>CM075651.1:2500-10002500 GCA_037953625.1 Crotalaria pallida | reverse complement strand
GCGAAGTAGTGGAGAGGAAGAAACGATAAGTATCTGCAGATACTTAGGACGAGATTGCATTAGGGGAGGACGATGACGGTGAAACGTCAAGAAGTCTAGAGTATGTTTCTAGGCTGAACAACTCCACATGTGGCGCACTAACGTGGTGGGGACTGGGTCTAATGTCATGGCACGTTCTGCGAGCTCACTAGAAACATACTGTCGAGAACAGTGAGAACAGTGAGAAGGACTGGAGTGGGGCATTTGTTTGCCACTGCGAGGCAGTGTGCCATGTTTGTGAATTGATATTATTGAGGCGATGCCTCCTGGTCTGGGACCACTTGTGTTGACAGCTGTCGTGCCCGCACGGTAAAGGTCCTGTACTCCTGTTTGCTTCCGACTAGGTTGGGTGGATGACCGAGGAGATGTAGACGTGTGTGATAACTTTGAAAGCGACCCTCCTCAATGATGATTAATTCCCCGCATCATTGATGGATACGAACTCATAAAACTTAATTAAGAAAAGATAACTGATATTGTTAATAAATAATTCTTAAGAGATAGCTTGAGAAAGAGGATGAGATGGATGTTGGAATCAGAGTTCGCAGCGGAAGCGATTGATGGAAGTTTTGTGGATATGTAAAGTTCTGAGAAAAGAAAAGGAATGAAGTAAAGTAGCGGTTCGAATATGAGTGCTTGTATGTGTGATTTATGTGTTTTTGTTATTTCTTAATATTTTACCTATTGTAATCCCACATCGTTGGCATAACATGCTTGGGAATACTTACTCTCTCGAGTCCTTTTGTTCTATATGCTTGTTGTCGCGATGTTTATCCCCTAGTCTATGGACCCTGTCGGGTGTACGTACAACGCTTGAGACGAAGGAAGATGGAAAGTAACGTGAGGACATCAAGATCGGCAGGTCCGCTAACTAACTCGGTGGACGCCCGATTGCTCTCTGCTTACCCGCATGAATTGGTCGGAGACGTAGATGCTCGGAGGTGGACACCGACTCTAGCTAGGCATTCTCCATGGACCATCGTCTTCAGTTCAATGGGCTTGGTGGCAGTCCTTTTATTTTCCCCGGAAGTAAGTTGTATTCCATTCATTTACTTAGTGTCATTGCAATACTATGATGTAAACCCCAAACTCTTGTGAACGAAATTATTTTGGTGACCACCACGGTTTTAATTTAGAAAAGAAATGGGCCATGATAATTGAGTTGAGAAGGATCAGGTTGCAAAGTGTAGTGTTGGTAACACTCCGGTTTGGAACTTGAACTTCAGTATGAGATATGGGAACACTCTTTAATTACGAAGGGGTTTTGAAAACTCAGTGGTTCCCATACTCATGCTACTCAATCATGTAACACGTTACAAAAAAAAAATTTGGCCCACATTTTCCACTACCTTTTGGAATTAAAACAGTATATTTTTCAAGTGGCCAAATCAGGGTGTTACATATGCCGGGTGTCAAAAGACCCAAAATGACTTTAGCTTTAGTGTCGGGCGTCAAAGGACCCAAGATGATTTTTTTGGAATTATTATTTTTGAATAATCAAGTTCTGGTGATGCAAACAATGCAAATAGTAATGAATAGAATGCAATCAATGCAAATGATATGGTTAATGAAAAACTAGTATGTTGCAACTGGTATAATGCAAAGGATAATGTAATGGATAATGTAACTAGTATAATGCAACTGGTATAATGCAATGGACAATGTAACTGGTGCAAATGATGTCAAAAATGCATAATGCAAGATGAACTTAATGCAAATGATGTTAAATGACAATGAAATGAATATGATTTGGAATCAACAATGCAAATCTAACTTTTTCTAATGTAAATCTATCAGGAATTAATGTGTCTAAAACGCAAAAAGTTTTTTTTTAAACAAGATAAACTGGTTTCAACTTTTTTGCTCTTGAACACCAATACCAGACCATACCAAAATCTGATCAAGACAGACACGGGCAAATCTTTAACAACTTTCTTCTTTAATAACATCTTTTTAAAACTCAGCAATCTGACATTTGTCAATCATCATCAAACAACCTGAACTTGTCCAAAATCTGCCCCAGTGTATTGTATTTAAAACAATTACTGGGGAATCAATTTTTTAAAGGAATGCCCCAATATTTTTCATCTAGAGGCCAATAATGAATCTCTTCAAAAATTGCCCCAGTGTACTGTCTCATAGATAAATGCAAGGGAATGATTTCTCTTCAAAAACTGCCCCAGTATCTTATTCTAAGGTTTATCAGCAAAAGTTTCCAAAACTGCCCCAGTTGAAAATGATAGCAGTATTTGCAAAGGAGTGTACAATGTGCTTGACCTCTCTTCGAAATTGCCCCAGTATTTCTTTCTAGGGCTTGTTAAAAATTTCCAAACTGCCCCACTTTGTTTGGCTAGCAACAAAACTTTTCAAAACTGCCCAGTTTTGGGCAATGTTTCACCGAGGGTAGGGAATCTTCAAAATTGTCCCAGTGTCAACCTTCAGGACTTCTTTTCTGGTTCTATTTGCAATTTCCAATATTTCTTTGTTAAAAACAAACTGGTTTATATTTGAGGATTTTTTTTTGGCCCTAAATTTTGCCTAGGAAACCCAATGTAGGTTCCTAGCGGGTTTTTATTTTATGATCTTAATTTTTGCCTAAGCCGCCTCTTTCGAGTTTTACGACTTAGCGGATCGCTCTAACTTTCTGTTGAAGAACAATCATTTGAAGACAACCTTATCCTCTGAAAATCTCAAGGCCATAATCATTTTCTGGTATAGTCAATTGCGGCGAACTGCAACCGGGCGCTTTCCAACAACTATATTCGACGGATCAAATTCCTTTCAACTCCTTTTTCTCACATAACTTCTTAACAAGAAAAACTAATGTAATGATCATGTGAACATAGAAATTATTTGGATAATGGAAGCAATTAATTCATGCATTAAAAATGAGATATTGTTCATCAAAGTTTCAATTAAGTTTAATGAAGTCAAAATTTCTCCGCCCTAGTGTGTAACTCGAGTAAACCAATCCTCATCGAGGTCTTTTAAAGCTTGTAATTTGGCCTGGCTAAGGGTCGACAATAAAAAGATATAAGGCTCAAAATTTGTATTTCCCTTCCCCTCCTTACTCCTTTCTCTTCAATTCCCTATTTTCTCAACAGATTTTGCACAACACTCAAATCATCAAGAGGATTTTCCAAAAGGTTGTAACATGGTCTGGGGTAATAATGTGGCTAATGAAAGAATGGATATAAAGACCCAAAATTTATGTTGAGTTTTTAATGAGAATCTTTCATTCAAAATGATTGAAATTGTTCTTTTTCATCACATAATGGATTCATGGACTTTGCCTTATTTAGACAAGCACCCTCACTATTTGCAATTTTTTATTTTTGTGCTTGCCAACATCCATTTTGGATCTCTTTTGTGATTGCACTTCTGAACATAGGAGGTAAAATATTTTTTTTTGGGTTTAAAAGAAGAAAATTTTTCTGTTGAGGCCCAATGAGGTGAACAATGGATGATATGTGTTTGGGTTTATGAAAAAAGTAATCCTTTCTTGATATTTGCATGCTGGCAAAAGCTGTTGACAAACTACCCACCCCGGTTTAAAAATTCATTGTTGGTTTGAGAGAAATGATCTCCGCTTCAAAATATCTAGGCTCAATGGGGTGACTAGGGATATCTCCTCAGTGTTTGGGAATTCAACAAAGCCTTGTATCACCGGAAGGACTTGCTTGAGAGTCCACACTATTTTAGGTCTTATATTTGCATCATCCTTCTCTAATTTCAAATTTGAATTAAATATCTCAAATTAATACAGAAATCAATTTTGTTTTTTTTTATGATCTTATTCAATGGAATGTGGTGAGATGATTTATTCACATGATCAAAACATTAGTAAATAATTGTTAAAGAGAAATGCAATGAAAATGAAAATTTCATTAAGGAACAACATTGAGATGCCCACATTTATTGAAGAGAGAATGGAAAGCATGGTTGCCCATTATTAAGTAAATCAATAAGGGTTAAACTTCAAGGAATTGTGATGGGTCGTTCATTCCCTTTGATTATTACCCTTCAACATCAGTTATAGCATTTGACAAATCTTGTTCCTCTAGTTGATTGATTGGCTCATCTTGGTCATTTGTTCCTTCATTTGGGGCTCTTCGATTGAAGCTTCTCGACACGTTCACTCACACGTGCCTTAGTCCTGGTCCTATGTCTGGTCTGGTAAGGGTATGTGAGAGCAATAGGGATGAAACCTTGGCTTGTTCAAAATTTTTTCATTTTTTTCTTTATGAATGATGCATATGAATATATGATGATGCAAAAATGTATGATGCAATGCCCTTAGAATCCAAAGGATCCTATTTGGGGGCGATTAAGCCTTCATTACCAATATGAGGTATCAGGATGGATTGATAGCATTCATATAGTTCTGGCCAACTTCGGAACGATGGTGGATCACTCCAAAATTTTTATTTGTCTTATTGAAATGAAATATTATGATACAAATGCAGATACATGCCCCTAGGGTAAGTGACCCTATTTGGGGGCAATTAAGCCTTCATTAAGGGACATGGAATGCCATAATGAATTGACAATAGCCATATAGTTCAGGCCTACTTGGAACGACGAGGGATTATCCCAAGTGAAATGATAGATATGAAAATGAAATTTACCCTTAGGGTGGTGGGCCCTATTGCGGGTTTAATGCGCATGCAAAGAAAAGACCTTCCTCATGGCATAAGGTTACCAAAGTGCAATGGTGCCCCTTACATCATTCTGGCTTGGAAGACAGCGGGTCACCCAATTTATGTGGGATGGCGATCCCGACTTTTATTAAACAAAATGCGATAAGAGATAGAATATGCCCCCATAGTAGATCCTACAAGGTTTTTGGGATGTCTATTGGCCATAGTCCTACGACATTGTTCTATGGTATAACTAAAGTGTAACACTCTAATTTGATAACTTGAAAAATTGTATATATTTTTTAATTTTTGATTGACACAATCCCCACAGCTTTTTCAAAGGTTAAGTAGGTAACAGATTAACTGTTTTGACACCTCTTAATCTTTGATAGTGAATGAAGGGGAACCATGACTGACTTATTCAAGTTTCAAAATAGAATGCTACACAAAGTGTACTCCACGGTGGCTCTAGACTTCTAAAGGCCCTCGGATCGCCCTCCCTCTTTAAGGTGAGGACCCACTTCGCAAACGGTCGACAAGAGGTTGGTTAGGCCTCCCAAAATAGGTTAGGCGTTCCTTCCAAACATCGTGCTTACAAGAAATGGTTTGTAGTCTGAGTGGTACTTTTAGCACACTACAAGAGACCATACACTTGGTAAGTCAAAGGTAGGGCAAAAGCACCCCTAAACTTAGGGTTTAAATAATAGTACCCGGGTATAGGGTTTCCGTGTGTGCAAAAGTCCGTGTAAAAAACCTATTTCGGGGGCATACAAATTCTTTTTTTTAAAAAAAAAATTTAAAAAAACAAAAGAGATTACAATAAAGAAAAAATATATAATTTAGCAAAAATAAAATAAAATAAAATAAATTAAACAGATATATACAATAAACAATTAATTAAAGGCAAACCAATTAGAAAAAAAAAATAGGTCTATTAAAAATAATCAATCATTTAGGCTTGACTCTCTAATTTAGTTTTTGTCCCCAGCGGAGTCGCCAGCTGTCGCGGCCGGGGTCCCGGGTTGCCCTCGGGGCCTCGCCTACGAGTGGGGGTCTACTGACCCAATATGGAGTCGCCACCGCATTTTGTTACAAAAACGCTGAAAAATAAATTATTAATTAAAAGCAAACGATTCTAATTAAAAAAAACAGTTATTAATTAAAAAGGATAAAGATTAGTCTCGAACTAGATAGATTCTAAGTTCGGGAGTCGGTTACGATCCGGGGAAGGTATTAACGATTCTAATTAAAAAAAACAGTTATTAATTAAAAAGGATAAAGATTAGTCTCGAACTAGATAGATTCTAAGTTCGGGAGTCGGTTACGATCCGGGGAAGGTATTAGCACCCCGTTCGCCCATTCTGAAACGGTACCCTTATTTGATTGATTTTAATTAAAAGACCTAATTAATTGGTTTGCCAAAAATTATTTGTTTATTATTGTTGTGCCTGACAAGGTTGCCCCTGATCCTACGTACCCTCATAAAATGAAGAATCAAGGCTACGTAGTTCTTAATGTTTTTAATTTTATTTTTTATAAAAAAAAAAAAGGTTTGATGCGAAGAGAAACATGCACAAGACCTTGACATTTAGTCAAGCAAAGTGGATTTCCAAAATCCATGCCGTTAATAATTAATTAAAAAATCTATTTAATTTTTTGAAAAAAATGTCTTTATCTTGTAAATAATATTTTTTACTTGTATATATTTTTATGCAGAGAGGAAGTTCGTATCTCTCCATTATATTTGCGAAAGAAAAATCGACTTACCAAAATGCAACAAATTTTAAAACATAAACTAAAAAAATCTACATTTTTAATTCTTATTATTTTAAAGAAAATTATTTTTATATTTATTTTTGGTGTGAAGAGTAATTACAAAAGATCTCACCACTCACTGTGTTAAATTTGGGTGAGAAAAATTGACTTACCAAAATACAATCAATTTAAATAACAAATAAAAAACTACATTTTTAAATTATTATCATTATTATTTAAATATTTATTATTAAAAAAATAAAAAAAAATAAAAAAAAACCTGTGCAGGGACGGAGGAAATAGTGCTGGACGCAGAAGAAAAAATAAGAATGAGATTGTAGCAGAGGAGGTGTAGTACTGGTGTGGCAGAGGGTGAGCAGCTGCACACGCAGCAAGGGAGGGTGACGAGGCCGCATGCTCTGCACGCGCAGGTGAGGCTGAGAGGGTGTGATAGGCGCGTGCGCTGGTTGGCGGGCAGAATGCAGCAGCAGGCGCTGCAGCTGCAGGGTGAGGGGAAGGAGCGCGTGTGGCGCACGCGCTCTGGCTGGAGAGAGGCTATGAGGGGCACGTGTAACACACGCGCCTGGGAAGAGAGTGGCGGAGGGAAAATGAAGCTGACAGCACCTTTTCTTTCTCTTTTTTCTGAATTTTTGTGTAGAGATATTTCTCCCAATTGTTTTTTGTGTTCTCTCAAAGTGAAGAAGAATGCTTTATTTATAGGAAAAAATTAGGTTAAAAAAATAGGGTTTTTCAACAGATTTTTGAAAGCCCAGTAGAATATTTTCTGGTTTATTCCACAATTAAATCTAAAAAAATAAAAACAAATCTGATGATAATCCTTTTAAAACAAAAACAAATTTTATCTTTATCTTCACAAATTAACCAAAACATTTTTATCTTATTATTTTTATCCAAAATTTTTATTTTTTCGTTTTTTTTTATTTTTCATAAAAAATACTTTTTTCAAAATCTTTTATTTTCTATTTATTTTCCGTTTTTTTTATTTTTTTTAAAAAATACTTTTTCAAAAAAAAATTTATTTTTTATTTATTTTTAACTTTCATCTTTTTTTTAAAAAAAAATTTATTTTTTGTTTTATTTTGTTTGGGGGGACAAAATTGGGTGTCAACAATGGATATTAGAAAATATATTATGGAAGTAAGGGATTTAGGAAGTGTTTTCTGGTACAACCTAGACGAGAAATCCAAAGGCATGAATTATGTTCGAACCCAAGTTAGCTATCAACTATCAATGAATAAGGAATTTCTCGATGTTGGTAAGCATGTATGAGGACTATGGGAAAGTACATGAATTTCATGCGAGAAATGTCTGAGTTCAGAATAAGAGAAAGAATGATGAAATACAGGCTCAACTGGAGAAAGAGGAAAAGTAAATGGGAGAATATCAACCACGGAAATATCAAGGTTAAGGAATCCTCGATTGAAGAAAAGTGTCTAAAGAGGAAATAGGGAAGGGAACATTTGTCCATCTCAAGGTGAAAACTGTGAGGCACAACACTTTGAGTTTAGTTGTGATGTACTTAAGGGAATAGTCAAATCCGATTGTAGGAAGCTGGAGTATTATTCACCGAATTGTCTTGAAGGAAAAGGTGAGAAAGGAATAGACGAATCCAGCACGAGAAGAATTCACCGGCTGAGATGAGAGTTGAGTGTAATCCTGACGTAGACAACCCAAGCCTATCTCTTCCTTTGATCTGAGTTAACGTAGTTAAATGTTTTCGATTACGTTAATCTAATCGTTTGAGAATATCAATATCCTGTTGGAAGTTCAACTCCAATCTTTCTGTGATCAAAACCCTTATCACAGTTGGATGTGATAATATCTGTGGCACTACATAAATAGAAAGATCAGTTATGGCTGGAGAGATTAACAACCACCGGGATAGGACAAACCTTTGTCTCCCCAGCGGAAATGTCTCTAGAACTTGACTATCTAACTAAGTCAAATAGTGATAATTACCCTATCTTTAAGTTCATCTAACTTAAAGACCTGCCATATGGTCTTTCTTGCGAAAGATTATATCTGAAAGGGATGATTTTGTTATTAATGGTTTGAATATTAGGACTGATCACCCTAATGTCTCAAATTATTAAGGAATAAAGTAATACAAATGTTTCTTTGATCGTGCTCGAGAGATCAGAGTGCGCAGCCCAAAAAGTTTTTCCAAAAAGTTTATTAGAAAGTGTTGTATGTGAACTGTATTATTCAAAAGAGTATTTCTTTTAAAAGAAATTCTTTCACATAAGAGTTTTTATGCAAAGAATTTTTGTTTAAAGTGAAAGGTCTTATTAGAAATGTTTCGAAATAAAAGAACTATATCGAAACTCTTTTAAGTGGGGGAGGACCCTAAAGAACAAATTTTTGGGGGCTGGATGAAGTTTTCTAGTATAAAAACACTTTGGGAATGTGAAAAATTTCAGAAGATGAATTTCGAGGACGAAATTCCTTTTAAGTGGGGGAGTAGTGTAACACCCCTAATTTTCGTCTCCCAAATAACCAAGAAATTAATTATAACAATTATTTTATAATTGATTTATATTAGTTTTGAAGGTTTTAGATTTTGTACATTATGTGTTTTTATATATAAAAATATGAGATATATTTTTATATGGTTATTTTGTACAAAAATGTGAATATTGTAATTTAGTCCTTGGGTTGGGACCTAATTGCAATATTAAAAAGGTTTTTGAAGAAAGAGTAATTAAATTATTAATTTTTGATGAGTAATCACTTGGATTAATGCAAAATTCGGGTAATCACTTGGATTAATATCAAAAACTGGGTTAGTGGATTTTGATGAGTAATCACTTGGATTAATCCAAAATTCGCCACGAATCCAGTCCAAACAAAGTGGGTAACACGCGTCAGTCTGCATGAACACCAATTTGTTCTATATAAAGCTCAATCACGATTGAATCAAGTTTGATTTTGCCTTAGTGTTGAAAAATCGCTCTGTTTAGGGTTTGCAAGTTCGTCTCTTCGATTCACCTTCATTCTTGAGAGTTAGAGTGCGAGTGATACACTGTTACAAAACTCACATCAAGGGCTTTGTATTGACATAAAAGTCGTGAGTTGAGAGAACGAAGCTTGCAAAGTAAGGGTGTTGAAGCTGTCAACACTGATTCTGAGTTCCTGGAGCTTGCTTTGGACTTCGATTTGGGTAAGCACATGCACTTTTTGAGTCTCAAATTTGTTCAATCCTTTAGTGCATGTTGCATAGAGTAAAACCTAACCATTATCCCCAATTTCTTTGACCTTTTCATGTGTCAATTTTGCTGGTTTTATCGCTCTGTTGAATTTGTTCTGGCTGAGGCAGAGCTTTTGGGATTTAATTGATTTTATTGAAGAATCGGTGATTTCATTCATCACACACGATTTAGAGGTAAGGGGGAAGCTTACTATTTGCTAGAATGAGAATAAATTGTGGTAGAACATAGGATGAGTCACCAAGAGACTCAAAGGGCATAAGTTAAAATGGTTAAGTGGCTTGGAGGCCAATCTGAGCTCAATTGTTGTTATGAGCAATGTTATCTAGATGCATTCAAGCTATATTGATGTTGGATTCATGACTTATTTGGATATTATGTGAATTGATGCATTAAGTTGTGAAATATGTGCAATTATGTGCAATTTGAGTATCTAAATTGAATGCATGCAAGATAGATATGTTTCTGTGGCTGAACATACTAGTATTAAGATATGTGAACTCTTTTTATTGTTGAAATTGGTTAGATTTGAGTATTGAAAAGAATGGTATGCAAATCCTCATTTTTCAATGTACAGACTGCATAATCTAACCGGTTATTCGAAATTTGTAACCGGTTAGATACTGTCAATTTTCAAAGAAAAAGAATTTCGAAAATTGGCTAAGTGTCCATACCATTGGTACTCAAGTTTAAGCTAGAATTTCATACAAAGGCCAATCTAAAACTATGTGATTGAGCACTGTTTGGTTTAGATTGGAGGTGATGAGTTAATACCTTAATATCAAATGATAATTTCAAGAGGAAATGCGTAAATGAAATTGGATTATGACTTAGATCATTTGAATGATATTATGTGTTGAACTTGAGGTATTCTGTTATGCTAAGACCTTGTTATTGGATTGAGTAGAGAATTCAAGAAAATATTCTTTGAAAACCAATGGTTTTATACTCAGGTCTGTAATTCTAAACCGGTTAGGTGATGATGTAACCGGTTAGTACTTGAAACTTAAAAATAAAAGTTAAGTTTTTGAGTAAGGATTGTTAACACCAATGATTATATTCTCTCAATCCAGGTTTATGAGCATATGTTAAACTGAAATTCAAAGGTGAATTTTATGAGTAAAGCCATACCTCAAGATATCATTCAAAAGTTGTGTTTCTCTAAGTCATAATAATGAAATTAATGGAAAGACCAACCTTAGTAATTATGTATGCAAGGCATGCATAGAGAAAGGTAATGAAATAGGTTGGCAAGGGTTGTTTGTGATGTTCAGGGAACATGACCCTGTACTCTAGGAGTACCAAATTTGCAACCTACTTGATGACACATTCTAGGAATGTGGCCATTGTCTGGGACATGGTTTCTTTGACACGTTCTGGGAACGTGATGCACACTCTGGGAGTGGTGCTTGATTATATTCCAAGTATGGTTTGCGATACGTTATGGGAACGTATGTTAGTGTTCTAGGGACATGTTGGTATAATAATAGAATTCAAGATAAAAACCAACCTTAATGATTGTGAATTCATGCATATAGAATGGAAGATGGGTTGGTAGGAAACGATTATCATATTCTGGGAATATGAGGAGGGTACTCCGGGAGTACCGAATTTGTAACCTACTTGATGACACATTTTGGGAATGTGGTCAGTGTCTGGGACCTGGTTATATACGTTCTGGGAACGTATATTAGTGTTCTAGGAACACTGATATGCAACCTACTTGATGACACATTCTGGGAATGTGGCCAGTGTCCGGGACCTGGTTTTTATGCGTTCTGGGAACGTGATGCACACTCTGGGAGTGATGCTTATTATTCCAAGTATGGTTTGCTACACGTTCTGGGAACGTGATGCACACTCTGGGTGTGATGCTTATTTATCCAATTATGGTTTGGCATTACGTTCTGGGAACGAATGTCAGTGTTCCGGGAACACAACGGTGTATTGGATGGACGTCCAAGATGGACTTTGTTAGAGACCTCAGTTGTGGATGAAAATCATGCATCATGCCACCTGCATTGAAAGAATTATTATGATTAACCGGGTGTGCCCATATGAATATGCATCATGATTTGCTACATGTTGACTTGTGGATGTTAGTGTTATTCTCATTTGATTATGTGAATATGTATAGCTAACCCCCATGCCCTTATTAGGTGTTGATCATGCATCTAGCTTGCACCAGAATCAGTAAAGGGAGATGTCCCTTAGGTGCATGCAGAGTGTAGAAAGTGTGGGTTGGGAACCCGTTGTGCAGATATCGAGGATCCAGCCAGATGGATGTTTGGACAGAGGATCAGTGACCAGCTCTATAACATCTCTATTTTTAATAGTATTTATATGATACACATTTTGAAAGAGGTATCATAAGATGAATTTGGTTTCATAATAATATTTATTTGGTATCCATGGACTTGTTACACTGGATATATTTTGGGGGCATAATATGATTTCTTTACTATGTTTCCGCAAACTCTGATTTTGTTAGTCAACCTCATTATTAATCAAGTGTTTGTGAAAAGGAATTTTCAAGGGAAGGGAAAATTCGTATTTTCAATTTTTTTTTCCAACGATAACAAGTCCAAGTATTCATAAACTTATTACTTTTCTTATAAAGTAAGATGATATACAAGGAGTGTTACAGTTATCCCTTAGGTTGAACGTGTGTCGCATTTGTAGGGCGAGATCCCTTTGTTGGGTAGTGCTAGACGAAAGGTGGGTCATCTAGTAGTTAGGCTATCTGTAAAAATCTAGGAAAGGTTTTCCTAGTTGTTGTTTGAGGTCCCTGGCGAAAGGAGGTTCCTAGTAGCTTGCGGGGCGCTCTGGTTGTACTCGGGGACGAGTTGCGTCTTGGTATAGTGGAAAGCTCAAGTGGGTCGCTTGAGGACTGGATGTAGGCGTTGTTTGCCGAACCAGGATAAAAATCCCCGGTGCATATTTTCTCTATCCCTTACCTCTTTACTTTTCGCATTTATTCTGAATGTTATTCATATTTTGCTAATAATCATATTTGAAAATATATAACACGAGAATTGCTTTTCATTGTGTTGATTTAATCAATCTCGTGAATAATACGTTTTCCATATAAATATAAATATTCTTATTTTTCTGCGCTTAAAAACGTTTTTGCATCCGTTCGTTAAGTCTTCCGCTACGTTTAAATCTCTTTAAAGTTTTTAAGAACGGTTGATTCGATTGTTTTTCAATGTTTTTATAAACAACCAATTCACCCCCCCTCTTGGATGACGTTAGCCAATACCACCAATTATTCTAACAAGAGGTTATTCTCCGTGTCAATGGTGAGCAAAGTGTCAGAAGACAGTTTGATCCAATACCTATGACCTACACTGAACTTTATCAGTATTTGGTGAAGCAAGGTGTAACAGCCCGATTTTCATAACCCAAAATAATTAACTTTTCATTTATTAACGTTGCAAAAACGAGGCCAATTTTTTTTTTTTAAACGTTGTTGAAAAGTCATTGGTGTTCTCAACACTCTTTACTGAAAACCGAGTTGTTACTAAAACAGTCTCCTTCATAAAACTTTTATCTTCACAAAGTGACTTGTTTCAAAAGCATCATTACAATTCCCAAAAGGTTACATTGTTCGGTTTTCCAGATAAAGTATTCCATATTACAGAATTAAAAGCTTAGCTAAATTACATGAGTGGCTCATTTCTTGGTAATCCTTGACTCAAAATTACTAACAGTAGACATGACTAAAAACACTATCCCTAACTCTTCCTGTTGAACACAACCAAATGAAGCTTCCCTTTCTTCTTGCGCCCTTTCTTTACTCCTGAAGATGAAGCCACTTCTGTCGCTGCTTTCCCGTTGTCGTTAAGCTCCAGCTCCAATTCCTCTAGAGTGATGATCTCCATAAGATGCTCTGTCTGCCCGTTGAGATATCAGCAGCACCGATATGCCAAGAAACAGGAGAGAGTAAGCGATCCGAACGACGCATCGTCGACGGTGTGGAATTACAGTAGGCGAGATATCAAGACCATACAAGCATACAACACACAACATACACACAACACAACAATCAAGAATATCATCATTCATCATCACACAATAACAATGTGGTCTTTGTCACCTTCGTATAAGTGGCCACACAACACAAACAATTGCCACTATACTACTGACTCCGAACCACTAAGTTCCGATCTTTGATATGATACGGAACGTCCTAATATGTCACCTAAATACCACGGTGTCTTAGGAAATCTTCTCTCTCACCTGAGGTCCAGCAATTAAACGTACTCGATCTTCGCGGATCCTTGTCGCTGCCAGCTGCCCCAATCCCTCGTCTTAACATTCCTCATATTAAATAAAACGCGCTTACGTTATTAACTTGTTATCGAGAAAATCTTTTCTTAACTCAAACGTATTTCATTCCTTATCGGAAAACTTAAAAACAAAATTGTTTTCTCAAAACAACTCTAACATTTTCTTAGTACTTTAAGTACTTTAAAACCATTTGAAAACATCATGTAAAGTCATTTAAATCATTTGATTTGGTTGCTGGTCCATCTTGGACAGCACCTTAATCACTTTCAAAAACACCGAAAAGTTCACCATTTTCACTCCGACTTTTTCTCAAATCAATTACCACTTGAAAACCATACTTCAAATTACATGAAAACAATTCTGGACAGCAAAGAATTACTTCACAAAATCGCTTTAATAAAAATCCGAAAACATCGTAAAAACACTTTTGTCTCAAATAATTCTTTAGTTTAAAATTAACACTTTAAAACTCAAGCTTAAGCAAATCTTGGACAGCCATAAACACAATCCAAAAACCTCGAATAAATCAAATGGATTTATCTTAAAATCAATTAATTTCGAAACCAATTACGCACTCAAATATTTTTCAAACATCAACTAACACACAACCACAACAACACTTAGATGAACTAAGTCATATAAGCAATCAACAAATCATTTAATTTAATTATAAATCCAACATTCATTTTCACCTAAACTCTTTCACAATCAACACTTATTCACTTAATTATTTTCTTAAATATTTTTGTTTTCGTTTTCATATTTACCTTCTTTATAAAAAAAAAGACCGATTTGAACCAAAGATGTGAACCAAACACAACAATTTAATTCCTTTCAAAAATCACTATGCAAATTTATTTTCATGCAACTTGTAACACCCCGCAAATTCCTCGTATTGTTTTAAGCACTAATAAAATTATTTTTTTGAGAAAAGTGTTTTGAAAGAATATTTTCTTGAATGAATTTCTTATTTTACAATTTTAAGTGGTGAATGATTTTTAAAGGAATGATTTCCATGAGAAAATATTATGAGTTTTAAAGTTGAATTTTTAAGAAATGATTGTGTACTTGATATTTTTGGTGTTTTAAGGAAATTGTGATTTTGTACATGAGTGGTTTTATAAGAAGAAAGTTTATTTTCTATGTGTGTGCATGTATATGTATGTACGGTATTGTGTGTGTGTATGCTTAGGACTATATGAAAATTTAATTAGTGGGAGAATATGATGATGCATGCATGAGTATATGTGTTGGTTTGATATGTGTATGATGTATGATGTATAAAAATAATTATGTCAACATGATTCCTTAAAGATATTTAAATTATTATGTGAATTAGTGAAAAGAATTAAGAAGTAAAAAGATAATGTGTATGTGTATGCATATGTGTGTGTAGTACGTGTAGGTGTGTGTGTATGTATGTGTGTTACTTGTATATGTATGAAGGGTATGTATGTGTATGTATTCACCTAAGATAAAATTGCATAAGAGCCATTTCTTGGTGACTAAGCAAAAGGGAAATAAAATAAAAAGAAATGAAAATAGAAACTCGGCCCCCAAGTAGAAGTTTTAGAATTGCCAAAATTACCCCTCACTCTTGCACATAGAACAGAATTTCCAAGGGTAATTTAGTAAGTACACGGTTTGTCTATATATACCTTGGCCCTTAGTTCATTCTACTCCTTTTTCCATTCACTCCCTTCATTTCCTTCTTCCACCCACACACTTAGTCCCAAGAGCAACACAAAGCTCTTGAGACCTAGAGAGAAAGAGAGAAACCGTGAGAGAAAAGAGGAGAAAGAGAGTGAAAAATCCAAGTTCATTGACCTAATACCCTTGATCCTTCTTCTTCACACACTTCCTTCTCCAAACCTCAAGAAGAAAATCACCCATCAACTCAAAGAAGGAGAGAAGGCCGAAACTAACTTAGGAGGAGAGAGAGAGATCTTGAAGTTGAAGTTAAGTTAGATCAAAGGTAGTAGTCTAAGTTTTTGAGAGTTTTAAGTGTGTTTTATGTTGTATTGTAAAGGACTTTAAGATAAACTTTGTTTGAACTCAAGGTTTGTGATGCATGTGTTTATTTTCAAGAGATCTTGAAGTTTAAATGACATGCATGTTATTCTTAAGCTTTGATCTTGAATATTTGTGTTAAAAAGTTTTGATCTTTAACTTGAAATTCTTCTTTGTCACGGTTTTGCTTAAAGCTTGTGCTTAAATTTATTTATTTGCCTTGATCTTCGCATGCATGTGTTGATCATACCTTGATCTTGGATTTTAAGAGTTAAATGAACTTGTAAATCACTAAACCAAGAACTATGTAATTCGGCCATGAGTAAAAAAAATTAGATCTTGATGCTTTTTAATTCATTCTAAGTCATGCATGTTAATCTTATGCTTAGAAAAGTTGATTTGAGTGGTTGAAGGGTTTTGATTTTTAACTTGATCTTAATAAAGCTTTGATCCTGTGTTGATCCATGAAAAAGTCTTGATCTTTGACACATGCATGTTGTTTTTGAACCAAAAGATTTAACCTTTCTTCATGCATGTCACGGTTTTGACCTTTTCTTACCTAAAGTGATTTTGATCTTTGATTTGTGCTATTTTAATTGATTTTATGACTTGATCTACAAAATCTAAGCACATGCATGTTAATTTCTTTTTGATTCAAAGATTTTAAAAATATATGCAAGAAAAGTAAAATGAAAACTTGGTTTGAAGCATGATGATGATTTCGGTTTGGAACTTCAAAAAGAAATAATATTTTTAGAGTTTTATGTGAGAAAGTGCATGATTTAATTTCATAAATCTTGAATTTTGCATGTTGAAACATGAACCAAAAATCTTGCCTTGATTATGTTAGGTATTCGGCCTATGCATGCAAACTAGACTAGGTTTCTTTTTTCATGAAGTGACATAAAGATAATGAGTGTGTTTTGTAAACTAATGCTAAGTTAAAGTGTTTCAAATGTTGTTGTGATTGTTTGTCCCTATTCGGTTTTGGTTAAAGAATAAAGGAACTTATACTTGATTTGATAAATTAATTTAAGTCAAGAAAATGAATTAAAGTTTGGTTAATTTTTAAGAAAGGCTCTCGGTTTTTGGAATGTAAAATAGAATGAATGACTTCATAATTTTATGTTCTTAATATTGAATACATCTTTGTTTGGGCTTATATTTATGTTCGGTCATGTAGTGTAAATAAGTCTAGGGAATTTTGTTGCATGAAAATAAATTTATATAGTGATTGTTGAAAAGAATTGAATTGTTGTGCTTCAGTTATATCTTTGGCTCAATACGGTTTGTGAGTGCATAAATATTTGAGTGTTTTGTTTTATGAAAATGAATGCTTTGGAAATTCAATATAACTATTTCTCATGCTAATTGATATTTGAAAAGTGAATGCTTTATATGATTTAATTTGTCAAGTGTTGTTGTTGGTTGTGTGTTAGTTGATGTTTGGAAATTGTTTAAGTACGTAAATGGTTTTGAAATTAATTAATTTTAAGATAAATCCATTTAATTTATTTGAGATTTTGAATTGTGTTTATGGTTGTCCAAGAATTGTTTTATGACAAAAACTTGAGTTTTAAAGTGTTAATTTTGAGCTAAAGAGTTATTTAAAGCAAAAAGTGTTTTTACGACGTTTTCAGATTTTTATCAAAGTGATTTTGTAAAACGGTTCCTTGCTGTCCAGAATTATTTAAAGTTGTTTCTTAACTTTAAAAAAAATGTGTTCATGCAATTTAAAGTATGATTTTCAAGTGGTAATTGATTTAAGAAAAAGTCGGAGTGAAAATGGTGAATTTTTCGGTGTTTTCGAAAGTGATTAAGGTGCTGTCCAAGATGGACCAGCAACTAAATCAAATGATTCAAATTATTTTATAAGAAGTTTTCAAATGGTTTTGAATAATTTAAAGTGCTAGAAAATATGGGAGTTGTTTTGAGAAAACCATTATGTTTTAAGTTTTCCGACGAGGAACGAAACGTGTTTGAGTTAAGAAAAGATTTTCTTGTACAAGTCAGTAACGTAAAGTGTTTTATTTAATAAGAGGAATGGTATAGACGAGGGATTGGGGCAGCTGGCCGCGACAAGGATCCGCGGAGATCAAGTACGTTTATTTGCTGGACCTCAGGTGAGAGAGAAGCTTTCCTAAGACACCGTGGTATTTAGGTGATTTATTAGGACGTTCCATATCATCTCAAAGATCGTAACTAAGTGGTTCGGAGTCAGTAGTATAGTGGCAATTGTTTGTGTTGTGTGGCCACTTATACGAAGGTGACAAAGACCACATTGTTGTTGTGTGATGATTGTGTATTGATGATGTGAAATAGCATGTTTGTATGTTTATTTATTTAATTATGCATGATGATAATTATATTGTGAATTAACATGAATAATTTGCTGATGGACGTCTGTTACATCTTGAAAATGAAAAGGAAATAAATAAGTTGGTGAAAGTAAAAAGACACAAAGATAATGGAATGTTGATAAAGGATATGAGATTGATTGGAAAAGAGATAAAGTGTTGAGATTGGGGAAAATTCGATGATAAAGATGAGGTTAAGCCAGAGTTGGGAAAGTGATGTTGATTTCTGAAATGAGATGTGATTTGAGTGGAGCTGGGCTCCTTTGTTGGCGTTTTTGGAAAGAGACTAGTGTTGAGTTGAGCTTGCTCCTCCATTAGCGCTCAATGAAAAAGGGGTTTTTTTTAAAAGGTTTTTAAAACGAGATTTTTGAAAGATTTTATGAAATGAGATTTTTAGAAAACTTGTGAAATGTTCTTTTGAGAAAATTTTGTGAAAAGTTTGCGAAATGAGATTTTACGAAAAGCTGGTGAAATGGGGTTTTTGAAAAGGTTTTTGAAAATGAGAATTTTGAAAAGAGTTTTTGAAATGAGATTTTTAATAACTTTGTGAAAAGAGATTTTGTGAAAGTCTATGAAGTAAGTTTTCAAGAAAGGTTTGTGAACTGAGACTTTTAAAGATTTTGTAAAAGATGAGGTTTTGGAAAGTGATGAAAGGAAATTTTTAGAAGGTTTGTGAAGTAAGAATTTTTGAAAGTTTGTGAAAGGAGACTTTTGAGAAAATTATGAAAGGAGATTTTGAGAAAGATTAAGAAATAAGATTTTGTGGAAGTTTATGATCTGAGATTTTGAAAAGATGATGAAATGAGGTTTGGAGAAAGATCGTGAAATGGTAATGTTGAGAAAGAGATTGAGAAATGAGATGTGAGTATGTCGAGACGAACCCAGCTCTGTGCTATGTTGAGAAAAGATGAGAGAATGATTGTGCAAAGTTAGTGGTCGGGACTCATTGAAGGGATGCACGAAGGATGGGCCGACCTTAGGTTAATTAAAAAGATAAAAGACTTTAAAAGACATTAACGCGGTGAGGTATGAGAGTGCGAAGTAGTGGAGAGGAAGGTACCCCGGATATCAGGGATATTCGGGTTGTGAATGCAATAGGGTAGGCTAGGGCGGTAAAACGTCATGAGGCCTTGAGTACTATTCTGGGCGGAACGAATTCCATATGTGGTAGCCAGACATGGTGGGGACTGGGTCCTAATGCCGTGGTAAGTTCTGCACCCGGAACCGGAATAGTGCTGTCACCCCTATGGCATTTCGAGAACAGTGAGAGGGACTTGAACGGGGCATCTTAATTGCCACTGTACCCGAGTTTTCTACAGTGAGCCTTGATTATATGAAATGAATTGATATGATATAAATTGAATTGAGACTGTACCCGAGTTTTCTACAGTTCTCCTGGCTTGGAGCCAATTGATGTTGAGACAGCTGTCGTGCCCGCGTGGTAAAGGTCCTGTACTCTTGTTAGCTTCCGACTAGGCTGGGTGGATGACCGAGGAGATGTAGACGTGTGTGTTAGTTCCATGATGAACATGATGAATGTTTTGATAATGACAAAGTGTTTTTGAACAAGCTACAAGTGTTGATCAAGTTTCAAGCTCAACAAGCAACAACAAACATCAAATGAAGAAGAGAGAAAGCAAGCTCATGAAGACTAAGTTTGAGTGTATTTGTATTTCTTTTATCTTTTACCTCTCAAGCTTCATAGGTTTTTTTATTTGGGTAGATTATTATAGAGGGTAGTGAATCTCATTCATAAGTCATGATTTAATCATAATTTGAGTTTTCACTTAATCTAGAATCAATAGGTGGCTTAAAGGTTTTAAAGGAAAGGTTGGATTTTGAGAAAACAAGTTTTGAACATGTACAGTACCAACTTAATCGATTAAATGATAACTTAATTGAGTACTACTCGAGTACACGACTTGCTTAATCGATTAAGTACTGCTGAACTGATTTTTAAAATACGATTTTCACTTCTCAAAATCAGTTTTCAAGTGCTACAACTTTTGGGTATTCTATATAAACCTTTTCCTATTATTTGTGATTAGAAAGAATCATTTTCATACAAGTTTTACAAAGAATCAAGCCACTCTATTCTCTCTCATTTTCTAAAGATCAAAGTTCTCATATTTTCATATTCTTTGATCAAGAACCTTTGAATCTCTTATGGTGAATTGTCATAACTCTTGATTGAGATTCATAGGATTGTTTTGTGTTTTCTATTGTGTTGTAATCTTTGCAAGAAGGCAAGCCACTACAACAAACAAGAAGTCTTGGTGTGTCGATTTTATCATCAAGCAAGTGCATTCTTATTGAAGAAGAAGAAGAAGTCTTGGTTGTGAATCAAGCAAGTGAAGCCTTGGTGTGTGGATTATCATCAAGCAATTGAAGACTTGTTGTGTCGATTATCAACAAGGGGTAGAGGTTAGATTAGAGAGAAGATCAATAGGATTACAAGGCAAGGGTGTCGGTTATCTCTTGTAGGCTAGCAAGAAGGAAGTCTTGTGAGGCAATCACTTGTAATTTGAGAACTCTAATTCCTCATAGTGAAGAATCTCTCTTGGTTGAAGAGGGGACTGGATGTAGCTTTCAAGTGGATGAAAGTGAACCAGGATAAATCACTGTGTCGTATCTCTAAACCCTTACTCTTTATATTCAAGTCATTTGATTGCGTTCTTGGTTGAAAACCTAGAAAGATTGATTTTCATAATTGATTGAATTGAATCTTTGATTGTTCAAATTGATAAAGGGAAAATCATTTTCATAACTAGGTTAATCAATAAGAATATAGGTGTTAATCATTTCCGCTGAATCTCTGATCTTGCATGTGAATTGATTGATTTTCGTATTCGAATGAAAAATTGATTTTTCTGTTTTCTGTCATATTTAATCGATTAAGTTCAAGTTTAATCGAGTACTACTCGAGTAAATTGCAGGTTAATCGATTAAGTGCTGTAGAATTTGCAAAAATCATTTGTTTTGATTGTTTAGATTTGTTTCGTTCGAAAATCTTTCAAGGTAGCTTCAACACCTATTCAACCCCCCCTTCTAGGTGTATTCCTAGGGTTCCTAAGTCTCTCCAACCACCAATTGCGGTTTCCTCAATTGGTATCAGAGCTCGGTCGAAAGACACGAGCATAAGAGCTTTTTCGTAAAGATCCTTTAAGAAAATCGCAATGGGTTCCATGAATTCCTTTGGTGGTGAAGGTGCTTCAATAAGTCGTCCTCCATTGTTTACCGGAGAAGGCTATGCATATTGGAAAGTTAGAATGAAAATCTTTATCCAAGCCATAGATAGTGAAATTTGGAAAGTAGTTGAAAAAGGTCCTCATATCCCCTCTAGTTTAGTTGAAGGTGTAGAACAATTGATCCCCGAGGATAAGTGGAAGGATGATGATAGAAAGAAAGTACAATATGATTATAAAGCAAAGAATATCATTACCTCCGCTTTATCCTATGACGAGTTCTTTAGAGTTTCTCAATGTTCTAGTGCTAAAGAAATGTGGGACACTTTACAAGTGACTCATGAAGGAACTAGTGAGGTTAAGAGAGCTAGATTGAATGCTTTAATGCGTGATTATGAATTGTTTCATATGCTTCCAAATGAATCTATAAATGATATGCAAAAGCGTTTTACTCACATTATAAATCATTTACTTGCTCTTGGTAAAACTTTTCTACAAGGTGAACTTTCTAACAAAGTGTTGAGATGTTTAGACAGGAATTGGCAACCAAAAGTAACGGCTATTGTTGAATCTAAAAATTTGGATGCTATGGATCTAGCAACACTTTTCGGAAAGCTTCAAGAACATGAAATGGAGCTTGGACGATTAAGTATCAATGAAGAGTCGGATAAGAACAAATCAAGGAAAGGACTTGCTCTTAGAGTCAAAAGTGCATATAAAAAGAAAGATAGTTCCGATGATGATGATAGTGAAGATTCCGATTCCGATGTTGATGAAAAAGACATGAAACTTTTGTTAAAAGAATTTGACAAGTTTCTAAGGAGAAAAGGAAGGTTGAACAAGGACAAAAGTAAAGAGAAGGATTCCCCACACTATAAGACCAAAACTTCAAAAGAAGGTGTAGTTTGCCATGAATGTGGAAAGCCCGGTCATCTCAAGTACTCATGCTCTAAGTATCTCAAGAAGAAGGAGAAAGACAAGAAAAATTCTAAATCTAAAAGAGCATACATAGTTTGGGATAGTGATGAAGATAACAAGAAAAGCACATCGAGTAGTTCATCGGATGATGAAGAAGCCGCTTGTCTCAACTTGATAACTCTAGTAGATGATGAAGAACAAAGTTCAAATGATGAATCAAGTTATCAAAGCGAGGATAGCAATGTAAGTGAATCTAAATCCGAAATTTCTTCTAAATATGAATTGTTACATAATGCTTATGAAGAAATGTATGAACAACTTGAAAAACTAGCTTTGAAAAACATTGAAAGAAAGAAGCTCATTTTGAAACATCAAAAAGAGATTTTAGAACTTCAAAAACAAGTTGATGAGCTTAATCTTGAAAATGAAACTCTTGATCTTATCTATGCTAGTTCTTATTGTGATTGTGCTAGTAGATTGAATGTTGTGGTTGATTGTGAGAGTTGTAAGTTGCTCAAGGATGAAAATGCTATTTTGAAAAATAAGCTTGCAAGTTTCACCATTTGTGATATTAGATTGCGCACATTGTTAAATTTTCAAAGAGAAAATTCAAACAAGTTTGGTTTGGGTTATACTAATGCTAAGAGTAAATCTCATAGAAATGTTGTTGATTTTTCTAAAGTTGATTTTTCAAATCCTCCAACATGTTTCTATTGTGGTACTCATGGACATACTTCAAATGTGTGTTATGTTAAAGTGCATGGTATACCTAAAGGAAATTTTGTTTGGATGAAAAAGGGTGAAAGTCCCTACACTAACAAAAATGGATCCAAAACCATTTGGATACCAAAAAGCAAAGCATGATTGTTTTGTAGGTTTGATTGAAGATGCAAATGAATGACACATGTTCTCAATTGGTCTCAACTATGAATGTCTATATTCACATTTTCAATTGGTATCACACTTGCATCTCAAGTGAATTTCCTACAAAGTGGTAATATTTGATATTGATATATTATCTTAATTGGTATCTTCTCAATTGATATTACTTTTCTAAATGTTTAGTTAATTCAATTTGTATCATTGAGAGATTATTAGTTGATTATCATGTTTTTGTGATTATTGATTCTTCTTTACAATTGATATCTTCTTTGTTAAGTGATATTATGATCTTTTTAGTTTTCAATTGGTATTATATTTCATTGTTATATTCTCTTACCAATTGATATCACATTTCAAAGTAAAGCTCTATTGTATTTGTTCAATAGGTATCAATGTTGTGAAGAAATGATCATTGATTTCTTACCTTGGCTTAGATGTTATATTTCAATTGGTATATATTACTTTTTGATAATGCCAAAGGGGGAGAAATATGATGTTTTGAATTGAATGAAATGTTTCTCAAAGGGGGAGAAATGGTATGTTTTTTAAAACATGGGAGAAATATAATATGATTTTTAGATGTTTGTTTGGAGAAAGGTTGTTTTTGTTGTTTTTATGTAGGTTGAGCTAAGTTGTTGAAGATAGGGGGAGAATCAAGCTTCTATCTTAATTGGATTCAAGTGTTAAAGCATTGATTGAGGGGGAGAAAGAGTCTTCTCAAGTGATCAAATGTTTCAAGCATCAACAACTTCAAGTGATTTCAAAACATGGATTGTCATTTTCAAAAAGGGGGAGATTGTTAGTTCCATGATGAACATGATGAATGTTTTGATAATGACAAAGTGTTTTTGAACAAGCTACAAGTGTTGATCAAGTTTCAAGCTCAACAAGCAACAACAAACATCAAATGAAGAAGAGAGAAAGCAAGCTCATGAAGACTAAGTTTGAGTGTATTTGTATTTCTTTTATCTTTTACCTCTCAAGCTTCATAGGTTTTTTTATTTGGGTAGATTATTATAGAGGGTAGTGAATCTCATTCATAAGTCATGATTTAATCATAATTTGAGTTTTCACTTAATCTAGAATCAATAGGTGGCTTAAAGGTTTTAAAGGAAAGGTTGGATTTTGAGAAAACAAGTTTTGAACATGTACAGTACCAACTTAATCGATTAAATGATAACTTAATCGAGTACTACTCGAGTACACGACTTGCTTAATCGATTAAGTACTGTTGAACTGATTTTTAAAATACGATTTTCACTTCTCAAAATCAGTTTTCAAGTGCTACAACTTTTGGGTATTCTATATAAACCTTTTCCTATTATTTGTGATTAGAAAGAATCATTTTCATACAAGTTTTACAAAGAATCAAGCCACTCTATTCTCTCTCATTTTCTAAAGATCAAAGTTCTCATATTTTCATATTCTTTGATCAAGAACCTTTGAATCTCTTATGGTGAATTGTCATAACTCTTGATTGAGATTCATAGGATTGTTTTGTGTTTTCTATTGTGTTGTAATCTTTGCAAGAAGGCAAGCCACTACAACAAACAAGAAGTCTTGGTGTGTCGATTTTATCATCAAGCAAGTGCATTCTTATTGAAGAAGAAGAAGAAGTCTTGGTTGTGAATCAAGCAAGTGAAGCCTTGGTGTGTGGATTATCATCAAGCAATTGAAGACTTGTTGTGTCGATTATCAACAAGGGGTAGAGGTTAGATTAGAGAGAAGATCAATAGGATTACAAGGCAAGGGTGTCGGTTATCTCTTGTAGGCTAGCAAGAAGGAAGTCTTGTGAGGCAATCACTTGTAATTTGAGAACTCTAATTCCTCATAGTGAAGAATCTCTCTTGGTTGAAGAGGGGACTGGATGTAGCTTTCAAGTGGATGAAAGTGAACCAGGATAAATCACTGTGTCGTATCTCTAAACCCTTACTCTTTATATTCAAGTCATTTGATTGCGTTCTTGGTTGAAAACCTAGAAAGATTGATTTTCATAATTGATTGAATTGAATCTTTGATTGTTCAAATTGATAAAGGGAAAATCATTTTCATAACTAGGTTAATCAATAAGAATATAGGTGTTAATCATTTCCGCTGAATCTCTGATCTTGCATGTGAATTGATTGATTTTCGTATTCGAATGAAAAATTGATTTTTCTGTTTTCTGTCATATTTAATCGATTAAGTTCAAGTTTAATCGAGTACTACTCGAGTAAATTGCAGGTTAATCGATTAAGTGCTGTAGAATTTGCAAAAATCATTTGTTTTGATTGTTTAGATTTGTTTCGTTCGAAAATCTTTCAAGGTAGCTTCAACACCTATTCAACCCCCCCTTCTAGGTGTATTCCTAGGGTTCCTAAGTCTCTCCAACCACCAATTGCGGTTTCCTCAGTGTGTGACGATGGCAACGACACAAGTACCTCGATAATATTATAAATTTTTTTCCCCAATCATCGATGGTGTAATCCGATAAAATATGATAAGGAAAGTTTAAGAGAGATAAAAGAAGTTATGATTATGAGAAGGGAACTCTTATGGAATAATGAAGTTGAGAAAGGAATTGAGAATAAGGAATGATTATGTTGAGGAATGATAACTAGTTTGGAAGGATAATAATAATAATGATGATAAAAATAATGAAGGAAGATGATGATAAATGGAAATGATGATATGCTTGAATGCTATGTTTGTGTGTTGCTTGTTATGTTTGTATTGTCCTAGTACCTTGCCTATTGTAATCCCACACCGTCGACGATGCGTCGTTCGGATCGCTTACTCTCTCCTGTTCATTGGCATATCGGGGCTACTGATATCTCAACGGGCAGACGGAGTATCGCATGGAGATCATCACTTTAGATGAGTCGGAGTTGGAGCTGAACGACAACAGAAAAGCAGCGACAGAGATGACCTCATTTCCGGGAGTGAAGAAAGGGCGCAAGAAGAAAGGAGAGCTTCATCCGGATGTCTTCATCAGAAGGAAGCGAAAGTAGCGTGTTTAGTTTAAGTTTGTGAATTGTGTTTTGAGTCAAGGATTACCAAGCAATGTACCATTTATGTAATTAAGCTAAGTCTTTACAATCTGTATTGTGGTCTACTTTATTTCGGAAAATTGAACAATGTAATTTTTGGGATCCGTCTTGATGTTCTTAAACCAAGTCACTTTATGGAAATGAATGTTTTATGTGAAAGAAGGTTTTAGTAACAACTCGGTTTTCAGCAAAGAGTTTTTAAATACACCAATGACTTTTCAAATACGTTTCAAAAAAAAAAATTGGCCTCATTTTTGCCACTTTAATAAGTAAAAGTTAATCATTTTTGGTTTACGAAAATCGGGCTGTTACACAACTAAACCTCCTGGATTTATTTACACTATATGGCCGAATAAAATTCAAGAAAACAAGTCAAAAATTACAAATCCAAAACACATAAATCAACTTAATTTACTTCAAGCACTTAAACCCCCTTTTCTTTTTCATGAAACAAAATCATTTACCCTTTCTTTTTCCTAAAACCGAATATACACACATACAATCATTTAAACACAAAATTTTCCAAAACCATTTAATTCATTTGTTTCCTTTACCTTTAAACCAAACCGAATAGAAAATAAACAATCACAATACAATTCAAACACATCACTTAGCATTATTTCATAAAACACACTCACTACTTTTATGTCACCTCATGGAAGAGAATCCTAGTCTAGTTAGCATGCATTGGCCGAATTTCATCATGACAAAAACAAGGTTTTTGGGTTCATTTTTCAACATGCAAAACACAAGATTCTTAAACCAAATCATGCTCTTTCTTACTCAAAAATTTAAAAATATCCTTTCCTTTTTCAAGCATAAAACCGAATCAACAACACCACTTCAAACCAAGTTTTCATTTTAATTTTTCTTGCATGCACCTTAGAAATCCTTAAATCAAGTAGAAATTAACATGCATGTGTTCTTTTCTTGAAAATCAAAACATAATTTCTTGGTTCTAAGCTTAAACCGAATACTCATTACCAAAATTCAAGGATTAATTTCAAATCTTTTAACATGCAAAAACACAAGACATAGATCAAGTTAAAATCACTTTTCAAAAGCTTTTTTCCCTTGGTTCTTTGTAAAACAGTGAAGATCATCAATGAAAAATTCAACCTTTTACTCAAATAAAACATGCAAGACTCAAGTCTTAAGCTTTTCCGCAAAACATCATAGATCAACATAAACTCTTTCAACTTATTTTTCAAAGGAACATAGAAATAACTTTTCAAGGTTAGACATCAACATGCATGTACTTAGATTTAGTAGATCAAGTCATAAAATCAATCATAATAGTACAAATCAAAGATAAAAATCATTTTAGGTAGAAAAAGGCCAAAACCGTGACATGTATGGAAGAAAGGTCAAATCTTTTTGTTCAAGGATCACATGCAAAGTTCAAGATCAAAGCTTTTTGTTTGAAAACCACATACATGACACAAGATCAAAAATTTTTCAAAGATCAAGGCAAAGATTAAAGCTTTTTAAAGATCAAAACCCAAAAAGCAAAGCTTCATCAAGATCAAAGCATTTTAACAACTCAAATCAACTTTTATAAGCCTAAAGTTAACATGCAAGAACTTGAATCAAAATAAAAAGCATCATGACCTAGTTTCCTAGTCATGGCCGAATCACAAAGTCCATGAGTTAGTGTTTTACAAGTTCATTTGACTCTTGAAATTCAAGATTAAAGCTTAAACATTACATGCAACCATAGATCAACCATAAAACTAGACATGCAAGAAGAAATGAAGATCAAAAAGGCTTAGAAAAATAAAAGCTACTCTAAACTTCTAGGGTTCTTCGAATCACCCACCAATTCAAGGTCTTCTAGCTCTAAGTTCTTGGATCTTCAAGGGAGGTCTTAGGTTTTGGCTTGATCTCCTCTTCTTCTTTCTCTTTTCACGCACGTCCAACACCCCCTTTCTCTCCTTCTCTCTCTTTTCTTTCTAAGAGTAGGATGGACTCTTAGAGTAGTGTTTGGTTTTAGAAGTGGAAGTGAAGAAATGAAGGTGAATGAACTAAGGCCAAAGGTATTTATAGGCAAAACGTGAGCTTACCATTTTGCCCTTGGTTAATTCGGTTCTAGTGGGTTTAAGAAGGGCAAACTTGGCTATTCAAATTGTTGCATGGGTGGAGTTTATCATGGGGGACAAAGAGGAGTAATTTATGGCTTTAGGGTCATTTCATGCATGACTATTTCTATCAATTTAATTTCTTTAAGGTTCTAATTATCCCATGGGCTCCATGTCCTAAAAATAAAATCATAGGCTTACCCTCATGCATACATACACACGTATTACACATATACATACACACATACATGCATTATCATATTCTTCCACTAATTTAATTCTCATATAATCCTAACATACACATATAGCAATACCATACATACATACACACACATACATGGGAAACAAATCTTTTCTCATACAATAACTCATGTATAAAAATCACATTTTCTTTAAAGCATAAAAACATTAAATATATATAATCATTCCAAAAACTCAATTTCTAAAAACTCATAATATCATTTCATGAAAACCATTTCTTTAAAAATCATTCACCACTTTTGAAGTCATGAAATAAGAAATTCATTCAAGAAAACACTCTTTCAAAAACACTTTCTCAGAAATAAATCTTTTTAGTACTTAAAACAATACGAGGAATTTACGGGGTGTTACATTCTCCCCAACTTAAAGATTTCTCGTCCCCGAGAAATATGTTACGGATTGGGCAGCAAGACACAGAATTTTCGCATTGCGGTGAGGTCCATGAGAACATTCTCATTCTCACTTCGTGGTCGAATTCCCTTTTGCTGGCATAATTCACCTTGCAGTGCTCCTCGTTGGTTGCTTTCGGATGAAGAAGTTCCACTCGTACTATCACTTGCATGTCGAATCGAGTCAAGTCGAACGGACTAACCGAAGGGGATATCGTCTCTTAATTGTCGTTACAGAAAGCACAAACTTGGGTACAAACCCAAGGAACATTAAGCAATCATAAGTTCAAACATCTCCAAGAGTATTGGGTTTAACCTAAAATCCTTAGATATTCACTACTCTCTACAACTTTGGATTTCCACTAACTCACAACAATCACTCCTTCCTTTAATTCTCCTTCTAACTCTAAGGCTTTCATCCACCATTTCTCCGACTTAAGGGGGATTCTATTGCAATTTTGGTTCTACTTCCTCAAAACATCTCCACTCTTCTCGTTAAATTCATCCTAAATATCATTTATGCCTATCACTTTCACCGTCTAAACCCCTAGTCATGGTGTAAGGCAATCCTAATCCTCAAATTTTCCTCATAATTCTCCTCTAATAACCGGTAACACACACCTCTTTTCTTCCTTGTAGCTCCCCAACTTTGATTAAACTTACAACTAAATTCACTATTTCTATCAACTTCAACCACTAATCCATCTGTAATCATTCAAGCCTAAACTATCTGGGTAACTATGACATTTTCATCTCCACAAATCAAGCTAATGAATTCTTGGAAAAGATCGGTAAAGCTACGGTTTGATAGTAAGGCTTATGAAGAAAAGGTTCGAATTTATACAATACTGACTGTCTTTGTTGAAGCAATTCAACAAACACGGGAATCCAGGGATGACATCCTATATCCTTAAAGGTAATAACTATCCTTGTATCAAAAGTGTGTTAAGGTCAATAACTTAGTTCTATCAAGCAAGGATATAAAATCGATGGGGTCTTAACCTTAGAATCTATTCGCTTTCTATTTGGTCTACATCCTTCCAACTACTTAACCAACAAGTTCCTTAGGCTAACACAGCAGGCACTAAACCACAAACAGAATCTCTTATCCTAGAAAGACGAGAACTCGACCTTATACTCCTACCCTTACACTAGCAAACACACAACACACAAAGAGTCACACAAACAAAGCATGTAAGCCCATGCTTAAGGCAACTAAGGATTACCATAAGCTCTGATACCATTCTGTAACAGCCCGATTTTCATAACCCAAAATAATTAACTTTTCATTTATTAAAGTTGCAAAAACGAGGCCAATTTTTTTTTTAAAACGTTGTTGAAAAGTCATTGGTGTTCTCAACACTCTTTACTGAAAACCGAGTTGTTACTAAAACAGTCTCCTTCATAAAACTTTTATCTTCACAAAGTGACTTGTTTCAAAAGCATCATTACAATTCCCAAAAGGTTACATTGTTCGGTTTTCCAGATAAAGTATTCCACATTACAGAATTAAAAGCTTAGCTAAATTACATGAGTGGCTCATTGTTGGTAATCCTTGACTCAAAATTACTAACAATAGACATGACTAAAAACACTATCCCTAACTCTTCCTGTCGAACACAACCAAATGAAGCTTCCCTTTCTTCTTGCGCCCTTTCTTTACTCCTGAAGATGAAGCCACTTCTGTCGCTGCTTTCCCGTTGTCGTTAAGCTCCAGCTCCAATTCCTCTAGAGTGATGATCTCCATAAGATGGTCCGTCTGCCCGTTGAGAAATCAGCAGCACCGATATGCAACTAACAGGAGAGAGTAAGCGATCCGAATGACGCATCGTCGACGGTGTGGAATTACAGTAGGCGAGATATCAAGACCATACAAGCATACAACACACAACATACACACAACACAACAATCAAGCATATCATCATTCATCATCACACAATAACAATGTGGTCTTTGTCACCTTCGTATAAGTGGCCACACAACACAAACAATTTCCACTATACTAATGACTCCGAACCACTAAGTTCCGATCTTTGAGATGATACAGAACGTCCTAATATGTCACCTAAATACCACGGTGTCTTAGGAAAGCTTCTCTCTCACCTGAGGTCCAGCAATTAAATGTACTCGATCTTCGCGGATCCTTGTCGCTGCCAGCTGCCCCAATCCCTCGTCTTAACATTCCTCGTATTAAATAAAACACGCTTACGTTATTAACTTGTTATCGAGAAAATCTTTTCTTAACTCAAACGTATTTCATTCCTTGTCGGAAAACTTAAAAACAAAATTGTTTTCTCAAAACAACTCTAACATTTTCCTAATACTTTAAGTACTTTAAAACCATTTGAAAACATCATGTAAAGTCATTTAAATCATTTGATTTGGTTGCTGGTCCATCTTGGGCAGCACCTTAATCACTTTCGAAAACACCGAAAAATTCACCATTTTCACTCCGGCTTTTTCTCAAATCAATTACCACTTGAAAATCATACTTTAAATTACATGAACACATTTTTAAAGTTAAGAACAACTTTAAACTATTCTGGACAGCAAAGAATTACTTCACAAAATCGCTTTAATAAAAATCCGAAAACATCGTAAAAACACTTTTGTCTCAAATAATTCTTTAGTTTAAAATTAACACTTTAAAACTCAAGCTTAAACAAATCTTGGACAGCCATAAACACAATCCAAAAACCTCGAATAAATCAAATGGATTTATCTTAAAATCAATTAATTTCAAAACCAATTACGCACTCAAATATTTTTCAAACATCAACTAACGCACAACCACAACAACACTTTGATGAACTAAGTCATATAAGCAATCAACAAATCATTTAATTTAATTATAAATCCAACATTCATTTTCACCTAAACTCTTTCATAATCAACACTTATTCACTTAATTATTTTCTTAAACATTTTCGTTTTCATTTTCATATTTACCTTCTTTATAAAAAAAAAAGACCGATTTGAACCAAAGATGTGAACCAAACACAACAATTTAATTCCTTTCAAAAATCACTATGCAAATTTATTTTCATGCAACTAAACCTCCTGGATTTATTTACACTATATGGCCGAATAAAATTCAAGAAAACAAGTCAAAAATTACAAATCCAAAACACATAAATCAACTTAATTTACTTCAAGCACTTAAACCCCCTTTTCTTTTTCATGAAACAAAATCATTTACCCTTTTCTTTTTCCTAAAACCGAATATACACACATACATTCATTTAAACACAAAATTTTCCAAAACCATTTAATTCATTTGTTTCCTTTACCTTTTAACCAAACCGAATAGAAAATAAACAATCACAATACAATTCAAACACATCACTTAGCATTATTTCATAAAACACACTCATTACTTTTATGTCACCTCATGGAAGAGAATCCTAGTCTAGTTAGCATGCATTGGCCGAATTTCATCATGACAAAAACAAGGTTTTTGGGTTCATTTTTCAACATGCAAAACACAAGATTCTTAAACCAAATCATGCTCTTTCTTACTCAAAAATTTAAAAATATCCTTTCCTTTTTCAAGCATAAAACCGAATCAACAACACCACTTCAAACTAGTTTTCATTTTAATTTTTCTTGCATGCACCTTAGAAATCCTTAAATCAAGTAGAAATTAACATGCATCTGTTCTTTTCTTGAAAATCAAAACATAATTTCTTGGTTCTAAGCTTAAACCGAATACTCATTACCAAAATTCAAGGATTAATTTCAAATCTTTTAACATGCAAAAACACAAGACATAGATCAAGTTAAAATCACTTTTCAAAAGCTTATTTCCCTTGGTTCTTTGTAAAACCGTGAAGATCATCAAAGAAAAATTCAACCTTTTACTCAAATAAAACATGCAAGACTCAAGTCTTAAGCATTTCCGCAAAACATCATAGATCAACATAAACTCTTTCAACTTATTTTGCAAAGTTACATAGAAATAACTTTTCAAGGTTAGACATCAACATGCATGTACTTAGATTTAGTAGATCAAGTCATAAAATCAATCATAATAGTACAAATCAAAGATAAAAATCATTTTAGATAGAAAAAGGCCAAAACCGTGACATGTATGGAAGAAAGGTCAAATCTTTTTGTTCAAGTGTAACACCTTAGCTAATTTACCCATAAATACCCACATATTAAAATTAGCGTACTTAAAAATTTCTTTTTAGTTATTTAAAATTCACCGTCAAACGGACGGAGTTTCCTTTGTTTTAGGGACTTTCCAAAAATAATTTATTCCTGCACCTGATAATCATCATATATTTATATCGTTTCCAAAAGCCAGCAGGGCTTGGAATAAATAAGACATCACAATGCCAACAGTCACCAGTCATCAGAGTTTCAGCGGAAATCTTCAAAATACATCTAGCATGATGCACCATATATATATATATATATATATATATATATATATGATAGAGTTAATATCCTAAGCCTCTCCCCAAAATATATTTACATCCCATGTACATCAAAAGAGTAAAGGAGGCTTAGGTCTAATAAAGCCCTATACCCCTAATATCCCTACTCTCCCTGTGAGGGAGAGCACACCTGCTCGGCCGGGGGCTGTGCTATCTCAAGCTCCAAACCTGAAAAATGTTAAGGGAGTGAGCATTGCACATGAAATAGAATTGCAGTTTCCATATAATCATAATAGATCCACTAGGCCAAACACAAATAGTAAAGTAATAACATATAGCATTTACAAGCCTATTCACAATCAACATTTTTCCAACACTTTCATTCTTTATCACAATTACATATTTACTTTCTATTTAACATGACCTTAGCCAATATTAATGTTCATTTCCATTTCCTTTATCCATTTTCCATTAGTGTGTGTAACCCCAAACAGAGATCTACACACAGAGCATTTGCAACCACAAACAGTGATCTGCAAACGCTTTCCTTTTTCCTTTTTAATTGTACACCACTAGGATTTTGACTACCCGCTAGGTAATTGGCACACCTGTCTAGGGACTTGGAACACCTGCCCAGGACTTTACACCCATCCAGACCATAACCTGTAGGACTATGTACATTTTTACCATTCCATTACTTATTTCAATTATTGGTGTGGAAGATTGATCTTGTGGGTCACCCGGCGCCTACAGGGCGGTTTGGCCTGATGGGTAATTGGCCTGGCAGGTAATTGGCCCTAACAGGTAATTGGAACACCTAGCCGGGTACCTAGTGTTCCGGGCCCCACTGATCAATTTCCACTTTAATTAGCCTTTACCATGTTTAATTATTAACAATCCAGTCCATTACTTAAAACATAATCACCATACCCTCAATAATCACAAGTAGGCATAATTGTAACCCATTCCAATTCACTTAAGTACATAAAGATTACCCTTTTCAAATAATCACAATTAAACATTATATCATCAACAATCATAATCATAATCCATTCCAATTTCAGTAAACACACATAATGCACATTATCCATGTTGTCACTTTTCATTTCCAGCCAATAATCATAATTTAACCATGACCAAGTATACATGTATTGCACGATAATTATTTCATCAATTGTTCAGCATAATTCCACATTCAAAATTCACATTACTTGCCCCTTTCTAATTATGATTCCTAGGTTCATTTCTATTATATTCATCATACCCTAAATTACTATCTAAGATCCTACCCTTAAATTTTATAAACACATAACTCCTAGAAAATCACTATAACCATAGGGATACCCAATCCTAGATCAAACCAACACCCACCCCCTTACCTTAACCAAGGAGAGAGAGAGAGAGAGAGTGAACCCAAGCCCTACCTTCTAGCCCCCAAAATCAAGAGCTTCAATGGAGTGAGAGGGAGAGAAGTGATCTTGAACTCCCTTAAGCCACAAAAACAATAAAAATGAACAAGAGATTGTGAGACTCCATGAAGTGGAATTTAATGATTCATCAAGATGTGAAAATGGAAGAGGAAATTCGTATGGACCTCCAAGAGGGAGAAGAAACTCGTGTGGAGAGAGAAAAGAGAAGTAAGTTGTACCTACTAAGCTTGTTAATGGCTTGATGTGCTTGCAAAGGAAGGAGAGCTCAACTTGGGACTTGGTGGAGAAGGTGGAAATCGTGGGAGAGAGGAGGAGAAGAGAGAGAGAGTTGATGATGGGAATGAGTGAGAAGGAAGAGAAGTGAGTGTTTTATTTTTGTTTGGGGAAGGATTTATGTGGCTGGAATTAAAGCCCCAACAAAGAAGATGCCTTTTGTGTGGTTGAAAAAGGGCCACACGAATCACCCCTTTTCATTTCTTTTTTTTTTGTACAGACCCACAAGTAATCGATTACCCTAGCCTGGTAATCGATTATTTCTTCAATGCAACATTTTCATAACTTCCAACCTGAGGCCTTGTAATCGATTACTTGACCAGAAAGTAATCGATTACAATTTGATGCAACAATTTTAGTGTTTTCAGCAGAAGCTCAGTAATCGATTACTTGCCCAAGAGTAATTGATTACTCTTCAATGCAACAATTTTGGTGCATTTGGCTGAGAGCTAGTAATCGATTAACTCACTAAAAGTAATCTATTACTTTGCTGCTTTTCCATCTTCTCATAGTTTCTAACTCTTTGAACATTCTCCTTAGTTCCCATACCCCCTTATGCTAGGTTTTCTACACTAACTCCTATCTCTTAATCTTGTAAATCTCACAAATCCAACTCAACTTAATACAATAACTTGAATAATTCACATTATATTAAACATTTAAATTTGAGGATGTTACATCAAGGATCACATGCAAAGTTCAAGATCAAAGCTTTTTGTTTGAAAACCACATACATGACTCAAGAGTTTATATATGTCATAGCATAATATGAAACCCCATCAGTACAGTAAGTAGCAAGTAACATCAGTCGAGATAGCAAGAGTTTATAAAAACATATACAACCCAGCTATATGAAATAAAACCTCACTCTAAGACCTCCCAAAATATATACAATATATCACATAATCTCAAAATAGAAGTCTCAGAGAAGGTCTTCAGTGTCCTCAGCAGCTCCTCAGATCCTCCACAGCTCTATCCCTAGGATCTAGGATCCAAAACACCTATGCTATGCAGGCTTCTATGAACCAGCAGGTCCACCTCTAGCAGAAACAGTCGGCTCAACATGCACCTCCTCCTCGCTCTCATCCTCCACAGGGTCCTCCTCGAGACCTCGCCCGACTGTGTAGAGACCCCACCACTGGGTCTAGGATCTGCAGAAGCAGTCCTATCATAATCAGTCGGACCAGGAGAAAGAGTCTCCTCAGTGACAACTCTATGCGAAGAAGGATGGGAACGAGTGGCAGCTCTAAAACGAAAACTATGAAAACGACGCATAGGTCGAGCCGGGGGTGGTCCTCTATATGTGTAAAAAGGTGGAACATGCATAGTATAGACTAATGGGATCCTAAATTGACGAGGTCGCACACGCACCAGAGGGTTAGGGTGGTAGAGAGTGATCTCAACCTCCCCCTCAAAAGTGGCACGGTGCTCCTCATACGTCCATATACCGCTAAGGATAGGGCGTATCTCGATGCAGGCTAGGTATCTGGCCATCACCTAAACAGGGCACAGGGAGTAAGCATACACAAATACATAATTGATAAAGACTAAAATTTACAATCACAAATATATCATGGACAGATCATAATGCAAATACATATGAGCACACGAGTTTTTCAACATTATAACTCATATAATGCAAGTGGCATGATGTATGATTTTCTATCCACAACTGAGGCCTCTAAATGTCCATCTTGGACGTCCATCCAATACACCATTGTGTTCCCGAAACACCGACATTCGTTCCCAGAACGTAATGCCGAACCATACTTGGATAATAAGCATCACTCCCGGAGTGTGCACCACGTTCCCAGAACGCATAAAAACCAGGTCCCGGACACTGGCCACATATCTATAATGTGTCATCAAGTAGGTTATAATTTGGTACTCCCGGAGTACCGTCCTCATATTCCCAGAATATGATAACGTTCCTACCAACCAGACTTCCAGTCTATATGTATGCACAAATATCAGGGTTGGTTTTATCTTTACATTAATTAATGTGATTTAGAAATATCCCAATTTCTATTTTGAATGACTTATTTGAGGCAAGATTTTTGACATAAAAATTCTCTTTTGAATTTTTTTCCAAACATGTCTTAAAACTTAGATTGGGAAAAATATAATCAATGGTATTTAAAAACTTAACTTTTTATTTTTCAGATTCAGGTACTAACCGGTTACAGTCTCAGGCTAACCGGTTAGAATTACAGACCTGAACTGTTTACCATTGCAATTCAGAAAAACCCTTTTTTCTTGAATTCTCTACCCAATCTATACACCATTTAAACCTTGTTTTATGCCTCAAAATCACAGTGTCCATCATTCAAAATTAAAATCACATTTGTTTCCAACAATACATAATTTTCTCTTGAAAATTATTTCATTGGATTAAGGTATAACCTCTTACCCTCAATCTGAACCATGACACTTCATATCCAGATTTCTCATAATGGAATTACAGCATAGATTTGAGCCAAATTTCCAAAGACTTAAGGACTGATTTGATAAATTAATTTTCTTTGAAATTCTGCAGTGTCTAACCGATTACGAATATTGAGTAACCGGTTAGATTATGCAGTCAGTCCCTTAAATTAAGGGTTTTGACACATCATTTTCTTTGTTTCTCAAATCTAACCAATTTCCAGCATTTACCAGGGTTCATATACCTTAACCAACCATGTTTCATCACAGAAACCAAATCAAAGTGCATGCCTTAAGCTTTTTGTATCAAATTGCATAACAATCACATAAACACAATTTTAATACAACAAACTCAACACAACCATTCAAACTCAGAATTCAGTGTTAACATACTTTGCATCCATCAAATTGAAGTAGCTCAAAACCACAATGAGCAAGGTTTTGGCCTCCAAGCCTTTGTGCCATATTGCACATAATGCCCTTTTTGAGTTTTGTGAACTCAAATCCTAATTCATTCGATTTTTAGTCTAAATCTAGTATAGTGTAGACTTCTCCCATACCTCTAAGTCGATTTTGATGAGTATAACCTCTGAACTTGAAGAAAATCCACAATCTCCTCACACTTCCTAAGCTCTGCTCCCAGATTCGGTTTTCCAGCAACAGGGTCCAGAAACCACCAAATTTGACATAGGAATTGACCAAAGAAATTGGGGAAAATGATTAGAACTTAATCTAGGTAACATGCCCTAGGGAATCAAAGAGATTTGAGACTTTAAGATTGACTATACTTACCAAAATCAGCTCTAGAACTCAGCTTCCAGAACATGCACAACTGAGAACTCAGAATTTAGCTCCCAACTTCCCCAATCGATTTCTCCTTCCACACAGACCCTCAACTCACAAATTTGGTGTTTTTACAAAGCTCAAGATGTAAGCTTTGCAATGGTGTATGGATCTCAAGCTCACTCTCAGAAACAGGGACGAATTTCTCCACACGAAAATGAAACCCTAACAGCTCTTCTTCAACCCAGAAATTCAGAATTCAACCCCAACACCTCAATAATCCATCAATTTATAGGCAATTTGATCTTGCATGCAGGGCGACGCGTGTATTGCCACTAATCCCAGGCAGTAATCGTGGCGATTACGGAGTTAATCAAGTGATTACTCATCAAAATCCACTAACCCAGTTTCTGGGTTCATCGTCTAACCGGTTACAGGGCATTACTAACCGGTTAGATTAGTACAAAATTTAAAAATTATTATTTTTAAATCTTTCCCTCCAAGAACCTTTTTAATATTACTTTTAAGTCCTCATTCAGGGACCAAAATGCAATATCCTTATATTTTGCATTTATTTGCCACATAAAAATATTTCAACTTATTTTTATATTCATGGCTAATTTAAATACAAAACATAAACTTGGAAAATTTCTATAAATTAATAATAAAACTTTTTTATTATTATTAATTTCCTATTATTCGGGAGACGAAAATTAGGGGTGTTACACTACTCCCCCACTTAAAAGGAATTTCGTCCCCGAAATTCTAGATTACAAAAACAACTCTGGATACTCGTGACGCATCTTCTCCTCTAATTCCCATGTAGCTTCAGATACGTCAGCATTCTCCCAAATCACCTTGACCAAAGGTATTTCCTTTCCTCTGAGCTGCTTGACTTCACGATCTTCTATCTGAACCGGTCTGGTCTCAAAGGTCAGGTTTTCCTTCAGAGTTAAGTCGTCAGGTTGGAGTTTCAGAATATCAGATGGGTCATGAACATACTTCTTTAATTGCGAAACGTGAAAGACGTTGTGCAAATTGGATAAAGAGGGTGGTAGAGCCAATTGATAAGCAACAGGACCAACTCTCTTAAGGATTTGGTATGGACCTATACACTTAGGCGAAAGCTTTCGGGTTCTCAAAGCTCTACTAATTCCTTTCATCGGGACTACCCGAAGGAACACATGATCGCCCTCAGAAAACTCTAATGGTTTTCTCCTCTTATCCGCATAACTCTTCTGCCGACTCTGAGCCACTTTCATCTTTGCCTGAACCATCTTAATCTTCTCAGATGTCTGATGTATCATTTTGGGTCCAACCATCAAGTTCTCCCCCACTTGGAACCAACATAGCGGGGTCTGACACTTCCTTCCATACAACGCTTCGAACGGTGTCATTCCAATGCTCGCATGGTAGCTGTTGTTATATGTGAATTCTGCAAGAGGTAACACTTGATCCCAATTTCCTTGTTCTTCAAGTGCACACGCTCGCAACACATCCTCCAAAGATTGAATTGTTCTCTCCGTCTGGCCATCCGTCTGTGGATGATACGCAGAACTCAATTTCAACCTTGTTCCCATAGCATCATGCAAACTTTTCCAGAATTGCGACGAAAATCTCGGGTCTCGGTCTGACACAATGCTCGAAGGCACTCCGTGAAGACAAACTACCTCCTTGATTTAAATCTGGGTAAGCTTGTTCAAAGGATAGCGCATATTTATCGGAATAAAATGCGCCGACTTGGTTAACCTATCCACAATCACCCAGATTGCATCATGATTAGCTATTGTCCTCGGTAAACCAAACACAAAGTCCATTGAAATGTTATCCCACTTCCACTGGGGAATCCTCAGAAGTTGCAACTGCCCTCCCGGTTTCTGTTGTTCTACCTTCGCTTTCTGACAAATCAAGCACGCCGCCACATATTCTGCCACGTCCTTTTTCAATCCCGACCACCAAAACATCTTTTTCAAGTCTTGATACATTTTGGTTGATCCAGGATGCATACTCATCCGACTCTTATGGGCTTCGTCAAGAATTAGTCTTCTAACTTCTTGATCTCTTGGTATACAAATCCTTGCCCTGAAATGAAGGATTCCATCCTGCCCAATCTTGAAATCAGGTTCCCTTCCTTCTGAACCTAGTTTCATCTTTTCCATCAATTCTTCGTCTGTTCGTTGCAACTCCCGAATTCTTTCCAAGAACTCGTTTGTGATATGCAACATTCCCAACTTGATGCTTGATGGCTCCACTTGTGTCAACAAACTCAAGTCTCTGAATTCTTCAATCAATGCTGCCTCTTTAACCATCATCGCGCTTATGTGGATTGCTTTCCGACTCAACGCATCTGCAACCACATTCACTTTACCCCGATGATAGTGGAGTTTAAAGTCGTAATCTTTCAAAAACTCCATCCATCTTCTTTGCCTCATGTTCAACTCTTTCTGGTCGAACAGATATTTCAAACTCTTATGGTCACTAAATACTTGGAATGTAGTGCCATAGAGATGAAGTCTCCATATCTTTAAGGCAAACACGATCTCAGCCAATTCTAAATCGTGTGTCGGGTAATTTACTTCATGATTCGTCAATTGTCTCGATGCATACGCCACTACTCTTCCTTCTTGCATCAATACGCAACCCAGTCCTTGCTTAGATGCATCACAATACACTTCAAAGCTCTTGTGAGGATCAGGTAGAATTAACACAGGAGACGATGTTAACCTTCCCTTCAACTCACGGAAACTAACTTCGCACCGATCGTCCCACACGAACAGTTGATCCTTCCGAGTCAACTTAGTCAAAGGCAATGCAATCTTAGAAAATCCTTCTATGAACCGACGATAGTATCCAGCCACCCCTAAGAAACTTCTCACCTCCGTCACCGTCTTAGGCTGTTCCCAACTTAGCACTAAACTTACTTTCACTGGATCCACCGCAATTCCTTCTTTGGAGATCACATGCCCCAGAAACTTCACTTCATTCAACCAAAACTCACACTTCGTAAGCTTGGCATATAGTTGCTTCTCCTTCAGGACCTTTAACACAATCCTGAGATGCTCTTCATGCTCTTCCGGATTTTTAGAATAGACCAAAATATCGTCAATAAATACCACCACAAACAAATCCAAATATGGTCTAAAGATCCGGTTCATATAGTCCATGAAAATAGCAGGTGCATTAGTCAATCCGAACGGCATCACAACATACTCATAATGACCGTATCGAGATCGAAATGCAGTCTTGGGTATATCCTCCTCCTTTATCCTGATCTGATGATAACCCGATCTCAGATCAATCTTGGAGAATACTGCAGCTCCCCTCACTTGGTCCATAAGGTCATCAATCCTTGGCAAAGGATACTTATTCTTGATAGTGACCTTGTTCAACTGCCTGTAGTCCACGCACATCCTCATACTCCCATCTTTCTTCTTTACAAACAGTAATGAAGCTCCCCAATGCGAAACGCTTGGCCTGATCATCTGTTTCTGCAAAAATTCCTCGATCTGCTTCTTCATTTCTGTCATTTCTGGTGGTGCCATCCTATAAGGAGCAATAGAGATGGGACCAGCTCCAGGGACTAAGTCAATCCCAAACTTTATCTCTCGCTTCGGAGGTAATCCTGGTATCTCTTCAGGAAATACTTCCGGAAATTCCCTCACCACCGGAATCTCTTCGATCGGCATCGACTCTTCTTCTCCAGAAGCCGAGAATAAACACATATAACCTTCCGGTTCAAGGGTCCTATATTGAATTGTCTGTTCCTTACAATTGATGATCACTTGGTTCTTCATCAACCAATCCATACCCAAGATCACATCCAATTGTAACTTAGGAAGACAAACCAAATCTACCTTGGAAAGACGACCCAAAATTTCTACATCACACTCTAAACAGACTTTAGCGGTGAAGATCGGTATTCCCGTAGGGGTATCTATACTAAGATAGCAGGGTGAATCAGAAACAATAAGATTCAGCCTACTCACACATTCAGGGGAAACAAAAGAATGCGTAGCTCCAGAATCAAACATGATTTTGCAAGGTTGATTGTTAAGCAGAAAATTACCTTGCACGAGATTCGGGGTTTGGGTTGCTTCACTCCCACTCAGGGTAAACACTCGTCCTTGTACCACAGGCTTTCCAGCAGATCCCTTTGCATCCCCCTTTGCAGATTCCTTGCATTCCCGAGCAAAGTGACCTTGCTTTCCACACTTGAAACATCCCCCTGTGGACCAGCAAAACTGACCATGATGATAACGTTTGCATTTCTCGCAATAAGGAGCATTATCGCGAGACTTGTTCCTGTTATCCATCACTGCCTTGCCCTTACCCTTGTTCTTAGAATATGGACCATTTTTCCGATGATCAAACTTCTTCTTCCTTTGTGGTCCATAGTTCTGTCCAACCCCTTTCACTTGACTTCCTATCAGCTCCGCCTTCTTATCATCTTCATACATTCTGCACATGTCCACAAGTGCAAGGAAACTCTGAATCCTTTGATAACTGAAGATAGACTTCAGCTCTGGTCTAAGCCCACCTTCAAACTTCACACACTTACTCCAATCATATTCAATCAACATTGAATATCATACTTAGCTGCATCTTCGGGGCCATGAGGAACAGGACCAATGCTCTGATACCACCAAAGGTGTGACACTCTCTTTTTAACTTGAAAATGATTAATATTTCCAAATAGTTGAATACTTGCTATCAAAATTAGGGCTAGAAAATTTTTCCTTTTTAATATTAGTACTTGCTCAATCAAAAACCCTCTTGGATATAAACTATTTCTTGAATTCGGCTTAGTAATAATTTAGTTTCGAAAGGACTCTCGAGATAACAATTCCTAAATTTTCGAAAACATTATTTGTAGTTATTATTAAAACATATCATTTGTCTCTCGAGTGGTTTTGAATAAGTAAAAATATAACTTTATCACCGAATCCCTTTTAAATATAAATCAGAGTTCGCGGAAGTAAAAATAATACTTATGGGGCTCTGCTGAGGAAAATAAAACATCATATATATATATATATATATATATATATATATATGTCATAGCATAATATGAAACCCCATCAGTACAGTAAGTAGCAAGTAACATCAATCGAGATAGCAAGAGTTTATAAAAACATATACAACCCAGCTGTATGAAATAAAACCTCACTCTAAGACCTCTCAAAATATATACAATATATCACATAATCTCAAAATAGAAGTCTCAGAGCAGGTCTTCAGTGTCCTCAACAGCTCCTCAGATCCTCCACAGCTCTATCCCTAGGATCTAGGATCCAAAACACCTATGCTATGCAGGCTTCTATGAACCAGCAGGTCCACCTCTAGTAGAAACAGTCGGCTCAACATGCACCTCCTCCTCGCTCTCATCCTCCACAGGGTCCTCCTCGAGACCTCGCCCGACTGTGTAGAGACCCCACCACTGGGTCTAGGATCTGCAGAAGCAGTCCTATCATAATCAGTCGGACCAGGAGAAAGAGTCTCCTCAGTGACAACTCTATGCGAAGAAGGATGGGAACCAGTGGCAGCTCTAAAACGAAAACTATGAAAACGACGCATAGGTCGAGCCGGGGGTGGTCCTCTATATGTGTAAAAAGGTGGAACATGCATAGTATAGACTAATGGGATCCTAAATCGACGAGGTCGCACACGCACCAGAGGGTTAGGGTGGTAGAGAGTGATCTCAACCTCCCCCTCAAAAGTGGCACGGTGCTCCTCATACGTCCATATACCGCTAGGGATAGGGCGTATCTCGATGCAGGCTAGGTATCTGGCCATCACCTAAACAGGGCACAGGGAGTAAGCATACACAAATACATAATTGATAAAGACTAAAATTTACAATCACAAATATATCATAGACAGATCATAATGCAAATACATATGAGCACACGAGTTTTTCAACATTATAACTCTTATAATGCAAGTGGCATGATGTATGATTTTCTATCCACAACTGAGGCCTCTAAATGTCCATCTTGGACGTCCATCCAATACACCATTGTGTTCCCGGAACACCGACATCCGTTCCCAGAACGTAATGCCGAACCATACTTGGATAATAAGCATCACTCCCGGAGTGTGCACCACGTTCCCAGAACGCATAAAAACCAGGTCCCGGACACTGGCCACATATCTATAATGTGTCATCAAGTAGGTTATAATTTGGTACTCCCGGAGTACCGTCCTCATATTCCCAGAATATGATAACGTTCCTACCAACCAGACTTCCAGTCTATATGTATGCACAAATATCAGGGTTGGTTTTATCTTTACATTAATTAATGTGATTTAGAAATATCCCAATTTCTATTTTGAATGATTTATTTGAGGCAAGATTTTTGACATAAAAATTCTCCTTTGAATTTTTTTCCAAACATGTCTTAAAACTTAGATTGGGAAAAATATAATGAATGGTATTTAAAAACTTAACTTTTTATTTTTCAGATTCAGGTACTAACCGGTTACAGTCTCAGGCTAACCGGTTAGAATTACAGACCTGAACTGTTTACCATTGCAATTCAGAAAAACCCTTTTTTCTTGAATTCTCTACCCAATCTATACACCATTTAAACCTTGTTTTATGCCTCAAAATCACAGTGTCCATCATTCAAAATTAAAATCACATTTGTTTCCAACAATACATAATTTTCTCTTGAAAATTATTTCATTGGATTAAGGTATAACCTCTTACCCTCAATCTGAACCATGACACTTCATATCCAGATTTCTCATAATGGAATTACAGCATAGATTTGAGCCAAATTTCCAAAGACTTAAGGACTGATTTGATAAATTAATTTTCTTTGAAATTCTGCAGTGTCTAACCGGTTACGAATATCGAGTAACCGGTTAGATTATGCAGTCAGTCCCTTAAATTAAGGGTTTTGACACATCATTTTCTTTGTTTCTCAAATCTAACCAATTTCCAGCATTTACCAGGGTTCATATACCTTAACCAACCATGTTTCATCACAGAAACCAAATCAAAGTGCATGCCTTAAGCTTTTTGTATCAAATTGCATAACAATCACATAAACACAATTTTAATACAACAAACTCAACACAACCATTCAAACTCAGAATTCAGTGTTAACATACTTTGCATGCATCAAATTGAAGTTGCTCAAAACCACAATGAGCAAGGTTTTGGCCTCCAAGCCTTTGTGCCATATTGCACATAATGCCCTTTTTGAGTTTTGTGAACTCAAATCCTAATTCATTCGATTTTTAGTCTAAATCTAGTATAGTGTAGACTTCTCCCATACCTCTAAGTCGATTTTGATGAGTATAACCTCTGAACTTGAAGAAAATCCACAATCTCCTCACACTTCCTAAGCTCTGCTCCCAGATTCGGTTTTCCAGCAACAGGGTCCAGAAACCACCAAATTTGACATAGGAATTGACCAAAGAAATTGGGGAAAATGATTAGAACTTAATCTAGGTAACATGCCCTAGGGAATCAAAGAGATTTGAGACTTTAAGATTGACTATACTTACCAAAATCAGCTCTAGAACTCAGCTTCCAGAACATGCACAACTGAGAACTCAGAATTTAGCTCCCAACATCCCCAATCGATTTCTCCTTCCACACTCAACTCACAAATTTGGTGTTTTTACAAAGCTCAAGATGTAAGCTTTGCAATGGTGTATGGATCTCAAGCTCACTCTCAGAAACAGGGACGAATTTTTCCACACGAAAATGAAACCCTAACAGCTCTTCTTCAACCCAGAAATTCAGAATTCAACCCCAACACCTCAATAATCCATCAATTTATAGGCAATTTGATCTTGCATGCAGGGCGACGCGTGTATTGCCACTAATCCCAGACAGTAATCGTGGCGATTACGGAGTTAATCAAGTGATTACTCATCAAAATCCACTAACCCAGTTTCTGGGTTCATCGTCTAACCGGTTACAGGGCATTACTAACCGGTTAGATTAGTACAAAATTTAAAAATTATTATTTTTAAATCTTTCCCTCCAAGAACCTTTTTAATATTACTTTTAAGTCCTCATTCAGGGACCAAAATGCAATATCCTTATATTTTGCATTTATTTGCCACATAAAAATATTTCAACTTATTTTTATATTCATGGCTAATTTAAATACAAAACATAAACTTGGAAAATTTCTATAAATTAATAATAAAACTTTTTTTTTATTATTAATTTCCTATTATTCGGGAGACGAAAATTAGGGGTGTTACACTTTCTCTCCTTCTCGCTCTTTTCTTTCTAAGAGTTGGATGGACTCTTAAAGTAGTGTTTGGTTTTAGAATTGGAAGTGAAGAAATGAATGGGAAATGAAGGTGAATGAACTAAGGCCAAAGGTATTTATAGGCAAAACGTGAGCTTACCATTTTGCCCTTGGTTAATTCGGTTCTAGTGGGTTTAAGAAGGGCAAACTTGGCTATTCAAATTGTTGCATTGGTGGAGTTTATCATGGGGGAAAAGAGGAGTAATTCATGGCTTTAGGGTCATTTCATGCATGACTATTTCTATCAATTTAATTTCTTTAAGGTTCTAATTATCCCATGGGCTCCATGTCCTAAAAATAAAATCATAGGCTTACCCTCATGCATACATATACACGTATTACACATATACATACACACATACATGCATTATCATATTCTTCCACTAATTTAATTCTCATATAATCCTAACATACACATATAGTAATACCGTACATACATACACACATACATGGGAAACAAATCTTTTCTCATACAATAACTCATGTATAAAAATCACATTTTCTTTAAATCATAAAAACATTAAATATATATAATCATTCCAAAAACTCAATTTCTAAAAACTCATAATATCATTTCATGAAAACCATTTCTTTAAAAATCATTCACTACTTTTGAAGTCATGAAATAAGAAATTCATTCAAGAAAACACTCTTTCAAAAACACTTTCTCAGAAATAAATCTTTTTAGTACTTAAAACAATACGAGGAATTTACGGGGTATTACACAAGGAGTAATTGAACCACAGCCTGGAAAAATCCCTTCACTTGACCCACCACCTCCATGGTATAAAGCTGATCAACATTGTGATTACCACATGGGTGTTGCGGGACACTCTTTGGAAGGTTGTTTGAATTTGAAGCATCAAGTTCAGAATCTGATAGATCGTGGTTCATTGAATTTTCAAGTCAGCGCTCCTGATATGAACAACGAACCTCTGCCTAATCACACAAGCTAATCAATTTTGCAGTGGGCACCAGATAGTGTGTATCCATGTTTTTCATTTTGTCTTCAATAAGTGTAGGCCATTTTTGGCCATATCAAAGTTATTCCTTAATGAAATTTTCATTTTCATTGCATTTCTCTTTAACAATTATTTACTAATGTTTTGATCATGTGAATAGATCATCTCACCACATTCCATTGAATAAGATCATAAAAAACAAAATTGATTTCTGTATTAACTTGAGATATTTGATTCAAATTTGAATTAGAGAAGGATGATGCAAATGTAAGACCCAAGATAGTGTGGACTCTCAAGCAAGTCCTTCCAATGATACAAGGCTTCGTTGAATTCCCAAACACTAAGGAGATATCCCTAGTCACCCCGTTGAGCCTAGACATTTTGAAGTGGAGATCGTTTCTCTCAAACCAAAATGTATGTTTAAACCGGGGTGGGTAGTTTGTCAACAGTTTTTGCCAGCATGCAAATATCAAGGACGATTACTTTTTATTTTATAAACCCAAACACATATCATCCATTGTTCACCCCATTGGGCCTCAACAGAAAAAAATTTCTTCTTTTAAACCCAAAAAATAATTTATCCGAGTATTAATGAGAATCAAACCAAGGAAGGCAATTTCCATGGTCAAAAGTGAAATCACAAAAAAAAATCCAAAATGGAAGTAGGCAAGCACAAAGAATTAACTAAAAGAGAAAAAACAGAAAGCAAGTGTGCCTGTCTAAATAAGGCAAAGCCCATGAATCTATTATGTGATGAAAAAGAACAAATTCAATCCTTCTGAATGAAAGATTCTCATTAAAAACTCAACATATATTTTGGGCCTTTATATCCATTCTTTCATTTGCCATAATATTACCCCCAGACCATGTTACAACCTTTTGGAAAATCCTCTTGATGATTTGAGTGTTGTGCAAAATCTGTTGAAAAATTGGGAATTGAAGAGAAAGGAGAAAGGAAGGGAAGGGAAATAAAAATTTGAGCCTTATACCTTTTATTGTTAACCCCTAGCCATGCCACATTACAAGCTTTAAAAGACCTCGTTGAGGATTGGTTTGCTTGAGTTACACGCTAAGGCGGAGAAACGCTGACTTCATTAAAATTAATTGAAACTTTGATGAACAATATCTCATTTTTAATGCATGAATTAATTGCTTCCATTATCCAAATAATTTCTATGTTCACATGATCATTACATTAGTATTGCTTGTTAAGAAGATATGTGAAAAAAATTGAAAGGAACTTGATCGGTTGAATATGGTTAACGATCTTTTGTTATTATGAACATGTTCTCTGAGAGAGTCCTGACCTTGAGCAAGATGAATGAAAAAGATTTGCAATTTCCAGTAAATTCAAAAGCAATTGAGAAATTATTGAATTTGAGGAAAAAGTTAAATAAAAAAATAAAGAGCTCGCTAGGTTGAAAATCCTGAAAAAGGACGATCTAGGCAAAAGTTAGAGCGATCCGCTAAGTTGCAAAACTTGAAAGGGGCGGCTTAGGCAAAAATTAGGATCATGATATAAAAGCCCGCTAGGAACCTACATCGGGTTTTCTAGGCAAAATTTAGGGCAAAAAAAATATATCCTCAAACACAAACCAGTTTGTTCTTAGCAAAGAGATATTGGAAGTTGCAAATAAAACCAGAAAAGGGGTCCTGAAGGTTGAAACTGGGACAATTTTGAAAAATTTTTAACAAGTCCTAAAAAGAAATACTGGGGCAATTTTGAAAAGTCTTGTTGATAAACCCTAGAATAAGATACTGGGGCAGTTTTTGAAGAGAAATTAGAAGTATTTATCATTCTATTGCATTTGCCGCTGAGACAGTAAACTGGGGCAGTATTTGAAAAGGTTCATTGTTGAGCTCAAGATGAAAGGTATTGGGGCATTACTTTGACTCCCCAATAATTGTTTTAAGCACAATACACTGGGGCAGATTTTGAACAAATTCAGGTTGCTTGATGGTGATTGATTATCGACAGATGTTGGATTGCTGAGCTTTCAAAAAAATTTCTTAAAGAAGAAGGTTGTTAAAGATTTTTTTGTGCCTGTCTTGATCGACAAGATTTTGGTCTGATATGGTATTGGTGTTCAAGAGTAAAAGAGTTGAAACCAGTTTATCTTGTTAAGAAAAAAAATTGCGTTTTAGACGCATTAGTTCCTGATGGGTTTACATTAGAAAAAGTTAGAGTTGCATTGTTGATTCCAAATCATATTCATTTCATTGTCATTCACATCATTTGTATTGAGTTCATTTTGCATTATGCATTTTTGACATCATTTGCACCAGTTACATTATCCATTGCATTTGCAACATACCAGTTTTTCGTTAAAATATCATTTGTATTGATTGCATTCTATTCATTACTATTTGCATTGTTTGCATCACCAGAACTTGATTATTCAAAAATAAATAATTCCAAAAGAATCATCTTGGGTCCTTTGACGCCCGGCACAAACGCCGAAAGTCATTTTGATGTTGGTTGGGCTTTTTGATGCCCCGACAGAGATGTCGAAAATCATTTTGGGTCTTTTGACACCCGGCATAAACGCTGAAGTCATTTTGATGTTGGTTGGGCTTTTTGATGCCTTGGCAAAAATGTCAAAAATCATTTTGGGTCTTTTGACACCCGGCATAAACGCTGAAGTCATTTTGATGTTGGTTAGGCTTGCACGATATCCTGACAGAAATGTCGAAGAATCATCGTTGTTATTAGGCTATCGTGATATCCTGACAGGAATGTCGAAGAATCATCGTTATTATTAGACTTTATATGATATCCTAGCGGAAACGCTGAAGAATCATAGTTGTTATTGGGCTTTTTGATGCCCTAGCAGAAATGTCAAAAATCATTTTGGGTCTTTTGACACCCGGCATAAACGTTGAAGTCATTTTCATGTTGGTTAGGCTTGCATGATATCCTGACAGAAATGTCGAAGAATCACCGTTGTTATTAGGCTATCGTGATATCCTGACAGAAATGTCGAAGAATCATCGTTATTATTAGGCTTTATATGATATCCTAGCGGAAACGCTGAAGAATCATAGTTGTTATTGGGTTTTTTGATGCCCCGACAGAAATGTCGAAAATCATTTTGGGTCTCTTGACGCCCGGCACAAACGCCGAAAGTCATTTTGAGGAGGTTTTATTTTATATTTCTGCAATAGGAATTTCCAGATCTAACCGATATGTTTCCCAATTCTCCCGAACAAAATCGGTGTCTATTTCTTTACTCGTTCCTTACCATTATAGCCTGCAAACCACGGTTTGTCTGCTCTTTGATAAGAAACAAGTAAAGAGGGGCAGCTGTAGCCACCCAATTTTGTCCGGGGTCAAAATATTATTTTGTAAAAAATTTTGGTTAATTAAATTTTTATTCTCAAATTTATATAAAAAATAAGTAAATAAAGGTTGTTTGAATGTTTTGTTCTTGTGTATTGAGTTATTTTTGGGGTTATTTTTTTTATTTATTTTATTAAAAAAAATAAGAATTAAAAAAAGTTTTAAAATAAAAATAAAAAAAGGTTTTGTGCATTAAGTTGTTTTTGGGTTTTATTTTAAAAAAGAAAAAAAAAGAAAAAGAAAAGATTTAAAGAAAAGAAGGGGGTTAAAAAAAAGAAGGAAAAGGGGTTTGGGCCAAAGGCAACTTCCAAACCTAATTCCATTCTCACTCTCAACGTATCCTCAGCAGCAAGCAGCTGCTGCTGCTTCTTTCTTCTTCCCCTTTCTTCAAAATAAAAAAACATAAATTCCCAAATCATTCTCAATCTCCAATCAATTATTGATTCCATCTCCTAAAACTTTCCTTTTCCATCCCAAAATCACGATTCAATTCGTGATTCTTAGACGAAATCGCGTCTCTTCTCTTCCCCTCAGTTTCCTGCGTGAAATCCGGTTTCTCCTCCTTAATCTTCAAGCACGTGTTTTGCAAGGGTGAAAATCAATTGTGCATGATTCGGATTGATTCTTTTGGATTCAACATTCAAGGATTATAAAAGCAAAATAGCAACAAGTACATAAAAGAGAGGGTGAACCGGAGAGAGGCAACAAGAGAATGATAGAGTTATAGGATTTTTAGTGAAAAATAGAGAAATTTATTGTAATTCTGTTTAGTGATTAAAGTTTAAGGTTATTGTTATTGTACCCTCCTTCAATTTGAAGTCTTCATAGGTATGAAATGTTCTCATAATCTCTGTTATGTATGAAGTTTGGATTCAATGTAAATAATTATCTCTTTGATTTTTTTTATTTTTTATTATTTTTTTATTATTTTTTTTCTCTTGATCTGGTTATGCGTTGATATTGTCTGTTCTAATTCATTTATTATTATTATTATTATTTTCAATATGTTAATGTAATTCGTTTTTTATATTTTTCCTGTTATAATTGTCACAATCTAATGATAATACATCACATTCAGTATTTTTTTGGTTCTTGACATTGGTATAGTTCATGCAGTTTTTATTTTTTTTTTTTTTTTATTTTATTTTTTTATCAAGTCGGTAAAGTACACACGACTTCTTTGTTTAGTTTATGCATTTTTTCCTCTAAACTTTGCATTTGCTATAGTAATTTCTTGTGTAAACAATTTGGATCATTATAAAATAAGCTATTATTTAGTTCGTCACGTAATTGGTCGAATTTATCGATTGTGTTGTTTTGGTAGGTCGATTTTTTCTCACCCAAATTGGTTTAGTGGTGGGATCTTTAGGACTTCCTCTCCACACTAAAAAAATAAGTATTACATAATTCATTTTAAAACAGTAATTAATTAAATTTTATTAATAAAGTATTAACGCGCACTTTGGAAAATCATTTTTCTTCGTCTAAATATCGAGGTCTTATGTATTTTCCTCTTCGCATAAATTCCATTTTTTTAAAGTATTAAAATAAAATATTAACTTAATTTAAATTAATATTACAAATAAATAGTGAAATTAAAAATTATTTTTCTTTATAAATATTAAATGAATTTTATTAAGTAAGTTTTAACAAAATGTGTTTTTGGAAATCCACCTTTTCTTGCCTAAATGACAAGATCTCGTGCATGTTCATCTCCGCATCAAACTTTTTTAATAAAAAAAATAAAATTAAAACAATAAGAACTACGTAGCATTGATTCCTCATTTTATGAGGGTACGTAGGACCAAGGGCAACCTTGTCAGGCACAACAATAAAAAAAACAAATATTTTTTGGCAAACCATTTATTTAGGTCTTTTAATTAAAATCAATCAAAGGTACCATTTTCAAATGGGCGAACGGGGTGCTAATACCTTCCCCGGCTCGTAACCGACTCCCGAGCTCAGATCTATCTAGTTCGAGATCAAGTTTTATCCGTTTTAATTAATAATTACTTTTTCCGCGTTTTTGTAAAAAAATGCGGTGGCGACTCCATATTGGGTCAATCGACCCCCACTCGTAGGCGAGGCCCCGAGGGCGACCCGGGACCCCGGCCGCGACAGGTGGCTACAGTTTAATGAGGGTATGTCGTTGTGTTTAATTGGGTTATCATAGGGTCTTGTGTACTTATAAATATATGTCTAAAAAATCAAAATTCAAAAAGCATAAAATAAATTCTTAAAACCGTACAGCACATCACTACAGCAGAAAATAATATTTTTCCAATACAGTAAATTCCACTTGAAAATCATAATTCAATTCACTAAAATAAAACATTATAATATCCCCAAAAATAATAAAATTTTGTGGACAGAAAAATAAATCCCAAACTGTACGAAAATAAATTCCACATTTCAATACGATCGTTTTGACTGTAAATTCGTCCAATTCGGATTTACATATCGAAAGTTATGATTTTTCAAAGTTAAATAAATCAATAAATAATAATTCCTTCAAAATACAAAACAAAATAATCTACCGTTATAAAAATAAATTCCAAAGAATTATTTCCATTCGTAAATTAAAATCAAATAACGAATTTATATAAATTCGAAAATAACTGTCCAATCATAAATTCTCAAAAATAAATTTATTGAAATATGAAAAATTGTGGGTATTACAATAATTGGTACAGTCATGGAAAATATTTTTAAAGCTATATTTTCATATTTAAAATAAGGTCCCAAAAGGAAAATTTAATCGAAGGTCCAAAAATAATTTTTCTAGATTAAATCCTTAAATTATCATTTTTACATTTTCAAATTCTATATTTCCATACAATCGTTTTCATATAAAATTCATAATCTTTGGACTTACTGAAGAGTACATGTGTGCATAACATTGATGTTCATGAAGTTTGTCAAGCACATGTATTTGAAGCATGGTTTTGATGAAGAAAACATAATGATGAAGACAATAAAGACAAGTGAAGGCAACTTTCCAAAAGAACAAAAAGCAACAAACAAAAAGCATTGGATTGTTCAAAAGAAAAGATCAAGTATAGAAGTGAGTAAATAAGGAAAAGAGAGAAAATGAACTATTCTTAATCAAGCAAGCTCAAGGAGTTTCAAAGTTATATAGAGTAATTTTATTGTTTGCTTTGAGTCCTTAGTTTGTGGGTAGAGTTTAGTATTAGGTAGTGAATCTCAATCAATTAATTTTGATCCAATTAATTTTGAGTTTTTCACACTAACAAATCAATTTTTGAATTGATGCATTAAAGTTTTACAAAATGTTTTTAAATATTTCTAAATGCATCAATATGTGGCAAAATATTATATCTAAGGTTTAAGGAAAGGTTTTAAATGTTACATTTTATCAAAACAATTTTTGCTGAAATAGAAAACTAAACTTACAGTTCAGTAACCGGTTAGTAGAGCTCAGTAACCGGTTAGTGACTGTTAAGTTAGTTGAAAAAATCAGTTTTGTGTTTAACTCTTTATGGGTATTCTTTATAAAACCTTTATTACACCTTATTACATATAATATACTATACACGTTTTTACAGAAACAAGCCACACTTTCTCTCATAGATTAGAAAAGATCAAAACCTCTCTTTTATATCTTGTTGATACTCTTTTCTTACAAACACAAGAATCTCATAATCAACTTGTTCATTGTTATTTGATTGAGATTCATTAGGTTCTGAATTTCTGTATTTTCTATGGTGTTGTAATCATTGCATTCAAGGCAAAATTGTCTACAACAAATTGAAGAAAAAGGAAGTCTTGATTGAGGAACAATCAAGCAAAGGAAGTCTTGATTAAGGAGTAATCAAGCATAGATTGAAGAAGTCTAAGTGGAAGGGATCCACATAGCAAGAGGACTTGGAAGAGGTTCTTTCAAGGAATTAGAATTAGAAGATCAAGGAGGGTTGCATAACAAGAGTGAGGTATCTCTTGGTAGCTATCAAGTGAGGAATCTTGAGAGGCTTAGCTTGTAATCAAGGATATTTAATTCTAGTGAAGAAATCTCTCTTTGTTGAAGAGGGGACTGGATGTAGCTCTCAAGTGGGTGAGAGTGAATCAGGATAAATCTCTTGTGCAGTATCTCTTCCCTAATCTCTTTAATTTCTGCATTGTTCATAGTTATTGCATGAAAACCTAGAAAATTGATTTTCATATAAATTGAATCAATTAGATAGTAATTGAACAAATTAATTTGGGGAAAACTATTTTCAAACATCTGGGTATATGTTTATAATCTGGGTTTGAATCAATTCCGCTTTATCTCTAAGTTCTTGAGTTAATTTGTCAATTTTCATTTTCTGTTACAGTGCAGTAACCGGTTAGTGAGAACCAGTAACCGGTTAGTCACTGTGAAATTGGTTAAAGAAATTCTGTTTTAATCAATTCTAATTGGTTTTGCGAAAATTGTTCAAGGTTGATAAAACACCTATTCAACCCCCCCTTCTAGGTGTTTCTCACGTGTTCATACTATACCGCTTGTATTCCAACATGTGGTATCAGAGCTTTGGTCGGTTAAGATCAAAGCTTAAACGCTTTTACCGGAAAGATCCTTATTGGTTTACAATGGATAGTATGAACATGTTCAGTGGTCTAGGTATTCTGGATATTGATGATAATTCTATGCAATTACTATTGAGAGAATTCTTGAAGTTTTTGAAAATTGAAGGAGTCTTGAATATACAAGGAAGAAAAGAATCAAGAGAACAATACCAAGAGAAGAAATTTCAGCAAACAAGATACTAGGAGTTCAAATGAAAACAACAAAAGAAAGAAGACCTCAAAGGAGAAATTCAAATGCCATGAGTGTTGAAAGGAAGGGCACATCAAATTTCAATGCCCCTTATACTTGAAAAGACTTGAATATGACAAGAAGACTCATGAGGAGTTCAAGTTAAAGAGAAATGATGATGTGCAGAACACTACGGAAGAAGATGAATTATCAAACTCATGTTTAATGGTCAACATTGATGATGAAGTCTCGTCTAGCAAATGTTCAAGTGAGCCGTCACATGAGGTAAATTCTATCTCCGATTCCGATTCAAATTCTGAGTGTTCTAACCCTACATATGACATGCTATACAATGCTTATGTGGAGATGCATAGTGAATTGGAAAAGTTAGTTAAAGTAAATTTAAAAAGAAAAAGGATTATTTTGGAGCAACAAGAGAAGCTTGTTGAATTGCAAAAGTTTGTTGATGAATTAAAACTCCAAAATGAGACTTTGGACCTCATTTATGCAAACTCTACATGTGATTGTATTAACAATGTCAATGCTGTCCAAGCTTGTGAAAAATGCAATTCTCTTGAAAAAGAAGTTTTGTATTTGAAAAATAGACTTGCATCATTCACAAGAGGAGAAGAGCACTTGTCCAATTTACTTTCAAATCAAAGGAATATTTCAAATAAATCCGGTTTGGGATACACTACAAGTAAAAAAATTTATAAGAAAGTTGGTGATTTTTCAAAAATGAATTTATCAAAAGGTCCAACTTGTTATTATTGTGGTGTTTATGGTCATACTACAAATTTTTGTAAAATCAAAAAGTATGGTGTACCAAATGGATTATTTGAATGGGTTGTAAAAGACCAAAGTTCCTTAACTAACCAAAAAGGACCCAAAACAATTTGGGTACCAAAAAGCAAAACTTAATTGTTTTGTAGGTACACATGAAGAGCATATATGCTGAATTGTAAAATGTTGTTTCTGCTTCTTCATGAAAAATCACAGCACACATAGTATTCCCCCTTATGGTGATATCATTCTTAAACTCGATATAATTTCTTAAATCTTTGTCTATGTGTGCTTGTTTTACTTATTGTACCTTACAATGTGATAAGTTGTAGTTACCAATGTGCTAAAATGTATTTCTCTATGTGCAACTTAATTGAATGTGATTTATGTGTATTTAGTGTGTTGAATGCTTTTAAATTTTTACTTTTTACTGTCAGTTAGCAGCAACTAACCGGTTAGTAAGTTTGAGTAACCGGTTAGTCACCTGTAACTGAAACAAATAAATTTTTTTTTAAAGAGTCATTTTCTCTCTAAAACTCTCATTCCTCACACTGTCACGTACGACCCTCTTCTTCTCTGAATTGCTTCTTTTCAATTTCACAAAAATCTTTCCATAATCTTCACAAATCACTCTCACGGTTTCTTTCCCACTATGTTTTTAGGACTTGGTTTTCTAAGTTTTTATTTTGTCTTATTTTGATGTATTTTGGTGTACTTTCTCATGTATTTCAGCCTATGTAATTCTGATTATGTACCTTGGCTAGTTGTTTTTATGGATATGTAATGAACCTATTATGAATGAATGTGTGTTAATGATAATTAGAATTATGTTTCATTTATGGTTCATTTTATTTTGGCCGAGTATGTACTTATATTGATGATGAAATTGTGTGGTTATTGTTGATTTGTTTACACTGTGCAAATTTCAGAGTTGAATCTTTAACTAGATTTAGTTTTAGATTCAGTTTCAGATTTTTGTGGCTGCACTATACATTATGTGCAGATTTAGTTTCAGTTATGTTTTGTCACAAGAATTTCTATTTTGTTCTGTGTTGATGCTTTTTGGGTCATGTTTTTTTTTTTTTGCATATGTGCATCTTGGCTAATCTATGTGCATTCATATACTAGTTTGTGCATTATACTGTATATCATTGGTACAAATGCATCTTCATGATTATGCTGCTGCAGTATATTATTTGGTCTGATCAGTTGCAATTTGCTTAAGAGTCTGATTATTAACTACTCTGATTCTATATGGTTACATATCAATTAGCTGCTCATATAATCTGATTTGAATCATGTTCTTTGCTCTGATCATGTTCTTCATTGGTGCTTTCATTGACTTAAGTTGGCTTTATATTTTGAATCATAACATGAATGCCTATATCTTTTGTTGTTCATTATGGTTTTTGCTGTTGCATTCTAAGTTCAGTGTGCTACATTGAAGAACTTTTATGATATTGTGATTTGCATCTCATATTTTCTGATTTATAGTATGATTATGATCCATATGTATGTATGTATGCTGAAAGCTATATTTCAATATGTATTCTGCAAAATTGGTATTGCAACTGTTTTGATTATGTTTGTCAATTACCAAGTGATTTTATCAGTTTTGTAAAGTTTTACTGATATCTGTCATGAGTAACCGGTTACCAGCCTTCAGTAACCGGTTACTATATAATTCAGACAATAAAAGTATGTGGTTTTCAGTGTATTTTGGTTATAATAATTTTTTTTAAGCATACACATGATTGTTTACTATTGGCTATTGATATTTAGATTGTGTATTATGCTCTTTTATGAGATTTTGGTCATTATACATTGATTACCTTGATAAAACTTATTTTTCAGATTTGCACAACTGATCTTTGCCATGATTTTATGATTTGTAATTTTGTGCAAAAATATGTAAATTCAGTATACCTTTGAAGTACTCCTTGCCTACTTTATGTATAACCTCTGCAAATTCGATTTTACAAGGCTTTGGGTACTCTTTTTAATTGTGCAAGTTAGCTTTTTCATACTGGGTTATAAACTGTCATATGCTGCAATTACTAACCAGTTAGTTCCCCATGTAACTGGTTAGATGTTGATCTGATAGTAAAAGTATTATATTTTTGATTATATCTTTCACTTTTTGGCAATGTTTTATATTTTTTATGCTTTTTGATCATGCCAAAAGGGGGAGAAGGTGTTGTTGTTTTGTTCTTATGCAGGTTGTTGATAATATGTTCCAAGCATATTTTGAGGGGGAGCATTGATGCATTAGACAAATGGGAACATTGTTAAACAATCAACAACAATCAGGAAAGTTTATCAAAACATGTTTGTCATCATCAAAAAGGGGGAGATTGAAGAGTACATGTGTGCATAACATTGATGTTCATGAAGTTTGTCAAGCACATGTATTTGAAGCATGGTTTTGATGAAGAAAACATAATGATGAAGACAATAAAGACAAGTGAAGGCAACTTTCCAAAAGAACAAAAAGCAACAAACAAAAAGCATTGGATTGTTCAAAAGAAAAGATCAAGTATAGAAGTGAGTAAATAAGGAAAAGAGAGAAAATGAACTATTCTTAATCAAGCAAGCTCAAGGAGTTTCAAAGTTATATAGAGTAATTTTATTGTTTGCTTTGAGTCCTTAGTTTGTGGGTAGAGTTTAGTATTAGGTAGTGAATCTCAATCAATTAATTTTGATCAAATTAATTTTGAGTTTTTCACACTAACAAATCAATTTTTGAATTGATGCATTAAAGTTTTACAAAATGTTTTTAAATATTTTTAAATGCATCAATATGTGGCAAAATATTATATCTAAGGTTTAAGGAAAGGTTTTAAATGTTACATTTTATCAAAACAATTTTTGCTGAAATAGAAAACTAAACTTACAGTAACTGGTTAGTAGAGCTCAGTAACCGGTTAGTGACTGTTAAGTTAGTTGGAAAAATCAGTTTTGTGTTTAACTCTTTATGGGTATTCTTTATAAAACCTTTATTACACCTTATTACATATAATATACACGTTTTTACAGAAACAAGCCACACTTTCTCTCATAGATTAGAAAAGATCAAAACCTCTCTTTTATATCTTGTTGATACTCTTTTCTTACAAACATAAGAATCTCATAATCAACTTGTTCATTGTTATTTGATTGAGATTCATTAGGTTCTGAATTTCTGTATTTTCTATGGTGTTGTAATCATTGCATTCAAGGCAAAATTGTCTACAACAAATTGAAGAAAAAGGAAGTCTTGATTGAGGAACAATCAAGCAAAGGAAGTCTTGATTAAGGAGTAATCAAGCATAGATTGAAGAAGTCTAAGTGGAAGGGATCCACATAGCAAGAGGACTTGGAAGAGGTTCTTTCAAGGAATTAGAATTAGAAGATCAAGGAGGGTTGCATAACAAGAGTGGGGTATCTCTTGGTAGCTATCAAGTGAGGAATCTTGAGAGGCTTAGCTTGTAATCAAGGATCTTTAATTGTAGTGAAGAAATCTATCTTTGTTGAAGAGGGGACTGGATGTAGCTCTCAAGTGGGTGAGAGTGAACCAGGATAAATCTCTTGTGCAGTATCTCTTCCCTAATCTCTTTAATTTCTGCATTGTTCATAGTTATTGCATGAAAACCTAGAAAATTGATTTTCATATAAATTGAATCAATTAGATAGTAATTGAACAAATTAATTTGGGGAAAACTATTTTCAAACATCTGGGTATATGTTTATAATCTGGGTTTGACTCAATTCCGCTTTATCTCTGAGTTCTTGAGTTAATTTGTCAATTTTCATTTTCTGTTACAGTGCAGTAACCGGTTAGTGAGAACCAGTAACCGGTTAGTCACTGTGAAATTGGTTAAAGAAATTCTGTTTTAATCAATTCTAATTGGTTTTGCGAAAATTGTTCAAGGTTGATAAAACACCTATTCAACCCCCCCCCCCTTCTAGGTGTTTCTCACGTGTTCATACTATACCGCTTGTATTCCAACACTTACTGTTTGAATGTTATGAATTTTTGAACTTCAGTTGCTATTTCCTTCAAAAGTTACTTCATATACTTTCACTAATATTAATTAAAATACTTATACATAAAATATCATTTTGGCAAATAAAAATCATATCCATAAAATATTTTCATGCCAAAAATATTTTATAGTCCCTCTCTTCAAATTTATTAAGACGAAAACCTTTAAGCACCTAATATATATATATATATATATATATATATATATAACAAAATTATGTACTTACCAACGAGGTTTGGTTCAGTTGGTGTAAGACCCCAACTGAAATCTTAGGAATAAGACACGGGTGCTAGTATTCTCATGTTCAATCCCACTAAAAACATCCCGCTGGGAGAGCCAGCCACGCAGCTCGCTCCGGATTAGTCTCAAGGGCTCCCTGGTATTAAGGGTGCTCTTGGGGATACCGGTGGTTCCGCAATGAATACGGACAAAAATAAATAAATTATGTACATAGGACAACAAACAATTTAAATACATAACAAGCATAAAAATGAAAATTATACATAAATAAAAGATAATAATATGAAATAATTTGGACAAAATTGTGGGTTTTACAACCCTGATCCCATGGAAGGAAGAGCTCACCCGGGCCACCCATTCACATATGGAGTTTGTCACCCCTCAGAAATACTTGGGGCCCCAATATCCTTTTATAGAAGAGGATGACCTATGGTGAAGGCCACATCACTTCATTTGAATCGATGATGAATTTTTATGGAGGCGATGATAGGATGAAACGCGAGGGCTCTCCATGACACTCCAGCCACCAATCCTAAAGCGGCCTAAGTCTTAAGCCCCTAATCTGGTCACTAAGTCTAAAGCCATGTCTTAAGCCCCTAACATTTAGGATCTGTTATAGTCCTACTCAAGTTAATCTATTTAATATATTTTAATGGCTTATTGATTCATTTTAATTTAAAATATTTTTTCTCTACATAAATATTCATATTAAAATTCAAAGCAGAAAATATTCAAATGAAAATAGAAATAAAAAACTATATTAGCTAATCATTATATATAGATCAGAAAAATATCACTGACATTAACTCACACAACAAAAGTCAGAAACGACATTAGCTAATTAATCAAAATAAAATGTTTACATTCGAAGCAAAATGCATACAACCTGATCAATGACAAGTTAGGAAATAAAATTTTGAGAAAATAACCATAATGGTGGAGGATAAAGGCACGTGGAATTTGGGAACAATTCTTCAATGCTTCCATCTTCAAGGTTGAAAACTCCTACATCTCGACCTCCCAAATTTGGTCTATGACAATCAGCAATATGATCACTGTAATATATGCAATTTCTTGCCCAGTTTCCTTTAGCACTGGGGAAGGGCAACATGCATGCAGAGGAATTGAATCCAACAACTAGAACATAATTTCCCAAACTAAAAATCCTTATCCATTGTTTAACACTTTCATCTAACTTGTACAAGTGAAAAGCTGAAGTCTTTAAAACTCCAATTTCATCAGTATTTGAATGCCTTATCGCCATTAGCAGATCACCATCAGCATCGTGAAACAAATAATTCGTATTCAATGGAGCTGAAGTAATGTTAATGCATTGAGGACTTGGCACATCTCGAATAATAATTCCCATTGACGTCTTCTTATCAAATACAAAAAGCCGAGCTAAAAAATCTATAGCATAGATATATCCTTTGTGAAAGATTGCATCATCGAGACCACAATCGTGGTATAATTCTGGTTCTGGAACGGAAAAATCTGTCCACGTCTTATCTGCAAATTTGCAGAAAGCCAAGCGATGAAGTTTGCCGTATATAGTTATAGCCATAAAGTCCTCAATGGCATTATTGTCATCAGGAGGACAAGATAGTATAACTTTCTGAATGTGCTTCTTTTTCACCTCATGCTTGTCGCTAATATAACTAATGTTTACGCCGTCCATGAAGCGTACATGTTTGATGGTATATTCATCTCCATTCTGAGAAATGATATCGGGAATGGTAGACATTGGTGGAAGATCAAATTGAACATCGGTGAAAGGATTCAACATTTGTATTACGCCATCGGTACCAACACTGGTCAACCATCCAAAGGAAGACCCGCAAACCATTGTGTTTCGCAACTCGGGCAACCTCAAGTAGAAATCTTTGTCATCTTTTATTGTGTCATGATTCAAAGGTAACACCAGCCACGGTCCTCTTATATGATTTGGAGTCTTTGGCAATTTCAGGTTCCATGATTTGCACACGGCACGACACCTAACATAATCTTCAGCCGAATGAAGATGCTTCACAATCTCCAGCAGCAAATCTGAATGGAGCTCTTCCCACGCATAAGATGAGTTTTTCTTCATCATTTCGATCGGAGGCAACTGTATGCGTGAATCACAAATATTGCTCTATCTCTATGCTTTGACTAGATGCTCACGTTAGTTTTGCCCTAGCTATCTGTATGCCGCCTAGCTGTATTAATCAATGTGATCAGGGGTATAAGACCCAATTCGGTTGATTATATTTTCTCTCTCCTTATAACCTTTTTATTTGATTTATTTATTCTTGAAAATTCGTATAGGCTTCTCCCCGTCAAATCTTCATCATAAAAATTACTTGATAAGGATGGAAACCACAACAGATAGTAATTGGTTTACTTAGCACGGTTGATTATCAAAGAAAAGATCTCCCTGGACAAAAATTAGATCAAGGGTTGGATATATGTATACTAGTTATTAACCCTTGCAATGCATGGGTTGATCGAATATTTTTAATTATATTATTATTTAGTAATAATATTCTTGTAATATTATGATTAGTTCAATGCATGATATATATTAATATAATTATTGTATTTGTTATTTAAAATCAAATAGTTCAAAAACATTAAATATATTCAATTTAGCATTAAAAAAATATATAATTAAATTCATGATAATCTGGGTAAACTTTATAAAAAAAAGAAGTAATTGATATCATCAATAACTTTGAATTTAGAATTTTGCAAGGATTGAACTCGAATATATATATATATATATATATATATATATATATATATATATATATATATATATATATATACTAGCTCTTACCCCGTGCAATGCACGGATTATTGATATTTTAATTTTTTATATTAAATATTTTAGATTAAAGATTATTATTTTTTATTATAAAGTAAAGATTATTATTAAACAACAACAAAAAATAATTATATAAAAATGAAGGAGTTCAAACCAAACCCTATACTTTAAAAAATTAATCTAAATGATTTTGTTGATAAATTTTGACTGATTTTCCAGTCAAAATTAATCTAAATGACCTTGATTTTCCAGTTTTTCTTCAATGCAACTAACAGACCAAATATCACTTCCAAATTAGAGGACAATTGGGCCATCAATAAATTATAAGCAGTTTTGACTGAAAAAATGCCACATTTCCAATACCCCAACATAAAGAGTTATCTCCATTATGTAAAGATATATCATATTATTTAATTCCTCAATTTGAGCCCAATGAAACGGTCTCCTCCACCATATGAAGTTCTATCTGCTTTCAAGATTTGCCATGTACTTCTTTTCATAAATAAGTCTTTAGCATTTGAAATCAAAAACAGAGTTGGAAACATATCCTTAATGGCCTGGTCACCAAACCAAGAGTCTTCCAAAATTTGAAAGAATTTTCACTCCTTAAAATTCTAGAAAAACTTTTATCAAACCATTCTCCCCAACTCTAACGCCACCTTTAAATTACACCCATCCTTCCACCACACTGCCACCCTACTCTCTACTCCCCAAGTTTTCTAATTTGAAAGGTCAAGCTCCCCAAAGTTACTATACAACACTTCTCCCCAAAACCTCCTTCCTACAACCAGACGTCACCTTCACTTACTTAGATGAGCCTTGTTAAATACGAACAGATGTTTTGCTCCTAAGCCCTTTTCTTTACTTTGACATAGTAAATCCCATCTATTTTTTTTTTCTTGTCCTCACACCCACCCTACAGAACCTTCCTAGGAAGAGAGAAAAAAAACAAGAAATATATGCTCAAATTTTACACAAATTGGTCAGAGTTATTCTACCTCCCAAATACCTTTTAAAGAAGACAACCTGTTTTGAAAGTTTAGCATTTGCAGTTAGAGGAATTCTAAGATAAGAGAAAGGAAAATGACCAATTTTGCAGTGTAGTGATGCCTCCAATAACTCCGGGACAACATTAACACTATAAATGCTACTCTATTAAGAAATTTTCAAACCAGATGCTAATTTAAACCCACAAAGTATAGCTTTAACCAATCAGAAAAGTTTCTCGAGTCGTTTTCAGAGGATAATGGTGTCACATTGAATAATGGAGACTGGAACTCCGCCCCTACCAAAAAAAAGGTTTTTGTTTTTTCACAGCAATATTTTAAAAGGTACCGAGTTAGTGATGTAATGCTTTACTGAAACAACGTGCATGTCTATTTCAAAAGTAAGTTACTAAGATAATGCAGTATACCACTCCAATGTTGAAACGACACATTATTTCTTCAATGTTGAAACGACACATTATTTCACTGACATATCTGTTGAAACCAGTAATTCTCCTGAATAAGTGCATCTCTTGGTTTCAATTTAACAGGTGCATCTCTTCCTTTCAATTCAGCAGATGCATCTTTCCAATATTATTTTTTATTTTTAATTCAAAATGAAATAAATAAAGACATAAAGACATGTGGCATATCTGGTTAGCCTTCATTCTCTCAATTTTGCCTGTGAGGCCTCCATTTCATGAGGAGCTCTATAATCACAACATTTGATTTCACAGATATATAACAGAGTTTGATGATTAAGTTGTTTTTTTTTCATGCTTTCACACAACACTGGAGTGAATTTTGAGTTTAGTTCAAAAGATGCATCTTTTCATTTGAATTCAGCATGTGCGTAACCAAACTATGTGTATCTTTTGATTTCTATTCAGCAGATGCATCTCTTCATAATAAAATAATTTTTCTTTAATTTTTTAAATAAAAGATAAGGACATGTGGCATGCCTTATCAATGAGTATTTTCCCAACTTTAATTCTGAGAGCTCCATTTCGTGAGGAGCTCTCTGGTCGCAGTATTTGGTCTCACAAATATATAATAGAGTTTGATAGAGCTGTCAAAATGGGTCGGGCCGATGCGGGCCGGGCCAAAAAACTCAGGGGTAAGTGCGGGCTTGGGCTTCCCAATCTTACTCCAAAACTCAACCGGAGCTTATTAGCCCGGATCGACCAGGCCTTATAAAAACCCGGGCTAGGTTAATATTAAGAAAAAAACCTAAACTAAAACTAACCTAAATCTAATTAGTCTGATACTTTGATTGACATTGTTGCTCAACAAAGAAAGGGAACAAACATAAGCAGGGGTTGTGGCGCACACTCTTCTTCTCTTCTTCTTTGGTAGTGACGGCATAGCAGCAACGGCAGCGACGAGTGGCGGCACAGCAGCGGCACGACTTTGACGGCGTAGAGCTCATCTTCCTCTTCTTCTTCACAACGACGGTAGCAGCGGCACAAAGCTCGACGTCCACGGTAGCAGCGACACAAACGTCTTCCTCTTCGAGCCTTCTTCTTCACGCGGTCACGCCACACCACCACGCCATCCACCTTCAACTTCAAGGCTCCAAGCTTGACGGCCACGGCATCAACCTTCAAGGCTTGAAGCTCGACGGTAATTTTTTTTTGTTTTATTAATTTTTTTCTGCTCTTTTATTTTTTTTTCTACTCTTTTATTTTTTTCTGCTCTTTTATTTTTTTTATCTGCTATTTTTTTTCTTTTATGTTTTGTGTGTGAGATTAAAAATAAATAATAATAAAAATCGATTTTAATTTGATTTTAAATTTGTTTGCAGGTAATGTCTTCGAGTGTTGGTGATTGTGAGATTATTTCAACCTCAGGATCAGTGGAGGCCACCCAAAACCAAAACCCTCCAAATAACGTTGGTGATGTGAAAGGGAAAACGACAAAAGATACCGAGGCTGCTTCTTCTCAACCAAAACCTAGAAAGGATACGGGTAAATCACTAACTTCTGAATGCTGGACTTATCTTGAAAAAATTGGCATTGTAGATGGGAAAGAGAAGTGTGTGTGCTTGATATGTAAGAAGACGTTGAGTTGTAATTTTGCTAGTGGAACCTCTCAATTGCTTCGTCATGTTGAACGATGTAAAAAAAACTGCTTTAATACAACAAGATGTGGGTGAAATGTTACTTGATGGGGTAGGAGGATTAAAAAAGAGAAAATTTGATGCTAAAGTAAACCGTGAGCTTATATCTGAAATGATAATTTCTCATGGTGTTCCCTTTAGTATTGTGGAGTGGAGAGCATTCAGAAAATATCAAAAAATTTTGAATGAAGATTGTAAGTTTATTACTAGGAATATTACAAAAAGTGATGTGATGAAACTGTATGAGGTTGAAAAATTAAAATTGAAGTCACAGTTGCTTGAAATTCATGGTAGAGTGTGTTTAACTTCTGATTGTTGCACTTCGTGCTATAACCTTGGATTCATCTCTTTGACCGCACATTATGTTGATAAAGATTGGAAGCTAAACAATAAGATTCTTGCATTTGCTCATTTGAAACCCCCTCATACTGGTCAAGAATTAGCTCTAAAGGTGATGAAATTTTTGATTGATTGGGGAATAGGAAAAATATTTTTTCACTGACTTTGGATAATGCCACATCTAATGATAGCATGCAAAACTATCTTGTCCAGCATTTAGGATTATCAAATGATTTGTTGTTGAATGGAGAGTTTTTTCATGTAAGATGTTGTGCCCACATCTTGAACCTCATTGTTCAAGATGGTTTGAAAGTAACAGCTGATGCCTTACAAAAAATTAGCCAAAGTGTGAAATATGTTAAGGTTAGTGAGAGCAGAACAAGACTTTTTTTTTACATCTGTTGGGTTGAAATCTGATTGTGTCACTAGATGGAACTCCACTTTTCACATGTTTGAAAGTGCAATCAATTATCGTCGTGCATTCTATAGCTTTAGTTTGCATGATAAACATTACAAGTGGCTTCCATCAGAAGCTGAGTGGAATAGAGCAGAAATAGTTTGTCAATTTTTGAGGCCCTTTAACAACATAACTAAGTTAATATTCGGGTCTTCTTACCCCACTTCAAATTTATATTTGGGAGAAATTTGGACTATAGAGTCTCTTTTGAACTCTCACTTGACACATGAAGATGTGGTAATTCAAGAAATGGCACGGGATATGAAGCTGAAATTTGGAAAGCACTGGAGTGATTACAGTACATTGTTGTCAATTGCGGCTATTCTTGATCCAACAAAGAAGCTTGAATTTGTGCAATTTCTATATGAAGAAATTGACCTAGCTTATGAAATGAAGGTGGAAAGCATAAAAAACTCTTTGTATAGAGTTTTTAATGAGTATTGTAATAAGGATGCTCCTTTAGAAGAAAGTCACACACAAGTGCAATCTTCATCCTCGTTGATAGGAACAAGAAAGACGTCTCATGTTCCCTTATATGCAGCTCGCGTAAGTGAATTATGTTCTTTATGTTAGTTTTCATCCTTTATGTATATGTATAATTTATTTAATGTGTTTGATTCTTTGTTTTGTAGTTTGAACATCATAAGAGAACAAAGAGGACACACTCTAGTGCAAAATCTGAATGGGATGCTTATTTAGAGGCAGAACCAGAAAAGATTCCACAAACAGAGCGTTTTGATGTCTTGACTTATTGGAAGGATCGAAGTCGTGCATATCCTGCTCTTTCGAAGATGGCTTGTGATATATTAAGCATTTCAATAACTACAGTGACGTCAGAGTCTGCTTTTATTATTGGTGCACGCATTTTAAACAAGTATAGAAGCTCTTTGAATGATGATACAGTTCAAGCTCTCTTGTGCACACGAAGTTGGTTGCATGGTTTTGTTGGTATAATTTTATTTTGGTTATTTGATCATCATTTAATTTTTGATATTTCATCATATTTACTATTTAATGTACTTGTTTATTTCATTCTGATTGAGAAATTATTAACTTAATAATTTTTTTAGATTATGACAACGGCAATGATGATGATGATGATCGGGAGGCTATTTATGTTGAAGATGTAAAACTTGGGAATGAAAGCTTAGAGTCCATTTTGGAAACTGCAAATCATTGAATGTTATTTGTTCATTTTGAGTTATGCTGAACTTGGACTTTTGAATTTATGTTATTATGACCTTGAACATTTGGATTTATGTGATTGTTAATTGATATTGCATGTTATTGTCAATTATCAAGTATCAATGTTGTTTCAATTTGAGTTTTTTAAGTTCCATAAAAATGATATAAGTTTTTTTTTTTTGCATTTAATTTTAAAAACAAAAATAGAAAAAAAAAATTATGCGGGCTGGCCCGCACAAGCCTGCAGCCTGGTATAGTGCGGGTTTGGGCTGTATGATATGATATTCAATTTGTAACCGGGCTTTTTAGCCCGAGTCCGTTATGGCCCGCATCCGGGCCGGCCCGTTTTGGCAGCTCTATATGTATATATAGTTTAAGAGATATAAAAAGGAATATTGATATATAGATATAGATATAGATTAATATAGCAAAGTGTAAAATATATTGATACAGATTAGATATTAAAATAGAGTTAGGATCCGTTGACACCAGGTGTAAAACTTGGTTACTTACACCTTCACATAATTTCATAGGATATAAAAATTATTTGATACTTCATCCGACTATTCTATTTTAACGGATAATGCGTTATTTTAATTTAAGTAAATATGCATTATTAGATTACATACCTACGAATCTTCGAATGATCTGAAATTTGGTATGTGTGATCGTCATGATAATAACATATAATACAACGGTTGGATTGAAAAATTTCATAAAATATAAAAAGTTAGTGAAGATGTAAGTGACCAAGTTTTACACCTGGTGTCAACGGATCCTAACTCATTAAAATATTGTTTAACGGGAATTTTGTTCGAAGCGAGTCAAACTGGGTGTGATTGATGAAGAGTGGGTAACGACAAGTTATGTGGTAATCTTGTGAAATTTTTGAGCCATTTTTGGTTTTTTGTTGGTAATTCATGCAAGAAAGTAAAGTGCAAATCGACAATTATGAACCAGAAAGCATGTAATTGCCGAAATGTAAATAAAGCGATAAAGTGTGAAACGAATGTAAAGACTTAAGCGTGAAATGCGAAAAAAACGTAAAGACTTTGAACATTAAATCGCTGGAAAGTAAAGGAAAACGAAAATTTGCATTGAATTAAATGGAACTGAAAGTTCGAAATTGAAAAGGAAAATAAAGGAATGTGTTATTACAAAGACATTTTCTCCATCAATCTGCTTTGTAGTGAGATGTACTGAATGATTACCAATGTGTCAACCCCGATTACAGTGTCTAAACACATATTTATAGGCCTAAGAAATAACTTACACTAAGCTACGCTGCTCGGCTTGTTCAACATAACCGTCACAGCCACATTCTAAGTAACTACCCCACTTAAGCTTCCCACTATTTGGCCTTAACTGCCATGTCTTCGAGTTGGCATATTCTGTCTGGCTAACTAAAATACATAGATATAGATTATGCCAACTCGATATATTTTTTTTCATTTTTATTTTACTTGAAATAAGTTTTGCTACTTTTGCATATGTAAACTTTAAACATACCAACAATGCCCTGCATAGTTGGTAGATAATTGGGTTCCTTAACCATAATGTCAAGATTCGATCCTTGTCGTGAACATGAAAAAGGCTTTGTTGGTAAAGACAAAATCCACTTTGGTGATTTCTACGTCTCGGAGGGGATTATTAGTCTTCACCCATCGGAGGGGCTTAGTTACTAGTACATGGATTGTAACACCTTAAATAATTACCCTTAACTACCCTTTAATATGAAAATGTTGCATTAAAAATTTCCTTTTTATCTTGGTTAATTTGTAAAAATCTCCGAACCAACGGACGGAGTTTCCTTTGTTTAAGTGACTTTCCAAAAATTTACCTTAACCTGCAAGTAATAGAAATAACATATTCATATCCGTCAGATGCCAGCAGGGCATATATAACAGTGTGCATCATCATGCACTCACAAACAGTCAAGTCAGATCAGAGTTGGCAGAAATATTTTACAAGTTTGTGGAATTTTTAGATTTCCCAAAATACCCCTTTCCCAAAAGAGGCTATCCTTGGCCCACCCCAAAAGTTATATGTGCATACCCCTGGGCCCAGGACATTTCCATAACTTATACTACTATAGTCTACTCTCCTTGTAAGGGAGAATGCACCTGCTCGGCCACGGGCGATGCAAGCTCAAGCTTGGTACCTGAAAAGTATAGCAAAGGGGTGAGCATTGCACAGGAAATAGGAAAGCAGTTTCTAGTTAAGCATAATAATCTATCAGGTCAAACATACTTAGCAACTAGTCCACATAAATCAGAAGTCATCACAATCATGCAACATGGTACAATGAGTTATTTCCAAGTTTTAGTTCATTATCATTTCCATTTTTCATTAACATTTTCCCATTTTCCTTTCTCATCATTCTTTTCCTTTTATTGCACCACTAGGACTTGATTGCACCTGCTAGGTCGTTTGGTACACCCATTAGGGACTTTGCACCTATCAGGACTTTTGCACTCAATAGGCATCACCCGTTAGGACTATGCTTATTCATTCATCCAATTCCATTCTTTTAACTTCATTTTATTCGGCAGTGAATTGATCCATTGGTTACACCGACGCCTAACTGTTCGTTTGAACCTAATGTTTCGTTTTGCCTGATAGGTCGTTTGGCCCTAACAGATCGTTTGGAACACCTAGCAGGGCACCTAGTGTGTCGGTGTACCCAAAGATCAATTTCACTGCGAAATTCACTATTATTAACCAATGTCTCATTTTCATTATTTGCAACCATGCATAGGCATTTATAAATATTCATTTTCAATAATCACAACATTTATCAAATGCTCAACAAATGCAATTATTGTCAGAGTTTCATAATAATCATTTAGGCATTCACATAATAACACTTAGCATCAAGTACACTTAGAACCAAACAAAATATCATTTCTCTGCATCACCTAGGGTTTCATCACCTATTTGCCTAAACGAAACACTTTAATCATTATTCACTATCTTAGGGTTTCCTTATTCATTATTCTACACACATAAAACCTAACAAACTATTATGAGTAATTAGAATCCCCCTTTCCTAGAACTAGGCAATACCCACCCCTTACCTCACAACCAAGAGGAATGAGGAATCCTTTATACTTAGCCTTGAAAACCTAGGGTTTGAACCTCCTAAGCCTTGTGTACTACCTTAAAATTGCTATTATCCAATGGTTGTATGTCACCCTAGAATGAGAGTTGTAAGATGAGAGTGAGCCTTCTCATTCTTGTCCTTGAGTTGGGGGAGTGGTCATGTGATGGATTCCATAGCTTGGGAAACTTGAAAATCAATGGTGGTGATGAAGAAGAGGTCCACGAATTTTAGGAGAAGAGGAGGAGATTTTGTTGGATACTTACTTGCTTGATTTTGAATGAAGATGATGAGAAACTTGATTATGTGACTTGATTTTGGGTGGTGGTGAGGTTGTTAATGATTTTGTGTTCTTGGTGTTTGAGACGAAATATGATTAAGAGAGTCTTGTGTGTTGGTGGTGGTGTGGCTTTGTTTTTGTTTTTAATGCCTCTTGCATGATGGGAAACAAATCATGTGGTGAGGATTGTTTGCTTGGTGAGGAAGTCCAATTGTGTGGCTGTGATTTAACCATTTTTCATGCGCATGCTCGGGCCTACGCTCAAGTGTGGGTCTAGCCAGATTTTTGGCTCGTTTTCTGGTGCGCCATTTTTCTGGTGCGTCTGGCTCCCAGGTGCGCCGCACGCTCAGGCGTGCGCTTCGACGCTTCGATGCAACCAAAATTAGTGCTCTTGGACGTTCGGGCGTACGTCCGGGAGTCTCAATGCTGCAATTTTATGGCTCCTGCACGCTCGGGCGTGCAGCATCAGATATTTTCTTTTAATTTTTACAACTTCAAACAGCCATAACTTTTTCATTACCCGTTGGATCTTGCCCAAATTTTAAAACATGTTTTCTATTTTTCAAACTTCATATCCAACGGTGGAATTTTTGTTCGGAGCTACCAATATTTTATTTCCATTTTTTTCCTTTAACTTTTGTTTTTAATTTCCTTCCAAACCAAAATTCCACTTACTAACTTAGCTAATTATCAACCCTCTTTCCACTCTAACTTGCTTAACACTTAGGATTATAATCAAATATAAATTTGAGGATGTTACATGTATCATTGATGAGGTCATTGATACATATAGTTAATGCTATGCTACTATCAATTATCAAATGTTATCAATCGTATATTTGATTTTTAAATGGTTTTCAGGAAGGCACACAAAAATTCTAAAAATGCTTGATGAGGGCCTAAAAAATGTTTTTGTAGTAGTATTTTAACAAGGCTTTTTTGGGATGGCAAAATCATGGCCCGAACCCGAACCGTGCCGACACAAACATGACCAAGTAGCACGAATTGCTACCTCTAGTTTGAGAGGAAGTTAAACACCTGACCTAATACAAATATATTAGATTGGATTGGGTCAGTTCGATAGCTTTGTATTTGAATGCCAAAACTAAACCAACCTAACCCGCAAAAATACGGGTTACGTTTGGGTTGGTTCGCGTAATTGGGTCTATGTATCTATGTATCTTAATTGGTAAGACCAAACCGGTATAAATTCAGTTTGCACTTTCTCTTTCCCTTATTCTTTTAATTTCCGCTACGCTTACTCATTCTTATTTTATTACGCACGTTTATTTCTATATTATTGTGCTTCCACTTGCAACGTCATATTCTTATTTCATCTCCGCTGCGAAAACAATTTTATATTAAACTCATTCGAACGATTTTCAATAACGTTAATAAAACTCGATTCAACCCCCCCCCCCCTCTCTCAAGATTTTGAGGCCAATTCTAACAACAGACACACTCTAACTAAGACAGAGTCACACAATGAAAGCATGTAAGGCTATGCTTAAGGCCACTAATAAAGACGACCATCGCTCTGATACCACTAAATGTAACACCCCAATTTGGAACTTAGAATTTTAGTAACAATTTGCACCATTTTTTTTAAACATTTTCAATTATAGTTATTATAAAATACTTTTACTTCAATTCGAGAAACTTTTATATTTAAAATAAATTGACACCACTTAGACATGTCACATTTTCCAAATTGAGATATTACCAGTACATTTTCTCAAAACTCATTTCTTAAATATCTTTCGAAAATATATCAATGGTTAGTTTGTGGAAAAGGCCTTTCATTAAATTATAAAACTTTATTTATAAACAAAGTGACATCACATTATCCAATTGCAAAAGGTCATTCATTATAAAACTGGGGTTACATAGAGGAAGAGCAATAATATCCTAAGCACCTTAAACTAGGATAAAAAACCAAGCTAAGCTATCCTATACTACAGGTGCCTTAGTGGAGTCAGCCTCTCATTCTGTAGGTTCCTCAGTTACACCTTTTATGTCCTCCTCAAATACGTGAGCCGCCCATGCTATGTGGACACCTTTTATGGAAGTCCACAGGGAAGGGGAAAGAAGAGAGTAAGCAATCTGAACGAAATAATTGTCGACAGCATGGGCTTACGCTTAGGGGAAACATGAAGATCAAATACATACAGATATATATTAACAATAACAACATTACGCATGAATCTCATATAACATCAAAATTATTCGCATCAGTATATCATAGCCATTCACATAAAATAGTCCACAGTACCAGTATATCCTGAAAGTATATCTCCAAACTTTAACTTAGTCTTTTAATCTTTGAATCTCATTCTCAAAACATAACCATCAATGATTAAAGAGGAAATCATTGAGGTTCCGGGTAAGTTAGCTCACATGTTACATCTCCTTCCAATCATCCATCCACAATCTAAGTCAAAAAGCAGATGGGACGCACAAGAACCTTAAACCACGCAGGTCTAGCAGTCGAGAAACAGTGCTGCAACCACTCCCGTGTCAGCCAAATTAATCAAAGTAATATTTTACGATATCGGAATATCATACCATGATATTACAGGGCCCAATAACCAACTGGACAACTAGCCTCGTTCAGATTCCCTCTCACCATCTATGATTTGCTCAAGGAGGCTACAATACTTTCTCTAGGTGTGCATGCAGTCGCTTGCTACGACCGAAGTCCATCTTCCGGTGAACCTAGTCCTTGTAGTCCCGTCCCGCCTAGAGAAGTACTCGAGGGTTGTTGACGTTCACCGTCCTTGCCCTCCCTTATTGCAATCACCACATGAAAGGACTCCAGCCTCCGAGCATACGGTATCTTTCCTCTCCACTACTTCAGTCTCAATGCGGAGTTAGGAAAAAGGATTTTAAGTCTTAAAGACTTTTAAAAGATTTTGGTTCATTATTATTCTCCTATATTTGGTCGACCCATTATAAGCCTAGCTTCTAACAGGTCTCGACCTCTAAGAGATTTACTAATACAAGCATCTCCATAGCATGGTGAATTCCAGACCGAGCTCATGACCACGACGTTCCATTCATGTGGCCGGCATAACTTAAAGATCAAACACGTCACCATGACAGTACGATCAGGGGATAACATTATAAACCTTTGTAAAAATTTCCACAAAGATTCCATTCCAACGCCTTATACCAAAAGGTCTTATACCCACCTGGGGTGCACAAAAATTAACCAATGCCTTAAACCATAAAGCTTTAAAACAATCTTAACAATTCCAACATAATTCCAGATAATCATTTCTCAAAATAATTTCTTTTCCCAACAGTCAATCAGTTATAACATATTATCAACAGTGCATTAATAATCTCATCAGATACGTCATGCAATATAATCATTTCAGAATAGTACAATAAATAAATCATGTTATTCAACATAGATAAATCATGTCATCACAATTAATAGCAGACATACAAAAGTATAAGTTATCGTCTGAGTATTGATCAGCTAAACAAAACACAATCATTTGTCGTCCACTACTAGAAAAAAAGGTTTTGAAATCGGGGTTTTAAAATCGGTCGTTGTAAAGCCGATTTAAAAAAAAACGCGGTGGCAATTTTGTAAATATAATCTAACTTTTAAAATCGTTCGCTTGATGACCGATTTAGAAAGTACTTTCTAAATCGGTCGTTCCCTTAGCCGATTTAGAAAGTTTTTTACTTATTTATTTATTTATTTTTTTATATTTGACCTTTCTAAATCAATTGTTTGTATTCGATTTAAAAAAAAATTTAGAGTTTCTAAATCGGCTATTGTGACCGATTTAGAAAGTGTTAGTTATTTGATTAATTTTTTTATATTTGACCTTTCTAAATCATTCATTTATGCCCGATTTAAAAAAAATAAAGAGTTTCTAAATCGGCTATTGTGACCGATTTAGAAAGTTTTTATATTTATTAATTTTTTTTATATATTCTACCTTTCTAAATCGGCTATAGTGATTGATTTAATAAGTTTTCCCCCAAATTGATAATACGCGCGCAGATACAGTGGAAGTTCCAGCCAAAAAGCCAAAACCATAAACCTAGCTAATACATAAAAGGGTACTTACTCTCTGTCTCTCACACCCTCCTCCGTAGCATAACCCTCCTCCGACACCACCATCTGATCGTCGCAGGCTTGCAGCCGCCAGCTGTTCGCTCGTGGCTAGTGGCTCGTGGCTGATCTCGTCGCTCCTCGCTCGTGGGTCGTGGCTGCTGTTCTCTCGTCGCACGCCGCTGTTCGCTCGTCGCCGAGGAGAAGAGGTCGCCGCTGTTCGCTCGTGGCGGTTCGGTTCTTCTCCGTCGTGGCTGTTCGGTCGCCGGCTCGCCGCTGCACCGTCTTCTCCGTCAGTCTCTCTGTCTCTCACAGTCAAGGTAGTTTTTTATTTTTTATTTTTTTAATAAGAGAAAGTGAAAAAAACCTAAACTTTGCATGTTAAAAGAAGCTAGCTTGTTGGATTTTAACACTTTAACAGCTTTTTGGGAAAAAAAAAAGAATAAAGTGTCGCCACTTGCACAATGGAGCAGCTGAAACAAGTGAGTGATACTAATCGTAATCGTGATGGTTTGGATTGATTCTAAGGTTTGGGGTGGGATGATAAGTTTGCTATTAAGTGGGAGTGCTTGCTTGTTTGTTTGTTTGTTAACAACTCTTATATTTTTTTTTCTTCACAGAAGTGAGCCTTTGTAATGGTATTATGTTAGGCAGTGGTTTTGAGATTTTGTAGAACAAATGTTGTTAATCAATCAGCAATTATAAGAGAATAATAAACTCATAGAATGCTAATATGCTATTGATAATTGCCAACTGAACTTGTAGTCTTAACAAGTAATAAGAGTCTGTCATCTGTGTTAGGATTTTTTTCCCTTCTAATTTTGTTGTGGTGTATAATCCCTTAGCGAAGTGCTAATAGGAAATTTTATTATATTTTAGGTATTTGCATCGCTTGTGTGTTGAAAAAGGTATAGATAAAGAGTATGGATTTATAGAACCTAACCTCATTGCAAATGGCAAATTCTCTAATGCTGAAATTAGAGCATACATTCAATCGAGGTTAATCAGTAAGACTCATAAATACTACCTTGCATCTTACCTTAGCCGGTGAGTATTAAATGTTTTTGTGATATTTATAATACGCTCCAATATGTTGTCCTTTGGATTATATTTAGTATCAATCAGTTGATAATCATTATTTTCTTGTAGCGAGCATTGGCAATTATTGGTTATTTGTCTGAGTGACAATGTCGTCGTCTTTTTGTGTTCATTGTGGTGGTCCTTGGACAAGTCTATGATCGATATTATAGAAGCGTAAGCCTTTAATTGTAATACAAATTGTTTTATGCAATTCTATCATTATCCAATATTGCAGACAAAGTATACTTATATATTGTGGTTATTTTTCAAACAGATCAATGATTGCATATCAGACACGTGAAGGAGTGCCGACTCACCGGAGAAAGAAGCCTAAATGGATTAAACCCAAGGTATATTAACTTTCTTTGTTACTTTGATTAAATTGATTGTTTTAAATATGTGTGCTTGTAATGAACTTGCTGGCTCTGTGAATAATTGATACGAAGTGACTAAATAATGGTTGCAGAATATATTTAACTTTGGTCAAACGAATTTGTCTGGCCCTGCTGGCTCTGTTAATAAGTTTATGACATATATATGTGCGCTTGTAATGGCCCTGTTTCTCATGCATTGGTTAATATGATCGATTTGAATTTGTCATGTACATTGATAATTGTATTTCATTTTTCTGTGGTTGTATGTAGTGTGCAAAACAATCTGGGAGCAAGGAATGTGGATATTATGTCATGATACATATGCTTACCATTATCACTGCAAAATTTAGGAGTAATTGGAATGAGGTAATTGAATGACTATGTATGTGGACTATATATGGAACGAAGTAATGATATATACTATACATATTAGTTGTTTAATTTATATTAATGATTTTTTATTTTATTATATTTCAGGTATTTTTGCACAATCCGCCAGGTCCTCTATCAAAAGAGGTCATTGATAATGTTGTGGAGCGTTGGGCATCCTTTATACTTGAACTAGATAATTAGATATCATTCAATGACATTTAGATAGTAGCTGTTAATTACATTATTGTTTGAAATTTATTGTGTTTTGTGTTGTCATCAACTTTATATTATTTGTGTTGGTGACCATTTTTAGCAATAGAAGCAGCACTGTTTCAAGTCACTTAGCTTGCTGCAGAAATTACAAGCACACATATTGTGCGGTAGTTATTGAAATTGTGCAGGAATTTAGATAGTAGCTGTTAATGACATTTCACATATATTGAAATTGTGCAGTAGTTATTGAAATTTATTGTGTTTTGTGTTATCATTCAAGCACACATATTGTGCAGTAGTTATTGAAATTGTGTTGTGTTGTCATCAACTCTTTACAAGCACACATACTGTTTAAATTGTGCAGGAGTTATTGAAAAATATATATCTTTAATTTGTGCAGTATTTAATGGGTTTTCTTTCCTATATAAAAACAATTCAAAAAAAAAAGGGGGACTTTTTAAATCGGTCACTATATGACCGATTTTAAAAAATTGGAAAAATGGACTTTTTAAATCGGTTGCAACGACCGATTTTAAAAAAGGGGCTTTTTAAATCGGTCAAAACGACCGATTTAAAAAATATTTTCTAAATCGGTTGAAACGACCGATTTAGAAAATACTTTTTAAATCGGTCCAACAGCCGATTTTAAAAGTCTCACTTTTTACATCACGACTTTACCAATCGCCTAAACAACCGATTTTAAAAGTCCAAAACGACCGATTTTAAAAGTGTTTTTTCCAGTAGTGGTCATACCATTCGACAGATAACTTCTAAGTTCCGATCTTTGAGATGATCAAGAACATCTATCATAATGTTACCCTAAGGGCCATTGTATCTTAGTAAGCTTCTTTCTCACCTTGGTAAGAAGCTACAAATAATAAATCTTGAAGTTAATAGTCACATAGGTCCCTGAAAGATACACGTGGAATCAGTTAAGTCCTTGAAAGATTTGTGGAATCTCTTAAACTCCCCAAAAATCAATTTGGTGTCACGTTAGTCCCCCACCCAATTTCGTCAGAAGGGACCTAACGGAATCCTACGTGACACGTTAAATGCTTTGTTGGCCCCAATGTCATGTTGGACTATTAAGAAGGTGAAGCGTTTGAATCAACAAATCATTTAACGTGCCACGTAGGATTCCGTTAGGTCCCTCATTTGGGGACTAACGTAATGCCAAATTGATTTTTGGGGGTTTAAAAGATTTCACAAATCTTTCAGGGACCTAACTGGTTCCAAAATGATCTTTGGGGGGTTTAAGATATTCCACAAATCTTTCAGGGACCTAACTGATTCTACAGGTATCTTTCCAAGATGCATCTTCTTTTCGGTAGAACATCACTTAAGAACTCCATAGTTAAGTGTGCTTGACTTGGAGTAATTCTGGGATGGGTGACCTCCTGGGACGTTTTCCAGGGAATCGTGCGAGTGAGGACAAAGCATGCTGAAAAGACCCGTGTTGGTATGCGGGGACTATCGCAATCCATTTGCCTTCCAGGGACATTACAAATGGTATCAGAGCGGCTCCTCTCCCGGTACGGTGTGGTTCAGGGATGAAACAGGAAGAAGCTGGTGGGCATGTAAGACCCCGGGCTGACGAGGGCGGGGAGTGATCGCCGGTGCAAGAGGCACGAATAAGGAGCTGCTCCTAGCAGGCTTCTAAGGAAGGGGTAATGAATGAACCGACACACCGGAATGAGAGGGTGATCCTGAGACTGTGTAGGTACGGGACAGCATAGTACATGAAGACTTAAATGAATTGATTGGTACTACCCATATCAACTAGATGCTACTTCTTCTTTTCGGTAACCCATCATTTAAGAACTTCATAGTGAAGCATGTTTGACTTAGAGTAATTCTGGGATGGGTGACCTCTTGGAAAGTTTTCTCAGGAAATGTGCGAGTGAGGATAAAGCATGCTGAAAAGACCCGTGTTGGTATGCGGGGACAGTCGCAATCCATTTGCCTGCCAGGAACGTTACATGTGTGTGTGTGAATGTAAACACTGTGTAAATCAATAACTGAACAAATGTCTAAGCGTTAATGAGTTGCCATTGACAATATTGGGTTTCATATCGTCATTCTACATGGGACTAGGTGGGTAGCTATTACTCTCTCGATATGGATGTGTGCATAGCATACATATTATTTTCATATTAATTATTACATATTCATGCATTTTATTATGATTTTAGCATGCATATAAATCATATTTCACTTGAAAAGGTTTTCTTGAGTTCTTGATGTGTAGATAATTATTTTGAGGCTTGGAACATTGAAATAGTCAAGGAATAAATCAAATAAGAAATGTTAGGAACATTTGGAAATTTTTTTTTTAAAAAAAAGAAGCAAAAATAAAGTTTTAATATGCTTATGGGCATATTTTGGTATTTGGTCCCAACACTTAGAGGAAGGAAAAGTTATAAAAGGAGGAAGATAGAAACTTTGTAATTAACATTAGAATATTAGTAGTAGATATTAGATATTAGAGTAGTAGTAAGATTAGACTTAGAATTATGATTATTTCTCTATCATAGACAAAAACAAATTAGGAAATAAGAATTAAAAGTGGCACAATTCTCGATATGAAGAACTAGAAGGCGTTTGAAGACGAAAGAAATTCTTATCATTCATCTTTTGGTTATTTCTATCTTTTATGTCATTATTGCTATTTTTTTTGTTTGTATTATGAATATGATTGAGTAGTTTTCCGTTCTAAGGATTAGGATTAGTCCATGGAGGCATGGACATGATATTTTGATTATTTTTTCTTATTAATATTTGTTTATTTTAGATTTAATTATGGTGTTCTTAATGCACATAATTGTGTCGGATCCCACTATTGCATGATCTCATATAGTAAGGAAAGAACTGAAAGGTGAACCTTAGTATTAGAAAATACATAATTAGACATGAAGTTTTAGATCACGAATTAAAGTAGTTCTAATTCTTGAGAGGATTCAATAAATATCATAGAACTTAATGGATTTGATGTGCACTAATTACCATGAAAGTAGGAGTTAGGAATAATTGGGTACAATGCAAAGATTCTGAAAGGAACTAGCTAGTATTTTACAATAGGATAATTCAGCTTCAAAATAAATCTAATTTGATAAGAGAGATATCTTTAGTTGATTGTCTGTGGTGAAACTAATCTTTGGAAGATCATAGAACTTAATGGATTTGATGTGCACTAATTACCATGAAAGTAGGAGTTAGGAATAATTGGGTACAGTACTAAGATTCTGAAAGGAACTAGCAAGTATTCTACAATAGGATAATTCCCCTTCAAAATAAATCTAATTTGATAAGAGAGATATCTTTAATTGATTGTCTGTGATGAAACTAATCCTTGAAAGATTCAATTCAAATCTTATTTCAAATACATATAATTATTTTATTTTATTTTATTTTCCAATCACTAATACATTGGCGTAGATAATCTATACTTATAATTTGTCCCTTAACAACAAAATCCTTGTGGAGGCAATACTCTATTTTTTATGCTACTCCCTCTAGTCCATATTATAAGCACTCTTTCTCTCTCACAAAATGAGTGCTTATAATATGGACCGGAAGGAGTACTACATAACATGTGCGCTTGCGGGACTATCAAGTTTTTTGGCGCCATTGCCGGAGATTTTGTTTTTGTTAATATTTATTGTTATTATAAGTTGATTAAACTAAACACTTTTTTTAATTTCTATTTTTTTAAGATATAGTATATGAGACAATGGACCAAGATGGACACCTAACATGAGTCTTGAAGAATATCATAAAGCTATACCGGTGCAGATCGAAGATAGAAGAATTAAATAGTTTAGATGAAGGGAGATTCCTTCAATCGATGTCATCTAGAATTGGAGTATAGTAGCGGAAGTAATTTGAGAGTTGGAAAAATAGATGAAGTCTTTTTATCCTTATCTTTTTGTTTGAATAGTATTTCAGGGACCTAATTCCTTTGGGGGGGTTTATAACACCCACTAATTTTATCCCTAATTATATGTAAATGTTTTCTACAATCATAATAAAAATAAAAAGTTTATCCCAATAGGTATATATTTTACTACGTGATTAAATTTGTTTTAAGTAAAATAGTGTAAAATTATAATATTTTAATATTGGAGGTAAAAGAATAAAATATATTATTTGAAATTTTTCAAAATTTGTGGGCACCAGTAATCAATTACATTGTGATGGTAATCAATTACTCGATGACCTGCAGTTCAAGAAAGAGCTATTTTCACTTGATTTTGCTGGGAATTCGCTCGAAATCACCTAGGTTTAACCATCTCATGGTTACCTCAAGAGATTAAGTGGCAAAATTTTGTGCAAAACTCAACATTTTTGGATCACATCCACCGTCTCCCCTCTTTTTCATCGTTTATGTAGTTGTATAAATATTTGACCATTTCCTTTCCATTTACCCTTTATTATGAGCTTAAAATCTTAGCAAAATACATTTCATTCCTTTGCTCTAATCGAGTGTAGAGGATTAGCCGCTTAGGCAATTTTTTAAAGCATGCCCGAGGGCCACCTTACTAAGTTTTGTGAACAAAACGGGCTGGATGGATGAGCGAAATGTTAGATTGCTTCAAAAGATTATGAATGTTCATTAGTCCTAAACCTCTTTTTTATCCCTCAAACCCCATTTTAAATAGAAAATGTTATATTGCCCTTTATTATTAAAAAAAAAACTCCAAAAACCAAAACCTCAAACCCCAATACCCAAAACCCCAAACTTCATCTCTTCACCATCTCACAAACCTCCCTTTCTTCTTCTCATCTTCCACCATCAAACCTCCTTCGCGTTCAAAAGGAATACCAATGGACGTTTCATACTTCTTGAAGGTAAAATTCATATCTTTTATTTATTTTTTTACGCTACTGTGAAAATTTTCGATAATCCAGTCGGTATTTTTTGATATTCCGACATGAGTCGAAAATTTTTAGGTTGTTTTTAAGAGTTTTCCGACATATATGTCGGAATTTTTTCTAACGAAAAAAAAATAGTTTAAATTTCCGATACCCCCGTGTCAGAATTTTAAAATTCCGACATTAGTTAGTCAGAATTTTACAGCGCCAGAATAATAAAAAAAAACAAATACTAACAACAAAGAGAAGACAAATGGGTTTGCTTAAAACATAACAAATGAAAAAAAGAACTACTAAAAAAATGAAAATCTAACTTTAAACAACCTATTAATCATCTACATCAAATTACACAAATCAAAAGCAAAAAACCAAACCAAACTCTACATGAACAGGAAAGAGGAAGTTCATACTTGAAGGAGAGAGTCCTAGACGCGGCGGCAGCAGCGGTAAGGAAGAAGAACGGTGGAAGTTGAGTGGTTGAGGAAGTTGGAAAGTTGGAAGTGTGGAGTTTAGGAAATGAAAATATGAAATGGAGGGAGTGTTAAGGGGGGTTTAGAGGAGGATAATTTTAGGATTATTCAAAAAATGGGATTTGAGGACTAATTACCATTATGAATTTGACTTGTTGTTTGGAACAATAATATTGAATCTCTATTATCTCTCTCTTTTTAATGATTTGTTTTCGCACTATGCCAAAGAAATCCGTCGGAACCAACTCATTCAACATAAGGTTGGTCAGGTTCTAATTCAAGATGACATTTACATTACCTAAATCTATGTGCTCCTGCAGTTCATAGATGATACCTTAGTAGGATCCTAGAGATTGGTAGAGAGGTAGAGAAAATGCAATTACGTAAAGAGTATTATTGACAACTGAATCATGTTTCTGTCAAATTTTGTTTTCGTAAGCCTAAAGGTGTTTTCAGTTGATAGTTAGAGATTAATCAATTCCAAGGTATATTCCTTTCGGCTAAAAATATAAGCAACAAAAAAAATACTTCTTTTGGTTTAAAATATAAGCAAAACTAACAAATTTTCTTAAATTTTTATTTCATTCCCAATGCCACTTTCCAAAAACATCCCTAGAAAATTGTTATCTTATTTAATTTTTGTTTCATTCCCAATGCAACTTTTCTAATATACTTCTATTCTTTTATAAATTAGAGAAAATTAAATATAATCAACTAACCTCCTTAATAAGCGTAAAATTAATTAGTTTTGCTTATAATTCGAGCCGGAGAAAGTATAAATCATCATAGTAAATTTTGTCTCTTCACGATTTTTCACGATTTTTCACTCCTATCAGCTATGCTACTAAACAACAACAACAACTACAACAACAACAACAACAACAACAATGTTGAATCAAAGATTTTGATGATGGGAGACTGTTGATTTTGATGATGTCAAATATTCTATGTGCTAAGTTTTCGATCAAGGTTTTGATAAAGCTATTTGAATCAGCAATGAAGTATCCTGGTAATCAAATTAGCTCTCAAGCACGGTGAAAATCTTGGAAGGTTTCCAAGTTCGTTCAAGAGGTTCTTGGCGATTGAAGTCTTAGGAGGTTCCTGAGTAAAAATCCAAGGAGGTTCTTTGGTACAAATCCTTAAAGGTTTCAAGGTGTCTTGAAGGTTTCAAGGATGTTAAGTCCGACGTGTGTTCGGCATTTGTATCAGTAGGTAGAAGCCAAGAGTTTGGTACTCTCTTGGTGGATTTAATTGATCCTGTGTAATCTCAATCAATTTGATTTTACTAAAAGCTCCTTAAAGGTTTTTAAGAGGGACTGGACGTAACTCACTGTGTTGGTGGGTGAACCAGGATAAATCTCGACATCTTATTTTCTTTACTGCTTTAATGCTTTCATTTACCTTCTGAGCATTTGATCTAACTGATTTAATTCGAACTTATCGCTCGGACAGTGCTAGAAAATTTCCGCTGCAAATCTGATTCTTTGAGTAGCGTAGCTCGGATAATCGGCGATCGGTTTAGATAACTAATTATCAAAAACTGCTCGACTCCATCCGTTTCGTAATATAAGTTTCTTGTCAAGTACCATGAAAATTGTAGAGGGGATAAGGGTGGGGTGTTTTCCCAATGTGTGTTCTCCACAAGGATTCGAGCCTCTGACCTTATGGTCTTATAGGTTCTCAATATCCTTATGGTCCTAGAATGCTTCCACTAGGCCAAACCTGTAACACCCCAATTTGGACTTAGAATTTTCACTAAAAATTTGCGCCATTTTTTTTATAACATTATCAAAATCAATTCAGTTTAATTCTTTTACCAAAAGATTTTCATAAATACAATTTGATTCATTTGGTTTACAAAAATGCTTTAGTACTTGCATCATAAAATTCTATTTCCAAAAAGAGATGTTATCATCCATCACATTTCCAAAAACTCATTTTCTAAATGTCATATTTAGTCGATGGTTAACTTGCGGAAAAATAGTTTAATTACTTTATGAACATAATATATAACAAAAGAAACTTCTTTTATTTCATTTCAATTAATCATTTATTACAATAGGGGTTACATTCGGGATAGATTAATCATGTCCTACCCATCTAGTGATGGAATACAGAAACAGAGATTATACTAACTTAGACTACTAATCTTCATTGCTATCCTTCATCACAAGTATCTGAAAGACTCCTCGGCTGTTGCTTTTACGTCCTCCTCATAATGATGCTCCATTTCACGATCCTTCTCCAACTTAAGCAACCATAACTTGTAATGCTACATGATCTGACATCTGTGAACATTGTCCCCAATGTCCACAGGGAAAGGAAAGAAGAGAGAGAGTCAACGATCCGGACGAATGGTCGTCGACGGCATGGACTTACTCTAAGGGATCACATTAAGACACAAATATATGCAATAACTATAACATTTCCTCATTCACAGCTCATAATTACCACTTTATTCTTATAACTTATTATATCTTCCTCTTTCTTCGCATTAATATCTTTTCTTAAAGTTCCATACTCATAATCTTTCCACTAGGTCTTTCCATAATACAACCGTCAATGATTTAGGGAGGGAAATCATTGAGGTAAGGGATCAGTCAGCACACACGATACATCTCCTCTTCATCATCCAACCACAACCTAAGTCGGAAAGCAGATGGGATGCACAGGAATCCTAACCATGCTGACATCGAAGCAAAAGGGTACGTACCAGCTGAAACCACGCAAGTTGGCCAGCAAACAAAAATCAAATATCAATTCATAAATTCATCAAAAATAATCGATGGCTTCTAGTCCCATTCGGATTCCCTCTACACCATCTCAGATTTGCTCAAGGGGGCAACAGCTCTATCCCTAGTTGTACATGTAGCCCTCGCTACGATCAACGACCAGCAGGTGCCCTTGATCACTGTAGCATCGTTCCACCTAGGGAAGCGCTCTTAGGCTTCTTGACGAATCACCATCATTGCCCTCCCCTATCGCAATCACCACTTGGCGGAATGCACGACCTCCAAGTATCCGGTATCTTTCCTCTCCACTACTTCGCTCTCAACGTAGTTAGAAAGGATTGGGTCCTAAAGTCTTTTAAATCTTTTTAAAGTCTTTTAGAAATCTTTTCTTAATCCTAAGTTTGGTCGACCCATTCTAAGCCGCGCTTCCAACGGGTCTCGACCTCTAAGGGACCATAGCAAACACCTCCCTATCGTACAGTGGATTCCACAAGACATGAACCACGGCAAAGTCATTCACGTGACCAGTCGCTTAAGGGGATATAATAAAGTCATTGTGCCGCTCGCACCATCACTGTACACTAACAACGATCCTCAAATTTCACAAGATTCAAATAATCATTTTTCATAATTTATTTTCACAATCATACTTCCAGATATTTCAAGTCCTTTTCATAGGAACAACAATTCAATATACATCGAGCACACTTCCATAGGATAAATCCTTATCCCAAAATAATCCCAACATATTTGTTATCTCATCACTTATCATTTTATCATCTCCAAAATCATTAAAGCAATATCCAATATACAACTTCAGAATATACAACATGGTATAACAATTATTAACAGACATAATATTGAGGAATCGTATTTTTCGTAAGGACGGCGGAACACACACACATTTGCCGTCTTACTACTCAACCTATAGATTCCTAGTTCCGACCTTTGAGATGATACGGAACGTCCTAATGCTACCTCAGTGCCATTATGTCTTAGGAAGGTTGCTCTCTCACCTGAGCTCCACGCTTACTCTGTTTTCAACCTTTTGCGTTCACAGCTCCAGCAGCTCGTTTACTTTTAATTCCTTTTATTTCTTAAATGATGAACGACATACAATCAATATCAATAAATACCTTATACCATCTACCTACTTAAGTAAAAACTAAACCCAAAGCACCAAAGTTCCTTAAAACCGAAATTCTTTTTAAAACAGAAGTCCTTTTTAAGGCATCAGGTAATTTAAAATAATTCCTTTTTGGAAAACACACTTCCAACAAATACCACTTTCTTAAACAACCTTTGAAATCAAAAGACTTTGTATTAGGATATACAACACTTGAAAAGTAAATCATTCCTTTTCCGAAACTCAAGGCCTCTTAAACAGTACTAAATAAAATCTTTAAAATCAATCATTAAATCAAAATCACTATTCAAAAATATACAACCATTATACACATCCTAAGATCTATAAATTAATACAAAATTTAGAACTTGCTCAATTAAATCAAAAGAGACTACTTATACTTTCATTAACTCATAATTCAGTTCCAAATGCTTATATAACAACTACCATTATAAGCTACTTAAACAAATAACTTAAACTTGATATAATCTTTTAATCATTTGGTCAGCCAGGAAACACATTTTTAAAAATCAATACAAACACTTAACACATCAATCAATCATTCTAAAATATGAACTTATTCACTTATCAAGTCAAAACAAGTTCTATATGCAACTATATGAAAATCTTCTCTGGACAGTAGCATGAATAAAGTTGCATTACTTCACAGTTACCCAAAAATTCATTCTTTTCAATTTCCTACTAAAAGATTCACATCCAAATTCTAAAAATGAAATTAAGCTTAAGAAAGTAATATTTTTCCACACTTATTCAATTATGGGCAGCACTTAAATTATTTCAATTTACCTTAAATCTTATAGACATACTACTAAGGTAAATATAAAACAAATCTCGACAGCCACTCAAACAATTTGCACTTACTCACAATTTTCATCAAATTAAAGTTCTAACCTCTATTTTCAAAGAACTAAGAATTATAACTCAAAAATACTTATAACTTACAAAAATAGTTACATATAGATTATTTAGAGAAGTATCGTATCAATTAGGCAACAATATTTATAGCATACACTTATTTATCTAATGAAATACTATAACTTGCCTAAAACTCTTAATATTATATTTTTATATCAAAACACAATCCACTTCTTATTTACTAAATTCAAACAATATGATAATCATACCCAAACACACACACATACATTAAAATCATTTTTTTATAATTACTTAAATCAATTTATTAAATTTGGACAGTATAAAATACAAACTCAAAAATCACTTTGACAAGACATTTCACAATTATCATACAAGCATCAGTAAGACAACAATTTAGTAAACAACTAGAACATTAAGGCATACATTTACAAAGTCACTTTTATATTTCCTTTTTAACTCTATATATAAAAAGTCTTAGCATAAAATTCACATATTGATTTAATCCAAAACAATTTCTATCATTGATGCAACTAATTTAGATTTTTGGACGGCATGCATACTTAAACTTAAAAATTCAATTTCTCTTAAACAGAAAATCGAAAACACATGTCGTTTCTTCCTAAATTCTTATTACAACTTCTACTATAATAATATGACAAAATTAGACAAAATAAAATAGTTGCATCTGCTGTACAGCCACAGAAAAGTTGCATCACTTAAACAAGTTCAAGAAAACAATCCAAACAATCATACACAATCATGCACAATTCCTATTTATGCTAAAAACTTTAAAGCACTAATATTTCAAATAAAATATTACTTTTTTTATTATTTATAATTTCTGGACAGCAACTTAATATTTTCTATAGAATCAAATTAATCAATCAAAAACACTCATTTCTATTTGTTTCTACATTACATTTGCACATACAAACAAGGTATCACTAACACCTTTAAAAATAATCATTTGGGATCTTAACAAATTAATTTTCCAGAATAAAAACTAACTTTCCAGAATCAAAACTAAATTTTCAGAAATAAACCTTTTCCGTAACACATGTAATTCATTCCATAGACAAACTAAAGCAATTATCAAATCAATTAGAAAAGTTCAATTCACTTTATTTCTTCCTCTAAATTTCGACCAGCATAGAAAAATATCAGAAAAATATTTTTAATTCCTAAAGCACCTATATAATATAATTACATCATTTTGTATACTAAAAATAAGAGTTTTAATCATTAACAAAAATAGATCTCTTTTAGAAAATAATTCACTTTTTCCAGCAACTAATATCTATAAACACATCAACCACATACTCATACAATTATTCAAAAATACATGTTCTTATAGGTTTATAACAACTACCATTTGTTCCTATTTCTTTTAAATAATCTACTATAATTTAATTACAAACCATACAACAAACAAATAACAAAAATAATTTAAAAATAATACCATAGACCTCACGGTCTATCATATTTTTATTGTTTCCAGAAATTTATTTTTTTTTTTTCATTTATTCATTGTTCTTAACTTAAATCAAACAAAAGGAAATAACATAAAATCAAACAATAACAATTACATCAAAATTTCATGACATATAATTCCATACACTTCAAGAACATCAAAAATTTCCAGTATTCACTTTATTCCCAAAAATCAATTTTAGTTCCTTTAAATCATTTTCATTTCATTTCTACTTTAGAGAAAAGTACTTATTTGTTTTCATTCTTTTTAGAGAATTAATTATAACTCAAATATACATGAAATAACAACAATTATCACACAATATACATACATACATACACATGGTCCAGAAAAGAAAAAAAAATAAAAACCAAAATAAAAATTCATTTTAATCTTTTTATTCATTTCCATACTCTTTTATTTTATTAAACAACAATACAATACACATACTAAAATACACCAATCAATCCTCAATTTTTTTTTTATATGCCACGGTTCATATATACATATTAGAAATTATTATATTTTTCCATTGTTATTTACTTATTTCTTTTCATTCCTTAAAACAAAGAACAAAACAATTAAAAGACAAAGGATAAAAACTTGTTCAATTATACAAAATCCTCTATAATTCATATAGTATAAGAACTAACATAAACCCAGAAAATAAATTGATTATATTTATCAATAATTTTAGCCATCTTAAGAATTAAAGAAAAGGGGAGATAAATCCCTTTAAACACCCTTTTTGTGTCCCTTTTCTCATTCTTAATTCATATGACTTAAGAACAATTTCATATATTCAAAAATAACTTTAAAATGAAAATAAAAATTTAAAATTTAACTATAGAAGAAATTGAGAAGGTTTAAACAAAAATATAAACAAAACAACTTAAAAATAGCTTAATTAAATAAGTGATTTTGGGTTACCTCTACTCCTTAAGCTTTTTAGAAAACTTCAAGCAACCAAGCAAATCCTCCCTCCTTCCTATAGCTTGCTCGTCCCCCTCTCTCCTTCTCTCTTAGAATTTTTATTTTTTTCTCATGTGAAACTATCAAGTGTTTGTGTGTCAAAAATGTGGAACTAAGGCTATCTATTTATAAGTGTTTGGAGATGCATTTCCCTTCATTTTCAGACCTAAATTTCGTGCCCCCCTTCATCAAGTTCCATTCAAAAATTTTCAAACACTACTTGGAACATGAACTAGCATTAAATGTGATTTTGTTGATTCCTAAAGCATTTTAATTCATGGATTATTCTCACAAACTTCAGAACTGTTCTTCCCCTCTTTCCCTTCTAATTTGGACGGTGCATATATTAAAATAGGAGAGAAAATTTCTCATTGGTTCATTGTGGAGGTGCCTTCATAATTATCTAATCATATTAACTATCAAAATTTGATTTTCTACCTACTGTACAAAAATTTTCGTAAATATTAAAATTAAAATTTTATTTTTACATATTAAGATTCTACATTTTCATACGATCATTTTCATATAAAGTTTATAATTTTTGGACTTACGGTTTGAAAGTTATGAATTTTTGAAGTCCTAAGATCATTTCCTTCAAAAATACACTTTCTAAGCTTTCAAATAATTTGAAAATAATAAAAATACGAAAATACACTTAATTTGAATAATAGTACATTATACAACTTCAGAAATGTATTTTCATTTTCAAAATAAAATATTCTTGAGTCAAAAGGTTATTTAATGCATTAAAATCATACATTGGTTCTTAAAACTCAAAAATTCGTTTACTATTGTAGCAGTGATAAAATTTCGAAAACTCAAAAATAAAAATCAAAGCTTTACATTTTCATAATCTAGATTTCGATACGATTGTTTTGACATATCATTTGTAATTTTTCGACGTACGGTTTAAAAGATATGAATTTCTAAAGATAGGATACTCTAATCCATCAAAAGACAATTCATTTTCTAAAAATCATTTAAATCAAATACTTTACCTTAAAATATTTCATTTAAATAGGCTAGGGAAAACATTGGTATATATATAATATATACATATATGTCATGTATATATATATATATATATATATTCATATATATATATATATTTAATTAAATCCAGGTATCAAAATCAAGCATAATTTCCTAATTTCAATTATAAAATCACAAATAAATTGGGTAAAATTGTGGGTCTCACAATCCTCCCCAACTTAAAGATTTCTCGTCCCCGAGAAATATGCACAGAGACAAGCAAGGAAACACACAAGGTTATTCTGACATTCTTACTACCCTTCACTTTGTTATTTAATTCTTTTGAGAATATATCCTTCCTTCCATGTCTTCGTCGATCAACACTCTTTTACTGGTCAACCTTTGCCATAATGCGGCGCGGGAGTTGAATTGAGTCAAATTCAAAGGTAGGCAACAAACAATAATTGTCACAATAGTAGTTTGGTCAAACCAGAAGTATTAAAGGTAAGTGAGTATGAATTATTCATAAGGGGTATTGGTATTTTACGTAAGGACTTGATAAGGACAATTTATTTTTTGAAATTGGTGCCAATCCAGAAGTAATTTCTTGTATGCATATCAAAACCGTAATCATCGGCTGAGTTACTACTTACTTCAACACTACTTACGTTATACGGGCACTTGACACTATGCTCTCTTAACATAGACTCTACTTAACCATTTGCTCCCCAACTTGGATCAAGCTTAAACCATCACAACCTTATATCAAAGTCCACCCTAAGACGATAATTACTTTCTAACTACCCGACTTTTCACTCACTAAATCTTCTTCTTAGTACCACTTAGGACCGACTCTAAACCATTATTCCCAAAATTCCTAATTTTTCACACAACCGTACCATCACCTTGTCCCTTCAGCCACTTAAAATTCATGTGTTATGCACACAAGTGTTACTTCCTTCATAACTTTATATGGTAGGGTTATGTTTTAATCACGAAAATTCGAGAAAAGAACTTAGGATTTTACTGAAATTTGGCATTTGGTCGAATAGTTTGATGAAAGGTGATCATTAGATGGTGTATTTTTCTGACAAAAGGAAGTTCTTTTTAATTTGAGAGGGTCAAATTATCGCAAAATTACTAAAATCAAGTTCAATAATCATACGAAGGGTGATTGGGTTCTTTTCAAAAATCGAAACGAAGTAAGGTAATGTCTTGACTTGAACTCAATTCTCCTCTGGCAGTCCTTAAAATACCACACCTTTTCCAAGAGTTGGTTTCCGCATTCTCACAAGGAGTTCTATTCAGCATACTTAAGCACAAACATTCATTGATCTCACGAAAATTTCAACATTATTATATCACAGGAAAAGTAGAAGAAGGAATAATCCTTCAACATAACCAGTCAAGAAACAAATTATCACGAATCCACACAAAAGAAGCAAACACAACTAATGAATACTCCACTTCGTTCAAACAACTCAAACCTAAGAACGACTAGCAGCATTAACATCCTCATTCCCAATCATAGCGAATACTCTTCCGTTTCCCTTTGGTTTATTAGATCCCTTTTCACGCTTTGGTTCCCAGCAATTCCTCGCAGTGTGTCCTGGTTTGTTGCAGTTGAAGCAGTTCGGATTCTCATAAGGGCTATTTGGTCCATAATGGTCTTTGTTGTAGCGACCACACAGCGGGATTACACCTCTTTGACCTTCTTCACCATTCCCATTACCTCGAGCACCACCATTACTGATGTTATTACCATTCCACGTTCTCTGATTCCCACCATTGTTGTTGTTGTTGTTTCCATCTTGATGTTGATTGTTTCCAAAACCACCGGGGATCCATGGACTTCCAACTTGATTCTTTTCCATTCTTACGATTTTGCTGATGAGAACCACGATACCTCTGATTCCTCCTACCAGGCACCTTGTTGTGTCGAGACTTCCTAGCGAAGCCATGCTTAGCAGAGTAATTGACCGGTTTCGCCTTTGCATCTCCTGTCGGAGATTCCCCTATTAACCAGTTGCTTGGTCTTCTTGCCTGTCCAAACTTGGGAAACTCCAAATGTGGAAAAGCTATCTGTAGTCCTAACCTCAGACCTCTTTGGAATTCAGGGTTTGCGTCATTGCTGCTACTGCCTTGACTAGTCAGACTTGCAGAACATCCTTGCATCTTCATTTCCGCGCCAATCCTAACTCTTAGTTTACTCTAGGACTAAAACTACCGCAACCCAGACACAAACAAACATAACCAGAGTCACACAAGGAAAGCATATAAGGCTATGCTTAAGGCCACTAAGGACAACCATCGCTCTGATACCACTAAATGTAACACCCCAATTTGGACTTAGAATTTTCACTAAAAATTTGCGCCATTTTTTTTGTAACATTATCAAAATCAATTCAGTTTAATTCTTTTACCAAAAGATTTTCATAAATACAATTTGATTCATTTGGTTTACAAAAATGCTTTAGTACTTGCATCATAAAATTCTATTTCCAAAAAGAGATGTTATCATCCATCACATTTCCAAAAACACATTTTCTAAATGTCATATTTAGTCGATGGTTAACTTGCGGAAAAATAGTTTAATTACTTTATGAACATAATATATAACAAAAGAAACTTCTTTTATTTCATTTCAATTAATCATTTATTACAATAGGGGTTACATTCGGGATAGATTAATCATGTCCTACCCATCTAGTGATGGAATACAGAAACAGAGACTATACTAACTTAGACTACTAATCTTCATTGCTATCCTTCATCACAAGTATCTGAAAGACTCCTCGGCTGTTGCTTTTACGTCCTCCTCATAATGATGCTCCATTTCACGATCCTTCTCCAACTTAAGCAACCATAACTTGTAATGCTACATGATCTGACATCTATGAACATTGTCCCCAATGTCCACAGGGAAAGGAAAGAAGAGAGAGAGTCAACGATCCGGACGAATGGTCGTCGACGGCATGGACTTACTCTAAGGGATCACATTAAGACACAAATATATGCAATAACTATAACATTTCCTCATTCACAGCTCATAATTACCACTTTATTCTTATAACTTATTATATCTTCCTCTTTCTTCGCATTAATATCTTTTCTTAAAGTTCCATACTCATAATCTTTCCACTAGGTCTTTCCATAATACAACCGTCAATGATTTAGGGAGGGAAATCATTGAGGTAAGGGATCAGTCAGCACACACGATACATCTCCTCTTCATCATCCAACCACAACCTAAGTCGGAAAGCAGATGGGATGCACAGGAATCCTAACCATGCTGACATCGAAGCAAAAGGGTACGTACCAGCTGAAACCACGCAAGTTGGCCAGCAAACAAAAATCAAATATCAATTCATAAATTCATCAAAAATAATCGATGGCTTCTAGTCCCATTCGGATTCCCTCTACACCATCTCAGATTTGCTCAAGGGGGCAACAGCTCTATCCCTAGTTGTACATGTAGCCCTCGCTACGATCAACGACCAGCAGGTGCCCTTGATCACTGTAGCATCGTTCCACCTAGGGAAGCGCTCTTAGGCTTCTTGACGAATCACCATCATTGCCCTCCCCTATCGCAATCACCACTTGGCGGAATGCACGACCTCCAAGTATCCGGTATCTTTCCTCTCCACTACTTCGCTCTCAACGTAGTTAGAAAGGATTGGGTCCTAAAGTCTTTTAAATCTTTTTAAAGTCTTTTAGAAATCTTTTCTTAATCCTAAGTTTGGTCGACCCATTCTAAGCCGCGCTTCCAACGGGTCTCGACCTCTAAGGGACCATAGCAAACACCTCCCTATCGTACAGTGGATTCCACAAGACATGAACCACGGCAAAGTCATTCACGTGACCAGTCGCTTAAGGGGATATAATAAAGTCATTGTGCCGCTCGCACCATCACTGTACACTAACAACGATCCTCAAATTTCACAAGATTCAAATAATCATTTTTCATAATTTATTTTCACAATCATACTTCCAGATATTTCAAGTCCTTTTCATAGGAACAACAATTCAATATACATCGAGCACACTTCCATAGGATAAATCCTTATCCCAAAATAATCCCAACATATTTGTTATCTCATCACTTATCATTTTATCATCTCCAAAATCATTAAAGCAATATCCAATATACAACTTCAGAATATACAACATGGTATAACAATTATTAACAGACATAATATTGAGGAATCGTATTTTTCGTAAGGACGGCGGAACACACACACATTTGCCGTCTTACTACTCAACCTATAGATTCCTAGTTCCGACCTTTGAGATGATACGGAACGTCCTAATGCTACCTCAGTGCCATTATGTCTTAGGAAGGTTGCTCTCTCACCTGAGCTCCACGCTTACTCTGTTTTCAACCTTTTGCGTTCACAGCTCCAGCAGCTCGTTTACTTTTAATTCCTTTTATTTCTTAAATGATGAACGACATACAATCAATATCAATAAATACCTTATACCATCTACCTACTTAAGTAAAAACTAAACCCAAAGCACCAAAGTTCCTTAAAACCGAAATTCTTTTTAAAACAGGAGTCCTTTTTAAGGCATCAGGTAATTTAAAATAATTCCTTTTTGGAAAACACACTTCCAACAAATACCACTTTCTTAAATAACCTTTGAAATCAAAAGACTTTGTATTAGGATATACAACACTTGAAAAGTAAATCATTCCTTTTCCGAAACTCAAGGCCTCTTAAACAGTACTAAATAAAATCTTTAAAATCAATCATTAAATCAAAATCACTATTCAAAAATATACAACCATTATACACATCCTAAGATCTATAAATTAATACAAAATTTAGAACTTACTCAATTAAATCAAAAGAGACTACTTATACTTTCATTAACTCATAATTCAGTTCCAAATGCTTATATAACAACTACCATTATAAGCCACTTAAACAAATAACTTAAACTTGATATAATCTTTTAATCATTTGGTCAGTCAGGAAACACATTTTTAAAAATCAATACAAACACTTAACACATCAATCAATCATTCTAAAATATGAACTTATTCACTTATCAAGTCAAAACAAGTTCTATATGCAACTATATGAAAATCTTCTCTGGACAGTAGCATGAATAAAGTTGCATTACTTCACAGTTACCCAAAAATTCATTCTTTTCAATTTCCTACTAAAAGATTCACATCCAAATTCTAAAAATGAAATTAAGCTTAAGAAAGTAATATTTTTCCACACTTATTCAATTATGGGCAGCACTTAAATTATTTCAATTTACCTTAAATCTTATAGACATACTACTAAGGTAAATATAAAACAAATCTCGACAGCCACTCAAACAATTTGTACTTACTCACAATTTTCATCAAATTAAAGTTCTAACCTCTATTTTCAAAGAACTAAGAATTATAACTCAAAAATACTTATAACTTACAAAAATAGTTACATATAGATTATTTAGAGAAGTATCGTATCAATTAGGCAACAATATTTATAGCATACACTTATTTATCTAATGAAATACTATAACTTGCCTAAAACTCTTAATATTATATTTTTATATCAAAACACAATCCACTTCTTATTTACTAAATTCAAACAATATGATAATCATACCCAAACACACACACATACATTAAAATCATTTTTTTATAATTACTTAAATCAATTTATTAAATTTGGACAGTATAAAATACAAACTCAAAAATCACTTTGACAAGACATTTCACAATTATCATACAAGCATCAGTAAGACAACAATTTAGTAAACAACTAGAACATTAAGGCATACATTTACAAAGTCACTTTTATATTTCCTTTTTAACTCTATATATAAAAAGTCTTAGCATAAAATTCACATATTGATTTAATCCAAAACAATTTCTATCATTGATGCAACTAATTTAGATTTTTGGACGGCATGCATACTTAAACTTAAAAATTCAATTTCTCTTAAACAGAAAATCGAAAACACATGCCGTTTCTTCCTAAATTCTTATTACAACTTCTACTATAATAATATGACAAAATTAGACAAAATAAAATAGTTGCATCTGCTGTACAGCCACAGAAAAGTTGCATCACTTAAACAAGTTCAAGAAAACAATCCAAACAATCATACACAATCATGCACAATTCCTACTTATGCTAAAAACTTTAAAGCACTAATATTTCAAATAAAATATTACTTTTTTTATTATTTATAATTTCTGGACAGCAACTTAATATTTTCTATAGAATCAAATTAATCAATCAAAAACACTCATTTCTATTTGTTTCTACATTACATTTGCACATACAAACAAGGTATCACTAACACCTTTAAAAATAATCATTTGGGATCTTAACAAATTAATTTTCCAGAATAAAAACTAACTTTCCAGAATCAAAACTAAATTTTCAGAAATAAACCTTTTCCGTAACACATGTAATTCATTCCATAGACAAACTAAAGCAATTATCAAATCAATTAGAAAAGTTCAATTCACTTTATTTCTTCCTCTAAATTTCGACCAACATAGAAAAATATCAGAAAAATATTTTTAATTCCTAAAGCACCTATATAATATAATTACATCATTTTGTATACTAAAAATAAGAGTTTTAATCATTAACAAAAATAGATCTCTTTTAGAAAATAATTCACTTTTTCCAGCAACTAATATCTATAAACACATCAACCACATACTCATACAATTATTCAAAAATACATGTTCTTATAGGTTTATAACAACTACCATTTGTTCCTATTTCTTTTAAATAATCTACTATAATTTAATTACAAACCATACAACAAACAAATAACAAAAATAATTTAAAAATAATACCATAGACCTCACGGTCTATCATATTTTTATTGTTTCCAGAAATTTATTTTTTTTTTTTCATTTATTCATTGTTCTTAACTTAAATCAAACAAAAGGAAATAACATAAAATCAAACAATAACAATTACATCAAAATTTCATGACATATAATTCCATACACTTCAAGAACATCAAAAATTTCCAGTATTCACTTTATTCCCAAAAATCAATTTTAGTTCCTTTAAATCATTTTCATTTCATTTCTACTTTAGAGAAAAGTACTTATTTGTTTTCATTCTTTTTAGAGACTTAATTATAACTCAAATATACATGAAATAACAACAATTATCACACAATATACATACATACATACACATGGTCCAGAAAAGAAAGAAAAATAAAAACCAAAATAAAAATTCATTTTAATCTTTTTATTCATTTCCATACTCTTTTATTTTATTAAACAATACAATACACATACTAAAATACACCAATCAATCCTCAATTTTTTTTATATGCCACGGTTCATATATACATATTAGAAATTATTATATTTTTCCATTGTTATTTACTTATTTCTTTTCATTCCTTAAAACAAAGAACAAAACAATTAAAAGACAAAGGATAAAAACTTGTTCAATTATACAAAATCCTCTATAATTCATATAGTATAAGAACTAACATAAACCCAGAAAATAAATTGATTATATTTATCAATAATTTTAGCCATCTTAAGAATTAAAGAAAAGGGGAGATAAATCCCTTTAAACACACTTTTTGTGTCCCTTTTCTCATTCTTAATTCATATGACTTAAGAACAATTTCATATATTCAAAAATAACTTTAAAATGAAAATAAAAATTTAGAATTTAACTATAGAAGAAATTGAGAAGGTTTAAACAAAAATATAAACAAAACAACTTAAAAATAGCTTAATTAAATAAGTGATTTTGGGTTACCTCTACTCCTTAAGCTTTTTAGAAAACTTCAAGCAACCAAGCAAATCCTCCCTCCTTCCTATAGCTTGCTCGTCCCCCTCTCTCCTTCTCTCTTAGAATTTTTATTTTTTTCTCATGTGAAACTATCAAGTGTTTGTGTGTGAAAAATGTGGAACTAAGGCTATCTATTTATAGGTGTTTGGAGATGCATTTCCCTTCATTTTCAGACCTAAATTTCGTGCCCCCCTTCATCAAGTTCCATTCAAAAATTTTCAAACACTACTTGGAACATGAACTAGCATTAAATGTGATTTTGTTGATTCCTAAAGCATTTTAATTCATGGATTATTCTCACAAACTTCAGAACTGTTCTTCCCCTCTTTCCCTTCTAATTTGGACGGTGCATATATTAAAATAGGAGAGAAAATTTCTTATTGGTTCATTGTGGAGGTGCCTTCATAATTATCTAATCATATTAACTATCAAAATTTGATTTTCTACCTACTGTACAAAAAATTTCGTAAATATTAAAATAAAAATTTTATTTTTACATATTAAGATTCTACATTTTCATACGATCATTTTCATATAAAGTTTATAATTTTTGGACTTACGGTTTGAAAGTTATGAATTTTTGAAGTCCTAAGATCATTTCCTTCAAAAATACACTTTCTAAGCTTTCAAATAATTTGAAAATAATAAAAATACGAAAATACACTTAATTTGAATAATAGTACATTATACAACTTCAGAAATGTATTTTCATTTTCAAAATAAAATATTCTTGAGTCAAAAGGTTATTTAATGCATTAAAATCATACATTGGTTCTTAAAACTCAAAAATTCGTTTACTATTGTAGCAGTGATAAAATTTCGAAAACTCAAAAATAAAAATCAAAGCTTTACATTTTCATAATCTAGATTTCGATACGATCATTTTGACATATCATTTGTAATTTTTCGACGTACGGTTTAAAAGATATGAATTTCTAAAGATAGGATACTCTAATCCATCAAAAGACAATTCATTTTCTAAAAATCATTTAAATCAAATACTTTACCTTAAAATATTTCATTTAAATAGGCTAGGGAAAACATTGGTATATATATAATATATACATATATGTCACGTATATATATATATATATATATTCATATATATATATTTTTAATTAAATCCAGGTATCAAAATCAAACATAATTTCCTAATTTCAATTATAAAATCACAAATAAATTGGGTAAAATTGTGGGTCTCACAAAACCCATTCGGGTGTAATATAAGTTTCTTAAAGTTGTGAAATATAAATTAAATAGTGTGTGATTAATATGTCTTTTTTATTGATCTTTTGTACTTTTTTCTTTTTTTTCCTTTACCGTCTCTATAATTAATTCTTTCTCTTTACCCATTATCTCTTTATATTTCTTCTGTTCCATTTTATCTGTCACTTTAGCATTTTTAACTTAATCCAATTATTTGTCACTTTAGGAATTTGAGGGTGTGTTAATTATTTTTTTAAAACTTTAATCTTGCATCCGATGTGTTGAAATATATGAAATGAGTGATAATTAATGTAATGTGGGAATATTATAGTAAGTTATTTACTCCCTCCGTTCGTATTTATCTGTCATATTTCAAACAAAACACACCCTTTAAGAAATGCAATCATTACTTAGATTTCCAATACATTAATTATGTTTTTTCCCACTATATCCTTTCTCTTTCTATAATTATTACTTATCCTCCACTACTTACGAAAACCAATACCCAATTAAATAGGAGAAGACATGGAAAATAACATTTATTATACCTTAAAATAATCAAAAGGATAAATAAAAAGAAACAAAAAAGTTCTCCAAAAACGGACAGTTAAATAGGAACGGAGGGAGTAATATTTCTCTTGAAAATTATCCGTGTGAAACTTATAAAATAACAAAAAGATTGTAATGTAGGAAATAGTAATTAAGGATGAAATAGGAAAAAGCACAATTAATGTTACATTAATTTTGTAAAAAAAACTTATATTGTCAATAGATAATTCATTGTTCTTTTTAAGAACAATGAAAGATGTTGATTTTCCAAATAATAATAATAATAATAATAATAATGATGATGATGATAATGAAAATGTTAATAAGTGCATTTAGAGCATTCTTTAAGAAATTAAAAGAAGTAAAATACTATTGAGAAGTGTGATATTTAATAAATTGATAAATTTTATGTGTATGTTTTCAATAAAATGTCGCCTTTTATTGATGTCTTAAAAAATACCCCTAAAATATTATACCCTCCCGCTCAAATTATAAGCAAAAGTAACTAATTTTACACTTATTAATAAGATTAGTTGATTGTATTTAATTTTCTCAAATTTATAAAAGAATAGAGGTATTTTAGGAAAGTTGCATTGAGAATGAAACAAAAATTAAATAAGATAAGAATTTTTTAGGGATGTTTTAGAAAAGTAGCATTGAGAATGAAATAAAATTTAAGAAGATTAGTTACTTTTACTTATATTTTAAACCAAATTAAATATGCTTTTTCTTGCTTATATTTTAAGTTAGAGGAAATAGTTTACAAAACCTTAATAATAATAACAATCAATAGTATCATATTATAATATTATAAATGCTCTTTTAATTATCACATAGTAAATGTTTAAGTTTAATGCACACTAAAAATAAAGTTTAAAGCATAAACTCCATACCTATGTTGCATGAGTACGGGTACGGGTACGCGGTATGACTTTTTTTTAAAAAATATAGGGTACGAGTACGTTCTTATATATAAATTTAAAAATAGAAAATTGTACAAATAAAAATACAATCAACAAGTTGAAATTCATAATAGTTAATAATTTCCTGCAACATTGACCACACAACCTTTAATGTTTGCACTTTGTAATAACTAATAACAAATCAAAAACAACAATTAGTTTAGAGGTAGTTTAGAGAGTGACTTGAACTGATGAAGAAGAGGAAATATGGCGAGAGGGAGAAAGAGATTTGAAACTTGAGAATGATTTTTAGGGTTTGAGTGAAAGAGGATGGGAAAATAATTGAAAAAAATGGTTTTCCCTTGTTCCTGTGAACAAAATGTATTGTTTGGAAAAAAAATTATATTCAATTGTACTCACAAGGATACCCATATGATGGGTATGTATGGTGCGTACACCCATTCAAGTACTCAAATGTACCCATTCAAGTACCCAATTTTTTTTTAATTATTTTTTGTTTCGATACGTACCCAAACATACCCAAAAAATATTGAGTACCAGATACACCGTGTAAGACAGACAAAGAAGAGTACCCATGTTTTATAGCTCCATACATTACACTGTGAACAAAACTCAACATAGTTACTAAATGATTAAAGAACATGTTATGTAAAATTAAATTTTTATCTTGTGCAAAAAAAAAAAAAACTTTATTAAAAACACATTACTCAAAAGTACACACGTGTCACCCCTAACGACTCTAAGCAAGGACTACGACATAATTTCACAGCAAAACAAAAAATGATCATTGACCACGACTTTACCAAAACACCCCTCCCTCCGATTTCCAGCTTTGCATGCTTGCTTTTGCTGTCACAGCGCACACTCCCTGTATTTGTTGTGTCCCTGAAAAAGTACAAATTAATAAATAAATAAATAAATAAATAAATAATTTTTTAAATTTCTAATTAAATTTAAAAAATTCAACAAAAATAAGAAAAATCCTTAAAGCGTATCGACGCCGGCGTTTGACCGTTCAAGAAGAAAGCGGAAGTTCACAAATTTCGTGTGCTATTATTATTATTTCGTATCGACGCCGTCTCCTCCACGCGCCTCCATCTGAGGAAGCCGATAACGTTACGGCGACGACCGTGCCGGCGAAGGCCAGGACGACGTCGTTTGCCGGAATAGAAGAAAGCACTTAAAGCCAATAACTATAAAAATAATTCGAAAGGATTTTTTCAGTTTCTGTTTGGATCTGAGAGAAGAAGAAGAATATGATGGGATCGAGGGGATTGTTCGGGTGGTCCCCACCGCACATACAACCGCTCACGCCGGTTTCGGAGGTATCGGAGCCGCCGGAGTCTCCGTCGCCGTACCTGGACCCCGGCGCCGAGACCTCCGCGTCGCAGCAGGTGGAGGTGGAGGAGGAGATGGAAGAGCCGGAAGAGATCGAGCCGCCGCCAGCCGCCGTTCCGTTCTCGCGGCTCTTCGCCTGCGCTGACCGCTTCGATTGGTTCCTCATGTTCATCGGCTCGATCGCCGCCGCGGCTCACGGCACCGCGCTCGTTGTTTACTTGCACTACTTCGCGAAGATTATCCATGTTCTAAGGATGGATCCTACGCATGGAACGTCGCAGGAGCAGTTTAATCGATTCACCGAGGTTAGATTGGGCAAAATGCAAAACCCTAGGTTTTGCTTTATTTCTATTTATTATTTATTTTGGGCAATTGAAGTTTCTGTTGTTATTAGTAGGCTGTGTTGAGATGATGAAGTATTTAAGCATAGCATTTAGGTCTGATTGGGCAAAACCCTACGATTTGCATTATTTTAATATTGAATTTAATTAATTTTTGGTAATAGAAGCTTGAAATTTTGTTTGGAGTAGACTGGGTTGAGACTTGAGATAATGAAAGTATATATGCATATTAGGTAAGTAATTGAGGAAGTTATGAATATGGTTTAAGCCATATATATCAACTATCATGGGTTAAGGTCCTTTGAAGTGCAACTTGCATTTTAGAATCTAAAGTGCATGAATCTGGACTGAATTTTGATGTAGTAGTTCATTAATTGATGTGTAATGAGATCAACCTTACATCACATTCGGTGGGCTAGATTAGCGCATATACCCGTGAATCAAAATATGTCTTCTATTTTGTTGTTCTTGTTCATTTCTAGGAGTCTAGGTCATGTACTGTAGTTCTATTAAGTTTCTTCTTGTTTCGTGTCGAAAATAAATTGTTATGCTGGACTTCGGTTTTGATGAGTAGAAATTTTTCCTAGCCAGATTCTCGGATTCATTGATTCTGATTCTTGGCATAATTGATTGGACTAACTATGGTGTCACTGATTTTGTCATGGTATTGCACTGACCATTCTCATTGGCTGTGGCGTGCTCCGTATTTTTTAAGATTGCAACTCTTGCATTCTATTGGCCATTGCGCATTTAATTTCTCATAGAACTTCCTGGCTATGTCTGATTTGCATACATTTAAGCATTGATTGTTTAGTATTTTCAAGATATTTTGGCCTATCCCTATGTGGTAATATAAATTAAATAGTCTTGGATAATTGGGCATCTGTCCATAACGTTTAGTCGTAATTAATTTCAAATTTCATTACATGAGCAACCCATAGTTTGTTCCCCTCAATAGTTGATACCAAAATGAGTAGCATCAGTTGGTTGAGTCATGGAACTACCATTCAAAGAAGCTCTTCCTACGTATAAGCCAAGCTTTTTAGAAGTGGCCCTCCTCTATGTTTTATTCTTAAACCACATCCTTAGATTGAGTTACAGGGAATGCAAAAGCACCCTAACAATAGCCTACAGGTGAAATTGGAGACTACCATACCACAAATCACATGGTTTAGGTATTGTGGTTCCATCATACAAAATGACAGAGAAATGGAGATATAAATTATAGGATTCATGTTGGATAGATACGTTGATGAAATTGAGAAGTGCTCAGTGTGTTTTTTTTGTGCAAGTAAAGTGCCTGGCTATATTAAAGGAAAAAATTACAGTACAATTAATAAGATTTGCTTTGGTGTTGATTGTTGAAAGCCAACAAGAGCATGGGCTTAGTTGTTGCAGAGATGAGGACGTTGCATGTGATGAGTGGATATACAAGACAAGATAGGATTAAGATTAATGCATTCAAGAGAAAGCAGGAGTAGAACCATTGGTGAAAAGATGGTACAATCTTCCTATTTTGGTTTGGTTTGGGGAGAAGACCACTGGAAGCCTCTGAAAGAACAGTAGATTAGTTGAAACTATAGGTGAAACCATTATAAAAATTTAGATTTAAATGGTGTTTTTGAGGACATGATTTAATGCCATTCTGGCATCGCATCATTTGATCCGTATAGAATCTAGGCATCACATTGCACATCCACCATTTGATTGCATTACTACACAACTTATAAGAGAGCTAGTAATTGCTAGTTTTAGTATCAGATACCATCTGTTCGTAGCAGTTTATACCTCCCTTCTAAGGAATTTCAAATGGTATGGTTCTTCTCTTTTAATTTTGCATTCATTTGTAGTTCCTTAAATTGCTATATTCTTACTGGGTCTGTTGGTCACTTGGTCTCCAGACAGTAATATGATTGTGGGAGTTACTTGCTATTGGGTGTTTTTTATGCCACTGATTACTATTAGAGGACCGTTGACATGGAAGATTATAAAATGCTTGAATTCAGGGGAACACTCTTTTCCTCTATATATGAGCATGGTGAAGTTTTACTCCATTTTCTACTGTTGCCATAATCTTAAACTCAATTTCTCTTAAAACTCTGTCATAACTTGCCTCTTATTCTTTATGAGTCTACTTTTGATATACCTGTTTTATATGAAATCTTTGGAAGAGGAAATTTCCATTTCTCGAGTTTTTTGCATTGCATACCATTTATCATTGCTGCTGGAGGAATATCAAATAGCAATATAACCTCTGTTAAAAGTTGACTTGTGCTAACTTACTGCTGCTGTTTCTTCTGCAGCTTGCTTTAACCATTGTTTATATTGCTGCGGGAGTTTTTGCTGCTGGTTGGATTGGTAAATTTAAACGTTCAGTGAAATCAATAATGAGAAATGGGTTTTATTAGCCGTTGCATTTATATCTTTTCGAAGAGTAACATTTTTTTCTTTTTAATAGAGGTTTCATGTTGGATTTTGACTGGAGAGCGACAGACTGCTGTCATCAGATCAAAATATGTTCAAGTGTTACTAAACCAAGATATGAGTTTTTTTGATACTTACGGGAATAATGGAGACATAGTGAGCCAAGTGTTGAGTGATGTGCTGCTTATCCAGTCTGCCCTTAGTGAAAAAGTATGTCTTGCTTTGATCATTTCTATACATTTATTCCTTTGAAAACGTCTACTTCCTTGAAGACAATATCTCTGCAAATATGTCCATATATAATTTGTTCATTCGCTTTTGACTATACAGGTTGGAAATTATATTCATAATATGGCTACATTCTTCAGTGGTCTTGTCATTGGACTGATCAATTGTTGGCAGATTGCTTTGATAACCTTAGCCACTGGTCCGTTTATTGTTGCTGCTGGAGGAATATCAAATATATTCCTCCATAGACTTGCAGAGAATATTCAAGACGCATATGCTGAAGCAGCAAGCATAGCCGAACAGGTTGTTTGTTGTTTTGACTTTTACATATGTTTTACAATGAATGAAATACTTTCTCATGTCCTTTTTTTCTCTTTACCTATTGGATAGACATATAGATTAGATGAATTTGAGATATCATTCTAGTACTCGTGTCCTTTTTTTGTCCTTTTTTTCTCGTGTGTTGAATTTTCAAATTAGATCAAAAACCTTATCTATTTAGTATAACTCTGGTTCTTTTCAAGGGATGAATTTTAAACCCGACATGTGGAAAGGTTCAACCATTATTCTGTGCTCTCAATTCTTTACATGGTGTTATGGATTCATTTGTTTCCTTTGGTGCCTTCTACATTTATGATTTATTTCATATTGGATCTTTATTTTCGGTGCTAAACTACTCTGTTCATTGTCCACCAATAATGAAATGATGCCATGGCAAGGTGTGCTCAGCTTTAACCGTTTCTACTTTTTACTGATATTAGGAATGCATAATATCCAAAATATACCTGAAATCATAAGCAGTTAGTATCTTGGGAATTAAAATATTGCTTTAGGCTTATAGTTAGTTATTTGATATTTCTATTTTTGACTCGGTATCTTGCTAATTTGGTTGCTTGAAATGTGGGAATTTTAAGGTGAAAAATTTGGGATCGAATTCCTGTTTCTTTGGCATGAGAATCCTTTAGTATCTATATTTCTGATTTGACTTCCGCTTCAGTATGTCTTGGATAAAAAAACGAGTGTCTCACTTTGGTAGCTAAATGGGATCTCCCACTTCAGCTAAACTTGGTAGCTGCTTTCAACGTTATTATGCTTTTGATTTTGTCAAAAAATGGTGGTGTATCACTGGGGTCATTCAACATGATGGTTGGGTCATGTAAGATTATTAGTGGCTAGTTATGAAGCACAAATACTGGTATGAGTCCATGATACGCTTGATACAGCAAAAATTCATAAACTAATTAATATATATGTGTGTGTGTGTGTGTGTGTGTGTGTGTGTGTGTGTGTATGTGTGTATTAATATATACATACAAACAGAGAGAGAGAGAGAGAGAGAGAGAGAGAGAGAGAGAGAGAGAGAGAGAGAGAGAGAGAGAGAGAGAGAGAGAGAGAGAGAGAGAGAGAGAGAGAGATAAAGTATTTAAAAGTATCAAGCTATCTGATATAATACGTTTATTCCATACATCAGCCGTTTTGAAGTATTGATGCTACATAAGTGGTTAGAGAACATTCTCTTAACTTATCACTAGCCATTGGTTCTCATCCTGTCTACATCTGCATGTACCCAGCTGTAGTGGCAAATGGAAACATATTGATGCATAGATTCGATATAAGCATCACGTATCCAAGATGGTGATGCGCCTATTTTTGAAAAATATAGGATAAAATACTTTTAGGATAGTATGCATAAAGAGTTCATAAACCATAATAAATCATTGTGTTTTGCCTACAAATAGGAATAGTTCCAATACATTTTGAGCATAAACATTTTTTTGTTAGTGGAAGAAAGGAATAACGTGTCTCTCATGCTCATGCATGTCTTCTCTATGCACACTATTTTTATCAAAATGCTTCTAGACAGTAGATTGTTTGTTGCAGTTGGATTCTTTTTATTGAGAAATAATGTGCAAAAGTCAAAGAATTATATCGTGTGAAACAAAAATTGAAAACGTGAGTCCGTTTGGATGTCTTCACATAACACGTATTGGAAAGGTATTTTAAGAGTATCGGAGACTAACTTGAAAGTATCAGATTATTGATATATTTCTTTAAAAAATGACTGGGATGCTTCATTGGTATTTATCAGTTTAAGTATCAAAGAGTATCAATATCATTCTTATCTATATTGGATACATGAATCAAATGAAAGTATTTGTGCAGCATAAGGAAACATTATTGAGACCTCCACGCTGATGAATGTTTTAATTATAGATTTTCAGCTATTAACTTGTACACAAAGAATATTTATTGATTTATCCTATTCTATAATCAGATCAGTGCTTTTATTTATTGTCCTATTTTCTTCTTCTAGAAACATAAATGCTAACTTCAAAATCCGTTAATACATTTCTGCTTTTATCCATAAAAGAAAGGGAAGTTAATTAAGTTCTAAATTCTTCTTCCCTTATATACTAGATGGTCCAGTTTTCTTCTGGAGGCACCCCTTTATGATTCAACCACTTTCTGCATATTTTGTAATGTTCGAATTTGTTAGTACCATTGCCTTCATTTGAGCAATAAAGTCACATGCTACTTGTTTGCATGTGCTATTCTGTTCGGTCCTTCCCTTTTTGTGGCATGTAGTTGATGATATTATTTTTCTACCCCTAATAGCTACTCTATTATTTTATTAAGTATTTCATTTTTATTTCTTCTATACATTACAACTTGAACTTGCGTCAAGTGTTGCTTCACGACATGAATTTTTCCTGCACACGGGGTTGGAAGTTTCTGTAACTTTGTTTCTGTTCAATTTCTTCCTCCTTTTAGGATATAATTTTGTTTAAACTCTGGAGAGTATGTTGTTAACAAAATAGTAAATGTATATGTTTGATGTGCTCAATTGTCTATGGATCAGCATATGTTGACATAGGTTTAAGAGTTGGCAAACTTAGAACATGTAATAATTTCTTGTAGAAATTGATTTTAATCAATCTGTCTAACCTCGATGTTCAAATTTGCCTAATTATCTTGTTAATAGTTGACTTCCCCGATTGCTTCATTATATTTGAAATCTCAGATTGCGACAGTTTTATCTTTATTTTATCTTTCTTGTTTTGAGTTTTATGAAGTGGAAAGAATGGTGAAGTTCTCTTTAATTGATAAAGTATTTTAGTGCCACTGATTCTCAGTGTGGATAATTTCTTGTGATGCAGGCAGTTTCCTATATAAGGACATTGTATGCATTTACAAATGAAACATTGGCCAAGTATTCATATGCAACATCACTTCAAGCTACTCTCAGATATGGTATATTAATAAGTCTTGTTCAAGGGCTTGGTCTTGGATTTACATATGGACTTGCAATATGTTCTTGTGCATTACAACTCTGGGTTGGAAGGTTCTTGGTTATTCATGGAAAAGCACATGGTGGTGAAATTATAACAGCTCTCTTTGCAGTAATTCTGAGTGGCTTGTGAGCATCATTTCCAACTTCGATATTTTCATTTCATTATATGTTAACTGCTTTACTTATTGCTTATAATTTTTGTTACTTTGATCCAGGGGGTTGAATCAAGCAGCTACAAATTTTTATTCATTCGATCAAGGGCGAATAGCTGCTTATAGACTATTTGAGATGATAAGCCGGTCATCTTCATCTGTTAATCACGATGGAACTGCCCCCAATTCCGTGCAAGGAAATATACAGTTTCGGAATGTTTATTTCAGCTATCCATCTCGTCCTGAAATCCCTATATTGAGTGAATTTTATCTCACTGTACCTGCTAAGAAAGCTGTGGCACTTGTTGGCAGAAATGGCTCTGGAAAAAGTAGTATTATTCCTCTCATGGAGCGTTTCTATGACCCTACATTAGGTAATTATTTCCCCTTGACAATGTAATTTTGGTGCTGCATTCAAAGCACTGCATTGTCATTTGCAGATTTTAATCAATTTGCTATTCTGTGGTCCAGGTGAAGTTCTTTTAGATGGTGAAAACATCAAGAATTTGAAACTGGAATGGCTGAGGAGCCAAATAGGACTAGTCACCCAGGAGCCTGCTTTACTCAGTTTGAGTATTAGAGACAACATTGCTTATGGGAGGGATGCCACCATGGATCAAATTGAAGAGGCTGCAAAAATAGCTCATGCACATACATTTATCAGCTCATTACAGAAAGGTTATGACACGCAGGTGAAGTTTGACTGACATGATTATATGCCTATAATTATTTCTTGAGTTGTTTTTTGAATGATTTTCTTTCAAGTGGCAATCCTATTATTATTTCCAACTCTGGGATTCCTGTCTTTTAGGTTGGCAGGGCTGGTCTAGCTTTGAACGAAGAGCAGAAAATAAAACTTTCAATTGCAAGAGCTGTGCTTTTAAACCCATCAATTCTTTTGCTTGATGAGGTTACTGGTGGACTTGATTTTGAGGCTGAGAGGGCTGTTCAAGAGGCCCTTGATCTGCTTATGCTGGGACGCTCAACTATAATAATTGCTCGAAGGCTTAGTTTCATAAGGAATGCGGATTATATAGCTGTTATGGAGGAAGGTCAGCTTGTTGAAATGGGAACTCATGATGAATTATTGTCCCTGGGTGGCTTATATGCAGAGCTCCTTCGATGTGAAGAGGCAGCAAAACTTCCAAAGAGGTCTAAATACTAGAGAAATTATGCTTCTTCATGTGCTGTTCATTGTTTTTTGTGTCTTCCCAGAATATATATGTGTAAAACTCTTTTAGTAACAAATTTTAGGGTGGTGAAAGTGTCAAGAGTTTGTTAAGAAAATGGTCTCTTAGAATAATATACTAATGCTATTTACACTTCCTTTAATATGTTTGAATACCAACTGAACTGCAGCATTTAATATTGTTTCTAATAATATGCATGATTTTCCCACCGGTAGTGCTAGGTAGGTAGATCACTTACACTTTTTGAATCTATTTTTTTTCTGATTATCCAGGATGCCTGTTCGAAACTACAAGGATATTGCAGCACTCCAAATTGAGAAGGATTCTTCAGCAAGTCATAGCCTCAAAGAACCATCTTCCCCTAAAATGATGAAGTCACCTTCTCTTCAAAGAATGTCTAATGTATCCCGAGCTGCAGATGCAATCTTTAACATGCAAGAATCGCCGAAAGACCGGAGCCCGCCACCTGAGAAGATGCTGGAAAATGGTCAGGCTTTGGATGCAGGAGATAAGGAGCCTTCAATAAGAAGGCAGGATAGTTTTGAAATGAGACTACCAGACTTACCCAAGATTGATGTTCAGTCTGTGCATCGACACACATCAAATGATTCTGACCCAGAATCCCCAGTTTCACCTCTGTTAACATCTGATCCTAAAAATGAACGCTCTCATTCACAGACTTTCAGTAGACCACATAGTCATTCTGGCGATCTTTCAGTTACAATGAGAGAAACAAAAGACACACAGCATCGAAAACCACCATCAATTCAGAAGCTGGCTGCACTTAGTTTCGCTGAGTGGCTTTATGCTGTGTTAGGAAGCATCGGCGCTGCTATCTTTGGCTCTTTTAATCCCCTTCTTGCTTATGTTATTGGCCTTGTCGTGACGGCATACTATAGAATTGATGAAGATCATCACTTACAACAGGAGGTGAACAAGTGGTGCTTGATAATTGCCTGCATGGGTGTTGTGACAGTTGTTGCCAACTTTTTGCAGCATTTCTACTTTGGTATTATGGGAGAGAAAATGACAGAAAGAGTTAGGAGAATGATGTTCTCAGGTACATAACTCCCCATGTCCCACTATTTTTATTTTTTAAAAAATTGGAATTTTTAGCAGTACTTAACCTGCTTCTACAATATGGCAGCTATGCTACGCAATGAAGTGGGGTGGTTTGATGATGAGGAAAATAGTGCTGACAATTTATCCATGCGATTGGCCAATGATGCTACTTTTGTACGAGCTGCTTTTAGCAACCGACTTTCGATATTTATACAGGACAGTGCTGCAGTTATTGTTGGTCTTCTCATTGGTGCATTGCTGCACTGGCGGTTAGCACTTGTGGCTTTAGCAACTCTTCCAGTTCTCTGTGTGTCTGCCCTTGCACAGGTTTGCACCTGCTCTTGTGGTTTTCCAAATACAACTGTTTGGTTTGAGTTTCATTTCTATATCTTGTATATACTGTTCTTGATATGTATGCCTTGACCTGCTCTGGATAAGTGAGATCTGCAAAACTCGAAGTAGTTATTTTTTCTAGGTCTTATATATACGAATGAACGACTTGCTAAAGCCAACTAAGAATAATTGGAGAGTTTAGTCGATTTACTTCATTTTCTTTCATAACAACAAACATTAAGTGCACCCTGCTTAAATATTGCAGAAATTGTGGCTTGCTGGATTTTCAAGGGGCATACAGGAAATGCACAGAAAGGCATCTTTGGTTCTTGAAGATGCAGTTAGAAACATCTATACTGTCGTTGCATTTTGTGCTGGTAATAAGGTGATGGAGCTCTATAGGCTGCAGTTAAAGAAAATATTTAAGAAGAGCTTTCTTCATGGAATGGCAATTGGTTTTGCATTTGGCTTTTCGCAGTTTCTTCTTTTTGCTTGTAATGCCCTTCTACTTTGGTACACTGCAATATGTATAAAAAATGGTTATATTGAGCCACCAACTGCGCTCAAGGAGTACATGGTTTTCTCATTTGCAACATTTGCACTTGTAGAGCCATTTGGATTGGCTCCTTACATACTTAAACGGCGGAAGTCTCTCATATCAGTCTTTGAAATCATTGATCGTATGCCTAAAATTGATCCTGATGAAAGCTCAGCATTGAAGCCACCCAATGTATATGGAAGCATTGAGTTAAAGAATGTTGATTTTTGCTACCCATCTCGTCCAGAAGTGTTGGTATTGAGCAATTTTACTCTCAAAGTTAGTGGGGGACAAACAGTTGCTATTGTGGGAGTTTCAGGGTCAGGAAAGAGCACTATAATATCTTTGATAGAGAGATTTTACGATCCAGTTGCTGGTCAAGTTTTACTAGATGGGAGGGATCTAAAGCTCTATAATTTGAGATGGTTGAGGAGTCACCTTGGTCTTATTCAGCAGGAACCTATCATCTTCTCAACAACCATAAGGGAAAACATCATATATGCAAGGCACAATGCCAGTGAAGCGGAGATGAAAGAGGCTGCAAGAATAGCAAATGCTCATCATTTCATTAGCAGCTTGCCTCATGGTTACGACACTCATGTTGGGATGAGAGGGGTTGACTTAACCCCTGGACAGAAACAGAGAATTGCAATTGCGAGGGTAGTGCTGAAAAATGCTCCTATCTTGTTGGTTGATGAAGCAAGTTCATCAATTGAATCTGAGTCGAGCCGAGTGGTACAAGAGGCTCTAGACACACTAATAATGGGAAACAAGACCACTATTTTAATAGCACACAGGGCTGCAATGATGAGGCATGTGGACAATATTGTAGTGCTTAATGGAGGACGGATAGTGGAGGAGGGAACTCATGATTCATTGGCGGCAAAGAATGGTCTGTATGTCCGATTGATGCAACCTCATTTTGGTAAGGCTATGCGTCAGCATCGGCTGGTTTAGTGTTGGACTATGTGATGTGAGTAATTGCTACTCTTGTTGGTTCATGGGCATAGTTTCACCTTCTGGCCTGCCTGTGTTGAATAGCTGGTGACTTCTGTGCACCTGATGCATCTCTCCAAGAAAGTCAGGTTGAAGTGATCTGTGGCAATGGGAACAAGGAAGCTTGGGTTAGCACACGGCATTGGTAGGCATAGGAAGAGAATTGTAGGAGGGATAGACGTGTAGGATTTTGAGATAGGATTTTGGAGTTTGGTTGATGTTTGTGGATTTGGGATGGATTCTTTTGGAGCAAGCAGCTTAGACTGATGGTGCTTTGTATCCATGGGGTTGATTTGTTTCTCAAGAGAGGATGGAATCAACACTAATTCTGCTGAGGTGACTCTTTTATTGGACTTCCTTTTCACTCTCCCTAACTCACGCGTGGATGAACTTATTCATAACTGTAATTTTGTTTTTTCTATTTGTGAAAATTGTAGAAAATTTAGTTGCAAGAGTTGTAACCTCTGTATATATATAGTGATAGCTTAGAAGCCATTCCATTTGCTGCTTGAATCCCATGAGTGTTTCTCTTCTATATAATGGATGCCAATTTTCAGGTGTATTTCATTCTTATATTTATTTTTGGCTTATTTAAGTTTTTAGTCCCTGAACTTAGGTGCTCTTTTGAAATTAGTCCTTGATCTTTTTTTTTTGTTGGTTTGGGTCCCTAAAGTTTTTCAATTTTTGGAAAATGACCTTGTTGTTGCTTAAGTGATGATATGACCGATGAAATGTTACATAACCTTCGCAGTATCGATAGATAACATGCTAGATGATGCCACGTGAATTTTAAAGATTAAAAAAAAATTCAAATTTATTAAAAATAATTAAAAATTGTATTTTTTTTAAAAATAAAATAAAATAAAATCCTTTAATAATTTTGAAAAAAAAAATTTAATAAAAAAAAATCATGTGGTGTTACAAAACGTTACATAGCACTTCATTCTTCGATCTCGGACAAGTGACGTGACATTTCATTGGTCATATATTCACTTAAGCAACAACAGGGTCTTTTTCCAAAAATTGAAAAAGTTTAGGGACCCAAAACAACGAAAAAAAAGATCAAGGACTAATTCCAAAAGAGCATATAAGTTCAGGGACTAAAAACGTAAATAAACCTTTATTTTTTTTACTTTTGTCCTTTCAATTTTTTTTTTCAACTCGTATAAACAGACAATTCAGTGTGCTACTGCTACTACATGTCACACCTAGAGATGGCATGAGAGCTTTACAGAGCATTTCATGACATTTCAAATTATCTATCCAGTTTTAGTTTTTAATTTTACAAATTACTCCTTCTGATTTTATTATATGACATGCTTAATCAAATTAGTGAATTACACTTATAAATTAAATTGATTAGTTTTCTGAATTATATGAAAATATATTATCACATTACAATTTTACCATCTCAATTTTTCCTGAAAAGTTCACATTCATTAATGAATAACAAAAAAACATAAACAATTAAAACATTTAATAAGAGTAAAAAAAAAAATAAATGATGCATAGAAAAATATTAAGTGGCTTATAATTAGAACCAAAAACATTTTCTAGGAAGTGATTTATATTAATTATTAAGAACCGGAAAAAGTATAGGAAGTTAAAGAAAAGTTGAATAGTATTTGGGAGTGTGAATAGTCTCCCATTGTTTCATGGCATGCTTCATATCTACTTTGTTAGAGGATGTAGAACATGTCTTCGGTGGTGGACTAGTGGTACGTTACCTTAGTGGGCTTTCCTGAGCTCCGTGCAACAAATTAGTGCTCTAGTTTCTTTTGAGTTTTGAATTTTGGTTCTCGTAATCGAAATTTTGGCTCCCATTTAGTTTTTTTTGGATAAAAATATCCTTCAAAGTGTTATTATGTCCGTCCCTATGAAAACGGAAAAAATCCGTCAACCTTAAAACGGAATATACCCGTATAAGTGGAAACAGAAATAATCCGTTTATATTAAGACGAAATAATGAAATTATTTTGCTATTCAAAGGTGCCTTTCCGTGTTGTACTTTTTGACTTCTGAAACATGCCAAAACAAGCAGCACAACAGCAATCATATGTTTTGATCAACTAGCCAAAAATAGTAAATGAAGTGGTGAATACTGGTAGCAGTAACTGCACGATTTCATTCTTCTCAATTCTTTTCCTCTGTTAACACAAAAACTCTTCTCATTTCACAAACATAAAAACATTGGTTTTGATCATCATCAAGAATATAAATAGTTTGGTTTATCTTCAAAACCTTTGCTTTAAGCATCGACTATCAAGAGCATTGAAAGTATATTATTGTACAAAACCCTCTTTAATGCATATTTTTAAGTAACTGTATTGTTTGTATCTATTATTGTTTCTGTGGCATGAGTTTTATAATGAGGAAAGATCTGTTAAAGGCATGTGCGTTAATGGCTGTTTCTTCAAATTTCCGTGACCAAAAAGACGGACATTTTCCGTTAATTTGCAGACGGAAATTTTCCCGTGGTTCCCAACTTGCAAAAGACGGAAAAACACTAAAATCACGGAAGATATAGCACAAGTAAGGGCATTTTTGTCCAAAAAAATGGAAATGGGGCCAAAATCTCGATTACGGGGGCCAAAATTCAAAACTCTTTCTTTTTTGACACAAACCTATGAAATCAAGGCTTACATTAGTTCTTGACAATTTTCATAAATGTATATTTAGTTTCGAAAAAAATAAAATCTCATTTTAACCTTTGAAATTTTCAAAATATTGGACAAGTTAATCCTATCGTCTTTTTTAGTTGGTCAATATTTACCCTTTGGTATTGTTTAATTTTTCAATTTGGCGTCATTTGTTCTTTTCAACATGGAATGTAAAAGATGAGAACACATTTTTTGCATGCAGTATCAAAATGATGTCATTTTATATATTTTTCAACCTTCTTCAACTGAAAATGCTAACTCCGAAATAAAATTCATCTTCCTGAATGCCAACAACTCTCACTTATCCAAAATAGCGAATATCAATGAGCTGCTTGTCAAGGTGTTCCACTGGGAAGATGAATGAGCCAGGGATGGTGGTTGTATTCCAGTGGTAATGGTGGTTTTTCTACCCTAATTGTAGGGGTGGCAGAATGGATTTGGAACCATGCATATCATAATAGATTGGATAAAATATACACTCCAATCTATTTAAGAAAATCCAATCCGTCCATTACTCTAATAAAAACCAATCCTATTCATCTGTGATTTATAGTTTACTAAATGTGTATTAAAAAAAAAGGAAAAGAGTATGAAACCCCTTAAACTATTTGCTTTTGCAAATGGCCACCATAAACTATTTTTCTTACACAATTATTCCCTAAACTTCAACATTTTCTAAAATTAATACTTTTATTAATTCAAAATTAAAATTTAATGATAAAAACACCTGACCATTCAATTTATTATAATCTCAACCATGAAATTGTTTATAATTTATTTTTTAATTTTAATAATATTCATTTATCCTTATTCTAAAATACCTTATCTATAATAAAAAAGAAACAACGTTCTCTTCTTCTCAATTTGTACCGCATCGATTTTTATACACCGCAACAGTTTCTCACTTTTTGAAAAGACGGTTAAATGAATACTATTAAAATTAAAAAAATAAATTATAAAGATTCAATAGTTGAAATTATAACAAATTAAACAGTCATATATTTTTATCGTTATGTTTTAACTTTGAGTTAACAAAAGTATTAATTTTGTCAATTGTTAAAGTTTTAAGAAGTAATTGTGTAAAAAAAAAAGGTTTATGGTGGCTATATGCAAAAAGCAAATAGTTTAAGAGGTGTTTATATTCTTTTCCCTGAAAAAAATTGTGAGTAAACTGTGCTAGCTAAATTGAAAATGATGAGTATTTTCATTATTTTACAACGTAAGCTCCAAGGAGCTTATATACAAAAAACGGATAGTTCAACTAACTACTTGCCTAAGAAGTCAACCGCTAGCATATAATAGAAAAATAACTGACTGTGTAACCAGTTAAACAACATCTTAACCGGTTAACTATAACATCTATCTTAACCTATTTAACTACCATCATAACTAGTTATCAAACACTTGTCATTAGTCTATTCTTCTTGCTGCTGTTGTGCTAAGCAATCTGTCATGTAGTTGCTTATGATCTATTGTTGTATCAGGTTGCATTGCAGTGTGTAGCTCACTGGTTGTCTTTGCAAGAGCTCTATATTCAGCTTCATAGGATGAAATGGAAATTGTTTTATGATTCTTACTTTTCTAGGAAATCAATGAAGAACCAAGAAAGAAACAATAACCAGTGGTTGACATTCTTGTGTCTAAACATGCTTCTCAATCTGAATCACTAAAACCTTTCAAACTGAGAGGGCAATTGGCAGAATAAATAGTCCTTTTCCACGTGCAGCTTTGAGAAATCTGATGATTCTTAGAGGTACCTGATAATGCAAATCAATAGGACAATCTAGAAATTGACCGAGATGGCTAACAACAAAACATATATCTAGTCTAGTGTGTGTTAAATAGATAAGTTTGCCTAGTAACCTTCTGTAAGTTGTAGGAATTGGAAAAAAAAAGGTTGGCTAGATGTTTTGTGTAGCTTTACTCAACCATTCATTGGAGTTGACACAGTTTTGGTAGCACACAATCCTGTTTCCTCCAATAAAGCCAACACATATTTCCTCTGATATAGAACTAAACTTTTATGAGATCTGGAAACCTTCATACCCAAAAAGTATTTCAGTATATCAAGATCTTTAATAATGAAAGCATCATCTAATACTTTCTTCATGTATTGAATCTCAGTCATGTCATTTCTTACCGGAACAAGATCATCAAGATAAAGCATAATGGCAGTGAATTTACCATTGCTTACTTTGGAAAAGAGGGAATAGTCTGCTTTGGACCTGATGTAGCCAGAAGAAATAAGAAACTGAAAAAGCTTAGTATTCCATTGCCTACTAGCTTGCTTAACTCCATATAGTAACTTTTGCAGACTATCTAGGTTGGAATCAACTGAGTTCATACCTGAAGGAAGCTTCATATAAACCTCCTCACTGAGACTATCTAAAGGAACACTTATTGTTGTCATCTTCACAACAGGACTCAATGTCTCTTGGCAGTCAATTCCCTCTGTTTTTTTAGTAAAACCCTTAACAACCAATCTAGCTTTATGTTTCTCTATAGAACCATATGCCTTATGTTTCACTTTGAAGACCCATTTGCAACCTATAGCCTTTTTACCAGGTGGCAATGGTGAAAGAATTCAAGTTTTTTGTTTCTCCAAAGTCAATAGTTCAACCTGAATTGCTTTCCTTCCAATAGTCATGAATAACAACATCCTCATAGCACTTAGGTCCAGGATCAGATGATATGGATAGAGAATAGGCTTTGAGTATTGGATAAGGCATCATAAGATAAAAAAAATCATTAATTGGATACCATACATGTGTGTTGAGAACTGTCTGTCCAGCTGAGGTGGCCATTGTGCAATGAAAATTATGCAAATACTTGGGTCTAGTCCCTATGCATGCTCTCTCTGACCCTCATAGAGATGGATTATCTATTGGTTGTTCCTGCGGCATAGGAATTTGTGGATGCATGTCCTCATTTTTAATGGATTGAATGTAATATGTTCATTGTATATAGGCTCAGGTTCAGATGCAGATTCTGTATTCTCATAATGTGTAGAAACTGAGTATGGTGAGTTTGGTATGTGATAATTGTTTGGTGAATGTGGTGGCAAGATAGTCAAGATAATCGTATGTATCTATTGTTGTAAAATATTGTTATTTATTTTTAGGCTTAATTATGTCCATGAAGTTTGTGGTACTTTTGCAAGATACTCTTGTACATTTTTTTCAATGTTGGACTCCCCGAAATTACTTCTTGGTTTGTCATATACCCCTACTACCAATTCTGGCCAATTTTGATAACATGTAACATCAGAATCCTAGTCAGACGCAGGAGGTTGGTAATGTGGTGTCGCGTGATATCACACGGGCGAAGACGATCACTCTCTTCAATTCTCTTTTTTCTTTTTTTATTTAACTAAAAATATAAAATATTAAGTTTAGTTTTTTAATTATTTTTTAAAAATGATCTACGCTCACGGGGCACCAGGTGCTTAACCTCCTGCGTCTAATCAGGATTCCGATGTTACATGTCAGCAAAATTAGTCAGAATTAGTAGTAGGGGTATATGACAAACCCAGAAGTAACTTCGGTGAGTCAGACATTGAAAAAAAAAGAATAAGGGTATCTGACAAAACTACCCCAAACTTCAAGGACTTGTGACATAATTAAGTCTTATTTTTATTTCAAAAATATTAATTTAATTTAATTTATTATTATACTGTTTTTATTGTGTGATTTATCTTGTTTGTTTTGTAGTACTGTAATGTACTTTTGTATTTTAATAAATTAAAGTTCAAAAGTTGTGTTTAGAAGTTACAAGGAGTGAAGCAGTGCCATGGATATGAAGTAGTGTTTGCCTTGAATATGAAACAGTGTTTGCAATTTGAAAATAAAGTAGTTACTCATGCACCGTTTGAGAAAGAACAGTGGTTATATATATACTAGTTTTTAGCCCGTGCAATGCACGGGGTATTTGAATTTTTAATTATAATATCGTTTTTTATTTAATGATAATACTTTTGTAATCATCATAATATATCAAAATTTGGATTTTAAAAAATATAAAATTAAAATCATAATAGTCTAGGTAGATTTTATTGCATTAAAACAACGAAAGCTTTACTTTTATATCATTTTCTTTTTTGACCTTTTTTTATTGTCTTTGGGGTTTTGTTAGGGGAAGTTTGTACGTAATGCTCGACATTTTGATATTGTTCTGCCTCCCTTTTCGTTGTGATATTTTTCAATTTAAGAGTGGAAGCTAATTCAACGTCACTTGTATGCAAAAGTATTATGAAAATTATAAAAATGTGTAATTAATGAATGAATCATGCACAAGATTTTATTTTGAAAATAAAATTATGAGTTATATGAAGAAGATATTATCTTAATTTTTTATTACGTTTACTTTTTACAAAGTAATATAACGGAAAAAATATAAAAAGAAATTAAGTAACTATTAAATCTAAATGTGTTTTTAAAAGTTTATCAATTAGCCTTTTAAAACCATTCCTATCTTAAATTCTCTTTTGTAAATGATTAGCTAATTGAATTTTTATTTTATTTTGATTGCAAATAATTAAATTTTTATAACTTAATTACTTAGAAACCTAAATATTAGCAAATTAATTTGTTTAAATTTACTTCCTGTGAAAAGAAATTTTCATTTTTAATAATATTACATTTTTTGGTATATAGTACTTAATTGAAAATCTAATAAATTATACTCCCTCCGTCCCTAATTATGGGACCCTTTTGACACTTTATTTTTTCTCTATTTATAAGATCACATATCAATTTTCAATGATCATTAATTAATTTTATCCACAAACACCCATATTTATTTAACATTTTTTAGATTCGTAATAATATTAATATAGATAATTTTGAAAATACACATCAAAAGTTCACATTTATAATACATATAATTAAATTAATCCACTTTCTTAATGTACGTGAAATATCGCAAAAGATTCTTATAGTATGAAAATGTAAAGAATCCGTAATTGTTTTAAAAAAAATGCAAAAGAGAAAGAGTCTCAGCATTAAACAGTGACTCTCTCACGGATACACAAGAGACAAGAGTCTCTAGGACTCAGCATACACCATACACTCCACCAGAATCTTCTTCTTTTCCTTCTCTTCACTCTCTCTTCCTTCATGTCCCTCTCTTCCATTCCAAATCATTATTACTAATCTCTTCCTTCTCTCCCTTAATCTCTCTTCCTCCATTCCTCAACTGCCAACCACCTTCCGCTGTTCTATGTCTTTGATCCTTTTTTCTCCTCCCCCCACCTTCAATCTATCTATGAACCCAACACCTCAAATCGGTTGCATTCAGTACGGCAATTACTCTCTCTCCGGCCACCTCCTTCGTCTGTTCTCCGGTGGGTGGGTGAGTTACTGTCTTACTGAGTTTCTTCTCCTCCTCGTTCTCCTCCTCGTTATTACTACTTCCTCTTTCTCATTCTCTTACTATGTTATCTTTATCTCCAATTTAATTATATGAATGAATAAAAACCCAATTCGGTACCTCATAATCTCAAAACGCATAAGAATTATTATTCTCATGTTTCGTTTCCAGTTAAAATTGTGACACCTCTTTCCTTTCCATTCTATTCACCTTTAGGGTTGTGCAATTCTGATTTTGTAGATCATAATAGTTTGTTCCTCCTCGTCTCTCTCTTTAAAAAAATATATTATTAAAGGAATTTGAGTAATTCATTTATTGCAGGTACAATTGTGGTTTGCTACTATGATGACTTAATCTTCTTCTTAATGGTCTTGTGTGTGGTCTTTGGAGACATCATCCAAGGAGGCTCATTATGACGATTTTTTATCATTTGCCTTTGCCGAAAGATGAAGCTGTAAGCTGCTTTTTCTTATAATTTATTCGTTCTTTGTCTCTACTTTTTACCTACTAAGATGTAGTTTATGAATATTAAACCCGGACTTTGCATTATTTGAGTGAGCAAATAAGAATTTTGTGTTTTTTTTTTAAAAATAAAGGTGAAATGATTTTTTTTCCAAACATGATTAATCATTAATGACATTTAAGCAGTTTATCTGTGATAAAGAACCATCACAAACAGTGGCCAATCATGGGATTAATTTCTTTGGTAGCCAAATAATGTAGTTAATTTGTTAAGTCTAGCATACTGAACATATACTATATACCATGACTGTTTGACGTCATGGATTAGAAACTGCTTATATGCTACCTTATGTATGCCGAGTTCTTTTAGTCCTTCTTTCTTTTTTTTATTATTATTGTTATTGTTATTATTTTAAGATCTAAAACTATATGCATTTTCTTTTACAATATTTGGATGGAACAGCTAAAGGATCAGGGCCATCAAATTTCGGTGGAGGTGCTTTTTATACTACTGTAAGTTTTCCCTTCTTTCTATTGCAGGCTTTTGCATTAACATACAAAACTTTATACTCTCATATTTTGACAAACAAAGCTAGCAATGGTATGTTTAACCTTTTGAACTGTATCTTATGTATTTTGATTGTGGAACGGTGTAAGACTGCAAGGGTGCTGGCCGTACTGTTACACGTCTAGAAAACCTGGAATGTAACTATTGAACTTTTCAATTTGCAATTTTCAGACCTTTTCCCTTTGTAAACAATCTAGAGTTTTATATATAATATTCTTGATAAGTCTCTGTTTCTTTTAAACACATAAAAAAAGTATCGTTCATTTATTAACTTACTATTTGTTTAACTCTGTAAAACCCTCCCTCTGCAACCTCAAGGCTTTCACCTTTTCCTCATGAGCCTTATGATCGTGGCGCAACTAACGACATTCCACTTGACAGCCCAAAGGTAGACTGGATAATGAAATATTGAAATAAATTTCAGAAGTATTTGTATCAATGTTGTTGTTGACCTAAGATTTAATTATCTCCTTTTTAACTTTAGGACATCAAAGCAAAGGAGAGGGAACTTCAGGCTAGAGAAGCTGAGCTGAAAAGAAAGGAGCAGGTTGTTCATCCTGATATTTTTATTTTTATCTTGATGGCTTATTATTAGAACACAAGTACACAACTTTTAATTTTTTTTCCTCTTCTTAGTTTTGCATTCATGATTATATTATATATATGTGTGTGTGTATCATTTTTTGCAGAGGGTTTCTCTTGCTGGGTCTGCAAGCTATAAAAATTTTGGGATTACTTTTGTAACGGTGCTCATTGATTATTGGAATAGGAATGCAACTTGTGGGAAAAAGGGTTTTTATTGTTTTTGTTAAAAAAAAAGTAAAAGCTGATAAACTTTCTTGCCATGTTATACCTCTCGAGTTATAAATTTTTAGACATCTTGTTGCATATTTTAGAATCTTATTTTGCACATTTGGAATTCAGGGGTTTGTGGGGTATGTTCTTATCTAGCATATCCAAAACCGGTTAATTTATTCAATATTGTGGCTCTCCTCATTTTATTAGAAGTATTTGTATTTTTTATCTTTATTGTTATATTAGTAGAAAATTTGGCTTATTAAAGTGAATTTACATTGATGTTGCGATGCTACCAATTTAATAATAGTTTCTAATATCATAAAAACTGAATAATGTACGATAAGTATACAAATAAATGCATTTGCAAGTATGTAAAATTATAAATTTATAATTCGATGAGCTAAAAAAACCTAAGCTAATAAATTTTATTGTAAAACTTTTTTAACGTTCTTTGTAGATTATTGTTGAACTCCTTCATCTTGGTCGATTATGTCTTCAAGCTTCCTTTTTTGGGTTGGAGCTTTCTGAAATAAATTTGACAACAAATTGTTAAATGTATTTTATAATATATTCATACTAAATTGTAATTTAATTTTTTTTGAACTATTAAATAAATAAGAAATATTAAATTTTTAATGTTGACATACATGTTCATTTCGGGTTCCCAATTCATATTTCATTACTTCCTCGTCTTCTATCATTTTGGATGCTATGAAACTTTTTCTTGGCCTTCCACCATAGTTATCCGTGTTGATTTTGATAAAGAAAGTCCTTCCTAACATTATATCCAGTGCCTCTGGTGCCATTCCTTCCAATTCCCCTGCCTTTTGCAAATAGAATTAAAATATAAATTAAAATACACTAAAAGTATATGTCTTTAAAAGTATTGACAAATTTATTATTATTTTGAAATATATGTGATTGATAAATTAATTTAATTTTTATCCTCATAAGTCTTCCTAAATGTAACAATGTAAAGCATGCACAATCATGGACAATTAATTTATTTCTAAATGAACTTCATTTGCTTTGAAAATAGTAGGAAAACCAAATTTCGAAGCTCCAAATAACAGAGAATCAAAGAATCCTTTGGTTTTGAAGGACAAAAATCTATGCAGTTTCATATTTGAAGGTGAGTGGCTCCTCTTGTAGTTTTCATTAAACTTGTTGTTTTACCAATTTGTTTGCTAAATTATTTTGGTAAACTTTGTTCTTCAGTTAATATGGATATAGGTATAGATATGTGTATAAAACATCAAAGAATCCTTCTAATTTAGAAAGCACATATATTTTCTCACTAACTTTAAGATCTTATCATAGGTGAAAGAGGGATGAGTAACTTTATCATATAGTTGTGTGTTTTTGTTTACCTCTTCGGCCTCCTTTTTCACAATGTCGGCATCTTTTGCTATCCACTTTTTCGCTTCTTTGTCAAATAGCACTATTTCAATGTCGTTCTCCCCATCCGATACTTACAGGTGCAATCTATATCTGCACTTAGATGTTAGTAATTACGAAATGGAAATAGTAAATCAAAAGTTTTTTTAAATTATTTAAAGTATAATTTGTTTATTTACAGTGTCTTGGTATACGGGTTCAAGTTTTTCATTGTGCAAGCCCCACACTTTGGTGTTTTATTTTCAGATTTAACCACTTTTGAACATATCGAACACCCTTGATAGCACCAGCCTCTGTTTGCATTTAGTTTGTCTACAGTTCCTAAAATGATTCAGTTTCCACCCTGGTACATTCAAAATGATAGTTAAATCAATAAAAGTATTTCCAGTTATTTCAATGTTAATTGGATGAAATAGATATGCTAACCTCTTTTGTTTCTTTTGCATCAGCAATTGTTTTTCTTTTTTGTTTGTCAGTCCATTCGTCTTTTATATTTGAATGTGTTTGTGAAGAGAGTTGACTTTTCATTAATGACAAACTCTCCTCTTCAGTATAAGCCCTTGTAAAGAGTAATTTACAATGTTAAAAAATTTTATATTTTTTTGGAGTTGCATTAAGTGAAAGGATGACAAATAATTAGAAGTAATTTAAAATAGTACATAAAATATGAAGCTTCTTCAAAATCTGGGTTTATTAGTAGCTTTGTCCCATACATTGCATTTGCTAGTTCTAAATTACCTGCTAATATAAGGACGCCAAATTTATAGTGTCTATATATATATATATATATGTGAAGAATACTACACATAAGTTAGTGTTGAAAACATGAAACTATATATATATATATATATATATATATATATATATATTATATTTACCCATTCCTTCTCGTATAGTTGCCAAACGTAAGGCAATAATCAAGCATTTGTTGTTATTTTTCTCTAACTCAGACATCACCTCACTGGCAAATTTATCCCACAAATAGCAAACCATTGTTGTGTTGCTGTATAAAATATTAAAAATTTATTAATAAACAGTGTATGATCAACAATTTAATTTTAAACAATTTTTTTACGTATATTCAAAGTTACCTGACATCTTCGATCTCTAACTCAATTTTCCTTGATTCCTTTCCATCATTAGAAAGACAAATGTCCTTCTTTACGTTGATGACCCTTGCTAATATATCTTTTAAAAATAGAGAAAATTAGATGTTTAGATTATTGCTTTGATTGAAGAAAGAATAAAAAAAAAAGCAGTAGAATATAGAGAACATACCAATGAGTGAATCCATTTTTATTTTACCACTTAATATATCGCTAAAGTTGATGAATTCTAGTTTGTTGGGTGGTATTGAATGGCATAAAAATTCCTTTACAATTGTACTTTTTTCAAAGTACAATCTGCACTTATGTTGGGTAGCCTTAAATCTACCAACGTTCAATCCAATTTTGAAATTTCCAAAGTGATAGCATTTTCCTTCTTTAATAGTGTCTTTGTGTTTTTCCATATCTTTTCCAGTTGCGGTTGCTTGTATCTTGTGTCCCTGTTAGATGAAGTCAATTTTAGATTTTTAACCCTGTAAATTATTATTATTATATAAAGGAAGATAATTTTAAAGGGAAAATTATGATACCTGAGCATCTAGAAGGATCATCTGCATTGATGTTGGAGTCAATTTTGTATTTACGTCCATTACATTCCATAAGCTTATAACCCTTGCCTTCAATTTCAGAGCACCCATTTTCTCTGTTATCTCCATGATTGTATTATCACGTCTCGCCATTGTTCCTTTTTCGTAATGTTGTAATTTGTTTGGAAAACAACAATAGTTATTAGTAATTTAAATGTTAAATTAAATTATTCTAATAAAAATTAATGATTTACAATCATTAATAAATAAAAGAAAAAGAAACAAATAATAATAAATAAAAGCATATATATAGTCTATATGTAAAACTTTAAGTACTAATTTTTAATGAGCATATATACAGAGTCTATATAGAGTCGTTAGGTACTAATTTGTGAAGGAGCATGAGAAAAAGAAATAAAAACAAAATATAGACTGCACATAATTACCTAGCAGGAGCATGAGAAAAAGAAATAAAAACAAAGTATAGACTGCACATAATTACCTAGCAGACGTGTACAGCAAGTGTCTCCAAATAATTGAAAAGATTAGTGCAAGCACAACTTAAAACAACACCCTCTACCTCTAACTTATAAATTAGAACAACATATCCTTTTATTTGAGTTTAGCATATGTGTCCTTTCATTTTAAGTCAGCAGTTGCATTTCTTCATTTCAATTCAGTAGATGCATCTCTTGATTTCAATTCAACATATGCATCTTTTCAAAATTATTTTTTATTTTTGATTTAAAATAAATAAGGACATCCCTTTCATTTTAAGTCAGCAGTTGCATTTCTTCATTTCAGCAGATGCATCTCTTGATTTCAATTCAACATATGCATCTTTTCAAAATTATTTTTTATTTTTAATTTAAAATAAATAAGGATATCTCTTGATTTCAATTCAGGAGATGCATCATTTCAAAAGAATTTTTTATTTTTAATTTAATTCAAAATGATATATGATAAAGCTACAAATTTTTTATGTATTTCACTATTTACTGATTATTCAGCCACTGTTTTTCTAAAGGGTTTTTAGTTTTGTTTGTTTTTCTTTGGGTTTTTAGCCCCTTTATTTGAAATTAAATATGAGCATCAGAAAAATGAATAAAAGGAAGGTATAGAGTGCACATAACTATGACCAAACATGTACAGGAAATGTCTTCAAATAAGTGAATAGATTAGTGCAAGCACAACTTAAAACAACACCCTCTGCCTATACCTGGTAAGGTCATCTATTTCATTTGAATTCAGTAGATGCATCTCTTTATTTCAATTCAGCAGATGCATCTCTTGATTTCAAGTAAGCAGATGCATGTTTTCAATATTATTTTTTATTTTTAATTTAAAATAAATAAGGACATTCCTTTCATTTGAATTCAGCATGTGCATCTCTTGATTTCAATTTAGCATATGCATTTTTTCAAAACTAAATTTTATTTTTAATTCAAAATGTAGTAAATAAGGACATGTTGCATATATGATAAAAAAAATGTATTTTAATTATTCTTAGTAATCCAATTATGTTTTTTAACTGCTTTGATTTTTCTGTATTTATCAGTTCCATCAACATGATAATATCACTATCAGTACTGGTTTTTATTAATTGAGATATGAGGTTTTTTTCATCTTATATTTGATATGAAATAAAAATTAAAAGAGATAAATAAATTCACTTAAAAATGAATTATAATTTTTTTTACTTCTTTCTATGTTATTCCTTACATACCATCTTCTCATCAGCCACTCTTGGATGTTAACACATGATATATTTAAACTTAGCGTTAGTAAAATGGAGCAAATCATAAATTAAAAATAAAAGTTTGTTTCGCATATAATCTCGAAAAGCATTTTGTACCTAAAACTAATTAATTAATATAATTAATATAAAAGAATAATACAAGCAATGAAGTACATGTAAATAATAGTTACTGGAAGTTCTAGTGCACGTTCTGAAAAACTTCTTGCCAAACTACATTGGTGGTCATATTAGTTGCATTCTCTTGCTTATCATGGATTAAAATTTTTAATCCATTCCTATGCTTAACTTGGGAAATAGCGACATACAATTGACCATGAGTGAAAACTGGATTTGGCAAATATAGTCCAACATTGGTCAAAGATTGTCCTTGACTCTTATTAATAGTCATTGCATAACAAACCGTGATTGGAAATTGCCTTCTCTGTAACTTGAATGACCATTTACTTTGTGATGGGACCATAACCATTCGAGGAATGAAGACTTTTTCACCAGAGTTTGTCCTTGTAATTATCTCTGCTTCAATGACATAAGTACTCAATCTAGTGACTATCAATTTTGTCCCGTTACACAATCCTTGTGATTGATCAATGTTTCTTAGTAACATAATAGGCACCCCAACTTTCAATTTTAACTCATGATCTGCTAATCCCGAACTTGTCAAGCTATTCAAAAATTCTGATTGATTCAAATGTTGCATTCCTTGTTGTTCTCTTTGAGTTGGACAAATATTATTTGAACTATAATAAATTTTTTCTTCACCAGGGATCTTTGTCATCATGTAATCATTGATCTTCTTTACCATATGTAATGTTGGACAAAGTATGGCTCTTTCTTGTAAGTAATGTTTGTCCTTGTAATTGTCATTAAGTGTAAGTGTAGGATATGTTGAATCAACTATTGATGATATAGGATCGTCCAATGGTTTGATGAGAAATTCTTGTGGGATTTCTATGTTTGTCTCTCCATCATTAGTACCTCCAGCAGTACCATTACCAACATCTAGTATTCAATTGGCAAATTCTTCCATCTTCTGAATGTCCTGGATAAAATTACTTGATTGTAGACGCATATTTTTGGTTAAAGATAACACCTGAATGGAAAATTTAAAATTAATTATTTAAAATTAGAATGAAATTTAATAATTTACTCCTAAATACATTACAACATACCTCGCATTGATCCCATATGTAGGAGGAATTGATTGTTGAAAAAATTATATCCGATCTCCCTCCTCAGGGATTACAGGAAGTATCTGCCTGAAATCTCCCCCGAAAACAATTGTCTTTCCTCCAAAGATTAAATTTTGATTCTTAGCATTGGTTGTTCTCATAATATCTTTTAGAGACTTATCTAATGCTTCAAAACAATCCTTCCTTGTCATAGGTGCTTCATCCCAAATTATCAACTTACTAATTAAAAGTAATTCGGATAAATCTGATCCTTGTTTTATCCTACATGTAGAGTGCTGATCAACATCAATAGGAATACCAAACCTGGAATGCGCTGTCTTGCCACCTGGTAGTAATATTGCAGCAATCCCGCTAGAAGCCACATTAAGTACAATTTCACCTCTAGACCGAATAGCAGTAGAGAGTGTTTTCCACACAAATGTCTTGCCAGTCCCGGCCGTATCCATTAAGGAAAAAAACACCACCTTTATTTTGATCAACAGCAGTCATGATTTTTGTAAAAGCATAATTTTGCTCGTCCGTGAGTTTTGAAATCAAAACTTGTAAATCATCTTGAAGTTGTTCCTGATTATAATTCATTTCATTTTGTATAAGAATATTATCTGAGTAGTTGATATCTGCGTTAGATGGAAATGACATTCCTTGAAAATCCTTCAAACTTCGACCATTAATCTTCAATATTCTTTCTATTTCTATCAATGTTTTTTCCTTCAATTGTTGGTCATCGAAATTTAAATCTAATGGAACAATACCATATAAGATTAATATATATATATATATATTTAATACAATATAATTATTTATCAAGAATTCATATGGACATTTCATAAAAATTAATAGAAAATAGAAAGTTCTAAAATTACTCTTAAATTACCTTGAGCATGACGTGGAGTGTTTTGATTCATAAGAATACCTTCTGATAAGTATCTCCATGCTTTGTTCCATACACGTACCGGCATTGCCATACTATTTGATATAAGTATATCTGCGAATAACAATCTTAATTGATGACCTGTTGAGGTAATTGAAGCTTCTTTAATAGCCTCAACATATTCTTGGTCATCCTGAAGCAACCCGAGCTTGAAACATGCATCTCTATATGTATCATAAACAATATTGTCTACGGTTCGAATGTCTTCAAAACTTTCCGGGCCTTTTACTATTGACAACATGATCCTTAGATAAAAGAGCTCTCCACATGTGGGTTTTACATAATGGAGCCTACCTATGGATCTTCCTGATTTCCTTGGCTGCCACTCATTTTCCTTGCATTTATACACAAATGCACTTGGAAAATCTGAGTATATCAAAGTTTTGGCTTCAGGATACTTTTTATTTGCTTCCATCCATGCTAAAAACATACTCTTCTTTCTTTCTGCTCTATCTTTAACATCGTTGAGTGGTTCTTCATCTTCATATATTACATTCTGTTCATCTGGAAGGTGAAATTTTAATCTTTCAACAGCTGGTTCCCTGTGTTGGATCTCAAAACCATAAATCCTCCAAGTAGATTCACATGCGGATAAATACCGACAGTCATAGTACATCTGAATCTCATTGTTTCGTTTGTCTTTGTCGTATAACCCAGCGGTAATCCTATCACTTCCCTTGTTTATATATTTGAAAAGATACTTTATTGATCGTGACTGGTTACACCACTCGATATTTATGTGTGCATCATATTTAAGTAACAAAGTAGGATTATATGGTACGACAAATCGATTGTCCAATTCAACTTGTCCCTTTAAAACAATTCTACCATTGTTTCGTCTCCTGTACAATGGATATCCATCTTCATCAATTGTAGTTCTTTCAACATAAGGTTTAGGAAAGAACTTAGAACATCTACCATTTTTCATGCATGGCGATCTTTTATTTGCTAAGCCACATGGGCCATGGATCATGAAAGACTTAACCCTCTCGTAAAGTATTGGTATTTCAGCACTGATTATTGTGTCAATTTTACTACAATCCGGGTACTTGTCTTCAGGTCTTAAGAAGAGCAAAATATGGGCATGCGGAAGGCCCCTTTTCTGGAATTCAATGGTGTGAACAGCTGCCATGATAGTTTCAAAATTTAGAAAATAAAATTTCTTAATAAATTTTAAATGATGTACAAAAGAATTATGGTATAAAAATGCACAATAACTATAAAACTTACATGCAACGACATTTCCAAACAGCTCCCCACTCTTTAAGTCTTCAATAAGCAACTGAAGTTTTATTCTAAAAACTCTTGACATTATATCTGGCCGATCTTCAGGCTTTAGTCCTTTTGCTGACAAGAACCGTGTGATTTCTGACCAGTTCTTGTTGCAAGTGAAAGTTATAAATAGACCAGGGTATCCAATTTTATGACATATAGTCATTGCCTCATAGTAATGTTCATCCATATATCGCTTACCCCCTACAAATGAAGACGGGAGAAAGATGCGAGTTCCTGATGAAGATGAATCTCTTACGCCGTGATCAACTGCATCATGAATTTCCTTAAACGTGATTGATCTTAGGTTTTTTTGTTTGCTTTTAATGAAGGACAACCTTTCTGATTCAACCATAGTATATCCATCAACCACAAATTGCTGGAATAATTTTCCAGCATGCAAAATTGTTTCCGCCTCATTCTTCCTCGTTTGTAGTCTATAAGCAAAAAACTCTCTCATAGTAACAGTGTTATATGCCATTTTGGATAAGTCCATATGATGTCTATGAGGTATTCCATTTCTATAACCGTCTTCACCATAAAGAAAGAGCAAAGGATACTGCAATGGAAGGTAAGCTGGATGCAATTCATGTACACGTTGCATCCTACCGTCTTTTTTCTGCACAATTATATCTCTTGGTTGTGGTGCTGAACCAAAATCTCCAACAATTAGTGCTGCCACTTCAGAGACAGTGGGTATGTTATACGTCCTCCCATCTGTTCTCCTGTCATATATCAATCTTAACCCAAAGTTTAAGTCGTTATCTTCTTCAAAGCAATCTCTAGCCATACGAAAAGTCTTGGCCCATACATTAATATCATCAAGCATTTCTTTTATACGTCGCATTATCTCTTGATGCAAAATATCATTTGTATTGCTTGACCTGCATTTATTTAAACACACATAAATAAATGTAGTATAAATGATAGGTAACTATTTGTATCAAATTTTTTTTATAATAAAAAAAGTAAGATAATACTTTTAATGACCTGAATATTGACATTCTATTCTCCACCTCATTAGTTGTGTCACATATATATAGTTGAGCAAATTTTGGTGCATTGCCATAAGAAGGAATAAGATCACCAATATTATGGTAATTCTGGCCTGATATTCTAAAAATGCTAGGTCCACTACCCATGTTCACACTTTTGTCTATTTTAGCCGCCATTGACGTGAAGTTAAATGCTGCATTGTAAACTCTTATGTTTTTCCTAAAATGTTTGCTTATTTGTGTATCTTTGTTAAAAAGAAGTTCCTTCATTAGCGGAGGTGGTTCTTGCAATTGAGGTAACTGAACTTTGCCACCCTTACAACACATGCTAAACTTGGGGATTGCTGGGCTCTTTGATCTTGTATTCCGTTCATCATACCACATCAATGCCCCACAGTGAATACATGGCCAAGTTGGATCGCCAATGTCTAGGTAAGCAACTGTACTCGTATAGGGTGAAATTTGGTTAAAATTTTTTTTTTTGTATATTTTTCATTAAGAAATATAATTTATATAATTTACCATTATGAGATAGACCATTCTGTTTATTGCGTAGTATTCTTGCCCTGCATTGCCTAGATTGATGTTGTTGATGTTGTCTAATTCGATGAATGTTTGAAGTTGAATCTGTATTAGAAGAAACAATTCTCAACAAATATTTATTTATATTGTATTTATAAATTCATAGCAACATACCTGACTGTTGTTGTTCATGATCCATGGATTGGTCATGCGAATGAGCATGTCCTGTTGAAGAAGTAGTGAAATTTGGATTAATAAATGTACCTTTATTTTTTATTTTGTCATAATAAGAATGAATTTTCACATACTTGCTTGTCGCTTTCTTTTCTTCTCTGTTACGATTTCTTTTCTCCTAAGCCTTGCATCCCTTTGATCCTGTTTCAATTCTTTATTGAAATTATTACAACTTTGCATGCCATGCTCGGGTTCATAACCTCTTTTTTTATTGAGTGCTAATTTCCTTAATATTCTTGCTCTTTTTTGTGATTGAAGTTTGTCCTCATTACATAACTGTTGACTCTGTGAGTAGAGATTTGATACATCTTTGCCAGATACTGAAGTTGAATCTGTATTAGAAGAAACAATTCTCAGCAAATTAGAGACTAAGAAAGATACTGAGCATTTTGGAATTCAGCACTTCAATTTATGTGGATACTTCCTCTGAATATGAATAAGTGCATCTTTTGGTTTCAATTTAGCAGATGTATCTTTTCGTTTCAATCTAGCAGATGCATCTTTCCAAAATTTTAATTAAAATTTAAAAAAAAATAAATTAAGACATAAAGACATGTGGCATATCTGGTTAGCCTCCATTTTCTCAACTTTGCATGTGAGGCCTCCATTTCATGAGGAGCTCTATAATCACATGTTGCTATTTTTTTTTGTATATTTTTCATTAAGAAATATAATTTATATAATTTACCATTATGAGATAGACCATTATGTTTATTGCGTAGTATTCTTGCCCTGCATTGCCTAGATTGATGTTGTTGATGTTGTCTAATTCGATGAATGTTTGAAGTTGAATCTGTATTAGAAGAAACAATTCTCGGCAAATATTTATTTATATTGTATTTATAAATTCATAGAAACATACCTGACTGTTGTTGTTCATGATCCATGAATTGGTCATGCGAATGAGCATGTCCTGATGAAGAAGTAGTGAAATTTGGATTAATAAATGTACCTTTATTTTTTATTTTGTCATAATAAGAATGAATTTTCACATACTTGCTTGTTGCTTTCTTTTCTTCTCTGTTACGATTTCTTTTCTCCTAAGCCTTGCATCCCTTTGATCCTGTTTCAATTCTTTATTGAAATTATTACAACTTTGCATGCCATGCTCGGGTTCATAACCTCTTTTTTTATTGAGTGCTAATTTCCTTAATATTCTTGCTCTTTTTTGTGATTGAAGTTTGTCCTCATTACATAACTGTTGACTCTGTGAGTAGAGATTTGATACATCTTTGCCAGATACTTCTTCACTGGTGTCTTTGTTTCCTTCTTTGGTAATTTGATTTCCCATTTTGTGTAAGTAGTATGATCACAACTGATTAGAGACTAAGAAAGATACTGAGCATTTTGGAATTCAGCACTTCAATTTATGTGGATACTTCCTCTGAATATGAATAAGTGCATCTTTTGGTTTCAATTTAGCAGATGTATCTTTTCGTTTCAATCTAGCAGATGCATCTTTCCAAAATTTTAATTAAAATTTAAAAAAAAATAAATTAAGACATAAAGACATGTGGCATATCTGGTTAGCCTCCATTTTCTCAACTTTGCATGTGAGGCCTCCATTTCATGAGGAGCTCTATAATCACAGCATTTGGTTTCACAAATATATAATAGTGTTTGATACACACACGTTATCCTCTGTTGCATAAAAGAATGGATTAAAAAAGAAGAAAAACAACGACAACAACAAACAATTGTATATTCCTCCATTGTTCTGGTGTTTTATTATTCTCACTTCTTTTATCTGGGTTATATCATCAAACAATATACTACCAGGTATATGTCAGAAGGGTTTGCTGAATCCTGAGGAATTGTCGCTGTGCGCGAATAGATTCTTAAGAACGGTGTCTCCGACACGCCTCAGATCATGTTTTTTTTATTTAATGTATTTATAGTGTATATTCTCCATAATTTTCTAACAATGTTAAGAATCTATTTTATAGAGAACTTACAAAGAAGTGGTTGTTGATCGTGTCACTGCTCCTACAAGAAGTTATAATAGGCACAGGGATGTATGCGTCTGATGAAGGCAGAGAAAAAGCTTTAGAGAAAGCATACAAGTTGGAGTTTGATTTAGGATCTAAGTATCCAACAATTTATTTGGCTCGAAAAACTAGATTTAGTGGTGGATGGAAATGTTTTGCATGTGCTCATGAACTAGATGATAGGGACACTTTAGTTTTTAAATTAGTTAAGCGCATTGCACTCAAGATATACATTATTAAAGTGAATGGTGCTGCAGAGGAGGGTTAGCAATGCTAGTAAATTGCACTCAAAGATTGGAACAACCTGTCAAACAGGAGTCCCTCTTGCAGGTTTACTCTCCCCTGGCTTCGGAAGCCACTGCAACGAGTAGTGTTCTGTTGGTGTCAAATAATATTGATCTTTTATTCCGGCCTATGAGAACGGTACGTTTCTGTATTATTACTTTTTTATGATAGGATTCATCTTTATATTTTGTCCTATTAATTTTTTAATAAGTGATATGTTGATTATTTTCTTCTTAAATAATTAAAAAAATGAGTTTATTAATTTCTATGTATCTATCTTAAGAAAAAGAATATGTTGTCGTAATTGTGGCATTATTACGCTCTAGAGTATACTTTATAAAAATGATATGAGGATTTTTAATTATGATAATGTAATCATGTAATTAATTGTTGGAAATTCATGGGTTTTGTAATTATCTTTGGACATTGTGAACTTTTCATTGTTTTGGATGAAGTTGAAACTTTTGCACCATTACTAATTTTGATAGTTTTGTATAAATTGAATATTTGCAATTGTTACTGTGTTGATTATGGATCGTGGCAGTGGTTGGGAGTAAGGATTCTATATCCATTGGCCACTATTATAGTTTTTATTTTCAATTTTAATTGATTGTGACTATACATGATCATAAACCGTTAGAGTATATTTGCATTTACATGATGATATCATAGTATAATTGAAATGTGGGGGTTGCAAGTACAATATGTGTAATAATGTATTTTAGTGCATATGTTGGAAGAGGAATGATAATCCTCCTAGCCAAAAAGGAAGTGTTGATTTATGGAGATAATTTTATTGTTGTCGCCATTTCTCAAACTCTTATTATTTCTAATGTAAAACGATAAGTTGAAAATTTTGAGGTCTACCTCCTTTAATTTTTTGGAGATGATGAACTACGATATTTTATATATTGATGTCTGGATTTTAGATTCAGATGAGACCAAATGTGTGTGGTCATTATTTTTTTAAACTTTCATTGGAATTAATGTGAAAATTGATGATAGGCATAAATAAAATGTTGTTGCCTCCTAAATTTGATAGGGGATGAATTATAATATTTTATAGAATGATGCCTGAATTTTTCAGATGAGATCATAATTGGTCATGTGTGTTCATCCTTAGTGGTTTTGAAATTATTTGAGATAATAATAGTCATTGTAAAGAATGAGTCTTTCAATGACAAAATGTAGAGATATCCTATTAGGGCATAATTTGATTATGCATGCTAACAAATATTATATTAGTACCAAAGGTGTACATTACTTATGTGAGGTTATAAGGGATTTTGGCCAATCCCCTGACTAGAGACCTTTAAAAAGGTTGAGATGCAAGAAACATCAAGGGGAATGAGACATGTTTAAGCCAACCTGATATTAGCGGTGATGGGAACCCAACCTTTGTGATTGGAGATTCCATGAAGAAGGTTCATATGGGTAATAACAAGTCACTTGTTAATGATGCTAACACTATTATTTTTCCTTTCCTATGGTGTACAGTTGTGCTATCCTGCATTCAGGAGAGGGTGAATTTAAAAGCTCTTAATGAAATTCATATCCTTTATGGAGGTGTATGAAGTGCAACATACATTTAATGAATCACCTATATGAGTGTGGAGTGAAGCCGCTCCTATGAAATTAGTGGCACAATTTCTAGAGCACTCATTAATACCCGGGCACGCACATGGCTGTAATAGCGCAAATTGGCGATAACTGCAGGAATTGTGGGTTGTAATGTGATTGATAGGATCCCTACTTACATTAGTGTGCTATTGGTTCATAGAGCCCAACCCACCAATGCACCGTATGTCAAATTCTATCGATCTAGGCTTCGTTCATAGCCCAGAAGACACCAGGTACGATGCACTACACCTGTGATATTAACCCAGGAATTTTCTCAAATTATATTTCAAATATTTTTGAAATAGTGGGGGATTCTTGTAAAATATTATTATTTATTTTTATTTCAAAAATATTAATTTAATTTAATTTATTATTATACTATTTTTATTGTGTGATTTATCTTGTTTGTTTTGTAGTACTGTAATGTACTTTTGTATTTTAATAAATTAAAGTTCAAAAGTTGTGTTTAGAAGTTACAAGGAGTGAAACAGTGCCATGAATATGAAGTAGTGTTTGCCTTGAATATAAAACAGTGGTTGCAATTTGAAAATAAAGTAGTTACTCATGCACTGTTTGAGAAAGAACAGTGGTTATATATATAACTTTGAAGAGACACAATGGTTCAAACATTGGTTATATATATATATATATATATATATATATATATATATATATACACGTCCTCTGTTGCATAAAAGAATGGATTAAAAAAAAATAAAAAAAACAACAACAAACAATTGTATATTCCTCCATTGTACTACTGTTCCCAAGGCGCATGTGAATGGAGCAAGCCTTACTATGTGCATCGCCCCCGAAAGGGCCCGACCGTGGTGCGAGAAATTAGTCACCCAGTTGCGCGGATGGATACCTTGGTTCATCCAAAAAAAAGCATAACAAAGACAACCAAAGGTTTTAATATTAGTGAAATCAGGTTCCTTATTATGCAACATGTAAAAAGGTGTTTTATTTTGAATGTATTTGAAAGGTAACCGATTAATGAGAAATATAGCATGACTAATGGAAAAACTTCATAAATTATGAGGCGGATGAGATTGAAACATCAAAGCTTTAGCTATGTCTAGAATATGTTGATGTTTCCTCTCGACAATGTCATGTTGTTGAGGTGTTTGGTGTAAGACCCGGGCTGACAAGGTGGGGAGTGATCGCTGATGCAAGAGGCAAGGACAAAAAAGGCTATTTTTATATCCTATTAAATGTTCTCCAAGAGGTATGAGTCAAAATATGAAATTTGGCAATAACATTACACAAAGACCAACCATGCAAATGATATGCATGTGAAATAAGACAAATATAAAAGAAAACAAAGGATTTAACATCCTCTTTGCCCAAAGTAGATTGATTAATCTAGGCTTGACAAATTTATCTTAAGAAGAAGGCTCTAGGATATTTGGTGGCTTCTAGAGTCACTGTAATATGCAAAAGGTATAATCTATGGCTCCTATATATCAAAAAGGCCCCCAAATCGCCCCTTGCTATCACCAACATTTTCGCTAGCAAGGTCTCCAATCCTCGCCCATCATAGGCTACAAGCGAAAATAATTCAATTTGAGCGAGGGGTTTTCGTTGGCCTATACGAAGACCGAAGGTCTTTCAAAACAACACTACTTATCCCTTCTATCTAAGCTTACAAAGTACTGGGCCCGGGTGTAGGGCTTATGCATGTAAACAGTAAACAGTCCACGATGCATAAGTATGTAAGCAAAAATAAGAAAACCAAACAAAACATTTAAACCAAGCCACTACATATAGATCAAAATTATGGCTTAACCCTCAAATGTCCCCAGTGAAGTAGCCAGTTGTTGCGACCATCCAAAGGGCACCGTGAAAAAAAAAGGAGTTTATTTAATTATTTAAATTCATAGAGAGGTTTGGAGTCTCCGCCAATTGCTTTATCCATAAAAAAAATGGAATGGTGCAATTAGACTCCCTAAAAGATGGTCTGCGTAATAGAGCTTAGGTTCGGGGGTTGATTACAGACAGGGAAGGTATTATTACTCTACCACGTCCGATCTAGAAACAGTTACCTATTTACTCTAAATTATTTGTTTGACTGATTGTTTGGTTTTCTATTATTATTTTTGGAGAAAAGAATTTTTATTTATTTTTAATTTTACATGTCCCATTTTATCAGTATATTATAAAAAAAATGATAAATGACTATGACAGGGAATGGGTTGCTTGATAGCAATTTTTCTTTGGAACGAATTTAAATCCCATAACATTTTAGATATGACAATGATGAACTTAAATTAAAATTGAGTTAATAGTCACATAGGTCCTCGAAAGATACATGTGGAATCAGCTAGGTCCTTGAAATATTTGTGGAACTTCTTAAACCCCTCAAAAATCATTTTGGAATCAATTAGGACCTTGAAAGATTTGTGGAATCTTTTAAACCCCAAAGTTCAATTTGGCATCACATTAGTTCCCCATGAAAGACTTAACGAAATCCTACGTGGCACGTTAAACGCTTTGTTGACCCAAACGTGATACTTTCTTAACATTCCAACATGACATTGAAGCCAACAAAGCATTTAACGTACCACGTAGGATTCCGCCAAATCTCTCATGACAAAATTGAATGAAAAAACTAACGTGATGCCAAAATAATCTTTAGGGCTTTAAAAGATTTCACAAATTAAAAAAAAAAAAAATGTCAAGCTTGCCAGCATTTTCGCTTCTTAGTATTTTTTTTTTACTTGGATTATAGCATAATCATCAATCAAAGGATGACTTTCTTATGAATCCTTTGATCTCCCATTTCACATCACAGCCACATAGTACATGCACTGCTAAACCTTGACCAAGTCACCGACAAGTGGCTTCATGTGGACCCCACCCCTTAGTCCTTATAGGCTGCTTGCATGCATAATTTTACACAACATAGTCTTACTGACCGTTTCCTTAGCCATTAATTTTGATATTTAAATACCAATCAAAGCTCTCACTCTTTTCCCTCACTTAATTTTTAACCAAATCATAGATAAAAATAAAGTTGAGAAGCACACAATTTGTGTTCCTTTTCTTTAGTTACTAACTCTTGAGCTAATGGCAATCTATAGAATTGCAATTGGTTCCCCTGGAGAGGCTGGCCAGCCTGATGCAATTAGAGCAGCATTTGCAGAATTCTTCTCCATGGTGATTTTTGTTTTTGCTGGTGAAGGCTCTGGCATGGCTTACAGTGAGCACTCTACATTTCACTCAAAATTATGTTACAAAAGCACATTTTGTCAACGGATGTATCTTCTTATATGTTTTTTGAGAATTAGTCTTCAAACTCCGTTTTTAGTTTACAACTCCCAATTTTTTTTCGATGGAATTCTGTCAGAATATTTCTGATACACCCGAGTCGAAAAATGCATTTTCTGACTTTAAAATGAATTTTTTTAATAAGAGAGTAACCAGAAAATTGCATTTTTTCAACTCGCGGATATTAAATTCTCACAAAACTCCATAAAAAAATGTGGTTTAAGAACTAAAAACGGAATTTGAATGTTCTTTCTTTCCACTTGATTATGCGTAAGGAAGAGATAGTAAAAAAACAAAAAACCTAGTAATGGAGTTCATTAATCTTTTCGTGCCTATCTCTTTCCGTGTTTTATGTTCTAGAAGCGTATCTTTTACCCATGATCATCTTAGGTGTGTTCAGAGAGATATTGACACAAACATTGTACAAACTCCAAAATTTAAAAAAAAAAAACAACTTAATAAGTATATTAATTTTTTTAACGAAACTAATATGAAAAAATTGATTGTCCACTAAAACCACGTACCTCCCTCCTATTCATCGTGTTTGCACCTATAATGAAAAAGAAAGAAACAAATGTTATAAGACAAGTTGACAGAAGGTTGGATCAAGTAGTGATAAATGAAGTATTTGGTCCACTTGGAGAAAAGGAAAAGGATAGTATTATTTTTTTTTGTTTGTACTCTTTGGCTAGTACTACAGGTGTCCCCAAGAGTACCCTTAATATCAGGGAACTCTTGAGACTAATTCTACACGGAATCGCTTTCCTATGTCTCTCCGGGATGTGTTAACCGAGAATCGAACCTGCGACTTCTTAGTCTCAGATCCCGGCCCATTCCCAAGTTCCCAAGTTGCCAGGATCGCGTCATCACTTAAGTCAACTCTCATTGATGAATAGTGTTATTTATTTAAATAATTAAATAAGTATAGTTATTATATATTTTTTAGAATGTTCTTAGGATGTATGATGATGTCACTTGTATGACTCATTTTAATAGTCATTTAGGATTTATCTTCTATATAAAGATTATATCCTCTCTATTAAGAATCAATGAAAAATGAATCAAGTTTAATTATTATTTTTTATTTTTTCTCTTATCTGCTTACTCTCTTTTGGTTAGAGTTTTTCACTCTACCGCAAGTCCACTTAATAATCCATGCAATTTGGCACATTGCATTTCTCTTATTTTATTCATATCTTCAAATTATCAAAAAGCCATTTGAAAGTTTTATCATATATTTTTTGTGGCTTTTTTTTTCTTTGGGTAAAAGCGGTGTGAGAGGTTCAGGATATTGTTACTATGACTAATTGTTGATTATTGTGTCAGCCAAACTTACCAAAGGTGGACCTGCAACCCCAGCTGGTCTCATAGCTGCATCATTATCTCATGCATTTGGGCTTTTTGTGGCTGTTTCTGTTGGGGCAAACATTTCTGGGGGTCATGTGAACCCTGCAGTCACATTCGGTGCCTTCATAGGAGGAAACATAACCTTGTTAAGGAGTATTTTGTACTGGATTGCACAGTTGCTTGGTTCAGTTGTTGCCTGCATTCTTCTCAAGTCTGCTACCGGTGGCATGGTAACCATTCATCAATTCTAACACTGTTACTCATATCTGAAAGAGAAATATTTCTGCTAATCCTGGTATCTGATTCAAAAATAATATAAAAAACTCAAGATTAATCAATGCTTCATATATTAATGTGGTATTTACAAAACTCTCTAACTGAACCACCTTACATGATAACTTCTTTGTGATATGATTCTTCCAAAAATCTTACCAAGATCATATAACATGTTAATTTTAATTGTGTAATTATGATTCACATTATACAATATAAGATCGTTGTGATGTGATTCTCCCAAAAATTCTTATTATATAACTTGATGTATTTTAATTTTAAGCTTTTTATAGAGTCAATAGTCACTTTGATTCCCAAAAAGATATAGTGATCATCAATTTAGTCTCAAAATTTTTTTTACATCAATTTAGTCTCCTAAAGATCAATATGACACCATATTGGTTCTTTTAATTAGGGACTTATTTGATGAATCATATGAATATTTCAGGGACAAAAATTTACACTACTTGATACCATGTTGATATTTGAGAGACTAAATTGATGTAAAATATATTTTGGAAAGGGAGATGTTATTAGCACCCGCTTCATTACTACTCGCACTCGATTTTTATAATTTTTTGCACTTAATTACAAATATTACCCTTATATTAATACTTACATTCATATATCTAATACTCACACCATTAATCTTATTATTTGCACTCATAATCATAAAAACCTAATACTTAGCCAATTTTACTACTCACATCCACCACCTTCAACCTCTCATCATCAACCAACATAATAATCTTCAACCTCTCATCCTTCTCACCAAATTCCATGAAAATTATTAAATCTAAAAAAAAAATAATGTTGAAAATTATTTCCTCTTGAAACCCTTCTCCCCCTATTCTCACATCCATCTTCTTCTCCTTAATTTCTTAATCTTCTCTGCTTTCTATGTTTTTCTAATTCTAAATTCTACTAATTGTGAGTGATGCCACGTTAAATTGAAATACATACACCCAATCGCCCCCCTTCTTGGTCACTTAGAAACGTACATACTTTTCCAGAAGTTTCCCTTCGAGTTCCTTCACCTGAGGGATGATGGCCAATTGGTAATTAATTTGCAATTGCGCACTCTCCTACCGCATAATTCATTAGAAAAATTGTATGGCGATCAGTTTCAACAGTATTTTTTTAGATCTAATTATTTTCATCGAATTGGATGAGAATGACGAGAGTTTGAAGATGATGATGTAGGTTGATGATTAGAGGTTGAAGGTGGTGGGTGTGAGTAGTAAAATTGATTAAATATTAGGTTTTTAGAATAATGGTTGCAAATAATAAGATTAGGGGTGTGAGTATTAGATATATGAATGTAAATATTAATACAAGGGTAATATTGGTAAGTAAGTGCAAAAATTTATAAAAACCGGGTGCGAGTAGTAATGAAGCGGGTGTTAATAACATCTCCATTTTGAAAACTAAATTAATTATTTGTGTATTTTTCAGAGATCAAAATGACTATTAATAACACTTTTTATATATATTATCATAATGCCACAAAAGTTTTAATTGTGCCATAGGATTTGGAAAAAGATAGATCTAATAAAGATATAACATACTCTATTGAAACTAACCTAGCTACACTCAATTCACGATTGAAACTCAAATTTTTATAATTTGCAAATTGCAGGAAACAGCAGGTTTCTCTCTATCATCTGGGGTGTCTGTATGGAATGCACTAGTATTTGAAATTGTGATGACTTTTGGCTTGGTATACACGGTTTATGCCACAGCAGTAGACCCAAAAAAAGGGAATGTTGGCATTGTTGCCCCAATTGCAATTGGTTTTATTGTAGGTGCCAACATCTTAGTTGGTGGTGCTTTTGATGGTGCATCCATGAACCCAGCAGTATCCTTCGGCCCAGCTGTGGTTAGTTGGCAATGGACTCATCACTGGGTTTATTGGGTTGGCCCATTCATTGGTGCAGCAATTGCTGCCATTATCTATGACAATATCTTCATTGGTGATGATGGTCATGAACCACTTTCAAGCAGTGACTTCTAGATCTATTTTTTTTCTTAAATGACTTTAAGGTGTCCTCTCTATATTGAGGAGTGAATAAATTATTGAAGGTTTCAGCTCCTTTAGAGATGGTTCGAAATTACACAAATTTTTTGAGTACTCTATATTTATAGTAGAAATTAAGATTTTTTTTTTATCTCCCATTTAATAGGAGATGAACAATTTGTAGATGTAATTTTCAGTTGTTATAAACCAATGAGTATGCCCTTAATCAACTTAGCAGTCTTTTATTTTTCCTTTTTCTAACTTTCTTCTTGCGCACCATTTACTAATTGGTTTTGCTAACAAGTGTTCTAAGGACATTTGTTAAAATTATTATAATAATAAAAAAATAATCATAAGTGCACATCATTCCAACTCTCGAAAATCCAAAAAAATACAAGTTTCAATGAATTTTTACTATAATTGACTTGTTAACATTTGCCTTTGCTAAATAGAACATGTTTGCACACGCCATACCACCTTGTAAAGTGGGTTGAAAATATAAGTTTCTCTTTTATTTGTGAAAACATTTTTTATTCTCATTTTTTGTTTTCATGAAAATATTTTTCATTTTAAAAAAACGGAATTTAAGAAACATACCTGATTTCACATGATATTTTCTATTTAAAAAAAACAAAAATAATGAAAATACATTAGTATTATGCATTGTCAATTCACTTTTCTATATTCTTTTATGGGACAAAAATATGTTTAACTATGTTTATTGTTTATACTTACAAATAAATTTACTTTTTAGTAAAGTTAGAAAAATCAAATTTTAAATAACATTCTCTATCTAGTTTTTAGTATTTTTAAACTACTAAAAAATATTTATAATTAAAATTGTTTAAGCATACACATATAATACATTATTAATAGGGTTTAAATACCAAAATGATTCCTATAAATGTTGATATTTTTGGAATTAGTCCATACAATTTTCTTTTTTTTTTGGATTTTGGTCGTTACTTTTACATTTCATTTTGGTTTTGATCCCCAATATCAAATATGGATTGAAAACGGTGATATAGAGTAACGAAAAAGATTAAAACAGGACCAAAACCAAAATTGAATCTAAAAGTAAGGACCAAAGAAAAATATGAAAATAGTGTTTTCCATCCATATTTGTCACCAGGGACCAAAACCAAAATAAAATATAAAAGTAGGGACCAAAACCCAAAAAACAATTTTGCAAGCACTAATTTCAAAGAGGTTAATATTTAAAGGGACCATTTTGGTATTTAAGCCTATTAATGATATTAAATTTATTGAATTGTTGAGTACAAAATAAGATCCAAGAACAATTAATGTCTTATTCAACAAAATAAAATACGACCACCAATTATATAAAGTTCTTCAATATCTACGAAAATTTTTCCACATATGATTTTTAATATTATCTCGGACTTGAACAATTTTAGTTGCTTATTGAGAATTAATATTGATATCATGTTGATCTACGCTCAAGCTTTCTTCATCAATATTCAAGTCTTCTTCAGAATATTGACCAAAAAGCCTATCTTCATTATATTGCATTATAATAAAATTGTGTACGGTGCAATATACATTAGGAATAAGCCTTTGTCTTCTAACAAGATAATTTGGCATCAACTTTAAAATAGGAAACCTTGCTTTGAGTACTCTAAAACACCTCTCAATCACATTCCTTAATAAAGAAAGCTTATGATTGAATAATTCTTGTCTTCCTCTAGATTGCCCTCCATCACAAAAATCACGCAAATGATGTCTTGCCTTTCAAAATGGAGCAACATAATCAGAAATATTATGAAATCTAGAATCAACTAGATAATATTTCAGCAAATTTTTTTTTAAAAAATTGCTACAGAATAACTTATAAGGGATTATAAAATATTACCATTTTTGAAGAAAAGTACCTAAAGGGGTTTTAGAAAATTATTTTCAGAAGTCAAAGCGTCTAAAAACACTCTTGAATCATTTGGTGTTCATTCCCAACCATAATAAACAAATGTGAATAGCACGTCAAAGTTACATATTGCCAATATATTTTGACTTATCAAAACTTTTCTTCCACGAAAGGCTAATTGTTTTGATGCTCGAGCCTAAGCAGATACGTGTATGCCATGAATTGCACCAATGCATTTCTAAATTCATAACATGAACAGTAAAAATTTTATAAAAATAAGTATCAACTCATTAAATGTGTTTAATACAAATATAGAGAATTACCTTGAAATATAGGAAAAACTTTTTTTTGCTTCTGTTGTATAGATGAGTTGTTGTTTGATTTCTTGATCGAATGATTATTATCTTACCTAACTTCCAAAGTGCTCTTAAAACTCTTTTAGATCATTTGCTTACAGCTTCCAAAGAAAGTTGAAAGCGTTCGACAATAATACAATGATGTAGATTATGACATACTATGATTAGGAACATTGTTATGTCATTTCTTAAATCCCACATCCTTTAAAGTATCACAAAAATTCGAAAATACATGTTTTTCCATTCAAAAATTGTCATAACATCTAGCTTCATGATCAGCCATAACTTTCAGGGTATATATCTTTTTGTTCAACAAAGAAGTCATGCAAGGTCTGTTATTAATAAAACTTTTCTCATATTTCAATATCAGTGACAATACAATTAAATCCTCAACATCATCATCAAAGTTGCTTGTTTGAACTATTTGACATAGTTACCTGCTCAAGAAAAATAATTAAATGTACTAGTGTTACCAATAAAAACCATTTAAATAAACTGAATTACAAAAACCAATACAATAATTAAATAACATTCATGTTTTAACTCATGAAACATGTTGAAATTATTCATATGATAAGTAAATAACAATTCAATGCTAGAAATTATATAAGAAATTAAAATAGAATATTACTAAATACTTCTAAATTATGATCATTTACCAAATACTAATATAGAGATGCTAGCCATTCCTCCTTCCTTAGGGCGACATAATAACAAATATGTTTCTCCACACCTTTTCTCCATACCTCACTAATGCAGCGTTGAAAATTTTACTAGGAATATCTTCTATGAACTCAAGCAAATCCATGCATTTTTCTATAGAGTAAGAATCAAACATTGGAGTAGCAACATCAATAATTAATGCTTTATATTGTTAAGCCTTGACTCTTGCTCACTACAAGAAAAAAGTATTTTAACGAGGGCATCATTCTGTTGTTAATCTGTTACTAATTAGTGAGAGACATGCGAGAGTTTAGTGAGCAAAAGTGAAATCCATCGCTCAATGATGAGAGTGTGAGAACGTGAAAATAATAATCATTTTGAAATGAATTTGCGACAAATTAGCGAGGGATCTTTTAAGGAATTTTTGCGAGGGACATTTTCCTCGCAAATCCGTTGCTAGGTATGCATTTTTAATGCAATAAATTTTGCGAAGGCATGTTTCCCTCGCAAATCTGTCGCCACAAATTCCTTTATGCAGTCAAATCATTGGTGAGGGAATAGTTTCCTCGCAAATCCATCGCTAGGTATGCATTTTTAATGCAATAAATTTTGTGTGGGCATGTTTCCTCGCAAATCTGTCGTCACAAATTTCTTTATGCAATCCAATTGTTGGCGAGAGAATAATTTCCTTGCAATGTCGTTGTGAGGTATGCATTTTTAATGCAATAAAGTTTGCGAAGCCATGTCTCCCCCACAAATCCGCCGCCGCAAATTCCTTTTATGCAATCAAATTGTTGGCTAGGAATAGTTTCCTTGCAAATCCGTCGCTATGTATGCATTTTTAATGTAATAAAGTTTGCGAGGGCATGTTTCCCTCACAAATCTATCACCACAAATTCTTTATACAAATTGTTGGCGAGAGAATAGTTTCCTCGCAAAGTCGTTGCTACGTATACATTTTTAATGCAATAAAGTTTGCGAGGGCATGTTTCCCTCGCAAGTCCGTAGCCACAAATTCCTTTATGCAGTCAAATTGTTGGCGAGGGAATAGTTTTCTCTCAATGTCGTCGCTTCGTATGCATTTTTAACACAATAAAGTTTGCGAGGGCATGTCTTCCTCGCAAATCTGCCGCCGCAAATTCCTTTATGCAGTCAATTTGTTGGCGAGGGAATAGTTTACTCTCACATCCGTTTCTTTATATGAATTTTTTATGTAATAAAGTTTGCGAGGGTATGTTTCACTCGCAAGTTTGTCGCCACAAATTCCTTTATGCAGTCAAATTGTTGGTGATGGAATAATTTATTCGCAATGTCGTCACTGCGTATGCATTTTTAATGCAATAAAGTTTATGAGGGCATGTTTCCTCTCAAATCTGTCCCAAAAAATTCCTTTTTCAATCAAATTGTTGGCGAGGGAATAGTTTCCTCGCAATGTCGACGCTACGTTTTCATTTTTAACGCAATACAGTTTATGTAATAAAGTTTGAGAGGGCATGTTTCCCTCGCAAATTCGTCGCCACAAATTTGTTTATGTAGTCAAATTGTTGGTGAGGAAATAGTTTCGTCTCGATATCTTTGCTATGTATGCATTTTTAATGCAATAAAGTTTGTAAGGGCTTGTTTCCCTCGCAAATTCGTCGCCACAAATTCATTTATGTAATCAAATTGTTGGCGGGAATAATTTCCTCGCAATGTCGTCGATACGTATGCATTTTTAAGGTAATAAAGTTTGCAAGGGCATGTCTCCCCACAAATCCGTCGCCACAAATTCCTTTATGCAATCAAATTGTTGGCGAGGGAATAGTTTCCTCGCGAAGTTGTCGCTATTAATGCATTATTAATGAAATAAACTTTGCGAGAGAATAATTCATTGTCGAATCCGTTGCCATAGAACTTTTATGCAGTCAAATTGTTTGCGTGGGAGTAGTTCTGTCACAAAGTCGTAGTTATGTATTCATTATTGATGAAATAAAGTTTGCGATGGAATAATTTCGTCACAAATCCGTAACAATATAATAATTATGGTGTTGGGAATTAATTTTTTAATACTTGTTGTTTTGTGTGTGTATATATATATATATCAATTATATTACATATTATTATATATTATTTGACCTATATCATCCATTAAATTAATGATAACATACAAATCTGCACCCCGTGTCATACCTTTATCATAAGTATCATATCTTAGTTTAAATAAGTACTAACATATGATTACTTTTACTAATTAAACCCTAGCCACTATTACCTCTGTGACTAACATTAACCAAACCCCTACCCTAACTATCGCATCCCCAACATCCACCACCACGTCCACTCGTCACCACAACTCGACTACTAACACAACCTCATTATAACAAATAATACCTCCAATCTTTACTATAAGTCATACTTTATCGAATTACACATACCAAAGAAAATAGTTTTATTAATTCTATGAAAATATATTGTAACATTAAAAATTTTCCCTCTCAACTTGTCTTTAAAAATTCAGACTCATTGTTGAACCAAAAAATATTAATAGTCAAAGCATTTAATAAGGGCAAAAAATAGAAAAACAATAATTGATGCATAAGAAATATAAAGTCATTTATAATTAGGACCAAGAAAATCTTCACTATACATTCCATATTCCAAGAAACCTTTTTACTTCTCTCATAATAATAATTACATCAATTTAATGTGTATTTAGTTCTAGATAAGGATAATTTTAAAACTTTAACATATTTTTTTGATCATTTTAAAATTAATAATTACGTCTAACTATTTTTCTTAATATATATGAGCATATTTGGTTTGGTTTAAGACTATAGTTTTGGCTTTTTTTTAAACAAAAAAAAATCATAATCTAACATGTTTGTTCCTTTCAAAAAAAAAAATCTAGCATGTTTGTTTGTCAATGCAAATTATAATCTTAGATTATATTCTTGAAAAAATAATCAAAATCTAAAAGCTCCTTCATATCAACTGGAGAGTTTATTTTTTGTAAGATTATTTTTTTCAACCCATGTAATTTTCTTATTCTACCATTATCACTCTAACACATTAATACCCCATTATCACATCATACCCTTTTCTTGTAATTTACTCAGTAAAAATAATATTATTTACACTATCCAAATAAAACATAATAGCTTAAATTCATTTTTCTGCTAAGATATACAAACATAAACATATATTACTAAGATACCCAAATATAAACATATTCTAATTTTAAAAAATAGAACAAATAATCATAATCTCATTTTATAAAATATACCAAACAAGCACATATTTTGTTAAAATTGTTTATAAATAGGGATTGAGAGAGTATAATATAAGAGCATCATTACTTTCTATTAAACATTCGAAGCAAATTAACTTTCTGTTTCGTATTATATCACTCAACACTCGAGAGACATGTATTCCGCATGAATAGCATTCAACAAGATATCAATTTGAAGAGATGCACGTAAGGTTCTAAGTCCATTATCCCCATCCGCATACTTTTAGTGACATTGACCTCATTATGTGCTATTTTATTATATTTTTCCGGTATCAAGTAGTATAAATAAAAAAAATCTTATTAACATATCAAGTATAAGAAAAAAAATTGTTTTTATTTAACTTTTTTTTATTCCATTCCAGTGCTACTTTTTAAAATTATCTTTTTTTTTTAATTTAAGAAAACCAAATACACTCAACTAATTTTTTTTCTAAAAGAGAGAAAAAATTAATCCTTTTAATAAATGTGAAATTAATTTTTTCTTATGATTGAGACCCCATGGAGTACTTCTTACTTCCTTGATTTCTTAACGTTTGACTTTTAAGGATGATGCATACATATTAAAAAAATATTGATTATTATAAGTTTTTACTTCCTTGATTTCTTAACGTTCTTACTTTCTGGAGTTCGGATGATAGATCGTTTATCATGTTTTGGTAACATGAGGAGGGTCTCTGGGAGTGCCAACTGACGGCTTGCTTGATGACACGTTATGGTGGACGACGTGGCCAGCGAAGTGAGATGCTGATGATATGGTTATTCCGTTAAGACGACGGGACGTTGCTCGAGGAGCACGTTATGTACCATTTCCAAGCTTGTCGTGTACATTCTTGGTGAATGTACGAATGTTGTACACCTAGGAGTACAACACACTGTTGAGTGCTGATATGAAGTAAAGGATGGACGTCAGAGAGTGACATAGATTGATGGAGTTAGGATTGAGAGTTAGACTCATACATCATGCCACTCATTTAACCTAAAGTTGATAAATGAAATAAGTATGAGCATCTTACTTGCATCCAATATTTGCTAAGTGCTAAATGTGGTTGTTGACTATTGCTGCATGTTTATACATTCATATTGTGCATATATTTATGCTCTATTGATTATGTGTATAGAATTTCTTACCCCTATGCCCTTGTAGGTGATGTCACGTTACATCGCTTGCATCGAGATCCGGCCACTTCCTAGTGGCATATGGATCTACGAGGATCACCGCGCGGTGTTTGAGGGAGAGGTAAGGTTACCTTCTACCACCCGAACCCGCTGATCCGGTTTCGTCCTCGTAGGTTTAGGATTCCCATCATATACACTATGCACGTACCACCCTTTTACACATACCATGGACCACCTCCCACACGACCAGCTCGCTCATATCACAGTTTTCGCTTTCGACCTACCGGCTCACACCCTTTTTCTTCTAGAGTCGTCCGCGAGGAGACTCCCCCATCTGATCCGAGGAGCCCCATTAGAGTCTCGCCATCACCTGACCCTGTACCCAGTGGTAGGGTACCCACTCCATCGGATGAGATCGAGGAGGATCCTGTGGAGGACGAGAGCGGAGGCGAGCCTGTCGTGCACTCTACCAGAAGTCAGTGGAGGGACGATGATCCCTAGGTATGTGCATATGGTAGATGATGAGGATCAGGGGATTCGATGTGGTGGATGCTGTGGAGGAGTTGATGCTGCTGCTGTGATGATGGATGGTGACTACTACTGCTACCTGGATATTTCTACTACTACTACTGCTGCTACTGATCTATGTGACCGGCTCTAGAGTTTTATATTTTGAGATGTATATGTATATATTGTAGATATGTTTTTGAGGACTCTAGAGTTATGGTTTACTTTTGATATATATCTTTTATGGACTTGTACTGGTTCTTGGGGACACGACTCGGGACTATGTATTTCATGAATTACTTATATATATATATATATATATATATATATTATGTTTATATTATAAGTTTTCATAGACCTATTATTTCCGTTTACTCTGATAAAGTCTAATTGAAGAATTCAGCCATGAGATTTGAAAATGGTATCAGTTCCACGAAACAAAAGATCGGATGACATCACGTAATTTTTACTATGTAAATACGATTTCAAAGAATTGATGCTATCTAGATCATGAAAAGATTTTCCTGTTTTAAAGAATGCCGAATTCAATATAAGAGTTTAAAATGATGTAATATACATTCTCCAAGAATTCCATGTTTTGGTTTGTGCACCCGCCTTTATATAAAATATAAAGAAAATTTTATTTCCTACATTTTCTAAATCCTAACAAGTCCATAACTATTACGAGTAATAGTACAATTATTGTATTAATTACTTGGTTTATATTGAGGGTGTCACATCTTTCCACAAATACCCCTAGTATTTACTTAACACTTTTTAAATCCCAATAATATTAATAGGTGTAGTTTTGAAAATACATATCAAATATTCATATTTTCAATACCATTAACTAAAACTCTATTCGAGGTGATTTTTAGTTTTGAGTTTTAAAACTTTAGAAAACAAAAATTAGTTCCAGTTTTATAATGTCGGATTCAATTTTTTTTTTTAGTTTTCAAAATTATTTTCAAACTTATAATTTTTAGAGTGTTATTACTATGTTATTCACAATCATAGACACCACCATCTTGTATACTACCACCACTATTTAATAACAACTTCCATGTGGTTGTTGTCATTATTAGTTGGAGATGATGTTAATTGTTATAGTAATTGCAGTCTAGATTGGTGATTGTGGCGATGATGGTGCTCTTTGTGGGATAGTAACTAAAGAGGCAATGACGGTCTTGAGTGGCAGTTATGGTGGTAGTAATGACTATAATGGTTATGGTAGTGCGGGGAGTGATGATGATGGTGGTGGTGATTGAATGACACAAAAGATAAGGTGGTATAAGTTTTTAACTCAAAACTGAAATTATGAAATCATTATTTTATTTGTTGTTTTGATAATAGAGGTGAAATTATTCTAAAAATAAGTAAAAAACAATTTCAGCTCAAATTTTACCGTTTGTTTTAAAAGTACAATTTCAAAATAAAAACAAAAAAACCAGAAATTGGTAACCACCCTAAATTAGATATAGATTAATCAATTTTTTTAATAGACATAAAATCCACCAAAGAATACTTTATAAACTTTTTGTTTTTTTAATCACAATCCCAATAAGGAAAAGTATCTTCGACAGGGTAACACTTGCGCTGACTTGCTTGCAAAGGCTGGAGCTTCTAATTTGGATTTGATGACTCGTTATCTATCTCCTCTTGCTGATTTGGGAATCCTCCTGCCAGCTGATTCTATGGGAGTCTCTCTCCCTAGACCTTAGTTTTTTCCTTTTTGTTTGTGGTTTCTTTTATTTCTTCTCATCTGTACCAATATATATATATATATATTTATATATTTATATATTTTCTTGATATATGTAATTTTTCTCTAAAAAATCTTACATGTAGAATAGGAAAAAGTATATTTTGAAAAGAACAGAGTAATTTATTACCGCCTCCCATCCTTTTGATATGCTTTTTTTTTTGTGTGGTAGGTACAAGCTTTTTATTACCATAATGTAATACCCTTATCTTTTATAAAGATAATGAAATAATTTTATTAAAAGAGTTACAACAGAAAGTAAAAATTCCCTTTATTGAAAGATAGTGAATATAATTTTTCTTTTAAAATATATTTGTTCTCAGGGTTACAATGGACCAGACAAGGTCAATGAGCAATTGAACACCTTTTCTTTCTGCTTGAGTCTCTGGTTCGACGGGTCAACCAACTCGGATTGTCACTTGTATGTACCACACAGACATGGTAGGTGGGAGTAAGTCACTTGTCATATCGCATAACCAGATTAATGATTGAGTCATACACATGTACAACCATTTTAATGCAATTGATGCATGCTAAAGAAGTGTCTTATCATTCAAAATTATTATCTTATTAATCTGTATGCAATTCTAGACTTTTCTCTCTTCTACGAAAGGATTCACAGGTACATTCATCACTTTTCAAAAACATCTCGACTGTACAAGAGTTACACGTGCACCGGCTACGACGCTTACAAATACACTTCTTCATATCTGAAACGGGTCCTTTCCCAAGGGACACGTCGTACCGGGATATCAACATTGGTATGACGCTTATAGATACACTCCTTCGTATCTACAACGGGTCCTTACCCAAGGGACACTTTATATCTGGACATCATCATTGACATACTACTTACGGACAACGTCCAATCCGCAACAGGCATTTTCCCACAAGGCCCAATACATCGGGATTCAGAGCTATACCGCTTACGAATAGCATCCTACCCGCAACGAGTCCTTTCCCAAGAGACATGATATGTCGGGATTCTCGTGCACGTCTCTTATACTCATTCCACTATAACATAATTGTAACCGATGAATTCTTTCGTACTCGACCTTCATACCCAACCATGCATGACATAGTGCAAGGGCCATTCATCATTACTTCATTAATCATATATCATTAGTTAATTTCTCATTAGGGTTCGCTCTCGAGCTAACCCAACCAATTCACGTTGTTAATTGCCCCCAGACAGTCAACGTTCACTTATCTCAGTTCATCGCATCCAATCATCACACTCAAGTCATAATCCGTTAGTAATATACATTCATCAAACTCAAATTATTATTCTATCATCATAATTTATCCACCATGATAAACAAACTATAATGCACTAATCATCATCAATGTTGAACCAATACATTTAATTTATAAAATTGTTATCAAACGAATAACTTAACTCATTATCAAATCATCAAGATACGTGGCATATTACTAATAATTCAAAATCGTAATCTAGGTGTGTAGTAGTAAAGTAATTAACCTTTAACATTCTTGAATTTGAGTCTGGGTAATCAATTAATGCATCCCGTTAATCAATTACCAGCGGACCTGAGAGCAAACTTGGTTCTTATCTTAGTCCAATTCATTTTAAGCCTTACCTTAGCCTTCTCCTAACCACTATGCAAAACACCCTATTCAATTTAGAGCAACATTATAGTTAGTTATTCATCATGTCATCTATTTAAATTCAAAAAAATCATGCCTTGTGCACTTGTCATATAATTTACTAACAACTAAGGGTTATCAAAACTAAGACATTCCTTCCTGCCTTCCCTCATGCCCTTATGGTCTAACCATAAGCCTTCATGCCCTCAGGGTCTAACAATAAGCCTGCGTTCATTAGCATATTGTTACAGAGCTGATTTGCTCTTGCAGGTGTAAGGGTAATCGATTACCAACCCTAGTAATCGATTACCACAACAAACCTGAGAGCAAATAGCCTCAGTTCTACCTATAATTTTCATTCCAATTCTCATTTCTAATCTCAAAAAGCATTATACAGGGTTTAATACATCATTTCAAGAAATAAATATAGCAACCAAGTTGTTGTCTTTGTAACATCCCTAATTTAATTCCAAGTATAATTGATGTGAAAATGAGCTTAGGGTGAAGAAATTGGTCATACTAAGCTAAAACTGGTAGATTAGAGAAGTTGCTTTGGAGTTAAAAAACCTAGAACTTTAGGAAATTATAAATAAAAGATTTGTAGCTCAAAACGTAAATTCCACCATTGGATGTGAAGGTGGGGGTATAAGGAAGCTTGCCTCCAAATTTGAGCCAGATCCGATGGTTAACGGAGAAGTTATGGTATTTTGAAGTTAGGAATAAAATAAGGGAAAAATAGTAGAAAAATAGAAAAGTTGTTTAGCAGTGACTAATCGATTATTCGATAGACTAATCGATTAGTTGGCCCAAAATGTGAAAAATTGGAAAGTTCAAATTGGTAAAAATTCACAGAGTAATCGATTAGTCTTTTGTGCTATTTCAGAATATATATATATATATAAGTGTTGGGAGCATCCATTTGCTCCATCCTTCTTCTTTAAGCAAGCCTAAGCTCCCTAGAGCATAAACCAAAGTCTTGATCCTTAACCCATGGCATCCACAACTTAAAGCTTTGTTTCTTCGTCTTCCTTGTAGTGGTGAATCTCTAGTCACGAAGCTTTGGCATCATCTCTCTCTCTCTCTCTCTTCATCTTGGACAAGCAACAAGGTGAGTGATCAGCCTTCTTCTCTCTTTCTCCATGTGCACGTGGTTATCATCGTCACCATCATTAATTATCTCTAACTCTTGTTACCCCTTTGGTATAACATGGTTGTGGGCTCTTTCTCTCTCTTAGGTTTCTCTCTCTTTCAAGTGGACTTCCCAACACACTCTCTCTTTCTCTTGGTGCTTGAAGTCGCTCCCTCTTTCGTTGTCACTCACGGCTCTCTCGATCCTAATTCTAAAGCTTGTTAAAGCTAGGGTTTGGTACTTTCTCTCTCTATACTCGGTTGAGGTAAGAGGGGGTGTTACCTTAGCTTAAAGAATGCATTTCTAAGTAGTTTATAGTGATGATTAAGATTGTGTGTTTTTGTATGTTAATGAACCTTAGGGTAACCGGTATTAATAAAATTAATGACTTAAGGAAAGAATAAAAAACTCTCCCTTGTGAATTTATGTATTAAATGCATGGTGTGATTGTTGGTATTTGATATTGGACATTTTCTTGAAAATGCAAATGTGTGGTTGAATGTCTTATTTGCTATTAATGGAGCATGTTCTATGTGAGAGAATAGAAAGAAAAAGGAAACGATATTAGTGGGTTGATTGAAATAGGAGGATTATGATTGATTGATGAAATTAGAGAAATGAAAGAGAAAGTGATAGGAGATTTAGGGATTTGGTTGGAGGATGTCAGGCCAAGTAAGTACGCCCCGCTGGGTGCATTGGTTGCGTAAGCCGCACGATTTAATGGCGTGTGCAGCGGTAAGACAGCCTCATTTTGGTGCGCAGTGGTGGGTTCACAAAAGCTTAGAAAGAGAATTGAACATGTTACGTGAATGTCAGGCCAAGTAAGTACGCCCTACTGGGTGCATTGGTTGCGTAAGCCGCACGATTTAATGGCGTGCGCAGCGGTAAGACACCCTCGTTTTGGTGCACAGTGGTGGGTTCACAAAACATTAGAGAGATGAATAGGAGTGCAGCAAGAATGCCAAGCCAAGTAAGTACGCCCCGTTGGGTGCATTGGTTGCGTGCGCCGCACGATTTAATGGCGTGTGCCGCGGTAAGACGCCCTCGTTTTGGTGCGCAGTGGTGGGTTCGCAATGCCGTCAGAAAGAATGGTATTAGGATGTCGGTAGGAAGACGTGAATGAGGATATTGGGTTAAATAAGATAGGAATGGGAATAGTTGAATAAAAATAGTCGGATAAGAACGAGAGGTAGAGAATAAAATGAGAATGTAATGACAAGTGTTCGTGAATGCAATGAGTTGGATTGTAATTGTCTTGTACTTATATGATTATCTGTTGTACTGTGTATGACTTAGTTATTGTTATATCTATTTAGATTTCATTCGTTAAGTTCTGTGTAATACTAACATCTTAACTGTTTTTACAGGTTCAGAGCTTGAGATTGCACAACCTCCGGCCGAGCAGGTACACTCTCCCTCACAGGGAGAGTAGTTAGTTGTTGATCTAGTTGTTTTGTTGGGTCTTAGGCCAATTATGAGTCATATTTGTACTGTTGCACTTCATGTGAGATGTGCATGTATATTTTGATATATATATTCTGTAGGGTCGGCCCAGGCCATGTCTTTTGGGATCCAGGGTACTTTTGGGAGTACTTTCATTTTCTTAGATTTCTTATATTTTGCCAGGATGCACGTTATGGCATCATATCATGTGGCATGATATGGACGAATATGATGTGATATGTTTGATTTATCGTTTGGAACTATCTGGATTATTTCTGACATGTTTTACAGGTAAAAGATAAATTTTGGAATGTCCATAAAACAGAGTAAACTCCTCCAAATATTCCGAAGATTTTTATAATAAGTTTATGTTTAAAAAAAGAAATTTTCAAGTTGTTAACTTTGTATAAGGGACTAATTAGAGTTTAAAAGTTAGGATGTCATAGTCTTGGTCTCCAAACCAAGCAACCATGTCTTGGTCATTTAATCCAAACAATTCATAACATATAATTAATTATCAAACTTTCACAACCAATAATCCTAACAATATGAATGACTTCTCTCCATAGGTTAGTTTCTATGCCAAGACTGAACTGCAACATCTACACTCAGGAACAAAACACAGACTTCCTTAAGATCATTACGCTTGCTTAAGATTGGCCATGAATTGATGATAACAACGTAGAGAACTCCAACTAGAACATTTCTTACTTTTAATTCTTTATCTCATAACTAAAGTGCTAGAAGTGTATATATAGATATTCAAAGTGACATAAAACTTGATGATTTAATGCTCCCTGTCAAGGAAAGAGTTGAGGAGGTGGGAATGAAACTAATGGGCTGAATTACAAGCGAGAGGTGTAGAAATTTGTAACATTTGAGAGACACATATGATGGATGTAATAGCCCGATTTTCACTTCCAAAACCATAACTAAATTATTGTTAATTTATTGTAAAAATGAGGCCATTTTTTTTTAAACATAAGTTTGTTAACCGCTATCATCACTTATTTTAAAATCGAGTTGTCACTGTAAAACTTCTCGTAACCAAACACCATCAACATATCATAACATCATTACCATTATAGCTAAAACATAAACCATAACATCGGAGTCTCACCTCCAGAGGTTTTCCAAAAGCAGTTTATAGTTACAAAAAGATTACAACCAGGTTTGAAACATAATTAAAAACATAATTAAAAAGTAGCTGAATTACATCCATGGTACTTCACAAAGTAATCCTCGATTGGGAACTTAGATCCTAGACACACTAGAACATCTAGACACAGAACGCCGGACATCACTCTTCTGCCCAACTAGCATCCGTTTCCATCTCTTCACTAGAATCCGCTTCCGCTTCATGACCAGAGTCACTTACGTCTTCCTCCTCCATCGGTTGAGGAATCACCGCAGCTAATGGTGCGGGATCGCCATCGTACTCATGATGCTCCCTCGGTTCGCCATCCTAATAGTCACGAAGAGTGACCTGCCCTACATGCACGTCCAGACTCGTCCCTCGCAAAATATGCCTTGGATCATCGATCTCCAACCGAGTTTCACCTCTCCAAATCCAACCTTCAGGGACAACCTCCCATGCTCCTCCTTGAAGAGGCCACATGTGGATTGCTACATGATACGCCATCTACCCGTTGCAATACCGGCAAATGCCAATATGATAACATGGTAGGAGAGAGTCAGTGTTCCGAACACTAACGAGTTGACCGTGAGGTCTCAGGGTAGACTCGACAGAAAGATAGACAGATAGTAGAACAGAAGGATATAGCAAGAATAGCATAACATAAACATTTATAACAATATAATTGCATCATCATTATCACATATATAACATGTTATTCACATAGCATAGATAAAGCAAACATAACAAAGCATATAAAAATATTTCAGACATATCATAATTCAATGCCACATATTTCACAGCACATAGCATCATCATTCTTCTCAAACATTCCAGACTCATCACAATCTTTCTCAATCTTTCCAACATTCACTTATACTCTTCTTCTTTGAATCTTTCTCATTAATCTTAAGTCTTATCATAATCGGTTCACTCAATGAGGTGGGGAAAAACCATCACTGAGGAAAAACACACACGTCTACATCTCCTCGGTCATCCATCCAATCCTAGTCGGAAGCTAACAGGAGTACAGGACCTTTACCACGCGGGCACGACAGCTGTCTCAACAAATGACTCCAAGCCAGGAGAACTGTAGAAATCTCGGGTACAGTCTCAAATCAATTCATTTCAATTCATATCATATCATATAATTTAACGCTCACTGTAGAAAACTCGGGTACAGTGGCAAATCACAATGCCCCGTTCCAGTCCCTCTCACTGTTCAAGACTTGCAATCAAGGGGGTGGCAGTATCATTTCTAGTTAGCTGCGCAGAACTTACCACGGCTTAGGACCCAGTCCCTACCACGTTCGTATGCCACATGTGGGATTCGTTCCGCCTAGAAATATACTCCAGGCTTCTTGACGTTCACCGTCCTTGCCCTCCCCTCATGCAATCTCCACCTGAGTATTCGCAGATACCCATGGTATCTTCCTCTCCACTACTTCGCACTCTCATACCTCACCGCTTATGTTAAAGTCTTTTAAAGTCTTTTAATTCTTTTAATTAACCTAAGGTCGGCTCGCCCTTGATTCATCCATTCGACAAGTCCCGACCACTAAGGGTTATATCCGTTCCCCAAATATTCACATATCTCTTTCACTTTCACTGGCCACTTGGCAACATTTCATCCAATCGTTCCCATAGGAACTCTCATAATCCTCTTGCATTCTCTTAATCCTTCTCGATAGCCGCTTGACGATCATCCTCCGTCTTGAATCCGCCAACACGATCTCAGCTCCACGAACATGATTTCCATCGCTTGTGCATCATCTTAACACCACGGCTCAGCATCATTTCTTACTGGAACATCCTTGGATCTCAATACTCATAATATTTTCTCAACTTTCCAATTAATCTTAATCTTATTCTTTCTCACAATCCTCATCATCTCATATCACCATATTCAGATCTTTCCGATAGAATAAAATAAATTCAACAATATAATCACAGTGAGGACCAACACATATCAGAACCATGCATGCATCATTTTAACAAAACAGATAAACATTTAACATATATATATATATATATATATATATATATATATATAAATCACATAAACCTAAATGCGTTCACAGTCCAATTATTCGATTTACGAGCAACCACGTTACGGGATCACAGCACTCTCACTCACCTCTTATCCCCGCAAGCGAAATGCCTTGTCCTCGAAAATCTCTAGCTTCCCCTTGCGATTCGGTTCCACCGTCTAGAGAATACCTCATATTAAATAAAATACGCTTTCGTCAAAAATCCATTTCAATTAAAAATCATTACTTGTTCTCTTCACTTGAAATAGAAATCTCGTATTTCCTCTTTATCATTTACTTTAATTAAAACACAATTATTTATCAAAACAAATCACAATCTTTCTTGTACTTGAAATCCTTCAAAACCCTTTGAAAACTCACATTAATACAAATAAAATAATTGATTTATGTGGCTGTATGAAATAAGTCCAGCCACCTTTCTATTTCTTAAAACACCGAAAAATCAATAATTTCAATCTAACTTTTGTTGTTTCAAATAACACTTGAAATCCACATTTTTCATAAATCAAAAACACTTTATTAAAATTGAAATACCTTAGAAATAATTCTTGGGCAGCAAAGAATTAAAAATCAAAATCATCAAAATACTCATTGAAATAATCAAACTCATTCACTCATTTTCTTTTCACAAAAACCGAATTTAAAGAAATATTTAAAACACAAATTCAAATAATTCATTTTATCCCTAAATCACAAAACACACTCATTGCTTTAAGTCAATTCACATGGAAAAGAATCTAGCCTACTAAACCTAGCCTAGGCCGAATCATCATCATGGCAAAACAAGGTTTTTGATGCACTTTTTCAACATGCAAATCTTAAAATCACCAAATCAAATCATGCACTTTTGAACACATGGTTTTAAAAATACCACTTCCCTTTTCAAGCATAAAACCGTGACCTCTTTACCACTTCAAATCAAATTTTCATTTTTTATTTTCCTTGCATGCACTTTGAAAATACTTGAATCAAAAAGAAAACCACATGCAAGTGTCTTTTATGAAAAACAAATCATGATCTCTTAGTTCAAAGCCTTGGCCGAATATTCATCATCAAAAATCAAGGGAAAAACTCAAATCTTTAACTTACAAAAACAATGAACTTAGATCAAAGCAAAACCATTTTTCAAAAGTTGATTTCCTTGGCTTTCTCACCAAAACCGTGACATGCAAACACAAAGATCAAGACTTTTTGGTTCAAGAATCACATTCAAAACTCAAGATCAAAACTTTTTAAAGATTAAAGCAAAGATCAAAGCTTTTTGAAGATAAAACCAAAGATCAAAGCTTTATCAAGATCAAAACCAAAATCAAAGCATTTCAACTACTTAAATCAACTTTCACAAACATAAAACTAACATGCAAGATCTTAAATCAAAATAAAAAGCATCATGACCTAGTTTCCTAGTCATGGCCGAAACACAAAGTCCATAGTTTAGGGTTCTACAAGTTTGTTTCGCTCTTGAAAACTCAAGATCAAGGCTTAGAAATTACATGCAATCATAGATCTACTAGGAAAATAAACATGCAAGAACAAATGAACCTTACAAGACTTAGAAAATAAAACTAGCTCTAATACTCCTAAGATCTTCGAAACATACTAAGGAAAAGAGATGATCTTCCACCTTCTTAACTTGATCTTCAAGAAAAACCTAAGTTCTTTGGACTTGATCTCCTCTTCCTTCTTCTCCAAGCTCTCGGCCTCTCTCTCTTCTAAGAGCTTAAGGGAACTCTTAGAATTGTGTTTAAGGAAATGAAAGTGAAATGAAGGAAAATGGTTGGAAATGAACTAAGGCTTTAGGTATATATATAGGCAAACCGTGAGCTTACCAATTTGCCCTTGAAAAATTCGGTAAGAGTGAAATGGTGAGGGGCAATTTTGGCTTTCCAAAAAGTTGCATGGTTAGGTCTTGTCAACTAGACAAAGAGAGTGAATTTAGGCTCTAATCTCACTTCCTATTGGTTGGTCAATCTATTAATCACACTTCTCCACTAATCTAATCCTATATGGTTCTAATCTACTCCTTTAGGCTTCTAGAAAAAAAATAAAGATCCTATCATGCATACACACACATAGCCGTACATACATACATACACACACATAGAAAATAATTTTATTTTCTCATGCAATCACTCATGCACCAAAAATCATAATTTCCTCAAAATAGAAAAATATCAAATACATAGGTTTTTCTCAAAAACTCAACTTAAAAACTCATAATATTTCTCATGAAATCATTTCTTTGAAATCATTCATCACTTAAAATCATAAAATAAGAAATTCATTTCAAGAAATACTCTTTTCAAATACTCTTTCAAAAACAAATTCTTTTATTTCTTAAAACAAATATTTGGTTTCAGACGGGGTGTTACAATGGGTATTTGATTAGTTTTACGCCACTAGCATCTATTACAAGAGAAAATAGCTTAATATTACAAAGTACTAGGTAGTGGACATTTCAATATTGTATGAAGAAGAAGGAAGGCCTTTCTACCCATTTGGATATTGGAAACTGAAGGGGTGTGGCGGTGATGGAAGCTTATTACTAATTACTAAACAATAACATGGTGATGGCCCTTTGCCTAATGTTGGCTGAGGCATTATGTATAAGGCATGAAAATTTTTTTAACAATCTATATTAAATAATATGAGGAGGTGGGGCGGTGATGTATAGGTGATTAATCACCATAAGGGACTTGGCTTGTGTTTTTATGAAACGATGATACACCACGTAACGTAACTCATTGCACCAGGAGAATTACAATTCGTACCTATCTTTAATTTCTACTCATAAAGATATAATTAATAATTAGTTTGGACACTATAAGATAATACATGTTGAAATATGTTGAAATTTAAGAGATAATTAAATACAAAGATAAAATGGATGAAAAGATGAAATAAAATTGTGTGTTCAATTTTCCCTTTAATAAGTTAAGTTCATATTAGTAATATCCTTGATCAAATAGGAGAAAATTGTATTTATTTTTAAATAAAACTTGCCATAGAAATTTGTTTTGTATTACCTAGCTAACTAGTTAACTTTACTTAAATCAATATCATTACAACCTTCTAACTAAAATTGCACAGTGAAGTACCATTTTAAAAATTAGGAGCCATGTTGGTGAAAGGTGTGATGACTGGAAATCCTCTCCTAGGTTTTGTCTCTGATAACGAAAAAGAAAACGAAGGTTCCTCGGTCCAAGAAGATGACTTGAAGGAACGATCAATAAAAAAAGTCAAGGTGGGTGATCAAGTCATGGTCCCCTCATTACCATCACACACAAGCGTTCCGGAAAAGGCTGTTACTGCTATTAAACCAGCGGTGATCTCATATAGCCCTTACAAAGACTCTCTTCTGAAGATGATAGGAGATGATCAGTATGCATCCTTTGAGAATGAAGAAGAAGAAGATTTCCCAGAAAATCGTTGGTACAAGGAAAGTGAAACTGATGAAGAAATTAATAAATCTTTTGATCCTTGTCCAGAGATTATGGTCTCAAAGAGGAATTTGAAGAATGGTGCAAACCTTGGAAGAACTCTTTGATTGTCAAGGTCTTTGGCAAAAGGGTAAATCCAAAAATCATTGAGAACAAACTTCATCGTAGTTGGGTTAAAATGGGTCAGATATGAATAATCGAAATGCCGAAAGATTACTTCTTGGTTCAGTTCACTAATGAAAATGATTACAATCACGCTCTTTTCGAAGGGCCTTGGAAAGTAGCTGACCACTATCTAATAGTTCAAAGATGGAGACCTTTATTTATGCAGGTTGAACAGAAGGTAAGAAAAATTGTTGTTTGGGTTCGTATACCAGGAATTGATATGGAGCTGTACAATCCAAATTTTCTTCGTAAGGTTGGTAACAAAATTGGTACTATGTTAAAAATTGATCATACTACATCTATTCATTCAAAAGCAAAGTTTGCGAGAATATGTGTGGAAATTGATCTCATGAAACAGATCATTCCTAAAATCAAAGTCTTTGGCATTGAGATTCACCTTCAGTATGAAGGTTTACATTTGATCTGCTTTCATTGTGGCAAATATGGGCATAGAATTGGAAATTGCACGGATGGAGAAGTGACTGAAACTTCAAATCCTTGCTCTCAAGGGGAGGAAACAACCGTTCTTCCAGGCGGTGATCAGATGGCCCCAAGCGCCGGTGGTCCAACGACAGAAAAATCATCAATGGAATCTGCTCCTATGATGGCGGAAAATCAACATGGAGAAGATTCAATGCTAATTGAAATTGATGCTAAAAAAGGAAAGGATATCAATGATCATGAAACGAAAGAAGGAAAGGAGGATGCTTCTCCTTTTGGTCCCTGGATGCTCGTGAAACACCCGCCTAGAATCAGGGGAAGATCCATTCATAATGGGAAAGCTGGTATGGTGGCAGCGGCAAATTCTGGATCCAGATTTAATGCCTTAATAAATGAAAAGGAGGAGAAAGAAGTTGTGAATCACGTGCAAATAGTGGAAGCAGAGCAGGGCACTCAAGCTCCTAAGCAAATGGGCCTTGTTTTAAGCCCAACTAAGGAAGTAAGAATTAGAAATCCAATTGCTGGCAAAAACCCTCAGCCCAAACCGATTAAAAAATTAGCCTTTCAGCAAAACCAAAAGGGCGGCCCCTCTAAGCAATCCTTGTCAAGCCCTAAGCTTCAAGTGACTAAATCCTTTGAAGCACATGACAACTCCCCTCTCGGAGAAGACTCGCGGCGTAGAATGAAGGAAAAAGAAAAACAAATTCTTCTAGAAATGAAAATTCTGGAAAAGCAAGGCAAAGGCTTAATCAATTCAGCTTGCTCTCAAGTGATTCTTCCTTCTGCTGAAGCTACTAATTTCGTCCAAGCTAAACAGAACCAAATTGGTTATTTGAACCCATCATCAAAACCTCCTGACGAATCTGCAGTCAGCAGAGATACCCATATGGAAGTAGCTTCTATGAAAGTGGATGTGCAACGTAATGTGGGGGTTAATAAAACCCACCAGAATAGTCGTACGGATCTTGAAGATCCATCTCTCATATCTTCTAAATGATTATTCTTTCTTGGAATGTTCGTGGAGCCGTGGGTCAGGAATTTGGCAGATATTTCAGAACCATGGTGATTAATCAGAGACCTGATGTTGTTATTTTACAAGAACCCAGATGCAGTGGTATCCGTGCTAGAAATATTATTAGGAAGCTTGGTTATGCAAATTTTGTAATCAATGAGGCTAGAGGATATTCGGGTGGCATATGGGTACTTTGGAATAATCCAAATATCAGATGTCATATGATTAAAAATGAAGATCAAGTTCTTCACTTCGAAATTCAGGAGAGCAACTATCCTAAATGGTTCCTTTCAGCCATTTATGCTAGTCCAAGAGAAGAAGAAAGGGTCTCTTTATGGAACACTCTTACTGACATTGAATCCAGAATGGAAGAGGCGTGGCTCCTTGTTGGTGATTTTAACGAGATTTCCAATGCGAGGGAGAAAACTGGAGGAGCCCCTGTTGACATAAATAAATGCATCAATTTCAGTCATAAAATTAATCGATGCAGGTTAATTGATCTCGGACAAAGTGGGGGGAGTTTCACTTGGAGAGGTCCTCTTCGACAGGGATATACCAGAGTTTACAAAAGATTAGATAGAGGTTTATGCAACATTGACTGGCGCCTCAGATTCCTTGATGTTACTGTCAAAATTCTTGCTAGACTTCACTCTGATCATCATCCGTTATGTATCAACCTGCAGCCTGATATTGTTAATAATTCTTGCAGACCGTTCCGTTTTCAAAATATGTGGCTAACTCATGAGGATTTTGATAATTTTATGAGGAATCATTGGCGTCAAGATCTTATCTTAATTGAAGCTATTGAAAAGATTGTTCCCTACATGCAAGATTGGAATAAGCGGGTATTCGGGGATGTGTTTCAGAGAAAGAAATCGTTGATGGCTAGAATTCGGGGAATTCAAAATGATTCATCCTATGCTAATAACAGGTTTCTTCTGAAGCTAGAGAAAGAGCTCCAACAGAACTTAGAAACTACTCTTATTCATGAGGAAATGCTGTGGCATCAGAAATCAAGGAAGAAGTGGATTCAGGATGGAGACAGAAATACCAGGTACTATCACTCTCTTACTATTTCTAGGAGACGTAAGAATAAAATTATGGCTCTTAAAAATGTGTCAGGAGAGTGGTGTCATGACCCTATTACCATAAAAGACATAGTGAGGGATTTCTTTATTAATCTTTATACTGAAAATATCTATGATAGAGATCATATTTATAGCAATGCTACTTACCCGACGTCCCAGTCAGATGTTAGTTGTTTAGATCAGGTTGCTACCAATGAAGAGATCCAGCAGGCTATTTTTTCGATGGGTGGAAATAAAGCTCCTGGAGAAGATGGGCTTCCTGCTATCTTCTTCAAACACAATTGGCACCTCCTCCAAAATAACTTTACTGACTTCATCAGGTATGCTTGGCAAAACAATGAAGCCATTAAGGCTATTAACTCTACTCTCCTTGTTCTTATTCCTAAAATTGATCATCCTGAATGAGCCTATCAGTTTAGGCCTATTGCTTTGTGCAATACCATTTATAAATGCATAACAAAAATTTTAGCAAATAGAATTAAACCCATGATGAATGATTGGATTTCACCTCATCAAGTTGGATTTATCCCTGGGAGAAACATTCAGGATAATATCATCATAGCCCAAGAATTAGTGCATTCTATGAAACATCTTAAGGGTAAAAAAGGTTATATGTCTATTAAGTTCGATTTAGAGAAAGCGTATGATAGACTTTCGTGGGTCTTCATAAAAAGATGTCTTCTTGAGCTAAACCTGCCTAGTTCTTTCATTGAATTAATATATACTTGCATTACCTCTGCTTCTTTTAAACTGTTGTGGAATGGTGAAAAGACTGATAGCTTTATCCCATCTAGAGGAATTCGTCAAGGTGACCCTCTTTCTCCCTTTATCTTTGTAATATGTATGGATAAGCTTTCCCATATGATTACTGATTTGGTGGAAGAAAAGAAATGGAAACCGTAACGTGCAGGTAATTCTGGTCCTTTTATTCCTCATTTATTATTTGCTGACGATCTCCTTGTTTTTGCAGAAGCGTCAATGGATCAATTGGGAGTAATCATGGATTGTATAGAACGCTTTGGCAATGCTTCGGGTCACAAAATAAATGAATCTAAGACCAATATTTTCTTATCTAAGAATGTGACCCAAAATATTAAAGATGAGATTGTTAATGCTAGTGGCTTTAAAATTTCTGCAGGTTTGGGAAGCTATCTTGGTTCAATTGTCCATGGAGGACGTCGCAAAAAAGATTCTTTCAAACCTCTCTTAGAAAAGATGCAAAATAAACTGTCTGGGTGGAAAGCTTCCAGTCTATCCATGGCAGGAAGGATTACTCTTGCTCAATCTGTTCTTGGCGCGATGGCCAATCATACTATGCAGCATGCTGTCATCCCAAAAAGCATATGCAATCAAATTGAAAGATATCAAAGGGACTTTATCTGGGGGAGTACTGAGGATCAAAGAAAGGCTCACTTAATAAAGTGGGACACTTTGTGTCTTCCAAAGTATCTGGGTGGCCTGGGGATAAGGAAAATTTCCAGGTTTAATAATGCTTTTTTGCTGAAACTTTGTTGGGGGGTCTTTACTAAACCAAATGATCTTTGGGTTAAAGTTTTAAAAGGTAAGTATGCCAGGGGCCAAAACTTAATGAATCATGCTGCATCTAAACGAAATGATTCTAATCTTTGGAAAAGAATGGCCTCTCTCTGGCAGCATGTGAAGGATAATAGTGAGTATATGATTGGGAATGGTAATGGAACTTGGTTTTGGTGTGATAAATGGGTGGGTGATAATATTGTCCTGCAGGATTTAATTGCTGATAATAATTTTTTACTAAATGATATTACTTTAGTGAAAGATATGATTACAGGAACAGGTGATTGGAATTTTCACTTATTACAGCAACATCTTCCTAATGATATTATTCAGAAGTTGCATTCCATACCTCCTCCTAATGTTGGCCTTGATGATGATAAACTTATATGGAGGGGGTCAAATAACTGTGATTTCTCTGTCAAAAGTGCCTATCTTGCCCTCAATGATGATCCTCCAACAACACCTCACATGCCTTGGGGTAATATGTGGAAAATAAAATACCCTGAAAGATGGAAAGTCCACTTTTGGAAATTAGCCCATGACAGATTGTTAACCAACAGCAGGAAAGGAGGATGAGGTCTGGGATCTTCGGCCTGTCCTTTTTGTCCCAATGAAGAAGAAACTGTTCTCCATGCTATGCGAGATTGTATCCATGCTACTCGTATTTGGGTAAGTGTACTCTATCAAAATGAAATTATAAACTATTTTAATTGTGATTTGTTTGGTTGGTGCAGAGAAAATTTGAATAGAGGATGGGGAAATTATCAAAAAAAGGAGTGGCAGATTTTGTTCTTGTGTGGCTGTCATGCTTTATGGAATTGGCATAATAAAGCTTCTATGGACCCGACGTGGAGTTACCCCTCAAACACTTTGCAACAAATCTGTGGAAGAACTCAGGAAGTGATCAATGCTGTTAACACTCTCCAACTTAATCAGAACAGAAGAGTGGAGATTAATTTCATTAGATGGAACACCCCTCCGGAAGGCTGGATTAAACTCAATACTGACGGAGCTTCAAAAGGCAACCCCGGATGGGCAGGATGTGGGGGTCTCTTTCGTGACTCTACAGGTAGATGGGAGCTTGGCTTTAGTCACAATATCGGAATTACCACTGCTTTTAAAGCAGAGCTATAGGGGATCCTCTCGGGTCTCAATATTGCTTGGGATAGGGGATACAGGAAAATTCTTGTTGAATGCGATTCCCAAGCAGTTGTCGACATTGTTTCAAAGTGCAATGAAGGCTATTCAAAGGAAAACATTACTAATAGAATCCAGATGCTTTGCAAAAGAAATTGGGAAGTGTCTTTTCTCCACACGTTAAGAGAAGGCAATAGCTGCGCGGACTACCTGGCCAACCACAGCTTGACTCTTGATCTCGGATGTCATTTAATAAATAGCCCAGACCTTTCTTTAAAGGCATTATTAGCCGCTGACTATAGAGAAGCTTATGCTCCTAGAGTTTTCTCCCTTAGATAGTTTTGTTTTCTTTTCTTTGGGGCCTAGTCCCCCTTTGTTTCACCAAAAAAAAAAATCGTGTATTTATACTTAATATTAAAATATTATCAATTATATATCAAAATCTATTCTTTCCAAAGTTTTGAATAATAACATATTTTCGTTCTTTAAAATTCTTATCATATTTTTATTTAAAAATATATATATTTTTTATAAATGAAAAATTGAGGGATGTTACACGTCTGATTTTATACATAAGATCTTTTTAAGAAAAAAATTGGTCTTATTTGTAAGATCACATCTATATTGTAAATAATATTTAATTACTTATTTCCAAAAACAGAATTATTATGTCAACAGTCGCAATAATAATGACAAAGGTAATTTTGAAAAAAAAAAATATATTATATGTTTGCATTTTCAACGCCACTAACATTAATCGACTTTTTTGATCGAGGTAAATTTATTCAAAAGGATCTTACATAAACAAATAAATATATATATATATATATGACCATAGGAAGTTTTTTTTTTACAAAATTATTGCATGATTAATATTGTTTTTCCTTAACTAAATTCTCTTATTATAATCTCTTTTTTACTTTTAATATTTTTTTTAATAATGATTACATAAGGGTAGTGTAGTCAAAACATCCTAAATTCTTACTAGTATTTAATTATTTTTTAAAAACGATTTGCATAACCTTAAAATACATGTATATATCAAATGGAAAGAAGGAGTAACCGTATGTCCGCGTAAGACAGCCCAGTTGGTGGCTGCGGGGACATTTAGGATTTCCCTTTCTCCAAGTCATGGGTTATAGTCCCAGACCTCCCATGTAAACCCAAAAAAAAAAAGGAGTAACCGTATGTCCGTACCAGTAAGATTTCTGCAGTTAATTGAGAGAATGATCAATCAAAAAATCAACCAATTAACTGTCCATTGCAAAAATCATAAAACTGGTCCACAGAAATTTGAAACCCCTAGAAATATTAACTGTCATAAAAATAATCACTAGAATAAAATTAACTGTCATAAAAGAAAAATGCAGAATAAAATTTCAGACCAATAGAAATATTATAAAGATTTTTTTAATATGTGCCTTGGACACATTTTTAGAATATGTCAATTTACAATAATGCAGATTTACCAAAAAAAGCCTATAGATCTTTTATAAACCGAAAGCTATACGTAATCCATAAGGATGCGTAAGATGCATAACAGAGAAAGATCAATCAATTTCTCTCTTTCTGACACCCAAAAAACTCCAAACTTGGAATCATCCCTTTCTCTCATTGACACTAACTATACATTCAGGATGTTCACAAATGGCAAAGCCTCGTCCAGTTTTAAAACAGCAGATTCCATGCAGGATAGTGAAGCTGTGTAGGATCTGCTTAGCAATTTACCTGATGAAATCTTGGGCCACATAGTTTCTTTTCTGCCTAATGAATTTTCTCTAGAAACCAACCTCCTTTCTACTAGGTGGAGAGACTTATGGAATAAAACTATAGTTAGATATGGAACTGCTGAGGATTTCACTGATGTTGTTGCTACATTTCTGACTCGTTTTGAAGTCCTTGATCCATTAAAGCACCCTAGGAAGCTTCAATTTCACATTGATGAAGACAATGTACTTTTGGCAACTATTGCATCTAATGGTAATGTTATAATATCCAGAGCATATCTCATAATATTTTTTTTATTGTATTCTAGAATCAATTATGATTTATCATGTTATTATGGATAATCATATTAGGATTGGTTATATCATTATATGCAATTTTGTTAGGATTTCATTTGTCTTTTGTCATTGACCTGCAAATCAGACCGACCTTTTATATTTTTTGACACATTATTTCTTACGTTCTAAATTAACTGTCGTTTTAGAATTTTCACACAAATTAAGAAAGTTATTTAATGCTTCAATTTTCAAGAAAATTATTAGATAATTTTACTATAATATCCTCAGTACATTAATTATGACTCATTTCACATATTTCAACACATTTATTCCATGGTTAAAGTTGTAAAAAATCAATTAATACAACCTCGAATTCCTTAAGCGACAAATAATTTGGAACAAGTCAAAAAGACTAAAGTGACAGATAAAGTGAAAAGGATGGAGTAATAAATAGGCAATCTTATTGTGGGTTTCTCTATTTGCAACAGGTAAGCTTCTTCTGGATTTCTCTCCTTGGAAGAAAGAGATGCAAATGCAGTATGAACTGCAGTTCAAGCTGAATAAGCAACACATAACTTACTTGTCTTCTCCCTCTACTTTCTTAGTAAAAACTCTGTATTTGAAATCAGTAAACTGTTTCACAAGTGATGTAGCTTCCTCTGTTGTTTCAAATTTGGAGCATCTTGAGAAATTGGTGATCGTTGAGTGCAGCGGATTGCAATCTTTGAGTATTGACTCTAAATCAAAACTTCACATGTTAACTATCATAGATAGCTTACAATTGAAGTCTCTCCATCTTAAAACTTCTAAACTCAAATCTTTTCGATATCGTGGACCTCTTCCTTTGATTTGGCCTGAATATCATTTCAACCTGAGTGAGGGCATGCTTGATTTCAGACTTGGTCCAAACTGCAGTAACTTCAAGAGTACAGATTTTGATGCAACTTTGTTAACGATAAAGAATGCTGAAGTTCTCACCCTTTGTCAATGGACTTTTGAGGTTTGCTCTTCATTCTTCATTTATTCTATTGCTAGTTTTTGTGCATTTATTTTGGTTATTTTCACTTTTTCTTTGTTACATTGATTCCTTGTCATGAACATAGGACTAGTATATGAATCTATCTATCTCACTTAAAGTTTAAAATTAAGGTCGGTAAAGTAGTGGGCCCAATACATTTTTTTTAGGTGATAACAAGAGGGTGCAACAACCAAAAGCAAAAAGCAAACTAAGAAATTACATAGCTCCTAGGAGCAGAAATGAATATTTAGAGTGTGCAAAATATGGCATCCTCTGTCCAAATCTAAGTTTTTATTAGCTAGATAGTCCGCACATGAGTTTCCTTCACGTACGTAAAGTGTGATGAAAGTGGATAGTTCAATCACGTCTACAAAGATCTTTAATACGCAGGACGAGACTATTCCTAGATCAAGTTGTACCTGTATTTGTAATTAGGTTGATAACAGTTTGAGAGTCACATTCAATTTGGAGTCGGTGGTAACCTTTTTCCCAAGCAATTTTCAGGCCAATAAAGACCCCCCAAAGCTTTGCTTTAAAAGCAGTACAAAGACCAATGTTATAACAATAGCCAAGGTCCCATTTTCCAGAGCTGTAACGGAAGAGACCACCACACCCTGATATCCCCGAGTTTCCTTTTGACACGCCATCTGTATTGAGCTTCATCCATCCTTCTGGTGGAGCCTTCCAATTAATGAAGATAGTTATTCTTCTTTTGCAAGAATAATTGTTGCTATTCTCAGGTTTGTTAAGTACTTTCTGGATTACTTGTCGCATTTTATGAATCGATATAGTGGGGTATGTGAAGTCGGGATCATTGGCAGCAAGATTTCTCCATCTCCAGAGTGTGTACATGGTCCCCAAAAAGAGCACCTTCCAGACCTTCTTGGAGTAGCTACCCCAATTCCTACAAAGATTCTCCCTGCACCAAGAAAATAGATCACAATTAAAAAGGTCATTATATTCACGAGGGAGAAGAACATTTGTCCAGATATTCCTGATTTTGGAGCAGTCCCTCATGGCATGAATTGTTGTTTCATCTTGAGTGTGACATAACAGGGATAATGCGGTGCCCAAATTCCATTTGTTCTTCACCCTATTCCTCGGAAGGCGATCTTGGGAGGTTTTCCAAAGGTGGAATTTCCATCTTGCAGGACACTTGATGTTCCATATCTCCATCCAAGGGATAGTGGGGACTGACGGTTGTTCATTACTAGGGACGTGATATGCATGTTTGACAGAGAAGGAGTTGTTGTTAGGGTATCAAACGATCATCTTCAAGACTTTCATGAGGAGGAGGGATGGTATGAATCCTTTGGAGTATATTCTGAGGAAGTAAGTGCTGTAAACGAGCATAGTCTCATTCTCCAGAAGAGGTAGTCATGTCCTTGACAAGCTCAAACTCAATAGAAATAAGATCATTGTTAGAGCATAAGTCCTCTAGAATTATATTATCACCTATCCATTTATCTTTCCAGAACCAAGTGCCTTTACCATTACCTATCATAAATTCAGTATTATTGAGTAAATGGGGCCAAAGATCAACCATTCTCTTCCAAAGGGTAAAGTCACTATTCTTATAGCTGGCAAAAACCTGAATATTTTGACCTCTAGCATACTTACCTTTCAAAACCTGGACCCATAAATCCTCAGGTTTTGTTAAAACACCTCAGCAAAGTTTTAAAATAAAAGCATTATTAAAAGTATTAACTCTACGCATACCAAGTCCGCCATGGGACTTTGGCTGACAAAAAGTATCCCAACTAATTAAATGTGCCTTTCTTTGATTCTCTGTACTTTCGCAAATAAAATTGTGTTGGTATTGTTCAATTTGTTGACATATTCCTACGGGGACGACAACATGCTGCATAGTGTGATTGGTCATAGCACCCAAACTGGAGTTGGCAAGAACAACACGACCTGCAAAAGACAAACTATTAGATCTACATCCATCTAATTTATTTTGAAGTTTTTCCAAAAGAGATTTAAAAGTATCTTTTTTACGCTTTCCACCATGATCATTAAATCCTAAATAGCTGCATAAACCAATAGTCAACTTAAAACCACTGGCTGAGACAATTTCCTCTTTGGTATGATGGGGCACAATGTTAGAGAAGAAAAGGCTTGTCTTAGCCTCATTAATCTTGTGACCAGAAGCCATCCCAAAATGGTCAAGGCAATTCAAAATCACCCTAAGCTAGTCCATGGAAGCTTCTGCAAAAATAAGAAGATCATCAGCAAATAATCAATGTGAAACAAAAGGACCATGTTGGCCAGCCCTTATGGGTTTCCAGCTACCATCATCTACCAATTCAGCAATTAAATGGGATAATTTATCCATACAAATAACAAAAAGAAAGGGTGAAAGAGGATCTCCCTGACGAATGCCTCTGAAAGGATGAAAAGATTATGTTTTTTTCGCCATTCTAAAGCAGCTTAAAAGAGGCTGAAGTAATGCAATCATAGACCATGTTAATGAAGCTCATCGGTAAATCAAGCTCCATGAGACATTGCTTAATGAAGTTCCACGAGATCCTGTCATAGGCTTTTTCCAGATCGAATTTTATTGACATAAAACCTTTTTTCCCTTGAAGAGTTTCATCGAGTGGACAAGCTCTTGAGAAATTATTATATTATCCTAAATATTCCTGCCTGGAACAAAACCAGCTTGATTGGGAGAAATCCAATCGTTCAAATGAGGCTTGATCATGTTCGCTAGAATCTTAGTGATACACTTGTAAACCACATTACACAAAGCAATTGGCCGAAATTGGGAAGCCTTTTGAGGTTGATCTAGCTTACGAATGAGCACAAAAAGGGTAGAGTTAATGGATTTGATTGCCTCAAAATTTTGCCACATATAGTTGATGAAATCACAAAGGTTATGATGAATGAGATTCCAATTATGCTAGAAGAACAGAGCAAGAAGTCTGTCTTCACCAGGAGCTTTAAGGGATCCTATAGAAAATACTGCCTGCTTGATTTCTTCTATATAAGGAGGTATTCCAAGAAGACCAATATCAGCATCACTTTTAGGGTAGCTATTACGACATTGTAGGGGAGTTCGAGAGTGATTTTCTTCCGAATAAAGATTTATGAAGAAGTCCCACACTAAGCATTTGAGAGTGGTGCGATCATGAATCCATTCACCCGAGTCATCTTTAATAGCAAGGATCCTATTCTTCTTTCTTCTACTAATAGTGCCTGAGTGATAGTATCTAGTATTCCTATTAATTTGGAGTGAGCAGCCATCTCTTGCTTTCTCCATCCGTTTCATTTGTAGTGTTTTTAATGCAAGGGAATTTTCGTTCATAAAATAAACCTCCTTTTTAGATAGAGACAATACTCCTTACCACACTTCATAATTGTATCACGATTGAAATTGGAGCTACATTATATGACCTAATTGCAATTTAAAACTATATCCTCATCTAACATACTCGCCATATCCCAATCTATAAGGTGTTTTTACCAATTCATAAAAATTAAGAAAATTAATTCGAAGTACTTTATCTTTCCCGTAAAAAAATAAAAAATACTTTATCTATAAAAAAAAAGTTAGAAGTACTTTATATGGTCTCAAATACATAGGAAAAAAACTAACTTCACACTTATTAAAGAAATTAGTTGAGTGCATTTGGGTTTTTTTTTAAATCATAAAAAGATAGGCTACTTTGGAAAACATACATAGAGAATAAAACAAAAATTGAATGATACAACCACTTTATTGAAATATTTTAGGAATAATTATAATGGGAATAGAAGATTAGTTAAATTTTGTTTATTGAAATATTTTAGGAATAATTATAGTGGGCGGACCTCGATGCAAGCGATGTAACGCGACATCACCTACAAGGGCATAGGGGTAAGCAAATCTATACACATAATCAATAGAGCTTAAATGTTGAAGTAACATGATTATGCACAGATAACCCCAAATCAGTTAATAGCCACAATTAACACTTAACTCACGCTTAATGCAAATATGATGTTCATTCACTCATTCAGATATCCAGCCTTAACTAAATTAAGGGTAAGTGGCATCATGCTTGTCATTCTTCCTTTTCTAAGATTCTCCATCTAAGGTCCTCACGGACGCCAATCCAATACCACAATGCATTTCCAAATCACGAATACGTTACCAAAACGTATGGCGTACTAGCTCGGAAGTGATAAAAACGTCACACTACCTGGTGAACGTCACGTCGCCCAAGGACGTAAACCTATCACTTCTCAACATACAATGGGTGTGATAAAAAACGTCACCACATTTGATGAACGTCACGACGCCTAAGGACGTAAACCTTATCACTTGTGATACACGACAGAGGTGATAAAAAACGTCACCATGTCTGATGAACGTCACGTCGCCTAAGGACGTAAACCTTATCACTTGTGTGCACCACACCCTTCTCAACAAACAACGGGTGTGATAAAAAACGTCACCACATCTGATGAACGTCACGTCGCCCAAGGACGTAAACCTTATCACTTGTGTAACACAACAGAGGTGGTAAACAACGTCACCATGTCTGATGAACGTCACGTCGCCAAAACGTAAACCTTACCACTTGTGTGCAACACACCGTTGAACCATCAAATCAACAGTATACCACATACTGTCCACATTGTCCACCTTAATGTGTCATCGAGCTAGCAGCAACTTTTTGGGATTCCAGAGGTCCTCCTCATGTCACCCGAACATGAGTAAACGATCTAATATCCAAACTCAAACATGAATGTAATATCTTTGCTTAAATAAATTGATTGGTATATTTCAATATGTAACGTGCCACCCAAGCATCGTTATGACGTGCCACCCGAGCAATGTCCCATCGTCCAAAATGAATAACCATATAATCAATCAATCTCTTTTAAGTCCTAGATCACTTGGATTATTGTAGTTAAATTCTTAACCAACTAAGTCAGAATTGAACATGGTGTTTCTCAGGTTCAGGTAAATTACCCGAGTATAATCCAGCATACTCGAGTGTTTTTCAACTTTTCCAGATTACTCGAGTGTTCTTTAGGGTTACTCAAGTGTTCATGACTTTCTGGGGATCTGGGTTTCAAATTTATTAAATTACTCGAGTGGTTCATGGGTTACTCGAGTGGTTATCATGATTTCCAGAATACTCGAGTCACCCCTGAATTACTCGAGTGGTTTGCCTTAACATGTCCCCAGGTCTTACTCGATACTCGAGTACTAGACACAATACTCGAGTGTTCTTGCTCAAATTACATTGTTTTACAAACATTTTACTCGAGTATCCTGTCCAATACTCGAGTGTTTCCCAGCAGAACAGACTGGAATCTTTGGTTTAACACACCATTTTCAGTTCTACTCAATTCTAGTCCAATCCAGGGATCCACAAAGTTCATATATCATAACTAGAACATGTTACAACACAAAAACAACAACTTATTACACTGAATCGAATCTGAGCAATCATTATGCATAAAAACACATTTTCAACAACTTAACATACCAAATTCGGTTCCAAACACTTTTGGCATGAAAACAACTTGCACATAGCTCACATGCAACATATAGAACTTGCTCAGAACATCCTTAGAACACAGGTTGGTCTCCAAACCAATTTCCCTATTCAAACTAAGCCCTTAGAGCCTCTTGGTGGCTCTCTAATCAAATGCATGCAATTTAAACTCTATCTAGTGAATAGAGAGCTTCCCCTTACCTCTTAAGCGTGAATCAACAGAGACTTTACCCCAAACTTAGCTTCCAAGCTGAATTCCCCAAAATCCACACTGAAACAGAGCAGTTTCAGCAGAGCACCAAGATTGAATTGGTTGATGCATGAAACAGCCATAAAAATTGGGGAAATTAGTCTCTATACACTCTCTACAATTCACACTAACTAAAGAGATAAGATTAACATGGAGAGGTTGCCTGAGCTTACCAAAATCGAGCTCCCAAGTAAGCTCCAGGAAACCTTACACAGCAAACGGACTCCAACTTCCAAACTTCGATTCTTCCAAACTACGAACTCTCAGCTCACAATCTTGGTATATTTGTGAAGCCCTGAATGTGAGCTTCACAATGGTGTATGATTTGTGGTTCGAATCAACCCAGAGAAGGAGAATCGATTGAATCAATTCAGAAACCCTAACTCAAGCAAAACTCACGAATTGAGCAAAGGGGTTGATTGATTCATCAACCATGGCTTAAATAGCCATTCATGGAGCTCATGCAGCTCGACACGAAAGCCATGGACGTGTTGAAGGCTTGATTTCGTGTCAAACGGCGGTGACTCGTTGGTGGTGACTCACCAATCGCACTCACTCGTCAACTCTGACCAGAATACTCGAGTGTTTCCAAAACTACTTGAGTATTTTGACCAGTTTTTGAAAAATATTAATTTTATTTTCTTTCCCGCCAAAATCTTTCTAAAATCACTTCAAGGTCCCCAAACAGGGACTAATGTGAAAATATTCATTTTCTCATATTAAAATTCTTTAATACCATCTTTCATAATAAATTACATGAAATCAAGACTAAAAATAACTAATTATAAATAAACTTTATAATTAACAATTTATTAATCAGGGGTTAAAAATCAGGGATGTTACACTCTTCCCCACTTAAAAGGAATTTCGTCCCCGAAATTCTTCTTTAAAAGTTCTATAATTTCCAAAGTTACACAAAAGTTGTTCTAAGGTTATATATTCAAAATATGGTTAGGAAGAACCCTTCCCCACTTAAAAGGAATTTTCTTATATATATATTCTTTTTTTTTCAAACTCTCTGACCCAAAACGTTTCACAAAATATTTCAATTGAACTTTTTCTCAATTAAAACTTTTGCATTCTAAAGCACATACAAATCCTTGTTTCTCATAAAAGGGTTTTTCTTAAATTTCCTCAAGATTATCTTGTAATTCCTTCAAATGAAATCTTTTGACTAAAAACTTTTTTGAATAATACCTTTAAAATATGTATATGTATATATACTCCTCAATTAAAACATTTTCCAAAGATCCTTTTTGAGGAAAACCCCGTTCCGCTGCGCACTCTGATCACTTGGCACGAGTAGGGAAATATTCGTATGACTTCATTTCTTAATAGTTGTAAACATCAGGGTGATCAGTCCTAATATTTAAACTATCAGTAAGGAAATCATCCCTTTCAGATATAATCTTTCTCAAGAAAGACTATACGATTTACCTTTAAGTTAGATGAACTTAAAGATTAAGGGTATTATTGTCACTATCAGACTTATTCAGATAGCCAAGTTCTAGAGAAACTTCCGTTGGGGAGACAAATATTTGTCCTATCCCGGTGGTTCTTAATCTCTCTAGTCTTAACTGATCTTCCTCTTTCTGTAGTGCCCAAAGGCATTTATCACATCCAACTGTGATAAGGGTTTTGATCACAGAAATTCAAGTTAAAGACTTGTTCAGATATACCAATTACAAAACGATTTAATTAACGCAGTCGAAAGCATTTGACCACGTTAATTCGAGTCGACAAAGGGATAACTCAGACTACCTATATCCGAATCTAATCACGCATCCTAACAGGATGGAAAACTCTCCCATTCTTGATTTGCTGGCTGACCATTCCCTTTTCGTATTTCTTCTTTAAGCAATCCGGCGAATAAGACTTCATTTTCTTGTGACCGAAATCAAATATTCCTTTTCGTTCATCACTATTCAATCCATGATGATGCACCTTACCTTCTCAAATAATTTCTTTCCATCGGCTTTTCAGTTACTTTCTTGCGATTGAGGTTTCCTTAACTCCTTATGAAATTCTAGTCCCCATAAGGAATTCACTCATAAGCTTCTTGTGCTTATAAGTTTCATGTGCTTTCCTCATTATCCATACCAATTCTATACATGTTTGCTAGTGTCAGGAATCCCTTGTTCCTCAATGATTGACAACTGGTTTGAAATTCAAACATCATTCTTTTCCCGACTCCGCATGTTTGAATCTTCTATCAAAATTGCAACGAAACATACTTCTCCGATCCTTCGAACTTGGCAATGTCTTCCCCGAGATTCGTATTGCCCTACCTTATTTCCAACAATTTAATCTCCTTGATCTTTCAAAACTTCATCCTTGAGTGATTCCCAAGTGACATGCCAATCCTATGCTTCCAATATCAAATTCACATAGTTCCACTATGTCTTAGTTCCACCATTTATCATATAAATGGTATAACCTTTACTCATCCATTTTGCTTGATCCCATAACTAATCTTCATCTTCCAAATCGTCTGGAATCCAAATTCTTACCCTTGAAATATCCCCTATGGAACTTAGGTTTCTTCCCTTTCGAATCAATCTCTTATTGGTCCTCAATTCTTCGGTTCTTTGTTGCAATTCACGAATTCGAGTTAGGAATTCTACTGTGGTTTGCAATCTCCACTCCTTACTTTTCGTCGGTCTACTTGTATCCTCAAGCTCGAATCTATTAGACTCCTTAAATCCACTTCCTTAAACTCCATAGAGCTCCCATGAATTGCCTTTCAGTCCATTGTGATTGCTTCCTCATTTGTTTTGTCATAACGACGACAGAGTCTCCAATCATGAGCCTTTAAGATTCTGTCTGTCGACATTGTCCCTTGTTCAACTTCTCCTCCCGGTTGGACAATTACTTCGACTATCCAGGGTCATTAACGTTTAAAGCGTAGTGACGCGAGGAAAGGCCTCGAGCCCTCACAACAATCATGATCGTTGCAAAGCTCAAGTCATGCGCCAAGTGTATCACCTTGTATATTCAATCCCTTTGATGCATACACACATCTACCTTTCTTTCATAAAACTACTTCCTTCCAAGTCCCGTTCTCGACACATGAAAGGATGCTCCAATACTTTGGCATGAATCAAGTAGGAGTAACACATGAGGAAATGTTATCCTTCCCCAGAATCACGTCCAAATGTGATAAAGGATGATAGATTGAATTTAACTTAGTGCCGCGATCAAATATCTCGACACTATAATCTAACAACTTTAGAAACATGTTTGGGTAGTTTCATCGGGTCTCTAATTTTAAAACAATTAGGGAAATCCGACTTCAATCCACTCACACATATATGTTGAACAAAAGAATAAGTAACTCCCAAATCGAACACAATTATGCAAAGTTGGTTTTGAAATAAATGGTTACCTTGCACGAGATCGGGAGATTGGTTCTTTTCTACTCTATTTAGGGTAAACGCTTTTCCTTGAGTCTTTGGTTTGCTAGCAAGTCTGGTGTGGTTACTTTTCACAGACTCTCTGCAGTAACGTGCAATATGACCCTGCTTTCCACAATTGAAGCAATTACTTGTTGCCCAGCAGATCCTTCCATAATGATGATGCTTACACTTCTCACAGTAAGGAGCATTACTGCGAGACTTAACCCCATCCTTAACTTCAACTCTTCCTTTGCCTCGATTCTGATCCAAATATGGACCCTTATTCCGAAGATCAAATCTTTTCTTTCTTTGTGGTCCATAACTCGGCTGGTTACTCTTTGCTTGATCAGCTAATACTTCCGCCTTCTTATCATCCTCATACATTCGACACATATCTACCAACGTAGGAAAACTTTGAATCTTTTGATAACTGAAAACAGATTTCAGTTCAGGTTTCAAACCACTTTCAAACTTTATACATTTGCTCCTTTCATCAGGATTGTTTTGATAATATGGAGAGTACTTCATCAGTTCCTCGAACTTAGCTGCGTACTCACCTACACTCATGTTTCCTTGATTTAATTGCAGAAACTCAATTTCCTTTTTCCTTCTTAAGTCTTCCGGGAAATATTTATTGAGAAACTTTTCCGTAAACACACCCCAATTAATATCCCTTCCTTCATAGTGCAGGAGCTGAACTGTGTGATTCCACCAGTTCTCCGCCTCGTCTTCTAACATATAAACTGCATATGCCATCTTCTGAGCCTCGGTGCAGTCTAATGTTCTAAAGATCTTATCCATAGTATGAATCCACTTATTAGCCTCCTCAGGCCTAAATTCTCCTTCGAACTTAGGTGGATTACAACTTCTAAAATCCGCCAAACTCTTAGTTTCCGAATTACCAACGTTATATTGATGAGGCGGTTGTTGAGATTGCTATTGCTGCCATTGATGCATAGATTCCATCACAGCGGTGATTCTTTCTAATATCGCATCGGTGCGATTTTGATTTCTAGTCGTCATAATAGACCTGCGCTATTGCTCATGGTCACATACGGTGGACTAAGGAACATTCTCCACACAACCTATCCTAAGGTCATAACAATAGTTTTCAACAATGCATACAGTTTCCACAATATATCAATTACTCCATTTGAGCAAGATAATAGTATTCAAAACAATAAATATGCCCGATGGATACCTGCTTGATGTCGATGACTACCATTCTGGAGCTACTTCCACTACTACAGGATCTGACTTTTGCTCTGATACCACTAAGTGTAACACCCTCAAAATAACCCAAGTAATTCATACAAAATGAATACTATTACATGAGAATATATGGACTTGTAAAATGTTAGAAAATACTGGATTCAAAATCTTCTTTTATATTTTCCAAATAGTCGGGTGCACAAACCAAAACATAGGATGTTTGGAGCATAGTTTACGTGTTACTTTTAAAATCGAATTCGGCATTTACTTTGCACAAAAGGTAATTTCGCAAATCTTGGATAGCATCCTCTTTAAGGATAAATGTACTCTATTTCATATAAAGGAACTCAAGTATTGCCATCTGTTGGAAACCAACAAGCGGGCTAAGCAAATACTAGAGGGGGGTGAATAGTATTTTGAAGCACTAATACCAAATATTTCGATTGGTAATTGAAGAATGGAGCTAAGACTGAATTTTCTGGAATCAGACACAAAAGACTCGAGTCTTTTGTGAAATACTCGAGTTTTTCAGTGATGAACAACTCGAGTCTTTTCTGAAATACTCGAGTTTTTCCTATCAGATAGCAGAAAAACCAGAAACGAAAATTCAGCAATTTTAACTCAAATCAATTCAATATTAAACAGGAACTTATCCAACAGAATAGCAAGCAATCTAAATAACTTTTAAACACAAAGATTCCTTGAACCTGCTACCTAATTGTATAAATCCTAATTGATTGAAATGACTTAAGTCTATTGAGCTAGAAAGTAGATTAAAAGCAATAAACCAACACTCAAGCAATTTTATCCTGGTTCACTCCAACAATGAGCTACATCCAGTCCTCCTAATCACTTAGGAGTTTCTACTAATAATAAAATTGTTAGAAATTACAAAGGATTGCTTGAGAATGGCCTCACTCAACCTAACCCTTTCAAGAGTGTACCAAACTCTTGATTTCTACCCCAATTTGATTCCGGTGATTGAAGAACTCTTCACAAAGCTTCCTTGAACTCCCTTCAAGAAACTCCACCGGGCTAGGAACCTCCTAGTCTTGTGCTTGAGAACCTCTCAAGACTTCCAACACCCTAAGCCACTTAGGGTTTGCGTGGGAACAATCCAAGACTTTGAATAATCAAGCTTTTTGTATGTGTATTACTAATCTCACAATGGATTAGCACAAATAAGCACAGCTCAATGTAAGAATTGAGGCCTAAAACTCAACTTGGAATAAAATGACAATATGAGTGAGAAGTTGAGCTTTTTGGGAATTAACACTTGAGAAGAGGAAATTATGAAAGCTTGTAATCAATGATGTGTTGTTGTCTTGTTTGTTCTTGCACAAATTCAAAGAGAAATTTTACAATAAGGTTCTGAATTGCTCTCTTGGGTTGGATGAGACTCAAATGCCCTCAATTGGGTTTTTGAGTTTCTCCAACGTTCATTTTTGCTGACTGGACAAAAATACTCGAGTCTTTTGGTAAATACTCGAGTCTTTTTGGTCGGTCACGAGTGAATTGGTGCACGAACAAGACTAACGGTCATATTTGCTGACCTGGCACAAATACTCGAGTTTTTCTATAAATACTCGAGTATATACTCGAGTCTTTATCAAAATACTCGAGTATTTTGATCAGATATGGGAAAAATTATTTTTCAATTTTATTTTTTCTCTCAAGTATTAATTTTTGGTCAATCTCAACTTAATAAACATATAAAAATTTATTCCTAGAAGAGACTAACTATTTCTACCCACTCTCAACCACTCTCAACATAAATTAGAAATTTACAATTAATATTTGATTGAGAATGATTGGGCACTTGTCTTCTTTTCTTGACTTCTTGTTGATGTTGATGTTGCAATATCTTCAAGGCATGATTTGCTAATTATTTTGTCATCATCAAAACATAATCCACATAATTAGGAGCATTGAATTCACAATCTCCCCCTTTTTGGTGATGACAAAATAATTAACACTTGATCCATTTGTTAAGCTTGATCCACTTGGAGATGCAACTCCCCCTCACTATATGATACTTTTCACCTATCTAAAAATTCAGCTTGTGCAAGATGTTATGACAATTTAATTTTAGCACCAAGCCTATGGTATTAGAGTATTTAACAATTATCAGAGTATATACCATAATTAGAGAATTTTAGGTGCAACAATATCAAGACAAGTGTATAATATCTCTCCCCCTTTTTGTCATACGCCAAAAAAGATGTAACAATTTAGGAAAAAGATCAAGGGAGGAGAGGTGCATAATCGGAAAACCCCATAACCAACTATGCAAAAAAATAGACTTAATAATAAATATAAAGAGCTCCCCCTGAAGCTTTGCACAAACATCATAATGAAAACCAAATTCATTAACATAAAAACATCATAAAAGGTCCAAATCAAAGGTGCAATAATAAACCCAAAGTCTCAAAACACCAAGTTCTCAAAGTACAGAAAATGCAACAAGATCAACAGGATGAAAACATAATGAAAACTAAAATAGAAAATCCATAAGCAGCAGCATCAAAACATGGAAGGAGCTGGATCATCTGGAGGAGGATAAAATCGAGAGAAGGCCGCCATCATCTCATCAAACCGGCGGTGCATCTCCCCTGACTGCTGGTCCAGGCGGGCATTAATCTGGGCCGAGTGCTGATCCAAATGAGAATAAAACATGGCAGACTCTGCACTCATCCTAGTGTCTAAGCTAACAAAATCATCACGCTGGCTGTCCAAAGCATGCACAAGGGAGTCTATTCTCCCATCTAAAGTGTCCAGTCGTGTGATCACATTCTCTCTCCAGCCCGAGTTGTCAAACCCAGATTGAGATCCAGGGAAGTCATCAAAATTAATCTGATCAATAGGATCCCCTTCTTCAGCCTGGGCAAATGCAGCAGCTTCCTCTTCCATCTGTTGGGCATCCATCCCTTGTTGAGCTGCAACATTTGCAACCCTCTCTAGCTCAGCAATATCAGATCGGTACAAGTATTGGCCAGAGGGTTCATGGAATGCCATGTCCTGGTGACTCAAGGTGCCTTTGTTGAGGCAATGCTGGTTCACATGAAGAGTCTTTTTCTCTTCATTGCGTGGGATAGGCACCTTGAAGTAACTCAACAGATAACAAACATGCATGGCATAGGGCAGGGTTTTTGGGTGTTTAGACTTAGCAGCAAGGAGCATTCTATCCAAAATTATGCGACTCCAGTTCAGCTTCTCATTGTTCAGGATGGCACTAAGAAGCCTAAGTTCATTGTTTGTGGGTTTGGCATAATTGGGTGAGGTTTGAGGCACTAATTGATGACAAACAATATAATGCAACACCCTAGATTGGACAGTCATATATGAGGAATGCTTAACTCCTTCGGTCCATACACGACCGGGGCGCAAACAACTTTGAAAAATGCCGTCCGCATCGGCCTTTAGAGAATTGTCCCCGTGACGTGTTGTCCCAAAAGCTACAAAGAGGTCCTTAGTGCTAATTTTAAAACGAACACCCTCAACCATTGTTTCTATGACATTGTCCTTTAGCCTAAGGTTTGCATAGAATGTTCTAACTAACCTAGGATATATAGGTCCATGAAATTCCAGAAATTGAATCAGTTTCTGATATCTAAGGTTAGTAACAAAATGGAAACCCTTACTCTCAAGGAAAGTACTATTGATCCATGAGATTACTCCGAATTCTCTGGTGGCAAAGCCTTCCATCCTTTCCAAGCGTTCATCCTCTTGATAGTAGTCAGAAATTTCCTCCTCGGAAGATGAGTCAGCAATCCTTACTCTCTTTCCTTTGCCAGATGAAGAAGCCATAGATGAAATGATGTGAAAATTGGAGTTTTGGAAATTAGGGTTTTAAAAGGGGGTGACGGATTTGAGGTTGAAAAGAGGTGAAATTTGTTGAAATAAAGGTAGAAAAGTGATTAGAGGATGTAAAACTAGTAAGATTTGGCAAAAATTTGAGTAAAATCGGAGTTTTGAGGAGAGAGATATGAGAAAACCGAGAGAGAAGAGAAAGGGGTTCGTGAAACTCGAGTTTGTGGGGGCTGGAGTATATATAAACTCGCCAAAATACTCGAGTTTATTCAACAAAACTCGAGTTGTTCTTTGAAAAATACTCGAATTTTTGAGAATATACTCGAGTCGTTCGTGACTCAGCCCAGATTTCCCCAGAAAACTCGAGTAAAAACGAAAAAAACTCGAGTTTGGTCCGAAAGTTCAAATTTCAGAAAAACGCAAAATACTCGAGTTTTTGGAAAATACTCGAGTTTGGTCTGAAAGTTCAAAAATTGGGGGTTTCGAAAGACTCGAGTGTTTTGAAAAACACTCGAGTAATTTAATAAAGACTCGAGTTTTGTTTAGAAACACTCGAGTATTTTTCTCAGACCCTGATTAAAAACTTTTTCAATTTAAAACTGATTTAATTTTGAATTAAAATACTCGAGTGTTTTTGGAAAAAAAACTCGAGTATTTTGACAGAACAGAGAGTAAAAACACAGTTTTAAAAGACCAAACACAAATCAAACACAAATGCTTCACTACCAACTTTGAATACAGTACAGAATCACACACAATTAACACACACAGTTTCAAATATCATTAAGGACAATTTAACTAAGAATCAATAACACATTAGAGTAAGACTAATTTGGTGATTTTCCAAAAATGACACACAATGCAATTAGCCTATATTAGCTTCATCTAAAATACCAAGTTCTCTCCTAATATGATAAAAGGTGTCCCTTGGTAGAGGTTTTGTAAAAATGTCGGCTAATTGATTTGTGGTACTAACAAATTCAATTGTGCAATCACCCTTTTGTACATGATCTCTTAAAAAGTGATGTCTTATTTCAATGTGTTTAGTTCTTGAGTGATACACCGGATTCTTAGTCAAATTGATTGCACTCGTGTTATCGCATCTAATCGAAATATTTTCAAGTTTCAAACCAAAATCCGATAATTGTTGTTTCATCCATAACAGTTGAGCACAACAACTACCGGCTGCGATATATTCCGCTTCGGCGGTAGAAAGAGCGACACAAGCTTGCTTTTTAGAAAACCATGACACCAATGAACTTCCCAAGAAATGGCAAGTACCACTGGTGCTTTTGCGATCAAGCTTGCATCCCGCGAAGTCGGAATCCGAGTAACCAACTAAACTAAGATTGGCATCAGCAGGATACCATAAACCAGTGTTAATTGTTCCTTTTAGATACTTAAATATATGTTTAACCGTGGATAGGTGAGATTCTTTAGGATTAGCTTGAAATCTAGCACACATGCATACACTAAACATAATATCCGGTCTAGATGCAGTGAGATATAGGAGACTACCTATCATACCCCTATACTTACTAACATCAACCGGTGTACCTTGTTCATCCTTGTCTAGGTAGCATGATGTGCTCATTGGAGTGTAGGCTTCCTTGCACTTGTCCAATCCGAATTTCTCAAGGAGCTCTTTGCAATATTTCCCTTGATGCACAAATATCCCCTCCTTGACTTGCTTTATTTGTAATCCTAGGAAGAACTTGAGTTCTCCCATCATTGACATTTCAAATTCCTTTTTCATCAATTTTGAAAACTTTCTACAAAGAGACACGTTAGTAGCACCGAAAATGATATCATCAACATAGATTTGTACTAACAAAATGTCATCCTTGGTTTTATAAATAAATAGTGTATTATCAACCTTCCCTCTTTGAAACTTGTTTTCTAATAGAAAGGAACTCAATCGATCATACCAAGCTCTAGGAGCTTGTTTCAATCCATAGAGTGCCTTTTTCAATTTATAAACATGGTTTGGAAATTCACTATTTTCAAAACCGGGGGGTTGTTTGACATACACTTCTTCATTTATAAACCCATTCAAGAAAGCACTTTTAACATCCATTTGATATAAAGTGAATTTCATGATTGAGGCATAAGCAAGTAAAATTCGGATTGCTTCAAGTCGTGCAACCAGAGCAAAGGTCTCATCATAATCGATACCTTCCTCTTGGTTGTACCCTTGAGCTACTAGTCTAGCTTTGTTTCTTATAATCAACCCGGATTCATCAAGTTTGTTTCTATAAATCCATTTAGTACCAATTATGGTATGATCATCGGGTTTAGGGACTAGATCCCAAACTTCATTTCTTTCAAATTGGTTTAATTCTTCTTGCATAGCAAGAACCCAATGATCATCCTCAATGGCCTTTTTAATTGAATCGGGTTCAATTTGAGAAACAAATGAGACATAGTGGCAAATGTTTTGAATAGACCTACGAGTAAGTACTCCCTTTGACATATCTCCTATGACTTTGTCTATAGGATGAGCCTTGACCGATTTCCAAGTTGGAGGAAGTTCTTCCCTTACTTCTCCTTCATCAACTTTTGAATTATCTCTCTCTTTTTCTTCTTTTGAAAAGACAATGTCATCTTCACTAGCATCACATAAAACACTATCTTCTTTTGAAGACTCATTAAAAACCACATGAATTGATTCCTCAACAGTTAAAGTTCTTTTATTGAAAATTCTATAAGCTTTACTATGAGAAGAATAGCCTAAAAATATGCCTTCATCGGATTTGGAATCAAACTTGCCAATGTGTTCTTTTCCATTATTTAAAACAAAAACTTGGCATCCGAAGACATGAAAATGAGATATATTTGGCTTTCTTCCCTTGTAAAGTTCATAGGGGGTTTTATCCAAAGAGGGCCTTATCAAAATACGATTTAAAACATAACAAGCCGTATTGACGGCATCGGCCCAAAAATATTGAGGTACTTGAGAATCATTTAACATGGTTCTAGCAAGTTCCTCTAGCACCCTATTTTTCCGCTCTACCACTCCGTTTTGTTCCGGAGTCCTTGGTGCGGAGAATTGGTGCTCAATACCATTTTTAGCACAAAATCTATCAAATTTGTGGTTTTCGAATTCACCACCATGATCGGTACGAATAATAATTACTTTTTGATTTACTTGGTTTTGCAAAAGTTTGACATGATGTTTAAAAGATTTGTAGGTCTCACTCTTAGTAGTTAAAAATAAAGTCCAAGTAAACCTAGAGAAGTCATCAACAATCACCAATGCATAATAGTTGCCACCAAAGCTTTTTATTTGTGATGGTCCAAACAAGTCCATATGAAGCATTTCTAATGGCCTTGATGTGGACATCACCATTTTTGATCCAAAGGTGTTTTTAGTTTGTTTACATTTCTTGCAAGGGGAACAAACACCTTCAATAGAAAAATTTAGCTTTGGTAAACCAACTACTAGATCTTTAGATTGAATTTTCTTCAATTGGTTTACATTTATATGAGCGGTCCTACGATGCCATAACCAAGTGTCATTTTCTTTGCTCACTAAACAAGTAGAGACCAAAGAAGTGACTTTGTTCAAATCAACTAAGTAAGTATTATTTGACCTTCTACCAACAAATTTGATTGATTCATCTTTGTCACTTTTAATGAGGCAATGGGTAGAGGTAAAAACTACATGATTACCAATATCACATAATTGGCTTATGCTCAAGAGATTATGTTCTAATCCTTGAACATAGAGCACATTATCAATAATCAAGTTTGAAGAGTTTCCGATTTTACCAATACCAAGGATTTTGCCTTTGTTGTTGTCCCCATAAGTGACATAACCCTTTTCCTTTGGAGTAAGCTCAATGAAGTGCCGCTTATCTCCCGTCATGTGCTTCGAACATCCACTATCAAGATACCACAATTGTTTTCCCGTTCGAAGACACACCTACAAAATGAAATCACTTGTTCACTTTGGGTACCCAAACAATGTTGGGTCCCTTAGGGTTAGTGTTGGGACTTTCTCCCTTCTTAATCCACATATAAGTGCCCTTTTTCATTTCAAACTTCTTAATGTGGCACTCAATGTTGATATGTCCAACCTTTCCACAATAAGTACAAGTTGGTCTCTTTGATGAATTTTTCTTAGAAAATGTTCCAACCACCTTGTACTTTTTGTTCGTTTTATGAACATATCCTAAACCGGTTTTGTTGTGATTATGTCTTTGAGAGTTCAACAACCGGTTGAGGTTTCTATCACTATGTGAGATTGTGAGTTTGTTTTTCAACTCTTTCACTTCTTTTTCAAGTTCATCACATCTCTCACATGGAGTGATAATCTCCTCATGATTTGCACAATCACTTTGATGACTAGAATTAATAAGTTCCAAGGATTCATTTTGAAGTTTCAACTCATTTATAGATTTTTGCAATTCATCAATTTCATGTTGAAACTCCAAAATTTTCTTTCCTTTTTCCTTATTAATTTTAGCAAGCCTTTTAAATTGAATTAACATTTCATTGTAGGCTTCTTGCAAATCATCATATGAAATGGAGTTTGAAGATGAACAAGAAGAGCTAGAGGTTACCTCATCATCACTTTCACTCATGCCATGATTAGCTCTTGATGAAGACTCATGATTGTTCTTGGCCATGAGACAAAGGTTTGCATTTTCATCACCGGAACTACTTGAAGATGATTCATTGCTCTTCTCCGGTGCATCTCAAACAATGTATGCACGCTTCCCTTTGGTCTCTTGGGTCTTCTTGTCATTCTTCTTCAAGAATGTGGCACATTCCATTCTTATGTGACCAACCCCTCCACATTCATGACACTTAACTCCATCATTGGTACTCTTTTTTCTTTGTTTGGAGTCTTTGGTTCTCTTGAAATTGGATGAAGATCCACCTTTCTTCCCTTTGAAAAATTTGTTGAATCTTTTCACAAACATCCCAAATTCTTCTTGATTTGGTTCACCATCGGAATCTCCACTTGTAGAGCATTCTTCAACTTATTTTGTAGCTTTGGTTGAAGCTTTGAGTGCTATGCTCTTTTTCTTTTTGTCCGATTCCTCATGCATCCCAAGTCTTGTAAGCTCCATCTCATGCTCTTGGAGTCTGCCAAACAAAGTGGCTAAGTCCATGCTATTTATGTCTCTTGATTCCTTGATGGCGGTAACCTTGGGTTGCCAACTCCTATCAAGACATCTTAGAATTTTGTTAGTAGTTTCACCATTGCGAAATACTTTTCCCAAGGAAATCAAATGATTAACAATGTGAGAGAATCGCTTTTGCAAGTCACTAATGGTTTCATTTGGCAACATGTGGAACAATTCATATTCGTGAGTTAGAGAATTCAATCTTGCATCTCTAACCTCACTTGTTCCCTCATGTGTGACTTGCAAAGTATCCCACATTTCTTTTGCCGATTTACATTGGGAAACTCTATAAAATTCATCATGGGATAGAGCCGAAAAGATGATGTTTTTAGCTTTTAAATCAAATGAGACTTTTCTCTTTTCATCATCATTCCAACTACTCCTTGGAATTTCAACAATTTCATCATTTATTTTCTTTTTGGGAATGAAAGGACCATTTTCAATTGCATCCCAAATATCCATATCAATTGCTTCAATAAAAACTTTCATGCGAGTTTTCCAATAAACATATCCTTCACCATTAAATAGTGGAGGACGGTTTATTGAAGCTCCTTCTCCACCAAAGTTATTGCTAGAGCCCATTAAGTTTCCAAAAGGATCTTTTTCGAAAAAGTTGTTACACTCGATCTTTCGACCGAGCTCTGATACCACTTGTTGGAAACCAACAAGCGGGCTAAGCAAATACTAGAGGGGGGGTGAATAGTATTTTGAAGCACTAATACCAAATATTTCGATTGGTAATTGAAGAATGGAGCTAAGACTGAATTTTCTGGAATCAGACACAAAAGACTCGAGTCTTTTGTGAAATACTCGAGTTTTTCAGTGATGAACAACTCGAGTCTTTTCTGAAATACTCGAGTTTTTCCTATCAGATAGCAGAAAAACCAGAAACGAAAATTCAGCAATTTTAACTCAAATCAATTCAATATTAAACAGGAACTTATCCAACAGAATAGCAAGCAATCTAAATAACTTTTAAACACAAAGATTCCTTGAACCTGCTACCTAATTGTATAAATCCTAATTGATTGAAATGACTTAAGTCTATTGAGCTAGAAAGTAGATTAAAAGCAATAAACCAACACTCAAGCAATTTTATCCTGGTTCACTCCAACAATGAGCTACATCCAGTCCTCCTAATCACTTAGGAGTTTCTACTAATAATCAAATTGTTAGAAATTACAAAGGATTGCTTGAGAATGGCCTCACTCAACCTAACCCTTTCATGAGTGTACCAAACTCTTGATTTCTACCCCAATTTGATTCCGGTGATTGAAGAACTCTTCACAAAGCTTCCTTGAACTCCCTTCAAGAAACTCCACCGGGCTAGGAACCTCCTAGTCTTGTGCTTGAGAACCTCTCAAGACTTCCAACACCCTAAGCCACTTAGGGTTTGCTTGGGAACAATCCAAGACTTTGAATAATCAAGCTTTTTGTATGTGTATTACTAATCTCACAATGGATTAGCACAAATAAGCACAGCTCAATGTAAGAATTGAGGCCTAAAACTCAACTTGGAATAAAATGACAATATGAGTGAGAAGTTGAGCTTTTTGGGAATTAACACTTGAGAAGAGGAAATTATGAAAGCTTGTAATCAATGATGTGTTGTTGTCTTGTTTGTTCTTGCACAAATTCAAAGAGAAATTTTACAATAAGGTTCTGAATTGCTCTCTTGGGTTGGATGAGACTCAAATGCCCTCAATTGGGTTTTTGAGTTTCTCCAACGTTCATTTTTGCTGACTGGACAAAAATACTCGAGTCTTTTGGTAAATACTCGAGTCTTTTTGGTCGGTCACGAGTGAATTGGTGCACGAACAAGACTAACGGTCATATTTGCTGACCTGGCACAAATACTCGAGTTTTTCTATAAATACTCGAGTATATACTCGAGTCTTTATCAAAATACTCGAGTATTTTGATCAGATATGGGAAAAATTATTTTTCAATTTTATTTTTCCTCTCAAGTATTAATTTTTGGTCAATCTCAACTTAATAAACATATAAAAATTTATTCCTAGAAGAGACTAACTATTTCTACCCACTCTCAACCACTCTCAACATAAATTAGAAATTTACAATTAATATTTGATTGAGAATGATTGGGCACTTGTCTTCTTTTCTTGACTTCTTGTTGATGTTGATGTTGCAATATCTTCAAGGCATGATTTGCTAATTATTTTTTCATCATCAAAACATAATCCACATAATTAGGAGCATTGAATTCACACCATCCAGTTTTCGTCTAGCCAAGTGATACCATTTCCAAAATGTCATAGCCGAATTCTTTCAAATCAATATTAGAGTAAGCGGAAATATCAGGACTATGTAATAGACTTTAGTATAAGCATGGATTTTATTTATATCAAAAGGTACGTAATACATAGTCCGGCGGTAAGGGTCTCCAAAATCCCAGAACAAGTCCATAAGGCTATGTATTTATATGTACATTAAAATAGACCATGGCTCCAGAGTTTTCAAAAGAAACTCCCACAATATATAAAACTCCCAAGGCTGGTCTCATAGCACTGGTCGTGACAGTAGTAGTAGAAGTATCCAAGAAGTAGCAGCAATTATCATCCGACATCATCATCAGTAGCTAATCTCCTCCACAACATCCATTACCTCGGATCCCTGATCCTCATCATTTACCTTATGCACATACCTAGGGATCATCGTCTCTCCATTGACTCCCGATAGATTAAACGACAAGCTCGCTTCCGCTCTCGTATTCGACAGGATCCTCCTTGATCTTATTTGAAGGAGTAATTACCTTACCACTGGGTACAAGGTCTGATGAAAACGTGACCTTAATAGGACTCCTTGAAATAGACGGGGAAGTCTCCTCTCAAATGACTCTAAGAGAAAAAGGTTATGAGCGGGTAGGTTCGAATTGAAACTGTTATACAAGCGAGCTGGTCGAGTGGGAGATGATCCATGGTAAGTATAAAAAGTAGATACATGCATAGCGTATATGATGGGAATCCTAAACCTACGAGGATATGATCGAACCAGTGGATTAGGGTGATCGAAGGTAACCACTATCTCACCCTCATACACCACTCGGCAATCCTCGCAGATCCATATGCCACTAAGAAGTGGGCGGACCTCGATGCAAGCGATGTAACGCGACATCACCTACAAGGGCATAGGGGTAAGCAAATCTATACACATAATCAATAGATCTTAAATGTTGAAGTAACATTATTATGCACAGATAACCCCAAATCAGTTAATAGCCACAATTAACACTTAACTCACGCTTAATGCAAATATGATGTTCATTCACTCATTCAGATATCCAGCCTTAACTAAATTAAGGGTAAGTGGCATCATGCCTGTCATTCTTCCTTTTCTAAGATTCTCCATCTAAGGTCCTCACGGACGCCAATCCAATACCACAATGCATTTCCAAATCACGAATACGTTACCAAAACGTATGGCGTACTAGCTCGGAAGTGATAAAAACGTCACACTACCTGGTGAACGTCACATCGCCCAAGGACGTAAACCTATCACTTCTCAACATACAATGGGTGTGATAAAAAAAACGTCACCACATCTGATGAACGTCACATCGCCTAAGGACGTAAACCTTATCACTTGTGATACACGACAGAGGTGATAAAAAACGTCACCATGTCTGATGAACGTCACGTCGCCTAAGGACGTAAACCTTATCACTTGTGTGCACCACACCCTTCTCAACAAACAACGGGTGTGATAAAAAACGTCACCACATCTGATGAACGTCACGTCGCCCAAGGACGTAAACCTTATCACTTGTGTAACACAACAGAGGTGGTAAACAACGTCACCATGTCTGATGAACGTCACGTCGCCAAAACGTAAACCTTACCACTTGTGTGCAACACACCGTTGAACCATCAAATCAACAGTATACCACATACTGTCCACATTGTCCACCTTAATGTGTCATCGAGCTAGCAGCAACTTTTTGGGATTCCAGAGGTCCTCCTCATGTCACCCGAACATGAGTAAACGATCTAATATCCAAACTCAAACATGAATGTAATATCTTTGCTTAAAGAAATTGATTGGTATATTTCAATATGTAACGTGCCACCCAAGCATCGTTATGACGTGCCACCCGAGCAACGTCCCATCGTTCAAAATGAATAACCATATAATCAATCAATCTCTTTTAAGTCCTAGGTCACTTGGATTATTGTAGTTAAATTCTTAACCAACTAAGTCAGAATTGAACATGGTGTTTCTCAGGTTCAGGTAAATTACTCGAGTATAATCCAGCATACTCGAGTGTTTTTCAACTTTTCCAGATTACTCGAGTGTTCTTTAGGGTTACTCGAGTGTTCATGACTTTCTGGGGATCTGGGTTTCAAATTTATTAAATTACTCGAGTGGTTCATGGGTTACTCGAGTGGTTATCATGATTTCCAGAATACTCGAGTCACCCCTGAATTACTCGAGTGGTTTGCCTTAACATGTCCCCAGGTCTTACTCGATACTCGAGTACTAGACACAATACTCGAGTGTTCTTGCTCAAATTACATTGTTTTACAAACATTTTACTCGAGTATCCTATCCAATACTCGAGTGTTTCCCAGCAGAACAGACTGGAATCTTTGGTTTAACACACCATTTTCAGTTCTACTCAATTCTAGTCCAATCCAGGGATCCACAAAGTTCATATATCATAACTAGAACATGTTACAACACAAAAACAACAACTTATTACACTGAATCGAATCTGAGCAATCATTATGCATAAAAACACATTTTCAACAACTTAACATACCAAATTCGGTTCCAAACACTTTTGGCATGAAAACAACTTGCACATAGCTCACATGCAACATATAGAACTTGCTCAGAACATCCTTAGAACACAGGTTGGTCTCCAAACCAATTTCCCTATTCAAACTAAGCCCTTAGAGCCTCTTGGTGGCTCTCTAATCAAATGCATGCAATTTAAACTCTATCTAGTGAATAGAGAGCTTCCCCTTACCTCTTAAACGTGAATCAACAGAGACTTTACCCCAAACTTAGCTTCCAAGCTGAATTCCCCAAAATCCACACTGAAACAGAGCAGTTTCAGCAGAGCACCAAGATTGAATTGGTTGATGCATGAAACAGCCATAAAAATTGGGGAAATTAGTCTCTATACACTCTCTACAATTCACACTAACTAAAGAGATAAGATTAACATGAAGAGGTTGCCTGAGCTTACCAAAATCGAGCTCCCAAGTAAGCTCCAGGAAACCTTACACAGCAAACGGACTCCAACTTCCAAACTTCGATTCTTCCAAACTACGAACTCTCAGCTCACAATCTTGGTATATTTGTGAAGCCCTGAATGTGAGCTTCACAATGGTGTATGATTTGTGGTTCGAATCAACCCAGAGAGGGAGAATCGATTGAATCAATTTAGAAACCCTAACTCAAGCAAAACTCACGAATTGAGCAAAGGGGTTGATTGATTCATCAACCATGGCTTAAATAGCCATTCATGGAGCTCATGCAGCTCGACACGAAAGCCATGGACGTGTTGAAGGCTTGATTTCGTGTCAAACGGCGGTGACTCGTTGGTGGTGACTCACCAATCGCACTCACTCGTCAACTCTGACCAGAATACTCGAGTGTTTCCAAAACTACTCGAGTATTTTGACCAGTTTTTGAAAAATATTAATTTTATTTTCTTTCCCTCCAAAATCTTTCTAAAATCACTTCAAGGTCCCCAAACAGGGACTAATGTGAAAATATTCATTTTCTCATATTAAAATTCTTTAATACCATCTTTCATAATAAATTACATGAAATCAAGACTAAAAATAACTAATTATAAATAAACTTTATAATTAACATTTTATTAATCAGGGGTTAAAAATCAGGGATGTTACAGGAATACCAAAAGAGTAATAATTATATATTGGAAACAATAAGGGCATATTTGATATAAGATATTTAATTTTATTTAGATATTGTAAAGTGACTTATATTTAAGGATTTTTTTTTTAAAAAAAGTGACTTATAAATAAAAAGGGAGGGAGTAAATTTTTATTAACAGAAGCATATATTTTTTGTTTAGGTAAAACTTGTAAATTTGTGTTAACTTTGAATAACCAAAAACAACTATTCAATCAGCAGTCAACATCCAAATCTAAGAAAGTGCTAAAAGTTCACTCGGAAGCATAAATTATGTCTAAATTTTTTTTTTTATGTCTAAGTTGTTAATGCAAAATATAACTTGAAAAGGGATTCATGGCAGGCATTAATATGGCCCTCGATTTCTCCCATGTCTGGGAGCTTCAAATTTTATAATTTAAGAGAGCTATGTTGGATTGCCGGTTATAAGGATGAACACAACATGGATGCCTTGATCTGCTTCTTGGGATTATGTCCTGCCTTGGAACAACTTTTTGTAACGGTAGGTTTCTTTCTTAGAAGTATCTGAAATTGTTGGTCTGATTTATCTTTGATTTCACATTTTATTGCTTTTTACTACACATTAGTGTGCAGATTGATCCTAAACGTTACTCAGCCGAAAGGTCAAATTCAAGCTCGATGTATACAAATACAAAACAATTTACAAACCTTGATCATTTGAAAGTGATAAGTTTAATGCGTTTTACTAGTCGAGTGGGTGAAATCTCATTGGCCAAAAAAATAATTCAGCTAGCCAAAGGAAAGCCTCCAAAGATTAAGACATCGGATGGGAGTTACTTGGATGCTTTGTTTATGCCTTGAGTTTTTTTTCTTGTATCAATCACACAAACACAAGTTGAAAATTAAGGATTCAAGGCTGCACAATTCTCTTTAGGCAAACTTGGAAGGCAGTTAAAGACAAGATTATTCCTTCCTCAGTCAACTTTTAGTTTTTGCTATTTCTTATGTCTTATTCCTTATTTTTGGCTTGTATTATGACTATGATTGAATAGTTTCTCATTTCTAGAGATTACGATTAGTATATAAAGGCATTGACATGATGATTTCATGTTTCACCTTTTATTTGTAACATCAATGTTTTGTATTAAATTTTAGAGATTAAATAATTTGTGTTTCAACATTTAAAAATAAATCAGCTCGCTTGAGTAAGAAAAGTCTCGCTTGAGCGAGAAGGTCAAACTTAGCAGTGGTTGAATGTTGACCAATTCACTTGAGCGAGATCAAGATTAGAAGTCGTTTTCAGCTCGTAAAAGCCAAAATTAGTGGGATAATTTGGTTAAAAACCTTTCATACATCTTTTGTGAAGTCAACAGAGACATTTTAATGGAATTAGGGTCATAGGGGAGGTGATTTTGTCTCCCATTATCACCAAAACCCATCATAATTCCCTTTGGCAATGATAATTTTCTCCACTTTGTCTCTCTTGTCATTGTTTAAGTATGGGGAGTAAGGATGGAGCTCCTCAGCTTCAGAGGAGCCTTGAGCATTGTCCCAAGTTCGCGTATTCTCTTCTCTTGAAAAATAACAAGTCAAAATTCCACCAATTTCCCTCAAAACCATTGGATAATTACCATTAAAGTTGCTCAAAAACCAGTTTCTGGTGTGAACTTAGTGGCTGATTCTTGGTATGAAAAACTTGTCAAAACTCTTCTAATTTTGTTCTAATATCATGACAAGATATCCCTTTGTTGATTCTAATAGTTAGTTTGGTTGTTCCTTGCAAAACTATGATGATATTGTGAAGTGAAAGAGGGTGAAAAATAAAGATTTTGGATACGGGAAGTTGTTGTCCAACCTTAGAACCAACCTCAAATCCTTAATTCTTTTGTTTGTGCTGCTGCTAATAACTTCACTTTCAAGTAAGGGAGAAGTTATTCATATCATTAAATTAATATTCCCTCTGGTCCTATATATAAGCCCTTTTTGAAGACTTTTTTTTATCCTTAATATAAGCCTCATTTCCAACATCCAATGACATTAATTACTTCTTTTGCACAAATGCCCCTATTTACTTAACACTTTATATATTCCCAATAATAATCATAGGGGTATTTTTGAAAAAGTATACCAAATATTTACATTTCCAATATCACTAACAATATTAACTAAGTTTCTTAAAGGGTGTGAAAATTAGTCAAATGGGCTTATAATAAGGACCGGAGGGTGTATTTTATAGTTCAAAGAGGAATATAGATTTATATATGTCCAAGAAGAATGATTAGTGAGTATTTGGTATAGATAAAGAGGTCAAGATAATCATGAAAACCTTTTTAGCAAGTTTTAAATCACATAAGTATGATGTATAAATGTTAAACTCACTGAATATAAGGTTATATCAAATTATGGCATGTTGAGTTGTTGGAAATGCAATTATGTGTATTATTGTTGTTATGAATTATTTATGTGGAATGATATGGTATGATGATGATTATGAGCTTATACATGTTGAATTATATGTATGTTAATTATATGCCTTAGTTATATAATCATGGAACATGTACTATGTGAATTGGTATTGAATTCCCCTACAAAACATGAAATTTCACCAAGCTGAAACAGAAAATTTTGCTCAAGCGAAGGACTCTGACTTAAGCGAGACTCGTTATGGGCATCTCGCTGAAGTGAAACCAGTTTCTCTTGAAACTGGTCAGACATCAATAAATAATTTTTTTATGACATTTTGAGACTTCTAACATTAATTTAGATAGTACGATTAATTCCATAATCATTCCTGAAGCTGCAAATAAAATTGAAAGATGACATTGGAGGGGTATGGATTTGTTGAAATGAAATTGATGTTGGTTTTGGCCTCAAAATCTCGAGAGGGGGGTGAATCGAGTTTTATTAATGTATTGTAAAATCCTTTACAAATTAAAAAAATTGTTTCGAGATGGAGAGATTAAGCGTTTGAAACGGATCGCGAAAACGATAGATAAAATAAATTGAGTAGCGCGGAAACTTAAATAATTGAAATAATTAAGCAGAAATATAAAGAGATAGGGATAGAAAAGTTTGCACCAGTGAATTTTATACTGGTTCAGCCTTCTCGTCGAAAGGCCTAGTCCAGTCCCCAAGCGACCCGCTTGAGAGTTCTTATAATCAGCAATAGAGCCGCACCCTATTATACCCAAGAGCACCCCGCACACTACTAGGAACCTCCGTTCCCTAGGGGCCTCAAATTACACAGCAGGGTTCCTCACCCTACGAACGCCTCAACGTTCAGCTACGGGATTCTCTCCCTACCACTAAGGTTGAGTACAAATGATGTGAGTGATTACAACAAGTATAGTGTGTTCTCAATAACACAGATTCTACAATAAGCTCTTATGATAATGAAGTACTTTTCTCTAGGAGTTACTCAGCCAACAAGGTTTTTGTTCTTCAAAAAGTATGAACGTGAAAACCAGAAGATTAGAGATGAAGAAGAGAGAAACGTGATGATCAGAAAAGAATGAATGAATGATTAACTTCTAATGTTGGAGTGAATTTCTTTTTAAAATAGAAAACCATTTTAGAATCAAAAAGATTTAGAATAAGTAAAAAAAAATCAAAACAAAATAAAATAAGATTTGAAATAAGTTTTAAAATCAAAAGGATTTGCGAAATAAAATAAAGATTTGATTCTTAAAACTAAAAAGGAAATAATTCAAATTTAAAATCATTTTCGAATTTTATAAAATAAATCAGAATCTTTTATATAAAAACAAATCAGGAAATAATCAAAATGATTCTGACACGTTTTTCAATAAAACTTGAAGTAATCGATTACTTTCTGAAGGTAATCGATTAGTCCTTCAAAAATAGAAATTCTTAAATTCATTTGAAAACCATGTAATCGATTAGACCAATAATAGTTAATCGATTACACCACTCATGTTCAATGTATGATGCAACTCATTTAATCGATTACACTTAAACAATTAATCGATTACTGAGCCTCTGATATGCATAAGATGCAACATCATGTAATCGATTACTACAGAGCTTGTAATCGATTACTAAGCCTCTGAAAAATATATGATGCAACAATTATAATCGATTACTTGAGCCAGGTAATCGATTACTCCCATAAGAAAGTAATTGATTAACAAGATTCATTTAATCGATTACAACCTCTCTGATTTTTCTATGATGCAACAAAGTTAATCGATTATCTTGAGCAGCTAATCGATTACTCTCTCTTGCATACATAAAAATATACAGAGTTTTGTAACATCAAGTATTTTCACTTAGATTAATGCAGAAAACACTTTTTCATGAAAAACACATTTTTCTTCTTCTCTCTTTTAAAATGAAAACAACTTAGGCTTTTGTAAACTCGTAAAGAAATAGAAACTCCATTACCTTACAAATGATCTAAGGAAAAGGTTTCTAATCTATGTCTTGCTTGATCTTCAATCTTCAACATGTATGACACTTGTGAGCTTGAACTTGAGTTGGCTTGTTATCATCAAAACAACATCTTGAATTATACTTGAAGTCCATAAGAGAGTTTGAAGCATGTCTTCCAACACTAGCTTGACTTCCAACAATTGAGACATACTAAATGGTAAGTGGTATACATTGTGATAACAATATACAGTCCCATTTTAAATCAAATGTTCAGTAAATGAGATCGTAAATAAAAAATGCACAGCATTGCATGTAATAACGACGAAAGAGAATCGTACTCATATGGTATGACTTTGTCTCAAGCTCGAAGCTTAGGTAAAATGCGCAAGGGTCCGAAATAACAGGAAAAGGAAAAGTCAAAGCTCGTATAATACCTCGGGGTCCGAATAAAAGTTATTTTGAAATACCCAAAACCTAGATGCAACTTGGGGTCCGAGATAATGACCGTGAAATGAAATACTTGAAACAAGATACCTATGAAACCGGATCCAAAAGAAAAAAGTGGAAAGTTGTGCACGCATTGCATATGAGATAATTGAAAAGTTAAATATAATAATAAACTAATTGTTTGACATGCATCATATGCATAACTTACTTGTGCTTGTGATTGTTTGTTTTGACTATTTAAATTACTTGTTAAAAATTATATGTCATTGACTTACACCCTAATTGTAAATGTTGGTTAGATACCTCCGACAATCAATCATTTTCTGATGTGACTAGGGTTCAAACTACACCCAACTAAGGGAATTTACTGCTAAGTTCGGAACAATGCTCTATGGGTTATTTATATAAATAATATAAATAGTATCCTAGAATATATTAAGCTGGTGTGGTTTGTTATTTTTAAGCCTAATTCAAAAATATATACTTACTATTAATTCATTTAGTATAAGTAATATGGGGAATTACATTATTTATGCTAGATATTTTTTTTTTAATTTTGGTGTTCTTAATACTTTTGATTGTGAAAGGTCTTATAATTGCTTGATCTTAGATAATAAGGAAGAACAGGAAGGTGAATTTTAGTATTAGAAAATACAAAATTAAGCTCACGAAGGTAAATCATGAGTAGGTTTAATTCTTAAGAGGATCCACTGAATTATCAAAGAACATAATGGATTTAATGTGCCTTAATTATCATGGAAGTAGGAATTAAGCATTATTAGGTATGTTGCTAGATTATAAAAGGAATTATTATTCTAAAATAGGATAATTCACCGTTAAAATATATCTAGAAAAATAAAAGAGATATCACTAAATATTGTCAATGCAAATATTTAAGTCTTAAATTTTTGTGGTATTGAACCATACACAGACGACGATGTAGGAATTATTTAATTACTAGTTCTTACCCCGTGCAATGCACTAGCTGTTAATATTTTAATTTTTTTTATATTAAATATTTTAGAATAAAGATTCTTACATATTTTTTTTATTATAAAGTAAAGGCTTATTTATGGTTTAGTCCCTGAAAGTTTAGGATGTTTTGGTTTTGGTCCCTAGAAGTTTTTTTGACCTTAATTCATCCTTAATTGTTATGAAAATTTGGTTTTACTTCATGATGTTAGGAAAAATCCGTTAACTGCTAATGTGACTAACGAAACTCCACATCAACATACACGTGTGCAACCCCCAGTACGATGATGTGGATGATCCGGACCTGTAGGAGCAAAAGGGCCATAGCCCAATCCACAAACACATTTAGGTTGGGCTTGTTGGAAACCAACAAGCGGGCTTAGCAATTACTAGAGGGGGTGAATAGTAATATGGAAGCAACAGTAACTAATTTTTGGTGCAATTAAAGATAATTGATCAAAAGCTTGTTTTCCTGAAACTGGGCAATTTACTCGAGTGAAATGAAGAACACTCGAGTAAAAGTCCACTAAATACTCGAGTGAATTGAAAAACACTCGAGTGTTTTATGCAGAACAGAAAGCAGCAGTTTCAGAGAAATTTAGCAAAATGATTCAATTTCTTAAAGACTAATCCAGGGCAGATATAAATCAAAGTAGAAAGCAATTAAACTAAGTTAACACAAGTTGAAAACAAGTTAATTGCAACCAATTGCTACTAGAATTATAAAAGCCCCTTTCTAGAGAACTTAGGGTTTGGTTTTACTTGAAAACTAAGAAAGCTATAAAAGAGAGAGACAACACCAATTTTATCCTGGTTCACACTCAATATAGAGTGCTAATCCAGTCCCCCTAATCAACTTAGGAGTTTCTACTAGTAATCAAATTGTTAGAAATTACAAGGATAAATTGAGATTCCTCACTCAATCCTAACCCTTTTCAAGAGTGTACCAAACTCTTGAAATTTCTACCCCAACTTGATTTGGTGATGAAGAGTCCCTTCTTCTTAAGCTCCTTGGAACCTCCAAGAGCCCACCAAGCTAAGAATCTTCTTAGTCTTTGTGCTTGAGAACCTCCCAAGACTTGAGAACTTGGATACCTCACCAAGTACTTGGATACCTCACCAAGATTTTCTAAACAAGCTAAAGTGTTTGAGTGTTTGAGAATTTTACAACAAATAATTCTCTTACAAATGAAGCACACTCTCTTAACTCACTAAGACAAATAATAAAGATGAATGCTTGGTTGAGTTTAGAGAGAAAATGATTTTTAACACTTGAGAGAGAGAGAATCAATGATAGAATCTAAGCTTGATGTCTTTGGATAATGGCCCCTATTCAGAATATAAGTGAGGGGACAAAAAGGGAGGAAAAACCAAGTTATTCTTCATTTTTGTCCTCTTCTAACGTTTAAAAATGTCCTCTTCTAACGTTTTTCAATTCACTTGAGTATTTAGTGGACTTTCACTCGAGTGAAATGAAGAACACTCGAGTGAAAGTCCACTAAATACTCGAGTGAATTGAAAAACACTCGAGTGTTTTATGCAGAACAGAAAGCAGCAGTTTCAGAGAAATTTAGCAAAATGATTCAATTTCTTAAAGACTAATCCATGGCAGATATAAATCAAAGTAGAGAGCAATTAAACTAAGTTAACACAAGTTGAAAACAAGTTAATTGCAACCAATTGCTACTAGAATTATAAAAGCCCCTTTCTAGAGAACTTAGGGTTTGGTTTTACTTGAAAACTAAGAAAGCTATAAAAGAGAGAGACAACACCAATTTTATCCTGGTTCACACTCAATATAGAGTGCTAATCCAGTCCCCCTAATCAACTTAGGAGTTTCTACTAGTAATCAAATTGTTAGAAATTACAAGGATAAATTGAGATTCCTCACTCAATCCTAACCCTTTTCAAGAGTGTACCAAACTCTTGAAATTTCTACCCCAACTTGATTTGGTGATGAAGAGTCCCTTCTTCTTAAGCTCCTTGGAACCTCCAAGAGCCCACCAAGCTAAGAATCTTCTTAGTCTTTGTGCTTGATAACCTCCCAAGACTTGAGAACTTGGATACCTCACCAAGTACTTGGATACCTCACCAAGATTTTCTAAACAAGCTAAAGTGTTTGAGTGTTTGAGAATTTTACAATAAATAATTCTCTTACAAATGAAGCACACTCTCTTAACTCACTAAGACAAATAATAAAGATGAATGCTTGGTTGAGTTTAGAGAGAAAATGATTTTTAACACTTGAGAGAGAGAGAATCAATGATAGAATCTAAGCTTGTTGTCTTTGGATAATGGCCCCTATTCAGAATATAAGTGAGGGGACAAAAAGGGAGGAAAAACCAAGTTATTCTTCCTTTTTGTCCTCTTCTAACGTTTAAAAATGTCCTCTTCTAACGTTTTTCAATTCACTCGAGTATTTAGTGGACTTTCACTCGAGTGAAATGAAGAACACTCGAGTGAAAGTCCACTAAATACTCGAGTGAATTGAAAAACACTCGAGTGTTTTATGCAGAACAGAAAGCAGCAGTTTCAGAGAAATTTAGCAAAATGATTCAATTTCTTAAAGACTAATCCATGGCAGATATAAATCAAAGTAGAGAGCAATTAAACTAAGTTAACACAAGTTGAAAACAAGTTAATTGCAACCAATTGCTACTAGAATTATAAAAGCCCCTTTCTAGAGAACTTAGGGTTTGGTTTTACTTGAAAACTAAGAAAGCTATAAAAGAGAGAGACAACACCAATTTTATCCTGGTTCACACTCAATATAGAGTGCTAATCCAGTCCCCCTAATCAACTTAGGAGTTTCTACTAGTAATCAAATTGTTAGAAATTACAAGGATAAATTGAGATTCCTCACTCAATCCTAACCCTTTTCAAGAGTGTACCAAACTCTTGAAATTTCTACCCCAACTTGATTTGGTGATGAAGAGTCCCTTCTTCTTAAGCTCCTTGGAACCTCCAAGAGCCCACCAAGCTAAGAATCCTCTTAGTCTTTGTGCTTGAGAACCTCCCAAGACTTGAGAACTTGGATACCTCACCAAGTACTTGGATACCTCACCAAGATTTTCTAAACAAGCTAAAGTGTTTGAGTGTTTGAGAATTTTACAACAAATAATTCTCTTACAAATGAAGCACACTCTCTTAACTCACTAAGACAAATAATAAAGATGAATGCTTGGTTGAGTTTAGAGAGAAAATGATTTTTAACACTTGAGAGAGAGAGAATCAATGATAGAATCTAAGCTTGTTGTCTTTGGATAATGGTCCCTATTCAGAATATAAGTGAGGGGACAAAAAGGGAGGAAAAACCAAGTTATTCTTCCTTTTTGTCATCTTCTAACGTTTAAAAAATTTGCTGTCAGACCTAAATCACTCGAGTCTTTTTGGAAACACTCGAGTGTTTTGGTCAACTCTGATAGTGTTGCCTTTTTACTTTATCCAACGGCTATATTACTGAAAATTCATAAATCACTCGAGTGAATTGAGAATCACTCGAGTGAATTGGTCAATGTTGGAAAAATTAAGTTTTCTAACATTGTTTTCAATTCTCTTCTCAAGTCTGATTGGTTTTAATCTCAACCTCTCATGCATGAATATTATTTGACCTTATGTGAGAATTAAAAACCTAAACTACCCACTCTCATAAATAAAATAAAATACATTAAGAATAAATGAGAATGAATAATTAAACTAAGCACTTGATCTTCTTTATTGTTGGGCTTGCATTCTTCAAATTAAGTCCATAATTTAATTACATTGTCATCATCAAAATTAATCCACCTTAATCAGAGATTTGATTTTACAATCTCCCCCTTTTTGATGATGACAAAATAATTAAACTTCTAGCACTTGAGAGCTCCTTCTCAATCTAGGAACCTTTTTAACCTGTATAATCCAGAAAATGCCAAGCACAACGTAATACAATAATAATCATAATCAAGTGCTCATTGGTATTAGAGTAAGAGCATATATCATCAGAGTGTAAACAAGAAAGCGGAAAAAAATATGCTCTTTTCTCTTTAATCTCCTTTCTCCCCCTTTTTGTCATGATCAAAAAGATAACATTTTGGAAACAAGGTGGAGAATGAAGGATACCAATAAGAAAACTTTCCCTTAAGAGTAAATAAGAAGCAAAATATGACTATGAAGCAATATTGAAAAACCATGAAGGAAGATGAAATCCATGAAGAAAACATGATTAATGCACAAACATCATTAATCCACCATACACAAACCATAAAACATGAGTTTGAAAATAGGTACATCCAACTCCCAACAAAATTAACAAAAGACTCAAAATAACTAAATAAAGTCATAAAGCATAAAATCTAGTGAAAAACTAGAAGAAATTTTGAGAAATTGGGGTTTTTAGGGAGTTAGGATTTTGGAAAGGGAATGATGAATTTGATGCTCAAAAACCTGAATTTGATGTGAAATAGGAGTAGAAGTGAGTTTAGAAGATGAAATAGAGTTGAAATATGACTGATAACTGAGTTTAGAAAATCGCAGCAGCATCAGACTATAACTGATGAATTCACTCGAGTGAATTTTAAAACACTCGCGTGTTTTTCAGAAAACCTGAAAAACACTTGCGTGAAAATGAATTCACTCGCGTGTTGGCCGAAAGATGGATTTTCAGAAATCTGAAGTTCATCATCACTACCCTCACATAAAACACTATCTTCTTTCGAAGACTCATTAAAAACAACATGAATTGATTCTTCAATAGTCATAATTCGTTTATTATAAACTCTAAACGCTTTACTATGAGAAGAGTAACCCAAAAATATTCCCTCATCCGATTTAGAATCAAATTTTCCAAGTTGATCTTTTCCATTGTTTAAAATGTACACTTTGCATCCAAAAACATGGAAATGGGATATATTGGGTTTTCTACCTTTGTAAAGCTCATAGGGGGTTTTCTTTATCATGGGCCTAATTAAAATTCTATTCATTACATAACAAGCCGTATTAACTGCATCGGCCCAAAAGTATTGAGGTACTTGAGAATCATTTAACATGGTTCTAGCAAGTTCCTCTAGCACCCTATTTTTCCTCTCAACAACTCCATTTTGTTGTGGAGTTCTAGGTGCCGAATATTGGTGCTCAATTCCATGCTTATCACAAAATCTATCAAATTTATAGTTTTCAAATTCACCTCCATGGTCGGTTCGAATTATAATCACTTTTTGGTTTACTTGGTTTTGTGCAAGCTTAATATGACGTTTAAAAGACTTGTAGGCCTCACTCTTAGCACTTAAAAATAATGTCCATGTAAATCTTGAAAAATCATCAACAATCACCAAGGCATAGTAGTTGCCACCAAAGCTTTTTACTTGAGAAGGTCCAAACAAGTCCATATGAAGCATTTCCAATGGTCTTGTTGTGGACACATCATTTTTGGAACCAAAATGATTTTTAGTTTGTTTGCACTTCTTGCAAGGAGTGCAATCACCTTTAATTTGAAAATTGAGCTTTGGTAAACCAACTACTAAGTCTTTGGATTGAAGTTTCTTAAGTTGATTTACATTAATGTGAGCGGTCCTACGATGCCATAACCAAGTATCACTTTCTTTGCTAATTAAACATTTTGAAACTAAAGAAGTGATATTATTCAATTCAACCATGTAAGTGTTATTAGACCTTTTTCCAACAAATTTGATAGATTCATCTTTGTCACTTTTTATGAGACAATGAGTAGAGGTAAATAATACATGGTTACCAATATCACATAATTGACTAATGATCAAAAGATTATGTTCTAATCCTTGAACATAAAGTACATTATCAATAACCAAGTTGGAAGAATTACCAATTTTACCTATACCAAGTATTTTGCCTTTGTTGTTGTCTCCATATGTGACATATCCTTTTTCTTTAGGAGTAAGCTCAATGAAATGTCGCCTATCTCCCGTCATGTGCCTAGAACATCCACTATCAAGTATCCAAAGTTGCTTTCCGGTTCTTAGGCACACCTACAAAACACAATCACTTGCTCATTTTGGGTACCCAAATTATGTTGGGTCCCTTTTTGTTAGTCTTGGATGATTCTTCCTTCTTAATCCAAACATAAGTACCATTTTGAATTCCAAAAGATTTGATATGGGACTTATTGTTTGTATGTCCAAATTTTCCACAATAAAAGCAAGTTGGTTTCTTTGTAAAATCAATTTTTGAGAATGAACCAACCACTTTATTTTTCTTTTTCTTGTGGACATATCCTAGACCGGTTTTATTTGAGTTGTGTCTAAGAGAACCAATTAACCGATCTAGGTTTTTATCACTTTTGTTAAAAGTGTTGAGTTTGATTTTCAAATCATTAACTTCATTTTCAAGCACACAACACTTTTCACAATGAGTGATGGTATATGATTGATTTGCATTCTCACAAACATGACTAGAGTTAGCAAGTTCCAAGGATGCATTTTGGAGTTTCAAATCATTAATAGATTTTTCTAATTCATTGATTTCCTTTTGATACTCCAAAAGCTTCTTTCCTTTTTATTTGTTAACTTTAGCAAGTCTTTCAAATTGAGTGAGTATTTCATTATATTCATTTAGCAAATCATCATAAGAAATAGTATGAGAAGAGGTGTAAGAATAATTAGATGATACCTCATCCTCACTCTCATTGTCATTTCTTTCACTACTTGAGGAGGCTTCATTGTCATTCTTGACCATGAGGCATAGCTTGGCTTCCTCATCATCCGAACTACTTGAGGATGACTTGGAATCCTTTTCCGGTTCATCCCAAACAATGTAAGCTCTCTTCCCCTTCCCATCATGGGCCTTCTTCTCATTCTTTCTCAAGTGGGTGGGACATTCCATTTTTATGTGTCCTACCCCACCACACTCATGACATTTCACGCTCTCACTTGAGCTCTTGTTTCTTTGCTTGTTATCCTTGGATCTTTTGTCTTGAGGTCTCTTGTCCTTAGAGAATGATGAACTACCCTTTTTGCCTTTGAGGAATTTGTTGAACCTCTTGGCAAATAAACCAATCTCTTCCTCATTTAGAGCATGATCGGAGCTTTCACTTGAAGATTCATCTTCATCCTCTTTTGACATTTTGGTTGAGGCTTTTAGAGAGATGCTCTTCTTTTTCTTGTCCGAGTCTTCATTTAAGTGAAGTCTTGATAGTTCCATCTCATGTTCTTGGAGCTTTCCAAACAAAGTGGTCAAGTCCATAGATTTTACATCCTTAGCTTCCTTGATGGCGGTCACCTTAGGTTGTCATCTCCTATCAAGACATCTCAAGACTTTGTTAGTAGTTTCACCATCTCTAAATTCCTTTCCTAAGCCAATCAATTGGTTAACGATATGTGTGAACCTTGTTTGCATATCATTGATAGACTCATTAGGGAACATATGAAAGAGTTCATATTCATGAGTTAAAGCATTTAATCTTGAGTCTCTAACTTCACTAGTTCCCTCATGAGTAATTTGCAAGGTATCCCACATTTCTTTGGCCGATTGACATTGTGAAATCCTATGAAATTCATTTTTGGACAAGGCGGAGAAGATGATATTTTTAGCTTTTAAATCATATGAAACTTTCTTTTTATCATCTTCATTCCAACTTGTCCTAGGAATAACAATGACTTCACCATTAATCACTCTTCTAGGAATATAAGGACCTTTTTCAATTGCATCCCAAATATCGGTGTCTATTGCTTCTACAAAGACTCTCATCCTAACCTTCCAATAAGAATAATCTTCACCATTGAAGAATGGAGGTCAGTTAAGAGACATAGACCCTTCTTGTTGATTGCTAGAGCCCATTGTTTCCAAAAGGATCTTTTTCGAAAAAGCTTTTACGCTCGATCTTTCGACCGAGCTCTGATACCACTTGTTGGAAACCAATAAGCGGGCTTAGCAATTACTAGAGGGGGGTGAATAGTAATATGGAAGCAACAGTGACTAATTTTCGGTGCAATTAAAAGATAATTGATCAAAAGCTTGTTTTTCTGAAACTGGGCAATTTACTCGAGTGAAATGAAGAACACTCGAGTGAAAGTCCACTAAATACTCGAGTGAATTGAAAAACACTCGAGTGTTTTATGCAGAACAGAAAGCAGCAGTTTCAGAGAAATTTAGCAAAATGATTCAATTTCTTAAAGACTAATCCAGGGCAGATATAAATCAAAGTAGAGAGCAATTAAACTAAGTTAACACAAGTTGAAAACAAGTTAATTGCAACCAATTGCTACTAGAATTATAAAAGCCCCTTTCTAGAGAACTTAGGGTTTGGTTTTACTTGAAAACTAAGAAAGCTATAAAAGAGAGAGACAACACCAATTTTATCCTGGTTCACACTCAATATAGAGTGCTAATCCAGTCCCCCTAATCAACTTAGGAGTTTCTACTAGTAATCAAATTGTTAGAAATTACAAGGATAAATTGAGATTCCTCACTCAATCCTAACCCTTTTCAAGAGTGTACCAAACTCTTGAAATTTCTACCCCAACTTGATTTGGTGATGAAGAGTCCCTTCTTCTTAAGCTCCTTGGAACCTCCAAGAGCCCACCAAGCTAAGAATCCTCTTAGTCTTTGTGCTTGAGAACCTCCCAAGACTTGAGAACTTGGATACCTCACCAAGTACTTGGATACCTCACCAAGATTTTCTAAACAAGCTAAAGTGTTTGAGTGTTTGAGAATTTTACAACAAATAATTCTCTTACAAATGAAGCACACTCTCTTAACTCACTAAGACAAATAATAAAGATGAATGCTTGGTTGAGTTTAGAGAGAAAATGATTTTTAACACTTGAGAGAGAGAGAATCATTCTAACATCAATGTTAGAATCTAAGCTTGTTGTCTTTGGATAATGGTCCCTATTCAGAATATAAGTGAGGGGACAAAAAGGGAGGAAAAACCAAGTTATTCTTCCTTTTTGTCCTCTTCTAACGTTTAAAAAATTTGTTGTCAGACCTAAATCACTCGAGTATTTTTGGAAACACTCGAGTGTTTTGGTCAACTCTGATAGTGTTGCCTTTTTACTTTATCCAACGGCTATATTACTGAAAATTCATAAATCACTCGAGTGAATTGAGAATCACTCGAGTGAATTGGTCAATGTTGGAAAAATTAAGTTTTCTAACATTGTTTTCAATTCTCTTCTCAAGTCTGATTGGTTTTAATCTCAACCTCTCATGCATGAATATTATTTGACCTTATGTGAGAATTAAAAACCTAAACTACCCACTCTCATAAATAAAATAAAATACATTAAGAATAAATGAGAATGAATAATTAAACTAAGCACTTGATCTTCTTTATTGTTGAGCTTGCATTCTTCAAATTAAGTCCATAATTTAATTACATTGTCATCATCAAAATTAATCCACCTTAATCAGAGATTTGATTTTACAGGGCTTTGGCCCTTTTGCTCATGCAGGTCCAGATTATCCACGTCATCGTACCGATGACATGCAATACTTTCACACGTGTATGCTGATGCGGAGTTTTGTTAGACACATTAGCACTTAACGGATTTTTCCTAATGGCATGGACTAAAACCAAATTTTCAAAACAATTAAAGATGAGTCAAGGTCAAAAAAACTTCTAAGGACCAAAATCAAAACACCCCTAACTTTGAGGGACTAAATATATAAACAAGTCTAAAGTAAATATTATTATTAAATAACAACTAAAAATAATTATACAAAAAAACCTTGGTTCAAATCAAACCCTACGATTAAAAAATTAATCTAAATGATCTTGTTGATAAATATTGTACTTCCTCATATGAATAAAAAAATAACATTTTTTTAGGTATTCCTTATTTATTTGACGAATAAATTAATATTTTTTATATGATTATCAACTTTGTGGGGAACAACCTCGCGTTTGTAGTATACGAGATATACCTAATATATACTCATAACAAATTCTCAACTACCAGAACGTTAGGCACAAAAAAATCTTCACTAAAGAATAGAAAGCAACACAATAATAAAGGTGCAACAAAATAGAAATAGAGAAGGTGAGAGTAGCAACCAAAACAGTAAACAGAATTTTCTCTGACGTAAAAATAATTAATAAAACAAATTATAATATAATTCAAATTTTAATTATTCTCCAACAGTGTCTGATACAAATAGATATACATGTGCAATACATTCACGATTACTGTTTTGAAGTGTCACTAATTCAAAGCTGAGCCATGCTTCTCACCAATAATCTCCACATGAACAACAACCATCCCTAAAATGATGAAATCGATTTGCATCCATGACTATTATCTCCCTGGCAACAAGCTTTGATATAAGCTTTATTGCTGAATGACAGTTGATATATGCTCTTAGATTCTTTGTTATTCTAAGTGTAGTTCCAAGAGCAATACAAATAAGCCCACAAGCTATTGCTATCCTCTCACTATGAATACTAAGATTCTCCTCCATCTCTTCATAATTCAGATCATGCAACACATAATCTGTATGTGGGATAAACCCTACCTCCTTTAACCTTCTTTCTAATCTCTGAAGCTCGTCGAAAATTTCCTCGGCCCTTGGATGCGTCTTGTCTCCTATGTGAAAGGCCTGTAGCTTCCCATTGATTTCGATTAAACTGTAACCAAGGTCCTTGCTCAATCCTTTCTCCTTCATCAGAACCCGAACATGTGCAACACGATTCCACAAGCGGGATGAAGCATAGAGATTAAAGAGTTGTACATAATGTCCTATATTATATGGATCTAATGAGCCACCCATACACATACACCAGGTTCAATGAGCATTTTCAAAATAAAAGCATAAGCTCGGTCTAGATAACCCACGCGACCCAGGAGATCAACCACACTTGAGTAATGCTCATTGCGAGGCTCAATTCCAAAGTCTTTCATGCAGTTAAATAGCTCCCAACCCTCTTTTACTAGGCCAGTATGATTGCATGCTGAGAGAAGCCCGATAAAGGTGACATCATTTGGGCACACCCTTGCTTGTTTCATTGCATTGTAAATCTTAATGGCTTCCCAGCCTTGACCATGCAGTCCAAATCCCATAATCATGGCACTCCACAAAACGACATCCTTATGAGAAGTATGATCAAAGACCCTACGAGCAGATTCTACACTTCCACATTTTGCATACATATCGATGAGAGTTGTGTTAACATAAATATCACTTCCATATTTACTCTTTCTGACATAGTCATCCATCCATTGTGCTAATTCAAGGGAACCAACTTGTGCACAAACTATGACTGTAGACCTCACAGTGACAGAATCTGGTCTAATATTTCTTAAGATCATGTCACGAAATAGATTTGCTGCTTCCTCAGCATGACCATTCTTTGTATAGCCAGATATCATTGCATTCCACATATTCACATTTGGAGCCTCCATTTGATCAAAGAAAGATCTTGCAACTGTCACCTGCCCACATTTGGCATACAATGCAGTAAGTGAGATAAGCAAATTAGGCTCATGTTCAAGACCCATTTTGATGACACAGCCATGAAGAGATCTTCCTTGCTCCAAGTCATCTGCATCAATATAAGCCTTTAGTATGCTTACTAGTGCAATCCCATCCGGTTTCACATCAGTATTTCTCATTTGATTGAACATTTGTAATGCCTTTATAGCTTTGCCATTCTGTGCAAATCCAGAAATGATGGAAGTCCATGAAACAATTGTTCTATCGTATAAACTGTTAAACACCACTCTTGCATTACTAATGAGACCGCATTTAGCATACAATGCCACAAGGCCATTCTAAACAAACACATCAGACCTAAACCCATGTCTGAATACTTGTCCATGAACTATACGAGTAAGCTGAAAGTCTAAAAACTCAGTACAAGCTTTAAGTACAGAAGGAAAAGTGAAGCAATCTGGATTCACTCTTGCCCATCTCATCGATCTATACATTTCAATTACATCCTTGAACATATCGCCTCTAGAATAACTCCTAATAATAGCATTCCACAAAAACACATCAAGAAAGCGAAATTCATCAAACAGCTTACGTGCATAGCCAATTTGTCCAACATTTGAGCTACCATTGACCATTTTTGGTTATGAGAAACCCATTATGTTTCAATCCGGATACAACTATCTGGTTATGTATTTGATTCAGGTGTATCTTGTGGGTAGAATTATCGATAAGAGACGCATAGAAAGTGTCTTAATTGAAGCCATGGCCAAGGTTAGCGCATTCAAGGTGAGGAGCTGACGAAGAATAAAGATGCTTGATAAACTTGAGGACCAAGCATGTGGGTATTTCAGAAGTTGTAAACTTTTGGTTATTCGTGGTAAGGGAAGATAAGTTATTGAGTTTCCAAGCCATAGCTCCCTGTCCATTATTTTTCAATATTTGGTAGCAAATTGTAGCCTCATAGCAATTGAAGTCAAAACATGCCGTTAGAGTAATGGTAATTGGTGAAAAAGGTTATTGAAGCATTTGGTATAGTTTGATCAGCCAAAGTGTACTCCACTAGTTCTACATAACAGAATAAGGTTGGCAGTTTTTTTCCCAACTACTGGAAGCTTCACAAGAGATGATTATGATATTCATAAAAATCTGGTATGTTCTCCGTCAGCCATTTCTTTTTAACTAAAACAATTAAACAAAACAAAGTACCTTGAATAATAATACTTCAAAAATAATCAATAATTTTCATAGTTCCTAATATTTCTATAAAGTACCTTGAGTAATAATACTTCAAAAATAATCAAAGTACCTTGAACAAAGTATCATTATTTTTATAGTTCCTAATAGGTTAATATTTCAATAAATCAATAATACTTCAAAAATAATCAATAATAATAAATAATGAGTACGGATGGCAACGGGGTGGGATCGCTCGGGGAGGTCTTTCCCATTCCCCATCCTCGGGTCTAATTTGCCCCTTCATCCCCATCCCCATTCCCCATGTCGGGGTTAGATTAACCACCATCCACATTTCACACCACCCCATGGGGAACCTAACTTCAATTTGACCTGTTATAAAATTCACAATGTCGAATAGCATTTTTAAACTTGTACACTTCAAAAAAATAATCGTTAAAATTCAAGAGATTCAATCCAAAAAATATGATAAAACTACCCAATCAACTTCACTAGCCATTTTTAATCTGAAATAGTGAGACAAAAACATCTATAAATTATCAAGCATATATATTATTTATAAATAGTATAGCAAAGTAAATAAAAAAAATTACCCAATCTAATAAATAGCCTACATTAACAAGTACCCAATCTAAGTATCTAACAGGTAACAGCATTAGCATTAACAAGTAACGACACACCTGCATTTCTAAAAAGAGAAAAAAAAACACACCTGAGACGATGAGATGGTGGCTATGGGGCTTGCGCCGGTTATGGGCGAACTGTCGAACTAAGACAGTGGGGCTGCGGCAGTTATGGGCGAAGGCAATGGCGCGAGTGGCGACGGCGGATGACAAAGACGACGACGCGAGAGGGTGAGGCGAGAGCGAGGGTCGGTGGTCTCTGCCCTCAGCAAAGTTCAAATCGGCCACCAATCGGTGGTCTCCGGTGCTTTTCTCCGCGAATCGGTGGTCTCCGGTGGCCGCAAACCCTACCCTAGCGGCCTAGCCCCTCTTGGACATATTTCCAGTTTCTCAGTTCTCAATCTCAGTTAATCAGTTAATACTTCCTCCGGTCCTATTTATAAGACCCTTTTGAGGTTTTTATTTTGGTCTTATTTATAAGACCCCTTTTCAATTTTCAATTGCATTTAATTACTTCTTTCCACTAACACCCTTGTAAAGTCAACACTTTTTAGAGTTCCAATAATAATTATACGGGTAGTTTTGAAAAAGTATATCAAATTTTTACATTTTCAATGCCACTAACAAATTTATCCACTTTCCTTAATGGGAGTGAAAAACGCCAAAAGGGTCTTATAAATAGGACCGGAGGGAGTACTACTCCGGCTCAAATTATAAGCAAAACCAACTAATTTTACGCTTATTAAGATTTAAGGAGGTTAGTTGATTGTATTTAATTTTCTCAAATTTATAAATGAATAGAGATATTTTAGAAAAGTTGCATTGGAAATGAAACAAATATTAAATAAGATAACAATTTTCTAGGGATCTTTTTGGAAAGTGGCATTGAGAATGAAAAAAATTAAGAAAGTTGGTTAGTTTTGCTTATATTTTAAACCAAAAAATGTATGTTTTTTTGTTACTTATATTTCAAGCCGGAAGGAGTACTTAGTAAGTTAGTAGTATCAATGTAAGTGTATCCCGCACACACGTTCAGTTTTTATTTTAATTTACTTTTACTGTTTTAGTTTTTAGAAATTAGTAGTATAATAATTATAATTAATATATATTTATATATATTTAATTATATATCCGGGTCGGTCCGGGTGATCCGGGCATGGACCCGAACTCATCCTTAATAGGACTGGATTTGTCCTCTTCATAGCCGGGTTTGGACCTTCAAAGGTTTGATGACGGGCTTGACCCGACCCGAACTCGCCGGGTTGGGACGGGTCTCCGTGTAGGGTCGGGTCATTCTCACTCGTAACCGTAAACATATTTTATAATTGGATTAGATAATTTTTTTGTCCCAAAATCGAACCGAACCGATCCGCGAATACTCGTATAACATAGCACTGATTTTTTTTGCTGATTAGAGCTTTTTTTTTCTTGTTTTTAATTTTTTTTATCCTTTATGACTGTGTTGCATGTATACGGGTACGATACCGATACCGGTTACAGATGTGGGTACGGGGTACGGCATTTTGCAAAAATTTAGGGTATGGGTACGATTATATATATAATTAAATATAAATTTAAAAAATTGAAAATTGAAAAAATAATACAAAAATATACCTAATATCAAAGTATATAAAATAACACTTAATAACAACAAAACATCCACAATAGCACAAAATAAAGTGTTAGCATCATATTTTAGAGGAAAAAAAAAACATGAGTAGCTGTATAGATGAGCAGCTTCAAAAAAAAAAGCGCTGAAAATGAGCCGCTTCAAAACGTGAGCAGTGAGCAAAAAACTCGTGAGCAGAAAAAAAAAAAAAAGAAGGAAAACGTGACCAAGCTGTGAGCAGACTCATAGAGAGAAAAAGGCTGTTACCGTGAGCAGAGAGAGGGCGGTGGAGATCGACAACGGTGGTGGCAGGAGCAGCGACGAACGATAGAGATAGAGGAGGCACTGAAGTAGAGAGGGTTTGCTTCGAGAGATAGAGGAGACACTAGGGAAAGATGGTTTGCTTCAAAACTCAACCCTATGGATAAGATAAGATCGATGTGTAAGGCTGAGAATAAAAAAAACGAATTTTTTCAATTACTCCCTCCGTTTTTATTTAACTGTCTATTTTTGGAGAAGTTTTTTGTTTCTTTTTATCTGTCATTTTGATTATTCTAAGGTATAATAAATGCTACTTTTCAAACAGGGTATTGATTTTCGTAAGTAGTGGAAGATAAGTAATGATTATAGAAAGAGAAAGGGTATAGTGGGTAAAAACATAATTAATGTATTGGAAATCTAAGTAATGATTGCATTTCTTAAAGAGTGTGTTTTGTTTGAAATATGACAGATAAATAAGAACGGATGGAGTATTTTATGTTGTCCCATACCCAATTGGTAGATACTGTACCTACCACGTACCCCGACGTACCCAAATTTTTCATTTATTTTTTGTTTAGGTATGTACCAAGTATGTACCCAAATATATTCAAACCGTACCCATATCCAAAAAATATCCGATATTTGTATGGCTCCTAAAAGGATGTATCCATCCTTCATAGTTTATGACGTAGACTCTAACATTCAGGAGTTCCAGACTTAAGTGTCCTTCCGCATACACCAATCAAAACCACCGCCATGTCCCAAGCACCTAACAAGACTCGACCAATAGCCATATGACACGTGGCTCATTCCAATCCTGTGAGCTTCACTCTCATGCGCAACAGTGCAACACTTCTCCCATTCCCGAAACAACAACAAGTCAACAACAGCACACAACAGCAATGGATGCCACTTGTAATGTTAGTATTGGTCAGTTAAAAATTGTAACCCTAGAGACTCTCGCACCGTATCACTGATCCTCTAATACACTTAAACCCCATTGTTGTTCATAATCCCAACACTTCGTGCAAACCGTCTCTTTCTCCGGCAGAGCGCCTCCACCGGAAAAACGCCCCGGCGATAGTTCCGGCTATGTGCTCCAGACGCTCTCCGTTTGCCGGCGTCATAGTAGCTACATCGTAGTTTCAATTGATTCATCCCCGTACCTCATTTTAGGTTTATTGTCTTTTTTTATTTTGTTTCTATTTTTTTTATGTTATGTTTATTTAATTATTTTCTGGCAGACTTTAGTTTGATCAAGTGATTCAAGTGCAAAGACTTAATAGGTTTTTTTTTTTTTTTTTTTTTTTGTGTGTGTGTGTGTGGTGCAGTTGATCAAGTTGGAAGATATTGAATTTGATGGTGCTGTGTGATTGATTTTCATTTGCATTACACAGTGGATGGTGGCACCGTGAATCTGAATCAGAATAAACTTGTTTTAAACATCAACAGAGAATGGTAGGTAACTTTTGTTTTTTGTTTTTTTGCAAATAAAAACACTTTATCTTCAATGGCAAAACTTAATTAACTTTAATTTCCAATATAAACATTTCTAAAATATCCGAATAAAGTGGTTATATCATTTAATTTTTGTTTCATCCCCAATGCATGTTTCCTAACGTAGTCTATTTTTTCTTATACATGGGACGGGAGGGAGGATGGTTTTGCACTTGCTAATTATAGCACTGTGGGCACAACACTTTCTTTGCCTTTTTTATACATGTATTATTAATTTCAAATATGCTTGAAATTGATATTTTATTTTTATATTTATATTTATATTCATTTTAGGGTGAACATGTTTCTTCTTTCCCGACAACTGTTGGTACGAATAGGAGCTCAGTTCCCTTTAAGAGCGATCTTGAATTTGAGTCTTATCAATGAAGAAATAGGTGTGGGGAGAGCTTTGCTTGTTTCGGATTAGTCGGAGTCCAATGTGATATTCAGATATCAAGGGCCTTAGACAAAAAATTGAGATTGATGTTTCTTCTTTATACATAATGTACTCAAATTGTAGGGGGGACGGGTTAACTCACAATGCTTAACGTCGTGGCAAATTATGGCCTTTTTCCACTGGAGTCATGGCCACAATTCTCATGTGGGGTTTATTGCTCCTTTTTTCCTTAGTGATCCCCCCCACACCCACCCCATACACACACAAACACAAAGGATATAGAAAGAAAAGAATGTCTGAGATGTGGGAAACCCATCTCATTTCTCACTTGGTTTCTCTCTTCGTTCAGACATCGCTGCCCACCCTCTCAAACCACCTCCACTCTTAGTTTTCCTGCCAACTTCAACAAACCCAGTGGGTTTTGCAACAGCTGCCCTCTGCTCCGTGACTTGACTTGTGCTTTACTGCACCATTCCTGAAGGATGGGAACCATCTTCATTTGTTATTCTGTTATCAATTTATTTGAATGCTAAGGTCCTCATAGGCTTATACTTATTCTAGATATATTGAATTTGAATGTTAGCGACAATGAATTTTTACTATTACTTATTACTTATGAATGTCTTTAATTTTGCCGATTTTTTAGCCTGTATGTGCATGGTATAAATTATTGGCTTAATTATGTCATAAGTCCCTGAAGTTTGGGGTACTTTTGCCAGATATCCTTATTCTTTTTTTTTTCTAATGTCTGGCTCCCCGAAGTTATTTATGAGTTTGTCATATACCCCTATTACTAATTCCGACCAATTTTGATGCAGAAGGTTAGGCACGTGGTGCCACGTGAGCGAAGATATTTTTTCTTTAAAAATTGAAACACTAAAAAATTTAATAATTTTATATTTTTAGTTAAAGAAAAAAAAATAAATGTGACATTACGGGACACCACATGGCCAACCTCCTGCGTTTAACTAGGATTCCAATGTTACATGTAAGTAAAATTGACCAAAATTGTTAGTAGGGGTATATGACAAACCCAGAAGTAACTTCAAGGAGTCAAACATTGAGAAAAAAAGAATAAGGGTATCTAGCAAAATTACCCCAAACTCCAGGGAATTATGACATAATTAAGCCTAAATTATTCATCTATACACCAATGATCTTCAGCATAGTGACTCTAGCTTTTTTGGGCTGGCCGCTATCGGAGATTGACTACTGTGTAACCATGTAAGACTAGTGTATCTGTGAAAATATTCGAGGAAGGCATTTTACTGCTACTCTATGGTAATGGCCAAACCCAAGGCAATAGAGTTTGTCCAGATGAGTACTCAAGCAGAATATACCCCTCTTATTGGCATATTCTTGTTGTTGAGTGCTCATACAGTCATAATGATGTTGAAATTTCTTTCATAAGAATCTTTTGTAAGTATTTAGAGGTCAATTGAAGCACCTTGATGATAACTTGTGGAGTTATCTGCATGACATAGAATTGTGGTTTGATTTGTATGGTTTTTGCTTACTTGACCATTCTTGATTTGTATGAGATAGGTGATCATATATTGAATGTAATGATATGATAGCAATAATAAATAATAAATGAGTAATACGTCAGATTGGTTCCTGACTATGTAGGCACCGTTCAATTTAGTCATTGACGGATCTTGAACAAAAAATTAGGGGGTGCTGCATACTTTTAATATATTTAAAGTTAAAATTATACTCAAGCAATATGTTTTAATGCTCTAGCCTAGTGGTTTGTTGTTTCGTACGTCAACGTACAAACGGAAGTTCGATCCCAACTTCCTCCAATTTTTTACCTTTTTTGGCTGAAAAATAAAATACTAAAAATAAGGTGGAAACTGAAGATGGGAGGAATCGAGCCAAGGACCTTCAAGTAAGGTAAAAAGCAAAATACCACTGCACCACACAAGGAACTTATTATATTATGTGCTATTAATATATATAGGTATTGAACATTTATAAAATTTGAGGGGGGTGCAGGAGCTCCCACGTGCTCTTTAAAAGCTCCGTCCCTGAATTTAGTCCCTGATATTTTTCGAAATTTTAAATTACTCCCCGAGAAAGGAAACCGTGAATCACATTAGTCTCTAACGTTAATGGTCCTTAATGTGGATTATGGACTAACAGGATGGTCAAAACGATCAATAGAAAAAACAAAAACAGTTGACTATCAGTCAAATTAGTTCTTGAGATATTGAACACCGGTCGAATTAGTCCTTGACTTTGTGGACCTCTAAAGGTAGGGACTAACGTGACTCATGTTTTGCTATCTCGAGGTCTAATTTGGAATTTTGATAATCTCAGGGACTAATTTGCCTGGTGCCTACAAAGTTAGGGACTAATCTGACTATATACTAAATGATAAATCATTGTTTGGATTGCTGGAATTTTCTATATATCAGTTTGTTTGTTGGTTTCCATGTTTTACCTCAATCGGTGTGGTTGATAAATGGGATTAGAAAGTTTTATGTTTCATACCAATGGGTTCTATATGTACATTTTTATATTTGTAGGTTTCTTATGAATATGCATATAAAGAAAGCTGAGGAGCACATATAATATAAATATGTAGCTATGAAGTTTTATTTTGTAGTCTTGAAAGCTGAGACACTGATTTAACAAGTGTTCTCCAACTGAGTTATGTTTTCTCTGGGTTATAATATTTACCTTCGTCATCATTCCTTAATACAGCATTTGCCCATAAAATGTCGTGCTCAAGACTGAAATTGAAAAGTCATGCAGTGACTGCTTCTGAAGGATCTATACTGGAAAATATTTTCTATGACTTTTTTCTTTTGACCTGGTGCTCTATTTTTTTTTATATGTTATGAAAACCTAAGTTTCCTATATGATCGTCATTTTGGTTACCTATTTTATAATTTATTTTAAGGATTGTTACTGTGTCAAAGGTTAAGAGAAATATTTGCTGCCACCTGCCATCTTTGTTTTTAGTTGTCTTTACAGTTGGTTAGTTTTTAATAATGCAATTTCCGTCAGTAAGATGATCCTTCTAACTATGGTTTTTGCAGTCCTTTCAACATAAAAGCTTTTGGATGCAACAGGATGCTGGTTGCTTAGCTGAAGATAATTCGGGATATGAGAATGCATCCAGAAATGAACCAAAGCGCAGTCATCAGTGGTTTATGGATACAGGTGAACAAGAAATATTCAGCAACAAGAAACAAGCAGTTGAAGCTGTTAGTGTCAGACCAGTTTCCGGAGTTCCTCACGCTAATGTTTCTTCATGGGACAACAATACGGGATTTCACTCAGTCACTGGCCAATTTTCTGACCGTCTCTTTGGATCTGATCTTGTAAGGGGTGTCAATTTTGTTGAGAAGAACGTACCATCAATTGGAAGTGAAAATGTGAACATGGGAAGGAAGGATTTTGAGAATCAATATGGTACTGATGCATCTATGGGCTTGTCAATATCTCATACCATAGTGGATCCTTCGTCATGTCTCAATTTTGGTGGCATCCGAAAAGTTAAAGTTAATCAAGTTAGAGATTCTGACAATTGCATTCCTGCATCTATAGGGCACTCTGACAATTGTGTTCCTGCATCATTTGGGCACTCCTATAGTAGGACAGATGATAGTAAAATTTCAATAGGTGCTGGGTATGATAAGAATGACGGCAATATTTCACTGGGCCCAGCTTATAACAATAGAACTGCCAATAACATTTCCATGGGGACCAGAATAAGTAGGGGCGGTGAGAATCTATTTCCAATGGGTTATACCTTCAATAAAGAAGATGGGAATTTTATGTTGATGGGTCATAATTATGGAAAGGGAGATAACAATATCTTATCAATGGGTCATCCCTTTGAGAGAAGGGATGGAAATTTCATGTCAATGGGTCAGTCATATGAAAAGGAAGACAGCAATTTGATATCACTGGGTACCTCATATACCAAGGGGCATGAGAGCTTTATATCAGTTGGTCTGACCTATAGTAAACCAGGAGAAAATTTCATAACCATGGCTCCTTCCTATGACAAGGGCGATGATCATATAGTATCAATAGGTCCAACCTATGATAAGGTGAGTTCAAACAAAATTCCATCATATGACGAAGGAGATCCTTGCTCTTTACCAGTGGGTCACAACCACAATAAGGATGAGAGCAGCACCATATCTTCTGGAGCTTTTCATGGCGATGCAGAGCCAAATCCATCGGGTGGAATCATATGTGGATATGATCTGTTGATGAGGAACCATAACTCATCTCAAGGTTTGGATAGCCAAAAGGATCTGACTGAGTCAAACTCTGAGTCACTTGTAAATAGCACTCCAAAAACTAATTCTAAAAACAATATTGTCCTTAAGAACAAAGAGCCAAAGACAGACAAGAAGGTTCCTACTAACAACTTCCCTACCAATGTCAAAAGTTTGTTGTCAACTGGTATTTTTGATGGTGTTCATGTGAAATATGTTTCATGGTCACGGGAGGTAAAACAGGCTTTAATTTGGACATGATTTTTTTCTGAGCTGTTGTAGTTGTTTATATTAATGCTTTAAATATGTTTGCTATTCTGCTTGGCAGAAAAATCTTACAGGAATCATTAAAGGAACTGGGTATTTGTGTTCCTGTGATGACTGCAAGCAGTCAAAGGTTAGCATCTTAAATCGCTTACATTCTGGTAATCTGCATCATGCTAATGCTTGTGCTCATTTTTTAAATCCTGTCATGAAGGCACTTAATGCGTATGAATTCGAGCGTCATGCTGGTGCCAAGACGAAACACCCTAACAATCACATATACTTTGAGAATGGAAAAACTATCTATGCTGTTGTTCAAGAGCTGAAAAACACTCCTCAGGAGATGCTTTTTGATGCAATTCAAAATGTGACTGGCTCCACCATTAACCAAAGGAACTTCCGTGTATGGAAAGGTAATCAGAATTTTCGGTTCTCTTGGTTGTGATTATGAACAATTGGATGGCCATCTGTGTCCTTGCTTCAATTCTTTATGCTTGGATTAACTGCAGCCAAAGTTCTTCAACCATTTCTCTATTAATCTATTTTCCCTCTTCAGGGTCATACCAAGCTGCAACTCGGGAGCTCCAGCGTATTTATGGAAAGGATGAAGTGGTCATACCATCTTGAGTTTAGTTTCTTCAAATTTATAACAGCGGTAGATATGTGATCTTTTCATGCTTCATAGTGAGTGAATGTTACCTTGGTAGTTTGACAAGAATTTGAAACTGAACAGTTTGAGCCGATGCTTCTTGTTGGAATTTAGTCATTTGGTTATTCTTTTTGGAAATGCAGATGTCTATTCTGAGCTCAGTATCATTCTTGCCTTCACAATTTGCTAATATTTCTCACAAGTTGCAAACAATGTTCTTTTTATGAATCTTTAGAATGATCTTGGGAATATTGGGTTGCCAATGTTTATTTCGCAGGTGGGGTAGCTCATGCCACATTGTATGTTATATTTGAGAAGCGTGGTATGCGGTTAAAAAGTAGATATTTCGTGAGAAGAGGGGATATGACGAGTGTTTCAGAATCACTGTTCTATATTTTGGACTAGTGGGGTTATTAATTTTTTAGTAATTAAATTTTAAACATTTTGCATGTCAGTAATATTTTTAAATTTATATGGGTTAGGATTATTGTTTGAAATTGATAAAGAAAAAGAAAAGTAGAAAAATTTAGAAATGTCAAGATTATTTATTTACCAATTTTTATTTTTTAAATTGATAATATAAAGGTTGATGATTATAATGTTAATACTTTCATGTTGCATTGTCATTGTTATCATTGATTTCAATGAAATAGTATAATTTTTTCACATGTTTTTCATTTTCAATCTTCAATTGGAAAATATTTTTTTTCTAATAAACATTCATTGTCGGGGGTACTAATTCTGACAAATTCTCTACAAAATTTTCATAATAAAATAATGCATAAGGGTTATTTTGAATTCAATTATCTATATTTTACAAAGTATTAGAGCTTTTTTTTAACTAAAAAGTATAAGTGTATTATCAACTCCTATATTATACTCCCTTCACCAACGGAGTTTCAGTTGGTGTAAGGTCCCAACTGAAATCTTGGGAATGGGACAATGATGCTAGTAGCATCGGGTTTGATTCCCACTAAAAACATCCCGCTGAGAGAGCCTGTCACGTGTAAGACCCGGGCTGATGAGGGTGGGGAGTGATCGTCGGTGCAAAGAAGCACGGACAATGAGCGGCTCCTGGTAGGCTTCTAAGGGAGAGGTACATGGATGAACCGACACACCGGAATGAGAGGGTGATCTTGAGACTGTGTAGGAATGAGACTACATAGTACAGGAAGGCTTAAATGAATTGATTAGTACTACCCATATCAACAAGATGCATTTTCTTTTCGGTAGCCCATCACATAATAACTCCGTGGTTAAGCGTGCTTGACTTGGGGTAATTCTGGGATGGGTGATTTCCTGGGAAGTTTTCCCGGGAAGTGTGCGAGTGAGGACAAATCACGCTAAAAAGACTCGTGTTGGTATGTGGGGACAGTCGCAATCCATTTGTCTGCCAGGGATGTTACACCACACAGCTCGCTTCGGATTAGTCTCAATGGCTCCCTGATATTAACCGGTGGCTCTGCAAGGAATTCGGACAAACAAAAATATATATGTTATACTCCTTCCAGTCCTTATTATAAGAAATGTAAATATTCGGTATACTTTTTCAAAAATACTCCTACGATTATTATTGTAAATCTAAAAAGTGTTGAGTAAATAGGGATGTTTATGGAAAATAATTAATGTCATTGGAAGTTGGAAATGAGACTTATATTAAGGATAAAAGAAAAGTCATTAAAGGGGGCTTATATATAGGACCAAATGGAGTATTTTAGAACCCAATTCCTACAATTCAGAGAGCTCTGAACCAAATGAAACACTCACAATCAAAGTTGGAAGATTTAAGGCTTATGGAATATGCCACATTTCACTGCTAAAAAAAATTTCAAAAAATAAAAAACACCTTTTCATTATTTTTGGTGAAAAGACACCTTAAATTCAAAAAATAAAAGACACATTTTCATTTTTTTTTTTGAAAACTCCTATATTATATTTTAGAGCCCAATTCCTGCAATAAGAAGAGCTCCTCACCAAATGAAGATCTCACAATCAAAGTTGGAAGATTCAAGACTTATGGGACATGCCACATTTCACTGCTAAAAAATAAAAATAAAAAACACATTTTCAATATTTTTGGTGAAAAAACACCTTAAATTCAAAAAATAAAAGACAACTTTTCAATTTTTTTTTTTGAAAAGACACATTTTCATTATTACAATCAGAGAGCTCCTCACCAAATGAAGCTCTCACAATCAAAATTGAAAGATTCAAGGCTTATGGGACATGTCACATTTCACTGCTAAAAAAATTCAAAAAATAAAAAACATCTTTTCATTATTTTTGGTGAAAAGACACCTTAAATTCAAAAAACAAAAGACACCTTTTCATTTTTTTTTTTTGAAAAGACACATTTTCATAATATTACAAATGAACACAAAAAAAACTACCTAATAACACCTTTTCATAAAGAGACACTTAATAATAAGATTTTTGTTAAAAGACAAATATTTTCCTACCCTTTCATAATTTCGCAAGAACATAATACTCGAAATGTTATATGATAAAATCATAATTTTTAAATTAATAGCAACTCTTTCATAATGAAAGGGTATCTATTAATTTTTTTAATAATTGTGAATGATGTTATTAACGAATAAAAAAATAATTGAAAAATGGTTTTTAATTATTGATAGCTTTATCTAAAAAACAATGAGTTAAAAATGATGCCTTGAAAAAGATTCTAAATTATCAAAGGAAAGTAAAAAAATGATTAGATGAATTATTTTTCTCTATCATTAGAGGAGAAAAATCAAAGTGAATGAAAATTATGATATCATGGACTAAATATATACAATTTGCCGAAAATGCAATGGATTAGATAACAATTTGTGCAAACACATCAGTTAGTGATTTTTTCCACAAACTATACAGATGTAATAATTGAACTTGGAACATTGTACTGATACAATTTTTTGCACTATTTTAGTGCAACGGCCAACGAATAAGAGGTAGAGAGGTAGAGAAAGTGATTAAACATGGAACATTACATTGATACAAATTTTTTTATTACATTGCAAAAAGGGTTTTTATGATGTGTGCTCTAGGCACATGTTAAGAAACAAATAATGGTTTAAGTATGAATAAGAAATTATATAAATTGTATAAATGGGACAATTCCTAATATTTACACATTAGAATAACGTGTTGTAAAATAGGCATAAAAGTTATAGCAATGAAATAATAAGCCATAATAAAATAGTGAGTTAGTAGTAGTAGTACATACAACATCTTCAATGGATTTGAACGATTAATCAATTTTGGAATCATGGACATGACACAGAGCGTATCCTGAAAGACCGAATCAATAATATTAAGTATAGAAACGAAAGTGATGGAAGTGCCAACAATAAACACCACACGATGCCTCTCAAATGTATCCTATTCAGCATTAAATATATATATATATATATATATATATATATATATATATATATATGCACTATTTTAGTGCAACAAATAAGAGATAGAGAAAGTGAACTTGGAACATTGTACTGAAACAAAGATTACACATTTTATGAGGTGCATCTTTTGATGATGCATCTTTTGATTTGAATTCAACTAGTGCACTCAAACTATGCGTCCCTTTCATTTGAATTAAGTAGGTGTATCTTTTGATTTCAATTAAGTAGATGCATCTTTTCAAAATAAATTTTTATTTTTAGTTTAAAATAAAGAAGGACATGTGGCATATCCAATTATCCTCTATTCTCACAACTTTGTCTGTGAGGGCTTCATTCCATGAGGAGCTCTCTGGTTTCAGAGTTTGGACTCATAAATATACTATGTCTTATCCCGTGCAATGCACAGATTATTAAAATTTTAAATTTTTTAAATTAAATATTTTAAAGCGAAGATTATTATTTTTTTTATTCTAAAGTAAATGTTATTATTAAATAATAGCAAAAAATAATTATAGAAAAATGCAAGGGTTCAAATTAAACCCTACCAGTAAAAAAATAATCTAAATTATTTTGTGGATAAATTTTATACTTCCTCATATGAATAAAAAATTACACTTCTTATTTGAGATATTCCTTATATATTTGGTGGATAAATTAACATTTTTTATATGATAATAAATTTTATTATGAAGAATAAAATTAAATTAGAATTGAACATTTTGATTTTTTTTATATTAATTGAATAAAGAAGAAATGATTTATTTATTCATTTAAGATAATGATAATAATAATTTATAATTACTGTATAATATAATAATTATAATTTAGATCTTCGAAGAATAAAAAATATGAGTAGTAATTGATATTGATTTTTCTTTTTAATTAATTAGAGCATATGGAAACTTAAATAAAATTTAATCAATAATTTTAATAAAATAATTAAATACAACATGAATTCTTATGAATTTATAATAAAATATATAATTTCTCCACTTTAATTTGGGCAATATTCATACTCAGATACCAATTGAAGCAATAAATAAATAAAAATGATATCTATATATTAATTTATTTGTACCATTTCAAAAGGTACCAAGTTAGTGGAATGTACCACTTAATGGTTAAAACAGCATACCATCTCCATTTTAAAAAGTGTCAAGTTAGTGCAGTGTATCACTTTACTGTTGAAACGACATGCCATTTTACTGTTGAAACAACATATCACTTATGATATTTTTTTATAATTTTAAAAATATAAAATTTAATATAATATATTATAGTATATATATATATATATAATATTTAATTTAATAATGTTCAGGAAATAGTGCACCATTTCCTTGAACCTATTCCGAATTAGATTCATTGGTTGAAACTTGAAACAATGTATCATTTCAAATGCATTGTTACAACTTATACTTAAAAAACCGAATTACGAGTAAAACATTACACCCCTAAACTTGTACCAAATTATAGAGAAAAACATTGCACTGTTACATTAGTTTTTTTTTTTTTAATTTTAAATATTTTCAAGACACGTGACATGTCTCATTGTTTTTTATTTTCTTAACTTTTTCTATGAAACCTTTGTTTCTTGAGGAGCTCTCTGATTGCAATGTTTGGGTTCAAAAATATAATATAGAATTTGACTATATATAGAGTGTTAAATCGTTAAGATACATTAGTATTATTATGAAAGGGTGTTTTAGAATTTTTTTAACAGGTGCATTAGTATTATTTTAGATTTTTTTTATATGTACTTAGTAACGCTATTGTGAAATGGTGTTAGTTCATAAGACATAACTTTTCAAGAATTTATTATTTTGTACAGGTGTATTAGTATTATTTCAGAATTTATTTTTTTAAATTATATTTAGAAACACTATTATGAAAGGGTGTTAGTCCATAAAACATATATTTTCAAGAATTTTTTATTTTTTTTAAACTATTATGAAAGGATGTTAGTCCATAAGACATATCTTTTCAAGAATTTTTTATTTTTTTAAAACTATTATGAAAGGGTGTTAGTCCATAAAACATATCTTTTCAAGAATATTTTTATTTTTTTAAATAATAAATTCCGTCTACACGTGACATATCTCATACGCTTCCATTTTCCTAACTTTTATCGTGAAAGCTCTGTTTCATGAAAAGCTCTCTGAATTCAGCATTTGGTCTCGAAATTATACAATAGTATTTGATTATATATAGTTATATTTATGGAAACACTACAAGAAAAACCCTTTATTGCAACAACTTTTTGCAACGACTTAAAAAGTCGTTGCGTAAAACATATGTTTTGCAACGACTTAAAAATGTCGTTACTTAAAACTGATATTTTGCAACGATTTTTAATATGTCGTTGCGTAAACATGTCTTACGCAACGACTTTTAATGTCGTTGCAAAACATCTATTTTTACGCAACGACATATTTAAGTCGTTGCAAAACATTTGTGTTAAGCAACGACTAGTCGTTACCAAAGAATATAAATAATTTTATAAAAAGAAAAGAAAAGTAAAATAATAAAAAGGGCTTACTAATATATTCAGACCTAGCCTCTCAAACCCTATTTCCTCCAACAGCAATACACTCTTCTTGTTCCAGCCGCATGACACTTCTCTATTTCTTCCTTTCTCTCACTAAACCACCATGCTCAATTTCTTCGCATTCGAGAGAGTCGAATCGCGATTCTGATCCCTAACCTAACCCAAACAAATTCAATCCTCCTCTGTTTGTGGCTTCTTCTTCTTGTGTTTGGTGGCGGCAGCGACTGAGGGGAATTCGAAGACAACAGTTTTGGGTTGGGGTTGAAGGAGTTTGGCTTCCCGTTATTCAGAATCGAGAGATCTCAAGAGCACTAGGTATGCGATTTTGTTGGTCCTCGCTGTAACACCTAAGATTTTTACCCTTAATTCCCCTTATATTAAAATACGGACTTAAAAATTCATTTTTATTACATTAAAATTGTCACACCCTTCGTTATTACCCAAATATAAACAATTCCAAAAAATATGCTTTTATATTGGATAATATAAATGGACTTGTGAGTGTTAAGAAAATAGGTCAATAAAATTTTTCTTTTAAAGCGGGTGCACGAATCGTCACTTGAAAGTCTTGGAGAATAAAGTCTATATTATCTCAAAATCATTGTATCGAGTTCGGCGATTTCTAAAACCTTTTCGCAAATAGAGTAACATTCGATCTTTTAGAAGATATCTTTGTATCAAGTAGTTTAAGCTACCCTTGCTTTATACGATAGAACTGATACCATTTATAGCCGAGCTCTTAAACAGATTAAATCAGAGTAAGCGGAAATTACTAGACTATGCAACTGATAGAATATAAACATAGGTTTTCATAGATATAGAGAATCATAAGTACATAGTCCATGAGTAAAGTCTCCAAGTTTCAAAATATACAAGTCCATCATCAGATCTATATAACAGTGTAACTACAAGCTCTAGAGTGCTCCAAAAGTATATCTACAATATATATACATAACAAAATGTATAACTCTAGGAATAGTCACATAGATCTGGCAGCATCAGATGGAGTAGTAGTAGCAGTAGTCTTCCAAAAGTAAAGTGAGTAAGGTAGTAGCATCATCATCACAGCAGCAGCAGCAAATCTCCTCCACACACCGGATCCTCAGATCCACACCATACACCATATACATGTACCTAGGGATCGTCGTCCCTCCAGTCACTCCCAGTAGAATGCACGACAGGCTCGCTCCCACTCTCGTCCTCCACCGGATCCTCCTCGATCTCATCCGAGGGAGAGTGTACCCTACCACTGGGTACCGGGTCAGGTGATGGTGAAACCCTGACTGGGCTCCTCGGATCAGATAGGGGAGTCTCCTCGCGGACGACTCTCGAAGTAAAAGGGTGAGAGCGGGTAGGTTGAAAACGAAAACTATGGTAAGAGCGAGCTGGTCGCATGGGAGGTGGTCCATGATAAGTATAAAACGGGGGTACATGCATAGTGTATATGATGGGAATCCTAAACCTACGAGGACGGAGTCGCATCAGCGGATTAGGGTGGTAGAATGTGAACTCTACCTCCCCCTCATACACCGCGCGATGGTCCTCATAGATCCATACGCCACTAGGAAGTGGCCGGATCTCGATGCAAGCAATGTAGCGAGACATCACCTACAAGGGCATAGGGGTAAGCAATTCTACTCACATAATCAATAGAGAATAAATCATGCAACATATGAAAGATAATAATGCATCAATTAATAACAATCACAATTAGCATTTAGCAAGTATCAGATGCACATAGGATGTTCACACTTAATTCAGGTATATCAATTGCATTAGGTGAATGACATGATGCATGACTTTAACTCTCAACTTATCTCCACATTTTCTAAGTCACTCTCTGACGTCCATCCCTGACAACCCAGCACTCCACAGTGCGTTGTATTCCTAGGTATACAACAATTTGTACATTCACCTAGAATGTACACGTCAAGCTTGGTATCCATGCCACCCGAGCATATCCCGTCATCCAAACGGATCGTCATCCAAACGATATATCCATATCGGCATCCACAAAGCCGACCACATCAACGACGTGTCATCAAGCAAGCGTATTGGCACTCCCAGAGGCCCTCCACATGTTTATCGAAACATGAATACGTCCTACCATCCAAACTCCAGAATGAATGCATTTTAGACTTAGGGGAAATTGATTAATACATTACTTGCCACCTAGGCTTAATTTTCAAAATGGATCGTCACCGAACGATCTATTTGTATTTATCAATTTCTCTAAGTCTTTGATCCCTTGAATTATCCTTAATAATTCCTTAATTAATTAAGTTAGAATTGAAAATGATGTTTTCAGATTCTGGGCATTTTACTCGAGTAAAGTTCAGAATACTCGAGTGTTCTGGAGATTTTCCAGATTACTCGAGTGTTCTTAAGCTTACTCGAGTGTTCATGTCTTTCTGAGGATTTGGGTTTTAATTTCAACAATTTACTCGAGTAGTTCATGAGTTACTCGAGTGTTCTTGGACTTTTCCAGAATACTCGAGTGACTTTGAATGACTCGAGTGTTTGACCTATAACAATTCTCAGTTCATGCCCGATACTCGAGTAACAGAAAAAATACTCGAGTGTTCTTATGAAATTTACTTTATTTTGAACACGATTTACTCGAGTACTTTGCCATTTACTCGAGTGTTTCGCAGCTGACAGTATTGAAAACTGGTTTTAACATGCCATTTTCATTTCTACTCAATTTAAGTCCATTTCAGGGATCAACAGAGTTAACATATCATTAATCAAACATGTTACAACACTTATTTCAATTCAAAACACAGAATTGACAGAGAAATCATTGATTATGCATAAAAAGGCATTTTAACAACTCCATACCTCAAATCACACAATAAGCATAATATTCATGAAACAAAGCTCATTCAGGTTCACATGCATGATAACAAACTTGCTCAATACGGATTTAGAGCATGGATTGGTCTCCAAACCAAAGTTCCTATAGAATCTAAGCCCTTAGAGCCTCTTGGTGGCTCTCTAACACATTTAATGGATTTCAAACTCTATCTAGTGAATATAATTACTTCCCCTTACCTCTCAGACTTGAATCAACAGAAAGACTCCAAAGAAAAGCTCTCCAAACCCAGAAATCCACTTGAGCTTCACATGCATGACAGTTTGAGCACCATACCAAAATTGAATTGGTTTGGACATGAAACAGAGATAAAAATTAGGGAAAACTAGATTTCTAAGCTCTATGCAACATCGTCTAACTAAACGAATTGAGTTTGAGACTCAAGAACTCAGGAGCTTACCAGAATCGATGATAGAAGTAGGCTCCAAACACCAACTCCAGCAAGAACAACTTCACTTCAAGACTTTGATTCTCTCAGCTCACCCACTCAATCCTCACGATTTTGGTGTTTATACAAAGCTCGTGATGTGAGCTTTGTATTGGTGTATCACTCGAAGACTAACACTTAGAATTGAAAGAGAATTGAACGAGACGAAATCGAAACCCTAGCTTCTTCAACAATGCAAACCTTAGCCAAAATTCCCACGAATTCGTGGTTGATGGGCTTTTATAGACACAGGGAGACATCATGCGAGTCGACACGAGTGCTTTGAGCTGTTGAGGGAGACGATTTCGTGTCAACACACGAGAATCGTTCATGGTGACTCATCAAACGCACTAACTCGTGCAGTTTGACCCAGAATACTCGAGTATTCTGAGTAATACTCGAGTATTTCGCCCTGATTTTGAAAAATAATTATTTTATTTACTTTCCCTCCAAAACCTTTCCTATAATTGCTTCTAGGTCCCAACCCAGGGACTAATATGCAAAATATACATTTTAGGCATTTAAATTATTTATTAAATAATTTCTCACACATAAGCTAGTCATATAAACACATATTTTAATCAAGGATTAATATAGAAACTATTAATTATAATTAAATTATAATTAACATTTCATTAATCGGGGATTAAAATTTTGGGGTGTTACACTACTCCCCCACTTACAAGGAATTTCGTCCCCGAAATTCAACTCATACAAACAAGTCAGGATAATCCTGACGCATCTTATCCTCTAATTCCCAAGATGCTTCTCTCACATCTCCATAACTCCAAACGACTTTGACCAAACTAATATCCTTCCCTCTAAGCTGCTTGATTCTTCGATCTTCAATATGAACTGGCACAGCTTTGAAGGTTAGGTTCTTATGAATTTCTAAGTCATCAGGTTGGATGCTAAGAACAATGGTGGGGTCATGGACATATTTCTTCAATTGAGACACATGGAATACATTATGGAGGTTAGCTAATGACGGAGGCAAAGCTAATTGATAAGCTACTGGGCCGATTCTTTTGAGAATTTGATAGGGACCAATAAACTTAGGCGATAGTTTCTGGGTTTTCAAGGCTCTACTAACACCTTTGGTTGGTATTATTCTAATGAACACGTGGTCTCCTTCAGCAAACTCTAAGGTTTTTCTCCTTCTATCAGCATAGCTTTTCTGCCTACTCTGAGCTGCCCTCATCTTCTCTTGTATCATTTTGATCTGCTCTGTGGTCTCTTGCACAATATCTGGTCCAATCAGAGAACTCTCCCCCACTTGAAACCAGCATAACAGCGTCTGACACTTTCGTCCATACAGAGCTTCAAATGGTGCCATTCCAATACTCGCGTGATAGCTGTTGTTGTACGTGAATTCCACAAGTGGCAACATTTGTTCCCAATTCCCTCGTTCTTCCAATGCACAAGCTCGCAGAATGTCTTCTAATGACTGAATAGTCCTCTCCGTCTGACCATCCGTCTGGGGGTGGTATGCAGAACTCAGTTTCAACCTTGAACCCAAGGCTCTATGCAGATCTTGCCAGAACTTCGACGTAAACCTCGGATCACGATCAGACACAATGCTCGATGGTACCCCATGAAGACGAACAACTTCCTTGATGTACAATTGAGTGAGCTTTTCCAATGAGTAGCGCATATTCACGGGAATGAAATGCGCTGATTTGGTCAACCGATCCACGATCACCCAGATTGCATCATGACCAGTAGATGTCTTTGGCAATCCCGACACAAAATCCATCGAGATGCTATCCCATTTCCACAACGGGATCTCTAAAGGAAGTAACTCTCCTCCTGGCCTTTGATGTTCCACCTTGGCCTTTTGACATACCAAACAACATGCCACATATTCAGCTACATCTCTCTTCAACCCAGGCCACCAAAATAGCTTCTTTAAGTCCTGGTACATTTTAGTGGCTCCCGGATGCATACTCATCTTACTCTTATGCGCTTCATCCAAAATCATCCTTCTTACTTCCAAATCATCAGGCACACAAATCCTCGTTTTAAAGCGAAGGATTCCATCCTTTCCTTCTTGAAATTCCAACGCCTTACCTTCTTGCATCAACTTCCTCTTTTCCATGAGTTTCTCATCCTTGTGTTGCAATTCCCGTATCCTTTGCAGAAACTCGTTAGCAATCTGCAGCATCCCCAACTTGATACTTGTCGGCTCCACTTGCATCGTCAGACTCAAATCTCGAAACTCCTCTATCAGTGCAGCTTCTCTGACCATCATCGCACTGATATGCATCGCCTTTCTACTCAATGCGTCCGCCACAACGTTAGCCTTCCCAGGATGGTAATGAAGTTCAAACTCATAATCCTTCAAAAACTCCATCCATCGACGTTGCCTCATATTCAACTCCTTTTGATCAAAGAGGTACTTTAAACTCTTATGGTCACTAAACACCCGGAACGTAGTGCCATAGAGATAGTGCCTCCAGATCTTTAAGGCAAACACCACAGTTGCTAACTCCAGATCATGGGTTGGATAGTTCATCTCATGAACTTTTAGCTGTCTCGAAGCGTAAGCGACAACTTGCCCATCTTGCATCAAGACACACCCAAGACCTTGTTTTGACGCGTCACAATACACATCGAAACTCTTCTGTGTATCGGGCAACACCAATACAGGAGACGATGTCAACCTTTCCTTCAACTCCCGAAAACTTCTCTCACACTTCTTATCCCATAGGAACGGTTGATCTTTCCTTGTCAACTTCGTCAGAGGCAGTGCAATCTTCGAGAAACCTTCGATGAACCTTCTATAATACCCAGCCAAACCAAGAAAACTTCTGACTTCCGTGGCCGACTTTGGTTGCTCCCATTGCAAAACCGAACTTACTTTCGTTGGATCAACTGCTATCCCTTTATCTGAAATCACATGCCCCAAAAATTTAATCTCCTTCAGCCAGAACTCACACTTTGTAAGTTTGGCGTACAGCTGCTTCTCCTTCAAGATGCTTAACACTATCTTCAAGTGTTCAGCATGCTCCTCTGGGCTCTTAGAGTAAATCAGAATATCATCAATGAACACAACCACGAATGAATCTAAATAAGGTCTAAAGATTCGATTCATGTAGTCCATGAAGATAGCTGGTGCATTAGTCAATCCGAACGGCATCACAACATACTCATAATGTCCGTATCGAGATCGAAATGCAGTCTTAGAGATATCCTCTTCTCTAATTCTGATCTGATGGTACCCCGACCTCAAATCAATCTTGGAAAATACTGAAGCCCCACGCACTTGATCCATAAGGTCATCTATCCGTGGCAACGGATACTTGTTCTTGATGGTGACCTTATTAAGTTGTCGGTAGTCGATGCACATCCTCATGCTACCATCTTTCTTCTTGACGAATAAGACAGGAGCACCCCAAGGTGACACGCTTGGTCGAATCATCTGTTTCTGCAGCAGCTCCTCAATCTGCTTCTTCATTTCCGCCATTTCCGGTTGTGCCATTCTATAGGGAGCGATAGAAATGGGACCAGCTCCCAGAACTAGATCGATGCCAAATTCTATCTCTCTTCTTGGTGGCAAACCAGGAATCTCGTCAGCAAAAACTTCCGGGAAATCTCTGACAACAGGGATCTCTTCCATCCTCGGACCACTCTCCCCCACCTCGGTGTTGAACAGACATATGTAACCAGAGGGTTTTGGGTTTCTATAGGTCACGAGTCTTCTATCACAATCAATGATCACTTGGTTTTGACTTAACCAGTCCATTCCCAAGATCACATCCAATTGTGCTAAGGGTAAGCAGATCAAATCTACTTTAGAGGTTTGTCCTAACACTTCTATACAATAGTTAAGACATGCTCTAGAAACAATTACAGGAGCATTGGTAGGGGTTTCTACCTTAAGAACATAAGGCATTTCAGACACAATCAAGCCTAAGCGGTTTACACATTCATATGAAACAAATGAATGCGTTGCACCGGAGTCAAACAAAACATGGCAAAACTGACCATTAAGCAAGTATTTACCTTGCACCAGATCAGAGGATCGATTCGCTTCCACACCACTAAGGGTGAAGACCCTTCCTTGAGTCACCGGTCTATCTGCAACTCCTCTTGAATTGGCCTTGGCTGGCTCCTTGCAATCTCTCGCAAAATGCCCCGGCTTTCCACAATTGAAACATCCACTTGTTCCCCAGCAAACACGACCATAATGGTTGCGTTTGCACTTGTCGTAGAATGGAGCTTCGCTCCGATAATTTCTTCCCTCAGAACCACCAACCTTGCCCTTGCCTTTCCCTCTGCGATCATATGGACCTTTACCTCTATTATTGAAACCCTTTCGTCTCTGTGGTCCATATCCTTGATTGTCCTTCTTTTCCACAACTTGCACCTCCTCAGCCTTGGTATCATCTTCATACATCCTACACATATCTACCAATGCAGGGAAACTTTGAATCCGCTGATAGCTGAAAATTGACTTCAACTTTGGCCTCAATCCACCTTCAAACTTGATGCACTTGCTCCTCTCGTCTGGATTGTTCTGGTAGTATGGAGAGTACTTCATCAGCTCTTCAAACCTTGCCGCGTACTCGCCCACATTCATGTTCCCTTGCTTCAACTGCAGAAACTCCACCTCCTTCTTCCTTCTCAGATCCTCAGGAAAATACTTCTGGAGAAACTTCTCCATAAATACTCCCCAACTTATCTCCCTTCCTTCATATTGTAAAAGCTGCATGGTGTGATTCCACCAGTTCTCAGCCTCATCCTCCAGCATATAGGTTGCATATGCCACCTTCTGAGCATCCGAACACTCCAACGTTCTCAAAATCTTGTCCATAGTGTGAATCCATTTGTTGGCTTCCTCCGGTTTAAATCCTCCTTCAAACTTTGGCGGATTACAGCTCCTAAAATCAGCCAGAGTCTTCGCCTCAGTGTTTCCCATATTACACTGATGAGGCGGGTTAGCCGGTTGAGATGGTTGCTGAGACTGCCTTTGCATGGCTTCCAATACCGTGGTGATTCGCTCCAACATCGCGTTGGTGTGATTTTGGTTTCTAGTTGCCATATTAGACCTGCGCTATGGGCTTACGGTCACATATGTTGAACTAAAGAAACTTCCATTACACCACCTATACTAAGGCTCTATCCTAAGCTTATTAGATCTACAATCAATTGCGTCTTGTACTCAAAAGAGACAAGATACAAAAAATTCAGGGTATTCAAACCTTTAACAATCAAAATAACAACATTCAAGGTAATAAGCGCTTTGGAGATACCTGCTTGATGTTGATGGCTACCTTTCTGGAACCACTTCTACTACTACAGGATCTGACTTTTGCTCTGATACCACTAAGTGTCACACCCTTCGTTATTACCCAAATATAAACAATTCAAAAAAATATGCTTTTATATTGGATAATATATATGGACTTGTGAGTGTTAAGAAAATAGGTCAATAAAATTTTTCTTTTAAAGCGGGTGCACGAATCGTCACTTGAAAGTCTTGGAGAATAAAGTCTATATTATCTCAAAATCATTGTATCGAGTTCGGCGATTTCTAAAACCTTTTCGCAAATAGAGTAACATTCGATCTTTTAGAAGATATCTTTGTATCAAGTAGTTTAAGCTACCCTTGCTTTATACGATAGAACTGATACCATTTATAGCCGAGCTCTTAAACAGATTAAATCAGAGTAAGCGGAAATTACTGGACTAAGCAACTGATAGAATATAAACATAGGTTTTCATAGATATAGAGAATCATAAGTACATAGTCCATGAGTAAAGTCTCCAAGTTTCAAAATATACAAGTCCATCATCAGATCTATATAACAGTGTAACTACAAGCTCTAGAGTGCTCCAAAAGTATATCTACAATATATATACATAACAAAATGTATAACTCTAGGAATAGTCACATAGATCTGGCAGCATCAGATGGAGTAGTAGTAGCAGTAGTCTTCCAAAAGTAAAGTGAGTAAGGTAGTAGCATCATCATCACAGCAGCAGCAGAAAATCTCATCCACACACCGGATCCTCAGATCCACACCATACACCATATACATGTACCTAGGGATCGTCGTCCCTCCAGTCACTCCCAGTAGAATGCACGACAGGCTCGCTCCCACTCTCGTCCTCCACCGGATCCTCCTCGATCTCATCCGAGGGAGAGTGTACCCTACCACTGGGTACCGGGTCAGGTGATGGTGAAACCCTGACTGGGCTCCTCGGATCAGATAGGGGAGTCTCCTCGCGGACGACTCTCGAAGTAAAAGGGTGAGAGCGGGTAGGTTGAAAACGAAAACTATGGTAAGAGCGAGCTGGTCGCATGGGAGGTGGTCCATGATAAGTATAAAACGGGGGTACATGCATAGTGTATATGATGGGAATCCTAAACCTACGAGGACGGAGTCGCATCAGCGGATTAGGGTGGTAGAATGTGAACTCTACCTCCCCCTCATACACCACGCGATGGTCCTCATAGATCCATACGCCACTAGGAAGTGGCCGGATCTCGATGCAAGCAATGTAGCGAGACATCACCTACAAGGGCATAGGGGTAAGCAATTCTACTCACATAATAATTAGAGAATAAATCATGCAACATATGAAAGATAATAATGCATCAATTAATAACAATCACAATTAGCATTTAGCAAGTATCAGATGCACATAGGATGTTCACACTTAATTCAGGTATATCAATTGCATTAGGTGAATGACATGATGCATGACTTTAACTCTCAACTTATCTCCACATTTTCTAAGTCACTCTCTGACGTCCATCCCTGACAACCCAGCACTCCACAGTGCGTTGTATTCCTAGGTATACAACAATTCGTACATTCACCTAGAATGTACACGTCAAGCTTGGTATCCATGCCACCCGAGCATATCCCGTCATCCAAACGGATCGTCATCCAAACGATATATCCATATTGGCATCCACAAAGCCGACCACGTCAACGACGTGTCATCAAGCAAGCGTATTGGCACTCCCAGAGGCCCTCCACATGTTTATCGAAACATGAATACGTCCTACCATCCAAACTCCAGAATGAATGCATTTTAGACTTAGGGGAAATTGATTAATACATTACTTGCCACCTAGGCTTAATTTTCAAAATGGATCGTCACCGAACGATCTATTTGTATTTATCAATTTCTCTAAGTCTTTGATCCCTTGAATTATCCTTAATAATTCCTTAATTAATTAAGTTAGAATTGAAAATGATGTTTTCAGATTCTGGGCATTTTACTCGAGTAAAGTTCAGAATACTCGAGTGTTCTGGAGATTTTCCAGATTACTCGAGTGTTCTTAAGCTTACTCGAGTGTTCATGTCTTTCTGAGGATTTGGGTTTTAATTTCAACAATTTACTCGAGTAGTTCATGAGTTACTCGAGTGTTCTTGGACTTTTCCAGAATACTCGAGTGACTTTGAATGACTCGAGTGTTTGACCTATAACAATTCTCAGTTCATGCCCGATACTCGAGTAACAGACAAAATACTCGAGTGTTCTTATGAAATTTACTTTATTTTGAACACGATTTACTCGAGTACTTTGCCATTTACTCGAGTGTTTCGCAGCTGACAGTATTGAAAACTGGTTTTAACATGCCATTTTCATTTCTACTCAATTTAAGTCCATTTCAGGGATCAACAGAGTTAACATATCATTAATCAAACATGTTACAACACTTATTTCAATTCAAAACACAGAATTGACAGAGAAATCATTGATTATGCATAAAAAGGCATTTTAACAACTCCATACCTCAAATCACACAATAAGCATAATATTCATGAAACAAAGCTCATTCAGGTTCACATGCATGATAACAAACTTGCTCAATACGGATTTAGAGCATGGATTGGTCTCCAAACCAAAGTTCCTATAGAATCTAAGCCCTTAGAGCCTCTTGGTGGCTCTCTAACACATTTAATGGATTTCAAACTCTATCTAGTGAATATAATTACTTCCCCTTACCTCTCAGACTTGAATCAACAGAAAGACTCCAAAGAAAAGCTCTCCAAACCCAGAAATCCACTTGAGCTTCACATGCATGACAGTTTGAGCACCATACCAAAATTGAATTGGTTTGGACATGAAACAGAGATAAAAATTAGGGAAAACTAGATTTCTAAGCTCTATGCAACATCGTCTAACTAAACGAATTGAGTTTGAGACTCAAGAACTCAGGAGCTTACCAGAATCGATGATAGAAGTAGGCTCCAAACACCAACTCCAGCAAGAACAACTTCACTTCAAGACTTTGATTCTCTCAGCTCACCCACTCAATCCTCACGATTTTGGTGTTTATACAAAGCTCGTGATGTGAGCTTTGTATTGGTGTATCACTCGAAGACTAACACTTAGAATTGAAAGAGAATTGAACGAGACGAAATCGAAACCCTAGCTTCTTCAACAATGCAAACCTTAGCCAAAATTCCCACGAATTCGTGGTTGATGGGCTTTTATAGACACAGGGAGACATCATGCGAGTCGACACGAGTGCTTTGAGCTGTTGAGGGAGACGATTTCGTGTCAACACACGAGAATCGTTCATGGTGACTCATCAAACGCACTAACTCGTGCAGTTTGACCCAGAATACTCGAGTATTCTGAGTAATACTCGAGTATTTCGCCCAGATTTTGAAAAATAATTATTTTATTTACTTTCCCTCCAAAACCTTTCCTATAAATGCTTCTAGGTCCCAACTCAGGGACTAATATGCAAAATATACATTTTAGGCATTTAAATTATTTATTAAATAATTTCTCACACATAAGCTAGTCATATAAAAACATATTTTAATCAAGGATTAATATAGAAACTATTAATTATAATTAAATTATAATTAACATTTCATTAATTGGGGGTTAAAATTTTGGGGTGTTACAAAAATCAACCGTCAAACGGACGGAGTTTTGTTTGTTTTTCGGACTAATCCAAAATTCAACCTGTGATAAACAATTTCAAATAAACAACTAATAGCCAGCAGGGCTTCAGATTATATTTCTAAATCATATCAAGGCCCTACGGGCTCCAAATATATCAGAGTGCATAAAATAATCAGAGTAATAGCGGAAAATACTAAGTTTGAGTGTCATACCCAAAACATATAACCTTGTCAAAACAAAACATCTTAAGCCTCACTGAAAATATTTATAACAAATTTTACATCAAAATAGTGTAGGAGGCTTAGGTTCATAGTATGATCTAAAACCCATAACACCCTACTCTCCCTGTGAGGGAAAGTACTCCTGCTCGGCCGGGGGCTGTGCCAGCTCAATCTCCGTACCTGAAAATGTAAGGGAGTGAGCATTGCACATGAAATAGAAACCAGTTTCTAACTAAACATAACAACCCGCTAGGTCAAACACAACTAGCAAATAGAGCATATATTCACATATAGCACGCCATGCACATTTCATAATTTCCATATTCATTATTCATTCCAAATTTCCATTTTCATTATTCATTTCAATATCCATTTTCAATATTCATTTCAATATCCATATTATTTCGTACATCACCTCAAATCAGAGGCTAATGCACAATTTCATGCAACACATTTATCACCTCAAAACAGAGGCTCCCATTCTTTTCCTTATTTAAATTATGTGTCCCTCAGGTCAGAGGTCAACACCCATTCATTATAATTCATATTGTGTCCCTCAGGTCAGAGGTCAACACTTCAATTCTTTGATTCATCCGGTGTCCCTCAGGTCAGAGGTCAACACCCAATAACATTCATTTCATCTTGTGTCCCTCAGGTCAGAGGTCAACACTTCACTCTCTTAATTCACGGTGTGTCTCTCAGGTCAGAGGTCAACACACCCAACTCATTATTTAATCCGGTGTCCCTCAGGTCAGAGGTGAACACTCATTCATTTTAATTCATATCGTGTCCCTCAGGTCAGAGGTCAACACATTTTTAACATTTTATTCATTTCATGTCCCTCATGTCAGAGGTCAACACTCAATCGTACTTCACCTCCACGCAGGAAGGTACCTCATACATTTGGCCTATGGGTACTTCACCTCCACACCGGAAGGTACCTCATACCATTGTACTTCACCTCCACACCGGAAGGTACCTCATACAATTTGGCCGGTGGGTACTTCACCTCCACACCGGAAGGTACCTCATACAACCACCTACATTATACTTAACATCATTCTCTTTATAAACCATTCATTCATATCACATTTAACCACAATCAACACATAATTATTCATGTAATTTCCTTATTCATTTCCTTTCTCAGTTATCACAAACATACCAAATAGTGTTCTCTTTTATAGCCCAACATTTAGATTCACCCTTCATTTTAATCTTTGCATATATCATCTTTTACTTTGGTTTGCACATAATCATTTTACTTCCGTTTCCTATATTCACAAGTTCAATTCATAAACCATGATCTTTATTCACAATTGATAATACTTAACATTTTTACTTATTTAACAATTAGATACAAATATGCACATTTATCACATTTAATCGTTTCCATTCCCTTTCTTCCTATATCAATTTATTTCACAACCCAAACATATATTTGCTACAGTAATTAATTATCATTTAATTCACAACTTTACAACTAAGATCAATAATCATAGAATTCATTTATGTCAACTTCATTATCACATTACCCAATTCCTCATGTAATTCAATTTAATCCTTATCCAAGTTTCATTTATCAAATAATTCATTGTCATATTATTGGGTTTCCTTTTACTAGTCTTAACATCCAATCATCATGTATATTTAATTAATTAAAATTTCATATTTAATAACCTAGGGATTTATAATCTAATTTTCTCCCCTAACACATAACCCTAACAAGTATTATATACTAACTAGAACCTACTCCCTAGAACAAGGCAAAGCTCACTATATCCACTCCCTTACCTTAACCTTGTAGAGAGAGAAGGGAGTACCAAACCCTAACTCTTTGAAATCCCCTTCTTTTGAGTTTCAACCAAATAGCCTCCAAATGTGTAGCAAGAGTGAGGAGGAGAGCTTGATCCTACTTAGCCATGGTGTAGAGAGAGAAAGCTTCAAGGCTATGAAGGAGAGAGAAACTATACCCACAGTGACCAACAAAGCAAGAACGATTAGAGATTGATGATAGTTTGTGTAAGTTGAAGGAGAAAGGAATGAAACTCAGATCAACTTACTTAGGGGTGATGATTCTCCATGGTGGGTGTTCTCGAAGCTTCAAGGATGGAGAGAGAATTGGGGATTGAAGTGGGTGAGAGGAAATAGAAGAGATTGATGAATGATTATGTGTTAGTGTGTGATGGGGATTGATTTTTGATAGTTTATTATGGATCTAAGGAAGGATTTGAGGATGAAATTAGAGGAAGAGAAGAGAGAGCTTCGTGCCCTAGAGAGAGAAAGACAAGGGAATGAACGAGGAAGAAGACCCCAATCACGTTTTATTTCTGCTGAAACTGCACAGACTACTCGAGTAGTCCAAGCACTACTCGAGTAGTTCAAGAAATCATGACTTGCTGTTTCCACCAACTACTCGATTAGTCAGTGAACTAATCGATTAGTCAGTGAACTAATCGATGAGTTTGGCACTACTCGAGTAGTCTGGTTTTGTTTTCTTTTCTTGGCATTTCAAACTGCCATAACTTCTTCGTTATCCGTCGGATCTTGCTCAAATTTTAAAGCAAACTTCCTCACCTATCCTACTTCATATCCAATGGTGGAATTTGTGTTTAGAGTTGTAAATCTTTTATTTTTAAATTTCTTAATATCCTATGTTATTAATCCTAAAACAAGCCTTCAATCCACTATTTTTAACTCAATATCATTATTTCCTTCACTCTAAGCTTGACCCATCATCAATTATACTAGGAATTAAATTTGGGATGTTACAATTCTCCCCCACTTATTGGAATTTCGTTAGGTTCAGTAAATGAAGAATCACCCCGGCGATAGGACTTGCGATTCCTATCTTTAATTCCCTTTGGTTTCTTCCGTCGGTCTTTCGGTTTGCCCTTACTTAGACAGAATTTAAATTAGGGTAGGAAGTGCTCCCCCACTTGGCATCGACATACCCCATTACTGCTATGCTAAAGGATGTGGGATCGGGTGAATCCGCTTCCGATTGTCCTTCGGATAGATGCAAGACAGGAGTTGCATTAGCTAGATACGGGACAACTCCAAATATTTAGCATTTCTGGAATAGTTTTAGAATCTTTCCCAGAATAGATACCCTGGGATCGTGGCATGCGAAGATTTTTGTAGGATAGAACGCCTTAGAGTTTGTCTCCTCACAAGGATTGACTAGCACCGGTAAGGTTTAGAACCTTTCAAAACCACAAGCATTCATGAACAAGAAGCACCCCAATGCTTAGTTGATTAGAGCAGGCACAATCCCTACTAAATGCTCCACAATCAACTTCTTCCATAAATCGATTAAAAAGAATAGGAAGGAAAAAGTCCACATTAGTTCCAAGATTTACCCAACTACCAAAGATGAAGGGTACGACAACTTTCCATTGGCTAGGTCAATTATCAAGATTGGTTGGTTTTAACGCAGGGATTTTACAAATTTAGCACAACCGGATATTCTTATGAATGGTTATCTTAAGAAACGGGAAAAGATTCAAAGCAATTGCCAAATTGCTCAATGATTGGTTTAGTTGATAGGATGGTTAAGAATAATTTCTGGAGAGCTTTCTTAACTCATCCAAGGGATTAGCACTTAGCTATACTACTTTAGAACAAGTAGCATACACCAAGACTTCCTTTCTTTAGAACTATTTTCTATCTACTCTCTAACTCTATATGAAGCTTTTGAACGAATGTTTATGGGTTAGGTTGGTTTCACTTCAAGAATTTTTTTCCTTGGAAGTCACTACTTTGGTTGTCTACTTTCACTTTAAAGGTTACGATGATAGCATTTATTGATAGATGCAAGAATTGAGGTGATCAATCCCATCCTCACGTCTACCAACAACACATCACTGTCGGGTTCTGTTAGTAATGTCATCATTTAACAAATGCAAGGATTAGAGTGATCAGTTCTAACCTTACATTACATCAAATAACAACATCACAACATAGTATTGGTCACTTGGTACTAGAATTCTCAAACTTAAGAATTCCTTATATGGTCTTTCTTACGTTCTCTATAAGAACGGGATTGTATTTGGAAAGGCAGATATCCAACGTGTTTTTAAACAATTCTACCCTAAGACATTACTAACTCACTATTTAACTAACTAAGGAGAAAACTAACTCCACAACAATCGAACTTAGAAGCATTACGCATAGATTTGGCAACCGTTAGTTACCTGCGACCATATCAGCTGGGTCCACCTTGTCACCCTCGACGGTGAATAACTTCCCCTTCTGCAATGATGGACCACCACGGGCCTTCTGTGCCTTAGTAGCATTAATCTCCTTCTTCATTGTGTTCTTAGGACAATTTGAAGCAAAATGTCCGGGTTGTCCACAGTGAAAGCATAACCCCTCCTTTCGACCCAAAGTCCAGCACACTCCCCTATGCATCCTGCCACAGTGCTGACAAGTCGGTATAGGGCCATAAGCATTCACTGTTGATCCGGATTCCCTAGGAAACGTGACCCCGGAATGAGAGTATGGACCTGACTTCTGGATCGGTCCCTTGTCCTTACTTTGACCTCCGATTCTCTGGTTTGCCCGAGATCTCTCGTCAGCTAGATTTCGTTTGAGACCCTTCTCATAGGTGCTTGCCATGTTGACCAAGCGAGCAAAGTTATCAATGTTGTGATACTCACACGAGAGGCGAAGATCACTCCTAAGTCCAGCTTCAAACTTAACACACTTGCCCCGGTCACTTGCATACCGATAATCAGAAAATCGGATGAGATCTTCAAACCGAGCTGCGTAGTCCCCTACAGACATAGACCCCTGAGTCAATTGGAGAAAAGCAATCTCCTTCTCCCTCCTAACATCTTCAGGGAAATACTTCCCCAGGAATAGATCCTTGAACATCTCCCAAGGAATCACAGGATTAGCTGCCGCCAATCCTCTCCTCTGTTGGTCCCACCAATGTTCTGCCTCATTGGTCAGCATGAATTCAGCTAGTCGAACATACTGCTCCATTGGTGGTTGAATAGAACGGAGAATCTTCTCTATCTCCTGTATCCACCTTTGTGCTCCATCCGGGTCATTTCCACCTTCAAAGCGAGGCGGATTATTCTTTCGGAACCGAGACATCCAGTCAATCTCAACTGGAGCTGATTGCAGAGCTGTTGCTGCTGCGGTAGCTGCTGCCGCTGCAACAGCTGCCATCTGTTCCCCTGCTGCTGCTGCATCTGAGATAGATGCTCCAGAATAGCAGCAAGTCCATCGTTACCAGCCCTTCTTCCAGCCATACTGCTTAGCCAGAGAGAATAGGCCAATAAGACTCAATTACTAAGTAGATACATAATACTATAATCATCCTATTATAATCCTAAACTATTACTATGAGCATCAATTACTCGCTAGGTGAGTAATCATTTGGAGTTTGTACAACTCCATGGCCGAGGAGAAACTGCTCTGATACCATAAATGTAACACCTAAGATTTTTACCCTTAATTCCCCTTATATTAAAATACGGACTTAAAAATTCATTTTTATTACATCAAAATCAACCGTCAAACGGACGGAGTTTTGTTTGTTTTTCGGACTAATCCAAAATTCAACCTGTGATAAACAATTTCAAATAAACAACTAATAGCCAGCAGGGCTTCAGATTATATTTCTAAATCATATCAAGGCCCTACGGGCTCCAAATATATCAGAGTGCATAAAATAATCAGAGTAATAGCGGAAAATACTAAGTTTGAGTGTCATACCCAAAACATATAACCTTGTCAAAACAAAACATCCTAAGCCTCACTGAAAATATTTATAACAAATTTTACATCAAAATAGTGTAGGAGGCTTAGGTTCATAATATGATCTAAAACCCATAACACCCTACTCTCCCTGTGAGGGAAAGTACTCCTGCTCGGCCGGGGGCTGTGCCAGCTCAATCTCCGTACCTGAAAATGTAAGGGAGTGAGCGTTGCACATGAAATAGAAAGCAGTTTCTAACTAAACATAACAACCCGCTAGGTCAAACACAACTAGCAAATAGAGCATATATTCACATATAGAACGCCATGCACATTTCATAATTTCCATATTCATTATTCATTCCAAATTTCCATTTTCATTATTCATTTCAATATCCATTTTCAATATTCATTTCAATATCCATTTTATTTCCGTACATCACCTCAAATCAGAGGCCAATGCACAATTTCATGCAACACATTTATCACCTCAAAACAGAGGCTCCCATTCTTTTCCTTATTTAAATTATGTGTCCCTCAGGTCAAAGGTCAACACTCATTCATTATAATTCATATTGTGTCCCTCAGGTCAGAGGTCAACACTTCAATTCTTTAATTCATCCGGTGTCCCTCAGGTCAGAGGTCAACACCCAATAACATTCATTTCATCTTGTGTCCCTCAGGTCAGAGGTCAACACTTCACTCTCTTAATTCACGGTGTGTCTCTCAGGTCAGAGGTCAACACACCCAACTCATTATTTAATCCGGTGTCCCTCAGGTCAGAGGTGAACACTCATTCATTTTAATTCATATCGTGTCCCTCAGGTCAGAGGTCAACACATTTTTAACATTTTATTCATTTCATGTCCCTCATGTCAGAGGTCAACACTCAATCGTACTTCACCTCCACGCAGGAAGGTACCTCATACATTTGGCCTATGGGTACTTCACCTCCACACCGGAAGGTACCTCATACCATTGTACTTCACCTCCACACCGGAAGGTACCTCATACAATTTGGCCGGTGGGTACTTCACCTCCACACCGGAAGGTACCTCATACAACCACCTACATTATACTTAACATCATTCTCTTTATAAACCATTCATTCATATCACATTTAACCACAATCAACACATAATTATTCATGTAATTTCCTTATTCATTTCCTTTCTCAGTTATCACAAACATACCAAATAGTGTTCTCTTTTATAGCCCAACATTTAGATTCACCCTTCATTTTAATCTTTGCATATATCATCTTTTACTTTGGTTTGCACATAATCATTTTACTTCCGTTTCCTATATTCACAAGTTCAATTCATAAACCATGATCTTTATTCACAATTGATAATACTTAACATTTTTACTTATTTAACAATTAGATACAAATATGCACATTTATCACATTTAATCGTTTCCATTCCCTTTCTTCCTATATCAATTTATTTCACAACCCAAACATATATTTGCTACAGTAATTAATTATCATTTAATTCACAACTTTACAACTAAGATCAATAATCATAGAATTCATTTATGTCAACTTCATTATCACATTACCCAATTCCTCATGTAATTCAATTTAATCCTTATCCAAGTTTCATTTATCAAATAATTCATTGTCATATTATTGGGTTTCCTTTTACTAGTCTTAACATCCAATCATCATGTATATTTAATTAATTAAAATTTCATATTTAATAACCTAGGGATTTATAATCTAATTTTCTCCCCTAACACATAACCCTAACAAGTATTATATACTAACTAGAACCTACTCCCTAGAACAAGGCAAAGCTCACTATATCCACTCCCTTACCTTAACCTTGTAGAGAGAGAAGGGAGTACCAAACCCTAACTCTTTGAAATCCCCTTCTTTTGAGTTTCAACCAAATAGCCTCCAAATGTGTAGCAAGAGTGAGGAGGAGAGCTTGATCCTACTTAGCCATGGTGTAGAGAGAGAAAGCTTCAAGGCTATGAAGGAGAGAGAAACTATACCCACAGTGACCAACAAAGCAAGAACGATTAGAGATTGATGATAGTTTGTGTAAGTTGAAGGAGAAAGGAATGAAACTCAGATCAACTTACTTAGGGGTGATGATTCTCCATGGTGGGTGTTCTCGAAGCTTCAAGGATGGAGAGAGAATTGGGGATTGAAGTGGGTGAGAGGAAATAGAAGAGATTGATGAATGATTATGTGTTAGTGTGTGATGGGGATTGATTTTTGATAGTTTATTATGGATCTAAGGAAGGATTTGAGGATGAAATTAGAGGAAGAGAAGAGAGAGCTTCGTGCCCTAGAGAGAGAAAGACAAGGGAATGAACGAGGAAGAAGACCCCAATCACGTTTTATTTCTGCTGAAACTGCACAGACTACTCGAGTAGTCCAAGCACTACTCGAGTAGTTCAAGAAATCATGACTTGCTGTTTCCACCAACTACTCGATTAGTCAGTGAACTACTCGATTAGTCAGTGAACTAATCGATTAGTTTGGCACTACTCGAGTAGTCTGGTTTTGTTTTCTTTTCTTGTCATTTCAAACTGCCATAACTTCTTCGTTATCCGTCGGATCTTGCTCAAATTTTAAAGCAAACTTCCTCACCTATCCTACTTCATATCCAACGGTGGAATTTGTTTTTACAGTTGTAAATCTTTTATTTTTAAATTTCTTAATATCCTATGTTATTAATCCTAAAACAAGCCTTCAATCCACTATTTTTAACTCAATATCATTATTTCCTTCACTCTAAGCTTGACCCATCATCAATTATACTAGGAATTAAATTTGGGATATTACAATGATGTAAGGTACGCCTTAGTCCCACATCGGCTGGTAAGGAGAACGAAGCATGCCTTATATAGGGTGTGGATACCTTACCTCACGTGGACGCGTTTTGGGGCTCACTGTTAGTGTGGGACCAAGAGCAAAACCGTGAGGGTGAAGGATGCCCAAAGCGGACAATATCCACGTGGCGGTGCGCTGGGCCCCAGTGCCCAGTACCGTACGGCTAGCTGGGGCTGGGCTGTTACATTTGGTATCAAAGCCAAGGCCGGGTCGGTGTGCCAACGAGGGCGTTGGGCCTCCAAGGGGGGGTGGATGTAAGGTACGCCTTAGTCCCACATCGGCTGGTAAGGAGAACGAAGCATGCCTTATATAGGGTGTGGATACCTTACCTCACGTGGACGCGTTTTGGGGCTCACTATTAGTGTGGGACCAAGAGCAAAATCGTGAGGGTGAATGATGCCCAAAGCGGACAACATCCACGTGGCGATGCGCTGGGCCCCAGTGCCCAGTACCGTACGGCTGGCTGGGGCTGGGCTGTTACACTCGCTCAAATTCGTGATTAGGGTTCACCATCTCCGCGTTCCTCTTTCTCCTTGGCACTTAGGTTCGACACAATCTCTCTATTCTTCTCTCGAGATTTTGGATCTTAAAATTCATATGTGGTTCGCTTAGAGCCCTAACCCCCAAAGTTTGAACACAGATAGAGCTACTCACATACATGGTCGTTGCCGAGGCTGAGTTCGTTAGGTATGATATTTATCCCCTTTTCCCTTCATTGTCATTAGGTTAAGGTTTTCACTCACCAACAAGAACATGTTATTATTATGTGAAAGTTATTTATATTCCCTTATAAGCTTTGGGCTATTGCGTGTGTTGTTGAATGATTTTCTTAGGAAGCTTTTTTTTTCTTTCAAAGTTGCCAAATAGATTGATTATTAGTAATGTGGGATGGATTTGGTGTTGTCTGTGTTAATGGGGTTGTCTTGATTACTGTTTTTCAATTGACTTTATTGGATATAATAAGAATAGGTAGGAGGAATTGTAACTGTAATTATTGATTTAGTTACTTGGTTATTTGGTGTCTTGTTAAACATAGGAGCAGTGACAAAGAACATAATTTTTTAAGGTTTTAGCAGCTAACTTTGAACCGTTAATACAAAGGTGTTAAGTTGGGTCTACTTGTCTAGAGCGTGATAGAAAAATGTTGTAAGAGTGGCCTTTGAAGGTAGTTTACGTGAAATTGGATGTAAGTGCAAAGGACGCATCTCTTGCCGAAGCCAAGCTTGTCAATGGTTTACGAGCTGATTTTGGAGAAGTGGGTAATGTTATTGCACTATCCTTTCTTGTCTTATGCAGGGTCATGTTCTTAAACATTTTGCTTTGATGTAGGTCTACCCCAATCCAGTTAGAATTGTGTCAATCGGACAAAAAGTTGAGGATCTCCTTGCTGATCCCGACTATGAAAAATGGTTATCTTTTTTAGCCGAACTATGTGGTGGTAAGTGTTTTCGTGTATTACACTAGAGGCTTTCTTTCTGAATTTCTGTCTGAGATTTCTTCTATTTTTATTTGGCGTAGGTATCCATATATCAAACACAGGAGATGCTAAAGCTTTTGCACTTTTATCCGAGGAGGGAATTGCAAAAGGAATTCGTAGAATAACAGCTGTTACAATTGATCATGCTTATGATGCAAAGAAAGCGATTGATTTATTAGAGCAACAAGTAGATGATGCTTATAAGTTAGAAGGCAGTTTAATGGAAGAGGTTAGTGTTGTGTGTGTTGGGTTCTTTTTGTTCTTAATTTTTAGACGATGCTGATAAGTTATGGAAATACTCATGAGCAGCTTGCCTTTTGTTCTTAAGCCTATTTTTTTGCATGAAAATATGTGGTTTCTTTTGTTCCTAAGCCTATTTAGTTCTTTCATTATATTCTTGTTCTTGTATTTATCCACACAACAAGCTAAGGAAGGAATTTGTAGTTATATCCAGCCAAACATCCATCCTGTCTTCCTATGCCGCTCTCCCTTTATTACTTGTATTTTGTATTCCATAATCATAGCTATACATAATCTAAAGGTAATTAAATGTAGAAAACTCTTTTAATGTTATATACTTTTTGTTAAGGATATTTTATTACACGTGTTTTATGTTACACCCTTATTTACTTATTATTATTTGTTTTAATCATTCTTCTATCATATTTTAACATAGCTAAATATGATAAAAATACTTGAGTGTTACACATGGGAGGCATGTTTTAAGCACAAAATGACTTGGCAATATAGTCTTGCTTCCCTTACAAAACATTCACCTTTTGTCTGTCTAACTTCTTAAGCAATGTTACCAAGTTTTATACTAAATAAAGTGTTTTATTCATATGTATTAAATGACCATTTTAACTTAACTAAGTTAAATTTTAGAAAATTAGAATATGTTGCATGTGTTGAGTATCAGGCTTGCAAATACGCTTGTGTTAAATTAATTTAGAACTAGCATAGTATGATATGAATAAGTGAAAATTATATGCAGGTGGTGGTGGGGAAAGAAGAAGGGTTATTATTACAGAGGCTTTTGAATAAGAGTTTAAATTATGCAGATATGGATATGTATAATGTGAGTGAATTTTAAGTCATAGTTTTTGTTGTATCTGGTTATCAATCTTATGCTCCCTCCAACATTGTAGGTGAATGCTTGTTTATTGGTAGAAAGAGTTATATACTGAATGAGTTTATTCTTATGCATCATTGCTAAAGATCAATTTGTTCTTTCTCTGTAATTATTGTTGGAAGATTTAAGTTACTTTATCTTCGCCAATGTCACAACTTGAACCTATGGCCTCTGCTGAATTTTTTTGTTGAGCAGCATATTGAGGAAGATGTCACCAACTCACAAATCATATATGGGTTCAATGTCTATCAGTTTGTTACTACATTCATAATTTATAACTATTTATTTGCATACTTTAGCTTATTATATCTAAAGTTGATGTCTTAAGTTCTTTGGATATGCTTGAGGTATGCTAAGTTACTTATATCTAAAGTTGACTTCTGAGCATCTAAAACTGATTCAAATATGCCATCCCTTCTTTGCACCTTTTCATGGTTCTTTCTTTGCACCTTTTCATGGTTCTTTCTGTTCTTGTTGAAATATGAGTTTTAAGAAGACATGTTTACCGCAACGACAAAAGTCGTTGTGAAAAAGACTGGTTCATATAACATATTCATGTGTTTCGCAACGACATTACAATCGCAACGACAAAAGTCGTTGCCAAACACATTTTTTACAACGACAGCATGTCGTTGCGTTTCACTCTCCTGTCGTTGCGTTACCCTTTCGCTACGCCATTACCTGCAACGACAGCTGTCGTTGCCAAAGATGTTTATGGCAACGACTTTTGGTTTTTAGCAACGACTTTTGTCGTTGCCATTGATCAGTTTTCTTGTAGTGAAATTTATATTTATAATAGGTTAAAATATAATTTTGGGTTCTATAAGGATATGGTTTTGAAATTTGCTACTACAAATAAAGATTAATTTTGTTTTTTATATTTTTTTTGTCATTTTGTTTTGACCTTTGAGATTAACTTTGGTATGACATAACTTAATAGAATCCATGTTAATAGTGTCATATGAATAATATCCGGTTATATGAACTAAAATCAACAGGTCTGTTATTCGAACACCGGTTTTTGACACCTATACACGCACCTTATATTATACTTTATATGGTTTTTGTCTTTTAGTAGTTACTTTTTTTTTATTTGATTTTCATTCATTTTCTTCTAATGCTTCTGGTATTTTTCTAAATACGCTTAATATTAATTTATGGTCTTGTATAACACCTGTTTTTATATTTATTGGAGTATGATTTTCAACCTTATCGATAAATTTTTCTAATTTATTTTTTATTATTGTTTTCCAATAAGGTATGTCCTTGATACATAAAGTGTTTTGGATAATTTCTGCCATTTGTATGCATGTTCTTTGACTAATATTCATTTTTTAGAATTTATGATCCTTCTAAAATCCATAATGTGGATAGTTAATAATATTTTTGTTTAAGCTTTTATGGAGATTCTTTTTACTTGTTAATATTTTTTTTATTTTATAATCTCAAGATATTTTTTTTAAACTTCTTTGTACTGGCTAAATATAATTCTAATATTTCTAGTTGTTTTTTAATTACGTTTATCATTTTTGTATTTTCTTTATGAATTCTTTTTAATTCCTCTATTTCATTAGAGTATTCCATCAGAGGTATTTAATTTTCATTTGTTGAATCTAAGAATCATAATAATTAGTTTCATCTTCTAAAATTCTTTCTCTAATGAACTCTCCGAGCTCTGATACCAGATATTCTTCAGGGTCATTTCCTATAATAGCGTTAGCCAATTCTATGGTTTTTTCTAGACAAAACTACTAGATTGGTCCCTTAAGTTATTTTTTAGTAGCGATTTCATCCCTTAACTTTTTTTCGTTTCAAATAAGTCCTGAAGTTGTTGAAGCGTAACAAATAAGTTATTTCCGTTAATTTTTTTCATTAAGCGACACGTGTCACCATAAGAAAATTTAAAAAAAATCATTAAATCATTTTTTTAATACGTGGCACCATTAGTTGAGTGACACGTGTCACTTAATAGAAAAAAAACTAACGGAAAGGGCTTATTTGTTACACGGCAACAACTTCAGGACTTATTTGAAACGAAAAATAGTTAAGAGACGAAATCTCAACCAAAAAATAACTTACAGGACCAATATAGTTGTTTTGCCTTTTTTCTAAATCATGTGGAATTATAGATATTTCTTGTAAATGTTCTTTAATATCTTTTATAAGATTTGGACAACTTTCAATTTTTCTTTTTAATACTTTAATATGTTGATGTCTATAAGAGATTAAAATTTTGTTTAGAGTCATTCTTCTATAATATCCTTTTCAACTATATCTAAATCTTTCCATTCTTTTTCTTTTGTTATTAGTTTCCTAACATTTTTAGAAACATTTATTCTTATTTTCATAAATTCTAAAACCTCTGTTGAAATGGTTATCCAATCCTTTCCAGACATTATTATTCTAAATACCAATATTCATCATCTATAATTTAATTACCAGGTAAGTATTCATTAGATAAATATATATCTATTTCTTTATATATCTCAAAGGTTACTATGTCTAATATTATTTCTTCTTTTATCCATTCATTTTTTATTATTTCGTTTATTTCCTTAAGAAGAATTAATTGTCTTATTATCGTTATTTTTCAGATGCATTTAATAATCAGAATTCTATTTGTTTTCTTCCTAATGTGTAACAATATAAATTATTTATTTCCGGATGACACCTTTTTATCATAGTTTTCTTTCTATTTTTAAGAGTTTGTCGCTTATTTCTTTAAGTTCTGAATTTGTTTTTTCTAGTTCTATTTGTCTATTTGCAGGTCAGAATAATTCTTTTGATTCTTTTGCTAAAAATTTAGGTGTTTCTAGTGAAATTAAAGGAGTAAAGAGTTCATCTATATAGATTAGTTCTCTACCTTTGAATTCTATGCTATGATGGCTATTGATTAAGGCATAATTAACCCTATAACATATTGTAAAAGGAGAATTTTCTTCTTTCATAAAATTTTTCTTTAATAATTCATAGTGAAAAACTATAGATCTATTTAGATCTTTGTCTAATAATGAAAGTCCTATTTGAAGATTTACATCAAATTTAACCTTTCCTTTCTTAAGATTGCAATATCCCTGTGCGATCATCGCATATTTTTCTTGAATAAATCTGTTGTCCAGAAGTTGAAGCTTCATGGGCGATTCTATTCTTTCATATAAGTACTTTTGATTATAACTTGTATAGTTGATATATGTATGTACTGAATTTTTGATCTTTCCTCTATTTTCATTTTCTTAATTTTTTCTTGAATCTGCTGATTCTTATTAATAACTAAAATCATAACATTTCCTACAATATTTTCTATAGGGATCGGGAGCCCTCCTATCATCATTCCGAATTTAAGTATATTTTTTCTTGAAAACACATTACTTAGAGCATCCACACCGGTCCCTTTCCCTTTGTCTCTAAAATTTTAGAGACTGTCTCTAAAAGTTTTTACCGGTGTGGAGATACCTCCCTTTGTCTCTAATTTGGGATTGTCTCTATTTTGGAACAAAGAAAAAGTGAAGGAGGAGCAGAGAGAAGTCAGAAAAAAAGAATAAAAATATACAAAAATGGAGGGAGAAGGCAACAACCGAAACTTTATCATCAACAACCAAAGTTCATCACCAACCGCATGAACAACCAATATATACATAAACTCATCATCATCATCATAAAAAAAAATATATACACGAAATTACAGAAATAAAAATAAAAGAAAGTAAAGAAATTTTACAGCAACAGATTACATTATTTATTAAAAAAAAATTACAGCAAAAGCATAAAAAAAATATAGAAATTTTACAGAAAAATTGAGAAGAGAGAGAACCCATTCGAAGGTGGTTGGGGTTGATCGAAGGCTTTGGTGGTTGGATCTCAGGCGGTGGTGGCAGATCCAAGGCGGTGGTGGCTGGATCTAAGGTGGTGAGGGCGGATCTGAGGCGGTGGTGGCTGGATCCAAGTCGGTGAGGGCGGAACGACGCCGGATGGAGATCGACGCCGGTGCCTGAGTTCGTGGCCGGAGGGATTGAGAGAAGTGGAAGAGAGAGAGAGTAGAGGGAGTGGCTGAGTTCATGGTAGGAGGGATTGAGAGAAGTGGAAGAGAGAGAGAGAGTATAGGGAGTGCCTGAGTTGTTGCATGAGAAGTGGAAGAGATAGAGAGTAGAGGGAGTTCGTGGCCGGAGGGAGTGGAGAAGTGGAAGAGAGAGAGAATAGAGGGAGAGTAGATGAGATTATGTGTATGTGACTATCTGTATATGAGAGAGAGAGTGTGTGCACCGTGTGTGTGTTGAGTGTATGTGAGTTGAGTGTAGAAATTAAGTGAATTGAGTGTATGTGAGGTTGAAACTATGTGAGGTAGTGTGTAGGTAGTGTTGAGTGAATAAAAAAAATTATAACCGTTGTGTGTAGGTAGTGTTGAGTGAATAAAACAAATTATAACCGTTGCATATGCAACGGAAATAAAATCTACCGTTAGAATTTTGGGTTATATAAGTAAGTTGAAGTTGCAAATGTAAATCACACAACAATCTTACTTCAATAGATTATTTCTCTTTCTTCTCAATTCACTCTATAATTTTATTTTATTTTTTGTTTCATTGAGTTCTTTTATTTTTCTTGTCCTCATTTCATTTTAGTATTTTAATGGATCCTGCACAAATTGAATTAGATGCTCTTAGGAGATTGTTAGGTAGCATTTCTAATTCTAATCCTCCAAATATTCAAAATCCTCATCCTACACCAAACACTCAAAATTTTTATGCACCTTTTTATCCAAACCCTCAAAGTGCTCCACCCAACTTATATAATCCATTTTACTCAAATACCCAAATGAACCCACAAACTTCTACTCACCAATTCTTCCCATATCAATATCCAATGGGGCCTCCACCACCTCACACCAACCCTGTCATAAACACTCATCATGTGCAATCATGTGATAAAGATCCGACAACACCAATGGGGTCGGGCCATGACTCTGAAGACCCACCATTCTGCACTCAAGATGGTCTGGAAGCTATTGATCTCGATGAAGGAGAAGAAGATTCCACAACAAAAGCAAAGAAGAATCGAGAAAGATTTTCAACCGAGGAAGATAAACTGTTGGTGGAATCATATTTCAATGTTTCTGAGGATCCTATTGTTGGGGTGGCTCAAAAATCTAGAAGTTTTTGGGCAAGGATAGCTAGTCAATACAATAAGTTTCTCAACAACAAGACAAAGGCTAAAACTGCGAATCAAATGAGAGCTCGATTTCACAGACTTCAAGCAATGACTTCCAAGTTTGTTGGGTGTTATAAACATCCCGTGGAGTCAAAGACTAGTGGAAGCAACAACGAAGATATAATGGAGAAAGCTATGGCAATTTATCGTCAAGATCAAAAAGAGAAGTTCAGTATGGAGCACGTTTGGCGATTAGTAAAAGATAAAACGAGATGGTTTAATACAGCTGAAGTTGGAGGGTCATCAAAAAGAACAAAGACCTCTGCATCCGGTGCATACACCTCATCATCTAATCCGCCAACACCTAGTAGTGAAGACAACCCACAAACCCACTTTATGGAACGACCAATTGGACAAAAAGCAGCAAAAAGGAATTGAAAATCAACAAAAGGTGCAACACCTAGTACCAAAGTGGATGCTTTTAACGAGTTCAAAGTTGAATATTTGGAACTGGAGAAGAAAAAACTGGCATTCGAGGAAGAAAAGGAGAAGAATAGGAGGGCTTTGGAGGAAGAACTGTTGATGATCAATCAGTATGAGATACTTTTCAGAGATACTTCAGGGATGACCGAGATACAAAAGGGGGCTCATGAAAAGGTTTGCGAGGTTATCAGGAAAAAATTTCGTATTTGATATGAACTTTATTTTATTGTAAGTGTATTTCATTATGTAACTTTTTAAAGCATCATGTATTTTCTTTGTAGTTTTATTCCATTATAAGCATCTGTAACTTTTTAAATGATTATGTATTTTGTTTGTAACATTTTAAATGATTATGTATTTTGTTTGAAAAACTAGCCGTTACAAAAGTATTCGTTGAAAATTAGCCGTTACAAAAGTATTCGTTCAAAAGTAGCCGTTACAAAAGTAGTCGTTACAAAGTAACCGTTACAAAAGTAGTCGTTGCAAAATTAGCCGTTAGCAGCATCCAAGTTGCCTATAAATATTACTAACATTCTGAATGTATTCACAACACTGATATTTGCTCTCTTCTTCTATACAATATTTTGTCTTCAGCTTTTACTACCCGAAATGGATCCCACAAATCCATCTAGTTTGGAGAACAACATTGTCTGGCGAGCTATTAACATGTTGTTTGGTAGTAATGACGAAGAAGATAACATTCCCACAAACCGTAGAAGGAAAAGACCAAACATAGAGAGAAATCGTGCAGAGGGGCATGTTCGATTGTTTAATGATTATTTCTCTGATCATCCAACATACACGGATGATCATTTTCGTCGCAGGTTCAGAATGCGTAAGCATGTGTTCATGAGGATTGTTGATGTCGTTACCGCGCATGACGAGTATTTCATACAGAAGCCAAACGCAACTGGTATGCTTGGGCATTCCCCTCTACAAAAATGTACTAGTGCTATTAGAATGCTAGCATATGGAGCAAGTGCTGACAGTCTCGACGAGTATGTGAGAATGGCCGAGACCACATCATTCCAATGCCTCGACAGATTTACAAGGGCAGTGATCTATGTATTTGGGGGTACGTACTTAAGAAGGCCCAACACTGATGACATTGAGCGGCTGCTTCAAATCGGTAGCAATCGTGGCTTTCCAGGCATGTTAGGCAGCATTGACTGCATGCATTGGGAATGGAAGAATTGTCCAGTTGCATGGAAGGACAATTTAGTCGAGGCGATCATGGAACCCAACAGTGATGCTCGAAGCAGTTGCCTCAGCTGACTTGTGGATATGGCACGCTTTTTTGGAGTTGCGGGATCTAACAATGACATAAATGTGTTGAACATATCCAATGTCTTCAATGATGTTCTTACTGGTCAAGCACCTCAGGTAAATTTCACTGTCAATCAAACTCCTTACAACATGGGTTATTATCTTGCAGATGGTATTTATCCTCAATGGGCTGTATTTGTCAAAAGTATCTCTATGCCACAAGGAGTTAAGAGGGAATTTTTAAAAAAAAAAAACAAGAAAGCTTCAGGAAGGATATTGAACGAGCGTTTGGAGTACTGCAACAACGATTTGCAATCATACGTTGTCCGGCTAGACAGTGGCATTTGGAGCAATTATCTAATATAATATACGCATGCATCATTTTGCATAACATGATTGTTGAAGATGAACGAGATACGTATGGTGTTGGTAATTTTGACGCTATGCTGCTGTCGCGGACATTCCGGAAGTACCTAACGATGCTCATCATGATTTTCAAGAGTATCTTCGTTTAAGATCAAGTCTTCACAATAGGTTTGTTCATCAACGTCTTCAAGCCGACTTGATTGAACATGTTTGGAATCATTACGATGGCGTCGATGATTAATATTGAGCATTGTTATCTGTGACTTAATTTTTTATTGTATTTTTATTTTACGTTTATTTAATGTATTCTCATTCTACTTATTTTCTGTATGGTATGACTTATTTTATGTATTTTTTTATTTTCCGAATCTTTAATGTATTTTATTTTTCTATTTATCTCCAAATTTAATTTTAATTTCGATTTTTTTTATTTTTAATGCATTTTAAATTTAATTTTATTGCATTTAAGTTTATTATGATATTTATTAAGGGCGGAAATAAATAAAATATTTTTCCAAAAAGTAGCCGTTATAGAATAATATAATAATATAGAACATTTTAAATTATAGTTATGATTTTGGTGGGAAAAATCTAGTTAGTTGATGGTGGTTTTAATTTATTGTAAAGTATTAAGAGTGTGGGGTAGTGTGTGGGTCCCAATTTTTAGGAACAAAAGTGAGTTTATGGGTGTGGAGAAAAATTGTGTTTGTCCCTAAAAGTGTAGGAAAGTGTGAAGAATAATAAAATAATGCGTGGGGCCCATTTAGGAACAAATTTATTGTTCATGGGTGTGGATGCTCTTAAGGTTATTTTAAGGTTTTTCTTGAAATTATCATCTTCTTTAAGAGTAAAGTCTTCTTTTTCTATATTCCTATCTACTAATCCATCTAGAAAATATCCTTGATGGTCTTCTTGTTCTTCTATTATATGACTATTCATGGGTGCAAGTGGACAAGTTACAGATAAATTTCATACCTGATACGTGATTGTTCTATGAAGTTCTGAAGATTTTCTTTGGTTGGAATGGTGCTCCAGAGTATTACCTCAACACCTTTGTTTTCGCTTAAACAAGCCTATCCTTTAGGCTTTTCTTCTTCTTCTACAAAGATAGCAGAAGAAAAGGAGAGTGTTTACACAAACTCACAAGTTTTATTAACTGTTTTTCCCTCTGAGGACATAGGAGCCTCAGTAGCTCTCCTTTATATAGAAACCATAGGTCGGATAGGCACACACGCAAGCCTTCTCAACCGTTTTTTTTAATGGCCTTGATTTATCATTACAAAAAATAAGATTCTCAGAAGATAAGATTAGGTTGTGGGTGACTCATAGCGGTCCCCATCTTATCGCTATAATTATTACATTTTTTTCGCCAACAGTTCTTTTAGTCTTCTAACCTGGTGTTACGACCTTTTTTTTTTTTGCCTGGTCCTAACCTGGTGTTACGACCCATTTTTTTTTTAAATCCTAATATTAATTTTTGTTTAATCTAAAATCCTTAAGATAATTTTTTTTAAATCCTAATATTACTTTTTTTTATTCTAAATTTCTAATATAACTTTTTTTTTATTCTAAATTTCCAATACAACTTTTTTTTTAATTTTAAATTCCTACTATAACTTTGTTTTTTTTTCTTTTCGTTTTTAAATTCCTAATATAACATTGTTTTTTTCATTTTTTTTATTTTAATTTCCTAATGTAACATTGTTTTTTTATTTGAAATTCCTAATGTAACATTGTTTTTTTTTTAATTTTAAATTCCTAATATAGCATTGTTTTTATTCATATTTTTTATTTTAAATTCCTTGTAACATGTTTTTTTTCATTTTTTTAAATCCTAATATAACTTTGTTTTTCATTGACCAATGTTATTGCAGATTATAGTGATGACTTTTCACATAATAAGATCTTCGCAAGTATAGACGAATTGATCCGTTGGGTTCTAGCTGTTGGAAAAGAAAAAAAACATGTGATCGTTATATATCGGTCAGACACAGGCGGAGGGACGTATAAGAGAAGACCTAGGGTTTTATTGGCTTGCGAAAGAAGTTGAAAATATAGGAAAAGAACAAAAGGTGAGGTGATGTCTGTATCGAATAGTCGCAAGTCTGATTGCCCTTTCAGGATTAATGCCTGGGATCTTGGTAATGGAAAAGGTTGGATGCTTTCGGTCAAATGTGGCATCCACAATCACAAACCATGTGAAATCTTGGAGGGTCATTATGGTAGGCCAACCAAAGAGGAAAATGAGTTAATCCAGAACTTGACAAAGGCATGGGTTCAACCGAAAGAAATTCTCATTAGTTTGAAAGAACGGAACAAGAACAATACTACTACCTTGAGACAAGTGTACAATGAGTGTCAACGATATAGAAAAGTATCAGATATCCCAGGACACAGATGCATCATTTATTGCGCAGATTGACTTCTTCTGGATATGTGACACATTATGTAAAAGACGAAGAAAGTGATGTGTTGAAGGCCATTTTTTGGGCAGATCCAAGTGGAATATCATTATTCCATTCATTCAGTATTGTTCTTGTTCTGGATAATACCTACAAAACCAATAGATACAGGTATCCACTTCTTGAGATGGTAGGTCAAACATCCACAGAGAAGACGTTTCATGTTGCTTTTTGTTATATGGAGGCTGAAAAAGGCTTCCTACTTCACATGGGCTTTAGAGCGGCTTCGCAACTTGATTGAAAGTGATGATGTCATGCCTCAGATCATAGTGACTGATAAAGAAGAAGCTCTGATTTTGGCAGTCACGAAGGTGTTTCCAACCTCTACTCACTTGCTATGTAAATTTCACATCTCAAAGAACGTGTTTTCTAGAGTGAGGGACAAGGTGTGTGACTCATAAGATGTGATACCGATAATGGACGCTTGGAAAGAAGTCGTAGAATCTCGAGACTTGCAAGAGTATGAAGATTATTTGAAAAAATTTAAGGATTTGTGCGGATTAATAATTTTTAAATACGTGCAACGTGTTTATCTGGAACGCAACAAGGAGAAATTTGTGGGTTTTTGGGTAAACAATTTGATGCATCTCGGTAACACCACAATTAATAGGTGAGTTTTAAAACCCAAAGATGTTTTTTAGTTATGTGTTTTTACCAATTGAATTATAAAATAATTATGAAATACGTTATGTGTTTATTTTTTGTTTTAACAGGATTGAGAGCGCTCATGCCGCATTCAAAAGATTATTGAGAGATAGTCAGAGGGATTTGTGCACCAGCTTTGAAACGATGAAGAATATGCTGGTATGTCAACATATTGATATTAAAAACTCTTTTGAGAGTAGTATGACCAAGGTGGATCATCGTGTAAATAATGATTTTTACAAGGAGTTGCGCCACTTTGTCTTGCGTAATGCGATAATACGTATTTGGGAGATCATGGAAGGTCTTCGCCAAATGAATGGGGTAAGCATATATTGTGATTGCAGAATTAGAAGGACTCACAGTCTACCATGTGAATGTGAACTTGCAAAATATTATAAAGATGAAGTACCCATCCCTTTGGATGCAGTTCACGATCATTGGCGACGCTTGTCTTTTAATAAAAAAAATAAAAACGTCTTTTTCACCAACAGAAATTGATCCAAAACCATACGTGGATGGGATATATCGTCAAGAAGAAGCATTAGATGATAAGGGTGTGGTTGAAAAGAAAAGATATTTTCAAAGATTACATGAGTTTGTGTATCCAACAACAACTTCAATGAAGCCCCCTAAATATAAAGTGAAGACAAAAGACGGTGTGAAGGGTAGTAGAAAGGAGGAAGCACATGAAAAATCTACAAAGCTTGAACCATCTCATTAAGAAAATGATGTCATGGAAGGTACTTTTCAATCCAAGGGATCTCAATCTAAAACGAAGGGTTCACAATCTACCAGATCAAAAACAAAAGGGTCTCAATCTACAGGTGATTGTCAATTGTGACCGTTTATTCTTTGTTAATATGTTTTGTCAATTGTGATCGTTTATTCTTCTCAATCTACAGGATCCAAAACAAAGGATTCTCAATCAAACATGTCAACAAAAAAAAAAGCGTACTACAGGAACATTCCAAGCTTGGAGAAATATGTTGGAAGCTTCCCCTGATGTGTTACACCAATTCATTCAAAAAATAAATGATGTTAAAAGTGATGGGAATTGTGGCTTACATGTCTTATCATTGTATAGATATGGCACAGAAGAAAACTACATGATGATTCGACAAGAGCTTATAAAGGATATGGTTAATAACAAAGCATTGTATGTTGACATATTAGGATAGTCCCTTTATGACAAAACATATAATGCATTATATGTTGATGAATTATGTGTTTTATCAAGCTCGAAGTGGTTGGATGTTCCAGACATAGGGCATGCAATTGCTAATTTGTACAATGTTTGGCCAGTGATTATTTCGTCAACAACAGGTAGATGTCAAACGTTCTTTCCATACAGGACATCTTTGGAAACAATAAGAAAAAAATTTGGGTGCTTGGACATTTTTATAGTATGCACTGGGTACAGGTAACATTCAATTCAATAAATAATGTTTATAAATTATTTTAATTTGTGCGAATTACTAACTTCACTTCAATTCACTTGTAGATTAATTGGATAGAAGGTTCACCAATTCCTCCTATATTTCTAGGGTGGTGGAGAAGTGCAAGTAAGGGATCGCTTGCATGAGAATCTCATTTTCAAGAACGTCTTCAAATGTTCATACCATTTTTGCCTGAGCCTTACATGGAAGAAGCTGAGCCTATTAATCTAGACGAAGATGGCAAAGATGAAGAGTACAAAGATCATAAGAACACTGCAAGATGATCAATCTAGACAAAGATGAGGAAATAGTTGTCATTTTTCAATAAAATAATTTTTATTCATGTTAGTTGTCACTTTCGTTTGCTAACTGAATTATAAATTCTGATAAATTGAGGATTATGAATCCTAATTGTTATTCATGATAAATTAGTTGTTACTTTGGTTTGCTATTTGAATAATTGAGTATTAGGGTAAATTTACTTTGATCATAAAAAAAGGGCAAAACTACTAGATTAGTCCTGTAAGTTATTTTTTGGCTGCGATTTCGTCCCTTAACTTTTTTTTGTTTCAAATAAATCCGGAAGTTTGTAACTTGTTTCAAATAAATCCTTCCATCCAATTTTGTCTTAACACCGTTAATGGGAGTCTCCTATGTGGCAATCATTGGTCTTACGTGGCTAATACTCAACGTTACACCCCCATAATGATGTCATATGAGGCCAAAAGAAATTCAATTAATTTATTTGCACATCTTGACATTAATTCTTTTCCATCAGCAAGTCGAAGAATACTACGCATTCTTGACATTAATTCGATTTGCACATGAAAGTAATTACACATATTAGCAAAAAATAAATTGAAATTATTAAAAATATACATTCAAATTATTAGAAAACTTACATTAGCAACTTGGAGATCATAATCCACCCTAGTCGATGTAGGTAGAAGATAAGGGTGAGAGTACATGTGAACCCAATCTACATAATCCACCACGCACTCCTCGACATGTGTAGCAGGGATGCCATCGACTACATGAACACCCCACTCATCCCATCGCTCCTCAATCGCTTGATACAAAGGAAGTGGATGTGGAGGAGGCGGAATATACTGGATATAACCAAATTGCCGAAGCACTAGCTCCGGAAGGTACGGTCGCCTAACCTTACCACATCGAAGGTACCCGGAGTAAAGAGCAATCTCGGCAAATGGCCTGTACTCCCAATGGTTGAGAAAAGACTACCATATAATTTGATCAGCCCTAATGGTCTCCAGGTGTTGTCTGAATGTAACTTCGGCACCATTAGGGCTTTGAGGGGACAACCACTTGAATATCCTTGGATGAGCCTCATTATAATCATCATTGGGAGTGCCAAATCCAAGTCCTCGAAAATATTCCAAGATCCAAGCCTGCGAATGAGTTGAGACATGTTGTTATTAAGATAAATAGAATATAATGCTTAAAAAATTTATAAATAAAATAAGTTAAATATAACACATGTTAGCTGCAGAAGTGATGTGAAATCGGCACACTGCGATTTCCCTTTCTTTGCGCCGTCTGCCAACCGGTCGTACAAATATGCCAATGCGCACGCACCGCATGCATAATTTCTTATAGCATGCAGATCCTCCAATGCATGCAGCCACTGAACTCCGGTGCTATTGACAGTCTTGTCAATAAACAGAGTCGATCCAACAAGGTACAGTAGGTAGCACCTTGCAGCGTGCTCGTACCGTCCTTGATGGATGAACTCATCCAGCCACCTATACAATGTCGTGAAGGCAACCGCACCACCTTTTGTGTGATTGACCTCTTGAGTGGCCTCTGCTGCAGACACTCCCAGAACTTCTTGTAACAGAACAACAGCATTAGGCTTCGATGGTTTATCCCACTGGATGAGCAGGCCAATCACATGAATATGCAGCAAGGACAAAACGTCCTCCAAGGTCACCGTGATCGCCCCACACAGCAGATGGAAGGTGCATGTATCCTCGTAGAAGCGCTTCACAAATGAGGTGAGTAGGCGACTATCCGTCATGTGAAATGACGAATCGATCAGAGGAGCAAGTCCAGAACCCTGAACAAATGTACGAACTTGTTCAGGTAACTCAGCCAAGGGCCTCAACCCAAATATCCAGTTAAGAAATAGGTTCAAAGGACCAGGATCCTACAAGTAGGAGATAATAATTAATTATGCAATTTAATTAAAAAAATTACAAAGGATATTACATTTAAGGCAAATGCTAACAAGTGCCCTTGGTGCACTTGTTAAGAAGCTAAATGTAGTAAATAACCATTGAAAATGCATTTTTTAGATTCTCGAGACACGGAGTAATGTGCATTGATGATTGTTTTTCTAGGTATAGGAACCTTAACTAGCAAGACCCTTTAAATTAAATATGCTTACATTGCCTCTCCATATCTGTTTGGCCATGTGGTCGCTGTAAGTAGTCAATAAGGTCTCATTCTGAGGGTCGTCGACATCATCGTCTAATTCCCTTACATTGACCTTTGATTCGTTGTCGTCGATGTTCAAATACCCTGCAGCTGCTGCTGCTGCCTCTGCCTCTACTGCCTCTGCATGTGCTGCAGCACGTGCATTATTAAGACGCTAACGATGCGATGCACTAGGATGGTGTCTCGGAGGAGGAGGAGGAGCGAAATCGCGGGATGCCATCTGAAAATAAAAAACAAAACAACATTAATATTAATTATTAATAAAGGAAAAAAAAACATTTATTTTTATTAAAGTAATTTAAAAAAAATTATTATCATTAAAGGAAAAAAAATTATCTTTATTAAAGGAATTAAAAAAAATTATTATTATTAAAGGAAAAAAAGCATTAGTTATTATTAAAGGAATTTTAAAAAAAGAAATTAATATTATTAAAGGCAAAAAAAAAACATTGTAATTATTATAGGAATTCAAAAAAACGAAATTATTATTATTAAAGTAAAAAAAATTATTATTATTAAATGAACGAAAAAAACAAAAAAGGGGTAGGTCATAAGCTTGGGCCACGACCTAGAGTCGTAAGCCTGGGCTACGACCTGGGTGAAATTGCAGAAAAACCAAACAACAACGCACCACAGCAACGCACCACAGAAAAAAAACAATATAGATACATCTTCACATATATAACTAACAATAATATATTATTATTAATGTTCTTAAACTAAAAAAGGAGAATAATTACCAATGTTCTTATACATCTTGACATTTATAACAAACATGCATAAATTAAAAAAATAAAAAAGGAGAATGTTCTTAAACTAGGGTTTGGATTTAGATTGAGATTAGAAAATATGCATAAACTAGAATGTATGGATTTAGAATGCATAATTTAGAAAACCTAGGGTTCGGAACAGAAAAAAAATAGAGAAGATTGAGCGAAAATGAGAACTTGAGAGACAAACCGTGAAAAGCAAGAGGTCCCAAACTCGATTCGAGAGGAAGACACCAAGAGGGAGAATCACGAAAATCGCAGTGACAAGAAGAGAAGAAAAATGAAATTACAAATGTGGCTTGGTTCAGTGTGAGAAGAGTGTTTGAGAAAGTGAGAAACCGGGGGACTATAGTTTTATCGGGTCGTAGGAGGTGCCTACGACCTACAGGTCGTAACACCCCCTTATAACCAATTCAAAAATTGTGTTTATCAATTGGTCGTGAAAGTCGTAGCACCCCCTTACGACCCAATCAAAAACTTAGATTGCTACGACTTTCCAATGTTGATCTAAAGATATCCGCGGAATGTTGAGTACTTGCCACTTTCCAATGTGTTTCGCAACTGTGCCTATTACTGGACCTTTGGCTCTTATATTGCTTACTACGTGAACCACCCATTATATACCCCTGTTAGTGACCTCCAAATTAAGATTAGATTTGGTATTGGTATACTCCGTCAAGTTTCAAATTTATATTGCCATATATATTATAAAAAATTGGTGTTGTAATACTGAATAGCAAAAAAATTGTAAAAAACAAAAAATTCCAAAATTTTTGGAGCATTTTTTTTAAAAAAATTAAAAAAAAAAGATGGCCCACACAAGCCCGCAGCCCGCTATAGTGCGGGTTTGGGCTGCCGGTTAGTGTACACAATTTGTGACTGGGCTATTTAGCCATAACCTGTTTTGACCCGTGCATGAACCCGGTCGGGCTGGCCCATTTTGACAGCTTTTTTTTTTTGGTTTACCGACAGCTCTACATCTTGCATGACAACATCTTGGGTTTGAAAGGTAATTTGGACCACTAATATTCGGAGCGCTTAAAATCAAACTATCCATTAGGTTATTTGTTTTTATTATTTGGATCAAAATAGAATTGTCATCATTCTCTAACCAATAATAGCATACTTGGATTTATAAGTGAAGCTGGGAAGTTTCTTTCCCGAGTTTACAATCTTAAAGAGTTGCAACCTGCCTAGAAGGAGAAGAGGCATTTGAATTTGCATAATTCGGCTTCTTAAGAAGATTCAGTACTTGCCATTCTTTTGCGAGTGGTAGAAATTCAAATCCTATTTTTTATTTATGAATTTCATTTTTTAATTTAATTCTCAAAGTATCCTTTATTCATTTTTCTTCTTTCTTTTTCTTTCTCACATATTTTCAAACCTCATTTCGCCCCTCTCAATTCTCATTTGTAAAAAATAGGTTAAACCAAGTAAAAAAAATTATTGCATTCGTATAAGAACAACTAAACTAGCATTGATTAGAGACAAGGCCATGTGGAGCACTTTACTTTTTTATTTACTTTAATACTCTCTCCAATCCCTAATATAAGCACTATTTGACCCAAAAAATTTGTCCTAAATATAAGTACCTTTTCTAAAATTTTACAAAATTAACCCTATTTAATATACTCTATCATGTTTGTGGGGAAAAGAAACACCAATTAATGACTAGAAGATCAAAAGGATATATTGGTAAATATACACTTAAAATTTACAATTCCAATACAAATAACTAACTTACTTGCTTTTCTTAAAGGGAGTGAAATTGGTCAAATGATGCTTATACAAGGGACCGGAGGGAGTAATATATCACCATGATGTTTGAATTATTTGACTTTATCAAATTGTTTTCACTGTGGGAAGGCAGGACACAAAGGTGCATATTGCATATTCAAATATCAAAATAACTACCAGGCAAATGTTGCAGAAAACCAATCACAACACCAATGAGAGTTCTAACAATCCAGAAAGTTTATTTTTGGCAATCGACTCTTTTGATGAAGATTAAAATATATGGTACTTGGATACTGGTTGCAGTAATCATATGTGTGGGAAAAAGGAGTTATTTTCCTCATTGGATGAAAGAGTCAAGTCATCAGTAAAATTTGGAAATAATTCAAATATTCCAATTGTGGGAAAAGGCATAATTAGACTCATGGTTTTGAAAACCGGACCGGCTGGTTCAACCGGAAAACCGCTGAACCGGTGGAGGTGCCGATCCGGAATAAGCCAAAAACCGTTCTACAAAAAAAATGGGATTGAACAGGCTAAACCGGTATTAAACTGCCAAAACCTGTCAAAACCGGTGGAAAACAGGTTTGGCCCGGTTTGATTTTGGAAGCCCAAATTCAACAAAAAATTGGATTTTTTTTAATATATATATATTTTTTTAATAACGAAATCCTATATGCTGGAAATCCAAACGACACCAATATGAGTCTCACTAGTTGATTAGGCATTTGCTCTCATCTCAACGAAAAAGAATATTAAAACTTAAGATTTCAGAACTAAGAAAAATAAAAAATCAAAAAACCAAAAAGGCAAAGAAGTGAAGTGAAAGAAGAAAGAACAATGAGTGACGCAAGAGACAGGCAGCATCATTAATCAATAGAGAAAAAACAAAAAGGCAGAAAAAGGTAAAAGTACTAAATTATATGATTATATACACACGTGTACATTAAGACCGGTTGGACCACGGTTCGATCACGGTCCAACCATTGAACCTTGAACCAGTACCTTGACCGGTTCAATAATCGGTCCGGTTTTCAAAACATTGATTAGACTAAAAGATGGCTCTAAAAACTTCATATCTGACGTTTTCTATGTTTTTGGCCTTCATCACAATTTATTGAGTATGGGAAAACTGTCAGAGGAAGGTTACAACATGCAGATTTGATTTGGGTCCAATATATGATGTTTTTGAGCAATAATTGACTCCCTTTTATTATGGATTTGGCTTGTTTCTTAAGTAAATTTAGGATTTTATTATGTTTTTTTTAGTAAGTTTAGGTAATTTGGAATCCTTAAACGTTTTGATCCGTTTTGGGTTTGATTTCAGGAATTTGAAACTTAATTTAATGATTTGTGCTTTGGAATGGAAAGGAGCTTTGAAGACCATGAGATTGAAGCTGAAATGGAGAAAAATGGAATTCATGACTGTTGCCCACGCCCAAGCGTGATGGGGTTTATATGCCAGAGCTGGGGTGCAAAAGTCAGAAATCAATTAAGAAAAACTTAGTCAATTCAGAGAGACTTACGCCTATGCGTGGGGTGAGCCACGCCCAGGTAGTATTGACAATTAGGGCTTGGGCCCGCGGGCTCGCCCAGCCCATTTTCAACCCAATTTTCAAAACGGGTTGGGCCCGTCCGCGAGTAAAAATTGCGGGCAGTTTTGGGCAGGCAACGGGCGTCCCACGGGCAATAGAAAAAAATTGCAGTCTTGTAAACAGGCCCAAAGTGAAAAAAGTCCAAAATGCCAAAACTTAAGTATATATATATTATGGATTTTGATATCCATTTTATTTGTAAGTACTGTCTGTTAACTTTTTTTAATTTTTTTTCAAAAAAAGAATTGTATGCTTGGCCAAAATCAAGAACTGAATCTTAATATTAATGCTGGGCAAAAAAATTAAGTACTGAAACATTTTATATGTAAGTAATGCATTTCTTTCATATGGCCTTAGTATGTTGATGCGTTGACGTTGGCGAAAATTTTGATAGGTTGCTGAATTTATTTATTTATTTTTTCATAAAAGACGGGGCAGCCCAATATTACAAATTTATTTTTTTTTAAAATAAAAAACGGGCAGCCGGCATGTCCGCCCGTAAAAAATGCGAGCAGGCAGAGCATGGATTTTCTGCCCTAAAGTCAAAACAGGCCGTCCATGCTCGCCCGTAAAAATTGTGGACGCTTGCGGACGCGTCCTGTGCCCGCCCATTCGTCCTAATTGCCAATACTACGCCCAGGCGCGCAAGCCTCGAGTGGATTTTACGGGCCAAGTCTGTGGTCACGCCTAAGCGTGGGATGGCTGCGGCTAGGCATGCTATCTGATCTGAAAGAAGAAATTCAAGGATTTGATTTAGTTTTGATAAGATTTCTTATAGATTTATAGATAGATTTATTATAGATTTATTTTAGGTTTAGCTTTTTCTATATATACTAGGATTTAGCTTTAGGTTTAGGTAGCAATTCAGATACATTAGAGAGGAAATTAGAAGCAATTAGGATTAGAGAAAAGAGGTTAGAAACATATCATTGAGAGCAAGGAGGCAAGGTAAGGATTGAAGATCAACATTGGAGGGATACAATTGAATTTACACATTGAGTGTGTACGTTGAAGGAGTCCACTTGAAGGTTTGAAGATCTATTGGGGTAAATTCATTATTGTCTATGGTTATGAGTTCTTCCCTTAATTCTTGTATTTTTTTTTCTCCCAATATGTGTAACAAAACCTTTTGTTAGGAATATAGTGTAATTGTATGGATTCTAATTAGTTTATGAAGTTATAAATTGATGTTTTTCATTTAAATCTATTGTTTGGTTGTGTTTTAATTACAATTCATTAACCTGATCAATTTATGTTTTGCTTTGAATCTCTAATTAAACAAGAGGAATCTGATAATTAGAATAGGTCGTTCAATCAAACATTATAACCACCTAATGTGTAGGAATACAGTTAGAGCTTATATGACTTTATAATTCCAGTGTTCTTAATTAAACATTATTTAATCATTAATTGCTTAAGGAATTAAGGGCTGTGATTAGGTAAGAAACGTAATTTCGCAGAGGAATCTGGTTTTTGCTACCTCTGGAATGTCGTGGATTTAATGAAAAACGGATTTTCATAATTAGTAACTACGGTCCTGCAATGAAACCATGTTCCTAACATTTTTCACAATTGTTCTCAATACTCTTTATTTTCTGTTTTGTCTCATTTAATCTATTCTTCACTCTTTTCTCAAAATCTAAACCAAACTCAAGTTTCACGTAGTAATTATTATTTGCCTAAAAATTATTAGAAACAATTTGCAATCCCATGTGGAACGATAATTTTACTGACACTATATTACTTGTTAGGGGTGTAACGGTCTGGTCCGGTCCGGTCTTTAATGGATTTCAGGGACCGGACCGTTTAAATTTATGTGGTCCGGTCCGGTCCAGTCTGGAAGTTTTTTATATGCAAAGACCGGACCAGACCGTTTCGATCCGGACCGATTCGGTCCGGTCCGGTCCGGTCCATTTGGACCATAATAATAACAATTTAATAAAAAGCCTGTTTTTTTTTTCTTTTTTGTCCACAGATATTTTTCTTTAAAAAAATTAATTCATTCATCTTTTTTATTACTTAAAATAACTAAAAATAAATAAAAAAACCATCTGATATGTAATTAATTAAAATAACTAAAGATTAAAAAAAAATACCTGGTTGATCTGGAAGAGAACACGCCAACACGGTTGAACCGGCGTCGAGTGTCGACTAGCGAGGGAGAACGCTGTGGAGAGAGGAGAACACGGTGGCGAGCGAGAGACAGGTCGCGGCGGCAAGTGGAGTCGCGGTGGAGAGCAGACACGGTGGAGAGAGAGAGACCGAGTTGCTGAGAGTGACGGAGGAAGAAAGAGGTCCAGAACAGAGGGAAGATTTATGAAGGCGGAGCGGCGACGGCGGCGGCTGCTTCTTAGGGTTGGGTCATGGGTGAGGCCGTGAGGGAGTGGCGGCTGCGGCTAGGGTATGAGGAGGGAAGGAAGTTTGCACTTTGCAGTATCAGACTCAGTAGTCTTGAGTTACCTAAGTGAGGAAGTATGATGCGTGGGCCGTGGGCTGCTTATGGCTTATTGTTTTTTTTATTTTTTTTAATATTTCAATTACTGGTCCGGTCCGATCTTCGCGGTCTAAAAAATCGCCAGACCGTGGACCGGACCACTGAATAACGGTCCCAAAATTTTCAGACCGGATCGGACCACGGTCTCACGATCTGGTCCATTTTTCGGTCCGGTCCGGTCCGGTTCCACCGGTCTCGCGATCCCAGACCGGGCCACTTACACCCCTATTACTTGTGACCCGGTATACTTGTCGGTAGTCCAACAAGATTTCTCAAGGCTGTTGCACTCTGATAAACAAGAATGAGAGATTCATTGCAAAGGTAAAAATAACACCGAACCGCCTATTCCCACTAAAAAATCAAAATGAAAAATTTGATTGCCTAAGTTTTGTGATACCAGATAATAATTGGCTTTGACTTATGCGTTTTGGTCACTTTCACTTTTCTGGATTAAATTACTTGTCAAGAAAAGAACTAGTTTCTGGCTTACCGGTGATAAATATCCCTAACTGTATCTGTGAGACTTGTGAATTGGGAAAGAAGCACAGAGATTGATTTCCAGTTGGAAAATCATGGAGAGCAAGAAAGTTGTTGGAGATTGTCCATTCAGATTTATGCATGGTTGACACACCGACAAATGGAGGTTGCATATATTTTATAACCTTTATTGATGATTTTAGCAGGAAAGCTTGGGTGTACTTTCTGAATCAGAAGTCAGAAGCTTGTGATGCATTCAAGTCATTCAAAGCAATTGTGGAGAATCAAAGTGGTTGCAGAATCAAAGCACTGAGAACAGATAGAGGCCTTGAATACCTTGCTTGTTCTGATTTCTATGAACAACATGGGATTCAGCATCAATTAACCACCAGATAAACTCCCCAACAAAATGGAGTAGCAAAAAGAAAGAAACGGACAATCATGGATATGGTGAGATTCATGCTGAAAGTTAAACAGGTGTCTAAAGAATTTTGGGCAGAAGCAGTTGCCACTACTGTGTATATTTAACAAAAAGTGTTCAGGATAAAACACCAGAGGAAGCATGGAGTGGAAGAAAACATTCAATTCATCATCTCAGAGTTTTTGGATGTATTGCATATACCCATGTCCCTGACCAGCTCAGGAAGAAATTAGATGATAAAGGTAGAAATGCATTTTCATTGGTTACATCACTAATTCAAAGGCATATAAACTGTACAATCTAGATACAAAGAAGACTATCATCAGTCGTGATGTGACATTTGATGAAGAAAGAATGTGGGATTGGTCAGCAAAAATCCAAAAGCAGCCAATAGTGATTTCAGAAAATTATGAAGAGGAGGAAGAAAGACAAACACAACAATCACCACAGTGAGAAGCACAACCATCACCACAACGACAAGCAAATCCTTCTCAGCAACCTGAATCATCATCGGCCAATAAGACAGCAGCAACTACCAACCAGACTTCAAGACTATGTCATAAATAATGACAATGACCTATCCGATGAAGAAATTTTCAACTTTGCTTTATTTGCAGATGATGAACCAGTAACTTTTGAGGAAGCTGTAAATGACCAACATTGGTGGAATGCCATGGATGAAGAAATTTATTCCATTGAGAAAAATGACACATGGGAGCTGACAGACTTGCCTGCAGATAAAAAGCAAATAGGAGTGAAGTGGGTGTACAAAGCAAAGTACAAGCCCAATGGTGATGTTGACAGATTTAAAGCAAGATTGGTTGCAAAAGGATACAAGCAAAAATCAGATATTGATTATTTTGAAGTATTTGCTCCTATTGCAAGACTAGATACAATTCGTATTATTATCTCACTTACTGTTCAAAATAAATGGAAGATATATCAAATGGATGATAAGTCTGCTTTTCTGAATGGTACTTTGGAAGAAGAAGTATATGTTGAACAACCTGCAGGATTTAACATCCCGAGCTTTATTACCATATAGAGAATGTTAAAAATTAGAATTTTGGTGTTTATAGTCTTAAATAAGGGTAAGGGTAACTTAGGAACCATTAAAATGCATTAGAAAAGAAAATTTCCATGTAATAATCGATTAGTAGAAAAAGATAATCGATTATCTGCTAATCAGTGACCAAGTAATCGATTACCTTGGTGAAGTAATCAATTATCTGCCAGACGGTGACCAAGTAATCGATTACTTTAGTGAAGTAATTGATTATCTCTTGAAAAATCTATAAGTTTCTAGAAATTTCTAGGAATCAGAGCCATGGTAATCGATTACTTTGATTACCTCTGAGAAAAACTGATAAAAACGTGATTTTTGGCTCAGTTTCATTCATTCTTTCCTTCCCTCTCTCTAGAAACTTTGACCACTCCCTTTCTCTCTCTAGAACCTCCATGTTTTCTCTTGAAAAATCCAACAAAATTCATAATGATTTCACTTCTCATCATCAAAACACACTTGATAATCTTTCTCCTTCGCTAGATTCCTTCTCTAATCTCAATCAAGGTCTCAATCCTCCCTCAACCATAACCCCTAATTCTCACTAATCTTGGAGTATATCATCAACAAGTTGAAAGAAATGGAGTATAAGGAAAAGGGATCACAAGGGTAGAAGTAAAGCAAGAAAGAAATCAAGGAGTAGAGGCTATAAGCTTCAAGTGAAGCTTTCTCTCTTTAAGCCTCTCCCTCTCCTGAATCAAGGTAAGGAGGAGATATTTCCTATTGTTTAAGCTTTGGAATTAGTGAAATTATAATGGAAATTGAAAGGAGAAATAAATTAGGAACTTAAATCTTAAATCTTTAGGGTAACAACAATTGTTGATTATATTAGTATAAGAAATTACTATCAAATCAAACCTTAGAATACATTTTATGGTAATACTTTATTATGTTTATGTAATGGTGTATAGAATAGTATAGGACTGAGTTACCCCTGAGGGTATTGATTAGCTATGAAAGTAGGGAAGTGAAGAACTTTAAGAAGTTAAATTATTCTGATATTGAGCCACCCCTATGGGTGCTGATTTATTGAAATTATTATTTGTGAATGGTTGTTTCAATTATGATATTAATAATGTTGAATTTGCTTTTATGATGGGTGGTTGTTCTAATCATGATAATATTATATATATATATATATATATATATAATTAAAACTTGTTAACCATGATTGTTATGATTGAAACACCTTGATGATTATCGTGTTGAAATTATGAGTGTAAAACCGTGAATGTATACTTATTAAGCATTATGAATGTATGCATAGTTAAAAGCTTTATAAAGAAAAGAATGGTATATTAACCATAAATGAAAAGGTAAATGATAAAATTAAACTAATAATTCATGAAAAATATTAAGTCAAAGTTAATAATATAATAAATCAGGAAAGATCATAGGTACATATAGAAAGAATAATATTGGGTAATAACATTGTTCCTAACTTAATCGATTAGTTGAATTCAATAACCGGTTAAGATATAAATATTTTAATGAAGGCTAAAGAACCAAGATAATGAAGTATTCTCAATCTTTTTGATCTCTATTATGATTTCTTTTAATTCTTCTGCTTAAATCATAGAGAAATGTCTCACTTCTTGTGGTCTAACATTTTTAGGTAAATCTCGGACGAGCGAGGAATCGGTGATTCACAACGGTGAAGGTAAAGGAAAGAAATTTAATCGAAAAAGTTCTGATTCTATGTTGCATATCCCAATGTTTTAACATAATAGATATTGAAGTTTTGTAATTAAACAATAAATTAATAAACTTTAGAAATTTTGAATTATTTCTTTATAAAATAAGTTGGGATGTTACACAGGATATGTGAAGAAAGGAAAAGAAGACAAAGTTTATAAACTGAAGAAAGCATTGTATGGACTGAAGCAAGCATCAAGAGCTTGGTACAAGAAGATTGACTCCTACTTTGTGGAGCATGATTTTAAAAGATGTCATTTTGAACACACTTTGTATATTAAATTTATTGATTCTGGAGATATACTCATTGTGTGTTTGTATGTTGATGATCTAATTTTTACCGGCAATAACCCAAAGATGATTGCAGCATTCAGGGAGACTATGGTAAGTTCATTTGAAATGACAGATTTGGGCTTAATGTCTTATTTTCTAGGCATTGAAGTTGTTCCACAGGATGATGGAATTTTTATTTCTCAAAGAAAATATGCAAGTGATATTTTGAAGAAATTCAAAATGGAAAATTCAAAGTTAGTCTCTACTCCAATTGAGAAGAAGCAAAAATTCATGAGAGAAGACAAAGGAGGCCATGTTGATCCAATTCACTACAAAAGTTTGATTGGAAGACAAATATTGTATTTGGAGTTGGATTGCTCAGCAGATTCATGGAAGAACCACATGTTTGTCACTTACAAGGAGCAAAAAGAATTCTTAGATACATCAAAGGTACTCTGACTGATTGAATTTTTTATGTCAATACTAATGATGTGAAGCTTGTTGATATTGTTATATCTAGTGTGCATGTGCATGTGGAGATTGTTTGATCTATTATGCAAGTGCATGGTTTTGATAATGAAAAATGTTTTGAACAAGCTCAAGTCTGGGAGAAGCTCACCAAAGAACAACAAAGCAACAATGATTAAGAGAGAGCAAGCTCATTAGATTCAATATGTGTATTGTTTGTAATATCTTTATTTTTAGTCTTAGAGTTTGATGAGTTTTGGGTAGAGTTTTTAGAGGGTAGTGAATCTTTATCAAGTGCATGATCATATTATAATTTGAGTATTTCACTTAACCTAAATCAATAGGTGACTTAAAGGTATTTTAGAAAATGTTTAATTTTGAGAAAACAAGTTTTTAGAAGTGTTTTTACGGCCTTTAATCGATTAAAGAAAGCAATAATCGATTAACATACTTTTTGTATCAGTTCTTAATCGATTAACTGGAAGGCTTAATCGATTAACAAGAATTAAATAAGGGTTAATCGATTAACCTAAGGTGTTAATCGATTAACACATACATTGACAAGGTTACCTATATTCAACTTCTTAGAATCAATGAAAGACCCCACTTTAGTAACAAATTTATCAAAAATCCTTATTTGTGATTTTCTAAGCTTGTCGACTAGTTTATTTTTTCCTTTTTTTCACACAAGCGAATAATTTCTAGCCTCCATATTAGAATACAGGACAATTGAACTAATAAGAGATCAATAACAATAGGAGAAATTAGAGATGGAAGTACCAATTGAACATTACATAATAAAAGGAACTTATAAAAAAACAAACCAGTGAGATAAACATCCGCACACTCCAAACAAAAAATAAACTATTTAAGGTGCAATTGAAGAATTATTTTTTACTAAATTAATTAACAAAAGGTAGAAAATAACTACTCAACTACAATAGAAGTGTATTATTTGAGAATGAAATTAGTATACACTCATGAATATTTGGTAATATCAATTAAAATATGAAGATGATCATATAATAATAAGGCTTAATTATGTCTCAGATCCCTGAAGTTTGGGGTACTTTTGTCAGATACTCTCACTCTTTTCTTTTTTCAATGTCTGACTCTCCGAAGTTACTTCTGGGTTTGTCGTATACCCCTACTACCAATTTTGCTGATACATAACATCGGAATCCTGATGAAACGCGGGAGGTTAAGCATCTGGTGCCCCGTGGGAAAAAATCCTTCTTTAAAAAAATTTAAAAAAACCTAAAAAACTTAATATTTTTATATGTTTAGTGAAATAAAAATAAATTGAAGAGAGATATCGTATTTACCCGTGTGACATCACGCAACACTAGATTACCAACATCTTGCGTCGGAAGTAACTTCGGATAGTCAAACATTGAAGAAAAAAAAGTATAAGAATATCTAGCAAAAGTACCCTAAACTTCAGGAACCTGTGTAATAATTAAGCCTAATAATAATTTTTCAGTGTCTTATTCAATGTTACTTCAATAACTCTCAATTTTGATATTTTTACCCAATAAACACAAAACACTACGTCCTTCAGTTTGTTGATAAACAAAATTTAATGAGTGTTGAACAAGAACTTGACAGAGAGGTAGAGAGATTGTATGCGGCGATGCTACCTCTAGTGGTGGGAAAGGGCTGAGGCAGTGAGTCTATGCGTTTTGTTCGAGCCTCTCTACATTTTGTCTCTATTGCGTTTTGGTTGTGCAACATCTTATTTAGTTTTTTTTTATTTGTGGGGTATTAAAAAAAATTGTGGGCCCCTATTTATATGGGCCCTAGGCATACGCCCCCACCTGCCTAGGTGCAAGGACAACCCTCTCAAGCCTTTGTCTAACGGGGGGAAACATAATTAACTTGAATTCGGGACAGCTGGAGTCGACTACATGGATCAAATGACACAAAAAAGGTCTATCTATCCTTTTTAATTGTTTGGCTTATTGATTTTCTTGGCCTTTCTCTTCCTTTAGCATATGAAGTAACATCCATTTGATCTGCCTTCCTAACCAAGGCTTCTACTGGTCTCTTCCACACATGCCCAAACCACGTAAGACAGAATTCAAACATCTTTTCTACAATAGGTGCAACCTCAATTCTTTTTCGAATATACTCATTCTCAATCTGATCTTGTTTAGTGTACTCATTCATCCATCGCAACATCATTTCTACTACATGAAGTTATTCTCTTATTGGTATTTTGTCGCCCAACATTCCGTCCTATACAGTATTGCACGCTTTATAATAGTGCGGTAGAACTTCCCTTTAAGTTTGATTTGCACCTTTTTGTCACATAACATACTCGTAGCGCTACTCATTTTCATCCACCCGGCTTAAATCCTATGATTTATATCTCCTTCTATTTCCGCATCTTGTTGTATGATAGACCCAAGGTACTTAAACCTTGATTCCTTGTGTTGTGACATGGTCTCTAATCTTCATACCAAGGGTAAGGCTTATGCACCTCATACTAAATTTACACTCTAATACTCCATCTTACTTCGACTTATCCGAAAACAATGTGCTTCTAAAACCTACCTCCACATTTCTATCTTCCCACTTATTTCCTCCCTAAAGTCCTCGATAAAAACAATATCATTTGCAAAGAACATGCACTGGAGCACTACCTCTTGGATATGCTTGGTAAGCACATCCAGAACCAATGTCTAAAGGTAAGGGCTCAAAGTTGACCCTTGGTGTACTCTCATAGTAATAGGAAAATCTCCGACCTCACATTTTCTCACTCATCTTGATTCAATCATACATATCCTTAATTGCTCTAATGTAGGCAATACGCACACATTTCTTCCCTAGAGTCTTTCACAATCATAAGCCTTCTCTAAATCAATGAAAATCATGTGTAGATCCTTTTATTGCCTCTAGTATTGCTACAACGACCGTTATAGTAAGTATATTGCCTCCATAGTCGACCCCCTTGACATGAAGCCAAATTGATTCTCAATTACATGAGTCTTTTGTCTCAACCTCCGGTCGATCACCCTCTCCCAAAGCTTCACTTAGATCTAAAACACTAGAGTTGACCATCTGTATCTATACACTTACACAAACGAAGGGTTGTACTTGCACCCTCCAGCACTGTTCACCTCCCTTCCGAACTTCCACTCGCTAATCTGGACCACGTGCTATTTGGATGCTTATCTTTCTGTTGTTTGTGTTCGCCTATTTCCATGTAGGTCCCACTATAAACTCAATCCATTAATGCCACTGTAAAGTTCGTCTGCATTTTTTTATCCTTTTCCCTGTTGTATTTTTGTCTTTACCATTGTTTGCTCAGATTCTTTCCTTTTTTTTAGTTTTATTTCTTCTTTATCGGCGTTCGTTGTTGCTAATTACCCTGTTGTCCTTTGTTTTCCTTGTTTTTCCAATTCTCAAGAAAGTAATTTGCGGCTTTAATGTTTGTAGTAGCCATTGCCCCGTTATTTTTTACCCCTGAATGCGTTTAAACTTGCTTATGGTGTTCTTATTTTCGTTTCTGCTTTTGCAGCATATGAGCATTCTGATGCTGTTTGTATTTTTCTGCATTTTGGTCGTATGCGCTTAATTTATTTTGTCGTCAATGACTGATTAAATTGTTATGATCTCATCCGAAATTTTTCCCTTCCAACATTCAATTCAAATCCATCCAGTTCTTCTATAAAAACTTTCTTATTGGACGAATATTTTCTGAGCCAGTAGTTCTTTTAGTTTTTGTTCCCTTTTTTAGATGGCGCCCAAGTTTGACTCTCTTCGTGCAGTTTTACCGAAGAGGGAGGCTTATCGGTTTAGGGTTCGCGCTGTTCGTCTTTGGTTAGTACCTGGGTTCATCAATCCAGCACAGCCTATGTCAATGGAAATGATTTTCATGGACGAATATGTATGCTATTTGTTTTTTTGTATGCTTTTTGTATTATAGTGTTTGGTTATCTTTTTATCTTAGATTTGTTTATTGTCTATCCGCATTCTGTTTTAATATTACAATGTATGTTCACATTGTTCAGGGTGATAAGATTCAGGCCACCATCAGAAAATCTCTGCTTTACAAGTTTTCCGATGTTTTGAAGGAGGGCAAGGTGTATCGTTTTGCCTATTTTGGAGTTATGCCTAACACTGGTTCTTATAAAGCCACGGATCATGAATATAAGCTTTTGTTTCAACTTCGTACCACCGCTACCGAAGTTGATTGTTCAAGTATTCCAATTTTTGGTGTTACTTCGGTTCCTTTTGGTATTGTGACGATGATGGTGCAGGAATCAGACAATTTGATAGGTATACTTACTGACTTTTGGTTCCAGATTTTATTCATTATTAAGTTTCGTTGTTGATAATTTTTACTTTTTATGTGATTTTTCTTAGATGTTATGGGAATGCTCACTGAGTATCCTCGCATGCTTATTCTTCTTGTCTTTTTGTTCTATAATAAATGCAGCAACCTTCCCCTGTTGTTACCTTATTTTACCTCCCACTTCTCTCATTTCAAATGCATCCCTCATTGTATGTATTGTTGCATTTCCCTTCTCCTCCTTCCTTCCATTGGTTCTTCCATCGCTCTCCTTCTTTGCCTCCGTTTTCTTCTTAACCGTAGGCCTTCCTTCCTTCCTTCGTGGTTGCTTTGTGCTGAGGTTGAAATCTTGTCCAACTTCTCCGATTTGGCCACCTCCGCCAAGATCCACACAGCCGCCATCCTCCTCGGGGAACCCATCGACCGCTTCCTTCAGCACCACTCACTCGACTGCATCGTCTGTGACTTCATGATGCCCAGGATTGATGACGCGGCCTATAAAAAGGTCATTCTTTAACCCACTGTTGATGATGTTGCCGTTATCAGTGAGAACGTTTTGTAGTGATAGCTATGATGCAATTTTTTAAATAACCATTTGTCCCCCTTTTTTTTTTTTTTTTGACAACTAGGTTATTAACATAAAGTGTAATTTCCTACGGATGTTTTATGTTCCTATTTTTTTAAAGTGTAATCTTCACGTTTATTGCTTTTACTTTGTTAGAATGTTATATGTTTTATCTCAATTTTCGTTAGGGTATAGAAGTTTGTTATCTTTTCTGTTCCTGATTGTTATCTGTGTTGAGTTCTTCTTCTTCATCTTTTTTAATTTAATCTTTGTTTTGGTGTTTTATGGATTTCTGGTTTTTTTCTGCTTAATCTCTCTCACTTGGGGTGTTGGTGTTCTTCTAACTCTCAGATTTCATGTCCATCTGCTCTCAATTTTCAGAATTGGCTTGCAACTTCAATGTCAATAAGTTGCTTTGAGGTACAACCTTAATTATTCCTTTCCATGTTTTTGTTGTTGTTATCGACCTTTTCATTATCAACTTAATGTGCCTTTTTAGAGTTTTATTGCAGTGTTTATTTATTTTTAGAAGTGATACACATTATTAGGTTAGAGAGCAAAATATATATGTTTATTGTTTCGATATAATATATTTCATGATGATGGAATGAAAATGGAACAAAGTAACCATACCATTGTTCGAATGTTCCGAGGTTTTGCGATGGAATGGGTTAGGATTTAGGATGAATAATAGTAAGTTGGTACTAGATAAATAGAGGCATCGGATGGAGTGGAATGGATATAGTATTTGATATGATTCAGTCTAATTCCTTATTTGTAATTAACCTTTTTCATGAAGGTAAAAGAATGGCTTCAAAGCTTGGGAATAGGAGATCAAACAGTGATGGTACAAGATGATGAAGAACCTGATGATGGAGTTGTGCCTTTACATCATGACGACAGTTTTAGAAGCAGGTACTTTTAAAATGTGAATCTGATATCTGATGCATTTTTAAACTTTTCAGCACCTTAAATTGTGGGAGTGCTTAGGTCGGGAACATTAAATTAATGATTCATAAATTACTTCTTAGTTGTGGGCCAAAGCTTCCCAGGATTAACTTTTGCAATAAACATGGAATAATTTATTCTGAAAAAGGCAGACCAGGGTCAAATGGGATTGAATTCTGAATTTCTTGTCTTGACTACATCGAATATTACTGGCCATTACAAAGATTGAGCATTTTGAGGGTACATAATTTTTGTTATTTAGATTAAGTTGAAAAATGAAGTTACTTATATTTCTAGCAGCAGGTTATGCAAAATAAAGCCTTCGATATTTAGCAGCTACAATTCTTTAGGTTTTATTTCTGAAATTTCATTAACAATCATAATTAATTTGGATTTGTTGTATAGATATGTTCCATCTGCTGCTGCTCTATCAATAATTATTAATATTGTCTCCAGATAATTATAAAGTATATGATTTGACAATATGTTGAAGTGAAATTTGGGAAACAGTCTTACTCTGTTATATTTGAGCCATTGAGGAGGCAGGTTACAGCTGATGGAGCTCACCATGGTTTGTCCAAGGGTTTGAATCGAATCATTCCTTACTCATTATGTTAATCTGCCTTTTTTTCCTTGCATTTTTGGACTATTTTTTCTCGCTTTTTCCATTGCCCCTCATGTTTAATCCGCTAATTATCATAATTTTAACTTTGCCAAGCTTATGAGATTGGAAAGGATGTCAATCCTCTACGAAAGCACGTATCCAAGGAAATTCGTTAGCTCGCACGAACTCTAATCCAGTATGAATTTTTAGTAGCAGAAAGGCAATCAATGTCGTATGAAGTCATATCAAGGTAAAATATGCACAACTTTTCACCAAAACACGTCCATTTATAGTGGTTTCATTATTGAGGCTTGCTTCTTTATCCTTTCTTACAGGTTTTCTAAACTATGCCCTGATGGTTTTTAGCTAAAAACAATTAATCATAGAACATAAACTTTACGCATATATGGGATAATTTTTTAAAAAAATACAAAATTGGTATTTTCTGAAAAAATTTGATGAAAGCATCTCTTTTATCTAATTACCACACCAATTGTTTGATGAAAGTCCTTAATGGCTTCAATCCTTCAAAGTACTTTCAACGGTGTCTCTTATTTGTGTTTTGGTTATTGTTTGCCTAGGCTATTTGTATCAACTCACTTCAAAGTACACATTCATGACTTGAGGAGATTACTAATTTTGTTACTTGTGATTTTCACCTTTTCACCATGGGTTTCTGTAATTATGTTAGGAGATATGCTCACTGCAGTCATGCATGAGGTGTTAGGTTAGTAATTTTTATATCCTTGAAATCATGGGGTTGAAGAATAACACAAGTGCTAGAATATGCAAGTTTTTTACTATTTTGATCTTATATATTATTTCCTCAAACTGGTCACTGTCTTCTATTTTTAAAAAATTGATTGTGCAGATTTTCATTTTTTGGTTTCAGAATTTTGAGGACATTTTTGTTTGTCACTTCTGCAGCCGAACTCATGATATTCTTGCGGCATGTAAAGCATACATGGATGGTGCTTCGGTTGGTTGAAAGGTGACGTTCCATATGTTGATTTGGTTGACAATAGCTGCTTGAAGCAGTTTACGATTTCTTTGGCTGCATATGCGAATGTGTTTAATACAGAGTTTACACTGATCGGTGCTTGAGACAGTACTAATCTAATTTTTAGTTTTTTGAGTCTTGACAAATCTAATTTTTATACTTGATAGTTGATACAGAAGGCTAATAACAATTAATTTGTTAATTAGTTACTAGCAAGTATATTTTTTATGTTATATGGTTAATAATACTGTGTGCTGTGCAAAACCCCATAGTTCAATGCTTGGAAATTAGAATCTTGGTGGTAAAACGAGATGACAAAGAATTCCATGATTAAATCTGGAAGCCTGTTATTCATATACTGTTTAGGTAATATGGAAGTAAAAATGAAAAGGGAGAATATCATAATACACTAGCACTTGAACTATAGGCTTGAGACATATACTAATCAATTATGCATAAAAATATAGAACTTAGTGTAGTTTTCCCTGTTTTTTCCATTCCCGGAATGGGGTTTAGAAAATAATTATAATGCAATTGGTGTTTAGTTTCAAATGAATTAGTTGAACATGATCAAGTTCAGATTTGTGTTATTTTTTTGCAGATTCTCAAAGATAACATTATTTGGAAATGAGAGAAATCCTTAGTTTAATATGTTTAGCAGTTTCCATTCGTTAGTAAGTGAATTATAACATTATTCACAAATGAGAGAATTCCTTAGTTTGGTGGAGGCCAAAATGCTTCTGGAAAAGAACCCTTCTCTTGCAAAGTATTCAACATTTGGTGGCCTCATTTCACATTTTCAATTCACCTATGTTAGATTTGCTTTTTGGAGCTACATTATTGGGTATACATAGAGTTGTGCTCCCAAATGCAGTCACGTTGAGTGTGTGTGACTGCTCATTTGCAGATTATTTAATACAACCACCAATACCTTGATAGTAATTAAGCACTGAATTCAAATATCTATAGAGGTGTTTGCTGCTTTAAATTTTAGTTTACATATTAAGCATCCCAAATTCCCAGTAGCATGAGGTATTTTTTGTATTTCTTGGTATTCATGTACGCTTTTTGGACACTCTGATGGTTACAGTTATGTTATGTTGGGAAGCAGGCCCGTAAATTCCAGACCTGCTCTATTGCTGGTTACTTTGTGGCTAGGATGATGCTGGATGATCCCACACATATAGGTATTATAGCACTTGAGGGAGACAAACAACTAAAGCCTTTACTCAAGAGATCTACATCTATGTGATCTTTTGCCTTTCCTGATCAATTTTGACCACTACGATTTAAAAGGAAAAAAAAAAGAGAAAACATTTGGGAAATGGAACAGAAGAAATGCAAGCTGGATGACTTACACGGAAATGAACATTTCTTGGACTTCATTTCATCATGTGTCAAATGTTTATGTATACAGCATCTGCAGAACCAGCTATATGGATTCTTGATTTGACCCCTGTTTGTTTAAATGCCAAATTTGACAAGTTCCATTTTGCATGAAGTTTATTGTGGGCGGTACAGATGTTACTGGCCATAGAATGTGTATTTTCTTGAAATATGGCATTATCAGTTTATCACAAGACAATGAATATGTGATACAGTTCAATGGATAATCCTTCATTATTTCACTTGTCCTCCTTTTTTAAAAAAATAATAATAAAAAAAAATATAAGTATCATTTGTCCTCTTTCATATGTTGAAAAAGAAAAGCATTTTTGACTGCATCAGAGTATACTTTAAATTGGAGTGTCTTAGGTTTCTAAATATCACCCTAGCTGCATTTGAAACCTTATTCTGATTTTAAGTTTAGTTATTATTTTTAATCTTTTTTATACTTTGGGTTCTTATGGAGTAAGGGAATATGGGCTTTAATGGCTTATTTAGAAACCTCTTTTTAAGTTAGGAGTCTTGATTTTGAAGGTTTAAGTTTCCGATGGCATGTAACATATTTTTTATTTCCTTCAATGTTGCAGTGAGACCTTAAACAGTGGCTCATGGACATAGATTATCGTTTAAGGTGGTAGTACGACATTTTTGTAAAAACTAGAATACGGGTACGTGAATATATAATAAATAAATAAATAATAAAAAAAATTATGACAAAATAAAACCAGAGCAGTAAGCATAAGAGAGCAAGAATAGCATATTAACACCCTATACAGCTAGCTATAGGGCACAACAGCAGAAGCAAGTAAAAGAGAGCAAGAATAACAATTTAAAACCCTAAAAAACACATCAACACACTATAGAACAACAATAGCAAAACCAAAAAATTTAAACTTTTAAGGATCAAGACCGGTCAAATAAAAAGATAGGGACCAAAACTCAAACTCAATCAACTTTCAGGGACCAAAAACTTAAATAAGCCTAAAAAAACTAAAAAAATAAAACAAAAGATATAACTAATAGTTTGAAGAAAGAAAAAGTAAAAGATACAAGTAATAGTTTGAATAAAATAAAAGTAATAGAATAGAATAAAGAAAAAATAAGTTAGAAAGCTAACGGCCAATTCAATAGTTTGATGGGCTCTAATAATTCTGTCAATTCGTAATATATTTTTTTAATTTAGTAAATTTCACAATATATATTAACACTTTCATAAATAAAATCATATAGACTTAAATAATAGATATAAAATTTAGAGTGAATGGACACTTTGGTCCCTCAAGTTTTTCGATAGAGAAACTTTAGTCCCTCAAGAAATTTAATTCATTTTTAGTCCCTCATATTTTACAAAAGTACCAATTTAGCAGCTCATGTTTTCCAAAAGTACCAATTTAGTCCCTCAACGAAGTGGCTAACGGAAATTGGACAGGGACTAAATTGTCACTTTTGAAAAATTTTGGGGACTAAAAATGAATTAAATTTCTTGAGGGACTAAAGTGTCCTTGTCAAAAAACTTGAGGGATCAAAGTGTTCTTTCACTGTAAAATTTATTATGGCAAACCATTAACCGATTCAAATCAATTTTGATAGCAGATATCAACACATAATAAATGTTATCATATAAGTGGTGCATTATAGTATATTAAGTAATACTAATAATATTAGGTTCGTTTGATAATTTTTATATGACAATGTGATTGTGTAAAGATTTTTTTTATTATTTGTGTATCATTCATCATTTGTGTTAATAATTATTAATTTTAAAATAAAAGCAACACGAATGAATTATGAATGATATACCGATAGAGTAAAACTTTGCACTATCCATTGAAATTATTTATATTATTACTCGAAAGTAGAGATGAGCAAAATACTCATGTCCACAAGTACCCGCAATGAGTACCCACGCTATTCTTATGCGGGTGGGGATGGGTATTAATATACCCGCCACACGGGTACACACATATATTATAATATTTCACTAATAATAAATATTATATATATATATATTAATATATTTTATTGCTTTGATAACATATAAATTTTCTTTTAATTATATTCAATAATGAATTTTAAAGATGAAATTATAATGATAATTTATTATATGTATGTGATTATTCATTTTATAATTATGCTTATGTATAATGATTATTACAAAATATATAACTATATAATAAAAATTTAAAACCTGTAAATACCCGTGGGCATCCGTTATCCGCACAAATCCTCGCAAATACCTGCAGATATGGGCATGGGTATGCACTACCCGCGCCTGTGGATACTCATATCCATCCCTACTTGAAAGTGCTATCTAGCCAAAATTTTATTTACACTATTTAATTTTAACTAATGAATGGTAAAATTATTAATATCCTTGGATTAACTAATATAAATTAATTCAATTAAATCCTAATTTAAATTTATATAAATTCAAATGAATTTGATTTAATTCTCGGGCATAGCACGGGTACTGCACTAGTAATTTACATGTTACGGATTCTTCTACTTATACCCTTAGTTGGGTCCCTATTAAGGTCCTCCATGTTCATTGAATTTGACCGCTTTTCAATTTTCTTGCAAAATACAATAAACGAATGTATATCAATAACTCATAAAAAAAAAAAAAAAAAGAAGAAGAAAAGAAACACAGATATTTAGACAAGAACATATACCAAAGTTATTCTGTATTAGTAGTAATTCCCAAACCAAGCATTGCTTTCGGGATTACATGTCACCAAATTTTATTGAAGATCCATTTCCTCCAAATCACATGGTATGAAGAAAACTAAAAAGCCAAAAAAATATCAACGTATCACTTCAACCTGTAAAGCAAACACGACTTTCCGTGCTCTGTAGCAATTACATCTCCGCAACAACAAAACAAAAAATATCTCAGCATGAGTATATACCATGAAATTCGGCTATAACCTGAGTTTAGTGAGAACAAAAAATATAAAGGTCAAAACTCGAGCAAATAATACGATATATTACGCCACCTTCCAATTATTGTTCCTTGCCTGGATAAATCAAGTGCAACATAAAAAAGAAGTATCAGCAAATCCGTATCAGTATGGGAAATTGAGTGGATCACGTTGAAGAGCTTTCTCAGCAATCTCGGCCTGCTCCTTCTGGTGAACCTTGAGGAAACCAGTGGCTGTGGCAGCAGATGGAGCACGACCGACATATTTGACATCATCGTAACCTCCCCTGCCTACAGCTTTCATGGAAGATATAAGTCGGGGCAAAACGTAAGAGTATCCACCCATGTTCAATGGCTCTTCCTGACACCAAACAATCTCCGCATCTACAAAAAACAAAAAAGAATAAAATGTAAGGAAAGTAACCATAAGCTTAACATTATCGAAATCCTACTACTTTAATGCTTAAACACAATTCAGACAAGAAAAAAACAGAATCTATAACCAATCATTTCCTGCACGGACACACTTCAAAGTTCATACTCGATTAGGAGAAATTAAATGTCAACTCCAATTCAATAATGCTGATAAAAGGGCAGTTAAACACATTATAGTATTATACTATTAAGATAAGCAGAAACTAGACAATCATTGGTCTTTAAACCACATTGATTACCCTATTGGAAGGTAAAAAATTACATTAGAAGAGAAAAGTAGATAATTTCCTATCTAGCTAACTAGCAGCATTTAGGGACAAAGTCCTTCTTAATAGCAAAACGTGAACAACTATATCTATTGGCTGAACTATTTGCTAACAATGCACAATATGCTAATATCAACGGTAGAGAATTTAAATCTCACCCTCTATCAGAAAAGGACAAACAAGGTTTAACTCCCATGTGAATTATGACAATAGACAAACTATCCATCTTATTCAAAACAGGGTAAAGCAAATGGGGATGTACTCCCAATTAACCAATCATTGTTTCAGGTTTTTATTCTACAAAATTATAAAGGGTTAACGCGGAGTTTAAATAGGCAATTCAGAGTGGCAATAGCCTCACCTCTCAAACCATCAACAATCAATTAAGAAATCAGAATTCTTTTCAAAAGAATATTTTCTACCACTAAAGATACATACTTGGATATCGTTTAAGCTCTCGTTGAACAAGGTCATATGGGAAAGGACAAAGTTGTTCCACCCTACAGATCGCAACATCCTTTGCATCAACCTTTGTTCGTTGGTCATCAAGTTCATAGTACACCTGCAAGGGATGGTAGATATTCTTATTATAAGCAGCATGTTAGGTTTTATCAAAAAAAAAAAAAAAAAGACACAGCATGTTAGAAAACATTGAATACTCTAGACAAGGAGCATACATGTGATTAAAGAACCAGATAAAATTAATAAATATGTTGTTAAAAGTAGATAATGAAAGGTGATTCTAATGACTGTCACACACCTTTCCAGAGCAAAGTACTAGACGTCTAATACCCTCCTCGACGTCTGAGTGGTCATTTTGGTCTTTTATGAGACGCTTAAACCTGGTTCCTTGTTTGTCAAAACCAGGGTGGCCTTGGACATCATCAAACTCAGATAAATTTGATCTACAAGCCTTGCTACGAAGTAGGTTCTTAGGTGACATTACAATGAGAGGTTTGCGGAATTCTCTATGTATCTGCAAGAACAAAAGCAGCAGAGTATGAGAAAATAAGGAACACAGCATTAGGAGACAAAGCCAACATCAATTAAATAATTCTACCAACTACCAACCTGCCTCCGTAAAACATGGAAAAAGTTGGCAGGCGTGGTGACATTAACAATCTGCAAATTACACTCCTGAATCTGTTTCCTTAGAGTTGGATCCATCTCAGGAATAACATAGGGATTGTCGTCGGCCATCTGCCATTACATTGGTAAGCATGTGTTATTTAAACATAAATACTACACAAATAAAATCGAGAGATGAACAGAGAACATGCAACTAGACTAGAAAGCAGTTCTAAAGCAGGCAGCATAATAGATTTGTTTTAAGCTATCTGCTTGTTTGCACAAACAATATCAAAACCACCAATATCAAGGTTTCTTTGTTCTCTTTTCACCCCTGTACTGCCCAAAAGTTAACACAATTAGAGGTTGCAGACTTAAAGGCCATACTCAAGAGCTCCATTGACGTTACCCTTGGTATCCCCAAACCACCTCAGCTGCATAATCATTATTTGAGAGATATACTGTATATTTGAAGACAAAAAGAGGCAGCATTCAATCAATTAAGTATATTTTTCATACGTCGGTGCCATTCAGTTCAAATTGATATATCAATTAAGAAGTGCTACCATATAGGCATATACATAGAACTCAAGTCACGGTTAATTCCAATATGCTTTCAATCAATCATATCTATCAAATACAACAAAGAAGAATGAGTAAGACAAATAATAGTCAAAGTTGGCAAGCAGGTTCAAGCAGAAGGAACAAAAGCTTAAAACTAGTATAAAGAAAATTAGAACACAGATTCGCAAGAGAACCTGAAGGAAACGCTCCAATCTTGCACTTGAATGCTCAGGGCCCTGGCCATCATAACCATGAGGGAGCAACACAACGAGCCCAGTCTGACGGAGCCACTTAGCCTCACCAGAAACCAAGAAATTGTCAAATATCACATGAGCCCCATTAGCAAAATCACCAAATTGAGCCTCCCAAATTACCAGCGAATTGGGATTTTCCATTGAGTAACCCAATTCAAATCCAAGAACACCAAACTCGGAAAGTGAGCTGCATATTGTTACAAAAACTTCTTAGACAAGAAACTAGACAGAAAACCATCCATCATCTAGCTCAATACAAGTTACCAAGGTATTTTCCTTTTAAGTGAAACAGTTTGGTTATAAATACGTAATATATTATTTAATTTGGAACAATAAGAAATCAGAGCAAAAGCCAAGCAAAGATTGATTACAGATTTTATATCTGTAAAAATAAAAACTAGGATACGGCGATATAACAATAACAAAGATGAAACCTATAAAGCATGGATACTTCAATTTGCCTCATGAATCCATGTCAGCTACGTAACCGATACCGATATTTTCTGATACTTCACCGATACGTATCCATGAAGTATCGAAATCAAATTTTTTAAAAAACAAATAAATATTATTCCAATACTTTCCGGATACTCTCTTATACTCTTAAAATATCTTTCGATACCTTTATGGACACTTATGTATTGCATATAGAGGAGAGAATAAGAAATGCATATGCATAAGACACACGCTATTCCTTTCCTCCATTAATCAAAAATGTTAATTTGATTTATAAATGCAATCCTAATAATGGTAAATGAGATAATAAGATTGATACTATTCCTATTTGCATGCAATAGGCATCGATTTCTAATGACAATATGATTTTTGTTTTTCCTTAATAATCTTTAAAAAGTATGTTCTTAACTAAAACGTTTGGAACAAAAAATTATATGTTTAGTATATATTTTATAGACCTTTTGTTCATATTTTAAATGCGTATCATAAATGTAACGTATCCTCTATTTTTGAGAATTGAGTTAAACGTATCATATCCGATACTCGACACCAAACTCGGAAAGTGAGCTGCATATTGTTACATAAACTTCTTGGATAAGAAATAAGAAACTAGACAGAAAACCATCCATCATTTAGCTAAATACAAGTACCGAGGTATTTTCCTTTTTAGTGAAAAAGTATAGTAGTAAATATGTAATATATTATTTAAATTGGAACAGCAAGAAATCAGAGCAGAAGGTAAAGCAAAGAGTGATTACAGATTTTATATCATAAAATTTCAATAAAAACTAGGATACTAGTGATATAACATAATAACAAAGCAGAAAGAGGCAAGATAATTATGTACATATAGAGAGAAAAATATTACCTATTGCTAACAGTAAACATCTCTTCATTTTGGTTCATTATAACATGGTCAAGGGGGCAGTACTTATCCCCAGTTGTCTGATCATGAACCACAGAATGGCGATGACTAAATGTTCCTCTTTCAACATCCTGACCACTTAATCGCACATGGTTACCTTCAACAAGCAAAGTAGCAAAAGCAAGTGCCTCTGCCATTCCCCAATCAATATCTTCCCCTGTTTCAATCATTTGGGCACGTTGTTCATAAATCCTCTTCACTGCTTTATGAGGTGTGAAATTTTCAGGGAGGGTTGTGATTGCTTTCCCAACGGTTTTCAAGATCTCTGGTTTGACACTGCATGGGGAAAAGGTCACAGATTTCAGCAGTGTTGTACATAAAAACAGACAAAAGTGAAGAAAAGTGAACATTAAATTCACCATACCCCGTGTTTCTCACACGCGAAACCTGTTCAGGTGACTTGAAACCAGACCAGTATGCTGAAAGCCAATCTCTTCTTTTGGGAACGTATTCTTTGCTCGACAAAAATTCTTCATTTAGAATTGATGTGACCTTCTTGTGTATCTTATCAATGTCTTCTTTTGTCAGTTCCCCTGTTTCCAAAAGCTTCTTCTGATAGATCTCAAGAGCTGATGGATGGCTTCGGATTACCTATAGAACCCAGAAGGTTACAAATCTAACCAACTTGTCCATAAGCAATATGCATACAGCATGACAGAAAAAAAAGAACAACATAATAAACAAAGAGCTAACCTTGTACATTTTAGGCTGTGTGAATGATGGTTCATCAATCTCATTGTGGCCAAATCGACGGTAACACACTAAATCAACAACTACATCGGAATGGAAAGTTTGGCGCCACTCAGCTGCAAGTTCACAAGCATGAACAACAGCTTCCACATCATCACCATTCACGTGAAAGATGGGAGCATCTAGAGCTTTAGCAACATCAGTGCAATACTGTGATGACCTGCCAGAACTAGGATCAGTTGTAAATGCAACTTGGTTGTTGAACACAATGTGAATAGTCCCACCAGTAGTGTAATTTGGAAGAGCACTTAAATGTAGGGTTTCATAGACAACACCCTGTCCAGCAAAACTACCATCTCCATGAATCAAAATGCCCATGTTTTTCAATCTGCCCACATCATTTGAGTAATACTGCTTAGCTCGAGTTTTACCAACAACGACTGGGTTGACAGCTTCCAAGTGACTAGGATTTGCCACCAAGGACAAATGTAACCTACCGCCACCCCTAGTTGGGCGATCATAAGATGTTCCCAAGTGATATTTAACATCACCAGTTCCAGTGTAGAGCCCAACTTCATCCTCAGGTTGAACACCGCCACTAAACTCGCAAAAAATCTGGCGAAGTGGCTTCCGGACAACATTACCCAAAACATTTAGCCTACCCCTATGTGCCATTCCAATAACTACGCTCTCCACCCCAAGATCAGACGCCCGATCAAACATTTCTTTCATTCCAGGAATAAGAGTCTCTCCCCCTTCAAGCCCAAACCTCTTGGCCGAAGTCCACTTGGTGGCCAAGAAGTTCTCGAAGAGTGTACTCCACGCGAGCCTATCAAAAATAACCTCACGACGCTCCCGGTTAAGTTGTGTAGGTGTAGGGGTTTCAATCTTATCCCGAAGCCAATTACACTTGTTGCGATCCGCAATGTGCATATACTCATACCCAATGCTTCCACAATAAGCCTGCTCGAGCCGTGTCAAAATGGACCTAAGGGTCTGCACAGGACGGTTCTCGGACAAGAAACCAGCCATCCTCCACACCCCCAAAAAGAACTCCCGATCAAGATCAGCCTCACTGAAACCATAAAGGCCAGGGTCCAAATCATCAGAGACAACCCTTTCTTCCAAACTCAAAGGATCTAACTTGGCCTTGGTGTGGCCATTAACCTGGTATGCCCTCACCAGCAACAACAACCTCATACTCTCTTGGATTGTTTGGCCCGATATCCCAGGGGATGTGGAGCTTTGACCCACAAAGTTCCTAAAGAAATTGTCCCAAGACTCATCAACACTGCTGGGATCAGCTTCCCAAGCCCTCTGAAGCTCCTCTAAGTACACACTACTTGTCCCATCCAAGAAACTATCACTCAACCTAGAAAGGGGCACGGGCCGTGGGGCGGGTGCCGCCTGTGCCCTTGATTTGAAAACTGTGGTGTGAAATTTTCTGCCATTTGATGATGATGGGAGGACTCTAGCCCTCGACACAAGATATGAGGACCCACCCTGCGAAAGGGTTCTCCTAATTGCATGCTTTGCAATGCTAGCACCAGCTCTAAACCATGCCATGGATCTTACACCAAAATATCAACAAAAATCGAAAAAGTTTTACAATGATCTTATATTATATCCTCAAGGCTCTGCCTTTGTACCTAAAACGCATCTGATAAAATCATATGCACAAAAACACAAACTTGTTAGCAAAAAATAGTAATCACATAAAAATCGTTAACAAAAATAATATAGCAACAATAAATTATAAACATATAAAAGCCCACAAAGAAAAAAGGCAAGAAACGCAATTTACCATAACATTTACATCTAAGAAACAGCTATAATTTTATTCGAAAACAGTTTTGTACCAAAAAAAATTAAAAAAAAAAACAAAAATTGAGGCTTTAGAGATCAATAGATTCATGTTAGAAATGTTGGGAATTGGGAAGATTGAAACCTGAGAGAGTAAATGGGAATTGAGATTAAGGAGAGAGAAGAACCTGAAGAGAAGAAAAAAGGGGAGAGAAATTGAAAAGGGCGAACCCTAATCGGTGGTGTGAAAAAGTGGGAGAGTTGAAAAATGATGAGAGGTCTTTTAATGGGAATGCATGAATGAATTAAGGGGGAAAAAATGAACGGTTTGATTTGATTTGAATATTCGATTCTCTTTTTTCCTTCGTCGCACGTTTTGGTTGCGTATTATTGCTTTTGTCGAATAAAAAAAAAAATCTGTGTTCCATTTTTTTTTTATGCCAATTTCCTTGGTGCCCTGTCAGGTTCAGTGTCACCCACCCAGCTCCGACCAAAATGAAAAATCCAGGCATTTCTCTTTTTTTTTTCCACCAAAATAGGAAAAATGATAAATTTTTTCTTTAAAATCAAAATTAAAGTAATTAATAAAAAAATTTAAAATTATAAACTTTCAATTGGTTGACTAATACAAAATATATTAAATTAAATATTTAATACTATTTGGTATTAAATATTTAATACTCCCTCCGTTCCTAAATATAGGACCCATTTGGGAGTCACGTCCATTAAAAAAGTGGAATAATTTAGTTAATTGTATTGAAAATGTAAACTTTTGATATGTATTTTCAAAATTACCGATATTAATAATATTAGGAATGTAAGAAGTGTTAAATAAATAGAAGTGTTTATGGAAAAAAGTAATTAATGCTCATTAAAAATTGATAAAGAGTCTTATAAGTAAGAACAAAATAAAAGTGTCAAAATGATCTTATATTTAGGAACGAATGGAGTATTTTGTATGAAAAAAATTCCAGAATTTTTCAGCAAAGAGGTAAGTATGGAATAGAGGTCTTTCAAGTGGCGAGAAGAGAGATTGGATTTAGAATGCAAGGGGTTATCTCGGAACAAGTTAGAGCCAAAGAATTGGAGTTTTGTAATATATTGGGCATCTGATTTGATTCATGTATAGATTCTCTGAAGAAGTTATGCCCTTGCATGTTTCTTTCTATGCTCTTAGGTTGTAATTGTTTTTTGTCCGGTTAATGAGATTTTTTCATTTACCTTAAAAAAAATTAATGTGTTAAATAAATTATTAAATACATATATCTTTGATATTTTTATATTTTTTGAATTTATTACTATCATGTTTTGAAAGGGAGCATGGACAGATCTACATGGTGCATAGAGTAAATTTTTTTTCTTTCAAATATATATATTCTCTCACATCTTAAATGTGAATTTCTTTTTACTAAAAACATCTTTTTTTTAAGAATATTAGTTAGTATTGTTAAAAATGTAGATATTTGATATACTTTTTTAAAATTATCCTTATAATTATTATTTGAAGTTCAAAAAATGTTGAGTAAATAGGAATGTAATACCCTAATTTTTTCCCATTTTAATAAATTGCTTTTTGAGAATTTATGATTTGGTGACTATTTTCGAAATTATATAAAATTATTATTTGATTTATAATTATATGTAAAAATGAAGAATTTATATTAATGATTAAATATTTGATTTCTGAGATTTATTAATCAAAGGATTTACTTTATCTTTGAAAATTTATAACTTTTGACTGGTGCATCAGAATCAAACGAATTTACATTCAAAACGATCGTATTGAAATGTAGAATTTATTTTTATAAAGTTTGGTCTTTAAATCTGCTGCCACGATATTTTTATTATTTTTCGAAAAATTATAATGTTTTATTTTTAGAAAAATTGAAATATGATTTTCAAATATTATTTACTGTATTTAAAAAAAATATTATTTTCTACTGTATGCTAAAGGTACACGGTTTGAGTATGTATTTTATGCATTTTGAATTTTAAATTGTTAGATATTCATTTATTAGTGCACGAGACCCTAAGGTAACCAAATTAATACAACTTATCTTTTAAACCACTTTATTTATGACCCACATTTAATTACCCTATCCTAATATAGATTTTTAGCCAATAGGTGACCTTATCTTGTATCCCTACACACTCTTTCTCATTCTAATTAGTTTTCAAACCTCCATTTTAATTAAACACACCCCACCCCACTAAAACTCTATAAATACCCTACACCCCACCCATTCCCACACTCTTACATTCATCCCTCTTAGACAAAAGAGAGAGAGGGGGGGAGGGGGGGCAGCCGAGAGAGGGAGGAAGGAAGGAAGGAAGGAGGAGAGTTTTCAATTTTTCAACTTATTTCCATTCTTCCATCTAGGTATCCATTCCAAACTTAATTTCCTTTTCTTGTTGTTGTTTCGGTTTTTACTTGAAGTTCATGGAGGTTTTGTTGAGTTACTTTCTAATAAGCTTATGCATGTTGCTTTTTAATGTTGCTCTTGGATTTTTAGCTGTTTTCATACTAGATTTGAATTTGCAAAATGAAAAATGGACATGCATCCAAGTTAGAGGCCCTCACGGTTTTGCCCTTGTTCTTGCTGAAGTGATTTTTGTTTTATTTGAATGATTGGGAAATGAAGGATTAAGGGTTGATTGCTATTGATTTTGATGTGCATGTGATTGTTTTGATGTTTATTTTGCAAAAATCCCCAAATTTTTCTTGTGCATGTTCGACCTAAGGCTTGAACAATAGGGAAAATGGATTTTGTTTTTGATACATGTTATTGATTTGTTAATCTTTGTTATTTTCCTAGCTTATTTTCGGTTTGTATATGAAAATAATTATTAAAATTGATTTTGTCTTGGTTTTAGTGTTTTTGATGCCACACGGTTTTATTGTTGTTCATATCCAAGTGGTTTTCATCCTTGATGCGTGTGATTGATTTGTGAACCTTTATTGTTTTCTTGGTGTATGTTCGGTTTCTATATAAAAATAAAATGTTAAATATATTTGTCTTGGTTTGGTTATTGAATAGGGCCATACGGTTTTGATTAGAGAACATGCATGTGTAGGTGGAATTAAAATCTTGCATTCATTGCTAGGGTCTAATTCGACCAAGGCATGAAACTTAGAAGGAATAACTTTGATCTTTGATGCATGTTGGATTTTTATGAAGTTAACCTATTTTCTTTGCTATATGATTCGGCCATGCATGTGAAAGTAATCAAATGATTTTTGTTTTAGTCCTAAGTGATGTATATGTGTTGATTAGTTAGTGTATGTTAAGGTTTGTTGATAAAATGCTTGATTTTGTGCATTAAAGGAGTCTTGGGAAACAAATGGATTTTTGGTTCCTTTAGGGTGTACTATTCGGTTTTTGAATAATCATTAGGAAATGAGTTTATTTTGTTACATGCAATGTCATTTGAATGTATTCTAGAGGTTTTGAATGGGTTAGGAGATGTTTTGGTGCTTTTAAGTAACTTTGGTTTGTTGATGTTGATTATGGAAATGTGAGGAATTAGTTGCAAAAGATTTGGATGAATGGTCTTGCACTTGTTTAATGGTTTTGGAATTGAACCAATGTTTTGATAAGGTTAAACTAGGTGTCTTTGAATTTTTTCACGATTTTTAGAATTGGTTTACTAATTTTACAAGAATTGTTTTTGAGAAAACTATTTGGGAAAAACGGAGTTTTTAGAAGGAAGGCAAGCTGAATTTTTAAACCTGTGCTACTCCAATGGACATCAAATTTTTATGGTAACACCATGCACATGTTAGGAGACTCTCTGTAAAATATGAGGAGATTTAGAGTTGATTTGGTACTTTAAGTAATTGCAAAACAGTGAACTGTTCTATTCATATTTTGCAGCATTAGAAAGAAGTTTAAATGAAAAATTGTGACTTAGGAAACTCCAAATAATCTGAAATTTTTATGAGATGATTTTGGATGCGTGAAGATGTCCTGTACCAAATTTAGTGTAAATTGGAGTTAGTTTACTATTTTTAATAATTCCATGTTTGCCTCAGATTTCAACAGGTCTGATGAGATTTTTATGGCAAAATTGAATGAAAACTTGTGTTCTGAATGTTGGAGTGACTTGAAAATTTTATGTGATGAACTTTGGTATATGTTTGAGTATTCTGAAAAGTTTTAGACTAAAACTCATTGATTTGATATAGTTTTGAAAATTGTTTCTTTTGATTTCTCCGTATCTGATATAGCATGCTATTCGATACTCTTTGGTGTATGTGATGCTTTGTGGACTTGGCTGGATTTTTCTATTTTGATTGTGACATTTGGATATGATTAAATGAGTATAGGAGGTTGGCTTTTACGTCACAAAGTTTGCTTGCATGCTATGCGATTTAAGAGTTGAAAAACTTGGTATGCCCTAATTGATGTATTCTTCTTGTTTCGGTTTTTGTTTAAATGAACATGTGTCTATGGAACTTGTTTATTTTTAGTTATATTCATGTAAGTATGATTTGTCTTAAATTGATTTAAGACATGTTAATTGAGTTATTTGAACTAAAGTAAGCATGGTTCGGTTAGGGTAAGTTTATAGATTTAGTATGAGTAGTTGCTACACTATGTGCTACTTTAATAGGATTATTTGCATGATTAAGGAAGTGAAGGAAAATGAGTTGTGTGTATAAATGTAAATGATTAGAGTAATGTGTTTCAAATTGTCCTAAATGGTTATGTGCTAAGTTGTTTGACTTGATGATTTGCTTTTGAATAAAAGTTGGTTTTGAGTTATTCCACTTTGAATTATTTCTGGATGTTGGAACTATCTCATTGTTGTCTAAGTTTTGTTTAAAGTGTTATGATTTGAGAAATAAATTGTTTTAAGTATTTATTTTATATCCAAAAGTCCTGTGAATTAAAGTATGGTTTTATGGTGTTTTCGGATTTGCGAAAAATGATTTATAGAATTGTGTCGTGGATGTAAAATCAAGTCTACAGGGACTTTAGTTTTGATGATGACCAAATAACTAGATCAAGTATTGAAGACAAATCAACAACAACATCAAAGAAGTATCAAGTGATCATTCATACTCAATGTATTTAATTGTAATATTTATCATTCTTGAGTGTAGATGGTTAGAAGTTGATTAATCTCTAACTAAGGAAAATGTTATATATGCATAATATGTTGAGATTAATCATTGATACATACTTGAGAGGAATTAACAAAAACAAGTTTTAAAAATCAAACAAAGTTGGAAAAATGATTTTTACAAACTTACAGCAGAATACTCGAGTTTTATGCAAAATACTCGAGTAGTTCATCAAGATTTAAATAATATTTTTTGCTGGCTCGAAATACTCGAGTATTTGTCAATATTTGTCAAAATACTCGAGTATTCCTGAAAAGTCAAAAATAGAGTCGTTGGTTTAGCACTGAGCCATTACTTTTCCAGCCTGGCGAAAATACTCAAGTATTCTGAATCAGACAACAAGCATATGAACGTTGGAAGAGCACTAAGAGGTGAGAATCGTTTCTTGAGGCTCCTCTGATTTCTTGCTCTATAAAATCCGAATGCTTGCCCATTGCTAAACACAAGAAGCTGGACTAATTCTTTCCTCTCTCAAGTATTATCTCACAAACTCGATCTCTATTCATATTGTCATTTTCATTTAGATTGAGTTAGGGTCTCATTAATTTGAGTTGTGCTTAATTGTGTGAATTCTTTGTGAAATTTGCTTGTATACATTCAATTGCTTGTTGCAAGAAGTCTTGGAAAGTTTCCAAACTAGCCTAAAAGGTTCTTAGGTGAATTGAGTCTTAGGAGGTTCCTAAGCACAAGTCTTGAGATGTTCTCAAGCACAAAAGTCTAAGAGGTTCTCAGCCCGGTGGAGCTACTTGAAGGTTTCAAGGAGGCTTTGGAAGAGGTTCTTCCTACCGAAATCAAATTGGGATAGAATTCAAGAGTTTGATACTCTCTTTGAAGGGTTAGGTTGAGTGAGGTTCATTCAAATAATCCTTTGTATTTCTAGCAATTTGATTAATTGAAAAGTTCCCTAAGGTTTAGGGAGGACTGGATGTAGCTCACAAGGTTTGTGAGTGAACCAGTATAAAAATTCCCTTGTGTTCCTCTTTATTACTCTCTTTTATATTTTGTTCAAACTAAACCTTAGGCTAGATAATTGGGGATTTATCTTTAAGCATTTATTTCTTTTATTATGCTCTGAATATTCATTGTCGTACACTATATAAATTGCCTGGACTGTTGTTGATTTTATTCTGCTGCATTTGTCGAAGTTTCATAATTGGTTTATTGTTGATCTGCACAAAATACTCGAGTAATACTTGAGTAGTTCATGTGCAAATACTCGAGTATTCTGAAACAGTTTTGAAAAATATAAACTTTTATTTATTCCTTTTCAATAACATTCGAAAATTTGGTATAGTTGCTTCCATTTATTATTCACCCCCCAATTGTAAATTGTTAGGCCGCTTGTTGGTTTCCAACAGTGGTTATCCAGAATTTTTAATCATTTCATTTTCAACTTGTAAAATGCTTTCAAGCGTTTGAAAGCATAGGTTTTAAGTGTTTAAAATTATAGTAAAAAGCTAGATCGAAAAAGTGAACTTTTCGGTGTTCTCGGGTTCGAACGAACTGTTGTCCAAGGCGGACCAGCAACTAACCCGTTTATTTTAATTTATTTGATTGTTTTATAATGGTTTGAGGATTTTAAAGTGTTAAAAAGCTTTGGAACGAATTTAAGAAAAGATGTATGTTTTGATGTTACCCGAAGGAATTTGATTTAAGTTTTCAAAGATCGATTTTTGAAATGAACTTGATGCTTGATTTGAGTCATGATATTTATGTGTGATGTCTGTCGTGAGGATATAGAAGGTGTCGGCGGTGGACGTGTGTCAGGGATTGTGCTAGTGGAAACCCTGTGGATATTTGTCGGCAATTGAGGTGAGAGAGCAGCTTTCCTAAGACACAGTGGTATGTGGGTAATATGTTAAGAGGTTCCCGACCATCTCAAAAGTCGAAACGTAGGGGTCTGTGAGTCAGTCGTATGGTGGCAATTGGTTGTGTGTGTATGGCCAATCATACGCAGGACTAAGACTTCCCTTTTTAATATTGCATGATGAATACTTGATGTCAATATGGTAATGATAAAATGGTATGATATGATGTTATATGTCTGCTGAACTTTTATTTGAAAATTAAAAGTAATCATGCTATGTAAGATGTTGCTTTGTGTTATGAAATAATGATGCTGATGAAAATATTGAAATTTACCTAATGAAAAATAAAAGATTTTGTTTATGGCGAGACATAATTATGATAAAAGGTTTTGAGTTAATGAAAGTAAAAGTGCAAAGAAATGAATGATGAAGTGAATACGATGTGGAATCAATGATGTGGATGAGCTAAGCAGTGAAAAGATTGATGTGATATGTTGCCAGGTTGAGTAACTCCCTGATGTGCACGATTGATGTGACATGCTTGCCAGGTCGAGGAACTCCCTGATGTGCTCAGTTATTGTGATGATGATGAAATGATGGAAAAGTAATGATGTGAAAGATTTGATTAGAGGTCGAGGTTCACTGAAGGGATGGGCAAGAGTGAATCGGCCAACATTTAAGATTAATAAAACTCTATAAAACATTAAAAGACATTAACTAATGTGGTGAGTTAAGTGTGAAGTAGTGGAGAGGAAGATACCCTGTTTATCTGCGGATACTCAAGTGAGCGATTGTGATAGGGGCGGGTGATGACGGTGATACGTCAAGTAACCTAGTGTGCTTTTCTAGGCGGAACTAGTCTATGTGTGATCGGGGCTTAAGACTCAGGGGATCGTAGCGTGTCCTGCTCCGAAACTAGAAAAGTACTGTCGCCCCCTTGATCAATTTGGAAACTATGAGAGGGAACCTGAACGAGGCGGGTTGTCGAATGGTATTGGGCCCTGATGATATTGATGATGGAATGTGAAATGAAATGATATGATTATGTTTATGATTATGATGATTCTTGGCAGTTCAACTCGCGTGGTTAAGGTTCTTGTACGTCCCGTTTGCTTTCGTTTAGGCTCGGGAGGATTGGAAGAGATGTATGTGTGCTAACCCAACTCCTCGATGGCGTTCTTTTATTCCCCTGTCATCGATGAAGGCGATTTAATATGACTTAAATAAGAAAAGCTTAAGAAGATGATAAAGTTATAAGGTTCAATGATGAAAAAGATTTGTTATAGAATTGGTGGACCCTGTCAAGTTTACTTTCGAGATTTATCATGACAGTCAATAGGATGTGAACCGCCAAGGCTGGGAACTGAGAGGTGGCTCGGAGGTGACTATTAGAGACCCAAGTCACACACTTAGAGGGGATTCAACTGACACTCGTGTTTGTCATTTCTCCCTAATGGATCTACAGATCAGAGGACCCGCGGACTATCATGGTGGTTATCCTTTACCACTGCCGACACGTATTGACCCGGGAGATGAGGAGGAGGAGGTGTATTCGAGGCTATTCCCCGGAGTAATCCAGATGAGATTGAAGAGGACCCTAGTGAGGGATCTTCTCCTGCAGAGTATTTTGATGCTGATGTCAGGGAGTTTGACCCGGAGGAGGTACCTGTTGTAGCATCCAGTGATGAAGGTCATTAGTTAGCTTTATTTTATGATTTTATCTGGTCTTGTATTGTTTATTAGTAGGCTTTGATGGCTTGGCTTGGATATCATGTAACTCCCGAAGTTTTCCAGACTTTATATTTGAAATAGTAACTTGATGGTTTTAATTATTGATAATGATATTGTGCAATGAAGTGAATCGGGTTTCAAAGCGCAGTGTTGGTAACATCTTGATTTGGAACTTGCTGGATGACGTGGGACATGAATGAATAAAATTTACAATGCGGTTGTTTTTGAAAAAGAAATATTTTATAAAGATGAATTCACGTCCATGTCATCAAATTAATATGATAAAAAAAATTCAAGAATTTTCACTGAATAAATTATATTCAGGTTACAAAATCGGGGTGTTACAAGGAGCGTTTATGCCTTTGAAAATTAAAAGGAACTTACATTAAGGACCGGAGGGAGTATATATATTTCTATATTTGAAATAAAAGTTTAATGGGTTTTGAGTTTTTAATTTTTTAAAGTCCAAGTTTTGAAGCCAATAAATTGGTGACCGATGAATATGATGAATTGCCCTAGCTTAGAAAACTTCAAGATGAAAAAAGGAAATAATTTTAGTGTTAAAAAAAAAGCATTGAAGTATTTTTGACACGAATAAACAATATCGTAAACAACAATTATAAAAGTTAGTATGCATGTTTATCATAAAGTGTTGGTATATAGTTTACCTTATGTATACCCCTTAATAATGATTGTTTCTGGTTATAAAAATATACATTATATTTTTAGTGTTATTGATTTATATTTGTCGCCCTCATATTCGAAAATTTCTGGGTCCGTCCCTGGTCACATACGAGTGTATGATGTGACATCCCAATTTTTATTTCTAAGTATAACTAGCATTTTAAATGAACTTTTGATGGAAGAAAATAAAGAGTTAAGTTAGAAATAGATATTTAGAAGTGGTTAGGATTTAGACTCATCAGACTTTAGGAAATTTTAAATGCATGTTTCGTAGCTCAAATCAGGAATTCCACCGTTGGATTTGAAGTAGGATATATGTGTTAAATTGTCACAAAATTTGAGCATGATCCAACGGATAGAAAAGAAGTTGTAGAAGTTAGAAGTTGGCAAGTTCAGACTTTTGGGTCCTCGCTCCAGCGAAAATGGGGTCGCTCGAGTGAGATAGTGCAATTTGGACCCTGACTTCCTGAGTACTTTTCGCTCCAGCGAGATTTGGCTCGCTCCAGCGAACGATCCGTGGCTCGAGCGAAAAATAATTCGAGCAAACACTATTAGAAAAAATGCTTTTAACATCATGCTTTTAACATCAGTTATATAAAACAGATGTTAAAGTTGAAAGCGGTGGCAAACTTGTAAATAATTGAATTTTGTATTTTTTTTTCACATCTATTTTACTCAAAACTGATGCAGAAAGTCCTATGAACAATGGCAAACTCGTAAATAATTGAATTTTTAAGTTCTTTTAGCATCTATTTTACAAAAACTGATGCGGAAAGTTCACCATGCGGTGGCAAACCCGTAAATATCTAAATATTTTAGAATGAGACCTTCCTCTTCATTGGCAACCCTAACTCCATGCCTTTTCACTCCTCTTCTCAATCTCTCCTCTCAAATTCAGTCGCAACCATCCCTCTGCTAAGCCTCTCACACTCACTCTCGTTCTCAAACTCTCGATCGTTCTTGTTCTCTTTATCCCCCAACCTCCGTCGTTTGCTCTCTCGCCGTTGTTGCTCTCTTTATCGTCGTTGTTCTCTCGCCATGGTTGTTCTGTCGATGTTGCTTTGTTTGTTCTCGTCGCAAGTCTCAATCGTGAAGCCATCGTCTTCGTCATCGTTTTCGTCGTTGCTCTCTTTATTATCGTTGCGGTCTGCAATCGTGAACCGCCATCATCCCTGCTCTATCGTCGCTGCAATCATAGGTGCTAGGGTTAGTTTTTCTTTACCCCCAATCGTTGTTGTTTTGTGCTTTTGCTCGATATAGGGTCTGTGCTTAGGGTTTCTTAGGATCCGTGATTTGCTCTGTTTGTTTTTGCTGAATCTGGTTTGCATAATTTGGTTTGTGTTTAGTTTTAGGTCCAATTTTTGTTGATTCTTGTCAATTTTGTGTTGTTTGGTAGCTTTTCGTTAATTATTATCTTGAACTTGTAGTTAACATTATTTCAAAAGAGTTTCTTGTGAGTTTCTTATGTGGCCTAATGCTATAGGAGTTTCTTGTGAGTTTATTATTATTCCTTTAAGTCTATTCCTTGCTCTTTCACTTTTGCTTTGAATTTTAACTCTATTATTTCTTCAGACTGGTGCATACAGGATACTAGTATGGAATTTAGTAATGCAAGCTAGCTTTAACATTTTTTTTAGTTTATCCATTTATTAATTAACTGGTATTTGCCTCACTTTGATCTGAAGGAAAAAAAATTGAAGTATCTGAATTCGCCTCTTATGGTTATGTGATTTATTGTATAAAAAATTAGACCCACAGCTTGTTCCTTAAGAATCTTGGATGGTCATCAAAATAGAACTTGATCGGGGCTGATGTGTTGTGTTGTTTAAATTAGCCTTGAAAAGGATTGATTAATTTGATTGGCATTTGGGATCACAAGTTGGAAATTTTCATTTCTGAGTAGCTAAGTTGGAGGACAAATTTTTTCCTTGGATGAATTTGGATATTTGCTTGGGGAAAAAAATGAAGAAACTTGTATTTGCAATTTTGCATTTAGTGTTGCTTATCTTTTGTTTCACAACTTCAAAGCTGTTATGTTCACTACTTCTCCTCTTTTGCAATATAATTTGGAGCTAGCAGTGCAGTTTCAATGGTTATTTACTCATAATTGATAAGCCCTTTTGGTCCTCTATGTTATTGCAAAATCTATGCTGTTTATGGTCATTCACCAATCTCTCTAAAACCAAATACTATGATATATATATTGTTATTTTTTTTCGTCCATTTGTTTGTAACTGATTGAAAAGATTGGGAACATGCTCTTGCTCAAGTATTTAATGTCTTCTCACAGGGAACTCTTGGAAAGTATGCAAGTTGGGACATTGGAGCCAGAAGTTGTATTCCTCAATGCTTCACTTGTATAACTTTCTTATATTATTTTTGCAATTTGTGCTTAAACTATCAATAATGTCTGTTAACCTCACCATTGCATCTTTTTAATGTTACCACTGTTAATCGATTGTACCAGATTCCAAATATTTTCCCTGTTCTGGCAGTTGCACACAAGGCACTTTTAGCCAAGTCACGTGACTCCTTGACCACGCGCACTCTTCATTCGGAGCTCGTTTACAACTACTCAGGATCGAAGCATGTAATTATGTATCATTACTTAACCTATTATGGCTCATTGCTCTAATCATTGGTTTCTAACTTTGCTTTGTATTTTCGACTAGATTGCTGAATCATTCAAAAGGTGCGGCATCTCTGACAGCACAACTTATGTCCTTGCTGCTCGATTCGATGCCACTCCGGATGTGGTGAGATGATTCTACAATAAAGTATGGCTTCCATTTTTATTTTTCCCCTTCTTTTGCTAAGCATAACTACAGTGATGTCCGTCTCTTTACTAGATTCAAAGCATAGAGAAAATTGGCCCCTTCATAGAGAAGTTTCACAAAGAAGCTGACAAATATGCATCATTGACTTTTATAACTCATAACAATGGTTATGCAAGTTCGAGATCATAGAGAAAATTGGCCCCTTCATGTTAATCAGCCTGTAGCCGAAAATTATGATCCAGTAAAATTTCTTTTCTCTATTTATTTCATCTCAAATTTGGTATTTTTGATACTGATAACCAAGGAGAAAAGGAAATGAAAAATAGCCCAAAATTTTCTTTGGCCAACCAATACTAGGGAACAATCGAACAAGTTGCACGTTAGTTCTCACTTTTATTTGTCTCATGAGTTCAGAGCATCTTGATTTGGTTGGTCTAAGACTCTTCTAACTTATTTTATCACATTCCAGCTCAATCTTGGAATTTATATTGAGGATAAGAAATCTGAATTATCAGTCTTAGTTTATCGTGCAACTGGTGGATCCAGCATCAAAGATGATGAGGAGGAATTAATGCTTCATAGGTATACAATGCAGTGCTACACTACATGGTACATTTTTGTTCATAATTATATTTTACTGTTAGTTTAATTATGTGTTCAGTCCTTAAACTTTTGGTCTTTATCTTGTACTACACACTATAGTTGAAGTATAGGACAAATAATTAAGTCTTTAACTTATCCTACAAATTACTAACAGCTGATTTTTACTACACAAGGCGCGTACTACAGGATGATGGAAAAGGAGTAGCCGAAGCACTTAATGAGAAAGTTTGCGTAAACAACACATGTGAAGAAGAACTAACGGTATGAAAAATGTTACCAAATTTGTATCTTTGTTACCTTACTGGTTGATTATCTGAAATTTGTATCTTTTATAGAAAGTGGTACATTTATATTTCATGAATATTTAGGTTTTTTCTGTGGAAACTTATCTTTTTTGTAATATTAAACCAATATTCGTTACAAACATAAAAAAACTCTATGTTATATAGTTTTTTGTCCTTTACACTTTAATTTTATTAGTAATATATTGATTTGAGAAATGTGAGAGAAAAAAGAGATGTGTGATTGGTGTTTCTATTTATGCAAGGACTATATATTGATTTAGAGGATTAGTTTTTGATCTTATGATTTTTTCTGTTTTCTGGATTTGCTTTGTTGTGTGCTGGCTATGGATCTTGTGTGTACCCATCTTCTGCAAGGTATGAACTATTTCTTTCTTATTATAATTTTTCAGCAACTTGATCTATTATATTATATAGTATAGTACAGTTTAGTAAAGAGCTTCATTTTAAAAAGGATACCTTATTAGTTATTAGCAAATAGTACTCCCTCTGGTCTCATATAAGACAAAATAACCGAAAAAGATAGTTAAATGTATTTATCTTTTTCAAATTAATAAGAATTATAGTTACTTTAGGAAAATTGTATTAAGAATGAGATAAAAATTAGATGAAATCACTACTTTCTAAGAATATTTAAAAATAATTGTATCGAGAACAGAAAGTTATTAATTTTTTTCTTATATTTATGATAAGATAAATATGTCTTGATTTTCTTATACTACATCCGTTTCATAAGTAGTGTATTTTAAGGTTATACACGGTTTTTAAGAAATGATTAAATGATGAAGAATTTGGGATACTTTGTCTATAACACCCCTATATAATAATTATTGAAAAGAGATAAAAATACTGAAAGTGAAAATGAGAATATGATAAATAGGGATGTGTTGAAAAAAATAACATTAATTATATATTTGGTTTTGAAAAATAACAATACATATGAAACATAAAATAAAAACTCTAAACATTAGAGTTTTACTTTTGTTCCAAGCTTAGTTGATTTGTTTACATTTTCTCATAAATTTTACTTTTGTTGTAGGATGTTCATTGGCACTTCCAAAAGGATGGAGCTGACTCAAGTTATAGTTAGTAATATAGCTAATTTTCCTACCAATTTCAGTACCTACAAGTAATTAGTTTAGTGTAGAAGCTAACTTATCAAGTGTTTATTTTATTTGTAGTTTGTATTAAATTAATTAGGATATTTTGCCTTTTGGAATCGTTTGTATTATAACACTATTTTTTGGTATTAAATGTGGATTCATTTGTATTATGAGTTTATTATAAACTTATTTTGTCTTTTGGATTCATTAATAAAGGTCATCAATAGATATAAAAAATATAAAAAAGAAAAATTCAACTTTTCCACATTTGTTTTTTATCGTAAAACAGATGCGGAATGTCCACTTTCCGCATCTGTTTTATCGTAAAACAGATGCGGAAAGTGGACATTCCGCATATGTTTTTACAGATGCGAAATGTCCACTTTCCACATCTGTTTGGTTCGTAAGTGATGTCGAAAGTAACTTTTCGCATCAGTTATGGAACTTTTCGCATCTGTTTTTAAAAGTGATGCGGAAAGTCCAACCTTTCACATCTGTTTTTAAAAGTGATGCAGAAAGTCATTACTTTTAACATCTCTCACATTTATATCATTTCTAAAACAGATGCGGAATGCGTTTTAAAACAGATGTTAAATGCCCGATCTCCAGTAGTGAAAACCCAAAATCCACTGAAGAAAACTCGCTCCAGTGAGTGACTGCTCGCCCGAGCGAAAATGCTCAGAGCTGTTATGTGAAAATCGCGTTTTTGTCCACAAAAAGGGAATCTCCCCATTCCCTCTTTAATTTCCAGCCACACAAACACCCTCCCTTTTCAACTTAACCCATCTCCTCTCATTCTCCTTCATTTCCATTCATCATCAACAAAATCACCTCCTCCTTCTCTCATCTCCCATTCGATCTCTCCTCCATCTCCACCAAGGTCAAGTTTTGTTTTCCTCTTCATCAAGCTCAACAATCATTAACTATCATCATCCATCTCTCTTGGTAAGTTTCAACTCTCTCTCTCTCTTCCTCTAGGTCCATACGAATTTCCCTCTCTCTTCACCTCTTATGGAATTTCGAATTTTCATCTCATGGGTTTCCTAATTTTTTGTTCATTTGTGTTTTATTAACTCATGGAAGCCAAGAATCTCTCTCCTCTCACTCAATCCTTGGAGCCTTTTGAGTAAGGGAACTAGGAGCTAGGGCTTGGAAGTTTTCCCCCATTTCTCTCGGATTGAGGTAAGGGGGTGTGTGTTACCATATTATAGAGGGTAGTTTATGTTATGTGTATAGTGGGTACTAAGAGTTATATGCTTAGCTTAGGTATAAAACCCTAGGATAGTTAATGTATTAGAAAAATGTATAAATGTATTATTGATGCATATATATGATGATTGAGAATTGATTGTGTGATTTGTTATCTTGCTAAATTATATTGAACCCTAGAATTATACTCCCTCCGATCCCATTTATAAGTCACATTCTAGAAGAATTCTTTGGTCCTATTTATAGGACACTTTGTATTTTCTAGGAGGCATTTATTGCTATTTTCTCTTATTTGTCATTTGCCCATTAATGTGAAGTAATACATTGTGAAATTCCCAATGCAAGTTAAGAGGGTAAAATTGTAATGTTGAAGTATTTTTTTAAAATTTCAAGAAACCTAACTACCCTCCTTGGTCTGTGTGATATGGTTAAGTATGCCCTATAAATAGGATCAGAGGGAGTAAAATGATAAGGATTATGATATTTGAAATTGATATGAATGCCCCTTTGAAATTTAAAAGTATAATGAGATGATGAAATTGATGAATTAATTATGGTGATTACAAAGAAATAAAATAAATGAAATAAGTTGTTAAAAGATTTAAAGGAAAAAGAGTGTGTGATCCAGATCTTGTAAGACATTGTCCGAAGGAGACTGTACGCATTGATCGCGTAAGACGCACTTGATGCGCCGCTGTAAGACGTTGTCCGAAGGAGACTGTAGGCAACGATGGACACACACACCATATATTAATAAAGGTATAATTGGATTGTGCCTCTCCAGATCTTGTAAGACGTTGTCCGTAGGAGACTGTACGCCTAGATCGCGTAAGACGCACTTGATGCGCTGCTGTAAGACGTTGTCCGAAGGAGACTGTACGCAATGATGGATGCACCTTCCGATTGTGGAATCCAGGTCTTGTAAGACGTTGTCCGTAGGAGACTGTACGCATAGACCGCGTAAAACACACATTGTGTGCAGCTGTAAGACGTTGCCCGAAGGAGACTGTACGCAATGATGGAAATCCACGTAATAAATTCTAAAAATCTTTGCAAAACTCAAAGAGTATATGACTAGAATTGTGAAATTAAATAAGAGATTGAGAAAAGTGTAATTTTGTATAGATTGGAAATGTATGAAATAATAAATTTAAAATTATAAAGGAACTAATTTACTACTGAAATGAAAATGATTGAATTGTTTGGGAATGCTTACTGGACTATGTGCATTATATGGATAGATGTGATTGGCTTGGTAGTTCATCATAGCATAATAGAAACTGCTTCCCTATTTTATTGTGTAATGCTCACCTCCTTACCATTTTTCAGGTACTGAGCTGGAGCATACACCAGGACTGGCCGAGCAGGATTACTCTCCCTCACAGGGAGAGTAGGGTTGTTATGGGATTTAGAGCATATTATGGACCTAAGCCTCCTACATTATTTTGATGTAGATTTGTTATATATATTTTTGAGTGAGGCTTAGGATGTTTTGTTTTGATAAAGTTGTGTGTTTTGGTTTTTGATACTCAAACTTAGCATTTTCGCTGATACTCTGGATATTTGATGCATGTTGCTATATGCTAAGCCCATTGGGCCTTGATATGAATTATATACCTGATATGAAGCCCTGCTGGCTACTGGTTATATATTTGATAATGTTTTTCACAGGTTAAATTTTGGAATAGTTCGAAAAAAAAGCAAAACTCCGTTAGTTTGATGAGTGATTTTACTGAATTAAAAAGAAATTTATAAGTTTCACATTTTTAATTATGAGGAATTTAAGGGTAATAATTATAGGGTGTTACATATGACATTGTTTTCCTTTGCGATATGGAGGGAAACCCGATTGATTTGGAGTATTTCAATTTATGCGGGTCAGGTCAACCCGCGTCGAGGCCCAAAAGCTAGATGTGAAGCGAATGAACCAGGACGGAGAGATAGCCCAATCTCACCGATCCTATGCGCAGCCTCGCGATTCCACAGCGCCGACACCGATTTGCGTATGAGCTAGGATCGCGATGCGGTCCTGGCCCTGAAACGTAGAATGGCACGATTCTATGGCCTTTCTTGCAATCCTGCTAACCCCGCTATGAATTGAAGATTTTTGCAGTGGTGACTCATGACGATGAAGGGGTATGGAGCAGGAGGAAGAAGAAGCAGGAGGAAGAAGTGAGAAGGGAGAAGAGAAACGTGGTTTAGAAGGATGGGGAAGGGTGACTGAAAGAAAGGTTGATATTTGAGGAAGGTGCTATCTACTTCATAGCATCTACCGCAAACCTATAGCCATAGCTGCCAACTCGTTGAGGCTTTTTCTCATAACCAGGGGAGGCTATAACCGGAGAGGGAAGACACGTGGTAGGCACGTGAGATGGGGCTATGCGTGATGACGTGGAAATGAAGAGTACCAAAACAGTGTGGGGAGCAACCTCACATTTGTAGTACAGGAGATATACATAATATATACTCATAACAAATTCTCAACTACCAGAGTGTTAGACAAAAAAAAAATCTTCACTAAAGAATAGAGAGCAACACAATAATAAAGGTGCAACAAAATAGGAATAGAGAAGGTGAGAGTAGCAAACAAAATAGTAGAACCAATCAATAGTTATACAGAATTTTTATAACGTAAAAATAATTAATAAAACAAATTAAATATATTTCAAATTTTAATTATTCTTCAACAGTGTCTGATACAAATAGATATACATGTGCAATACATTCACTATTGGGTTTTCCTCAGTTTAATTTATTTAGTTTCAATGGATGGAATGGTTTTCTCTGCGACTGAAGCTAACGCTGTGCCACCCTGGAAGCCCCCAGACTTGCAACATAATAAGGATTCTGTGTCATGGAGAAACAAACTCATGGGAGGCGAGACTTACGTATCTCCTCTTGCAGGAGTTGATCTTCTCGCGAATAACCTTGGAAGAATTGAGTTGGAAGGTGGAAACAGACTTCGTCCTAGAGTTTTCATCGATGGTCGAGTATTTGAGGACCTTTGTACCCCTTGGAAGGAAGCGCTTGTGATCAAGCTGCTGGGAAAGACGGTGGGTTACGTGGTGTTAAAGAACAGACTCAAAGCAATTTGGAAATTGTTTGGAGGTTTTGACATGGTGGATGTTGGCCACGGTTTTTATACCGTTAAGTTTGATATTGCAGCTGACCGGGCTAAGGTCATGGAAGGGGGTCCAGGGATGATATTTGACCATTATCTTGCTATTAGTACATGGTCTCCTGAATTTTTTTTCCAAGAACGCCAGTGTTTCCAAGAGTGTGCGGATTCGCTTTCCGGACTTGAATCTCATGTACTATGAAACAAGCATTCTTATGCTACTTGCTACTGCAATAGGGAAACCTGTGAGAGTGGATACTAACACAATTAATGTGGAAAGAGGACGGTTCGCACGGGTTTGCGTGGAAATTGACCTCACGGTTCCAGTGGTTGGGAGAGTATGGTTTGGAGACAACTGGTATCCAGTCCAATATGAAGGTCTCCATCTGGTTTGCTCCAAGTGTGGATGCTATGGACACCTTGCCAGGGATTGTAAAGATCCAAAGTTTGTGAGTCCTGCTGGTGATAATGTTATCCCAACCCCGTCGGAACCAGTGGAGGCGCAGAAACCAGTTGGTGGCGGCGATGCTCAGTTGGGTGACAAAAATGGAAACCCTAAAACCAGCATTGAGAATCCCGTGAAAGTTGGTGAGAAAGAGATATCTGTCCCTGATTCTGCGGAACTTGATCATGGGGATTGGCTGGTTGTGACTAGGAGGAAGAGATCCCCTCCTAAGAATCCGCAACTTCCTCATAACAATGATAAGGCTGCTGTTGCAGGTCTTTCAAAAAATGTTAGTGGCCCCACCACAAAAGTTTCTCAACATGGGCCAGGGAATGATGTTGGGCCTTATATTAAAAATCAAACTATCAGATTGGATAGTGGAAAACGCAGGAGACAGGACAAAAGTACCCCCACTCACGTGCTCTTAAAGAATGTAGGGAAAGATATTTACGTGAACCCCATGCACACAGGAACACCAGTTCTAGAAACCGGGGCCTTATTAGCTCCCCAGACCATCTTTTCTGGTGCCCCCTTTTTTGACAAGGTGGACCCCCCTCCGTCTCCTAAACATGGTACCCAGTTATCTTCTCCAGTACATGTTTCTTCCACGCCGTCCTTGGACCAGGTGGATGTTGTCCCTGACTCCCAGACTTCCCAACATGCTGTGGTTCCTAATGATGTGTCCATGTATGAGTAGCTGGACTATGCTTGCTTTCCTTTTATTCGTGCTCATGATGATGAGGTCTTTCTTAAATCTCTCTATCCTCTCGTGGAATATTAGGGGAGCAAGCAATGCCACTAGTAGAAGGCACCTAAAGGATCTTATTCGCAGGTATTCTCCTTCTATTATTATAATTATGGAAACCCGTATAGCTTTTAATAATGTGCACAGGTTCTGGTCCCGTGCTGGTTATAGTCCAGTTTTCATAGAAGAAGCAACTGGTCATGCTGGTGGTATTTGGTTCTTGGCTGCAGCAGATACTCTCCCTCTTTGCTCCATCTTTACTTCTTGTAATCAGGCCATCACTGTCAAGTTTCACTCTGGTAATGATATCTGGTTCTGTTCAGTTATTTATGCCAGCCACACCCCTTCGGTTAGGGGTCATTTCTGGAATTATCTTATATCCTTACGCAATGATATTAGCTACCCGTGGATGTTGATTGGGGATTTTAATGACATATTGTTATCTTCAGAACAAAGAGGAGGTATTTTTTTCTCACTCCAGGGCTCTTGGCTTTGCGAATATGATGGAGGCTTGTGATCTCCTTGATCTTCATTCTGTTGGGAGCAAGTATACTTGGTCTAGAAACTGTACTGGAAATCGTCTGATTTACAGGAAACTTGATCGAGCCATTGCTGATATTGCTTGGAGGGTTGCTTTTCCAGAAACCATAGTTGAAAATCTTGTTCGTTTGCATTCGGATCACTGCCCTATTTTACTTCAGTGTGGTGGTAGACCCTTGGACAGGACTCCACGTCCCTTTCGTTTTGAGGCGGCGTGGCTGTCTCATGAAGAGTATTCTCCAATGGTGATTAATGCTTGGGCTAGAAGTGGTGCTTCTTGCATTCAAGGGCTCCAAGCTGTTAAGGAAGATTCCATTCGCTTCAACAAGGAGATTTTTGGGAACATCTTTAAAACAAAGAGGCACATTGAAGCTAGATTGAGGGGTATCCAGCGTTGCCTTGAATCCGTGGATAGCTTGCGTTTAGTTAGAATTCAGAAAGATCTCGAACAAAAATATGACAAAATCCTTCACCGTGAAGAAATGATGTGGTTTCAAAAATCTAGAGAGTAGTGGGTTAAATTTGGTGATAAGAATACGAAATACTTTCACACCCAAACAGTGGTGAGAAGACGGCGGAACAAAATTCATTCTCTAACCCTCCCTAACGGCATTCTTTGTGATGATGATGCTATACTAAAAGATGAGGCTATTAAATTCTTTAAAGATCTCTTCTGCAGCTTGGAACCGACCCAAATAACTCCGGCTTGCTCTCTCAATCCTCCTCCTTTGAGCCAAAGTTGCTTACTCACCCTTACGGGTCCTGTAACAAAAGAAGAAGTTTATACAGCGGTGAAATTCATGAAATCTTACAAAGCCCCTGGGCCTGATGGTTTCCAAGCGATCTTCTATAAATCCTTTTGGGAAGTCATTGGTGATGATATTTACAGGTTGGTGCGTGATGCTTTCAGGTTTGGGGATTTCGATGCTAGAATCTCTGAAACTATTATTGCCCTCATTCCTAAAGTTGATGTGCCTGCCAACTTTAAGGAGTTCAGACCCATTAGTTTGTGCAATGTGATCTATAAAATCATTACCAAGGTGATGGTTAATAGGCTACGACCCTTCCTTGATGAATTGATTAGTCCTCTCCAAAGCAGCTTCATTCCAGACAGAGGCACTCCTGATAATGCAATCATTCTCCAAGAGATAATTCATCACATGCACAAATCCAAAAGGAAAAAAGGAACTCTTGCTTTCAAGCTTGACCTTGAGAAGGCTTATGACCGCGTGGATTAGAATTTTCTTAAGGATACCTTGGAGGCTTACAATTTTCCAGCTACTACCATCAAGCTAATCATGCACTGTGTCACCTCATCCACTTATTCTATTCTTTGGAATGGTACTCTTTTGCCTAGTTTTGAGCCAAGACGTGGGCTTCGTCAAGGCGACCCTTTATCTCCTTACTTATTTGTTCTGTGCATGGAAAGGTTATCCCTTGCTATTACTGATAAAGTTAACAATGGTGCCTAGCTTCCTGTGAAGACTTGCCCTCAAGGTCCTGGTATTTCTCATCTGTTGTTTGTAGATGATGTCCTCATTTTCACTCAAGCAAAGGTTTCCCAAGTCCGCCTTGCTTCTCAAGTGCTTAATGATTTTTGTAGAGCTTCGAGGCTTAAGATTAATTTGATGAAATCCCGCGCCATTAGCTCTGCCGGTGTTCCCAACTCTAAGAAGAATAAATTCCACAAGATCACATCCATTCGGTTCACTTCTAGATTTGATAAACATTTGGGTTTTCCTATGATTTCTGGTCGTGCAACCAAGGAGGATTTCAATTTCTTAATTGACAGAATTTCTAGTAAACTGGCTTCCTGGAAATCTCGTCTTCTTAACAAGCCGGGTAAAACTACCCTTGCTCATGCCGTGCTCTCTTCCATTCCTTCTTATGTGATGCAAAAATGTTGGCTCCCTTCGAACATTTGCAATAAACTTGATTCTTTAATAAGGCAGTTTATTTGGAGCTCAAACGACCGCAGAGGGATTCACCTTGTGAGTTGGCGTAAGGTGACTCAACCAAAAGCTTTAGGTGGTCTGGGAATTCGTGAGGCCCGTCTTAATAACACAGCTATGCTGGGGAAACATGTGTGGGATATGATTCATCAAGGGGACAAGATTTGGGTTCAGATGTTTCGCGCTAAATACTGCACTCATGGTGATTTTTGTTTGGAGAAAGTAAAAAGGGCTCCTTCTGTTGGAATTCTATATGTAAAGCTCGTGACTCTCTCAGAAATGGCTTTCTGTACAGAATTGGGAATGGCACTAGTTCCCTCTGGTATGAGCCTTGGTTATCTATTGGTCCTCTTTGGAAGTTTGTTCCCTTTATCCAAATTCATGATACTGATCTCCGGTTTCGCGATATTATAGCTGGACAGCAGTGGTACTTGGATGACATCCGAACCGCTCTTCCTCAGCAGGCTAAGGATTGTATCTTGCAACGTCAGGTTCCTAGATTAAATGCCTCCCTTCCCGATGTTTGGGTCTGGAATAAGAATCCTGCAGGTGTTTATTCAGTTCGTTCAGGGTACGAATGGCTCAGGGAGCAGTCAGGCGACCCTTATATTAATCCCCCTCATATCAGCTGGTCTTGGATATGGAAGCTTAAAATTCCTGAGAACATCAAATTCTTAGTGTGGCTGATTGCTCATGATTCTGTTCTGACTAATGGCTTGCGGGCTCGGCGGGGTTTGACAACGATTAGCACTTGTTCCCGCTGCAATATGGATGAGGAAACGGTTATGCATTGCTTCCGCGATTGTTCTGAGGCTAGAAACATTTGGCTCTTATCTGGTCCTTGGCTCTGTTCCCCGGATTTTGCCGCCATCAGTGATCCAGTGCAGTGGATTCGGCTTGGTGATTCCCAGAATTCTGCGTTATTCTTTGCTACTCTTTGGTGGATATGGCGAGCCAGAAATACTATGTGTATAGAGCATGTGAAAATTCCGACACACGCTGTCATGAATTCTATTCATAACCTGTCTCAATTAATCAAGAATGGGCTTAGTCCTGAGTTAGTTACTCCTCCTCCGCAACGTTGGGTCAAGTGGGAGTATCCTCCTGCTGGTTTCATTGCGGTCAATGTGGATGGGAGTTGCTTTCATAATCCTGGGCCTGCTGGTTTCGGAGGCCTTCTTAGGGATGAATTCGGGAAGTGGTTATTGGGTTTTTTTGGCCATGTTGGTATCTCCACTAATTTACATGCTGAGATTGAAGCCATTCTCCATGGTTTAAAGGTTGCTTGGAACTATGGTGCTAGGAAGGTGATTTGTTATAGTGATTCTCTGGAAGCCTTGACACTGGTTGAGAAGGACCCTGGAATTTCTCATAGGTATGCTGCTATTCTTCATGAGATCTATGATTTTAAAGCAAGACATTGGGAGCTGGTGTTCAAGCACACTCTTCGTGAAGGGAACACATGTGCTGATATCCTAGCCAAATCTGGAGCCACTTGTTCGAGCATGATGACAATTATCTCTTCTCCCCCTGCTGGTTTGGGAGCTCAGCTGCTGGCGGATGCTATGGGAGTGTCCCTGCCTAGACCTTAATCTCTTTTTTCTTTTGTTTTTGTTTCTTTCCTTTCGCACCAAAAAAAAAAACATTCACGATTACTGTTTTGAAGTGTCACTAATTCAAAGCTGAGCCATGCTTCTCACCAATAATCTCCACATGAACAGCAACCATCCCTAAAATGAAATCGATTTGCATCCCTGACTATTATCTCCCTGGAAACAAGCTTTGATATAAGCTTTATTGCTAAATGACAGTTGATACATGCTCTTAGATTCTTTGTTATTCTAATTGTAGTTCCTGGAGTAGTACTAATAAGCCCATAAGCTATTGCTATCCTCTCACTATGAATACTAAGATTCCCCTCATTCTCTTCATAATTCAGATCATGCAACACAGGATCTGTATGTGGGATAAACCCTACCTCCTTTAACCTTCTTTCTAAACTCTGAAGCTCATCGAAAATTTCCTCGGCCCATGGATGTGTCTTGTCTCCTATGTGAAAGGCCTGTAGCTTCCCATTGATTTCAATTAAACTGTAACCAAGGTCCTTGCTCAATCCTTTCTCCTTCATTAGAACCCAAACATGTGCAATACGTTCCACAAGCAGGATGAAGCAAAGAGATTAGAGAGTTGTACATAGTGTCCTATATTATATGGATCTAATGAGCATAGCTTATTGGCAGCATATTCGCCCATTTTTACATGGCGATGGATGTTACATGCACTCAGAAGAGCCCCCCATAAACTTACACCAGGTTCACCAGTCACAATTTCGTTGTAAACTTTTTCCAATCAAATTTTTAGAAGAAAACTACCAACAATTTAAGCTTATGAATCTCTTCCAACAAAACATACCAAAAACCAATCCAGAAGGTAAAAGATGCCTAAACGCTACACTACACCAGTAACCAAGAAATGTTATTCATAATATAAAGTTATATTTATATTCGTAAAATGTTCAGCAACTATTATAAAAGATCACTATATAAGTAAAGACTATATGTTCCCACATGTCGATAGGTTCAATCTTCTTTCTCATCAACAAAAAAGCTCAGAAACCATACTCCCAGTTCTCTACAGCTAATCACAGAGTCATCAGAAGTTGCACTGAATTTCAACCTGCCATGTCGTAGTCACCTGCTGGCTGGTATAAGTTGTAGCTCTCCGGTACTTCCAATTTTCCAGCAAGATATTCACTCCCTGCGAAGAATTATTCTGGGATGTAACGAAAGTTTTGATTATCAATTACTATAAATTTCTATAATAACGAGAGAGATTATTAATAGTTCCATAGTCTAATCACATTCAAAGCACATGCATATATACAAATGGTTTCTGGAGATGGACAACTTTGCGAAGTGCCGAAGTTGAACAGGATCTAAATTTAAATAATCGCGAGCATATTGAATTGGGGATTCCAAATAATCAAATCAGAAGCATGTTCATGATAGATGCATTGGGGAAAAAACTGATGCTGAGAGGAAAAATAAATTGTACAAGTAGTTATGCTTGTTAAGGAATGAAATTACATATTAATGAACAGAAAATCAAATGGAGATTGTGCATCCTTTGCAGGAGCTTAGCAAAAAGTTTCATATTGCATTACTACTGAGGAAGTAAGTACCAATTTCAACTGCAAAACTTTACTTGTAAGCTTCTGCAAAATCATGAAGTGAATCCCAGTAAAATACTTACCGGAGACTGGAAATGGCACTGACCTTCTTGGATTTATGCTACGAAGCATGGATACAACATGAGATAGGTATAAGATATGACCGAGAAATGACAAGGATATGTCAATTTTTAAAAATTATAGGACATAACATGGGCAGAATTACACTACAATGCATAAAATTAGTATAATTTTACATAAAAACACAAATCTTAAATCATAAGAGAGAATTAATGTTTTAAAAGAGAGCATATATCATTTTAGACATAATAAAATGTTATAATTTATTAAACCATTGTGACATTCCCATCTGTATTGGTATAAAAACTCTAATAACTAAAAGAACAAAATTTGCAGAAAGCTGCTAGTAGTATCCAAAGTGTCCATGAAGTTGACGACATAGCTACACATTTGACATGGGTACGATGACTATTTTGAAGTACCCATGTCCCATGCTTCCTGGAATATACAGGAATGATAAAAATACATTCCATAGAAAACCAAGAAGGAAATTCGCTAACAATTGCTTGTATTTTCTTCATTGTTTTGATGTGAAATGACAATAAATGGTTGGGGTAATCGTAAAGGTAAAACATCTTAGCAAAGTAACTTCTATAAGTTACAACTAATATCATAAAACACTAATTTTAATTTGCTAGGAAAGTGATAAACTGATAGAGACAAGTCAAGAAAGAATTAGAAGTTACATACTTGAGTTTGATAGCATCCCATCAAAAACAGGCACATCACCAAAATTTCTTGAGGATCTTAGATTGCCTTCTGATGGGAACATGGAATCAGGTTTATTGGACTCTGAATTCAAGTACTGCAATTCAGAGCATACATCAGGGTTCTGAAAAGCCCCACTAGTTACTCTATGTTGGGACTGAAATTCCCCAGCTTTCGTCTTCTTTTCTTTAGAATCAACCTCAGTGTCCACCTCCGATTCAGCATTACTAGACCCCACATTTTGTTGCTTTCTTTTCGATCGAGCACGCCTGTTTTGAAACCAATTATAGACATTGGTCTCGGAAATTTGACCATGTTGGCTGAGTTCAGCAGTAATTTCCTTAATCTTTTCCTTGCTGGGAGTAACAATCCCCTGTTCGAATATGCGCTCAAGAATCTGAAGCTGCATAGGCGTAGGAGTCCATGCTCGCAAACAACAATTATAAAAATTAGTGTGCATGTTTATCATAAAATGTTGGTATATAGTTTACCTTTTTTAACGTAAAAATAATTAATAAAACAAATTTTAATATAATTCAAATTTTAATTATTCTCCAACAGTGTCTGATACAAATAGATATACATGTGCAATACATTCACGATTACTGTGTTTTAGTGTCACTAATTCAAAGCTGAGCCAAGCTTCTTCTCACCAATAATCTCCACATGAACAGCAACCATCCCTAAAATGATGAAATCGATTTGCATCCCTGACTATTATCTCCCTGGCAACAAGCTTTGATATAAGCTTTATTGCTGAATGACAGTTGATACATGCTCTTAGATTCTTTGTTATTCTAAGTGTAGTTCCAGGAGCAGTACTTATAAGCCCATAAGCTATTGCTATCCTCTCACTATGAATACTAAGATTCTCCTCCTTCTCCTCATAATTCAGATCATGCAACACAGAATCTGTATGTGGGATAAACCCTACCTCCTTTAACCTTCTTTCTAATCTCTGAAGCTCATCGAAAATTTCCTCGGCCCTTGGATGCGTCTTGTCTCCTATGTGAAAGGCCTGTAGCTTCCCATTGATTTCAATTAAACTGTAACCAAGGTCCTTGCTCAATCCTTTCTCCTTCATCAGAACCCGAACATGTGCAACACGATTCCACAAGCGGGATGAAGCATAGAGATTAGAGAGTTGTACATAGTGTCCTATATTATATGGATCTAATGAGAATAGCTTATTTGCAGCATATTCGCCCATTTTTACATGACGATGGATGTTACATGCACTCAGAAGAGCCCCCCATACACTTACACCAGGTTCAACTGGCATTTTCAAAATAAAAGCATAAGCTCGGTCTAGATAACCCGCGCGACCCAGGAGATCAACCACACTTGAGTAATGCTCATTGCGAGGCTCAATTCCAAAGTCTTTCATGCAGTTAAATAGCTCCCAACCCTCTTTTACTAGGCCAGTATGATTGCATGCTGAGAGAAGCCCGATAAAGGTGACATCATTTGGGCACACCCTTGCTTGCTTCATTGCATTGTAAATATTAATGGCTTCCCAGCCTTGACCATGCAGTCCATATCCCATAATCATGGCACTCCACAAAACGACATCCTTATGAGAAGTATGATCAAAGACCCTGCGAGCTGATTCTACACTTCCACATTTTGCATACATATCGATGAGAGCTGTGTTAACATAAATATCACTTTCATATTTACTCTTTCTGACATAGTCATCCATCCATTGTGCTAATTCAAGGGAACCAACTTGTGCACAAGCTATGACAGTAGACCTCACAGTGACAGAATCTGGTCTAATATTTCTTAAGATCATGTCACGAAATAGATTTACTGCTTCCTCAGCATGACCATTCTTTGCATAGCCAGATATCATTGCATTCCACATAATCACATTTGGAGCCTCCATTTGATCAAAGAAAGATCTCGCAACTGTCACCTGCCCACATTTGGCATACAATGCAGCAAGTGAGATAAGCAAATCAGGCTCATGCTCAAGACCCATTTTGATGACACAGCCATGAAGAGATCTTCCTTGCTCCAAGTCATCTACATCAGTATAAGCCTTTAGTATGCTTACTAGTGCAATCCAATCCGGTTTCGCATCAGTATTTCTCATTTGATTGAACATTTGTAATGCCTCTATAGCTTCTCCATTCTGTGCAAATCCAGAAATGATGGAAGTCCACGAAACAACTGTTCTATCATATAAACCGTTAAACACCACTCTTGCATTACCAATGAGACCACATTTAGCATACAATGCCACAAGGCCATTCTGAACAAACACATCAGACCTAAACCCATGTCTGAATACTTGTCCATGAACTATGCGAGTTAGCCGAAAGTCTAACAACTCAGTACAAGCTTTAAGTACATAAGGAAAAGTGAAGCAATCTGGATTCACTCCTGCCCATCTCATCGATCTATACATTTCAATTACATCCCCGAACATATCGCTTCTAGAATAACTCCTAATAATAGCATTCCACAAAAACACATCCGGAAAGCGAAATTCATCAAACAGCTTACGTGCATAGCCGATATGTCCAACATTTGAGCTACCATTGACCATTTTGGTTATGAGAAACCCATTATGTTGCAATCCGGATACAACTATGCGGCTATGTATTTGATTCAGGTGTATCTCGTGGGTAGAATTATCGATAAGAGACGCATAGAAAGTGTCTGAATTGAAGCCATGGCCAAGGTTAACGCATTCAAGGTGAGGAGTTGACGAAGAATAAAGATGCTTGATAAACTTGAGGACCAAGCATGTGGGTATTTCAGAAGTTGTAAACTTTTGGTTATTGGTAGTAAGGGAAGATAAGTTATTGAGTTTCCAAGCCATAGCTCCCTGTCCATTATATTTCAATATTTGGTAGCAAATTTTAGCCTCATAGCAATTGAAGTCAAAACATGCAGTTAGCAGTGGTAGGAAAGGGAAGTAGAATAAGTGATGGTAATTGGTGGAAAAAGGTTATTAAAGCATTTCGTCAAACATGTAAGCTACGTTAAACTGATAAGTAGAAAAGTAAAATAAAAACTAACCTATAAGCTATAAGCAGAAGAGGATAGAAGAAATTAAGCGAAGGTGGGTTGAAAATGTTGTCAGAATCGAACCGGATGTCAAGCTGGAAGTGGCTCGTAAAGGGTTCAACCGTACTAACCATTTAAATCGGAAGGTTGAACCGGTATTTTCATATATATTAAAAAAAATACATTACAATATATATTTACCTAAAACAAAATACTAGTACTACACATACCTTATCAAATTTTTTAAAATAATAAATGAAAGTTGGGCATGTAAAGAAAGAAAATTGGGCTTTAGGCTTTGGAAATAGAAAGCCCACGAGAATTAAAGACATAGGAGTAGGTTAAGATGTAGGAGTTGAGAAACAGAATGAGAAAGAGAAACGGAGGCTCAAAATTAGAGAAATACCATAACAGAGAGGCGACGGCGAGGCGACGGCAACGGCGACGGCGTGCGATCTCCACTTCTCCAGTTCTCACGTTCTCCTTTCCTTTTCTTATTTTTGGTTGAGTAATGAGTACAGAACATGAGAACAGTCAACATAGTACTTGACTGCTTTTAGTTTGACCTTTTCTTTTCACACCCCATTTTTCTCCCCACCTCCCATTTTTTCCGCCTCACATAAAGTGGAAGTGTAAATTTATTGGTTTTTCCGCCTCTTGAGAGGCGGAAATGGTGAAAAAAGCACTTCCGCCTCACCCTCATGTGAGCGGAAAAAATGGGGGTGGGAAAAAAAAGGGGGTGTGAAAAGAAAAGTTCTTTAGTTTTAGGTTTTAATTTAGTTTAGTTTTTTTTTTAAAAAAAAAAAATCAGCTTTGGTTGAACCTGGTTCGGTTTCCCCGGTTCAATCCGGTTTAATAGCTTTGAACATCGGTTTTTTACTGCTCCAATTTAGAATTGGTTTACCAGGAACCAAAACCATCATTGTTATCGGTCGACGGTTCGACCGCCGGATTCATACAACCGATTTTGAGTTTTGAGAGTTTTATTAATTTTAGTTTTTATTATGCATGTATGTCATACTCCCTATGGTCTATATATAAGCATATTTTGAAGTTTTTTTTTCCTTAATATAAGCTCCATTTCAAATTTTCACCAACACCCCTATTTACTAACACTTTTTAGATTAATAATAATAATTATAGTTATACTTTTGAAAAAGTATACCAAATATTTACATTTTCAATACCGCTAACAATATTAACTAACTTTCTTAAAGGGAGTAAAATTAGTCAAATGGTGCTTATATTAGGGACTGGGAGTATTATTTAAATTCATAATTAATACTCCCTCCGGTCCTTATTATAGGGCATACTTAACCGAATTACACATACCAAGGAAAGTAGTTAGTTTTATAAATTTTATGAGAATATATTGTACTCCTTTCGGCTTGAAATATAAACAACAAAAAACATATCTCTCTTAGTTTAAAATATAAGCAAAACTAACCAACTTTCTTAAATTTTATTTCATTCTCAATGCCACTTTCCAAAAACATCCTAGAAAATTGTTATCTTATTTAATTTTTGTTTCATTTCCAATGCAATTTTATTAAAATACCTCTATTCTTTTATAAATTTGAGAAAATTAAATACAATCAACTAACCTCTTTAATAATCGTAAAATTAATTGGTTTTGCTTATAATTCGAGCCTGAGGGAGTAACATTACAATTTTACCCTCTAAACTTTTCTTGGAAAATTCACACTCATTAATGAACAACAAAAACACATAGATAATCAAAGCATTTAATAAGGGCAAAAAAGAGAAAAAGCAATAAATGATACATTGGAAATATTAAGTAACTTATAATTAGGACGGAGAAAACCTTCTAGAATGTAACCTATAATAAGTACCGGAGGGAGTATAATAAATTAAATGAGAAATTGATACTTCATCCTCTCTATATTGAGCTACTCAACTATTCTATCAATGCCTATGTATCAATCTAATTAATACACAATTTGTCTTATTGCATGCTGCACTCATTAATCAAAATCAAGTCAAACTGAGGTGAAAGAGAAATCAAACAGAGATGACAAATTTAGAAGTTGCTTACTTCATTTTATACAACGTAACGTAAGGATGCTCTTCGTTTTATGGCCATTGCACTTATCTAACGGTTATCAACTTGTTAAAGAAATTTTAATTTTGTATATATTTTATCACGTGGATAAATGATTTTTTTTGGATGAACCAGGGTATCCACCCGTGTAACTGGTGACTAATCCCTCGCATCACGGTCGGGCCCTTTCGGGGGCGATGCTCCCATTAAGGCTTGCTCCATTCACATGCGTCTTGGGAACGACTCGAACCCGCGACCGCATGCTTAAGGGACACAAGCCCCTTCCACTTGTGCCAATCTCTGCTGGTGTGGATAAATGATTTAAACTTTAAAGGTTGAGTTTTCATCTATTTTATGAGCAAATGGAGAGGATTTATATCTTAACAACACGTTTTATACTCTGCTTCTATTCAATAAATGAGACTTTCCTTCACATAATTCTAGCTTCCTAAGAATAAATAGATTCCCTTGCTACACTCCAAATTAAAGAAATCACAATGAATTTCATGATCAAATTCTTTAAGTACCATTAATTACTAGCTTCCAAAATTCTATACGAGAAATTAGCTCTTTATTGCCTCAAATCCGGCCGCTTTAGACATCCTCTCTTGGGGTGCTTTTCATTACAAGCTAAGGATAGGCAGAAGTAGTTTTCTTCAAAGGTACTATGTTATATTTTGGTTTTGTATGGTTAACCTTTTCATGTATGAAATTCCATGATGCTTTTTAATTTTGAATTTTGCCATTAGTTTCTCTTATTCATTATAATACTTGGGAAGTATTTAATTTCAACATGGGAACATGAGATTGGGCTAATTTTCTGGTTCATGCAATTTTGAGGGTGAGAACTCCAAGTGATGGCATATCTATTTACAATCCTTTTCTGTTTAGTGTTCACTACTACATTTAAGTTTGAGTACATGTATACAATTTTGACCTTCAAATTGTTTAAACCCTCCATTATGACCTGAAAAAAAAAAGTTGAAACATTGTCTTCTAATATCCTCGGAGTGCAAAATCATCTTAATCTTAATTTTTTTTTATCAGCTAAGAAAATTTTATTAATATCAAATTGAGTGCAAAAAATATTCAAAAGCAACCAATACAATATATAAATCATACACCACGTGCAATACTACAGTCTTCAAGCATACAGTCATCTTAATCTTAATTTGATTGAACTACAAAAATTTTCCTTGTTGATTGATCTGCAGGTGCCAATATGTATAATCCTTATTCCATTGATATTACAAAAATGAGAAATTCTCTACTACTGCCACCAGTTCCTCCAAGGCTTCACTACTATGGTAATAACTTTAAAGTTATTAATTGCAAGGTTTTTTCAAAGTTTATACTTAATTAACAAGATTTTCCTGAATTTATTTGTAATTCAGAGAATGATGAAGTTGAGATGGAAATCTTGAAAGTTTCCGGGCAGATGACCGAGCTAGCGTAAGTGGGGAAAAAAATTCTATCCAAACACTTACTCCAATTTGCATTGTATTTAATTTTGGGGCTGTGAAAAGTAGGTAAAGTTCAAATTTGTTTTATAATCTCACACAATATAATACGTTTATATATCCGATCCTTATTTCGAGTAGAGCCAGTTTAAGCTATAGCCAGAATCGTGAATCCGTTTTTTTTTTTTTCCTTTTTCCTTTTCTTGTTTATCGTAGTGTTTTCCTGTTCCAAGGTGAGAAACTATTTTTTCAATCTCGGTCACGTATAGGATCTTCCCAAATGAACATGAGACCACATGATTTTTAACACTTTTTTTATATACTTTTTGACCAGTATTACAAGTATTCTCAAGAGCACCTTTAATACCAAGGAACTCTGGAGATTAATCTTGTACAAGGTCGCGTTCCCATGCCTCTCTCAGCGGGGTGTGTTAACCGGAAATTGAATCTGAATCTGAGACTTTTTAGTCTCAGACCCCATTCCCAAGTTATCAAGTTGACAGGATCTCACCCTTAAGCCCACCCTCGTTGAGCCAACCCCTTTGATATTATTTTTCAACACTTTGATATCTAGTAAAATGATACTCCCTCCGTCCCTTAATATAGGGCACCATTCTGGTAGAATTGGTGTCCCTTTTTATAAGTCGTTTTAGAATATCTAGGTAGTACTAAAGAGTTTATTCCAAATACATCACTCATAATTGCATAGGGGGTGATAGAGTAATAATTACAATAAAGAGATAAATGAATAGAGTTGTAAAGTTTTTAATAGGGGTAACCTTGGAATGACAACATATTTTTTGATAAATTTGAGAGTAATAATTACTTTTCTTAATCTGCGTGAATTAGGTAAAAGTGACTTATATTAAGGGACAAAGGGAGTAAATGATAACCTCACCAACAAAATGTAGGGTGAAAATCATGAATAAGTTGATTCTAATACACTATAAAATAAGGGTTTTATTGGGAAGTGTTGTATTGATAGAATAAAAAGACTTTGTATTTATTTTTTGGGTATTGAGGTTTCTAGTATTGAAAAATCAATCATGAGTGAGCATCTTTTATGAGTTTTTACTATCTTTAACTTCTTAACAAGTGCCCATAGCATTTTCCTTTTTTTTTTCAATGAAAATTTTTCACTTTTAGGTTCTTATCCTTAACTCTAAGGACTTGGGTTAAGAAAATCCATAAAATAATATCATCAACTATATGTCATTAATTATTATCCATTTACTAAATGCAAAATCCACACGACATCATAAGGATTCATTCTGAGTCATAAATTAAGAGTTATTTACCAAAAAATATAATCAACTTGGAATATGTTTAGATAAGAAGTTTACAAGTTATCAATTTGATGTTTAGTAAATGAATTTATTTAAAGAAGCTACAACTTATAAACTCATATTTGATAAACTACATGAAATAACTTATATGCTAAAAATATATTTCATTTTTCATCCATCAGCTAAAAGCTTATTTCATTTTAGATATATCAGCTATTCCTATCAAACAGTCTTGATTTAATAATCTAACTTAATAATTCTCAACTTTCATCTTGCTTATTAGCTAGTTGATCTAAACAGAACCTTGATAAAATAATTATACGAAATATATAAACATTATTCTTTCAAATGGTAACTGTTGAACCAAAATTGGTTTCAAAGTGTACTCACTTTCAAACAATCAATTGTATGTATTAGTAAGTTAACTTTATTGTATTTCGTATGTTTATTTGAATTATATAATATACGTATTAGGAAAGAGTCCTTGTCCATAGTTTATCAGATTAAGAAAGTGGTAATAGAATTGTTCTCATTTTGAGGTATTTTTGAGGTATAAGAGTAAAAGAGATTGATTTGAGATTCAGCTTAAATTGTTTTATTTTGGACATATGCTTAAAAGAAATTTAGCCTATGTATACGAATACAATCAAAATCTCAAGGTTATGTACATAGTAACATAATTCTCTCATTTACTCTGCGTATTGCGTACCAAATTCACCGTATCGCGTACCGTGTATTGGGTTTATCTCAAAAAAAGTCTTATAAAAAATACTTAAAAAGTGACGAATGCAAGAAGAATTACATATACGTACTAATACTCGTACCAAGTATTATGTGACTATGGTTATGTATTAACCAATTGAGCTGGTTGTATGTTTTATGTGCAGCAATTTTTGTGTTTACAACACGAAGTGTCAACATTTATTTATGCCATAAATCTAAAAGTTGCCACGTACAGATGCAGAAATAACATTATATTTACGGTTTACACATCAAAAATTATAAATATATTCCTAGTTTTAAAATTTTTTGTTTGTAATCCTTTTTCAGTAGCGGTCATTTTTGTGATAATTACTTCATGAAGACTAAAGTATTCAATAGTAACAATCAATTGCACAAAGGAATCTCTTCACTGCCTAGCCTTTCTCACTCTATAATTTATGACAACAATCATCAGCTAGGTATGGACTGGTCCATTTCCAATTCAATCCTAGATCTTATAGAAGCTCATTTTTCTCTACCTGCTCTGCTTATTATATGCTCACTTTCGCCACTCCCCATGCCTATATTGAAATATAATTTTGTACCTTAGTGCAACCTAAACTATCACGATTTCTAATAATTGAGGACTAATAAAGTTTTTCTTTGCGCAGGTATTCCATATGGCATCTCAAGCATTAATGACATTTCTCAGCAATCATTGTTACTTGGCAAAAACCCTTCACTTTGTCAATGTGATGGAGTACGTCAATGTTTAGCCCTCTTTTTATAATTGAACCATCTCAGCAGAAAATGGATTTTTGCATTTTTTTCGCAGTGAAAAAATGTTTTACACTGAGAATCACCTGTAATTTAACATTCATGCTTTTATGCTAGAAAAAAGATATTCTCAATGAGTAATTGGTCATATTGGTCCCTAACTTTATAGGCGTCGGTCAAGTTAGTCCCTGACTTTATATAAATAGCATTTTAGTGTCTGAGATAGCATTTTAATTCATATACGCCTTTGCAAATGCATCCTACGATAGTGACGGCGGTGACTAACTTGATCGACGTTCTCCAATCTCAAGGACTAAATTGCTACTCCCTCCGTTTTATATTATAAGCAAATATAACAATATTTGCGTTTAACAAGAAATGGTAGTTATGTGTAGTTACTAGTTAATGTTCTCAATTTTATAAAAAGGTAAGATATGTTACCTAAAATACCCCTAAAAAATATCATTAAATAACAAGTGGGGAACTACTACATGGTTTCAATACAATTCAATTCTTGAGAATTGGTACATATTAAATGAGGGTAATTTTGAAATGAAAAAATTTTGTTTGATTAAGGTAGTTGAATTTGCTTATATTTTAAAACAAGATAATGATGTTTTTTTTGCTTATATTTTAAAACGGAGGGAGTATTTTGATAAAGTCATGGACTAACTTGATCGACGCCTACAAAGTCAGCGATCAATCTGACCAAGTACTCTATTCCCAAATTTCATTAATTTTGTGGTGTAGGTAAAAGAAAAATTGATAATGTGATGTAATTTTTTTTTAAAAAAAAAAGATAAGGTGTCTATAAATAAAGGTGTAAAAAAATGTTGAAAGAATATAAATATTAGTTATGTTAATAATAAAACCGAGAAATAAAAAACTTTAAATTGCATTATATTATATATTTTATGATTGGTTAACTAAAGAAACATGTAATCAATACTTGCTTTGATAATTAGTTGATTCGGGAGACAATGCATTGAAATCATCTTCCTTATTTTTGTTGAATTTTCAAAAATTTAGACGGATGAAGTACTATTTAAAAAGTTGATTACCACTTCATGTTGAACAATGTTTTTGGTACCATAACATGATCCTCGACACAAAATTGTTATTGTTATGATTGTTATCTGTTGAAAAAGATTAGGATCACTAGATTAAATGTTTAATCTTGGGTTTGAAGATCAATGGAAATGCCAGAAAACGTCCCCTTGAGTACGTTAACAACATGTCCTTGTGGAAAAAGATGAAAAGCAATTCGGAAAGCACAGTCACACTACTAGAACCAAAATGGAAACAAACAGCAGAAGCTTCAGAGATAATGCCCGGGCACAAAGTGAGCAAAATTAAGAAAACCACTCAATTTTGGTTTATTATTGTCAAGCTTCAGTTTATTGATAGGAAGCAAAGAAAATATTTTATTTTATTAAAATATAATTAGAATTATTAGATTTTAGCATTTTCAGATTAAATTAGGTACTAAAAAGTTGTTGGATTCAAATCATAAGCCTTTTATTTTTCTGCTCTCAGTTGGATGTGCCTACGAGGGGAAATCAAAAACTTGGTGATAAAGTTACAACTTTACAAAAGTTGGTTTCTCCGTTTGGCAAGGTGGGTAAGAGTAATAATGATTGCTATACCCTAATGTACAAAAGCTAGATTCAACAGTTCTTCTAATCTAATTAAGAATAAATTTCTGGACATTCTGCAGACTGACACTGCCTCAGTTCTTCATGAAGCTTCTCTTTATATCAAGCTTCTTCATGAACAAATTCAGGTATACAAAAATGTTATATGTACATCCAGAATTGACATCTATATGTACATCTACTTATACTTATATCAATTCCGAATATACATATAATATCACTCTTCAGCTTCTCTCTATATCAAGCTTCTTCATGAACAAATTCAGGTATACAAAAATGTTATATGTACATCCAGAATTGACATCTATATGTACATCTACTTATACTTATATCAATTCCGAATATACATGTAATATCACTCTTCAGATATATGTTAAATTCTACTATCTCTAGGCAGAAATACATATTACCAGGCTTTGAAAAAAAATCTTAGAAATCTACTATTCTTTTTTCTAATTTTTTTTCTATTAGGTTGAAACTAACTAGATTATGAGAAAGCTCCATCAACATATTTTAATATTCTAAAATTTCTTCTTTTATTTTTTATTCTGGAGAAGCAGACTTTGTTTCAGATGCTTAGTTTCTCTTGCACTACAGTTAATGCTCCTTACAATCAGGTAGATTATTTTATTTTCATGCTGTACAATTGACTTTCCCACTTACTGAATGCTAAAAGCTTAAATTCAAGGGAGGTCTATTAATTTTCTGTTTCCCAATTATTTTATTTTCCTTCTTTCTAATTGCTTCCAAGCTTTATAAACAACTGGTGTCTCATCAGGAATTTGGGGAAAAACTGCAGGTTAACTTAAGGAGAAGAGGACTTTGTTTGGTTCCCATGTCTATCACACAGCTAGTAACAATGGAAGAACAGAATAATTATGCTTCTACTTCAAGAAAAATTATCCTGCCTACAAACTTCTAATTCAATACAAATTATGAATAGCGGATCCTTAATTAGCTGATTGTAAAGAAGTTGCTGCAGAACTTTTATGCAGTGCAAGTAATGCTTATGAGCTTATCTGTTCAGAGTTTATAATAAGACATCCCAAGTAATATTTTATCTTAATATATGTCTCACTTACAAGAAGTAAACAATTGACTGCATATCATAACCTCAAGAACTCAACTGTCCTTCGACTAATTTCCTAGCAATGGATAAATTTTTTATTTTTATTTTTTTTAAAAGAAAGAAAGAAAGAAAACACACACAGTAGTCTTTTTTTTTTTTTTTTTTTTTGAGTCACACACGTCTCATGAGTTAGATTGCTTACATTGGCTTTGAAATGCTTTTGCATTCAAATGTTTTGTACAAAGTTCTTCAGTCCTGAGGAGTAAGGACCTCAACAACTGATCCAGGCTAAACATAAACTCAATGTCATGTTGACCACGAAGTAATTAGACAGATGTTCACTTCAAATGAAAATCAAAACAGAGGATTTTGAAGCTATGGACAGTAGGTAACATGAGTCTTCTCCCTTAATATCAAAACAGAAAAATAGATTTCCAGTTTTATTTTGTGAGCTTTTTTCTTCATGTCTTCAGTCACAATTTCGTTGTAAACTTTTTCCAATCAAATTTTTAGAAGAAAACTACCAACAATTTAAGCTTATGAATCTCTTGCAACAAAACATACCAAAAACCAACCCAAAGGTAAAAGATGCCTAAACGCTACACTACACCAGTAACCAAGAAATGTTATTCATAATATAAAGTTATATTTATATTCGTAAAATGTTCAGCAACTATTATAAAAGATTACTATATAAGTCAAGACTATATGTTCCCACGTGTCGATAGGTTCAATCTTTTTTCTCATCAACAAAAAAGCTCAGAAACCATACTCCCAGTTCTCTACAGCTAATCACAGAGTCATCAGAAGTTGCACTGAATTTCAACCTGTCATGTCGTAGTCACCTGCTGGCTGGTATAAGTTGTAGCTCTCAGGTACTTCCAATTTTCCAGCAAGATATTCGCTCCCTGCGAAGAATTATTCTGGGATGTAACGAAAGTTTTGATTATCAATTACTATAAATTTCTATAATGACGAGAGAGATTATTAATAGTTCCATAGTCTAATTACATTCAAAGCACATGCATATATACAAATGGTTTCTGGAGATGGACAACTTTGCAAAGTGCTGAAGTTGAACATGATCTAAATTAAATAATCGTGAGCATATTGAATTGGGGATTCCAAATAATCAAATCAGAAGCATGTTCATGATAGATGCATTGGGGAAAAAACTGATGCTGAGAGGAAAAATAAATTGTACAAGTAGTTATGCTTGTTAAGGAATGAAATTATATATTCGTGAACAGAAAATCAAATGGAGATTGTGCATCCTTTGCAGGAGCTTAGCAAAAGGTTTCATATTGCATTACTACTGAGGAAGTAAGTACCAACTTCAACTGCAAAACTTTACTTGTAAGCTTTTGCAAAATCATGAAATGAATCCCAGTAAAATACTTACGGGAGACTGGAAATGGCACCGACCTTCTTGGATTTATGCTACAAAGCATGGATACAACACGAGATAGGTATAAGATATGACCGAGAAATGACAAGGATATGTCAATTTTTAAAAATTATAAGACATAACATGGGCAGAATTACACTACAATGCATAAAATTATTATAATTTTACATAAAAACACAAATCTTAAATCATAAGAGAGAATTAATGTTTTAAAATAGAGCATATATCATTATAGACATAATAAAATGTTATCATTTATTAAACCATTGTGACATTCCCATCTGTATTGGTATAAAAACTCTAAAAACTAAAAGTACAAAAACTGCAGAAAGCTGCTAGTAGTATCCAAAGTGTCCATGAAGTAGCCGACATAGCTACACATTTGACATGGGTACAGGAATGATAAAAATACATTCCATAGAAAACAAAGAAGGAAATTCGCTAACAATTGCTTGTATTTTCTTCATTGTTTTGATGTGAAATGACTATAATGGTTGGGGTAATCGTAAAGGTAAAACATCTTAGCAAAGCAACTTCTATAAGTTACAAATAATATCATAAAACACTAATTTTAATTTGCTAGGAAAGTGATAATCTGATAGAGACAACTCAAGAAAGAATAAGAAGTTACATACTTGAGTTTGATAGCATTCCATCAAAAGCAGGCACATCACCAAAATTTCTTGAGGATCTTAGATTGCCTTCTGATGGGAACATGGAATCAGATTTATTGGACTCTGAATTCAAGTACTGCAATTCAGAGCATACATCAGGGTTCTGAAAAGCCCCACTAGTTACTCTATGTTGGGACTGAAATTCCCCAGCTTTCGTCTTCTTTTCTTTAGAATCAACCTCAGTGTCCACCTCCGATTCAGCATTACTAGACCCCACATTTTGTTGCTTTCTTTTCGATCGAGCACGCCTGTTTTGAAACCAATTATAGACATTGGTCTCGGAAATTTGACCATGTTGGCTGAGTTCAGCAGTAATTTCCTTAATCTTTTCCTTGCTGGGAGTACCAATCCCCTGTTCGAATATGCGCTCAAGAATCTGAAGCTGCATAGGCGTAGGAGTCCATCGCTGCCTCGAAGTTAGCTTGTGACCAACAGAGTTCATCAATGGATCACAATACATATTCCCCAGCCTAACCCCTGACCAAGCAAACACCAACTTTGTTTAATATAAACTACATATTTGGCCCCTTACCTTATTTTTCAATTTCAAATTAGTCCCTTAAGGTAAGATACCAAATACGTAATTTAACCTTTAATTTTTTAATAAACATAGTGGAACTCATAAGTAGAAAAAATAAAATGTTTTACAGTTGACCTGCAAGATCTTGCTGAGCAGAGAGTGTCTTGTGCATCTCAACGAGTTGTTCGCAAATGGTGGCGTAAACCGCAATTTGCTTTCTCAGGGTTTCTAATTGCTCATCGGTCATTACCTTCACATACATCATTTCACTGTTCCCATTCTGTTGCAATCGCTGCATCTCCTTTTGCCATTCCATCATATTCACCATTCCTTACCCTGTTTCATTTTTTTTTTATTTATAAAAAAGGAAATTTAAAACGAAGGGAAAAAAAAAAGAAACAAACCCTGATTATGGATATGATTGTGTAGTAATAACGAAGTAATGAGACAAGTTAAAATTAAGTAAAAAAAAATTTACTAAAAGAATAGAAAAGAAAGGAAAAAGTAACTGACGATGTAAGAGGAGAAGAAACCGTGTTGTTGTCGGCGTACAGGATGGGTGAGGGTAATAAATAAAATAAGAGAATAAGAAGCTGCGGCTGCGGACACAGTATGTGGGGATTTGGAAAAAGCGACTAAGGGAATGTTTGGCAAAACTAACTTGTAGCTGTGAGTTTGTAACTTGTAGTCGTGAGTTTTTAGTTTGTAGCTGTTAAGTTAACTGGGAGCTTATAGCTATTTAGCTGACTATTTAAAATAGTGTTGTTCGGCAAAACTATTTTTTGAAGTAACCAAAAGTTATTAAATGACCAAAAAGAACATGCAACATTTTATTATTTTAAATTTTTCAAATTTTTTTCTTTATTTATTAAATAGATAGTTAATTAATTAATTAATACTCCCTCCGTTTCACTTTAAGTGTCTTTTTGGACTTTTGCACATAGATTAAGAAAGTGTTGATTATGATGATTATTGTAAGTTTTATGTGTATTATGCCAAAAATACCCCTATTTAATATTTTTATTTTGTCAATGCATCATTACTAGTATTACAAATTTCAAAACTAAAACAACCTTAAATGTAAGGGTAAATAAGGAAAAACAGTATTAAATGTTGCCTAGATTTGATAGAAAGACACTTATTTTGAAACAAAATTTTGATGTTAAAAAGACACTTAAAGTGAAACGGAGGGAGTAAAATATAAAAATTATTAAATTATAATTAACATGACATCACCTACAAGGGTACATGGATAAGCAATTCTATACACATAATAAATAGAGCATAAATAAATGCACAATATAAATATGAGTGTATGCAGCAATAATCAACATCCACATTTAGCACTTAGCAAATATTTAATGCAAGTAGAACGCTCATACTTATTTTCATTTATCAACTTTAAATTAGATGAGTGACATGATGTATGAGTCTAGCTCTCAACCCTAACTCCATCAATCTATGACAATCTCTGACGTTCATCCTTTACTTTATATCAGCACTCAACAATGCGTTGTACTCCTAGGTGTACAACATTCGTACATTCACCCTAGAATGTACACGACAAGCTTGGCAATGGTACATAACGTGCTCCTCGAGTGACGTCCCGTCGTCTTAACGGAATAACCATATCATCAGCATATTACTCTCGCTGACCACATCGTCCACCATAATGTGTCATCAAGCAAGCCGTCAATTGGCACTCCCAGAGGCCCTCCACATGTTATCATAACATGAAAAACGATCTATCATCCGAACTCCATAATGAATGCAATTTCTTGACTTAAAAGAATTGATTGGTATATCTCAATTAATAATATCTCATATTATTAATTCAATAATTTCATACCATCATCAATCAATTACTTTTTAAGTCCCAGATCACTTGGATTATTATCACTTAGATATTAACATAATCATTCAGAATTAAAAATGACATTTTTAAGTTTCTGGACAAGAGTACTCGAGTAGTTATTCAGTCTTCCAAGTTTACTCGAGTAGTTCTTCAAGTTACTCGAGTCGTTCATGCTTTTTCAGAAAAGTCAATTTCCAGATTTTCTAAAAATACTCGAGTAGTTCATGAAATACTCGAGTCGTTCATCAACCCAGAAGACTCGAGTGGTTCATGTATTACTCGAATGGTTCATCAGTAAATACTCTTGTTGCATCAGTCAATACTCGAGTCCTGGACCTGATACTCGAGTGTTGGTGTAAACAGACGCACTAGAGCGTCACTAAATACTCGAGTCTCGAGCCAAGTACTCGAGTCTTGACAGACAGTACAAACTGTAAATTTGGTTTTAACATACCGTTTTCAATTCTAACCATTTCTAATCAAATCCAATGATCAACAGAGTTCATATAACATATATTAAACATGTTCAAGCACTTAGAACACATCAAATTACAGAATTCACAGAGATTCACTAGATTATGCATAAAACTTAGAAAATTCACAACTCAACATACCAATTTGCATAATACTCAGAATACTCATGTTTTTAAGTTCTAAATAGCTTGCATGCAACATATAAAACTTGCTCAAAACAACTTTAGAGCACAGGTTGGTCTCCAAACTAATTTCCCTTTTCAAACTAAGCCCTTAGAGCCTCTTGGTGGCTTTCTAATCAAATTCATGGAATTTAAACTCTATCCAGTGAATAGAAAGCTTTCCCCTTACCTCTCTAACGTGTACCAATAGAAAATTTAGAAAGAAAAGCTCCACGACATAGAAAACTACTTCAAGCACCAACATGCAGAGCAGTTTGAGTAGAGCACCAAAACCGAATTGGTTGACACATGAAATAACAATAAGAATTGGGGAAATTAGTTTCTCTAGACTCTCAGCAACACATACTAACTAAAGAAACAAATTTGAGACTTAATGGGTGCGTGAGCTTACCAAAATCAATGACCAAAGTAAGCTCCAAAGACTGTCGACAGCAAACGAACTCTAACTTCCAAGCTTTGATTCTTCCAATACACAAACTCTCAGCTCACAATTTTGGTGTCTATACAAAGCTCGGGATGTGAGCTTTGTATCGGTGTATGATTTGTGACTCGAATCAAGACAGAGAGGGAGAATCGAATGACTAAACTCCAGAACCCTAATGCATGCAAAGCTTCCCGAATTGACCAAATGGGTTAATTGATTCGTCAACCATGGCTTAAATAGCCATTCATGAAGCTCATGCACGGCGACATGAAGGTGGAGACTTGTTGCTAGAGGTGTTTTCGTGTCACACGACGGGAATCGTTGGTGGTGACTCACCAAAAAGCACTAACTCGTCCAACTCTGACCAGAATACTCGAGTATTTTGGTCAGTTTTTGAAAAATATTTATTTTATTTTCTTTCCCTCCAAAACCTTTTCTAAAATTACTTCTAGGTCCGAAAACAGGGACTAATGTGCAAAATGCTTATTTTCACATAAATATAATTACCAAATCACATTCACACATTTACTAACAACATATACATAGGTTTTAATCAAAGATTAAAATAGAAATAATTAATTATAAATAAGCTTTATAATTAACATTTCATTAATCGGGTATTAAAATTTTGGGGTGTTACACTACTCCCCCACTTACAAGGAATTTCGTCCCCGAAATTCAACTTACACAAACAACTCAGGATAATCCTGACGCATCTTATCCTCTAATTCCCAAGATGCTTCGATGACATTCCCACAAATCCAGATAACTTTGACCAAAGGAATATCCTTCCCTCTAAGCTGCTTGACTCTTCGATCTTCAATCCGGATAGGCATAGCTCCAAAGGTTAGATTCTCACGAATTTCTAGGTCATCAGGTTGGATCCTAAGGACAATGGTAGGATCATGGATATACTTTTTTAACTGAGACACGTGAAACACATTATGAAGATTAACTAAAGACGGGGGTAAGACTAATTGATAAGCTACTGGACCAACTCTTTTAAGAATTTGGTAGGGACCAATAAACTTAGGTGATAGTTTCTGGGTTTTCAAAGCTCTACTAACACCTTTGGTTGGTACTATTCTAATGAAAACATGGTCACCTTCGGCAAACTCTAACGGTTTCCTTCTCCGATCAGCATAACTCTTCTGCCGGCTCTGACCAGTCCTCATCTTCTCTTGTATCATCTTAATCTTCTCAGTTGTCTCTTGTACAAAATCTGGTCCGATAAGAGAACTCTCCCCCACTTGAAACCAACATAGCGGAGGCTGACACTTTCTCCCATATGAAGCTTCAAATGGTGCCATTCTAATGCTCATATGATAACTATTGTTGTATGTAAACTCCACGAGCGGCAACATTTGTTCCCAACTTCCTTGACCTTCCAAAACACAGGCTCTTAAGATATCCTCCAGTGACTGAATAGTCCTCTCCGTTTGACCATCAGTCTGGGGGTGATAAGCAAAGCTTAACTTCAACCTTGAACCCAGAGCTTTATGTAGATTCTGCCAAAACTTCGATGTAAACCTTGGATCACGATCTGACACGATACTTGATGGAACACCATGTAGACGAACCACTTCTTTGATATACAACTGAGTGAGCTTCTCCAAAGAATAGCGCACATTTACCGAAATAAAATGCGCTGACTTCGCCAAGCGATCTACAATCACCCAGATTGCATCATGACCAGTAGCTGTCCTTGGCAAACCGGACACGAAATCCATTGAGATACTATCCCATTTCCATAGCGGAATCTCTAAGGGAAGTAATTCTCCTCCTGGCCTTTGGTGTTCCACCTTAGCCTTTTGACACACCAAACAACATGCTACATACTTTGCCACATCTTTCTTAAGACCAGGCCACCAAAATATCTTCCTCAAATCCTGGTACATTTTGGTAGCTCCCGGATGCATACTCATCTTGCTCTTATGCGCTTCATCCAGAATCATTCTCCTTACTTCTAAATTATTGGGCACACAAATCCTTGTTCTGAAGCAAAGAATTTCATCCTCCCCTTCTTGAAATTCTAGTTCTTTGCCTTCCTTCATAAGCCTCCTCTTCTCCTTAAGTTCATCATCTTCTTGTTGCAACTCTCGAATTCTTTTCAACAATTCATTTGCGATTTGCAACGTTCCCATTCTGATACTTGTCAGCTTTACATGCATCATCAAGCTCAAATCTCTAAATTATTCTATTAACGTGGATTCTTTGATCATCATCGAGCTGATATGCATTTCTTTTCGGCTCAATACATCTGCCACAACATTCGCCTTCCCAGGATGGTAATGAAGTTCAAACTCATAATCCTTCAAGAACTCCATCCATCGACGTTGCCTCATATTCAACTCTTTCTGATCGAAGAGGTACTTTAAACTCTTATGGTCACTAAATACCCGAAACGTAGTGCCATAGAGGTAGTGCCTCCAAATCTTTAGAGCAAAAACAACAGCTACCAGCTCTAAATCGTGAGTTTGATAGTTCATTTCATGAACCTTTACTTGTCTCGAGGCATAAGCTACCACCTTTCCATCTTGCATCAACACACTCCCAAGTCCTTGTTTTGATGCATCACAGTACACCTCGAAACTCTTCTGTGGATCAGGCAAAATCAACACAGGAGATGATGTCAGTCTTTCTTTCAACTCTCGGAAACTCCTTTCACACTTCTCATCCCATATAAATGGTTGGCCCTTCCGAGTTAACTTCGTCAACGGTACCGCAATCTTTGAGAAACCTTCTATGAACCTTCTGTAGTACCCTGCCAAACCAAGAAAACTTCTCACTTCAGTGACCGACTTCGGTTGTTTCCATTGTAGAACTGAACTCACCTTTGCCGGATCAACAGCAATTCCCTTGTCCGATAACACATGTCCTAAAAACTTAACTTCCTTCAGCCAAAACTCACACTTTGCAAGTTTGGCGTACAATTGCTTCTCCTTTAGGACGTTCAACACTATCCTTAAGTGTTCAGCATGCTCCTTCAGACTCTTGGAATAAATTAGGATATCATCGATGAACACAACCACGAATGAATCTAAATAAGGTTTAAAGATTCGATTCATGTAGTCCATGAAAATAGATGGTGCATTAGTTAATCCGAACGACATTACTACATACTCATAATGTCCGTATCGGGATCGAAATTCAGTCTTAGAGATATCCTCTTCTCTAATCCTGATCTGGTGATACCCCGACCTCAGATCAATCTTAGAAAATACTGAAGCCCCTCGAACTTGATCCATAAGGTCGTCTATCCTTGGTAAAGGATACTTGTTCTTGATTGTGACCTTATTCAACTGCAGGTAGTCGATACACATCCTCATGCTACCATCCTTCTTTTTGACAAACAAAACCGGAGCACCCCAAGGTGACACACTTGGTCGGATCATTTGCTTCTGCAATAACTCCTCAATTTGCTTCTTCATCTCAGCCATCTCTGGTGGTGCCATTCTATAAGGAGCGATAGAAAATGGGACCAGCCCCCGGAACTAAATCGATTCCAAACTCAATCTCCCTTCTCGGTGGCAAACCCGATATCTCATCTGCGAATATCTCAGGAAAATCTCTGACAACGGAAATTTCTTCAATCCTTGGGCCATCTTCTTCTAATTCAATGTTGAACAAACACATATAGCCTGAAGGTTTTGGGTCTCTATAGATAACTATCTTTTTATCACAATCAATGATCACTTGGTTTCGACTTAACCAATCCATTCCCAAGATCACATCCAATTGCGATAAGGGTAGGCAGATCAAATCTACCCTAGAGATTTGTCCTAACACTTCTATACAACAATTAAGACATGCTCTAGAAACAACTACAGGAGCATTAGTAGGGGTTTCTACTTTAAGAGTATATGACAACTCAGATATGGGTAAACTCAAACGATTTACACATTCATAAGAAATGCGTTGCACCAGAATCAAACAACACATTGCAAAGCTGACCATTTAGCAAGTAATTACCTTGCACAAGACCAGAGGATTGACTTGTTTCCACACCACTAAGTGTGAAAACCCTGCCTTGAACCACAGACCTATCAGCTGCCCCTCTCGGATTGGTCTTGACCGGTTCCTTGCAGTCATTCGCAAAATGTCCTGGCTTTCCACAGTTAAAGCAGCCACTTGTCGCCCAACAAATACGACCAAAATGACGACGCTTGCACTTGTCACAATAGGGAACCTCACTCCGGAAATTACCTCTAAGGAAAGCTCTGAATCCTTTGATAACTGAAAATAGACTTCAGTTTAGGCCTCAAACCACCTTCAAACTTGATACATTTACTTCTTTCATCTGGATTGTTTTGGTAATATGGAGAGTACTTCATCAACTCCTCAAACTTAGCTGCGTACTCACCCACACTCATGTCTCTTTGTTTCAACTGCAAAAATTCAACTTCCTTCTTTCTCCTCAAATCTTCTGGGATGTATTTATTGAGAAACTTCTCCATAAACACACCTCAGTTAACATCCCTTCCTTCATAATGCAGAAGCTGAACTGTATGGTTCCACCAATTCTCAGCCTCGTCTTCTAACATATAAACTCCATATGCCACCTTCTGAGCTTCTGTGCAGTCTAATGTACTGAAGATTTTATCCATCGTATGAATCCACTTATTAGCCTCCTCAGGCTTAAATCCTCCTTCAAACATAGGTGGATTACAACTTCTAAAATCCGCCAAACTCTTAGCCTCGGCATTACCAACATTACACTGATGAGGTGGATTAACTGGTTGCGGTGGTTGCTGAGATTGTTGTTGTTGTTGTTGCATAGACTCCAACACAGTAGTGACTCCTTCTAGCATCACGTTAGTATGATTTTGGTTTCTAGTTTTCATAATAGACCTGCGCTATGGGCTTAAGGTCACATATGATGGACTAAAGAAACATTCATCACACCACCTATACTAAGGCTATAACTATAACTTCAAACAAAGCATTCAATTGTATCTATTACTCAATTCGAGTAAGATACTAGCATTCAAAAACAAAAAATATACCCTGTGGATACCTGCTGGATGTTGATGACTACCTTTCTAAGACTACTTCAACTACTACAGGATCTGACTTTGGCTCTGATACCACTCAGTGTGACACCCTCAATATAATATTGGTATTTAGAGTAATAAATAAACTATTACTCAAATAGATATGGACTTGTTTAAAAATAGATAGAAAATATAAGGTTAAATTTTTCCTTTACATTTTCTAAACGAAGCGGGTGCACAAATCAAAATATGGGATCCTTGGAGATTAGATTTCGTATCATCTAAAATATTGAATTCGGCATTTTCTAAAATAAGAAATTATTTCATAATTTAGATAGCATCTATTCTTTGAAAGTGCATTTACGAAATAAAACTTAAGTGATGTCATCCATTCTTTCATTTTGCGGAACTGATACCGTTTGCAAATATCGCAGCCGAACTCTTTCGAAAACCATTATCAGAGTAAGCGGAATTAATAGGACTATGTAACAATGTAATATAAACATAAGTTATATATATATAAGACATGAAATACATAGTCCAAGTGGAAGTCTCCAAGTTCCAGTACAAGTCCATATAACTGTATATATATAACATCAAAATAGATCATCACTCCAGAGTTCTCAAAAGCTATATACAATATCTACATATCAAAAATAAAGACTCCGGAGATGTTCTTAAGCAGTAGCAGCAGCAGCAATAGTAGAAGTCTCCTAGCAGCAGCAGTAGTCATCATCAACACATCAGCAGCAACATCTCCTCCATAGCAGCCAACACATCGGATCCCTGATCCTCATCATCTATCCTATGCACATACCTAAGGATCATCGTCCTTCCACTGACTCCCGGTAGAATGCACTGTTGGAAGTCAAGCTAGTGTTGGAAGTCAAGCTAGTGTTGGAAGGCATGCTTCAAACTCTCTTATGGACTTCAAGTATATTTCAAGATGTTGTTTTGATGATAACAAGCCAACACAAGCTCAAGCTCACAAGTGTCATCCATATTCAAGATTGAAGACAAGCAAGGCATAGATTAGAAACCTTCTCCTTAGATAATTTGTAAGGTAATGGAGTTCTATTTCTTAAAGAGTTTACAAAGCTAATAATTTTTTCATTTTAAAGAGAGAAGAAGAAAAATGTGTTTTTCATGAAAAAGTGTTTTCTGCATTAATCTTTGTGAAAATACTTGATGTTACAAAACTCTATATATTTTTATGTTTGCAAGAGAGATTAATCGATTACCTGCTCAAGACAATCGATTAACTTTGTTGCATCATAGAAAAATCAGAGAGGTTGTAATCGATTAAATGAATCTTGTTAATCAGTTACTTTCTTATGAGAGTAATCGATTACCTGGCTCAAGTAATCGATTATAATTGTTGCATCATACATTTTTCAGAGGCTTAGTAATCGATTACAAGCTCTATAGTAATCGATTACATGATGTTGCATCATATGCATATCAGAGGCTCAGTAATCGATTAATTGTTAAGTGTAATCAATTATAATGAGTTGCATCATACATTTAACATGAGTGGTGTATTCGATTAACTATTATTGGTATAATCGATTACATGGTTTTCAAATGAATTTAAGAATTTCTATTTTTGAAGGAATAATCGATTAACTTCAGAAAGCAATCGATTACTTCATGTTTTATTGAAAAACGTGTCAGAATCATTTTGATTATTTCCTGATTTGTTTTTATATAAAAGTTCTGATTTATTTTATAAAATTCGAAAATGATTTTAAATTTGAATTATTTCCTTTTTGGTTTTAAGAATCAAATCTTTATTTTATTTCGTAAATCATTTTGATTTAGTTTTGATTTTATAACTTATTTCAAATCTTATTTTTATTTTGTTTTGATTTTGTTTTACTTATTCAAAATCTTTTTTATTCTAAAATGATTTTTCTATTTTTAAAAGGTTTCACTCCAACATTCAGATAAGTTTTTCGAATTCATTCATTCATACTTTCTCTGATACACGTTTTCTCTCTTCTTCTTCTCAAGTCTTATGGTTTTCACGTTCATACTTTTTGGAAGAACAAAACCTTGTTGGCTTAGTATCTCCTAAAGAGAAAGTACTTCATTATCACATAAGAGTTTATTGTAGAATCTGTGTTTTGAGAACAAGATATACTTGTTGTAATCACTCATATCAATTGTTCTAAACCTTAGTGGTAGGTAGAGAATCCCGTAGTTGAACGTTGAGGCGTTCGTAGGGTGAGGAACCCTGCTGTGTGATTGAGGCCCCTAGAGAACGGAGGTTCCTAGTAGTGTGCGGGGTGCTCTTGGTTTTAATAGGGTGCGGCTCTATTGCTAGTTATAAAACTCTCAGGCGGGTCGCTTGGGGACTGGACTAGGCCTTTCGACGGGAAGGCTGAACCAGTATAAAATTCACCGGTGCAAGCTTTTCTATCCCTTATCTCTTTTTATTTCCGCTTATTTCAAATTTTACGTTTCCGCGCTACTCGAATTATTTTATCTATCGTTTCCGCGACCCGTTTTAAACGCTTAATCTCTCCGTCTCAAAACAATTTTTTAATTTGTAAAGGTTTTTACAATACATTAATAAAACTCAATTCACCCCCCCCCCCCTCTCGAGATTTTGAGGCCAAAACCAACAATTGGCATCAGAGCTAGTCTCTTGTGTTAAGACTTAACCGTCTCAAGAGTATGGCTTCAAACTCTCTGTTTGGTGGTGAAGGGAGTTCTATTAACCGTCCTCCCATATTTGATGGGGTAGGGTACGCGTATTGGAAAGCCCGTATGAAAATTTTTATTCAAGGAGTCGGATTAAAAGTTTGGGATGCTGTCGTAAATGGTCCCTATGTTCCTACCTATGTGGTTAATGGTAACATCGTCGAAAAGCCTATGGCTGAGTGGACGAAGGAGGAGGAACGTAGAGTCCAGTACGACTTGAAAGCGAAAAATATTATAACATCTGCTTTGAGCTATGATGAGATTTTCAGGATATTAACATGCGAGACAACACAACAAATGTGGGATACGCTGGAAGTCACGCATGAAGGTACGATTGAAGTGAAGAGATCAAGAATCAACACGCTGACTGGTGAATATGATTTATTCAGAATGAAAGATGGAGAATCGATTCAAGAGATCCAAAAACGCTTCACAATGATTGTAAATCAGCTGACGACATTGGGGAAGAAATTCACCAATGAGGATCGCATCAACAAAGTTTTAAGGTGTTTGGGAAGAGAATGGCAACCCAAAGTGATGGCGATTGCTGAATCAAGAAACCTTTCAACTATGACGCTGACAAGAGCACGAAAGTGAGTTAAAAAGACTAGCTCAACACGAAGAAGAAAACAAGAAGGTCAAAAGTTTGGCTTTCAAGGCTGAAGCACCAGCAACAGAAAGTGACTCAGACAAAGAATTGTTAAATGATGAACACATGGGTCTATTGGTCAAAAAGTTCGGGAAATTTCTGAGGAAGAAAAATTTCAATAGAAGAGACAACAACAACAGTGGAGGCTCAACCATTACATGTCATGAGTGTGGCAAGCCTGGTCACATCAGAGCAGATTGCTACCAGCTGAAAAAAAAAGAGAATTCAAAAAAAGGCACCTCGAATTCAAATAAAGGGAAGTAAGCATACTTGGCATGGCTAGACAATGAAGGAAGTTCGGATGAGGATTCAGACGAACAAGAGGAGACCGCCAACATATGCTTAATGGCTCACGGAGATGAGGTAACTTCTGAACTAAATTTTTCTTATGATGAATTACAAGAGGCCTTTGAAGAATTGCATGAGGAATCGATGAGGTTATCCTTATTGGTTTCTCTAGAAAAGAAAAATTTAGCTTCTCTTTTAGAAAAGAAAAAAACCTTATTAAATAAAATGAATTTTTGAAAAATCAAAATAAGGAGCTAAATTTGACTTTGAAAAATTCTTCAAACACCTCGAGTAATGACATTAAATTTAAAGCTAGTTCTTCTTCTTGTAAATTCTGCAAGGACCTTGTTAAAGAAGTTGAGGATTTAAAAGAAACCCTTGCAAAATTTACGAAAGGTAAAAATACTCTAAATTTAATGCTAGGGAGACAAAAATGTTTCTTTAATAGAGCGAGTTTAGGATATCAACCCGGTAGGCATCAAAAGAAATTGAGTACCATTTTTGTCCCTGCTAGCAATCATAAGAAACCTTTAATTATTTGTCATATTTGTGGTAAAAAGGGTCATGGTGCACATGAATGCATACACCGAAAAGTAAAGTTCATTAAACAGAACAATGAAACTAGTAGGTGGCATGATTTAAACTATGGCTATACTAACGCTCAAGGACCCAAAAAGGTATGGGTACCTAAAAAGAAACTTGAAATCTTTGCTTGTAGGTTACTCCGGAAGAAAGGAAATCGTGGTGGTACTTGGACAGCGGATGCTCAAAACATATGACTGGAGATAAATCTAAATTCTCGCATCTCGTGCCTAAGGACCAAGGACATGTGACTTTCGGAGATAACAATCAAGGAAAGATTCTCGGAATCGGTAAAATTGGTACACCTCCTAACCCTTGTATTGAAAATGTCTTACATGTTGAGGGCCTAAAACACAATCTGCTAAGTATTAGCCAGTTGTGTGATAAGGGCAATAGGGTTATTTTTGATTCTGGTAGATGTATTATCGAGGGTAAAATTGATAATCTTATTAAGCTAATTGCTCGCAGGAGAAACAATGTTTATGTTATTGATTTTAACTCAATATGTGATGACCCAACTTTTATTCCAAAGTAAAATATTTATATTTAGAAAATACGACCATTTTTTTCTTTTTCTTTTCTTTGAAACTAAAAGTCAGTCATCATCCATTATCAAATCTTGCGGAATCATATAAACACCGAGTCATGAAGACAAATGACGTAACATCATATTTCATTCATACTAAAAAGGGAGTACATCCCATTTTCTTCATTTAAACAAAAGGCTTATTTAAGTTTTTAGTCCCTAAACTTAGGTGCTCTTTTGAAATTAGTCCTTGATCTTTTTTTTTGTTGCTTTGGGTCCCTAAACTTTTTCAATTTTTGGAAAATGACCTTGTTGTTGCTTAAGTGATGATATGACCGATGAAATGCTACATAACCTTCGCAGTATCGATAGATAACATACTAGATGATGCCACGTGAATTTTAAAGATTAAAAAAAATTCAAATTTATTAAAAATAATTATAATTTGTATTTTTTAAAAAAAAGAAAATAAAATCCTTTAATAATTTTGAAAAAAATATTAATAAAAAAAAATCATGTGGTGTTACAAAAGGCTACATAGCACTTCATTCTTCGATGTCGGACAAGTGACGTGACATTTCATTGGTCATATCATCACTTAAGCAACAACAGGGTCCTTTTCCAAAAATTGAAAAAGTTTAGGGACCCAAAACAACGAAAAAAAAGATCAAGGACCAATTCCAAAAGAGCACATAAGTTCGGGGACTAAAAACTTAAATAAACCTAAACAAAATACATAATTACTTAACTTAACACTCTAGGCCATTACATTATCTTACATATATTACAACAAAATTCATAATAACCTAGAGCATATGGTTCATGACTCAAAATATAACATAACATAGATAAGAGAAAACCTGATGGGTTATATCAGTCACATTCCACCCCACAACTTAACTTAGTCGTCAGTTCCCCACTGACTTCCAGTCGAGTTGTCCATAAAGTCATCCACCATCTGATTCGCATTATCCACCGGATCCTCATCCTCGATTGGATCCTCCTCTTCCTCTTCCTCCTCTTCTTGTGCCGAATCGTCAGGCACGTATATCGGAGTTCGGGATCGAACTCGAGGAGAAGGACTAGGACAAGCAGGAACCTCTAGGATGATTCTTTCTGAGGAGAGTGCTGGACTCGGTGGGATAGTGCGTCTCGTAAAACGTCTTGGTGGTGGTGGAGGGGTTCCATTTCTCATAACAAAATTTGGCGGAATGTGCATGATGTAAACCATTGGAATTCTCGATCTAAGCGGACGCATACGGGAATATGGATTAGGATGGCAGAAGATAACTTCCACATCCCCCTCATATGTAGCCCTATGGTCCTCAAAATTCCACTCCCCATTAGGGAGCGGCCTCATCTCCACGCAGAACATGTTTCTCGCCATCACCTACACAAGGGACTGGGAGTGAGTCATAGCTAAAAGCAATAGCAAATGAGTATAACAGTGGCTAGAAATAACAAACACATGTTATCATATAGCAATAATAAATGCATATGTATATGCTCAAACTGTCTTTTATAATATCTCGATTAGTGTCGTGATGCATGCCTACTCCTCATTCATGCTACACGGTTTGGCATCTGAGTATCTCAGGCTCGGGATATTCTCAATCCTATGGATCATCAAACTGGAGCGATTCATATTCAAGCATCACGATCGATGGGAACTCGGTCTTCCTAGCATCCTTGTGCCAGGGATATTCTGATTTAACCTTACCGAAGTTTCGAATCTAGATCGGAGCAACTCCTTCTCCATGCATGATAATGTCACAAAACTTTTCGTCTTCTTTCTTTCTTTTAAATCACATCCTTGAACATCATGCCTCCAATATAGAGAGCCAAAGTTCATAATCCTTCTTAATCACAATTTCATCTTTTCTTTTAGCATTAACTGGTGCTAGTGCTTACTGAAAATTCCATCAGCGGCCCATCCACTTTGTGATGGTTTTATACAATAGGAATTAATCGTTTTATCATTTAATTATTGCAACGACCCCATTTAGGACTCCCAAAATATCAACCAAGTGGGTAAAGATTTCCACTGGGACGTGGGAAAATAATCAACCAAATGGGTGTACGCACTTCCATTGGGACATCCTGTCCGAATATGTCAACCACTGAATAAAATTCCAGTAGGACTCATCCAGGATAAAATCAACCAATGGGAATCAAGTAAACTTATACATTTGTCCATTGGGACTCCTGTCCGAACATATCAACCACTGGATGAAATTCCAGTAGGACTCTTTCAGGATAATAATTGACCAATGGGTAAACGTATAAGAATTAGGTATTTAATATTCTAAAAAAAATAAGTGTTTTCTTCAGTTTTGGTCAAAATACTCGAGTATATTATAAAATACAGAGTGTTCTTCATTTTTTTCCAGAATACTTGAAGTCCTTGAAGAAAGACTCGAGTTGTTCTCCATTTTCCCAGAATACTCGAGTGTTTCTCAAAAACTCGAGTGTTTTTACTGCAACAGCACCAATTTCTGCATTTTAAGCACCAATTCGAATTCCATTCATTGTTTTTCCATTCTTATGCAAAACAGAGGCATAAACACATATAAGAAACAAGTACATAACAACATAAATCAACATCAAATCACAGAATCAACATAAACTTGGAAAATAACCATTTCAAGATATGAAATTCATTTCCACTTGGTTTTAACTTCGAAAATCAATCCAGTGAGCATTATTAGGTCCATTTAAACTTGTTTGACTTAGAAAACCTTGGGTTTATGACCTCCATGTCATATTCCCAATTCCAACTTCATCCCTTGATGAACCTTGTGAGGTTCCTACATTTCTAGCTTGAGATTACTCATTCTAGCAATTAGATAACTCCTCCCTTACCTTAGAGAAGCTAAACAACAGATTAAACAACGAGAAACTTGGCTGGATCAAAAATCCAAATTCTGGACTTGTGAAAAAGAGGTTGAACAGGCTGACTTTGGCCACAGATTTCACCACGGATTTGGCATGAAAAAGAACGAAACAAGTTAGTTTAACAAACTAGGATATACTAACTCCAATCAGAAACAAGTTTGACACAAAAAGGATCCCTGAGATTATCAAACGAATTCAATGAAGATGAATACTTGATGCTGAAAACTACTCTGTTTTTACAGCTTTGAACCTCAAACTTTGATGAGCTAGAACTCGAACTACAGGGGCTTATTTGATGTGATTCTTGATTCTAATTCAAAGATGAAACTAGAACCTTGAGTTGTGTTTTGGTTTCGAAGGATTTGATTGAGAAACGAAAGAGAAATCAGAGATCAAAGTATGCTCTAGAAAACTGAGAGTCAAAAACTGAAATTCGGGTTTTGGGTGATTAGAGGTGTTGAATGCTTCAACCAAGCACCAATTTATAGCTTAAGAATACTTCAGGTCGAAGTAAAGTCCAGCTCTATGCTTGTCATTTCAAGAAACCGCGTTTTGGTGCGAAAATTAAATGAAAACCGACTTATACACTTTCAGGTCTGCACGAAATACTCGAGTTTTTTCCCAAATACTCGAGTTTTTATTTAAAAATTCAAATTTCCAAACAGCTACTTAAAATACTCGAGTTTTGCCTAAAATACTCGAGTGTTTTTGCTAAAATAGGAAAAGTTGACTATTTTAATGATACTAATATTGATAAAATACTTTTATTTCATATATTTAAAATATAGGATCTTACACAATACCCTCAAATGATGCGAAATGTTTATTAAGTAAAGAGGATGAATCGTGGCTATGACATCGTAGAATAGGTCACATCCACATGGCTCATTTAAATAAAATTTCTTCTAAAAACTTTGTAGTTGGTTTGCCAAAGCAAAATTTTTCAATTCTAAAAAATGTGATCCTTGTTCTAAATCAAAACTCACAAGGGCATCTTTCTCTTCTAAAAATCTTGTTTCAACTCAAAAGCCCTTGGAACTTTTACATATGGATCTTTTTGGACCGTGTCAAACGAAAAGCTTTGGTGGCAACTATTATTGTTTAGTTGTTGTGGATGACTATTCTAGGTATACATGGACGCTTTTTATTACTCATAAAAATGATGCATTTCATGAATTTAAAAATCTAGCCAAGATTATTCAAAACCAATTGCATTTGAGCATTGCATCCATTAAAACTGATCATGGTGGAGAATTTGAAAATCATCTTTTTTTAAATTTTTGCGAAAAACATGGAATTAAGCATTATTTTTCAGCTCCAAAAACTCCTGAGCAAAACGGGGTTGTGGAGAGGAAAAATCGTTCATTAAAAGAGCTTTCAAGAACAATGCTTAATGACATGAATTTGCCTGCATATTTTTGGGTCGATGTAGTGAGTACAACTTGTTATGTTATGAACCGTGTTTTAATAAGGCCTATTTTAAAGAAAACCCCCTATGAGCTGTACAAGGGGAGAAAACCAAATATTTCCCATTTTCGTGTTTTTGGATGTAAATGTTTTTTGCATAATAATGGTAGAGAAAATCTAGGAAGTTTTGAGGCTAGAGCTGATGAAGGCATATTCCTTGGATATTCTGTTTCGAGTAAAGCATATAGGATTTACAATAAATCTCGTAATACTATTGAAGAATCTATTCATGTATCATTTGACGAATCCGATCCCAGAAAGCTGGGAAAGGTATCTGTTAATGACATTTCAGGTATTCTTGGAGATTTATTCATTGATGAGGATGAGGAGCCAAATACTAAAAGAAAGGATCATTCCGAAAGCAAGGAAAAATCAGTTGAATCAGTTGAGGAGAAAAATCAAGAACAATCCATGAAGCTCAACGCTGATTTGCCTAAGGAATGGAGAACATCAAGGCACCATCCTATTGATCAAATCATAGGTGACATCACAAAAGGTGTAAGTACTCACAATTCTATTAGCAATCTATGTAACTACTTTGCATTTGTTTCTCAAGTGGAGCCAAAGAATATTTCTGAGGCTACGCTTGATGAGCATTGGCTTTTGGCAATGCAAGAGGAATTAAACCAGTTCGAAAGAAATCAGGTGTGGGAACTTGTTCCTAGGCCTGAGTCTCATCCGATTATTGGAACTAAGTGGATTTATAAAAATAAACTCGATGAGGCTGGTTTAATTGTTCGAAACAAAGCTAGGTTAGTTGCACAAGGTTACAACCAGGAAGAGGGGATAGATTATGAGGAAACATTTGCCCCTGTTTCTAGATTGGAAGCCATTAGACTGCTTTTAGCTTTTGCGTGCATTTTAGATTTTAAATTATATCAAATGGACGTAAAGAGTGTCTTTCTAAATGGTTTTATAAATGAAGAAGTTTATGTGTGTCAACCTCCCGGCTTTGAAAGTTATGAACACCCGGATTATGTTTTTAAATTGAAAAAGACTATGTACGGACTCAAACAAGCTCCTAGAGCGTGGTATGACCGTCTCAGCAAATTTTTATTAGAAAATAATTTTGAAAGAGGGAAGGTTGATAACACACTTTTTATTAAAAAGAAAGGAAAAGAAATTCTTTTAGTTCAAATTTATATCGATGATATTATTTTCAGTGCTACTAATGAAACCCTTTGCAAGGATTTTTCAAGTATGATGCAGGAAGAGTTCGAGATGTCTATGATGGGTGAGCTGAACTTTTTCCTGGGATTGCAAATAAAACAAGCAAAGGATGGGATTTTCATTAGCCAAACAAAGTACTGAAAGGAACTTTTGAAAAGATTTGGCATGGATAAGGCCAAGGCAGTAGCAACACCTATAAGCACATCTTGCTATTTGGACAAAGATGAAGGAGGAAATCCGTAGAATCACTAAATATCGAGGTATAATCGGATCCCTTCTCTATTTAACAACAAGTAGGCCGGATATAATGTTTAGTGTTTGCCTTTGTGCTCGTTATCAATCGAATCCAAAAGAAACGCACATGGTTGCTGCCAAACGTATAATGAAATATCTGTCTGGCACAACTGACATGGGTTTATGGTACCCCAAAGGTTCATCGTGTAATCTTGTTGGGTATTCTGATTCTGACTTTGTTGGGTGCAAAGTAGATAGAAAAAGCACTAGCGGCACTTGTCATCTTCTTGGCAATTCTTTGGTATCATGGGCTAGCAAGAAACAGTCTAGTGTGGCCCTATCTACAGCTGAGGCTGAATATGTCGCCGCGGGTAGCTGTTGTGCGCAAATTTTATGGTTGAAACAACAACTCCTAGACTTCGGTGTAAGTCTAGATCACATTCCTATAAAATGTGATAATACCAGTGCTATTAGTATCACCAAAAAACCAGTGCAACATTCTCGTACAAAGCATATAGAGATTCGACACCATTTTATACGTGATCATATTCAAAAGGGTGATTGTATTATTGAGTATGTTGATACTTCGCGGCAGTTAGCTGATATCTTAATGAAACCGCTTCCAAAAGAAAATTTCTTTTTTATTCGTAGAGAAGTTGGTTTAACTTCTGCCTCTCACCTCTTTTGAGTATGTGATTTTGTTTATCTCTCTTGTTATTATTGACGCGTCTTCTCAGTGTTTCAGGGGGAGATAGCACATCTTTTTGATGATTACAAAAGGGGAAGAGATATTCTGATATCTTGATTAATTCATACAGGGGAAGAGATAATTCATACAGAGGGAGAGATACTCTGAAGATGCAAATTTTCTGAAGTGATATATTTTATTTATGCATCTATACCAGGGGAGATTTGTAATTATTGTTCTAAGGAAGGTTATTGTTATATATATATATATATATATATATATATATATATATATATATCTGTGTGTGTGTGTGTGTTCTGCTTGTATAACACTTGTGATGCAGATAGTAAAGAGCATATCAAAATCATTGTTTGTCATCATAAAAAAGGGGGAGTGTTGGAAGTCAAGCTAGTGTTGGAAGGCATGCTTCAAACTCTCTTATGGACTTCAAGTATATTTCAAGATGTTGTTTTGATGATAACAAGCCAACACAAGTTCAAGCTCACAAGTGTCATCCATATTCAAGATTGAAGACAAGCAAGGCATAGATTAGAAACCTTCTCCTTAGATAATTTGTAAGGTAATGGAGTTCTATTTCTTTAAGAGTTTACAAAGCCAATAAGTTCTTCATTTTAAAGAGAGAAGAAGAAAAATGTGTTTTTCATGAAAAAGTGTTTTCTGTATTAATCTTTGTGAAAATACTTGATGTTACAAAACTCTGTATATTTTTATGTTTGCAAGAGAGAGTAATCGATTAAATGCTCAAGATAATCAATTAACTTTGTTGCATCATAGAAAAATCAGAGAGGTTGTAATCGATTAAATGAATCTTGTTAATCAGTTACTTTCTTATGAGAGTAATCGATTACCTGGCTCAAGTAATCGATTATAATTGTTGCATCATACATTTTTCAGAGGCTTAGTAATCGATTACAAGCTCTGTAGTAATCGATTACGTGATGTTGCATCATATGCATATCAGAGGCTTAGTAATCGATTAATTGTTAAGTGTAATCGATTATAATGAGTTGCATCATACATTGAACAGGAGTGGTGTAATCGATTAACTATTATTGGTATAATCGATTACATGGTTTTCAAATGAATTTAAGAATTTCTATTTTTGAAGGAATAATCGATTACATTCAGAAAGTAATCGATTACTTCATGTTTTATTGAAAAACGTGCCAGCATCATTTTGATTATTTCCTGATTTGTTTTTATATAAAAGATTCTGATTTATTTTATAAAATTCGAAAATGATTTTAAATTTGAATTATTTCCTTTTTGGTTTTAAGAATCAAATCTTTATTTTATTTCGTAAATCATTTTGATTTAGTTTTGATTTTAAAACTTATTTCAAATCTTATTTTTATTTTGTTTTGATTTTGTTTTACTTATTCAAAATCTTTTTTATTCTAAAATGATTTTTCTATTTTAAAAAGGTTTCACTCCAACATTCAGATAAGTTTTTCGAATTCATTCATTCATACTTTCTCTGATACACGTTCTCTCTCTTCTTCTTCTCAAGTCTTCTGGTTTTTCACGTTCATACTTTTTGGAAGAACAAAACCTTGTTGGCTTAGTATCTCCTAAAGAGAAAGTAATTCATTATCACATAAGAGCTTATTGTTGAATCTGTGTTTTGAGAACACGATATACTTGTTGTAATCACTCATATCAATTGTTCTAAACCTTAGTGGTAGGGAGAGAATCCCGTAGTTGAACGTTGAGGCGTTCGTAGGGAGAGGAACCCTACTGTGTGATTGAGGCCCCTAGCGAACGGAGGTTCCTAGTAGTGTGCGGGGTGCTCTTGGTTTTAATAGGGTGCAGCTCTATTGCTGGTTATAAAACTCTCAGGCGGGTCGCTTGGGGACTGGACTAGGCCTTTCGACGGGATGGCTGAACCAGTATAAAATTCACCGGTGCAAGCTTTTCTATCCCTTATCTCTTTTTATTTCAGCTTATTTCAATTTTTACGATTCCGCGCTACTCGAATTATTTTATCTATCGTTTTCGCGATCCGTTTCAAACGCTTAATCTCTCCGTCTCAAAACAATTTTTTAATTTGTAAAGGTTTTTACAATACATTAATAAAACTCGATTCACCCCCCCCCCCCCCCCTCTCGAGATTTTGAGGCCAAAACCAGAAATTTGCACAACAGGCTCGCCTCCGCTCTCGTCCTTGACAGGGTTCTCCTCAATCTCATCCGATGGACTGGGTACCCTACCACTGGGTACAGGGTCAGGTGAAGGCGTGACCCTAACAGGACTCATCGGATCAGATTGGGGAGTCTCCTCTCGAACGACTCTAGAAGTGAAAGGGTGTAAACGGGTAGGTCAGAATCGAAAACTGTGATACGAGCGAGCTGGTCATGTGGGAGGTGGTCATTGGTAAGTATAAAAGGGTGGTACGTGTATAGTGTATATGATGGGGATCCTAAACCTACGAGGACGGAACCGAATCAGTGGGTTGGGGTGATAGAAGGTAATCTCTACCTCACCCTCAAATACCGCTCGGTGATCCTCGTAGATTCATATGCCACTAGGAAGTGACCGGATCTCGATGCAAGCGATGTAACGTGACATCACCTACAAGGGCACAGGGATAGGCAATTCTATACACATAATAAATAGAGCATAAATAAATGCACAATATAAATATGAGTGTATGCAGCAATAATCAACATCCACATTTAGCACTTAGCAAATATTTAATGCAAGTAGAATGCTCATACTTATTTTCATTTATCAACTTTAAATTAGACGAGTGACATGATGTATGAGTCTAGCTCTCAACCCTAACTCCATCAATCTATGACACTCTCTGACGTCCATCCTTTACTTCATATTAGCACTCAACAGTGCGTTGTACTCCTAGATGTACAACATTCGTACATTCACCTTAGAATGTACACGACAAGCTTGACAATGGTACATAACGTGCTCCTCGAGCAACGTCCCGTCGTCTTAACGGAATAACCATATCATCAGCATATTACTCTCGCTGGCCACATCGTCCACCATAATGTGTCATCAAGCAAGCCGTCAATTGGCACTCCCAGAGGCCCTCCACATGTTATCATAACATGAAAAATGATCTACCATCCGAACTCCATAATGAATGCAATTTCTTGACTTAAAAGAATTGATTGGTATATCTCAATTAATAATATCTCATATTATTAATCCAATAATTTCATACCATCATCAATCAATTACTTTTAAGTCCCAGATTACTTGGATTATTATCACTTAGATATTAACATAATGATTCAGAATTAAAAATGACATTTTTAAGTTTCTGGACAAGAGTACTCAAGTATTCTCCATAATACTCGAGTAGTTCTTCAGTCTTCCCAGTTTACTCGATTAGTTCTTCAAGTTACTCGAGTCGTTCATGCTTTTTCAGAAAAGTCAATTTTCGGATTTTCTAAAAATACTCGAGTCGTTCATCAACCCAGAAGACTCGAGTGGTTCATGTATTACTCGAGTGGTTCATCAGTAAATACTCGAGTCCTGGATCTGATACTCGAGTGTTGGTGCAAACAGACACACTGGTGCATCATGAAATATTCGAGTCTCGAGCCAAGTACTCGAGTCTTGACAGACAGTACAGACTGGAAATTTGGTTTTAACATACCATTTTCAATTCTAACCATTTCTAATCAAATCCAATGATCAACAAAGTTCATATAACATATATTAAACATGTTCAAGCACTTAGAACACATCAAATTACATAATTCACAAAGATTCACTAGATTATGCATAAAACTTAGAAAATTCACAACTCAACATACCAATTTGCATAATACTCAGAATACTCATGTTTTTAAGTTCTAAATAGCTTGCATGCAAAATATAAAACTTGCTCAAAACAACTTTAGAGCACAGGTTGGTCTCCAAACCAATTTCCCTATTCAAACTAAGCCCTTAGAGCCTCTTGGTGGCTCTCTAATCAAATTCATGGAATTTAAACTCTATCTAGTCTATAGAAAGCTTTCCCCTTACCTCTTTGACGTGTACCAATAAAAAATTTGGAATGAAAAGCTCCACAACACAGAAAACTACTTCAAGCACCAACATGCAGAGCAGTTTGAGTAGAGCACCAAAACCGAATTGGTTGACACATGAAATAACAATAAGAATTGGGGAAATTAGTTTCTCTAAACTCTCTGCAACACATACTAACTAAAGAAACAAATTTGAGACTCGTTGGGTGCGTGAGCTTACCAAAATCAATGACCAAAGTAAGCTCCAGAGACTGTTGACAACAAACGAACTCTAACTTCCAAGCTTTAATTCTTCCTACACACAAACTCTCAGCTCACAATTTTGGTGTCTATACAAAGCTCGGGATGTGAGCTTTGTATCAGTGTATGATTTGTGACTCGAATCAAGACAGAGAGGGAGAATCGAATGACTGAACTCTAGAACCCTAATGCATGCAAAGCTTCCCGAATTGACCAAATGAGTTGATTGATTCGTCAACCATGGCTTAAATAGCCATTCATGAAGCTCATGCACGGCGACATGAAGGTGGAGACTTGTTGCTGGAGGTGTTATCGTGTCACACGACGGGAATCGTTGGTGGTGACTCACCAAAACGCACTAACTCGTCCAACTTTGACCAGAATACTCGAGTCTTCTCAGCAATACTTGAGTATTTTGGTCAGTTTTTGAAAAATATTTATTTTATTTTCTTTCCCTCCAAAACCTTTTCTAAAATTACTTCTAGGTCCCAAAACAGGGACTAATTTGCAAAATGCTTATTTTCACATAAATATAATTACCAAATCACATTCACACATTTACTAACAACATATACATAGGTTTTAATCAAAGATTAAAATAGAAATAATTAATTATAAATAAACTTTATAATTAACATTTCATTAATCAGGGATTAAAATTTTGGGGTGTTACAATAATGAACTTAAATATTACCTTAAACAATAATGTAAATAATTAATAACAAATCAAACTAGTAAATAACACAAATAAATAAATTTCGTTATTAAATAAATAAAAAACATAATTAAATTTTAACTAATAAAAATTTAATAAATCTTACTAATACCTAAACTAATAAAAATATAACTTCTAAATAGATAAAAAAAATCTAACTAATAAATAAATCTAACTCCAACTATTAAAAAAAATTCTAACCAATAAAAATTTTCTAAATCTTACTAATACCTAATTTAATAAAAATATAACTTCTAAATAGATAAAAAAATCTAACTAATAAATAAATAAATAAAAAATATAACTAATAAAAAAATTTATAATCTAACTAACAATAAATAGCTAAACATAAAAAAAATAAAATCTAATTAATAAAAAATTTTAAAATCTAACAAATAGCTAAACATAAAAAATAAAACTTGTAAGTAAATAAAAAATCTAACTACTAAGTGCATTAAAATAATAGATTAAATTAAAAATAAATAAATTACTACAAGATAATACCTGAACAATAATAATAAATATTGTCCCAAAAATAAAATGAAGATGTACACATAAACTAATTACGTAAATAAATTATAAAATATAAAAAAATTAAAATCTGAGTCTTAACTAAACATTAAAAATCTAACTAATAAATAAATAAAAAAAATCTGACTAATACATAAACATAAAAAATCTAACTAATAAAAAACTTTAAGATCTAAGTAATAATAGCTAAACATAAAAAATATAAATCTAACTAATAAAAAAATTTAAAATCTAACTAATAGCTAAACACAAAAAATATAACTAATAAATAAATAAAAAATCTAACTACTAAGTGCATTAAAATAATAAATTAAATTTAAAATCAAAAAATTAGTTCATGCTAATACCTAAACAATACTAATAAAAAAAGTGCTAAAAATAAAATATAGATGTACAAATAATTATAAAAACACACATGAAATAAGAATATCTTATCTACAAGTGCACAAAATTTAAAAAAAAAAAATTATAATTCACAAAATACAAAAATTTACATGGAAGAGTATAAAAAATATTTATGTAGAAAGGTGACTGATAAGAAAAGAAGTATTTTTATTTTTTTTGCTTATTTTTTCAAAGCGGAAGATATATTATGTATGTTGGAATTTTCTGAGCTGAGGAGAAAGTAAGTTTAACCTAATGAAATTCAAATGGGTTGAGAAGTAATAATTGGGAGTAGTAATTTTTAGGAGTTGGGGAATTAGTATGTTGGGAGGAGTAATTTATAGAGGAAAGGAAGTAGTGATATTGGTTGGGAGCCGCAGTCGGTTGGTTTTTTTTTTTTTTTTTTTTATCCTAACAGAATTTGGCGGACCAATGGGAGCCTGCCATGTGTCATTTTTAGGTTGCGTAAGACGGGATGACGCGTTTGATTTCGCTTTTGATTTTGACTGCCCCATTTACGTAAATAGTTTTGTTGACTACCTCATATTACGTAAATAGTTTTTAAACTACCTATTTTCTGTAAATTGTTTACAAAATTACCCCACTTAAGTAAAAAAGGCTACTACTGCAGATGGCTTGCTATATTTTATTTTTGGCTAAACTGCTTATTTGATCTCTTGCCTTATTTTTTTAATTTTAATTTGGTTCTTTATTTTCATTTGGTATCAATTTGATCCCTTTCGTTTCAAATTGTTAATAGCGTTAGTTCCGACTGTTAGTATTCTTTGTTGATTTGAAATCGTCTTCATTTTACTCGATACTAGTGAATAGTTAAACTCCAACTCACGTTTTTATTTCTTCAGTTTGTGTCCTAGCAGAGCTAAAGGCCGTTAATGAGTTTATGAATCACTCTCCCTCCCTCCTTTGAGAAGAAGGTGAAATGTAGGCTCCAAAACAACAACGTTTTGGGCCACATACTAAGTGGAGACAGAGAGGGACACGTATTCACGGTCACATGTATATTTAATGGTTACGTAGGATTAAAATTGACAACGTTAATAGCAACTTACGGTTATGACTAATAGTGTTAACGATTTGAAATGTAAGGGCCAAATTAACATCAAATAAAAGTAAGAGACCAAATTAAAATAAAAAAAATAAGATAAGGGACCAAATGAGTATTTTAGCCTATTTCATCTTTAACATAAAACGTGATGAAAGGAATGTTGATTACAAATATATCATTATACAATAAATAACTCTTTATGACAAAAAATACGATAATAGGAATGCAGATCGAGAGGCACGACAGTGCCTAGTTACACGCTAGTACTTAATTAAGAAAACGGTTGTCGTTTATACTTAGTTAATATAATTTATTTAATTTTGATCTTTTTATTTTTAAAAAAAAGTTTGATGCAGAAAGGAAAATGCGTAAGACCTTAACATTTAAACAAGGAATGATAGGTCTTCAAAACACATGTTGTTAATACCTAATAAATAAAATTTATTTAATTTTCATTAAAATAAAGTGTTTTAATCTTTAATTTTTTTTTTACAATTTATTTTAAAAAATAATTATGTACTACTTACTTATTTTGGATGTGGAGAGGAAACTCAAGAAATCCCATGACTAGGTGAAAAAAATTGGCTTACCAAAACAAAACTAAGTAATTCAACAAAATATAAATGCATAATATTGCCGGTACCTCGGCTAATTATGAGTTTTCTATCATTAGTCTTAATTAAAAATACAATTACAAATAAAGAATATTGAAATATTAATCTTTTAAGTACTTATTATATCATAGCCGGCATAATTTTACTCTGATGCAACGCAGGATTTCTTAAGGTCCTTAATCATGATACACAGTAGAGAAGCAGATAGAGAATATGATGAAAATAAACTCACTGATAAACAATTGAAGGACAATAACGGTATATAGTATGTTTGGTTTTCGATCAGAAAATTAGTTCTGGTCCCAAAATCAGGTTAGTGCATAAGCAACTGATACTAACGTTTGTATTTCAGAATTGATTCTGGCTAACTCATCGCAAAACCAAACATGCAGATGATTGTAAGTTACTACTAGTAAGGAAGGGAAAAGCCAGAAATGAGAACTAATATACCAACACATTCCCTTCAAAACCTTATTCTTCGTTCATGCAAACACTTAAACCTTCTCTTCCAAATCCATGCCCATTTGGTGCTCTCAGGCCTTCAACAACATCCTCATTCCACACTTGCCCACCTCATCAATTCCTACTCTTTCTTCCACCAATGCACTTTGGCCCAATCCACATTCACTTCCATAACAAACCCATCCTTGGTTCTGTGGAATTCTATGATTAGAGCTTATTCTAGGCATAACAAGTTCAAGGATGCTTTAAACTTGTACCATAGAATGTTGGAAATAGGGGTTCAACCTGACAATTACACATTTACCTTTGTTTTGAAGGCTTGTAATGATGCTTTGGATTTTAATGAGGGTGTTAAGATTCACCATGATATAGCATCTAGAGAGTTAGAATGTGATGTGTTTATAGGGACCGGTCTTGTACATATGTATTGTAAAATGGGTCATTGGGATAGTGCAAGAAAGGTGTTTGATAAAATTCCCATGAAGGATATTGCTTCTTGCAATGCAATGATTTCAGGTACGATTAACCAATGATTATTTTTACAATGTTATGGAATTTCAAATATGCTAATTACTTGCTATAACTATCAAATTTGCTGATATATTTTTTTTGGCTTCTTGAAATGCAATGATTTCAGGATTATCTCAGAGCTCGAATCCATGGGAAGCATTTGGTATTTTCCGGAGGATGCAGATGGAGGGTATTGAGCCCGACTATGTTAGCATCTTGAACCTGGCCCCAGCTGTTTCTAAGTTAGAGGATGTTCATTCTTGCAAGGCTATTCATGGTTTTGTGGTTAGGAAATGTATTTGTGGAGGTGCAGTTTGGAATTCGTTGATTGATATGTACTCTAAATGTGGTGAGGTAAATGTGGCTCATCAGCTTTTTGACAAGATGCGAGCTAAGGATGATGTCTCGTGGGCAACAATGATGGCTGGATATGTAAACAGTGGTTGTTTCCGTGAGGTTCTTCAATTAGTTGATGAAATGAAAATGGAAAGTGTTAAAATGAATAAAGTATCAATTGTAAATGCCCTTTTGGCTGCTGCAGAGATGAGAGACCTAGAGAAAGGGAAGGAAGTTCATGATCATGCTTTACAGCTAGGGATGATGTCAGATATTGTTGTTGCTACTCCGATTGTGAGCATGTATGCAAAATGTGGTGAATTGATGAAGGCTAAAAAATTGTTTTTGAGTCTTGAAGGAAGAGATTTAGTGGCTTGGTCTGCCTTTTTATCGGCTCTTGTCCAAGTAGGGTATCCAGGAGAAGCATTGTTAATGTTTCAAGAGATGTGGAATGAAGGTCTGAAACCAGATAAAGTGACTCTGATATGTCTTGCTTCTGCATGTGCAGAAACTTCAAATCCCAGATTAGGAAAGACTGTGCACTGCTATGCTATTAAAGCAGATATGGAATCTGATATCTCAAATGTAACAGCCCTTGTCTCAATGTACACTAGATGTGAATTATTTGCATATGCCATGATGCTATTCAACAAAATGTCCTATAAAGATGTCGTGGCATGGAATACTTTGATTAACGGGTTTACCAAATATGGTGACCCTCATCATGCAATGGAAATATTCCACAGATTACAATTAAGTGGGATTCAACCAGATAGGGGAACCATGGTGAGTTTAGTTTCAGCTTGTGCTCTTCTGGATGACTTAGATCTTGGAATCTGCTTTCATGGGAATATTATAAAGAGCGGGTTTGAATCTGACACTCATGTAATAGTTGCTCTAATTGATATGTATGCCAAATGTGGGAGCCTTTGTTCAGCTGAAAACTTGTTTCACTTAACTAAGACTATACAAGATGAGGAGGTACCTTGGAATGTGATGATTGCAGGGTACATGCATAACAGATGTGCCGATGGAGTGATTTCCACTTTTAACCAGATGAAGTTAGAAAACGTGAAGCCCAATTTAGTCACATTTGTGACGATCCTTCCTGCTGTATCATATTTGTTAGTATTAAGAGAGGCCATGGCTTTTCATGCCTGCATAGTCCGAATGGGATTTATGTCTAGTATCCTTGTCGGAAACAGTCTGATAGATATGTATGCTAAAAGTGGACATCTCGGTTATTCTGAGAAATGCTTTCAGGAGATGGAAAATAAAAACAGTATCTCATGGAATGCAATGCTTTCATGCTATGCAATGCATGGCCATGCTGATCGTGCCCTCACGCTTTTTTCACTTATGCAAGAGGCTCATGTACGTATTGATTCTGTTTCCTACCTTAGTGTATTATCTGCTTGCAGACACGCTGGTTTGATTCAAGAAGGAAGGCACATTTTCCAGTCCATGTGTGAAAACCATTATTTTGAACCGAATATGGAACACTATGCCTGCATGATTGATCTTTTTGGCCGAGCTGGTTTATTTGATGAACTTTCAAGTTTAATTAATAAAATTCCAACAGAACCTGATGCTCATGTTTGGGGTGCCCTCCTGGGAGCATGTAAAATTCATTCCAATGTGATGTTAGGAGAGGTTGCCCTCCATCACCTTCTTAAACTTGAACCAAGAAACGCAACTCATTTTATAGTTTTGTCAGATATTTATGCTCAATGTGGTAGGTGGGTTGATGCCGGAACGACGAGATCAAATGTTAATGACCATGGGTTGAAGAAAAGTCCTGGATATAGTTGGGTTGGAGCTCATAAACAATTGTCATGCCTTTCTAGCAAGTGACAAGAACTAACCACTATTAGGAAGGGTGCATCTACCTTTAAACAGCTTACTTACATAGAGAGGATAAAGACATGCGCTTGGGAAGAATTGGCTATATGACACAGACGAACATTGAAGGGAATTTCTTTAAAATCAATGGAGATGGTGTGCAATCAATTTTTCTTTCTTTCCAATTAAAAATAGGCTTAAATATGTCATAAGTCCCTGAAGTTTAGGGTACTTTTGTCAGATACCCTTATTCTTTTTTTTTTTCCAATGTCTAACTCCCCGAAGTTATTTCTGAGTTTGTCATGTACCCCTGAGTTTGTCATATACCCCTACTACTAATTCTGATCAATTTTGATGACATGTAACGTCGGAATCCTGATCAGACTCAGGAGGTTGGTCATTTGGTGTCGCATGATGTCACACGGACAAAGACGACATCTCTCTTCAATTCTTTTTTCTCTTTTTTTATTTAACTAAAAATATAAAAATATTAAGTTTTTTAGTTTTTTAAATTTTAAAAAAAAAATCTTCGGCCACGGGACACCAGGTGCTTAATCTCCTGCGTCTGATCAGGATTCCGATGTTAGCAAAATTGGCCAAAATTAGTAGTAGAGATATATGACAAACTCGGAAATAACTTCGGGGAGTCAGACATTGGAAAAAAAAAGAATAAGGGTATCTGACAAAAGTATCCCAAACTTCAGGGACTTGTGACATAATTAAGCCTTAAAAAAATGATAGATTTTTTCTTTAAAAGCTGCGTTATGTTGACATTCTGCATTTATCATTTAGAATTGACCAAAATATAGAAAGATTAAGTAGATTATTTTAATTCATATTTTTTTCCACTTCTAGGTCTTCTTTGGTTATAATTCGGGCTTGCTTTCGTAAGAATTTTAACAGAGTTTATTAACATTTTAAAAAATATTCATGTAACTATTGTTATTCTTCTTGATATGTGTGCTTATTTTTCCTTGAAATTGTACTATAGTTACTTGGTATTGCTAATATTTCCTTGCGAGAACTTTCTATGTGTGAGGACAGGAGGATTAGGAGATCAGATGGTTCTGCATATTACCATTATACACGGCTCACTGTGCTTAGAAACTGCCTTCGTGTGATATAGGAATTTTTGTGATGTAAAAACTGCTTTAGCAACTAGACACAATGGTGCCTGATAGATTTATCGTTTCTCTATCAATGGGTAACATAAAGCCATCATTTCTAATCATTGTTATTCTTTTACAGAATTTCTCTACCCAGCTGGAAAGGTGTATATTAACTTCAGCTACTAGCAATAAGGGTAGGGCTTATATGTATATCCACTCTAATGACACGTGCCTTGATTCTACGATATAATAATGCAAGACACATAACTTACCTGTAATTTCCTGTGATGATGTTAGACATGCCAACATTCAAAGCAGCGAATCCAAATGTTATTTTCGAAGATTTTACTCGGTGGCATTCACCTGGGATTGAATAGAGGATGAACTTGAGGTTGAGAAGTCAAAAGATAAATGACCACCAAGACGATAACTTTCAAAGAGAATATCTGAGAGTGTGAACTTATGGAGAAATATTTGGAACAACACCTTTTCTGGCATGGTGGTTTGAACCTTTGTTGAGTTTGACGGTGACTAGCGCGTGAGGTTGAGAATAGAAGCTAAGATTGATATGGATCTTGGGAGAACCATACCACAAATGCTAACTATTGTAATGGGAGAGTCCAAGTCCTTATAAACCCCACATTAGAATTCATTACTTTTAATGTGAGACTCTCAGAAGCATTCATTACTTTCTTTTGCAACTGTGATCATAACAAAACCTACTTTGGAATAACCAAAACCAACAATATTCTACCTTTTTAAGGTACACGCACAAAGTTAGAAACAAAAGTAACTATTAGAATTACATTCTCTATCTTTTTTTTAAGCTAAGCATTAAATCTAATAGGAAACATTACTCAACATATATATTTAGGTTCTCTATAGAACGAAAATAAGCATTAAAAAATAGCTTGTATTGAAAAATGATATAAAAAATATCCATTTTTGAATTCTTATCATCAATCCAAAAGATTTAGGTTATGAAAATCTTATATATTTTACCAATAAGAATCACCATGTGAAAATTTTGAACCGTTTGATTGCGGATGTTAAGTACGCGAACAGTCATGCTCGTTTATATTCATTTGCAGTGTGTTGTTTCGTTTGTTAACTGCCAAGTTCTGGTATCATCATTTTAGTAAATGTAAGGATATTCTTACCAGCTTGGAAGAGAAACAATAGGTGAAGATATACTCCTCAATTCTTCTACCAGTACAAGTAGTCACTTAACAAATTGGTAACCCAATACGTACATAATCAACCTCCTCCCAAAAGTCGGTTCTTCAAGAAACATTAAGTTTTGATCTATGAAATTGGTAGCCATTTTTTGTATAAGATATGTGCAAATTCCATTTGACAGGCCTAACAAGTAAAGGACAGAACTATAGTAAAACCAACCACAAGAATGTAGACCCGCACAAACTATGAAAAAAAATAAATAATAAAATAAGGTACTCCTTGATTTCAAATTTTCATGTAACAACCTACAATATTCCAATGTCAAATTATATGATATCACCATAATATTATGGTGCCACTTTTTCTTTTTCATTTGTGTGTGTATGGGTGGAGAGAGGGAAGTGATAGGGGAAGTAGAGAAACATCACCTAAAGGGAAACTGGGGCAATAATAAAAAGGAAAATCTGGACACGGCAACCTATATAATCTACTCCCCTGCACCTAACAAATCATTGGGCATTGCCAATGCAGTCAAACCTCTTCAATCTACTTTAATGTACAAGTTCAACGATCAAACTCCTGAATCTTCCATGTCGTCAGAACTCAGAACAGCTAGCAAATATGTGCAAATATTCAATGAACGAGGACAAAAACGTCTACATGTTAAGGCCTCGTCATGGAAGCAAACCTGGCTAATAAATTTCAATGAGCGAATATGTTAATCCTAACAACCAGACAATGAATCAGTTACTAAATCTATACCCCTTTCTTTCGCTGCTTCAATGACATCTTTTGCATCTCCAATGGTCTTATGTAGCTTGTAGAAGCATTTCCACAGCATGATAGAGAATGGATACACTGATAGTGCCCGTTTATAAAACCTCTCAGCGATGGCCTCGATTCCCATGGCATTTTGCAAAAATTCCCCAGCTTCCACCCAGACACATTCCGGTGGTATGGGGACGGCATCCAAAATTGTGTTTACCAGGGTCGAACAAGCCCAAAACCATAGACCGGCTGAGTGTAGGTCAGAAGAATTGTAGCCCTTGCTTAATAGCTTGCAGACATTAATAGCTAACGGGAAGTTGTGAGGAACCACCTTCATGATGGCTTCAACAAAATCCACCAAATGTTTAGGATCACTAACTGTTTGGGGCAAAAGAGATGAACCATACCATGATTGAAGTAACAGGTTTAGCGGAGAGCAATCAAATGAAACTGGACTTAATATGTTGCTAATGAGATGCTGCACTCTTGGCTTCTTGATGTTCTCGAGAAATTTTCTTGTTAGCACCTTAGGGGCTAGAAAAGCCTGAGAGGAACTCTCCATAAATACCTCCAAAACCTTCTTGATACCACCATTAGTACCATCCTCCTTTAAGCTCAATGCATCACAAAGCAGAAACAATATATATTTTGTCATGCACTGCTCTAAACCTCTGAACATAGCAGCACTCCTAGCCTTGTCAACCACTATACATGCTTCGGTTTCATCATTCTGTAAATATTTATAAAGAGAAAGATTAAGCAATCCAAACATCATATCAATCTGGTTGAGATCAGAACTTGATGTGTCTGGAATAGATTTTGAATTCAATCCCAATGAGCCACAAGAATTACCACCATCAGTGGCACCAATTCCCCCATTCGGAGGATCCTGTACTTCCCAGACAGTGTTAAACCAACGGGCCATAATTTCCTTTGCAAAATCAAATTTTTGATTCTGGATAACATTTTCAATGTACTGATTCCAGATACACTGGATTCCAGGAATGTCTTTTGGCCACCTACTAATGGCCCCTTCGAACCCCATGAAACCAATCTCCTGTTTCTGCATGCGAGACATTACCAAGACCAATTCTATGCAAGAAGGGTACAACTTAACATATTTATCCAACAAATTCCTTAAGCAATCTAGGCTATCAAGTGCAACCATGCATCTAATATGATTGAGAGCAAAAAGTTGAGCAGACCTGAGATTAACTTTACTTTTCACCGATTCATTATAGACATAAGAGTCAACAGATTCAACAGCTGTTTCCACAAGTTTAACAGCCATCTCCTTATCATCTTCTGATAAATTGACAAAGGGCCACTCAATATCAAGGAGATCCTTCTCACATTCAAACTTATGCACTACAGCATCAGGCAGTTTCCTGTAAATAACTAAGTAAACACAACAAATCCAGAACACACATTTGTCAGAAATGGTTAAGCAACTGAGTATATCCGAGAGTGGCAGATGATGAGGCTCATCAGATTTAGTTGTAGAAGGGAATACTCCATAACTTCTTTCAATGGCCTTCTCAACATTTCCTGACAAGCATAAGCAATCCATCATCTGCAGAAACAGGTCTAAGATGCATGCACTTTCATGCGTTCTGTCCTTGGGAGCAGCTGATGCATGCTGACAGAGCACCGAGAGGGCAGCATCATAGGCAGCCAACCGATCATCAATCCTTTTCCGACTGTTGATGTACATGAGCCACAGTACATAAGATTCTTCACAGTTCTTCACCTGAAAAACAATTGTTCAGTGTTTCCAATGCTAACAAAAAGTTAAAAAGGAATTGAAATAGGGACCAAGATCAATAAGATAATGAAACAGGCATTGCATTACATTCTATCTTATCAACATGGACAAAAACTCCAAAAAAATAAAAAAACATGAACCACCATCCTACCAAATACCAATATTACTTTTCCCTAGAGATTTTGGCCTCATTCATTCTCTCATCAAAACATGAACCAACATGTCTACAACCAGCCATTTATAAAAAGAAGTAAAAAATTCAGAATGTTGCATTTTAAAATGAAGATTAGTGTATACTGACTCATGATGTACAGATCAAAGTTTCATATCATGGTGTGAGCCTATTTCAGATTGATGTTTAGTTTTACTTCTAAGTAGGAATAGAAAAAAGAAATGCACGATTAGTTATCACGCAAGCCAAACCTGCCTACAGCTTCTGGTATCATGGCAATAAATAAACACATCGTGTATCAGTGGATTTTTCCGGAGTTTATTATTAATACTAACTCCCAGAGTCTCAATATTCTAAGAAACTCCTCATTCTCAATGTGAGTATAATGAAACATTCTCCAGAGCACACTCCACAGATAAGTAGAAAATAGAGCAACTACATACCGCAAAAAAGAACATGTCATCCTTTTCATTTGGCTTCAAATTTGCATAACAAATGAGCAAATACACAACCCACAGAACCACAGATGTTGGATCAGTCTCCAGAGCTTTTGACAAAACAGATAGAGCCTAAAAGATCGAAAAGTCAAGATAAAGAGAAATAAATACATGAACAAACTCTAACACCCAACTTTAACCCTCAACACAGTCAATACTATACAACTGTTACCTTTCTTACACCCTGCAATTTATTCATTTCCTGGTTGAGAATAAGAAGAGCCATCTCAACAGCTTGTTCACCATCACCCATAGCCTGCTTAATTTGACTCTAAAGTATACGACAGATAAAGGTGAAATTAGCATGAATAAAGGAATTCATCAACTCGTGCAATTCATAAATTCGAACCATACTATGTAGCATAATTGGTGAAACAAAGCCAGAGTAATCAAGACGTGTTGAGTGGAACAATTAACAAAATTCTAATTACAGACAATAAGAAAAACAAAGGCTCCCATTAGAACAGGGGGGAAAAAACCACCTTATATGCAACATACTTTTCCACTTCGAAGTTCACAAAATTTAGTAGTTAAAACTGCATTAAAATCATAACTTACACGAAAGTAGTCAATCCCATATCCCAGAGCATCTCAGCCGACCCCAAAAATGGGATAGCAGTATGGCTAGGATAGGGATGTTTAGGGAAACAAAATAAGCAATTTATACTACACAGGTAATAGTCAGGTAAGTTGAAACTCCGGTAAGTTGATAAAAGTTTCACGACAGCAGCCAGGTAAGGGTGTCATAGTTTGACTACTCACATTTTTTATGCAAAAGTTCAGGTTTAATAGTTGGTATTAGTGTAGATGTACTGCACGAGTCAGCATGTGGTGTACTCAACATGATGTGGTTATTTCCTACAGCTATGACAGCCTGTTCTATTGTATATAAAAGCTCTCCTGTAACCAACTTTCTCATTGAGAAATCAGATTCAGATATTCAGAATTCCAGAATTTTCCTAATCTCTCAAGTCTCAACTACAAAATATAAGTAGGGTAATACTTCAAATCCTATATTTAAATAGCGGAATATCATCAAATGAATCAAAACTATAATCTCAATAACAAACATAGAAGTGTGACACCGACAGAATCACTTAATGGATAAGAAAGGAATAAAAGAGAGGGACTGTTACCATCCTGGCAAGCAACCCAGAACCCGCTAGGCGGAAACTTGGGAATTTACCAGGAGAAAATGTTAGTTAATGGAATCATATAGACTGCTGAAATAAAGTTTTATCTCATTTACCGAGTAGATTCCATGATAGGCATAATAAGCAAAACTACCATAACTACATTAAAAATTAGTATAACGCAAGCAAGCATTTTTCCAGGACTCTCCTAATCAATTTAGTATCCTTCATATTTCTACCAAAATCAAAATGACATTACAGATTAAAATCATCTAAAATAACCAAATAAAATCCTAAAAATAAGGCTTACGAAAACCAAAATAAAATCATCAAAAATCAAAATACAATTATAATTGACTCATTTTGTTCACTTCAGCATCAAGGTGATAAGCTTCAACTAAAACATAATTAAAGAGATAGAATTTGAAAACAAATCTAAATGTTATAAACCAGGAAAACAATAAACAGTCAGAAACAACAAACCCCAGCTCCACTTCTCCACTGAAAAGAAGATAATTGTTTGCTCCATGCTCCATGGACCTCTATGCGTTCAGCACCACCATCCAGTAATGGACCATCAGTGGGTAAACCATTTTGAAGCAGATTTGAAGTAGCTAAAGTGATACTGAAACACTTCTGCCAGCACTGAGTATTTCTATGTGCCACAACAGGTTTATATCCAAATTGATCCGATTTCAGAGTATCTAAGCCAACAAGATAAGTAGGTGTAATTGTAGCTTTATAACACTTGGGAAATTTTGTTGCACCAATGTCTTGACGATCTGCTCAAGCAGTGTTTAACAATGTCTTTAGAAAAGAAAATTTAATCACAACAATAAATCTGAAACTATACTTGAATAGATAATATTTAGTGGCTGATATCAACATGAAACCAAAATTCAGAATATATATTCCATAGTCCATGATAATGCCGAAGCAATAGAAGATCTCACTGTGTCAGTTCAATTCTGTCGGTCAGAGCATTCTAGTTTCCCTACTACTGTGCTTCTCTGGTGGAGAATAAAGAAGCCCTCATTTTGTCTCAATTAGGAGTTTTAGTAATTGAGTCTGAAATCAGTTTTATATAGACCTATTAGATATCCTAATCCAAAAAGGACAAACTTTATTCTAGCTCTAAGTTATCACTTATACTCCCAAACACTAACTCCAGTGATAAATAAAACCATATTCTCTCTCAGATGCATACTCTTCTACATAATATCATCCACTCGTCCTGTACTGACCTCCTATTCTCCCACACGTGGAAAAACATTAGAAATTTATTTGACTTCAGAAAGCACCGAAAAAATGCAGATATTAATCATAGTAACAGCTGACCAAAAAAAACAATCATAGTAACATGTATATTTACTGTAAATTCCCTCATAATCATAAACCAAACAACAAATGCAAAACTAGGTTTCAAATTGCCATTTAATTTTTTTTTATACCATTACTAGAACCAGTTTGCTGACGTCGTTGACAAATGTTTCCATCACCATAATCCTTAAGATGCTGCCAAGGACACTCATCATTGTTGCATTTTCCTCGGAGCTCAAACATGCAAAGCGGCCAAAACGGATCAACAGCAGGACTGCAGCTATAAGAGCTTTCTTCAGATTGAAAATTCCCAACAATGACGGGCATTGAGCTTGCTAATATATTGCTTGTTTTATCAGACGTGAGACAAGTAGCATTTTCATTTTCATCATCATTAGCATGAACGAACTTATTTTTACTCGGGAATTGATTTGAATTGAATGACGACATTTCCCTCAGCTGGCTATATGCACTCCTAAAAATCAAGGGTGAGATGTTTATTGTATTTGTTGAGTAGTGACCTTGACAGGGCACATCAGCTTGATCTCCTAAACCAGCATTGTAGTTGGAATTCAAAGAATTTCTACCAATGGTATGCTGAGTCTGAGTCCCATTGGAATCCAGACAGATACTCCTTTCATGCCTCTTAATGCCTAGAAATATAGAACAAAAGTAATCAAGAATACAAGAGATAAAGTTGCAAATTCATCAACACCTGATCAACTATAAATAATTTCATGAAAGGAAACAAAATTTCGAAACCTTCACACAAACACATCCTTAAATCTTAGACAATGAATCATAGCCAATACATGTGCCATCATAAAATTGTTGCAGCAAGTTATAATAAATTTCTCTAGAACAAGAAGACAATTAAATATTTCTTTGCACCGCACAACATCCAACGGATTCAATATATGAAACAAATTAAACTAAAACCAAGTATTGACTAAGATAAAAAACCTGTTACTCCCTACATCACCAAATGATTGTTAGAAGATTTGCCAGTGGGAGAGGAGGCACCATCGGAATGATTGTTGGTGGGAAAAGAAAGCACCCCTGTTATGATTCTCCAATGGGTTAGGAAGCACCACTGGAATAACCGTTGGTGAGAATAGCCACTAGTGTGATCCATTAGTGGGATAGGTAGCGCTACTGGAATGATTATCGAATGGAAGAGAAGCCACTGATATGATCCATTAGTAGGAGAAAAATGGCATGACAGATAGCATAGAGAAGAAGCATGCACTAGAGCATAGCCAAACATATCCTCATAGAGAAGGCTTTAGCGAGTTGGGCACTTGCATCGACAGCTGAGAGTGGCTGACGACAATAGACAACATTGTGGAGAAAGGGTGTCAAAAGAACGACATAACAAACAAAAGCAGGATGGGATCGCAAGCCAGAGATGTTGCCGGAAAATGTAGAGCGGTGGCAGACAGTAGCTGATACTGGAAAAAGACACAGCAGAGAGTTGGAGTTCCAAATTTTTGGGAACTCGGCAGCAGTATAGTGACGGCACAAATCATGGAGGATGGTACTGCGTTAAAGTTCAATCTCGAAACCAATTGGCAATGGGAGGAGTAACTCAACAGGTATTTAAACCATACCACATATTATGAGACAGGCGATGTGAGACTTCCAACAAAGATGATGATAAAAAATTGCAAAAAATATTGTCTCCAAATTAAAGTTAAGATAATGAATAAAAAAAAAGAAATTGCATATAATGGTCTATGAATATGATTGTGTAATCTATTAAAGACACAATAAATTATTGACCTCATACTATGTTGATTAGTCATACAAAGCATTAAAAGCATGTTCCCTTGTTGCATTGGACTTTTCAAAGTTTTAACATTTTTTGGGAATGAAGGAGTATCAAATATACAATAGATAGTTTAAAAGCACATATTCAGCAGAAAGAGCCAATATAAGACATAAGTTACAGTAAATACATGCCAAAAACCAACTTTCACATTGAACTACTTTTAATGGTAAAATACAAGTACACAACCCAAGTTCTACACTTTTTTCAGCATTAACATTTTAAACAATCCTAATTCTGGGTAAAAGAAGTCACGACTATAAGAAAAATAGAACTTGCAGAGATAGAGAGAGAAGAGAGAGAGAGAGAGAGAGAGAAGAGAGAGAAAATTAGTTGAAACTGAATTTCTATTATTAAAATCTGAGAGGGGGAGATTACATTTTTACTATTTATAGAAGAATAAAGCCTATCCTAGCTGTCAGTCACCAACAGGTGACTTTAGCATAGAATGCTAACTAACTAACTACATTCTAACAAGCTATAACAAACTAAACTATATTTGTCCATAATGCACAAGTGAACCGAAGTTCACTGTGCTCACTTCCTATACTCTATTAACGACAATCCAAGACACTAAATTATTCATGGTAAAAGAAATTAAAACATCTTTAGGAAAAAATCATAAAAAATGTGAACCAACTACCAAGTGGATGAAGGAGGCATAGATTACTGCATTCGAATTATACACAGTTGACCTTTGCTACATTACGCTTGATCAGGATTCAGGAATAGCATTACAGATTTAACAGTTATATCTGCACAAGGTAAAGAACACACCACAGCATGCTCATTCCAAAAAGAATGAAAAAATACCTTTACGAACATTATCTTCTGCCCTAGAGAGTGGAACAACACGGTGATGCATCTGACTTCTCTCACTTCCAACCTCATTTTCGGCCCCTCGTTCAACAGCATGTTCTGTGGTGTTACATGGAGTTCCACTCTTTATAGCTCTTGTCCCTAATCGAGCAAATAATTCAGACCTTAATGTTGCTTCAAGAAGCAAAGAATCCCGAGGACTATCAGCAGAAACTTTAGCATCTGATGCAGTATCTATCTCCATTAGGTTGACCTTGGAGTCTTTTTGTCCACAATTTTCCACATCAAGATGAGAGGATATGCGTCCAGCTGGAGACATCTCTTCATTTTCGTTAGCTGATATGTCTAACTCATCCGATGGAGAATAACCTCCATCAGCATTGATACCCCTTTGAGGCAGTGGCTCTGATGTACTGGCATCTGGTTCAATGCAAGGTTCAGAACCTAAATTCGTTCCAGTCATATGGTGATAGAATGTATTGGATTGCCCATTGTTGATGCCCTGATTATTAGAATCAAAACTTGGATTATTAACATCATTATATTCAGCCTGCCTCTGACAGCTTGATGTGGGTATTTCGTATCCATGTCTGGGTATGTAATCCAGCTCCATATCAAGATGTTGGTTCTTCCCTGAAGAGCAAGAGAAGCTGGAATTGTTTAAAATTAAAGATCGAAACTTAGATGCATACAATTCCCTCTTATAGTAAAGATTTGTGCATCGAGCATTAGCCTCAAGTAAGGACCTCTGAGCTTTAAGATAAACTTTAAGTGCATTTCTTTCTTCGATTTCACACTTGTGCCTGTGCTCTTGTGCTTGCTCAAGTTCCTTGTCTATCAATTCTTCCATCCCAAAAAATGACTGTAAATCTATGGCGCTATGTTCCAAGCCATTTGCATTACCATTATGATTCGAGAAAGCTGCATTACTTAATGCTTCCTAAATGAGGAGAGATGAGATATGGAGTAAGGATAGAGTAACAAATATTGGGGGGGGGGGGGGGGGGGGGGTCTATGAAGCTAAAGACCAAAGAATTAACATGATATTAAGAAATTCTCAGTTTTTCTAGAAACACCACTGAGGCATCATCAAAAATCTTAACAAGGTTAATCTATAAGCTATTGGTAACTACACTCGTTTATGAACAACAACGAAAAAGGTCACAATGATCACAAATTGAAAAGGTCCATGTCACTTACAAATCAAGCACGAGAGAGAGAGAGAGATTTAGTCCATTATGAGCCACAGTATATTGCAAAGATTCAGAGATCGTTAATTCTTAATAAGTTTAGGGTGGAGGATTTACAACTGTCAGATACTAAACTAAAAAGGCACATAGTGAGTTTTCAGTGAAGTCACCAAGTAAAAGAAAATGTCATGTATAGCAAATTAAAACTTAAGGCTAGTTACTAAATAGAAAAGGCACGGACGGTTTTTTCATTTAAGTCACCAAATAAAGGTAAATGTCACTTATAGCAAATTATAACTTATGTCTAGTTAGCCTTTCAAAAAAAAAAAAAAAAAAAAAAAACTTTTCTCTGGTTAGTAAACAGAAAAAGCAAAGGCAAAATTTCCACTAAAGTCACCAAGAGCAAGTAAAAGCAAATGTCACGCATACTATAGCAAGTTGCAACTTACTATGCTTTTAGGCACACCAGTGGAAGTCATATTTGGCGCTGCATTCTCGTTCAAAGAAATGCAAGGGTCAAGCAGCCTACAGGTCTTCTCAGTCTGATTGCTACCATAATTGACATCACCTGCAGAGTATACTCAGACGATGAGAGAGTCTAACCAGAAAAGGACCTAAACAAAGTTTAGAGGCTGATATTTGGGCAAGGTTGCAATCGACTGAATCGAGTCACCAGCTTCCTTATACTTGCACAAATCATCTAAATCAAAGCAATGTCTTGTGAGATCAGAAAGAAAAATTTTATACATTCTTATGACATGACAATATGATTTTTCATTTTGACAAGGACTGCAGGTGGGTTGGGTAAGTAATCATTCAAAAATAGAACCGAACCGAACAAAGTTGGTCAGGTTCGGTTGGTACCAAACGTCATTTTGATCTTTAAACCCAAACCAAATAATGTGAAAAATTGCACAAAAAATTTATTAAAAAAAAGTAGACAATGGAGAATCATTAATGTTGTTCTAAAATAGCTGACCCAAATCAATGTCGGTAGGAATGAAGAGCAGTGAAGTGAGTGATTGAGGGAAGAACAACGAAGAGTGGGGGTCAGCGGCAGGAGAGCGGCAGGGTTGTGCACAGCTAGGGTTGGAAATTGAAATGGAAGTGAGGGTTGAAGTTGAAATGAAGGAGTGAGATTGACTCGTGTATGTTTATATTGTGCCGCATGTATAGACTATAGTAGCGTGGGGTGAGAGTGTGCAGTGTGTAGTTCACCTATTAAATTGGCGTAGTTTCATTTATTTGGTTGGGTCATCAATTGGTTATTTGGGCTGGTTTTATATCCAACCAAATTCAAGCCCATGAACCAAACCAACCATGGTTGGTTCTCCAAAAAAACCCAAACCAACCCATGGTTTGGGTTGCGTTGGATTAGTTGGGTTGCTTGGTTCGGACAGAATCATGTGCAGCCCTAACTTAGACATCAAAAAATTGGCATCAAATTTGCAATGGCACTTCGAAGCAACCTTGCAAAAACTTGAGAACAGAAAACAGAGAAAACATCACAATAAAAGGTAAGCTATTGACATAAACAAACAAAGTTGGGAGGCATTTCTTCAAGTTTAGAGATATGAGAATTTGAAAGAGAGAACAAGCAACTCGATTAAACTTATTTTAGCCAACTTGAAGATCACAAATGTTTAAGATACAGTGATGTAAAAGCGAAGTATTTACCATCTCTTGATGTAGAAGGCCTTTTTTGTAATGAATTATCAACATGTTTGTTAGGAGGCCGTTGTGATCTGATAACTGCTGACTCTCTTCTACCAAATGGAATCTCTTTTAGGCTATGATCAACCTTGTTTCTCTCCTGAGGATAACAGTTTTCCCGGGTAGAATCTTTTGATAATGATATAAATTTTGCAGCAGGAACTTCTTTCTGAATATCAACAGCTTGAGGGGCACCATAAGATGTGCTGAGTTTCAACCGTTTACTATCTGGTTCCTTTGGCTCCAATTGTGCAGCCTCTGAAGAAAGTGGAGTATATTTCCTACCTGCATCATTCTTCAGGTTCATGACATTGTGATCCCTACCAAGAACTGAAGCAGATTCCTTAACTTGCTGGGCTGCCTTCAACTTTAGTTCACTTTCACGAAGTGCAATCTGATGCCGCAAATCCTGAAGTTTATTGTCACTTGATACCACTCCTTTATCACGCCCACGCTCTCGGTTTGCTAAACTTTTGTTCATTGGATTGAAAGTTCTAGCTCGTGATCCTTGTCCCAATGACATGGATCCAGCACCTGTAGAATTAGAACCACTAACTTTGGCAATTGATGAGATAAATGTGCGACTTAAAGACAACTTCTTGGGCATTGCCTTGTTTCCACTTCTAGCACTTTCCTGTAACTTGTTTGATTTTTCCAAGGATGAGCTGCGTTGCTTTATATTGCTACCTAACTTGGAAGCATTGCGTTTAGTTTCAAGGTCACTACCACTGTCATCATCAGAAAAGCTTATCACTAGATTTTCATCCGTGCCAGCGTGACCAGTCCACAGAGAAGATTTAGGGCGTAACTGGTTCTTTGTTAAGCTCATCTGTGAAGTTGATTTTCTGGTTGATTGCAGCTGAATATTATTGGAACCTGTAAAAATGTTGCCACAAAAAGCTTTCACGCTCCAGAATCCAGATATTGAATATACCAACAAAATACTTTTTGAAAGATGATGTACACGGTGAACTCATGTATGACAGACGCAAACCAAAAGAAGAAAATAACCTTCATGATGTAACGAAAAGCACCAAGACAAATTTAAAACATAAATTACATTAAGGCTTTGTTTGGTTTGGGAGATTTTGGGGGAAGAGAGTTTGGGGAGGAGAAAATAGAGAGAAAACAGGGGTTTTCCCCTGTTTGGTTGAGGAAAGAAAATGAGGAAGGAGAGAAAAATGGGTGGGATCCACTAAAAAAAATTTCTCCCCTCAAGTGGAGAGATTTTGGAGAGAAAAGGGGAAGGTGATACATTTTCATATAGAAAGAAGGAAAACTCAAAAGAAAAATTTTTTTCTTCTAATTTTCTCTCCAACCAAACAAAAGGAAGGAAAACTCAACTTTTCTCTCTTCCTTATTTCTTCACATTTTCTCTCATACCAAACAACTACAAAATCTACTCATTTTCTCACCATAATTTCTCTTCCCTAATTCCCTCTTCCCTATTTCTCTCTTCCCATTTTCTTTCTTGCAACCAAGCAAAGCATAAAGAAGTCATATTCAGGTAACCAGCAGACGCATTTAATCATTTTGGACCAAAAAAATCGGAGTATTATTTTTCGAAGTAGCACTGGACAAATCAGATAGCAATATACTTCAAGATAGTGAGAAAAGAGAGATGGCCAGTAGGAGAGATTGGAATCCACTATCTAGAGAAGCCAAAAGGCAAAGTGGCAAACACACTATTGCTTCTTCAATTGACAGTTAGCAAGACTTACCACCCTGAACACCTTGGGAACTTTTTGGCACCAAATGAACTGCAGTAGACTCTATAGCAGGGGCGGGTTGTGCAGTAAGCTCCACAGCAGGGGCGGGTTGCGCAGTAGACTCCTCAGCAGGGGCGGGTTGCACAGTAGACTCCACAGCAGGGGCGGGTTGCACAGTAGACTCCACAGCAGGGGCGGGTTGCACAGCAGAGCTATCAAGGTTTTCCTGGTATACAGAAATTACCTATTAACAAAAAATAAAGTCTATACATAAATAAAATAGAATGAAAATGAATAGAATTCTGCCACATGATTTAAATTTTTCTACGCACTCCAATAATCTTTTCCGCTGATTCGCTAAAAAAACCTAGGAAGCACGGTACAACATAACACATGGAGATACAGCAAATTTTAAAAATTATAGACACAACACAACTATGATACAACATAGAAAATTAATACAAGATTTACATAAAACAAATCTTAAACTAAATGAGACAAATTATCAAGGTTTTAAATGTGGGTTAGCAACCGCAATTGAGGCCACAACGTTATAGTCTTGATAGTCTCCAAAACTGCATAGTGACTGCAGGGCTGTATTTTCCCACAAGAGTTCGCAATTGAAATAAACGCAACTGCGACTGTAACCGCAGCATAAAACCGTGGGAACAATGTTTCAAAAGTTGGTTCATAACAAATTACTAACATTTATTTAATTATTATTGTGACATTTCCACTTACGAAGGTACGAAAACTCAAAAAGTAAACGTTAAAAAGTTATGAAATACAGTTAGAAGCAACGGAAAGTGTCCATTTAGTGTGACGTATTAGCCACCGTCATGCCAGACACAGCAAACTATTTCGAAGCGTTTGTCCTTCACTCCTTCCCCCAAAAAAAAAACTATAAAACCCTACTCTTCAGTGTTGAAAAATTGAAGCTAAACAGAACTGAATTATTGTTCTCAGATCTACAGCAACCAGATAAACACACAAGCTAGCTAAGATTAACTACCGAAACCAGCGAAAAGCACGAAATAAAAAAAAAATACACATATCCTTCATTTTCCTGAGAAACAAACAGAACACAAACCAGCAAAACACAATTCAACTAACACAAATAACGAAGAAAAGATGGAAACAAAAACACAAACAATCGAAGAAAACTGAAGCGAAAAAAGGAGCTAGGGTTCTGAGAAAAACTACTTGGCCATCATCAGAAGAAGAAGACAGCTCGCCTTCTTCTCTGGTTTTGGAAGAAACGGTTGGAAGCTGAAGGTTAGGGGTCGCGGTCGCGGTCGCGGTTGCGGGTTCCGACGAGGTCGCTGTGGTGGTGGCTTTAAGGTCAACGGTGGTTTCCTCCATGGGTGTTTTTCTTTCTCGCTAAGTTTTCTCACTCTATGGAAGAAAAACGGCTTTTGTCGCCATGCGCAAAAATGAGAGAGAAATGAGTGTAGCAAAATGAAACGTGTGCGGTATGGTATGGTATGGTATGGTGTAAAGAAAGAAAAACGGACCAAGTTGCGAGCGGGGTGGTGGCACTACCATTACTATGCCTTTGCGCATAGTGTGGAATTACAAATATGCCTCTTGCTAGTTGCTACCATGTTGTTTCAGGGGTGGTGTTAACTTTTTTATTGCTTAAACAAATTTGCATGTATTATAAAAAATAAAAAAAAAAATTACTCCTATTTTGATTTTGTGAAGTTTTAACTAGAGAATGATGGTGGATGATCTTCGATCACTATTTCGTTTAAAAAAAATTATTACTATTTGGCAATTGCTAATCCAATAATAGATTAGAATATGTCTCTCTTGTTTCGAAGGTTGATTGCAACGAAATTTGGATAAGAGGTAAGGTTTAATTTGAAAGTCAATTCAATTGGATATGAATTTTCTAAGAATGGATAGAACGTTATACGCTAGAAATGTGTGAAAATAAATTTGAACAATTAGTTGTTGATGCTTAAGAATTGCTAGAATAGAGTGATGTACTAAGATCTTTGCATTATTTGTTCGTGTTGCTAGTATTATGGTCACGTCGTTATGAATTGTGGAAAAACTCCTCGACCACAAGAAAATTTCATATTGACATTGTTGCAATTTTCTTAAGTATTAAATTTACGTTTGTAAATGCACAAATTGTACGGAAGTTGAGCAAGTACGAGGTCAATTTCACATAGGCTTTATGTAAAATTTAGATACTATTAAATATATTTGATTGTAGCTATAAAAAAACAAGTGAAAGAATATTATAAAAATAGAAGAAAAACAAAGATATTAAAATAAAGAAAGCGATTGCTAAATAAAAGACTCTTTGTCATGAGCTCTGCTAGGGTTTTCGAAGGTGAGAAGGAAAATGGAGGCTTAACGTCCAGGAAGATGATCTCAAAGCTCGCAGCAACAAAAAAGTTAAGACAGGAGATGACTCCCCACTGACTACTATGGAGGAATCTGTTCCTCTAAATATGCATGGAACAAAAGGTTCATATAAGGAGTCCCTTCTACGTGATACTGGAGCAGCAATGGAATGGGATATCCATAGCTCTGAAGATGATGATTTACCAGAAAACAAGTGGTATAAAGAACCTACAGAGGATATCAATGATGATAACTTTGATCCTTGCCCAGAAATCGACATTTCAAAGGAGGAATACGATGAATGGTGCAAACCATAGAAAAACTCACTCATTGTCAATGTTCTTGGCAAAAGGGTGAACTAGAGAATCTTAGAAAATAAGTTACAAAGAAGCTGGGTTAAATCTGGATCAATAAGGATTATTGAAATGCCTCGTGGTTATTTCCTTGTTCAACTCACAACAGAAGATGACTATCGCCACACCCTGTTCCAAGGACCATGGAAGGTTGCTGATCACTACTTAATTGTCCACAGGTGGAGACCTTTATTTCTTCAAGGTGAACATAGGATCAGGAAGACTGCTATATGGGTCAGGATTCCAAATATTGACATGGAGCTTTTTAATCTTGGGTTCTTAAGGAAAGTAGGGTCTAAAATTGGAACCATGTTGAAGATTGATCATACTACCTCTATTCATTCCAAAGGGAGATTTGCTAGGATTTGTGTTGAAGTTGATCTTATGAAGAATCTAATTCCTCGTGTCAAAGCCTTTGGAATGGTAATAAGCCTTGAATATGAAGGTTTGCACTTAATTTGTTTTCAGTGTGGAAAATATGGCATAGAATGGAGCCATGCCCTTATAGAAAACCAGTTAACAAGAAGATTCATCTTGCTGTAATGTTGTTACGGTGGAGGCACAACCGGAACTGGTGGCCGAAATTCCTAGCATGGTGGACAATCAAACGGTCAACAATAATGAGCTAGCATTAATTGCTAATGAATCCGTTATTGATTTGGCTAATCAGAAAGAAAAAAATAAGGAAGAAAGCGATTCCAATGCTGCGATGTCTATTTCTCCTTTGGGCCATGGATGCTTGTCCGCAAATCTCCTAGATTTAAGGGAAGGGCTATCAATTTGCAAGGTGCAGATATCAACCGTACTAGCAACAAAGGATCATGTTTTGCTACCCTTATGGAAAGTCCGAATGAGGAGGTGGAAGGTTTGTATGACACACAAAGAGGCATTAATTATGAAAAGATTCTAGTCAATAATGGTAAACAGTAATCTTCTTTGCCTAAGAGATCTTCAAAAGCTCGTAGTAGCATTGTTAATAAACAAGTTCAGGCCCATATAAAGCAAAACTCTAAAGGGCCAAATAATAATTCTAATAAGCAGCCCAGTAAGGAAGCCATGGACCAAGTTGTTTCTCAAAGCCCAAAAACCTTATCTGTTGAGGAAAAAGAAGTTCTTCGTGACAAGGAAAGAATTATTCTGCACAACATGAGAACTTTACAAAAAAAAGGGAATCACCGGGTTAGATAATTCAACAATCCAATCTTGGATTCCCAGTTCAGAAGCGTTTGAATATGCTACGCGACAAAGAAACTTCATCACCGTTGAACCTTCTAACACAGACCCTCCTGATAAATCCTCTGTTGCTCTGGTTGATTCAGAGATGGAAATTGATGATACTCGCAGATTTGCTTTACAGAATGGTAAAGAGTCATCTGGGACAGGTACCAGTGCTTCTAGCCTTGAAAGGCAACCTCATTCCTAAAGGAGAATGTGTGGACAGGAGAAATGAAAACTTCAAACCTCTTCTGGAAAAGATGAACAATAAGCTTGTTGGATGGAAATCAAGTTGCCTCTCTTATGCGGGCAGAACTGTTATAGCCAAAAGTGTGCTTGGAGCCTTATCTAACCATTTAATGCAACATTCTATCTTTCCTAAATTTGTTTGCAGGGACATAGACAAAGCACAAAGGAATTTTGTTTGGGGAAGCTCTAATGATCAAAGAAAAGCCCACCTTTTGAGTTGGGACACGCTATGCCTCCCTCGGTCCCATGGAGGTCTAGGCTTTCGTCGTGCGGCTGTGATGAATGATGCTTTTGTTATGAAATTAGGCTGGGGAATTCTTACGAAGCCTAATGATCTATGGGTGAAGGTCATGAAAGGAAAGTATGCTAGGGGTCGAGATTTAATGAAGACTGCGGCTGCTACAAAGACGGATTCAGCTCTTTGGAAAAGATTAGTGCAACTTTGGCCATCTCTAACAGAGAATTTAGAATATATGATAGGAAATGGAAGAGGCACCTGGTTTTGGAGAGATAAATGGATTGGCAAGAATATGACTCTCAAAGATTATGCTCTTCAACCTGGGAACCTGTCTCAAGACGTACTCTGGTTAAGGACATGACAGATGGAAACGGTTCTTGGAACTTTGGTTTGCTGGAAAGCAAAATTCAACGACAAATCATTGATATCATCAGGACAATTCCGACCCCTCATGAGGAAATGGATAATGATAGTATCAGCTGGAGTAATACTAATCATGGAGAATTCACGGTAAAACATGCCTATAGTTTTCTTTCTAATGAAATTCCCAGTGTTGCTCCTCTCCCTTGGGATGATATCTGGAAAGTTAAATGTCTTGAGAAGTGGAAATTCCATATCTGGAAAGCTGGTCACGATTGCCTTATTACCAACAGTCGAAAACACAAATGGGGTATAGGAGGATCTGACTATGCGAACTGTAGAGGAATAGAAGAAACCATCTTGCACGCTATACGCGATTGTAGTAATTCGCGGAATGTCTGGTTACAATTTCTTTGTCCTGATGAGACAGTTGATTTCTTTGCCAATGACCTGCATTAGTGGTGCCGCAATAACTTTGAGTCAGGAAAAGGGAAGTTCAATCTTAAAGACTGGACTATCATTTTCTTATGCACTATTTATTTTCTTTGGCATTGGCGCAATAGAAGTAGTCATGAACCAGACTTCAAAATCCCACATAATACTAAGAATTTTATTCTTTTGCAGGTCCAGGATATGATCAAGGCAACCTTAAATTCTCCTACGAGATCTACAGAAACAACTTTTATTCGTTAGAACTGCCCACCTGAAGGATGGACAAAGCTAAATACGGATGGAGCCTGTAACATCCTAGAAATTAATAATAAAATAATAAAGTTATAAAATAATATATATAAACATTTATTTAAGGGTAGGATTAAGCCGTAGAGGTTTTATAAGGTTAGAAGGGTAGTAAGAGGCTTAGGCCGAGCTGGCGTGTAGATGAAGGCCAAGCTGAATGAGAACAAAGCTCGAGGTTATGTCAGAGTCTCGGACCGATCCCCGCCGAGCTAAACGAAAGCGAATGAAAGATCTAGTGTCAGTTCGGATTAGCCGACCTCAACGTACCTCGCATCATTATCCGAGAAGGAGGCTCGGACTAATGTTGTTCATCTATCCCGAGCCGATGTCTCTGTGCATCTCCGTGACAGCTCATGTTGAGCTGTTGGTCCCTTGGTTTTCGTACCATCCGTACGGTACTATCCTTCACTTTATGTCATTGTCATTGCTTTATGTCACTTTCATTACTTTATGTCCCTTTCAAGTACTATTCATGGCTTCCTTTGGAAGCCAATGAATCCTGTCCACACATTCTAGCGTCCCCAAGAAGCCTCCAATGAGGACCACACAAATATTTCCCCTAAATGAATAAAAGAGACTCAACATACACAACACAACACTTCTCACTTTCACTCTCTCTTTCTCATACGTCTCTCTCCCTTTCTCTTTGGAAATCTAGCAACCAAAACCCCAACATACTTCCTCTTTCCCTCTCTTCTCACGAGCTCTCTTCCACCCAACCGAAGACCTCCTTTCCGCCGTCTTCCCTTCCATTCTGGAGCCCCTGGACCGCTGTGGAGTTCGTGTGTGGCTGGTGGAGCTTGTGTGCAGCTTGGAGGAACTCGTGGCAGCTTGGAGAAAAGGATTCAAAGGGTGTTAAACTCAAGAGGTCAAGCATCAAGGAAAACCATTCTCAAGCTCTCAACTCCTATCTCTCACGGTTTGAGGTAAGGAGTGAGTGTTACCTCTACTTGAGTTTGGGTTTCTAGGGTGTTCATAAAGGGTACTAAGAGTGGGTATAGATTAGGGAATGGAGATAGGTTAATGATAGAAAGAAGAGGTAAAAAGGGTAAAGGGAACTAATAAATGAACTAGAAACATGAGTTTGAAGTAGGGAGGAATATTGGTTTATGCTATATGTTGGTATTTACATGATGGATTGGTTGAATACTTTTATTCTTATTGTTGTTGTTGTATAGGTGTTTATGAACTTTGTTGTATAAATGTTTATGAGCTTCGATATTTGTTATTTATATCTGTGGCCGAGCTGGGCCGAGCTCGGAGAGGTTGTGAATGGGTTGAGAAAATGGTAAATATGGATAGTAGGGGAGATAGAGTAATAAGTCAGATAATGAGAAAGGTTAAGGGAAAAGGGGAATGGTTAAAGGGTTGAGCCGAGAGAGGCCGAGCTAAATAAATTATTAAAAAGACTAAGAGGTTGAGCCGAGATAGGCCGAACTAAAATGGTTAAAAGGATAAGAGGAATAAAAGAGAAATGGTTGTGTGATCGGGTCATAGCAGACGCGTACCGGGTGCGTGCATTGATCGCGTCAAACGCATACTGGGTATGTGCAGCTGTAAGACGGGTACTGGGTATTCGCAGTTATGATTCACACAAAGTTCCGAGCACGGAATCGGTGGGATGTGTTCCTGGTCATAGCAGACGCGTACTGGGTGCGTGCATTGTTCGCGTAAGTCGCCGAGATGCGCCGCTGTAAGACGAGTACTGGGTGCTCGCAGTTATGGACACTCCTTACTCCATAGAATGATCGGCGGTAGTGCTCCTGGTCATAGAAGACGCGTACTGGGTGCGTGCATTGATCGCGTCAGACGCATACCGGGTATGTGCAGCTGTAAGACGGGTACTGGGTACTCGCAGTTATGAACACTCCGATATCCGACCTTAAATGGTGTAAGACATGCACTGCGTGTATGCATCCGAGAAGAGTAAAAGATTGTAAGCTATGTAAAAGTGGAATAATGAGGTAATGAATCTGAGATAGAGATGGTAGTGTAGGATTCTCATGTTTTGAGGCTAACAATCTCTCTCCAAGCAACAACATTGGCAACAAGCAAGCTACACCACATGAAGATTAGAATTAGGATTTTTATTAATTCTATTTCAATGTAATCTTTATTTTATGCAATGCATCTCATTGGTGTGGGTAGCTTAGGTGATTTTCAAGAGTATTTAAATAATGTTTGATTAAGAGTGAAGATACTTTAAATCTTGATTAAATAGCTCTATTAAAAGTTTTGTGAAAATCTTGTTAGAAAAACTTTGTTTTTATTCAGATTCTGATCAGTTTACTCGAGTAATGAGTATTGGATCACTCGAGTAATTTATGTCATGACAGGTTAATCGAGTAATGGTTTACACATCACTCGAGTAACTTAATCTGACATGTTTTTAATCGAGTGAAGTCATTTGGTTTACTCGAGTAATTCAATCAGTGTTTGGAAAATTTTAAAAGGACTTAATTTTCTCTTTCTCACATGATACACATTCATTCTTACAATTTTCTACACACTTTCAAAAGCAATTCAAGAGCTATTTTACATCTTTCAAGAGCTACCAAGATTCAACAAAGAAATTTTCATTCTTCACTCTATTTCTCTCATTGTTCAAATATTCTTGAGATCATATTTTTGTTCTTAGTGGTTGTTGAAGATTTGCAATTTATGATTGCATCATTGAAGTTTCAACACAAGTGAAGAATCTCACAAGGAAGACTTTGAGGGTCAAATCAAAGCAAGAAAAGAGGATTGGTTGGAAGCATCTTCAATCAATTAGCAAGGAAATCTAGAATTCTCAAAAGGGGTAGATTAGATCAAAGTGTTTGGTACACACTTTGAGTTGGGTTTTAAGATAGGAGAACTAAGAATCTAGTTGCATCTTAAAACATTGTAAAATCTACATTTGAAGATTTCTAGTGAAGAATCTCTCTTGGTTTAAGAGGGGACTGGAGTAGCTTTCAAGTGGGTGAAAGTGAACCAGGATAAATCCTTGTGTCTCTTTTATTTTCATTCCTTGTATTGCATTAATTCATTAACAATTGCATTTTTAGGTTAGAATTGGGGTTTTCTTTATTCTACTCAATTGATCTAAAATTGCATGTTAATATTACTTGAAATTGTTCATATTAATCATTCATAATTTGTTGAATCATCATAGCATTGTTATTCTTGAAGAACTCCATTGAAAACTGAGTTTTAATTGAATTTTACCCAGTTTACTCGAGTAAAGTTCTTGTCACTCGAGTAATCTGCTTTCAGTTTATGAACAATACTCGAGTAGGTTTTCTGTTACTCGAGTGATTTAAAAATAGCTTTCGTATTACTCGAGTGATTTGCTGAATACTCGAGTGAAATTATTTTTGCTTGCGTATTACTCGAGTGAAGACTTGAGTTACTCGAGTAATCTGAATTGAATTTTTTAAGAAAATTTATTTTCATAAAACCATTCTCTTAGGTTGACGAAAAATCCGAGCCTTAAAAAGCTTTTTCGAAAAGATCCTTTTACTTGGAAACAATGGGCTCAATTTCAAATCCTTTTGGTGGTGAAGGAACTTCCATTAATCGTCCTCCACTATTCAATGGTGAGGGTTACGCTTATTGGAAGGTCCGTATGAAAATTTTTATTCAAGCCATAGATATGGAAATTTGGAACGCCATAGAGAATGGACCTTTTGTTCCTCAAACGAAAGTAAATGATGTTGTTTCGGTCAAACCACAATCTAGTTGGGACAATGATGATAAGAAGAAAGTTGCATTTGATTTAAAAGCTAAAAATATCATCACGTCCGCTCTTTCTTATGATGAGTTCTTTCGAGTATCTCAATGTGTTGATGCTAAACAAATGTGGGACACATTACAAGTCACACATGAGGGCACTTCGGAGGTTAGAAGGGCTAGGCTAAATACACTCATGCATGAATATGAACTCTTTCGTATGCTACCTAATGAAAACATAGGTGACATGCAAAAGCGGTTCACTCATATCATAAATCATCTTTCTGCACTTGGAAAAGTTATAACTAATGGTGAAGTTGTTAATAAGATTTTGAGATGTCTTAGCAGGGAATGACAACCTAAGGTGACAGCCATTATGGAAGCTAGAGACGTGGATCAAATTGACTTAGCAACTCTATTCGGAAAACTTCAAGAGCATGAAATGGAGCTTGGGCGGTTATCCATGAATGAAGATGCCGATAGAAAGAAAAAGGGGATTGCTCTTAAATCAACTTCAAAATCTCTTAAGGCACAAGAGGAAAACTCTCAAATGGATGACTCGGACTCCGATATAGATGATGAGACCCTTGGCTTGCTAGTTAAAAAGCTTGGTAGGTTCTTTAAGAGAAAGGGAAACTTTAATAAGAATAGACAAAGAGATTCTAAGGAATCACAACCAAGAAATAAGACTAACAAGGATCATATCAAGTGTCATGGGTGTGGAAAGCTTGGTCACTATCGAACGAGTTGCCCAACTCATTCTAAGAAGTCGGAAGGTGACAACTCTAAATTCAACTCATCTAAAGGAAAAAGGGCTTACATAGTATGGGATGAAGAGGAGAGTCAATCAACATCTAGCTCATCGGATGATGAAGAACTTGCAAATCTATGTTTGATGACGAAGCTTGATGAAGAGGAATCTTCGAGCATTAAATCAAGTGAGAACGTCAATGAGGTAGATTATCTTTCCGATGCTTGCTCTAGTTCTAATTCTCCTTCATTCAATGAATTGTACAATGTGTATGTAGAGATGCATAAAGAGTTGAAGAAACTTGCTAAAATAAATGTTGAAAGAAAGAATTTCATAATGAAGCAACATGAAAAGATAATTGAACTTCAAAAAGATTTAGAAGAACTTAAGCTTCAAAATGAAACTCTTGAACTCATTTATGCAAACTCTACATGCAATTGTGAATTGAAATCAAATGAGACTCCATCTTGTGAAAATTGCAAGTCTTTGGAAAAAGAAGTTTTTAATTTGAATGATCGACTTGCAAGGCTCATGAAAGGAGATACTTCATTAGATCATTTGCTTTCAACTCAAAGGAACAATAGCAATAGATCCGGTCTTGGCTATACTAAACCTAAGAAACGCAATTATCGCAAAGTTGGTGGTTTTTCAAAGAATAAGATTTATAAAAACCCAACTTGCCATTATTGTGGGATCTTTGGGCATACCACGAATAAATGTAATATAAAGAAATTTGGTATACCAAGCGGAGAATATATTTGGATTGTTAAGGGGACTTCTCCCCATGCTAACAACAAAGGACCCAAGACCACTTGGGTACCTAAGTCAACCAAATGATATCTTTCTTGTAGGTGTGTCTTCGAACCAAAGAGCGCAAATGGTACTTGGATAGTAGTTGTTCGAGACACATGACGGGAGACAAAACGCACTTCATGGAACTTACTCCGAAAAGTGGTGGATTTGTGACATATGGCGACAACAACAAGGGCAAAATTCTAGGAGTCGGGAAGATCGGTAATGTATCTAACCTTGTCATAGAAAATGTCCTATACGTAGAAGGCTTAGAACACAACTTGCTTAGTATAAGCCAACTATGCGACATGGGCAATTATGTGACTTTTACTCCGGAATTATGCTTCATTAAGTCTTCCATAGATGATAGTATTAAGTTTGTTGGTCGTCGCTCTAATAACACTTACTTAATTGATTTGGATGAGATAACTTCACTATTTTCAAAATGTTTCAAATCTTTTGATGATGAAATTCGTCTTTGGCATAGACGAATTGCTCATGTGAATGTGAATCAATTAAACAAACTTTTGCGAAAAGATTTAGTGATTGGTTTGCCTAAACTAAACTTTAAGCTTGATGGCATTTGTGACTCTTGTCAAAAGTGCAAGCAAGTTAAAAGTTCTTTTAAACCTAAAAATGTGATAAGCACAACAAAGCCTTTGGAGCTAATCCATATGGATTTGTTTGGCCCTTCACAAATTAAAAGTTTAGGTGGCAATTACTGTGGATTTGTTTTAGTAGACGATTTTACTAGATTCACATGGACTTTATTTTTATCCGCAAAAAGTGAAGTTTATAAATGTTTTAAAAAATTTGCCAAACTCATCCAAAATCAACTAAGTTTGAAAATTGTGTCTATTAGAAGTGATCACGGAGGTGAGTTTGAAAACACTAGGATTGATGCGTTTTGTGATAAGTTTGGTATTGATCATCAATTTTCGGCTCCTAGGACTCCGGAGCAAAACGGAGTTGTAGAAAGGAAAAATAGAATTTTAGTGGAACTTGCTCGTACTATGTTGAAAGAATCAAATGTTCCTAAATATTTTTGGGCCGATGCGGTAAACACCGCTTGTTATGTTCTTAATAGGGTTCTTATTCGTCCGCATTTAAATAAAACACCTTATGAACTTTTAAAAGGGCGAAAGCCAAATATTTCACATTTTCATGTTTTTGGGTGTAAGGTGTTTGTTTTAAATAACGGAAAGGAACCGGTCGGCAAGTTTGACTCCAAAGCCGACGAAGGCATATTCATAGGTTATTCAACTCATAGCAAAGCATATAGAGTCTACAATAAAAGAACATTAACCGTTGAGGAATCCGTGCATGTTGTATTTGATGAATCTTCGAAAGGAGATTGTGTTGTTTCTTGTGATGATGATAATATAGGTACATTTTTGGATCATGAGAAGTCAACACCACAACAAATGGAAGAGAATCAAATTGAAGATGGAGAGGTGCAAGCACAAGATAAAGACTTAGCACAAGAGATTCAATCTCAATTACCAATAGCTTGGAAATCAAACAAAAATCATCCGATTTCTAACATCTTAGGTGACATTGCGAAGGGAGTGGTAACCCGACGCACTTTAAATAATTTTTGTTATTATGTTGCCTTTGTATCTCAAATAGAACCTAAGAATATCAAAGAGGATCTTCAAGATGATCATTGGATTATGGCCATGCAAGAAGAATTAAATCAATTTGAAAGAAATCAAGTTTGGGAGCTTGTGCCAAAACCCTTTGATCGTCCTGAAATTGGTACTCGATGGGTCTATAGGAATAAGTTAGATGAATCGGGTATTATTGTTAGGAATAAAGCTAGGTTGGTAGCACAAGGTTATAGTCAAGAAGAAGGAATCGATTACGATGAGACATATGCTCCTGTTGCTAGACTAGAAGTTATTCGTATTCTTCTCGCTTTTGCTTCAATAATGAATTTTAAATTGTTTCAAATGGATGTTAAGAGCGCCTTTCTTAACGGATACATTCAAGAGGAAGTTTACGTGTCACAACCTCCCGGATTCGAGAGTTTTGAGCATCCGGACTACGTTTTCAAACTGAAAAAGGCTTTGTACGGTTTGAAACAAGCTCCTAGAGCTTGGTACGACCGACTAAGCAATTTTTTATTACAAAAAGGTTTTAAACGAGGCACTGTTGACACTACTCTTTTTATTGAACGTTCCGGTAAGGATATTTTATTGGTTCAAATATATGTTGACGATATTATATTTGGTGCTACTAACAATAACTTGTGTAAGAAGTTTTCAGACTTGATGCAAAGCGAATTCTAGATGTCGATGATGGGAGAGCTTACATTCTTTCTTGGTCTTCAAATAAAGCAGCTTAATGATGGCATTTATATTCATCAGAGTAAATATTGTAGAGAGCTTCTCAAACGTTTTGGAATGGATTCGTGCAAATCCGCTTCTACACCAATGAGCGTTGCATGCTACCTAGATCAAGATGAGGCTGGAAAAGTGGTAGAGGTAACGAAGTATCGTGGTATTATTGGTAGTTTGTTATACTTAACTGCATCTAGGTCTGACATCATGTTTAGTGTATGTATGTGTGCACGTTTTCAAGCAAAACCGAAAGAGTCGCATCTAACTGCTGTCAAAAGAATAATGAAATACTTAAAGGGTACAACGAATACTGGACTTTATTATTCTAGGGATGCTTTTCTAAAACTTATAGGTTATTCGGATTCTGATTTTGCCGGTTGTAAAGTTGAGCGAAAAAGTACAAGCGGAACTTGTCACTTGATTGGTAGTTCACTTGTATCGTGGTTTTCTAAAAAGCAAAATTGTGTAGCTTTATCAACCGCGGAGGCCGAATATATAGCAGCTGGTAGTTGTTGTGCTCAAATCCTTTGGATGAAGCAACAATTATCTGACTTTGGTTTAAATTTGACAAAAATCCCTATAAAGTGTGATAACACTTCGGCAATTAATTTGACTAAAAATCCAGTATTACACTCAAGGACAAAGCATATTGAAATTAGGCATCACTTTTTGAGAGATCATGTTCAAAAAGGTGATTGTGTTATTGAGTTTGTACAAACTTCGGATCAATTAGCTGATATCTTTACAAAACCATTACCAAGGGACACATTTTATAAAATTCGAAGAGAACTTGGTATTTTTGATGAATCAACTATTAGCTAATTGTATTTGATGCTTTTCGAAATCCTTTCAAGCCTATTTCAATGTGAGTTGTATTTTGAGTTGTTGTATCTTATTCAAGTGTTTCTTATTTTTTTTTGTGATATGTAGTTATGTGTGTATGTTTTCTATAATATGTTAATTGCTTTATTTGTATGTGTGTTACTTGCTAAATGTTAAGTGTTTCTATGTGTTTGTGTATGAAAAATGTTTTTGCATGAAAAATTGAAATTTTTAAAATTCTGGACAGTTCACTCGAGTAACAGATATTTCACTCGAGTAATTTTAAAATCTCTTTCGTATTACTCGAGTAATTCTGTCTATCACTCGATTAATTTTAAAATGACTTTTGTATTACTCGATTAGTTCATCCATCACTCGAGTAAAATTTTTTTAATCTTCGGCATACTCGAGTAACATTTCTTTTCACTCGATTACTGCTCGAATCACTCGAGTAACGCATGAACATCACTCGAGTAACTTACGTGATTTTAAAATCTGAACTGTTGAAAACTGCATCATTTTTCACGTTTCTTTCTCTCTCTTGTTTGTATTCGTTGTGGATGCTGATGATGTTTTGTTGCTGATTTCAGTTTCATGTTTCATATGCATATTTCTAACTCTGTTATGTTTATGTTTCTGTTTCATGTTTATGACTCTGTTGCTGCTATGTTGCTACTTTGGTTAGTTATTTTTTGTTATCTGCTATGTCTTGCTCTGATATAATGGTGCTATATTCGTTGTGCGTTTATATTGGTTTATATTCGTTGTGACACTATTGTGGTTTATTTTGGTATTGTATTTCTTGTTATTTTTTTTATATATATATACCATTGTGAACTACTTACCTTCAACTTTTGGCAACGGACTTTTCTCCATTTTTTTTTCTTTTTAATGATGCCAAAAGGGGGAGAATATTTTGTTGATATTGTTCTTGTAGGTTAAGTTTTATTATATTTTTCCTAGGTGTTTTACATTTAGGGGGAGTATGTTAAAACTTAGTGCTTAATTGTAAAGGAGGTTTGTCATCATCAAAAAGGGGGAGTTTGTAGGATTCTCATGTTTTGAGGCTAACAATCTCTCTCCAAGCAACAACATTGGCAACAAGCAAGCTACACCACATGAAGATTAGAATTAGGATTTTTATTAATTCTATTTCAATGTAATCTTTATTTTATGCAATGCATCTCATTGGTGTGGGTAGCTTAGGTGATTTTCAAGAGTATTTAAATAATGTTTGATTAAGAGTGAAGATACTTTAAATCTTGATTAAATAGCTCTATTAAAAGTTTTGTGAAAATCTTGTTAGAAAAACTTTGTTTTTATTCAGATTCTGATCAGTTTACTCGAGTAATGAGTATTGGATCACTCGAGTAATTTATGTCATGACAGGTTAATCGAGTAATGGTTTACACATCACTCGAGTAACTTAATCTGACATGTTTTTAATCGAGTGAAGTCATTTGGTTTACTCGAGTAATTCAATCAGTGTTTGGAAAATTTTAAAAGGACTTAATTTTCTCTTTCTCACATGATACACATTCATTCTTACAATTTTCTACACACTTTCAAAAGCAATTCAAGAGCTATTTTACATCTTTCAAGAGCTATCAAGATTCAACAAAGAAATTTTCATTCTTCACTCTATTTCTCTCATTGTTCAAATATTCTTGAGATCATATTTTTGTTCTTAGTGGTTGTTGAAGATTTGCAATTTATGATTGCATCATTGAAGTTTCAACACAAGTGAAGAATCTCACAAGGAAGACTTTGAGGGTCAAATCAAAGCAAGAAAAGAGGATTGGTTGGAAGCATCTTCAATCAATTAGCAAGGAAATCTAGAATTCTCAAAAGGGGTAGATTAGATCAAAGTGTTTGGTACACACTTTGAGTTGGGTTTTAAGATAGGAGAACTAAGAATCTAGTTGCATCTTAAAACATTGTAAAATCTACATTTGAAGATTTCTAGTGAAGAATCTCTCTTGGTTTAAGAGGGGACTGGAGTAGCTTTCAAGTGGGTGAAAGTGAACCAGGATAAATCCTTGTGTCTCTTTTATTTTCATTCCTTGTATTGCATTAATTCATTAACAATTGCATTTTTAGGTTAGAATTGGGGTTTTCTTTATTCTACTCAATTGATCTAAAATTGCATGTTAATATTACTTGAAATTGTTCATATTAATCATTCATAATTTGTTGAATCATCATAGCATTGTTATTCTTGAAGAACTCCATTGAAAACTGAGTTTTAATTGAATTTTACCCAGTTTACTCGAGTAAAGTTCTTGTCACTCGAGTAATCTGCTTTCAGTTTATGAACAATACTCGAGTAGGTTTTCTGTTACTCGAGTGATTTAAAAATAGCTTTCGTATTACTCGAGTGATTTGCTGAATACTCGAGTGAAATTATTTTTGCTTGCGTATTACTCGAGTGAAGACTTGAGTTACTCGAGTAATCTGAATTGAATTTTTTAAGAAAATTTATTTTCATAAAACCATTCTCTTAGGTTGACGAAAAATCTGTAATAAGGCTTCAATATTCTATTCACCCCCCCTCTAGACTATATTGAGCCGCTTGTTGGTTTCCAACAGGTTGTCCGAGGTAAGAGGGTAGTGGCTGATGTGAGCCGAACTAAATGAGATTGTATGAGGGGAACCGAGCTAAGCGAGATTGCATGATGTGAACCGAGCTAAGTGTGATGGTATGGTGTGAGCCGAGCTAAATGAGATTATATGCATGTGATATATGGTTTGGTTAATTGTTATTTATGTGCTATTTGACTACTTGTGTTTGGCTTGGTAGTTCAGTATGACATTTTAGAAATTGCTTATTTAAGTTCTGTGTAATGCTCACCTCCTTACCATTTTTCAGGTACTGAGCCCGAGCAGACGCAGTCCCCGGCCGAGCAGGATCACTCTCCCTCACAGGGAGAGTAAGTTATTTAGAGTAGGAGAACTTGTTGGGTCTCGGCCAGTTGGGCCGAGCTAAAACACTCTTTTGTATTTTTGACCTCGGATTGCCTAGATGGGCCGAGCTAAACTTTTATTGGATTTGTATTTTGAAATATGAACTTGGTGTATCTGTTACTGAACTTTTATGCTTTAATCGAATTTAAGTCTTCCGCTTTATAACTCTGATGTTTTTGAATTAATGAAAAGAAATTTTAAATCCTAATTTTCGGGTTTAAGGGTAATTATTGTATAGGATGTTACAGAGCCTCTAAAGGAAATCCTGGAGTTACTATGGCGACGTCTTTTGGGACAGTAACGAAAAATGGATATGCGGATTCTATAGCAACATTGGTATTACTACTGCTTACACAGCTGAACTTTGGGCGATTTATAATGGTCTCAACATAGCATGGAACCAAGGCTTCAGCAATATTATAGTTGAAACTTGAAAGTGACTCCCTTTCCATTATAAAGCAACTCAATAGCCAGAACAACAGTGAAACAATCCAAAAACCATTTTTGAATAATCAATTACAAAACCCTAAAGCACAAACTATAGGACCTATAACCACCAATCGAATCAATTTTGTAACCCTAGAACTCAAAATGCAAACACAAAAAGTATGGAAACAGAGAAATCAAAATTAGAAACGCTAAATTAGCAGAAGCATGGAGTGAGAGATTGAGAAAGGAACTCACCGATCCTTGTGAGAAAGGAACTCGAACAGAGATTATGTGTGAGTTCTCCTCTAAGGCAGAACCGTGGAGGTGGAACCGTGGAGAGTTCGAGAGTGAGAAGGGAGTGAGAACCGTGGAGGTGGAACCGTGGAGGAGGTGCTTCGGAGGTGGAACCGTGGAGGTGCTTCGGAGTGAGAAGCAGCGCGATCGAGAGTGAGAGGGGAGTGAGAACCGTGGAGGTGGAACCGTGGAGGAGGTGCTTCTGAGGTGGAACCGTGGAGGAGGTGCTTTGGGTGAGAAGCAGCGCGAGTGAGAGTGAGAGGTGGAAGGTCAGAGTTGTTCCGATGATTTGGGGGTTCTGATTTAGGTTGGTGCTAAATTTTAACATAGGCGCTATACTCTTCCTCAATTTTTTAGCATGTTTTGGGGAACGGTTTTTTAATGAAGGTTTAGGCAACACATAAAAAAATGCAGTCTTTTCTAATACACCGTTGCCTATAGAAACTTTATATTAATATAAAACAATTATTAGCAACGGTTTTTTTTTTCAAGTTTTAGGCAACGGTTTAAAAACGTGGTCCTTTCCATCAACACTTAAAAAACCGTTGCCTATATGGAAGGATATGTTGATATGAAGTAATTGGCAACAGAAATGAATAAAAACCGTTGCTAATTGGTATTATTTGGCTACCCACGAAAAACCGTTGCTTATTCCATGTATAGGCAACGGTTTTCTAACCGTTGAAATTTAAGTGTTGCCTAAAGCCAAAAATGTTGTAGTGGGAGCTCCTCGAGACAGAGGAAGAAACAGTTTGTTACTCCATATTAATCTCTTAAGAAAAAGAAACTGGAGGATTCTATTCACTCATACTAAACGCGAAGGAAACCGGCAGATTTCCTAGCCAACTTCAGTCTTGATAAGAGCCTTGGTTGCTGCTTTATTGAGGAACCTGTTAATGGTTTAGGTCTTCTTCTTTCTCTTGACTACTCAAGGACTGCTTTCCCTAGAGTTTTTCCTTTGATGTAATTTTTTTTTCTTCTTTGGGCTTTAGCCCCTTATGTTTACCAAAAAAATAAAATAAAATAAAGAAACTAATAACAAAATTAAGTTAAATGGAATGAGAAATGACTAAGAGTCAAAATCCACGAAGATTAACTTTAACATTAGGGATGCTTATTATTTTACTTAATTAAATTACTCATGAACATCTGGTGGCTATTGTAACATCTTACTTTTTATTTCTATTACCTAATAATTTATGAAAATAATTTGCAATAATTTCCCTTATTTATTTAATAAAACGGTTATTTGGTATTGGTAACATATTCTCTAATTTATTGATATACACATGTTTTTCATATATCTAATCATGGCACTCTACTGGTACTTTAACTTGTCAAAGTACAGTCCTTTAATATATTCTCAACACTTCGTCTATTAAGACATTTAAGTCATAATGCTCTAGGCCTAAGATCTATAAATATACAAGTACATATTTAAAATATGCATATACTTAATATTTTACATCACAAAAAGGCGAGAGCATAGTTGCATTCATTAAATACTTAGTCTCATGATGGACTAATTCATATTCCACTTGTAACGCTTAGGTTTCTGATTCAATATATATAAATATATGCGGATGTATAGGTGTTAATTTCGGTTCTTGATTTTGTATTATGAAAATTTGATTCATGTGTTTGAAATGTTATTCTAATACTGTATGGGCTCAAATAGGTGTTTGGTAGAATTGAAAATCATTAAGGGGGTTAAAAATGTCAAAAAGTGTCCAAAACAACAATTTCTGAACTAAGGATTTTCGCTTAAACGAAAGTAATTTCACTTAAGCGAAAATGAGTCAATGTGACAATGGGTGTTTTTAGCTTAAGCGAGAAAGCGAAAATCACAAGACTAAAATTGTTACAGGTATGCCATTTTCGCTTAAGTGAAAATGAGTCAGGGAGTTCGCTTAAGCGGAGAGTTTTTGCTTAAGTGAGGCAAAATTGCTTCTTTGGTCCCCAAAGTTATTTATTTGTTTTAAAGTGGTCCCTCAAGTTTTTTTTGTTTGAAATTTAAGTTTACTTCTGTTAGCACAGTTGATCCTTTCGTCAAATTTTCCATCTTCGATCATCTTCTTCGTCGAAACTCCATTTTTCCGGCCAATATCTTTTATCTCCAACCCCACAAATCCCTTCACACCACCTTCTGGACGTGGTGGAGAATGGTGTAACATCTCGAATTTTAATTCCAAGAGTAATTAGAATAATAATAAGGTTAATAGATAAAAGATAGAGAATGGCCAATAAGGTCAAGGTTTTTAAGGAGGTAGAGTTCCTATCAAGCTAGGGGGTGTTTTGGATGTAAAAAGGTAGGATGTTGGGCATTGGAGGTTACAATTGTAAGTTTCATAGCTTATGTTCTTCTGTTGTAATCACCTGTTTGAGATGGGTGGAGTACTTTTGAAATGTTTGGTGTGGTTTACCTTTATAGCACATGATTGGGTACCCTTTGGCAAACCCTTCATAGAAGGTGGGGCCTTTGGTGTGTACTTTGATACTTGGGTAGCCTTTGTTAATATATTCATTTTTTTGCTGTTAAAAAAAATAATAAGGTTAAGAAATAATGATTATGATAAAGAGGATTTAAGGTGATGGATTAGGATTTCTTTGAGTGTCATAAAGGAGTTAAGAAGCATTGACATCAGATAGAAGATTTAAAGAAGACTAAACGAGAGTTAAAAATGGTGTTTTCGGTATTAGAAACACCCAATGTTAGGAAATTATAAATAAAAGATTTAAAACTCCAAAAGTAAATTCTACCGTTGGATATGAAGATTAGAGTGTGGAGAAGCTTGCTCTCAAATTTGAGCAAGATCTGACGGTTAACGAAGGAGTTACGACAAATGGAAAGTAAGAAGAAAATAAAAGGAAAATAGGAAAAAAAATAGAAAAGGCAAATAACAGTGGCTAATCGATTAGTCTCTGGCTAATCGATTAGCCCGTGAACATCAGAAAGGAAATTAAACCACACTAATCGATTAGGGATGGAACTAATCGATTAGTTCGAGTGTTCATCCAAAAAAATGAAACCGTGTGGGAGCTTGATTCGTTCCTTCTTCTTCTTCAAGCCAAGGTCCAAGCTCCCAAAACCAAACCCTAAACTCCATAACTCATGCTCTAAGGTCTTGATCCATCATCAATGACACTCACATCATCAAGCTTTCTTCCTTCCTCTTCCTCATGGTGGTAACTCCATAGCCACCAAGCTCCATCATTTCTCTCTCTTGTTTTCTCTATCCTCCTCTCAAGCTAAGCTCTAGGTAAGTTTGATTCAAGTTTCTCTCCCCTCCTCCTTCAATTTACACGAATTAACTATTAGAAGTCAAACTTTCCCAAGGACGTAAAGAGTTATGCTAGAAGACTTCTAGAAGAATGTTTTGATGATAACAAACAAGTTCTATCAAGCTCAAGGCTCAAGCTCAAGAAAGTAGATTAAGCTTTGCCCATAGGAATCATTGTAAGGTAATGAAGGTTTAGTTTTTCCAAGTTCATAAGGCCAAAATAAGTTTCAATTTAAGGAGAAGAGAGGAATGTTTTTGAAATCGTTTTAAGTTTAATTTTCAGCTAAAAATGTTTTTGAAAACCTATTGTTACATACTCTGCTTTAGAAAATTAATTTTATGAAAATAAGCAGAAGTAATCGATTACCTTCCCCGGATAATCGATTACCAAGCTTATGAGTTGTAACCTGAGAATTTTAATTAGAAATGATTGATTACCTTCGTTAATAATTGATTACCTTCCTCACATGGAGCAGATAACCGATTACTTTCTTAAAAATTAATTTCACTATTTTCACAAAATGAAGATAATCGATTACCTCTCTAAAGTAATCAATTACCTTTGAGTTTTATTGAAATCCGTGTCAAAATCAATCTTAAATGTTTCCATATTTATTTTTACATAATTGATTCTGATTTATTTTCAAAATTCGAATTTAAATATCTTTTTGGATTATTTCCTTATTTGTTTTGAGAATCAAATCTTGGATTTATTTCTTAAATATATTTTATTTGTTTTTTATTTTAAAATTTATTTTATTCTATTTTATTTTAATTCTGAAATCTTTTTGATTTGTTGTTGATTTCAAAAATTAATCTTTATTTTTTTGAATATCCAAAAAAGTTTTGACTAATCTTAATTTCTATTCTCTGATAAAAAAATCTTCTTCTTCTTCTTCTCCTCCTCCTCCTCCTCCTCCTCCTTGAACAAGTTCTTCATCGTTCACATTTTTTATAAAAAAAAACCTATTTGGCATTTGTTCTTGTGAATTAATTTTCATTATTGTAGTGCTTACTTGTTGTATCTGTGTTATTAAGAACACAAGAAATTGTATCACTCTCATATTCATCTTATTCAAATCGTAGTTGTAGGGAGTGAATCCCTTAGTGCAACGTGTGGCACGTTCTTAGGGTGATAAACCCTTGTGTGATATTTGAGGTCCCTAGCGAACGAAGATTCCTAGTAGTGTGCAGGGCGCTATTGGTAGTAATTGGGTGCGGCTCAATTCAAAGGTTATAAAAAGCTTAAGCGGGTCGCTTGGGGACTGGACGTAGGTCTTTCGCTGGAAAGACTGAACCAGTATAAAATTGATTTGTGTGTTCCTCTTCCCTTATCTCTTTATTTTCCGCATTATTTTTGATTAAATCGTTTTCGCGCTACTTTATTTTATTTTAATATCTATCGCTTCGCCTTCACGCTCAAAAGTTTAATCTCTCCATAAAATAATTTTTTAACGTTCGAGTGATTTCCAATAAATTTAATAAAACTCGACTCACCCCCCCCCCTCTCGAGGTTTGAGGCCGATTCTAACAATTGACATCAGAGCTAGTCTCTTGTGTTAAAGGACTTAACAGTCTCAAGAGTGATGACTTCAAAACTCTCCGTTTGGTGGCGAAGGGAGTTCTATTAATAGACCCCCCATGTTTGATGGTGTGGGGTACGCTTATTGGAAAGCGAGAATGAAAATTTTTACTCAAAGAATAGGATTAAAAGTTTTGGACGCTATCGTTAATGGACCCTAAGTTCCTACCTATGTGGTAAATGGAATCACCTTCAACAAACCTATTGGTGAGTGGACGAAAGAGGAGGAACGAAGAGTCCAATACGACTTGAAAGCGAAAAATATAATAACATCTGCTTTGAGTTATGATGAGTTTTTCAGGATATTTACATGTGAGACAGCATAGGAAATATGGGATACATTAAGTCACACATGAAGGTACCAATGAAGTCAAGAGGTCGAGAATCAACACCTTGACTGGAGAGTACGAACTGTTCAGAATGAAGGAAGGAGAATCACTGCAAGAAATACAAAGGCGATTCACAATGATAGTCAATCAACTCGTGACACTGGGAAAGAAATTTACAAATGAGGAGTTGATCAACAAAGTGCTGAGGTGATTAGTGAGAGAATGTCAACTCAAAGTGACGGCAATTATGGAGTCAAGAAACCTTTCAACAATGACACTTGCAACCCTCTTCGAAAAACTTCAGGAGCATGAAAGTGAACTTAAAAGATTAGCACAACACGAAGAGGAGAACAAAAAGGTGAAAGGTCTCGCATTCAAAGCTGAAGCACCAACATCAGAAGGAGACTCCGACAAAAAAACCATCAGTGATGAGCACATGGGACTATTGGTGAAAAGGTTTGGGAGATTTCTGAAAATGAAAAACAACCTTAATACGCCCATGAAGAAGGATGCAAACAAAAGTGGAAGTTCTTCCATCATATGTCATGAATGTGGCAAGCCCGGTTACGTTAGAATGGATTGCATTCAATATCTAAAGAAGAAGGAAAACTCCGAAAGAAATGCATCAAGCTCAAGGAAAGGGAGACAAGCATACATTGCATGGCTGGACAATGAGGAGAGCTTGGATGATGATTCAGACGAGCAGAACGAAATGGCCAACTTATGTCTCATGGCACATAGAAAAGAGGTAAGTTCTGAACTTGATAGTGAACCTTCTTATAGTGAATTACAAGAGGCATTTGAGGAATTACATGAGGAATCAATGAGGTTATCCTTATTGGTTGCTATAGAAAAGAAAAATTCAACCCTACTTTTACAAAAGAATCAAGAACTTTCTAAAGAAAATGAAGTTTTGAAAAATAAAAATGTAACACCCTCACAAATAACTAGTTAAAATTATGATTTATTAAAATAGGTACTTAAAAATTTCTTTTTAAATTAAAATACTTAAGAATATTTTTCCGGAAAACGGGCAGAGTTTCCTCTGTTTTTCGGACATTCCCAAAATTTCCTGTTTGTACCTGTTCAGACCAGAACAATTTAAAATATAAACAGACACATTTTACATTTGATTATAATCCTAATGCCCTTACTATTACAAGTTTAGGGCGCATAACTACTACATATTTCAAATTACAAAAATAACAGTTTTTCACAAAATTACACTACAATCCACTCAAAAATAATGAGCGAACACTCCACATGGTGGAGTGTTATTCCTGCTCGGCCTGAAACTGAGTCTGCTCAAACTTTGAACCTGTAAAAATGGTTGCAAGGGTGAGCTTTACACATGAAATAGAGAATAGCTTCTAACTAGACATAATAACCTACAAAGTCAAACACAAACATTTCAGGTAGTTCAAAACATAGCAACTCAAACAATTCAAATTCATGCGCATCTATAATCTTTTCTTTCGTCCATCATTCTTATCATTTTTCTTAATATACTTTATTTTTCATTTCTAATACATTTCTCTTTTCTTTACTCTTTTCTTTCTTTTCATTCATTTTTTGTTATTTCTTGCTTTCACTTTTCTTTTCTCTTTTTCTCTCTGGGTTACGGCTTAACCGCATCGCCCTTTTTTTCCTTTTCTCTGGGTTACGGCTTAACCGCATCGCCCTTTTTCTTTTTCTCTGCGTTACGGCTTAACCACATCGCCCTTTTTCATTTTCTCTGGGTTACGGCTTAACCGCATCACCCTTTTCTTTTGCCTCTGGGTTACGGCTTAACCGCATCGCCCTTATTCTCTTTCTATTCCGTATATATACATATATTCATTTTCACACATTTCCACAACTCACACTAGCAAATAAGCAATCATGCACGTCTAGCACCGAACATACACATTTCATATTTAAATCATTTTCTTGGTTTATACTCTTACTCTTTAATTGTTGTATCCTTTAATTACCAATTGTACTCCACACATATATTTCATTTAATCCGCCAGACATACATAACAGTTAATCACATATACTCAGACACAAATAATAACTAAATTTCATATTCTTTATTTAATCATTTCCCTTTATATCACTTAACCTTCAGACCGTACAACACATAACTCGTTTATCATTCATGCATAAATACACTTCAAGAATTCGTTTTTATCAGTTAGGCATACATGAAAATCGTCATATCAAATTAATCACAAGCACTAACAATAATTTCAACTTCTTCAATTAGACATACACATTAATAACTAACACTTAGCACACCCATTAAATTACACGTATCAATTTAAACTTCTTTTCATTTAAGTTCATTATTTACACTTAGGTATATAATATCCATTTTACATATCAAACTCAAACATATAATAAATTGTACATATTCTCATACAATTTAATTTCCCCCTTTTTTTTAATCTTTATTTAGCATCTCTTTTCATCGCTCAACATATCATCACCATCTACGATCAACTTACGTGCAGTGCAAGCATAATTATATTTTTTTTCCCAATAACCATACACATTAGCATTTTAACCTTGAGCATATATATATATAATCAAATAGCACATACATCATAATCTATAACATGCGATATTTCATATTTACATTTTGCACTTAAAACACATATTTCAAATCACCCTATTCAATTAGATTTTCTTTTGTTTATTTTCATCCTTTACTTTTAGTCTCGATTAATTACCTAAAAATTCAATCACACACATACTCGTATATACTTCGCAGGTATTATAACTAACCAGAAAGTACTCTCTAAAGCAAGGTAAAACACCCCTTACCTCGATTGACGAAAATAAAGGGTTAACCTCACAATTCGGGGCTTGCCGACGAGAAGGAGCGGCGATCCGTGAAGCTTCAATGACCCGGGGTGATGAACGGGTCCGTGGCGGTCGATACCGGTGAGTGGCGACGCGCCGGCGGTCGATGTCGGTGGTGAGAACAATTACAGGCTGGACCAAAGCAACAGCTTTGAGCTTCGGGACACCCGACACAAGCCCGGCACAGCCACGAGTGGCGGTTTCCTTTATGCTTCGCGGACTGGATTGCAATCGGGGAAGAGTGCAGGGAGGCGGCGGATATGGAGCTCAACAGGGACGACGAGCAACGGTGGCCCAGAGAGAGAAGAGGAGGACAGCGGCGGTGACAACCTGCAGTGGCGACGGCGGATCGCGACCCCGGTGGAAGCAAGTCGTGAATCGCGACTGGGGAGCTAGAGGAAGAACACGCGTCGCGAGCTTGAGGGAGAAGGGACACACGCGGCGGTGGCGGTTTCGACGGCGAGGATGGACGACGACGGATCGTGGCAGGGGCGACGGATTTGGGTGTTAACGGAGAAGTGAGAAGAAAGGTGAGCTGAAAAGGGGGCGGTTATGGTGGTGGGGCGGCGCTGCTGTTGAAGGGATGGGTGGTTTGTGGCGGCTGTGGGTCGGTGGAGGGAGAGAGAGATGGGGTAGGGCCGGCGGCCTCCACTGTGAAGGAAGAAGATGATGGGGAGGGAGGGTTTCGAACCCCCCTCCTCTTATTTTTTTTATTTTTTTTATTATTACATCATTATTATTATTATTATTATTCTTTTTCTTTTTATTTTCTTTTTTTTATTATTATTATTATTATTATTACTTGTGTTAGTATGGTTTTAAAACACTAATACCATTTTTCTTTATTTGTTTATTGTAAAAATCTCAAGAAATACTAATAATAAAACGTAAGCATCAAATAATTACCTCCATAAAATCATAAAGTTAAAAGTCTTGAAGTTCTTAAAACAATTTTAATAATTAAATATGTCGAAAGCAAATTAAAGTATAAAAAATATATTTTTCAATAAGGGTAACTGTTTTAATGATTCTACTTTAAAATATATAAGTAAGATATATTTTCATAAACACTGTAGGATACTTTATGAAAATGCTCTACACTCTAATGATAAATTTTAAGGATTCATTATTTTAATTTTAATTTAGTAAGTTTCGTTATTTAATACAAGCGAAACTAAGCGAAACTTTGGGATGTTACAATTCTCCCCCACTTAGGAGAATTTCGTCCCCGAAATTCCGATTGTTCCATAAAATGGAGAGACGTCCCTTGATAGAATTCCCGACTATGGTTTTTACTTCTTTTCAACTTCGCCAACTTATCAACTGTCGATCTACGTGGAGCTATAGGGGTTGATCCTGCTCTGGAAATAAGAGCAATACTAAACTCAACTTCTCGATTAATTGTCACCCGGCACAATCCAACTAGCTACCAAGTTCTCCCCCACTTAGTATCGACGTACCTGAGTGTGTCAATGTCAAGGAATAGGCTTGGTCGGTATTAATTGTCAGCTACTTAAATTCTTAATTACTTGGAGGGATTGAAGATAATATCGAGTTGATTATTAGTTGATGATCATTGGGTCATGTCGAATTTCTATGGTTTGGGCGGATTCTCGTTTCTACACACATCTATGTTCTCGTACTAGATGAAGGGTGCGACTGAGGGGTAAACTTAATTGGTTTCGGTATGATTACTTGGCAAAGTTTCTAAAATTTGTGTTTCTCGCGAACAACCACTTCGAATCATGGTAAGGTTCTCTATGGCTTATTGGGATCTAATTAGGCTTCTTAGGAAATGAAAGTTCCTACTTCGCTTGCTCCGACATCATTTGGAAGGTGACAATGATATCGGCCGTCAATAAACGTAAGGATCGGGGTGATCAGTCCCAACCTCGCATCTATCAACAGCACATCATTGCTATCTTCATTGCTAGTACCATCCTTTAACAGATGCAAGAGTAAGGATGACCAATCCTTACCCTACTCACTATTAAATGACAACGCCATCACAAGGTTTAGTTTAGATTTTTAATTAGAGTCCTACAACTTATCGGTTCTTCCTACGGCTCCTCATGGTTGTCTTAAAGTTCGGTTAAAGTGTGTGTACTTCTTGAGTTTCACAACACCACATTGGAAAGGCTTAGGGACTTAGATTCTGAGAAGAGTAATCTTTGGGAAATATTGATAAGGAACTAATGAGATCAACCTAGAATTCATATAGAATCTCTATTCTAAAAAACTGCCCTAACTCCTTTGCCCGTTCGGTTTCAAGAAATTAACATCTCACATAAGGTATACCTCCACTTAACTCGTCCAAGACCACTCCTAATTTGCCCAGATCGGCTCCTACCCGCTTGTTGCCTTGAAGTACATCCACTTCTATCCACGGGGTATTTCTGGGACACTATATTGCAAAAAGTCCAATTTGTTCACACTGGTGACAAGGACCCTCTTTAGCAATCCGATCCTTGTACTAGCACACACCGCGGTGAGACTTTCTGAAATGTGAACATGGTGTCTAGTAATGGAAACGACCACGCTTTGGTTCACATTTCTTGGGACTGCTGCCTTAGTGTGGTTGTCGGCGTATGGATCTACTTTCTGAACCGGTCTCTTCCCTTGTTAGCGCTTCCTAACCTTAGAATCTATTGAGTGACAACACTATCTCGGGATTTAACTAAGTTTCATCAGAATCCTATAGTTGACTGATTATTTCTAAAGCTTTTCAAAACTAGCTAAGAAACTAAATGGAATTCGCATATTTCTTAAATCTCACGGTCCCTTGTTGTAAGGGGTTAATTAAGGATTGAAATCGTAAGTAGATCAAGTTCGACGTAATTCTTATCACAGAGCTAGCGAAGATATAGGCCTAGGGTTCGGAGAGTGTCTCTACCTTTTAGTAGGTCCTAATCTTTTCACACATTTAGTTGCAGTGAATTATATTACATAGTAGCTAACACATACCTCCAATTCGCTCAACCAAGGCTTCCACCATTTCTCTCTAATTCGGGTTGGTTTAAACCTGCCTTTTGCACCTGAGCCGCGTCCACTTCCATCTTTAGGGTGCTCTTGGGGCAGTTGGTGGCTAAGTGCCATGGTTGTCCGCACTGGTAGCAAAGGCCTTCTTTCTTGCACCGATTTATCAGCCGGCACTTACCACGATGGAATTTTCCACAAAGTGAACAAGGTGGCGTAGTGTGGGTGATGGTCGTATCCTGACCCGTTGCAAGAGGAACGTCTGCTCTAGGATGTGAATAAGGGCCCGACCTCTGAATTGGACCCCTATCTCTAATAGGACCATCTGACTTCTGAGCCGTCTTGCTCTGCTTTTCCACCAATTCTTGCTTGAGGGCCTTCTCATAAGCACTCGTCATATTAACAAGCTGAGAGAGGTTGGCGATGCCCTGATACACAAAAGCAGTCCTAATCTTGGCATGAAGACTGGACTCAAACTTCATGCATTTGGTGCGCTCATTTGCGTCCCTGTAGCTGCCTGAATATCGGATCAAATCTTCAAATATTGCCGTATATTCACCAACACTCATGTTTCCCTGCTCCAACTTGAGGAAGGCCATCTCTTTTTCCCTTCTAACGTCCTCTGGAAAGTACTTCCCAAGGAAATGGACCTTGAAGAGATCCCATGAAATAGCTTCATTTGTTGCCTCCAAACTCCTTCTTAGTTGCTCCCACCAGTGCTCCGCTTCGCTAGTCAGAACATACTCAACTACTCGAATCTGATGATCGGCTGGTGGTTGCAAAGAACGGAGGATCTTTTCTATCTCCTTGAGCCACTTTTGAGCTCCATCTGGATTGTAGCCCCCTTCGAACCTAGGCGGTTCGCTCTTTCTGAATCGAGCCAACCAGTCAATCTCCACAGGAGCTGGTGGTGGAGGTTGCATGGCTGCTGTTGCAGCTGCTACAGCTGCTGCGATGTTCTGGGCTTGATTTTGTTGCATATTCGCAAAATTCTCAGCCTGGTTCTGCTGAGCTTGGGCTTGGTTCTGCTGCAATTGAACCAGAGTTTCGAGGATTGCAGCAATGTGGTCATTGTCGGCCCGTCTCCCAGCCATACTGTTTAGTCATGGAGGGACAACCAGTTAAAGATCAAATAGTTCAACAATTATATGTCTATACATATATACATACTGCTAACTAACTTAGACACTTAGTTACACACTTCAGTTACTCGCTCGGTGAGTAACCATTGGAGTAGTGAGTCCACACTCCATGGCCGAGGGAAACTGCTATGATACCCAAAATGTAACACCCTCACAAATAACTAGTTAAAATTATGATTTATTAAAATAGGTACTTAAAAATTTCTTTTTAAATTAAAATACTTAAGAATATTTTTCCGGAAAACGGGCAGAGTTTCCTCTGTTTTTCGGAAATTCCCAAAATTTCCTGTTTGTACCTGTTCAGACCAGAACAATTTAAAATATAAACAGACACATTTTACATTTGATTATAATCCTAATGCCCTTACTAATACAAGTTTAGGGCGCATAACTACTACATATTTCAAATTACAAAAATAACAGTTTTTCACAAAATTACACTACAGTCCACTCAAAAATAATGAGCGAACACTCAACATGGTGGAGTGTTATTCCTGCTCGGCCTGAAACTGAGTCTGCTCAAACTTTGAACCTGTAAAAATGGTTGCAAGGGTGAGCTTTACACATGAAATAGAGAATAGCTTCTAACTAGACATAATAACCTACTAAGTCAAACACAAACATTTCAGGTAGTTCAAAACATAGCAACTCAAACAATTCAAATTCATACGCATCTATAATCTTTTCTTTCGTCCATCATTCTTATCATTTTTCTTAATATACTTTCTTTTTCATTTCTAATACATTTCTCTTTTCTTTACTCTTTTCTTTATTTTCATTCATTTTTTGTTATTTCTTGCTTTCACTTTTCTTTTCTCTTTTTCCTCTGGGTTACAGCTAAACCGCATCGCCCGTTTCTTTCTCTCTGGGTTACGGCTTAACCGCATCGCCCTTTTTTTCCTTTTCTCTGGGTTACAGCTTAACCGCATCGCCCTTTTTCTTTTTCTCTGGGTTACGGCTTGACCGCATCGCCCTTTTTCTTTTCCCTCTGGGTTACGGCTTAACCGCATCGCCCTTATTCTCTTTCTATTCCGTATATATATTCATTTTCACACATTTCCACAACTCACACTAGCAAATAAGCAATCATGCACGTCTAGCACCGAATATACACATTTCATATTTAAATCATTTTCTTGGTTTATACTCTTACTCTTTAATTGTTGTATCCTTTAATTACCAATTGTACTCTACACATATATTTCATTTAATCCGCCAGACATACATAACAGTTAATCACATATACTCAGTCACAAATAATAACAAAATTTCATATTCTTAATTTAATCCTTTCCCTTTATATCACTTAACCTTCAGACCGTACAACACATAACTCGTTTATCATTCATGCATAAATACACTTCAAGAATTCGTATTTATCAGTTAGGCATACATGAAAATCGTCATATCAAATTAATCACAAGCACTAACAATAATTTCAACTTCTTCAATTAGACATACACATTAATAACTAACACTTAGCACACCCATTAAATTACACGTATCAATTTATACTTCTTTTCCTTTAAGTTCATTATTTACACTTAGGTCTATAATATCCATTCTACATATCAAACTCAAACATATAATAAATTGTACATATTCTCATACAATTTAATTTCCCCCTTTTTTTTAATCTTTATTTAGCATCTCTTTTCATCGCTCAACATATTATCACCATCTACGATCAACTTACGTGCAGTGCAAGCATAATTATATTTTTTCCCAATAACCATACACATTAGCATTTTAACCTTGAGCATATATATATAATCAAATAGCACATACATCATAATCTATAACATCCGATATTTCATATTTACATTTTGCACTTAAAACACATATTTCAAATCACCCTATTCAATTAGATTTTCTTTTGTTTATTTTCATCCTTTACTTTTAGTCTCGATTAATTACCTAAAAATTCAATCACACACATACTCATATATTCTTCGCAGGTATTATAACTAACCAGAAAGTACTCTCTAAAGCAAGGTAAAACACCCCTTACCTCGATTGACGAAAATAAAGGGTTAACCTCACAATCCGGGGCTTACCGACGAGAAGGAGCGGCGATCCGTGAAGCTTCAATGACCCGGGGTGATGAACGGGTCCGTGGCGGTCGATACCGGTGAGTGGCGGCGCGCCGGCGGTCGACGTCGGTGGTGAGAACAATTACGGGCTGAACCAAAGCAACAACTTTGAGCTTCGGGACACCCGACACAAGCCCGGCACAGCCACGGGTGGCGCTTTCCTTTATGCTTCGCGGACTGGATTGCGATCGGGGAAGAGTGCAGGGAGGCGGATATGGAGCTCAACAGGGACGACGAGCAAAGGTGGCCCAGAGAGAGAAGAGAAGGACAACGGCGGTGACAACCTGCAGTGGCGGCGGCGGATCGCGACCCCGGTGGAAGCAAGTCGCGAATCGCGACTGGGGAGTTAGAGGAAGAACATGCGTCGCGAGCTTGATGGAGAAGGGACACACGCGGCGGTGGCGGTTTCGACGGCGAGGACGGACGGCGACGGATCGTGGCATGGGCGACGGATTTGGGTGTTAACGGAGAAGTGAGAAGAAAGGTGAGCCGAAAAGGGGGCGGTTATGGTGGTGGGGCGGCGCTACTGTTGAAGGGATGGGTGGTTTGTGGCGGCTTGTGGCGGCTGTGGGTCGGTGGAGGGAGAGAGAGATGGGGTAGGGCCGGCGGACTCCACTGTGAAGGAAGAAGATGATGGGGAGGGAGGGTTTCGAACCCCCCTTCTCTTATTTTTTTTTCTTTTTTTTATTATTACATTATTATTATTATTTTTCTTTTTCCTTTTCTTTTTATTTTATTATTATTATTATTATTACTTGTGTTAGTATGGTTTTAAAACACTAATACCATTTTTCTTTATTTGTTTATTGTAAAAATCTCAAGAAATACTAATAATAAAACGTAAGCATCAAATAATTACCTCCATAAAATCATAAAGTTAAAAGTCTCGAAGTTCTTAAAACAAATTTAATAATTAAATATGTCGAAAGCAAATTAAAGTATAGAAAATATATTTTTCAATAAGGGTAACTGTTTTAATGATTCTACTTTAAAATATATAAGTAAGATATATTTTCGTAAACACTGTAGGATACTTTATGAAAATGCTCTACACTCTAATGATAAATTTTAAGGATTCATTATTTTAATTTTAATTTAGTAAGTTTCGTTATTTAATACAAGCGAAACTTTGGGATGTTACAAAAAACAAAGAGCTGAATTCTACTTTGAAAAATTCCTCAAACACCTCTAGTAATGAAATCAAAATTAAGGCTAGTTCATCTTCTTGTAAGTTTTGCAAGGATTTAGTAAAAGAAAATGGAGATTTAAAGGAAACATTTGCGAAATTTACTAAAGGAAGAAATACCTTAAATTTGATGCTAGGGAGACAAAAATGTTTTTTTAAATAGAGCAGGTATAGGTTATCAACCTGGTAGACACCAAAAGAAATTAAGTACCATTTTTGTCCCTTCTAGCTCCTATAAGAAGCCTCTTATTATTTCTATTACTGTGGTAAAAAGGGTCAAGGTGCACATGAGAGTGCAAACACCGGAAAGTTAAGTTCATTAAAAAGAACGATGATGCTGTAAGGTGGCACAAAGGGCACTATGGTACCGCTAACTCACCAGGACCCAAGAAGATATGGGTACCTAAAAGGAAAACCTGAATTTGTTTTGTAGGTCACTCCGAAGGACAAGAAGTCTTGCTGGTACTTGGATAGTGGATGCTCTAAACTCATGACTGGAGACAAATCCAAATTTTCATATCTCACTCCCAATGACCAAGGACACGTGACCTTCGGTGACAACAACAAAGGAAGGATACTTGCCATTGGTAAAGTTGGTACTCCTCCTAACCCTTGTATTGAAAATGTATTACATGTTGAGGGCCTAAAGCATAACTTGCTAAGTATTAGTCAGTTATGTGATAAGGGCAATAGGGTTATATTTGATTCTGATAGTTGTATTGTCGAGAGAATAATTGATAATGTTATAAAGCTTGTTGCTCGCAGGATAAACAATATTTATTTAATTGATCTTAATTCAATTCACTCAAATAATGCTAAATGTCTATTATGTAAAGAGGATGAATCTTGGTTGTGGCATCGTAGAATAGGGCATATCCACATGAACCATTTAAATAAATTATCTTCTAAAAACTTAGTAATTGGTTTGCCAAAGCAAAAATTTTCTATTTCTGAAAAATGTGATCCTTGTTCAAAATCAAAACTCACAAGGGTATCTTTTCCTCCTAAAAATCTTATTTCAACTCAAAGACCATTGGAACTTTTACATATGGATCTTTTTGACCCTGTCAAACAAAAGGCTTTAGTGGCAACTATTATTGTTTGGTAATTGTGGATGTATTCTAGGTATACATGGACACTATTTATTACTCATAAAAATGATCCATTCCATGAATTTAAAAAGCTAGCAAAGGTTGTTCAAAACCAAATGTATTTAAGCATTACATCCATTAAGACTGATTGTGACGGTGAATCTGAAAACCGATTTTTTGAAAAGTTTTGCGAAAAACATGGCATTAAGCATTATTTTTCAGCTCCAAGAACTCCGGAGCAGAATGAGGTTGTAGAGAGGAAAAATAGATCTTTAAAAGAACTTTATCGAACCATGCTTAATGACATGAATTTACCGACATATTTTTGGGTTGATGCTGTGAATTCTGCTTGCTATGTTATGAACCGTGTTTTAATAAGGCCCATTTTAAAGAAAACCCCATATGAGTTGTTTAAGGGGAGAAAACCAAACATATCTCATTTGAGAGTCTTTGGATGTAAATGTTTTGTGCATAATAATGGTAGAGACAATCTAGGGAGTTTTGATGCTAGAGCTGATGAGAGTATATTTCTTGGTTATTCTACATCGAGCAGAGCTTATAGGATTTACAATAAATCTCATAATACAATTGAGGAATCTATTCATGTATCATTTGATGAATCTAGCGACTATTCCTCTAACAACTACCTGCAAAGGCTGGAAATAATTCTACAAAAAGATCTAGATGCCACGTTACAACAGGAAGAACTTCTTTGGCACCAAAAGTCCAGAAAATAGTGGATCCAAGGAGGAGATAGAAACACAAGATACTATCATGCTAGGACTATTAACAGACGCAAGAAGAATAATATTTTAGCTCTCAAAGATCCTAATGGTGAATGGTCCTACGATACTGATGCTATTCGGGACATGGTGAGATCTTTCTTTATTAACTTGTACAGGGAAGACAATATGAATAGGCATATTTAAATTTTTATATTTCCTATCCGGTCTTGGATAAAGATTTAAATTTTTTAGGCTTGGTGCCAAACCAGGATGAGATTAAGAAAGCAAGCTTTGCTATGGGTTCTCTAAAAGCCCCGGGGGAAGATGGCTTTCGTGCTATTTTTTACAAAACTAATTGGGAGATCATTAAAAATAGCTTTTATGATTTTATTCGCAATGCTTGGCATTATAAGGAGGCTATAAAAATGATAAATACTAGTATGCTTGTTCTCATTCCCAAGTTCGATAATCCTGAGTTTGCCACTCAATTCAGACCCATTGCTTTATGTAATGTTGTTTATAAATGCATCACTAATATTCTTGCCAACAGGTTGAAGCCGTTTCTCAATGATTGGATTTCTCCATATCAAGTTGGTTTTATCCCGGGACATAAAATCCAAGACAATATCATTGTGGCCCAAGAATTAATGCATACTATGAAACACATGAATGGTAGACAACTCTTTATGTCAATAAAATTTGATCTTGAGAAGGCTTACGATAGAATTTCTTGGAATTTTATTAAAAATTGCCTTCATGAGCTGAATTTACCTGAGAATTTTATTGATCTCATTTACACTTGTATCACATCTTCCTCGTTTAAATTACTGTGGAATGGTGATAAATTTGAGGTTTTCCTTCCTACTAGAGCAATTAGACAGGGAGATCCCCTATCTCCTTTTCTGTTTGCTATATGCATGGACAAATTATCCCACATGATAGAAGAATCTGTGAACAAAGGAGACTGGAAACCAATCAAAGCAGGTAGACATGGTCCTCATATTTCTCACTTAATGTTTGTTGATGATCTTTTAATTTTTGCAGAGGCCTCTATGGATCAATTCGACCATATCATGCATTGTATGGAAACCTTTGGGGAAGCTTCAGGGCATAAAGTTAATGAGGCAAAAACTAGCATCTTTTTCTCCTCTAATGCATCCCAACAAACCAAAGATCAAATTATACAAATCAGTGGTTTCAAGCATACCACAAGGTTGGGAAGTTACCTAGGATCAATTGATCACAGTTCGAGAAGAAGGAAAGAGAACTACAAACCTATTCTTGAAAAGATTTGCAAAACAAAATGGCTGGGTGGAAAGCTAATTCCCTATCCATGGCTGGTAGAGTGACTCTAGCTAAAACCTCTTTAGGTACTATGATGAATCATATAATGCAACATGAGGCGCTACCGAAAAGCATATGCAACGAGGTTGAGCAAATCCAAAGGAATTTTTTGTGGGGTAGTACCAGAGAACGGTGGAAAGTTCACTTATTGAGTTGGAATCAGTTATGCTTACCAAAATGCAAGGGAGGTCTTAGTTTTAGAAAATTGTCCAGCTTCAATGATGCCTTCCTCCTAAAGCTTGATTGGGGTATGATCTCTTCTCCTGAATCCCTTTGGGTTCGTGTTCTTAAAGGAAAATATGCTCAGGGACAAGATCTAACTCAAAGAGCTGTGCATAAAGCTACAGATTCTGGTTTATGGAAGAGAATGGCAAAACTCTGGCCCGTGCTGATTTCCAACGTGGAACACAACATCGGAAATGGTAGAATCACGTGGTTTTGGAGAGACAAGTGGATTGGAAACAATGTGAAACTCAACGAGTATGCCTCGGTTCCTTTAACAAATAATGAAGATTTGGTTTTGGTAAGAGATATGGTTTCTCAGGAGGGAGATTGGAACTATACTCTTCGAAGTCTTCTCTCTAACGATGGTCTTCTGCGCTTAAGAGCCCTTCCTGCTCCAACCGATGATATGGATCAAGACAACATCATATGGGGACCTTCAGATAATGGTTGCTTCACGGTGAAAAGTGCTTACGAGGTAATCAACAATGAGATAGCGACGGTGGAACAGATACTCTGGCATAACCTTTGAGAGATAACAGCACTGGATAAATGGAAAATTCAGAGCTGGAAAGTGGGTCACAATTGGCTTATGACTAATGAAAGGAAAAGCAAATGGGGTCTTGGGCAAGCTTCATGCCTAATTTGTCATTACCATACAGAATCTATCATTCATGCGCTAAGAGACTGCGCTCATGCCAAACAGCTATGGAATAAACTAATAACACATGAAGAAAGAGCTCTATTCTTCAAAGATGATCTTCACTAGTGGTTTCGCATCAACATTCAAAGAGGATGGTGAAACCACTCAAGAGATTATTGGGGAAGTATTTTCCTTTGCTGTCTATATTACCTTTGGAATTGGCGCAATAATTATATTAATGATAACTCCTTTATCTATCCTCATAATATGCATGTTTTTGTTTCTAAGCAGGTAAAGGACGTCTTCCTGGCAAACAACTTAAAAGTGTCTGATCATGTCCAGCAAAGAGATACTATCTTCATCCGTTGGACATTTCCCCCCGAGAATTGGTTCAAGCTCAATTCAGATGGAGCTTCAAAAGGCAACCCCGACAAGTTTGGTTGTGGAGGTCTAATCAGAAATCATGAAGGCAAATTTATTAATGGGTTCTGTCTTAATTTGGGCAACACTATAGCTTTTAACGCGGAACTTTGGAGAATCTTAAGTGGTATGCAGCTTGCATGGAGTCAGGACATTCGTAGTCTCATTGTGGAATGTGATTCCAAGTCTATAATCAATATGCTCAACCAAGAGCGTAATGATGAAATGCAGAATAGAAAGAATGGCATCATGGGCGCATCAATCTCATGAGGAAAAAGGATTGGAGAGTTGTTTTCATGCATACACCAAGAGAAGGGAACACTTGTACAAACTTCTTGGCCAATAAAAGTCTCAATCTGGACTTTGGTACTCATGTCTTCGAACAAGCTGATACTGAGCTGCGTAGGCTAATGGCACAAGACTATAGGATGATTGCTGCTCCTAGGAGCATGTTAATTAGTTAGTTTTCTCTGTTGTTTTTGGGCGGTTTGCCCCTTATGTTTACCAAAAAAAAGATACTCTCTCTGGTTCCTATTATAAGAAAAATGATGTATACATATTTTGGTCCCAAATATAATAAAAATTAACCAATTTTCTATTCCCAATACAATTATTCGAAAAATGTTTCTAGAAAGTAGTGATCTCATTTAATTTTTGTTCATTCACAATACAACTTTCCAAAAGTAATCATATTTTTTATGATTTTGAGAAAATTAAATACATTCAACTAACTTTCTTAATAAGTGTGATTTCAGTTATTGCTTCGTATAATAGGGACCGGAGGGAGTAATATTTAGATTGTTAATGTATCTTCAGTGTTTTCAAGTTAAGATATACTGATTATGCAATATCGATATTGTTATTTGTATTGATATTATTTTCAATATTTTAAATTTTAATTAAATATGTTAAATAGACCAGATCGGAAAGAACCATTTATTAATGGTCTGATCTTCAGTCCGATCCGGTCTGATCTTCGTGCATAGAATACATCTAAATCAAACTATTTTTTTTACATGCTAAATCAAACTATGTTAATTTAATTAATCATCTCCAATATTTATCAAAAACTAAACTGGATCGAACCGAACCATTACACCCTTATTGTAGACAAAAATAAAGTATTGACCAATTAAAAAGTAATGATACATGCGGTATATGATATCAAAAAAAAAATACGTAAGTAAAAGTTGTAAAAACATCATCACTCCATAATTATATCAAGCTCGCAAAAAGAAAAATTAAAAAAATTATGATAAATAAACTTACAAAATTATCCAACAAACAATTTTACGTCATAAACAAAAAATGTTACTATGTGTAATTTGCTAAACAATCAAATCACTTTCTCCGTAGTAGTTGTCGTGTAGTAGACCTATTTGGAGCGATCATTTTTGAAATGAAAATGAACGGAGATACTCGTTTCTGAAACCCAGTGTATCGCTTACACGTGTCCAAAAGCTGGATCAAATTCCGCGTCCACATCAAATACTTCCGCAACCAACACTTTCTCGGTGTAACAGAAAGACATTTCCCTCTCTCCCTCACTCTCTCTCTCTCTCTCTCTCTGAACGCTCCCATTTTGCAAACACCATGGCTGCCAGAATGGACATGTCTCTCGACGACATCATCAAGCGATCCTCCGCCTCTCGCCGCCGCTCCAGGGACCGTCCCCGCGGTCCAGGTCCCGACCGCCGGTTCCCACTCCGCAATCCAGCCGAATCAACACCGTACTTCATCCCGCAGGTGATTTTAATTTTAGGGTTTACGCTTTTTATTTTATTTTACTATTTTGTCCTTATTATGAACCAACCAAACAAGGTGTATGTTGTTGCTGTTTTGAGGCAGGGAAGGGTATTATTGTCAAGGCAAATGTTGCAACCAAACATGATGATGGATGGTAATGCCGTGGCTGTGGCTGAGACTGAAACTGAAACTGAAACAGTACTTTACATATCCAACTTGCATCATGATGTTTCTAACTATGATATTAAGGTATTTTTATTATTTCAATGAATACACTAATTAGTGTGTGGTAAACAATGTATTTGTGATCGCTTAAACCTTGACATTACGAAGTATAGCAGTCGAAGGCGGCTGCAATTGTGGTTGAGATATGGTTTGGGCAGCTCCCAAATCATTAACATCGAGACGCTTGTAGCGGTTGCGGACACTAAGACTGATTAAAAAAAAAGTATTCCTAGATTAGTTCTTAAGATGAATTTCAAATGCTGGTTAAGAATTTTTTTTAATAAAAATTTTATTTTATTCTTAGTGCAAGCTAAGACAAATTTGAGGACCATGTTAGTCATGATGGACTATTTTGATTGGCATTTGAGACTATTAGAGACCTAGGTGGGAGTTTTTACTTTTGGTGTCTCGATCTACATTGATGAACCATTCTTTGTAGGGGACAAATTTTTGGATTCCTCTTTTCGTTTTTCATGTCACTGTTGAGTTCACAGTAGCTCCTGCAAGTAGCATGTCTATGAAATTGAAAATCTATATTTGTGGTCTGGTGTCTAGAAGTTTACTTTATATCTGTTGGTGCATTGCATGTTGCAACTGTTTTGCCGAGTCTTCAATTATTTTCAGTGTTTGGTAAATTAGATATCAGTTTTTATGACAAGGCTTTCAATCCGGTTTCTAAATTTTAACTTGGGTGGGTCTCATATCTACCTTTTTTTTTTTGTTGAAATTGGAAGGGGGGTGGGGGGTTGCATCAGGGTGTTTTTTAATGCAATCTGAATTGATGACATCTACCCAAATCCTACTCACACTAACCAATCCATATGGCTTGTCTCAAAGCAATGTCGGATTTCTTTTACTTTGGTTTCCGAAATTTTGTTTGTTATGTAACCCCGAGTTTTTGGTCAGTCGAATAATGTTAAAGAAGTGTGAACTCTTCTCTGCCTTTGCAGCTGCTCTTCTCTGAAGAGGGTGAGTTGAAAAGACACTGCATCCATTATGACAAGAGTGGGAGATCAAAGGGAACAGCTGAAGTTGTCTTCAGGAGGCAGTCTGATGCTTTAGCAGCCATCAAAAAATACAACAATATGAAGCTTGATGGACAAACATTGCGAATTGAGCTAGTTGGAACATGTTCGGTTACTCCTGCTGTTATGCCTCCTTTTCAAAGTAGCAGCATACTGGGACCAGTGCCAAATGATGTCCATGTAAGGTATGAAATTCTGATTCCTGATCTTATGAGATTCTCTTTAGTGTAAATGTGTAACATTCAATTAATTTCTTCTGGTACCTAGTCTTAGTTGTGAATGTTTAGCGTCCTTTGGAATAATCAATAACCTTTTGTTAAACTTTTGCGCTAGTTATGTTTATTTATATGGATGTGATTAGATGATTGGTCTTTCATGCCTAAGGTATAACATATTTGTGGCTTGAGTGTTGAGTCCCTTCCTTGCTGTAGGAATTGTGCTTTTACATGATCAAATTTTCCTCCTCCATTTTGTTTTCTTTAAGTGTCTTTTTTTCTCAATATTACATATTACTTACTGCTTATCCAAAAAAAAAAAAAAAACTTATATTACAAGTTTCATACTATTTTATTCACAGGGGAGGAGGAGTGTCCGTGTTTGATGATAACAGGTTCTACTATGGCTTTGCTGGAGGCCTTCTTCCAATGGGCCATGCAGAAGAGAAAGGTTTTGCCAGAAAGGTATCTGCTAGAGATCTTGATGATGACTTGGAGAGGTATCGTCGCCTTCCAAGGGGCCGTGGACAAGTGAAGGGCCATATTGGGAAGGTATCTGCTAAAGAACTTGATGACGACTTGGAGAGGTATCGTCGCCGCCTTCCAAGGGGCAGTGGACAAGTAAAGGGCCATATCGGAAACCTATCTGCTAGAGATCTCGATGATGACTTGGAGAAGTATCGCTTACAAGCTACGCAGATAAACAAAGAAAATTGAAAGTAAGTTCATGGTTAATAGCTAGAATGACTCTTATCTGAGTAAATAGGTCAGACAAGGACTAGGTAATGGAAAATGTGCCTGGGGTTCTGATTTACAATTTTGGTAGCAAGACTTTACTTCTGCTGCATATATCAAGTATGCTATTTGTACATCTTAATTTCTAAACATTCTACTGATTTTGTATCTCATTGCGTCAAGCCCCTATGCAGTATGTACAGATTATCCATGGATAATCTTAAGAATCAAATTTCCATGACATGTTGCTTTGATTCCGAAATAAGTAGTAAGCAGTACGTAAACAGTGCGATATTTGATTATCGGATATTCTAATTCTCGGTTTATACCAATTAAAGAAAGGTTGAATTAATCTGGAGGTTCCCCGAACTATTTCGGAATTTTCATATAGATCCCTATACTTTAAAAATTTGTAATCGAGTCTTTAAACTTTAAATTTATTTTGATCTTTAAAATTTGTAGCCAAATCTCTTATCATTAAAGCCATTTGTAATTGGTTCCCATTCATTTTCCTTAAATAATAATAATAATAATAATTATTATTATTAAATTATTATTTTTATATAAATAATAAGAGATGTGAATATTTGATTTATTTATTTTATTAGTCACACGTGTCTTTCATTTTAAATAATTCTGAGTTAGGAACATCTTTAGTATAGAGAACTAATTTTTGTAATTCCATAAAAAAATTAGAAAGAGACACCTCTAAAGTGTAGTTTAATGTGTGTGAATCTCGACCAAATTCCGATCTAAATTCATTAATCAAGTGTAGAGATCGTAATGATCCATCATATTCAATGTCTAGGTTAATGCACTTTAACGAAATGTATTTTAGAGGAGTAATTTTAAAAATTAATATACTTTGATTGATTTTTATTTAAAAATATTTTTATTTTAAAAATAGTAGGGACTTAATTACAAATGACTTTAATGATTAGGAATTTGGTTATAAACTAGTTATTAACCTGTGCAATGCACGGGTTGATCGAATATTTTTAATTATATTATTATTTAGTAATAATATTCTTGTAATACTATGATTAGTTCAATGCACGATATATATCAATCATTGTATTTGTTATTTAAAATTAAATGGTTCAAAAAAATAAATATATTTAATTTAACATTAAAAAAATATATAATTAAATTCATGATAGTCTAGGTAGACTTTATAGAAAAAGAAGTAATTGATATCATCAATAACTTTGAATTTAGAATTTTGCAAGGATTGAACTCGAATATATATATATATATATATATATATATATTATAAATTTAATATTATTCAGGATTTTTTTATAAGATAAAAAATTCAATCAAAAAGTGAAGAAGTATAATACTCCTCACGAAAAGAGTACATAATGCAAATATCTGACCGAAACAAAAATAGAACATAACCCCAAGTACAAGATAGGGGAGCAAAACTAAGACTCCCCAAATCTAAAGGCAATAAGATAACATGCTTTGAATTGCATTTGTTTGCCATTCAAAGAGGGACATACACCGCATATTAGTCTTTCCTTTTAACCATATAATTTTTATCTTCTTCACCCATTCATATGTTATTATTGAATAATATCGAATAATTTAACGACCTGATAAAGGTAAATATTGAATAATATCATTGCTCAGAGTTAAAATATTACACTAATTAATTTAAACAATGATAGTTACTAATTAACATGTAATATTTTATAAGCGAATTAATATAAAGATTACATAATTCATATAAACAAATTAATATAAATCAATAATATAAGCAATGTGGTACATATAAATAATACTCCCTCCGTTTTTTTCTTTGGTCTTTTTGGAGTTGTGCACACAGATTAAGAAAGTGTTGATTGTGATGATTATTGTAAGGTTTATATGTATTTTGTCAAAACTGCCCCTATTTAATCTTTATTGAAAGTTGTAGTAGTATTTAATTTTTATAAGTAAGTGTGTCCATTAATTAATGTTTAATGGTTTAGAGATGAGAGAGATGATAAAAGTAGAATTAATGAGGAGTGAATTAAATGATTGGATGAAAGGTTAAAATTGGAAAGAAAAATATGTTTGTGTATTGAAATTGTAAAAGGACCAAAGATATGAAACAAGGAAAAAAGGCCAAAAGGACCAAAGAAAAAAAAACGTAGGGAGTAATAGTTACAGAAAATTATGGTACACGTTTTGGAAAACTTTATGTCAAACTACATCTGTGCTTAACTCATGAGATAACAACATATTATTGACCATGAGTTAAAACTGGATTTGCCATATATAATATAACATTGGTCAGAGAAATTGTTGTGATTGCATAACAATAAGTAATTGGAAATTGCCTTATCTATCATTTATTTCGCGATGGGACCATGACTATTAAGGAACGAAGACTTTTTCACCATATTTTGTCCCTGTCATTACCTCTGCTTCAATGACATAGGTGTTCAACCTAGTCAACATCAATTTAATCCAATTACATAGCCTTGTGATTGTGATTGGTCAATGTTTTTCAGAAACATAATATGCCCTCAAAGTTTCAGTTTGAACTCATGATATATAGTAATTTTGAACTTGTTAAATCACTCAAAAATTCAGATTTACTCAAACGTTGATTCAAATGTTGCATTCCTTGTTGTCTATACTATATATAAATCCAGAATGGTTTATACATAAGGAAACAAGAATTCCCGCCTAATCACTCATTAAATGCACTTATTAGTTCCCCAATTAGCTCATTAATGATTTAGTTTCAAGTTGTAGCTGCGTGGAAGGGCAACAGTCAAGTAATAAAAGGCCCAAATAGTTTACATGGCCCATTATCTATGTTTTCAGCTTTCCTCTTTCATCGTATTTAGTGTCCTTTTTTGAGCTTGGTGCAGAAAGCGGAAAGTCACTTTCTCCGTTTTCCACCTTCCACCCATTTCTGAGCTCCTAAGTTCTTGCATGTTGGTTCCTTCACTGAAGAAATAAGAAAAACAATACATTCAACAGTAAATGGAAGGTAATATATGCAGCTTGCAAAGTCCGGATGGCAGGGAAGATGACCTGCACAGAGTTTTCGTCTCACGCTTCTTTCGGTCTGTCGGGCCATCAACCACGCGCCCCACCGCCGTTGTCCACCGTCAAAGCCACCGCCGCGAAGTAGTCGAAATTCGACGAGTTTGCCACCGTTTTCTTCGTCTCATGCTCCTCTCCAACTTCCCAACTACCACTACAAGTGAATCTAAGTTCTATCCATTCGTTTTTGATTTTGTTTGAAGTTCTTATAATTATTGGATTTGATATTGATAATATTTGGGTGTTGATTAATTCGATTTTAGAGAACTTTGAATTTTTAGGGTTTTGAGAATCTCTCATTTAGGGCTTTTGATGCTAAATGTTTTAATTTACAAAATTGATGTTATATAGCATTTATATGCCAGTCAGTATGTACTTGACTACACAAGTTTAATCTATGGGTTAGTTTTTATATTATGTTTTCAGTCTTCTTACTTACTATTTTTGTGTAACTAAGGTTGGGGCTCACCTCAATCGTTGTGTTAAGGTGAATGAAATAGTTCCATGGAAGCTGAAAGTAATGTACAGAGGAAGAGGGGTGCAAGCCCTAATGACAACTTAGGTAAAGTCTCCCCATTGATTTAAAATTTGTGATTTCATCTTATTAACTTCAATTTATGTTGCATGTTGTAGTAAAAATTCCATTATTCTCAGTTTGAGCTATATTTTTGAAGGTGTGATTAAAGTGTCTCAAAATCTTCAAGCTGTATGCATGGTATACAAATTATAGGGGGTTGTAACTTCAGTTTTAAATATGCGACTTACATATTTTAAATGGGTTTATCAGCTCCACTTTTGGATTTTAGAATGTTTTATCAGCTCTTTTTGGGTGATCTTTGAAATCAAGTGAGTCATGAATTTTTTTTTGTTACTGTTATGTTCTTTTTTAACTCCAATTTGTTCTTGATTCATGTGTTTATTTGCAGGAATTGGTGGTTGCAACTTCATGATTTTTGAGAGTTACTCATTGATTGTGATATTCAGAAAGGTTGGATACTTCAATCTCAGGAAATGGTTAGTTTCTATTTTCTTTATGCATTTTTCACAAACCCTAATCTGAAATGGTTGCATTTTTTTTTGTAAGAGTAAAGCATGATAAAATGTGATAAAATAAGTCAAGGAGTGAATTGAGAGTTTATTTTATATTCATGCTTAGCTCCTTGCATTAATTTATTATTATTTTGTGGTGAAAACATGACAGGAACCTTGGTGAGTACTAAGAAGAGCAAAATTTTAAAGTAATAAGTAGTAAGTAGAAACAAAGTAATAAGTAGTGTTTATGACTGATGCACACCACATCTTTGATAAAAGTAATAAGTAGTGTTTATGACTTTTATCATTTGTTTTTATTATAACATGATTTTAGTAACATACATAAAAAAGTCACACGAAAAAACTTTTGTAACATGACTTTTGTTTAAAAAAAAAATTATGCATAAATTAAATAGCATTTTGAGGTTTGTTTCTTTAAGTTTCTTTTTTTGTCCTAGGTTTCATGTTATCATGAATGAAGTGTCAAAAAAATTATTTAAAAGACTGTGATAATGAGTATTGAAAAAATAGTGATTGCTAGCATGCCTCTGTCAAATTTTTTATACTACTTGATTTCCTTTTTCATGGCTTGAAAGGGAATGAGTTTAAGATTGGTGCAAAAAGGAAAGCTCTGAAATTGGTGATAGAAGTTGATAAGAATAATTGGTGTTGTGAGTGATTAAAAGTTTGTAAGGCTCAATGTTAAGCATTATCCATCCATGAATTTATCTGCATTAATTAAAGCAAGGAAACGGGAAGAAAGCTTGAAGAAGGCAGTAGAAGTCAAAAAATTGTGCATAGGAAGTGTAAGATTATTGAATACAGTTTTTTATATCATGTAAATTGGCTTTTGCTTCCCAAATGTTCGTTGATTTTCTCTCTAACTTTTAGATGGTAATTTTATATCAATTTATGTAGCTTGAGAAGGCTTTGCATGAGTTGCCTACTGAATGTGTTGAAATCAAGGTTTCGGCTGAGAGTAAATTTTCTGAAGCACACCAACTAATTGACGAAACACAAAAAAAAAAAAAAAAACTGTGGCTGTGGTCAAATTGCATAATGCAGAATCTTTACAAGCAGAGGCTAACAAATATAACAGTGTTGCAGACTTAAAGCTTCAGGATGTTGAAGCAGGATGTTGAAGCACTGTGAAGATGATCTCAGTCCACAAATCACAGTTTTCAGATCAGAGTATGTATTTGAATAAACACAACTTAGGTTGTGTGCCTCAGGCAACATTGCGCTACTTAGATATTAGAAATACTTTCTTTGTAAAATTATGCATGTTCCTTATACAGAAATATTATATATGAGGTTGTGTGACAAGTGAAGAAGAAAGAACCGCTGGATGAAATGTTTTTTTTGTTGCCAAGGTCTACTAATGAAAAATGATATCTTAAAATGTTAAGACTCATGGTTTGATAAGAGCAAATTAGAATTAAAAAGGTTTGATAAGAGTAAATTGGAATAAGAGTTTATTGCTGCAAATGTTAAGAGCAAAGTGGTTAAGAACTCATGCTTTGATAAGAGCAAATTCACCCTTGCTTTGGTTGTTTAACTAGCTATGTTGTTCTAATGCACTCTATCTGTTTGTGTTTTTGTGTTGTGAAACAGATAAGGAGATTCTCATACCATGATGTGATTAGGGTCAATGTGAAGTCTATTAGCGTAGCCTTCTTGATTCTTAACAGTTCTGTTCTCTTGGTTGCAAGGTACTACTCTTACTTATACTTCCCCAACAATGTCTTTCATTTATTGCTTAAGTTCAACCTTTTTTAGAATTTTCAACAATAAATTTCAAATTTTTGTTTGGAAAAGTTTTGAGTTTCATTTGCTTCAGCCATCAGCTCTATTAAAAAAGTAATAGAAAAGTATGTTGAATTCTCTTAAATAGTATCGTTTTATACTTGGTGAGTGTAGAATGCTACTAAATAATAACTTATTATATTGTAATCTAAGTGCAGAAAATAATTGAAACATGGTACGCATATTCAAGATTTATAGGGTAGTTGCAGAAACATGGTAAAAGCTATAGTAAAAGAAGCAAAATTTATATTGCCTCAAGTGTGTGTATACTTAATCTCTGAGAAAATTGGTAAAAGCTATGTATATTCAAAATTTAACTTCAATTCATTATACATCTAAGCGTTTTGAGCACGAATATTGAATGCTCTTGATCGAGATGTTGTCCAAACTTGAGGAGAACAAAAAGATGACTATGAAGGCAGCTAAAGAAGCTGATGAATTACGGCAGCTACTAATTACATATCAGAATGAATTGAAACTGCAACAACTTACGAACCAAATAGATGCAAAATAAAAAACAATAGAACATATGTCACAAGAACTAGAAACAGATATCTCAATTAGGAGAGCTGAAGAAGAAGGAATCAGAATTAAGTGCAATGGAAAAGAAACTCAAAAATAACAAAGGACAAGTTGCACATGCGAATTGAACTTCAAGAGATAGTGAGTGTGTTGCATCTCCTCCCGTAATGGCTGATATTAAGAATTTGAAATCAGAAATGCACAAGGTAATTGTTCGGCTACCATTGCCTAAAATTAGAAATCAAGAACCTTTATATTGCTTTTGCATATTATTATTTAGAATTTTCTACTAGCATGCCAATCATCATGTCCATCATATGTTATAAATTTCTTAGCCAATTTGATTTTGTTTGTTAGTTAGTTTGCTCTCGGTTGTAAGCTGCAATTGCTCAACTAAATTGTCAATATAAAGTTTAATTTCAGTGTTAAGATATCCATTCAATTCAGATTTCATTCACTTCTCAAGTTCTCTTGAACTTGGAAATTAGAATGGGAAAGAGTAATGTTATATGTCATACATGGTTTTCCATGTAACCGTCCATGAATATAACAATGTAGTTGGCCCTTTGTTTCAGTTATAATGCAATAAAGTTAAAGCTGACTGAAATAAAAAAAACATTACCTGCCAAAGCATGCTGCAAACATGTGCACTCCATTTTTTTCTGTTTTCATGTTCCATTCCATGGGAATTGTTTCGAATGGTTTAGCATATTCTATTTAGAAATCTTTGCCTGTTATTGTTCAGGTACTTATGTCTTAGTTGTTATGTCATGGTTATTTTTTGGTTTCATGTGTTGAAAGATGGTCTTGCTGCAGTTCATGTGCCTTACTCATATAGTCATATGGATTTGGTATTATATTACTGGCTGTCATTGTTAAGCCTGCCACACTTCTATTGACAAACCAACAGGTTGGTACAAATTACAGCAAGTTAATAGATGCATATATGCATGAGATCATTGGATGATACTTTTTGAGTACTGCTATTTAGACAATCAGATTCCTCACACTCTCCTCATAGCCTTCTTTGTAATTCACTACTCCTATAACAATCGAATCCCCACTTAAATTTTTCAAATGTTGCTAAGATTATGTGGAGTCTCCTCATAAAGTTTGAGCAATGGTCATTTCCAAGTTCTTTCAATCTCCTTATAGTAATATGAAGTCTTATTATTAAAGTTCAACTTTAGGCTACCAACTCTCTTAAGTCATCTTTGCATAAAAGCAGAAAAACGAGGTGAATTTTTTTAATTGAGAAGCTCTTACTTTTAGTTTTGATCTGATTTTGAAGAATCATGATATGATAGTCTCTTCAGCTTTTGACATGCAACTCACGAGGTAGACTTAGAATCCATTTCATTAACCTCATATATATGAAACATTTTCTTCATTTTTATGATAACACTGGCATTTTCTCTCTATACAGAAAGGAGTTGGGAAGGATACTAAAAGCTATTGTGTTTTGAAGGCTAATAATGTAGGATGGGAAGAGGGTTCACCAAGTTTTGTTTAAAATACAAAATTTTGTAATCTCAGGGGCAAAAAATGCGCATTCTAGGAAATGAATTGTGCATTATTATGGCGCCTTTACTTTTGTTCACATTGTGAAATTTGAAATAATATTAGTCATTTTATTTATATCATTATATATTCAACTATATCTTGGTAGTTCTAATTGGAAGCAAATAAAAGTCATTGATAAATGAGTAAGAGTTGTACAAGTATAATGTTTATCGTGTACAACCAATCAATTGAAGGAACTTTGTTGCAATAAACCGAGTACTTGAATTTGCAAATTGGTAGATATTATTATTATTATTATTTTATTTTCATGAAATAAAAAGGTCACTTTTTCATAGATGCATGTAGTTATTAGATTGTAAAATAAAAAAAGTCACTTTTTCGTAGATGCATGTAGTTTAGTAGTTATTAGACTGTAAAACAATTTATTCATATTTAAAAAAAAAAGATTGTACTTAGTTTATATTATTAAGCAATACAGAAATTATCCAATATTAATAAAATATGGACAATCATAACCAATTATTACTTGATTACCACAATATTAATTTGATTAATAGCACAATAAGACTACTTCCCTATTGCAAAAACAGTTACATTAGTAAAAATATCAATCAAAGCACTTATTTGAGACCATAACCATAAGAATTTCAAACTTTAACTTTATTGCTTACCGTGTTGGCCCCGTGCGTGGCACGGGGTTATTATTATCAAAAGATCTTGGTATCATAAAATTTTTAAAAATATAAAAAATATATGCCTTAAAATTAACGTTAAAATTGTCCATCATAATTTACAGATAGTTGGGTTTCTTAATTATAATGTCAGGGATTCGATCTCTGTCGTGGGTATGGAAAAAGTTTTCTTAATTATAATGTCAGTATAATTGTTTATATTCCTTCAAAAATATTTTCCATTTTCTTATTATTAAGCTAATAATAATAATAATAACCCATAATTAAAGACACAATAATTTCATTACTGCAACAATATATTTCACCTAATATTTAAACACATAATAATTTCATAATTAAGCTGGTGGGTTGCCACGCACGGGGTTGGTTACTAGTTGTCTTTAAATTGGACAAATACTATTTTAAGTTTTTAACTACTTGATTTCTTCCACCAATTCCACTTTATCAATATCTTGGTCTTGAAAGATTTTTTTATTCATGTTAAGCCACACCAGCCAAATTACTGTAAACCAAATAACCGTCGCCTTGGACTTTTGTTTCTTCCTGACCAAATTCTGAAAAAAGCAGGAAAGCCTTACAAACAAAAGCATAATCTGGAACTGATGAGTGGATTTGAATCCAAAGCATTCTTTCTTCCCACACCCTCTTCGCTACTCCACAAAATAAGTGAGATGAATCTTTCTTAGCATTATTACACAGCTCATATTCCACATACACCAATGCTCCTCCTTTCTTTAGTAGAAATTCTATCTTAAAGTAACTACTAACTACTACATAAATGTTTGAACTTTGCATGGACCTTGATTTTCAGTTTTAACTACTACATAAATGTTTGACCTTTTGCATGGACCTTGATTTTCCAGTTTTTCTCAGTGCAACTAATAAACCAAATATCGCTCCCAAATCAGAGGACATTTGGGCCATCAAGAAATTATAAGCAGTTTTGACTGAAAAAATGCCACCATTTCCAAGACTCCAACATAAAGAGTCATCTCCAAGATATATCAGATTATTTAATTCATCAATTTGAGCCCAATCAAATGGTCTCCTCCGCCATCTGAAGTTCTATTTGCTTTCAAGATTTGTCATGTACTTCTTTTTCATAAATAAGTCTTTAACATTTGAAATCAAAAACAGAGTTGGAAACATATCCTTAATGGCCTGGTCACCAAACCAATAGTCTTCCCAAAATTTGAAAGAATTTCCACTCTTAAAATTGTAGAAAAACTTTTATCAAATCATTCTCCCCAACTCTAACCCCACCCTTAAATTAGACATCCTTCCACCACACTGCCACCCTACTCTCCTACTCCCCAAGTTTTCTAATATGAAAGGGTGAAGCTCCCCAAACTTACCATACAACACTTTTCTCCAAAGCCCCCTCCCTACAACCAGACGTCACCTCCACTTACTTAAATTAGCCTTGTTAAATATGAACAGATGTTTTTGTCCTAAGCCCGTTTTCTTTACTTTGACATACTAAATCTCATCTAATAATTTTTTGCTGTCCTCACATCACTCCACAGAAAATTTATCTGAATTTTAACCAAAATCTCGCACCTTCCTAGGAAAAGAGAAATGTATGGGCAAATTTGACACAACAGAGTTGGTCAGAATTATTCTACCTCCCAAATACCTTTCAAAAAAGACAACTTGGTTTGAAAGTTTAACATTTGCAGTTAGAGGAATTCCAAGATAAGAGAAAGGAAAATGACCAATTTTGCAGTGCAGTGATGCCTCCAACATTGACTCCGGGACAACATTAACACTATAAATGCTACTACGAAGTTTATTTTCAAACCAGATGCTAATTCAAACCCACGAAGTATAGCTTTAACCAACCAGAAAGTTTCTCGAGTAGTGTTTAGAGGATAATGGTGTCACATTGAATAATGGAGACTGGAACTCCGCCCCTACCAACAGCATGTAAAAAAGATTTTTTTTTTCACATCAATATTTTAAAAGGTACCGAAATGTAATGCTTCATTGCTGAAACAACGTGCATGTCTATTTCAAAAGGTACTAAGTTAATGCAGTATATCACTTCGATGTTGAAACGACATATTATTTCACTATTGAAAGGACGTATCTGTTGAAACCAATGCTTCCCTTGAATAAGTGCATCTCTTGGTTTCAATTTAACATAACAAGTGCATCTCTTCCTTTCAATTCAGCAGATGCATCTTTCCAATATTATTTTTTATTTTTAATTCAAAATGAAGTAAATAAAGACATGATGACATGTGGCATATCTGGTTAGCCTTCATTCTCTCAATTTTGCTTGTGAAGCCTCCATTTCATTTCATGAGGAGCTCTATAATCACAGCATTTGGTTTCACAAATATATAATAGAGTTTGATTATAAGTTCACGGAGTCAATTTCAAATGATTTTAAAATTTAGGAGCCCGAGGTAATTATAATTTAAACATAAAGTAACTTTGTCTAACTTTTGTTTATTGTGTTCTGTTACAAGAACATTCTTTATATCAGTTGTATATTCAAGCATGAGGATTTGGATTGACTTATTCCATACTCTGTTCATGCAAGTATCTCTGGATGTTAAATGCGCTTAGAGATCTAATTAGGTAGTAATTGTATGTAGCTGCATTCTTCCTGACTTTTAGAGGAAATAACAACAAATGTTTAGAATTGTTTGATCGACTAATGCTAATTTGCTCCCCTTTAAAATCTCCTACCGAAAACATATTTCGTTAAAATGTTCCCTCTTTGAAAATCGTTGGATGATATTTAAAAACTATCAACGGACTAGATTAATTGATGAATAATTGAAGGACAGGTAAAGAAGCATATTTGCATCAAGCCTTACGTCTTATCCTTGACGTAGATGTTAAAATTATATACAAAAGATACGTCTTGGTTGAGACGTAAGGACTAAAAATTAATTATTACGTCTTGCTTGAGACGTAGGGGTTTAAAAAAAATTAATACCTACGTCAAAACTTAGACGTAGGTGCTAAAATTATATACAAAAGCCACGTTTTGATTGAGACGTAAGGTCTAAAAATTAATACTTACGTCTTGGTTGAGACGTAGGAGTTTAAAAAAAAAATTAATATCTGCGTCAAAGCTTAGACGTAGGTGTTAAAATTATATACAAAAAGCGTACGTCTCACACGAGACGTAAATTAGAATATAGCTACCAGTATATACGTGTCACACGAGACATCTTGGTTTAAGTATTATAAGCTGAGAATTCTTGGTTTGAGAATTCTTGTCGTGCACAAGCATACGTTTAAATTATACGTCTTAGCTGAGACGTGTATATAGCTTTAGTTGGGCCTTAGAAAATTTTCACCCCTACGTTTTAGCTGAGACGTATCGCTGGGACGTAGGGGTTAAATTTAAATTTAAACCATTCTTTTAAAATAGCCTTACGTCTCAACTAAGACGTATATGTATTAGAAATCTATATTAAAAAATATTATGAGTAAATTTGAATTAAAAAAATAAAAAAAAATATTGACCCATACGTGTTAGATGAGACGTCGGGTGTTTTTAAAAAAATTTAATACGTACGTCCATGCTGGGACGTAGTGTGTTTCAAATAAAAATGTCCATACGTGTTAGCTTCGACGTATGGACTGTAAAAAAATTACCCCTACGTAGGGTGTTTAAAAAAAGTTGGACCAAGTTGCAATTTACATTTACCGGTAGAAAATCACATGTTACGGATTTTAATATAGGGGGAACATTTTAACAAAAACTTAAAGGGAAGCAAATTAGAACGAGCCTTGTTGATAAAGACTGTATCACGAGGTCTCTAATGCTGTATGGAAGTTTGAAGGGAGACTGAATCGGATGGACCATTAAGGAAAGAGGAGTAAAGGATGACAAAGGTGAGTCACCTTTCCATTGTTGGACGGGATGAAGTGAAATGAAACATACGGAAGATTTTTACTCCCTCTGTTTTATCAGTCATTTAAGATTTAAGGTAATACACACTGTTTAAGTGGAAAATTGATTTGTTTGTGAAAAAACCGTATTTAAATGATGAACTTACGAAGAGTGGGTTCTGACAATTATTTATGATAATCTTGTTTTTCCAAATGTTTAAAGGCAGTAAATAGAGACTTAAAGAAGTGTAGTAAATGCAGAATGTAAGAACATTAAATGTAAGATGCATGAATATATTTGGTTCTTCGGTAGTCACCAAAGCACTTTTTATATTATTTCACACTTTTTTTATATTCTAAGCAACTTTAGTACTCCATCTTGTCCTTATTATAAGGCATACTTAACCGAATTACACATACCAAGGAAAGTGGTTGGTTTTATGAATTCTATGAGAATATATTGTAACATTACAATTTTACCCCCTTAACTTTTCTTGAAAAATTCACACTCATTAATGAACAACAAAAAACACATAGATTATCAAATCATTTAATAAGGGCAAAAAAGAGAAAAATCAATAAATGATGCATAGAAAATATAAAGTGACTTATAATTAGGACCAAGAAAACTTTCTAGAATGTGCCCTATATATAGGACCGGAGGGAGTATAAATTTGCTCTAACTCCAAGAATCTAATCATGGTTCTTGAATGGATCCCATAACCTACCCCACATTTTTTCTTTGTATATTATACTCTTCTTCCTCATAACCCTAAAGCACCAAAGGGCTATTGTGCGAGATAAGACCAGCTGTAACAACTGGAGGAATATATATATATATATATATATAGACACACACTCCCTCGGATCCTATTTATAAGACCATTTTGAGGTTTTTCACTTTCATCAAGAAAAGTGGATAAATTTGTTAGTGACATTGGAAATGTGTAAATTTGATATACTTTTTCAAAACTATTCCTATAATTATTATTGGAACTCTAAAAAGTGTTGACTTTATAGGGGTGTTTGTAGAAAAAAGTAATTAAATGCTGTTGAAAATTGAGAAAATGTCTTATAAATAGGACCAAAACAAAAACCCAAAAGGGTCTTATAAATATGACCGGAGGGAGTGTGTATATATATATATATATATATATATATATATATGGGATTTGTTAACCCACGTAAATTGTTTTTTAGTTGGAACACTTTAGCATAGTGTACCAGTTTTTAGTATAGAAAAAAATCCTCATATTTAGGCATGGCAACGGGGCGGGGCGGTGCGGGGGCGGATTATGCACTTCCCACACTCGCCCCCGTCTCAAAAAATTGCCCCCGCCCCCGCCCCCGTCCCTCGCCGGGTATCATAAAAGCCCACCCGCCCCCGTCCCCGTCGGGGGTCGGGTAAAACCGCACCGCACCCGCCCCCGCTTTTCTTTTAAAAACAACTTTTTTAAAAGAGCTTTTCTTTTATAATATACCAACTTTTTCTTTTAAAAACAGCTTTTCTAAAAGAGTATTTTCCACAAGTGATTTTTATTAAGAGTCAAAACATTATTTTTAATATTTTTACTATTATTATAAATTATATATAATATATAATATACATATACATATATAGTGTGAGCGGGTCGGTTTCGGGGCCGGGTGCGGGGCGGATAGTAAAAATACCACACCCGCCCGCGCCTCGTGATTGAAAAAGCGGGTTTTCCCCGCCCCCGCCCCGATACCCGATCAGAACGGTTTTTCCCCGCTAATGGCGGATCGGGTTCAGGTGGGTGCCCGCGGTTCTGGTTTTTTTTGCCATGCCTACTCATATTTCAAGAAGTCTTAGTTTTAAAGACCTGGATACTTTAATAATTTTCATTTTCAAATTTAAAAAAAAAAAATAGAATCTTTCCAAAACCCTTATCCACCTCCTTCTTATCCCTCGTTTCTTTAAACTCATTCTCTCTTCTCCTTTCAGCCCCTGTCTCTCATCCCCACTGTCGCTGTTTCTGCCCCCACCATCACTGTCGTCAACCACCCTAGTCCCAGCTACACAGAATTTATTGTTGGCTGAAATTAAATGATTGGTGGGTAGTGAAAATTGCATAGGTGTGGCGAAGGATTAAATAAACAAGGAACCATACAATTCTCATTTACTATTCCCTCCGGTTCTTATTATAGGTTATACTTAACCGAATTACACATACCAAGGAAAATGGTTGGTTTTATGAATTCTATGAGAATATATTGTAACATTACAATTTTACTCCCTTAACTTTTCTTGGAAAATTCGCACTCATTATTGAACAACAAAAAACACATAGATAGTCAAAGCATTTAATAATGACAAAAAAGAGAAATATAAATAAATGATGTATAGAAAATATAAAATGACTTATAATTAGGACCAAGAAAATTTTCTAGAATGTGACCTATATATAGGACCGCAGGGAGTACTAGTTAAAGTGATTATTATCACTAACAACAATTTTTTTTTTATAAGCAAAGTAGATTCATAATAAATAATTTTAAATATAACCTGAGATAAAGATTGATCAAATTGTTCAATGCCAAGACAACAACATCACAATACAGATCAAATTAGGAAATTAAATTAAATTAACATAATTATGTAGAGTGTCAGATGATAAGCATCCTGGGTTTCCCAGTATCATGGCATCAAACTAAGCATGCTCCCCGTCGATTAAATCCATAACCCCATGTTTGATGCTTCCATTGTTCTTCAAAAGCAGCTCCTTGTTCATATCATTGTCATGGAAACCCATTTCATATAACTCTTCAAAGAATAGGGTCCCAGTCTGAAACACCAGAGATCATCTATTGCCTGCTCCACATTGTACTCATTGATCCTTTTGGATCTCTTTGTTCATATCAACCTGAATAAAACCCATCGGCCTCAATTCTGATTTTAGGACTCTCCTTTGGCTTTCGATAGCAGGATGGGGGTGGCTAAAGGCGACGGCTGACGGCAGTGACGGAACAGCGGCGGTGGGGATGAGAAAGCGAGATTGAAGGGAGAAGAGAGAAGTTAGAGTTGAGAGAGAATGAGTTTAATGAAATTAGGGATGAGAGAGAGGTGGGTTAAGGGTTTGGAGGAGGTTTTGATTTTTTTTTAATTTAAAAAGGGAAATTATTAAAATACCCATGTCTTTAAAAGTAAGACCTTTTAAATTATGAGGACTTTTTTGTCTCCTTAAAACTGGTACACTATGCTAAAGAGTTTCAACTAAAAAAACACTTTATAAATGCTCTAACGCCAAGTCAGCGAGCTCCAACGCTGCTGCGGTTCGTCACACAGTTCTCAAGACAAGAACAAGAGCTAAGCTCCCCCGTTGGAAATGCTCTAAAAGACTTGAAGTAAATGTGCAAGAAATTGTAAAGATTTTATTGAAATGAAAAGGGAAGTTACATGGTATTATCCATCAATCTGCTGGATGAGATGTTTAGGAGTAACCAAGTGCTAACCTCGTTTATATATATGAAAAATTCCAAATAGAAAGAACATTACAAATAACTGCCTAATCAATCTTCTGACACATGGATGATCATCTTGCCTTACATTCAAATTTATATTTAAAAATGATCACTGTTGAGTCTTATAATGCTGATTTTTGGTCTTCGACACTTAACTTTGATGTGCTTTGTGGAAGTCTTCGACATGTCTTCCAACATTATCTTCGATATCGTTGACCTCCTTATTCCTACTATTCCCCTTTGACACTTGGCTAAGATCATCAACTGTCATGATTCGACAACTTTCTAAGTAGCTCTCTGATCATTCCATCAAGTGGGACTTATAACATTTTGTACTTTATTTCCAATTAATAAAATTAAAATATTATGTTTGGAGTGTTTTCCCATGAATCTTATATTTGTTTAAGTGTTAGAACGCAAAAAAAAAAAACATTGGGGCTCACGCTCGACAATAGATTCAGAATCGTCTATAAGGCGGTGAGAGGAGAAAAATCCAAGACCCAAAAGACAACGATGGGAAACTCGAATCCCATCCTTCCTTATGGAAATCTTTCATTCTCCAAACATCCCACTCATCAAATTTATCTTACAAAATGACTCCAACACAACCAAACTCTTCCAATTTCTCCTCACCCAATCAAGAATATTATCAAATACTCCAAGAACTTTGAAGAAAGCAAACAATTGAGCAAGATGGTAAGGATTTTAGGTTTCAAAGCTAAATCAAGAAAACTAATACCAAGCTTCAAGCGTCCTCTCCCCCTAAAGTAAGGGACAGGTCATTTTCTATAGTTTAGGATTAGGATTGGTTAGGGGTTATGGTTAATCAAGGAGAGAAATTAATTAGGATTTTGGATTAGAATTAGTAATTAATCAAGGATAGAAATTAATTAGTATTATGGATTAGAATTAGTTATTGAATAAGAAAAATTGGAATATGGTGTTGGGGTGAATTAGCGTAATTGGATGAACTTCTCAAAGTAGGTATGAGAGAAGTTAATCATATCACTAGGATTTTAATTGATGATTGCAAAGTGTAGTGCAAGTTACCATGAGGTTGTGGGAAATTGCTTGTAAGTCATGACAAGATTACTTGACTTGAAGGTCAAGATAATCCATGACTTAATTAAATGAATATATGTTAAAGGACTGGTTTGGTAACAATATAAAATTCATGTTTATAATTATTTGATGCTGAACTGAAATTGGACATATGATATATGTATGTTTGTGTTTTTTTCCAATTCGAACAAAGCCCTTAAATCGGGGATAGAGTCCCTTATCTAGGACGAAGGTCCTTGTGAAGGATATTTACTCTGACAAGAGTGGGCTCTTGGTCCTACGTACCCGTTCGAACTAGGTTATGAGGATCAAGACTACGTAGTTCTATCAGACATGCATAAACAATCATAAAAAAAGGAAGAACAAGGCTGACCAGGGCTCCCTTACGAGTAATCAAGGCTTATGTATGTCCTTTACTCTTAAGGAGGTCTGTATGGTCAAATCTCTCCTTCAAGTGGTATGGCCTACTGCAAAGGGTAGCAAGAGTCAAGGGCTGATGAGCCTTTGAGATGGGGTTGAATGCAACTACCACCTTCTTCTAAGGCAGCAAGGGAACGCCTTATTGCTTTTGTATCTGCTCTCGGCGAGAGTTATTGCAACGTCCTCTTTCCAGGGTGGAGGGTCATCTCTCCGTACCTATATAGAGTGTATAGGGCAGAGTATATGTATAAGGATTTCTCTGTGTATGAGTGGAGTATTGGATACTTGGATATCTTGGATGTATATGATGTCTCAGCCCCTTGTATGAGACTGGTATTTATAGGACCAGAGAAATTTCCTAGTCTGATGTATTCTCTTCGAAAATCTACTATATATGGAAGAGATTTTCTTGTGATCGTATCTTTATTGGAGATAAGCGGTGATATTCTATTATTCTGGATAATTTGGATATAATCAGCAGTTAATCTCTTATAAAGTTTCCTTAATCTTCTAGAGATTGAGTTGTGCGGATAAGTCTCATTTCTCTGTCAATACTTCATCTGAGGTCTTCTATGATCTATCCGAGCTCGTGGTCTTCTGTTGGGAGTGATTCGAGTTTGGTCCATCTCATCTAGGTCCTTCCATAGGTCTCAATAGGTCTCCTAGGGTCCTTTCATAGGGTAAGTGCCCTTAGCCAGTGATAGGACCGAAACAGTTTGTAGTAATGAATTGAGAATGGTTGCAGTCCCTAAAAGTTCAGCATGTTTTGGTTTTAGTCCCTAAAATTTTTTTTTGACCGGAACTAGTCCTTAAATTTTCAAACATTTTGGTTTTGGTCCCTTCCATTAGTAAAATTTTGTTATTTGTTTGTGTGGCTAGCGGAACATCACATCAGCAGCCCATGTGGTCTGAGGTGACATCAAATAGGTGATATGAAGTGGATGATACAAATCCACGGACGCAAAATGGCCCGATACACAAAATGGTCCCGTACGCAAAATTGAGTTCATGGGCCCGAATCATCCATGTCACATCATCTATTTCGCGTTACCTCACACCACGCAGAGCTGGTATGGATGTTCATTAACCATGTCAGCAAATAACAGATTTTTACTAATGGAAGGGACCAAAATCAAAATGTTTGAAAATTTAAGGAATAGTCCCGGTCAAAATAACTTCTAAGGACTAAAACCAAAACACCTTGAACTTTTAGGGACTAAAACCATAAATAAGCCTATTAATTATTTGATCATGATTTTAAATATATGATACCTATAATAAGCTTAATTAAATGTGGTTAATGTTGTATGGTAGCTAATAGGTGATATCTTGGGTTAATGGAATGGGTTGAACTTGAAAACAATGGAGTTTGGTCTTAGAAACTGCAAATTAGTTGGTTAACTTGGGCTGTTATCCGGTTGTCGAGCCTTTTCTGTTAAATTTCAAGTGAATTACACTGGATAATCGATTATATATCCAGGTACAAATCTAATTGAAATGATACATGATGAATTAATAATGGATTACCAGGTTCCGGTAATCAATTATCCAATGAAGAAACATAAGAAAATGAATAAATTATGTTTTCAACCTCAACTTCTTATTCAATATAATGATAATTAAGATATGTAATGGAAAGAATGGTATTGATCACCCATCATACAGAGGATCATGCATGAGTTGGCTTAAGTGCTAGACATAAAAGAATTCATATGGTACAAATATTTTATTGTGGAATGGTTGCAAGGGATGTACATGAGAATGATGAGAATCCCAGTATATTGTGTCTTATGGTAATAGACCTGGTGTAGATAGGACGTTATTCGTAGGCGATATATCGCTAAAATCCCGGTCTTACCGTGTATTGTGGGAAGAGACCTGGTGCGAATATGACACAATTCTTAGGCTGTAGATCAAGAGCCTGGATATACCGTGTCCCTAGGGAAAGGACCTTGTGCGGACAGGACGCTATTCGTTGGCGGTATAGCCAGAGATCTCGATATACTGTGTCTTGTGGGATTGTAGGTAGGACGTTATTTGTAAGCATTATATCAATGTTGATATTCTGGTATGACATGTTTCATGGGATGAGATCTGGTGTAGATACGAAGGACTGTATCTGTAGGCATTGTAGCCAAGAGTACAGGATGCCCTTGTGCAACAACGATGTTTTTAAAAAGTAAAGGTCGTACATATGAATTCTTTCCATGAAAGATAGAGAGAGTCTGGCATTATATATAGAGTAATAAGATAAAAAGTGTAACACCTAAACTTAATCTATTTAATTTTAATGCAATTAGGAAAAATTCGAGAAATTTTTTTGCAAGGGTTCGTTTATAAATCGGACTTTTCCCAAATTAAGATAAAAACCCTGTCAGAAACCAGAACATTAATATTTATACATTCATAATAATACATATGCTCACAAGCATTAAGTAACATCATCATGATACATATACTCCAAAATAGGTTGTGGTTTGTAAGTTAAATTTACATAAAAAGAATGAATGTTAAACATCCTCACAACCATTGTATAGTATATAGATATTTACATCAAAAAGAGTAAATTCTAGTATATGCATCAAAATAGTAAGCTGTAGCGTGTGCAACTAGTCTGAATTATGATAATGCAGCTACACTCCATCAGGAGGAGTGTAATGATCCTTGGCAGAGAGAACAGTAGGTAGATCCTCGTCATGTGTACCTAAAATGTCAACATGTAAGGGTGAGTAAATTGAATTTAGATTAGAGAAAACATTTGAAAATAATAATAAGGCATAACTAGGCACAATAATAACATCAAGCAACTTAAAAGGGAAATTTGCAATAACAATCATCAATCTAAAAACAATTCACACTTATAGTTTAATACTTTAATATACAATCACATGATTATTCTATGCACGTCACATTTTATGAGTTTGATTCTTGAATCCGATGCTACACAATTTATTTCATTTCATTAATTTGAATAATTTGATCGGATTCCATGAATTAACTCATTTATGCAATTTCTTCCACACTTTCACTTTAACATTAACACTTTAACTTTAACTTTAACTTTAACACTTTAACTTTTTCTTTTTCATTAACACTTTACCATCCTCACACCCACCTCTACTCTGGGGAAAAACCGACCAGGAGTAAGCATTTCTCAACCTATAGTTTGGTACTTCACCCATCTAGGGTTCGTCATACCAGCTTGCACAGTACTTCACCCCTTTAGGGTTCGTCATACAATTTGGTTTGATTCGTCCAAATTGGCTTTAGCAGAAATCATGCACCCTCGACTGGCCAAAATGAGCCAAAGTAATAGAATCACTATGGTTCGCATAGAACCAATCCCCAACACGGGAATCAAACCCATGTCCTTTGCAGGATCAAAGTTCTCCACAGTAATTCCAGTAATTTACTTTTGCCCTTATCAATTGAAATGACGTATGTTTTTCCCCTACTCCTAAGTCTCCTTTTCACCATGAATGATGCTATACGCAAGTGCTTTTCAATTGAGATTTAAACCCCTTTTATTTTCATTTAAAAATCGCATTAGTTTGGTTCAAACTCAATTGAATAGTACTTGACCCTAAGGTATGCATAACTATTAATACTTTAATTCTATAATTTGCAAGCACATCACGAACACATAGAATAACAACAATTATAAAGCTAACATAAGATTTAAGACATTAAACATAAAAATCACATATATAACATAACAATCGCTTAGGGTTTTTACACTAAACCATTTTCTCCTAATCCTAATCTCAACCAAACATCTAAATATACCTAATCAAGTCCCTATTACTAATTTCAAACCTTTCCCCTAAGCTAAACCCAATTTAAACCCCTTACCTCTTGGAGGGTAGAGGAGAACTTGAGAACCTTAGAAGCAAGCACCAACGAAAATCTCAACCAAGTTCCTAGCACCCTTTTCCTTGATTAATCAAGATTCCTAAGCTCCCATGATGATGCTAAGGCCCTATGGAAGAGATTGCATAACTTGGGGTTTTATGGATGATTTGGGGGTTTTATGAAAGGGGAATGAAATTGAGATTTGTAAGAGAGGAATTGATTAGGGAATGATGGGTGGAAGATTTATAGGGTTTAATTTGATGTTCTTTGATGTTGAGTTGTGAAATTGAAAAACCTAGAGTGAAAAAAGAAGAAGAACTCGTGTGGACTCAAGAGGAAACAATGAAAAATAACACTTTAAAACACGTGTTTTATGGCTGATCAGCAGCCCTTAATCGATTAGACCAAGTGCTAATCGATTAGCACCTGACAGATGGAAAAGTCTTAATCGATTAAGCTGAGCTTTAATCGATTATTGGCTGACAGTTGCATAAAGATTAATCGATTAAGGGACCTCTTAATCGATTAACCAGCTAAGTTTTCACTTCTTTCATGCATTTTAAGAATCCTAAGTTCACTATAACCCATTCTAACTTACTCTTAACTAAAACCTTCTTCCTAAACACATTCTAACCTATTCTTAACTTATACCATTCTACACTTAACTAAAATCCTATATTCTAAACTCATATCCGCACTTCTAAACGAAATCGAAACTTGAGGATGTTACAATAAGTATGAACGATAAGACACTTGCCTGCATGCATCATGAGCATTATATATAATATGATATTTGTGATTGTCAACTTTCCACTATGTTGATTACTAATATGATTATGTGATATGGCAACGATTCACTCCCTTTTCATATTGTTTGTTAGGTTTCCAAAGTATGGGCATCGAGAAGAGTTTGCTTCATATGGAAGCAATCTGTCAAGTCAGACGCTCAAATTAAAGAAAGAAATATTTGCAAAATATTTACCATATTCGATTCCATTGTAACCCTGGAATGAAATGTATTTTAAAAGAAATATTTTATTCACCATTTTTTCAATAAAGGGAATTAATATTTTTCTATTGCAGTAATTTTTAAATAAATTCCCTTTATAAATAAAGGGAATAAAAGAATTTATTTAAAAGTTATTTATTTAAAAATCTCATAGGATTAATAAAGGAAATAAATGAATTATTTAAAAATAATTCTCAAAATTATTTTTAAACAAATGGAATTAATATTTTTCTGGTGCAATAATTTTACAGTTTATCAATGAATTATTAGTAATTATAAAAAATTATTGATTATCTTATTAGAGATAAGATTACATGAAGTTTATTTTCAGAGATAAAAGATTTATCAAGGGAATACACCAGGACAGGGTGCCTCCCTGATTCTAGAAATACCAGCCTCAAGTAAGGGGCTGAGGGATCATAACCATCATTACAGTCATACTCATCGCCCAATAGTATTGAGAGTCTTAACCTCAAGATCCAAAGCAGGGTGTCACCTCATTTATAAAGGAGATCATTGACCACAAATGACCTCCCTAAGAGTAGGGGGCATATCGTTAACTACTCTTAGGGATAGTTCGAACCAGTATTGTTCTCCCGTGTTGCACTATTTCAACGTACCTGATAGAACTATGTAGTCTTGATCCCCAGAAACTTAGTTCGAACAGGTATATAGGACCAAGAGTTCACTCTTTCCAAACTAAAAATCCTAAACAAGGACCCTCGTGCTTAACAAGGACCTCTGTTTGATCTTGACATATTAACGTCCAAGTCAAATAATCCCATGAGTTTGTTAATTTAAGTTCCCTTGAAGTTTATGGAATATTTATTAATACTTTGAGCTCTCCCAATACTATCCTAGACATAAGATAAAATTCTCCCATACCACTATATAAGAGAAAGTGTGTATGGACTTGATTGTGACCTTCCTACTTGATGATTCTGAAGTCCACTAGCATATCCTCATCTTCCTTGTGCTTAATTACTTTATTAAAAGAGGGAAAGATTTTGGAAAGCTAGGGTTTTTACTTTAAGAGAGTTTTGAGAGTGTGTATGATGTTTTTGGTGGTTGCTTTGGATTCTTGAATGCTAAATTTCTTTTGCAAAAAAATTTCCTCCACTATCATTGAATTTCTAGAGAATTCTGGGTTTCTAAGCCCAGGATAATCGGTTACCACCTAGGGTAACTGATTATTGTTTGTTAAATTTTCCCATATTTGCCCTAAAACACATTTGATAACTGGTTATCAGGTTCTGGTAACTGGTTATTATCAGTTACCTTGGTTGAAATCAGTTTTATATCATTCCAAATAGTTTTAATTACATACTAATACTTTGTTATACACATTAACCCGCATAAAATCAGTCAAAAAAAATATGTACATTTTATTTATTAATCATAATAATCCATAGTGTAACAACACATTTGTAATAATTATATGGAATAGGGATACAATGTTACTATTTGAGGTCAAATATAAAGTGTCATCTGACAAAGCCACTAAACAAGAGGCTAGTGAGCATTACATCAAGGGAGATGAGGCTATGCCTATAACAAAATTGAGGATGATGGTAACAAAACATAGATTTGTGACTTTTCAAAAATTAGGTTCACATGGGTAAGAACAAGTCACTCGCCAATTTGTGAGAAAATATTCAATATTTGATAAGGTCCATCCTTGTGTTGATTAGTGTTCTACTACAGTGAAAATGATAAGTATTTACTTTTACTGAAATCTATAGGTCACGCCGTCACGTGATTGTATGGCGTGTTTAACTATAGTGCACACTTGATAAATTCACCTATGTGAGTGTGAGGGGGGCCACCTCTATGTGAGTCTTGGCAAACTCTTTAAAGCACTCATGAAAACCAGGAATCAGTGCAATGTCGAAATGCACCACACCACATAAAACAACTTTGGATGAGCGGTTAGTGTGAATGATGGTTCAGTGATTCACATAGGAATGAAGATTCATAAAGGTTTTAATCTCACCAACATTCTAGTGTGTCATAATCATTTGCTTTATGTACTAGTTCATAGTTTGAAAGACACTAGTGTTTATATATTGACTTATCAAACTCATGGGAAATTTTAGAATAATTATGTGATGGATTGTTGGAATATTTTCATTAAATATTATTAATATTTATTTTAAAATCTCTTAATTTGTTACCAACTAATATTTTGTTAATTCTAATGTATAGTTACTTAAATTATTTTCCATGTGCTTAAATGAATTTATGGTGATTTTATTTTCTATAACCTCCACTAAATTTCATTCATGTTATTACATTTTATTGTCTTGATCGTTTTCTTTTCGTTGATCATAATTCAATGAGTTTTCTGTTGCTCATCTCAACATGCAACAACTATTTATATAGGAGTATATATATACAATGTCTTAATTGGTTTTGAGGGATACAAGAAGAGAAGTGACAAAAATAATATTGGTTATATCTAATTGTTATATTTTCTATTATGTATGAATTGTCTTCTTTCTTTCTTATTTTTCTTCTCTATTCCTATGGGCAATCCAAATAACTTGTTTCTCGAGAACTCATCAATTCATGTATAGAGTTGATGATAACTGACTAATGTATCCTTCAGGGTATTAGTCAATATAAGATCTTCTACACTAAGTGTTTTACTTGGGGCATCAAGTACTATTAAGCCCAATTCCCATGTGCACGCCGCCTTATTCTAATATGTTATATTCGTCTCTGACTTTGTGAGTATCAGTCAAATTAGTTCTCGAGATTATCAAAATTTCAAATTAGTTCTTAAGATAGTAAAACGTGAGTTACATTAGTCCTTGCCGTTTGTGGTCCGCAAAGTTAGGGACTAAGTTGGTCGATACCCACAATCTCAGAGACTAATTTGATCGATAGTCAACGGTTATTTTTATTTTTGCCAAAACAATGTCATTTTGGTAATTCCGTTAGTCCATGTTAAGGACCACCAACTGTCCATGTTAATGATAGTTAGTGATCCTTAATGTCAGAGACTAATATGACTCATGTTTTTCTAACTTAGAGACCAGTTTGAAATTTTGAAAATCTTAGGAACTAAATTATTCAATGCTCTCAAAGTTAGGGACTAATCTGATATATTACTCAATTTTAATATGATAATTTTAATTAATCTTTCTTTATGAATTATGTTATTGTAATTATCTAAAATCTTTAGCTATTATCCCAGTATATTCATCATCGCACCTGATATCGACGAGAGAGAGAGTAAAGATTCTCTTTAAAAATTGCAAGTAATTATTCATGTTCTTTAAAGAGAACATAATCAAGGGAGAAAAAAGAAAGAAAAATGATTCTTTCACATTTTATTTTAAGGTGTAAGAGGTATAAAGATAAAAAATATAACGAGAAAAAAAAAAAAGAAATAATTGGTGGTGCGAAGTAAAATTAAGAGTGAAGACCCACTTTAGTCCCTCATGTTTTTCACGTGGGACAGTTTAGTCCCTCAAAAAATGGAAAATCATTTTAAGTCCTTGAAGATGTTGAAAAGGGGACACTTTGGTCCTTCCGTCTTTGGTCCTTCCATCAATACCGTAAACTGTCCCACACAAAAAAATGAAGGACTAAAGTGGGGCCGGCCCGCTTCGGGTTCGGGCCAAACGGGGCTCGGGCCAAAAAGCCCGGTTATAAATTAAGTACCCTAATATCAAACTCAAACCCGTCCTAAGCGGGCTTCGGGCTGGGTGCGGGCCGACCCGCATCACCTTTTTCTTTTTTCTTTTCTTTTTTTTACAATTCAACCACTTCAAAAGAATATATATTTATTTTTCAAAAAAATTAATGAATAAACTTCCTTTATTTTTTACACATATTTTTTTAGATAATAATAAGTGTTTTATTCTTTTACACATTTTTTAGAGGATATATTTGATTTTCTATTCTTACATAAATTAAAATGCATGTATAACTCATATAGGACAATTAATGTTGTGCTTTGATTTGTTCAGGTGCATTTTTGATATGTGAATATTGATAAAAATTAAGGGAATTTTATTATAAGTGTTTTTTTACACATAAAAAATTAAAAAAAAAGTGATTTTTTTTCTTTTTTTCTGGGCCATCGGGCCGGCCCGAACCCGAACCGGGCCGGGCTAAATAGCCCGGGTTGAATAAATAGGTCATATTAAAGAGTCCGAGCCCTATGATTTTTCGGGCTTTTTGGCCCGGCCCGGCTGGCCGGCCCATTTTGACAGCTCTAGGAAGGACCAAAGTGTCTCATTTTCAACATCTTCAAGGACTTAAAATGCTTTTCCATTTTTTGAGGGACTAAACTGTCCCACGCGAAAAAATGAGGGATTAAAGTGAGTCTTCACTTTAAAACTAAAGAGTTTACGGAAGGCTTAACTGTATTTTTGGTCCTTTATCTTATTTTCAAGATTCACTTTAGTCTTTTATAATTTTTTTGAATAATTTTGGTTCTTTATTTTTTTAAAAAGGTTTAGTTTGGTCCTTCCGTCACAAAAAAGTTAGATTTCACCGGAATATTCCGAAATATTCCCTCCTATCCGAGAATATTTCGGAATATTTTGGTGAAATCTAACATTTTTTCAATGGAAGGACCGGAGTGAATCTTTTTAAAAAAATAAAGGACCAAAATTACTAAAAATATAATAAAAGGCCAAACTAAATAAGATAAAGAAAAAAACAATTAAGCCTTTACATAAAGATGAAAATGTTAATAAAAGTGAGAAAAAGTTATAAAAATATAAAAAGAAATTGCATCCTAGATCGTATGGATGACATGGATCCCTTCAATGTGTTCATGATAGCACAATCCTTGAGTCCAAAGCTGATGGGCTCGTTTATCTTGGATTCTTGGTGATGCAGAAATAGCATGGAACCCACAAACCTGCATTGCACCGATGTTCAACCAATTAAGTTGAGACTTTTGGTACACGAATGACGAATGTGCTGTTGTTGGCCTAGCATGTCTGCAATCCAAATAATAAAAAGTGAAAAAATTAAATAGATACTATGTATTTAATAGTTTATCTAATATATCAATAAATTATCAAACAACTAATTTAATGCATTTTATATTTGATCAATCAATCACAATTTCAAATTTACAATTTTTAAATTTTTTATTAATTATTTTAACTATAGTTTGGAACAAAATTTTTAATATTTTTATCATGTCTATGGAAGGAAGGAAATAATGTTTTTGTACCGTAATTAAACTCACAGCCTGGATGATGTGTCCGATCAACATCCTGAGACACAACCTGATTCACGTGACCTGCTTCCCCATCAAAATCATCGGGAATGTGTTTGGCTGGACTCATTAAGCATTTTGAAAAAAGAATCCCATGGAGTGCACGTGGACACTGCAAATTTACAAAATTGATGTTTTTAGCTATTTTTATGGTATTAAATAAGATGAAATTGTCATTTTAGTTCTTGATATTAAGTGGTTTTTTTTTTAAAAGATTTTGAAAAAAAGAAATTAGTTTATGAGATTATGAAATCTTACTCGTATTAATTTTAAGAAAGTGATTTTGTTTAATCTCTCTTTCAGTTTTATCCATACCTTGCAAACATCTAATTCAATTTGATTTTTACCAACATGGGGTTGGTCAAGTGGTAGCTCATTTGGTCTCTTAATCAACTGGTCTCGAATTCGAGCATTGGGTATGGAGCAACCCTCGTTGGGAGACCCCTACCACTTAATGCGAGCTCAGTTGGGTCAAATTGGATGAGTCGTATTCTGGATAAACCAGATCCGAATATCGGTTGATGTACACAATAATTCAATTTGATTTTTGAGATTACTAAATCTATTTCAGTTGTATTCTTCGAATGACCACTAATAACTTGCAAGGAATTAAGATGAGTAATGTTTACAATCTAAGAAACTAGAGAGAAATTTTTAAAATTTCAAGAACGAAAATGACATTATCTTACAATGTTAAAAACCAAAATAATAATTTTTTCAATTGAATTTCATGTGAGAAAATTATCTACACATGGATTTAAGGCAATCCATACACCCCTCGTGGAAGCACATAAAAAAGGGTTCATGCTTCTCGTATGTTTGAAAACGACTAAACTGTCACTTTAGTCCCTGAATTTACACAGCACTTTCACTTTAGTCCTTGAAATTAACAAAATTGCTTTTAGGTCCCTAACTTTGTAAAAAGCCATTCACTTTAGTCCCTGAAATTAACAAAATTGTTTTTAGGTCCCTGACTTTGTAAAAAGTCATTCACTTTAGTCCCTGAAATTAACAAAATTGCTTTTAGGTACCTGATTTTGTAAAAAGTCATTCACTTTAGTCCCTGCCCCTAACTCCCATCAAAGTACGTTAACAGAATGATGATGTGGCTGTTTGGGGGCATTAAACCACATCATTTTTGCACAAGAGGCCAAAATATGGGCAAAACACAACCAAAAACTAATTTCTTCATCTTTTAAATCCTAAAGCTGATGGTGAAGATGGTCCAGAGGAGATTTTAGGTTCTTTAAAACCATGTGTGGGCATAAACACCATTGACGATGCCTCTGTATTAGATGAGACTGGTGCAGCTGATCTTGGGACTGGTGCAGTTGATCTTGGCCTGATAGGTAGTTTAGCCCTAACACTAGATGATGCAGCCACTTCATTTGGAGGTTCTGGTTGGGAGAAATCTTATGATGGCTGTGTTTGTGACATATCTATCGCATCTGAATGAGGAGCAACAACATTAGTAGCTGCGGATGCAGTAGCATCATTAGCAACTACATTAGGATTAGAAGCAACATCTGCCTCTTGTGAAAAACGATGTGGTTTAATGCTCCCAAACAGCCACATCATCATTCTGTTAACGTACGTTGATGGAGGTTAGGGGCAGGGACTAAAGCGAATGACTTTTTACAAAGTTAGGGACCTAAAAGCAATTTTGTTAATTTCAGGGACTAAAGTGAATGACTTTTTACAAAGTCATGGACCTAAAAGCAATTTTGTTAATTTGAGGGACTAAAGTGAATGACTTTTTACAAAGTCAGGGACCTAAAAGCAATTTTGTTAATTTCAGGGACTAGAGTGAAAGTGTTGTGTAAATTCAGGGACTAAAGTGACAGTTTAGTTGTTTGAAAACCCAATATTTCTTTGCTCAACGTCCAAAGTCCAAACCCAAAATGATTGAGAGTAGCTTATAGTAGAATGCGCGTTTGCCCTTATTGAAACTCGGAAACAAACATGCCATGAATTGAATTGTTAAGAGGGAAAATAGGTTAAATCAAAACTTGTTCAATGTAAATATTGAATTACTTATCCATCACAAAATTTTTTTAGTATTAAACTTGATTTTTTAGGATTAAACTTGAACTATTTATCTTTTACAGATATTTTGTTTTGTACCTAAGTCCTGTTTTGATAAACAACTTATTAAATCACTTATGATATAAGTGCTTATCATATGAGAGCTTATGACATAAGTACTTAAGATTCAATAAATTGTTTGTGTTTGGATGTCCATTATAAAATGTACTTATGTAATTAAGGCGTATGGATGCATAACTACAAAAACACTTATTATAATTCTTAAAATTATAAATCAACTTGCTAGAAGTTAATGAAATTATATTTTCATTTTAAAATATGATATCATAAATATTAAATTTTTACTTCTAATTGAACCAATAATAATATATATATATATATATATATATTTATATAATATAAAATATTTATAATGTTAAATAGGTTTGCCCAATGAGCCTGATAGGTTATTTATAAACTTGAACCTAACCTATTTAAATATATAAACTTTTTAAAAAAGTTAAATCTACTTTTTTTTTAAACAAGTTAAACTATAAGTCATACTCTAATTGAGTTTAGCCATAGGCTTTCATGAACTGACCTGGCTCATTTGCATTTGTAGAAGCAACGCTTCCTGTAACAAGGTTGGATTCTAATAAGGAATTTAACACAACTAATATATTAATATGCTCTCCATGATATTTCCATCAGTGTAAAGATTACAAGGAAAATTGAGAACAAGTTAAGAAGTTCAGTGTTTACATAGATAGAATATAGAGAAGACTATGGGAGAATAAGATAGAAGCATAAGGAAGGAAGAAGGAGAAGAGAGACGGAGTGAAGCAGAGAGACAGAGAGAGAAGGTCCAAGGGAGAGTAAAGTTTCATCCAAATTCTTCACACACTGTTTCCATCTTAGCCTTTTGCGTTTTAACCACTTTTTTCTCCTCAAAGCCACCTGGCACTTGTCAACATATTATAAAATAGGAGAAGTTGAGGACATTTTTGTCATTTTCATTTTCCCTCCTTCATCCTTGCTTTTCCCTCCAAATTTGTTTGTCCGTGCATCGCACGGGAATAAATATTTATCTTAAGTTATTTTTAGTAAATTTTTATTAGTACAATTTGGATTACACATAAATATAAAAATTGCCCGAAAACATACAATTTGCATTTCGATATTATTACAATTTGCACGGGTTATTAATGATCTTTTCAAAAGGAAATAATTTGAATCAAATATTGACATTAAAAATATATAATGCCTAAACGACCCGTCATATGATAATTAACCAGCAAAAAAAACGAATATAATGTTGTAATTTCAGAAATTGGTATTAAACATTTAAACAGAGCATCATTATGAATAATAAATTTTGGGTACAGCGGAAAAAACGGATATATAAGTATTAAAGATGAACTATAATTTGGTATTCCAAATTTGTTTGTTCGTGCATCGCACGGGAATAAATATTTATCTTAAGTTATTTTAGTAAATTTTTATTAGTACAATTTGGATTACACATAAGTATAAAAATTGTCCGCAAACATACAATTTGCATTTCAATATTATTAGAATTTGCATGGGTTATTAATGATCTTTTCAAAAGGAAATAATTTGAATCAAATATTGACATAAAAAATATATAATGCCTAAACGACCCGTCATATGATAATTAACCAGAAAAAAAAAACGAATATAATGTTGTAATTTCAGAAATTGGTATTAAACATTTAAACAGAGCATCATTATGAATAATAAATTTTGGGTACAACGAAAAAAACGGATATATAAGTATTAAAGATGAGCTATAATTTGGTATAATGATTTAGCTTAATACAATCAAATATTTACTCAGTCATGAATTCAAATTTAAAAAATTCCAAAAATTTATACAATATGTTGCAATTTAAATTGTGAAAAATAATGTTGCGTTATTTTATACTTTAGACAATATACTTATTTACAATTATGAAGTTCTAATACAAGCAAGTAATTTGAAAGTTCGAATCTTATAAACACGAATTAATTAAAAGTGTGAAAACAGGTCTTATATTTTGGGACAGATGTAATAATAATAATGATGATAATGATATATATGGTAAAAAAAAATAGATGCATTTGGACTTGCAAAACGAATTACTAACAAAATGCATTTGGAATGATGAATTAAATAAAACAAAAATCAAAATGAGTTGAATTTTTTTAATATAAGAAATTATGTTGTTAATTAAAATTAGAAATCGCATAGTTGATACATTATTAGTTAATTTTTATTAATGAAAAAGTTGGTAGCTGAAACTAGATTCAAAGGTTAATGTTTATGACTATTCATTTTTAAATACATGTAAATCATTTTCACAAAAAGTTCATATTAACTTATTATTTAAAAAGACATATTTCCAAAATCTATAATCAATTTTTTTTTAAAAAAAAATCGCACGGGTAAAATTACTAGTTTGCATAAATATTAATTCCCCAATTCAACCTTAGGGTCGTTACATTACCGCCCCCATTAAAACTGACCTTGTCCTCAAGGTCATAGATATGGAAGTGTATATGTAGAGAGGGCAATGTCCTATACATACAACCGCATAAAGGTTTTGACTGTTGGAATTTCCCTTCCATAACAGTAGGACATGGCTAGGAATAAAATGAATCATCACTATGTTGGTTCCTGCAACAACATCCCTTAACTTTGGTACTGCAATTAGTAAGATTGACAGATTTTAAAAAACCAAGCCTGTCCACAAGTTAACCAAGAATAGTTGAATGTCTTTTATCCGCAGAGTTAGCACAAACTCATGTGCTTCAACCAATTTCATATTGCACACTACCAAATTAGATAGATCCATCAGTTTGTGATTCAACAAATTCCATGTTCAAAGGTAACCCAACTAACTTGAAGGCAATAATCCAATAGAAGCACATGAACTTCCTGATCATAACAATAAGGAATAGTGCAAGCAGAATAAGAAGTAATAATATATGTAGCATTTCATGCCTCCAATTGTTAGATGAGGAAATATAAAAGACCAGTTGAATATGGTAACCATTTCTGACTATCTTATCTTTCTCATAAACTTTGAATAGTTTCGCAAACACCTGATGATCCAATACAGTGTTGAACCAAAATAAGGTGGTTGTCCTATCAAACTCTAGCAAAAAGGTGATGACTATCATATTAGCAATAAAGCATAACAAGCTAACTGGAAATAAGATGACCAAGGTCAATAGGTTGTTGCCAATTCTAGGAGAATGCTTGAAATCATCTAGTAACAATAACCATAGAGCAATGACCTTGAGCATATACAAATTATTGGTGGTAAGGTGCAATATCCAATCAACAAGGTCATGTACAGAACTACCCAACAATGGTTGTAACTTGATTACATATAACAACTGATTACTATTAAGGGAAACCCGCAAATTCAGTATGATAATCAAATTTCTTGGCATCAGGTAGCTATGAATAGCAATAAATAGCTTCCAATAACAACCCGCAAAAATGATTGTGATCACGACAATGCAGTGAACCCAGTTGCAATTGTCAAGCAAAGTTGGCATCACATTAAAAGTGTATTTCATAGCCAAGAAGTAAGTAACAAAAACTAATAACTCCCTTGTGATTAGTTTAGAAGTTGGTATCCATTGACACAACTCACAAAGGATATAAGTGATAGAACTAGATGAGGAAAGTATCAAACTATCATCAATGGTTACCATCACAATGTCTGCTACATACTGAAATAATTCCAAACAGCACAATATCAAACCTAGCATTTTGTCATAAACATCATTTCTTGCACTTGTTCCTTGCTGCACTTTGATAGGATTAAGCAGAACAACCCCACCATACACAAGAGGGAATAATCCTGGTACGAGGCAACAACTTGGATCCGGTGGCTTCGGTGGCAAAGGAAGAGAGGTGTAACACCCCAAATTTTAGTCCCTGGTTAATGAAAACTAATTATAAAAGTTTATTTATAATTAATTATTTTTAGTAAAACCTTTGATTATGAAGTGATTTGTTATGTATGAAAATATTAGATAAGTTTTAATATGTGAAAATGATGTTTTTGCATATTGGTCCCTGTTTTAGGACTTAAAAATAATAATAGGAAGATTTTGGATGAAAAGGAAATAAAAATATATATTTTTATTATTTTGGCAAAAAGACTCGAGTCTTTCTGAAAAGACTCGAGTATTTTGCACAGAGTTGCACTCGTGAGTGCGTTGGCTGAGTCATCAACTCAGAAACCTCACGAGTTGACACGTTATCAACTCAGGGACACGACCCTGGCTTCGTGTCGACTTGCATGAGTGATTAATCTGGCTATATAAACTCATGGTGTTGATGAATCAAACCATTTTGGCCAATTTGTTCTGGAATTCGAAGTTAGGGTTCCTGAGTTCTTTGATTCGATTCTCTCTTGTTCTTGAGAATTGATACACAAATCATACACCAATACGAAGCTCACATCTCGAACTTTGTATAAACACCAAAATTGTGAGCTGAGGGTTTGAGTGTTAGAAGAATCGAAGCTCAAAAGTGGGGGCTTGGTTGCTGTCAACTGGTTCTTGGAGCTCACTTTGATCTTCAATTGTGGTAAGATCATGAACCTTCTTGATTCCAATTTGGTTTTAATCTCTCATGCATGTTGCAGAGAGTAGATTCTAACCTCTTTCCCCAATTTTTGTGCACGATTACTCACTCAAACAATGTGGTCTTTGGACTCTGCTCACAATGGTTCTGCTCTTTGGTGGTCTAAGTAGTGTGTGCTAGATTGGTGGCTGCTGTGTGGCTATTGCTATTCTAGGGTGTTGGAATTGGTTTAAGTGCTGTTCATTTGTCCAAGGTATGGGAGAAGTCATTCATATTGCTAGGATTATGGATTGTGAATTTTATATGTGAATGTATGTGGTTTGGACCAAGACATGAGTGCTGGATTTGGAGGTCCAGACATTCACTTGGTCATATATTTTATAATCTGCATAAGGACTAAAATAAATTAATGAAACTAAACAAAAAGGAATTCATGAATATTGACTGAATTATATTAAAGGAATTGCCTTGGGATGAAGCTAAGTCATTCTTGATTATGTGCATGCTTGATTTTGGACTTTTTGAGGTTTGATAATTTGGAATTGAATATGTTGGACTCAATGTTGTTATGCTGAAAATATAAAGTGATGATTAAAGGAATGAATATTGATCATGAACATAAGGTCATGGAATTGGTTAAGGTGATAGCACATGTCCATGATGTGGTATGTATTGATAAGCTATGTTATGAACATTGAACAAGTATGAAGCAAGTCCTATATGCTGTATGCAAGTTGTGTCAAGGTTGTTTGCATGCTAAAATTGCTTAGAATTGAATTTGGCATGTTGGGTTGTTCAAAAGGTGATTTTATGCCTAAGTGGTTCTCAAATGCAATTCTGTGTAATTTGATGTGTCCTAAGTGTTTGAACATGTTTGTTATATGGTATATGAACTCTTTTGATCATTGGATTGGATTAGAAATGTTTAGAAATGAAAATGGTATGTAAAAACCAAGTTTTCAGTCTGTTCTGTCTGATAATACTCGAGTAGATGGTTCGATACTCGAGTATTTCGTGATGCACCAGTGTGGATTTTGGCGCACGACTCGAGTATCAGGTTAGGGACTCGAGTATTAACAGATGCAACAAGAGTAAAGTTTGATGAAAGACTCGAGTAATGCATGAACTACTCGAGTATTCTGGGTTGATGAACGACTCGAGTATTTCATGAACTACTCGAGTATTTTTAAAAAACCTGAGATTTGAAGAAGTATGAACGACTCGAGTATAATCATGAACTACTCGAGTAAAAACTGGAAACTGATGAACTACTCGAGTACTATGAGGAATACTCGAGTATTTTAGCCAGAAACTTAAAAATACCATTTTCAATTCTAAGTCATTTTGTTAATACTTAAATGATAATAATCCAAATGATCTAAGACTAAAAAGAGATTGATTGATGATGGTATAAAATTATTAAATTAATAATACGAGATATTATTAATTGAGATATACCAATCAATTCTTTTAAGTCAAGAACTTGCATTCATTCTGGAGTTAGGATTGAGAGCTAGACTCATACATCATTCTGTTCACTTTAATTGAAACTGGTAAATGAAATATGTATGAGCATTTTACTTGCATTAGATACTAGCCTAGTGCTATTAAAAGATTGCATAAGATGCATGAACAATTATTTGAGTTTAACCTTTAGATAAATTTGGGTCATATGGTATAAGTTGTGAAGTAACCATCATGTCCTCTTCGGATTAGAAATAATCATGTCTTCTTTGAGGATATAGAATGTGATTGATAATTCATGATCTGGGTATGATATTGAGAAAGGGTTGGTAAGCATGATTACATTTACTTGGTAATCAATGTCTTAGAACATAAGAAGTTAATGGATTAAAGGACATTAGAAAGAAATTATTACCTCAAGATGATAAGTGGAGTAAGTCTAAGGTCTCAATCTAAGAATTGTATGTTGATAGTTAACGATTGAGTCTACGGGATAACTAATGCCTTGGAACCTAAGTAGATAATGACTTAAGGAGTATGAATGATAATGCAAGAATGGTGATGTTTGTGATTATGAGGATCAAATCCAAAATTGTTAGGGCTTGTTGCTCCGACTTGGATATGTGAACGTTGGATAAGTGGGATCACCCTGCAAGAAGTCATTATCCTTAAAAGGATTCCGTATAGTACGGTGTGGCCGCTATACGAAGACATGTGGAACGGTGTGACCGCCATATGTGTGGTAAGTGTGAAGAGATTCCGTATAGAACGGTGTGGCCGCTATACGAAGACATGTGGAACGGTGTGGCCGCCATATGTGTGTGATTTCATATAGTACGGTGTGGCCGCTATATGAAGGCATGGAACGGTGTGGCCGCCATGTGTATAAAGTGATGATTAAATTATGTGTGATGCATCTCATGCATGGTGTACAGGGAATGATGCAACGAGTGAGGTGCATGCGGGATTGGAAACCATGTAGTACGGTGTGGCCGCTACATGAGACGGTTGGAACGGTGTGGCCGCCACCGTAGAAATGACAAGGACCTAGAACTATTGGTGGACAATGGTTCAGGGATCATCCCCTTGTATCATTTTAGGATCGTGGTCGATGGGGTTCCAGTATAGAACGGTGTGGCCGCTATACAGGTTGTGGAAACATCGAGCGCACGATTGTCAATCCCAGAGTGTTGTTTTCTGGAAGAGTTGATTATGGAGAAATGATTTGAGGGACGTGCATGCATAGCATGAAAGATTAATGGTTATAGTTTATATTGTTTAATAAGACACTTGAGCATGCATTTTCTATTTTGAATTGATATTTGTGATGATTGTGTTTGACCAATCATATAATCTGCTTAGGCGATATGACAAGTGACTTACTCCCATCTACCATGTTTGTGGTGGTAGGTTCTCTCAAGGGACAGGACTGAAGTCACTCCTGTAGGAGTGGAAGTGTCTAGAAGAAGCAGCCAGAATGATGTCTCGTCATCCGGATCCTTTTGCAGAAGGATCGAGTTGTGAAGACCAATGCTCTGGGTGTAAAAAGGATTTTTGGGATCTTGTATTATATAAGTGTTTTACACTCAGACTATTTTGTAAAATATCACTCTTATGAAAAGTACTTTTGGTTTTCACACTCTATGGAAAAAGTTATTTTTGTTTACCCGTATTTTAATGGTCTGGATTTTGGGGCGTTACAAGAGGCACCTTGTTGCATTTGGACTGGATATTTTGGAAAACTCCAGCTAGATACCTTATGCAGGTCTAGTGGCTCTGGTGGCAATAGATCAAAATTTAATGGTAATAGCATGAGCCACATATCAGGGTTTTGATCTTCCATTTCTATCGCATTGACTCTCCAAGGATCCAAAGCCACTTCTGCAAGATGCACCACTTCTAGGACGTGAAATCCTAATTCGGAAGTTCCATCACGTTGGGCTACACTCAAACCATACACATTTTCAAGTTTCAGAATCTCATCACAGTTGAGAACCATGTTGAGCACCAAGTGTTTGATGCTTGGTTGAGCTGGATTTTCAGTATCACTGTCACTCTTTTGTGTTTCCTCAGATCCATAGTCATCAAGGTTTGCTATGGTCTCCTCGACCTTATCTGTTGATGGTTCTAGTGGCACTGCCATGATCTCCTCCGTCATTGGTTCCAATGAATCCAGTTCAGCATCGGCCAACTCATCATGTTGCTCAACAACTTCCACGGTTGGAGGGATCTCGGTAAAGAGTATGAGATCAGAAACGACTTGATCAGCCTCCACACTTGAGTTCTTCTCACGGGCTGCGATTTTGTCCTTGAGTTGAGCCAATTCTTGTTAAAATTCCCCACTCCTAGCTTGAGACTTCCTACAAATTTGAAATGATCCAGCATTTGGTTTTGAGTTCAAGCCACCATTTGGAATGCTGTCTCTCAGATCTGTTATGGAGTCTCTTAATTCTTGCATATCAGCAGCATGTTTACTGTATTGGTTGTGCATCAGTTTTAAGATTTGATTCAACTCAGCAGAAGCAGAAACAACATTATCAGCCATGGTGGAGAATGAAAGCACCATTGTAACAAGGTTGAATTCTAATAAGGAATTTAACACAACTAATAGATTAAGGGAGATGTTATTTACACCCTTAACATTGTTACTTACATCCAACTTTTATAATTTTTTACACCAACTTTCCAATATTACCCTCCTTCTAAAAAACTAAACATTCTTTATATTTTATTACTTACACCCATTACTCTTAAAACTATCCATTTTCCTATATTTTCTTCTCCACACCCACTCTATTCAAACACTCAACCTTAAAATCTATTTTTTTCTTCACTGTTTTGTCTCCTCTTCTTCTTCATCCATTCTTTCACCATTTTTAACTTCTTCTCTCTTAAAATTTAGTGTGCATATCATTGTCCCTTTTCTCTCGTATGCGTCGTCTTTCTGCTTGTGTCATGATTTTTTAAGATCTGTGATGGAGGCTTCATCTGTGCCCTAATCAAATTATTCATCCGTCCCCTTTGACGGATTCAAAATCCGTCCACTTATACGAATTCGTTATCCGCACCCTTCTACGGATTTTGCATTGATAATTGCATGTGTCGTAACCCACCAAGCATAGTAGTAATAGGTCAATGAGTTAATGATAAGTTCTCTACTTATCTGCAGGGTCGACCCTCACAGTGGAGGAATTATTGTATGCAACGGATAATAATGTCAATCCCATTCACATAATTTAAAATATGTATATATATATATATATATATATATATATTCAATAAAATTCATATCAATAAAATTCACGATAATGTTTTCAGTGATTAAGAAGGTATGCAAGGTTTTAGATGAGCAAGGTGGTGAGTAGGGTTTTTATGGAGAAGAAGGTGGGTGTGAGTAGTAATATATAGGGTGTGAGTATTGATATATATAGGTTTTAAGGATTACAGGTGTAAATAATAGATATATGGGTGTGAGTAGTAGGATAAGGGTAATACTGAAAAGTTGGTGTAAAAAATTATAAAAATTGGGTGTAAGTAACAATGTTAAGGGTGTAAATAACACCTCTCCCATAGATTAATATGCTCTCCATGATATTTCCATCAGTGTAAAGATTACAAGGAAAATTGAGAACAAGTTAAGAAGTATGAGGCTGCAATTAAAATCAGTGTTTACAGAGATAGAATATAGAGAAGACTATGGGAGAATAAGATAGAAGCATAAGGAAGGAAGAAGGAGAAGAGAGACGGAGTGAAGCAGATAGACAGAGAGAGAAGGTCCAAGGGAGAGTAGAGTTTCATCCAAATTCTTCACACACTTTTTCCATCTTAGCCTTTTGCCTTTTAACCACTTTTTTTCTCCTCAAAGCCACCTGGCACTTGTTTGCATAAATATGAATTCCCAAATTCAACCTTAGGATTGTTACACTTACTTGCAAGACTGACTGCAATGTCTTGGAGAAGATTAGTGCATCGACCAAAAGGCAAAAAATACCTTAAAAATGATATAAAAATATAATTATTTAAAACTAGCAAGACAATTGTTATGCACCTGTGTACCGAAGATTAAAAATATATTTATGAAATAAAAAAACTTTTCGCATATGTTATTTGTACTTTTCGCATCTGTTATAAAATAAGTGATGCGGAAAGTATACTTTTTGCATATGTTATTTGTACTTTCCGCATCTGTTATGTAATTGATGCAGAAAGTTCTGACATTTCGCATCTGTTTTGAAGAGTGATGCGAAAAACCATAACTATCTACATCTCTCACAAGGACATCATTTCCAAAACAGATGCGAAATGTCTTAAAAAACAGATCCGAAATGTCCGATCTGCAATAGTGCTCCCATAGATTAATAATATGCTCTCCATGATATTTCCATCAGTGTAAAGATTACAAGGAAAATTGAGAACAAGTTAAGAAGTATGAGGCTGCAATTAAAATCAGTGTTTACAGAGATAAAATATAGAGAAGACTATGGGAGAATAAGATAGAAGCATAAGGAAGGAAGAAGGAGAAGAGAGACGGAGTGAAGCAGAGAGACAGAGAGAGAAGGTCCAAGGGAGAGTAGAGTTTCATCCAAATTCTTCACACACTTTTTCCATCTTAGTCTTTTGCCTTTTAACCACTTTTTTCTCCTCAAAGCCACCTGGCACCTATGAAACATGGGTACTCCTAAACCGGTGACGTACCCGTACCCGGTACACTTTGGGTACCGGTACACGTACCGTACTCAGGGTACTTATAACCGATATGTTAAAGTATATTTTAGGTGTGTATCGTCCCAATAATGTAATTTTTGTCTTAAAATTTATATTTTAATGTTATAATTAATCTTTCGACCTTATATCTTGACTTATTTTAAGTATCAACTTTTAATTTTACGATACCTATATGCTATTTCAATACAAAAATCGTTTATTTGCGCCTTTTTTATATATATTTATTTATAAAATTTGAAATTATATTGCCGTACCCGTACCCATACCTTAGTTTTTTAAAAAATGTCGTACCTCGTACCCGATACTGTACCCGTATCCGGTACCGTACCCGTATTGGTACAACATAGCCTAGCACTTGTTTGCATAAATATGAATTCCCAAATTCAACCTTAGGATCGTTACACTTACTTGCAAGATTGACTACAATGTCTTGGATAAGATTAGTGCATCGACCAAAAGGCAAAAAATACCTTAAAAATGATATAAAAATATAATTATTTAAAACTAGCAAGACAATTGTTATGCACCTGTGTACCGAAGATTAAAAATATATTTATGAAATAAAAAATAAAAGTAAAATCATATATGTTATTATTTTTTTTATTGTTAACAAAATCATATATATGATTCAATGATTCAGAATTTTGATTTAGAAAAAAATATTAGTTCATCACTATTTTAACAGGGTTTTAGTTTATTGACCTCTCACTTTAATCACCTGACCTCTTTTTTGCCAAAACCCAAAAATACCCTTACTAAAAGTATGTAAATTAACACTCGTTGAGGCTTGAGCGAGAATTCAAAAAAAAAACTCGCTAAGGAGTTAGCGAGATATGTAAAATTACACCCTCGCTGACCTCAGAGCGAACTAAGTAATTTATGACATTAGAATTGCTCGCTCAGGGATTAGCGAGTGTGTACTTTAACATAGCTCGCTGATCCCGCAACGAACTTTATCACCGGCGAGAGTGTGAGAAAATACATTCAACCCTGTGCATAGTGCCGCAAGAAGGCTGTGCATTACTAGAATGGGAAAACTTGCCTTCAAATACTCACATCAATATTGTGCTCCATTCATATTACAAACAATATCCTACGTAGACCAGTTCCTATATTTGCTTTATCCAAGACAGTTAAACACCTTATTTTTTTACGAGACAATATTTTGATGCTTTGCTCAGCTTGCTATAAAATTTCTTCATAGGACCTATGTACAACTCTGCATTTCAGTATTAAAATTACAGCTTCTCGCTTAAATACATATGCTAGTCAAATGATATACATATTCCCAACATGAATATCTATGAAAAATTCTTATTTTTATGTGATATACTTCCTTGACATATGGTATGACCGTGATACCAACACCAAGGAAAACGTCTCAAGTTGATAGAAATCTTGTTAAAAAAGCTGTTAAACTTTCTCTGGATGACTTGAAGGAGAAGAATCCAGGCCTCTTTTTAAGTTCCCGTGCCATTCAAGGGTAAATTCCTCTCCCTCGTTCTCTCACTTTGTTATACTCTATGGGTGCTCTGTTTTTAGAGTTGAATGTATTTCCTCACACTTTCACGGGTGGCTGAGCGAGAATTCAAAAAAAAAAAAAACAAAGCTCGACGAGGACTCAGCGAGATATGTAAAATTACACATTCGCTAACCCCCTTGAGCGAGCTATTCTAATGTCATATCTCACAGACCCCTTTAGCTCGCTTCGGGATCAGCGAATGTGTAATTTTACATATTTCGCTGAGTCCTCATCGAGCTTTTTTTTTTTTTTTTTTGAATTCTCGCTCAGCCACCCGTGAAAGTGTGAGGAAATACATTCAACTCTAAAAACAGAGGACCCATAGAGTATAACAAAGTGAGAGAACGAGGGAGAGGAATTTACCCATGAAGGGCACGGGAACTTAAAAAGAGGCCTGGATTCTTCTCCTTCAAGTCAGCGAGCTTTGTTTTTTTTTTTTTTTTGAATTCTCACTCAACCCCCAGCGAATGTGTTAATTTACATACTTTTAGTAAGAGTGTTTTTGGGTTTTGACAAAAAAAGGGGTCAGGTTATTAAATTGGGGGTCAATAAACTAAAACCCGTTTTAGTTTATTACCTCCAAAAATATTTTTAAATATATTTTTAAATTTTGGCTCCTCAATTTTATTTTTAAATCCTTTCGTATTATTTATAATATATGAATTAATTATTAGTGAAAATGCCAACTTAAAGAAAACAATTATAAAAATATGTATTGAATATTTTTCTATTTTAAATTTTATTACTCCCTCCATCCCACTATCTTGGTCAAATATATAATGAATATTTTGTTAAGATCAGTACTTCTCTCATCTGTTTAAATTTTTTGATTAACAAATACATAAAAATAACTTTTTGATCAAAAATACACCAAAGAATGGGCACCTAAAAATCGCACTAATGACCCCTTACCAAAGGTGAGTAACACACAACCATTAAGCTAAGAAGCTTTCCATGTTAAATATTGTCTTAAATAATATATATTAGATAAGTATAAATATATTTTTAAAAAAATAAAATGTTTGTGGTGGCAATAGCCCCACTAACTTGTATGTGAGTCCGTCCCTGTCCAAGGCACTATTCAGATTAGCAACAGTACTCAAACTAGTATATTCACTAACGAGTGATGTTACATGAACGTTAACATGATGTGAATGTGAATTAGAGATATAATGTAACATTATTGTTTCACCCAACCCCACATCTATTTATCATCTAGTATCAGAACATCACCTTATATGTAAGCAAAAATCTCCAAACCAAAGCTTCCCACAGTGTCTTAAATATGTAATATAGCTGCTTAGTTAACAATATTTTCATGATTAAGTAGGGAGAGCGATGGATGTACTACACGTTAAGAGGATCATTTAAGAGCAGCTTTCAGGAATGTAAAGTGGCCGCTAAATGGAAATCCCATGGGAACGAAACTCCATCTCATTTTTGGTGCAATACTCCTCTAGTCTTATTTATAGGGCATATTTATCAATATCACACCGATCAAGGAAGTTAATTAAGTTTTTTGAAACTTTAAAAAAATACATTAACATTACAACTTTACCCTCTTATCTTTATTGAAAATTTTATAATTTATTATTTCGCGTTAATGGATAAAGGGCAAATAAGAGAAAATAACAATAAATTCTTCCTAAAAAATGCAGAATGTCTTATAAATAAGACAAAAGAATTCTTCTAAAATGTGTCTTATAAAAAATATCGAAAGGATGTCTTGTGAATATGAAGTGCCTAGCAAGAAAGAAAGATTAACTAAGCAAAAACAGAGGTTATTGACATAATAAGTTTATAAGTTTATCAAGATAATTTGCCCCAAAATCTTTTGGCGCATAGATCTTTACGTTGAAGAGAGCTATAGGATCTTTGTTAGTCACTTCGTTTTCATATATATTGTTGTTTTAGTATTTGCGATGTGTTTTATAAGTTTTGTTCTTTTATAAATTCAATATATAATTAATGCTATTTTTTTAAATACACTCCTATTTATTACATTTTCTTTTTCATTTCTAATATCTTTATCTCTCTTCAATAATAATTATATATGGACATTATAGACAAAATACAACAAATTCTTATATCATTTAACAATTTCTTAAAACCCTTACATAAACTTAAAACAATTTTTTTTATGTAACCTTAAAACAAATTACATACGAAACAAACGGAGTAACATTTGTCCGTTTTTATTATTAAGTTAAATTTGAAGATCAGGAAAGGTACAAGTTTGTGGAAGTAATGATTAAAATTACTCAAGGAAGTGATGATATTGAAGGAACCTTGTGAGCACGCTTCTTAATATCTTCCACAAATGCATCGAGATTCTGATGAGAGGAGCCACTAACTGCCACGGCGGCCCCTGCTGCCTCCTTCCACTTAAATGCATTTTTCTTCAACTCCTCTGCTTTTGCTCCAACTGTTGCTTCCAGTAAGCACTTTTCTACCTCATCTCTGGTCACCAATTTGTTTTCAGCCTGCGTATAACCCAATCTAACCCCTACCTCAAACACATCCACCAAGAACTTTGCATTTGTGACTTGGTCACCCCATGTTGGAAATGTCAACACTGGCACTCCTGAAGCGAGTGCTTCCATGGTTGAGTTCCAACCACAGTGTGTGAGAAAGCATGACACTGAAGGATGAGCCAGCACTTGTTCCTGTGGGCTCCATTGCACCACTTTGCCTTTGTCACTTGTCTCCTCCAAGAACCCATCTGGCAGAACATGAGGCTGGAGCCCTACCCAGTCCTTAGGAGGTAGTTTGAGTACCCACAAAAATGAGACCTTAGAGTTGACAAGGCCATAAGCAATTTCATCTACTTGTTTTTGAGGAAGGTGCACCAGACTACCAAAGGAGATGTACACCACAGATGATGAGGGCCTTGAGTTAAGCCACTCTATGCAATTATCTGGCTTGAAGAAATCACCACGAATATCGGTTGTTGATGGTGCTTTTGGGTTATTCTTGAAGAGAGGACCAACCGAACTTATTATGGGAACAAACTTGGAGATATAGTTGATGGAATCATGCTCTAGCTCCTCAAAGCTATCCACCAACACACAGAATGGTTTAGACAAGTACTTAAATTGTTCCAAGATAATTGTTCGCAGTAAAGGAAATGAAGTTGTGGGAAGCAAAAAGTCTGGGATTTCATTGTATTTAAGGAGCAAAGAAGGCAATTGAACATCAATACAAGGCTCAGTATCTGAAGGGAAAGGTACCAGTTTGTGGAAGTAATGATGATACACAATAAAGATAGCCACAGATTGGGTCCAGAGGACAGCAGAAGGAATATCATGTTCAGCCGCAGCATCAGAAACCCATGGATAAAAAGGGTTGTTTATGATGCAAGAGATTGGATGGTTTGTTGATTCATGCTTCTCTATCATTTGGGAGATGAATTTCCTGCCAACATGTTCAGTGTGTGCGATGTGGTCAGTAGGATTTTCCTTGATGGGATCATCAGGTACCAAGCCTTCTTCAAAGAACTCGAACTTGAGAAAACCTTCACCAACTGGAGTAACTGATTCGTGAGCGATACTGTTAGCAGCTCGAATGTCTTTGCCAACATCCTCTGTGGTAACAAAGGTCACAAACAAACCCTTTGCAGCAATGGACTTGGCTAGTCTAAGAAGAGGGTTTATGTGACCTTGTGCTGGATATGACACTAGGAGAACATGGATGGGAGCATTGGACTCCATTTTCCTCCCCTTCTCACTCTAGCGGTGTTTCTCTTAAGCTAGCTAACCACTCAAACAACCTTAAATAACTACTCTTCCGATGAAAAATGCTAAATTTTTTGTAAAAAACTATAATTAAATTAATTAATGAAAAATTTAGAAATGATAAACTTTGAGTTATAATTGATTGATCCATGCAATATGCATTAAATTAATTGTTTGATAATTGGTTAATATGTTAAAAAAAACATTAAATACATATATTATTAATATTTTGACTTTTGAATTTCATAACCACCTCATGGGACGCAGAGAATAGTTGTATCGCAAGCCGAATATACAGTCATATATTGCATACTTTTTTTTTTACTGATGTTGCACTCTATATCTAGCTAAAAGAGTTTTATAACTTTTGAAAATCCATGTCACTATCAAAATAATTTTTAGGAATTAAAATTAAAATACGCGGAATTTTCAAGAATAAAAAACATAAATAAGTCATATAAATATATAAAGTAAACATGTACCTATCTATTAACCTAAAGACTTAATAGTTACTTTAATCCTTGAAAGATACATTGATCATCAATTTAATCCTCGAATTTTTTTTACATAAATATAATTCCCTAAAGATCAACATGACATCAAACGGTGTAAATTTTGGTCCCTGAAAGATTCATATGGTTATCAAATAAGTCCCTAAAAGAACCAATGTAGTGCTAATTGATCTTTAGGAAGCTAAATTGATGTATAAAAAAATTGAGAACTAAATTAATGACGAATGTATCTTTCAAAAATCAAAATCACTATTAAATTAACATAAACTATATGCTATGTAGAGTGAGGAACTAATCTTCCGTCAAATATTATATCATACTCCTTCCAATTTGAGATATAAAAATAAAAATTCATACGTTTTATGGTTTAAAATTAAAAAAAAAAACTTAATTACTTTCATATTTTCAAATTATGTTATTCTTAAAATATATCTTATTACCCAAAAAAAAATTTCAATACTCTTCAATTTTTTTATTCATAATTTAAAATTCACAATTTTCAATAAGAGTAATTTAGATATTTTTTTAACTTTTATATGAAATTAAGAAAATTAAATATATATAATTAATTTTCTTAATAAACATGTTCTTGATTTTTTCTTATACTTCAATCCATCAAACTTATTCTTTATGTTAAAAAAAATCATGTACGTTAGTCTATTAGACAAAGAATATTTTTCATTAAATAAGGAGTGGAGTATTATAGAATTGTATGTGCAGTATCATGACCCTTCATAAGGAGTAGATAATATCAGGACCCTGAGTGAAATATTATATGAACAAGGTCCTCCATTAGGAGTGAGTATTAAATGGGATTAAAAGGATAGGTAGGTAAGTGTGTAAATGATAGAAGGAAATGATAGAATCAAGAAAGGTTAAGGAAATAGTTGAAAGGAATAAGAAATGAATATGGTCAACAATAGGGTATTAAGGAAGCATGGGAAATTGAAATAGAAAATATAATTCAAGTGATAACGGGTAGTAATCTCTTAGTTGTTCTCTATGTCATTTTAGAATGTATTTTCTAAGTTCTGTGTAATGCTACCCTTCTTGATATATTTTTACAGGTGAAGAAGGAGCTTACACGAGTATGGCCGGACAGGATTACACTCCACCTCGTGGAATGTTGCTTTGTTAGTTGAGTGACCCTTTGTGGGTCAATAGTTTTAGTTTTGGGAATTTAAAATGTATAATAATTTGGGAAGCAAACCCACTTTAGAAATTGTAATCATTTTCTGAAAAGTGTAATTGAACTGAACTATATTTTGGCCCTGTTGGCCCATTGTTGTTGAAGATGAAGCTTTATGCAGGTTAATCAGGAAAACTAAATTTTGGGAATATCCCTAAAACAAAGGAAACTCCGTCCGATTTTACGAAGATTTTCATAAGAATTAAAAGTAACTAAGTGTTTTTCCTAATCAACTAGTAGTATTAAAAGAAAATTTTAAATTCATAATAAATTAAGGGTAAAAGTAACTAGGGTGTTACATTTAATAAACATATAATTAATTTTCTTAATAAACATGTTCTTGATTTTTTTCTTATACTTCAATCCATCAAACTTATTCTTTAAGTTAAAAAAACATCATGTACGTTAGTCTATTAGACAGAGAATATTTTTCATTAAATAATATGTCAAATTGGTTCCTGACTTTGTAAGCACCGATCAATTTAGTTCTTAAAATTTTCGAAATTGCAAATTGGGCCTTGAGATAAGAACATGTAGGTCATATTTGTCGCTGACTTTAATGATTATCAATGATCCTTAACGTAAACTAACGGAATGGAAAAAACGACATCGTTTTGGTAAAAAAACTAAACAAAGACCGTTGAGAATCGATCAAATTAGTAACTGAGATTTTGGAAACCGGTCAAATTAGTCCTTGACTTTATGGATTAGTAACGTCAAGGACTAATATGACTTACGTGTTCCTATCTCGCATACTAATTTGGAATTTCGATAATTTCATGGACTAATTTTATCGGTGCCCACAAAGTTAACGACCAATCCGATATATTACACATTTTTCATGTTTGAGTCCTTTGTTGAAAGTTAAAATTTATTTTCTATTTATTACTCCCTCCGGTCCTTATTACTCCCTCCATCCCATAGGATGGTAAAAAATGACTAAATTTTTTGTCTCAAATTATAGTTAAAATAATTAATGAAAAGTTTAGAAATTGTAAACTTTGAATTGTGATTGGTTGATCCATGCAAAATGCATTAAATTAGTTGTTTGATAATTGGTTGATGTGTTGGATAGATCATTAAATGCATATCTCCTCCATTTTTTGATTTTTGAACTTTTTAACCATCCTTGTGGGATGAAGGGAGTATGAGAAAAAATAATCGAAATCACACCTATTAAGAAAGTTAGTTGAATGTATTTAATTTTATCAAAACCATAAAAATATTGCTACTTTAGGAAAGTGTTGCATTGGGGATGAAACAAAAAATGAAATGAGATCACTATTTTCTAGAAACATTTTAGGAATAATTGTATTGAAAATAAAAAGTTAGTTAACTTTTTCTTATATTATATTAGAGATCGGAAGTAATATTCAATGATTAAAGTTATACCCAAAAATTTCGAGGAACCAATTTTGATCCATACTTTAATTTACTAGTTCACAATATATTCATCATCTGGCTATCTGCTCCACAGACTTTTGGGTACAGGACCAGAACGCGGATGGCACCATTAAAACAATTAATGGTGGCTCGTGGTCGTGGAGATGTCGGTTTTATATTAGGATTGAAAGAGAAAGGCTTTTAATTTAGTTCCGTAGCCGTACGTCCCAGCGGTGAGCAGGGATGGTAATGGGTTCGGGTGGATTTCGGTAATGGAGTTTCTGGACCCGTTCATAAATTATTGGATCCGGATCCGAACAGGTACCTGCTGCATAATGGGTAGGCGGATCTTCGAGTATCCAAACAGGTTTTGCGGGTATCCATTAGTACTTTTTTTATAAAAAATTATTTTTTAAATTAATTTCTATGTTTTTTTTATAGACCGAGGGATCTTAATATATCATTACACACTCTACCTAATATTAATCCCTACCACCATTAAATACTCGAAGACATCAAATAAATTCTCTCGTTAAACACAAACATACTAAAATTACATATATATAATGCATATATGAAAATATGGACGGGTCCGGGTACCCACGGGTCTAGATATCTCAGACCCGGACCCGGACGCAGACCCGTTCAAAGCGGGTATCCAGAAGGGTCCATTCTTTGGACCCACAAATCTCTTTTTTGGACCCAAACCCGAACCCGTTGCAGGTTCCGGGTTCAATTGCCATTCCTAGCGGTGAGACCATATGTTGACCGGTCCTTGTGTGTCATCCGGGGTTTTAATAAAGTTTGTCCTCTTGTGTACAGACATGTCAGAGGTTGATAACCGCAAACCCACACCTTCAAAGCACATGTTCATGCATAAATATGCCAACATGTGTTGCATGAGTACGTGTACGGGGTACGTCATTTTAAAAAAATTAAGGTACGGGTACATTCTTATATATATTTATTTTATTAATATAATTATATATAAATTTAAAAAATAGAAAATTGCAAAAAATACAAACACAATCAACAAGTTTAAATTCATAGGAATTTCTACCACACAATATTTGCACTATGTAACAATTAATAAAAAATCAAAAACATCCAAAAATAAAACAAAATAGGGGAAAAAGCGGTGTATAATAGGAAAAAAAAGTGGTTGAATTCCTAAACTAGTTTAAACAAATGGTGTGCAAAAAAAATTTAAAAAAATTTAATAATCAAATCACTTTTCATTTCTGTTTTAAATCAAGATAATATTCATTATTTCATCACAACAAAGGAAAAAACAGAGAAATATTTATAGAACATGAAAAACATAAGTACCAGTTAGTAAAAAAACAAAACTGAGAAAGGGGAAACATAGACAAGGGAGACAGTTTAGAGGGAGGCACCAAATTGATGAAGAAGGGGAAACATAATGAAAAGTACCGCGAGAGGTGGAGGGGGTCAAGCACAAAGAGCGGTAGAAGGGGTCAAACATAGTGAAGGACAAAGGGGATGAAGTCAACGAGAGGAGAAAGAGATTTCAAACTTGAGAGTGTTTTTTTGAGTTAAAATGAAAGAGGGTGAAAAGATAATTGAGAAATATTGAAAAAAAATGGTTTTCCCATATCCTTGTGAACAAAACATATCGTTTGGGAAAAAAAAGACAAAAAAAACTATGTTCAGTCATACCCACATGGTGGGTTACGTACCCAGCCGTACCGAAGGCGTATCGGGTATGGGTACGTACCCGGTACGTGTACGACAGCCAGATAGGAGTACTCATGCTTCAAAGATGCCAACTAGGCGTGTAAGCGATTCGGTCCCAGCCCAGAGATCGGTCGGATCGAACTGAATTGAACTGAAAAATATAGTTTGGTCTGATCCAATGGTCCAATCCGACCTCAAAATGTTTAAACTATTATTATAAGGTCTAGTTCACGATCTCACTATTATTTGGATCGTTAAGACCAGACCGTACCGACTAATTAAAATCTAAAACATAAACATACATTTACTCATAGCCTCGCAATCATAGCCCTCACCTTTCTTATTTTCTAAACCTCCTTGTTCATCCTCCATCCATCAATGACATAGGCACCGCACAAAATATAGGCATCAACCCATGGCAAATTTTTTTAATTCTATTCAAATAGTATTAATTCATGGGAAATATATATATATATATATATATATATATATATATAGACTTTCAAGTTTCAAGTAATTAATTATGGTCTAAATAGATCAGACTAGATCGGATCAAACCATTTATCCATTTATAAATGGTTCAATCCGATCAGGTTATAAATGGTTCGATCCGATCTGGTTTTCATAAATAAAAAAATGTCTGGATCGAATTAGACCGGACCATGTTAATTTAATTGGTCTGATTCCTAATATCCATCAAAGACCAAATCGGACCGGACCGTCACACTCCTAATGCCAACTGGAGCTACGTGACAAACCTATTACTTACTCAGTCCACACAAATAAATATTCTCCCGGTCTTATTTATAAGCAAAAATAGACATTTCATTAATAGTCTTAGATATTCTTCCTCCGGTCTTAAATATAAGCAAATAAAAACATCATATTAGTGGTCTCAAATATCAGCAAAACTTAACTAACATTCTATTTCCAATACAATTATTCCTAAAATATCTCAATAAAGTGGTTGTATCATTTAATTTTTGTTTCATTCCATATACATATTACCTAAAGTAGTCTATTTTTTTATGAACTCGAAAAAATTAAACGCAATTAACTAATTTTCTTAATAGGTGTAAAATTAGTTTTTTTTTCTTATATATGAGACCGGAGGGAGTAAGCAAAAATTAACTATTCTATTCCCAATATAATCATTTCTAAAATATTCTCATAACGTGGTTGAATCATTTAATTTTTGTTTCATTTCCAATGTAAGTTTACTAAAGTAGTCTATTTTTTTTATGAAATTGAGAAAATTGAATACACTCAACTAACTTTCTTAATAAGTGTAAAGTTAATTATTTTTGTTTAAAAATAAGAATGAAGGGAGTAAGCAGCAAACCTTTACCTATTACATGCTCAATCCACACTAATAAATAAGCGGAAAACCCAAAAATTTTCAAATGTTAAATTTTGAAAATGTGAAATTTAAGACAAATAATTGCTTGTCCATAATAATAATAATAATAATAATAATAATAATAAAAACATATATCTCCACTGTCAAGTTTAAAAATCATTACTTCCTCCTCCTTATAGGTTATATTTATCGAATTACACATATCAAAAAATATTTAATTTTATCAATTCTACAATAATATTTTCTCTGTTCCTTTTTAACTATTTTTTTGAGAAATTTTTTGTTTTTTCTTTATATATCCTTTTGATAATTTCAAGAGTTTAATAAATGTTATTTTCTAGTATTTCTCCACGGTGTTAGAACTTGGTTGACCACTATTATTAACCCACAAATTGTCGGAACTCCTTCACAAATATATGAACAATACTCCCACAAAGAAAATTACTAAAATGGATTAACAAATTACATGATGAAGAGAGACTGATGGGCAAATAATATTTGTGGATATAGTCAATTGAATAATTTATCATAAAAAAATTGAACAGATAAGGATTCTGTGTTATAACTACAGTAATAAGTGCTATAGTCCAGACCTAATATAGACATAGTATTTCTTTCAGGTTTTCTTAACCTTAGAGTCAGCTTTACGAGCTGAGGATAAAAATCCAATAGTAAATACTCCCTCCGTTCCAATTTAACTGTCACTTTAGCAATTTCATACAGATTAAGAAAGTCATTTAATATTTCAATTTTCAAGAGAATTATTAAATAACTTTACTATAATACCCTCAAAGTACATTAATTATCACATATTTCACATATTTCAACACATTAAATGCAAGGTTAAAGATGGAAAAAATCAATTAATACATCCTCGAATTCCTAAAGCGACAAATAATTTGGAACAAGTTAAAAATGCTAAAGTGACAGGTAATATGGAACGGAGGGAGTATATTTTTTTGAAAAAATAAAAATATAACACTTTCGGTCTTTTAAATTCATCATTTCCTATTAAAAAAATACATTTACTTATAGAGTTAAATGTATTTATCCTCGGACTTAAACAAAATAGCAACAATACTAAAAAAAATAGTATATTCACCAAACCCACGTTTAGTTTTCTATACGGCACTCCCTCCGATTTATATATAAGAAAAAAAAAATACGTTTAAAATATAAGAAAAAGTTAATTTACCTTAATTCTTGTATTATTTCTAATACTACTTTTTTAAAATACACTTATAAAGTGATTGTCTCATTTAATCTTTGTTTCATTCTCAATGTTACTTTTCTAAAATACTTAAATTTTTTAATAAATTTGATAAAATTAAATATAATCAACTAACATCTTTTATAAGCATAATTTTAGTTACTTTTTCTTATTCATAAATGAGAGAGAGTACCTCTAGAGCCAGAACATCATCCATAAGGGTGTTCGTTATTCAAAATTTTAAGTCCAAACCAAACCGGATCAAACCAGATTTATGTTTTGTTTTTTTTTCAATGAACCAGACTGATTTGAAAATGTGGATTCAAAACCGATTTGAAACCAGATCGTTTAAAAAAATTAGTTTTGAACCGGTTTCGTCATGAAACCAGTTTTAAAACTGGTTTAAATACAAACCAATTTTAAAACCATTTTCCCAAACCATAAAAAATGGATTTCCCTCACTCTCCTCATCATACATACAATTATAGTGTGTATGGCTTCTCTGCTGCACCATCGTCTGGTCCTCCATTCATCGACCCTTTTCTCCACTGCCACACCTGGTCCTCCATTCACCACCCTTTCCTCACAATCCTATCACTTCTCCGTCACCACACCGTGTAGATCTAGAAACTAGGTCCAAAGCTTTTCAACTACCAAAGCGACGGTGGTCACGAATTTTGCTAACATTCGCAACTGCGATCTCAACGAGGTCACATGGGGTCAGTGGCGACTCTGAAGCAACAACGAAAATGTGAACATACGGGGAGAAATGGATCTTGGGTAAGGGAGCGATGGCCGTTCACAACTAAGTTGGTGAGCTTGAGGTTTGAGTAGTGTATAGCTAGCATGTAGAACTTTAATGGTGAGGAGAGAGGGATTAAGGGAGTACGAGGTTAGATGAAGAAGGAGGAGGGGAGAGACTCATATATGTTTGGGATTTTGGGAGTTATTGGACCTGTTTGGATAACTAAAAGCGGTCCATCTTTTTTGGAATAGTTAACTAATCCATTTAAGTTTATAAATATGATTTGGATTTATAACCATTTAATAATAAAGGAAATTGCTTTTTGACCTCATGATAGATTTTTTGGCCCCCATTTTTATTTTCCAAGGACAAAAATACTCCAAGCGTTTTAATCTTTCCGGTTCTACAAACTCGGAAAGATAATTTCGGTACTATAAAAACGGAATATATTTATTTCATATTTCCGATTTTGCTAAAACGGAATATGGTTTCCGACTCCGTGTAACCATAAAAATTAATAATTTCTATCTCTACAAAGACGGAAAGTGTTGTTTGTAGAAATTTAATAACTAACTAGCTTTACTTTTTCAAGTCTGGTAAGGTTTTTGTTGATTCTTCATTGATGGACGCTTTCAAAGAAGAATTTCTGAAGGAGTTCGGTCAACAATACGGTTACCCCAACGACCTCAAATCCATTGATCAAATTCGAGCTACCGAGTTCAACAGATTACAAGGTACTCCATTTTTTTGTTTTCATTTTCGTTTCAGATGATTAATTTGAAATTACTTGCAGGTCTTGTGTACTTGGATCATGCCGGTGCTACGTTATACTCTGAACTGCAGATGCAATAAGTTTCCGTCTTTGTAGAGACAGAAATTATTAATTTTTCCGGTTCCACAAAGCCGGAAACCATATTCCATTTTAGCAAAATCGAAAATATGAAATAAATATATTTCATCTTTGTAGTACCAAAATTATCTTTTCGAGTTTGTAAAACCGGAAAGATTAAAACGCTTAAAATATTTTTGTTCTTGGAAAATAAAAATGGGGGCCAAAAAATCTATCATGGGAGCCAAAAAGCAATTTCCTTTAATAAAAACCATTTTTTTTAGGTTTGGTCCAGTTCAGTTATGATTCAGTTTGCTTAAACTGGTTTTTTCTTTTTTTTTTTTTTTTTTTTAAACCCCTGCTTATATGTAAACAGACCAAAGCTTCCCAGTGTCTTAAACAAGTAATAATACAGCTGCTTAGTCAACAAGATTTTCATAAATAAGTAGGGAGAGCGATGTACACGCTAAGAGGATCATTTAAGAGCTTTCAGGAATGTAAAGTGATTGCCAAATGGAAAGAAATATCATGGGAAAGAATCTCCAACTCATATTTTGTGCAATATCTTGAGATTCTGAAGTGCCTAGAACGAAATACTGACTGAGCAAATGCAGAGGTTATTGGCATATAATAGTAAGTATACCAAGACAGTTACCCCAAAATCGTCGGTCACATAGACCTTTACATTGTTGCCCAAAGCTTTGGACATTATATTTGAAAATAATATAAAATTAAACAATATATTAAAAAGGATTATGAAGGATTGTAAGATTACAAACACTCACTCTAACCAAAAAAAAAAAAAAAATAGAGATCATCTGCATGTTAATTTCTCAACAGATGTTACAATTTTCGCATTAAAAGGCTGGATCATAAAGAAAATACATAAAATCACATATTTACGGATAACAAACAGAGCTGCTTGGATGCCTCTAAAAGTAGACATCCATGATACCCCTATTATATTGACAACTAACAAAACTGAGATTTATCTTTACCCATGAAAGGTGGTCCTGTATGCCAAGTTTAAAAAAGCAAGCATATAGGCGGCCTTCATGAACGAAAAAACTAAAGGCCTGCTAAATAATTATATATATCCTGTTCAAGAGAAATAATCTTTTATGAAGTTCTGCACGCATTTCCCTCTGGATATAATAATACACGCCAGCCAGCAACTGCATGCACACAAAATATTCTCATCAAAACATGTCAAGAACTGATACCACATTTCCTTCCAAATTGTTTATGAAAGATTTGGAGAGGGGGAACTAACAATCTGAACGAATAAGGGAAACAACTCTTAAGATTAGTGCTCTGTTAAACAGCTTAATTAAACACTTAACAAGCATTATTGAAATAAGCAAGAAAGTGTTTAGAGGGAGGTCACAAACTCACAATCAAGGTTCATAAATTTATTTTTCATAAACTGTTCATAAGCCCAGATATACTCTTCCAAATTCCCCCTTGGCCATTGGGTACTGAAGTAATCACCATAAGAACAAAGAATCATACCTAAAGGCCTTATATATCACAAACATCAGCGGGTCTATTGACCGGGGTTTTTTAAGCTAATGGATGTGTTCTTAGTTCTATCTTTCAACTATTTATGAATCATATGACTAGAATAGCCACTTTGGATTTCGAGGAATCCCCAACAAAGCAAGAGAAAGAGGAGGAGAGGGGGCAGTACCTGAAGGCATGTTGATGCCTAGATCAGCAACATCTGGCAGCTGCGTCAAAATCAGGGATATTAAAAAATTATTCCTGACCAGAACTCTGGCTTTCACCTACCATCCAGTGAAATCCAAGACCATCAGCTGACTAATAAACTTCCATATATTTTCTCAATTGTACAGTCTCAGTAATTGAAATGCATGTAGAAGAAGGAATGATGGCAGATACAACAAGCTCTCCAAAAAAAGTAATATCACCGGAGATCAACAGGAATCCAGGGAATGCAGTATAGTTCTGTCAAAATTACTCTCAAAATAATCAATCAATTCCACTGGCTCTCTTTCTATGCCCATAACAATGCTCTCCTTTGTCATTGTGAAAAATCAATTGCAAATTAGTTTCTGGAAGGAAGCATATGAAGTTAAGTATGGCCTCGACTCCGTGTTTCAATGCGAGTCAATTGAATGATATTTTTCCATTGAACCAATGATCATTCCTCAAACTGATACAGATCTCTTACTCCAATCCAACATAACAGCCCCCCAGAAAGCCATGCTGTGAAGATCACAAGTCAATTCCAAGATCATTTGCAAGTTGAAGTATGCCGCGCATTTGGAGGTATGGATTCTCCAACAGTTTTTCGTTGTTGCTCTGTGTGTTGCCAATCCAAAACATATGATTATATTAGTGACAAGTCAATAACAAGTCACCAAAAATGCTAAATTATTAAGAAAATTGCAGCAAAGATTGAACACGGCAAAATGACCTGCTTAAGGTCCAAAGTGAAATTTTGATTTTTACAATCAAACTCCACGAGAAACTAACAAGATTGTGTGGGAAGAAGGAATCATAGTTGAAACTAACAAGATAGTTAGACCTCCCTTTGAAATCGATATATGACCATAGTTGAAACTAACAAGATAGTTAGATGAAAAAGGAGTAGAAGTAGAAAGGAAGAAGGAATCTGAATAACACAATCAATATGATTGTGTAGGATATGTGATACAAAACACTAATATTCGTATTTATCCTACTGACATAGGCCAAGTACTAGTACCGCACAACTAGTACAAAGTACAAACCCGTCATAATAAGATTTAAGACTATTAACATAACAGGACCCTAACACAAACTAACCCAAATATTCTAACACAATTCATTACTTGCATGCATGGTCACATAATTAGAATATGAATCTCATTTAAACACAAGAACAACATTTTTGTCTTAGATTTACTAATAGTAGAAGAGGATCTCCAAGCAAATCATCAAAAAGTAAAAGTACCTGTTGAGCTTTAACAACAAGATTCTGAAGAATATGTTGATATTTCTCTGGCTTCTCAGTCATCATTCGCTGCAGTCATGATGGAAAATCATTACAATTACAAGAGGTGATATTTAAGGACCTATATTTTTTCTGCACCAAATATCAATTAAAATCCATACCTTCAGAAGAAAAGCAGAAGAACAATACGCCACTCTTGAATCTGTGTCATCCAAAAGTTCCCTGCCATAAATCATTCTTTCAGTTCAGTAATCATTCCATTCTCAAAGCCCAGGAGAAGGAAAATAATAGATGCAAGAATATTCAAGCTCTTTATGTCAATGAATAAAGGTGATGAAATAAGAAGACCAACTAATTTACAAAAGACAGAAGTTTGAAATCACCTGAAAAATTGTTCCAAACCAACTTCCTGGAAAGCAACAGGATCGGCTGTGCATTTACCAATAAGAAGTAGCAGAAGTGTGGCTCGAATATCAGATGTAGCACCTGGCAGATTTCCTCTTCCTTTACTTCCAACAGAAACACCCAATGCAATATCATCTGTTGCAGCTCCAGCCAATTGAATTAGTGGCCAATATAGCAAGGCAGCAGGAACACGTGCAATTAATTGCATTGGGACAATGGCTCGTCCTTGGAGAAGTGCAGCCATTGATGCAGTCTCATGATCCAGATGGTAGTTATTAGAGAAGTTGGGTCTTCTATTAGCTTCTTCCTTGTTATGTTCATCCCAAGCATCGTGTTCAAGAGCATGATTATCACTATCGGAATTTTTGCTTGAAATAGTGCTACTTAAATTCCTACTGTGTTGCACATCATCCCCAAAGGACAAAGCTGTAGCAGGAGGAACTCTTAGGCACAGTTGAGAGAATAGTATGTCACACATCTGTTTAGAAACGAAAAAAGTGTTGAGTGAAACAGTTAGCAATACTCAGATAGAAGCTCTAAGTGTTAACCAAAATAGAAACTTCACCAAACATTGCTCCAAGGAGTCATATAAACAAACTGCAATTAAAATTTGTTCAGGGAAAAAAATCAGGGCTAATATTAATAAATCTTTCAACTATTTTTGTCCATACCAGATTTCATGGAAGTAACTAATTTATTGTAAAATGTTGCTTCATCTTAAAAATAAATTAATTTTATTACATATCATAATATATGATGTTCTATCAGCAGTGTATCAATGAATGAGAATAACTGAAAGTTCAAGCAATCCACGCCTCCCAATATCTAATTGGCAAAGTATGGTTTGTTCTTTCCAGGATAAGATAAAGAACACGCAGATTCCGTAGCTACATATTTACATAATGTAAGTGGTTTGCCATACTTATAAGTATTTATTACTGTGGGATGAGGATATTTGGTGAAACAATTACTTTCATAATTTTATTGCTGTGGTACGAGTTCAGAAACACATACTTTCAGAATATTGAGACGGTCTGTTTCATTTATCTGAAACACCAAAGACAAAGCACTGCTCATTATGTCAATCACTGCATAGGCTTTCTCAAGATGCCAGTCCTTATTTCCAAGGCCAAGATCTCTGCTACTTGATTGGTGCATTTCATGCTCATCTAACAAAAACTTGCATCTCATAAGAAGCCTTTCAAGAATAAACAAAAAACCCCATCTTATAAAGTTGCATTTTGACTTTAAAAGACCACACATTAGAAAAATGGGTAACGGAACATCTGATGTATCCGAAGAATCTTGAATTCCAGCTTGAGCAATTTTCTGCTGGAAATATTTGATACTAGACCATATATCTCCATCTCTTTCTCCACTAATTTCAGCAATGAGCAGATCCCCTAACCAGATATAACCATTTTGACGGTAAGAAATTCTATCAGAATGAAGAAGGGAATGTAAAGTCACCCATGAGTGCTTTGCCTGCAAACCAATGCCGTTTCTTGGAGTCACACCTTCCATATTTTCCAGAAACTTGTGAGATTTGGTTATCTGAATCATATGAGAGAACTCTTTGTCCAAATGAGTGAATGAACTTATTATAGCATCAAATTTCTCTGCTACAAATTCCAATAGCTGCAAAGGTTTAAAGAAGACAAGATAAAAATGAATACATAGACAGCTAAAAGAAGGTTTATTTTTGGCCAAATATATGAGAAAACAGATTTCAAATTGCAAGGGGCAAAATATTCCAAATATTTAATTAATGGAGTATAATAAAAAATTAACCTACCTTTGAACTGAACGAATGAAGCATTCGTCCTTAATATTATTCGGTGAAATAGAGCAAAGATTATGGTAAAGGTAAATGCAGCTCTGTTATATATCATAAATATAATACACGTGATAAACAGAACTTTTGCTTCCGAAGCAACAAGCCATTTGAGGCAACAAAAATGCACATTTATTCACATTAACTTTTCACTCGCAATCTTTTCACTCGCAATGATTTTCACAATCTTAAATTTTCTTCCAGCATAGCTTTCTGATTTCTGAAGGTATGACATGGTTATACTTATAAATAACTATGAAGAGAACTGGATAGCTCTTTTGCCTGTCTTCTTCCAAGCCCAAATGATTAAATATTGCCTGCCTTGAAAAACATATCCACGTGAAAATCTTTTTAATTGCATTATACAAAGTAACATATCTTGTCAATTTAGGTATTTAAGAAACCATATGAAGGGCTTAGCAATATTATCTCTACTAACAAAGAGGGGGACGAGGAGAGAGAAGGGAGTACTTGATGACGACGACAACAACAACAACCACAAGCAAGTTTTTATTCCCCACTAGAAGGAGATGGGGAGAGCACATCATTGGAATTCATGAAAAAATATAACCATTTAACTATTAAGCCAACATACAAGGAAAAAATATGGAATTACCGTATTTAGTCGTTCACTGTTGGGATATCTGGAAAGTGCAGATGCAATTGATCTTCTCAAAATTTCCCCAATGCCTTCCACACCAAGTTTAACAGAAATATAAAATGCCTCAGGTGCATTTGTTTGAGCAAGCAAAGCAGCAAGTGGTTGGATCTCATCATCGCTATATTCATTGACTCCTGTAGCTTTACTTGTTTCATTTATTTGATGTATAATGTAGTCAAAAAGAACTGCATAGAGGTTTTTCCTCTCTTCTCTTGAGGTTGCAAGGGAATACTACATCCAACAGAGAGAAAAAGTGGGAGGAAATCATACAATTTGAAACTTAATATAAGAGGGACCTAAATTTAGAACTTTATTCTAAACTTTATAGTTTATATTGTTCTTTATATTGTTTGTACAAAAAAGAAAAGCTAGTATTTTATCAATTAAACAATATGCAAGATGTATATTGGGCGCATCAAGCAATCATGACATTTTGTGGAAAGATTTAAAATCTCCAAATCAAGGAACAGAATGGACTCGGACGGATCCAAGGGAGAGCAACCCCGGGTCCGGCCCCTCCCCTCTTGCACATATTTTGTATAATTACTTATATACATGTCAAATTTTTTAAATGACAAATTTATTTTTAAAATACTTACATATATCTATATATGTACTTGTTATAGATTACATCAATTCCAGATGCAAACTTACCCAATATGGGTTTCTTAAAATGTGCCCTAGGGCACACATTAGAAAAACCCTTGTTATATTAACATACATGACATTACACTATATATATCACAAACATAAAGAAAGAAAATCATATATCACAAATGATAAGCTTCTGTTTTCAAGGGATCAAGGAGCCTTTATTAGTTATAAATAAAAGTAATAATAAGGGAAGAAGGAGTCTTTCTTAATCAAGAAGAAACTGCTAAGGCAAAGTATTAGGCATTATTTGAAACAACAAACAGTAAAAAATATGAGGCATTGAAGCATCAATACATCATTATACAAACCAATGTTGTTGGTATTCAGTTCACCACTAATAAGCCGCAATTTAAACACTACTGGAAGTATACCAAGACTGAGGTTAAGAGATAAGCATACCTCAATAAAAATAAATTCAACTCCTCCAATCAGATAAAGTTGATCTGCTAGAAACTTTGGGGTGCTAGATACAGGGCGGGCATCTTCATCAGGAACTTCATAAAACATGTTGGTTAACATGGAAATAAGCTTACAATGAACTAATTCTGCCCAAGAATTATCCCTGCTGGTTCTTATAAATGCTGTCATAACCTAATGGCAAATTGCGATTAAGAAAGTTAGACAGAGATATCATAATTCATGGCGTAAAGCACAATAGCAATTGATAATAAGGCAGTGAAAATGAATGACTACATAGAGGCCCAAGATAAGACAGGCAAGATTTAGACACTCTAGTCTTACAAAGACTGAGTTGCAGCAAGTCAATAGGGGTATAAATGCATGTCCAGTATTCTTAGAAATTTTATATCCAATGATATCTTTAATGAGTCTAAATCCCCTATTCAAAATCCCATTACTTCTGAACCCAGTACATCCCCCCTTCCTCTTCATCATCTTCTATTCCATCTCACAATTCTTACTTCTTCACCTAGTCACATCACAATCCTGCACCATCATCCTCTACTTATCATTCAACACCTCAATCTCCAAAAAATCTTTCCTCGGTCCCTCCTTCTCCACAACATCAACTTTTAGCTTCAAACACTTCTAGTTCTCTACCTCACACTGCTTCTCCAAACATTTCTATTCATGATACTTCTTCTCCTATTCAATCCAATCCTCCTACTTCTTCAACTAATTATCTCCCATCCCCGTACTTCCATTTTCTTAAATGAAATTCTTTCTTTCTAACAAGACCCAAAATTACTAATCAGTAAGCATCCTCTCCATGACCCCTCGTCAACCTCGCAAAAAAGAGAAGAAAAGAACAGCAGAATGCCATATGAAACAGGAATGGAATTTCCATAAAAATCTGGCAGAGTATAGAGGGCATGAACCAACTTAATAAGGAAAGGGGAATATTATTTCTCACCCTTATGTCAAGACCTTGTAAACGTTTTCTCCGGATCTTTCCTCTATCACAGACAAAATAAAGCAAACAGCTGAGTGCAGATGCCCAGACAGATTCCTCTCTTTCTTCAGTCTGTTAAAAACAATTAATCAGCATAAAGTAAGAAGTTATGTGAACAGCATGATTAGACCATTATCAGAGAAAGATTAGAGAGATAGACAGCATAATTGTGTGAAAAAAAATGTATATCAACCTATGCAGAATTAGTCATTAAATTTTGAAATAAGTACATGATATGAAAATGAAACTAATACTCACTCAAACAAATCAGTACCATCTCCAAAAAAAATAAGTGAAAAGAAAAGAAGCTATAAATCTCTAAGTGTTAGAAGATATCACAGTAGTCAGTACCAGTCAAGAAGAACCTTTCACTGTCTTATCATATCAGTTTATCAAGCCTTAAGGCCCTGCATATGACTACAATTACCGACTCAAACTTCATTCCATATTCAAAAGGATTTAAATTCAATGTAATACTGCACCAGCATAAAACAAAATACATTGCTGCATTACACTGTAAAGTAAATCATATATTACTTAAAAGGCAGACATTGATAATAATATCTTCAGGTGAGAAATGACAATTATGTTTAGGAATTCTGATCACTGGTGCATGTATTTGAGAGAATTTCAACCCTCTTATTTTATCTTCTACAGTGTTCGTGTAATTTAGTAGACAGACACAACAGTAGGTCCCGATGTACAAGGTCTTGATTGAATTCGGAAGAACTTATTTTCCCAGATAGACAAAGAAATTCAACCATTATATGATTGGCAAAGTCTTATGTCTTATCCATGGCAAACATTTTATAAAACAGCACAAGAACTAATAACCCATCATTGCTTTATATACAACTAAGCAAGTGGAAATATCAAACAGCAAATCATCCTATAATAGTTATCTCCCTCTTAAAATATACAATAAAGCCAAAAACTCCATGATCTCAATGTTGTCAAAACAATCAGCAGTGTTGATTTGTATTCATAATTTTCGAATTTCATTATTTCAATCCACTAATCTTTCAAAAACAAATAAAAAAATCCCTAATCATATTAGCCCTCTTATGGAAACCCATCATTTGACATCAATCATGCATACCAAAAATCAAAATGTTATGATATCCTAGGCAAAATCAAAATCAGTAAGATAATCCCAGCCAATAAAAGTATTGAGAACAAAAATAAAGTTATCAAACAAATCTTTTTCTACCCAATAATACCTGAACAAGAAGAAGTAGTATGTCATACAGAATACTTAAAATCCAAGACACAAAACTATCAATTGCGGAGGCTGTGTCCGATTTGTTCAGAGAATTGCCTTCTCTACTTCTGTGGCCAATAAGCCGAGTATCACTATCATAATAGGATTCTTGAGAATATTCTTCTTCAATAGTGGAAGTGGCATCAGCAACCATCGGTTCTAGGAGATGAGCATGAACCCCAAGGTTTAAAATTAAATCAAAAGCGCGAACCCTGCAAACTGTTTTAGAAGAACTAAGCATCTCCTGAAAGATGAGTTGAAATATAAATTAGTAACAACAAAAGTTACAGATATTGACAAGAAAATTGCACTTTAGTGATGCATCACCTCAAGCATTGAAAGAGTGAGAGGAGCAGCAGTCTGAGAATCTAAAACATACCTACAAAACAATGTTTTTACAGCCATCATGCATAATCATCTCGCAGAACAGTGCAACAACAGTAGAAGTGTGAAATAATTGGGCAAGTTCAATCAAGCAAATTGGCTGGATTTCTCTTCATTAAGAAAAATGAAGACAAATACAAAGATAGGAGGATAAGATATTCTCCACAAGAAAACTACTAAAGAGAAAAATACAAAGAACTAGCAAAACAAAACCAATTAACAACCATAAATCTGAAACTGTGACCCCCTTTAGACCATGAGCGAAGCACTAAAGAAAAGCCAAAACCGTATTCCTTTCCACAACATTTCAGCAGACATCTAAAGACCTGGGGTATAGGGTTTTTAAAGGTACCTCTTTCCTGCACTCAGAGTTATTTTAACCGGTCCTATTTTTAAAGTGGTGAGCTGTGGAACTCAGGTTAAAAATTTTAATCATAGAAAACAGAAATACATGGTCAAAATGATAAAAAAACATGATCTGGGGAGAAAAGGTGGCAGCGAAGAAAGGTATAAAATACAAAGGACAACAATGGAGTGAAACATACATGTCAATGACTAGTTTAATAAGGACGCTCACAGCCACATCCATTGATGGTTTTCCACTGTTATTGCTTAGTCTAGTGGACACTGTCATGAGATTCGTGTTTGGGGGAGCAGACTCGGAGCAAACTGCAGCAATAACTTCTTGTACCTCAGCAGGGTTCAATCGTAAAGGCTGTTGCTCACTGGTAAGCATAGAGAACACTTAGTGAGATGTTGAAACACAGAATAAATCAATTATTAACAAGTGTACATTTGAAGACTGATATTTGAAAGCACAAGCAACAAGCTATTGTCTGTTAACTATCTATACATACTTCATTTCTTATAAGACAAAAAATAAATAAATTAAAACAGGTGGAAAGCCTAAAATAGGAAAACGAGAAGGACGAAGATGCTGAGAATAAAAAAATGGGTGTAACTGTATGAAAATTGAATGTATGATTTCATCATCATGAGCAGGTCACACAGGACTTCTCACGGATGCATTATATTATCATACAGCAGTTGCATTAACAATAAAATGATTAAGAAAATATGACCTATATGAGAGAAATAAGTAGATATCGTATAAATATGCATCACAAATTTGAAATAGAAAGACAATGCCATATTACAAGTGTAAACCATCAATAAAGGCTGCAAAAATAGCAGAGCCTAATAAACAAATATGAACCAAGTCTACTAGAGTAAATTATAAGGTATTAATATTCTAGGGAGTCACTTCATGGCAAGTAACTTAGACGCTTTAAGGGGTATTTGTTTCAAGCTTTATTCTATTCCTGGGAATGAAACATTCCCATATTTGGTGTAAGTATTAAAAAATATGCTCTTGGGCATAACTTATTCCCTGGAAAGTGACATGCCCATGCTTTGCTTGAATTCTACTCGTATGACAAGGGTTGAGTTTGTTATTTCCCCGTGGCATGGGAATAGGAACTTATCTTGCAACCCACCCACTAACTTCCATTCCCACTTCTTTCTACCCTTCAATTTTTTTGTGAACCAAAACAAATTTGACAAACATTCCTGGAAATATCAAATGCTATTGCTACCCAAACATGGTTTAGGATTTACCAAGGAATAGTATTCCCATTCATCGTATTCCTGTGAATGTCTTTTTTTTTTAATAGAAAAAGCATTCCTAAGAATGTAATCGAATACCTTGGACCTCCATAGGATCATGTAATCATTCAATAGTTATTTAAAAGAAATGCCCACCATTAATTTTTGACATTTCTAATTGCAGTTTGCTCCGAGGAAAAATTTCTGAAACTGAATTTGAAAACAATTATGGCAATATGACTTCTATAATGCAATGCTCAAATAAAAACCTGTGTTGTGGCACCATTTTCAGATGCAGTAGCAAATACATGTGCATAAATTTCTTATCATATTCTTTTGAAGAATCTCTCAATTTACTATGGTCTATACCTGTAATGACGATACTGGAAAAGCTGTCGAGCTCGAGGACGGAATGTAACCACAGGAGATTCTTCCCTGTAGAAATGTCAGTGTTCAGAATAGAAAATCCAATCATGAAAAGCCAAAAAAAAAAAAAAATATTAAACTGTAGACAAGCAATATTTCAATTATTTATCACACATTTTTGCCCATATATAAAGCATGATATTTCATGAAATATTTCAGTCAATATGAAAGTAAGTTTTTAATGGAATCGCATCAAACTCAACTCAAGTATGAAGTACGTAATTATTCTTTTTGTTAAAAGATAACAAAAGGAGTAAGAAGAATTTATACAGGAGGCAAGATCAATTACAAGAACAAGAGTACAACAACAACCAAGCCTTTGTCCCACTAGGTGGGGAATCACAAGAACAAGAGTAATTACAGAAAAAATAAAACAGAAAAGGGCACAGAGGGAAAACCCAAATTTATATAATCAATACAACACAAACACCCCAAACCTGTCAACTACACAACAAAAAATCCTCCGTTCAGGAACAGCAAACTCAAGCTTTCCAGAAACAAGAGCAATTTAGCCCACCAAAAAGTTCTCCGTTTAGGAGCGGCAAACTCAAGCTTTCCAGAAATAAGAGCAATTTAGCCCACATGCCACCCCAATGGCAATCCTAAATATAATTGTTTAACAAAGATTTATTTTCATAGCATCCAGAGGACTTTTTCACTAAGGGTTCATGGAAGAATTTTATGTATGATTGAAAACAAATTGTGTCTTACAAATGTTTCTTGGCTGATCCGGTATGTTAATCCTGGTGTTACCAAAGTTCTTTCTTAACATTTTCAAATCTACTAGAATACCTATTTACCTTTTTTATTTCTTTATCATTGCATGACTCTCTATATTTCTATTCAAGGCCAAAAAGCATAAGTTTCAAATGTTGATTTGATATTCTGTTCATACATTAACAGATAAAGGCTTATCACATATTTTGGCTCCCTTCGTATGCTTTAAAATCTTGGACAACCATTACTCTTGATTCAATATAGTGCAAGTGAATGTCAACATAAGCAACAAATCAAACAACCCAATCTACCCTCACAAGGATTTTTAACTAGACCTCTCGGCAAACCAGTATAACTAAAGGGTCACTTGTCTAGATAAACAATACTTTCAAATCTATAGAATGCTTTAACGGGTTCGTTGGTTGTTGAGTACTTCTGGTACTCCTTAATAAAGCTTTTATCCATTAAAAAAAAACTTTCAAATATTAAGTGCTTCAATTTCAAGATTGCTTATATGTTACTCCCTCCTGTCCTTATTATAGGGCATACTTAACCAAATTACACATACCAAGGAAAGTGGTTGGTTTTATGAATTTTATGAGAATATATTGTAACATTACAATTTTACCCCCTTAACTTTTCTTGGAAAAATCGCACTCATTAATGAACAGCAAAAAACACATAAATAGTCAAAGCATTTAATAAGGGCAAAAAAGAGAAAAATCAATAAATGATGCATAGAAAATATAAAGTGACTTATAATTAGGACCAAGAAAAATTTCTAGAATGTGACCTATATATAGGACCGGAGGGAGTATTAAGTAGGTGAAAAATCAACCTTTTGATATAAAATTTGGCTCAAATATAAAATCTATTACGATTTTTCATGGAATGACTTTGGTTAAAAATGTGCAAGTTCATATGACAGAAGGACATGCCAAATTTGACGAGAGCCCGATTTTGTGCGTTTAGATGCTGTTATTGCCCTAAGGTGGGGACGAGCAGATGCAGAATTAGTAATTGATGTTACTGGAGAAGACTGCAAAAGTTGATCCAGGTAAGGCATATCATCAGTTCCAAAAAATTTCCATGGTTGCCCCTTCATCTTAGATTCAATGTCTCCTACAAGCAAAGCCGCTGCACCTACATCTAGGAAATTATGTGCTCTCATGTCTTGAGAATTCACAGAACGATCACTGTATTGAAAACATACCAAATAGCAGTCAATTTCTGATGGCAAAAGTAACATTAAAAGCAGAGAGATAAGTTATAGTAGCAACTGTTAAAGAGATTATTTACCTTTCAGCCCGTATTGATGATGACTGTGGTTCCTCAAGCCACCGCCATTTCAGAACATCATGGGCAATGAACCCAAGTTCTTCTTTTTCGACAACTTTTTCGATTTTTGATAACCTTGAAACTGATGGAGCATTTGAATCCTCCTCTATAGTTTCTGAAACACTTGCTGGAATTAGTTGGGAATTGAATGATTTACTCAGGAAAGATTTGAATGCTGGTAGTGACTGTCCCGATGAAGAAGGTTGTCCACCCAATGAAGCTTGTTGAAGGAACCATTTGGGAATATGTTGAGCCACCAGGGAACGCACATAACTCAGTGACTTCACAAGTGCCTCAGAAGCAAAACTATATACAGGCAAAGGAGTTGTATTTGTGGTTGTTACCGGTGCACCAGATTGTCGATTCAAAGATCGCGACCATGGTTGATTGGGGTTAATATCACATTCGGCTATTACTGTTGAACAAAAACGATCTATCTGAACTAATGTATCCTCACTTGGTTTGTATCTGTATTAATTAACAAAGTTGAAAACACAATGAAACAAAGCATGATGTACTTAAACAAACGCAGCCATATAAGGAAAGATGCTAGTTGCATATTCCAGTTATTTTATGAATCTAAATAAATGCAATCAGTTAGTTAATCAATATAAGAATATTGAAACAAAAGACAGTTTAGTAGCACAACAGTAAAAGGATTCCCCATTGTCTTCCCACTGACAATTTTGTTTGCCAAAGTTGTGATTACTATATTGAAATTTGGGTTCCAGTTCAGGGTGCCAAAGAAAGACAGCGATGAAGCATGAAGATAAAAATTTCAAATGTTAGAAACATTAGAGTTATTTTAAAAATAATAATAATAACACTTGAGACCAGCATACTGAACCATGCAAGTTGCAACTTGCTGCTAGGCTAGCATATTCTCAATATTTTTTGTCTAGACCAACCTTACCAGAAAATGACTGAGCTTGCAGTGGGTCAGCCCATTTTCAAACCTCTAATTCTAGGATTACCAGGCCTATATGACCTCCCCACCACAAAAATAAATATTTTATAATCCAACTATATAAAATAGTAGAATTAACTTGAATAAAAATTTCTATTTGAAACATGTTATGGTTTTGGTTATTTTTTCCTGGAATTTGAAGATTTTTGGTCTCTTTATCATCTTTTGCATTTCTTTCATCCTATTCTATCATAATTTCCGTTGGAGTACAAAAAAAAAAGGATAATGAATTAATTTTGTCTGGCTTTCAAAAGATTTTAGTTGCCATGCATGTTAGGGATTGAAAGAGACCATTTGACCTTTGAAGCAGGACACAGCAGGAGTAATATGAATGATTTACTACAAATTAGAAGATCTCTAACTGCCATGTCTCCTCATTCTTATGTTTCGTCAGGAACTAGTTCTGAATCTGAAATTGGCTCTCATTTGTTTTTGGAATGCTTAGTAGCTTCCTTCCACTAGAATAACCTGTCAGGAGCCTTTTTGTGAATAGCGGCTTTACTTTGCCCTGTGGATTTACAGCAGTTCCTAAGTATTCCCACCATTTCAATTTAATTGTCACTTTGGCACTTTTAACTTATTCTAAATTATTTGTCACTTAAAGAAATCAAGAGTGCCCTAATTAAATTTTTCCAACTCTATCCTTGCCTTTTAGCTTCTCAAATATTAGAAATGTGTAATCATTAATGAAGTGTGGGGGTGTAAAGGTAAAGTCATCAAATATTTCCCTTGAAATTTGAAGCATTTAATAACTTTCTTAATCTACGTGCATTACCTTAAATGATAGATAAAAAATGGAATAGAGGGAGGGACTATTAATTTTTGGAGGTTCAGTTCTAGCAAAGATGGTAAAAAGGTTTGGTAATGCACTCACTTTGTGGTTCTTTGATGCATTGGATTGAAGAGAATGCTAGATTCTTTTCAAGTAGTTGGTTGTCTCCTGCTATCATTTGGGATAGCATAGTTTTCTAGCTTCTTTGTAGTGTTCTGCTCCCTGCTTTTTTAGGGGGATGTCTCTGACAGATCATTGGTATGCTTTGTTGCATGTTTCTTGTTCTTAGCTGTGGTTTCTACTTGTTACTTCATTTGACATTTTTCAGGTCATGAGAATTTCTTATCCTCTTGCTGTTGGGCTATTCTCTTGTCTCTTAATATATTATTTTTTAGTTCAAATAAATTAATGCCAGCACAAATTTTAGTTACAAGCAACCAAGTAAAGAAGCATGCAGACAATGATTTTTTGGGACGAATTGTGAATGACAAGATACCTGCCAAAACACTCCTCTAAAGATTGTGAGGGCAAATAGTGTAAATATATGCTCTTTTATTGAAACAAGAAAATATTATATTAACATGTGACTCTATGGATATGAAATGAGGATGGGAAACATATAGATGACCTCTCACAGATAAAACTATTGAATGCCCACTTTATTGAAGAAACATACCTTAGAAGATATCGCTTCAAAAGTGCCACACACCTTGTGACTACTGCAGGACTGGTAAAAAATAGCGTCAATGTTAGAAGAAGAAAAGTGATATCAGTAACAGAGGTCACAGCTCACAATACACACTATACATGTCATCTTCTTGTGGTTTATCTAGTCCTTTTTCTACCACTCTTAAATCGAAGATTTAGCAAGTCTCACAAATACAATCTATGCGAACAATTAGAAGGTATGCATCAGCTTCTTATCCTAGAAAAGAAATCATGCTCAGCAGAACACTGCATATTATAAACTCTAAGGATGCACTCCACATGCTTCATCCAACAAAATTAGTTCATTAACAGCAGAATAGTAAGCAATGGTTTTAAGTAACTGGTCAGTATCACCAACTATGCCATGTCAAAGAATAAATGGGATTACCTGCGCTCCCTCTCTGCAATAGTATGTTCCAGAATTGCATGATAAGCTAAGTCTGTGGTTGCAGGGGCTTTCAAATAGTCCTGCAATTATACATTGAAGTCAAGATATCGGTAGAGTTAAGACTTTGGCCACTGCACATCAAATAGAATGGCACCATAACTGGCAACAAAATGGGATTTTGGGTCATAGTATACCATGGAAAATAACAGGTACACAAGGGCATTAAAAACTTTCTATATTATAAGGAATGAGAATATAGGCATTCCAATTTGCCTATCACACTCCTCATTAACCAATCATAATCTTATATAAACATTGGTTAGAAAAGAGTTTTAAATGGTAAAATGGAGTAACAATACCCTCACAGTATTATAGGATAGGGAGTAACATTGCAGATAGTAAGGAATCCCAACACATGCTGAGAAATCATGATGAATTCAGTTTTCAACTGATGACATAACGGGTGCCAATAAAAGGAAGGATATGTTTTCATAATATACAAGTGTCCAAATACTCAATGTCCAACGAAGACTTGCTACTTATACAAAAAATATATTTGTCGAATCTGATTTATGATGTCCTCAGTAATCAATATTAATGGGAGTATGGGACACTATTAAAAGTTTAGAAAGGAAAGCAACATTTGCATTAAAAGTTATGCAATAAATATACAAGTTTTCATTAAACGTCTTGATGCATGAGAAATTTTGCTCCTAGAGCCCCATTAATGTGTGCTTTGGGAAATTTAAGTCACTAACTTAAAATCTAAGGTAGACGGGGGACAGTAATAATTTCTCTGCCTTGATGCACGGCATGCATAATGGTTAAATACATACACAAGAATAATCATTTATCTAGAGAATGCCTTTATATTTAGGATCTTAGAGTTAAGGGCATGGGTTAAGGATTCAAAAAACAGAAATTCCTTATCAAAAAGGAATGCTTTGAAGTTACTAAAACATTAAATACAATACTTTCCAATTAAACATTTCTATTCTTGAATCCTTAACCTGTGCACTAAAGGCATTGGTTAACATTCACCAGGAACTTATTGCCTATCGGCCTATCCCCTTATAAACTTTTTGTAGTATGAGAACAAATTAAAGGAATACATTGATTATTACATTAATTATTTCATCACACACAATACAGAAGCAATTATTACATTAATTAAGAAAAAGTATACATTTGGGATCCATCGCAGATTAAACTGACAATTACCACCTCCGTTCTTAAAGGATTAAGAAAATAGGATCACAACAGCATTTGACTAAACTACCCATCTCAAATCATTAATGCTGCTCTCTCCCATTTCACTCAATGGGAACATTTCAAACATACTCCCTCCTAAATAAGTATCTTTTTAGATTAATCACTGTTTTTACAACTTTACCCTCGTTTAATTAGTTAATAAGGGAGATAATAAGCGGAAAAGAATGGCCACAATTATCATAGAGATATACTACAAAGAGCAAATTGAAATACAACATAAATTTAATAGTAATTGACATATTATTTAACTTTTCATAATAGGTGCGCTACAACCTTGAAAAACACTTATAGAGGAAGGAAGAAGTACCAAGAGACAATGATAAATTTGGAAAATAAACAATTAATGTTTTCACAGTTTTCTGAAGCAGATAAAACAAAACAAAATGCATTCTCTAAAACCGACAAATATGGTATTCAATCAAGAATGGAACTGGCAGTTAATTAACTCTCAGAACTTCCCACAAGTAAAATCAGCCATTTAAGATTGACAGAACTTCCAACCCCCATTTAGGGCCCAGCTGTTTAGATGCAAAAAAGTTATTCTACAAAAGTGGTTTTTTGAGAAGCTGGAAAATATAGCTTCTACAATAAACTGACTTTCGCTTTTTTGCAGCTACTGCTTTCCTTCAAAAAAGCCTAACCAAACAATGCACAAGTGGGAGTATTGATTTTTATCAGAACAATCACTTTTTTGTGGGAAAAAAAAAAACTTAATATGTTCTAAAAAAATCTTATTTTGCTGAGCACATATAAGCTTAACCCACTTGATCTTAATTCCTGCCCCAGTGATAGGGATTGATTAGGGTGAATAACTTTATATTTTCCACCAAACATGCAAGGTAAAATTAAAAAAACAAGTAATGAGATGGAAAAAAATAAAACCCAACTTTTCAGTGACATTGTGAATTCCGCTTCGCATAACAAACTAAAGTAGTGTTTGGTGTACAGAAAGAATAAAACAGAAAAGGAGCGTTTTATGCTTTCTTCAGTTCTACTTCTACCCCTTTTAATCTTTGGTTCCATCCCTTTTTAATGAAACCAGAATGTCCTACTCCCTCCGTTCCGATTTAAGTATCCCTTTAGCACTTTTACCTTGTTCTAAATTATTTGTCGCATTAGAAAACCAATAGTGCATTAATTTTTTTTTTTTCCAACTTCATCCTTGCCTTTACCAAATCAAACATATGAAATAAGTGATCATTAATGTGGTGTGAGGATACTATAGTAAAATGATATGATATGATATTGCTCTTGAAAATTGAAGTTTTTAATGATATTCGTAATTTGTGTACAAAACCTTAAAACGGTTAAAATGTAATGGAGAGAGTATTTTTCAAGGTTTTTCTAATGTGTGCCCTAGAGCATGCCGTAATAAACATTGTAATAAACTCATTATAGATAAGTTTGTATCGGGAATTGATTCGTTTATAAAGTTTATGTGCATTAATAACATCAATTCCAATATAGACTCGTTCATTCTAAGTGCATGTTTGGTTCTGTGATGAGTTAGCCCAGAATCAATTCTGAAATGTCAATGCTACTAACAATTGCTAATGCTCCAATGTGATTTTGGGGGCAGAATTGATTTTTCCACTCGTTACCAAACATGCTGTAAGTTTCTTAAAGTGTGCATTAGAAAAACACTTTTACGAATGTGAATTTTCGTATGCTGACAACTACTAAGACAGTGTTTGGCGTGCTCGGTTCCGGCCCTTTTAGACTTCGGTTCCGCCCCCGTTAGTGAAACCATCATAATGTCCTACTTAATTTTTAAAAAGCACCAAACATATAACAAAACTTCTATCAATTCTAACACATACACTTTCAAAATACACAAATCAACGAAATTACGAAATCGGAAAGCAAAAGCAAAGCTGAAAGTATGAAAATTGATTTAACTCACCCTGAGAGTTCTAGAAGGTTCATTTGCGGAAGTGAGAGGAGAGGAGAGGCAGTCAGCGACGGAGCGGCGCAAGGGTTCCGGAAGCTGCTTGAGCGACGAAGATCTCAGCCGTGACGAGATGGAGGGGACGCCGACGCCGATCAACTGTTGCGGCCGCGAGGAAAAGTTGAAGCTCGAAGACATTGGAATTGATTTGGATTGGATTGATTATTAGGTTAGGGACAAAAGAGAACCTCGAATCTGAAATCGCGACGAAGAAAAATTACGGAGCTCTTGCTTTTCTTCTTCTGCTTCTACATTTGAATAATTGAAGAATCAGAGAGTGAAAGTGTGTGAGAGAGAGAGAGAGAGAGAGAGAGAGAGAGATTCTGAAGAAGAGAAGTTAGCGAAGAGAGAGGAGTGTGGTTTGGGTTGAGAGATTTGAGAAATGGAAATTTGTCACTAATTAATTCTTAATTGTTGCGAGTGTTGTATGAGCTGTACGTAGTTTTATGATCGTCTCTGAGCTGGCATGCGTTAAATTGATTATAATTAGTAACAAGTAAGTATTCCCGTGCGATGCACGGGTCCTTTAATTTGAGATAGGCTTAATTGCACTTTTGGTCTCCTTATTTTCTCAATTTGGCAATTTTGGTCCCCCAACTTTTAATTTGGCGATTTTGGTCCCCCAATTTATGATTTGTAGCGATTTTGGTCTTTCCGTCAATTGCACCGTTAACGGTGCTGACGTGGCTGCTGACACGTGTCCATCTAGTAAATTGGGGGATCAAAATTGCTACAAATCGTAAATTAGGGAACCAAAATCGCCAAATTAAAAGTTGGGGACCAAAATCGCCAAATTGACAAAATTGGGGGACTAAAAGTGCAATTAAGCCAAAAAACAAAAAATAAAAATAGCGAGTACGTGTTTCGAATACAAAATTAAGAAAATTTGTTTTAAAAATTTTATGTATCTCATAAAGTATAGAAAAAGTTAAAGTTAAAATATAACCAGTTATGTTATAATTGAAATTGAAAAATGACATAAAGTAATTGAAAACTGACATAAAGTATTATATCTCATCTTAAAGTACATAGAGAAATTGAAAAATGAAAAATATCCTATAAGGAAAAAAATTAAAATTATTTTTAATAAGGAAAAATTAACATATACTCCCTTCAATTTATAAGACAAAAAAAATTAAAATTACGTTTATTAAGGAGATTAATTGATTGTATTCAATTTTATCAAATTTATAAAAAAAAAATAAGAGGTGTTTTAAGAAAATAGAATTAGAAACAACATTTAAACTATATTTAGTCTCTTAATAAATACAACTTGTTAGTCTTCTACTTAATTTTTATGACAATTTACTTGTCAAGGAAATCTGATTGCATATTTTAAAAAAGAATTACAAATTTTGCTAATCCAAATTTTCATCACTCACATAGTCACACACCTTGTAATTAGTGACAATGGACTCTCAAATAGTGTTTTAGCATAATGTCAAGATTAACTTCAAATTAATCTCAAGAGAAATATTAGAGTATAAATTACCGCAACTGAAAAAACTTGTAGAATTTCAACTAATATAAACTCTTATTAATAGATTACAATTTTTTTAGCTAATCACAATATTTTAGCAAATAAAGTTGTGCACAAAGTGTGAGATCATAAATTTTCTCTTATCTAATACACAATAATAACATGGGTTTTTTAGAAAGATAATTGATTATTAAAAACTTTAGAAAGGTCATCGATTATTAAAAAAAAGGTTTAATTGCATTTTTGGTCCCCAAATTTTCTCAATTTAACGATTTTGGTCCCCCAACTTTTAATTTGGCGATTTTGGTCCCCCAATTTACGATTTGTAGCGATTTTGGTCCTCCAGTTTACCAGAGGGACACGTGTCAACAGCCACGTCAGCATCGTTAACGGTGGAATTGACGGAGGGACCAAAATCGCTACAAATCGTAAATTGGGGGACCAAAATCGCTAAATTAAAAGTTGGGGGACCAAAATTGCCAAATTGAGAAAATTGGGGGACCAAAAGTGCAATTAAGCCTTTGAGATATTAGTATTGTTTGAAAAATTGCATTTGACAAAGTATGAATAAAATATCTTGGATTTGTCATGTATAATGTTCAATTACTATTTATTAGTTATTAAATTATGTCGAGCCAGTGTGTAGTTTACGTTTTATATTATGTAAATAAATTATAATTATTTTTTGAATTGTATAAAAATAAACTTTCTATCATAGAAGACAACAATTTTAAGTTTTACATGTAGTTTATACTAAAGAGCTCTTCCAACTAATACTTATGTCGTGTTGACAGATTGGGTAAGGAGTTAATTTTTTGGAGCAAGAGCTTTTATTTTATAAGATTTCTCGCTTGTTGAGTATTGAATAGTAAATTCTTCAAAACAAAGTACGTTTCACATGATAATTTATTTAAATATTCAAACTGAACAATGTTAAATGATTATCAAAAAGATAGCAATAAGCATTGTACATGTCTAATATAACAACCTTGTAAATCAAAATTTAAAACCTAAAATTAACAGTCTTTATTTCACGACATTGCTTCATTGTATACATTTTTTCAATACTAAATCCACTTAAAAACCTGTCATGGTAAATGGAATAAATAATCGTGAGAAATTATAGTTATTATCAGTAACCAGTATTTATAATTATAGTATTGCAATAGAATTTGATAATATGAATGTAAGTTTAAATTATACCCTTTGTTTGTTACCTCTTTTAGTTTTGGAGGTAGAAAATTGAGGAGTTTCCATATTGTCAATGCCTATCAACATTGTCACTGAACTTTTTCTTCTTAGATGTTGAAAACGTAAAAGTGATGTCATCTATCTCTGAATTTGAGATCCAACTAAACAATTGTCCTGCTATAAATATCAAATCAAGTACAATTTTTAGTTCATTAAATTAATTAGTAACATTGAAATTAACGTTGTATTTATCTAATTGTTTTTCATTATTAAAAATTGTGTTAACATCAACAAAAAAAATAATATTTCAAGAGCAGATTTTCTAGTAATTTTGGGAATCCAAATTCATTATTCTTTTGCAATATGATAAGTATAATATTAATAGGGGTGATTTGAAAAATATATATTAAATGTTCATATTTTCAATTTCATTGATTAAATTAATCAATTTTTTTAATAAACATAAAATATGTGAATGAAATCTTATATATAAGGATGGATGGAGTATTACTTATTGTTATTTTGATTATAATATATATTTTTATATATTTTTTTATAATATATTTATTTTGATTATAATTATTAATATTTGTATTAGTTATAGAAAAGAATATAGAAATATTCTAAAATTGCAACTTTAAAATTATTTGCTTATATTAAAACTTCATCATTGTATAAATTTACATTTTTTATATATTTAGGCAACTTTTTAAAAAAAAAATTTACTAAAATATGATGTTTTATATTATGCGAAATCATTATAAGAATTTTGAAATTTTAAAAAATCCAACTTTAATATTACTTGTCTATATTAGAACTTCATAATTGTAAATTAGTATATTGTGTAAAGTATCAAATAACACATCATTATTTTCCACGACCAAAATCACAACATATTGTATATATTTTCAAATTTTTAAAAAATGGAACTAATGACGGATTAAATATTTGATTGTATTATGCTAAATCATTATACAAAATTATGGCTTATCTTTAATACTTATATATCCGTTTTTTCCGTTTTAGCCAAAATTTATTCTTCATAATGATACTCTTTTTTAATGATTGATATTAATTTGCCTATATTAGAACTTGCCTGTATTAGAATTTCTCAAATTACAACATTATATCCGTTTTTTTTTTGGATGAACCAGGGTGACTAATCCCTCGCACCACGGTCGGGCCCTTTCGGGGACGATGCTCCCAGTAAGGCTTGCTCCATTCACATGCGCCTCGGGTATGACTCGAAGCCGCGACCACATACTTAAGGGACACATGCCCCTTCCACTTGTGCCAGCCTCCACTGGTATATCCGTTTTTTATTTCCTATATTTAATTCCAATTATTTTCGTTTTTTCCGGTTTTACCAATTTATTAGACATTTTACCAATTTTTAATGATCATTAATTTTTTTCTACAAATACCCCTATTTATTTAACAATTTTAAGATTCTCAATAATAATAATAAGAGTAGTTTGGAAAATACATATTAAATGTTCATATTTCCAATATCATTAATTATCTTTCGTAATGGACATAAAATATGTTCATGAAATTTTATACATAGGGATGGATGGAGTATTACTTATTATTATTTTGATTATAATTATTAATATTAGTATTAGTTATAGAAATTAGTTTTAGTACAAATAATCGTGGGTTTAAGGTTAAATGTATAGAAAATTTTAAAATTGTCGAAGAGAATGAGAAGGTTAAGAAAAGAATATAGAAATATTATAAAATTGCAGCTTTTAAATTTTCTTATATTAAAACTTTATCACTGTATAAATTTACATGTTTTATAAATTTACGGGATTTTTTAAAAAAATTTGATGTTTTATATTATGCTAAATCATTATAAGAATATAGAAATTAAAAATATTTCAACTTTAAAATTAGTTGTCTATGTTAGAACTTCATAATTGTAAATAAGTATATTGTTTAAAGTATCAAATAACGCATCATTATTTTCCACGATTAAAATTACAACCGCATAAATTTTCGAATTTTTAAAAATTGAATTAATAACGGAGTAAATATTTGATTGTATTATGCTAATTCATTATACCAAATTATATATAGCTCATCTTTAATACTTATATATATCCGTTTTAGCCAAAATTTATTTTTCATAATGATGCTCTTTTTAAATGATTGATATCAATTTGCCTATATTAGAACTTGCTTGTATTAAAATTTCTCAAATTACAACATTATATCTTTCTTTTTTTTTTTTGCGGTTTACCGGCTCGTTTAAGCATTATTATATATGTTTGAGTAAATTACACTGATCTCCCATGAGTTTTAGTCGTATTACACAAACCACCCGTCATCTTTTTAAACCTACACAAACCACCCTTAATTGTTAGAGTGAATTACACTGACCTCCCCTGAGTTTTAGTCATATTACACAAACCACCACTCATCATTTTAAACCTACACAAACCATCCTTAATTGTTATACTCACACTACACTCTATACCCCTCAACTTGATGAGCCATTAGAAAACTTGACAGAAGTGACCATGTGCCCATCACATGTCAATTAATGATTTTTTTACCAAAATACCCTTTTATTAATTTTTATAAAACAAAACAGTAGTGACCATGTGCCCAACACATGTCAATTAATGATTTTTTTTACCAAAATACCCTTTTATTAATTTTTATAAAATAAAACATTTTACCAAAATACCCTTTTATTATTTTTTATAAAATAAAACATTGTTAAATGCTTTCTAAAAACAGTAAATTCTCTCTAAAATTAATACAAATTATTCCTTCTATTCTTATATATAAATATCTTTGAAGAATTTTTTTGTCCTTGGTATAATACAAATTACTCCTTCTATTCTTATATATAAGTCTCTGAAGAATTATTTTTGTCCTTAGTATAATCCTTATTTTTAATATAAACAACATTTAACAATGTTTTATTTTATAAAATTAATAAAAGGGTATTTTGGTAAAATATTTTATTTTATAAAAATTAATAAAAGGGTATTTTGGTAAAAAAAATCATTAATTGACATGGTTGGGCACATGGTCACTACTGTTTTGTTTTATAAAAATTAATAAAAGTGTATTTTGGTAAAAAAAAATTCATTAATTGACATGTGATGGGCACATGGTCACTTCTGTCAAGTTTTCTAACGGCTCATCAAGTTGAGGGGTATAGAGTGTAGTGTGAGTATAACAATTAAGGGTGATTTGTGTAGGTTTAAAAAGATGAGGGGTGATTTGTGTAATATGACTAAAACTCAGGGGATGTCAGTGTAATTTACACTATATGTTTTTATGCCTATATTTAATCCAAATTTTTTCCATTTTTTAAGTTTGATGCCTAAAGTGGTAAATAATTCATGTTTATTTCCCATGCTTAAATTTTTTTTTTATAATTCTCATGCTTAAATTTACATGTTGTACAAAATTGTCTGAGTTTTTTTTTAATTTACTAAAATATGATGTTTTATTTATTATGGTAAATCATTATAAGAATATATAAATTAAAAAGATTCCAACTTTAAAATTACTCGCTATATTATAACTTCGTAATTATAAGTAAGTATATTGTCTAAAGTACTACTTCCATCCCTAAATATAAGATATTTTTGCTACTTTTATTTTGTTTTTATTTATAAGACCCTATATCAATTTTCAATGATCATTAATTACTTTTTTCCACAAATATCCCTATTTATTTAACACATTTTAAATTACCAATAATATTATTAGGGGTAATTTTGAAAATATATATCAAAAGTTTACATTTCTAATACAATTAACTAAATTAATTAACTTTCTTAATGGACGTGAAATATCCCAAAGAGGTCCTATATTTAGGAGCGAAGGGAGTATCATATAACGTATCATTATTTTCCACGATCAAAATTACTACATATGGTATAAATTTCCGTCTTTTAAAAAAATTGAATTAATGATGAAATAAATTTTTGATTCTGTTATGTCAAATCATTATACCAAATTATAGCTCATCTTTAATATTTATATATCCGTTTTTTTCGTTTTAACCAAAATTTATTCTTCATAATGATACTCTGTTTAAATGATTGATACCAATTTGCTTAAATTAATATAATGGAAATACTTGTTGGATTACCGACAAGTATACAGGGTCACAAGTAATAAAGAGTAAGTAAAATTATTGTTCCACTCGGGGATTGCAAATTGTTTTTAATTTCTTTCACCTAATTGCAATTATTATTATGTGAAACTTGTATTGGTTTTGAGTTTGGAAAGAGGAGTGTAGAATAGAAGGAATGAAACAATTCAGAAACTAAAAAGGTTTTAGGAGCAAATATGGAAAAGGTTAGGAACGTAGTTTCATTGTAGGATCAGGTTATTTATTATGAAAACATGTTTTCCAATAAATCAAAAACTCCAGAAACAATAAAAGCTATATCTCTCATGGCAATTATGTTTCTTACCCCTTAATCCCTTAAGTGAGTTTTAATTTATAAGAGTTATACAATTACCCAAAAGTATTCCTACAAATTGAATAATTATATTGTTTGGTTGAAAAGCTTAATCTTAATCCTAATTTTCCAATTAAGGTTCAAATTACCAAAGCAAAACATAAAGTAGCTAATTCTATGAATTGTAATTAAAACACAACCAAGCAATTGATTTAAAAGGAAAAACATTAATTCATAAATAAACAGTCAAATTAAGATCCATCCAAATCCACTCTATTTCTAACAAGAGGTTCAGTTATACATATTCGGAGAAAAAAATACAAGGAATGGGAAAAACTAATAATTATAGACAATAATCAATTTACCACCAAGAGATCTCCAATCTTCCAATCTTCAAACATTGTGTCTTGCCTCTTTGCTCTCAATTGCATAACAATCTCTCTTATATAATCCTAATTTTTATTCTAATCTCTTATTTGGCTCTGAAAAGTCTACCAAACCTAATGCTAAAAACCTATATTTAAAGTCTAAAACTAATCCAATTGATAGGAAGCAAAACTGATCAGAAATCAGCCCAATTGGGCTTCTGCGTCGCTCGCGCGCTTGGGCGCCCGGGCGTGAGGTCTGGTCTAGTGTGCATCAGCGGGGTGCCCACGCCTGGGCGTGCAGGCTTGGGCGCCTGTGCGTGTGGTACTGCTTCCGACTCTGTTTCGCTCCGTTCTTACGCCATTTTCAAGGCCTTTTCGTCCTCTTTCAGGCTCCATAATTATTTTCTTCAATAAAACTTCGAAAGTAACTGAAACATACACAAAACAGATCAAAACGTTCAAAGGATTTAAATTACCGAACTTCCTAAAAACTATACAAAAAGTCCTAAATTTACAAGAGAAACAAGCCAAATCCATAGTAAAAGGGAGTCCAAACCATGCTCAAAACATCATATATTGGACCCAAATCAGAACTTGCATGTATTAGAACTTATGAAATTACATTATTATATCCATTTGTTTTTTGGCTGGTTATCTACATGTTACTAATTTACGGGATTTTATTAAAAAATTTACTAAAATATGATGTATTATATTATGCTAAATCATTATAAGAATATAGAAATTAAAAAATTCAAACGTTCTTGATTCTCAACTAAAATTCAGAAGTCCAATATTCAAAAAAAGTAATGAATAATACCATAATCAAAACCTTCTTGATTCTCTTCGAAACCTCCTCTGCTTCTTTGTGTTTATACTGAACCTATTAGTACAGGCTTCACAGCAACAATGGTATTTTTGGCTGAGTATTATAATATTCCATTAACCTGAAGCAAGTAATATATGCCTTTTAGGTTAAAGATGACTCATCTTAGACATAATTAGCGTTTTTCGCTGCAAATTCTCATTCATATCAAAAAGAGAAAATTATATAGTGACATTGACATACATACCTAATGTATAGACAAATTAAAAAGTAATTAGAAAATGGTATAAAACACAACAAAATTGGCAACTTGATAATTAGCTCACATGCTCCTTCAAAAATTATTCCAATACTTAGGTGGTGGAACTTATAATATAGGGAAATCATATTAAATTTCTCTCAGGTGGTGAAACTTAAGAAATAGTGTGCAGTGGACAAAAAATTTCTCTCAAAACTTTTCACAAACATTTTATGGGTACCATTTTCTAAACAAAACTTGTTATTAGAACAACAAGCTTCCTTGTGGTCTAACATTCTTGCCAATACATTATCCTCATTCTGTTCTGGATTGTAATCTCAAATAAAAAAGATAGCTCCATGAGCAAAAGCTCATGTCATAATGAATCCTGTGATGTATTGATGATGAGTATATAATGCAACTTGAGTCGTAAAGTCTTGCGCTATAAACGCATAAGCAGGTAAAGAGTACATGTGTTGAGCTACCAAGGAAGTAATAACCCCTAAAGAGGCTAGAGCAAGGCCTAGTTGAAAATGAATTGAATTATTGATTGTGTCATAAAGACCTTTATGCCCCCGTCCCAACCTTAGCAACACAAAGACAACTATATTATATTCTTCCTTACAATTCTTATTATATCGATGGTTACTTTTTTTATATCCCAAATCAACAAACCTGAATCACATTAAAATCATATAAAAAAACCCAAATCATACATCAAAGCAACATATGATTTGCTTTAGGATATGAAAATGAAACCGAAAAGACAAAGACAATAACATCAGCATACAACACTCAACCTCAAAGCAACATATGTCATGGAAAAAATTTCTTTGGTCATCTTCTCCCTTTGTTCAACAAATTGAAGAGAAAAAAACCATGGAAAAAATATCATGGCAAAAACAATATTACAAACCAGAGAGATTAAAAAAAATAATACTACAAAAATGAAAATTAAACACAGAAGAAGGAAAGAGGATTCTTCAAACCCTAGAATCCCAAATCTTTTGAAGACATGAAATTGATGTTGGGGGTCAAAATCCATCCAAATACAAATCGCGATCAACGGTGATTCCCTATCAGTGGTCAACGGTTATGATACCGGTGGTGGCAGTCGCAATTCTCGGTTGAGTGAGTGTTGGTGGTTGATTAGAGAGCGCGAGAGAGAAAGAGAGAGAGAGAGAGAGAGACAACAAAAAGTATGTTGTGTGTTGAAGATTGTAACCAAGGAGAAGAGAAAGAGAAGAAAAGATATGAAGAGAAGGAGAAAGAATGATCGTAATTGAAAGAGATAAAGAGGAGAAAAAGGAAGAAACTTTTTTCAACGACCCAGATCAAAATGAAATAAACGGCTCAGATTAATGATTTTTTTAGGAGGGAAAAAATATGATTATGAGAGAGATCTTTTTGCCCTCAAACTTCTCCTATTTTATATTATGTTGACAAGTGTTTAGCCCGTGCAATGCACGGGTTGTTTAAAATTTTAATGTAATTTGTTCTGTGCATGATATATATCAATCATTATATTTATTATTTAAAATGAAATCGTTCACTATAATGAAATATATTAAATTTTGCATTACAAAATTTCAAATCAAATTCCTGATAGTCTAGGTAGATTTTATTTTATACAAAAATCCAAAACTTCACTAAGGTAATTGTTCTGTCGTAGAATTATTGGACTTGGACAATCCGACCAAGTATCCAGCAATTCTACCTGTTGATGTCAGACGTAAGTGAATACCAAGATACCCACACTCTGGTCGTTTACTTGGGTGTTGTGTGTGTATGCCTGAGCCAGTCAGATGCATACCTGCTTGTCTTACCAGGTTTAATAGGCATATCCGCTTTATTGGTGTTGATTGTTGCCATCATGAGGCAGGTGATGATTCTGTAAACGGTAGAGCATAATGGCAAGTATCATAACGCGTGGGATCCAATGCTCAACAGGATAATGGCTTTCCTTGGATTCCTTGCCACGTGCAACTGACATGACAACGTCTTACCGGTATAACAGTCCAGGGGTAGACATAAGATCGTTGAGGACCACTTACCGGTATGCCGGTATCAACGTAATTGGACCATCGAAGCCACTTACCAATATGCCGATATCAACACATGTGGGCCACTTAGGCCTCTTACCGGTATCTGGTATAGACAGGATTAGGCCACTTAGGCCTCTTACCGGTATCCGGTATCGAATCAATTGGGCCACTTAGGCCTCTTACCGGTATCTGGTATAGACAGGATTAGGCCACTAAGGCCTCTTACCGATATGCCAGTATCAGGTCAATTGGGCCACTAAGGCCTCTTACCTGTATTTGGCATATAATAAATACGGTCCATAACAGTAGCCCCCTAAGTCATGGTTCATAAATGTGAGCCATGAGTTCTAAGTATATTCACCAAGTCTTCCATCCTTCAATTCTCACGTTATTTCCTAGGTACATTGGTCATATCGATATCATGGTTCCAAGATGTTGGTTTTGTCTTTTCAAAACTGATCATAAGTTTTGGCTTTTTCCAAAGCCTCAAAATTCCAAAGGCTCGGTCTTTGAGAAAAAGAATCTCTGCCCTAAGTCAATTTCCATCCTAACACCTCTAGTCTGACGCAAGTCAGTCTTCCCCATAGCTGTCTCCTTGCTTTGTTTCTGTTCCCCAAGAAAAGTCTGTTTCCAAGAAAGCTTGGAGTCCGGATGTAAGTTCCATGATGAATGTTTTGATAATGACAAAAGGTTACAAAGTGTTTTGAACAAGCTATCATGTGATGATCAAGTTCAAGTTCAACAAGCATCAACAAACATCAAGTGAAGAAGAGAGAACAAGCTCATGAAGACTTAAGTTTGAGTGTAATTGTTTTTGTTTTATCTTTTGCCTCTCAAGCTTCATAGGTTTTCATTTGGGTAGTTTGTTTAGAGGGTAGTGAATCTCATTCATAAGTCATGATTTAATCATAATTTGAGTTTTCACTTAACCTAGAATCAATAGGTGGCTTAAAGGTTTTAAAGGAAAGGTTGGTTTTTGAGAAAACAAGTTTTAATCAAGTGCAGTATAGTTTTACTCGAGTATGAGTTTGTTTAATTGAGTACTACTCGAGTATGCTGCAATTTACTCGAGTAAACACTGCTGAACTGATTTTTAAAATACGATTTTTACTTCTCAAAATCAGTTTTCAAGTGCCATAACTTTTGGGTATTCTATAAAAACCTTTTCCTAACCTTTGTGATCATAACCCATCATTTTGATATTCATTTTACAAAGAATCAAGTCATTCTATTCTCTCTCAATTTCAAAGATCAAAGCTTTTCTATTTTCATATTCTTTGATCAAGAACCTTTGAATCTCTTGTGTGATTTGTCATAGCTATTGATTGAGATTCATTAGGATTGTTATGTGTATTCATTGAGTTGTAATCTTTGCAATAAGGCAAGCCACTACAACAAACAAGAAGCCTTGGTGTGTCGATTATCATCAAGCAACGTTCATTGAAGAAGAAGAAGTCTTGGTTGTGAATCAAGCAAGGAGAAGCATTGATGTGTGGATTATCATCAAGCAATTGAAGACTTGTTGTGTCGATTATCAACAAGGGGTAGAGGTTAGATTAGAGAGAAGATCAATAGGATTACAAGGCAAGGGTGTCGGTTATCTCTTGTAGGCTAGCAAGAAGGAAGTCTTGTGAGGCAATCACTTGTAATTTGAGAACTCTAATTCCTCATAGTGAAGAATCTCTCTTGGTTGAAGAGGGGACTGGATGTAGCTTTCAAGCGAGTGAAAGTGAACCAGGATAAATCGCTGTGTCGTATCTCTAAACCCTTACTCTTTATATTCAAGTCATTTGATTGCGTTCTTGGTTGAAAACCTAGAAAGATTGATTTTCATAATTGATTGAATTGAATCTTTAATTGCTCAAATTGATAAAGGGAAAATCATTTTCATAACTAGGTTAATCAATAAGAATATAGGTGTTAATCATCTCCGTTGAATCTCTGATCTTTCATGTGAATTGATTGATTTTCGTATGCGAATGAAAACTTGATTTTTCTGGTTTCTGTCAGATATACTCGAGTAAACGAGTCTTTAATCGAGTACTACTCGAGTACTCTGAAATCTACTCGAGTAAACCTGAGAGTTTTTGGAAAAATATTTTGTTTTAATTGTTTCGATTTGTTTCGTTCGAAAATCTTTCAAGGTATCTTGTACACCTATTCAACCCCCCTTCTAGGTGTATTCCTAGGGTTCCTTTGTCTCTCCAACCACCAGTTGCGGTTTCCTCACCGGATTCCTGTCTTCACAGTATCCGAGCGAAAGACAAGTTCAATCATCTGTGAAGCTCAGCTTCTGAGAAAATGAATTGATCCGAACAAAAGCTCAGCTTCCGAGGAGATGCATTGATCCGAGCAAAAGCTCAGCTTCTAATGAGATGCGCTGATCCGAGCAAAACCTTAGATACCGACGAGATGCATTGAACCGAGCGAAAAGCTACGCTTTTGATGAGATTCACTCATTCGAGGAAAAAACTCGGCTTCTGATGGGATGCACTCATCCGAGTAAAAGCTCGGCTTCCGAGGAGATGCATTAATCTGAGCAAAAACTCAGCTTCTGAAAATATGCATTGATTGAGGTTCAGTTTTTGAGGAGATGGAGAGGTGTTGTCAATCATCATGACTCATCACTGCTCTATGCCAACTGACATGATTCTTGAGTATCCAACTGATATGACTTTTGGGTGACACTTCCATTAATGCAAGCATCCCTTCACTTGCCCCATCTAAAACCGAACTCCTTCTATAAGTAGAGAAAGGCCTTTAGTGAAAAACTCACTCCAACATTCCCTCTGTACAGATCTCAAGCCAACCCTGAGGAATTCGTCCTTCCTGCTGACCAAACAGGCTATGAGACCGTAGACCTTGATGCCTTAGGCAGACCTTCCATATTTGTGGATGTCCAACTGTTACAAGATTTCCACAATAAAAGTAACGTTGTGGCCCAAGGACTTATTCCTAACTTTTATGCCTTAGAGGCCCCTTGTTCTCAGTACCAGATTTGCATTGTAGGAAGCCCCATCGAAAATTTTTTCTTCATGTATGCAGTTCTTTTTAATACGTGTGGAGTCCAGATCCCTTTCACTGACTTTGAATGTAGAGTCCTTATCCATCTAGAACTTGCTCCTTCTCAACTCCACCCGAATGGTTGGTGCTATTTGAGAGCATTCCAACGTTTCTGTAACCACTTCAATTTGGATTGCACACTTCCAGTGTTTTTTTTACCTTTTTTTGGTCCTTTTGCCTCGAGCAAAGTCAAAGGAAAGTGGTCTTGGGTTACTCTAAAATCACGACTTAACTGGAAAGTTTTTGAGACTTACTCGGAAATATGGAAGGGATTTAAGAATGAGTACTTCAAGATAACGGGAGCTCCACATTCATGGCCATTCTTCTTTGACCATGGGGGAAATTCATTTTTCCCACTCTTCTGGTCCTCCAAAAATTCACTCATTCTAGCCCGTTGTTTCCTTACCCCTAACAATATCCTAACAGATACAAAGAGATCTGTTAGAATTGTTAGGATTGACAGCCGTCACCCAAGAGGGGGGTGAATTGTGTAACATCCCAAATTTTTAACCCCAAGTATAATTAGAATAACAGTGAGATTGAAATAACAGTAATAATAATAAGGTTAAATGAGTGTTAAAAATGGATCTTTTAACGTTAGAAACGTAAAATAATTGAAAATTAAGAATAAAGTAATTAAATGATTTAATATGATGTTTTCAAGATTTGATTATCGTATTAAAATTTTGATTTTATCATTTTAATTGAAATATGTTTTCTAGTCAAAATAAGTATAAATTTGTTACCATACGTTTTTCAAAAATAAAAGAGTACTTTTATTTAGTTTAATTAATAGTTTGACAAAGAGCTCAACTGACAAGCCTTAGAGACATTTTCATAAATCATTTCTTTGGAAAGATAAGTTTAATTTAATGTTTTAAACATTCTTATAAGTTTTCATGACGTTTTGAGACTATTTTATTTTTAGCTCCCAGACTAGTTTTAATGTATTACGGATATAAGTTATATATAATGATTTGCTATTTCAAAATTATAAATATTATATTTTATCAAGTTTAACATCAGGATTGAGAAAACATATTTACTTTTGAATTTCGATACTTTTTCTTACGCAATAGCTTTCTGTAAGGACCGATAACTTTATTATTTTTCAATCAGTTTTAAGTAGTTAAAATTACAATATTGTTTTACTTAAATGTATCTTATTTTTAGGATCATCAACCCTTTGGTTATAATTCAAAAATACCTACACACATTGACCCATAAATGAAAATAAAACATAAAATAATATATAAAAATATATATATTATTCCTAAATCTACCCCAAAACCCGTCCCAACCCAAGCAAAAGAAAAAAAGAATGATTGAACGTGTGGCCCAAAGGCCACCACGTTAAAGAAAAAAAAAGACTGAAACTAGTAGAAAGAAAGAAAAAGAACGGGATGCAAACAAACAGAGAAGCAAATAAAAGAACAGAGAGAGAAAGAATGAGGGCGATAGACAAAGGGAAAAACTTTAAGGTTTTCTCGTCTTCCCGGTCCAATAATTCAAGATCCAACCATTCAATCTCAAATTTTTCTTAGGTAAATAACTTTCTCAACTCCCTCTACCCATCCATGTAATTTATTAAATGATCCATCAATATTTTTATTATCCTATATTTTCAAATAACGAGATGTTTTGGAGAAAAGTGACATATTGTTATTGTATAATGATATATATATTTATTATTTTGACAAAAAATGAATTTAGTTGATATATTTATAGATATATATATATATATATATACACACACTTTTAATATTATAATTAGTTTAAACGTGTGTCCTTATTTTAGACCCCGCACGTTATTGTTGACCTTGACCCTCGAATGAGGCGCGGACGTGAACGTGATATTGTTCCTATTGTTAGGACTAACTTCCAGGTAAGATGGTGGTATTACCTTAGCTTAGGAAATAGGTTCTCTTCTGTTATAGTGATGGTTAGGGATAGTGGGATAGGTAGAATATTAAACCTTAAGGTAGATAATATTTATCATAAAAAAAATTAGTTAGCACGAAGAGAAAGAATACATAGGTAAAGTAATGGAATGAACGAAAAGAACCCACTAGGTGAATTGTGACGTTATGTGAAAGATGAAAATGTTGATAATAAGTTAAGTATGAAATAAAGGAAAAGAATCCAGAGAATGTGCTTAGTAAGTGAATATACAAATCAATATTAAGGAATGACTATGTGGATATTTGTGAGTGAGATATATGTATATGTTCGAAGTGTGAACTTAATAAGTGACGAAATAAGTTAGGGAAATTATATAAGTTAATGATGTTGGGTCGGGTATATGAATAATTGAATGATGAATGTGTTTGATGAATTATGTGACTACTTGTATAAAAAAAATGTATGATTAATAAGAATGAAAAGGACAAATAAAAGAAAGAAGATAAGTTAAGAATGATGATTTGGTGATGCTCGTGCATGTAATAAATTGATGATAATTAATTAAAGTAAAATGACAACCTTGTATGATGAGATAAATGATGATGGGTTAGGAATAAAACAAAGTGTTTGTGTATGTGATGAATATAGAACAAATTGATGATGATAACAATAATAAGAGACTTTAAGTGATAATAGGAGTTTTATGGTAATGGTACAAGTAAAAGGAGAAGACAAAGAAAAGTTAATAATGAGAAAGAATGAGATAATGTAAAAAATGAAAGTAAGCGTTCTATGTATCCCTATAGGAAAGATGAACAAAAGATAAAATAAACGTACTATGTATTCTACGGGGAAGATGTACAATAGAGAAAAGAAAGACAAAAGAGAAAGTAAACGTTCTATGTATCTCCTATGGGGAAGATGAACAAAAGATAAAAGAAACGTACTATGTATCCCCGGAGGGGGGAAGATGTACAAAAAGGCAAAGAAAGTGTTCTATGTATCCCCGGAGGGGGAAGATGAACGAGAGATAAAAGTAAACGTTCTATGTATCCCTACGGGGAAGATGAACGAAAGATAAAACGAACGTACTATGTATCCCTACGGGGAAGATGTACAAAAGAGAAAAGAAAGAGAAAGAGCTAAGAAAGAAATAAAGAAGAAAAGTAAAATAGTTAAGAAAATAAGTAAATGAGAACGATAGTAAGAAAATGTTTAGGATTGTTATATTATTAATATAGACGTTAGGCTTAGTTTATCGCTATGCTTTTTAGAAACTACTTTTCTAAGTTCTGTGTAATGCTGCCCTTCTTGCTATATTTTTACAGGTACAGAAGCGGTGCTTACACCAGTTGCAGGCCGAGCAAGAGTACACTCCACCACGTGGAGTGTAGAGTTGTCATGAGCGGACCATATTTTATGTTATGAACGTTATTTTGGGAAATTAAAATATGTAGTAGTTATATGCCCTGAAACTTCTATTCATCGGGCGTTAGGAATTAATCTGGCTGTGATATTATTGTGTCTTATGTTTTTAAATTATTCTGGTCTAGACAGGTTAAACAAGAATTTTTGGAAAGTCCGATAAACAGAGGAAACTCTGCCGGATTTTCGTCGAAATTTTCAAGTACCAATTTTATTAAATCTTAATTTAACTAAATAAAAGTGAGGGTGTTACAAATTGGGTGTTTATAAAAACATTGGAAAACGCTCGAATCAAGACATTCTTAAAAACAATTAAAAAGATATTACATCGGAAGACTTAAAGAACATTTGAAAAACGATTTTGCGCAAAAGAAAAATTATATTTATATTTAATAAAAATATTATTCACGAGATTGAAACGATAAATGACAATAAAACCGAATCTCGTACTATTTACATTAAAACCATTAAAATAACTTTTACAAATAGGAAAATAGATTTAACAATGAAAATTGAAATGCAACGGAAAGTAAAGAGATAAGGGATAGAGAAATAGTGCACCGGGGATTTTATCCTGGTTCGGCAAAACAACCTACATCCAGTCCTCAAGCGATCCACTTGAGCTTTTCACTAATAAACACCAAAGACGCACTGCGTCCCCGAGTAGAACCAGAGCACCCTGCACGCTACTAGGAACCTCCGTTCGCTAGGGGCCTCAAAACACAACTAGGAAGACACTTCCTAGATTTTTCAGATAGCCTAACTACTAGGTGACCCATCGTTCGTCTAGCACTACCCAACCCAAGGGTTCTCGCCCTAAGAACGTGACACACGTTCACACTAAGGGATAACACTCCCTAATCACTAAGGGTAACACTCCCCTTACAAAAAAATGGTTTGTACGAAGAATTTGTGCAACTAACAATGATGCTCTCTAGATAGAGCAGATACAACAATAAAGTCCTATAGCAAGTATTAGACTAAGACACACTCAAGCTTTGTTCTTGATGTTTTAAAAAATAGAAGAGATGAAGATGATGATGATAATTTTCTTCTAAAAAAATGATTTTCAAAAAATGAATAATAGGAGAATAAGAATGTTGTTGTGTGTGAGTGTTTTTTCAAAAAGTAGAAGAAGAGTGCCTAAATCAAAAAACGTGATCACCCAGAAAAGGAAATAAATCATTCTGAGAATCAAATTGATTTCAACACGTTTTCAAAATTTGAATTTGTGTAATCGATTACTTTGGTCAAGGTAATCGATTACTTGCTCTCTGGTTTTTCACAAATGTTGCAGCATCAAAATGTAATCGATTATTAGCTTCAGGTAATCGATTACTTTCACTTAAATGACCAGTCCAAGGAAGTAATCCATTACATGAACCTAATTAATCCATTACTTACCCTCTGGTTACAAATGTTGCAGAAGATAATCGATTATTCCTGAAGGGTAATCGATTACTCCAAAATAAAATTAGATTTTCATAAAAAGGTTTGTAACCAAAGGTTTTCATAAAATGGTTTTCGCAAAGAACTTTTCCAGGAGCTAAGTAAAAAAAATCTTCTTCTAGTTTTGTCATGAAAAAGCATCATCATCTTTCCTTAGCAATATTTTAAAAGAACTTGAGTGCCTTAGACTAATTATTGATTTACATAAACAACTAAGCCCTAAGAGACTAGATTCTTCAATAGAGAATAATCTCCTTGCCATCATCCATGTACCTGAACCTGTTCAATCACATGTTATTATATTGTGTTGTTATCATCAAAACATCATCATGGGGAAACATGAACTTCAACAAGATCCACCATAGCTTTTTTCTTTGCGTGGTACGAACGCTTTGGGTACATCAATACCAGAGTGATAGTGGATGCAGATCCAGATTCTTTACGTTCTGTTTTTGGTAGAATACATCATGCATATCATTACCTTCTTTTATCTGCTTTCAGGATTATCAACGCTTTGTTTTATTTTGTGTAGATAAAATGGCCAGCCCTCAAGACCTTGCAGCCCTTGTAGCCGCATTGGGGAATGCTCCTAGGAAGCCTTCCAAACGAAGCAAGACAACAACGAACCGTCCTCCTCCTGCCACCGTGGTCCTTGACAGTCCTGAAGATGCGGCTAGGAAGAGGAAATCTCAAAACCAAGGAGACGCACAATCCGGTTCTCCCATTATGGGGTTTCACTTTGATGCCGGTCAGGCGTCTGTTGGAGTCGGCAGTTTCTCTTCTTCGGTGTGAGAGGAAAATTTCAGCGACAACTTTGGTCGCATGATCTTGGCTGAGATTGATTCTCATCGCTTCCAGGCAATGACTCGTCGAGAATTTGTCAATCTGATGAAGTCGCTGAAGAAGCATCAACTTCGTGCTACCTCCACCCTCCAGTTCTTAGAAGACAATGCTGAAAAAGTTCTGTTTGTTGGGCAAGAAGCAGTTGACTTGGCCGCTTATGTGAAGAAAGAGGCTGAGATGGCTGAACAGTTTGCTTTACAAGCATTCGAATTGAGGAAAGCCAAGCAAGCCCTTTCCCAAGCTGAGGAGGAATTTGCCAAAAGGATGGACGATAAACTAAAAGAGGTGAATGATGCCAATGAAGCTGCTTTAAACACATTAAGGGATGCCCTCAATGAAGCTGAGAGTCAAAGGGACATGTATAAGGGAAAGTGGGTTGAATCTGTCCAATCCTATTTTATGAATGCAGTGGAGCAAGCAAACTTTCTTAATAATGACTTTTCTGCCAAGCGCATGCATTTTTTGCACAAAGTGGAAGAGTGGGTGCTCTACAGCTACCTTTCTAACGGAACCAGAGTGCTCGTGAACTTAGATGATGAAAATTGCCATGATCCCTTGGTCATTGAGGAGGATGAAGAAACTAAGGATGATGAGGGACATGAGGATGATGGTGTTGTTACTTAGCCTTCTAGTTTTTATGTCTGCCTATTTCAATTTCTTCTATTCTCAGAGATTTTAACTTTGAATTATCAGCTTTCCTTAGTTGTACTTTTGAGCTTTCCAATCAATGAATCTTGTCAAGTATTTTCTTTTATTTGTCTTTATGTATCCATACATTAGTTGATCCATGGAAGTCCTATTCTAGCCCATGAATGACTTTCCACTTAACTTATTAGTCTCTGAAATTTTAAGACTAACAAGGTTCATACTAATTACATGGGTGGTGTCCTTTATAGAACATCTTCTTACCCATTTCACTCCTTATCTGATGGCTAGTCAAATAAGTGGTGTATTTTCATATTGGATAATGGATTCCTTCTATTTGTATTTTGACCGAAATGCCGGCTTCATGGTATTAACAACTTATGTTTTAAACCAAAGTGTCGAATTCGTGATGCTGGTATGAGACACTCTGATTCATAATTCGATATGTTTTTATATTTGAAATAGTAGACCGAACTCATGGGGTCTTTGAGTGAAGGAAACCGGCTTGAACAGACCAGCTCATGGGAGTATCATGTAACAGCCTGATTTTCGTAAACAAAAAATAATTGACTTTCACTTATTAGAGTGGCAAAAATGAGGCCAATTTTTTTTTGAAACGTATTTGAAAAGTCATTGGTGTGATTAATATCCTTTTTCTGAAAACCGAGTTGTTACTAAACCTCCTTTTATATAAAACATTCATTTCCATAAAGACTTGTTTCAAAATCATCATGACACTTTCCCAAAAGATTACATTGTTCGATCTTCCAAAATAAAGTAGACCACAACACAGAATGTAAAAACTTAGCTTAATTACATAAGTGGCACATTGCTTGGTAATCCTTGATTCAAATACTCACAACAACTTAAACTAAGCATACTACTCTTAAAGCTTTCTACTAAAAACAACCGGATAAGGTTTCCCTTTCTTTTTGCGTCCTTTCTTTGTCCCCGAAGATGATGCCTTCATTGTCGCCGCCTCCTCATCGTTGGTGAATCCCCATTCTCCTCCACCTGGCGTGGTGGAGTCTTCCTGAGTCTCGTTCCGCACCTTCTCTTCGTGGCTATTGTATCCTCGCAACGTGACTTGTCCCAAATGCGGCTCCAAATTAGCTCCACTCAGTCTGTGCTCCGGATCTGAGATTACTATCTGGGTATGACCAGTCCATACCCAACCATAGGGAGTAGGCTTCCAACCACTTCCCTGACGGCGCCATGTGGTGATCTCCAGACAATGCTTCATCTGCCTGTTGAGATACCAGCAGTACCGATATGCCAACGAACAAGAGAGAGTAAGCAATCCAAACGACGCATCGTCGACGGTGTGGCTTTACGATAGGCGAGATATCAAAACAAAACAAACAAGGCAAACAACATACATATAACAAACATATCACTATTACCATTATCTTTATCATCATTCATTATCTTTATCATCATTATTCTTATCCTATCAAACTCATTATCATTCCTCCGCATAATCATTCCTTATTTCTCAATTCTTTTCTCAACTTCATCATTCCATAAGATTTCACTTCTCATAATCATACATCTTTTTATCTCTCTTAAACTTTTCTTATCATGTCTTATCGATTTACATCCATCGATGATTGGGGAAATTTATAATATCATCAAGGTACTCATTTCGTTCATCGTTAACCCTCACGTCTACATCTCCTCGGTCATCCACCCAACCTAGTCGGAAGCTAACAGGAGTACATGACCTTTACCACGCGGGCACGATAGTTGTCTCAACATCAATTGGCTCCAAGCCAGGAGAACTGTAGAAAACTCGGGTACAGCTCAAATCAATTTATATCATATCAATTCATTTCATATAATCAAGGCTCACTGTAGAAAACTCGGGTACAGTGGCAATCAAGATGCCCCGTTCCAGTCCCTCTCACTGTTCTCAAATGCCATAGGGGTGACAACACTATTTCGGTTCCGGGTGCAGAACTTACCACGGTATTAGGACCCAGTCCCCACCACGTCTGGTTACCACATATGGAATTCGTTCCGCCCAGAATAGTACTTAAGGCCTCATGACGTTTTACCGCCCTAGCCTACCCTATTGCATTCACAACCCGAATATCCCTGATATCCGGGGTACCTTCCTCTCCACTACTTCGCACTCTCATACCTCACCGCGTTAATGTCTTTTAAAGTCTTTTATCTTTTAATTAACCTAAGGTCGGCCCATCCTTCGTGCATCCCTTCAATGAGTCCCGACCACTAACTTTGCACAGTCTTTTCTCATCAGAGCACAGAGCTGGGTTCACATCATCACACTTGCATCTTATTACACAACTTTTCTCAACAATCTCATTTCATCATCTTTCGAAATCTCAAATCATAGACTTTCACAAAATCTTCTTTCATAACTTCCTCAAAAATCTCATTTCACAAAATTTCCTCAAAGTATCATTTCACAAACTTTTCAAAAATTCTTACTTCACAAACCTTCTAAAAATTTTCCTTCATCACTTTCCAAAATCTAATTTCACAAAACTTCTAAAAACCTCTTTTCACAAACTTCCTAAAAATAGGATTTCACAAGTTTTCTAAAAAATCTCATTTCATAAAATCTTTAAAAAAAATCTCGTTTTTAAAAACCTTTTCAAAAATTCTCATTTTCAAAAACCTTTTCAAAAACTTCATTTCACAAACTTTTCTTAAAACAGCATTTCACAATTTTCTCAAAAACTTTGTTTCGCCAGCTTTTCGTAAAATCTTATTTCTCAAACCTTTTACTAAATCTCCTTTCACGAATCTTTCAAAAATCTCGTTTCAAACCCCCCCCCCCTTTTTTTTTTCAAAAATCCCATTTTTACTGAGCACTAATGGAGGAGCAAGCTCAACTCAACACTAGTCTCTTTCCAAAAATATCAACAAAGGAGCCAAGCTCCACTCAAATCACATCTCATTTTAGTAATCAATAACAACATCACTTTTCCCAGCTCTGGCTTAGCCTCATCATTATCATCAAATTCTTCCCCAATCTCAACTCTTTATCTCTTTTCCAGCACATATCTCATTTCCAATCATTATTCCTTTTCCTTTGTATCTTTTACTTTCACAACTTAATCATTTCATTTTCATTTTCAGGACGTGACAGACGTCCATCAGCATGTTACTAATGTTAATTCACAATATAATTATCATCATGCATAATTAAATAAATAAACATACAAGCATGCTATTTCACATCATCAACACACAATCATCACACAACAACAATGTGGTCTTTGTCACCTTCGTATAAGTGGCCACACAACACAAACAATTGCCACTATACTACTGACTCCGAACCACTTAGTTCCGATCCTTGAGATGATATGGAACGTCCTAATATGTCACCTAAATACCACGGTGTCTTAGGAAAGCTTCTCTCTCACCTGAGGTCCAGCAATTAAACGTACTCGATCTCCGCGGATCCTTGTCGCTGTCAGCTGCCCCAATCCCTCGTCTATACCGTTCCTCGTATTTAAATAGAACACATTTACGTTATTAACTTATATAAGAAAGTCTTCTCTCAGCTCAAACACGTTTTGTTCCTCGTCGGAAAAACTTAAAACATAATTGTTTTCTCAAAACAATTCCCATATTTTCTAACACTTTAAATTCTTCAAAACCATTTGAAAACATCTTATAAAACAATTTAAATCATTTGATTTGGTTGCTGGTCCATCTTGGACAGCACCTTAATCACTTTCGAAAACACCGAAAAAATCACCGTTTTCACCCTGGCTTTTTCTTAAATCAATTACTACTTGAAAATCATACTTTAAATCATATGAACACATTTTTATATTTAAGAAACAACTTTAAATAGTTCTGGACAGCAAATGATTACTTCATAAAATTGCTTTAATAAAAATCCGAAAACATCGTAAAAACACTTCTTGTTTTAAGGCATGCTTTAGTGCAAAACAAACACTTTATAATTCAAACTTTTGTCATAAAACAAAATTTTGGACAGCCACCAAACATAACCAACACTTTCAAATAGATAAAAATGAATTCTTTTAAAATCAATTAATTTCAAATCAACACGTACTCAAATATTTTCTAAAACACACTCAATTACATAACACTCAACAAACAACACTTTCACCATCAAGCATTTAATCACTTATTCAACACATAACTACTTTTCAAAACCATTTCATTTTTATAAAATAAAAACACTTAGACATACATATACTCACAAACCGAATTGAACCAAAGATATAAGTTATGCACATTTGTTTTTTCTTACTTTAAACAATTCAATTCCTTTCAAAAATCACTATATAAATCTATTTTCATGCAACTAAATTCTCTAGACTTATTTATACTACATGGCCGAATATAAACATTAGTCCAAACAAAGATTTATTCAATATTAAGAACATGAAATCATGAAGTCATTTATTCTATTTTAATTCCAAAAACCGTGAGCTTCACTTGGAAAGTTTACAAACTTTAATTTATTTTCTTTAATTTAAATCAACTCATTAAATCAAGTATTACACCAAAAATCTTATTATTTTTTTTATTTTTTTATACCAAAGCCGAATAGAAAATAAACAATCACCACAACATTTAAAACATTTTAACTTAGCATTATTTTACAAAACATACTCATTACTTTTGTGTCACCTCATTGAAAAAGAATCCTAGTCTACTTATCATGCATAGGCCGACTATTCAACACCAAAAATCAAGAGTAAAGTTCAAATCTCTAACATGCATGAACATTAAACATAGATCAAGTTTAAGAATCATTTTTCAAAAGCTTATTTCTTTGGTTTCTTATCAAAACCGTGACATGCACTAAGAAAGATCAAGGCTTTTTAATCAAAAATCACATGCATGACTTTAAGATCAAAACTTTTCTTTAGATCAAGGCAAAGTCAAAGCTTTTCCAAAGATCAAGTGAAAATCAAGACATGCATCAAGAAAGGTTAGATCTTTTTGTTCAAAAATCACATGCAAAGTCCAAGAACAAAACTTTTTCAAGGATCAAGACAAAATCAAAGCTTTTTAAAGACCAAAACCAAAAATCCAAGATTTATAAAAATTAAATCAAGATCAAAGAATTTCAACTACTCAAATCAACTTTTCTAAGCATAAGATTAACATGCAATCACTTAGATCAAATTAAAAAGCATCAAGACTTAATCTTTAGTTATTGGCCGAATCATATAGTTTATGTTTTAGTGTTTTATAAGTTTATTTATTCTTAGAAATTCCAGATCAAAGCACAAATGATGCATGCAAAGGAAAATAAAGATCTCAAGGTCATAAAATCACACATGCAAAATTCAAGTTCCTTGCTTTATCAAAGATCAACCATAGATCAACACATACAAGTGAAAATCAAGACAAATAAACAACTTTAAACACAACTTTTGTTAAAACCGTGACAAAGAAAACCATAAGTTAAAGATCCAACCTTTTTAACATAGATTTTCATGATCAACACTTAGAAATGGCATGCATGTAGTTCAAACTCCAAGATCACTTCAAAATAAATACATGCATCACAAACTTTTAAGTTTAAACAAAGTTTATTATAAAGTCCTTTACAACATAAGGTTATTACACTTAAAAACTCTTATAAGCTTCAAACTACTACCTTAAATCAAAAATATAAACTTCAAGCTTCAATATCTCTCTTTTCTTCTCCTAAGTTAGCTTCGGCCTCCTCTCCTTCTTTGGGTTGATGGGTGATTTTCTTCTTGAGGTTTGGAGAAGGAAGTGTGTGAAGAAGAAGGATCAAGGGTATTAGGTCAAGGAACTTGGATTTTTCACTCTCCTTCTCCTCTTTTCTCCCACGGTTTCTCCCTCTCTCTATATGTGTTGAGAGCTTGATTTTTGCTCTTCAACAAAGTGTTTGTGAAGTAAAGAAATGAAGGGAATAAGATGATTATGTGAAAATAGGCCAAGGATATTTATAAGCAAACCGTGAAGTCTCTCTTTTGCCCTTGGTTGATTTCGGTTTACACACAATTGGGAGGGGCAATTTTGGCTCTCCAATAAATTGCATGGGTGAAGTTTATCAAAGGGACAAGGAGGAGTGAATTAAGGCTTTAGGTCACTTCATGTCTACTTATTTCTACTACTTTAAATTTTCTACCCATTTAATTTCCTTTGTGATTCTAATCTACCCCCTTAACTCTTTATCTTAAAAATTAAGTCCTAAGTTTACTCACATACATACATACACACGTAATCACACATACACATACACACATACATGCATTATCATATTCTTCTACTAATTTAATTCTCATATAATCCTAAACATACACATATAGTAATACTGTACATACATATACATGCACACACATAGAAAAATAAATTTTCTTCTTACAAAATCACTCATGCACAAAATCATTTCTTAAAAATTCAACTTTAAAACTCACAATATTTTCTCATGAAAATCATTTCTTTAAAATCATTCACCACTTAAAATCTTAAAATAAGAAATTTACTTCAAGAAAACACTCTTTCAAAAATACTTTCTCAGAAATAAATCTTTTTATTACTTAAAACAATACGAGAAATTTGTGGGGCGTTACATATCACATTTAATCCAGTTTCTCTATTAATCCTGTAACTTATAGAATTTTCACAATTCTCATTAATAAAATAGAAACACAAGTGTGGAACAGTGTATAATTATCATAACTTAGACAAGGCAGTGGTCCACATGACCTTCTTTTAGAATGGAAATAAACTAAAAACATGACAATGGTCTATAAGACCTTCTTGGAAAATAAATAGCTTAAAAAATTTAAAAGAAGACATCTAACCGTAATAGATACGAAGCTTAGCTGCATTCCACGGATTCTTGATGCCTTTACCAGTGAGTATTTCCAAAAAGTAAGCCCCTTTTTTGGTTTTGGACCTGACTCGGTACGGTCCTTCCCAATTGGCTGCTAACTTCCCATGCGTAGGCTCTTTGCCGTGTACATCAGCTCTTCTGGATTGTGACCATGCAAACAGTCGCCATTTCCCTGGATTCTTGCAGAAAGTCCAAATTCTCTCTTATGAGTCTCACATTCCTTTTAGGATCAAAGTACCTTGACCTCATATTAGTGGATCCTACCTCCAGTGGGATCATGGCTTCACTCCCATATGTAAGCTTGAATGGAGTCTCCCCAATGGTTGAGTGTGGAGTAGTTCTATAGGACCAAAGAACAACATCTATGCAATCGGCCCATTTCCCTTTGCTATCCTCCAACCTCCTCTTCATACCTCTTAGAATACACCTGTTGGCTGCCTGTACATGCCCATTAGTCTATGGGTGTTCCACAGAAGATAGACGTTGCTTCATCCCCAATCTTTGGACAAAATCTTTGAAGGCGTCACTGGTAAATTTGGTGCCATTGTCAATGATCAACACAGTGAGAAATCCAAATCGTGATATTACCTTATTATTGAGGAACTTTAGGATTTGTGTTGTAGCGACTGCTTTAGCTTCGATCCATTTTGTAAAATAATCCACTGCCACAACTAGATGGGATACTTGTCCAACAGCCTGCGGAAAAGGTCCTAACAAGTCCATTCCCCACTGAAAGAAAGGCCATGGAGCAGATATAGAATGGATTTCTTCTGGTGGAGCAAGGTGAACGTCAGCATGTTTTTGGCAACGATCACACTTCTTTACATGATTCATGGAGTTCAGCTGAATAGTGGGCCAGTAGAATCCGACTCTCAGTATCTTTCTTGCAAGACTTCTTCCTCCGAAATGATGATTGCATCTTCCCTCATGCACTTCCTTCGTGGCCAATTTGTCTATGTTGGGAAGGGGATAAGTGTCTTTGGGGCGCACATGAAGCTAATTAATAATCGAATTAGATTTGTTTACTCAATTCACGGGTTCAAATTAGTATAGTCAACGCACATGCGCCACTTGCCATTAGCTTTTTTTGACAAGAACCACATTTGAGAGCCATGTGGTGTAAGGAACTTCTCTGATGAAACCTGCTTGCTAGAGCTCTTCTACATTTGCAGCAATCCACCTTCTGTCGCTCATCCCCCATCTTCCTTCTTCTTTGGGCCACTGGCTTAAACTTCGGGTCCACTGATAGACGGTGACAAATAAATTCTGGATCTATTCTGGGCATATCAGCGGCCATCCAAGCAAATAAGTCCTTATTATCTTTTAACAGTACAACCAGCTTAATTTTTTCCTCACTTGGCAAGTCCTTCCCTATTCGAGTCCATTGTTCAGGAGTGTTTCCAATCTGAATTTTTTCTAATTCTCCTTTTGGCTTGGGGCGCTCTTCTTTGATATCTTCTCTCATGTTCAAATCCACCATCATGACCCCGGAAGACGAGGCGGACCCTTTGACCTGCTTTGCTTGCACCTGTTTCCTAGCGTTTTCTTTTGTTGCTTTCAAACTGGCAATGTAGCAGGTTTTTGCCTGCATTTGATCCGCACGTACCGTAATGATTGATCCTTTTTTACCGAAGAATTTCATGGCCATGTGGAAGGGAGAAGCGACTGCTTGGAACGCCTTCAGAGTGGGCCGTCCTAAAATGGCGTTGTAAGCAGAGGGGCAATCTACCACTAGGAAACGTACCTTCTCGGTCCTGCAATGAGGAGATGTGCCCAAAGTCAGCTTGATATCGATGTAACCTCTGGGCCTGATAGTATCTCCAGTGAATCCAATCAACTCCTTATGGCACGGATGCAAATCTTGGGGCTTCAATTTCAGGCGATCAAACAATTCAGTAAACATGATATCAGATGAGCTTCCCTGGTTCACCATCATGCGGCAAACGCGGAACTTGTCTATAATCCCTGTTACAACTAATGGATCATTGTGCTGAGGAATTACTCCCTCTAAATCAGCTCTAGTAAAATTGATTGGAGGATGGGAATCCTTCTGCCTGTTAGAAACGACGACCACCATTGTTGCTAGTTTCAACTATCTCCTCTGAGATGTTATAGACTCTCCCTCCACAGTTAAACCACCTGCGATGGTACTGATTAATTCCAAATCTTCTTTATTAACTTTACCATTACCTTCCCTTTTAACCGAAGAGTTCCTGGATGGAGCACGTCTAGGGGTTCTACTCTTCCTTGGAGGCGTTCGGGTTTTCCTCCTAACCAGACTCCTTGTCCTTCTCCTGATTGGACTCCTTGTCCTTCTTCTTATTGGACTCCTTGTTTTCCTTGTGGGCGTACGCTCACTGGGACCTCCTCTGAAGGATCGTGTGTAACGGTTCAACCTTCCTCTCCTTATCAGCATTTCTACGGCATCTTTAAGTTGAAAGCATTCATCATCGGTGTGCCCGCAACTGCCATGCCAACTACACCTTTTATGCTGATTTTCCTTCGTCGGGGGTCTCCTTAATGGGGGTGGTCGGTCTACTTCCATCAATTCTGCATTCATAATCTCACGAAGGATTTGTGACCTGGAAGTGTTCAAAGGAGTATAATGGTCATATTTACCTTCTGGCTTCTTAGCCCTAGAATCATGTATGTTGTTCCTGTCTCCTTCCGGCTGACCTTTTCCAAACCCTTTGTTGAAGAAAGCATCCTTCTTTTTTCCCGAAGCTTCAGTAGCAAAATTGTCCTGTGCTCTCTGGTATTCCTCTAAGTTGATGTATTTTTCAGCCCTTTCCATCACCTCATCCATAGTTTTGATCTTGTGCATCACCAAATGGTCTATAAAATCTCCTGGTCTTGGAGCGTGCATCAAGAGATGGAGGGCTACAGAAGCCTCTATGTCACTGATAGAAAAATACTCTGTATTAAAGCGAGTGAGGAAATCTCTCAATGGCTCTCCCTTTTCCTGCTTAATTTGGGACAAGTGTTGCTCGGACTTTGGTTGAGCTTTGCTTGTCGTGAAATGTCCCAAGACAACAAGTAGTTATGTACTCACCATTGATATACACCCATGAAATCAAATGCTTAGTTACCATTTATTTAATTGATATTGGGCTATTATTGCATACATCTGCAACCTTTATTGCAGCATGATACTGACAACATCATTTTTTTTTGCTGCAATATTGATTGCAACATCAATACAATTGATAAAACTAAAACTTCACAACATGTATGCAGAAGGAAAATCAAATGCCTAGTTACAATTTTAGAGGATAGGCACAAAGTTACGTTGTTTTTTGATGAGATACAGGTTGTATATATTAACTGGCAGTAGTTAAACTTAAACTTTGTTAAGGTTCCATCTAAAAACCAATTGACAATGAGAGGAGTAACCCAATATGTATTTATATACCATGCCATATATTATGAGACAGGTGATGTGGGACTTCCAACACGCCCCCTCCAACAAAGCCTTCCAGACCAGACAAATGGTAACTATTGACCCATAACAAAGGGCAACTTTTGGCCCATAACAACCGGAAATAAGTTGGTCTCTAGCTCTGATACCATGTTAAGGTTTCATCTCAAAACCAATTGGCAATGATTGGAGTAGCCCAATAGGTATTTAAACCATATCACACATAATGAGGCAGGCGATATGGGACCTCCAACATATTGTTCTACAATCATCTTAGGACTATTTGAGAAAAAGAATTAATTTTCGCACACCAAGTGTTTGACAGAGGAACTACCATATTCAGATGTAGTGAATAGCTCTAAAATAAATGTGGAAAAGTCCTAAGAATACATTTTTGGTACAGGTATTTGGTACCCTGATATGCATTCTTTTTGGCAATTAGAGTCGAATTTGGGTTCTTATATTATTGGAAATGTGTGATCTATTGTAATTACAGGCTCTCTTAAAGGGAATCATGATTAAATTTTTTTTCTTCAAAGTTTTGCTGAACCACTGAGTATTATCCTAAACAAATCATATGTAATATGCAGTAGTAGTTTTGCTAATTCCTTGCCTGAGAGACTATTGTTAAAAAGCCTAAGTTTTTCTAAATTTCTTAACCAAGGTTTAATTTTAAATATGACTGAAGACAATTTTATTCACTTTATTTCAGGTATGGATTTAATTGGACCTGGGATGAAGTCAATACGGAAGAAGAGGCAACATGTTATTGCAAGTAGTGGAGAAAATAAGGACTCTTCTCATATTGAACATTTGTAGCATAAAGAGAAGATGCAATTTCACTCTAAAGGTAAAAGAATGAAAAACCTATATTTGATTACTTTAGTTTTGTTTGAGACAAATATTGAATATATATATATATATATTGTTGGTTTTGGCCTCAAAATCTCGAGAAGGGGGGTGAATCGAGTTTTACTATGTATTGAAAAATCATACCAATTTAAAAATTGATTTGAGATGGAGAGATTAAACGTTCGAAACTGATAGAAAAATAATAAACGAGTCGCGCGGAAACGTAAAAAATTAAATATGCGGAAAGTAAAAGAGATAGGGATAGAAAAGCTTGCACCGGTGAATTTTATACTGGTTCAGCCTTCCCGTCGAAAGGCCTAGTCCAGTCCCCAAGCGACCCGCCTGAGAGTTCTTATACCAAGCAATAGAGCCGCACCTTATTACAACCAAGAGCACCCAGCACACTACTAGGAACCTCCGTTCGGTAGGGGCCTCAATCACACAGTAGGGTTCCTCGCCCTACGACGTATCACGCGTCCACTAAGGGATTCTCTCCCTAACCACTAAGGTTTTAGAACGGTTACAATGATAGTGATTACAATTGCTTTCTGTGTTCTCAAAACACGAATACAACAATATGCTCTATGATAATGAGGTAGAAGTTTCTCTTAGAAGTTTACTCAGCCAATGAAAGTTTTGTTCTTCAAAAGATTATCAACAATGAAGATCAGAAAACTTGAGAAGAAGAAGAAGAGAGAAACGTGAATGCGAATGAATGAATAAAAAAATTACGTTCTGAATGTTGGAGTGAACTTTATTTAAAAAGAAAAACAATTTTGAATCGAAAAGGATTTTGAATAAGTAAAACAAAATCAAAATAGAATAAAATAAGATTTGAAATAAGTTCTAAAATCAAAACAAAATCAAAACGATTTTCGAAATAAAATAAAGATTTGATTCTTAAAACCAAAAAGGAAATAATTCAAATTTAAAATCATTTTCGAATTTTTATAAAATAAATCAGAATCTTTTATATAAAAACAAATCAGGAAATAATAAAAATGATTCTGACACGTTTTTCAATAAAACATGAAGTAATCGATTACTTTCTGAAGGTAATCGATTATTCATTCAAAAATAGAAATTCTTAAATTCATTTGAAAACCATGTAATCGATTAGGATAATAATAGTTAATCGATTACACCACTCCTGTTCATTGTATGATGCAACTCATAATAATCGATTACACTAGGGAGTTAATCGATTACTGAGCCTCTGGTTTGCATATGATGCAACATCATGTAATCGATTACTACAGAGCTTGTAATCGATTACTAAGCCTATGAAAAATATATGATGCAACAATTATAATCGATTACTTGACTAATGTAATCGATTACTTTCATAAGAAAGTAACTGATTAACAGAATTCAATTAATCGATTACAACTTCTCTGATTTTTCTATGATGCAATAAAGTTAATCGATTACTTTATGAGATAATCGATTACTCTCTTTTGCAAACATACAAATATATAGAGTTTTGTAACATCAATTTTTACTCCGATTAAATGCAGAAAAACATTTTATATGCAAAAACACGTTTTTCTTCTTCTCTCCTAAAATGAAAAACTTTATTGGCTTTGTAACTCTTAAGGAAACAAAAACTTCATTACCTTACATTTGATCTAAGGAGAAGGTTTCTATTCTTAAGCTTGCTTGAGTCTTCAACCTTGAGACTTGCACTTGAGAGCTTGAACTTGAGTTGGCTTGTTATCATCAAAACACATACTTGAATAAAGCTTGAAGTCCATAGAGAGTTTGAAGCATGCCTTCCAACCAGCTTGACTTCCAAACTCCCCCTTTTTGATGATGACAAACAACCATTCTGATATGCTCTTTATTATCTGCATCACAAGTGTTATACAAGCAGTATATACATATAAAAATACTAAAACCTTCCTTAGAACTCAAAAATACAAGAAATATAATAGATCAATTCTTCTCCCCCTGTATAGATGCTTATTTTTATGCATCATTCAGAGTATCTCCCCCTGAATGCATTAGACATGAATATCAGAATATCTCTCCCCCTTTTGTAATCATAAAAAAAGAATGTGCTATCTCCCCCTGAAACACTAAGAAGATGCATCAATAATAACAAGAGAGATATATAGACTCACATACTCAAAAGAGGTGAGAGGCAGAAGTTAAACCAATTTCTCTACGAATAAAAAAGAAATTTTCTTTTGGAAGCGGTTTCGTAAAGATATCAGCCAACTGCCGTGAAGTATCAACATACTCTATAATGCAATCACCCTTTTGAATATGATCACGAATAAAATGGTGTCGAATCTCTATATGCTTCGTGCGAGAATGTTGCACTGGGTTTTTGGTGATACTAATAGCACTGGTATTATCACATTTAATGGGAATGTGATCTAGACTTACACCAAAGTCTAGGAGTTGCTGTTTCAACCACAAAATATGCGCGCAACAACTACCCGCGGCGACATATTCAGCCTCAGCTGTAGATAGGGCCACACTAGACTATTTCTTGCTAGCCCATGAAACCAATGAATTGCCAAGAAGATGACAAGTGCCGCTAGTGCTTTTTCTATCTACTTTGCAACCAGCAAAGTCAGAATCAGAATACCCAACAAGATTACAAGAAGAACCTTTGGGGTACCATAAACCCATATCAGTTGTGCCAGACAAATATTTCATTATACGCTTGGCAGCAACTATGTGCGTTTCTTTTGGATTCGACTGGAACCGAGCACAAAGGCACACACTAAACATTTTATCCGGCCTACTTGCCGTTAAATAGAGAAGGGATCCGATTATACCTCGATATTTTGTAATCTCTACGGATTTACCTCCTTCGTCTTTGTCCAAGTAACAGGATGTGCTTATCGGTGTTGCTACTGCCTTGGCCTTATCCATGCCAAATCTTTTCAGTAATTCTTTGCAGTATTTTGTTTGACTAATGAAAATTCCGTCCTTCGCTTGCTTTATTTGTAATCCCAGGAAAAAGTTCAGCTCGCCCATCATAGACATTTCAAACTCTTCCTGCATCATAACCTTTTGAAATGTCTCCGATGATCTGATCAATAGGATGGTGCCTCGATGTTCTCCATTCCTTAGGCAAATCAGTGTTGAGTTCCATGGATTGTTCTTGAGTTTTCTCCTCAACTGTTTCATCTGATTTTCCATTGCTTTCGGTATGCTCCTTTCCTTTTGCATTCGGCTCCTCATCCTCATCGATGAATAAATCTCCAAGAATACCTGAAATGTCATTAACAGATACATTTCCCAACCTTATGGGATCGGATTCGTCAAATGATACATGAATAGATTCTTCAATAGTATTACGAGATTTATTGTAAATCCTATATGCTTTGCTCGAAACAGAATATCCAAGGAATATGCCCTCATCATCTCTAGCCTCAAAACTTCCTAGATTTTCTCTACCATTATTATGCACATAACATTTACATCCAAAAACACGAAGATGGGAAATATTTGGTTTTCTCCCCTTGTACAGCTCATATGGGGGTTTTCTTTAAAATAGGCCTAATTAAAACACGGTTCATAACATAACAAGCTGTACTTACTGCATCGGCCCAAAAATATGCAGGAAAGTTCATGTCATTAAGCATTGTTCTAGAAAGCTCTTTTAATGAACGATTTTTCCTCTCCACAACCCCATTTTGCTCTGGAGTTCTTGGAGCGGAAAAATAATGCTTAACTCCATGTTTTTCGCAAAACTTTTCAAAAAGATGATTTTCAAATTCTCCACCATGATCAGTTTTAATGGATGCAATGCTCAAATGCAATTGGTTTTGAATAATCTTGGCTAGCTTTTTAAATTCATGAAATGCGTCATTTTTATGAGTAATAAAAAGCGTCCATGTATACCTAGAATAGTCATCCACAATAACTAAACAATAATAGTTGCCACCAAAGCTTTTTGTTTGACACGGTCCAAAAAGATCCATATGTAAAAGTTCCAAGGGCCTTTGAGTTGAAACAAGGTTTTTAGACGGAAAAGTTGCCCTTGTGAGTTTTGATTTAGAACAAGGATCACATTTTTCAGAAAAAGAAAAATTTTGCTTTGGTAGACCAACTACTAAGTTTTTAGAAGAAATTTTATTTAAATGAGTCATGTGGATGTGACCTATTCTACGATGCCATAGCCACGATTCATCCTCTTTAGATAACAAACATTTCGCATCATTTGAGGGAATTGAATCAAAATCAATAACATAAACATTGTTTATCCTGCGAGCAATTAGCTTAATAAGATTATCAATTTTTCCCTCGATAATACATCTATCAGAATCAAATATAACCCTATTGCCCTTATCACACAATTGACTAATACTTAGCAGATTTTGTTTTAGGCCCTCAACATGTAAAACATTCTCAATGCAAGGGTTAGGAGATGTACCAATTTTACCGACTCCGAGAATCTTTCCTTGATTGTTATCTCCGAAAGTCACATGTCCTTGGTCCTTAGGCACGAGATGCGAAAATTTAGATTTATCTCCAGTCATATGTTTTGAGCATCCGCTGTCCAAGTACCACCACGACTTTCTTTCTTCCGGAGTAACCTACAAACAAAGATTTCAAGGTTTCTTTTTAGGTACCCGTACCTTTTTAGGTCCTTGAGCGTTAGTATAGCCATAGTTTAAATCATGCCACCTTCTAGTTTCATTGTTCGGTTTAACGAACTTCACTTTTCGGTGTATGCATTCATGTGCACCATGGCCCTTTTTACCACAAACATGACAAATAAAAAGAGGTTTCTTATGATTACTAGCAGGGACAAAAATGGTACTTAATTTCTTTTGATGTCTACCGGGTTGATATCCTAAACCCTCTCTATTAAAGAAACATTTTTGTCTCCCTAACATTAAATTTAAAGTATTTCTACCTTTTGTAAATTTAGCAAGGGTTTCTTTTAAATCTTCAACTTCTTTAACCAAGTCCTTGCAGAATTTACAAGAAGAAGAACTAGCTTTGAATTTAATGTCATTACTCGAAGTGTTTGAAGAATTTTTTAAAGTCAAATTCAGCTCCTTATTTTGATTTTTCAAAAATTCATTTTCTTTACTAAGTTCTTTATTCTTTTCTAAAAGAGAAGCTGAATTTTTCTTTTCTAGAGAAACCAATAAGGATAACCTCATCGATTCCTCATGTAATTCTTCAAATTCTTCTTGTAATTCATCATAAGAAAAGTTTAGTTCAGTGGTTACCTCATTTTCGTGAGCCATCAAGCATATGTTGGCGGTCTCTTCTTGTTCGTCTGAATCTTCATTCGAACTTCCTTCATTGTCCAGCCATGCCAAGTATGCTTGCTTTCCCTTCTTTGAACTTGAGGTGCCTTTTTCTGAATTTTCTTTCTTTTTCAACTGGTAGCAGTCTGCTCTAATGTGACCAGGCTTGCCACATTCATGACATGTGATGGTTGAGCCTCCACTCTTGTTGTTGTCTCTCCTGTTGAAATTCTTCTTTCTCAGAAATTTCCCGAACTTTTTCACCAATAGACCCATGTGTTTATCATTCAATAATTCTTTGTCCGAGTCACTTTCTGCAGCAGGTGCTTCAGCCTTGAATGCCAAACTTTTAACTTTCTTGTTTTCTTCTTCATGCAGAGCCAACCTTTTTAGTTCGCTTTCATGCTCTTGTAACTTCCCAAAGAGAGTTGCCAGCGTCATAGTTGATAGATTTCTCGATTCAGCAATCGCCGTCACTTTGGGTTGTCATTCTCTTCCCAAACACCTTAGGACTTTGTTAATGAGATCCTCATTGGTGAATTTCTTCCCCAATGTCGTCAGTTGATGATTTACAATCATTGTGAAGAGTTTTTGGATTTCTTGAATCGATTCTCCATCTTTCATTCTGAATAGCTCATATTCACCAGTCAACGTGTTTATTCTCGATCTCTTTACCTCGGTTGTACCCTCATGCGTGACTTCCAGTGTGTCCCACATCTGTTGTGCTGTCTCGCATGTTGATATCCTGAAAAACTCATCATAGCTCAAAGTAGATGTTATAATATTTTTCGCTTTCAAGTCGTATTGGACTCTACGTTCCTCCTCCTCCGTCCATTCAGCCAAAGGCTTATCGACGGTGTTACCATTAACCACATAGGTAGGAACATAGGGACCATTAATAACAGCATCCCAAACTTTTAATCCAACTCCTTGAATAAAAATTTTCATACGGGCTTTCCAATACGCATACCCTACCCCAATAAACATGGGAGGACGGTTAATAGAACTCCCTTCACCTCCAAACAGAGAGTTTGAAGCCATACTCTTGAGACGGTTAAGTCTTAACACAAGAGACTAGCTCTGATGTCAATTGTTTGTTTTGGCCTCAAAATCTCGAGAGGGGGGTGAATCGAGTTTTACTATGTATTGAAAAATCGTACCAATTTAAAAATTGATTTGAGATGGAGAGATTAAACGTTCGAAACGGATCGCGAAAATGATAGAAAAATAATAAACGAGTAGCGCAGAAACGTAAAAAATTAAATATGCGGAAAGTAAAAGAGATAGGGATAGAAAAGCTTGCACCGGTGAATTTTATACTGGTTCAGCCTTCCCGTCGAAAGGCCTAGTCCAGTCCCCAAGAGACCCGCCTGAGAGTTCTTATACCAAGCAATAGAGCCGCACCTTATTACAACCAAGAGCACCCAGCACACTACTAGGAACCTCCGTTCGGTAGGGGCCTCAATCACACAGTAGGGTTCCTCGCCCTACGACGTATCACGCATCCACTAAGGGATTCTCTCCCTAACCACTAAGGTTTTAGAACGGTTACAATGATAGTGATTACAATTGCTTTCTGTGTTCTCAAAACACGAATACAACAATATGCTCTATGATAATGAGGTAGAAGTTTCTCTTAGAAGTTTACTCAGCCAATGAAAGTTTTGTTCTTCAAAAGATTATCAACAATGAAGATCAGAAAACTTGAGAAGAAGAAGAAGAGAGAAACGTGAATGAGAATGAATGAATAAAAAAATTACGTTCTGAATGTTGGAGTGAACTTTATTTAAAAAGAAAAACAATTTTGAATCGAAAAGGATTTTGAATAAGTAAAACAAAATCAAAATAGAATAAAATAAGATTTGAAATAAGTTCTAAAATCAAAACAAAATCAAAACGATTTTCGAAATAAAATAAAGATTTGATTCTTAAAACCAAAAAGGAAATAATTCAAATTTAAAATCATTTTCGAATTTTTATAAAATAAATCAAAATCTTTTATATAAAAACAAATCAGGAAATAATAAAAATGACTCTGACACGTTTTTCAATAAAACATGAAGTGATCGATTACTTTCTGAAGGTAATCGATTATTCCTTCAAAAATAGAAATTCTTAAATTCATTTGAAAACCATGTAATCGATTAGGATAATAATAGTTAATCGATTACACCACTCCTGTTCATTGTATGATGCAACTCATAATAATCGATTACACTAGGGAGTTAATCGATTGCTGAGCCTCTGGTTTGCATATGATGCAACATCATGTAATCGATTACTACAGAGCTTGTAATCGATTACTAAGCCTCTGAAAAATATATGATGCAACAATTATAATCGATTACTTGACTAATGTAATCGATTACTTTCATAAGAAAGTAACTGATTAACAGAATTCAATTAATCGATTACAACTTCTCTGATTTTTCTATGATGCAACAAAGTTAATCGATTACTTTATGAGATAATCGATTACTCTCTTTTGCAAACATACAAATATACAGAGTTTTGTAACATCAATTTTTACTCTGATTAAATGCAGAAAAACATTTTATATGCAAAAACACGTTTTTCTTCTTCTCTCCTAAAATGAAAAACTTTATTGGCTTTGTAACTCTTAAGGAAACAAAAACTTCATTACCTTACATTTGATCTAAGGAGAAGGTTTCTATTCTTAAGCTTGCTTGAGTCTTCAACCTTGAGACTTGCACTTGAGAGCTTGAACTTGAGTTGGCTTGTTATCATCAAAACACATACTTGAATAAAGCTTGAAGTCCATAGAGAGTTTGAAGCATGCCTTCCAACCAGCTTGACTTCCAACATATATGGTAAGAGCAACTCATCCATGTTCTTAGTCATGCATACTAATCTTTAGAAGAGAGGAGCTTCCAAACATTAGTGTGACTTTTTTCCCACATTTCAAAGTGAGTTTAATTCTTTCACTTAATATTTGAAATTTATTAAGGTTAAACAAATTTTTAGGTGAAATGGATTGGAAATGTTTCATGTTAGTGACCTAATGAGTTGATTTTGTGTTCATGTTTTATCTAAAGGAATGTCATGTGCATATTTGACAAGTGGGTGTAGTCCATATGGTCATGTACCAAGTCTTAAAGCTTGAGAGTTGGAAGTCCCAGGTTCGATCCTGGGTGCCACCATTAGGTGGATTTAAATCCCCTTCTCCTATCCCCATAAAAAAACAAAAATACTTTTCCTATAAAAAATAGTAAGAAAACCAACATACTCAATAGAATTGGGGATGTATTTTAGGACTTTTTGAAGATAAGTGGGGAGATTGGAATAGGTGGATAAGGTATTATGCAATAGATTGATAAAAATATTGTGTTATTTTTATTTTCAAAACTGCAGTCAAGGGTCTTGGATTATGTGAAAATGCAGTGATGGGAAGAAACAAGGATTATGCAGGTTTCTCTTCCTAGCAGTAGTGAGAAATGTTGATTTCTGGGAAAAAACTTCAAAAGAACTTCTCTTTTGATCATTAAATTAAGCAAGAAAATTCTATAATCAATTATGTCTTTGAATGTGTAGGCACACTGGCTGAAAGACAAGCTAGTTATATCAGAGAGAACCTTCTTATTTGGTAGTTATGGTGAGTGAAATGCTAAGGTGCTTTAAAATTGTAAAGAATTTGAAAAGAATGACTTTTGGTGTGTGAATAGATGCTTAATTTGAGTATATGGATGTACATTTCAAGAAATTGATTGAATTTGCATCATTTCTCAACTAGACAAAATAGAAACTCAAGTTATATTTTCTGTAACATCCCGAATTTTAATTCTAATAATAATTAGAATAATAGTAAGATTTGGAAGTAAGGATTATCCTAGAAGGGATTTAAAATGATGTATTAGGAGTGCTTTGAGTGCCATATAGGAGTCCAGGAGCATTGGCATCGAAAAGCAAATTTAAGAAGACCAAACGAGTGTTAAAAATCGATTTTTCGGTGTTATAAACACCGGACATTAGGAAATTCAAAATAAAAGATTTAAGACTCAAAACACAATTTCCACCGTTGGATATGAAGGTATGATTTTTAGGAAGTTACTCGTCAAATTTGAGCAAGATCCGACGGTGAACGAAGAAGTTATGGCTATTTGAAGTTGGGAGAAAATAGTTGAAAAATGGAAAAACAAACTAGTAGTATCTGATCATTATACTCGAGTATTTTGGGTCAAAATACTCGAGTATTGACAGAAATACTCGAGTATTCTGCGATCTGCAGCATTAAATTCGTGTTTTGGGGGCTGAAACCCCCATTGGCAGCCCCTCCTTCTCTCTCTTCACTCTCTCTCTCATCCTCCTTCCTCCGTCCATCTCCACCACCGCCACCCTCCAGCCGCCGCCGCCTTGGCCTCCCCTCCCTTTCCTTCGAACCACCACTCCTTCTCTCTCCTCCTCTCCATAGATCTCTCTCTCTTTGCCTCATCCCTTCCTCCTCCGGCGCCACCTTCAGCTGCCACCACCCACGAACCTCCACCACGAGCCGCACCACCACCACCGCCTCTCTCTCTTCCCGGTGTCTAAGAGCAACACCGTCACCGTGATCGAGGTCGATTATCCCCACCGTGCTTGGAATCGAAGATTGGGGAAGCTTAGGATCCAGTTGGAGCCGAGCTAAAGCGTGAGTCGGGAAGTAAAGCGTCAGATTAAGGTTACCCCTCTCACTGTCATCGATTGAGGTAAGGGGTTTCATTACCAGTCCTTAAGGGGTGTATTTCTGGGTAGTTATATCTATCGCTAGGACCGGGGGAAATGTTGATTTCTAATGAACCTTAGGGAACCCGCTAATAATGAAGAAAGATAGATGGAGTAAATAGGGGAACCAAATAGTGATGAATAAAAAGGTAAGTAACAGAATAACTAATTAATTAGATTGGTAAGGTGTGGCAAAAGAATAGAAATGGTGAATAGCGAAATAAATTAGAAATGAACAAATGAGAGTAAAGAGAATTAAAGTATAATTGTATGTGGTAAAATCAGGTAAAAGTTAAACGGAATTGGTAGACAAAATAATGACAAATAATATGGACAATTAATATTGGATAAATATGGTGATGTATCGTAGGCCTTCGATTTGGGGGAGACGATACATCGTAAAATTGGGGTTGTATTGTAGGCCTTCGATTTGGGGGAGACAATACAACGAAACTGGGGCGATGTATGTAGGCCTTCGATTTGGTGGAGACATACATCGTCGATGATGTATGTATGTAGGCCTTCGATTTGGTGGAGACATACATACACCGTAAATAAAAAGGAAAAGGAAATAAAAATGGTAAATGTCACAGATGGTTGTATTGACCCTGTGGCACGGCGCAGGTGGTTGTATTGACCCTGTGGCCTGATAAATGGTAAATGTCACAGGTGGTTGTATTGACCCTGTGGCGCGGCGCAGGTGGTTGTATTGACCCTGTGGCCTAAATAAAATGGTACATGTCACAGGTGGTTGTATTGACCCTGTGGCACGGCGCAGGTGGTTGTATTGACCCTGTGGCCAAATAATAAAGAGGTAAAACGGTAATGGAAAAGCGATGTATGTAGGCCTTCGATTTGGTGGAGACATACATCGTGATTGGTGTATGTATGTAGGCCTTCGATTTGGTGGAGACATACATACACCCTAAATAAAAAGGAAAAAGGGAAAGGATAATGGAAAAAAATAAGGTAAATGGTAAAGGAAAAGCGATGTATGTAGGCCTTCGATTTGGTGGAGACATACATCGTGATTGGTGTATGTATGTAGGCCTTCGATTTGGTGGAGACATACATACACCGTAAATAAAAGGGAAAAGAATAAGGAAAAAGGTAAGGGGATATAACGAGATTTATTTGGAAACGGGGAAAATAATTAAAAAGGAAAAATGGAAAAGGAAATGGAAAATGGTAATGAAAAGGAAAAATGGATAATAGAGTGGACATTGAGAAATGAAATAAGAAGGTGAACAATGAAATTGGTATAGGAATTAAAGGAAATAAATAAGGAGAATAATTATGGAAATGCTAAACATAAACGAATAATGGAAAACGGATAAAGGATGAAAATAAGAGGACGGGAAATGAAGAGAAAGAAATAGGTTATTTGGAAAGAGAGTGAATAGAGAAATTAGGGTGATTAGGAAAAGGAGTAAAAAGGATAGAGCGAAAGTAATGAGCAACAAGAATAATTATGGGCTAGAGATTATTTACAAGAAAACAATTAAAAATAAAAAGAATTGGGAAACAGTTAGGAAGTAAAAATGAAAAGAAGAGTATGAATTAAGTAGTATGGTATAGGTTTGAATGGTCTTGGTGTGTCGTATATATCTGCTTAGAAATCTCTTTTTAAGTTCTGTGTGATGCTTCCCCTGTGTGGTTAATATTTTTCAGGTACTCAAGTGGAGCATACACCAGTGCCGGCCGAGCAGGATTTTCATTCCATTACGTGGAATGTTTATTAGATATTATGAGTGGATAACTATTTAATGTAATTTATAATATGAATTAGTAGCTTGCCCCGCAACTTGTATTATTTGGGCATTAGGATCTGTTATAACTATTAAACTGTTGTTGTTTATGTTTTTAAACAATTCTGGACTGACAGGTTTTAAGAAGGAATTTTGGGAAAGTCCGAAAAACAGAGGAAACTCTGCCGGATTTTCGTCGAAATTTTCAAGTCCACTTTTCAATAAAACTTAATATAACTAATAAAAGTGAGAGTGTTACATTTTCCACTTGAATGCTGAAACTCATTTAATTGAAGAGTTAGAAATAAAGAGTATTTGAGATACAATGAGTTGTTTTTTGTCAAATTTGATTCTTTGTTTCTCAAAACCAATTGGTAATGAGTGGAGTAGCCCAACAAGTATTTAAACCATACCACCTATAATGAGGCAGACAATATGGAACTTCCAACACGCTCCCTCCAACGAAGTCTGCCGGACCAGACAAAGGGTATCTATTGACCCATAACAATCGGAAAGAAGTTGGGCTTTGGCTTTGATACCATGTTAAGGTTCTATCTCAAAACCAATTGGCAATGAGAGGAGTAGCCCAACAGGTATTTAAACCATGTCATATATTATAAGGCTGGTGATGTGGGACTTCCAACTAGCATTGGCAATTAGGACCAACGGGCGGGCATGGGCCGGGCGCACATTGGCCCGCGAATTTTGCGGGCGGGCATGGGCGGTCCATTTTTGATTTAGGGCATAAAATCCATGCTCTGCCCGCCCACGTTTATTGTAGGTGCACATGTGGGCCGCCCAATTTTTTTTTTCAGAATTAAAAAAAATGAAAAATTAATAACCACTGAAGAAAAAATTAGCGTAATATAATTCAGCGTAGTATTTCATTCTCATCACTGCAGCAACCAGTGAAGCAGCAACTGCCGACCAGCAAGCAAACCAGCGAACCAGCGAAATAGTGAACACCAGCCATGACGAGCAAACCACGACCGCCAACGACCAGCAGCCCGACCAGCGAACCACGACCACCAGCGACTAGCAACCGAACCGCGACGAGCAGCGAACCACTAGCGAATCGGAGCAACGGACCGGTGGCGAAGTAACGAGGCAGCAGCTGAGCAACCCGAGCCGTGAGCACAACAGCGGCTCCGCAACAGTGAGGACGGAGGAAGGAGTGAAAGAGAGAGTGAAAATTGAAAACCCTAATTTGAGTGAAAGTGTGAAAGAGGACTAGAGGAGGCTGCCTGGCTGCGTGAAGTACTGAAGTGAGGTCTCTTTTTTTTTTTTGAAGGGAGCGTGAAGTGAGGTCTTATTTGAGTGAAAGTCAGTAAAATTGTTACAATTTGTTTTGGGCCAGTTTTATTTGGTTGGGCCAATCAAAACAGTTTTTTTTTTTAAATAGCCCACGGGCCGTCCTAAAATGGCCGTAAATTTAACGGGCGGGCATGCCCTGCCTGCAATGAAAAATGGACGAAAAATCTATGCCCTGCCCGCATTTTTTGCGGGCGGGTCTGGGCTGGCCCGCGGGCTTGCGCCCTAATTGCCAATACTACTTTCAACACAATAAACACATGAGATTATATACCATAAAGGTAAACACAATGTGAAGTAATGGATAAGTTACATGCCAATCTAGTTATTTGGTTTTATCATTATCATCATTATAAATTATGAATAAAAACAACAAAAAAATGGAAATATTCATCATTATCATTAACATCATTTGCTTAAAAATGGAAATATTTATCTGTGAAAAATTCATACTTTAATCATCCCTAAATACATAAAAGATGAAAAGAGAGTGTCTTGTTACCAGAAGTGATGGTGAACCAAAATGAATCCAACAACACACCACAACAGATCTTCATCCTTAAATTCCAATATAAGCCATAACTTGTACTGAAAGCAAGAAAAAAATGAAATGGGTTAGGGATTTGAGGATGTGAATGAAAAAATTTAAATACCCAAATCCAAAAAAATGAGGAACTATAGAGATTGATGCGAATGAGTAAAAGAGAGAGATGTTGGAATTAAGAGTTATAGATTCCAAACCCCATGAAGTATCCCCAAACCCCAATTCTAATATGGAAATTTCCACATTATCCTAATTAAAAAATTAATAGGATATAAACCCCATATATTATCCACAAACACCATCTTCTTCCTCTAATCATAAACCTCATAACTACCTTATCTTCTTCCTTCCTCTATCACCTCCACCAAACTACAAATTCCCAATAAACACAATTGCAATATAAAACGGGCAATTTTTTTAACAAGTCAGTGATCATCTAACAAAATTAAACCAAAAAAAAACAGAGGATTTTTCAACCAAAAAAATTTGAGGATAGAATACATTATATAGTTAAGAAAAAGAGGAACTTTAGAATAAAGGTAGAATCTTACCGTGCTTAAGCTGGCTCCAAGAGAATTGGATGAAAAGAAAGAAACTCTTTTTGTCAGATAGTTACACATAAATATGAGAGTATGAACAAAAAATAAATAAAAAACAGAGCTAAAACAGAATATAACAAATGCCCATTTGATTTGAGTTGAAAAAGTGAATGAGAATGCAAAAGTAAAGAATGGGAATCTGAGAGAGAGCGAGAGGGATGAAAAAAGGAGAAGAGAGAGTTTAAGGGAAGAAGAAGAAGAACACTCACCGAACAGAGAGAGAACAGAGCTCACACAAAAAAGGGAGACGGGGTGGGAATTTGTAGTTTGGTGGAGGTGATAGAGGAAGGAAGAAGATAAGGTAGTTATGAGGTTTATGATTAGAGGAAGAAGATGGGGTTTGTGGATAATATATGGGGTTTATATCCTATTAATTTTTTAATTAGGATAATGTGGTAATTTTCATGTTAAAATTGGGGTTTGGGGATACTTCATGGGATTTGGAATCTATAACTCTGGAATTAATGGCATTCACCTTAATCCCATATTGGCCAATTTTGTTAAAACTTGACCCTTCACATTTCATTCTTTTCTATAAACTTGCAAATAAGTTATTGAATTTGGTAGTGAATTTGTTGGGCCCAAAACACACACGTGTGCACACCGCCGCCGTTCGTTCGGGCACCGGGCGGGTGCAGGGTGTATGGGTCCTCTTTGTAGAAGGTCAGTGGCCAAACGTTTTTTTTTAATAATTACCCACGTTTATTAAATTTGTCCGTTACAATTTTTATGGGCCTTTTATTGCAGCAGTTTAAGATAAGCCATGATGACATTTTATTGGCCATTAATTTCTGGCTGTTGGGTGTCTTTGTCTAAGGTCTAGATGTTCATGCTTCTTCATTCTGATTGCAACAAAAAAATTTGAACCCTTTGTCATCCTCCTTTTCTTTCTTTCTTTTCCTCTTAAAGCGACCTAACTTTGTGAGATTCCAAGTTCTCTGCCTCGAGTGCACGCGTAAGAGAACTGTTGTGCTAACCTTGGGAGCAAGAACCGGTTGGTATAGTTGCACCTCGGCTATCCGGAAATCTTGTTTTTAAGGCAGTGATTTTTACCACGACACAACCATTGTCAACTTATTTCTCTAACAAGAGATAGAGGCGAGAGAAGAGAGACAAACCAGAGGAGATGAGAGTCGTGTGTTGATGAGAGGGAGAGGAGGAAGAGAAAGACAGATACGTGTGTTGATGAATATGTGTGTTTTGAGGAAACCGCAATTGGTGGTTGAAACAACTAAGGAACCCTAGGAACACACCTAGAAGGGGGGGTTGAATAGGTGTAAAAGAAACCTTGAAAGATTTTCGAAAAAAATGAATCGAAACAATTAAAACGAATGATTTTTGCAAATTTGTCAGCACTTAATCGATTAAACTGAATTCTAATCGATTAAGACAGAAAGATCAAATTCCCTTAATCGATTATGACTTCCCTTAATCGATTAAATCTAACAGAAAACTGAAAAATCACTTTTCAATCGAATACGAAAATCAATCAATCAACACGTAAGATCAGAGATTCAGCGAAAATATTAACACCTATATTCTTATTGATTACCTAGGTTATGAAAATGATTTTCCCCAACTTAATTTGAACAATTAAGATTCAATTCAATCAATTATGAAAATAAATCTTTCTCTAGGTTTTCAACCAAGAACACAATGAATTGACTTGAATGTAAAGAGTAAGGGTTTAGAGATACGACACAGTGATTTATCCTGGTTCACTTTCATCCACTTGAAAGCTACATCCAGTCCCCTCTTCAACCAAGAGAGATTCTTCACTATGAGGAATTAGAGTTCTCAAATTACAAGTAAATGCCTCTCAAGACTCCCTTCTTGATAGCCTACAAGAGATACCACACCCTTGCCTTGTAATCCTATTGATCTTCTCTCTAATCTAACCTCTACCCCTTGTTGATAATCCACACAACAAGTCTTCACTTGCTTGATGATAATCCACACACCAAGGCTTCACTTTGCTTGATTCACAACCAAGACTTCTTCTTCACTTTGAATGAACTTTGCTTGATGATAATCGACACACCAAGTCTTCTTGTTTGTTGCAGATGGCTTGCCTCTTGCAAAGATTACAACACAATAGAAAACACAATTACACTCCTATGAATCTCTTCCAATAGCTATGACAAAATCAACATGAGAGATTCTAGAGTTTTTGATCAAAGAATATGAAAATAGAAAAGCTTTGATCTTTGAAATTGAGAGAGAATAGAGTAGCTTGATTTCTTGTAAAACTTGTATGAAAAATGATTCTAGATAATCACATTAATTGAGAAAAGGTTTATATAAAATCTCCAAAAGTTATGAGACTTGAAAACTGATTTTGAGAAGTGAAAAACGTATTTTAAAAATCAGATCTACAGTGTTTAATCGATTAGATCTCCACTTAATCGATTAGTAATTGATTAGTCTGAACTTTAATCGATTAATCCCTGTACAAATCACTTGAAAACTTGTTTTCTCAAAACTAAACCTTTCCTTTCAAACCTTTAAGCCACCTATTGATTTTAGGTAAAGTGAAAACTCAAATTATGATATAATCATGCAATCAAAAGAGATTCACTACCCTCTAAGAAACTCTACCCAAACTCATCAAATAAAAGACTAAGTCTAGAGAGGCAAAAGATATTACAATAATAAAACTCAAACTAGATCTTCATAAGTCTTCATGAGTTGGCTCTCTCTTCTTCACTTGATGTTTGTTGTTGCTTGTTGAACATGAAACTTGATCAATATCTTTGTAGCTTGTTCAAAACCTTTTGTCATTATCAAAACATTCTCAATGAAACTTACAATCTCCCCCTTTTTGAAAATGACAAACATGTTTTGAAGTTGTTGACGCTTTAACTATTTGATCAGTTGGTGAGACTCTTGCTCCCCCTTAATCAATGCAATTGACATTTGAAATCCAATTGATAGAAGCTTGATTCTCCCCCTATCTTCAACAACTTTGCTCAACCTATATAAAAACAACAAAAACAACCATTCTCCCAAAACAAACTATTTCTCCCCCTTTGGCATTATCAAAAAGTAATATATACCAATTGAAATATAAAATGCTTAGCCAAAATAAGAGAAATTCACATTCATTCCTTTTCAACATTGATACCAATTGAAAGATAAGAACCAAAAGTAATCAATGATACCAATTGAAAAGCTAATTGTCACTAATTGACAAAATATCACAAAAGCATGATAATCATCTAATGATCACTCAATGATACCAATTGAACTTTAGAAAAGTAATACCAATTGAGAACAATCAATTATACCAATTGAGAACAATCAATTATACCAATTGAGAAGACTATAATTCATACCAAATAAGAATATTCAACAATATCACTTGTACCAATTTTTACCACTTTGTAGGTCATTCACTTGAGATGCAAATGTAATACCAATTGAAGATGCAAATTTAAGAATAACACTTGTAAGCCCTTTGCTCTTCAATCATACCTACAAAACAATCATGCTTTGCTTTTTGGTATCCAAACGATTTTGGATCCATTTTTGTTAGTTAAGGGAATCTCACCCTTCTTAATCCAAACAAACTTTCCTTTAGGTATACTATGCACTTTAATATAACACACATTTGAAGTATGTCCATGAGTACCACAATAGAAACATGTTGGTGCATTTGAGAAATCAACTTTAGAAAAATCAACAACATTTCTATGAGAATTACTCTTAGCATTAGTATAACCCAAACCAAACTTGTTTGAATTTTCTCTTTGAAAATTTAACAATGTGCTCAATCTAATATCACAAGTGGTGAAACTTGAAAGCTTATTTTTCAAAATAGCATTTTCATCTTTAAGCAACTTGCAATTCTCACAATCAACCACAATATTCAATCTACTAGCACAATCACAAGAAGAACTATCGTAAATGAGATCAAGGGTTTCATTTTCAAGATTAAGCTCATCAACTTGTTTTTGAAGTTCTAAAATCTCTTTTTGATGTTTCAAAATGAGCTTCTTTCTTTCAATGTTTTTCAAAGCTAGTTTTTCAAGTTGTTCATGCATTTCTTCATAAGCATTATATAACAATTCATATTTAGAAGAAATTTCGGATTTAGTATGACTTACATTGCTATCCTCGCTTTGTTCACTTGATTCATCATTTGAACTTTCCTCTTCATTGACTTGAACAAGCAAGTTGAGATTAGCAACTTCTTCATCATCCGACGAACTACTCGATGTGCTTTTCTTCTCTTCTACATCACTATCCCAAACTATATATGCCCTTTTGTGTTTTGAATTTTTCTTGTCTTTCTCCTTCTTCTTGAGATACCTAGAACATGAATACTTGAGATGACCGGGTTTTCCACATTCATGGCAAACTACACCTTCTTTTGATGTCTTGGTCTTGTAATGTGGGGAATCCTTCTCTTTACCTTTGTCTTTGTTCAACCTTCCTTTTCTCCTTAGAAACTTGTCAAACTTCCTTAGTAAGAGTTTCATTTCTTTTTCATCAAAATCCGAATCGGAATCTTCACTATCATCATCATCGGAACTTTCTTTCTTATTGTATGATCTATTGACTTTAAGAACAAGTCCCTTTCTTCCATTGTTCTTATCCGACTCTTCATTGATACATAAACGTCCAAGCTCCATTTCATGTTCTTGAAGCTTTCCGAAAAGTGTTGCTAGATCCATAGCATCCAAATTCTTAGATTCAACAATAGCCGTTACTTTTGGTCGCCAATTCCTGTCTAAACATCTCAACACTTTGTTAGAAAGTTCACCTTGTAAGAAAGTTTTACCAAGAGCAAGTAAATGGTTAATAATATGAGTAAAACGCTTTTGCATATCATTAATAGATTCATTTGGAAGCATTTGAAACAATTCATAATCATGCATTAAAGCATTCAATCTAGCTCTCCTAACCTCACTAGTTCCTTCATGAGTCATTTGTAAAGTGTCCCACATTTCCTTAGCACTAGTACATTGGGAAACTCTAAAGAACTCATCATAAGATAAAGCGGAGGTAATGATATTCTTTGCTTTATAATCATATTGAACTTTCTTTCTATCATCATCCTTCCACTTATCCTCGGGGATTAAATGTACTACGCCTTCAACTAAACTAGAGGGGATATGAGGACCTTTTTCAACTACTTTCCAAATTTCACTATCTATGGCTTGGATAAAGATTTTCATTCTAACTTTCCAATAAGCGTATCCCTCACCATTAAAGAGTGGAGGACGACTTATCGAAGCACCTTCACCACCAAAGGGATTCATGGAACCCATTGCGATTTTCTTAAAGGATCTTTACGAAAAAGCTCTTATGCTCGTGTCTTTCGACCGAGCTCTGATACCAATTGAGGAAACCGCAATTGGTGGTTGAAACAACTAAGGAACCCTAGGAACACACCTAGAAGGGGGGGTTGAATAGGTGTAAAAGAAACCTTGAAAGATTTTCGAAAAAAATGAATCGAAACAATTAAAACGAATGATTTTTGCAAATTTGTCAGCACTTAATCGATTAAACTGAATTCTAATCGATTAAGACAGAAAGATCAAATTCCATTAATCGATTATGACTTCCCTTAATCGATTAAATCTATCAGAAAACTGAAAAATCACTTTTCAATCGAATACGAAAATCAATCAATCAACACGTAAGATCAGAGATTCAGCAAAAAGATTAACACCTATATTCTTATTGATTACCTAGGTTATGAAAATGATTTTCCCCAACTTAATTTGAACAATTAAGATTCAATTCAATCAATTATGAAAATCAATCTTTCTCTAGGTTTTCAACCAAGAACACAATGAATTGACTTGAATGTAAAGAGTAAGGGTTTAGAGATACGGCACAGTGATTTATCCTGGTTCACTTTCATCCACTTGAAAGCTACATCCAGTCCCCTCTTCAACCAAGAGAGATTCTTCACTATGAGGAATTAGAGTTCTCAAATTACAAGTAAATGCCTCTCAAGACTCCCTTCTTGATAGCCTACAAGAGATACCACACCCTTGCCTTGTAATCCTATTGATCTTCTCTCTAATCTAACCTCTACCCCTTGTTGATAATCCACACAACAAGTCTTCACTTGCTTGATGATAATCCACACACCAAGGCTTCACTTTGCTTGATTCACAACCAAGACTTCTTCTTCACTTTGAATGAACTTTGCTTGATGATAATCGACACACCAAGTCTTCTTGTTTGTTGTAGATGGTTTGCCTCTTGCAAAGATTACAACACAATAGAAAACACAATGACACTCCTATGAATCTCTTCCAATAGCTATGACAAAATCAACATGAGAGATTCTAGAGTTTTTGATCAAAGAATATGAAAATAGAAAAGCTTTGATCTTTGAAATTGAGAGAGAATAGAGTAGCTTGATTTCTTGTAAAACTTGTATGAAAAATGATTCTAGATAATCACATTAATTGAGAAAAGGTTTATATAAAATCTCCAAAAGTTATGAGACTTGAAAACTGATTTTGAGAAGTGAAAAACGTATTTTAAAAATCAGATCTACAGTGTTTAATCGATTAGATCTCCACTTAATCGATTAGTAATCGATTAGTCTGAACTTTAATCGATTAATCCCTGTACAAATCACTTGAAAACTTGTTTTCTCAAAACTAAACCTTTCCTTTCAAACCTTTAAGCCACCTATTGATTTTAGGTAAAGTGAAAACTCAAATTATGATATAATCATGCAATCAAAAGAGATTCACTACCCTCTAAGAAACTCTACCCAAACTCATCAAATAAAAGACTAAGTCTAGAGAGGCAAAAGATATTACAATAATAAAACTCAAACTAGATCTTCATAAGTCTTCATGAGTTGGCTCTCTCTTCTTCACTTGATGTTTGTTGTTGCTTGTTGAACATGAAACTTGATCAATATCTTTGTAGCTTGTTCAAAACCTTTTGTCATTATCAAAACATTCTCAATGAAACTTACATGTTTGTTTTTTCTTTTTTGGTAGACTGTATGTTTGGCTTTTTCATTTGTTTGGTGAAAGAGCTGGTGCAGGAGTTCAATTTTTTGGGGATTATTTTTTGACTCCCCCAGTTAATTAGTTAACCCCCTTTTTCTTTAAAAGACCCTATTAACCTTACTAAAAAGTAAACTACCCAAAAAGCCCCTCCTTCCCCCATGCATGCAATCCTATTTTTTGCAATCCTATTTTTTCTTCTTCCTTCTCTTCTTCTTTTTCACGTTAATTCTTCAACACCTTTCTCCTCCACCTCTTCCACTTTTCATCAACCCAAACCCACTTTTCTTCTCCATTTCATCCAACCCAAAGCAATCCTCATCCACTCGTCGTCAACAAAGGTTCTTCTTCTAATGCAAGTATTCATCATTCATCATCAAGCAAGTGAGAAGATGATATTCTTCAGGTGCAATTCTTCATCTTCCTGCACAAGAACATAAACCTTTCATCTTCTTCAGTTGCAAGCAATCCATATACATTCATCAAGGTAATTCTATCATCATAAACTTGATCATTTAGGTTGATATTTGAAGCATTATAGGTTTGAAGTGGTAAATATTAAATTAGACATGCTGTTATGGTTATTTTTTCACTGATGCAGGGTGGCTCGCTTGAGGGTAAGCGTGCCAAACATAATGACCAGCACACTTACCCCCAGCGAGTCTTATAAAATCAAAAAATTTTAACCCTCGCTAGGGGGTCAGCGAGTGTTACAAATCAAAATTTTATAACCCTCGCAGACCCCCCAGCGGAGGTTATAAAATCTGGGGGTCAGCGAGTGTTACAAAATCTGGGGATCAACAAGTGTTATAAAATCTTGATTTTGTAACACTCGCTGACCCCAGCGAGGGTTAAAAAATATTGATTTTATAACCCTCGCTTGTGTTATTAATTTTTAATTTATTTTATTTTTTAATTGTTTATTTATTTTTAATTGTTTATTTTATATTAAATTTTTAATTCATTTTAAATTTTTAATTTATTTTATTTTTTTAACCTTAACTTAATTTATTTAATTTAATTTTTCTTTTCTTTTCTTTTTAATTTAATTTAATTTTTATTTTATTTTTTATTTTGAATTGTTTATTTTTTTTAATTTTAACTTAATTTCTTTTTGTGTTCGTAGCTTAATCATGCAAGACAACAACGATGCCGAGATAAATCATAGTGTATCGGCGGATGATGAAGAGGTCAAATATCCGGATTTTACTAGTGCGTTTGAGACTGACATGGTTTTCCCTGATTGTGAAGCTCTGGTGCAATGGGTTCGTGGAGTTGCATATTCACAGGGACATGTTTTAAGAATCCTTAGGTCTGATAAAGGAGGAATCGGCCAGAAGCATAGGATTACACTTTGCTGTGAAAGGTTTCGCATATACAAACCAAAAAAGGAGAAGTTGGAGTATGTCACTGGCACAAAGAAGAGCAATTGTCCATTCAAGGTGCATGGTAGAGCATATTCGTCACTCGGAGGGTGGAGGGTAAGGGTATCTTGTGGGTCTCATAACCATGATAAGTGTGAATGATTCATCGGACACTCATTCCCTGGAAGACCTACGCCTGAAGAGTATGAAAAGATCATCAATATGACGAAGAATGGAGTGAAGTTGAGATATATATTGGCCACATTGAAGGAGAAAAACCTAAATAATTGCACTACATTGATGCAAATTCACAATAACCTGCAATAAATGAAGAAGAGAGGTCAGGCGTCCGAGAATGCAGATGCAACATCTTTTCAAGACTTTGAGAGATGATGGTTATGACACCTGGTACAGAAAGGACGAGACCACGGATATTGTGAAGCAAATTTTTTGGGCTCATCCAAAATCTATTACTCTTTTGAATTCGTTTAACACTGTGCCCATCATAGACAACACCTACAAGACTAACAGATACAAATGGTCTCGTCATAATCACCTCTATGTATAGCACATGGACCAATGGTTGGAAAATGGTCCAGTATCCATGCCTGCAAATAGACCATGAATTACTTATTTTAAATATTTTTTAAAGAAACATATTGAATTTAAAGAAACATAATGAATTTAAATGAACATGATGAATATTTTTTAAAGAAACATAATGAATTTTATTTTTGTTTACCTACAACAAAGACATCTAGCCGGCCAAAGAGACCTTATTCGCTTTGCTGGCGAAGGACAAGTGGTCATATAAATACGCTAGTGCACTAGCACGCCATGCGTATTGATTAACTATGGTGAGGTCGTCCAAGACGCGCAACAAGTGACATCCAATAGAATTGTTCATCTTATCTGCGAACAATGTACTACCCACCAAGTAAAGGAGATAACACCTAGCCGCAATATCAAATCGCCGGCTCCTAACTGCTCTGGTGCACACATCCTTCAATGTGCTGAACCTTATTGCACCACATTTGATGTCCAACGCCTCTTTCGTAGCCTCGGCATGGCCCATGCCAAGCAACACAGTCATCAACTCCACTGCCTCTGCCTGATTGGGTTTATCCCAACCAATCAAAACCCCTGTCACCGGGATATGCAGGATAGAGGACACGTCATCCAGGGTAATAGTCATCTCCCCACATGGGAGATGAAACGTGTTTGTATCCTCGTACCATCTGTCAACGAATGTTCCCAGCAACCACCTATCCACTATAGTGTATGATGATGAGATCAGTAAAGCCAATCCGGATTCCTCCACGATTGTCCGCACTTGCTGTGGCACGACATCTAATGAGAGCATATCAAATGCATGGTTGTGGCATCGGTTTAAGAGAGGATCCTGCAAAATTTAAAATAAGTCAAATTAGTTCAAAAAATAAATAAAAATAAATTTCAATTAATTAAAGAAGTAGATAAAATTAAATTTAAATTAATTTTTGGTCTCGTTACAAATACTTACCCATCCTTGCCATATTTGTTTCGCCTGGTGCTTGTCATAAGACTTCAACAAGAAGTATCCTGATGATCCTCAACGACGATCTCGGTCTGTGTTTCATCAGCACCATCATCACCATCATCATGAGAAGAAGAAGAAGAAGAGCGATCAGGAGCGGCCTGGGAAGGTTCTCCTCGCTCCGCCCGTCGCCGATCAGGAGCGGCCCTGGAAGGTTCTCCTTGCTCCATCCGCCGCTCCGCCCGTCGCCGCCTACCTGTCACTGTTATATACTCCCTCATGGGCATCACATCGTTGTCCTCGTTGTCGTTGACGGTTGCGTTTTTCATCTTCGGCATCTAAATTTCAAAATACAATGTCAAATTAATAAAATATACAATGCAAAAAATAAATAAAATTAGTCATTAGTAAACAAAATTTTTGTCATTGTAAAAAAAATGAAATACAAAAAACATATGAACATTCTACATAATTTTTTATAATTATTTTTATAAATATTTATAATTTTAAAACATTAAATATATGTTAAAAAATTTTGTTAAAAAAATATTTCTTTAACACACTCACTGCACCCAAAGCGAGAGCACAAAACCATAATTTTTGTCCTCTCGCTGCACCTACAGCGAGGGTGTTAAAATTCCATAAATTTAACATCCTTGCTGCAGGTGCAGCGAGGTCACAAAATCATGATTTTTGACCTCTCGCTGCACCCCAGCGAGGGTGTTAAAATTCCAAAAATTTAACACCCTCGCTAAAGGTGCAATGAGAGGTTACAAAATTAGCCGAGGGTGTTAAATTTCTGGAATTTTAACACCCTCGCTGGGGGTGCAGCGAGTGATCAAAAATCATTTTTTTGTAACCTTTCTGCACCATCAACGAGGGTGTTAAAATTCCAGAAATTTAACACCATCAACGAGTGGTCAGAAATTTAACACCCTCACTGCACCTTAAGCGTCCTATCAATGTCTGGTTCGTGTTCTTCGCATCAGACATGATTTTAAACAAAGTTCTAACATGATAAACATACAAACTCAAACAAAACTTGCAATAAACATACCCTAAACATTAAACAACAAAAACTTATAACTATTAACCACTAAAACGTGATTTCTAACATGTCTTCTACAAGATTGTGCAAAAAACGGGAAAAAAAAGAAGAAAACATCATAAACATGAAGAAGAAGAAGAACATGAACAGGAAGAAGAACAAGAGAAAGATACATACCTTAACTTCAAATGTGTGATAAGTTAAGGAAGGAATGAGAGAAAGTGAAAATGTGTGAGAAAAAGTGAGAACGTGTGAGAGAAAGTGAGAAAATGAGAGAGAAAGTGATAGGAAGGAGATCATAAGGAGAGAAACTGAGAAAGTGATTTGAAATTTGAAATTTGAATGAAAAAAGGGGAGGGATAAGGATGGAATAAGAGGGGTATTTTGGGATTATATGAAGTTTGTAAGGTTAAAAGGGGATTTTCCTTTAAATAAGGGGGTCAACTAATTAACTGGGAGGTTAAAAAAATAGGTCCTCAATTTTTTTGTCGGACTCTTTTTAGTAGGCTTATATTTCTAACGGACTATCTTTAAGCGGCTATTATTGGTGGACAAGGCTTTTTGGCGAATGGGTAATGACCCATTGGCTTTTATTAAAGTATAGATAACTTGACTTTTCTCATTCATTCCTAACATGAGCAGTACAATGCTTAAATAAGAAGATAATCCTACTTCACTACTTGAATCCACAAGTGGCATAATCACATAGCTAGGAAAGATCTAGAAATAATATTAATAACCTATTTATTTATGACAAAATGGGCAATGCACTGACTGTGTAAAGTTTTTAACACCATCGGTGCATCATCCACCATTCATCCGTTTATGGTTGTTGACTTTCAAATTAAAGTAATACAAATGAATGGTGGATAATAGACTGATGGTGTAAAAAACTTTACACCGTCAGTGCATACCCATTAATCTCTTCATGAGAAAATGGGCAATGCACTGACAGCGTAAAGTTTTTAACACCATTGGTGCATCATCCACCATTCATCCGTTTATGGTTGTTGACTTTCAAATTAAAGTAATACAAATGAATGGTGGATAATAGACTGATGGTGTAAAAAACTTTACACCGTCAGTGCATACCCATTAATCTCATAGAAGAATACATCTCAACAGGATTAAATTCACCTAATTAAAAGTAGAAGGACTAATTCATTAAATTAACAAAATTGAGGGATTAAAAATGCAACTAAGCCTAAAATAAAATAGTACTTCTATAATCCTATATATAGTTTTTTTTTTTATAAATTCACGTTCATCAATAAAATGAAATAAGGTTATCAGTGATATTGGAAATGTAAACATTTAATAGTATATATTTTCAAAACTCTTAGGATTCTTATTGTGATCATAAGAAGCGCTAACATAACAGAGATGAGGAGTCTGTTTGATTACTGTTTTAGAAACAGTTTTTTTTTGTTCTCAAGATTTAAAAAACAAAAAATTTGTTTGATAGAACTATTTTGGTAGAAGCTGTTTTGAAAACTAAAAACAAAAAAGTTAGAACAGGCTTTAGGTGTTTTTATTTTGATTTGGTCCATTAATTCTGGGAACAAAAAAATACACCAAGAACAACCCTATTCTCATTAATGACATTAGTGTAATTATTTGGATCTTTTCATGAGAAACATTATACTCCTTTCGATCCTATATGTAAGCATCTTTTGAAGACTTTTTTTTTTGTCCTTAATATAAGTCTCATTTTCAATTTTCAATAGCATTAATTACTTCTTTTCCACAAACACCCTTGTTTACTCAACACTTTTTAGATTTACAATAATAATTATAGGGGTACTTTTGAAAATGTATACCAAATATTTACATTTTCAATATCACTAACAATATTAACTAACTTTCTCAAAAAGAGTGAAATTGGTCAAATAATACTTATATTAGGGATCGGAAGGAGTACATTCTTTCACTAAGTCTCTCTATCACTTGCTGCACTATGCTGTTCTCTCTCTCTCTCTCTCTCTCTCACTTCCTGCACTCTACTTTTCTCACTCTCTCCCGTTGCTGCTTGTGCCCAGGGGCAGATTTATGTACAAAGTAGTGGGAGCAAGTGCCCCACAAAATTTTTGCTTTTTTAAAAAATATATATATGCTTCTATGTAAGTTTGTATATTTTACAGTGTGACAATTAAGGAGTAAATTATTCTAACCTAGTGATAACCCCATGTTCTACATTGTCTGCGGCATTTGTTTTTTCTTTACTTTTTTTTTTCCAAAGCTGGAATTATTTTTTATTTTAAAATTATATATACTGATGTAATACAATATTACTTGATTCATTTTTTAATGTATGCTATTTTTTTTACACTTATTTATAAAACCTTATTTTGCTTTTCAATAACATTCAATTAATTTTTTCAACAAATACTCTTATTTACTTAATATTTTTAGAGTTTCAATAATAATTATAAGGGTAATTTTGAAAAAGTATATCAAATGTTTATATTTTCAATACTACTAACAATGTTAACTAGTTTTCTTAATGATGGGTATGAAATATCTAAAAGGATCTTATATTAAAGAGCAAAGGAAATATGGATATTGTATGTATTGGTGATATAATTAGGAAGACATTTTAAATACCACACAGAGTTATTGGGCATGCTAGTTTATACAGCCTATTTGATATCTATGTATTTTTTTACATTTTGCAAGGATGAAATACCCTTTTAATTATACTATTGGTTTTTTTAATTATTTCTCTCATCTCAGAAAAATAGTAAATATTTAAAAAATCAAAACATTTTAGGGACATGTTTTTCTGTTTTGAAGAAGTTTAAATGGAAATGCTAGTCCAATGCATTATATTTGTTGGGTTCTAATATTGATCATATGCCTAAATTTAGATAAAAGACTTGTGCTTATAAAAAAAAAAATATATCAGACTTGTGAGTGCTAGCCAATTTTTTTTTGGGTTCGAATTATTTCTTGCGGAACCACCAGTATTCCCAAGAGCACCCTTAATACCAGGGAGCTCTTGAGACTAATCCGGAGTGAGCTGCGTGGCTGACTCTCCCAGCTGAGTGCTAGCCAATTTAAATATGTATATGAGTAGTAAAACTTTATCGATTCTATAATTTGTTTTGGTTTGTAACAATGTGAATTTTTACTTGTGGTAAATAGCATGATTTTCTTAAAGTCTCAAGATATTGAAAGTGATTTAATATTATTTTCATTAATAAACATGTTTTTAAGTTCTTTGACATTATTAAAGAGAGTATAAAATGAGATAAAAAATAAAAAAAATACGTCCAAACATGTTTTCTGCTTTTTTTAAATATGTATTCAGAATACATCTTTCAAACAATTTTTTTTTTATTTTTAGTTTTTAAAATTGTTTTCAAAATAGTATTATCAAACAGAAATTTTTGTTTTGTTTTTTTATTCTGGAAAAGATTTCTTGAAAGCAACATTACAGAACAGTTTCAAAAACAAAAAAACAAGAACACAATCAAATGGGCTCGAGATCTTTATATAAGTAATTACTCCCTTCCAGTCTTATTTATAAGACGTTTTTATTTTGGTCCTATTTATAAGACCATTTTTCAATTTTTAATAGCATTTAATTATTTCTTTTCACTAACACCTCCATAAAGTCAACACTTTTTAAAGTTCCAATAATAATTATAGGGCAGTTTTGAAAAAGTATATCAAATTTTTACATTTCCAATACCACTAACAAATTTATCCACTCTCCTTGATGAGAGTGAAAAATCCCAAAAAGGTCTTATAAATAGAACCGGAGGGAGTAAATATTATTGGAAAATTGGGATAGGATCTTATAAATAGGACTCAATTTTTTTCAAAAAAAAAACTTACATATAGGATCAGAGTTACTAGTCTCTTGGTGATAGGCTATTTTGTTAAGCCCATTAAAAATAAGATGGGTTATTAGGTCCATTAAAAGATGGGTTATTAGGTCAATTTGGTAATTAAATAAATAAATAAATAGGTGATTGATATTATTTCCAAATATTTCCTAGCTATGTGAATATGTCACTTGTAGAGTGGATCCAAGTAATGAATTAGGATTTACTTCTTATTTAAGCATTATAGTGCTCATGTTAGGAATGAATGACAATAGTAATGTAATTTTTAGTATTCTTGGTAGGTAAGTTTTTAGTTTCCTATCAATTGATAGGTTGTTGTTAACCCTATTAAAAATAAGATGGGTTATTAGGTCCATTAAAGAGGGGATGGATGAATATATGTAATTAAATAAATAAAGAGATTAATGGGTATGCACTGGTGTAAAGTTTTTTACACCATCAGTCGTCTATTATCTACCATTCATTTGTATTACTTTAATTTGAAAGTCAACAACCATAAACAGAAGAATGGTGGATGATGCACCGATGGTGTTAAAAACTTTCCTGCATTGCCCATTTTCTCTTCTTCTATCAAACACGAAAGAACTAAAACCGTCACAAATCAACAATAAAATAACTAAATTCATCAAATTAAAAATAGAAAAATTTACAAAATTGGGACCCACGCCTTTATTTTATCAAACACATTTCTCTAAGAAATTTTTTTTAATTTATTACAAATTACAAATCGACATAATCAACTCTGGCCTATAGCCGTGATCCAATGTTGACTTGATTGGTAGTATCTCCAACTCCAAGAGCTTGAATGACGTCAGCCAAAAACACCTTCCTATTCTCACCGTACACGTGTCCATCCCATCCCCGCTTTCTCAATTCCTCCGCCAGTCCCACCGCCGCCTCAACCGTCTCCCCGGCGCTACCATGAGCCGAGTCAACGACGCCGAGCCGCAGCGCCTCCTTGGCCGTCAGCTTAGCCGCCTTCATTACCACCTCCCGCCGCGCCGCCGGCGAGCCGATCTTGGCGTTGATGGCGGCAACGAACCACGCCGGGATCACGAGCTTGATGTCGAGCTCGCTCATGTAGAGAAACCCGCGGTCACCGCGCATGAGGATGTAGTCGTGGCAGAGCACGAAGGCGAATCCCGCGGCGGAGGCGTGGCCGGTGACGGCGGCGATGGTTGGCATGGGGAGGGAAAGGAGATCGGAGGCGACGGAGCGGAGGAGGGAGTCGTTGAGGCGCATGCGTGATTCGTAGGATTCGGATTGGGATTGAGATTGAGCTTGTTGGGCCCAGGCGATGTCGTAGCCGTTGGAGAAGAATTTGCCGTGGGCGGTGGTGATGAGGGCGGAGGAGGAGGTGGATTCGTGCCGGACGCGGCGGAGGGCAGATTGGATGGAAGTGAGGAGGGAGGGGTTGAAGCGGTGCTCGCCGTCGCCGGTGAGTGTGAGGATGAAGATGTTGCCTCGTTTCTCTAAGCTGCACATTTTGGATTTTCAGTTTCAGCAGCTGCCACCATTCACTCTTGTATTTATTTAACACAAGATCTCAATTCAACCCTAATTTATTTTTTGCCGCGGTCAAATTTGCTGCTAAAAGATGTTTTCCCCATCCAACCATCTTTGACTTTATGGTATTTCAAGAGATTGTTCCGTCAGGCAGGAGTCGAACCTTTAATTCCGCATTCTCTCAGCACCCTAGCCAGTTAATCACCAGAGCTAACCATATATCTAAACAAAACATATCCTTATGTGATGAAAAAATAATTTGATAAATAAAAATATACTTAAAAAAATATAAATATTTATTAGATTTCCAAAACTACATAATACGTGAGGCAATGCAATACAAAATGACTAAAACTATATAACTTATGTGAAGGATGGAGCCTAAAATATTTTTTGATTTTTTACGCATAGGACTATTTGATCTTAAGAAAGTCCAACCCTTCTTATACAAACTTGGTTTTTGAAAATGTGAAAATCTAATTTTGGCCTCAAAAGATTCCAATGTAAGTATATGTGTTTGTACCCATTAACATCCCAAAATTTTCCTAATTTTAATTTAAAGTTATATGTAATTTTTTTTTTCAACAAAAAAGTTTCAGACTATATTATTTTGATAAAAATGTTAGGATAAGTCTTTGTGACTTATCAAAGAGCTAAAATATATTTTTAGATAAATGCATTTTGGTTAGAAAAAATGTATATAAAGTTTAAAGTTTAATGAAAAAGTTAGAATTTATTTCTAGATTTTCCAAGCCCAGCCACAATAGTCTGTTGTTGTATCGATTCGGCTTTGTCTAACCTTTGAGATTTTTAAGAGTTGTTTAAGTCTTTCTTAACAATATTACAATCATTAGAATCAAATTGATTGAGGTTGGAGAAAACAAAATACAAATAAGAACCAAATTGATCCGGATTATCGCATGATTTGTTCTGATTTTAATTTTGAATGCAGCTGGTACAGAGACACTAGTACAGAAAACCAATAAAGCCAAAGAAAAGAAAGAAAAGAATAAAGATTATCTACAAATGATAAAAGCATATGACCGCAGATAATTAGATAACTGTTGCCTAAACCAAGTTAAGGGAAGACATTAAATAACATAAACTGTGCTTCTGGTCTGAGAGGAGGAACTACACCATATTACCAACCCATCAGTGTTCTTCTAACTTTGTCCACAATCTGACTTCTTGCTTCGTTGCTGGTCAATGGAAATTCACGGCTTTCGTCCAACAAAAACCTGTAGACTTCCCATTGGCGTTCTTGTGTTGAATGTCTGACAACTTCAGCCTACAGGAAGATAAAAGTTTTTTTATTTAAAAGCTGCGACAAGATTTCTACAAAGAACATCCAAACTTTAGCAACAGATTGGCTATCCATTATCCTAAAGGGTGAGGCCAACTATTGGAACATGCCATTGAAGTGGTGTAATTAGTAAACGAGTGATTAATATTTAGTTTCAGAATAAAAGCTTACTTTTTTGGTTACTAGCAAAACTGTTTTCGCATTAAGCTAACTTAAAAACTTACGGAGAAAATGAATACTCCCAATCCTTTTAAAGACAATGTAACATCATAGAAGACACGTGGTCTTCCCTTTCCACACAGCTCTACAGGATTAGCAACCAGTAGTTCTGTGTCTGGACCCCGGTTCACTATAATCACCCGCAAAGGATGAAGCATCTCTTCTTTTAAGCTAGAACACAAAGTTTTTTGATTTTCAGGATCTGAGAATTTTTTCCCATCTCTTTGCTGGAGAAATAAGTCAATAGTTCGAAAGCCGTTCACGCTTGAAGAGAATCGGCCATAAGCAACCTGATAGAGAGAGGCATAAATGGTGATAAATTAGTAAACTAATTACACAGAAAATTTTATGTGCCTAAACATATACTATGAGAATGGTATATGGAAAACAAATGCAAGAATGATTGAGGAAAATAAAATCGAGATAATAACTAGGGATAAAAACATTTGTGAAGAGAATGTTGAATAATATTAATACAATCTAATGGTTTCTCCTTAAAAATTACGAGATATTTGCCAAGAACCTGAAGACAATAAACATATGAGTAAAAAACACAAAGACTTTCTGCATTTGCAATATAAGACATGCAGAAGAAGAGACAGAAAACAAAGCATTTGGAATAAAATGGCATTTAATTCTAATGAAAGTGCAAGGAATGGCAATAATCAGGTCCATGCTGAGAAAAAATCCCTGCCAGACTTTAATACCAACTTTCGAATCTTTCATTCTCTGTTCAGATTGCTTTCATTGACTCAGTGTGATGTAATCATGGTTCACTGAGGGGAGAAGCCAAAGGTCCCATACATACCTGACAAGTCAAGAGAGAATACCTGAATATCAGAGTCCTTAGAAATCCTCATAATATCATAACACAAGCCCTTCTGGTCAACACACTGTATCTGAAGCAAGGTGTGAGATGGGCTCAACAAATCATCCACCACAATAGTGGGTTTCTTCAGTGTTGTCATATCTTGGCTGAGAGGATGCATAGACACCTTCTTGTCTGACAGCTCAGAACTAAATAATTCTTCTGCAAAAGGTGGCGGAAGAGAAGAAAACCCCTCAGAATGTCCATATTCAGGCCCAGCCAACTGAAGTTCACTGGATATACAACTCTCTCCTAGAGCATCCATCAGATATCTGCATACGTAATCTTGCCTCTGTTTTGTGTGAAATAACTCCCTGTTTTTGTAAAAAAATAAAACAATAAAATGAAACAAAAGATGTCTCATACTACTGGCAAAAATGAATGAGTGAGAGATGTTTAACATAAATTTTTTCCTATTATGATTGATCAAGAACTTCCAAAGCAAGAATTTTATCACATCAGACAACACTTCCAGGAATTTAGTCAAAACATGAAATAATAGAGCAGAGGCAACAATAAGGTGAGCAAAACAATGAGTTGACGACAATTGACAGTTTGAAGTGGGATGCACATGGTTCGTGACAATGTAATCCTCCTTCCTTGTTGTAAAAATACCAATTTCAATCAACAGTTTTCTGTTGAAGTAGATTTCACAATCATGAAGAACAGAGGAAGCTATTGAGCCAATTTAGCTTTCTGTAGAGACAGATAAAATAATAACAAATTTTGCTGATCTCTCATCCAAACAAGTAAAACATGCAGATCCTTTAAAGCCATAGATATTTTTGCTCATCCAGAACATAAAGAGGAACAATGTCAAATTGGAATGGTAAGTACCACAAACTCAGAGATATCAACTTTAAGTTGATTTCAGAGATATATGTAAAAGAAAAATATACTATATAGATCAAATGACGAGAGGGCATGGAATAGATCCACTCATGGGTTTTTTCTTGTCATTTGATCGTATAGAGGAAAGAGATAGACACAAAGGTTATAAATGAAACATCAGAAATCTTGACTAGGATCATAAATATATTTGATGTCAATCTCTCACCTTTACATGACCACATGACAAGGAAAGACACATAAGAGGATCCATTCCCAAACAAGAATATATGCTGGTGCAAGATATAAATTAAATCTTATACTTACATTCCGTCAGTGATAAAGAACAAGTCTAAGGCCCTACCATCTGGGGTAGGCATCACTTTCACTTTCTGAATAAGAAGCTGAAGGTTGCATAGGATTTCAGTAATATCTACAACAAAAAGGGGTAAACAAAAGTGTCAAAAGATGCTTTCCATGTGTAGGATAAAGAGAACAGATGGAATGGTGATAACATAACATTACCATGTAATAATCCTTTTTGGTCAACACACCAAACTTTCAAGAGGTAAACCGGAGGCGGTGAAGGAGTAGCAGACTGTAGATTCAGGTGATGTGAAAATAAACACGAAGGACAGACCGAAAGGAGGCGAGTCTTCAAGCTCTCCCAATCAATTTTGAGGGAAGCAGGACTCGGAATAACCCAAAATATGTTGAAGCACCATCTTCCGTCCGTCGAAATATCTATTACCTCACCATCCGATTCAAAACAACTAAATTAATAAAACATAACTCAAAAAACATGAAACACCAAACAATGCAAAGAAGAAAAAAAAAAACAAAATTAGATCACAAAACATCCAAAATCACTTTTTCAACCTAACAGGTGAGAGACTAACAATATGTTTGTTTCCACGTTTAGATCCCTCAAACGCAGAAGCTTCCCCTCAGCAGCGTTGGCGTGAACGCGCCTTTGCAGAGTCTCCAACGCAGAACCAAACGGAGCCTATGTGCATGTTTGATGCATGCTGGATTCTCCTGGAATTGATTCTGGGAAGCAGAAGCTATTCACAATTATTTCACATCCAACGAGATTTTGAGCCCTAACGTGATTTTTCACTTTCAAACCAAACGTGCACTAATCTTTTAGAGCTTTGTCTGGCACTTATGCGGAACCTATGCCAACCTTGTTTTATTCCGTATATGGATCGAACCCAGCACCAAATGTCTAAGCTCCTACCCATTTCCACATGGATAAATATTTCTTATCTAACATCACACCATCCAATTCAAACAACTAAAAGATAACAGATGTAACTCCATCAGAGCGCATCAAATGTGAAAACATGCACTTTTTTTTTTTTTTTTGCAAAATGTTATCTTGACATCCAGAGTGGACATCTGGAGTTGACATCTGTTTGTCTTATATGCAGACACAAGCAAATGTCATTTGCAGATGTCTATTCTGGATGTCAAGATAACACTACTCCTTTTTTTCTTATATTTAAAAAAATAAATAGATAAGAACACATCGAAGACGGACAAAGTTTGTTGGTCTAGTATAACACATTCGCTATTCATCCATAAAAGTCGAACTCGAGACCTTGCCGAAGAAGAACTAACTAACACGTGCAAAGATATGTTATTTTGTTATATTAAAAAATGAAAATGAAAATGAAAAGGGTGAGATACCGGCTCTGGTAATGCGGAGGCCGCATTCGAGGGTGATTCTGGTAAGATCACAGCCAAGACCAGCCTTGTCAGGGCAATTGACGGTAACGACGGTGGGGTCATTGGCGTCTTTTCCATGCTGGATCACAACGACATCGTCCCATGGGATTCCCATTGTGAGTGATGGTGATAGTGAATGACAAAGGGAGGGGCTGTGACTGTGATTGAGTTCAGGGGAGAATGGGATGGCGGAAGTGCATCGCCGGAGCTCGGAAAGGTGGCTCCGGCGATTGAGGTCGGTGGGTTGGTTTATTGGTTGGACGGAGAGAGAAAAGACAAGTGTGAAATGAAATATGAGTTGTTGTTCAGTTGGAAAAAACTAAGAAAGAAAACAACAACCAATTTTCACACTCTTATTTTGTTTTTTTTTTTAACAGCCTATACCATATACAGTACCAATTTTCAATGACCATTAATTATTTTTTACACAAATACTCCAATTTATTTTACATTTTTAAGATTCTCAATAATATTAATAGGGGTAATTTTAAAAATACATATCAAAAATTTACATTTTCAATACAATTAACTAAATTAATCTATTTTCTTCATGAAAGTGAAATCTTTCGAATGAGTCCTATGCATAGGGATTACGGGAGTATTTTTTTGGTCTCCAAATATTTTTCCCAAAACGATCCATTACCTTATGAGATTAATGGGTATGTACTGATGATGTAAAGTTTTTTACACCATCAGTCTATCATCCACCATTCATTTGTATTACTTTAATCTAAAAGTCAACGACCATAAACGGATAAATGGTGAATAATGTACTGATGATGTAAAAAACCTTTACACGGTCGATGCATTCACCATTTTCTCTTACCTCATTTGCTTTCTTTTATTCTCTCATTTTCTTTATGTAAGATTTTTTTTTAAATATTTATAACATCATTTTTTAATTTTCAATAATATTTAATTATTTATTTCTAAAAACATCTTTATTAAATCAACACTTTTTAGAATTTTAATAATAATTACTCATTCCGGCTCGAATTATAACAAAACCAACTAATTTTACGCTTATTAAGGAGGTTAGTTGATTGTATTTAATTTCCTCAAATTTATAAAAGAATAAAGGTATTTTAGAAAAGTTGCATTGGGAATGAACAAAAATTAAATAAGATAACAATTTTCTAGGGATGTTTTTGGAAAGTGGCATTGGGAATGAAATAAAATTTAAAAAACTTGGTTAGTTTTACTTGTATTTTAAACTAAAAAATATATTATGTTTTTTCTTACTTATATTTTAAGTCGGAAGAAATATAAGAGTAATTTTGAAAAAATATATTAATTGTTTACCTTCTCAATATCACTAATAAAATTATTTCACTTTATTGGTGCAGGTAAAGTTTTCCAAATGAGTATTACGTATAAGACATTAAGACCAAAGCCAGTACTTGATGAGATTTAATGAATTCATTGCTGGTTATTATAAGTTACATTTTTAACATTTCTTTGCCTCTTATTATAAATTATTATAAAATACTTTTTCGGTTTTATATACCGTGCTTATAGAATTTTTTTTCTCATGTTTCATATTTATTTTTTTTTACAAACCCAATGCATAATTAATAACGTTTTTCCCAGTTATTCCCTCCGGCTCGAATTATAAGCAAATTCAACCACTTTTACGCTTATTAAGGAGGTTAGTTGATTGTATTTAATTTTATCAAATTTATAAAAAAATAGAGGTATTTTAGGAAAGTAGTATTGAGAATGAAACAAAAATTAATTAAGATTACAATTTTCTAGAGATGTTTTAGGAAAGTGACATTGGGAATGAAACAAAATTTAATAAAGTTAGTTAATTTTGCTTATATTTTAAACCAAGAGAAGTATGTTTTTTGTTGCATATAATTCGAGCCGGAGGGAGTATACCATTATTTATCACAATATTTTTTTCACCTTTAATATTTTTATATCTCTTTAATAATGATTACATACGAGTACTAAAATCAAAACAACTTAGATTCTTACATCATTTAATCATTTCTTAAAACTCGTGTATAACCTTAAAACACACTACATATGAAACAGAGGGAGTATCTAAATAATATTAAAAATAGAGCTGTTAATTTGGGCTTGTGATGAACATGGCCTCGAATCTAACCGGAACCAACCACTGCCCCATATTGTAACAGCCCTAATTTCATCTCCCGAATAATAGAAACTTAGTTATAAAACTTTGTTTTATAATTAAATTAAAGTTAATTTTGGTATATTTTGATTTTGTACACTATGTGTATTTGGAAATATAAAATATGAGAAGTATTTTATGATTGGTATTTTGTGCGAAAATATAAGTTTTGCAATTTAGTCCTTGTTTTAGGACCTAATTGTAATATTATAAAAGTTGTTGGAAGGAAAGTAAATAAAATTAAAAATTTTGAATTTTGTCAGTAACTAACCAGTTACCGATGCTCGATAACCGGTTAGACACTAATGCAGAAACTCAGGGTTGGTGTGTTTGATGAGTAATCACTGAGATTAAACCGTTAATCGCCACAAATTCATCTTCAACCTTAGTCGGAAACGCGTGTCAATGTGCATGACACTCTTATTTCCCTATAAATTGCACCATGGTTGACGAATTTGAGCTCATTTGCTCAAAGTTTGAAAGTTTGCTTTGTTTTTCAGCTTCAATTTCGTCCTCTCCGTTCTTCCTTGATTCTAAATTACAAAACACAAACCATATACCAAATTAAAGTATGTTTCTCAAGCTTTAAATTGAAACGAAATTTGTGAGCTGAGAGTTCTTATATCAAAAGTTACAAGCGTGCAAAGTAGAGGTATTGAATCATTCAAAGTATGTTTCTGATCCGTAAAGCTGACTTGGAGCTTCAATTTTGGTAAGCTCATGCACTCTCTTGGTCTCAAATTCGTTTTGTTCTTTAGTGCATGTTGCATAGAGTAGCTTCTAACCATTTTCCCCAAATTTTACACTCTTTGATGTTTGAACTAGTGTTATCAAATCCGGACCGGATCGGGCGGTCCGACCGGTTGAACCATCAATCGATCACAGATATGGTTCGCTTTGATGATCTAAAACGTTACAAATTTGGAACCGGAAAAAATCGGCGTGCAATCTAAAAAACCGGGTTGAACCGGGAAACCGGTACCGTTTCAACCTATGAAATTAAAAAAAAAAACAAACAAACAAGCTAAAACCTGGTTTCTCGGAGAATAGAAGAGTAAGGCAGCAGTAGTCTGTGCGTGGAGTGATGGTGTGGCCGTGGACTGCCGGCGATGATGGAGAGGGGTGATACTCAGTGAAGGGAGATGAAATTGAGAGCAAAGAAAGAACAAAGAAAAAAATAGAAAAAGAAAACAAAGAAGAAAAAATAAGATTGAGCAAGCGAAGTGAGAACAAAGAAGAAAATAGAAAAGAAAACAAAAAGCAAGAAAGGGAAGATGAGATTAAGAAACAAAGGAAAGAGAACTGAAAGAACAAAGAAGAAGAAAAATTAGTAGAAATGAAGTACCGGTGAGAGAGAGATTTGAAATCAAGTTTTAACTCTCTTCGACCCTTCTATTACTTTTCAGTACATTTCATGACTTCTTCGTATTTCTCACCTTCTCCATCTTTTCATTCTATTAAATTAATTAAATAAATCACATTTTATTTTACCTTTCACCTATTTTATCTTTTTCTTTTCTTTTAATAGGATTTTCGGTAATACTTAGATTGATATTTTTTTACTTTTTTAATATATATATATATATATACACACACACACACACATACCGGTCTGATCTTCCGGTTTAAACGATTAATACGGTTGAACCCTATACGAAACTTTTTCCGATTTAATGTCCGGTTTGGTTTAGACAACATTGGTTTGAACCCTGCTGGAAACTGTTCTGGTTAAAGTGGTGCTATTGGTTCTCAGTGTTCCAACCCAAAAATTAGTGAGGAATCTCATCAAACACTACTCTAAGGTAATGGAGAAGCTTACCATTTACTAGAATGAGGATAATTTGTTGTAGAACATAAGATGAGTCACCATGAGACTTAAAGGGCATAAATCGAAATAGGACTATGGCTTGGAGGCCAATCTGAGCTCAAACAGTGGTTAGAGCCAGTTTATGACATTGCATGCAAACTAAATCAATATTGTATTCATGTTGGAACTGAGTATATTTGGGTTTGATACCTTGAGTTGTGATTTATATGGTTTTTATGAAAATTGATACATAGAATTGTATGCAATGTGTTTGTGCAAGATTTCAGTGTTTAAACATGTTTATATGAAGTCATTTAAGTTCTGTGTATGGTTGATTTGAGTTAAGATTGAGAGGAATTGAAAATGGTATTGAAAACACCAATTTCAGTGTTTCTGCTGCATAATTTAACCGGTTAGCCGCAGCTGTAACCGATTAGATTTTGTCAGCTAAAATAATTATTACCATTTTTAATTACATTCTTTTAACCTAAAATTTCAGTAAATTACCCTAATTTATTTTATGAAAGAAATTTATTTATGTTTTGGGTAACTTATTTTAATGCCTTAATATTATATTTGGAATTAATAAAAAGATTATGGCATATTAATCTTTTTTTTTAAGAAAGGAATTTATTGTTGTTGTTGTTGTTGTTGTTGTTGTTATTATTATTATTATTATTATTATTATTATTATTATTATGCCATGAGTAATTTTGGATAAATTGTGGAACCTAATTAATGGCCAACCAAATTAATACACTAATTACCCCGATTAGATTTAGTAACTTGAAAATTTTAAGAATTAAAAAAATTTAGCAAACAAATCGTACATTCAATGCACACACATACACAATTATCTCCATCCTCCAAATCCTTAAATCATCTACTATCATGTTACTTATTAACTTTGCCTTTATTCTTGTCTACATCTCTTATTGTCATTCTAAATTCTTTAGTATTATTTTCACTATCAATTAATCTTACATTCGTCACGTTCACAAACATCCCAATTCATCCCTTAGTTCATTATACTTATTAATTTACTATATCCTAGATTCATTTTCAAGACCCAACCTCTCATACACTTCACACACATAACATCATTCAAACATAACACACCAATCATGTACACATATAATCATAACCATACAAGTGGTCTCATTTTCTTCATTTTCTTACTTAACCTATTATCAACATTTCTAACTACACATAAATTCATAGTGTAGTTCATTTCATTCATTCTTAGACTTTATTTATTATCTCTGTATTCCTATAATTTTCTCATTCATTACCCATCATTTAACATTTCCATGATAATTCCACACATTACAAACATAATCATAAAACACATATATTTTCACAACATTCAAGTGGTATCATTTTCTATATTTTCATTCTTAACTTATTGACAACATCAACTACCCTATTGTTTATAATCCTATCTAATCTTCTCTACTCTTAGCCACCACTATAAACAACCTAGAAATCATGCCCTAAATTAAGGTAATACCACCTTTTTACCTCAATGAAGGGAGAGATGGAAAACCTTAAAGCCCTAGCCTTGTGTCCTTGTTCTTGTGACTCCTCTAATACTTGAGTCTCTTGTCCTTAGTGTGCCCCCACAAACCCTAGCTTCTTATTCTTTTTCCTAGACACTTAAGCTTGAACCTCTCTAATTCCTTTTACTTGGTCTTGAGAGAGAAGGCATGAGAGTGTGTGATTTACCCATGGCTATGAAGCTTAGCAAATCAAGAGAGATGGTGGAGGGGAAGTCGTGTGGTGTGATGATGATGGAGTGATGAAGCTTGTCAATGATGCTTGATGATGGTGATGACTTCGTGTGGTTGTGTGGGTGGAGATGATGATGTTTTTGCTCCTTGGTTCTTGATTTAAGAGTTAGAGAGAGAAAGTCTCATGAGCCATAGTGGAGAGGGAAACGTGTGGGTAGTGGTGGTGGTGTGATGAATGACGATCTCTTGGAGTTCATGAAGAAGAAGAAGAAGAGATGATGATGGTGAAGGATGAGTGTTGGTGCTCTTAGGAGAGTGGGTGATGTGAAACTCGTGAGCTTGATTTAATGCCCTTGATGATGAAGATGATGATCTTGCTTAGGTTGGGGTGGGTGGTGGTCGAATGTGGTGTTGAGGTGGTGGAGCTCTTGGAGCTTGAATGAGAGGAGGAGGAGGTGAAGAAGAAGAAGGAATAATGAAGCGGAATGAGTGAGTGTGTTTGTTTTGGAAGGGAATAAGAATTAGTGGTGGAGAATGAGTGGCTTCTCTTAGAAGCTTGGTGGATGTGTGGTTGAGAGAAGAGGCTTCCTTGAGAAGCTTCTCATGTGTGGCCCCCATGACCCTATTTTTTTTCACCAGTACATGAGTGATAATCGATCACATCCACAATTTCACAACTATTAGACTCCTCACAGAAGGTAGGTAATCGATTACCTCCCCAAGGTCATCGATTATCTTCCCAAAATCAAAATTAGGACTTCTCACAAGAACATGAGGTAATCGATTTGTTGGAAACCAACAAGCGGGCTAAGAAAATACTAGAGGGGGGGTGAATAGTATTTTGAAGCACTAATACCAAATATTTGGACTAACAATTGAAGAATGGAGCTAAGACTGAATTTTCTGGAATCAGACACAAAAGAATCGAGTCTTTTGTTAAATACTCGAGTTTTTCAGTGATGAACAACTCGAGTCTTTTCTGAAATACTCGAGTTTTTCCTATCAGATAGTAGAAAAACCAGAAACGAGGATTCAGCAATTTAACTCAAATCAATTCAATAATAAACAGGAAATTATCCAACAGAATAGCAAGCAATCTAAATAACTTTTAACACAAAGATTCCTTGAACTTGCTACCTAATTGTATAAATCCTAATTGATTGAAATGACTTAAATCTATTGAGCTAGAAAGTAGATTAAAAGCAATAAACCACCACTCAAGCAATTTTATCCTGGTTCACTCCAACAATGAGCTACATCCAGTCCTCCTAATCACTTAGGAGTTTCTACTAATAATCAAATTGTTAGAAATTACAAAGGATTGCTTGAGAATGGCCTCACTCAACCTAACCCTTCAAGAGTGTACCAAACTCTTGATTTCTACCCCAATTTGATTCCGGTGATTGAAGAACTCTTCACAAAGCTTCCTTGAACTCCCTTCAAGAAACTCCACCTGGCTAGGAACCTCCTAGTCTTGTGCTTGAGAACCTCTCAAGACTTCCAACACCCTAAGCCACTTAGGGTTTGCTTGGGAACAATCCAAGACTTTGAATAATCAAGCTTTTTGTATGTGTATTGCTAATCTCACAATGGATTAGCACAAATAAGCACAACTCAATGTAAGAATTGAGGCCTAAAACTCAACTTGGAATAAAATGACAATATGAGTGAGAAGTTGAGCTTTTTGGGAATCAACACTTGATAAGAGGAAATTATAAAAGCTTGAACACACTATGATCTTGTTGTCTTGTTTGTTCTTGAACAAATTCAAAGAGAAATTTTACAATAAGGTTCTGAAATGCTCTCTTAGGTTGGATGAGACTCAAATGCCCTCCATTGGGTTTTTGAGTCTCTCCAACGTTCATTTTTGCTGACTGGACAAAAATACTCGAGTCTTTTGGTAAATACTCGAGTCTTTTTGGTCGGTCACGAGTGAATTGGTGCACGAACCAGACTAACGGTCATATTTGCTGACCTGGCACAAATACTCGAGTTTTTCGATAAATACTCGAGTATATACTCGAGTCTTTCTCAAAATACTCGAGTATTTTGATCAGATATGGGAAAAATTATTTTGTCAATTTTATTTTTCCTCTCAAGTATTAATTTTTGGTCAATCTCAACTTAATAATCATATAAAAATTTATTCCTAGAAGAGACTAACTATTTCTACCCACTCTCAACCACTCTCAACATAAATTAGAAATTTACAATTAATATTTGATTGAGAATGATTGGGCACTTGTCTTCTTTTCTTGACTTCTTGTTGATGTTGATGTTGCAATATCTTCAAGGCATGATTTGTTAATTATTTTGTCATCATCAAAACATAATCCACATAATTAGGAGCATTGAATTCACAATCTCCCCCTTTTTGGTGATGACAAAATAATTAACACTTGATCCATTTGTTGAGCTTGATCCACTTGGAGATGCAACTCCCCCTCACTATATGATACTTTTCACCTATCTAAAAATTCAGCTTGAGCAAGATGTTATGACAATTTAATTTTAGCACCAAGCCTATGGTATTAGAGTATTTAACAATTATCAGAGTATATACCATAATTAGAGATTTTAGGTGCAACAATATCAAGACATGTGTATAATATCTCTCCCCCTTTTTGTCATACGCCAAAAAGATGTAACAATTTAGAAAAAAAAGATCAAGGGAGGAGAGGTGCATAATTGGAAAACCCCATAACCAACTATGCAAAAAAAAATAGACTTAATAATAAAAATAAAGAGCTCCCCCTGAAGCTTTGCACAAACATCATAATGAAAACCAAATTCATTAACATAAAAACGTCATAAAAGGTCCAAATCAAAGGTGCAATAATAAACCCAAAATCTCAAAACACCAAGTTCTCAAAGTACAGAAAATGCAACAAGATCAACATGATGAAAACATAATGAAAACTAAAATAGAAAATCCATAAGCAGCAGCATCAAAACATGGAAGGAGCTGGATCATCTGGAGGAGGATAGAAATGAGAGAAGGCCGCCATCATCTCATCAAACCGGCGGTGCATCTCCCCTGACTGCTGGTCCAGACGGGCATTAATCTGGGCCGAGTGCTGATCCAAATGAGAATAAAACATGGCAGACTCTGCACTCATCCTTGTGTCTAAGCTAACAAAATCATCACGCTGGGCGTCCATAGCATGCACAAGGGAGTCCATCCTCCCATCTAAAGTGTCCAGCCGTGTGATAACATTGTCTCTCCAGCCCAAGTTATCAAACCCAGATTGAGATCCAGTAAAGTCATCAAAATTGATCTGATCCTCAATAGGGTCCCCTCCTTCAGCCTGCGCAAATGCTGCAGCTTCCTCTTCCATCTGTTGGGCATCCACCCCTTGTCGAGCTGCAACATTCGCAACCCTCTCCATCTCAGCAATATCAGATCGGTACAAGTATTGGCCAGAGGGTTCATGAAATGCCATGTCTTGATGACTCAAGGTGCCTTTGTTGAGGCAGTGCTGGTTCACATGAAGAGTCTTTTTCTCTTCATTCCGTGGGATAGGCACCTTGAAGTAACTCAACAGGAAACAAACATGCATGGCATAAGGCAAGGTTTTCGGGTGTTTAGACTTTGCAGCAAGGAGCATTCGGTCCAAAATTATGCGAGACCAATTTAGCTTCTCATTGTTCAGGATGGCACTAAGAAGCCTAAGTTCATTGTTTGTGGGCTTAGCATAATTGGGTGAGGTTTGAGGCACTAACTGATGGCATACTATATAGTGCAACACCCTAGTGTGGACAGTCATATATGAGGAATGCTTAATTCCTTCGGTCCATACACGACCGGGGCGCAAACAACTTTGAAAAATTCCGTCCGCATCTGCCTTTAAAGAATTGTCCCTGTGTCGTGTAGTCCCAAAAGCAACAAAAAGGTCCTTAGCGCTAATTTTGAATCTAACACCCTCAACCATGGTTTCTATGACATCATTATGTAGCCTAAGGTTCGCATAAAAGGTTCTAACTAACCTAGGATAGATAGGGCCATTAAATTCCAGAAATTGAATAAGTTTTTGATACCTAAGGTTAGTAACAAATGAGAAACCCTTACTTTCAAGGAATGCACTGTTGATCCAATAGATAACTCCGAACTCCCTAGTGGCAAAGCCTTCCAACCGTTCCAAGCATTCATCTTCTTGATAGTACTCCGGAATATCCTCCTCAGAAGATGATTCGGCAATCCTAACTCTCTTTCCTTTACCAGATGATGAAGCCATAGAGGAATTGATGAAAATTGAAGTTTTGGAAATTTACTCAAGCACCAACAAAGGGTCATGCTGGCCTATGAGAAGATAGTAAGACCCAGAATGTTTGCATAAGGAGAGCTAGTCTTAAAAGCCACCGATGTTGTCATGAGAAATGCCCACACTAGCTAGCAAATGGACACCCCAATGGGAGGGCCCATACATTGTGCAAGAGGCGCACCCCGGTGGCTATTGTCATCTGCTAGAGCCAGAGTCGCAAAAAAGAGTAGGCCCCCTGAACTTTAAATACATAAAAAAGTATTATCCATAGCATGTAGGCTTTGATGTTTTGTATGCCACTTTTCTGAATACATGAATGAATGAATCAGATGTTATCCAGTAAAAGAGTTGTTTCCTTTTAAAAAAATAGGTAAAACTACTCTTTTGGTCCCCTAAGTTATTTTTTTTCCAATCTGGTCCCCTAAGTCTTTTTTGTTTGAAAGTGGTCCCCTAACTCATGTAACGTTAGCACCATTAGTCCTTTCCATCCATGAGCGAACTCCCTATCGCGCTCATAATCAATGACAATGTTGCAGTTCGTTCTCTCTTAGAAAATGCCCTAGCAACCCTCTATTTTCCCTCCAAAGTTTAGTGTTTTTCTCTCTTAGCTCATAAGGACTTCTTATGGAAGAAAGGAGAAGATGAAATGAGTGGCTTGAAGCACCAAAACGGCGTCGTATGACTCCACCATTTTAAACATTTAACGTGGTAAAAGGGAGGGTACACGTGGATCGCCTACATTGGGCACTCTGGCTGCCACGTCAACTTAAATAGACGATGTTAGGTGGTAATGAACGGAAAGGATTAACGATGCTAATGTTACATGAGTTAGGGGACCACTTTCAAAGGAAAATGACTTAGGGGACCAGATTGGAACAAATAAATAACTTAGGGGACCATACGAACAGTTTTGCCTATAAATAAAAAAAACTTAAGTTGCACCCTGATATGTGCGAAAGCACCCTGATATGTGCAACCTAAGTATAAATAAAATACTGCACCCTGATATTCGCGAGAGCGCCTGATGAGCATTTTATTTCCCATTATTCCTTGCATTAATTTACTCCTATTATTGATACTTGTTGCCCATTTGATATTGTTTAGCTTGATTAAGTGATTTAGAGTTTATTGGACTAATATTCTGAATATTGTTTAATTTGGGATTATTTAGCCTAATTAATTCTATTTCTATTTTCAGGTCATATTTGGCACAAGGGCTTTTTGGACATTTTGGGAGTGAAGATTTAATTTTGGAAGAGAAGATATATGATGAAGTGAAGATTGTAATCTATCTTTAGGATTAGTTGATATTTAGTTATATCTTTTAAGATTTAGATTTTATCTATAGGATATTTTTAGATTTAATTTAGAGATAAGCTTTCCTTAGGATTTGGGCCCATGATTTGGGCCCGTTTTGAGATTTAAAAAGCTAAATTCGTGTAAACCCTAGGAGCCACTAATCATTCCACGTTTTTACATTCTCTCTCATAGAGAAGGCTTAGTTTTGCTCTCCAAGCTTGTGGTGGCTGCTAGGGTTTCTCTCTCTTCCCTTTCTACACGTTTTTGGTATTTTTCTTCATGGAAGGCTAAACTCTTAGGTTAAATCCCTTTGGTAATGTATCACATACTCTTGAGGTTTTATTCTTAATGCTATTTCGTTTTTATTCACTGTTTTCATGCTTATTGATATGTTATGGTTCGCTTAGTTCCATTCTATAGAGATAATCCATGTGTATGAATGCTTAATTTATGCAAACTCGTAAAAACTCCATGCTTTGGCTTTTAATGCTTAATTAGAGGTTTGGGTTTTGGGGTGAGAATTGAATTTTCGCTTAGTATTTAATTCTCACGAGTTGGACAGTGAAGAGGAAAGAAATTGATCTTTTGTGACCGATGATAGAGTTGTGAACGCGGGCCAAAGGGGTTTATCCGCTTTTCCTTATCTGTTACTTCATTTTGATTTAATTCTGTTTTGACTTCAATTATTCAACATTCAATACAAAACCCCCTCTGTTTTCTATGCATACTATGTGTTCGACCTTTTGCTTGATAAGATATTCCTTGGGAGACGACCTAGGAGTCACTTCCTAGTACTATATTTAAACTGTTTTTATTTGTATCGGGTACGGCCTCGATCAGCGCCCTGATATGTGCAAAAAACTCAAGTTGCACCCTGATATGTGAGAAAGCACCCTGATATGTGCAACCTAAGTATAAATAAAAGACTGCACCCTGATATGTGCGAAAAGCACCCTGATATGTGCAACCTGAATATGAATTAAAAATCTTGCACCTTGATATGTGCAAAAGCACCCTTTGTTTCTGAAAATGTACCCAGTTCTATGTATTATAAAGTAAAAATAGGTACGGTGAAAAAGTTTCAGTGCAAGCACCCAGAGAAACACTGTTCAAAAAAAAAGGAAGAGAAGAAGAGAAAGAAAAGGAAGAGAAGAAGAAAAGGAAGGGAAGATTCTATTCAAAAGAGTAGAAAAGAAAAAGCATGTTTAAAAAAGCAAGAGATACAAAATGCACACAAAGACTTCAGATCAAAAGAAGATTGCAAGCCTGTCCAATACAGCAGCAAAAGGAAGGCTTCAAGAGCCCATTCCCCAAAAGTCATAGTCTAAACATAGCATAATCAAAACAGAAACAGAAGTGATAAAGCAAATACATAGGTCCTACGAGTCCAACAAAAGTAGAGCAGAAAAAGAAACAATACAAGAGTTCCAACAATTTTCAACAGCCAAGTGAAACAACAAACACAAACAACTACATCTTAAAAAGAGCGCCCAGAGAAGAAGCCTTGCAAATAGCAACATAAGACTCTTGTTGAGAATCCAATTCAGCAAGATCAGCTTTCATACTTGTCAAATGAGCAGTGGCCTTGGACAAAGTAACAGAAATATCATTGATCAAGCTCGCCAAATCAGCACGACGCTCTAGCAAAAGTTGCTTCTTCGCAGCAAAAGTTCCCTTATCAAAGGGAGGACGTTGACCCTCCACTTGCTTAATTGCATTGTCAAGCCAAGACCCCGAATATTGATGAAGTTTGAGAGTTAGCAAATAGTCCAACAGGGAGATTTTTGATCCCAAGAAAAGGAATCCACGTCCTGGTTCACAGTGAGCTTCAACACGTGTAGCATGATTTGAAGTCCAGTTTCATTAAAAATCTGAGGCAAATGCAGTCCAGGCAGCACTAAATCCGAATGAGCATGGAAGAATGAACTCAAGAGCGCCATGTCTTCATCAGAAAGGGGCTTAGTCATTTTCAAAGACAACAATGCTACAAAGGCAAAGACAAAAGAACAATGAGTATGCAAAATAAAAGAAAAGTAAAATAAGCAACTAGTAATAGCACTTACGAAAAGAAGCAATACTGGAAGCAGCACCGGGAGCAATTTCAGTTTGAGGAGGAATTTCTTGAGCAGAAGTTAAGTCAATAACAGTGTGAGATGGGACTTTTCGAACGGGATCAGGGGTAGCAGTGTCCTCAGCTCTTTGAGAAGAAGCAAGAGTGGCAGTAGTCTTAGCCCTTTGAGAAGAGGTAGGAGTGGCAACAGTCTCAGTCCTTTGAGAAGAAATAGGAGTAACAGTAACATGAGGGGCACTCTCACGAACGTGAGAGTCAACAACAACGCCCCTTGGAGAAACTGAGCCACCAGCCGGAACGTCTTCCACAGGAGGAGACTTTGAAGCAGCATCTTCAGGAAGGGTCCCAGGGTCCACGTTCATGGGTGAGCCCGAAGGAGAAAGAGTGGCAAGAGGTTCAACTTCCAAAGGAATAGGAGTCTCACCTTCAGCAAAATTACCAGAAGCAGAACCAGATGAAATGTGTTCAGAAACAGGGGTACCTTTGGATTTGGTCTTGGGGGCAACAAACCTAGGTGGAGAGCGAGCAGATGGAACCTTCACTTTGGCAGCAGAAGCAGGGCGCTTGGCCCTAGGAGTATCTGATAAAAGTAAGCAAAGGCAGTAAGAACATAACAGCATATAAGCAAGGAAGAAATGATACTGTAAGCAACAAGGCAAATAAATAACACAAGAAGCTAGGACAACACAAGGAAGAAGATAGCAGGGAAGTTTGGCTTTAGAAAGAAAAGGGAAATCGAACCAGAAAGGACAGAATCAGCAGAATGCTTTTCCCCTAACACCCCATCCTGAGAAGAACCAGTGTTGGAAGAAGAAGGAGATGACTGATGACCCCCAGAAGAAGGAACCTTAGCATCCTGGACCACTCGATCATCCTCAGAAGAAGAATAATGAGTTGCAATGGACGCACCAGTATCATCCTCTTCTTCATCCACTAAGTCATTATGATCAGTAGTGGAAAGGGTTGGAGAAGAAGCATGGGCCATCAAGCGAAGTGAGCGTCGAGAAGGAGTAGAAACTGGGACGCTTCCTTTTCTCTTAGAAGGAAGACTTGAAGTCTTTTTAGCAACAGAGGGCTTTGGGATTGGGGGACCAGAGGTAAAATCCTTCTGCTTACCTTTTTTCGAAGCAGTGGATGCGGAAGGGGAAGATGCCAGAGTTTTCCTTTTACGAGTCTGAGGAGCAGAGCCAGTTGCACCTGAAAGTAAGCAACACGCCACATCAGAGTATAAAAATAAAATGAAAGAAAAATAGCATTTGTAAAAGCGAAGAGTACCTTTCTTTAAAGGAGTAGCATAATAAGGGTCCATAAAGGAGATGGGCACAGCTGAAGGAGTGATGAGATTGGGGGTCGCCTCAAAGCTACAAAGACGCTGTAGTACTCCCTGATGAGAGTCCAGCCAGCTTTGAAGGACACCGCCAGTAAGAGTGGGGGAAATGTAGAAAGGGAAAGGGTCTTCTGAATCTGAATCCTCGGAAGTTCGAAAAAGCACTGACTGAAGAGCTGCTTCCACCCCTATAGGAGCAACATGGAGGCCGCAAGGGGGCTGATCCCAACCAAATTGACGAACAACCCTATCTGGTCTATAAGCATACGGACATAAGGCTCCCCCATGTACACTTTTGTTATCGGTAGGGACGAATCCAGGCAGACGACGTGGAGTAAGAATCAAGTTCCAAAGATCAGTAACGCCTTCTGATTTCTTTGAGGCATCATTCCTGGCTGCAAAGAGGAACCTGTCATTGGTATAAAGGTCATGAAGTTGCTCCCCAGAAGGAAACAATGGCTTAGCATAAGGACGGAATGTGAAGCTCCCTTCATCATCAATCACATGGACCAAAGGACACCTCGGTTTGCCCTAGGACCAGTGCCACGACCAGATTTTGAGAGAATCAGCATCAGCAACAACTTCCTCACCGACAGCAACCTCAACGCCCTCAGTAGCGCCCTCAGCATCATCCTTCTCACCAACGTCCTCGAGTTTGGGCCCCTCCGGACCAAATTTTGGGAAGTGTTCAAACAGAAAATGTTGCAGGAAGGTCAAGTCCAAGTAATAGTTTATGGGAAAGCACCCATAGGAATTGCTCAATTGCTCTGCAATCTGGTCTAACCTTGCATATAAGCCACCAAGATATAATTATAACAATGGAAGACAGACTCCTTGCGACAGCATGCTAGCAAAGACAAACACGGAAGGACTCACAGATTCCCACAGCGGGCCAGGCAAAACATAGCGGCTAAGCCAAAACACGATAAAACCTGATTTGTATAGACCCTCATCAAGGACAGGACCAGATTCAAAGTTATCACCGCAAATTTCACCAAAGAAATACCTTACCCAGTTGGCAAAGGTATGCTTCAAAGAAACCTTTTTACCTGAATGCTGGCCCTTTGAAGCAGACCTCCCAGCACCCCTTCCCTTAGAAGAAGACCCTTTCCTCTGCGATAGGATGTCGCGAGAATGCTTAGCACTCAGAACTATGGCAGCTTTCAATTCCCTTGCCATGTCAAAAAAATTCTCATCAATGTCAGAAAGGGAAAGGTCAGAATTACCAAACGAGGGTTGCTTCATGAGGACGATTACATCTTCCAGAGATGGAGTGAACTCCCCCCGTGCAGTAATGAAAGTGTGAGTAGTTGAACACCAACGTTGTACAAGCATGTGAAGATCAGCCACTCTCTTGCATACACTAAGTTTGGTAGAAATCTTAATGGCTTCAGCAATCCCTGTACTCTCCAGAACCTCAACGAACGAAGGGTCATCCTTGAAAACAGAAGCAACCCATTCAGGCCAGCCACCAGTCACACTGAGCCTCATATGGAATCGAACTTCTGACCAGGGGAATTCAGCCCTCAACAAACGAGACCGAAGCAGTGTTGGGCCTAGGGTCTTATTGTCAACATCAGTTACAGGTGAGGTTTTCAGATGGGCAAATTCCTCTGAGACAACAGTGGCCTTCAAAGGGAAGTTATGAAACAAATTACCAGACTTGGGTGGACCTTCGAATGGAGGAGAGGGGCGAGGAGCGTCTACCCAACGCCGATAACCTTGTTCCACGGGCTCAGATCGTGAAGGAGGGAGGTCATTTAAGATGGCAATGGAGATAGGTTGAGGGGGACGTCCCCTCATCACTTACATATTCAGAAGTATCAGACTCCAGATCTTCACCGGAGGAAGTTACAGCACTTGAACGGGCCATGGAATTGGAAACGGTTTTTGGTAAGGGAAAGAAAAAGGGGCCACAGTGAAAAAGAGAAGGAGGAAGGTCTTTAAAAATGAGAGGTGGGGGAATGTGGGAACGTGAGGGCATATTTGAAGAGTAACGTTAGAAGTGAGTGGAGGCACGGTTACCAACTGCAACAGCCACGTTTCACGCGATAAGGGGCTGGAAAGGAGTAAGCATGCAGGCTACTGGGTTTGTATTTGAAAAAATAGGATTATTTCAAATACAAAAAGGGGCTATTGATTAGGATTGGAAAAATAAATAGTTATTGGGCCAAGGCCCGTTAATAAGGAAGCAAATGGAAAGGGGAAGCTTCAAATGGCCCATAAGGATTATCTCAACCCAAGGCAAGACCCCACACCAGCAATGGCAGAAAATGTGGAAGCGTCCTCTGGTCAGAGCGTCCTCAACCCACAATATCCCTCTGAAGCTGAATGAGGTCCTGAGAAGTCACTCCTCCTTGGGCCCAACGCTCAATCAGTCATGTCAATCAGAATGCCACAAATGGGAAAGATGCCATTTCACTCAAGTGCCAAATGTAGTATGCCAGGGAAGAAGATGCCATTTCACTCAAGAAGGAAAAGGTACTGTTCATCTCCCCTACCAAGACTGAAGAAAGCAACGACCAGTAGGCAATAGAGGGAAGATCACAATGTCCATCAGACAAAGAGAAGGCCAAACTTGAAGACCAAGACATAAGCCTTCTATATAGAGATCACCACTGGTGACAAAAGGAGAGGCCAACAAGAACCAACACAAGTTGAAACCAGTAAACACCATTCCACTATACTTAGAGAATTATAACGACACAACCAGAGAGAGATATTATAGAGTCTTGATAGGGACAAACTGAGAGCGTCCTATGAATCTTACCATTTTTCACTGTATCTCCTGTAACACCCTAATATTTATATAGCTTAATTACTAATAATTTGTTGGTTCTAAAATAGGACTTGAAAATTTCGTTTTAAATCTTAACGAAAACCCGACAGAGTTTCCTCTGTTTATCGGACTTCCCAAAAATTTAGAGTTTTCACCTGTCAACCCAGAACAATCCAGAAAACATTTCAACATTTCTAAATATATTAATTAACTTTACAAGCCCTATTTACGACATATAATAAACTCGGGCTTATAGTGATTAGATTATTTCAAAAACCCAAAATAGATTAATTATAAAACAATGACTAGAATACACCCTTAACTAAATTACACTCCACGGTGTGGAGTGCACTCCTGCTCGGCCAGGGGCTGTGCTAGCTCAAGCTTAGTACCTGAAATGATAGTAAGGAGTGAGCATACACATAAAATGGGAAAGCAGTTTCTGAATATGACATAATAACTAACTAAGCCAATCACAAATATCAAATAAATCAAATAGCACACAATTTTAAACAACCAAAATCAGATTCCAGTTATAATCATTCCATATGCCTTAATTAATTCATATTCCCCTTAACACACAATTTAACAATAATTCCAAATTCCTTAATTCCATTGCTCATTTCCGTTATTCATTAGATACACTATTTCCCTTTCCTTAATTTCCAATTACCATTGCACCACTAGGAATTGATGCACCTGCTAGGTAATTCGGCACCTACTAGGGACTTTAAACCTGTCAGGACTGAGACACCCATTAGGCATCACCCGTTAGGACAATGCTGGTTAATTTAATTAACATTCATTTCCCATAAATTCCAATTCACATATTATTCATTTTCAGGTGGTTATGCAGTGGGATTGATCCTTTGGCGCACCGACGCCTAACGGGAATTTAGGACCTAATGGGCAATTGGCCTGACAGGAATTTGGCCCTAGCAGGCAATTCACCACCTAGCAGGGCACCTAGTGTGCCGGCTTGCCCAAGGATCAAGTCACACTGCATTCCCTTTTATTCCATATCAAAAATTCATTTTCCAAATAGATATATATATATATATATATATATATATATATATATATATATATAAACCAAAATTTTCCATCATTCCAGTCCATTTTCACAAAAGTCAAACCAAGCCTCAATGATCAACACATATATAATCAAATAGCCACAACTTCACATTCTTTACAACAATTTAACATTTATTTATAAACAATTAGCACCAAACACATATATCATCACATTTAGCACCAACTAAGCATATACTTAATCACAAACATTTATTAGAGTTACATTCACTTTTATTACTTAACCAAGGCACTCTCATTAATTAAGATCAATATTATCAATTTTATTTAATTTCTCCCCTAGGTTTTCTAATTTCCTAACTAACACATAACTCCTAGCAATCATTATATACATACCACAAACTATTCCCCAGAGTATGGTAATACTCACTAATACCCACTCCTTACCTTGCGTTTCCATAAACTTGTTTCCTTTCATATAGTGCTGCCCAAACGTAGCGCGGTTCATTGCTTTCGCTTGCGCTGATCCTAAAGCTCCTTCGTCGTCTAACCGGTCATATAAATTAAATAATAATCAATATCATGCGTTTTACGAAAAAAAGATTTTAACTTGAAAACACAAGTTAGTTTTCGAAAACATTTAGTTATTCCCAAATCAGAGTAACTAATTAAAATCATCATAAATAACGATTTAATTACAAATTGACACTAAATCACAATATCACTCATTTTCCAAAATAATAATAAGGTTCCAAAACAATAACTTTCTAAAACAGTTTAACAATAAATAATTACCAATATCATTAAAATTAGTATTAATATAAAAATTAAAACGTAACATAGAGCAATTAGAAAAGTATTAGGGATTTACCCTCAAATCCGATATTCGAAGCACCACCGATAACGAGGATGGTTCGGTCCTAGCTCCTTCAATGGTCACAAGCACAGCGGTATCGGCTTCGGTTCACGACCAACAAAGAACCACGCTGAGAACTCCGATCCCGGTGATGTCGGTGCAAGCGGTTAGGGGCAGCAACTCCTATATCGCATCCCAGCAGCTCCGGTGGCAGTGGCAGCAGTGGCTAACCGGGGAGGCGGTGGCGCGGTTCAACGGCAGAGGAATGCAAGGAGCAGCAGCAAAGAGCAGCAGCATCACTCTCCGAGAGAACGACAAACGGCGATGCACGCACACGAGCAGCGATCCATGGTGGCGGTTCGATCTGGTTCGCACCCAGCACAGAGCAGCACCGTTGGGTCGCGAGAAGGCAGAGATCAAGGCTGGTCCATGTCTCCCTGGTTCGTTAGCCTCGAACGACGGCGACAGTAGCAACTAACAGTGGCGGCGGCGCAGCGAACAGTGGCGGCGCTTGACGGTGTGGAGAGAGAGAGAGACGACGGGCACTGATCTTGGATGGCGGTGAGAGAGAAAGGGATCGCATAAGAGGAAGACAAGCGGCGGTGGCCCTCTGGTGGTGGTGGTCGCCGAGAGAGAGAGCGGCGGGAAGAGGGGAACACAAGGGAGGAAAGACATATGGGATGGGGGTTGGCGGCTGGACATGGAAAAGAAGAGGATTAGGGATTTGGCCCTAGGTACACCAGCACACACACATCACACGTTTTCTTTCCCTTTTATTTTTTTTTTTAAACATATGAAGATATAAATATACTAATATAAATACAAATTGTTTTCATACCCAAAATACTAATAGTAAGATTTAAACATATACTTACATTTATTTATTTATGCAATCAAATCTAAATAAATACCACTAATATAACTTTAAACAATGATTAATAATATAGGGAAATTACAAAGTTAGTAATTTGAAATATTAAAACAAACTATTTATTTAATGATACACCAAAAGCAAGGTGAAGTATGTGGTATAAAGAATATATATTTTTCAAACAAGGTATTTACTTTAAATGAACCTACTTTAAAGTATATATATATAAAATAGTTCAATAAAAATTAATATAAGGTACTTGATAGAAACAACCAACACTTTAATAATTATATATAAGAATTAACCATTTAATTTGAAAAAAAATTAGAATTTATAATATCAGAGAAAATCAGGATGTTACAATCCTTCCCCCAAAGAAATTTCGTCCTCGAAATTTGATTAGTGAAAATCATAAGGTTAGGATTTGAGAATCCTTAATTATCATTCCAATCAACTTAGATAAACACAAATAAAACCAACACTACAAATAGCACGAGAGTCTTCAAAAATCATTTATTTAACAAAAGAAATAAAACCATAGTGGTAATACAATGTAACTGTAGCAAAAGAATTTCAATCACTGGTTAAGCAAAAAGGTTCTCAAATTCAATCAAAGAGGAAATCATTTTTCATAACAATGCCAAATAGAGAAATCGTCGCTTGGTGTACAAAATAGCAACTACAGTTGAGTCAGCTCCAAACAAATCATTTAAGTTCTCAAAACTGAAAAGGAATTTTAACATTTAGCAGGTGATAGCTATTGGGAGGATATGTTGACTCTTTGTTATAAATGTAAAACAAATTCAAATCTCAAAGAGGCAACATAAAATATAATGCAAAGTAGGAGCTTTAAAAACTCAACTGGTCTAAACAAAATCAGCATTATGCATACAGTTTAAATTCGGATAACAAGTTCAGCACCTAAAATGGTACAACATTTGAAAATCTTGCTGAGAACTATTTTTTTATAAGAAAAACATAATTCCCTTACACATTCGAATGTGATATTAATTTGGTAAAAGCTTGAAGCAGAAAGAGTGGTACCTCTCTTTTCTACAAGAATTAAAACACGTAATAAAATCTATGCAGAAATCAAGATCCCCAAAAGTAGGAATTAATAATCAGGACTCAACAAATATGGTGCCATTAACTTAAATAAATGTCCGTTTAAATTACAAGGAGAAAAACTGAAACCTGCAAAGAATTAAAAATTTGTCAAGCTAACGTTCAAGAACATTTTCCCTTGCATAACAGTTTTGGGAAACTTCCTGTAATAAACTAAAAACTAAGATAATAGGTTGGCATTGGCCAATACTAATATATAAAAAAAATTCATGAGAAATATGTTAAGCAAGAAAAGCTATAGGTTGAAACTGATTTAACAATTTTCGTTCAAAAAGACATAACCGATGGCTCAAAATCCAAGATTCATCATTTTTAAATGCATGTGCATGCAGTCATGCAAAATCAGGGAACAAATTCATTAAAATCAAAAAGTCAACAAATCTAGCTTGCATTTTACATAAACTCTAAAATAGCAATTCAGAAAATTAAGATCATAGAGACTGAAGTAACAAAATATAAATAAGTGTTTTGGAAAAAGAGAAACATAGGTATGAATTAGGCTTTCGTAAATCATATAATATGCTTCATGAAGACTTTCTTTAAGTAAAAAAAATGAACCATTCAATAAGACCCTAATTGGAGGAACGGATCACGTATGAAGATTCAGAAAAACCTGTTCGGCTGAAAAGAACGATTATCTAAGCATATGATTCGCTATTACTAAACAACTCAACTAGCATATACATAGCACATTCAAGACATATAACGAAATCATATCATATAAATTCATTTTTATTTGAAATTTGGCATACTTCATATGCATGTATTCAAAGAAAACATATCCGAAAATTAGTTCAAAATGAGTTCGGGAGGTATGATTTCCATTATTTGCCCGAAAGCCCAAAAACATGAAAAATTACATGGCTGAAATAGAAATACATTTTCAAAAAAATACCAATTCAATTCCCAACACTATGAAGATTTACAGGTAGTGTCCCTACATATAAAAGAACAACGTGGTAAATTTTCAGGTCGATCGGAGTTCATCAGGTTCAGTTTTAACCCTGTGACCACTTTGTCAAAAACAACGTAATATCGGGGGCTGAACCTTAATTAGATTTATTTAAAATAGTAAACAAATTCCAAATGACCTCAAAATTTACAGGGACATCAGATATACTTAGCCAAAGGTTGTGTAAAATTTTCAAACCGATCGGAGCACGTTAGACTTGATTTTTCCCTTGCATTCGCAGTGTCGGAGACACCGGAATTGTCGGGTCTGATTGTGAAAAAGCATTTGTTTAAAATACTAACTTGCCCCAAACAGCTTGAACTTTTACACACTATATGGATTCGAACTTGGGATGCTCACATAAATTTTAATTTTTTTTTTCCATGACATTTTGAGCATCCTGAGCCTGAAAATGAATTTAACTTTATATGAAAAACCCCAATTTCCCAACAAACACTTAAAACCCAAAGATTCAAATAAAAAGCCAATCGTTTTCAAATCACATGCAACCTTCAGAAAAATCAGATATTACCTAGTACACAAACACATGGTTCATTTCCCTTAGACTTTCACAAAACTTTCAAAATAATTTTTTTTTTGGAACTTAAAGGTGGAATGATTATATCTACCAATAGGTATTTATATTTGAGGTGATCAGTCTCAAATATACATACATTAGTGATACAATTATTCTCATGTCGCCTAAGTTTTTGGTTAGGCGACTCTTAGTTTCAAAAGTACCGAAGTCTTGAGTTGTGTTGTCACATTTAGAAGTGGCTCACTTGGTTCAAGACTAAAGATTAATTTCTCCCGGTGGGGTAGCAACTTAGTGCTCTAGCCCGTTGGGGTATTTCATTTCTTTAATCTCGGCATTCGTCCATTTCTAAATATGAAACATTCAATTTCACAAGATTTCGGGTTTTGCTTGGTAAATCTCAAATCAATTTATTAAAAGCAACACATCAAGTCAAACACTAAGCATTTAGACACCTATCAAGTCAAATCAAACACTTAGCATGCATCACATATAATCACAACATAATTTCATTTTCATCAAACAAACTCCTAACCTATTTATTCATGAAATGGCCGAATGCATCCAAGCAAGAAATTATTATGCATGTGATCAAAATCGGAGTCAAGCTAAGCCCTCATCATGCCTCAACTCTAACACTAGTCTAGGACCAAATATTTCAATCAAAATATAACTCAGTCAAGTCCAGCAAATGCACACATCATCATTAGCACTTACAAAATGTCAATTAGTGCAATGGGCCAAATGCAGAAAATTTAAGGAAATGCAAATGCACAACCATTCCTATTATAACTCTAGCAATACACAAACAGATACTAGAATAAACTGCTACTAATTATAAGTTACTCGCTTGGTGAGTAAGCACAGGAGATGTGAATCCACACTCCATAGGCCGAGGAAAACTGCTCTGATACCAAAATGTAACACCCTAATATTTATATAGCTTAATTACTAATAATTTGTTGGTTCTAAAATAGGACTTGAAAATTTCGTTTTAAATCTTAACGAAAACCCGACAGAGTTTCCTCTGTTTATCGGACTTCCCAAAAATTTAGAGTTTTCACCTGTCAACCCAGAACAATCCAGAAAACATTTCAACATTTCTAAATATATTAATTAACTTTACAAGCCCTATTTACGACATATAATAAACTCGGGCTTATAGTGATTAGATTATTTCAAAAACCCAAAATAGATTAATTATAAAACAATGACTAGAATACACCCTTAACTAAATTACACTCCACGGTGTGGAGTGCACTCCTGCTCGGCCAGGGGCTGTGCTAGCTCAAGCTTAGTACCTGAAATGATAGTAAGGAGTGAGCATACACATAAAATGGGAAAGCAGTTTCTGAATATGACATAATAACTAACTAAGCCAATCACAAATATCAAATAAATCAAATAGCACACAATTTTAAACAACCAAAATCAGATTCCAGTTATAATCATTCCATATGCCTTAATTAATTCATATTCCCCTTAACACACAATTTAACAATAATTCCAAATTCCTTAATTCCATTGCTCATTTCCGTTATTCATTAGATACACTATTTCCCTTTCCTTAATTTCCAATTACCATTGCACCACTAGGAATTGATGCACCTGCTAGGTAATTCGGCACCTACTAGGGACTTTAAACCTGTCAGGACTGAGACACCCATTAGGCATCACCCGTTAGGACAATGCTGGTTAATTTAATTAACATTCATTTCCCATAAATTCCAATTCACATATTATTCATTTTCAGGTGGTTATGCAGTGGGATTGATCCTTTGGCGCACCGACGCCTAATGGGAATTTAGGACCTAATGGGCAATTGGCCTGACAGGAATTTGGCCCTAGCAGGCAATTCACCACCTAGCAGGGCACCTAGTGTGCCGGCTTGCCCAAGGATCAAGTCACACTGCATTCCCTTTTATTCCATATCAAAAATTCATTTTCCAAATAGATATATATATATATATATATATATAAACCAAAATTTTCCATCATTCCAGTCCATTTTCACAAAAGTCAAACCAAGCCTCAATGATCAACACATATATAATCAAATAGCCACAACTTCACATTCTTTACAACAATTTAACATTTATTTATAAACAATTAGCACCAAACACATATATCATCACATTTAGCACCAACTAAGCATATACTTAATCACAAACATTTATTAGAGTTACATTCACTTTTATTACTTAACCAAGGCACTCTCATTAATTAAGATCAATATTATCAATTTTATTTAATTTCTCCCCTAGGTTTTCTAATTTCCTAACTAACACATAACTCCTAGCAATCATTATATACATACCACAAACTATTCCCCAGAGTATGGTAATACTCACTAATACCCACTCCTTACCTTGCGTTTCCATAAACTTGTTTCCTTTCATATAGTGCTGCCCAAACGTAGCGCGGTTCATTGCTTTCGCTTGCGCTGATCCTAAAGCTCCTTCGTCGTCTAACCGGTCATATAAATTAAATAATAATCAATATCATGCGTTTTACGAAAAAAAGATTTTAACTTGAAAACACAAGTTAGTTTTCGAAAACATTTAGTTATTCCCAAATCAGAGTAACTAATTAAAATCATCATAAATAACGATTTAATTACAAATTGACACTAAATCACAATATCACTCATTTTCCAAAATAATAATAAGGTTCCAAAACAATAACTTTCTAAAACAGTTTAACAATAAATAATTACCAATATCATTAAAATTAGTATTAATATAAAAATTAAAACGTAACATAGAGCAATTAGAAAAGTATTAGGGATTTACCCTCAAATCCGATATTCGAAGCACCACCGATAACGAGGATGGTTCGGTCCTAGCTCCTTCAATGGTCACAAGCACAGCGGTATCGGCTTCGGTTCACGACCAACAAAGAACCACGCTGAGAACTCCGATCCCGGTGATGTCGGTGCAAGCGGTTAGGGGCAGCAACTCCTATATCGCATCCCAGCAGCTCCGGTGGCAGTGGCAGCAGTGGCTAACCGGGGAGGCGGTGGCGCGGTTCAACGGCAGAGGAATGCAAGGAGCAGCAGCAAAGAGCAGCAGCATCACTCTCCGAGAGAACGACAAACGGCGATGCACGCACACGAGCAGCGATCCATGGTGGCGGTTCGATCTGGTTCGCACCCAGCACAGAGCAGCACCGTTGGGTCGCGAGAAGGCAGAGATCAAGGCTGGTCCATGTCTCCCTGGTTCGTTAGCCTCGAACGACGGCGGCAGTAGCAACTAACAGTGGCGGCGGCGCAGCGAACAGTGGCGGCGCTTGACGGTGTGGAGAGAGAGAGAGACGACGGGCACTGATCTTGGATGGCGGTGAGAGAGAAAGGGATCGCATAAGAGGAAGACAAGCGGCGGTGGCCCTCTGGTGGTGGTGGTCGCCGAGAGAGAGAGCGGCGGGAAGAGGGGAACACAAGGGAGGAAAGACATATGGGATGGGGGTTGGCGGCTGGACATGGAAAAGAAGAGGATTAGGGATTTGGCCCTAGGTACACCAGCACACACACATCACACGTTTTCTTTCCCTTTTCTTTTTTTTTTTAAACATATGAAGATATAAATATACTAATATAAATACAAATTGTTTTCATACCCAAAATACTAATAGTAAGATTTAAACATATACTTACATTTATTTATTTATGCAATCAAATCTAAATAAATACCACTAATATAACTTTAAACAATGATTAATAATATAGGGAAATTACAAAGTTAGTAATTTGAAATATTAAAACAAACTATTTATTTAATGATACACCAAAAGCAAGGTGAAGTATGTGGTATAAAGAATATATATTTTTCAAACAAGGTATTTACTTTAAATGAACCTACTTTAAAGTATATATATATAAAATAGTTCAATAAAAATTAATATAAGGTACTTGATAGAAACAACCAACACTTTAATAATTATATATAAGAATTAACCATTTAATTTGAAAAAAAATTAGAATTTATAATATCAGAGAAAATCAGGATGTTACATCTCCTGATAGCTACGCCCTCTTGCTCTCTTGTATTTTCTCTCTCAATGAAAGTAATAAAATGAGGCCTTGATTTCACTAAGTTTACGAACCCATTTCTTTATTTTGCATTCCTGTTATTTTCCTTGCAAAATATAAAATCTTGGCAGAAACACACAGTCATCTCCAAGTCTCCATATTCCAACTTAAATCTCTCTCTTTCTTGAGGCTGTTGCTTATGGTGTTGTCGTTCAGCCTGCAATCATTCCAAGGAACACAACCATTCCAACAAAGAAGTCCCTCAGATCACTGTTTGCTTTGACATTGATGCAAACGACATCTTGAATGTCTCTGCTGAGGACAAGACCACCGGGCAGAAGAACAAGATTACTATCACCAATGACAAGGGTAGACTCTCTAAGGAGGACATTGAGAAGATGGTCCAAGAGGCAGAGAAGTACAAGGCCGAGGATGAGGAGCACAAGAAGAAGGTGGATTCAAAAAATGCTTTGGAGAACTATGCTTATAACATGAGAAACACAATCAAAGATGACAAGATTGCTTCAAAGCTTTCACCTGATGAAAAGAAGAAGATTGAGGATGCTATTGAAAATGCAATTCAATGGTTGGAGGGTAACCAGCTGGGTGAGGCATATGGGTTTAAGACAAGATGAAGGAGCTTGAAAGTATCTGCAATCCAATCATTGCCAAGATGTACCAGGATGCAGGTGCTCCTGACGTGGGTGGTGGCATAGATGAAGATGATGTCCCACCATCTGGATCTGGTGGTGCTGGACCCAAGATTGAAAAAGTTGATTAATCTGTTTGTTGAATTTGATTTGGCTGCGAATTTTCTTAGGACATTTACCAACTTTTTCTTTATCTACTTTTTTTAAGTCTATTTTGGCAAGCATTTTGGTGTCTTCCCATCTGGGGTGAAGATGTTGAATGATGTTTCATTTTGTTTTTGACTAAATTTTCATATTTTCCCAGGATTGGAAGTAAGGTGTTTAAAAGAAGTTTATGTTATAGCAGTCAATTGATTATTTTGTCTTTCTTAAAATAAATGTTTTTATCTTGCCACATTGATACATTGGCATCCCAATTTTTTTTCAAAAATCTTTCATCTTATTCACTTACTCCATCTCTCAATTTTCTCACTTCACCTTTCACACCACTCTTCCATTTCATTCACTCATATTTAAACTCATCCATTCATCCTTCACTTTTTTTTTACTCAAACAAAAATATTAGAATTGTAATCAATCACTATCATTATATTTTTTAAAATCATGCATGATAGGACTGTAATCATGATTGTTATCATGTATAATAACGATTTTTTGATTATAATCACTACTGAAGGATTTTACAAAAAATTTATTGGTCACTATCATAAATTTGGTTGTTTAAATAAAAAAAACATTAAAGACAATGAGGTGTAATGAGGTAGGTGATTTATGAAGAAAAATATAAAGTGTTCAATAAGTTACGTTGTGGGAAATATGAATGTGAGATGCTGCGAGGGAAAGAAAAACATGATATTGACCTTTCGTAGTAATTACAACCACTATCGTATATGATGGTGATTTTATTCACTATCAAGGATTTTTAAAAAACATATAAGTATAAAAGTGAATGGGTGAGTGAGAGTGAGGGAGAGAGAATTGGAGTAAATGAGAGTGAGAATATTCAGGGATAAAACTAAGGGATGACTTATGGATGTTATGGTCACTTCAACACTTTTAAAATTCTTATATACACACATGCATTGCTCAAATACTTATGTGCAGCACCCCATAAGTTATACTCATATTTATATAGAATATCTTTCTTTAGTCCTTATAACTTGTAACTGGTCTACAGTGAGTATTGGTTGTATCCATTTTTTTTAAACTTTTACCTACTTATTATTTATTTTATTAAAAATAAAAAAGAACTGGGGCAATAGATGTAACACCCATATCTTTTATAAAGGGAACAAAATAATTTATTAGAATTTGTTGCGATGGAAGAGTAAAAGTTCGCTTTATACAAGATTAGTGGATAAAAATTGTTCTTTAAAGTACGTCATTTCGGTGTTACAACGGATTAAATCCAGTAAATGAATCAATGAATCAATTCCTTTCCATTTGAGTCTCTGTCTTGACAGATGAAAAGACTTTATCTTCTACTTTTACCTACCACCAAAAATGGTAGATGGGAGTAAATCACTTGTCATATCGTGTAAGCAGATAATTAATTGAATAATCATAGACAAACATACACACACAGTCATCATAATGCAGTTTACATGCTCAATCCATTATTTGCAATCATATTATCTTAGCTTTATGTGACATGATGCATGATCTCTCACATCAATTCTCCTTCACTTGTTGGATCCAACATCTGTATCAATCATACGTATCCACAATACTCGGGACCCTTGAACACAATATCTTCACAACCCTTTGTCAAAAATTATAATCAATTCTAAGTAAAGGAAAACAACTGAGATTGAACATCTTTCATCCTGGGCAGATACACGCAAAATCTCATGCGTACCACAATACTCTGGACCAAGGACGGACCATGCCCGATGGCTGATACACGCAACTCTTGTGCGTTACCTCGATACTCTGGACCGAGGTCGGACCAAGCCAAATGGATGATACACGCAACATCACACTTATCTATGATTACTCAGGACCAGTGGATAAGGACATGCGTATCCACGATTACTTAGGACCAGTGGATAGGACCAAGCCAAATAATCATTCTCCATAATCATATACATCTCTTCATCGACATTCTATTTCATCATTCACAATTTCATGTGTAAATGCGACAACTCCAACATTTCATTTTTCATTAATATTTTCATTTCATCATCATTCATCATTCCATTATTCATATATAACTTATCAGTTCAATTCTCATTAGGATTTGCTCTCTAGTTAAATCAACCAATTCATATTGTTAATTGCTCTTGGACAGTCAACGTTCTCTTATCTCATTTCCTCATGTCCAATTATTGCACTTATTATAATTTGTAATCACCATCATTCATGATTATCATTCTCAAATTATCATACTCCATTTATCATTCGTCATTGTCATTCTAAAGTCATTATACTCATGATTATCCATTTCATTTCATTATAAAGAGAATCCTCATTTATAACTAAATCATCATAATCATTATTCATAATAATCATTCTCAAATAATCATGAACAACGCATGATTAAGATAATCATAAAAATATTCACTTAGTCATAAAAATACATTCCACATTCCATAAGTGTGTTAGGTTAGGGCTACGTGTATTAAAATTTGGCAGTTTGCACTTCAGGAGTCTTGGTAATCGATTACCAGAGGGTAGTAATTGATTACCAGGTGAAAATTCAAATTTTGGTACCAAATTCTGCCTGGTAATCGATTACCAAACCCTGGTAATCGATTACCTTGCAGAAATTGCATACTTAAATGAGGTTTTGATATACCAACTTTTGATACACTTCACTTTCACCGAATACAACCCAAAACAGATCAAAATCACATATAATTGCACATGTTCATGCATATTTCAAGAAATCAAAGCATCATCTTCATATTCAATTCACTTAGTATGCATAAAAGGCGTAAAATCACAACTTAGCATATGATTTTCATTTCCTTTGCAAAATAGTCCAAGTTCAGAATTTATTTAGCTCATATTCATCATTTTAAACATGCTCAAGTCAAGGTTTTATAAAGAACCATGGGTTGTCTTGGACTCCAAACCAAGCAACCTTGTCATGGTTTATTCATTTATCTTTTCACACATAATCAATCAAGCATACTCCAATAATTATCCTAGCGATATGAATGAGATCTCTCATACCTATTTGAAGTCGTCGAATAGATTTCAGGCTGAAAGGAATGGATTTGGTTGGAAAACAACTCAATCTACAGCTTGCAGCCACTAGCAAAATAGCTTTGCTGAGCTTACTTTATCAGAGTCTTTGACCAAGAAATTGACATAAACAATTGGGGAAATTGGTCAAAACATAAACTAGGATATGCTAGCTATAGATTAAAACAAGTTTGAGAGCTTGAGTGATTGGAGCTCAAAATATGATGTTTTTAAATGATAATTTTCTCTCTTTCTTAGTAATTTTGGCTTGTTTCTCAAGTAATTGTAGGAAAAGATTGAGATTTTATCTATTATTGATGAGGAATGAGATCCTTTGGGATTTTGTACCTTTTTGATCTTAATTTTAGGTTTTGGAGCAATATTTTGATGAATTGGAGCAGAGGAGGAAGAAACAAGCTCTGAAACATTGAAGTCGAAGCAAAGAAGGGCAAAATGGTGATTTTCAGCTTCGTGCGCTCAAGCGCAGTCCAGGCGCGCCCAAGCGCAGGTGGTCAGAATGTCAAAAAAAGGGGTGCAAATGGTTAAATCTCTCAGGTATTCCTGCGCCCAAGCACAGTCAAGGCGCGCTCAAGCGTACGAAGGGGTCAGTTACTTAAAAATGGGGTCAAAATTCCATTTCGTGGCAATTAAACAAGGTGCACTCAAGCGCGGGTCTCGTGCGCCCAAGCGCACGGCGTCAGATTTTGATAATTTAAATCTTATCTTTTCAGATTTAGTTAGGGATTTGTTTTGAACTCTTTTAAAATAGGTTTTATTTAGGTTTTCTGAGTTAGTAAACACAGTGTAGAGAGAAATATATTGAGAGAGTTTTTGGAGGCAAGTTGAAGGATTGCACTTTGTGATTGGAGATTGGGGTAATTCCATGTCTTCTCTTATGATTTTCATTATTCTTCTTTCTTCTGCCTCTTTGATCATGTGTAACTAAACTCCTATTTGGGAACATGTGGATTTGTATGGAACCTTCATAGTTATTTGCTTAATGAATTGATGTTTTTCCAATTAAGTATTGTGTTTGATTATGTTCTTATTTGTTTATCATAATTTTGAGCTCGATTGTGATTTGGTAATTCTAATTGAATAGGAATATTGAATTAGGATTTAGACCTTTAATCAAACAATTCAATTACGTAGGTATAGGAATATGTCTATGAATTGGATAACCTTCTAATAATTTTGATTGAACATTAATTGGTAAGATTAGGATTTAAAGCTCTGCTTAAGGAAATAAGGGAGATTAAATTACTAAGAAACATGGTTGACCTAAGGAATTAGGCTGCTTTTAGCTTTGCAAAATTGGTTCAATACTTAGGAAAATCATTGATTCGTTAGCAATTATTATAGGAACCTACAATGAAACAAGTTCCCAAGTTTTCCCAAATTCTTTCACAACCACTTTTTATTTGTGTTTTTGTTTTTCAATTTAATTTAGTTAAGAATTTTCCAATCAATTTAAATTTAATTTGAATTTCACGTAGTAACTACGACTTAGGTGAGAATTATTTTAATTGATTTTAGTCCTCGTTGGGAACGACAACCCACTTCCACTTTATTACTTGTCATGAACTGGTGCACTTGCCAGAACGCCAACAAGTTTTTAGCGCCGTTGCCGGGGATTAAAATTAGATTTTAATAATTTTTCGGTACTTTTAGTAGTTACTTAGTGGAATTTTAATCTAGCTGTTTATTCTTAATTATTTCTATTTACTCAACAGGTGCTTTTAACCCTCTTTGCCGAGATTGGTATATGCACTTGCGTTCTGTAGGTGATTACAACAGCCTTCAATTCGATCCTGAGATCGAGTTGACAGCGAAGAAGCATAGGAAACAAGCACAACAAGAGAAAAGGAGACGAGCAAGAATAATGGCGGAAGAGCGTGAGCGCGAGCGCAGGAATGAGCGTGAGCCGGAACCTAAAAGGCGTACCTTGGCTGATTACGCCTTAGTCGACGCGACCTCAATTGGTACTAGCATAGTACGACCTGCTGTCACTGCCTCAAATTTTGACATCAAGGGGGCATATCTGAACATGCTGCAACAAAATCAATTTAGCGGTGCCCCAGATGAGGATCCGAGTGATCACATTGCTAGTTTCTTGAGTTACCTGGACTTCTTCAAGATTCAAGGTGCAAGTGATGAGGCAATAAGGTTGAGGCTTTTCCCTCTCTCATTAAGGGGAAATGCGCTTCAATGGCTCCGTGCACAACCACAAGGGAGCATCACTTCTTGGGAGGAATTGGCTAAGAATTTCGTGGACAAATACTTCCCACCTTCCAGACAAGCTCAGCTTAGGCAAGAAATCACTGCCTTCACTCAGCAGGATGGAGAATCTTTACATGAGGCGTGGGAAAGGTACAAGCATATGTTGAAGAAGTGTCACAATCACTCTATGCCTGAATGGATGCAAATGAGGACATTCTATGATGGGTTGAGTCTCTCCAATCAGCATTTGGTCGACTGTGCATCACAAGGTTCATTAGAGAGCAAGACCGTTGAAGAGGCTAGGCAGTTGTTTGAAAAGATGGCTCACAACAGCAGTCGTGCCACTGTTAGGAAGCGTATCATGAAGAAGTTGATCTGGAACCTGAGAATGTGCAAGCTTTGTTCGCCCAGAATAAGGAGATGCAGCAGCAAATAGCTGCATTGACTCAGAAATTAAACCAGGTTTAGATGGGTTCTTCTGAGGTAGTGCTTTCCTGCATTTTCTGCAAGGGTAATCATCAAAATGGAGACTGTGCTTTTGAGTTTGGCACAAGTGAAGAGGCTAATTTCATAGGAGGAGGTCAGAGGAATAATCCCTACTCTAATACTTACAATCCGGGATATAGAAATCATCCTACCTTCTCCTGGCGCAGTCCAGCACTTTAGCCACCACAGCCATCACAGCCTCCACAGCAAGAATAGAAGATGGCACCATGGAAAGCAGCTCTTGAAAGGGTTACTAATACAATAAGTAACTTAGCAGAGGAGACCAGAGCGGGGTTAAAAAATCAAGGAGCTAGTATTCGCAATTTGGAGATTCAGATGGGTCAGCTTTCCAAGCAAATGTCAGAGAGGCCATCCGGATCCTTTCCAAGTGATACAGTTCCTAATCCAAGGGAGCATTGCAAGGTCATTACTCTTCGAAGTGACAAGTCTCTTGAGGAGCCACGGAAAAAGAGTGATGATGCGGTAATTGAGGCTGAAGAGGAGAAGGAACAGAAACCAGAGGAAGTGCAACAAAAGCAGAATTCGATTGCACCTCAGGAAAAGGAAAAAGAAAAACAGCCACAGATTTCCCTCAAGGTTCCTTTTCCTCAGAGATTTAAAAAGGAGGACACCAAGAAGCAATTTGCCAAATTCATGGAGGTGTTCAAGAGACTCCAGATCAACATCCCATTTGCGGAGGCTCTTGAGCAAATGCCCACCTATGCTAAGTTTACGAAGGAGCTCCTGAGTAACAAGAGGAAGATTCAGGATGATGAGACAGTTATGCTGACTGAAGAATGCAGTGCCATATTGCAAAAGAAGCTTCCTCAGAAACTTAAGGACCCAGGGAGTTTCACAATTCCATGCAACATTGGTGGGTATAACATTGGAAAGGCTCTATGCAACTTGGGAGCTAGCATCAACTTGATGCCTCTCTCTATCTTCAAGAGATAAGGCATTGGGAAGGTGAAACCAACCATGATGTGTCTCCAGCTGGCAGATCGCTCCATCAAAAGACCTTATGGTAAAGTGGAGGATGTTCTTGTTAAGGTTGACAAGTTCATCTTCCCAGCTGATTTTGTGATCCTGGATATGGAGGAGGATGCTGCTATTCCACTTCTTTTGGGAAGGCCATTCTTGGCCACTGGGCGAGCCCTCATTGATGTGCAACAGGGCGAGCTCAAGTTGCGGGTTCATGAAGAGGAAGTATCCTTCAATGTGTATGAATCCATGAGAAGGCCTAAGGAGGAGGAGCATTGCTTCATAGTGGATGTGATTGATGCCTTAGTCACATCCACTTTTGAGAAGACCTGCCATAGTGACACAATGGAGGCAGCATTGGTGCAAGGAGAGTGTGGAGAGCCAGAAATTGATAAAGTAGCATCTCAGCTAGATGCAACTTCAGAGTACACAGGCACCAAAATCATGGATCTGAGGAGACATGACAAGGAGGCTAGAGCAAAACCGGAGCTTAAAACACTCCCAGCCAATCTCAGGTATGCTTTTCTAGATGACTCCGACTACTACCCTGTCATAATTAATAATGCTTTAACTGAATTAGAAACTGAAAAATTAATGAGAGTTTTAAGGCAATATAAATCTACAATAGGATGGTGTGTAGATGACCTCACAGGGATTCATCCCAGCTTTTGCATGCATAAGATTCTCCTGGAGGAGAATTTTAAGCCTGTAATTCAGCCTCCAAGGAGACTCAATCCTACTCTCCAGGAGGTAGTAAGAAAGGAGGTGGTAAAACTTTTAGATGCAGGAATAATTTACCCCATCTCTGATAGCACTTGGGTAAGCCCAGTGCAAGTGGTCCCAAAGAAGGGTGGTTTAACAGTGATTAAAAATGACAAAAATGAACTCATCCCCACCCGCACTGTCTCAGGGTGGAGAGTTTGTATTGACTATAGGAGATTGAATAATGCCACCTGAAAGGACCACTTCCCATTGCCATACATGGATCAGATGTTAGAAAGATTAGCTGGACATGCATATTACTGTTTTCTTGATGGATATTCCGGTTATAATCAAATCTGTGTTAACCCTAATGATCAAGAAAAAACGGCATTCACATGCCCCTTTGGAGTTTTTGCATACCGGAGAATGCCTTTTGGACTTTGTAATGCACCAGCCACTTTTCAAAGGTGCATGCTTGCAATATTCTCTGATATGATTGAGAACTTCATAGAGGTATTTATGGATGATTTTTCGGTCTATGGGTCATCATTTGATTCATGTCTTAGTAATTTGGGAAAAAAATTTCAAAGATGCCAAGAAACCAATCTTGTCCTTAACTGGGAGAAATGCCAATTCATGGTTAAGGATGTGATAGTTTTGGGGCATAAGATATCTGAAAAAGGAATAGAGGTAGATAAAGCAAAAATTGATGTAATTGAAAATCTACCTCCTCCAACAAATGTGAAGGGGATTAGAAGTTTTCTGGGCCATGCCGGTTTCTACCGGAGATTTATAAAAGATTTTTCAAAAATAGCTAAGCCCCTTTGCAATTTGTTGGAGAAGGATGTGGAGTTCAAGTTTGATAAGGAATGTATGAATGCTTTTGAAACTTTGAAAAGGAAACTAGTAACAACTCCTATAGTGGTCACACCCGATTGGGGAAAACCTTTTGAACTGATGTGTGATGCCAGTGACCATGCTATAGGAGCTGTTCTAGGACAAAGAGTTGATAAAGTATTTCATATAATCTACTATGCTAGTCGTGTTCTAAATAGTGCTCAGGTGCACTACACGACTACTGAAAAGAGCTCTTAGCAGTAGTGTTTGCCATGGATAAATTTAGGTCCTATCTCATAGGGTCAAAAGTAATTGTTTACACAGATCATGCTGCACTTAGGCACCTTTTGGCTAAGCAAGACGCTAAGCCAAGACTGATAAGGTGGATCTTGCTTTTGCAAGAGTTCGATTTGGAGATTAAGGATAAGAAGGGGGTTGAAAATGTAATAGCTGATCTCCTATCTAGACTTTCCCTTGAAACTAGTGATAAAGATAACCAGGTTCCAATAGATGATGCATTCCCGGATGAACAACTCCTCGCTGCATCTGCATTACCATGGTATGCTGATTTAGCAAATTACTTAGCAGAAGGGGTCATTCCCGAAGATTTAACTTGGCAACAAAAGAAAAAGTTTTTACATGACGCCAAGTTTTATTTTTGGGAAGAGCCCTTTCTGTTTAGAAGAAGTGTAGATGGAGTAATTAGGAGGTGTGTAGCTGAGGAAGAAATTCCTGACATTCTTTGGCATTGCCATAACTTCCATTATTCAGGTCACTATGGTCATGAGAAAACAGCATCCAAGGTTTTACAATGTGGTTATTTTTGGCCAACTCTTTTTAAAGATGCTCGTGATTTTGTGATCAAGTGTGACCGATGCCAAAGGATGGGGAATATTTCTAGGAAAGATGAAATGCCTCTCCAAAATATTTTGGAGTTAGAGGTGTTTGATGTTTGGGGGATAGATTTTGTAGGCCCATTCCCACCATCTTATAACAGCAAATACATTCTTGTGGGGGTAGATTATGTTTCTAAGTGGGTTGAGGCCATCCCCACTTCCACCAATGATGCTGCAGTAGTGATAGAATTTTTAAGGAAGAATATTTTATGCAGGTTTGGAGTACCAAGAGTGCTCATTAGTGATGGTGGAAGTCACTTTTGCAATAAAGTGATGGAGAAGGCATTAGCTAAATATGGGGTGCACCACAAAGTTGCCACCCCAAATCACCCACAGACATGTGGTCAGGTTGAAGTGTCTAATAGGTCCCTTAAGAGAATCTTAGAGAAAACTGTGAATAGTTCTAGGAAAGATTGGTCTAGAAAATTAGATGATGCTCTTTGGGCATATAGGACAGCTTACAAAGCCCCTATTGGCATGTCACCTTTTCAAGTGGTTTATGGAAAAAACTGCCATTTGCCTATTGAACTTCTTCATAAAGCATACTGGGCAACCAGATTTTTAAACCTTGATATGCAATTGGCAGGAGAAAAGAGGTTATTGCAGCTCACTGAACTTGACGAGTTTAGGGAGCAAGCATATAACACCTCTCGCATTTTTAAAGAAAAAACGAAAAGGTGGCATGACAAAAGAATAATCAATAAAGAGTTTCATGTTAGACAAAGTGTCTTGCTGTATAACTCTAGACTTAAGCTTTTTCCAGGAAAGCTTAAGTCTAGATGGACAGGTACTTTTTGTTATGCTGCAGGTACTGCCTTTTGGAGCTGTGGAGATTAAAAATCCCTCAAATGGGAATGTGTTTAAAGTGAATGGACAGCGACTCAAGGTGTACTATGGGGAGGTAATCGACAAGAGCTCATCCAAAGTGGAGCTCAAAGACCCTTAGTCTCAACCTAGTGTCATCCGTCAGGCTCGGGACGTTAAACAAGTGCTTTCTGGGAGGCAACCCAGTGGTAAGTAATTTAATTTTAGTTTTTTTTGTGTAGGATTTTTACAGTTTATTATAATAAAAAAAATTTGGTACAGGTCTGTACGCCACGCCTGGGCGCGCCTTTCATGCGTCCAAGCGTGGTGGGGTCACACGAGCAGAAAAGGGGGGTGAAAAACAAATTTTAATTAAAAGAAATAAGCCCCAACTCAGTAAGTTCTGCGCTCAAGCGCAGTCTCCAGCACACTCAATTGCAGTGGGGTTCATGAACTAAAAAGGGGGTGTAAAATTCGTGTGCTCAAGCGCACGATAGGCGCGCTCAAGCGCGCCGCATCAGATTCAGCAGATAAAAGGGTGTTTTGAACCCTAATTCACTCACTCCCTTCCTTCTTTCATACTCGAACTTCCTCTTCTCTTTCTCCCCTCTCAAAAACCGAACTCTTTCTCCCACAATTTACACCAAATAATTACTCCTCACCTTCTCCCTTCATCAAATCCGTGTTGCTCTCACTCTCCTCTCTCTTTGCATGTGCGATTTGGGCTCTCTCTCTCCACTCGGTTTGCTCATCTCTTGCGTGCTAGGTAATTTCGGTTTCTTTGTTTCCTTGGCTGTAGGACTAGTTTTCTTTTGTTTAAACTTAGTTCTCTGTATGGTTTAATGATTCTTAGGGTGTCTAGACTTTAGATTTGAGTTGTAGAGATAGTTCAATTTTAGTGCACACTAGGTGTTTGCTATTTTGCCTTAGAGAGCTTGAGCACTATGTCTACCAGTAGGGAGAAGGGAAAGAGACCTAGAGTTAGTGCACCAACATCTTCATCATCTAGGAGGGTTTTTGAGCAACCTGAGGTCAAAGTGTTTTATGATGCCCAATGCAAGGGCAAGGGCATTGTGACTGAGGGTAGTATTGAAAACCCCTTTTATATCCCTAGCATTTTCATTGGTAGCCGCATTAACCACAACCATTGGAATACATTTACCAAGGAGCCTGATTCCGTGTTTAGCAAGTCCTTAGTTTGGGAGTTTTTCGCCCATGCCCACTATCGTGAGGTGAAAACTCCAGGTTGTAGATTAAGCTGGGTTAGGGGGAAACAGATATCCTACGACCCACACACCATAGCTAGAGTCCTAGAGCTGCCTGATTATCTAGCTGACATTGATTTTGTTGAGTACTTTCGTCGTTCCACACTTAATAATGAGGATTATGATGATCTGAAAAGTCATCTCTTTTTGGAAGGAAAAGATTGGAACTTCGGTGCCAACGGGTCAGTTAAGCATGTTTATGCTAAGCACTTACAGCCTTGGGCGAGATTCTGGGCCCATTTTGTCATGCACAACATCTACCCCCAATCCCATGAGTTCGAGTGTAAGCCTTCCATTCTTCGCATTGTCTTTGGGATATATGATGAGATGCAGGTGGATGCAGCGTGGTTGATGTCTGAGTATCTTTTTCACCTAGCCCGGGAGTCCAAACCGGGTACTTTTGGGTTGCCTTGGTTGATCACCAAGTTGTGTAATGATGCGGGCGTGTTTTTTGGTGATGATTTGCGCGATCTGAAGTGTTCGGCCCAGCTCACTCGCAAACATCTGGCGAAATATGAGAAGATAGCTCATGAAGAAGAAGGCCAAGGAGAGTCGGCTGCTGCTCCACAGGTTGCTGACCTGGCTGCTCATGCACCCTTGGAGGGGGTGATGGCTGATATGTCGAGAATGATGGCGTTCAGGACCGACATACTAGGTATTTTCGGATGGAGCAGCAACGGAACCAGGAGAGGGATGCGCATTAGCGACAGATGGGTGAGCAGGTGGGTGTCCCATTTCATCTTCCACCATACACGGATGAGGAGATGCGGATGTTGGATTCCTCTTCCTCTGATGATGTGCCGGATGGTGGAGCGGGATTGTGATTTAGGGGTTTATGGGGTGGTTTCTATTAGAGTTGGTGGTTGGTGGTTGGTTTTAGTTTTTGTAGCACTGGACATGTGATTTGGTACTTTTGTTGATGCTTATGGACTTGTACCTCCAAAAAGATTTGTTAGTTTTTTTTTTATGGTTTAATTGTCCTCATTATTCAGGTCATTATCATTGTGTTGTTTACCTGTGGTATATGTGGTGCCTCTTGCACCTTAAGATATTGTGTTATGCAGGTGAATAAGTTTGGGGGAGTTTCCTCCCATGTGCTTTACAGGGACCAATTGAATGTGAGGGAAGTTTTCTATTTTTCCCTTGTTTTAATTTTTATTTTGTAGCAGATTAGATTTGTTTGCTTGAGGACAAGCCACATTCTAAGTTTGGGGGAGGGTAACAAAATAAAAAAAAATTCAGAACTTGATTTCTCCCTTAACTTTGTGTTGGTTTTGTATTGGCATGAGTAGGCATTAATTCTAGGTGTTTGACTTGTTCTTTGATAGGTGTAAATGCTTAGTTGTGGATTTTGACTTGTTTTACCCAGATACTAATTGGATTTAGCTTTGAAAATTTTTGAAAATTAGTTGGCTGGCAAACTTGTTGTGAATGATTGATTAGTGAATTGTCCTAAGCCAGTGAGATTTTGAGCCTACACACTTAAAGGAGTAATGCTTAATGATTATTGTGATAAAACTCCTATTTCTTTCATGAGTGTTGTTCACTTTGATTGTGTGTTCTAGAACTTGACTTGTGACCTTTTCAAAATTGACAATTGATTGCATGCATAAAAATGATTGAGGCACTTAGGTGTGTGTTTTTGAGGCCTTCAACAGTTTTTGAGATATAACATCCCTTAGTTGGCCACTTTGAGCCTGATGTGATATAATGGTTTTCTTTGGTACCCTACATTAATTGATAATTTTAGTGAAGTACCTTTGAATTTGTGAATGAGCAATTAAGTGGAATGTTATTGAAAAAAATTGTGAAAGTGTAAGTGCTGAAAATTGAATATTTCTATGTCTCTTCAGAAAAAAAAACAACAAATGTGCTTGAAAGAAAAAATTTTAGAGAAAGGAAGAGAAGAGAATAGAAATAGAAATAGAAAAAGAAAAAGAGGATCAATTGAGTTGAGTTGTGATTGTGTAATTACATTCATTACTCATTTCATAATTCAAAAGGGAAGTGTTTTGATGTTATTATTTAAGCCTTTTGTGTATCCTTTGGTTCTTTTATCCCACCGGACACTTTTAGTCATGGCCCCGTTACAACCAAATAAAGACCTCATGATTTGTGTATGCAGTTAATAAATTCAGTGGAGATGTAGGTCTATATTCAAGCTTATGGTAACATACTTTCATTGTTGAACCTGGAGTGAATTGATGAATATTGCCCATACACATGAGAGATGTTGAGAGGTTGTGTGCTCACTAATCCTTAGTTCACTTTAATTTTGTTTGCCAACTAGTTTTCATTGAGGTGATTTGCTAGTGAAGAGAAGTATTTTGGGTAGGTGAGTCAGAGTCTATGATTAGCATGTTATATCTTGATAGGAGAAGTCTTAAGCTATGGATTTTTGTTTTACTTTTGCCTAGGACATGCAAAATGCTAAGTTTGGGGGAGTGATTGGAGCTCAAAATATGATGTTTTTAAATGATAATTTACTCTCTTTCTTAGTAATTTTGGCTTGTTTCTCAAGTAATTGTAGGAAAAGATTGAGATTTTATCTATTATTGATGAGGAATGAGATCCTTTGGGATTTTGTACCTTTTTTATCTTAATTTCAGGTTTTGGAGCAATATTTTGATGAATTGGAGCAGAGGAGGAAGAAACAAGCTCTGAAACATTGAAGTCGAAGCAAAGAAGGGCAAAATGGTGATTTTCAGCTTCGTGCGCCCAAGCGCAGGTGGTCAGAATGTCAGAAAAAGGGGTGCAAATGGTTAAATCTCTCAGGTATTCCTGCGCCCAAGCGCAGTCAAGGCGCGCTCAAGCGTACGAAGGGGTCAGTTACTTAAAAATGGGGTCAAAATTCCATTTCGTGGCAATTAAACAAGGTGCGCTCAAGCGCGGGTCTCGTGCGCTTGAGCGCACGATGTTAGATTTTGATAATTTAAATCTTATCTTTTCAGATTTAGTTAGGGATTTTTTTTTGAACTCTTTTAAAATAGGTTTTATTTAGGTTTTATGAGTTAGTAAACACAGTTTAGAGAGAAATATATTGAGAGAGTTTTTGGAGGCAAGTTGAAGGATTGCACTTTGTGATTGGAGATTGGGGTAATTCCATGTCTTCTCTTATGATTTTCATTATTCTTCTTTCTTCTGCCACTTTGATCATGTTAACTAAACTCCTATTTGGGAACATGTGGATTTGTATGGAACCTTCATAGTTATTTGCTTAATGAATTGATGTTTTTCCAATTAAGTATTGTGTTTGATTATGTTCTTATTTGTTTATCATAATTTTGAGCTCGATTGTGATTTGGTAATTCTAATTGAATAGGAATATTGAATTAGGATTTAGACCTTTAATCAAACAATTCAATTACGTAGGTATAGGAATATGTCTATGAATTGGATAACCTTCTAATAATTTTGATTGAACATTAATTGGTAAGATTAGGATTTAAAGCTCTGCTTAAGGAATTAAGGGAGATTAAATTACTAAGAAACAGGGTTGACCTAAGGAATTAGGCTGCTTTTACCTTTGCAAAATTGGTTCAATACTTAGGAAAATCATTGATTCGTTAGCAATTATAGGAACCTACAATGAAACAAGTTCCCAAGTTTTCCCAAATTCTTTCACAACCACTTTTTATTTGTGTTTTTGTTTTTCAATTTAATTTAGTTAAGAATTTTCCAATCAATTTAAATTTAATTTGAATTTCACGTAGTAACTACGACTTAGGTGAGAATTATTTTAATTGATTTTAGTCCTCGTTGGGAACGACAACCCACTTCCACTTTATTACTTGTCACGAACTGGTGCACTTGCCAGAACGCCAACATTGAGGTGTCCTGAGCTTACCATAAAATATTGAGGAACAAAGCTACTCGAATCTGAATTCTGGTTTTCCAGATTCGAGGAGCCAACTTTGCAGGCTCATATCTCCCTCTACACTCCACCAAATCACACAAACATGGTATCAAATTGAATAGGGATGAACAAGCTTTAATTTAGTATATGATTTGTGGTTTTGTGTGACTTGAAGAAGGAGAACGAAAGCCACCAAATTCACACCAGAAAACTCATTTTTCAGAGGAGTTCTATGTTTGTTGATGAATATGGAGGGGGTATAACCCTTAAACCTTTAAAATAACCCCTCCCAAATGTCCCTTTCAATCTTTAACAGTGCAAGGGTGATATTTACACGAATTTGTGGTGAAAAAATGGGTTAATCCTAGACATTCATGCTCAAACCGACTTACTATTGGCTCATCAGAGTCGTGGTAAATCGATTACCACGATCTGGTAATCGATTATCAGGCTAAAATTTGGTCAACTTTGAAATTTTGACCAGGTAATCGATTACTGGCTCTGATAATCGATTACCTAGGCTTTTTGGTCTCCATATATAATTTCCACCATTGGATTTGAAGATAAGAGGGTTGGGAAGCTTGTCTCCAAATTTGAGCATGATCCAACGGTTAACGAATGAGATATGGCACGATCTTTATGCGATGTTTTCACTAAAATTCACTTTTATGATTATTTACAAATATATTTTGATAGAAAATTAATCACACATGTAAATATTTTATATTTTAATAAAATTGAGGACGTTACAACAGAAATAAAATTCAAAACAAATTGGTAAAGTAACAAGATGTGCTAAGGATTCAACTAAGAAATACTCATATGCATCATATTATTGAGAGATAAATATGAGAATGAGTAAACAATGGTTCTTGCAATGTTATTTAGTTACGTGTTTGATAAAGTCATCAACTATAAAAATGTGGAAATAGTCTATATTGTATTATGTTAGTTATTAATTTATTTCATATAATATGTGTTTGGTAGTTAAAATTTCCTTTACTATAAAATATATACTCCCTCCGGTCCATATTATAAGCACCCTTTTGTGAGAGAGAAAGGGTGCTTATAATATGAACCGGAGAGAGTATTATTTAGTTATGTCACCCCTTGGCTTGGAATCTTAGCTATGTTAGGATTGACAGCCATCACCCAAGAGGGGGTGAATTGGGTTTTTATAAAATCATTAGTAAACGTTCGAAATCAATCGTTTTCAATAAAATAAATAATCTTTGCAGCAGAAAACTCTTAAAACAATGAAAACGATTATGCGGAAGCAATCAATAACAACAATTAATATTACGCGCGAAGATAAGAAACACTATAACAACGAAAAATCTAACGCGCGTTGATAAATTTAAAATAATTAAATTAATATAAATAATATTTACGTTGCGGAGACGAAGTAATTAACACAACAAAAATATGCGCAACAATAAATAAAAGAGATAAGGGATAGAGAGATTGCACAAGATATTTTATACTGGTTCAGTCTTTTCAGCGAAAGACCTACGTCCAGTCCCCAAATGACCCACTTGATATTTTATCTATTATAATCAAGAACGCCTCGCGTCCCAATTACAACCAGAGGATGTCACATCCTCACATTAAGGTAGCCTATCTACTAGGTGCCCCACCGTTCGTCTAGCCACTACCCTAGATACAAAACGGGCTCCTCACCCTATACAACCACGAGCGTGCCACACGTCCGAACTAGGGAGCCACTCCCTAAAAGCTAAGGGTCACACACCCCTTTACAACAATGGTTATGGTTGAGAGATGTTGGTACAACTAACAATGGTGCACTCTAGATAGTGCTGATACAACAATATAAGCCCACTAACAACAATGTGTTCTAATCAACATGGATACAACAATAATACTTTAATGGCTAAGGTAAATGATTCACTTATAGCATAGGCCATGTCTAGGAGAAATTGGAGAAGAAGAAGAACAGAACGTGAAAAACGTTTTCTAAAAAAAAGGTGATCAGAAGCGTTCTCTTAAAAGAAACAAAGAAAAAACTTTCTTAAATAAAAGATTTGGTTTAGAAGATTTGAATTTTGAATTTGAAAATAAAATCAGAATCAAATCAAAAACGATTTTGGAAATAAATCAAATTCAAAATAAGAATCAAATCAAAAACAAATCAGGAAATATATAAAGATTGATGTTCTGAAATCAAATAAATAAAATAAGTTTTTGAAATCAAAATCAAATCAAAGAGATTTAAAAATAAAATAAAAGATTTGAATCTTAAACCAAAAAGGAATTATTTCAAAAACATATTTAAATTCGAATTTTGAAAATAAATCAGAATCAATTATATAAAAACAAATATGAAAATATTTAAGATTGATTCTGACACGAATTTCAATAAAACTTAAAGGTAATCAATTACTTGACAGAGGTAATCGATTATCTTCATTCTGTGAAAACAGTTAATTTAATTTTTAAGAAAGTAATCGATTATTTAAAACAAAGTAATCGATTAACAACTTCCTGAGAAGAAGGTAATCGATTATCAAAACTGGTAATCGATTATTTTCAATTAAAATTTCCTGGTCACAACTCAGAAACATAGTAATCGATTATCCACAAGAGGTAATCGATTATTTCTGCTTATTTTCATAAAATTGATTTTCTAAAGCAGAGTATGTAACCATAGGTTTTCACAAATATATTTTCACATAAAAACTATAAAACAATTTAAAAACACTTTTACTTAAAACATTTTTAGATTTAAAAGGTTCTTCTCCAATAACTCGAAATATGACCTATAACAAAAATGAATCAATTACCTAACCTTACAATAAATGTCCTATAGACGGATTGAGGCAGGTTTTAGGCACTTGAATCCCTTGAGACTAACTTCATTGTTGACTTGATGAACTTCAAGCTTTTTAAGAGTCTTCTTAGCATTCCAATATCTTGAATCATCTTGTTAACCTCCTTAGGATCATTGCATTGTTCTACAAAAATAATTTAATCCTTGGAGAGCATGGTTAGTCCAAATATGAATTGTTATGCATGATATAATCCCTTTATCAATTAAGCACATAACATACTTCATGCAAATAATTCATTTGACATTTGTCATCATCAAAACATAATGGATTTCACAACATGAAATCTAACAATCTCCGTCCTTGAGAATATTGAAATTGAAGCGAAGGAAAGTGAGAGTGTTGGAGTTGGAGAGTGGGAGGGATGATATATGTTAATTGGAGTGATGGGGTGTGGGGTAGTGTTTTGATAGAGGCTTATTTTTGGATTATTTTTGGTGAATCCCGTTTCAGTTGTCATGCCTAGTGCCACCGACAAATGTTTAGCTCGAAGACAAAAGGAGAAGTAATTTTACCATCCCATGTTGAAACATTGCTATGCCACAACCCTGAAAATGAGAAATTTTTTTGTCATCCCACTATAAAATTATGTCACCCCACCAACAGGTATATTTTATAATCGTGATTATGGTCACGACCATGCAAATTTATTTTTTTAAAGATCGTGACCCAGCTTACTACCAGAATTATTTTCATTCTTGTTTACCTCTTTAATTTACCTGTTATTATAGGTAAACAATTTGGCTGGTCACCTCTCACTTTGAACCATTATAGAATTCGCCATTAAAGATCCTAAATTCTAAACACCCGACCCACCACCCTTCTTATCTTTAAACACAGCGTCTCACTGCCTTCACTCTTACCCCGCTAAAACCTCCTCTGAATCTTTGATAATTTATGTAACACTTTTTTCGGAGCTTTATATAAATAATGACATCATATAAATCGGAAGGTTCAAAAGAGGCTTTTTTACCTAAGTGGGGTAATTTTACAAACAATTTACAAAAAAGGGGTAGTTTAAAAACTATTTACGTAGGACCGGGCAGTCAACGAAACTATTTACGAAAATGGGGCAGTCAAAGTCAAATTTCCAAGTCAAACGCGTCATCTGGGTTGACACAACCCAAAAGTGCCACGTGTCATCTCCCCATTCGGCCTCCAGATTTCATTTTGATAAAAAAGTAAAAAAAAAAAAAAAAGCAACCGACAGCGCTGCCACGTGGCGCAACCAGGGGGTTGCGTCACTGCGGCTGACGCAACCAAACGCGTCAACCGCAGTGACGCAACCCTCTGGTTGCGCCACGTGGCAGCGCGGTCTCCCCTCCCCCGGCCCATGCGTTTGTCCCTCTACACGTTTTAAACCCACCTAAAACCTACCCAATCCCCTTCACCCCATTAATTACCTTCTCACATTATAACTTCCACAACTCCCTACAAATTACTACTCCACACACCAAATTTTATTTACTCCTTCTCTTCCCCTCTTCCCCACGGTGGTTTCTTCCCCACTATCCACTATTTGAATTTCAATTTCTTCTCTTCCCCAATCATCAAATTTACACACACATAATTTTTCTTCCGGTTTGAAAAATAAGCAAAAAAAAAAGCGAGGAACTTCTTTTCTTTTTGGTCATCCTTCTACATAATTTTTTTATACTCTTCCAGGTAAATTTTAATATTTTGTGAATAATTTTTTTTTATTTTATGCACTTGTAGATAAAAAGTGATATTATTTGATTAGCTATTAGCATAAACTTATTAATTTTACGTTGAACTATAAGTTAGATTGTAAATTTTTTTAGTTTAGTTACATTTGATATTTTTTATGTATTAGTTAGATTATAAATTTTATTAGTAATCAGATTTTTTTTTTTATGTTTAGCTATCAGATTTTTTATTTTTTTTGTTCAAGTTATTATTAGTAGTTAGATTTTTTTATTAGTTAGATATTTTATGTTTAGGTATTAGTTAGAATTTTTATTTATTAATTACTTAGATTTTTAATGTTTAGGTATGACTTAGATTTTAATTTTTTTTATATTTTAAAATTTATTTACGAAATTATTATATTTATATTTATATTAATGTGTACATCTTTATTTTTTTTTGCCCAATATTTATTATTATTATTTAGGTATTATCAAGCTCTAATTTTTTTATTTTTAATTTAATTTATTACTTTATTGCATTTAGTGGTCAGAATTTTTGACTTTTTTATTAGTTATATTTTTTATGTTTAGCAATTAGTTAGATTTTAAATTTTATTTTAGTTTTATTTTTTATGTTTAGCTAATAGTTAGATTTTGAAATTTTTTATTAGTTTAGTTAGATTTTGTTTTTATTTTTATGTTTAGATATTAGTTAGAATTTAAAATTTTTTTTAAGCAGATTTTTTTTATTTTTTTATGTTTAGCTATTATTAGTTAGATTTTAAATTTTTTTATTAGTTAGATTTTTTATGTTTAGCTATTTTTGTAATTAGATTTTAAATTTTTTATTAGTTTAGTTAGATTTTATATGTTTTATGTTTATCTATTAGTTAGATTTTAAATTTTTTTATTAGTTTAGGTAGAATTTTTTTTTTGTTTTTATGTTTAGCTATTATTAGTTAGATTTTAAATTTTTTTATTAGTTAGATTTTTTATGTTTAGCTATTTTTGTAATTAGCTTTTAAATTTTTTATTAGTTTAGTTAGATTTTATATTTTTTATGTTTATCTATTAGTTAGATTTTAAATTTTTTTATTAGTTTAGGTAGATTTTTTTTTTGTTTTTATGTTTACTTATTATTAGCTAGATTTTAAAATTTTTTATTAGTTAGATTTTTTATGTTTAGCTATTTTTTGTAATTAGCTTTTGAATTTTTTATTAGTTTAGTTAGATTTTATATTTTTTATGTTTATCTATTAGTTAGATTTTAAATTTTTTTATTAGTTTAGGTAGAATTTTTTTTTTTGTTTTTATGATTAGCTATTATTACTTAGATTTTAATTTTTTTTTATTAGTTAGATTTTTTATGTTTAGCTATTTTTGTAATTAGCTATTAAATTTATTATTAGTTTAGTTAGATTTTATATTTTTTATGTTTATCTATTATTTAGATTTTAAATTTTTTTATTAATCAGATTTTTTAATTTTTTATTATTTACTAGTTTCAATTGTTATTAATTATTTACATTATTGTTTATATAGGTACAAATGGCAGGACGTGTGCTTAATCCTGGTCCGGAGGACGATTCAGTTTTATTTTTACAAGATAAACATGTTTCACAGCACGTATGGAACGGTCGCCCGGATCGTATTTTACGGTGTCGACGTGCACAACAATTTCATGCTGGAGTTGCTGATATTCATCCAGCTTTGGTAGCAAATTTAAAGCGTAGTGGATTTTATTGGGTTGCAGAGATGATGTTTTTTCACGTTGATCATAGGTTAATTTCTGCATTAGTCGAGCGATGGAGGCCTGAAACTCACACGTTTCACATGCCTTTCGGAGAATGCACAATCACGTTAGAGGATGTTGCTATTCTGCTCGGTATCTCAGTGGAAGGAAGACCAGTGATTGGTCGTACATCTAGTGATTGGCCATCACTTGTGGAGCATCTACTAGGAATACGTCCACCAGAAGATGCTTTGAGTGGCAGTGGACTGAAAATGGCATGGTTGGAGGTAAATTTTGGCCACTTTCCAGAGGGTCATGAGCATAATGAGTATACCAAGTTAATTTTTACATGTGCATTCATATTAAGATTACTTGGAGGTGTTATGTTCGCAAATCACTCTGGAACTTTTGTGCAATTGAGGTTTCTTTGTCTCTTAGAAAACCTCGACGAAGCAAAAAATTATAGTTGGGGATCGGTTGTGCTGAGTTTTCTATATCGTGAGTTATGTCAATCCACCAACTACGCTCGAAAAGATATAGTTGGGGATCGGCTTGGGAGAGATTTCCTTCTATCGAGGCGTAGTTGGTAGTTGGTGGAAGAAAACCACAAATATCTTTTCGAGCGTAGTTGGTGGATTGACATAACTCACGATATAGAAAACTCAGCACAGCCGATCCCCAACTATAATTTTTTGCTTCGTCGAGGTTTTCTAAGAGACAAAGAAACCTCAATTGCACAAAAGTTCCAGAGTGATTTGCGAACATAACACCTCCAAGTAATCTTAATATGAATGCACGTGTAAAAATTACCTTGGTATACTCATTATGCTCATGACCCTCTGGAAAGTGGCCAAAATTTGCCTCCAACCATGCCATTTTCAGTCCACTGCCACTCAAAGCATCTTCTGGTGGACGTATTCCTAGTAGATGCTCCACAAGTGATGGCCAATCACTAGATGTACGACCAATCACTGGTCTTCCTTCCACTGAGATACCGAGCAGAATAGCAACATCCTCTAACGTGATTGTGCATTCTCCGAAAGGCATGTGAAATGTGTGAGTTTCAGGCCCCCATCGCTCGACTAATGCAGAAATTAACCTATAATCAACGTGAAAAAGCATCATCTCTGCAACCCAATAAAATCCACTACGCTTTAAATTTGCTATCAAAGTTGGATGAATATCAGCAACTCCAGCATGAAATTGTTGTGCACGTCGACACCGTAAAATACGATCCGGGCGACCGTTCCATACGTGCTGTAAAACATGTTTATCTTGTAAAAATAAAACTGAATCGTCCTCCGGACCAGGATTAAGCACACGTCCTGCCATTTGTACCTATATAAACAATAATGTAAATAATTAATAACAATTGAAACTAGTAAATAATAAAAAATTAAAAAATCTGATTAATAAAAAAATTTAAAATCTAAATAATAGATAAACATAAAAAATCTAAAATCTAACTAAACTAATAATAAATTTAATAGCTAATTACAAAAATAGCTAAACATAAAAAATCTAACTAATAAAAAAAATTTAAAATCTAAGTAATAATAGCTAAACATAAAAACAAAAAAAATTCTACCTAAACTAATAAAAAAATTTAAAATCTAACTAATAGATAAACATAAAAAATATAAAATCTAACTAAACTAATAAAAAATTCAAAAGCTAATTACAAAAAATAGCTAAACATAAAAAATCTAACTAATAAAAAATTTTAAAATCTAACTAATAATAGGTAAACATAAAAACAAAAAAAAAATCTACCTAAACTAATAAAAAAATTTAAAATCTAACTAATAGATAAAAATATAAAATCTAACTAAACTAATAAAAAATTTCAAAGCTAATTACAAAAATAGCTAAACATAAAAAATCTAACTAATAAAAAAATTTAAAATCTAACTAATAATAGCTAAACATAAAAACAAAAAAAAAATTCTACCTAAACTAATAAAAAAATTTAAAATCTAACTAATAGATAAACATAAAAAATATAAAATCTAACTAAACTAATAAAAAATTTAAAATCTAATTACAAAAATAGCTAAACATAAAAAATCTAACTAATAAAAAAATTTAAAATCTAACTAATAATAGCTAAACATAAAAAAATAAAAAAAATCTTCTTAAAAAAAATTTTAAATTCTAACTAATATCTAAACATAAAAATAAAAACAAAATCTAACTAAACTAATAAAAAATTTCAAAATCTAACTATTAGCTAAACATAAAAAATAAAACTAAAATAAAATTTAAAATCTAACTAATTGCTAAACATAAAAAATATAACTAATAAAAAAGTCAAAAATTCTGACCACTAAATGCAATAAAGTAATAAATTAAATTAAAAATAAAAAAATTAGAGCTTGATAATACCTAAATAATAATAATAAATATTGGGCAAAAAAAAAATAAAGATGTACACATTAATATAAATATAAATATAATAATTTCGTAAATAAATTTTAAAATATAAAAAAAATTAAAATCTAAGTCATACCTAAACATTAAAAATATAAGTAATTAATAAATAAAAATTCTAACTAATACCTAAACATAAAATATCTAACTAATAAAAACTTAAAATCTAACTACTAATAATAACTTGAACATAAAAAATAAAAAATCTGATAGCTAAACATAAAAAAAAAAAAATCTGATTACTAATAAAATTTATAATCTAACTAATACATAAAAAATATCAAATGTAACTAAACTAAAAAAATTTACAATCTAACTTATAGTTCAACGTAAAATTAATAAGTTTATGCTAATAGCTAATCAAATAATATCACTTTTTATCTACAAGTGCATAAAATAAAATAAAAAAAAATTATTCACAAAATATTAAAATTTACCTGGAAGAGTATAAAAAAAATTATGTAGAAGGATGACCGAAAAGAAAAGAAGTTCCTCGCTTTTTTTTTTTGCTTATTTTTCAAACCGGAAGAAAAATTATGTGTGTGTAAATTTGATGATTGGGGAAGAGAAGGAATTGAAATTCAAATAGTGGATAGTGGGGAAGAAACCACCGTGGGGAAGAGGGGAAGAGAAGGAGTAAATAAAATTTGGTGTGTGGAGTAGTAATTTATAGGGAGTTGTGGAAGTTATAATGTGAGAAGGTAATTAATGGGGTGAAGGGGATTGGGTAGGTTTTAGGTGGGTTTAAAACGTGTAGAGGGACAGACGCATGGGCCGGGGGAGGGGAGACCGCACTGCCACGTGGCGCAACCAGAGGGTTGCGTCACTGTGGTTGACGCGTTTGGTTGCGTCAGCCGCAGTGACACAACCCCCTGGTTGCGCCACGTGGCAGCGCTGTCGGTTGCTTTTTTTTTTTTTTTACTTTTTTATCAAAATGAAATCTGGAGGCCGAATGGGGAGATGACACGTGGCACTTTTGGGTTGCGTCAACCCAGATGACGCGTTTGACTTGGAAATTTGACTTTGACTGCCCCATTTTCGTAAATAGTTTCGTTGACTGCCCGGTCCTACGTAAATAGTTTTTAAACTACCCTTTTTTTGTAAATTGTTTGTAAAATTACCCCACTTAGGTAAAAAAGCCAATAAAAAAATTTAAAATCTAACTAATAATAGCTAAACATAAAAAATATAAAATCTAACTAAACTAATAAAAAATTTAAATTCTAATTACAAAAATAGCTAAACATAAAAAATCTAACTAATAAAAAAATTTAAAATCTAACTAATAATAGCTAAACATAAAAAAATAAAAAAAAAAATCTGCTTAAAAAAAATTTTAAATTCTAACTAATATCTAAACATAAAAATAAAAACAAAATCTAACTAAACTAATAAAAAATTTCAAAATCTAACTATTAGCTAAACATAAAAAATAAAACTAAAATAAAATTTAAAATCTAACTAATTGCTAAACATAAAAAATATAACTAATTAAAAAAGTCAAAAATTCTGACCACTAAATGCAATAAAGTAATAAATTAAATTAAAAATAAAAAAATTAGAGCTTGATATTGTGGTGGACCTGGCTAGGCCGAGCTCCCCATAAACCCCGCTAAAAGCTCAAGGACCTAACAAGGGACCTACTGAACGCTTGGCCGAGCTCAGGGCTCAACGGCCGAACAAGTGCCAGATACAGGCCGACCTCATGCCTCTGCTCAGGTCCGATCTCCGTACGTCTGCTCAGGTCCGATCTCCGTACGTCTTCCCAAAGATTCCGACACCAAGGACATGATGACGTCCCCCAGCCTTATCCGCAAGGACAGCTCACCCCAGCCTTATCCGCAAGGACAACTCACCCCATCCTTATCCGGAAGGACAGCGCACCACTCCTAGCTCATTACAGGCTGGCCCTACTTGGGCCCCAAGTTGGCCCATTAGGGCAACCAGCTCCCCCCTATAAGTAGCTCAGTACTACATGGGGCAAAGGGACGTCCTTTTACCCCTAATCGCCACCCTCACACACCAGTGATTAGGGTATCTCTTTGGCTTCCCCTTTGGCCACTAGAGGACTCCCAACAAACATCACACATAAACTCTAGGCAGAGTCCCCTCTAAGGTAGATTTCCCCTCCTTAGAGGTTCTCCTCGCCCTAGGACATCACATTGGCGTCGTCTGTGGGGAAAAGATAAACATCAGCCCCACCAAGAATCTACCATGTCTGACGTTCCAACAGCTCAGAGGAGAGGAAGAGGGCGTCCCAGGAGGGCACGGTCTCCGGAGGACCTACGTGAGCATCTTGAAGCCAACAGGGCAGCAAGGCCGTCACCACCTCCGCCACCGCCCCCTCCACCGCCTCCCCTTCCTCCTCCCTCACTACCTCCCCCACCGCCACCTCCTCCCCCAGAGTTTACCCATACACACAGTGGGCCTTATACCATCCACACTGATACCACCAACCCAGCTCAGTATGACAGAGGAGGTCGGCGCGTGCAGCTACGTTCTGAGCTTGGTGAGACCAACACTGAACAGCACCGCCCCCGTGGTGAGCGTGCTCAGTCTATCAGCACCACCCACCGCTCCCACTCACGTCACTCCTCCCTTTCACGAGATGCCGAACTCTTATCTCTAATGCGACAACAAATGAGAATAGTGGAGCAACAAGGAAAAGCTATCGCAGACCTACAACAGATAACCATGCACCGCCTTGCTGAACGAGTTATACCAGATCAAACCCCAGCCACAAATGAGCCAACACAACCTCTGACCATCCCAACAGACCAAGGTAACACTATACTCCCAACCCAAAACTTGGCATCTCCACAACTATTGACACCACAAATGATTACAACACCCCTTACTACTCTCAATCAATTACCTCAGACACCACCTTTTGATGACCAACAACCCGACCCCGACGATGTCCATCCAGGCCACCCCTTCACCCCAGCAGTCATGTCCTACCAGCCACCACCTGGGTACCTCGGGCCAACCAACATCGCTAGGTACAACGGCCTGACCGACCCGCAGGAACACGTCCTCAATCATGAAGGCGCAATTAACTTTCATGGGGGAGGAGATCGGCTTAAGTGTCGGGCCTTCTCCATGACCCTCCAAGCTCCCATCCTGCGTTGGTTTTCCACACTGCCAAGAAATTCCATCAATAATTGGAAAGAAATGAAGCAAGCATTCCTCAATAGGTACACCGCAAGTTGCATACAGCCAAGGTCGGATCACACCCTAGCAACAGTAACCCAGAAGCCAGATGAAACACTGCGTGCGTATTTGCACAGATTCCACACTGAATCCAGCTCGGTCCCTCACTTATCACCCGAGGTAGCCATACTCCTCCTTACTCAAGGATTGCTCGAAGGAGGATTCAAAGATTCCTTGGTTGGAAGACCGCCGAGGGACATGGCCAAGCTGAGACAGCGGTCAAATAAGTACATTAACTTAGAAGAATTCACCAAAGGACAGACTAATAGAATGGAAAACAGCCAAGCTACAGTTCAAAGTGCCCTTCCCCGAGGTCGCCCTCGAGGCAACAGGGACGAGAAAGGAGGAAGATCAGACCAAGGTGACCGAGGATGCCCCAACCCCGGGCACCAAGAGGACCGTCGACGTCCCTACACCACCAAGTATGATGTGTACACCCCCCTAACAGTCCCGAGATCTCAAGTCTGGAGAGAGACTATGCAAACCGACCTCAGGGGGGTAACTCGCCCCCCTTTCCTCGAGAATCAAAGTAATATCAGAGATAGGTCGAAATACTGTAATTTCCATGATGGGTATGGGCATCACACCGACCAATGCACTTGGCTTCGGGATGTGATCGAAGACATGATAAGGAAGGGAAAATTACAACAGTATGTAAGAGAAGCAGTAGAAAGGAAAGGCCGAAGAAGAACCCGCAGCCCGGATAATGATAAAGGCAAAGCAAAAGCGGAGCCATCCCCCGACAAGAGAGATGAGGAGCCACAACGAGTAAGCTTGGTCGCGATCCAAGACATGGATAAGTCACCAGAAAACCTACGGGTAGAAACTAGCTCCGGAGGTTTCGCAGGTGGAGGAGAAATGAGAGCAGATAAGAAAAGGTACATCAACCAAATCCTGGCAGTACACCACAAGCCCATTTACAAAAAGCCGTCTCGAGATATTCCCATCGTTTTCTCCGACCTGGATATGGAAGATGTTGTCCCCGATCATAATGACCCCATGGTAATAACCGCGCTGATAGGAAATTTTGAAGTCGCCAGGGTTTTTGTCGATCAAGGGAGTTCGGCCGACATTCTCTTCCTGCACACTTTTCAAGCATTAAAACTCAGATCATCTGACCTCCTCAAGTTTGAAGGAAACCTCATCAGCTTTACAGGAGAAGCAATCCGCCCCCTCGGAGCTATCCATCTTCCGATAACCCTGGGTAAGCAACCTTCAGCCCGGACGGAGATTATAAAATTCTTGGTAGTAAACTCTGATTCCCCATACAATGCCATTCTGGGACGAACCTTCCTCCAAGCCTTTGGGGCGGTAGTTTCTACGGTCCACCTAGCAATGAAGTTTGTTGGTTCAGACGACAAGGTCGTCACGGTAAAGGCCGACCAAGTAAAAGCCCGAATTTGCTATAATGCAAGTCTACGGGAAGGAAAAAGGAAGCAGAAAGAATCCACTGATCCAACCTTGACCAAAGGACAAATTTTAGGCATCGAGGTCAGAAAAAAGAGTCCAGGACAACAAGACGACAACGGTCCTACCGACCAAACCCAATCTGGGATCAACAGCTTTTTCATAATCAAAAAGCACCTCCTTCTCCTCCTACAAACTCGGCAGCCCCCAAGTGGCTTCAAGCTGGTTATGTATCCCAGGCATTCCTCCTCGGTTCAGAAGGAGGCAGCTAAGAAGAAAAAAGCAGAAACAAACACTGGAGCAAAATGTCCTGATCCTGCAAGCGCGGAAGATCAGCGCTCCAAAAGTGAAACCTGAGCCTCGGTCCCCGAAGGGTGTGAGCACGGTTCTAAGACAAGCAGACCCCAACAGAGGTGCTCACGAAGCACAGACTCTGGGACACTGTCTAAGGAGCCGAACTCAGTAAAGCCCTTAGATCACCACCCTACTGAGAACCTACATCGCCCAAACAGGTTTACCTCAGAAGCAAGTCACGGTTACCAAAAAGCTCTACTTAAATTTCTAATCAAAATGTTTGCCTATCAGTTTAGGCTTTTTAATTCATGTTTGGCCAGCGTGCCTTTTCATTGTGAGATATCCACCTTTTTAAGTTCGGCCATAGCACCCTTTCATTGTGATATATCCATCTTTCCAAGGTCGGCCAGAGTGCCACCACTATGAAATACCAAGTTTATTTTCAAAAGGCAATGTATTCTGACATCTAATCAATGAAATACAAACTTGCCCTTTACTCAAGTGCCACAGTTTTATATACGTACGTACTAGCTTCTCATTTAGCACTAGCCACCTAAATGTTGCATGGCGCTATGCACAGCCTACATCTCCCAAAAGAGATCGGCTCATATGCACAATGTACAAGGGACACCCGATGATGTACAGCTTGTAGTGAAATGTTTTTACATCACTTCACTCAGCAACCTCTTCCACATCGGGGTAGAGGACACCCACCTCGGCCAAGACGGGATGTTCCGAGTTCCCCACCGTATTCCCTTATATACAGTGCCTCTTTTCAGAGGACACTTATAAGCCTACTGCACTTACTGAGATATTCAAGTTAAAACTCACTCCTTCTTAATTCACATTCAACTTACATTTTCAAAATTTCATAGTACCTTACAGGGTTTCAAGTTAAACCTTAGGCTTAAAATAAATAAAGCATGCAACAAGTTAAAAACAAAACTTGCATTGAAATTTATAATGTGCTACAAGTATGATCCAAACAAAGTTCACACTATGAAAAGCTGTTGTACACAAAACATAGTACTTGCACAAAATATTAGCCGTCCAGCATAAGGGGCTTACGCTAACTCATCCTCCACATCGGACAGTATAACTGAACTCGGATCAAACTCCTCGTCAGTTTTCTCTTCCAACGGGTTCGGCAAATCCGCCTCGGGTTGGTTCAGATCGACTTCCACACCGTCCTTGTCATAGTCGACCAGCTTCCCATCTTCAACCCCGAACCCAGTGGAGGCACCAATAACTCGGATCCTCAAGCCCAGATTTAAATGCAAAAGTTGCTCCACAGCTCCGGCAAAAATCTTGTTACCAAATTTCTCAAAACTAAAATCAGCTTCATGCGCCGCTACCTTATGCTTCAGAGCTTGAGCAACCCTTTTCTCAAGCTTCGCCTCCACTTGCCCCATCTCGGCCAAGCCTTCCTTTCGACCAGCTTCTTTCACCTCAACCCTTGCTTGCGCAAACCGAGCTTCGTGATCCTTGAGAAGCTCCTCCACATGTTGACGGTGTTTTTCCTCCAGATCGGCCAACTTTTGCTCAGCGGCCCTGGTACTGGTCCTTAGCTCGACCACCTCAGTTTGGATTTCGGCACGACTCCTTTTTTGATCGGCCGATATCCCTGCAGCTACTTCATCTCCATACTCGGATAGAACGCTAAAGAGATTGGTAGCCCTCTTCAGATGAAATGCTAACCCCTTGGTCATCATCTTCAGCTCATACCCCGAAAGATTAACAACAGCTTCTTTGACCGACCTCTTGACAACAGGCGGCCGGGGTGGAGCATCAGCGGCACTATCGATTGGGCGAGGAAACTGAAGGTCGGATGAGTAGAGTCGGGCAGTGTCGGCCGAGCAGCAGGTTCAGTGGCTGCTCGGGAAACATTTTCTCCCCTCTTCCGCTTGCGGGCCTCCAGGGACGCTTTCAAAGCCCTTGCCGACATGGTGGACCAATATTTCTCTGCGAAAAGAAAAAGAAGCACATTAAATAAATGGAAAGGACTTGACAAAGACAAGACATCAAGAAATATTACCGATCTCAGTTAAAACCACGTCATCCGCACAAGTCATGAATACCCCAACGTCGAGCTGGGATTTTCGACTAAGGTATTCAGTACGAAAATGCAAAGCCGCCTCCGCCTCGGCAGCGTCAAGAGTCACTCCCGACCATTGTTGGGGTGTGTCTCGATGTCGATTAAAAAACTCTTGGGTCCACTGCAAAGGAAATTTTGGCCCCGCCTCATCTCGGAACCAAGGTCGCCCGTTACCGACATATTTATATTTGAAGAACCTGTGTTTAAAATGTTTCCAAGACTCGGCGAATAATCCGAGAAGCCCATAGCGAGCTCGAGCCTTGGTGGACACCCACAACCGACCAGTCACCCCCTCTTTGTTTCCAACGAAGGGGTTGTATATCCAAAGGAAGAGCTTAATGGTACATGTCAGCCCCTTTGCCCCGCAGTACCTCTGGAAGGCCCGGAGGAAGGACCAAGTGTTTGGATGCAGTTGCGAAGGGGCCACCCCCAGCTCGTTCAGAACGCCCATCTCAAACTCCGTAAACGGAAGAGTTATGCCAAGCTTATGTATCAGGTCGGCGTAGAAGAAGAAAGAGTCGGGGTCGGTTCGAGAGCAGATTCGGTCGTCGGCCGAACAGGGCAAAACTTCATAAGAAGTCCCGCTAGGATCTTGGGAACAGGGCAATATCGCCCTCTTCACGTTGAAGAGTAAGCCATCGCAATCCAGTTGAGACCGGATCCCCTTCGGCTCAACGTCCACCCAGTGATAGTGGGAGGCGTCAGTAGGAGCTGGGTACAAGTCGGGACGACTGGCACATTTCCGAGGAGGCATCGTACCTGTGGAAGAACAGGGGAGCTCGAATGTCAGTTCTATGGGTCATGAAGAATAACCCCACAAAAAACCCCCATCCACAGGTACCCCGCGCTCCTCCCCGAACAGCCTCAATAGGAACTGCTCCTGGTTCCCCAAAAAAAAAAAAAATCTGATACCAGAGGGGCCGTCCTCTTCCTTGCTACTATAGGAGAACAACGAAAATACTCCTCTGGCTCCCACCCAAACCAGCGCTTACTCAAACGCCCCTAGCACTACCCACCATACCCCAAATACCTTTTAAACCAAAGATTCCCCAGAAAATTCAGTGTGCCCACAAGAAAGACCGTCCCCTTAAAAGCATGACTAACCCATTGCTACACAGATAAACCCACAAAAAACCCACCCAAATAATCACACAAATGCAGAAACCAAAACCCAGGAATGAGGAAAGAAGAAGCAAGAAGAATACCTTGTGTATATCGCAGAAAAGAGATGAGTATGTCGAAGGAAGGGAAGAACAAGTCACGGAAGTCTCGCTGAAACCAAACCTTGCCTCGGAAACGTATTCGCAGGGAAGAAGAAACGTGGGTATAGTGAGAAGGTAAACCAACCGTTCAATAGGAAATGCAACAGAGACAGTTTGCTAGTCAAAGTACAGGGAAGAGTAACCGTCCTCCCTCTCTTTTTGAATATTGGGCTTGGCCCAGAAGGCCCAACCCAGTGAGGAGCCATAAGAACTGACACACGTGGCGCGCAACAGCCAAAAGCGTGGACCTCGATTAACGTCACAATGATGGTGACGCTCCGTAGACCGTGAATGTCTGACACATGCCTGGGAAAAGTAAATGTCATTCCAAGTCTAAGTGATTAGACAGCTGTCAAAGCTCATGTCATCGTCACTGCCAAACCAGAAGGTTGCAGCTCACACGCGCCAACCAGAGACGGAACATCACGACCTCGGAGCAAGCCTTAAATAGCCTTGACCGAGCTGGGGGGCTTATGTGGTAAACTCGGCCATAAAGTGATGGACCTCGGGAAGAATACCCAAACCACGACCTCGGAGCAAGCCTCAAATAGCCTTGACCGAGCTGGGGGGCTTATGTGGTGGACCTGGCTAGGCCGAGCTCCCCATAAACCCCGCTAAAAGCTCAAGGACCTAACAAGGGACCTACTGAACGCTTGGCCGAGCTCAGGGCTCAACGGCCGAACAAGCGCCAGATACAGGCCGACCTCATGCCTCTGCTCAGGTCCGATCTCCGTACGTCTTCCCAGGTCCGACATCACCCCAAAGATTCCGACACCAAGGACATGATGATGTCCCCCAGCCTTATCCGCAAGGACAGCTCACACCAGCCTTATCCGCAAGGACAGCTCACCCCATCCTTATCCGGAAGGACAGCGCACCACTCCTAGCTCATTACAGGCTGACCCTACTTGGGCCCCAAGTTGGCCCATTAGGGCAACCAGCTCCCCCCTATAAGTAGCTCAGTACTACATGGGGCAAAGGGACGTCCTCTTACCCTAATCGCCACCCTCACACACCAGTGATTAGGGTATCTCTTTGGCTTCCCCTTTGGCCACTAGAGGACTCCCAACAAACATCACACATAAACCCTAGGCAGAGTCGCCTCTAAGGTAGATTTCCCCTCCTTAGAGGTTCTCCTCGCCCTAGGACATCACAGATAATACCTAAATAATAATAATAAATATTGGGCAAAAAAAAATAAAGATGTACACATTAATATAAATATAAATATAATAATTTCGTAAATAAATTTTAAAATATAAAAAAAATTAAAATCTAAGTCATACCTAAACATTAAAAATCTAAGTAATTAATAAATAAAAATTCTAACTAATACCTAAACATAAAATATCTAACTAATAAAAACTTAAAATCTAACTACTAATAATAACTTGAACATAAAAAATAAAAAATCTGATAGCTAAACATAAAAAAAAAAATCTGATTACTAATAAAATTTATAATCTAACTAATACATAAAAAATATCAAATGTAACTAAACTAAAAAAATTTACAATCTAACTTATAGTTCAATGTAAAATTAATAAGTTTATGCTAATAGCTAATCAAATAATATCACTTTTATCTACAAGTGCATAAAATAAAATAAAAATTATTCACAAAATATTAAAATTTACCTGGAAGAGTATAAAAAAAAATTATGTAGAAGGATGAGCGAAAAGAAAAGAAGTTCCTCGCTTTTTTTTTTGCTTATTTTTCAAACCGGAAGAAAAATTATGTGTGTGTAAATTTGATGATTGGGGAAGAGAAGAAATTGAAATTCAAATAGTGAATAGTGGGGAAGAAACCACCGTGGGGAAGAGGGGAAGAGAAGGAGTAAATAAAATTTGGTGTGTGGAGTAGTAATTTATAGGGAGTTGTGGAAGTTATAATGTGAGAAGGTAATTAATGGGGTGAAGGGGATTGGGTAGGTTTTAGGTGGGTTTAAAACGTGTAGAGGGACAGACGCATGGGCCGGGGGAGGGGAGACCGCGCTGCCACGTGGCGCAACCAGAGGGTTGCGTCACTGCGGTTGACGCGTTTGGTTGCGTCAGCCGCAGTGACGCAACCCCCTGGTTGCGCCACGTGGCAGCGTTGTCGGTTGCTTTTTTTTTTTTTACTTTTTTATCAAAATGAAATCTGGAGGCCGAATGGGGAGATGACACGTGGCACTTTTGGGTTGCGTCAACCCAGATGACGCGTTTGACTTGGAAATTTGACTTTGACTGCCCCATTTTCGTAAATAGTTTCGTTGACTGCCCGGTCCTACGTAAATAGTTTTTAAACTACCCCTTTTTTGTAAATTGTTTGTAAAATTACCCCAATTAGGTAAAAAGGCCGTTGAGAATGGATGCAAATTTTTAGGAGGAGGTTCGTTACTTATATACAAAACGCAGGCTGGGGGAGGGGAGACCGCGCTGCCACGTGGCGCAACCAGAGGGTTGCGTCACTGCGGTTGACGCGTTTGGTTGCGTCAGCCGCAGTGATTCAACCCCCTGGTTGCGCCACGTGGCAGCGCTGTCGGTTGCTTTTTTTTTTTACTTTTTTATCAAAATGAAATCTGGAGGCCGAATGGGGAGATGACACGTGGCACTTTTGGGTTGCGTCAACCCAGATGACGCGTTTGACTTGGAAATTTGACTTTGACTGCCCCATTTTCGTAAATAGTTTCGTTGACTGCCCGGTCCTACGTAAATAGTTTTTAAACTACCCCTTTTTTGTAAATTGTTTGTAAAATTACCTCACTTAGATAAAAAAGCCTTCAAAAGAACTGAATTTAGAAACACTATCTTATTTTCAAAAGATATATGTATATCATTCCTAACTATGAGGTGAGATATTGATGAGTTCAATCATTTTATTTTTAGTCTAGGGTCGCAACTATGTGTTAATTCGCCCCAACTAAAATTCCTAAATAGTTGAAAGGTATAGATCCCTTTTGCATAAGAGAAAATTTGTAGCAACCTCCATATGACTGTCCTTTGTCATTCCATGCATATTACACTTTTGCAATAGGAGATAAGCTCAAAGTAACGAAAAATACTTTCCACAAATTATCAAAGGATTGCTTGCACAGTTGCACATCTTTATTGTGTCATCCGCATATTATAAATGCGAGATGATGACCTCTTCCCTCCCTATCATATTGATATGAATCTCTGTTAAAGAAAAAAATCTAAAAATCTCATTATTATCAAATCCAAACTAATTCACAAACTTTCACTACCCAAACATATTGATACTTCATGGCGTCCAAGATGTTTTATTGGAGAAAGTGGTGTGCCCTTGGAGGCTGCTAAAGGATGGGTGAGGGTTGGGACAGAGGTAAGAAAGGATTTTCACAAATCAAAAACAAAAAGAAAAAAAAAGAATGATGCATAAACTCCAATTTCTAACTGGTGCACGAGAGAAACTTCCATTGAATAAAAGAAATAAGGCTTATTTAAGTTTTTAATTCCTGAACTTAGGTGTTTTTTTGAAATTGGTCCTTAAACTTTTTTCCGATGCTAAGTCCCTAAACTTTACTCAAATTTTGGAAATGGTCCTTTCATCACTTAAGTGGTGATATGACCGAGGATACGCCACTCACCTTCACCACATCGATAAGTAACGTGTCAGATGATGCCATGTGAATTTTTTAAATTTAAAAAAAAATCAAATTTATTAAAAATAATTAAAAATTGTTTTTTTAAAGAAAATCAAATCTTTTAATAAATTTTAAAAGAAATTATTTTTTTAATTAAAAAAATCACGTAGTGTCCCATGGTTGTACATAACGTGTCTCTCGTCGATATTGTGAAAGTGACGTGACACGTCGTCAGCTATATCATCACTTAAGTGACGATAGGACCATTTCCAAAAATTAAACAAAGTTCAGGAATCCAAAGTATCGAAAAAAAAGTTTAAGAACAAATTCCAAAAGAATACCTAAGTTCAGGATCTAAAGTGTTAAATAAGGCAAGAAATAATATAAAACCCTTCTCCCTAGATCGGATTAACATCCTAGCTAGGACTTTGTAGCCCATCTTCTTATATTAATTCGGGATTTATTACATACTATGAGATAAAGTAATGAAAATGCAGAGAGTCATCAACGTGGGTTGGTCAAGTGGTAGTTTACTTGGTCCTTTAATCAATTGGTTTTGAGTTCGAGCCTTGTGTATGGAGCAACCCCTGCTGGGAGACCCCTACCGCTTAGTACGGACTCAGTTGGATCGGACCGGATGAGTGAGATTTTGGATAAACCAGATCCGGGTACCGGTTGGTGTAAAAAAAATGAAAATGTAGGAAGACTGTCAAATTAATTAATTAAATTAATGATTGAATGATAATTTTCTCCTACAATCTAATTGTTGCTTTGGAATATGTTGATGTATTGAAGGTTTCAATTTGAAACAAAGGAAGCAACAGCGATATTGCTTAAGTTTGAAATTACCGCATATTCTCAATCAAAACATAAATCATGCAAGACAAAGATTCAACAAAAATCATGATTCAAATTTTAAAAGCAGAAAGCATCTTAGCTAACTTTCCAATATGGAATCATTGTCCCTCCTAAATTGTCAAGTAACATAACCCCGTGTACCAACCTGAGTTGAAGAATCTTATTCGAAAGATCGTAAGTTACAGCTTTACAAAGGGTATTTGCAAATAAAATTAAATTAGAAAGCTTAATTAAAAAAATTAAAAAATGGTAATTTCTTTAGCTTTAAGGTTGTTCAAATTTAATAAAAATCTCGAATTTAACCTTTTCAAAACACAAGCTTCTTAAATATTTAGTTTGGAGAAGTTTGTTAATTTCGTCCAAATCGATTTCAGATTTTAATCGCATGTCCAAATATCAGATAGATTATAAAGAGTATGTTTGGAAAAATGTTTGAAACTGTTCAACGTCGTGAGTTTAGAATATTGTTCAGAATGATTTTTTTAACGCAAGTAAAAGTAGTATCTACGTTGAAAAATCAATTCTAACTCAAATTGAATTTGTTCTAAACATGCAAAATGATAAAATAAAAATAAAAATAAAAATGTATCCTCATATCCACCTATTATAAGTTATATTAAATATGTGAATGTGTTGGACCAAAAAAATTATGTGACATATTGACATGTCACTTTCCATTTCTTTCTGATCCCATGTGAGCTTCTCTCGAAGGACGCGACCCTCCAACCATAAGCCAGACAGATACTACATGTTGAGCCTCTCTCACTTGTATACACTCTACTTATTTTCTAGCTCCTGGTTTTTGTGCACCTCTCCAAGTGGTTTATGGTTTAAGGGATCTTTCTTTCTTTCTTTCTCAGTTCACCCCTTTAAAAAGAAATGTTACTATCTATAGTGTGACTAATCCATAAAAAGAGGGTGTTTACTGTTTAATTAAATCTTATGTGGGGTTAAAGCTAAAGTCTCATGGGCTCATGCTTATAATTTGCAAGTGTTGCTTTCAAGATATATAGAAAGAGGTAGCTTTTTGGTTGGCCCTTTTAGCTGATTGGTGTTCTGAGAGGCTTTACAATTTGTAAAAAGGTTTGTCATTATTATGTCAATCTTTTTTTGGCGGGCAAGGGATGTAGTTATAATATTATTATTACATTGATTTCTAGTCAAAAGGGGTATCTGGATTTTTCAGTTGTGACTTAAGTAAATTATTCACTAAGCTTTTTCCTAAAGTCTTAAAATATGTGTCTTATATATGTTTGTTGAAATTAGTTTTAGATTTTTGTTTCAATAGTGCATTGTTTTGTTTGCTTATTTGCTATGTTTTTGTGGATTAGAGTCATTAGATATTTGTGACTTTGGAGTAATTGACCATTGAAGGAGGTTGAGTGAGTTGAAGTGTTTTCAATGTGATCTGAGAGGAGAAAGATGAAATCTTTGAGTAGTATAGGCCTTGGGTTGAGCATTGTATTTGGTTGTCTTATGTTAGCTTTGGTTGCTGAGGTTTACTATTTGTTATGGTGGAAGAAGAGAATAACAACCAGAGAGATTGAGAATGACTATGGCAACCCAGTGAAGGAGCTTTTCTATATGTTTTGTTGGAAAAAGCCATCATCAGCATCAGGTTCAGGTTCTTTGAGGCACACAAGTTTTACTGCACAAGAGCTTTGTTCTTCAATGAGAATTGGTGACACCCTTGTTCATGATCCTGAAGCACAACAAGTTCAAGCATCACAAAATAGCAAGGAATTTCTCTTCAAACCCTTTGGAGAGGAAAATGGTAATAATGGTTTGGATGCTGAGTACATGAGGCAGCATGACCTTTCAGGTCCTCCAAGATTCTTGTTCACTATAGTAGAAGAATCAAAAGAGGATTTAGAATCTGAAGATGGAAAGTGTAGAAAAGATTCAAGGGGTAGAAGCTTGGGTGATTTGTTAGTTGTGGAGACACCTTTTTTGACACCTAATGCATCTCCATCATTTTTCACTCCTCCTTTTACTCCCATTAGTCCTTATAATCACCATGGATTCAACCCTCTTTTTGAATCAGCAACTGATGCAGAGTTCAATAGAATGAAGTCATCACCTCCTCCAAAATTCAAGTTCTTACAAGAAGCAGAAGAGAAGCTTAGGAGAAAATTACAAGATAACAACAACAATAAGGGAAAGAATGGAGTTGATGATTCTTTCATCACAGTAGTTATTGACAAGAAATCAGAAAGAGAGATTGATCATCAGTACCATTCAAGCACTTCTTCACAGGTACTTCCCTTAGCTTCTTGACACATTCACCAGAAGAATCCATCTAACATTAAGAGCTCTGTCAGTGAACCAAGAGTTTTTTAATATCTCTTCATTAATCTTTCTAATGACATTGTAATATGATTTCCACTTTTTTAATATGGGAATTTGTTTTCTCCCCTTTTGAGCTGTATTTTTGGGAGTGCAGTTATAGTTTAATCTGGTAAGCCAGTTGTGCATTGTACTCTCAATGTATCAAATGATAAATGGGGGACAATATTTTCAGAAATGCTCACTCTTCATCAATCGGGAATTTATGGGTTTCTTATTTTATTAAAATTTCCACTCCCTAGTGAATTTCAGTATTTGAAGAGGATAAACCTCTACCCAATGGTAAATATGTGCATTGTGACATTAATTTATTGATTGAGGATAATAATTGTAATTATTAGTAATATATTAATTGAGTGATGAGATGGTCCCAATCTTCCATGCCATACATGCAGCTGTCTAAAGGACACTGAAAGAATTCTCTAAGAGTCATTGCTATTTATTTGTTTCCACACTCTTCACAAGGCAGTGAATGAGACATATCTTAATCCAAAATTGTCTCTTGTCAAGTTTTTCTTTGCTGTTTTTGTCGCTATGTTTTAGCCACTAAGCATAGGGTAAAATGAAATCTGCCGTGTGATTCCAAAGGTGATGAAGATCAAAGAATGACTTCTAGTGAGGCATTTAATAGTTCGTGGTTAATCTACATATAGCTCATACATGTACCACTCAACTAAGTGACAATTTTGGTAAAAGAGAGGCTCTACTTTTGTGGCTTTTATGCTAAACAACAAGTGATGCAGTTTACCCGTGAATATTGTCTCGTGGGTCATGACCGAAAGTGCCCTCTTTCTAACCCCACTACCACGTTGAAGAATCATAACAGGTCAGAATCAAAGAATAAATAATGGCTTTACACATAACTTTTTGGGAGCTCATTTTTTCTGTATTTTATTATTTTATTCGGTTGTATGTATGCATTTGTGTTTGCATGTTTAAGGTACAATATACATGACCCATTGAGCTCCAAATAAACACATAATACCTGGATCTTTTTAGATACATTGTATTTTTTTAGGTACAATATACAGAATAGAAGGTAACGATAAAACATTATAAATTAATGAATCATCATATCTTTTTTTTGTAATTAAATGTATTTTTTCTTATTTGTTCAATCATGAATATAATATACTCTACAATCTTTAAGATTTTTATTTATTATTTTTAATTTAATTTGAGACAATTTTTTTTGCATTTTTTTTACCAAGATATAAGACAAGGGAGTACTTTTTTATGGTCTCAAATGTAAGTTTCATTTAAATATTTTTAAGTTTCTATTCCAATTTTTAATGGTATTATTTAATTCTTTTCACAAACATTTTTATTTATTCAACTTTTTAAAAAATTTAATAATAATTATAGGAGTAATTTTGAGAAAAAAAACCAAATATTGTCATTTCCAACGGAAATGAAAACTCTAACTAACTTACACAAAACTAAAAAAGCTAGAAATCCTAATTTTTTTTCTCTCCCCTCCTCATTCCTTTGTTCCTGCATGTTTTCATCTATTGTTTCTCGATAGAGGGGGGAGATCAATCAGTCTCTCCCCTTTCTTTGGGAAAAGGTGTGGGTTTATTTTCCCTCAGTTTTCTGGGTTTTGTCTTGCCTTTGTGCAAATTGTTTTTGTTTTGTGTGTTTCCAGTGGAGGGATGCCTCTGGATAGTTTCTACTTTCCAGATCTGATGGTTATCCTCTTTGCTCCAATAATTGGAAGGCTACTCGTCGAGACATATTTCCCTTTGTCGACTGTTGATTTGGCTATCGTCCAATTGTTCTCTTTTTTTAGATATGAGATTCTTTGTCGCCGAACTGAGCTTAGTCTCAGCATCAATGAGATTGTTATCTTGGTATTAAAGGCTATTGAATCTCCTGCTAAAGTCGGGTTTTGGCAGTTGCTGATGATCCATGTCCACATGGAAGAGTATGTTGTTGCAGTGCATCTTGCTTTCCCTTTAATTATTATTTGTGTAAAATTTTTTGTACTATTTCTGATCTATGAATAAAATACACATTTTCCCTTTTAAAAAACTCTAACTAACTTTCTTAATTTTTATGTATATTTCCAAATAAATCTTACATATAAGGTAAAAAGTATAAAAAGCAAGTCTAAAATTATGTGTACAATCAAATTATCAAATATATTTTGAATGTCCAAAAGTGAAACTTGATATATTATACATTTTCACCTAAAAAAAGCTATGGTTATATTTTTGTCAAACTCCTTTCAGCTATGGAACCCCAATAACTACCCGGTCTTTAAGGTTAAGAATAAGAATAAGAGACTTAATTAAGTCCTTTCCGCTATGATTATATAGTATTTAAAAAAAAAAAAAACATTTTTCTTAATTTCAGTTTTTAAGGTTAAGAATGAGAGGTTTACTCTTTTTCACCTCTTATCCTTAGCCCTGGCTCTAAGAAGTGAGATTAAGAAAAAAAAACCAACAACTACCTTTTGACAAAATCAATCTCAACTAAACATATCTAAGTGTCACTAAGGCAAGTAATAATATATCCAGGTGGATTGAGATGTCTATAACGTTATTAAATTAGGTCATGTTAATGAGTGTCATTTAGATATTTAATATTGTACTTTATCCTGTTTGAAATACTTTATCCGGTTGTTGGAAGCACATATTGAACCGGTTTGAAATACTCTATCCTTCTCCGAGTTCGATTCCCACTAAAAACATCTTGCTGGGAAAGCCAGCCACGCAGCTCGATTCGGATTAGTCTCAAGGGCTCCCTGGTATTAAGGGTACTCTTGGGGATACCGGTGGTTCCGCAAGGAATACTGACAAAAAAAAATACTCTATCCTTGATATGTGTATTGTAATATTACAAATTTACTTTCTCAAATTTTTTTTGAAAATTAATACTCATTAATGAAAAAAAAATACACAAATAGTCAAATCATTTAACAAAAACAAAAAAGAGTAAAAACAAAAAATGATACATAGGAAATATAAAATGACTTATAATTAGAACCAATAAAATTTTCTAGAAGGTGATCTATAATAAGGATCGAAGGGAAGAGAGTATAACCAAAAAAAACCATGGTTATCTTGATTTAAAATATAAGCAAAACTAACTAACATTCTTAAATTTGATTCCATTTCAATTCTACTTTCCTAAAACATCCCTAAAAATTTGTTATCATATTTAATTTTTGTTTTATTCTCAATCATACTTTCCTAAAATACATCTACTTTTATAAATTTGATAAAACTAAATACAACCAATTATCTTCTTAATAAACGTTAAATTAATTTTTTTTCTTATAATTCGAACCAGAAGAGTTTGTTGAATAGTACAATAAAACTAGATTTTTAAAAAGCTTTAAATGCCCTACTTCTCAATTAATGCACATTTTTATTTTATTTTAAATTTCTTCAACATTTCCCTTTCAATCTAAGCGTAACATAATCAAACATTCTTCTTGAGAAAATTGGTAATGCACCAATAATGTAAAATTTTTTACACCATTAGTGTATCATCCAATATTCATCCGTTTATGGTTGTTGACTTTTAAATTAAAGTAATACAAATGAATGATGGATGATGATGGATTGATGGTGTAAAAAACAGTGGATTTTTTACACCACCAGTGGATACACATTAAACTCATTTTTGTTTACTTCAATTCTTTATTACATGATACGAATTCTAAGTCCCAAATATTTTTTAAAAAATTATTTTTTATTGAAAAAATGCTTTATTTTTTTCCAATTATTTAAAAAAAACAATTAAGTAAAGTGAATAAATAAAGGACATATTAGTAATTTTACATGCCGGATTTAGTTTTCCCTCCTTCTCTCCCTTGTTTCCTCTCCTAAAATTGAGAGAAAATATTTAGTGGTGGGTCCCACCTATGTTTTCTTCTCCCCCATGTTTTCTCTCCTACTAAACAAGGCTATTTTTAAGTTTTCTCTCCAAAATCTTTCTCCCCTAAATCTACCAAACCAAACACAGTGTAAGTGCTCATCATAATTCTCATAATCATTATCTTATGTGAGAGAGGAAAAGGAAGATATGTTTTTCAATCACTGCACAGTAACATTCCGCGAAAGCAATTTTTCTAACTCGTACCTTAAACATAAGGCCTAATTACAATTAACAATAAGTAATTAGTTTCTAAATTGGTCATATGATTACGATTTTCATGGAATTGGATGAGAAGGATGAGAGGTTGAAGATGATTGTGAGGGTTGATGATGAGAGGTTGAAATTGGTAAGTGTGAGTAGTAAAATTGGCTAAGTATTAAGATTTTAGGACTATGGGTGCAAATAATAGGATTAAGAGTGTGAATATTAGATATATGAATATAAGTATTAATATAAGGGTAATATTGGTAAGTAATTGCAAAAATTTATAAAAATTGGGTGCGAGTAGTAATAAAACGGGTGTTAATAACGTTTCCCTTATACTTCCATGTAGTTTTTTTTAATGCAATAAAAAGGCTAGTGAAAAACTTATTATGAGGTTTTACTTAAAAGAAATATGTGTTTAACTCTATTTCTAAGGGCAATTCAAATAATTTATTTCCTGACTGTCGTATTTTGAAGGGTATTAGTCATTGAAGACCTTCTACACTAATTGATTCACTTGTGACGGCAAATACCTTTAAATCCAGTGCACTTTTTTACACCTCAATCGATCCTGAGTGAAGTACCATTTGGTTCCTCATGTTTTTTTAGATAGGACACTTTAGTCCATCAAAATGTGGAAATTCTCTTTTAGTCCCTAAGATTTTTTTATGGGATATTTTAGTCCCTCCGTCCACTCCGCAACTGCCTCAACTCCGGACTTAAGTGTCCCATAAAAGAATCTTCATGGACTAAAAGTGAATTTCCACATTTTGAGGAACTAAAGTGTTCCATCCAAAAATCATGGGGACCAAAGTGGTACTTCACTCTTTTTTTTTTATTATAAGTCTTTTATCTATCTATCTATCTCTCTCTCTCTCTCTCTATATATATATATATATATATATATATATATATTTCTTTATAAATTATATCATTGTGATTATTGATTTCTTTGCTATTTCTTCCTATATGCTTATTACTCCTTGAGAGTGTTGTATACCAAAGTAATACTACTTGGCATGATATGTTGGAACTTTTAATTTGTTTTCCAAAGATGTTCTCTTTTTGTCAAACGCAGCTTTGTTGATGTGTATTGTGGTGAAAATCATAGTTGGAAAAGATGTTTATTGATACAAAATGATCACCAAACTTCGAAGATACCGGCACAACATATGGACAATTGAAAACTAGGCAACTTTGTGACAATTTAACAAATAATGAAACAAAGTTACATAACACAGTCAGACACCTTCCACTTGCTTAACTTATTCCTTTTATTGCCTTTAAAAATTTGGCTCCTAGTTGTACCTATATAGATACAAAATGCCCGAGAATTTACCTAATCAGCCTCAGTCAGATGTCCCCTGGTGGATTGGCATCTAAGATTCTAATTGAAAAGCAACTCATCTATATTTATATGGTGGTTCTTCAGAATGTCAGTAACTAACTAGTATTCTATATTTATATAAGGGATTATATACATATGTATATATATAAAATAAAATTATGTTAGACATACTTATATCTGGTTGTGTGAAAGAAAACTACAAAGGAAATAATTTTGGTTGTGAAAGTAATTCTAGCAGACCAAAACTTAAAACTGTCCACTAGAACATTTTCTTCTGCACCAATTCACAGCAAATTGTATGGTCCCCTACATTTTTGATAAAAAAAAATTAAAATAAATTTACGACTATGTAACTCAAGTAAAAAATAATCAATAGGAAGATTTATAAATGAAGCTATCTTTGTAATTATGATCACTAGTAAAACAAATTTTTATGCACTGAGCAGATATAAAAAGTTATTAGCCTGTATATAATTAGAAAATGTGAATGATATAGTATTTGTTATTTACCTAAATATTGTTATTCTTTTCTAAAATATGGTTCATGAGTCATGACATAAAACAATGATATTGTTTGGTTCATAAAAGCGACCTCACCTAGTGGAAAAGATTAATCTTGTAGAACTTCATATTAACATATTCAACATAGTACAATAACTCAGAAATAAATACAAAAAAAATCCAATGAAGCAGGTCAAAACATCCACAAGGGGACAGGCATAACAGCAAAAACCAAATCAGCATTTGGACACAAAAGACCAGAAATCTCTTGGTAGAAGATATGATTTCTTGGAATTGAGGTTCATTCGTCTTTAAGTAAGCACAAGAAAACTCCCTTACCTGTCCTATTGCCAATGGATCAAGATAACAATTCGTTACTGTATAAATAGTTACTATCTGCTCTTCCACAATAAGAAGAGGGGCGGGTTGGGACTGTTTAGGCACTGCTCTTACCGATTGATTTTGAGTAGTTTTATCGAGATCAGAATAAATTAGACTCCCATTGCGGATATTTCAGTAATTCCCAGTTCAGGACAAAGTGAGTTAAAGCCAGATTCTTCCAACATGCTGAATGCAGTAAATCCATAGTAGGTGTGGTACAGGTCTGGGAATTCTCCAGGGAATTTGCTGAAACCACCATACTGGAGGAAAAAAAAACAAATACAAGCAGCAAAATATGAGTTTCGAAATTGGTTTAACCAGCCAATAGAAAATTCATGAGTTATTGAGGCAAACATAAATAATGGCATCATCACAAATAGCTTCCCATTTCATGTGTCCTGAAAAGATAGGAAAAACTAATCTTTCTAGTTGATATATGATCATTTCAACGATTAATGACAACATTAACCCGCCATTTTGTTTCCATGGATGGACTAAAGAACTAACCTAATAGTTTTCTGACTTTTCTCTAAAGCAATAGTCTAAATAATATCTATTCTGACAGGCAACATTGTAACAAATTTAAGTAGGGTAGCTTTGGCTTCTTATAGTTCATCTCGAGCAAGTGCAAGTTCCATGCACAATTCCAAATTCATACTACACAGGACACAGCTATAACTAGATTACTAGAAGGACTCAACATATAATAATTTCTCAATTCTTTACCATCTTTCATGATAAACAAAATATGATGGCATTGCCAGCTTAAAATTAGTGGAAATAAGCAAATATATTAAAAATATTAGTTTGAGAGTGTAAATTAAAGAAAGTGAAAAGAATCCTTTTTTTGTTTCTTATATGCTGGGAAAGGAGGATCAAAAGCGCCCCTAAGAAAAGGGTAGGTATATAATTATAATACTTGTGCAAATTATGTCAAAATGAAAAATAATAAGCCAATATAACTAGAGATTACCCCAAGTCCTTCCTTGCTCTCTCTTCCCACACTATCAAGTATCACCCTCCTTTCCAATAAAACCAAGGGAAAGGAGGGTTACCTACCCCACGTAAATAGCCTTTCAGCGACCTAGGAACCCTTTAGAAGAACTAGAATCGAGCTCCTCCGACCTCCAACGTTAGGTCAAAAGCCAACGTTAGTTCACCCGAGCCCGGACAAGGTGTGATCAGCACGTAGTGGCATGCGATCATCGAGACTTAGTTATTGAACGAATCTCCTAATCTCCTACAGATAATGGCGGACTTTGTGAATATACATGATGGATTTATCCCAATAATCTGGAGATAACAGAAAGATATGTTATTTATCCTATAAGATTATCTATTATAATAGATAATCTAGTCTTCTCAAAGGAGATAAGATAGAAGAAGATTATTCTTAGGGATAAGAAGATTTATCAGGGAAAATACATCATGTGAAGACTCTATACATACCAGCCTCTATCAAAGGATAAAGATACACAATTCCATCAGATACACAACCACAACACCAGAATCAGCGTGACCAATACACATCAAGTATATCAGCAAATGCAGTCACCATGCAGAAAGTATACATAAGTATACCCCAAAGAGATATTCAGCAGTAAGAGAGCCAAACTCTGGTTGTCCCCACGGTGGTAGTTACATTCAACCCCACCATGAAGATTCAACATCACGAAGGCCATTGCCAAACAGTACTTAGAGCCGGAGCCTCAGGATCTGAAACGGCGCTCTCAGTCCATTCATTCAGTAGATACGAGATCTTAAACAACCTTCCTAAGAGTAGGGGGCATATCACTGAATACTCTTAGGAACAGCTCAAAACCGTCTTACTCCCTCATATGCACTATTCCTACGTGCATGATAGAACTACGTAGTCTTGATCCCCAAAACCTTGGTTCGAACGGGTATGTAGGACCAAGAGTTCCCTCAGACTAAAAATCCTTAACAAGGACCCCTATCTCATCTAGACATAACATCATCATTCTTATGCATGGTATCCCAATATCTTAACAGAAATAGGGAGATCTAAAAAGACGCCCTCCGAAGGAATCCTATAAACACCCAAGGGGCTTTATGTGAAGGAACTTAAAGGCTCTAGTGATCACAAATCTCATCTTCCCCAAAGAACTACTTCACCTTGATTTCTCTATTTAATTGGGATACGTAGGACCACGGTCACCCATGTCAGGCCCCCATTTTATAAAAACCCTTCCGGCTTCTCATCCGGAACATGCACCGAAGGTTTTTAACTACATTGACTCTTGAGTAAAAGTTATACACATAAATGGTGAATGATGTGCTGACGGTGTAGAAAACTTGACACTATTAGTGCACATCCATTAAACTCTCTCTCTCTCTCTCTCTCTCTCTCTCTCTCTCTCTCTCTCTGTGTGTGTGTGTGTGTGTCTATATAGTGAATCTTATGTGGTCAGTCAAGACACAATTCAGGCCTAATTTGTCCATTGCCCCAATACCAAGTTTATTGAAGATACTATGCTCTACAGTCTACATTGACAAAAAAAGACGTAATTAATGAAAAATAGAAAAGGAAAAAAAATAGTAAAAGAGTTTTGGTTGCAAATACAACATTTCTTTTTCAACAAGAATCAAATATACAGTGCATAAAATGCTATGATGCTTTTTGACAATTGTATAATCATAACAAAAGTACAGGAAAGACAAAAAAATACAGTACATAAGAACTTATTTAAATGAAAAGGTAATAATAGCATACATTATCGTTAAAAACAAGAATTAAGTTTCAATTCAATCATTAGTTTCTTTCTTTTCATTTCCAGACATTTGTAAAAAAGTATGATATATAACCAAATTTAATTTCTCTCTAAAATCTAAAACATTAAAGGAAAGCAGAGTACTAGAGTAGTTATTTGAGTACCTTGTATTGAGAGGCCAGCAAAAACCCACGTAGTGATTTACTGTCAATGAAGTTGTAGCCCCCTAAAATCTTCAAAACGGCTCCAATCCTACAATAACACATGCTGAGCTGTCTAGGGTTTAACAACTTACAACCCAGAACCATATAAATTGATGAAGGATTCATACTGTACTTACCAAAATGCATAACATGTATCGCTAGATTTATTAGGTCTACCTTGAATTCCACCATCAGTCCCTTGCCTCTGAAAACGAAGACAGAAACACAGAATCAGTGAATCTTGGTCCAGAGAAAAACACTTAAATGTGCTAAAAGTTAACAAGAAATAAGTTATAGATAAAAAATTATCATCGAGCCAATCTTTGAAGGGCATTCAAAAATACAAATCCCTTGAAAATGGCAATCAGCAAAATAAATCTTCACCTCATATTGAAAGTGTTTAGATGATAAAAAAATAAAATAAAATACAAAACCTGCGAGATCCAGTCCAGCAGCAATGGAACATCAATCAAAGAAGATGAAGCACAGCTTGAGAGAAGATTATCTTCAATGTATCCCATTAATTGGAGAGATGCAACAGCACAATAAGTTGCACCACCTGTGCTACTAAAACAAGCAATGTTGATAAATATCATTTAAGAAATAAATTCAGGAAAAGAGCCTTTCATGATACAGAGACAGGACATAAAAAGACCAACAGGCATGAGCAAGATTCATGAGATTCAAGGAACATATAATTTACACATCAAAATGGAATTTGAGCAGATTCTAAAGCCCCTGTTACACAACTAGCCAATAAGAGGCTATGAGTCTTGCAATGTCAATCACAAGGATATACAGGATAGCAGCCAACTTGTTGTCTGACAAGTGTATATGATGACATAGTCACTTGTGTCAAGAGGGTACAACAATGAAAACAGAAAATTTGAATAAAAGAAGTTGAGAGCTTGAGGCTAGTTCAGCAAGACAATCCACAACCAACCTTATTTCTATTTAAAATAAAGATACTCTGAAAAGTCAACCTAGCTAGAAGGGAAGATAGAATGCCAAGAGGCTAAAACATAACCCTCTCTATATTTCTTCGTTAATATGTAGGATTTTATGAAACTACCTTAAATCTCATTAGAGGTACATCTTGAAAACGAAATATCCCTTGACCAAATAGTGTCAAATTTCAAAGTTGGTCCTATCTTTTACATTTTCACCCTCTTAACAACCAAGACTAAACTAAATATACATCAAACAAATTTATCAAGTGATGGATGATTGTATAGAAAGATAAAGAATTGACTTCAGGCAACAGATTACCATAATCAATGAGACTAACATCATCAACAGACCCTCTTACAGCACAGAATCATGCGTAAATTAAAATAAAAGATTGTTTCAACTCACCTTGAGATTCTGCACCAGGGACTAATCCAAAGCCACCGTCATAAGACTGGAAGGAACAGAAAAAAAAAATAGTAAAATGATAGTATTATTAAGCCATCACTAGTCAGTGAATGCACTAGCTCCACAAACCTGGCAATGTAATATGTAATCCTTGGCTTTCTCCTTGTCTATCCCACTCCAGTTATTCAGCATAAAACTGATGGCAGCTGATACAGTCAATTAGTTAAAATTATATAATACAGCAGATGTGCAGGAATATCTAATAATCAACCAAGTAGCACCAGTATTCATGTCTTTTCTCTCTTACCTGCACAATATACAAACCTAAGATCTGTTTCGCCCCCGATATGAATAGGCATAAAACTGTCAACAGGGACCAAAGTTTAGGAACAAGTAACTCCAATTAACCATCATGGGCATGCATAATCATAAACCAAAAAATAGAACTACGGGGTGGATAAATCCTATGATATATTGGAAACTATGTAAATAGTTTCGACTTTCAACTTCATTGTGTAGGCTAAAAAAATCATGAAATCATGGTAATTAGTCTGATTGTTATCTTTGTATTTATTACACTAATTACACTAATTCAACATAAACAAGTTTCTGTTGTGTAATTCAGACACACGGATTTCATGTCTCTGTTTACATGTAGCATGACAATTACATAATCATTATGGTTCACAATTCTAATTCAATTTTCAAAAGCATACCTTCCATCTGGCTGTTGAAGGTTCCTCATTGAAGTTAACATTAACTCAGAATCAATTTTGGACAAGTCATAACCAACTATTTTCAATATGGCAAGCGCAGAGTAAGTACTTGCCAAGTGACTATGGTTGTGAAGCAAAACCTTCAAAAATAAACAAAGAAATAGAACAAACCAACACAAAGAAGTTAGGATTCTTCACCAACAGAAAAGAGTTCGTAACAAACATGTTTAGCACTAAGAAATCAAAGAGTCAATACCCAAATTGCCCCTGTGAAAAATGAGTCTCAAGTTGGGGTGAGTTTGTGAAAATAACGTCATTACTTGAGAGCTTATGACCTAACTATTATAAGCTTAGTTTAGCTTATAAGAAGGTCCATCATATGCTATTTTATTAGCTCTTTAAGTAGTGGAGTACTTATGTGATACTATAAGATAAAATATGCTCTTCCAAATGTCTCATTAGTCCCCAGAAAATGAAAAAACTCAACTTGTTCATGGAGAATCTCAAAATAACTAAGTACTCATTATAGGGACAAAACTGGTACTACAATTAACTCAAAATATTGTCTTCCGTACCCCATTTTGATCGGGAGGAAACATTGAAGTTCTAGACCCATGAAAACCATAGAACTGCCCTGCAAAAAAGAAAAAGACTTTGAGTTAAAAAAATGAAATAAAATAAAAAAAAAGGTGAAGTTTTTGCATTAGTACGAGTACGAGCGGTGGTGGTGGTGGTTGTGGGGTGAAGCTGAAAAGAAAGAACCCAATCGGCAACGGCGTGTTTGTCAAGGCGGTGAAGAGAGCGGAGGAAGTCAAGGGAAGAGATGATGAAGTAAGCGAGAGTGAGGTGGTTGATCTCTTGAGACTCGTAGGGAGTTGGGAGCAAGTGGTACATCATCTCTATGAATGTCACGTGGAGATCCTTATCCAATTCCATGGTGAGGGATGATGATGATGATGATGATGATGATGATGGTGATGGTGATGAAGTGTTTTCTGTGGAATTCATGGTGTTGCTGCCAGGCCAGGGATGGGGATGAAAGTTGCTCCAGCTTGTAGGGAATGCTTAGAATGGACTCAATTTTCGCTGCTCACAAACATTAAAATAAAGTAAATCAAAAATAAAAAAATTAACCTCGAATCCTATATATGAAAAGTGAAAACTTAGGTTAAACTACGTACTTGGTCTATTATTTTATTTTTCAATTTTAAATTGGTCTTTTACATTTTTTTGGTATCATATTGGCCCTCCACGCTTCTTTTCACTATCAATTTGGTCCATTAATCAATGTTCATATTATGTGGACCAATACGAAACGTACACGTGTCATTTCTCTCTCTAACATTGTAAATGTGCATCAATATGATGTTGACACGCAAGATGAACAGTGACTAAAGACCGATTTGATAGCAAAAGGAAAAGGAAACATGAGAGATCAATATAATACCAAAAAAACGTAAAAGATCAATTAGAAATTGAAAAATAAGGTCAAGAAACAAATACATTATTAGCCAAAAACTTAATTAAGAAATAAATCTTTATATTAAAGATTCAAAAGATTAGGTTCCCAGGAAGTTAGGCCCGGTTTGAGATGGTTTTTAGTTTTAAGTTTTAAAATTTTAAAAAACTAAAACTAGTTTTCAATTTCATAACGTTAGTTTCAAATTTTTTGTTTTCATTTTTCAAAATTATTTCCAAAGTTATAATTTTTATAGTGTTTCCATCATGTTATGCACTATCATCTTGTATACTACCACCACTATTTAATAACAATACTCTCTCCCATGTGGTTGATGTCAACATATTATAAAATAGGAGAAGTTGAGGGTAAAAAGATTTCCCTCCAAATGATAGTTTTCCCTCCTAAAATTGTGACTAAATGCAAACATACATAATTAATCAAGTGTTTCCTTATCTTTGATCTCAGTCATACATGATGTGGGTTTAAAATTCAATCTCAACCGTTAACAATGTTCCATAATAATCTATATCTATATATTATATATGTAAAGCAAGTTACAAAATAACAATTAATGCAGTGCAGTCTGAATAGCAAAATTAACTTCTGAAAAATAAACTCTATATTGAATAAATATACAATTTTTAAATTGATATTGAAGCTAAGAAGGCAATTATTAAAAAATAATATAGCACAATAGAATTGAAGTATAGTTAATATCAGCTATAACAAGAATGACATAAGAAAAGGGAAATGAAAATAATATTGCTACGACCAAAAAAAAAGGAAATGAAAAGATGATTAATGCATAATAGTCCATTTTCGTAAAAAATTTTAAGATATTACTTTTTTTATCATGCTGGAGATTTTGAATGTGCAAGAAAATTGATAATAGTATATATAAATATAGGCTTCATCTCTATAATTTTTTCTCTTCTATTTGTTCTATTGTAATTTTACTATTTATTTATTTTTTTCAATCATATTTTAATAGTAAGAAGTTCATGATGTCTAATATTGAATAACGCTAAGCATGCTATTTATTTCGGAGTAATAGAATAAGATTTGTATGTTATTCATTCCATTTTTCGCTTACTATCTTATTTTATTATATTATCATAAACAAACTTCCATTTATTTGAATACAAGATTATTTGAAAGCAAGGTGATATAAAATATTTTTTTATTTAGACATGCTCATGAATAGCTCCACATATGACATCCTTTATTAAAATTTAAAAATCTTTTTAAATATTTACATTTTGCTTTATATATAGACAGAAGTTTGTGCATTATATACTATATCAATTTTATATTATATAATTGTCCCACAAAAAAAACGAAGAAAAATAATAACTGTTATTCATAATTTTTTTAAAGTATTCATGATTGTTTCACAAAATATAATTCCAAAAAGTGATAAATTTATTGTCCTCTAAAAAAATAGTCACATGTAAATAAAATTAATGTTTAATGTTTGAACAAATTGAAAGAATAGTGAAATTTATGACCCGTGTATCGCACGGGCAATTTTCCTAGTTATTATTAGTTGGAGGTGGTGGTCGTTGTTATAGTGGTTGCATTTGAGAGTGGTGGTTGTGGTGATGGTGGTGTTCTTTGTGGGATGGTGACCAGAGAGGCAATAGTAGTCCTGGAATCTTGGTGGTGATAGTGGTAGATTGAACAGTGGTTGGCGGTAATTTTTGTGGTGTTGGTAGAGGGAGAGATGGTGGGGAAGGGGGGAGGTGAGGATGTGGTGGTGGTGATGATGGTAATAAAATGTGATAATTGGGGTGGACATGGGGTTGGTGTCACTGAGGGATGGTGGTGGTTGAGGTGGTAGTAATGGTCGCGATGGTGTTGGTGGTCATGTGAGGGTAATGGTGACTGGGGTGGTCACTATGGTGGTGGTGGGCCGAGTGGCAATGATGATGGTACAAAGAAGGCAACGGTAGCAGGTGAGGGTATGGTGATTGTTGGGGTGGCTATAACGTGGTGGTTATTATCATCAGGGATGATAGTGGATAGGGTGGTTGTTGTGGTCCCAATGGTGGTTGGGGTTTAGGCACTCACAATGGTGTTCGTTGGGTGGCCGTCATGGTGGTAGCAATGACCGCAGCGGTTATGATAGTGGGAGGAGTGATGATGATGGTGGTGGTTGAGTGACACAAAAGATGAGTTATAAGTTTGCAACTCAGAACTAAAAAAATAAAATCATTATTTGTTTTTTTTATAATAGAGGTGAAATTGTTCTGAAAATAAGTAAAAAACCATTTCAGCTCAAATTTTGTCAAACAAGTTTTATCTTGAAAATACAATTTCGAAACCAAAAACCAGAAATTGCCAAAGACCCTGAACGGGGCCTTAGTTTTATATTTTCTTGTTTTCGTTTTTTTCCCTACAACACCAAACAAAATCTATCTACTATTTACTACATATTATCCTTATATAAAAAGAGGCATTTTCGAGCCACCACGTTGTTCGTTGAAGTTTTCGAGCCACGAAAGCGAGGTAAATAATCATTATCTCCAACCAAAATATTAAAATTTAAAATTAAATAAATTATTCAAGTTTTTCAAATCATTATCCCAAACCAATGTATCATATGTGAAATCATTATCCCAACAAAAATATTAACATTTGAAGTTAAATAAATTATTCAAGTTTTTATTTCAAATCATTATATATATATATATATATATATATATATATATGTGTGTGAGTGTTTTTTTCTTCACCTCCTGCGATTCCGAGTGTGGTGGTAGGGGAGATTAAACGACCATAATTGTCTTTCTCCATGAAGGATGATGACATGCTTCCTTGGTTCCCAATTCTGCTAAAGGCGGATAGGCTCTCTTCTAGGGCTTTTCAGCCAATAAGTGGTTGTTTTGTCGTAGAGCTTTTGAACTTTAGCTTAATGGTCAAGCGGCCAAGTTCTCTACAGATTGCTGTTAGACTTGAGAAGGACACCTTGGGAATCTAGATATTCGTTCTCCTGTCAATCTCATGAGTGTGTGTTTTTGTGTGAGCAAGTTAGGTACATACCTCCCTTCCTTGCAGTGCTTTTATAAGCCTTCCTGTCGTACCGTTGTGGCGTCGTGCTTTAATGGCATTCGAGATTCTTTCTGACGGCGGGTGTTTATGGCAAGAGTTATTAGTAAGGAATCAAACGCATGACGACTCTCCTGATCAAGGGTTAATATCTTTGTGAGGGGTATCTCTTTGTCGTTAAGTCGACTTCCAAAGGTTTGAGCCGTATTGAGCCTCTGTCCCAGTATGCTGGATTGGGCCACTAAGGCCTCTTGCCCGTATACCAGCTTTATGATGGATTAGTCCACTAAGTCTTCTTGTCGGTATACCAACTCCTTGATGAATTGGGCGACTAAGGTCTCATGTCGATACACTGGTTCCTTGATGGATTGGGCCACTAAGGCCTCTTGCCGGTATACCAGCTCCTTGATGGATATTGGTCACTAATGCCTCTTGTCGGTATACCGTTAAGAAGGGGTGTAAATCTCTGGTCCATAACAGTAGCCCCGCAAGCCAGGGTGCACGTGAATGAAGCGTGGATTTAGTTTTCCTGCTTATTTGTGTAACCGATTTGTATGGGACAAATTTGAAAAGTTAATGCAACTCCTCTTTCCAATGTGACTTGTTATTGGGGAACAGACAAGTGTTAGTCCCTATGCTCTCTTCCCCGTCCTGCCATTAATGTTCTGTTTCCCAATGGATTTTACAAGGCCCAAGAATTGCATCTTTCCATATCTGCGGTTTCCTAGGTATGCACCTCTTCCTCAGCCACACGCTGGTTTTCGAGGCTCAATCTCCTCCCCTGCTACATGCCGGTTCCCGATGCTTATCTTTTCTAGTTAAGCTGAAAAGGCTAATTTTCAACTGCCATATTATGAAAAGTTTCTAGTTTCTCAGAGGCTCATGTATTGTCATTGCCTCATTTTGAACTGACCTGTCTCTTCATATTCCCCCTTTTAATGTTGAAGACCTTTCACCATCCTCTTTTTAACTGCTCTCAACACTATAAAAGGGGAACAACTTAGTGAAAAAATCTCACAACTTCATCTTCCTCCTCTGACCAGCAAGTCTCATTCTCTGTTTCATACGGGTTTTCTTCTTCACTCCATCCAACACTAGGTAAAATCTTCTCCTTTATCACTTCCTTCCCTGTTTAACATGAATAACTTTGGAATTTCCCTTCCAGTCGATCCATTCTCTTCTTCTTCTTCTTTTTCACAACAAATAACAAATGGCACTAGGACCTCAAATAACCGGCCTTGTGGGCTAGAAAACGTCCCCTTTTTCCCTTCTAAACATGATGACATTAATGAACTTGTAAATCAATGGATTATTATACATATTTTTAGGGATGACTTGCCAGTGTGTCGCCTAACTTTGCTTTCCCTTCTCACTCTCAAGGGTCCTTAATGGGAAAGAATAGGTCAGAAACAAACCCTGAGGAATTCATACTCCCTAACGACATGACCAACTTTGGAAGGGTAGACTTGGATGTTGTTGGTGGGCCTTCCATGTTTATTGATGTTTCAAAACTAAACCGTAGTTGCAAATCTGAAGCGTCGTCGGTGATGGTTGGTGACAGCGGTTTCAGAGGCCGACGGAGGCAGCGCAGTGTTCGCACACGAAACAGACAGCGATGAAGTTAGCAAATGAATTCATCACCATCTTCATCCTCGATCCGCGGTCTCCTAATCCGCCGCCGTGATCCGACGTCCAAAGATGAGAAGAACAAAGATGAACAGAGGGCCATGGGTTTGTTTGCGATACCCGGTCTCCTAATTCTTGATGTCCATGTTCTTCTCCGTCTTCAATGGAGAATGATAATGTCGGTGACGGGCAAGCCATGGTGGCAGGCGTCCATAAGTCGTGGTGGATGGCGCAAACCAGAGGAAAAGTTCAAGATAGATGATGGAATTGATTCGAAGGAATTGATGGCGGTTGGAGCATGGCGATTTCAATGATCCCGCAGGACTCCATGATTGCAAGAGGAACACATGAACAAGAACAACTTTGATGGCGGCGATTTCAATGATCCAGCTTTTTTTTTATTTTTATTTTTTACTACGGTGGTTGGGAATCCAAGTTTATCGGTTCCCACAGACGGCGCCAATGTCGTGTCCCAGTTTTGATGGAACACCACGATGTGTTTGATGGGTTGTTGTAGCTGGCGAGGGTGACCCCGGTCCTACGTATCCCCGGTTAAAAGGGAATCAAGCCACACGTAGTTCTTGAGAGTAGGGATGAGAGAACATACCTGAAACCCTAGCTGTGATGGGCTATTTATAGGGTTTGGAGGAGGTTGATATGGGCCGTTTGGGCCCTATATCAGTGTTGTGCTGAACCAGGATTCTGTGAGATAATATCGAATAATTATGCTTTTAGAATCTGGATAGGATCAGCTGAAGATCTCATGTCTAGGCTGTTGCGAGAATCTAGGAGAGATTTGCGGAAAGGATAATAAGCCTCGGCGAGCCTGAGTTTATCCACGAGCCGACGGTATGTCTCGGTCCTAGAGTCCCGAGCCTGATGGATTGGGGATCGATCGTAAGGCTCGGTTCCATCAAGTCCGAGCCTGGCCCTCTCGTATGCTCGGATCCCACGAGTCCGAGCGAAGGACTTTCATGACAAGTAAACCGAGCAAACTGCCCATAGGGGGATCCTTTGGTGAGACTCGGGTCCGTATATGGTCGGTAGACCCTACATAATTATTACCAATACTATTATAATTAATATTATTATTAAAACACAATATAGAAGTTAGGAAAGTATTAGGGATTTACCCACAGACGCGATTTTTGAAGCAGCGAAGAGAACAACACCGGTTCGATCAATCTTTACCCGAATAGTTCACGACATGGCAGCAAGCAAGGAGCACCACGACCTCCGACCCCGGTGACGATTTAACTCGATTCAGCAGTGGCGGTGCGAGCGATGATGGTGGCTGTCTGGAGACAAGCTGGAGAGCAATGAGAAGCCACAGTACGATAGGGTTGATGATACTAGCACCTTTCTTGAAAGAGAGAGAGAATCAAGAGAGAGGGAAAGTCATAACCTCAATAATAGCAAAAGAGAAGACAAGATTAGAGATGATGATGATGATCTCATATACAAGGAGAAAAGGAAAGTGATAACCTTGTTCAAGCTTACCAAGAACTTGTTGGAGGTGATGGAGCTAAGAGAGAGATTGCCATGGAGAGAGAGAGAGAGATTGCCCTAGAGAGAGAGAAGCACCAAGAGAGAGAGATTCAACAAAATGACTGATGATCCGTCTCTTGGGACCTTGGGGGATGATGATTATGGCCACCAAAAGCTTGAGTTTTCCAGGTTTCTAGGTCATAGAAAGAGAGCTTTTGGAGGAAGAAGGGAAGAAAACGAGTTTATGGTGAAATGGGGGTTGATCCCGTCTTTTTTTTTTCTGGTCTGACTCGTGCTAACTGTAGGATTCTCATGTTTTGATGCTAACAATCTCTCTCCAAGCAACAACATTGGCAATAAGCAAGCTACACCACATGAAGATTAGAATTAGGATTTTTATTTATTCTATTTCAATGTAATCTTTATTTTTATGCAATGCATCTCATTGGTGTGGGTAGCTTAGGTGATTTTAAGAATATTTAAATAATGTTTGATTAAGAGTGAAGATACTTTAAATCTTGATTAAATAGCTCTATTAAAAGTTTTGTGAAAATCCTTTTAGAAAAACCTTGTTTTTATTCAGATTCTGATCAGTTTACTCGAGTAATGAGTATTGGGTCACTCGAGTAATTTATGTCATGATAGGTTAATCGAGTAATGGTTTACACATCACTCGAGTAACTTAATCTGACATGTTTTAATCGAGTGATGTTATATGGTTTACTCGAGTAATTCAATCAGTGTTTGAAAATTTTAAAAGGACATAATTTTCTCTTTCACAAAGATATAGACATTTTATTCTTACAATTTTCTATACACTTTCAAAAGCAATTCAAGAGCTATTTTACATCTTTCAAGAGCTATCAAGATTCAACAAGAAACTTTTCATTCTTCACTCTATTTCTCTCATTGTTCAAATATTCTTGAGATCATAATTTTTGTTCTTAGTGGTTGTTGAAGATTTGCAATTTATGATTGCATCATTGAAGTTTCAACACAAGTGAAGAATCTCACAAGGAAGACTTTGAGGATCAAATCAAAGCAAGAAAAGAGGATTGGTTGGAAGCATCTTCAATCAATTAGCAAGGAAATCTAGAATTCTCAAAAGGGGTAGATTAGATCAAAGTGTTTGGTACACACTTTGAGTTGGGTTTTAAGATAGGAGAACTAAGAATCTAATTGCATCTTAAAACATTGTAAAATCTACATTTGAAGATTTCTAGTGAAGAATCTCTCTTGATTTAAGAGGGGACTGGAGTAGCTTTCAAGTGGGTGAAAGTGAACCAGGATAAATCCTTGTGTCTCTTTTATTTTCATTCCTTGTATTGCATTAATTCATTAACAATTACATTTTTAGGTTAGAATTGGGGTTTTCTTAATTCTTCTCAATTGATCTAAAATTGCATGTTAATATTACTTAATGTTGTTCATATTAATCATTCATAATTTGTTGAATCATCATAGCATTGTTATTCTTGAAGAACTCCATTGAAAACTGAGTTTTAATTGAATTTTACCCAGTTTACTCGAGTAAAGTTCTTGTCACTCGAGTAATCTGCTTTCAGTTTATGAACAATACTCGAGTAGGTTTTCTGTTACTCGAGTGATTTAAAAATAGCTTTCGTAATACTCGAGTGATTTGCTAAATACTCGAGTGAAATTATTTTTGCTTGCGTATTACTCGAGTGAAGTCTTGAGTTACTCGAGTAATCTGACTTGAATGTTTTAAGAAAATTTATTTTCATAAAATCATTCTCTTAGGTGGACGAAAAATCTGTAATAAGGCTTCAATATTCTATTCACCCCCCTCTAGACTATATTGAGCCGCTTGTTGGTTTCCAACAAGTGGTATCAGAGCTCGGACGAAAAATCCGAGCCTTAAAAAGCTTTTTCGAAAAGATCCTTTTACTTGGAAACAATGGGCTCAATTTCAAATCCTTTTGGTGGTGAAGGAACTTCCATTAATCGTCCTCCACTATTCAATGGTGAGGGTTACGCTTATTGGAAGGTCCGCATGAAAATTTTTATTCAAGCCATAGATATGGAAATTTGGAACGCCATAGAGAATGGACCTTTTGTTCCTCAAACGAAAGTAAATGATGTTGTTTCGGTCAAACCACAATCGAGTTGGGACAATGATGATAAGAAGAAAGTTGCATTTGATTTAAAAGCTAAAAATATCATCACGTCCGCTCTTTCTTATGATGAGTTCTTTCGAGTATCTCAATGTGTTGATGCTAAACAAATGTGGGACACATTACAAGTCACACATGAGGGCACTTCGGAGGTTAGAAGGGCTAGGCTAAATACACTCATGCATGAATATGAACTCTTTCGTATGCTACCTAATGAAAACATAGGTGACATGCAAAAGCGGTTCACTCATATCATAAATCATCTTTCTGCACTTGGAAAATTTATAACTAATGGTGAAGTTGTTAATAAGATTTTGAGATGTCTTAGCAGGGAATGGCAACCTAAGGTGACGGCCATTATGGAAGCTAGAGACGTGGATCAAATTGACTTAGCAACTCTATTCGGAAAGCTTCAAGAGCATGAAATGGAGCTTGGACGGTTATCCATGAATGAAGATGCCGATAGAAAGAAAAAGGGGATTGCTCTTAAATCAACTTCAAAATCTCTTAAGGCACAAGAGGAAAACTCTCAAGTGGATGACTCGGACTCCGATATAGATGATGAGACCCTTGGCTTGCTAGTTAAAAAGCTTGGTAGGTTCTTTAAGAGAAAGGGAAACTTTAATAAGAATAGACAAAGAGATTCTAAGGACTCTCAACCAAGAAATAAGACTAACAAGGATCACATCAAGTGTCATGGGTGTGGAAAGCTTGGTCACTATCGATCAAAATGCCCAACTCATTCTAAGAAGTCGGAAGGTGACAACTCTAAGTTCAACTCATCTAAAGGAAAAAGGGCTTACATAGTATGGGATGAAGAGGAGAGTCAATCAACATCTAGCTCATCGGATGATGAAGAACTTGCAAATCTATGTTTGATGACGAAGCTTGATGAAGAGGAATCTTCGAGCATTAAATCAAGTGAGAACGTCAATGAGGTAGATTATCTTTCCGATGCTAGCTCTAGTTCTAATTCTCCTTCATTCAATGAATTGTACAATGTGTATGTAGAGATGCATAAAGAGTTGAAGAAACTTGCTAAAATAAATGTTGAAAGAAAGAATTTCATAATGAAGCAACATGAAAAGATAATTGAACTTCAAAAAGATTTAGAAGAACTTAAGCTTCAAAATGAAACTCTTGAACTCATTTATGCAAACTCTACATGCAATTGTGAATTGAAATCAAATGAGACTCCATCTTGTGAAAATTGCAAGTCTTTGGAAAAAGAAGTTTTTAATTTGAATGATCGACTTGCAAGGCTCATGAAAGGAGATACTTCATTAGATCATTTGCTTTCAACTCAAAGGAACAATAGCAATAGATCTGGTCTTGGCTATACCAAACCTAAGAAACGCAATTATCGCAAAGTTGGTGGATTTTCAAAGAATAAGATTTCTAAAAACCCAACTTGCCATTATTGTGGGATCTTTGGGCATACCACGAATAAATGTAATATAAAGAAATTTGGTATACCAAGCGGAGAATATATTTGGATTGTTAAGGGGACTTCTCCCCATGCTAACAACAAAGGACCCAAGACCACTTGGGTACCTAAGTCAACCAAATGATATCTTTCTTGTAGGTGTGTCTTCGAACCAAAGAGCGCAAATGGTACTTGGATAGTGGTTGTTCGAGACACATGACGGGAGACAAAACGCACTTCATGGAACTTACTCCGAAAAATGGTGGATTTGTGGCATACGGCGACAACAACAAGGGCAAAATTCTAGGAGTCGGGAAGATCGGTAACGTATCTAACCTTGTCATAGAAAATGTCCTATACGTAGAAGGCTTAGAACACAACTTGCTTAGTATAAGCCAACTATGCGATATGGGCAATTATGTGACTTTTACTCCGGAATTATGCTTCATTAAGTCTTCTATAGATGATAGTGTTAAGTTTGTTGGTCGTCGCTCTAATAACACTTACTTAATTGATTTGGATGAGATAACTTCACTATTTTCAAAATGTTTCAAATCTTTTGATGATGAAATTCGTCTTTGGCATAGACGAATTGCTCATGTGAATGTGAATCAATTAAACAAACTTTTACGAAAAGATTTAGTGATTGGTTTGCCTAAACTAAATTTTAAGCTTGATGGCATTTGTGACTCTTGTCAAAAGTGCAAGCAAGTTAAAAGTTCTTTTAAACCTAAAAATGTGATAAGCACAACAAAGCCTTTGGAGCTCATCCATATGGATTTGTTTGGCCCTTCACAAATTAAAAGTTTAGGTGGCAATTACTATGGATTTGTTTTAGTAGACGATTTTACTAGATTCACATGGACTTTATTTTTATCCGCAAAAAGTGAAGTTTATAAATGTTTTAAAAAGTTTGCCAAACTCATCCAAAATCAACTAAGTTTGAAAATTGTGTCTATTAGAAGTGACCATGGAGGTGAGTTTGAAAACACTAGGATTGATGCATTTTGTGATAAGTTTGGTATTGATCATCAATTTTCGGCCCCTAGGACTCCGGAGCAAAACGGAGTTGTAGAAAGGCAAAATAGAATATTAGTGGAACTTGCTCGTACTATGTTGAAAGAATCAAATGTTCCTAAATATTTTTGGGCCGATGCGGTAAACACTGCTTGTTATGTGCTTAATAGGGTTCTTATTCGTCCGCATTTAAATAAAACACCTTATGAACTTTTAAAAGGGCGAAAGCCAAATATTTCACATTTTCATGTTTTTGGGTGTAAGGTGTTTGTTTTAAATAACGGAAAGGAACCGATCGACAAGTTTGACTCCAAAGCCGACGAAGGCATATTCATAGGTTATTCAACTCATAGCAAAGCATATAGAGTCTACAATAAAAGAACATTAACCGTTGAGGAATCCGTGCATGTTGTATTTGATGAATCTTCGAAAGGAGATTGTGTTGTTTCTTGTGATGATGATAATATAGGTACATATTTGGATCATGAGAAGTCAACTTCACATCAAATGGAAGAGAATCAAATTGAAGATGGAGAGGTGCAAGCACAAGATAAAGACTTAGCACAAGAGATTCAATCTCAATTACCAATAGCTTGGAAATCAAACAAAAATCATCCGATTTCTAACATCTTAGGTGACATTGCGAAGGGAGTGGTAACCCGACGCACTTTAAATAATTTTTGTTATTATGTTGCCTTTGTATCTCAAATAGAACCTAAGAATATCAAAGAGGCTCTTCAAGATGATCATTGGATTATGGCCATGCAAGAAGAATTAAATCAATTTGAAAGAAACCAAGTTTGGGAGCTTGTGCCAAAACCCGATGATCGTCCTGTAATTGGTACTCGGTGGATCTATAGGAATAAGTTAGATGAATCGGGTATTATTGTTAGGAATAAAGCTAGGTTGGTAGCACAAGGTTATAGTCAAGAAGAAGGAATCGATTACGATGAGACATATGCTCCTGTTGCTAGACTAGAAGCTATCCGTATTCTTCTCGCTTTTGCTTCGATAATGAATTTTAAATTGTATCAAATGGATGTTAAGAGCGCCTTTCTTAACGGATACATTCAAGAGGAAGTTTACGTGTCACAACCTCCCGGATTCGAGAGTTTTGAGCATCCGGACTACGTTTTCAAACTGAAAAAGGCTTTGTACGGTTTGAAACAAGCTCCTAGAGCTTGGTACGACCGACTAAGCAATTTTTTATTACAAAAAGGTTTTAAACGAGGCACTGTTGACACTACACTTTTTATTGAACGTTCCGGTAAGGATATTTTATTGGTTCAAATATATGTTGACGATATTATATTTGGTGCTACTAACGATAACTTGTGTAAGAAGTTTTCAGACTTGATGCAAAGCGAATTCGAGATGTCGATGATGGGAGAGCTTACATTCTTTCTTGGCCTTCAAATAAAGCAGCTTAATGATGGCATTTATATTCATCAGAGTAAATATTGTAGAGAGCTTCTCAAACGTTTTGGGATGGATTCGTGCAAATCCGCTTCTACACCAATGAGCGTTGCATGCTACCTAGATCAAGATGAGGCTGGAAAAGCGGTAGAGGTAACGAAGTATCGTGGTATTATTGGTAGTTTGTTATACTTAACTGCATCTAGGCCTGACATCATGTTTAGTGTATGTATGTGTGCACGTTTTCAAGCAAAACCGAAAGAGTCGCATCTAACTGCTGTCAAAAGAATTATGAAATACTTAAAGGGTACAACGAATACTGGACTTTATTATCCTAGGGATGCTTTTCTAAAACTTATAGGTTATTCGGACTCTGACTTTGCCGGTTGTAAAGTTGAGCGAAAAAGTAGAAGCGGAACATGCCATTTAATTGGTAATTCACTTGTATCGTGGTTTTCCAAAAAGCAAAACTGTGTTGCTTTATCAACCGCGGAGGCCGAATACATAGCTGCAGGTAGTTGTTGTGCACAAATTTTATGGATGAAACAACAATTATCTGACTTTGGATTAAATTTGTCAAAAATCCCTATAAAGTGTGATAACACTTCGGCAATTAATTTGACTAAAAATCCAGTATTACACTCAAGGACAAAGCATATTGAAATTAGACATCACTTTTTGAGAGATCATGTTCAAAAAGGTGATTGTGTTATTGAGTTTGTACAAACTTCGGATCAATTAGCTGATATCTTTACAAAACCATTACCAAGGGACACATTTTATAAGATTCGAAGAGAACTTGGTATTTTTGATGAATCAACTATTAGCTAATTGTATTTGATGCTTTTCGAAATCACCTTCAAGCCTATTTCAATGTGATTTGTATTTTGAGTTGTTGTATCTTATTAAAGTGTTTCTTATTTTTTTGTGATATGTAGTTATGTGTGTATGTTTTCTATAATATGTTAATTGCTTTATTTGTATGTGTGTTACTTGCTAAATGCTAAGTGTTTCTATGTGGTTGTGCATGAAAAATGTTTTTGCATGAAAAATTTGAAATTTTTAAAATTCTGGACAGTTCACTCGAGTAACAGATATTTCACTCGAGTAATTTTAAAATCTCTTTCGTATTACTCGAGTAATTCTGTCTGTCTGTCACTCGATTAATTTTAAAATGACTTTCGTATCACTCGATTAGTTCATCCATCACTCGAGTGAAAACTTTTTTACTTTCGGCATACTCGAGTAACATTTTTTTTCACTCGATTACTGCTCGAATCACTCGAGTAACGCATGAACATCACTCGAGTAACTTACGTGATTTTAAAAACTGAACTGTTGGAAACTGCATCTTTTTCACGTTTCTTTCTCTCTCTTGATCGTATTTCTCTCTTCTCTATTATATGGTTCTTCATCAAATCATCATTTTCATTTGATGTTGATTTCTGTTTCATGTTTCATATGCATATTTCTGACTTTGTTCTGTTTATGTTTCTGTTTTATGTTTCTGACTCTGTTTGGCCTAGTTTGGTTAGTTTCGTTTGATTATTTGCTATGGTTGATGTCTTTTTGCTTTACACTATGATTTGCTGCTTAGTGTGATACTCTGATATTATGGATTATGGTGCTATCTTCGTTGTACGATTTTATTCGTTGAGGCACTATTGTGGTTTATTTTGGTATTGTCTTTATTGTTATATTTTTTTTATACCATTGTGAACTACTTACCTTCCACTTTTGGCAAAGGACTTTTCTCATAATTCTTATCTTTTTAATGATGCCAAAAGGGGGAGAATATTTTGTTGATGTTGTTCTTGTAGGTTAAGTTTTATTATATTTTTCCTAGGTGTTTTACATTTAGGGGGAGTATGTTAAAACTTAGTGCTTAATTGAAAAGGAGGTTTGTCATCATAAAAAAGGGGGAGTTTGTAGGATTCTCATGTTTTGATGCTAACAATCTCTCTCCAAGCAACAACATTGGCAATAAGCAAGCTACACCACATGAAGATTAGAATTAGGATTTTTATTTATTCTATTTCAATGTAATCTTTATTTTTATGCAATGCATCTCATTGGTGTGGGTAGCTTAGGTGATTTTAAGAATATTTAAATAATTTTTGATTAAGAGTGAAGATACTTTAAATCTTGATTAAATAGCTCTATTAAAAGTTTTGTGAAAATCCTTTTAGAAAAACCTTGTTTTTATTCAGATTCTGATCAGTTTACTCGAGTAATGAGTATTGGGTCACTCGAGTAATTTATGTCATGACAGGTTAATCGAGTAATGGTTTACACATCACTCGAGTAACTTAATCTGACATGTTTTAATCGAGTGATGTTATATGGTTTACTCGAGTAATTCAATCAGTGTTTGAAAATTTTAAAAGGACATAATTTTCTCTTTCACAAAGATATAGACATTTTATTCTTACAATTTTCTATACACTTTCAAAAGCAATTCAAGAGCTATTTTACATCTTTCAAGAGCTATCAAGATTCAACAAGAAACTTTTCATTCTTCACTCTATTTCTCTCATTGTTCAAATATTCTTGAGATCATAATTTTTGTTCTTAGTGGTTGTTGAAGATTTGCAATTTATGATTGCATCATTGAAGTTTCAACACAAGTGAAGAATCTCACAAGGAAGACTTTGAGGATCAAATCAAAGCAAGAAAAGAGGATTGGTTGGAAGCATCTTCAATCAATTAGCAAGGAAATCTAGAATTCTCAAAAGGGGTAGATTAGATCAAAGTGTTTGGTACACACTTTGAGTTGGGTTTTAAGATAGGAGAACTAAGAATCTAGTTGCATCTTAAAACATTGTAAAATCTACATTTGAAGATTTCTAGTGAAGAATCTCTCTTGATTTAAGAGGGGACTGGAGTAGCTTTCAAGTGGGTGAAAGTGAACCAGGATAAATCCTTGTGTCTCTTTTATTTTCATTCCTTGTATTGCATTAATTCATTAACAATTACATTTTTAGGTTAGAATTGGGGTTTTCTTAATTCTTCTCAATTGATCTAAAATTGCATGTTAATATTACTTAATGTTGTTCATATTAATCATTCATAATTTGTTGAATCATCATAGCATTGTTATTCTTGAAGAACTCCATTGAAAACTGAGTTTTAATTGAATTTTACCCAGTTTACTCGAGTAAAGTTCTTGTCACTCGAGTAATCTGCTTTCAGTTTATGAACAATACTCGAGTAGGTTTTCTGTTACTCGAGTGATTTAAAAATAGCTTTCGTAATACTCGAGTGATTTGCTAAATACTCGAGTGAAATTATTTTTGCTTGCGTATTACTCGAGTGAAGTCTTGAGTTACTCGAGTAATCTGACTTGAATGTTTTAAGAAAATTTATTTTCATAAAATCATTCTCTTAGGTGGACGAAAAATCTGTAATAAGGCTTCAATATTCTATTCACCCCCCTCTAGACTATATTGAGCCGCTTGTTGGTTTCCAACAAGTGGTATCAGAGCTCGGACGAAAAATCCGAGCCTTAAAAAGCTTTTTCGAAAAGATCCTTTTACTTGGAAACAATGGGCTCAATTTCAAATCCTTTTGGTGGTGAAGGAACTTCCATTAATCGTCCTCCACTATTCAATGGTGAGGGTTACGCTTATTGGAAGGTCCGCATGAAAATTTTTATTCAAGCCATAGATATGGAAATTTGGAACGCCATAGAGAATGGACCTTTTGTTCCTCAAACGAAAGTAAATGATGTTGTTTCGGTCAAACCACAATCGAGTTGGGACAATGATGATAAGAAGAAAGTTGCATTTGATTTAAAAGCTAAAAATATCATCACGTCCGCTCTTTCTTATGATGAGTTCTTTCGAGTATCTCAATGTGTTGATGCTAAACAAATGTGGGACACATTACAAGTCACACATGAGGGCACTTCGGAGGTTAGAAGGGCTAGGCTAAATACACTCATGCATGAATATGAACTCTTTCGTATGCTACCTAATGAAAACATAGGTGACATGCAAAAGCGGTTCACTCATATCATAAATCATCTTTCTGCACTTGGAAAATTTATAACTAATGGTGAAGTTGTTAATAAGATTTTGAGATGTCTTAGCAGGGAATGGCAACCTAAGGTGACGGCCATTATGGAAGCTAGAGACGTGGATCAAATTGACTTAGCAACTCTATTCGGAAAGCTTCAAGAGCATGAAATGGAGCTTGGACGGTTATCCATGAATGAAGATGCCGATAGAAAGAAAAAGGGGATTGCTCTTAAATCAACTTCAAAATCTCTTAAGGCACAAGAGGAAAACTCTCAAGTGGATGACTCGGACTCCGATATAGATGATGAGACCCTTGGCTTGCTAGTTAAAAAGCTTGGTAGGTTCTTTAAGAGAAAGGGAAACTTTAATAAGAATAGACAAAGAGATTCTAAGGACTCTCAACCAAGAAATAAGACTAACAAGGATCACATCAAGTGTCATGGGTGTGGAAAGCTTGGTCACTATCGATCAAAATGCCCAACTCATTCTAAGAAGTCGGAAGGTGACAACTCTAAGTTCAACTCATCTAAAGGAAAAAGGGCTTACATAGTATGGGATGAAGAGGAGAGTCAATCAACATCTAGCTCATCGGATGATGAAGAACTTGCAAATCTATGTTTGATGACGAAGCTTGATGAAGAGGAATCTTCGAGCATTAAATCAAGTGAGAACGTCAATGAGGTAGATTATCTTTCCGATGCTAGCTCTAGTTCTAATTCTCCTTCATTCAATGAATTGTACAATGTGTATGTAGAGATGCATAAAGAGTTGAAGAAACTTGCTAAAATAAATGTTGAAAGAAAGAATTTCATAATGAAGCAACATGAAAAGATAATTGAACTTCAAAAAGATTTAGAAGAACTTAAGCTTCAAAATGAAACTCTTGAACTCATTTATGCAAACTCTACATGCAATTGTGAATTGAAATCAAATGAGACTCCATCTTGTGAAAATTGCAAGTCTTTGGAAAAAGAAGTTTTTAATTTGAATGATCGACTTGCAAGGCTCATGAAAGGAGATACTTCATTAGATCATTTGCTTTCAACTCAAAGGAACAATAGCAATAGATCTGGTCTTGGCTATACCAAACCTAAGAAACGCAATTATCGCAAAGTTGGTGGATTTTCAAAGAATAAGATTTCTAAAAACCCAACTTGCCATTATTGTGGGATCTTTGGGCATACCACGAATAAATGTAATATAAAGAAATTTGGTATACCAAGCGGAGAATATATTTGGATTGTTAAGGGGACTTCTCCCCATGCTAACAACAAAGGACCCAAGACCACTTGGGTACCTAAGTCAACCAAATGATATCTTTCTTGTAGGTGTGTCTTCGAACCAAAGAGCGCAAATGGTACTTGGATAGTGGTTGTTCGAGACACATGACGGGAGACAAAACGCACTTCATGGAACTTACTCCGAAAAATGGTGGATTTGTGGCATACGGCGACAACAACAAGGGCAAAATTCTAGGAGTCGGGAAGATCGGTAACGTATCTAACCTTGTCATAGAAAATGTCCTATACGTAGAAGGCTTAGAACACAACTTGCTTAGTATAAGCCAACTATGCGATATGGGCAATTATGTGACTTTTACTCCGGAATTATGCTTCATTAAGTCTTCTATAGATGATAGTGTTAAGTTTGTTGGTCGTCGCTCTAATAACACTTACTTAATTGATTTGGATGAGATAACTTCACTATTTTCAAAATGTTTCAAATCTTTTGATGATGAAATTCGTCTTTGGCATAGACGAATTGCTCATGTGAATGTGAATCAATTAAACAAACTTTTACGAAAAGATTTAGTGATTGGTTTGCCTAAACTAAATTTTAAGCTTGATGGCATTTGTGACTCTTGTCAAAAGTGCAAGCAAGTTAAAAGTTCTTTTAAACCTAAAAATGTGATAAGCACAACAAAGCCTTTGGAGCTCATCCATATGGATTTGTTTGGCCCTTCACAAATTAAAAGTTTAGGTGGCAATTACTATGGATTTGTTTTAGTAGACGATTTTACTAGATTCACATGGACTTTATTTTTATCCGCAAAAAGTGAAGTTTATAAATGTTTTAAAAAGTTTGCCAAACTCATCCAAAATCAACTAAGTTTGAAAATTGTGTCTATTAGAAGTGACCATGGAGGTGAGTTTGAAAACACTAGGATTGATGCATTTTGTGATAAGTTTGGTATTGATCATCAATTTTCGGCCCCTAGGACTCCGGAGCAAAACGGAGTTGTAGAAAGGCAAAATAGAATATTAGTGGAACTTGCTCGTACTATGTTGAAAGAATCAAATGTTCCTAAATATTTTTGGGCCGATGCGGTAAACACTGCTTGTTATGTGCTTAATAGGGTTCTTATTCGTCCGCATTTAAATAAAACACCTTATGAACTTTTAAAAGGGCGAAAGCCAAATATTTCACATTTTCATGTTTTTGGGTGTAAGGTGTTTGTTTTAAATAACGGAAAGGAACCGATCGACAAGTTTGACTCCAAAGCCGACGAAGGCATATTCATAGGTTATTCAACTCATAGCAAAGCATATAGAGTCTACAATAAAAGAACATTAACCGTTGAGGAATCCGTGCATGTTGTATTTGATGAATCTTCGAAAGGAGATTGTGTTGTTTCTTGTGATGATGATAATATAGGTACATATTTGGATCATGAGAAGTCAACTTCACATCAAATGGAAGAGAATCAAATTGAAGATGGAGAGGTGCAAGCACAAGATAAAGACTTAGCACAAGAGATTCAATCTCAATTACCAATAGCTTGGAAATCAAACAAAAATCATCCGATTTCTAACATCTTAGGTGACATTGCGAAGGGAGTGGTAACCCGACGCACTTTAAATAATTTTTGTTATTATGTTGCCTTTGTATCTCAAATAGAACCTAAGAATATCAAAGAGGCTCTTCAAGATGATCATTGGATTATGGCCATGCAAGAAGAATTAAATCAATTTGAAAGAAACCAAGTTTGGGAGCTTGTGCCAAAACCCGATGATCGTCCTGTAATTGGTACTCGGTGGATCTATAGGAATAAGTTAGATGAATCGGGTATTATTGTTAGGAATAAAGCTAGGTTGGTAGCACAAGGTTATAGTCAAGAAGAAGGAATCGATTACGATGAGACATATGCTCCTGTTGCTAGACTAGAAGCTATCCGTATTCTTCTCGCTTTTGCTTCGATAATGAATTTTAAATTGTATCAAATGGATGTTAAGAGCGCCTTTCTTAACGGATACATTCAAGAGGAAGTTTACGTGTCACAACCTCCCGGATTCGAGAGTTTTGAGCATCCGGACTACGTTTTCAAACTGAAAAAGGCTTTGTACGGTTTGAAACAAGCTCCTAGAGCTTGGTACGACCGACTAAGCAATTTTTTATTACAAAAAGGTTTTAAACGAGGCACTGTTGACACTACACTTTTTATTGAACGTTCCGGTAAGGATATTTTATTGGTTCAAATATATGTTGACGATATTATATTTGGTGCTACTAACGATAACTTGTGTAAGAAGTTTTCAGACTTGATGCAAAGCGAATTCGAGATGTCGATGATGGGAGAGCTTACATTCTTTCTTGGCCTTCAAATAAAGCAGCTTAATGATGGCATTTATATTCATCAGAGTAAATATTGTAGAGAGCTTCTCAAACGTTTTGGGATGGATTCGTGCAAATCCGCTTCTACACCAATGAGCGTTGCATGCTACCTAGATCAAGATGAGGCTGGAAAAGCGGTAGAGGTAACGAAGTATCGTGGTATTATTGGTAGTTTGTTATACTTAACTGCATCTAGGCCTGACATCATGTTTAGTGTATGTATGTGTGCACGTTTTCAAGCAAAACCGAAAGAGTCGCATCTAACTGCTGTCAAAAGAATTATGAAATACTTAAAGGGTACAACGAATACTGGACTTTATTATCCTAGGGATGCTTTTCTAAAACTTATAGGTTATTCGGACTCTGACTTTGCCGGTTGTAAAGTTGAGCGAAAAAGTAGAAGCGGAACATGCCATTTAATTGGTAATTCACTTGTATCGTGGTTTTCCAAAAAGCAAAACTGTGTTGCTTTATCAACCGCGGAGGCCGAATACATAGCTGCAGGTAGTTGTTGTGCACAAATTTTATGGATGAAACAACAATTATCTGACTTTGGATTAAATTTGTCAAAAATCCCTATAAAGTGTGATAACACTTCGGCAATTAATTTGACTAAAAATCCAGTATTACACTCAAGGACAAAGCATATTGAAATTAGACATCACTTTTTGAGAGATCATGTTCAAAAAGGTGATTGTGTTATTGAGTTTGTACAAACTTCGGATCAATTAGCTGATATCTTTACAAAACCATTACCAAGGGACACATTTTATAAGATTCGAAGAGAACTTGGTATTTTTGATGAATCAACTATTAGCTAATTGTATTTGATGCTTTTCGAAATCACCTTCAAGCCTATTTCAATGTGATTTGTATTTTGAGTTGTTGTATCTTATTAAAGTGTTTCTTATTTTTTTGTGATATGTAGTTATGTGTGTATGTTTTCTATAATATGTTAATTGCTTTATTTGTATGTGTGTTACTTGCTAAATGCTAAGTGTTTCTATGTGGTTGTGCATGAAAAATGTTTTTGCATGAAAAATTTGAAATTTTTAAAATTCTGGACAGTTCACTCGAGTAACAGATATTTCACTCGAGTAATTTTAAAATCTCTTTCGTATTACTCGAGTAATTCTGTCTGTCTGTCACTCGATTAATTTTAAAATGACTTTCGTATCACTCGATTAGTTCATCCATCACTCGAGTGAAAACTTTTTTACTTTCGGCATACTCGAGTAACATTTTTTTTCACTCGATTACTGCTCGAATCACTCGAGTAACGCATGAACATCACTCGAGTAACTTACGTGATTTTAAAAACTGAACTGTTGGAAACTGCATCTTTTTCACGTTTCTTTCTCTCTCTTGATCGTATTTCTCTCTTCTCTATTATATGGTTCTTCATCAAATCATCATTTTCATTTGATGTTGATTTCTGTTTCATGTTTCATATGCATATTTCTGACTTTGTTCTGTTTATGTTTCTGTTTTATGTTTCTGACTCTGTTTGGCCTAGTTTGGTTAGTTTCGTTTGATTATTTGCTATGGTTGATGTCTTTTTGCTTTACACTATGATTTGCTGCTTAGTGTGATACTCTGATATTATGGATTATGGTGCTATCTTCGTTGTACGATTTTATTCGTTGAGGCACTATTGTGGTTTATTTTGGTATTGTCTTTATTGTTATATTTTTTTTATACCATTGTGAACTACTTACCTTCCACTTTTGGCAAAGGACTTTTCTCATAATTCTTATCTTTTTAATGATGCCAAAAGGGGGAGAATATTTTGTTGATGTTGTTCTTGTAGGTTAAGTTTTATTATATTTTTCCTAGGTGTTTTACATTTAGGGGGAGTATGTTAAAACTTAGTGCTTAATTGAAAAGGAGGTTTGTCATCATAAAAAAGGGGGAGTTTGTAGGATTCTCATGTTTTGATGCTAACAATCTCTCTCCAAGCAACAACATTGGCAATAAGCAAGCTACACCACATGAAGATTAGAATTAGGATTTTTATTTATTCTATTTCAATGTAATCTTTATTTTTATGCAATGCATCTCATTGGTGTGGGTAGCTTAGGTGATTTTAAGAATATTTAAATAATTTTTGATTAAGAGTGAAGATACTTTAAATCTTGATTAAATAGCTCTATTAAAAGTTTTGTGAAAATCCTTTTAGAAAAACCTTGTTTTTATTCAGATTCTGATCAGTTTACTCGAGTAATGAGTATTGGGTCACTCGAGTAATTTATGTCATGACAGGTTAATCGAGTAATGGTTTACACATCACTCGAGTAACTTAATCTGACATGTTTTAATCGAGTGATGTTATATGGTTTACTCGAGTAATTCAATCAGTGTTTGAAAATTTTAAAAGGACATAATTTTCTCTTTCACAAAGATATAGACATTTTATTCTTACAATTTTCTATACACTTTCAAAAGCAGTTCAAGAGCTATTTTACATCTTTCAAGAGCTATCAAGATTCAACAAGAAACTTTTCATTCTTCACTCTATTTCTCTCATTGTTCAAATATTCTTGAGATCATAATTTTTGTTCTTAGTGGTTGTTGAAGATTTGCAATTTATGATTGCATCATTGAAGTTTCAACACAAGTGAAGAATCTCACAAGGAAGACTTTGAGGATCAAATCAAAGCAAGAAAAGAGGATTGGTTGGAAGCATCTTCAATCAATTAGCAAGGAAATCTAGAATTCTCAAAAGGGGTAGATTAGATCAAAGTGTTTGGTACACACTTTGAGTTGGGTTTTAAGATAGGAGAACTAAGAATCTAGTTGCATCTTAAAACATTGTAAAATCTACATTTGAAGATTTCTAGTGAAGAATCTCTCTTGATTTAAGAGGGGACTGGAGTAGCTTTCAAGTGGGTGAAAGTGAACCAGGATAAATCATTGTGTCTCTTTTATTTTCATTCCTTGTATTGCATTAATTCATTAACAATTACATTTTTAGGTTAGAATTGGGGTTTTCTTAATTCTTCTCAATTGATCTAAAATTGCATGTTAATATTACTTAATGTTGTTCATATTAATCATTCATAATTTGTTGAATCATCATAGCATTGTTATTCTTGAAGAACTCCATTGAAAATTGAGTTTTAATTGAATTTTACCCAGTTTACTCGAGTAAAGTTCTTGTCACTCGAGTAATCTGCTTTCAGTTTATGAACAATACTCGAGTAGGTTTTCTGTTACTCGAGTGATTTAAAAATAGCTTTCGTAATACTCGAGTGATTTGCTGAATACTCGAGTAAAATTATTTTTGCTTGCGTATTACTCGAGTGAAGTCTTGAGTTACTCGAGTAATCTGACTTGAATGTTTTAAGAAAATTTATTTTCATAAAATCATTCTCTTAGGTGGACGAAAAATCTGTAATAAGGCTTCAATATTCTATTCACCCCCCCTCTAGACTATATTGAGCCGCTTGTTGGTTTCCAACACTAACCGGTTAGTGCACTGCTTCTTTTTATTTTCTTTTATTCCTTTACACTTCAAAGTGTCATAACTTCTTCGTTACCCGTTGGATCTTTTTCAAATTTGAAAGCAAGCTTCCCTACATACTAATCTTCACATCCAACGGTGGAATTTGTGTTTGGAGTTTTAAATATTTTATTTTTAATTTCCTAAAATAGCGTATTTAAAACACCGAAAAGCCGTTTTTAACGCTCGTATTCTCCCGTCTTTCAACCTCTTATTCTTTGCTAAGGCTATCTAATTACTTCATAGCACGAAAAAATAATCCTAATTCATCACCTTAATTATTCTTGAACATAATTATCATTTTCTTAAGTTGTTTATTATTCTAATTATACTTAGAATAAAATTAAGGATGTTACATGGGATATTTACACTTTACAGGACTTTGGGGCTTGGGGTTTGTTTAATTAAAAATGGTATTAAAATATAAATTAGAGTGGGAGAGCGTGTAGGGATAAAAGATAAGATCACTCATTGGTTGAAAATCTACTCTAGGATAGGGTAATTAAATGTGGGTCTTAAACAGGGTGCCTTAGAGATAAAGTGTATTTAATTGGGTTACCCTAGGGTCTTGTGCACTAATAAATGGATTTCTAACAATTCAAAATTCAAAATGCATAAAATAAATAATTAAAACCGTGTAACACTAACAGATAGTCGAAAATAATATTTTTCCAATAAAGTAATTAATATTTGAAAAACATATTTCAATTTCCTTAAATAATAAAACATTATTATTTCCTCAAAAATATAAAAATTTCGTGGCAGAAGATTTAAATACCAAACTTTATAAAAATAAATTCTACATTTCAATACGATCGTTTTGACTATAAATTCGTCTGATTCCGATTTGCCAGTCAAAAATTATGAATTTTCAAAGTTAATTAAATCAAAAAAATTAATAAATAACAATTCCTCCAAAATACAAAAATAAAATAATTTATCATTATAAAAACCAAATAATTATTTTCCCTCATAAATATAAATCAAATAATAACTTTATATCGATTTAAAAAGAAATACCCAATGACAAATTTTCAAAAATCAATTTATTAAAATGGGTAAAATTGCGGGTATTACAATTCCTTTTGCGGATTTTGAAAATGATATCTTGACTCACTTGGAATTAGCCCCGTCGCAACTACATCTGAATGGTTGAAGTTATGTACAATTCTTCCAATTATTTGGCCGCCATTTTAACCTCGTGCGTAAAGTCTCTGTTTCCTTTTCGTTTTTTGGACCCAGCTCTTCTAGCAAAGCGTCGGGAAAATGGGTGTGGGTTACCCTTAAGTTTTGGACAGGTAGAAAGTCTTTAAGACTTATTCGGAGACTTGGAAAGGTTATAAAGATGAATTTTTTAAAGTAAGAGCAGGATAAGGTCTTTTTCCTTTCTTTTTCTATCATAATGGGAATCCAAAGTTCCCTTTATTTTGGTCTACACGTAACTCACTGATTCCGACGAGGAGATTTGCCACTCCAAACAATGCCTTAACCGAGATCGAGAGGAACACCTTTAACTTTTTGTTTCCTTGGTGTGAACGCTTTGGTTACATTAAACACAAAAGCTATCGTGGACGCCAAATTGCAAAACATAAGTGTTGTTGTTGGTAGGATCACTTTATCCTTTGATTATCTGTATTGTCTGCTTTAATACTAATGACTTGTAACTTGTATTTATAGCTGACATGGCCACGTCGAATGATATTACTGCTCTTGCTGCTGCCGTGGGGGATGCCTCACGTACATTACGTTCATGAAAGCGGAAAGGTGTTGCTGCAAGTTTGGGCTCGTCAATGGTGATAATTGACAGCCATGACAATGCTAGTAAGAAGAGCAAAACTCACGAATCGGGTCACAGGAAATCCGGTTCTAGTGTTGCAGGTGACCGGTTTGAGGCTGGGCACGGGTCTACTGATGACCAACTTGAAGGGTCCCCATCTGTTTGGAAGGAAGAATTAAGTTCCCACTTCAGCCAGATGTTGTGTCCAAGACCAGTGGACGCCGTACGAGAGGCTTGACAAGGAAAAAGTTCGTCAACCTGATGAGATCCCTGAAGGAGCAGCAACTCCGAGCAGCATCCACTCTTAAGTTCCTTGAGGAGAATGATGAAGGCGTGCTTAATATCGGTCCTGAAGTTGTCAATTTGGTTGAATATGCGAAAAGGGAGGCTGAAATGGTTGAGCGACTCGCCTCTGAAACTACTCATGGAAGAAAGCACACAAAGAAGATGAATAACAAGATTGTTGAGATAAACCAGGAAAATGAGGCGGCTCTTGTTACTTTAAGAAATGCGCTTGCTGAGATGCAAGTGCAGAGAGATGAGTACATGGCACAAAGGGATGACTACAAAAATAAATGGATCGGCGCTTCTCAAACTTCCTTGTGCAACGCGGTGAAGCAGGCGAATTTTATGAATAGTAGCTTCTCGACCAGGGGGATGCAGTTCCTTCAATTCACAAGGTCGAATATGAGGTGCTTTAAAGCTACCTTGCTGATGGAAGCAGAGTTCCAGTTAATCTGGATGACGATTGTTGCCCTGACTCTTTGGCATCAGATAATGATGATGTTTCCAATCATGACGGGAATGCCTCTTAGTTCTACCTCAATTCAAATGTTGCCTTTGATTTGCTTTGTTTCCTTTCAGGTTTATTTGAACAATTCCAGCTTTTGTACTTGTGTTGACGTTAAGCGTTCTATTCTTAACTAATGAAGGAACGCCTTTTACACGTATTAATCTTAACATAAATTTAGGTTCACTAGCCGTCATACACTTGTTACGTGGGTGATGTTTTTTTGAAAAACATCTTTCCCAATTCCCTCCTTACACGATTGCTAGTCATGCAAGTGGTGTCCTTTGAATCGGATCAAATGTGAATAAATTTCATTAAGTTCCACTACCTTTCATATTGATGAAGGTGAAATCGGTTTACCGGTATACCATGATGTCGTTGAACCAAACTCGTGGTGTCTTTTCAGCATTATTGACTTTCAAACTACATTCCCATGAAACCGATTAACCGGTATACCAGTTAGGTAATTACTTGGCAACCCTTTCATTTATAGAGGGTTTAGTACCCTCTCATTCTCACTGAATCAAAACAAGCCAACTAGCTTAAGATGCCACGTTAAAAAGTGTTTAAAGTTTATGTTATTTGCAATTAAGTTCTTGGTATTTAAATCCAAATGCAATAAAAAAATTACTGGTATTTATTTTAGAAAATGTCAAATTAAAATTAGGTTAGGTTCTTTACTTCACAATTAACAACTTTGTCCATTATTACGGTGTGAGAAGATGAAGTTGCGAAAATGGCAACAGCTCCGAAAGGCCGCAAGGCCGCAAGGAAAGGCCATGTCGGTGGTGATCTAAACGGCCACCGGCATAAGCGATGACAGTGACAATGACACCCCGGAAATGTGGTTGTATTCTGGTGATGATTGTCCATGGCGTTCCGAGGTGGTACACGGAACTGGGTTGGACATCATGATGGTCCGATCGTGCTCCTATCATTTATAATTGTTTTCGTTTTCGTTATAATTATTATGACCATTGTCACCTCCTTCTCTGTTCGCAAGAAGACGTTTGAGTGTTTTGATGTTGGTTACAAATAGAAAAAACTAGCGATTTTGATGAGGAGGGAGGTAAGATGGATAATGAGCCCAATAATGATGTCAGGCACTGCTCAAATGGCTATGGAGCTTTTGTTCATACCCAAATTCACACCTTCAATACCAAGGTTTAATGAAGAATAATTTGGGTCAATTGATTTAGTTATGAATTTCTGCAAATAAGACTTGAGATCTTGACTGCAAAATCTAATATGTGATGTTACATGATTACTTTGCTGTAACAATACATATCCACTTGTCATTTATTAATTGGAACATGAATGAGAGGGTATCAAACCCTTTCAAAATTAAGAGGTTTTGAAGCAATCACCTACCAGTTATCCTGCTGATTTATGGTGGTAGATATTGCTTTAAACAAACTAGTCATTAAACCGACTTATGTATCCTTGCCCCTGGTTTTTCGATAAACCGTTGAATCGGTGAGGAAACCAGAAGACCGAATTAATAACAAGTAAAATCTAAAGATAATTTGGAAAATCTTGCACTTTATTATAACTTGGAGATTTTAACACGACATCAAATATCAAACATCAACATGACAACAGTCTAAGAGACTTTATTGAACAATAAATAATAACCACTGCCAATTAACTATATTTTTTCCACTAAAAACTATAACTATAATTTAAAACATTATTTATTCTATAATGGCTACTTTTTTAAAAATGGATTTTTTTAAAATCATGGCCTATATAAATACCGTAATAAATTGAAATACACTAAACGTAAGTTCAAAATACATTAAAAATAAAATTAAATTGCATTACAAATTTCAGAAAATAAGAAAAAAATACATTAAAGATAAGATAAAAATACATTAAAGATTACGAAAAACAATGAAATACATAAAATAAGTCACACCATACATTACTTAACTTTCATCATCAACGCAATCGTAATGATTCCGAACATGTTCAATTAAATCGGCTTGAAGTTGTTGATGAACAGACTTATCATGAAGATTAGATCTCAAACGAAGGTACTCTTGAAAATCATGATGACTGTCATTAGGTACTTTCGGATTGCCCACAACACCATAATACTCACCAAAATTACTACCACCATATCTATCTTGTTCATCTTCAACAATCATTTTATGCAATATGATGCATGCATATATTATATTAGATAATTGATTCAAATGTCATTTTCGAGTTGGACAACGTATGATTGCAAATCGTTATTGCAACACTCCAAATGTCTGTTCAAAATTCCTTTCTGAAGCTTTCTTTAAAAAAAAAGAATTCTCTCTTAACTCCTTGTGGAATAGAGATACTTTTGACAAATACAACCCATTGGGGATAAATGTCATATGCGAGATAATACTCCATATTGTAAGGATTTTGATTGACCGTGAAATTACCAGAGGTGTTTGACAAGTAAGAACATCATTGAAGACATATTAGATCTAACATTTATGTCATTGTTAGATCCCGCAACCCAAAAAAAAGTGTGTCATATCCATAAATCAACTGACGCAATTGCTTTGAGCATCATTGTTGGGTTTCCATGATTGTCTCGGCTAAATTGTCCTTTCCATGCCACTGGACAATTCTTCCATTCACTACTGGAAAAAATGCTTTTTACATCAGGCTTTTAACATCTATTATATAAAATTGATGTTAAAATTATAAGTGGTGGCAAACTTGTAAATAATTAAATGTTAAAATTTCTTTTCACATTTGTTTTATTCATAAGTGATGCGGAAAGTTACTCTAATGGTGGCAAACATGTAAATAATTAAACTTAGAAATTTGTTTCACATCTGTTATACTCGAACTGATGCGCAAAGTGAAAACACGGTGGCAAAGTTGTAAATATTGAATTAAAATAGACATTGAAGCATGAAAAAAAACGTTGGGACCTCTTCCTTCATATCAAAAACCAAGAAACATAAGCATGAAGCATGGAGCATGAAAACGAAGAAGAAACTGAGACGGAGGAAGATGATGGAGGACGCAACCTCAGAATCGCAGAAACGTAATCCCAAAACCACAACCGTCACGGCGTCACTCTCCTTCTCCCTCTCCCAATTTGTGAAATCCCAATATTGAAACCTAACCCCAATATCTCCCTTCAAACCCTAGACTCGAATCCTCTCACAAATTTGTCTCCCCACCTCTTCGACCTTCGTCTCCTTCATTTTTTAATGCTTGATTCGTCTCCGTTTTCCTTTCGGTCCAGGAAATCAATGAGTTCGAAGATGACCACCTACGTCATCATCAGAGCCTTTCGTCTTCTCCATAACGCGATACGCATCATCAAGGTTCTCTCACTCTTCTTCTCTTCTCGATTTCACTTTTTATTTTTTTTTATTTTTAATTATAAACTCGTTCTCCTAATTTTCTAGGGTTTATTAAATTTCTTGTTGTTGTTGTTGTTGGGGTTAAAGGAAGAGTTGCATAGAACGGATCTGGAACTAGAATCGTGTTTGCTATCCACAGAGGTAGTTTTCATATTACAATTTCTAATTTGCTATGAATAATGAAATGATTGAAACTTTGACTTTGTTGCATGAATGATTGAATTTCTAAGTGTTACTTTTTTCAACTGAAACTGAAGTGCAGGTTGAGGATTCAGAACAATGTATTAGTGTTCATCAATGCTATTTTCAGGTGTGCTCTTAGTACAAACCAGTTTAAGTGGATGTATTTTTTTTAAGTCAGTAATGTTCAAGTAATTTAGCTGGCTATGAAGTTTTGAGAAACACACGAGAATTCAATGTATTTGAGCATTTTATTCGAAAGCACAGAAGTTCCAATGAAAATTCCTTGTTATATATTCAGATTTAGACAAGTGAGCCTGGATGGGGATGAGAAGCAAGTGAAGGTCTTGGCAAAGAGAAACAAGGAATCAAAGGATACGTTCGTGTCCAAAAACAGACAAGACACTATCGGTATATCTCACTTCTTCCTCACTTATTGAATCTATATATTATCATTCTTATTTATTTTATTTAATTATTTTGAATAGGTATTGATGTGGAGAAGCCTAATCAATGGGCATTTGATACTACGCAATTGGATAATATACTTAAGAGGTTGAAAGTGCAAGCACCGCAACCCAATGACTCCGGTATAACCAGTTAATCACGCTCTTTTTGTAATTGAATGCGTTTTGATTATTGACAGTGTCTTTATTTTTATGTACTGTGAGTTTTAGAGGATGTAGAGAAGGATACGGATAATGTGGAAACCAAGACTAGTGTTCCCGTAATGGATTCTTTTCCAAAATCTACTAGACCACAAGGAAGGTCTGTGTTGTACTTTCTATTAGGATTTTTTTTCTTCCCTTAAACTGTTTAGTTAACTATTTGTCATTTGTTTTGTTTGATTTGTATTAAGATACAAGAGAAGAGAGAGGAGGAAGATCGTCTCCGGATATTCTTCCAAGGATCTCGAAGGAATTCTCGTAAGTTTCAACCAACAGAACATAAATTCTGAGTTATATACTTAGATTCTATGTTTGGTCTATTTTATTAAACATAATAGGACATGAGATTTAAAGAGGATATGTTATGGTCCATAGAAGCTGTTGAACCAAAAAGAAAATTGGTTGTATCTTTACTTTTGTTATAATTATTATGATGGAATTGTGTGTAATGTAATGTGTTGAGTTTCTTTTTGAGATAAATAAAGTATCTAGTGACTGCTGCTGTTTAACTTTCTAGATTTGTGGAAGTAATGATAGAAATGAAATTTGTTGTTATTCGCACTTGAAATCAGGTGCATGGTTTTCCTATAGTGAATGAATTACAAACTGAAATTCTACATAACTGCATTGAGTTCTGATATTTGCCTTAACTCTTATGCACGAAACCAAGATACATGATAGATTCGTTACTGAAATAATGTATAAGGGGAATATCCAAGCAAGTGTATAAATGCAAAGACTTGTTCTTTTCTTGGATTTTTATTTGTTTGTTTTTTTTCTTTATAAATTAATGAAACACACCCTATTAATGAAACGATTCTTAAAACATAAACCTAATTCTTGTCTCACTTTGATTTGAAGGAAAAAAATTAAGTATCTGAATTAGCCTCTTATGGTTATGTGATTTGTAATTATAAGTTCCATGATGAATTTTTTGATAATGACAAAAGGTTACCAAGTGTTTTGAACAAGCTATCATGTGTTGATCAAGTTTCAAGTTCAACAAGCAACAACAAACATCAAATGAAGAAAAGAGAAAGCAAGCTCATGAAGACTTAGTTTGAGTGTAATTGTATTTGTTTTATCTTTTGCCTCTCAAGCTTCATAGGTCTTTTATTTGATGAGTTTGGTTAGAGTATCTTAGAGGGTAGTGAATCTCATTCATAAGTCATGATTTAATCATAATTTGAGTTTTCACTTAACCTAGAATCAATAGGTGGCTTAAAGGTTTTAAAGGAAAGGTTTGGTTTTGAGAAAACAAGTTTTAGACAAGTGTCAAACATGTTTAATCGATTAAGAACATATTTAATCGATTACTACTCGATTAAGCTGAGATTTAATCGATTAAACACTGCTGATCTGATTTTTTAAAATACGATTTTCACTTCTCAAAATCTGTTTTTAAGTGCTACAACTTTTGGGTATTCTATATAAACCTATTCCTAACCTTTGTGATCAATATACATCACTTTCATATTCAATTTTACAAGAATCAAGCCATTCTATTCTCTCTCAATTTCAAAGATCAAAGCTTTCATATTTTCATATTCTTTGATCAAGAACCTTTGAATCTCTTATTGTGAATTGTCATAGCTATTGATTGAGATTCATAGGATTGTTATTGTGTATTCATTGAGTTGTAATCTTTGCAAGAAGGCAAGCCATCTACAACAAACAAGTGAAGCCTTGGTGTGTCGATTATCATCAAGCAAATCTCATTGAAGAAGAAGAAAGTCTTGGTTGTGAATCAAGCAAGTGAAGCCTTGGTGTGTGGATTATCATCAAGCAATTGAAGACTTGTTGTGTCGATTATCAACAAGGGGTAGAGGTTAGATTAGAGAGAAGATCAATAGGATTACAAGGCAAGGGTGTGGTATCTCTTGTAGGCTAGCAAGAAGGGAGTCTTGTGAGGCACTTACTTGTAATTTGAGAACTCTAATTCCTCATAGTGAAGAATCTCTCTTGGTTGAAGAGGGGACTAGATGTAGCTTTCAAGTGGATGAAAGTGAACCAGGATAAATCACTGTGTCGTATCTCTAAACCCTTTACTCTTTACATTTAAGTCATTAATTGTGTTCTTGGTTGAAAACCTAGAAAAGAGTGATTTTCATAATTGATTGAATTGAATCTTTATTGTTCAAATTGATAAAGGGAAAATCATTTTCATAACTAGAATAATCAATAAGAATATAGGTGTTAATTGTTTTCGCTGTATCTCTGATCTTAAGTGTTGATTGATTGATTTTCGTATTCGATTGAAAAGTGATTTTTCAGTTTTTATCTGTCATAATCGATTAATAATCGATTAAGTAAATATTTAATCGATTAAGGAAAATTGTTCTTTCTGGCTTAATCGATTAAAGTTCAGATTAATCGATTAAATTTCAGGTTAATCGATTAAGTGCTGTAGAATTTGCAAAAATCATTTGTTTTGATTGTTTCGATTTATTTCTTTCGAAAATCTTTCAAGGTTTCTTATACACCTATTCAACCCCCCTTCTAGGTGTGTTCCTAGGGTTCCTTAGTTGTTTCAACCACCAATTGCGGTTTCTTTCAGTAATCTGTTTACAATTTAGTTGATTTGTTCCAAGCTTAGTTGATTTGTTTACATTTTATCATAAATTTAGTTGATTTGTTCCAAGCTAAGCTTAGTTGATTTGTTTACATTTTCTCATAAATTTTACTTTTGTTGCAGGATGTTCATTGGCACTTCCAAAAGGATGGAGCTGGCTCAAGTTATAGTTAGTAGTATAGCTAATTTTCCTGCTAATTTCAGTACCTACAAGTAGTTAGTTTAGTGTAGAAGCTAAATTATCAAGTGTTTATTTTATTTGTAGTTTGTATTAAATTACTTAGGATATTTTGCCTTTTGGAATCATTTGTATTATAACACTATTTTTTGGTATTAAATGTGGATTCATTTGTATTATGAGTTTATTATAAGCTTATTTTGCCTTTTGGATCCATTAATGAAGGTCATCAATAGATATAAAAAATATATAAAAAAATTCAACTTTTCCACATCTGTTTTTTTTTTTATATAAAAAACAGATGCGGTATGTCCACTTTCCACATCTGTTTGGGTTCGTAAGTGATGTGGAAAGTAACTTTCCGCATCAGTTATGGAACTTTTCGCATCTGTTTTTAAAAGTGATGCGGAAAGTCCAACCTTTCACATCTGTTTTTAAAAGTGATGCAGAAAGTCATTACTTTTAACATCTCTCACATTTATATCATTTCTAAAACAGATGCGGAATGCGTTTTAAAACAGATGTTAAATGCCCGATCTCCAATAGTGATTCCCAATGCATGATCAATGCTGCCTAATATGCCTGAAAAGCCACGGTTGCTACCGATTTGCAATAACCGCTGAATGTCATCATTGTTGGGTTTTCTTAAGTAGGTACCCCAAATACATTGATCTGACCCTTGTAAACCTGTCGAGGCATTGCAGTGATGTGGTCTCCGCCATTCTCACATACTAGTTGAGACTGTCAGCACTTGCTCCATATGCCAACATTCTAATAACACTATTACATTTTTGTAGGGTTGAATGGCCAAGCATACTGGTTATGTTGGACTTCTGTATGAAATAATCGTCATGCGCAGTAACGACATCTACAATTTTCATGAACACGTGCTTATGCATTCGGAACCTGCGACAAAAAATGATCATTCGTGTATATTGGATGATAAGAGAAATAATCATTGAACAATCGAGCATGCCCTTCTTCACGATTTCTCTGTACGTTGGTCTTTTACGTATGTGGTTGGTGGGAATATTATCTTCTTCGTCACTACTATCAAACAACATGTTATAGCTCTCCAAACATTGTTTTTCTCCAAATTGGAAGGATTGGTGTGATCAATTTGGGGTATTAAAAGATGAATGAAATTATTGTATAGAAGAGTGATGTGAACAATAAGATTGCAAAGAAGAGTGCAAAAAATACATTCATAATGTTACTACTAATACTTATAGGCAACTTGGATGCTACCAACGGCTAGTTTGGCAACGACTAGTTTTTTATAACGGCTAATTTTGCAACGACCAGTTTTTTATAATGGCTAGTTTTGCAACAACTAGTTTTTTTTATAACGGATAGTTTTGCAATGGCTAGTTTTTTTCTGCAAGGGCTAATTATAAAATAAAATAACTTCTTGATTAATAAAAATAACGACTACGTTAAATCTTAGGGCAAACTACAACAAATGCTTATAACTACTGAAGTACATAACATCTTGATTTTTAAAACAGTTAATAGTCACATAGGTCCCCGAAAAATACCTGTGAAATCAATTAGGTCCCTGAAAGATTTGTGGAATCTCTTAAATCCTCCAAAAATCATTTTGGAATCAGTTAGGTCCCCGAAAAATTTGTGGAATCTCTTAAACCCCTTAAAGATCAATTTGGCATCACGTTATTAGTCCCCCCACGAGGGACCTAATGGAATCCTACGTGGCACGTTAAATGCTTTGTTGACCCAAATGTGACACCTTCATAACATTCCAACATAGCATTGGGGCCAACAAAGCATTTAATGTGCCACGTAGGATTCCGTCGGGTCCCTCCTGACGAAATTGGATGGGAGGACTAACGTGATGCCAAAATGATCTTTGAGGGGTTTAAGAGATTCCAAAAATATTCCAGCGACCTAACTGATTTCATGGGTATCTTTCGGGGACCTATGTGACTATTAACTCTTTTTAAAAATTAATTTACCTAAAAATACATAATGGAATACGCTTAAACTAAAAAAAAAAGTTTATATCAAAGTCCAAGTTTTTTTTTTATAAAGTTGCAAACCCTTTCATGAGATCATTTTTGTAACTCTGTCATCACTGATGTATCTTTGCTAAGTGTCTCCAACTTGCTGATCCTCAACTTTTCTTCCTCCAAAGCCATCTTTTTCTTCTACATTTACATATATTCACGTTTGAATTCGTTGAATGCATCCACCTTGGCAGAAGACGTTGCATCTTTTGTTGATTTTCCCTTCATTTTTTCCATTGGGTATTTGGGTAAAATGGATTATGAGAGTTGTGTAGAGTACTTTGAGGGTTTGAGTAAAAAGATGCATGAGAACTTTGAGTGTTTGCTGTAGGATGAGGATTCTGAAAATTTGATGCGTTACAAATTTTTTTTCAATTTTTTTTTAAATTTTTTTTAAGAAAATAAATTTATCTAATCCCATTTAACTTTTATCTTTTTTTAAAATGTAACAACCAAATTAATCATTATCTCTTTGTTTTCATGCATGGCAGTATTTTCCATTGTAAAAACTAAGGGATCTGCATGTTATAGAACTTAAAAAATTAAATGAAAAATTTAAATTGATGAATTTATTGTTGAAAAAAATTATGAAATCCATTTTATGTTTTATCGTCAATAAAACTTAACAACAAAATATATCATTATCTTTTTTATACCAATGTAATATATCTTTTATCATTGCAATATTTTTTTTTTTTATAAATATTCGTTTATACATAAAAAATTGTTATTTTTGACCCGCCAACGTTCTTGAGCAGCATCAAAGTATATGTCAGTGAAGTATTTGCAAGCCGGAAGGGATGTTGTAGGTATAATACCCGCAATTTTCAGCGTTTCAATAAAGTAATTTTTAAGAATTTCTGATTGGCCGTTATTTTTGAATCGATATAATTCATCATTCGATATTAAATTTTACGAATGGAAATAATAACTTGGGATTTATGTTATAACGATAAATTATTTTTTTTAATTTAGATTTTTGATTTATTGGGTCTATTTGGTTATTGATTTAATTGATTTATTTGGTTTACGTAACTTTAAAAATTTATAACTTTTGATCTGTAAATCCGAATTGGACGAATTTATAGTCAAAACGATCATGTTTAAATGTAGAATTTATTTATGTAAAGTTTAGAATTTATTTCTGCTGTTCATGAATTTCTCCTTATTTTTGAGAAAATTATAATGTTTTATTTGAAGTAAATTGAATTATGATTTTCAAGTGTTATTTACTGTATTGGAAAAATATTATTTTCTACTGTCAAGAGGTGTTGCACGGTTTTAAGTATTTATGTGCATTTTGAATTTTAATTGGTTAGTGTTGATGTCTAGCAAGAGTACTAGGTCGACAAATAATACAGATAGTAAGTGAGTATCGTTCCACTCGGGGATTGCAAATTGTTTCTAATAACTTTTCACCAATTCATAATTATTAATGCAACTTGTTATTGAATTTTAGAAGAAGAAGGAGAATTTAAATAAAAAAATAAAAAGATTGAGGAGATAAGATGGTTAGAAAGCAATAGAAAAAGGTTAGGAACTTGGTTTCGTTGTATGATTCACTTATTTAACTATGAATTAGGTTTTCCTTCAAATCAAGAACAATTCCTAAATTAACAGTTACTAGATTTCTCTTATGCAACTACCGTTTATTTTTCCGATTATTAATTCTCAATCTCTCAAGTAATTAAATTACCGAATAAATAATTTATTAAGAACATGGAATTAATTAGTTATATAACCAACCAATTAGACCTCTATGTGTTGAATAGTTATACCGTTGAATTGCATGACCTATTCTAAATCCTAATTCTCATTAGTAACTTAGAAAATCCACAACATAAATTGCACAGGTTTATGTGATAAAAACACAATCAACGCTTGATTTAAAAACAGGAAAACACTAAATCATAAATTAAAATAAGTTACACCATACAATTTACACCATGTTCCTAAAAAGAGGTTTTAGTTACACATAGAAATAAAGAAAACAGAAGCAAAGAGAAAACCTCATATCGTAGACAATACAGGTTAACTCTCCAAGAGACCTTCAATCCTCACACAGATCTCTCTTGTAGTGATGATCTCCAATCTTTGTGCCTTGCCTCCTTGCTCTCAATAGATGTTACTAACCTTTCTCTCTAATCCTAATTGAATTCTATGATCTCCAAAACCCTCTGAAAACTATTTACAAATCCTCTATTTAAAGAGTAAAACAAATCCTAAAATAAATCTTAATTAAATCTAGTAGATAAGGTCCATGTTTATCTTCTAATTTCTGACCAAGTCTAAGATATGAAGCCAAATTAAACTTCTCTTCTTCTACTTTGTTCAGAATCTGGTCAATTTGGGCCTCGAGCAGGTACGCGCGCCCCAGGCGCGAAGGCTCATGCGCCCCAGGCGCGAAGGCTCATGCGCCCCAGGCGCGCAGGGTCTGATGCTATATTTTTCCACACAGGCGCGCCTCAGGCGCCCATGGTCTCGCGCCCCAGGCGCGTGGGACCTACTCCGGCTCCGTTTCTCTCCGTTCTTGTGCCAATTTCAAGGTCTTTTAGTCCTCTTTTCAGGTCGACAATTATTTTTTCCATTTAAGCTCCAAAAGTACCTGAAACATAGCCAAAAAGGATCAAAACGCTCAAAGGACCCTAAACTACTAAAAATAATCAAAATCTACTAAAAAGTCCTAAATTTGCTAGAGAAACAAGCCAAATACATAGTAAAAGGGAGTCCAAATAATGCTCAAATCTATATATATTGGACCTAAATCACTCCCCCAAACTTAGCATTTTGCATGTCCCAGGCAAAAGTAAAATAAAAATCTAAACAAAAGACAACCTCCCTAAATCAATATGAACACACCTAATCTAAGACTTCGAATCATGACTTCGACACATATTTTCACAAGCTATTTACACAATCAAAAACTAGTTAGAGTAACAAACTCAATAAGAACTCAAGGCTAGTGAACACTCTCAACCTCTCCAGTGTATCTCTCAAAAGTGTATCAGGGTCATATTTTCAATTCACTCAAGTTCAACAATGATAATGTGTTACCATAGGCTTGACCATAGACCAAAATTGCCACTGAAATTATTGAATGCATGCACAAATCAAAAGGTCTTATTTTTGGTTGTAATGGGGCCTGGCTAAAGTGTCAGGTAGGATAAAAGAAAGAAGGAATAATGAACTAAGGGCTAAAAATGCAAAGCAAAATCCCCCTAGAATCATGAATGAGCACTAAGTATATTACCATGGAATCACAACTCAATTTACAACTTTATTCTTCTTACTTTTCAATTTTTCCTCTACCCTCTTCCTTTTCATTACTTTTCACTTATTTTCTTCTTTTCTTGGAAGAATAGTAGGCACAACACTTTACTTCTTTTTCTTTTCTTTTGCATCACATTCCACTTAATTGCTCATCCAAAATTCCTAAGGTACTCTCAAAGAATTATGCAATTAATGCAGGGTACCAAAGAAAAATTATATAACATTATAAGGCTCAAAGTGGGCAACTAAGGAAACAATTTTCAATGCAACATTCTGAAGGCCTAAAAAACACAACCTAGGTGCCTTAATCATTTTCATGCATGCAAACAAAAATCAATCTTGAAATGGTCACAGGTCAAGTTCTAGAACAACAATATCAAAGTGAACACACTCATGAAAGAAACAAGGGTCTCAAAATCAGAATAGATCAAATATAACATACCCCATCAATAGGCTCAAAAACTCACAGGGTTAAAGTCAGTTCACTAATCACAAATTCTGAAAGCATTTGTCAAAATAACTAGTTCACAACAGTATTTACAGCTCAATCAAACAGTGCCAAAAGCCAAAAAGTCTAAGTCCTAAACTAAGTATGTACATGCATCATTAGAGAAAAAGTCCTAAGCTTAGAATAATCACTTACTTTCACTAAGGACACAAACCAATACAAAAAAAAAATATGGGAGAGAATTTCAGATCTGAAAATTTTTATTTTGTATATACTCTCCTCCAAACTTAGATGTTGGCTTGTCCTCAAGCAAACTATCTAACCTAAAACTACAAAATAAAAAATAAACTACCTACGAAAGCGGGACATATTTTTGGTGAAATACAAGTCCCGGGGTGCAATATTAAAAAAATTAAGGCTATTGGGGTCCAAATCCTAAAAATGCAAATCTAATCCTAAAAAAAATCTATCCCTAAAAAAATAGAAAATAAAAAAAACGAAAATAATAAAAAAAATCTATTCTACAAAAAAATAATCCTAAGAAGATAAATCGAATCCTAAAAAAAATCTAGCCCTAAAAATGAGAAAAAGATAAACCTAAAAAAAAAACTAGTTAGAGATAAATTCAATCTAATCCTAAAAAAATAAAATGGTAGAATTGGGATTGGACCCCCAAACTTATTTTCTACACCCCACAGTCCTTGACTTCGGGTTTTTTTTTAAACAACAACTACCTAAGAATTGAAACCTACACTACTGCTTATGTACAAAAAAATCCACCAGGATCCCAAATTCTATGGGTCAAATCCCATGTGATGCAACAATAATGAGTTATGCCCACATCCCATGGGGAAGACCTTGGGTGATGATGGTGGATTAAGGAATTTTCAAAATAGAGTTCAAACCCACCAGGGTTAAAAGGTATATTCCTTAATCCATACTTCATCCTAGCAAAATTTTCTTTTCTTCCATCATCCATCATGAAGTTGTTTGTTAGTTCCATGGTGAATGTTTTGATAATGACAAAAGGTTACAAAGTGTTTTGAACAAGCTATCATGTGTTGATCAAGTTCAAGTTCAACAAGCAACAACAAACATCAAATGAAGAAGAGAGAAAACAAGCTCATGAAGACTTAAGTTTGAGTGTAATTGTTTTTGTTTTATCTTTTGCCTCTCAAGCTTCATAGGTTTTCATTTGGGTAGTTTGTTTAGAGGGTAGTGAATCTCATTCATAAGTCATGATTTAATCATAATTTGAGTTTTCACTTAACCTAGAATCAATAGGTGGCTTAAAGGTTTTAAAGGAAAGGTTGGGTTTTGAGAAAACAAGTTTTAAACAAGTGTCAGACATGTTTAATCGATTAAGGATGAATTTAATCGATTAGTACTCGATTAAGTAAAGATTTAACCGATTAAGTACTGCTGAACTGATTTTTAAAATACGATTTTCACTTCTCAAAATCAGTTTTCAAGTGCCATAACTTTTGGGTATTCTATATAAACCTTTTCCTAACCTTTGTGATTATAATCTATCATTTTGATATTCATTTTACAAAGAATCAAGCCATTCTATTCTCTCTCAATTTCAAAGATCAAAAGCTTTTCTATTTTCATATTCTTTGATCAAGAACCTTTGAATCTCTTGTGTGATTTGTCATAGCTATTGATTGAGATTCATTAGGATTGTTATGTGTATTCATTGAGTTGTAATCTTTGCAATAAGGCAAGCCACTACAACAAACAAGAAGCCTTGGTGTGTCGATTATCATCAAGCAACGTTCATTGAAGAAGAAGAAGTCTTGGTTGTGAATCAAGCAAGGAGAAACCTTGGTGTGTGGATTATCATCAAGCAATTGAAGACTTGTTGTGTCGATTATCAACAAGGGGTAGAGGTTAGATTAGAGAGAAGATCAATAGGATTACAAGGCAAGGGTGTCGGTTATCTCTTGTAGGCTAGCAAGAAGGAAGTCTTGTGAGGCAATCACTTGTAATTTGAGAACTCTAATTCCTCATAGTGAAGAATCTCTCTTGGTTGAAGAGGGGACTGGATGTAGCTTTCAAGCGGGTGAAAGTGAACCAGGATAAATCGCTGTGTCGTATCTCTAAACCCTTACTCTTTATATTCAAGTCATTTGATTGCGTTCTTGGTTGAAAACCTAGAAAAAGAGTGATTTTCATAATTGATTGAATTGAATCTTTATTTGTTCAAATTGATAAAGGGAAAATCATTTTTATAACTAGGTTAATCAATAAGAATATAGGTGTTAATCATCTCCGCTGAATCTCTGATCTTGCATGTGAATTGATTGATTTTCGTATTCGATTGAAAAGTGATTTTTCAGTTTCTGATAGTTTTAATCGATTAAGTGTTCGTTTAATCGATTAAGGACTTTTGAACTTTCAGGTTTAATCGATTAATACTCGATTAAATTGCAGGTTAATCGATTAAATATCAGTTTAATCGATTAAGTGCTGTAGAATTTGCAAAAATCATTTGTTTTAATTGTTTCGATTTGTTTCGTTCGAAAATCTTTCAAGGTATCTTGTACACCTATTCAACCCCCCCTTCTAGGTGTATTCCTAGGGTTCCTTTGTCTCTCCAACCACCAATTGCGGTTTCCTCATTGTTAACTCCATTAGTCAGGAAGATCACTTTCTCATGCTTCCCATTTCCTAATAATGACTCAGATTGCTCTAGATATTTTTCATAAAAGTACTTAGGCTGAATATAATAGAAAAATTTTGAATCACCCAAGCATGAACTAGATTTAATAAAATTCTCTATAACAACAAATTCCTCATGCAAGGGTGGTTCATTTTTTTCTACAATTTTCAAACCTTCTATTGTTATATTTCGATCCTCTTCCTCAAACCTATCATGCACAATTTCTTTTTCAGATTTGTGCTCCTCCAAAGGGATTTGATCATTGGTCACATCCATCACCACAACTTCTTCTTCTTTTTTAGGAGTGTCAAAAATTGTTGATAATGCTTGTGACTCCTAAGATAAATGTTTTGAAATTTGCTTAAGTGCTATTTTTATGTTCTCAAAACTTTTTCTGTTTTCTTCATCTATAAAATTAATTTCTTGAACATTACTACTAACATTTTGAGCTAATTTCTCTTGGTTAATTTCCCATGACTCTTTCTCCACAGGGGAAGGAATTGGCTCAACACGAGGGAATCCAAAATTATTTTTGCAATCTTTAGCATAATCCTCAGCGGTTTGAGCCAATTTCTCTAGAGCTATTTCCATTGGGGTTTTACTAGGAGGGGAGGCTCCACATGAGAAAATTAAGAATAGTATCTTTCCTTTTTCATATCATTAATTTGTTGATTCATTATCTCTATATCTGGCCTTCCTAGGAGTTATATTTTGTGCAACATAGTATGGAGGATAAGGATAATATGGAATAAATCTATCACAATCTGAATCACTATCATAACTATAATTATACATGAGAAAGTACAAATTACACAAATAATTACAAAAAAGTACCGAAAATAAATTAGAATCGAATTTCAATTCCCCGGCAACGGCGCCAAAAACTTGTTGATGTCTAGCAAGAGTACTAGGTCGACAAGTAATACAGATAGTAAGTGAGTATCGTTTCACTCGGGGATTGCAAATTGTTTCTAATAACTTTTCACCAATTCGTAATTATTAATGCAACTTGTTATTGAATTTTAGAAGGAGAAGGAGAATTTAAATAAAAAAAATAAAAAGATTGAGGAGATAAGATGGTTAGAAAGCAATAGAAAAAGGTTAGGAACTTGGTTTCGTTGTATGATTCACTTATTTAACTATAAATTAGGTTTTCCTTCAAATCAAGAACAATTCCTAAATTAGTAGTTACTAGATTTCTCTTATGCAACTACCGTTTATTTTTCCGATTATTAATTCTCAATCTCTCAAGTAATTAAATTACCGAATAAATAATTTATTAAGAACATGGAATTAATTAGTTATATAACTAACCAATTAGACCTCTCTGTGTTGAATAGTCATACCGTTGAATTGCATGGCCTATTCTAAATCCTAATTCTCATTAGTAACTTAGAAAATCCACAACATAAATTGCGCAGGTTTATGTGATAAAAACACAATAGGCAAAGAGTATTCAGGTAAGGCTCTCTGTGACTTAGGAGCTAGTGTTAATGTTATGCCCTTGTCGGTGTTTGAAAAATTGAAAATAGAAAAGATTGAGCCTACCTGGGCGACACTTGAATTAGTTGATAAATCCATCCTCCGCCCTTATGGAGTGGTGGAAGACCTTCTGGTAAAGGTGAATGATTTTATCCTGCCCCTTGACTTTATGGTACTTGATATAGAAGAGGATAAGAACATTCCTCTAATTTTTGGAAGGCCATTCTTGGCCACAGCAGGGGCAATGATTGATGTGCCTAGGGGAGAAGTGATTCTCCGAGTGAATGGTGAGCAATCCACTATAAAAATTTTCCAAAACCACCAGTCACCGCGGAGACCTTTGCTCCTCTTAAATTTATTCAGCACTCAATGGAGGGAGTGTTGGAAAAAGGTGGAGTGACCACGCAAAAGTGTTTCCATTGAAAGGGTCATGGCAACCACCTTGACCTCTAAAAAGAGGTGACCCGTCCGGTTCGTGACGTTAAACAAGCGCTTGTTGGGAGGCAACCCAATGTTAGGTAATTCCCTCTTAGGATAGTTTAGTTGTAGGTAGTTTAAAAAAAATGGAGGTACAGACCTCGTGCTCCCCAGGCGCATGCGGTCGCGCGCCTCAGGCGCGCCGGGCTGTGAAAGACCATGTTTGGGGGAATTTCACTCCTACTTGATTCTCCTTAGTTTCCAACTTCCCATTCTAGCCCCTGTACCTCACCAAAAATATTGTCCTGCTTTCTTAGGTAGTTTTGCATTTTTATTTTGTAGTTTTAGGCTAGATTAGTTTGCTTGAGGACAAGCCAACATTTAAGTTTGGGGATTATATACAAAATAAAAAATTTTCAGATCTGAATTTTCCTCCCATATTGGTATTGGTTTGTGTCCCTAGCAAGAGTAGGTAATTTTTCTAACCTTAGGACTTTTTCTCTGATGATGCATGTATATACTTAGTTTAGGATTAGACTCATTGGCTTTTGACTCTGTTTGATTGAACTGTAAATACTATTGTGAACTGGTTATTTTGACAAATGCTTTCAGAACTTGTGATTAGTGAACTGACTTTAGCCCTGTGAGCATTTGAGCCTATTGATGGGATATGTGATTATTGATTTATTCTAATTTTGAGACCCCTATTCATTCATCAGTGTGTTCACTTTGGTATTGTTGTTCTAGAACTTGACCTGTGACCATTTCAAGATTGATTTTTGTTTGCATGCATGAAAATGATTAAGGCACTTAGGATGTGTTTTTGAGGCCTTCAGATGTTTTGCATTGATACCTTTTCCCTTAGTTGCCCACTTTGAGCCTAATGATATTATATGATTTTTCTTTGGTACCCTGCATTGATTGCATTGTTCTTTGTGAGTACCTTAGGAATTTTGGATGAGCAATTAAGTGGAATGTGATGCAAAAGAAAAGAAAAGAAAAAAAAAGTAAAGTGTTATGTGCCTACTTCTCTTCCAATGAAAAAAAAAAGAAAATTGAAAAAGAATGAAAATTATGAAAAGGAAGAGAGTAGAGGAATTTAAAATTGAAAAGTAAGAAGAATAAAGTTGTAAATTGAGTTGTGATTCCATGGTAATATACTTGGTGCTCATTCATGATTCCAGGGGAATTTTGCTTTGCATTTTTAGCCCTTAGTTCATTATTCCTTCTTTCTTTTATCCCACCTGACACTTTAGCCAAGCCCCATTACAACAAAAAATAAGACCTTTTGATTTGTGCATGCATTCAATAATTTCAGTGGCGATTTTGGTCTATGGTCAAACCTATGGTAACACATTATCATTGTTGAACTTGAGTGAATTGAAAATATGACCCTGATACACTTTTGAGAGATACACTGGAGAGGTTGAGAGTGTTCACTAGCCTTGAGTTCTTATTGAGTTTGTTACTCTAACTAGTTTTTGATTGTGTAAATAGCTTGTGAAAATATGTGTCGAAGTCATGATTCGAAGTCTTAGATTAGGTGTGTTCATATTGATTTAGGGAGGTTGTCTTTTGTTTAGATTTTTATTTTACTTTTGCCTAGGACATGCAAAATGCTAAGTTTGAGGGAGTGATTTAGGTCCAATATATATAGATTTGAGCATTATTTGGACTCCCTTTTACTATGTATTTGGCTTGTTTCTCTAGCAAATTTAGGACTTTTTAGTAGATTTTAATTATTTTTAGTAGTTTAGGGTCCTTTGAACGTTTTGATCCTTTTTGGGTATGTTTCAGGTACTTTTGGAGCTTAAATGGAAAAAATAATTGTAGACCTGAAAAGAGGACTAAAAGACCTTGAAATTGGCACAAGAACGGAGAGAAACGGAGCCGGAGTAGGTCCCACACGCCTGGGGCGCGAGACTGTGGGTGCCTGAGGCGCGCCTGTGTGGAAAAATATAGCATCAGACCCTGCGCGCCTGGGGCGCATGAGCCTTCGCGCCTGGGGCGCGCGTACCTGTTGGAGGCCCAAATTGACCAGATTCTGAACAAAGTAGAAGAAGAGAAGTCTAATTTGGCTTCATATCTTAGACTTGGTCAGAAATTAGAAGATAAACATGGACCTTATCTACTAGATTTAATTAAGATTTATTTTAGGATTTGTTTTACTCTTTAAATAGAGGATTTGTAAATAGTTTTCAGAGGGTTTTGGAGATCATAGAATTCAATTAAGCTTTGAGAGAGGGAGATTACATAGTTTAGAGAGAGGTTTAGAAGAGGAGAAGATCCAAGGTTGAGAGATCAAGGCTTCTCCATGGTAATCATGTATTATCCTTCTATTTCTTCTCTTGTTCTTCATTATTTAACATGTAACTAAAACCCTTTGTTAGGAATTGGTGGATTTGTATGGATTAGTTTATGTAGTTATTGAATTAGTGTTTTTCCGTTTCTAAATCATGTGCTTGATTGTGATTTAATTGTTATGCATGAATCTGGCCAATTTATGTTTTGGATTTCTAATCCCCAAATTGAGAGATTTAGGGTTTAGATAGGCCTTTCCAATCAAACAATATAATTGATCCAGGGGTACAGATGCAATTGGGTAATTATATAACTTTTATGAAATCCATTGTTCTTAACTATTATTCAATGAATTAATCACTTGAGAGATTGGGGGTTATGAATTGAGTAAGAAACGGTAACTAAACATGAGAGATCTGATAATTACTAATTTAGGGATTTGTTCATGATTTAGGGGAAAACAATAATTCATAATTAGATAAGTGAAACATACAATGAAACCACGTTCCTAACAATCCTTCTCTACCTGCTCACAACTTCTTTTAATTTTCAGCATTTAATTAGTTTTAGTTTTTAATCTCAAATCTATTTTAATCAAATCTGAATTTTAATTATAGGATTTATTTTTAGTTGCATTAAGGTAAAAGTAGATTGAACATTCTCACAAACTCCCTGTGAGATGATATCTGGTCTTCCCGAGACTATATTACTCGTTGACCCAATACACTTGCTGGCATCTCAACAAGTTTTTATTAGGTTTTCCTTCAAATCAAGAACAATTCGTAAATTAGTAGTTACTAGATTTCTCTTATGCAACTACCGTTTATTTTTCCGATTATTAATTCTCAATCTCTCAAGTAATTAAATTACCGAATAAATAATTTATTAAGAACATGGAATTAATTAGTTATATAACTAACCAATTAGACCTCTCTGTGTTGAATAGTTATACCGTTGAATTGCATGGCCTATTCTAAATCCTAATTCTCATTAGTAACTTAGAAAATCCACAACATAAATTGTGCAGGTTTATGTGATAAAAACACAATCAACGCTTGATTTAAAAACAGGAAAACACTAAATCATAAATTAAAATAAGTTACACCATACAATTTACACCATGTTCCTAACAAGAGGTTTTACTTACACATAGAAATAAAGAAAAAACAGAAGCAAAGAGAAAACCTCATATCATAGACAATACAAGTTAACTCTCCAAGAGACCTTCAATCCTCACGCAGATCTCTCTTGTAGTGATGATCTCCAATCTTTGTGTCTTGCCTCCTTGCTCTCAATAGATGTTACTAACCCCGCTCTCTAATCCTAATTGAATTCTATGATCTCCAAAACCCTCTGAAAACTATTTACAAATCCTCTATTTAAAGAGTAAAACAAATCCTAAAATAAATCTTAATTAAATCTAGTAGATAAGGTCCATGTTTATCTTCTAATTTCTGACCAAGTCTAAGATGTGAAGCCAAATTAGACTTCTCTTCTTCTACTTTGTTCAGAATCTGGTCAATTTGGGCCTCCAGCAGGTACGCGCGCCCCAGGCGCGAAGGCTCATGCGCCCCAGGCGCGCAGGGTCTGATGCTATATTTTTCCAAACAAACGCGCCTCAGGCGCCCACGGTCTCGCGCCCCAGGCGCGTGGGACCTACTCTGGCTCCGTTTATCTCCGTTCTTATGCCAATTTCAAGGTCTTTTAGTCCTCTTTTCAGGTCTACAATTTTATTTTTCCATTTAAGCTCCAAAAGTACCTGAAACATACCCAAAAAGGATCAAAATGCTCAAAGGACCCTAAACTACTAAAAATAATTAAAATCTACTAAAAAGTCCTAAATTTGCTAGAGAAACAAGCCAAATACATAGTAAAAGGGAGTCCAAATAATGCTCAAATCTATATATATTGGACCTAAATCACTTAGACATTCCTTTATGAGTGCACAAGACCTTAGGGTAACCCAATTAAACACACGCTACCATAATTAAAGTGTAGTCACCCTATATACACTCTATAGGGGACATACAATTAATGACCCTATCCAAAGTGAGATTTTAGACCAATGCATGCAATTACCTTTTTATCTCCTTGTCTTATTAATAAATACCCTACATAAACATAAACTATTGAAAATTGCCAAAGAGCCCCTCATGACTCTTAAAAAAATTCGGACCCCCCATTTTAAGCCATTGATCCCAAGTTAGTTTCACCTATAAATACCCACCCCATGCCCTTAAGACCCCATTTGCTTCATATGCCTTAGAACAAAAAAAAGAGAGAAGAGGTGAGGTGAGAAGAGAAGAGGAGGTCGTGGAAGGAGGAAGATTGACTTCTCTTGCTTGTTTTTGCTCTACCATTAGGTATTGATCTTCAAGCTTGTATTTTCTTCTTTCTTTTTCTTATTATTTTCGGTTTCTTCAAGCTTCAAAGGAAGGATTTTTGAGTTTGATGCTTTAAGCTCTTGCATGTTGGTTCTTTCTACTTCTTATGACTTTCTATGCTTGATAGTATATGTATTTAAGCTTGGAATCAAAAAATAAACATGCAGAATGCTTGTTGATGCTCACGGTTTTGACCCCATTTTGTTCAAATTAATTTTTGATCTTTGATTTATGTTTTTATGCTTGAATGTAAGTTGGTTTATTATGCTCATGAACTAGGAGTTGTTGATTTGCACAAATTTTACTTATTTCTTCATTGCATGTCACGACCTAGGGTTTGAAATTGGGGAAAATGAAATTGTTTTCTCATGCATGTAGTTGATCATTGATTCTTGCTATTTATTTGTAATATTTTTCGGTTTTTATGAGAGAATGCATGAATAAATGAAATTTTGCTTTGATTTGGTTCTTAAGGGTGCCATGGTTTTGATCTTGTTTATACCCAAGATGATTTTTATTTTCATTTTGAATATTTGATCCTTAATCTTAGAGAATTATGAGTATATTGATGTGTGTTGCGAAAAGTTTTTGATTTTCTTCATTAGGCCATTCGGCCAAGGCAAAATAATAAAGAGAATGAGTTTTGTTTTTTATGTATGTTGTGTTCTTGTGCTCCTCTATGATTTTTAAGACCTAAGGCGTAAGGATTTAAGCTTACAAAACTATAATGAACATGAATGAACTTACAAAAAGGGCCATACGATTTTATGAGCTTTTGCTCAAAGTGCTTTGATTTTTGTTTTGTTAATTTGTTTGGTGTTAAGAGTAAGGAAATAAGCTTTATTTTCATTAATTTTAAAGTATATGTTTATGTATTGTTTATTGTGCAAAAGTTCCTCATTTTCTCCCTTGATAATTCGGCCAAACTCGGATAGTGAGGAAAGCAAGTTGATTTGATTATGCATGTCTTATTTGAGCTAAGACAAATTATTTCCATGTCTTATAATTTGGTTTTGAAGAAAACAATTGATGAATTGATTTTTGTGTTGATTTGTACATATATCTGCACTATACGGTTTTGTGTGTGTGTATGCTTAAGTGTAGAAAATTGTTGTGTCCTTGGACTATTTGGTTAAGTGCATTTGGGTTAGGTTTAATTGAAAATGATAGGTTGATTTGAGTGATTTGTTGAAAAAGAAATTGAATTAGGTTAAGAGCATGAAAATGAATTCAAATAGGTTTGAAAAATGGTTGTTTGCATAAGAAATGTATGGTTCGAAAAATTGTAATTTTGATGCATGTTAGTGTGTGTTTGGAGTGGGAATAAAATAATTTGGGAATTTCACATTTGAGAATGATATAGAAAATACAAAATTGAACCTATGCTGAAATTTTGATTATATTGTTTTAGCTTGCATGAGGTTTTGATAAATGTTAGTTGTGCTAACTTGATTTCCTTGAAAATTTGATATGTTGTTCTTGATGCTATTTAAATGAGTTTTGGAAAATTTGGAGTGATTTGGAAGTTTTTTGATGTTTTAAATGAATTTTGGATTGTTAAGAAATGTTTAAGGAAAACTTGTATTTTTAATGGCAAAAGACTAGAATTAAAAATGTTTCCTCAAGTTCAATGACCATGAAACTTGGTCACTGTTTTGATAATGATAATTTTAATGCGTCCGAATTTTTATGTGATTTTTAGAATTGGTTTGCTAATTGTATTGGAGTCATTTGTGTGAAAACGATTTCGGAGAAATAAGCTTTTCGGGTTAAACCTAAACAAAGTTTTTGAACTTAAATTTCTCTAAATGGCTTGAAATTTTTATGGTAGCTTCCTGGACCTGTCTTGTGATCCTCTGTAAAATTTGAAGAGATTTGGAGTTGATTTGATAATTTTTCTAAGGGCAAAACAGTGAACCCTTTGGTTCAGATTTTTCAGACTTAGTGCCAAATTTAATTGAAAAGTATGACCTAAACAACTCCAAATAATCTTAAATTTTTATGGGATGTTCTTGACTGTATGAGGAAGGTTTGTACCAATTTTAATGTGATTCAGAGTTGATTTACTATTTTTAATTATGGCATTTTAGCCTCAGGTCAGCAACAGACCTGCATGGATTTAAAGGCAAAATTTGACTTGAAACTTAGGTTCTGAATGTTCAAATGACTTGAAAATTTTATATGATGAACTTTGAGTTATGTGTGTATGTTTTGGAAATTTTTAAGATTAAACAAATTGATTTGATATAGTTTTAGATCTTATCTTTTGTGTTTTTCCCGTAATCGAACTAAAGCTCTATTTAAATGTTTTCGACGAATATGAACTTCTCTACTTTCTTTTGTGACTTGGATGGACTTGTGTAATGATCAGGAAGCTTTGATATTATTAGATGAATATTGTTTGAAGGTGTGCCTACTGCCTAGATGTGTGTAAATGAAATTGCAAGTTAATTGCTTAAAGTATGTTTCGGTTTAGGTTTCTAGTTAAGGATAGAATGAGATTGTTTTATATTCTAAATGATGATTGACCTATTATAAGATGCATGCTAATTGAACCATTTTGTTTACATGTCTTGGAATGATTTGTACACTTAAGAAACGAGAAGGAAATGAATTATTTAGCTAAGTTAAAGTGTTGTGATTGCTTTGCATAAAAAACTTTTGGAAAATTATGGACTTTAAGATTGATTTATTTGGTTGAAGAATGTGTGGCTGATGTCCTATTTTATTTCATGGTGTTGTGTTTGAAAAAGCAAATTGTTTTTAGCGTTATTTTAAGCAAAGAATTAAAGGGATTTAAAGTGCGATTTTTCGGTGTTTTCGGGTTTTTGTAAAAAGTGATTTTGGGTTTATTCCCCTTTCTGTCCCGAATGTATTTTAGTTGTTTCTTGATCCTACAAATGTTTTCAATTGGTTTAAAGTTTGAGTTCCTAAAGGTATTCGATTTAGAGAAGAAATGGATTGAAAAAGTGGCGTTTTTCGGTGTTTTTAAAGCTTTGATTCGTGGCTGTCCGGAACGGACTAGCAACTAAAGAATTCTGTAACAGCCCGATTTTCGTAACCAAAAATATTTACTTTTACTTATTAAAGTTGCAAAAAATTGAGGCCAGATTTTTTTTGTAAAACATTGTTGAAGTATTTCGAAAGCATTTTTGAAAAAAATCTCTTTAAGTTCTTCAGTTCACATTTTCCGAAAACCGAGTGTTACTAAAACCTTTCTTTTCATGAAACATTTGTTTCCATAAACGAACTTATTTTCAAATCGTCTTGATTATTTCGAAAAACTTTACATGAGTTAATCTTGTCATAAAAGTAAGCTCCACAAGTCAAATTAAAATTTAGGTCGATTACATAAATGGCTCATGACTTGGTAATCCTTAAATCAAAACAATCTCCGTAATCTAAACTAACCATACTAATCTTAAACTATTCTATTGAAGACTATTGGATGAAGGTCCTCCTTCTTCTTGCGTCTTCCCCTTGCTCTCGAAGATGATGTCCTTCCTGACGTTGTCTCCTCATTGCTAGTGGACTCTGACTCCGCTCCCTTTAGAAGAGAAGAATTTCTCCGAACCTCGTACCGGAACTTCTCTGCGTAATTCTTATATCCTCATACGGTGACTTGCCCCACGTGAGGCTCCAGATTAGCTCCACTCAATTTATGTTCCAGATCTGAGATCACGATCTGGGTATGGTCGGTCCATACCCAGCCGCATGGGGTGCGCTTCCAACCTCTTCCGTACTTACTCCAAGTGGTGATGTCCATGCAGTACTTCATCTTCCCGTTGAAATACCAGCAACACCGATATGCCAACGAACAGGAGAGAGCAAGCAATCCGAACGACGAATCGTCGACGGTGTGGAATTACGCTAGGCAAAATAATAGGACCAGCATACAATATACACACAGGCACACAATAACCAAACACGAATTATCGATATTATCATCATTATTATCCTCTTTTATATATTTCACACGAGTATTCTCTATTTCTTTCATTCATTCCTTTACTTTCCTTAACTCCCATTCTCTTTTCATCCAATCTTATCAATTTACTCTCTTTGATGCTTTTGGGGAAATACCATACATCATCAGAATATTTGTTTCGTTCTCGGTTATCACTCACGTCTACATCTCCTCAGTCATCCACCCAACCTAGTCGGAAGCAAACAGGAGTACAGGACCTTTACCGTGCGGGCACGACAGCTGTCATAACACAAATGGTCCCAGACCAGGAGGACTCTGCCTCAATCAATTCATAATAAACATGGCTCACTGCCTCGCAGTGGCAACAAAATGCCTCACTCTAGTCCCTCTCACTGTTCTCGATTTGCAATCTAGGGGGCGACAGTATGTTTCTAGTGGGCCCGCAGAACTTGCCACGACATTAGACCCAGTCCCCACCACGTTAGTGCGCCACTTGTGGAGTTCGTTCTGCCTAGAAACATACTCTAGACTTCTTGACGTTTCACCGTCATCGTCCTCCCCTAATGCAATCTCGTCCTAAGTATCCGCAGATACTTATCGTATCTTCCTCTCCACTACTTCGCACTCTCATACCTCACCGCGTATGTCTTTTAAGTCTTTTATCTTTTTACTTATCCTAAGGTCGGTCCGTCCTTCGTGCAACCCTTCAACGAGTCCCGACCACTAACTTGGCACAGCCTTTCTCTCATCAATACTCACGTAGCACAGAGCTGGGATCACATCATAATCTCAAATCTCATTTCTCAACATACATCTCACTCTTTCTCTTAACAATCTCAATCCGGAATCTCTTCGCAAAACGATCTTTTCACAACTTTCTCAAAACATCATTACAAAAGCTTTTACCAAAATATCATTTCACAAATTTTTCATAAAACCTTCCATCAAAACCTTTCCCCAAAATTTCGTTTCAAAAGCTTTTCTGACAATACTTTTTATACTCCTTCTTAAAACCTCTTTTCGAAAAGTCATTTTCCAAAATTTCCTTTCACCATCTTTTTTTTTATAAAAATATTCCTTTCACTACTCTTTAAAAAAATCTCTTTTCATAACTTCTTCTCCCGACTCTTTTCAAAAACTTCTTTTCTAAAAATCTTTTCAAAATCTCTTTCTAAGAAAAATCCTCTCAAAAACCTTTTTCAAGAAGCACAACTTCGCTGAGTGCTAATGGAGGAGCAAGCTCAACTCAACACTAGCCCCAGACTAAAACCAAGAACAAAAAGGAGCCCAGCTCCGCTTAACTCACATCTCACCAATAACATCACTCTCCCCAGCTCTGGCTCGTCATCAACATCATTCTTTTCATTCTTTTCCCCCAATCTCAACTCTTTATCATTATTCCTTTCTCATCGTGTCTTTACTTCAAATTTCATTACTTTCTCCACTTATTTCTTTTCGCTTACATTTCCTATTCAGGACGTAACAGACGTCCATCAACCGTTTACGCATTATAATCAACAGCAATGAACATCATCAAACATAATTAAATAAATAGATAAAAGCATGCTATCAACACACAACATCACACAATAGCATTGTGGTCGTTGTCACCTTCGTATAAGTGGCCACACAATTCACACAATTGCCACTATACTACTGACTCCGAACCACTTAGTTCCGACCTTTGAGATGGTACAGAACGTCCTAATAAATCACCTAACTACCACGGTGTCTTAGGAAAGCTTCTCTCTCACCTGAGGTACAGCTATTTAGTGCGTACCGTCTCCTTGGATCCGCTGCTGCTGGCTGCCCCAATCCCTCGTCTTTAAGATCATTCCTCAAACTAAATAAAATACGTTTACGTTATTAACTTATATTATGAAAATCTTTTTCGTAACTTAAACACCTCTCATTCCTCGTCAAAAACTTAAAACATAATCGTTTTCTTTCAAACAACTCGGATGTTTATAACACCTTGAGTACTTTCAAAAATCATCTGAAAACATTATGGAAAGTTATTTAAACTATTTAGTTTGGGTGCTAGTCCGTTTTGGACAGCACCTTAGACACGTTTGAAAACACCGAAAAATGCTCCGTTTTTTATCCGGGTTTTTCTTAATTTAATTATTACTTGAAAACTTTACTTTAAATCACTTGGACACATTTTTAAAGTTAAGAACAATTTTAAATAATTATGGACAGCAAGGGCTTATTCCACCAAAATCACTTAAAAATTCGAAAACATCGTGAAAACACTTTTTGCCTTAATTTACTTCTTTAATTCAAAAATCAATACTTTAAAACTCAAATCTTTATAATAAAACAATCTTGGACAGCCACAATAAAAAAAATCTCCAATAAATTAAATGGGATTTTCTTAAAACCAATTTATTTCAAAACCAATTACACACTCAGTTATTTTTCAAACATAAGCTAACACACAACCACAACCACAACAACACTTAAGTCACACAAGTAATTAATTAATCATTTATTCAAGCAAACATTTAGACATTCACATACTCCAAAGATATGAATCAAACACAACAACTCAATTCTTTTCAAAATCATTACATGAGTTTATTTTACTGCGACTAGGTTTCCTAGGCTTATCTTCACCACATGGCCGAATAGAATTTAAGGAAAACAGGTCAAACATTACAAATCTAAAGCACACAATTCAACTTGATTTATTTCAAGCACTTAGGTTTCTATTTTATTTTTGCAACAAAGTTATTTATTCTTCCTCTTACTTTTGACCAAATGCACATACACACATATATTCATTTAATCATTTGATTATCCAATCACATACTTAATTCCAAAAACATTTCATTTTTATAAAACCAAATCACTTAGGCACACTTAAACACACAAACCGAATGCACACACATATCTCAACTTAAGCATAAAACTTCATGCATGGACCGAAATTATCACAAATCAAAACAAGACTCATGCATCATCCAACATACACAAAATCATGGAATTATTTCTTATTTTCTTAGCAAAAACCGTGAGCTACAATTTGGAAATCAACCAATCTTTAGTTTATTTTTCTGACTTGAAACGAATCAAAAATCATGCAAGAACATAGAGCATATATCAGGCTCTCTCTCAAAATAAAAAGCATGGGTCATGGTCGAGTACATCAAGCACAAAATAAACACTTAGTCTAAATCATGTTCATGCAAATTAAATCATTTTAAGGTTTATTTCCCTAATTTTCTTCCAAAAACCGAGACACTCTTGAAGAAAATATTAAGGCTTTTGTTCAAAAATCTTTTACAAACTCAAAACAAGGTCAAGATCAAAACGAAAATCAAAGATCAAGGTCCAAACCAAAGCTTTCCTTAAGATTAAACCAAAAATCAAGACATGCAAAGGTTCAAGGTCATATAGATCATTTTCGAATAACATGAAAGGCCAAAAATTAAAAACAAGTTTGGATCAAACATAGATTCTTCAAATAATCACATAGACATCTTTGGATTCACGGTTTTAAACATCAAAATCAAACATGCAAAGAGAATCTACTTCAAGTTCCCAAAGATCATACACAAAACTTTAGATCAAAGAGATTTAACTTAGAAAAACATAAGGATCCATCATGAAAACATCAAGATCTACCATGAAAAGTACTAACCGAATCATGGAGTCCATTATTTAGTTCATCACAAATTTATTTAGGTCTAAGAAAATCAAGATCAAGGCAAAAGCATCACATTCCACCTTAGATCAAACCATAGAGTAAACATGCAAGGGAAGAAAGAAACAAAATTACAAGATCACAAATCAAGAACTATTTCTAATTCTTCTAGGGTTCTTCGGTTATACCAAGAGGAAAAGTCTTCTAGTTCTTCTAAACACTTGATCTCCAAGGAACTCCTAGGTTTAAGGCTTTGAACTCCTTCCTTCTTCTTCTTCTCTTATTCACGGCTCCTTCTTCTTTCTCTCTCTATTTCTCTTCTTGGTCTAAGAGTTTGAGAGGCTCTTAGAATTGTGTTTTGGTTTGTGTTTTGGACGAAGGGAGTGAAATGAGAAATGGGTGAGGGGAATGACCAAGGCTCCATCTATTTATAAGCAAACCATGATTTCCTCTTTTATCCTCATAAAATTCGGCCAAGAGCTTTATAGGGAGGGGTAATTTCGGCTCTTCCTAAAATTGCATGGGTGGAGGTTAGTATTTCTTAAGGAGACAATATAGGAGACATTAGAGCTTAGGAGTCATTCTAGGTTTGTTGACTTTTGGGTCCTCCATTAGGGTTTCCACCATCTAGTTTAGGTTTAGTTAGAACTTAGTTAAGATTTGGTTCACTTGGTTCATTTAGTTAGCACATAGGAAAATTTCTAGGTTTCCTCTCTACACTCACACGCACATACACACGGTCACACTTATATATACACATACGCCTACTCATGCACACACTTAGCACATATGATCATGCTTACACGTTACACATATACATTCATGCATACATAATCATGTATTTTTCACTAATTAAATCTCCTCATGATCCTAAGCATTCATACACATAAGGCCGTACATACATACTCATGCATACACGTAGAAAATAAATCATTCATGTAAAAAGAACCACAATTTCCTTAGTATATTCAAAAATATCCAACAAACATATTTATAGAAATCAAAGCACCTTTTCATAAAACAATTTCTTGTTGAAAAATTTACCATTTCCTTAAAAGAAATTTAAGCACATAATCATTTCAAAACTCAACTTTAAAATTCATCGCATTATTTCATGAAAAGTCATTCTTTAAAAATCATTTACCACCTTGAAAACGTGAGTAAAGAAATTTATTTAAGAAAGTACTCTTTATAAAAAATATTTTTCTCAAAATAAATCTCTTTAGTATTTTAATTCAGTACGAGGAATTTGCGGGGTGTTACAAATTTGTTTTAAAGTTTTTTACTGATTGTGTTAAAATGATTTTGAGGTATTTAAAGTGTAATCAAAAGTTGGATTTGATTTGAGAAAGTAAAGGTTTCTTTTACGATTATCTGACAAAGATTTAGAACGAGTTTTCAAAAGTGAGTTGATATTAAGCAAGAATGTTGATTAGATAGCCTTGTATTAATTATGTGTTTTGTTTTAAGCAAAGGATCTGCAAGTCGGAATTTGGAACTACTGTCAGTCGGAAAGACCCGCAACGACTTTTGACGAATATTTGCTGGATTTGAGGTGAGAGAAGGGCCTTCCCCAGACACTGTGGTATTTAGGTAAAATATTAAGAAGTTTTGTATCATCTCAAAGATCAGAACTTAGTGGTCTCTGGGTCAGTAGTATCGTGGCAATTGTGTGTGTGTGTAGCCACGTATACGAAGGGGACTAGGACCACACACCTTATGATGCATGATGTTATTGATGTAAATATGTCATGATGATATGATTTACTTTATTACTTATGCATGATGAATATGTTGTATATGACTGTGTTTATGTCGAAAACTCGGTGAGATGTTTGTATGTCTAATCCATGATGGAAATTAAGTAAGGCAATGAAAATTATGAAAGTACTAATGATGCTGATGAGAATAATGTGATGGTGTCAAATTAAGCGATGAAAAGGAAAAGATTTTTAATACAATCGCGATGTGTGATAAGCTCTGGAAATCTTGGATATGGAAGTGCAAGGAAAGAAATGATAAGACTAATATGATCAGAATCCGAGATGCGTACGTGCCAAGCAGCGAAAGGATTACCGTGACATGTGCCAGATCGAGGAACTCCCCAAGGCGCACGATAGACGTAACGCGCTTGTCGGATTAAGGAGCTCCCTGTTGCATTCAGTTGCTATGATGACTATGAAATATTAAGGAAGCGTTAATGTGAAAGATCTAATTAGAGGTCGAGGTTCGCCGAAGGGATGAACAAGGGTGACTCGTCCGAACCTAGGAATAATAAAACACTCATAAGACATTAAAAGACATTGAATAACGCAATGAGTTGAGTGTGAAGTAGTGGAGAGGAAGATACCCTGTATATCTGCGGATATTCAGGTGAGTGATTGTGATAGGGGAGGGTGATGACGGTGAAACGTCAATTAACCTAGAGTGCTCTTCTAGGTAGAATGAGTCTATATGTGATCAGGGATTAATACCCAATGGATCGTAGCGTGTTCTGCACCCGGAACTAGAAAAGTACTATCACCCCCTTGATCAATTTTGGAACGGTGAGAGGGAACCTGAACAAGGCGGGCAGTCGATTGGTGTTGGGCCCTTGCGGTATCGCGTAAAATGTTAATTGTCATGACGGTCGGCCCGTACGGTTGTGGCCTTGACAAATGTATATGTTGTTGGATTTTCTCGGCTGTTCGACCTGCGTGGGTTAAGGTTCCTGAACATCCCGTTTGCTTCCGTCTAGGCTTGGGAGGATTGGAGGAGATGTATGTGTGCTAACCAACTCCACGATGACAAATTCCTATCCCCTGTCGTCGATGGATGCGAATTGATAAAACTTAACAAAGCAATTCACATTATTGAAAAGACTCGTAGAACAAGGGATTAAAGTATAACGAGGGTTTTGATCAAGAACATGGAAAAGATCAAGTGGCAAGGAAGTACTTATAAGACCAAGGATGTGATGTTGTCATGATTAAGAGTTTGTGATGTGGCATTGTGAAACAAGTAAACAAAGAGGTGAATGAGGAAGAGAGAGAATGACATAAATGAAAGTATCACTGTGTAATGATGATGATGTTGATGATGACGATGAGGTAAATTATGTTATGTACCTTGTTGTCTGATGTGTATTGTTGTGTGCTTGTCTTAATATTTGTATCTACTGTAATTCCACCCGTCGATGAGAAATCGTTCGGGATTGCTCACTCTCTCTTCCGCCCTATTGCTTCTGTTGGTATTCTATACCGCGATTTGCAGATGGCTTACAGCATTAGGATTTCCATGTGCCCATTGGACGACGGAGGCTGGGAGTTGACGCTGGCCTGTTGGAAATGCGTGGATCCATCGGTCTGGAGGTTATATATTGATCCACTGTTCACCCTTGCAGGAACAGATGTGCAAGACATGATGAGGAGGCTAGTGCTGACAGACCAGGAGTGCACATTGAGCCCAACATTTCTTGATGATGATGAGGAGAGATTTGAAGATGCTGATGAGCTTTTCAAGCTGGCAGGAGTGCCCGGTGAAGGCGGCGATCCGTAGTATAGGTTTTTAGTTATGTTTTTCGTATGTATTGTGTAACATCCCTCTATTTCTAATACCTTTAGTAAAATAATTAAATGATTTAATATAATGTTTTCAAGATTTGAGTGTCGTAATAAAATTTTGATTTCATTTTAATTGAAATATGTTTTCTAGTCAAAATAAGTATAAATTTGTTATCATACGTTTTTCAAAAATAAAAGAGTACTTTTATTTAGTTTAATTAATATTTTGACAGGGAGCTTAACTGACAAGTCTTAGAGGCATTTTCATAAATAGTTTCTTTAGAAAGATATGTTTAATTTAATAGTTTGACCATTTCTGTAAATTTTCATAGCGTTTTGAGATTGTTTCATTTTTAGCTCCCGGATCGGGTTTAATATATTGCTGGTATATATTATATTTAATGATTTGTTATTTCAAAATTATAAATATTATACTTTATAAAGTTTAATATCAGGTTGAGAAAATATATTTACTTTTGAATTTCGATACTTTTTCTTACGCAATAGCTATCTGTAAGGATCAATAACTTTATTATTTTTCAATCAATTTTGAGTAATTAAAAATACAATATTGTTTTGTCAAACTTTTAGTTATAATGCAAAATACCTACATACATTGACTCACAAATGAAAATAAAACATAAAATAAAATAATATATTATATATATATATATATATATATATATATATATATATATATATATATATATATATATATATATACCCCTAATACTACCCAAGTGCCCCACCCCACCGTGGAAAAAAAAAAAGAAAAGGAGTGGCCATAAGGCGACCGCGTAAAAAAAATAAAGAGTAGAAAAAGTAGATTAGAAAATAGTGGCCAAAAAGAACTGAAATGAAGTTGTGGCTTTAGGAAGAGGAGAGAGAGAGAGGGGGAGAGAGAGAGATCTAAATTTCAATAATTCAATATCCAACCGTCCAATTTCAAATCTTTTTTAGGTAAATAACCTTCTCAACTCCCTCTCCTCATCCATATAATTTATTCGACGATCCATCAATATTTTTATTATCTTATATTTTCAAATAAAGTGATGATTTGGGGAAAAGTCATATATTTTTATTATATAATGATATATATTTATTATTTTAACAAAAATGAATTTAGTTGATATATATATATATATATATATATACTTTTAATGTTATAATTTGTTTTAACGTGTGTCCCTGTTTAGCTCCATTATTGTCTCTGACCCTAGAGTAAGGCGTGGACGCGAACGTGATATTGTTTCTAGTGCTAGGATTCCAGGTAAGAGGGTTGTATTACATTTATTTAGGACGTAATTTATAGGTTGTATATAGTGATGGCTAGGAATAGAAAAGATTAGTTATGAGAATAAACAATAGGGTAGTTGAGGTTGACAATATGTTAAGAATGAAAATAAAGAACATGGACCACTTGAATGTTGTGAATGTATGTGTTTTATGATGAATTGATGATGTTCTTGATGTGTGTTATGATGCTTGATTGTATTAAGTGTGTGAAGTATATGGGGGATTGGGTTTTAAAATGAACCTAATTAAGATATATTAAGTTAAGGAGCACCATGAATTAAGGGATGAAATGAGATGCTTGTGTATGTGATGAGTGTATGAATAAATGACAATGGAAATAATACCAAAGGACTTAGAATGATAATAGGAGAGGTAAATAAGAAAAAATTTTATTAAGCAAGGAATAAAAGGAAGTGATTGTAAAGGTGTGTTATGGTGAATGTTTAAATTGTTTGTTATCCCTTAGGCGATAATAGGAAAATGTTAATAAGTTACCAACGAAAGGAAATAGAAAAGAGAATAATTAAGAGAAATTTAAAAGTAAGGAAAAGAATAAGTAAGAAAAGAAAATGGATAAAGATACTTAATGAGAAATGAGAAAAGATTTAATGAGCAAAGAAAGAACAGTCATAAAGAGAAAAGAAAGAATGAGAATGGCAGATGGTCTGTTGGACTCTCTCAAAGCACAACCCAAACAGTCTATTGGACTTTGTCGAAGCGCAACCCAGACAGTCTGTTGGACTCTGGGGATAATTAATAAAAGAAAGAACATTGGCGGCAGACGGTCTATTGGACTCTGTTGACGCACAACCCAGACGGTTTGTTGAACTCTGGGGATTCGGCTGACGGTCTTTTGGACTCTGTCGAAACGCAACCCGGACGGTCTATTGGACTCCGGGGATAACCTATCTACCTGGACGGTCTGTTGGACTTCGGGAGATAGTTAGGCCCAACCCAGACGGTCTGTTGAACTCTGGGGAGGAGTAATGAAAAGAAAAAGAAAGAGAACAAAGGAAAGAATGAGATAAAATGAATAGAGAACTAAGAATGAAAAGAAATATGAGAATAAGAGAAAAAGTAAAGAGAACTAAATGCGAAAATATAAATAAGAAAAATAAAAGAGTTAAAGGAGAAGTAAAAGAGATTGAATGTATGAATGACTATGTTTATTGTGTGTTAATAATAATGTTAGGCTTAGTTTATTACTATGACTTCTTAGAAGTTATTTCCTAAGTTCTGTGTAATGCTACCCTTCTTGCTATTTTTATTACAGGTACAGAAGGAGCTTACACGAGTCATGGCCGAGCAGGAGTACACTTCACATCATGGAGTGTAATTAGTTAGATGGGTGACCATATGTATTGGTCTGGGGTTTTATTTTGCGAATTATGTTATATATATAATTTACTTTATATTTTGGGAGCTAAATAACTCCAAAAACTCGTTTATATTTTGGAAATGTTGTAATGAATGAACTGTAATATATTTTTCCCTACTGGCCTACTGCTGAATATATAATTTTGTTAACACAGGTTTTACAGGAAAAATATATTTTGGAAAAGTCAATAAAACAGAGTAAACTCCGTCCGATTTTACGGAGATTTTTATAAGTAACTATTGTTTTTAAAAGAAATTTTCAAGTCACTAAATCAAATCGGAGTAACTAGGGTATAATTTAAGATAGGGTGTTACATATTGCACTCCCTTGAGATGTACTAAGATAAAATGGCTCTCCTCCGATGTAACTGTTTTGTGAGACAATATGTTTTGGATAAATTTATCACCGTGATGGATGTGACAGGATTTAGAAGTGGTATTTATAGAACAAGGTTTATTTTGACGAATGAAATGCTTCATGATAATTGAAGAAAGAGTTTCAAAGCGCGATGTTGGTAACATCTCGATTTGGAACTTGAAGTGTGAGGTAGGATATGAATGAATTATTTTTATAACGAAAATGTAAGAAGTAAAAGATGAAAAAAAAAAACCAAAACTAAAAGATGTTGGTAACACCTTTATCAAAACATTTCATTTCGAGCATGATCCATTAAAATACCAAAACTAAAAGATGAAAAAAAAAAGTAAAAGTGAATGAGATGAGGGCAAGAACAATGTAAGAAGTAAATAAAACAAAAAATAATAATAATAAAAGATTGTTGTGTGAACTGAAAAGAAATAACAACTAGTTGAGAGAAATTGTTGGTGTGAATTCAATCTGATGATTACACATTTAAATACAAAAAAAATTTAACGGCTAATTTTATGCAGCAACATTAATGATTTATACTATGTGCATCACATAGTAGGGAGATGCTACTATGCACAATAGCAAGGAGATGCTACTGTGCACCGACTTTTGCTGCTCCGGGCAATTTTTTTTTTTTTTTAAGTTTAGTAAATCTACTATACGTGTATAAAAAGATCCATTTTCGAGATACCATATTTGTTGGAGAAATTTTTGAGGCACCCCATTTGTCGCGTGAAACTTTTCTCACACGAGAGCGTTTGTAGGTAGATAATCATTATCTTTAACTAAAATTACATTTTCAAAATAAATAAATTATTCAAATTTATTTAATCATTATTTGTATGTGAAATCATTATCCTTAGTTTGTTAAAAAAAATCATTATCCTCAACAAAAATATTTAAAAAAATATTAAAAAAATCGCTATATATAATAGAATCTTACCTTCAATCTTTGCATTTTTTTTAACTTTACAACTCTCTAATTATGAGAATTCTCTTCTCCTATTATTTCTTTTTTTATATTTCTATTATTTCTTATTTTATATTATTTGATTTTTGTTATGTGTTTGCAACAGAAGAAAATGCCGATTTAGTGCACGATTTAGTGCATTGGTAAGTTCATATTCTGATTCTCCTATTATTTTTTAATTTTATATTATTTGATTATTTGATTTTTTAGAGTCACAAACCTAACTAGCTAAAAAAATAATATAATTGATGTATATTCTAAATTTTATATTGTTATCTTATGATAAATTAATAACTCTTTTCGAGGGGTTGAAGCTTTGATTAACTCTTTTCACCGCCACTAGATTCCACCACCAACCACTGGCCCTCTCTCCCTTCAATCTCTCTCCCACGCTCAATCTCTCTCTTTTCACTTCAGCTAATCGGGTTGGTGGCTGCTAAGGGTGTAACGGTCTGGTCTGATCCGGTCTTTCATGGATATCACAGATCGGACCGATTAAAGTTGGGCAGTTTGGCCCGATCCGGTCCAGACATCATCCACATCCAAAGACCGGACCGGTCCGCGATCTGTTCGGTCTGGTCCAATCTAGACCTCAGTCTGATAATAATAAAATAAATAAAAAAAGTAAAAAACTAATTAAAACCTAATCTGCTGAAAATTGGAATGCAACTATGGAAGTGACTCGTGAGAACCAAATTCGTGTAGGAGTGGAAGAGCGGACGACGGTGGCGGGGACGACGGCGGTGGCTAATACTTGAGAATCAGAGGGAGAGAGAGAACGGATGAAGAGGGAGAATCAAAGGTCTCAACTCTCAAGTGAGAAACGAATGAAGAGGGAGATTTGAGAACGTGGGCCGCGGAGGGAGATCTGAGAACCAGAGGAAGAGGGACGGAGGAAGAAAGCGACAACGAGCGAGGGTTGGCCGCGGGTTGGCACATGGCGAGAGAGGGTTGGTGGCGGCAAGGAAGGAGCGAGGAATGGCGGCGAGGGATGTGACACCCTTTTTTTTTCTTCCTTTTTTTTACAAACAATAATATATTGTTTATGGACAATAATAGTTTGGATAAATTAACTTTTATTAAAAACATGGAACAAATTAACGAATTCGGCTTCGTTCGCTTAATCAATAGTATATTGAAACAATTAATAATTTGCAAGACAACGAATATTTGTTAATTAAAAAATTATTTTAGACTTCCATAATTTTAAATACAGCGTTGCCTTGTTGTTCACATAAAATTATTTTCCAAATAATAACAGTCGTCGAATTCTCTTTTAACAAAAATCAGAGTGCGCGGAAAAATAGTAGTACTCAAGGATCCATGTTGAAATAAACATCAAGTATATATATATATATAGCATCGTGAAAGGGATCCATAAGTACAAAAGTCATCAAGATACTGGTAGTCATGTCCATAAACTGAAAATACATATAAAAGACTGAAAATAAGACCTAAACTCTCAAACACTCTCAAAATATGTACAATATTTCACAACCCAAAAATAAGGAGTGTCTGAAAGCAGGTCAACCGGTCCTCCACGCATCTGTCTAGTCCACTGCAGCAGCAAAGTCGGTCCGGGATCCCTACTAACTATACTATGCATGTCCTAGGAACCACTGAGTCCTCCTCGAGGTCTGGGAACCGGCTCAACTGGTACTCCCTCCTCCTCGGGATCCTCCTCTATCTCGTCCGACTGAGTGGCAGACCCATCAGTAGGTCCAAAAGTAGTAGCTGGTGTAGTCCTACCAGCTCCAGTCGGATAGGATGAAGGAACATCCTCATCGGTGAAAACTCTGTAGGCAGAGGGATGAGAACGAGTAACAGGACGGAAACGAAAACTATGAAATCTACGTACAGGTCGAGCTGGCGGTGGTGGTCCTCTATAAACATAAAAAGCAGGGATGTGCATAGTATATATAATAGGTATCCTAAACCTACGAGGGCGCACCCGAACGAGTGGGTTAGGGTGGAAGAGTGTGAACTCCACCTCACCCTCAAACGTCGCTCGATGCTCCTCATATGTCCATATCCCGCTAGGGATGAGCCTGATCTCTACGCATGCTAGGTAACGTGCCATCACCTAACAAGGGCACAGGGGTAAGCATATGCATATACATACACATAATCAAATAAGGCTGAGCAATAAATATGTAAAGTGAGCAGTTAACATTTTATGTCAAATTTAATCACAATCATAAATCAATGATGACATGATGCATGATATCTCACTTTACTTAAAATTCTCCAACTAATCTCTCAAATGGACGTCCTTCCATAACTTCATTGTATTCTCAAAATACAAAATAATACGTTATCAAACGTATGGCGTACTTGCTCGAAGTGATAAACAACGTCACTTTATCTAGTGATCGTCACGTTGCCAAAACGTAAAACTATCACTGTATTACATAGTCATCAAGACATAAGACCCACAACGTCAACCTTGAAGTGGGGTCGAGTAAGCAGTAACTTTTGGCACTCCCAGAGGCCCTCCTCATGTTCCAAAAATACGTTATCAAACGTATGGCGTACTTGCTTGAAAGTGATAAACAACGTCACTCTATCTAGTGAACGTCACGTCGCCAAAACGTAAAACTATCACTTGTATTACGTAGTCATCCAGACATACGACCCACAACGTCAACCTTGAAGTGGGGTCAAGCAAGCAGTAACTTTGAACATGACAAAAATAACGACGTATCCCAAACACCATGCATGAATGCACTAACATATTCCAATTAAGATTAAATCCTCTTTAATCTTAATGTATATTCAACATGGAATAATTTATTCACAAGTATTCAAAGTAATTGATGTAATCTTATAATCTCATTAATTTCTTGGAACATGATTAATCAACTTAAGAATTAATAATTTGGATTAAAATAACTTGGTTAGATTTTAAAAATAAAATTTAAGTGTTCTGACTAAAAATAATCGAGTATCTTACCAAAGACTCGAGTGGTTCATACGTTTTATGAAAAGTACAGTTTCAGATTTCAGATCTTTAAAAATACTCGAGTAGTTCATGAATACTCGAGTGTTCTTCAGCAATTCCAGAATACTCGAGTGGTTCATGCATTACTCGAGTGGTTCATCAGAAAGTACTCTAGCCTCAGCTCAAACACTCGAGTACTGGTGCTGCCAGACGCACTGGTGCACCACAAAATACTCGAGTATCGAGCCAAAGACTCGAGTATTCCATGACAAAACAGCACTGAAACTGAGTTTTCACATACCAAATTCAATTCTAACCAATTTTAACCAAAACCAACGTTCAACAGAGTTAAGTTTAAGTATATTAAACATGTTCCAACACAGAAATTACATCAAATTACATTGAATCAAAACTGAGCATTCATTATGCATAAAAATCATATTTCAACAACTCAACATGTCAATTTCAATTCTGAGCATCTTTAACACGAAAATAACTTGCATTTAGCTTGCATGCAACATATCAAACATGCTCCAACAAGTTTCAACACTCAGAATGGCCTCCAAGCCAATATCCTATTTCAAACTATGCCCTTTAAGCCTCATGGTGGCTTCCTACACAAATTCATGAAGTCAATCCTTATTCTAGTGAATGTATAGCTTCCCACTTACCTCAAAATCGTGTGAGAACTGAAATTGGACAGAAAAACGACCTCCAAGCTAGTTTCCCCAAAAATCATATGACAACAACACAGTTTTGAATGAGGTCATAAAACCAGGGATTTTAATTGTGAAATCATGCAAAACAATTGCGGAAAATAATTAGAAATCGTTCTCTGCAACATGCATAAGAGAATGGAATGAAATTGAAGTCTCAAAAGTTCAAGAGCTTACCAAAATCGATGGTCCAAGTAAGCTCCAGGAACTGAAATCAGCTTCAACTCCTTCCCTTCTCAGATTCGATTCTCACTCTACACTTGATCTTAGCTTATGATTTTAGTGTCTTTACGAAGTCCTGGATGTGAGCTTCGTAACTGTGTATCACTCGAAATCACACACTCAGAAACGAAGAGGAATCGTGGAAAACGAATTCGAAACCCTAGCCTCATGAATTGATCAACAAAGGATCAATTTCGTGGTTGATTGCCTAAAATAGGCAATTTCCTTATGCATGCAGACCGACACGACACCATTGAGGTGTTTCTGGAACGATTTCGTGTCAGCGTTTGGGATTATTGCGTTGATGACTCATCAAACGCACTATCTCTAGCAACTCTGCCCAGAATACTCGAGTGTTCTTAGAAATACTCGAGTCTTTTGACTCAAATTTGAAAAATAATTATTTTATTCCTTCTTCCCTCCAAAATATTTCTAATATTGCACTTAGGTCCTACAGTAAGGACTAATATGCAAAAATCTAATTTTTGCACAGAATATAATTATAAATTATTTTCTACCTATTTGCAATATTTAAATATCTAATTTAATCAGGAATTCATAATAAAGATTAATTATAAATAGAACTTTTATTAATCCAGGATTAAAATTTTGGGGTGTTACAAGGGAGGAGCGAGGGACGGCTGATGAAAGCGATTTAAGGAGCGGCGGTCAAAACTGGGATGATGAGGGAAATGAGTGAGACATGAGAGAAGTTAGAGAATTGAGAGTGAGAGATGTTGCTGGCTTGTTTAGAGATGGAGGGGCTGAGATGTGTGAGTGTGTTGTGGGATTATGAGAGAGTGTGAGGTTGCTAGGGTTTTTTTAGAATGTGAGAATGAAAGTGAGGCTTAGGGTCTATGAGTGACTTAAGAATTTAGGGTTGTGAGTAATATCTGTAGTTTTTTTTTTTAAAAATTATTAACCCTATCGGTCCGGTCCGGTCCCAGCGGTCTAAGAATATCTGGGACCGTGGATCGGACCGTTCAAGTATGGTCTGAACTTTTTGGGACCGGACCGGACCGTGAGATCGGACCAGACTGCATTTTTCGGTCAGGTCTGATCTGGTCCGAGCGGTCTCGCGGTCTCAGACCGGATCACTTACACCCCTAGTGCCTGCATGCAATTAGGGCCAAAATCGGTTCTGTTCACCACATGAGTTTACTTTTTTTTTAAATTTTCTTTATTTTTACACATATTACTTTGGCTTTGTGTTTTCTGTGTTTTTTTTAAGATTTGCTTTTTTTATTGTTTAATTTGTTTTTGCTTTTTTTTTCATATTGTAATTTTTTTAGGGATCGGTGTTGTGTTGTTGCTTGTTGTGTTTACTGTCCTCATTTGGAATTTCATTTGTGTCCAATTCTTTGTTTTCAACAAGATATAGCCGTTGGGTTTCCATCATTGTTGCTGTTGTTTTTCTCTCTTCCCCTTCTCCATTTTCTTAATTAAAAAAAACTCAGGCCGTTTTTGATAGTATCTTTATCTTTAAACATGGACAAAGTATAAATAGGGACATTTGCAGCTTTTCCCACACCGCTGAAGATATTTTATGGGCAATCCATATGCATTATGGAACAAAGTTTTGGACACCAGTGTGGATGCTTTTAGTGCCTAAGCGTATGTGTAAAAAATGTATGTGCAAAAATTACACATACGTTAGGGTAAGCATATTGGACAAAAAATTAATTTTTTTATTGTTCATTGTGGGGAAGCGAATGAATAATTTTTGAAAATACGTTGATCTCCTAGTGTATTGTATAAAAATATTAATATTTTGAGAAATTAGCGTATGAGTAATTTTAAAACTTGTGCGCTATCTCTCAGGGTAGGAAACATAAAAAAGAAAAAAAAACATACACGAGAGTATTTGGAAAAAAAAATTTGGGAAGTTAATTATTATAATGGGGTTAAAAACTAGATTTTTTTTTAATACCACCAATATGTTTTATAATGTTAAAATATTCTTTTAGAAGTTTTAAGAAAGACTTATTTATGGTTTTGGTCCCATAAGTTCACCTTGTTTTGGTTTTAGTCTCTATAAGTTATTTTGACCGGGACTAGCCCTTAATTTTTTAAACATTTTGGTTTTGGTTCCCTCCGTTACAAAAAATCAGCTATTTGCCGATATGGTTAACGAAAATCCACACCAGCTGTCACGAGGTGTGAGATAGTGTCAAATAGGTGATGTGTCATGGACGATTCAAGCCTATGAACTCAAAATTTTGCATATCAAACCATTTTGGTCCGTGGATTTGAATCATCTACGTTATATCACCTATTTGTGGTTTCACTTCAGACCACATGGACTGCTGTTGTGATGTTTCGCTAGCTACACAAACAAATAACAAATTTTTACAAACGGAGAAGATAAAAACCAAAATGTTTAAAAATTTAAGAATTAACCGTGACTAAAACCAAATCACGTGATCGACCACGGGCATAAATAAGCCTTTGAGAAATGTATGGAAGTGGTTTTAACTTTTAATTCGTATCATCCAGGAGAACTCTCTAAGCCGGCACCAAACTCTACGGTTGAAGTTGGTATCTGTCGTCGAAGCTCCAAACTCTAAACTCTGAACTTGCTTGCGGACCCTAATTTGATCGAACAGGTGGTGTGCACACTTGAAACAAGCCAATGAAACGCAACTTAGCAACGGTTTTGTCTTACGCTGAGAAATGCAAGGTTCTTCTTCCTTCTCTTTATTTTCAAATCATTTATTTTCTGCCATAAATATTTCAACTCATATATGAAAAAAATAATGCAGAATATATTAGCATCAAACTGGCAAGGTTCCCTTAATACTATCAAAGCAGATTCCAAAGGAAGGTAACTTCCCACTTTGCCCCTTTCTCACAAATAACAAACCTTAAGCCCTGTCTTACCTAATGTTATGGGAAAAATTACACTAATGACCTTGTTGTTTTGCTCAATTACACTTGATGTTTGATTGGGTCATGCTAATCAGCGCCGCAAGTGCATTGGTTATGGAATACAAACGCGGCATGTTTTGCATTGGAAAAGCAACATTTTCCAATGCAATGTAACCGTTTTTAGTTCCTTAACTTGTGCACTAAGCATTTCCCTATTAGATAACATAAACCTCGAGAGAGGTTATTTAAATTTTGAAACAATGTAATTAAGCTATATTTCAGGTCAGGTTAATGTAATTTCCCCTACTATTTCTTTTAATGTTATAGTTAAGGAGAGATGTTGTATGATGATTCTATTGAAGCATTAGTATTTTGGTAACGGGTTGTTGTTACTTTTGCATGATTTAAACAGCAAGGGGGATATCTATTCATCTAAGGTGAAGTACATCCTTAGAGGGGGGCAGCCATATCTTTGGGTGCCAGAAAACGATTTGCATAATGTGGTATGTTCTCTCTATTCTTTTTTTCTTACTTCTTTTCATAATGTCCTATTGAAGATGAGAGTATGAGACGACTAAAGACAGATTTTAGTTCATCAATAAATTATCATGCATAGGTCAAAAAAATTTAGTTCGTCATAGAAACATCAGAGATTGCTTTACTCTAAGGTTCAGTTTGGGGTCCTCTTAAAATTAGATTGAAAATTTCAGTGATGAGCTGGTTGCAAAAGTATGTGTTGATTTTTTTGACAAATGACAATGTTAAAAACACTGCCTCAATAAGAATAATGTCAGCTTGCCAAATGACTGTTATTTCTTTCAAACCAAGCCTATGGGATCTTTCAAACCATAAAGAGAAAGACAACCCACAAACATGTATTTTTTTTTGTTGTTCTGGTAATGATAATTTTTTCTTTACCAAAAAAAAAAAAAAACTACAAACATATCCAGAAATTACTTAAGCAACAAAACCAGGTGGTTGTTCTTAATAAGTTTGTTCATCAAGCTCACCATGAAGAAAGACAATTTGATGTCGAGCTTGTAGACAACCCATGGTTCATTGTTCATGGCAGCCTTTGAGATGAGAGAAAAAGGTATCAGAAGGAATCTTGGCCAAATTTGACGTGACACCATAATCCAATCCTTGAGTGTTGCCTTTTATCCACCAACCATGCTTTTGATGCGTTCTTTATTGCACTTTGAACTTTATCTCATAAACACAGTGATCAGGTCAAGAATGGTCGATTTGCTTGGTGTATAGGAACCAGGGCTCAAATGGGACTAGAATGCAAGATAGTTATTTCGTCCACCATTGTATGTCATCAGCTATGATGATATAGAGCCTCACTGACTTTTTGGAATAAAAATGTAAAGCAAGAAAGTGGCAAATTCATAATAGGGTGAGGCAGATGATGGTTATTTAAAAGGTTCTTGCTTACAAGTTCTTTTAGGGCACTTGTTAAGGTTCCTAAACATAGAAAGAACACCACAAGTCCCTATATTTTCTTCTCTCCAGAATATCAAAAATACCATTTTCAATGTTTTCTAACTACATTTAGCTTCTTAACAAGTGCCCGTAGGGCACTTATTAGCATTTTCCCACTTAAAATAGTATAAACCAGGGTGAGGATTTTGAATAAGTAAAAATAAATACTAAAGTATCCCTACTATCTCAATGTGATATTTGTAGTTGCAAGTATGCTTAAATCAACTATATCAAGTTATCAACTATGTTATATTAAAGGGAAGATTTTCATCTCCATAGTCCATAGGAAATTTGATATGTTCGATTTTTTTTATTTTTTTTTTGCTAATTATTTTTTATTTTAATGATAACTGCTTGCTTTGATAGAGATTAATTTGTCTTCTTATGCTTGTTCTTTCTATTAGTGTTTGTGGTCAGAAGTTCCTCTCTACAGTGGGTTCAATTGAGTTCATCACAATAAGAAATTATTTTAGGAGAACTTATTAGTAGAAATGTTTAGAAGGCTACCGTTTAGCAGATGAAACCCTTTATGTATTTGTATTTTCCCCCCTCTTCCATGCAAATGTTAATTCACAGTCATCACTTTTGAGTTTTGAGAATGAGGCTAGATGTGATAACAAGCCAACAAGGCAACAGAGTATATTTTATAGTTGCAAGGATGACACATTTTTTTTTTATGCAGAACACAATCATTGATGAACGTGGTTCATTTGCTGTGACCAGTCCCTATCCAGGCCCTGTGGGAGTTTTATTGAAATCAACAAAAAAGGTTGTGCATTCTATACATATCTTTTCTTTTGAAACCAGTACTAGAACAGTGTCATCCTTTTCTCTATGAATAACTTGTAATACCCTGGCTTGTTTCTCCATGACAATAACGGGCTTTTGTTCTAATGGAGCCTGCTTCAGATTTTCGTATTACTAGAAGAAATAAATGTGTAAACTAATTGGTTGATTTATTCACATGCTGCAGTTACCAGCACGAGTTGCATTAGTTGGGGATGTTGTTCCTCTTAAAGAAGATAAGGTAATGCCACACTAACTGTAAATATGCTTGCTCTTTATGATTTCATGTTCACTATTTATTAAAATAATGTTGGTAAGGGGCGGCATCTTTTGTTGTGATGGGGTGGCTACTACCCCAAAAATTGTAAAAGTCAAATATCTTTCCCCATTTTTTCATGTAATTTATAAAAAACACAAATTCCTTAATCCCCCTCCCCCTAATAAAGTACTCTTTTTTGGCCTCCTCAAATAAATCTTATAGTTCTGCCCGTGATACTGGTCCCTTTTAAGTCTTTTTCAATGGCTTTAGCTTGGCCAAATAATTATTGCTGCTTCAGTTAAATTAAAATTTGAAAATAAGAAGACAAATGGGAGATCTAGTCATCACGACCACCTATATGTCCTCATCATCATCAATATTGTACTCGTGATTAGTTTCTTAATAACCAGTCAGGGTGATATTCTCTTAAAAACTAATAGTGAGAGATCAGATTCATTAATAATTAGCATAAACCAGAATTAAAGGTGAAAAGAAATCAAGTTTTAAATATCATTATATTCACGCAGCCAACAATTTTGTAGAGGGTGTCATGTGGGGGAACCTTATTGGACAAAATTGACTCCCACTTGGGACTTAGTAAATATATATATCTTTGAGCAAAAGTAGAGGGTTGTTATCTGCTTGGCTAGTCAAACATGGATAATGATTCTTGATGTAATATCTAAATTTCAATACAGGAAAAACAGATAAGTGCTAATTGAAATTTGGAAGAGGAAAAGGTTATCTCTATGTTTTCAATCTCTATATCTGAACTTCTATTATTCTGAAAATACTTGAATAAAGAGTTATTATACCTTTATGGATGATATTGTAGACTATGGACTTTTATGTTGCTTTGCGTATTTTCTACTTTGGTTCTTAAAAACATCAATCAGAAGATCCAATACTGAAATGCTGTTGAATAACATTACTTACACATTTTTTGGCTCTGTTTGGCAAAATTAACTTATAGCTGTGAGCTTGTAGCTTGTAGCTGATAGCTGTGAGCTTATAGCTGATAGCTGTGAGCCTAGCTTATAGCTGTGGGATTATAGCTGTGAGCTTATAGCTGTATAACTAGCTTATTGAACTAGAGCTGTTTGGCAAAATTAGCTGTGCAACTAATTTAAACTTGTTAAATGACTGAAAAGTACATAACATGTTGAAGGGTATATGTTGAATAATAATTAGCATTGACATTCATGTTTTTATGACGATAATACTACACTAGTAGCTTATAAAAAAAAAGCATATACTTCATTCATATAGATATAAATGATAAAAAAAATTATAACATTCATAATAATTTTGTTAAGTACTACTGCACTTTATATTAAAACAAAAATATTCCAAGCAAATTATAAACATCACCATAAAAAAAATCTAATATAAACACAATCTAATATAAAAAAAATTGAGGAAAAAAGTGAAAGAGAAATTTGATGATCAATGTTGAAATAAATATCACATACCTTTATGTCTCTTGAATCAATAGTTAAATATATTTCTTTATGAGTGGTTTTGGTGTGGTATTGGGTGGTGTGCACAAATGTTGAATATATAGAAGGATTCTAGGTTTTTGGGTTTAGGAGGGAAAAGAGTAAAAAATTTGGCGGGTAATATTAATTTGGGTTAGAATAAATAATAATATAATTTAATAAAAAAAGGGTAAAATTGGGATATGATTTATTGAAAGCTCTTATTTTTTTCTCAAAGCTACCTGATGTAGCTTTCTAAAAGCTAGCTTTCAAAAGCTATAAGCTTCCTTTTTGAAAGCTATAAGCTTCTTTTATTTTTTGTTCACCAAACAGCTCTAGTAGCTTATTGACCAAGTCAATAAGCTAAAAGCTACTAGATAAGCTATAAGCTTGTCATACCAAACACACTCTTTAGCTCCATCTTCTCTTTCTAATGTAATTAGTAAAGTCCTACAGTACTTACACTTAATTCTCCAGTCTGCTTTAGTATTGAGCTTATTCCTCTAATTTTAGTAGGGTTTTGCGTACTTTTTTGAAAGGTTTCTTAAGATAATATTGGCAAGTTGCAAAATATTGGTATACTAAAAATCTAAAATGCTGATGAGTAACATAAAAATTACTTGCTCTTTTTTTTTGTTTTATTTTTGCTCCATCTTCTGTATCTAATGTAATCAGTAATACACTTAATCCTCCAGCCTGGTTTGGTCGACTATTTGGAAACGTTGCTTAACATAATATTGGCAAGTTGCAAAATAATCAGTATATTGCGATAAACTTATTTTCAATATTGACATCAAGTTATTGACGTTGGTGCAGGCTAAATCTCTTGCAAAAAAACTTCAGGAAGTCATAGTATCTGAGCAAAAAGCAATGAATGATTTTACTCACATTGCTTCTGGAGTACTGAGTTCTAGTGTTAGCAATACATCACGAAGGGATAATCTTGAAGAACTATTGGGAGATGATGAAAGATTCTCTATATTTAGATTTAAAACGAGGTAGTTTTTTTTTCCTTTCATTTAACTCTATCTTGAATAGTGTTATTTCACTAGTATCTCACTCTGTATAGTCACCATCTTGTTTCCTTCTCTGAAACTCATGGTTTTACGCTTTTTTTAGTGTTAAGTTTGTGGCAATCCTTAGGTATGGCATGTAGTGGTTACGGTGAAAGTAAATTAGAATTTATAGAATTTGTCGAGAGCGTAATCTGTTGCATCACATGATTGTCCATGCTATTCTTCTGTGTGTATTCTGCTACCAAGGCTTTCACAGAAGTCACTATTTAGGAAGTTTCTTCTGTGTGTATTCTGCACCCCTGTAATGTATGATCTGGACAATCATTATTGAAATGGGAAAATATTGACTTTTCGATCCATCTAATGTAAGTGTATATAATGCTCAGATCTTGCACATTTATCGATAGCTGTGGAGGCACTTTTGATGTGGATGTTGAAGATATGGAAAAGTCCAAAGCGGATCTATTAGGTAAAGCCCTGGTTTGAGTTGCATGAAATCATCATCTCTTATTAATGAATCAAAAGATTCACATCTGTTTTATATTTTTTGTGTAGCACCATTTTCAGCAAAGTTGATTGATGGGATTAACCAAAGTAAAGCTAGGCGGACAGCACTCATGCTTTTTTGTTTTGTTTACATGGATGCCCATCCAAAGGTAAAACTTAGTGATCTTGTTTATTCTTCATACCCAATTCCACATGCAACTCCTCAGTTCGTCATGATTACAACTGTGGTTACTTGATACAATAATGATTTAGGTTACTCTGTAATTTAGTCGGCGCTTCTCTGTTGCCTTCTTAAAATATCTTTTAGATGATGGAGAGTTGCATAGCATTTTTGAAGCAAAAAAATAGTAGATTGGTTACATTAGTGGTTTTATTTTAATGTAGAATTCAAAAACATTTTGATTCAATATCCATATTCCACACAGTAGGATCTAGACTTTTCAAGTTGTGTCTACCCTTTCTTAATTGTTTGGTAGCACTTCTATGGGTTTATTTGGTCTGCTTGTTAAGTATCATTATCTGATAGAAACTGGTAAATTGAATAAGAGAATACAAGAGAAACTGAAATGTTTTATTGAAGAACGCTAATCTCCTATATCATTACCAAGGGGGGATAATGATTCAAAAGTAGGTCGAGAATAGAAGAATACAAGAGTTACCCTGAGGTTTATTCGAGATAACCTCCTCTCTCCCAATACCAACCAGCCTACTTGTTTCCTAAGATAGCCAACTAACTCCGAGTTGATGTTTATGCAGTTGGGTCTACAGCTGTCCTAACTGCTCCTAATTTCTATTCTTTCTCTGATACACCTTTTCCCTAACCTCCTATCATTATCCTAAAGAGATGAACTATGCTCTCTCTGAATCAATCTTTGAAACTATGAAATATATAATCTCATCTGATGTCATAAACGGGATTATACAGATTACACTCGTATAGTACACACATCTAGAGCCAATATCTTACTGCATCAGTGTTATTTACTTCTTTTCTAGTACATTGGGTAATGTATTGACATTCTTAAGGACTTCTACCTAATCCTCTGGTGTTGTATGAAGGATGCATATATAACAGCCATCGATCGCAAGGGATTTGATGTGTTGGCCATGATTCCGAGTCCAGTTTCGAAGGATGGCATCGGTGAGTACCAGGGGAAAGAATTCAGGTTCATGTTTAAGGAAGAGGCAAAAGATGTTGAAGCATTCTGTCGTCAACTAGCTGAAATGGAAGAGGAGGTCGTTAAAAAGGTTTCAAGCTCTAGTGGATTAAAATCAAATTGAGAGTGACTTTGCCTTAGTAATTGGGTCCTTTACTTTTTATATATCTTTTTTTTCTCAGACAAAAGATATGATGACAGCCACACATGCGAGGGAATTTTTACAACTTACATGTATCATTATTTTATTTTTTTTTAAATATCAAATTAGTCCCTATAAATATTGACATCTTTGAAATTAGTTTCTATATTTAATTTTTTTTTTTGTTTTGATCCTCATGGTTAACTTCAGATGATAAATGCTTAAGTGGCCTAATGGAATAGGGAGTAAAAGCAAAACTAAACGGAAAAATAGGAATTAAAACCAAAACGAAACAGAAAAGTAGAGACCAAAACTTCATACAATAAAAATAGAGAAAATGAAGATTGCATCGACAGTGTAAAGGTTTTTTCACCATCAGTGCATCATTCATCATTTATCCATTTATGGTCATTGACTTTTAGTTTAAAGTAATACAAATGAATGGTGGATGATGGACTGATGCTGTAAAAAACTTTACATCGTCAGTGCATGCCCATTAATCTCATAAAAATATGGGATCAAAATCAAAACTATATTTACATTATTCTAAACCATAATTGACGGCAATGACCAAAACGAAATTAGAAAAAAAAAAAAGCAGAGATCAAAATATATATAAAAAAAAATTAAATACATGGATTAATTTCAAGGTGGTCAATATTTACAGAGACCGATTTGATAGTATAAGCCCCTCTACATTTACTATTATTATTATTATTATTATTATTATTATTATTATTATTATTATTATTATTATTATTTTTATCAATTAGAGTTTTTTAGGTAAAAGAAAATTTTTCAATACCTGAACAAACTAGTACATAAAAGGCTTAGTTGCATTTTTGATTCTCCAATTTTAACAATTTGGTTATTTTGGTCCTCATACCTTCAATTTGCTCAATTTAATTCCCCAATTTTTAATTTGTGACGATTTTGATCCCTCCGTTTATACTGAGGTTAATGATGTTGACTTGTCTCATGGAAAGACAAGTGATGCACTCTATTTTCAGATGTGGATTATTTTTTCAATTAATAATTTAAAAAATAAAAAATAAAATAACAATAAATAACAATATAACCATTTCTTAAAATTCGTGCATAATGGAAATTAACCATTTTTTAAACATCTGACGTGGATTATTAAACGTGGATTATTTTTTAAATAATAATTAAAAAAACAGTAAATAAAAACATCCTAATTTGTCATCTTTTCAATAAAAAAAATCTGTTGTGGATGCCTTACCTAAGTTAACACTCCAACAAATTTCATTTGCTAATTAACTTATCATAGGGCCGGCCAATGACAATTAAAGCTGCTAAACAGTGACGTTGAAAGAAAGTGTTTCCAGAATTGCGGAGCTAATGCCCACTGCTATGACAAACATCGCAAATGAAAGTCTAGCTGTTAGCTAATTTTAAATGTCTTTCCAAAATCCCCACTATCCATGAAAAGGAACTATAAGGGTGCTCGAATCAAAGCTCCTCAGCACCATATTTTTCAGTGGCCAGGCATTCCAAGCTGACATATATTATAACTATAATCTACTTAAATTAAAATTGAACCCCCTAGTAAATATAATTATAAACGCCAGACAGAGACAACTGAATCGAGATTTATATGGATTGTTTAAAACCATTAAAAGAGCATACAAAAATTATATCATCCGGAGTAATGAAAACAGAAATATATTTCATAAAAACAGAATTCTATACTACCCATAACCCAAACCCTAAATTGTTCACTTAATCAACCTCCTCAATTTTGGGGCCAGCACCACTGCCACTAGCAGGTGGAGCATCATCATCACCATCAACACCTGCTTCAGCTCCACCTTGGTACATCTTGGCTATAATGGGATTGCATATGCTCTCAAGTTCCTTCATCTTGTCCTCATATTCATCAGCTTCAGCAAGCTGATTGGCATCAAGCCATTGTATGGCCTGCTCAATGGAATCCTCAATCTTTGTCTTGTCTGCTGCAGAAAGCTTTGAACTGATCTTATCATCCTTAATGGTGTTTCTCATGTTGTATGCATAATTCTCCAAGGCATTCTTAGCCTCAACCTTCTTCTTGTGCTCCTCGTCTTCTGACTTGTATTTCTCTGCCTCTTGAACCATCTTCTCAATCTCTTCCTTTGACAATCTTCCTTTGTCATTGGTAATGGTGATCTTGTTCTTCTGTCCAGTGGTTTTGTCCTCAGCAGAGACATTCAAGATACCATTTGCATCAATATCAAAGCAAACTGTGATCTGAGGAACTCCACGGGGTGCTGGAGGAATGCCTGAAAGCTCAAACTTTCCTAGCAAGTTGTTGTCCCTAGTCCTAGTTCTCTCCCCTTCATAAACTTGGATCAAGACACCAGGTTGATTGTCTGAATATGTCGAGAACACTTGCTCCTTCTTTGTTGGAATGGTGGTGTTCCTTTGAATGAGGACAGTCATCACACCACCAGCAGTCTCCAAACCAAGAGAAAGGGGTGTAACATCCAACAGCAAAAGATCTTGAACCTTCTCATTACCCTCACCACTCAAAATTGCAGCCTGAACAGCAGCACCATAAGCTACGGCCTCATCTGGGTTGATGCTCTTGCAGAGCTCCTTCCCGTTGAAGAAGTCTTGCAATAGCTGTTGAACCTTGGGAATCCTAGTCGATCCACCAACGAGTACAACATCATGAACAGAGCTCTTGTCCATCTTTGCATCCCTAAGACACTTCTCCACGGGCTCCATGCACTTCCTAAAGAGGTCCATGTTTAGTTCCTCAAACCTAGCCCGAGTGATTGTTGAATAGAAGTCAATACCCTCAAACAGAGAATCTATCTCAATGGTGGTCTGAGCAGTGGACGAAAGTGTCCTCTTTGCCCTTTCACAAGAAGTTCTCAACCTCCTGAGGGCTCTTGGGTTTCCACTAATGTCCTTCTTGCTCTTCCTCTTGAACTCTTGTACAAAGTGGTTCACCATTCTATTATCAAAATCCTCTCCTCCAAGATGAGTATCTCCGGCAGTGGCTTTAACTTCAAAGATACCCTCCTCAATAGTGAGGAGAGAAACATCGAAAGTACCACCACCCAAATCAAAGATAAGGACATTCTTCTCACCGACACTCGTGGCTTTCTTGTCAAGACCGTAAGCAATAGCAGCAGCGGTTGGCTCGTTAATTATTCTCATAACATTGAGGCCAGCAATGACACCGGCATCTTTGGTAGCTTGACGCTGCGAGTCATTAAAGTATGCAGGAACTGTCACAACAGCATTTTTCACAGTTGATCCTAGGTAAGCCTCTGCAATCTCCCTCATCTTGATTAGGACCATAGATGAAATCTCCTCAGCAGAAAATTGCTTCTCCTCACCCTTGTAGTTAACACCAATCATGGGCTTTTCACCTGGGCCAGCAGTGATCTTGAATGGCCACAATTTCATATCACTCTGAACAGAAGGGTCACTAACTCTCCTACCAATCAACCTCTTTGCATCTGCAAAACAACAAACAACAATCCCCAGTTACCAACAATCATTCCAATAATTATTGACACCACTATAGAACCAAAAGCATAAAGACAAAAACACAATCTTCACTAAAAAAGTTATCCTTTTAAACAAAAAAAATTACAGATATCATAACAAAACCTTTCACACTACACATAACCATGTCTTTTAAAAGAAAGGCCTTCACACAGCACACACATAAGCTCTAAAACAGTAACAGCTAAACACACATGCTCCATGTTATATAACTTTATTATTTTTATTATGTAAACATATGTTAATTAATAGAATTGCTAACGTATAATCCTTTTTCAGGAAGATAGGGTCAATTTTACCATAGTCATTGCAGCATGTGTTATATAATCTTTATCCAATTCAAACCCTTCCTAGAGTGTTATCTAATCTAATTCACCATTGTAAATGTTTAGATCCAAACTACACACTTTTTTCATTTTAATTTCTAATTAAAAAGAGGGTGAACCAGTATAAAATATATAATATAATAATATAATAAAAATAACTGTAAGACTCCTTATGATCAGTCATCAATCAATATCAAATTAATATATCTTTTCATAAAAGTCAAATTAATATTATAAATTAGATTTGGATCCTCTCATATTAATAAAATAAAAGATTTTTATTTTATCACTGACCCAGTGACCCCAAAATCAATTGTAGGGTCCACAGTCCCAGGATCCCTATTAATCTTTATCAAACTACAACCTACTAATTCACCAAAACATCCAATTCAAATAAAGAAAAAGAAATGGAAGAAGATGAATTACCGAAAACGGTGTTGGTGGGGTTCATGGCAACCTGATTCTTGGCAGCATCACCGATCAACCTCTCGGAATCGGTGAAAGCAACATAAGACGGCGTCGTTCTGTTTCCCTGATCATTGGCTATGATCTCGACACGATCATGCTGCCACACTCCGACGCACGAGTAAGTTGTTCCGAGATCGATCCCAATCGCAGGACCCTCACCTTTACCTGCCATTCTTTCCTTCTAACACAAAATAAAAAGAAGAAAGAGAAAGGTTTTATTTTATTTTTTTTTTTTGTTAGATGGAGTTGTAGTAGTGAATTGAATTGAGAGGGAGCGGGGGAGATATATATAGGTTAAGGAAGAGAGGGTCTAGAATGTTCTATGAGTGTGTAAGTGCCGTTGATACGACTCTGATTTCCAATTTCTACTAATTCTAATTTGTTGGTTGGTTCAGCGTTCAAATTGGACGGGGAATAAAGGTCGGCTACGCGTGGACCCACCCGCCAGCTAGTTTAACTCTAAATCTACCCGGAGTAAATAATCAATTTAGTAAATCTTTGAAGTGCATGTTTGATTCTTTGGTGAGTTAGCCCAGAATTAATTTTGAAATGTCAATATTACTAGGTTCGGCCTTGAGGGAAGGTGACGAGAGCGGTTGTCCTGGGCCCAAAAAATTTAGGGGTCCATAATTTTTTTAATAGTATGTTTATTTTTGAAAAAAAAATTAATAGTTGCAAGTTTTTTTTTATTTCTTAACTATCAATGATTTTTAGTACTCCCTCTGGTCCTATTTATAGTGCATACTTAACCATATCACATGGACCAAGGAGGGTAGTTAGATTTCTTGAAACTTTAAAAAAATACTTCAACATTACAATTTTACCCTCTTAACTTGCATTGGGAATTTCACAATGTATTACTTCACATTAATGGGCAAAGGGCAAATAAGAGAAAATAGCAATAAATGTCTCCTAGAAAATATAAAATGACTTATAAATAGGACCAAAGAATCCTTCTAGAATGTGACTTATAAATAGGACCGGAGGGAGTATAAAATTTCACTTTGTCTTTTTCATTTGCACACTTAATTTATAAATGAATGAAGTAATGAACTTTATTTTTGCAACACAACATAAAAAAAAGTTTTTTATTACCTCTTTACTTGATAACTTTTCATTTTATTTCAATTCTTATTTTTTAATAATAAGTTTTATTATTGATTGATGTCATTGTTTTAATTGATTATATGTATAATTGTATATATAATACATTTTAATTGATCTTTTTTAATTTTTTTAATGAATTAGGGGCCCCAAATTCTTTTTTATGCCCTATGGCCCAAAATAGGTTAGGACCGGGCCTGAATATTACTAAATGCGTGTTTGGTTCTGTGATGAGTTAACCCAGAATCAATTCTAAAATATCAACAATTATTAACAGTTACTTATGCTCCAACATGATTTTGACCCTCGTAACCAAATATGCCCTGACAGTTGCTTATGCTCCCACGTGATTTTGAAAAGAAACCAAACATGCTAAAAGATTATGTTGTGATCAATTTATTCTTACCAATTTAGTCCCTTGTAGATCAATTGTGTCACTAATTTAATTTCTAAAGATATTTGCTATTAATTTAGTCTCTCACAAAACAATTGTGACATTAATTTAGTCCCTTAAAAATATTTGTCATCAATATAATCATCAAAAATCAATTATGTCATCAAGATTGTCCCTCGTACTGTTCTGCTACAAATCAGTTTAGTTTTTCTTACAAAACACGTTAAACAAAATAAAAAAAAACCTTAATTATATAAATAAATATCTTTTGAAAAAAAGTACTCATAACCCTCTTTTTTAAACAAGGATGACAATGGAGAAAAAATCTTTGGACGGTCAAATTTACTATTTACCCTATTTATGGTCCTTAAATATAAGTATCATTTGACCAATTTCACTCTCTTTAAGAAAAGTAGGTAAGTTAGTTATTTGTATTTGAATTGTAAATTTTAAGTATATATTTACCAATCTATCATTTTGATCTTCTAGTAATTAATTAGTGTTTCTTTTCCCCGTAAACATAATAGAGTATATTAAATAGGGTTAGTTTTGTAAAATTTTAAAAGAGATGCTTATATTTAGGATCAAAATTTTTTGATTAAATGGTGCTTATATTAGGGATCGGAGGGAGTACTATCTAATCTATATAGTATTATCTAATCTCTCCGTCCCATAAAATTAGTAAAAAACATAAAAAAATTTTGTCCCAAATTTAAGTTAAAATAGTGAATAAAAAAATTAAAATTACATTGTATATTCTGTGATTGATTAATTAAGGAAACATGCATGCATTAAATATTTGCTTTGATAATTGGTTGATTTGGGAGACAATGCATTAAAAGTATGTTCTTTTATATTTGTTGATTTTTAAAAATTTACTAACTCTTTTGGGACGGAAGAAGTACTATTTATATATATGCGCATTTTCGAGCTATCACATTTTAAAGTTGTTCTTACATAGGTAAATAATCATTATTTCTAACCAAAATATTACAACTTGAAATTAAATAGATTATTCAAATTTTTCAAACCATTATTCCCAATTAAAATATTACAATTTGAAATGAAATAGATTATTCAAGTTTTTCAAATAATTAATTTATTTTAGATAAATACAAATTAAATATGTTAAATTTGTTATTAATTTAGAAATTAAATAAATATTATATATATATATTTATTATTTTCTATATATACATTTAAAAGTTTCTTGTTCACCCTTGTTTCTTCCAAAAAAAATTGGTATTTTTCTTTCATCTATTTTAATTTATTTTTACTAAAATTATTATACTCAAAATTTTCATTATGTTTTTTTCTCTCATCTTCATTAATTTTCATTATGCTTAGAATTTGAGATTTTAATTTGTTTTCACCTAAAATTTGGAATGTTTTCATCAATACGCACTTTTTGCTATTCTGATTTCTATATTAATTTTTGTAATATTAAAAAAAGACCACAACACGTTTGTGAATCACTTTTGTTAATTGATAATTGATACTTTTTCCGTGAATAGTTAAGAACATAATAAACTACCTCAAACAGCAAGAAATGAATGTAAATATAATTATATATATATATATATATATTTCAATTTTTTTTAATTTTTTGGATGCACAATTTTGATAATTTATATTTCTTGGATGAGAGAGGTATTGCTTTTTGTTTTTTTTATAGTGTACTCTTTTCTATTTCTGTGTATTGCAATTTCACTATGTATGATGCATGTTTCTTTCCTATACCCTAACGTCCAACCTTATTTGTAACACCTTATCTTAATTAACGCAATAATTACCCCGATTTGATTTAGTGAATTAAAAAGTTCTTTTAAAACAATAGTTACTTATAAAAATCTCCATAAAATCGGACGGAGTTTACTCTGTTTTATTGACTTTTCAAAATTTTGTATTCAGCAGTAGGCCAGCAGGGCAAAATATATTACAGTTCATTCGTTACAACATTTCCAAAATATAAACGAGTTCCTTTACTCACTTATTTTTAGTATCATTTTCATATTATCAATCCTTACATTCTCTTCTATTCTCTTGCTTATTAACTATACTCTCATTCTTGCTTAATATTTTATATTAACCTTCATACATTCTAATTCTCTCTTTTCTTTCATTAATAACTTATTAATATTTTCATATTAACGCCTAAGGGTTAACAAACAATTCAAACACTCACAATAAACACACATTTACAATCATTTCCTTTTATTCCTTACTTCTTATAATTTTATTTCACTACTTAAGGTTATCCTCCTAACTCTAAGTTATTTCAACCATTCATTCAAGTATTCATTCAATCATTCATTCACATACATGCACAACATACCTATTCATCCCTTAATTTATTTTACTCATTGGCTAACTATATTTTAGGTTCATTCTAAAACCCAACCCCTCATATAATTCACACACATAACATCTTACGAAGCACAATCACACAATCCATGTACACATATAATCATACAATCCAAGTGGTCTCATTTTACTTAATTTTTTTACTTGACTTATCATTAATATTTCTATCTATACTTAAATTCACAATTTACCTAGTGGGTTCATTTCATTCATTCTTACACTTTATTTATCATCTACATCAATTGCCTTATTGTTTGTCATCCTAACTAATCTTTTATGCTCTTAGCCACCACTATAAACAACCTAGAAATTAGGTCCTAAATAGAGGTAAGGTTACCTTCTTACTTGAGAGACCTGACAATAGGAACAATATCACGTTTACTTCCGCGCCTTATTCGCTCCTTATTCGAGGGTTAGGATCAACAATAACGTGATGAACATGGACACACGTTAAAGCTAATTATCATTTTTGTCAAAATAATAAATATATCATTATACAATAAAAATATATAACTTTTACCCAAAACATCTCTTTATTTGAAATATAGGGATAATAAAAATATTGATGGATCGTCGAATAAATTACATGGATAAGGAGAGGAAGTTGAGGAGATTAATTACCTAAGAAGAATTTGAGATTGAACGATTGGATCTGAAATTATTGGACCAAAAAAATTGAAAACCTTAAAATTCTATGTTTCTCTCTCGGGTCTCATCTGCTACGCCACTGCTTCTCTCTTTTTCTTTCTCTCTCTTTCACTCTTTCTTTATTACGGGTTGGAGGGTGGGGAGCTGGGTAGCTTATAGGAGAATTAATATATATATATATATATATATATATATATATATATTATTTTATATTTTGTTTTTATTTATGAGTCAATGTGTGTAGGTATTTTGGATTATAACCAAAAGTTTGACGATCTCAAAAATAAAAATGCATTTAAGTACAATAATATTGTATTTTTAATTACTCAAAACTAATTGAAAAATAATAAAGTTATCGATCCTAACAGATGACTATTGTGTAAGAAAAAGTATTGAAATTCAAAAGTAAATATGTTTTCTCAATCCTGATGTTAAACTTGATAAAATATAATATTTATAATTTTGAAATAGAAGATCATTATATATAATTTATACCGGTAATATATTAAAACCAGTCTGAGAGCTAAAGATAAAACAGTCTCAAAACGCTATGAAAATTTACAACAATGTTCAAAATATTAAATTAACCATATCTTTCTAAAAAAAACTATTTATGAAAATGCCCCTAAGACTTGTCAGTTGAGCTCCCTGTCAAAATATTAATTAAACTAAATAAAAGTACTCTTTTATTTTTGAAAAATGTATGATAACAAAATTATACTATTTCAATTAAAATGATGAAATCAAAATTTTATTACGACACTCAAATCTTGAAAACATCATATTAAATCATTTAATTACTTTATTCTTAATTTTCTATTATTTTACGTTTCTAACGCTAAAAGATCCATTTTTAACACTCATTTAACCTTGTTATTATTATTACTATTATTCCAATCTCGCTATTATTCTAATTATACTTGGGATTAAAATTTGGGATGTTACAATTCTCCCATACTTACTGGAATTTCGTCCCCGAAATTACGTTCAGTTTCGTAATTGGAGAGTCATCCCATTAAACAGGGTTTTCGACTATGGTTTTTTTACGTGCCTTCAACTTCGTTCTCCTACTTAGAACACTTCTAAGTCCACACTCCTTGGCGCTTTCATGCTTATGTTAGGACATCCTAGGTCTTGTTTTCGCATGGTGTTTTCCTTCTTGCTTCCAATTGTTTAGGTTTCATTTCGTTGTCATTTAGACAAGATCTAAGTTGGCTACTAACTCCTCCCCCACTTGGCATCGACATACCTGGTTATATCAATGTCAGAAAGTAGGTTTGGTCACTATTAAGGATTGTAAACGCAAGTTCTTGGCCATTTTTCTAAGCTGGTTGTTGTGCTTAGTTGATCACCAAGTCGTGATCGATGAATTGTAAATGAGTTCTTAAGGTATGCGAAGTCTCATTTTCGCACGCATCTAAGTTCTCGTACTCAACAAAGAGCACGAATTAATGGTTTAACTCCGTTGATCTCGGCGTGGAGACTTATGAAGTTGTTAAGCCTTGCTTTTCACGAAAGTTTGGGACAATTTCTATAAGTTTCGCTCGATTCTTTCCAACGCCCAGTGTTCGGCTATACTACTCTTAAATAGATAAGGTGGTTCACGACTCTTATCTTCTAATTTGGTTTTGGGTCAATTTCCCGATTCTGTGTAAAGAGTTCGGAAAGGACACCTTTTGGGTTGGTTCCCTCTCTTCTAAGGGACTTATCTCCTTGGAAAGTTCCTATCTCGATTTGTTTCGATCTTGTCTAGACAGTTGCAATGATATCATCCGTTAATAGATGCAAAAATCGAAGTGACCAATCCCAAGCTCACGTCTATCAACAGCACATCATTGGCGGTTTCACATGATAGCATCATCACTTAACAGATGTAAGAATCAGAGTGGTCAGCTCTAACCTTACATTCTATCAAACGACAACGCCATCGCAGAATTTGGTTAACTTTTAAATGTACTACAAAGCTTATTATTTCTTCTTAAGGCTTTTCATGGCTCCCTAAAAGCTGGACTAAGTCTATATATTCTCTAAGTTCCACAAGCCTTTGTTTGAAGGACCAAGGACCCTTATTCTACTCCTGACGCTAATAGCTTCCAGGAAGAGACTTTTCTCAGAATTCCAATCTAAGAACAGTTATCGCGGAACAAAATCGTGCAAAGTCCGATTCCATAAGGATCTAGGGGTATGGGTTATTTGACATCATTCAGTTGGACTTGCACATTGGTTTGGTCCAAAACTCTTGGCTAGATATCTGGGAAGGATACGTTGAATAGGCCTTGTGAGATCTTTACTAAAAGACTCATGGGAGGTTAAAGACCTATAGTTTACAAAGTATTTTTATCTTGGGACGTCTAAATCTTTTCCTATAGTAAAAATGGAATCAAAAGAAACATATGGCATTATAATCATACAATACATCCCTATGGAAATTCATTAGCACAACACATACCTTTTTCCATAGGTTGGCTCCCAGCTACCAGTCGTACCTTCTTTATGTTCACTTCCCAATGCGCTCAGGACAACTTGCAACAATATGTCCCGGTTGCCCGCAACGAATACAGAGTCTCTCTTTCCTGCGCTTGTCCATAATCCAACACAACCGTTTATGGGATTGCCCGCAGTGTGTACATGGTGGCCTAGCACTTAGATTGCCGCACTTTGAGTGTTGGGGCTAGCATATGGACTTGCTTCCTGAACTGGTCCCTTTCCCCTGATAGGACCCCCAATCTGATGCACACTCCCATTCTTTTCTGCTGCCTCCTTCCATTTCAAGCCCTTCTCATAAGTGCTTGCCATATTCACTAGCTGAGAAAGGTTAGCAATATTATGATATTCACAAGCAAGCTAAATATCCTCGCGGAGGCCGGATTCAAACTTGATACATTTGGTGTGCTCATCGCATCCCTATAGCTGCCAGAGTAACGAATCAGGTCTTCAAATTGTGTCGCATACTCGCCGACACTCATACTCCCTTGTTCCAATTGAAGAAAAGCTATCTCCTTGTCCCTTATCACGTCTTCGGGAAAATACTTCCCAAGAAAATGGATCTTAAATAGATCCCACGAAATCTCTTGGTTTGCCACTTCAAAACCTTTCCATTGTTGCTCCTACCAATGCTCAGCTTCACTGGCCAACCTATACTCGGCCAATCGGACCCTGTGTTCAGCAGGTGGTTGCAAAGAGCGAATAATCTTTTCTATTTCCTGGAGCCATTTTTGAGCTCCGTCAGGATTGTAGCCTCCTTCGAATCCTGGCGGCTCGCACTTCCTGAATCGCGCCAACCAATCAATCTCGACAGGAGCCAGTAGTGGAGGATTCAAAGCTACTACTGTTGCTACTATATTCTCCGCCTGATTATGATGCATCTGAGCAAAATTCACAGCTTGGTCCTAATGCATATGAGTTATATTCGCAGCCTGGTTCTGCTGCTTCTAAGCCATATTTTCCAGAATGGCAACAATCCTGTCGTTTTCAGGACGTCTCCCAGCCATACTGTTTAGTCATGGAGGGACAACCAGTTAAAGATCGAACAAATAAATAGTTGTACATAAATCCTACTACTTAACTTAGACACTTAACTATACAATTTGGTTACTCGCTTGGTGAGTAACCATTGGAGTAGTGAGTCCACACTCCAAGGCCGAGGGAAACTGCTCTAATATCAAATTTGTAACAACCTATTTTAATTAACACAATAATTACCCCGATTTGATTTAGTGAATTAAAAATTTCTTTTAAAACAATAGTGTGAATTCAATGCTCCTAATTATGTGGATTATGTTTTGATGATGACAAAATAATTAACAAATCATGCCTTGAAGATATTGCAACATCAACATCAACAAGAAGTCAAGAAAAGAAGACAAGTGCCCAATCATTCTCAATCAAATATTAATTGTAAATTTCTAATTTATGTTGAGAGTGGTTGAGAGTGGGTAGAAATAGTTAGTCTCTTCTAGGAATAAATTTTTATATGTTTATTAAGTTGAGATTGACCAAAAATTAATACTTGAGAGGAAAAATAAAATTGAAAAATAATTTTTCCCATATCTGATCAAAATACTCGAGTATTTTGAAAAAGACTCGAGTATACACTCGAGTATTTGTAGAAAAACTCGAGTATTTGTGCCAGGTCAGCAATTATGACCGTTAGTCTTGTTCGTGCACCAATTCACTCGTGACCGACCAAAAAGACTCGAGTATTTACCAAAAGACTCGAGTATTTTTGTCCAGTCAGCAAAAATGAACGTTGGAGAAACTCAAAAACCCAATTGAGGGCATTTGAGTCTCATCCAACCCAAGAGAGCAATTCAAAACCTTATTGTAAAATTTCTCTTTGAATTTGTGCAAGAACAAACAAGACAACAAGATCATATTGATTCAAGCTTTCTTAATTTACTCTTCTCAAGTGTTAATTCCCAAAAAGCTCAACTTCTCACTCATATTTACATTTCATTCCAAGTTGAGTTTTAGGCCTCAATTCTTACATTGAGCTGTGCTTATTTGTGCTAATCCATTGTGAGATTAGTAATACACATACAAAAAGCTTGATTATTCAAAGTCTTGGATTGTTCCCAAGCAAACCCTAAGTGGCTTAGGGTGTTGGAAGTCTTGAGAGGTTCTCAAGCACAAGACTAGGAGGTTCCTAGCCCGGTGGAGTTTCTTGAAGGGAGTTCAAGGAAGCTTTGTGAAGAGTTCTTCAATCACCGGAATCAAATTGGGGTAGAAATCAAGAGTTTGGTACACTCTTGAAAGGGTTAGGTTGAGTGAGGCCATTCTCAAGCAATCCTTTGTAATTTCTAACAATTTGATTATTAGTAGAAACTCCTAAGTGATTAGGAGGACTGGATGTAGCTCATTGTTGGAGTGAACCAGGATAAAATTGCTTGAGTGTTGGTTTATTGCTTTTAATCTACTTTCTAGCTCAATAGACTTAAGTCATTTCAATCAATTAGGATTTATACAATTAGGTAGCAAGTTCAAGGAATCTTTGTGTTAAAAGTTATTTAGATTACTTGCTATTCTGTTGGATAAGTTCCTGTTTATTATTGAATTGATTTGAGTTAAATTGCTGAATTTTCGTTTCTGGTTGTTCTGCTATCTGATAGTAAAAACTCGAGTATTTCAGAAAAGACTCGAGTTGTTCATCCTGAAAAACTCGAGTATTTCACAAAAGACTCGAGTCTTTTGTTTCTGATTCCAGAAAATTCAGTCTAAGCTCCATTCTTCAATTATCAATCGAAATATTTGGTATTAGTGCTTCAAAATACTATTCACCCCCCTCTAGTATTTGCTTAGCCCGCTTGTTGGTTTCCAACAAGTGGTATCAGAGCTCGGTCGAAAGATCGAGTGTAACAACTTTTTCGAAAAAGATCCTTTTGGAAACTAAATGGGCTCTAGCAATAACTTTGGTGGAGAAGGAGCTTCAATAAACCGTCCTCCACTATTTAATGGTGAATGATATGTTTATTGGAAAACTCGCATGAAAGTTTTTATTGAAGCAATTGATATGGATATTTGGGATGCAATTGAAAATGGTCCTTTCATTCCCAAAAAGAAAATAAATGATGAAATTGTTGAAATTCCAAGGAGTAGTTGGAATGATGATGAAAAGAGAAAAGTTTCATTTGATTTAAAAGCTAAAAACATCATCTTTTCGGCCTTATCCCATGATGAATTTTATAGAGTTTCCCAATGTAAATCGGCAAAAGAAATGTGGGATACTTTGCAAGTCACACATGAGGGAACAAGTGAGGTTAGAGATGCAAGATTGAATTCTCTAACTCACGAATATGAATTGTTCCACATGTTGCCAAATGAAACCATTAGTGACTTGCAAAGGCGATTCTCTCACATTGTTAATCATTTGATTTCCTTGGGAAAAGTATTTCGCAATGGTGAAACTACTAACAAAATTCTAAGATGTCTTGATAGGAGTTGGCAACCCAAGGTAACCGCCATCAAGGAATCTAGAGACATAAATAGCATGGACTTAGCCACTTTGTTTGGCAAACTCCAAGAGCATGAGATGGAGCTTACAAGACTTGGGATGCATGAGGAATCGGACAAAAAGAAAAAGGGCATAGCACTCAAAGCTTCAACTAAAGCTACAAAAGAAGTTGAAGAATGCTCTACAAGTGGAGATTCCGATGGTGAACCAAATCAAGAAGAATTTGGGATGTTTGTGAAATGATTCAACAAATTTTTCAAAGGGAAGAAAGGTGGATCTTCATCCAATTTTAAGAGAACCAAAGACTCCAAACAAAGAGAAAAGAGTACCAATGATGGAGTTAAGTGTCATGAATGTGGATGGATTGGTCACATAAGAATGGAATGTGCCACATTCTTGAAGAAGAATGACAAGAAGACCCAAGAGACCAAAGGGAAGCGTGCATACATTGTTTGGGATGCACCGGAAAAGAGCAATGAATCATCTTCAAGTAGCTCCGGTGATGAAAATGCAAACCTTTGTCTCATGGCCAAGAACAATCATGAGTCCTCATCAAGAGCTAATCATGGCATGAGTGAAAGTGATGATGAGGTAACCTCTAGCTCTTCTTGTTCATCTTCAAACTCCATTTCATATGATGATTTGCAAGAAGCTTACAATGAAATGTTAATTCAATTTAAAAGGCTTGCTAAAATTAATAAGGAAAAAGGAAAGAAAATTTTGGAGTTTCAACATGAAATTGATGAATTGCAAAAATCTATAAATGAGTTGAAACTTCAAAATGAATCCTTGGAACTTATTAATTCTAGTCATCAAAGTGATTGTGCAAATCATGAGGAAATTATCACTTCATGTGAGAGATGTGATGATCTTGAAAAAGAAGTGAAAGAGTTGAAAAACAAACTCACAATCTCACATAGTGATAGAAACCTCAACCGGTTGTTGAACTCTCAAAGACATAATCACAACAAAACCGGTTTAGGATATGTTCATAAAAAGGACAAAAAGTACAAGGTGGTTGGAACATTTTCTAAGAAAAATTCATCAAAGAGACCAACTTGTACTTATTGTGGAAAAGTTTGACATATCAACATTGAGTGCCACATTAAGAAGTTTGAAATGAAAAAGGGCACTTATATGTGGATTAAGAAGGGAGAAAGTCCCAACACTAACCCTAAGGGACCCAACATTGTTTGGGTACCCAAAGTGAACAAGTGATTTCATTTTGTAGGTGTGTCTTCGAACGGGAAAACAATTGTGGTATCTTGATAGTGGATGTTCGAAGCACATGACGGGAGATAAGCGGCACTTCATTGAGCTTACTCCAAAGGAAAAGGGTTATGTCACTTATGGGGACAACAACAAAGGCAAAATCCTTGGTATTGGTAAAATCGGAAACTCTTCAAACTTGATTATTGATAATGTGCTCTATGTTCAAGGATTAGAACATAATCTCTTGAGCATAAGCCAATTATGTGATGTTGGTAATCATGTAGTTTTTACCTCTACCCATTGCCTCATTAAAAGTGACAAAGATGAATCAATCAAATTTGTTGGTAGAAGGTCAAATAATACTTACTTAGTTGATTTGAACAAAGTCACTTCTTTGGTCTCTACTTGTTTAGTGAGCAAAGAAAATGACACTTGGTTATGGCATCGTAGGACCGCTCATATTAATGTAAACCAATTGAAGAAAATACAATCTAAAGATCTAGTAGTTGGTTTACCAAAGCTAAATTTTTCTATTGAAGGTGTTTGTTCTCCTTGCAAGAAATGTAAACAAACTAAAAACACCTTTGGATCAAAAATGGTGATGTCCACATCAAGACCATTAGAAATGCTTCATATGGATTTGTTTGGACCATCACAAGTAAAAAGCTTTGGTGGCAACTATTATGCATTGGTAATTGTTGATGACTTCTCTAGGTTTACTTGGACTTTATTTTTAACTACTAAGAGTGAGACCTACAAATCTTTTAAACATCATGTCAAACTTTTGCAAAACCAAGTAAATCAAAAAGTAATTATTATTCGTACCGATCATGGTGGAGAATTTGAAAACCACAAATTTGATAGATTTTGTGCTAAAAATGGTATTGAGCACCAATTCTCCGCACCAAGAACTCCGGAACAAAACGGAGTGGTAGAGCGGAAAAATAGGGTGCTAGAGGAACTTGCTAGAACCATGTTAAATGATTCTCAAGTACCTCAATATTTTTGGGCCGATGCCGTCAATACGGCTTGTTATGTTTTAAATCGTATTTTGATAAGGCCCTCTTTGGATAAAACCCCCTATGAACTTTACAAGGGAAGAAAGCCAAATATATCTCATTTTCATGTCTTCGGATGCCAAGTTTTTGTTTTAAATAATGGAAAAGAACACCTTGGCAAGTTTGATTCCAAATCCGATGAAGGCATATTTTTAGGCTATTCTTCTCATAGTAAAGCTTATAGAATTTTCAATAAAAGAACTTTAACTATTGAGGAATCAATTCATGTGGTTTTTAATGAGTCTTCAAAAGAAGATAGTGTTTTATGTGATGCTAGTGAAGATGACATTGACTTTTCAAAAGAAGAAAAAGAGAGAGAGAAATCAAAAGTTGATGAAGGAGAGGTAAGGGAAGAACTTCCTCCAACTTGGAAATCGGTCAAGGCTCATCCTATAGACAAAGTCATAGGAGATATGTCAAAGGGAGTACTTACTCGTAGGTCTATTCAAAACATTTGCCACTATGTCTCATTTGTTTCTCAAATTGAACCCGATTCAATTAAAAATGCCATTGAGGATGATCATTGGGTTCTTGCTATGCAAGAAGAATTAAACCAATTTGAAAGAAATGAAGTTTGGGATCTAGTCCCTAAACCCGATGATCATACCATAATTGGTACTAAATGGATTTATAGAAACAAACTTGATGAATCCGGGTTGATTATAAGAAACAAAGCTAGACTAGTAGCTCAAGGGTACAACCAAGAGGAAGGTATCGATTATGATGAGACCTTTGCTTCGGTTGCACGTCTTGAAGCAATCCGAATTTTACTTGCTTATGCTTCAATCATGAAATTCACTTTATATCAAATGGATGTTAAAAGTGCTTTCTTGAATGGGTTTATAAATGAAGAAGTGTATGTCAAACAACCCCCCGGTTTTGAAAATAGTGAATTTCCAAACCATGTTTATAAATTGAAAAAGGCACTCTATGGATTGAAACAAGCTCCTAGAGCTTGGTATGATCGATTGAGTTCCTTTCTATTAGAAAACAAGTTTCAAATAGGGAAGGTTGATAATACATTATTTATTTATAAAACCAAGGATGACATTTTGTTAGTACAAATCTATGTTGATGATATCATTTTCGGTGCTACTAACGTGTCTCTTTGTAGAAAGTTTTCAAATTTGATGAAAAAGGAATTTGAAATGTCAATGATGGGAGAACTCAAGTTCTTCCTAGGCTTACAAATAAAGCAAGTCAAGGAGGGGATATTTGTGCATCAAGGGAAATATTGCAAAGAGCTCCTTGAGAAATTCGGATTGGACAAGTGCAAGGAAGCCTACACTCCAATGAGCACATCATGCTACCTAGACAAGGATGAACAAGGTACACCGGTTGATGTTAGTAAGTATAGGGGTATGATAGGTAGTCTCCTATATCTCACTGCATCTAGACCGGATATTATGTTTAGTGTATGCATGTGTGCTAGATTTCAAGCTAATCCTAAAGAATCTCACCTATCCGAAGTTAACCATATATTTAAGTATCTAAAAGGAACAATTAACACTGGTTTATGGTATCCTGCTGATGCCAATCTTAGTTTAGTTGGTTACTCGGATTCCGACTTCGCGGGATGCAAGCTTGATCGCAAAAGCACCAGTGGTACTTGCCATTTCTTGGGAAGTTCATTGGTGTCATGGTTTTCTAAAAAGCAAGCTTGTGTCGCTCTTTCTACCGCCGAAGCGGAATATATCGCAGCCGGTAGTTGTTGTGCTCAACTGTTATGGATGAAACAACAATTATCGGATTTTGGTTTGAAACTTGAAAATATTCCGATTAGATGCGATAACACGAGTGCAATCAATTTGACTAAGAATCCGGTGTATCACTCAAGAACTAAACACATTGAAATAAGACATCACTTTTTAAGAGATCATGTACAAAAGGGTGATTGCACAATTGAATTTGTCAGTACCACAAATCAATTAGCTGACATTTTTACAAAACCTCTACCAAGGGACACCTTTTATCATATTAGGAGAGAACTTGGTATTTTAGATGAAGCTAATATAGGCTAATTGCATTGTGTGTCATTTTTTTTGAAAAATCACCATATTAGTCTTACTCTAATGTGTTATTGATTCTTAGTTAAATTGTCCTTGATGATATTTGAAATTGTATATGTTAATTGTGTGTGATTCTGTACTGTATTCCAAGTGGGTAGTGAAGCATTTGTATTTGATTTGTGTTTGGTCTTTTAAAACTGAGTTTTTACTTTCTGTTCTGTCAAAATACTCGAGTTTTTCCAAAAACACTCGAGTATTTTAATTCAAAATTAAATCAGTTTTAAATTGAAAAAGTTTTTAATCAGGGTCTGATAAAAATACTCGAGTGTTTCTAAAAACACTCGAGTCTTTATTAAAATACTCGAGTGTTTTGAAAAACACTCGAGTCTTTCGAAACCCCCAAATTTTTGAACTTTCAGACCAAACTCGAGTATTTTCCAAAAACTCGAGTATTTTGCGTTTTCCTGAAAATTGAACTTTCGGACCAAAGTCGAGTTTTTCAATTTTTACTCGACTTTTCTGGGGAAATCTGGGCTGAGTCACGACCGACTCGAATATATTTTCAAAAACTCGAGTATATCCTAAAGAACAACTCTAGTATTTATGAATATATTCGAGTATTTTGAACTGTTTATATATACTCTCAGACTCAAGTTTTTTTGCGACCCTCTTCTCTCTCGGTTTTCTCATATCTCTCTCCTCAAAACTCAGATTTTCCTCAAAGTTTTGTCAAATCTTACTAGTTTTTCATCCTCTAAACTCTTCTCTCGGTTTTATCCTCCTCCAGATGCTCCAGCTCCTTCGATGTTTTGATGATGTTGACCTTTGGATTTTATCTTAGTTTTCATTCTGTTTTTATCATGTTGGTCTTTGTTACATTTTCTGTATTTTGAGAACTTGGTGTTTTGAGACTTTGGGTTTATTATTGCACCTTTGATTTGGACCTTTTATGATGTTTTTATGTTAATGAATTTGGTCTTCATTATGATGTTTGTGCAAAGCTTCAGGGGGAGCTCTTTATCGTTATTATATCTCCGTTTTTTTTTTTTGCATAGTTGGTTATGGGGTTTTCCGATTATGCACCTCTCCTCCCTTGATCTTTTTCTAAATTGTTACATCTTTTTGGCGTATGACAAAAAGGGGGAGAGATATTACACTTGTCTTGTCTTGATATTGTTGCACCTAAAATCTCTAATTATGGTATATACTCTAATAATTGTTAAATTCTCTAATACCATAGGCTTGGTGCTAAAATTAAATTGTCATAACATCTTGCTCAAGCTGAATTTTTAGATAGGTGAAAAGTATCATATAGTGAGGGGGAGTTGCATCTCCAAGTGGATCAAGCTTAACAAATGGATCAAGTGTTAATTATTTTGTCATCACCAAAAAGGGGGAGATTGTGAATTCAATGCTCCTAATTATGTGGATTATGTTTTGATGATGACAAAATAATTAACAAATCATGCCTTGAAGATATTGCAACATCAACATCAACAAGAAGTCAAGAAAAGAAGACAAGTGCCCAATCATTCTCAATCAAATATTAATTGTAAATTTCTAATTTATGTTGAGAGTGGTTGAGAGTGGGTAGAAATAGTTAGTCTCTTCTAGGAATAAATTTTTATATGTTTATTAAGTTGAGATTGACCAAAAATTAATACTTGAGAGGAAAAATAAAATTGAAAAATAATTTTTCCCATATCTGATCAAAATACTCGAGTATTTTGAAAAAGACTCGAGTATACACTCGAGTATTTGTAGAAAAACTCGAGTATTTGTGCCAGGTCAGCAATTATGACCGTTAGTCTTGTTCGTGCACCAATTCACTCGTGACCGACCAAAAAGACTCGAGTATTTACCAAAAGACTCGAGTATTTTTGTCCAGTCAGCAAAAATGAACGTTGGAGAAACTCAAAAACCCAATTGAGGGCATTTGAGTCTCATCCAACCCAAGAGAGCAATTCAGAACCTTATTGTAAAATTTCTCTTTGAATTTGTGCAAGAACAAACAAGACAACAAGATCATATTGATTCAAGCTTTCTTAATTTACTCTTCTCAAGTGTTAATTCCCAAAAAGCTCAACTTCTCACTCATATTTACATTTCATTCCAAGTTGAGTTTTAGGCCTCAATTCTTACATTGAGCTGTGCTTATTTGTGCTAATCCATTGTGAGATTAGTAATACACATACAAAAAGCTTGATTATTCAAAGTCTTGGATTGTTCCCAAGCAAACCCTAAGTGGCTTAGGGTGTTGGAAGTCTTGAGAGGTTCTCAAGCACAAGACTAGGAGGTTCCTAGCCCGGTGGAGTTTCTTGAAGGGAGTTCAAGGAAGCTTTGTGAAGAGTTCTTCAATCACCGGAATCAAATTGGGGTAGAAATCAAGAGTTTGGTACACTCTTGAAAGGGTTAGGTTGAGTGAGGCCATTCTCAAGCAATCCTTTGTAATTTCTAACAATTTGATTATTAGTAGAAACTCCTAAGTGATTAGGAGGACTGGATGTAGCTCATTGTTGGAGTGAACCAGGATAAAATTGCTTGAGTGTTGGTTTATTGCTTTTAATCTACTTTCTAGCTCAATAGACTTAAGTCATTTCAATCAATTAGGATTTATACAATTAGGTAGCAAGTTCAAGGAATCTTTGTGTTAAAAGTTATTTAGATTACTTGCTATTCTGTTGGATAAGTTCCTGTTTATTATTGAATTGATTTGAGTTAAATTGCTGAATTTTCGTTTCTGGTTGTTCTGCTATCTGATAGTAAAAACTCGAGTATTTCAGAAAAGACTCGAGTTGTTCATCCTGAAAAACTCGAGTATTTCACAAAAGACTCGAGTCTTTTGTTTCTGATTCCAGAAAATTCAGTCTAAGCTCCATTCTTCAATTATCAATCGAAATATTTGGTATTAGTGCTTCAAAATACTATTCACCCCCCTCTAGTATTTGCTTAGCCCGCTTGTTGGTTTCCAACAAATAGTTACTTATAAAAATCTCCTTAAAATCGGACAGAGTTTACTCTATTTTATTGACTTTTCCAAAAATATGATTTTAATGTAAAACCTCTGTTAAAAAAATTATGTATTCAGCAATAGGCCAGCAGGGCAAAATATATTACAGTTCATTCGTTACAACATTTCCAAAATATAAACGAGTTCTTGGAGTTATTTAGCTCCCAAAATATAAAGTAAAAATATATATGTATATAACATAATTCGCAAAATAAAACCCCGGACCAATACATATGGTCAACTAGCTAACTAATTATCACCTAGCTAACTAATTACACTCCACGATGTAGAGTGTACTCCTGCTCGGCCGCGACTTGTGTAAGCTTCTTCTGTACCTTTAATAAAAATAGCAAGAAGGGTAGTATTATACAGAACATAGGAAATAACTTTTAAGAAGTCATAGTAACAACTAAGCCTAACATTCTTATTATCACACACAACAAACATAGTCAATTTATACAATCAATCTCATTTACTTCTCTTTTAACTCTTTTACTTTTCTTCTCTTATATTTAACTTTTCTTATTTAAATTCCAGTGTTTGATTCTCATTACTTAGTCTCTTATTCTTATATTGATTTTCTTATTCCTGAAGCACATGGTCATCCATGTTGTGTTTTCTCTTTTTACTTCTCTTAGATTTCCTCATCCCTGAAGCACATGAGCCGTCCAGGTTGAGATTAATTATTCCCGGAGCACATGGGTCGTCCGAGTTGTGTTTTATTAGCCTTGGAGCACATGGGTCGTCCAGATTGTGTTTTATTATTCTCGAAGCACATGGGCCGTCCGAGTTGTTTTTAGTTATCCCCGGAGCACATGGGCCGTCCAGGTTGTGTTTTAATCTTATCCCCCGAGCACATGGGCCATCAGGGTTGTGTTTTAATTATTCTCGGAGCACATGAGCCGTCTGACTTAAGTTTTATCCTCGCCGGAGCACATGGGCCGTCCGGGTTAGGTTTTAACATTTTTTTCCTTTTCTTTTTAAGTTGTATTTCCATTCCTTGACTCACTTATTTTTAGTATCATTTTCATATTATCAATCCTTGCATTCTCTTCTATTCTCTTGCTTATTAACTAAACTCTCATTCTTGCTTAATATTTTATAATAACCTTCATACATTCTAATTCTCTCTTTCCTTTCATCAGTAACTTATTAATATTTTCATATTATCGCCTAAGGGTTAACAAACAATTCAAACATTCACAATAAACACACATTTACAATCATTTCCTTTTATTCCTTGCTTCTTATAATTTTATCTCACTACTTACGGTTATCTTCTTAGCTCTGTTATTTCAACCATTCATTCAAGTATTCATTCAATCATTCATTCACATACATGCACAACATCCCTATTCATCCCTTAATTTATGCTACTCATTAGCTAACTATATCTTAGGTTCATTCTAAAATCCAACCCCTCATATAATTCACACACATAACATCATTCGAAGCACAATCACACAATCCATGTACACATATAATCATACAATCCAAGTTGTCTCATTTTACTTATTTTCTTACTTGACTTATCATTAATATTTCTATCCATACTTAAATTCACAATTTACCTAGTGGGTTCATTTCATTCATTCTTACACTTTATTTATCATCTACATCAATTACCCTATTGTTTGTCATCCTAACTAATCTTTTCTACTCTTAGCCACCACTATAAACAACCTAAAAATTAGGTTCTAAATAGAGGTAAGGCTACCTTCTTACTTGGGAGTCATGACAATATGAACAATATCACATTCACTTTTCCACGCCTTATTCGAGGGTCAGGGTCAACAATTGCGTGTTGGATCTAAACAGGGACACACGTTAAAGCTAATTATAACGTTAAATATATATATATATATCTAAATATAATCAACTAAATTTATTTTTGTCAAAATAATAAATATATATCATTATACAATAAAAATATATAACTTTTACCCAAAACATCTCTTTATTTGAAAATATAGGGATAGTAAAAATATTGATGGATCTTTAAATAAACTACATGGATGAGTAGAGGAAATTGAGGAGATTAATTACCTAAAAAGGATTTGAGATTGAACGGTTGGATCTTGAATTGCAGGTTGGAGGGTGGGGCGCTACGTAGCTTATAGGAGAAATAATATATATATATATATATATATATATATATACACATATTATTTTATATTTTGTTTTCATCTGTGAGTCAATATTTGTAGGTATTTTGGATTATAACCAAAAGTTTGATGATCTCAAAAATAAAAATGCATTTAAGTACAATAGTATTGTATTTTTAATTACTCAAAATTGATTGAAAATAATAAAGTTACTGTTCCCAACATATAACTATTGCGTAAGAAAAAGTATCGAAATTCAAAAGTAAAAATATGTTTTCTCAATCCTGATGTTAAACTTGATAAAATATAATATTTATAATTTTGAAATAGAAGACCATTATATATAACTTATACCGGTAATATATTAAAACCAGTCTGGGAGCTAAAGATAAAACAGTCTCAAAACGCTATGAAAATTTACAACAATGTTCAAAATATTAAATTAACCATATCTTTCTAAAAAAACTATTTATGAAAATCCCCCTAAAGCTTGCCAGTTGAGCTTCCTGTCAAAATATTAATTAAACTAAATAAAAGTACTCTTTTATTTTTGAAAGACGTATTATAACAAATTTAAACTTATTTTGACTAGAAAACACTTTTCAATTAAAATGATGAAATCAAAATTTTATTACGACACTCAAATCTTGAAAACATCATATTAAATCATTTAATTACTTTATTCTTAATTTTCTATTATTTTACGTTTCTAACGCTAAAAGATCCATTTTTAACACTCATTTAACCTTGTTATTATTATTTTTATTATTCCAATCTCGCCATTATTCTAATTATGTTTGAGATTAAAATTTGGGATGTTACAATTTCACTATGCGTGATGCATGTTTCTATTGCCTCTCAGTTGGACTTGAATCACCCTTTGTCATTTCACCTATTTTATTATTATTTTTTTAAAATTTTCATCCATACATATTCCGAATATCAACTTACTTGAGTTCAATTCCATCTCAGAGGACTAAATTCTATGACGATTTTGCCTTACTACCAAAATCACTATAATAGAATTAGCATATGAAATTCATTTCATTTTTTATAGTTATCACTTATCAGCCATTTACTCTTGATTTATCCCCTTCTAAAGCCACCTTAACTGGTTATGAAAATGGTTTAACCAGTTAAGTTAGAATTAAATTTGTACTTTGTTTTGGCCTTAAGTTTAATTGATAATTCTTTTCCAATGAATTTGATACAAGTGCTCATATCTATTTTGTAGTGCATTATTCCTACATTTGTCATGCTCTCATCCAAATATTATATTCATCACAATTAAGTAATCAAACACATCAAGACAATTTCTAGTCAATATACTCAGGTATGTATCGATCATAACACATTTAACGATTTCAAGTATCAAAATTCCAATATCCAATAATCAATAATAAGCATGATTCAGGGCAACATATGCATATCCAAACATCCCTAATTAACCAAGTTTCATCTCATCTCATATAATTATAATTATAATTATTATAATTATATATATATATATATATATATATATATCCAAGGACATACTAACCTCAAGCTCTATATCAATTTCTAATAACCCAATAATTTTCAATTTCAAGTTCTAACTCATAATCGAATACCAATATCAAGTTTCAAGTCCTAATCTTAATATTATCAAACCCTAAACCTAGGTTATAGAAAATAACTCCTCCCTTACCTCCCAAGAAGAAAACCCTAACTTTCACCTTTAGATCTTTGATTATTGGAGCTTCCCCACTTGTTTTACTTCGATCCTAGCTCCTTTGATGGTGTTCCTGTGACACCCTTTTTTGCAAATACATTTTTAATACTACAATTATTATTACTCTTCTTATGGACTTAATAAAAAACTCAATAAAATTTTTTACATTAAAATAATGATTTGCATTTCTCGAAAACACTTGGACTTGTGTTCAAACTTTAAATCTTCTCATATTAAATTAAATCGAATCCGGCACAATAATCTTAGAAATACCAAAGCTCGGAAAACTCCTCAATTGACAAAATTTTCATTACTATAATAATCAGTTGGTATTATCAACTTAGCGTTGTCTCATGAGGCTAGATATTATTAGCTAATAGCAATTGCCAAATTCATTTTTAATCAAAATCAGAGTGCGCAGAATAAAATAGTATCCAAGGATCAATGGTGAGATAAACATCATATATCTATTTATATAATATGAAAAAGGATCCCATGAGTACAACTAATCATCATCGAAGTAGAGTAAGTCCAAGATACTGAGTCTATAAGCTGAAAATATAAAAAGAGTACAAAAGAAAGGACCTCAGCTCTAGTACATCTCAAAACTATATACAATATATCACATAACAAAAAATAAAGATGTCCTAGAGTGGATCAAACTGGTCCTCTAAGCATCGAACAGGGTCCACTGCAGCTACACATCAGGTCCAGGATCTGTACGTACTACCTATACTATGCCTATACCTAGGAACCACTTGGTCCTCCACGAGGCCTAGTAGCCGACTCGACTGGTACCTCCTCCTCGCTCTCCCCCTCCTCAGGGTCCTCCTCAATCTCGTTCGACAGGGTAGAGGCCCTGCCATTGGGCCTATGATCTGCAGAAGGTGCAGTCCTAACAGTACCTGTCGGGCCAGGTGAGGGGACATCATCGTTAGTGAAAGCTCTAGAAGCAGAGGGGTGAGAACGAGTGGCTGTCCGGAAACGAAAACTATGAAAATCTATGTACTGGTCGAGCTGGTGGTGGTCCTCTATAAGTATAGAACGGGAGTACGTGCATAGTATAAATGATAGGGATCCTAAACCTACGAGGTCGCACACGAGCGATGGGGTTAGGGTGATAGAGAGTAATCTCCACCTCACCTTCAAAAGAAGCTCGGTGCTCCTCGAATGTTCATATACCACTAGGGATGGGTCTTATCTCGACGCAGGCTAGGTATCTGGCCATCACCTAATAAGGGCACAGAGGTAAGCATATACATACACATAATCAAATAAGAATAACTGGAATTAAACGTCCATATATAATCACATTATCAACCAACATGTATATGCATATGATCAAGCCAGATTCATTTATAATTAAATTCTTTAATTATAATGGCATGATGCATGTCATCTCTCATTTCCTGAGATTCTCCAACTAATCACTCTCTCGGACATCCATCCATAACCACAGTGTATTCCCATAATACAACAAATACGTTATCAGAACGTATGGCGTACTTGCTCGGAAGTGATACACAACGTCACCCTATCTGGTGAACGACACATCACAAAGATGTAATGATCACTTTGTGATACTTAATGTCGCTTATCTTGTGAGCGTCACGTCGCGAAGACGTAATAACCACATCAACAGTATATCACATACTGGCCACATTGTCAACCTTAATGTGTCATCGAGCAAGCAGTAACATTTGGCACTCCCAGAGGCCCTCCTCATGTTCCTCGAACATGAAAAAAGATAACTTATCACCATTCACCATGCATGAATGCAATGAATAATAACATTAATATTAGCCATTAGTCTCATCATTTGCACCACACACACATTGTGGCAAGAGAAATTACTAAACTCATCAAGCATGACATAATTGATAACCAACATTATCAATGAACTGAGTGTATCATTTTCTTTAAGTATAATTAGGTTTAAATAAAAGTGGTTAAGTTGAAAATGGTATTTTTAAGCAATTTCAGACATGATCCTCGAGTATTTGTTCAGATACTCGAGTAGTTCGTAGTGTTATAAATTTTTTTGCATCAGTTAACTCAGAATACTCGAGCAGTTCATCAACCCAGAATACCCGAGTAGTTCCTCAGGTACTCGAGTGTTAAGCTGAACTCTGAACATTCTACATCAGACAATACTCGAGTATTTTACATAATACTCGAGTATTTACTGACAGTAAATACATTGCAAAATGAGTTTTAGCATACCATTTTTGAATCTAACCAATTTTAACTTAAACCAATGATCAACAGAGTTGTATTTATGCATATTAAACATGTCTCAACACTTAAAACATGTCAATTAACAGAGATCAAAATCTCACTTCAATTATCCATAAAAACATGAATTTCAACAACTTCACATACCAAACTCAAATATACTCATTTTTAACTTGATTTTAGCATCAATTATGTTCACATGCCACATATTAAACTTGCTCCAATAAGCCTTGGAGTCCAATTTGGCCTCCAAGCCAAAAACCTATTTCAAACTAATCCTTTATGAGTCTCATGGTGACTCCCTATACAAAACACAATAATTATTCTTATTCTAGTGAATGTAAAGCTTTTCCCATACCTCTAATTCGTGAAGAAACAAAAACTTGACAAGAAAGAGCTCTGGAACTTCGAATCCCACAAACTCCTCACTGAATAGAGCAATTTTTAATAGAGCACCAAAACCGAATTGGTTGACATATGAAACAACAATGAAAATTGGGGAAATTAGTTTCTCTAAACTCTCTGCAACATGTACTAGCTAAAGGAACAAGTTTGAGATGGAATGGTTGCTTGAGCTTACCAGAATCGAGCTTCAAAATAACCTCTAGGAATCAGTTTCCAACTTTCTGCAGAATACGGAACTGAACTTGCAAGCCAGATCTCTCCTAGCACACACTCTCTCAACTCACGATTATGGTATCATTACAAAGCTTGAAGATTAAGCTTTGTAATGGTGTATAACTCTCAGCCTAACTCTCAGAATCAAGGACGAATTTGAGAGGTGAACTCAGGAACCCTAATTCGGTCTCAACACTCAGAAAAATCGTTCAATTGATGCTCAAATTCTCCTTATATACACGAATTGAACCTCCATGCATAGAGACACAACATCCCCAGCAGGTGGCAAGGTGAATTAGGTGTCAATTCCTGGGTAATTTGGGGTTAATCAAGCGAGGAGTCATCAAACGCACTAACGTTGAGCAACTTTGTACGCAATACTCGAGTATTGGGTAGAAATACTCGAGTATTTTGACAAAATTTTGAAAAAAATAATATTTTATTTCCTATTTCTCCAAAATCTTTTTAGTATTGCTTCTAGGTCCTAAAACAGGGACTAATATGCAGAACTCCTATTTTCATACAAAAATAATTATCAAATTATTTTCCACATATTTCCTCTAACATAACACACATAATTAATTAGAGATAATATAAAAATAATTTGATTATAAATAAACCATTATAATTAATTTTTATTAATTAGAGACTAAAAATTTGGGGTGTTACACTTCTCCCTCACTTACAAGGAATTTCGTACCCGAAATTCTAACTTATAAAAACAACTCCGAATACTCTCGACGCATCTTATCCTCTAATTCCCACGTCGCTTCCGATACTTCGCCGTTTTCCCAAATAACTTTAACTAAAGGAATTTCCTTTCCTCTGAGCTGTTTGACTCTACGATCCTCTATCCAAACAGGTCCAGCCTCAAAGGTAAGGTTTTCTCTTAAGGTCAGATCATCAGGTCTAATTTGAAGAACAATGGTTGGATCATGCACATATTTCTTGAGTTGAGACACATATAATACATTGTGCAAGTTGGCTAGGGACGGAGGTAAGGCTATTTGGTAGGCAACGAAACCAATCCGTTTGAGAATTTGGTATGGGCCAATAAATTTAGGTGAAAGCTTTCGGGTTTTCAAGGCTCGACTAACACCTTTCATCAGAACAATCTGAAGAAACACATGATCCCCTTTCGAAAACTCTAATGGCCTCCTTCTCATCCTCCGATTCTACCCCTCCATTTTCCATCCCCTGATAACCAGGGTGATATCCTGGTGGGGAGGCGAACCTTACACCTCTAGGAGGTGGGGTAGCCAGGACCGCTCTATTAGCATTGGAGGATGAGGGAGAAGATGTTACTCGTCGGGGATACGTAGTTGGCCTTGTGGGAGCTTGCGATGCAACAACACGACATAAGGTATGGCTGGGTAGAGCACGCTGGGTTTAGATCGTTGGGACCCTTAGCCTTCTCGGCCTCAAACGAGATCGAGGATTGGGGTGACGTAGAATTATCTTCACGTCCCCCTCAATTGTCGCCTGGTTATTCTCTATTTCCCATTCCCCGGAGGAAAGGGGCCTCATCTCCACGCACATCAAGTGTCTGGTCGACATGATCACCTAACACACAAATAGGGACAGGGAGTAAGTCATTATCAAGAAGCTATATAAATAAACAATAAGAAACTAAAAGTTCATACACAATTAGCAAATAACATAATAGTGATACTTACCACACACATTATCTTAGCATATCAGGCTTGCTAATGTGATGTTATGATATCTCAACTTCCTCGATCCAATAATAATAATTTCTTATCCTAAATCATTACATATCGTATGAGCTCAGTCATTACATAAGAACCCTTCACGTCACAAATCCTCACAATCTTCCTTGGGAAGCTGGGAGTAAACGTCTTGCAACAAATGCCCACCTTAGGCCTGAAAGCCAAACAATTACACAAATCCCCTCTTGGGATATGCCATGTCATGCCAAGAACTATCCTCCACTGGTCCTGGTATGTTGAAAGAACCGATCTTAGGACTATTACGGGCGAGGTTAGCTAGACCAGCCCATCTTAGGACTGTCTTTCCCATAATAATTGATTTGGGTATAATATATGATGTTTTTAAGAATTAATTAACTCCCTTTTACTATGGTTTCACTACTGGAAAAAAGGGTTTTAAAATCAGAGATTTAAACTCGGTCGTGTTATAAATGATTTAAAAAATATAGCGATGGCATTTTTGTAAATAAAATTAGACTTTTAAGATCGGTTGTTAGTTTGACCGAGTTAATAACGACCGAGTTTAGAAGTATTTTTTAACTCGTTCGTTACACTAGCCGAGTTTAAAAATAAAAGAGGTGGCAATATTGAAATTAAAATGATAACTTTTTATATCATTCTTTTTGGCCTAAGCCTTAAATCGCCGCACCCACGCCCTCTCTCTCTGCCACTTTCGGTCGCCACCAAACCCAACCCCCCTCCCTCTCATCTCCGTCTTCGCCTCCCTCGCGATTCCCAACTCGCAACCACTCCTCCCTCTCATCTCCGTCTTCGCCTCCCTCGCGATTCCCAACTCGCAACCACTCCTCCCTCGAACCCGCACCATCATCCATCACCGTTACGACCACGAAGCTCGCAAACCCTTCCTCTTAGTGCGTTGTTGGCTTCTGTGATGGGCTCAGACCGAACCGCTACCCTCGGAGTTGGTGACGTTTGATGGCTTCTATCACTCTTCTCACTGTCGATCTCAGCCTCTCACACTCACTGTTCTCACACTTCTTTCACACTTTCGATCTCTCACACTCGCGATTTTTCTCTCACCCTCACGCGATCGATGCCACAACCACCACAACTCTGCGACGGTGACACTTACTGTTCAACGACGGTGACGCCGACATGGGTCTTCTCCTCACCTATTGAACGGTGAGCCTTGATTTGTAATTTAGGAATTATTCTGAAATTGTATTTTAGGGATTAGGTTCTATAATTGTGATTTGTTTTGTGATTGTCATTGAAATTAGTTAGGTTTTGGATTTGATCAAGTTTCAATCTCTATATTTTTGAAATTAGTGATTGTGATTTTTTGCTTGATTTACTTCGCAATGACGAGGAAAGTAAGAATCTCTCATCACCGTGAACATAATAAGTACTCTATAATCACTGTGATTTTCTATGAGATGCTCCATATCAAGTTTGAATCTCTCATTAATTTGCTTTTTAATTTTCGCTTTGTCTTAGCTGCTTACCATAACATATTGTCATTTTTCTCATTATCAAATTTAGCTCAAGGGTTAAAGGCCACTGTTCAAATGGTAAAACCATTGCAAGGCTTTGTTTGATTACTACAAGGATCTGATTTACTAAAGAAACGATACCAAAAGCTTATGATGACTACATGTGTTTATGGCATGGTTTTGAAAACCGGACCGGACCGGCCAGTTCGACTGAAAAACCGGTGAACCGGTGGAGGTTCCGGTCCGGAATAAGCCAGAAATCGCTCTGCAAAAAATCGAGATTGAACCAGTTGAACCGGTATTAAACTGGTTTGAATTTGGAAGCCCAAATTCAACAAAAAAATTTGGCTTTTTTTCTATTTTTTTTTAAAATAACGGAATCCTATATGCTGGAAACTCAAATGACACCAATTTGAGTATCACTAGTTGATTACGTGTTTGCTCTCATCTCACCGAGAAAGAATATTAAAACTTTAGATTTTAGAACTGAGAAAAATCAAAAATCAAAAAGCCAAAAAGGCAAAGAAGTGAAGTGAAAGAAGAAAGAATAGTAAGTGACGGACAAGAATGCAACATCAATTATCAATAGAGAAAAAACAAAAAGGTACAAAAAGGTAAAAGTACTAAATTATATGATTATATACACACGTGTACATTAAAATCGGTTGGACCACGGTTCATTCACAGTCCAACCATTGAACCTTGAACCAGTACCTTGACCGATTCAATAACCGGTCCAGTTTTCAAAACATTGGCTTATGATGTATTTGCATGTTTTCTAATTAGTGGCAACTACGATGCAGGTATGATCTGAATGTTGATTTGTTGGACTGCCACGCGGATAAAAGCACATTCCATAGATTTGACAACTTCAACCTTAAGTTTCTTAGAGCATTGTACTAACTATGAGAAGGTAAGTCAAACACGCTCTACTTTGCCCTTGTTAAATTTGTTTCTACTCTGCTATGTTTACAACAATATAGCACAAAAAGCACTATTCATTTGGATTAAATTCATAAACTAATCATGCAAGATGCTTTGTCTGATGCTTTTGTCATATGAGATATATTCTGGATTAAATTGAATCAAGGTTAGAGTTCATTATTCATTTGGCAACTTAATTCATAATGCTTATTCATGAATAAGAAACTGCTTATGCTAAATGCCCATGGGAATCACGATGGTAGAATAAATTTATTAGTTTTATCTATCTATCTATTACTTCTCTCTATCTTTGTCTTTCTTATTATCTCTTTGTTTTTTTATTGTTTTTATAGGATCAAAAGGAGGCCTTAGATAAGGGCTTGGTAACCATGGAAGATGTCCAAATGGTTGTTGCTTATTCTGCTAGTCAGATAACATTAACTAAGGTTTCTGATTGTTGTATATAGTAGTATATGACAATGTTCTTTGATTGTGGTAAATGCAAATTGCTTTCCTACATAAATGTTGTTCTAATGTTTCTTCTATTAGGTACTTATCATTTCTTCTTATATTCATTTTGGATTGTTATGTCTGATAACAAGTTTTTACTTCAAAAAGAAGAATCTAAGATGGTGGAGGTTCTTAAAGATGAAATTGCAAAGCTAGAAACAAAGCAATTGTATGCGCTCTTTCAATCTGTTACATTTATGCTTAATTTGTCTTTGTCATTTGAATTATTGTTTATTTATTATTTCCATAGTGCTATTTTAGTACTAGAATCGTACTCCTACAAAGGAGTTCATATGGATGTGGATTGTGAAGCCGCTTGACAGATTCTGAGTAGCTTCATAGAATCCGATACCTAAATTATCTTTATTTCGTTAAAGCCTAAAATATCATTGAAGATTTATTTCAATTTATTTCTTTATTGAAATTTTTGTGTGCATGCTTCCAACCATATCATTACTTCCTTTTTAAACACTGTAGAAATATTGTTATAGGTGAATCCATCATGTCTGTTTTCAGTTTTTATTTTCCTTTGAATACTTAAGCTTTTACGGTTTTGCTGGTAATATGGATCTGTTTGATTTGCTTCAAAGCATGGATGATCAAATCAGAAAAGCCAAAGAACAAGCTCTAATCATAAGAGATATCTTAGACAGGATAGAGAAATGGAAAGTTGCGGTTGAGGAGGAAAAGTGGTTAGATGAATATGAAAGGGTATATAATTTTTAAGTTTATTATTCTTAAAATAACCATAAATTAATGCTGTTTAAATTTATTACCGTGGAGAATAGTTGATGCAGTTAACTATATGCTAATATTTTCACTAAAGTTTTTAATCTATGTCTTTAGCTTATTGTCCCCAAAATATATGCAGACTTGTTAGGCTAAGTTTGTACTCTCTTTCAATTTCTTGCATTGTCTTGAAAATAAAACATTAATTACCGACAACAATGCTAAGCTATCCATGATGGGGATTAATGTCACTTATTCTTTTTGAGTTGGATAACAGAAGTTACTAAATACTACGTCAGTTCTAACAAGGAATGTGACATATTTTTAGATCATATTTAAGAACCTAAAATAAGGTCGTTGCTTATTGAGAATATTTGGTTAGCAAAAAATATCTTGTTGCAGACGGCATGAAACTCTTTTAGTATTGTTTCCTTCTTTCCTGCTGAAGTTGACATGTGGAATTTTAAAAGTTTTTTGCCAGTTTTGAGGTTGATGAAATTTAAGTCAATTTAAGCAAATACAAATGTTTTTTTTATTATGTTCAACAATTTAGTATTATGTTTTTTATGATGAATTTCATGTTTTAATGTAGATGAAGTCATTGCATTCCATGTAGTTTTCAAATCTGAAATTTGAACAGTGTAGTTTTAATTAAAAATGTTGTCATGACACTAGCTTCTAATGTTTATATATATTGCTTCTTGAGAAGTTTCTATGAATATTAACTTTGAACAAGCCAATTTTCTTTTACCAGTGTTTTGTAATTCATCCCATTACCTGTTGGCTAAGAATTTGTGTTGTTTCTGTTAAGGTTGGCGGGTGGAGTCAAGTTTATAAAGGACTCACATTTGTTCTAGTAAGAGGAGCATGACATGAGGTTCCCCTTCATATATAGACCTCGCCAAGCATTTACTCTTTTCAGGTCATTCTTGGAGAAATGCCATCATCATCAAGCTAAGTTAAGGAACTTTGTTCTTTTTTCACTTGATGAATAATCATAGCACTAGTACAATAGTAATACCACCATTTTTGCAGCCTTGAAAATGTGATTATTTGTTCGTATTGTTATTCTTTGTTATAAGGTTTCTATTGTGCAAAGACTATGTCATGTACTCATGTACAAAAAACTATACTCATTATTCATAAATAGAAAGTTTCAACTTTGTTATTTTCTCTAGGTTAACGTGGAATTAAAAGTTTTATATCTTTGTTTTACAACAGTCAGTTAGTTTTGTTATTCTAATTTTTTTTGTTGATTGCATGGTTGCATCAGCCGTATTTGGTATGAGACATGGCTGACAAGTTTCTTTTATAAATCATGCAATTACAAAACTATTGCTATAAAAAAAAGATTTTTAAAATCGGTCATAATTGTAACCGATTTTGTAAATGCAACTTTTAAAATCGGTCGTTACAACGGCCGATTTTAAAAAAACTTTTAAAAGTCTCAATTTTAACATCACCGTTTTCCACATCACCTCAACGACCGATTTTAAAAGTGTTTTTACCAGTAGTGTTTTGGTTTGTTTCTTGAGTAAATATTAGGATTTTATTATGTTTTTAGGAAAGTTAGGTAATTTAGAATCCTTGAACGTTTTGATCCATTTTGGGTTTGATTTCAAGAATATGAAGCTTAATTTGATTATTTATGCTTTGGAATGGAAAAGAGCTTTGAAAACCATGAGATTAGAGCTTGAATGGAGAAAAATGCTGCTCTTAAATGTTGCCCACGAAGGGGTTCAAATGTCAAGAGCTGGGGTGTAAAAAGTCAGAAATCAATTAATCATGTAATATCCTGATTTTCTTGTGTAATAATATAATTTTTGAGTTTTATCGAATTAAGTAAGTAATTCTTTTAAATAATAATTGAAGCATTGAGAATTTTCATAAAGTGCATTATATTATTTAGGAGAGTATATTTCATTCTTATATTTTAAAGCAGATCCACTTAAAGTAATTACCCTACCTGAAAAATATACTTTGTATAGTCTACCTTAGTTTTGACATACTCAATATTAAATTATTTTTAATATCCATAAAGATCTAACTTTATGATTCTCTATATTTATTTATTTGATGTTTGAGTTCTATTAGTATTTATGTTTATTTGAAATATATATATATATATAATAATAAATAAATAAAATAGAATGTGTGTGGGTATTAGTTTTGGGGGAAACCCTAATTTGTTCCTTCCCTTTTGTGCAGCTGTCAGCCTACCCCCTTCGTACGTTGATCTTGATCTTTTTCTTCCTCCACTCGTCGCTCTCTTTCGCTCCCTCAGTTCTCCGACCGCCGTCGCCGCTTCTCTCATGGCCGCTTCCTCTTTCCTCTTCCTTAGTTGTGGCTCTCCCTCCCTCTTTCGTGACTCTCTCTCTCTCTCTCCCTGTCTTCCCCGTCGCGATTTGCGACCCACAGGGACCTGCTACCGACGCCGTCGTCACCACAAACCAGCCCGACCAGTGACTGCGAGAGGTCCAAAGCAACGTTAACCACCGTCAAGGACAGGGACATCAAATCGCGAATCAAGAACCCGAAAGCATGCGACTTCCATCAATGTGAAGGTTCAATCGCGACCCATCAACTCTTGCGGCCGCCGAACCTAGCCTCAACACCAACCACCATCACCGTCGCATGAATCGCGGCTCAGAACTGTGGAAGATCGCAACCGACTTCCATCATGGACCATGTGCATATGCTATGGGTTAAACTCGAACCACGGCCTTTGGCACCGTCGTCGTGCCTTGCCGGGCGACCACGATTGGGGAAACAAGCACAACGCTTGGGGTGAACCGAGCTAATCTTGATCTCCGTTGCTGCAAAAATCAAATTTTGAGGGTAAATCCGTAATACCTTTTGACTACTCTATGTGTGTTTTAATAATAATAATAATATTAATAATATTGATAATAATTATTTAGTTTTAAATTGTTTTGGAAATTAAACTGTATTGTGGTTAGTATTGGTTTTTAATTATACTGTTATTTATAATGATTTTAATTGGTTACTTTGATTTGTTATGTCGAATGATGAGTTTTAAAGAGTATTTTGTTAAATGTGTTGGGTTCCTGAGCAAGTGAGCTGCCGTTTAGTTTGGGTGAATTGTCCCTGAATTAAACAATACGTCGGTTAATTAGGAACCCGATATATTGGCATAACTTTAATTCGGATTAAAACCTTGAACGTTAATTCCAAGTTGAAGGGAAGTGTAATTATTTGAACATTGGAGTTGTGATTTAGAGTTATTTCGAACCGAGAATACTTCCTTTTAATTCAGAATTAATAGTGTCAAGTAACATAGTATTTGATTTTGGGACTTGAAGCTAAAACTACTTAACTTTAATGTATTTTGACGATTATGTTAGTTTTGAAAGTTAGCGTATTTTCAACAAAAAGTACTATTTTATTAAGGGAGCAATGGTTCTAAGTTTAAATTTTTATTTAACTTTGATTTATGAATTTTAAGTAAACGATGTCGAAATTAGCTTGTTTCGATTTCCAAGCTAAAGTTCCTTTTTAGTAAAGCTTCAACGTGTTAACTGTAATATGATTTTGACGTGTTTTCACATTGCTATAAGGTTACTAATTGATTTTAAAATGTGTTTAAAGGACACTGGATGGTCCCTTATTAAGTAAGTTGTATATAACAAAAATATATTTTTAACGCCATAAATCTAATAACTACCCTGATATCGATATCAACTTAGCATAACTAAAAAGGATTAAATGATGTTGATTGTTGTGTAACAAAATTTGGCGCATTATATTGACTGTTGTTTAATTGGTATGGCATGGTTAGACGACGAAGGACTTTAGGATCAGCCGTGATGCGAGCAATGAACCGCGTTACGTTTTGGCATCATTATATGAAAAGAATCACGTCTAAGGAAGCACAAGGTAAGGAGGGGGTATTACCATGGTTTAGGAAATAGTTTCTAGGGTGTTCATAGTGATAACTAAGGATGGGTGAATAGTTTAGAATACTGAACCTTAGGGTAATTGATAATGCTTAAAGTGAATATTTATTTAAAAGAGAAAAGAACCATTATTTTAATTATGAATAATATGTGTATGTTGTGTATGAGTTTGATGCTTGATGGTCGCCAGGATATTGTATGCAAAATAAAAGAGGACATACACTTTGAGATTTATGATTATATGCTTGTTCTATTGTAGTCCGACTCATCTTTTCATGAGGAGTATGTGCTGGATGATGATTTGAAACTATATGTGTAATGGTGCTATGATGCTATGAGACGAATGATGACTTGGAATTATATGTGATGAATATGATGAATGTTGCATGAGCATGTGCTTATAAGTGAATAAGTTATAACCCTTCTTGATACTTGTGGACCTTTGTGTGTGATATTTGTCATGTATGTTTGAATAATAATCATGAGATATGTGAATGCTTGCATGAAATGTGTGCTTGGGAATTGATGATACAAATGAAAGAAAGAGTAATAAATCAAAGTTAAATGGAAAGAGTAGCTGATTGATCCATTGAGGGACACTGACCCACTAGGTGCTCTGTTAGGTGCCAAATGACCCATTAAGAAAACGACCCATCAGGTGCAAACGACCCATTGGGTCCAAATGCCCCGTTAGGTGTTTGTGTACCGAAAGGATCAATAAGCTGCAGGGTAATTAAAATGTTAAAAGTGAAAGAAAAGAAAACAAAATGAAATTGAACTAAGTGCATCAAAGACCCAAATGAAAGTGAGTGAAGTAAACGAAAAAAGGGCCTAACGGGTGATTCATGGCCTAATGGGTGAAAAGCAACCTGATGGGTGTAAAATATACCTAATGGGTGACAAATGACCTAACAGGTGCACGAAATCCTAGTGATGCATGGAAAGATTAAAAGAAATGAAATGTGGGGTTGTTGAACCAAAGAAAAAGCGAAAAGAGTTAAGTAGGGAACATGTGAAATATAATAAATGAAATTATGGAATAAGAGAAAGCTAATTAATGTAAGTGAGAAAAAGGAAAAGAATAAAAAGAGAAAACTAATGGAATGTTTGTGCTTGTAAGAGTATGATTTGAATGTAAATGCATTGAGATGAACTATGTGATTATTGTGTTTGACTTAGTATGTTCCTATGTCTCGTTAGAAATTGCTTTTCTAAATTATGTGTAATGCTCACCTCCTTACTTTTTTATACAGGTATCGAGATTGAACTTGCACTATTATCGGCCGAGCATGAGTACACTCCACGGGTGGAGTGTAAATTAGACGAGAGTGAATTTATAATCAATTTATTTTAGTTCTGAATTAATGCAATCGTTGTAAGCCCTGAGTTTTGTTTTACTTGATTAATAGGGCGTGCAAAACTGATTAGTGTGTATATAAGTGTTTAAATGTTTTCTGGATTGTACTGGTTTGAGCAAGTGAAAAATCTAATTTTTTTGGGAAGTCCGAAAAACAGAGGAAACTCTATCCGATTTTCACGGAGAATTTTTATAAGTAATTGAATTAGGAAAGAAATTTTCAAGTAACTAATTTTAATTAAGGGATTAAAAGTGAGGATGTCACAAATCAAAAGTGCACCAGTTCAGGGAGATACACGCCCAGGCGCTTGGTGCACGTAAAGAAGGAGCCATGTTTTTGGCCCCACGCCTAGGCTGGCGCTTGGGTGCGTGGGCTTACGAGTTGGGCTTATCTATTTTGTTTTTGAGGATTATGATAGAATTTAGTTTGATTTGTTTTAGGATTAGTTTTTCTTATATATTCTAGGACTTAGTATTAGGTTTGGTAGCTTTTAGAGAAAGAGGAAGATTGCATATTCTGCACTTCATTGGAAGAGAGAGTTAGATGTAATTCCTTATTGTCTATGATAGGGAATCCTATTATGTTTCTTCTATCTATTCTTTTATAATGTGTAACTAAAACCCTTTGTAGTTAGGAACATGGTGGATTTGTATGGATAAGTTTATATAATTTATGAATTGATGTTTTTCATTCAAATCTATTGTTTGGTTGTGTTTTAATTCTAATTCATGAAAGTAGCTAATTTATGTTTTGTTTTGGATCTCTAATCCAGCAAGAGGGATCTGAGGGTTAAAATAGGTCGTTCAATCAAACATTATAACCACCTAGTGTGTAGGGATACAGCTAGGGCTTATATGACTTTAATGTTCTAGTGTTCTTAATTAATGGTTATTCATATGTCAAAATCACTTAAGGGATTAAGGGTTCTCATATTGAATAAGAAACGTAAATTCACAGATGGATCTAGTTTTTACTACCTCTGGAATGTCGTGGATTTGATGAAAAATAGAAATTCATAATTAATAAACAAGTCTTGCAATGAAACCATGTTCCTAACACCTTTCTCTATCTGTCTACAAACCCTATTTTTAATTAGTTTATTTTTAATGGTTTGTTTATTTTATTTTAAATAGTAAAAACTTAATAATTTGTCTTTTAATTACGCCTTTGGTGAGAATTATTTGGAAACAACTCACAATCCCCGAGTGGAACGATAATTTACTTTCATTATATTACTTGTGATCTAGTACACTTGCTAGTATCAACACCAACAATAATTCCCATGGTCATTGAAAAAACATCGTCTAAGACCTAGTCCCCCCTTTCATCCTCTATTTCGGGTTTGTTGGAGCACCAACAAGTATACCGGGTCGTACAAATAATATAGGGATAGTAGAGTATGGTACCCATGAGGATTGGTATTCGAACATTTTTCACCTCATCGCTAATACTTATGGATTTTGGAAAAAGATTTGTATTGTTAGTGATAACGAAATGGTTCTGAAAAATAAACGTTTAAAAAGCTAGGGACATGGTTTCAATATTAGGATTATAACACTATGATTGTGAATTTCATCTCTTCCTATGTCAACAACAATTCCAGAAGCAGTAAAAACTTGATTCCTCAAGACCCTTACTGTTTATTATTAAACTATACCCCTTATTTCACCATGTATGAATGCATGGACGACCCGTGGTTTCACATTGGACTTAGTGTCTCTAAAGAATTTGCGTAACTTTAAAATTACTTATTTGTACAAATTTTGAACGTGTTAACAAGTTATCAAAAGGCCTTAACCGGTTAACTCAGCATAAAAAGTCCAATATTTGTAAAAATTTTACCCAATAACCGGTTAACACCACCTTTTAATCGATTATCTGTGCTGTCAGAGAGAATTCTATTGCTTTTTCACTTGCCATTTCTTTAGAGATGCTAAGTTAACCTCAAAGCTTCATTTTTAACACTTTATTATAGTGATGCAACATCATTTATATGCATTTCACAGATATCTTCAAGAAATCAAGAATATGCACATTTAGCAAATATCACATATTCAACAATTCATTTCTATTAAAGCTTATTCTTAGTCCAGTTCTAGTTTAAGTTCAAGTCTACTTATCATTAACTAAGTGAATTTCATGCCATACATTTATGAACACTGATTATATTGTCGTCCAAGACAACTAATCAAGTGTGATGCCCAATTATGTGTCCCTAAGCATGGTAAAGCTTGGCTACATTACAAGTCCTTAACTTGTTTCTACAAGAAAAGTCATTTATTGTAATGCCAAAAGTCATTGCAAAAAATCAAAAGTCGTTGCAAAAGATGTTTTCTGCAACAACTTTGGTCGTTCCTCGTAACGCTGTTGCAAAAGGCTAAGGCAACGACATTTGTTATTGCTCTAAAAAAACATTTTCTGCAACGTCAAGCTTCGTTGCACAAAAGTTGACGTTGCAAAACACCAGCATCAACTCAACAATAGTTAATCTATTTTACAACGACGTTGTCGTTGCAAAACACATTTAGTTTCAGCAACCACCATGTCGTTACAAAACACTTTTAGTTTCAGCAAAAGGTTGTCGTTGCTATAACCTTTATTCATATAAAAAAAATAAAAATCCATTTAACCTAATAAATCCTTTTTGTCTTTCAAATTCTTAAGTATTTTTAATAGGATTATAATTCAAAATAAATAATATAATTTTACTGCAAATCAAATACAATTTGACAATTAATAAAGAGTGCGAATCTCTGCAATTTAATATAAATAATGTCACTAGTATTCTATTGAGGCACTATTATATCAGCTCACAATATTAAAAAAAAACTAAAAAATCTATGTAATACTTGATAATTGGTTCTGAGAAATTTGAACTTAAAACACAAATATGAATGAAATTCTTATAACAGTACAAAAAGTCATTTATTGCTATATTTAAACCTAAACCCAATCAGAATAACGTATTTCTAGTGAACAAAAAGCAAAAATACACTAAGAAGAAATGGGTGTTTTGCTCATTTTCAAAATTACTCATCTTCAAAACCTCAATCTACTCATCATTGATTCCAAACTTTGCTATTTCAATAGCTTCCATTATATCTTCCCTTGCCACAATTTCACTACCTGCAAAGTCCAAATATATGCATAATGACATGATGTTAGGAACTAATCTTAGAAAGAAAGGCCAGGGGCTAGTTGACTTTTCTCAATTACCTCATTCTTTATATGGCTCTCCAGGAGCTAAAAAATAAAAAAAAATAGGCCAAAGAGTAAGAATCCAACAGTTTCAAACAGGCATAATTGTAAATGATAACAACTATTGAAAAAATGAGCTAATAATTCAAAATAAACATATCTCACTGCAAAAAATAAGACTAGAGAATAGAAGAGAACATTCACGAAATGTCTTTTAAAATTTCAGATATATAATACCGTGACAAGGGTTCCAAGTACTTTAATTGAAGATAATTCAAAATTATGCTTTTACAAACTGGTCTTGCATATCAATACAGTTCTTTAACAACTAAGTTCATGTTTGTTTCGGATTTAACCCAATGCAAAATGCCATTTTGACATTCCAAAAAGAACAATAGTTTATTACCAATACCAAAATAGTCATATCTTTTCAATTGAAAATCTGGATGATCTTGATCATTGAAACTTAAAGATTCAACAATCACTGTCTTCAAGCCATAAAATTGAACTTTCAAAACAAAAATGTCAAGTTCCAAGAAGAGTGTGCAATAAACAATATCTTTGCAACCTCTTACTCCATCAACATATGTGGTACTGATTTTGTTTCTCTAACACTTCCACATCCATCATTTTTTAATTCTTAAATATAACAAGAAAATTAACCATACCTCTCCCGTTCCAATATGCAGTAAAGACCTTCACCATGTTCATCCTCACGAACAATATACTGTTTTAGCTCGACACTAGAACCTATCACTGAAATACTCCCTCCGGTCCTTATTATAAGCCTCATTTCTCTCTCACAAAAAGGGAGCTTATAATAAGGACCGGAGGGAGTATCTCTATTTGAAAGAAAGTCAAAATTTCAAGTTCATGTCATCAAACCCATACTGAGAAATCAATCTATAAAATAAGTAAATAAAACACAAACAGGGCATTTCTTAATCTAAGTTAAAACAACAGTGTTGTTTTCTTTTCTTTTCCAAATATTTTCTAGATACTCAAACGGGAATTTATATGACAGCAAGTAAGCAACAAAAATAATTAAATGAAAAATAATATAACCACAAGTCCCCAAATAAGAACAAATGAACACTAATTTTTATGACATCAATCACAAGATAAAAAATGTATAGGGATTAATGGTTTTCGTTAAGGGTTGGGAGAAGTGATTTGGGTTTTTCATTAGGGTGTGGGGAGAGGATTTGGGTTTTATTAGAGTAGTAAAATCCATTCATCGGTGCCTGAAACATCCTAAATTTATTAATAATTGCAAAGTGTTAGGAATTGTAATTTGATATGTTAAGACCTTTGTTTAAACATAATAAAGCATTTAGTATCATTAGAAAGCATTAGGGAAGGAAAACTCCAAGCTTTAATCGATTAAGTTATGTGCTAATCAATTAGTTTTAAAACAGGCTTCAGGCGTTAATCGATTAAAAATGTCGATTAATCGATTAACTGATGACTGTCTCAGTTACGTCTTAGGCCACGTCTCAGGTGTTAATCGATTAACACCCTGATTAATCAATTAACTCGACTTTTCCAGCAAAAATAAAAGGACGTATTCATCCATATTATTCATTCATTCTCTTCCTAATTTCAGCCCTAATTCTTTACCCCATCATGAATCCATGTCAAAACTCAAAATAATTGACAAAATTAAGCAAATCCCTCCTCAATAGACTGAATCCTTCCATTATTATTCAATTTCCCTCTCTAAAGATCCATAATCACTCTCTCTCCTCTCACCACTAAAACCCAAAACCCTAACCAATTGGGATTCTTGCGAAAGGAGCTAGAAACCAAGAGGATCAAGAGTGAATTCAAGGTTCTTGGAGCTAAAGTTGAGTCTCCTCTTCTCATAAGGTAAGGAGGAGATATTTCCTATTATTTAAGCTTAATGATTTATGAAATTATAATAGAAATTAAAAAGGGTAAATAAGTTAAGAATTTAATCTAGAATTTTCATATAATATGAAAAGTAAAGATATTTGTTAATTATCTTAGAATAAAGAATTCTATCCAATTAAGACCTTAGAATACATCTTAGGATAATGATTAATTACGGTTATGTAATGATTGGTAGAATAGTATAGGATTGAGATACCCCTTAGGGTATTGACTAGTTATAAAAAGTAGGATGTGAAGAACCCTAGGGAGTTAAATTAGTCTGATACTGAGCCACCCCTAAGGGTGTTGATTGATTGTAATTATTAAGTGTATATAGTTGGTTGAATTGTATTATTAATACTGTTGATTATGCTTTAGTGATGGTCTGTTATTGTAATTATGATTATTATGTATATACATTTAATTAAGAATTGTTTACTATGATTGCTATGTTTTGGGATTATTGTGTGTAAAATTGTGATTATATGTTTAAATATCATCATGAAAATATATATATATATATATATATATATAGTTAAATAGAAAAGAATGGTATATTAACTATAAATGAGAATGTAATGATAAGACTAAACTATAAACTTTTTTTTTGGTAGAAGAAAAATCTTATTACCACATGCTAGAAAAATACATCAAAACAAAGCTAGGATCAATTCAACTGCCACCTTCTAGGAAGGGTTCAGATAAATTGTCCTAGAAAAATCCGAAACATTAAGAGCCACCTTCTAGGAAGGGTTCTCTTAATGACAAAAATCCTTAATTTTTAGCATAATTCTGTCCACAATGGTTTTATTTGGCCACATCCTAAAATTATTAGAACTTAAAAAAACCCTATAAGCCAACTCTGACTTAATTAGACCAAATCTATACTCAGGACTCCTAGATACATTTGCAAAGGTCCTATCATTTCTCTCTCTCCATGTGTGGTATACCACGGCAGCAAACACCGCCCAGATAAGCTTCCTCTTCCAGTTCTGTGTAACATCCCAAATTTTAAACCCAGATACAAATGAATTAATAATAATCTGGGATAATAGGGATAATATAAATAAAGCCATAAATAGGTATTAAAATAAGTGCACAAGCATTAGAAAAGATTAATAATAATAATAATGATTTAGAAAAGAAAGGAGCATTAAATTGGAATTAGGAACAGGCCAGAAAAATAGATAATTCGGTGTTGAAACATAACGTAGGTTAGAAAATCAAAATAAAAGATTTAGGACTCAAAACAAAATTTCCACCGTTGGATATGAAGATATGATTTTTAGGAAGTTGCTCCTCAAATTTGAGCAAGATTCGACGGTGAACGAAGAAGTTATGGCTATTTGAAGTTGGGGAGAAAATAGCTGAAAAATAGAAAAAAATAAATCAGGCATCTGGTAAAAGTATCCGGATACCAGCCAAAGTATCCGGATACTTCGTGCAGAAACAGCATAAAACGCGTTGAGTCTTCTTCTCCATTCATTCCCCTTTTGCTTTCTCTCTCTAGGGCTCAAAACCCCATTTTCGCCCCTCCTCTTTCAACTCCGCCCTCCTCCTTCCTTCACCACCCAAAACCGCCGCCACCTCCTTGGATCTTCCTCCTTCCCCATAGATCCGCCCTCTTTCTCTCTCTCCTCCTCTCACTTGATTCTCCCTCTCCTCCTTGTCTCTCCACCGGAAACGGCCAGCCACCACGCCGGCCACCCACTACCCTCACAAACTCCTTTCTCTCTTTTTCTCTCTCCCTTTGGCCCTTTCTCTCTCTTCCCTCTTGGTTCCCTCTCTCCTTCCCCTTTTAGCCGAGCTTTCTCTCTCTCCTCCCGGTGTCGAAGAACAACACCGTCACCGTGATCGAGATCGATTGTCCCCACCATGCTTGGAATCGAAGATTGGGGAAACTTAGGATCAAGTTGGAGCCGAGCTAAAGCGTGGGTCGGGGAGTGAAGCGTCAGATTAAGGTTACCCCTCTCACTGTCATCGATTGAGGTAAGGGGTTTCATTACCAGTCCTTAAGGGGTGTATTTCTAGGTAGTTATATCTATCGCTAGGACTGGGGGAAATGTTAATTGTTAACGAACCTTAGGGTAACCCGCTAATAATGAAGAAAGGTAGATGGAGTTAATAGGGGAATCAAATAGTGATGAATAAAAAGGTAAGTAACAGAATAATTAATTAATTAGATTGGTAGGGTGTGACAAAAGAATAGAAATGGTGAATAGGGAAATAAACTTAGAAATGAACAAATGAGAGTAAAGAGAATTAAAGTATAATTGTATATGGCAAAATCAGGTAAAAGTTAAACGGAATTGGTTGGCAAAATAACGACAAATAATATGGACAATTAATATTGGATAAATATGGTGATGTATCGTAGGCCTTCGATTTGGGGGAGACGATACATCGTAAAATTGGGGTTGTATTGTAGGCCTTCGATTTGGGGGAGACAATACAACGAAACTGGGGCGATGTATGTAGGCCTTCGATTTGGTGGAGACATACATCGTTGATGGTGTATGTATGTAGGCCTTCGATTTGGTGGAGACATACATACACCGTAAATAAAAAGGAAAAGGAAATAAAAATGGTAAATGTCACAGGTGGTTGCATTGACCCTGTGGCACGGCGCAGGTGGTTGTATTGACCCTGTGGCCTGGTAAATGGTAAATATCACAGGTAGTTGTATAGACCCTGTAGCGCGGCGCAGGTGGTTGTATTGACCCTGTGGCCTAAATAAAATGGTACATGTCACAGGTGGTTGTATTGACCCTGTGGCACGGCGCAGGTGGTTGTATTGACCCTGTGGCCAAATAATAAAGAGGTAAAACGGTAATGGAAAAGCGATGTATGTAGGCCTTCGATTTGGTGGAGACATACATCGTGGTTGGTGTATGTATGTAGGCCTTCGATTTGGTGGAGACATACATACACCCTAAATAAAAAGGAAAAAGGAAAGGATAATGGATAAAATAAGGTAAATGGTAAATGAAAAGCGATGTATGTAGGCCTTCGATTTGGTGGAGACATACATCGTGATTGGTGTGTGTATGTAGGCCTTCGATTTGGTGGAGACATACATACACCGTAAATAAAAGGAAAAAGAATAAGGAAAAAGGTAAGGGGATATAACGGGATTTATTTGGAAACGGGGAAAATAATTAAAAAGGAAAAATGGAAAAGGAAATGGAAAATGGTAATGAAAAGGAAAAATGGATAATAGAGTGGACATTGAAAAATGAAATAAGAAGGTGAACAATGAAATTGATATAGGATTTAAAGGAAATAAATACGGGGAATAATTAGGGAAATGCTAAACATAAACGACTAATGGAAAACGGATAAAGAATGAGAATAAGAAGATGGGATAGGAAGAAGAAGAAATAGGTTAATTGGAAAGAGAGTTAGTAGAGAAATTAGGGTGATTAGGAAAAAGGAATAAAAATGAAAGAGCGAAAGTAATGAGGAATAAGAATAATTAGAGGTTAGGGATTATTTAAAAGAAAACAATTAGATAGAAAAAGGAATTGGGAAACAGTTAGGAAGGAAAAAGGAAAAAAAAAAGAACATGAATTAAGTAGTATAGCATAGGCTTGAATGGTCTTCGTGTGTCGTATATATCTGCTTAGAAATCTCTCTTTTAAGTTCTGTGTGATGCTTCCCCTGTGTGGTTAATATTTTTCAGGTACACAAGTGGAGCATACACCAGTGCTGGCCGAGCAGGATTTTAAGTTCCACTACGTGGAATGTATTTTACATATTTTGAGTGGATAATTACTTTTTGTAAATTATATATGAATTAGTAGTTTGCCCTGAAATTGCATTAATCGGGCATTAGGATCTGTTACGACTTTTAAACTGTTGTTGTTTATGTTTTTAAAACAATTCTGGACTGACAGGTTTTTAGAAGAAATTTTTGGGAAGTCCGGAAAACAGAGGAAACTCTGCCGGATTTTCGTAAAACCTTAAAAAGGAATTTAGGTGTTAAAAAGAAATTTTCAAACTCCGATTTTAATAAAACCTAAAATTATCCAATAAATGTGAGAGTGTTTCATTTTGGTATCAAAGCAGTTTTTCCTCGGCCTTTGGAGTGTGGACTCACATCTCCGATGGTTACTCACCAAGCGAGTAACTGATTCGTTTAGTAAGAGTCTAAGTCTAGGAATAGGATATTTAGGTTAGTGATTAAGTATTCAGTCTTTAACTGGCTGTTCCCGTCATGACCTAACAACATGGTTGGGCGACGTGCCGAAAATGAGCGGATGGCTGCCATATTGGAGAATCTGATTCAAATGAATCAGAATCAGGCCCGAATGCAACAGAACCAAGCTGAAAACATCGCAGCAGCCGGAGTCACAGCAGCAGCAGCATTGAATCCACCACCCATTCCTGTCGAAATTGACTGGATGGCTCGATTTAGGAAATGCGAACCGCCTAGGTTCGAAGAAGGGTATAATCCTGATGGAGCTCAGCGATGGCTCAAGGAAATTGAGAAGATCCTTCGCACCATGGCGCCACCTGTTGAACAAACTGTGTTGCTAGCGTAGTATATGTTGACTGATGAAGCAGAGTATTGGTGGGAACGAGTGCGAAGAGAATTGGAGGCAGCCAATCAGGATATCACTTTTGATCTGTTTAAGGCTCACTTCCTGGGGAAGTATTTTCCTGAGGATGTTCGTAGGGAAAAGGAGATCGCTTTTCTGCAGCTGGAGCAGGGAAGTATGAATGTCGGTGAGTATGCGGCACAATTTGAAGATCTGATTCGCTATTCTGGCAGTTATCGGGACGCAGACGAACGCACCAAGTGTATTAAATTTGAAACAGGTCTCAATGCCAGAATTCAGACTATCTTTGTGCACCAGGGTATAGCTAACCTCTCTCAGTTGGTGAATATGACTAGCGCTTATGAGAAGAGTTTGAATCAGCAGGAAGCAGAGGAAAGGAGCAAGAATATACCAAATGAAGTAGGTCTCAACAAGAGTAAGGGACTGGCTCAAGGATCAGGTCCGTATGCTGTTAACCGCACGAGAGCAGTAGTGATAGAGAATGCGGGTCAGAGTGCGACCGCTCCAAGGACCAGACCACCATGTCCACATTGTGGAGGATCCCATACTCGTATGTGTTGGATGCTGGAGCAGCGTAGAAAGGAAGGTCTCTGCTTCCAATGCGGACAACCCGGACACCGTGCTGCAGACTGTCCTATGGGCACGTAGAACGAGGAATAAACTTATCCAAGGTACTTTTCATGTTAATGCTGCATCAACTGATTACTTTAGCGTCTTTGCCTAGAGTAAGTGTGAGTAGTGTAATCTAGAAGGAGTCGATAAGTGTTAAAACCTTAGTTAGAAATTCCACCAAGCTCAATTGTGATAGTGTCGTCCTCTAATAGAGTGTAAGGTCAGGATTGGTCATCCTTTCTCTTGCATCTGTTAAAAGATAATGCTATCATTCAATAACGCAGTGATGTACAGTTAATAAATGTGAGATTGGGACTGACCACCTCGGTCTTCGTGTTTATTGACATGTTATATTATTGCAATCATCTAGTTGAGATCCGAACAAACCATTTAGGAATTCTATCTCTGTCGAAAGCCCGATTGAACTCTAATCCTATAGGATCCTTACCAAGACTCGTGAACAGTGATTCACAAACCAACCCCATTCAAGACACTCTTATTCTATATTTCCATCGAGAACACCCAACTAAATGATCGAACCACCCCTCTAACTTGCATGAGAACTTAGCCGTATGCGTAAGTACGGAAAGCCTAGCTAATCAATTCCTGGAATTCGCCTAGTTTCCTCCCTGCCTTCGACTTACTCAGGTATGTTGATACCAAGTGGGGGAGACGTGACGACTCAATTCGGATCCTATCCGAGCGACAATAACTCGTAATCATACCGTAAGCCATAGGACTACTAAACAGATAATTCCAAACACTTCGCGGAGAATCGAACGAGATTTAAACTTGGGGTAAAACAAGGTTCCCCGAAATAACACCGAATTGAGAAGTAACAACTAGGCCTTGACCTTGACCCTCAAGTGTAATCCATCTTTAGGAATTCCTATATCGAATTGAAATTACTAAACGAACGGGAAGAAAGTAGCATCGAAGTAGAATGCAAACGCGGTGAAGATTGATTTTAAGAGTGACTTTGCTACACTCACTTGAAGTAGTAAAAGGTGAACGGGATAAAAGTGAAGTCGCGAAGTGGAATCTCAATCAAGACGTTACGTCGGAACACCGCAAGTGATAATCTCAGTCTTTTGGGACCCTGTGCATTTGATAGGACCCCGATGGACCGAGACCAACCAGTTAGCCGCAGATCCATAGAAACGCATCCTTAGACAAATCTTTGCTGAAAATGCATACTTTGGGGAATAATCTCCATTGTCTTTTGCTTGACATGTATCCAGTCCATCCTGAGTCATCTTGCAAAGACCATGAGACTCATTCTTGAGTACTTCATGTTTCTTCTTTTCATCTTCACTCCCTTCAAGCTTCAAGCATCTCAGATGCAAAGGTGAGAATTGGCCAAGTCGTAGAAGCCCGGCGTAGTTCTATGCCTACCGATAGATAGTCACCCACGCGTCCTCTTCTCAGCCTTGGATACCGGTCAGGAACTTGTGTACCCAATTCTGAGCTGCGAATGAGCATACCCCTTAGCATGGATATAATCAAGTATGACAATTCTAAGTGGGGGAGGATTTCAATCCAAGGAATGGGAGATGGAACTTTAATAATAAGAAAACTGACGATGCTACACCGATAGAGATAGTACGTAGTGCTAGAAGACAAACGTCGAAATGGGCATGACCCTAACCATATATGGAGCGGAAAGTAAAAACCGAAGGAAAGTGAAAACCGTGGTCCGAAGCTTACCAATGGGATGGTTCTCCATTTGAAGGAATTGAACAGAATTTCGGGGACGAAATTCTAATAAGTTGGGGAGAAATGTAACATCCCAAATTTTAAACCCAGATACAAATGAATTAATAATAATCTGGGATAATAGGGATAATATAAATAAAGCCATAAATAGGTATTAAAATAAGTGCACAAGCATTAGAAAAGATTAATAATAATAATAATGATTTAGAAAAGAAAGGAGCATTAAATTGGAATTAGGAACAGGCCAGAAAAATAGATAATTCGGTGTTGAAACATAACGTAGGTTAGAAAATCAAAATAAAAGATTTAGGACTCAAAACAAAATTTCCACAGTTGGATATGAAGATATGATTTTTAGGAAGTTGCTCCTCAAATTTGAGCAAGATCCGACGGTGAACGAAGAAGTTATGGCTATTTGAAGTTGGGGAGAAAATAGCTGAAAAATAGAAAAAAATAAATCAGGCATCTGGTAAAAGTATCCGGATACCAGCCAAAGTATCCGGATACTTCGTGCAGAAACAGCATAAAACGCGTTGAGTCTTCTTCTCCATTCATTCCCCTTTTGCTTTCTCTCTCTAGGGCTCAAAACCCCATTTTCGCCCCTCCTCTTTCAACTCCGCCCTCCTCCTTCCTTCACCACCCAAAACCGCCGCCACCTCCTTGGCTCTTCCTCCTTCCCCATAGATCCGCCCTCTTTCTCTCTCTCCTCCTCTCACTTGATTCTCCCTCTCCTCCTTGTCTCTCCACCGGAAACGGCCAGCCACCACGCCGGCCACCCACTACCCTCACAAACTCCTTTCTCTCTTTTTCTCTCTCCCTTTGACCCTTTCTCTCTCTTCCCTCTTGGTTCCCTCTCTCCTTCCCCTTTTAGCCGAGCTTTCTCTCTCTCCTCCCGGTGTCGAAGAACAACACCGTCACCGTGATCGAGATCGATTGTCCCCACCGTGCTTGGAATCGAAGATTGGGGAAACTTAGGATCAAGTTGGAGCCGAGCTAAAGCGTGGGTCGGGGAGTGAAGCGTCAGATTATGGTTACCCCTCTCACTGTCATCGATTGAGGTAAGGGGTTTCATTACCAGTCCTTAAGGGGTGTATTTCTGGGTAGTTATATCTATCGCTAGGACTGGGGGAAATGTTAATTGTTAACGAACCTTAGGGTAACCCGCTAATAATGAAGAAAGGTAGATGGAGTAAATAGGGGAATCAAATAGTGATGAATAAAAAGGTAAGTAACAGAATAATTAATTAATTAGATTGGTAGGGTGTGGCAAAAGAATAGAAATGGTGAATAGGGAAATAAACTTAGAAATGAGCAAATGAGAGTAAAGAGAATTAAAGTATAATTGTATATGGCAAAATCAGGTAAAAGTTAAACGGAATTGGTTGGCAAAATAACGACAAATAATATGGACAATTAATATTGGATAAATATGGTGATGTATCGTAGGCCTTCGATTTGGGGGAGACGATACATCGTAAAATTGGGGTTGTATTGTAGGCCTTCGATTTGGGGGAGACAATACAACGAAACTGGGGCGATGTATGTAGGCCTTCGATTTGGTGGAGACATACATCGTCGATGGTGTATGTATGTAGGCCTTCGATTTGGTGGAGACATACATACACCGTAAATAAAAAGAAAAAGGAAATAAAAATGGTAAATGTCACAGGTGGTTGCATTGACCCTGTGGCACGGCGCAGGTGGTTGTATTGACCCTGTGGCCTGGTAAATGGTAAATGTCACAGGTAGTTGTATTGACCCTGTGGCGCGGCGCAGGTGGTTGTATTGACCCTGTGGCCTAAATAAAATGGTACATGTCACAGGTGGTTGTATTGACCCTGTGGCACGGCGCAGGTGGTTGTATTGACCCTGTGGCCAAATAATAAAGAGGTAAAACGGTAATGGAAAAGCGATGTATGTAGGCCTTCGATTTGGTGGAGACATACATCGTGGTTGGTGTATGTATGTAGGTCTTCGATTTGGTGGAGACATACATACACCCTAAATAAAAAGGAAAAAGGAAAGGATAATGGATAAAATAAGGTAAATGGTAAATGAAAAGCGATGTATGTAGGCCTTCGATTTGGTGGAGACATACATCGTGATTGGTGTATGTATGTAGGCCTTCGATTTGGTGGAGACATACATACACCGTAAATAAAAGGAAAAAGAATAAGGAAAAAGGTAAGGGGATATAACGGGATTTATTTGGAAACGGGGAAAATAATTAAAAAGGAAAAATGGAAAAGGAAATGGAAAATGGTAATGAAAAGGAAAAATGGATAATAGAGTGGACATTGAAAAATGAAATAAGAAGGTGAACAATGAAATTGATATAGGATTTAAAGGAAATAAATACGGGGAATAATTAGGGAAATGCTAAACATAAACGACTAATGGAAAACGGATAAAGAATGAGAATAAGAAGATGGGATAAGAAGAAGAAGAAATAGGTTAATTGGAAAGAGAGTGAGTAGAGAAATTAGGGTGATTAGGAAAAAGGAATAAAAATGAAAGAGCGAAAGTAATGAGGAATAAGAATAATTAGAGGTTAGGGATTATTTAAAAGAAAACAATTAGATAGAAAAAGGAATTGGGAAACAGTTAGGAAGGAAAAAGGAAAAAAAAAAAAGAACATGAATTAATTAGTATAGCATAGGCTTGAATGGTCTTGGTGTGTCGTATATATCTGCTTAGAAATCTCTCTTTTAAGTTCTGTGTGATGCTTCCCCTGTGTGGTTAATATTTTTCAGGTACACAAGTGGAGCATACACCAGTGCTGGCCGAGCAGGATTTTAAGTTCCACTACGTGGAATGTATTTTACATATTTTGAGTGGATAATTACTTTTTGTAAATTATATATGAATTAGTAGTTTGCCCTGAAATTGCAATAATCGGGCGTTAGGATCTGTTACGACTTTTAAACTGTTGTTGTTTATGTGTTTAAAACAATTCTGGACTGACAGGTTTTTAGAAGAAATTTTTGGGAAGTCCGGAAAACAGAGGAAACTCTGTCGGATTTTCGTAAAACCTTAAAAAGGAATTTAGGTGTTAAAAAGAAATTTTCAAACTCCGATTTTAATAAAACCTAAAATTATCCAATAAATGTGAGAGTGTTACACTCTGCCCACCACGGAACTGCACCCATCTCCGCCATCTATGATGCGCCACTGGAACGCGAAGAATCCCAATCCACTCACAGCACAGCTTCAACAATCTTCCACTCCAACAGCAACTGAAGAACAAGTGTTGTAACGATTCTCCAGATGCCAGACAGAGACTACAGTGATTAGGTAAGCACATCCATGTAATTTTATCCCTTGTTCTTAATTTTTCATGAGCTAATAACCAAGAGATGAACTGATGCTTAGGAATAGAGCAACGATTCCACACAATTTTAGACATAGGGAACCTGGAATGAGTTCCAGCAAGGAAATTATACCCAGAGCTGATGGTGTAGACACCATCTGGGCAATGCATGCCAACGATTATTCACAAAGCCCATTCGAATCCTATCTCTCACCTTCAGCAGACGCTTCCAATGCCAACTCTGGCCTGGGATCCAAACACAATCCCAGAAAGAGCTGTCCTTTATGTAGTAACTGTGCACCCAGCGAACCCATAAGCAATCCTTTTTCTCAGCTAGGTTCCAAATCTGTTTACCAAGAGCAGCTAAATTCCACAAACCACAGTGTTTAATGCCCAGGCCACCATTTCTCTTTGATAAGCACACAGTTTGCCAAGCCACCTTTGCTTGATATGAACCTGCATCAGAAGAACCCCAAAGAAACATGCGACATTGTTTCTCAATCTCCTTAATGATAGAATTTGGGATAATGAAAACAGAAGCCCAATAGATGTGAAAGCTCATTAGCACAGAGTTAATTAGGCATAAACGAGCCTGATAAGATAGGTTTCTGGATCTCCAATACACAATACTTCTCATAACCTTGTCCACTAGACTCTTGCAAGTAGAAGCATTCCACTTTTTAGAAGAAAGAGGGATACCAAGGTATCTACAAGGAAATTGGCCTAGCTGGAAGCCTGTCAAGGACAATAGATTCTCCTTAGTAGCATTAGGAACCCCTACCATGAAAATATGAGACTTTTCATGACTCACATGAAGCCCAGACCATGAAGCAAATTCCTGAAGAGCCTTGATCAAAGGCCTAATACTTGCTGGATGAGCTTTGCAGAAGATCATAAGATCATCTACAAAAGCCAAATTTACAAGCCTCAAATCTTTGCAAGCAAGATGGAATCGAAAGTTTCTGTCATTTGCAGCAATGCTTAGGTTCCTAGTCAGAATTTCCATAGTTAGAACAAAAAGAAGGGGAGAAATAGGGTCTCCCTGTCTTATGCCCCTAGAACCACAAAATCTTTGACCCTGTTCACCATTTATAACAATAGTATAAGACACAGTTCTGACACACATCATCACCCAATTGATAAACTTAGATGGAAATTTAAGAGAAATAAGCATTGTCTCAATAAAGTCCCACTCTAAGGTATCATATGCCTTTCTAATATCCAGCTTCATCATACATCTAGGAGACACCCTCCTTCTACCATACAGCCTGACCAATTCCTGAGAAAGGAGAATATTGTGAAGGATATTCCTATCCTTTATGAAAGCTGTTTGGTTGTCCTGAACCAAAGTTGGCAAAACCCCTGCTAGTCTGCTACTTATTATTTTAGAAATGTACTTGTAAATAGTAGAGCAGCATGCTATAGGTCTAAATTGATGAACCAATAATGGAGTATCAATTTTAGGAATCATGACTAAGTTAGTATGATTCACTTCCCTGAGCAGATTACCTGATTCAAAAAACTCCTTTATAGCTAGACACACATCCTTACCAACCCTGTCCCAAGCAGCTTGAAAGAAACTAGAGCCATAACCATCAGGACCAGGAGATTTATTCTTATCAATGGCAAACATAGCTTCCCTGATTTCCTCATTTGAAGTAGGATTAATAAGCTGAAATTGCTGATCCCTTGACAAACACCTGCCTTGCTCCACTACATTCTGGCCAAACATCTGACCTCTATTCCTTGAAAGGAAAAGATTCTGATAAAAATCCTCAAAGCATTTCTGAATATCATCTTGCTTATTAAAAAGCTCATTTCTTTCATTTACAATTCTTACAATCCTATTCTGATAATGCCTTTTCCTGATGGAGTCATGAAAAATCTTTGTGTTGCTATCACCATCCTTCAGCCAGCCAATCTTTGCCTTCTGTTGAAGAAACAAAATAGCATCTTTCTGAGCTTCCCTGTACTGTAAGGAGATATCTTTTTCAGCCTGCTGCAAATTAAAGTCCATAGGGTTTAAAGCCAAATTAGATTGAATAATCTCTAATTTGTCTCTAAGTTCAGCCTCTTTAATGTCCACATTCCTGAAATTCTGCTTGTTAAAACCAGCCAAAGGACCCCTAAGATCCTTTAATCTCTTGCACAATTGAAACATGAAGCTCCCCTGAATATGTCTCTGCCAAATTGAATCAACCAGCTGAGCAAAATCTTTATGACTGGTCCACATGTTGAAAAATTTAAAAGACCTTCTATAACACCTGTCCTGATTCCCCCAATCTACTATAATGGCCGAATGGTCAGATAAGCCAGGGTTAGTAAAAATCACTGAAGAAAGAGGCCAACTCATACTCCAAAACACATTTACCATAGCTCTGTCCAACTTAGAAATGATCCTGTCTCCACCAAGCTGTTTATTGCACCAAGTGTAGAAACACCCTGAATAGTGCATATCCATAAGATCACAATTTTGAACACAGTTAAGAAACTCACTAGTACTGTTATGATCAATTGGATTCCCACCAAGCCTTTCCTGCTGATTCATGCATATGTTAAAATCCCCTAGCACCAGCCAAGGAATACTCACACAACTCTGGATTCCACATAAAACCTGCCATAATTCTCTTCTTTCATACTGATCATTAGAAGCATAAATAAATGTGACAAAAAACTCCTGCTGATTATGAACCTTAGTGACATGACAATGCACATACTGGGCTGATCTTGCTACAACAGTGACATCATAGATATCTATCCTCCACATGACCCAAATTCTACCAAGATCACACACATCCAAATTAATGAAGGAACCCCAACCATTAGCTATTCTATCCTGAGTCTGTTGAAAACTAGCTTGTCTCAACTTATTTTCTAATAAAGCAAAAAGACCTACCTCATACTTTCTGTGCAAATCAAGAACCTTATTTTGTTTTCGAGGGTGGTTCAACCCTCGAGTATTCCAAGCTCCTATTTTATCCATGAGGAAGATGGCCCTCTCCCATTTGAATATGTAAAGCCCTCTGCTGAGTCTTACTTCTAGTAGACACAGTAGTCCATCCTTCATCTCCTCCCTTTTCCTGACCTTCTTTCTGCAAACCACTAACCTCCTTGCTAGCTCTAACAGAAAGCTCATTGACAACCTTTTCAACTTCAATAATTGCCTCTGCCACATTTTCCTGAGGAATGGTGCCAGCCTCAATGCTGCTACTCAATTTCAGGGCTTCATCCAGCTTCTGAACTTCTTGTTGAGTGGGCTTATTCTTCTCAACCCATTGTTGTTTAACTCCATTCTTTAAACCTTTTTTACACATTTTAACATCATGTCCATAACAAGAACACTTAGTACATAGGGTAGGTTTCCATTCATACACCACCTTTTGAGAAACAATATTCCCCTTATCATCTTCAAAATGAACCTCTTCTGGGAGAATAGCTGGATCCACTTCCACCAACACTCTAGCATAGCTGATTCTATTCCTCTCCTCAGTAATTTTATCAGCCATAATAGGAGTCCCAATCAAGCTGGAAATCTTACTAAGTGAAGAACTTCCCCAGAATTTCAGATTCAGATTTGGAAGCTGAACCCAGATAGGAACTCTATCAAGAAAACTCTTAGTGACTGGCCTACCAGTCCAGGGAGCAATAATCAGGGGCTTCTTGTCAAAATGATACACTCCCACATCAAGAACACTATTTCTACCCTCCAAGGAATTAAATCTAACTATCATAGTACCATCAGAGTTCATTAGGATTTTATCTATCCCAAATTGACCCCAAGCCTTCTTAATGAAACCACTTAGAACTGGATAGGGGGGGTTAGCTCCTAGAACATAGCATACCAGAGAATTCTGCCAGAACTTTACCTCCTCTTCAACATCTGTGGGATCAATTTTCCCTATAGCAATTCCATCCTTCAATTCAGGCTGATAAAAACTCAATTTACCCCCTGCATTGCGAAGCTTTGAAATATCAAAATTCGCCCAAACATTTGATTTAGGAAACGTCTCTTGTTTTGAATCCTGATTTGTAGGGCCTGAATCTGGACTGTTGATGTTGTTATGATTTGTTTCAGTTAATTGATCTGTACATTCTTCTGGTTGCTTTTCAGGATTTCCAGGGTTTCTATTTTTAACTCTGGCTCTGATCAATTCAATACCATGCACCAATGACTCAAGTTGCTTAGGAGTCAAGGCATCAATGGTATAAACTTATGGAGAACATTAAGTTGAATTTAAGGGTATGATAAATTAGGAAAGGTCTTAAATATATGTAAAATAAAATAATATTCGATGAATTAACGTTGTTCCTAACTTAACCGGTTAGTTGAGTTCAATAACCGGTTAAGATACAAATACTTTAACGAAGATTAAGAACCAAGATAAAGAAATGATTTAAATCTTTTTGGATCTCTATTATGATTTCTTTTAAATTCTTTTGCTTAAATTCTAGAGAAATGTCTCACTCCTTTTGGCTTAATGTACCACCCGATTGTTTTATATAAAATAGAAATTTAAAAGTTTGTAATTAAAACAAGTAACTTAAAATTTTCTTTTCATAAACAAGTTTACAAATGATTTTGGGCATTCCAATCATAATATAAGTAGCACAACATAGAGTTTCCTTCTCTCCATTCTTCCGCTGCGACACTCTGATCTTTAAGCTCCTTAGCATTGACCTAAAATGTTAACCACTAAGGGTGAGACCTCTTCACAACACAGTGAGTTACAAGATAGTAAAAAGTACATAATAGAAACTCAAGATTAAATAATTAAACCAAGCCATGAACTAACAAAATGCATCACATTCACATATTATCAAGTTTCAAACACATTTCCATAATCATTTTCCTTTCATATACCATAACACTGTATGTCACCTCACGGTCAGAGGCCAACATACCAACATTAACACTGTATGTCTACTTACGGTCAGAGGACAACATACCAATCTCTTTCTTTTACTCTTTTCTTTTGCTTTGTACCACTAGGAATTGGTTGCTCCTGCTAGGGCGTTTGTACACCCATTAGGGACTTTTACACCCATCAGGACTTTTGGTCACCCATTAGGCTTCACCCGTTAGGACAATACTTGCAATCATTAAAATTGTTTACCACATCTCATAACATAATCAATTTCATATACTTTATTCCTTTTCACATTTTCCATTCTCTTAATCATCGTTGAATTGATCAATTGGGTACATCGACGCCTAACGGGACGTTTGGACCTAATTGGGCATTTGGCCTGATGGGGCATTTAGCCCTAATGGGACATTTGGTACACCTAGCAGGGGAACCTAGTGTGACAATGTCCCCAATGATCAATTCAACCGTCCATTCCTTTTTCATTCATTAAAATTATTCAATTCCATTTAGCCTTTTACTCCACTCAATCAAACATATCAAACAAAGCATATCCATCATAATGCATACAATTCAATTGGCCACTTATAACAAGTAACAATCACCCACATTCATGCATATTTCACCATTAACCATTCAAGCATTTATATCATTCTTGATTTCCACATCACATAACAACAATTAATCAACATCAATTGCAATCTCCACAACAATTCGCCAACATAAATCATGGACTCATATATTTTTCCCAACCAACACTCCTACTATTAATTAGCACTTAAAAATCAACTTCCTGCGTTTTCAATAAAAATGTTCATCCTTAAATAAACAATAATAATACTCTATTCATTCAAGCATTCCATAACCTACTCATGCAAATTCAACATTTTCAATTTCTTTCTCTTTGTCCCATTACAATTCAATTATCCAAGAACCTTGAGTCTACTCCCGATCTACCTTGATTCCAACTCTCTTGACCGATCTCCACTCCGTTCTTCAAGATTGGAGGAGAGAGAGAGAAGCCCTAAGAGAGAGAAAGAGCTTCACAAGTGAGAGAGAGCCACCAAGGAAGGAGATGAGGATGAAAACATGAGGGAGAAGATGGATCTCATGGGTAAAAGCTTGAAAGGGAAGATTTTTGGTGGTTGAAGGTGCTTTGGGGTGGAAGAGAGAGAGAAAAACGAGAGAATGATGAGGAGAAGAAGAAGAAGAAGGATCTAAGCTTGATGATGATGGAATCTTGATGCCTAATGGATGAAGGAACCAAATGGAGATGATGATGGGAATGGGTTTGAGCCCTAACCTCCATGGGAGCTCCTCATTCACGAAGGAGAGGAGGAAAGAGAGAGTGGGTCGAGTTTTGATAAGGGAGAGGGGGTATGTGGCTGAAATAGGGGAGATAAAGGGTGAAAAATACGTTTCTGCCCTTACTTTTATTTTTCTCTGCATCAGACCTGAAGTAATCGATTACTCCCTCAAGGTAATGGATTACTCCTTGATGCAACTTCTAAGGAAATTCACCAGAGGCCTGGTAATCGATTATTCTACCCCAAGTAATCGATTACATCATTAAAAACACAAGGTAATCGATTACTTCCATGAGGTAATCGATTATCATTGATGCAACATTGAAGGTGTTCTACCAGATAGCTTGTAATCGATTACTCCCCCCCAGGGTAATCGATTACCTTGCCCAAAACTCACAATCTGAGAATTTCTAATTCTAAGACATCACTCTTAACTCCTACCCATGGTTTCCTATGGTTTTCCTCATTAAACTTGGGTTTAATATCAGGGATGTTACACTTAACATTTTAGGTAAATTTCGAACAAGCGAGGAACAGAGGATTCACAACGGTGAAGGCAGAGGAAGGAACTTTTTATCGAAAAAGTTCTGATTCTATGTTGTAAATCCCAATATTTTAACATAATTGTAATTCAAGTTTTTGTAATTAATTAAATAAGTAAATAAATTTTTATAAATTGTATTATTTCTTTTTATATTAAGTTGGGATGTTACAATATGGTATTAGAGCAGTTCTTTCCTTTCGACCTGGGGAAATGGTCCTGATTCCGTTGTGAAACTCCAGTTCCAAGCTCTTCTTTTTCGCAAGGAGTGATATATATGACATGATATATATGATAAATTGTTATAGTATAAGGAAGTCAAAAGGATATAGCATCAAAGGAAAATAAAAGTAGTTGGTCAATACTAAGGGTTTTGAATGAAAGAAAAGAGTATGCCACACAGAGAGAAAAGAAGTAAAGACCATGAAACCTACTTGGTACGGTCGGGGGTGCTGCCTCGAGCGTAGTTGACTAGTGTGTTGCACATAGTTGGGGTCCGTCGATGAATGCGTAGCTGATCAATGCCAAGGTAGGGGGCAATGGGAACTATGTAGCTTACTTGATATGGTTAGGGTCTGCCAGAGAATGCGTAGCCGACCAATATCAAAGAATGGTATTGCTTGTATGAGACGAATGAGAGTGAAATATGATGGGGAAAAAGGAAAGATGAATTGAATGTCGAATGGTGCATAATGAATACATTCAAGTCAGTGGAAAGGGAATAAACATTTCATGATTTAGTTTGTTTTACTTTTCAAATATACAAATTCAATTTAGTAAATCAAATTGGGATTGAATGAGATTAGAAAAAGAATGAGTTTTGAAACCGCTTTCCTTTCCAATGGCTATGATATTGAAGTATGTTAGAAAAAAATTATATTCTCAACGGGACTTGAATAAGAAGAATAATGATTTTGGAAAATATAGACTTAATTTTAAAGAAAAATAAGATGATTTAAGTCCCTTTGAGAATCCATTGTATTATACACCACAACATGAATGATGAGAAAGTACTAAGGCCAATGAAAAGGAAAACCTTTGCAAATAAAAAGTGCTTTTGAATCAAATCGTATGTTTTCATTAAGACAATTAAATTTTTTCAAAAGTTAAGTGATTCAATAATTAGTTTTTCCTTTTCAATGACCTTGATAAGATAATCTATGTAGACAGAGTACATTCTCAAATTAACTTGTTATTTGATATGAATGAATTTTGAAATGACACAATTCAGAAATTACTCAATTGATTTGGAAACCCAGCAAATGATACACGATTAATGAAAATAACGGAAAGTGGGACTCTAAATCAATTGAGTCATCCAATTTGAAAAAGTTATAAATTAAAATTGAATCTAATTGAGAATGTAATCTGTTGTACATAGAAAAAGCGGATATTATACATGGAGCCATAAAGTAGAATGTGAGGAAGTTGGGGAAGATATGACGTGAAGGTTCTTAGGAATCGAAGGATGTGAGTGATATGTGATTAGGAATTGTTGTGGGTGGAACTTAGATCTCCTAGGTGGACACGGACTGGCCACCCGTGTCGGGGGATTGGGATCGCGTTAACTACGATAATTCTATTGGTCATAGAGTCACTTCGGGACCGGTTGAGGGTGGTTCCCTGCTATAGCCAACTTGGGCCTTCAACCCAAGTTGTACTGGACCGGGAAAAAGAAAGAGTGGCCAGTACCATGCAAGCAGTGGTGGAGGGACACTTAGTCCCAGTTATATCTTTCCCTGGAGTGGAGGGTGAAGTGAGGTATGAAATGAAAAAGAATGATGAATGTCTCATACATCAATACTGAAAATGAGACAGGTGGAAATGAAAAATGTGAAATCCCAAAGAGGGGAAAGAGTGAAAGAAAGGAAAAAGAAAAGAGAAAAGGCCCGAAAGTGGGGCATGTAACATCCCGAAATTTAATACTTAATATAATAGATTCGAATATAAGTTTATTTAAGAATAAGATTAAATCATAGAAGTTGTATAGTTCCGTTAGCACGATAAGGAACGTAGACCGACCAGATAGGTAAATGTTGGACCTCGAACCGGTCTCTGCCGAGCTAAATGAAAACAAACGCAAGATCTGATGTCAACTCGGATTAGCCGACCACAACGAAACCTCACGGTGTTGACCGAGAGGGGACTCGGACTATTACTGTTTCTCCGTGTCGAGCCGAAGTTTCTTTGCTTCTCCGTGACAGCTCATGCTGAGTTGTTGATCCCTTGATTTTCGTACCATCCGTACGGCTGTCTATGTCAATCACTTTATGTCTTTGTCAAGTCACTGTTGGTAGCTTCCCTTGGAAGCCAATAAATCCTGTCCACATGTTCTAAGCTTTTCAAAGAAGCCTCCAATGAGAGCCACACAAATAATTTCCATATGAAAATAAAAACGAACCCACAAACAACACAACAACACTTTCCATTCTCTTTCTCTTTCGCTCCCCTTATCTTTCTATGAAGATTCAGCACCAACAAATCCACAAATATTCCTTTCACTCACGCATATCCTTCTTCTTTTCCATCGCCACTCACTGACTTGAAGCCACTCTCTCTTCCTTCTCATCTATTTCGCCGGACCTTCGCTGTGTTGGGTGTGCAGCTAGGAGGAAAACGATTCAAGAGGGTTCTAAGCTCACGAGGTCAAACATCAAGAGACCACACTCGAGTTCTCAAACTCTTGTCTCTCATGGATTGAGGTAAGGAGTGAGTGTTACCTCTACTTGGGTTTGGGTTGCTAATGTGTTCATAACGGTTGCTAAGAGTGGGTGTTAGATTAGGAAGAGACATAGGATAATATTAGGAGGAAAAGATAAAAGGGTAAGAAAAGCTAATAAATGAACTAGGAACATGTATCCTTGATATAAGGTAAAATATTTGTGTACTCGCTAAGTGTTTTATTTATATTGCTAATGCTATATCAATGCTTATGAGTTGTGATGTGCATTACTTATGTAGTATGCTTAAATCTGTCTGTAACCGAGAGAGGCTAAGAGTGGGTAAGAGATGTGTGGTTAGATATTGAAGGAAGAAATGATAGGTTAAAGAATTAAATAATGAGGGAAATCAGTGGAACGGGGAATAGTTAAGGGGTTGAGCCGAGAGAGGTCGAACAAGAAATGGTTAAAAGGATAAAAGAAATTAAAGAGAAATGGTTGTGTGGTCGAATCATAGAAGACGCGTACTGGGTGCGTGCATTGGTCGCGTCAGACGCATACTGGGTATGCGCAGCTGCAAGATGGGTATCGGGTACTCGCAGTTATGACTCACACAAGGTTCCGAGCACGGAATCGGTGGTATGTGCTCCTGGTCATAGAAGACGCGTACTGGGTGCGTGCATTGACCGCGTAAGACGCCGAGAGGTGCAGCTATAAGACGGGTACTGGGTACTCGCAGTTATGGACACTCCTTAACCCCATAGAAGAATCGGTGGTAGTGTTCCTGGTCATAGAAGACGCGTACTGGGTGCGTGCATTGATCGCGTCAGACGCGTGCTGGGTACGTGCAGCTGTAAGACGGGTACTGGGTAATCGCAGTAATGGACACTCCGGAATCCGACCCTAAATGGTGTAAGACATGTACTGGGTGCATGCAGCCGAGAAGAGTAAAAGATTGTAAGCTATGTAAAAGATGAATAATGAGTAATGAGACCGAGAGGGAAAAAGAGAGCACCGAGAAAGGAAAGTAATGACCGAGTAGATAAAAGGTAGAAATTGAGAATTGAATACAAGGGAAATTAATCGGATAAATAGAGGTAAAACTGGTAGGTAAAGAATACATTGGACGATAATGTGGACCGAGCGAAATGAGGTTGGATGCATGTGATATGTATCTGTTTGATTATCTGTTGTATATGCTGATTGACTATTTGTGTTTGGCTTGGTAGTTCGGTATGTCATATTAGAAACTGCTTACTTAAGTTCTGTGTAATGCTCACCTTCTTACCATTTTCAGGTACTGAGCCCGAGCAGACGCAGTCCCCAGCCGAGCAGGTTCACTCTCCCTCACATGGAGAGTAAGTCATTAGAGTCGGAGAATTAAGTTAGGCCTCGGCTAGTTGGCCGAGCTAAAGCACTGTTTATGTATTTTGTATTTTGGATAACTGATTCGATGTACCTAAATTATTTTGCTTTCATGCCTATTGTGGAATGAAGTCTTCCGCTAAACTCTGAGGATTCAATATTAATGAAAAGAATTACTATTTTGACCATTATCATATTTGTTTAAATAAGAAGTTTGTATGTCCTAATTTTCGGTTTAAGGGTAAAAATTAAATTAGGGTGTTACAGTTTTGGTATCAGAGCTGTTTCTCCTAGGTCTATTGGAGTTGCAAGGGACTCCAGTGGTTACTCACCAAGGGAGTAACAAATAAGTCAAGTCTAGTGTCTAAGTTAGTCAATAGAGCTTATATATGTTCGTATATATATATTTGTCTAATTATTCGATGGTTGATTGACTTTCTCTCCATGACCAAGAAGTATGGCTGGGAGAAGAGCTGATAATGATCGAATTGCTGCTGTGTTGGAAACTTTGGTTCAACTGCAGCAGATCCAGGGGCAAGCTCAGCAGAATCAGGATGAGAATCTTGCTCAGAACATAGTCGCGGCTGCAGCAGCTGCAGCTGCAGCCCTTCAACCTCCACCTCCGGCTCCGGTCGAGGTTGACTGGATGAGCCGATTTAGGAAGAACGAACCGCCTCGGTTCAAAGAGGGTTACAATCCAGACGGAGCTCAAAGATGGCTCCAAGATATTGAAAATATTTTCCGATCCCTGCAACCACCCTATGAGTACAGGGTGAGATTAGCTGAATTTGTGCTGATTGGTGAAGCCGAGCACTGGTGGGAGCAGCAGAGTCGGGGTTTGGATGTAGCGAATCAAGCCATCACTTGGGATTTGTTCCGAGCTCGATTTCTCAGCAAGTATTTTCCCAAGGACGTTAGGAAGGAGAAGGAGCTCGCTTTTCTCAAACTGGAGCAGAGGAGTTTAAGTGTCGGGGAATACGCCGCTCAATTCGAAGATTTGATCCGTTACTCAGGAAGTTACCGAGATGCTGATGAACGCACCAAGTGCATCATGTTTGAGTCTGGTCTCCGTGATGATATCCTGCTTGCATTTGAGTATCAGAATGTGGCCAATCTCTCGCAATTGGTGAATATGGCTAGCACTTATGAGAAGGGGCTCAAAAGGAAGGCCAACGGAAAGCGAAACAGGTCGGCGCCGAAAGCAATGGGTCCTATTAGGGGGAAAGGAGTCGTTCAGAGGTTTGCCCCCTATGTGAATCCGAACTTTAAGGTACCAGCAATGTCAAGGAGTGGTGGGCAGATGGTGGTTGTCCCTGGCCCCTATCCAATATGTCAGCACTGTGGAAAGCAACACAAAGGAGAATGTTGGAGTCTGGATCCCAGCAGAGTAAGAGGATCTTGTTTTCGCTGTGGCAAGCCTGGCCATTTTGCAGCTCGGTGTACCGAGAATATGGTGAAGGAAGAAGTCAATGTAACAAGGGCCCAGCAGACTGGCGCTAACCAACTGATGCAGAGAGGCAAAGTTTACACTATGGATGGTGAAGAAGTGACTGACGCCAATGGGCTGATCCGAGATACTTGTCAAGTAAACAGCATTCCCTGTGCCGTGTTATTTGATTGTGGAGCCACACATTCTTTCATTTCCCTTGATTGTATGAACAAGCTAAAATTATCCCCAGTAGAAATGCCTTACAAATTATCCATTTCTACCCCTACAAACTCTTCTGTAATCACTTCCCAAATGTGTTTAGAGTGTCCTATCCAAGTGTTAGGCCGAGAGTTTAAGGTCAATCTAATTTGTTTGCCCCTAACCAGACTAGATGTTATCCTCGGCATGGACTGGATGTCTCAACACCATGTTTTGCTCGATTGTCGAAAGAAGACCGTGATTTTTAATGACTTTTCTGTTGCAGTGTTAGAGGCAATAGAGGAATTGACCATAGACCAAATTCCCGTAGTCGGAGAGTTCCCAGAGGTTTTCTCGGACGAAATGCCCGGCTTACCACCGAGAAGAGAAGTAGAGTTCATTATAGACCTCATTCCGGGAACAGGCCCAATTTCAATTGCCCCGTACCGAATGGCACCTCCCGAGTTAGAAGAACTCAAGAAGCAACTGGAGGAACTTTTGGCCAAAAAGCTAATCAGACCAAGCGTGTCACCTTGGGGAGCTCCAATCTTGTTCGTTAAAAAGAAAGATGGTAGCCTCAGAATGTGCACCGATTATAGGAAGCTCAACGCGGTAACGTTAAAGAATAAGTATCCCCTCCCTCGGATTGATGACCTACTAGATCAGCTTAAGGGAGCGTCGGTATTTTCAAAGATAGACCTTCGATCAGGATACCACCAGATTCGCATCCGAGAAGAAGATATTCCGAAGACAGCTTTCAGGACCAGATACGGGCACTTTGAGCATGTAGTTATGCCCTTCGGACTTACCAACGCCCCTGCCATCTTTATGGATTACATGAATAGGATCTTCCGACCCTACTTGGATTCGTTTGTGATAGTCTTCATAGACGACATCCTCATCTACTCCAGGAGTCCGAGTGAACATGAGAAGCATCTGAGAACGGTGCTGCAGATTTTGAAGGACAAAGAACTCTACGCCAAGCTTTCTAAATGCAGTTTTTGGCTCAAGGAGGTTCATTTCCTCGGTCATGTTATATCCGAGCACGGTGTTGCGGTTTATCCCTCTAAGGTGGAAGCTGTGCTCAAGCGGGAGAGACCCAACTTGGTTACCGAGATCAGGAGCTTTCTCGGTCTTGCAGGATATTATAGAAGATTCATTGAAGGGTTTTCTAAATTGGCCCTTCCATTGACCTCGTTAACCAAAAAGGATGCACCTTACCAGTGGTCCGAGGAATGCGAGCAGAGCTTCCAAGAGCTGAAGAAAAGATTGACGAGTTCACCAGTGTTGATCTTGCCAGATTCGACTAAAGCGTTTGACGTATTCTGTGACGCCTCGAAGCAGGGTCTCGGCTGTATGTTGATGCAAGAGGGAAAGGTAGTGGCTTATGCCTCTAGACAACTTCGGCAACACGAACAGAATTACCCCACCCATGATCTCGACTTGGCAGCTGTGGTGTTTGCTCTTAAAATTTGGAGGCACTACCTGTATGGCACGAAATTTGAAGTGTTCAGTGACCATAAGAGTCCCGGCTATCTGTTCGACCAGAAGGAATTAAATATGAGGCAGTGCAGATGGGTGGAATTTCTAAAGGACTACGACTTCAACTTGCATTATCATCCCGGAAAGGCCAACGTGGTGGCCGACGCGCTGAGCAGAAAGAGCCTTCATTTGAGCAATATGATGGTCCGAGAGATGCAGTTGATGCAGGAGTTTAGTGATCTCAATCTCGGAGTACAGAAAAAGGAAAACAGTGTTGTGCTCGAAATGCTACAGGTGACAAATGACTTCGTGGGTCTTATCAAGGAAAGACAGGCTGCCGACTTAGAACTCCAGAAATTGCTGGAAAGAGCAGGAGACAAGGATGGACCCGACTTCACTAAAGGATCCGACGGTCTCATACGATTTCTGGACCGAGTCTGCATCCCCATGGACTTCGAAGTTCGACGAGACATAATGGAGGAGGCACATAAAACGAAGATGAGCCTCCACCGGGAGCCACAAAAACGTACCAGGATCTGAAGAAGTTATTTTGGTGGCCAAAGTTGAAGACCGACGTGGCGGATTATGTGTCTCGGTGTTTGACTTGTCAAAAAGCCAAGATCGAGCACCAGAAACCGGGAGGATTGCTTAGATCTTTGGAGATTCCACAATGGAAGTGGGACAACATCTCGATGGATTTTGTGTCGGGTCTACCGAGAACAAGACCAGGACACGAAGCCATCTGGGTTGTGGTGGACCGACTGACAAAGTGTGCCCACTTCCTGCCGATCAGCATGAAGTACAGCCTGGAGAAGCTGACACAACTGTACATCAAGGACATAGTTAGACTCCACGGTGTTCCGAGCAGCATAGTGTCTGACCGTGATCCTCCCTTCTTATCCCGATTTTGGCAGAGTTTGCAGCAAGCCATGGGTACAAAATTGAAGTTCCGCACGGCTTATCATCCTCAGACCGACGGGCAATCCGAGCGCACCATTCAGACCCTTGAGGACTTATTGAGGACATGTCTGCTAGAGCAGTCGGATAGTTGGGAAGCACTTCTGCCCTTGGTCGAATTTACCTACAACAAAAGCTTTCACTCAAGCATCGGAATGGCCCCTTTCGAAGCGTTGTATGGACGGAAATGCCGAACGCCGTTGTGCTGGTTCCAGATAGGAGAAAACTTGTTGATTGGTCAGGACATTGTGCATGAGACAACCGAGAAGATTCGAATGATACAAGGAAAGATGAAAGCAGCCCAAGACCGACAGAAAAGTTATGCCGACAAAAGAAGAAAGCCCTTGGACTTCACTACAGGAGAAGCCACTCGAAGAGAAGATGAAGCTGTCATATCCGCAGCTGTTTAATACCAACTGAATTTCGAGGACGAAATTCCTGTAAGTGAGAGAGGAATGTAACATCCCGAAATTTAATACTTAATATAATAGATTCGAATATAAGTTTATTTAAGAATAAGATTAAATCATAGAAGTTGTATAGTGTCGTTAGCACGATAAGGAACGTAGACCGACCAGATAGGTAAATGTTGGACCTCGAACCGATCTCTGCCAAGCTAAATGAAAACAATCGCAAGATCTGATGTCAACTCGGATTAGCCGACCACAACGAAACCTCGCGGTGTTGACCGAGAGGGGACTCGGACTATTACTGTTTCTCCGTGTCGAGCCGAAGTTTCTTTGCCTCTCCGTGACAGCTCATGCTGAGTTGTTGATCCCTTGATTTTCGTACCATCCGTACGGCTGTCTATGTCAATCACTTTATGTCTTTATCAAGTCACTGTTGGTAGCTTCCCTTGGAAGCCAATAAATCCTGTCTACATGTTCTAAGCTTCTCAAAGAAGCCTCCAATGAGAGCCACACAAATAATTTCCACATGAGAATAAAAACGAATCCACAAACAACACAATAACACTTTCCATTCTCTTTCTCTGAAGATTCAGCACCAACAACTCCACAAATATTCCTTCCACTCACGCATATCCTTCTTCTTTTCCAACGCCGCTCACTGAATTGAAGCCACTCTCTCTTCCTTCTCATCTATTTCGCCGGACCTTCGCTGTGTTGGGTGTGCAGCTAGGAGGAAAACGATTCAAGAGGGTTCTAAGCTCACGAGGTCAAACATCAAGAGACCACACTCGAGTTCTCAAACTCTTGTCTCTCACGGATTGAGGTAAGGAGTGAGTGTTACCTCTACTTGGGTTTGGGTTGCTAGTGTGTTCATAACGAGTACTAAAAGTGGGTGTTAGATTAGGAAGAGACATAGGATAATATTAGGAGGAAAAGATAAAAGGGTAAGAAAAGCTAATAAATGAACTAGGAACATGTATCCTTGATATAAGGTAAAATATTTGTGTACTTGCTAAGTGTTTTATTTATATTGCTACTGCTATATCAATGCTTATGAGTTGTGATGTGCATTACTTATGTAGTATGCTTAAATCTGTCTGTAACCGAGAGAGGCTAAGAGTGGGTAAGAGATGTGTGGTTAGATATTGAAGGAAGAAATGATAGGTTAAAGAATTAAATAATGAGGGAAATCAGTGGAACGGGGAATAGTTAAGGGGTTGACCCGAGAGAGGTCGAACAAGAAATGGTTAAAAGGATAAAAGAAATTAAAGAGAAATGGTTGTGTGGTCGAATCATAGAAGACGCGTACTGGGTGCGTGCATTGGTCGCGTCAGACGCATACTGGGTATGCGCAGCTGTAAGACGGGAATGGGTACTCGCAGTTATGACTCACACAAGGTTCCGAGCACGGAATCGGTGGGATGTACTCCTGGTCATAGAAGACGCGTACTGGGTGCGTGCATTGACCGCGTAAGACGCCGAGAGGTGCAGCTGTAAGACGGGTACTGGGTACTCGCAGTTATGGACACTCCTTAACCCCATAGAAGAATCGACGGTAGTGCTCCTGGTCATAGAAGACGCGTACTGGGTGCGTGCATTGATCGTGTCAGATGCGTGCTGGGTACGTGTAGCTGTAAGACGGGTACTGGGTACTCGCAGTAATGGACACTCCGGAATCCGACCCTAAATGGTGTAAGACATGTACTGGGTGCATGCAGCCGAGAAGAGTAAAAGATTGTAAGCTATGTAAAAGATGAATAATGAGTAATGAGACCGAGAGGGAAAAAGAGAGCACCAAGAATGGAAAGTAATGACCGAGTAGATAAAAGGTAGAAATTGAGAATTGAGTACAAGGGAAATTAATCAGATAAATAGAGGTAAAACTGGTAAGTAAAGAATACATTGGACGATAATGTGGACCGAGCGAAATGAGGTTGGATGCATGTGATATGTATCTGTTTGATTATCTGTTGTATATGCTAATTGACTATTTGTGTTTGGCTTGGTAGTTCGGTATGTCATATTAGAAACTGCTTACTTAAGTTCTGTGTAATGCTCACCTTTTTACCATTTTCAGGTACTGAGCCCGAGCAGACGCAGTCCCCGGCCGTGCAGGTTCACTCTCCCTCACAGGGAGAGTAAGTCATTAGAGTCAGAGAATTAAGTTAGGCCTCGGCCAGTTCGCCGAGCTAAAGCACTGTTTATGTATTTTGTATTTTGGATAACTGATTCGATGTACCTAAATTATTTTGCTTTCATGCCTATTGTGGAATGAAGTCTTCCGCTAAACTCTGAGGATTCAATATCAATGAAAAGAATTACTATTTTGACCATTATCATATTTGTTTAAATAAGAAATTTTTATGTCCTAATTTTCAGTTTAAGGGTAAAAATTAAATTAGGGTGTTACAGGGCGAGAGATGATGTTTGAAAAATGGGAATTGTTTTCAAATGGAAAGCATTGAAAAAGTTAAAAGTGTGTACGAAAAGAATGATGTTGCACCGAAAACCTAGGAGAGCTCACTAGGGATTCGGTGCGAGGGAAAGAGAATGCTTGCCAGTTGCAAACAATTTATTTGGTGGCCAGAAAATGAAAGAATGAAAAGAGTTTATGAAAATTGAAAAGAAAAGAGAAACCCTTAGTATTGAACAAACAAGAAGTGAAAATGAATGATGTTTATATGAATCTTTGAAATAGTAAATTATGGGTACGAAGTGTGAAGAATTAATCTGGATAGTGAAGATTATTACCACTAATGGAATGTAGGATTGGGAGTGATCACTCCGATACTTACATTCATTGGGAGGTGATGTCATCAAAATCTAGAAATTTGAGCACCTCGTACGAAAAAAATGAAAAAATGAGTGATCTTCTTATATCAAGAGGTACTAGTCCTTTTGACCTTTCGAAAATTTAATAACTGATTGTGTATGAACATTATTCATATCAAATACACCTAGAATTGTCAAATTTTATGCCTTAGAATCAAAGATTTGAGTTATATTGATAAATTCTATAACTTGATTATGAAGTAGGAATTGAATGAACTATAAGGATATAATAAGTGATATAAAGATTGTGAAGAATTGTTTGCCATATATGCAATTAATTGTAAAAAGCATAGCATTAAAGTTCATAATGAATTATATAACAAGTATGTTTAAGTAGAACTATGGTAAACCTATATTTAATTACATTTAATAAAAATAAAATGTTTTATGTTATAACGTAGTAAGGGGTAAATATTTGAGGTCATTTATTCTTATTGCACACGTTTATGAATTATGGAGTTTATTAGACTATGAATGTGTAGGACTGAAACGTGCTTGTGCACGTTGATTAATGATTTATTTTGATACATTGGTTTGAATGAAATAAACAAAGTTACTAAAATAGTATGATCTTGATAATTACAGATGTTTAATAATTTGAGAAAGATCCATATTTTAAAGGAAACTCTGCCAAAATTTCTACGTAAATTTCATTACTACGTTCAAATTATATTCAACAATCTATTTGAATAATATATGTTATGGAATAGGTCTAGTATAAGTATGGAACAAAGTAAACCTAAGAAACTATAGGAGGTAGAAAGTGAATGCCTGTATTAAAAGAATTAGAAAGGTGATTTAAAGAATTAAAGATACATACATCGTTTACTTATATGATAACTAGTGTTGACTTTAAATTATAGAAACTTTAAAATAACCTGAAAGCAAAATAGAAACTAGTCAAATCCTAAGTGGGGGAGTAGAAATTCCCAATACCCATCGTAGAAAAGATAATCGAAAAATTAACTATAGCTAAATTAAAGTGACAATAGAATAATCTTATAACAGTAAAATTTAGGACAACTCTAATCATAATGAAATTGCATACCCAACAAAATGACCGTAAGGAATGCAAACATAATTGATAAAATAACTACAATACTGGAGAGTCTGGTGCAAACCAACCAAAATCCTGAAGCAACTGAATTCCATAAGCTCGCCGAATTTTGTAAAGTAGATCCCCCTAAATTTGAGGGTGGATTTGATCCGATCAAAGTACAAAAATGGATTCGAAGCTTGGAGAAAATCTTCAGAATAATGAATTGTCCCGATGCACAAAAAGTTTTATTTGCAACATATGTATTAACCGAAGAAGCCGAAAATTGGTGGGAAAACACCAAACAATTCTTAGAAGCAGAACCAAGAGAAATTTCATGGGAACTGTTCAAGAAAAAGTTCTTAGAGAGATATTTCCCAGAGGATATTCGGTGACAAAAAGAAATTGAATTCCTTGAACTAAAACAAGAAAACATGAGTGTAGGAGAATACGTAACACAATTTGAAGAAATTTTTCGATATTCCCTCTACTACGAATCCATCCCTGATGAGAAGTCCAGATGCACAAAGTTTGTAAAAGGCCTTCGCCCCGAGATCAAACTATCCTTTGAGTATCAAGATATCCAAAGTTTCCCATTATTGGTAAACATGTGTCTCATTTATGAAAAAGATTTAGAAGCCAAAAAGACATATGAAGAGAATTCCCAATTGTTCAAAAGTTATGATGCAATGAAGAAGAAAGACAAAGAACCCCTAGCAATGGATAAATCACACACCTTTGATAGGGTTGAAAATGGAAACAAAAAGAGAATAAACCATGAAGGGTATGACTGGATGAACCCTCCCCAGTGCGGGATTTGCCAAAAATACCACTTAGGAGAATGCTGGAAACAACGGGTGATATGTCACTATATCAAGGAATCAGGGCATTATGCCAAGCAATGCCCTAACAAGAGAAAGAAAAAAGACCTGTAATTTGTTTATGTTAGATTAATCTTTTCTAGTTTTGTAATTATAGAATATTTAGTAACTTTGTAGTGTATTGTAATCATAAGGATGCTAGGTATGCTAAATAAAAAGTAAATATGTATCTTTATATTAAATATATATTTACCTTATAAACTATTTCTTAGTTTAGATTTATTTATAAAACTTCTATCGAAAGTCTTAGGGTTAAACTCTTGATGCAAGAAAACCATAATTTGATGAAAGACCACCTTGTAGACTTCACTTAGAAAGCCTCGACCCCACAACTTTTGTATAACCCGAATTTCGAAGACGAAATTCACATAAGTGAGGGAGAATTGCAACATCCTAAATTTATTAATAATTGCAAAGTGTTAGGAATTGTAATTTGACATGTTAAGACCTTTGTTTAAACATAAGAAAGCATTTAGGATCATTAGAAAGCATTAGGGAAGGAAAACTCCAAGCTTTAATCGATTAAGTTAGGTGCTAATTGATTAAGGGTTGTAAGGCTCTCAGACATTAATCGATTAAGTCATTCAGTAATCGATTAGTTTTAAAGCAGGCTTCAAGCGTTAATCGATTAACAATGTCGGTTAATCGATTAACTGATGACTGTCTTAGTTACGTCTTAGGCCATGTCTCAGGTGTTAATCGATTAACACCCTGGTTAATCAATTAACTCGACTTTTCCAGCAAAAATAAAAGGACGCACATATTCATCCATATTATTCATTCATTCTCTTTCTAAAATCAGCCCCAATTCTTTACCCCATCATGAATCCATGTCAAAACTCAAAAATAATCGACAAAATTAAGCAAAACCCTCCTCAATAGACTTAATCCTTCCATTATTATTCAATTTCCCTCTCTAAAGATCCATAATCACTCCCTCTCCTCTCACCACTATAACCCAAAACCCTATCCAATTGGGGTTCTTACCAAAGGAGCTAGAAACCAAGAGGATCAAGAGTGAATTCAAGGTTCTTGGAGCTAAAGTTGAGTCTCCTCTTCTCCTAAGGTAAGGACGAGACATTTCCTATTATTTAAGCTTAAGGATTTATGAAATTATAATAGAAATTAAAAAGGGTAAATCAGTTAAGAATTTAATCTAGAATTTTCATATAATATGAAATGTAAAGATATTTCTTAATTATCTTAGAATAAAGAATTCTATCAAATTAAGACCTTAGAATACATCTTAGGATGATGATTAATTACGGTTATGTAATGATTGGTAGAATAGTATAGGATTGTGTTGGAAAACAAGTGGGTAGTATTATTCCCTAGAGGGGGGTGAATAGGCGAAGAATACTAACTTCACCAATTAAAAAATTTCGCCAAAATTACACACTTAATATGCTCTTGTTTCAGTTTATCAGAGTTAAAAAGAATTTTCGCTTATGCTTAAATATAACAAAAATTAAATGCGGAAATATAAAGAGTAATAAAAGAGAAGCGAACACAATATTTTATCATGGTTCTCATTAGTGTGTTAACAAACACTAATGCTACATCCAGTCCTCCCTCTCTGAAGTGGGAGATTTGCTTCACTATGATCAAGAATATGTTAGTACAAGTTAAACGTTTAAGAGAAAACCTTTCCCTTAGACTTCACAACCAAAGAACCTCTTTGGCACACTTGCAATTCCCTAACCAAATTCTTCACAATCACAACAAAATCCTTGTGTCCGAAGGAACCTCCTTCAATAACTTGAAACCTTCAAGACTTGGATGAAAACCTTTCACCAAACTTGCGGAAGTATGAACGTTTGTTGTTGTAGTCACTTGCACCCTTGTGTGCGATTAACAACCCAAATATGTACAATGTCTATGAACACTAATTCAGTAGTCTAAAGTAAAGAGAATGAATGATAAGTGTTTATCAAAGTGGGTTTATGAAAGTGAAAGGAGCAAACACTTAAAAGTTCTTCGTTTATATGTTAAAAGTAGAAGAGATCATGAAGAACTTGTGAAATCTCAATGACTTATGTTTTTCCAGAAAGATCAAAGAGTGTTTAGACTTGTAAGAACGTTATATTCTATTTTGAAAACGTTTGGAATATATATATATATATATATCAGTTAGGACAGCAAACGGCTATGTTTATGACAGTTTTAACTATCAGTATCCAGATCCTTTTGAAAGTATTCGGATACATCGTGTTTAATTTCAAAAATCTGACTGTTGTTTTAACGGGGTATCCGGATACTTATGGATGTATCCGGATACATTTGATCAGATACACTTTTTTCATTTAAAAATTGTTTTTCCATTTGTTTCAAATGTTTTCATACTTATTTGAAAATGCTTTCTTGACTTCAAAAACATTTTATTTGTTTTAACAAAAATATTTTCTTAATAATTTTTCCTTTTATTTTTGAAAATCACTTTCTTTTATTTTTTGAAAATCGCTTTCTTTTATTTTTGAAAATCACCCACTTTTGATTTAACTTAGCATGCATACCATTTTTATTTAGATTATGATTTAGCTTCATTCTAACATAGACTTAACCATTCAGAACCTAAGGAACTCTAAGAGAATTAAATTAACATTACAAGTTTATAAGAATCCCTTTTGGACTAACTTGAGTCTAAGCTTCAATGTTGTGGACTTTGCTTTTTTGAATCATCAAAATCTCTTGGGCATTTGCTTCACAATCTCCCCCTTTTTGATGATGACAAACTTTGTTGATTTGTGCTCCCCCTTAGTGTGGGCATGATATTATGAAGTGAAAATCAACCTACAAAAGTCAACAATATACCTTCTCCCCCTTTTGGCATTATCAAAAGAATAGATAACAATAAAAGTAAGCCAAAAAGAAGAGTAGAAAATAAAAACTAAACTCCCCCTGAATATAATCACAGAAATATAGTCAAATTGCAGAACATAACCAGAAGCAAACATAGTAAAAAAAAATCCAAGAACAATGGTGTTACAAAACATGCTAAAACAAAATTAACAAAACAAGAACTTGTAGAAAACCAAACGACTAAGTCTAAACGCAATCAAAGATCTCCTAATCATCAGATGATGGAGGCGACGGAGGCAGATCACCCAAGGTATGAATCAGAAAATCAAGGCGATCGAAGTTGTCGGTCATGCGGTTGTCTAAAGCGGTGAATTGATCAGTGACGTAGGTGCGCAGGTCTGTCATTTGGGCTTGATGGACAGCTTGTAAGTTATCCACATGTGCTAGCTGGGAGAGGCACAGTGACTCGAACGGAGAGTCAATACGAGATAGAAGCATGGATTGGTCAAAACCAACAGACGCACCAGGAGCAGAACCAGATCCACCACCTTCTTCATTCACAGATGGACCAAAGTGAGGTTGAAAGGGAGCTTGTGCTTGAGGCTGATCACCATCACCATCTCATCACCATCACCATCACCATCACCAACATCATCACCAGCACCATCACCAGCACGAACCAGAGGCATATTCTCCAAAGGTAAAGCATTGAGTTACCTAGCCTCATCACGCAGCAACCACTTCTCCTGAGTAAGCACTTGATACCTCCAAATGACAGCACTATGAAGCACGTTTTCACCCATACAATTGTGTGAGGCATCCAGTTCAATAAACTCCTCATTAAGATAATGCAGAACTCTTTTGAAATTGAGCAGACGCTGAACAAACATAACATAAGGCAGTTGATAACTAACTTTAGTACCAATGACACCTTTCATGCAATCCATAATGATCCGAACCCAATTCACTTGTATGCCTTGCTTGATGCAATACATCAATTTCAAATCACTCCCTAAAGCTATGGCATTGTTACCGGTAGATCGTGGCTTCAGGCAGTATGTGATTACATAGAGTAGTAGGCGGTCTTCAGTCTTCATTCTACCAACCTGCTTTTTGGGTCCCAGCCAACCAAGAGGATTCCTTAAAGTTTCCGTATATACTTGAACAGGATTGCAGCGTCTAAAAACACTATTATGATCACCCTTAGATACACCCTCAGCAACTAAACCAACTAATTCCATAAAATCTGCTTCAGTTATAACTATATGATTATCCCTAACCAATGTTTGCAGACTATCATCTCTAAAAATCAGATTAGCATAAAACTCCTTAATCATGCGAGGGTAATAGTTACATTTCAATTCCAAGAACCTGCGAATACCTTGTGTCTCTAATTGATTGTGAATAGCAAAGCCTGCTTGGGTAAGCCAATTGAAGTTCAGCCACCTCACAATCTGGATGCGACGACTCTCATAGCTTTGCACTCAATTGTTGCGGTCATAAGCGTTGAAATGCGGATCTCCAGCAAATGGGTCAAGATTCCCATGAGCCGGTGATGTGCGGGGACGCGGTCCGGTGTACTTAACACGCTTGCCACGACCGGGAGTGCCTCTTTCAGCCATTGATTAGAAGAAAAAAGAGAGAATAAGGGATGGTTAGAGAGAGAAACCGAGGAGAGAGAGAGAGAAACCGCAACAATGATTTGTGGGGATTTATTTGAGAAAGAAGAGGATTTTTGAGAAGAGGAGTGATGGAAATAAGTAAAAACACCAAGAAGTTGAGTTAATTTGAGAGAAAAATGGTGGAATTTGAAGATTGAAAACCTAGGGTTAGAAAGGAGGAAGAACGGCGCAAGGAAGAAGATGAAAAGTATGTGGATACTTTTGATGTATCCTCCTTCTTATGGGTCTGTTGGACACGGGATATCCAGATACATCCATTAGTATTCGGATACTTTTGTGTATCTGTTTGTTTTTGCCCAACTGAACACGCGGTATCCGGATATTTTGAAAAGTATCCGGATATTTTTCTCAGTTTTGACCAAAAAGGCATAAAAACTTAAACCAAACATTTTTAGCACAAATAAGCAAACATCCTAACAGCATTTGAACATGAAACATGAAATTTAACACATGAATATACTTGGCACACTCAAATAAGGCATAAATTTTAATTAAAAAATAGGAGATTTTTGGTACTAAAATTCAACAAAAACAATTAATTGATACTTGTTTAATCAAGAATACCCAACTCTCGTCTAATAAAATAAAAAGAATCTCGTGGCAAAGGTTTTGTAAAAATGTCAGCCAATTGTTTTGTTGTTTCTACAAACTCCATAACACAATCTCCTCTTAAGAAATGATGCCTTATTTCTATGTGCTTTGTACGGGAATGCATAATCGGATTCTTAGAGAGATTAATGGCACTTGTGTTGTCACAACGAATAGGGATGTGATCTAATATCAACCCATAATCAACTAATTGTTGTTTTAGCCATAAAATCTAGGCACAACAGCTACCAGCCGCAATGTATTCAGCTTCAGCCGTTGACAATGCAACACAAGCTTGTTTCTTGGAGGACCAAGCAACAAGTGAACTACCTAGGAAGTGACATGTTCCACTAGTGCTTTTCCTATCTAATTTACAGCCAGCAAAATCAGAGTCGAAATAACCAATTAAGTTTAGATTTGCACTCCTTGGATAAAATAGACCCAAGTTCATGGTTCCTTTCAGATATTTCATTATTCTTTTAACACTAGTTAGATGTGATTCTTTAGGATTTGATTGATATCTAGCACATACACATACACTATACATTATGTCAGGCCTAGATGCAGTCAAATATAGCAAACTACCAATCATTCCTCTAAAACGAGTTACCTCAACCGATGGTCCTTTTTCATCCTTGTCTAGATAACACATGGTTGACATTGGAGTTGAGCTCGGTTTGCAATTGTCCATTCCAAATTTTTTTAGAAGCTCCTTGCAGTACTTGCTTTGATGAATGAAGATGCCATCATCAACTTTTTTGATTTGTAATCCAAGGAAGAATGTTAATTCTCCCATCATTGACATCTCAAATTCACTCTGCATCAAGTCAGAGAAATTCTTGAAAAGTTTCTCGTTAGTAGCACCAAAAATTATATCATCAACGTAAATTTGAACTAAAAGAATGTCTTTACCAGTTTGTTCAATAAAGAGTGTTGTGTCTACATTTCCTCTTTTAAAACCCTTTTCTAATAGAAAATTACTCAATTGATCATACCAAGCTCTAGGAGCTTGCTTAAGACCATAAAGAGCTTTATTTAATTTAAAAACGTAGTTCGGATATTCGAAATCTTCAAATCCTATAGGTTGAGAGACATACACTTCTTCTTGAATAAAGTCATTTAAGAATGCACTCTTTACGTCCATTTGGTACAACTTAAATCCAACTATTGATGCAAAAGATAGTAGTAATCTAATGGCCTCAAGTCTACCAATCGGAGCATAGGTCTCATCATAATCGATGTCCTCTTCCTGATTGTAGCCTTTGGTGACCAATCTAGCTTTGTTTCTAGTTATTATACCCGATTCATCCAATTTGTTCCTAAAAAGCCATTTAGTACCTATTATTGAATGATCATTTGGCTTTGGCACAAGTGTCCAAACATTATTTCTTTTAAATTGATTTAATTCCTCTTGCATAGCCATTATCCAATGTTCATCCAACATAGCATCATTAACGGTTTTAGGTTCTAATTGAGAAACAAATGCAATAAAATGACAATAATTACGCAAGGAACCTCGGGTTACCACTCCCTTGGTTATCTCACCCAACACATTTTCTAGAGGATGATCCTTCTTGATTTTCCACGCTAAAGGTAAGTCAGTGATAACATCTTCAGACTGAATTAGTTCTTTCTCTTTTTCTTGTTCCTCCTCAATTGTTTGTTTTTCCTTATTGTCTTCTTTTGGTGTACTTTGTGTCTTGTCTTCACCATACTTGTCGTATAGATGTTCGAACGAACCTGTACTATCATTAATAGAAAGATTCTCTCCTTTCGGAGACTCGTCAAATACAACATGTATAGATTCTTCCATACTCATAGTACGTCTATCGTAAACACGATAAGCCTTGCTATGTAAAGAATATCCCAAAAATATACCTTCATCAGCTTTCGGATCAAATTTTCCCAAATATTGTTTTCCATTATTCACAATAAAGCATTTGCATCCGAAGACACGAAAGTGTGATATATTTGGTTTTCGGCCTTTTAGAAGTTCATAAGGAGTTTTCAAAAGTATAGGCCTAATTAAAACTCTATTAATTACATAGCATTCAGTATTAACAGCATCAGCCCAAAAATAATGTGGTATTTGACTTTTATTCATCATTGTTCTAGCTAACTCTTCAAGTACTCTATTTTTTCGTTCTACAACTCCATTTTATTCCAGAGTTCTAGGTGCATAAAATTGATGTTCAATTCCATTCTTGTCACAAAATCTATCGAATTTGTCGTTTTCAAATTCACCACCATGATCGCTACGAATAATAACAATCTTATTATTTAATTGATTTTGAATTTGTTTGGCAAACCTTTTAAAAGATTTATAAGTATCACTTTTTCTTGGAAGAAACAAAGTCCATGTAAATCAAGAAAAATCATCTACAATCACTAAAGCATAGTAATTACCTCTGAAACTCATAACTTGTGAGGGTCCGAATAGATTCATATGGAGTAACTCCAATGGTCTAGTTAAAGACACCACTTTCTTTGATTGAAAATTTGATTTTGTTTGTTTTCATTTCTTACAAGGAATGCAAACTCCTTCAATAGAAAAGTTGAGATTCGGTAGACCTATTACTAACTTTTTAGATTGTATCTTTTTCAATTGATTTACATTAACATGTGCAATCTTCCTATGCCATAGCCAAACTTCATCCTCTTTACTAATAAAACACTTTGAAAATAAAGAGGTGATGTCATTCAAATCAACTAAATAAGTGTTATGCATTTGATTACCGACAAATTTAATAGATTCGTCTACATCACTTTTTATGATACAATGGGTTGAAGTAAAAATAACGTGATTACCCTTATCGCATAATTGACTAATACTCAAGAGGTTGTGCTCTAGGCCTTGAACCAAAAGAACATTGTCAATAATTACGTTAGAGGCATTACCTATTTTACCTTCACCCATTATTTTACCTCGATTGTTATCACCATATGTGACGTAGCCTTTTTTTGATGCAGTTAAGCTCAAGAACTTCCTCCTATCTCCTTTCATGTGTCTCAAACATCCGCTGTCCAAATACCAACGATCTTCCATCGTTCTAAGACACACCTACAAGATAAAGAGATTACTTGCATTTTTTAGGAACCCAAGTGGTCTTGGGTCCTGACTGGTTAGCATTTAGATCAAATCCTTTCTTAATCCATACAAATGAACCATTTGGAATACCTTTGAGTTTAATATTACATGTATTTGGAGTATGCCCAAAAATTCCGCAATAATGACAAGTTGGCTTTTTAGAGTAATTGACATTTGAAAACGATACCAACTTTCTATATTTGCAGTTTTTGATATCCCAAACCAGTTTTATTTGTATTTTCTCTTTGATTAGCAATTAAGTTGTTTAGTTGCATATCACCTTTAGTTGCAAGCTTAGTTTTTAAATTGTGCACTTCTTTTTCAAAATGCTTGCAACTTTCACATTCGGCAATGGAATTTGCTTTTAGTTCACAATTATAGGAAGCATTAGAATAAGTGAGATCCAAAGTTTCATTTTGGAGTTGAAGTTCATCAATAAATTTTTGCATTTCTAAAATTTTAGCTTCATGCTCCGTAATGATTCTCTTTCTTTCAATATTGATTTTAGCTAGCTTCTTAAGTTCCTTATGCATTTCAACATAAGCTTCATAAAGCGAATTATAAGTAGTGTCTTCAGAGTCAGAATCAGAGTTAGAATATGTTACCAATTTAGAGTTCATTGGCTCAGATGATTCTCCACTTGATGAAGCTTCTTCATCAAATTTTCCCATTAAGCACAGGTTAGCCAATTCTTCCTCATCTGAAGAGCTAGCATTCTGCTTCTCTGAGTCTTCAGGCAAATCCCAAACAACATAAGCCCTCTTGGATTTGAATCCTTTGCTATCCTTTTTGTCATTTTCCTTTTCCTTGAGATATTGAGCGCATTCAATCCTTATATGACCCGTGTTACCACACTCATGACATTTTATCTTTTCCTTTGGAGTCTTTCGAGAAGATGCTTCATTTTGATTTCTTTGTTGTCTATTGAATGTATTTCTCCTCTTAAGGAAATTTCCGAACTTTCTTACCAAAAGCCCCATGGTCTCATCATCAATATCGTAGTCAGAGTTTTCATCTTGGGGTAATTCTTCAAGACTTTTTAGCATCTTTGTTGTAGTAGTCTTTAGAGATATCCCCTTTTTGCGCTTGTCTAACTCTTTATGCATGTTTAGTCTTCCCAATTCCATTTCGTGCTCTTGTAATTTTCCAAAGAGAGTAGCAAGATCCATATCACTTAGGTCCTTTGACTCCATAATTGCAGTCACCTTTGGTTGCCACTGTCTATCTAAACATCTTTAAACTTTGTTAGTAAGTTCACCATCAAGAAAAGTTTTTCCAAGAGCTAGTAAATGATTTATTATGTGCGTAAAACACTTTTGCATATTTGAGATGGATTCTTCGGGAAGCATTCTAAATAGTTCATACTCATGCATGAGGGCGTTTAGTCTAGCCCTTTTGACTTCACTAGTACCTTCATGAGTCACTTGTAAAGTGTCCCACATCTGTTTGGCACTAGTACATTGAGAGACCCTAAAGAATTCGTCATATGAGAGAGCAGATGTAATGACATTTTTTCCTTTCAAATCATAACTTACTTTTTTCTTATCATCATCATTCCAACTTCCCTTGGGCTTATCAAGGACAGAGTCATTAACCTTATGTTGTGGTACAAAAGGGCCATTTTCTATAGCATTCCAAATTTCTACATCTATTGCTTCAATGAAGATTTTCATCCTAACCTTCCAATAGGTGTAACCTTCGCCCGAAAACATAGGGGGCGATTAATGGAAGAACCTTCACCACAAAAGGGATTACTAGAACCCATTGTTTACCAAACTAAGGATCATACGGAAAAAGCAGTTATGCTCGATCGTTTTCGACCGAGCTCTAATACCACTTGTTGGAAAACAAGTGGGTAGTATTATTCCCTAGAGGGGGTGAATAGGCGAAGAATACTAACTTCACCAATTAAAAAATTTCGCCAAAATTACACACTTAATATGGTCTTGTTTCGGTTTATCAGAGTTAAAAAGAATTTTCGCTTATGCTTAAATATAACAAAAATTAAATGCGGAAATATAAAGAGTAATGAAAGAGAAGTGAACACAATATTTTATCCTGGTTCACATTAGTGTGTTAACAAACACTAATGCTACATCCAGTCCTCCCTCTCTGAAGTGGGAGATTTGCTTCACTATGATCAAGAATATGTTAGTACAAGTTAAACGTTTAAGAGAAAACCTTTCCCTTAGACTTCACAACCAAAGAACCTCTTTGGCACACTTGCAATTCCCTAACCAAATTCTTCACAATCACAGCAAAATCCTTGTGTCCGAAGGAACCTCCTTCAGTAACTTGAAACCTTCAAGACTTGGATGAAAACCTTTCACCAAACTTGCGGAAGTGTGAACGTTTGTTGTTGTAGTCACTTGCACCCTTGTGTGCGATTAACAACCCAAATATGTACAATGTCTATGAACACTAATTCAGTAGTACAAAGTAAAGAGAATGAATGATAAGTGTTTATCAAAGTGGGTTTATGAAAGTGAAAGGAGCAAACACTTAAAAGTTCTTCGTTTATATGTTAAAAGTAGAAGAGATCATGAAGAACTTGTGAAATCTCAATGACTTATGTTTTTCCAGAAAGTTCAGAGAGTGTTGAGACTTGTAAGAACGTTATATTCTATTTTGAAAACGTTTGGAATCTATATATCAGTTAGGATAGCAAACGGCTATGTTTATGACAGTTTTAACTGTCAGTATCCGGATACTTTTGAATGTATTCGGATACATCGTGTTTAACGGGGTATTCGGATACTTATGGATGTATCCGGATACATTTGATCAGATACACTTTTTTCATTTAAAAATTGTTTTTCCATTTGTTTCAAATGTTTTCATACTTATTTTAAAATGCTTTCTTGACTTCAAAAACATTTTATTTGTTTTAACAAAAAAAAATTTCTTAATAATTTTTCCTTTTACTTTTGAAAATCACCCATTTTTTATTTAACTTAGCATGCATGCCATTTTTCTTTAGATTATGATTTAGCTTCATTCTAACTTAGACTTAACCATTAAGCACCTAAGGAACTCTAAGAGAATTAAATTAACATTACATGTTTATAAGAATCCCTTTTGGACTAACTTGAGTCTAAGCTTCAATGTTGTGAACTTTGCTTTTTGCAATCATCAAAATCTCTTGGGTCTTTGCTTCACAGATTGAGATACTCCTTAGGGTATTGACTAGTTATAAAAAGTAGGATGTGAAGAACCCTAGGGAGTTAAATTAGTCTGATACTGAGCCACCCCTGAGGGTGTTGATTGATTATTGTAATTATTAAGTGTAAATAGTTTGTTGAATTGTATTATTAATACTGTTGATTATGCTTTAGTGATGGTCTATTATTGTAATTATGATTATTATGTATATACATTTAACTAAGAATTGTTTACTATGATTGCTATGTTTTGGGATTATTGAGTGTAAAATTGTGATTATATGTTTAAAAATCATCATGAATATATATATATATATATATATATATATATATATATATATATATATATAGACACACACATATAGTTAAATAGAAAAGAATGGTATAAATCAGGAAATGTCTTAAATATATGTAAAATAAAATAATATTTGATGAATTAACGTTGTTCCAAACTTAACCGGTTAGTTGAGTTCAATAACCGGTTAAGATACAAATACTTTAACGAAGATTAAGAACCAAGATAATGAAATGATTTAAATCTTTTTGGATCTCTATTATGATTTCTTTTAAATTCTTCTGCTTAAATTCTAGAAAAATGTCTCGCTCCTTATGTCTTAACATTTTAGGTAAATTTCGGACAAACGAGGAATAGAGGATTCACAACGGTGAAGGCAAAGGAAGGAACTTTTATCGAAAAAGCTCTGATTCTATGTTGTAAATCCCAATATTTTAACATAATTGTAATTCAAGTTTTTGTAATTAAATAAATAAATAAATAAACTTTTATAAATTTTGTATTATTTCTTTTTATAATAAGGTTAGATGTTACAGCGCCCTCCGCAATAAACACGCAGCTTGAGCTTGTGCGAAGTTACTAAATGTGAATGGAGAGAACCCAATTTGAAGAAACAGATTCCTCCAAAGAGGTAACGAGAGAGAGCACCTCGAATGAGAGAAACAGTAATGAGAGAAACCACAACCAAAGCATCAAAACATGGTCCAATCAATCAAGAACAGAGACTAAAAACATTCCAAACTTCTCAACTAAGCACTTATTAGTCACAACGTAAAACAGAACCCTTACACTGTGTTCGAAGGCATCTAACAATAACGATCTACGATTCTCCCAATCCTATAATCACACATTCATCATTCTCATAACATAAGCCATGAATGCCTAAGTTAAGTAACTAAAAGTAAAAAAAATTCATAACAATAATTACTAGCAGCAAGAACAAGCACAGAAAAATCATCATAAAAACTAGAAACTCTGTCGCACATTAATTTAAATATCTAAATTCCAATGGTTGAAAAAATTAGAATTAGGAGTAAAGATATTAATCATCCATATAACATATCATAAGATAAAATCCCGATTCAAAAAAAAATCTAAACTAAACACTAAATCAAAATCAATCAATCAATCACCACTAGACTTCTAATAAACATAAGTAAGACCACACTTTCCACAATAATGCCTGTCAACATGATTAGCCATACTCCTACCTACCACTTTCATGCCTTTAAACATAAGCAAGCTCCCAATAAACTCCCCTACTCCTACCTACCACTTTCATACTTTATAGTTGCTTCTAAAAACAAAACACTCATCAGTATAAAATAAACAAGAAATACTAAAAAATAACAAACAAAAAAAACTTACCGAACCTAAAGATTAGTAACAGATTGGAAGGGACGGAACAAATTGAAAAGCAAAATTGGAAGCTATGTCTCAGATAGGAGGGGAATTAGGGTTCGTTGAGGCCGAGAGTGAAGGGGAATTAGGGTTCATCGAGATCGAGAGTGGAGGGGAACTAGGGACTAGGGTTCGCCGAGGTCGACACTGGTTGAAATTGAAACTAGAATCCATAAGAGGGGAGCCTTCGCCATCAAGTTCTCCACCAGTGGGCGTCTCCTCCTCCATCGAAAAGACCCTCTGCACCTATGCTTTCGCTAACTCTTACTACGATTTCGATAGCCGCTTCCTCTCCCCTATGCAAGCGAACTCCAGCCTCGAACAGGGCATCTCCGATAACACTTCTCCTCCAACTCACGCTACATCGTGTCCGCCTCCAGCTACACGACCCTCTGCTTCTGGGACATTCCCACCGACGCCTTAATCAAAACCCTCACCGGACACACCAACTACATGTTCTGCATTAAGTGCAACCCTTAGTCAAACGTCATCGTTTCGGGGACTTTTGATGAGACTGTGAGGATGTGGGAAGTGAGAGGAACATAACAAGTGAAATGAGAGAGGGTTGAAGGGATATGGGCAGCTGAGAGAGAGTGAGTATGGAGAGAGTGTTTTATTAGGTTTTATTTTTATTTTTTTAAATGTTAGTAGGTTTCCTTTTTATCTTTTTTGTTTTTTTATTTAATTAAAATTTTCTTTAATATATTTTGTAATGACTAGTCGTTGCGCAAAAAACATGTTTTTGCAACGACTTAAATATGTCGTTGTGTAAAATAAATATTTTGCAACGACTTAAATAGGTCGTTGCATAAGTCAATTTTTTGGCAACGACAAACTTAAAACGTTGCAAAAGATATGTTTTTTGCAACAACAAACTTAAGTCGTTGCAAAAATATCTATTTCTTGCAACGACATTTTTAAGTCGTTGCAAAATGTTGTTGCAATAAAAGGTTTTTCTTGTAGTGTTCTAGCCTCAAGAGTAACTCCTCCCTTACCTGGAATTTAGAGAGAATGTAAGGGAACGACAACTTGGTTGGTTTTAGGGAAAGTTGGACAACACCACCTTGGAACAGGAATAATTTTCTGAGGACTCCAACACTAGAATTTAGCATTTTTTTACAATGAAAATACAAGAAATCAATTAGGATCAATACTATGCTATGAGGACATTAATTAGAAACATAATTATGGACAATTCATGAACTGGTCTTATCACACTGCTAGCACAAAGTGGCTACACTAGAATTTCCGTTCTCTGCTTCAAGGATCAAGACTAACTTTTAGCAACTTTGGCACCAGAGTTCAACATGATCATGCAATGAAAATACAAGAGACCAATTAGAATCAAGCCTATTATCAGAGTAATAAGATTAGAATCAAAATCGAGGACTTATAAGGCATTGGTCTTACCAAACGAAGTTGCTCAATCGTGCTTCTGGGAACATTGGTTGCTGAAACTGGTTACAATAGAAACTTTAAGGGACATTCAAGCCAGAGTTTGAGACTCAAAGCTTCAGAACTTCATAGAACACTTAGGCACGAACGTACTTGGTACCACAAGGATGCTTGGAGTGGATATGGTTAAGAGAAGAGGCTGAAGAGAGCCTTTATCTATAGGGGAATAAAAATAGTAAAATAATGGTTGAGAGGGGTGAGAAATTATGAGAATTTACTCAGAAAATGGCCAAGTAGCAAGCCTACGATCCCCTACGTTCACTGATCCACTACTCTTTTGGCAGCAAAACGTGGCATCCTTGGGAGCAAAAATGTGTTTTTTACTCAGGGCCGCCCTTGAATTGGGAAGAGTTAAGGCCGAAGTACTCTCAGTAATCGGTTACTGAGAGTGGTTAACCGGTTATTGTGCTTCAGACCACACTGAATTGGGCAATTTTACATTATGTTAATCCGTTAACACATTATGATAACGGTTAATGTGCTAAAATTTGCACAGATTAAGCAAGTTTTTAAATTCTATAACCGGTTAACCTATTTGTTAATCGGTTGTCTAAGTTCAAAAATCAAAATATACTATTATATTATGTTTCCCTCCAAAAATATCTTAGTACGCTGTTGAAAAGCCAAAATTGACTCTGCTGATGATTAATTCTGGTGTTTTGCAAGGGCTCTAAACATACCTAGAGGGAGGTGAACAGGTGAAGGGCTCTAATTGGTACTTAATTGGTTGTCTGGTTAAGATGCTGAAAAATGCATTATCTTTAACTTTCAAGAAAATCGTTCTTTGAATCAAAATCAATTCCAACCAATTAGATAATCAATTAAATGATTCTTAACACAATTCTAAAGTTATTAAATGACATATCAAAGATTAAAACAACATACGCAATGTAACATCCCGCGTTTTTCCGACTAGGATGAATAAAAATTTATTAAAGAAAAGTTTTAAGAAATTGTTTTACAAAAGGTTTTCAATAAGTATTTTGTTCGGTTACGAAGAAAAGCGTTGATTTTACGGAATTTTGATAAATTAATATTTTTATGGAGTTAGTGAAAATGATTTTTATGAAAAAGGATTTTTATTATTGAGGATTAGTTTTAAAAATGAATTTCTTTATGGACTTTGAAAGATGTATTAACTTTGAAAATCCATAACTTTTTAACCATAACTCCAATTTTTATGATCTTTATATCAAAACGATCGTATCGAAATGTAGTTTTCAAAAATGTATCTTTCATAATTTTCTGGGTTGGTTTACGAAAATTATTTTCAGAGCTGTAAAGGACGAATTTTAAAGAAATAAATCATGAAAAATGGTTTTTGATTTTTAATAAATTTTTCCTTTTGGGATTATCTTTAATATATTAAAGTATGATTTTAGAAAATGAAATAAGGGCTATAATTGCAACCAATAAGTACAGTTTATTATTTAAAGGAAAATTGTTAATATGCATGATTAATTAAGTTAATTGGTGTGTGTGCTTGAATTTGAATGTGTTTGATTTATGAATGGGTGCCAATATGTGTATGTGTGATTAATTGATGAAATATGAAAGTATGCTTATATGTGTGTGTGAATGATTGTATAATTGTGATTTTTTTATGATGCATTACCATATGAATTAATAAATATAAGGTGATTAGAAAATAAAGAAAAATAGTAGGACATGTGTGTGTTGTGCATGGTGCCACGGTTTTGGGGTGAGAATGCATGAAGGAGGTATGTGTGATGTGTGTGTGGGTGACAAGTGTAGGAGTGTGTGCATGTGTAAGCTTGTGAGGCAATGCATGTTGACTAAGCTAGAAAAGGAAAAACAAAAATAAAAAGAAAAGAAATTAGGAACTTGGGGACCAAGTAGTTAGAAGCTTAGAGTGCCAAAAATACCCTCCTTAGGTGCATGTGTGGCTGAATTGCTTAAGGGCCAAAGAAGGGAAATACTACTCCACCTTAGCCTATTTCCTCCCATTCCTTCATTTCATATGTTTCCTTCACCCTTCCATTCATTCTTTCACTTTTCCTTTCACACCAACAAACACTTAGTCTCAAGAACAACATTAGCTCTTGAGACATACACAAAAAAAAAAAAGAAAGAAAGAGGGCCGTGAGGGTAGGAGAAGGAGGAAGAAGAAAACCATGCTAGATTAAGCCTTGTCCCTTGGAGATCTAAGTACTAGAAGATTAGAAGAACAACCCCTTTTCATGGTAGGATTTGAAGCTCAAGAAGAAAAGTTGTAATAGTTTAGTTTTCCTTTTTGTTTGTAGATCTAAATCATTTTCTTCTTTGCATGTTCATCTTTGTGACTTGAGAGACGATTTTATGAGTTGTTATTCTTTAATCTTGGACATTAAGGACTCAAATTAATTTGTAATATGTTAAAGCTTATGTTTGATGTTCTTTCTTCTTCTTCAATTTTATTTTCGGATCTATGTGTTGATTTGTTCTTGCATGTTGATTTTTATTGTTGATCTAGTGTTTTCTTTGCATTAATATGATTTTCTTAAGTTGATCTTGAATTTTCTTACATGCATGTGATAGATCTTGATTTAGAAATGAGAAATCTAACATGTTTAAAAGCTTAATGTTCAATTCGTTTTTAAAAGGACTTGTGTGCTTATGATTTTATTTTCTTGCTTGATTTGATTTTGGGTGCATGTAAAGGAAAATTATTTTTATAAAAGAGTTTAACTTAGTGCATGAAATTTTTGATAAAAAGAATTTATTTTCTTGGTTTATGTTTCGGTGTGACTTAAATTTTTGAAGATGAATTTTAATTAAAATATTTGATGCATGCATGAAATGATCTAGTAAAAAGAAGCATGCTTTGATGTTTGTTTTGATTTTCTTTTAAAATCTTGATTTTGGTTCTTGAGTGTTGATGTATGTTGTATTTGAATTAAGATAAATTGTTTTCATAAAATATGTTAATTCGGTTTTTGAAGAAAATAATAATTAAAGGATTGATTTTTATAACTGATTTGTATGTATGAATATGTCTTTGATTTTCATGAAAAGAAATAAATAAACAAATTGTTGAATGAAAAATGTTATGCTGAAAATTGTGATTTGTGTGTTTTTAACTTTGAAAAATGATGTTTGTGTATGTTCAATAATTCTGAAATTTTGCCACTGTCTTAAACATGTTAAAATGAACTTCTCTGAATTTTTAAATGATTTTTGGAATTGATTTTCTAATTTTATGAGAACCAACTTTATGAAAACCATTTTCAGAAAATAAGTTTTTCAGTTTAAAAGGAAACAGAATTTTCGAACTTGTACTACTCTAAATTGTTTGAAATTTTTATGGTAGCTTCCTTAATACCTCTAGATGTTCTCTGTAAAATTTGAAGATATTTGGAGTTGATTTGATATTTTTACCAAAGGCAAAACAGTGAACCACTTGGTTTAGATTTTCTGGACTTAGTGATGAATTTAATTAGAAAAATATGACTTGCACAACTCCAAATAATCTGAAAATTTTATTAGATAGTCTTGACTGTATAAGAAAGATTAATAACAATTTTCATGAAATTCTGAGTTGAGAAACTATTTTTAATAATAACGTTTTTGCCTCTGGCCAGCAACAGTACTGCCTTGGTTTTCATGTAAAATCTTATTTGAAACTTAGCTTAGGATTGTTTAAATGGCTTGAAATTTTTATATGATGAACTCTGGCATATATGTGTATGTTCTGGAAATTTTTAGGATTAAATGAATTTGTTTGATTTAGTTTTGGATTTTACCTTTTGTGTTTTATTTGTAATCACACTAAGACTTTATTTGAATGTTTTGGATGAATATAAATTCTATGCTTTATGATATGACCTTGGCTGCCTTGTATGATAATTATGATATCTTGAATTGATTGAATGAGTGATTGTTTGATGGTATATTTAGTTTATGCATGAATGAATTTAGTTAATCAAAGTGTTGTGTTTGATTGTGTGATTCACTACAAGAATTTTCTCGGACAGCTACGGAATATTGCGTAGCAATTCCGTTGCAGTCCTCTAGCAAAGTAGTCATAACTACGGAATTGCTGCGGAACAGCTACAACACGGTGCGTAGCGTACATCAGGTCGCTAATTCGCTACCGAATAATACCGTAGTTATTCCAAAGCTAATTAAAGAATAGTTGTAGCTAATCTGTTGCAATACTGTAGCAAATTAATTGCCCACTTTAAAGTAATAATAGTATTTTTCCGTAGCTATCCAGCTAGAAATATTTGGTAGCTGATCCGTAGCCAGTATTTTCACAATCTGTAGCAAAGTTGCATCTATTTCGTAGCTGATGTGTGAAAGATAACCACATAATCCCTAGCAATTTTGAAGCTATTCGGTAGCTGTTTTTCCTAGGTGTTCTCTAGCAATTCCCTAGCTAAATTGCATCACAATTCTGTAGCAATTCAGTAGCTGTTTGGTACCTGTTTTCCTAGCTGTTCGGATCGCATTTCTGTAGCAATTCGGTACCTTTTTTTCCTAGTTGTTCTTTACCTTATTCCGTGGCGTCATTGGATGGCAATTCTGTAGCAATTCCATAACTACATTGGATTTCTATTTTTATAATTCCATTGGAATTCTATATTTATTCTGAAGCTATTATTCTGTAACAATTATATTTTATTTTTCTCTTGGGATTTAATAGCTATATTACATTACTAACATACTTAATTTTTATATCATCGAAATCATGTCCTAAGAAAGTCCATTTAACTTCTAAGGGTATGAGATTGTTAACTTCCTCTTTGATTATCTGAAATGCATCAAATATGAGTAAGCATCTTAAGACTTCTAACTAGAGCATTGTAAACTATTGACCATCATAGAAAATAACAGTTTAAAACTATTAATCATCCTAATTAACAATTAAAGTATTAAACACCAAAATCATTGTCCTTTAATGTTGTTGTCAACAGTTTCCTAAATACCATAATACAAACAAAAACAAACATAGATTATCTTAGAATGCCTAACATTCGTGCTGATAAAATAGAAAAAATATTCAATTTAAAAGTTCAAGATCTGCTGTAATCAGATATATTAGCAACCACAAATCATGAACAGAGCATACTTTGTTTTAAATGTGAAATTTTCTGGAAAAGATCCAGGAGGTGCACACCAGATACCATCTGTGTCTAGTTCAAGTGGTTTTCCTATTTTCTCCACCAGCAAACGGGCATTCTGAATGATTTTTGCACCAGTATATGTGACTACTCCAGCCATTTCCATGGAGTACCATCTTGCACCCCTGTAAGATAAACATCCATGAACGAGAAGATTGAGAAGAAAAAATAGCAAACATTATTGAATGAATCCCACAAAACATTAAGAACATATGGAGGTCAATATACTCACTTGCGCATCACATATCCATAAAAGGAATTAAGAATACACTTGTGAGCTAGTTGCAATGAATCATAAAGCACTACCATGTCCTGGAGCATAAAAGTAATCAAATAAAAGAAAATCCCGAGACAATAATGTATTGATCATAAAATTGAGTAACTGACTTGGCAAAACATATCAAAACATATCAAATTTGGGTGAAAAAAAAAAATTTGACTTGGCAAAACATATCAAATTTAATTTTAATTTTTTTAACAAACATAAAAATAGGTGAAATTTAATTACTAAAATTAAAATCCCGAATTAATTCAGATTTAAGAATTAAGACCATGCTTTATAAGTTATAAGCTACCTCAAGTAGCTTATCTAAGCTCGTAGCTTACTGAAATAAGCCTCTTTACCAAACACCAACATGTAGCTTATTTTTTATCAAGTAAACTAGTTGACTAGCTCGTAAGCTATTTGAAATTAACGATGAAACTTGTATAAAAATTTGTGTTGGATTAGCTTGATCACAAACTCATCATAAACACATTACAAAGTGAAATATTTCAGCCAAGTTACACCAAGCCAGCAACCCAAAAAGAGCAAAGAATACTACAGCAGCAGAGCTCAAATTATACCTTTCTCAAGTCTTGCAACTTGTGGACTTCCAACTTCACATGATCCGTAAGGAATGCAACTTCACGTGTGGACTCAGCACCTAGAAGCTTTAGTCCAAAGTCAACATGTGGCTGCAAGCAAGATCAATTAAGACACCAAAACATAAGAAAGAGAAAAAAGTATCATACTGCCATTTATAAAAGTAGAAATGCTGCATAAAATCCTCCTAAGTGCTACAACAACAAGAAGAAATGAGTCTTCGAAGAAGAATTAGTGTACAAGAAGATATCAATCTTGGCCTCTTGGGCAAATAATATGCTCAACATTTGAAATAAAAATAAAAATAAATAACAATTAACAAGTTAATTATATCTGACAAAAGCAGGTTGTAAGTTCATCATCAGCAAAGTTCATCAAAATATTAAAACCATCAATCTGCTGCTGCCCTACTCCTCTTGTCACACTCTCTCTCTCTCTCTCTCTCTCTCTCTCTCTTACACACATACACAAAAGAAAAATTTACCTGAAGGGTTGCTTTCAATCCAAATTTCTTAACGGCAATAATCACATTAGGATTTCCAACCCATTTTATAGAAGGCTCCATTATTAACTCCTTCTCATCAGTTACATAAACTTTCATTCCTATTGAGGAGAAAACATGAGATTAACAATAAGTATTGAGAAAATTCATATGATATCACAAGTAAGTTATCAAGAAATAACTCAATGGTATGCATAAAACAGCACGGAAGCAACTTTCCATTCAGAGACAATATTAAGGAACACTGACAAAAATGAGTAATTCATAACAGGTGCCTCAAATGCATAATGAGAACATTCTAAAACAGGATCTTACGATAAAATGCATCATATAATTGATCAAGTTTTCTCCAAACTGAAAAATGAATCCATATTTCAACTTGTCTGTTCAAGACCAGGGAAAGTAGGACTGATAGATGTCAGAAAATTGAAGTGAAAAATGAGACATATCTGAAGATTTTATGTACTCTTCAAGATGCTATGTGCTCTTTCTAACATAACCGAGTCAATTCTTAGTTTGTTGCCTTTCCAAAAAATGAATTGCACAACATTTACTTATAAACTGTGATATGTATATTACCAAAAAATGAATTGCACAACATTTACTTATTTTGGGATCTGCTCTGCAATTATGGGTTTTGCAATGTTCTCTGCAGTCTTGAAATATTGTTTACATGCAAAAGCAATCTTATTAAGCAGAGTACCAGAAGTACTCCAAATTGTTTACATAACAATCTATAGTTTGTCTCCAGCATCACTATTACATTACAATCCCTGTTATTAACACTTTACTACACCTCTGCATACAATTATTATAAAACTATAAAAACTGAATTACTCCTCCCACTCAATTCTAATAACAATGCAATTCAGACCTATTGCAGAGCAACATGGCAAGAAACATGGCCCTGAGCACTACAAAGCTAAGGGAGAGCAAAACCAAACCTTGTTATAAAAGGATTAAAGGACTGAAGCTAAATCTATAACAGTGAATCAATAACAATGAAAAACTCAATTGAAAATCAATTTTCCAATCTATAATACATAAAAATTCAGGTTTCTAATCAACGCTGATTTGATGTGAGTTAAAATCAAAGTATTGTATTCAAATCAATGAATCAGAACCGAAAATCACTTAAAAAACCATAACAATTAACAACAATATATATTCAATTCAATATAGTTTATCACAATAGTAATAGTATAAGAGTATTAGCGAGATTAAAACTAAAAGTGGAATTGATGAATTTACATTAAAAAAAGGCCCGATTTCGGGGCAGCAGCAACGATTTTCGGCACAGCGGGGTTATCGGTTCCCTTTGGTTTCAGCCACTGCACGACAGATCCAAGCAATATAGCTTCAGCAGCGCCTTCTGCTCCCCGGCAGAATGTCGCCGCCAGATTCATCATCGTCACAAACTCAATGTTTCAACAAGGTGACCCTCGGTTGGTACTTGCAAATTAACCCAACTAACAAGCTAAAAATTAGAAGCTATAAATTAACCAAGCTAAAAATTAACCCAACTAACAAGCTAGAAATTAGAAACTTGCAAGAGAAACAAAACTCATCCCAAATAAGGTACTCGCAAACTCAATGCCTGTTTCAAACGTGTCATTGACAAACCTGATAACAAAAAAAAAGGCTAAAAATCAAAGAATAAGCAAAGGTGCATGACCAATAAAACAGAATTTCACAGTAAGCAGAAGAAAGCATAAGTATACCTTAGGCTTCATTGTGGGTTATAGGTGCTTATGCATACAAGACGTGGATAATTGGCACCTCAACAAAAATCACAGAAAAATGAAATTGTTGAACCTAACATCATTCAATTATGAGTGTGGCTCCCTATAAAGTGCAAAATGAATTTCTTCACATGAATTTCGAGAATAATGAAGGACCAAATCAAGCAACTAATGAATCCCTAATTTCACACATAAATCCCTAATTTCAGTTTACTCAAATAATCACATCTACCAATTAAATCCCTAATTTCACACACAAATCCATAAAGCAACATGAACAATGACAACAACAGTGAGTAACAGGGAGAGAGAGTAGAAACGAAGCACACCTTAGAGAGTGTGTGGTGAAAAAATTCAAATAGCAGTACCCTAACTTGACAACAATGTGATTTAATAAAACAAAATTAGAAACCTTAACTGAAAACAAAATTCCTTTAACTACTACAGACCCTAACTGTACAATCTAAATAATAAAACAAATAAATTCAAACACAAAATAGAAGCTATTCAATTGAGGTTAGGTCGAACAAATTGAAAATTGAAGCAAACAAACAAGAACGAGAACAAACAAGAACAAGAAGGAGAAGAAGGAAATCACGCCGTGAGGGAAGGAGGAGAACAAACCGCTTCGAATATCGTGATAGAGTTGAACCAGAGAGTGAACCCGAGAGCTGTCGCCGCCGTGCGTGAGTGAACGAGAGAGAGTGAGGGTATGGAGCTGTCGCCGCCATGCGTGAGTGAACGAGAGAGTGAACGAATTGAAGGAGAAACGCAGGGAGCTGTCGCCATGCTTGAACCTTGAAGTCATCAGATTGGTTGTTCTCCTTCTTTAGGGATTTAGTGAATGAGAAGGGAAGAGAGTGAAATGGGAGTGTGATTAGGGTTCAAGAAAGAGAAAATCAAAAAGAGAAAATAGGGAGGCCATGGGGAAGGAGGGAGGCGGAGGTGAAGGGAAAAGGGAAGAGAGAAGGTGAAACGTAAGGAATGAGTAAAGGAATAGGAAGGAGTAGCGGGAGCAAAGGAAGAAGTAGCGGGGCATGAAAATTTTGCGGGCTGTGTCATAAAATTTATCAACTACGGAATATTGCCTAGCAAACTAATCTGCTACGGAATTTTATCAATATTTCCAAGCTAAACCGTAGTTGTTCCATAGTTGTTTTTCATATAATAAGTTTATTTTATAGTATTGAAAACTAACTATGGAAATTAATTTCGTATCTATTCTATAGGTGATTTGCTATGAAATTGCTAGGAAAATATTCCGTAGCAAAATTCCGTAGCTGTCTGAGAAAATTCTTGTAGTGATTGGTTCTGAAGATTAATTGGTTCTGAAATAGTCTAATCTTGATTTAATTGAATAACTTTGGACTTAGTGGTTGCTGCCCTTAATTCATTTCACAATGTTAAGTTTTTAAAAATAAATCGTTTAAGTGTTTATTTTATAGCAAAGTGCTATACGAACTAAAGAATGATTTTTCGGTGTTTTTGGGTTTTCTGAAAAGTAATTTACGGACTCATTTAATTGCTGTCCAGATTTTATTTAAGTTGTTTTTCAACCTTAAAATTTATTTGGTTGGTTTAAATTTTAAGTTTTAAGTGGTATGTAACTTAAGAAAGATTTGATTTGAAAAAGTTCTAACGTTTTGCGATTTTCCGACGAGAGATAAAAAGAGTTTTCGAAAACGCGTTAAGATAATGAGTAGGATGATTATTTAAGATAGACTAGTAACGTTAGTATCGTCTATGTAGTACAAGGTGCGTATGAGTCGAGTAGTGGAACAGCTGACGTATTGGAAAGGACCCGCAACGATTTCAGATGCTGGAGCATGAGGTGAGAGATGCAGTAGGCCTAGGTCATCGTGACGGGTAGAGTCGGCTCTAAACTAAGTGCATCAAGTCTGATTGAGCATTTGTCATAGGTCATGCATTGCATGATTATATGTGATCTATATGTGCTAGATGTTCATTCGTTTTGTTAAATATGTTGCATGAATAATTTTGGTTATGTATTGAATTCCTCTATGAGCATTTTGTTGAGTATATCCTGTTCTGTCTGAATGTGGGTGTGAATGATAATGCGAATTATGAGAAAGAGTAAGACTTGAGACTGAGTAAGAGATTAAAGAGAAATAATAAGAAAAGTAAGAGATCAAAGATGAATTAAGAAAAATGAGAAGGTTATAAGAAATGAATGAGAAAGAGGATGAAAAGAGATATGATTGGAATTGAGATTTTAAAGAGAACGTGGTTATGAAAGTGAGATGTGGTTTGAGTGGATATGTGATTCCTCGTTCATGTTTTTGGGAAGAAGCTTAGTGTTGAGTTGAGCTTGCTCCTCCATTAACACTCACCCAAAAATGTGATTTTTGAAAAAGGTTTTTGAAAAGAGATTTTTGAAAAGTTTTTGTGAAAAGAATATTTTTGAAAGTTTTTGGAAACATTATTTTTGAAGAAGTTTTGTGAAAGGATTTATGAGATGAGGTTTCTGAAAATGTGTTGAGAAAGAGAAAGTTTTTGTGAAATCATGTTTTCGAAAAAGTGTTGCGAAATGATATTTTGAGAAAAACGAGGAAAAGAGGCTAATGATGTTAAAGAGAAATATGATGAGAATGATGTTGAGCATGAGTTTATGAGAAAGTGATTTGAGGCCGAGGGCCATTGAGATTTTAGGGGGATAGATTGCGTTTAGTGATCGGGCTTCGTTGAAGGGATGCACCAAGGACAGGCCGATCGTTAGGATTAAGCCGCTAATTAAAACGTGAATCTTTAAAAGATTTAAAAGACATTTACAAATGTGGTGAGATATGAGTGTCGTATCGAAGTAGTGGAGAGGAAGATACTATGGGTATCTGCGGATACTCAGGTGGGGATTGCAGGAGGGGAGGACGATGACGGTGAAACGTCAAGAAGTCTAGAGTATATTTCTAGGCGGAACAACTCCACATGTGGCGCACTAACGTGGTGGGGACTGGGTCTAATGTCGTGGCACGTTCCGCAATGCAGACTAGAAATATACTGTCGCCCCCTCGATGCAAGTCTAGAACAGTGAGAGGGACTGGAACGGGGCATTTGTGATTGCCGCTGAGAGCGTTCCTGATTATGTGATATGATTGAATTGATTTGAGGCTGAGTCCTCCTGGTCTGGGACCATTTGTTTGTGTGACAGCTGTCGTGCCGGCGTGGTAACGGTCCTGTACTCCTATTTGCTTCCGACTAGGTTGGGTGGATGACCGAGGAGATGTAGACGTGTGTGCGAGTTCAATGATGTGTCCCCCTCATCATTGAGCGAACCATTTGATAAGACTTAATAATGATAAAAGATTACAATAACGAACGTATAAGAATTTGTTGGAAAGATTGAGAAAGATGGTGATGAGGCTTGGATATTTGAGGGCTTGTGATGCCAAGTGAAGTGATATGTGTTGTGATGATTTATGATTTTGTTATCCTTGTTTCCTATGTGTACGTGCTTGCATGAATATGTTTATCATATGCACAACATGAGTAGTTGTTAATGCATGGTTCCTATATTTTTATTCTGAGCATTATTTTATAAGAGTCGTTAGTATTCTATCTGGTCATGTATGTACTTCTGGAATACTGACCATCTCTCCTATCATGTTGTCATATCGGGTTATTCCGGTATCGCAACGGATAGATGGATGACTCTGTAGTAGAATCTGTACCTTCGTCTCGAAGCGGATTCGGTAGTGGACTTCAGCGAGGAAGATTAAAGGTCAAGAGTAGCAGTAGGTAATCCCCTTCGAGTACTGTATCCCTTGCAACTACTTGGTTGTCACTGCTATATCATTCTGTACCCCACTTGATATTTTATTGAGTATGGTTTTTATGGAACAAGATTTTAAATGTTTTCTTGAATTAGATTTATGAAGTGAAGTTACAAGGCGCGATGTTAAGTAACATTCCGGTTTCTAACTTAACTTGTGATGTGTGACATGAGAATGTATTACGATTAAGTTACTGAAAAGTTTTTGAACCTTAAGCGTCTCATGTCCATGTCACCATTTTAAAAAAAAAAATTCCCAAATTTTTACTATATTTTGTTAAAGAGATGATGTTTTCAAGTTGCCAAAATCGGGATGTTACACGCAAGATTTTCCATACATATAAAGAATTACGCAAACATATGTAATCAAAAGCGTAAAGAAGAGAAGGGATAGAAGATTTGACACACCGATATATCATGGTTCACTCTCAACCTTCCGAGAGCTACATCCAGGCCTCCCATTCTAGAATGGGAGATTTGCGTCACTGTGTTTTTAGAAAAATGCTTGTACGATCACGCTTCCAAGGTACCTCACTTGACAAACCTCAAGAGATCCCTCACCCTTGATGTAGCTTAATCACAATCTTTCTAAAAACCCTCATGAACCTCTAACTAGAAAGATATATCACTCTCTAGTACTAAGAAGATACCTCACTCTCTAGTACTAAGAAGATACCTCACTTCCTAGATTTCTCCACTCGCTAAGAAGATACCTCACTCCTTAGGCTTTCTTGTATAGGAGATACCTCACCCCTAATACACTTTTGATCTATTGGTGATGCCTTATACCTCAATCTTTAATCTTTTGTGTTGCCTCTAAATGAACACCTTGAGTGTAGTAAACAACTCTATTGAAAGCACTTGGATCTTGAATCTCAATGAATGCTCGTAAACAATTATGGTTATTGAGATCAAGAATGAAAAAAAGAAATGAATATGAAAATTCTCTTTTGATTCTCTTCTAGATAATGGCTAAGGGTTTCCGTGTATTTGAAATTATGAAAACTCTCTTAAAGATACCCTTTAACAATGGCTTTAATATGTCAAGTCGGTTACAAAGTTAGTTACACTAACAAACTAATTTTGGCCCTTTAATGATGTGTTAATCAGTTAATCTGTCATGTTAACTAGTTATCGTGATTTAAAAAGAACTATTCTTGGCCATTTTACACATTGATAATCGATTACTGAATATTGGTAATCGGTTATCGATTTTAATTCAATCAATGTTTGCAATTTAACACACGATAGTCGATTATTGCCTTTTGGTAATTGATTATTGCAGTATTAAATTGTTAACCAATTAACCTTAAGAAATGTAACTTGACTTATATATAAAAACATAAGTTCTAAACCCATTATTAAGTCAAAGTATGATGAGTGAGCATGTTTTAAAATATTTGTAAAATCATATGCATCATTTTCAAAAGATTGGTTTTGTAATGAATTAATTCATGATTATTCTAAGATAATTAATTGAGATTCACTACTCAACCTAGACTCTACCCAAACAAAACATCTTAAGGACCTAATAAATGTAAAGAAACAGTAAAAAATATGTCCTATTTAAGTGAAGCTCTTGAGTCCTCTTGTTGTTGTTGTTGTTGTTTGTTGACTTTTTGTTTTTCTTTTACTTTTGTTTTCATCAAAAGATTTACCAAGCTCACTTGCTTTATAATAATATTACCTCTCTCTCTAAATATAAAGCTCTCTTGACACTTTTATTTTGTCCCTATTTATAAAGCCTCATACCAATTTTCGATGATCATTAATTACTTTTTTTCACAAATGCCCCTATTTATTTAACACTTTTTAGATTCCCAATAATATTAATAGGGGTAATTTTGAAATTACATATCAAAATTTCACATTTCCAATACAATTAACTAAATTATTCCACTTTCTTAATAGATGTGAAATCCCTCAAAGAGGCTTTATTTTTAGGGAAGGAGGGAGTATTATATTAGGGAGGTGTTATTTGCACCCTATTCATTACTCCATACACCCAACTTTTATAATTTTTTACACCAAGTTTCCAATATTACCCTAATTATTATTACTCGCACTCATACATCTATTATTTACACCCAACACTAATATTTACACCCCTAATCCTAAAAACCTATATATATATATATATCAATCAATACTCACACCCTATATATTACTACTTACACCCAACTTCTTCTTCTTCTTCTCCATACAGATTCTCTTATCCATAAAAATCATGTTCACCACTTTGCTCACTCAAAACCTTACATACCTTTTTAATCATTGAAAACATTATTGTGAAAAAAAAAGGTATGCAAGATTTTCAATAAAATTTACAATAATGTTTTCAAACGATCTAGTTAATAATATTAACGAAAGGTAACATGAAAACTTAAAAAAAAATGACCAAATCGAATATTGTGCTTACTAGTCAAACCTAGCAGTAGCAGGGGAGTAAGTGAGTAACATATCTAATTATTATTCTAACTCCAACCAATGATGAAACCACTTCGTGCAGAGTTTAAGAACACAATCAGTCACATTTGTTCCCACATGATAATATCGAAATATCACTTGGAATAACCAATAAAGAAGAAGCAGGGTTTAATAAAAATTTACATTAGTTAAGCGTTTGTTTTGGAGGAACAAGAATTACTTAAAGTACAAAAATCAAGAAGAAAGTGCTAGAATTACAAGACACCGGAGAAAACACAATTGAGTCACACACCCTCTCTCCTCCCACCATCAAAACCCCAATAAGAAATTGGTCTTTGCAACTCAGTCAGTCTCCTCAGCATCCCCATTATACTAATGTGCAGATCTCAAGAATAATACGACATCATTTGAATCAAAGGAAAACACTAAGTCATAGTAAACAAAAAAGAAAAAATAATAATAAACAAAGTAACCTATAGAGAATCATCAATATGGAGAATGGTAATACCCGGCGGGAGGTCCCATTCCATACCTTTTTAATCATAAAATTTACAATAATGTTTTCAATGATTAAAAAGGTATGCAAGATTTTGAGTGAGCAAAGTGATGAACATGGTTTTTATGGAGGAGAGAATCTGTATGGAGAAGAAGAAGAAGAAGTTGGGTGTAAGTAGTAATATATAGGGTGTGAGTATTGATTGATATATATATGTTTTTAGGATTAGGGGTGTAAATATTAGTGATGGGTGTAAATAATAGATGTATGAGTGTGAGTAGTAAAGATTAGGGTAATATTGGAAACTTGGTATAAAAAATTATAAAAATTGGGTGTAGGAAGTAATGAACAGGATGCAAATAACACCTTCCATTATATTAAGGGTGAGGCTGGTGTTTTCTTTACTTTTAGTGTTTATTCTTGGATTCGTTGCCTGTTAAGTGATGAACATATTGATGATGATGATGATGAAATTAATGTATTCTATTTATTGTGGAAGATAAAAGCTCCTAAAAAGGTTCTTTCTTTTAGCTAGCGCCTTCTTCTAGTTAGCTAGGCACCTTACTTGTGATCAGCTTTGGCGCAATGGTGTCCTTGCCCGTAGTGGTTGTACACTTGTACCTTTTGTAATTGTGACTCGTAAACAGCAGACCACATGTTCTTTATGTGTTCCTTGTCACAATGCTTATGGTCTCTGGTAGCAGCTTGGTTAGGGGTTCCTCTCTTTCATGCTGCTACAACATTGGATCTCTTAACTGACTTGCAACTTTGTTACCTTCCATGTGGATTAAAAGGCATGGATTGATGCTTTGGTTAACTGTGAATTGGTGTATCTAAAACCATTGTAATTCTATTGTATTCTCTAATGCTAAGACCGATATGGTTGGGTTGTTGGATCTGATTAAAGTTCATTATTGGCATTGACTCATGTCTTTTAGGAATTGTATTATGATAGGAAGCTAAAAGCTATCCTACCAAAAGTGATTAATTCTAAAAGTTATTCTTACTCCTATAAAAGCTAATAAAAGATAATAAAGATAAATTGCATCATTTTTCATTGATTCTAAAGCATAAGGGATACAATCTTTATATAACAAATATTAAAACCCTAAAACTAATAATACTCATACACTTGGCATAATCCTAAACACTAAGAACCTTCTAGAATTATAAATATTTAATAACTATTTATTTAATTATCTAACTATGATTATCTTGCTCCTTTTCTCCTTATGGACCATATAATCAACTTTATCATTATATGGCCCAACCTCCTATTATTGTCGACCCCTTGAAGACCAACCTTGTCCTCAAGGTTGAAAATATTAGAAATTATATCTTGCCAACATAAAACTGGATCAACTCTCTCTGCATGGTTACAATTTTCATTGTCATAATTTTCTTTGTCTTCAAAAAGATAACTAGGCCCAAGAATATAATATGTGTCAGATGCCCCAATCTCTTGAGTAAGTGGACAGGGTGCACTTAGTCCATATTGCACCACGCCAACACAAAGGAATTGATGTGCATCTCCCTGGATAATAACAGCTGGCACATTGGATATTTGATAGGCATTGGATAATGGGAAAAGTACAGGTACTAAACAGCCCCTGGAAGGAAAATAAGGAAATGAGGGCTCATCAGCATCTAAATTACATTGATCCAACGGTCCAATAGATGCCCAAATTTGAACCAATGGTCCAGATGACCTTGATTATGGAGAGAGAGTAGTAGTGCTTATCCCATTTGCATCTTGCTCAGAGCAAATCACGATAAACTCTTCCCCTAGCATTTCATTCTTTTCCATCTTCTCTTCTGCACCAAGTTGGTGACATCCAAAAATATATCTCTCATTAACACCATTAGATACTTCACAATAATACTTTGCACAACATGGAGAAGATGATGGTGTACTCAAGAGCTTTTTTTTCCTTTCATCTCTCTGCCCCGGTGGCATCGGTGGTGTTATCCACGGTGGTCTCCACAATGGTGTTTGGGATGGAATTGTCGTTGTGGTCACTATGGACAGAGGCCCGGAGGCTGACGGTGGTTGAGCAGTGGTTGCTGGGATCGACATGGCAGTTGTCGGCGATTCGTCCTCTATTGACAGCTGAGGAAGAAGGTCTCCCCTTTCTTTGTCTCTGAGACGGATGTTGGTGGCGGGGGAATATCGAAAATGATTCTCGATGGTTGAGACAGCGTGACCAGTGTTAGAGATGGCGGTAACCACGATGGAGCCTGCGGCGGTGCACAAACCCCTTTGGCCCGGTAGAACAGTGGTCGACGGTGGAGGTGTGGTGCCCGTCGATGAGGCTTATTTTCCTCGAAAATAAGGGAAATGGTGGCTTTTAGTGACAGTCGGAGCTGTTTGAACCAGTGACGACGCGGTGTAAGTTGGTGGTGCGGTGGATGTCGACGACACGGTGGTTGTTGGATCTGTTTCTTCTTTTTATCATTTTGTTGTTTTGGAGAGTGAAAAGATGAAACAGGGATGCTGTCATGTGGAGGTGGAGAAGATGAAGGCATATGGTAAATCAGAAATGATGTATAGGTTGAGTGATAAGGCTGAAGTGGTTGAGAATAGAGAGGTGAGGGTGGATAATATGAAGATAAGGGTGAATATTAGAGTGGTTTTGGTGGTGGTTGAGGTGTTGGATAATAGGGTGGTTTTGGTGGTGGTTGTGGTGTGAACCACTGTGGCTGAGAAGGAGAAGCAATTGATGGTGGCTGTTGTAGGGTTGGCCAGGTTGGAAATGAAGGGAAATGAGGAAGAAGAGGTTGTGGTGCTGAGATTGAGGGAAAGATCCGTGTGTTGGAATGAGAAGAACCATGGATATTTGCTAATTTTTGTTGTATCTCAGACATTCTAGCAAAAAATCTTTCATCACTAGCTTTAAGATTTTGCTGGAAAGTTTCATCACTAGCTTTAAGATTTTGTTGGAAAGTTGTAAATCTCTCATTGAAAGAGTGCAGAAGTTGTTGTGAATTATCATCTACCATTTGGGAGGATGGTGAATTCAACAATGAAAGAACCTGTAACATCCCAAAATTTAATTTCAAGATTAATTAGGAAAACCTAAGCTAGAATTAATGATAGGAACCATAGGAAAACCATGGGTAGGAAGTAAGTGTAGTGCCTTAGAGTTAGAATTGGCCAAAATAGGAGTTTTCATTAGAGTAATCAATTACTCTGTAGGGGTTAATCGATTACAAGGCCTCTGGTGAAAACACTTAAATCTTGCAGCATTGATAATCGATTAACTCATGGAACTAATCAATTATCTTGTGAAGTAATCGATTACTTTAAGTGAATTAATCGATTACTTCCTCTCTGCTGAATGTACTAGAAAGTGTTGCATCAGGTTGTAATCGATTACTTTTGGTCAAGTAATCGATTACAAGGCCTCAGGTTGGAACCCATAAAATGTTGCACTGAAGCAGTAATCGATTATCTGGCTAGGATAATCGATTACCAGTGGGTCTGTTCAAAAAAAAAAAAGAGAGAGAAAGAGGTGTACGTGTGGCACCTTTCTACCACACAAAAAGAATCTTTTCCTTCTCTCTTTAATTCTTAACCACACACTCTTTTCCCAAACAAAATAAAATACCCTTCACTCTCACTCATTTCTCATTCTTATCACCCTCTCATCTCTCTTCTTCCTCTCCCTCCCACATGAGTTCACCATTTCCTCCCACCAAGTCCATTTGCTGCTCTCATTCCTCCTCAAGATCCTAGGGTGTTATTACCCACCATCATCAAGCTCACTTGGTAAGCTCCATCTCCCTCTCTTCCTCTCCATTTTCGTCCCCCTCACCCTCTCTTATCTCTTTATTTTGGGTTTTCTCTCTCCTTCACATAAAACCACCATCAACCACCATAAACCATCCGAATCCACCATTCCAAACCTATAATCATGAAACCCACCTTCTCCCAACAGCTCTCTCATATGTGACTCTCTCTCTCCAAGGGTTTTCTCTCTCCTTCAATCTTGAAGAACGGAGTGGAGATCGGTTTAGAGATTTGGAGTCAAGGTAGATCCGGAGTAGATTTGAGGTCCTTGGAGCTTTGTGTGGGCTCTCTCCCTCTCTAAGGTAAGGGGAGTCTCTTTTCCACACCTTGAGTTAGGGATAGTTGGGGTATATAATAGGATTTGGGCTAAGTAGTTAAATTGGGTTGTGGGTAGCAAAATAGCACCTGTTATAAGTTGGTTTAGAGAGAATGAAGGTATTTTGGTTTAAGTTAATAATTTAATAATTTAATTTAATTGTCATAAATTGCTAAAGAAACCCCTTTATGTATGTTGTAAATGTAGGAAGTGAAGAACCCTAGGGAGTTGACTTATATTTATGCGCGCTGAGACATACCTGAGTATGTCGATTGATTCTGTGAATATATGTTGTTTGTTGAGAGTTGTTACGTTTGCAATGTGTGTAAAATGATTATATCAATGGCTAAGAGTTAACTAATGTGGTAAATTAATAATGTTGGCTACGAGGTGGAGTAATAACTAATGGACATAGGGATAATGCGTGAAGGTTTAAATAAGAAGTGTAATATAATTGTTTATTTAAGGTTGTTGATGATTATTGGGAATGCAAGGGTTTGGTTTCTTTAGTGTTAATTAATAGTACGAATATTAGTGGGGAAGAGAATGATTTCTTGTTTTTAATTGGTGAATATTTTAAAATGACGATGAATAATTGTGATTATGGTGAATGTGTGTGGATTGATAAGGACGGTTGAATTGATCATTGGGACATTGGGACACTAGGTGTACAAACGCCCCATCAGGCTAAAACGCCCCATTAGGTAAAAATGCCCCGTTAGGAGTCAATGTCCCAAAATGATCAATTCAACGAAAACTAAAAGAATGGAAAATGTGTAAAAGACTAAAGTGTGTAAATGGAATATTTTAATGAAAGAGATAAGTATGAGTATAAGACTATATGTATTAGTCCTAGCGGGTGAGGCCTAGTGGATGATAGTCCTGATGGGTGAATAAAGTCCCTAATGGGTGTACAAACGCCCTAGCAGGAGCAACCAAGCTAGTGGTACAAATTAAAAGATAAGTGGTATGTTGTCCTCTGACCGTGAGGGGACATGCGGTATTATGATGGGTGTGTTGTTCTCTGACCGTGAGAAGACACACGCTAAATGGATTATAATGGGATATGAAAATAATTTTGGAAATGAAAATGTAATGCATTTTGTTAGTCATGGCTTGGTTTGATTATGATGCTTAAGTTTTTATTATGTGCCTTTTTACGATCTTCTAATTCAATGTGTCGTGAAAAGGTCTCACCCTTATGTGGTTAACATTTTAGGTAAATGTCAAGGAGCTTGGGGATCAGAGTGTCGCAGCGGAAGTTTTGGAAAGAAGGAAAACTTTATTTATTTGTGCTACTTATATTGTAAATGGATGCCCAGAATTATTTGGTTGCGCTACTCATATTGCATTTGAAATATCCACTTTCGAATGTAAATTTGATTTATGAAAAGAAATTTTTAAGTTCTCCATTTTAAATTATTAAACCTTTTGAATGATATTTTTAAATAAAAATTGGGTGTTACATTTATGGTATCAGAGCAGTTCCTTCCTTCCGACCTGAGGGAAAGTGGTCCCGATCTCGCTGTGAACACTCTCATCTCAAGCTTCTTCTCAAGAGGTGAGACCCTTTTAAGTGAAAATTTTAATGTTTGGTGATTGGTGCAAATGTTTGATAGTAAAGGAGAATAGAATGTGATTCTTTGGGAACCTAAGTAGGATCCCTTAGGGATTCAAAGAATTACATCCTATAAGTGTGGCACGTTTGTAAGCAGAAAACTTCTAAGGTGCAAATTGATTCTTGTCTAAGGGATGCAAATTCCAAGTTGAGTTAATTAAAAGTTAAAGTTTCTTACAAAGGAAATCTTACTAATTAATAACGGAGTGCATAAACTTTAAATGGATAACGAAGGCTATTACCACGGATGGAATGTAGTGTCGGAATTGGCCAATCCGATGTTGCATTTGTCGGGAGGTGACGTCGTCGAAATCTAGAAGTTTGTGCATCATCGTGAATTAGTATTTGATTCCCTATGTACAAAACTTTTGTGTTAGTTCTTTTATGTTTGTTTGATTTGCTATGTGCTTTGTTTGTGATCTTAATGTTTTTTTATTGAGTAATTTGGTGTCAAAGTAATTGAACCGGGATTAGAAATGGAATCGCATGGAATAAATAAATTATGAATCTCGAATACTAATCCAACCAAGTGATTAAAGTCATGTTGATTAGATTAGTATTTAAGAGAACGAAAAATAAGGTTTATACCAAATTAATAAGTGGTTCTGTAACTAAACTTGATTCAAGTGATTGTGGCATCAAATGAAAATAGGCATTGAGAGCTAACCGATTGGATTTAAACCGCTGAATCATATTAATTTGAGTTTCAAATAAAAACGAACTTTTTGCCCAAATTGAGAAATGGTTTGAATCCAATCAAAAGGATTCTCGAAATATGCTTATATGTGATATAAGTGTAAGTGTTAAAGTAAACGGACAAGAAATTAGAAGTGGAACCATGATAATCAAAATGATTTACTACCTCGACTTTAATCTATCCGAGTGACTCAGTTTACATCGGTTAGACTAAAATCTATAAAAACAACAAAAACAATTTTGTTGAACTCGTGGTTGAATCCACCACTAATTTGATTTTCGGCGACTTTGATACTAATCGAAAGTAAGTTGGAAGCTTCTAATGATTGAATTTGAACCCCAAGATACTATCAAAAATAAAAAAAAATATAACCAAAAGAGGTTTATTCAATCGAGGAAGGGGTTAAAATTCAATATAGAGGTTCTTACCTCACTTTTGATTATATTCTTGGTGGTGTACTTGGTTTTCATGAAAAAGTCTATGTTATGTGGAAGTGAACTTAAACTTTCGAAAATGTTTTTAAACGATTTTGGGATCAATAGTTTTTCAATTGCCATCTTTAGGGTTGGAAGTCCCAAATTATTTTCCACTAAGCATTGACTAAAAGTGTTATTTTTGAAAATTGTGTTCAAGATAAAACTGAATTTTGTTTGTGTATGTTTGTTTGATATATGTGTTTGATATTCCTTTGTGCAGAGTGAAATTTTGCCTGATGCGTGTAAATGTTTAAAATGAATTTCAAAGGTTGCACCGAACCACAAACATTCCAAATGGATAGTGAGGTCGCACAACAAATTTTCAAGAACTAGTAAGAAAAGCAAGGATTTCTAAGTGATCGAGTAGTGAATTAACTTAACTGATTGTAACCAAGTCACACATCGATCAAATAGGAACCCTTGTTATGCGACTCAAATCAATTCGGGATGAAAACTCAAATTTTAAACTTGAAGTAAGACGGGAATATAATTGTCTCAACTTTTGAAGATGAATTAAAATTAAATTTTTCCAAGTACGAGGCACATTCCCTCTTTATTTGAGTTTATCTATATTGAGTGATTTTTCACTCCTTCATCTAGGATCTTATGAAAATAGATGAAGGTAGCTCATCATGGTAAGGTGCATGATTAAAAGTTTTAGTGAATTTTCAAATGAAATCATTTGTTCCTCATTAAGAGAGGAACCTAATTTGCAAAAGAATTTTGTTTTTATAAATGTATCTTTGTTTTCTAAATGTTTTCACTAGTATGGGATTCCTTTCTAAATTTTAAATCCCCATACCTAGTGATCTTTCAAACCAAAGGTTTTAAAGGACGTATGTGTTTGTAGTTAAGTGTTTTTGGGTAATTAGGGTTTTTATATAAAGGGAAAACTAAGTTTTTGGGTTTAGGATTTTGTTTGATTTGGAAAATTTGGCTTAAGCACCCTAAGGTTGAACCTTTGTATCGTGTGACATTTCAAACCAATCGGAGTAAGCTAGTATTTTAAACAAAATGAATTTATTGTGCTCTAATCGGTTTGATAATTTTACACAACCTTGGGCTATGTATAGGTGATGTCCCATCAAATTTTGAGGCCAATTGGAGTTTGTTTACTATTTTTTTTTAAATTGATTTGACAAAGGTTCATCTCGACCATTACAAATCTTTTACAAAGTGGACATAAGGTCAAAAGTGAACCTAATGAACTCTAATTGACTTGAGAATTTACCATAATGTTCTATTATGTTCAGGGAGGATATCTTCCAATTCTTCAAAAACCTTGGGAAATTGAATTTATAAAATGTATTTTGGTTGCAAACTATGTAAGTCCTATTCCCCGAACCCCTTTTATAAACGTTTTTTTTAAATGTGTGATGATAATCGTGAATGTGTTTGTAGAGGTAAGAGTTAGCCTTAAGTTAGACTAGAAATAGTTAGGAAGGAAGCCAAGTCTAGTCGTATTTAGGTTTAAGGTGTAAGATGTTGTGGATTATTGTTGTGAATGTTTTTCCCTGGGATGATGTTTACATAATTTATGTTGTGTGAATGATGGATGTGTTTGATTAGAGTTTAGATTTAGGACATAAGTGGTAGATTTGGAGTTAGAGTATAACCAACCCTTTAGGGTAATAGTACTTAGAGTGTATTAGTGCCATGTCCAACCTTCGGAGTAGGATTCCGGAGGGAAGCCTACTAACCTTAGAAATCTGTTAGAATTGTAGCTTAGAGGTTGACCCAAATTAAACCATAGTCGGCACTCTTCAATGAGTGCAAGAGTTTTGTGGCACATTCATGCTGAATGGTATGCCAATCCCAAGTGGGGGAGTAGAACCAAGTGAAGTAGGTAGTGTAGTTTAGAAACTCTTTTTCCGGGATGGTTCTCCAACTAAGGATTTTAAGCGGAATTTCGGGGACGAAATTCCAATAAGTGGGGGAAAATTGTAACATCCCAAAATTTAATTCCAAGATTAATTAGGAAAACCTAAGCTAGAATTATTGATAGGAACCATAGGAAAACCATGGGTAGGAAGTAAGTGTAGTGCCTTAGAGTTAGAATTGGCCAAAATAGGAGTTTTCATTAGAGTAATCGATTACTCTGTAGGGGTTAATCGATTACAAGGCCTCTGGTGAAAACACTTAAATGTTGCAGCATTGATAATCGATTAACTCATGGAACTAATCGATTATGTTGTGAAGTAATCGATTACTTTAAGTGAATTAATCGATTACTTCCTCTCTGCTGAATGTACTAGAAAGTGTTGCATCAGGTTGTAATCGATTACTTTTGGTCAAGTAATCGATTACAAGGCCTCAGGTTGGAACCCATAAAATGTTGCACTGAAGCAGTAATCGATTATCTGGCTAGGATAATCGATTACCAGTGGGTCTGTTCAAAAAAAAAACAGAGAGAAAGAGGCTGGTGTACGTGTGGCACCTTTCTACCACACAAAAAGAATCTTTTCCTCCTCTCTTTAATTCTTAACCACACACTCTTTTCCCAAACAAAATAAAATACCCTTCACTCTCACTCATTTCTCATTCTTATCACCCTCTCATCTTTCTTCTTCCTCTCCCTCCCACACGAGTTCACCATTTCCTCCCACCAAGTCCATTTGTTGCTCTCATTCCTCCTCAAGCTCCTAGGGTGTTATTACCCACCATCATCAAGCTCACTTGGTAAGCTCCATCTCCCTCTCTTCCTCTCCATTTTTGTCCCCCTCACCCTCTCATATCTCTTTATTTTGGGTTTTCTCTCTCCTTCACATAAAACCACCATCAACCACCATAAACCACCCGAACCCACCATTCCAAACCTATAATCATGAAACCCACCTTCTCCCAACAGCTCTCTCATATGTGACTCTCTCTCTCTCCAAGGGTTTTCTCTCTCCTTCAATCTTGAAGAACGAAGTGGAGATCGGTTTAGAGATTTGGAGTCAAGGTAGATCCGGAGTAGATTTGAGGTCCTTGGAGCTTTGTGTGGGCTCTCTCCCTCTCTAAGGTAAGGGGAGTCTCTTTTCCACACCTTGAGTTAGGGATAGTTGGGGTATATAATAGGATTTGGGCTAAGTAGTTAAATTGGGTTGTGGGTAGCAAAATAGCACCTGTTATAAGTTGGTTTAGAGAGAATGAAGGTATTTTGGTTTAAGTTAATAATTTAATAATTTAATTTAATTGTCATAAATTGCTAAAAAACCCCTTTATGTATGTTGTAAATGTAGGAAGTGAAGAACCCTAGGGAGTTGACTTATATTTATGCGCGCTGAGACATACCTGAGTATGTCGATTGTTTCTGTGAATATATGTTGTTTGTTGAGAGTTGTTACGTTTGCAATGTGTGTAAAATGATTATATCAATGGCTAAGAGTTAACTAATGTGGTAAATTAATAATGTTGGCTACGAGGTGGAGTAATAACTAATGGACATAGGGATAATGCGTGAAGGTTTAAATAAGAAGTGTAATATAATCGTTTATTTAAGGTTGTTGATGATTATTGGGAATGCAAGGGTTTGGTTTCTTTAGTGTTAATTAATAGTACGAATATTAGTGGGGAAGAGAATGATTTCTTGTTTTGAATTGGTGAATATGGTAAAATGACGATGAATAATTGTGATTATGGTGAATGTGTGTGGATTGATAAGGACGGTTGAATTGATCATTGGGACATTGGGACACTAGGTGTTCCTGCTAGGTGTACAAACGCCCCATTAGGGCCAAACGCCCCATCAGGCTAAAACGCCTCATTAGGTAAAAATGCCCTGTTAGGAGTCAATGTCCCAAAATGATCAATTCAACGAAAACTAAAAGAATGGAAAATGTGTAAAAGACTAAAGTGTGTAAATGGAATATTTTAATGAAAGAGATAAGTATGAGTATAAGACTATATGTATTAGTCCTAACGGGTGAGGCCTAGTGGGTGATAGTTCTGATGGGTGAATAAAGTCCCTAATGGGTGTACAAACGCCCTAGCAGGAGCAACCAAGTCCTAGTGGTAAAAACTAAAAGATAAGTGGTATGTTGTCCTCTGACCGTGAGGAGATATGCGGTATTATGATGGGTGTGTTGTTCTCTGACCGTGAGAAGACACACGTTAAATGGATTATAATGGGATATGAAAATAATTTTGGAAATGAAAATGTAATGCATTTTGTTAGTCATGGCTTGGTTTGATTATGATGCTTAAGTTTTTATTATGTGCCTTTTTACGATCTTCTAATTCAATGTGTCGTGAAAAGGTCTCACCCTTATGTGGTTAACATTTTAGGTAAATGTCAAGGAGCTTGGGGATCAGAGTGTCGCAGCGGAAGTTTTGGAAAGAAGGAAAACTTTATTTATTTGTGCTACTTATATTGTAAAAAAGAAATTTTTAAGTTCTCCATTTTAAATTATTAAACCTTTTGAATGATATATTTTTAAATAAAAACTGGGTGTTACAGCACCAATTGATAGGAAGCTAAAAGCTATCATACCAAAAGTGATTAATTCTAAAAGTTATTCCTACTCCTACAATAGCTAATAAAAGATAATAAAGATAAATTGCATCATTTTTCATTGATTCTAAAGGATAAGGGATACAATTAATCCTTATATAACAAATATTAAAACCCTAAAACTAATAATACTCATACACTTGGCATAATCCTAAATACTAAGAATCTTCTAGAATTATAAATATTTAATAACTATTTATTTAATTATCTAACTATAATTATCCTACTCCCTTTCTCCATATGGACCATATAATCAACTTTATCATTATATGGCCCAACCTCCTATTATATTATTCCTTTTTCAGATTGTTGTATGAGTTCATTCTCTTGTATCTCTCACCCTTGTAATGTTTAAATCACTTTTGTATTGGGTTGAGTTTTCCTTGAACTCTTATTATTTCATTTTACGTATAAAAAAAACATATATGTCTCTTAACTAAATTTGATGCTTTGAGTGCTCCGAGTCTTTTGAACTTGATTTTGTCATATATTATCGTTGAAATATTGTCATATGTTATTTGTTGAAATAGTTGTCCTCATCAAAATTAATGCTTATACAATTACTTCACAGCCACATATCTAATTTTTATAATTATTTACAAATGACGTCTCATAAAACTATTAAAGAAAATGGATAATGCATCGACAGTATAAAGTTTTTTACATCATCAGTGCATCATTCGTCGTTCATCCGTTTATGGTTGTTGTCTTTTAAATTAAAGTAATCCAATTGAATGGTGAATGATGAACTGATTGTGTAAAAAACTTTACACTGTTAGTGCATACCAATTGATCTCAAATTATTATTAAGTGGAAATATGTGTCATAATAATATACTAACTAACTTTCTTAGCTTGCATTTACTATTAAATTTTTTTTAAAATATTTATATCAAATAAGTATTTTAATTAATTTTTGGTTTATCATCAATATTACTTTTCTAAAACATATTTAATTTACATTAATTAAAAAACTTCATTCAATTAACCTACTTAATAAATTTAAATTTTTTTTGAATTATTATGAAAGGATGGAGTATATGATTAAGCTAATGTGGGGGGACATACGCGAAGCTTTGGAACCAACATGAAATGGATTGGAATCACAGAAAGAGAAAGAGAAAGAGATAGAGATTGTTGATAATGTAAAAGGACGTCACCAAAAGCAAAAGCTGCTAAGGAAACAGAGAGAACATAATCACGCCAAGACATGTGGGCACCAGCAAGCTATAGTAAAAGCATGCTTGGGATTCCGAGCCTTACATGCAGCTGCTGTTTCTTCTTCTTCTTCCTCCGGGCTAGGCTGCTCCACTTATTTCGAAGTTTCTATGCTTTTACAAATGCCTTTGTTACTCCTCTGGTCCTATATATAGGACATACTTAACCATATTTCTCGGATCAAGAAAAGTAGTTAGTTTTATGAATTCTCTGAGAATATATTGTAACATTACCATTTTACCCTATCAACTTTTCTTGAAAAATTCACACTCATTAATGAACAACAAAAAACACATGCATTTAATAAAGGCAAAAAAAAGAAAAAGCAATAAATGATGCATAGAAAATACAAAATGTCTTATATATAGGACCAAAAATTGCTTCTAGAATATATCCTATATATAGGATCGGAGGGAGTAATATTTTTAAAGCTAAAGAATACTTAATTATGTCACAAGTTTTTGACGTTTGAGGTATTTTTATTAAATATTCTTATTTTTTTTAATGTTTGACTCCCCGAAGTTACTTCTAAGTTTGTGATATATCTCTCCTACCAATTCTAGGCAGTTTTGCTGACATGTAACATCGGAATATCAGTCAAACGCAAGAGGTTAGTAATGTGGTGTCGCATGATGTCACACGGGCGAAGACGACCTCCCTCTTCAATTATTTTTTTATCTTTTTTCCTTTAACTAAAAACATAAAAAATATTAAAAATTTTAGTTTTATAATTTAAAAAAAAACAAAGGATCTTCGCCCACGTGGGACCATGTACCTAACCTCATGTGTCTGATTACGATTCCAATATTACATGTCAGTAAAATTGGTCGAAATTAGTAGTAGGGGTATATGACAAACTCAAAAATAATTTCGGGAAGCTAAACATTGGAAAAAAAAAAGAATAAGGATATTTGGCAAAAGTACCACAAACTTCAGAGACTTGTGACATAATTAAGCCGTTAAAAAATTAATTAGTGCACATTATTTCGTGTTCCGAAAATCTGAAAAAATATATTTTTCAATTACTAGTATTATTTACTTCATTTGATTTCTTAACAAATACATCAAAAATACTTGTTAGCATTTACCATTGGAAAATGCTTCTCCCTCATGTTTTATACGTAAGTTTTTTTAGCTTAAAAATATAACAAATTATTGCATGATCAAATCAATGATTCAATTAGTTTAAATCTTTGATTTAGAATATTTTAATAGAATTTATATTAAAAAAATTTCAAATTAATGATTTCAATAACATTAATAATATTGATTCTAATCCATGCAATAATTCATCTAAAAATATACTCCCTCCGCTTCATAAATAATCTATTTTAAAGTTATGCACGAATTTTAGGAAATTGTAAAATGAGGTAAGAATTTGAAATTTTTCTATTGTAATGCCCCTATATAATCGTTATTGAAGTAATAAAAAGATATTGGAAGTGAAAAAGAGAGTATGATAAATAAAGATATATTGAGAAAAATAGCATTAATTATGTATTGAATTTTGTAAAAAAATAATACATATGAAACATGGGTCAAAAACTCTATATATGAAACGGATGGAGTATTATTTACAAAGTTACTCCTTCCAATCTCAAATATATAATCAAATAGAAATGTTTCATTATTTGTATTAAATATAAACCAAACTTAACTAATTTTATATTCTCCATATAATCATTCATAAAATATCTCAATAAAGTGGTTGAATCATTTAATTTTTTGTTTCAATCTCAATGCATATTTTCTAAAGTAGTCTATTTTTTGTATGAATTTGAAAAAATTAAATGAACTCAACTAACTTTCTTAATAAATGTGAAGTTAGTTTTTATTGCTTATACTATTTGAGACTGGAGAGAGTAATTAATAGTGTTAGTGATATTGAAAATGCAAAATTTTGTATTTTTTTTCAAAACTATCTTAATAATTATTATTAGGATTCTAAAAAGAATGGAGTAAATTTGAATGTTTGAAAAAAAAAGTAATTAATGCATTAAAATTTTGAAATAAAACATACATTAAGGGAAAAAAATTCAAAAGAAACTAATATATAAACCGTAAAAAATAATAAATATCAATAAGATACTTCTATTCATTAAGAAAATTTAAAAAAATGATTTTATCTTAAAAAATTAATAAAAGAGGTAGTGAGGTATGTTGCAGCACATACTCAAGCTAAAAATACAGGTATTTATGTCATTAGCTTTTGGAACCAAACTGATCCGCTTAATGTAGTACTATTTGAGACTACATAACTGAATTTTTCATTGTTATTTATCTGTTATATTTTAAACAAAATACAATTTTTAATAAATCTAATAATTACTCAGATTTTTAATATATTAATTTTTTTTCACTATACGCTTTCTCTCTTTATAATCATTCATTTTTTCCTGGTACTTATATAAACCAAGACATATTAAATAGGAACAAACATGGAAAATAATTTATTACACTCTTAAAATCTTCAACACAACAAATAAAAAAACAAAACATCTCTAAAAAAACAACAAATAATAAGAAACAAAGGAAGTACAAGCCATTTATGCTGACATAATGAGCAACATAATGAGCATATGCATACTGTAACTATATTTTTTAATTTAATTTAATTTTTATTATTTTTTTAACTGCACACACAGTAACTGATATAGTACATATTTTCTTTCATCATGACATATATATCTATCATAATGAAATTCATGTGAAGGCATACCAGTATATAAATAATAGGCATGATAGTAAATTGGACTAAGTTGAGAGTTGTATGTACTTAGCTTATAACACAGATAACTGGTAGTAGTGTTGCTATGTGAACTTCCTAGGTGCGCTTTTGCTGCTGAGTTTTTACTTTATGTACTGGAACGCCTTCTTTAGCCAGAGCGTATTTCCACTCCTCCGGTTGCCTGAGCGCTTTCTGGAAAGCTGAGTAAAAGCAAATGTGGACGCTTTTGGAAAGGACGTTTTTCGTGGCTGAAAGACAACCTCCTTGCTGCAACGCTTCTTGGGCTGGAGACTGTTGAGATTGGTATCTGTGAAGCGCTTCCCAAATCAGTGATTTGTGATACTGTTGCTCCAGGACTTCCTCCAATGGTCATCCTTGTGCCATTAAGAATCGCCCTCTAAGCATCTCCTGGTGTATCTCCTTTTAGAGTTGAAGCCATGATTTCCCCGGCAACGGTGCCAATTGTTTCTGCCAGGATTTTATATTTTGCAAAGAAAATAACAGGAATGCAAAATAAAGGGATGGGTGGGGTTCGTAAACTTAATGAAATCAATGGCTTCAATACAATAAAAATGAAGGAAATATTGAGAACTCCCTGGAGGGCGCTTTGGAGCGGTGAACAGACGAGAGCGTCCCTGGTTCCTTGGGAGGGGTGATGAACTGGATGAGGAAGGAACCTTGAAAGTGATGATGAGGACGCCCAGCTCATGATGGAGCTGTGACTTACCTTTACTGCATGTCTTAGAAGATCCAGACAGGTTGGCCAGGGGGCCTGGGCATGTTACTCGAGAGCGTCCTCATCATTAACAAGCTAGTTCCTTCCAGATTCGTTTCTCCATGAAAACAGGGACACCTTCCCTTTCCAAGGCTTGACACGCCTCGTGGGAAGACTTTTCGTCTAAAAGCCTTCCAAGCCACGCCACTCTGCGGAGTTCCCGAAGCGGGCTATCCTTGCCTAAGCGTCACCCCTGCACGAAGGCGACGAGGATTAGTCCGAACACAATAACAGTGAAGATTATCCCCTTTTGCTCTCTCTTATGCTTTCTCTTCAAGCTGGGTCGTTGTAGTTTGTTCTGGACTTTCTTGGTGTGTATGGACTTTGCTAACTGATGCTTTCCTTCATTGAATACTGGAGAGGAGTGTGAAGGAGGTAGGGAAGTGCAGTTATCAGATAACAACATGTACAGTGATTATGTTTTTCTAGGACGCTCTCACGTTCTTCTTTTCCAAGCTCCCTAAGATATCTCCTTGGTTGCATCGTTGTAGTTTTCTGAATATGCTGGGTTTGTATTTGCTTGCTTTAGATTGTGTTTGGACAAGAAATGATGACTTTTGGTAGGACGCTCTTCTCTTGTCTTCCTCAATGCTACGTTACAGTGTTTACCGTATCAATGTTTTTCCTCTCTTCGAGTTTATTCTCTCTTTGGTTCTGATAGAGTTGGCTTTCCTTAGCCTTGTATTTGATTGGGTTCTATTCTCCTCCATTGAATTGCCTTTGCCTTGTATCATATTCTCCTTTTATAGTTGGCCAATAACTTGGTCTCCACGTTCTTCTCCTTTTGGTCTAGTGGTCACTGTACTGCTTCTCCTCTTTGTCCACTGGTTGCTTCTTCCTTCATCCTTGGCCAGAGATATGAACAGTACCTTTTAGCTTTGAGTGAAATAGCATCTTTCCAATCAGTTCACTATTTTTGGTATTGAATAAAATAGCATCTTTTCCATAAATGGTAATCTTGAGTGACATGCTTGATGGGGGTGGTTGGCTCCAGGTTGTAGATACTTGTAGAGGAAGCTTATGGTCTTCATCTCCTTGGGGAAACACGTTACTGTAACAAGATTTGTTGTGTTTTTGGTTGGAACGTGTTTTCTCCACTGGTAACACTGCTGAGACGCTCTGGGGGAGGACGCCTTTTCTTATCTTGGTATCTGATGCATCATGGGGCCTTGGTCACCATTTGGGCCTTAACGTTGGGCTTCACTTTATTTCTTTTCTTTTTATTTTAATAACATATTAAAGCCCAATAATATTTTTCCGATCCTAAACAATAGCCCCCTTTTGCATGAAAGAGAAAAGTTTTTTCTCTTTGATGCAAAACTTCCTGGAAGGTGACTGTACTTCTTGCTTTTCTGTCGGGGTTGATTTTGACAACTTCATTTCCTGTGACTATTAATTATGCACAAAACTCGTTAGCAGATAAATGTGTTTTCATATTTCAGAATACATTTTGAGAGCAAATAGGAACTTCCCAAGGTGTTTTTGAATTCATCTTGGAGATAGATTTCTTATGGAAGGGCAAGCCCCCTGGTTTTGTGCTGTCTCCTGATACTCGAGCTCTTGTATGCTTTTATGCATGTATGGACATCATGAGTGTTATGTATGAATGAATGACATGAATGTTATGCATGAATGCATATCATGAGCGCTCATGAGTGTATGTTTTTGTGATTAAAATTTGTTAGCAGCTTATTTGTACTCATGTATCACTTGGATTGCGCTTGTTGACTGCTGGACTGGGTTCACTTTGATTTTTGAACTGGTCTTGCCTTTTAATTGTGGCTGCAATTTTTTACCTGGAAGCATTTGTTCAGTGAGCTTTATGCTTTGCTGTAGATGCTTGTTTTTATTTCTACTTTACTTGAAAGGCGTCGGAAACTATAACTGCTTCTTATGATTTCGCTGCATGTGAGTATCTGATTATGCTTTTCATTCCTTGAGGGCGTCTGAATACGCCTTTCTTGGCTGGTGATTTTGTAAGCTTCTTTTCTTAGATGGGATCGCCTTTGTTAGGGCCGCCTTCGTTTTTGTTGTACGTCTTGGAGATTGATCCATGCTTACAGAATAGATTCACCCTTTTGGCCTTTGTTGAGCGTCATCTACTGTCATGCCATGTCGCCTTTAGTGAGTGCATTTTAAGATTCTCCGGGCTATTGCTTTGCTTTGTTTTTGCATTTCTTTCTTTTGTGGGTATTTGCACATCAAGATGTGGACTTTGGAGACGCTTCAAGCTTCGTACCACTATTGAACTTTTGTCAGCTCAGACACCATGAATGCGCCCTTGGTGGTGCATGGTTGCTTTCTGCATATACATATGAGGGGTCAGCCCCCTTGTGAACTGAATTTTGTCTTTTCACTTGCTTCTCATTCAATTTGATCTTCTTTTTGTGAATTTGTAAGGGAAGCGGACTCTTCTTTCTATTGCATGTGCAACCTCGCCTTTGGATTGTGCTACCTTGCATACTGATCAATGACTTGGTGGACTTTGCTTCTTTGTACTTTGAATTCTTGATTTGTTTTCTGAAATTTCTTTGCTGTCTGTTTCTTTGTGCTTGAGTTCCATACTCAAATTCAACTATCTGTACTTTGTGCCTTCTGAATCTTCAGATTTTTCAGTATTTTCCTCTGCGTTGAACACCTTCTCTGTTGAATGAATAGAGTGACCAACTTGGGAGGTATAATTGTGTTTTGATTATTGGCTTGATAATCTATATTGCCTGAAGAGAGAGAGCCGACGTCCCTCAATTGACATGAAGGCGGGCAATAGAGGACACTTTTCTTTTCTACAGCGCGTCTCGGGTGGCACTCTTATGCTTCTTATGATTTATCCAAGGTGGGCAAAGAGCTTGAAGGAATTACTTTACTGTTGATCTTTTGTCATGTAGTGTGTATTGCTGAGGACATTTATGCTTCTATTTTGGAAACCTGTGCGCCTTTTGTGGTCGCTGAGCTTTGTGCCGCTTTAGTATACTTGACTCTTGGAAATTTGTGTTACTTGCTTGGATAGTATTGAATTGAACTTCGCTTTTTTCTGTACTTTGCATTTTACCGCCTTCATACTGTACAGTGATGCATTTATGCAATTTTGATACTGTTCTGATGTTGAAATATGTGCTTTGCACCATGCTGCTTCGATAATTCTTCATTTGGGAATCTGGATCACGCTCTTGAATTGGAAAATTTTCATGTTGCATTTGGGAACCTAGATCATGCTCTTGAATTGGATCATTTTCATACTGTACAGGTTGTGATGTACTGCTTGCTATTTTGCTTTGTCATCTGATGCGTCTGGTTATGAGGATGTCTGCAGAACTTCATCACATGACGCCTTCTTCAAGATTTGGTGATTGTTCATCACAGGACGCCTTCTTCATCAAGATTTGGTGATTGTTCATCACAGGACGCCTTCTTCGAGATTTGGTAATTGTACTGTTTCAAGCATGTTGTTGTATATTGACTGCATCACTGTTTTGTCATTCTGCTATTGTTTTTTCTTGTGCACCTTTTTGTTAGACTCGGCTTTATTCCATGTCGTTGTTGATCCTCCTTTCAAGACTTGAATCATGCAATCTCTCTTTTCTGCATTACTGTCATTTTTCACAGCTTGTGACATACTGGTATTTTTGTGTTCTGCCACTTTGATGCTACCATTTTGCGGTTGCTTGATCATTATGCTGAAGGTACTCAAACTCTCCACTGCTCATGATGCTGATGCTTTCTCTTGGGAACAGAAGGCCTCTTTACTTGATTTTTGCAATTGCTGAGGCTTCATCAGTATTCGGGTTCTTGGCTCGTGGGCGTCCTCAAGCAAATGGAAGGTCAGCGTGCTGCTTCTGTTGCTAAAGTTAGTGCCGCATCTGTTCGTTCTCCGCCTCAATTTGCTGTTGCAAAACCCAAAACTAAGGGTACTGCTGTTTCTGAGCGTGTTTCATCTGATTCTACATCTGGTAACTTCGCCGGAGATGAGGTGCCTGAACCTTTAATTGTTGATCCTATTGCCACCATTCCTGCCACGGGGTCTCTTATGGATATGGATCCCAAGATTCCTTCTGCATATATTGCTCCCAAGTCTCCACCCAAGGTGGATATTCCTATTGATGACCCAATTTCTCCAAAGGGCACTGCTGTTGATTCCCCTGTTCATGAGGGCGTTGCTGCTGATCAAGAGGATAATACTGATCACTTTACTGCTCCCGTTCATGATTCTCCTCCTGTTGTGCAAACCACTGAGATTTTTGCTACTCATGCCTCTACTCAGAAATCCTCATCTCATGTTGATACTGCTTCTGCTTTTACTACTGCTCCTGTCGTTGCTACTTTTAGTAAGTTCTGCTTCTCTTTGATTATACTGTGTTGCTCCTTATTTCATTGAGTACTCATCATGTTCATTCTTTTGCAGCTTTGCTATCTTTGAAAATGACTCAGCCCCTTCCTGGTGAGGGCATGGCGCTTTTGTCTTCGTTTTTCCATGCGCATTCAGACTTGATACTGCCTAGTCCTGATTTGCCTCAGATTTTTTATGAGACTGGGCTTCATACTATTTCGAGTGTGCTGAAGTTTACTACGAACCATGATGTGGATTCGCTTCCTTGGGAACAAAAATCGTTTTTGCTGGATTATTTGCTGTCTCTCAAGCTTCATCAATACCCAGGGCCTTGGCTTGATAATGCGATCAAACAAGCGGAGAGCCAACGCCCCCCTTTTGATGTTGAGACTCTGGCTGCCAAGAGGAAGCTTTTGCTGGAGCGTCGTGCTGATTTGGAATGCTTGATTAGTGATATATCTGTCACTTTGTCCAAAGCCACTACTGATTTATCGAGTGTGGATGCTGAACTGGACGCTCAACAAGAGTCTTATACTGCAAGGCTTCTTCTTTGGGCACTCTGTTCAAGATTTAGTTGTTGCGTCTGTTTAAAACACTTTGCCTTTTGCTTTTGCTTCATCAGTCTGGGACCTTTGTATTTTGTTGCTCCACTTTTCCTTTTACTGGATTTATAGGACCCTTGTATTTGCTATATTGACTTAGCCTTTGGAGGAATGGTTTTGCCTTCTCTGATTCTATCATGCTGTAACTTGAATTTTTGAGGAATGACCTTCTTTTGACTTGAAGTCTTTGTCATGTTATATGGTTTTCTTGCCTCTTTGAATGGGATTCCTTTGAATAGAATCTCCTTTGGAGCTTCAAGATTACTTGTTTGTGTACTTCTTTGTTAAATGCTTCTCTTCTTTTCTCTTTTTCTTCTTCTTTTCCTTTTCTTTTTCCTTCTTCTCTTCTTTTACATTCTGAATTGTACACTTGTGATTCTTGCAGTGTTTTGCTTGTTGCTTGTTGTTCTTGTGTATTTCTGGATATTTTCTAGCCCCTTTGTAAGGCTTGCTTTCTTTTGCATGACAGTGAATGTGCTTTTCCGCCAATCTGACTGTAACCTTTTCCCTTTACTGGAGGCTGACTTCTTGTGAGTTTTGCAATTCTTTGATACTTTGGCATTTTGCTCTTGAGTATTTGCAATATTCAGTCTAGGTGCAGCTTTTGGCATAAACAGAGCGCAAATCTGGACGCTTTTCTGAGCAAAAATCAGGGTGCTTATCAGGATGCACAAAACAGGGTGCAGTTTTCAGGGCGCTTTAACAGGGCGCTTTTCAGGTTGCACAAAACAGGGTGCAGTTTCAGAGCGCAAATCAGGGCGCTTATCAGAGCACAAATCAGGGTGCACAAATCAGGGTGCACATATCAGGGTGCAATTTTTTTTTCAGAGCGCAAATAACTGGGCGCTTCGCACATATCAGGGTGCACATATCAGGGTGCGGTTTTTTATTTATACTCAGATTGCACATATCAGGGTGCTTTCGCACATATCAGGGTGCAATTTCTTGATTTATATTCAGGTTGCACATATCAGGGTGCTTTCGCACATATCAGGGTGCAATTTCTTGATTTATACTTAGGTTGCACATATCAGGGCGCTCTCGCGCATATCAGGGTGCAACTTAAGTTTTTTGCACATATCAGGGCGCTCTTGCGCATATCAGGGTGCAATTTTTTCAGAGCGCAAATAACTGGGCGCTTCGCACATATCAGGGTGCACAAGGTGCACATATCAGGGTGCGGTTTTCAGAGCGCAAATAACTGGACGCTTTGCACATATCAGGGTGCACAAATCAGGGTGCACATATCAGGGTGCAATTTTTTCAGAGTGCAAATAACTGGGCGCTTTATCAAGTAGCACTTGTGCAAGTCTTTGGCACTTCTTGTCATGGGTGCTACTTTTCTTTCTTCTTGCTGCTTTTCTTGCCATTATCAGTTTGCAAACACTTGGATTTCTATACTGCTCTGTCTTCTTGACTTTGTGTTTAAGCTCGCCTTTTCATTATTTGCTTCGAGGTAGCCTTCCTCTTTCTAGTTCGGATTCACCGTCTGATGTAATTTGCTCTCAAATTTTTTGTCTTTCTGTTTTTCATTTTCTCCAGGATTCCTAGATTCAACACACCTCTTTTTTTTTCAATGCGCCTTCTATAGGGATGCACCTTATGCATGGGTGCGCCTTTAGTTAATTGATTGGGTTGGACTGAACGGTGTATTTGAAATTGAATAGGGGGCGCTTTTGACGAGGGTGCACCTTCGGTTGACCGATTCTGTTTAATCTGAACGATGTATTTGAAACTGCTCAGGGGCGCTTTCGACGGGGGTGCACCTTTGGTTGACTGATTTTGTATATTGAAGCTAAACGGGGACGCTCCCGACGAGGGTGCGCCTTTGGTTAACTGATCCTGTTGAATTTGAACATGGTGAGCCTTTGGCAGTGGTGCGCCTTCAGAAGTCGCTCTTGGACTTGCACACTATCCTCTCCCTTTCTTTCCTTTGAGACTGAACTGGGGGACACCTTCAGACCGCATGATAGTGGGCAAGTAGTCGCCCTTGGGACTAAACTGAGGATGCCTTTGAACTACTGATTTTGGACAGGGTGTCGTTTTGTGACTGAATTGAGGACGCCTTTAGACGGATGATTCTGGGCAGGGCGTCATCTTTGGGGCTGAACTGAGGACGCCCTTAGACGGATGATTCTGGGCAGGGCGTCGTCTTCTAGTATGATTTCATCTTTTCTCTTTGCTTGGTTTTTGTTTGCTTGATTGTCACTGATCTTTCTGTTTGTGTTTACTTTGTCTTTTGTTTCATTATTCGGTTTCTGACTTTTCACCTTTTGATTGCCTTCTCACTGGGTGCTTCTTGTTCTCGGTGGGGGAAGCGGTCCTCCCATAGCATTGAGCGTCTTAGCAAAACTTGGTAAATCATGGCTTGAGAGCGTACCAAGGGCTTCTCAAATCTTAGAAAGAGGTCACTTTTTGTTCCTACATAAACAAGTTTCATTCTTCGGATATTTTCATGCTACGCATGCCCGTTTTGTTAGTTTTCTCCAATTATATACAAAATCAATCATGCATCATAAAATTGCCAAGATCTTGTTTTCATATAACATTTTTTCAAAATCATGCTCTCTAAGCATCTATGCAGCTTATAACATGAAACTCTGTGTTTGCATGTTGGAATCATGAAAAAGAATAGTTTTTTTTTTAAAATCACAAAGCAATGGTTGAGTTAAGAACAGTTAACAAAGTTTATGGTAATACTGACTACTTGCATGATAGACTAATTCTAGATTTATGGCATACACAGAAAGCATTAGAGCCATCTAATTATTGTTTTTTTTAAATCAATTATTATTATTTATTTTTTTGTGAGAGCGAAATCATTCAAGAATTTAGACATAAGAAGTCTAAGTCACACTGTAACATACAGACATGCATATTAGACCATCCATATCAATGTCTAGATAATGATGTTAATTGGGACATGGTAATCATATCGGTATAATATTGTAAATTAAATCATGATATCACATTAGAGCTATGAAACCGAAGTTGTCATGGATGCATACAAAAGCACATACTGTAACTATATATTTTTTTTTAACTGCACGCAGTACATTACATAATGAAATACACATATACAGTTCCTTGCCATGACAAACACAGAGTTCAAATCATCTCCATATCACTTCGTGTCATCCAGTCAATGTAAAAATAAATCATTGCCATTAGGATAATATTAGACATGAAACTAGCTAGGCAGAACATGACATCATAAGAAAGTGACCCTACCAAAGCCATATTTAGACATGGATGCAAACAAAAATTAGCAACATAATGAGCATATGCATACTGTAACTATATTTTTTAATTTAATTTTATTTTTATTATTTTTTTAACTGCACACACAGTAACTGATATAGTACATATTTTCTTTCATCATGACATATATATCTATCATAATGAAATTCATGTGAAGGCATACCAGTATATAAATAATATGCATGATAGTAAATTGGACTAAGTTGAGAGTTGTATGTACTTAGCTTATAACACAGATAACTGGTAGCAGTGTTGCTATGTGAACTTCCTAGGTGCGCTTTTGCTGCTGAGTTTTTACTTTATGTACTGGAACGCCTTCTTTAGCCAGAGCGTATTTCCACTCCTCCGGTTGCCTGAGCGCTTTCTGGAAAGCTGAGTAAAAGCAAATGTGGACGCTTTTGGAAAGGACGTTTTTCGTGGCTGAAAGACAACCTCCTTGCTGCAACGCTTCTTGGGCTGGAGACTGTTGAGATTGGTATCTGTGAAGCGCTTCCCAAATCAGTGATTTGTGATACTGTTGCTCCAGGACTTCCTCCAGTGGTCATCCTTGTGCCATCAAGAATCGCCCTCTAAGCATCTCCTGGTGTATCTCCTTTTAGAGTTGAAGCCATGATTTCCCCGGCAACGGCGCCAATTGTTTCTGCCAGGATTTTATATTTTGCAAAGAAAATAACAGGAATGCAAAATAAAGGGATGGGTGGGGTTCGTAAACTTAATGAAATCAATGGCTTCAATACAATAAAAATGAAGGAAATATTGAGAACTCCCCGGAGGGCGCTTTGGAGCGGTGAACAGACGAGAGCGTCCCTGGTTCCTTGGGAGGGGTGATGAACTGGATGAGGAAGGAACCTTGAAAGTGATGATGAGGACGCCCAGCTCATGATGGAGCTGTGACTTACCTTTACTGCATGTCTTAGAAGATCCAGACAGGTTGGCCAGGGGGCCTGGGCATGTTACTCGAGAGCGTCCTCATCATTAACAAGCTAGTTCCTTCCAGATTCGTTTCTCCATGAAAACAGGGACGCCTTCCCTTTCCAAGGCTTGACACGCCTCGTGGGAAGACTTTTCGTCTAAAAGCCTTCCAAGCCACGCCACTCTGCGGAGTTCCCGAAGCGGGCTATCCTTGCCTAAGCGTCACCCCTGCACGAAGGCGACGAGGATTAGTCCGAACACAATAACAGTGAAGATTATCCCCTTTTGCTTTCTCTTATGTTTTCTCTTCAAGCTGGGTCGTTGTAGTTTGTTCTGGACTTTCTTGGTGTGTATGGACTTTGCTAACTGATGCTTTCCTTCATTGAATACTGGAGAGGAGTGTGAAGGAGGTAGGGAAGTGCAGTTATCAGATAACAACATGTACAGTGATTATGTTTTTCTAGGACGCTCTCACGTTCTTCTTTTCCAAGCTCCCTAAGATATCTCCCTGGTTGCATCGTTGTAGTTTTCTGAATATGATGGGTTTGTATTTGCTTGCTTTAGATTGTGTTTGGACAAGAAATGATGACTTTTGGTAGGACGCTCTTCTCTTGTCTTCCTCATTGCTACGTTACAGTGTTTACCGTATCAATGTTTTTCCTCTCTTCGAGTTTATTCTCTCTTTGGTTCTGATAGAGTTGGCTTTCCTTAGCCTTGTATTTGATTGGGTTCTATTCTCCTCCATTGAATTGCCTTTGCCTTGTATCATACTCTCCTTTTATAGTTGGCCAATAACTTGGTCTCCACGTTCTTCTCCTTATGGTCTAGTGGTCATTGTAGTGCTTCTCCTCTTTGTCCACTGGTTGCTTCTTCCTTCATCCTTGGCCAGAGATATGAACAGTACCTTTTAGCTTTGAGTGAAATAACATCTTTCCAATCAGTTCACTATTTTTAGTATTGAATAAAATAACATCTTTTCCATAAATGGTAATCTTGAGTGACATGCTTGATGGGGGTGGTTGGCTCCAGGTTGTAGATACTTGTAGAGGAAGCTTCTGGTCTTCATCTCCTTGGGGAAACACGTTACTGTAACAAGATTTGTTGTGTTTTTGGTTGGAACGTGTTTTCTCCACTGGTAACACTACTGAGACGCTCTGGGGGAGGACGCCTTTTCTTATCTTGGTATCTGATGCATCATGGGGCCTTGGTCACCATTTGGGCCTTAACGTTGGGCTTCACTTTATTTCTTTTCTTTTTATTTTAATAACATATTAAAGCCCAATAATATTTTTCCGATCCTAAACATTAGTCTTCGATTAAAGGATACTCCTGATGCATACCAAAAAATATATACGATGATACGATAAATTTTTGAAATTTAATATGTGATATAGTTTATGATACATTAATATATACACACACATATATATATATATATATAATTTTTAAAAAAATTATTGTAATAACATAATTACAAAAATATTTGTGATAATAGCAAAAAAACAGATTTTGGTCATATCGTATCTAATGGAAATTATATATAATTAAGGAAAGAAAGATATGAGAAATTATGAGACTACGAGAGTGAAGGGTGGGTTAGGTTTGAGATTTAGAGTTTAAGTTTTAAAAGATTATATATTATTCTTTTTATTTCACAATAATGGTAAGAAAAAATAACCAAATATTTTTCCTAAATAATAAAAAAAACTTATAAATTGCAAATTTTTTATTGTGATTGATTAATCAATACAAAATGTTAGTTGTTTGATAATTGATTGATGTGTCATCAAATACATGTTTACTTAATTTTATTTTTTTTACTTTTGTAATTGTTTACCATCCTTGTGAGACAAATGGAATAAGAATAAGATTTTTTTATTAAAAAAAATTTGCAAAGGTATTTTTAGTGTATAAATTAAAATAAAGTCAAAATAAGTATTTTGGACCTATAAAAAAAATCGAAGAAGTATGAAGAAGTATCATGAACATGCTTTTATAACACCATAAGAAAATTTTAAAAAATTGAGGAATACTTTTCGAATAGAATCGAAAAATATCCTACACATATGGATATCAAACATAAGTACATACTGATATCATTTTATTTTTAAAGTATCAAAACTTCATAAATTATGATTAAAAACTAAAATTGTTATTATACTTGTTACTGTATTAAATTTCAAAAATTTCAATATAAACCCTCAAATAAAGATTTTAATTAGTGTACCAGTACTGTTATACGAAGAGAGCATAGAAAGTCAAAATTCAAAGGGAGCATTAAAGTAACATATATTAAGATGGCTTAATTATGTTGCAACTCCTTGAAGTTTAGGGTATTTTTGTCAGATACTCTTATTCTTTTTTTTTTCAATGTCTGACTCCCCGAAGTTACTTTGGGTTTGTCATATACCCCTACAACCAATTCTAACCAATTTTGCTTACATGTAACATTGAAATTTTTTTTAGCAAAAACTTTGACCAACTTTGACTTTTCTCTCTTTTCTCTCGGAAACCCTAGGGTTTCCATAGCCACCATTAATGGCCAAGAAGAGAGGGAGGTCACCTAAACAAACACAAACGGGTTCACCAAGTACGATTAATGAGTCGATTATTATTGATTTTTCTAAGTTGGATGAGATTGACTTAGATAGCTTGCCGCCGGAAAAGGCGTTGGAGTTTCTTGAGGAAATTAGAGGGAGACTGGAAGGAAGAGTTGCGCCGCAGGAGGGAGGAGATGGTGCGCAAGGTGATGCGCGTGATGCGGCCAGCGTTGCTAGTGTTGGGGCGGTTGGCGCTGCGCGTGGTGCGGTTGGCGCGCTAGGGCCTGCGCTGTATGGTGCGTCCACTACTGCAGAACTTGGTGCGTCCGGCGTTGCTACTGGTGCGTTGGCTGTTAGCGCTGGTACTGGTGCTGCTGGAGTGGCCGTGGGAGACGCGCGTGGTGTGGTGATGGCTGGCTCGGGCGCTACAGGCATCGGCGCCGGTGCTCGTAGTGTTGGTGCTGGTTACGCGGCAGGAGATGGTGGGCGTGTCTCCAGCGGAGATGGTGCAGATGGTGGCGATGGCATGGGTGATTTTGGAACCAAGTTAAGTGCTGATGCAAAGGAAGGGATGTTTCCATCAGTGTGGGACAGTTTTGACATATCCAAGTTGCGTAATGCTGGGGAGAAACTCAAATTTTACAAGCCGGAGTTGAAGGAGAGAACTTCTTTTGGAAAGATTGAAGCTAGTGATGTTGAACAAGATGTTCAGTATTGGCAGAATGCTATAGTATGTTATGTCCTTGGTTCGAGGCCCCCCTATGCAGTGATCAATGGTTATATTAAGAAGGTTTGGGGCAGCTATGGGATAGACAAGGTCCTGATGAATAATGATGGGACGATTGTTGTGAGGTTCAACACTTTAGAGGCCAGGAACACAGTGCTAGAGATTGGTGTCTTTCATTTCGATAAGAAACCTATGATTCTGGCCCCGTGGACTACAAGACCTGTGACAAAGAGTTTCCTGGATCGTGTGTCCATATGGATACAGTTTCCTAACCTGAATTTGAAGTTCTGGGGTAGTTCAGCATTGAGCAAGATTGCAAGTTTGGTTGGCACATCGATTATGGTGGATCAGGTAACCCAAGAGAGGAATCACATCAACTACGAAAGAGTGCTAAAAGAGGTAAATCCTGTTGTCCTTCCTGATGAAGTTTACTTTGAGGATGAGAAGGGGAATGTAATTAGTCAGAAGGTTGTGTATGAATGAAAGTCAATTCTTTGTACTAAATGTTCTACTTATGGTCATGATGCAAAAATGTGCCGGAAAGGAACGAAGTAGCAGTGGGTGGTTAAAAACAAACCTACCCAAGAGGATGTGGATGTTTTGGTTAATAAGCTGAAACTCAAGGATAGCCTTGAGAAGGGTACTATTCCAGAGGAGAATATTGAGAGAGCAACGGAAGCTATTCAGGAGGTCCTTGAGCAAACACCCTCTAAAACAGGCAAGGGGGAGGTTAAAGGTAAAAAAATTTCTAATGCTGTCAGTGATAAAGGGGAGGATGTGTATGAAGTTTCTAATGATGAAGAAGGGTGGACGCAAGTCACATCACAAGGTAGAGGTAAATCTAAAACTATGAGTTTGCATAAGGGGGAAACCTCTAAGCAAATGTCTAATGGATAGGATTGCTGCCTGGAATATTAGAGGGTTGAATCACCCTCTAAAACAAAAATTAGTAGTAGACTTTTATAATAACTATAATGTAGGTTTGTTAGGAATTTTGGAAAATAAGTTGAGAGCTGCCTCTTTTCAATTTGTTCAGAATAGGATTGCTCCTGGTTGGGGTTCTTTTTCTAACCATGATTTATGTCTGGTTGGCAGTATATGGCTGATTTGGAGGGTGGATATGTTTGATGTTGAGATTATTAGCTGGTCGACGCAGTATGTGCATTGTTGTGTTAAGATAAAGCAATCTAGTATTGTTTTTTATGTTACTTTTGTCTATGCATCTAATGACTATGAACACAGGAAGCAATTATGGAATGTATTGAAAGGGATACATGGTTGAATTCAAATCCCTTGGATTGTTCTGGGGGATTTTAACACTTTTCTTTCTCATGATGAGAAGTTTGGTGGATTGCCAGTTGATGTTCAGATGCTGGGTGACTTTAATGACTGTGTGAGTACTTGCCAATTATTTGATATGAGGTATAAGGGGTGCTATTATACTTGGTGCAATAAGCAGGATCAACAGGACAGAATTTTTTGTAAACTTGATCGAGCTCTTGTGAATGATCATTGGTCTGTGCAATGGCCGAATGCAGAAACTGATTTCTTGGTGCCTGGGATTTCTGATCATTCTCCTATCCTGGTTGATTAGGGGACTGGCTGTCTGCCTAGGAGATCCAGTTTTAAGTTTTTCAATATGTGGGCTAAACACAGCGATTTTGAGAAGATTATGCGTACAGTCTGGTCTATTGAGTGTGATGGGAGTAATATTTACAAGGTCTGTAGTAAACTGCATTTGTTGAGAAGACCTCTTTCTAAGCTGAATAGGGAGTCATTCGCTCATATAGACAAAAAGGAGATTCAGCTCAGGGATAGGCTTCATCATGTGCATACAGAGATGATTAATAGGCCATTTGATGTGGGTTTGCAATATGAAGAAAAGGATCTTATAACTCGGTATTAGTCAGTCAGTCGGGCAGCTTTCTCTTTCCTTAGACAAAAGGCGAAGGTGGATTGGTTGAACGAAGGTGATCAGAATTCCAGACTATTTCATAATTCTATTAGGCAGAGGCAATACAGGAATAGAGTTTTGAGTGTGGTGAATGAGCAGGGTGCCACAGTTACGAGCCAGGATGATATTTGTAGTGCTTTTCAGGAGTATTACAAATCGTTATTCACAGCATCTCAGAGTAGATATGAGTGGGATCTGAATTTTATGAATGAGGGTGTCATTCTAGATAGTGGTTAGCAGCTGAGACTTATCAGGCCTATTACAGATGATGAGATTAAGGAAGCTTTGTTTGCTATTCACCATGACAAGTCACCTGGACCAGATGGTTATAGCTCAGGCTTCTTTAAGGAGGCTTGGGAGATTGTTGGGTCTGATGTCTGTGCAGCGGTGAAGGATTTCTTTCATATTGGCAGAATGTTGCGAGAGATTAACCAAACTAATTTGGTTATGATTCCAAAAATTGATAATCCAGGCAATGTTAAGGATTTTAGGCCCATAGCATGTTGTAACTCTATTTATAAATGCATCACTACGATTATTTGTAATAGACTAAACTGGGTTTTGCCTAGCCTTGTACAGAATAACCAGACAACTTTTGTAAAAGGCAGAAGCATTGTGCATAATGTTCTTATTACGCAGGACCTTTTAAGGTTGTATGGTAGGCGCAGAGCCTCTCCCATATGTTTGATGAAGATTAATATCAGGAAGGCCTATGACAATTTGAGCTGGAGTTTTATTGAACATATGCTAGTGGCCTTCATATTTCCTGAAAAATTTGTGGCTTGGATCATGGCTTGTATCACGACAGTGACTTATTCAGTTGTTCTGAATGGTCAGCAGTCTATGTCCTTTACAGGATCCAGAGGTATCAGGCTGGGTGATCCTGTCTCCCCCCCTTATTTTTGTGTTGTCTATGGAAATATTAACTAGAATTTTACAGGCTGGGTGATCCTGGTTTCACCCTCTTTGCAAGGAGTTGAGACTTGTGAATTTAGCGTTTGATGATGATTTGATGATTTTTTGCAAGGGCCATCCAACTAGTGTTAATATCTTGTTTCAGGCATTTAATAAATTCTCTTGTATGTCAGGGTTGCATGTCAGTAATGAAAAGTCCTCTATTTATATGGCAGGTATTCCCCAACAATGCCAAGATGAGCTTATTGAGATAACATGTTTCCAAAATGAGGAGTTCCCATTCAGGTATCTTGGTCTTCCTTTATTTGCTAGGAAATGGTCTGTTTCTACTTGTCATTTGCTAGTGGAAAAGGTGACCAAGAGGATTAAAATTTGGAAATCTAGGAAGTTGTCGTATCAGGGGAGGTGTTGTCTCATTAATTCTGTGTTATTGAGTTTGCACACTTATTGGGCCAATATCTTTATTATTCCTAAAACTGTTTTCAGAGATATTAATAAGCTTTGCAGGGGCTTCCTGTGGGGGAGACAGGATACAGGTCACTATTCGGCTAATGTTGCTTGGAATGATGTGTGTAAAAGGAGGAAATTTGGTGGCTTAAACATAAAGGATAGTTGCATTTGGAACACCGCTGCAATTGGTAAGCAGGTTTGGGATCTGGCTATGAAGAAAGACAATCTTTGGGTCAAATGGGTTCATCCAGTATACATTAAGGATCATGATTTCTGGAATTGTAAAGCGATTCAGAGAGCAGGCTGGCATTGGAAACAGGTGCTTAAGGTCAGAGATAAGCTTCGGGCAGGTTTTCATAATGATAGTTGGACTGGAACCCATGATGGTGTGTATACTGTCAAGAGTGGGTATCTTTTTCTTACTAATCAACAAGGACATTTTCCCTTGTATAGAATGGTTTGGAATAGTGTGAATGTACAGAAGCATTGCTTTATAGCTTGGCTTGCTACCCTTGGCAAGTTGCAAACTCTGGATAGGTTATCTTGTTTTATGTTCATTACTAATCATTATTGTTGTCTTTGCTTAACATCTGTTGAATCCAGGAATCATTTATTCTTTGAATGTAATTGGAGTCGTAGTCTCCTTGAATGCTGTTGTATGTGGATTGGAATTGACAGGTGGCCTTACAAGTATCATAACTGGACAAGTTGGATTCGGTCAGCCTTTCGTGACAGGACTAGGCGCAAATGTGTGTTTGCCATGTTTGCAGCATTAATCTATCACATCTGGGAGGAAAGGAATGGTAGAACTTTCATGGATCGCACGAGGAGTATGCAATTTGTTTTTTAGTACAATTAGAAGAGAGGTTGCTCATAGAATTAGTTTTTGTTTTCCAAATTATGTAAATTGGACTAATTATTCTTTGGTAGATAGGATTAGACAGGAACTTTAGCTTTTTTGTCCTTGGGTTATGTTTGAACCCTTCATAGAAGGTGGCAAACTTTCCTAAGGATTGACATAGTCTTTGACTTTGAACCCTTCCTAGAAGGTGGCAAGGTTATTGATTGTGGCCATTTATTTTTGTTCTTGAATTTTGCACGTTGGTAATGAATTATTCTTTTACCGAAAAAAAAACATTGAAATTTTGATCAGACGCAGGAGGTTAAGCACCTGGTGCCCCGTGAGGGAAGATCCTTCTTCTTAAAAATTTAAAACACTAAAAAACTTAATATTTTTATATTTTTAGTTAAATAAAAAAAAAAGAATTGAAGAGAGTGGTCGTCTTCGCCCGTGTGACATCACACGACACCACATGATCAACCTCCTGCGTCTGACTAGGATTCTAATGTTACATGTCATCAAAATTGGCCAGAATTGGTAGTAGGGCTATATGACAAACCCAAAAATAATTTCGGGGAGTTAGACATTGAAAAAAATAGTATAAGGGTATCTGGCAAAAGTAGCCCAAACTTCAGGAACTTATGACATAATTAAGCCTATTAAAATTCTAGATATTGACATTATTATTTTTAAAGTAATTTTTACAATAAAATATTGACAATTATTTTTTAGAATGGACAGGCGAGTTTTAATTATTTCTCTTATTTTTTAATAAAAAATATAAATTTTTGGCCAGATTGCTTCTTTCTTTGGTTTCTTAAGTTACTTTTGTTTTAAAGTAATTCCCCAAAATATTTTGTACGAAAGTGTCCTTTAAACTCATTTCTAGTCACACCGCTGGTCCCTCCATCAATTTTTTTAGGGGTGAGCACGGGATAGGTTGGGCTTGTCCCTTACTCGTCTCTAAATGTTGTTCGAGTCAATTTTTGAACTTGAACCCGTCCTTAATTTGAGCGGGGACAAGGTAAGGATGAGTCCAAATTAGGACGGATCCGAATAAGGACGGACCTAGGTTGACCCGAGACAAGGATAAACAACATAAAAAATAAATTTAAAAATTGTTCTTCTTGATTTTTTTAATCGTTACATCTAAAGTTTGTAAAAAGAAAAACGAGCATAAGTATTCAAGATATGTTCGTCTAAGATCAAAATTCTTAATTGTTGTTTGTCTAACCTCAAAAAAAAATTTGTGATATACCTGATTACAAAGATGCAAAACAAAAATTAAAAAAACATACATAATTAATTAAATAGGATTTTGAGGATAAAGTAATATAATTGTTCATTTTTTTATAATGTTTGCAACAATAACACATTTAGTTTTATGAAAATCTTAAGCCATAATAGAAATAAATGAAAAATTAAATTGAGCAATTATAACACATTCAATCTCTACTTAACAGAAAGTAGCACCAAAAATTAACAAAGAAAAGAATTCAAAAAATTATATTCATTCGCTGTTATGGACATTAATCATCCAAGAAAAGGTCATAAAATATATTAAAGTAACACTCTCTACTTGACACTATAGAGAGTTAGTAGCCCCAATGTAAAACTCTGTCTAAGAACAAATCTATCTAGGAACAAAAGTTTTCGACCAAGGGCAACTATAAAAAAAACAATTATAGAACTTGAAAGAAGAAGGGAAGAGTCTGGTAACCCGACAGCAAACCCGGAACTGTCTTATTTCTGGACGAGTCTATCCATTTTTTAAACAGATCTATCCTTTTTTGTTGTGTTGGATGGGCCTAACCCGAACCCAACCCGATGAGTAGAGCCAGACTCGCGGGTGGGGCGGGATCTTGCCCACCCCTAAATTTTTCCATTAAAATACTTTTTTTTCCTCTTTTTCAATCCACTCATTCATCTTTTCCTCCAAGATTCCAAGCGAAAACGTTATTTTTTCCAACAATTAGGTTCTTTGTTTTCTGTTTTTGTTTTACTTCTTCTACCTCCTTTTTCTTACTCCATGATTGCTCTCACCACCACATCATTATGATCTACATGTATTTCTCTTCATTTGTAGAACTATCATCTTTTTCTTTTTCCTCCTTTTTTTCTTCACCACCATCGTTAACCACTATGAAGTCCAGATACTCCAAAAATGGAAAAGTATTTGTGTCGTATCCATATCTGATACCGATATGCGTACGATACTTCCCGATATGTGTTCCAAAAGGGCTTTTTTACTTAAGTGAGGTAGTTTACAAACAATTTACCGAATTGGGGTAGTTTTAAAACTATTTACGAAACATAGGGTAGTCAACGAAACTATTTACGAAAATGGGGCAGTCAAAGTCAAGAGAATGCCACGTGTCTGGTTGGCCAAAAAAAAATTTTCAAAAAAAAATAATAATAAACATGTCTGACGCACCCTGCCACGTGTGGCGTCATTGGCAGTAACGCAACCACCACGTTGCGACACGTGGCATGCATGGTTGACCCGTTGACCAGCACTTGCTCTTGCTAAATAAATTAGCAAAATTGGCCTCCATGGGTTTCGAACCCGCGACCGGGGAAACCTCATGGTACAAATCAGGTAGCCACTGAGCCAACCGCTCTGTCGTGCTTTATAAACGAATTAAATACATTTATTATACGGTTTCTAAACAAATAATACCAAATCTAGTCTTAACATATTTTTGTGAAATAATTTTTTTTCATTATTTTTAATGAAAATCTAATTTTTAATCAATTGTTTTTTTTTTAAAATTAATTAAACAATTTTTCACAATAACCTTATAAGACCCTATACCAATTTTCAATGACATTTAATTACTTTTTCATAAACACCCATATTTGTTTAATACTTTTTAGATTTCCAATACTATTATTAACGGGGGTAATTTTAAACAAATATGGGTGTTTATGAAAAAGTAATTAATTGTCATTGAAAATTGGTATAGGGTCTTATAAGGTTATTATGAAAAATTGTTTAATTAATTTAAAAAAAAACAATTGATTAAAAATTAGAATGAAATTAAAAAATAATGAAAAAAATAATTATTTCACAAAAATATGTTTAAGACTAGATTTGGTATTATTTGTTTAGAAACCGTATAATAAATGTATTTAATTCGTTTACAAAGCACAATAGTGTCATTGGCTCAGCGGTTATCTGCCTGGTACCATGAGGTTTCCCTGGTCGCGGGTTCGAAACCCATGGAGGCTAATTTTCTTTTTTTGAAATTTTTTTTTTGGCCAACCAGAGAGTGACACGTGGCATTCTCTTGACTTTGACTTTGACTGCCCATTTTCGTAAATAGTTTCGTTGACTATCCTATGTTTCGTAAATAGTTTTAAAACTACCCAAATTCGGTAAATTGTTTGTAAAACTACCCCACTTAAGTAAAAAAGCCGTTCCAAAAGTATGCAATTATTTTTTATTTAATTTTAATTATTTTTTTAAAAAAGTGCTTTTCGGATAATTCTCAGATACTTCCCGATGCTCCCGGATACTTTTTTGATACTTCTCAAATACTTCTTTGACTTTATTTTGAATTTTTTAATAATTATTTTTTAAAAAAATTAACTTTTTAATTAGTATTTTTAATAAAATTAAATAACCTTTTTTTTTTATGTCCTTTAAATTGTGGAGATTAATGGATTTGCACTAACGGTATAAATTTTTTTACATCATTAGTCCATTATCCACCATTCATGTGTTTATGGTCGTTGACTTTTAGATAAAAGTAATAAAAATGAACCGTAGATGATGAACTAATAATGTAAAAAAAAAAATTTTACACCGCCGGTGCAGTATCTATTTTATCTAAATTGTGATCATTATAGTTATATACTAATGTCATTTTGAACTACCGACAATATGGATATAAATTATCAACGTACAATATCTCTTTAAATTGAAAATCGAAAATTCATTTTGAACTAATGTCATTTTGTTCACGTATCCTATGCCGTATCGTATCTTGAATTTTCAAAAATTCATGTATCCCCGTATCCGTGTCGCATCGATCCGTGTCGTACTATGTATTGGGGCTTCATAGATTGACCATCAACACCAATTTCAATCTCTATCTATAAAGACGTCTTAATCGATCACCTTTTAAGACCTACACAAATGTCTAATTTCTCTTCTAATCAAAAAATCCTTTTTGCAACCCTAGAAACCTCATAAGGGAAGATGAGGAGAGAGAGAGAAAAAAAATGATAATTTAATAAATTTAAAATAAAAATAATGAAAAGACTAATCGTGCGAACGGAAGTAAATTTAATTAAGAAATTACTTTCAGAAAAAAAAATTGAAAGACCACTTTGAAAAAAAAAACAACTTAGGTGACCAAAATGAATAGTTTTCCCCAAATTTTTAAACTTTGTTATACAAAATTGTCCTACAAATATTTTTGTTAATTTTGTTTGTCATTTATAAATGGTTCTTTCGACCAATATTCAAAATTAATCTCATTTAAAGCACAAAGATTATTTAAATGAATTTTATTCATACCAATATATTTTTTTATGTACAGTATAAAGATTAAACCACTCATTAAATTTAATAAATTCAATCATTCACCAATTATTAGGTTAAACTAATTATTGAAAAAAGAAAACAACATTATTACTGATAACTAAATAAATATGAATTGAGAAAACATCATAAAAAATTAGTGGGATTTTCAAAGAATTTCCGGACAATCTGTAACATCCCAAATTTTAAATCCAAAAATAATTAGATTAATAACAGGTTTGGGTAAATGGAATGATAATTGTAAGTCTTAATTAAGTGTTTAAATGAGAGATTTAGTGTTAAGAACGTCTAATAATGGAAAAATTAGGAATAAATGATTTACATGTCAAATCGTAAATTCCACCGTTGGATATGAAGTTAAGGGTCTTAGGAAGCTTGCCTCCAAATTTGGGCAAGATCCGACGATTAACGAAGAAGTTATAACACGGTCAACCCAAAGTCAACCGTCTCGCGCTCAAGCGCGCCATCCTCGCACCTAGGCGCGGGACTTGCATTAGACCTGAGACAAAAGGACACTCGCGCTCAAGCGCGGGTTTGATTTAAGATCGTGTTGCAGGAGGGTCGAACCCGATTCCCTCTCCCCCCTCCTCCATCAACTCCGGTTTGCTTTCTCCTCCCTCCTCCACAACCCCCACCGTCGATCTCCTCCGGTACCACCACCCAAGGCCGCCACCACCGTGGCCTTCCACCCTCTCCCACGACCGTCTCTCTCCTCTCCCTCTTGATTCCTTTCTCTCTCTCTCCTTCCCTCACAATCGACCCACTCTCCCTCCTCCGACCTCCACCGCTGGAGCCACCCAAGCCGCCACCACCCCTTGGCTCTTCCTCCTCCCCATAGATCCGTTCTTCCTCTCCTCTCTCTTGGCCTTGCTTTCTCTCTCTCCCTCTTCCCTCTCTTTGGTTTCCCTCTCTTCTCTTTCTTGTCGACCGCCACTGCCGCCGCCCTTGGACCACCGCCACCACCTCCATAAACCCAAAACCATAGTCACAACTTCTCCCTCATTTCCTTCCTCTCTCATCCACGAGCTTTCTCTCTCTCCACGGATCTCACCGGCGTCGTTACCGACCCGTGATCGTGTCGGGCTCGTATCGGGAGCCGCGAAGCTCGAAGCTCTTGCCTTGGTCCAGCCCGTGATCGTTCTCGCCGCCGGCGTCGATCGCCGTCGACCCGTTCATCACCCAGGGTCACTAAAGCTTTACGGATCGCTGCCCCCTCCCCTGAGTTGAGGTTATCTCTTTACTTTCGTCAACTGAGGTAAGAAGGGCTGTATTACCTTTGCTTGGGAAGTAAATTCTAGGATTCTATAGTGGTGACTAAAATAGGATAATCAAGAAATAAGTTAATGAACCTTAGGGTAGTCCCCACTAATATAAATGATTTATTTAAAATAATTAATGAAAACCACCCTTTAGGGAATAAAAGGTAGATGCGTATAATAAAGTTCAGAATGAGCGAGTGTATTTAGAATATTAAAATAGTTAATATAGAATGAAAAGGTAGAAAAACATAAAATAAAACCAAGGGAGATTAGTTAAGGAAAACCAAAGAAAAGTGAGAGGAAAAGAATAAAGAATAATTGTCATAGGCAAAGAGAGTGGAATGATTAAACTGAAAGGGAGATAAAAGAGGAGTTAAAATGCGAGAACAATAAGAAAGTGCGGAGTAGACTTAGTTAAGAGATTGTCGAGTATTAATGAAATAGAAATGAAATAATAAACTAAATTTCCAATACAAGTAGGTAGTCGGTAAAAGAGTTTAGTGAAAAGATAATAAGAGAATGAGAGAGGATGTAATTGTGACAGTTAAGTAGAATGACGTAATATAATAGGGGAAAACAAATTAAGTTAATATGGTAGTGAAATTGAATGGAGTAATAATGTAAGAAGAATGAGTAAATATTAGTGAGATAGAGGAATCATAGAAATAAACTAAGAATTAAAATATCGGGGAAAATATGTGCCTACCTATGTGAAGTAAGTGAGATGACATATTGTTTTTGAATCGGTAAAATAAAAAAGTAAAGAATGGTAATTGTAAAGTTAAGAAAGAAAATAATGCTAGTCTTGTAAGACGTTATCTGGGTTAGGGAACTGTATGCCTAGACTGTGTGATCCAGAGCTTGTAAGACGCAGGTGTGCATAGCTGGACAAACGTTTTATATAGCGTAAGACGCAGGTGCGCAGCTATTTATATTGATGTTTATACAGCGTAAGACGCAGGTGCGCAGCTAGTTATAATTATACAGCGTAAGACGCAGGTGCGCGGCTATTTATATTGATATTTGTACAACGTAAGACGCATGTGCGCAACTATTTATATTTATACAGCGTAAGACGCAGGTGCGCAACTATTTATATTTATACAGCGTAAGACGCAGGTGCGCCGCTATTTATATTGATATTTGTACAGCGTAAGACGCAGGTGCGCAGCTATTTATATTGATGTTTATACAGCGTAAGACGCAGGTGCGCAGCTATTGATGTTTATACAGTGTAAGACACAAGTGCGCAGCTATTTATATTGATATTTGTACAACGTAGGACGCAGGTGCGCAGCTATTTATATTGATGTTTATACAGCGTAAGACGCAGGTGCGCAACTATTTATGTTTATACAGCGTAAGACGCAGGTGCACAGCTATTTATATTGCTATTTGTACAACGTAAGACGCAGGTGCGCAGCTATTTATATTGATGTTTATACAGCGTAAGACGCAGGTGCGCAGCTATTTAAATTTCTACTTATACAGTATAAGACGCAGGTGCGCAACTCTAAGACGCAGGTGCGCAAATATTTATATTTATATAGCGTAAGACGCAGGTGCGAAGTTTTATGATACAAGTGCACAATGATGGTAGCAAATTATCAAAATGTAAGAGGGATTTGAATGTAAAGTAAGAAAAGGAAAATAAGTGAAAAGAAAAGGAAAATGAAGATGAAAAATGAATATCTATTGGAACTTGAATTGTGTGAATGTTGCCTTGTTAAGTGGAAATGTGATATATATGTTGTTTGGACTCAGTCATAAAAAAAAAAAGAAAAAGAAAAAGAAAGAGAAAGAGAAAGAGTAACAAGAAAAAGGAAGAGAAGAAGAAAAAGAAAAGAAAGAGAACAAAGAAATGAATAGAGAACTAAGAATGAAAAAAAATGTGAGAATAAGAGGAGAAGTAAAAGAAATTAAATGTATGAATATTTATGAATGATGTATGATAATAATAATAATGTAGGCTTAGTTTATTGCTATGTCTCTTGTAGAATTTATCTTTTTAAGTTCTGTGTAATGTTACCCTTCTTGCTATATTTTGCAGGTACTGAGGTGGAGCTTACATAAGACATGGCCGAGCAGGATTTTCATTCCACTACGTGGAATGTATATTGATTATTATGAGTGGACAACTATTTTTGTAATTTTAGAATATGTAATAGTCGTATGCCCTGAAGTTTATACTAATCGGGCGATAAGATCTGATCTGATTATTAGACTGTTGTGTTTTATGTTTTTTTAAATATTTTTGGATTAACAGGTTTTAAGAAGAAAATTTTTGGGAAGTCCGAGAAATAGAGGAAACTCTGTCGGATTTTCGCAAGAAGTTTTTTAAAAGTAATTAAGTTTAAAAGAAATTTTCTAACACCAACTTTAATAAAACTTAAAATCAACTAAATAAAGTGAGGATGTTACACAATCGAAACCAACTATATATATTAGCACTTTCTTTTTAAAAAAATAGAGAAAACAAAAATGATTAATTTTGTTATTTTCCTTTTTCATTTCCTAGAGAAAAGGTGTTAGTATTAAGTAGCGGTGTAAGTGATCCGGTCCGAGACCGCGAGATCGGTTGGATCGGACCGGACTGGACCGAAAAATACAGTCCGGTCTGGTCTCGTGGTCCGATTCGGTCCCAAAATTTTTGGACCGTTATTTCATGGTCTGGTCCACGGTCCCAGTGTTTTTGAGGCCGCTCAGACCGGATCGGAGCGCATACATAAAACCTAGATCTCACCAAACAGGCAAACACACACACACTGCCTCCTTTCTCTCTCTCTCTCTCTCTCTCTCACGAAGCCCTCACTCTCTCTCTCTCTCTCTCAGAAGCCCTCACTTTCTCTCTCTCACGAAGCCCTCACTCTCTCTCACGAAGCATCTCTCTTCATCGCCGCCGTTCGCTCGTTGTCTCCGTTCGCTCGCTGCCTCCTTTCGCTTGCTGTCGTCGCTGTCTCGTTGCCTCCTTTCGCTTGCTGTAGACGATGTCTCGCTGCCGCGGCTGTCTCGCTGTCGCAACTGTCTCACTGCCGCCGCTCCTCCGATTATCTCCCTCCTCCGATTCGTTCTCTCTCTCTCTCTCCTCCGATTCGTTCTCTCTCTCTCTCTCCTCCGATTCGTTCTCTCTCTCTCTCCTCCGATTCGATTCAGCCGATTCCACCACTCGTTCCTCTCTCTTCCTCTGATTCGTTCTCTCTCTCTCCCTCCTCCATGCGTCGCCGCCGATCGTTCCTTGCCGCCGCTGGTGGTTCCTCTAGCCCTCAAAGCTGATGAAAGTCTGGGAACATGATGACCAATATTTTCACTTTGCATCTTACTCTAGTTTGGGATTGTGCAATCTGCATCAACAAGGGGTTGGTCTGTGTGGTAAAAGCATTGACTAATTGATTTTGATTTTGATTCATTGATTTTGTCCTAATTGATTTTGATTCATGATGACCAGTATTTTGATTCATCTCTGCTGTTAGTTAGTTTGATTTTGCCCTAGATTAATTGATTTTGCCCTTTGCGTTCAATTAGGTTTTGATTTTGCCCTTTGTGTTCAATTAGGTTTTGATGCCTTTATTTTCATCATTTTAAATTTTAATATAATGGTCTAAATAGACCGGACAGGACCGGACCGGAATGGTCCGGATCGATGCGGTCCGGTTCGGTCTTTATACATAAAATACATCGAGACCGGACCAAACTGGACCATGTTAATTTGATTGGTCCGATCTCCAATGTCCGTCAAAGACCGGACTGGACCGGACCGTTACACCCCTAGTATTAAGTGTATTTAAAGTTACATGTACACATAACCTCATCATTCATTATACTCTCATGATCCCATAAACCTCAGAATACACGACAAGGTGTGTAATTTTCGACCTGTTCTTAAAGGAAGACATTCGAGAATGTCTTTGTGTTGACGCTAAGTTATATTATATGGAAGGGTCATTATACAGTACTTATCCTTTGTGGACGAGTACAGATACTCATTGCCTAAATCTAAAGCTAATGTTCATTTAAGCCATTGGACGACTGAGATTGATGGATGGGAGTATGGTGTATGTATACACCTGGTTAAGTTGAGTGCACCATAGAAAATGGTCATCTATATGTTTTTTTTGGTAAACTGTTTTTTTAAGGCTTTATTGCATAATTGGTCCTTTATCTTATTTATTAGATTCATTTTGGTCCTTTATCTTTTTTTTTTTGCAATTTACTGGTCCTTTATTTCTTTTTTAAGATTCAGTTTGGTCCTTCCGTTAAAATAAAGTTAAATGAGAAGGAATATTCCAAGAATATTTCCTCTTTGGGCTTAATTGCATAATTGGTCCTTTATCTTATTTATTAGATTCACTTTGGTCCTTTATCTTAATATTCCAAGAATATTCCCTCTTCTTCTTCTTCCTCTTCCTCTGCTCTCTCCTTACAGCGGCTGCAACCACGATGGGCGCCGCCGCCACCGCCCATGCCACCGTCGCCGCCATTTTTAGAAATTAATCGCAGTTGTTGAAGCGTTTTGCACGTGTTTTCACACGTTTTCCAGTAGGTTCAGAGGAGAAGACCATTGTTGATAACCAAGGTTTTAGAAAAGGGACCCTAGAATTTGGATTTTGAGGAAAAAAGAACGAAAAACACGAATTTGTTTGAGGAATAATGAAAATAAAGCTTAAAAACTGTGAAAAATTGAAGAATGTTGAAGAAATTTGATGATTTTCGAGGGAAGAGGGTGTGAGCCCATGGTGGCTGCCGCCGCTGTAAGGAGAGAGCAGAAGAAGAGGAAAAAGAAGAGGGAATATTCTTAGAATATTAAGATAAAGGACCAAAGTGAATCTAATAAATAAGATAAAGGACCAATTATACAATTAAGCCTAGAATGGGGAATATTCTTGAAATATTCCTTCTCATTTAACTTTATTTTAACGGAAGGACCAAACTGAATCTTTTAAAAAAAATAAAGGATCAGTAAATTGCAAAAAAAAAGATAAAGGACCAAAGTGAATCTAATAAATAAGATAAAGGACCAATTATGCAATTAAGCCTTTTTTTAATGATAAACTTTCCTAAAATAATGACCTTAAAAAATACATTAATCACAATTTTTTGAATACTTTTTTTGTCCTTAATATAGATCTCATTTCTAATTTTCAATGCAAAATTCTCAGCCCTGTAGAATTTTTTTTTAATTTTTTTAAAATTTTTTTTAAATATCCTATGTATTTTCCTTTTCACAAATATATATTTTTTGTTATTCAGATTTTTTATTATTTTTATTAAGTACTGTCTGACAGAGGTTAAAATTTTTTTCCTTGTTTTCAAATATAGTCATTTCAAAAATATTCTATGTGTACTCTTCTTCGGTGATATGCACTCGTTTTTATGATTTGGATTAAATTTTTCTTTTACTCTTTGTTCTGAAAAAACTATATTGAGTAAAAATTGTATTCAAAATTGACATATTCTAATAAATCTGTATATGAATATGTGTAAAAAAAATATTCTGAGTAAATTTGTGTTAAAACTTTTTTTTAAAAAAAAGGTCATTATTTTTATGAAAATTTATCATTTCTTTAAAAAAAAAACAGTTTAAAAAAAACTACAGATGACCATTTTCTATGGTGCACTCAACTTAACCAGGTGTATACATACATCATGCTCTCATCCCTCAATCTCAGTCGTCCAATGACTTAAATCCACATTGGCCTTAGATTTAGGCAATGAGTGTAGATACTCATCCACAAAGGATGTGTATTGTATCCTTACCCTATACGGAAATCAAATTAGTAATCTAAAGAAAGAAAATGTTAATAAGTGCTTTCAAGATAGGGTCTTTATTTTATACTCATCGTTAGTAGATGAGTTTACATACTCATCGTTGCTACCTACTATTCCCGGTTTGCACCCACTGCAATCACACTCAGCCACACAAATTGTGACACACGTGCTGGCCACACTGCACCCACTGCATTCCCACTGCCACACAAATTGCTGCCACCCGCTTAAAAATGTTTACTCTCCCCGTGCTTTATTACAAGCTCCATTTGCATATTTTAAAGTTTATTAAGATTGATAAATTTTATACTAAAATTGATATATTATTATAAAAATATTCTTTTACCAATTATTAGAATATAATAAATTTTTTGATTTTTCAATACTACTTTAATTCTTACTTTACTTCACCACCTATAACATTAAAACTACACAGTTTGCAAAACTTTTGTAGTTTCCAATACAATTTTATTTGTGCCTTCTCATTAAAACTTAGAGTATTATGATTAATGTCAAGGGTAATTCTGAAAAAAATTAGAAGAGAGTCTTATATTTAGGATCGAATCCTATAATAAGAGACAGATGGAGTAAATTTTTTTAATGAGAATTTAGTAAATTTTTCATTCCTAATGTAAACTTCACACTTATTAAGGAAGTTAGTTGAGTGCATTTAATTTTCTCAAATTCATAAAAAAAATAAACTAATTTAGTAAACTTACATTGAAAATAAAAAATTAAATGAGTCAACCACTTTATAGGGATATTTTAGGAATGATTGTCTTAGAAATAGAAGTTAGTTAATTTTCACTTATATTAGTAGAGTGTCTTTTTTTGTTTATAATTGAGACCGGATGGAGTACACATTAAAAAAAAATATTACTCCCTCCCGTCCTTTTTATAAGACACTTTTTCGGGTTTTTCACTTCCACCAAGGAAAGTGGTTAAATTTGTTAGTGGCATTGGAAATGTGAAAATTTGATATACTTTTTCAAAACTACCCTTATAATTACTATTAAAACTCTAAAAAGTGTTGACTTAATATGAGTGTTTGTGGAAAGAAGTAATTAAATGCTATTGAAAATTGAATAGGGGTCTTATAAATAGGACCAAAATAAAAACCCCAAAAGGATCTTATAAGCTCAAATTATAAGTAACTTTAACTAATTTTACACTTCTTAAGGAGGCTAGTTAATTGTATTTAATTTTCTAAAATTTATAAAAGAATATAGGTATTTTAGCAAAGTTGCATTGGGATTGAACAAAAATTAAATAAGATAACAATTTTCTAGAAATGTTTTAGGAAAGTTGCAACTAATTTTCTAGAAATGTTTTATGAAATGTTTTACGTATTTTTCAGTTGCATTGGGGAGTAATTAACTAATTTATTATTTTTTAGTTATTATTATTTAGTAATGTTTTAGCAAAGTGAATTTCAACATTTTGAGAGATTAAAGTATCCAATAAATCTTAAAAATATGAGAAATCAAAGTGATACTTCACTCTTAAAATTTTTTTATCTAAATTTATTAGTAAATTACTATTAAAATCTTTTATCTAAATTCTAAAATACTTATATTAAATAATATAATAATATTTAAATAACCCTTATTTCGTTTTTAAATATTATAATAATATTTTTACTTATTTATTTTTAATTTTATTTTCACAAAAATTAAAATAACACAAACACTATGCTAGTTTTTTAAAAAAATAATAAAAAAAAATTTCGGATGCTCATTAAATAAAAACCCCACGTGAGCCCATGGAAAAAAAAAAGCCTACGGGACCCAACAAAAAAACGACCCAGATAAGTAAGAATCAACAAAAAAAAAAGGCATAGGGAGGGGTGCTTATTTGGTGCTCCTGGGCTACTTTGGAGTAATCTTACTCCAGGTAACCAGTCTTCATCATAACCGTCCAGTGTGCTAAACACACCATGGCCATTGATTGATATAAGTAGGAAAATGTTGATAAGTACTTTCAAGATACTTGATAAACAATTTAAGGTAAATAAAAAATATTGAAAAATACATTTTTTAAGATTTTCGAGAAAAAAATAAATGCTAATTAATAATTATTTTTTCTTTTAAAATAATCTTAACTTAAGATTTTTAGTAGCAAAACTCATAAGAATATAATTTCGGATTTAACAACAGCAAATAAAGTCAGATAAATCTCCTAACACTGCTAGTCATAGCATCTATCAAGAACATCGTGGCAAACATTTCTGTGCTCACTATCCCATCAATAATACACTACTACGACCAACCGACCAACTAAAAACCTTCCTTCACTGTTTCCTCTGAGAGAGAGAGAGAGATTCGCTTTTTTGACTATGTTGTTACCCTTTATTCCTTGAAACGAACCAAGCAATTAGCCAGCTTTGGTAATTGCAAAAAGCAAACCCAAAGCCCCAGATTCCACCTAAAAGAAGCCCCGTTGAATAATTGTATGAATGATAAATATGATATCATACTCTCTCCCTCCTTAAATATAAAATCTCTATGAAAAATTTCACGTTCATTAAAAAAATAAAATAATTTAGGTAGTTATATTGGAAATGTAAACTTTTGATATTTAATTTCAAAATTACCCCTATTAATATTAATGAGAATCTAAAAAGTGTTAAATAAATAGGGATGTTTGTGAAAAAAAGTAATTAATGATCATAAAAAAAAGAGACTTTATATTTAAGAACGGAGAAAATATTATCAATGATAATGTAATACTATCATATTAGATTATTATTACAAATCTTCTGCTGAGCTAGTGAGATTGATTTTCATGTGCTTTATTATTACTCCCTCTCCATTTAAGATTTTTTTAGTTCAATTTTTTACCAACTTTATGTAAGCGTTCATATTTACTCAACATTTTTTAGAATTTTAATAATATTTATAACGATAGTTTTGAAAAAATATATTAAATATTCACATTTCTAATGTCACAAATTAAGTTAATCAACTTTTTTAATGCACATGAATGCTACTCCCTCCGGTCTAATTTATAAGAAAAAAATATCTCATTAATAGTCTTAAATATAAACAAAAGTTAACCAACTTTCTATTTCCAATACAACCATACTTAAAATATCCCTACAAAGTGGTTGTAACATTTAATTTTTGTTTCATTCCCAATGCAAGTTTCCTAAAGTAGTCAATTTTTCTATGAATTTGAGAAATTAAATGCGCTCAACTAACTTTCTTAATACCTGTGAAATTAGTTTTTTTTTTTTGCTTAAAAATAAGATCGGAGGGAATATCAAATAAGTCTTATATTTAAAGACAAGAGGAAGTATATGGAGTATTATTTTATACTAACAAAATAATATTTCATCCCTTCCTAAATATATAAGCATTAGTTTTGCATTTTATCTTGATCATTTTTATAAACCCATATTCTTTTTCCTCAATGATATTAACTATTTTTTCACAAACAATCGAATTAGATGAGTAATTACATGGATAATAATTTTGAAAAAATATACCAAATGTTATCTCTTTTATATATTTAAAAGGGCGCGCGACCCAATACTTGTAAGTTGAGAGACTATTTTCAAGATTTGAACCCATAAGTTCTAGGCCACCAAGCAACAACCTTACCGTTGCATCAAGTCTCATTCTCACATTACACTAAATGTTTTCAATTCTAACATTATTAACAATATTAAATAATTTTTTTAATTTACTTAAAAAATATTCCAAATACTTATATTTATGATCATTAGAGAATATTAAGTAAGCTAAGCCTCCACTAAATAATTTTTTTTCTCATTATCTTCTCATCTTTTGGTTCTCTGACTCTAAGGTTAAAAACTTAAAATTAACAATATACCATCTGATTATTTCTCCATTTTTTTGTCTGGTTCATCTTTTGTTTTTATTATTTAGTCATGTCTTCTCGCCCATGAAACAGGGAGTTGCATGGTTTTGAGCGGTATTTTGGCGTTTCTTTCCAACTTATATATCAACTTTTTGATAAGTGTATGGTACCACAATCAGTTGACATATATATTCAATAAAGTACGACCCATTTGGTCAATTTCGATATAATTTGATAATCATTTTGGCCTCTAAATTAGTACATGTTCATATTATTACTACAAATCTACAAAATCAATGTGATCGTCTCGATCTCATTCTCATGGTCCCAATTTGGATGTATTCAACGTGTTTTTTTTTTCTTTGAACGGGTTAAAAATAAGTAACCCCGAGCTAAAAAAAAGGCTTCTCAAAATATGAGACCAAGAGAAGTCTAGGAATTTGAAGTTTCCATTCAGATGATTAAAGAAGAAAGTAGGACGTACAAAAGTAGCAGTGAGTCATATCAAACTAGAGCTTAAACGTGACGAAATTAATGCAATGGTAAGTCATCTTTCATGAAACTGAATCATCATACACAATTCATTAGCACCTTGCTAGCCCATCAAAAATGAGAGTCTCCATGCTTTAAATTTTGCGGAAAATTTACGAAAGTTTGACCGAAATATTACACCTTTGATATAACTTTTTGTAAAATTACTGAATTAGTGTAAATTTTTGTAAATCATATCTGCCATCCATGATATTAGGCCAAGTTTTATTTTTAATTTTTTTTTTAAAAAAAAACAAAAGTCGTGGATGAAAGGTCCGATTCCCCTTTTTATTTTTTATTTTTTTAAATTTTAGAGAAATCGTGGTTGGAAGCCATGATTTTTTATTTTTTTTATTTATTTTAATTAATATCGTGGTCGTAGGACAAGATTTCACATTTTTATTTTTTTATTTTATAGAAATCGTGGTTGGAAGCCACTATTCTTTTCTTTTAATATTAAAATCGTGAGTCAGGACACAATTTCACATTTTTAATTATTTTTTTATTTTTATAGAAATCGTTGTTAGCAGCCACGATTAGTGAGGACGAAGAAGAAGAACAGGAAGAAGAAGAGGAGGAGGATGAAGAGGAAGAGCCCCACCTTAAATTACAAGAGGTAATAAAGGAAGAACAAGAGTTGGTGCTCAAAGAATTGAACAAGAAAGAAGAGTTCAACCACTATGTAGAAGAAAAGCACCTCATTGTGATACTAACTCACATAGAAGACGACAATAATTTTTTTTAATTATTTGTAATATTTTTAAAATATAAATAAGAAAGAAAAATGTTCTTGACGTATTTTCTTTAGTCAATTTAAAAATAAATTTATGCATTTTGATTTGGATTTACTTAAAAATATAAAATCGTTAAAAAAACAATTGGAAGTCATCCTTAAAACATATTTTAAAATAAATAAAATTAAATTAAAAAAATTAGTAAATGATTCCATTTTTAATTTAAAAAAATTATTCAAAGCAAAGTTGTGTGATAAATACACGAATTTTTGAAAAAAAAAATAAACAAAAGGTTAAACTAAAGTCGTGTGTTAACCCCAGGACCCCCCTCGAACTGGATTAGTCGGCCCAGTGGGCCGGATACCAGGGTGCAAACCAAAAAGTCGTGTGTTACATACACGATTTAAAAAAAAAAAAATACAATACACTATTCTATAAAAAAAAAAAGTGAAGTCCTAGCTATCAACGGCGATTTTTTGAAAAAAATAAAAAGAAATTTAACAAAATAAAATCGTGTCCTTCAACCACGATTTCTATAAAAATTTAAAAAAATTAAAAATGTGAAATCGTGTCCACCATACATGATTTTATAAAAAAAAAAAAATAAGGAATCGTGGCTTCCAACTACGATTTCCATGTTGAGGGAGACTAACCAAACTAATTTGGTTATGATTCCTAAGGTTGATTGTCCTTGTAATATTAAGGACTTTAGGCCTATAGCGTGCTGTAATTCTGTTTATAAATGCATTACGAAGGTCCTTTGTATTAGACTTAATTGTGTTTTGCCTAGTATTGTACAGGATAACCAGACAGCTTTTGTTAAAAACAGGAGCATTGTGCATAATATCCTTATTACTCAGGACTTGCTTAGGCTGTATGGGAGGCGAAGGACATCACCTAGATGTTTAATGAAGATTGATATCAGGAAGACTTATGATACTCTGAGCTGGAGGTTTATTGAGAAAATGCTTGTTGCTTACAGGTTTCCTGAGAAGTTTATTGGGTGGATAATGACTAACAACTGTGACATATTCTATTGTGTTGAATGGCCAGCAATCTTGCTCATTTACAGGGTCTAAAGGAATCAGACAGGGAGATCCCGTGTCCCCACTTATTTTTGTTCTGTCTATGGAAATTTTGACTAGAATTTTGCAGCATACTACTTATAAAGAGATGAGGCTTGTAAATCTAGCTTTTGCAGCATACTACTTATAGGAATTTCAGGTTTCATCCTTTATGTAAAGAGATAAGGCTTGTAAATCTAGCTTTTGCTAATGATTTGATGATTTTCTGTAAAGGGCACCCTGCTAGTGTTAACATTCTGATGCAGACTTTTGAGAATTTTTCCAATATGTCAGGTTTTCATGCTAGCAATGAGAAGTCCTCAATTTTTATGGCAGGTATTCCTCAGTACAGGCAAGAGGAACTTGTTGAGATTACTGGTTTTCAGAAGAGGATTTTCCCTTTTAGATATCTTGGTCTACCCCTATCCGCTAAGAAATGGTTTGTTTTTGCGTGCCATCTTCTAGTAGATAAGGTGACTAAGAGGATAAATTTATGGAAAACCAGGAATTTGTCGTATCAGGGCAGGTGTTGTCTTATAAACTCAATGCTCATGAGTTTGCATTCTTATTGGGCTATTGTTTTTATTATTCCGAAAATTGTGTTGCTTGAAATTAAGAAGATTTGTAGAGGTTTTCTTTGGAGGAAGCAGGAAACAGGTCAGTATTCAGCTAATGTTGCTTGGGATTCTATTTGTAAATCCAAAAAACATGGTGGGTTGAGCATCAAGGATAGTTGCACTTGGAATCTTGCAGCTATTGGCAAGTAGGTCTGGGTTTTGGCTTTGAAGAAGGATACGCTATGGGTGAGATGGATGCATTCGGTTTATATAAAGGAGCAAGATTTCTGGTAATGCAATTCATCTCAGGGATCTGGATGGCACTGGAAACAGATTCTAAAAGTCAGAGATAAATTAAAGCCAGGATTCTGTAATGATACTTGGTGCAGGACTCAGCATGGCATGTACACGGTCAACAGTGGTTACTTATTTCTTAAAGACCAGCAAGGGATCTTTCCTTTGCATAGAATGGTTTGGAACAACGTGAATGTACAAAAACATTGTTTTATTGCATGGCTTGCCACTCTTGGGAATATCCAAACTCTGGACAGGTTATGTTTTATGGCTATTCCTAATCATTGTTGTTTATGTCTATCTTCTGCTGAGTCTAGGAATCACTTATTTTTTTAATGTAATTGGAGCTGTAGTCTCCTTGATTACTGTTGTCTCTGGATAGGAATATACAGGTATCCATACAAGTTTTACAACTGGACAAGGTGGATCTGCCATGCTTTCAAGGATAAGGTCTGCCGCAAATGTGTTTTTGCTATGTTTGCAGCATTGATTTATCACATATGGGAGGAAAGGAATCATCACACTTTTAAGAACCAGAAGAGGAGCTTACACCTTATTTACGATATTATTAGGAGAGAGGTTTCTCATATGATTAGTTTTGTTTTTCCTAATTTTGTAGATTGGAAGAATAATGTTTTAGTTGATAGAATTAGGCAGGAACTCTAGTCATTATTTATTCTTTTGGCCTCTGGTTGTTTTGAACCCTTCATAGAAGGTGGCAAAATAGCCTTTGGTTTTCAGGCATTTGCATAAGTGTTGAACCCTTCCTAGAAGGTGGCAAGGCTTGTGCTTATGACCTTTGGTTATTGTTTCTGAATTTTGCTCGTTGGTAATGAATTTTTTCTTTTACCGAAAAAAAAGCTACGATTTCCATAAAATAAAAAAAATTAAAAAGTAGAATCGGTACTTCCATCCACGACTTCTCTTTTTTTTTAAAAAAAAAATAAAAAAAAATAAAAATAAAACCTAACGTAAATCGTGGATGTCAGTCACGATTTACTTTAAGTTACACTAGTTCTATAATTTTACAAAAAGTTACACCAAAGCGTAATTTTCCGATCAACTTACACTACTTTTGTAAATTTCCCAAATCTTGCATTGGCCTCGCCCATAGAGGAAAAAGATAAATTAATTTGTTTGTCTACCTTCAGAATTCAGTTCCTTGTGAGCGTTATCTACATAATGTGCTCGAGAGGAAGAGAATCAGGGCATGGAGAATGGCTTTACAAAAGTTAGAAATGCATATTTAAAATAAAATTAATTTTGCTTAAAATATCTTTTTTTTATTAGTATTAGAGCTGGTTTTAACTCTATTTATTTTCGTTCATTGATCATTGATTGTCTGTTGATATTTGTGGAACACTACGCCAGAAAAGAGTTTTAACTACACACATTTTATAGCATTTGTTTTTGAGATGCTGTGAAAAATCCGTTCATGCACAAGCTAAGTTTTAAGATTGCACTTTTAACAGCATTTACTTAAGAGAATGCTGTAAAAATCCTTTGAAAAAATTGTAACACTCGTTAGATTGCAAGTGCTGTTGATTGTATGATGCCAATTTTCTACTTCTCGCGTGCACTAAGAGCGTTGTTAATATTTTTTTTATTTTATAAACTTATTTTATTTGATTTAAACCCCTTCTTCTTTATCATCAATACTACTACACTACCCTGTCTCCCTCATTTGTTTCGTCTTCCCGCACCCAACACCGAACCACTTCACGATCGTCGTCCGCCGTCCTCAGCCAGCCCTCCACCGCATCGTCATTCTCACCTCACCTTGACTTCTCAGTTATATGTCTTGAATATTATATAATTAGTAAGTTATGATAAATGTGTTTTGTACTTGGGTGCTGCATGTTTTGAATATGAAGTCTATTAAGCATTCCTAAAATGATAGTTTTTTACTTTCTTGTTGGTTGAAAAGGATTGAAAGAGATATTTGATAGTGTGTGGAATAGTTCAATTGAAATTTTTCTTAGTGGATTCGCCATCATTTTATTTGAGAAATCGTTGGATTTTGGCTTAGTATTTTTATATGATACTTGGTAATTGCTCATGACAGGTATGGTGACATTGCTTGTATTACTTATGTGGATCCACTTCCTGCCAGAACCCATTTACCTCATCTGTAATGCTTTTAACTTGATCAGATGCTTTATTTACCTCTAGGTTTGTGACTTGTGCTTCTAGTTCCTTAATTTTACTTGAGGACTCTTCATGCTTCTGATTGAGGGTTAAAACTTCCTTGTCTCTGTCCTCATGTCACTAGTTGTTCTACATGTTCCAGCTGCTGCTTTAGATTGGAAAGTTCTACTAGCTTGTTACAGCTTTAGTGTACAAGGCTCTTTCCCTGTTACTTTGTTTGTTGTAGTAGTAATGTTTTAGTTGTAGCATGATTTCTTATTTTATTTTTGGTTTTAATAAATTATACTTATTTATTTGTGTTTTTCATATATGCAATGGCGAAGGAATATGGTTTAATTAATGAACAATAAGGAGCAACAAGATAAAATGATGTAGCAGAAGGAGCAATATATTTCAGTTTTTGTTTATGCTATATAAAAGCATAATTGTAAGTTGTTGTGTGACGAATTGGATGATACAGGGGATGCTTTTGATATTTCAACTATTTTCATTAGTAGTATGCCTTTGATTTGATCAAAGATGTTGTATTAGATATTTTTATTAATATTAGTTAAAAACTCTTTCAATTATATTGTTTTCCTTCTTCTTGCTATTGAATTAGATTTTTATTTTAATATGAATTTATTTAAATAATATATGCAATAGCAAGTTTAAATATGAGAAAAAATAATTTTAAAAATAAATAAAGAAATAAATTTATAGCACTTTTTTAAACAAGTGCAGTAGAAAATCATTAAAATATGAAAAAAAGTAAATTAAAAAATAAATTAAAAATAAATTTGCAGCACTTCTCTAAGCAAGTGCTGTAGAATAGACTCACTAAATAATCAATTTCAAGTGCTTATTAAAGCAAGTGCTGTAGAAAAAAAGCACATTTACAACATTTCTTTAGTGTTAAGCGCAGTAATATGTGGTTGTTGGCAGCTTATATGCACATATTTAACGGCGTTTTTGAAGCGCTTTTGTTTGTAGACCCTCTTTCTACTGAGCTCAAATTTAAAGCTCCTAGCAAGCGCTGTAAATTAGTGTTTTCAAGCGTTGTTAATTTACTTTTCTGGTGTAGTGGAAGTTAGTTAAGTTAGCTTGCATGGCACGTAAGTTGTGTGACTTTTGGTTATGACAGCTATACAAATAGGTAACAAAATTAGTTAGTTTGTTATTGCTTTCTCTAGCTCAGGCGACATATATATATAAAACCTCCTACTAGTGTAATGAACTCACTTTATCATTCTGTTAAATGAAAATATGATTTCCTTTTCTCTCAGCTCATTCTACTTTCTCTAGATGGTATCAGAGCTCAGTGAACTCAGGCCCGTCTTTCTAACCATTGTTCTTCTTTTGCAAGCTTCTTCTCTCTTCTTAAAGGAATCACAATTGCGATCCTCTTCTATTATCTGAAGTTGTTGAAATTGCGATTGCGATTTCATCATTTTCTCTTCCCTATCAATTTTTTTTCTCTAGAATTGTGATTGTGATTTCAATATGTTGATTCTTCTCACTTGTGATTGCTTTTGTACAATTATCTTTTCTCTTTAATTATGGCCAACCAGGGCTACCTAGATTTCAATATGAATTATTCAAATCCATGTTTTCTGCATTCCAATGAGAATCTAGCTTTGATTTTGGTCACTCCTCTTCTCGATGGTAACACTACAAGAAATATCATTTATTACAATAGCAAAAGTCGTTGTCAAAAATGTTTTTTGCATCAGGTAAAGGCGTTGAAAAAGGGTAATGCAACGAATTTTTTTCGCTGTTATAAAAAATTGTTTTTAGCAATGACACGAGTCGTTGCATAAAGTAAATGATAGGTAATCTATTTCGCAACGACATTGTCGTTGAAAAACATATTTAGCTTCTGCAAATTCAGGAAGATGATTATGAAGGAGTTCATGCAAATTCTCAGGATTTTCCATAACAGTTTATGAACTTTACTCCAGAGCAGATTCAGAGTTTATTGTCCTTGTTACAGAAATCAAAGGGAGATAATAATCATGTTGTTAACTTAGCAATTGTCAAGCATTATGTTTCAAATGCAAATACCTCCAACACTCAAGGAGATTCAAGTATTTTTAGTTGTCAATGACTTATTGGCATTGGAGCTACATATCATATCATTTTTTATTTGTCTCTCATGAGTGATCACAAAACCATTTATAAAATGATTATTTCCTTGCCTAATGGTGATAAAGTTACAACTACCATTTTTGGAACAATTTTATGCCAAAAACCATGATACTGCACAATGTTTTGTTTGTTTCACAGTTTCATGTCAATTTGTTTTTAATTAATAAGTTGATAGAAACTATAAGACCCGGGCTGATGAGGGCGGGGAGTGATCGCCGGTGCATAAGGCACAGATAAGGAGTGGCTCCTGGTAGGCTTCTAAGGGAGGGGTACATGAATGAACCGACGCACCGAAATGAGAGGGTGATCCAGAGACTGTGTAGGTATGAGACTACATAGTACAGGAAGGCTTAACAACAAGATGCATCTTCTTTTCGATAACCCATCACATAAGAACTCCATGGTTAAGCGTGCTTGACTTGGGGTAATTCTGGGATGGGTGTGTAAGATCCATGAAGAATGTTTTGATAAATGCCAAAAGGTTTTGAACAAGCTACAAATGTGTTGATCAAGTTCAAGCTCAACAAGCAACAACAAACATCAAGTTAAGAAGAGAGAGCCAACTCATGAAGACTTAGTTTGGTAGTTTATGTTTTATTGTTTTATCTTTTGCCTCACAAGTCTCTTAGTTTATGAGTTTGGGTAGAGTTTCTTAGAGGGTAGTGAATCTCTTTTGATTGCATGATTATATCATATTTTGAGTATTCACTTTTCCTAAAATCAATAGGTGGCTTAAAGGTTTGAAAGAAAAGGTTTAGATTTTGAGAAAACAAGTTTTTAAGTGTTTTTTGAACTGACTACTCGATTAGCCACTTGTTTACTCGAGTAGAATTTTGCAGACTTGCGCAAATACTCGATTAAGGGGCTAATTACTCGATTAGAATTATTCAGCCTTGCGTAAATACTCGAGTAGAAACTTAAATACTCGAGTAGTGAACAAGTTTTACACTTGTTACTCGAGTAGTGAACAAGTTTTACACTTGTTACTCGAGTAGTGACTTTGTTACTCGATTAACACGAGTTGTAACTGTTTTTAAATGAGTTTTTCACTTGTCAAAAGCATTTCTAATCATTCCTAACTTTTGGGTATTCTATATAAACCTATTCCTAACCTTTGTGATCATATTCCATCATTTTGATATTCATTTTACAAAGAATCAAAGCCACTCTATTCTCTCTCACTTTCTCAAGATCAAAGTTCTCATTTTTACATTCTTTGATCAAGAACCTTGAATCTCTCATGTTGATATTTTCATAGCTTTTGAAAGAGATTCATAGGATTTTTATTTTGTTTTCATTTGAGTTGTAATCTTTGCAAGAGGCAAGCTATCTACAACAATTGGAAGTCTTGGTTGTGAATCAAGCGAAGTCTTGGTTGTGAATCAAGCAAAGTTATTTGGAAGCCTTGGTGTGGCATATCATCAAGCACTTGGAAGCCTTGTTGTGTTAACAAGCAAGTGGAAGTCTTTGAAGAATCTCAAAGCAATTGGAAGTCTTGTAGTGAAGCAAGCAATTGGAAGTCTTGTTGTGGGGTATCGGCAAGCAAGAGAAGAGGTTAGATTAGATATCAATAGGGTTACAAGGCAATGGTGTGGTATCTCTTGTAGGCTAGCAAGAAGGGAGTCTTGTGAGGCATTTACTTGTAATTTGAGAAACTCTAATTCCTCATAGTGAAGAATCTCTCTTGGTTGAAGAGGGGACTGGAGTAGCTTTCAAGTGGATGAAAGTGAACCAGTATAAATCACTGTGTCGTATCTCTAAACTCTCTACTCTTTACAATTCTTGTTATTGATTGTGTTCTTGGTTGAAAACCTAAAAAAGAGTGATTTTTCATAATTGATTGAATTGAATCTTAATTGTGCAAAATTGATTTGGGGAAAATCATTTTCATAACCTAGGTAATCAATAAGAATATAGGTGTTAATTATTTCCGCTGAATCTCTGGTTATACTTGTTAATTGATTGATTTTCGTATTTGATTGAAAAGTGATTTTTCAATGTACAGAGGCATTAATCAATTAGTTCATGTCATTAATTGATTAAGGCTAAAGAATTTTCAAGAAAATCATTTGTTTTAATCGTTTTGATTTGTTTCTTTCGAAAATCTTTCAAGGTTTCTTTTACACCTATTCAACCCCCCTTCTAGGTGTTCTCCTAGTGTCTCCTAGTTGTTGCACCCACCGAGTGTAGGTTCCCACAATTGGTATCAGAGCTCGGTCGAAAGACACGAGCATAGAGCTTTTTCGTTAAGATCCTTGAGAAACTACAATGGGTTCTACGAATCCTTTTGGTGGTGAAGGTGCTTCAATAAATCGCCCTCCTATGTTTGGTGGAGAGGGTTATGGTTATTGGAAAATTAGGATGAGAATCTTTATAGAAGCTATAGATGTGAACATTTGGGAAGCCATTGAAAATGGTCCTTATATTCCCTCAAAAGATGTAGAAGGTGTGCTTACTCTTATTCCCAAAGATAAGTGGACCGATGATGATAAAAGGAAAATTCAATATGATTTAAAAGCAAAGAATATCATCACCTCCGCTCTATCTCATGATGAGTTCTTTAGAGTCTCCCAATGTCGTGATGCTAAAGAAATGTGGGACACCTTGCAAGTCACACATGAAGGCACTAGTGAAGTTAGGCGTGCTAGATTAAATTCTTTGATGCATGAATATGAATTGTTTCGTATGTTGCCTAATGAATCTATATGTTTTATGCAAAAACGTTTTACTCATATTGTTAATCATCTCATTGCTCTTGGTAAAACTTTCGTGAATTGTGAACTTGTTAACAAAGTTTTAAGATGTCTAAGTAGGGAATGGCAACCCAAGGTTACCGCAATTGTTGAATCAAAGGACTTGGACACCATGGACTTAGCAACACTTTTCGGAAAGCTTCAAGAACATGAAATGGAGCTTGAACGTTTGCATATGCATGAAGAATCGGATAAGAACAAAGAAAGAAAAGGTATTGCTCTTAAAGCTAAAAGGTCATATAAAAAGGAAGAGAGTTCCAATGATGATGAGATGATGATAATGAAGATACCGATTCGGACATTGATGAAGAGGAGATGAAGCTTCTACTAAGAAAGTTCAATAAGATTCTAAGGAGAAAAGGAAGGTTGAACAAAGACAAAAGTAAAGAGAAGAATTCCCCACACTACAAGACAAAGACTTCAAAAGAAGGTATAGTTTGCCATGAATGTGGAAAGCCCGGTCATCTCAAGTACTCATGCTCTAAGTATCTCAAGAAGAAGGAGAAAGAGAAGAAAAATGCAAAAACTAAAAGAGCATACATAGTTTGGAATAGTGATGATGAAGAAGATAAGAAAAGTACATCAAATAGTTCTTCGGATGATGAAGATGCTGCTTGTCTCAACTTGATAACTCTAGTAGATGATGAAGAAAGTTCAAATGATGAATCAAGTGAACAAAGCGACGAAAGCGATGTAAGTCTTACTAAATCCGAAATTTCTTCCAAATATGAAATGTTATATAATGCTTATGAAGAAATGCATGAACAATTTAAGAAACTAGCTTTGAAAAACATTGAAAGGAAGAAGCTCATTTTGAAACATAAACAAGAGATTTTAGATCTTCAAAAACAAGTTGATGAGCTTAATCTTCAAAATGAAACTCTTGATCTTATATATGCTAGTTCTTCTTGTGATTGTGCTAGTAGATTGAATATTGTGGTTGATTGTGAGGATTGCAAGTTGCTTAAAGATGAAAATGCTATTTTGAAAAATAAGCTTGCAAGTTTCACAAATGGTGATATTAGATTGCGCACATTGTTAAATTTTCAAAGAGAAAATTCAAACAAGTTTGGTTTGGGTGATACTAATGCTAAGAGTAAATCTCATAGAAATGTTGTTGATTTTTCTAAAGTTGATTTTTCAAATGCACCAACATGTTTCTATTGTGGTACTCATGGACGTACTTCAAATGTGTGTTATATTAAAGTGCATGGTATACCTAAAGGAGATTTTGTTTGGGTGAAAAAGGGTGAAAGTCCCTACACTAACAAAAATGGATCCAAAACCATTTGGATACCAAAAAGCAAAGCATGATTGTTTTTGTAGGTATGATTGAAGAGCAAAAGGACTTTCATGTGATATTCATTCATTTGCTTCTTCAATTGCTATTAAGGAGAAAATCCTACAAATTGGTAACATTCGATATTATACAATTGGTTTTCAATTTGATATTGTTGGATATTGCTCATAGTTCTCTCAATTGGTATTATTTCTTATAATGTGATATTGTTTATACTATTGAGAAAATACTATTGGTATCAAATTCTTACAATTGTTTTATAATTGGTATCATGTTATTGGTATTCAATTTGTTATAATTGATATCATTGAGTAATCATTAGATGATTATTATGCTTTGGTTGTTATATCTTATTAATCTCTCTATTTTGGCTTAGATCTTATATTTCAATTGGTATATATTTCTTTTTGATAATGCCAAAGGGGGAGAAATATGATGTTTTGAAAAAAGGGGAGAAATATTATGTTTTGACCATTTTGGGGAGAAATGAAATGGTATGTTTGGAGAAAGGTTGTTTTTGTTGTTTTTATGTAGGTTGAGCAAAGTTGTTGGAGATAGGGGGAGAATCAAGCTTTTATCTCAATTAGATTTCAAATGTCAAAAGCATAAATTGAGTGGGAGCAAGAGTCTCACCAAGTGATCAAATGGTTCAAGCATCAACAACTTCAATGAACTTCATAATTTCAAAACATGTTTGTCATTTTCAAAAAGGGGGAGATTGTAAGATCCATGAAGAATGTTTTGATAAATGCCAAAAGGTTTTGAACAAGCTACAAATGTGTTGATCAAGTTCAAACTCAACAAGCAACAACAAACATCAAGTTAAGAAGAGAGAGCCAACTCATGAAGACTTAGTTTGGTAGTTTATGTTTTATTGTTTTATCTTTTGCCTCACAAGTCTCTTAGTTTATGAGTTTGGGTAGAGTTTCTTAGAGGTAGTGAATCTCTTTTGATTGCATGATTATATCATATTTTGAGTATTCACTTTGCCTAAAATCAATAGGTGGCTTAAAGGTTTGAAAGAAAAGGTTTAGATTTTGAGAAAACAAGTTTTTAAGTGTTTTTTGAACTGACTACTCGATTAGCCACTTGTTTACTCGAGTAGAATTTTGCAGACTTGCGCAAATACTCGATTAAGGGGCTAATTACTCGATTAGAATTATTCAGCCTTGCGTAAATACTCGAGTAGAAACTTAAATACTCGAGTAGTGAACAAGTTTTACACTTGTTACTCGAGTAGTGACTTTGTTACTCGATTAACACGAGTTGTAACTGTTTTTAAATGAGTTTTTCACTTGTCAAAAGCATTTCTAATCATTCCTTACTTTTGGGTATTCTATATAAACCTATTCCTAACCTTTGTGATCATATTCCATCATTTTGATATTCATTTTACAAAGAATCAAAGCCACTCTATTCTCTCTCACTTTCTCAAGATCAAAGTTCTCATTTTTACATTCTTTGATCAAGAACCTTGAATCTCTCATGTTGATATTTTCATAGCTTTTGAAAGAGATTCATAGGATTGTTATTTTGTTTTCATTTGAGTTGTAATCTTTGCAAGAGGCAAGCTATCTACAACAATTGGAAGTCTTGGTTGTGAATCAAGCAAAGTTATTTGGAAGCCTTGGTGTGGCATATCATCAAGCACTTGGAAGCCTTGTTGTGTTAACAAGCAAGTGGAAGTCTTTGAAGAATCTCAAAGCAATTGGAAGTCTTGTAGTGAAGCAAGCAATTGGAAGTCTTGTTGTGGGGTATCGGCAAGCAAGAGAAGAGGTTAGATTAGATATCAATAGGGTTACAAGGCAAGGGTGTGGTATCTCTTGTAGGCTAGCAAGAAGGGAGTCTTGTGAGGCATTTACTTGTAATTTGAGAAACTCTAATTCCTCATAGTGAAGAATCTCTCTTGGTTGAAGAGGGGACTGGAGTAGCTTTCAAGTGGATGAAAGTGAACCAGGATAAATCACTGTGTCGTATCTCTAAACTCTCTACTCTTTACAATTCTTGTTATTGATTGTGTTCTTGGTTGAAAACCTAAAAAAGAGTGATTTTTCATAATTGATTGAATTGAATCTTAATTGTGCAAAATTGATTTGGGGAAAATCATTTTCATAACCTAGGTAATCAATAAGAATATAGGTGTTAATTGTTTCCGCTGAATCTCTGGTTATACTTGTCAATTGATTGATTTTCGTATTTGATTGAAAAGTGATTTTTCAATGTACAGAGGCATTAATCGATTAGTTCATGTCATTAATCGATTAAGGCTAAAGAATTTTCAAGAAAATCATTTGTTTTAATCGTTTTGATTTGTTTCTTTCGAAAATCTTTCAAGGTTTCTTTTACACCTATTCAACCCCCCCTTCTAGGTGTTCTCCTAGTGTCTCCTAGTTGTTTCACCCACCGAGTGTAGGTTCCCACAGGGTGACCTCCTGGAAAGTTTCCTGGGAAGCGTGCGAGTGAGGACAAAGCATGCTGAAAAGACCCGTGTTGGTATGTGGGACAGTTGCAATCCATTTGCCTGCCAGGGATGTTACAAATGGTATCAGAGCGACTCCTCTCCTAGTACAGTGTGGTTCGGGGACGAACCAGGCGGAAGCTAGTGGGCATGTAAGACCCGGGCTGATGAGGGCGGGGAGTGATCGCCGATGCAAAAGGCACGGACAAGGAGCGACTCCTGACAGGCTTCTAAGGGAGGGGTACATGAATGAACCGACGCACCGGAATGAGAGGGTGATCCTGAGACTATGTAGGTGTGGGACTATATAGTACAGGAAGGCTTAAATGAATTGATTGGTACTACCCATATCAACAAGATGCATCTTCTTTTCGGTAGCCCATCACATAAGAACTCCATGGTTAAGCGTGCTTGACTTGTGGTAATTCTAGGATGGGTGACCTCCTGAGAAGTTTCCCGGGAAGCGTGCGAGTGAGGACAAAGCATGCTGAAAAGACCCGTGTTGGTATGTGGGGACAATCACAATCCATTTTCCTGCCAGGTATATTACAGAAACCTTGAATTGTCACCTAACTTTTCATCAAAACTATTGTCATATTGTGCAGAATTTTATAACTTAATTGCACCAAGGATTGTATGTGATAAATTAAGTGCAAGAAACTCAGGCTGCTAATCAGATTACTGCTGCTACACATGTGATAATAATATTCTTTGGTACTTAAGACTAGGCCATGTTTCTCCTTTTGTACTTAGAATTTTATCTATACAGTTTCCCATCATTTCACCTTGTACAAATTTCCATAATCCTTGAGATATCTCTGTTTTCCAGGCATATAAAATTGCCATTTTGTACAAGTGATACATCATCTAATAAAATGTTTGACATTATACATGTTGATATTTGGGGTTCTTATTCTATATCTATCCTCAATTTTTGGCCAAGTATTCTCTCAATCTAGTATGTAACACCCAAAATTTTAATCCCTGATTAATAATTATTGATTATAAGATTTTATAATTAATTGATTATTAATCATAATCTAGTAATTTAATTTGGTACATTATGTGTCTTTAAGCAAATAAATATATGAGAGGTGTCTTGTCATAATGTTTTATGCCAAAATAAATATTTTCAATTTAGTCCTTGATAAAGGACCAAAGTGCAATATTAAAAAGGTTTTTGGGCTAAAAAGAAATAAAATATAATTTTGAGAATTTCAGAGTTGGTAATCGATTAGCAGGAGTCGGTAATCGATTACCACAATGCAGCAGGGTCAGAGATGAGTGCATTTGATGAATCATCCACCATGAAACCCAGAACACGAATGCAGCTCTAGACACGTCTTAGGACTCGTGTCGTTGTGCATGATCAACCAATTCATCTATATAAGCACCTTTGTTGAAGGAATTCAACCCATTTTGCTCTGGTTCATGATTTTGGCTCTGTTAGGGTTCGTGATTTCGCCCTTCTTGTTCTCTTTCAATTCTGAGAGTTGGTCTGAGAGTTATACACTGTTGTAAAGATCACATCTCGAGCTTTACAAAGATATAACGATTGTGAGTTGAGGTTGAGTGTGTAGGGAGTATTAAGCTCTGCATGTTCGGTTCCAAAACCTGCAGAACCAGTTTCCAGTGTTGGGAAGCTGACTTTGGAGCTCGATTTTGGTAAGCTCCTGTGCTCTTTTGATTTCAAACCTCTTCGAATCTTTAGTTCATGTTGCAGAGATTATAGTATAACCATTTTCCCCAAATATTATGCATGTTTGATGGGCCAAATTCTCTGGTTTATACACCCTGTCAAAACGATTCTGATGTGAGGAGGAGCTATGTGTACATGGTGTTCTACCTCAAATCTCTGCTCAAACCTTGTTCAAGCATGACCCTAAGGTATGAGGGAAGCTTACCATTTTCTAGAATTGTCGTGTCCTTAACCAAGATCAACCTTAAAGCTATGGAAGAGCCTTGAAGAATGATCCCAGCTAAGATGTTAATATAGGACTTTTTAGGATTTCTGAATATCCAGTTGGGATAACCAGGTTCTCCCTAGTCAACAATGTGTGTGCTAGTGTCAACTTAGGGATGAGAAGACGTACCTTAGCCCCTATAGCATGGTGGTTCTTATAGGGGATTACCTGTGTGTTGTGGGCCGTTCTGATGAGCCTTCAGTAGGTAGAATTCAAGTAGGATTTGTAGAGGTTATGATAAGATCATATCCATAAAACCTGTATGTGATAGACCTTATCCAATGCTGTTTTATCTAACCAAGAGTCGTGGGAATCTAGGAGTAGTTACAGTTTGATGAGGCTGTAAACGATAAGGATCAGATTGAAAGTCCTGTGCTCGGTGTTAACCTCATCGGTACGTGACCTACATGTAGAAACCCAGTTTGCTCGGTGTAAGTATCCGATCGTTGGCCCTGTATCAGTATCATACTAGTAAGGGTAATGAGGCTTTCGGTCGGTCGACGCTCGGTTTACTATAAGTCCACTACATAAGCCCCCCAAGCTCGGTTGGGTGATTTGAGCCCTGCCGAGTTAATGAGACGAGCGAACCGTTTTTCCGACTGAACTTTGCTGATTAAAAGAGGTGCCCGAGCATTTTTGTGCTTCCATCAGAGTTGTCGTTTGATTGACTTAGACGTGACCCCTCAACTCTATTCGCGCCTACACGTGTCCTTTACTTTTACTGGGAAATGGAACGTTATGATTTCAAACCTGCTGGGGGTGCCACGTACTGACTTTTGTCGTTAATGGGCTTTTTCCAACTTAGGCCCAAGTCTTTTAAGATAGTGGAGGGAAGTTTTTAAGACGAATTCCACAGGGCGGTTTTTCACAATTCATTCTAACAAACATCAGAAACCATTTAAACTCTCTCACCTCTGTTCATCATTTTTCTGTAACCTTGATCATCGAAGCCAGATTTTATCAAAGGCGTTCTTGTTGTCATTCCAGTTTTCCTCACTGTATTGAGTGCGTTTTCTCATTTCGTGGTCTTCGCTTCTTCGATTTCTTGATTATTCACTGATATCAGGTACTGAATCTTTTCTTCAATTAATTTCTCTCTCTTCTCTGCTTGTTTTAGATTCTTTGCATGCATTCTTTTATGCCATCTGCTGTGTTTATGTGCTGAGAACTTTCTTTTTAATGCATCTTCACTGGTTCTTCTTCCTTGAGTTTTGAAAAGATTTTTCTAGGGTTCGAACAAACCCCAAATCATTGTTGTTCCAAATCACTGCTATAGTATACCCCATTCGCCCTTCGAAGTTCTTCATCCCCCTTTAATGTTTATTGAGTGATCGTTGTAGCGTTTCTTAGGCCTGTTTTACGTTTTGCTGCACTTAACTTCTTATTGTTGGTACTGAAGCGGCATTTATCATGAGTGAGGAATCTGTAAACTCTGATGTTCCAAGAACACATAAAGGAGGAAACCCAGAAATTTGTGTTAAACCGATAGCCATGCGTTTTCCTCAGACTTTGAAAGAGTTCAGGCAGGGTGTGATTCACTATAGGATTGCCGAGAGGGTAGAACAGAGGAGGTTAAGGAAGCAACAGAGAGGTATTAGACATTTCAGTCGGTTTGGGAAAATTCTGCCCTGAAAGGGAGGTGTTCTCTAACCGACCGTAGCCGTAAGTATTTGATCTGAAATAGTTAAGTTTTTCTGCTTCTGACTCCAAGTGTGCCCCCTTTTCCTCAGGTATGAAGAGAAAGTGTATCACTAATCCTGAACTCTACCCACCTCCCCCAGATGCAGCTGAGTACGATTGGGTGGACCAAGAGGTTCTCGGTATTCGGTCCGGGCTTTCGACGGAAGAGTCATTAGAACAAACTCGGGCTATAATTTTACCATGTCCTGGAGATAACACTGGGAATCTTTATTCTGTTAGTCCGGTGGGTTTAAATGAACGGGTCTGCAGTCAAATTCCGGCGGGTAGTCCTGGTTTTTATTTTTATGAAGAAGTTGTTACTTGGTTAGGGATTAGGATGCCCTTCACCGATTTTGAAATAGGTGTTTTAAATACTTTGAGAGTGGCCCCTTCCCAGCTGCATCCCAATGCTTGGGCATTTGTGAGGGGCTTCCAGCAAGTGTGTTCAGCCATGGAGTAGTCCTGCACTCTTCCGCTTTTCTTCTATCTATTTGCCCCTCAATGCAACACCTTTGAGAAAGGATCAGTAAGACGACCTTGGGTCTCTCTGAAGTCCCGCAATGGCTATACTCTTTTTACCAAGTATTCTGAATCTTGGAAGGGTTTTAAACCTTTTTTCTTCAAATACAATTTTGTCGGCAATGGAGTTTGCTGGTTCACCCGTCTTGGTGAAACCCGACCAATTCCACGGTTTCCTCTCCAGTGGTCTGCGAGCTTTTTTAACCGATCGATTGCCTCGTACTCATCAGATTGGAAAGAACTGGCTGAACATGAGAAGGAGGTGTGCCGAGCGGTTGAGAGTTACATGAAATCTAATGGGATGATAGAAACAAAGGACATTGTTAACATCCCTTCATCGGATGTTAAAGCAGAACTTGGTAAAACTATTTTCTTTTGGTTGTTGTATTTGTTAAGTTGATCCGTTCTAATGTTACTTCGTTTTCCTTTTCCTTCACAGAAAAAATGGCTTCCCGGATGTCTGCTTTACTTCAAAGGGGAAGGAAGAGGAAGACCACTGAGACGAGCGCAGCTTCCGGGTCTTCAAGCTTAAGTACTCTGAGCTTGAGTACCTCCGCTCCAACTGCTTCTCCATTCGAGGCATCCCCTCGGCCAACTTCAAACGTGGTGGCTGTGGGCACTACGGTTTCATTAGGCCCTAGCGGCCAAGTCCAAGTCATTTCTCCCCTTCAACCACAAATTCGCCGCCGCCGGTTGGATAAAGGAAAAGAAAAAGTGTCTGTTAGTGCGAATCCGAGGGTCGAGGGTTCAAGTGCTAAGGCTGCCGCTGTTCCTTCTGTCAATGCTCCATCTTCTGCTGCGACCCCACCAGAAACATCTATATGGGACCAACAATTTGACGAAAGGTTTGGCCAATATATCTGTTCTGAATCTGACTGTACTCGTTTTGGAACTCTTTCTTCCGACCAATGGTCTCATTGCAACATGACTCTTGCCAAATATCTGCTTCGGGGTGCTAACCTTGCATATTTTTTGGCCAAGAAACCTGATGGTCTTTACACTGGTTATAATGCCGAGCAAAAGGAGGCTCGTGAATTGTCTGTTGCTCAAGAGGCCAGCCTCTCGGATGAGCTGAACCGTATAAAAAATGAGTTGGAAAACTTAAAGGCTAACAAAAATGAACTGATTAAGGAGAGAGACTCTTTGAAGGCTTCCCAAAAGGTTGCTGAGGATAAAAAGAAGGAGGCCGAGGAAGCACTGAAGAAGGAATTGCAGGAGAGTCGGCAGAAGATGGACAAGCTGAAGGCTGAGGCTGAGGCACTTTTAACCATTCTTAACTTTTGGGTATTCTATATAAACCTATTTCTAACCTTTGTGATCATATTCCATCATTTTGATATTCATTTTACAAAGAATCAAGCCACTCTATTCTCTCTCACTTTCTCAAGATCAAAGTTCTCATTTTTACATTCTTTGATCAAGAACCTTGAATCTCTCATGTTGATATTTTCATAGCTTTTGAAAGAGATTCATAGGGTTGTTATTTTGTTTTCATTTGAGTTGTAATCATTGAAAAGAAGGCAAACACTCTACAACAAAGGAAGTCTTGAAGAAGTTATTCATCAAGCAAAGTTATATTGGAAGCCTTGGTGTGGCATATCATCAAGCACTTGGAAGTCTTGTAGTGAAGCAAGCAAGTGGAAGTCTTTGAAGAATCTCAAAGCATTGGAAGTCTTGTTGTGGGGTATCGGCAAGCAAAAGAGAAGAGGTTAGATTAGATATCAATAGGGTTACAAGGCAAGGGTGTGGTATCTCTTGTAGGCTAGCAAGAAGGGAGTCTTGTGAGGCATTTACTTGTAATTTGAGAAACTCTAATTCCTAATAGTGAAGAACCTCTCTTGGTTGAAGAGGAGACTGGAGTAGCTTTCAAGTGGATGAAAGTGAACCAGGATAAATCACTATGTCGTATCTCTAAACTCTCTACTCTTTACAATTCAAGTCTTTAATTGTGTTCTTGGTTGAAAACCTAGAAAAAGTGATTTTTCATAATCGATTGAATTGAATCTTAATTGTGCAAAATTGATTTGGGGAAAATCATTTTCATAACCTAGGTAATCAATAAGAATATTGGTGTTAATCAATTCCGCTTTATCTCTGATCATATGTGTTAATTGATTGATTTTCATATTTGATTGAAAAGTGATTTTTCAATTTTAACATTGATTAATCGAGTAATTGGTTTCATTAATCGATTAGTTTGAATTGATCATTCGGCATTAATCGATTAGTTGACTTGTTAATCGATTAATAGAAGAAAATTTCAAGAAAATAATTTGTTTTAATCGTTTTGATTTGTTTCTTTTGAAAATCTTTCAAGATTTATCTAACACCTATTCAACCCCCCTTCTAGGTGTTCTCCTAGTGTTTCCTAGTTGTTTCAACCACCGATTGTAGGTTCTTACAATTGGTATCAGAGCTCGGTCGAAAGGCACGAGCATAGAGCTTTTTTCGTTAAGATCCTTGAAGAAACTACAATGGGATTCGTACCTTTTGGTGGTGAAGGTGCTTCAATAAATCGCCCTCCTATGTTTGGTGGAGAGGGTTAGGGTTATTGGAAAATTAGGATGAGAATCTTTATAGAAGCTATAGATGTGAACATTTGGGAAGCCATTGAAAATGGTCCTTATATTCCCTCAAAAGATGTAGAAGGTGTGCTTACACTAACTCCCAAAGATAAGTGGACTGATGATGATAAAAGGAAAATTCAATATGATTTAAAAGCAAAGAATATCATCACCTCTGCTCTATCTTATGATGAGTTCTTTAGAGTCTCCCAATGTCGTGATGCCAAACAAATGTGGGACACCTTGCAAGTCACACATGAAGGCACTAGTGAAGTTAGGCGTGCTAGATTAAATTCTTTGATGCATGAATATGAATTGTTTCGTATGTTGCCTAATGAATCTATATGTTTTATGCAAAAACGTTTTACTCATATTGTTAATCATCTCATTGCTCTTGGTAAAACTTTCTGGAATTGTGAACTTGTTAACAAAGTTTTAAGATGTCTAAGTAGGGAATGACAACCAAAGGTTACCGCAATTGTTGAATCAAAGGACTTGGACACCACGGACTTAGCAACACTTTTCGGAAAGCTTCAAGAACATGAAATGGAGCTTGAACGTTTGCATATGCATGAAGAATCAGACAAGAACAAAGAAAGAAAAGGAATCGCTCTTAAAGCTCAAAGGTCATATAAAAAGGAAGAGAGTTCCGATGATGATGATGATGATGAAAATGAAGATTCCGATTCGGACATTGATGAAGAGGAGATGAAGCTTCTACTAAGAAAGTTCAATAAGATTCTAAGGAGAAAAGGAAGGTTGGACAAGAACAAAAGTAAAGAGAAGAATTCCCCACACGACAAGACAAAGACTTCAAAAGAAGGTATAGTTTGCCATGAATGTGGAAAGCCCGGTCATCTCAAGTACTCATGCTCTAAGTATCTTAAGAAGAAGGAGAAAGAAAAGAAAACTAAAAGGGCATACATAGTTCGGAATAGTGATGATGAAAAAGACATGAAAAGCACATTAAATAGTTCTTCGGATGATGAAGAAGCCGCTTGTCTCAACTTGATAGCTCTAGTAAATGAAGAAGAAAGTTCAAATGATGAATCAAGTGAACAAAGCGATGAAAGCGATGTAAGTCTTACTAAATCCGAAATTTCTTCTAAATATGAAATATTGTATAATGCTTATGAAGAAATGCATGAACAATTTAAGAAACTAGCTTTGAAAAACATTGAAAGGAAGAAGCTCATTTTGAAACATCAACAAGAGATTTTAGATCTTCAAAAACAAGTTGATGAGCTTAATCTTGAAAATGAAACCCTTGATCTTATATATGCTAGTTCTTCTTGTGATTGTGCTAGTAGATTGAATATTGTGGTTGATTGTGAGAATTGCAAGTTGCTTAAAGATGAAAATGCTATTTTGAAAAATAAGCTTGCAAGTTTCACAAATGGTGACATTAGATTGCGCACATTGTTAAATTTTCAAAGAGAAAATTCAAACAAGTTTGGTTTGGGTTATACTAATGCTAAGAGTAAATCTCATAGAAATGTTGTTGATTTTTCTAAAGTTGATTTTTCAAATGCACCAACATGTTTCTATTGTGGTACTCATGGACATACTTCAAATGTATGTTCTATTAAAGTGCATGGTATACCTAAAGGAGATTTTGTTTGGGTGAAAAAGGGTGAGAGTCCCTACACTAACAAAAATGGATCCAAAACCATTTGGATACCAAAAAGCAAAGCATGATTGTTTTTGTAGGTATGATTGAAGAGCAAAAGGACTTTCATGTGTTATTCATTCATTTGCTTCTTCAATTGGTATTAAGGAGAAAATCCTACAAATTGGTAACATTCGATATTATACAATTGGTATTTTCAATTTGATATTGTTGGATATTGCTCATAGTTCTCTCAAGTGGTATTATTTCTCTTGATGTGATATTGTTTATATTATTGAGATAATACTATTGGTATCAAATTCTTACAATTGTTTTACAATTGGTATCATGTTATTGGTATACAATTTGTTATAATTGATGTCATTGAGTAATCATTAGATGATTATCATGCTTTGGTTGTTATATCTTATTAATTTCTCTATTTTGGCTTAGATCTTTTATTTCAATTGGTATATATTTCTTTTTGATAATGCCAAAGGGGGAGAAATATGATGTTTTGAAAAAGGGGAGAAATATTAAGTTTTGACTATTTTGGAGAAATGAAATGGTATGTTTGGAGAAAGGTTGTTTTTTTTGTTTTTATGTAGGTTGAGCAAAGTTGTTGGAGATAGGGGGAGAATCAAGCTTAACTCAATTGGATTTCAAATGTCAAAAGCATTTATTGAGGGGGAGCAAGAGTCTCACCAAGTGATCGAATGGTTCAAGCATCAACAACTTCAATGAACTTCGGGGAGAATCAAGCTTAACTCAATTGGATTTCAAATGTCAAAAGCATTTATTGAGGGGGAGCAAGAGTCTCACCAAGTGATCAAATGGTTCAAGCATCAACAACTTCACAACTTCAAAACATGTTTGTCATTTTCAAAAAGGGGGAGATTGTAAGATCCATGAAGAATGTTTTGATAAATGCCAAAAGGTTTTGAACAAGCTTAAATGTGTTGATCAAGTTCAAGCTCAACAAGAAACAACAAACATCAAGTGATAAAGAGAGAGCCAACTCATGAAGACTTAGTTTGGTAGTTTATGTTTTATTGTCTTATCTTTAGCCTCTCAAGTCTCTTAGTTTTGAGTTTGGGTAGAGTCATTAGAGGGTAGTGAATCTCTATCATAGTCATGATTATATCATATTTTGAGTATTCACTTTGCCTAAAATCAATAGGTGGCTTAAAGGTTTGAAAGAAAAGGTTTAGTTTTTGAGAAAACAAGTTTTAAGTGATTTTTAATCAAAATAATCGATTAACCTGTTTTTATAATAGATTATCTGTATATTTTGAAATGATAATCGATTAACAACTTTTGATAATCGATTATCTTGACTTTTACTCGAGTAAATTTTTACAGGCTTGCGGCATTACTCGATTAAGGCATGGTTACTCGATTAGCCACTTTGTTACTCGAGTAACACGATCAGATATGGTTTTTAAAATGCGTTTTTCACTTCTCAAAAGCACTTTTAACCATTCCTAACTTTTGGGTATTCTATATAAACCTATTTCTAACCTTTGTGATCATATTCCATCATTTTGATATTCATTTTACAAAGAATCAAGCCACTCTATTCTCTCTCACTTTCTCAAGATCAAAGTTCTCATTTTTACATTCTTTGATCAAGAACCTTGAATCTCTCATGTTGATATTTTCATAGCTTTTGAAAGAGATTCATAGGGTTGTTATTTTGTTTTCATTTGAGTTGTAATCATTGCAAAGAAGGCAAACACTCTACAACAAAGGAAGTCTTGAAGAAGTTATTCATCAAGCAAAGTTATATTGGAAGCCTTGGTGTGGCATATCATCAAGCACTTGGAAGTCTTATAGTGAAGCAAGCAAGTGGAAGTCTTTGAAGAATCTCAAAGCATTGGAAGTCTTGTTGTGGGGTATCGGCAAGCAAAAGAGAAGAGGTTAGATTAGATATCAATAGGGTTACAAGGCAAGGGTGTGTTATCTCTTGTAGGCTAGCAAGAAGGGAGTTTTGTGAGGCATTTACTTGTAATTTGAGAAACTCTAATTCCTCATCATAGTGAAGAATCTCTCTTGGTTGAAGAGGGGACTGGAGTAGCTTTCAAGTGGATGAAAGTGAACCAGGATAAATCACTGTGTCGTATCTCTAAACTCTCTACTCTTTACAATTCAAGTCTTTAATTGTGTTCTTGGTTGAAAACCTAGAAAAAGTGATTTTTCATAATTGATTGAATTGAATCTTAATTGTGCAAAATTGATTTGGGGAAATCATTTTCATAACCTAGGTAATCAATAAGAATATTGGTGTTAATCAATTCCGCTTTATCTCTGATCATATGTGTTAATTGATTGATTTTCATATTTGATTGAAAAGTGATTTTTCAATTTTAACATTGATTAATCGAGTAATTGGTTTCATTAATCTATTAGTTTGAATTGATCATTCGGCATTAATCGATTAGTTGACTTGTTAATCGATTAATAGAAAAAATTTCAAGAAAATAATTTGTTTTAATCGTTTTGATTTGTTTCTTTCGAAAATCTTTCAAGATTTATCTAACACCTATTCAACCCCCCCTTCTAGGTGTTATCCTAGTGTTTCCTAGTTGTTTCAACCACCGATTGTAGGTTCTTACAATTGGTATCAGAGCTCGGTCGAAAGACACGAGCATAGAGCTTTTTTCGTTAAGATCCTTGAAGAAACTACAATGGGATTCGTACCTTTTGGTGGTGAAGGTGCTTCAATAAATCGCCCTCCTATGTTTGGTGGAGAGGGTTATGGTTATTGGAAAATTAGGATGAGAATCTTTATAGAAGCTATAGATGTGAACATTTGGGAAGCCATTGAAAATGGTCCTTATATTCCCTCAAAAGATGTAGAAGGTGTGCTTACACTAACTCCCAAAGATAAGTGGACTGATGATGATAAAAGGAAAATTCAATATGATTTAAAAGCAAAGAATATCATCACCTCTGCTCTATCTTATGATGAGTTCTTTAGAGTTTCCCAATGTCGTGATGCCAAACAAATGTGGGACACCTTGCAAGTCACACATGAAGGCACTAGTGAAGTTAGGCGTGCTAAATTAAATTCTTTGATGCATGAATATGAATTGTTTCGTATGTTGCCTAATGAATCTATATGTTTTATGCAAAAACGTTTTACTCATATTGTTAATCATCTCATTGCTCTTGGTAAAACTTTCTTGAATTGTGAACTTGTTAACAAAGTTTTAAGATGTCTAAGTAGGGAATGGCAACCAAAGGTTACCGCAATTGTTGAATCAAAGGACTTGGACACCATGGACTTAGCAACACTTTTCGGAAAGCTTCAAGAACATGAAATGAAGCTTGAATGTTTGCATATGCATGAAGAATCAGACGAGAACAAAGAAAGAAAAGGAATCGCTCTTAAAGCTCAAAGGTCATATAAAAAGGAAGAGAGTTCCGATGATGATGATGATGATGAAAATGAAGATTCCGATTCGGACATTGATGAAGAGGAGATGAAGCTTCTACTAAGAAAGTCCAATAATATTCTAAGGAGAAAAGGAAGGTTGGACAAGAACAAAAGTAAAGAGAAGAATTCCCCACACGACAAGACAAATACTTCAAAAGAAGGTATAGTTTGCCATGAATGTGGAAAGCCCGGTCATCTCAAGTACTCATGCTCTAAGTATCTTAAGAAGAAGGAGAAAGAAAAGAAAACTAAAAGGGCATACATAGTTTGGAATAGTGATGATGAAAAAGACATGAAAAGCACATTAAATAGTTCTTCGGATGATGAAGAAGCCGCTTGTCTCAACTTGATAGCTCTAGTAAATGAAGAAGAAAGTTCAAATGATGAATCAAGTGAACAAAGCGATGAAAGCGATGTAAGTCTTACTAAATCCCAAATTTCTTCTAAATATGAAATATTGTATAATGCTTATGAAGAAATGCATGAACAATTTAAGAAACTAGCTTTGAAAAACATTGAAAGGAAGAAGCTCATTTTGAAACATCAACAAGAGATTTTAGATCTTCAAAAACAAGTTGATGAGCTTAATCTTGAAAATGAAACCCTTGATCTTATATATGCTAGTTCTTCTTGTGATTGTGCTATTAGATTGAATATTGTGGTTGATTGTGAGAATTGCAAGTTGCTTAAAGATGAAAATGCTATTTTGAAAAATAAGCTTGCAAGTTTCACAAATGGTGACATTAGATTGCGCACATTGTTAAATTTTCAAAGAGAAAATTCAAACAAGTTTGGTTTGGGTTATACTAATGCTAAGAGTAAATCTCATAGAAATGTTGTTGATTTTTCTAAAGTTGATTTTTCAAATGCACCAACATGTTTCTATTGTGGTACTCATGGACATACTTCAAATGTATGTTATATTAAAGTGCATGGTATACCTAAAGGAGATTTTGTTTGGGTGAAAAAGGGTGAGAGTCCCTACACTAACAAAAATGGATCCAAAACCATTTGGATACCAAAAAGCAAAGCATGATTGTTTTTGTAGGTATGATTGAAGAGCAAAAGGACTTTCATGTGTTATTCATTCATTTGCTTCTTCAATTGGTATTAAGGAGAAAATCCTACAAATTGGTAACATTCGATATTATACAATTGGTATTTTCAATTTGATATTGTTGGATATTTCTCATAGTTCTCTCAAGTGGTATTATTTCTCTTGATGTGATATTTTTTATATTATTGAGATAATACTATTGGTATCAAATTCTTACAATTGTTTTACAATTGGTATCATGTTATTGGTATACAATTTGTTATAATTGATGTCATTGAGTAATCATTAGATGATTATCATGCTTTGGTTGTTATATCTTATTAATTTCTCTATTTTGGCTTAGATCTTTTATTTCAATTGGTATATATTTCTTTTTGATAATGCCAAAGGGGGAGAAATATGATGTTTTGAAAAAGGGGAGAAATATTAAGTTTTGACTATTTTGGAGAAATGAAATGGTATGTTTGGAGAAAGGTTGTTTTTGTTGTTTTTATGTAGGTTGAGCAAAGTTGTTGGAGATAGGGGGAGAATCAAGCTTAACTCAATTGGATTTCAAATGTCAAAAGCATTTATTGAGGGGGAGCAAGAGTCTCACCAAGTGATCAAATGGTTCAAGCATCAACAACTTCAATGAACTTCGGGGAGAATCAAGCTTAACTCAATTGGATTTCAAATGTCAAAAGCATTTATTGAGGGGGAGCAAGAGTCTCACCAAGTGATCAAATGGTTCAAGCTTCAACAACTTCACAACTTCAAAACATGTTTGTCATTTTCAAAAAGGGGGAGATTGTAAGATCCATGAAGAATGTTTTGATAAATGCCAAAAGGTTTTGAACAAGCTTAAATGTGTTGATCAAGTTCAAGCTCAACAAGCAACAACAAACATCAAGTGATAAAGAGAGAGCCAACTCATGAAGACTTAGTTTGGTAGTTTATGTTTTATTGTCTTATCTTTAGCCTCTCAAGTCTCTTAGTTTTGAGTTTGGGTAGAGTCATTAGAGGGTAGTGAATCTCTATCATAGTCATGATTATATCATATTTTGAGTATTCACTTTGCCTAAAATCAATAGGTGGCTTAAAGGTTTGAAAGAAAAGGTTTAGTTTTTGAGAAAACAAGTTTTAAGTGATTTTTAATCAAAATAATCGATTAACTTGTTTTTATAATCGATTATCTGTATATTTTGAACTGATAATCGATTAACAACTTTTGATAATCTATTATCTTGACTTTTACTCGAGTAAATTTTTACAGGCTTGCGGCATTACTCGATTAAGGCATGGTTACTCGATTAGCCACTTTGTTACTCGAGTAACACGATCAGATATGGTTTTTAAAATGCGTTTTTCACTTCTCAAAAGCACTTTTAACCATTCCTAACTTTTGGTTATTCTATATAAACCTATTTCTAACCTTTGTGATCATATTCCATCATTTTGATATTCATTTTACAAAGAATCAAGCCACTCTATTCTCTCTCACTTTCTCAAGATCAAAGTTCTCATTTTTACATTCTTTGATCAAGAACCTTGAATCTCTCATGTTGATATTTTCATAGCTTTTGAAAGAGATTCATAGGGTTGTTATTTTGTTTTCATTTGAGTTGTAATCATTGCAAAGAAGGCAAACACTCTAAAACAAAGGAAGTCTTGAAGAAGTTATTCATCAAGCAAAGTTATATTGGAAGCCTTGGTGTGGCATATCATCAAGCACTTAGAAGTCTTGTAGTGAAGCAAGCAAGTGGAAGTCTTTGAAGAATCTCAAAGCATTGGAAGTCTTGTTGTGGGGTATCGGCAAGCAAAAGAGAAGAGGTTAGATTAGATATCAATAGGGTTACAAGGCAAGGGTGTGGTATCCCTTGTAGGCTAGCAAGAAGGGAGTCTTGTGAGGCATTTACTTGTAATTTGAGAAACTCTAATTCCTCATAGTGAAGAATCTCTCTTGGTTGAAGAGGGGACTGGAGTAGCTTTCAAGTGGATGAAAGTGAACCAGGATAAATCACTGTGTCGTATCTCTAAACTCTCTACTCTTTACAATTCAAGTCTTTAATTGTGTTCTTGGTTGAAAACCTAGAAAAAGTGATTTTTCATAATTGATTGAATTGAATCTTAATTGTGCAAAATTGATTTGGGGAAAATCATTTTCATAACCTAGGTAATCAATAAGAATATTGGTGTTAATCAATTCCGCTTTATCTCTGATCATATGTGTTAATTGATTGATTTTCATATTTGATTGAAAAGTGATTTTTCAATTTTAACATTGATTAATCGAGTAATTGGTTTCATTAATTGATTAGTTTGAATTGATCATTCGGCATTAATCGATTAGTTGACTTGTTAATCGATTAATAGAAGAAAATTTCAAGAAAATCATTTGTTTTAATCGTTTTGATTTGTTTCTTTCGAAAATCTTTCAAGATTTATCTAACACCTATTCAACCCCCCTTCTAGGTGTTCTCCTAGTGTTTCCTAGTTGTTTCAACCACCGATTGTAGGTTCTTACAATTAATGCGTTTTATTGATAAAAGAATACAAAAATGATGTTGCTCGTTTGTCAACTAACTCCTAACAATTGTCTCTAAGCTAAGAAGGATGTTATCCTTCGTTTATTCGACCTAAACATTTTTGAGCAATAGACTAACCTATTTGTAAAAAGTGAAAAATAAAATAGGAGCTTAACTGTAATAAGCTCTGAGTTTGGCCACGTTCCAGCTGTTATTGATTTCCATGCCCGAGAGAGTCTCCAATTTGTAAGCACCAGATCCAGATTTAGCCTTCACTCGGTATGGGCCTTCCCACTTCGGCTTCAATTTTCCAACTCCAGCATTTCCTTTGCCGATATCTGCTCGGCGAAGGACTAAATCTCCAACTTCAAAACTTCGTGGACGAACCTTCTTGTTGTATTCCCGAGCTTGCCGCTCCTTCACTTTTCTTTCATGAGCGGCGGCGTTCTTTCGAATTTCCTCGAGCAAAATGAGCTCTTCGCTGATCAAATGGTCATTAGTTTCTAAAGGACGTTCAAGCGTCCTAAAGGTAGGGATTCGCTTTTCGATCGGAATGACTGCGTCGCAGCCGTATGTCAAACGAAAAGGAGTCTCTCCTGTAGATGAGTGTACAGTTGTCCTGTGTGACCATAAGACGCTCGGAAGTTTATCCGCCCAAGTGCCGGCTGCGTTACCGAGTTTCTTCTTAATTCCATCCAAGATGGTTCTGTTGGCAGCTTCGGCTAACCCATTTGTCTGTGGGTGTTCAACAGAACTGAAATAGTGAGTGATTCCCAGGTCGGCTGCTAGTTGTTGAAAGTGAGAGGCTGCAAATTGTGATCCATTATCAGTAACTATGGCATGAGGCACTCCGAACCAAGAGATAATTTCCTTCACGAAGAAAGATTGAATACGGGCCGTGGAGATTGTTGCTAACGGAACCGCCTTAGTCCACTTAGTGAAGTAGTCGATAGCCACTACCGCAAATTTGAGTTGCCCTGGTGCGGTAGGAAACTTCCCAATGATGTCCATGCCCCATTGATAAAAGGGCCATGGGGCACCGAGAGAGTGTAACTCTTCAGCAGGTCTTTGGTAGATGTCGCTGTGAAATTGGCATTGAACACACTTCTTAACATGTTCCATGGCGTCTTTTTGCAGTGTAGGCCAAAAGTAGCCCGCTCGGATTACTTTTCTCGCAAGGGATTTTCCACCCATATGGTGGTTGCAAATTCCGTCGTGAATCTCCTCCATACCTCCTCTGCTTGAGATGGGTTGACACATCTGAGCATGGGGGAACCAAAGCCTCTTTTGTACATAACTCCATTCAGAACTGTGTACTGAGCTGCTTTCTTAACCAACTTCCGAGCCTCTGCCTGATCTTGGGGGACGAACCCATGTTGCAAATAAGTAAGAAGCGGATCCATCCATGATTGAGACAATGAGATAGCCAAAATGACACTCGGTCAGGGAATAGTTTCTTGTATCAATGTTTTATTGTTTTCTGACCCCTTTGTACTTGCCAATTTGGATAAAATGTCGGCTCGGGAATTCGAATCTCTCGGGACATGGGAAATGTCAAATTCTGAAAAGTTGGAGATGATTCGCTTTACCTCTTCAAGATACTTTTGTAGGATGGGCTCCTTTGCCGAGTATTGACCCTTGATCTGAGAAACCACTAGTTGTGAATCGCTGAAAACTGACACTCGCTCTGCTCCGAACTCATGAACCATCTTAAGGCCTGCAAGAACTGCCTCGTACTCTGCTTGGTTGTTCGACGTTTGGAACTCGAACTTCAATGAGTATTCCATGCATAATCCTTCGGGGTTTTCGATGATGACCCCAGCTCCAGCTCCTTTCTTATTGCTTGATCCATCAACATATACTGACCATAAATTTTGAGAGATGTCCGAAGGGATATCTGTGAATTCGGTGACAAAATCGGCAAGAGCTTGAGATTTCATCGCCTTCCTCGGTTAATAGGTAATGTCGAATTCGGATAGTTCGACAGACCATGAAACCATCCTACCTGCTAGGTCGGGTTTATGAAGAACTTGTTTGAGAGGTTGAGCTGTTCTTACCAATATTCTATGTGCCTGAAAATACTGTCTCAATCTCCGAGCCGACATGACCAAACAGTACGCAAGTTTCTCCAGTTTTTGATATCTCAACTCCGGTCCTTGAAGCGCTCGGCTAACGAAATACACTGGGGCCTCAATACCTGAATCCTCTCTTACCAAAACCGAACTGACCGCCGCTTCTGCCACTGACATGTATAGAATGAGGTTTTCACCAGGAAGTGGGCTGTGGAGGACTGGTGGGCTGGAAAGATACTCCTTTAATTGAACAAAAGCTTGCTCACAGTGCTCGTCCCAAAGGAATTCTTTGTTTTTCCTAAGGAGCTGGTACCATGGCAAGGCTTTCCGAGCAGCTTGGGACAAAAATCTAGAGAGTGCTGCCACTCGGCCCGTGAGTTGTTGAACTTCTTTAAGATTAGCTGGGCTCCTCATTTCAAGGATTGCTTTGCATTTATCTGGATTGGCTTCAATCCCTCTCTCGGTTAACATAAAACCCAGGAAAGAACCGGCTGGGACTCCGAACACACACTTTTCAGGATTCAACCTCATGGAGTACTTTCTCACTCGGTCCAGTATTGTCGAGAGGTCCTGGGCATGGTTTTCTTGCTGTCTGCTCTTTGCAATAATATCATCAATATATACTTCCATGTTTGAGCCGATCATGCCTTGAAAAACTTTGTTCATCATCCTCTGATAGGTAGCACCCGCATTCTTCAACCCAAAAGGCATGACATTGTAACAATAAGTTGCCTTGTCGGTGATGAATGCGGTTTTATCTTGATCGGCAGGAAACATAGGAATCTGGTTGTAACCAGAGTAAGCATCCATAAAAGACAAGAGTTTGTAGCCAGCTGAACTGTCGACGAGTTTGTCAATAACGGGGAGTGGATACTTGTCTTTAGGACAGACTTTATTCAAGTCCGTGTAGTCGACGCACATCCTCCACTTTCCATTGGGTTTTTTGACCAAGACGGTGTTAGCTAACCAGTCTGTATAGTCAATTTCCCTAATGAAACCTGCTCGGAGTAATTCAGCGACCTTTTCTTCAATGGCAGCAGCCTTTTCAGCACTAACCTTCCTTTTGCGTTGTGCCACCGGTTTCGACCCCGAAATGATACTCAACTTATGGCATATAAAATTTGGGTCGATTCCCGGCATATCAGCTGATGTCCACGCGAACAGATCTTTATTTAAAATCAACAGAGTGGTCAACTCCTCTTTTACGCTTGCGGGTGTAACACCCCGATTTTCTTAATATAAAAATATACGGAAATAAAAGTTTTGAAAATAATTGAGGAACTTTAAAAGTAGTTTTCCTTCTTAACAATACATAAACCAGAGTTCGACACAACGGATACTTTAAAAAGAATTACAATTTACAATTTAAGTTAGTACAAAATGTGGGGCACCCAATTACAATATAGAACATATGTACAAAGTCAGTTTCCTTTCTTCCGACTTGTTCCGCTGCGCACTCTGATCTCCAAGCCTCTTGAACTTGTACCTAAATTGTTATCCACTAAGGGTGAGATCTTTCAAAGCACAGTGAATTAGAGGATAGTAAACAATTCATAATGAAGACGTGAGAGTAATAACCAAATTAAAGATAGCGGCAACAATAAACAATCATATTCTCCAATTGGAGCCCATTTATGTTATCCATATTCCTTCTTAGTTTTCCACTATTTACTTTGTTTCTCATTTCACTTTTAATCCAAATTCCAATTCCATAAGAAAATTCCAATAACAGCACACTCCCATCATTAAGCCATTATAACACTTACTTCAAGAATATAAACATTTAGCAATTAGGTTGACTAACAATTATCACAATCAATGGCAATCGACCAATTAGCAGATAACCAACAACCAGTCGACATATACAGGCATGTCTCAGAGTGCAATAAAATAAGCCAACTCCCTAGGGTTCTTCACTTCCTACCTTACAATTTACAAAGAAATAAGTTAATATAAACATTTATAAAAATATCAAAGTTAATTAAAAATACAAGAACGACTCTAATCAAACACTAATTGCTACCTACACTCTAATTCAATTATTAACCCCAAATCCTATTATAAATTCTAACTATCCCTAGCTCAAAGTGTGGAAAGAATCTCCCCTTACCGGTTGAAGAGTAGAGGAGAAGGAGAGAGAGAGCTCCACCAAACCCTAGGGACACACTCCTAAGCTCCTAGTTCCTTGCTCCAATATCAACTTCTAGCTCCCTTGATGATTTCTAGATCCCTGGTTCCGCTTAGATAAAATCCTTTGCTTTTCATAATTCTAATTATTACCTTTCGGGGTTTAAGTTCAACCGATAGAACTTCACACTTTGTTTCCGTTTAGTGTTGAATTTATCGAACTCAATTTAGTCGTGAGAACCAATCATAAGTTTAATATAAAAATTGTCACGGTTTTCTTAGATTTTAATCTAACCGATGCCAACTAAGTTACTTGGTTAGATTAGAATCGCGAAAATAAATTGTTTGATTTTTGTGGTTCCACTCCCAACCTTTCGTTCGTTTACTTTAACATTAACTTAGTCCATAATCAAATACATTTCGAGGACCTCTTGATTGAATTCGAACCGCTTTCCAACTTAGGCGAAAAGTTTCTTTTATTCTTTCAAATTTCCAATTGGAATAGTTTGGTGGTTCGAATCCGATCGATTAGTTCTCGATTTCTATTTCATTCCTGGTGTCATAACTATTTGAATCTAGATTAGTAATGGAATCGACCGTTAGTTTAATTTAAATCTTATTTATTTCATTCCCTTTGATTCTAATTTAATCGGTGTGAACTTAGTCACTCGGTTGGATTAGGATCAAAGCTATGATTCGTTCAATTCGAACGGTTCCATTCCTAATCACAATCCAATTACTTTGACACTTCACCATTCCACAAACATACACCCAAAACATACACAATACACATAGTCAAGCCAAGAAAGAACAACAACAACAAACGATTAAGCATTAAGGTTTTATACATGGAAAATTGTACACTAATTCATGGTAATGCACGAATTCCTAGATTTCGACGACTTCACCTCCCGGTAAATGTAATTTCGGATTGGCCAATACCCACACTACATTAAATCGGTGGTAGTAGCCCTCGCAATCCAATGAATTCCCGTACTACGATTTCAATTGCTTTGGCATTATTCGGATTTTCCCTTGTATAAAACTTTAGCCTTTCCTTAGCCTAACACTTAAAACACTTCTACTCTCAACTATTTATCTAATGTCACTTAGGTTTTTGGTTTGCAATGGGAAGCACTTACGACTTTCAAAATTTTCCAAGTTTTCCCCGTTTACAATTTACTAGTGTTTCCCTTTGGAAACTTAACCCGATCCTTTTTCTCTTAACATAAAACACTCTATACATACATATATATATATATATATATATACTCACTCCTGTGATAACTATTTGTACACAATCCCCTCACTACAAGGCATCAACTAATATCTATCAAGCACAAAACAATATTCTAAGTACGATGCAAATGCAATGCGATGCGGATGCCATGCGATGCTAATGTAATGCAGAACAATTCATTTTCCTTTACTTTCCACTTTAAAATACTTTCACTTTTCATGCAATGCAACCTCACTTCTCCCTCTTGTACATTGTGCTTCACATTCTCCCCGAAGGAGGGTTCCTCACACAATGTACCAATTTTAACAATTTTTAACTTTATAATTTTATTGACATTGTACTTCTCGTTCTCCCCGAAGGAGTGTTCCTCATACAATGCCCACTTTTTACTTTAAACACTTTATTGGCATTGCGCTTCACATTCTCCCCGCAGGGGGGTTCCTCACGCAATGTCTACTTTTAACAATCTTGACTTTATGTGCATTGCACTTCACATTCTCCCCGCAGGAGGGTTCCTCATGCAATGCACCCCTTTTAACAATTTTTGACTTTTTAACCTTTTTATAACAATTCCCACTTTTCCTCACCCCACTTGCCCCTCCATTCTGGGGAAAACCGGCCAGGAGTAAGCATTTCTCAACCCCTAGTTGGGTGCTTCACCTCCACTTAGGAAGGTCCCTCGCTCACCCGCTTGCACAACACTTCACCTCCACTGCGGAAGGTCCCTCATGCAATTTGGTTTGATTTGTCCAAATTGGCTTTAGCAGAAATCACCCTCACTGGCCAAAACGAGCCAAAGTGATGGAATTATCCCGGTTTGCGTGGAACCAACCCCCAATACGGGTAGCGAACCCGTATCCTTTGTAGGATCAAAGTTCCCCAAGATAATCCCATAATTCACTCTTGCTCTCATCAATCGATAAACGACGTAAGTTTTCCCCGTACCTAAGGTCCACCTTTCTCCACGAATGCACGTGTTTCTAGTTCGTTTTAGGGGTAGTAATTATTCTTTCTTTATTTATATAGATTCATTGGGAGGGCTTTTCTAGCCTAAAATGCGTGGCCATATGATGCAACATTCACATTTCAGATATGCACACACATATCCACAAACATTTAGCAACCAATATGCACATATGTTCCTAGTTATGCCTAACAATTTCATCAAATATATGCGACAAATACTTAACATTAACACTTTTCACAAAATTCTATAAGTCTCACCTTTATTCAAGAAACTTGAGATTAGAGTGCTTGCAGCGGATTCGGGATTATTTTCCCTCAGGTCGAAAGGAAGAACTGCTCTGATACCATATTGTAACACCTCGATTTTCTTAATATAAAAATATACAGAAATAAAAGTTTTGAAAATAATTGAGGTACTTTAAAAGTAGTTTTCCTTCTTAACAATACATAAACCAGAGTTCGACACAACGGATACTTTAAAAAAAAATACAATTTACAATTTAAGTTAGTACAAAATGTGGGGCACCCAATTACAATATAGAACATATGTACAAAGTCAGTTTCCTTTCTTCCGACTTGTTCCGCTACGCACTCTGATCTCCAAGCCTCTTGAACTTGTACCTAAATTGTTATCCACTAAGGGTGAGATCTTTCAAAGCACAGTGAATTAGAGGATAGTAAACAATTCATAATGAAGACGTGAGAGTAATAACCAAATTAAAGATAGCGACAACAATAAACAATCACATTCTCCAATTGGAGCCCATTTATGTTATCCATATTCCTTCTTAGTTTTCCACTATTTACTTTGTTTCTCATTTCACTTTTAATCCAAATTCCAATTCCATAAGAAAATTCCAATAACAGCACACTCCCATCATTAAGCCATTATAACACTTACTTCAAGAATATAAACATTTAGCAATTAGGTTGACTAACAATTATCACAATCAATGGCAATCGACCAATTAGCGGATAACCAACAACCAGTGGACATACACAGGCATGTCTCAGAGTGCAATAAAATAAGTCAACTCCCTAGGGTTCTTCACTTCCTACCTTACAATTTACAAAGAAATAATTTAATATAAACATTTATAAAAATATCAAAGTTAATTAAAAATACAAGAACGACTCTAATCAAACACTAATTGCTACCTACACTCTAATTCAATTATTAACCCCAAATCCTATTATAAATTCTAACTATCCCTAGCTTAAAGTGTGGAAAGAATCTCCCATTACCGGTTGAAGAGTAGAGGAGAAGGAGAGAGAGAGCTCCACCAAACCCTAGGGACACACTCCTAAGCTCCTAGTTCCTTGCTCCAATATCAATTTCTAGCTCCCTTGATGATTGCCCAATTAAAAGAGAAGATTGGGAAGTTAGGGTTTTGAATTTGGGAATTGGGGATTTGAGGGATTGAGAATGAAATTGGGGTTTTTGTTGGTAGAAAATCATGGAGAGTTGATGGAGAATGATTATGGGGTGGTGGATTGATGTTATTTGATGTTAATTTGAAGATTGGAAGAGTTTGGGAGGAGAGAAGAGGGAAGGGTCGAGAAAGAAGAGAGAAAGAAATGAAGAACAACACGTTAAAATCGTGTTTTTAAGTCTGATCTGCAACTTTGGTTAATCGATTAACCACTTTGGTTAATCGATTAACTCGCTTAATTTACAAAGGGGCTAATCGATTAACTCATGTGTTAATCGAGTAAGCCCGAAGGTACCCAAAGATCTACTCGATTAAGCTATGCCTTAATCGATTAATGCCGAAGGGTGCTCAAAATTTAATCTATTAACAGACCCATTAATCGATTAATGCACTACTTTTTCCTTTCTTTCAAGCCTTCTAAGAGTTCTAAGCCGATCCTAATGCACCCTAACTTGTCCTATCATAATACCACTATCTAAACACCTTCTAAACACACACAAAACATCACAATCATAAATCACAACAATAAACACACAATTCACATACACGAAAAGACGAACGAATCGACACTCCGAAATCTAAACTTAGCCTATTCTTAAACACTCGATCTAACTCGATCGATCTAAGCTATGTTCTATAACCACTCAACCCTAAAACCAACCACTCTCGAGGCATAATCAATAGGATCGAATCGATCCCGATTGCCTCACACATTCACTAAGTTTCGGAACTCCATCGAAACATGTATTCGAGGGAATTCTCCGCACATAGACCTTAAAGTCTACCCTTTAACTCGAGGCTCTATCCTAGGATCCTTATCCACTCACTCTATCGAGATGAACACACTAAAAGCACTTCTATGGATACGGAACTCTCTGACACCCGATTCTACACAACCCTAATTGCACGATCAAAGCCACGCCGATCTAAACCTAAACCAATTGCCCTTCAACTTATAAACTAACGGCTCTAGAACACTTCCCTATCCAACCTAACGATGCGATCACACCACGAATACACGCATACACACAAGGACACGAACACAAACACTAACACCTAAGAATACACACGAGCACACACATATACATACACATAAACACATATCCTAGCTTAACCTAAATGCATATACCTATAAATACATACATGTAGATGAACTCATACAAATACACACACATACATATACACGAGGATATAGTTACTAATAATAATTTTTTTTAAAACACTCATCAGAATGCAAGAATGAAGACAAAACTCTAGGATTATATTGACTAGTTCATCAAAATCCAAAACATTCATCATTCACTTTTTGGCAAAACACACGTAGGCTTAGGAAAACAGTTAATTGAATTACAACACTAACACACAAATTCAATTATGCACAGGAAGATAATTTAATTTCATTTCTTAAATCATGACAAACTGAATTGTTTATAACTAACAATTTCTAAACCTTAAAATCATAGGATTTACATTATGAAAATTGATTCAATTAATTCTACCTATTCCTAGTCTTTAAAACCGAAAAGAATAAAAGAAATTAGCACATCATTGTATCAAACATGTGATAACACAAACATAGAATTTAATCACTCTCATTAGTCATTTAAGAAGAAAAATCATTTTAAGCACCTACACATGCACTAACCGAATTATTCCAGTAAAAGCTTGCAAAGATATAACATACAATCAAAGATATGAAACAATGAAATGATTTCATTTCTTTCAAGATCAAACCGTGAGCATCATAGGGAAGTTAGACAATTTCAATTTCATTTTTTTTCTTAACTTAGTTCAAAGAAACAATCAAGGCCACAAATCATTTCATGTATGCATCTTTATGCTCCTAAATGTGACTAACCTTAGTCTACATGCACTCAAATGATTATCAAGCACACTTCCCTATTTCCTATCTCAAGGCCGAATGTTATCACACATACGACAAGAATCTTAGTTCACTTTTCAATGCACTAAAGACAATTAAAGCAAATCATAGTACATCAACATGCATGAATCATCATGAGTTTTCCTTAAGCTTTTGTTAAAACTCAACTTATAATTTTTCTTAAATAAAATTTTGAATTATAACTTGATCTTCTAAAAAGAATAGCATGCATGGACTCAAAATCATTAAATATACTCCTAATTCATACATGCACCCAATGATTAAGCACCAAAACACTTTTAGTACTCATGGCCGAATGGCCTTCACACCAACACAATAAACATAAAACAAGTCTTTAAATCAAATCATGCTCATAAAAATAAAAATCATTTTAAAGACCATTACCCTATTTATTTCCACTAGACCGAGACATACATAGAGGAAAACTTAATTTCTTTACTTGAAAATTGACATGCAAACCTCAAAGTCCTAACTTTTAATCAACAAACATGGATTAATGCATGCACATACAAAGATCAACCAAAACATTACAAGGTCCACATGAAAAGCTAAAAATCCCTATTTTCTTCTCAAATAAACTTAGATCATGAAATTGTTAATCAATCATTCACATATATACACATAGGTCACAGATTGAGCACAAGAAATTAACATGCAAGACATAAATTCCTTACTTTATCACAAATTAAGCTTAGATCATAATTTATTTACCAAATCCTTTCATAAAAACCTCACGGTTCACGGTTTAAGAGAATAAATTCAACATGCATGGGGTTTCAATTTTAGTTTTCACAAAATCTCAAGTAATAATTTAGATCCTTTAAAAGTTTGTTTAGAAAATCATCAAGATCTAACCAAAGAAGCCATAACCGAAGCATAGAGAGAGTCGATGAGTTCACATATTACAAACCAATTTAAAAGTCCATAGTAGAATCTAAGCCATAATTGCACTGATCTCTCAAGCTATAAAAATAAACATGCAATGAAAAGAGAAGAAAGAAAAATTACACGCATACACACAAGGACACGAACACAAACACTAACACCTTAGAATACACACGAGCACACACATATACATACACATAAACACATATCCTAGCTTAACCTAAATGCATATACCTATAAATACATACATGTAGATGTACTCATACAAATACACACACATACATATACACGAGGATATAGTTACTAATAATAATATCTACTCAAAGATATATTTATACAAATATATACCTATACTTAGGAAAATAGTTGTAATTCATTTTCTTATGTAAATAAAATATTCATAATTATACTTATTAGGCTAATAAAAATGAGGATGTTACAGCGGGTAGTTCAGAACCGATTTTTACATGCCTAAGGGGATCATTGGTCAATGTCAGGAATTCCCACTGTCCCTTCGGGGTCGGTCTATATCTGTCGAACCGGTCTCTCATATCCATATCTGCTAGGTTAATATTGCCTTTTCCCAAAGAGACTCTTTCCAAATTGCTCGAATCCTTGTTTTTAACTTTTCCTAGACTGGCGTTGTAGCATTTTCTCGCTGCTTCTTGCTCGGCCTTGACAGTTACCACTCTATCATCAGTTCCGACGAATTTCATAGCCAAGTGAACTGTTGATACTACGGCCCCAAATGCTTGCAAAGAAGTTCTCCCGAGAATGGCGTTGTAGGCCACTGGACAATCAACCACCAAAAATTTGACTATCTCGGTTCTGGCCGAAGGCTGTTGTCCGAGGGTTACGGGAAGCTGGATGTATCCCTTTGGCTCAATGGTGTCCCCCGTGAAACCAATTAATTCACCTTCAAAGGGAGTGAGATTGCACTCCCTGAGTTTAAGGGCTTTGAACAGAAGGAAAAACATGATGTCCGCCGAGCTCCCTTGATCGATAGACTCGTTTCACCTCGTAATTACCAATAAGGGCAGTGATCACCATGGGGTCATTATGTCCCGGAAGGATTCCATCCAAATCGCCGTCATCAAAAATAATGGGAACTTTTTTTGTTGATCTCTTGGCTATTGGCTTCTGTCTGACTGCTAAAATTTGGTTAATGTACTTTTTTCTGTCGGCCTTCTTCTCTCCACCTCCAGCAAAACCTCCCGCAATAGTGTTAACCAAGAATTCATTTTTATTAGCGTTTGTATCAGGAGCTGGAGTGGGATCGGTTCTCTGTCTCCTGGTGTTTCTATCATCTGGTGACCTACTTCTCTGGCGTTTGGATTTTGCTGGTGACTGAGATCTGTTCCTACTTCTTCGGCCGACTGCATCCCTTATGTACTGTTGTAGCTTGCCATCTCTGATCATCTCTTCGATCAGATCTCGCAACCAGATGCACTCGTCGGTCGTATGGCCGTAACCCCTATGGAAGTCATAGTATTTTGACCTATCACGCTGTGCGCCCTTTCTTAAAGACGGAGGTCTTTGGGTAGAGCGTAAGTCAGTCTGCATTGTTTCCCTCAGGATTTGACTCCTTGGAACAGTTAAAGGAGTGTATTCCTGAAATTTATTCCTCGGAGGAATCCTTCGGTCACGATCATTCCTATCTTGTCTTCCACCAAAACGTTCGTCACGTTTTTGTTTATTTTGACCTTGAGGATCAGCTCGTTGCCTTTCTTCTCTGACTTTCTGCCCCTTATGGAATTCCTCCAAATCAATGAACTTATTTGACCTCTGTCTTAACTCGGCCATATCTTTTGGAGGTTTCCCAATCAAGGACTTTCTGAAATCCCCCGACTGTAAACCCTGCGTGAACAATAGTACTGCCACACCAGGTTCTAATCGAGGAACCGAGCTAGCCTCCGCATGGAATCGCGAAAGGTAATCTTTTAATGACTCATCTTGTTTTTGGGTGACTGCCGCTAAGGTGTGGTCGGATTTAGGCTGGATGCAACTAGCCGTGTATCTGTTTAAAAACACTCTTTTCATCTCCTCCCATGAATTTATTGAGTTCCGAGGGAGGGATGAGTACCAACGTAACACTGACGGTTCTAGGGTCATGGAAAAGGCTCGGCATTTCATCTCCTCTCCTCCACCGTAATAATTCATCGCTCCCTCAAAAGAGACAATATGGTCCACTGGATCGGTTAGGCCGTTATAATGTGGTACATTAGAAGGGCCCAAGTAACCTTGAGGAGTTTGGAACGCCATAATATATGGAGTGAAGGGATGACCAGGGTGAAAATCACCCTGATCCTGGTTCATTGCAGGGTTAGTATGGGTATTTTGTGGTGGGGGAAGCTGCATTACCGGGAGTGGTTGTGGGTCCATGGTTTGAGGCATTGTATTTTGGGGTAGTATGGTGGTCGGTTGACTCTGTGCAATCCTTGCCATAGCTTGCTGTTGAAGGTCGGCAATAGCCCGACCTTGTTGTTCGATTAGAGCCGTTTATCTGTTTAGGATGTTAATCATCTCTTGCTCCCGAGCCCGAGCAGATGCAGATGTTGCATAGGACCTGCCGATGGAATGGCTATGATGAGAATTTTCGGGAGCAGTTCTTCCTGGATTTAGTCTGGTTCTAGGTGTTGAACTTATGTGGTTGGGATTGGTTGGGATAGGAGGGGTACGTTGGGTATTTCGGCCATGATGTGCTCGGGTTCCAGTGGTCCTGGATGTGTTTCGGGTGGTTGGGGCTGTGCTGCTCGAATTTCCATGGGTGGAGGGAGGCGGTGTAGGAGGGGGTGGTGGAGGAAGTATGGTTCGTAAAACTTGGAGTGGTTGGGGATTGCTTCTAGTCCTAGGATGGGAAGATTGTGGTGTTTGGGAGTGAGTAGCGTGATTATTATTACGATGATGGCTACGATGAGGGGGTGGATGACTTTGTGAATGGTTTGGTGGCTGGGAATTATTCCCTGCCCCAGAATGGGAGGTTCGTGGCGGTTTCCCATTATCTACACGATTATGGTTGAGAACATCGCGCAGATCGCCTGCAGAATGAGGCTGCGGGTTGTTATTATCAGCGTTTCTGGGCCTGCCACGGGTGCGGGTGATGCGGTCACGGAGGTCACCAACTTGACTTCTGGTGGTAACCATGGTGGTGGTGGGAATGATATGTTATTCAGTCCCCACAGACGGCGCCAATGTCGTGTCCTTAACCAAGATCAACCTTAAAGCTATGGAAGAGCCTTGAAGAATGATCCCAGCTAAGATGTTAATATAGGACTTTTTAGGATTTCTGAATATCCAGTTGGGATAACCAGGTTCTCCCTAGTCAACAATGCGTGTGCTAGTGTCAACTTAGGGATGAGAAGACGTACCTTAGCCCCTATAGCATGGTGGTTCTTATAGGGGATTACCTGTGTGTTGTGGGCTGTTCTGATGAGCCTTTAGTAGGTAGAATTCAAGTAGGATTTGTAGAGGTTATGATAAGATCATATCCATAAATCCTGTATGTGATAGACCTTATCCAATGCTGTTATATCTAACCAAGAGTCGTGAGAATCTAGGAGTAGTTACGGTTTGATGAGGCTGTAAACGATAAGGATCAGATTGAAAGTCCTGTGCTCGGTGTTAACCTCATCGGTACGTGACCTACATGTAGAAACCTAGTTTGCTCGGTTAAGTATCCGATCGTTGGCCCTGTATCAGTATCATACTAGTAAGGGTAATGAGGCTTTCGGTCGGTCGACGCTCGGTTTACTATAAGTCCATTACAAGAATGAGATTAAATTGAATTGGAAACTACATGAGCCACCATGAGGCTTTAAGGGCTTAGTTTGAAATAGGACTTTCGCTTTGAGGCCAATCTGTGCAATAAGACTTGTTGGAACAAGGTTGAATTGATGCATGTGAACTTGATCAATGCTAAAATCATGCCAATTATGAGTAGAATTGATTTTGATATCTTGAGTTATGAAAAATGTTATTTTTATGCAAAATTGGGTATGGATTTGGATTCAATATGTTTCTTGTGGATTTCAGTGTTGAGACATGTTTAATATGTGTAAATGAAGTTCTGTTGATCATTCGTTTAAGTTAAAATTGGTTGAAATTGAAGATGGTATGTTAAAACCCAATTTTTAGTGCATCTGCTATCATGGTAATCGATTACCACGATGTGTTAATCGATTACCAGACCATGTCTGATGCAGAACATTGAAAATACACGTGGTAATCGATTACCAGAACTGATAATCGATTACCAAGGCTGAAAATGCTGAAAAATGCCATTTTTAATTTTACCTCTTTTATTTAAACTTAATGACACCCAAAATGATTACTGTAACACCTTGCTCATGTGTTTAATATTAATCATGACGTTCATGAAAGATTAAGATATTTATTTACCATGTTTGGTGTAACACCCTATTTATAACTACCCTTAATTACCCCATAAGAAAATAGTGACTTAATATTTTCTTTTTAGAAACTCATTAACTTATAAAAATCTCTGTCAAATCGGACAGATTTTCCTTTGTTTTATGGACATTCCACAAATTATGTTTTCCTGTAACCTGTGCAAATCAAAAATATTCTTTTCATCCAGCAACCAACAGGGCTATGCATATACATTGTGCATTAAAATGCAACCACATCAGAGTTTTGTCATATCGGAAATTCATAAAATAAATACAAGTTTTGGATTTGCATAAAGTTCCCAAAAAAATATACTTCCTATCCATAGGAAGTGGTTTTGGACCAACTCAAAAATATACATTTACAGATTGGCCAAGAAAATAAGATATAACATCGTATGCCCAAAAAGATCCAGGACAGGACACCAACCCTAGCTAATATAACTTACTCTCCCTGTGAGGGAGAGTGCACCTGCTTGGCAGGGGGTTGTGCAAGCTTAATCTCAGTACCCATGTAAAAATAGTAAGGAGGTGATCATTACACATGAAGTAGAAAGAAGTTTCTAACTAGACATAATAACACACTAAGTCAAACACAATAAACACATAGCACATATATTTTCATTCAACATTCAAGTCATGCTCACGTTCATTCAAATGTTTTCATTAGTTCTTTTTTCTTATTTCCTTTCCTTTACTTTTCTCTTTTCTTATCCATTCTTTATTTCTTTTCATATATGCATCACTAGGATTTGAATGCACCTGCTAGGGCGTTTGGAACACCCATTAGGGACTTTATCATCCATCAGGACTTTGGCAACCATTAGGCTTCACCCGTTAGGACTATGCTTATTACTTTGTCCATTCTTATCATATTCTTTTTCATATTCAACTTTATTTTCTTTAGTTTCTTTTTTCCTCATTTAAATCTCTTTTTATCTGGCAGCGAATTGATCCGTTGGGTACACCGATGCCTAACAGGACGTTTGGACCTAATGGGGCGTTTAGCCTGATGAGGCGTTTGGAACATCTAGCAGGGCACCTAGTGTGCCGGTGTTCCCCAACGATCAATTCGACTGCCTTCTCTTTAACTTAGTCCATTGTTCATCCATTTTCTTATTATCTCATTCGTCATTCAACATACATTTAGCACACAATCATCACAATTTACATATGCAATTGCCTAAGTTCATGCTCTTATTTCTAATTCATTTTATTTATCATTTATTAATTTTGCACTACCACACATATACTACATTAATCATTCAAGCATACCTAACAATTATCGCACATAATCATTCACAAGCGTCAAATAGATTCCATATTCATCATTTAAACACTCAAAATAACAATTAACACTTAGCATTTACATTCAAACACCATTATCTGTAACACCCCGATTTGGCAACTTGAAACCATAGTCAAGTTAAGTGAAAATTAGGGGCCATTTTTTTTAAGTGAGTAGCGTGCGAAATGAGAAGACCTCTATTTGCAAGACATAGTTTCATATAAAACCCGTGTCCTCAAGTTGCACCAACTCTTTCAAGTTCCAAATCGAGATGTCACAAGACACCGCGCTTCGAAACTCGTTTTCCAAAACATCATTTAAACAAGTTAGCCCATTTGATTTAATTTACAAAACGTCAGTACTTGAATAAATTTGTTGGGGTTACAGCTTGACATCACCAGGTCGCTAAGAACTCATAGTGGAAATACAAACTCAAAAGGGAACTACCTAATCTTCTAGTCATGGACCTTTATTAACACTTGCAACTCAATACCACCCTGTCACTCGTCCTCATCATCATCTGCCAGCAGATCCTCAGGGCTAAAGATCCAACTCTCATCACTATAATACCCCTCTGGGTCATCCTCAGACCAAAGATCAGGATCCTCCTCCTCATCCTCCTCAGCAATCCTCACCGTAGAGTCGTCCAACTCGCCATCTGTCTCCTCCTCCGGAGCAGCATCTCTCTCTTCTATCTCTGCCCTCCTACGCGGAATCTCGATGTAGAACATCTCATAAACAGACATAATGTTGTTGGCGCCTCTTCGGGGAGTAGCTCCTATATCCCGCATCAGCTGATACCGTACCATATTGGCCATCTAAAATCCGTACAATTTTATACAAGACAGAATAGAAGTGATAGAGAGAGTGAGCAACCCAAAACGGCAATGTCGACTATGTGGGATTACATCAGGTAAATATTAAGACAAAATAAATACAAAAACATAAATCCAACATTAGCATAAGGTAAATCAAGACAACACATATAACTATCATGATGTACACATGCATAATCACCCAATTATTCATTCCAATATTTGCAAGCTCAATACAATCACATCCATCACCATGATACTTTTCTTTCATTCTCTCTCATTCTTCGTTCTCAACTCATCAAATGTTTCAAGGGTATTCATATCCACTTTCACTCTCAAACCTTATCCAACACTTGGTATTAGCATTATCATTATCATTATTATTATGATCATTGCTACACTTATCTTTGGAACATCTTGGTTATTAAGTCTTATCAATTCGATTAGCATCAATGATGAGGGGGAAACATCATTGAGCTCACACACGTCTACATCTCCTCGGTCAACCACCCAACCTAGTCGGAAGCAAACAGGAGTACAGGACCTTTACCACGCGGGCACGACAGCTGTCTCACACATAAATGGTCCCAGACCAGGAGGCTCTCGTCCTCAAATCATTTCAATAATAACAAGGCTCACTGTCCACGCAATGGCAAAACACAATGCCCCGTTCCAGTCCCTCTCACTGTTCTCGATTTGCAATCTAGGGGGCGACAGTACTTATTCTAGTTTCGAAAGCATAACTTGCCACGGCATTGGACCCAGTCCCCACCACGTTAGTGCGCCACTTGTGGAATTGTTCCGCCTAGAAAAGTACTCTAGACTTCTTGACGTATCACCGTCATTGTTCTCCCCTAATGCAATCTCCTCCTAAGTATCCGCAGATACCTATGGTTCCTTCCTCTCCACTACTTCGATACGACACTCATACCTCACCGCAATTGTTAATGTCTTTTAAAATCTTTTAAAGAATTTTAATTACGGCTTAGTCCTAATGATCGGCTCATCCTTGATGTATCCCTTCAATGAGACCCGATCGCTAATCGTTCGCATCTAATCCCCCTAAAGCTCATACACTATCATTGAATCATCACAACATCATTGCATCATCTTTCTCTTTCTCAAGTCACAACACATTGCTCTCATCAACATTAGCATCACTATTTCAGATCAACTTGTAACTCAGCACGTCATCATTGTCCTCTTTGCCAATTGTGATTCAGCAGCATCTCTAGTGTCCTTCCTCGCCAATTCGGCTCAGCAGCATCAGCAACTCCTCTCATTGTTTCCAAATTTCCAGTCGTCATCTACTTTTCTCTCAATTCAATCTCATCATAACTTGCCTCTCTCTCTCTCCCTTATGTATTCTCATTATTCGAATCCACTACTCTTTTCTTTTCACTCTTAGTTTGTTACCTTCATAACTTCATTACTAACGCATAATCAAATAATCTAACAATACCATATTTATTTAACAAATAAGCAAAGCATAAGATAATAATTCAACACGAACAAACAGAAAACATAACATCATTTATGATAAGCCAATCTCAGTCGTTCGGGTGGATAGCTAAACCAATCAAACAATCGCTATCACATACACCACTACGCTAAATGAGATTGGAGTCCAATCTTTGAGATGATTGGACGCCTTAATATGTACCTAATTACCACGACGTCTTAAGGGAAAGCCCCTCTCTCACCTCGATGACGAACGTCCTATAGCTCAGCAAGGTTTCCCGATCATCTTTCCTCGCCTCTTATCCTCTCGTCCGTTGCTCAACTAAGACATTTTCCCGTGCATTAGAAACGATTTTGATACACTTTCTTAATTCGTTTTTTGAAAACAATTCTCTTTTAAAAACTCGTTATCATTGTCCAATGTTTTTCAATTCAAATCCATGATTAAAACAGTTCTTGAGAAAAATCTTGAAAACAATTTTAGAAACACTCTTTTATTCAAATAAACTTCCTTAATTGAAAATATTCATGTTATGAAAACATAATTTTTTTTAAAACACTCATCAGAATGCAAGAATGAAGACAAAACTCTAGGATTATATTGACTAGTTCATCAAAATCCAAAACATTCATCATTCACTTTTTGGCAAAACACACGTAGGCTTAGGAAAACAGTTAATTGAATTACAACACTAACACACAAATTCAATTATGCACAGGAAGATAATTTAATTTCATTTCTTAAATCATGACAAACTGAATTGTTTATAACTAACAATTTCTAAACCTTAAAATCATAGGATTTACATTATGAAAATTGATTCAATTAATTCTACCTATTCCTAGTCTTTAAAACCGAAAAGAATAAAAGAAATTAGCACATCATTGTATCAAACATGTGATAACACAAACATAGAATTTAATCACTCTCATTAGTCATTTAAGAAGAAAAATCATTTTAAGCACCTACACATGCACTAACCGAATTATTCCAGTAAAAGCTTGCAAAGATATAACATACAATCAAAGATATGAAACAATGAAATGATTTCATTTCTTTCAAGATCAAACCGTGAGCATCATAGGGAAGTTAGACAATTTCAATTTCATTTTTTTTCTTAACTTAGTTCAAAGAAACAATCAAGGCCACAAATCATTTCATGTATGCATCTTTATGCTCCTAAATGTGACTAACCTTAGTCTACATGCACTCAAATGATTATCAAGCACACTTCCCTATTTCCTATCTCAAGGCCGAATGTTATCACACATACGACAAGAATCTTAGTTCACTTTTCAATGCACTAAAGACAATTAAAGCAAATCATAGTACATCAACATGCATGAATCATCATGAGTTTTCCTTAAGCTTTTGTTAAAACTCAACTTATAATTTTTCTTAAATAAAATTTTGAATTATAACTTGATCTTCTAAAAAGAATAGCATGCATGGACTCAAAATCATTAAATATACTCCTAATTCATACATGCACCCAATGATTAAGCACCAAAACACTTTTAGTACTCATGGCCGAATGGCCTTCACACCAACACAATAAACATAAAACAAGTCTTTAAATCAAATCATGCTCATAAAAATAAAAATCATTTTAAAGACCATTACCCTATTTATTTCCACTAGACCGAGACATACATAGAGGAAAACTTAATTTCTTTACTTGAAAATTGACATGCAAACCTCAAAGTCCTAACTTTTAATCAACAAACATGGATTAATGCATGCACATACAAAGATCAACCAAAACATTACAAGGTCCACATGAAAAGCTAAAAATCCCTATTTTCTTCTCAAATAAACTTAGATCATGAAATTGTTAATCAATCATTCACATATATACACATAGGTCACAGATTGAGCACAAGAAATTAACATGCAAGACATAAATTCCTTACTTTATCACAAATTAAGCTTAGATCATAATTTATTTACCAAATCCTTTCATAAAAACCTCACGGTTCACGGTTTAAGAGAATAAATTCAACATGCATGGGGTTTCAATTTTAGTTTTCACAAAATCTCAAGTAATAATTTAGATCCTTTAAAAGTTTGTTTAGAAAATCATCAAGATCTAACCAAAGAAGCCATAACCGAAGCATAGAGAGAGTCGATGAGTTCACATATTACAAACCAATTTAAAAGTCCATAGTAGAATCTAAGCCATAATTGCACTGATCTCTCAAGCTATAAAAATAAACATGCAATGAAAAGAGAAGAAAGAAAAATTACACGCATACACACAAGGACACGAACACAAACACTAACACCTTAGAATACACACGAGCACACACATATACATACACATAAACACATATCCTAGCTTAACCTAAATGCATATACCTATAAATACATACATGTAGATGTACTCATACAAATACACACACATACATATACACGAGGATATAGTTACTAATAATAATATCTACTCAAAGATATATTTATACAAATATATACCTATACTTAGGAAAATAGTTGTAATTCATTTTCTTATGTAAATAAAATATTCATAATTATACTTATTAGGCTAATAAAAATGAGGATGTTACAGCGGGTAGTTCAGAACCGATTTTTACATGCCTAAGGGGATCATTGGTCAATGTCAGGAATTCCCACTGTCCCTTCGGGGTCGGTCTATTTCTGTCGAACTGGTCTTTCATATCCATATCTGCTAGGTTAATATTGCCTTTTCCCAAAGAGACTCTTTCCAAATTGCTCGAATCCTTGTTTTTAACTTTTCCTAGACTGGCGTTGTAGCATTTTCTCGCTGCTTCTTGCTCGGCCTTGACAGTTACCACTCTATCATCAGTTCCGACGAATTTCATAGCCAAGTGAACTGTTGATACTACGGCCCCAAATGCTTGCAAAGAAGTTCTCCCGAGAATGGCGTTGTAGGCCACTGGACAATCAACCACCAAAAATTTGACTATCTCGGTTCTGGCCGAAGGCTGTTGTCCGAGGGTTACGGGAAGCTGGATGTATCCCTTTGGCTCAATGGTGTCCCCCGTGAAACCAATTAATTCACCTTCAAAGGGAGTGAGATTGCACTCCCTGAGTTTAAGGGCTTTGAACAGAAGGAAAAACATGATGTCCGCCGAGCTCCCTTGATCGATAGACTCGTTTCACCTCGTAATTACCAATAAGGGCAGTGATCACCATGGGGTCATTATGTCCCGGAAGGATTCCATCCAAATCGCCGTCATCAAAAATAATGGGAACTTTTTTTGTTGATCTCTTGGCTATTGGCTTCTGTCTGACTGCTAAAATTTGGTTAATGTACTTTTTTCTGTCGGCCTTCTTCTCTCCACCTCCAGCAAAACCTCCCGCAATAGTGTTAACCAAGAATTCATTTTTATTAGCGTTTGTATCAGGAGCTGGAGTGGGATCGGTTCTCTGTCTCCTGGTGTTTCTATCATCTGGTGACCTACTTCTCTGGCGTTTGGATTTTGCTGGTGACTGAGATCTGTTCCTACTTCTTCGGCCGGCTGCATCCCTTATGTACTGTTGTAGCTTGCCATCTCTGATCATCTCTTCGATCAGATCTCGCAACCAGATGCACTCGTCGGTCGTATGGCCGTAACCCCTATGGAAGTCATAGTATTTTGACCTATCACGCTGTGCGCCCTTTCTTAAAGACGGAGGTCTTTGGGCAGAGCGTAAGTCAGTCTGCATTGTTTCCCTCAGGATTTGACTCCTTGGAACAGTTAAAGGAGTGTATTCCTGAAATTTATTCCTCGGAGGAATCCTTCGGTCACGATCATTCCTATCTTGTCTTCCACCAAAACGTTCGTCACGTTTTTGTTTATTTTGACCTTGAGGATCAGCTCGTTGCCTTTCTTCTCTGACTTTCTGCCCCTTATGGAATTCCTCCAAATCAATGAACTTATTTGACCTCTGTCTTAACTCGGCCATATCTTTTGGAGGTTTCCCAATCAAGGACTTTCTGAAATCCCCCGACTGTAAACCCTGCGTGAACAATAGTACTGCCACACCAGGTTCTAATCGAGGAACCGAGCTAGCCTCCGCATGGAATCGCGAAAGGTAATCTTTTAATGACTCATCTTGTTTTTGGGTGACTGCCGCTAAGGTGTGGTCGGATTTAGGCTGGATGCAACTAGCCGTGTATCTGTTTAAAAACACTCTTTTCATCTCCTCCCATGAATTTATTGAGTTCCGAGGGAGGGATGAGTACCAACGTAACACTGACGGTTCTAGGGTCATGGAAAAGGCTCGGCATTTCATCTCCTCTCCTCCACCGTAATAATTCATCGCTCCCTCAAAAGAGACAATATGGTCCACTGGATCGGTTAGGCCGTTATAATGTGGTACATTAGAAGGGCCCAAGTAACCTTGAGGAGTTTGGAACGCCATAATATATGGAGTGAAGGGATGACCAGGGTGAAAATCACCCTGATCCTGGTTCATTGCAGGGTTAGTATGGGTATTTTGTGGTGGGGGAAGCTGCATTACCGGGAGTGGTTGTGGGTCCATGGTTTGAGGCATTGTATTTTGGGGTAGTATGGTGGTCGGTTGACTCTGTGCAATCCTTGCCATAGCTTGCTGTTGAAGGTCGGCAATAGCCCGACCTTGTTGTTCGATTAGAGCCGTTTATCTGTTTAGGATGTTAATCATCTCTTGCTCCCGAGCCCGAGCAGATGCAGATGTTGCATAGGACCTGCCGATGGAATGGCTATGATGAGAATTTTCGGGAGCAGTTCTTCCTGGATTTAGTCTGGTTCTAGGTGTTGAACTTATGTGGTTGGGATTGGTTGGGATAGGAGGGGTACGTTGGGTATTTCGGCCATGATGTGCTCGGGTTCCAGTGGTCCTGGATGTGTTTCGGGTGGTTGGGGCTGTGCTGCTCGAATTTCCATGGGTGGAGGGAGGCGGTGTAGGAGGGGGTGGTGGAGGCAGTATGGTTCGTAAAACTTGGAGTGGTTGGGGATTGCTTCTAGTCCTAGGATGGGAAGATTGTGGTGTTTGGGAGTGAGTAGCGTGATTATTATTACGATGATGGCTACGATGAGGGGGTGGATGACTTTGTGAATGGTTTGGTGGCTGGGAATTATTCCCTGCCCCAGAATGGGAGGTTCGTGGCGGTTGCCCATTATCTACACGATTATGGTTGAGAACATCGCGCAGATCGCCTGCAGAATGAGGCTGCGGGTTGTTATTATCAGCGTTTCTGGGCCTGCCACGGGTGCGGGTGATGCGGTCACGGAGGTCACCAACTTGACTTCTGGTGGTAACCATGGTGGTGGTGGGAATGATATGTTATTCAGTCCCCACAGACGGCGCCAATGTCGTGTCCTTAACCAAGATCAACCTTAAAGCTATGGAAGAGCCTTGAAGAATGATCCCAGCTAAGATGTTAATATAGGACTTTTTAGGATTTTTGAATATCCAGTTGGGATAACCAGGTTCTCCCTAGTCAACAATGCGTGTGCTAGTGTCAACTTAGGGATGAGAAGACGTACCTTAGCCCCTATAGCATGGTGGTTCTTATAGGGGATTACCTGTGTGTTGTGGGCCGTTCTGATGAGCCTTCAGTAGGTAGAATTCAAGTAGGATTTGTAGAGGTTATGATAAGATCATATCCATAAATCCTGTATGTGATAGACCTTATCCAATGCTGTTTTATCTAACCAAGAGTCGTGAGAATCTAGGAGTAGTTACGGTTTGATGAGGCTGTAAACGATAAGGATCAGATTGAAAGTCCTGTGCTCGGTGTTAACCTCATCGGTACGTGACCTACATGTAGAAACCTAGTTTGCTCGGTTAAGTATCCGATCGTTGGCCCTGTATCAGTATCATACTAGTAAGGGTAATGAGGCTTTCGGTCGGTCGACGCTCGGTTTACTATAAGTCCATTACAAGAATGAGATTAAATTGAATTGGAAACTACATGAGCCACCATGAGGCTTTAAGGGCTTAGTTTGAAATAGGACTTTGGCTTTGAGGCCAATCTGTGCAATAAGACTTGTTGGAACAAGGTTGAATTGATGCATGTGAACTTGATCAATGCTAAAATCATGCCAATTATGAGTAGAATTGATTTTGATATCTTGAGTTATGAAAAATGTTATTTTTATGCAAAATTGGGTATGGATTTGGATTCAATATGTTTCTTGTGGATTTCAGTGTTGAGACATGTTTAATATGTGTAAATGAAGTTCTGTTGATCATTCGTTTAAGTTAAAATTGGTTGAAATTGAAGATGGTATGTTAAAACCCAATTTTTAGTGCATCTGCTATCATGGTAATCGATTACCACGATGTGTTAATCGATTACCAGACCATGTCTGATGCAGAACATTGAAAATACACGTGGTAATCGATTACCAGAACTGATAATCGATTACCAAGGCTGAAAATGCTGAAAAATGCCATTTTTAATTTTACCTCTTTTATTTAAACTTAATGACACCCAAAATGATTACTGTAACACCTTGCTCATGTGTTTAATATTAATCATGACGTTCATGAAAGATTAAGATATTTATTTACCATGTTTGGTGTAACACCCTATTTATAACTACCCTTAATTACCCCATAAGAAAATAGTGACTTAATATTTTCTTTTTAGAAACTCATTAACTTATAAAAATCTCTGTCAAATCGGACAGATTTTCCTTTGTTTTATGGACATTCCACAAATTATGTTTTCCTGTAACCTGTGCAAATCAAAAATATTCTTTTCATCCAGCAACCAACAGGGCTATGCATATACATTGTGCATTAAAATGCAACCACATCAGAGTTTTGTCATATCGGAAATTCATAAAATAAATACAAGTTTTGGATTTGCATAAAGTTCCCAAAAAAATATACTTCCTATCCATAGGAAGTGGTTTTGGACCAACTCAAAAATATACATTTACAGATTGGCCAAGAAAATAAGATATAACATCGTATGCCCAAAAAGATCCAGGACAGGACACCAACCCTAGCTAATATAACTTACTCTCCCTGTGAGGGAGAGTGCACCTGCTTGGCTGGGGGTTGTGCAAGTTTAATCTCAGTACCCATGTAAAAATAGTAAGGAGGTGATCATTACACATGAAGTAGAAAGAAGTTTCTAACTAGACATAATAACACACTAAGTCAAACACAATAAACACATAGCACATATATTTTCATTCAACATTCAAGTCATGCTCACGTTCATTCAAATGTTTTCATTAGTTCTTTTTTCTTATTTCCTTTCCTTTACTTTTCTCTTTTCTTATCCATTCTTTATTTCTTTTCATATATGCATCACTAGGATTTGAATGCACCTGCTAGGGCGTTTGGAACACCCATTAGGGACTTTATCATCCATCAGGACTTTGGCAACCATTAGGCTTCACCCGTTAGGACTATGCTTATTACTTTGTCCATTCTTATCATATTCTTTTTCATATTTAACTTTATTTTCTTTAGTTTCTTTTTTCCTCATTTAAATCTCTTTTTATCTGGCAGCGAATTGATCCGTTGGGTACACCGATGCCTAACAGGACGTTTGGACCTAATGGGGCGTTTAGCCTGATGAGGCGTTTGGAACATCTAGCAGGGCACCTAGTGTGCCGGTGTTCCCCAACGATCAATTCGACTGCCTTCTCTTTAACTTAGTCCATTGTTCATCCATTTTCTTATTATCTCATTCGTCATTCAACATACATTTAGCACACAATCATCACAATTTACATATGCAATTGCCTAAGTTCATGCTCTTATTTCTAATTCATTTTATTTATCATTTATTAATTTTGCACTACCACACATATACTACATTAATCATTCAAGCATACCTAACAATTATCGCACATAATCATTCACAAGCGTCAAATAGATTCCATATTCATCATTTAAACACTCAAAATAACAATTAACACTTAGCATTTACATTCAAACACCATTATCTGTAACACCCCGATTTGGCAACTTGAAACCATAGTCAAGTTAAGTGAAAATTAGGGGCCATTTTTTTTAAGTGAGTAGCGTGCGAAATGAGAAGACCTCTATTTGCAAGACATAGTTTCATATAAAACCCGTGTCCTCAAGTTGCACCAACTCTTTCAAGTTCCAAATCGAGATGTCACAAGACACCGCGCTTCGAAACTCGTTTTCCAAAACATCATTTAAACAAGTTAGCCCATTTGATTTAATTTACAAAACGTCAGTACTTGAATAAATTTGTTGGGGTTACAGCTTGACATCACCAGGTCGCTAAGAACTCATAGTGGAAATACAAACTCAAAAGGGAACTACCTAATCTTGTAGTCATGGACCTTTATTAACACTTGCAACTCAATACCACCCTGTCACTCGTCCTCATCATCATCTGCCAGCAGATCCTCAGGGCTAAAGATCCAACTCTCATCACTATAATACCCCTCTGGGTCATCCTCAGACCAAAGATCAGGATCCTCCTCCTCATCCTCCTCAGCAATCCTCACCGTAGAGTCGTCCAACTCGCCATCTGTCTCCTCCTCCGGAGCAGCATCTCTCTCTTCTATCTCTGCCCTCCTATGCGGAATCTCGATGTAGAACATCTCATAAACAGACATAATGTTGTTGGCGCCTCTTCGGGGAGTAGCTCCTATATCCCGCATCAGCTGATACCGTACCATATTGGCCATCTAAAATCCGTACAATTTTATACAAGACAGAATAGAAGTGATAGAGAGAGTGAGCAACCCAAAACGGCAATGTCGACTATGTGGGATTACATCAGGTAAATATTAAGACAAAATAAATACAAAAACATAAATCCAACATTAGCATAAGGTAAATCAAGACAACACATATAACTATCATGATGTACACATGCATAATCACCCAATTATTCATTCCAATATTTGCAAGCTCAATACAATCACATCCATCACCATGATACTTTTCTTTCATTCTCTCTCATTCTTCGTTCTCAACTCATCAAATGTTTCAAGGGTATTCATATCCACTTTCACTCTCAAACCTTATCCAACACTTGGTATTAGCATTATCATTATCATTATTATTATGATCATTGCTACACTTATCTTTGGAACATCTTGGTTATTAAGTCTTATCAATTCGATTAGCATCAATGATGAGGGGGAAACATCATTGAGCTCACACACGTCTACATCTCCTCGGTCAACCACCCAACCTAGTCGGAAGCAAACAGGAGTACAGGACCTTTACCACGCGGGCACGACAGCTGTCTCACACATAAATGGTCCCAGACCAGGAGGCTCTCGTCCTCAAATCATTTCAATAATAACAAGGCTCACTGTCCACGCAATGGCAAAACACAATGCCCCGTTCCAGTCCCTCTCACTGTTCTCGATTTGCAATCTAGGGGGCGACAGTACTTATTCTAGTTTCGAAAGCAGAACTTGCCACGGCATTGGACCCAGTCCCCACCACGTTAGTGCGCCACTTGTGGAATTGTTCCGCCTAGAAAAGTACTCTAGACTTCTTGACGTATCACCGTCATTGTTCTCCCCTAATGCAATCTCCTCCTAAGTATCCGCAGATACCTATGGTTCCTTCCTCTCCACTACTTCGATACGACACTCATACCTCACCGCAATTGTTAATGTCTTTTAAAATCTTTTAAAGAATTTTAATTACGGCTTAGTCCTAATGATCGGCTCATCCTTGATGCATCCCTTCAATGAGACCCGATCGCTAATCGTTCGCATCTAATCCCCCTAAAGCTCATACACTATCATTGAATCATCACAACATCATTGCATCATCTTTCTCTTTCTCAAGTCACAACACATTGCTCTCATCAACATTAGCATCACTATTTCAGATCAACTTGTAACTCAGCACGTCATCATTGTCCTCTTTGCCAATTGTGATTCAGCAGCATCTCTAGTGTCCTTCCTCGCCAATTCGGCTCAGCAGCATCAGCAACTCCTCTCATTGTTTCCAAATTTCCAGTCGTCATCTACTTTTCTCTCAATTCAATCTCATCATAACTTGCCTCTCTCTCTCTCCCTTATGTATTCTCATTATTCGAATCCACTACTCTTTTCTTTTCACTCTTAGTTTGTTACCTTCATAACTTCATTACTAACGCATAATCAAATAATCTAACAATACCATATTTATTTAACAAATAAGCAAAGCATAAGATAATAATTCAACACGAACAAACAGAAAACATAACATCATTTATGATAAGCCAATCTCAGTCGTTCGGGTGGATAGCTAAACCAATCAAACAATCGCTATCACATACACCACTACGCTAAATGAGATTGGAGTCCAATCTTTGAGATGATTGGACGCCTTAATATGTACCTAATTACCACGACGTCTTAAGGGAAAGCCCCTCTCTCACCTCGATGACGAACGTCCTATAGCTCAGCAAGGTTTCCCGATCATCTTTCCTCGCCTCTTATCCTCTCGTCCGTTGCTCAACTAAGACATTTTCCCGTGCATTAGAAACGATTTTGATACACTTTCTTAATTCGTTTTTTGAAAACAATTCTCTTTTAAAAACTCGTTATCATTGTCCAATGTTTTTCAATTCAAATCCATGATTAAAACAGTTCTTGAGAAAAATCTTGAAAACAATTTTAGAAACACTCTTTTATTCAAATAAACTTCCTTAATTGAAAATATTCATGTTATGAAAACATAATTTTTTTTAAAACACTCATCAGAATGCAAGAATGAAGACAAAACTCTAGGATTATATTGACTAGTTCATCAAAATCCAAAACATTCATCATTCACTTTTTGGCAAAACACACGTAGGCTTAGGAAAACAATTAATTGAATTACAACACTAACACACAAATTCAATTATGCACAGGAAGATAATTTAATTTCATTTCTTAAATCATGACAAACTGAATTGTTTATAACTAACAATTTCTAAACCTTAAAATCATAGGATTTACATTATGAAAATTGATTCAATTAATTCTACCTATTCCTAGTCTTTAAAACCGAAAAGAATAAAAGAAATTAGCACATCATTGTATCAAACATGTGATAACACAAACATAGAATTTAATCACTCTCATTAGTCATTTAAGAAGAAAAATCATTTTAAGCACCTACACATGCACTAACCGAATTATTCCAGTAAAAGCTTGCAAAGATATAACATACAATCAAAGACATGAAACAATGAAATGATTTCATTTCTTTCAAGATCAAACCGTGAGCATCATAGGGAAGTTAGACAATTTCAATTTCATTTTTTTCTTAACTTAGTTCAAAGCAACAATCAAGGCCACAAATCATTTCATGTATGCATCTTTATGCTCCTAAATGTGACTAACCTTAGTCTACATGCACTCAAATGATTATCAAGCACACTTCCCTATTTCCTATCTCAAGGCCGAATGTTATCACACATACGACAAGAATCTTAGTTCACTTTTCAATGCACTAAAGACAATTAAAGCAAATCATATTACATCAACATGCATGAATCATCATGAGTTTTCCTTAAGCTTTTGTTAAAACTCAACTTATAATTTTTCTTAAATAAAATTTTGAATTATAACTTGATCTTCTAAAAAGAATAGCATGCATGGACTCAAAATCATTAAATCTACTCCTAATTCATACATGCACCCAATGATTAAGCACCAAAACACTTTTAGTACTCATGGCCGAATGGCCTTCACACCAACACAATAAACATAAAACAAGTCTTTAAAACAAATCATGCTCATAAAAATAAAAATCATTTTAAAGACCATTACCCTATTTATTTCCACTAGACCGAGACATACATAGAGGAAAACTTAATTTCTTTACTTGAAAATTGACATGCAAACCTCAAAGTCCTAACTTTTAATCAACAAACATGGATTAATGCATGCACATACAAAGATCAACCAAAACATTACAAGGTCCACATGAAAAGCTAAAAATCCCTATTTTCTTCTCAAATAAACTTAGATCATGAAATTGTTAATCAATCATTCACATATATACACATAGGTCACAGATTGAGCACAAGAAATTAACATGCAAGACATAAATTCCTTACTTTATCACAAATTAAGCTTAGATCATAATTTATTTACCAAATCCTTTCATAAAAACCTCACGGTTCACGGTTTAAGAGAATAAATTCAACATGCATGGGGTTTCAATTTTAGTTTTCACAAAATCTCAAGTAATAATTTAGATCCTTTAAAAGTTTGTTTAGAAAATCATCAAGATCTAACCAAAGAAGCCATAACCGAAGCATAGAGAGAGTCGATGAGTTCACATATTACAAACCAATTTAAAAGTCCATAGTAGAATCTAAGCCATAATTGCACTCATCTCTCAAGCTATAAAAATAAACATGCAATGAAAAGAGAAGAAAGAAAAATTACAAGACCAAAAGAAAATCCTAACTCTCATGATTCTCCTCTTGATCTTCACATAACCTACCAAGAAAATGGGTCTTCTAACTTCTAAGGTTCTTGATCTCCAAAGAAAATCTATGGCCAAGCTCCAATTCTCCTTCTTCTTGCTTCTTGTTTTCCACGGCCACACTCTCTTTCTCTTCTCTCTCTCTTTTTCTTCTAAGGGTTTGTTGGTCCCTTAGAAAGTGTTTGAGTTGTGTTTGTGAAAGAAATGGTAGAAAGTAAGGAAATGAATTAAGGCAAGGTTGGATATAAGGGCACCGAAGTTGCCTCCTTTGCCCTTGGAATGGGTTTCGGCCAAGGCATCAATTGGAAGGGCAAAATGGGGTTTCCAAAAGTTTGCATGGGAGGGGTTAAATCACAAGGGAACATGGTGCATAGTCTATAGCTTAGGTCTCATCATGCATGGTCATTTCAAGGCTCCTATTTTCCACTCACTTAGTCCACTTGTTGGGGTCTCAAGCCTTCCAAGATTTTCCTTACCCCAAACACACACACATCACCGTAGCAACACACACACATGCACACACATCATGCATTTTCATTTTCATTTTCTACTCTTATTTATTCAAGGCACCATGATCATTAGTTCATGTAATTATGCATACATTTTAAGAGTCATGTACACACACACATGCTAAAACCGTAACACACATATGCACACACACACATCCTATATTTTTCTAATCATATTTATTTAAGATACTTATGATCACTAATTCACACAAATATGCAAGTATTTTCAAGGATCATATGTACACATACCATATACAAAACTGTAACACCTCTTACACAGATATGCACACATACATTTATTTTTCAAGTAATATTCACACATTAAAACAAACACACATCACATTGAACATACATCATAAATTAATTTCACATCATGACAATTAATTTAATTTCCTACAAGACACATTTTATTGTAAAGAGAACTTAAGCTCTTTCAAAGTAAAATAATTATCTACATATAATACACACAATTAAAAATCTCTAAAAATCAAACTTCTATGCAAATGAGAGATTTTCAAAAGATAAATTTATTTAAGGTCATTAATTTTCAAAAATCATGGTTTCATAAAAATTCGTCCTTCACAAATTTCAAAAATAAATTTTTATAAATCAAATCAAAATTTCAAAAGATCACACTTTCAAAGTTCACAAATCCAAAAATGCAAAGTCATTCCATAAAGAAATTCACTTTTTTTAATAAAATCAGAAATCCTCTTTAGAAAATCCTTTTTGGAAAACAAAAATTCAAGGTTTATTTTCATCGAATTCGTTTACGCACGTACGGGAAAATGCGGGGCGTTACATTATCCATTTAGGGTTCATTTCGTTTATTTACATAATCACCATATTATCATCATTCACTAACCTATGGTTCATATCCCTAATCTAAGCACACATTCTTAGCCATCACTATGAACTACTCCCTCCGTTCCTATTTAACTGTCCGTTTTTGGAGAAGTTTTTTGTTTCTTTTTATATGTCCTTTTGATTATTTTAAGGTATAATAAATGTTACTTTCCATGTCTACCCCTATTTAATTGGGTATTGGTTTTCATAAGTAGTGGAAGATAAGTAATGATTATAGAAAGAGAAAGAGTACAGTGGGAAAAAACATAATTAATGTATTGGAAATCTAAGTAATGATTGCATTTCTTAAAGGGTGTGTTTTGTTTGAAATAGGATAGATAAATAGGAACGAATGGAGTAACTAGAAACTATTTTCTAAGTCAAGGTAATATCCATTCCTTACCTTAACCTTGTAGAGGGAGGAGGGAGTACCAATCCCTAACCCTTTGAACCCCAATAAAATAGCCACCAATTTGTAGTGAGAGGGAGGAAGAGAGCTTGACTCCAAACCTTGAATATATAGAGAGAGAAAGCTTCAAGCTATGGAGGAGATAGAAAGTGACCCATGGAACAATTGAGACACAAATAGTTAGAAATGTGGGTGACAATTTTGTGTACCATGAACGAAGAGAAGATAAAAGTTTGAATCAACTTACTTTGAGCTTGACAATGGAAGAATTGAGGAATGGATGTTGAAACCCTTGAACCCTAGCTCCTTGTCATTCTTTGTAGAGAGGGAAAATGAAAGATTAATGGAGGTTTAAGTGTTTATGTGTGATGGAAATCCAATATATGATGATGATTTGTTGTTATTTTGGGTGGATTCTTGGTGTGGAAGATTCTAGGGTTTGGAAGGGGCAAATCTCCCAAGAGAGAAGAAGGAGGAAAGTGGTGCATTTTTGGCAAATGACTGGCTGCACCAGTCTTAAAAACTGGTGCGCGCCTGGGCGTGGCTTTGGCGCGCCTGGGCGCGTGGTGCGTACAAGATATGGCGTGCAAGGCTGGTGGGGCTGGTGCGGGTTGGTGTGCGTTCTGGTGGGCTGGTGCATTGGGCGCGCGCCTGGGCATGGGTGATGGCGCGTCTGGGCGCAAATCAACCTGAGAGCACCAACAGCTTTGGTGCTGGTGCGCCTGAGCGTGCACCGGTGCGCCTGGGTGTGGCCCGGTGGACTTGCATTCAAATTGCTACACCCGGTGGACTTGCATTCAAATTGTTATATCTTCTTCGTTAACTGTTGGATCTTGCTCAAATTTTGAGACAAGCTTCCTAAGACACTTATCTTCATATAAAACGGTGGAATTTACGTTTAGAGCTATATATATTTTATTTTTAATTTCCTAATACAAGGTGTTTTCTAACACCGAAAACATCGTTTTTAACACTCGTTTGGTCTCCATTAATTTTTCTATTTGATGCCTATGCTTCTTAACCATTTTATGGCACTCAAAGGAAATCTAATCTACCACTCTAAATTCTTTTATGCATTTATTCTAACCTATTCTTATGCTTTAATAAGTAAATTTACTTATAATTAAAATTAGGATGTTACATTTGGTGCATAATGCATAAAATGAAGTTAATGATTAATCTTAAACGAAAAGATTTAGGTGTACCCGTGCATGGTAAATAGTGATACGTTATCATTTGTCATGTTCGAGGAACATGAGGAAGGTACTCTGGGAATACCAAATGGATACGACAAGTTTGATGACACATTAAGGTTGATGATGTGGCCAGTATGTTGATATATCGTTGATGTGGTTGTTACGTCTTCGCGACGTGACGCACACTCTGGGAGAATGGCGTTATGTACCACTTTCCAAACTTGTTCGTTATGACATGCTTGATGACACATTAAGGTTGATGACGTGGCCAGTATGTTGATATACTGTTGATGTGGCTATTACGTCTTCGCGATGTGACGTACACTCTGGGAGTGGCGTTATGTACCACGTTCCAAGCATGTTCGGTGTGACTTGCTCGTTGACACATTAAGGTTGACGATGTGGCCAGTATGTGGATATGCTGTTGATGTGGTTATTATGTCTTCGCGACGTGACGCACGCATGAGGAGCGGCGTTAAGTATCACAAAGTGGTTATTACATATTTGCGATGTGACGTTCACCAGTGAGGTGACGTTATGTATCACTTCCGAGCAAGTTTTGCCTTACGTTATGAGAACGTATCTTTGTGCTTTGGGAGCACACGTACCGTGAAAGTACACCAGAGTTTTGGATGGATGTCCGAGAGGGACTAGTACTGGAAATCCCAGGAATTAAGTGATTGAAAGCATACATCATGCCTCTTGCATTGAAAGAGATTAGAAGAAAATGGCGTGTACTCATGTGTTGATGCATTTCTATCACGTTGGATGACTTAACTGTGAATGTTACAATTTTATTCTCATTTGATAATGTGAATGTGTATAGTTTACCTCCCTGCCCTTATTAGGTATTGGCCAGATATCTCATTGGTTTAGAGTTCAGTGGGAGTGGATGACCCTGAGGATTATGCAGTATTTAGATAGCGTGGTTTAGGAACTCTTGATACGGATCTTGAGGACCCGATCAGATGGACAAATGGACAGAGGACCAGTGACCAGCTCTGGAACGTCTCTATTTTAATAATACATATTATGTACATGTTTTGAGAGATGTATCAGTGAGTGATTTGAGTTTCATATATTGAAAGAAATGTGGTACTCTTGGATTTATTGTACTCAATTTCATGGACAAGTGTCCCATATGATGTTTTGAAAACTTAAGTAAATAATATAAGTTATCATGCTATTTTCCGCTAACTCTGATTTTTATTATTCGAGCTCGGTACTAAGAAAATTTTAATGAAGTTAATCTCTTGAGATAGCTTTATTTATTAATTAAGTTGTTCATCAAGAAAACATAAGTTTTCAAAACTACTCCAAGCCATCAAAGTTATCCCGGAAATTATTTTAAATACTTAACGAATAAATAATTCTTCTACAGAACTCAGTTTCTAGTTGAGTACCATAACCAAAGAATTTCATAAAGGAAATTTTTATATCTATATTTTCTGACAATGTCAGGTTAAATGATATCAAATTAATGAAATTCTTTTTAAGTAATTAAACTATGGGCGTTACATAGTATATGACTACTCCGTATTTACACGGATTGTGCCTATGAAAGTCAAATTTGAGACTAGCAAGAATGCATATTGCATTTTGTTTCTCTCATAATGAATCAGTTTGAAACCAAACTTAAGTGTCTGAGAAATGATAATGGAGTTGAATTTCTCATGGTTGATTTCTTTACCTAAAAAGGAATTTTACGCATTAAAGATCTTGTGTAGAAACACCTGAACAAAATGAAGTAGTTGAGAGAAAACAACAACATATTCTCAATGTTGCTAGAGAACTTTTATTTCAGGCAAACCTTCCTGCAAAGTTCTGGAATTTTTTTTGTACTGCATGCAGTATATATCATTAACAAAATCCCTACTCCACTCTTACATAATAAATGTCCTTTTGAAGTTTTACATGGTAAACCATCTTGTCTTTCAAAGTTTAGAGTGTTTGGTTGTCTAGCCTATTGTAGCTCATTACAAACTCATAGGACTGAGTTTCAACAGAGAGCTCACAAAATAGTTTTCCTTTGATATAGGGCAGGAATGAGATGTTATCTTCTTTATAATCTTCACAATCATCAATTTTCTATGTCAAGAAATGTATTATTCTATGAGACCACTTTCTCTTTTCAACCTGCTCAACCTAGTCAGTCTTTTGCTTTGATAATCTTACCTACTCTATCTTGACTTTCCCCTATATAATCCTTCTCATGTTCCTCTTCCAAACCTTAACATTTCTCCTCCTCACTCACAATCACCTCCCCAGCTCCTCCTCCATGACCTCCAGCACTTTCTCCTCCATCTCTTCCTCCACCACCTTCTCCTATTCTTGTCCATGTTCCTTTTAGATTCTCCTTAAGACCAAAGAAGCCTCCTACTCACTTGAAGGATTATCACTACAATCTTGTTGTCATTGATGCTTTCATCGGTAATAATGCATCTTCAAGTAACATACTTTACCCATTATTTTCTGTTCTGGACTATTCTCATTGGAATACTTCCTATAGAGGTTTCTATCTGGTTGCAAGTAGAATTCCAGAACCTTCTATATATAACATACAACCAAGCCTGTAGGTTGTAATGTTGACAAGATGCTATGGTAGCTAAATTTCTTGCCTTAGAACAAAATGACACTTGGTCTCTTGTTGATTTGCCAAGAAATAAGACTCCAATTGCCTGCAAATGGTTTTATAAGGTCAAATACTTGGCTAATGGCTCCTTAGAGAGATATAAAGCTCGTTTAATTGCTAAGGATTATACACAGATGGAAGGGGTTGATTATTTTGACATATTTTCACCTGTAGTCAAAATAACCACTATCAAGGCCATTTTGGCTATTACAGCTTGTCAAAATTGGTTTTTGGAGCAATTGGATGTCAATAATGCATTTCTTCATGGTGACTTACATGAAGAAATTTATATGATTCCTTCACTTTGATTGCCCCCTGCTCACTCTTCCAAAGTTTGGAAGTTACAAAGTCTCTGTATGGTCTTAAGCAAGCAAGCAGAGAATTAGACACTTTCAATGCATTGATTTCCCTTGGTTACATACATTCAGTTGCAAATCTGGCATTGTTCCTTAAATCTACAAGCACATCCTTCACAACACTACTGGTTTATGTTGATGACATAGTCTTAACTGGCAATGATTTGGTAGAAATCACTAGAGTGAAGCTGTTTCTGGATATGGAATTTAAGATCAAAGACTTGGGCACTAAGATTTTTTCTAGGCGTGGACAGTGCAAGATCCAAGGAAAACATTCATCTTAATTAGAGGAAACATACACTAGAGCTTCTAGCAAACAGTAGGAATCTTTCTACCACGCTTGCAAAAACCCTTTTTGATCCTTCAATGAAGTTACAAAGTGATCATGGTACTTCTTTTGCTAACACTGCCTGCTATAGAAGACTAGTCGATAAGCTTTTGTATTTGACCCCAAGGCTTATATTTTTGCTTCAAATTCCGGTCTCAAGCTCTCATGTTTTGCCAATTTTGACTGGGCTTGTTGCCTGAGACTAGGATATCCATCACAGGATATTGTGTCTTCCTAGGTTCATCAATGGTTTCATGGAAGACAAAAAAGCAAAACACTGTCTCAAGGTCATCATCAAAAACAAAGTGTAAAGCACTCGCAAGTCTTTCATGTGAGATTCAGTGGCTGAAATACTTGTTGACCGATCTGCATATTCCATTTTCCTATCCTGCTTCTGTTTACGGTGATAATTAGTCAGCAATCTATTTAGCTTATAATCCAGTTTTTCGTGAACAAACTAAACACATAGAGATAGATTGTCATGCTACTTGTGAGAAGATATAGCAAGGGTGATTCATCTACTTTTTGTCTCCTCATAGGCTCAATTGGTTGATGCATATACCAAACCCCTTCATACCACTTCATTTTAGCATTTTGAATCCAAGTTGGGACTTTGTAGCCTAAACAATCCAACTTGAGGGGGATATATATATTAGAGTTAGTTTTAACTCTATTTACTTTCATTTACAGCTTCCATTAATTGTCAATTGATATTTATAGAAGTTAGTTAAATTAGCTTGCATGGCAAGTGTGTGACTTTCGATTGGTATACGGTTATGCATGACTGCTATGCAAATAGCCAAATAGGCAATAGAGTTAGTTAGGCTTTTCTTTTTTTTTTTCTTTTTTTTTTTTATATATTGTTTTCTCTAGCTCCGATTGCGTATATAAAGCCTTATGCTAGTGTAATGAACTCACTTTTTCATTATATTAAATGAAAATATGATTTCCTTTTCTCTCACTCTATTTCTCAAGAATCACTTAATATGCCTTTTATACCCTGAATAAAATTTTGCTTAAATAAAAAATAAATAAATTTCACTTAACTTGAAGTGATTGGTTACTGTACAAGTGCATAGTTTTTTAGGTAAACTTTACTCACGAGATAAAATGTTTAAATCTTAGAGTTTGGTGTGACTTTGAGGAAACATTATGTATGTAACCACCATTGCAACTGCAGCTTGAACAGATAAAAGAAATACATAAAATAATTTTAATTTTGTTTTTTCTCTTTCTCTCCGAGTCATATACTCCTGTTTTTCTAATTGGAGTAATTTCTTTTTTTTATTTAATTACTGGAGAGATTTCATCATTTAAATACTCCGAGCTCTTAATTTTCATCACATTCATTCTAAATTTGCATGCAAACATAATAACTAATCTCACGTAAAATTTAAGGTATGACTCCCCCAAAATGCAACACGCACTTCAGACATTATAGTGCATCAATCATGACTTTTAACTTATCCTTTAATTTTGCTTGTTTTTAATACAATTTTAACTTATCAAAAAAAAAAAAAACAATCGTCACTATTAAATATAATGGATTATTGAAATCACATTACAAAATAGTTAATGAATCCACATTAAAATTTAACTTAAAATTATATACTTTAATCTCTAAAATGCAAGTTACATAAGCTTAGGGAACCTCACCCTAAAGTTTAATTTTTTCATAGTGTGCTTAAATCTTGTCATACCAAAACTTATATCCTCTTTTATTTATTAATAGCGAAAAAATGCATTAGATTGTGTACAAAGGGATACCTAAACGTTGAGGACTTCCCAAAATTTGACTATTAATGATAGAAAATTATTTCCAAAATTGTTGCCACCTTTCACTTTAACCATAATATTAACGTAAATGGTTGGAAAACCTTGAGAATTAAAGGATAGGACGTCAAACATTAGGATTCCCCCTCCCCTATAAAAAAAATAAGAGTTGCTATATAGGTGTCCCAATACAAAAATGCTACATGTTTTTTTTTTATGCTAAGTCAGTGAGACATATATATAAATTAAAAATTTTGTAGTTGGATCCCTGAGTTATTTAATTTATGTAAAAATAATACTTTACACCTAATGTAATTTACCCAAAATACCCTTCATTAATTTTTCATTCATACTTCTTAGCTTCTTCAATAATAACTGGGGTTAGTTGGCTCAAGTAGTGGTCTGATCCTGCCAACTTGAGAACTTGGGAATGAGGCTGAGACTAAGAAATCTCAAGTTCCATTCTTGGTTAACACATCCCGTTGGGAGAGGCATAGGAACGCGACCTCGTATAAGATTAATCTCAAGGGTTCCGTGGTATTAAAGGTGCTCTTGAGGACACCTGTCAGGCCCGATCCTGGGGCAGGACAATAGGGTCGCCTGCCCTAGGCCCATGATTTTTCGGGGCCCCTAATAGAAATTATTTTCGTTTTAGTTATATAATTTTATATAATACATTATCATTAGTAAATTGCTATAGCACAATTGGAATGCGCCTTTAATTTTACATTGGAGGCCAGGGGTTCCCTCTCTTGTAAACTTCTTTTAGCATTTTTTTTTCTCCGAGGTAGTTGAACTTGTTAATAGTTCTGGAAATATGAAAATTTGATATACTTTTTCAAAATTACCATTATAATTATTATTGGGACTCTAAAAAGTGTAAAGTTAATATATAAGGATGTTTGTGGACAAAAAGTAATTAAATACTACTAAAAATTGAAAAGAGATGATCAAAATAAAACTTCAAAAGGATCTTATATATAGAATTGAAGAGAGTATCTATCTATTATGAAAAAACTTTTTTGTTTCTATTTATTTGTCCTGTTTAAGAGTGTAATAATTGTTATTTTTTATGTTTACCCTTGTTTAATATGTTATTTATTTACGTAATTAGTGAAAAAAGTAATAATTATTGGAAAAAAAGAATATATTAGAAAAAAATACCAATTTATTGAAAATGAAAGCAATCATTATATTTCTTATAATGTGTTTTTATAATGAGACACATGAATAAGAGCATATGAAATATTTTTATTTCAAGCCCTTAAGAATTTTATTTAAATTCCGCCTCAAATTTTTTTTTTACTCTCAAATTTTTTTAATCATGAAACTATTACAGCTCGTGGAGGCGTTAATAGTATTTTAAGAAAGTCTTTTTTTTTGTTTACATAAAAAAGTTTTTATTATTATTATAAAATAAATGCTATTCAAATTCTGTTATCAAAGTTTTACATGGTAATAAATTTTTATAAACTATATTGCTAATGTGTCCTAAACTAGGGCCTGATATATGTGGTATTGACTAAAAAATATAGAAAAAAAGCTACGCCTCTTCTTCTTCTTCAAAAAGAACTGAGCCTGCAAATAGTGATTCACTTGCTAGGTGAATCGATATGTAGAACTGGGTGTGAATTGATATGCAAATCGTGGCAAAAATCATTAGGTCCACACAACCTAGTTTTGGTTGAAAACAAAAATTAGGGCTTTCCTTGTCTGAGTTTTACATAAATACGGAAAAATAAGAAGAATATTAAGAAGGAGAATACTTGAAAAAAAAAAGGAGAATACAGGAAACATGGGATAATGGAAAAAGTAATAAAGGTATTTTGGATAATGAAAAATGAAAAATTAATGGAGGGTATGTATTTTAGATAAATTACGTGAGGGATAAACATATTATTTTTACATAAATAACACAGGGACCTAATTGCATATTTTTAATTTAAATGTATGCCTAACTAACGTGACATAAAAAAAAATATGAGACTTTCTTATTGGACCACTTAAAAAGGATACAACAACCCTTTATCTAAAAAGAATACCGAAATAAAGCCCCAAACGTTAATGTTACAATCAAGTTACTTAAACTTACATTGTTACACATGGTGCAAGGTAATGGTCAATTAGCAAAATATAAAACGGGCATTATATATCACATAATAAAAACCAACTAGTCCACATAGCTTCACAGTTCACACCATTAGTATTATTAGCTTAACCATTCATGCTCATCATCACGACAATCATATAAAGCAACTACAATGTTTATTATTACAAACAAAAAATATTAATAGTAACCATTGAAAGGGAAAGTAAATAACTTCAAGAGTACTTGCCTCTACCATTCTCATATCTTGAGGTATGTAATACAATGATTCTGATCCTTCCTCAATATTTATCCTCAATTCCTCGATCGTGTAAGACTTATCCATGCTTAGCAAGTGATTGGCCTTCTAACTTTTATACCTTCAATCACGTCTATGATAATAAAAATCTGTAACTGTCAGGAAAACAAAAGCAGTCGTAGATTTGGAGTAGTACGATGACTTAGCTTCGAGGCAAGGTTTTAAATTGGGGTCTTTTTGCTATTGAGATCTCAATATTACTCCCTCCGATTTTTAGCATCCTTTTTGTGAGAGAGAAAAATGACTTATAATAATAAAGACCAGATGGAGTATGATTTTCACAGTCTCCACAATCTTATAGTGACTATAATTGTTTTGCTGCATCAGATGCATTTCTCCTCAATTATATGGTAAACATGATATTACTGCAACCACAATTTAAAACCTTGCTCCGAGGATATATCACAAGTCATAACATGTGCTTGGTTGACGAAGGGAAACTAGGAACTTCACTCCATGCATTATTATTGCCACTTCCACTCCAAAATATATCATTTCCTGCATTACTATTATTACCCAAAACATTTTTTGACAAACTCATCAACCCTTGATTTTCTTCAATTTTTGGTGTGTTAGGCTGAGGTATTATTATTCCACTTACGCTAGAATCCAATGCCTTATTAGAACAAAACCTTATTCCTCCATCCCTAACATAACTTGGTGGTTCAGCATTTTCTCCACCAAACTTAAAGAACCCAATCTGTGGTTCCAAATTAGCCATGAAATCAGGAAGCTGTTGTTGATGAACATGAACTTGTTGGAGATTGGACAACTTCCATTGCTCACTAAGGCCATTTGACAACAAAGAACCACCATTATTATTTGCTCCTAATGAAGTTGTACCAATTAGAAACTCAGCATCACTGCTAGTGCCAACAGCACTAGTATTATTATTTCCATTTCTGACCTCAAATGATGCTGGGAATGTCCCAAAATGCAAGCCAGTTCCCCCAGAAATGTAGTCACTATAAGAATTATGATGCAAAGTTGGCAAGAATGAGAAGTGAGTTGGTGGTGCTGGAGTTGAAAAATGAGCCATCACATCAGTACTATTTGTGCAGCCGCCACTAGAAGAATTAGAGTTTGCACTTGCAGAGCTAGAACCTGCAGCTTTCATAGGAGACTTTGATGATGATCTATTGCTGCTACTGCTTCCTTTGCTTCTTTTATTATTCCTTCTGCAGCCACCACCAACAGGCACGTTTCTGAGTGCACCTCCTCTTGTCCAGTAACGACGGCAAGTCTTGCAGAAGTGGCGAGGCTGCGACAGACTGTAGTTGTTGTAGTAACAGAATTTGGTGTTTGTGGATTCACATCTTGGACACTTTGGTGCTGCATCTGGTTGATGTATCTTGGCCAATCGAGCTCTATCGACCATTGATCCTGGTCTGATAGAGCCCTCATAGCTACCACCTCTAACAACGATGGCTGCTGTGATCGTTGTTGGGGGTGATAGTTGTGGAGGAGGTGGGGTTTGAAAATTTTGTATGCTAATTTCTGCTTGCTGATGATTAAGGTGCTGTCAAGTTTGAGGTTTTTCACAAGTATAAGTTAAAAGAGAAGAGGAAAAAAAAACTATAGAATTGAAATTTTTTTTGGTATATTCAAGGATGAAAAAAAAGAAGATTGATAAAGTGTGAAGAATATCTATTTCTGATTAATTATGTTCTTAGCTTTATTGACGAAGAATCTAAAGAAAGAAGAAAGAGAAATAAAATAAAAAAAAATGGAAATATTGAAAGAATTTAATCCTTACCTGTTGTGACCAGTTGGGTGGATCTAGAAAGATTGGAAGTGAAGGAAAGACCATGGCTACACTTAATTAGAGAGAGCTTTCTCTTTTTCAAAAGTTTGATGGGTTCTTTGGAGGTGTATGTGGGTGGAGAATCACATCAACATGAGAGAGTTGCAGAGAAAAGAGATCACAAGGAGAGGGAAAAAGATAAAGGAGGTTGTGGGGGTGTTGAGTTGTGTTTATTTATTTTTGTTCTTTGTTTCCTCTTTCACTTATTAATTCCAAGCTACTCTCTCCTTTCTCCACCACTCTCTCCTCTCTTTTTGTTGTTTATTAAAATTTGTGAGATTATTGAAGAGCACCAAACGAGTTACTTATTCTATAAGCACCTTTATGATCTTCTTTCTATCACTGTGCCATCAACATAAAAGACTTTACTCTCCTATCACCATGCATGTTAAGAGAGAGAGTCCTTAGCCCTAGTTTTAGTCTTTTACATTATTATAGTAATATGTATGTGTACTCCAAGGCTTTTTTATTATGCTTAAAAAAAATTAGAATAATAATATGGAAATTAAAAGTAAAAAGGTGATGAGTCATGGAGTCATGGTGGGGACTTACGTGGAAGTGTCACAATCGAAGGTACCTTTGTTTCCCTCAGGCTCAGTTTCCGGGAAAAAAGTCATTATTTTTTTATTCTTTATTTAATAATCTTTAACAGCCTGTTCTTTTATATGTAATATTTTTTAGGCTTATTTAAGTTTTTGGTCTTCGAAAGTTGACCGTGTTTTGGTTTTAGTCCCTATTTTTTTATTTGACCGGTCCTAGTCCTTAAAAGTTCAAAAAAATTTGATTTTGGTCCATGCCGCTAAATTTTGCCGTTAATGCTGACGTGGCAAACAGAATTTTTAAAAAAATAATAAAAAAATTAATTAAATTTATAAAAAAAAAATTAAAAAAAAATATTTAAGTTTTTGGTCCCCGAAAGTTGACCGTATTTTGGTTTTAGTCCCTATTTTTTATTTGACCGGTCCTAGTCCTTAAAAGTTAAAAAAAAATTGGTTTTGGTCCCTGTCGTTAAATTTTGCCGTTAACACTGACGTGGCAAACAGAATTTTAAAAAAAATAATAAAATAAATAATTAAACTTATAAAAAAATTTAAAACATTAACCCCCCACCCCCCACCCCCCCCAAAAAAAAAAAAAAACACGTACCCAACCCAACCCACCCTCCCCTCTTCCTCTCTCTCTCCCCCATGAAACCCGTACCCAACCCAACCCCACCCCACCCACTCCACCACCCATCCCCTCCCCTCTTCCTCTCTCTTTCTCCACCGCCAATCTGCCGCCACCGCCTATATTATTATTTGCTATCAGAATACACCGTTCTCCACCGTCAATTCCATTAATTTAGATTAAGAATACAAATCAATAATGAAAAAGAAATGATAAAATCCCAAAAAAAAAAGAATCAATTCCAAATCAGAGATGCACCATGGAGATCCATCGTTCTCCACCGTCAATTCCAGAAATACATCATATAATCCCAAATCGGAGATGCAGAAGCTTGCATGTGCCGATCGGAGCTTTATAAGGACGTGATTTGTGAGGGAAGAGACATCACTTTGTGAGCTTGCATGTGTCGATTGGAGATGAAGTAAGAGGCCTTGATGAGGGAAGAAGAGAGGGAAGATGCAAGGAGATGGAAAACGTGAGTGAGAGAGATGAGACCGTGAGGCCTTGGTGAGGGGTGAGAGAGACGCGATTTTGCCTTGCGAGAGGGAAGAGCAGTGGCATGAGGGAGGGAGAGAGACGCGATTTGTGTTCTTGAGAGAGGGAAGAACGGTGGTGTGATGGAGGGCGTGAGGGAGGGAGAGAGCCAAGTGATTGAGGGACAGAGAGAGAGGAAGAGGGGAGGGAGGGTGGGGTGGGGTTGGGTACGGGTTTTGGGGTTTTTTTTTAAATTTTTTTTTATAAATTTAATTATTTTTTTTAAATTCTGTTTGCCACATTAGCATGAACGACAAAATTTAACGGCAGAGACCAAAACCAAATTTTTTTGAACTTTTAAGGACTAGAACCGATCAAATAAAAAGATAGGGACTAAAACCAAAATACGGTCAACTTTCGAGGACAAAAAACTTAAATAATTTTTTTAAATTTTTTTATTTTTTTTTATAAATTTAATTATTTTTTTATTATTTTCTTTTTAAATTCTGTTTGTCACGTCAGCATTAACGGCAAAATTTAACGGCAGTGACCAAAACCAAATTTTTTTGAACTTTTAAGGACTAGGACCGGTCAAATAAAAAAATAGGGACTAAAACCAAAACACGGTCAACTTTCGGGGACCAAAAACTTAAATAAGCCTATTTTTTATATCAGAAATTTACTTACCTTTTGCATATACAGATATTTAATTACGTCGTTAGTACTCTCTCTTATCCTATATATAGAGCATCTTTTAGAAGAAATTTTTGGTCCTATATATTGGGCATTTTATATTTTTTATTCATCCTTAATTGTTTTTTCTCTTTTTTGCCGTTATTAAATCTTTTGACTAACTATATTTTTTTGTTATTCATTAATGAATGTGAACTTTCCAAGTAAAGTGGAGTGGGTAAAATTGTGATGTTACAATATATTCTCATAAAATTCACAAAATTAACTACTTTCCTTAATCCGAAAAATACGGTTAAGTATATCCTATATAAAGAAGTAGAGGGAGTACTAGACTAATAGGATTGCTAATTAATGAATATGAATGAATCTCTCTAGGCCGCAATCAAAGGACAGAATTAGAATATCAAAGAACCTGGCCTTAGTGTGAACCTATGCCCAAAAATATGAAGAGAGTGGTATATATTCATCAACTTTATAAAAGACGTAGCTAGAATACAATAATACATCTTATTACTTGGCTTTTCTTATTATCGTTGATATGGTTTACAAACAATAATATTATCTTTGTAGTCCCATGGTATCCCACACAATCCCGTGTTCTCATTCCAATTTAGCATGAAGCTGAGATGGAATTTGCTATCTATCCCATCCCAAATTTCCATTCCGACTGTCCCAACTTAAAATTCTAGCTATCCAAGATCCAAAATCTCAGTTTTTCACTGGGATCTCGTTGGGAAAGGGACAACAGCGTTAAACCCAATTTTGAGTTCATTTTTAAAATGACATGTAGCTTAGTTTGGGACCTTTGGGTCATTTCGGCAAACCCGTGAACCTTTTACTAGATTTATGTCATTGATTTTGAGCTTATGACTTGAATTTTGTGTATTTTTCTATTGTTGGCCTTCATATATCTATAATATAAATTGCTTATTTTGCTTTCCTAAACAGCCATATTTTGGTCATCCCGCTATCCATTATCCTGCTATCTCATTTTTTGAGAAGGCTGAGATTCTATGGGATATGGGATTGACTAGAGAGAACACTATCGTAAAATATAGTGTTGATACTCAAAATCTAGTAAAATATATGGACAAGATACTGATATTGATTATGCAAGTTAAATTTAAAATAATCTTAATATGAATGTAGGAAAAAATTATCGAAGTTCTTCGGTAAATATGACATAGTTTTGGAACGATATACATATTCAAAGTTTAGTTAGACATATTTGATACACGTGTACCCGATATTACAGTACGTGCATATACCCAACTTAAAATTAAAGATTTTCACTAATTGATCGAAATTCAAAATTTTTGAAACACACCATACTACCATTCAAACACAAAATATAACATGAGTTTATAGGAAGTACAAATTACCATACTACAAATTAAACAATTCACTATCACACTATTACATGAATTATCCTGCCTACATATTATCAGACTTATAGAAAATTTACATGTAACAACGAAATTCAACTCATTTAAGCAAAGTATCATTCTTTTAAGAAGGAATAGAAAATCACCATTCAAATACAAGTAAAGAAAAGTCCATTAACATATATGATTAGCTATACTCACAATGAATATAATCCACAATTTCAATACACTAAAATTTTCATAGAAACAAAATCCTTAGATGAATCATTAATATAAAGTTCGAATAATAAATCTTTGGTACAAAAAGAAAACGCGTTCACATTTAAGCTTTCATTTAAACACATTCCCATTATGTGTTACAACCAGGGATAAGCTATGATGTACTTAATAAATCTTCAACAATTGTATTTTAAAATTATAGTAGAATGGAAGTTTTTTGTAAAATAACTGATAATTTAGAAAAATAAGAGACATATGAGATTTTAAAGTAGTATTAATATTTTTACTCCTGTACATACAATAATAAATTAGTACATACTTGATATGTACCAAATTACTGTACGTGTACCGGTACCCAATATATAACGGGTACGGTTACTGTTATGGACCGCATTCTTCATATCGGCATACCAGTAAGAGGCCTTAGTGACCTAAACCCATTCATATCGGCATACCGGTAAGAGGTCTTAGTGGCCCAATCAACTCATACCGGCATACCAGCATACCAACACACCAGCATACCCGGTATCATCCCCCAATGATTTGATGTCCACTATTGGACCGTTATACCAGTAAGACGTCAGCTACATGTGTGTCTGGGAATATAATCCAAGGAACCGTTTTACCGTTGAGCATTGGATCTTGCACGTTATGATACCCGCCATTACGCTCTGCCACAGGAACTTCACCTGTCTCATGATGGCAGTAATCAACACCAATAAAGCGGGTATGCTTATATAAACCTGGTAAGACAAGTAGGTAGGTATCTTACTTTCTCACATAGACACACACAACACCCAAGTAAACGACTAGAGTGTGGATATCTTGGTATTCAAGTGTCTTCCTTACGTTTGATATCAACAAGTAGAGTTGCTGGATACTTGGCCAGATAGTCCAAGTTCAATAATTGTACAACAGAACAATTACATTGTCTGTTTTGAACAATTACGTTGTCTGTTTTGAAGTACTCATACTTCAAAGATACTACGTTATTTAATACTCCCTCCGGTCCTTATTATAACCCCTTTTTGTGAAAGAGAAATGAGACTTATAATAAGGACCAGAGGAAGTATTAACAAAAAGTAATTATAAATTAAAAATCATTTTTAATGTAAATAAAAAGATTTTAAATTACAGTTTTTAAATTTTTTTTAAAAGAGATTCACTTTATTATTTTCGTATTTTATTTTTTTAATAATAAACTTGTTCAATTATTTTATTTTTATTTTCTGTATTTTTCATGTTTTTTTAATTTTCCAATTTTTTTTCCTTATTATCCCTATGTTTATTGACTAAAAAATTTTAAAAACTTTTCATGTCTTATACGTGGTATACGTACATGGTGGGTGACGTAGCAATACTCATGTGGATTATCATCTACCACATCAGCACTTTCAGAACTAAATGGACGGATGGATGAATTCTAGAGTTTTGAACTTTATTTGTTGAACTAAAACCTGGTAAAAAAGTTTATAAAAACTAAACGCAAAAAAAAATTTAGAGTGAAGACCCATTTTGGTTCTTGTTGATTTTGCACAGTACCAATTTAGTCCCTGACAATTCATAATACCATATTTAATCCCTCAAAAAAAATTTCATACCAATTTGGTCCCTCAACTTTTTTTTCATATCAATTTAATTTGGTCCCTCAAGATTTTCAGATGTACCAATTTGATCCTTAAAATTGAGGGACTAAGTTGGTATGGAAGAAAATCTTGAGGGACTAAATTGGTATGGAAAAAAGATTAGAGACAAAATTGGTATAAATTTTTTTTTAGGGACCAGATATAGTATTATAAATTGTCAGAGACCAAATTGATATTGTGCAAAATCGACAAAGACCAAAATGGGTCTTCACTCAAAAAGTTAATAATTAACGTTATGATCATTAGGCCACATCCCAATTATATCATGTTTGAAATAGAACTTTACCAATTGTTTTTTCAAATACTGAATTTCTTAAATACTTCATTCATTCCATATTTTTTTTTTGTAGTTTTAACTTTTTTTAAGGGTTTTGCTAACAAGTGTTAACAAGTGTTCTTAGGGCACTTATTAAGATCTCTAAACTTAGAAAATTAATCATGAGTGCACATTACTCTGTGTCCCGAGAATTAAAAAAATACATTTTTCAATTGTTATTTACTTCATTTGACTTCTTAACAAGTGCATCACGGGCACTTGTTAGAATTTGCCTTTTTTTTAATTCCATATCCTTTGTAGTTTTAGCTTTTCAAGGCATAATAAATATTTTTCTCAATTTTAACCTTCATTTAATCATTTTCATCACTCCTCATTAATTATACTTTTTTTTTTCATCTTTAAACTATCATACATTAATTAATGATATATTTTCTGGTAAAAATTAAATACTATTACAATTTTCAATAATAATTAAATAAGGATATTTTGGACAAAACACATATAAAACTTACAATATTCATTATATTTTTAATATGTGTGAAACAGCCTTAAACTACCAATAATATGGCATTGAGGGAGTATGATGTTAAAAGTTTAATTGCGCGTGTATAAGAAATCTTGGTTAGAAAAGGCAAAAACCATTTCAATATCTCTGCATTGCATTACTTATATAGATATTTAGTCTCTTATCCCCTCCCCCTCTTGTGAAATTATTTTTTTAGAGAAAAGAGTATAGACATCCTTTAAATTATTTATCTTTTGTAAATAGGCACCATAAACTATTTGTCGTACATAATTACTCCTTAATTTTTAATATTTGGCAAAATTAATAATTTAGTTAATTCAAAGTTAAAACTCAACGATAAAAATATCTGACCATTTAATTTGTTATAATCTCAATCGTTGAATCTTTAAAATTTATTTTTTAATTTTAATAGTATTCATTTAATTTTTTTTCAAAAACATGTTCACTTCTCTTCTTCCCAATACACTGCAACAATGGCACATCACACGGTCGCATAAATCATCATGCTAGTAACCTTTATCAACCATCTTACTGGCTTATTGCAAAAGCTAGTCTGGTCCTCCACAAATTGCACCCACAAGGCCACAACCTTTTCTAGTTCTTTTTTCCTATGGTTGATAACAGAGAAACTGATCACACCGCTTGGAAGAAGTGAATGCAATGAGGTGATGTGTTACTGTCATGGTATGCAGACGTTGATGCGGCAAAAATTATGAAGAAGAGAATGGTGTTTTTTTTTTATTACAGAGAAGGTACTTTAGAATAAGGATAATTGAATATTATTAAATTTAAAAAATAAATAATAAAGATATGTTGCTTAAGATTACAACAAATTTAATGGTTAGATGTTTTTACTGTTAAGTTTTAACTTTGAATTAACAAAAATATTAATTTTACTAAATGTTGAAGTTCAAAGAGTAATTGAAAAGACAAATAGTTTAAGAGGTATCTCTACTCTTTTCCCTATTTTTTATATACTTTAATTTTAATCACTGCAATATTAATCAGACCTTATAAGTTATTTTATATATTTGAATGAATGAATCACTATTCATATATGAATGAATCAATGTTATGTACATTAATTAGAGAAATATTCATAAATAATGTTGGATTGATGCAACCAGTAATTTTTTAATCATCATCAATATCAATATAGTAATTATAAATGTCGGTCTCCGTTGCATGTACATATCATCGTAATAACTCTTCTTCTGTAACAAAATAATGAATTACGTGTTACCAACAATTATTTACATTGGTCATGGTCTGGCAAACTGTGTTGAAATTGAAATGCCAGTTTAGCAGTAGACAATGATGGAGGGTTTCACTGATGTGCTAATGGGCAGACATATAAAACGTGCACATTAAATCACCTTGTCATAATCCTTAAGATTATTCTTCTTGAATTCTATCTGCTAGATTACTGAAAAGTATAGAGTAAAGGGCGAAGCGAATCAGATATTATTAGGGGGATAATCCATTTATATAATATATACACACATATATATATATATATATATATATATATATATTAACGGACCCGGGAATTTTTGGCTGTAGGGGCTACATTAGCGGTACAAATATGATATCTATCAGATAAATAAATATGTTAACTAATAATGTGAGTTTAGGGATATTCAACTCTTACAAAATAAAAATTATATACAAAATCCTAAGTTAATATCATTGAACAGACAAATAAAATACGAAAACATACGAATATTTGATATAATTTTTCATAATTGTTCTCTGCAAATTATCATATTATGAAAATGTTGAATGATTTTCTCATTTTCAACACTATCAAAATTTTTTTTTTCTCAACATATGTAATCAAGCAATCATTCAACCATTCATCTTCCATACGATTTCACAACTGGTTCTTGATAATATTCATTGCCGAGAAAGCTCTTTCAACTGTTGCAGTTGTCAATGGTAGTATCAAAGATAGCTCTATAAGTTTGTATACTAATGGATATATGATATTCTTCTTGATCTCCACAAGCTTTATAGCAAGCTCCTAATTCTAAAAAATACACTATCAGAGCAAACATCTATGAAATAATTTTCAAGTTGATTATCTAATGCCAAAATATCTGTGGCATAAAAATCTGAAGGATAAAATGCAGCCAAATGAGTTAACATCTCCTTGTTAAATGCAAAAAATGAATCTCTTGGATTTAAACACACTAAACAAAGAAGCAACTCAATATTAGCTATAGTAAAACGATTACTCAACTCTTGAAGTTGGCGATCAATAACCTAATGGGGGCAAAATTTGAGATACATGTATGTATATAGTTTTTTAAAAAAAGAATAGGGGCTATAGCCCCCACTTGGATACATGTGGGTCCGTCCCTATATATATATATATATATATATATGGGAATTACTAACATGAGTTTATTCTTAGTTTAGAAGGATCATGTTAGTACAATGTCTCAAATTTTTTGGAAAAAAACCTTTTCCAATTTTGAAAAAATAAAGTTATTATTATAAGGGTTATTTTAGTAAAATAGTCATTATTCTAATAAAAAATTTTAAAAAATTCACTCTCCTCCCCCAAACCCCCTAAACCCCAATTAGTATAAATTTTCTCATAATTCCTAAATCAAACTCTCTCTCTCTCTCTCTCTCACTAACCTCTCTCCCAACCCTAGCCCGCTCAAGCAACCACACCAGCCATCATCGTCCCTAACCACTGCTTGCCATTGTCCACCCCTATTACGCGTTCGTCACCTCTCTTCGGCTAGCACACAGTCGTCCCTTCCCTCCACTGTTCGCGTCTTCCCTCACTTTCTGGCGCAACGCATTCATCCCCTGCTACAGTCTCCTCCCATTGTTCATGCTCAAATCTCTCTCACCATCTTTGTTCATGCTCGAATCTCCTCCAACCCCTCTTACTGCCTCTGTTCATGCTCGAGACTCTTTCTGCTACATTCATTTGTAGAACTCCAATAAGTATCTATCCATTGTGTTGTTATATCTTTGGTTATCCAAAAGTAGAATCAATAAAAGAGGAGTGAATGTTGTGATTGACATTGTTGTTGGAGTTCAATCTTTTTTTTCTATATCTTATGAATTTGTCATTCCATATGGTTTATGATGTTAAAGCTAAGTTTGTAATATGTTATAGGAATCACCTAAAGCAAAATGACATATGAAAATAGAAGTTGTTCTAGTGATTGTCATTTACAGCTTTTTAGAGATTATGTGTCAACATACCAAGATGATGAATGTGTTTCAAGAGTCACAAAGTAATCCTCCTTTGCCTCAACTAGAAATCATTGATGAGTGGATTCCCTATAAAGGATAGGTATTCAACACCGATGAAGATGCTTATAATTTTTATTGTTTATTTGCAAAGAGAAATAGATTTTTAGTTAGACGTGCTAATAGTTGAATTTAAAAAGAATAAGATTGAGGATAATCCATTGGGAATTTATAAAAAAATAATTTGTTTGTCATCGTGCCAGTGTTCCTAACAAGTAAAAAGTTGGTGAACTTGAAAAGCAAAGGAAAAGAAAGAGTTTGAGATGTAATTGTGGTGCAAATATGTTTGTTTTTAGACAAACAATTGGCTTTCATCAACAATGGGTGGTTTCTTACTTTAATGATTTCCATAACCATGAATTATTAGATAATAAAGAGGCTCGATTTCTTCCTGCTTATTGCACTATCCCAGTCAGTGATCGATATCAAATATTATTGTTGTCAAAAGTTGGATGTCAAGTAAGTCTCATAATTAGAGTGCTTAAGGTTGGGAAAGGAATAGATGCAGTCCATCTTCCATTTCTAAGAGAAAGATGTTAGGAATTTTATTCAATCACGAGATAATATTGGTAGAGAAAATGATGCTTCAAAGGTTATGAAAATGTGCAAAAGTCTGAAACATAAAGATGGTGCCTTATAATATGATTTCACCTTGCACGATAGCAACAAATTAGAGCATATTATTTGGATATTCAGTGATTCAATTCGAGCATAGGAAGCTTTTAGAGATGTTGTTGTCGTTGATACCACTTATTTATTGTAGTCTAATTTATGATATTTTCCAATGGATTTTATACCCGTTTAACTTAGTTTTTGTTTGATTTCCTTTGCAAATTAGTAAACTTTAGGTTGTTTTTAGGTTTAGTGTCAATACCATTACTCTGGATATTTTTATGTGATTTCAGGTGAGTTTTGATGATTAAAGGAGGAAAGAAGAAAATAAAATCAAAATGAATCAAGGAGATAGAAGATAGAAGATAGAAGATTAGAGATAAAAGATAGAAGATTAGAGATAAAAGATTAACTCTGAAGACTCCTTTCTAGTTTTGGATCTATCTTTATCTTAATTATATAGAATAGATAAAATACTAATTTCCTGTTGGAGATAAGAAATTTAATCTTGTAATTTATTATTTATAGATCTCCAATCCTTGGGATTAGAAACATATATAGAGAACTAGAGATCATAGCACATCCTTCTTAGAGAGAAAAACATTGCTCCTTCTTCTTATTCATCAATTCTCATGTATTCCTTTGGTATCATGGACTCTATGAGCAACTAATTTTCCCATTGGGATTGAACACACCATCAAACTCATGTGTATTCGGTTCGGTGATGTAATCGTATTTTTATTCATCTATTCAATTATTGGTATTTCTATTCTACTCTTAATGTCTGCAATTACTTGATCAATATTTGCTTAATCTAGGTTTTTAGCTTTGACCGGAAAGTAGAGTTTTAAACTTGATTTGAATAGAAATACTTGGTTTATTGTTATGCTAGGAATAGATAATAATAGATCAATTGTTTTTAATGCTTGGTTTTAATGCTGGGCATTCTTTTGAATGTGCAAGGAATTGACATTCAAGGGAATTATCTTAGAATTTTATATACAAGGAATTGATATAATTGAATTTAGTGCATTGCATCAATAATTGTTTAGTGAATAAAAGTACTTATCACTGAATTACCAACGTGTGCGATCGGTAAGGTTCAATCCCTGTTTTCCCCATCAATTCAATCACTATTTAATTGTTTTTATTTAATTCAAGTTATTTTCATTGTTTTTATTTATTTCAAGTTATTTCCATTAGTTTCATAATTATTTTAATTCACAAATTAGTTTAGAATTACTTACTTTTTACACACGCTTAATTAAATTAATTATTAGAGAATTAAAAGAACCACCAATTCCCTGTGGATCGATACTCACTTCTACCATATACAAGTGTTCTGGTGTTTAATCGGAATACACAACAAGTTTTTGGCGCCGTTGCTGGGGAATTGCGCCGTTTCTATTTATTTTTGAAAATTAATTTATTAAGCAAGTGTTTTAGTGTTAACTCTATACTTGACCTGTTTTGATCTTTGTTCTAGTGTTTTGCGATTTATGTTATTGCGAGGCCAGGTGAACTCAGATAATTTGGAATTTGACCAAGAAATCGAGAAGACAACCAAGGAGAACAGAAAAAGAGCAAAAGAAAGGAAGCGAAGATCTCAACAAGAAGGTGCAAGTTCACTTGATCAACAGTTTGAAAGAGTTTCAGAAGTTGATCCGAAAGAGATGGCAGAAGGAGAAAGTCTGAATGGAAGAGGTCCTCCTCCTCCGATAAGAACCCTTGGTAATTATTATATGCATCAAGGGCAAGGACCTAAACACTTCTCAAGTATTCTCATTCCACAAGCTCATAGGGGTGTTGAAATCAAAGGGCATTATCTCAATTTGGTCAGTTCAAGGCCATTTGCTGGTTTAGATTTTGAAGACCCTTACAAACATCTATCTACTTTCTATGAGTTGTGTGGAACAATGGGCTTTTCTGAAGAAGAAGAAGAGGAAGCAACTTTTTTGACATTGTTTCCCTTTTCCTTAATTGGGGAAGCAAAGGATTGGCTGAGTTCTCATCCACATCACAGCTTGACATCTTGGGATGATGATGAGGAGAAGTTCCTGATCCGGTTCTTTCCACCAACCAGATTTATTAGTGCCAAGTCAGACATTTCATCATTCAGGCAAGGACCAGATGAATCATTCTATTCAGCATTTGAGAGATACAAGTCTTTGCTTAGAAAGTGTCAGAACCATGGTTTTGAAGATGTTGACCAATTGAATATCTTTTGCAATGGTCTAAGGCCTGATACTAAGATGCTAGTGGATGCTGCAGCTGGAGGAACAATTATGTCTGGTGATGTTGAATGTGCCACTTTGATTATTAATTCACTAGCTATTACAGACCGACAGACTCAACATAATAGGAGTTCATCAGTTCAAAAGAAAGGGGCATTGAAACTAACTACATCTGATGCACTCTTAGCACAAAATAAGATTCTTACTCAACAAATAGAGGCTCTTACAAAGCAGATGAAGAATCTGCCTTACCCCAAGAATCTTTCAAGGAAAGACATAGAGAAGCAGTACACAAGATTCATGGATATCTTCAAGCGGCTGCAAATCAACATTCCTTTCATGGAAGCAATGGAGCAGATGCCAACTTATGCAAAATTTATGAAAGAACTCCTCACCAAGAAAATAAGATTCTAGAGGAAACAGTGGAACTTGAAGCAGGATGCAGTGCAATTATTCAAAAGGCCATGCCTCAGAAATCTAAAGATCCTGGTAGTTTCACCATTCCGGTCACCATTGGTACCTTGCCAGTGGGAAAGGCGCTACTTGATCTAGGCGCTAGTATCAATTTGATGCCCTTGGCCATGCTTAAAAGAATTGGTAATTTGGAGATTCTCCCAACCAAGATGACATTGCAGTTGGCGGACAGGTCATTGAAGTTTCCTTATGGTATTGCTGAAGATGTACTAGTGAAAGTTGATAAGTTCGTATTTCCTGTGGATTTTGTTGTAATGGACATAGAAGAAGATGCAGAAGTACCGCTCATCCTTGGGAGATCATTCATGAAGACTGCCAAAGTTATTATTGATGTTGATGATGACAAATTGAAAATGAGAGTTCAAGATGATGAGATCAACTTTAATGTGTTTGAAGCAATCCAACATCCAAAGGACAAGCAATAGTGCTACCGAATGAATATTATTGATGAGGTCTTTCTTTCAGCAAGGAAACAACTATTTAAGGCAAGCCCATCAGAAAAGGCCTTAATTGATGCATGTGATGATATGAATGAAGAAGAGGAGAAAGAAATTGATGAATGTCTCAAGGAATTAGATGCTGCAAAAGAGCTTCCATCACAAGAAGCTCAGATTAAAAAGTTGCCACAAGATCTCAAGGCTGAAGACCAGAAAATGGAATTGAAGATTCTACCTTCACATTTGAAGTATGTATTTCTTTCCGGTGAAGGCTACAAACCTGTGGTCATCGGTAACACCTTGTCCACTCTGGAAGAAGAGAAGCTTATTTCAGTCCTAAAAGCAAATGAAAGAGCTATTGGCTGGACTTTATCTGACCTCAAGGGTATTAGTCCATCCTACTACATGCACAAGATTCATATGGAACAAGATTTCAAGCCTATAGCCCAACCTCAGCGGAGACTGAATCCTACTATGAAAGAAGTGGTGAAGAAAAAAGTCATGAAGCTCTTGGAAGCCCGGTTGATCTATCCGCTATCTGACAGTACTTGGGTGAGTCCGGTCCAGGTAGTCCCTAAGAAAGGTGGGATGACAGTCATAAAGAATGAGAAGAATGAATTGATTCCAACTAGAACAGTCATAGGTTGACGGATGTGCATTGATTACAGGAAGCTCAACCAGGCTACTAGGAAAGACCATTTTCCTTTGCCTTTCATGGATCAAATGTTGGAGAGATTAGTTGGGCAAGCTTTTTATTGCTTTCTGGATGGGTATTCAGGTTATAATCAGATAGTTGTTTATCCAGAAGACCAAGAGAAGACTCCCTTTGTAACACCCCAAAATTTTAATCCCTGATTAATGAAATGTTAATTATAAAGTTTATTATAATTAATTATTTCTATTTTTAATCCTTGATTAAAATCTATGTTTATGTTATTAGGAAATGTGTGAATGTGATTTGGAAATTTTGTTTATGCATAAAAATAAATATATTTGCATATTAGTCCCTGCTTTGGGACCTAGAAGTAATTATAGAAAAGGTTTTGGAGGGAAAGAAAATAAAATAAATATTTTTCAAAAATTGACCAAAATACTCGAGTGTTTCTGAGAAGACTCGAGTATTTTGGTCAGAGTTGGATGAGTTAGTGCGCTTTGGTGAGTCACCACCAATGAGTTCCCCGTGTTGACACGAAAACAGTCCTTCAACACATCCCATGGCACGCGTCGATCTGCATGGAAGCTTGAATTCACTATAAAAACCTGGTTGATGAAGGATTAAGCTCCATTTGCATGATTGATGCTCTGAAAGCCATACTTAGGGTTTCCGAATTCTCCCATTCGATTCTCCTTCTTAGTTAAGAGTTGAGCTACAAATTATACACTGATACAAAGCTCACATCACGAGCTTTGTATAGACACCAGAATCGTGAGTAGAGAGTTTGTGTGTTGGAAGAATTAGAGCTCGAAAGTGGAAGCTTGTTTGCTGTCAACAGTTTTTGGAGCTTACTTTGGTCATTGACTTTGGTAAGCTCACGTACTCTCTGAGTCTCAAACTTGTTTCTTTAGTTAGTTTGTGTTGCAGAGAATCTAGGGAAACTAATTTCCCCAATTCTTATTGTTGTTTCATGTGCCAACCAATTCGATTTTGGTGCTCCACTCAAACTGCTCTGCATGTTGGTGCTTGAAGTGGTTCTCTGTGTTGTGGAGCTTTTCTTTCAAAACTTTCTGTTGGTACACGTCAAAGAGGTAAGGGTAAAGCTTTCTATGCACTAGATAGAGTTTAAATAACATGAATTTGATTAGAGAGCCATCAAGGGGCTCTAAGGGCTTAGTTTGAATAGGGAAATTGGTTTGGAGACCAACCTGTGCTCTATAGTTGTTTTGAGCAAGTTTTATATGTTGCATGCAAGCTATTTAGAACTTAAAATCATGAGTATTCTGAGTATTATGTAAATTGATATATTGAGTTGTGAATTTTTTAAGTTTCATGCATAATCTAGTGAATATCTGTGAATTATGTAATTCGATGTGTTCTAAGTGCTTGAACATGTTTAATATATGTTATATGAACTCCGTTGATCATTGGATTGGATTAGAATTGGTTAGAAATGAAAATGCATGGCATGTTAAAACTCAATTTTTCACTGTCCATTATCTGTCAAGACTCGAGTCTTTGACTCGAGTGTTTCATGACGCACTAGTGCGTCTGCTGGCACCATCACTGGAGTATCTGGTCCGAGACTTGGTATTGACTGATGCACCAATGAACTTTTCTGATTCACCACTCGAGTCTTGCATGAATCACTCGAGTCTTCTGGGTTAATGAACGACTCGAGTGTATCATGAATGACTCGAGTATTTTGAGAAAACCTGAATCAAGGACTTTCTGGAAATTTATGATCCACTCGAGTCTTTCCATAAACCACTCGAGTCTATGGGGTAGTTTGAAGAACTACTCGAGTCATATGAGGAATACTCGAGTCTTTTTGATCAGGAAACTTAAAAATGCCATTTTTAATTCTGAATCATTATGTTAATATCTAAGTGATAATAATCCAAGAGATCTAATACTTAAAAGCAATTGATTGATGATGGTATGGAACTATTGGGTTAATAATAAGAGATATTATTAATTGAGATATATCAATCAATTCTTCTAAGTTAAGAAATTGCATTCATCCTGGAGTTCGGATGTTAGATTGTTTTTCATGTTTTGGTAACATGAGGAGGGCCTCTGGGAGTGCCAACTGACGGCTTGCTTGATGACACATTATGGTTGATGATGTGGCCAGCGAAAGTGAGATGCTGATGATATGGTTATTCTGTTAAGACGACGGGATGTTGCTCGAGGAGCACGTTATGTACCATTTCCAAGCTTGTCGTGTACATTCTAGGTGAATGTACGAATGTTGTACACCTAGGAGTACAACGCACTGTTGAGTGCTGATATGAAGTAAAGGATGGACGTTAGAGAGTGACATAGATTGATGGAGTTAGGGTTGAGAGTTAGACTCATACATCATTCCACTCATTTAACTTAAAGCTAATAAATGTAAATAAGTATGGGCATTCTACTTGCATCAAATATTTACTAAGTGCTAACTGTGGTTGTTGAGTATTGCTGCATACATTCATATTTATATTGTGCATTTATTTCTTCTCTATTTATTATGTGTATAGAATTGCTTATCCCTGTGCCCTTGTAGGTGATGTCACGTTACATCGCTTGCATCGAGATCCGGCCACTTCCTAGTGGCATATGGATCTACGAGGATCACCGGGCGGTATTCGAGGGTGAGGTAGAGATTACCTTCTATCACCCCAACCCGCTGATTCTGTTTTGTCCTTGTAGGTTTCAGATTCCCATCATATACACTATGCATGTACCACCCTTTTACACTTACCATGGACCACCTCCCACACGACCAGCTCGCTCATATCACAGTTTTCGATTTCGACCTACCCGCTCACACCCTTTTACTTCTAGAGTCGTCCGAGAGGAGACTCCCCTATCTGATCTGAGGAGTCCTGTTAGGGTCTTGCCATCACCAGACCCTGTGCCCAGTGGAAGAGTACCCACTCCTTCGGATGAGATAGAGGAGGACCCTGTTGAGGACAAGAGCGGAGGCGAGCCTGTCGTTCACTCTACCGGGAGCCAGTGGAGGGACGATGATCCCTAGGTATATGCATAGGGTAGATGATGTGGATCAGGGATCCGATGTGACTGCTGTGGAGGAGATACTACTGCTGATTTTGGATGATGACTACTACTGCTGCTTCTAGGAGACTTCTACTACTACTACAGTACTACTGCTGCTACTTGTCCTATATGACCAGCTTTGAAGTTTTATATTTTGAGATGTATATATTGTAGATATACTTATGAGAACTCTAGAGTTATGGTTTATTTTGTTATGGGCTTGTATTGGATCTCGGAGACTTGACTCTTGGACTATGTATCTTATGACATATATATATATATATATCTTATGTTTATATTACAACTTGTGCATAGTCCTGCTATTTCCGCTTACTCTGATAAAAGTATTTAAAGAGTTCGGCTTGGATATTTGAAAATGGTATCAGTTCCGCAAAATGAAAAAGTGGATGACATCACTTAAGTTTTGATTACGTAAATGCAATTTCAATGAATAGATGTTATCTAGATTATGAAATGATTTCCTTGTTTTAGATAAACGCTGAATTCAATATTTTAAATGATACAAAATCTAATCTCCAAGAATTCCATATTTTGGATTGTGGACCCGCTTCTTTTAGAAAATGAAAAGGAAAAACTTAACCTTATATTTTCTATCTTTAAACAAGTCCATACTTAACTGAGTAATAGTCTATTCATTACTCTAATATCTAGTATTATATTGAGGGTGTCACACCCTTCACATGCCCTTTTGGTGTTTTCGCTTACAGGAAGATGCCATTTGGGCTATGTAATGCACCTGCTACTTTTCAGAGGTGTATGCTTGCCATTTTTTCGGACTTGGTGGAACAATGTATAGAAGTCTTCATGAATGACTTCTCAGTTTTGGGAAGTCATTTGATCATTGTTTGGAGAATCTGAACACTGTACTGAAGCGGTGTGTGGAGACTAATTTGGTCATGAATTGGGAGAAATGTCTCTTCATGGTCACAGAGGGGATTGTGCTTGGACACAAGATTTCAACTAGGGGTATTGAGGTTGATAGAGCAAAGATAGAAGTGATTGAGAAGTTACCCCCACCAACCAGTGTGAAGGGAATCAGAAGTTCCTTGGACATGTTGGCTTCTATCGGCGGTTCATCAAAGACTTTTCACAGATTGCCAAGCCTCTTAGCAACTTGCTGGTAAAAGATGCGGTATTTGATTTTAATTCTGAATGTTTACATGCCTTTAATCTTTTAAAGCAAAAATTAATTTCAGCACCTGTTATGGTTGCCCCTGACTGGCATCTTGATTTTGAACTTATGTGTGATGCCAGTGATTATGCAATAGGGGCTGTGCTAGGACAACGTAGATCTAAAGTTTTTCATGCTATACATTATGCTAGCAAAGTTTTAAATGAAGCACAAATTAATTATGCAACAACTGAGAAATAATTGCTAGTCATTGTGTATGCTTTGGAAAAATTTAGATCTTACTTGATAGGGTCTAAGGTTATTATTTATACTGATCACATTGCCATCAAGTATTTGTTGGCTAAATTGGATTCTGAGCCAAGACTCATTCGTTGGGTCTTGTTATTGCAAGAATTTGATTTAATCATCAAAGACAAGAAAGGCAATGAGAATTTTGTTGCTGACCATCTATCAAGGTTGATTAACAGGGAAATGACAGGAAAAGAAATGGAGATTCAAGAGCAATTCCCTGATGAAAAGCTACTTCTAGTGCAAGAGAGGCCATGGTTTGCTGACATGGTCAATTTCAAAGCTGCAGGTGTCATTCCAGAGGATTTAAATTGACATCAAAAGAAGAAATTCCTAAGAGATGCAACTCAATATATATGGGATAACCTCTATCTCTTCAAGATAGGAGCTGATGGTTTGCTAAGAAGGTGTGTAGCATCAGAGGAGTCCAAGAGCATCCTGTGGCATTGTCACAATTCTCTTTATGGTGGGCATTTTAATGGAGAAAGGACCGTTGCCAAAGTCCTTCAGTGTGGGTTTTATTGGCCTTCACTATTCAAAGATGCCCACTTACATGCCCAATAGTGCAACAATTGTCAAAGGACTGGAGGGATATCGAAGAAGAATGAAATGCCTCTGAATAACATATTGGAGATACAAGTCTTCGATTGTTGGGGAATTGACTTTGTGGGTCCATTGCCAAGCTCATATTCAAAGGAGTACATCCTTGTGGCAGTAGATTATGTGTCAAAGTGGGTAGACGCTGTGGCTACAAAGAAGGCTGATGCCAAGACCGTGATTAAATTCCTCAAGAAGCATATATTCAGTCGGTTTGGCACTCCCCGAGTCCTTATCAGTGATGGAGGATCACACTTCCGAAATCGCCAGCTTGAGAATGTCCTACAGCACTATGGTGTCAGACACAAAGTTGTGTCACCCTATCATCCGCAAACCAATGGTCAAGCAGAGGTCTCAAATAGGGAAATCAAGAGAATCCTGGAGAAGACTGTCTCATCAACCAGGAAGGATTGGTCCATGAAGTTGGATGACGCGCTTTGGGCTTATAGAACTGCTTATAAGTCTCCCACTGTTCTATCTCCTTATCAGCTTGTATATGGCAAGGCATGTCACTTACCTGTGGAGTTGGAGCATAAAGCATTCTGGGCATTGAAATTCTTCAACATGGATCCTAGTGCTGCCGGTGAGAAGAGAAAAGTGCAGCTGCATGAATTGGAAGAAATGCGCAATAATGCGTATGAGTCCTCGAAGCTGTACAAAGAAAAAGCCAAAGCGTATCATGACAAGAAGATCACCAAAAGACAATTTCAACCAGGGCAATCAGTTCTATTATTCAATTCCAGATTGTTATTGTTCCCTGAGAAGTTGAAGTCAAAGTGGTCTGGACCGTTTGTTGTGAAAGAAGTGAAACCTTATGGAGCTATAGAGATTGCAGAAGTTGGCACAGGAAGGCAATTCACTGTCAATGGGCAGAGGCTGAAACCTTACTTGGGTGGAGACATTGACAAAGTTACCACCACTGTTCTCTTGGAATAACCCTTAAGGGGATTAGGCGTCAAGCTAATGACGTTAAACAAGCGCTTCTGGGAGGCAACCCAATGGTAATTTTCCCTTCAGTTTTTATTTATTTATTTTATTGCATGACTGTGTGTTGGACTATTCCCTACTTTTGAGACCTTGACAGGATTTAAGTTTGGGGGTGTTCCCTCAATTTATTGTTGTGCATTAACAGGGAAGTTCATATTCGTTATTCGTTATTTTTTTTAAACTATTTTCTTGGGGACAAGCAAAACTCTAGGTTGGGGGTAACAAATTGATTGGAAATTTTTGGAAATTAGAAAAATATTTTTTTGTGACTATGTCTATTTCCTTACTTGTGTTGAGTTTGTCCTGGCAATGGTACGCAACTGAATTTAGGTTAGGAATTATCTTTTTGTTGATAGTGTAGATATCTAATTAGGAAAGTTAATTAATTTTTTTGTTGATGACTGAATTTTAATGAGTAAAATACTTTATAGAAGTTAACTAGTTTTGCAAATTTTTGTTGGAATAATTGATCCGTGCATTGTCCTTACCTAGTGAGATTTGAGCCTTTAAAGGGGTATACACATTCAATATTTTTAAACCCCTAGTTCTTTCATGAGTGATGTTCACTTTGATTTTGTATTTTAGAACTTGACCTGTGACCATTTTGAGATTGATAATTGTTTGCATGCATTAATATGATAAAGACACTTAGGAGTATTTTTTTTTGGCCTTCAACAATTTTGATGAACATTTTCCCTTAGTTGCCCACTTTGAGCCTAATGAATATTATGATTTCTTTGGTACCCTTTTCATTATGATATATATTTTTGGTATCCTCTGAAATGTGAATGGTGCAATTGGAAAGGTGTTGATTCAAAATAAAGAAAAGATGAGAAAATTTTGTTATTGAGCTTCAAAAATGTTGACTCTATTTCTCTTCCAAAAGAAAAAAAAAGTGAAATAATGAGTGAAAAAGAGAAGAGAATAGAGAGGAAAAAAAAAAGAAGGACAATTGAATTTTGGAGTTGATATTTGTTACAAAGAACCAATGCTCCACTCATATGTTAAAGGGTGATGTTGAATGATTGCATATTATTTAAGCCCTTTGTTCATAATCCTTTTTTTCTTATTCCCCACCAAACATCTTTAGCCATGGCCACGTTACAACCTTATGAAAGACCTTTTGATTTTAACATGTATTCAATGATTAAGTGGAGATTTTGGTCTATGGTCAAGTTTATGATAATGTATTTTCATTGATGAACCTGAGTGAAATATTTTTAACCCATCATACACATGAGAGAAATGCGAGGCTATGTGTGACTGCTGATCTTTTGGTTCCTCTTGAATTTGTTTTCCTAGTTAGGTTTTGTAAAGTAATCTGCTAGTTAAGTGAAAGTTGTTGCATAAAGTTAGTTGGTTTTTCTGGTTAGGTAGATGCATTTGAAAATATTAGGGTGGTTCTGAACCTTGTTTATTTGTTTACTATTGCCTAAGACATGCAAAATGTTAAGTTTGGAGGTGTGATTGTAGTCTAATATATGATATTTTCCAATGAATTTTATACCCTTTTAACTTAGTTTTTGTTTGATTTCCTTTGCAAATTAGTAAGTTTTAGGTTTTTTTAGGTTTAGTGTCAATACCATTACTCTGGGTATTTTTATGTGATTTCAGGTAAGTTTTGATGATTAAAGGAGGAAAGAAGAAAATAAAATCAAAAGGAATCAAGGAGATAGAAGATAGAAGATTAGAGATAAAAGATAGAAGATTAGAGATAGAAGATTAAATCTGAAGACTACTTTCTAGTTTTGGATCTATCTTTATCTCAATTATATAGAATAGATAAAATACTAATTTCCTGTTGGAGATAAGAAATTTAATCTTGTAATTTATTATTTATAGATCTCCAATCCTTGGGATTAGAAACATATATAGAGAACTAGAGATCATATCGCATCCTTCTTAGAGAGAAAAACATTGCTCCTTCTTCTTATTCATCAATTTTCATGTATTCCTTTTGTATTATAGACTCTATGAGTAGCTAATTTTCCCATTAAGATTGACCACACCATCAAACTCATGTGTATTCAGTGATGTAATCATTTTTTTATTCATCTATTCAATTATTGGTATTTCTATTCTACTCTTAATGTCTGCAATTTTTTGATCAATATTTGTTTAATCTAGGTTTTTAGCTTTGACCGGAAAGTAGAGTTTTAAACTTGATTTGAATAGAAATACTTGGTTTATTGTTATGCTAGGAATAGATAATAATAGATCAATTGCTTTTAATGCTTGGTTTTAATCCTGGGTATTCTTTTGAATGTGCAAGAAATTGACATTCAAGGGAATTATATTAGAATTTTATATGCAAGGAATTGATATAATTGAATTTAGTGCATTGCATCAATAATTGTTTTGTGATCGGTAAGGTTCAATCCCTGTTTTCCCCATCAATTCAGTCACTGTTTTATTGTTTTTATTTAATTCAAGTTATTTTCATTGTTTTTATTTATTTCAAGTTATTTCCATTAGTTTCATAATTATTTTAATTCACAAATTAGTTTAGAATTACTTACTTTTTACACACGCTTAATTAAATTGATTATTAGAGAATTAATAAAATCACCAAATCCCTGTGGATCGATACTCACTTCTACTATATACAAGTTGTGTTATGGTGTTTAATCCGAATACACAACACTTATCGAATAAACCGTTATGATATGCCTCTTGGACTATGGGTTGGGGTTGATAATCATGGGAACTCAATTTTTTTTGGTTGTGTTCTATTGCAGATGATAAGATAGCTTCCTTCACATAGACTTTGAAGGTAAATTCCTATTTGAAGTTGTTTTTTTAATATAACTTTAACTCTGAGATGTTAATACTTTCTTCGTAATTTTTTTCTTTAATTTTCCATAGTTTTTTATACTTTGTCAAAGACAAATGGCCACAAACAATCCTCATTGATCAAGACCTTGCACTTAAAGAAGTTATTTCAACATAATTGCCAAACACATAACATGCATTTTGTGATAATTAATGGAAATCAATGGTTGATAAATTTAATCTAAGTAAAAATATGCATATTGTCTTACTCTATTCTCTTTGTCAATCCTGGGCCCTTGCATATTTGAAAGACTTCTTTTTTGCTGGTATGACGACAATTGGACGTTCAGAATCTGTAAACACGTACATCAAAAGATTCTTGGATGCTAAAACGAGTTTGGTGGATTTTTTAAATCAAAGTATGAATTTACTTTTTTTCCTTGTTGTAGGCATACTACTTTTTTTTATTCAATCAACGTATAAGTTTGTGATAATTAATGTATTTTTGTGTAGGTTGGTACTGCTATTAAACTTAGAAACCAAGTTAGAGAAGAGGCAAGAAGACGTCAGAAGTACCATTATCCTCCACTCAAAGCAAACCTTCTAATTGAGGAACATGCTGCAACAATATTGACACCTTATGCTTTTGAGTTTCTACAACATGATATCGAGCTATCTACAAAATATGCAGTAACTGAATTTGGCAATGATACTTACATAGTGCGACATCATAGCAAACTCGATGGAGGTCATTTCGTAAGTTGGATCAAATAAGAAGAGTCAATTCATTGTTCTTGTAAAGAATTTGAATTTTCTGGAATATTGCGTAGACATGCTATTCGAGTGCTTTTGAAGAATGATTGTTTTAGTCTCCCAACAAAATATTTTCCTTCTTGATGGATAAGATAAAGTTTATTGATCCCAAAGCCTAGCCACTTAATCAACTGTAGTGAGAACTCCTCTATTGAGTTTTGATCTCTAGTTCGATATGTAGGAGTAGAATCTTTAAAGACAAAAGATAGAGTTGAAATGGCTACTAAAGAGTTAAAGAAAGTTGATGAGTTGGTATAAGGGATGCCTGAAATTCAAGAACATCCAATTGACATGGAACATGATGTACCAAATGATGTTGATTGTGATGTTGAAAATCCAATCGTTTCCAAAACAAAAGGTCGACCAAGAGGATCAAGGGCAAAAGGTGTAGTTGAAATTGCAAAGAAGTTTCATCGTTTTCATTTTCCAAATTGTGGTGGAATTAATCACTACTTATGAAATTGTCCAAACAAAAAGCAAAAACACACGGATCGTCTTTTCAATCTCCTGGCAAGTAAGTATGATTTAATCCATTCTTAATTTGTTTCAATCTGTTGATAAATATGTTGCAATCATATAAACACTCTTTTTCTTGTGATTTAATAAGATGGCAAAGGGTTGGAAAAAGTTGCCTTGAAGGATAATTTCAGTTGACGAGAGATGAAGTTGAAAAAGCAAAGACTTTTTGTTTAGTTTGCCTACATTTGCTTATATTTTTGTTTTTAACTTTGTTGCAATGTATGACTGTAATGCCTAGCTGAAATGTATGAGATAACAACTTTTGTCTTAATTATGATCATTATATAATACAAATATAAGTTGATTACAAAAGATTATCTCTTGCCTTAAATCTTATTTTTTTTCATTCTTATCACTCATTCATTCTTCTTGCCTTACTTATTATAAGCATGCTCAATTATCATTAAATATTATCCATAGATTATCATTTCAACCGTTATCAAAAGATTATCATTTCAACTTTTGGATGCTATAAATTGATCAAAAGAGGAAGCAAGCATACTCAGCAATATATGCAACAAGATTTTCATTAAACATTATTATCAATAGATTATCATTTTAACTTTTGGATAGTACAAAAATATAGAATATGCAACAACCAAAAAGAAAAGGAGAAGAGGATTACTTAAAGCTATACACAGTACAACAAAGGGCGGAACATAGTGCAGACCACCCTTACAACAAAAACCAAAAGCCCTAACCCTTCAAATAAAACCGAAATAAGGAGAAGAGAGAACATGCCTCTTCTTCTATACTCTTACGCAATCTATCCTGCATAATCTAATAAAATTAAGTAGCTCCATGGCCTTAGCCTAATAAAAGTATATCTTAGTAACAATATAGCAAATAAAAAACAACATAGTCATAATAGATATATCATTATCCATAGCAGCTACAAATTGACATCAGTGACAATCTTAGTAACCATATAGTTGTCAAGACCTTAACTTAAACATTCCTGACCAGCCAGAGTAAAAATCATTTTTTAACCCCGCAGCCTAATAATCTCATTTCCAAATAATAAAGAACTATAAAAATAAATAAATGATGAGAAAAAGGAGAGCAACTTTAGATTTTTAAATTCCAAATGAAACAGTTTGGTTTGATAATAAGGTGGAGGGTATCTACCAAAATGAATGCTTTTGTTCTATAGCATACACAAAATACATATCTGCAAGTATAAGGATAAAGACATTATAAATCCAAAATATTTCATCCCAAAATAAAGGTGAAACTAAAGTGTATTAACATTATTTTCCTCCTATGACAGCAAAAAGATCCAAGGCAGCTCAACACCAATTCATCACTTAGCATCCGGTGTCGGTGATGGTCCTACAAGATCTTTACCTATACCTACAAAAAATTAAATGAAAAGGGTGAGTTCAAAGACTCGGTGAAAGTATCCCTAAACACAGTTATAATTACATCATAACAAACCGTGCACAAATAATAATCTATGTTTAGCCATAAAAGAAAATCTCATTCACGTCATTATACTATATATAAATAACCCCTTTATAACATAGTCTAAAACATCAAAGGTTACGTTAAATTATATTCTTTCATTTAGTATCAATTCAATTTATTAGACAATCTTAGGGGTGGTTATCTAGAGTCCACTGCTCCGGATGTGTGATGTTTATATTCCGGGGATACCTCCCTCTACGGATTTTCCATCATATGGCTAGGTACCATAGCCTTATCAATTATCACAACGTCGAGCTCCTTAACTCCAGTGGGTTTATTAATGGGTCTCAATCCAAAATAAATGAGTATATATGTGACACCCTTCCAAATTACCCAATTTTTATAATATAGTAATTAAGCTTTTAAATTGGATAATATATGGACTTGTGAGTGTTAAGAAAATATGGAAAATAAAAATTTCTTTTTAAAGCGGGTGCACAAACCGTCATTTGGAATTCTTGGAGAATAAGCCTTAAGGCATTATAAAACAGTTATATTGAATTCGGCGATTTCTAAAACCTTTTCGAAAGTTGGGTAGCATTCGTCTCTTAGAATCGTTCATATATTATCGAGAATAATAGAAGCTACCCTTTATTTGATAAAACTAATACCATTGAATAGTTTTCACAGCCGAACTCTTTAAATGGATTAAATCATAGTAAGCGGAAGTTATAGGACTATGCAACTGTTAATAATATAAACGTAGATATGTATACATAAGTATGAAAAGAGTGATAAGTACATAGTCCCCATGTCAAGTCTCCAAGTTCCAAAATACAAGTCCATAATCCGATCTACATAGTAATATGACCAAAGCCCTAGAGTACTCAAAAAGTATATCTACAACGTATATACATAACCAAAAATATGAACTCCAGGGGTGGTCACGTAGATCTGGTAGCATCAGATGTAGTAGTAGTGATAGCAGCAGTCTCCAAGTAGTAAAAAGGGTAGTAGCATCATCATCATCACAGCAGCAGAAAATCTCCTCCACAACCTCCACACATCGGATCCTCCGATCCTCATCATATACCCTATACACATACCTAGGGATCATCATCCCTCCAATCACTCCCATTAGAATGCACGATGGGCTCGCTCCCACTCTCGTCCTCCACCGGATCCTCCTCGATCTCATCCGAGGGAGAGTGTACCCTACCACTGGGTACCGGGTCAGGTGATGGTGAAACCCTGACTGGGCTCCTCGGATCAGAAGGGGGAATCTCCTCGCGGACGACTCTCGAAGTAAAAGGGTGAGAGCGGGTAGGTCGAAAACGAAAACTATGGTAAGAGCGAGCTGGTCGCGTGGAAGGTGGTCCATGGTAAGTGTAAAACGGGGGTACATGCATAGCGTATATGATGGGAATCCTAAATCTACGAGGACGGAATCAGATCGACGGGTTCGGGTGGTAGAAGGTAACCTCTACCTCTCCCTCGAACACCGCGCGATGGTCCTCATAGATCCATGTGCCACTAGGAAGTGGCCGGATCTCGATGCAAGCAATGTAACGAGACATCACCTACAAGGGCATAGGGGTAAGCAATTCTATACACATAACCAATAGAGAATAAATTGTGCAATATGAATATGTAAATATGCATCAATTAACAACAATCACATATAACACTTAGCAGTTAATGAATGCACATAGGATGCTCACACTTATTTCATTTATCATAATTAATTTAAATGAGTGGCATGATGCATGACTTTAGCTCTCAAGCCTATCTCCATCATACTATGTCACTCTCTGACGTCCATCCCTGACAACCCAGCACTCAACAGTGCGTTGTATTCCTAGGTATACAACAGTTCGTACATTCACCTAGAATGTACACGACAAGCTTGGAATCCATGCCACTCGAGCATAGTTATAACGTGCCACCCGAGCATCGTCCCGTCATCCAAACGGTCCGTCATCCAAACGGTATAACCATATCGGCATCCACTAAGCCGACCACGTCAACGACGTGTCATCAAGCAAGCGTATTGGCACTCCCAGAGGCCCTCCACATGTTTACCAAAAACATGATATACGTCCTACCATCCAAACTTCAGTATGAATGCATTAACTTTACTTAAAAGGAATTGATTGATGTTTCGTCCTTTTATTAATACACTACGTGCCTCCCGAGCAACGTATCATCATTATTCAAATGAAAACATCATAACGTCAATCAATTTCTTTTAAGTCCAGGATCACTTGGTTTATTGTCCTTTAAGAGTTACTAAATGACTTAGAATTGAAAATGGTATTTTAAGTGTCTGACTAAAAATACTCGAGTGTTTTCCAAAATACTCGAGTAGTTTATCATTTTCCAGATTCTACTCGAGTGGTTCATAATTATACTCGAGTCGTTCATGTCCTTTCAGAGATTTAGGTTTCCAGGTCTTCATAAATATACTCGAGTAATTCATGAGATACTCGAGTATTCCATTACCCAGAATACTCGAGTAGTTCATATATTACTCGAGTGTCCAATCTGATTCCCAAGTTGGTGCGCCAATTTTCACTCTGGTGCACCACGAAATACTCGAGTGTTAAGCCAAATACTCGAGTATATGCAGACAGAACAGAGTGAAACTTGGTTTTTACATACCATTTCAATTTCTAAACATTTTTAACCCAAACCAATGATCAAAACAGTTCACATACCATATCTTGAACATGTTGCAATACTCATTTCATATCAAATAACCAATTTGACAGAGAATCAACCGTTTATGCATAATTTACACAATTTAGCAACTCAACACCTCAAATTGCAAAATAAGCATAACACTCATAAAACAATGGTCATTTAAGCTTGCATGCATGATGTAAAACTTGCTCAACACAGTTTCAGAGCAAAGCTTGCTCTCCAAACCAAAGACCCTATTCAATCTAAGCCCTTAGAGCCTCTTGGTGGCTCTCTAACACAAATAATGGAATTTAATCTCTATCTAGTGAATATAATTACTTCCCCATACCTCTCAGACTTGAATCAACAAGGAAATTGCAAGAAAAAGCCCCACAGCACCAAAAACCACTTCAAGCACCAACATGCAGAGCAGTTTTGAATACATCCCCAAGATTGAATTGGTTTACATGGAAGACAGAGATAACAATTGGGGAAATTAGTATTTCTAGACTCTATGCAACATCATCTAACTAAAGAAACTGAATTTGAGACTCGTGGATTCGTGAGCTTACCAGAAATCAAACCCAAAGTAAGCTCCAGAAACAGAACTTGACCGAAACAGCTTCCCTTCCAAGCTCCAATTCTCCCAACACACTCACTCAATCCTCACGATTTTTATGTCTATACAAAGCTCGTGATGTTAGCTTTGTATTGGTGTATAATTTATCACTCAGATCAGCACACAGAGGGAGAATCGAATGAAACGATTCAAGAACCCTAACACACTAACTCTTCTTCAATTTGACCAAATGGCTCTCAATCTGAGTCCAATTGGTTTATATAGACAAGGAACATGTCCATGCACGCGACACGCATACAGGGACGTGTTGTGGAGGGTGTTTTCGTGTCAAGGCGGCGGTAACTCGGTGGTGACTCATCAAAACGCACTAACGTTGAGCAACTCTGTCCAGAATACTCGAGTTTTTCAGAAAATACTCGAGTATTTTTCCCAATTTTTGAAAAATAATTATTTTATATACTTTCCCTCCAAAATCTTTCCTATAATTACCTCTAGGTCCCAACCCAGGGACTAATATGCAAAAATATTTATTTATACGCAAATATAGTTACCAAAATAAATTCTAACAATATAAACAAAGGTCTTAGTTAAAGATTCAAAATAGAAATAATAATTATAATAAAATTTATAATTAATATTCTATTAATCCAAGATTAAAATTTTTGGGGTGTTACAATATATATTTTAGGACCAAGGAGTTTATATATTTCCAGATTTTAAATAAATGTTTAATGGACTTTGAGTTTTTAAATTTTTTAAAGTCCTAGTCTTGAAGCCTATAAATTGGTGACTGATGACTATGATGAATTGCGTCATAAAACTGTAGGTTAAAGTTGAGGAAAGTTGGAGATAAAAAAAATAAATAATATCAATGTGAAAAAAACGTTGTAGTATTCTTGCCACGAATAAACAATATGGTAGATAACAATTATAAAAGTTTGTAAGCATGTTCCTTTATTTAGAAATTTCATTATTTTAATACAAGTTCTTATCATAAAATTACAGTATACAATTTACCTTATATAATGTGGGTTGAGTACCTCCTTAATAATGAATGTTTCTGTTTATAAAATTATACATTATATTTTTAGTGTTACTAATTTATACTTGTCGCCCTCGCATTCGAAAATTTTTGGGTCCGTCCCTGATTGGAAATATAATTTTAAAATGTTGTTTACTGTATTGGAAAAATATTATTTCCAATTGTGTTAGTACTGCACGGTTTAAGCATTTATTTTATGTATTTTAAATTTTGAATTGTTAAACATCCATTTATTATTGCACAAGACACTAGGGTAACCTAATTAAAAACAACCTACCCCTCACTAAATGTAGCTTACCCTATATGTACCCTATATATAAGAGACATATCATTAATTACCTTATCCTAAATAAATTTCTAACTAGTGCATGTCTTTGTCTTTTATCTATTCACACTTCTCAATAACACCCCACCTAAACCTATCTAAACATTATTAAAATTACCACAAATAAACAAAGAGTAAAATTGCAAAGCCGTCCCACCCTCTTTTTTTTAATAAAATCGTGAGGGACAAGAAGAGTGTAAGGGGAAGATTTTGATTTCCTTTCAACCCCACAATTTTAGTCCATAAACCCCATCTCAAAGTTCCTCTATAAATAACCCCCAACCCATATGTTTCCATTTTGCTTCTTGCACTTAGAGAAAAAAATTAGAAAGAATAGAGAGAAAGAGAGAAGGGGAGCCGTAACACCCTAGGAGGGAGTATGTCTCCATCACATTTTTCTTCTCCATTTTCTTCATTTCCTACTTATACCCACACATACATAAACACACTTATACCCACAAGGAAGCAAAGAACAAACCCTACCCCCATTTTGGAAAGGAGGCCGTGAGCATCATAGGAGGAAGGAAGGAGATTTTGATTTCATTTTCACCTCTTTATACTTGATCTAGGTATTTCCCTTGTCCTTAACCTTTTTTCTTTAATTTATTTTGGTTTTATTTTTCATTTTTAGAAGATTTATGGATTTTTTAAAAAGAGAACCCTTGCATGTTGATTTTTAGAGGTATTCTATATTTTTCATTTGCTCTTGAACAAAGATTGAAGCTTTAACTTGAAAATTTTGACATGCAAAGAGATTTGGCCTGTCGGTGTTTTGGTTTTTGTGTGTATTTTACATAAACGATTTTATTCTCTTGATGTATTTCGGTTTTATGAATATACGTGGAAAATAAAAATTGATTTTTGAAGCTATTCTTTGGTTGCATGTTGAATTGTTATTATGTTTTGCAAAAATCCATTCTTTTCTTTTATGTATATGTTTCGATTTATATGAAGATAAATATAATGGATTGGTTTGATGTTATGTTGTCTGTATGCATGTTGAAACATAGTCCTATTGTTGATCTTCTACTTAGTTGGTGCATGCATGTATAGATCTTGAGTTCTATGAAAAGATTATTTGATAAAAAGTGAGTTTTTGAAGTAAAAAGTGTTTTTCCTCATTTTTGTTGCTTGGACCGAATGGGTCTAAAGAGAATAAAAATTTGGACTTTGATTTTTTATAGATTGATTTGTGTTTGTGACATGAATAATAAGGTTGAGTTTTAATTTGAGGAAATGTCTCTCTTTATTTACAGAGGGCCGAATGTGTGTATGGTGTTTTAAAGAAATTAATTTTCTTTGATGCATATTATTATTTGTTATGTGTTATTGTGTGTTTTGAGTGTGATTAGAACCACATAGGGGCTGTTTGTTAAAGAATGATATAGGAAATATTAACTTGATTATATGCTGAAATTTTAGAGAATGTGTAACAGCCCGATTTTCGCAACTCAGAATAACCATCTTTTATTTATTAAGTCGCTAAATATGAGGCCAATTTTTTTTTTGTAAACACATTATTGAAATGTCATTATTACATTTAACACTCTTTACTGAAAACCGAGTTGTTACTAAAACGTATACTTACTTACTTGAGTCTCCCAAAAACATTTATCATGGAAAAATGGTTTGGTTTCAAACTCAACATAGCTCTTTGCATTACATCAAAAGAACTTATACAGTTCTCACAAAGTTTCGTTTTAACACTTCTTCAAAAATAGGGCATAATCTAAAGTAAACTGAATTACATCAATAGTTCATCACTTAGGTAATCCTTGACTCAGGCTACTGACACCAAACTTAAACTTAAAGATAACAAGAGGCCACCTTGATTCATAGTACTACTCTCCAATCTTCCTGTTGAAGACGACTGGTCGAAGCTTCCCTTTCATCTTGCGCTCTTCCTTCACTGCCGAAGGTGACGCCATCCATGCTGTTGCTTTCCCATGGTCAATTGACTCCAACTGTACCCCATCTAGAGTGGTGATCTCCATACTATGCTCCATCTGCCCGTTGAGATACCAGCAACACCGATATGCCAACGAACAGGAGAGAGTAAGCATTCCGAACGACGCATCGTCGACGGTGTGGGTTTACGATAGGCAAGATATCAAGACCATACAAGCATACAACATGATATATATATAACATAACAATGCAACATAAAATTCAACACAACATCCAAGTATATCATCCTCATCATCATCATCATTATTATTCATTATCTTGCCAATCTTATTTTCGCTTTTCAACATAATCATTCTTTCTTTCTCAACTCTTTCCTCATTCTCAACTTGCAAATCTTTCCCTTTCATTCACTTCCCTCTTCATAGGGTTTCATTCATCTTTCCTCACTTTTCATTCTCAATTCGATTCTTGTTATCAACATTCCCAAAAGATTTTGCTCTAATAATTATAAGTCTTTTCTTTATTCTTAAACTTTTCTTTTCAAGTCTTATCGGATCACAACCATCGATGATTGGGGAAAGTAAAACATCATCGAGGTACTCGCTTCTTTCCCAGTTAGCACACACGTCTACATCTCATCGGTCATCCACCCAACCTAGTCGGAAGCAAACAGGAGTACAGGACCTTTACCACGCGGGCTTGACAGCTGTCTCAACAAATCAAATGATTCCAAGCCAGGAGAACTGTAGAAAATCCGGTACAGTCTAAAATCAAATCATATCATATAATCAAGGCACACTGTACAAAAATCGGGTACAGTGGCAAAATCAAAGAGCCCCGTTCCAGTCCCTCTCACTGTTCCTGAATTGCCATAGGGGTGACAGTACTATTCTAGTTCCGGGTGCAGAACTTACCACGGCTTAGGACCCAGTCCCCACCACGTCTGGTTACCACATATGGAATTCGTTCCGCCCAGAATAGTACTCAAGGCATCATGCCGTTTTACCGCCCTAGCCTACCCTATTGCATTCACAACCCGAATATCCCTGATATCCGGGGTATCTTCCTCTCCACTACTTCGACATCACACTCATGACTCACCGCATTCATCAATGTCTTTTAAAGAGTTTTAGTTATTACCCTAAGGTCGGCTCATCCTTAGTGCATCCCTTCAACGAGTCCCGACCACTATCTTTCAACATTACTTTTCTCAACAGAGCACAGAGCTGGGATCGCATCAACATACTTGCATATCACTTCATAACCTTTCTCAACACCTCATGTCATAAACTTTCTCAAAACCTCATTTCATAAACTTTCTCAAAATCTCGTTCCATAAACTTTTTCAAAATCTCATTTCATAAACTTTCTCAAAATCTCGTTCCGTAAACTTTTTCAAAATCTTATTTCATAAACTTTCTCAAAATCTCGTTCCGTAAACTTTTTCAAAATCTCATTTCATAAACTTTCTCAAAATAACAACATATCTCAACATCTCATTTCACAATCGTCTCATTTTACAATCATTTCACAATCATCTCATTTCACAATCATCTCAACATCTCATTTCATACTCATCTCATTTCACCATCATCTCAACATCTCATTTCATACTCATCTCATTTCACCATCATCTCAACATCTCATTTCATACTCATCTCATTTCACCATCATCTCAACATCCCATTTCATACTCATCTCATTTCACAATCATCTCAACATCTCATTTCAATCAAAAACAACAACACTACTTTCCTCAGCTCTGGCTCGACGTCATTACGATACTTTCATTCACATCATGTCTTATCTCTTATCACATTCTCTTAACTTTCATGACATCTTAAATCTTTCTCAAGCTCAACTCATATCTCTCTTCATTAAGGACTTAGGCCACACAGGGTATTATATCTTCTCTTTGCGTCTTTTACTTTCACAGTCTTATCCACATTATCTCATTCGTCTTTATTTTCAATCATATTTCATTACTTTCACATCTCATTCACATTATCTCATTTTCAGGACGTAACAGACGTCCATCAGCATGCTACTCTTATTATCCACAATTCAATATCATCATGCATAACTAAGCATTTAAACTGTAACACCCCAAAATTTTAATCCCCGATTAATGAAATGTTAATTATAAAATTAATTATAATTAATAATTTCTATCCTTGATTAAAATTCTGTGTTATGTAGTTAGGAGATGTGTTTGAATTTATTTAATAAATATAATTATGCATGAAATAATTATTTTGCATATTAGTCCCTGGGTTGGGACCTAGAAATAAATATAGGAAAGATTTTGGAGGGAAAGTAAATAAAATTATTATTTTTCAAAAATTGGGCAAAATACTCGAGTATTATTCTGGATACTCGAGTATTCTGGTCAGAGTTGCTCAACGTTAGTGCGTTTTGATGAGTCAACACCGAGTTACCGCCGCCTTGACACGAAATCACCTCACTGAACATGTCCTACAACTCGTGTCGAGCTGCATGGACACTCAATCAAGATATTTAAGCTATGGTTGACGAATCAACCCCTCCATTTTGCCAAATTCGTGAGTTTTTGCATGAGTTAGGGTTCCTGGATTGTGTCCTTCGATTCTCCCTCTGTGCTCTGTTTCAAATCACAAATTATACACTGATACAAAGCTCACATCACGAGCTTTGTATAGATACTAAAATCGAGAGGATTGAGTGAGTGTGGTGAAAGATTTGGAGCTTGGAAGTTGGAGCTGGGTTCTGTCAAACTTGTTCCTGAAGCTCACTTTGATTCCAATTTCTGGTAAGCTCATGAGTCTTTTGAGTCTCAATTCGATTTCTTTAGTTGGTATGAGATGCATAGAGTCTAGAAAAATTAAATTTCCCAATTCTTATCTCTGTTTCATGTGTGAACCAATTCAATCTTGGTGCTGCACTCAAAACTGTCTTGCATGTGGTGCTCAAAGTCATTTCTGGTGTTGGAGAGCTTTTTCTTTGGAATCCTCTGTTGGTACACGTCTGAGAGGTAAGGGGAAGTTGGTTTATGCACTAGATAGAGTTTGAATTTCAGTATTTTCATTAGGGAGCCACCAAGAGGCTCTATGGGCTTAGATTGAATAGGAACTTTGGTTTGGAGACCAATTCATGCTCTATGGTTGTTGTGAGCAAGTTTCTTATGATGCATGCAAGCTGTAATGAACACTATTCCATGAGTTTGTTGATTATTTTGCAATTTGAAGTGTTAAGTTGGGAAATTATATGTTTTATGCATTAATGATTGATTCTCTGTCAAATCTGTAATTTGATATGAATTGAGTGTTGTAACATGTTCATTATGTGGTATATAAACTCTGTTGATCATTGGATTGGACTAAAAATGGTTAGAATTGAAAATGGTACATTAAAACCAAGATTTCAGTCTGTTCTGCAATAAAACACTCGAGTATTAGGCTGGTTACTCGAGTAAAATTTTGGTAAAACAATGTATTTTGAGCAAGAACACTCGAGTACCATGCCCAGAACTCGAGTAATCGAGTGATACATGGGATTTGTTAAGGTAAACCACTCGAGTAATGCAGGGGTCACTCGAGTATTCTGGAAATGCTGAAGAACACTCGAGTAACTCATGAATCACTCGAGTATTTTTATGAATCTGAAACCCAAATCCCCAGAAAGACATGAACACTCGAGTAGTTTGAAGAACACTCGAGTAATCTGGAAATAGTTGAGGAACACTCGAGTCTTTTGAAGGACACTCGAGTAATTTACCCAGAATCTTAAAAAAAATACCATTTTAATTCTGAATCATTTAATTAATAATTGAACGACAATAATCCAAGGGATCTGGACTTAAAAGAAATTGATTAATATGTGTATACCGTTTGGATGACGGTCCGTTTGGATGACGGGATGTGCTCGGGTGGCACGTTATATATTAACCAATTTCCTTTAAGCTTAAAAATGATGCGTTCATTTGGAGTTTGGATGGTAGGTCGTTTATCATGTTTTGGTAACATGTGGAGGGCCTCTGGGAGTGCCAATACGCTTGCTTGATGACACGTTGATGACGTGGTCGGCTTAGTGGATGCCGATATGGTTATACCGTTTGGATGACGGACCGTTTGGATGATGGGATGTGCTCGGGTGGCACGAGTTCCAAGCTTGTCGTGTACATTCTTGGTGAATGTACGAAATGTTGTATACCTAGGAATACAACGCACTGGTGAGTGCTGGGTTGTCAGGGATGGACGTCAGAGAGTGATATAGTGTGATGGAGATAGACTTGAGAGCTAAATTCATGCATCATGCCACTCATTTAAATTAAGTGTGATAAATGAAACAAGTATGAGCATCCTATTTGCATTTAATAACTGCTAAGTGCTAAATGTGCTTGTTATTCATTGTTGCATGTCTTCATATTCATATAGTACATATTTATACTCTATTGATTATGTGTATAGAATTGCTTACCCCTATGCCCTTGTAGGTGATGTCTTGATACATCGCTTGCATCGAGATCCGGCCACTTCCTAGTGGCACATGGATCTATGAGGACCATCGCGCGATGTTCGAGGGAGAGGTAGAGATTACCTTCTACCACCCGAACCCGTTGGTTCGATTCCGTCCTCGTAGATTTAGGATTCCCATCATATACATTATGCACGTACCCCCGTTTTACACATATCATGGACCACCTCCCACACGGCCAGCTCGCTCTTATCACAGCTTTCGTTTCAGACCTACCCGCTCACACCCTTTTTCCTCGAGAGTCGTCCGCGAGGATACTCACCCTTCTGATCCGAGGAGCCCAGTCAGGGTCACACCATCTCCTGATCCCGTACCCAGTGGTAGGGTACACTCTCCATCGGATGAGATCGAGGAGGATCCCGTGGAGGATGAGAGCGGGAGCGAGCCTGTCGTTCATTCCCTAGGGAGTCAGTGGAGGGATGATGATCCCTAGGTACGTGTATAAGCTGTATGATGAGGATCAGGGGATCCGGTGTGGGGATGTTGTGGAGGAGATTCTGCTGCTGCTGCTGTTGATGTGGATGTTTCTTTTGCTACCTGGAGACTGCTACTACCATTATCACTACTACTACTGATGCTGCCAGATCTACGTGACCACCTCTAGAGTTCATATTTTGATATGTATATATTTTGTAGATATGCTCTTGAGAGCTCTAGGGCTATGGTTATATTATGATGTAGATCTATTATGGACTTGTTGGACCTTGGAGACTTGACAGCTGGGACTATGTATTTCTTGACCTATATCTATATATATATATATATATATATATATATATATATATATATCGCTTATGTTCATATTTCTAACTGTGCATAGTCCTACTCTTTCCGCTCACTCTGATAAAGATCAATTAACGGATTCGGTTATGTTTTTAAAATGGTATTGGTTCCGCAAATGAAAGAATGGATATGCATCGTTTAATTTTACTATGTCAAGACGTTTTCGAAAGCACCGATGCTATCCGGATTATGGAAAGGTTTTCTTATTTTAGCAAACACCGAATTCAACACAATGTTTCAAATAATACGAGTTGTTCTCTCCAAGAGCTCCATAGTTTGATTGTGCACCCGCTTTGAAAGAAAATTTATTTCTAATTTTTTTAATACTTACAAGTCCATATATGATTAATTAAATAGTTTAATTATTATATTAAACTTAAGTTATTGAGAAGGGTGTCACACTGAGTGGTATCAGAGCAAAAGTCAGATCATGTAGTAGTGGCAGTAGCTCCAGAAAGGTAGCCATCAACATCAAGCAGATATCCGCAGGGCATATTTATTGTTATGAATGTTTGTATCTTGTCTCTTTTGAGCACAAGACACAATTGAATGTTGATTTAAAGTTATAAGCTATAGCCTTAGTATAGGTGGTGTGAGGAATGTTTCTTTAGTTCAACATATGTGACCATGAGCATATAGCGCAGGTCTATTATGGCAACTAGAAACCAAAATCACACCAATGCGATGTTAGAAAGGATAACCGCGGTGTTGGAGACCATGCAGCAACAATCTCAGCAACCACCTCAGCCGGTTAACCCACCTCATCAATGCAATGTGGGTAGTACCGAGGCGAAGAGTCTGGCTGATTTTAGGAGTTGTAATCCGCCTAAGTTTGAAGGAGGATTTAGACCTGAGGAGGCCAACAAGTGGATTCACACCATGGACAAGATTCTGAGGACTTTGGATTGCACGGAAGTTCAAAAAGTGACATATGCAACCTACATGCTGGAAGAGGAAGCTGAGAATTGGTGGAATCACACGGTTCAGCTTCTACACTATGAAGGAAGAGAGGTGAGTTGGGGTGTATTTATGGAAAAATTTCTCAATAAATACTTCCCTGAAGACTTGAGAAGGAAGAAGGAGGTGGAATTTCTACAACTTAAGCAAGGAAGCATGAGTGTGGGTGAGTACGCGGCCAAGTTCGAGGAATTGATGAAGTACTCTCCATACTACCAGAACAATCCCGATGAAAGGAGCAAGTGTATCAAGTTTGAGGGAGGCTTGAGGCCTAAGTTGAAGTCCATTTTCAGTTACCAACGAATCCAAAGCTTTCCTGCACTTGTGGACATGTGTAGGATGTATGAAGATGACAAGAAAGCTGAAGAGTTACAAGTCTCAGAAAGAAAGGACAACCAGAATTATGGACCTCAGAGGCGTAAAGGTTTCAACAACCGAGGCAAGGGTCCGTATGATCGCCGAGGGAAAGGCAAGGGGAAGGTTGGTGGTTCGGATGGAAGAAATTTTCGGAACGAGGCTCCATTCTGTGACAAGTGCAAGCGCCATCATTATGGTCGTGTTTGTTGGGGAACAAGTGGCTGTTTCAACTGTGGGAAGCCGGGACATTTTGCGAGAGACTGCAAGGAACCGGTCAAAGCTAATTCAAGAGGGACTGCGGATAGGCCTATGGCTCAAGGAAGGGTTTTCACTCTTAGTGGTGTGGAAGCAAGCCGATCTTCTGATCTGGTGCAAGGTAAATACTTGCTAAATGGTCATCTCTGTAATGTCTTGTTTGATTCTGGTGCAACGCATTCATTTGTTTCATATGAATGTGTAGATCGTTTGGGTTTATCTATGTTTGAATTGCCATATATTCTGAAAGTAGAAACCCCTACTAATGCTCCTATAGTTATTTCTAGAGCATGTCTTAACTGTTGTATAGAAGTGTTAGGACAAACCTCTAAGGTAGATCTGATCTGTTTACCCTTATTACAATTGGATGTGATCTTGGGGATGGATTGGTTGAGTCAAAACCAAGTGATCATCGATTGTGATAAGAAGATAGTGATCTATAGAAACATAATACCCTCTGGCTACATGTGCCTGTTCAACACTGAAGTGGAGGAGAATGGTCCAAGGTTGGAAGAGATTCCTGTCGTTAGAGATTTTCCTGAGGTATTCGCTGATGAGATACCTGGTTTGCCACCAAGAAGAGAGATAGAATTTGGCATCGATCTAGTTCCGGGAGCTGGTCCCATTTCTATTGCTCCTTATAGAATGGCACCACCGGAAATGGCTGAAATGAAGAAGCAGATTGAGGAGCTGTTGCAGAAACAGATGATCCGACCGAGTGTGTCACCTTGGGGTGCTCCGGTTTTGTTTGTCAAGAAGAAGGATGGCAGTATGAGGATGTGTATCGACTACCAGCAATTGAATAAGGTCACCATCAAGAACAAGTATCCATTGACAAGGATCGATGACCTTATGGATCAAGTTCGTGGGGCTTCGGTATTTTCCAAGATTGACTTGAGGTCGGGATATCATCATATCAGAATTAGAGAAGAGGACATCTCTAAGACTGCATTTCGATCCCGATACGGGCATTATAAGTACGTTGTGATGCCGTTCGGATTGACCAATGCACCAGCTATTTTCATGGACTACATGAATCGAATCTTTAGACCTTATTTAGATTCATTCGTGGTTGTGTTCATTGACGATATCCTTATCTACTCTAAGAGCCCGGAGGAGCATGCTGAACACTTGAGGATAGTGTTGAGTATTCTGAAGGAGAAGCAGTTGTACGCCAAACTTACAAAGTGTGAGTTCTGGCTGGAGGAGGTTAAGTTTTTGGGGCATGTGATTTCAAGCAAGGGAATAGCGGTTGACCCGGATAAAGTAAGTTCGGTGTTGCAATGGGAACAGCCGAAGTCGGTCACAGAGGTAAGAAGCTTTCTTGGTTTGGCTGGTTACTATAGAAGGTTTATCGAAGGTTTCTCAAAGATTGCGTTACCCTTAACGAAGTTGACTCGGAAAGATCAACCATTTATATGGGACGAGCAGTGTGAAAGGAGTTTCCGAGAGTTGAAGGAAAGGTTGACGTCATCTCCTATGTTGGTTTTGCCTGACCCACAGAAGAATTTTGAGGTGTATTGTGACGCATCAAAACAAGGTCTTGGAAGCGTTTTGATGCAAGAAGGGAAAGTCGTCGCTTATGCCTCGAGACAGCTAAATGTTCATGAGATGAACTATCCAACTCATGATCTGGAGCTCGCAGCTGTTGTCTTTGCTCTAAAGATTTGGAGGCACTACCTCTATGGCACTACGTTCCGGGTGTTCAGTGACCATAAGAGCTTAAAATACCTCTTCGACCAGAAAGAGTTGAACATGAGGCAGCGCCGATGGGTGGAATTCTTGAAGGATTATGAGTTTGAGGTCCATTACCACCCTGGGAAGGCAAATGTTGTGGCAGATGCATTGAGTCGAAAGGCAACGCATATCAGTGCAATGATGGTCAGAGAAGCTGCACTGATAGAAGAATTTAGAGACATGAGTCTGACGATGCAAGTGGAGCCAACAAGTATCAAGATGGGGATGTTGCAGATTACTAATGAATTTCTGCAAAGAATTCGGGAATTGCAAGATAAAGACGAGGGACTTAAGAAAAAGAAGAAACTTATTGAAGAAGGCAAGGAGTTGGAGTTCCAAGTGGGGAAGGATGGAATCCTTCGTTTTGGAACAAGGATTTGTGTGCCCGATAATCTGGAGATAAGAAGAATGATTCTGGATGAAGCGCATAAGAGCAAGATGAGTATGCATCCGGGGGCTACCAAAATGTATCAGGACCTGAAGAAGATGTTTTGGTGGCCTGGTCTAAAGAAAGATGTGGCGAATTATGTGGCGTGTTGTTTGGTGTGTCAAAAGGCGAAGGTGGAACACCAAAGACCAGGAGGAGAATTACTTCCCTTGGAAAGTCCATTATGGAAATGGGATAGTATCTCAATGGATTTCGTGTCAGGTTTGCCAAAGACAGTCACTGGTCATGATGCAATCTGTGTGATCGTGGATCGTTTGACCAAGTCAGCGCATTTTATTCCCGTTAATATGCGCTACTCTTTGGAAAAGCTCACTCAGTTATATATCAAGGAAGTTGTTCGTTTGCATGGGGTACCGTCAAGCATTGTGTCAGATCGCGATCCGAGGTTTACATCAAAGTTTTGGCAAGATCTACATAGAGCCTTGGGTTCAAGATTAAAGCTGAGTTCTGCATACCACCTTCAGACTGATGGTCAAACGGAGAGGACTATTCAGTCATTGGAGGACATCTTGAGGGCTTGTGCTTTGGAAGGCCAACGAAATTGGGAGCAAATGTTGCCGCTCGTGGAATTCACGTACAACAATAGTTTTCATGCGAGCATTGGAATGACACCATTCGAAGCCTTGTATGGGAGAAAGTGTCAGACACCATTATGCTGGTTTCAAGTGGGGGAGAATTCTCTAGTTGGACAAGATTTTGTGCAAGAGACAACTGAGAAGATCAAGATGATACAAGAGAAGATGAAGACGGCTCAAAGTAGGCAGAAAAGCTATGCTGATAGAAGAAGGAAACCCTTAGAGTTTGCTGAAGGAGACCATGTGTTCATTAGAATAGTACCAACCAAAGGTGTTAGTAGAGCTTTGAAAACCCAGAAACTATCACCTAAGTTTATTGGTCCCTACCAAATTCTTAAAAGAGTCGGCCCAGTAGCCTATAAATTAGCTCTGCCCCCGTCCTTAGCCAATCTTCATAATGTGTTTCACGTGTCTCAGCTAAAAAGGTATGTCCATGACCCCACCATTGTCCTTAGAATCCAACCCGATGACCTTGAAATTAGTGAGAACTTAACCTTCGAAGCTAAGCCTGTTCGCATTGAAGACCGAAGAGTCAAGCAGCTTAGAGGGAAGGATATTTGTCTGGTCAAAGTCGTCTGGGTTTGTGGCGATGTGATAGAGGCATCTTGGGAATTAGAGGACAAGATGCGTCAGGACTATCCTAACTTGTTTGTATAAGTTGAATTTCGGGGACGAAATTCCTTGTAAGTGGGGGAGTAGTGTAACACCCCAAAATTTTAATCCCCGATTAATGAAATGTTAATTATAAAATTAATTATAATTAATGATTTCTATCCTTGATTAAAATTCTGTGTTATGTAGTTAGGAGATGTGTTTGAATTTATTTAATAAATATAATTATGCATGAAATAATTATTTTGCATATTAGTCCCTGGGTTGGGACCTAGAAGTAAATATAGGAAAGATTTTGGAGGGAAAGTAAATAAAATTATTATTTTTCAAAAACTGGGCAAAATACTCGAGTATTATTCTGGATACTCGAGTATTCTGGTCAGAGTTGCTCAACGTTAGTGCGTTTTGATGAGTCAACACCGAGTTACCGCCGCCTTGACACGAAATCACCTCACTGAACACGTCCTACAACTCGTGTCGAGCTGCATGGACACTCAATCAAGCTATTTAAGCTATGGTTGACGAATCAACCCCTCCATTTTGCCAAATTCGTGAGTTTTTGCATGAGTTAGGGTTCCTGGATTGTGTCCTTCGATTCTCCCTCTGTGCTCTGTTTCAAATCACAAATTATACACTGATACAAAGCTCACATCACGAGCTTTGTATAGATACTAAAATCGAGAGGATTGAGTGAGTGTGGTGAAAGATTTGGAGCTTGGAAGTTGGAGCTGGGTTCTGTCAAACTTGTTCCTGAAGCTCACTTTGATTCCAATTTCTGGTAAGCTCATGAGTCTTTTGAGTCTCAATTCGATTTCTTTAGTTGGTATGAGATGCATAGAGTCTAGAAAAATTAAATTTCCCAATTCTTATCTCTGTTTCATGTGTGAACCAATTCAATCTTGGTGCTGCACTCAAAACTGTCTTGCATGTGGTGCTCAAAGTCATTTCTGGTGTTGGAGAGCTTTTTCTTTGGAATCCTCTGTTGGTACACGTCTGAGAGGTAAGGGGAAGTTGTTTTATGCACTAGATAGAGTTTGAATTTCAGTATTTTCATTAGGGAGCCACCAAGAGGCTCTAAGGGCTTAGATTGAATAGGAACTTTGGTTTGGAGACCAATTCATGCTCTATGGTTGTTGTGAGCAAGTTTCTTATGATGCATGCAAGCTGTAATGAACACTATTCCATGAGTTTGTTGATTATTTTGCAATTTGAAGTGTTAAGTTGTGAAATTATATGTTTTATGCATTAATGATTGATTCTCTGTCAAATCTGTAATTTGATATGAATTGAGTGTTGTAACATGTTCATTATGTGGTATATAAACTCTGTTGATCATTGGATTGGACTAAAAATGGTTAGAATTGAAAATGATACATTAAAACCAAGATTTCAGTCTGTTCTGCAATAAAACACTCGAGTATTAGGCTGGTTACTCGAGTAAAATTTTGGTAAAACAATGTATTTTGAGCAAGAACACTCGAGTACCATGCCCAGAACTCGAGTAATCGAGTGATACATGGGATTTGTTAAGGTAAACCACTCAAGTAATGCAGGGGTCACTCGAGTATTCTGGAAATGCTGAAGAACACTCGAGTAACTCATGAATCACTCGAGTATTTTTATGAATCTGAAACCCAAATCCCCAGAAAGACATGAACACTCGAGTAGTTTGAAGAACACTCGAGTAATCTGGAAATATTTGAGGAACACTCGAGTCTTCTGAAGGACACTCGAGTAATTTACCCAGAATCTTAAAAAAAAATACCATTTTAATTCTGAATCATTTAATTAATAATTGAACGACAATAATCCAAGGGATCTGGACTTAAAAGAAATTGATTAATATGTGTATACCGTTTGGATGACGGTCCATTTGGATGACGGGATGTGCTCGGGTGGCACATTATATATTAACCAATTTCCTTTAAGCTTAAAAATGATGCAGTCGTTTGGAGTTTGGATGGTAGGTCGTTTATCATGTTTTGGTAACATGTGGAGGGCCTCTGGGAGTGCCAATACGCTTGCTTGATGACACGTTGATGACGTGGTCGGCTTAGTGGATGCCGATATGGTTATACCGTTTGGATGACGGTCCGTTTGGATGACGGGATGTGCTCGGGTGGCACGAGTTCCAAGCTTGTCGTGTACATTCTTGGTGAATGTACGAAATGTTGTACACCTAGGAATACAACGCATTGGTGAGTGCTGGGTTGTCAGGGATGAACGTCAGAGAGTGATATAGTGTGATGGAGATAGGCTTGAGAGCTAAATTCATGCATCATGTCACTCATTTAAATTAAGTGTGATAAATGAAACAAGTTTGAGCATCCTATTTGCATTCAATAACTGCTAAGTTCTAAATGTGCTTGTTATTCATTGTTGCATATCTTCATATTCATATAGTACATATTTATACTCTATTGATTATGTGTATAGAATTGCTTACCCCTATGCCCTTGTAGGTGATGTCTCGATACATCGCTTGCATCGAGATCCGGCCACTTCCTAGTGGCACATGGATCTATGAGGACCATCGTGCGATGTTCGAGGGAGAGGTAGAGATTACCTTCTACCACCCGAACCCGTTGGTTCGATTCCGTCCTCGTAGATTTAGGATTCCCATCATATACATTATGCACGTACCCCCGTTTTACACATATCATGGACCACCTCCCACACGGCCAGCTCGCTCTTATCACAGCTTTCGTTTCAGACCTACCCGCTCACACCCTTTTTCCTCGAGAGTCGTCCGCGAGGATACTCCCCCTTCTGATCCGAGGAGCCCAGTTAGGGTCACACCATCTCATGACCCCGTACCCAGTGGTAGGGTACACTCTCCATCAGATGAGATCGAGGAGGATCCCGTGGAGGATGAGAGCGGGGGCGAGCCTGTCGTTCATTCCACAGGGAGTCAGTGGAGGGATGATGATCCCTAGGTACGTGTATAAGGTGTATGATGAGAATCAGGGGATCCGGTGTGGGGATGTTGTGGAGGAGATTCTGCTGCTGCTGCTGTTGTTGATGTGGATGTTTCTTTTGCTACGTGGAGACTGCTACTACCATTATCACTACTACTACTGATGCTGCCAGATCTACGTGCCCACCTCTAGAGTTCATATTTTGATATGTATATATTTTGTAGATATGCTCTTGAGAGCTCTAGGGCTATGGTTATATTATGATGTAGATCTGTTATGGACTTGTTGGACCTTGGAGACTTGACTGCTGGGACTATGTATTTCTTGACCTATATCTATATATATATATATATATCGCTTATGTTCATATTTATAACTGTGCATAGTCCTACTCTTTTCGCTCACTCTGATAAAGATCAATTAACGGATTCGGTTATGTTATTAAAATGGTATCGGTTCCGCAAATGAAAGAATGGATATGCATCGTTTAATTTTACTATGTCAAGACGTTTTCGAAAGCACCGATGCTATCCGGATTATGGAAAGGTTTTCTTATTTTAGCAAACACCGAATTCAACACAATGTTTCAAATAATACGAGTTGTTCTCTCCAAGAGCTCCATAGTTTGATTGTGCACCCGCTTTGAAAGAAAATTTATTTCTATATTTTTTTAATACTTACAAGTCCATATATGATTAATGAAATAGTTTAATTATTATATTAAACTTAAGTTATTGAGAAGGGTGTCACATAAACAGATAAACATAAGCATGCCATTTCAAATCATCATCACATAAATTCATCACACAATAACATGTGGTCTTTGTCTCCTTCGTATAAGTGGTCACACAACACAAACAATTGCCACTATACTACTGACTCAGAACCACTAAGTTCCGATCTTTGAGATGATTCGGAACGTTCTAATAAATCACCTAAATACCACGGTGTCTTAGGAAAGCTTCTCTCTCACCTTAGGTCCTAGCAAATATATGCACACGATCTCCGCGGATCCTTATCGTTGTCAGCTGCTCCAATCCCCCGTCTTTACCATTCCTCGTATTAGACAAAGCACGTTTTCGTTATTAACTTGTATCAAGAAAATCTTTTCTTAACGCAATACACATTCCATTCCTCGTCGGACTACTTAAAACATAATTGTTTTCTCAAAACGATTCTGATATTTTCTAGTACTTTAAGTACTTCAAAACCATTTGAAAACATCAAATAAAGTAAATTGAACCAATTGATTTGGTTGCTGGTCCGTCTTGGACAGCACCTTAATCATGTTCGAAAACATCGAAAAATTCGCCATTTTTAGTCCGGCTTTTTCCCAAATTAAATACCACTTGAAAACCATACTTTAAATCATATGAACACATTTTTAAAACTAAGAAACAAGTCCAAACGATTCTGGACAGCAAAGTATTGTTTCACCAAATCCCTTTAATAAAAATCCGAAAACATCGTAAAAGCACTTTTGTTTCGAATAATTCTTTAGCTCAAAACTAACACTTTAAAATTCAAGCTTTTCGTCATGAAACAAATCTTGGACAGCCACCAAGCACAATCTAACAATCCCAATTAATTTAAATCGAATTATCTTAAAATCAATTAATTTCAAAACTAATGACATACTCAAATATTTTCCAAACATCAACTAACACACACAACAAACAATACTTTGATAAATCCATTCTCACATAGCACATATTCTTTCATGGCTTTAAATTATTTAAGTGAGCATACATATGCATTAATCAAGTAACACTTTATTAATTAAATTAAGACATATACCCAATTAACCAACACTAAAACAATCATGATTCCGTTCAACAATCAAACATTAATTTATTTTCATGGAATACAAGTCATTTTCCTTTTCTCCCTTTCTAGCCGAAACACATATATACATAAGAACAAAACCATTTACTCTTTCTTTCTCTTAAGGTCGCATACACACATATACAATTTAAAACACAACTTCATCAAACAATTTATTCATTCCTCTCCTTCATGAAAATAAAAATACACTTAAGAAAATATCTAAACTTATCAAATCTTCCACATGCATTCATAGTCAAACTCATTTACCTATTTTTCATGCCTTGACCAAAAATATAAGTAGAAAAATAATTAAATCCAAGTTTATTTCTCAAGAAGACCGAAAATAACCATCATGCATGCACTCAAAAATCAAGATTAGCCAAATCCTTAACATGCACAAACTCTTAAGACTAATCACAATTTCCTTTTAATAATTATTGAGCATAAACCAAAAATCACTACAATTATAAAAATTAATATGCATGCTTTATTCATCAAAACAACTTAGATCTTGACATGCATGTAACTAAAAACCATAGATCAATAGAAAATCCAACATGCATGAGCATATTCTTAGCAAATCAACAACTTTCAAGTGAGCATTTGTATATAAAATCAAGATACACCACACATACATCAAAGAATCACGATCAATTACTTGTATAAGAAGAATAATTTCATTTTCCCCAAATCTACACCCCAACCGTGACATGCATCAAGGAAAAGTCACATCTCTTCACTCAAATAAAACATGCAAGGATCATAAGTCATAGATCAAGATCTTTTTACATCAAAATCATTTTCAAAAGTTTGCTTTCAATTATTTCTTTCAAAACCGTGATGATTATCAAGAAAGATCAAATCTTTTTACTCAAAAACAACATGCAAAACTCAAGATCAAAGCTTTTCATGGATCAAGTGAAGATCATGACATGCAACTTCTTAAATCAACTTTTCTAAGCATAAAACCAAAATGCAACCATCAAGGTCTTAACTTTTTCACAAAACATGCAAGGATCAAAAATAATCATAGATCAAAAGAGCCATTTCCAACTTACTTTTTTAAAGAGACATGAAAATAACTTTTCAAAACCAAACATCAACATGCATGTGCTTAAATCTTACACTTCAAGTCATAAAATCAACATAAAAATGCAAATCACAAATTAAAACCATTTCAAGTAAAAATGGACCTAAAACCGTGAGCACCATATAGAGTGATGCATGTTTATTTCTTTGATTTCACTCTAAGATCCAAGTAGAAATAGGTGTAGAAAGACAAGAGAAAACTCAGAAACAACATGCAAAAGAAGAAATTACAAGTTCACAAATTGTTACATGAAACTCTCAAAGTTACAAGATCTTAAGAACAAAATTTTCTAAGAAAGAGAAGGGTTTCTACCTAGGCTTGATCTTCAAAACACTAAACACTTGATCTTCAAAGAGGAAGTCTTGAATCTTCTTCTTCCTCCTCTCCTCTTCTACTCACGGCCCTCTCCCCTCTCTCTCTCTCTAAGTTTCAAGAGCTTGATGTTGCACTTGAAACAAGTGTGTGAAAATGAAATGTAAGAGTGCCAAATGAACTAAGCACACACACATATATAGGCAATTAGAAATTGTGGGATTTTTGGGCTTGGGGCTGAAATAATTCGGTCCATACTAAAAAGTCCAGGGGTAATTTTGGCAACTCTAAAATATCTACTTGGGGACCAAGTTTTCTATTTTCATTTCTTTTTATTTTACTTCCCTTTTAACTTAGTCATTAAGAAATGGCTCTATGCAATTTCATCCTAGGTAATACATACCATACATACGCATTTATGCACACATTCATATTTCAATCTCACTCAATCACACATTTGATCATAAAATAATTTCTCCTTTTATGAGATTATAAAACATAAATATTAACACTTAAACACGTTTTCCTCCTTAAATAATAAACTGTACTTTTTGGATATAATTATAGTCCTCATTTCATTTTCTAAAATTATATTTTAATATACTAAAGATATTCCCAAAAGGAAAAATTCATTGGAAGTCCTTAACTATTTTTACTAATTTGATCTCTCAAAATTCGTCCTTTAAATACCTCAAAAATAATTTTTTGCAAATCAACCCAGAAAAATATAAAAGTTACATTTTTGAAATCTACATTTCAAGACGATCGTTTTCATATAAAGATCATAAAATTCGGAGTTACGGTTAAAAAGATACGGATTTTCAAAGTTAGTCAATCTCTTAAAGTTCATAAAGAATTCCAATTCTTAAAGAAATCTCAAATAATAAAATCTTTTGATGTAAATCCATGAAAACACTCATCTTCACATCCATACATCTATTACTGATAAAATATATTTCAAAAATTCATTTAAAACGGACGAGGAATTTGCGAGTCGTCACAGAATGTTGTTTTACTTGCAGGAGGTTTTGCTAAATAATAGTTGTACTAACTGGATTGTCTTGAAATTTTAGTATGTTGTTCTTGATGCCATTTGATTGTGTTATGGAAATTATGGTTTAATTTGGACTTGTTTTGATATTTTAAATGAATTCTCTTTGTTGAGGACTATTTGAGAAAATTTGTGTTTTCAGGTGTAAGAGGTCTTGATGAAAGACACTTGCATATGAACAATCATTTTGAAATTTGGTCACTATTTTGGTTATTTTGATATAAAGCTCTCTGATTTTTGGAACTGGTTTCCTATTTTTATAACAAAATAACTTTGTGAAAACGATTTGGGAAAAAAATGAGTTTTTCAGGACAAAGTTGAACAGAGATTTCGAACCCATACTGCTTCAAAGGACTTGAAATTTTTATGGTAAAACCATATGTTAGGAGACTCTCTGTGGTAATTTGGAGTTGATTTGGTATCTTTACTAATTGAAAAACAGCAAGCACCTCTGTTCAGATTTTTCAGAGTTTCAGAGGAATTTAATTGAAAAAGTGTGACTTAGACAACTCCAAATAATCTGAAATTTTTATGAGATGACCTTGAGTGTGTGGAGATGTCCTGTACCAAATTTCGTGTGAATTGGAGTTAGTTTACTATTATTAATAATTGCATGTTTGCCTCAGATTTGCCACGGGTCTGATTTGATTTATATGGTAAATTTGAATGAAAGCCTGTGTTCTGAATGTGAAAATGACTTGAAAATTGTATGCAATGAACTTTGATATATGTTTAAGAGTGTTGCAAAATTTGGGTCTGGAATTCTTTGGTTTGATGTGATTTTGAATTTTGCCTTTATTGTCTTTCCCATATTTGATTTGATACTTAATTTGATATTTTGATGTGTTTGATGTTTTGTACATTTTCTATGACCATGGATGAACTTTACATCTTGATTGTGATATTTTGATATGAGTGAATGAGTGTGAGAAGTTGATGTTTGTGTTTAAAAGGTTAGCTTTCATGCTATGTGATTTAAATGGGTTTAAGGTCAAGAATGTGTATGCCCTAATTGGTTCATTTCCATGTTTCAATTCTTTTTTAAGTAAGCATGTGGCTATGAAAATTTGTGGGTTTTTGTTGCACACTTGCTGGACATGAATTGCTTTAAGTTAATCTAAGGCATGATAATCGGGTTGTTTGAACTAAGTGATCCATGATTCGATTAGGATAAGTTTAGGGATATGAAATGATTTGTTTATTTGACTAGGTGTCAATTGTTTAAGTATAGAGACATGAAATCTAATTTGTTTTTGAATTGTTTATGTGTTTGATTCTAAGATAGTTAATTAATTGAATATTAAAGTTTGGTTGAAAAAGGGTGTGTTAAGTGATTTTAGGAAGTGTTAGGGAATAAAATGATTTTTGGTTCCTTTGGTTGCATGCTTCGGATTTTACATGTCTATGAGGGAAGGAATTTATTTTGATAAATGCTAAGTGTCATTTGGAATGGGATAAGATTATGTGAAAATGAAATTGAATAGTTGGTGTTATTATTTACTTTCGGTCAAGTGTTTAGTTTAGGACCAATTTGATTTTTATCCTAAATGTTTCTTGAAGGACTAATTGGTTATGTGCTCTCTTACTTAATTTAATTAAATGATGAAAGAACATGTGTTGCTTGATTATGTGATTTGACTTGTTAAAGTGTTGCTTGTTGTTTAGGTGTTTAAGTGATCTTTGAAAAACATTTAGTTACGTGATTAGCTTTTGGAAAATTTATCGATTTTGAGTTAGTTTGGTTTGATTTAGTCGAAAATATGGGGTCAGTATGGTGGCTGCCCAAGCTTGTTTTTAGTGTTAAAGATCGGGAAAAATGAAGTGTTTAAGTGTTAGTTTTATGTCGGAATGCTAAAAATGGGACCTTACGGTGTTTTTGGATTTTTTAAAAAACGATTTAAGGACTTAATCCGTTGCTGTCCAGAATTCATTTGATTTGTTTTTCAATTCTAAAAATGTCTTTGATTGATTTAAAGTTAAAGTTTAAGTGGTATTTGATTTGAGAAAGAGTTGGATTGAAAAAGTTAAGTTTTTCGACGTTTTCGGGTTCGAATAAGTTGCTGTCCAAGATGGACCAGAAGCTAATACAATTGTTTAAAATTATTTTGTTGATTGTTTTGTAATGGTTTCGAGGAATTTAAAGTGTTTAAGAGTTTTTGGAACGAGTTTGAGAAAAGGATTTGTGTCTTTATTTTACCCGAAGGATCTTACTCTAAGTTTTCAAAGGACGATTTTTACTTATAGACTTGATGCTTGATTCGAATTGTGATATTAATATATAATGTCTGTCTTGAGGATGTAGAAGGTGCCAGTTGTGGACGAGTGTCGGAGGAACACACTCGTACAGACTCTTTGAATTTCTGTCGGCATTCGAGGTGAGAGAGTAGCTTTCCTAAGACACCGTGGTCTGTAGGTAATGTGTTGAGATGTTCCTGGCCATCTCAAAAGCTGGAACGTAGGGGTCTGTGAGTCAGTCGTATGGTGGCAATTGGATGTGTATGTATGGCCACTCATACGCAGGATTAAGACTTCCCTTTTTAATATTGCATGATGAATACTTGATGTTGTCAATATGGTAATGATGAAATGGTATGATATGATGATTATATGCCTGCTGAACTTTTATTTGAGAATCAAAATTAATCATGCTATGTAAGAAGTTGCTTTGTGTTATGAAATAATGATGCTGATGAAAATATTGAAATTTACCTGATGAAAAGATAAAAGATTTTGTTTATGGCGAGACATAATTATGATGAAAATGATTGATGGTTTTGAGTTAACGAAATTGAAGGTATACGTGATGAATTGATGGCAGGAGTTTGAGGAATTATTAAGATGAAATAATAGATCAAAGTGAAATTATAAAGGCAGGAATTTTGGAAATAATGAGATGTTGTGAATATTATGGAATGTGAAAGTGAATCTCCATGTTGTGCACCGAGGTGGGCTCTTGTGCTTTCCAGGTTGAGTTTGTGCTGGCCACTTGAGCTGTACCCCGTGGTTCCGAGCCCTTGGTTTTGATGAGCAAGTGTTTATGGAAAAAGACGTTGTGAAAGAATTGTTGCGAAAGAATTGTTGTGAAAGATTGTAATTTAGAGGTCGAGGATCACCGAAGGGATGGACAAGGGTGACTCGTCCGAACATTAGGATTAACAAAATACTAATAAAACATTAAAAGACATTGAATAATGCGGTAAGTCCGAACATTAGTGGAGAGGAAGATACCCTGTTTATATGCGGATACTTAGGTGAGCGATTGTGATAGGGGAGGGTGATGATGGTGAAACGTCAAGTAACCTAGAGTAATTTTCTAGGCGGAACTAGTCTATATGTGATCGGGACTTAAGACTCAAGGGATCGTAGCGTGTTCTGCACTCGAGACTAGAAAAGTATTGTCGCCCCCTTGATCAATTTCGAAACGGTGAGAGGGAACCTGGACGAGGCAGGCAGTTGATCGGTTGTTGGGCCCTTGCGATATAACAATAAGATGAATAAATTACTGTTGACCCACGCGGGTGCAGTATGTAAATTATAACTGACCCGAGTGGGTTGCAGCATATGTTTGTGTTTATCGGCTGTTCGACCTGTGTGGGTTAAGATTTCTTGTACGTCCCGTTTGCTTCCGTTTAGGCTCGGGAGGATTGGAGGAGATGTATGTGTGCTAACCAAGTCCACAATGACAACATCCTATCCCCTGTCATCGATGGATGCGATCATATAAAACTTAATAAGAAAAGTTTAAGAACTTTGAAAAGACTTACGAATTATGAGTTGAGAATGATAAGGGAATTGATGATAAGAATGAGAATGGCCAAGCGATTAGAATACTAAGGATAAGGCTAGGGAAGAGATATTTGTCATGATGTTGAGATCGTGAATTACGTGAAGAAATGAGTTGAGATAAAAGAGATGATAACGATAAATGGTAATATTGGAAATGATAAATGCGAATGATGAAGTATGAATGTATGCTTGATGTGTTGTTATTTATTTGCTATATCTTGATATATTGCCTGCTGTAATTCCACACCGTTGGCTTTCCGCCCGAAAAAGCTGACTCTCTCTCTGTCTCTTGGTCGTATGTGTTTCTATCGGTCCTTGTCGACCAATTAGATGGTGGATGCACGGATTAAGGAGGACCCGAGCGAAGAATCTTCTATAGTAGAGTGTTCGGATGCAGAAGAGTGGGAGCATGATTCGGCGAAGGCACCTGCAATAGCTTCTAATGATGAGGGTCATTCGTTCTCCTCAGTTTCTATCATGTTTTGATGCGGTGTTGTATTTCATTCAGGTAGATTCTAATAACTTTGCTCGGATATCATGTGACCATGTACTGATAATAATGTTTTCAAACTTGATATCTGAAATAACATTTTGTTGATTTATGATTATGATAAGTCGGGTTTCAAAGCGTGGTGTTGGTGACATCTCGATTTGGAACTTGACGTGTGATGTGGCCATGTGGGTCATGAATGATTTGTTTGATAATGGATATGTTTCTGAAAAAGATATATTTTACAAGATGGATTCATGCCCATGTCACCAATGCAAAAAAAAAAAAAATAATAATACAGGTTTTTACTAAATAAAAAGAAATTCAAGTTACTAAATCGGGGTGTTACAAACAGCCTATGCCACTTGCTCTACAAGTTGTTTAAAGAGGATTCACGGTTGAACAAATAATGAGTTATTTGTTTTACTAAACCAACAAAATATGTACCCTATCACACCATATCTCTTTTGCCTCTATTGCCTACACATATGCTACAACATTCCTACGGCTGGAAAGCAAATCCTAAGCTTATACTGGAAAGCAAGTCCTACACTCCTACACATATACTGAAAAGCAAGTCCTATCGTATAACAACATTCATATCGGAAAGCAAAACAACCATCACCCAAGAGATTTAATATCCACCCCATGGTATAAGTATAACATGACCCAAATAGATACCATCATACACAAAAATTGAGTCACCAGTATATTTCATCTTTTCATCTTCAATGACAACAATTTAATATCCACTTTGCTACACTGCATTTTGTGTTATTAGACATGTCAATATCAACCCATGGTATAATGGTATAAGTATAACATGACCCAAATAGATGCCATCATATACAAAAATTGAGTCACAAGTATATTTCATCTTTTCATCTTCAGTGACAACCATGCAAAAGTATGACACAAGAATTAAAATCCATTCATCATAACATGCACCCTATATAATCAACACCAATTCAAAAATGATTCAGTATTATTTCAGCCTAACCAAAAGAATAAAAAGAAAACCGTAAGTACCAAATCAATCTAAAAAATTAAACAATAACCCTTACTCTTTATGTAAAGAGGCTAAGCCTAAGTAAGGCATTGAGAAGTGAAGAAAAGACAATGATGGAAGTCTTGGTTTTCCCTTTTCTCTTTATTTTTCCTTCTTTTTCTAAGTTCTCTCCTCCTCCTTCGAGAGCGTTATGCTCTGTTCTATTTTCTTCTGCCTTTCTTTTCTTTTCATCCCTCCACGTTACTTGTGTTTCCCTTTCTTTATTTCTTTATTTTTTTAAATATTTTTATTATATATATATATATATTAGCGTATAGATAGGCACGTGTCGACTTGCATTCTCAATGTCGTGTTTTTATCGTAAAGAGTTGTTTATTGATACGCCTCGCAAGCGCACGGGTTATGCCAAGTAGTATTATAAAAAGATATCGTCTCCACAGGGATTTTGTTGTTAATTACCGACAAATTACAAGTATAGATTAGCTAAACGAATCTATTAGAGATATGAAAAAAATAAAATAAAAAATTGGATTGAGATATAAAATAAAATAAAATAAAATATATCTAAAGATATGAGATAAGATAAGAATTAAATCTTCTAAGGATTAGTTTCACCACATATCAACATTGACAATCAATTAAAGATATATCTCTTATTAAATTAGATTTACTTTGAAGGTGAATTATCCTAGTGTAGAATACTAGTTCCTTTCAGACTCTTAGCACCGTACCTAATGAGGCCTAATTCCTACTTTCGTGGTAATTATGGTACATTAAATCCATTAAGTTCTATGATAATTCATTCAATCCTCTCAAGGATTAGAACTACTTCCGTGATCTAAAACCTTAAATTTAATTCTGTATTTTCTAATACTATTGTTCACCTTTCGGTACTTCCCTCACTATCTTGGATCATGCAATAGTGGGATCCGACATAATTAAATCTAAGATAAATAAATATTAATACGAGATAAAATATCAAAACATCAAGTCAATGCCTCAATGGGCTAATCATAATCCTTAGAAACGGAAAACTACTCAATCATATACATAATACTAACCAGAAAATAGGAATAAGAGATTAAAGGTAGAAATAACCAAAAGAGAGAGAGAGGAATTTTGTCCGTCTTCAAACGCCTTCTAGTTCTTCATGGAGAGAATTGTGCAACCTTGATTCCTTATTTTCTAATTTGTTTCTGGCTATGATAGAGAAATAATCTTAATTCTAATTCTAATCCTACTACTACTACTACTAATATTCTAATATGACTAATGTTCTACTACTACATGTTATGTTACAGGATTTCTATCTTCCTCCTTTTATAAATTTCCCTTCTTCCAAGTGTTGAGCCTAAATAGCAAAATAAGTCCAATTGCAATCTCCTTCCTCTCACATGCGTCTATCTCTATCTTTTTCTAGATTTTTTCTCACAATATCTCTTAACATATCTTCTTTGATTTATCCTTTATTTTCCAATGCTCCAAGCCTCAAAATAATTATCTACACATCAAAAGCACAAGAAATCTTTCCAAGTGAAATATAACCTAAATGCATGCTAAATTATAATAAAATGCATGAATATTTATTAAAATAAATGCAAACTAATAAGGAAATAATACGCATGCTATGCACACATCAAATTCCCCCAAGCTTGAATCTTTGCTTGTCCTCAAGCAAAACATGCAATGCAATGAATGAATCCTATATGAAATGCAAACTAACTCATCATCTTCCAATAATGACATACACAAAATACAACTTCCTCAAAACAAATTTTCTCAAGTGACATAACCTGAAATTCTCTCAAACTAACATCCACTAACCCATCATGAAATAATCAAAAGTTCACCCAATTAGAATCTTAAACTTATCACAATCTTGCTCATCTCTAAAGGGTCGCCCCGTTCACTTTCTCTCAATGTGCATAAGAGGGTAAAGACATTTCACTCAGGTTCATCTATGAAAGTGAATTACCATAAGCTTGACCATAGACCAAAATCTTCACTGAAACTATTGAATGTATGCAAGATCAAAAGGTCTTAATTATGTTGTAATGAGGCCATGGGTAAAGATGTCAGGTGGGATATAAGAAACAAAGGATCACGCAAAGGGCTTAAACAATATAATCATAGACATAATATCCCTTTAAATTATGAATGGATCATACAATCACTGTAATTACATATCAACTCCAAAAATCAGTTATCCATCGTTCTTTTTCTCATTCTCTCTATTCTCTTCCTTTATTCTTTTTTTTTTCTTTCACATATCAAGTTTTTCCCAAGTAAGCAATTACCTGCTCTCAAAGGGGTACTTGACACTCAATTATTTTTCTTTCAGAAGAGAGATAAAGAGAATGCATTAAATGCTTTAAGGTCAATATCAACACTATAACATCTCATGCAAAGAACTATTCTCCTAATTGCACCATTCACAATCCAAAGGGTACCAAAGATATATAACAATTATGAAAAGGGTACCAAAGAAAAATTATTTCATTGGGCTCAAATTGGACAACTAAGGGAAAAGTGTTCATCAAAATTGTTGAAGGCCAGAAAAATAATCCTAAGTGCCTTAACCGTATTCATGCACGCAAACAATTATCGGTCTCAAGATGGTCACTGGTCAAGTTCTAGAATCCACAGTCAAAATGAACAACATTCAAATATCAAGAAAGAAGAGGGGTTTAAAAAAATATTCATTATGTATTACCCCTATTAGGCTCAAAAAGTCACATGTTTAGTAGCTAATTTAATGAAGAGCAAGAATCACAATTAATTTCAACCAATTATCAGTATTCTAATGATTATTCATGCAACCATCATTCCAAACAGGCAGACCATCACAGGTTAAGTCACTATAAAAAAAATAATATTCACAAAGAATTGCATCCAGTATATACCAAAAACAAATATAAGTTAAATTCCCTAGAGGATGAGTCAGTTATATGCATGAAAAATGAATGATTTTTTTATATCCATATGAAAAAAATTAAAAATGCATGATGAATGAAAAAAATATACTACATGATCCTAATCTAAATGCAAAATGTAATGCACTCCCCCAAACTTAAATTCTACATTGTCCCCAATTGGAAAATAAAAACTTAAGAGAGAAAAAATAAAAAACAAAAATGAAAATGGAAAAAGCTCACCTTGCTATGAGGCTGGAAGAGGAAGTTGCACCACAAAAATTGGACCAAAAGCACCCTAAGGATTTCTTTTTATTGGCTAGGGTTTGAAATTTTATTTGGGGTCAGGAATTGAGTTGGGGTAATGAGGGCTGCTGCAGAGGGTTTGTTGGGTGTTGAGATTGTTGGGTTCGCAGTTGGAAGAAGGGTTGGAGTGGCGGTGGCGATCTGGGCGGAGTGATGAAGAAGGAGGTCACGGTTCTGAAGGCGGCGACAGTGGAAAAGGACGTGGAGAAGAGGGTTGGGTCGGGTCTGAGCAGGGTTGGGTCACGAGGAAAGGAACTGCTACAGGGAAGAGTTATGGCTTCGGTGGGGAGAAGGAGAAGGAGCGGCAGTGACGAGTCTGCGACGGGAAGTTCGAAGCTGCGAAATGTTGTGGCTGGGGTTGGGGTTGAAGGTTTGAGTGGAGGTCGAAGGGCGTGGCTGCGGTAGGGGTTGCGGTGACTAAGTGGGTAGGCGCGAAACAAGAAGAGGGAAGAAGGGAGAACGAAGGGAGATGGAGGCGTTCGGAAGAGCGATGGGAAGGAGTAGGTGAGGGTTGTGGTGGGTGGCTGAGGAGGATGCTATGTTGGCGGCGCGACAGCTTGTCCGGGGAAAGAGAAGGGCTTATCGTGGTTTGAAAGAGGGTGGGGTTGCAGGAACCGTTTTTTTTTTAATTTTTTTTCAAGCCATTGCGCCGTGGGCGTGATACCTGCCACGACCTACCCACGGAGCATACTGGACGCACGAGGTTGATGGAGGACGACACATGCCACGCCCTGCCCATGGTGACCTGCAAACTTTTTATTTTCTTCAGAGTCCCATGGCCATGGCATACACCATGACTTCCCCACGGTTCTTCAATTTGATTCATATTCTTCCCAAATTAATTCTTTTATACTCCAAATCAACTCCTTGATGCTCCAACTATATAAAACAAAGACGAAACCCCGTAATAAAATTTATTTAAATCCTAAAAATTAACAAAATAAAATTCAAAAGCAATTTAAAACTTGGATTGTCTCCCAAGAAGCGCTTATTTAAGGTCCTAAGCTTGACCTATGAAGCTTCCACCTGGATCCCAAATCTTGTGGCGTAAGGGCCAAGTGACAAACTTAAAACAACAACTGATTCCTCCCAGGTCAAAGGAAACAATAGTGACACCACCCAAAGTTTTGACATGTGTAGAATCCGTGTGATGCCCAAGAAGCTTGACTTTGCGAGCAATCTTTGAAGCCTTCATCATTAATGATGGAATCTCAGAGTACTTAGGCAATGATCCGGACTCCAAAATCAGCTGCTTCACAAAGGAGGAAGATAGACAATTAGGAAAAGCCAACTTTGAAAAGTCAAAACATGCATGGAAACCAATACATGTGTCTAACTCCAAATTTTTGACTTTCCCTACACACAGGCTGACATAAGCAAATTCCAATAAAAATTCTTCTTATTTTTGGATTACCTCTTCCCTCACATCATGCACTTGTTGGATTACCTCCTCACTCACATCATGCACAGTGATTTTTTGACAAGGCTCCTCTATCACTTGCTCTTTGCTTTCTTCATTACTCATGTCATGCATTGGGAACTCTTCAATCACTTCATCCTCACTATCTTCAATTGTCACTTTAGTCTCGGTGTGAGTTGGAAACGTGTTGAGATCTTCTGTGAATGAAGTTGCTAGTTGTGAAATTTGGTTTTCTATCATCTTGTTGTGAGTCATTTGTTGAGTCATGAAATTCTCAAGCATGATTTCCAAGTTGGACTTTTCAGGTGTTGGAAGATATGAATAAGAATCCACATATGAAAGTTCATCAACAACCGCCTGTGCATGATATTGTGGTGTAGGATATTTCCAAGGAGAATTCCAATATTGCTCTTCTTCCCATTCTTCCTTTTTTCGCATGTATTCTTGTTGAGATAACTCATTGAAGAGAGGTTCATCAAGTGCAATACATGGTGCAGGAGGATAATAATCACAAAAAGATTTCTGGTATTCTTCAAGACTCATGTCAGGTGTCCATCTTGGTCCACTGTTTTCCATACTAGATCTATATAAAAAATAAAAAGCAAAACTAAAAAAAATGTTTAGTCTAATCAACTTATAATAACAGTGATACGCCCCGCAAGCGCACGGGTTATGTCAAGTAGTAGTATAAAAAGATATCGTCTCCACAGGGATTTTGTTTGTTAATTACCGACAAATTACAAGTATAGATTAGCTAAACGAATCTATTAGAGATATGAAAAAATAAAATATAAGATTGGATTGAGATATAAAATAAAATAAAATAAATCTAAAGATATGAGATAAGATAAGAATTAAATCTTCTAAGGATTAGTTTCACCACATATCAACATTGACAATCAATTAAAGATATATCTCTTATTAAATTAGATTTACTTTGAAGGTGAATTATCCTAATGCAGAATACTAGTTCCTTTCAGAATCTTAGCACTGTACCTAATGAGGCATAATTCCTACTTTCGTGGTAATTAGGGTACATTAAATCCATTAAGTTCTATGATAATTCATTGAATCCTCTCAAGGATTAGAACTAATTTCGTGATCTAAAACCTTAAGTTTAATTATGTATTTTCTAATACTAAGGTTCACCTTTCGGTACTTCCCTTACTATCTGTGATCATGCAATAGTGGGATCCGACACAGTCACAAGCATTAAGAACACCATAATTAAATCTAAAATAAATAAATATTAATAAGATACAAATATCAAAATATCATGTCAATGTCTCCATGGGCTAATCCTAATCCTTAGAAACAGAAAACTACTCAATCATATACATAATACAAACTAAAAAATAAGAATAAAGGAATAAAAGGTAGAAATAACCAAAAGATGAAATATGAGGAATTTCTTCCGTCTTCAAACGTCTTCTAGTTTTTCATGGAGAGTGTTGTGCAACCTTGAACCCTTATTTTCTAATTTGTTTCTGGCTATGATAGAGAAAATAATCCTAATTCTAATTCTAATCCTACTACTAATAAAATTCTACTACTACATGTTATGACTAATGTTCTTTTACAAGGTTTCTATCTTCCTCCTTTTATAGATTTTCCTTCCTCCAAGTGTTGGGCCCAAATAGCAAAATAAATCCATAAGCAATCTCCTTCCTCTCACATGCCTCTATCTCTATCTTTTTCTAGATTTCTGCTCACAATATCTCTTAGCATATCTTCTTTGATTTATTTCTTTATTTTTCAATGCTCCAATCCTCAAAATAATTATCTGCACATCAAAAACACAAGAAATCCTTTCCAAGTGAAATATGACCTAAATGCATGTTTAAATATAATAAAATGAATGATTATGTAGCAAAATAAATACAAACTAATAGGAAAATAATATGCATGCTACGCACACATCAAACAATCAATATTAACATAAACAAAATCTTCGGCAACGGCGCCAAAAACTTGATACGCCCCGCAAACGCACGGATTATGCCAAGTAGTAGTATGAAAAGATATCACCATAGGGATTTTGTTGTTCATTATCGACAAATTTCAAGTATAGATTAGCTAAACGAATCTATTAGAGATATGAAAAAAATAAAATAAAAGATTGGACTGAGATATAAAATAAAATAAAATAAAATATATCTAAAGATAAGAGACAAGATAAGAATTAAATCTTCTAAGGATTAGTTTCACCACATATCAACATTGACAATCAATTAAAGATATATCTCTTATTAAATTAGATTTATTTTGAAGGTGAATTATCCTAGTGTAGAATACTAGTTCCTTTCAGACTCTTAGCATTGTACCTAATGAGGCCTAATTCCTACTTTCGTGGTAATTACGGTACATTAAATCCATTAAGTTCTATGATAATTCATTGAATCTTCTCAAGGATTAGAACTACTTTCGTGATCTAAAACCTTAAATTTAATTATGTATTTTCTACTACTATGGTTCACCTTTCGGTACTTCCCTTACTATCTGGGATCATGCAATAGTGGGATCCGACACAATAACAAGCATTAAGAACACCATAATTAAATCTAAAATAAATAAATATTAATACGAAATAAAATATCAAAACATCAAGTCAATGCCTCAATGGGCTAATCCTAATCCTTAGAAACGGAAAACTACTCAATCATATACATAATACTAACCAGAAAATAGGAATAAGGGATTAAAGGTAGAAATAACCAAAAGAGAGAGAGGGAGGGAGGAATTTCTTCCGTCTTCAAACGTCTTCTAGTTCTTCAAAGAGAGAATTGTGCAACCTTGAATCCTTATTTTCTAATTTGTTTCTGGCTATGATAGAGAAATAATCCTAATTCTAATTCTAATTCTAATCCTACTACTACTACTACTAATATTCTAATATGACTAATGTTCTACTACTACATGTTATGTTACAGGGTTTCTATCTTCCTCCTTTTATAAATTTCCCTTCTTCCAAGTGTTGGGCCCAAATAGCAAAATAAGCCCAATAGCAATCTTCTTCCTCTCACATGTGTCTATCTCTATCTTTTTCTAGATTTTTTCTCACAATATCTCTTAGCATATCTTCTTTGATTTATCCTTTATTTTCCAATGCTCCAAGCCTCAAAATAATTATCTACACATCAAAAGCACAAGAAATCTTTCCAAGTGAAATATAACCTAAATGCATGCTAAGTTATAATAAAATGCATGAATATTTATTAAAGTAAATACAAACTAATAAGGAAATAATACGCATGCTATGCACGCATAATTTATAGTAAAATGATATATTGCTAAATCGGTAGTTATGAATGTCATGTTATATGTTAAGGATGTTCATTTTCGTGGTAATTGTAATTATTAACTGTTTGCATTCTTTGTTATCATGTTTCAAAATATGAATCCATAAATTTCAATGAAATCATTCATGCATTGTTATTTTGTTATTCTCCAATTTTATTTATATTAAAATTTATTATGTTTATCTCGATCGTGTCTGTCGATCCACGTTCCTATCGTTGTGTTTAATTTGTAAAGAGGGAAAAAAGCAAATCAAAATGCAAATGAAATATAGCTAAAAAACATTACTCCCTCCGTCCCATTATCTTGGTAAAAAAATGCACTTTTTAATGCACTTTTTTTTGTCCCAAATCAAAGTAAAAATGAAAAATGAAAAATCTTAAAGATTGTATATTATATTCATGATTGATTCATGATTGAATAAGTAAGGAAAGATACAATTAATTACCAAAAAAAGAAAATTCGATGATCCATTAATTTTTCAATTATTATTACATCCACTAAATATATTATTACATCTAATTATTATTATATATTCAAATATGTATTAGTTATAATAATATGGAAAGTTGTGTGATTGAAATTTGTAATCATACATTATATTTGATTTTGAAAATCGAATCAGACATTGTAACAAAAGGATATTTTCTTATTTTTGTTGACTTCGTTGACTTTTACCAAGATAATGGGACGGAGGGAGTACAAGTTTACAATGCTTTATTGCCATGATAGTAATAGTTATTTAAAAATCAGTCAAACACAACTTCAACCACAAATTAAATATCATTGTAATCATAGCATTCAAGTACACATTCAAAAACATAGACCAACTCACCAAAGTACTAAAGAAATGTTATCTATTCTAAAAAAAACAGAATATGTAGGTTTATGTTGAATGCTGAAAATTGTTAAAAGGAAGTACCTTTTAAAACAAAAAGAATATAAAGATTTAAATCATTTTATTATATATATAAATTAAAATAAAGATTCAACTATTTATTAATATTACCAATACTTATGAGATGATAATAATAATAATAATAATAGATGTCACAATAGTTGTGGAAGATTATCATTCCATACAGAGATTCAGTGAATGAGGGAATGCAAACAGAGGTAGAAGGGTTGGGTGCGGGTGTCTTGGGTCTTGGTGAGGCAGAGGATGATGACGGCGGTGGGAGACTCGAACAGCGGTGGAAGAAGCAAACGACGGTGGGAGGAGACCCTAGTGAGGGACGAATGCGTCACGACGATGAGTGAAGGGAGGTTCGAATGGAGAGGGGGGAGACGCGAACAACATGGCGTAGGCGCGAACTGCGTAGGAAAGGGACCAACGCAGGCGAGTCGAAGAGGGTGGACCAACGTGTGAGAGGGATGGACGGTGGCGAGCATTGGCTAGAGACGACTTTGGCTGGTGTGGTTGCTTGACGGAGGCTAGGGTTGGGAGAGTGAGTGAGAGAGGGTTTGATTTTTGGTTTGGGAGAAATAAGTTCTGATAAGGATTTGGGGGTTTCGGAGGAAGGAGATAGATTTTTTTAATTTTTTAATTAGGATAATAATTAGTTTACTAAAATAACCCCGATAATTTTATATTTCCAAAGCTGAAAATGGTTTTTCTTTGTCGAAAAAATTTAGGACACATTGCTAATATGATCCTTTTAAAATAAGATAGAACTCATGTTAGCAATCCCCTATACATATAGGATTTGCTAAAATGACCTCCCTTGATTTCATGAAGGATCAAATTAGCAAAGAGTAGACAAGTGGGTGTATCCCAAATAGTCATGTACCATGTCTTAAGGTTCAGGAGTTGGAAGTCCCGAGTTTGATTCTGGGCGCCACCATTTGGTGGATTTAGTTTCCCTTACCCTATCCCCATAAAAAAGAAAAAGATTAGCAAAGAGTAACCAAACTTTTGGCCAAAAATATCCTTACTATAATGTGGGGATAAGTTTACTTTACTGGGTTATTTTGGTAAAAAAAAATTAGTTTTTGTTTAAGGTAAATATGGAGAGAGCGAGAGAAAGAGAAAGAAACCTAGAGAAAGAGAAGAAGGAGAGATTGCGAGTGACAGCTATCAGAATTACTATGGTGAAAAAGGCTGTTGTGGGAGGAAATGAGTGAATGGTGATGAAGGCAAGAGGGAGGAGAAGGTATATGGAGTCATTTTATTTCTCGAACTTCCTTGAGGAAATAAATGAATCTTTTCTTATGCCCTTTTTCAAACAATGGGGGAGGTAGTTGACATCTATATCTCCTTGAAATGGAATGCTAATGGCTGGAAATTGGGTTTGTAAGATTTCTGTGATGTCAAGAATGCTTCTGTTCTGGAGAAAGAGTTGGATAGGATTTGGATTGCGGTCTATAAACTTAGGGTTGATGTGGTAAAATATTGTCACTCCAAAACTTACCATGCCAAGGGTGCTTACGTATTTCCATCAATAGCCCCTACGCCCCTATTCCTGTGTTTGTTGAGAAATGTCAAGTGCCTATGGGTTCTAATGGGCTACCCAATGATGCTCCTATGGTACGAAAATGTGTTAAAAAAAACTTGTTACCTTTGCTATACAAGGCCAAAAAAAACCACAACATGAGTCAGAATTTGCTTATTATATATAATCCATAAGATGATGTGAACATCCTTAGGAGTTGTTTGGTAGATACGATCCACACTTCCTTGGATGTTAATAAGGTTGCAATAATGGCTCATGTGATAGGAACCTCAAGAGTGATACAAGGGGCAATCTGGAACCACAAATTCTAATGATGCAAACTCTTAAATTCAAGGACAATGGAGGATAACTAAGGACGTAGGGGCTATTTCATTAGCTATTTAGTCCAAACCAATGTTATTAAACTCTTATTTAAGTCCTAGTTTAAAATAAGTTGAATTGTGGTTGCTTGTATGCACCCAAGACATGGTCTTAGATTTTATTTGTTTAGAATAGTTTTCAATTATGCATTGAAGTCTCAAGTGTGGTTGCCACCCAAGAAAGGAAATGGGCGCATAAGAAAAGAGGAAGAGTTAAGAACAAAAGACATGAAGCCATTTCAGCTAAACTCAAATCATTGTCACTTGATTGTAGTCTAATATATGATATATTCCAATGGATTTTATACCCTTTTAACTTAGTTTTTGTTTGATTTCCTTTGCAAATTAGTAAATTTTAGGTTGTTTTTAGGTTTAGTGTCAATACCATTACTCTGGGTATTTCTATGTGATTTCAGGTGAGTTTTGATGTTTAAAGGAGAAAAGAAGAAAATAAAATAAAAAAGAATAAAGGAGATAGAAGATAGAAAATTATAGATAGAAGATAGAAGATTAGAGATAGAAGATTAAATCTGAAAACTCATTTTTAGTTTATGATCTAGCTTTATCTCAATTAGATAAAATACTAATTTCCTGTTGGAGATAAGAAATTTAATCTTGTAATTTATTATTTATAGATCTCCAATCCTTAGGATTAGAAACATATAGAGAGCTAGCCTTCTTAGAGAGAGAACCATTACTCCTTCTTCTTATTCATCAATTCTCATGTATTCCTTTGGTATCATGGACTCTATGAGCAGCTAATTTTTCCATTGGGATTGAACACACCATCAAACTCATGTGTATTCGGTGATGTAATCTTATTTTTATTCATCTATTCAATTATTGGTATTTCTATTCTACTCTTAATGTCTACAATTATTTGATCAATATTTGCTTAATCTAGGATTTTAGCTTTGACGGGAAAGTAGAGTTTTAAACTTGATTTGAATAGAAATACTTGGTTTATTGTTATGCTAGGAATAGATAATAATAGATCAATTGCTTTTAATGCTTGGTTTTAATGCTGGGTATTCTTTTGAATGTGCAAGGAATTGATATAATTGAATTTAGTGCATTGCATCAATAATTGTTTAGTGAATAAAAGTACTTATCACTGAATTGCCAACGAGTGCGATCGGTAAGGTTCAATCCCCGTTTTTCCCATTAATTAATTCACTGTTTTATTGTTTTATTTAATTTAAGTTATTTTCATTAGTTTTATAATTATTTTATTTTCTAAATTAGTTTAGAATCACGTACTTTTTACACACGCTTAATTAAATTGATTATTAGAGAATTAATAGAACCACCAATTCCCTGTGGATCCATACTCACTTCTACTATATACAAGTTGTGTTATGGTGTTTAATCATAATACACAACACCACTTTTGATCATTTAAAGCTTCATGAATGTCTCTTTTAAGCCTTATTTAATGCTTAAATTCGTGCACTTGAAGTTCTCATTCATCCATGAAGGTTTCACTCAAAGGAAAGGGAAAAGCCATGAGAATCCTTCACAAATGAAAGCAATTTTTGACCTATTTCAAAACTGAACCCATCATGGGCATTTAATTAGCATTTATGGCTAGTATAAAGCCTCATATTTTCGTGCAAGAGGAGGAACCAAATAGCGCGCCAAGTAGAATTCAAGGCTGAAGCTAAAAAAGTGAAGATAAATTTAAACCAACTCTTGGCTTGTCGTACTTGTCACCTTCATGGCATCATTAGACTTCATTTAAAGATGATTTAATGATTATTAATGGCTTGTAAATGCACTCAAATTCGTGCATGATGAGGCTACACTACAACATTTTTTAGTTTAGGCAACACTAAAAATTTCAACGGTTGAAAAACCGTTGCTTATATATGGAATAGGCAACGGTTATTTTCGTTGTCATTTAATATAAAATAAGCAACGGTTTTTAGTTTAGGCAACACTAAAAGTTTCAACGGATGAAAAACCGTTGCTTATATATGGAATAGGCAACGATTTTTTTTCGTTGTCATTTAATATGAAATAAGCAACGGTTTTTACATAGAATAAGCAACGGTTTTTTTGTGTGTAGCCAATTAACCTGAATGAGCAACGGTTTTCACTGTTAATGGGAAGGACCACATTTTTATAACAGTTGCCTAAAACTTCATGAAATAACCGTTCCTAAATGAGCTATTGAAGTTAAACAATTTTTATTTATTGATGAAAAAACCATTTCGGCACTCAATAAACAGTCACAATAAATGAGTTTTTTTTTATTATTGGAGCAATCTATCAAACCCTTAGCCTCTCACTCTCACAGTCTCACGGCACTCTCTCAATCATCGATCACTTTTCCCTCACTCTCCCTCACGGCGGCAACCCGAAACACCAGACAGCAGCAACCCAAAGCTCACGGCGACGCGTCCCGCTGCTCACGATGACCCGTCCCTCTGCTCACGGCGACCCATTCGGCCTCCGTTCTCACTCCGGTTCTCTTCCTCCTCCGATCCGATTCGTTCTCTCTCTCTCCCTCCGGTTCTCAAGCCCCCAAGCGACGATCTAGCGGTCTCCAAGCACCCAAAACCCCAACCTTAGCTTCAACCATGGAAACCAAAACTGCCCCAACCTTCGACCTCTCCAAATAAATCACCGGCCGCCCCTTTGACCTTCGACCTCTGGACCGCAGCTTGGAGACCGTTCGACCGCCACTTGGAGATTGCTGCTAGACCGCCGCTGCTGCTTCGACCTTCAACCTTGGTGAGTATTTGCTTTTCAATTTCATGCTCTCTCTAGTCACATTGTCGCACAAACCTCAGCCTTGTTAAATCAAAGAACTATAATTTAATGTTGTCTTGTTTCTTTGAGAGTTAAGCCATGACATAAACTACATCTAGTGAAGGATTTGTGTTACTAATTAGTCAAACTTAAATGAAATTCAGATGCAAGTTATTCATGATGACAAAAGTTACTTATAATTAGGAAATGATGCATAGGAAATGTAAAGTTACTTATAAGAGAAAAAACAATAAATGATGCATAGGAAATGTAAAGTTACTTATAATTAGGATCGAGAAAATCTTTTAGATGATGACTTATGATAAGGACCGGAGGGAGTAAATCATAAGCTCTACAGTTAATTAGTTTCTTTCCTGATTTTAAATTTTCATGATTTTACTATCTTCACATTTATGATTGATTGTTTTGATAGTACTACAGTACTTAGCATCTGAAAGCTTATTCTCTGTAGCGCTTCCAAAATAGTTGTTAGTTGTTTGGTATCATTAACTACTGGACTTTTTGTATAGTATCTTTCCTGGACCCGGAAATATTAACAATAGTAGTTAATTGGTTAGTATATTTAACAATAAATGGCTATGGCCAATATAGACACACGCGTATGAATAAATTATCGCTCAAGTGTTCAACCTGCTCATATTTCATGGCTTACTGAGATGAAGGCGTAAACTTGGTTCATTAGAATATGATAGATTGACGTTTGATTTATCTGTTCTTGCTAAAATGCTTAAAGTGCATTAAGTGATCATGGAAATTGCTTGTCTAGCCTTTTAGCTTTTTTTTAAATTGACTTAAAATTTTATGCATTCCTCTACTCTATTTCCTAACCAAGGAAACCAAGGGATAGCATACTGAGCTAACAGGATGTTTTTAAAGAGAGAAGTGGAAAACTAAAAAAGATAAGTTATGAAATGAATTTGACTTCCAAGGAACTATTGTAATACATTCCGTTTTGATCAAGGTTTAATTGATTCTTTAATAAAGAGATATTCCAAGAACATGCAATAGGTGAAATGTTGAATGTGCAGTTGTTTGTGCTCTTCTGTTTCTTAGTAATCCCAGCATCTTATAATTTTATATAATATTTATAGGCATTGAAGGATGGTGACTTGTTAATGAATGTGGGAAGTCTGAAGGAAGCATTGCCCTATTATGAAAAGGTTATGGATAAATTAACCTTCAAGGTAAATGTTTTGATTTATGATGGAGTGAATTCATATCTATCGTTTCGGTAGGATGTTAATATCATCTCTCTGAATGCCAACTAAATCCATGTTTGATTAGGCAGAGCATGAGAGACGGAACGAATGGAATGAGATGAGCCTTTTTTCTTGAAAACAAAAGGGTTTATATTTTTTTTTTCCTAATATAAGATTCATAGAGCATGTGTGGCGGATGCTCATACTGTTTGTATAAATCCTCTTACATGGTCCTATTTAAAAATGTGTTTTTGATATCAGAATCTCAGGTTATTTTTAGCAAAGAAAAGAAAAGACAGGCAATGAATATTACTTGTTCCATGATAAGGTAGTGCAAGATATATACAGATGTCATCAATAGCCCATCGGATAGGCCATCCGAAAACTTGTATTGGGTGCAAGCAACACTTTCTGGTTGCGTATAGAAATTGCCTAAAAGTATACACGTTTTTTTTAAATGCTCAATCTGCTCACTTTTATGAGTTTGTGTAGTTTTTTTTTCATTCCTATAGCATCATTTGTTCTTCGTATTATCCTGAATTTAATTCCTTATGGCTTCTTCTGACAACTAATTACCTTACAGAGAAGATTAGGAATTCAAATGGTTCGATGCAAAAGAAGGATCATACTGGCTTTTTCCTGAAGGTATGAAAACAAAAAAGGCAAAACTATTAGATTGGTCCTGTAAGTTATTTTTTGGTTGCGATTTCGTCCCTTAACTTTTTTTCGTTTCAAATAAATCCGGAAGTTTGCAACTTGTTTCAAATAAATCCTTCCGTCCAATTCTGTTTTAACACCGTTAATGGGAGCCTCCTACGTGGCAACCAATGGTCTTACAAGGCTAAAAATCAACGTTACACCCAAAACGATGTCGTATAAGACCAAAATATAAGCTTATTGGGCTATTCCTAACTGTTTTGGTTTTCTCTTTTGGCCTCATATGACATCATTTTGGGCGTGTAACGTTAAGTTTTAGCCACGTAAGACCAATGGTTGCCACATAGGAGGCTCTCATTAACGATGTTAAGACAAAATTGGATGGAAGGATTTATTTGAAACAAGTTACAAACTTACGGATTTATTTGAAACGAAAAAAAGTTAAGGGACGAAATCGCAACCAAAAAATAACTTACAGGACCAATCTAGTAGTTTTGCCAACAAAAAACTAAATTGATTAATGTTATAAGTCTTTAGTTGATCCTTTCAATTCGCATTAGTTTAAAATATGACATTCAATGATGGCTGCTTTGGTTGTGATCTCCTGATCTGACATAGTGATATCACTTAAGTTGAATTTTAAGCTAACTCAGTCAATATCAGTTATGCTTTTAACAACCATTCAGTGATGATGCTTTTTATCACTTTCCAGGGTTGGTGGAAAGATCTTCTTCACGGAAAGATTTATAAAGAGCTTGATCAAAGTGGCAAAATGGTTTTGCTTATAGAGATACTAACCATGAGTTCTGATGTGGGTGATAAGGTGTTAGTTTTCAGTCAGAGCATACCCACCCTAGACCTCGTAGAACATTTTCTCTCAACAATGCCTCGACTTGGCAAATGAGGGAAGTTTTGGAAGAAGGGAAAAGATTGGTATAGGTGGGTTCATATTTTAAAATTCTGTCCAATTTGCTGCTAGTTGTCAATATTCTGGTTTGAAAAATGTTTCACTGATTGGGTATTTTTTTTCAAATTTGTAGTCAGGAATGTACTCTCCCTTGAAACACATTCATGCTTGGATACATGTTAATTGTTGCTTAGGTCTTCTAATGATTTAGGATTATGTTTTTTGTGTTAAGACACCCTTCTGTTTAATGTTTCATTGGCTGCCCAAATTAATTTTTGCATTTTGAAATTTTCTCGGGTTTTTGTTAACTTTCCGGTATTCAGTAGTAGATGTCTTTCAGAGACACCTTTGTGGGTAGATTTTGATAAAACCCCTTAAATGAAATTGATCACTAAATATATTTTGTAGAAGTTGGTTAAGAGTTATGTATTGTAATGTATAAAATGTGTACTTTTATTGCTGACAAGCAACTGAATCAAGAAAAAAACTTAAGAAGGCTACATTTATCCTTTTTAATTCCTTAAAGATGTATGAACTTGTTATTTGATTGAAAGTATTTTTTGTTTTCCTTCAAGTGTTTTCCTTTTGCCTTTTTCTGAAAGCATACTTTAGGTTTTAAGATCAAATGTGCTTTCCATGTGTAGAATTTTGGTTTCTTGCAGTCAGTTATATATACCCCTTTATAAATTTTACTTCTGTCTGTCTAAATAAGACTTCTGCTAATTCATATTGTTCTTATCGCCTGTATTGCTTCATCTCTAACTGCACAAATGATGATCTTATATTATATATTTTAATTATCCAAGGTTAGTACTTTGTGCTAAGTATGATTCTTATTTCATAGCTAATGCTTAGAAATTATGATGTGATCTGAAAGTTCTGAGACTTCCACTTTGAGTATGGTAACTTATATTTTTCTAATTTGTGCCTAAGCATTCACTTCCAAGGTTGGAAATTAGGCACGCTGGTGGTAAGGTCATACACTCAATACCACGATATTTGCAAATCAATATCTAACTTGACTTGAAATACCTTGACTGGTTTCACTCTGGAAAGATAACTTCTAAAAATTTAAAGATACACATTTTTTACTTGATCATTACAAATTATTTGATTTACATCAGTTGACGAATGATGTTATTGAGGTCAAATACTTTTCCTGTGTGTAGGTATGGGCAGACAAAGCCTGTGTTTGCTTACCGATTGGCTCATTGTAGGTATGACGCTTTGAATAATATAATGGGAGGAGCCATGGATAGTGAAAACAGCGTGGCAAATCCTTCTTCTACCTCAACCCATTTTTCCAATGAAGAGGTATAACCTATTTAATGTGTGTGTGTGTGTGTATATATATATATATATATAAAACGTTTAAATTCTCTATTTTAAACATGTATATTTTTTTTTCATATTGCAGCAAAATTTGAATGTTGAGGAAGACCACGCTGAAGATGAATGAGAATGATGTCATTGGCAAGCATATATATATATATATATATATGTGTGTGTGTGTGTGTGTGTGTGTGTGTGGATTATTTATAGCTTTGAGTTATTTTCTTTTGAACTTACAAAAAATTATGTTAACTAGCAAGTACTTAATTTAGTGTTGTACTCTTTGGATTATAGAACAATATAATCTTGTGTTATAATCTTATGTTATTTTGGTATGTATGGTGATTATAATTTAATTTATTATGTATATATATATACACACACACACACTACTCAATAATTTTATTAAAAGTGTTGCATATAGAGTGAACCTAAAATAAGTGTTGTCTATATGAAGTTGACAATAGTTATATAACTGTTGCTGAAACATAATGCAACGGTTTTATCAGTGTTGCATATGCTATAAATGAAAAAACCGTTGCTGTTTAAAAGGCAAAGGCAATGGTTTTTTTACCAAAGTCGTTGCATATTCTGAACAAACAAAGCTGTTTATAAGTCAAAGGGCAACGGTTTTCTGAAAATTGTTGCCAAATACAAAAACCGTTGCTGTTTAAAAGGCAAAGGCAACGGTTTTCTTACCAAAATCGTTGCATATTCTGAACAAACAAACCGTTGCTGTTTATAGTAAAACCGTTGCATATTATGTACGAAGAAACCGTTGCTGTTTATAAGTCAAAGGGCAACGGTTTTCTGAAAATTGTTGCCAAATACAAAAAACCGCTGCCTTTGACAATAGGCAACACTCACCTAGAGAACAGTTTGAAAACCGTTGCCTATACTTTCAGCAACGGTTTTTGTGCTTTAAGCAACGGTTTTGTGTCGTTGCAGAAAATTAAAAATGTTGTAGTGCTAGGTGAAAGGTCATGCTTCACTTCTATAAATTGTAAACTTTCACAAGGAATGAAACAACTTGGATGTTCATTGTATAGTGAGAGCTTGTGCTCCTATTTGGTTCTTGTGAGAGCCACGGTCATATCAAGAGTGATTCTTGTGAGGAGACCTTGGACATATCAACCCTTGGTTGTGTGGCATCCATCCCCTTGTTCTTAATTTCAAACCAAAAACTCAAGTCCTTTTAACACTTAGTCCAATCCTCTTCTATCAATTATTTCTTTGGTTTTGTGTTCATAGTTCTTTGGATCAATTCCTTTCCTCTTAAACCAATCAGCCCCCAATTCTTCCCAAGTGTTTTTCCATACATAAGAGAGTATTCCAAAAGTCCTAAACTCAACTTCCTCCTTTTCCTAACCACTTAGATTTTGCCCAAGCCTCTTTGTAACCAATTTGTGTGAAACCCTTGTCATTGGTAGTCTATATTTCACTCTCGAGTAGACATGACATTCCTAATCAATTAAACTCCTTGTTAGAAACGATCCAACATGGCTACCTCATGGGAGAATGTTATCAATTGGTATCAGAGCTCATCCCTAGGGTGAAGCTCTTTCTTGAAGGTTTGTTCGGATTCGAGGATGAATCCTTTTCAAGTGGGAGGGATTAATGGAATATAGATTGAGGGCAATCAATACAAATTCCATTAATAGAAAGCAAATGAGGAAGTCCTCAAATTAATTCAAGAGAAAGTCAATAACCCTTCATTTACATGCCTATTCATGGAGATAAAGAATAATCATTTGTATTTATTGGAAGTTATGAATTAACGAAGAAAGTGAAAAGTCAAGTGAACTTCGATCTCCAAGTCATCTAGAAGCATTCGGCCAAGACCATGAGGGAATGAAGCATCACACGCCAAGGATGCAAAGAGAAGACTCTCAGTTTTTCCATCAAGCATCTTTAATCATTATTAATCATTAGTTATCATTAGTTCATAATTATGTGTATTAATGGGGGGGGTTACAAAATGTATTAAGGGGAATTTATTGGCTCATTAATTAGGCATGAATGAAGAGGATAAAGATGAGCATGTGGGCAGCCAACTCACACACCATCCTCCTCTATATAAGGAGCCTTGTTTTTCATTTGTAAACACACTTGGAAGAAATAAGAAAGAAAACTCTATAGTTTTGATAGTTCTTGTGATTGGTGTTCTTGGAGCTCTACTTATAGTTATTGGACCATGGTGTAACCACCACTACTACAAAAAAGCCTTTTGAATGAGGTTATTTAACCTAAGAGAGGACGGTTCCGAACCCCCCTTAAATCTATTGCCGTTAAAAGTACTATTTTAATGAGGGCAGTTCTGTTAAAAGTACTATTTTAATGAGGGCAGTTCAGAACCGCCCTCTTTTTTTTTTAAGAGGGCGGTTCGGAACCACCTTTTTTTTAAAATAACCTCCTTTAAAAAAAGGGTTGTTCCCATTTTTTATTTAAAGAAGGCAGTTCGGAACTGTCCTTTTTAATTTAAATAACCTCCTTCTTTACAATTTTTTTTAAATAGATTGTGTTTTAAGAACCGCCCTCTTTTTTTTTAATAGCTATTTCTTTTTTGGATTTTTCAATTATAGAACTAATGTCTAAATTTTTAATTTCCCTGTTTGCATTATTTTGCATTGACATAAATAAATAATTATCGCAATACCATACATATTAGTTCTAAAAAACATATAATACAAGACGTTTAATCCAACCAATTTTTTTTATAAGAGAAAATTTTATTAAAAGACACCCAGCTCAGCAGTAAGAGATTTACCGCCAACTGAGCAAAGAAAAACAAAACAAAAAAAGAAGAAAAACACCTAGAAATACAGTACCCCACCAGATATAACAATACACAAGACATAACACCTCGAAATAAGAGGGTACTAGAGCATAAACCATAACCAATTGACTTCATTATATAATGTAAGTGTAGCATGTTGTACTAAAGCATGAATGAGTGTGACGACAATGGTTGTCTTGCTGAATCCATATCATCGAAATTAATCTTCCTCTCCATTGGCTACTTGTCCTCGGACTAGACTTTCTCTTGTTTGACTGCAAAAGCCAAACCAGTCAGAAATTTAGATTTTAGATCAAACTACTAGAAAATTTTTATCAGGCACAAACTATAATTCAAGCACCGACATAGACCAAATCTTCAGAAGAGAAACATTAGCATAACCTAAAGTCCGAATTGGAAAAAAACACGCAACATTCAAGCCAGCGCATAATGGAGAATAGAAGATGCAAACAAACAAAAGCTTTAACCATTCAGAAAGTTGCTAACTTACTTAACTAAGAATTCATCCTGCTGCTCCAGTGTTGAATATATCTTGCCCAGCAACATGCATCATACTATGAATATGTGTAGCAAATATAGAAAGGAATAGAAAACATCCCAAATGTTGGATTTTCTGCTCTTATAAACAGAAAATAGAAGGTAACATTGGATTTTCTGCATATGCAGAGACATCCCTACCCCTCCCAATAGTTCCCTTTAACACTTGAGTCAAGCCTGTCTCTCTCTTAGCCTCCCCCTCCCACCCCAATTCACACTACCCTTCCTCTCCCCTGTTCCCTGAGTCCTCCTTGCCAGCTGCCCAGCTTGTAGTCATAACCACCATTCCTGTAACCGATCTCTATTTTGACGGTTTATCTACTGTTACAGTCATCTCTCCAATTCTATCATTTTCTTTCTCTTTCAATACACATGTGGTTAATATGACCCATTCTTACCCAGCCCATTCTTATTCCTTCAACTATATACCTGGATTACGGATCTATCATTTTGCCTCGGTGTGCTGTGAGCTGTTAGTATGACTACAGTCAAGACCTAAACTCCATGGAAGAACTATTGCTCACAATTATATGTGGGTGTAAAGAAGCACAAAATTATAAATAAGGAAAATTGACAATTCACACTAATTTAAGTTTTACAAAATCTAAAAGCGTTAACCACATTACACAAAACCATGTGATATTTAATTCCTTGTTTGTTCTCTCGCAGTTTGGATGAATTTATAAACTAAAAACTAAAACTAAGATGTTAAATACGAGAAAGCTAGCAACTTGGATATGTTTTCTTATAACACTTAATATTGGCTATATAAGGTTAGTTTAGCAAATTACCTGGCCTAACAAAATCAGATAGACCAAAATCAATAACTTTCATCGCAGCATTCTCCTCTTTTGAGACAAAAAGAAAATTCTGCAAAGTAGGCAAAACATCCAGGGTGAAGACATGTAATAGACTTGATAGGTAATTATACAAACAAAAAATCGCTTACTCAATTAAAGGCATGACCAAATTATTCTAAGATGTTCACAACTTCTCAATATCATACCTCTGGTTTAAGAACACGATGAACAACTCCTTGAAGATGACAACAGGAAACCACGACTATAATTTGTACAATAATAGCTTTAGCGTAATCCTCTAGGTATCTTCCACCTCTTTAACAAGCAATTAAAAGAATCCAATTATAATCATGCTAGTCAAAACCAAACTTTTATGATGAAATAATGGAGGGACTAAAAAGGAAAGGATAGCAAATGAAAGATAAGCCTTCAGTTTTACCTATCTAAAATTCTGTCAAGAAGTTCTCCGCCCTCACACAACCCAACAACAATGAGAATATTATGACATAAGAATAAACATCTAACCAGCGATGAAAACCTTTGATATTGCATTTCAGAACCAGTAAAACAGTGCAGATATAATTTATCAGAAAATGATCAAATCAAACTATCACAAGCACAGAAAAGCAAATAGAAAAGCACCCTGCACTAGAAAAGCAAGTTATATGTATGCTTGACATGTATCAGTTAACATATGTTTTGACCAAGTTCTAGTGCTGATAATGGTTGGACAAAATTGACAAAGTTCCAGCAACATATATTCCAAGCTTATAAGTTAAAAATAACTGGAAGCAATCATGATAAAGATTGCATCAAAACTTGAGATTTATATCTGATTCACAGCATTACACAAGAGTTTATGATATTAATCCAAAGAACCGGCATGTGCCCGGAACACAGAAAATATAGCACAATGATTTATCAATACTGAGTTACTGACTACTATACGCATAATGAAAATTTGAAAATTGAAACATGTGATGATTATAATTAATAAACAACTAAAAACAACAAAAACAAGTACAAATCAGAGTGTGTTCTTACATGATAGATCTGAGATGATGAGGAATTGAGGATGATATTGGTTAGTGGTTGGTGCACCAACTCCCCCCTTTTCAAATTTTCCTACTTGTTTTGTTTTTTTTTCCCAATTGGAAAATTGATTGAAAAGAGGTGCATAGAGAGTGTAATGAATGAGAGCAATAATTAGGGAGGGAAATGAATGAATGAAAGAGAGGGAGGGATGGAAGGAGGTGACGTGAAATGCAGAATGTGAGGGTTTTTTGTTCTCAATCACGATGGTGTACTAACCAGCGAACCGTACGATGGTGTACGAACCGGCAGAAACGAAGACGAACCAAAGAGGAGAAGAACTGCGACGGTGGAAGAACCGGAGAAGACGATCGCGAACCGAAGATGAGACGGCGGAGTGAAACGAAGAAGATGAACCACTGCGTTGATGGCCTTCGTTCTCTGCTTCGGTGTGGTGGCGGTGGCCGGTCTTCCATGCTTCGTTCTCTGCTTCGAAGAGTGGAGGTGACGGCAGCGGTGAATCTTAATGGCGGTGGCGGCTTCCTTTTCCCTCTTCTGTTTCGTGATGGGGTTTGGTGGCTAGAGCGGCGAGGTTGAAGGGCGGCTTCTCTTATGTTCTCTGCTGAGTGAAACAATGGCGTGATTTTATTTTCCCTTTTTTTTTAATTCAAGGTTTAACAGGGCGATTCAACAAATCAACCCTCTTCAATAATGCTTTGGATTTTAAATTTGCTAAACAAAGGAGGTTCCTGAGCGGAACAGCCCTTAATAATTAATTTTTTTAGGTTGGTTAGGATAAATAACCCTTCTCTTTAAAGCATTTCAACTAAAGAGGGTTGTTCCTTAACGGAACCGTCCTTAAAATACCGCCTTCGATTAACAAAATTGTAGTAACACCCCTCTATTTTTAATAGTTTCAGTAAAATAATTAAATGATTTAATATGATGTTTCAAGATTGAAGTGTCGTAACAAAATTTTGATTTCATTTATTATATTTGAAATATGTTTCCCAAACGAAATAAGTATAAATTTGTTATAATACGCTTTAGAAAAATAAAAGAGTGCTTTTACTTAGTTTAATTAATATTTTGACAGAGAGCTCAACTGGCAAACATTAGAGGCATTTTCATAAATTGTTTTTTTAGAAGCATATGTTTAATTTAATATTTGGAACGTTCTTGTAAATTTTCATAGCATTCTAAGATTGTTTTATTTTAAGCTCTCGGACTGGTTTGATATATTACCAGTATAAGTTATATTTAATAATTTGTTATTTCGAAAATCTTAATGTTATACTTTATCAAGTTTGATGTTAAGATTGCGAAAATATATTTATATTTGAATTTTATAATTTTTCTTATGCAATAGTTATCTGCAAAGACCGGTAACTTTATTATTTTTCAATTAGTTTGGAGTAATTAAAATTTCAATATTGTTCTACTTAAATGTATTTTATTTTTAGGATTGTCAAACTTTTGGTTATAATCCAAAATACCTACACACATAGATCCACGTATAAGAAACATATTATTAAGATATGTATGTTTCTCTAAGCTACCCTCTGTACCACCGCCCCATTTAATATTTTCCAAAGAAACCCAAGTTCCCTTGTCCAGAGTCCAGCCCGTGAGAAAACAAAAAGAACACATCAGAGAAAGAAATAGAAAGAAGAAAAGAGCATCAGCGAGAAAGAGATGAAGAACTTTCGTTTTTCTTGATTTCTTGATCCAATAATTTAAGATCCAATCGTCCAACCTCAAATCCTTCTTAGATAAATAATCCTATCAACTTCCTCTATCCATTTACCTAATTTATTCGACGATCCATCAATATTTTTATTATCCATATATTTTTAAATAAAGAGATGTTTTGGGGAAAAGTTATATATTTTTATTGTACAATGATATATATTTATTATTTTGACAAAAATGAATTTATTTGATATATTTATAGATATATATATATATATAAATATATATATTTTTAATGTTATAATTAGTTTTAACGTGTCTCCTTATTTAGATTAAGTATGTTAGTGTTGACCTTGACTCTGGAATAAGTCGCGGATGTAAAAGTGGCTCTATCGCTATGACTAAAAAACCAAGGTAAGAGGGGAGATATTTGCATAAATTAGGGAAAGGGTATGGTAATAATAATAGGAATATAATTATATGCATGTTTAATTTGTACATTGGTTATGAATTGATTAGTTTCTAATCTTAAGGTTTTATGTGAGTTCAGTATGTTGATTATTATCATGATGTAATGATTTATGTGTGTGATAGTTATTATTGTTGAATGATTGGCTTTGTATTACAATTGATTTCATGAATTGGATACTTATTCCTATTATTGGTATATTGAATTACAATAAGTTAGTAAACTTGTATAAAATTGATTTAATTATTAAAAGGTTTGGTTATTAATAATCAATTAAAATGGATTAGAAACACGATCATTATGAAGTGAGGAAGGACGTTAGGAATTGGAAAAGATGTTGCGAAGATTCTACGGACTGAAGGACGTTTCGTGAAGGTTCATAGAATTGACGAATGAGAGTGTTATAATGATTAGATTGTGTTATTGTGATTAGATCGTGTTATTGAAACAATCGCGGAAAACTACTATAGAGGACTTTGATCCACTAGAGGACCTAATACAGTGTGAGGTATTCTAGAGGGATGAAGTATTGGATAAGTCGGGGATTGGTCATGTGCACAGTATGATAGTTTTTATCAGTCGCATATACACATCTTGACTAGTTGAGGGTGGTCCCTACTATAGCCAATTTGGGTAAAACGACCCAAATTGTACGAAAGACGACTCGTGAAGTACTGTGCAAGCTGTAAAACCCTACCTTAATTTATACTCTAATTACCCTGATTGATTTAGTGACTTAAAAATTTTATTTTCAAAACCTTTTTAACTTATAAAAATTTCCGGAAAATCCTGTGATAATGCATTTTTAATATCACCAGAATGCCAACAGGGCAAAACATTTCTAAGTACAATCGTTTTACATCATTTGCAAAATAAGGGTATGTCCTTGGAGTTCATTAGCTCCCAAAAGATAAATTAAATATATATATAAAGTTCTCAAAATAAATTCCTAGACCAACAAGTGGTCAAACCCCTAAATACCACACTCCACAGAGTGGAGTGTGCTCCTGCTCGGTCATGACTCGTGTAAACTCCTTCTGTACCTGTAATAAAAACAGCAAGAAGGATAACATTACATAGAACTTAGGAAATAACCTCTAAAAAGTCATAGTAATAAACTAAGCCTATTATACTCCTGACTTAATGCTACCACACAGAGAAATCACAAGCATATTCAGACACATTCACGCATATTCACTTTCCCTTGTTTTCCCCCACTGGGACGTTTACACCTGTTAAGACGTTTTCACCCAATTAGACATTTTCACCTTTTAGGACGTTTATCAGCCATCAGGACCTTTCCACACCCATTAAGACGTTTTATACCCGTCAGGACCTTTCATTATCTTTACCATTATTAACCATTCATTTTCCCTACATATCTTTTTACTTATTCTTTTAATTGCGCATAATGATCCGTGGTGACACATTCTACACCTAACGGGACCTTTTTCACCTAATGGGACGTTTGCACCTAATGAGACCTTTGCACCTAATGAGACCTTTGCACCTAATAGGACCTTTGCATCTACTGGGACCTTTGTCACTTAACAGGACGTTTGTACCTAATGGTGCGTGTCACCCAACCGGATCATTATTTAGCATCATTCATAATTTATTGGGCCCTCATGACCTACTCTCTTTATTTTCACACCATTAGTTTCTGACTTTACTTAACTCTTCCATTACCCTATTCACTTCATACAATTAACTAAACTTAACACTATGTCATATTCATCTCATAATTCTAAGTCGTCACTTATATCATTACCCAACATTCATCAATTAACTCTATATATCTTATGTTCATTTCAAAACCCAACCCTTCATACACATCAATAGAAACATCATTAACCAAACATTACATAGCCACATATTATATCCACATAAATTCATAAAACCATAAAATCCCTAGAGGGTTCATTTCCTTTATTCCCATACTTCATTTATTTTCTATATCAACTACCCTATTGTTTATTCTCATAACTATTTATCTACACTTAGCTACCACTATAAACATCCTAGAAATCATGCCCTAAATCAAGGTATAATACCACCTTCTTACCTCATGGTTCTATTAGAACCTGGTTTACGGTGCGGCGAGGAGATCCTGCTTTGGCTTACAACGCTCCGGCGAGGAGATCCTGCTTTGGCTTACAACGCTCCGGCATATCCCAGTCCAAGCTACGGTCACACCGATCTTTCAACATCCCGCTCTTTTAATACCTTTAGCAAAATAATTAAATGATTTAATATGATGTTTTCAAGATTTGAGTGTTGTAATAAAATTTTGATTTCATTATTTTAATTGAAATATGTTTTCTAGTCAAAATAAATAAAAATTTGTTATCATACGTTTTCCAAAAATAAAGTAGTACTTTTATTTAGTTTAATTAACATTTTGACAGGGAGCTCAAGTGACAAGCCTTAGAGGCATTTTTATAAATAGTTCCTTTACAAAAATATGTTTAACTTAATATTTTGAGCATCCCTATAAATTCTCATAATGTTCGGAGACTGTTTTATTTTTAGCTTCCAGACTGACGTTAATATATTACCGGTATAAGTTATATATAACGATCTCCTATTTCAAAATTATAAATATTATATTTTATTGAGTTTAACATTAGGATTGAGAAAGCATATTTACTTTTGAATTTTGATACTTTTTCTTATACAATGGCTATCCGTAGAGACCGATAACTTCATTATTTTTCAATCAGTTTTGAGTAATTAAAAAATACAATATTGATGTACTTAAATGTATTTTATTTTAGGATCGTCAAAGTTTTAGTTATGATCCAAAATATCTACACACATTGACCCACAAATGAAAGTAAATTATTAAAATATAATGAAAAACCTCCTAATACTACCCAACCCCATATGATACCCCGTCAACCAAAAAGAAAAAAAAAATAAAAGAAAGAAAGCCCACACCCAAACCAACCCAAAAGAAAAAGACACATAAAGAACGAGAATATGAAAGAAAACAAAGAAACACACACAGAGAGAGCATTAGAGACGGAGAAAGAAATAGAACAGAGACGAGAAGAAGAACGGAAATTTTAGGGGTTAACTTAAACCAATGATACAAAACTAGGGTTTGACTAGGGTTGACTTTCCTCTCTTCTCTCTCTTCACCCTCACGGTTTCCTCCTTGGCCGTGCCTTGCCGTTCATGGCAAAGAGGAGGGGTAGACCGCCGAAAACACCCTCGTCCTTAGCAAAGAAAGCCTCTAATGAAACTGATGATGATGATGGTACGCGGAGTAAACTTGATGTTGCACTACTTGATGATGAAGACCTAGAGGAGATCGATAACTTGTCTCTTAAGAAAGCGGAGATGCTATTGAAGAACCTTGATCTTTTACGAGAAAAAGTTAAGGAGAAGGTAATGATTGATGGAAATACATCAGCCAGTGGCAAAAGTGCAGAGAAAATTGCAGATCAGATTAATGGTGCAAAGAATCCTAATCCTGCGACAAACGTGAAACAACCTTCTATATGGAATAGTTTTGATGTTTCGAAACTAAGAAATGCAGGAGATAAGTTGAATTTCGTGGAACCTGTCATGAAGGAAGGAATGAGAATTGGCAAGATCGAGGCAGAGGATGTAGAAAGTGAGATACTTTTCTGGAAAAATGCACTAATATTTTATGTATTAGGTGCAAAACCACCTTACTCAGTTTTGAGTGGTTACATAAGGAAAGTCTGGGGACATCTTGGTATCGACTAGATCCTTATGCACACTGATGGTAAAATGGTGGTGAGATTATCAACAGTGGAAGCTAGGGATGAAGTGTTGCAAGTTGGCATCTATCACTTTGATAGAAAGCCATTTATCATTGCACCATGGTCAGCTGGTTCTGGCACTAAGTCTCATGTTGATAGGCTCCCTGTGTGGATTCAATTGCCTAACCTGAACTTGAAGTTTTGGAGTCAAAATGCCTTGAGTAAAATAGCCAGTTTAATAGGGACACCAATTATGGTGGACCAAGTCACTAAGGAGCGCAATAGAATAAATTTTGCATGCATACTAGTAGAGGTTGATCCAAATATGTTGCCTGATGAGATTCTTTTTGAGGATGACAAATGAAATATTGTTGCACATAGAGTAACCTATGAATGGAAGCCAGTAATTTGTGCAAATTGCTCAAATTATGGCCATGATTCAAAGTCTTGTAGAAAAAATGTCAGGAAGCAATGGGTGGTGAAAAAGAACCCCCTGGCTGAAGGTGCAGGTGTAACACCTTAGCTAAATTACCCATAATTTACCCCTATAATTTATTAGCGTAGTTAAAAATTCCCTTTTTAATTAGTTAAAATCCACCGTCACACGGATGGAGTTTCCTTTGTTTTTAGGACCTCCCAAAAATAATGTAAACTTGCACCTGATAAACATAATTCATATATCATTCCAGAAGCCAGCAGGGCTTAATATCTACAGTGTGTCATAGCACGCCAGTATCACATAGTCATCAGAGTATGAAGCGGAAACATAAACATAAGTTTGTTATATACAATCCATCAAAACACCCCTATATATATATATATATATATCTAAGGGGCTGTCCTAGGCCACCCAAAAGGATTATTCACATTTTTTTACAACCCAAAAAGTGATATCACATCATCATAGTGATGAATGGGCCCAGGACATTTTCATGTCCTATAGTACTAAATCTACTCTCCCTGTAAGGGAGAGTGCACCTGCTCGGCCGGGGGCTGCGCTAGCTCGATCTCAGAACCTGAAAAATATTAAGGGAGTGAGCATTGCACATGAAATAGAAATGCAAATAGACATATCGACTCACTAGGCCAAACACAATTATCATATAATTCACACATTGCACATTATCACTTTTCATGCCTTAACTCATTCCAAGATTTCCCATTTTTAATCAATTTCAATTCTATTTACATCTTTCCCTTTTTAAGTCTCATTTTCCGATTCATTACCTTTTCTATTTTTACTCTCTTTCATTATTCATCTTTACCATGTGTAACCTCAAAGCAGAGATCTACACAATTTTGTGTATGCAACCACATGCAGATGATCTGCATACACCCACTATTCATTTACAAGGTATGCAACCACAAGCAGATGATCTGCATACCCCCACGATTTAATTACGGTGTATGCAACCACAAACAGATGATCTGCATACACCCACAATTCCTTTACGAGATATACAACCACAAGCAGATGATCTGTATACCCCCACAATTTAGTTACGATGTATGCAATCACAAACAGATGATCTGCATACGTCGTTAGTTCCTTTTTACTTCCCTTTTTACCTTTTATTTACTCTTTTCATAATTATTAACCAATTGCACTAAACAGTTTATCATTTATTTTCTCATGTCATACAATTTCGTTATCACAATTATGGCACAAATAATCAAGTATTCACAAACAATATCCATGACACATAGAAAATTCTCATCAATGCATTTAGATTCCAAATTACATTTTTATGAACATTCCTATTAATATTCCTTCTTTTCTCCTAGGGTTTTCTAACTATTCTTATTCTCCTAATGCAAATAACTCCTAATAAACCAATATAGCTAAGTGGATACCCATCCCTAAGACAAGCCAATACCCACCCCCTTACCTTGGTGTGCTGAGTAAGCAAACGGAAACTTAGAACCTCCTGAACCTCCTTAGCTTAGTGTACCACCTAAGGATAGCTAATGCCCAATGGTTGTAGAGTGCCCTAGAATGATTGTTGTATGGTTGAATAGAGCCTTCCTTGTCTTGGTTTTGTGGAGGAGGTGAACTCATGTAATGATTTCCATGATGGTGGCAACTTGAAAATCAAGGGGTGATGAGGAGGAGGGAATACACGAATTTGGTGAGAAGGAAGAGGGAAGAGGTTTTTAGTTCACAAATTAACTTGATGTTTGATAAGGTTAGGGAGTATGATAAGTGTTTGACTTGGTTCTTGGGTTTAGAGTGGTGGAGGGTGGAGTTTCACAATGGAAGATCAAGAGGATAGAGGTAGGAGATGATGAATAGTGCCTTATTGCCTTAGAAAAATATAAGGCCAACAAGTTGGCACTCTAACTTAATCAGGAGAAGAAAATCGTGTGGCCAAGAGGCCACAACTTGGCCCCCAAGTCTGATCTGGACGCACCAGATCTGTTTAGGATCAGCGCGCGCGCCTGGGGGCAGAATCGCGCGCCTGGGCGAACGATCAGCACCACTCCTCATGTTGGTGCGTGGCGCAGCAACTGGTGCATGGCTGGAGGAAGTCTGGCGTGCCAATAACTTGGGCTGGTGCTGCTGATGCGTTTTCCACGCGCCTGGGCGAATTGGGGCCTCGCCTGGGCGGTTTTTCCACTGGCTGGTGCACTTAGGAACAGTGCACGCGCCTGGGCGCATGCTGGTGCGCCTGGGCGCATGCTGGTGCGCCTGGGCGGGACACAGGGATTTCAATCTTCGATTCGCCGTAACTTTTTCGTTAACCGTCGGATCGGGTCCAAATTTTTTGACAAGCTTCTTCACCCCATAAACTTCATATCCAACGGTGGAATTTATTTTCTTATCATCCTATAATAAATTTCTAATTTTCTCTTTTCGGTCGATTTCTAACATCTAAAACGCCGATTTAACCCCCGATTTCGCTTATATAATTCTGCTCGAAGCCACAATTGCCTTCTATACAACCCCTAGGACTTATAATCACCACTCACCTATCTATCAAAATTCGTTAAGTCATTATTCCAATTTTTCTTAGGTTTTTAATAATAATTTCATTTAAAATAAAGTTTAGGATGTTACAATTCTCTCTCACTTACCAGAATTTCGCCCTCGAAATTCGACTCTGGAGAAAAACAATTGTGGGTGGGGCTCCTTCATTTTAATCTCCAATTCCCAAGTGGCCTCTTCCACATTGTTTCTGCTCCAGATCACCTTCACTAGTGGGATTCCCTTGCCCCTGAGTTGCTTTATCTGCCTGTCCTCAATTCTGATTGGAAGAATCTCAAAAGTAAGATTCTTCTTCAATGACAAATCATCCGCTGCTACCACATGAGAGGGATCATGAATGTATTTCCTGAGTTGAGAAACGTGAAATACACTATGAAGCCTTGACAAATGTGGAGGCAAAGCGATCCTGTACGCCAAAGGTCCAACTCTTTCCAGAATCTCATAAGGTCCAACAAACCTCGGAGTCAACTTCCTGGACTTGATAGCCCGACCAATTCCTTTAGTAGGGGATACTCTCAAAAAGACATGATCACCCACCTCAAATTCTAGAGGCCGCCTACGCTTATCTGCATAACTTTTCTGTCTATCCTGAGAAGTTTTCATCTTATTCTTTATCATAGTGATCTTCTCAGTGGTTTCCTGTACCAATTCTGGACCGGTCATCAAATTTTCACCAATTTGAAACCAGCAAAGAGGCATTCTACACTTCCTGCCATAAAGTGCCTCAAAAGGTGCTATACCAATGCTGGAGTGAAAGCTGTTGTTGTAAGTGAACTCCATCAACGGTAGCAACTGCTCCCAATTACCAGTCTGCTCTAGAACACAAGCCCTCAACAGATCCTCCAATGTCTGAATAGTACGCTCAGACTGTCCATCAGTTTGAGGATGATAAGCTGTACTAAACCTCAACTTAGTACCCAAGGCCTGTTGAAGACTCTGCCAAAATCTAGATAGAAATCGTGGATCACGATCAGATACAATACTAGAAGGCACACCATGAAGCTTCACTATGTCCCGTATGTACAGCTGTGTCAACTTCTCAAGTGTGTACTTCTTGTGAATCGGGATAAAGTGAGCACACTTTGTTAAGCGATCTACAACAACCCATACACCATCACAACCTGCAGTAGTTTTAGGTAGACCCGTCACAAAGTCCATGGCTATGCTATCCCACTTCCATTCAGGAATGTCAACTGATCGCAACGGACCACCTGGCTTTTGATGCTCAATCTTCACCTTCTGACAAGTCAAGCAATGGGACACATGCTCGGCCACATCAGACTTCAACCCTGGCCACCAATAGATCTTCTTTAAATCCTGATACATCTTTGTCGTACCGGGATGGAAACTCATTTTTGATTGGTGAGCTTCCCACAATATGTCTCTTCGAACTTCGAAGTCCATTGGAACACATATTCTACCTCTAAACTTGATAACTCCATCTGCACCCTTGATAAAATCAGGTTCCTCTTTACTTGCTGCTCCTTCCAATAACTTCTGGAGTTCTTCATCATCCGCCTGCCTTCCCTTAATCAAGTCCATTAACTCATTAGTGACCTGTAACATTTCCAGAACAATACTTTTCTCTTTCACCAGCATGTTCAAATTGAGGTCACTAAACTCCTGGATCAGCTGCATTTCTTTTACCATCAAGTTGCTAACATGGAGAGTTTTTCGACTCAAAGCATCAGCCACCACATTAGCTTTACCCGGATGATACTGAAGATGGAAATCATAATCTTTCAAGAACTCCATCCACCTTCTCTGCCTCATATTCAATTCCTTCTGATCGAAGAGATAACGGAGACTCTTGTGATCACTAAACACTTCAAATTTCGTGCCATACAAGTAATGTCTCCAGATCTTTAGTGCAAACACCACTGCTGCTAATTCCAAGTCATGAGTCGGATAGTTCTGCTCATGTTGTCGCAGCTGTCTAGATGCATAAGCCACAACCTTGCCTTGCTGCATAAGTACACAACCCAAGCCTTGCTTTGAAGCGTCACAATACACGTCAAAGGGTTGGGTTGGATCCGGTAAAATCAAAACCGGTGAGCTCGTCAATCTCTTCTTCAACTCCAGAAAGCTGCTCTCACACTGCTGTGACCACTGATAAGGAACATCTTTCCTAGTCAATATAGTCAATGGAAGAGCTAATTTGGAGAATCCTTCAATGAATCTCCGATAGTAACCTGCCAATCCCAGAAAACTTCTGATTTCTGTAACTGATGTGGGCCTCTCCCACTTTAACACTGCTTCTACCTTGGAGGGATCTACAGCAACTCCCTTAGCAAAAATCACATGACCCAAGAAGTGTACTTCATTCAACCAAAAGCCGCACTTAGAAAGCTTTGCATACAACTGTCTTTCTTTGAGGATTTGCAGCACTATCCCCAAATGTTTCTCATGCTCACTTGGACTCTTAGAATAAATCAGGATGTCGTCAATGAACACTATGACAAAAGAATCCAAGTATGGCATGAAAATTCTATTCATGTAATCCATGAATATTGCAGGAGCGTTGGTCAATCCAAAAGGCATCACCACATACTCAAAGTGACCATAACGCATCCTGAAAGCAGTCTTTGGAATGTCCTCATCATGGATACGGATTTGATGGTATCCCGATCGGAGGTCAATTTTAGAGAATACTGCTGCACCCCTCAACTGATCCAACAAATCGTCAATGCGAGGGAGTGGATACTTATTCTTTATTGTCACTGCATTCAGCTGTCTATAATCGGTGCACATCCTGAGACTACCATCCTTCTTCTTGACAAAAAGAATGGGAGCTCCCCAGGGTGATACACTTGGCCGGATGAGTTTCTTTGCTAAAAGCTCCTCTAACTGCTTCTTCAATTCTTCCAATTCAGGAGGCGCCATTCTGTATGGGGCCATAGAAATAGGGCCAGTACCAGGTTTTAAATCAATACTGAACTCCACTTCTCGCTTTGGAGGTAATCCGGGAATCTCCGTAGAAAAGACTTCCGGAAATCCACAGACTACAGGAATTTGGCTGACATCCGACACTTCATCAACGTCTATGGCAGATAGAGAAGAATTACTGAAAATGACCGCTTTATTACGACAATCAATCAGAACATGATGTTGAGTCATGCAGTCCATCCCCAGAATAATGTCCAGTTTAGTCAGAGGCAAACAAATAAGATTGACTTTGAATTCCCGCTCCAAAACTCGGAGTGGGCAATCCAAACACATCTGAGAAGTGACTACCGAAGAATTTGTAGGAGTGGACACTGACAATTTATAAGGCATATCTATAGAGGATAACCCTAATTTCTTCATGCAGTCTATGGAAATGAATGAATGAGAAGCACCACAGTCAAATAATACACCACAAGAAATACCATTAACATGGCAAATACCTCTGATCAGCTCATCCTCTTCTGTCACTTCATCCCCATCCAGAGTATAGACCTTCCCTTTCATCAATGATTGACTCCCACCTGCATTTGGATTCTTGGCTCCATTACCTTCCTTTTTATCATGCTCTTCGGGCAACGTGAAGCATAATGTCCTGGCTGCCCGCACTGGAAACAAAGTCCTTCCATTCGAGACCGATACCAACACTCCCCTTTGTGTTGCCTTCCACAGTGCTGGAAAGTCGGGGCAGGACCAATAGAGAATGCTGCTTGGCCAGCTTGACCTACTCCCCTGGAATTCCCAAACGGGCCTGCTCGCTGCATCGGGCCTTTGCCCCTGATTGGGCCTGTCCACTGTATTGCTTTGCTCTTATTCTCCGCCTTCTCTTGTTTTAGAGCATTTTCAAATGCACTAGTCATGTTCACTAACTGAGCCAAATTTGAAATACCCTGATAAGTGAAGATGGTTCTGATCTTAGCATTCAACCCCGCTTCAAACTTAATGCACTTGGTTCGTTCATCAGCATCTCTGTACCATCCGGAGTATCGGATCAAATCCTCAAACTGAGCTGCATATTCACCGACACTCATTGTTCCCTGTTCCAACTTCAAGAATGCTAGCTCCTTCTCCCTCCTGACTTCTTCCGGAAAGTACTTGTTCAGAAATCGGATCTTAAAAAGATCCCAATTGATCACCTCATTACCAGCTTCCAAACTATGCCTCTGATGCTCCCACCAGTGTTCTGCCTCACTTGACAGAACATACTCCACCAATCTGACATACTGATCTACTGGTGGTTGCAGCGAACGAAGGATTTTCTCCATTTCCTGGAGCCATTTTTGAGCCCCATCTGGATTGAATCCCCCTTCGAACCGAGGTGGATCGTTCTTCCTGAACCTTGACATCCAATCTACAACAACAGGAGCTGGTGGAGGATTTATTGCTGCTGCCGCTGCTGCAATGTTATCCGCTTGGTTCTGTTGCATTTGTGCCATAGCTGCTGCGTGATCCTGCTGTATCTGGGTTTGGGTCTGCTGCACTTGCACCAAGTTCTCCAGTATCGCCGCCATTCTATCATTATCACCTCGTCGCCCAGCCATGCTGCTAAGCCATTGAGGAGATAAACAATTAAGCATTTAATATTAAATAAGAATATAAACTTCCTAGTCTTGGACTTAGACTCTTAGCTAAGTAATTCAGTTACTCTCTTGGTGAGTAACTATTGGAGATGTGAGTCCACACTCCAAAGGCTGAGGGAAACTGCTCTGATACCATAAATGTAACACCTTAGTTAAATTACCCATAATTTACCCCTATAATTTATTAGCGTAGTTAAAAATTCCCTTTATAATTAGTTAAAATCCACCGTCACACGGACGGAGTTTCCTTTGTTTTTAGGACCTCCCAAAAATAATGTAAACTTGCACCTGATAAACATAATTCATATATCATTCCAGAAGCCAGCAGGGCTTAATATCTACAGTGTGTCATAGCACGCCAGTATCACATAGTCATCAGAGTATGAAGCGGAAACATAAACATAAGTTTGTTATATACAATCCATCAAAACACCCCTATATATATATATATATATATATATATATATATATCTAAGGGGCTGTCCTGGGCCACCCAAAAGGATTATTCACATTTTTTTACAACCCAAAAAGTGATATCACCTCATCATAGTGATGAATGGGCCCAGGACATTTCCATGTCCTATAGTACTAAATCTACTCTCCCTGTAAGGGAGAGTGCACCTGCTCGGCCGGGGGCTGCGCTAGCTCGATCTCAGAACCTGAAAAATATTAAGGGAGTGAGCATTGCACATGAAATAGAAATGCAGTTTCCAAATAGACATATCGACTCACTAGGCCAAACACAATTATCATATAATTCACACATTGCACATCATCACTTTTCATGCCTTAACTCATTCCAAGATTTCCCATTTTTAATCAATTTCAATTCTATTTACATCTTTCCCTTTTTAAGTCTCATTTTCCGATTCATTACCTTTTCTATTTTTACTGTCTTTCATTATTCATCTTTACCATGTGTAACCTCAAAGCAGAGATCTACACAATTTAGTGTATGTAACCACATGCAGATGATCTGCATACACCCACTATTCATTTACAAGGTATGCAACCACAAGCAGATGATCTACATACCCCCACGATTTAATTACGGTGTATGCAACCACAAACAGATGATCTGCATACACCCACAATTCCTTTACGAGATATACAACCACAAGCAGATGATCTGTATACCCCCACAATTTAGTTACGATGTATGCAACCACAAATAGATGATCTGCATACATCGTTAGTTCCTTTTTACTTCCCTTTTTACCTTTTATTTACTCTTTTCATAATTATTAACCAATTGCACTAAACAGTTTATCATTTATTTTCTCATGTCATACAATTTCGTTATCACAATTATGGCACAAATAATCAAGTATTCACAAACAATATCCATGACACATAGAAAATTCTCATCAATGCATTTAGATTCCAAATTACATTTTTATGAACATTCCTATTAATATTCCTTCTTTTCTCCTAGGGTTTTCTAACTATTCTCATTCTCCTAATGCAAATAACTCCTAATAAACCAATATAGCTAAGTGGATACCCATCCCTAAGACAAGCCAATACCCACCCCCTTACCTTGGTGTGCTGAGTAAGCAAACGGAAACTTAGAACCCCCTGAACCTCCTTAGCTTAGTGTACCACCTAAGGATAGCTAAAGCCCAATGGTTGTAGAGTGCCCTAGAATGATTGTTGTATGGTTGAATAGAGCCTTCCTTGTCTTGGTTTTGTGGAGGAGGTGAACTCATGTAATGATTTCCATGATGGTGGCAACTTGAAAATCAAGGGGTGATGAGGAGGAGGGAATACACGAATTTGGTGAGAAGGAAGAGGGAAGAGGTTTTTAGTTCACAAATTAACTTGATGTTTGATGAGGTTAGGGAGTATGATAAGTGTTTGACTTGGTTCTTGGGTTTAGAGTGGTGGAGGGTGGAGTTTCACAATGGAAGATCAAGAGGATAGAGGTAGGAGATGATGAATAGTGCCTTATTGCCTTAGAAAAATATAAGGCCAACAAGTTGGCACTCTAACTTAATCAGGAGAAGAAAATCGTGTGGCCAAGAGGCCACAACTTGGCCCCCAAGTATGATCTGGACGCACCAGATCTGTTCAGGATCAGCGCGCGCGCCTGGGTGCAGAATCGCGCGCCTGGGCGAACGATCAGCACCACTCCTCATGTTGGTGCATGGCGCAGCAACTGGTGCATGGCTGGAGGAAGTCTGGCGCGCCAATAACTTGGGCTGGTGCTGCTGATGCGTTTTCCGCGCGCCTGGGCGAATTGGGGCCTCGCCTGGGCGGTTTTTCCACTGGCTGGTGCACTTAGGAACAGTGCACGCGCCTGGGCGCATGCTGGTGCGCCTGGGCGGGACACAGGGTTTTCAATCTTCAATTCGCCGTAACTTTTTCGTTAACCGTCGGATCGGGTCCAAATTTTTTGACAAGCTTCTTCACCCCATAAACTTCATATCCAACGGTGGAATTTATTTTCTTAGCATCTTATAATAAATTTCTAATTTTATCTTTTCGGTCGATTTCTAACCTCTAAAACGCCGATTTAACCCCCGATTTCGCTTATATAATTCTGCTTGAAGCCATAATTGCCTTCTATACAACCCCTAGGACTTATAATCACCACTCACCTATCTATCAAAATTCTTTAAGTCATTATTCCAATTTTTCTTAGGTTTTTAATAATAATTTCATTTAAAATAAAGTTTAGGATGTTACAGCAGGGAAGGCAGATAAAGATGAGGCACAATAGATTGCAGAGTCTAGTTCAAAAGAGCAGAACTCTCAAACTGAGGGGACTGTGGTGCCTAACTCAATCACAGGCTTGGAAGGGGATAATAGTCCTGAGGCAGTGAATTCTGATGTGCAAGAAGAAAGTAACTTGAAGAACGAGGCAACTGGAATTGGAAATGACAGGCAGCATGAGAATGATTATGAGCAGCCCTGGATTACAGTCAGGACTAGAAGCAAAGCTAAGGATGATGGAATTCAGGTAAGAAACTCAAAGCTCAAAGATAAGGCCTCTAAGGCCAATGGATAACTTGTTGATTTGGAATATAAGAAGGTTTAATAACCCTCTTAAGCAAAGAGAATTGAAGTCTCTTTGTAGGGAGTATAAGGTGGGGTTTCTAGCTATTCTAGAGAATAAATTAAGAGCCAATTCATGGAAGGCCACTTTAGAAAATTTTGCACCTGGCTGGGGTTATGCCATTAACATTGACGACCATCCAGTGGGAAGGGTTTGTGTGCTATGGAAACCTGACATGTTCACAGTGAATGTTGAGAGAACTACTAGTCAGTTTATCCATTGTCATGTTATGATCCCTAATTCTTAGTTATTATTTTATGCCACATTTGTGTATGCTGCAAATGATATGGTTAGCAGACAAGAGTTATGGCAGGAGTTGAAGGAGTTAAAGGACAATATCAATGCACCATGGCTAGTATGTGGTGATTTCAATTGCTACCTTAGTGAGCAAGAAAAGTTAGGTGGAAACCAGGTGGACTGGGATGTAATAGATGATTTTAATGAATGCCTCAGATTTTGTGAATTGCAGGACATGAAGTTTACTGGCAATTTCTACACTTGGAGTAACAAGCAATTTGACAATGACAGAATCTATAGTAAGTTGGATAGAACTCTGGTTAACTATCAGTGGATCCCGAGATGGCCAAATGTGGAAACAGATTTTATGAATTCAAACATCTCAGATCACAGCCCAGCACTTATCAGAAGCAATGCAGAGACAACATAGTTTGCAGGAAGTTTCAAGTTCTTTAACCACTGCACTCAAGCTCATGATTTCATTGACAAGGTTAAAGAATCATGGAACATTGACAATTGGCCATGCTATGTACAGAGTGAGCAGGAAGTTGAACTCTCTCAGGAATCCAATGAAGGAGATAAATAGAAGAGATTTTGCAGCTATTGACTTGAAGGAGAAGCAACTGAAACTAGCACTGGATGAGGTACAACACAGATTAAATCAGAATCCACTAGATGTAACATCCCTCATTTTTATAAATAGGATAAATAAATAAAATATTTATTTTAATAAAGAAATTTCATAAGTAAGAGTATTTTATGAAAGTAGTTCATTGGAAAATGAATTATCATTTAAGAAAATGAGATTTTAGTAAAATACCCTGTAAAGATTGGACTATATCTCTTTCGTTAACCGTTGGATCATCCTCAAATTTTTAGACAAGGTTTCTAATGATTTTATCTTGACATCCAATGGTGGAAATTGTGTTTTGAGAAGTAAATCTTTTTATATTAATTTTTCAGCAAAACAGTGAATTTCTGAATTTTAGCAGTGGCTAACCGGTTAGTAAAACCAGTAACCGGTTAGTGCCTCTGCACCTGCATAAAATTAAGGCGGTTTGAGCTGGAAATCACGACGATTCTTCTTCCTGAAGCTTTCCCAGGACGCGTGGAACCTAATTGGGAGGTCAGGGACGCGTGTAGGGCATTGGAATTGAATGGGTGTTCTTGGTTGATGACTAACCCACTCTTCCAACCCTAATTCATGCTCTATAAATTGCTTTGAGTGGTGCTGTTGTTTGTTCAATCTTCCTTGCGAATTCTATACCAAAACTCTGCCAAAATTTCATCTCAATTCGTGTATACAACTTGCCTTGAGTTGTTGCACATCAAGCTTGTGATTTGTGAGTGTGTGAGCTTGGAATTGAAGGGGGTTTTTGCTGGATTTTCGAGTGGCTGCTCTCTGTTCTTGGTGGCTGCTGCTGTTGCTGTGTTAGCTGCTGTTCTAGGGTGTCTTAAAGCTTGTCCAACTGTTGTCCTAATTGTCCAAGATATGGGAGAAGTCGTTCATATTGCTAGGATTATAGATTGTGAATTTGATATGTGTATGCTATGTGATTTGGACCAAGACATGATTGCTGGACTTGGAGGTCCAGACAATCACTTGGTCACTTGATTAATAATCAAATTAAGGGCTAAAATGAATTGATGAAATTGAGTGAAAAGAACTCATGAATCTTGGCTGAATTGTAATTGATAGAATGAAGGAATTGCCTTTGGTTTGGAACTAAAAATTTTCTTGGCTATATGTATGCTTGAATTGAACCTATTAGATTCATTCTTGCTATGCTGGATTTGTGCTTTAAATTAGATTGATTGGAAGTTTGTAATTCATGCTGAAATTCTAAAGTGATGCTTAAGTTTATGAACTTTTGATTATGAGTTTGAGGTTATGCATCAAGTGAAATGGAATTGGTAAATGATAAGAAAACATGCACTTGATGTTGTGTGTTCTTGATTATAAGCTAGTAGTGAACACAGAACAAGTTTGGACATTGAAATATTAAGGTTTTGCTCTCAGGTCTGCATAATCTAACCGGTTACAGGTTGTTCTAACCGGTTGGAACCTGAGAAGGAAGAGTAATTGATCAAGTTTAGATTGATAATCATTTATGGTTTGGAATTACTCTATGTTTACCTAAACTTGATGAATAGAAATTATGATGACACCTTATTGTTGTGCTAATTTGATTAGTATGTTAATCACAAATCATTGAGTGGCCATGGTCTCGATAATACATATCCTAGTTGAATTAAATTACTCTTTGTATTGGATATGGAAATTGATATGATGACGATGTACTTGGCTGAATTTGGGTACAAAACAACATTAGGATTATGTTTTCTATGCTGCACTAGAATTATAGAAAGTATGAACAAGTATGGAAAAGATTTGATATGAGTTCGATTTATATGCGTTTGTCATAAGTTATGCTATATGAAAGGAGTTAAGGCTTTGTATGGGCAATGAGTTGAGATTGGAACTTGATATAAATATGTTCTAAAACGTGTCTTAAGTTGTTCTGAAGAAGGGGAATGAGTTTGGAATTGATTTGAATTGTAAAAAGAACTTGTTCTGCTCTCAGGTTGCAGGACTGCATTGACTAACCGGTTAGTGGATGTTGGTAACCGGTTAGTGCCTGACAGCATACACTAGTTATTCAAGTTTAGAATAGCAATCACTAAAGGTGGATATGAAATAGGTCTGGGCTAATAATTTAACTAGTAATTGGGAGTAAATAAGTTAATGAATGATGGATTATGTTATGGGTTGATAATGAGCTTTTATTTGAGGTTTATGTTGATGGACTTAGAACTTGCAAAGTAAGCCTTGATATGCTTAAGCTTTGTCATAACACTGGAAGCATGCCTTAATTGTTGCATAAGGATTAGAAAGTCAATAGCTTGAGATTGAAAGTGATTAAGTTAAGAATTAATGGTTTGCTCTCAGGTACTGCTGTCTCTAACCGGTTAGTGGGTTTTATAACCGGTTAGGACCTGAGACAAGTGAATAATTAATTTATTGTTCTTATAATCCTGGAAGGTTTTGCTTAACTATTATTTTAGTTTCTAAATAAGTTAAGCATGATGCTAATAAGTCAACGAGGATAAATCATTATTTATCTAATTTTCTAAGAATTATCTTTTAATTGGAATTTTGGTTATGTTCTAATTAAATTGATAATGTCTTCGTTTGGCTTAACGTTGATGATGAGAAATGATTAAAGATTCATGTCTTGGTTATAAGGATTGGATTAATGGTTAAATCTGTTGGATGTATGTGACTAATGGATCATAATCCAAGTCAAGATATTGATCAAAGACTTAATGAAGCATGACTTGAGTCTGATATCACTTATGGAAGGATCAGAGTTTGGATAAGAGTATAATGACTTGAATAAGCAATAATGACGATGTGAGTGTGATGATGCTTAATTAGTATATAACTTTTATCCAAATGCGTGAAGGCTTGTTGCTTTGATTTGGATATGTTGGAGCTTGATAGGTGGAATTACCCCGATTCACATATGTTGAGGTTAGCTCCTACGTGAAGTCATTATACTTAAAGGATTCCGTATAGTACGGTGTGGCCGCTATACGAAGACATGTGGAACGGTGTGGCCGCCATATGTGTGGAAATTGTGAGGGGATTCCGTATAGAACGGTGTGGCCGCTATACGAAGACATGTGGAACGGTATGGCCGCCATATGTGTGTGATTCCATATAGTACGGTGTGGCCGCCATGTGTATAATGTGATGATCATTATATGTGTGATGCATCTCATGCATGGTGTACAGGGAATTGTAAAACGAGTGAGGTGCATGCGGGATTGGAAACCATGTAGTACGGTGTGGCCGCTACATGAGACGGTTGGAACGGTGTGGCCGCCACTGTAGAAATGACAAAGACCTAGAACTATTGGTGGACAATGGTTCAGGGATCATCCCCTTGTATCATTTTAGGATCGTGGTCGATGGGGTTCCAGTATAGAACGGTGTGGCCGCTATACAGGTGGTGGAAACATCGAGTGCACGATCGCCTATCCCAGAGTGTTGTTTTCTGGAAGAGTTGCTCTTGGAGAAAATGATTTGAGAGACGTGCATGCATAGCATGGAAGACTGATGATCTTAGATTATATTGTTTAATAATACTCTTGAGCATGCATTTACTATATTGAAATGATATATGTGATGATTGTGTTTGACCAATCATATAATCTGCTTAGGCGATATGACAAGTGACTTACTCCCATCTACCATGTTTGTGGTGGTAGGTTCTTTCAAAGGACAAGACTGAAGCCACTCCTGTAAGAGGAAAGTTGTTTAGAAGAAACAGCCAGGATGATGTCTCGTCATCCGAATCCTTTTGCAGAAGGATCGAGTTGTGAAGACCAATGCTCTGGGTGTAAAAAGGGGTTTTTGGGGGTTTTGTATTATACATGGTTTACACTCAGAACATTTCGTAAAAGTAATATTACTCTAATGAAAAGTACTTTTGGTTTTCACACTCTAAGGAAAAAGTTTTTGTTAACCCGTATTTTTAATGGTCTGGTTTTTGGGGCGTTACACTAGACACTGCTATTCAGCAGGAAGAGAGGGTAGTTTATGCCAATTACATCAAAGCATTGTCAGCAGCAGTGGCTTTCTTGAGGCAGAAGTCAAAAGAATCATGGATTAGGGATGGAGACAAAAATACCAGATTCTTCCACAGTTCAATAAATCTGAGGCAATATAGGAACAGAATTCTGAGGATTACTGATGATGAGGGGCACATGGTTCATAATCAGAATGAGATCATGGAGGTTTTTGTCCACTATTATGAGAATCTGTTTGCAGAAAAGGCCACTCAGTGGACCATGACTGATGCAATTAAAAGGTATGGCAGCACACTAAATGCTCATGAACTACTTGGACTGCTAAAGCCATTCACAAAAGAGGAAATCAAGGAAAGCTTCTGGTCTATTGACAGAGACAAATCCCCTGGTCCAGATGGATTTGGGGCTGGTTTTTTCCAAGCTGCATGGGAGATCATAGGTGATGAGTGTTGTTTGGCCATAGAAGAGTTTTTCAACTCTGATACTATTCTTAAGTCATGGAATGCTACCTCTCTGGTGCTAGTCCCTAAAGTTGAAAATCCTATTCATGCCAAAGATTATAGGCCTATTGCTTGTTGCAATACCCTATATAAATGTGTATCAAAACTTTTATGCTCAAGGCTGAAAGAAGTGTTGCCAAAGCTCATTAATGAAAACCAGACAGCTTTTATTGAAGGAAGAAGCATAGTGCATAATGTGCTCATCTCACAGGATCTATTAAGGCACTATGGAAGGAAAAACACTTCCTCTAGATGTTGTTTCAAGATAGACCTCATGAAAGCCTATGACACCTTGAATTGGAATTTTATCCAAAATATGCTCTGTGACTTGAATTTTCCTGACAAGTTCATTCACTGGACTATGGTATGCATATCAACAGTTTCCTTCGATGTAGTTGTTAATGGTGCTAAATCTGCAAGTTTCAGAAGCAAGAGTGGAATTAGACAGGGTGACCCTATTTCACCACTGATCTTTGTCTTGGAAATGGAGGTCCTATCTAGAAGGCTGCAGGCTGCAACCTATCATCCTCACTTTAGATTCCATCCTATGTGCAAAAGTTTAAGACTGGTCAACTTGAGTTTTGCTGATGACCTCATGATCTTTTGCAAAGGTCATATCAAGAGTGTGAAAGTTGTAATGGAGGCTTTAGCAGACTTCTCAGCAAATTCAGGCATGTGTGCTAGTAGAGAAAAGTCTCAGGTTTTCCTAGCAAGGGTCAAGGACTTTCAGAAGAACCAAATTCTGTCTAACACTGGTTTCAGGTTGGGCAGTTTTACTTTTAGGTACCTTGGAGTCCCCTTATCATGCAGGAAATGGTCAACTGCAACGTGCAGAACTTTAGCAGAAAAAGTCAGCAAGAGAGTCAAGACTTGGCAAACAAGAAACTTGTCCTTTCAGGCAAAATCAGTTCTATTAATTCAGTGCTTTTAACACCGCATAATTACTGGGCAACAATCTTCATTATACCTAAAGCAGTGCTGAGGGAGGTGGAGAAGTTATGCAGACAGTTCTTATGGGGTTCCCAAGCAGATCCAATAAGCTGGGCTAAGGTATGCACTAAGGGGAAGTTTGGAGGCTTGAATTTCAAGAACTCAGTTCTTTGGAATCAAGCTCCAATTGGTAAACAGCTTTGGCATGTTGCAAAAAAATCTGACACACTTTGGGTTAAGTGGATTAATGCAATCTACTTAAAGGACGCAAGCATCTGGTCTTTACAGATCACTCAAGACATGGGCTGGCACTTTAAACAGATTATAAAAGTGAGGAACTTATTGCAGGCATGTTTCACAAATGATTGGTGGCTGCATAGTCCAGATGGAACTTATAGCATTAAATCTGGCTACAGATTCTTGTAGGGAAGTATGGAGAAGTTTACACTTCACAAGCAGGTTTGGAACAATGCTTCTGTGCCTAAGCATTGCTTTATTATGTGGATGGCTGTAAATGACATATTAAAGACTAAAGAAAGGCTGAGTAGATTCATGAATATAGATTCAGTGCTATGCCCTTTGTGTAATGCTCAGCCAGAAACAAGAAACCACCTATTTTTTCAATGTGCGTGGAGCAAACAATTGTTGAATTTATTAGCTGACTGGATGTGTGTGAATGACAAGTACTACAGGTTTACTAACTGGACAAAATGGCTAAGGAAATGCTCAAGACAAAAGATGGAAACAAAGCTGTATTCAGCTTACATTGCAGCAGCTGTCTATTATGTATGGAGGGAGATAAATGGAAGATTGTTTGGCAATACAACTCTTAGCTTGCAGCAAGTTTATAGAGTGGCAACAAGGGAATTGGCTTATAGACTAGCTTTAATTTTTCCAAAGTTTAGGCAATGGCAGAATACTACTTTAGTTAATAGAATTATGGAGCAATTGTAATTACTTTTTTATCATTCTTTGAGGCTTTAGTTATCTTAGAACCCTTCCTAGAAGGTGGCTAAGGGTCTAAGGTGCTCTTTTTTTTGTATGAGTTATTTGAGTTTTGATTTGGTAATAAAATTTTTTATTTACCAAAAAAAAATTTAGGGGTTCCTCACCTTTTCGGTCCAATAATTCAAGATCCAACCGTCCAATCTCAAATCCTTCTTAGGTAAATAACCTTCTCAACTCCCTCTACCCATCCATGTAATTTATTTGACGATCCATCAATATTTTTATTATCCCTATATTTTCAAATAAAGAGATGTTTTGGGGAAAAATGATATAATTTTTATTGCATACTGATATATACTTATTATTTTGACAAAAATGAATTTAGTTGATATATATATATATATACATATACTTTTAATGTTATAATTATTTTTAAGGTGTGTCCCTGTTTAGATCCAACACGTTATTGTTGTCCCTGACCCTCGAGTAAGGTGCAGACGTGAAAGTGACATGGTTTCTTTGGTCAGAAATCCCAGGTAAAAGGGTTGTATTACCTTAATTTAGGGCATGATTTCTAGGTTGTTTATAGTGGTGGCTAGGAGTAGAAAAGATTAATTAGGATAATGAACAATAGGGTAGTTAATGTTGATAATAAGTCTGTTATTAAATTAAAGAAATGAACACGCTTATGTTTTGATGAATTGATTATTTTTATTGATTATTGGTCAATTGATTATTTGGTTAATTTTTGGTGAACTTAAAATTGGTTATGAATTGATTAATTGTATTGATTATTTTTATTGATTATTGGTTGATATCTGGTTGGTATTTAATTATGGAATAAAAATTTGACTGCTGCATGTTAGTGTGAATCAAATATGTTTGAATTAAACTGGGCTGTATTTGTTGGAAACCAACAAGCGGGCTAAGCAAATACTAGAGGGGGGGTGAATAGTATTTTGAAGCACTAATACCAAATATTTCGATTGATAATTGAAGAATGGAGCTAAGACTGAATTTTCTGGAATCAGACACAAAAGACTCGAGTCTTTTGTGAAATACTCGAGTTTTTCAGTGATGAACAACTCGAGTCTTTTCTGAAATACTCGAGTTTTTCCTATCAGATAGCAGAAAAACCAGAAACGAAAATTCAGCAATTTAACTCAAATCAATTCAATAATAAACAGGAACTTATCCAACAGAATAGCAAGCAATCTAAATAACTTTTAAACACAAAGATTCCTTGAACTTGCTACCTAATTGTATAAATCCTAATTGATTGAAATGACTTAAGTCTATTGAGCTAGAAAGTAGATTAAAAGCAATAAACCAACACTCAAGCAATTTTATCCTGGTTCACTCCAACAATGAGCTACATCCAGTCCTCCTAATCACTTAGGAGTTTCTACTAATAATCAAATTGTTAGAAATTACAAAGGATTGCTTGAGAATGGCCTCACTCAACCTAACCCTTTCAAGAGTGTACCAAACTCTTGATTTCTACCCCAATTTGATTCCGGTGATTGAAGAACTCTTCACAAAGCTTCCTTGAACTCCCTTCAAGAAACTCCACCGGGCTAGGAACCTCCTAGTCTTGTGCTTGAGAACCTCTCAAGACTTCCAACACCCTAAGCCACTTAGGGTTTGCTTGGGAACAATCCAAGACTTTGAATAATCAAGCTTTTTGTATGTGTATTACTAATCTCACAATGGATTAGCACAAATAAGCACAGCTCAATGTAAGAATTGAGGCCTAAAACTCAACTTGGAATAAAATGACAATATGAGTGAGAAGTTGAGCTTTTTGGGAATTAACACTTGAGAAGAGGAAATTATGAAAGCTTGTAATCAATGATGTGTTGTTGTCTTGTTTGTTCTTGCACAAATTCAAAGAGAAATTTTACAATAAGGTTCTGAATTCTCTCTTGGGGTTGGATGAGACTCAAATGCCCTCAATTGGGTTTTTGAGTTTCTCCAACGTTCATTTTTGCTGACTGGACAAAAATACTCGAGTCTTTTGGTAAATACTCGAGTCTTTTTGGTCGGTCACGAGTGAATTGGTGCATGAACAAGACTAACGGTCATAATTGCTGACCTGGCACAAATACTCGAGTTTTTCTATAAATACTCGAGTATATACTCGAGTCTTTATCAAAATACTCGAGTATTTTGATCAGATATGGAAAAAATTATTTTTCAATTTTATTTTTCCTCTCAAGTATTAATTTTGGTCAATCTCAACTTAATAAACATATAAAAATTTATTCCTAGAAGAGACTAACTATTTCTACCCACTCTCAACCACTCTCAACATAAATTAGAAATTTACAATTAATATTTGATTGAGAATGATTGGGCACTTGTCTTCTTTTCTTGACTTCTTGTTGATGTTGATGTTGCAATATCTTCAAGGCATGATTTGTTAATTATTTTGTCATCATCAAAACATAATCCACATAATTAGGAGCATTGAATTCACAATCTCCCCCTTTTTGGTGATGACAAAATAATTAACACTTGATCCATTTGTTAAGCTTGATCCACTTGGAGATGCAACTCCCCCTCACTATATGATACTTTTCACCTATCTAAAAATTCAGCTTGAGCAAGATGTTATGACAATTTAATTTTAGCACCAAGCCTATGGTATTAGAAAATTTAACAATTATCAGAGTATATACCATAATTAGAGATTTTAGGTGCAACAATATAAAGACAAGAAAAGTGTAATATCTCTCCCCCTTTTTGTCATACGCCAAAAAGATGTAACAATTTAGAAAAAGATCAAGGGAGGAGAGGTGCAGAATCGGAAAACCCCATAACCAACTATGCAAAAAAAATAGACTTAATAATAAATATAAAGAGCTCCCCCTGAAGCTTTGCACAAACATCATAATGAAAACCAAATTCATTAACATAAAAACATCATAAAAGGTCCAAATCAAAGGTGCAATAATAAACCCAAAGTCTCAAAACACCAAGTTCTCAAAATACAGAAAATGTAACAAAGACCAATATGATAAAAACGGAATGAAAACTAAGATAGACTGCAAAGGTCAACATCATCAAAACATCGAAGGAGCTGGATCATCTGGAGGAGGATAAAATCGAGAGAAGGCCGCCATCATCTCATCAAACCGGCGGTGCATCTCCCCTGACTGCTGGTCCAGGTGGGCATTAATCTGGGCCGAGTGCTGATCCAAATGAGAATAAAACATGGCAGACTCTGCACTCATCCTAGTGTCTAAGCTAACAAAATCATCACGCTGGCTGTCCAAAGCATGCACAAGGGAGTCCATTCTCCCATCTAAAGTGTCCAGACGTGTGATCACATTCTCTCTCCAGCCCGAGTTGTCAAACCCAGATTGAGATCCAGCGAAGTCATCAAAGTTAATCTGATCAATAGGATCCCCTTCTTCAGCCTGGGCAAATGCAGCAGCTTCCTCTTCCATCTGATGGGCATCCATCCCTTGTTGAGCTGCCACATTTGCAACCCTCTCTAGCTCAGCAATATCAGATCGGTACAAGTATTGACCAGAGGGTTCATGGAATGCCATGTCCTGGTGACTCAAGGTGCCTTTGTTGAGGCAATGCTGGTTCACATGAAGAGTCTTTTTCTCTTCATTGCGTGGGATAGGCACCTTGAAGTAACTCAACAGATAACAAACATGCATGGCATAGGGCAGGGTTTTTGGGTGTTTAGACTTAGCAGCAAGGAGCATTCTATCCAAAATTATGCGACTCCAGTTCAGCTTCTCATTGTTCAGGATGGCACTAAGAAGCCTAAGTTCATTGTTTGTGGGTTTGGCATAATTGGGTGAGGTTTGAGGCACTAATTGATGACAAACAATATAATGCAACACCCTAGATTGGACAGTCATATATGAGGAATGCTTAACTCCTTCGGTCCATACACGACCGGGGCGCAAACAACTTTGAAAAATGCCGTCCGCATCGGCCTTTAGAGAATTGTCCCCGTGACGTGTTGTCCCAAAAGCAACAAAAAGGTCCTTAGCGCTAATTTTGAATCGAACACCCTCAACCATTGTTTCTATGACATTGTCCTTTAGCCTAAGGTTTGCATAGAATGTTCTAACTAACCTAGGATATATAGGTCCATGAAATTCCAGAAATTGAATCAGTTTCTGATATCTAAGGTTAGTAACAAAATGGAAACCCTTACTCTCAAGGAAAGTACTATTGATCCATGTGATTACTCCGAATTCTCTGGTGGCAAAGCCTTCCATCCTTTCCAAGCGTTCATCCTCTTGATAGTAGTCGGAAATTTCCTCCTCGGAAGATGAGTCAGCAATCCTTACTCTCTTTCCTTTGCCAGATGAAGAAGCCATAGATGAAATGATAGGAAAATTGGAGTTTTGGAAATTAGGGTTTTAAAAGGGGGTGACGGATTTGAGGTTGAAAAGAGGTGAAATTTGTTGAAATAAAGGTAGAAAAGTGATTAGAGGATGCAAAACTAGTGATATTTGACAAAAATTTGAGGAAAATCGGAGTTTTGAGGAGAGAGATATGAGAAAACCGAGAGAGAAGAGAAAGGGGTTCGAGAAACTCGAGTTTGTGGGGGCTGGAGTATATATAAACTCGCCAAAATACTCGAGTTTATTCAACAAAACTCGAGTTGTTCTTTTAAAAATACTCGAGTTTTTGAGAATATACTCGAGTCGTTCGTGACTCAGCCCAGATTTCCCCAGAAAACTCGAGTAAAAACGTAAAAACTCGAGTTTGGTCCGAAAGTTCAAATTTCAGGAAAACGCAAAATAATCGAGTTTTTGGAAAATACTCGAGTTTGGTCTGAAAGTTCAAAAATTGGGGGTTTCGAAAGACTCGAGTGTTTTGAAAAACACTCGAGTATTTTAATAAAGACTCGAGTGTTTTGAGAAACACTCGAGTATTTTTATCAGACCCTGATTAAAAACTTTTTCAATTTAAAACTGATTTAATTTTGAATTAAAATACTCGAGTGTTTTTGGAAAAACTCGAGTATTTTGACAGAACAGAAAGTAAAAACACAGTTTTAAAAGACCAAACACAAATCAAACACAAATGCTTCACTACCAACTTGGAATACAGTACAGAATCACACACAATTAACACATACAATTTCAAATATCATCAAGGACAATTTAACTAAGAATCAATAACACATTAGAGTAAGACTAATATGGTGATTTTCCAAAAATGACACACAATGCAATTAGCCTATATTAGCTTCATCTAAAATACCAAGTTCTCTCCTAATATGATAAAAGGTGTCCCTTGGTAGAGGTTTTGTAAAAATGTCGGCTAATTGATTTGTGGTACTAACAAATTCAATTGTGCAATCACCCTTTTGTACATGATCTCTTAAAAAAATGATGTCTTATTTCAATGTGTTTAGTTCTTGAGTGATACACCGGATTCTTAGTCAAATTGATTGCACTCGTGTTATCGCATCTAATCGGAATATTTTCAAGTTTCAAACCAAAATCCGATAATTGTTGTTTCATCCATAACAGTTGAGCACAACAACTACCGGCTGCGATATATTCCGCTTCGGCGGTAGAAAGAGCGACACAAGCTTGCTTTTTAGAAAACCATGACACCAATGAACTTCCCAAGAAATGGCAAGTACCACTGGTGCTTTTGCGATCAAGCTTGCATCCCGCGAAGTCGGAATCCGAGTAACCAACTAAACTAAGATTGGCATCAGCAGGATACCATAAACCAGTGTTAATTGTTCCTTTTAGATACTTAAATATATGTTTAACCGCGGATAGGTGAGATTCTTTAGGATTAGCTTGAAATCTAGCACACATGCATACACTAAACATAATATCCGGTCTAGATGCAGTGAGATATAGGAGACTACCTATCATACCCCTATACTTACTAACATCAACCAGTGTACCTTGTTCATCCTTGTCTAGGTAGCATGATGTGCTCATTGGAGTGTAGGCTTCCTTGCACTTGTCCAATCCGAATTTCTCAAGGAGCTCTTTGCAATATTTCCCTTGATGCACAAAAATCCCCTCCTTGACTTGCTTTATTTGTAAGCCTAGGAAGAACTTGAGTTCTCCCATCATTGACATATCAAATTCCTTTTTCATCAAATTTGAAAACTTTCTACAAAGAGACATGTTAGTAGCACCGAAAATGATATCATCAACATAGATTTGTACTAACAAAATGTCATCCTTGGTTTTATAAATAAATAGTGTATTATCAACCTTCCCTCTTTGAAACTTGTTTTCTAATAGAAAGGAACTCAATCGATCATACCAAGCTCTAGGAGCTTGTTTCAATCCATAGAGTGCCTTTTTCAATTTATAAACATGGTTTGGAAATTCACTATTTTCAAAACCGGGGGGTTGTTTGACATACACTTCTTCATTTATAAACCCATTCAAGAAAGCACTTTTAACATCCATTTGATATAAAGTGAATTTCATGATTGAAGCATAAGCAAGTAAAATTCGGATTGCTTCAAGACGTGCAACCGGAGCAAAGGTCTCATCATAATCGATACCTTCCTCTTGGTTGTACCCTTGAGCTACTAGTCTAGCTTTGTTTCTTATAATCAACCCGGATTCATCAAGTTTGTTTCTATAAATCCATTTAGTACCAATTATGGTATGATCATCGGGTTTAGGGACTAGATCCCAAACTTCATTTCTTTCAAATTGGTTTAATTCTTCTTGCATAGCAAGAACCCAATGATCATCCTCAATGGCCTTTTTAATTGAATCGGGTTCAATTTGAGAAACAAATGAGACATAGTGGCAAATGTTTTGAATAGACCTACGAGTAAGTACTCCCTTTGACATATCTCCTATGACTTTGTCTATAGGATGAGCCTTGACCGATTTCCAAGTTGGAGGAAGTTCTTCCCTTACCTCTCCTTCATCAACTTTTGATTTCTCTCTCTCTTTTTCTTCTTTTGAAAAGTCAATGACATCTTCACTAGCATCACATAAAACACTATCTTCTTTTGAAGACTCATTAAAAACCACATGAATTGATTCCTCAATAGTTAAAGTTCTTTTATTGAAAATTCTATAAGCTTTACTATGAGAAGAATAGCCTAAAAATATGCCTTCATCGGATTTGGAATCAAACTTGCCAAGGTGTTCTTTTCCATTATTTAAAACAAAAACTTGGCATCCGAAGACATGAAAATGAGATATATTTGGCTTTCTTCCCTTGTAAAGTTCATAGGGGGTTTTATCCAAAGAGGGCCTTATCAAAATACGATTTAAAACATAACAAGCCGTATTGACGGCATCGGCCCAAAAATATTGAGGTACTTGAGAATCATTTAACATGGTTCTAGAAAGTTCCTCTAGCACCCTATTTTTCCGCTCTACCACTCCGTTTTGTTCCGGAGTCCTTGGTGCGGAGAATTGATGCTCAATACCATTTTTAGCACAAAATCTATCAAATTTGTGGTTTTCGAATTCACCACCATGATCGGTACGAATAATAATTACTTTTTGATTCACTTGGTTTTGCAAAAGTTTGACATGATGTTTAAAAGATTTGTAGGTCTCACTCTTAGTAGTTAAAAATAAAGTCCAAGTAAACCTAGAGAAGTCATCAACAATCACCAATGCATAATAGTTGCCACCAAAGCTTTTTACTTGTGATGGTCCAAACAAGTCCATATGAAGCATTTCTAATGGCCTTGATGTGGACATCACCATTTTTGATCCAAAGGTGTTTTTAGTTTGTTTACATTTCTTGCAAGGGGAACAAACACCTTCAATAGAAAAATTTAGCTTTGGTAAACCAACTACTAGATCTTTAGATTGAATTTTCTTCAATTGGTTTACATTTATATGAGCGGTCCTACGATGCCATAACCAAGTGTCATTTTCTTTGCTCACTAAACAAGTAGAGACCAAAGAAGTGACTTTGTTCAAATCAACTAAGTAAGTATTATTTGACCTTCTACCAACAAATTTGATTGATTCATCTTTGTCACTTTTAATGAGGCAATGGGTAGAGGTAAAAACTACATGATTACCAATATCACATAATTGGCTTATGCTCAAGAGATTATGTTCTAATCCTTGAACATAGAGCACATTATCAATAATCAAGTTTGAAGAGTTTCCGATTTTACCAATACCAAGGATTTTGCCTTTGTTGTTGTCCCCATAAGTGACATAACCCTTTTCCTTTGGAGTAAGCTCAATGAAGTGCCGCTTATCTCCCGTCATGTGCTTCGAACATCCACTATCAAGATACCACAATTGTTTTCCCGTTCGAAGACACACCTACAAAATGAAATCACTTGTTCACTTTGGGTACCCAAACAATGTTGGGTCCCTTAGGGTTAGTGTTGGGACTTTCTCCCTTCTTAATCCACATATAAGTGCCCTTTTTCATTTCAAACTTCTTAATGTGGCACTCAATGTTGATATGTCCAACCTTTCCACAATAAGTACAAGTTGGTCTCTTTGATGAATTTTTCTTAGAAAATGTTCCAACCACCTTGTACTTTTTGTTCGTTTTATGAACATATCCTAAACCGGTTTTGTTGTGATTATGTCTTTGAGAGTTCAACAACCGGTTGAGGTTTCTATCACTATGTGAGATTGTGAGTTTGTTTTTCAACTCTTTCACTTCTTTTTCAAGTTCATCGCATCTCTCACATGGAGTGATAATCTCCTCATGATTTGCACAATCACTTTGATTACTAGAATCAATAAGTTCCAAGGATTCATTTTGAAGTTTCAACTCATTTATAGATTTTTGCAATTCATCAATTTCATGTTGAAACTCCAAAATTTTCTTTCCTTTTTCCTTATTAATTTTAGCAAGCCTTTTAAATTGAATTAACATTTCATTGTAGGCTTCTTGCAAATCATCATATGAAATGGAGTTTGAAGATGAACAAGAAGAGCTAGAGGTTACCTCATCATCACTTTCACTCATGCCATGATTAGCTCTTGATGAGGACTCATGATTGTTCTTGGCCATGAGACAAAGGTTTGCATTTTCATCACCGGAACTACTTGAAGATGATTCATTGCTCTTCTCCGGTGCATCCCAAACAATGTATGCACGCTTCCCTTTGGTCTCTTGGGTCTTCTTGTCATTCTTCTTCAAGAATGTGGCACATTCCATTCTTATGTGACCAACCCCTCCACATTCATGACACTTAACTCCATCATTGGTACTCTTTTCTCTTTGTTTGGAGTCTTTGGTTCTCTTGAAATTGGATGAAGATCCACCTTTCTTCCCTTTGAAAAATTTGTTGAATCTTTTCACAAACATCCCAAATTCTTCTTGATTTGGTTCACCATCGGAATCTCCACTTGTAGAGCATTCTTCAACTTCTTTTGTAGCTTTGGTTGAAGCTTTGAGTGCTATGCTCTTTTTCTTTTTGTCCGATTCCTCATGCATCCCAAGTCTTGTAAGCTCCATCTCATGCTCTTGGAGTTTGCCAAACAAAGTGGCTAAGTCCATGCTATTTATGTCTCTTGATTCCTTGATGGCGGTTACCTTGGGTTGCCAACTCCTATCAAGACATCTTAGAATTTTGTTAGTAGTTTCACCATTGCGAAATACTTTTCCCAAGGAAATCAAATGATTAACAATGTGAGAGAATCGCTTTTGCAAGTCACTAATGGTTTCATTTGGCAACATGTGGAACAATTCATATTCGTGAGTTAGAGAATTCAATCTTGCATCTCTAACCTCACTTGTTCCCTCATGTGAGACTTGCAAAGTATCCCACATTTCTTTTGCCGATTTACATTGGGAAACTCTATAAAATTCATCATGGGATAGAGCCGAAAAGATGATGTTTTTAGCTTTTAAATCAAATGAGACTTTTCTCTTTTCATCATCATTCCAACTACTCATTGGAATTTCAACAATTTCATCATTTATTTTCTTTTTGGGAATGAAAGGACCATTTTCAATTGCATCCCAAATATCCATATCAATTGCTTCAATAAAAACTTTCATGCGAGTTTTCCAATAAACATATCCTTCACCATTAAATAGTGGAGGACGGTTTATTGAAGCTCCTTCTCCACCAAAGTTATTGCTAGAGCCCATTAAGTTTCCAAAAGGATCTTTTTCGAAAAAGTTGTTACACTCGATCTTTCGACCGAGCTCTGATACCACTTGTTGGAAACCAACAAGCGGGCTAAGCAAATACTAGAGGGGGGTGAATAGTATTTTGAAGCACTAATACCAAATATTTCGATTGATAATTGAAGAATGGAGCTAAGACTGAATTTTCTGGAATCAGACACAAAAGACTCGAGTCTTTTGTGAAATACTCGAGTTTTTCAGTGATGAACAACTCGAGTCTTTTCTGAAATACTCGATTTTTTCCTATCAGATAGCAGAAAAACCAGAAACGAAAATTCAGCAATTTAACTCAAATCAATTCAATAATAAACAGGAACTTATCCAACAAAATAGCAAGCAATCTAAATAACTTTTAAACACAAAGATTCCTTGAACTTGCTACCTAATTGTATAAATCCTAATTGATTGAAATGACTTAAGTCTATTGAGCTAGAAAGTAGATTAAAAGCAATAAACCAACACTCAAACAATTTTATCCTGGTTCACTCCAACAATGAGCTACATCCAGTCCTCCTAATCACTTAGGAGTTTCTACTAATAATCAAATTGTTAGAAATTACAAAGGATTGCTTGAGAATGGCCTCACTCAACCTAACCCTTTCAAGAGTGTACCAAACTCTTGATTTCTACCCCAATTTGATTCCGGTGATTGAAGAACTCTTCACAAAGCTTCCTTGAACTCCCTTCAAGAAACTCCACCGGGCTAGGAACCTCCTAGTCTTGTGCTTGAGAACCTCTCAAGACTTCCAACACCCTAAGCCACTTAGGGTTTGCTTGGGAACAATCCAAGACTTTGAATAATCAAGCTTTTTGTATGTGTATTACTAATCTCACAATGGATTAGCACAAATAAGCACAGCTCAATGTAAGAATTGAGGCCTAAAACTCAACTTGGAATAAAATGACAATATGAGTGAGAAGTTGAGCTTTTTGGGAATTAACACTTGAGAAGAGGAAATTATGAAAGCTTGTAATCAATGATGTGTTGTTGTCTTGTTTGTTCTTGCACAAATTCAAAGAGAAATTTTACAATAAGGTTCTGAATTCTCTCTTGGGGTTGGATGAGACTCAAATGCCCTCAATTGGGTTTTTGAGTTTCTCCAACGTTCATTTTTGCTGACTGGACAAAAATACTCGAGTCTTTTGGTAAATACTCGAGTCTTTTTGGTCGGTCACGAGTGAATTGGTGCACGAACAAGACTAACGGTCATAATTGCTGACCTGGCACAAATACTCGAGTTTTTCTATAAATACTCGAGTATATACTCGAGTCTTTATCAAAATACTCGAGTATTTTGATCAGATATGGGAAAAATTATTTTTCAATTTTATTTTTCCTCTCAAGTATTAATTTTGGTCAATCTCAACTTAATAAACATATAAAAATTTATTCCTAGAAGAGACTAACTATTTCTACCCACTCTCAACCACTCTCAACATAAATTAGAAATTTACAATTAATATTTGATTGAGAATGATTGGGCACTTGTCTTCTTTTCTTGACTTCTTGTTGATGTTGATGTTGCAATATCTTCAAGGCATGATTTGTTAATTATTTTGTCATCATCAAAACATAATCCACATAATTAGGAGCATTGAATTCACAGTATTGTCATTGGAATAAATGAATTAAACAAAAGGCAGCAACTATTGATCGCGTGTCGAGTATCCGTACCCATTAGGTGCCCTGTTAGGACAGAGTCTACTTTAAGGAATAGACTCGAATCCCCTATAGGTGAAGTCCTCACTCAGGTAAGTAAATCCCATAGATCCAAAGTTTCGTTAGGTGTTTGGGACCCGCGAGAGACCAATAGCTGCTTGGTAAATCGATAAAATAAATAATGAGACATGTAAGAAAGCACGAAAGAAAAGAACAAAGAAAAAGCCCTAATGAGCTAATGGTTATGCGGTAAGAAAATCCTGGGTGAAGGTAAGAAATCCTATTGGGTGAAGACACCATCCTAACAGGTGCATACAATAATACCTAATGGTACTTTATAAGAAATGACAAGAAAGAAAAGAAAAAAAGAAAGGAAAGAGGAAAGATGAGAAAAACTAAGAAAGCTGAAAAAGAAAGTTAAGAAAATAATTTTTGAAGGAAATGCCACATATTGTGATTGTGAATGATGCATGTCTGTGTTGTGAAATACTTGAAAATGATTATGATTATTACGATGTAAATATAAATGTTAGGCTTAGTTTATTATTATGACTTTTTAGAAATTATTTCCTAAGTTCTATGTAATGCTACCCTTCTTGCTATATTTTTACAGGTACAGAAGTGGAGCTTACACAAGTCATGGCCGAACAGGAGTACACTCCATGGTGTGGAGTGTAATTTAGTCACGAGAGAACCTAAATTAATTTGGTGTAAATATTATGGTTTAATTTTTTTTAGAAGCCCAGAAACTTATGTTATTTTTGAAAAGGGCATTAGTGTGAGGTAGCCGAAGTTAATATAATTTTAGGTTTTGTAATATTCTGGACCGGTAGGTTTAAAAGATGCAAATTTTTGTGAAGTCCGATAAACAAAGGAAACTCTGCCGGATTCTCGTCGAAATTTTCAAGTTCGAATTTTAATAAAATCTAATTTTAACTAAATAAAAGTGAGGGTGTTACATTTTGGTATCAAAGCAGTTTTTCCTCGGCCTATTGGAGTTGTGTGTTACTCCTGTGGTTACTCATCAAGCGAATAACTTGTAGTTAGGAATAGAGTTGTTTTATGACTTAGTTAAGTGCTAGTTCTAGCATTAGATAGGTATGGTTGCGAAGTACCGCGTAGTGTGTGTTTGAGTTTTCTTTTAAGTTTGTTTAAAATATTTGAAACTTATTAAACAAACCCGAAATCTTGTGGAGAAACAATGAGTCATATTTAGAAGTGGATGAACGATAGGGCTAAGGAAGACAATACCCCAACGGGCTAGGGCACTAAGTTGCTACCCCACTGGGAGAAAGTGATCTTTAGTTTCGCGTCAAGTAAACCAATTCTAAATGTGACCCACAAAATAAGATTTCAATATTTTAAAACTAATAGGTTATGTGTTTCAAACTTAAGTGAGACGAGAATGGTCTTATCACCGATATGATGTATGTTTGAGCCTGATCACCTCAAATGTACATCAATTGGGAGATATAATCATCATGTCCTTAAGTTTTGGCGAGTATTTTGGGAATTTAGTACGATCCCAAAATTTAGGAAAAGTAGAAGTCATTGCCATAGGTCCCCGCATGTGACGACATATTAGAATCAGAGTAGTGCAGTGGAAGTGTAGTAAGTGTCGTCATGTTTTAAGAGAAGAGTTCTAGTTAGTTCAGGAATTCTAGTTGGTTATGATAGGTTGCTAGGATTTATATGCTTAGAATAGTGGATAAGAAACCCTAAGATAGTACATAGTGATAATCTTTGGTTTAGGCTAATAGGTGCCAGAAACCCTAGGTGATTGTATAGAGATAGCATGTACGTTAGATGATAAGTGTATGTGATGCTATGTGTTGTCGTGTGTTTGGCTAAACGAAAAAGTGTGAATTTTGACGATACTTGCTTTTGTTTGAAAATGTGAATGTTGAAACTGTTTTGGAGCATAAAACCATTTTGAAAACTTCTTTACGAAATGGTGTCACTATCAAGAGATCAACTGATTCCCAAGTATAGTAGTATTAATGTCGGGAATCATTTGATGTTTAAGTTTGATAGTATTTAAAATGAATTTCAATGTTTTGAAACTGAATTCAAAATGAATTTCACTATTTTGAACAGAATCAGAAATCCTTCCAAAGTGAATGTTAAGTCGCAGGATAAATTTTGAGAAGTTAGTAAGGAAACCAAGGATTCCTAAGTAATCGGGCGGTGAATTAGTTCTTTTTTTTATGTAATGGAAAACTTAATTTTTGGGCTTGGGATACCTAATTGACCTAAAAGTTTTTATATGAGCCTCCTAAGGTTGAATCAATGTTTTAAGAAGAATTTCAAATTGCTTGGATCAAGTTGGTAATTTAAATAAATGTGATGTCTTTCTTTTACAAGCAGACGTGACAGTTCCAGTGTTTCCTATGCTGTGAACGTAGGGTAAAATTTGACGTTAACGTGCTCCGATCGGTATGAAAACTTTATACAACCTTTAGGCTGAGTATATGTTAAATCCCTTTTAAATTTTGAGGTTCTTCGGAGTTTGTTTACCACTTTTTAAGAAAACTGATTTAGGTTCATCCCCTGCTGTTTCAATGTTTTGAAAAAAGTGGTTGTAGGACTATGGCTGAACCTAACGAATTCCGAGTAGCCTGAAAATTTACTATGATGTTCTTCTATATGAAGGGACACTACTTGTAAAACTTTTATGACTTTTTGGAATTGAATCAATTTTGTTTTCAAAAATGTCTTTTGTTGCAGTTATGTGGTTTTCTGATTTCGAATTGTTGAACAAATCATGAAAACCATATTTTCCAAACTCTTTTTGAACTAATTTTTGGAATGTGGGCTGATTGTCAAGAATGTGTGTGTAGATGTAAGCCTGAACCTTAGGTTAGTCCAGGTAGATCATGGCTAGATTAGGAAGAGCTAGAGTTTAAGTCATGATTGATGGTTGTAAACATGTGTTGATATGAAATGTTGTTGTGCATGTTTGAATTTTGAATGATGTGTATGTAATAAATGCTTACTTGAATAATGAATGTGTTTGATTAGGACTTAAGAGTAGTACATAAGTTGTTTGTACCTGGGTAGAGTAGGATCAAATCCCTGTGGATGCTACCGGCTAGATAGGGTGTAGAAGTAGATTTGGGTTGTTCTGAGTACGATAGTTGCTAAGTGTCACTGCTGTTAGTGAACCTGACCATGATGTTACCATTGATGGATAAGAGATTGGGATGGGCACCTCAATCTTTTTATTTATTAATCGCTGATATCATTGGAAATCTTTAATTAGCAAAAAACCAAACAGGCAATGAAGAAAGGAATTCGCCTGAATAGCAGTATTCCCAACCATTATTGTAAAAATTTCTTGAGAAAACCCAGATGACCTTAGAAAACTATCTCTAATTGTTGGGAGAACAATACCTGATTCTTAAAAACCCAAGACCAATTGGGAGTCTTTCTAGTAGGACTCTTGAAATGAGTGACTGCCAATAATGTAAAACCTTGAAAACCTTAGAGCATTTCGCGTCGAAAACTAACCAAATTGAACCATAACTTGTATTCTTCATTGAGTGCAAGAGCCCAGTGGCGTATTAATGCAAAATGGTATGCCGATTCCAAGTGGGGAGTAGAACCAAAGAGAAGTGAGTGTCATAGTTAGAAGACCCTTTGTCTGGGATGGTTCTCCATTTGAAGGAATTGAACGGAATTTCGGGGATGAAATTCCAATAAGTGGGGGAGAATTGTAACATCCCGCTCTTTTAATACCTTTAGCAAAATAATTAAATGATTTAATATGATGTTTTCAAGATTTGAGTGTTGTAATAAAATTTTGATTTCATCATTTTAATTGAAATATGTTTTCTAGTCAAAATAAGTATAAATTTGTTATCATACGTTTTCCAAAAATAAAGTAGTACTTTTATTTAGTTTAATTAACATTTTGACGGGGAGCTCAAGTGTCAAGCCTTAAAGGCATTTTTATAAATAGTTCCTTTAGAAAAATATGTTTAACTTAATGTTTTGAGCGTCCCTGTAAATTCTCATAGTATTCGGAGACTGTTTTATTTTTAGCTTACAGACTGACTTTAATATATTACCGGTATAAGTTATATATAACGATCTCCTATTTCAAAATTATAAATATTATATTTTATCAAGTTTAACATCAGGATTGAGAAAGCATATTTACTTTTGAGTTTTGATACTTTTTTTTACGCAATGACTATCCGTAGGGACCGATAACTTTATTATTTTTAAATCAGTTTTGAGTAATTAAAAAATACAATATTGATATACTTAAATGAATTTTATTTTAGGATCATCAAACTTTTAGTTATAATCCAAAATATCTGCACACATTGACCCACAAACGAAAGCAAATTATTAAAATATAATACAAAAACTCCTAATACTACCCAACCCCATTTGATACCCCGTCAACCAAAAAGAAAAAAAAATAAAAGAAAGAAAGCCCACACCCAAACCAACCCAAAAGAAAAAGACACCACATAAAGAAGAAGAATATGAAAGAAAACAAAGAAACACACACAGAGCGAGCATGAGAGACGGAGAGAGAAATAGAACAGAGACCAGAAGAAAAACGGAAATTTTAGGGGTTCCTCACCTTTGCAGTCCAATAATTCAAGATTTAACCGTCCAATCTCAAATCCTTCTTAGATAAATAACCTTCTCAACTCCCTCTACCCATCCATGTAATTTATTTGACGATCCATCAATATTTTTTATTATCCCTATATTTTCAAATAAAGAGATGTTTTGGGAAAAAATGATATAATTTTTATTGTATACTGATATATACTTATTATTTTGACGAAAATGAATTTAGTTGATATATATATACATATACTTTTAATGTTATAATTATTTTTAAGGTGTGTCCCTGTTTAGATCCAACACGTTATTGTTGTCCCTGACCCTCGAGTAAGGCGCGGACGTGAAAGTGACATGGTTTCTTTGGTCAAAAATCCCAGGTAAAAGGGTTGTATTACCTTAATTTAGGGCATGATTTCTAGGTTGTTTATAGTGGTGGCTAGGAGTAGAAAAGATTAATTAGAATAATGAACAATAGGGTAGTTAATGTTGATAATAAGTCTGTTATTAAATTAAAGAAATGAACACGCTTATGTTTTGATGAATTGATTATTGGTTAATTGATTATTTGGTTAATTTTTGGTGAACTTAAAATTGGTTATGAATTGATTAATTGTATTGATTATTTTTATTGATTATTGGTTGATATCTGGTTGGTATTTAATTATGGAATAAAAATTTACTGTTGCATGTTAGTGTGAATCAAATATGTTTGAATTAAACTGGGTTGTATTGTCATTGGAATAAATGAATTAAACAAAAGGCAACAACTATTGATCGCGTGTCGAGTATCCGTACCCATTAGGTGCCCTGTTAGGACAGAGTCTATTTTAAGGAATAGACTCGAATCCCCAATAGCTGTAGTCCTCACTCAGGTAAGTAAATCTCACAGATCCAAAGTCTTGTTAGGTGTTTGGGACCCGCGCGAGATCAATAGCTGCCTGGTAAATCGATAAAATAAATAATGAGACATGTAAGAAAGCACGAAAGAAAAGAACAAAGAAAAAGCCCTAATGAGCTAATGGACTATGCGATAAGAAAATCCTTGGTGAAGGTAATAAATCCTATTGGGTGAAGACACCATCCTAACAGGTGCATACAAAAATACCTAATGGTACTTTATAAGAAAGGACAAGAAAGAAAAGAAAAGAAGAAAGGAAAGAGGAAAGATGAGAAAAACTAAGAAAGCTGAAAAAGAAAGTTAAGAAAATAATTTTTGAAGGAAATTGTGATTGTGAATGATGCATGTTTGTGTTGTGAAATACTTGAAAATGATTATGATTATTACGATGTAAATATAAATGTTAGGCTTAGTTTATTATTATGAATTCTTAGAAATTATTTCCTAAGTTCTGTGTAATGCTACCCTTCTTGCTATATTTTTACAGGTACAGAAATGGAGCTTACACAAGTCATGGCCGAACAGGAGTACACTCCACGGTTGTAATTTAGTCACGAGAGAACCTAAATTAATTTGGTGTAATTATTATGGTTTAATTTTTTTTAGAAGCCCAGAAACTTATGTTATTTTTGAAAAGGGCATTAGTGCGAGGTAGCCGAAGTTAAATACAATTTTAGGTTTTGTAATATTCTGGATCGACAGGTTTTAAAGATGCAAATTTTTGTGAAGTCCGATAAACAGAGAAAACTCTACCGGATTCTCGTCGAAATTTTCAAGTTCGAATTTTAATAAAACCTAATTTTAACTAAATAAAAGTGAGGGTGTTACAGATCTGACCCGTGGTGACGACCTCGGTCCTTACTCCTTAGCAGCCACAGATCGAAGGGACAAGGGAGATGGTGGTGGTGGCTCCACGGCGACACGAACCGGAGAGAAGAAAGAGATATTGGCGGGTCGCGACTCCAAGGACAACAAGGAACAATGGCGGCTCGCGATGGAGGAGAGGAAGATGGTTCACTTCCACTTCTGGAGAATCAAGAGGCATGGGAGAGAAAGACTCCATAGTTTATGTGTTAGAGAAAGAAACCTTGAAAGCTATGGTGGATATGGTTGTGATGATGGAATTGGTGATGGTGGTGGTGCTTGATGACGATGGAAAAACTTAGTTTTTGGCCATGGAGGAGTGGCTTCCCTTGGAAGTTTGATATCCCAACTTAGGGAGGAAGAATGGGCATTTCGTGTGCCCTATTACTTTTATTTTTTTGCTGGTCTGATCGAACTAATCGATTAGTCGAATCACTAATCAATTAGTCTGGTCAGTTTTGATTTATTTTCTTTTCTTTGCCTTAACGAATGCCGTATTTCTTCGTTACCAGTCGGATCTTGCTCAAATTTGAAAACAAGCTTCCCTACATACTAATCTTCACATCCAACGGTGGAATTCTTGTTTAGAGTTGTAAATCTTTTATTTCTAATTTCCTAAAGTCCTATGTTTTAAATTCTAAAACTACTCCTTTAATCCACTAGTTTTAACTTAATATTACCATTCTCTTCACCCTAAGCTTATTACCACATTAATCATACTTGGAATTAAATTAGGGATGTTACAATTCTCCCCACTTACTTGAATTTCGTCCTCGAAATTCCGTTCAATTCCTTCATTGGAGAACCATCCCAATGGCAAGGTTTCTCGACTACGATTCTTACTTCTTTTTAGTTCCACTCCCCCACTTAGGATGTTTCTAAGTCAACACTCCTTGGCACCTTCAAGCTTATGTTGGGACGCACTACTGCTTGTTCTTTCCCCGAATTTCCTTTTCGTTTCCGGTTGTCTAGGTTTGTCTCATTGTCGCCCAGACAATGTCCGAGTTGGCTACTAAGTTCTCCCCACTTGGCATCGACATACCGCTTTGTATTAATGCCAGGGAGTAGGGAATTGCATGCGTCAGTTTTTGACCGCCTTTCGGGATTGAAAGTTGTGTTGAGTTGACTACCTATTGGTGGTCATTGGGTTGGAATGAGTTCCTAAGGGTTGTGAAATCTCGTATCCACACACATCTAGGTTCGCGTACTCAACAAAGAGTACGGATCATTAGTTTAACTCGGTTGATCTCGGCATGAAGACCTTATGAAGTTGTCAAGGTTTATTTTTCTCGCGGGCAGTCGCTCAAGAGTCTTGCTAATAAGACTCCTCATAGGTCTAGGACTACCAAGGTTTGGTCTAACTCTCCAAGGGAAATTGGAGATGGTTTCAGCTTAATTCCCTCAAGAATTGTGCATGAAGGATTTGGAAGGGTACGGTTTAGGTTGGCTTCCTCTCTTCTAAAGGTGCTACATTTTGGAAAATTCTATTTCGGGTTGGTTTATGTTCTACTTAGAAGCGCTTGATGACATCGACCATTAATAAGTGCAAAGATCGAGGTGGTCAATCTCAATCTCGCATTTATCAATAGCAATATCATTGTTGGGTTTGTTGATGATATTATCACTTAACAGTTGCAAGAGCAAGGATGACCAATCCTACCCTTACACTCTATTAAACGACAACATCATCACAGAATTTAGCTAAGTTCAAACTAATGTTCTATGGCTTATCGTTGTCACTACGCCTCCAAGCCATAACGATAACCTATTCCTGAAGAAGAAAGCCGGTTAATGCTTATACAATTAAATAACTACCTATACATCCTATTCATCTAACTTAGACACTTGACTTTACATTGGTTACTCGCTTGGTGAGTAAACCATTGGAGTTGTGAGTACACACTCCAAGGCCGAGGAAAAACTGCTCTAATACCAAACTGTAACACCCTACCTTAATTTATACTCTAATTACCCCGATTGATTTAGTGACTTGAAAATTTTCTTTTCAAAACCTTTTTAAGTTATAAAAATCGCCGGAAAATTCGATGGAGTTTACTTTGTTTTAGGCACTTTTCCAAAATTATCAATTGCCTGAAATCCTGTGATAATGCACTTTTAATATCACCAGAATGCCAACAGGGCAAAACATTTCTTAGTACAATCGTTTTACATCATTTCCAAAATAAGGGTAAGTCCTTGGAGTTCAATAGCTCCCAAAAGATAAATTAAATATATATACATAAAGTTCTCAAAATAAATTCCTAGACCAACAAGTGGTCAAACCCCAAAATACTCACACTCCACAGAGTGGAGTGTGCTCCTGCTCGACTATGACTCGTGTAAGCTCCTTCTGTACCTGTAATAAAAATAGCAAGAATGGTAGCATTACACAAAACTTAGGAAATAACCTCTAAAAAGTCATAGTAATAAACTAAGCCTATTATACACCCGACTTAATGCTACCACACAGAGAAATCACAAGCATATTCAGACACATTCACGCATATTCACTTTCCCTTGTTTTCCCCCACTAGGACGTTTACACCTGTTAAGACGTTTTCACCCAATTAGACATTTTCACCTTTTAGGACGTTTATCAGCCATCAGGACCTTTCCACACCCATTAGGACGTTTTATACCCGTCAGGACCGTTCATTATCTTTTACCATTATTAACCATTCATCTTCCCTACATATCTTTTTACTTATTCTTTTAATTGCGCGTAATGATCCGTGGTGACACATTCTACACCTAACGGGACCTTTTTCACCTAATGGGACGTTTGCACCTGATGAGACCTTTGCACCTAACAGGACCTTTGCATCTACTGGGACCTTTGTCACTTAACAGGACGTTTGTACCTAATGGTGTGTGTCACCCAACCGGATCATTATTTAGCACCATAATTTATTGGGCCCTCATGGCCCTTCTCTCTTTATTTTCTCACCATTTGTTTCTGACTTTACTTAACTCTTCCATTTCCCTAGTCACTTCATACAATTAACTAAACTTAACACTATGTCATATTCATCTCATAATTCTAAGTTGTCACTTATATCACTACCCAACATTCATCAATTAACGCTATATATCTTATGTTCATTTCAAACCCCAACCCTTCATACACATCATTATCCAAACATTACATAGCCACATATTATGTCCCCATAAATTCATAAAACCATAAAATCCCTAGAGGGTTAATTTCCTTTAATCCCATACTTAATTTATTTTCTATATCAACTACCATATTGTTTATTCTCATAACTATTTATCTACACTTAGCTACCACTATAAACTTCATAGAAATCATGTCGTAAATCAGATAATACCACCTTCTTACCTCAGGGTTCTATTAGAACCTGGTTTACAGTGCGGCGAGGAGATCCTGCTTCGGCTTCAAACGCTCCGGCTTATCTCGATCCAAGCTGCAGTCACACCGATCTGACCCATGGTGACGACCTCGATCCTTACTCCTTAGCAACCACAGACCGAAGGGACAAGGGAGATGGTGGTGGTGGCTCCACGGCGACACGAACCGGAGAGAAGAAAGAGATGCTGGTGGGTCGCGACTCCAGGGACAACGAGGAACAACGGCGGCTCGCGATGGAGGAGAGGAAGATGTTTCACTTCCACTTCTGGAGAATCAAGAGGCATGAGAGAGAGAAAGAATCCATGGTTTATGTGTTAGAGAAAGAAAGCTTGAAATCTATGGTGGATATGGTGGTGATGGTGGTGATGCTTGATGATGATGGAAAAGCTTAATTTTTGGCCATGGAGGAGTGGCTTCCCTTGGAAGTTTGATATCCCAACTTGGGTAGGAAGAATGGGTATTTCGTGTGCCCCACGACCTTTATTTTTTTGCTGGTCTGATTGAACTAATCGATTAGTCGCATCACTAATCGATTAGTCTGGTCAGTTTTGATTTATTTTCTTTTATTTGCCTTAACGAATGTCGTATTTCTTCGTTACCTGTCGGATCTGGCTCAAATTTGAAAACAAGCTTCTCTACATACTAATCTTCACATCCAACGGTTGAATTCTTTTTTAGAGTTGTAAATCTTTTATTTCTAATTTCCTAAAGTCCTATGTTTTAAATTCTAAAACTACTCCTTTAATCCACTAGTTTTAACTTAATATTACCATTCTCTTCACCCTAAGTGTAACACCCCGATTTGACGACTTGAAAATAAAATTTCTTTAATTAATATAGTGAAAATTTGGGCCAATTTTTTTTTTCAAGTGTTATGCAATACGAGAACGCTTAGATTTTCAAAACACAGTTACAATTTAAAACTCATGTTCTCACATTGCATAAAACCTTTCAAGTTTCAAACCGAGATGTTACGAAACATCGCATTCTGAAACTTGTTTTCACAAAACACATTTAAAAGCCCATTTCGTTTGTCTTAACCGTAAAACTTAATCTCGGTTATCCAGTTTTATAAAACATAATTCGGGTGCACATGTGGATGCAGCTAATGATGTCTAAGTACCTGGTGAGGGAGTACAACACTTGGACATAGACACTATAACAATAGATCTCCGTCCAACGTATGCTCCTCCGAAGAGTCGAATCTTCGATCATCGAGTCCTCGAGCCGAGCTTGACCTTCTTCTCCTTCGAGACTCCATCTCGATCTCGTCTTCGTAGCCCAATGCTTGCAGTGCCAATTCCCAATATAGACTACTCACTCTGTCAGTTGTGGACATCATCGCAGAAGTCCACAGGGATGGGGGAAAAACAGAGAGAGTAAGCATTCCGAACGACGTATCCTCGACGGTGTGGGTTTACGATAGGCAAAGTATTAAGACAATACAAGCACACAACGATACACATTCACAACACAACAATACAACATATAATTATGCAGGATGCATGAGGATGCGATGCAATCGTCGCATTAACTAACTCTTTATCTTCCACTTAAGGGAATCCTTTTAATTAGTCAGCTCGCAAGGTAGAATCTCTCAGCATGCGTATTATCGATCACTAAGTCTTTTCCTTGAGGGAATCATTTCATCCATTCATCTTACAGATTCTATTCTCTTTGTCAGCTCGTCTCGCAAAGTCAAAGTCTCTTTATCCACGTATCTCGAGTCCACAATATCGTAATTCAGGCCTTATGGTTTTGGGTTCAGGTCTACATCTCCTCGTATTCCATCCACTTAGTCGGAAGCAATCAGAAGTACAGGATCTCTAACCACACCGGCTCCGGGAGACCACACCAAAATAATATATATATCATAAAATGCCCGGGAAAAATGTCATGACAAGGGTGTCGACCTCTGCCGTGTTCAAGTATCCCTCTTCTGATCCTGATTTAGTCAAGGGGGTGTCAGTCATCTGTCTAGTGATCATGCAGTACTTCAGCTACGACACCAGACTACTCACCCAACCTCGGATGGTCAACCCATGTCACTGTCGCTTTTCCCCGCCTAGACAGACTCCTCATAGGCTTCTTGACGAGTCACCGTCATTGCCTTCCCCTATCCTAATCATCAAGTGAGTACCACGTAGGTAAACACCGTGTCTTCCTCTCCACTACTTCGGGTAAGGGTTTCAAATTGGAAAGGTTATATTCGTTTATCCTATTGTCGACCCATCCTAAGTCACCTCCGTCATATAGCACCAACCATATGCGGGTTACTTCTTGTGGGACTCGACTACTATATTTGACGGGCTCCGACCCATCCCGAATCATTTTCAACACGTGGCCACAATCATATAGATACACTTTCAACATATGGCTAACCGCCATTCAGATATACTTTCAACATGTGGCTAACCGCCATTCAGATACACTTTCACATGTGGCTAACCGCCATTCATATACACTTTCAACATGTGGCTAACCGCCATTCAGATACACTTTCAACATGTGGCTAACCGCCATTCAGATACACTTTCACATGTGGCTAACCGCCATTCAGATACACTTTCAACATGTGGCTAACCGCCATTCAGATACACTTTCAACATGTGGCTAACCGCCATTCAGATACACTTTCACATGTGGCTAACCGCCATTCAGATACACTTTCAACATGTGGCTAACCGCCATTCAGATACACTTCCACATGTGGCTAACCGCCATTCAGATACACTTTCACATGAGGCTAACCGCCATTCAGATACACTTTCAACATGTCGTCGTCACAGCATCAGCTCGTACCACGTACTCGGCGCATCAGCATCATCCAGTTCTGTCACGCGTTCCACCCCTTGAAGTTTCGCTCTAGTCTTTGGGGGATTTCTTATAATTTTCTACGTCTTTTCTATTCTTATTCTATAACGCGGGATGATGCAATATGCACATGCAATGATAATATAAGCGATATTATATCTCAACATACACAAGCATACCAGTCAATCAATACCATGTAATGGTATAGGTCTGAGTCTTCGTATACCTCGATACAAGCAATCACACAATTTATCGGGTATACTACTAACTACGATAGACCTTTACTCCGACTTTGAGAGAGTACGGAGTGTCCTAATAGATCACCTAAATACCACGGTGCCTTAGGGAAGCTTCTCTCTCACCTCAACTCCAGCAATTACTTTGTACGAAATCGTTGCGGGTTCTCCCAACTGTCAGCTACTCCAGCTTCCTGACTTATACGCACCTCGTACTAGATAGGAGACACTAACGTTACTAGTCTATCTAAATAATCGTCATACTTAAAATCCAAAAATGCGTTTTCGAAAACTCCTTTCACTTCTTGTCGGAAAATCATAAAACATCAAGATCTTTTCAAATCAAAATCCGACTTTCATTGTACTTTAAATACTTTGAAATTATTATAAGGAATCAATGAAATCATTTTAAATAAATGGATCGGTTGCTGGTCCGTCTTGGACAGCAGCTCGTTCGATCCCGAAAACATCGAATAACACCACTTTTGAAATTCAACTTTTCTTAAATCACGTACCATTTAAAACTCACACTTAAGACCAACAAAACACATTTTCAAGATTGAAAAACAATTTAAATAAATCTGGACAGCAAAGATGCAAGTCCATAAGCCACTCTTTTAGAAAATCCGAAAATACCGTAAAATTGCACTTCTTCAAACCAACTTTATCCTATATTAAAAACTCAACTTCAAATCACTTTAAAAACATTTTAAAACAAGAAATACATCTTAGAAAAATTCTGGACAGCATCATATTCTAAGTCCCAAGTTCATTTTTCATTATTCAAAACCAATTTAAATCCATAGAAAACTAAGTGTCTTGAAAACAATCAAATAAACACCTTGATTAACAATTTTTCAATCAAATAAAGTAATGAAACATATAGGCACATATAAACTGAATCATACTCATATAAACACTTTAAATAAACAAATTGGTTGCTGGTCCATTCCGGACAATCACAACCAAGATTCGAAAACACCAAAAGATCGTTATTTAATCTCTTTAATACTTCATGTTAAAATGACATTTGAAATGATTTATTTTCAAACATAACACTTATGAAATCAAATAAGGCAGCAACTAGTAACCCAATACTTTTCAAATAATCTAATTCTTTTTAAAATCAATCAACTTCAGAAAATTAATTACATCATCGTAATTTGTCGAATAACTCATTTTCCTTTGCTCCTTTTATCAAATAAATAATTCCAAAACACTTTAAACAAAGAAGTTCAATTAACATGCACCACTTAAAACAAACCATTTAGCACATAGCACATAACACATTTTCAAATCATAATTTCGAACTAATAGCCTAGATCGAAACACCGTAGACAATCAATCTTGTAAACCCATTCATGCATAGTCTAAACATATCATCAAGCAGTCATCCATTCAATTGCTTCAAGACATTATAATCATCATACAAGTCCAGCCAAGTCACAAAGCAAAGCACAAAATTCATGTTTGTCAAAAACATTTAAATAAGCTCTTGTTCAATTACGGGAAAGCACAAAAGATAAAATTTAAAACTATATCAAATCAACTTGTTTAATTCTCAAAATCTCCAGAACATACCAATATATGTTAAAGTTAACCATATAAAATTTCCAAGTCATTTGAAAAATCTTAAGTTAGGTTTCCAATCAGATTTTGCATAAAAAGCAAGATAGAACTGTTGCTGGCCTGAGACCAAAATGCCATTATTAAAAATGGTGTTTCAACTCCGAATTGCATGAAAATTGGTATAAATCTTCCTTACACAATCAAGATCATCTCATAAAAATTTCAGATTATTTGGAGTTGTGAAAGTCACACTTTTTCAATTAAACTTGTCACTAAGTCTGGAAAATCTGAACCAAACGGTTCACTGTTTTTCATTTGGTAAAAATATCAAACCAACTCCAAATCATCTCAAATTTTTCAGAGTCACACGACCTGTTTAAGGAGCTACCATAAAAATTTCAAGCAATTTAGAGTAGTTTAGGTCAGGAAACTCGGTTTAGGTTTTTCCTCGAAAACTTACTTTTCCGAAATCGTTTTCACCAAAATGACTCTATTACAATTAACAAACCAACTCTAAAAAACACATAAAAATTCAGGGATAATCAATTTAACCTAATTAAAACAGTGTCCAAGTTTTAGAATCATCAAACATGTACAAGTACTATTTATTCAAATCTTTTTCACTAAAAACCTTAGACTTCCATAATTAACACCGAGTAACCAAAATTTATTTAAATTACCAAAACAATTCCAAATCCCTTCAAATTTTCCAGAACTCATTTAAATAGCATCAAGGACCGCATATTAAAATTTCAAGGCAATCCGATTAGTATAACTATCATTTCTCAAAGTCTCTTACAAGAAAATCACTTATAAATTAAGATTTCAGCACTTAGTCAAATTGTTCAAACCAAAACATTTCCAAAGACTCAAGACTTAAAACAACTCCAAATCCAACAACAATCTCATATAATTCAATAAGCAAGTAAAAACATAATCCTAGCATGCATTCTTCTATATGAAACCGTGAGTACGCTTAAGTCTTTAAACAATTTTCATTTCACTTTAAACACTTAAAATCAATTCAAGGTTCATGGAAATCACATATTCATCACTTAAACTTAAGAGAATCTTAACTATTTTCATTTTCTCATGCAAACCGTGGCTATCATAGTAAATCACATAATTTCCATTCATCCAATCATTATTAAATTTCAAGATCATAACATGCAAGAGATCAAACAAAAGGAAAATCAACTTTCAATCATATCATCATCAAAACCGTGGCCAACTCATCAAGGTCACAACATCACACAATTTCTCATTCATTCAAAATATCATAAAATCTTAAGATTATGACATGCAAAGGATCAATCAAAAGAAAGTCAAGTTTCCACTCACAACAACAACAACAAACCGTGGCCATCATAAAGAAAATCATCAAGGAAAAGTTCAATTATTTCAAAGGTCTCTATATCACAACTCAAACATCAAGTTCATCATAGATCAAGCATGGATCTAAACATGCATGCAACCAAAATATTAGGTCTTTGAAGAGTCTTTCATGAAAACTTAAAAATCAAGTTCTTTTTCAAAACACTTTTAAGAAATCAAAGAGGAAAACCCAAGATCATTAGGAAAAACTCTTTTCTTAACAAAACTTTAAGATCAAGTTGAAAAATCAACATGCATGTAAAGGAAATCACTAGATCTAAGACATAAACAAACATGCATCAACACTTTTCAAACAAAATCAAAGTTTTAGAAGAAAATCATGAGAAACGAAAATGGATCAAGGAAAAGGTTTAAAACTTTTTAAATCATGAAATAAAATTCTTACTTAATCAAAAACTTTAAAGAATCAAGTCCAAACCTTTGGTTTTTCTCCCCTCCTCACGGTTCATTTACTCTTTCTAAGGTCCATGGTTTTTCTCCTCCTCTTCTTCACTATCTTGGCTTGATTTCACTTGGATGGTGAAGTGTTTGGGTTGGTTCTTCCTCTCTTACAATTCGGCCACTCTCTTCCTCTCACTCTCTCACTAAGAGCTTGATGATGCTCTTAGTGTTGTGTGTTTGGTCTTGGAAAGAAATGAAAGAAATGGAAACAAGAGAAGTGTGTGTGTTTGATCACTCTCTTTCCACTCTCACGGTTTTGAGAGTGTGTGTTGGTGTGGGTTGTTGTTGTTTGTGTTGATGAGAAAAGAAGGAATGATGAAGATGGAAGAATGAAGATTGAAAGAATGAAAAAGAGCTCACTCTCTTCCACACGGTTTTGGTCCTTCTTTAATCTTCTTCACTTTTCTTTATTTGACATCAAGGGCTTGCATGGGTGGCTTCTTTGCAAATGTTTGGGGACTAAGTCACAAAACTTGGAGACCAAGTCTTGCTTCCATGTCCCTCACGGCCTCCTTCCTCTTTCTTTCCTTTTCTTCACTTTTTCTTCCTTTAAGTCATGCTTAGGTCATGTTGATGATGTCATGAATTTGACTAAAATGCACCCTAGCTCATGACTAAGCAAGGCTACATGAAGACCAAGTGGAACAACTTGGTGACCAAGTCATTCACTTAGAATTCGGCCACATGGGGTTAGGGTTTAAGACAGTAATTAAGTTCTAAATCAAGGATTAGGAGCTCGATTAGGGTTTAATCGAAGATCAAGGACGGTAATTAGGGTTTCTAAAGATGATTGGACTTTGATTCTTTGAAACTTAAAGAAAATAATTTTCCATCTTAAAATCTTGAAACCATATGAATTTGTTTAAGAAGATAAAATCTTGATTGTAAAACCTTAAGTAAAACAATCCATCGAAAACCTTAGAAAAACAAACATGTGAAACCATAACACAAGTGGATTAAGTTCCAAAGTGTAGAAATCCAACATGAAATCAAAACTTTTTAAATCAACTGAATGACTCAAAACTCAATAAAATCATTTTCTTGAACTTTATAAAAACCTTTGTTTACCAAAATTCCATAAAATCGAAAATTGATTACGTAATCGAATAAAATATTCATCAAAAACCATTTGTAAAACAATATCTCAAAATTTCTCTTTAATGAAAACTTATTTATTGTCGTTAGGAAAATAGGGGATGTCACACTAAGCTTATTACCACATTAATCATACTTGGAATTAAATTAGGGATGTTACAATTCTCCCCACTTACTTGAATTTCGTCCTTGAAATTCCGTTCAATTCCTTCATTGGAGAACCATCCCAATGGCAAGGTTTCTCGACTACGATTCTTAGTTCTTTTCAGTTCCACTCCCCCACTTAGGATGTTTCTAAGTCAACACTCCTTGGCACCTTCAAGCTTATGTTGGGACGCACTACTGCTTGTTCTTTCCCCGAATTTCCTTTTCGTTTCCGGTTGTCTAGGTTTGTCTCATTGTCGCCCAGACAATGTCCGAGTTGGCTACTAAGTTCTCCCCACTTGGCATCGACATACCGCTTTGTATTAATGCCAGGGAGTAGGGAATTGCATGCGTCAGTTTTTGACCGCCTTTCGGGATTGAAAGTTGTGTTGAGTTGACTACCTATTGGTGGTCATTGGGTTGGAATGAGTTCCTAAGGGTTGCGAAATCTCGTATCCACACACATCTAGGTTCGCGTACTCAACAAAGAGTACGGATCATTAGTTTAACTCGGTTGATCTCGGCATGAAGACCTTATGAAGTTGTCAAGGTTTATTTTTCTCGCGGGTAGTCGCTCAAGAGTCTTGCTAATAAGACTCCCCATAGGTCTAGGACTACCAAGGTTTGGTCTAACTCTCCAAGGGAAATTGGAGATGGTTTCAGCTTAATTCCCTCAAGAATTGTGCATGAAGGATTTGGAAGGGTACGGTTTAGGTTGGCTTCCTCTCTTCTAAAGGTGCTACAATTTGGAAAATTCTATTTCGGGTTGGTTTATGTTCTACTTAGAAGCGCTTGATGACATCGACCATTAATAAGTGCAAAGATCGAGGTGGTCAATCTCAATCTCGCATTTATCAATAGCAATATCATTGTTGGGTTTGTTGATGATATTATCACATAACAGTTGCAAGAGCAAGGATGACCAATCCTACCCTTACACTCTATTAAACGACAACATCATCACAGAATTTAGCTAAGTTCAAACTAATGTTCTATGGCTTATCGTTGTCACTACGCCTCCAAGCCATAACGATAACCTATTCCTGAAGAAGACAGTCGGTTAATGCTTATACAATTAAATAACTACCTATACATCCTATTCATCTAACTTAGACACTTGACTTTACATTGGTTACTCGCTTGGTGAGTAAACCATTGGAGTTGTGAGTACACACTCCAAGGCTGAGGAAAAACTGCTCTAATACCAAACTGTAACACCCTACCTTAATTTATACTCTAATTACCCCGATTGATTTAGTGACTTGAAAATTTTCTTTTCAAAACCTTTTTAAGTTATAAAAATCGCCGGAAAATTCGATGGAGTTTACTTTGTTTTAGGCACTTTTCCAAAATTATCAATTGCCTGAAATCCTGTGATAATGCACTTTTAATATCACCAGAATGCCAACAGGGCAAAACATTTCTTAGTACAATCGTTTTACATCATTTCCAAAATAAGGGTAAGTCCTTGGAGTTCAATAGCTCCCAAAAGATAAATTAAATATATATACATAAAGTTCTCAAAATAAATTCCTAGACCAACAAGTGGTCAAACCCCAAAATACTCACACTCCACAGAGTGGAGTGTGCTCCTGCTCGACTATGACTCGTGTAAGCTCCTTCTGTACCTGTAATAAAAATAGCAAGAATGGTAGCATTACACAAAACTTAGGAAATAACATCTAAAAAGTCATAGTAATAAACTAAGCCTATTATACACCTGACTTAATGCTACCACACAGAGAAATCACAAGCATATTCAGACACATTCACGCATATTCACTTTCCCTTGTTTTCCCCCACTAGGACGTTTACACCAGTTAAGACGTTTTCACCCAATTAGACATTTTCACCTTTTAGGACGTTTATCAGCCATCAGGACCTTTCCACACCCATTAGGACGTTTTATACCCGTCAGGACCGTTCATTATCTTTTACCATTATTAACCATTCATCTTCCCTACATATCTTTTTACTTATTCTTTTAATTGCGCGTAATGATCCGTGGTGACACATTCTACACCTAACGGGACCTTTTTCACCTAATGGGACGTTTGCACCTGATGAGACCTTTGCACCTAACAGGACCTTTGCATCTACTAGGACCTTTGTCACTTAACAGGACGTTTGTACCTAATGGTGCGTGTCACCCAACCGGATCATTATTTAGCACCATAATTTATTGGGCCCTCATGGCCCTTCTCTCTTTATTTTCTCACCATTTGTTTCTGACTTTACTTAACTCTTCCATTTCCCTAGTCACTTCATACAATTAACTAAACTTAACACTATGTCATATTCATCTCATAATTCTAAGTTGTCACTTATATCACTACCCAACATTCATCAATTAACGCTATATATCTTATGTTCATTTCAAACCCCAACCCTTCATACACATCATTATCCAAACATTACATAGCCACATATTATGTCCCCATAAATTCATAAAACCATAAAATCCCTAGAGGGTTAATTTCCTTTATTCCCATACTTAATTTATTTTCTATATCAACTACCATATTGTTTATTCTCATAACTATTTATCTACACTTAGCTACCACTATAAACATCATAGAAATCATGTCGTAAATCAGATAATACCACCTTCTTACCTCAGGGTTCTATTAGAACCTGGTTTACAGTGCGGCGAGGAGATCCTGCTTCGGCTTCAATGCTCCGGCTTATCTCGATCCAAGCTGCAGTCACACCGATCTGACCCATGGTGACGACCTCGGTCCTTACTCCTTAGCAGCCACAGACCGAAGGGACAAGGGAGATGGTGGTGGTGGCTCCACGGCGACACGAACCGGAGAGAGGAAAGAGATGCTGGTGGGTCGCGACTCCAGGGACAACGAGGAACAACGGCGGCTCGTGATGGAGGAGAGGAAGATGTTTCACTTCCACTTCTGGAGAATCAAGAGGCATGAGAGAGAGAAAGAATCCATGGTTTATGTGTTAGAGAAAGAAAGCTTGAAATCTATGGTGGATATGGTGGTGATGGTGGTGGTGCTTGATGATGATGGAAAAGCTTAATTTTTGGCCATGGAGGAGTGGCTTCCCTTGGAAGTTTGATATCCCAACTTGGGGAGGAAGAATGGGTATTTCGTGTGCCCCACGACCTTTATTTTTTTGCTGGTCTGATTGAACTAATCGATTAGTCGCATCACTAATCGATTAGTCTGGTCAGTTTTGATTTATTTTCTTTTCTTTGCCTTAACGAATGTCGTATTTCTTCGTTACCTGTCGGATCTGGCTCAAATTTGAAAACAAGCTTCTCTACATACTAATCTTCACATCCAACGGTTGAATTCTTTTTTAGAGTTGTAAATCTTTTATTTCTAATTTCCTAAAGTCCTATATTTTTAATTCTAAAACTACTCCTTTAATCCACTAGTTTTAACTTAATATTACCATTCTCTTCACCCTAAGCTTATTACCACATTAATCATACTTGGAATTAAATTAGGGATGTTACACATGCACTGGTTGAGGGATACTTACTCTAGGTTGGTCTTTTCCAAGAGTGAAAGGTGATGTGAGGAAAAAGGAAAATGGTAAGTAGTAATATCTACTTTGAAAGGAAAATGGAATGCAGTAATAGCTGCATTAAAATGGAAACAAATGGAATGCATTAATATATGCATTGAAAATAAAATGGTATATTTAGACCTCGCATTGTGTTGCTTCTGTTTATTTATTATTGATAACGGTTGAAGAGTATAGTTAGAAATATATATATATATATATATATGTACAAGATTACATAATAGGATAATGTGTATATTCTTATATCTTATTATTGTTATTATGTGTTTTTCTTAATTTATGAATAAATATCTCACCCTCTGTGTTGTCATTTTAGGTACTCAAATTGGATATAAAATTAATGTTCCGCTTACTGAGGAAAAATTTCATTCCAATTGATGGAATGTGATTTATACATAGGACTTAAGAGTCTCATGTACGCAACCATAGAAACTCTGTAACCATAAATAATAATTTTGTAATGAATTATGATGGATATACAAATATCCTCCTTTGATTACATACAAGTTTTATATTTGATATTTTGCATAAACGATTTTACTTTCACTTTGTAATTTGTAAAAGAAGTCAGGATCTTTGAATGTAATTTATAGAATTCTGTTCTGAATCTGACAGGTGAAATATTTTATAAGGGAAACATTAATTTTTAGAGGAAACCCTGTCAAAAATTTTCCAGAAATTCATTATTTTTATACATTTAACTTTATTACAAAAAGTAGGATGTTACACATGGCCTTATCAAAGGTGTGATACCTTTCGTATTGGCCTTATGGATTATCAATCCCTTTTGTGATTGTGGCCCCACTTCCTTTCTTTAGATCATTTATATATGTTTCCTCCATATTTTCTTTGTTATTCTCTAGAGCTATATTTTTATCTTTTAGTGTGACATAGGCGTGGATGCTTTGCATCCTTAGTTTCTATTTTATGTTTGTGTGTGACTTAGGAATGATTGTGAGAATGATCTCAGTATCTTAATATCCATTTGGTCCAGTGATTGGTCCAATGCCTAAAGCAAAAGTGTGTTCTATCTCTTGTGGTGATAAATGGTATTAGCATGAGTGTTTAATAACTTTTGTTATTATCATTATGGAATATTAAGATTATGAGAGGATCCTCATAATCTTGGTTTGACTTTTTTAAAATTTATATAAAAAGTGTGTTAAATCTTTTTTATTTCCCACGACCATGAGCTAAAAAGGGAAACCAATGAGAGTATGAGACCTTTGAGAAACTACCTAGGACGATCAAGAAAAAGACAGCTTTGTCTCTCGAGAGCTTGCTATCATCATGAAGAAGGAATTTCTTCGATCACTTTTAGACCAATGGGTCGAGATTTGATTTTGGTGTGTCCATGGTAGAAGAGGAAGACTTTCGTACTTTGTATAATGATTATAAAGAGTTTTTTTGATTTGTTGTTTGCAAAGTTTGAGCCATGGTCCCTACGATTATAAAGAGTTTTTTTATTGTTGTTTGCAAAGTTTGAGCCATGGTCCCTAGATTTGGTTTACCGGAATCGTGATGTTTGGGTTAGACTATTGGGTTTTCCCCTGCATGCGTGGACAATTGAATTCTTTCTGTTTGTCATGCGGCCATTGGGAGAACTTGTCATAGTGCACCCGGTTATGAAGATTATGAAACGGTTGGACCAAGTTTGGTCAGATGATGAAATAGCTTGAATAAAAAGATCCTTTACTATGACCATCAATTGCACCAAGTTTATGGTTCGGTGTGAAAAGATGAATGTGGTGGGGATGAGGAGTTTCGGTGCACCGAACTTGTTAAGAGAAATGGAGTATGGAACTTGTAAACAATTGTATATGCAATGATGGGGATTTAATTGCCCCATGTGAAAATAATTCTGCCTCCTCTTGTCACACTCACTCTCATAAACAATTATGTAAATCTTTATTTACTTTTAATAAAGATATAGGGAAATTAATATGGACATGCTTTATAACTATTAAAGAGGATACATAAAAATCTTAATTTCAAGTTATTCCAAACGGTTCTTTTTGGTACTCCAAAAGCAAAGGATTTATTAATATCGTGATACTTTAAAAATGAAATATTTTAAGAATAGAGTTATCATCAGAGTATGCGGAAGTAAAACATGAACCTTGAGCGATAAAACATCAAACCAGTAGGCATATGAAAATACATACACACACACACACACATATATATATATACATAATATAAAAGGTAAAAGTAGTCAAGGTACATGATAGTCGAGGTAGCAAAGTTTGGGTAGTACAATTCCATAATCAAAATAAAAGACAACCTCTCTGAGATCTCTCAAAAATATATACAATATAACTACAGAGCAAAAGATAAAAATCCCAGAGTGGTGGTCTGATGATCCTCCTCCATAGCACGATCCTCCTCCATAAAGTCTCCAGCCAGAAGCTCCAAGCATCCCACATACCAACCATCCATACTATGCATCACCCGATGGATCCCCAACTCCCCACTGGCTCCCAATGGAGTGCTCGACTGGCTCCCCCTCACTCTCTGCCTCCTCAGGGTCCTCCTCCACCTCGTCCGACTGAGTCGGTGCCCTACCACGGGGCACTGGGTCAGCAGAAGGAGTCCCATGATCTGGACTCATCGGACCAGCTGAAGGAGTCTCCTCTTGGATGATACGGGAAGCAGAGGGGTGAGATCTAGTAGCTGCTCTAAAACGAAAAGAGTGAAATCGACGAGCTGGTCGAGTCGGGGGTGGTCCATGATAAGTATAAAACGGGGGTACATGCAGGGTATAGATAATGGGTATGCGGAACCTACGAGGACGGACACGAGCCAATGGGTTGGGGTGATAGAGGGTAATCTCTACCTCCCCCTCAAAGGTGGCTCGATGGTCCTCGTAGTACCACACTCCACTAGGGAGTGGGCGCAACTCGATGCAAGCTAGATAGCGTGCCATCACCTACAGTGGGCATAAGGGGTAAGCAATATAGTTCACATAATGGAATAAGCATAAAGTTAAGCAGATATACAACATGTATAACAATGGACCAGAGATAAGTACAACATATGCACAAACCAAATTATTCAATAGTCAATTTCACAAATGATATGTCATGATGCTATCACACAACCTTTCCAGTCCTAATATTCTTCAACTAATGCTCTCATGCATGTCCATCCAAACAACCCGTATACGTGCCTCGGACGTATAGTGAACCTGTTCGGAATATAATCCAAACGACACTACCAAAGTGTACATTGCGTCACCAAGACGTAACAGCATCGCCTATGCTGCCCACATTACCAAAATGTGTCATCGAGCAAGCCACACGACTATGCCTGGAACGTGGTCCATAATACCAATATCATTATCGATGTGCACATCTCGTCATCAAGACGAATACCCAACGTTCGCAGCAACCAATGCTAGTCACATTCCAAAAATGTGACTACAGGCAAGTCGTAACCAAATTGGTACTCCCAGAGTACCCTCCTCATGTTCCTCAAACATGACAAATGATATGCTATCACCACATCTCCATGCATGAATGCACACAACATCCCATCTAGGGTTATCCATTAACTTCATAATGTGCAACATGCAATATATTCAACAATACAAGCATTAACATATCATAACCTCTTTGGAACATAATTATTGTATTTGATTAAACTTGGCATAATTGAAAATGGCATTTGTTGATCATTCTGTTTCAAAAGACTCGAGTGATTTTTAAAAGACTCGAGTAGAATTCTAACATACACTGAAATACTCGAGTGGTTCTTGAAAAGACTCGAGTTATTCTTAATTTCCTGCAACATTAAAGTTTCAAGTCTTTCTGAAATACTCGAGTAATTCATGGAATACTCGAGTCTTCATCAACCCAGAAGACTCGAGTGGATCATGCACAACTCAAGTAGTTCATCAGTAGGGTGTATTACTAGTATCAGCTAATACTCGAGTCATGGGTCAGAGACTCGAGTGATTGGTTCCATCAGACGCACTGGTGCGTCTGAAATACTCGAGTCTCGAGCCAAAGACTCGAGTGTTAGCAGACAGAATGTACTGAAAATTGAGTTTTAACATACCATTTTCATTTCTACTCAAATTTAATCAAAACAAAAACTTAACAGAGTTAACATGACATAAAATAAACATGTTCTAACCCAAGAATAACACCACATTACATTGAATTGATCTTGAGTGCCAATTATGCATAATTTCACAATTTCAACAACTTAACATATCAAATTCAATTCCAAGCAATTACAGCATGAAAATAACCATGATATAGCTTGCATGTAACATTTAGAACTTGCTCTAAACAGTTTTGACACTCAAATAGGCCTCCAAGCCAAGAACTAATTCACACTATGCCCATAGAGTCTCATGGTGACTCTACACCTATCATGCAATGAATTAAACTTATTCTAGTGAACAGTTAGCTTCACCCTTACCTCTAAGCCGTGAATCAACAGGGAACTTGCAGATAAATTGGCTGGAACACTCTAACCCCCAAAACCCTTTGCATGCAGCCACATATGAGCAGAGTCCAAAAACCAGGGATTTACACATGCAATAACAGTTTAGAAATTGAGGAATTTGTTTAGGAATTATTCTCTGCAACATGGACTAAAGGTAGGAATGAAATTGAGGGTCATAGGGTTCATACACTTACCAAAATCAGAGCTTGAAGTAAGCTCCAGACTTCAGTTTCTGGACTTGACAGAACTCCTTCCCTTTTCAAGCTTCGATTCTTCTTCCTCATGAAGCCCCAACTCACAATTCTTATATCTTTGTAAAGCTCGAGATGTGAGCTTTACAATGGTGTATGACACTCACACTAACACTCAGAATCGAAGGAGAACGCAAGGGACGAAATCAGGAACCCTAGCTTCGAATTTCTAGAGCAAATGACCAAAATGGTTGATCTTCATCAACCAACGAGCTTAAATACGTAGGATTGATGTTCATGCATGGCGACACGAAGGCCATTATCGTGTCCATGGGTTGTTTTCGTGTCAACGTTTGAAAATCGTTGAGTGCTGACTTATCAAACGCACTAACGAGTTCAACACTGGCCAGAATACTCGAGTTTTTCCCCCAAATACTAGAGTCTTTTTGGTCAATTTTGAAAAATAAATATTTTAATTCCTTTTCCCTCCAAAATATTTCTAATATTACTTCTAGGTCCCAAATCAGGGACTAATATGCAAAAACCCTATTTTCACCTATTATTAATTATTAAAAGATTTGTAATGCAGAAATACTTATCACAAGCACACACATAATCACGTAATTAACGCTAAATTAATAATATTTATAATTTATGAAAATAATTTTGAATAAAATTCATAATTGACCTTTCATTACATCCGAAAATGAAAATTTGGGGTGTTACACCTCTCGCACAGTTACATGCCCACATATTGCATTGACCCAAACAATGCACGTGCAAGACTCTCTAGAGGGAAATTTTCACATGCAACAAGTAAAATTACCTGACCAGCTTATGTTGGAAGCTTACACGCAAAAGACAGATGAGCAAGCCAAGGTAATACACAAGGGGCATCAAAAGAAACTCCATATCCTTTCTCCGGGATCTAAATCGGGTGTTATTCTTAGTCGTTTGGTGATTCATTTCCGTTCTGATGTTGGCATGTCTTCACAATCCTCTTGCTCTATGAACAGAAAAAAATAATAAATTCCAAATGGGGAAAGTATCTTCCGAGTTGAGCCCTGAATTGCGTCAGTTGATGTCTACTTCAACTTGTTCTTCTCTCAAAGAGGAAGCAGATGATCTTGTTAGAAATGGTAAGAGCTTGAGGGTATCATCACCTTGTGGTAAGAATGATATGTTTGATATTTTTGAAGTAATGAAGAAAAGGAATCGTGTTGCAAGAAGAGATAGAGGCTCAAAAACAGGTGTTATTAAATGAAGATTGCATGATTTAAGTGTAGAGGGCTGGGGGAGTGCTAAAGAAGAGTATTCACAGTCTTGTTTCTCAACAGGGTCTTGATTTCATCGCGATCCAGGAATCTAATATGGAGCATGTTGAGAAGAGCCTTTATGATTATCTTTGGGGAAGTATTGATTATGACTAGGTTTCGTTCCCAACTTGTGGTCGGTCAGGTGGAATGATTAGTATATGGAACGCTGAAAAATTCCATATATTGTCTTCTTTTTAAGGTGATGGCTTTGTTGGTGTCACTCTTGATTAGCAAAATCAATACTCCATGGTGATTGGCAACGTCTGTTCATCATGCTCCTTACCTGGTAAACGCACTCTATGGTTTGAATTACTATCATTGAAAAGGGCATCCAGTGTTGGTCCTTGATGTGTCCTGGGTGATTTTAATGCAGTGTGTGATACTAGAGAACAGAAAGGGATACGGGCTACGATTGACTCCAAAGAAATCCATGAATTCAACCAATTCATTAGAGACATGGAAATGCATGATCTTCCTCTCTGTGGTAAGAAATTTACTTAGCATTGCTTTGATGATGTGTCTATGAGTAAACTGGATAGGATGTTGGTTTTCGATAGTTGGTCCTCCCTTTGGGGGAGTTTGATTCTTTGGGCTCTTCCTAGGTATACTTTTGACCACTCCTCATTGGTCCTGAAAAAGGTTATTGACGATTGGGGGCCTAAACCATTTAGGTCCCTCAATTTTTGGTTATTTGACCCTCAGCTTGCTCCTGTGGTTGAACGCGGTTAGATCTCACCATTGGTGATTGGCTGGAAAGCTATCCTCTTGAAGGAGAAACTAAAATGCTTAAAAGAAGAGATAAAAGCTTGAAATAAAAAAAAGTCTTTGGCAGCATTGATACGAAAATTCAGGAATTTAATTTGGACATTGATTTTCTGGATAGCAAAGAAGAGAATACATGTCTTGATAGCGAGGAGATTTCTTTGAGAGAAAAGAGCACTTTGCTGGGTTGTGGCAGTATATGAAGCACAAAGAAAGCATGATTAGGCACAAATATAGAGTTACTTGGCTGAAGGATGGTGATGCTAATAAAAAAAATTCACTCCTCTCTCGTCAAGAAGAAAGTGGAATACTATCTCTGTTTTATGGGGTGGCAGTGGGTGGATTGATAATGTGGACACAATCCAATCACTTGTTTTTTTCCCACTTCATGAACCACTTTTTGGAGCCTTTTCCTATGCATCCTAAGTTAGCTCCAAAATTAACATTTGATTGCTCCTTGCTGCTTTGATGAGGTTGAGGATGTGGTTTCTGTTTGTGATGGGAATAAGAGCCTAGGCCTTGATGGGTTTAACTTTGCTTTTGTGAAATGCTTATGGGGTCCAATGAAGGATGATGTCTTTGAAATGCCTAATGAATTTCACTCCCCGGATAAAATTACCAAAAGCTTTTGGTTTGTATTTTGTTACTTTGATCCCTAAAGTTCATTGTCCTCAACTTATGTTTGAGTATCACCCCATATCACTCCTTGAGCGTATGTGTAAAATTGTGTTCAAGCTTCTTACGAAGAGATTAAGTTCAGTTATGAGCTCCTTAATATCTGGGAACCAACGTGCTTTTATCAATGGTCGACAAATTGTTGATGGGGTTTTTATTCTGAATGAGGTGGTGGATTTTGTTGCAACATTTAAGAAACAATATTTTATTTTGAAAGTGGACTGTGAAAAGGGCTATGATTGTGTGAGCTGGTCTTTCTTGGATTATATGCTTGTCAGGTATGGTTTTGATACAAAATTTATTAGTTGGATAGGCCTGTGTTTTTATAGGATTCCTTTCTATTCTCATAAATGGTATAATTATCTTGTTTTTCTAATTAATTAATTAGTTAGTGTGACATTATAGTTTTTTTATTTTATGTTCTAGTTACCGACGTTATAATCATATCTAAATATCAGAAAAATCGTAGCTAACATACTAGTACAATCCTTTTTGGTAGCAATAAGATACCAGCTTCTTATTTTAGAAACAACAGATGTTGATTCTGTGCTTTTCTTTCTGACCAATATCTTTACTTTTAAATTTTTTATATAGTTGGATTCAATACGATTCGGAATCGGGATTAAAATGTTCACAAAATCAAGATTAAATGTGTTTTTGTTGTTGTAGTTATTGTTGGAAGTCAAGCCCTCTCATGGACTTCAAGAAGAATTAAAGGTTAAAGTTTTGATGATAACAAACTCAAGACTCAAGAAATGCTATCACAAGTCCTTTCAAGCTCAAGTTGAAGGCTCAAGAAAATAGAAGTCTTTAATCTCTTTCCCTTAGGACATGTTGTAAGGTAATGAAGTCTTATGTTCTTAATGAGTTAAAAGGCCAATGAGTTTTTCACTTAAAGGAGAAGAAAAAGAGTTTTCATGAAAATCAGTTTTCTAACTTAGTTTCTGTGGAAATGAGTGATGAAACAATTCTGGATGTTTTTATGTTATGAAAATCTATTTTTACAAGTGCAAGAAGGAGTAATCAATTACCTTCTTGAAGTAATCGATTAACTTTGTTGCATCACAGAAAAACCAGAGTGTGTAATCGATTATGTGAACTTGGCTAATCCATTACTTTTTGAATAAGAGTAATCGATTACCTGGATCAAGTAATCGATTAAAAATGTTGCATCATACATTTTCCAGAAGCAAAGTAATCGATTATTGCTTTGTAGTAATCGATTACATGATGTTGCATCATACAAAAATCAGAGGCTCAGTAATCGATTATTAGATTAGTGGTAATCGATTATATGAGTTGCATCATATAATAAACAGAAGTGAAGTAATCGATTACATGCATGTGATAATCGATTACTGGTTTTTTAAAAGGTTTTCAAAGTTTCTATTTTTAAGGTGATAATCGATTACCATTATGAAGTAATCGATTACCTCAAATTGTATTGAAAAACGTGTCAGAATCATTTTGATTTATTTTCAGATTTGTTTTTACTTAATTGATTCTGATTTATTTTCAAAATTCGAATTTGATTTTATTTTTGAATTATTTCCTTAATTGTTTTAAATCAAATCCTTGATTTATTTTCTTAAATCTATTTGATATGTATTTGATTTAAAAACCTATTCTATCTTATTACAAAATCATATTTTATTTTATTCTGATTTTAAAATTGATTTTAATTTGTTGTCTTAAATCTTTTTTGATTTTACAAAAGTTTTAACTTTTAAAAAGAAATAGAAAATCACTCCTACACAATTTTCATTTATTCATTCTAACATTCTGATAATCACGTTCTCTTCTCTTCTTCTCCAATATTCTCTGGTTTTCACGTTCATACATTTTTGAAGAACAAACCTTGTTGCCCTTGTAACTTCTCACTAAAGTATTTCATTGCCATAGAGATATTATTGTTGTATCCGTGTTGTTGAGAACACACAATACCATTGTAATCACTCACATTATATTGTACTTGAACCGTAGATCGTAGGGAGTGTTTCCCTAGGTGTGAAGGACTGTATTCCTTTGAAGGGTGAGGAACCCTTGTGTGATATTGAGGCTCCTAGCGAACGGAGGTTCCTAGTAGTATGCGGGGTGCTCTGGTTGTAATTGGGTGCGGCTCAATTGCTGGCTATAGAAATCTCAAGTGGGTCACTTGGGGACTGGACTAGGCCTTTCGACGGGAAGGCTGAACCAGTATAAAATTTCCTGGTGCAAGCTTTTCTATCCCTATCTCTTTTAATTTCCGCATTTTCGTTTATTTATGTTTCCGCGCTACTCTTATTTTATTATCAATCGAATTTGCTCTCCATCTCAAACGTCTAATCTCTCCATCGCAAAAATAATTTTTAAATTGTAAGTGCTTTTGCAATAAATTAATAAAACTCGATTCACTCCCCCTCTCGAGATTTTGAGGCCAAACCCAACAGTTATTGCTGGGGTCGTTATCATTGTCATTTCCAATAATAAAATTTAAAATACTAATTATCATAGTTATCAAAGCCAAACCGGATTGGACGGTTGAACCGGTCGGATCGTTGACTGGTCACATTCGCGATTTTTTATTTGTCCTTAGTTGTTTTAAACATGGGGCCAAGAAAAATGATGGACAAAATAGTCCAATCGGGTTGAACCGAATTAAACCGGGAAAACAGGTCCCTATTCAACCATAATGTTATATAAAAAAACTGAAAACCTAAAAACTAAAAAGGGAAAAACGCAAAATAGAAGGGAGGTGCAGAACTAAAAGCGCAAAACTCAGAAAGAACTAGAGAAGTGAGGCGCAAAATGTAACATTCCTGGCAAGCAAATTGGATTGACGACCATCCCCACATACTAATACGGGTCTTTTCAGCGTACTTTGTCCTCGCCCACACGCTTCCTGAGGAAACTTCCCAGGAGGTCAGCATCCCATAATTGCTCATGTGAAGTTCTTAAGTGATGGGCTATAGAAAAGCAGATGCATCTTGTTTATATGGATAGTAATAATTAATTCATTTAAGCCTTCATGTTCTATGTAGTCTCGTTCCTACGTAGTCTCAGGATCACCCTCTCATTCTGATATGTCGATTCATTTATGTACCCCTCCCTTAGAAGTCTGCCAGGAGTCGCTCTTTGTTCGTGCCTCTTGCACCGGCGATTACTCCCCGCCTTCGTCAGACCGAGTCTTACACAGAAGGCAGAATAGAAAAGAAAGAGGAGACAAAAAGAGGAGCCAAAGTGCAAAACCATTATAACATTATGATGATTTATGATTATAATTTTTGTAAGATTTCAATACGTTTTGTGCTATTAAAGACATGATGTATTTGCTTTTCTTATTACCAATATATTACATTATGGTGATATTTGATAAGGTATTATATTATATTATATTGTATTATATTATATTATATGTATAATACTTATGTAAAGTGTATACAAATATTTTTTTAATGTAATTTGTAGATTTAGCCATGTTTTTTTAATTATTATATATATAAATATCGGTCTAACCTTTCGGTTTAATCTATTAATACGGTCGAACCCTATACAAAACTTCTTTCGGCTTGATCTTTGGCTCAATTCTGACAACATTGGTAATTATACAATGAGTGAAGTACCACTTTGGCCCCCTCAAGTTTTTTGGATGGGATATTTTAGTTCCTCAAAACGTGGAAATTCACTTTTATTACCGGAATAATTTTTCTATGGGATACTTAAGTCCCTATATCCACCCTGCCAACTGCTCAACTACGGACTTAAGTGTCCCATAAAAATCTTGAGGGACTTAAATGTTCCATAAAAAAATTGAGGGACTAAAAGGGAATTTTCACATTTTGAGGAACTGAAATGCCCCATTTAAAAAACAAGAAGGATCAAAGTGGTCTTCACTCCTATACGATTTAATTATTTTTCACAATCGTACATAATATTTATTATTCGAAATTCCAAGTTAATATTGAAACTGAAATGACAAAATTTATGTAATTTCAATTTCATGGGCCAAAACATACTATATGAACTCTAATTTAGCGCCAGGCTAAAAGTTTTATTTAGTCAATTTAAAACTGAGTTGACAAAAGCATTTCCAATTATTGTGGTTAATATTTTATTTCCAATTAAAGGTTTATATTTTCAGCGTACTTGACTAAACAAAAGACAGACAGATAGATGAGGGCCTTACGGCCGCTCTCCTTTCAATGAATCCAGCAGCAACATGACTGCAGTTTCACACTGTTGACACTTGACCCGTTTAATGCAGCAATCCCTTGCGTGAAAGGCGATCAACCTAGATTACACTTTTTTTTTTTTTATTAAAATTAAAATAATATTTCTCGTGTATTCAATCAAATCATAAAACATGTAGTTGAAGGCTTAAATACATATTAATATTAATCATGCATTGATGCATGGGACATTAATTATCATTGATATCATCACACTTTACAATAATGGCAGATGTTGGCCAGAGCACCTGCACTTCCCATTGTTAAAGTTGTTGCAAATATGGCCCGGCTGTGGTAAACAGCTCAACGCCATCTTTCTTCTTTTTTTTTTTTTTGAGGTAACGTCATCTTTCTTCTTATATATATATATATATATATATATATATATATATATATAATAAAGCACATCTTCTTTGTACTCCCTCGTGTCTTATATATAAGCTCATTTTGAAGACTTTTTTTTCGTCCTTAATATAAGGCTCATTTCCAATTTTCAATGGCATTAATTACTTCTTTTCCACAAACACCCCTATTTACTCAACACTTTTTAAATTTTCAATAATAATTATAGGGGTACTTTTGAAAAAGTATACCAAACATTTACATTTCCAATACCACTAACAATATTAACTAACTTTCTTAAAGGGTGTGAAAATTAGTCAAAGGGGCTTATAATAAGGACCGTGGTCTCATTTTATATTTTTTTATGCATCATTTATTGCTTTTTTTCTTGGTCTCATTTTATATTTTTTATATATCATTTTGTGTTTTTTATGCATCATATATTTTTTTATTGCTTCACAAAGAAAAAAAGCAATAAATGATGCATAAAAAAATATAAAATGAGACCAAGAAAATGATGCATAAACAATATAAAATGAGACCAAGAAAATCTTCTAAAATATGACTTATAATAAGAATAGGAGTGAGTAATTTATATGAAATTTGGGTTCGATCCTGTACCTTCAGTGTTACTCCCTCTGGTCCTTATTATAAGTACCTTTGACTAATTTTCACATCATTTAAGAAAGTTAGTTCATATATTATTAGTGGTATTGGAAATGTAAATGTTTAGTATACTTTTTCAAAAGTACCCCTGTACTCCCTCCGTTACTATTTATATGTCCGTTTTTGGAGAGATTTTTTGTTTCTTTTTATATGTCCATTTGAGAATTTCAAGAGTGTAATAAATGTTATTTTCCATGTTTGCCCTTATTTAATGTGTTGGTGTTTGTGAGTAGTGGAGAAAAATTAATGATTGTAGAAAGAGAAAGTGTATAGTGGGAAAAAACATATTAATGTATTGGAAATTTAAAAAAAATGATTAGTTTTCTTAAGGGGCATGTTTTTTTTCTGAAAACGGACATATAAATAGAAACGGAGGGAGTAATTATTTTTGGAAATCTAAAAAGTGTTGAGTAAATAGGGGTGATTGTGGAAAAGAAGAAATTAATGCCATTGGAAATTGGAAATGTGTCTTATATTAAGGATGAAAAAAAGTCTTCAAAATGGGCTTATAAATAGGACTGGAGGGAGTACAAAAAAGATGTGCTTTATTATAGTATGTATATATATATATATAAAGAAGAAAGATGGCGTTACCTAAAAAAAATTTAAAAAAAAAAGAAAGAAGAAAGATGACGTTGAGCTGTTTACCACAGCTGGGCCATATTTGCAACAACTTTAAAAATGGGAAGTGCAGGTGCTCCTGGCCAACATCAGTCGTTATTGTAAAGTGTGATGATATCAATGGTAATTAATGTCCCATGCATCAATGCATGGTTGATATTAATATGTATTTTTTAATTTCGGGAATCAGAAGTGGCAAACATTGTTACCCCTAGTGCCCGTTACCCGCCACCATCTTGCCGTGAAAGAGTGAAGGAGGGACCATGAGACCGCCAGGGCCATATCCATCATCATCATCATCTCCCTCAAATCTTGTCATGCATGACCTTCTTTCCCTCTCATCACATGTATTCTATTTCTAGAATCACAGTCGCAACACCATCAAACTTTCTGCCATGGTTTGAAAACCTCACTGCCCTATCTTATTTGAGGTGGTGACCATTGCCGTTAGTTAGTTCAGATTCGACCGCTATCAAATACAACCAATGCATTTTGTTTTAACTGCGGAGAAAAATCATATTTTTCCTTACACTGCAGCTGTGGCAATTCTAGACAACAATTTTTATTGCTATTGTTGTTTAATCTATGATAATTGATGTTCCTTCTTCTATGTGCATAAGTGCATTGTACAACCATGAATCCATGACTAGATCTAAACTGAAATATGAAGTGAAGGAGTGATATTTGTACTTGTTAAGGTGGTGGCGATGATGAGTGGTGACCAGATGCACTTGGGTTTTACATGGTAGACCCTTCTTCATGGTGAGACGTGAACGTAAGAGAAGCAACCTTGTGTACAGAGTAGTTCAAGTGAAAATAATAATAATAATAATAATAATAATAATAAAGAAAATTACAAGTGTCATGATTTGATTGGATTCAATAACAGGAGAAACATTATTATGATAATATTTGATTTATTTAACTAATTCAGGACAATATTTATGTTGGTTACTGTAAAAAAACCAAGGCAATGTGTCAAAGAGGAATGGTGGTGGAAGCATGAAAAACAAGGTCATTACACGGTGAAAAGTGTCTATACATTGTTACAGAAAGAAAACAACGGGGATGGAAACTTCAATTTTAGAAGATGGAGTTGCTTCAAGATCAAATTTGAAGAAAAGAAAAATAATTCAGGATAGAGATGCTATTTGCCCAAGGTGTGGACTTGACGAGGAAAACACGGAGCATATGCTTTTTCTTTGCCCAAAAGTGTACACAATTTGGCAACAGTATTATGCGCAAATCAATCTCATTCTGCCTTTGCACAAGGATGGGAAAATGAATTTTTTACAACATGCTGGGTTGCTTAAGTTACATAACATAACAAAGCAAAAATTTGGTGGAATAATCTACGGTTCGTCATTCTTTGGAACATCTGGAAATCAAGAAACAAACTAATATGCGAAGATGAAGATGCTGGAGCACAGGAAGTCTTGGAGCAAATAAATGTTCAATTTTGGACTCTTTTTAAGGCTCACAATAATACTGTGATTTATTCATGTGAAAATTGGTTGTTAAACCCTTTAGAGTGTTTGAATCAATTGTAAGCTAATTGATTGGGGATGGGAGTACCCCTTGTGCTCATTTTATTTGTTTAATGTTAATTCGATCTCTTACTTTATTTTTCAATTTCGAATTGGTCCCTTACATTTTTTTTTGTTTCATATTGGTCCATCATGTTTCTTTTTACTATCAATTTGGTCCCTGAATCATTGTTCATCCTACGTGTCAATCTCATATTGGTCCACATATATATTGTTGGAGAGAGAAAATGACACGCAATTGTTCATCCTATCATATTGGTTCATATAGGATGAACAGTGATTCAGGAACCAAATTGACAGTGAAAACAACATGAGGGATTGTAGACACCCAATTTTGTCCGTGGTCAAAAATTATATTTTCATAAATATTTTGTTTGGGTAAGATTTTTATCGTCAGGTTTTTATAATTTAATTTATAAATAAAATAAAAACAAAGAGTTCGTTTGGATCCATTATTTTCTAATTAATGTGTATTAAGTTATTTTTGAGATTTATTTAAAATAAAAAAAATAAAAGGTTTGCATTGAAATTTTTGAAATAAGAATTGATTGAAAAGTTTATGTTGAAAATTTTGACAAATTAAAAAAATTTGATTGAAAATCAATTTGAATTTAGTTGATGATATGTTTTATTTGGAATGAATTATCAAATTTTTTAAAAGATTAAAAATTAATTCAAAAATAAATTGAGAATCAATTGAAAATTAAGTAAAATTTTTTGAATCAATTAAAGAATATTGAAAATCAATTTGATTGAGTTGAGAATATTTTTTTCAATTGAAAATTTTTTATTTGAAATAAAAAATTATTTGGAAAAGATTATCCTCTTTTTGAAATGATTGAAAATCAATTCAATTTTTCAAAATCAATTCAAAAGATTGAAAATCAATTATTTTTAAAAAGAGAAAGATTTTGATAATTAATTAAAAATCACTTTATAAAATTTTGAGAATCATTTAAAAATTTGAAAATCAATTTGATTTAATTGAAGATTTGTTTTAATCATAAATATTTGAAAAAGATTACAATTGATTTTTGGCAAATTTTTCTAAACCTAATTTTTTTACTATAAATTGAAGTCCCTTCCTCACTTTGGAAAAAGGAGGAAAATTTTTTGAAGAGAGGTGCACAGAAAAAATTCAAAAATTGGGCGAGCGGTGTACATAAATAAAAAAAACACTTGTACCTAGTGAGACTCGTACGTGGTACTCCATTTCCACCGCGTTCGGTTTGTTTTGTTTTGCTTTTTCCTTCTTTCGGTTTTCGTGCTAAGCACTCAAATTCAAAGTCTACTGCACAACTCCCTCCGTTGCAACATCAGGTTTGTTTGTTTTTTTTTATGATTATTATTTTTATTTATTTATTACTCTTTTTTTTCCTTTTAAATTTATATTTTTAATTAAAGATAATTAAATAATAATAATTTAAAGTGTAGTCATTTTTTCTATTATTATCTAAAATTGGTTGTGTTTTAGTGACTCATTTTTTCTCACCCAACTTTAATATTTGTGGTGAGATCTTTTGGACTTCTTCTCCGCACCAAAAATAAATATATAAAAATAAATTTATTCACAATAATAATAAATTAAAAATGTAGATTTTTTTAATTGTTGTTCTAAAATTTGTTGCGTTTTGGTAAGTCGATTTTTCTCTCCCAAATTCATCAGTGGAGAGATCTTTCGGGTTGTCTCTCCGCATAAACATATGTACACATAAAAAATAATATTTTATATATAAATAAATAATAAAAATTAGAAGAAATTTTTTTTTAGATAAATATTAAATAGATTTTATTAATTAAGTTTTAACAAAATGTGTTTTGGAAATCCACCATTTCTTGCCTACATGACAAGATCTTGTGCATATTTCCTCTCTGCATCAAACATTTTTGTAATAAAATTAAAAAACATTAAAAGTAAATTAAGAACTATGTAGCATTGATTCCTCATTTTATGAGGATGCGTAGGACCAAGGGCAACCTTGTCAGGCACAACAATAAAAAACAAATAATTTTGGCAAATCAATTTATTTAGGTCTTTTAATTAAAATCAATCAAATGTACCATTTTCGAATTGGCAAACGGGGTGCTAATACCTTCCCCGACTCGTAACCGACTCCCGAACTCGGAATCCATCTAGTTCGAGACCAAGCTTTATCCGTTTTAATTAATAATTATTTTTTCCGCGTTTTTGTAACAAAATGCGGTGGCAACCCCATATTGAGTCAATCGACCCCCACTTGTAGGAGAGGTCCCGAAGGCAATCCGAGACCCCGGCCATGACAGGGACCAATATGAAACCATAAAAACATAAGAAACCAATTTGAAATTGAAAAAATAAGATAAGAAACCATATAAATACTTTATAAAAAAAATGCTTTTGGTGTGTCGTTTCGGGAAAAGATTTAGAGAATCACAAACATGTAAGTCTTACACAATCTAAGTAAATTGAATAAACTGATGGTTCGAAGTCTTGTACATACAGTAGACATTACTCAAGTCAAAGATCCTCCAGCTAATTATTAATGTCAACCATTTGCAAGTCATTGATATGATGATATCAACTATCTTTCCTGGAAACTATTAAGCACGATGTATGTGATGCCACCGTTTTCAAAGTAAACCTTTTTTATTTTATTCGATCGCATTCTATCTATCTTACTTGGCAATTTGACTTAGTCATTACCCTTAAACGAGGACTCAAGCACTTCAGGCTATAAAAAGGTTAGAAACTTAACAAAACTTTATCCCAAAACAGAGTGTTTTTTGTGTACTAATTGAGGAGATGGCAGAGATGGATAGCACACCCTCAAGTTCCACTGTTTCAAGAACTGTCCTTCTTGTTTTGAGGGTCTTAACCTTCGTGTTCCTTCTGATTTCGCTCATAATCATTGCCGTAAACAAGGGTACTGAAGATACAACTGTTGGCCCTCTGCAAATAAAGTTCAATGACATTCATGCTTATCGGTAAGCATAGTACCTACCTACTAAGATATATAATCTATGTTGTAGTACTCCTTCATTTCTTTTATGTAATTTAAATATATATATATATATATACCCCACTTTAATTAATTTCCTAGCTAATTAATGTTTTCATATGATAATATATGATGTTTGGAAGTGTCTATAAAGAACTTATTTTGATTTTACCAGAATAAGTTATGATAGAGTAGTAATAATTCATGAATCATAAAAAATAGTTGATGACTTCTCTATAAATACTTTTTGCTTATTTCAACAAGCTTGTCAAAGAAAAATAAGTTCATTTTAACTTAATTCAAAATGTTCCATTGAACAAAGTGAATTATGCTGATAAAAAAAAAAGTTAATTAAGTAGTTTGTATAAATAAGAAGCTAAGCTAGCTAGCTATGATTAAGTAATATAATGATTTTCAAATAAATTGGTAAACTTCATTAAAGTTTAACTTTTGTGCATGAAATGATAATTAAGACATAATAAACTAAGTCTTGATTATAATTGTTTTTCACTAAGCTATCCTCATTTGATTTTTTGTATCCATAAAATTTTAGAGAAGCTAAATACTTTTCAATGTCAGGATATATGTAGAAAAATTATATAATTAAAATTCGGTTATTGCTAACAAGTGGTTTAGAGAGGTTAAATATAATCCGAAGCTATTGAAAATATAATTTTTTGTATTTTTAATATATGAAGTAATATATATTTATGATTAATTTTTTACTTTTAATAATCTTAACGAATGCTTTTATAAAACTTGTTATTAAGTTCTTTAAAATTTTAATGGTACTTAAAAACTTTTGTTAGAATCAATCAAATTTTTAGTTCCAATGACACTTAATATAAGCAAATAAAACTAAGGAGGACTTTTATAAAAGGGTGTATACCACTAGACAAATGCCTAAATTTATATTCCTTTCGTGCACTGTACATCTGTTTTTGGGATGTACTCATGTATATTCATAGCTATATAAGAGAAACAAGAGAAAAAAGTCAGTGTATACATGGGGAGCTAAGTTTTATAGTTTATTTACCTTCTGACTTTTGACAAATGAAGAAAAGTCTCCATCACCAAATCTATTACGAGTGACTCTAAAAAAGCTTCAATATTATTTTGAATTAGTATATGAATTTATCAATGAAATAATCAAAATTATTAATAAAGTCAACGCAATAGATTGAATATATATATATATATATATATATTAAAAAGTGCTGAATATCACTAAACAAAATTTGTCATGAGGACGGAGGCAGTTTTCTTTTGTTCTCTCCCAACAAAATTTTGAAAGCTGGGAAATTTTAAGATGCTCCGGACAAATAACATGCATCGAGCATCTTTTATTTTATTTTTTTAATTTTTTTAATGCAAATTTACTCATAATATTTTTTAGGGAGTTACTAGCATGAAATCCAAAATTGGATTGTTGCTATGCAACCTTCTCTTAAACCAATAAGAAGTTGTCACTTAATTCACCTGTTGTCAAGCCAAACTCTGAGTTACTAGGCGTTGCGTGTTCTAGCAACGCGGCAAACTCTGATGCCAAGCCACTTGTGAAGACAATGGATAGTCATGAATATGATGATGCTCTACAGAAAAGTTTCTCCGATCTTAGCTTTGGTGATGATTCTAGAGGAAGATATTATGAAAAGTACATGAAGAAGAGAAATGCTAAACTTAAGGAAGATTGGAGTTCGAACAGAGCAGAGAAGGAAACTAGGATGAAGGTCATTCAGGATAGTCTTGAGCAAAGACGAATTAAGTGACGACTTCTTATTGGTTTAAGAGAATGTTGCATAACAACAATCCAAAATATTTTGGATTGCATATTAGAAATCTCCTATTTTTTAATACAGATTTGTTAAAAAATGTCAATTTATAATACAGATTTATTTAATATAATTTTTTTACTTATATCAAAAAACATATAATAAAAAAATTCAAATCCAAATAAAAAAAACATACATATAAAAAGAACACAGAAAACAAAAATATATTTTTTTAATATATTAGATTAAAAAAAAACAACCGTGCACCAAAAACCGATGCATACAAGCATCACCCTTGAAAGCTACCCCACCATGTATGGTTATAAAGAATACTGATGGACTTCAGCAAATTCGTTGCTCTTTTTGTGAGTGTATTCACACCAAATAACAATGCTCTATATTCTTTTTTTACAATAGAATAGCTTTTAAAAAAATTCAGATAGTGTTTTTTTTTTTTTAATAAGCAATCATATAGTGTTGTTATTTCTTTATTTGTTAACTGGCTACAATTTTGAAAATGTAGATACATGCTCTCCACAATAGTCATTGGATTTGTATACAACCTCTTGCAAATGGCACTCTCAATCTTCACCGTGGTATCAGGGAACCGTGTATTAAGCGGTGATGTTGGCTATCTATTCGATTTCTTTGGTGACAAGGTACATCATCAGGCAAAATAAAATCTTTTTCGTGTTAGTATATTGTTAAAAAAATGGTAGCAACATAACTTTTTCTTACACTTTTATATATGTACACTTTAGAGATATGCCATCAACATAATTTTGTTTCCATCTTTATGTACACATTTTAGGCTTATTTATGCTTTTGGTCCCTGAAAGTTCAGCGTGTTTTGATTTTAATCCCTATAAGTTATTTTGATCGGGACTGGTCCTTAATTTTTCAAATATTTTGGTTTTATTCACTCTATTATGAAAAAAACTATTATTTGTTGAAGTGGCTAGCGGAACACCATATCAGCAGTTACGTAGTGTGAGAAGATGTCAAATAAGTGATATGACATGGATGATACAAATCCATGGACACAAAATGGTCTCATACGCAGAATTTTGCATTTATGTACCTGAATCATCCACTTCACTACTTAATTCGGCGCTATCTCACATCATGTAGCTTTTGGTGTGAGTTTCTGTTAACCACGTCAACAAATAATTAATTATTTCTAATATATTGGAATAAAACCAAAATGTTTGGAAAATTAAGGACCGGTTACGGTCAAAATAACTTTTAGAGACTAAAACCAAAACACGCTGAACTTTTAGGGATCAAAACTGTAAATAAGCCCACATTTTATTATTGCATAAACTTCTGATGAGGCGACTTACTAAATTTTTTTTTATCATATAACATACCAAATGATTAGTAGATCGCGTATGAAGTTCAGAATAGCTTAAGAGTGATGTCTTGCTTAGTTAACTTCGTCTTAAATAACTTCGCTTTTTTTTTTCTTTTTTTTTTTGGTTCAATCTTGAACAGATTATATCATACTTTCTGATTTCGGGTTCAGCTGCTGGATTTGGTGTCTCTTATGATGTGCAGTCATTCTTAAAATCACAAGAACTTCCCTTCAACTCCTTTTTTGGAAAGGCATACGCCTCAGCTAGCCTTCTTCTTATTGGATTTCTGTTCACCGCCATTGCATCAGTTTTCACTTCGTTTACTTTGCCAAAAAGAGCTTAATTAATTAACTTCACGCAGAAGATCATGGATTATGATTCTTTTTCTCTCTTTTTGAATTTGGTTTAGTTTGATTCCATTGGTATAATTGTATCATATCGTGGATTTATATTTCCCTTCTTTTTCTGTATTTTTATTTCTTAAGATATAACGGTAAGCACCAATTAATTGAAGAACTTGTTTTGATCTTTGAATAGAGCTCACGTTAATTCTGTTTAATTGAACTTGCTCAAGCTACTCATCATCAATTTTAAGAATTTATAAGTGTGTATATTACGTTGTTTTGAAAAAAAAAATAAAAATTAACGAATAGATTTTTAGATGATTGTTTTGAAGGATCTTGTATATTAGGAATTGTGAAAGGTGGTATGAATTTCATTTCTTTGTCAATTATATACCAAAATTCTAAAATGGCTATTTCAATTTTTATTTTTTTTATGATATTTGCTTTCATGAAGATCGATCTACACCAAAATCTTTAATAATGGCAATCCATAGGACATGTAGGATTTTACCCAATAGGAAAGATGTGTAAAGAGGGTTTTATTTCAATTTTTTTTTGGAAAGGGTTTGATTTCAATGTTTTCTTAAATAAATGCTCACGAGTAAACCAAATACAAAGGCAAATAAATGATCAAGTGATAAGAGACGTCACAAAAAACCAATGAAATAGTTCTCAAGGGGAAGCTAATCATAAACTCATCCCGAAACTTGTGGGAAAAAGCTTGATTTACAGAGTGAGTCTGATATGAATAAAGCTAATCTACATGTATTAAAATAGGTGAAGTTGAGGGGTATTTTTTACTTTCCCTCCATGATAGTTTTTTCCTCCAAATTTGTTTCTAATCCTAGCCATCCATTGCAAATAAATCACATCCGTTCATATCCTTCCTAAATTTCATTCTAATCCTAGCCATCCATTGCAAGTAAATCACATCCGTCCATATATTTTTAATCTTTTCATTTTCCTTTCATTTCATGACTGCTTACAATTGAAACAGTTAGTATTTTTCATTATTTCCTTTCAATGTGCGATGCAACAAATGCTATTCTGACGGCTTACAATTGATAGTCATGGAAAGCTTGAAAAGTGACAAGGTTACATTAAGCATATGAACAGTTAGTAATTTTTTTTAATTGGTAGAAAGCCTTCCTTTCAATTAGTATTTTTTCCATATTTTTTTTGGTATTTTTAAGTGTTTGAATTTTGCTCAAACATTTCTTAATACAGAGACTTGAGACTTGATGGTGCACAAAAGAATGTGAAGAAGTAAGTGAAATTCTTTTCAATATTGCGTTGATCTTTAACACAATATTTCTTCTCAATATTTCTTTTTTTATAATATGTTGATTATGAAAGCCTTCCTTTCAATTTATCATTTAAATTTTTGTTTAAACATATTACCTTGATGATTTCAATGAAATTCACTTCTTTGGTGACCAAACTTACAAGGTAGTCCATCAGATTATTATGCAAATTTTTTATTTTATCAAAGCTACTATGTGCACCATCGTACATTTCCTGCCCCTCTAGGCCTCTACAATCTGCATATATATATATAAATGCTTGGTCATTTTGTTTTCTATTTGAAGTTTATTTGTTACCGGCCTTTCGTCTTTCAATGGGATTTTTTTTTTATTTTTGGTATCAAAATGTCACTTGCAAAAAAAAAAACGTATAAAGAAAAAAACCTTGGTTGTTTGAGCATATGAACAGTTAGTATTTTTTTTATTTTTATTGTTTAAATTGGTGGAAAACCTTCATTTCAACTGAAATTATTTCCTTATTAAGTATATTTTATTTCTTTATTCGTTATAAACATTAAGCATATGAACAGTTAGTATTATTTTTTTTTAATTGGTAGCTAGAAAGCTTTTTCATTTTTTTTGTATTTTTAAGTGTTTGAATTTTGCTCAAACATTTCTTAATACAGGGACTTAAGACTTGATGGTGCACAAGAGAAGATCAAAGAATGTGAAGAAGTAAGTTAAATTCTTTTCAATATTGCGTTGATCTTTAACACAATATTTCTTCTCAATATTTATTTTTTTATAATATGTTGATCATGAAAGCCTTCCTTCCAATTTATCATTTAAATTTTTGATTAAACATATTACATTGATGATTTAAATTATTATTATTATTTTTTTTGGGTATCAAAATGCTTCAAGTTGCCTCACAAAAGTTGTTGTAAGTTGTAACATGCAAGCTGTTGGCATTTTTACCCAATTTTGGATGCTGACACGAATCTTCTTTCTTGCTTTAAATTATTCCTTTAATGCCCAAATAACTGTAAACGTGTGTGTATAATAATATTTCTTTTCAATATTGTGTTGATCTTTAACACAATATTTCTTCTCAATATTTCTTTTTTTATAATATGTTGATCATGAAAGCCTTCCTTTCAATTTATCATTTCAATTTATTCAATCACATGTAAATAAAATTAATGTTTAATGTTTGAACAAATGGAAAGGCCTTCAAAAAAAGGAAGGATAGCAAAATTTAAGACCCGTGCATCGCACGGGCAATTTTCCTAGTAAAGTAAAAGGTAGGAAGTCGAGAAGAGTTATGTTGTTAAGGTTAGCATAATTTAGACTTTTGATAATGTTGAGGTGTACCTAATGCCAAAGCTTAACTCTGTCGGAGTATTTGGACGAAATAAGTCGACAAACTTCAAAGTATTGGGAATTGCATTGTTCCTCAAAAGAAGCGTTTTTAGTTGAGAATTAACTACACTCTTAAATATGGTTGAGAAACCGTTGAAAGGTGAAATAGTATTTATAACCCTCAATGGGAAAGATCGATTTCACAAACAAATATTATGGGAAACATAGAGCTGGAGCCCAAAGTATTGGCTAGCCATAGAAGAAAGAAAAGAATGAGAGGAAAATATGTAGAGTTTGGAGATCAAATGATAGGATTGAAACTCTTGAAAATGGTAGCACATTTCCTAACATCCATTTTAGAATGGAGTAAAATCCGTGACTTGAAGGGTTGGACTTTAAGCCTATCATAACACAAATCCTTCGTAAGAGTTGTCGACATCCAACTCAAATTGCAACTCACTTTTGTTGTTGGCATAGCTTCCCACGAATGACATATGCCTCTAAAAGACTCATTTCCCCTAGCATCTTCTTCGGTGTTAAGGGAAAACTCTACACTTCTTCGGGTATATAATTTGCCTTTTTCTACAAGAAAAGTCGAAAAGGCTAACGAGAGAATTGTAGAGAAAAGGCGTCGAAGTTAGGAAGCTCTTATGAAGATTGGAGATACGACAAGTTTTGGAGACTTGAAAGCTGCAATAGAAAACATCAACGTCAACATAACGAATGTCACAACTCGTGTGTTGGAGTAAACCATGGCAGAAAATTTTCAGCCTTAGCACCTTTGAGGACATGGGTAGTGGGAAGTTCAAAAATACCGAATGCATAAGTTATCGATTCAAAATCAATACCAATAACATGTTTTCTTGAAATCAAGATTTATCTTTTGATTTCTATATCTTTGACCCATAGCCTTTGTTCGAGTAGAAATTCATGTGCAAAAGTTCTAAATTCATCAAGAAACACCAGCAATTCCGAATGATCAATTTTACTATCTTAGGGTTCATTTTTCACACGAGAGTCAATGAGAAATATAGGAATTTGTTCTGAATTACTCACTTCAATTATGAAATCCAATCCTTACTTTCCAAGAGATCCGTGATCAAGTCCTTGCATTCTTCTACTCTTCACGGTTCCTAGTAAGGCTACACACCATTACCAAGGATTTTTTTTCCACTTAGATTGGTTTTGCTTAAGGAAATGATATCAGTACAAGGAGATTGAGGGATCAAAGGACGAGTGTTTTCGGTTTGAGATTCTATATTTGAGGTACTTCTTTTTAATTGGACTCAAAGGGAATGACTATGAAAGATCTTTGCAACTCCAAGGTTCAACTCCTCTTAGGGCTACAACAACTCTGTTATGTGGTAAGTTTCCTTGATTTCGAGGATCAAGGAGCCTCCTAAGAAAGGATAGAATAAGAGAGAAATAATGTTTATTTTTTTCTACGCTCATTCATTTCATGCCTTGGGACTTATAACAACTCTCATGTCACCAATGATTGGTTGTCTGTGACTTGAGGTGACAAAAATTATTACATGTTGTAAGAAATTTAAAATGAAAAGTACAACTAATATTGTTGTTACGAAATGCTAAATATTAACAACAACAACATTACTTGGTGACATAGTCATTGAGATAACTTGGTGCCTTGTGTCCTTTCTTTGGCCTTTCATTCAATGACTTCATTTCTGTCTCATTGGTTCCAACTTCATCAACAATAATTCCTTCATTGGTGGAGTTGTTACTACCAATACCCACCGCTGTGGAAGCCACCTTGTCCTCAAGGTGATAATCAGAAAAAAAGAGTGCTCCAATGGTCCCAAGTTGTGTATTCAGGAGCTAGACCCTTCCATTGCACCAGGGCAAGTTTAGTGGAAAGAGCGATAGAGGTGTCCATTTTAGTGGCAAGAATAGCCAGAGGCTCAATGAGAGGCATGTTTTCGTGAGCAAGGGGAGGAAGGGCATCTGGGATAAAAGGTAGAGGTCCCTTGTGCAGTTTCAACAGTGAACAATGAAAAACTGGGTGGATTTTTGAGGTGGGAGGTAATGAAAGGTGATATGCGACGGGGCCAATACGTGTAGTAATGCGGAATGGACCGTAATAGCATTTGGACAGCTTGGGACAGGAAGGAGAAGAGAGGGAGCGTTGATGGTACGGGCGCAGACGAACATAAACCCAATCATCAACCTGAAACTCCAAATCTCTACACTTGCGGTCTACATTAGTTTTCATATGTAGTTGCACTTTCTCAAGTTTCTTGCGTAACATAGCAATAAGGTCCTGGCGTGTAGTGAGAAGGGAGTCAACGACTTCTACTGTCGAAGTGTCAGTCAAGTAGAAGGGAACAGAAGGAGGGGGCTTACCATAGGTAACCTGAAAAGGTGTCAAACCTGTAGCAGAATGGATTGACGTGTTGTAGGACCACTAAACCAATGAAATATACTTGCCCCAATTAGAAGGTTGTGCATGCACAAAAGAGCGAAGATACTGCTCCAGGGTGCAGTTAAGAACCTCGGTTTGCCCATCAGTCTCGGGGTGATAGGAAGTGCTCATACGCAGTTTAGTGCCACATAAACAGAATAATTCGCGCCAAAACTTGCTAATGAAAATTGGGTCACGGTCGACACTACGCTGTGAGGAATACCATGGTGATTGCAAACCATGTCCATAAAAAGCTGAACCACCTTGAAGGCTGAGTCCCGAAGTGAGCTCCTTTAGAGAAACGGTCCACAACGACAAGAATAACCGTTTGGCCCAACGAGGACGGTAAACCCGTGATGAAGTCAAGTGACAGGTCTTCCCAAGTATCCTGAGGAACGGGGAGGGGTTGGAATAGTCCTGCAGGTTTTTTAGTTTCATATTTTGTTTGCTGGCATGTAGAGCATTGTGAGACAAAGGTGTGGACCGAAGAAGGCATTCCCTTTCTAAAGAAATTTCCCTATAATCGAGCCAAAGTTTTTGAAATGCCCATGTGACCACCTAAAGGAGTTGTGTGGAATTCCTCCAAAAGGAGGGAAATGAAGGGGTTGTCATGATTCAACCACAGTTTGCCATTGAACAACAGAAAGTCACCATGGATGCTATAAAGAGGGTAAGTAGTGGGGTTTGAGCGAACTTCAGCCATTAATGATACGAATTCAGAATTATCATGGAGAGATTTACATAATTGGTCCAGGAAAAGCATTCGAGGCATGGAAAGTATGAAAAACTGCCCCTGTGGTAGATCAGCGGGTCGTGAAGAGCATCAACGACCACGTTTTGTTTCCCAGCCTTATACTGAATCGTGTAATTATATCCCAATAGTTTGGAAAGATAGACCTGCTGTTCTGGTGTCTGTATAACTTGGGACATCAACTCTTTAAGGCTACGATGGTCCGTCAATAAAACAAATGGGTGCCCCAACAAATATTGTCGCCACTTCTTAACAGCGGAAGTGATGGCATGCAATTCGCGGACATAAGTGGAGGAATGGAGTAGTTTGGGACAAAACGGCTTGCTGAAGAGCGCAATAGGGTGAACCTGTTGCATTAAAACTGCGCCCATTACACTGCCAGAAGTATCTGTTTCAAGTTGAAAGGGAAGAGTGAAGTCCAGAAGAGCAAGGACCAGGGCTTCAGTCATGGCTTTCTTAAGCTGCTCAAAGGCTAATTGAGCAGCGGGCTTCAAAGAAAGCTAACCTTCTTGAGTAATGTGGGAAGTGGAGCAGCAATCGATGCGTAACCCTTAATGAAGCGACGATAGACTCCAGTTAAACCGAGGAAACCACGCAGAGTCTTGACCGAGGTTGGTGGTGGCCAATCCACCATGGCTTGGATCTTCGACTTATCTGCTTCCACACCCTTGGAGGAGACGATATGACCCAAATACTCAAGTTGCTGCTGAGCGAAAAGACACTTAGACTCCTTCAAGAAAAATTGTCTAGCAAGAAGAGTTTGGAAGGTGGGTTCTAAGTGCTTTAAGTGAGTCTCCAAAGAAGGGCTGTAAACCAATATATCATCGAAGAAGACAATGACAAATTTGCGGAGGAATGGTTTATGCAAGTCGTTCTTGGTGGTTTGGAATGTTGAGGGGGCGTTGCACAAGCCAAAAGGCATGACCCTGTATTCGTAATGGCCCAAGTGAGTGCGGAAGGCAGTTTTGTAGATGTCAGATTCATGCATATGAATCTGATGAAAGCCTTAACGCAGGTCAAGTTTAGAAAACCAGTGTGCACCACCTAGTTCATCGAGGAGCTCATCAATGGTAGGCAGAGGAAACCTGTCTTTATAGAGATAGAATTAAGGGCCCGAAAATCGACGCAAAAGTGTGATACCCTTCTTTTATATCTTGAAAATAATAAATATTTCTAGACATAGAATACTTGCTATAAAAAATTTGGTCTAGAAAATTTTTCCTTTTTAATTTATACTTGCTCAATTATAAACACCTTTAACCTTGACGAATGAATTTGAATTCGGCTAAATAGTACCTTAACTACAAAAATCTCTCGAGACAACGCCTTTTTAATATAATAAAACATATCCGTAGCGTTGATTAAAAACATATTAATTGCCTCGTGAGTTTAATCGGATTTATAGAATATAAACTTATTTGCCGAATCCCTTTTTAACCAAAATCAGAGTATGCCGAAATAAAAATAATACTTGTGGGGCACTGATGAGGTAAAACATCATATAGATATATATCATAAGATAAAACAACCCCACCAGTATCAAGTAGCAACTAGCAAAGTCAAGATAGCAAGTTTTTAGTAAAACATATACATAACCAGCTGCTCAAAAATAAACCTCACTCTAAGACCTCTCAAAAATATGTACAATATATGACAAGATCAAAATAGAAGTCCCAGAGCAGGTCATCCATGTCCTCAGCAGCTCCTCTGATCCTCTGCAGCTCTATCCCTAGACCTAGGATCCAAAACATCTATGCTATGCAAGCTCCTAGGAACCAGCAGGTCCACCTCGAGTAGAAACAGTAGGCTTGACAGGTACCTCCTCCTCGTTCTCATCCTCCACGGGATCCTCCTCGATCTCGCCCGACTGTGCAGAGACCCCACCAGTGGGCCTAGGATCTGCAGAAGCAGTCCTCTCATAGTCAGTCAGACCAGGAGAAGGAGTCTCCTCAGTAACAACTCTGTGTGAAGAAGGATGAGTACGAGTGGCAGATCTAAAACGAAAACTATGAAATCGACGCACTGGTCGAGCCGGGGGTGGTCCTCTATATGAGTAAAAGGGTGGAACATGCATAGTATAGACTAAAGGGATCCTAAACCTACGAGGTCGCATCCGAACCAGAGGGTTAGGGTGGTAGAGAGTAATCTCCACCTCCCCCTCAAAGGTGGCTCGGTGCTCCTCGTAAGTCCATATACCACTAGGAATAGGACGTATCTCGATGCATGCTAGGTATCTGGCCATCACCTAAACAGGGCATAGGGAGTAAGTATACACATATACATAATCAATAAAGACTAAAATTCCAATCACAAGTATATCATGGACATACAATAATGCAAGTACATATGAGCACACCAATTTTCCACATTATATCTCTTATAATGCAAGTGGCATGATGCATGATTTCCATCCACAACTGAGGCCTCCAATACTAGTCCATCTTGGACGTCCATCCAATACACCAATGTGTTCCCAGAACACTAACATACATTCCCAGAATGTATGCTAAACCATACTTGGAAAAACAAACATCACTCCCGGAGTGTGCATCACGTTTCCAGAACGTATAAAAACCATGTCCCAGACACTGGCCACATTCCCAGAATGTGTCATCAAGTAGGTTACACAAATTTGGTACTCCCAGAGTACCCTCCTCATATTCCCAGAATATGATAATCGTTTCTTACCAACCTATTTTCCATTCTCTATGCATGAATGCACAATTACTAAGGTTGGCTTTTATCTTTAATTAAATTATTGTGATTTAGAAATATCTCAAATTCTCTTTTGAATGATTAATTTGAGGTATAACCTTTGGCACCAAAATTCATCCATGAATTAACTTAAAAACATGCCACTAGACTTGGATTGGGAAAAAATTAACCAATGGTATCAAACTTTTCATTTAAAAGACTTAACTTTTATTTTTCAGTTTCAGGTACTAACCGGTTACAGTCTCAGGCTAACCGGTTATAATTACAGACCTGAACCTACTAACCATTGCAATTCAGAAAACCTTTTTCTTGAATTCTCTACCCAATCCATACACAGAGTCTTAGCTTTGTTATATACCTCAAATCCCACTGATTTCATCATTCAAAAGTCTAAATCACAATCCAATTCCAATTTAGCATAATTTCCTCTTGAAATTATCTTATAACATTAAGGCATTGACTCATCAATTACAATCTGAACGAACAATATTCATTGACATGTTTTCAGATTGATTACAAATGAAATTAGAGTATAGACTTGAGTGAAAATGGTAAGAACACAGGGCCAATTTCAGAAATTCATTTTCTTTGAAAATTGACAGTATCTAACCGGTTACAGAATTCAAATAACCGGTTAGATTATGCAGAGTGTACACTGCAGAAAGGGATTTTGCATACCATTTTCCACCATACTCAAATCTAACCAATTTTAATCATTACCAGAGGTCATATACCTTAAAATAAATATGCTTAACCACAGAAAACATATTCCTTTGCATGCATTCAATTCAGAGTATCAAATTGCATATAAACCAACATAAACACAACTTGATATCACAAAACTCATAATACGCATTTAGATTATGATCCAATCATCAAAATCACTTGCATGCAGATTATCAAACTTGCTCAAAAAGTAGTGAGCTGCAGAAATGGCCTCCAAGCCTTTTTATATATTTATATAATGCCCTTTTTGAGTCTTTGTTGACTCAAATCCTAAAACGCATATTTTAGTCTTAATCTAGTATAAGGTAAACTTCTCCCATACCTTAGAATAGTGTTTGATGAGTTGAATCACTGAGAATGCAAAAACTCCACAGAATCCACAACCTTAGTTTTCAGCCAGAACAGGTTCAACAGGGTCCCAAAAACAGAAGATTTGGCACATGAAATGGACAAACGAATTGGGGAAAATTATTAGGCTTTGTTCTATGCAACATGTACTAAAGGATCGAAGTGATTTGAGGCTTAAAGGTTACTTGTACTTCCCACAATCAAAGCTTAGATCTAGCTTCCAGAAACCAGAACAACTCTGAACCAATTTTCAAGCTTCCACTTCAGAACTTGATTTCTTCTTCCACACTCACTTTTAGCTTACAAACTTTATATCAACACGAAGCTCTGGATGTAAGCTTTGTGTTCGTGTATCACTCAAAATCTACCTCTCAGAATCAAAGGAGAATTGCAGGGACGAATTTCAGAACCCTAACAGAGCTTCAATACATGCAATTGAACCAAATGAAGCAGAATTCGTGTTTAATCCAGGCTTTTATAGAGAAATTTAGCTAACATGCATGAGGACGCGTGTCTCCCACTAATCCTGGGCTGAATTCGTGGCAAATTCGTGGATTAATCAAGTGATTACTCATCAAAACGCACTAACCCAGTTTCTGGGTTCATCGTGTAACCGGTTACAGAGCATTACTAACCGGTTAGATCAGTGTAAAATTTAAAAATTTAATACTTTTAAAACCTTTCCCTTCAAGAACCTTTCTAATATTACATTTAGGTCCTAATCCAAGGACTAAAATGCAATATCTATATTTTTGTATATATTCACCATATAAAAATACATTCACCTATTTTTATATTTCAAGGCTAATTAAATACAAAATATAAACTTGGAAAATTTATATAAATTAATAATAAAACTTTATTTATTATTAATTTCCTTATTATCCGGGAGACGAAAATTAGGGGTGTTACAAAAAGCGCCAACTACCATCTTTCTTCTTGACGAGGAGAACCGGAGAAGAAAAAGGGTTGTTGCTTGGTTGTATCAGCCCAGAGTGGAGAATGTCCTCAATTTGTTTTTTTATTTCACATTTCTGGAAATGGGGGTAGCGGTATGGTCGCACATTGATGGGGGAAGAGTTGGGAAGAAGGTGGATGTGATGGTCAGTGAGGCGTTTGGGCGGTAGTGTGGTGGGGATGGAAAAAAGGTCCTGATATTTGTGAAGTAAGGTTGAAATCAGTGGGATGGGATGAGAAAAGGGAGTAACGGTAGGGGAAGTAGGTGTTGATGGTAGGACTTGGATATTGAAGTAGTCAGCTCCAGAGTTCGTTTGGAATATGTGTTTAAGTTGTTGAGCTGAGATATCCTGAGGCTCAAAAGAAGAATCAGCCTTTAGCTCAATCATACGTCCCTCTCGTGTGAATCTCATGGTCATCTTGGAGTAATAAGTAACAATGGGCCCAATGGTTTGAGCCATTGAATCCCCAATACAACATCAGCCCCACTAATTGGTAACACATGTAACTCAATAGTGAATGTGTGGCCTTGGATAGAAATTGGGATGACATGACAAAACTTATGGCACTCAATGACTCTTCCATTACCAACCATGACCTTAAGAGTGGCAGTGGGTTGAACCGGTAGATTGAGAAATTTAGCCACACGCTCCTGAATAAAATTATGTGTGCTACCACCATCCACCAAAATAGAAACCTGTTGTTTTGCAATAAGGCCTATTAAACGCAGTGCTTCTGGGGCAGGTAGGCCCGAGAGGGCGTTAAAACTTATTTGGGCTGAAGAGAGCTCACTAGGTCCAACTTCTAGTAATTGTGGATCAGGATCTGGATCAAGTAAGGATTCATAAGAATCGGTGGAGTCATCAGGTAACTCTGCAACTAGAAGAAAGAACCGGGCCTTGCACTTATGACCAGGATGGAATTTCTCGTCGCAATTGTAACATAGTCCCTTTTCGCGACGAGCTAAAATCTCTTCGTGAGTTAGCTTTTTGTAATTAGTCTTGGGAGGAGTAGGCAGTAAAGGAGGAAGAGGGCGAGTCAGTGTGGAAACCGACGACGATGCAGGAATGTTAGGTGGTAAGAAAAGACGATTCTTGGGAATCCTCTTTTGATCCTGGAATTTGTCCTCTTGGAGTTTAGCCAATGCAGCAGCTTGTGTGAATGTTAGTGGTTGCAAAGCTAGTATTTCTCGTTTAATATCCGGGGAAAGACTAGAAATAATACAGCTTAAAAGGAACGACGGTGGAAGACCGACAATGCGATTAGCTAACCGTTCAAACTTGATGAGGTGATCGTTAACTGTACCTCATTGAGTAAGCTTGAAGACGAGGCCACGGGGGTCTTCGTAGTATGATGGAGCGAAACGCGTTTCGAGGGCCTGAATGAAACCGTGCCAAGACTGAATCATACCGTTCTTGTGCATCCACTGGTACCAGCTCAAGGCGGCACCGTCCATGTAGAAGGAAACTACCTTGAGGCGGTCCTCCTCTAGAGTGGAGTGATATTCAAAAAATTGGGAGATCTTGAAGATCTAGTCCATGGCGTCGTGACCGTCGAAACGGGCAACATCAAGCTTCATGTGAGGTTTGAAAAATGTGGAAGCATGATTATCGGGGGAAGGAGGGGTTGGGGAGGTGGTGAGTTGGGAAAGGATTGTATCAAGTTTAGCATGAAGGTCGTTTTGAGAGCTTGTGAGAAGGGATTGGTTTTGGGTGAGCTTAAGGATGGCGTCGTCGATGGCTTTAGCACGGGTATTGTGTTCACCCATGGAGGAAAGTGCAATGAAAGCACCAGTTGTTATGTGGTAAGTTGCCTTGATTTTGAGGATCAAGGAGCCTCCTAAGAAAGGATGGAATAAGAGAGAAATAATGTTTTTTTCTACATTCATTTATTTCATGCCTTGGGATTTATAACAACTCTCGTGTCACCAATGATTGGTTGTCCGTGACTTAAGGTGACATAAATTATTACATGTTATAAGAAAGTTAAAATGGAAAGTACAACTAATATTGTTGTTACGAAATGCTAAATATTAACAACAACAACAACAACAACATTACTTGGTGACATAGTCATTGAGATAACTTGGTGCCTTGTGTCCTCGTTTTGCCCTTTCATTCAATGACTTCATTTATATCTCGTTGGTTCCAGCTTCATCAACAATAATGCCTTCATTGGTGGAGTTGTTACTATCAAACTCCTTTTGCTTATAATCATTGGAATAACGTTTGGGAGCAGTTAAGGGTTGCTTTATGAAATTCGAGCAAAAGGATTGTTAGAAACTAAACTTGCCTTACCGTGTTCTCTCCGCGTTTGCTAAATTAAAGTTTGTTATTCTTACAATTAGATTTTGACCATGAGAATAGGAGGTGTAACAGCATGCAAGCTTCTATTTTTTAGCAAATGCTTTAGTATAAAAGGACATGCATTCATTTGTAATAATAACATTGAGAAAAGAAAAAGATTCAGAGAGAAAAAAGAAAAATCTTGTAACAATAGCATTCAGAGAAAGAAGTTAATAAAATAGGGAAAACTCCAACGAGTCCCTAAAGTTTGTGTTGTGTGTGTTTTTTTTAAGTTTATTTAACTAAGGCAATTTATTTATATTGCCAACATCTGGTATCAAGAGCCAGTTAATTTAAAATGGCAACAAGTTCAAGTATAGGTGCACAACAAGTGTCATCCTCAATTTTCAAGTTTGATGGAAAATCAAATTTTTCCATGTGGAAGAGGCTAATGGAGCTATGTCTAAAGACTAGCGGATACGGAGAAATTATTCAGAAAGGTTTCGTTGAAACCACAACAACAGACAAAGAAGAACAACGACAAATAGAAAAAGATCGTGTACTAAACGAAAAAGCATTATTTTTAATTTATCAATCGGTGGAGCTGCATGTTTTAGAGAAAATTTTCCATGCAAAAACAGCAAAAGAAGCATGGGAAATTTTAACTAAAACCTATGAAGGTGGTGATCCAATTAAACGAACGAGATTGCAAGGCCTAAAAAGACAATTTGAGATGATGGAGCAAGGTAAGACTGAAACTATTCGTGATTATTTTTCACGAGTAGATAAGCTGGTGAATGAGATGAAAAATAATGGTGATAATATAGAAGAAAAAGAAATTGTGGAGAAAATCATGCGCACGCTCACAAGTCGATTCGACTTTGTGGTAGCTGCGATAGAAGAATCAAGAGACCTTAGCACGGTATCCTTAAACGACTTGCAAGCGTCTCTAGAATCACGTGAGATGCGAATGAATGAAAAATCAAGTGGCACAATGGAGCAAGCATTGAAAGCTCAATCAAATGTTAGAAATGATCGAGTTATTCCAAGGAAGGTGAAGTACAATCAAAGAGACCATAATCTCAGAGGAAGAGGAAGAGGAAGATACTCTATGTCTCAAACTACTAGAGGTAATGAAGGTTTTCAAAATAAATCTTCTATCCAATGTCATAAATGCAATAAGTATGACATTTCCAATATGAATGCAAATCTCATATTCAATGCCATAATTGTAACAAATATGGACATTATAGTCAAGAATGTCGTACTAAAACATTGAATAATAGAGAGAGACATGCTCACATTGCTGAAAATGAAGATGAAATGAAAGCAGTACTATTAACTAGTCACACAGGAGTTAATAAAATTGACCACCAATGGTTATTAGACACGGGTTGTAGCAATCATCTAAGCGGGAATAAAGAAATATTTTCCCACTTAGATGATAGCTTCCGAAGTGCGGTCAAGCTTGGTGATAATTCAAAGCTTGATGTCTTGGGGAAAGGAAAGATAGCTATTCGACTTAATGACGGATCCAGCTTAAATTACATTTCTGATGTATTCTATGCACCTGGAATATGTCAAAATCTTCTAAGTGTTGGCCAACTAGCAGAGAAAGGCTATGATTTGAAATTCAACAAAGAAGGTTGCACAATAAATGATGTCAAGATGGGCCTGATAGCAAAGACAAGTATGTCGAGAAATCGACTATTTCCGATGAACATCAGGTATGATGCTAATTTGTGTTGCAAAGTAGGGAATGTCGATGATAATTGGCTTTGGCACATGAGGTTAGGGCATTTCAATTTTGAAAGCATCAAATTCCTCGCCAATAAAAAATGGGTTACTGGTTTGCCTGTTGTCCAAGCTCTTGATCAGCTATGTGAAGCGTGTGTAGCAGGCAAGAAGCATCGAGATCCTTTTCCTAAAGGACGTGCTTGGAGAGCCACAAAACCACTCGAGCTAGTGCACTCTGATTTATGCTATTTGGAGGTTCAATCCAATGGAGGTAATAAATATTTTATCACTTTCATTGATGACTATAGTAGGAAGACATGGGTGTATTTTCTAAAAAATAAATCTGATGCTTGTGATACGCTGAAAAGCTTTATGGCATATGTTGAGAGGCGTAGTGGTCATACCCTAAAAACCCTAAGAACCGATAGAGGAACTGAGTATATTGTATGTGATGATTTTTTAAGAAAAAATGGTGTTAAACATCAAATGACTGCCAGATATACTCCACAACAAAATGGAGTGGCAGAACGAAAGAATAGAACTATCATGGATATGGTTAGAAGCATGCTACATTGCAAGAAACTACCCAAAAGTTTCTGGGCAGAAGCTGTAGCTTGTGCAGTCTATATCCTGAATAGGTGTCCTATTAAAAGTGTTCGAGATCGAACACCACAAGAAGCCTGAAGTGGGTCGAAGCCGGATCTTAGTCACATGAAGGTCTTTGGTTGCATCGCTTATGCACATGTTCCTGATCAAATGAGGAAGAAGTTAGATGATAGGGCAGAAAAATGCATATTCGTCGAATACAGTGAGGAAACAAAAGCCTACAAGCTGTACAATCCAGAGACTCAAAAGGTAATTATCAATCGAGATGTTACTTTCGATGAATATGAAGCATGGGACTGGTCAGAGAAGGAATCAAAGGAGACTCTGCCTACACCGATAATAATAAATGAAGAGGTCGAACAAGATAATAATGGAGATGAACATCCAGGAGATATCATAAGAGCAGACGAAGCAGTATTTGAAGCACCGCCTCCGAGGTATCCACAAAGGGCACGACGCCTACCTTCTAACTTGCAGGATTTTATAATTGGTAGAGACGATGACCCAGAAGACAGGGAGGACGAGGTAAATTACTATGCCTTGTTTGCAGATTGTGATCCAGTGGCATATGAAGAAGCAACCAATGATGATCGTTGGATTAAAGCAATGAACGAGGAGATTCAAGCGATCGAGAAAAATGATACATGGGAGTTAACAAAGCTTTCAGAAGGAAAGAAGCCGATTGGAGTCAAGTGGGTGTATAAGACAAAATACAATCCAAATGTTGAGGTGGATCGATATAAAGCAAGATTGGTGGCGAAAGGATACAAGCAGAAACCTGGCATTGATTATTTTGAAGTGTTCGCTCCAGTTGCAAGATTGGACACGGTACGTATGATTCTCTCTCTTGCCGCACAAAATAAATGGAAAATATTCCAAATGGACGTGAAATCAGCTTTCTTAAATGGTGTACTCGAAGAAGAAGTTTATATTCAGCAGCCACCAGGCTATCAAAAGGAAGGAAACGAAGACAAGGTATATCGATTAAAGAAAGCACTATATGGATTGAAGAAAGCTCCTCGAGCATGGTACACACGTATTGACACATATTTTCTTAATAATGGATTTCATAGAAGTCCAAACGAACATGCTTTATATGTTAAAACAAATAAATCTGGAGATTTTATTATTGTATGTTTGTACGTCGATGACTTGATATTCACTGGCACTAATTCAAAATTGCTAGCTGAATTCAAGGAAAATATGTCAACTCAATTTGAAATGACATATATGGGCCTAATGTCCTACTTTCTAGGCATTGAGGTAAAACAAACAAATGAAGGGATTTTTATATCTCAAAATAAATATGCAAAAGATGTTTAAAAGAAATTCAAGATGGAGGCTTCTAAGCCAATGCTCACACCTGTCGAGGAAAGACTAAAGTTAACAAAAGAATGTGGTGGCGATCTTGTCGACTCAACTCATTTCAGAATGCTAGTCGGAAGTCTCAGGTATTTGACTGCCACAAGACCTGATATAGTTTATGGAGTCGGACTCATTAGCAGATTCATGGAATCACCGAGACAATCTCATTGGCAAGCTGCAAAGAGAATCCTGAGATATATCAAAGGCACAATCGACGAAGGTATTTTTTATTCAAGTTCAAATAAACCTGAGTTAATTGGATACACAGACAGTGATTGGGCAGGTGAAACCGAAACTCGAAAAAGCACATCGGGTTATGCCTTTCACCTAGGCTCAGGTGTATTTTCTTGGTCCTCCAAGAAACAACAAGTTGTTGCACTTTCGACGGCAGAGGCAGAGTACATTGCCGCAACTAACTGTGCTACTCAAGCAGTTTGGTTGAGAAGAATATTGGGTGAACTGCAACATCAACAAGGTGGTCCGACACGGATATTTTGTGATAATAAATCGACTATTGCTTTATCAAAGAATCCAGTGCTTCACGGACGTAGCAAGCACATCAACATCAAACATCATTTCATTCGAGATTTGATCCGAGACAAAGAAATCGTGGTAGAGTATTGCTCTTCTGAAGATCAAGTAGCAGATATTTTCACGAAGCCACTCAAAACTAATTTGTTCTTGAAATTGAAAAACATGCTCGGAATGATGAAGCCAAGTTTAAGGGAGGATGTTAGAAACTAAACTTGCCTTACCGTGTTCTCTCCGCGTTTGCTAAATTAAAGTTTGTTATTCTTACAATTAGATTTTGACCATGAGAATAGGAGGTGTAACAGCATGCAAGCTTCTATTTTTTAGCAAATGCTTTAGTATAAAAGGACATGCATTCATTTGTAATAATAACATTGAGAAAAGAAAAAGATTCAGAGAGAAAAAAGAAAAATCTTGTAACAATAGCATTCAGAGAAAGAAGTTAATAAAATAGGGAAAACTCCAACGAGTCCCTAAAGTTTGTGTTGTGTGTGTGTTTTTTTTTTTAAGTTTATTTAACTAAGGCAATTTATTTATATTGCCAACAAGGATTATGTGTAATACTAAATATATGCTAGGGAACTTGCAAGAATGATATGCATATGATGTGCCAACATATATTTTGCATAGATAGAAAGTATTATTACATCAAAGTTAATTTTCATCAAAGAAAGGACTAGATCAATTATTCATCGCCATTTAATTATTTGTGTTAATCAGAATTTTTCAAAGAGAGTTATAGTGAGAGTTAACAAATATTACATGTACATATGATGATGAACAAACAATGTGGAAAAATCTTTTAAGCAGATTATTATATTCTCTTTTTGTTTTTTTTTTAAAATCTAAGGGTGTGCGTTAATTGTTAACCAAAGTCTGATTTTTTCACGTTACAGTGATCATCGTTTTGTGTATATATATTTACAAGTCTTTCAAATATATGCATGAAAGCAACTATCATTGTTGTTGATATTTCTAATTAGCACAAACTAAAATATCATTATCCATATGTGCAAAGTGTGCGTGAGTATTAAACACAATCTAGCATGTTTTATATGTATATATTTATAACTAGCCTTTCAGTTCGGTTTGAATCACTTCTTAGAACTAAAACCAAAAACCAAAATGAACCAATCGATTTTCCTTCATTAGTCCAAACACATCCAAACAAATTCAATTTTTTTTGTTTTCAATTTTTTTATCCGTGTACAGTTTGGATTTGAACACCTCTACTTTTGGGGTATACACCCTCCGATTTGAAATTTTAAAAAAAAATATATATATATATATATATATATATATACATTTTTTGATTTAAAATATAACCAAAACTAACATTCTAAAATTTTATTTCATTCTCAATGTTACTTTCCCAAAATATCCCTAGAAAATTACTCCTATTATTAAATTTTTGTTTCTTTTTTTTTTCTCCGAATTCCTTGCGGAACCACCGGTATCCCTAAGAGCACCCTTAATACCCAGAAGCCCTTGAAACTAATCCAGAGCGAGCTGCGTAACTGGCTCTCCCAACGAGATATTTTTAGTGGGAATCGAACCCGGGACTACTAGCACCCTTCTCCCATTCCCAGGATTTCAGTTGAGGCCTTACACCAACTGAACCAAGCCCCGTTGGTAATTTTTGTTTCATTTTCAATGACACTTTCCTAAAATATCTCTGTTTTTTTTGCTTAATTATGTCACAAGTTCTTGAAGTTTGAGGTACTTTTGCCAGATACTCTTATTTTTTTTCAATGTTTGACTCGCCGAAGTTATTTCTGGATTTCTCATATACCCCTACTACCAATTCTGGTCAATTTTGTTGATATGTAACATCAGAATCCTAACTAGACACAAGAGGTTGGTCATGTGATGCAGCATGATATCAGATGAGCGAAGACGACCTCTCTCTTCAATTTTTTTTATTTAACTAAAATATAAAAATATAAAGTTTTTTAGTTTTTTAATTTTTTAATTTCAAAAAAATGGGATCTTCGCCCACGTGCTTAACCTCCTGCGTTTGTCTATGATTCCGATGTTACATGTCAGAAAAATTGGTCAGATTTGGTATTAGGGGTATATGAATAACCCAGAAGTAATTTCGGGGAGTCAGACATTGAAAAAAAATAAGGGTATTTGACAAACCTCAAACTTCAAAAACTTGTGACATAATTAAGCCTTTATTTTTTATAAATTTGAGAAAATTAAATACAATTAACTAATCTCCTTAATACGGGTGAAATTAATTTTTTTTGCTTATATTTTAAAAGGGAAGAAGTATATGCAAGGGCTTCCGGTACAAACTACTCGGTACATATCTAAATATAAGTACTTGGACTAGTTTTTTTTTCATGGAAATCAAGGGAATTAGTTACAATATTGTTAATAACATTAGAAATATAATATTTGGTACTCCCTTCGTCCCCAAATATAAGACCTTTTTTACACTTTTATTTTGTCCCTATTAATAAAACCCTTTACCAAATTTTAATGATTATTAATTACTTTTTTTCACAAACACCCCTACTTATTTCTTTTTAGATTCCCAATAATATTAATAGGGATAATTTTGAAATTACATATCAAAAGTTCACATTTCCAATACAATTAACTAAATTATTTCACTTTCTTAATGAACGTGAAATCTCCAAAAGAATCTTAAATTCAGGGACGAAGGGAGTATTTTTTTTCCATAATTAATCATGTACTTATTATAGAGACCTTCGGAAAAAAATGTTAAATAAAGAGAGATATTTGTTAAAAAAAATGTAAGTAATTAGTGATGAGCTATTCAGCGGATGTAAAGAGAAGTGCTCTAAATTTTTACTTGTAGTAGTTTTTTATTTTGTAGTTAGGTTGGATTAGTTTGCTTTGAGACAATAACCCTTGGGTAGATCCTGTAACATAGAGTTAAAGACTCGCTCAACTCCAAAGGTGACATCATTGCAAAAAAAAAAAGAGATGTTTGAAAAAAAAAATGTAAGGAAATTAAAAAAGAGCAGAAGACATTGAATTTAGAGACAGAGGAGCACAAACTACAACAAAGGCCGAAGGAATTTGCTATCACAGAGAACTCACTTACGCACTCAACAATTTGCGCCCTCTGTAACCTCCTTCTCCTCCTCCTGCTACTCGCTACTGCTACTGAAATTGAAGTATTCTTATTTGCTACTTTGTCTTAATTTCTCTCTCTCTCTCTCTTGAATAGGGCTGTGGTGTTTGACATAATAGTAATAATAATTCGAATATGAGCATTGTTCCCAAAGAGACCATTGAGGTCATTGCCCAGAGCATTGGGATTAACAACTTGTCTCCCGATGTCGCTCTTGCCGTTGCTCCTGACGTCGAATATCGAATTCGCGAGATTATGCAGGTCATTTCTTTTTTCTTTTTTCTTTTTTTTTTAATTTTTTTTTTTAAATTTACACATTATTTCAAATGCCATTGACTCATAACTGATACTCGATTTATGAGGGGATTTCTCGAGTGGCCGGGTAGATACTCCCCAGTTTGGCAAGACTCGCCAGGTCCAATGTGGCCGGGTGGGTCTCAGATTCTGGGTATAAAAAAAAAAACACTAATGGTGATACCTGGAATTCTATTGATTCAATTACCCTCAGCATCCTTTTGTTTGTGAAATTACATTGACCTTCACTAAAGATTTATTTATGTTGTCATTACTCATCATTACACTTGCCTCTCGAGGTTTATTTCGTCATTTCACTTATCCTTGAGGTTTATGTTATCGTTGCCATTACACCCCCGACATCTTAAATCTTAAGGGTGTGTTTGGCAGTTTTGGAGGGAATCGAATGAAATGAAAAAGGGCCCAACTTATTCCATTGGTGACCTCGAATTGGAAGGGAATGAGTTTTGAGGGTTTGGAGGGGGAAGTTCTATATTATTCCATTAATGAAGCAATTCCCTAACAATGGAACACCGTTTTAATTCTTTCGGTTCCGTTCTTTCCCCTCTATTTCATCCATCGAAACAATCCGTGAGAGAGGTCAGTGTAGTTTTGAAAGCATCAAGGGTGTGAAGTTTAATTAGGCAAAACCTTAGGAGTGGTCAGTGTAACTTTCCCTGTTTTTTTAATTCCTTTCTTTAATTATGAATTGGCAGCTTGTGTAGTTCATTCAAGTTAGGAAATACGATTGAAGAAAATGATTTGTTGAAGTATAGAGCATGCTGCAACAGGCATATCCTATTTTGCTATTTCGCTAACAGAGTTTGTTCAAACCTCAGGAGGCAATCAAGTGCATGCACCATTCTAAGAGAACCACCTTGACAGCGGATGACGTTGATGGTGCATTGAGTATGAGGAATGTTGAAGTAAGTGCCTTAGTCGGAATGTTTTCGTTTTTCACATTTGGTGTTCTTGACTTAGTTAGTTATCTGTTTTCCCATTTAAAGGGTTGTTAGTGAGCTGTCTATTCCAATTGAATCATTAATGCAGGGTGGGTGGTAATCGGATTATGAAGTGTTCAGTGTTTGAGCTAAACTTCATTATCATATCTAAAGTTAATCTGTTTGGTTGTGAGCTTGTTATAGTAAGCAAAATGAGTCTTGCTCAATTGGTTAATTGTATAATTTAGGTGCATCCGTTACTTTTTTGTTATTTGAAGGATGAATAATATTCAGTTAAGTGAAAGAGGGTTTTTGTTATGTTTACATCCTTTGGCTGCATGAACCATGCCATCCTGTGATTTTTTTAGCTTTTTTATTTTGCCAACACAATGCAATAATAGGAATCATTTATTAAAGCAAGTGATTGAGATGAGGGCATTTGGAAATGAACATGAACATGACATCGAATATGATGAAGCATCTTGTTAAAACATTCAAGCCCTCATGAAATTAAATGTTTGGGTAGCAGATAATACATTTGGCGAAAAGAAAAGCTCAATGCTTTTACCTATCTGTGATTCCGTACCATACCTAAAGACATGCAAGGGATTATAGACCACAGGATTGTTGTGTATTTTGAAGATTGGGATTTTGGTGGTTGCATCTTATATCCTATTTTGCAAGGGTGATTGAAATAAAAGAAGTTTGTGTCAACTTTCACTCAACTGTGTGTCTCATTATATTCTTGTAGAAGGAAAGGATTACCTTTACGTGTAGAGCTACATAGAGCCATTCCAAACCCTTTTAAATGTAGAGCCTCTAAAAAAAAAAAAAAAAAAAAAAAAAAAAAAAAAAAACTAGTTTTGCATTATTATCTTCATTGAATCTTCATATATCTTTGTTAGAGTAGTTGGTTATTGATTTATACTTCCGGACTGATTTGTATACCTGCGAATTGTAGAAGGATGCATGTTTATAGGATTCTTTTTATTTTATTTGTTTTGCGTAAAAGATTTATGCTTATTTGGTTGTCATATGTCTCTGACTTTGGCTAAGAAATGGCTTAGTGTGTGTATTTTGATCTGTGTAAAGATAAGTTTAAGCTCTGGAAAGCAGAAGCATCCCCTGTTTTCTGCAAGTTAAATATCACATCTGAGAGCTATGTATGTGTAAACTTTTGAAGTAGTATCTTCATAGTTCATTCAGGTTAGCATATGCAAAAGTTGTGGGGACATTTGTTTTTATATGTCTACTGCGGAGAACTTGACTATAGGTATAAAGAGCTGTGCACAGCTAGGAGCCTAGGACTAAAGTTTTATGATTTTCTGTTATTTCCAAGTACAATTATGCATATTGGAGTTATCATGTGGAAACTTTTGCTGATGTCTTCCATTGTGAAAAATGCTTACTTTTTGTCTCCAATTTCATTGCCACTTTGATTTTTTCCGTTGTCAGCCAATATATGGATTTACATCTGGTGGTCCTTTACGGTTTAAAAGAGCTGTCGGACACAGAGATTTGTTTTATATTGATGACAAGGATGTAGACTTGAAAGAGGTAAGGGAGTACTGAATAATTGCCAATTCAATTGGATTTAAACTTGAAGTGCATCACCTCCTTAAAATATCGTTTGTGTTAATTATAGGTTATTGAAGCTTCTTTGCCAAAGGCACCCCTTGATACTGCAATCACTTGCCACTGGCTTGCCATTGAAGGTGTACAGCCTGCTATTCCAGAAAATGCTCCTGTAGAAGGTAGGTCTCCAACTTTGGGAGTGCTACAAGTAGTTTTTTTGCTGTCAGATGTATGATTCATAGTGAAAAAGCTTTGAACATGGTTGTAAGTTAACTAAACTTTAGGTCTTCATGGACTTATGACATCCTGAATGTATGATTTTTTGATTTAATTGTTAGCATGTAATTAAGGCCTGCTCTGTCCGTTCCCGATATCAAGATTTTTCTTGAATTAGTGATTAGATTGTGAGATGTGATAATCGAAGCAGTTTTAAATATTATACTACTTTTATAATGTTTCTGTAGCATGGTAATTGTCACATGGCTTGTGTATGGAAAGACACTTCAACAACAACAACAACTAAGCCTTTGTCCCACTAGGTGGGGTCGGCTACATGGATCAAACGACGCCATAAAGGCATATCATAAATCATGTCTTTTGATAAGGCATTGATTGCCATATCCTTCTCAATTGTTTCGTCTATAGTTTTTCTAGGTCTTCCTTTTCCTCTAGCCCTAGTAATACCCTCCATTTGGTCTACCCTCCTAACCGGGGCTTCCACCGGTCTCCTCCACACATGCCCAAACCACCTAAGACGAGATTCAACCATTTTTTCAACAATAGGAGCAACCCCAACTTTTTCTCGAATATACTCATTTCTAATCCGATCTTGTCTGGTATGCCCACTCATCCACCGCAACATCCTCATCTCTGCAACATGAAGTTTATTCTCTTGTGTGCCCTTTGCCGCCCAACACTCTGTCCCATATAACATCGCCGGTCTTACAGCAGTGCGGTAGAACCTTCCTTTAAGTTTAAGTGGTACCTTCTTATCACATAACACGCCCGAGGCACTCCTCCATATCATCCACCCTGCTTGAATCCTATGATTTACACCCCCTTCTATTTCTGCATCCTGCTGTAAGATAGAACCAAGATACTTAAACTTCGGGACTTGTGCTAAGACATGCTCTCCAACCTTCACCTCCCGAGTAAGGCCCACATGCCTCTTGCTAAAATTACACTCCATATACTTTGTCTTGCTTCGATTTATCCGGAATCCAGACCCTTCTAAAGCTTGTCTCCACATTTCAATCTTCCCATTTATTTCCTCTCTAGTATCCCCAATAAGCACAATATCATCCGCAAAGAGCATGCATTTGGGCACTGGTTCTTGGACATGTTCCATAAGCACATCCAAGACCAATGTAAAGAGGTAGGGGCTCAAACTTGATTCTTGGTGTAGACCTATCGAGATGGGAAAATCCTCTGAAATCCCACTTTGTGTCCTCACGCTCGTCTTGACCCTGTCATACATATCCTTAATGGCTCTAATATAGGCAACACGCACCCATTTCTTCTCGAGAGCCCTCCATAGTACCTCTCTAGGCACTCTATCATAAGCTTTCTCCAGATCAATAAAAACCATATGCAGATCCTTTTGTTGCCTCCGGTATTCCTCCGTCAACCGGCGTAGTAAGTATATTGCCTCCATAGTTGATCTCCCCGGCATGAAGCCAAATTGATTCTCAGTAACATGAGTCTCCTGTCTCAATCTTCGCTCTATCACCCTTTCCCAAAGTTTCATGGTATGACTCATAAGCTTAATCCCTCTATAATTCGCACAATCCTGTATGTCACCTTTGTTCTTGTAGATAGGGATTAAAGTGCTCCTCCTCCACTCGTCCGGCATCTTCTTGGATCTTAAGATCTCATTAAACAACTTGGTGAGCCAACTGATGCCCCTCTCCCAAGGTTTTCCATACCTCAATGGGGATACTATCCGGACCAACCGCTTTACCATTATCCATCCTTCTCAATGTCTCTTTTACCTCAGTCTCCCTAATTCTACGGTAAAAGGTATGATTTTGGTCCCCTTCTCTAGTGACTATCTGATCATGATGTGAACTTTCATGACCTTCATTGAAAAGGTTGTGAAAGTAACTCTTCCATCTTTCTTTTACATCCAAATCTGCGACCAAGACTTTGCCATCTCCATCCTTAATGCACCTCACTTGATCTAGGTCTCTCGTCCTCCTTTCCCTAAGTTTAGCAATCCTATAAATACTTCTTTCCTCTTCCTTAGTGCCTAGAGATTGGTATAGCCCATCAAACGCTCTACCTCTTGCTTCGCTCACCGCTTTCTTGGTCTCTTGCCTAGCTGCTTTATATTTATCCCAACTCTCTGCATTTCTATTCAAGGACCAAGTTTTGAAGCATTTCTTTTTCTCCTTTACCTTATCTTGCACCCTTGCATCCCACCACCATGATTCCTTGCCCTTTGGTCCATAACCTCTTGATTCACCGAGTGTCTCCTTTTGCAATCTTCCTAATCCCTTTGGCCATAACCTCCCACATTTCATTTGCGCTTCCTTCTCCATTCCAACGTCCTTCCTCTAAGACCCTTTGTTGGAATCGTTTTTCCCCCTTCAATTTCCACCACCTGATTCTTGGAACCTTTTCTTGTATTTTTCTTTCCATCCTTCTCTTAACCCTTACATCCATAACCAAGACTCGGTGTTGGGTAGTCAAGCTCTCTCCAGGTATAACTTTGCAATCCATGCAAAGCTTTCTGTCTGGTTTCCTCATAAGGAAGAAATCAATTTGAGAGCGCGTTGACCCACTCCTATATGTGATAAGGTGTTCCTCCCGCTTTTTAAAACAAGTATTGACTATTGTTAGATCGAAAGCTGAGGAGAAATCGAGAATGGTTTTACCTTCCCCATTTGCTATCCCTATGCCATGGCCTCCATGGAGTCCTTCAAATCCACAAGGGTCACTTCCCACATGGCCATTGAGATCTCCCCCTAAGAAGATCTTTTCTCCCATAGGTATTCCTTGGATTACCTCTTCCAGCTCCTCCCAAAATTGCACCTTAAGATGATCTTCCAACCCTGTCTGAGGTGCATAAGCACTAATCACGTTGAAAGTATCTCTTCCAGCTACCAACTTAAGAGCTATGATCCTATCCCCAACTCGCTTCACCTCCACCACATCCTTCTTCCACTCCTTATCCACTATGATGCCCACCCCATTTCTCGCTCTAATCTTACCGGTGTACCAAAGCTTGAAACCCGAAGAGTCTAATTCCTTTGCTTTTTCCCCAACCCACTTGGTTTCTTGTAGGCACATAAAATTGATCCTTCTCCTAATCATGGTGTCCACTACTTCCATTGATTTACCGGTAAGTGTGCCTATATTCCATGTTCCAAACCGAATCCTAGTGTCGTGAACTAACTTCTTTACCCGCACCCGTTCACCAAAATGCGGGAACCCTTGCTTATTTTTCACTGCATCCAGGCGGCGATGCAGCGGCCCTTGCTCATTTGACAATGTACTCGAGCCATACATCTCGTTGCTTCCGGGCAACGACCTAGCATTAACCTTATAACATCGTTGATCCATATCATAGATTCGACAAAATTTTACGTTGGCTGTCGAGGCCTAACACAACCTTCACCTTTTATCCGGGCTTAGGACCGGCTATGCAGCATACACCGCATAGGCAGGATTCCACCTATGCAGCATACACCACATAGGCAGGTTTTATGGAAAGACACTTATCGATATAAAATCAGCACCTTCACGAACATTAACTATTATTTGGAAATGGTAGACATAAAAATAATATAAATCTAAATATACTAATGTAAAGATATCACATACATGTTTGTAGTACTAGCTAGTGATAGATACTTGGGGAAATGCACCTCATACAGACAACCAGGAACTTTTTGGTAGTTAAATCCTTTATGATCTATTAATTGAGACTTTTTCAATTCTTCCAATTATCTATAACTTGGACTCACCTGCCCATTTTAAGAATATATATATATATATATATATATATATATTTTCACTTTGACACTTTATTTGCAGTTATTTCAGCCCCTACTGATGTCAAAAAGCATGAACAGAAGGATGATAACCTTCCAGTTGACATCAAGTTACCTGTTAAGCATGTATTATCTAGAGAGCTTCAGGTATTAAAATTATTAACTCACTTTGAGCTATCGTTTCTGATTTTGTAGGTTATTTACATTATTTTTACTGTTACTTGCAGCTCTATTTTGATAAAGTGGCTGAGCTTACTTTGAGTGCATCTGAGTCGGTTCTCTTTAAAGAAGCATTAGTAAGTTTGGCCACTGATTCAGGACTTCATCCTTTAGTTCCGTATTTTACATGCTTTATAGCTGATGAGGTAATAATATTTTTCTTGTTATCATGTTGGTTAATAATAAGGAAAATGTCACTCATGTTCACTCATTCCGACCAAGTGATTCTCCATGCTTGGCAGGTTTCACGTGGATTGCATAATTTCCCTCTTCTATTTGCCTTGATGCGAGTTGTTAATAGCCTTCTGCAAAACCCTCATATCCATGTTGAACCTTATGTAAGTTCACCTCTTGCTGGTTTAGTACATTTGTTGATGTTCTTGCTGACATAAACATGATATATGCATGGGCAGAGTAGTATTAATATTTAAATTAAGGAAACTGTTAAGTTCAGCCCTAAGGGCTGAGGAAATGAAGTTTAGAAGATTAACTATGCATTGGGAAATGGCAAATTTATTACTTCGAGAACTAATGCACTTGACTTTCCAGTATACATTTACCTTAATTTAACTCCATATTAGGCTGAGGTTATCATAACCCTTTAATTAATGTTAAGTTGTTTCACCATTTTCTATTTGGAATTTCTATTGGCTCCATTGAATCACGAATGCATGCTGAGGTATTAAATGATTACTCATCTGCTGCTCCTCCATATCGAAACCAACCAAAAACATGAATCTGTATGTAGGGTTTTGCTATCAATTGCCCTTAGGGCAATGGTTAAGAAACCCAAAAGTGTAAAGTCAACCTTGGAACGTGGTGTATTTAATATATTAAGAGTCAGTATTTTTAGCTTTCCTATGTTATTTTTAATTGCTTTTCAGCTGCACCAGTTGATGCCATCTGTTGTGACCTGCCTTGTTGCTAAAAGATTGGGCAGTAGATTGGCAGATGACCATTGGGAACTTAGAGACTTTACAGCTAACCTTGTTGCCTCAATATGCAAAAGGTGAGATATCCTCTGTCTATTCTGTTATGCACTGTGAATCAAGGGAAATATTAGCAATTTTCACTAGATAATGTTTCTGATATGCCATTGCCCTTTATTTTGTTGAAGTTCGTTCTTCATTTTCTTCGATTCTATGGTTGCGCAGCCAATGAATCATATATATGTCGTGTTTATCCTTTCAAATGCACTTTTGTGTTTGGAGATCCAGTCCAAAGGCACATGTTTGCTGAATTGGTATGATCAAAGCTTATATCATAGTCATTGGCTTTAAGAAGTAGAACTCTGTTCAGATTGTTGAATCATTAAATCGTAAACCAGAAAATATGGTCTTGCGCTCTTGCTTAATTACTTGAGGCATCTTGCCTGTTTAATAATATTGTGTGGTTTATTTGTGGGGCACTTGCTGATTGCATTGCAAATTTCTTCTTGCTTTAAATGTGTTATGCAGGTTTGGACATGTTTACAGTAATCTACAGTCCCGGTTGACAAAAACATTACTGAATGCATTCTTGGATCCCAAGAAGGCAATGACGCAACACTATGGTGCAATTCAAGGGTTAGCAGCACTGGGACCCAATGTGGTATGCACGTCTCCATGCTCTTAGCAGCTAAGGAATTAGTTAAGACCCAAACATTGGAAAAGAAAAATGAATAAATGAGAGTACATTGTACTTATTCTGTATTTGAAATCAAGCCTGTTATGTTTATTGTAGAATGTTGTCTTGCATCGTATGAGAAATAGCCAATTAAAATTTGTGAAAGTAGAGGCCATTGCTTCATGGGAAAGATAGGGGAAGAGTATTTTAGTATACTTACAAATCTGATCCTTCAAATTATTTTGTATATCAATTTCATCATGAACTGTAATTGATGAGTCTAGTATTTAAGGTTCATATAACAACTTCCCAATGTACTGATTATATATGCTTGTCATTATCTTTATCATTAGGTTTTGATTTTGCTCGTTATGTGAAGAATATGTTACCTACTTCTAAACTCAATAATATGAAGTAGATGGAGTCCTTGGTTAAAGTCACAATTTGGAGAAAAGGAAAGGTGCTTGTTGTTTGATGTTTCTTCATATAGTGAAGCATGTAGCATAATTTTGTTTTTCCTCCAATTGATATCTTAAGGATAAAGTTGATTGTTGGGAACTTTAAGGATGATATTGACTATTTTGAAAAAAGGCATGCGTGCATGTGATATTCTTAGTTGCTTGACTTAAGTCTCAATTGATAGTTACATATGATGATTTGACATGTTTTTACCCATATCCTTAATCTGAAAGTAGGTTCGCCTTCTTTTGCTGCCAAATCTTGAACCATATATGCAACTTCTTGAACCAGAGATGCTTCTCGAGAAGCAGAAAAATGAAATGAAAAGGCAGGAAGCTTGGCGTGTTTATGGAGCATTGCTGGTAAGATTTATTATCAAATACAGACAGTTGTTGCATGTTAGTAAAAAAGTAGGTGCTTTTATTACTGAAAAACATCAGTATCGGTATAATGTGCTTGGTCTGATGATTGTATGTGTTGTTCAGCGAGCTGCAGGTCAATCTATATATGATCGACTAAAGATGTTCCCAACTTTTCCATCTCCTCTTCCTCATGCTGTCTGGAAGACCAATGCAAGAATTCTTGCTTCTTCAACACGTGAGTATCTTCCAAGTTACTCAATAAGATACTGGTCAATGATTCAATAACTAAGTATCTTCGATGTGCTAGGGAGGACACTTGGTGCTTTGGTAATTAATTTAATTGAAACAAATGTGTGAGAAAGGGATCCGGTATTGCCATCTTTACTAAATAAGGGATCAATCAAGCTTTTGAACCTGTTCCAACAGTTATGTCTGGTTAATTGGTTATTATATCAAATCAAATGGCAGAGAAGAAGTGAATGATTTTATTTTAAAACAAAGTCATTTGATGTTGTTAGAATGTCTGAAGATGTCTCATAATATTATTATCGAATCTGAAAATCAATTGCATTATATAATTTTTTTCTTACATTATTTAATTTATAAATCAATACATATAGGAATTCAAGAATAATTTTTTATTGTATCCATATCGATGAATGTTACTCCCTCTGTCCCAAAAGTTATGTTGTTTTAACTATTGCACAGAGATAAATAAATGAGTAAATGATGTAAGAATTTGGTATATTTTGACTAAATTACCCCCACTTAATAATAGGAAAGAGAGTAATAGTAAATGTATGAAGATTATATTATAGAGATAGAGAGATGGGTGGTAAAAAAGATAATGTAATAAATAAAGGTACGATTGAAAAAAGAAGTATAAATGAGTATTGGATTTCTAAAACTATATAACTTATGGGATGAAGTAAAATGACTAAATGAACATAACTTACGGGACAAATGGAGTAACTTATAAAACATTGGTTCTCACGTCTCTCTTTTAAATTAAGATTTCTATTTTTTAATGTAATATTATAATAATGTTACTTGTACTGTTGTCGTATCATGTTTTACAAGTTTTAAATTTGCCTATCCCTAGTTCTGCTTTGTATCATAATCTCATGTATTATCCATGCTTTTTAAAGGCTTGTAGTTTTTTTTTAATTTTTGTGTGCACCAAGGGTATTCTCCAGCCGATAGTCGAAGACTAATCCCCTCCGAGGTGTAGAGATCACCGAAGTAGGTTTTGCCTTTACCAACAAAGCCTTTTCCATACCCACGGCAGGGATCGAACCCCTGATATCATGGTTAAGAAACCTGGCTATCTATCAACTGTGCTAGGCGTTGTTGGTTTTAAAGGCTTGTAGTTGAAATTTCATAATTACAACTAGTATTTAATTGAACATATTGCTTCATCAATTAAATTGATTGCTTTTTAGAATATTCAACCAAGTGTGAATTTTTGTTTTAGTTGTGATAGCTCATCATATAAAAATTTTCTTTCAAGAAATATCAAAATCTTTTCACCGAAAGTGAATGGCAATTTGACAAGGAACTTACTGATGAATTAGAATCAAGTTGTTTTTTGTGAAGATATCAGCTAAGCTGCATTTATATTTGTACGTAAGAAGGTTTTATATGCCTTCAAGTTTCAAACCACCTCTTTTTTGATAATCTTTAGCAGTTAAAATTTCTTTTACTTGTTAATTTCAGAAGAATTTTGGAATACCTGATATTTTGGGAGTTAATTTTTCAAATGGTTTGCTGTTATTCGTCAATGTTTTCGTGGTGGTTATGCTTTCACTCACAAATATGATCTTAAATTGCCCAACCAAAGGATCAACCATTGTCTTTGTACTTTTCCATGATAAATTTGTATACTGATTCTTTTCATAATTGATTATCAAGATAAACGCAAGGCAAGCCATGAGCAACCAGAAGAGCAACCACCTTTGAAGAAAACTGCTACTGATGGTGAGGGTGACGTTGTTATGACAAATTCTTCACCACTAGGGGAGGCAGGGACTCAAGCTTCTTCAGCTGATTCAATCATCGGTTCATCATCATCTTCCAGACAGATGAAAAGCGAGACCACTTTAGGTGGCACAGTTAGAGGTAACAACAGTGATACTCTAGCAGTGCAAACATCTGCCGCCCTCGGCCAGATTTGGAAGGACGAGCTGGATTCTGGACGTATCCTAGTCAAACTGTATGAGTTGTTTGGCGAAGGCATTCTTTCCTTCATTCCGGCTCCTGAAATGTACTTGTTCTTGTAACTTATGGAGGATTGGAATCGTTTGCAGATATATCATGACGGATAACCCATGGATATTAATTTCCTGAACAAACTGACATTGCTCCTTAGTGTAATATGTACAAGTTTCCTTCGGGTTATTGAAATTTCTGATTCCTCTAAATCTTATCTTGGTGCTTTTGATTTTGAGTGATGATAGTGTAGCGTTTGCTATGGCAAATTCCTTATTGCAGCCTAATTGGAATCTCATCACAAAAATACCAGCATGGAGACAAACAGGTCCCAATACAGCCGTTTGATAACTTAGTTTTCTTATTATATTGTCTGTATTTTATTTCTGTCGTATATATAGAAAAGACTTGAGTACGAGAGATTATTTATTTTGGTGGTCTTTACGTTTCTAAATGAATCAGTATTGTACATAAAAATCATAAAGTATTAATATGAGGGATGAACTCAGCTATAACTCCATTTATTCTTATAATTTCTTTTTTTTTTTTGGGTAATAGAGATGTGAAATCTCAGGTTAGTTCATGCAGACTAGTGGAATTTAGAACAAACACAGTGTAAGTAGATATTTTAGTGGAGACAGCAAAAACAAAAGCAATCAGTTTATCAAAGTATTCCAATACATATAGAACTTGTAATCTCTTGAGGCTGAGTAGAGTAGAAATTAGGCAGCAACTTTGTTGGACTCTCTTTCAACAGCTTTTTTAAGGATGCTGTCTTCTTCCAGGACCATCTGAACTGGCAAGAACCCCATTCCATCTGCCATGGCAAGCATCATCTGCTTCGTTTCCTCCTTGAATTCTTCCAGATCAACTGTCCCATTCAAGTCGTGGTCGAACTGAATGAACAATGTTTCATAAACACGAGCAAGCTCATCTGGGTCAGGCTCCACATCAATGCCAAAGTGAGTTTCCAAAACCCTGAGGCTTTGGAGCTCCTTCAACATCTCTGCATAGGAGAGAAGACCATCATTGTTTGTGTCAAGGAGAGCGAATCGTTTACACACTGACATAGTAAATGCTTCTTCATCTTCAAGGAAGTTGATAATAGTTGCACCATCCAAAATTTCTACACTCATCTTTCTCTTGTAATTCACAGGTCAAATGGAAGGTGAGTTTGTATTATGCAAAAGGAGAGGGTTATGAGTTTGCAAATGCTAGTGCTTTGAAGAAAAGAGTAGGATTCCTCCTGGTATATATAGTCATCTCAGCTTATATTATTTTATTTATTACTCGCTCCATTCTTAAATATAAGACCCCTTTGAGAAATTTCATGTCCATTAAGATTGTGGAATAATTTTGTTAATTGTATTGAAAATGTGAACTTTTGTTATGTATTATCAAAATTACCCCTATTAATATTATTGAGAATGTAAAAAATGTTAAATAAATAGGGATGTTTGTGGAAAAAAATAATTAATGCTCATTGAAAATTGATAAAAGATCTTACAAATAGGGAGAAAATAAAAATGTCAAAAGAGTCTTATATTTAGGAATGAAGGGAGTAATAAAGTTTCTTTAAAGTCCCTTTGAGAAATTTCATGTCCATTAAGAATGTGGAATAATTTTGTTAATTGTATTGAAAATGTGAACTTTTGTTATGTATTATCAAAATTACCCCTATTAATATTATTGAGAATGTAAAAAGTGTTAAATAAATAGGGGTATTTGTGGAAAAAAAATTAATGCTCATTGAAAATTGATAAAAGATCTTACAAATAGGGAGAAAATAAAAATATCAAAAGAGTCTTATATTTAGAGATGAAGAGAGTAATAAAGTTTCTTTAAAGTGAGTGGGTAAAGATGTATTCCCTGTTATTTAATAAAGTTACGGTATACACATTTTAGTCAATCAAATGTTGATACACTCACAGCATATGTTTGGATATGAGTTTCAAAATTAATTTCGATTCCAAAATCACGTTTGAGTAAAAACAACTGTTAATAGTGTTTTACTTTTTAGAATCGATTCTGGATTAAGTCACCGCATAAATAAACATGCCCTCACTCATTCTATAGCAAACTCGCATTTAATTGGCTTTTTCTATTATATCTGGTGTTTGACTAATTGCTTTCGAAATACCAGGTCGGTAGCGTGGATATATATTCTCTTGTTTAGTGTCCATCGTTTAGTTAGTGCTCAGTTTGTTAGTAATTCTTTTAGCCAAAACCAACCAAATTCGAGGCTTCTTTCCACCGTTGGGAATTGGGATGTTTGGAATTGTTCCCTACCTTCATTCCAGTACAATCATTATATTCTTTTAATATTTTTCTCTCTTGCACCATTATTTACACATTATTTTACTTTCTATTTATTTCTTCTTTTCATATCACAATATCAATCAATTCTTTTTTTTTTTTAAATTTATTTCTTACACCATTTACATCTTAAAAACAAGTATGTATGAAATGATTATTTTAAATTCTAATAATGGTATCCGAACCCATAAGGCATCTGATAATTATTGTTCAATGGATAAATTCTTTAAAAAATGTGTAAAATTACTCCATCCGTTCCTAAATATAAGACCACTTTGAGAGATTTCACGTCCATTAAGAAAGTGAAATAATTTATTTAATTGTATTGGAAATGTGAGCTTTTGATATGTAATTTCAAAATTATCCCTATTAATATTATTGGGAATCTAAAAAGTGTTAAATGGATAGGGGTGTTTGTGGAAAAAAGTAATTAATGATCATTGAAAATTGGCAAGGGTCTTATAAATTTGGACAAAATAAAAGTATTAAAAGAGTCTTAAAATTAGGGACGGGACAAAGGGAGTAAAAGATAACTTTAAATATAAATATTTAGGGTGAATTTTCACGTGGATTAAAAAAGTTAGTTAATATTGATAGTGATATTGGAAATAATAATATTTGATATATTTTTTTTCAAAATTACCTCTATAATTGTTAGAGACTTTGTAAAGTATTGACTAAATATGAATATTTGTGAAAAAAAGTAATTAATGTTATTAAAAATTGAAATAAATGCTTATATTAAGTGATAAGCTACTTTCATAAATAAAAAAAAGAAAAGTGACAAGCTACATTTAGAGACAGAGGAGTAATAAAAAGAAAAAGTATAAATGAAAATGCCTAAATTGCATCGGTCACAAATTTTGGGCTTGGGGCACGTGGTCATTGAAAATCAGCGGCCTATGAACTTTGAAGTCAAAACCTTTTGAAGCCATATTAAAACTTTCGGTGGCATTTCTTGCACTATGACTCTACATAGGCACAATTTAAAAGTCTTAAACAGGGATATACCCACTGAATGATACAACACCGTTCTTTATGCTGAAACTATGATTTGTATTAATATGCCTATTCAATAAAGGATCTTCTCGGTTTATTCAATTTTTATGGTGCTCACGCCTTGTTGCAAGTCGATTAATAATTTAGGGCTCATTTAGTGATCAGGAAAAATTAAGATCATAATAAGATAAAGAGTAGGATAAATGCATGATAGAGTATAAGCAAGATAACTCTTATCATGTCTAAATTTAGTGCCTATATACCTTAATATGTAGGGGTATGAGGGGAAAATTGCAGTATATTATCCTAATTATTTCTAATTCAGTTTTTCTCATATAATAAAAAATAAACTACATAAACATGATATGTCAATAAGATAACATTATCCTATCTTGTTGATACCTCAAATTCTAGATACTAAAAAGATATGACAAATTACCTTATTATGTCTTTCTTATTTTATCTACCAAACAAACTTTTTCCTTAAATTCATCCCTTGTCAAAAAAAGTAGTAAGCATTAAAAAGATAGACCATTATTCAAAATAATTAAAATTATAGTTTTTCAATACAAAGTTGTTAATTTTAGTTCCTTGTCTTCAACTTTATATTAAGAAAATTCATAATTTTAACATCAAAGGACAAAACTGCATTTTTTTTAAGGGTTTGCTTAACCTCAGCCCTAAGGGCTGAGGATAAGAGTCCAAAAGTAGTTAAGTTTTATAGAAAATAGTGTATTTAGGAGAGATAAAATTTTATATTTTTATTTTTTCAAGAAAACAAGTCTAGATTAAGGTGCTTATCCTCAGCCCTAAGGGCTGAGGTTAAGAAAATCCTTTTTTTAAAGGCTTAGTTTCATTTTTGGTACTTTATCTTATTTTTAAGATTCACTTTAGTCTTTTATTATTTTTTTTAAAATAATTTTGGTCCTTCCATAAAAATAATGTTAGATTTCACTAGAATATTTTGGAATATTCTCTCCCATCCCCAGATTCCGGAAATGGCCGCTGAATTTTAGAAAATGCTGTCGAAAATGATCGCGAGGAGGAGGAGGATGAAGAATTTGTGAAAAGAGGAAGAATGGTTTGTGAAAAGAGGAAGAATGGATTTAAGGAGGAGGAGAAGGAGGAGAGGGAAAGAGGTAATGGATTTGTGAAAGGAGAAAGAATTGATTTAAGGCTGAGGAGGAAGAAGGAGAGAGGAAGATGGAATTGATTTGTGAAAAAAGAAGAAAAAGAGAGAGAAAGAGGAAATGAATTTGTGGAAGAAGAAGAAATGAATTGCAGCCATTTCTGGAGGAGGGGGAGGGGGGAATATTTTGATGAAATCTAACTTTATTTTGACAGAAGAATAAAACTGAATGTTTTAAAAAGAAATAAAGGACCAAAATTATTAAAAAAAATAATAAAGGACCAAAAATATAATTAAATCTTTTTTACACAACTTTATCTTATTTATTCAATTTTGTTTTATTCATCTAGTAGTATTGGAGAGCTTCACAAACAAGATTATTGTTCTCTATCTACCGACATAAATATTCCCATCAATATAGCTTACTTCAATAAAGTTGATTATCTTTTTTCATATTTACTTCCCCGTTCAATAAATTATGTTGATTTAGAAATTGCACAAAGATTAAAAAAATGAGTAAATGATGTAAATATTTGGTATATTTTGATTAAATTACTCCTATTTTAAAATAGAAGAAAGAGTAATAATAAATATATGAAGATTATAGTGAAGATTGATGAAGAAATGAGTGGTGAAAAAGAGAATGTAATAAATAAAGGTAAATTTGAAAAAAGAAGAAGTATAAATGAGTATTGAGTTTCTAAAACTATATAACTTATGAGACAAAATAAAATAACTGAATGAACGTAACTTATAAGACAAAGATAATACCTTTTATCTTTTTTCATTAATCATTAATATTATTTCATTAATTATTCTCTTATCCATCAATTACTCCACTATTGAAATCTTCTTGAACTTTAAAAAGGTAAATATGAAAAATTAACTATTAATACCTTATTAAACTTTAAAATTAATAATAAACAAAACAAATTTTCCCCTTCAAAAAGAACATATATAATAGGAAAGAGATGAAGTATTAATAAGGGACACTTTTCTACACCATCATTTAATATCTCCACATTATTCAAGGTTGTTGGAGGTTGTATATCTATTGGGATTAATCCTTGAGTTTTAAAATAATTATATAAATTATTGTGAGTTATAATATAATGTAACGTATTATGTAATAAAATTAAGAATGTGGAAAAGTAAGGAATGATATGGTATTTTAATTAGAATAATTTATGTGAATTATTTAACCTAAATTTAATATATTTAAGGTTAAAATAGTTTTGGAGGGAAATATAATAAAAAAATATATTTCAAATATTTGAATTTCTGAATATTAACCAGTCAAAGGCTCGATAATCGATCATCGCGGGCAAACAATCAATTATCGTGGCATAAAATTGCCCAGTTTTGTGAATTCAAGGCCGATAACCGATCGTCAAGGCCACACAATCTACTATTTATGTTTCTTCAGCCCTTAGAAAGCTCAAACTCAAACGACTTTCCATTTCCCCTCTAGTTCAGAAATAAAAGCCCAAGGGTAGAACAGTAATTACAATAACCCAAATTTTGAACCCGATTTAAGATTGAGGGTGGAACCGTAATTTCATGCACAGGAAAAAAGCCGTGGATAAGGATGTAGCAGTTGGCTCAGATTTTGAAATTCAAAAAGTAGGGGTAAAATCGTTCGTTTACAACCAGCGTAATTATTGCAATAACAATTTTCAAAGAAAAACAGACATGTGTCCACCTCGTGGAACGTGAACGTCACTTCGAGTAGATGAAAAGATAACTCCAGGTAACCTTCGGACTCCGGGGACACAACCAGCCCAACACCACCTGACATGACAGTCGACATTAGGGGTGTAAGTGATCCGGTCCGAGACCGCGAGACCGCTCGGATCGGACCGGACCGGACCGAAAAATGCAGTATGGTCCGGTCTCACGGTCCGGTCTGATCTCAAAAAGTTCAGACCATACTTAAACGGTCCGGTTCACGGTCCCAGATATTCTTAGACCGTTGGGACCGGACCAGACCGATAGGGTTAATAAGTTAAAAAAAAACCTACAATACAGAATCAAAGGAGGAGAATAAGTTAAAAAAAAATAACAAAAACCTACAGAACTACCGAAGTGGTGTAGAGGAATTACCTTCGTAATTCCTTGGGGACTCTAAGGCATGGACGATGCTTGTGCTATCATATTCAACAGGCACTGTTTTTTGGATTTTGGGCAATGTAAAACAAAAGTATCAGTCTATGCCAACAAAGTATCAGTCCATGCCTTACTGTTTTAAATAGATTTTTTCCTTTTGATTTTCATGTTGCATTAGGTTTTTATTTTTTTTCCTTTTTTCTTGGTTAAAAAAAAAGAAAAAAAGTAAAATAGACCGGACCGGACCGGACCATTCACGAACGGTCCGGTCCGGCCCGGTCTTTGAGGATAAATAATGTTGGGACCGGACCGAACTGGACCATACTAAATTGAGCGGTCCGGTCTGTAATATGACTCATAGACCGGACTGGACCGGACCGTTACACCCCTAGTCGACATGATGGTTTTTGTAATATCCCTCATTTTTGCAAAAAGAGTAAATAATAATTTTATTATTGAAAATCATTCTAAGGGAAGTATTTTGGGAAGTAAACCAAAAGATACACATTTTGAAAATAAAATAGTATTGGGCAAGAAATATTTAAATAGAAAATTTATGAAGATGATATTTTAAAAGAAACGTCATCCAAAGATCCTATCATATCTCATTCGTTAACCGTCGGATTGTGCCCAAATTTGGAGACAAACTTCCCATCTCTCTTAGCTTCAAATCCAACGGTGGAATTTGTATTTGGAGACCAAAAAGTCTAGGCAATCGATTACCAGAGCCAAAAATCGATTACCCAAGTCAAAATTTTAACTCTGGTCAAATTTAAGTCTAGTAATCGATTACCACATCGATTACCAGTCTGTATCTGATGCAGTTTTAAGGCGGTGGAAGCTAGAAACTTGTGGAAACTTGGATATTTTTCGTTCCTAAGGACACATGGAAGGCTCCTAGATGGGCTAGGACATTTGTGTGGTGTGGGAAAGAGATGAAGTCATGGCTTACTTCATCCCTTACATCATTTCCCTTCATTTTCTCTTCTATAAATAGCATGTGTTGTTATTGCTACTCTTGCTTAAGTTCCCACGTTTTCCTTGCCCAAACTCTGCCCAAATTCTCTCTCAAATTCGTGCTTGTGACTTGCCTTGAGTTGCAGCACAATAAGTCTTGAGTTAGTGAGTAAGAGCTTGAAGAATTCCTTGTGTTTGATCCCTTGTTCTTGGTATTTTGTTGCTGAGTTGTGAGTGATGTTGTTGCTGATTCTGTCGCTGTTGCTAGCTGCTGTTATTGGTGTTGTTATATTGTGTCTGAGGGTTGTCCAAAGTTGCTCAAGGTATGGGAGAGTCATTCATATTGCTAGGATTATTGATTGTGAAAGTTTGATGATTATATGTCATGAATTGATTGAATTGAATGGCCAAGACATGGTTGCTTGGTTTGGAGACCAAGACAACCACTTGGTTACTATATTTAAGCTTTGATAGGTGTTGTTAATGCCTGTATAAAGTTGTTTAGGACTGGAAATGAGAATTGGAATGAGTAAAATTGGTGAAACCATGGCTATGTACTCTTAGACCAGTTGTGGTAATCGATTACCACGAGTTGGTAATCGATTACCCTGACTGTTGTGAGGACAGATCAATCTTGAAATTGAATGAAATAGAACTTAGACTTATAATTAAGACCTTAAGGGCATGAAATAAGACTAGAAGAGTTGTTTTAGGTTAATAATTTTTTGTGGCTAATAACTTAATATGTTGTGATTTCACATGTTAGTGAATCAAGCATAGCTCACACTTATATGAAATGATAATAATCAAGTGAATATAGGCTAAAATGTGGTCTTAGATATGGTATATATGCTGCACACTAATAATAAAGAAGATAAACCATGAATTAGAATGAGTTGGCGTGAGAAAATGACTTATTATTCTGTCAGGTCTGCTGGTAATCGATTACCAGGATATGGTAATCAATTACCCAAACTGAAAATTGATAAAAATGAAAAGTAATTTATACAGGGTCTAAGAGCTAATTAATTGTTAAGATTTTTGGATTATTAGCATAACGTTAATTGCCTTGATGATTTAATGAAGACTTAAGCTATCCACTTGATAATGATTCTACAAATAAAACTTATTGGTTCATGATTTATAATGCTTAGTGTATTATTATTTGTATATATTGATGAATACATGATAACTTGAATTGGATGAATTGAAATTCATGATTATAGATGATGACTTGATCACGAGGGTTCGAGAATAATAATTATTAATGACGATTTGAAGAAGATGATTGGTATACATGATGATTATGTATAATGATTTGAATGTGATGAATAAGAAAGACAATTATAGATGATGAATGCAATATGATAATTTGAGAATTATGATATTGAATGATGTATGATGAATGATTAGCTCCGACGTGATCGTTGAGCTTAGATTATTCCGTATAGTATGGTGTGACCGTTATACGAAGACATGCGGAATGGTGTGGCCGCCATATGTGAGAAATGCTGGAAATAGGGATCAGAATACGCAGCGGAAAAAAACGAAATACCCTATTTCCAGAACAGGATCCATGCGAGAGAGCATGATTCGAGATATAAAAACGTTTATCTCTTGATGCGAAGAGGAGAACATCGCTGGTCAGATCATCCACGAACAACCACATCAATCACGAGCGTAGCAAAGTAGTCACGCCTATATTGGTATCCACACAAACAGATTCCAATTGGAGTCACGTCTCTCTTCTTAGTGCTAGCGGAGAAGAGAGAGATTCAGTGTATCACTCACTCTCTGATATGGACGGTTAGGGTTACCATTCTGTGTCTCACACGTACCAAAACCCTAAGGCTAATACTATTATTTATAATAGTATTAGACCAGCGGGCTGGGCTTGGCAGCACATATTAGAATGCGTCGCACGGTCATACTGTGCATCGCACGGACGTAAATTTTATAAAAATACAACTATTGTATTTTTTTTATCAAATGTGATATCTCCAATCTATCTGTTCTTAGTGTGTGACCCTATAGGTTCCTGTAATGTTGGCAGTAAAGTTAAAATCCCATTTTAAGTTTACAAGCAATGAGCGGTATCTAGCAACATGTCATTGCTACCCAAGTGACAGGAATGTCTGTGATCTGACATAACCTTAGTGTGACCAATGATCATGTGTAAATTTAATCCCTTTGTCCAAATATCTTAGTTACACTCATCACATGGAACGTGTCACCCATGTATAGTGTAACCTATGGTTTCTCGATCCCCGAGTAGACGCGTCTAAACAAGTCTCGTCAATATCTCATATTGACTGTCTTGAGTATGGCCATACATTTCACCGTCTCACTCAGTCAAGGGGCCCAGAGATATAATTCCTATTGACAAGGAAGGACAAATCCCATCTACGTCACTCACATCCCTCTACATGATTTGTCATATACCCGACTACAACCGTTATGATCACCTGGTTAAAGATGCCGTTTGATTGCGTGAAAGCACATAATTCCTCATGTTAGGAACCGTAGCGACTTCAGGTCGAAGGACCATGTACACCATTGTCACTATGAGAATCTCTTATGACACTCACTTAATAACTCATGTTGCATTCTCATGGCGGGTCAATCCAGTACACAATTGTCCCAATGTGTACTTACGTGAAGACTTGATATCCCATATCCATGACCGGTGAGATACAGTCATCAGTCTGTCACATACTAGTCTCGATGTATTATAGTTGTCCTTATTAACTGTAAAACTCGACTAGGGAATCTTTAAGGATAATTATCAATCAATAAGATCTCACTATCAAGTCATGTACTTGATATTCTTATGACATTGAACTTATAATCCTAAGGACTTTATTACATCTATTTTAATTAAACAATTAAAGCATAAATATAATAAATGAAATGTCTCATTATTATTAATAGTAATAATCCATAAACATGAAATAAGTACAAGTAAAAGAGAAAATACGATTGCCACTAGGGCACTCTCCAACAAGAAAAATGTAATATAATTCCGTATAGTACGGTGTGGCCGCTATACGAAGACATGTGGAACAGTGTGGTCGCCATATGTAGGATAAGTGTAATGTGATTCCGTATAGTAACATGTGGAACAGTGTGACCGCCATATGTATGATAAGTGTAATGTGATTCCATATAGTACGGTATGACCGCTATATGAAGACATGGAACGGTGTGGCCGCCATGTGTATAATGATGATGATTCCTCTTGATAATGGACATATTGATAATTAATATATGGAAAGTGCATTCCATGCATGGTGATACGGGAGTCGTAAAATGAGTAAGGTGCATGCGGTATGGGAGACCATATAGTACGGTGTGACCGCTATATGTGACAGTTGGTACGGTGTGGCCGCCACCGTGAAAATGACAAGGACCTAGGATCATTGGTGGACAATGGTTTAGGGATCATCCCCTTGTTCATTTTAAGATCGTGGTAGATGTGGTTCCAGTATAGAACGGTGTAGCCTCTATACAGGTTGTGGAAACATCGAGCACACGATTGCCTATCCCAGAGTGTTGTTTTTATGGAAGAGTTGAAAAGAATGTTTTGAGAGACGTGCATGCATAACATGAAAGAGTAATGGTTATAAGTAATATTGTTTGATAAGACACTTGAGCATGCATTTATTATATTGAAATGATATTTGTGATATTGTGTTTGACCAACCCTTAATCTGCTTATGCGATATGACAAGTGACTTACTCCCATGCTACCATGTCTTAGTGGTAGGTTCTTTTGTAAGACAGGACTGATGCGAGAGTTCGTTAGAAGAGACAGTCAGGATTACATTCAGTCATCCAAATCCTTTTACAGAAGGATCGAGTTGTGAAGACCATGCTCTGGGTGTAAAGAGGGATTTTTGGGGATTTTATATTTACACTCAGGCTGTTTTGTAATTTAATATGATATGAACAAGTAATGCTTTTGGTTTTACACTCATGTTGGAAAAGTTTTTGTTAACTTGTATTTTTAATTACCTTTAATATTTTGGGGTGTTACAGTTTTGACCCTCGTTTCCCTTAGAACAGATTAACTCAACACAAACTTTTAAAGCCTTCCGGGGTCGGGGGCTTGTGTCGGGGGCTTGTGAGATGAACATGACTCATACCCGATTAAGGCCGACATGTGCCCCACAATCTTCACCCAGTCCCTATCAACCAACGCCCAGGGACCATGATCGAGTCTCAACATTTGTATAGTTCTAGCCTAACAATGGCCGAAACGGGCCTCGAACCCCAGAGTCACCGAGGATGAAACCCATCGCCTCATAAGCCGGAAATTCTCTTCTATAATCTTGCGATCCTTATCCTCTAAAGTTGATCACGTTGATCCACACGATTTCTAGAAGAATATCTGAGAGCTGCATCCAGTCCCCTCTTCAACCAAGAGAGATTCTTCACTATGAGGAATTAGAGTTCTCAAATTACAAGTAAATGCCTCTCAAAACTCCCTTCTTGATAGCCTCCAAGAGATACCACACTCTTGTCTTGCAACCCTATTGAATCTAATCTAACCTCTTCCCTTGCTTGTTGATATCCCCACAACAAGTCTTCCAATTTGCTTGTTAACCCAACAAGACTTCCAAATGCTTGATGATACCTCACACCAAGGCTTCCAATTGCTTGTTATCACAACAAGACTTCCAAGATAACTTTGCTTGATGAACAACCACCAAGGCTTCCTTGTGTTGTAGAAGGTTTGCCTCCTTTGCAATGATTACAACTCAATGAAAACAATGACAATCCTATGAATCTCTTTCAAAAGCTATGAAAATATCAACATAAGAGATTCAAAGATTCTTGATCAAAGAATGTAAAAGTTGAAAGCTTTGATCTATGAAAGTGAGAGAGAATAGTGTGGCTTGATCTTTGTAAAATTGATGTAAAAATGATACTTGTTCAATCTAATTATTCACAAAGGTTAGGAAAAGGTTTATATAGAATACCCAAAAGTTAGGATCATTAAAAACTGATTTTGAGAAGTTAAAAACGTATTTTAAAAACCAATTTAACAGGTCTTAATCGATTAACACATGGCTTAATCGATTAACCACTGTAACATGTGTGTTAATCGATTAACCTAACCCATTAATCGATTAGCCACTGCTAAATTCAATTAAAAACTTGTTTTCTCAAAATTAAACCTTTCCTTTCAAACCTTTAAGCCACCTATTAATTTTAGGTTAAGTGAAAACTCAAATTATGATATAATCATGACCTTGATAGAGATTCACTACTCTCTAAAGACTCTACCCAAACTCATTAAAATAAAAGACTCAAACTAAAGATATTACAATTAAACACAAACTAAGTCTTCATGAGCTTGCTCTCTCTTCATCATTTGTTGAGTGTTGTTTGCTTTTTGAGCTTGAACTTGATCAACACACTTGTAGCTTGTTCAAAACCTTTGTCATTATCAAAACATTCTCACTGGATCTAACAATCTCCCCCTTTTTGAAAATGACAAACACGTTTTGAATTTGTTTGAAGTTGTTGATGCTTGAACCATTTGATACTTGGTGAGACTCTTGCTCCCCCTCAATAAATGCTTTTGACATTTGAAATAATCCAATTGAGTTATGAATCTAATCTAACCTCTTCCCTTGCTTGTTGATATCCCCACAACAAGTCTTCCAATTTGCTTGTTAACCCAACAAGACTTCCAAATGCTTGATGATACCTCACACCAAGGCTTCCAATTGCTTGTTATCACAACAAGACTTCCAAGATAACTTCGCTTTTCATAGCTTAACTCAATTGGATTCACTACCCTCTAAAGACTCTACCCAAACTCATTAAAATAAAAGACTCAAACTAAAGATATTACAATTAAACACAAACTAAGTCTTCATGAGCTTGCTCTCTCTTCATCATTTGTTGAGTGTTGTTTGCTTGTTGAGCTTGAACTTGATCAACACACTTGTAGCTTGTTCAAAACCTTTGTCATTATCAAAACATTCTCACTGGATCTAACAATCTCCCCCTTTTTGAAAATGACAAACACGTTTTGAATTTGTTTGAAGTTGTTGATGCTTGAACCATTTGATACTTGGTGAGACTCTTGCTCCCCCTCAATAAATGCTTTTGACATTTGAAATAATCCAATTGAGTTAAGCTTGATTCTATTCTCCCCCTATCTTCAACAACTTTGCTCAACCTATATAAAAACAACAAAACAACCCTTTCTCCCCCTTTTGGCATTATCAAAAAGTAATATATACCAATTGAAATATAAAATGCTAAGCCAAAATAGAGAAATCAACATTCATTTCTTCACAACATTGATACCAATTAATCAATGATACCAAATGTAAAACTAATGAACTATACTTTGAAATGTGATACCAATTGGCAAGAAATATGACAATGAAATATGATACCAATTGTAACTAGAAAGTCATAATATCACTTGACAAAGTAAGATATCAATTGTAAAGAAATATCACAATAACTACAATAGCATGATAATCATATAATAATCACACAACATATCAATTTGAACTTTTGTAGAAGTAATACCAATTGTAAATGTCCAACAATATCAATTTTACCAATTTGTAGGACTTTCACTTGATATTTGAAGATGCAAATGAATGAATAACACACGTAAGCCTTTTGCTCTTCAATCATACCTACAAAACAATCATGCTTTGCTTTTTGGTATCCAAATGGTTTTGGATCCATTTTTGTTAGTTAAGGGACTCTCACCCTTCTTAACCCAAACAAAATTTCCTTTAGGTATACCATGCACTTTAATATAACACACATTTGAAGTATGTCCACGAGTACCACAATAGAAACATGTTGGTGCATTTGAAAAATCAACTTTAGAAAAATCAACAACATTTCTATGAGACTTACTCTTAGCATTAGTATAACCCAAACCAAACTTGTTTGAATTTTCTCTTTGAAAATTTAACAAAGTGCGCAATTTAATATCACCACTTGTGAAACTTGCAAGCTTATTTTTTAAAATAGCATTTTCATCTTTAAGCAACTTGCAATTCTCACAATCAACCACAATATTCAATCTACTAGCACAATCACAAGAAGAACTAGCATATATGAGATCAAGAGTTTCATTTTCATGATTAAGCTCATCAATTTGTTTTTGAAGTTCTAAAATCTCTTGTTGATGTTTCAAAATGAGCTTCTTCCTTTCAATGTTTTTCAAAGCTAGTTTCTTAAGATATTCATGCATTTCTTCATAAGCATTATATAAAATTTCATATTTGGAAGAAATTTCGGATTTAGTTTCACTTACATCGCTTTCGTCGCTTTGTTCACTTGATTCATCACTTGAACTTTCCTCTTCATCTACTAGAGCTATCAAGTTGAGACAAGCGGCTTCTTCATCATCCGAAGAACTATTTGATGTGCTTTTCTTGTCTTCTTCATCATCACTATTCCAAACTATGTATGCCCTTTTGTGTTTTGCATTTTTCTTCTCTTTCTCCTTCTTCTTGAGATACTTAGAACATGAGTACTTGAGATGACCGGGTTTTCCGCATTCATGGCAAACCACTCCTTCTTTTGTTGTTTTGGTCTTGTAGTGTGGGGAATTCTTCTCTTTACTTTTGTCTTTGTTCAACCTTCCTTTTCTCCTTAGAAGCTTGCTAAAATTTCTTAGTAGAAGTTTCATCTCATCTTCATCAATGTCCGAATCGGAATCTTCATTATCATTACTATCGGAACTCTCTTCCTTTTTATATGAACCTTTGGCTTTAAGAGCAATTCCTTTTATTTCCTTGTACTTATCCGACTCTTCATGCATATGCAAACGTCCAAGCTCCATTTCATGTTCTTGAAGCTTTCCGAAAAGTGTAGCTAAGTCCATGGTGTCCAAGTCCTTTGATTCAACAATTGCGGTAACCTTTTGTTGCCATTCCCTACTTAGACATCTTAAAACTTTGTTAACAAGTTCACATTTCATGAAAGTTTTTCCAAGAGCAATGAGATGATTAATAATATGAGTAAAACGTTTTTGCATAATACATATAGATTCATTAGGCAACATACGAAACAATTCATATTCATGCATCAAAGAATTTAATCTAGCACGCCTAACTTCACTAGTGCCTTCATGTGTGACTTGCAAGGTGTCCCACATTTGTTTGGCATTATGACATTGGGAGACTCTAAAGAATTCATCATAAGATAGAGCGGAGGTGATGATATTCTTTGCTTTTAAATCATATTGAATTTTCTTTTTATCATCATCGGTCCACTTATCTTTGGGGGTAAGTTGAGATACACCTTCTACTTGTTTTAAGGGAATATGAGGACCATTCTCAATGGCTTCCCAAATGTTCATGTCTATGGCTTCTATAAAAATTCTCATTCTAACTTTCCAATAAGCATAACCCTCTCCACCAAACATAGGAGGGTGGCTAATTGAAGCACCTTCACCACCAAAGGGATTCGTAGAACCCATTGTAGTTTTCTCAAGGATCTTAACGAAAAAGCTCTATGCTCGTGTCTTTCGACCGAGCTCTGATACCAATTGTAAGAACTACAATCGGTGGGTGAAATAACTAGGAGATACTAGGAGAACACCTAGAAGGGGGGTTGAATAGGTGTTTGAGAAACCTTGAAAGATTTTCGAAAGAAAACAAATCGAAATAATTAAAACAAATGATTTTTACAAAAATTAAGCTCTTAACCGATTAAGCCTTCAATTAATCGATTAACACCCGAAAGGCTTCAAATTATTAATCGATTAATACTTCAGTTAATCGATTAATGCCGAAAGCTTGATTTTGGTTAATCGATTAACAACTTCAGTTAATCGATTAATCACTGTTAAAACTGAAAAATCACTTTTCAATTGAATACGAAAATCAATCAATTAACACGTATGATCAAAGATTAAGCGGAATTGATTAACACCAATATTCTTATTGATTACCTAGTTTATGAAAATGATTTTCCCCAAATCAATTTGCACAATTAAGATTCAATTCAATCAATTATGAAAATCAATCTTTTCTAGGTTTTCAACCAAGAACACTATGAATGACTTGAATGTAAAGAGTTAAAGGAATAGAGATACTGCACAGAGATTTATCCTGGTTCACTCTCATCCGCTTGAGAGCTACATCCAGTCCCCTCTTCAACCAAGAGAGATTTTTCACTATGAGGAATTAGAGTTCTCAAATTACAAGTAAATGCCTCTCAAGACTCCCTTATTGATAGCCTCCAAGAGATACCACACTCTTGTCATGCAACCCTATTGAATCTAATCTAACCTCTTCCCTTGCTTGTTGATATCCCCACAACAAGTCTTCCAATTTGCTTGTTAACCCAACAAGACTTCCAAATTCTTGATGATACCTCACACCAAGGCTTCCAATTGCTTGTTATCACAACAAGACTTCCAAGATAACTTTGCTTGATGAACAACCACCAAGTATTACTTGTGTTGTAGAAGGTTGGCCTCCTTTGCAATGATTACAACTCAATGAAAACAATGACAATCCTATGAATCTCTTTCAAAAGCTATGAAAATATCAACATAAGAGATTCAAAGATTCTTGATCAAAGAATGTAAAAGTTGAAAGCTTTGATCTATGAAAGTGAGAGAGAATAGTGTGGCTTGATCTTTGTAAAATTGATGTAAAAATGATACTTGTTCAATCTAATTATTCACAAAGGTTAGGAAAAGGTTTATATAGAATACCCAAAAGTTAGGATCATTAAAAACTGATTTTGAGAAGTTAAAAACGTATTTTAAAAACCAATTTAACAGGTCTTAATCGATTAACACATGGCTTAATCGATTAGCCACTGTAACATGTGTGTTAATCGATTAACCTAACCCATTAATCGATTAGCCACTGCTAAATTCAATTAAAAACTTGCTTTCTCAAAATTAAACCTTTTCCTTTCAAACCTTTAAGCCACCTATTAATTTTAGGTTAAGTGAAAACTCAAATTATGATATAATCATGACCTTGATAGAGATTCACTACCCTCTAAAGACTCTACCCAAACTCATTAAAATAAAAGACTCAAACTAAAGATATTACAATTAAACACAAACTAAGTCTTCATGAGCTTGCTCTCTCTTCATCATTTGTTGAGTGTTGTTTGCTTGTTGAGCTTGAACTTGATCAACACACTTGTAACTTGTTCAAAACCTTTGTCATTATCAAAACATTCTCACTGGATCTAACAATATCACGAAATATTCTCTCCCAGATCCTAGGGGTCCTATGTAAGCCCTAAAAGCCTAGTCAGGCCCATTCACGCACAAGCACTCCCTCTATAAATAACACTATGCTGCTGGGGGCTAAGGTACATTCTCTAATCCCTAAGATGACACTTTCACACAGTCTTGTTGTCCAGGGAAACCTAGTTATCCCAACTGGATATTCAGAAATCCATAAAGTCCTACATTAAACCCTTGACTGCATTTAGGTTCAAGGTTACCACTTCGTCTTAATATCCACTAGGTTAAGGACATTATAGTGACCAAGTAAGGGAAATCTCTCTCTAACCATGCAAGAATAGTACCCTAAACCATGGTAGAGAAGGCACATGTTATGAAAAGATGAGGAATAGATTACTCATGAGTAAAACAAAAGCCAATGCAGAGGCATGTAAACCCTTCTCTCAAAGAGATAATTTTTTGTTGAAAGCCTGTTACGAATCATTTGCCAAGCTAAATCTCTCACCTTATTGAGGACCTTAGTTTTCCCAATTAAAGGATAGATATTGGGTTGAGGAGGATGAAAAACATCCATACATGTAACTATCAGTGATTATAATGCGGCTGAAGAACATAACCACTTATATACAGTTTTAACGGCGATTGTAACTATCGCAAAGTTTTATTATAAAATGTAAATAAGCATCTTGCGGCTGCATTGGCATTATTTTTAATGGAATTTAATATTTGAGATTTGCAGCGATCATGAATTGAAGATATTTTCAATGAAATTTCAGATTTGCAACTTTTAAGACCTAAAATTCTACGACAGTTACAAAAGCTGTCGCAAAAAGTGAATCCTAATGGGCATGCATGTGTCTATTTTAAAATCACTGTAAATTTGTCTTACGGTAGTGAAAACCATCGTAAAATACCTCTAAAAATTGTCGGAAGTTGCCCATTTTTTTGTAGTGGCATGCCTCAATTCTCTCCTTATATGAAATTCATCTATATGGCTACCATTAACCAGGACATAGAAGGATGTTGAGAAAACACAAGACTTCACCCAAGCAATAAATTATTCATACATGTAAGCAAAATCTATGTAGCAGATAGTCAAGAAAAGTCCAGCTTATAAAATCATAGGCCTTCTCAAAGTCCACCTTCACATAAAGCATTGTTTATTAAAGTTACTTATTTACTTGATCCACAAGTTCATCAAAAATGAGAAGCTTGTCAAGAATTTGGCAACTAGAGATAAAAGCACATTGGTTCATCAAGATCAAGGAATTCATAATCGCACTCAACTTGGCTATTAAATTTTTTAATACAATTTTATACATGCAATCAAGTAAAAATATAGGCTGATACACACTTAGAAAGCTTCTGCCGACAAAGAACCTTTGGAATCAGGGCCACAAACAAGTGGTGCTTTAGGCCTCATAGCATTAGAGTGGAATTCATTCAACATATCCACAACATCATCCCTAATGAAATACCAAAAATGCTTAAAAAAAATTTTCAACCCATCAGGTCTCGAACTCTTACCCCTTTCACAACTATATCCACCACTTCATCAAGTTTATCCGGTGGAACACATAACTGATCAAATATATGGATGTTAGAACTTTCACCCGAGCAATATTGGAATGGTGGCAATCATAAGAGTATAAAAGAAATAAAACTTGTCTTGTGTGATAAATAAAGAAGCTAATAAGAAATTCCTACGAGCAACATTTCCATGCATACGTTACAATGCCACAACATAACCGCTAATACACACACACACACAGATATATATATATATATATATATATATATATTATAGGGTCTTAATAAGTGTTTTTAGTTATTAAACATATAAAGAACATCGCAAGTGAAAAGGGAATCAAGATATGGGATTTGATAAAAATAGAATCCAGATAATGGATTCAAATGGAAAAAGGGATTCAGCGATTGGATGATCTTGTGAGACGAGCATGCATTCCTGTAGATGCATACCTTGGTCTAGGATTGCATGAGAACATGCATCATATGCATATGGATGATATACAATTGTGATTGATGAGTTGTATTGTTGTGTTCCTGATTGTTGTATATTATTGTTTTATTAAAACTCTAAAACGTAGTCTATGAGTAAATGTCTAACTCCCTTGTTTCCCCTTTTTCTTGGTACCAGAAGTGTATTCTTACTTCCAAAGGCCGAGGAGATTCACACTCCTTCTACTAAAGGAGTATGAGCTTAGTCCAATATGGACTAAGTATTTTGGATTGTAACCATTGGCTATGGGTTAGTAAATATTAATACATATATATATATATATATGTTTTGGAAAGTATGAATGAATATTATGTAACAAGCCTATAGTCAAGTGTTTTAGAAATATGATGTAAAATATTACTTTTTGTAATAATAAAATAGAAATGTTACTATGTTTTGAAAGTGTTGCCAACTATTAAGTAAAAGTTTTAAAAATTTCACATTTTCATAACCACACTAATTTATTAATTAATAGGATAAATAACAGTAATATGTTAAAAGGGGATAGTAAGGGGTGTTACACATTATGGCTCAGTGGAACATCCACAAACAAATGGCCAGGTAGACACAGCGAATAAAGTCATCATGAATGGAATCAAGAAAATAATGGTAAGCACAAGTGGAAGATGGACTGACCACCTCTGAAATGTCCTATGAAGCTATTGAACAACACCTCACGGCTCGACGAGGAAAACACATTTCCTTCTTACATACGGTTGTGAAGTAATTAACCTAGTTGAATTAGGCGAGCGAACATGGAGAAGAGAATACTTTCAAGAAAGTACTCCATCCGTCTCTAAATATAAACAGTTGGACTAACCTTTAGCGGCAGCATGTGCAGTCACGTACTGTGGTTCTAGGGGATCGAACCCTCAACTTCAAAGTGAATGACCAAAAGGCTAACCACTGAGCCAAATCAAATTCACTTGATGCATATTCAAATTGTTTAATATATATTATAAATTAATTTTGCCATAATTTTGTTTGCACTCTTATCATTGTTGTTCATGTACTTGGGTGATGTTATCAACTGCACCCCCTTAAATTAAATGTCAAGATCCTCACTGATTGTTAGTGGTGTTGAAATTGATAATATTTCGTGTACTTTTTTCAAAATGACCCCTATAATTATCATTGGGACTCTAAAAAGTGTTGAGTAAATAGGGATTTTTTGTGTAAAAGAAGTAAGTAATAGCTTTGGAAATTTGAATAGGGGCTTATATAAAAAACCAAGACCAAAGCACTAACTGGTGTTTATATTTAGAGACAGAGGGAGTACTAATCAACAAAACCATATGTTTGACCTCGATTTATTGGAATAATTAAGGGATCAAGCCCACATTTGAGCTGAAGCTGTTAAACAAAGGTCGGAGCTAATACTCCTGCCAGAGTAGCTCAAAGAACCTACAAGCCTAGAGACCCAGTACTTTGGAGATCTGATATGGGAAACAAAAACGCAAAACAATGTAAAATTGCACCAAACTAGGATGCACCCTACCGCATTACCGAAGACACGGGCTCGGGAGCTTATAAGCTCGAAACGTTTCCCATACAACCCATTAAAAACTCATGGAATGCGTAAAAATTAAGAAGGTATTATAGTTAAGATTGATGTGTACTTGTTTACCTTGATGATTGATGAAATTTGATCATTTATTCTTATTCATATCCTCGAGACATTCACATACATCATAAATGGTTATCCCAAAATGTAAACAACATTTGTTTGAGCGCAAATTGATGGTATGCACTAGTTCCCTAGCTGGCCACTGGGGTTTTGGTTAAAGATCACTATAAACCTCTCCATTGTTTGGGGCTTTGTGGAACTCCATTGAGGCAAAAGATTCAATCGCGTATTCAAAACATAACTCCACTTATACTCCCCACCTTGGTGCAAAACCCATCTGAGGCCGAATATAAGTTCCCATGGGTGGTCTCCTTGACCGGAGAGATACTCCCGTGATAGTAGTTAAGGGTAATAAATGAGATAAATGTTGAAGGGAAAAAAACCAAAATACATTTCATTTATATACATGGAACTACATGAAGGTCTGTAGCCTGGAATATAAAATAAAATCTAAAAGGTCTAAGGCTAAGACCCCTGATCATCAGAGGAACTTGAACTCAAAGAATCCAGTTCCACCGGTACCTGCTCTTTGCCAACTTTGGAACAAATCTTTCCATACCGAACTTGGAAAGCAGGAGAAAATCCCTTGGTCCTTAAATGAATAGTCGGGTTCAAGATCCAAACTTGAGCCACGCTATTTTGAAAAGACTCATCCGCCAGCGATATGAGATCATATTCAAGCTCCTCTTTCATCTTTTGAAGAATTTCCAAGCGAGCTCCAAAGTTTCAACAAATTTATTGAAAACTTTATTTTTCTTCTAAAGAACGTCCCCAGAACGTTTGAGCTCAGTATTCTCACGTTCTAAATTGGAGATTCGTTTCTTCAGAGCATCATTTTATGATCCCAATTTGGCTATTTGAAGCGCAGAGGCATGAAGTTTTTCACGAACCGTAACATTCAATTGATGATTCAAAATAGCTTCGGCCTTCAATTTATTCTCCATATCTTCTTTTGAAGCAACCTTCTCGCTAATCTAGGTAGAAAACTCAGTAGCACTAACCTGGCTATAATGGAGACTTTCGACTTTCTCACCAAGCTCATCCCTAGTTAAGTTGTTATATCTCTCCCTAGAACGAGAACACAGAGGCTCATTGGACACATCTTTAGGAGGGCTTCCAACAGCTTTGCACTTTTTGGCCTTAAACACTTTAGGAGGAACGTAAGGATACAAACTTACCTTTTTTCCTTGACGGAGCTACTCCAAGATCGTATTCAAAATGGAGAGGAAGGTAGGATGAAGCTGAGAAACTGTAGAGAACAAATAGTCAGCAGTTTAAACGAAAGATAAGACACCCGTTAAGACAAAGAGTATACTCACCAAAATAATCGTGCAAGTCCCTAGGTGTTTTGGATAGAACCTCTCTGCAGGAGATGGGCCCCACTCTTACAGCGCAACCTCTTCATTTGAGAAATGTGAATGTTCAACAAAGAAGTTTTTGGAAGAACCTGGGTAGAAATATTCCATCCAATAAGGACAAAAGGCAAGCACCCCTGATTCATCAACAAAGAAAAAGTGTTTCCCCTCTTCGGTGATGATTTTGAAGTAGTCAGCCTTGAAGTCTTTTAAATTGTCAGTGTAAGGGATGAAGGAGGGGCTCCCAACTTCTTTCCTGAAAGAAACCAAACCCCTGCCCTTCACATCTGAAACTTTGAAGAGCTCTGCAGTTCGGATAAAGGCCCAACTGTTGGGATGAAGTTAGGAACGGGCTATTCTCAAATTGTTAAGCACCAAAGTCTAAACATTGGAGAAGGAGAAGTAAACTCTAAAATCTGTGAAAAGGCACCGGTACTTCATCAAGAAATGAGGTGAAGATGTCATTGTGGGTTGAGAATTAGTTTGTTCCTTCTTCGAGGGAGCGATAATTTTGTAACCGCACTCTTCTGCAGCGTCAGCACAAATCGAAATAGATGAAGAGCATCTCCAATGGCATATTTTGATATGGTATCCTCAATAGGAGAGTTGAAGGAAAGAGAAGCACTTGCCATTAACGATTGTTGGGTAATAGGAGTGGAGTAGTTAAATTGAAGAAGAGCAAAGGGAGATGAAAGATTTTCAAATAAATGGAGTGTTAAACTCGATGGTAATTATGATTTAGGGGCTCCTTGGGAAGGGTCCCATCAAATCAGAAAGACGTGTCAAAAAAGGAAAAAAAATCTGGTGGCACACGTGGTGAGAGAGAATGAGGAGTTTTGAACAATTTGAATTTTGAATGAGTGGACATTTGCATTTTTTTATCACTGTTTAGGACTTGTTACAATTTCAGATTAGCTCGTGGCTCAAAGTTACCATTAGAGCAATGACCTAGGGGCTTGTGTTCAGGTTCTGTCACGAGTTAAGGACACCTACCTTACAAGTTGACCTCTATAACACCTACTACGACCTGTTGTAGGGACGTAATGATATGAACAGATCATGGACGACCTACAACAGATGGCTTTAAGCCCTGATTAACTCGGAAGAGGACCTGATCTATGGATAAGTCGCAAGACTTTTTCGTGAAGTAAATCTCCAGAAGAAAGCAACTCAATATTGAAGATTGATGGCAGATTATCACTTGATTATCCACAATTATAGAAGATTATTGATTATTTCCTTAGAGATAAGATAATGCAAAGATTCCTCTCAGTTATAGAAGATTTATCAAGAAATACATCAGACCAAGGAGCCATCATGGTCCTATAAGTACCAGCCTCATGCAGGGGGTCTAGACATCATTCATCAATCACGTACAACGTATAACACAAGTTATACACAATTCATCACTATACACATTACTCTTCAGAGAGCAATTAAGCAGTGGGAGAGTCATACTCTTGTTGCCCATAGAAGTTGGTAGTTGCATCCAACCTCACCATGAAGGTTCATCAACCATCAAAAGCTCATTGCCCTAGCAGTGAGTCTTTCTATCCTAAAAGGAGTTCCTTGACCATACAGGCTTCCCTAAGAGTAGGGGGCATATCGCTTGCTACTCTCAAGGACAATACTGATTAGTCTCATTCTTCACCTGATGCACTATTTCAACGTGCTTGGTAGAACTTTGTAGTCTTGATCACTAGAACCTAGTTCAAAAGAGTATGTATGATCGAGAGTTCACTCTTGTCAGACTAAGGATCCTTCACAAGGACCTTTCTCCTTAATAAGGGACCTCTATCTGATTAGGATAGAACATTTAGGGTTACTTTCAAGTGGATGGAATCAATAAATGAAATTATAAATTTATTTCAGTCTTAATAGTTTTGCTACCTTCTTGTGCAGGAGTGATTCATGTAGCTTAATTCAATGGTAGTTAGTTTTTTTAAAAACAAAATCGTATTAGAAGCAAGTACAATGAGTACCTGAACCAAATATATTAGAACGTCTTACATTAGGAAGAAAAAGAGTTAGTTGATGCAAGACATAGAGCTCATGCACCTATCCAAAAAAAAAATAACTTTCTTACTAATAATAATAGAAAACCATTGGCAAGATCGAACTGTAATAATGTCTAGCATGGAAATAAGGTCATAATCAAGCACATCATTATTAAATGAGATATCATTGTGGTGGAGCCATAGAGACCAACATACAACCATGCATAACATAATGTCTGATTAGTTATAGGTAAAATTATGGAAGACCTCAAGTATCAGAATAATTCCTCCACAGTGGCCAAGTAAGGAAAATCCCTCTCTAACCATGCAAGAATAGTACCCCCAAACCATGGTAGAGAAGGCACACGTTATGAGAAGATAAGGAATGGATTACTCACGTTATGAAAAGATAAGGAATAGATTACTCATGAGTAAAACAAAAGCCAAAGCAGAGGCATGTAAACCCTTCTCTCAGAGAGTTTATTCTTTGTTGAAAGCTTGTTAAGATTCATTTGCCAAGCTAAAGCTCTCACCTTATTGAGGACCTTAGTTTTCCAAATTGAAGGATAAAGATTGGGTTGAGGAGGATGAAGAACGTATCTACATGTAGTATCAGCGATTATAATATGGCTAAACAACATAACAACTTATATATAGTTTTAGCGGTAGTTGTAACTATTGCAAATTGCTTTTATAAAATATAAACAAGCATCTCGTGGCTGCATTGATGCTATTATTAATAGAATTTCAGATTTGAGATTTGCAGCGATCATGAACTGAAGCTATTTTCAATGAAATTTCAGATTTGCAACTTTTTAGCCTCAAAATTCTACAGCGGTTACAAAAGCAAAGTGAATCCTGATGGGCACGTATGTGTTTAATTTGTTTTAAAATTACTGCAAATTTGTCTTACGGGAGTTAAAACCACTGTTGTAACACCCCGATTTTCACTATATAAAAATTCTCGAAATAAAAACTTGGAAATAGAAAAGGAACTTAAAATGTTGTTTTCAATAAATAAAATACATAAATCAGAGTTTGAAAATAAAGCGGATAACTTTAAACCTTTACTTTTACAAAACATTTAATTACAAAATGGGGGCACCCAATTACAATATAGAACACATGTACAAAATCAGTTTCCTTTCTTCCGACTCGTTCCGCTGCGCACTCTGATCTCCAAGCATCTTGAATATATACCTAAATTGTTAACCACTAAGGGTGAGATCTTTCACAACACAGTGAATTAAAAGGACAGTAAACAGCTCATAATAAAACGTAAGAATAATAACTAAATCAAAGAATGAAAACATAAAGTATAGCCTAGGCACTTCTCTAGAAAGACCACCATCAGACCTTAGATCAATTCCCATTACTCATTTCATTTATATTCCTTTTTAATTCATTGGCCCTTTAACAATTTCAATGCTATAACCATTGACCAATCACCATTCTACTTTTCCTTTTCTTTATCCTTTTAAACAATAAGTTCCAATTCATTCACGCTCCATATACAATTTCACAATTAGTTCATTAAAACACTTAGTTACAAATATAAACATTTAGCACCCAATAACAATCACAAATCAGAATTCATTCAGTCAATCAGTCGACATACTCAGGTATGTCTCAGGGACTATAATTGAAGTCATCTCCCTAATGTTCTTCACTTCCTACTTTAACAATGCATAAAACAAATTAATACAAACATTTACATTAATTCTAAAATTAACTAAAAACTAAACTAGTTACGGTTAATTAAACTCTAGTCTATACTAATTACTTCCACACTCTAATTTAATTACTAATATCAAACCCTATTATAAACTCTAATTATCCCTAACTCAAAGTGTGCAAAGAGTCTCCCCTTACCTTTTGAAGAGAAGAGGAGAAGGAGAGGGTGTGAGAGCACTCCACCGAGCCCTCGAAACAAGCTCCTAAGCCTCTGGTTCCTAGATCCTTAACCAATTCTAGCTCCCCTTGGTGATTGCCCAATATATGAGAAGGATTGAGGGAGTTAGGGTTTTGAATTGGGAATTGGGGATTTGAGGGATTGAGAATGAAATTGGTGTTTTTGTTGATAGAAAATGATAGGGAGTTGATGGGGGGATGATTATGGGTTGATAGATTGAAGTTATTTGGTGTTGATTTGAAGATTGGAAGAGTTTGGGGTTGAGAGAGAAGAGAGACTCGAGTAGGAGAAAGAGTAACAAATGAGAAAACACTTGAAAAATCGTGTTTTATTTCTGGTTTGACAGTGGTTAATCGATTAACCACTTTGGTTAATCGATTAACAACTTTGGTTAATCGATTAACTCCCATAGTTTACAAAGGATTAATCGATTAAATCATGAGTTAATCGATTAGCGCCAGAAGGTGCTCAAAAATCTAATCGATTAAGCTGGGTCTTAATCGATTAGTGGCTGAAGGTTGCTTAAAAATTAATCGATTAAGGAACCCCTTAATCGATTAATACCCTACATTTACCTCTCTTTCAAGCATTCTAAAGGTTCTAAGCCATTCCTAACACACCCCAACTTATCCTATCATAATACCACTATCTAAACACTTTCCAAACACCTCTAAACACACACAAACATCACAATCATCATTTAACAATAACAAACACACAATTCACAATCACGAAAAGACGAAACGAACTAACAACCGAAACCTAGACTTATCTTCTTCTTAAACACTCGATCTAACCCGATTGATCTAAGACAACCCTATAACCACTTAGCTCTAATACCAATTACTCTCGAGGCATAACCAAAAGGGTCGAATCAATATCGAATGCCTCGCACGTTTATTAAACTCCAGAACTCAATCGAACGTGAGTTCGAAGGGATTCCCCGAACATAGACACTAGGGTCTATCCTTATGCACAAGGCTCTATTCTGGGATTCTCAATCCACTCACTCTATTGGGGTCAAAACACTAAAAGCGCTTGTATGGCTACGGGACTCTTTGGCATCCGATTCTACACAAACTTACTCACCCAAACGCAACCACACCAATCTAGAATCTAAACCGATGCTTTTCGACTATAATCAACGACTCTAGGACACTTCCCTATCCAAACCTAACGATGCGATCACACAACGAACACACACATACACACAAGGACACAAGCACAAATACTAACACCTAGGATTGCACACAAGCAAGATTGCACATATCCTAGGTCACCCTAATACACATATATAAACATACACATGCAAATACACACCCATATATGTTCATATACTCAAGAACATAATTATAATACTAATACCTATACAAAGAATATATTTATTTAAATATATGCATACATTAGGAAAACGCTTACAAACACTTATATATATATATTTCAAATCAACATAATAATATACATATATGCAAATACTAAGAAAATAGTTGTAAAATCATTTTTCTTATGTAAATAAGATATTTATAATTATACCTATTAGGTTAATAAAAACGAGGATGTTACAATTCTCCCCCACTTAAAAGAATTTCGTCCCCGAAATTCACTTTTTGAAAACATTAAGAAAATGGAAGGATGTTTTGTTAGAAATCGTTTTGCTTAAAACCTTATTAAAGTTAACAAAGTACAACATAGTTTCAAAAATCATTTAGTTTCCCATAGTAAAATCATAGTAACAAAAACAATGATTTTCTCTAACTTTCCACAATCTTAACTTCTATCTATAGGTTGCTCCCCCACTTAGGCTTGGGTTATCCTTGTGAACTCAGACTCAATGTCTTAGTCGGGACACGATAGTTCTATTCGATTTGTTCTAACTCTTGGGTTTATTGAGTAGACGCTAAACCTTTCTAATCTTCAAGGGCTCCAAAAGCTTGTTGGGTTCTAATAGGGTAAGGGGTTTCCTTATCGGTTATTTTCTTCACTAGTGATTTCTCTTCCCAGAACATGCATAAAAAATCAATCAGAAGTTCCCTGATTATTCTTATGCCATGGTTGGTTCTAACTTCAAGATACTTTCTAGTCTTGGTGATCTACAACTACGAAGGTGATGGTTTACAACTCCATGTTCTTTTGGTTGGGTTCTTTCGTTTGGGTAGGCGTTAACACTCTTATTGAAAATTCCCTCCGGTAATATAGGTTTGGAAATCTACTAACTATTTGGTCTCTCATAAACCTTGGAAAATTGGAGAGTACTAGGATGTGTTACTTATGGGTTTGTCATGTATTCGATTTAGGACTTAGGTTTTAGTTCTCTATTTCCCTTAAGGTATTCACCGGTCCATGCTAACCTAGCATACTCTCGGAATAGAAAAACACCACTCAAATCCTTATGTGGCATGGCCCTAAGACACTTCACTCTGTTCGGTTTCCTATTGAAAGGTCTTGATAGTTCTTTGGTTTGGCAGCTTACTACATTGGTCAATTCTGTTGACGCTATGGTTTACAATTCTATGGACACTGTGGGGAAAATCAAAATCGCAGAGTTTTCGAGAAGTACCTTATGAAAATAAGGCGAAGAAAACAAAACTTTACACATAGGTATATGTATATATTTATATACAAACACAAGCATGTCATGAAAATATATACATATTACATACACATAAGCATATTCTGAAAATATTCACATATACGCTATTATTCATATTTTCAAAACTTAGTTTGAAAACTCTTTTTTAAAACGGTTCAAGGAAATATATATATATATATATATTAATCATCTTAACTCTAAAAATAGGGTTTCCACTTATATTGGAAAGCCTTTTAGAAGAAAAGGGGAATTAAAAATTTAAGACATAAATAGTTTTGAAAATAGTTTAGAATTGTTTCACAAAAGCGTCAATTAATTCATTCAATCACACATAACAACAACCACGCAACACCACCATTAAAATAACCAATTAAACCTATATACGTAAACATATACTTATACCAATCTCCCAATTGAACTTAAATCCCTGGTTCTGCTTAAATAGAAATTCTTTGGTTTTTCATAAATTCAATTATTACCATTCGGGGTTTAAGTTCAACTGATAGGACTCCACGCTTGACCTTTGTTTAGTGTTGAAGTTATTGAGCTCAATTTAGTAGTGGAACCAACCACAAGTTCAACATAAACTTTGTTGTGGTTTTTCCTTGGATTTTAATCTAACCGATACCAGCTAAGTCACTTGGTTAGATTAGAATCACGAATTTAAATTATTTGATTCTCGTGGTTCCACTCCAAATCTTTGTTCGCTTAACTTAACACTAAATTAGTCCACATCCAAACACATTTCGAGGACCTCTTAATTGAATTCGAATCGCTTCCCAACTTAGGTAAAAAGTTTCTTTTATTCTTTCAAATTTTCAATTAGAATAGTTCGGCGGTTTGAATCCGATCGATTAGTTCTCGATTTCTATTTCACTCTTGGTGTCACAAATACTTGAATCAAGATTAGCCATGGAATCGATCGTTAATTTGATTTAAACATTATTTTCCGTTCTCTTTGATACCAATCTAATCAATGTGAATTTAATCACTTGGTTAGATTAGGATCATAATCGCGATTCATTCAAGTCGAACGGTTCCATTTCTAATCATCATTCAATTACTTTGACACAACAGGACTCAACAAGCATACACTCAAGACATACACAAATACACATAGTCAAGCAAGGAAAAGGACAACAACAATTGGGCACTAAGGTTTTATACATAGAAAATCACTTACTAATTCATAGTAGTGCACAAACTCCTAGATTTCGACGACTTCACCTCCCGGTAAATGTAATGTCGGATTGGCCAATTCCCACACTACATTAAACCGGTGGTAGTAGCTCTCGCAATCCAATGAATTCCGTACTACAGTTTCACTCACCTTGGCATTATTCAGATTTTCTTTGCATAAAACTTTAGCTTGACGTTATCCTACTACTTAACACACTTAAACTCTCAACCAAACACCTAATTCCACTTAGGTTTGTCGTTTTCAATGAGGAACACTTGCAATATTCAAAATTTTCTAAATTCTTTTCTTTTATCACTTTTCGGTTTTCCCCTTTGCAAACTCAAACCCGATCCTTTTTCTCTTAACATTAAAATCTCTATCTATACACTTACTTCTTTAGTAACTATTCATATACCTATTCATCATCATAAATCATCAACGTTTCGTTGATGATGCACAAACATTTATTCTAAATGTGATGCAAATGCAATGAGGTGCAAAATGCAATGCGATGCGGATGCAATGCAAAAACAGTTCGTTTTCCTTTGCTTTCCACTTTGAAACATTTTCACTTTTGATGCAATGCAATGCAATACAATCTCACTTCTCCCTCTTGTGCATTGTGCTTCACATTCTCCCCGTAGGAGGGTTCTTCACACAATGCACTACTTTCTTTTAACAATTTTCACTGTATTGACATTGTACTTCACGTTCTCCCCGAAGGAGTGTTCTTCATACAATGCCCACTTTTTAACTTTAAAACTTTATTGACATTGTGCTTCACATTCCCCCGGCAGGAAGGTTCTTCACACAATGTCCACTTTTTAACAATTTCACTTCATGTGCATTGCACTTCACATTCTCCCCGAAGGAGGGTTCTTCATGCAATGAACTACTTTTCTTTTAACAATTTTAACTTTTTAACAATTCTCACTTTTTCCTCACATCCCCTCCACACTTTGGCAAAAACAAACTAGGAGTAAACGTCCCTCTTCCTTCCTACATTGCACTTCTCGGTCTCCCCGTCGGAGTGTTCTTCATGCAATGCAGGCCCCTTTGCACTTCTCTGTCTCCCCGTAGGAGTGTTCTTCATGCTTGGGGAGGAACCATCCTCCATAGTCACGAAATAGGTAAGTAACCGATAGATTTACTATAGTGTGCACCGGACCAATCACCAATTCAACTAGTACTTCTCGTGCTCCCCGAAGGAGGGTTCCTCATACTAGTTTACTACTAGGGTGATCAAAGTCCTCTATAGTAACTCCCGTGATTGTTTCATAAACACAATCAAATCACTATCTATTCACGCCCACTAATTCTATGAACCTTCACATTCTCCCCGTAGGAGGGTTCTTCAGTTCATAGAACCATGAAATCGATAATCTTTCCCACAATACCTAAGGTCCACCTTTCTCCATGAATGCACGTGTTTCTAGTTCGTTTTAGGGGTATTAATCATCCATTCTTTATTTATATCGATTCATTGGGAGGGTTTTCTAACCTAAAGCATGAGGCCATATGATGCAACAAACACATTCCAATTATGTACACACTTATTCACAAAAAACTTAGCAACCAATATGCACATTCATTCCTAGTTATGCTTAATAATAGAATCAAACATAAACAACAAGCATATGACATTAACATTTTCAATTGAATCTATAAATCTCACCTTTATTCAAGAAACTTGAGATAAGAGTGTTTGCAGCGGAATTGGGATTACTTTCCCTCAGGTCGAAAGGAAGAACTGCTCTGATACCATATTGTAACACCCCGATTTTCACTATATAAAAATTCTCGAAATAAAAACTTGGAAAAAGAAAAGGAACTTAAAATGTTGTTTTCAATAAATAAAATACATAAATCAGAGTTTGAAAATAAAGCGGATAACTTTAAACCTTTACTTTTACAAAACATTTAATTACAAAATGGGGGCACCCAATTATAATATAGAACACATGTACAAAATCAGTTTCCTTTCTTCCGACTCATTCCGCTGCGCACTCTGATCTCCAAGCATCTTGAATATATACCTAAATTGTTAACCACTAAGGGTGAGATCTTTCACAACACAGTGAATTAAAAGGACAGTAAACAACTCATAATAAAACTTAAGAATAATAACTAAATCAAAGAATGAAAACATAAAGTATAGCCTAGGCACTTCTCTAGAAAGACCACCATCAGACCTTAGATCAATTCCCATTACTCATTTCATTTATATTCCTTTTTAATTCATTGGCCCTTTAACAATTTCAATGCTATAACCATTGACCAATCACCATTCTACTTTTCCTTTTCTTTATCCTTTTAAACAATAAGTTCCAATTCATTCACGTTCCATATACAATTTCACAATTAGTTCATTAAAACACTTAGTTACGAATATAAACATTTAACACCCAATAACAATCACAATTCAGAATTCAACCAGTCAATCAGTCGACATACTCAGGTATGTCTCAGGGACTATAATTGAAGTCATCTCCCTAATGTTCTTCACTTCCTACTTTAACAATGCATAAAACAAATTAATACAAACATTTACATTAATTCTAAAATTAACTAAAAACTAAACTAGTTACAGTTAATTAAACTCTAGTCTATACTAATTACTTCCACACTCTAATTTAATTACTAATCTCAAACCTATTATAAACTCTAACTATCCCTAACTCAAAGTGTGAAAAGAGTCTCCCCTTACCTTTTGAAGAGAAGAGGAGAAGGAGAGGGTGTGAGAGCACTCCACCGAGCCCTCGGAACAAGCTCCTAAGCCTCTGGTTCCTAGATCCTTAACCAATTCTAGCTCCCCTTGGTGATTGCCCAATATATGAGAAGGATTGAGGGAGTTAGGGTTTTGAATTGGGAATTGGGGATTTGAGGGATTGAGAATGAAATTGGTGTTTTTGTTGATAGAAAATGATGGGGAGTTGATGGGGGATGATTATGGGTTGATAGATTGAAGTTATTTGGTGTTGATTTGAAGATTGGAAGAGTTTGGGGTTGAGAGAGAAGAGAGACTCGAGTAGGAGAAAGAGTAACAAATGAGAAAACACTTGAAAAATCGTGTTTTATTTCTGGTTTGACAGTGGTTAATCGATTAACAACTTTGGTTAATCGATTAACTCCCATAGTTTACAAAGGATTAATCGATTAACTCATGAGTTAATCGATTAGCGCCAGAAGGTGCTCAAAAATCTAATCGATTAAGCTGGGTCTTAATCGATTAGTGGCTGAAGGTTGCTTAAAAATTAATCGATTAAGGAACCCCTTAATCGATTAATACCTTACCTTTACCTCTCTTTCAAGCATTCTAAAGGTTCTAAGCCATTCCTAACACACCCCAACTTATCCTATCATAATACCACTATCTAAACACTTTCCAAACACCTCTAAACACACACAAACATCACAATCATCATTTAACAATAACAAACACACAATTCACAACCACGAAAGGACGAAACGAACTAACAACCGAAACCTAGACTTATCTTCTTCTTAAATACTCGATCTAACCCTATTGATCAAGACACCCCTATAACCACTTAGCCCTAATACCAATTACTCTCGAGGCATAACCAAAAGGGTCGAATCGGTATCGAGTGCCTCGCACGTTTATTAAACTCCAGAACTCAATCGAACGTGAGTTCGAAGGGATTCCCCGAACATAGACACTAGGGTCTATCCTGTAGGATTCTCATGTTTTGATGCTAACAATCTCTCTCCAAGCAACAACATTGGCAACAAGCAAGCTACACCACATGAAGATTAGAATTAGGATTTTTATTAATTCTATTTCAATGTAATCTTTATTTTATGCAATGCATCTCATTGGTGTGGGTAGCTTAGGTGATTTTAAGAATATTTAAATAATGTCTGATTAAGAGTGAAGATACTTTAAATCTTGATTAAATAGCTTGTGAAAATCATTTTAGAAAAACTTTGTTTTTATTCAGATTCTGATCAGTTTACTCGAGTAATGAGTATTGGTTCACTCGAGTAATTTATGTTCTGACAGGTTAATCGAGTAATGGTTTACACATCACTCGAGTAACTTAATCTGACATGTTTCACTCGAGTGACGTTGTTTGGTTTACTCGAGTAATTCAATCAGTGTTGGGAAAATTTTAAAAGGACTTAATTTTCTCTTTCAAAGGAATAGACTTTCATTCTTACAATTTTCTAATACACTTTGAAAAGTAATTCAAGAGCTATTTTACATCTTTCAAGAGCTATCAAGATTCAACAAAGAACTTTTCATTCTTCACTCTATTTTCTATCATTGTTCAAATATTCTTGAGATCATATTTTTGTTCTTAGTGGTTGTTGAAGATTTGCAATTTGTGATTGCATCATTGAAGTTTCAACACAAGTGAAGAATCTCACAAGGAAGACTTTGAGGATCAAATCAAAGCAAGAAAAGAGGATTGGTTGGAAGCATCTTCAATCAATTATCAAGGAAATCTAGAATACTCAAAAGGGGTAGATTAGATCAAAGTGTTTGGTACACACTTTGAGTTGGGTTTTAAGATAGGAGAACTAAGAATCTAGTTGCATCTTAAAACATTGTAAAATCTACATTTGAAGATTTCTAGTGAAGAATCTCTCTTGATTTAAGAGGGGACTGGAGTAGCTTTCAAGTGGGTGAAAGTGAACCAGGATAAATCCTTGTGTCTCTTTTATTTTCATTCCTTGTATTTCATTAATTCATTAACATTTGCATTTTTAGGTTAGAATTGGGGTTTTCTTAATTCTACTAAATTGATCTAAAATTGCATGTTAATATTACTTGAAATTGTTCATATTAATCATTCATAATTTGTTGAATCATCATAGCATTGTTATTCTTGAAGAACTCCATTGAAAACAAAGTTTAAATTGAATTTTACCCAGTTTACTCGAGTAAAGTTCTTGTCACTCGAGTAATCTGCTTTCAGTTTATAAACATTACTCGAGTAGGTTTTCTGTTACTCGAGTGATTTAAAATTTGCTTTCGTAATACTCGAGTGATTTGCTGAATACTCGAGTGAAATTATTTTTGGTTGCGTATTACTCGAGTGAAGGCTTGAGTTACTCGAGTAATCTGAACTGAATTCTTAAGAAAATTTATTTTCATAAAACCATTCTCTTAGGTGGACGAAAAATCTGTAATAAGGCTTCAATATTCTATTCACCCCCCCTCTAGACTATATTGAGCCGCTTGTTGGTTTCCAACAAGTGGTATCAGAGCTCGGACGAAAAATCCGAGCCTTAAAAAGCTTTTTCGAAAAGATCCTTTTTACTTGGAAACAATGGGCTCAATTTCAAATCCTTTCGGTGGTGAAGGAACTTCCATTAATCGTCCTCCACTATTTAGTGGTGAGGGTTACGCTTATTGGAAGGTCCGCATGAAAATTTTTATTCAAGCCATAGATATGGAAATTTGGAACGCCATAGAGAATGGACCTTTTGTTCCTCAAACGAAAGTAAATGATGTTGTTTCAATTAAACCTCAATCGAGTTGGGACAATGATGATAAGAAGAAAGTTGCATTTGATTTAAAAGCTAAAAATATCATCACGTCCGCTCTTTCTTATGATGAGTTCTTTCGAGTATCTCAATGTGTTGATGCTAAACAAATGTGGGACACATTACAAGTCACACATGAGGGCACTTCGGAGGTTAGAAGGGCTAGGCTAAATACACTCATGCATGAATATGAACTCTTTCGTATGTTACCTAATGAAAACATAGGTGACATGCAAAAGCGGTTCACTCATATCATTAATCATCTTTCTGCACTTGGAAAAGTTATATCTAATGGTGAAGTTGTTAATAAGATTTTGAGATGTCTTAGCAGGGAATGGCAACCTAAGGTGACGGCCATTATGGAAGCTAGAGACGTGGATCAAATTGATTTAGCAACTCTATTCGGAAAGCTTCAAGAGCATGAAATGGAGCTTGGACGGTTATCCATGAATGAAGATGCCGATAGGAAGAAAAAGGGGATAGCTCTTAAATCAACTTCAAAATCCCTTAAGGCACAAGAGGAAAACTTTCAAGTGGATGACTCGGACTCCGATATAGATGATGAGACCCTTGGCTTGCTAGTTAAAAAGCTTGGTAGGTTCCTTAAGAAAAAGGGGAACTTTAATAGAAATAGACAAAGAGATTCTAAGGACTCACAACCAAGAAATAAGACTATCAAGGATCACATCAAGTGTCATGGATGTGGAAAGCTTGGTCACTATCGATCGAATTGTCCAACTCATTCTAAGAAGTCGGAAGGTGACAACTCAAAATTCAATTCTTCTAAAGGAAAAAGGGCTTACATAGTATGGGATGAAGTGGAGAGTCAATCAACATCTAGCTCATCGGATGATGAAGAACTTGCAAATCTATGTTTAATGACAAAGCTTGATGAAGAGGAATCTTCGAGCATTAAATCAAGTGAGAACGTCAATGAGGTAGATTATCTTTCCGATGCTAGCTCAAGTTCTAATTCTCCTTCATTCAATGAATTGTACAATGTGTATGTAGAGATGCATAAAGAGTTGAAGAAACTTGCTAAAATAAATGTTGAAAGAAAGAATTTCATAATGAAGCAACATGAAAAGATAATTGAACTTCAAAAAGATTTAGAAGAACTTAAGCTTCAAAATGAAACTCTAGAACTCATTTATGTAAACTCTACATGCAATTGTGAATTGAAATCAAATGAGACTCTATCTTGTGAAAATTGCAAGTCTTTGGAAAAAGAAGTTTTTAATTTGAATGATCGACTTGCAAGGCTCATGAAAGGAGATACTTCTTTAGATCATTTGCTTTCAACTCAAAGGAACAATAGCAATAGATCCGGTCTTGGCTATACCAAACCTAAGAAACGCAATTATCGCAAAGTTGGTGGATTTTCAAAGAATAAGATTTCTAAAAACCCAACTTGTCATTATTGTGGAATCTTTGGGCATACCACGAATAAATGTAATATAAAGAAATTTGGTATACCAAGCGGTGAATATATTTGGATTGTTAAGGGGACTTCTCCTCATGCTAACAACAAAGGACCCAAGACCACTTGGGTACCTAAGTCAACCAAATGATATCTTTCTTGTAGGTGTGTCTTCGAACCAAAGAGCGAAAATGGTACTTGGATAGTGGTTGTTCGAGACACATGACGGGAGACAAAACGCACTTCATGGAACTTACTCCAAAAAATGATGGATTTGTGACATACGGCGACAACAACAAGGGCAAAATTCTAGGAGTCGGGAAAATCGGTAACGTATCTAACCTTGTCATAGAAAATGTCCTATACGTAGAAGGCTTAGAACACAACTTGCTTAGTATAAGCCAACTATGTGATATGGGCAATTATGTGACATTTACTCCGGAATTATGCTTCATTAAGTCTTCTATAGATGATAGTGTTAAGTTTGTTGGTCGTCGCTCTAATAACACTTACTTAATTGATTTGGATGAGATAACTTCACTATTTTCAAAATGTTTCAAATCTTTTGATGATGAAATTCGTCTTTGGCATAGACGAATTGCTCATGTGAATGTGAATCAATTGAACAAACTTTTGCGAAAAGATTTAGTGATTGGTTTGCCTAAACTAAACTTTAAGCTTGATGGCATTTGTGACTCTTGTCAAAAGTGCAAGCAAGTTAAAAGTTCTTTTAAACCTAAAAATGTGATAAGCACAACAAAGCCTTTGGAGCTAATCCATATGGATTTGTTTGGCCCTTCACAAATTAAAAGTTTAGGTGGCAATTACTATGGATTTGTTTTAGTAGACGATTTTACTAGATTCACATGGACTTTATTTTTATCCGCAAAAAGTGAAGTTTATAAATGTTTTAAAAAATTTGCCAAACTCATCCAAAATCAACTAAGTTTGAAAATTGTGTCTATTAGAAGTGATCACGGAGGTGAGTTTGAAAACACTAGGATTGATGCGTTTTGTGATAAGTTTGGTATTGATCATCAATTTTCGGCCCCTAGGACTCCGGAGCAAAACGGAGTTGTAGAAAGGAAAAATAGAATATTAGTGGAACTTGCTCGTACTATGTTGATAGAATCAAATGTTCCTAAATATTTTTGGGCTGATGCGGTAAACACCGCTTGCTATGTGCTTAATAGGGTTCTTATTCATCCGCATTTAAATAAAACACCTTATGAACTTTTAAAAGGGCGAAAGCCAAATATCTCACATTTTCATGTTTTTGGGTGTAAGGTGTTTGTTTTAAATAACGGAAAGGAACCGGTCGGCAAGTTTGACTCTAAAGCCGACGAAGGCATATTCATAGGTTATTCAACTCATAGCAAAGCATATAGAGTCTACAATAAAAGAACATTAACCGTTGAGGAATCCGTGCATGTTGTATTTGATGAATCTTCGAAAGGAGATTGTGTTGTTTCTTGTGATGATTATATAGGTACATTTTTGGATCATGAGAATTCAACACCACAACAAATGGAAGAGAATCAAAATGAAGATCGAGAGGTGCAAGCACAAGATAAAGACTTAGCACAAGAGATACAACCTCAATTACCAATAGCTTGGAAGTCCAACAAAAATCATCCGATTTCTAATATCTTAGGTGACATTGCGAAGGGAGTGGTAACCCGACGCACTTTAAATAATTTTTGTTATTATGTTGCCTTTGTATCTCAAATAGAACCTAAGAATATCAAAGAGGCTCTTCAAGATGATCATTGGATTATGGCCATGCAAGAAGAATTAAATCAATTTGAAAGAAACCAAGTTTGGGAGCTTGTGCCAAAACCCGATGATCGTCCTGAAATTGGTACTCGGTGGGTCTATAGGAATAAGTTAGATGAATCGGGTATTATTGTTAGGAATAAAGCTAGGTTGGTAGCACAAGGTTATAGTCAAGAAGAAGGAATCGATTACGATGAGACATATGCTCCCGTTGCTAGATTAGAAGCTATTCGTATTCTTCTCGCTTTTGCTTCAATTATGAATTTTAAATTGTTTCAAATGGATGTTAAGAGCGCCTTTCTTAACGGATACATTCAAGAGGAAGTTTATGTGTCACAACCTCCCGGATTCGAGAGTTTTGAGCATCCGGACTACGTTTTCAAACTGAAAAAGGCTTTGTACGGTTTGAAACAAGCTCCTAGAGCTTGGTACGACCGACTAAGCAATTTTTTATTACAAAAAGGTTTTAAACGAGGTACTGTTGACACTACACTTTTTATTGAACGTTCCGGTAGGGATATTTTATTGGTTCAAATATATGTTGACGATATTATATTTGGTGCTACTAACGATAACTTGTGTAAGAAGTTTTCAGAATTGATGCAAAGTGAATTCGAGATGTCGATGATGGGAGAGCTTACATTCTTTCTTGGCCTTCAAATAAAGCAGCTTAATGATGGCATTTATATTCATCAGAGTAAATATTGTAGAGAGCTTCTCAAACGTTTTGGAATGGATTCGTGCAAATCCGCTTCTACACCAATGAGCGTTGCATGCTACCTAGATCAAGATGAGGCTGGAAAAGCGGTAGAGGTAACGAAGTATCGTGGTATTATTGGTAGTTTGTTATACTTAACTGCATCTAGGCCTGATATCATGTTTAGTGTATGTATGTGTGCACGTTTTCAAGCAAAACCGAAAGAGTCGCATCTAACTGCTGTCAAAAGAATAATGAAATACTTAAAGGGTACAACGAATACTGGACTTTATTATCCTAGGGATGCTTTTCTAAAACTAATAGGATATTCGGACTCTGACTTTGCCGGTTGTAAAGTTGAGCGAAAAAGTACAAGCGGAACATGCCATTTAATTGGTAATTCACTTGTATCGTGGTTTTCTAAAAAGCAAAATTGTGTAGCTTTATCAACCGCGGAGGCCGAATACATAGCTGCAGGTAGTTGTTGTGCTCAAATTTTATGGATGAAGCAACAATTATCTGACTTTGGTTTAAATTTAACAAATATCCCTATAAAGTGTGATAACACTTCGGCAATTAATTTGACTAAAAATCCAGTATTACACTCAAGGACAAAGCATATTGAAATTAGGCATCACTTTTTGAGAGATCATGTTCAAAAAGGTGATTGTGTTATTGAGTTTGTTCAAACTTCGGATCAATTAGCTGATATCTTTACAAAACCATTACCAAGGGACACATTTTATAAGATTCGAAGAGAACTTGGTATTTTTGATGAATTAACTATTAGCTAATTGTATTTGATGCTTTTTATACTCACCTTCAAGCCTATTTCAATGTGACTTGTATTTTGAGTTGTTGTATCTTATTAAAGTGTTTATCATTTTTTTTATGCAGTTATGTGTGTATGTTTTCTATAATATGCTAATTGCTTTATTTGTATGTGTGTTACTTGCTACATGCTAAGTGTTTCTCTGTGTTTGTGCATGAAAAATGATTTTGCATGAAAAATTGAAATTTTTGAAATTCTGGACAGTTCACTCGAGTAACAGAAATTTCACTCGAGTAATTTTAAAAACTCTTTCGTATTACTCGAGTAATTCTGTCTGTCACTCGATTAATTTTAAAATGACTTGCGTATCACTCGATTAAGTTCATCCATCACTCGAGTAAAATCTTTTTAACTTTCGGCATACTCGAGTAACATACTCTTTCACTCGAGTTCTGCTCGAATCACTCGAGTAACGTATGAACATTACTCGAGTAACTTACGTGATTTTAAAAGCTGAACTGTTGAAATCTGCATCATTTTTACGATTTTTTCTCTCTCTTGTTCGTCTTTCTCTCTTCTCTCTCATACGGATCTTCATCAAATCATCATCTTTCAGCCACAAAACTCACAAATCATACAAATTTCTTCCATATTTCATCATTATATCATCATTTCTACTCCTTTCATTCATCAATTTCACCAATTTTATCCAAAAATCCGAAAACCCCAAATCAAAACCCTAACCCCTCAAAACCGGATTTGCTTTTTCTGAATCAATGGCTTCTTCCTCTCACTATCAACCTCCTCAAAAGAAAGCAAAGCAAGGAGCAGGTCGTAATGATACTTGGTTTTCTGGAATCAACCGAGATTTGCGGGAACCGGCTTTTATCAATCGCTCTTTTGGTCTTACAAGGTATGTTAAATTTGCTTGGTTGCATAAGGAGCAATTTCCGTTTGTAGAGGATTTAGAATTTCAGAATTTGCAGAGGTTTTTGGAATTTGAGACTCATTATTACCCTAGGCTTGTCAGACAATTTTATCAAAATTTTACTAAGCTAGATGGTGAGTATCAAACAATGGTTAGAGGACATCATTTTGTTATAAAGCCTGCGGATTTGACTATGATGTTTGGTTTAGAAAACAAGGGAACTTTTATTGGTGATACTGAATGTCTGGATTTGGATGTGGATACTAATAAGATTTATACTGATTTGTTGCGTACTGGTGAATCTTGGGGTGATAGAACTACTAGAACTGTATCACCTTTGCATGCTGTGGATAGGGTGCTCATGTATATTATCTCTTATTGTTTGATTCCAAAATGCAATCAAAATTATGCTCAATTGGGAGATGATGATCTTACTTTGTTTCATGGGATTAAAAAGAGGTATGAGATGAATTGGAATAAAATGTTTTTAGCTCGTATGGAAGCTGCTGCTCAATCTCCTCCTACCCAATTCTTGCCATATCCTATGCATGTCACCAAGATCATGAGGTATTATCGTGTTCCAATCCCTGATGATGAGCCAGCTGAAAAGGAAAAGAAAAATAACTGGTGTCTTAATGATTCGCACATTAGTTATATGAAAATTGCTTGGCATAGGGACAGTCGCACTTGGTTATGGAAATCACAGATTAAGGAAATGGCTGAAGCTGCAAAGGCTGCAAGAGTTTCAGGTACTAGGAAAAGGAATTTACTTGGTGATAGGGTTGGTGCATCCTCTTCTGTTCCTCCTACTTCTACTGATCCGATGGATACCGATCGTATTGACGACTATATCGATTTGGATAATCTTGGTACTCCATTTGATGCACAAGCTGCTCATGAGTCATTAGTTGAGCACATCAATGCTCAATTCACTCAGTTGGAGATGAGACAGGATGTGAAGAATATTGCCATGGAGCATCGTTTGATGGATTACATGTCTGGATTATTTTCTCATCATTTTCCTCCTCCTCCACCTGATTCCTAGACCTGTGGATGCTGATGATGTTTGCTGTTGATTTCTGTTGCATGTTTCATTTGCATATTCTCTGTTTATGTTTCTGTTTCATGTTTCTGACTCTGTTTCTGTTTCATGTTTCTGACTCTGTTTCTGTTTCATGTTTCTGACTCTGTTGCTACTATGACTTTAGGACCTTGTGTATGGTCTAGTTTGTTTAGTTTTCGTTTTGATTATCTGCTATGATTTGCTGCATAGTGTGATGCTCTGATACTCTGATTTCTGGTGCTATATTCGTTGTTCGTTTATATTCGTTGTTTATATACGTTGAGGCACTATTGTGGTTTATTTTGGTATTGTCTTTATTGTTATATATTTTCTATACCATTGTGAACTACTTACCTTCAACTTTTGGCAAAGGACTTTTCTCAAAAATATTATCTTTTTAATGATGCCAAAAGGGGGAGAATATTTTGTTGATGTTGTTCTTGTAGGTTAAGTTTTATTATATTTTTTTCCTAGATGTTTTACATTTAGGGGGAGTATGTTAAAACTTAGTGCTTAATTTGAAAGGAGGTTTGTCATCATCAAAAAGGGGGAGTTTGTAGGATTCTCATGTTTTGATGCTAACAATCTCTCTCCAAGCAACAACATTGGCAACAAGCAAGCTACACCACATGAAGATTAGAATTAGGATTTTTATTAATTCTATTTCAATGTAATCTTTATTTTATGCAATGCATCTCATTGGTGTGGGTAGCTTAGGTGATTTTAAGAATATTTAAATAATGTCTGATTAAGAGTGAAGATACTTTAAATCTTGATTAAATAGCTTGTGAAAATCATTTTAGAAAAACTTTGTTTTTATTCAGATTCTGATCAGTTTACTCGAGTAATGAGTATTGGTTCACTCGAGTAATTTATGTTCTGACAGGTTAATCGAGTAATGGTTTACACATCACTCGAGTAACTTAATCTGACATGTTTCACTCGAGTGACGTTGTTTGGTTTACTCGAGTAATTCAATCAGTGTTGGGAAAATTTTAAAAGGACTTAATTTTCTCTTTCAAAGGAATAGACTTTCATTCTTACAATTTTCTAATACACTTTGAAAAGTAATTCAAGAGCTATTTTACATCTTTCAAGAGCTATCAAGATTCAACAAAGAACTTTTCATTCTTCACTCTATTTTCTATCATTGTTCAAATATTCTTGAGATCATATTTTTGTTCTTAGTGGTTGTTGAAGATTTGCAATTTGTGATTGCATCATTGAAGTTTCAACACAAGTGAAGAATCTCACAAGGAAGACTTTGAGGATCAAATCAAAGCAAGAAAAGAGGATTGGTTGGAAGCATCTTCAATCAATTATCAAGGAAATCTAGAATACTCAAAAGGGGTAGATTAGATCAAAGTGTTTGGTACACACTTTGAGTTGGGTTTTAAGATAGGAGAACTAAGAATCTAGTTGCATCTTAAAACATTGTAAAATCTACATTTGAAGATTTCTAGTGAAGAATCTCTCTTGATTTAAGAGGGGACTGGAGTAGCTTTCAAGTGGGTGAAAGTGAACCAGGATAAATCCTTGTGTCTCTTTTATTTTCATTCCTTGTATTTCATTAATTCATTAACATTTGCATTTTTAGGTTAGAATTGGGGTTTTCTTAATTCTACTAAATTGATCTAAAATTGCATGTTAATATTACTTGAAATTGTTCATATTAATCATTCATAATTTGTTGAATCATCATAGCATTGTTATTCTTGAAGAACTCCATTGAAAACAAAGTTTAAATTGAATTTTACCCAGTTTACTCGAGTAAAGTTCTTGTCACTCGAGTAATCTGCTTTCAGTTTATAAACATTACTCGAGTAGGTTTTCTGTTACTCGAGTGATTTAAAATTTGCTTTCGTAATACTCGAGTGATTTGCTGAATACTCGAGTGAAATTATTTTTGGTTGCGTATTACTCGAGTGAAGGCTTGAGTTACTCGAGTAATCTGAACTGAATTCTTAAGAAAATTTATTTTCATAAAACCATTCTCTTAGGTGGACGAAAAATCTGTAATAAGGCTTCAATATTCTATTCACCCCCCCTCTAGACTATATTGAGCCGCTTGTTGGTTTCCAACATATCCTTATGCACAAGGCTCTATTCTAGGATTCTCAATCCACTCACTCTATTGGGGTCGAAACACTAAAAGCGCTTGTATGGCTACGGGACTTTTTGGCATCCGATTCTACACAAACTTACTCACCCAACCGCAACCACACCAATCTAGAATCTAAACCGATGCTTTTCGACTGTAATCAACGACTCTAGGACACTTCCCTATCCAAACCTAACGATGCGATCACACAACGAACACACACATACACACAAGGACACAAGCACAAATACTAACACCTAGGATTGCACACAAGCAAGATTGCACATATCCTAGTTCAACCTAATACACATATATAAACATACACATGCCAATACACACCCATATATGTTCATATACTCAAGAACATAATTATAATACTAATACCTATACAAAGAATATATTTATTTAAATATATGCATACATTAGGAAAACGCTTACAAACACTTATATATATATATATATATATATATATATTTCAACTCAACATAATAATATACATATATGCAAATACTAAGAAAATAGTTGTAAAATCATTTTTCTTATGTAAATAAGATATTTATAATTATACCTATTAGGTTAATAAAAACGAGGATGTTACAACTGTAAAATACCTCTAAAAACTGTTCCAAGTAGCCCATTTTTCTATAGTGGCATGCTTCAATTCTCTCCTAATATGAATTTAACTGTAGGGCTACCATTAACTAGGACAGACAAGGATGTTGAGAAAATACAAGTCTTCACCCAAGCAATAAATTTTTCATTTAAGCCAAATCTAAGAAGCGGATAGTTAAGAAAAGTCCAGCTCACAAAACTATAGGCCTTCTCAAAGTCCGCCTTCACATAAATCATTGTTTATAAAACTTACTCATTTACTTGATCCATCGGTTCATTCAAAATGAGAACCCTTTCAAGAATCTGGCAACTAGAGATAAAAGCACATTGGTTCATTGAGATCAAAGAATGCATAATTGAGCTCAATTTGGCTGTTAAATTTTTTAATACAATTTTATATATGCAATCAAATAAAAATATAGGATGATATACACTCAGAAAGCTTCTGCAGACAAAGAAGCTTTGGAAGGAGGGACACAAAACAAGAGGTGTGTTTAGGATGAGGAAATAATTAATTATTGGGCCAAAAGCCCATTAGCAAGGAAACAAATAAAGAAAAGAAATTCTCACATGGCCCATAAAGATTGACTCAAAACCAAAGCAGGTTTCCACACCAGCAGTGGCAGGGAACGTGGGAGCGTCCTTAGGTCAAGGCGTCCTCACCCACAACACTCATCCAAAGCTGATCTTGGGAAACCTCTTCTGCTAAGTTACCTCTCCTAGGGCCCAACGCTTGGCAGCTATGATCACCAAATATACCATAAACAGAAGAGATGCCATTCCATTCTAGTACCAAATATGGCATGCCAGTAAAGAAGATGCCATTCCTCTCAAAGAAGAAAAGGCACTGTTCATCTCCCCTACCAATGCTGAAAGAAGCAACGACTAGAGGATAATGAATGGAGTATCACAATACCCATCAGATAAGGAGAAGGCCAAACATGAAGACCAAGACACAAGACCTTTACATAAGGATCTCAACACACAAGCAGGAGGCAGGCCAACAGAAGGCAACACCATAGAGAAACACAAATACAACGACACACTCATAATGGAGAAATCATAGAGAGTTTTGGGAAAGACAAACTGAGAGCGTCCTATGAGTCTCATCAATTTTCATTATATTTTCTGACATTTACGCTCTCTTTCTCTCTTGTATTTCCTCTCCCATTACCAATAATAAAATGAGGCCTTGATTTCACTAAGTTTACGAACCCATCTCTTTTATTTTGCATTCCTGTTATTTTCCTTGCAAAATACAAAAATCTTGGCAAAAACAATTGGCGTCATTGCCGGGAAAATCATGGCTTCAACATTAGAAGGAGACACACCGGGAGATGTTCAGAGAAGGGTGGCTGAGGATGGTACTAGGATCACGATTGGGGGAAGTTTTGGGCTCGATGCGTCACGAGTCACCAATCCAGTAGGAAGAACAGCAAGGAGGTTGAACTTCAGCCCAGAGAGTGACCAGGAAGAGCCTTTCTTAGATGCTCCTGAGAGAGAACAAAACCGAGAAGAAGAAGACATGAAGCAGCCAAAGAGTTCTCAAAGTAGAGGAGATTCTGGTGTGCAAGTGACTCTAGACGTCTCCGTCCTCGACAACATCATAGCTAACCAGAATGTCTTGACTGAAATGATTGCAAACTTCAAAGCCCAAAATGCTAAAGCAAAAGAAGAGGCTGAGGCATCAGAAGCTAGAGCAAAGATGGAGCAGGAGGCCCGAAAGGAGGAGGAGTTGGCCAAGAAAAGGGTTTGGAGGGAAGTTGAAGCTAAGAGAACCACAAGTAATGAGGAGGACGCTCCAGTAACACAAGCAGAGCTGAGACGCATTTTGCAAACACACAAGGAAGGGGGTAACTTTGTGATAAATCTAAATCCTCCTTTTACAGCTGACATAGTGTCCTATCGTTACCCTCTCGGGTATGCACCCCCAGCTTTCAGAAAGTTTGATGGAACAGGGAGTGCTAGGGAACATTTGATGACCTACGTGGACGACTTGGGTGTCCACAATTCAGATTTGCATGCGTTTAAGGCTCAGAGAATTTTCAAAGTCTCTGACTGGACGTGCATTCACTTGGTACTCCAAGCTGCGTCCAGCATCTATTAGGAGTTGGGAAGAGATGACGGTGGAGTTTTGCAACAAGTTTCTTGAAGAGGAAGCGGCTATCCATGTGATGGACTTAGGATGGGTCAGGCAGAGGATCTTCATAAAAAGATACAGGGACAAGGCACTCAGTTGCAGAGAAACGCTTCCTGAAGCAGATCTTGTCTATCGGTGCATTAAGAGCATAGAAGATGGATCCCAAATATTCCTGGCCTTGAGCAAAATTACTACCTTCTCTGAGCTGTTGGAAAGAGCGCTGGATGTAACGGAAGCAATGAAGAAACAAGGAGGGAAGCGACCTCGAGACCAAGCGGCTTTTTATGTCAACGCTGTGGAAGACAAGAACAAAAGGAGGGATTACAGGGCAGTCCCAGGAAGATATGAGAGAAGGGAGCCTCCACCTGTGTTACCTGCTTCTATTACCAGGGAGATGGTGTATGAGCTTGTGGAAGAATGGTTGAAATAAGGGATATTAAAAGAAAGAGGGGAGAAGCGCCCTCTGACACGACAGGAAAATGAGGACTCTGCATTCTGTATTTTGCATAGACATAAGGGTCATAGCACAGTGGAGTGTTATGTGATCAGAGCAGTATTTCAAAAGCAACTTGCTGCAGGAAAGGTGTTATTACCGGAACAGGGAACTGAAGAAAGCTTGGGAACGCAACCCTTACCCAGGCACCAGGTGGGCGTTATCCTGTCTGGTGAAAACTTGCTAGAGGAAATAGCAGAAGAAGAGATCATTGAAGATGAACTCAGAAGAGGGCTAGTCAAAACAAGAGGTTTCAGAGTGCTATTTGACCAATTGCAACTTAGTACAGACGTGAGGGCAGAAGCAGCTCAAGCTCTAGCGGATGTAATCGTGAGAAGGGGAGGGAACGCCAGAGCTGCTCACACTTCTCTTGCCAGGATGGTTAAGGCGTACGCCACGGAAATCATGTTTAGAGAGCCCCCTATGACACACCCAGGGTTCTGTCATAATCGGCCTCTGTACGTGGAAGCGATAATAGAAGGTGTGCGAGTAAGGCGTGCCATGGTGGATAATGGTTTTGGGGTGAACATTCTGCCCGCCCACATCTTTGCTAAACTGGGCATACTAGGGTCAACACTTAAAAAGTCTGAGACTGCTTTGAGCACATTCAATGGGGATTCGGTGGAAATAAGAGCCTGTGTCGTAGTACAACTGGAGGTCGGTCCCATAAAGACCCTCAATACATTCCATATTGTGGACGGGAGACCAAGTTACCATATCCTGTTGGGGCATCCCTGAATTCATTTACATCAGTGTGTGCCCTCCACTTTGCACCAATGTGTCAAATCCTCATACAGAGGCAGAGACATTGAGATCCCAGCTACTAAAGCGCCTTTCGATGCATCAGAAATGCATTTGATTGACGCATTTGTGTTTGATGAGCTTGCTCCGCCAGGAACAAGCAAGGTTGAGAGGGATTGTCAAATCAACATCAAAGGAAAGGAGAAAGTAGCCCTAGCTAGAGAGTCTGTCTTTAAACGGTTCAGCTTGCCACCCAAGGAAAGCGCCCCTGGACTAGTCAAGACGACAAAGTTCAAACAACAAAAGCAACACCACCCTCAGGGAGGGAGCAGATGGGTCATCTTATAGGAAATCGCGGGGCTGGCCAAGCCAAGCCTCCGTGACCTGGCCAGTCCCACGCTCCTTAAGGTGTTGAGGAGAAAAGACACCTTCAGGTACAAGAAGATGTTATGGCTGTACAGGAGGCAGAACCAAAAAAGAGCAAAGGCTTAGAAGAAATCAATGTAGGAGGGGGAGGAGAACACAGGCCCTTGTTCATTTCGTCGTCCCTCGCTAACAAAGAAAAGGAGGATCTGATTGTTTTGCTCAAGGAGTATAAGGAAGTGTTCGCATGGACTTATGAGGAGATGCCTAGACTAAACCCAAAGTTGGTCACTCACAATCTGGCTGTGAAAACGGACGCCATTCCAGTAAAGCAAGCTGCCAGGAAGTTTGACCCAGATATTGAGAAAGCTATCAAGAAAGAAGTGGAGAAGTTACTCAAGGCTCAATTCATCAAGCCAATACAGCATCCAACTTGGCTAGCAAACGTCGTCCCTGTCAAGAAAAAGAACGGGCAGATAAGGTGTTGTGTGGACTTCAGGGATCTTAACAAGGCGTGCCCAAAAGACGATTTCCCCCTGCCAAACATAGACAACATGGTTGATGCTACTGCAATGCACGAGCGTTTCTCATTCATGGATGGATTTAGTGGTTATAACCAGATCAGGATGGCACCAGGGGATGAGGAAAAAACTGCTTTCAGGACGCCCGTGGGAAACTTCTTTTATACAATCATGTCGTTTGGGCTTAAAAACGCAGGGGCAACCTACCAAAGGGCCACGACGGCAATTTTCCACGATATGATGCACGAAATCGTAGAGGATTATCTGGACGATCTAGTGGTGAAGTCCAGGAAGAAGGAGCAGCATATGGAGAACTTGAAGGCCATATTTGAGAGATGCAAGAAATACAAACTGAGGATGAACCCACTGAAATGCAAGTTTGGAGTCTCCTCAGGGGAATTCCTTGGTTTTGTAGTGCACAAGGAGGGAATCTCTGCTTCAGAAGACAAAGTGCAAGCTATAAGAGACTTGAGAGCGCCCAAGACTCAAAAGGAATTGCAACAGATGATGGGGAAGTTGGGATATATACGCAGGTTCATTCCAGCTTTGGGAGAACTTCTAGGATCAATGAGAGGGCTTTTGAGAGGGAAAGAGGTGTTCAGATGGGGAAAAGAACATCAAGAGGCCTTGGATAGGATCAAGAAGACGCTCATGTCCCCTCTGACCATGATACCACCGCAGAAAGGTGTCCCCCTCAGAATCTACTTAGCCACCACCAAGACAGCGATCAGCGGGCTCCTTGCCCAAGAGGTAGATGGATCAGAGTGTCCCATTGCATACTGGAGCCGAATGCTTAAAGACGCTGAGGCCAGGTATTCAGCGCAAGAAAGGCAGTGTCTAGCCTTGGTTTACGTGTCCCAAAAATATAGACACTATTTCCAAGCACACACTATACATGTCATGACCAAGTCAGCAGGGATCAAGCATTTGTTACAAGGGGCTGACCTAACAGGTAGAGTGAGCAAGTGGGCCTTTACACTCACAGATTATGAGATACAACTGGTGACGCCTACTGCCATGAAGAGCCAAGCCTTGGTGGACCTGATCACAATATGTGCCACGAGTGAAGAGGAAGAATCAGAAGAGATGGTCAACGTAGCTGAAGTAGAAGAAACTTGGACGCTCATGTTTGATGGCTCTCCATCCTGTCCAAAAGGAGGAGCGGGTGTGGTATTGACAAACAACAAAGGGGAAGAACTGACATTCGGATTCCAGCTTGATTTTCCCTGTACCAATAATGAGGCTGAGTATGAAGCTCTCTTGTTGGGGCTAAAAATAGCCGAAGAGATAGGGATCAGCAGCGTAAGGGTAAGAGGGGATTCAAATTTGGTGATTCGGCAGCTGAAAGGGGAATATGGCGTAAAAGAAACCTCATTAGCACTTTGCAGAGAAAGGGCCTTGGAAATCATGGAAAGATTCAGAATAGAATCAGTGGAGCACGTGCCTAGGTCTGAAAACCGGAAAGCGGATGCCCTAGCCACCTTGGGAAGCAAGATCGCGATGAAAGGGGAGAAGTGGACAGTCCACCTTAGAAAGGAGCAACAACCCCAAATAGAAGAAAGGAAAAGGAAAGAGACACCCAGAGATGATTGGAGGACACCAATCAGAAAGGAATTAAGGAGCAAGATGCTAACCAAAGCGTCCAGGGACTTCTGTTTGGTGAAGGGGATCCTCTATAAGAGAAACAGGGAGGGGCTCCTCATGAAGTGTGTAGGAGAAGAAGAGGGGCTGGAGAATATGGTCCAGCTGCACGAAAGTATCTGTAGGCAAGTGGGACCAGGACTATACAGGCGCTTGCAAAGAATCGGTGTATTTTGGCCCACCATGAAGACACACTGTGATTCCTTACAAAACTTCTGTGCTCAATGCCAGGATTGCAAAGAAGAAATCGAGGTCCACCTTCCAGATACAGAATGGATTCATCCCATCAAAGAGTACTTGGAACATGGAATTTTACCAAGAGACAACATGAAAGCTGGAAAGATAAGGAAAAAGGCTGGTAGATACTTTTGTGACAAGGGGGAGCTGTTTAGAAAGAATTTTGCTGGGGATATTTTGAGATGCTTGAAGAAGACTGATCAAGAGAAGGTGATGGAAGAGATTCACAGAGGGCCCTGTGGTAGACACCAAGGAGAGTGAGCGCTGCATGAAGAACTCATAAGGATGGGGTATTTTTGGCCAACGATCAGGGAAGACTCCATTGATTTTGTGAGAAGATGTGAGCAGTGTCAAAGGCACGGGCACAAGATACACGCGCCAGCTAACAGTATGAAAAGTCTGAGCGCCCCTTACCCCTTTCATACCTGGTGCATGGACTTCGTAGGGCCTATAGACCCCCATCAAGAGGAAAAAGGTGGATCCTGGCAGCCACTGAGCACTCAACAAAGTGGGTCGAGGCTATTGCATGCAAGAGAGCAGATGCGGATACGACTGTCTAGTTCATAAGGATAATATTATATGCCGCTTCGGGTTGCCCAGACGGATTGTATCAGATAATGGCACGCATTTCATCAACAAAAGGGTGGAAAAGATCCTGGAAGAATACGGCGTCACCCATCACAAGTCTACCCCTTATTACCCTCAAGCAAATGGCCAAGCAGAATCTACTAATAAGACACTGGTTGGGATTTTGTCAAGAACAGTGGAGGATTCACCCCAGGAATGGAGCGAATACTTACCTTTGGCTTTGTGGGCCTATCGCGTCACAAGACATGGCACGACAAAAGCGTCCCCATTTTCCCTGGTCTATGGAGCAGAGGCAACGTTACCAGCAGAAGTGTTGGTACCTTCAGCACGCATGATCGTACAAAATAAGGAGGGTGCCATAGAAAGAGCTGAAGCGGCAGAGGGGATGAGAATCAAAGCACAAGACGAATTGCTTAAGCACCAGAGTAGAGTCATGCTGGCCTATGAGAAGATGGTAAAACCCAGAATGTTTACAGAAGGGGAACTGGTCTTAAAGGCCACCGATGCTGTCATGAGAAACACTCACACTAGTAAGTGGACACCCCAGTGGGAAGGCCCATACATTGTGCAAGAGGCGAACCTAAGCGGCTACTGTCATCTGCTGGAGCCAGAATCGCAAAAAAGAGTAGGCCCCCTGAACTTTAAATACATCAAAAAATATTATCCATAGCATGTAGGCACTGATGTTTTGTATGCCACCCTTGGAATGAATGAATGAATTAGATACTATTCAGTAAAAGAGTTGTTCCCTGATTTTCTTGTCTAAAATAAATAAAAAAAAACTTAAGTTGCACCCTGATATGTGCAAGAGCACCCTAATATGTGCAACCTAAGTATAAATAAAAATTTGCACCCTGATATGCGTGAAAGCGCCCTGATATGTGCAAAAAACTTAAGTTGCACCCTAATATGTGAAAGAGCACCCTGATATGTGCAACCTAAGTATAAATAAAAATTTGCACCCTGATATGCGTGAAAGCGCCCTGATATGTGCAAAAAACTTAAGTTGCACCCTGATATGTGCAAGAGCACCCTGATATGTGCAACCTAAGTATAAATAAAAATTTGCACCCTGATATGCGTGAAAGCGCCCTGATATGTGCAAAAAACTTAAGTTGCACCCTGATATGCGCAAGAGCACCCTGATATGTGCAACCTAAGTTTAAATAAAATTTGCACCCTGATATGCGTGAAAGCGCCCTGATATGTGCAAAAAATTTGAGTTGCACCCTGATATGTGCAAGAGCACCCTGATATGTGCAACCCAAGTATAAATAAAAAATTTTGCACCCTGATATGCGTGAAAGCGCCCTGATATGTGCAAAAAACTTGAATACAAGTGAAAAAGTCACATTGATTCGTACAGCTTATGTAAGGATAATCACGTATGCAAAACGCAGTGCTCTATGCATTACAAAATAGGAGTAGGCATAGAAACATGTAATTTTTACAAGTAGCCAGAGAAGAACTTCCCCTATTCTTAAAAAAAGAAGGGGGAAGAGAAGAAAAAAAAGAAAAAAAAGGGAAGAGAAGAAGGAAAAGAAGAGAAAGAAAAGGAAGAGAAGAAGAAAAAAGGGGAGATTCTATTCAAAGGACAAAAGTATGATCTGTTCAAAGAAATATGCATAAAGGCTTCAAATCAAATGAAGATGGCAAACTTGTTCAATACAGTAATAAGAGAAAGGCTTCAAGAGTCATTCTCCAAAACCAAGTTCAGATACAGCATAAGCAACATAGAAACAAAGACAAAGTAAAAATGAAAGCCATACAGGTCCAGCAAAATAGGACGGAAACAGCAAAATACGAAGTTCCAACAATTTTCAAAGCAGCCAAGCAAAGTAACAAGCACAACGGCTACATCTTAAAAAGGACACCCAAGGAAGAAGCCTTGCAAACAGCAACGTAAGATTCTTGCTGAGAATCCAATTCAGCAAGGTCAGCTTTCACACTTGTCAAATCAGCCGTGGCCTTGGACAAAGTAACAGAGATATTGTAACACCCCGCATTTTTCCCGTACGTGCGTAAACGATTTTTAACAAAAGAAACCTTGAAATCATGATTTTTAGAAAAAAGTATTTTTCATGAGAAAGAAATGAAGTGTTAATTCCTATGGATTTTTATAAACAAAATATTCTCCATAAGAAATATGAATGATTCTGTTGAGTTTGAAATGATTTGAAAATGTGATTTTTAGAATTTTCTGGATTGATTTATAAAAATCTATTTTTCAGAATACAAGAAATACGAATTTTTAAGAAAAATGTGTTTTTGTGATGATGTCTTGGCATGAATTTTTATGTGATGTGTATTTGATTTAATGTGTGCAATATGGATGTAATACGCGATGCATGAAAACATGATTTCTTAACATTAATTACATTGTTGCATGAATTAATAATTTTAGGCAAAATATGATTAGAAATGAAAATTTGCAAGACATGTGTGTGCATGTGAGAGTGCCACGGTTTGTGTGTGCATGTAGGTGTGTATATGTGTGTGTTATACGTGGGTGTGTGCATGTGTGTGCCTAAGTTTAAAATTCTAGAGACTTAGAGAGTAAGAAACCAAAGGAACTAGGATGCAACCATAAACCCAACTAGAGCCAAAATCAACTAAACTAAATGAAAAACCCTAACCAACCATTGGAACCTAAGTGACCCCTAGTAACCTAGCCACTCCACCTTGTCCCCTTGACTTTGGTGACCCTTAGCCATGCAAATTTTTGTAGAGACCAAATCGCCCTCCTTAGTTGTGCTTTGGCCGAATTTCTACAAGGGCAAAAGAGGGAACTTCGTGGCTTATATATGTATACACCCTTAGTTCACCCATTTCATTTCCACACTTTCAAACACAAACACAACTCTAGGGACTTCTCAAACCCTTAGAGAGAAATAGAAAAGAAATAGAGAAAGAGAGAAAGAGAGTTGGCTGTGAGGTGTAGAGAAGGAAGAAGAAGGAAATCCAAACTTGACCAAGCCCTTACTTTTGAAGATCTAAGTGCTAGGAACCTCAAGAACCAACCTTCTTGGTAGAAGAACCGAAGAACAAGAGGAAGAAATGTAATAGTCTAGTTTTTTCTTTTTAGTTTGTAGATCCCTTCCTTTTTCTTCTTGCATGTCTATTTTTGTGATCAATCTATGATTGCATGTAATTTCTAAGCTTTGATCTTGAGTTTTCAAGAACCAAACGAACTTGTATGACCCTAAACCATGGACTTATATGATTCGGCCATACCTAGAAAACTAGGTCATGATGCTTTTAACTTGATTTAAATTCTTGCATGTTTACTTTCATGATTTGTAAGATGCCTCTATGTGTTATTCTTGGACTAAAATTAATTTGTAATACTTGTAACTATATGTTTGTGTTTTGGTTTATATTTTCTTGCTTAGATCTTAGTGTTTTCCTAACTAAGACTTAAAAGATCTAAAGTTTTGTTTAAGTTTTTGTGAAACTCAACATAAATCTCTCTTGCATGTATATTTTTCTTGTTTTAAATCATGATCTATGTGTGTTTATGTGCTTATTTGACAAATCAATTCATGATCTAAGCTTAATGAATGGTAAAGTAAAATTATTTGGTCTTGCATGTTTAATCTTTTGTTAAAACCGTGAGTTAGGATGTTTTTAAGAAATGATTTGATAAATAAATTTGTTCTTTGAACTTGATTAATAATAGATCCAAGATCTTTAGTATTGCATGTTAAATTTTCTTGCTTAAATGGTGATTTATGATGTATTCGTGTGATTCCTTCATGAATGATTATATGATTTAAGTTTGCTTGAAAACAAAGTTAAGATCTTTTATTTTCATGATTGATTTGATGATGACTTGTTGATCTATATGTATATATGTTATGATCCATGTTTAATAAGCAAAAAGTGAAGCATGCATGTTGATTTTAAGTAGGAAAATCATGTTTTTATGTGATGCATGTCACGGTTTCAAAGAGAAAATTTAAATAAACAAGTTTTCATATGATTTGGAAGTATGAACATGATTTAGTTTAATTGTTTGATTTTTATGTATGCTTTATTTTGTGAAAGGCCATTCGGTCATATCTAATAAAAAAGAACCTCGTGTTTTTATTATGTGAAACTTTAATGCATGTATATGATAGAGCTAGATATAATAATTTTAAGTGCATGCATGAAAACATTAAGTTAAAGGGAAATAAAAATGAAACTTTGAAGTGTTTTGTGATTTAACTTGTTGTTTGAATTAAGTTAAGAAAATAAATTAAGATTGTTAAATTTTCCTTTTTGGATGCTCTCGGTTTTTAATCCCAAAAAGAAAGAAAATGATTTCAATTGTTGTGCTTCTATGTATGCATTAATCTTTGTAAATTTACATTTATATGATTCGGCCTAAGCATGTTAATGTAATTGGAAAATTTGTTTATATGAAATCACCATTATGAATAACTATGTGTTGTGTGTATGATGCCATGTGTATGATGTATTATTTGTTTTGATCTTCTCGGTTTTGTTAGAGATAAAATAAATAAATTGATTTAATAAAAGATTTTTAATGTGACTTGTTTATGTGATGTTGTGAATGTTTTAGTGATGTATTGTTTGAAAAATGTTTTACTGGAAAATATGATTTTTGGAATTTTATTTTCTTAAGTTTTGGATTTTGATTAATAACTAAGAACAATGATTTTTATAACATGAACGTTTTGAAGAAAGTGGAGAAATGAATTCTGTTTTGATAAGAAATCAATTTAAAGTTGTTTCAAAGTTTTCTTGAAAACGTTTTTGTTTTTGATTTGGATTTGAAAACTTTTTGAGTGTGAACAAAGTGTTTTCAAAAAGAAATGATTTCAAAGTGTTTTAAAAACAAGTTAATGAATCCGTTAAAAACGTTCCTAACGCACGGGGAAAAATGTTATAGTTCGGACGACCGACGCAAAAGGAAACGAGGTGGAATTAGCGATCGGGAAATCTCGGAAAGCTTTCGGAGGCTACGTCGTTTGAGGTGAGAGAGGGGCTTCCCTTAAGACGCCGTGGTATTTAGGTAACTTATTAAGAGGTCCAATCATCTCAAAGGTTGGACTCCAATCTCATTTAGCGTAGTGGTGTATGTGATAGCTATTGTTTGATTGTTTGTTTGGCTATCCACCCGAACGGCTGAGATTGGTTTATTGAATTTGATATGATGTTTTCTTGTTGATTATGTTTGAGTTATTTAATTATCTTATGATCTGTTTATTTGTTTGAATAATTATGTTGTTTGAGAAACATTAGTGTGCTGAATTAAAGAGAATTAAATTGTGAAAGTAAGGAAATGTGGTTGAGAATATGATAAGTAATAACAAAGATAAAGCAAGAAAGAAGAATGATAATAAAGAGTCGAGAGTGATGGAAAAGAGATAAAGAGATGAGACTGAGGATGAGTTATGAAAGTAAGATGAGTGATGGAAAATGAGATGTGGCTTGAGCAGAGCTGGGCTCCTTTGTTTTGTTTTAGTCTGGGAACTAGTGTTGAGTTGAGCTTGCTCCTCCATTAGCGCTCAGCAAAAATTGTGATTTTTGAAAAAGGTTTTGAAAATGATTTTTGAAATGCTTTTTGTTAAAAGATATATTTTTGAAAAAAGTCCTGTGAACCAATATTTTCGAAAAAAAATTTTGTGCAAAGATCCATTTTTGAGAAAAGTTTTGGAAAACAATCTTTTTGATAAAATTTTTGAAACAACATCCTTGAGAAAGTTTCTTTTGAAATGAAGTTTTTAAGAAAATCTTTAGTAGTAATACTTTTGAGAAAGTTTTATGAAATGACCCTTTTGAGAAAAGTTTGTGAAAGCATATTTTTGTGAACGTTTGTGAAAATAGAATTGTGAAGTTTTTGGGAATATTATTTTGAGAAAGTTTTGTGAAAGGTTATTTTTGAGAAAATTTATGAAATGATATTTTGGAAAAAGTTTGGTGAAGTGAAAGTTTTGTAAAATTATGTTTTTAAAAAGTTTTGCGAAAAGTATTTTGGAGAAAGATAAGGAAGTGAGTTTGAGAAAGATGAGGAAATGAGTTTTGAGAAAGTGATGAGAGAAAGAGTGTGATATGAGATGTGGAAATGTGATGTGATGAATTGGGGAACAGTTTGAAAAGATTAGTGGTCGGGACTTGTTGAAGGGATGCACCAAGGATGAGGCGACCGTTAGGATTAAATCATTAATAAATCTTAAAACCTTAAAAGACTATTAAAAGACATGAATAACGCGGTGAGGTATGAGAGTGTGTGTCGAAGTAGTGGAGAGGAAGGAACCATAGGTATCTGCGGATACTTAGGAGGAGATTGCATGAGGGGAGGACGATGATGGTGAAACGTCAAGAAGTCTAGAGTACTGTTCTAGGCAGAACGAACTCCATATGTGGTGCACTAACGTGGTGGGGACTGGGTCTAATACCGTGGTACGTTCTGCACTCGAGACTAGAACTGTACTGTCGCCCCCTTGATTGCAAATCGAGAACAGTTAGAGGGACTGGAACGGGGCATTTGTGATTGCCGCTGAGAACGTGCACTGTTATTTATGATTATGATTTGAGGCAAGGCCTCCTGGTCTGGGACCATTTGTTGCGTGACAGCTGTCGTGCCCGCGTGGTAAAGGTCCTGTACTCCTGTTTGCTTCCGACTAGGTGTGGATGGATGACCGAGGAGATGTAGATGTAACACCCCGATTTGGAACTTAGAATTTTCACCAAAAATTTGCGCCATTTTTTTTATATAAGCATTACCAGAATCAGATCATTTTAATTCTTCTACCAAAAAGGTTTTTATAAAAAAATTTGATTCACTTGGTTTCAAATTATTTGATTCATAAACTTGCAACATAAAATTCCTTTCCAAAAAGAGATGTTACTAACTTATTTCCAAAAAGCTCCTTTTTGTGATCCCAAATTTATTCGATGGTTAACTTGCGGAAATACATTTAATTATTTAAATGAACTTCATACATAATCAAAAAAGAACTTCTTTTATTCCATTTAAAATAATCCATATTACCATGGGGTTACATTCGGGACAGATTAATCATGTCCTAATCACCTTAAGATAGGATACAAAGCAAAGACTATCCTATCTTATACTACAAGTCTTCATTGCCGTCTCCCATCACAAGTGTCTAGAAGATTCCTCGATTGCCGCTTCTGCTTCCCCCTTGTATGTGCGTCATCTCATGATCCTCTTCTTGTCTTAAGCTACCACTCCTGATCTGCCATCTGTGGACATTGTTCCCCAATGTCCACAGGAAAGGGAAATAGAGAGAGTAAGCACTTCCGAACGATATTATCGTCGACGGCGTGGGCTTACCATAGGGGAATATTAAGACCACACAAACATGTACATCATTATTACCATTACCTTATTGCATTTGGTACCATAAACTCTTTTCCCGAAAAGGGTACACTTCTTAAAAAAACCATAGCCGTTATATTTAATTATCTTTAGTCTCTAAGTTTCATACCATCGGTAAATCAAAAAGGGGGTACCATTACCGAGGTTCAAGGTATGGATATCACACACGTTACATCTCCTCCACAAGTCCAACCATATCCTAGTTCGGAAAGCAGATGGGACGCACAGGAACCTTAACCACGTCGGCATCGAAGTCGGAAAACGAAAGGCGGTACCAGACGCCGGTGGTAAGTAAGATATCAAAATTCATGTGACCAGACGCCGGTGGTCAACAAGATTTATTCCACAAAGGTTTCCAAAACCAAACACCTACCGACTTCTAGCCTCGTTCAGGTTCCCTCTCACCATCTAGGATTTGCTCAAGGGGGTGACAGCACTCTCTCCAGTTGGCCTGCAGTCCTTGCCACGACGAAGTCCAGATTCCAGTGAACCTTGCCATTGTAGTCCCGTCCCGCCTAGAGAAGTACTCGAGGCTTCTTGACGTTTCACCGTCCTTGCCCTCCCCTATTGCAATCACCACTTGAAGGGACTCCAGCCTCCAAGCATATGGTATCTTTCCTCTCCACTACTTCACTCTCATCGCAAGGTTTAGAAAAAGGGGTTCCTACATCTTTTAAGTCTTTTAAATCATCGAAGGGTTTTACTAAGTTGAACATTCCTAATTGTGGTCGACCCATTCTAAGCCACACTTCTAATGGGTCTCGACCTCTAAGGGATTAACCTATCACAGGCGCTTCCAAATCACAGCGAATTCCAAACCGAGCTCATAACCACGGAGTTCCAGTCACGTGGCCAACAAAACTTAATGATTAAGCACGTCACTTTGACAGTGCGATCAGGGGATAACATTACAAACTTTTATAAATTCCCATAAAGATTCCATACCAATTCCTTAACCATAAAGTCTTTTAATCAATTCCCAAAATTATCCAATATAGCATCATATAAACCAATTATTTTCCAAGAACAAGTTTATATAACATATACGCCAGACATGTTATCATTAACAATTTATAAACATCATAATAAAGTAAACCTCATAATAAATCCGGATGTATAACTCATACAATTATTATCGAGGGATCGTGTTTTCGTATGAACGGCGGAACAAACACACACAATTGTCGTTCTACTACTCACCCGATAGATCCCTAATTCCGACCTTTGAGATGATACGGAACGTCCTAATATTTCCCTACATGCCACTATGTCTTAAGAAGGCTTCTCTCTCACCTTGAGTTGAAGCTACAAATTAGTGTCCTCCTGAGTTGAAGTCACGTCACCCGAATCCAAACGAAAGCCTTTACCAAATAATATTTACAAAATAATCCCATAAATAACTACACAATTCTAATTAAGCAAACCACAAGTGGAAAAGATACATGACCTTTTAACAAATAAAATTTCTCCAATCATCTTTGAATTCCCAAAAAGACTTGTATTCAAAATATCCAATACTTGAAATCAATTAATCCTTTTTGAAAATCAAAAACAGATTACTGTATCAGAAAAATTACTTTTTCTTTTTAGCTTTTAAATCATGAAAACCTTTTCCAAACGTAACATAATTTTTAAAACATAATCATAACATCTTAAAAATAAATCTTAACTTTTCCTTTACTAAAAATTTCATTTTTAAACACCTTATAACAACTATCACTTTCAGACTATTCATACAGCATGAATTAGAAGTACTCATCTTTGATGCAACATTTAAATCAAATCAAGCAGTAAACAAAATTTGCATAATCATACTATAAACACATATAACTCAATTAGAAGATAAACTCAAGCATTCAAAGTTCAAAATAATTTTTCTCTATCGTCAATGTAATTAAATCACAGACTATAGACAGTACACAGAAAATCACTTTTAAGCATCAGTACATACGTATTATGCATCAAAACTCCTATTACATAAAATCACCTATTTTTATCACATCATCACAATTTAATCAAATCACATAAACAATATATTATTTTTTTTGAACAGCTTAGACTTTAATTCCAAAAAATCACTTTTCTTTCAAACAGTTAATCAGAAAAATATGCCACTTTTTCCTATAGCTTACATACATACTCTACTATAAAAAAATATCCCAAAGTTTGACAAAATAAAAAAAATAAACTTGCTGGACAACCATCCAAACAAGTTGCATTTACTCACAAATTTCATCATAGTTAAAGTTCTAACACCTATATACAAAGAACTAAGAACCATAACTAAAAACAAATCCATATTTAGAAAAATAGTTACATTTTCTAATTTATATCAAGTCTGGACAACAACTTGATTTTCCAGAAAATTAATAATCTCATTCATTTAAAAACTTTCTTTTTCACACTATAAACTACACTAAACACATAGGCACATAAGCACATAAAATACCATTTTAAATTCATATATCCTCATGCTCATAAAATTTTCCAGAATATAAGATATACACACCACATAACTACATATTTACTTAGAAAAATTACAACAACATACTTACCATATATCAATAAAAATTTTGGTCATATCATCATGATAACAACAGTAACCAAAATTATTTTCACATAATCAATCATTTAAACCTTATAATCAGTTATCAACTATAAAGAACGAAGAATCACTCATGCACATAAACATTCAACAATTATACAAATATTATTATTATTGCATGTACCTCATGGTTCATACAGTGAGTAAAATCAATTTTTGCCAAATTTCTAAATCAAGTTTTGTTCATTCATCAGAGGGTTATTTCTCTAAAAAAAAATCATGACTAAACCTCAAACAATCATTATCAAAATTTCAAAAATCACTTAAACATTTTTATATGATCGTAAATCAAATTTTCCATGCCCTTATTTCTTTCTAAGGAAATTCGTCCATCATAAGGAAATAAAAAGGGGAAACTTTGTTTCTTTAAACCATTTTATAAGTCCCTTTTTAATCCTTATTCATATGAACATGAATAAAATTCACAAATACTTAAAACAATTTAAAAACTTACATTTTAGAGTTTATGAAATAGGAATAGTTTTAAGAACATAACTTTACTGTTAGAAGGAGATTTCTCAAGAATGAAAACTTAAAACAAAATCAGAAGAATAGACTATCAGTTAATAGGAATACCTTTCTCTTAAGCAAAGCAAAAATGAAAAAGACTCCTCTGATACTCCTCTCTTCCTCACGCCTCCTTCTGCTAGTGCTAGGGTTCTCCCACAATTTTTTTCTCTTAGATTTTGGTTGAATGAAAAGTGTTAACAAAGGCTTTGGAAGGCTCTATTTATAGGATAAAATTTTAGGTCTTCTCCTCCTTTCTTGGATGATTCACATGACTAAGAGGGAGTAATCTATCCCTAGGAATTTGTTTTTGGCACTTAATGATAGTCTATGTAACACCCCGCATTTTTTCCCGTACGTGCGTGAACGGAATTTGTTAAAATAAACCCTGGAATTCGGTTTTATAAGGAATTCTCATAAAATAGTTTATGGATTGTTGTAGACAAAACGTTTTTGTAAATAAAAAATGAATGATTTTGTTGAAATGAAAATGCTTGGCTAAATGATGATGAAAGATAATTTTTGGAAATTCGGGGATGTTTTATAAAAAAAAAATTATTTTCAGAACTGTAAAACACGAATTTTGAGTTGTATCTTGAAGAAAATGAATTTAATGATTTGGCTTGGGATTTTTGTGTGACAAGTGCTTGATCTGAATTGTGTGAGTGCTGTGTGAATGAGATGTGTAATTTATTTACATTGTTATGTGAATTAGTGATTTTAAGTAGAAATAATTAGGACATAAAAACATAAAATAAGCATGTGTGCATGTGTGTTTAATGAGTAATGCATGAAGATGACTATAAAATGTGATTTCCTAGAATTAATTTAATTGTTGCATGAATTAGAAATAGAAATGGAAAATAAAATGTGAAATGTGTGCTACGTGTGTGTGTGAGCATGTGTGTGTTATATGTGTATGTGTATGAAAGTGCCACAACTATTGAATGCATGTAAGTGAGTGTGTGTTGTGCTATATGTGTTACACGTGTGTGTGTGTAGTGTGTATAAGCTAAGCCTAAATTTCTGGAAACTTAGAGGCTAAGCAAATGGAAACCAAGTAGAGAAACTAAGTTAGCCATTCCACTAAACTAGAACCAAACCAAGAGACAAACCCTAACTAGTTGCTAACTATCACTTAAGCCTAAAGTGACCCCTAAGTCTCTAGACTAGCTACCTTGTCCCTTGACTTTGCAAACCTTATCCATGCAAACAATTGAGAGCCCAAAACTACCCTTTCCCCTTTCTCATGGCCGAATTACTTCTAGGGTTAGAAAAGGAAAATCTCAAACTCTTGATCTTTGCCTACAAAAGCCGTGTGTGTGTGTGTGATGGCCTTGGTTTACATTTTCATTTCCTTCATCCCTTTCTTTCCACCCAAACATAAACACCTTGGTCCAAGAGCACATCAAGCTCTTGAGACCCTTAGAGAAAAAGAGGGTAGCCGAGGGAGAAAAAGAGAGAAAAGAGGAGTCAATACTCAAACTTCTCAACTACACACCTTTGATTTCTTCCATCAAACACATCCTTCCTCGAAAATCAAGAGGAAAACCAACCATCCACTCTAGGAGAGAGAGGACCCGTGAGACATGGAGGAGGAGAAAGAGGGAGACCTAAACTTAACCAAGCCACATCCTTGTAGATCCAAGTGTTAGAAGGCTAGAGAACCAACCATTCATGGTAGGGCTTGAAGATTATGAGGAAGATTTTGTAATAGTGTAGATTTCCTTTCTAGTTGTAGATCCTTGATTTTCTTCTTCGCATGTTCATTTTCTTGAAGTTGAGAAATGACTCTATGTATGATGATCATCTCTTATTTTGGACTTTATGGACTAAGCATAATTTGTAACATGACTAACTAGTGCTTGATGTGCGGTTAAGGCCTTTCTTTGTTAGATCTAAACTTTTTCCAATTAGATCTTAAAGATCTAAGGAAAAACTAAGGTTTTTGTGGAAACTAAAATAGATCCCTTGCATGTTTACCTTTTCTTCTTCTAAAACCGTGATGTATGTTGTAAAATTAAGTGGCTTACATGTTGTGTGTATGTATTGATCTTGAGTATTTGTGTTTGAAAACTTGATCTTTAAATTTTATATTTTCTTCTTCATGGTTTTGCCTTGGTAAGAATCAAGTTAGCTTCATTTTGTTTTGCATGTATGATTTATTGATTGATCTATAGATTTCAAGTATGTAAAAGTCCAAATTTTTGATTAAAAAACTTGAAATCAATTTTCATGTCCCATTCGGTTTTGAAACAAAACCCTTCTTAAATAATTTTCAATTCCTTTGTGTGTTTGAGTTTGAATAACTAAAGTGTTTTCTAAATTGCATGGATTGATTAAGTGTAGATGTTGTGTGAAAGGCCATTCGGCCATGTTTGGTGATTCAAGATCCATGCCTTTTCTCTTGTAAAAGTTGATGCATATTTGTGTTAAGAATTGGATCTAGTAATTTTAAATACATGCATGTTAACTTTTAATGAAAAATCATGTTTTCCTTTATGTATGTGTTTCGGTTTTTAAGAAAATAAATAAAGTAACAAGTTTTAAAATAATTTTTCAAGAACAAGCATTTCTTAATTGATTATGTTCATATTTCATTTTTAGGGCCATTCGGCCATGTCCAACAAATAGTGAAATTTAGGCTTCTTACTTCATAAAAGATTCATGCATGTTATTTCCATGAAGTTAAAAGTTAAATCTTTATTTTGTCTTGAAAAAAAAATGATAGTTTTGGATTTATTCATGTATGTGATGTGGTGTGAACTCCTACATGATTTACCTTGACTTTTGTGATTCATGAATGTTGAAAATGAATGAAAACTATGTCTTCCTTGCATCATTAGATTCGGCCATCCTAGGAGAAGTAGGAGGCTAGGTTTGTCCCTCATGTAGAATGCATGCATAATAAGATTCATGGTGTATGGGGATTTTAAAGGTGTTCGCATGCCATGATTAAGCTTTGAAAGAAAATGCATGAGAACCTTTGAAATGATATATGATCTAAATTGTTGCTTTAATTTAAAGTCTTGAAATGAATTAAAATTTGTTGAATTGACCTTGCTCATGGTTTCTAGGACAAAAGATAGAAAATGATTCCATGATTTTATGTTTTCATTGGTGTATCAAATATTTGCAAAACCATGTATGCATAATTCGGTCTATGCATGTGCATGTATTTAGAAAAATTGTTCTCATGAAATAAATTGTGATTATGGTTATGCCTTGAGTGTGTGATATTGAATGTTTGATAAAATGGTGTGTGTTGCTGTATGCTAGATGAAATTGATGTGTGTGTGTGTCTTTTATCCTTTAGTTTTAAGAAATGAAAATAAATGATTTGATTTGAGTATGTGAAAAAGAATTTTTGTGATAGTAGTTTGATAATTTCAAGTTGTTAAAATTTATTAGAGATTAGGAATTACTGACCATGATGATTCGGTCCTTGATGAATTAGTCATAAGGCCTAAGTTAAATTATTTTCTCAAGTATAATCTAGCTAATTTATTTAGATTAAAAATTTAATTGATTGGTTTGAATGATTGAAGTGTGGTTTGCCTTATGTGAGTTTGTGTGTGGTGTGTGCTTAGAAAACTGTGTATGCTACTGTTGTGTTGAATTGAAATTGTTTGATTTAAAAACGTGATTTAAAATAACTTAAATTGATTTGGAAATTTTATCTCCTTGATTTTGTGTCTTGAAAGATTTTCAAAGTATGGTTTTAAAACTCTATTTTCTTGGGCTTTCATATTCTGTTTTAAAACATAAAAACATTGATTTTATAACCAGAGTGTTTTCAAATTAAGAAAATGGAATTGTTTTAATAAAAGATTATTTTAATTGTTTCAAAGTGTTCTTGAAAATCTTTTTAATTAAATTGAGATTAAAGCTTTCGGATATTAGCAACGTGTTTTCAAGAAACGAATTATTCTAGAGAGTTTCCAAAACAAGATTAATAATTTATCGAAACGTTCTAACGCACGGGAAAAATGTCTAGTTCGGGTGTCGAACGCGAAGGACGCATGGCAAGGTTAGCGACTGGAACTCTGGGAAGGTTTTGACGTGTCTTCATCCAGGTGAGTGAGAGTGCGGTGATCCCTTAACGTGGTTGCTCGCAATTCGAATAGACGGATTGCGAGAGTACTGCGAATTAGGTGATCCAAATATGTGTGTGTTAGACGTTTGGTTGCATACTAAATGTTTATTTGCTGTGCATCCCTAATTGTTTACTTTTGTGCATAATTTATTTTGTTTAGATATTGTGTAACCTTGTCTGGATAGTGAATGGTGAGGATGGAACCGAAAGAGTAAGAAGATAAAATTGGAAAAGAGAAAAGAGATGTGAATAAGAAACCCGAGAAATAATTGAGAAAGAAATAAGTGATGAGTAAAGAGTAAAGAGAAAGTATGAGAACGATTGAGAAAGAGAAAAAGGTGATGTGAGTAAAGGGAAGAGATAAAGAGTTGAGATCGATATGAGAATGTGACTATGAAAGTGAGGCAGTGGTTGAGTAAAGACGTGATTCCTCGTTCACGTTTTTGGGAAGAAGCTTAGTGTTGAGTTGAGCTTGCTCCTCCATTAACACTCACCAAAAAATGTGATTTTGGAAAAAGATTTTGAAAAAAGAGATTTTGGATAAAGCTTTTTGTGAAAAAGACATTTTTGGAAAAGTTTGTGAAAATATTTATAAATGAGGTTTTCTGAAAAAGTTTTGTGAAATAGTGTTTTGAAAAAGTTTTGCGAAAGAGGCTTTGGGAAAGACGAGGGAAAAAGATACTGATGATGATTGATGAGGCTGTTGAGCCATGATGATACTGATGAGAATAATGCTGAGATGTTTGAGATGAGAAAGTGATGTGAGGCCAAGGGCCAATAAGTTTTAGGGGGAAACGGATTCACGTTTAGTGGTCGGGCTTCGTCGAAGGGATGCACCAAGGACGAGCCGACAGTTAGGATTCAGCCGTTAATTAAAACGCTAAAACTATAAAAGATTTAAAAGACATTCATAAACACGGTGAGGTATGAGTGTCGTATCGAAGTAGTGGAGAGGAAGATACCCCGGAGTATCTGCGGATATTCGGGTTGTGATTGCAATAGGGGAGGGTAAGGACGGTGATACGTCAAGAAGCCTTGAGTGCTATTCTAGGCGGAACGAATTCCACATGTGGTACGGGCATATCGGTCCTATGCCGTGGTGAGTTCTGCACTCGAGACTAGAATAGTATTGTCGCCCCCTATGGCAATTCGAGAACAGTGAGAGGGACTGGAACGGGGCATTTATGATTGCCGCTGAGAGCGTGCCTTTGATTATGTGAATTGAATTGAATTGAGGCTGAGTCCTCCTGGTCTGGGACCATTTGTGTGTGTGACAGCTGTCGTGCCCGCGTGGTAAAGGTCCTGTACTCCTGTTTGCTTCCGACTAGGCTGGGTGGTTGACCGAGGAGATGTAGACGTGTGCGAGCTCAATGATGTGTCCCCCTCATCATTGACGCTAATCGAAATAATAAAACTTAAAAGATAAACATGTTTCAAAGAAAAGTATATCAAAAGATTTCAAGTGTTGAATAAGAGCTATAAGTCGAGCACGAGAATTGATTCGTGGTGTAAGAAATCATGAGGCAACGATTTGAATGGAAAAAGGAATTGTGAGTCAAGTGGGATGATGGTTTTGGCTTAAGAGATGATATTGGTGTGTTAAGAATATTTCTGTATGCATTGTTTTATATGATACATATATGCTAAGTGCATGACATGTTGCATATGTTGATGATGATGTGATGGCATTAGGATAAGTGTTTATGTTCTGCTGTTCTAGTTTTATTATCTATTTATTTTTACATTAAGTCTCCCCGAGACCGCAAGGTCAACCCGTTAGTGTTCGGAACACTGACTCTCTCCTACCATGTTGTCGTATCGGCACTTGCTGATATTGCAACAGGTAGATGGCGCAGCGGAAGCGTGATGGGCCTCCTCGACCAAGGTCCGGAGTTAGACGACAAATACTAGGAAGCATGACTAGGAGCTAGAAATTTCCCTGGCAGAAGGTACTCCACTGTAAGTTCTTAGTTACCTAGCTCAATCATACTGTACCCCAGCAACAGTTTTATTTGACACTGATGATTGAGATAATTAAATGGGCCAAGTTTAAAAGAAGTTGTGAAAACAAGTTTCAAAGTGCGGTGTCTTGTGACATCTCGGTTTGGAACTTGAAAGAGTTTATGTAATGTGAGAACACAAGTTTTAATTATAACTGTGTTTTAAAAGTCTAGTGTTCTCACGTTCACATAACACTTGTCTTTAAAAAAAATGGCCCTAATTTTCACTACTTCTAAGTTAAGTTTTCAAGTTGCCGAATCGGGGTATTACAGTCTAGAAAATTCCTCTTCAATTAATCCTAGCCTACAAGTTCCATGCACTTCTTAATTCCCAAAATAAGCACATGATGGAAATCAGAATACTCCCCCCCCCCCCCATACCCTTTAATCTGGACAGTGCATTCATGCACAAAGAGGGAGAAAAATTTTGCATTCAACCTAGATTTAAGTCACCACACTTTCCACCAATCACCTAATTTCTTCTAATTTAAAAAAAAACAATAAAATGAAGCAAAACTAAAATTTTGGACGGTGGACCAATAGAAAACTTCAGAAATGTATTTTTGTTTTCAAAATAAAATACACTTGAGTCAAGAGGTCATTAATTGCTTCTTTAAATAACATTTTCAAGTTTTAGAACACATAATTCGTACTGTATTGTCTCAGCATTAAAAATTCGAAAAATCCATAATTAAATTCAAAACTTTATATTTTCATAATCTATATTTTGATACAATCGTTTTGACATATCATTTGTAATTTTTGGACTTACAGTTTGAAAGTTATGAATTTTTGAAGTCCTAAGAACATTTCCTTCAAAAATACACTTCATAAGCTTTAAAAAGAAATACGAAAAATATATTTTATTTGGAGAGTGTAGCAAATCAGGGGTTTTAAAAATACATTTTCTATCCATATAAAAGTATTTTTGAGTCAAAGAGTCATTAAATGCATTAAAACCACATCTTCACACTTAAAGCTCAAAAATTCGTTTAGTACTGTAGCAATGATAAAATTTCGAAAACTCCAAAATAAAAATCAAAGATTTACATTTTCATAATCTACGCTTCGATACGGTCGTTTTGATATATCGTTTGTAATTTTTCGACGTATGGTTTAAAAGATATGAATTTCTGAAGATAGAACACCTTAATCCTTCAAAAGCATTTCATTTTTCTAAGATCATTCAAATCAATTACTATACCTTAAAATATTTCATTCTAAGAATATAATTAAAATACATTAGAGAAAACATTGGTATGCATATGTATATAATATATATACCACGTATATATATATATATATATATATATCATTCATACAATTTTCATTAAATTCAGGTAATCACAATCTATCAAAAATCAAATATAATACTTTAAATTCAAATATAAATCCTCAAATAAATTGGGTAAAATTGTGGGTCTCACAATCCTCCCCAACTTAGAGATTTCTCGTCCCCGAGAAATACTATGATATTGAAAATGAGACATAATTTACTTAAAGATTCTTATGAAAATAACTGCATTCATTCCTTGAATCTTAAAGATTCCACCTTAAAATATCAATGTACGAGAAGGAAAAACTCCTTCAAAACAAGTCAAGGGAACAAAACAACCAAAAGACTAGACAAGATGAGTGGATAAATCCACTTTGTTCAAACAACATTCAATACAAAACGTCAACCCTAAGAACGACTAGCAGCATTAGCATCCTCATTTCCAACCATAGCGAACACTCTTCCGTTTCCCTTTGGTCTATCAGAACCCATTTCACGCTTTGGTTCCCTACAATTCTTCGAAATGTGTCCTGGTTTGTTGCAGTTAAAGAAGTTGGGATTTTCATAAGGGCAGTTGGGTCCGTAATGATTCTTGTTGCACTTGTTGCAAAGTGCAGGCGCAGTAACTTGTCCTCCGACAGCATCCCCATTGTTACCACTAGCATTCCCATTGTTCCCTCGGTTCCCACCATTGTTTTGATTATTCCGATTGTTGTTACGATCATTCCCATGCCTGTTCCAATTTCCACCACTATGATTGTTACTTCCAGCCGAATTGTTGCCTCTTGATCTGTTGTCTCTTTGTCCACTTCCCTGCCCATAAGGACCTTGATGTCGGGCTCCACTGTTCTGGTTTCCATTTCCTGGGGAGTGCCTCATAGGACCACCACTTGAAACATGGACAGCTATCTTCCCAGTCAAATCCCTTGATTTAAACCCATTTTCCACAATACTCCCCTTATTCACCAAAGTTGTAAACACACTTATTTCCAATGGCGCCAGAGCTTGCTTAATTTCCAGCTTCAAACCATCCAGGAACTTTGCACACTTAGACCTCTCGTTCGCAGCTTCTCCATAGCAAGGCATAAACCTTGCCAAGTTCTCAAATTTGGCAGCATACTCACCTACACTCATGCTACCTTGTTCCAATCGCAGGAACTCCAATTCCTTAGCTGTCCTTAGATGTTCCGGGAAGTATTTCACCAAAAGCCTATCCTTGAACTGATTCCAAGTCATCACTCCAGCTTCTCCTGCTAATGCTTGCCTCTCATTACGCCACCAGTCGGCCGCTTCTCCTACCATCATGTATCCAGCATAGGCAATCTTCTGTTCATCTGTGCACGGCACCATTCCCCCGAATATCCTTTCCAGACTCGCTATCCATGCTTCAGCCTCCTCCGACGCATATCCTCCAACAAACTCCTTTGGATTTCTGCGGCAAAACTCATCAAATCCTCTGATTCCTTGTCCATCAGCATTTGCATTTTGATTCTGTTGAAGTTGTTGGAGCATCAGGTTCATGTTGTCCCTTACTCCTGCCAAAACTGCAGCTGTTTGAGCCATGATAGCAGCTTGTTGTTGAGCGTTCATCGGTTCCTCATTTGCTTGTCGACGTGCCATTGCGATTCTTCTGCACACGTGAAGTTTTAAGTCTTAGACTAAGCAGAGGGTCATACAAGAAAAGCATATAAGGCTATGCTTAAAGCCACAAAGGACATTCATCCTACATACTAACAAACAGAGTCACACAAAGAAAGCTTGTAAGACTATGCTTAAGGCTACTAAGGACAACCATCGCTCTGATACCACTAAATGTAACACCCCGATTTGGAACTTAGAATTTTCACCAAAAATTTGCGCCATTTTTTTTATATAAGCATTACCAGAATCAGATTATTTTAATTCTTCTACCAAAAAGGTTTTTATAAAAAAATTTTGATTCACTTGGTTTCAAATTATTTGATTCATAAACTTGCAACATAAAATTCCTTTCCAAAAAGAGATGTTACTAACTTATTTCCAAAAAGCTCCTTTTTGTGATCCCAAATTTATTCGATGGTTAACTTGCGGAAAAACATTTAATTATTTAAATGAACTTCATACATAATCAAAAAAGAACTTCTTTTATTCCATTTAAAATAATCCATATTACCATGGGGTTACATTCGGGACAGATTAATCATGTCCTAATCACCTTAAGATAGGATACAAAGCAAAGACTATCCTATCTTATACTACAAGTCTTCATCGCCGTCTCCCATCACAAGTGTCTATAAGATTCCTCGATTGCCACTTCTGCTTCCTCCTTGTATGTGCGTCATCTCATGATCCTCTTCTTGTCTTAAGCTACCACTCCTTGATATGCCATCTGTGGACATTGTTCCCCAATGTCCACAGGAAAGGGAAATGGAGAGAGTAAGCACTTCCGAACGATATTATCGTCGACGGCGTGGGCTTACCATAGGGGAATATTAAGACCACACAAACATGTACATCATTATTACCATTACCTTATTGCATTTGTTACCATAAACTCTTTTCCCAAAAAGGGTACACTTCTTAAAAAAACCATGGCCGTTATATTTAATTATCTTTAGTCTCTAAGTTTCATACCATCGGTAAATCAAAAAAGGGGTACCATTACCAAGGTTCAAGGTATGGATATCACACACGTTACATCTCCTCCACAAGTCCAACCATATCCTAGTTCGGAAAGCAGATGGGACGCACAGGAACCTTAACCACGTCGGCATCGAAGTCGGAAAACGAAAGGCGGTACCAGACGCCGGTGGTAAGTAAGATATCAAAATTCATGTGACCAGACGCCGATGGTCAACAAGATTTATTCCACAAAGGTTTCCAAAACCAAACACCTACCGAGTTCTAGCCTCGTTCAGGTTCCCTCTCACCATCTAGGATTTGCTCAAGGGGGTGACAACACTCTCTCTAGTTGGCCTGCAGTCCTTGCCACGACGAAAGTCCAGATTCCAGTGAACCTTGCCATTGTAGTCCCGTCCCGCCTAGAGAAGTACTCGAGGCTTCTTGACGTTTCACCGTCCTTTCCCTCCTCTATTGCAATCACCACTTGAAGGGACTCCAGCCTCCAAGCATATGGTATCTTTCCTCTCCACTACTTCACTCTCATCGCAAGGTTTAGAAAAAGGGGTTCCTACATCTTTTAAGTCTTTTAAATCATCGAAGGGTTTTACTAAGTTGAACATTCCTAATTGTGGTCGACCCATTCTAAGCCACACTTCTAATGGGTCTCGACCTCTAAGGGATTAACCTATCACAGGCGCTTCCAAATCACAGCGAATTCCAAACCGAGCTCATAACCACGGAGTTCCAGTCACGTGGCCAGCAAAACTTAATGATTAAGCACGTCACTTTGACAGTGCGATCAGGGGATAACATTACAAACTTTTATAAATTCCCATAAAGATTCCATACCAATTCCTTAACCATAAAGCCTTTTAATCAATTCCCAAAATTATCCAATATAACATCATATAAACCAATTATTTTCCAAGAACAAGTTTATATAACATTTACGCCAGACATGTTATCATTAACAATTTATAAACATCATAATAAAGTAAACCTCATAATAAATCCGGATGTATAACTCATACAATTATTATCGAGGGATCGTGTTTTCGTATGAATGGCGGAACAAACACACACAATTGTCGTTCTACTACTCACCCGATAGATCCCTAGTTCCGACCTTTGAGATGATACGGAACGTCCTAATATTACCCTACATGCCACTATGTCTTAAGAAGGCTTCTCTCTCACCTTGAGTTGAAGCTACAAATTAGTGTCCTCTTGAGTTGAAGTCACGTCACCCGAATCCAAACGAAAGCCTTTACCAAATAATATTTACAAAATAATCCCATAAATAACTACACAATTCTAATTAAGCAAACCACAAGTGGTAAAGATACATGACCTTTTAACAAATAAAATTTCTCCAATCATCTTTGAATTCCCAAAATGACTTGTATTCAAAATATCCAATACTTGAAATCAATTAATCCTTTTTGAAAATCAAAAACAGATTACTGTATCAGAAAAATTACTTTTTCTTTTTAGCTTTTAAATCATGAAAACCTTTTCCAAACGTAACATAATTTTTAAAACATAATCATAACATCTTAAAAATAAATCTTAACTTTTCCTTTACTAAAAATTTCATTTTTAAACACCTTATAACAACTACCACTTTCAGACTATTCATACAGCATGAATTAGAAGTACTCATCTTTGATGCAACATTTAAATCAAATCAAGCAGTAAATAAAATTTGCATAATCATACTATAAACACATATAACTCAATTAGAAGATTCAAAGTTCAAAATAATTTTTCTCTATCGTCAATGTAATTAAATCACAGACTATAGACAGTACACAGAAAATCACTTTTAAGCATCAATACATACGTATTATGCATCAAAACTCCTATTACATAAAATCACCTATTTTTATCACATCATCACAATTTAATCAAATCACATAAACAATATATTATTTTTTTTGAACAGCTTAGACTTTAATTCCAAAAAATCACTTTTCTTTCAAACAGTTAATCAGAAAAATATGTCACTTTTTCCTATAGCTTACATACATACTCTACTATAAAAAAATATCTCAAAGTTTGACAAAATAAACAAAATAAACTTGCTGGACAACCATCCAAACAAGTTGCATTTACTCACAAATTTCATCATAGTTAAAGTTCTAACACCTATATACAAAGAACTAAGAACCATAACTAAAAACAAATCCATATTTAGAAAAATAGTTACATTTTCTAATTTATATCAAGTCTGGACAACAACTTGATTTTCCAGAAAATTAATAATCTCATTCATTTAAAAACTTTCTTTTTCACTATAAACTACACTAAACACATAGGCACATAAGCACATAAAATACCATTTTAAATTCATATATCCTCATGCTCATAAAATTTTCCAGAATATAAGATATACACACCACATAACTACATATTTACTTAGAAAAATTACAACAACATACTTACCATATATCAATAAATATTTCGGTCATATCATCATGATAACAACAGTAACCAAAATTATTTTCACCTAATCAATCATTTAAACCTTATAATCAGTTATTAACTATAAAGAACAAAGAATCACTCATGCACATAAACATTCAACAATTATACAAATATTATTATTATTGCATGTACCTCATGGTTCATACAGTGAGTAAAATCAATTTTTGCCAAATTTCTAAATCAAGTTTTGTTCATTCATCAGAGGGTTATTTCTCTAAAAAAAATCATGACTAAACCTCAAACAATCAATATCAAAATTTCAAAAATCACTTAAACATTTTTATATGATCGTAAATCAAATTTTCCATGCCCTTATTTCTTTCTAAGGACATTCGTCCATCATAAGGAAATAAAAAGGGGAAACTTTGTTTCTTTAAACCATTTTATAAGTCCCTTTTTAATCCTTATTCATATGAACATGAATAAAATTCACAAATACTTAAAACAATTTAAAAACTTACATTTTAGAGTTTATGAAATAGGAATAATTTTAAGAACATAACTTTACTGTTAGAAGGAGATTTCTCAAGAATCAAAACTTAAAACAAAATCAGAAGAATAGACTATCAGTTAATAGGAATACCTTTCTCTTAAGCAAAGCAAAAATGAAAAAGACTCCTCTGATACTCCTCTCTTCCTCACGCCTCCTTCTGCTAGTGCTAGGGTTCTTCCACAATTTTTTTCTCTTAGATTTTGGTTGAATGAAAAGTGTTAACAAAGGCTTTGGAAGGCTCTATTTATAGGATAAAATTTTAGGTCTTCTCATCCTTTCTTGGATGATTCACATGACTAAGAGGGAGTAATCTATCCCTAGGAATTTGTTTTTGGCACTTAATGATAGTCTAGAAAATTCCTCTTCAATTAATCCTAGCCTACAAGTTCCATGCACTTCTTAATTCCCAAAATAAGCACATGACGGAAATCAGAATACTTCCCCCCATACCCTTTAATCTGGACGGTGCATTCATGTACAAAGAGGGAGAAAAATTTTGCATTCAACCTAGATTTAAGTCACCACACTTTCCACCAATCACCTAATTTCTTCTAATTTAAAAAAAAACCAATAAAATGAAGCAAAACTAAAATTTTGGACGGTGGACCAATAGAAAACTTCAGAAATGTATTTTTGTTTTCAAAATAAAATACACTTGAGTCAAGAGGTCATTAATTGCTTCTTTAAATAACATTTTCAAGTTTTAAAACACATAATTCGTACTGTATTGTCTCAGCAGTAAAAATTCGAAAAATCCAAAATTAAATTCAAAACTTTATATTTTCATAATCTATATTTTGATACGATCGTTTTGATATATCATTTGTAATTTTTGGACTTACGGTTTGAAAGTTATGAATTTTTGAAGTCCTAAGAACATTTCCTTCAAAAATACACTTCATAAGCTTTCAAAAGAAATACGAAAATATATTTTATTTGGAGGGTGTAGCAAATCAGGGGTTTTAAAAATACATTTTCTATCCATATAAAAGTATTTTTGAGTCAAAGAGTCATTAAATGCATTAAAACCACATCTTCACACTTAAAGCTCAAAAATTCGTTCAATACTGTAGCAATGATAAAATTTCGAAAACTCCAAAATAAAAATCAAAGATTTACATTTTCATAATCTACGCTTCGATACGGTCGTTTTGATATATCGTTTGTAATTTTTCGACGTATGGTTTAAAAGATATGAATTTCTGAAGATAAAACACCTTAATCCTTCAAAAGCATTTCATTTTTCTAAGATCATTCAAATCAATTACTATACCTTAAAATATTTCATTCTAAGAATATAATTAAAATACATTAGAGAAAACATTGGTATGCATATGTATATAATATATATACCACGTGTATATATATATATATCATTCATACAATTTTCATTAAATTCAGGTAATCACAATCTATCAAAAATCAAATATAATACTTTAAATTCAAATATAAATCCTCAAATAAATCGGGTAAAATTGTGGGTCTCACAGTAGACGTGTGAGCCGATTGCCTCAATGATGTTTGTTCCCCTAATCATTGAGTGAGTTGTGATGATAAGACTTAATAAATTTTAAAGATTCAAAAAGAAAAGTAAAGTACTGGTATTGAGTATTGAATGAGATTGAGAAGTAAGGATAATATGATGTATGTATGATGATGATGATTATGTTTGTTTATATGTTCTGTTTGTTATTTATTGTTTTACCTTAATAATTGCCTATCGTAAAGCCACATAGTCGACATTTCATATTTTGGGTAGCTCACTCTCTCCTATATGTCTGTTTGGTATTGGAAAATTCTGTATGGTCCTTAGATGGAAAACATAGCGAAGTTTCAGCTCATTCGGGAGATAGGAGCATCTCCACTAAAGGGAGACAATATAACTATGACTGGTCGTGTCATAGTTTATATTGAGATGAAACGGAATCGAAGAGAAATCATGGAGAGACTGCTAGCTCGTTATGAGGAGGAGAGGAAAGCACGAGAAGCGACCATGGAAAGTATTGCTAAGGAGGCTGATGAGAAGGATGCTGCTGACGACCCGAGGATTCGACTTACCAAGAATCAGAGTAGCGCAGCGGAAGCGTTAGAGTAGATGACTAGAAGTTAGGTAATTCCCCTTTCAGAGTTTTGTAATTCCATTGCAAGTTACTTAGAAGTCCTGGTGCTAACACGCTGTAACCCCAACTGAAATCCCTTTCAGTAATTATGTTTTGGAATTAAGATGAATGGGCGATTAATTTGAAATGATGTTTTGAAAACAAGTTTCAAATTGCGGTGTCTTGTGACATCTCGGTTTGGAACTTGAAAGGTGTATGCAATATGAGAACATAAGTTTTAAATTGTAACCATGTTTTGAAAGGTATACATGTTCTCATCTTACATAACACTTGCAAAAAAAAAAAAAAAATTGGCCCAAAATTTCACCATAAACATTTGTGGTTTTCAAGTCGCCAAATCGGGGTGTTACAGAGTTGGTATCAGAGCAATGTTTGACTCTAAGTAACATTATGCATGGATTTACATACTCTGTGTGCGCGTTAGTACTAAGATAGCAATAGACGAACATAGGAGCACTAAGAGTACGCGGATGCATTCCTGGAGAGTGTCAGCTTTCGTCTACAGCAAAGACGAGGAGCAGTGATCAGTGCCGTCATGGAACGTTAGTTCGTGGTTTGAGCTTTCTTCGCTGAATTTCTCTTTGACGTAAACCTGTTTGTTTGCGATGACCCTTGATCCATCATATTTGTTTTGTGACCAGAACCCTTCCTTTCTTGATTGAAACTTCTCCTGCGACAACCCTACGCGTGCCAAATTGCTTTGGCATGCCATTTGAAGAAGCCTTTTTCTGAAAATCTTAGACCCTGTTTTGACAATGCTCTGATTGTTTATAAACCTGAAGTTTCTTCTTTTGATCTTTTGACCAGACCATTATTCCTTCCTAAAGTGATAGTGAGAATTACTGAACTCTGACACCTTACCCGGTCAAGTAGATAGTTGTAGAATGGAGAGTTAGTGGTATAGTGATGTTGGAGTCAAGTAGTAGTAGGTCTGAATTGAAGGAAGCATGAGTCTTGAAGAAAGTAGGAATATCCTTTTGAGTTTTAGATGTAAAGTGATTAGGATTAAGAATTTTGATGCCGGATTAGTCAAAACAATGGTTTAGATGGTGATAAGATGGTGGAATTTGTAGATAGAATCCCTAAGTGTTGACCCAAGGTTAGGTAAAAGTCTAAGATTTGATGTGGTAATGGAGAATAGGTCATTGAGTTAAGGAATTTTAATGGTTTAGAATAAGAAGAAAATTGTGAGAAGGTGGAAAAAGGTTTAGAATCGTCTAAGTTATGTGATCAAGTGTTTAAGATAGGAAGAGAGGTAGTGCGTGTTTCTCGAGGATTAGTGGCTGTTAGAGCAAGAGGAGGATAGAGTAGTGATAATGGGAGTCTGAAGAGGACAATAATTTAGGTAATAAGAGGATAGATTGAAGCTAAGTGATGGGAAATTTTGTAAGAATTGATCAAAGAGTAGTGAAGAATAGGAGTGTTTAGAGGTTAAGTTGTGAAGATGAAGGTGATATGTAGAGATATGAGTCATCTAAGTTGGGGAGTAGTCGGAAACGTGAGGTTTTGAGGAGTAGTTTGTTTAGGGTGTAACCCTAGGCGTGGTGGTGTCTTGACCCTAAATAAATGAAACCCTGTTGTCCTCGGACACTGTTTTGATGACCTTGAATCCCCAGTTCTTTGTGTTCCATGAAAACCGTATTGTTGTACCCCACCCTATTTGTTATTAAAAGTACCCCAAGAGATTACTTTTGTATGTAATCTATTTGAATTGTTCTTGAGAACGATAAATAGGCAGTGCGTATTCGAAAGTACGACAATCGTTGCAGTCAAAAAGGAAAAGAACGACTCCGAGAAGCTACGCGTTCACGAATTAGTCAGACTCTGCACAGCATTTCTCAAGGACGAGAAATCTTCAAGTTGGGGAGAATATAACACCCTGCATTTTTCCCGTACGTGCGTAAACGATTTTTAACAAAAGAAACCTTGAAATCATGATTTTTAGAAAAAGTATTTTTCATGAGAAAGAAATGAAGTGTTAATTCCTATGGATTTTTATAAACAAAATATTCTCCATAAGAAATATGAATGATTCTGTTGAGTTTGAAATGATTTGAAAATGTGATTTTTAGAATTTTCTGGATTGATTTATAAAAATCTATTTTTCAGAATACAAGAAATACGAATTTTTAAGAAAAATGTGTTTTTGTGATGATGTCTTGGCATGAATTTTTATGTGATGTGTATTTGATTTAATGTGTGCAATATGGATGTAATACGTGATGCATGAAAACATGATTTCTTAACATTAATTACATTGTTGCATGAATTAATAATTTTAGGCAAAATATGATTAGAAATGAAAATTTGCAAGACATGTGTGTGCATGTGAGAGTGCCACGGTTTGTGTGTGCATGTAGGTGTGTATATGTGTGTGTTATACGTGGGTGTGTGCATGTGTGTGCCTAAGTTTAAAATTCTAGAGACTTAGAGAGTAAGAAACCAAAGGAACTAGGATGCAACCATAAACCCAACTAGAGCCAAAATCAACTAAACTAAATGAAAAACTCTAACCAACCATTGGAACCTAAGTGACCCCTAGTAACCTAGCCACTCCACCTTGTCCCCTTGATTTTGGTGACCCTTAGCCATGCAAATTTTTGTAGAGACCAAATCGGCCTCCTTAGTTGTGCTTTGGCCGAATTTCTACAAGGGCAAAAGAGGGAACTTCGTGGCTTATATATGTATACACCCTTAGTTCACCCATTTCATTTCCACACTTTCAAACACAAACACAACTCTAGGGACTTCTCAAATCCTTAGAGAGAAATAGAAAAGAAATAGAGAAAGAGAGAAAGAGAGTTGGCCGTGAGGTGTAGAGAAGGAAGAAGAAGGAAATCCAAACTTGACCAAGCCCTTACTTTTGAAGATCTAAGTGCTAGGAACCTCAAGAACCAACCTTCTTGGTAGAAGAACCGAAGAACAAGAGGAAGAAATGTAATAGTCTAGTTTTTTCTTTTTAGTTTGTAGATCCCTTCCTTTTTCTTCTTGCATGTCTATTTTTGTGATCAATCTACGATTGCATGTAATTTCTAAGCTTTGATCTTGAGTTTTCAAGAACCAAACGAACTTGTATGACCCTAAACCATGGACTTATATGATTCGGCCATACCTAGAAAACTAGGTCATGATGCTTTTAACTTGATTTAAATTCTTGTATGTTTACTTTCATGATTTGTAAGATGCCTCTATGTGTTATTCTTGGACTAAAATTAATTTGTAATACTTGTAACTATATGTTTGTGTTTCGGTTTATATTTTCTTGCTTAGATCTTAGTGTTTTCCTAACCAAGACTTAAAAGATCTAAAGTTTTGTTTAAGTTTTTGTGAAACTCAACATAAATCTCTCTTGCATGTATATTTTTCTTGTTTTAAATCATGATCTATGTGTGTTTATGTGCTTATTTGACAAATCAATTCATGATCTAAGCTTAATGAATGGTAAAGTAAAATTATTTGGTCTTGCATGTTTAATCTTTTGTTAAAACCGTGAGTTAGGATGTTTTTAAGAAATGATTTGATAAATAAATTTTTTCTTTGAACTTGATTAATAATAGATCCAATATCTTTAGTATTGCATGTTAAATTTTCTTGCTTAAATGGTGATATATGATGTATTCGTGTGATTCCTTCATGAATGATTATATGATTTAAGTTTGCTTGAAAACAAAGTTAAGATCTTTTATTTTCATGATTGATTTGATGATGACTTATTGATCTATATGTATATATGTTATGATCCATGTTTAATAAACAAAAAGTGAAGCATGCATGTTGATTTTAAGTAGGAAAATCATGTTTTTATGTGATGCATGTCACGGTTTCAAAGAGAAAATTTAAATAAACAAGTTTTCAAATGATTTGGAAGTATGAACATGATTTAGTTTAATTGTTTGATTTTTATGTATGCTTTATTTTGTGAAAGGCCATTCGGCCATATCTAATAAAAATGAACCTCATGTTTTTATTATGTGAAACTTTAATGCATGTATATGATAGGGCTAGATATAATAATTTTAAGTGCATGCATGAAAACATTAAGTTAAAGGGAAATAAAAATGAAACTTTGAAGTGTTTTGTGATTTAACTTGTTGTTTGAATTAAGTTAAGAAAATAAATTAAGATTGTTAAATTTTCCTTTTTGGATGCTCTCGGTTTTTAATCCCAAAAAGAAAGAAAATGATTTCAATTGTTGTGCTTCTATGTATGCATTAATCTTTGTAAATTTACATCTATATGATTCGGCCTAAGCATGTTAATGTAATTGGAAAATTTGTTTATATGAAATCACCTTTATGAATGACTATGTGTTGTGTGTATGATGCCATGTGTATGATGTATTATTTGTTTTGATCTTTTCGGTTTTGTTAGAGATAAAATAAATAAATTGATTTAATAAATGATTTTTAATGTGACTTGTTTATGTGATGTTGTGAATGTTTTAGTGATGTATTGTTTGAAAAATGTTTTACTGGAAAATATGATTTTTGGAATTTTATTTTCTTAAGTTTTGGATTTTGCTTAATAACTAAGAACAATGATTTTTATAACATGAACGTTTTGAAGAAAGTGGAGAAATGAATTCTGTTTTGATAAGAAATCAATTTAAAGTTGTTTCAAAGTTTTCTTGAAAACATTTTTGTTTTTGATTTGGATTTGAAAACTTTTTGAGTGTGAACAAAGTGTTTTCAAAAAGAAATGATTTCAAAGTGTTTTAAAAACAAATTAATGAATCCGTTAAAAACGTTCCTAACGCACGGGGAAAAATGCTATAGTTCGGACGACCGACGCAAAAGGAAACGAGGTGGAATTAGCGATCGGGAAATCTCGGAAAGCTTTCGAAGGCTACGTATTTGAGGTGAGAGAGGGGCTTCCCTTAAGACGCCGTGGTATTTAGGTAACTTATTAAGAGGTCCAATCATCTCAAAGGTTGGACTCCAATCTCATTTAGCGTAGTGGTGTATGTGATAGCTATTGTTTGATTGTTTGTTTGGCTATCCACCCGAACGACTAAGATTGGTTTATTGAATTTGATATGATGTTTTCTTGTTGATTATGTTTGAGTTATTTAATTATCTTATGATCTGTTTATCTGTTTGAATAATTATGTTGTTTGAGAAACATCAGTGTGCTGAATTAAAGAGAATTAAATTGTGAAAGTAAGGAAATGTGGTTGAGAATATGATAAGTAATAACAAAGATAAAGCAAGAAAGAAGAATGATAATAAAGAGTCGAGAGTGATAGAAAAGAGATAAAGAGATGAGACTGAGGATGAGTTATGCAAGTAAGATGAGTGATGGAAAATGAGATGTGGCTTGAGCGGAGCTGGGCTCCTTTGTTTTGTTTTAGTCTGGGAACTAGTGTTGAGTTGAGCTTTCTCCTCCATTAGCGCTCAGCAAAAATTGTGATTTTTGAAAAAGGTTTTGAAAATGATTTTTGAAATGCTTTTTGTTAAAAGATATATTTTTGAAAAAAGTCATGTGAACCAATATTTTCGAAAAAAGTTTTTGTGCAAAGATCCATTTTTGAGAAAAGTTTTGGAAAACAATCTTTTTGATAAAGTTTTTGAAACAATATCCTTGAGAAATTTTCTTTTGAAATGAAGTTTTTAAGAAAATCTTTAGTAGTAATACTTTTGAGAAAGTTTTATGAAATGACCCTTTTGAGAAAAGTTTGTGAAAGCATATTTTTGTGAACGTTTGTGAAAATAGAATTGTGAAGTTTTTGGGAATATTATTTTGAGAAAGTTTTGTGAAAGGTTATTTTTGAGAAAATTTATGAAATGATATTTTGGAAAAAGTTTGGTGAAGTGAAAGTTTTGTGAAATTATGTTTTTAAAAAGTTTTGCGAAAAGTATTTTGGAAAAAGATAAGGAAGTGAGTTTGAGAAAGATGAGGAAATGAGTTTTGAGAAAGTGATGAGAGAAAGAGTGTGATATGAGATGTGGAAATGTGATGTGATGAATTGGGGAACAGTTTGAAAAGATTAGTGGTCGGGACTCGTTGAAGGGATGCACCAAGGATGAGCCGACCGTTAGGATTAAATCATTAATAAATCTTAAAACCTTAAAAGACTATTAAAAGACATGAATAACGCGGTCAGGTATGAGAGTGTGTGTCGAAGTAGTGGATAGGAAGGAACCATAGGTATCTGCGGATACTTAGGAGGAGATTGCATAAGGAGAGGACGATGACGGTGAAACGTCAAGAAGTCTAGAGTACTGTTCTAGGCAGAACGAACTCCATATGTGGTGCACTAACGTGGTGGGGACTAGGTCTAATACCGTGGTAAGTTCTGCACTCGAGACTAGAACTGTACTGTCGCCCCCTTGATTGCAAATCGAGAACAGTGAGAGGGACTGGAACGGGGCATTTGTGATTGCCGCTGAGAGCGTGCACTGTTATTTATGATTATGATTTGATGCAAGGCCTCCTGGTCTGGGACCATTTGTTGTGTGACAGCTGTCGTGCCCGCGTGGTAAAGGTCCTGTACTCCTGTTTGCTTCCGACTAGGTGTGGATGGATGACCGAGGAGATGTAGACGTGTGAGCCGATTGCCTCAATGATGTTTGTTCCCCTAATCATTGAGTGAGTTGTGATGATAAGACTTAATAAATTTTAAAGATTCAAAAAGAAAAGTAAAGTACTGGTATTGAGTATTGAATGAGATTGAGAAGTAAGGATAATATGATGTATGTATGATGATGATGATTATGTTTGTTTATATGTTCTGTTTGTTATTTATTGTTTTATCTTAATAATTGCCTATCGTAAATCCACATAGTCGACATTACATGTTTTGGATAGCTCACTCTCTCCTATATGTCTGTTTGGTATTGGAAAATTCTGTATGGTCCTTAGATGGAAAACATAGCGAAGTTTCAGGTCATTCGGGAGATAGGAGCATCTCCACTAAAGGGAGACAATATAACTATGACTGGTCGTGTCATAGTTTATATTGAGATGAAACGGAATCGAAGGGAAATCATGGAGAGACTGCTAGCTCGTTATGAGGAGGAGAGGAAAGCACGAGAAGCGACCATGGAAAGTATTGCTAAGGAGGCTGATGAGAAGGATGCTGCTGACGACCCGAGGATTCGACTTGCCAAGAATCAGAGTAGCGCAGTGGAAGCGTTAGAGTAGATGACTAGAAGTTAGGTAATTCCCCTTTCAGAGTTTTGTAATTCCATTGCAAGTTACTTAGAAGTCCTGGTGCTAACACGCTGTAACCCCAACTGAAATCCTTTTCAGTAATTATGTTTTGGAATTAAGATGAATGGGCGATTAATTTGAAATGATGTTTTGAAAACAAGTTTCAAAGTGTGGTGTCTTGTGACATCTCGGTTTGGAACTTGAAAGGTGTATGCAATATGAGAACATAAGTTTTAAATTGTAACCATGTTTTGAAAGGTATACATGTTCTCATCTTACATAACACTTGCAAAAAAAAAAAAAATTTGGCCCAAAATTTCACTATAAACAGTTGTGGTTTTCAAGTCGCCAAATCGGGGTGTTACAGATATCATTGATCAAGCTCTCCAAATCAGCACGACGCTCCATCAGCAATTGTCGCTTCGCAATAAAAGTTCCCTCATCAAAAGGAGGACGCTGACCTTCCACTTGTTTGATGACATTATCAAGCCAAACCCCTGAATATTGATGAAGTTTAAGAGACTGCAAATAGTCCAACAGAGAAGATTTTTGATCCCAGGAAAAGGAATCCACGTCTTGATTTACAGTAAGCTTCAGCACGTGTAGCATGGTATGAAGCTCAGCTTCATTAAAAATCTGAGGCAAATGCAACCCAGGCAGCACTAAATCTGAATGAGCATGGAAGAACGAGCTTAGAAGCGCTATATCCTCATCAGAAAGGGGCTTGGTCATCTTCAAAGACAGCAACGCTACAAAGCAAAGAATGGCAACAGTAAATAAGAAGCAAAATGACAAATGCACAAAACAAAAGAAAGAATAAAATGAGAAACAAGCAATGACACTTACGGAAGGAAGTTATATTAGGAGCAACATCAGGAACAACTTCAGCTTGAAGAGGAACCTCTTGGGTGGAAGTCAAATCAATAACAGTATGGAAAGAAGCTTGTCGAATTGGGGTAGCAGTAGCCTTGGAAGAAGCAGGGGTGGCAACAGTTTCGTCCCTTTGAGGAGGAACAGGAGTAACAATAACAGGAGGAGCATCATCACGAGCAGGGGAGTCAACAACCATACCCCTTGGAGACATCGAATCACCAACTAAGACATCTTCCACGGGAGGAGATTTGGAAGCAGCATCCTCAGGGACGGCCTCAGGATCCACATTCATGGGGGAACCCGAAGGAGAAAGAGTAGCAAGAGGCTCCACTTCCAAAGGAGCAGGAGTCTCACCCTCGGTAAAATTACCAGAAGCAGAACCAGATGAAATGTGCTCAGAAACAGGAGTACCTTTGGATTTTGATTTGGGAGCAACAAACTTAGGTGGAGAACGACCGGGTGGAATCTTCACTTTAGCAGCAGAGGCAGGACGCTTGGCTTTAGAAGTATCTGATCAAAAATAGGCAGAAATGGTAAGAATGCAGCAATGCATAAGCAAGAAAGAAAGACACTGTAAATGGCAAAGCAAATAAAAATAACATAGGAAGGCAGGATAACACAAGGAAGCAGGGAAGTCTGGCTTTGGAAAAGGGAAATCGAACCAGGAAGGACAGGATCAGTAGAATGCTTTTTCTCCTAACACCTCATCATGAGAAGAATCAGTATCGGAAGAAGAAGGAGATGACTGATGACTCCCAGGAGTAGGAACCTCGACGCCCTGAACCACTCGGTCATCCTCAGAAGAAGAATAATGAGCCACAATGGATGCACCAGTATCATCCTCCTCTTCATCTACTAAATCAACATGATCAGGAGTTGAAAGGGTTGGAGAAGAAACACGGGCCATCAAGCGAAGTGAGTGCCGGGAAGGAGTAGAGACTGGGGCGCTCCCTTTTGTCTTAGAGGGAAGGCTTGAAGTCTTTTTAGCAACAGAGGGCTTTGGGATTGGGGGACCAGAGACAAAAGCCTTCTGCTTACCTTTTTTCGAAGCTGTGGATGCAGATGGGGAGGATGCTGGAGTTTTCCTCTTACGAGTCTGAGGAGCAGAGCTGGTTGCACCTAAACATGAACAGTACATTAAACATGAATACTAGACGAAATAAAAAAAAGAGAGAGAGAAGAGAAAAGAAAGTAGTAGCCATAGAACAAGAATACCTTTCTTCAGGGGAGTGGCATAATAAGGGTCCATGAAGGAAATGGACACAGTGGCAGGAGTAACAAGATTGGGAGTCGCCTCAAAACTGCGAAGGCGTTGCAACACACCTTGGTGGGAGTCCAACCAGCTTTGAAGAACACCACCAGTAAGAGTAGGAGAAATATAAAAGGGGAAAGAGTCCTCTGGATCTGAATCATCAGGGGTCCGAAAAAGCACTGACTTAAGAGCCGCCTCTACCCCTATGGGAGCAACATGAAGGCTGCAAGGGGGCTGATCCCAGCCAAATTGGCGGACGACCCTGTCTGGTCTATAAGCATACGGCCACAAAGCTCCCTCGTGTGCACTCTTATTATCGGTGGGTACGAATCCAGGTAAGCGACATGGAGTGAGGATCAGATTCCAAAGATCAGTAACACCCTCTGACTTCTTTGAGATGCCATTTCTTGCCGCAAAAAGAAACCTGTCGTTAGTGTAAAGATCATGAAGTAGTTCCCCAGAATGAAACAGTGGCTTGGCATAAGGGCGAAATGAAAAACTCCCTTCATCATCAATTACATGGACTAAGGGACACCTCGGTTTGCCTTGGGACCAATGCCATGATCGGATCTTGGAAGAATCAATGTCAACCCCTTCAGTATTTTCAGCAGCACCTTCAGCATTGTCACTTGTATCATCAGGTTTGGGTCCCTCCGGACCAAACTTCGGAAAATGTTCAAACAGAAAGTGTTGTAAAAAGGTCAGGTCCAAATAGCAATTTATGGGAAAGCGGCCATAAGAATTGCTCAGTTGCTCAGCAATCTGATCCAACCTTGCATACAAGCCACCAAGGTACAACGACGGCAATGGAAGACGAATCCCTTGAGACAGCATACTAGCGAAAACGAAAACAGCAGGACTCACAGATTCCCATGGTGGTCCCAGAAAAACATAACGACTAAGCCAGAAAGCAATAAAACCTGCTCTGTACAAACCCTCATCCAGAGTAGGGCCAGATTTGAAGTTGTCACCAGAAACTTCACCGAAGAAATACCTTACCCAGTTTGCAAAAGTGTGTTTTAAGGAAATCTTCTTACCTGATTGTTGGCCCTTTGAGGAAGATTTGCCAGCGCTCCTGCCCCTAGATGAGGACCCTTTCCTCTGCGATAAGAGGTCACGAGAGTGCTTAGCGCTCAGCACTATAGCAGCTTTTAACTCCCTTGCCATGTCAAGGAACTTTTCATCAATATCAGATAAAGACAAGTTAGGATCACCAAAAGAGGGTAATCTCATGAGGACGATTACGTCTTCTAGGGATGGAGTAAACTCCCCCCATGCGGTGATAAATGTGTGGGTGGTCGAACACCAACGCTGTACCAGCATATGGAGATCAGTTACCCTCTTACATACGCTGAGCTTGGTAGAAATCTTGATAGCCTCAGCGATTGCTGTACTTTCCAAAACTTCAACGAATGAGGGGTCATCCCTGAAGACAGAGGCAACCCATTCAGGCCAGCCACCGGTCACACTAAGTCTCATGTGAAACCGCACTTCTGACCAGGGAAACTCAGCCCTCAGCAAGCGAGATCGAAGCAATGTCGGACCCAGAGTCTTACTATCACCATCAGTCACAGGCGAGGTTCTCAAATGAGCAAACTCCTCCGAAACAACAGTGGCCTTTAAAGGGAAATTGTGAAACAAGTTACCGGATTTGGGAGGACCCTCAAATGGAGGAGAGGGACGGGGAACGTCTACCCAGCGGCGGTACCCTTGCTCCACGGGTTCGGAGCGAGGAGGGGGAAGATCATTCAGAGCAACAATAGAAATAGGTTGAGGAGACGTCCCTTCATCACTAACATATTCAAAAGCGTCAGATTCCAGTTCTTCACCAGAAGAAGTTACAGCATTCGAATGAGCCATGGAGGAGTGAACAGTTTTCGGTGAAGGAAAGAAGAAGGGGCTATTGTGAGAGAGAGAGAAGGAGGAAAGTCTTTCAGAATGAGAGGTGGAGAAACGTGGGTATGAGAAGGCATGCTTGAAGTAATAACGTTAAGAAGTAAGTGGAAACACGGTTACCAACAGCACAAGCCACGTTTCACACGACAAGAGGCTGGCAGAGAGTAGGGTTGCAGGCTAGCAAGTTTGTATTTGAAAAAATAGGATTATTTCAAATACAAAAAGGGGCTATTGTTTAGGATGAGGAAATAATTAATTATTGGGCCAAAAGCCCATTAGCAAGGAAACAAATAAAGAAAAGAAATTCTCAGATGGCCCATAAAGATTGACTCAAAACCAAAGCAGGTTTCCACACCAGCAGTGGCAGGGAACGTGGGAGCGTCCTCAGGTAAAGGCGTCCTCACCCACAACACTCATCCAAAGCTGATCTTGGGAAAACCTCTTCTGCTAAGTTACCTCTCCTTGGGCCCAACGCTTGGCAGCTATGATCACCAAATATACCATAAACAGAAGAGATGTCATTCCATTCAAGTACCAAATATGGCATGCCAGTAAAGAAGATGCCATTCCTTTCAAAGAAGAAAAGGCACTGTTCATCTCCCCTACCAATGCTGAAAGAAGCAACGACCAGAGGATAATGAATGGAGTATCACAATACCCATCAGATAAGGAGAAGGCCAAACTTGAAGACCAAGACACAAGACCTTTACATAAGGATCTCAACACACAAGCAGGAGGCAGGCCAACAGAAGGCAACACCACAGAGAAACACAAATACAACGACACACTCATAATGGAGAAATCATAGAGAGTTTTGGGAGAGATAAACTGAGAGCGTCCTATGAGTCTCATCAATTTTCATTATATTTTCTGACATTTACGCTCTCTTTCTCTCTTGTATTTCCTCTCCCATTACCAATAATAAAATGAGGCCTTGATTTCACTAAGTTTACGAACCCATCTCTTTTATTTTGCATTCCTGTTATTTTCCTTGCAAAATACAAAAATCTTGGCAGAAAAAAGGTGCTTTTGGCAGCACTGCATTTGAGTGAAATTCAAACATATCCGCAACCTCATCCCTAAAGAAATACACAAAAATGCTTTAAAAAAATTAAACCCATCAGGTCTTGAACTCTTGCCCCTTTCACAATTATATCCACCACTTGATCATGTTCATCAAGTGGAAACATAATTGATCAAAAAGATGGATGTTAGAACTTCCACCCGAGCAATATTGGAATGGTGGCAATCATAAGAGTATAAAATATACTTTTCACTATTTTCAAATTACATTTAGCTTTTTAACAAATATTTTTAGTATTTTCTTATATTCTATTATCGTATACATGAGTTCTGAAATTAAAATTATTGAACTCGTTAAATCATTCTCACACCATCTTATATCAGCACACATTTCGTAATTGAACATAAGTATTACAACTCGCACCAGCCATATTCATAGGCACAAACTTTATTTACCATATTCATGAGACTATCTAGTTTCACACACTCAAACACTCGAACAGCAATTATATTGTAGGATACCCTAGTCAGTCTGAAACAAGGGCTTCGACAAGAGCAGCAATGGCAGATACAGGATTTCCAAAAATGGCTGAAAATATTAGCTTGAATACCACCACAGCTATCTTGGTGTACTTCCATATTCTCCTTGATCTCATTGACCTTCCACCTTGGACCAACCCCATGCTTGGAAGGGCAAGTTGAGACTCCATTTCACTCATCTGAATTGAATTGCTTTGTTGAGAAAAATAGCCTCTCTTCCAGTTCTCAAGAATCAACTTCTTGAAACAGGACACATGATAGCAAGCATTCCCCTCAGAAGACACATAAGACCAACCTTTTACTCCATCCACCACATTCTTACTCTTGCATTTGAGGCACTTTGAAGGAACCTTCTGACACAGTTTCAATGTCACACGTTCACCATCATCTGAATTGCCTGTAACAATACAGTGTTATTTTTATATTTCATCACAAGTACAACTTAGTCAAACTATATCTATTTCTCACTTATTTTTATTTTTTTTATTTTTACTAAAAATAATTAAAAATTGTCTAAATTTGGTTACCCAAATAACATTTTTTTAAAAAAAAAAAAAATAATTGAGAGACTTGTGTAGGGAAACTTACATATAAATCGATACATGACATTTTGATATTTGTTACTTTTAAAAATAAAAAAATAGAATAAAAGAGCGTAAATAACAAATGTCATAATGTTATGATGTGTAGACTTGTATGAAAATTTTTCTAATTAAGATTTTAATTATATTTTTTACCTGAGATACTATCTTTAAGAAGCAAGCAGCAAGGGTGTAAGTCAAATCCTGTTTCAGAGCAATGGTACACAAACCCTAACACATCTTGTCCACATGCATCACAATATCTTGTGCGGTGACCAGGTGTTTTCTCATAAAACACAAAATCACTTTTTGGGAAAAAGTGATGGAAGGCTGGTGAAACAACTTTTTGACACTCTTCATGCAAGATGTATTTACACATGTTTTCACAAGTGTAACTGCCTCTAAACCCTAGCTCTTTACACCCGCTGCACTTGTATGGTGCTCCTGGAGGATTCCACTTCAGTGGTTGATGATCATGGCTGGGACAACCCATCTCGGTTATTTCCATCTCTTGTAATAAAACTTTATAAGAAAATAAAATTAAAAAAAAAAACAAAAACAAAACAAAGTTAATGTAATAATCAAAAGCAAAATTGAAAATATGTGATAATCAATTTAATTATGTTGCCTTGCCAAATTAACACTAGAGTATAATGTATATAATAGACGAAAATAATAGTTTATTTCAAAGATATCAAATGAAAGGAAACAAATCTAAAATTGACGTGGCAGATAAGAAAAACAAAATCTTAGCTATTTGGCATGACATACGTACGAAAATGGGCAGATGCCCAGATTGTTGTTAAGATATATGCTTGTTACATTCTAAAAACATATAACTATATATTGGCACCATGACTTGGAAGGTAAGGCTTGTAGTTTTGTAAGACATTTCAAGTTAATTTCCAAGAAAGTTGGATTTTGTCATTATATTTTTGTTTTATAGATATTTTATCATTATCTTTTACATGGCACGAAACATAGTCATTGAAAATTGTTATTTACTTTGGATGACGTCCAAAAACGAGTTTACAGGTATGGTGGAACCCACAATGCTTCTTTTAACTGAGTTTTTCTTGTTGGAAAAAGCAATTAAGAGGATCTTAATTCATACTCCCTCACGTTTCTATTATAAGAAAAATAACCGAAATCATATATTTTAAGAAAGTTAGTTGAATATATTTAATTTTTTCAAAATCATAAAAATATTGCTATTGGGAATGAAATAAAAATTAACTGGAATCACTATTTTCTATAAACATTTTAGGAATGATTGTATTGGGAATAAAAAGTTAGTTAACATTTTCTTATATTAGAGACCAAGAAAAGTATGTCTGAATTTTCTTATATTACAGACCGGAGTTAGTATAATGTAAAAAGTTAATAAAATTTTGAAAATTCAACTAAAATGAAAGGAACAAATTTTTAATGCTTTGTTTAACAAATTAATTAATTAAAATATTAATTATTTATTATATCTTTAATTAATTATTCAATTATTAATTAATAAAATATAAAAAAATTATTCATTATTATAGCTTAATTTGAGACATTATTTTATATAAATTTTTTCTAATTTTGATAGAGAGAGTAAAAGATATCGAAGATGCACAAAGAAAGGAACATAAAAAGAAAATAACATAAGAGCATTCACAATATAGTCTTAACATCAGACTTATTAGACTCTAACGCATTAACATTACTTCATCATGTACTTTAATTTTAAATTCAATTTCATTTTAATAATATTTTTGAAACGTAATTGTAATAATGTTAATTTTTTACTATTTCTAAAAATAATCTCAAATATTTATTTTCACATCAATATATTTATAAATTTCTAAAAACTATATTTGCATTCAAATAATATTTAAAAATTAAAATATTCAATTTTGTGTTTGAAAATGTGTCATAACCATCTATACTATCTATACTATCTTCTATTATGAAGAAAACACCATTTTTTTAACTACTTTAACTAATTTTTAGTTGGCGTAAATTAGCCTGTGACCAAAATACTCCTCTCCTAATTCTAAATTACATTAATTTTAAAAATAACTGTTATATAACTGTTGTGTCAAAAGCAACTCTCTTCGTAAAAAAATAAAATAAAAATAAAAATGCAGCAACAACTGTCGGCAGTTTTCTTGCTATCCTATGATGCAGTTTTGAGTCAGTTGGTTTTAGAGAGTGGGGTGAAAATTTATTAGTACTATAACAAATCCACTGCTATTATTAATAAATTCATTCCTTAAACCATAACAGACACGTTTTTAAAAAGATTGGTTGTTTCTACCACTACATTCAGTTTTCTTAATTCCTTTATTTGCAATACCATGAACTCTCTATCTTTCTCAATTTCACTACGACAACACATAGGTAGCAATTATTTTGGAGAGCCAAACATGAGAAATCAAATGAGAAAGTGGTTCTTCTCCTTCTTCGTCATCATCATCAAGGAAATGGAGTAATAAGAAGAACAATCAAGATAAGCCAAAACAATCACAAAGAGGACTGGGTATATATTGCACAATTGGAGAGAATAAGGATACGTGATCAAATGACCTCTTACATTGGAGAATAAGAGAGTTTTTTGACTTACTTTATCCCAATTTTATTTATTCATATTTATTTGTATATAAAATATTTATTTTCACTATCATTTCTCATTGAACAATAATAAATATGTAACACTGTTTAAATAATGTGTTTTATTTTTCAACCTTTTCATTTTTCAAATGTAACATTGTTCTCCAATTTTATTTATTCATATTTATTTGTATATAAAATATTTATTTTCACTATCATTTCTCATTGAACAATAATAAATATGTAACACTGTTTAAATAATATGTTTTATTTTTCAATCTTTTCATTTTTCAAATGTAATATTGTTCTGTGTGCAGGGAGTACATTTATACGTAACATGTCATCTTCAAGGATATAAGAAACAAAAAAAGTATTGGAATCAAACCAAAGCATGATGGAGATAGATAGAAAAAGAAAATGGTCTGGAGATGCATATGCAAAAATCTTCTTCTTAATTCACTCCAACCTTTTGCCCCCTTTCTTTTTTCTATTGTGTACTTAGAATGGTTGTTTTTTCATTACTTCATTCTTATTATTTGTTTCAATTTTTAAAATTTTTTTGTTACTTCTTTTTTATCAATTTACTTCTTTCTTATTATATTGGTATCAATTTTTAAAATTGTTTACAATTTTCTTTACTTATTTCTTATCATCTGTTCAATTATTTTTTTTATAAATTGTTAACACTTTTTTATTTATTTTTTCCTCACATCTATATTCTTTGTTATAAAGAAATATATTCCATTCAAATTTTTTTTATTATTGTCCCCTTTCTTTTGTCTTATATTTTTTTTTTGGGTTTAGAACAATTGTTTTTTCATTAATTCTTTATTTTTGTTTGTTTCAATTTTTAACAATTTTTGCGTTACTTCATTATTATCATCTGTTTCTATTTTTTTACATTATTAACAATTTTTTTATTTCCTCACATCTATCTACTATCTTTGTTATAAAGTGCTTTATCTCATTCAATTTTTTTATTATTATTTCTTTCTTATTATTATCTTCTACAATTTATTTTAAAAAATTGAAAACAATCTTTTTCACTATTTGTTAGTTAACTACTATGGTTTACACTTTATAAAAAAAACATATATTTTTTCATTACTTTTTTCTTATCATTTGTTTCAAATTTTTATGTTTAAATCTTTGTTCTATATTTCTTTCTTATTATTATATTTTTCAATTTATATTATAAAATTTAAAAATAATTTTATTTGCTATTTGTTAGTTAACTATTATGGATTTAACAAATTTTTATAATTAGGTTTATGAAAAAAAAGTTTTTTTACATTATGAAATGCTTAACAAATTTTTGTAGATAATGACAAAAAAAAAGAGAGAGAAAGAGAATTAGGGGATGAAGATGGTTAAAATATTGGTGGGACCGAGTTGGGAGAAGAGTAAATGAGTGGGGTGGTTATTTTAGAGAGGAATCATGTGGGAGGGAGATAGATAATAGTGTTGGAAACCAACAAGCCGCCTAACAATCTACTAGGGGGAGTGAATAGTAGTTTGAAGCACTAATACCAATTTTTCGGATTAATTGAATGTTGTTAATTTATGCTTGCTGTTTTTATGAAAATTGTCGAGTTTATGCCGAGCAGATGCTGATAGCCTATTGTCTAAGCCGAGCAATAGATTATCCGAGCTGCTACACAGAAACCGATTTTTGCAGCGAGAACTTAGCAAACACGAATTAACGAACAGAGGTCGGTTTTGCCGACTAAGATGCTCAGAAATAGCAAATGCAACATGCAGTAAAGAGAGAGACACAAGAAATTTTATACTGGTTCACTCTCACCCACTTGAGAGCTACGTCCAGTCCCCCCTGAACCACATGGAGCTTTCACTAAAAATTAATTTAAATGATTACACATGGATTTTACAAGAGAACCTCTAATCCTAACCCAGTCACAGATTGTACCAAACTTTTGACACTACCCCAAATAAATTGATCGCTGAAGAACCTCTTTAGCACTTTACACACTGAAGCTTCTTGAAACCTTCAAGAAACAACTTCTTCAACACGGTTACAGAGATGAATGAAGAGTATGGCTCCAACTCGAAAACTCAACAGAGTCTGATTTGAAAGTTTATGTATCTGGTGAGTAATCGATTAAGAAAAGGGATTTCACAGAGAAGTTGAAAACTGGGTTTCAAATGTGAAATTTTGTTTCTCTGTGCTCTTAGAAAATTCTATCATTGTTGTGTTGTTCTCTCTCTTGTTCTTCGTATTTTTCTCAGCTCTGCTACAAGAAGAGGAAAGTTGGGCTTTTATACTAATCTCAATACCCAACAAAGAGGAAAGATATTTTGTGACCCAACTATCCTTGCAACGGATATTCCAAATTTTATCCATTTTGCTGCAACGTTTAGATTTTACACGTATGTCCTTTTTAGAAGCTTCTAATTTGCAGCAACGTATAGTGACTACTGTTGTCCTTTCCAAATTCAATCCCTTTTTCAAATTTGAAATTCGAGTCTGGCGGAATTCATGACATCTGAAATGTTGATGACTTAATGTTGAAGACGATGAACAGTTAATCTGAGCTTGTCATCGATTCGAGCTGGGGAACTTGACTTCTTATGCAGTAGAGAGCTAAGACATAACCGAGCTTGAACCGAGCTGAAGAACCGAGCTTGATGATGCTTGCACTGTTGTTGGCCAAGTCTGAACCGAGCTTGACCATGACCTTTGACTTCCGAGCTGTGGCCGAGCTTCTCATTTTGTCTAGAGTTTGAATTTGAGCCGAGCTTTGGCCGAGCTTTACTCACTAGCTATAATACGAAGTTGAAATCCGAGTAAAGGCTGAGCTGAACTGATGCGATGCCGAGCTTGACAACTGATTTGAGCTTGACATCTTTCTGAACTGATCTGATCTGGTGTGATGCCGAGCTTAACAAAAGTTCGATCTTGACAACTAAACCGAGCTTTGGGACTTGAGTGATTTAACTTCTTGATGAACAGTGTTGTCGAGCTTGACAATGTCATCGAGCTTGGGTAACTTGAGCCGAGCTTGATGACTTTGTACTTGGCATATGTTCTTGGCATCCGTTCGAGCTTTTAGACGAGCTGATGGAAGTCCGAGCTTCTTCTCGGCTGACTGAGTCAACTACATTGGCTGAGCATTTTCGAGCTTCTGACTTGCTGCTGGTTTACAATTCTTCAAAGCAACTGCTGAGCATCTTTCGAGCTTGCATCTTCTGAGCTTCTTCCGAACTGAGCTTTGACCTTGATATCATGGCTAGTACTACATGTTCGACTGAGCAAGTTCCGAACGTCTTCCGAACTTGCATCTGTGCTACTGCCGAGCTTGATCTCGATACATAAGACCGAGCATATTTCGAGCTTGGACCTGAATTGCTGACTTGCCACAGGTAGCTGAGCATGAATCGAGCTGAGCATCAAAGACGGAAATCAACACACAGAACTGGTTCATTTGCCAAGCTTCATATCTTGCACTGATTCATTTGACTTCATCAAAGCTTTGGCCGAGAACCAAACTATTTGTCTTCATCAAAAACTCTTTGATTCAACAAATAGAGTATGAGGAGGTTGATGGGGTCTAATGGTGAGAAAAAGTTGGAGATGAGGTCAAAAGTGGTGGGACCAATTAATAAAAAAAGTTTGAGATGAGATTAAATGTGGTGGGGTCAGTTTATGGGATAAACCTATATATCTAACACTTTTTCCAAACCTATCTATACATATATTCTAAATTCCAAATATAGAAATTTTATCCAAAATTTAAGTTAATGATATATATATATATATATATTGTTTTAAAAAAAGGGTAATGGTATATATATATATTGTTTTAAAAAGAATGACAATGGAATGCGGAATGACAAGCACTTTATATTAAAAAAAACCCTTCTTTAACTAACCTAACTAAAAAACTGTTAAATATGTACGTAATTTGCAATGCCCAAAATACCGTTCTAATAAAAAAATTACCATAAAATTGTCCGTCAAAATAGTACAGTTACAATCCCATGCAGTTGCATTGTCTGTGATGTTACTATAACCACTTTAATTTGTTTGTGATGAAACTACCATGACAATAAAATAGTGCAGTTCCAATGTATGTGTAGTTACTATAACCACCCGGTGACATATTTTATAAGTGAATTAACCCCTCACTACTAATTGATTATTATGCAGTTTTTATCTTTTGGTCATTTTTTGCCTTGATCTCATTTTTTACACTTAAACCCCTCTCCTTCTTCACTCACTTTGTCTCTTTGATAAGATAATGGCTCTTGGTTTTTGTCAAATTTTGCATTTGTGTTTTGTATTCATGTTATTATTAATTTTTTTTAAAGTTATTATTCATCTGTTTATTCTTTGTTAGTTAATTACTATACGTGGCTTATATTCATGTTGATCGATATTATTCACAATCCCATGTGAATTATTTTCTGTACGAATAATACTATTTTTTTGTTTTACTTTTCCATTTCCTTTGTTATATTCAGGTTGTAATGGATATTGATGACATATTATCTTAACAAATGATGAAAGCAAAGAGTTCGGAATTCAACACAATGGGATAGACAATTTGCTAGAAATCCTTAACAAGAAGAAAAGAGAGAATGATACATCAACTCATATTTAATTTTCCAATCTAAAAAAAAATCATTTTATTTCTTTTTATAAAATTAGTATCAAACTTCCCTATCCTCAAATATCTCATATTTTATCCAATGTGAATTTTCTTTCTAATTTGGATTGGATAATTTTCAAAAAATAATTGAAAAAATTCATTCATAGCACATTGAGTACTTCATTTCTTACACTACATCAGGACCACCTGTATATAAAAAAAGATACCTACATATTTGATAGAAAAAAATGTAACGATTTTTTGGAAAGTTAAATTATTGTCTTTAATATTAAAGGTCACCATCATACATACCTTTAATGCACTTAAAGGTATATTTATTCATAAATCAACACATCTTACAATTATTAGTATTTTTTTTTTTACTTTTATTAGTTTTTAGTTAAAATAAAGGTTTGAAATCCACCTTTCATGGTTCTTGAAATTTTGCTACTTCATCTTGAATAATGTTTTTCTTAATTTTCTACTTGATCTGATGCTTTAATGGAATTCTTTCATTTCCTCAGGTTCTGGTCACACATAACGATGACTTATACCTTTCGGACATGCTATGTATTGATAAAGGAGTATGAGAAAAGGAAGATATATTTATCTATACTATCTCATAAAAAAAATCAATGTTTTATAACTGTATATTTATCTATAATATCTATACTATCTTATAAAAAAACACGATTTCATAACTGTTTGTCGAAAATGCATAAGTTATTAATAACAATTTACACAAAAATGAACATATAAATAACATTCATAAAGACCGATTTTTCAATATATCATTTTACTATAAACAACTCTGTATCATTAAAACACGACAATAGGAATGTGAATCGAATCGACAGGCAATGATGCTAGTTTTTATTACAAAAAAAACGAATTGCAATAATAATTTCAGTAGCTTTATATTTTTTACATATCAATTTTTTTAATGCTTTTATATATATATATATTTATATTTGATTAAATATATATTATAATATATTTAATTTATACATTTACTTTTTTTATAATAACACAATATATATATATATATATATATTTAAGAATATTATTATATACTAATTAAAAATAATATTATTATTTATTTATTATTATTAGTTTATTTATTATAATGATGGTGCAACGTAAAATGAGAGAAATGAAAAAAAAATACAGGATCTCACAAAGTCTTAAATGAAGTCTCTTATTCTCCATCAAAATTTGAAGAGTAGCAGAATCTTTAGATAATCTAATAAAAAATTTGATGTTAGGACTCTCTGTAACACCCAAATTTTTAATCCTTGATTAATAAAAGTTAATTATAAAGTTTATTTATAATTAATTACTTTTATTATAGTATTTGATTAATTATGTGTATTTTGTGTGTGTGTGTTTGATGAAAGAAAATATATGGAAAATAATTTGATAATTATTTTTATATGAAAATAGAGGTTTTACATAATAGTCCTTGTTTTAGGACCTAGAAGTAATATTAGAAAGGTTTTGGAGGGATAGGAAATAAAATATTAATTTTTCAAAATTTGGTCATAATACTCGAGTATTCCAGCCCAATACTCGAGTATCGTATGCAGAACTGTTCAGTGTTAGTGCGTTTTGCTAAGTCAACCACCATTAATCCCAAACTTTGACACGAATTAAGCCCTTAAACTCGTCCCATAACATGCGTCGGCCTACATGAATGGCTGAATTGCTTATTTAAGCCTTGTTGTTGAGGATTGAAGCCTCATTTTGCCAAATTCTTCAAGAATTGCATGTATTTTCATGAGTTAGGGTTCTATAATTCGAGCCTTTCGTTCTCCCTGATCTTTGAGAGTTGATACACAAATTATACACCATTGTGAAGCTCACATCCTAAGCTTCACAAAGATACCAAAATCGTGAGCTAAGATTTCGTGTGTTAGGAGAATCAAAGATTGCAAGTTGGGGTTCCATTTATGCAGAAACGAAAACCTGAACCTTGGAGCTTACTTCTAACTCTGATTGTGGTAAGCTCATGCAACCATTTGATCTCAAACTTGTTTCTTTAGTTAGTATGTGTTGCAGAAAGTTTAGAGAAACTAATTTCCCCAATTTTCATTGCTAATTCATATGTCAACCAATTCGATTTTGGTGCTCTGCTCAAAACTGTTCTACACGTGTTGCTGTCAAAGGATTTTTGGGGAATTCGTGTGTGGAAGCTCTTTTTCTGTAAAGTTTCTGTTGAAGCAAGTCTTAGAGGTAAGGGGAAAGCTTTTCATACACTAGATTGAGTTTAAAGTATGTGTTTTTATATAGAGAGCAATCAAGAGGCTCTAAAGGGCTTAGTTGAATTAGGATTTTGGTTTGGAGACCAAAATGTGCTCTGTGAATGATTTGAGCAAGTTCCATTTGATGCATGCATGCTGATGTAAACACTGAAGCTATGAATTAATTCAATAATTTGAGTTTTGGTATGTTGAGATGTTGAATTTCATGGTTTTATGCATAATTAAGTGAATGTATGCAATCTCTGTGAATTGATGTGTTCTAAGCGCTTGAACATGTTTAATATATGTTATGTCAACTCTGTTGATCATTGATTTGAGTTAAAACTGGTTAAAATCGAAAATGTTATGTTAAAACCCAATTTAGAGTGTTTCTGCTGTCATAAATACTCGAGTATTCGAGCCAATACTCGAGTATTGTTTGATGCAGGATTTTCAGATTTTAACTAAACACTCGAGTATTTGATGAATTACTAGAGTATTCTAAACTGATGAACTACTCGAGTATCTGAAGAAATAATCGAGTATTTTGGGTTGACAGATGCAAAATTTTTAGAACACAATGAACTACTCGAGTATCTGTACTAATACTCGAGTAGCAAGACTGAAATTGTTTAAAGATACTATTTTCAACCTAACCACTTTTATTTAAACCTAATTATACTTAAAGTGAATGACATAATCTTTCATTTGATTATTTTTTATTATTAATTATGCCATGCTTGATGGGTTTGATATTGTCTGTTGCCACAATCACTACTACATATAAGTCATTTCAGACCGGTTCCACACTGCTTTTGAGACTGGTTTTTAACCAGTCTTAAAAGCGGCGGTCTTGTTTCCTCTGTTTAAACGAAATTGGTTCCGAGCCGGTCTCATTTGGAAATAACGAGACTGGTTCCGAACCAGTCTGAAAGTGAAAACGGAACCGGTCTCAATTAAAATATGAACTAGTCTCGTTTAGTATTTTGAACCGGTCTCAATTAACTTCCGAACCAGTCTCCTTTAGTCTTTTGAACCGATCTCAATTAAAATTTGAACCAGTCTCGTGTAGTGTTTTGATCCTGTCTCAATTAAATTTTTAACCAGTCTTGTTTAATATTTTGAACCGGTCTCAATTAAAATTTTTAACCAATCTCGTTTACTGTTTTGAACCAGTCTCATTTTCATTTTAACTTTTTTAATTATTATGGATCACACACATATAGAGAGACACTTGGCTAGCTCGATAACAAAATAATAAAATTAATAAATAATAATTGAGACATAGCTAGATACTAATATTATATTATAAAAACCACATTTTATGTATATCTACTGGTTTGACCAAAACAAGTATATATACACTTTGCTGTGAAAGAAAAAACCCACTATTATACGTAGATATAGAATTTGCCTAAACAAAACAACTATCATATTCTCACCAACAATTGTTTTAAGATGAAATTAAACTGAAATGCCTTGAGATTTGGATGAATCGATCTAGTGTCATTGCTGGTGATGGGTTCTTCTTTGGTATGATTTGCCAGAAGAATAACTTCTACATCAACATAAGGGGTCACCTTTACTCCATGTCCAGTCTTGACCAATGCTCTTAAACCAGGCTGAAAATACGAGATGTGTAACATCCCGACTCTCTAACCTTGATTTATTTATTATAATGAAAATACAGAATACTTTTTTCGCAAATAAATTTCAAAATTTTATTATTCAATTGCAGAAGCAAAGCTTCAAGTATTGTCAAGTGCGGAAGCAAAATAACAGAACTTAGTTCGATTAATAAAACACAATAGTTCAAACTAATTTACACTAATAACAATTAGACTCTGAGCTACTTAAGACACTACTCGTAACCCAGAGCATGGTTCTCAACTCCAACGATCGGGAAGGGAATCTCAAATCCCTTACCAGCACTATTCTCCCTCTTGGAAGGCGGGACCTTCATTACCTACAAGGGCAATAAGGGAGTAAGTCATAGCTAATCACGTTAAAGCGAATAATAGATAACATTGGCTAAAAGCAACAAACACAAGTATTCAAGTAGCAACAATTCCCATCATGCATATACATATGTCAAACCCTTTTTGTTCAACAGTTAATCTTATGATTAATGGCATGGTGCATGCTAATCTCAACAATTTCCCGGGGCATCACAGTTTGGAGGTGGTAGGACTTACGAGCTTCGCTCTGCACTCATGACTTACGAGCTTTGCTCTGCATAGGACTTACGTGCTTAGCCCTGCACTCACGACTTACGGGTTCCCATCTCCCGGCGTTGTAGGACTCACAGGCTTAGCCTTGCACTCACGACTTACAGGCTTCCTCCGCCCAGCGTTAATAGTATGAAAGGGAAAACCCTCGCAAACTGGAGCAATCAATGCATGAATGCAGACATAATTTATTACCAATCCTTCTTATCACATTCATTATAATTTCCATCAAGGACATGGTCCATCATCTATTTTTCCATTCATTAATCTCATCCTTAACAATTCCTTTCATCATTCTTTTAGCTGGTGCTATTGTTTTCATAGAAAAATCCATCAGCCACTTTGCGATGGTTTTAGGAATAGTATATAATCATATATTTAGTAATCCGTCGGGGCACAGCCTCCTATTGGCGGATATTTATTGCAACAACCCCATTGGGACTCCCATAGAAAAATATCAACCAAGTGAGTAAAACTTTCACTAGGACATCTAGGGATCATATCAACCGAATGAGTGTACGCACTTCCGTTGGGACTCCTGTAGGGAAATAATCAACCACTGAATAAAATTCCAGTAGGACACCTCCAGGATAGCTATCAACCAACGGGATTAAGATAGGATAGTATTAAACGAGTTAATTATAAGAAAACTTTAAGAAAATAAGTATTTCTGAAAAATTGTTCAAACTACTCGAGTAGTTATTGACTACTCGAGTTGTTCATGCAAAAATACTCGAGTCTTTAAAGATCCACTTGAGTGTTCTTCCAAATTCCCAGAATACTCGAGTCTTCCTTAAACTACTCGAGTTTTTTTGCTACAACAGCACCAGTTTTCTGCGTTTTAAGCACCAATTCGAGTTCCTTGCTTTATTTCTCCATTCCTATGCAAAACATCAACTTAGACACATAAAACAAACATGTTATGACACTAAACCATAACTGAAACAACATCAAATAACATCAAATCACAGAATTTCATAAACATAGCAAATATCCATTTCAACATATGACTTTCATTTCTACTTGATTTTATGTTCGAAAATCAATCCAGTAAGCTTCATTAGGTTCAATTAAACTTGTTTGAACATAAAAACCGTGAGTTCTTGACCTCCAAGTCAAAATTCTAATTCAAACTATATTTCCCATGAACCTCATATTGGTTCCTATGGATTTAGCTTGTTAAATACCATTCTAGCGATTAGGTAACTTCCCCCTTACCTTAGAGAAGCTAGAGAACGATTGGTTGAAGAGGAAAAGGACCGGATCAAAGCTTGAGTTTCTCAACACTCAAGTTCTACACTTGAACAACGAACTTTGGCCATCAAATTCACCACGAATAGGGCATGGAAAAGAACGAAATAAGTTAGCTTAAGAAACTAGGGAATGCTAACTTTAATCAGAAACAAATTTGGGATCAAGAGGGTTCCTGGATTTACCAAACCAATTCGAGAAAGAGAGGCTGCAGGTGCTGATTTGCACTCTGTTTTCAGCTTGGAGTCTCTAACTTTACAAGGTTGAAACTTGAGCTACAGGAGGTCAATTTATGTGGTTCTTGATTCTAATTCAAGATTGGAATTAGAACTCGGATTGTGTTTTGGTTTCACAGAATTTGGTTGGGTGAAGAAGGAGAATCGAAGGTGAAAAGTTTGCAATCAAAAACAGAGAATGATGGATAAGAATTCGGGTTTACAAGAATTGAATGAGTTTCTTGCTTTCCAAAGCCTCTATTTATAGCCTAAGATTACCCTCCCACGAAGTAATGTCCAGCTCTGTGCTTGGAACCAAGAGAAAATGCGTTTTGGTGCGAGTTTTAAATCAAAACCGACTTATAGACTCAGCACCGCTGCTCGAACTACTCGAGTCTTTTTCCCCTTACTCGAGTCTTTTTCAGCAATTCAAAGAACACTCGAGTCTTTTATGAAAGACTCGAGTCTTTTGACCCAAACTCAAATTTTTCAAACAGTTTAGGGATTCCACTCGAGTTCTCCCCAAAACACTCGAGTCTTTTTGACCTAATTTCAGAAAATTCATTATTTTGTTCAATATAATAACAATATTATTTTAAATACTTTAATATTTATTTATTTATGAAAATATAGGGCCCTACAAGATGTAAAAGTCAATTGCCAATCTTATAGGTGTCCCTTAAAGCACAATCTTATAGAAAGATAGAAAGTTCAATTAGCAATATATATATAAAAGATGTTTTTCCGTCAACATATTACATAAAGATAGAAAGTTCAATTAACATCTTTTTTATATATATAAAAAATATGTTTTTTTCCGTCAACATATTACATAAATGCGCTTACAAGGATTTAAGACAGTTATTACAGAAATGCTTTTTTTTTTGGAAGTAAAATTGTGCATAAGACAACAAAGTATTCAAATTCCATCGCAGCTAATGGAGATAATGTTTAAGCAACTCACTTCCAGGAATCTAAGTCCCCAAGTAAATTGACGGTGATTAGAATTGGCAGCATGTGAGTCCCATCCTCGATACTCCCATAAACTTGTTGAGGTATAAACACATCTGGGGATTTTCTGGAAAGATGACTCAAGAGGCACATTGCCACACGTAACAACCTTTCATATATCACAGGAAAAAACACTTGGTTATTGTCATTTAAGCTTATAGTTATACCTTGGGAAGTACTGATATCAGAATAAGTCAATAACGAAGTATAATAGTGATAGTGTGATATTGATACAACATATGGTTGTAGCATTAAAACCAGGAACATGAAACAAAATGCACTAATCTATCATACAAAGCTCATTCAATGAGAATTATGTCATTTCAAGCAGCTGAAACTACCGAATTAAAGACAGCGGTGCTACATTTTTTTGATGAAATCTTCAATTACGCATTTTTTATTAATAATAATGAAATGCACTTCTAATATCAACAATCACAAGTGAGTTTTAAAGTAATGAAATTACATAGATAGAAAAAACCAAATATAGTTCAAAGTATCAAAGTATGTGTACCTTTTGTCTTTAATTCAATTGCTAAAATGAATATAAACCATACAATTTCGTAGCCAATTTTACGGAAAATATTTGCCTTTAATTTCTAAATAAAACTAGTAAACCAATATATTACCTGCCACTGTAAAGGCTGAACATTGAATCTGCATGAATTAGATCATAAGTTCTAGGATAGGTAGACATTGCTTCACACCTGGAAAAAAATTAAACGATTCAAACAATTGAAAAACACAGACCAAAAAAGAGATTAAGATTGTGTTGTGCTAACCAGTCATGATGTGTTCCAATCAATCCCCTTTCATATAAAGAACCTGTATACTTACCAAATTAATTAAAGTAAATATATAGTAGTACAGTAGTGGATACAAACAACAAGAAGCAGAGCAAATTATCATGACAAGTATGCTAGAACCAAAGTATATATCCCAAACATTACTCAGATATATATATATATATATATATATATATATATATATATATATATATATATATATATAAAAGTTTCACTCAAATTCAGTGAGTACATAATAATTATGGATAATAGATTCTCTGAGACAATGTAAGGCAGGTTGTTAGCTTAATTAATACTAGCTAGTTAAGTTCATCAATCTGGCTCACTTATCTTGTTTCAACTTAAGAAACTATATTTATAGCTAGCTTGCTTGCTTGTATTCTTTCATTTATTTTTTATTTTTTGGATTTTGCAAAACAACTAGCTTTTAGCTTTCTATGGTCAGAAGGAACATACAATTTCTAAATATAGATCCAACGTGTGTAGTATAAAACAATTCCTGCAACCACTTAGCTTCCATTTGAAAACCAATTTACCAAACATATAAAAACACTAACAGATTCATTCCTGCAACATTTGTAAGGAAATTAACACACAAATATAAAAGAAACCTAGCAACCTACTTATAATCAAGAATATAAAAGGAACCTATCCAGCAACCTACTATTAGAATGGCTGATTTGTTCAATTACACTATCCTCAGAGACACTAAGGATGTTTTGGTTGTGACTGCTACAGGGAGCAGTGCTGAGATTATATCCTCTTAGTGGATATATTCACCCTGAGGTATTAGCAGATAAGCTACGAGAACCTTATAGTTAGCCGACAGTGTACAAATAATTCAATCAAATTAAAATTAAAAAATAAACTATGAGAACTGGTACCTAACTCATCCTCATAGTTTATTTTTTAATTTTAATTTTTCTATTCTTTTTATTTATGTATGTTACTAAATCTCATTGGTTATTCAATTTGGACTTTGTTATTTTTGTATGTTACTGAATCATTGTTGCTGATGTCTTGCAAAGTCAACAAGACAGGAAGCTTGTTCTTACTAGGTACTGATGCCACTTTGTTAGCTCTCTCTATGTTTAACTTTCTTGCAACTCACTTTTTTTCTCCCTCAATATCATGGTACTTTGTCCCTTATGTACTTAAAGAAGAATATTATTGTTCGTGACCCTTCCTTGTTCTAACTATAATATTCATCATGGTACATTCAAGGAAGTTCAGAGTAAAAAACCTAAGTTGCATGCAATCAAAATTTAAAGCAAAATACAACAAAAGGGAATGAAATTAGTAAATGCCACAGTGAATGATTAATAAAAAAACGAAAAAAAAATAAACATAAGTTCAGAGTAAAAAAACCTAAGTTGCATGCAAACAAAATACAAAAACAAAATAAATAAATAAATCAATTAAGCGATTATAAAAAAATAAAATGAAAAAAAAAGGATGTAGTCTTAGAGAAAAGGGAGGAAAAAATTAATTACCTTAGAGAGAGAGAAACGATGAGCAATCGAAGACAGAGGAAGTGTTGACACGATGAGTGTTGAAACGGTGAGAACGGTGGAAATGGTGGTCTTAGGGTTCGAAGGCTTGACAGAGAACGGAGGATCGAAGTAGAGAAAGATGGTTTACGTGGGTGGAGGAAAGAAAGGGCGGAGGAGAGAGGACCGGAGGAAGCTGACGGCGACGAGGGATTTGGCCCTCGGTAATCACCAAATTTCTTATAGTGTCATCTAATGGTTTTCGTGCTTATTTTTCCATTCCAGAGAATTGGTAATCGATTACTTTCAAAAGTAATCGATTACTTCACCTGATTTTCACTCCTTGCACTTCAAAAGGCCATATCTTCTTCGTTAACCGTCGGATCTTGCTCAAATTTGAGAGCAAGCCTTCTAAGACCCTTATCTTCACATCCAACGGCGGAATTTGTGTTTATTGTTGTAGATATTTTATTTCTAATTTCCTAATACAGGGTGTTTATAACACTGAAAACACCGTTTCTTGTGACACTCTCTTTTTAACTTGAAAATAGTTAATATTTCCAATAGTACAGTTTACTACTTGCTATTAAAAATTAGGACTAGAAAATTTTTCCTTTTTAATATCATTACTTGCTCAATCAAAAGCCTCTTTGTTGACATAAACCATTTCATGAATTCGGCATGGTAATATCTTAGATTCGAAAAGACTCTCGAGAAAGCACTTCTTTAATTATAGAAAACATTAGTAGTTATCATTAAAGTATATAATTTGTCTCTCGAGTAAGATTTGAATATATAAAATATAAACCTATCGCCGAATCTTTTGTAAATTAAAATCAGAGTTCGCGGAAGTAAAAATATTACTTATGGGGCTCTGCTGAGGAAAATAAACATCATATATATATATATATATACATAGATCATGGCATAAAGTAAAACCCCATCAGTACAGTAGTAGCAAGTAACATCAGTCGAGATAGCAAGAGTTTATAAAAGCATATACAACCTAGCTGTATAAAATAAAAACTCACTCTAAGACCTCTCAATATATACAATATATAACAAAAGTCCAAAAACAGAAGTCCCAGAGCAAGTCCTCCATGTCCTCAGCAGCTCCTCAGATCCTCCACAGCTCTATCCCTAGGATCTAGGATCCAAAACACCTATGCTATGCAGGCTCCTATGAACCAGCGGGTCCACCTCTAGCAGAAACAGTCGGCTCAACATGCACCTCCTCCTCGCTCTCATCCTCCACAGGGTCCTCCTCGACCTCGCCCTACGGTGTAGAGACCCCACCACTGGGTCTAGGATCTGCAGAAGCAGTCCTATCATAATCAGTCAGACCAGGAGAATGAGTCTCCTCAGTAAAAACTCTATGGGAAGAAGGATGGGAACGAGTGGCAGCTCTAAAACGAAAACTATGGAAACGACGCATAGGTCGAGCCGGGGGTGGTCCTCTATAAGTATAAAAGGGTGGAACATGCATAGTATAGACTAATGGTATCCTAAATCGACGAGGTCGCACGCGCACCAGCGGGTTAGGGTGGTAGAGAGTAATCTCAACCTCCCCCTCAAAGGTGGCACGGTGCTCCTCATACGTCCATATACCGCTAGGGATAGGGCGTATCTCGATGCAAGCTAGGTATCTGGCCATCACCTAAACAGGGCACAGGGAGTAAGTATACACATATACATAATTGATAAAGACTAAAGTTACAATCACAAATATATCATGGACAGATCATAATGCAAATACATATGAGCACACCAATTTTTCAACATTATAACTCTTATAATGCAAGTGGCATGATGTATGATTTTCTATCCACAACTGAGGCCTCTAAATGTCTATCTTGGACGTCCATCCAATACACCCTTGTGTTCCCGGAACACCGACATTCGTTCCCAGAACTTAATGCCGAACCATACTTGGATAAAAAGCATCACTCCCGGAGTGTGCACCACGTTCCCAGAACGCATACGTTCCCAGAACGCATAAAAACCAGGTCCCGGACACTGGCCACATATCTATAATGTGTCATCAAGTAGGTTATAATTTGGTACTCCCGGAGTACCCTCCTCATATTCCCAGAATATGATAACGTTCCTACCAACCAGACTTCCAATCTATATGGATGCACAAATATTGGGGTCGGTTTTATCTTTACATTAACTAATGTGATTTAGAAATATTCCAATTTCCATTTTGAATGATAAATTTGAGGCATAATATTTGACATAAAATTCTCCTTTGAATTTTCTCAAAATATGTCTTCTATCATTACATTGGGTAAAACAAAGTCAATGGTATTTAAAAACTTAACTTTTTATTTTTCAGATTCAGGTACTAACCGGTTACAGTCTCAGGCTAACCGGTTAGAATTACAGACCTGAACTGTTTACCATTGCAATTCAGAAAAACCCCTTTTTCTTGAATTCTCTACCCAATCTATACACCCTTTAAACCTTGTTTTATGCCTCAAAATCACAATTTCCATCATTCAAAATTAAAATCACATTTCCTTTTCCAATAAACATAATTTTCTCTTGAAAATTACTTTATGAACTTAAGGTATAACTCTTACTTCCAATCTGAATCATAACCCTTTATATTCAGATTTCTTATAATGGATTTACAGTGTAGATTTGAGCAAAACTCCCAAACACTTAAGGACTGATTTAATAAACTAGTTTTCTTTGGAATTCTGCAGTGTCTAACCGGTTACGAAAATCGAGTAACCGGTTAGATTATGCAGTCAGTCCTTCAAATTGAAGGTTTTAACACACCATTTCCTTTAATTCTCAAATCTAACCACACTCCATCATTTAATGAAGTTCATATACCTTAAACAAATATGTTTCATCACAGAAATCATATTCAAAGTGCATGCATCAAGTCTTAGCATCAAATTGCATAAAAATCCACATAAACACAATTTAACACAACAAAACTCATTCTACTCATTCAAATCCAGAACTTAACATCCATACACTTTGCATGCATCAATCTAAACTTGCTCAAACAGAATTGAGCCAAAACTTTGGCCTCCAAGCCTTTGTGCTTAAAAACACATAATGCCCTTTTGAGTTTTGTGAACTCAAATCCTAAATCATTCGATTTTTAGTCTAAATCTAGTATAGTATAGACTTCTCCCATACCTCTAAGTTGGTTTTGATGAAGATTTGACACTGGTTTGAAGAAAACTCCACAGATCCCTCTCAGACCCAAAGTTCTGTTTTCAGATTCGATTTCCAGCAACAGGGTCCAGAAACCACCAAACTTGACATAGGATTTGGCCAAAGAAATTGGGGAAAATGGTTAGAATCCAAAGTAGGTAACATGCATGAGAGAATCAAAGAGGTTTGAGACTTAAAGGTCAGCTATGCTTACCAAAATCGAGTCTGGAATTCAGCTTCCAGAACCAGAACAACAGAGAACTCAGACTCAATCTCTTGACTTCCAAGCTTGATTCCTCCACCCACACGAACACTCAGCTTACAAGGTGTATATCACTGGAAAGCTCTTGATTTAAGCTTTTCAGAAAGGTGTGTTTCACTCTCTAACTCTCAACGAAGAAGACGAATTGCTCAGCACAATTCTGGAACCCTAATTACCCTTCTTCAACAAGAATTGCAGCAATCAACCCTTAATTCTTCAGCAATGCCTCTATTTATAGACAAATTCGTTGACATGCAGGAAGACACGCGTCTTCTAACATGCAATTAGTGGGATTCGTGGCGATTAATCGAATTAACCCAGTGATTACTCATCAAAATCCACTAAACCAGTTTCTGAGTTCATCGTCTAACCGGTTACAGGGCATTACTAACCGGTTAGATCAGTTCAAAATTTAAAAATTATTATTTTTAAATCTTTCCCTCCAAGAACCTTTTCAATATTGCTTTTAAGCCCTCATTCAGGGACTAAAATGCAATATTCTTATATTTTGCATTTATTTGCCATATAAAAATATTTCAACTTATTTTTATATTTAAGGCTAATTAAATACAAAACATAACTTGGAAAAATTCTATAAGTTAATAATAAAACTTTTTATTATTAATTTCCTATTATTCGGGAGACGAAAATTAGGGGTGTTACATTTCTCATGCTCTTTTGTTCATCTTTAAATCTCCTACCCGACGCCAATGCTTCTTAACTCCTTTATGGCACTCAAAGGAATCCTAATTACATTATCTTAAACCTCCTTTAGCATAATCATCCTTTGTGGGTGATGATTTGTGGGTGATGAGTGGAGTGTTGTTGGTGTGTTTTGCTTTGTTCTTGTTTATTTACACATGTGTTTGAAACATGTGGCTCACATGGAAAGTTTCCTTGAGAAGCTTGGTGAATGAGTGGTTGAGAAGAGAAGCTTCTTCAAGAAGCTTTGACTTTTTGGCTTTAATCAACCTATATTTTTGTACAGGCACGAGTGGTAATCGATTACCACCCAGATGTAATCGATTACATCCCCAAAAATCAAATTCTAGGGTTTCTCACAGGAGGTCGGTAATCGATTACTTTCCTCAAGGTAATCGATTACTTCCCTTAATTCACATTTTAGTACTTTTCACAGAAAGATTGTAATCGATTACATCAACAGATTTTTATACATTGATGGTTTCTAACTCTAAGGCATTCTCCTTAACCCCTACAGGCATTTTGGGCATGATTATCTCATTTAACCCAAGCTTACTCTTATGATTTCCATTAGCTTGACTTAGACTTATTCTAATTAAGCTTGGAATAAAATCAGGGATGTTACAATCCTCCCCCACTTACTGGAATTTCGTCCCCGAAATTCCGTTTAGTTCCTTGAATGGAGAACCATCCCGTTAGCATAAACTTTTACTACGGTTTTTACTTCCCTTCGGTTCGCTCTTGCACTTAAGATACTTTCAAATCCATACTCTATGATGCTTTTGGGTTTAGGCTGGAGCATTCCACTTCTTGTTCTCGCCCGACTTTCCTTCTCGCTTCTTCTTGTTACACCGTTAAGGCCTTGGTTAGTTTACTAAGTTCTCCCCCACTTGGCATCGACATACCTGGTCACATCAACACCAGGTAGTCGGGAACCGAATGCGCCAGATTCTGATCGTCTCTCATACGACTTTCAATGAAGAGCGCAAGGATTTAACAACGAAAGGAAATATAATCTTTGAAATTCATGAAGGGTTGGTGCTTTTGCTTTAAAGAAAATAGTCTAAATATCATGCGATCCAAAGACTTTTCGCAGAATGCAACAACTTATGGCTAGAACTTTCCTCATTCATGAGGAACCGGACCGAATAGACAAAACTGGAACTCCAGGAATGGTTGGTATTCTAGGATGAGAAATAAGGAGAAAATCGCGAGTTCACAATCCTTAATCGATTAGAGCGAGAAAACCTTTGGTTGTGGTCAAAAGTTGCTACTTCAATGTCAAATCAAATTAAGTAGAATAAGAAAAAAGAGATTTACAAAGAAATTGAAGCATTAATCAAGGCTTATAGAAACACTAATAAAGCCTTAAATGATTTTTGGTGGTAATGAATTGAAGTAGGTAACTACTCTTGAGATTTTGAACGCTTCAATAAACACTATTTTAGGTTAATGAAACTTAAGCCATACATCATGTGTATGCCAGCAGTCCCATTTCAACTTATTTCGATTTGGATATTAAAGGAAGCTTGAGTGAATCTAATATAGACTAAGAATGCTGATGAAAAATCTGACCCTTATGTCACTATTGATGTTTACAACACTTTCAAGATCGAGGGTCATGTTGAGTTGACTACGCGTTGGTGGTCGATGGGTTGGGCCAAATTTCTTAAGGTTTGCGAACTCTCGCGTTCACACCCATCGAGGTTTTTGTACTCAACAAAGAGAATGGGTCATCTGTTCACTTGGTTAGTCTCGGTGTGGAGACTTTTTGAAGTTGTCAAGATTGGCTCTTCTATCGGACGGTCATCCAGGAACCTTGGTAAGATTCCCGACAAGTCTTGGGTTATCTAAAATCTGGTTTGGCTTTCATGATAGTTAGCCATAGAGTTTGCTCCATCCTTTCGAGGGTTCTGTATTAGGCTACACTGCTCCTAAATAGGTAGAATAGCCTAAGGCTCTTATCTTTCAATCTTGTTTTAGGTCTACTTTCCGATTCTACATGAAAGTTCGGAAAGGATACCTTCCGGGCTGGTTTATTTTCTTCCAAAGGATCTATTTCTTGGGAGTTACTACTTCGGTTGTCTTAATTTTACTTAAAGATTGCAATTATATCATCCATTAATAGATGCAAAGATTGAGGTGATCAATCCCAACCTCACATCTATCAACAACGCACCATTGTCGGGTTTTGCTGATAATATCATCATTTAACAGATGCAAGGATTAGAGTGATGAGTTCTAACCTTACATTCTATTAAAAAACAATACCATCATGGAATTTGGTAATATTTCAACTGGGTCCCTACAACTTATTGTTTCCTTCTAAGTTGCTTAATAATTTTCTAAGAGGCTGGATTAAATTTATGCACATCTCTAAGCAGGAGCTACCTCATGAAGCCTTTACTAAAAGACTAGTAAAGATAAAGACTTAGGGTTTATAAAGTATGTCTACTTCAAAAATTCCAATTCCTTCTCCCTCTGGAGGTCCAATGAGAAGTATTTCGCACGGACCCTCCTCTTAAATACATCCCGGGCTACACTATAATCTTTCACTTCTAAGATCCACTGCATGTGCGCCCACCATTGTTCCGCCTCTCCTGTTAGTGCACATGTTACTAACAATGCCCTCTGGTTATCCGGAGGACGCATCGCGTAGAATACCTTCTCTATTTTCTAGAGCCACTTTTGTGCTCCGTCCGGGTTGTAGCCACCTTGGAACTTTGGTGGATTGTTCCTTCTGAGTTTGGTGAACCAATCAGTTTCAATTGGTGTTGGGTTTTGAGATAATTGTGGCTGCTGACTAGTTGCTGCCGCTGCCGATGCAGTTACGGCCTCTGCCTCAGCTTGCCTTTGGCTTATCTGAGCTAAGTTTTCAAAAATTGCAGCGATGCTATCATCGTCACTGCGTCTAATTGCCATAGTACTTAGTCCTGAGGAAAATAACAAATCAATACATATACAATTAAGTAACTACTCATATACCTTATTACTCTAACTTAGACACTTAACTATTTATCGGTTACTCCTTTGGTGAGTAAACCACAGGAGATGTGAGTCCACACTCCAAAGGCCGAGGGAAACTGCTCTGATACCATAAATGTAACACCCCTATAATATTTACCCTTAATTACCCATTATTAATTATCTTACCTGAAAATTTTTCTTTTTAAAACCTTATTAACTTATTTTAACTTATAAAAATCTCCTGTCAAACGGACGGAGTTTCCTTTGTTTTCTTAACATTTCCAAAATTTAGTTTTTCCTTCGACCTGTTCAAAATAGTAGTTCCTGTCATTCAAAAGCCATTAAGGCATATCATATCCATAGCATCAATATGTGCATCATCAAACACTATCCATAACATAGTCATATTAACATCAGAGTTTTAAGCAGCAAAATAACCAAGTTGTGGAAATTGTATATATATTTCCCAAAATAACTCCTTTACCCAAAGAAGATGTCCTGGGCCCACCCAAAATAACTATTTACCTTATTTACATCAAAATAACTACATAAAGATCATATCAACATAAGGGCCCAGGACATGACACCATGTCCTACTACTAGAGACCTACTCTCCCTGAGAGGGAGAGTACACCTACTCGGCCGGGTATGTGCTAGTTCGGGCTCAATACCTGTAAAAATAGTAAGGAGTGAGCATTACACATAACATAGGAAAGCAGTTTCTAATATGACATACTAAGACACCAAGCCAAGCACAATAAGTCAAATAATGCACAAAACCAATTAATCAATCACAACATGCATCAAACACATTTAATATCATTCATTTATCCTTCAATTATCCTTTCCCTTTATTCCCACTTGTCTCATTTTATCATGTATTTTTAATTCTCTTTACCTTACCCTTTTCCTCTTTTCCTCTTTTCCTCTTTTATTCACATTTTGCATAACTTTTATGAAAGCGCACATCCCATGTACGTCTTACACCTTTCTTCTTTTAGGAAGCGCACACCCTGTGTATGTCTTACACCTTTATTGGGGTTATGGGGTGCCCATCATCACGCACACCCCCCGTGTACGTCTTATAGTTGCGCATCGTGTGCGACTCGCTCACACCCCCGGTGTACGTCTTACAGTTGCGCAACGCGTGCGACTTACACAATCATGGCATACGGCACCCCGCACGTCTTACATGACCAGGAGCACATCCTAACCGATTTCGTTCTTAGGAATCTTGTGTGAGTCATTACTGCGTACATCCCATGATACACGTCTTACAGAAGCGCATCCCATGCGGCTTACACAATCATGGCATACGGCACCCCGCACGTCTTACATGACCAGTCTCACACAACCATTATTTTTAATTTCTGTTTAACTTTTATTCATTCACTCTTGACTTCTTTCTTTGCAATTTAATTATTATCCCTCTTACCCTCATATTATAGTCTTTATCATTTAATTATTATTCTCCATTTATTTTATTCCCTAGCATTTTACTCCATTCCTAAGTTCATATCCCTATAGTCATATTCACATTACTCAATTAGTTTCACACAAGTATAACAAATATAACCAATCACACATAAACTTATAACTAATTCAATAACCTTAGTCCTTAATTCTATTACTCTAATTATCAATTAGATTCACTAAGCACATAGTACACATTATCATTCATACATTTACAGCAAATATCATACATACCAATATTCACAACTAGTTCCATGGGTTCATTTCATTCATTTTATTCTCTAATAATTTTCTATATCAACTATCCTATGGTTCAATATCCTAAACTAACACCCACTCTTAGTACTCACTATGAGCACACTAGAAACCCAAACCTAAGTTAGGGTAACACCCACTCCATACCTCAATTGGAGAGAGATAAGGAAACCTTGAAACCTTGATTTTCCTCTTGTGCCCTAACTCCTTAGACTTGAGTTTGTGGAACCTCCTTCATGCCCTTAGCAAAGCTACTAGCCAATGATTGAAACCCATGTCTAAAAATGAGAATGAGATGGAGAAAGGATGTGTAACAGCCCGATTTTCACCTCCCGAAAACAATCATCATTTATTAAATAAGTTACCAAAAATGAGGCCAATTTTTTTTTTTTTTTGAAAACGTTTAGGCAAGCCATTGGTGCATTTAAACTTCCTTACTTGAAAATCGGGTTGTTACGTAAGAACCTCTTCTTACTCCAACCTTCTAGTCCTTCCAAAATAGTTTCATTAGTTCACCAAAATAAAAAGAGGGCGAGGTTACAGAAGCGGTACTTTACTCTGGTAATCCTTGACTCAAACCTACAACACTTAACTAATTACCCTACCTACGACTCTTCCTAATGAAAACTATGGGATGAAGATTCCGATCCTCCTTGCATTCCTTCTTCACTCCCGAAGAAGAAGCCATTGTTGTCGTTACGGGTCCACCATGCCTAGGCACCCACTGCATCCTAGCTGGAGTAGAAGAAATTCTCGGAGCTTCACAGTGCAGCTTCTCCTCATAGTCTCTGTATCCTCGGGTAGATACTTGTCCCAACAGTGATCCTAGGTTGGCTCCGCAAAGTCGATGCTCTGGATCCGGTATCACGATCTGAGAGTCACCAATCCATACCCAGCCAGATGGGGTACGCTTCCAGCCGCATCCATGTCTGGTCCATGTTGAGATCTCCATGCGATAATCCATCTGCACGTTGGAGTACCAGAAACACCGGTATGCCAATGGACAGGAGAGAGTTAGCGCTCCGGACGACAAGTCGTCGACGTTGTGGATTTACCGCAGGCGGAATATCAAGACAGCACACATAATACACACAAGGCACACCACACAGCACTCAAGCACAACATCACAAATCTTATTATTATCTTATTGTCTTTCTTACATATACATCTTTTAATTTCCAATCATTTCCTCAATCAATCTTCATTCATCATTCTCAATCTTTCACTTATTCCTTTTTCCCTCCTCAAGGGTTTCCATCACTTGCTCAAAACTTCACTTTCTCATCGCCAAAACTTCACAAACTTTACTTTTCTTAATTATAAATCTTTTCTTATAAGTCTTATCAATTTACAACCATCGATGATTAAGGGGAAATAAAAAATCATCGAGGTACGCTTCCGTTCGTAGTTAGCACTCACGTCTCAAGTCTACATCTCCTCGGCCACCATCCACCTAGTCGGAAGCAAACAGGAGTACAGAACCTTTACCGTGCGGGCACGACAGCTGTCGCACAACAAATGGTCCCTGACCAGGAGGCCCGGCCTCAAATCATATCGTTTCATATATAGCATGGCACGCTCTCAGCGGCAAACAAAATGCCCCACTCCAGTTCCTCTCACTGTTCTCGATTTGCAATCTAGGGGGCGACAGTATTGTTCTAGTGTGCACGCAGAACTTACCACGGTATTAGACCCAGTCCCCACCACGTTAGTGCACCACTTATGGAGTTCGTTCTGCCTATAACAATACTCTAGACTTCTTGACGTTTCACCGTCATCGTCCTCCCCTAATGCAATCTCGTCCTAAATATCTGCAGATACTTATCGTTCCTTCCTCTCCACTACTTCGGGTTAGCTCTCATATCTCACCGCGTTCGCTGTTAATGTCTTTTAAAAGCTTTTATCTTATTAATCCTAATGGTCAGCTCACCCTTCGTACATCCCTTCAATGAGTCCTGACCGCTAGCTTTGCATCACTTTTCATATCCCAAACTTGGCACAGAGCGGGATCTCATTCTCAACTTGAGTCTTCTCACAAAACCTTTCACAAAACAACTTTCATAAACTTTCTCAAAATTCTATTTTCACAGCTTTCAAAAATTCTCACCCCACAATTCCTTTTCAAAATTTTCTTTTCGTAAAAACTCTTTCAAAACTTCAGTTCGTCAATTCTTTTCTAAAAATATTTCACTTCGTAATTCCTTTCAAAAATCTCCTTTCGAAAATTCATTTCAAAATCTCTTTTCGAAATTCTTTTCCAAAAGTCTCTTTCAGAAAATCTATCTTCGGAAAATTTTTCTCATTTTGGGGACCCTTTTTCCAAAATACAAAACTCTTTTCAAAATCTTATTTTGGGAATCCCTTTCCAACCTACATTTCGCAAATTCTTTTCGAAAATTTCTTTCGTAAACTATTTTTCCGAAAATCTCATTTTCATAAAAACCTTTTTTCAAAAATTCATTTTCATAAACTTTTCTCAATAACTTTCTCTTCTTGAGAACTAGTGGAGGAGCAAGCTCAACTCAACGCTAGTCTCAATCCAAGAAACAAAGCCGAAATCAAACTTCACTCTCATCACTTCCCACTTCCAATCCCACATCATCATTCTTTCCCAGCTCTGGCTCACTCGCATCACATCACGTCATTACATCTTTACCACTCTCATCTCATCATCTCTTCTCAGTTATTATCTCATTCCTCTTATCATTATCTCCACTCTTAGTGTCTTATCAAGGTAAGGCTGCCTTGCTCCACAAGGACTTAAGCCACACAAGGGTTATCTCTTTTCTGAATGTCTTTTAATTCTAATCTCTTTTCATTATTATCCATTATCAGATATTTCAACAATTCAATATGAACATTTATAAACAAACATAAACAACACATCATCACACATCACACACAAAAATGTGGTCTTTGTCCTATTCGTATAAGTGGCCACACAAAGCAAACAATTGCCACTATACTACTGACGCAGAACCACTTAGTTCCGATCTTTGAGCTGATACGGAACGTCTTAATACAACACCTACTACCACGGTGTCTTAGGAAAGCTACTCTCTCACCTGAGGTCCAGCTATCAGATGAACACAGTCGTCTCTGATCTTGGTTGCTGCCACTGCCTTAGTCCCTCGTCTGTAACATCCCTCGTCTTAATTAAAACACGTTTTCTCAAAATGACTCAAACTTTTCTTAGTTCTTAAATACTTCAAAACCATTTTTAAAACATCAAAATAAATAATTTAAATCAATTGGTTAGGTTGCTGGTCCGCCTTGGACAGCACCTTAACCTCATTCCAAAAATACCGAAAAATTCACCGGTTTTCAATCCGGGTTTTTCTAAAATCAATTACCTTTTGAAAACCAAACTTTGAGTCTCATGAACTCAATTTTAGAAATCAAAAACAACTTTTAAACAACTTGGACAGCAAGGAATGGTTTCACAAAATCACTAAATAAAATTCCAAAACATTGTAAAAACACTCTCTAGTTTCAAATACTCTTTAGTTCAATATTAATTCTTTTGAAAACTCAAGTTTTCATTATAAAATAAATCTTAAAACACAATTTCACATACTCAAACACATCAAAGCAAATTAAATTCAAAACCAAGCACTCACACGGTCAACCACACACTTTGATTACTAGAATCACATAAACACTTAATCAATTATTCAACTTTAATCATAAAACAAAAATTCATCCTCAAATAATACTTTCACAAATCACACACTTAATTCACCCTTCAACATATAATTATTTTCAAAAACATTTTATTTTCATAAAACAAAATCATTTAGGCATGCTTAAACTCATAAACCGAATACATGCACACATAGTCGCTCAAACACATAAACTTTTTATTCTCAATCAATTATTTCACAAAACACATTAGTTATTCCATTTTATTTCATGGGAAAGAGTTCCTAACCTAATTAACATGCTTGGACCGAAACACTTCACAAATCAAAACAAAACTCATGCATTATCAACACACAAATCATGCAATTTTCTTCTTTTCTTAACAAAAACCGAGAGCTTAGACTTTGGAAAACAATCAATTAATTTATTTTTCTTCAATTAAATTAAATCAAGAATCACATAAGAACATAGAACATAATTCAATTTAGAAAATCATTTTGCTCTCCCTAATTTCCTTTCAAGACCGAGGCATGCATAAAAGAAAACATAATCTTTTCATGTTGAAATCAACATACAAAACTAGATCCTAAACTTTTCTAACCAAAACATGTAGAAATCATAGATCAATACAGGCACTTTTAACTTATTTCTCAAAAGAACATAAAAATAACTTTTCAAGTCAAACACTCACATGCATGCACGTAAATCATGTAGATCAAGTCATGAAATTAAACATGTTAGCACAAATCAAGACAAAAATCATTTTGGGTAAAAAGGGACTCAAAACCGAGACACACTTGAAGAAAATATTAAAGCTTTTGTTTCGAAAATTACATGCAAGGCTTAGAATCAAAACAAAATCAAAGATCAAAACAAAATTAAAGATCACAACACAAATCAAAGTTTTCATCAAGATTAAACCAAAAATCAAGACATGCAAAGGTTCAAAGTCATCATCAAACAACATGCAACACCAAAAATCAAAATAAGTTTGGATCAAACATTTATTCACCAACTAAACATACAAACACCTTTTGGTCTACGGTTTTAATCATTCAAACCTAACATGCAAGAAGATTTACTCTAATTTCACAAAGATCATACACGACACTTTTAGATTTAAAAGAAAAATATCAAGATCTAACCTAAACATCACCAACCGAATTATCAACATAACCACACATATTACAATTTAATTTGAGTCTTAAAAGTCCATGGTTAACAAGATCAACACATAGAGGCATCTTTCAAAACATAAAATGAACATGCAAGAAAAGAAACAAAGATTACAAGATTACAAATCAAACTAATTCTAATTCTTCTAAGTCTTCGGTTTATACCAAGAAGAAAGGTCTTTTAAAGCACTTGATCTTCAAAGGATTCCTAGATTTTGGGTTGATCTCCTCTCCTTCTTCCTTCTTTCTACTCACGGCCTCCTCTTCTTTCTCTCTTTCCCTACTTCTATTTTCTCAGTCTAAGAGTTTAAGGAGCTCTTAGACTTGTGTATTTTGGTTGTGTTTGGGCGAAGGAAAGAAATGAGAAATGGGTGAGGGAAATGACCAAGGCTCCATCTATTTATACACAAATCATGGTTTCCTCTTTTATCCTTGAGTTGATTCGGCCAAGAGCTTCTAAAGGGAGGGGTAAATTCGGTGCTTTGTTAAAATTGCATGGGTGGAGATTAACATTGCTTAAGGAGACAAGGTAGGGAACATTAGGTGTTCAAGGTCATCCTAGGCTTTTGACTTTTAAGCTCTCCTTAGGGTTTCAACTATGTAGTTAGGGTTTAGTTCACTTAGTTAGGGACTTGGTTACTTGGTTTCCATGCTTAGGAACTCTCTAGGCTTCTTACTCACTCACCTATATACACGACACACACATATATATTCATGCATTCTCACACACTTACACGTATCACACACACATGCATACACACACTCACTTACTTACACGTCTAACACACACATACATGCATATTCACATACACACACATCATATTAACACATACATTCATGCATGTATCATTCTATTCATTCCCTAATTAAATGTCCACATAACCATTCATGCATAAAAATCATAATTACACCCAAAAATATCAAGCACATGTTTATAGAAAACAAACACACTTTCATAGAATAATTCTTTTTAGAAATTAAATCGATACGAGGATTTTGAGGGGTGTTACAGGATGCTTGCTCTCACTTGGTCTTGAGATGTAGGAACCATGATATAGATGAGCTCCTAATCCATGGTGTTGATAGAGGAAGTTGCAAGGACTATGAAAGTGAGAGGGAATGGCGTGTGAGGATGGAGGGAGTGAGTTCTCTTCTCATGATTCTTGAGAGGGAGGTATGTGTATGTGTACTTCTCCATGGCTGTGGAGTTGGAAAACTTCAAGAGAAATAGAGAGAGAGGGGGACGAATTTGAGAGGGAGAGAGAAGGGTGATCTTGCACTTATTTTCATGCTTAGGGTTTGATGATGATGAAGATGATAATGTTCTTGATGATTATGGTGCTTGATTTTCTAGGGCTTGTTAGTTGATGATGATGATGCTTGTTCTTGGACCATGAGAGCAAAAGGAAGAAGATTATGAATGAATGAATGAAGATATGTGGGTGTTATGTGTTGTTGCCTTGTGTTTTTCTTTTCTTTGCAAGGAAGAAATGAATTTGTGGTCACAAATTAATGGCTTCTTGGAGAAGCCACCTTTGTGTGGTCTCCAAGTTATTATTTTTTCATGTTTGACCATGAGGTAATCGATTACCTTCATAAGTAATAGATTATTATATCATGAATTTCGTGCTTATTTTTCCATTCCAGAGAGTAGGTAATCGAGTACTTTTACTTCACCTGATTTTCACTCCTTGCACTTCAAAAGGTCATATCTTCTTCGTTAACCGTCGGATCTTGCTCAAATTTGAGAGAAAGACTTCTAAGACCCTTATATTCACATCCAGCGGTGGAATTTGTGTTTATTGTTGTAGATATTTTATTTCTAATTTCCTAATATAGAGTGTTTATAACACCGAAAACACTATTTCTCACGCTCTTTTGTTCATCTTTAAATCTCCTATCCGATGTCAATGCTTCTTAACTCCTTTATGGCACTCGAAAGAATCCTAATTACATCACCTTAAACCTCCTTTAGCATAATCATCCTTTGTGGGTGATGAGTGGAGTGTTGTTGGTGTGTTTTGCTTTGTTCTTGTTTATTTACACATGTGTTTGAAACATGTGGCTCACATGGAAAGTTTCCTTGAGAAGCTTGGTGAATGAGTGGTTGAGAAGAGAAGCTTCTTCAAGAAGCTTTGACTTTTTGGCTTTAATCAACCTATATTTTTGTACAGGCACGAGTGGTAATCGATTACCACCCAGATGTAATCGATTACATCCCCAAAAATCAAATTCTAGGGTTTCTCACAGGAGGTCGGTAATCGATTACTTTCCTCAAGGTAATCGATTACTTCCCTTAATTCACATTTTAGTACTTTTCACAGAAAGATTGTAATCGATTATCATCCCAAGGTAACCGATTACATCAACAGATTTTTATACATTGATGGTTTCTAACTCCAAGGCATTCTCCTTAACCCCTACAAGCATTTTGGCCATGGTTATCTCATTTAACCCTAGCTTACTCTTATGATTTCCATTAGCTTGACTTAAACTTAATCTAATTAAGCTTGTAATTAAAATCAGGGATGTTACATCATCTTCGCCCGTGTGATATCACGCGACACCACATGACTAACCTCTCGTGTCTGACTAGGATTTTGATGTTACATGTCATCAAAATTTGCCAGAATTGGTAGTAGGGGTATATGACAAACCAAGAAGTGAGTCAAACATTGAAAAAAAAAGTACAAGGGTATATGGTAAAAGTACCCCAAACTTCAGGGACTTGTGACATAATTAAGCCTTACCATTATTCAATAGATCTTGATTTATGTAAGTAGTGGAAAAAAATTAAAGATTTTAGAGAAAGAAAGGATATAGAGGAAAAAAACATAATTAATAATGTATTGAAAATCTAAATAATGATTAGATTTCTTAAAGGGTGTAATAGGACAAATAAATAAAAAAGAATGAAGTAAATTTAAAAAAGAATGAAGTAAATTTAAATAGGACAAATAAATAAAAAAGAATGAAGTAAATTTAAATAAATAAAAAAAATGGTAAAAAGTACCTTAAGGCAACTTAAAGGCACTTGTTTTTTTTTTATAAGCAAGGAATTTATTGAGAAGTACTAGACATATTCATGCCATAAAAAATATAGAGAGATTAAGGAAAACCCTTAAGGCACTATATAAGGTTTATACATCAATTAGTAAAGCTAAACTTAGTATATATCATTAAGTGCCAACATCTACAACGAGGATTTAGCTTTCACATTGCATTGTGACAGAATTCCAACATGTTAAAATTGACATTATTGAAGCGAATATTATTTCTCTTAATTTAAATATGTCACGTAACAGTGGTCCAAAGACCAAAAGCATACCTACGCATGTTTTTGTTTAAAAAAAAAAAAAACCTGTGAACTCAATGAAGGCATCACGAGGAATAGGAGATTGAAAGGGAGCCCATTCAATCCAGATGAAAAACCAGTGCCAAATATTTTTCAACAGCAAATAAGATAAAAAGAGATGAATAAAGCATTCAATACTAGTCTCACAAAGACAACACCTAAAGCTAACATTAACTCCACGCGCAATTAAATTATCACAAGTAGGCAATTTGTCAAGGAATAATTGCCAATTAATGGCAAGAACTTTTTGAGGTGCCTTAGATTTCCAATGTTGACCCAAGATTTATGAGGCGCTTTAGGGAATTTGTTAACAAACTATATGTAATTGGAAAGTATTATTGAAAAATAAAAATTTTGATATTTTCAAGAAAAGAACAAATAACTTATGTTGTTTTTTTCTAATTTTTGAAAGTTTAACAATTGCCTTAATACAAAGACCCATAAAAAAAAACTACTCTGTTTCATATGTAATGTGTTTTAAGGTTATACACGAATTTTAAGAAATGGTTAAATGATGTAAGAATTTGGTATATTTCGACTATAATGCTCCTATATAATCACTATTGAAGAGAGAGAAAATATTGGAAGTGAAAAAGAGAGTGTAATAATAGAAGTGTGTTAGAAAAAATAACATCAATAATGTATTGGGTTTTGTAAAAGAACAATATATATGAAACATTAGACAAAAACTCTATGAACACTATATATGAAACGAATGGAGTACTTCATACTGTAACACCCCTAATTTTCATCTCCCGAATAATAGGAAATTAATTATAGAATTTGTTTTATAATTAACTTATATTAGTTTTGAAGTTTAGATTTTTGTACATTATGTGTTTGAAAATATAAAAATATGGAATATATTTTTATAAGGATATTTTGTACAAAAATATAAGTTTTGCAATTCAATCCTTGGGTTTGAACCTAATTGCAATATTAGAAAGGTTTTTGGAGGGAAAACAATTAAAATATAATTTTTTTTTAATTTCATGAGTATCTAACCGGTTAGATGTGCCCTGTAACCGGTTAGTCGATGAACCAGAAACTGGGTTAGTGGATTTTGATGACTAATCACTTGATTAAGCCAAATCTTGCCACGAGTCAGCCTTAATCTTAGTGAGAAACATGCGTCCTTGTGCATGTTAGCTGGATTTCTCTATAAAAGCACGAATTATGCATTAATTTGGGGTTGATTTCTGAGTAGAGTGTTGAAGACTCTGTTCTAGGATTCTTGATTTCGTTTCTAAAGTTCTTCTTCGTCTCTGAGAGTTGGAGTGCGAGTGATACACCTTTACAAAAACTTGAATCAAGAGCTTTGTATAGATATAAACATTATAAGCTGAGAGTTCCTGAGTTGGGAGAAATCGAGCCACGAAGTAGAGGTTCCAAGTCTGTCCAGTTTTGTTTCGGGTTTCTGAAGCTTACTTCAAGCTTCGATTTGAGTAAGTACATACGCTCTCTGAGTCTCAAATCAGTTCAGATCTTTAGTGCACGTTGCATAGAGTGAGTATTGATGGTTTTCCCCAATTTGTTTGTCCATTTCATGTGTCAAATCTTCTGGTTTTTGAACCCTATCGAACCTGTTCTGGCTGAAAACAGAGATTGTGGATTCTGTGGAGTTTTTGCATTTTTCAGTGATTCAACTCATCAAACACTACCTAGAGGTAAGGGAGAAGCTTACTTTATACTAGAATGAGATTTAAAATATGATTTTTATAGTGAGAGACACCAAGAGACTCTAAGGGCATAGTTTGAATTGGTTATAAGGCTTGGAGGTCAATTTGAGCTCATTTCTGAATTTGAGCAACTTTAATATGATGCATGCAAGCTTATATGATGCTTTGTTGATGGTTATGTGCATTGTATATGAATTTGGTATTTCAAATTGTGAAATATGTGTTTTATGCACTTTTGGAATATGAGATTTGCATGCATGGATTTGTTGCATGTTTAAGTGTTTAAACATGTGTATGTTAAGGTATTAAACCTCTGTTGGTGATGAAAATTAGTTAAATTGGAGTATCAATGAAAATGGTGTTGGAAACCTCAATTTAGTGTGTTGTTCTGCAGAATCTACCGGTTAGAGGTTCGGTGTAACCGGTTAGATCCTGACAAAAATTAAAAATGAAATTTTGATTTTTGTACAGTTGTTCACATCATTTTTTCTTGATCCTCTTAGCCTATTTTCACTGTAAATTACCCTGTGAATGTTGGATGTTGAAGCAAAGTTGGGTAATTAATTTTATACCTTAATGTTAATAACAAATTCACATGGAAAAATATATAAGATTGGAAAGTATGATGAATTGTGGAATTTTCAATGATGGAACAAGTTGCACATAAGGTACTAAATAAAGGTTCAAGGCTGATTTGGAATAGAGTGGAAGAGGAATGAAAATAGTATTGAAAATCACGAAAGTTTAGTTTCTGGAACTGTACAATCTAACCGGTTAGAACCTGAGAACAAAAACAAATTTTAAAGGTTTTTGTTAAATAATTTATATTCTTTTTAGTTATACTCTTCCAACCCAAAATCAGTAAAAATGATCTAAGTTAAATTCATGGAAGAGTTTTATGGATTAAGATAATTTATTTTAGTACCTTAAGTTCCTCATTGAAAATAATAAAAGGAATTATGACATATGTTTAATCTTAATTGTGGAGATGTTAAGATTATGTCATAATAATTATGGATTAATTATGGAAATTAATTAAAGAACAACCAATAATGCTTTGTGTATGTGCATTCATTCATGGAGAATGGGATGATTAGGTTGGCGATGTGATTGGGTAATGTTCTGGGAACATGACCTAAGTACTCTGGGAGTACCAAACTGTTGCGTTTTGCTTGATGACACATTGTGGATGGATGTGGCCAGTGTGGGTTCACTGTTGATGTGGTTATTACGTCTTCGCAGCGTGACACTCACTCTGGGAGTGGCGTTATGTACCACTGTGATTCATTACGTCTTTGTGACGTGATGTATACTCTGGGAGGAACGTTAAGGAAATCACCCCAAGCAATTCCGCCATACGTCCTGGGAACGTATTATTAAGTGTTCTGGGAACACAAGGATATCTATTGATAGATATCTTTATGATGTTTGGAGGCCACAGATTTGTGGATAGAAATCATGCATCATGCCAACTGCATTGAAAGAGTTATAAACATGAACATGGGTGTGCTCATATGTCTATGCATATTCTATCTGTCTATGATTATATGTGTTTGATATTTTAGTCTCATTTTATTATGTATATGTGTGATGCTTACTCCCGTTTCCTTGTTAGGTGATGGCCAGATACCTAGCTTGCATCGAGATCCGACCCATCCCTAGTGGTATTTGGACTTACGAGAAGCATCGGACTACCTTTGAGGGTGAGGTGGAGATTACTTTCTATCACCCTAACCCCGTGGTCAGGGTGCGACCTCGTAGGTTTAGGATCCCTATTATATATACTATGCATGTTCCACCCTTTTATACTTATAGAGGGCCACCCCCAGCTCGACTTGTACAGAGATTTCACAGCTTTCGTTTTAGAGCTTCCACTCGTTCCAATCCTTATGCTTCGAGGATTTTCACTGAGGAGACTCCTTCTCCTAGCCCGACAGTTGTCGGTAGGTCTGTTCTTGTTGCAGACCCTAGACCCAGTGGTAGGGTCCCTACCTCGTCGGATGAGGTCGAGGAGGATCCTGTGGAGAACGAGGACAAGGAGGAGGTACCAGTCGAGCCTGTTTCCAGGACTCGTAGTGGAGTTAGTGGTTCCTAGGGCGAGCATAGTTTAGATAGTTTGGATCCTATGATAGGGATGTAGCTGCTGTGGACCAGTTGGGAGCTTCGGAGGATCAGTTGACCTGCTATGAGGTGTCTATTTTTGGAGTTGTATTATATTGTATATATTTTGAGATGTCTTAGAGTCAAGGTCATTGCAGTTATAGTTTTTACCTTCATTATATGGACTTGGTACGTTGGACTTGGACTACTTTTGGAACTTGATGATGTACTGATAGGGATCTTTTATCTTATTATATATATGTTGTTGTTTATATATCACAAATGATCCTCAAAAACTTTTTTATTCCGCGTACTCTAATTTTCAAGAAAAAGGAATTCGGCGATGGTTATTATTTTTTTTATTATCGATAAATCATTCGAGATAACGATAAGTTAGGATAGAAGCTAATTATAAGATTATTGATAAGGAAAAGAATATTGTCTCGAATCATTTTTTGAACTGAGTTTTATAACTTATTAATAAGTCGAATTCAAAGTATTTATGAAAGGTTAAAGTATTTGATTTAAAACGCAAGTCCAAACTCTTTGGAACTAAATAGAGGAACAATGAGTAATATGTCAGATTAGTCCCTGACTTTGTAAGCGTAGGTCAAGTTAGTCCCTGACTTTATCGAAATAGCAATTTAGTCCCTGAGATAGGAGAACATCGATCAAGTTAGTCCCTGCCATCATTATCGCAGGGATGTATTTGCTTTAAAATGGGATAAAGATAGGGACGTATGTGAATTAAAAGGGAATCTCATGGACTAAATTGCTATTTTGATAAAGTCAGGGACTAACTTGACCGATGCTTACAAAGTCAGGGACTGATCTGACATATTACAATAAAAGAAAATTTTTATTGACCTATTTTTCAATAATAAGTCCATAACTAAGTATTTGGAAACAATTATATTTTCAATTTATAGTAAGGAGGTGTTTCACATACTCCCTTACCTCTTAATTATAAGCCTTAATTGTATTTTTGATCCTTTATCTTATTTTCAAGATTCACTTTGGTCCTATTATTTTTTTGAGTAATTTTGGTTCTTTATTTTTTTTTTAAAAGATTCACTTTGGTCATTCTGTTGAAAAAATGTTAGATTTCACCAGAATATTTCGGAATATTCTAAGGATGGGAGGGAATATTCTGGAATATTCCGGTGAAATCTAACTTTTTGTGACGGAAGAACCAAACTGAACCTTTTTAAAAAAAATAAAGGATCAAAATTATTCAAAAAAATAATAAAGGACCAAAAATGTAGTTAAGCCTAATTATAAAGACAAAAAATTAATTAGTTGTATTAAATATATGCAAATTAAAAGTTAATTAACTTTCCATCATTAAATATTATTTCTTCTGTTCCTTATTATAGGTCACATTTAAGTACATTACAAAGATCAAGAAGAGTAGTTACTTTTCTGGAAACTTAAAATCAAAATATTTTAATATTACAATTTTACCTTCTTAACTTTTATGGGAAGTTTCACAAATGTATTATTTCACATTAATGAACAAAGGACAAATAAAATAAAAAAAACAATAAATGATTCATAAAAAATAAAAAGTGACTTAAAGATAGGATCGGATAATTATTCTAAAAGACAATCTATAAATTGGATCAGAAGGAGTATCATTTTTAAAATTACCCTTTTTAAATGATTGTCTGAATTAATTATGGTTTCATTTACAATGTTATATTCACTTTTTTTAGTGGATAAAAATGATAATTTTGATAATAAACTTTATATTTACGTAAAATCATGGAATTAAATATATTCAACTAACTTCTTTAATAGCTATTTATATAATATCATCAGTTAAACTTACTATCAAACGAGCCAGAGGAAGTATCTTGTTTGTTGGCCTCATCTTTTCGCTCACATTATGTCCATATATAATTTATAAATTTAATTTTCAAAATTTGTCTAAAAAAAAAAGAAAATCAATTTTTTTTTATCCGAAGCTTTAGCAACTTAGCTAATTAATTATGGAATGCTTTAGTTGTAAATAGCATTGCTCATTAATTATTTCTAAAAATTACATACCAACAACAGACGATTCTGCTTCAGTGCTGAGAAGTTACTTCTTTCTCTTCTTTGATACGACAGCAAACGTGTGTAATTCAACTCGATGGTTATTGATTCCAATCCTTCCAAGGAAACCTAATTTTTTTTTATTATTTTGGTTTTACATGATAATTTGTTTCCCTTGTATTGGATTCACAGGCATAGACGACATGGCCGATTATAAAAATGATACTAAGGTATACATAGTTTCTTCCTAAGTTCCTATAATAGCAAACTTAAATATAATTGAATGACGCTTTTCAACAATTGAAATTACACGTTTAAGCAAAATACAATTGAAATTTCAAGTGGTCCTGCAAATTAGAATTAAATAAATTAAATAATGATTGTGATATATATATTTTTTTTATGATGACGGTGATAAGAAAAACCAGCTCCCCTTCGTATCGTGCGCTTAATTTCAACCTAAAATCATCCCAAAACCATAACATCTAGGAAAATACTGATTCATCGAACACTAAAACTAAAGCAAAATACAAATATCCAAAGGTAAAAAGAAAGCTAGATTGAATGCAAAATGATTTGTTTGCCGAAAGAACGTGCGTGCTGTTAAGAAGAGTGAATTGTGACAAGTTTATGTGATAATATTATTTTTTTCGTGTATTAATGATAGTAATTACAGGCTTAAAGGAAGACAATTAATTTAGAAATATAAAGGCATTAAATGTAAAAATGCTGAAAGGTAAAAACTTGAAATAAATGCACACGAAATTGTAAAGGTTTTATAGAATTGTAAATGAAAAGTAGTCCGGTCTGAGACCGCGAGACCGGTCGGATCGGACCGGACCGAAAAACCGAAAAAAGCAGTCCGGTTTGGCCTCATAGTCTGGTCAGGTCTCAAAATTTTAAGACCGCTTGTGTATGGTCCAGTCCACGGTCTCACCATTTTTTAGATCGTTTGGACCGAACCGGACTGAATACATAAAACACTCAGCTAGTATTAGTAAGCCCATTTCCCATACTAAGCCCATTTGCCATACTAAGCCCATTTCCCAGCCTCATTCGTAATAGTGTAATACTACTGTAATAGAGAACTGCCCCCCATTTCTCATTTCCCTAACCCTAAAACATGAACTGCACAACCTCCTTTCCCCGACGGCGGCTCGATTCTTCTTCACTACCGGCGCAACCGCCTCTCTTCACCGCCAGCGCATTCTCTCTTCACCTTTGGCGTCTTCTCTTCTCTCTGCTATCGCGTTTCTCGCTGCTGTGGGGCGTTCGCTATGCGTTCTCTCTTCTCCATCCAAGTCTCTGTCGCCACCTTCTCTCTTTGAAGTCGTCGCTCGCCGTCGCTGTTTTAGCTCCATCACAATCAGCATCGCTCGCCGCTCGCCTTCTCTCTTTTCATTCCATTTACATCGTTGTCTCTTTCTTCGATTTCGTGTTCACTTTCCTTCTATGTTCACTCTCATCTTCCCTGACTTGTTTCTCTGCACCTATGTTAATGTTAGGGACTCATTATTCCAAGACCAGTGAACGAAGGAGAGGTAGGGCCAGAGAACTGGAGAAGGATGAAAGGGGCTTATTTTTTTAATTTTTTTATTTACAAGTAATTATGGTCTAGATAGACCGGACCGGTCCGGACCGTATATGCAAAACTCCCAGACCGGACCACATTAATTTAATCGGTCCGGTCCCTAAAGTCCATCAAAGACCGGACCGTACCGGACCGTTACACCCCTAATGAAAAGGATGTTACAATGTTCTCCATTAATCTACTCATTGAGATGTTTAGGAATAACCAAGTGCCAACCTCTTGTACATAAAAAGTTCTCTTATTTATAGAAATGAATTACGATTAACTGCTTTCTTAATCTACTGGCACGTGGACAATCATCCCGCCTTACATTTGAAATTTAAAATATCTAACTCAACCTGCTGTTGAGTCTTATAATTCTGGGCCCTGGTCTTCTACACTTAACCTTAGACAGGCACTATGGAAGTCTTGTCATGCCTTGTCATATTGCCTTCAGGTTCGTTGACCTCCTTATTCCTGTTATGCCCCTTCATTATTCGGAGGAACAATCGTCTGACCTAGTTTCGACAGATCCCCATGTAGCTCTCTAATCATTCCACCATGGGTTACTTGTAACATCCCGAATTTTAATATTAAAATAAAATAAAAAGTATGAATTTTGGAATTATCTGGAATCATTTAGAAGCTATTAATAGGAATAGAAAATAAAAATAAGAAAAGAGAATTATCTCGAATTGGTGCTTAAAACGCAGAAAACTGGTGCTGTTACAGCAAAAAGACTCGAGTAGTTTAAGGAAGACTCGAGTATTCTGGGAATTTGGAAGAACACTCGAGTGGATCTTTAAAGACTCGAGTATTTTTGCATGAACAACTCGAGTAGTCAATAACTACTCGAGTAGTTTGAACAATTTTTCAAAAATACTTATTTTCTTAAAGTTTTCTTATAATTAACTCGTTTAATACTATCCTATCTTAATCCCGTTGGTTGATAGCTATCCTGGAGGTGTCCTACTGGAATTTTATTCAGTGGTTGATTATTTCCCTACAGGAGTCCCAACGGAAGTGCGTACACCCATTCGGTTGATATGATCCCTAGATGTCCTAGTGAAAGTTTTACTCACTTGGTTGATATTTTTCTATGGGAGTCCCAATGGGGTCGTTGCAATAAATATCCGCCAATAGGAGGCTGTGCCCCGACGGATTACTAAATAAATGATTATATACTATTCCTAAAACCATCGCAAAGTGGCTGATGGATTTTTCTATGAAAACAATAGCACCAGCTAAAAGAATGATGAAAGGAATTGTTAAGGATGAGATTAATGAATGGAAAAATAGATGATGGACCATGTCCTTGATGGAAATTATAATGAATGTGATAAGAAGGATTGGTAATAAATTATGTCTGCATTCATGCATTGATTGCTCCAGTTTGCGAGGGTTTTCCCTTTCATACTATTAACGCTGGGCGGAGGAAGCCTGTAAGTCGTGAGTGCAAGGCTAAGCTTGTGAGTCCTACAACGCCGGGAGATGGGAACCCGTAAGTCGTGAGTGCAGGGCTAAGCGCGTAAGTCCTATGCAGAGCAAAGCTCGTAAGTCATGAGTGCAAAGCGAAGCTCGTAAGTCCTACCACCTCCAAACTGTGATGCCCCGGGAAATTGTTGAGATTAGCATGCACCATGCCATTAATCATAAGATTAACTGTTGAACAAAAAGGGTTTGACATATGTATATGCATTATGGGGATTGTTGCTACTTGAATACTTGTGTTTGTTGCTTTTAGCCAATGTTATCTATTATTCGCTTTAACGTGATTAGCTATGACTTACTCCCTTATTGCCCTTGTAGGTAATGAAGGTCCCGCCTTCCAAGAGGGAGAATAGTGCTGGTAAGGGATTTGAGATTCCCTTCCCGACCGTTGGAGTTGAGAACCATGCTCTGGGTTATGAGTAGTGTCTTAAGTAGCTCAGAGTCTAATTGTTATTAGTGTAAATTAGTTTGAACTATTGTGTTTTATTAATCGAACTAAGTTCTGTTATTTTGCTTCCGCACTTGACAATACTTGAAGCTTTGCTTCTGCAATTGAATAATAAAATTTTGAAATTTATTTGCGAAAAAAGTATTCTCTATTTTCATTATAATAAATAAATCAAGGTTAGAGAGTCGGGATGTTACACATCTCGTATTTTCAGCCTGGTTTAAGAGCATTGGTCAAGACTGGACATGGAGTAAAGGTGACCCCTTATGTTGATGTAGAAGTTATTCTTCTGGCAAATCATACCAAAGAAGAACCCATCACCAGCAATGACACTAGATCGATTCATCCAAATCTCAAGGCATTTCAGTTTAATTTCATCTTAAAACAATTGTTGGTGAGAATATGATAGTTGTTTTGTTTAGGCAAATTCTATATCTACGTATAATAGTGGGTTTTTTCTTTCACAGCAAAGTGTATATATACTTGTTTTGGTCAAACCAGTAGATATACATAAAATGTGGTTTTTATAATATAATATTAGTATCTAGCTATGTCTCAATTATTATTTATTAATTTTATTATTTTGTTATCGAGCTAGCCAAGTGTCTCTCTATATGTGTGTGATCCATAATAATTAAAAAAGTTAAAATGAAATTGAGACTGGTTCAAAACAGTAAACGAGATTGGTTAAAAATTTTAATTGAGACCGGTTCAAAATATTAAACAAGACTGGTTAAAAATTTAATTGAGACCGGATCTTGCTCAAATTTGAGAGAAAGACTTCTAAGACCCTTATATTCACATCCAACGGTGGAATTTGTGTTTATTGTTGTAGATATTTTATTTCTAATTTCCTAATATAGAGTGTTTATAACACCGAAAATCAATACATATACAATTAAGTAACTACTCATATACCTTATTACTCTAACTTATGTTGGAAAACTACACTCGGTGGGTGAAATAACTAGGAACACTAGGAGAACACCTAGAAGGGGGGGTTGAATAGGTGTTATAGAAACTTTGAAAGATTTTCGCAAGAAACAAATCTAAACGATTAAAACCAATGAAAATCAATCAATTAACAAATATTATATCAGAGATTAAGCGGAAACAATCAACACCAATATTCTTATTGATTCACCTAGGTTATGAAAATGATTTTCCCTTTATCAATTTTGCACAATAAAGATTCAATTCAATCAAATATAGAAAAATCACTTTTTCTAGGTTTTCAATCAAGAACACAATTAATAACAAGAATTGTAAAGAGTAGAGAGTTTAGAGATACGGCACAGTGATTTATCCTGGTTCACTTTCATCCACTTGAAAGCTACTCCAGTCCCCTCTTCAACCAAGAGAGATTCTTCACTATGAGGAATTAGAGTTTCTCAAATTACAAGTAAGTGCCTCACAAGACTTCCTTCTTGCTAGCCTACAAGAGATACCACACCTTTGCCTTGTAATCCTATTGGTATCTAATCTAACCTCTACTTGCTTGTTGATAACCCCACAACAAGTCTTCTTTGCTTGCTTCACTCACAAGACTTCCAAGTACTTTGAGATTCTTCAAAGTGCCTTCCAAATGCTTGATGAAATGCTTCTTCAAGACTTTCAACTAAACTTGCTTGATTCACAAAATCAAGGCTTCCTTTGTTGTAGAATGTTTGCCTCTTGCAATGATTACAACTCAATAGAAAACAAAAACAATCCTATGAATCTCTTTCAAAAGCTATGAAATATCAACATGAGAGATTCAAGGTTCTTGATCAAAGAATATAAAAATGAGAGCTTTGATCTTGAGAGAGTGAGAGAGAATAGTGTGGCTTTGATTCTTTGTAAAATTGTGTATCAAAATGATTCTAGTTGATAGAAATGATTAGGAAAAGGTTTATATAGAATACCCAAAAGTTGGAGCACTTAGAATGGCTTTTGAGAAGTGAAAAACGTATTTAAAAAACCATATCTGATCAAGTTACTCGAGTGAAATGAGTGTTACTCGAGTAATACGAAAGCTGCATAAATTTCACTCGAGTGAAAAAGGTTATACTCGAGTAAAAGTTCAGATAATCGATTATCAAAAGTTTTTTAATCGATTATCAGTTCAAAATAGACTGTTAATCAATTATCAAAATCTGTTAATCGATTATTAACATTAAAAATCACTTAAAACTTGTTTTCTCAAAAACTAAACCTTTTCTTTCAAACCTTTAAGCCACCTATTGATTTTAGGCAAAGTGAATACTCAAAATATGATATAATCATGCAATCAAAAGAGATTCACTACCCTCTAATAAATTCTACCCAAACTCATAAACTAAAAGACTTGTGAGGCAAAAGATAAAACAATAAAACATAAACTACCAAACTAAGTCTTCATGAGTTGGCTCTCTCTTCATAACTTGATGTTTGTTGTTGCTTGTTGAGCTTGAACTTGATCAACACACTTGTAGCTTGTTCAGAACCTTTTGGCATTTATCAAAACATTCTTCATGGAATCTCCCCCTTTTTGAAAATGACAAACATGTTTTGAAATCGTTTGAAGTTCATTGAAGTTGTTGATGCTTGAACCATTTGATCACTTGGTGAGACTCTTGCTCCCCCTCAATTAATGCTTTTGACATTTGAAATCCAATTGAGTAAGCTTGATTCTCCCCCTATCTTCAACAACTTTGCTCAACCTACATAAAAACAACAAAACAACCTTTCTCCAAACATACCATTTAAAAATTTCTCCCTTTGTTTCAAAAACATCATATTTCTCCCCCTTTGACATTATCAAAAAGAAATATATACCAATTGAAATAAGATCTGAGCCAAAATAGAAGAAATATAACCAAAGCATGAATAGAATAACACCAATTTGTAGAATTTTCTCCTTGATACCAATTGAAGTAGCAAATGAATGAATATCACATGAAAGTCCTTTTGCTCTTCAATCATACCTACAAAAACAATCATGCTTTGCTTTTTGGTATCCAAATGGTTTTGGATCCATTTTTGTTAGTGTAGGGACTCTCACCCTTTTTCACCCAAACAAAATCTCCTTTAGGTATACCATGCACTTTAACATAACATACATTTGAAGTATGTCCATGAGTACCACAATATAAACATGTTGGTGCATTTGAAAAATCAACCTTTGAAAAATCAACAACATTTCTATGAGATTTACACTTAGCATTAGTATATCCCAAACCAAACTTGTTTGAATTTTCTCTTTGAAAATTTAACAATGTTCGCAATCTAATATAACCATTTGAGAAACTTGCAAGCTTATTTTTCAAAATAGCATTTTCATCCTTAAGCAACTTGCAATCCTCACAATCAACCACATTATTCAATCTACTAGCACAATCACAAGTAGAATTATCAATGATAAGATGCAAAGTCTCATTGTCTAACTTAAGGTCATCAACTTGCTTTTGAAGATCTAAAATCTTTTGTTGATGTTCCTCAATGAGCTTCTTCCTATCAATATTTTTCTTAGCTAATTTCTTGAGATGTTCATGCATTTCTTCATAAGCATTATATAACATTTCATAATTTGAAGAAATTTCGGATTTAGTAAGACTTACATCGCTTTCGTCACTTTGCTCACTTGATTCATCATTTGAGCTTTCCTCTTCATGTACTTGAGCTATCAAGTTGAGACAAGCGGCATGTTCATCATCCGAAGAACTACTAGTTGTGCTTTTCTTGTCTTGTTCATCATCACTATTCCAAACTATGTATGCCCTTTTGTGTTTTGCATTTTTCTTCTCTTTCTCCTTCTTCTTGAGATACTTAGAGCATGAGTACTTGAGATGACCGGGCTTTCCACATTCATGGCAAACTACACCTTCTTTTGAAGTCTTGGTCTTGTAGTGTGGGGGATCCTTCTCTTTACTTTTGTCCTTGTTCAACCTTCCTTTTCTCCTTAGAATTTTATTGAACTTTCTTAGTAGAAGCTTCATCTCCTCTTCATCAATATCCGAATCGGAATCTTCATTATCATCATCATCGGAACTCTCTTCCTTTTTATATGACCTTTGAGATTTAAGAGCAATTCCTTTTCTTTCTTTGTACTTATCCGACTCTTCATGCATTTGCAAACGTTCAAGCTCCATTTCATGTTCTTGTAGCTTTCCGAAAAGTGTTGCTAAGTCCATTGTGTCCAAGTCCTTTGATTCAACAATTGCGGTAACCTTGGGTTGCCATTCCCTACTTAGACATCTTAAAACTTTGTTAACAAGTTCACAATTCACGAAAGTTTTACCAAGAGCAATGAGATGATTAACAATATGAGTAAAACGTTTTTGCATAAAACATATAGATTCATTAGGCAACATATGAAACAATTCATATTCATGCATCAAAGAATTTAATCTAGCACGCCTAACTTCACTAGTGCCTTCATGTGTGACTTGCAAGGTGTCCCACATATCTTTGGCATCTTTACATTGGGAGACTCTAAAGAACTCATCATAAGATAGAGTGGAGGTGATGATATTTTTTGCTTTTAAATCATATTGAATTTTCCTTTTATCATCATCGGTCCACTTATCTTTGGGAGTAAGTGTAAGCACACCTTCTACATCTTTTGAGGGAATATAAGGACCATTTTCAATGGCTTCCCAAATGTTCACATCTATAGCTTCTATAAAGATTCTCATCCTAATTTTCCAATAACCATAACCCTCTCCACCAAACATAGGAGGGCGATTTATTGAAGCACCTTCACCACCAAAAAGATTCGTAAAACCCATTGTAGTTTCCTTAGGATCTTAACGAAAAAGCTCTATGCTCGTGTCTTTCGACCGAGCTCTGATACCAATTGTTGGAAAACTACACTCGGTGGGTGAAATAACTAGGAACACTAGGAGAACACCTAGAAGGGGGGGTTGAATAGGTGTTATAGAAACTTTGAAAGATTTTCGCAAGAAACAAATCTAAACGATTAAAACCAATGAAAATCAATCAATTAACAAATATTATATCAGAGATTAAGCGGAAACAATCAACACCAATATTCTTATTGATTCACCTAGGTTATGAAAATGATTTTCCCTTTATCAATTTTGCACAATAAAGATTCAATTCAATCAAATATAGAAAAATCACTTTTCTAGGTTTTCAATCAAGAACACAATTAATAACAAGAATTGTAAAGAGTAGAGAGTTTAGAGATACGACACAGTGATTTATCCTGGTTCACTTTCATCCACTTGAAAGCTACTCCAGTCCCCTCTTCAACCAAGAGAGATTCTTCACTATGAGGAATTAGAGTTTCTCAAATTACAAGTAAATGCCTCACAAGACTTCCTTCTTGCTAGCCTACAAGAGATACCACACCCTTTCCTTGTAATCCTATTGATATCTAATCTAACCTCTACTTGCTTGTTGATAACCCCACAACAAGTCTTCTTTGCTTGCTTCACTCACAAGACTTCCAAGTACTTTGAGATTCTTCAAAGTGCCTTCCAAATGCTTGATGAAATGCTTCTTCAAGACTTTCAACTAAACTTGCTTGATTCACAAAATCAAGGCTTCCTTTGTTGTAGAATGTTTGCCTCTTGCAATGATTACAACTCAATAGAAAACAAAAACAATCCTATGAATCTCTTTCAAAAGCTATGAAATATCAACATGAGAGATTCAAGGTTCTTGATCAAAGAATATAAAAATGAGAGCTTTGATCTTGAGAGAGTGAGAGAGAATAGTGTGGCTTTGATTCTTTGTAAAATTGTGTATCAAAATGATTCTAGTTGATAGAAATGATTAGGAAAAGGTTTATATAGAATACCCAAAAGTTGGAGCACTTAGAATGGCTTTTGAGAAGTGAAAAACGTATTTAAAAAACCATATCTGATCAAGTTACTCGAGTGAAATGAGTGTTACTCGAGTAATACGAAAGCTGCATAAATTTCACTCGAGTGAAAAAGGTTATACTCGAGTAAAGTTCAGATAATCGATTATCAAAAGTTTGTTAATCGATTATCAGTTCAAAATACACTGTTAATCAATTATCAAAATCTGTTAATCGATTATTAACATTAAAAATCACTTAAAACTTGTTTTCTCAAAAACTAAACCTTTTCTTTCAAACCTTTAAGCCACCTATTGATTTTAGGCAAAGTGAATACTCAAAATATGATATAATCATGCAATCAAAAGAGATTCACTACCCTCTAATAAATTCTACCCAAACTCATAAACTAAAAGACTTGTGAGGCAAAAGATAAAACAATAAAACATAAACTACCAAACTAAGTCTTCATGAGTTGGCTCTCTCTTCATAACTTGATGTTTGTTGTTGCTTGTTGAGCTTGAACTTGATCAACACACTTGTAGCTTGTTCAGAACCTTTTGGCATTTATCAAAACATTCTTCATGGATCTTACAACTTAGACACTTAACTATTTATCGGTTACTCCTTTGGTGAGTAAACCACAGGAGATGTGAGTCCACACTCCAAAGGCCGAGGGAAACTGCTCTGATACCATAAATGTAACACCCCTCTAATATTTACCCTTAATTACCCATTATTAATTATCTTACCTGAAAATTTTTCTTTTTAAAACCTTATTAACTTATTTTAACTTATAAAAATCTCCTGTCAAACGGACGGAGTTTCCTTTGTTTTCTTAACATTTCCAAAATTTAGTTTTTCCTTCGACCTGTTCAAAATAGTAGTTCCTGTCATTCAAAAGCCATTAAGGCATATCATATCCATAGCATCAATATGTGCATCATCAAACACTATCCATAACATAGTCATATTAACATCAGAGTTTTAAGCAGCAAAATAACCAAGTTGTGGAAATTGTATATATATTTCCCAAAATAACTCCTTTACCCAAAGGAGATGTCCTGGGCCCACCCAAAATAACTATTTACCTTATTTACATCAAAATAACTACATAAAGATCATATCAACATAAGGGCCCAGGACATGACACCATGTCCTACTACTAGAGACCTACTCTCCCTGAGAGGGAGAGTACACCTACTCGGCCGGGGTATGTGCTAGTTCGGGCTCAATACCTGTAAAAATAGTAAGGAGTGAGCATTACACATAACATAGGAAAGCAGTTTCTAATATGACATACTAAGACACCAAGCCAAGCACAATAAGTCAAATAATGCACAAAACCAATTAATCAATCACAACATGCATCAAACACATTTAATATCATTCATTTATCCTTCAATTATCCTTTCCCTTTATTCCCACTTGTCTCATTTTATCATGTATTTTTAATTCTCTTTACCTTACCCTTTTCCTCTTTTCCTCTTTTCCTCTTTTATTCACATTTTTCATAACTTTTATGGAAGCGCACATCCCATGTACGTCTTACACCTTTCTTCTTTTAGGAAGCGCATACCCTGTGTATGTCTTACACCTTTATTGGGGTTATGGAGTGCCCATCATCACGCACACACGCACACCCCCCCGTGTACGTCTTACAGTTGCGCATCGCGTGCGACTCGCTCACACCCCCGGTGTACGTCTTACAGTTGCGCAACGCGTGCGACTTACACAATCATGGCATACGGCACCCCGCACATCTTACATGACCAGGAGCACATCCTAACCGATTTCGTTCTGAGGAATCTTGTGTGAGTCATTACTGCGTGCATCCCATGATACACGTCTTACAGAAGCGCATCCCATGCGGCTTACACAATCATGGCATACGGCACCCCGCACGTCTTACATGACCAGTCTCACACAACCATTATTTTTAATTTCTGTTTAACTTTTATTCATTCACTCTTGACTTCTTTCTTTGCAATTTAATTATTATCCCTCTTACCCTCATATTATAGTCTTTATCATTTAATTATTATTCTCCATTTATTTTATTCCCTAGCATTTTACTCCATTCCTAAGTTCATATCCCTATAGTCATATTCACATTACTCAATTAGTTTCACACAAGTATAACAAATATAACCAATCACACATAAACTTATAACTAATACAATAACCTTAGTCCTTAATTCTATTACTCTAATTATCAATTAGATTCACTAAGCACATAATACACATTATCATTCATACATTTACAGCAAATATCATACATACCAATATTCACAACTAGTTCCATGGGTTCATTTCATTCATTTTATTCTCTAATAATTTTCTATATCAACTACCCTATGGTTCAATATCCTAAACTAACACCCACTCTTAGTACTCACTATGAGCACACTAGAAACCCAAACCTAAGTTAGGGTAACACCCACTCCATACCTCAATTGGAGAGAGATAAGGAAACCTTGAAACCTTGATTTTCCTCTTGTGCCCTAACTCCTTAGACTTGAGTTTGTGGAACCTCCTTCATGCCCTTAGCAAAGCTACTAGCCAATGATTGAAACCCTTGTCTAAAGATGAGAATGAGATGGAGAAAGGATGTGTAACAGCCCGATTTTCACCTCCCGAAAACAATCATCATTTATTAAATAAGTTACCAAAAATGAGGCCAAATTTTATTTTATTTTTTTGAAAACGTTTAGGCAAGCCATTGGTGCATTTAAACTTCCTTACTTGAAAACCGGGTTGTTACATAAGAAACTCTTCTTACTCCAACCTTCTAGTCCTTCCAAAATAGTTTCATTAGTTCACCAAAATAAAAATAGGGCGAGGTTACAGAAGCGGTACTTTACTCTGGTAATCCTTGACTCAAACCTACAACACTTAACTAATTACCCTACCTACGACTCTTCCTAATGAAAACTATGGGATGAAGATCCCGATCCTCCTTGCATTCCTTCTTCACTCCCGAAGAAGAAGCCATTGTTGTCGCTACGGGTCCACCATGCCTAGGCACCCACTGCATCCTAGCTGGAGTAGAAGAAATTCTCGGAGCTTCACAGCGCAGCTTCTCCTTATAGTCTCTGTATCCTCGGGTAGATACTTGTCCCAACAGTGGTCCTAGGTTGGCTCCGCAAAGTCGATGCTCTGGATCCGGTATCACGATCTGAGAGTCACCAATCCATACCCAGCCAGATGGGGTACGCTTCCAGCCGCATCCATGTCTGGTCCATGTTGAGATCTCCATGCGATAATCCATCTGCACGTTGGACACCCTTCTCGGATTACCCAAATATAAACTAATAAATATGCTTTTATATTGGATAATATATATATATATGGACTTGTGAGTGTTAAGAAAATAGGTAAATAAAATTTTTCTTTTAAAGCGGGTGCACGAATCGTCACTTGAAAGTCTTGGAGAATAAAGTCTATATTATCTCAAAATCATTGTATCGAGTTCGGCGATTTCTAAAACCTTTTCGCAAATAGAGTAACATTCGATCTTTTAGAAAATATCTTTGTATCAAGTAGCTTAAGCTACCCTTGCTTTGTACGATAGAACTGATACCATTTATAGCCGAGCTCTTAAACAGATTAAATCAGAGTAAGCGGAAATTACTGGACTATGCAACTGATAGAATATAAACATAGGTTTTCATAGATATAGAGAATCATAAGTACATAGCCCATGAGTAAAGTCTCCAAGTTTCAAAATATACAAGTCCATCATCAGATCTATATAACAGTGTAACTGCAAGCTCTAGAGTGCTCCAAAAGTATATCTACAATATATATACATAACAAAATATATAGCTCTAGGAATAGTCACATAGATCTGGCAGCATCAGATGGAGTAGTAGTAGCAGTAGTCTCCCAAAAGTAAAAGTGAGTAAGGTAGTAGCATCATCATCACAGCAGCAGCAGCAAATCTCCTCCACACACCGGATCCTCAGATCCACACCATACACCATATACATGTACCTAGGGATCGTCGTCCCTCCAGTCACTCCCAATAGAATGCACGACAGGCTCGCTCCCACTCTCGTCCGCCACCGGATCCTCCTCGATCTCATCCGAGGGAGAGTGTACCCTACCACTGGGTACCGGGTCAGGTGATGGTGAAACCCTGACTGGGCTCCTCGGATCAAATAGGGGAGTCTCCTCGCGGACGACTCTCGAAGTAAAAGGGTGAGAGCGGGTAGGTTGAAAACGAAAACTATGGTAAGAGCGAGCTGGTCGCGTGGGAGGTGGTCCATGGTAAGTGTAAAACGGGGGTACATGCATAGTGTATATGATGGGAATCCTAAACCTACGAGGACGGAATCGTATCAGCGGGTTCGGGTGGTAGAAGGTAATCTCTACCTCCCCCTCAAACACCACGCGATGGTCCTCATAGATCCATATGCCACTAGGAAGTGGCCGGATCTCGATGCAAGCAATGTAGCGAGACATCACCTACAAGGGCATAGGGGTAAGCAATTCTATACACATAATCAATAGAGAATAAATTATGCAACATAAAGATGTAACATGCATCAATTAATATCAATCACACTTAACACTTAGCAAGTAGGTTATGCACATAGGATGTTCACACTTAATTCAGTCATAACAGTTTATTTGAATGAATGGCATGATGCATGACTTTAGCTCTCAAGCCTATCTCCATCATAATACTATGTCACTCTCTGACGTCCATCCCTGACAACCCAGCACTCAACAGTGCGTTGTATTCCTAGGTATACAACCATTCGTACATTCACCTAGAATGTACACGACAAGCTTGGTATCCATGCCACCCGAGCATATCCCGTCATCCAAACGGATCGTCATCCAAACGATATATCCATATCGGCATCCACTAAGCCGACCACGTCAACGACGTGTCATCAAGCAAGCGTATTGGCACTCCCAGAGGCCCTCCACATGTTTATCAAAACATGAATACGTCCTACCATCCGAACTCCAGAATGAATGCATTTTATCCTTTAGACTTAAGGGAAGTTGATTAATACTTTGCAGGCCACCTAGGCTTATTTTCTTTATCAAAAAGGACCGTCACCAAACGATCTTTTTGTATTAATCAATTTCTCTAAGTCTTGATCCCTTGGACTATTATTAATAATTCCTTAATTTAATAAGTTAGAATTGAAAATGGTGTTTTCAGGTTCTGAACAATTTACTCGAGTAAACTTCAGGACACTCGAGTGTTACTCAACTTTTCCAGATTACTCGAGTGTTCTTAAGACTACTCGAGTGTTCATGACTTTCTGAGGATTTGGGTTTTCAATTCAACAATTTACTCGAGTAGTTCATGGGTTACTCGAGTGTTCTTGAACATTTCCAGAATACTCGAGTGACCTTGAATGACTCGAGTGTTTGGCCTATAATGGTCCTCAGGTCATGCTCAATACTCGAGTACCAGACAGACTACTCGAGTGTTCTTCCTTAATTTACATGGTTTTGAACACGATTTACTCGAGTACTCTGCCTTTTACTCGAGTGTTTCGCAGCAGATAGCACTGAAAACTGGTTTTAACATAACATTTTCATTTCTATTTAATTCTAGTCCATTCCAGGGATCCACAGAGTTCATACAACATAATTTGAACATGTTACAACATTCATTTCATATCAAAACACAAATTTGACAGAGAATTCAGTAATCATGCCTTAAAACACATTTTCACAACTCAATACCTCAATTTGCAGAATAAGCTCAATACTCATGAATTAAAGTTCATTTAAGTTTGCATGCATGATACATAATTTGCTCAATACAGTTTTAGAGCATGGATTGGTCTCCAAACCAAAGTTCCTATTCAATCTAAGCCCTTAGAGCCTCTTGGTGGCTCTCTAACACAATTCATGGAATTTAAACTCTATCTAGTGAATATAATTACTTCCCCTTACCTCTCAGACGTGAATCAACAGAAAGAAATCCAAGAAAAGTGCTCCAACCCCAGAAATCACTTTGAGCTTCACATGCATGACAGTTTTGAGTGCCCCACCAAAACCGAATTGGTTCACCCATGAAACAGAGATAAGAATTGGGGAAAATTAGATTTCTAAACTCTATACAACATGTTCTAACTAAAGGAATTGAGTTTGAGACTCAGGAGCTCGAGAGCTTACCAGAAATTAATCTCCAAGTAAGCTCCAGAAACCAACTTTGACAGAATAACTCCAACTTCCAAGCTGTCGTTCTCCCAACACACTCACTCAATCCTCACGATTTTGGTGTTTATACAAAGCTCGTGATGTGAGCTTTGTATTCGTGTATAGTTTATGACTTGAATCGAAACAGAGAGAGAGAATCGTTCACTTGAACCCAGGAACCCTAACTTCTTCAACTTCAACAAGAATGAGCCAAATCTTCACGAATTCGGTGTTGATTGGCTTTTATAGGCTTGGAGGAGGCTCATGCATTACGCCACGACATCCATGGCGTTGGCATGGTGGTGATTTCGTGTCAACGACACGAAATCGTTGGCTGTGACTCACCAAACGCACTAACTCGTGCAGTTTGACCCAGAATACTCGAGTATTCCAGAAAATACTCGAGTGTTTTGCCCAGATTTTGAAAAATAATTATTTTATTTACTTTCCCTCCAAAATCTTTCCTATAATTGCTTCTAGGTCCCAACCCAGGGACTAATATGCAAAATACACATTTTATGCATTTAAATTATTTATTAAATAATTTCCACACATAGGCTAGTCATATAAACACATATTTTAATCAAGGATTAATATAGAAACTATTAATTATAATTAAATTATAATTAACATTTCATTAATCGGGGATTAAAATTTTGGGGTGTTACACTACTCCCGCACTTACAAGGAATTTCGTCCCCGAAATTCAACTCATACAAACAAGTCAGGATAATCCTGACGCATCTTATCCTCTAATTCCCAAGATGCTTCTATCACATCTCCATAAATCCAGACGACTTTGACCAAACTAATATCCTTCCCTCTAAGCTGCTTGATTCTTCGATCTTCAATACGAACCGGCACAGCTTTGAAGGTTAGGTTCTTATGAATTTCTAAGTCATCAGGTTGGATGCTAAGAACAATGGTGGGGTCATGGACATATTTCTTCAATTGAGACACATGGAATACATTATGGAGGTTAGCTAATGACGGAGGCAAAGCTAATTGATAGGCTACTGGGCCGATCCTTTTGAGAATTTGATAGGGACCAATAAACTTAGGTGATAGTTTCTGGGTTTTCAAGGCTCTACTAACACCTTTGGTTGGTACTATTCTAATGAACACGTGGTCTCCTTCAGCAAACTCTAAGGGTTTTCTCCTTATATTAGCATAGCTTTTCTGCCTACTCTGAGCTGCCCTCATCTTCTCTTGTATCATCTTGATCTGCTCCATGGTCTCTTGCACAATATCTGGTCCAATCAGAGAACTCTCCCCCACTTGAAACCAGCATAACGGCGTCTGACACTTTCTCCCATACAAAGCTTCAAATGTTGCCATTCCAATGCTCGTGTGATAGCTGTTGTTGTAAGTGAACTCCACGAGTGGCAACATTTGCTCCCAATTCCCTTGTCCTTCCAAAGCACAGGCTCGTAGAATGTCCTCCAATGACTGAATAGTCCTTTCCGTTTGGCCATCAGTCTGAGGATGGTATGCAGAACTTAGCTTCAATCTTGAACCCAAGGCTCTATGCAGATCTTCCCAAAACTTTGATGTAAACCTCGGATCGCGATCAAACACAATGCTTGATGGTACTCCGTGCAGACGAACAACTTCCTTGATGTACAACTGAGTGAGCTTTTCCAATGAGTAGCGCATATTCACGGGAATGAAATGCGCTGACTTGGTCAAACGGTCCACGATCACCCAAATTGCATCATGACCAGTAGATGTCTTTGGCAATCCCGACACAAAATCCATCGAGATGCTATCCCATTTCCACAACGGGATCTCTAAAGGAAGTAACTCTCCTCCTGGCCTTTGATGTTTCTCCTTGGCCTTTTGACATACCAAACAACATGCTACATATTCAGCTACATCTCTCTTCAAACCAGGCCACCAAAATAGCTTCTTTAAGTCCTGGTACATTTTAGTAGCTCCCGGATGCATACTCATCTTACTCTTATGCGCTTCATCCAAAATCATCCTTCTTACTTCCAAATCATCAGGCACACAAATCCTCGTTTTAAAGCGAAGGATTCCATCCTTCCCTTCTTGAAATTCCAACTCCTTACCTTCTTGCATCAACTTCCTCTTTTCCATGAGTTTCCCATCCTTGTGTTGCAATTCCCGTATCCTTTGCAGAAACTCGTTAGCAATCTGCAGCATCCCCAACTTGATACTTGTCGGCTCCACTTGCATCGTCAGACTCAAATCTCGAAATTCCTCTATCAGTGCAGCTTCTCTGACCATCATCGCACTGATGTGCATTGCCTTTCTACTCAATGCATCCGCCACAACGTTTGCCTTCCCAGGATGATAATGGAGCTCAAACTCATAATCCTTCAAAAACTCCATCCATCGGCGTTGCCTCATATTCAACTCCTTTTGATCAAAGAGGTATTTTAAACTCTTATGGTCACTAAACACCCAGAACGTAGTGCCATAGAGATAGTGCCTCCAAATCTTTAAGGCAAACACCACAGCTGCCAACTCCAGATCGTGAGTTGGATAGTTTATCTCATGAACTTTTAGCTGTCTCGAGGCGTAGGCGACAACTTGCCCCTCTTGCATCAAAACACACCCAAGACCTTGTTTCGACGCGTCACAGTACACATCAAAACTCTTCTGTGTATCGGGCAACACCAATATAGGAGACGATGTCAACCTTTCCTTCAGCTCTTGAAAACTACTTTCACATTTCTCATCCCACAGAAATGGTTGATCTTTCCTAGTCAACTTCGTCAGAGGCAGTGCAATCTTCGAGAAACCTTCGATGAACCTTCTATAATACCCAGCCAAACCGAGAAAGCTTCTGACTTCCGTGACCGACTTTGGTTGCTCCCATTGCAAAACCGAACTTACTTTCGTTGGATCAACTGCTATCCCTTTATCTGAAATCACATGCCCCAAAAATTTAACCTCCTTCAGCCAGAACTCACACTTTGTAAGTTTGGCGTACAGCTGCTTCTCCTTCAAGATGCTTAACACTATCTTCAAGTGTTCAGCATGCTCCTACGGGCTCTTAGAGTAAATCAGAATATCATCAATGAACAATACCACGAATGAATCTAAATAAGGTCTAAAGATTCAATTCATGTAGTCCATGAAGATAGCTGGTGCATTAGTCAATCCGAACGGCATTACGACATACTCATAATGTCCGTATCGAGATCGAAATGCAGTCTTAGAGATGTCCTCCTCTCTAATCCTGATCTGATGGTATCCCGACCTCAAATCAATCTTGGAAAATATTGAAGCCCCGCGTACTTGATCCATAAGGTCATCTATCCGTGGCAACGGATACTTGTTCTTGATGGTGACCTTATTCAGCTGCCGGTAGTCGATGCACATCCTCATGCTACCATCTTTCTTCTTGACGAACAAGACAGGAGCACCCCAAGGTGAGACGCTTGGTCGAATCATCTGTTTCTGCAGCAACTCTTCAATCTGCTTCTTCATCTCTGCCATTTCCGGTGGTGCCATTCTATAGGGAGCGATAGATATGGGACCAGCTCCCAGAACTAGATCGATGCCAAATTCTATCTCTCTTCTTGGTGGCAGACCAGGAATCTCATCAGCAAAAACTTCCGGGAAATCTCTGACAACAGGGATCTCTTCCATCCTCGGACCACTCTCCCCCACCTCAGTGTTGAACAGACATATGTAACCAGAGGGTTTTGGGTTTCTATAGGTCACGAGTCTTCTATCACAATCAATGATCACTTGGTTTTGACTTAACCAGTCCATTCCCAATATCACATCCAATTGTGCTAAGGGTAAGCAGATCAAATCTACTTTAGAGGTTTGTCCTAACACTTCTATACAACAGTTAAGACATGCTCTAGAAACAATTACAGGAGCATTGGTAGGAGTTTCTACTCCGAGAGTATAAGGCATTTCAGACATCATCAAACCTAATCGGTTTACACATTCATACGAAACGAATGAATGCGTTGCACCAGAGTCAAACAAAACATGGCAAAACTGACCATTAAGCAAGTATTTACCTTGCACCAGATCAGAAGATCGATTCGCTTCCACACCACTAAGGGTGAAGACCCTTCCTTGAGTCATCGGTCTATCTGCAGTTCCTCTTGAGCTGGCCTTGGCTGGTTCCTTGCAATCTCTTGCAAAGTGTCCCGGCTTTCCACAGTTAAAACATCCACTTGTCCCCCAACACACACGACCATAGTGGTTGCGCTTGCACTTGTCACAGAAGGGAGCCTCACTCCGATAATTCCTTCCCTCAGAACCACCAGCTTTTCCTTTGCCTTTTCCCCGACGATCATACGGACCTTTGCCCCGGTTGTTGAAACCTTTACGCCTTTAAGGTCCATAGCCTTGATTGTCCTTCTTCTCTAAGACTTGCATCTCCTCAGCTTTGGTGTCGTCTTCATACATCCTACACATGTCCACGAGTGCAGGAAAACTTTGAATCCGCTGGTAACTAAAGATCGACTTCAACTTTGGCCTCAAACCTCCTTCAAACTTAACGCACTTGCTTTTCTCATCTGGATTGTTCTGATAGTATGGAGAGTACTTCATCAGCTCCTCAAACTTTGCCGCGTACTCACCCACACTCATGTTACCTTGCTTCAACTGCAAGAATTCCACTTCCTTTTTCCTCCTTAGATCCTCAGGAAAATATTTCTGAAGAAATTTTTCCATGAATACTCCCCAGCTTACATCTCTTCCTTCATATTGCAGAAGCTGCATGGTGTGATTCCACCAATTCTCCGCTTCATCCTCCAACATATAGGTTGCATACGCCACCTTCTGAACATCATAACACTCCAAAGTCCTCAAAATCTTGTCCATAGTATGAATCCATTTGTTGGCTTCCTCCGGTTTAAATCCTCCTTCAAACTTTGGCGGATTGCAGCTCCTAAAATCAGCCAGAGTCTTCGCCTCAGTGTTACCCACATTACACTGATGAGGCGGATTTGCCGGTTGAGAGGGTTGCTGAGACTGCCTTTGCATCGCTTCCAGTACCGTGGTGATTCGCTCCAACATCGCATTGGTGTGATTTTGGTTTCTAGTTGCCATATTAGACCTACGCTATGGGCTTATGGTCACATATGTTGAACTAGAGAAACTTCTATTACACCACCTATACTACGGCTCTATCCTAAACTTATTGAATCTACAATCCATTGCGTCTTGTACTCAAAAGAGACAAGATACAAACAAATCAGGGGTAATACAAAATTCAATAAGTAATTTAATAACATTCAAAGTACTAAATACTTTGGAGATACCTGCTTGATGTTGATGGCTACCTTTCTGGAACCACTTCTACTACTACAGGATCTGACTTTTGCTCTGATACCATTCAGTGTGACACCCTTCTCGGATTACCCAAATATAAACTAATAAATATGCTTTTATATTGGATAATATATATATGGACTTGTGAGTGTTAAGAAAATAGGTAAATAAAATTTTTCTTTTAAAGCGGGTGCACGAATCGTCACTTGAAAGTCTTGGAGAATAAAGTCTATATTATCTCAAAATCATTGTATCGAGTTTGGCGATTTCTAAAACCTTTTCGCAAATAGAGTAACATTCGATCTTTTAGAAAATATCTTTGTATCAAGTAGCTTAAGCTACCCTTGCTTTGTACGATAGAACTGATACCATTTATAGCCGAGCTCTTAAACAGATTAAATCAGAGTAAGCGAAAATTACTGGACTATGCAACTGATAGAATATAAACATAGGTTTTCATAGATATAGAGAATCATAAGTACATAGCCCATGAGTAAAGTCTCCAAGTTTCAAAATATACAAGTCCATCATCAGATCTATATAACAGTGTAACTGCAAGCTCTAGAGTGCTCCAAAAGTATATCTACAATATATATACATAACAAAATATATAGCTCTAGGAATAGTCACATAGATCTGGCAGCATCAGATGGAGTAGTAGTAGCAGTAGTCTCCCAAAAGTAAAGTGAGTAAGGTAGTAGCATCATCATCACAGCAGCAGCAGCAAATCTCCTCCACACACCGGATCCTCAGATCCACACCATACACCATATACATGTACCTAGGGATCGTCGTCCCTCCAGTCACTCCCAGTAGAATGCACGACAGGCTCGCTCCCACTCTCGTCCTCCACCGGATCCTCCTCGATCTCATCCGAGGGAGAGTGTACCCTACCACTGGGTACCGGGTCAGGTGATGGTGAAACCCTGACTGGGCTCCTCGGATCAAATAGGGGAGTCTCCTCGCGGACGACTCTCGAAGTAAAAGGGTGAGAGCGGGTAGGTTGAAAACGAAAACTATGGTAAGAGCGAGCTGGTCGCGTGGGAGGTGGTCCATGGTAAGTGTAAAACGGGGGTACAAGCATAGTGTATATGATGGGAATCCTAAACCTACGAGGACGAAATCGTATCAGCGGGTTCGGGTGGTAGAAGGTAATCTCTACCTCCCCCTCAAACACCGCGCGATGGTCCTCATAGATCCATATGCCACTAGGAAGTGGCCGGATCTCGATGCAAGCAATGTAGCGAGACATCACCTACAAGGGCATAGGGGTAAGCAATTCTATACACATAATCAATAGAGAATAAATTATGCAACATAAAGATGTAACATGCATCAATTAATATCAATCACACTTAACACTTAGCAAGTAGGTTATGCACATAGGATGTTCACACTTAATTCAGTCATAACAGTTTATTTGAATGAATGGCATGATGCATGACTTTAGCTCTCAAGCCTATCTCCATCATAATACTATGTCACTCTCTGACGTCCATCCCTGACAACCCAGCACTCAACAGTGCGTTGTATTCCTAGGTATACAACCATTCGTACATTCACCTAGAATGTACACGACAAGCTTGGTATCCATGCCACCCGAGCATATCCCGTCATCCAAATGGATCGTCATCCAAACGATATATCCATATCGGCATCCACTATGCCGACCACGTCAACGACGTGTCATCAAGCAAGCGTATTGGCACTCCCAGAGGCCCTCCACATGTTTATCAAAACATGAATACGTCCTACCATCCGAACTCCAGAATGAATGCATTTTATCCTTTAGACTTAAGGGAAGTTGATTAATACTTTGCAGGCCACCTAGGCTTATTTTCTTTATCAAAAAGGACCGTCACCAAACGATCTTTTTGTATTAATCAATTTCTCTAAGTCTTGATCCCTTGGACTATTATTAATAATTCCTTAATTTAATAAGTTAGAATTGAAAATGGTGTTTTCAGGTTCTGAACAATTTACTCGAGTAAACTTCAGGACACTCGAGTGTTACTCAACTTTTCCAGATTACTCGAGTGCTCTTAAGACTACTCGAGTGTTCATGACTTTCTGAGGATTTGGGTTTTCAATTCAACAATTTACTCGACTAGTTCATGGGTTACTCGAGTGTTCTTGAACATTTCCAGAATACTCGAGTGACCTTGAATGACTCGAGTGTTTGGCCTATAATGGTCCTCAGGTCATGCTCGATACTCGAGTACCAGACAGACTACTCGAGTGTTCTTCCTTAATTTACATGGTTTTGAACACGATTTACTCGAGTACTCTGCCTTTTACTCGAGTGTTTCGCAGCAGACAGCACTGAAAACTGGTTTTAACATAACATTTTCATTTCTATTTAATTCTAGTCCATTCCAGGGATCCACAGAGTTCATACAACATAATTTGAACATGTTACAACATTCATTTCATATCAAAACACAAATTTGACAGAGAATTCAGTAATCATGCCTTAAAACACATTTTCACAACTCAATACCTCAATTTGCAGAATAAGCTCAATACTCATGAATTAAAGTTCATTTAAGTTTGCATGCATGATACATAATTTGCTCAATACAGTTTTAGAGCATGGATTGGTCTCCAAACCAAAGTTCCTATTCAATCTAAGCCCTTAGAGCCTCTTGGTGGCTCTCTAACACAATTCATGGAATTTAAACTCTATCTAGTGAATATAATTACTTCCCCTTACCTCTCAGACGTGAATCAACAGAAAGAAATCCAAGAAAAGTGCTCCAACCCCAGAAATCACTTTGAGCTTCACATGCATGACAGTTTTGAGTGCCCCACCAAAACCGAATTGGTTCACCCATGAAACAGAGATAAGAATTGGGGAAAATTAGATTTCTAAACTCTATACAACATGTTCTAACTAAAGGAATTGAGTTTGAGACTCAGGAGCTCGAGAGCTTACCAGAAATTAATCTCCAAGTAAGCTCCAGAAACCAACTTTGACAGAATAACTCCAACTTCCAAGCTGTCGTTCTCCCAACACACTCACTCAATCCTCACGATTTTGGTGTTTATACAAAGCTCGTGATGTGAGCTTTGTATTCGTGTATAGTTTATGACTTGAATCGAAACAGAGAGAGAGAATCGTTCACTTGAACCCAGGAACCCTAACTTCTTCAACTTCAACAAGAATGAGCCAAATCTTCACGAATTCGGTGTTGATTGGCTTTTATAGGCTTGGAGGAGGCTCATGCATCACGCCACGACATCCATGGCGTTGGCATGGTGGTGATTTCGTGTCAATGACACGAAATCATTGGCTGTGACTCACCAAACGCACTAACTCGTGCAGTTTGACCCAGAATACTCGAGTATTCCAGAAAATACTCGAGTGTTTTGCCCAGATTTTGAAAAATAATTATTTTATTTACTTTCCCTCCAAAATCTTTCCTATAATTGCTTCTAGGTCCCAACCCAGGGACTAATATGCAAAATACACATTTTATGCATTTAAATTATTTATTAAATAATTTCCACACATAGGCTAGTCATATAAACACATATTTTAATCAAGGATTAATATAGAAACTATTAATTATAATTAAATTATAATTAACATTTCATTAATCGGGGATTAAAATTTTGGGGTGTTACAAAATCAAACTTCACTCTCATCACTTCCCACTTCCAATCCCACATCATCATTCTTTCCCAGCTCTGGCTCACTCGCATCACATCACGTCGTTACATCTTTACCACTCTCATCTCATCATCTCTTCTCAGTTATTATCTCATTCCTCTTATCATTATCTCCACTCTTAGTGTCTTATCAAGGTAAGGTTGCCTTGCTCCACAAGGACTTAAGCCACACAAGGGTTATCTCTTTTCTGAATGTCTTTTAATTCTAATCTCTTTTCATTATTATCCATTATCAGATATTTCAACAATTCAATATGAACATTTATAAACAAACATAAACAACACATCATCACACATCACACACAAAAATGTGGTCTTTGTCCTATTCGTATAAGTGGCCACACAAAGCAAACAATTGCCACTATACTACTGACGCAGAACCACTTAGTTCCGATCTTTGAGTTGATACGGAACGTCTTAATACAACACCTACTACCACGGTGTCTTAGGAAAGCTACTCTCTCACCTGAGGTCCAGCTATCAGATGAACACAGTCGTCTCTGATCTTGGTTGCTGCCACTGTCTTAGTCCCTCGTCTGTAACATCCCTCGTCTTAATTAAAACACGTTTTCTCAAAATGACTCAAACTTTTCTTAGTTCTTAAATACTTCAAAACCATTTTTAAAACATCAAAATAAATAATTTAAATCAATTGGTTAGGTTGCTGGCCCGCCTTGGACAGCACCTTAACCTCATTCCAAAAATACCGAAAAATTCACCGGTTTTCAATCCGGGTTTTTCTAAAATCAATTACCTTTTGAAAACCAAACTTTGAGTCTCATGAACTAAATTTTAGAAATCAAAAACAACTTTTAAACAACTTGGACAGAAAGGAATAGTTTCACAAAATCACTAAATAAAATTCCAAAACATTCTAAAAACACTCTCTAGTTTCAAATACTCTTTAGTTCAATATTAATTCTTTTGAAAACTCAAGTTTTCATTATAAAATAAATCTTAAAACACAATTTCACATACTCAAACACATCAAAGCAAATTAAATTCAAAATCAAGCACTCACACGGTCAACCACACACTTTGATTACTCGAATCACATAAACACTTAATCAATTATTCAAATTTAATCATAAAACAAACATTCATCCTCAAATAACACTTTCACAAATCACACACTTAATTCACCCTTCAACATATAATTATTTTCAAAAACATTTTATTTTCATAAAACAAAATCATTTAGGCATGCTTAAACTCATAAACCGAATACATGCACACATAGTCGCTCAAACACATAAACTTTTTATTCTTAATCAATTATTTCACAAAACACATTAGTTATTCCATTTTATTTCATGGGAAAGAGTTCCTAACCTAATTAACATGCTTGGACCGAAACACTTCACAAATCAAAACAAAACTCATGCATTATCAACACACAAATCATGCAATTTTCTTCTTTTCTTAACAAAAACCGAGAGCTTAAACTTTGGAAAACAATCAATCTTTAATTTATTTTTCTTCACTTAAATTAAATCAAGAATCACATAAGAACATAGAACATAATTCAATTTAGAAAATCATTTTGCTCTCCCTAATTTCCTTTCAAGATCGAGGCATGCATAAAAGAAAACATGATCTTTTCATGTTGAAATCAACATACAAAACTAGATCCTAAACTTTTCTAACCAAAACATGTAGAAATCATAGATCAATACAAGCACTTTTAACTTATTTCTCAAAAGAACATAAAAATAACTTTTCAAGTCAAACACTCACATGCATGCACGTAAATCATGTAGATCAAGTCATGAAATTAAACATGTTAGCACAAATCAAGACAAAAATTATTTTGGGTAAAAAGGGACTCAAAACCGAGACACACTTGAAGAAAATATTAAAGCTTTTGTTTCAAAAATTACATGCAAGGCTTAGAATCAAAACAAAATCAAAGATCAAAACAAAATTAAAGATCACAACACAAATCAAAGTTTTCATCAAGATTAAACCAAAAATCAAGACATGCAAAGGTTCAAAGTCATCATCAAACAACATGCAACACCAAAAATCAAAATAAGTTTGGATCAAACATTTATTCACCAACTAAACATACAAACACCTTTTGATCTACGGTTTTAATCATTCAAACCTAACATGCAAGAAGATTTACTCTAATTTCACAAAGATCATACACGACACTTTTAGATTTAATCTTAGTGAGAAACATGCGTCCTTGTGCATGTTAGCTGGATTTCTCTATAAAAGCACGAATTATGCATTAATTTGGGGTTGATTTCTGAGTAGAGTGTTGAAGACTCTGTTCTAGGATTCTTGATTTCGTTTCTAAAGTTCTTCTTTGTCTCTGAGAGTTGGAGTGCGAGTGATACACCTTTACAAAAAATTGAATCAAGAGCTTTGTATAGATATAAACATTATAAGCTGAGAGTTCCTGAGTTGGGAGAAATCGAGCCACGGAGTAGAGGTTCCAAGTCTGTCCAGTTCTGTTTCGGGTTTCTGAAGCTTACTTCAAGCTTCGATTTGAGTAAGTACATACGCTCTCTGAGTCTCAAATCAGTTCATATCTTTAGTGCACGTTGCATAGAGTGAGTATTGATGGTTTTCCCCAATTTGTTTGTCCATTTCAGGTGTCAAATCTTCTGGTTTTTGAACACCGTCAAACCTGTTCTGGCTGAAAACAGAGATTGTGGATTCTGTGGAGTTTTTGCATTTTTCAGTGATTCAACTCATCAAACACTACCTAGAGGTAAGGGAGAAGCTTACTTTATACTAGAATGAGATTTAAAATATGATTTTATAGTGAGAGACACCAAGAGACTCTAAGGGCATAGTTTGAATTGGTTATAAGGCTTGGAGGTCAATTTGAGCTCATTTCTGAATTTGAGCAACTTTAATATGATGCATGCAAGCTTATATGATGGTTTGTTGATGGTTATGTGCATTGTATATGAATTTGGTATTTAAAGTTGTGAAATATGTGTTTTATGCACTTTTGGAATATGAGATTTGCATGCATGGATTTGTTGCATGTTTAAGTGTTTAAACATGTGTATGTTAAGGTATTAAACCTCTGTTGGTGATGAAAATAGGTTAAATTGGAGTATCAATGAAAATGGTGTTGGAAACCTCAATTTAGTGTGTTGTTCTGCAGAATCTACCGGTTAGAGGTTCGGTGTAACCGGTTAGATCCTGACAAAAATTAAAAATGAAATTCTGATTTTTGTACAGTTGTTCACATCATTTTTTCTTGATCCTCTTAGCCTATTTTCACTGTAAATTACCCTGTGAATGCTGGATGTTGAAGCAAAGTTGGGTAATTAGTTTTATACCTTAATGTTAATAACAAATTCACATGGAAAAATATATAAGATTGGAAAGTATGATGAATTGTGGAATTTTCAATGATGGAACAAGTTGTACATAAGGTACTAAATAAAGGTTCAAGGCTGATTTGGAATAGAGTGGAAGAGGAATGAAAATAGTATTGAAAATCACGAAAGTTTAGTTTCTGGAACTGTACAATCTAACCGGTTAGAATACCTTGTAACCGGTTAGAACCTTAGAACAAAAATAAATTTTAAAGGTTTTTGTTAAATAATTTATATTCTTTTTAGTTATACTCTTCCAACCCAAAATCAGTAAAAATGATCTAAGTTAAATTCATGGAAGAATTTTATGGGTTAAGATAATTTATTTTAGTACCTTAAGTTCCTCATTGAAAATAATAAAAGGAATTATGACATATGTTTAATCTTAATTGTGGAGATGTTAAGATTATGTCATAATAATTATGGATTAATTATGGAAATTAATTAAAGAACAACCAATAATGCTTTGTGTATGTGCATTCATTCATGGAGAATGGGATGATTAGGTTGGCGATGTGATTGGGTAATGTTCTGGGAACATGACCTAAGTACTCTGGGAGTACCAAACTGTTGCGTTTTGCTTGATGACACATTGTGGATAGATGTGGCCAGTGTGGGTTCACTGTTGATGTGGTTATTATGTCTTCGCGGCGTGACACTCACTCTGGGAGTGGCGTTATGTACCACTGTGATTCAATACGTCTTTGTGACGTGATGTATACTCTGGGAGGAACGTTAAGGAAATCACCCCAAGCAATTCCGCCATACGTTCTGGGAACGTATTATTTAGTGTTCTGGGAACACAAGGATATCTATTGATAGATATCTTTATGATGTTTGGAGGCCTCAGATTTGTGGATAGAAATCATGCATCATGCCAACTGCATTGAAAGAGTTATAAACATGAACATGGGTGTGCTCATATGTCTATGCATATTCTATCTGTCTATGATTATATGTGTTTGATATTTTAGTCTCATTTTATTATGTATATGTGTGATGCTTACTCTCGTTCCCTTGTTAGGTGATGGCCAGATACCTAGCTTGCATCGAGATCCGACCCATCCCTAGTGGTATTTGGACTTACGAGGAGCATCGGACTACCTTTGAGGGTGAGGTGGAGATTACTTTCTATCACCCTAACCCCGTGGTCAGGGTGCGACCTCGTAGGTTTAGGATCCCTATTATATATACTATGCATGTTCCACCCTTTTATACTTATAGAGGGCCACCCCCAGCTCGACTTGTACAGAGATTTCACAGCTTTCGTTTTAGAGCTTCCACTCGTTCCAATCCTTATGCTTCGAGGATTTTCACTGAGGAGACTCCTTCTCCTAGCCCGACAGTTGTCGGTAGGTCTGTTCCTGTTGCAGACCCTAGACCCAGTGGTAGGGTCCCTACCTCGTCGGATGAGGTCGAGGAGGATCCTGTGGAGAACGAGGACAAGGAGAAGGTACCAGTCGAGCCGGTTTCCAGGAGTCGTAGTGGAGTTAGTGGTTCCTAGGGCGAGCATAGTTTAGATAGTTTGGATCCTATGATAGGGATGTAGCTGTTGTGGGCCAGTTGGGAGCTTCGGAGGATCGGTTGACCTGCTATGAGGTGTCTATTTTTGGAGTTGTATTATATTGTATATATTTTGAGATGTCTTAGAGTCAAGGTCATTGCAGTTATAGTTTTTACCTTCATTATATGGACTTGGTACGTTGGACTTGGACTACTTTTGGAACTTGATGATGTACTGATAGGGATCTTTTATCTTATTATATATATGTTGTTGTTTATATATCACAAATGATCCTCAAATACTTTTTTATTCCGCGTACTCTAATTTTCAAGAAAAAGGAATTCGGCGATGGTTATTATTTTTTTTAATATCGATAAATCATTCGAGATAATGATAAGTTAGGATAGAACCTAATTATAAGATTATTGATAAGGAAAAGAATATTGTCTCGCATCATTTTTTGAACTGAGTTTTATAACTTATTAATAAGTCGAATTCAAAGTATTTATGAAAGGTTAAAGTATTTGATTTAAAACGCAAGTCCAAACTCTTTGGAACTAAATAGAGGAACAATACAATAAAAGAAAATTTTTATTGACCTATTTTTCAATAATAAGTCCATAACTAAGTATTTGGAAACAATTATATTTTCAATTTATAGTAAGGAGGTGTTTCACATACTCCCTTACCTCTTAATTATAAGGCTTAATTGTATTTTTGATCCTTTATCTTATTTTCAAGATTCACTTTGGTCCTATTATTTTTTTGAGTAATTTTGGTCCTTTATTTTTTAAAAAAAGATTCACTTTGGTCATTCTGTTGAAAAAATGTTAGATTCCACCGGAATATTTCGGAATATTCTAAGGATGGGAGGGAATATTCTGGAATATTCTGGTGAAATCTAACTTTTTGTGACGGAAGAACCAAACTGAACCTTTTTAAAAAATATAAAGGATCAAAATTATTCAAAAAAATAATAAAGGACCAAAAATGTAGTTAAGCCTAATTATAAAGACAAAAAATTAATTAGTTGTATTAAATATATGCAAATTAAAAGTTAATTAACTTTCCATCATTAAATATTATTTCTTCGGTTCCTTATTATAGGTCACATTTATGTACGTTACGAAGATCAAGAAGAGTAGTTACTTTTCTGGAAACTTAAAATCAAAATATTTTAATATTACAATTTTACCTTCTTAACTTTTATGGGAAGTTTCACAAATGTATTATTTCACATTAATGAACAAAGGACAAATAAAATAAAAAAACAATAAATTCATAACTTTTATGTCCATATATAATTTATAAATTTAATTTTCAAAATTTGTCTAAAAAAAAAAAAGAAAATCAATTTTTTTTATCCGAAGCTTTAGCAACTTAGCTAATTAATTATGGAATACTTTAGTTGTAAATAGCATTGCTCATTAATTATTTCTAAAAATTACATACCAACAGCAGACGATTCTGCTTCAGTGTTGAGAAGTTACTTCTTTCTCTTCTTTGATACGACAGCAAACGTGTGTAATTCAACTCGATGGTTATTGATTCCAATCCTTCCAAGGAAACCTAATTTTTTTTATTATTTTGGTTTTACATGATAATTTGTTTCCCTTGTATTGGATTCACAGGCATAGACGACATGGCCGATTATAAAAATGATACTAAGGTATATATAGTTTCTTCCTAAGTTCCTATAATAGCAAACTTAAATATAATTGAATGACGCTTTTCAACAATTGAAATTACACGTTTAAGCAAAAAACAATTGAAATTTCAAGTGGTCCTGCAAATTAGAATTAAATAAATTAAATAATGATTGTGATATATATATTTTTTTTATGATGATGGTGATAAGAAAAACCAGCTCCCCTTCGTATCGTGCGCTTAATTTCAACCTAAAATCATCCCAAAACCATAACATCTAGGAAAATACTGATTCATCGAACACTAAAACTAAAGCAAAATAGAAATATCCAAAGGTAAAAAGAAAGCTAGATTGAATGCAAAATGATTTGTTTGCCGAAAGAACATGCGTGCTGTTAAAAAGAGTGAATTGTGACAAGTTTATGTGATAATATTATTTTTTTCGTGTATTAATGATAGTAATTACAGGCTTAAAGGAAGACAATTAATTTAGAAATATAAAGGCATTAAATGTAAAAATGCTGAAAGGTAAAAACTTGAAATAAATGTACACGAAATTGTAAAGGTTTTATAGAATGTAAATGAAAAGTAGTCCGGTCTGAGACCGCGAGACCGGTCGGATCGGACCGGACCGAAAAACCGAAAAAAGCAGTCCGGTTTGGCCTCATAGTCTGGTCCGGTCTCAAAATTTTAAGACCGCTTGTGTATGGTCCAGTCCACGGTCTCACCATTTTTTAGATCGTTTGGACCGAACCGGACTGAGTACATAAAACACTCAGCTAGTATTAGTAAGCCCATTTGCCATACTAAGCCCATTTTCCATACTAAGCTCATTTCCCAGCCTCATTCGTAATAGTGTAATACTACTGTAATAGAGAACTGCCCCCCATTTCTCATTTCCCTAACCCTAAAACATGAACTGCACAACCTCCTTTCCCCGACGGCGGCTCGATTCTTCTTCACTACCGGCGCAACCGCCTCTCTTCACCGCCAGCGCATTCTCTCTTCACCTTTGGCGTCTTCTATTCTCTCTGCTATCGCGTTTCTCGCTGCTGTGGGGCGTTGGCTATGCGTTCTCTCTTCTCCATCGAAGTCTCTGTCGCCACCTTCTCTCTTTGAAGCCGCCGCTCGCCGTCGCTGTTTTAGCTCCATCACAGTCAGCATCGCTCGCCGCTCGCCTTCTCTCTTTTCATTCCATTTACATCGTTGTCTCTTTCTTCGATTTCGTGTTCACTTTCCTTCTATGTTCACTCTCATCTTCCCTGACTTGTTTCTCTGCACCTATGTTAATGTTAGGGACTCATTATTCCAAGACCAGTGAACGAAGGAGAGGTAGGGCCAGAGAACTGGAGAAGGATGAAAGGGGCTTATTTTTTTTAATTTTTTTATTTACAAGTAAGTATGGTCTAGATAGACCGGACCGGTCCGGACCGTATATGAAAAACTCCCAGACCGGACCACATTAATTTAATCAGTCCGGTCCCTAAAGTCCATCAAAGACCGGACCGTACCGGACCCTTACACCCCTAATGAAAAGGATGTTACAATGTGTTCTCCATTAATCTACTCATTGAGATGTTTAGGAATAACCAAGTGCCAACCTCTTGTACATAAAAAGTTCTCTTATTTATAGAAATGAATTACGATTAACTGCTTTCTTAATCTACTGGCACGTGGACAATCATCCCGCCTTACATTTGAAATTTAAAATATCTAACTCAACATGTTGTTGAGTCTTATAATTTTGGGCCCTGGTCTTCGACACTTAACCTTAGACAGGAACTATGGAAGTCTTGTCATGCCTTGTCATATTGCCTTCAGGTTCGTTGACCTCCTTATTCCTGTTATGCCCCTTCATTATTCGGAGGAACAATCGTCTGACCTAGTTTTGACAGATCCCCATGTAGCTCGCTAATCATTCCACCATGGGTTACCTGTAACATCCCGAATTTTAATATTAAAATAAAATAAAAAGTATGAATTTTGGAATTATCTAGAATCATTTAGAAGCTATTAATAGGAATAGAAAATAAAAATAAGAAAAGAGAATTATCTCGAATTGGTGCTTAAAACGCAGAAAACTGGTGCTGTTGCAGCAAAAAGACTCGAGTAGTTTAAGGAAGACTCGAGTATTCTGGGAATTTGGAAGAACACTCGAGTGGATCTTTAAAGACTCGAGTATTTTTGCATGAACAACTCGAGTAGTCAATAACTACTCGAGTAGTCAATAACTACTCGAGTAGTTTGAACAATTTTTCAGAAATACTTATTTTCTTAAAGTTTTCTTATAATTAACTCGTTTAATACTATCCTATCTTAATCCCGTTGGTTGATAGCTATCCTGGAGGTGTCCTACTGGAATTTTATTCAGTGGTTGATTATTTCCCTACAGGAGTCCCAACGGAAGTGCGTACACCCATTCGGTTGATATGATCCCTAGATGTCCTAGTGAAAGTTTTACTCACTTGGTTGATATTTTTCTATGGGAGTCCCAATGGGGTCGTTGCAATAAATATCCGCCAATGTTAGGATCAGATGATTATTCTAAAAGACAATCTATAAATTGGATCAGAAGGAGTATCATTTTTAAAATTACCCTTTTTAAATGATTGTCTGAATTAATTATGGTTTCATTTACAATGTTATATTCACTTTTTTTAGTGGATAAAAATGATAATTTAGATAATAAACTTTATATTTACGTAAAATCATGGAATTAAATATATTCAATTAACTTCTTTACTATTTATAATTTTATATAATATCATCAGTTAAACTTACTATCAAACGAGCCAGAGGAAGTATCTTGTTTGTTGGCCTCATCTTTTCGCTCACATTATGTCCATATATAATTTATAAATTTAATTTTCAAAATTTGTCTAAAAAAAAAGAAAATCAATTTTTTTTATCCGAAGCTTTAGCAACTTAGCTAATTAATTATGGAATACTTTAGTTGTAAATAGCATTGCTCATTAATTATTTCTAAAAATTACATACCAACAGCAGACGATTCTGCTTCAGTGCTGAGAAGTTACTTCTTTCTCTTCTTTGATACGACAGCAAACGTGTGTAATTCAACTCGATGGTTATTGATTCCAATCCTTACAAGGAAACCTAATTTTTTTTTATTATTTTGGTTTTACATGATAATTTGTTTCCCTTGTATTGGATTCACAGGCATAGACGACATGGCCGATTATAAAAATGATACTAAGGTATACATAGTTTCTTCCTAAGTTCCTATAATAGCAAACTTAAATATAATTGAATGACGCTTTTCAACAATTGAAATTACACGTTTAAGCAAAAAACAATTGAAATTTCAAGTGGTCCTGCAAATTAGAATTAAATAAATTAAATAATGATTATGATATATATATATATTTTTTTTTATGATGATGGTGATAAGAAAAACCAGCTCCCCTTCGTATCGTGCGCTTAATTTCAACCTAAAATCATCCCAAAACCATAACATCTAGGAAAATACTGATTCATCGAACACTAAAACTAAAGCAAAATACAAATATCCAAAGGTAAAAAGAAAGCTAGATTGAATGCAAAATGATTTGTTTGCCGAAAGAACATGCATGCTGTTAAGAAGAGTGAATTGTGACAAGTTTATGTGATAATATTATTTTTTTCGTGTATTAATGATAGTAATTACAGGCTTAAAGGAAGACAATTAATTTAAAATATAAAGGCATTAAATGTAAAAATGCTGAAAGGTAAAAACTTGAAATAAATGTTCACGAAATTGTAAAGGTTTTATAGAATTGTAAATGAAAAGTAGTCCGGTCTGAGACCGCGAGACCGGTCGGATCGGACCGGACCGGAAAACCGAAAAAAGCAGTCCGGTTTGGCCTCATAGTCTGGTCCGGTCTCAAAATTTTAAGACCGCTTGTGTATGGTCCAGTCCACGGTCTCACCATTTTTTAGATCGTTTGGACCGAACCGAACTGAATACATAAAACACTCAGCTAGTATTAGTAAGCCCATTTGCCATACTAAGCCCATTTCCCAGCCTCATTCGTAATAGTGTAATACTACTGTAATAGAGAACTGCCCCCCATTTCTCATTTCCCTAACCCTAAAACATGAACTGCACAACCTCCTTTCCCCGACGGCGGCTCGATTCTTCTTCACTACCGGCGCAACCGCCTCTCTTCACCGCCAGCGCATTCACTCTTCACCTTTGGCGTCTTCTATTCTCTCTGCTATCGCGTTTCTCGCTGCTGTGGGGCGTTGGCTATGCGTTCTCTCTTCTCCATCGAAGTCTCTGTCGCCACCTTCTCTCTTTGAAGCCGCCGCTCGCCGTCGCTGTTTTAGCTCCATCACAGTCAGCATCGCTCGCCGCTCGCCTTCTCTCTTTTCATTCCATTTACATCGTTGTCTCTTTCTTCGATTTCGTGTTCACTTTCCTTCTATGTTCACTCTCATCTTCCCTGACTTGTTTCTCTGCACCTATGTTAATGTTAGGGACTCATTATTCCAAGACCAGTGAACGAAGGAGAGGTAGGGCCAGAGAACTGGAGAAGGATGAAAGGGGCTTATTTTTTTTAATTTTTTTATTTACAAGTAAGTATGGTCTAGATAGACCGGACCGGTCCGGACCGTATATGAAAAACTCCCAGACCGGACCACATTAATTTAATCAGTCCGGTCCCTAAAGTCCATCAAAGACCGGACCGTACCGGACCCTTACACCCCTAATGAAAAGGATGTTACAATGTGTTCTCCATTAATCTACTCATTGAGATGTTTAGGAATAACCAAGTGCCAACCTCTTGTACATAAAAAGTTCTCTTATTTATAGAAATGAATTACGATTAACTGCTTTCTTAATCTACTGGCACGTGGACAATCATCCCGCCTTACATTTGAAATTTAAAATATCTAACTCAACATGTTGTTGAGTCTTATAATTTTGGGCCCTGGTCTTCGACACTTAACCTTAGACAGGAACTATGGAAGTCTTGTCATGCCTTGTCATATTGCCTTCAGGTTCGTTGACCTCCTTATTCCTGTTATGCCCCTTCATTATTCGGAGGAACAATCGTCTGACCTAGTTTTGACAGATCCCCATGTAGCTCGCTAATCATTCCACCATGGGTTACCTGTAACATCCCGAATTTTAATATTAAAATAAAATAAAAAGTATGAATTTTGGAATTATCTAGAATCATTTAGAAGCTATTAATAGGAATAGAAAATAAAAATAAGAAAAGAGAATTATCTCGAATTGGTGCTTAAAACGCAGAAAACTGGTGCTGTTGCAGCAAAAAGACTCGAGTAGTTTAAGGAAGACTCGAGTATTCTGGGAATTTGGAAGAACACTCGAGTGGATCTTTAAAGACTCGAGTATTTTTGCATGAACAACTCGAGTAGTCAATAACTACTCGAGTAGTCAATAACTACTCGAGTAGTTTGAACAATTTTTCAGAAATACTTATTTTCTTAAAGTTTTCTTATAATTAACTCGTTTAATACTATCCTATCTTAATCCCGTTGGTTGATAGCTATCCTGGAGGTGTCCTACTGGAATTTTATTCAGTGGTTGATTATTTCCCTACAGGAGTCCCAACGGAAGTGCGTACACCCATTCGGTTGATATGATCCCTAGATGTCCTAGTGAAAGTTTTACTTACTTGGTTGATATTTTTCTATGGGAGTCCCAATGGGGTCGTTGCAATAAATATCCGCCAATGTTAGGATCAGATGATTATTCTAAAAGACAATCTATAAATTGGATCAGAAGGAGTATCATTTTTAAAATTACCCTTTTTAAATGATTGTCTGAATTAATTATGGTTTCATTTACAATGTTATATTCACTTTTTTTAGTGGATAAAAATGATAATTTAGATAATAAACTTTATATTTACGTAAAATCATGGAATTAAATATATTCAATTAACTTCTTTACTATTTATAATTTTATATAATATCATCAGTTAAACTTACTATCAAACGAGCCAGAGGAAGTATCTTGTTTGTTGGCCTCATCTTTTCGCTCACATTATGTCCATATATAATTTATAAATTTAATTTTCAAAATTTGTCTAAAAAAAAAAAGAAAATCAATTTTTTTTATCCGAAGCATTAGCAACTTAGCTAATTAATTATGGAATACTTTAGTTGTAAATAACATTGCTCATTAATTATTTCTAAAAATTACATACCAACAGCAGACGATTCTGCTTCAGTGCTGAGAAGTTACTTCTTTCTCTTCTTTGATACGACAGCAAACGTGTGTAATTCAACTCGATGGTTATTGATTCCAATCCTTCCAAGGAAACCTAATTTTTTTTTTATTATTTTGGTTTTACATGATAATTTGTTTCCCTTGTATTGGATTCACAGGCATAGACGACATGGCCGATTATAAAAATGATACTAAGGTATACATAGTTTCTTCCTAAGTTCCTATAATAGCAAACTTAAATATAATTGAATGACGCTTTTCAACAATTGAAATTACACGTTTAAGCAAAAAAAACAATTGAAATTTCAAGTGGTCCTGCAAATTAGAATTAAATAAATTAAATAATGATTGTGATATATATATTTTTTTTTATGATGATGGTGATAAGAAAAACCAGCTCCCCTTCGTATCGTGCGCTTAATTTCAACCTAAAATCATCCCAAAACCATAACATCTAGGAAAATACTGATTCATCGAACACTAAAACTAACGCAAAATACAAATATCCAAAGGTAAAAAGAAAGCTAGATTGAATGCAAAATGATTTGTTTGCCGAAAGAACATGCGTGCTGTTAAGAAGAGTGAATTGTGACAAGTTTATGTGATAATATTATTTTTTTCGTGTATTAATGATAGTAATTACAGGCTTAAAGGAAGACAATTAATTTAAAATATAAAGGCATTAAATGTAAAAATGCTGAAAGGTAAAAACTTGAAATAAATGTACACGAAATTGTAAAGGTTTTATAGAATTGTAAATGAAAAGTAGTCCGGTCTGAGACCGCGAGACCGGTCGGATCGGACCGGACCGGAAAACCGAAAAAAGCAGTCCGGTTTGGCCTCATAGTCTGGTCCGGTCTCAAAATTTTAAGACCGCTTGTTTATGGTCCAGTCCACGGTCTCACCATTTTTTAGATCGTTTGGACCGAACCGGACTGAATACATAAAACACTCAGCTAGTATTAGTAAGCCCATTTCCCATACTAAGCCCATTTGCCATACTAAGCCCATTTCCCAGCCTCATTCGTAATAGTGTAATACTACTGTAATAGAGAAATGCCCCCCATTTCTCATTTCCCTAACCCTAAAACATGAACTGCACAACCTCCTTTCCCCGACGGCGGCTCGATTCTTCTTCACTACCGGCGCAACCGCCTCTCTTCACCGCCAGCGCATTCTCTCTTCACCTTTGGCGTCTTCTATTCTCTCTGCTATCGCGTTTCTCGCTGCTGTGGGGAGTTGGCTATGCGTTCTCTCTTCTCCATCGAAGTCTCTGTCGCCACCTTCTCTCTTTGAAGCCGCCGCTCGCCGTCGCTGTTTTAGCTCCATCACAGTCAGCATCGGTCGCCGCTCGCCTTCTCTCTTTTCATTCCATTTACATCGTTGTCTCTTTCTTCGATTTCGTGTTCACTTTCCTTCTATGTTCACTCTCATCTTCCCTGACCTGTTTCTCTGCACCTATGTTAATGTTAGGGACTCATTATTCCAAGACCAGTGAACGAAGGAGAGGTAGGGCCAGAGAACTGGAGAAGGATGAAAGGGGCTTATTTTTTTAATTTTTTTATTTACAAGTAATTATGGTCTAGATAGACAGGACCGGTCCGGACCGTATATGCAAAACTCCCAGACCGGACCACATTAATTTAATCGGTCCGGTCCCTAAAGTCCATCAAAGACCGGACCGTACCGGACCCTTACACCCCTAATGAAAAGGATGTTACAATGTGTTCTCCATTAATCTACTCATTGAGATGTTTAGGAATAACCAAGTGCCAACCTCTTGTACATAAAAAGTTCTCTTATTTATAGAAATGAATTACGATTAACTGCTTTCTTAATCTACTGGCACGTGGACAATCATCCCGCCTTACATTTGAAATTTAAAATATCTAACTCAACCTGCTGTTGAGTCTTATAATTCTGGGCCCTGGTCTTCGACGCTTAACCTTAGACAGGCACTATGGAAGTCTTGTCATGCCTTGTCATATTGCCTTCAGGTTCGTTGACCTCCTTATTCCTGTTATGCCTCTTCATTATTCGGAGGAACAATCGTCTGACCTAGTTTCGACAGATCCCCATGTAGCTCTCTAATCATTCCACCATGGGTTACCTGTAACATCCCGAATTTTAATATTAAAATAAAATAAAAAGTATGAATTTTTGAATTATCTAGAATCATTTAGAAGCTATTAATAGGAATAGAAAATAAAAATAAGAAAAGAGAATTATCTCGAATTGGTGCTTAAAACGCAGAAAACTGGCGCTGTTGCAGCAAAAAGACTCGAGTAGTTTAAGGAAGACTCGAGTATTCTGGGAATTTGGAAGAACACTTGAGTGGATCTTTAAAGACTCGAGTATTTTTGCATGAACAACTCGAGTAGTCAATAACTACTCGAGTAGTTTGAACAATTTTTCAGAAATACTTATTTTCTTAAAGTTTTCTTATAATTAACTCGTTTAATACTATCCTATCTTAATCCCGTTGGTTGATAGCTATCCTGGAGGTGTCCTACTGGAATTTTATTCAGTGGTTGATTATTTCCCTACAAGAGTCCCAACGGAAGTGCGTACACCCATTCGGTTGATATGATCCCTAGATGTCCTAGTGAAAGTTTTACTCACTTGGTTGATATTTTTCTATGGGAGTCCCAATGGGGTCGTTGCAATAAATATCCGCCAATGTTAGGATCAGATAATTATTCTACAAGACAATCTATAAATTGGATCAGAAGGAGTATCATTTTTAAAATTACCCTTTTTAAATGATTGTCTGAATTAATTGTGGTTTCATTTACAATGTTATATTCACTTTTTTTAGTGGATAAAAATGATAATTTAGATAATAAACTTTATATTTACGTAAAATCATGGAATTAAATATATTCAATTAACTTCTTTACTATTTATAATTTTATATAATATCATCAGTTAAACTTACTATCAAACGAGCCAGAGGAAGTATCTTGTTTGTTGGCCTCATCTTTTCGCTCACATTATGTCCATATATAATTTATAAATTTAATTTTCAAAATTTGTCTAAAAAAAAGAAAATCAATTTTTTTTATCCGAAGCTTTAGCAACTTAGCTAATTAATTATGGAATACTTTAGTTGTAAATAGCATTGCTCATTAATTATTTCTAAAAATTACATACCAACAGCAGACGATTCTGCTTCAGTGCTGAGAAGTTACTTCTTTCTCTTCTTTGATACGACAGCAAACGTGTGTAATTCAACTCGATGGTTATTGATTCCAATCCTTCCAAGGAAACCTAATTTTTTTTTTATTATTTTGGTTTTACATGATAATTTGTTTCCCTTGTATTGGATTCACAGGCATAGACGACATGGCCGATTATAAAAATGATACTAAGGTATACTTAGTTTCTTCCTAAGTTCCTATAATAGCAAACTTAAATATAATTGAATGACGCTTTTCAACAATTGAAATTACACGTTTAAGCAAAAAAAACAATTGAAATTTCAAGTGGTCCTGCAAATTAGAATTAAATAAATTAAATAATGATTGTGATATATATATTTTTTTTTATGATGATGGTGATAAGAAAAACCAGCTCCCCTTCGTATCGTGCGCTTAATTTCAACCTAAAATCATCCCAAAACCATAACATCTAGGAAAATACTGATTCATCGAACACTAAAACTAAAGCAAAATACAAATATCCAAAGGTAAAAAGAAAGCTAGATTGAATGCAAAATGATTTGTTTGCCGAAAGAACATGCGTGTTGTTAAGAAGAGTGAATTGTGACAAGTTTATGTGATAATATTATTGTTTTCGTGTATTAACGATAGTAATTAAAGGCTTAAAGGAAGACAATTAATTTAGAAATATAAAGGCATTAAATGTAAAAATGCTGAAAGGTAAAAACTTGAAATAAATGTACACGAAATTGTAAAGGTTTTATAGAATTGTAAATGAAAAGTAGTCCGGTCTGAGACCGCGAGACCGGTCGGATCGGACCGGACCGAAAAACCGAAAAAAGCAATCCGGTTTGGCCTCATAATCTGGTCCGGTCTCAAAATTTTAAGACCGCTTGTGTATGGTCCAGTCCACGGTCTCACCATTTTTTAGATCGTTTGGACCGGACCGGACTGAATACATAAAACACTCAGCTAGTATTAGTAAGCCCATTTCCCATACTAAGCCCATTTGCCATACTAAGCCCATTTCCCAGCCTCATTCGTAATAGTGTAATACTACTGTAATAGAGAACTGCCCCCCATTTCTCATTTCCCTAACCCTAAAACATGAACTGCACAACCTCCTTTCCCCGACGGCGGCTCGATTCTTCTTCACTACCGTCGCAACCGCCTCTCTTCACCGCCATCGCATTCTCTCTTCACCTTCGGCGTCTTCTCTTCTCTCTGCTATCGCGTTTCTCGCTACTGTGGGGTGTGGGCTATGCCTTCTCTCCTCTCCATCGAAGTCTTCGTCGCCACCTTCTCTCTTTGAAGCCGCCGCTCGTCGTCGTTGTTTTAGCTCCATCACAGTCAGCATCGCTCGCCGCTCGCCTTCTCTCTTTTCATTCCATTTACATCGTTGTCTCTTTCTTCGATTTCGTGTTCACTTTCCTTCTATGTTCATTCTCATCTTCCCTGACTTGTTTCTCTGCACCTATGTTAATGTTAGGGACTCATTATTCCAAGACCAGTGAACGAAGGAGAGGTAGGGCCAGAGAACTGGAGAAGGATGAAAGGGGCTTATTTTTTTAATTTTTTTATTTACAAGTAATTATGGTCTAGATAGACCGGACCGGACCGGACCGTTACGGTTCGGACCGGTCTTTGCATATGCAAAACTCCCAGACCAAACCGGACCAGACCGGACCACATTAATTTAATCGGTCTGGTCCCTAAAGTCCATCAAAGACCGGACCGTACCGGACCGTTACACCCCTAATGAAAAGGATGTTACAATGTGTTCTCCATTAATCTACTCATTGAGATGTTTAGGAATAACCAAGTGCCAACCTCTTGTACATAAAAAGTTCTCTTATTTATAGAAATGAATTACGACTAACTGCTTTCTTAATCTACTGGCACGTGGACAATCATCCCGCCTTACATTTGAAATTTAAAATTTCTAACTCAACTTGCTGTTGAGTCTTATAATTCTGGGCCCTGGTCTTCGACACTTAACCTTAGACAGGCACTATGGAAGTCTTGTCATATTGCCTTCAGGTTCATTGACCTCCTTATTCCTGTTATGCCCCTTCATTATTCGGAGGAACAATCGTCTGACCTAGTTTCGACAGATCCCCATGTAGCTCTCTAATCATTCCACCATGGGTTACCTGTAACATCCCAAATTTTAATATTAAAATAAAATAAAAAGTATGAATTTTGGTATTATCTAGAATCATTTAGAAGCTATTAATAGGAATAGAAAATAAAAAGAAGAAAAGAGAATACGGTAATAGTGTTAATAAAATAATGATAATAGATAAATGTAATTACTTAAATATTAAGAAAAGGAAATTAAATAATTAAAAATAATAAAAATCTAGAAAATTTTAGATAAAACATGTGATTTTAATGCTGAATGACGTGTTTATCCGATTACAGGGTAAGTTAACTGGGTAAGTAGTGTAAAATGGAACCTTCTGGAGACTGACCCGTTAACCGGTTATAGGAGGGTATTAACGGGATAACTCTGCTGCAAAATCAAAAATAAAATGTGGTTAGATGGGGAAAAATCTAGAACTCTCTAGGTTTCTCCCCAGTGTTGGCCGTGGGAGCTTATTGCCGACCGCCTATAAATAGGCTACGACCCACTCCCAAATCACATAACAAGCCTCAACCCATTCCACAAGCCCCATTGTTCTAAACCCTTCCAAACACTTTTAGCATTATAAACCTTTGCAAAACACTAAGCACAAGCCTTAGCTTTGGGATTTTAGCACATAATAGGAGTGGTGAGTTAAGTAAGAATTGGCTGCAAGCTAGGAAGGAAAGCCAAAGAGTGAAGCTAAGCCTTTCGTCTTCAAGTGAGGTAAGGGAGGTTTCCTCTTTCTCTTAGAATAGGAATTAGGAAATTAACTAATAAATTGATAACTAATGGGCAAATAATTGATAAATAGAGATGTAGAATGAATACTTAAGGATGGATTAGATGTGTGATAATTATTTGGTTGAATCAAAGAAAAATGGAATGAATTGAGTTATAAATTGAATAATGGAAGGACTAGGATATAACGATTCACCCATGTTATAATTTATGATTGAATACGTTTGGAATGAAATAGGTTACGGTGAATTGAAGAGTATGAATGTGAATTGAATTGTAATGGAAATTGAGTGGAATATATTAGGATAATGATGAATGAATACTAGAATGATGATGGATGTGATGTTTTGAATACTTGATTATGGAGCTAATTGAATATGGATAAAATGCTTTGAATGTTTGATTATGAAACTAATTGAATGTGGATATGATGATTTGAATGATTATGGAACTAGTTATTGATTTTGTATGCGAAAGATAAGGTGAATGTTTGAATTGGAATGTTATAATGAATTGTGAATGCATAATGCTTGAGTATTTGGTTGAGATCCTTGTATATGAGCATAAAATGCATGGAAACAACAAGGAACACAAGAATAACATAACAAAGGCCCTAGAAATGGATTAGTAATTAACCAAAATGAGCAAAACAACAATTTGTGGTACTGATGTCATGTTTATCCGGTTAAATGATCAATCAACCAGATAAAAAGTGTAAAATTACACATAAAATGGCAACAGAACACAGAGTTAACCGGTTAAGCCAAGGGGTTAACTGGATAACCCTGCATCCGAAAGGCAAATTTGATAGCAAATAAGGCACAATCATAGGAAATCATTATTAATTCAATTCCAACAACTTAATAAGATATGCTAGGAGTATGTTAGAGCATTATACTATTAGTTGGGCTTGGATTCCATGAAATGGGAACTACTCCCTAAAGTTTAAAGAGTAATGGAAAATGATAACATAATCCAATAAATAGTTTACAACGAAAATAATTAATTATGTACTTGGTCATGGTTGAACATGTTTTGGATCATGAATAATTAAAGTGAATGGGATAAGATAAATGGAATGAACGATGATGAATTACTTGAACTATGAAAAGCATAACTAAAATAATTGATTATTCCTCGAGTATGTTTGATATATGGATATTCAACCTAGTTCTTATTCTTATAAGAAAGAGACTCACTCCCGGTAATTTAACATTTTAGGTATGATTGACCTGTCAAAGGCAAAGCATGTCCCACTGGAGAAGGCGAGAAGAAGGAACTGTGAATGAAGACTGTACTTTGTACAGATGTAAACCCCAACTTCTAACCAAATTTTTGTACAAAAACTATATTTTGAAAAATTAATAAAATAATATTTTTCTCTGCTGCCAACTATTTTTAAGAAAATACTTTTTTATAAATTTGGGGGTTACATTACCTATGTGGAATTCCTACTTCAACTTCCTTTTGACGAGGATTTTTCAAAATCTTAGTTATCTCTAAACCAAGATATTGTGATATGGGATTCAGGAGTGATTTCTCAAATTGCCCAATTTTAGGCCATTGAAACCATCTGAACCAATTCGATGTTTCTTAGCCGCAACAATTGTCTCGTGTTTCATGGAAGCTTTAAAAAAGTAGAAACACTCCATTAATTGAGACACTTGTTTCGACAGAGAAACATAATCCCGATATCTTATCCTTAGTCACCAGAAAAGAAAGGGAAAACCGCTTTGAATGGACTTGTGGATACTTCTCCCACCAAAGCGGATTTCGTAATCCCACAAATCTAATCCCACACCGACAGCTCTAGAATCCTAGACTCATTTATATCTATCTTTTTCCTCACTTCCTTCCAGAATTCAAACCATAGTGAATCTCTAATCAGATATTTATTAATGTTTACCTTCTATTCCCATGTATGTGGAAATGTTGGTGAGAACTGGCCCTTTTTATACCCATTTCTCTGATGCGGTAGTTGTACTTGGAATAAATGGTGCCTTAATTCTACCAAATATGGTAACTTTTCTATTAAATGTTGTCATCTGACTTTTGACTTCTTTCAAGTTCCTGTTTGGACCATTGCATCAATTCTCTGTCCAAATCTTTCCTTCTTTCGACACAGGTACATGTTCGTCGAAGTCACTTTTGTACTTTGAATACAAGTCTACTTTCTTTCAATATCACTTCTATGTCGAATCCATTTATTCAATCAAAATAAATTTTGGTCTCAACAAATGCCACCCAAAATTTTGCCATTCGGCATGTCGGCTCGGAGAGTGGCAAAAATTTTAATCATCACTTTTGACTGTTCCACACTAAGGCCCAATCCACCTTTGCGTCGTTTCGAATTCAAATGAATTGAACTGAATCACCACAGCTCATTAACACCACTTACACACGTCTCAAAACTCCCAAGGTAGTGGAAGCTTGCACCTCTAAGAAAAATACACCTTTTCGGTTCAGACTTTTTATAAGCTTTTCTTCTTTCTCTTCCCTTGTTTACCGATTCCTTGCTTTTTGAGTTTCCATTATCGCAAAATTTATTTTTCTTTTCCTCATCAATTCTTCAAATTGCTACTATAATGGCTGTAGAGAAAGTGCATGACCTTTTTTTTATTCGTCAAAGACCTTTTATGATAGACCAATCATGATCAAAGCTCAATCTTTCATCCCATGCCATGGGGAATATGCAAACCCTTCTCCTGTATTCTTGGATCCTTTGTTAAATCATGAGAAGATTGATACTCCTTTAGTGAAAGAACTTCTACCTATCCAGAATCTTAACCTTACTCAACCATTAAATTCTCTAAACCCTATTTACACTTGCCATTTTGAAAAGGTGAGTCAAAATGGGATTTTTATGAATGTTACTCAGGTGGATAAATTAAGCCTCTGGTATGGTAGGTTTGACAAGGGTAAGAAGGAATTTTGGAAAACAATTGGTATTTACGACCTGATTTTGGCAGGCATGCCCAGAATAAAATTGACATTGAGATGCTTGGCATTGCTGCCTATTTTTGGTGTCGAAACACCAACTCCTTAATCCGATATAAGCATCATAACATCAGCAAAGTAGAATAATAATAACATCAGCAAAGCAGAATAATATAAGCATCATAACATCAGCAAAGCATAATAATATAAGCATCATAACATCAACAAAGCATAATAATACAACAATATATTCTCATGCGATACGACAATAAATTTACATCAATAATTCAGGATAATTTTTTTTTTACAAAATTTAATATGAACGTTGATTCCCAAGTACACGAAGTCAAAAACTAAAAAAAAAAAATATATATTTGTTAAAAGATATTTTGAGAAAAAAAATTGAGAGGAGGATCAACTAAGAAAAATGAGTAAAAAAAGAAGGAGATTTCTAATATGCAATCCAAAATTGGAGTGTTGTCATGCAACCTTCTCTTAAACCAATAGAAAGTTGTCATTTAATTTACCTGTGCCATGTCATCATTTGAAGTAGTCAAATTTAATTTTTTGCAATTTGGTCCAACTTAAATAGTAAATTAAAATTTTAGTCCTTTGTACCTATAGATAAATTATAAGTTTTAATTTTTAAAAACATTATTAAAAAAAATCAAAGTATGCTGGTGGTGGTTCTAATGAGCACAACTTAATTTAATTTTTATGTTGGACTAAATTGCAAAACTTAATTTTGACTAATTTAAGTAATGATGTGACATCCATGTCTTAGGTGGCAAGGTTTTATTGGTTTAACATGGGTTGCATCATTCAATTTTTGATTGCATGATAGTAACACCTAAAAAAAATTCCCAATCTAAAAGAATTTGATCTGAGAACGCTTTGAGATCAAAACCAATTCAAACATCAATATGCAACAATACAAAAGGGAGGTCATGAACCCATGAACCAAGATATATATAGTGGTGTTTAGTAGCTATTAGTCACTAGGCCCATTATCTTAGTAAAACGTTAAAACTTTAAGTAGTTGAGGAAAAATAAAAAAGTTGGTAGTTATTTATATTATGTATGATATTATGATTATTGGTCTAAATATCTCATATGATATAGTGATCCAAAACTAACTAATAATTTTTCGCTAAATTGAAAAGTTGATTCACTTGAAAAAAGAGAACTTGACAATATTACTTTCTCGTATAATATTCATGAGCCTTGTTTTTGTTTAAAATAGATTATGTTATTTTCTATGGGAAATGCTTATTAGGACAAACAAGTTTCGTCACGAAAAGTAAGAATTGGTGTATGTGATTGTCAACAAGTTATGCTCTAACAAGTTGGTGTACGTCATGTCTTGAATAGTGTTTGGCTGATTTTATTATATATTGAGTTCTTAAAACAAGGAGTTGTCGATGCTGCAGAAGGTTGAGAGAATGAGAGACATGAAGAAGAAAGTGAAAACTTGATGAACGCGTGGTGGCTCTAAAGAGGAACAAATTGGAATTGCCTCATTGGTAGAATGCCAAACAACAAAGTAACACCATTCGTTTTGCACAATTACTTTTCCTACAATATAGCATTACTCTTTTCATTTTCGCTAAGAAATCCTAACGAAATCAAATATAGCCAACTCCATCAACGTAACTTTTTAGTCCGACATAATTTTTAAGGTGTGTTTTCGTTTACATTCTGAGTTTATTTTTCCAATGTTATGGCTATCTATTTCTTTGTTTTAATCGGTATTTAGAATTTTTTTTTCGTATTCCTTGCGGAACCACCGGTATTTCCAAGAGCACCCTTAATATCAGGGAACCCTTGAGACTAATTCGGAGCGAGATGCATGACTGGCTCTCCCAGCGGGATATTTTTAGTGGGAATCGAACACGGAGCTACTAGCACTCGTGTTTCATTCTCAAGATTTTAGTTGAGGTCTTACATCAACTGGACCAAACCCGGTTGTGTAACAGTACTAATGAAACAGTGCTAAATTAAGTAAGAATAAAAGGAACTTTAATGCTCTGGAATGGTAGTATTTAGTTTTTCTTAGTGCAAATAAGTAACAATAGAAATGAGAGGTACAGAATTTGAGATGAGAAAGAAGAGCAGAGAGGTACAGATGAGAAGAGAGAGTACATTCCAGACAATTCACTAAATGACAAAATGACCAAAAAGAGTAAGATATACTGCCAGCCTAATTGTCTTGCACGTAGTCACGCATCATTGCGTTTGGCCTCTTGGTACGTTTACTCCTCCTGAGCAAGGCAGTATTGGGAAAAGTTGACACGTGCCCCTCCTCAATAACTAACTTATCATTGCTGTGCTGCAAGGGAATATTCTCTGTTGTGCTGCTCCTTACAATGCTCCCCCCATTGAAACCAACCTTGTCCTCAAGGTTGAAATTAGGATAAAGTTGCTGCATTTCCTCTTCATTTTCCCAAGTAGCTTCATTAGGATCCTGACCAATCCAGTGAACAAGGACCTGTGAGACTAGCTGTTCTCCTTTCAGAATAGTGCGTTTGCTCAAAATCTGAAATGGTTGCAACAGAATTCCATCTTCATCAATTAATAATGGTATAGGAACATGAGTGGCAGTGTCATCTCCTTTGAATTCTTTGAGCTGGGAAACATGGAAAAATGGATGGATTTTAGCATTCTCTGGTAATTGTAATTTATAGGCAATTGAACCAATCTTGTCAATTATGGTAAAGGGACCAAAATATCGCATACTGAGCTTCTGATTCTGTCTCAGTTGAACTGAATGTTGTCGATAGGGTTGGAGCTTAACCCACACTTTCTCTCCAATCTGAAACTGTTTATCCTTCCTTTTCTTGTCAGCTTGTGTTTTCATGTATTGTTGTGCCCGCAACAAATTCTCCTTGAGCTTAATTAACAAGGCATCTCTAGTCAACAATGAATCCTTTACTGCAATGTTATCTGCTGGTGAAGGCTGATACTTAGAGATGGTGGGAGGATCTCTGTCATAAACTACCTTGAAAGGTGTCATTCCTATGCTTTGATGGAAAGAGGTATTGTACCAATACTCTGCCCAGGCAAGGAATTTGACCCAAGCTTTTGGGGTCTGAGAAGTGAAACATCTGAGATAAAGCTCCAGTGTCTTGTTTACTGCCTCAGTCTGTCCATCAGACCGTGGGTGATATGCTGTACTCATTGCCAATGTCGTACCTTGCAGTTTAAACAAGTGCTGCCAGAATCTACTAGTGAATGTTTTGTCTCTATCAGAGACAATCGTTTTAGGTATACCATGCAATTTCACCACTGCATTGCAAAAAGCCTCAGCCACTAGAGTGCTAGTAAAATCTGATTTGAGAGGAAGGAAATGGGCATATTTTGAGAGTCTGTCCACTATGACCAATATAACAGTGAAGCCTTTAGAATTTGGTAGTCCTGTGATAAAGTCCATAGAGATGTCCTCCCAAATCTGAGAAGGTATTGGTAAAGGTTGCAGAAGACCAGATGGTTGCACAGTCTCATGCTTAGCCTGCTGACAAATTGAACAACGCTGAACAAATTTATGAATCTGTTCTTTCATGTTTGGCCAATAAAATTCCGCTTTAATTCTGGATGTTGTCCTTGCAATTCCAGAATGCCCTCCAATAGGAGAACAATGATATTCCTCCAATATCCTACCAACCAAGGGTGATTTATGTGGAATCACTAATCTGCCCTTCCAAAACAGAAGCTCATCTTTAGTAGTAAAATTGGGATTCTGTTCAATCATTTGCTCACAGTCCTGTAATTTCTTGACCCAGAAGTCATCTTGCTTAATCTGTTCTTTGAGTTCCTGCAAAAACTGTGGCTGAGATTCTGACCAAGCCATGTGAAAAGACCTGGATAAGGCATCAGCAGGAATGTTGTCTTTGCCTGGCTTGTATTCAATTTTGAAATCATAACCCAGAAATTTGTGTAGCCACTGTTGTTGCTCAGGGGTTTGGATTGTTTGATCAGTTAAATGTCTCAGACTCCTTTGATCAGTTCTGATGACAAACTGATGTCCCAGTAGGTAATGCCTGAACTTAGCTAGGGCCTCTGTGATAGCATACAACTCTCTAGAGTACGCAGATTGCTTTTGCATTCTAGGTGATAGTTTTTTTTGAAAAGAAAGCAATGGGATGCCTTCCCTGATTGAGAACAGCCCCTATACCAGTCCCTGAAGCATCAGTTTCCAATATAAAGGGTTGTGTGAAATCTGGTAAAGCAAGTACTGGGGCTGTAGTAATTGCTTGTCTCAGTCTGTGAAAAGCATTAGTTGCAGTATTATTCCACTGAAAAGCATCTTTCTTTAAAAGGTTGGTCAAAGGTTCAGCAATGGCAGCATATTGCTTAATGAACCTTCTATAATACCCCGTTATGCCCAAAAATCCTCTTAGCTGCTTTAAATTAGTTGGTTCAGGCCAATCTAAAATAGCTTGGATTTTTGCCTTATCCATTGAGACCCCTTGAGCAGAAACTGTATGGCCTAAATAATCTACTTGTTGTGTAGCAAAGGTGCATTTAGAAAGCTTGGCGTATAAAACATTAGACTGTAGCAGTTTTAAAACAGCTTCTAAATGTTGTAAGTGAGTAGACCAGCTTGGGCTATAAACTAATATATCATCAAAGAAAACCAGGACACACTTTCTCAACAGTTTCTGAAATACCTGATTCATGAGCTGCTGAAATGTGGCTGGTGCATTTGTCAAGCCAAAGGGCATGACCAGCCATTCATAGTGGCCTTGGTGTGTCCTAAAAGCAGTCTTGTGCCTATCCTCTGGTCTCACAAGTATTTGGTGGTACCCTGACCTCAAATCCAGTTTTGAGAAGAACTGAGCCCCAAAAAGTTCATCTAACAGTTCATCCACCGTTGGCATGGGAAAATTATCTTTGACTGTGATATTGTTTAAGGCCCTATAGTCTGTGCAAAATCGCCATGAACCATCTTTCTTCTTGACCAAAAGAATTGGACAAGAGAAAGGACTTGTACTTGGAGTGATTATGCCTTCTGTGAGCATTTCCTCAACCATCTTCTCAATCTGAGCCTTTTGGCTGTGAGCATATCTGTAAGGCCTGACCTTAATAGGATTGTTGCCTTCTAACAAAGGGATAGAATGATCCTGGGACCTCTGAGGTGGTAGACCTGATGGTTTGTTAAAAACCTCTTTATAAGTATGTAATAGCAAGGCAAGTTCAAGCTCCATATTATGATGAATATCTTCAAAAAAATCAATTTGAGTGTCAGGTTCCTGCAACTGAATAGTAAAAGCTTCAGCAATTGCATGAGTCTGCTGCAATCTCTTGATATGATGGAATTGTGCAAACTGAGGCAATTTTGATCTATCACCATACAGGGTAATGAATTGACCATTCAACATGAATTTGAAAGCCAAAGCACTATAGTCAGCCACATGAGGTCCTAAGGTTGCCAACCAAGCTGCACCCAACACCAAATCTGCACCTGCTACTGGGAGCAAATAAACAGGTAACTGCAAAGTACAATTCTGAATATCTACTCGCAGGTCAGGAATAAAACCCTCTGCAGACATGGAATTGCCATTTCCTACCATAACCTGAAACTGAGGAGCTGGTTCTATTGGCAATTTCAAGAAATTAGCAACTCTTGGCTGGAGAAAATTATCAGAGCTGCCACTATCTAATAATATTTTCACGGGACAACCATTTATGCTTCCTTGGAATCTAATGGTACCAATACCACTGCTGCCTTTAAGGGCGCTAAAGGATAGATGATGGGCACTGTCTTCTTGTTCTGTATTGTTTGCAGAATCAATCAGAGGTACAGTATCTGGAAGGCTAAGTTGTTCTTCATCCACTTGAAGAATCATGTAGTGCCTATTAGGACATCTATGGTTTGGTGTAAAGCGTTCATCACAAGTATAACACATGCCTTTTTCCCTTCTAATTTGCATTTCAGTTGCTGACATTTTCTTAACATGGTTGGTGGGTTGTGAGGAAGGTTTGGCAGTAGGTGTAGGTAGGAGTGGAGGTTGGGAGTTTTGTAATTTTGGATAAGTGTATGGGTTATTTGGTGGTATGGTTCTGTATTGTGGCTGGGTTTTTGGTTTTGTGGTGTATTTTTCTTCAAATAACTTGGCAAGGGAAACAGCTTTGAGTAAGGATAAGGGATTTTGGGCTATAACTTCTCTTTTCAAGTCAGGTTTTAAACCACTTATGAAGCAATCTAAAAGGGCATCTGGGCTAAGACCATACACTCTATTGGCTAAGGACATGAATTCAGTGTAATACTCACTAACAGAATGTAGTTGGTTAAGTTTGAAAAGTGTGGATCTGGGACAATCATAAGGGGAAGGGCCAAATTCTAGTTCCAGTGCCTTAGTAAATTGTTTCCAATTTTGAAAAGGTTGAGTTCTTGTTATCATTTGAAACCAAGGTATGACATCTTTTTCAAAATGTATGGCAGCAATAGTTAAACGATGTTCATCAGGGGTTTCATAAAAATCAAAGAACTGTTCTGCTTTAAACAACCATTGCAGAACATTTTCACCATCAAATCTGGGAAAATCTACCTTAACATTGCGCACATGGTAAGGCGGTTTTGGTCCAAGATTCGAATCGGTGTAGTTGGTGACAACAGAGCTGGATGGTGCGGGTTGAGGTCCTTGCTGGCTTAACGAGAGTGTGAGTTTGTCTATAGCAGCTTCAATGCCCTCCAAACGAGAAGCATTTTGATGGTCCCTTCTGTCCAGAAGCTGAGAAATTTCGTTGTCACGCCTCTCCAGATGTTCCACGATCTTCTTCAAATCACGAATATCAGCTGTTATCTCTTTCATGCGGGTGTTGTCAGCCATGATGAAAGAAAAGGGAAGTGGCAGAATGAAAGCACCAAAATGTAACAGTACTAATGAAACAGTGCTAAATTAAGTAAGAATAAAAGGAACTTTAATGCTCTGGAATGGTAGTATTTAGTTTTACTTAGTGCAAATAAGTAACAATAGAAATGAGAGGTACAGAATTTGAGATGAGAAAGAAGAGCAGAGAGGTACAGATGAGAAAAGAGAGTACATTCCAGACAATTCACTAAATGACAAAATGACCAAAAAGAGTAAGATATACTGCCAGCCTAATTGTCTTGCACGTAGTCACGCATCATTGCGTTTGGCCTCTGGGTACGTTTACTCCTCCTGAGCAAGGCAGTATTGGGAAAAGTTGACACGTGCCCCTCCTCAATAACTAACTTATCATTGCTGTGCTGCAAGAAAATATTCTGTGTTGTGCTGCTCCTTACAGGTTGGTCCGTATTTTGAATTCTTATGATTCATTGTTTGTGTAATAAAAAAGGGAGACAATTAAAATTTCAAAAGAATAAAAAACATATATCATTACCAAATAAAGAAAAAATTTAAAGGAATCCACATCGTGCACTCCATAATTAGATTAAAATATTCTCTGTGTATTGCATAAACGTATCTCTTAATTTGAGGGACAGTCAAAACCCGTACTTTCTTTAACTGAGTTATGGATTAGATTCGGTAGATTTCTAATATGCAATCCAAAATTGGAGTGTTGTCATACAATCTTCTCTTAAACCAATAGAAAGTTTTTATTTAATTTACCTGTACCATGTCATCATTTGAAGTAGTCAAATTTAATTTTTTGCAATTTGGTCCAACTTAAATAGTAAATTAAAATTTTAGTCATTTGTACCTATAGATAAATTATAAGTTTTAATTTTAAAAAACATTATTAAAAAAAAAATCAAAGTATACTGCTGGTGGTTCTAATGAGCACAACTTAATTTAATTTTTATGTTGGACTAAATTGCAAAACTTAATTTTGACTAATTTAAGTAATGATGTGGCATATATGTCTTAGGTAGCAAGATTTTATTGGTTTAACAATGAGTTGCATAGCAAACATTCAATTTTTGATTACATGATAGTAACACCCTTAGATTTAATAAAAGCTATATCTAAATAGAGGGCCGATTCTTGCATTTTTGGCTCTAGGAGAAAAAAACAAAAAGGGTCCCTAATATATTAAAAAAATGTTAAGTATGTGAATTTTTACATTAAAATTTAATTAAAAATTAGAGAGTCGTGAAAATTATAAGAGTAAAATAAATATGAAAATCTTTAATTAAAAAAAATATTTATACATCAAAATTTGAACAAATATAAAAGTACATACAAATTATAATATTGTACAATGCATTTTATTTTTTTATCCAATTATTATTAATTATTAAAAATTTTAAATTAAAAAATTAGGTTAGTTTTTTTTTTTAACTTTTTTTTATCCTGGCCCTAGGCGGTTGCCCCTTGAGCATACCCCTAAGGCCTGCTTTGTCTAAATGTGTCTTATGAAGTACAACTACTAGTGTTTTTTACCAGTGCAATCATGCTAAAGAATCTTTTTTTGTTTGATAATTTGGGTTAAAATAATATTTAATATTTCATTTTATTTGTTTCTCAAGTATCTTCCCTCTCGATCAAAGAGAGGTTATTTTTTGGGAAGTACAATCAAAGGCATAGGTGAAAAATCATTTAATTTCAACAATGTTTTCTATGGATACAAATGTTTTTGAATATATCATTTTTATAAGTTATAGTAAATTAAAAAAAATAAATTAATTTTGATTCACTATTGCTATAAAATATGATTTTTTTTTCAAATGCTTAAGATATTGTTTAAGAAATTAATAAATGATATTTTTTTATTAAGGAAGGATATCCTCTATTTTTATTGTTAAAAAACTAATCTTTTCTCATTTACATGATTACCCCTCCCAATGGATATAATTTCCAATAATCAAATCTTTGATCTTTAATATGGTACAAATACAATACTTGGAGATTCAATAGGGGCATTAGATCACAAAACCAACTCCTTGTCGGTAGAAAGTGACATTTTTTTTAAGAGAAAATGTTAATCCCACACTTTTTATTTCATTGTAAGAGGTGTAAGGAAGAAAGAAATATAAAAAGAAGGGAGATAGTTGATTGGGTGATACAATACAAAAGGAAGAAGAAACATATGAAAAAAAATAGTAAGAGAAAATATAGTGTGCATAGATAGTATAAAGGTTTTTTATATCGTTAGAATATCATATATCATTATTCATGTATTATTAAGTATTGATTCTTAATTAACTAAAAATAAAACACATAAGTGATGAATGACAAACCTTTTATAAACTTTGTTTTGATCTTATTTATAAAATTTTATTCTAATTTTTAGTAGCATTCATTATTTATTTTTCTACAAATAATTTTATTTACACGATACTTTCTTATAAAATTATTAATGTGTAGTCTACGAAATAATTATAATGGTTCTTTTAAAAAATAATATCAAATGTTCTATTTCAATAATAACATTAACAATATTAAATAACTTTTTTATTTCGCATAAATTCTTTTAAAGTAAGTCCTATAATTAAAAAGCATAAGTGGAAGTAATAATCAATCAAAAAATTTAAAAATATCAACCGGTGGTTGGTTTAGGAAATACATATTTTTTCTCTTAAACCAATAATTTAAGTTAAAATCTTATGTATGAACATTAAAAAATAAAAATAAAAAAAAAGAGAAAAAACCCTCAATGAGAGGGCTTGCCCTACCATATCTTTGATGTTCACGGTTAAAAAAAAAAATAAAAAAAAAAAAAAAATTAGCATGTGTCGGATAATTGTGATACAGCCAAAACAAAACAAAACAAGAATCAATTCAACTCACATTGACATATTTTCAAGTTTGATCTAATTTTTTATACCAGCAATGGTTGCAACTAAACTAGCCAAAGCAACAATTCCACCCGTAGTGGGGGAACGAATTACCTTGATCGCATACTTTGCCATCTTTTTTAACAATGGTTCATTCTCTCCATTATTTGTATCAAAGGCAGCAACATTATTATCTGGAGATGCAGATTCATCCTCTTGTTGTAACATCTTAACAATTACCGGATCAAACGCACTGGCGAGAGTGGTCCGAATGGAATCAATATAATCACATTCTGCAAGCTCCGTGGCATTAAACAATTGTAATAATGCATGATCAATTGCATTGCTGATACGTTGCTTGTCCTGTGGAGAAATCTTTAAACTAATCTCCTTATCATCGATAACATTCCTCAAGTTGTATGCATATGTTTCCAATGCATTCCTTGCTTCTACTTTCTTCTTGTATTTATCATCTTGAGCCTTGTAAAGCAAGGCTTCGGAAGTCATCCTTTCAATTTCTTCATTTGATAGTCTCCCTTTATCATTTACTATGGTAATCTGCTTGCTTATCCCAATCATTTTTTCCGTAGCGGACACATATAAGATACCATTATCATCAATTTCATAGCAAACGGTGATTTGAGGAACACCCTTAGGAGCCGGAGGAATTTGCAACACAAATTTACCTAGCAAATTGTTGCCTGTGGTTGTTTGTCTCTCACCCTCATAGACATGAATTAAGATATTAACTTGGTTATCAACATGTGTGGTGAACACATCTTCCATCTTTACAGGAATGATAGTATTCCTAGGGATTATTACTTTCATGATACCTCCATGTTCCTGCAACCCAAGAGATAAAGGGGTGACTTCACACAAACGTATGTTTTGAATCATCTCATTGACCTCACCATTTAATATAGCAGCATGGACAGCAGCACCATAGGCAACAGCCTCATCAGCGTTGATGCTCTTGCACAAAGGCTTCCCATCAAAGAAGTCACTCAGTAATTGCTGCACTTTGGGAATCCTAGTAGAGCCACCTATAAGGACAACATCATCAACACCACTCTTCTCCATCCTAGCATCCATAAGACACTTTTGGACAAGCTCCATACACTTCATAAAGAGGTCCTTGTTAAGTTCCTCAAACCTAGCCCGAGTTATCGTAGCATAGAAGTCAATCTTCTCCAGCAGAGAATCTATCACAATGGTGGTTTGAGTAGCACTTGATAGTGTCCTCTTTGCCCTTTCACAAGCAGTTCTTAACCTCCTGAGGGCTCTTGAGTTTCCACTAATGTCCTTTTTGTGCTTCCGTTTGAACTCCCACATAAAGTGGTTAACCAAATTGTTATCAAAATCCTCTCCTCCAAGGTGTGTATCTCCAGAAATGGCCTTAACTTTAAAGTCACCCTTCTCAATAGTGAGAAATGACACATCAAAAGTACCACCACCGAGATCAAAAATGAAAACATTTTTCTTTCTAGGACTAATGTCCTTCTTATTAATGCCATATGCAATTGCCGCAGCGGTAGGCTCATTGATTATGCGCATAACATTAAGGCCAGCAATAACACCTGCATCTTTAGTAGCTTGACGCTGAGAGTCGTTGAAGTAAGCAGGCACGGTGATAACAGCATTCTTCACCGTAAAACCAAGGAAGGCCTCTGCAATCTCACGCATCTTCGCTAAGACCATGGATGAAATTTCCTCAGCAGTAAAAAGTTGTTGCTTACCATTGTAGTTAACAAGAATAAGAGGTTTGTCATCAACACCAGCAATAACTTTAAATGGCCATAGCTTCATATCACTCTGAACCAAGGGGTCATTGAATTTTCTACCAATTAACCTCTTTGCATCTGCAAAATAATAATATTGAGTACCCGTTATAACTATTTACTCCCTACGGTTTTATATTATATTTGTAAGACACTCTTGGGAAAAAAAAAATTAGTTCTATTTATAAGATTTTATTTCAATTTTCAATAACATTTAATTTGTTCTTTCCAAAAACATCCCTATCAAGTCAACACTTTTTAAAATCTCAATAACAATTATAAAGGTGATTTTGAAAAAGTATATTAAATGTTTACATTTCCAAAACTATTAATAATATTAATCCTTTTTTTATGGTCGTGAATTTTCCAAAAAAACAAAAAAAACTTACATATAGAATCGAAGGAAGTACTTATTAATGGACCGGGCTAAAAAAGTCAAAGAGAAACAAATAACAATTATATCTTTTTTTTTGTTTACATGTGAGGTCTGGGACTAGAACCCATGACTGGGGAGGGGGAAATCCTAAGTGTCCCTGCAGCCACCAACTGGGCTGTCTTACGCGGACCAAATAACAATTATAATATTTAAAAAAAACGGTGGCAGTTTTTTAGCCAATGGGGACCGGTGGCGCTACTGGTTCTAGCGCCACCCTTATGCAGTTTTTTTTTTAATATTTAAAAAATTGGTGGCAGTCCCACAGCCAATGGGGACCGGTGGCGCTACTGGCACCGGCGCCACCGATGGCGCTACCTTGTGTAACGCCACTGCCACGTGTGTAAGAAAAAAAATTCTCTCTCTTTCACGTTGGCAAAAACAACCCTTCCATGGGAAATAGTTTTGAAACCCCCCAAATTGGTAAATAGTTTTCAAATTGACCCTACATAGGTAAAAAAAGCCGAAAAAGAAGTCATTCCATTCTTTTAATTCAAAGTCCCAATTTTTTTTTTTGTGTTTGTTCGGCTAGATTAAAGTAGAGTCAATAGAATCCAATGTAACGGGGAATGAATACCATTTTCCATTTCTTTCCATATCCTCCAAATAATTGTCTTTAAAGTGAACAATTATTAGGTGGTTCGAGACCAGAATAATCACCACCATCTATTATTTATTTTTTAAATTTTTTTAATGAAAAAATAAAATGTGAACAATTAAAATGAGTCCTGAACCAAACTAATAATTTTCCCTCTAAAGTACTTAATTGATCTATATATATACAATTTGATAAAATGCATTGGAATCTGTATCGAAAGGCCTAAAGATAAATAGATACTCCCTCCCTTTTCATTTTTTATGTCCAAATGGTGTCGTTTTGGTCACATGGAATAAGGCAAAGCCCATTTATTTCATTTTTTTCCCAATTATTTTCTCATCTTCACAAATTCTAACCCTAAAAAGTAGAAACACACTTAAATCTCAATCAATTCCTCTTCTTCTCTTCTAACCGTGCTTGACTCCCTCGCTGTGCTTGACCCTCTACGGCCTGGCCTCACAACTCCACATGGCTCCCCTGCTTCTATTCGGTGTCCACTCTCTAGAGAGAGAGAGAGGAGACTTCAAGAGGTTTTTCTTCTTGCTCCACGTGCCTTTCTCTGTTTTGTTCTCTGTTTTCTTGTTTTTTCTATAGTTGCATATATATATTTTCAATTTTTCATGTTCTTTGTTTTCTTATCCTCTCACAAGTTCTTTGTTTTTTTAATGAATAGTGAATATTGTCTTGATTTAGAGCATTAAAGTGGTTAAGGTGCTTATATTGTGTTTTGATTTTTTTCACAGTAAGTGTTCGATGAAATTCTTAAACTAGTTTAGGAATTCAACCTTTTTTTCCTATTATGTACTGCTTTAGTGATTGACTAATAGTATATGTGTCATATTATAATCATTATATGGTTATATTATAGGTTACAAAGTTTAGTAGTTCTTATTTGATTTGTTATTAATTGTTACAAAGTACAAATAGTTACAATGAATTCCTATGTTATTATAAGCATGTTGTGTGACCAATGTTATAGAAAATTAATTCCTATGAATTTTAACTTGCTAATTTTGTTTTTATTTTTACAATTTTTTATTTTTTAAATATATATATATATATATACACACATATTCATATCCTAATTTTTTAGAAAATATCCTATCCGCTACCGATGCTTGATACCACATCCGTACACATACAATATAGCTGAACTAAATCTAAAATTAATATATATACAAAATCTAAATAAAAAAATTGAAGAACTAAAATCAAATACCACTATATATTTTTTAAGGGATCATAAACTTATTGGAGCCTTTGCTTAATTTAGAGAAACCGAAAAACTTTTAAATAAAGGAGTTTTGTCGTGTGACAATATATGGCAGATAGAGTTAAGAGGTGTTACCAAAGACCGTGTTGGCTGGGTTGATAGCCGCCTGGTTCTTAGCAGCATCACCAAACAACCTTTGGATGTCAGTGAAGGCAACATATGAGGGTGTTGTATTGTTACCTTGATCATTCATGATTATCTCAACCCTATCGTGCTGCCACACTGCGACGCACGAGTACGTAGTCCCTAGATCAATTCCTAAAGCCACTCCCTCACCATTTCCTGCCATTCTCTCTTGTCTATGGCAATGAATTTCGGAGAAGGATAAGTTGCAGTTGCACCAGCTAATGTAACGAGAGGCAGAACTTAAAAAGAATTGAAATTACAGAGTAGACAAGCCATGTCTATGCTTTTCAAGTTGACTTAAGGCGGCTACTTGTTCAGTTGTTCATTATTGTAAGAATTATAAAAGTGGGTCATCCATGTGGGGTTCACATGAAAATTTTTGACAAGTCCAAAACAAAAGGAATCTTTTAATGACGTGATACACTTGCGGAGAAAAAAAAAAAAAGCAAGGCAAAACACGTATACGTGTAGCAAATCCCATTTCAAATTTTCATGGACCAAAATATCTTTAACATTATTAATATTTTTGGTTTTATGAAGTCGGAAATGACTTTCTGGTTTTGTTGAACAGGAATAAATTTAAACACTATTCCGGTTTTGCTAAATCAAAAATTTGTAGTACGAAAAATATAGATTTCCGGTATTACAGAACCGAAAATTTGACTGACATGACTTTGAAGTACCGAAAATATACTTACATCAAGTTCAGTTTCAGCAACTGAGTTAGATGTAAGTATTCTGTAAACTACTACTATGCAAGTCTTTCCAAGTCTTCTTCAACTAAATAAAATATATAAGAGATATAAATTTTCCAAGTCTTCTCCAAGTCTTCTCTGATGACGCCTAGTGTGTGGTGTTGGGTGATCCACGCGTTGCGGAAGAAATATATTTTAATCTTATGTTGAGAAAAAGCAGTGTGAACACATATTGGAATTAAAGCTCCATCAATTAAAAATTACCGGTTCAGTAGTACCGGAAATATAGATTTCCGGTATTACAAAGTCATGTGACATTTTCGGTTGTGTAGTACTGGAAATCTATATTTTCGGTACTATAAATTTCCGATACTACTAAGTTAGAATCCAATTTTCGGTTTAACAAAATCGGAATAGTTTTTAAATTTATTTCGGTTCAATAAAATCAGAAAATCGTTTCCGACTTCATAGAACCGAAAATGTTAACACTGTTAGAGATATTTTGGTCCATGAAAATTTGAAATGGGACCAAAAAATCAGTTTTGGGGGCAAAAAGCAATTTCCATACGTGTAAAGATGTAAAAACCGCAGCCCCAATAGAGGTTTGCATCAAGAGAAAAATCTATACACTATCACAAATGAAGCTTTGTACTAGCACCCTATCCAACTGTTCACCTCCCTCAGGAACTTTCTATAATGTTGGGTAGCACGTGCTATCACGGACGTTGTTTATTGTGAAATAATTTTATAAAAATGCAACTATTTGCCAAGTAGGCCTTCCTACTCCATGCCAATTAATGCTTCTTCGCGTGGATCCTGAGGTCCATAACTTTGTCCTCTCTGTGGCAAATGTAGAGGCTCATAAATTCTTTCCGTATTTCCCTTTGTCCTTTTAGCAGTTGGGAGGGTAAATTACTCCCTTGGCCTTTTTTATTTTATTCTTGAGTTTTGGCTTTTCCGTTTATATTTTGACTTTACAATGTTTTGTTGTAATTTTGCTTACTGTTGTCTGCCTTTTCTGCAGATTACACCTTGTCGTTGTGTAGCATGTTCAGAGTTTCAACTTATGCTATGGAGTAGATATCAACTTTGCTTCGAAACCACGTTTTGCTTCTCACTTCTTCCTCCTGCTTCTTCTTCCTCTGCTCGCGTCGCGATCCCATCTCAAGAGCGAATGGATGTCAGCGCGGCTGGTCCTTCACCCTCAACCGCCGACGCCGTTTAGCCAGCCACCGCCACGATCTCACCGAACCTTCCTCACTTCCTTCTTTCTCCTTCGCCGTCACTCCCTCCCATTCGCATCCTCTACCTCCGGTCCACCACGTCTCACTCTACCTTGCTCATAAATCGCTACTTGGACCACATCTCCACATCTTCGCCGTGAGTGAGAGAGGACTTGGAAGGGAAGCAACCAACATTGTGCAGGTACTCACAAATTTGTTGAAATGTTTGATCTTTCTTTGTTTTTTGTGTTTGCAGATTAGGTTTCGTTCTATTAGGAATCTCATTAGAAGATTGACAAGACTCTGAATGTTGCAGAGGTCATATTGGCTCGCCATGTTCTCCATCGCCACTCCGTTGTTGATGATTGAAATCTGAGATTGATTTTTTTTAGTTAATCTTTGTTTTGGTGTTTTTATTGTTGTCTGGTTTTTTATTTTTTGTTTATTTTTTTGCTTAATATGTTAATTGGGGTTTTGGTTTTCTTATTTTTCATAGTGAATGAGCCACCACGCCAAAACAAAAGGTAACCCCTAGCTTCCTTAACTTTGTTCTATTTTGATGATGATGCTACTACTGATATTTGATGATGATGGCATGATGCTATTGTTCACTTCTTCACTCCTTAACTTGGTTTTTTTTTCTGTTTAATTTTTCCTCTAAAAAAAACCTGATATATAGATATATTTGATCATGAGGCTGCTTATTTGATTTTGATGGTGATACTTGATATATAAATATAAATATAAATATATCATTAATACTTTATATGTTATTTGACGATGATGATGATGCTTGATATTTGATGATGATGGTTGAATATATGAGGTTAGGTTTCAATTAATTTTGATTACCTTGCGTTCTGTTTGATTTAGTTTTATCAGTGTTATGTTGTTTTGTGTGTATCTCAATTCTAAAATTTTGCGTGATTATGATCAGAATTAGAGCTTATTGTTTGTGTTGATAGCACTATTAGCATTATCAAGCAGCCATGTTGGTGAGTCGAACAGACTAAATCACTTTTGCAAGTAGAGCTGAACACTATTTCTGCTTCATTCGCTGGCCTTGGTGGTGTTGTCAGTGAACTTCATAGGTAAGGGTTGCTAAAAACTATGTGTTTTATGTTACTATCATGTAATTTTAATTTGTTGTTTTGTTTTTTTATTCTTCCAAAAATTTATATCCTAACCATTTTTATTTTATTTGTACTGGAATCAATGTTTTTTTTTTTGAAAGGATATAATTTGGAAAAGCTTTAGTTGACTTCCTTATAAACACGTTTAGGAAGGAATTAGTATGAAATTGGATAGCTTTACTTAAAAAGATAGTTACTGAGTTCACAGGATTAAAGAGAAAATTAACTGATGCCTTAGCTGATGCCTGTACCTATGATACGGCTGATTCCATATCAGCCAGTGCTAATTCTTCTTTTAGCTCACACTGATTTAACCTTCTGTCCTATAGCCACTAGGCCTTTACTTATGGAAACTTTTCTGTTTATACTAAGGGTTGGATTAAACTCTATATTTCTCATGAAGCTTTTTATTGTCCTGAACAACTAATTCGGCTCTAATGTGGTGTACCCAAACCTTGAATAATTGCCTGCCAGCCTCATTGTGCATACAGTTAATTCACTGCACCAGTGTGTTAGCAAGAACAATGCAACTAATACTAAAAATGAATTCCTCAAAAGTTTGACCTGTTTTATTCAATACGTTTCTTGTGCTCAAATAACATTTTACAATATATTAAATATGTTTCTTGTGCTCATCAAAAACATTAACCACCCAATAGCGGTTTGCATCAAGAGAAAAATACAGAACAAAGAACAAAAATATTACTCCCTCCGTTTCACAATGTTTGACCTTTTAGCCTTTTTCTTTTCTTGTTTCACAATGTTTGACCTTTTACATTTTCAATACACAAACATATTTTTTTTCCAATATTAACCTTTCATTTAATCATTTCTCTTACTCCTCATTAATTCTACTTTTATCATCTCTCTCATCTCTAAACCATTATACATTAATTAATGGACACACTTACTAATAAAAATTAAACACTATTACAATTTACAATAAGGATTAAATAAGGGCATTTTAGACAAACTATACATAATATTTACAATAATTAACACTTTTTTAATCTGTGTGCCCAGACCTAAAAGGCCAAACATTGTGAAACGGAGGGATTAGTTACTAGAAAAATATAGATTTCAACAAATTTTATTGTTTGAGTGTTGTGTGTATGTAAAATTGATTCTGTTTTTTTTTTTTTAGTATTCCATATACTCTTTTAGTAATAAAATTATTTGCTTACCAAAAAAAATTGACTATTAAAAAAAAGTCAATTTTTTTAATTTATTATTTATTTTTTCAATATTTTTTGTGAGGATAAATTTTATTTTTTGAATGTTTTATTTTTTTCATAACATCTCAATTTTTATATGACAATTTTATTTTTTTATTTTTTTTTATAATCAACGGGGCTAAAAAAGCCCGAAAACATAAACCTACACAATCATTCTTGGGAAAGCAATCCCATAAGTCTCTTCAAAGAGGATAGAAAAAATAAAACTAGGGGTAAAAGAATAAAAAACATAATTAAAATCGTCATCATGCCCCGCATTGGCCAAAGCATCCGCACAACGGTTGGCTTCTCTATAAATATGAGAAATAGTAATATCGCATCCAGAATTCCTCAAGGCCTTCACTTCTCTGATGATGTTAAAGCAATGATGAGAACTACTGCTGCAATCAGAATTATCCAAAGCCACTGTCTCCTGCGAATCCAATTCAACCTGAAGTTTAGGAACACCCAACTCCCTTGCCAAGCGAAGACCCCAGACCAGACCCCAAAGTTCAGCCTTCATGATTGTAGCTACACCCATATTACATTTAAAACCCCTTATAAAAGCCCCAGAGCTATCACAGATTAAACCACCACACGCTGCTCTAAGCCCCGGAGTTATAATCGACTCGTCAACATTAAGCTTCAACCAACCTATAGGTGGTTTTAGCCAGGAAATTAACATCTCCCTTTTTCTTCCAATGATAGAAGTCGAACAACAAGTAGTAGCATCACCTAACTTATTATAGTAACTGATCACTTGTAAGAAAAGGCTGGAAGACAAATCAGTTTTCCCTTCGAAAACCCACTTGTTCCTGTCGCGCCAAAGCATCCAAACCGCAATACCAAATATAATTTGCCAATTCATATTGTTAATAACGCAACCTGAATACTTCAGGTTCATAGATATCCAGGAGGCAAGGTTATTAGTAAAGAAAGGTTCAGAATGTTTTGTGTGCAGCAAAGATCTCCAGAAAGACTTCACCAGAGGACAATCTCTAATCATATGCAAAATAGTTTCAGGGGCTGAATTACACCTAGGGCAGAGATTAGAAATTCCCATACCTCTTTTGACGCGCTCGTCGTTTGTCAGCAGCCGACCATGACATAACAGCCACATAAAAGATCGAATACGTTGAGGTCCCTCCCACTTCCAAAGCAAATTGAAATTATCATTCAAATTTGGAGGATTGTCAGTAACACGTTGCATAAGGATGGAATAAGCTGACTTTACAGAAAAGCAACCACTGCTGTCAGCTATCCAAGCTAAACAATCATCACCCGACTCAACATTAGGAGGAACAATTGCAACAATTCTGTCACAAATTTGTTGAGGCAAAAGGGTTTGCAGAATGGACCAGTCCCACTCACCATTGATAGAATAGTGCTCGACCGGGTAATTAATACACCAATCCGAAATATCCAACCCAATGAAATCAGCAAGGCAAGGAATGCCCGGGATCCATCGGTCTCTCCAAAATTTTGCAGTACCACCGTTACCAAGGTTCCACAAAATATTATTATACACCTTAGGGAGAGCTCTGACCACACCTCTCCAAAGATTAGAGGCTCCAGCAGGCGGAATAGTCCCGATGTTACGAACATTATCAACTTTATACTTGGATAAAAGAACTTTTGCCCAAAGAGCATTTTGATTATTCAAAATGCCCCAAGCCAATTTCATCATATAAGTTTGATTAACAACACGAAGAGTACGGAAACCAAGCCCTCCTTGGTCCTTTGTGGAACAAATAGTCTCCCAAGAAACCAGATGGCATCTCCTGTGCTCCTGAGAACTTCCCCAAATAAAGCTACGACATAATTTTTCTATTTCATTACAAACACCAGTAGGAATAACTGTCGTCTACATCACATATGTTGGAAGGCTCATGATGCAAGATTGGGCAAGAGTGATACGACCAGCCAAAGAAAGAGAACGCATCCTCCAACCACTCAACTTCTTCTTCACTTTATCAATCAGATAAGAGAAGGACGAAAGAGAGACCTGAGAATGATGCATAGGAATGCCCAAGTATTTACCAATCTCATCCGAAACTGGAATGTTCATATTCTGACTGATTTGAGAAGATAAGGTAGATGAGACATTACCAGAAAAAAACAAAGATGATTTTTGCAAACTCACCTTCTGACCCGAAGCTTCACAAAAGTGATCCAGAATATCATAAATAACAGCCGCTTGTTGCACAGAAGCTTCAGCAATTAAGATGAGGTCGTCAGCAAAAAAAAGTTGCGAGACTTTTGGACCTCCTCTCCCAAAAGACAAAGGGGTCCATGATCCATTATCAACAACATCTTGAATTAAATGTGCCAACCTATCCATGTAGAGAACAAAAAGATAGGGAGAGAACGGATCTCCCTGCCGGAGACCTTTGGAAGGATTGAAGGGAGCAGAAATGTTACCATTCCAGTTTACACACAACGAAGACGTTGAGACACACTGCATAATAAGATTTGGATGACAATTTTATTTTAATTGGCAATAATTATATTATTTTTTATTAAACATTACTTGTTCTTTAATTTAATTATCTTAGCTTGTCTCAATTTTCCTTAATTTTCAAGTTTGACATACTCAACGCTTGACAAGTTCTCAGTGCCCAACGAGGCTTGAATTTTAACTGAATAGTGTTAAGCATTATGTGCTTATCTTATTTTAAATTTTATTTGGAGGTCGTCTTCATTTTTTGTATTGTTACTTTAATTCAAATAAATGTTTGTTGGATAAAGTTTTAGCTTCTAAGCGAAAAAATAAACCTCCTTCAAATCCTCATTTATTCATGGGGAAAGAATCTATTGGTGAGACAAAATACAATTCGATAATTTTTATGTTCGAAAAGGATTATTTTCCCAATGTTGACAAGAAAAATCCTTGATAAAAACCAAAAAATAAAGATTGAAAGAAGTATCATCTCGTGTGACATAAAGGAATAATTGTAGGTTGAAATACTATGAGATTAAACATTTCTTAAATGAAATCGATTATATCAAACACAATAAACAAATGTGTTTGCTTAAATATAGTCTTTAAAATTGAGAATAATAATTTATAAGTAGTTCATTTTTATTAAAAAATATTACATTGAAAAAATAAAAAAATTTAAGTTTTTAATTTGTCAAGATCTTTATATTAAAGTTCTTATCTCTACTTTTAAGTTTGGTTTTCCATATGGCCCTTTTATCACTTTAGTGATAATATGATCAACGATATGTCATGTCACCTTCATCACATCGATAGCTAACGTGCCACTTGATGGAGCATGACTTTTTTTAAATAAAAAATATTTCAAATTTATTATAAATAATTAAAAATCGTTTTTTTTAAGAATATCAAACTATTTAATAAATTTTTTAAAAAATTGATTTTTTTAATAAAAAAATTATATGTGATGCTACATAACACGTCATTTGTCGATGTGGCGAAAGTGACGTGGCATATCGTAGGTCATATCATCACTTAATTGACGAAAGAACAATTTCTAAACATTTAGGCTTTGTTTGGTTGTACGAAAGAAAATGTGAAGAGAGAAATAGAGAAGAGAAATTATGGTGAGAAAATGGGTAGATTTTGTGGTTGTTTGGTATGAGAGAAAATGTGAAGAAATAGGGAAGAGAGAAAAGTTGAGTTTTCTTTCCTTCCGTTTGGTTGGAGAGAACAGAGGGAAGAGAAAAAACAATAAATTTATCAAAAGACAACTAAACTCTTGTTTAACAAAATAAAAATAAATTTTTTCTTTCTATTTCATATGCATGTATATTTAAGAAAGCCAAAGATTTTTTTTTTACTTCAATTTTTTATTACATGATAAAAGTTTTGAGTCAAAAAAAAAAAACAATTTTTTATCCAAAAAAAAACTTTATTTTTTTTTCCAATTTAAAAAATATTTTTAAGTAAAGTGAATAAACGAAGGACAGGTAGGTAATTTTACATCCAAAACTCATTTTCCTCTCATTCTCTTGCCTATGGAGGAGAGAAAACTTTTTCTGGTGGAACCTACCTTATTTTCTCTCCTCCCTCAATTTCTCTCATGAACCAAACAAGAAGAAAAGTTAGTTTTCTCCTTGTTTTCTCTCCCCCCAATTTCTCCTCTCCCAAAATCCACCAAAACAAACAAAGTAACAAAGTTTAGGGACCAAAGGATAAAAAATAGTTCAAAGACCAATTTAAAATAAGCACATAAACTCAGGAACTAGAAATTTAAATAAACCAATTATATTTTTCAAGTATCATTGACATGTGAAATACAAGAGAGTAACTAAGCATTTTCATAAATGATTAGTTTTTATTGTTGAGAGGGTGAGTCAAATACAAATCAAAATACCGAGTCCCCACACATCAGCTGCCTAAAAAACGTTACTAAAAAGCCAATACCTGTGCTATGCCAAACATGAGACAAAACGGCCAAACCCACACAACTCAGAAATGAACATGAACCAGATGTTGAGGGTCAAAAAATGGGGAAATATGATAATGAGATTTTGGGTTTGTAAACTTTAGAGATTGAACAACAATAATAACAACAATGGAGTCTCTGAGGTCTATGGAGGCGGAGAGTGAGCGAGTCTTGCACAATGGCTTTAGTGGGGAGGATGATGAGCTACCTCAGACAACAAAGGGGGCTCTCCTACTCTCTTCTTCTTCCTCTCCACTCTTTTCTTTCACTCACTGTATTTTCTTGCTTCCTATCTTCCTCTATTTTTTCTATCTTTCTTTTCTTCTCTGTGGGTTTGCTTTCTTCCTTTTCGTTCACTCACCTTTCCCTCTTACTTTCTTCCTCTATTTTCCCTATGTTTCTCTCTCTGCCTGTTTCTTGTTGTTGTTCTGTCTATGTGTGTTTCTATTGTTGTTGATGATGATCCCCCCTCTTCTCTCTTTTTTTCACCCTTCTTAAACTCTCTACATTCCTCTCCTGTCACTATCTCCCTCGGGACTCTCATTTCTTAGCCATTAAGTGTTTTACTTCCTCCCCAAGTTCACACTATATTTACCTAACTCTCCCTAGTCTTCTTCTTTTGGGTCAGAGTCAAAAACTCCCTTTTCTATTATTCCTAGACTATGGCCTCACCTCACATATACTACTCTCTTTCCCTTTTGTCATTAAAGGTTCGCTCTCCAACCATTGTGCAAGTCCTTGAGAGACCAAATTGTCTCTCTGAGGCGAAGCTCGCTCAGAGCCTACCAAACCACAGTCCGCCCAGAGCTCCCAGGGTATGTCCGCCCTGCTGGCCACATCATAACTGATGGCCAGTCTTCGTAGGTGGAGTCCCAGAAATTCCTTTCTTTCTTGCCACGTTTTGGGCCGCTCCTCCTTCTATGCTCTAATCTTCTATGCTGGATCCATTGGCCCAATTCTTGGTGATTCATCTTTAATTCTTCTTCTGACCCAATAAACTGATCCTCAACAATAGCCCCTTTTGCAGGAAAAGGGAAAAGCCTTTCCGCCTCCCCTGTACGGTTTTGTCGTGCAGTTAGGAAAAAAGAAACTGCCCACTCTTGCACTTTTCCCTTTTGCTGCAAACCAATTCCGCACGTCTTCTTCCACCCATAACTGTCCCTCCTCCGATGACTTGCTCGATTCTCCTGATTCACAAGCCTCGAGCGTCTCCCTTAGGGAGGCGAGGCTCCTTGCGCCTTATTCGCCTGCTTGCTTCCATGAGGCGGGTCCTTTCCTTCTTCACTCTCACTTGGATATCGAAGAGTTCCCTTGGTCTCCCATCTGCTTTCACAGTCGCTTACTGGTACTGGTGGTTGGTTCGCATGGGTGGACCACGTTTTTGTCCATAATCTTCCCTTCGCCCTCGTCCTTGAACATGTGGGAATAGCCTTTGCAAACCTTCTTCCTGGATGTGAGGGGCTTCATGCTCTCTATACGGAGTCTCTTTCCAATTCTCGCAATAACTCTTTCAAACGTACTAAGGATACCTTTGATTTGTGGCTTATGATCATTTCTCCTCGCTATCTCCTTGGCTTTGTGATTACTGACAATCTTGGATCTTTTGGTGGAGCTTTATGGCCCTATGCATATAGGCCAGACCAAGCATTCAGACAATTAGGCTTTGACCAAGCCCCTTGTACTCTCATTCTTGATCCTCTTGGTGTTCCTGATGCTGCTGATGCCGTTTCGCCTAAGCCCCTTGCATCTTCGCCTCCTTATGATGGTACTTTGTTCTTCTAATCCCTCAGCTCCCTTGGAGAGTTCTCATGATCCTGAACTTTATTTGTGTACTTCCACTGAAACGAACCAAGTCCCTACTATTGCTCTTTCTCCTCTTCATGATTCTGGGGCTGCCACCGATCTTCCGCCTCACTCCCCAGGTTAGTTGTATCTTATGTATTTATTTTCTTTGCTTTCTTCACTCTTCGCCTTTCCTTTTCCCTTCTTCTTTCGTCTTTTTTTATATTACTGAACCTTCTTTTTTTTTTGTTGCAGTTGAGTTGGCTACTTCTGTTTACGCCTCCGCTTCTAAGAGGAAACAAATTCCTTCCGCTTCATCTAAATCTGAATGGTCTAAGTGTACGAGGGCGAAGGCCTCTGCTGCCAAGATTCCATTCTCAAAGGCTTCCGCCCCACCCCCAAAAAACAAAAGAGGGCGACTGCTACCAGCCCGCCTCCTGCTACTAGCCCGCCTCCTGCTGGGCGCAGAGCTTCGCTGCGGTTGCGCTCTCGCCCCACCTCCTCTGCTCCTTTTGTTGAGACAATTGATTTTGGTTGAAAATTGTTCTGACAACCGTGAAAGTAAGGTTTCGCCTTCTCCTTCTCCTTCTCCTTCCGCCTCCGCTTCAGTCCCTTTTTTTTCTTTTCTTTCTTTCTCTTTTTTTTCTTTCTTTTCTTTTTTTTTCTTCCTTTTTTTTTCTTTTCTTTCTTTTTTTTTTCTTTTCTTTTTTTCTTTTCTTTCTTTTTTTTTGTTTTCTCTTCTTTTCTTCTTTTTTTTCTTCTCTTTCTTTTTTTTTCTTTCTTTTCTTTCCCTTTTTTTTTCTTTTCTTGTAATGAATCATATTTCCGCATCTACACCTTTGTTGCTTGATGGCTGTTCTGTATGACCTTGGCATCTATCACTATGTACCTGCATTATGACATCTTTTGCCATCTTTTCGTTTTCTCTTTTTTCTTTACGTTTTAGCAATCTCTTGCTTCAACGCTTGCAATCTCTTTACAAATAACAAGTATTTGCAATTCTGAGCAATAAGTGGGGTGGCCTCTACCCACTTACGCTTATCCATCACAAAGGCGGGGAGCGGCATCCAATCGCACCTTTGGATATTCTTTCTTTTGTGTGCAATCTCTTTTCACAATTTCCATTCCGTTGTGCTCTTGCACAGTCTTGATCTCTGGCGTGCTCTCGCACAATTTTATTCTGTGTGCTCTCGCACAATTTCTATTCTGGCGTGCTCTTGCACAATTTTTTATTCTGTGTGCTCTCGCACAAATTTTTTTTATCGGGGGAGGTTCACACCAACGCGCCCGCTTGTGTTTTTTTTATTGGTTTTGCTTGAGGGAGGTTAAGACCATCACACATCAAGCCCCTTAGCGATAATTTTATTTCATGCATTAGGCTGGTTATACTTAGGGGCGGTTTAAACCATCACGCCTAAGCATTATCTCAGAGTCAATTTCTCATAATAAATGTCTATGATTTATTCCTTAGCATGTAAGCATGTGAGAGAATAATAATTGTGCAAATGAAATTAAAATTAAGCTAGGTGTAATACTTACCTTTGTGTCCACTTGATGTCTTGTTCCTTACTGTGACGTCTTGTCCAGTTAGTGCGCTCCTCTTGCTTTTGGGCGTCTAGTTATGGGGAGTGTGACTTCCGCTTTAGTGCACTTTCCAACTTTAGATGTCCTTCTCTTGAGTGTGAAGAGCGTTCCTCTTGATCTTGGGTGTTTTCTTTCTGTTTAGGAAATTTCTTGCTTATGATCTTTATGCACGCCTTTTCGTTTTATCAAGAGCGTGCTTCCCACTTTGTTGTTCGTGCATTCTCTGCTTTGGTGTCTCTTAAATGTAAAATAAAGCTCAAATATTTTGCTCCATGTACATAATAATATGATAATTTCTCGATCAATAAACTTGCATCAATTTAACATCCAGGTTCTACTATTTAACAATATTATGCATAGATGAACGATCCTTTTATGATGTTATAGAGAGTGTATCCTCTCGCTCTCAAGTATGGGGAGCGTACTTTCCGCTTTGGCTATGAAGGGTGTTCTTGCCCGCTATAGACTTTCTACGAATGTTCAAATATTTCGCTCTATCATAATAATTTTTTTTTCTAATAAGGTTGTGTTGATTCAGCATCCAAGTTCTACTGTTCAAATATTAATGGCCTAAATTGACACAATACACATTCACTATAAACATCTACTATATATTCTCATCTATTATTGTCCAGAATCTTCACAAAATATTTCCATCATAATCCAAGTTCGTCAGATACATATAATAAGGATTTGCCCATCATAGATAAAATAAGAGCGTTTTCTTATTCTGAAAGTAGAAATAAAAATGGAGGAGTTGAGATTGGCTTGACATTGAATAGAAAAGAGATGGAAGCATTTTCTGGTAAATTTGATCAAGCACTCAAATCATTTGAATCCTTGGAATAAGAAAAATAATAATTTGAAGTTAATAGATTTCTGGTGGTCATGCATGTTTGGTTGCTATGGTGTATGATGAAAGTCATGGATTTTTTTTTAAAAAATATATATATATTAAAGAAGCAAAATTGATTCTAGATTTGGACTGAAGAAGCAAAAATAAAATAATCAAGGAAGTCAGACCAATAAACAAATGAAACAATTAAAATCACTTTTGAGCAAACATATCCAAACATAACATAGAATGATTCTATTATAATGGATTATAAAACAATAAGAGTGTATATCTATTTTTCACAGTTAATCTTAAAATCATACAGAGTGAGATACTAAAATTGAAACTAATGATTCAATAGCTATAAATCCCAAATGAACTCAAAAAAGAAGTGCAAGGAAAAAATAAGATCAATAAACTGAAATCAGAAATCCTACCAATAATATAAACGTAATTGAAACCTTCTTCTATGTCTACGATAGTTAATTAAAATAACACCAAGGGTAGTAGATATTAGATAATCAGATCAAAACAGGAGTTATTAGTTATTAGAGTAACTGAAAGTAATAGAAAATATATCATTTATCATACATACAAACATACATATGATACATGTAAATATAAAGAAACAAGGTGAAATAAATAAATACCATATGTTAAATAATATAGAGGGGTATTCTATGTATTTAGAGAAAGAGAGAGAAGAATATTAGATGATGGTGTGTGTTCGTGATTACGAGACAAGTGCTCAAAGACAAAGTAAAGTAAACTAAAACAGACCAAACACAAAAGGTTGAAGCTTTCCAACTGAACTCCACTCATTACTATACTTCACTTTCACATTCACATTTTAACTTCTAAAAAGTATATAAAAAAAAACAAGACACAAAGGAAGGGTGCTTCTAAGTGTGAAGGGTGGTGACCGTTGAGAGAGTGTGTGAGTGTGTGAGAGTGTTCTCTTTTTTGGTATCAGTGTGCTCTTAAACATACATACAAGGCTCAAATATTTCATGGCTCAAATATTTCATGAATATTTTATTTTCATATTTCATATTCTTATATACTATTGTCTATAGTTCTAATAAAATATTTTTTATCATGCTCTATCAATTTTGGTCACACAATAATATTCACATAGTAAGAAATTGTTCATATCAATAACTAAAAATAGTGACCAAATTCTTTAGTAGAAACAAATATAAGGAATTATGAAATAGAACTAAGTATGAGTTCAGCAGGTAACAAAATTCATTTTGTAAGAATTAAAAATAGTGACAAGTTATTAACAGTAGCAAAAATAAGGATAAGAGTTGCTAAGCATAAAAACATACAGTATGATAAAAAATAAATAGTGAATTAAAAGTTAAAGTAGGTGAGAAGACTTAGCTGTAGTAGTCACACCATGCTTCACCATTTTATCCTCTGGGTAAAATCTTTTACTACCTTTAGTCTTTATCTTCTTCCTCGATTGTTGTGTCCTATCTTCCATTTCAGCCTCTCTTTTTCTTTTTTTCTTTTTACCAAAATAAAAGAAAGAAAGAAGATCCAAGATGATGTCCCTTTCTTCTCTGCTACACACAATAACCAGAAAGCCTTCTTTTCCTCTGTCTCTCGTCCTTTTCCTTTTTATTTTTTTTCTTTATGTTTTTTTTTCTTTTCTTCTCCTAATAAAACTTCTTCACTTCCTTATGTCAGTGTATTGTTCCTTTCTACTCTTTTTTCTTTTCTCTGTCTCTCCTCTTTCTCTCTGCACCATCTCCCTTCTCTTTTCTCTTTCCCAAAAAATATGTAAAGTCCCTTTCTTTCCACTAATCGAGCAACTCAAATTTATCTTTCTTACTGATTGACTATCAATTGGGCAAATGGGGCGTGACTTTGCTCACGACGGATCGAGGCGGCTCGAGGCGGCAATGATATCTTGGTTGTCGTGGTAGCAACAATTGTAGATGATAGTAACAAGATCGAGGGCGGCCACGTTCAAAGACCCATATTGTCGTTCGCTTCTTTTCTTCCTCTGATTAGTAAAAATATCACTCTGCCTCCTTCTGCAACCGGGGGTGAAGCAACGGTCCGCTCTGTCTTCTATAATCGGGGCGGAGCGACGCTCCGCTCTATCTTCAGCAATCGGGGCGGAGCAGCGGTCCGCCTAGTCTTCTATAATCGGGGTGGAGCGACGCTCCGCTCTGTCTTCAGCAATCGGGGCGAAGCTACGCTCCGCTACGCTCTGTCTCCTGCAATCGGGGCGGAGCAACGGTCCGCCTAGTCTTCTATAATTGGGGCGGAGCGACGCTCCGCTCTGTCTTCAACAATCGGGGCGGAGCAACGCTCTGCTCTGTCTTCTCCAATCGGGGCGGTTCGTCATGACCTCTGTCACATCATCTCCTTTCTTCATCAACTCTTTAAAAGTTGTTACCTCAATCACCTTCTTAGCTCCTCCTCTACGATCTTCCAACATCTTCCTTAACTGTGCTTAAGTAACAAATTCTCCCCCAATCTCGCAGCGAGTGTCTCTGCCCTGTTGTAGGTCCTTTCTCCTTCCGCTTTCCTCTTAGCCATCTGTTTCTTCACTTCTGTCGTCATCTTAGTTAGGTTGTTTTGGTTAGCCAATATTGACGTGAGCAGGGCGGTCGGAATAATGATCTTAGACGAGCCCGCCTCTCGACCAGAGAGCGGAATTTCTAAGTTTCCCAAAAGATTCAATGCAGGTTCCGCCTCCTGCCTGGGTGATGAAACTGTTGTCTCTCCTGGAGCCTGTGGCTGTTCTTCACGCATCTCCTCATCAGGAAACTCCATGTTGAAATACAACCTCCTGGGTGTCACTGGTTCTTGTGTGCTTTGATTGTTCATTGTAGCTTAATCTCCCCAGCGGAGTCGCCAATTGTTGAGGGTCAAAAAAATGGGGAAATATGATAATGAGATTTTGGGTTTGTAAACTTTAGAGATTGAACAACAATAATAACAACAATGGAGTCTCTGGGGTCTATGGAGGCGGAGAGTGAGCGAGTCTTGCACAATGGCTTTAGTGGGGAGGATGATGAGCTACCTCAGACAACAAAGGGGGCTCTCCTACTCTCTTCTTCTTCCTCTCCACTCTTTTCTTTCACTCACTGTATTATCTTGCTTCCTATCTTCCTCTATTTTTTCTATCTTTCTTTTCTTCTCTGTGGGTTTGCTTTCTTCCTTTTCGTTCACTCACCTTTCCCTCTTACTTTCTTCCTCTATTTTCCCTATGTTTCTCTCTCTGCCTGTTTCTTGTTGTTGTTCTGTCTATGTGTGTTTCTATTGTTGTTGATGATGATCCCCCCTCTTCTCTCTTTTTTTCACCCTTCTTAAACTCTCTACATTCCTCTCCTGTCACTATCTCCCTCGGGACTCTCATTTCTTAGCCATTAAGTGTTTTACTTCCTCCCCAAGTTCACACTATATTTACCTAACTCTCCCTAGTCTTCTTCTTTTGGGTCAGAGTCAAAAACTCCCTTTTCTATTATTCCTAGACTATGGCCTCACCTCACATATACTACTCTCTTTCCCTTTTGTCATTAAAGGTTCGCTCTCCAACCATTGTGCAAGTCCTTGAGAGACCAAATTGTCTCTCTGAGGCGAAGCTCGCTCAGAGCCTACCAAACCACAGTCCGCCCAGATCTCCCAAGGTATGTCCGCCCTGCTGGCCACATCATCCCTGATGGCCAGTCTTCGTAGGTGGAGTCCCAGAAATTCCTTTCTTTCTTGCCACGTTTTGGGCCGCTCCTTCTTCTATGCTCTAATCTTCTATGCTGGATCCATTGGCCCAATTCTTGGTGATTCATCTTTAATTATTCTTCTGACCCAATAAACTGATCCTCAACACCAGATAATGAGGATAAGACCAGGAAGCGATCATAATGTTCCACATGCCCAATTGCCCATCCTTACAACAACTAAGAAGATCAAAATAAGACACCAACAACTCATTCAATCTATAAACAGTAACAACTCAGACAGTTAATAGGATTCATAAACCATTCATAAAAAGACAGTGTCCTCCGTATTCACATCTTCATCACCTAATACCAATTTTTGAATACTGTTAGCTCGCCCCGCCCAAACACCAGAGTTTCTAAAACCTGCAATAGAAGAGATGTACCCAAGAGTGTACAACACATACTATGCATATACCAAGAGTGATTTTAGCAATTGTTAGATGGAGAATGAGTTGAAGGGTCAATTCTAGAAATATGAAAAGTCTGCATAGAAATACTTAAAGGGAATTATCCGTTACAGAACAATTAAAGTTAAACTGTTTTAAGATCCTAATAGTTGAAATGATTAGCATGTTAAGTCTATATCCAAAGTGAAACCAGCAGAATTTATCTATAAAGGATTGCTTCAAAGATGGTCTTAGACTCCTTCAAATTATCCTCAAGAATGGATATTTCTGGCTGCAAATTTCCATCAAGCAAATTTCTGGCCTTAGTAATTGCTGATCTGATCTTCATCTTGTCCCGAGGATAAAGCTTAGAACTAATATCATTATCTTTCAAACCATTCTCCATCTCATAAATGTAATCATCCAAAGCATTCATTGCTATAGCCTGCTTCCGGCGGTATTGCTTATCTTCGGCCTTGTAATTCTTGGCATCTTGAATCATTTTGTCAATCTCTTTACGTGAGAGCCGCCCATTGTCATTGACTATGGTAATTGTTAGTATTTTACCAAATAAGAAGATGAAAGAAGTGGTGGACTTAATATTGAACAGCAAAGAAAGCAAAGAATTAGTGCTTTGATTAATTGAGAAATTATATTGTATTAGACTGGGGAGCTATACAATTTGGCTTACAATTGCTTCGCGGTACCCAAGCTAATGCATAAGTATATATATATATATATATATATATATATATATAGCCTAAGTTCATCGACATACAAAGGCAGTTCTTTTCATTTTTAAAGTATATTCTAGATGCACCATGAATCATCTTACAAGCTTTATGAATATTGATGATTTCTCATACTAGTCATGACAATTGTAGATTATTCTAGAATAATTGCATCACAATATTTAATACTCCTCCTTAATGCGATTTTCTATATGACTCCAAGCATTGTTCGTAGTTGCTCATACTTTGGTCTTGGTAATGCTTTAGTGAATATGTCAGCAATTTGTTCTTTAGTTGTACAGTACTCAAGCTTTATTTCTTTGCTCTCGCTTGCTTCTCTGATGACGTGATATTTAATTTCTATATGCTTTGTCCTGTTGTGGTGCACTGGATTCTTCGATATTGCTATTGCTGATTTGTTATCGCAGTAGATAGTAGTCGGCTCCTTCTGTTTATCTCACATATCACCAAGTATTCGTCGAAGCCATATTGCTTGATTTGTAGTATCTGCAGCTGCTACATACTCTGCTTCAGCAGTTGACTGTGCGACAATTGCTTGCTTCTTAGAAGCCCAAGAGATTACTCCCGAACCGAGTGAGAAGGCATAGCCCGATGTGCTTTTCATATCATCTATCGAACCTGCCCAATCACTGACGGTGTAGCCAATCAACTTTGAGTTGTTGTTGGTTGTGTACCATATGCCAAATTCCTTCGTTCCTTGCAGGTATCTTAGAATTATTTTGCCAACTTCAAAGTGAATTTGACTTGGACTCTGCATGAACCTTGATAAAAGACTAGTTGCGTACATGATGTCCGGTCGTGTAGCAGTGAGGTCTAGAAGGCTTCCAATCAGACATCTATAGAGTGGTGCATCTGCCTTTGGAGATTCGTCATCTTTTTGTAACTTATCGTTCGTCACGAGCGGAGTAGCAACTAGTTTGCATTCTTGCATCTTGAACTTCTTGAGTAGTTCTTCTATATATTTCCTTTAACAGATAAATATGCCTTCTTTTCTTAAGCCAAGGTCGGTCATCTCGAATGTTTTCATCATGTCTCGCTTGAACTCGTCTATCATATTCATGTTGTTTCCTGTGCAAATAAGATCATCGACGTATAAGGAGACAATGAGAGTGTCATACTGACCTTGGGTCTTGATGTACAATATAGGCTCACTCTTGCTCCTCCTGAATCCTTTGTCGGTAAAGTATTGATCGATTCTACTATACCAAGCTCGAGGAGCTTGCTTTAAGCCATATAGAGCCTTTTTAATCGTAGCACTTTATCTTCATTGCCTTTGCTGACGAACCCTTGCGGTTGCTCCACATAGATCTCTTCTTGTGGGACTCCGTTGAGGAAGGCAGATTTGACATCAAGTTGGTAAATGCTCCATCCTTTTTGTGCTGCAAGAGCTATCAGTGCTCTTATCGTATCCAAGCGAGCAATTGGGGCAAATGTCTCATTGTAGTCGATTCCAGGTTGCTGTGAGTAGCCCTTAGTGACTAGTCTTGCCTTACGTTTTTGTATAGTGCCATCGGGGTTGAGCTTTATTTTGTAGACCCATTTAACTCCGATGATGTCTTTGTCTTTAGGGCAATCTACTAGCTCCCACGTGTTGTTTTTTCAATCATTTTTATTTCTTCTTCCATTGCCTTGACCCATACTTGTTGCTTTGAGGCTTCTTCAAAGCTACCAGGTTCTACTTGGGCCAAGTTGCATGTCTCATAGATATCCACCAAGGATCTTACTCGTCTTGGAGTAGATTCTGGCGAACTTTGTTCTTGTGGGAGTGCAGTGAGCGTACCTGGATCTTCTTCAGCATATTCTATTTCTTCGCTTACTTGTTGTTGTTGTGTTGGCACAGTGATATTGCGTCTCTCAACTTTTTGTTCATCCCAGTTCCAAGAAGCACCTTCATCAACTTCCACATCTCGGCTGATGATGAGTTTCTTTGTTTCCAAGTTGTAAACGCGATAGCCTTTGGACTGTGTGCTATATCCCAAAAATATGTCTCTTATCGTCTTATTTTCAAGCTTGTGTCTTTTTTGTTCTGGGACTTGGACGTAGCAGACAGATCCAAAAATCTTTAGATGTTTTGCAGATGGTTTTCTGCCGCTCTAAGCTTCTATTGAAGTTTTATCTTGAACAGCTTTTGTCGGGCATCTATTCATTATGTAAACTGCAGTGTAGACTGCTTCAGCCCAAAAAGTGTTTGACAATCCTTTCTCCTTAAGCATCGATCGAGCCATTTCCATTACTGTTCGGTTCTTCCTTTCAGAAACTCCATTTTGTTCTGGAGTATATGCTACTGTTAGTTGACGGTCGATACCTTCATCCTCACAGAATTTATCGAACTCACGGGAGTTGTACTCTTTGCCACAATCACTTCTGAGTACTTTTATATGCTTCCCGGTTTGCTTCTCGACAAGGGCCTTGAACTTCTTGAATACTCCAAATACTTCTGACTTTTCTTTAATAAAGTAGACCCATGTCATTCTAGAGAAATCATCAATGAAAAGGATGAAGTACCTATTGTTGGTTAATGATGGCATCCTCATTGGTCCACAGACATCGGTGTGTATAAGCTCCAACAAGTGTTTTGCTCTCCATCCTTTTCTTGGTGGAAAAGGTAGTCTGTGTTTTTTCCCAAGTAGACACCCTTCACATGCTCCTTCGATCTCTTCTATGGATGGAAGGTTTCTCATCATGTGCTTCTTATATAAAAGCTTCAAAGCATGAAAATTGAGATGGCCAAATCTTCGATGCCAAAGCCATGAATCATCAACTTGCACCTTCATGGCAATATTAGTAGCATATTTCCAAGTTATTGGAAAACTTCTATTTCTTTTCTCCATTTTTACCTGGGCTATGTCAAGCTTTCTATTGTTGTCATATATTTTACATGTATCTCCCTCAAAGTGGAGAGAGTAGCCCTTCTCCATCATTTGGCCAATACTCAAGAGATTTTCTTTAAGATTGGGAACTAATAAGACATCTTTGATAAGTCGTGTACCTGACTGTGTCTCCACCATGACAGTGCCCTTGCCTTTGGACTCTACCAGGGTGCAATTGCCTAATCGAACTTGTACTCTGACGGACTTATCAATATCTCTGAAAATGCTCCCATCCTTTGCCATGTGGTTACTGCAACCACTATCCAAGTACCAATTTTCTTCTTTCTCACGGCTTGGGACTTGGTTGGCATAAAATAGTTGTTGTTCTCGTTCACACTCTTCGGTGAAATTTGCCTGATAGTTATTTTTATTGCGACAGTTTTGCTCCGAGTGCCCATATTTTTTGCAATGTTGGCATTGTTGCTTTTTTCGATACCAACAATATTTTTCTAAATGGCATGGCTTCTTGCAGATGCCACAAGGAGGATATTTGTTTTGATTGTTTCTAGAGGATTCTCTAGAAATCTCCTTGTTTCTAGAATTTTCCACACCATTATTATTTTTTCTTTCATATCCTTTATTTTGAGACCGTAATTTGAGCTTTGATTGAAAGGCATTTTCTAATGATTCTTCATCATGCCTACTCAATCTTTGCTCATAAGCTTCTAGAGAGCCCATTAGTTCTGTCACCGATAGGGTAGACAGATCTTTGGTTTGTTCAATCGTAGTGACGATTGAATCATACCTATGGGGAATAGAAATTAAAATTTTCTCGACAATTCTCTTGTCAAGAATATTTTCCCCATAGACTTTCATTTGATTGACTATTTCTTTTATTTTAGAGTAATAGTCTTTGATGGTCTCAGACTCTTTCATTTTATTTAATTCAAACTCACGCCTTAGAGTTTGAAGTTTAATGGTGCGTACCTTATCACTACCATGGAACTCCTCCTTTAGTGTAGTCCACGCTTCTTTAGCACTTGTAGCTCCCATTATTCTTGGAAAGATAGGCTCCACCAAGGCTTGTTGCAAAATAAATAATGTTTTTGCATCTTTTTTCTCATTTTCCTTCAACTCTTTCTTCTGAGCTATAGTAAGAGCCGAAGTATCCTCTGGAATAGTATAGCCTTCTTCAACAATATCCCATAAATCTTGGGACAGGAAGAAGGTTGTCATTTTAGTGCTCCAAAAATCATAATTTTCTCCAGAGAATATTGGAATAGGGATAGGTTGTGGTTGAATAGTAGTGGCCATGGCTTAAGAGGATGTAAAAGTGATTTGGAGTGGATAGTTAAATTTTTGGAGTAGTTGAAAAATAATTTGAGTATTATTTATACGCCCAGTATATGACCGAACGTAGCTATGATGCCACTGTTAGTATTTTACCAAATAAGAAGATGAAAGAAGTGGTGGACTTAATATTGAACAGCAAAGAAAGCAAAAGAACTAGTGCTTTGATTAATTGAGAAATTATATTGTATTAGACTGGGGAGCTATACAATTTGGCTTACAATTGCTTCGTGGTACCCAAGCTGATGCATAAGTATATATATATAGCCTAAGTTCACCGACATACAAAGGTGGTTCTTTTCATTTTTAAAGTATATGCTAGATGCATCATGAATCATCTTACAAGCTTTATGAATATTGATGATTTCTCATACTAGTCATGACAATTGTAGATTATTCTAGAATAATTGCATCACAATATTTAATAGTAATCATGTTCTTCATACCAGTAGTTTTGTCCTCAGAAGTGACGCTTAGGATACCATCTGCGTCTATATCAAAGTATATATTGAAAGCATGGCCTCGGGGAGCAGGGGGGATACCGGAGAAAGAAAACAAACCAAGCAAGTTGTTATCGCTGGCTTTTGCCCTCTCACCCGCATTAATACTGATCGGGACTTCGGATTGGTAGTCTTCATTGGTATAGTATACTCTTTTCTTTTTCACAGGAACGGTGGTATTCCTAGGTATCAATACACTCATGAGATCTCTTTCTTTTTGTCAAAATACCAAGTGACAGCGGAGTAACATCCAGTAGCACCAATTTTGGAACATTCATAGTGTCATTACTCAACGAAGCAGCATGCACAGCCGCACCATAAGCAACAGCCTCATCAGGGTTGATGCTCTTGCACAGATCCTTCCCGTTGAAAAACTCTTGCAATAGCTGCTGCACTTTGGGAATTCGAGAGGAGCCACCAATAAGGACAACATAATCCACACTACTCTTGTCATTTTTGCATCAATGAGACAATTATCTACTGTCTGCATACACTTTCTAAAGAAGTTTGTGACGCTTTTGGATTAAAATATTTTATAAGAAAATATAGTTAAATATATATATATATATATATATATATATATATTGGACTTGATATTATTGGAAAAATAGAGCATAAAATTTTTCCTTTATATTTATTTTCAAACTAAACATATCCTTAAGAAAATACTTTGAATTCGGCATTGGAATTGTTATCATATATTTTTTTTTAAATCACTTGCTATTACCGAATTCGTTTGTTATTTATCAGAGTACGCGAAAAGAGTATAACTTTAGAAAATAATATAATCACTGGACATTATAAACATAAACCATACATATATATATGTATATATATATATATATATATATATATATATATATATCATAAGTACCACCATAAACATCCATCATATCCCAAGTACAGAAACTGATACCCAAGTCCAGTGATCTAAGTCCCATAGCAAAGTGTAAACATAAAACTGAAAGTAAAAACCAAAACCCTGAAGTCTCTCAAAAGATATATACAATATACACATAAACAAAATAAAGACACTCCAGAGCTGGTCATCAATAAAATAAAGACACTCCAGAGCTGGTCATCAAGTCCACCAAGAACGCTCCACCATCACCATGATCTTCTATAGCTGCTACTACGACCCAGACCCACACTACTTACACTATGCCCATACCTAAGGGCCACTCATCCTCCTATCAGTAACATCCTCCTGCTCGACTGGCTCCTCGTCACTCTCACCCTACACTGGATTCTCCTCTGCCTCATCCGACGGAGTAGGTACCCCACCACTGTGTACAAGATCTGCAACAAGCACAGTCCTCTCAGAGTCCGGAGAATCAGGTGAAGGAGTTCCAGCACGAACAACTCTAGCAGCAACGGAGTGAGAGCGAGTATAGGGACGAAAACGAAAAGTATGATAACGACGAACAGGTCGAGCAGGGGGTAGTCCATGGTGAGAATAAAAATGTGGTACGTGCATAGTATAAATAATGGGAATCCGAAATCGTCGAGGTCGCACTCGGGCTAAGGGGTTGGGATGGTAGAGTGTGACCTCCACCTCTCCCTCAAAAGTAGCCCGACGCTCCTCGTATGTCCATATCCCGCTAGGGATAGTACGGATCTCGATGCACGCTAGGTAGAAGTGTGCCATCACCTACACAGGGCACGAGAGTAAGCATAATATAATCACATAATCAAACAAGAATAATTCTAACATTCACAAGTATTCAAACACAAGTAAATATGCAAATGCATATGAGCACACCCAGTTTAACAAATTGTTAATATTTATATTAGTGGCGTGATGCAAGCTTTCTATCTCACAATCCTGAGGCCTCCAATACTAATCAATCTCGGTCGTCCATCCAATACACCAATGTGTTCCAAGAACACTAACATACGTTCCCAGAACGTATAAAAAACCATACTTGGAATATAAACAAGCACCACTCCCAGAGTATACATCACGTTCCCAGAACGTATCAAAGAAACCATGTCCCAGACACTGGCCACATTCCCAGAATGTGTCATCAAGTAGGTTGCATTAATTTGGTACTCCCAGAGTACCCTCATCATGTTCCCAGAACATGACAAACGATCTTTGCCAACCTATTTCATCACCTTTCACCATGCATGAATGCATATAATATTTTTCTCAATTTGGTTGGCCATTAATTGATGTCTCAATTTCCATTTTCAACATATAAAGCCTATAACATCATTAAGAGTTCCATATTTTTTTAGTAAAACAACTTAACTTGAGGTTCTATGAATTATCTCATAAAGTCACACTTTAGTATTTAAGGTAATTAGATTAGTATTAAATTGAACAAAGTTAATTAAAATGGCACAAGTAAGTTCAAGTTATAATTCAATTGATTTTTCACTGTTGTTAGTCTCTAACCGGTTAAGACAGATCCTAACCGGTTAGAACCTGCAGCAAAACCAAAAATCCTTTAATGCTTGATACCATTTTTAATTTCCAATCCAATCTAATACCCAAAACAGGTTAGGGATAATTCAAATACCTCAAATTAAGCTTGTTCTTATATTGAGAGTCTCATAGAATCAATTCCAATTGGACATATTTTTCCAAAACCAAATCAATATCATTACTTTCATTAAGATATGGAACTCAATTACAAAACCTTAAGTCCAGCAGCATTCTCAGTTCATAACAGATAAATTACAGTTAAGTTTAATTGGAAGAGTTAATTGAAAATGTTGTAAAACCATTGATTAAATTTCTGAACTTCAATTGTTCATATCTAACAGATTCTAACCGGTTACTCAGCAGTTCTAACCGGTTAGAAACTGCTGAAACAACACACTGATTTAAGGTTTTGCATACCATTTCCCATTCCACTCATTTCCAATTAAATTCAACCATAAACAGAGTTTTAATTCCATAAAATAGACATTTTCCAACACTTGCTTACATCCAACACTCATGCATTTCAAATACACATATCAAATTGCATGAAAAAGGCATAAATGACAACTTAGCATACCAAATTCACATATACTGAAATTTAACACCAAATTATCATACATTCAGCTTGCATTCATCAATTGAAACTTGCTCTAAGTCCTGGAACAAGTTAAATTGGCCTCCAAGCCTTTGTCCTCTAAAGTCTATGCCCTTTATGAGTCTCATGGTGACTCATACCTAAATTCCTACTCATTATTCTCATTCTAGTGATTAATTAGCTTCTCCCTTACCTTAGAGTCGTGCTTGATGAGTATCAACACAGGGACAACCAGATCAACACAGAAAAGCACCAAATTCACAAGCTCTGCTCTCATGCATGACAGTTTTGGTAAGGTTCAGAAATCAGAGTTTTTGACACATGAAAAGAAGAAACAAATTGGGGAAAATGGTTAGATTGTGTTCTAGGTAACATGCACGAACTATAGGAACAAGAATAGGACTCAAAGAGTGCATGTACTCACCAAAATCAGACCTCAAAGTGAGCTTCACGAATCTGATTCTGGTTTTTGACAGAATGAACACCTCCACTTCACAGCTTGATTTCTCCTTGTTCCTTCACTCTCAACTCACAATCTATATATCAGTGCAAAGCTTAAACATGAAGCTTTGCAATGGTGTATTGTTTGTAACCTAACTCTACACACACAGAGAGAATCGAAGGGACGAAGTTGCTGCTTCAGAACAGGGAATCACACTACCACTTGAAGAAAATGAGCCAATTTCCACCCAATTCATGGCTATTTATAAGCAATTTATGGTTACATGTAGAGAGACGCGTGTTTCCCACTATGCATGAGAGGGATTCATGGCGATTAACGAAGATTAATGGGTGATTACTCATCAAAACGCACTAACCCTAATTCTGGGTTCATCGTCTAACCGGTTACAGGGCACATCTAACCGGTTAGATACTGTGTAAAATTCAAAAATTCAACTTTTAATTTCTTTCCCTCCAAAAACCTTTCTAATATTGTTATTAGGTCCTAATTCCAGGATTAAACTATAAAAATTAGAGTTAATAGTCACATAGGTCCCCGAAAGATACCTGTGGAATCAGTTAGGTCCCTGAAAGATTAGTGGAATCTCTTAAACCCCCCAAAGATCATTTTGGAATCAGTTAGGTCCCTGAAAGATTTGTGAAATCTCTTAAACCCCCCAAAGATCAATTTGGCATCACATTAGTCCTCCCATGAGGGAACTAACGGAATCCTATGTGACACATTAAATGCTTTGTTGGCCCAAACGTGACACCTTCTTAACATTCCAACAACGCATTGGGGCCGACAAAGCATTTAACGTGTCACGTAGAATTACATCAGGTCCATCCTGACGAAATTGAATGGGGGGACTAATGTGATGCCAAAATGATCTTTGAGGGGTTTAAGAGATTCCACAAATCTTTCAGGGACCTAACTGATTCCACATGTATCTTTCAGGGACCTATGTGACTATTAACTCTAAAAATTATATTTTCACATAATTTACTAATTAAAAAAATATTTATTAATTAAACTCACATTATTTATATAATTAATCAATTAAAAGAAAACCTTATAATTTGGAAAATAAACTTTTATTATTAATATAAATATACAAAGGACAAAATTAGGGGTGTTACAAAGTTCATGTTCAGTTTCTCAAATTTGGCACGAGTGATTAACGAACAGAAGGCAATACCCTGAAATAAGGAATCTACCTCAATGGTGGTATCAATAGTGAATGAGAGTGTCCTTTTTGCCCTCTCACACGCAGTTCTCAACCTCCTCGAGGCTCTTGAGTCCCCACTAATATCCACTTTGTTCTTCCTCTTAAACTCCTCTACAAAGAGGTTCACCAATTTGTTATCAAAGTTCTATCCACCTAGATGAGTATCTCCAGCAGTGGCCTTAACTTCGAAGACCTTACCCTTAATTGCAAGGAGAGACACATCAAAAGTACCACCACCAAGATCAAAGATGAAAATATTTCGCTCTCCTGCACAATTATATCTTTTGTCAAGACCATATGCAAGAGCTGCAGCAGTAGGTTCATTGATGATCCGCAGGATATTGAGGCCAGCAATTTCACCAGCATCCTTAGTAGCTCGCCGTTGAGAATCATTAAAATAAGCAAGTACAGTAACAACTGCATTCTGCACAGGCGACTCCAAATATGCCTCAGCAATCTCACGCATCTTTGTGAGCACCATCGATGAGATTTCCTCACCAGTAAGGTGCTTCTCCTTACCCTTAAATTTAACTTCAATCATTGGGCTTGTCATCATTACCAACTATATTTCCTATCAATCAACCTCTTAGTATCTGCAAACAAAAACAATCTTTATCTATCATTTGTTTGGCTAAAAGAAAACAGAAATAATAAAATAAAAGTATGAGCAAAACAGATATATATTACCAGAGACAGTGTTGGTTGGGTTGATGGTAGCCTGGTTTTTGCAGCATCGCCAATCAACCTTTGTTTAGCTGTGAGAGCAACACAAGAAGGAGTAGTTTTGTTCCCTTGCTCATTGTGGATGACTCGATTGTGTTTCTCTAGCCATATCACAACACATGAATATGTTGTCCCAAGGTCTATTCCCACAGCACATCCTTCATGTCTTTGGTCCATTTGCTTTCATGAAAATAATATAAGGAAAGAAATGAGGCTGGTTTCAATATATGAGAAATGCCAATAATAAATGATTGATTTTAGCCAAAGACATTTGTTATGATATTTATGAACTTTTGAATTGTGGGTCACAACTTTGTAACCAATTTAATCCTACCTCTTAAATCACAACTCAAAAAATCCCACCCAATTACATAATATAGCAGAAACCCATATGAGACAGCAGCCACCAATAACTCAAACCAAACACTGAATATGAAACAAAACCAGCAGAAAACTAAAGTACCCATCACCACAACTCTGCATCACTGAACAATAATTTATACTAAAACCTTTACAAAGAAATGGCCCCAACTTAAGAACATCAGTTCAAAGAACCTACTTACAGTAATTAGTCAAACTAACAAAATCAAACAAAAAATACATATTTGGATTCAAGGTGAGGTTATTAACCCTAATAATTAATTGTCTATTCATACTCTTCATTAACCAATTATAGTCTTTAATTTTAATTATTATGAATTTTGATACATATATTACTAAATTAGATTTAGCCGTATGAATGAACAACTAAGAAATACAATAAAATCCATTAGAATTTTTAAAGTTTCACTTTCCCAATGAAACATGTGTAAGATCCGAACAAAGCAAATCAACACAAAGTTGGGAATGTTTCCCACCAAAACCCCCAAAAGTAGGAGATTTTATAATAGAAAATAATTAATAACTTTATTTTGGTACACTTGGTTTTTTTTTTCTTTTTTCTTAATTGTGCAAGTTTTTTACTCAACGGTATGGATCTCTCCAGGAATTGTTGCATCACTGAGACTCGAGCCTTTGACCCTGAAGTCCTTAAGCGTCCAGCCAGTTTCCACTAGAACAATCCACTTGGGTAAAATGATTAATAACTTGTAACTTGTAAGAGTTCTGTCATTAAAAAATTTAATTATAAGCACAACAACATTGGACATTCAGCCATCAAATAAAGACGTTTGGGTGGCTCTCCTTAATTCTATCTTTGCCATCAAAATAGTAATGACTGTTAGTGCATTTGCCATTTTCACTTCTTGGTTGTTATTCATTTTTATTTTTCATCTATATGTAACTGAATGGTTTTTAACCATTCTGCTCTCCTATATAAGGAGATGCATTTCTCAGTTTTCATTGCATTTCCCATTCTCCCAATTCCAATTGTTCTCATACACAGTAATACATTAGAAAGTTCCTACATTCTCATTTTTCCAATTTTATTTTATTTACTTCTCTTTAATTCTCCAATTGATTCGATCTTGTGCTTCCGCTTAGTGCATATACCTTAACAAGTGGTATCTAGACCACTTACTCAATTGAGAATTTAAAATGTCTACTGTTACCAAATTTGACATCGAGAAGTTTGATGTCAAAATTAGCTTTTCTATTTGGCGTGTGTAACATCCCGACTCTCTAACTTTGATTTATTTATTATAATGAAAATAGAGAATAATTTTTCGTGAACGATTTTCAAAACTTTATTATTCGATTGCAAAAGTAAAGCTTCAAGTATCATCAAGTGCGGAAGCAAATCACAGAACTTAATTCAAATAACAAGACACAATAGTTCAAACCAATTTATTTTAATAGCAAATAGACTCTAAGCTACTTAAGACACTAATCGTAACCCAGAGCATGGTTCTCAACTCCAACGGTCGGGAATGGAATCTCATATCCCTTACCGTTCCTACTCCCCTTTTGTGAAAACAGGACCTTCAATACCTACAAGGGCAATAAGCTAAGGGAGTAAGTCATAGATAATCACGTTAAAACGAGTGATAAAGAACATTGGCTAAAAACAACAAACACAAGTATTTCAAATAGTAACAATTTCCACCATGCATATACATATGTCAAACCCTTTTTATTCAAACAATTAATCTTTTTGTTAATGGCATGATGCATGCTAATCTCCATAATTCTCGGGGCATCACAGTTTGGAGGTGGTAGGACTTACAAGCTTCCTCCGCTCTGCACTCATGACTTACGAGCTTTGCTCTGCATAGGACTTACGAGCTTAGCCCTGCACTCACGACTTACGGGTTCCCATCTCCCGGCGTTATAGGACTTACGGGCCTAGCCCTGCACTCACGACTTACAGGCTTCCTCCGCCCAGCGTTTCTAGTATAAAAGGGAAAACCCTCAAACTGGAGAAATCAATGCATGTATGCAAACATAATCTATTACCAATCCTTCTTATCAATTCATTATCATTTTCGTCAAGGACATAGTCCATCATTCTATCTTTCAATCCAATACTCTCGTCTTTAACTTTTCTTTTAGCTGGTGCTGATGCTTTCGAAAAAAGGCCATCAGCGGCATATGTAACAGCCCGATTTTCGTAAACCAAAATAATTGACTTTTACTCGTTAAAGTGGCAAAAAAGAGGCCAATTTTTTGTTTTGAAACATATTTGAAAAGTCATTGGTGTATTTAAAAAAAAATTCTTTGAACTGAAATCCGAGTTGTTACTAAAAACTTCTTTCACAAAAAACTTTCATGTTCATAAAAGAACTTGATTCCAAAAAGCATGGTGATATATTGTATTGGATTAAAACTGTTCACAACAGCTTACGAAACAAGGTACTTCCACAATACAGGATTAAAATTAGCTTAATTACATGAATGGTTCGTTGCTCGGTAATCCTTGACTCAAACACTGACCAAAGACTGAAACTAGACACATTGCTTCCGCTTCCTTCTGATGAAGACAACCGGGTTCGGCTTCCGTTCCTTTTCTGATAGTGCCTTCGTGCCGGAGGGTGATGCTTCCTCGGTTGCTGACTCTCCTTCGGAACTTGGCTTGAGCTCTACGCCAAATAGCTTCACAGATTTCTCTTTAGCTTCATCCTGTGGCGGTGGTTCATTGCTGTCGTATCCTAACATAGAAACACTTCCCAAACACAATCCCAATGTCGACCTACTTAGTTTGTGTTCTGGGTCCGCAATCACCATCTGAGTGTACCCCATCCACGCCCATCCATAGCGTGTGGGTTTCCAGCCGCTTCCCCGACGACGCCATGTGGTAATCTCCAAACGATGCTCCATCTGCCCGTTGAGATACCAACAATACCGATATGCCAACGAACAGGAGAGAGTAAGCGATCCGAACGACGAATCGTCGACGGTGTGGGATTACGATAGGCAAGATATCAAGACCACACAAGCATACAACACACAATATACATACAACACAGCAATCAAGTGTATTAACATTATCATTATCATCTTTAATATCATCATTATCATTCATTATCCTTATCAAACTTGACATCATTCCTCAATATAATCCTTCCTTGTTTCTTAATTCTTTTCTCAACTTCATCATTCCAGAAGATTTCACTACTCATAGTCATAAATCTCTTTATCACTCTTAAACTCTTCTTGTCATATCTTATCGGATTACAACCATCGATGTTTGGGGAAATTAGAGTATCATCAAGGTACTCGTTTCGTTGCCAACGTCACACACGTCTACATCTCCTCGGTCATCCACCCAACCTAGTCGGAAGCTAGCAGGAGTACAGAACCTTTACCACGCAAGCACGACAGCTGTCTCAACAATTGGCTCCAAGCCAGGAGAACTGTAGAAAACTCGGGTAAAGTCTCAAATTAATTCATATCATTTCAATTTATATAATATCCACGCACACTGTAGAAAACACGGGTACGGTGGCAAATCAAGTTGCCCCGTTCCAGTCCCTCTCACTGTTCTCGAAATGCCATAAGGGTGACAGCACTATTCCGGTTCCGGGTGCAGAACTTACCACGACATTGGGACCCAATCCCCACCATGTCTGGTTACCACATATGGAATTCGTTCCGCCCAGAATAGTACTCAAGGCAACGTGACGCTTTACCGCCCGAGCCTACCCTATTGCATTCACAACCCGAATATCCCTGATATCCGGGGTACCTTCCTCTCCACTACTTCGCACTCTCATACCTCACCGCGCTAGTGTCTTTTAATGTCTTTTATCTTTTCAATTAACCTAAGGTCGGCCCATCCTTCGTGCATCCCTTCAATGAGTCCCGACCACTAACTTTGCACAATCTTTTCTCATCAGAGCACAGAGCTGGGTTCACATCATCATACTTGTATCTGATTTCACAACTTGTCTCAACAATCTCATTTCATCATTTTTCTCAAAATCTCAAATCATAAACTTTCACAAAATCTTGTTTCACAATCTCTCTCAAATCTTGTTCCATAAATTTTCTCAAAATCACCTTTTTTAATTTCCTCAAAAGTCTCATATCGCAAAACTTTCTCAAAGTATCGTTTCACAAACTTTTCAAAAATTCTTACTTCACAAACCTTCTAAAAATTTTCTTTCATCACTTTCCGAAAATCTCATTTAACAAAATTTCTGAAAATCTCTTTTTACAAAATCGTTAAAGATCTCAGTTCAGAAACCTTTCTTAAAAACTCACTTCATAGACTTTGACAAAATCTCTTTTCACAAATTTACTAAAAATCTCATTTCAAAAACTTTTTCAAAAACTCCCATTTTCAAAAACCTCTTCAAAAACCTCATTTCAAAAGCTTATCTTAAAACAACATTTCACCATTTTCTCAAAAACTTCGTTTCAAAAACTTTTCATAAAAACCTCATTTTGCAAACTTTTCACAAAATCTCCTTTCATAATCTTTTTCAAAATACCATTTCCCAAACTTTTTCAAAAACCTCAGTTCATAAACTTTATCAGAAACCTCATTTCAAAAAAACTTTTTGAAGAACATTGTTTCCGTGAGTACTAGTGGAGGAGCAAGCTCAACTCAACACAAGTCTCATTTCAACAATATCAACAAAGGAGCCCAGCTCCACTCAAATCACATCTCATTTCAGTAATCAACGCCACATCACTTTCCCAGCTCTGGCTTAACCTCATTCTTATCATCAAATATGTCCCCAATCTCACTTCTTTATCTCTTTATTTCCTTTTCAGTACTTATCTCTTTTCCAATTTGTCTCATATCTTTTATCACAATTCATTTCTATTTGCGTCTTTTACTTTCACCAACTTATTTATTTCATTTTCATTTTTAGGTCGTAACAGACGTCCATCAGCATGTTATTAATATTAATCAACAATATCATCATGCATAATTAAATAAATAAATCTAAGCATGCAATTTCACGTCGTCCACACAATCATCACACAACAACAATGTGGTCTTTGTCACCTTCGTATAAGTGGCCACACAACACAAACAATTGCCACTTATACTACTGACTCCGAACCACTAAGTTCCGATCTTTGAGATGATACGGAACGTCCTAATACATCACCTAAATACCACGGTGTCTTAGGAAAGCTTCTCTCTCACCTGAGGTACAGTGATTAAATGCGTGTGGTCTCCTCGGATCCTTGTCGCTGCCAGCTGCCCCAATCCCTTGTCTATACCATTCCTCGTATTAAATAAAACATGTTTTTGTTATCGACTTGTATCACGAAAATATTTCCTTAACTCAAATATGTTTTGTTCCTCGTTGGAAAACTTAAAACATAATGGTTTTCTCAAAACAACTCCCATATTTTCTAACACTTTAAATTCTTCAAAACCATTTGAAAACATCTTATAGAATAATTTAAATCATTTGATTTGGTTGCTGGTCCGCTTTGGACAGCACCTTAATCACTTTCGAAAACACCGAAAAATTCACCGTTTTCACTCCGGCTTTTTCTCAAACCAATTACCACTTGAAAATTATACTTTAAATCGCATAAACACATTTTTAAAGTTAAGAAACAACTTTAAACAATTCTGGACAGCAAAGAAGCACTTCACAAAATTGTTTTAATCAAAATCCGAAAACATCGTAAAAACACTTTTGTCTCAAATAATTCTTTAGTTGAAAATTAACACTTTAAAACTCAAGCTTTTATCTTAAAATACATCTTGGACAGCCATAAACACAATCTAAAAATTTCAAATAAATCAAATGGACCTATCTTAAAATAAATTAATTTCAAAACCTATTATGCACTCAATTAGTTTTCAAACATCAATTAATACATAACCACAACAACACTTAAATGAACTAAGTTATACAAGCAATTAACAAATCATTTAATTTAATTATAAATACAACATTCATTTCCACATAAACTTTTTCACTCTCAAACCTTTATTTACTTATTCAACACATAACTATTTTTCCAAAACCATTTCATTTTCATAAAACGAAAACACTTAGACATGTATACACTCACAAACCGAATTAAGCCAAAGATATAACTCAAGAACAACAATTCAATCAATCACTATATAAATTTATTTTCATGCAACAACATTCCCTAGACTCATTTACACTACATGGCCGAACATAACTATAAGCCCAAACAAAGATTTATCCAATATTAAGAACATGAAATCATGAAGTCTTTCATTTCATTTTGTTCCAAAAACTGTGAGCCCTTCTTAAAATTAAATAAACTTTAATTCATTTTCTCAACTTAAATTAATTTATCAAATCAAATATAGTTTTCTTTATCTTTTAACCAAAACCGAATTGAAAGAAAAATAGTCACAATACAATTTCAAACAAATTAATTTAACATAAGTTCACAAGACATACTCATCACTTTTGTGTCATTTCATGAAAAGAAGCCTATTCTAGTGAGCATGCATTGGCCGAACACTCTTTATAGTCAAGACAAGGTTTTTAGGTTCATTTTTTCAACATGCAACCTTAAGATTCCCAAACTAATTCATGTTCTTTCTCACTCAAAAATTTAAAATTATCATTTCCTTTTTCAAGCATAAAACCGAATCATTATCAACACACAAACCAAGTTTTCACTTTTAATTTTCTTACATGTACTTTAGAATCAAATAGAAATTAGCATGCATGTACTTAAATCTTGTAGATCTAGTCATAAAATCAATCACCATAGTACAAATCAAAAATAAAAATCACTTTAGGTAAAAAGGACCAAAACCGTGACATGAAATTGAAGGAGGACTAGATCCTTTTTACTCCAAAACAACATGCATGTACCCAGATCAAGACTTTTTCATGAATCCATCACAAGATCAAAGCTTTTTCAAAACCAAATCAAGATCAAGCATAACAACAATTCAAATCAACTTTTATAAACCTAAAGTTAACATGCAATGACTTAGAATAAATTTAAAAACATCAAGTCCTAATTTTCTATTCATGGCCAAATTACATAGTTCTTGGTTTAGTGTTTTATAAGTTTATTTACTCTTAAAAATTCAAGATCAAAGCACAAATGATGCACGCAAGGGAAAAATAAAGATCTCGAGGCCATAGAATCACACATGCAAGACTCAAGATTCATGTTTTTATCAAAGATCAACTATAAACCATTACATGCATAAAAAGATCAAGGCAAATAAATAAGTTTAGGCACAATCCTTGAACAAGATCGTGACATAGATGGATTACAAGTTAAAGGTCAAAGCTTTTAAATACAAACATTCAAGATCAAGGCTTAAGAAGAACATGCATGTCATTTAAATTTCAAGATCATAAGAAAATAAACACATGCATCACAAAGTTATGAGTTAAACAAAGTCCATCACAAAGTTCTTTACAATCACAAGATCAACTACATATAAAGGCTATTAAAAGCTTGAACTACTACCTTAAATCTAAACTCTAACTTTAATCTTCAAATCCTTTTGTCTTCTTCTCCTAGGGTTTGCTTCGGCCTTCTCTCCTTTAGGGTTGATGGGTGGTTTTCTTCTTGATCTTTGAAGAAGGAAGTGTGTGTGAAAGAAGAAATCAAGGGTGTTTGGTTCAGGAGCTTGGATTCTCACTCTTCCTCTCTTCTTCTCTCTCACGGCCTCACCCCTTTTTCTCTCTATGTCTCAAGAGCTTGTTGGTGCTCTTGGGACTAAGTGTTTAGGAAAGAAATGAAATGAAGAAGGAATGAAATGAAAAAGAGCCAAACTAGCCCACTACACACACATACGGTTTTATAGGCAAGGGTTCAAGGCATGGATTTTCCTCTTCTAACCTTGGTTCAAGGTGTAGGTTCAAGGGCAAATTGGTCCAACCAAATTGTTGCATGAGAGAGGTCTTGTCATGGTGAGACATGATGGAAGAAAAAGTCTCACTATCATCATCACACTCACCACCTCACTTTTCTACTCATTTTCTTCTAATTTTTTTCACTTTCTTAATGCTTAAGAAAATAAACCCTAATTTAGTCCTCTTGGTTCCTATATGGCCGAACACACATATACAAGGAAATAGAATTTCTTTTCATTTTGATCAAAAGAAAACAAGTTCAAGCACATCACATTAAATCATGGAATCCCTTAGAAATTTAATGCATACATCTAACATACAATCAAACATACACACAATACTTTAGGGCATCATATCTTTAAATAACACAATTCAAAAGATGAATCATACACACATTCATAGTCACACATAGAAAATCAATTTTTTTCTTATAAAACCACTCATGTACAAAATCACAATTTCCTTAAAACATAAAAATATCAAACACATAATCATTTCTTAAAAATTAAACTTTAAAAAAACTCATAATATTTTCTTATGAAAATTATTTCCTTTTTTAAAAAATCATTTACCACTTAAAATCATAAAATAAGAAATTCCTTCAATGACAATATTCGTTTAAAAAAATACTTTTCTCAAAAATAACCCTCTTTAGTATTTAAAATAATACGAGGAATTTGCGGGGTGTTACAGCATAGCCACTTTGTGATGGGATTCATTCTTTACATTTAACAGTTTCAGGAAAAGTCCACCAGTGGCCTAGCCACTTTGTGATGGTTTTAGAATTAGTATTCAACTAGTTATTTAGTAATCCATCGGGGCATAGCCTCCTATTGATGGTTATTGCAACGACCCCATTGAGACTCCTATAGAAAAATATCAACCAAGTGAATAAAAACTTTCACTGGGACATCTATAGGATAAACATCAACCAAATGGGTGTACGTACTTCCGTTGGGACTCCTGTAGGGAAATTATCAGCCACTGAATAAAATTCCAGTAGGACACTCCAGGATGATTATCAACCAAACGGGATTAAGTTAAGTTAAGTCAAATTAGATGAGTTAAAATCTGAAGATTAAAGAAATTCTGAGTTTTATGAAATTTTCTCAAAATACTCGAGTAGTTCATGAACTACTCGAGTGGTTCATGCAAAAATACTCGAGTACTTTAAGAAATACTCGAGTCGTTCATCACTTTTCCAGAATACTCGAGTCTTTCTCTAAATACTCGAGTCTTTTTACTGCAACAACACCAGTTTTCTGCATTTTATGCACCAATTCGTGATTCTTACACTTTTACTTCAATTCGGCACAAAACAGAAGTTATTCCACAAGTAATAAACATGTTGCACATATCAATTAACATCAAATTAACAGAAACATCATCGAATCATAGAATTGCATAAAACATAGAAAATCTCCATTTTAACATATGAATTTCATTTTTACTTGATTTTAAGTTCGTAAATTAATCCAGTGAGCATCATTAGGTCCAATTAAACTTGTTTGAACATAAAAACCATGAGTTCCTGACCTCCAAGTCAGATTCCTATTTCAAACTATATTGCCCATGAACCTCATATTGGTTCCTATGGATTTAGCTTGTTAAATACCTTTCTAGCGATTAGGTAACTTCCCCCTTACCTTAGAGAAGCTAAAGAAATAGTTGATTGAGAGAGAAACAATCTGGATCAAACTTTGAGTTTCAACACTCAAGTTCAGCACTTTGAACAACGAACTTTGGCCACGAATTTGACAGGGAATATGTAATGAAAAAGGGTGAAACAAATTAGCTTTAGCAACTAGGCAGTGCTAACTTTAATCAGAAACGAATTTGGAATCGAGAGAGTTCCTGAATTTACCAGACCAATTCAAGAAAGAGAGGTTGATGGTGCTATTTTGTTCTTGCAACTCGATCTACAAGAAGTCAATTTGAGTGGTTCTTGGTTCTAATTCAAGATTGGAATTAGAACTCGAATAGTGTTTTGGTTTCACTGGATTTGGGTGAGTGAGGAGGGAGAATCGAAGGCTCAAAGAGAGCACCAGAAAACTGAGAATAATTGAGAATGGAATTCGGGTTTGGGAGATTGGAATGAGTTTCTAGCTTCCCAAACCATCTATTTATAACTTAGGATTTCCTTCCTATGAAGTAAGGTTCAGCTCTGTGCTTGTAACCAGGTGAAACGAGCTGTTGGCTTCAAATTGAGTTGAAACCGACTTTTATTTTTTTGCAGAACTGCATGAACTACTCGAGTATTACTAGAAATGCTTGAGTATTTTGACTAAAATTTCAAATTTTCCTAACAGCTAGTTACGATACTCGAGTCCTCCCACCAATACTCGAGTCTTTTTGGCGCACCAGCTCAAACTGGTCAACAACACCACAGAAGACTCGAGTATTCCAACTAATACTCGAGTCTTTTTGGCTGAAAGGCCAAAAAGTCATTTTCAATTCATTTATTTTTCTTCTAATATTCTTCCCTTCATATTTTTAATTAAATAATTAAATTCACCACTAAATATAAAATATATATAACTATGTAAACTCTCAAACCATTTAGACAAATAAATATAATTACATATATTATTATTATTATTATTATTATTATTGTTTCGGGAATAATTCCAGTGGGTGTTACAGCGTGTCCAAATGAAGGTCGTTCTTACCCAAAATGGTTTAAAAAAGGCTTTAGATGGAAAGTCAAAGAAACCAGCTTCTATGACTGACGAGCAATGGGACGAATTGGACGCAAAGGCGCTTTCAGCAATGCAACTTAGCTTATCCAAGGAGGTTCTCCGTGAGGTAGCAAATGAAACTACCACCGCCGGATTATGGTTAAACTTAGAAACTTTATTTATGACCAAAAGCCTCGCAAATAAGTTTAGTCTGAAGGAGCACTTATATACAATCCGCATAGGTGCAGGTACATCTATTCAATCTCATCTTGATGAGTTCAATTCCATTATCATGGATTTGGAAAACATAAATATTAAAATTGACGATGAAGATAAAGCTGTTTTATTGGTTGTCTCTTTGCCTTCCACCTATAAACACTTCAAAGAAATAATGTTGTATGGTAACAATGATACATTATCCTTCAAAGATGTTAAATCCAATTTATTGTCCAAAGAAAAATTTGATTTAGAAGTTCATTTTGAGGACAAGGGTGAAGGTTTGAATGTCAGAGGCAGAACTCCAGAAAGGTGGAATACCAGTAATAGAAGGTTCAGGTCTAAATCTAAGGGCCACAAATCCAGCAAATTCTGTTGTTATTGCAAGAAACCAGGGCATGATATTTCAGATTGTTATATCTTAAAGAAGAAATAAGAAAAGGAAGGAAAAGGAAAGCCTCTGATATCCGACGAAGCCGCAAATGTTGAAAATGATTCTGATAGTGATATTTTGTTATCAGTTGTTGCTTCTGATAAAAGGAGCAAAACCGAATGGATTCTTGATTCTGGGTGTACCTTTCATATGTGTCCTTATATGGACTTGTTTTCCAATTTTGAACCTATTGATAGTGGTGTTGTCTTGATGGGCAATGATGCTCAGTGCAAGGTTGCTAGAATAGGTACTATTCAAATCAAGACCCGTGATGGTATTGTCAGGACTTTGACTAAAGTTTGCTATGTTCCTGACTTGAAACGGAACTTAATTTCACTAGGCATCCTCGAGTCTCTTGGGTGCAAGTACTCAGTTGAAGGTGGAGTCCTAAAATTTTCAAAAGGTGCCCTTCTCTTGATGAAAGCTAACCGAATTGGTAGCTTATATGTCCTGCAAGGCTCAGTTGTGACAGGTTTAACAGCGGTATCCTCTTCCATGACCAACAATGATGACACAAAATTATGGCACATGCGCTTAGGCCATATGAGTAAAAAAGGCTTGCACCTTTTAAGCAAGCTAGGTCATCTTGGAAAACATGTTACCGGAAAGATGGAGTTCTGCGAGCATTGTGTTTTCGGGAAACAGAAAAGAGCCACGTTCTCTACTGCTACTCATCGCACAAAAGGTATTCTTGATTACATTCACTCTGATCTTTGGGGTCCTTCTAAAGTACCCTCTCATGGAGGACACCGCTATATGATGACTCTTATTGACGATTTTTCTCGTAAGGTATGGGTTTATTTTCTTAGATATAAAAATGAGACTTTTCCCACTTTCAAAAGGTGGAAAACTCTTGTTGAAACCCAGACGGGAAAGAAAGTCAAGAAGCTCAGAACAGACAATGGTCTAGAGTTTTCTGAAGGTGACTTTAATTATTTCTGTGCACATCATGGTATTTCTAGACATAAAACTATCCCATGAAAGCCCCAGCAGAATGGTGTTGCAGAGAGAATGAATAGAATCATACTTGAAAAGGCTCGTTGTATGCTTTCAAATGCAGGGTTATGGCATCGACGTGATTTGTGGGCTGAGGCAGCATCTACTGCATGTTACTTGATCAACCGTTCTCCACATTCTGCACTTGATTTCAAAATGCCAGAAGAAATATGGTCAGGTAATCCTATTGACTATTCTAATTTGAGAATTTTTGGGTGTCCTGCATATGCACATGTCAATGATGGCAAATTAGCTCCAAGAGCTGTGAAGTGCATTTTTCTTGGCTATTCATCTGAGTCCAAAGGATATCGTTTATGGTGTTCTGATTCAAAATCAAGAAAATTAATTCTTAGCAGAGATGTGACCTTTAACGAGGATGTATTATTATCTTCTGGAAAACACTCTTCTATGTCTTCTTCTACTAGTACAAGTAATTTGCAGGGTAATAGCGAGAAGGTGAAGTTAGAAGTGAAGTCTACCGCTACAACCCCAAATTCATCTCCTGATGAATCTAAAAGTGATGATAATGGTGATCGTGAACATGAAGTCAGTACCACTTCTCCTATCCAGCCACAAGAAGATGATTATGTTCTTGTCCGAGATAGATCAAGAAGACATATCAAAATGCCAGCTAGATACACTAATAGCAATAATTTAATTTCTTATGCATTATCTGTTGCACAAGAGGTCAATGATGTTGTTGAACCTACAAGTTATACTGAAGTTGTGTCCTGTGCTGATTCCTCAAAGTGGCTAGTGGCTATGAATGAAGAAATCGAGAGTCTCCATAAGAACAATACATGGAATTTGTCAGAGCTTCCACAAGGCAAACGACCTTTGAGATTTAAATGGGTCTATAAGAAGAAAGAAGGCATTCCCAAAGTAGAAGATCCTAGATGCAAAGCACGACTTGTTGTCAAAGGCTTTAATAAAAAAGAAGGTATTGACTTTAATGAGATTTTCTCACCTGTTGTTCGTCATACCTCTATTCGTGTTCTTCTTGCTTTTGTTGCTTTATTTGATTTGGAATTAGAGCAACTTGATGTGAAGACATCTTTTCTACACGGAGAGCTGGAAGAAGAGATCTATATGGATCAGCCCGAGGGATTTGTTGTTCCTAGTAAGGAGCATCTTGTATGCCGCCTAAAGAAATCTTTGTATGGTCTTAAGCAAGCTCCGAGGCAATGGTATAAAAGGTTCAATTCTTTTATGATTGGGCAAGGTTATTCTAGAAGTCAGTATGATGATTGTGTTTATTTCAAAAGGCTTCCCGATGGATCTTTTGTATACTTGTTACTTTATGTTGATGATATACTGATAGCATCACGTGACAAGTCTTTAATTAGAAAATTAAAAGCTCAACTTAGCAATGAGTTCGAGATGAAAGAATTAGGTGCACATTTCATATTATCATCAGACCTTTGCCTAGAGACAGAGGAAGAGGTGGAGCATATGTCTCACGTTCCTTATGCTAGTGCAATTGGTAGTCTTATGTATGCTATGGTATGCACTAGACCTGATTTAGCCTATGCTGTTAGCATGGTGAATCAATATATGCATAATCCTGGGAAGGATCATTGGAATGCTGTCAAATGGATTTTCTGATACCTGAAAGGTACTTCCGATATCGGCTTGGTGTTTGATAGAAACAAGGCTATAACTGATGGCATTGTAGGTTTTATTGATTCAAACTATGGTGGTGATCTTGATCGACGAAGATCTCTTTTTTTTTATATATTTAATCTCACCCTCAAACACTACTCGGTGGTCCTCATATACCCACACTCCACTAGGGAGAGGGCGGATCTCGATGCAAGCGAGAAAGTGAGACAACACCTACAAGGGCATGGGGATAAGAAAAACGTACACATAATAGAAAGAGAGTAAAGACTTAGCATTTATAATGTATCAAACATATATCAACTAAACATGTCATCAATCACAAATTAACATGTATCAATCAATGACAGATAATAATGCATAACATATGCTCAAACTCAGGTTATCAGTCATTTATTATTAATTCAATGAGAGTGGTATGATGTATGATGTCTTATCATTCAATCCTAGCTTCCATAGAAACTATTTTCAATCTCGAACATCCATCCTTATAGCATCCGGTGTACAATTTCGTACTCGGTACCCTTGCGGGGTACAATTCAATACATTCCTCCTGGATGTACTACGCTCAAGCTTGGTAGTGATACAAAACGCCGCAATCCTTGCAGACGTCACGTCCCCAAACGTAATAATCACATCATCGGTATTCAATCATACTGGCCACATTTCCATCTCATATACGGGTCATCAAACAAGACGTGTTTGGCGCTCCCAGGGGCCCTCCTCATGTTACAATAAACATGACATCGATCTAACATCCATTCACGATGCATGAATGCATCACAAATAATCTCATTGATTGGTATTTAAATTACCTGATAATATCCATCATTATCTCAAAGTAATTAAAGTTCATTTCATGAAAAATTTCCAGGAAAATTAGAAAATACCCAATTAGACATATTTCAGTCATATAATCAATCCATGATATTCCTTTAAGTGACATTAGGTTTAGATAAAAGTGGTTAATTTAAAAATGGTGTTTTAAACAATTTTTGTCTTAATACTTGAGTAGTTTCATAGATACTCGAGTAGTTCATTGAAAATCTTGCATCAGACAGATCAGAATACTCGAGCAGTTCATCAGATACTCGAGTAGTTCATCAACCCAGAATACTCGAGTGGTTCATCAACTACTCGGGTATTATGCTGAAGTCTGGTGATTCTGCATCAGGAAATACTTGAGCATTGGCACAAATACTCGAGTATTTCATGACAGCAGAAACACTCTAAATTGGGTTTTAATATACCATTTTCGATTTTAGCCAAATTTAACTCAAACCAATGATCGACAGAGTTAACATAACATATATTAAACATGTTCAAGCACTTAGAACACATCAATTTACAGAGATTGCATGTCTTTCATGGATTATGCATAAAATCATGAAAATCAACAACTCAACATACCAAAACACGAGATACTCAATAAATTCATGATTTCAGGTTCCAAACAGTTTGCATGCATCATATAAGACTTGCTCAAATCAAACTTAGAGCACGAATTGGTCTCCAAACCATATTCCTAATTCAAACTAAGCCCTTAGAGCCTCTTGATGGCTCTCTATATAAAATCATGCACTTTAAACTCAATCTAGTGTATGAAAAGCTTTCCCTTTACCTCTAAGACATGAATCAACAGAAACTTTAGGAAGATTTGCTCCAAAACTCTCAAACACTTAGAGAGTAGCACATGCAGAGCAGTTTCCAACATTGTAACATCCTCAATTAAATTTCTAAGTTTAATTATTTCGATAATAGACTTAGAATGTTTAAGGTAAATGAAAAACCAAGTGTTAACTAAATAGGACTAAAAATAATGGGAAAATAATTAAAGTTATTAAATGTAAGGAAAAATTAGGAATAAAATATTTATAGCTCAGAACAAAAATTCGACCGTTGGATATGAAGTTGGGGATTTTAGAAAGCTTGTATAAAAATTTGAGCAAGATCCGACGGGTAACGAAGGAGATATTGCGGTTTAAAGTGTGTAGAATTTGGTGGCCAAACAGCAGACCAGTCGCGCTCAGGCGCGCCAGGCCGCGCCCAGGCGCGGGTAAATGAACAGTGGTGTGTTTTCACAGGTAGATTGGCGCCCAGGCGTGCCCACCCATGCGCCCAGGCGCGCCTCAGAGGCACCAGCTTGCGAATTGGCGCGCCAGTGCTGCAGCTCCATGCACCAACTCCGTGCGCCATGCACCAGATGCGTGGCTGGTGTTGTTCTCGTGCTCAAGCGCGAAAAGTCGCGCCCAGGCACGCGCGAGCTAATGATACATTCTCAGCCATTGGATTTAATCTTGAGGGCCAAGTTTTTGATTATGAGCCACACGATTTGTTGGTGGTCTCTAGGCAAAAATAAGAAAAGAAAAACACTACACCACCTCATAATCTATCATCAACACCATTCATCCTTCCTCATCAATTCTCTCAAACCCCAAGTGCAAATTCCATCATCTTCATCACACACACTTTGATTTTGGGCAAATCAAACTCAAAATCACTAAACCCCACCAAGCTAGCATCAAGGTTATGGATTGAGACTCCTTCCTTTTCCTCTCTCTCTCTCTCACGCATTTCCTCTCTCATTCCCCTCTTGGATTCTCAAATTCATCACCATTTGGGTAAGTAAAACCTTGTGACAAGTTAAGAAATCCCTTCCTATTCTTCTTCACTCATGAATGTTGTTATTGTTTTCCTTAGGGTTTTCAAGTATTCTTAAACATGTAGAAATATCAATCTCATGTCTTCCAATCAAGATCAAGAGAAGGGCAACAACCAACCATCCTAAAATACCCATAATAGAGTTGTCTATCATCATTGGATTTTAGCTTTGTTGAGGTGGCAAGCAAAACTTAGGAGATTCAAAGTCCGAATGTTCTAAGTTAGGGCAAACAAGGGTTTCTCTTACTCCTTGATATTTTGAGGTAAGGAGTGGGTATTAGTGGGTATTACCATACTCTGGGGATTAGTTTACGATATGTATATAATGGGTACTAAGAATTAATTGTTAGTTAGAATTGTTGGAAGTCAAGCTATCCCAAGGACTTCAAGTGCAATCATTAGATGGTTTTGATGATAACAAACTCAAGATTCTCAAGTTCATATCAAGTGCAATCACAAGCTCTTCAACCTTCAAGTCCAAGCTTCAAGCTGAAGAATCAAGCAAATGAAGTTGAAGGCTCAAGCAAATAGAAGACCTTTTAACCCTTTCCCTTAGGACATCATGTAAGGTAATGAAGTCAAGGTTTATATTATGTTAAAAGGCCAATATAAGTTTTTCTAAATATATTTTTCATAATTAAGGAGAAGAAAAAGAAGTTTTGTGAAAATCAGTTTTTAAATCTTAGTTTTGGTGAAAGTAATTGATGTTACAAAACTCTGAATATTTTTACGTATGCAAGAGAAAGTAATCGTTTACTTGCCTAAGTTAATCGATTAACTTTGTTGCATCATAGAAAAATCAGAGAGCTTGTAATCGATTAAGTGAACTTTGCTAATCCATTACTTTCTTATGAGAGTAATCGATTACCTGGCTCAAGTAATCGATTATAATTGTTGCATCGTATATTTTCCTGAGACAAAGTAATCGATTATTGCTTTGAGATAATCGATTACATGATGTTGCATCATATAAAAATCAGAGGCTTTGTAATCGATTATTAGAATAGTGGTAATCGATTATATGTGTTGCATCATACATTAAACAGAAGTGAAGTAATCGATTACATGCATGTGATAATCGATTACTGGTTTTTCAAATGAATTTCAAAGTTTCTATTTTTAAAGGGATAATCGATTACCTCCCTGAAGTAATCGATTACCTCAACTTTTATTAAAAAACGTGTCAGAATCATTTTGATTATTTCCTGATTTGTTTTTATATAAAAGATTCTGATTTATTTTATAAATTTCGAAAATGATTTTAAATTTGAATTATTTCCATTTTAGTTTTAAGAATCAAATCCTTGATTTATTTTCTAAATCTTTTTTATTTGGTTTTGATTTTAAAACTTAAATTATTTTATTTCCAAAATAATCCTTTTTGATTTTATTCTGATTCTATTTTCAAATTCAAATTTCAAATTTCAAATCTTTGGTTTTAATTCTTAAATCTTTTATTTTATTTTTTTGATTTGATTTTGATTTCAAAAGTATCGCTATTTATTTTGTTTTGGAAAATCATTTCACACTGCTACATCTCCTGATAATCACGCTCTTCTTCTTCATTCTTCTTCTTCTCTGTTTTTCACGTTCACATCTTTTCTAAGAAAACAAAACCTTGCATTGGCCTTGTAACATTTTCTTTCGACTTCATAATCATAGAGCTTAATTGTTGTATCTGTGTTGCTTAGAACACATATTTGTTAGAGTGGCCATATATTGTTGTATCAGCACTATTAAGAGTGCACTATAGGTCTTGTACCCGATCACTCATACCATAACCAGTGTTGTAAGGGGTGTGTAACCCTTAGTGACTAGGGAGTGAATCTCCTAGTGCGAACGTGCTGCGTTCGTGGTTGTAGGGTGAGGAACCCTTTGTTGTGTTGGGTAGTGCTAGACGAACGGTGGGTCACCTAGTAGTTAGGCTATCTGGAAATCTAGGAAAGGTTTTCCTAGTTGTGTATCGAGGTCCCTGGCGAAAGGAGGTTCCTAGTAGCTTGCGGGGCGCTCTGGTTGTACTTGGGGACGCGTGGCGTCTTTGGTTTAATGAAAAGCTCAAGCGGGTCGCTTGGGGACTGGAGTAGGTCGGGTTTGCCGAACCAGGATAAAATCACCAGTGCAATCTCTTCTATCTCTATCTCTTTATTTTCCGTTGTTATATTTATCTGTTGTGCATCAAAGCGATTATTTTCATAATAATTAATTTAAAGGATTTTAAATTAATTAGCGCGATATCATTCGTTTTCGTTGTTCTTATTTTAAGTGTATCCGCGCATATTAGTTTTTATATAATTATTAATATTATTCGCTTTCGCGCAATCGATTTTCAACATTATATTGTTTTCCGCTGCAAAATCTCTTTAAGTTTATTGAAAACGTTTTAATTCGAATATTTTCCAATGTTTTCATAAACACCCAATTCACCCCCCCCCCCCCTCTTGGGTGACGGCTGCCAATCCTATCAATAATTCTAACAATTGGCATCAGAGCCTCGTGCTCTGGTAAAGGCTTAACAGCCCGAGTATAAAGATCCTTGTAGATTGGCAGCGTTGGGATATTTTATTGTTTTTAATATGGAGGGATTTTCATTCGATGAAGCACCATTTTTTGATGGAAATAATTTTCATTATTGGAGTGCAAGAATGAAAATATTTTTACAATCTATTAGTTTTCGTTTATGGAATGTCGTTTTACATGGTTTTGATGAAAAATCTTTTTCCTTGAATTTTCAAGCTATGCAAGTTTTGAAAAATGCTTTGAACCTTGATGCATTTGCTATTATTGAAAATTGTGAAAATTCTAAGGATATTTGGGACACTTTACATCTACACTATGCTACTAATGATCTTGTTGAAAGTGTAAGTGTCCACAGGAATGAGGAGAAAGGAAAAAGTGATGTGGAGCATGAAAGAACTAACTCCCTAGAAGAAGAATATGATGATATTGAAAGCGTGGGGAGTAGCTCAATGTACGATGACGATGAACTTGAAAGATTATTTGAAAGCCTCATGGACTCATTGGAAGAATCAAGTTCTTCGGATGAGGAGCCGATGGAAAATGAAAATGAAATATTAAATTACACGGCTCATAAGGTAATTTCAATTAATCCTTGTTCTAAATCTCTACAATTTGCATATAATGATTTGAATTATGATTTGATATCTTTAGAAAATAGAAACTTGGACTCTTTACAAAAATTATCTCAAATTGAAAATGAAATTGATTTTTTGAAAAATGGAGATATTTTTGATAAAGAGATATTTTTAGAAAATAGCTCCTCAACTATTTTTGAAAATTGCTTTGATATTGAAAAACAAGTTGAGGATGCACTTTTTGAATATAGTAACATCGAAAAATCCATTTGTTCAAATTCCTTGCTTGAATGTGAAATTAAAAATGATGTTGATATTCAAAAATCAAGCAAAGTGTTTGACAATGAAATTTTTCAATGTGAAGTTAAAAATTCTAAGTTTCATGAAAATAATTTTGAAAAAGTCATATCATCATCCAAACCCATTACATGTAATTATTGTGGTTGTTTGGGACATATTTCTCATTTATGCTTTTATCGTAAAAATTTATATATGAGAAATAATTTGCAATGGGTTCCAAAAGTACCCAAAGAACCCAAGACTAACCCCAAAGGACCCAAGATGAAATGGGTACCAAAAGGTTCTTCTAGTGTTGTGAATGTGCAGGAAATTAAACCAAAGGAAGAACCAATTGGACAAGGAAAGGGGAAGTCTATGAAAGTTATGGGTAAATGGTCCAAAAACAAACAATATGGTCAAAAGAGAAAGATGTTCACAACCAAAGCTTCTAACATGCAAAAAGGTGAAATCATAAGGTTGAGGACCTCAAGTAAGAAGCAATGGATTGAACCACGTGTAAGAGTAAAGCAGAAATTATCAAGGGTGGCACCTAAGAGGACAAGAAATAGATGGGTCGGTCAAAGGAGAATCAAGCCTACCAACAACAAAGCTTCACACAAGGAATATGGAAGAACCAACATGGTCAAAAATCAAAAAGTGAAGCAATGGGTAAAGGCGAATACTTCTTTGGTCAACAAACCTAAGGTACCTACCTCTTATTCTTATTATATCAATGATTATACAAAGGTATACTTGGACTATTCTAATTGTTATTCATACTAAGGTGGATCATGGGTGCTAATTTTTTTTTTTAAAAAAATATTTTTTAATTATCATGATCACTCCTTAGTTGAATTAAATCATGTGTGCTTTACACCTTTTTTGAAAATTCTTTTTGGCACATGATTATTTTTGGTATAGTCCTAGATACTTGTTACATATAGTGTGTTACATCATGTGAGGTTAAAATTTTTGTTGTTATCTCCTATCACATGATTACGCTTTATACGTAATGATATAGCATTGATATATGAGGACATGCTTGTATTTGTAAGGACATGTTTGGTACGACATGGACTTATAACATAAGCATGGTGTTATTTCTTTTTATGATTAGTGCTTATGCTTCAAATTGTTTATTCATATTTTGCCTCCGCAATATCTTTGATATTTGTGAGGAGATGCTACTAATCATAGAGGATCCAAGTCTTTGGATACCAAAAAGAAAAATCTTAAGAAGTTGTGCAGGTGATAATTCAAGTACAAGAGGATTCATGTTCTATGGACTTAAACGAAAAGAATACCAAAGAGGGTCATGAACTAAATCAAGAGAAATGTGACATGATGGACACAAGTGAAGTTCTCTTCAATTTATGCAATAAGGACAAGAAACCTAAAGGAAGAACTTCACAAGTGCACGCACAAACATTATAACTTGAGAAAATGTCACAAACGATAAGTATCACCATTCTTATTTTTTTAAACTATTTTATGTTACTTATATTTGTGATACATATGTTTATGATGAAATGTTTTAAAATGATTTATTCCTTCTTCGACATTTTTTTTAAATCTTTTTGAAGGAAAAATTATTTTTCAGCATGTTTGATATATTCATGTGTTACTAATTCTTAAGGATCCAAATTTATTGGATACCAAGAAAATGCACCTAATTAGCCTTGCAGGTATTACTACAAGTCTAAATGATGCAATGTTCTCTGAAAAATCTATGATTCGATGGACTCAAATGAAAAGAGAACTTGACGATATTCAAGCCTTGAAAGTGATACTGCAATATTAATACGATCTCTTGGAATGGAAGAAGTGCAACACATTGAATAAAGAGGAGAATTCCTTCAATTGCAGAATGTTGAATATCCGAATGGGAGGAACTCCAAAGCTTACTATCTTGAAAAATCTCATCTCGATAAGTATCACTACTCCTAAAACTTTTCATTCATGTGATACATCTTGTTTATGTGATATATGCCTTAGATGACAAAGTTTGTTGAATTGAATTTAATTAAATTTTTTTTGTCATGGCATATAGGCTCATAAAATGTTGATGATGCATTATATAGTGAGCATACACATGTTTTTTTTATGCATTTGATCTCCCTTTATAATATGCTTGGTTGAATCATTCTTTTAGAAAGGGGGAGAAAAACTTTTTCAAATTTGCATGAAAACATGTTTCGCCTCGTCACCTTATCTTGGCATCATGCGCTTTTTAAACTATGTTTTGGGACAAAAAATTTTTTGTTTCCCATAACTCCTTATGCTGATGTCAAATAGGGGAAGATGTGAAAGTCTCTTACTTTAATCTCCTTGTTATTATTAATGCTTCTACCCAGTGTTTCAGGGGGAGTTTAGCATTTTGTTTAAATTGATCAAAAGGGGAGAGATATTTGACAAAAGACATGGGCTTAATGAAGACAAAAGGGGAAGAGAACCAAATATCGTTGTCAAATCAAAAGGGATCACGTAATAACTCCCATGGAAAGAAAAGTGAGAAGTCAAGCTTACTCATGGGGAGAAGAATTCTGAGCTTTATTGCATATCTGATAAATAACAAAAGGGGGAGAAGAAATATTCAAGCATAACAACAAGAGAAGAACTCTTAACCCACTTTTTGCTGTTGACAAAAGGGGGAGAAGAATTCCTGAATGATGCTTAATGATGCAAGGATGTGAAGCATTTAATTTGTTATATATCCTTTTTGTATCCTTGTTGTGTTCTTAGTGTTCTAGGGATAAGGATGTGTTTATTATATATACATTTGCTTGTATAACACTTGTGATGCAGATCATTCAGAATACAGGTTTGTCATCATCAAAAAGGGGGAGTGTTGGAAGTCAAGCTTTCCCAAGGACTTCAAGTGCAATCATTAGATGGTTTTGATGATAACAAACTCAAGATTCTCAAGTTCATATCAAGTGCAATCACAAGCTCTTCAACCTTCAAGTCCAAGCTTCAAGCTGAAGAATCAAGCAAATGAAGTTGAAGGCTCAAGCAAATAGAAGACCTTTTAACCCTTTCCCTTAGGACATCATGTAAGGTAATGAAGTCAAGGTTTATATTATGTTAAAAGGCCAATATAAGTTTTTCTAAATATATTTTTCATAATTAAGGAGAAGAAAAAGAAGTTTTGTGAAAATCAGTTTTTAAATCTTAGTTTTGGTGAAAGTAATTGATGTTACAAAACTCTGAATATTTTTATGTATGCAAGAGAAAGTAATCGTTTACTTGCCTAAGTTAATCGATTAACTTTGTTGCATCATAGAAAAATCAGAGAGCTTGTAATCGATTAAGTGAACTTTGCTAATCCATTACTTTCTTATGAGAGTAATCGATTACCTGGCTCAAGTAATCGATTATAATTGTTGCATCGTATATTTTCCTGAGACAAAGTAATCGATTATTGCTTTGAGATAATCAATTACATGATGTTGCATCATATAAAAATCAGAGGCTCTGTAATCGATTATTAGAATAGTGGTAATCGATTATATGTGTTGCATCATACATTAAACAGAAGTGAAGTAATCGATTACATGCATGTGATAATCGATTACTGGTTTTTCAAATGAATTTCAAAGTTTCTATTTTTAAAGGGATAATCGATTACCTCTCTGAAGTAATCGATTACCTCAACTTTTATTGAAAAACGTGTCAGAATCATTTTGATTATTTCCTGATTTGTTTTTATATAAAAGATTCTGATTTATTTTATAAATTTCGAAAATGATTTTAAATTTGAATTATTTCCATTTTAGTTTTAAGAATCAAATCCTTGATTTATTTTCTAAATCTTTTTTATTTGGTTTTGATTTTAAAACTTAAATTATTTTATTTCCAAAATAATCCTTTTTGATTTTATTCTGATTCTATTTTCAAATTCAAATTTCAAATTTCAAATCTTTGGTTTTAATTCTTAAATCTTTTATTTTATTTTTTTTATTTGATTTTGATTTCAAAAGTATCTCTATTTATTTTGTTTTGGAAAATCATTTCACACTGCTACATCTCCTGATAATCACGCTCTTCTTCTTCATTCTTCTTCTTCTCTGTTTTTCACGTTCACATCTTTTCTAAGAAAACAAAACCTTGCATTGGCCTTGTAACATTTTCTTTCGACTTCATTATCATAGAGCTTAATTGTTGTATCTGTGTTGCTTAGAACACATATTTGTTAGAGTGGCCTTATATTGTTGTATCAGCACTATTAAGAGTGCACTATAGGTCTTGTACCTGATCACTCATACCATAACCAGTGTTGTAAGGGGTGTGTAACCCTTAGTGACTAGGGAGTGAATCTCCTAGTGCGAACGTGCTGCGTTCGTGGTTGTAGGGTGAGGAACCCTTTGTTGTGTTGGGTAGTGCTAGACGAACGGTGGGTCACCTAGTAGTTAGGCTATCTGGGAATCTAGGAAAGGTTTTCCTAGTTGTGTATCGAGGTCCCTGGCGAAAGGAGGTTCCTAGTAGCTTGCGGGGCGCTCTGGTTGTACTTGGAGACGCGTGGCGTCTTTGGTTTAGTGAAAAGCTCAAGTGGGTCGCTTGGGGACTGGAGTAGGCCGGGTTTGCCGAACCAGGATAAAATCACCAGTGCAATCTCTTCTATCCCTATCTCTTTATTTTCCGTTGTTATATTTATTTGTTGTGCATCAAAGCGATTATTTTCATAATAATTAATTTAAAGGATTTTAAATTAATTAGCGCGATATCATTCGTTTTCGTTGTTCTTATTTTAAGTGTATCCGTGCATATTAGTTTTTATATAATTATTAATATTATTCGCTTTCGCGCAATCGATTTTCAACATTATATTGTTTTCCGCTGCAAAATCTCTTTAAGTTTATTGAAAATGTTTTAATTCAAATATTTTCCAATGTTTTCATAAACACCCAATTCACCCCCCCCCCCCCTCTTGGGTGACGGCTGCCAATCCTATCAATAATTCTAACAAGAATATTGCACCATAGGGTAGTCAACAATTAGAGTTTGTAAATTAAGGACAATAGTGATGATAATAATAACATACTTGATTTGTTCTAATTGAAGTATAAGATTAGATTGTGATATATGCTTAATTGTGATAATTGGATAATATGGGTGTAAATTGTGAAATTGTGAATATATGTGTAACCTGAGATAATTGCACTATGAGTGTTTATTGTTGTGGTCTATTGGAAAGATGTACTTTTAATTTGATTAAGAGGTGACGTGTGTTATAATCCATTAACGCGAAATGTTCCCGGACGCAGTAAGACGTGACCTGCACGTGAGTGCGGACGCAGTAGGTCGTGACCGGGACAAGATGAAAGTTAAATATATCCGGACGCAGTAAGACGTGACCTGCACGTGGGTGCGGACGCAGTAGGTCGTGACCGGAATAAGATAAAAGAGAAACATATCCGGACACAGTAAGACGTGACCTGCACGCGAGTGCGGATGCAGTAGGTCGTGACCGGGACAAAAGGAAAGAGAAATTCGAATTTAATGGAAGAAAAGAGAATAAAAGACTTTATGAAAATAATGACTAAGAACGAAGCAGGAAAAAAATTGAATTGAGAAACCAAAGGATATTTTGAGATTGATTACTGATGTGTTGAGCTTTGTTATGTTGTGAACTAAATGTTAGAGGTGTTAGGTTTAGTATAGCATTATGTCGTAATTGGAAACTGCTTCCCCATTTTATGTGTAATACTCACTCCTTACTATTTCCACAGGTACTGAGGCAGAGTTTGCACTTGACCAGGCCGAGCAGGAGTACTCTCCCTCACAGGGAGAGTAGGTCACTTATATTTTAGGACATGAGAATGTCCTGGGCCCGATGATGTGATTTGATCCGTTTTTGTTGTATATATTTTTACATAGCTTTTTGGGGGCCCAGGACAACTGCTTTTGGGTAGGGGTCCTTTTTTTTGGGAAAATACTATTTCCATGACTTGTATAAATATCTGCTGAAACTCTGATGTCTTATACACTGCTATTCTGATGTGTGCACGAAGTTGCACTAGATGTGATATATGTTTATAGCCCTGATGGTCTGTTGATTTGACAAACTATAAATATATATATATATATATATATATATATAGTTTTTAACAGGTTGCAACTCAAGGTAAATTTTGGAAAGGTCAGAAAAACAAAGGGAACTCCGTCCGTTTGACAGGAGAATTTTTATAAGTTAAAAAGAAAATTTAAATTCACTATTTTACTAAGGGTATAAAAGGGTAATTAATTGTAGGTGTTACATTTATGGCATCAGAGCAGTTTCCCTCGGCCTTTGGAGTTATGAGCTACTCCAGTGATTACTCACCGAGCGAGTAATCGATGATTATAGTTTAGAGTCTAGAATTTATTTATAGGATGTTTATACCATTAACTACTCTATTAAGCATTAACTGTCGGCCTTATCTATGACTGAACAGTATGGCTGGTAGGAGGATCGATAATGACGGGATCCGCGCTATTCTGGAACAAATGGTACAAATGCAACAGAATCAGGGGAATAACATAGCAGCAGCCGCAGCAGCAGCAACAGCAACAGTAGCAGCAATGAATCCTCAACCACCAGCTCCAGTTGCGATTGATTGGTTGGCACGATTCAGGAAGAATGAACCGTTAAAGTTCGAAGGAGGGTTCAACCCCGATGGGGAACAACTTTGGCTGCAAGAGATAGAAAAGATCCTGAATACTATGGCACCACCGGATGAACAGAAGGTTCTGCTGGCACAATACATGTTGACTAGTGAAGCAGAACACTGGTGGCAATAGATGCGGAGGGGTTTGGAGGCGAACAATCAGGCGATCACTTGGGATTTGTTTAAGACCCGTTTTCTGGGTAAATACTTTCCTGAGGATGTTCGTAGAGAGAAGGAGATAACCTTTCTGCAGCTAGTGCAAGGAAACATGAGCGTTGGGGAGTATGCTGCTAGATTTGAAGACCTGATCCGATATGCGGGGAGTTATAGAGATGCTGATGAAAGGACCAAGTGTGTAACATCCCTGACTTTTGGCTCCTAAATAATTCGTGCTTAATGTTTTGCCTTAGCTCAATGTGTTAGAATTTTATTTTGTTTAGATAGTGAATCGTGATTAGGGTTTTGTGTAACCCTAATTAACTAAGCTTAGACTTATGTGGTTGAGTTAAATTGGTTTAGTTAGCTAATGGTTAGTCTTGGGTTAGATTAGCTTGGTTAATGAATGGATTAAGAGCTAAGTGGATTAGATTAACCTAATGGGCCTTAAGAGTGTTATTGGGCCATGAGAATGTGCTTGGGCCTTGTGTGTGTGTGTGCAAAACCGTGAGAAGTGGTGTGTGTGCATGTGAAGGCCGTATGGTATGTTGTGTGTGAAGCCATGAAGTGCAAATGTGAATGCATGAAGGATGGTGAGTTGTCTAGCTTAGGTTTCATGCATGTAGTCAAAGTGATAGGTGGCAACTTCACATTTTCTTTCCTTGCATGAAAGTGTGAGGTGTCCACACCTTAGCACACCATTATGCCACCTTTCCTTTCCATCTTTGACCATGAGTTTTATAAAAATGAGCATGTGTTGATGACCATCATTTTTGCTCCCTTTTTCTTCATGCCATCTTCGTTGCTTTCTTCTTCTTCCTTGCCAAGAACCTCACGGCCACCACCTAAATCACCACCATCCAAGCTTGTTCTTCCATTTAAAATCAAGAAACCTTCACATACACTAAGCCTAAATCATGATTATCCATCATGCATGAATGTTTGAAGCTTAGAAATCCAAATCCAACTCTTCCTTTCTCTTGAGGAAGCTCACGGCCAAACCTCATCTCCACCTTCTATCAATTTAAACTTTTACGAAACGCAAGGAACCTTGGCATATTCATACCCTAGATCATGAATATGCCACTTGATTTAAGTTGAGTTGAAGGAAGTTCACTCAAAACCCAAACCAAGCTCACGGCCACACCATCTTCAAGGCACTAGGATCTTTGGCTTGGTAGATCAAGAGGAGTCTTAGAGTCTTGGAAGCTTAGGAGCAATATCTCAAAGTGTCCAAGGGGGAGAGTTGCTCACGGTTTTGAGAGGAGAAAGACCCAAAGGTTCTAGTTTTTGTTTTGTGTCTTCAAGAGGTATGGAGAGAAGCTACACTCTTTCTAGAATAAGTCTTAATGCATGGAAAATTAGGTTGAGTCACCATGAGACTCAAGGGCACTAGTTAGATTGATTTTTAGGCTTGGAGGCCGAATTTGTGATGAATATTGGCTTGTGATTGCTAAATGTTTCTATGCTGAATTTTATGCTTATGATTTGTGTTGATGATTATGTCACTTGTAGTATGTTGTTATTGAAATGTTGATGCTGAAATTTCTATGAACATGCTTGTGTTGATGAGAAACCGAATAGGTCATGGCATTAATCGAATGCTTAACCCCTTGAACGAATTAGGTTAAGTGTTGACCCCAAGGATTAGAACTAATTAGGCCTTAATTAACAATTAGATGAGGTAATTAGAGTGTTGATCAATTCGGTTTTAGGCTCTAAGTTTTGGTTAGGGAATTAAGTTGTTAACCAAAAATGGTTTAGCCACTAAGTGTTAATTAAACCCAATCCCAAACAAGTAATTAGCACTTAGACCAAATTAATTTCCCTAAACCGTGATTAGTCAACTAATCCCTGATTAGTTGGACTTAATCCAAGAATGGTAATCTTAAACCCTGATTAGTCAACTAATCCAAGATTAGTTGGACCTAATCCTCAATAAGTGACCTTAATCCCTGATTAGTCAACTAATCCAAGATTAGTTAGACTTAATCCTTGATTAGACCTTGATTAGTCAACTAATCCAAGATTAGTTAACTAATCCAAGATTAGTTAGACTTAATCCTTGATTAGACCTCGATTAGTCAACTAATTCAAGATTAGTTGGACCTAATCCTCGATTAGTAACTCTAATCCCCTGATTAGTCAACTAATCCCTGATTAGTTAGACCTAAACCATGATTAGTTGGATCTAATCCACGATTAGTCAAGTAAGCTTGACTTAACCCATGATTAGTGAGACTAAGCTCCCGATTAGTGAAGGTGTAGTCCAAGATTAGTGGACTTAGTCCATGATTAGTCAACCGAAATCAGTTAAACCTAGTCTTAAGTGATTAGGACTCACTTAACCGAAGTCTTAAGTAGTTAAGACTTGATTATCCCAAAGCTTCAGTCACTTAAGGTGACTTAGGTCAAGTAAGTGATGGGACTTTGACCAAACACTCAGACATAGACACGACCTAGGACTAGTACAACTTTACTATGTCCTCTGTGTGCTTAATTACTTATGGATACACGTTGAATGTCTATAGCTGTGTATGTATCCATGCTGGACTGATGTCAATGGATTATGACATAGTTGGATTAATAACGAAACTAGAACTTGAACATGTGCATGATAACCTAGGACTACAAGAGTTGCATCGTCAACATACATGACATGAGCTAGGTTATCAGACCAGTCCCAATCTGAGGAACACTGCGCCGGTGGAAACACCATAAGTCGTGACATTTACTGCGCCGGATGAACCTGTGAACTGTTTTGTAACTAAACTTGACACTTTCCGATAGCCTGCACAGGGTTCACCGTAAGTCGTGACATTTGCGCTGGTAGAAATACCGTAAGTCGTGACATTTGTGCAGGTGGAAACACCGTAAGTCATGCCATATGCGCTGGTGGACGCACCGTAAGTCGTGACAGTTGTGCTGGTGGAAACACTGTAAGTCGTGACACTTGCGCTGGTAGAAGTACCGTAAGTCGTGACATTTGCGCTGGTGGAAACACCGTAAGTCGTGACATTTGTGCTGGTGGAAACACCGTAAGTCATGTCATTTGTGCTGGTGGAAACACCGTAAGTCATGTCATTTGTGCTGGTGGAAACACCGTAAGTCATGTCATTTGCGCTGGTGGAAACACCGTAAGTCGTGACATTTGCGCTGGCAGACGTGCCGTAAGCCGTGACGTGTTCTTGGGACACACCGTTCCTCAGATCTGGACCCGGTGGACAGAGGCCTCATAGCGAAGAACATGTACATGCATCATGCCACTTAACTTGAAGATAATAACCAAACCAGTGTGCTCATATGTATATGCATTATTGTTTGGCTATTGCTGCTGTGTATCTGGCTGTGAATATTAGGGCTTAGGCTTATTCCGTTATGCGAGTGTGTTAGGCTTACTCTCCCTGCCCTTGTAGGTAATGACCGGATGCCTGCCTTGCATCGGGATTCGTCCGCTCCCTGATGGCGCTTGGGGTTGGACGAAACCGGTGATCCCGGACTATGGAATAGCTGCAGTGGACCGACGACCAGCTCTGATGATACCCCTTTCTTTTTGAGTCTTGCTTTTTGTAAAAGTTGTTTTTGGTATTGTCAGAGTGTTTTATTTCTAATGGACTTGTAACTCTTTTGTATCAGACCTTTTATGACTTTTATCTACAACTAAGGTTCACTTCACGCATTTAAATATTCCGCTTGCTTTTAATATGTTTGGAAATCTGACATTCATCCGTTTTCTAAAGAACTCGCAATCGAGGGACTAAAGGTTTCATTCATGAAAATATTATTCATTGCGAAAACCCCTCGACTGCTTTTCAACTCCTTTTTAACTTTCCGGATTTCAACTCTCTGATTTTTACTTTCCAATCAAGTGTTTTGAAAAGAAAAATTTTCCACCCTAAATTTTGGAAAACCTTACAAGTCCAAACTAAATCGAAACAAATGAAGGAGAGCGTCACAAAGTGCATCAAGTTCGAAACCGGACTTCGTTCTGAAATCAAGATGGCTTTTGAGTATCAGAACATCGCCAACCTGTCTCAATTGATCAACGTGACCAGTACTTATGAAAAGAGTCAGAAACAACGGGCAGCTGAGAAAAGAAACAAAAATGTACAGAAGGCTGGAGGTCCTATTAGGGGCAAGAGTTCGGTGCAGCGACCAGGTCCTTACTCCCAGCCTAGAACAGGCCAAGCAGTGAGTACCTTTGGTCCTATTCCGACTTGTCCGCATTGTGGTAAGCAGCATAGGGGAGATTGCTGGAGATTGGATCCGAGCAAGGGGGGAATAATTTGTTACAAGTGCGGTCAGCCCGGTCACATTATGATGAATTGTCCTAGAAATGCAGTTAAGAAGGAGGTGAATGTGGCCAAGGTACAAAAAGCTAGTGACAATCGGGTGACTCAGAAGGGCAAGGTGTATACTCTGGATGGCGAGGAAGTTACTGATGCCGATGAGCTGATCAGAGGTACCGGTTATGTTAATGATATTCCTTGTGGTATTCTCTTTGATTGTGGGGCTACTCATTCATTTATTTCTGCTGACTGCATGAATAAGTTAGGATTATCTGCAATAGAAATGCCTTATAAATTATCTATTTCTACCCCCACAAATTCTTCTGTAGTCACATCAACGATGTGTTTGGATTGCCCACTTCGAGTATTGGAGCGGGAATTCAAAGTAAATCTAATCTGTTTGCCTCTAACTAAGCTGGATGTCATTCTGGGCATGGACTGGATGTCTCAACACCATGTTCTGATTGATTGTCATCAGAAATCAGTTACTATCAGTGACCTTTCTTTATCTGCCCTGGAAATGAATGAGGAGGCAGAGGTTAGTCGGATTCCGGTAGTCTGCGAATTTCCGGAAGTCTTTCCTGCAGAGATTCCCGGATTACCGCCGAACAGAGAAGTGGAGTTTAGCATTGATCTGATGCCTGGCGTAGGTCCAATTTCAATAGCCCCATACAGGATGGCACCTCCAGAATTAGCAGAGTTGAAAAAGCAGTTAGAGGAACTTTTGGCTAAGGACTTAATTAGGCCGAGTGTGTCACCCTGGGGAGCTCCGATTCTTTTTGTTAAAAAGAAGGACGGTAGTCTCCGAATGTGCATCGACTACAGGAAATTGAATGCTGTGACTGTGAAAAACAAATATCTTCTCCCTCGCATCGATGATTTGTTGGACCAATTAAGAGGAGCAGCCGTATTTTCTAAAATTGACCTTCGATCGGGATACTATCAAATCCGTATCCGAGAGGAGGACATCCCTAAAACGGCATTCAGGATGAGATATGGGCATTTTGAATATGTGGTGATTTCCTTTGGTCTCACAAATGCTCCGGCCATCTTCATGGATTATATGAACAGGATCTTCAGGCCTTATTTGGATTCTTTCGTCATAGTATTTATCAACGATATTCTGATATATTCTAAGAATCCAAGTGAGCATGCCGAGCATCTGAGAACGGTGTTGCAAGTTCTCAAAGCCAACCAACTTTATGCAAAGTTTTCTAAATGTAGTTTCTTGTTGAATGAGGTGCATTTTCTGGGGCATGAGATTTCTGAAAAGGGTGTTGCCGTTGACCCTTCTAAGGTGGAAGCGGTGCTTAAGTGGGAGAGACCCAATTCCATTATTGAGACCAGAAACTTTCTTGGTATGGCTGGGTATTATAGGAGGTTTATTGAGGGGTTTTCTAAGTTAGCCCTTCCTTTAACTACTCTTACACGGAAAGGTGTTCCGTTTGAGTGGTCCCCGGAATGTGAAGATAGTTTCCAAGAATTGAAAAGGCGATTGACTAGTTCCCCGGTGTTGATTTTGCCGGACCCGTCTCAATCCTTTGATGTGTATTGTGACACTTCGAAACAGGGATTAGGTTGTGTGCTGATGCAGCAAGGACAAGTCATAGCTTATGCATCCAGGAAATTGAGGCAACATGAGCAAAACTACCCCACTCATGATCTTGAGTTGGCGGCAGTAGTTTTTGCTTTGAAAATCTGGAGGCATTATCTATATGGTTCAAAGTTTGAAGTTTTTAGCGATCATAAAAGCCTTCGCTATCTATTCGATCAAAATGAGTTGAATATGAGATAGAGGAGGTGGATGGAGTTTCTGAAGGACTACGATTTTAATCTTCAGTATCATCCGGGCAAGGCCAATGTTGTGGCTGATGCACTAAGTCGTAAGACTTTGCATGTCAGCAATCTGATGGTGAAGGAGATGCAATTAATCCAGGAGTTCAGTGACCTCAACTTGAACATGCAAGTGAGAGAAGAGCATTGTTCTAGAAATGTTGCAGGTTACCAATGACTTGATTGGTCTTATTAGAGAAAGACAAGCTGATGATGCAGAACTGCAAAAGTTGTTAGAAGGGGCAGCGGGCAATTAAGAGCCCGACTTTGTAAAGGGTTCTGATGGCATTATCCGATTTAGGGGTCGGATATGTGTTCCTATGGATTTTGAAGTTAGAAGGGATATCCTATGGGAAGCACATCGAACCAAAATGAATTTCCATCCCGGTGCAACGAAGATGTACCAAGATTTGAAGAAGATTTATTGGTGGCCAAAGTTGAAAACCAATGTAGCCGATCATGTATCTCATTGCCTAACTTGTCAGAAAGTTAAAATTGAGCATCAAAAGCCTGGTGGTCCGTTGCGATCACTTGATATCCCGGAGTGGAAGTGGGATAGAATAGCCATGGATTTTGTGACGGGTCTACCTAGGACTGCTGCAGGATGTGATGCAGTTTGGGTGGTTGTGGACCGTCTTACAAAGTGTGCACATTTTATCCCTATTCACAAGAAATACACTCTGGAGAAGTTGACTCAGTTGTATATCAGGGACATAGTGAAGCTCCATGGTGTTCCCACTAGTATAGTATCCGATCGCGATCTGAGATTTCTGTCTAGATTTTGGCAGAGTCTTCAGCAGGCATTGGTACTAAGCTGAAATTTAGTACGGCTTATCATCCGCAGACAGACGGACAATCTGAGCGTACTATCCAGACACTGGAAGATTTGTTGAGAGCATGTGTTCTGGAGCAGGCTGGTAGTTGGGAGCAGTTACTGCCGTTGATGGAATTTACTTATAATAACAGCTTTCACTCCAGTATCGGTATGGCACCATTTGAGGATCTCTACGGAAGAAAATATAGGACGCCTCTGTGTTGGTTCCAGATAGGTTAGAATCTGTTGACAGGTCCTAATATTGTGAAAGAAACAACTGAGAAGATCACCATGATCAAGAACAAGATGAAAACCTCCTAGGATCGCCAAGAGAATTATGCTGATAGGCGAAGGAGACCTTTAGAATTTGATGTTGGGGATCATGTGTTTCTAAGAGTATCTCCAGTTACAGGAATTGGTAGGGCGATTAAGTCCAAGAAACTAACCCCTCGGTTTATTGGGCCTTACGAGATTCTGGAAAAGTTTGGCCCGGTAGCTTACAGGATTGCCTTACCCCCTCACTTAGCAAGGCTCCATGACGTATTCCATGTCTCACAGCTAAGGAAATACGTCCATGATCCTTCACATGTGGTCACCTTGGATGATTTGCCTTTGAAGGAGAATTTGACTTTTGAAGTTTTGCCAGTGAGAATTGAAGATAGGCAAGTGAATCAGCTCAGAGGCAAGGAAATCTCTCTGGTGAAAGTCATTTGGATCAGGAACAATATGGAAGAGGCTACATGGGAATTGGAAGACAAGATCAGGCAGTCTCATCCACAATTGTTCGTCGCCAACTGAATTTCGAGGACGAAATTCTGGTAAGTGGGAGAGAATTGTAACATCCTCAATTAAATTTCTAAGTTTAATTATTTCGATAATAGACTTAGAATGTTTAAGGTAAATGAAAAACCAAGTGTTAACTAAATAGGACTAAAAATAGTGGGAAAATAATTAAAGTTATTAAATGTAAGGAAAATTAGGAATAAAAGATTTATAGCTCAGAACAAAAATTCGACCGTTGGATATGAAGTTGGGGATTTTAGAAAGCTTGTATAAAAATTTGAGCAAGATCCGACGGGTAACGAAGGAGATATTGCGATTTAAAGTGTGTAGAATTTGGTGGCCAAACAGCAGACCAGTCGCGCTCAGGCCGCGCCCAGGCGCGGGTAAATGAACAGTGGTGTGTTTTCACAGGTAGATTTGCGCCCAGGCGTGCCCACCCGTGCGCCCAGGCGCGCCTCAAAGGCACCAGCTTGCGAATTGGCGCGCCAGTGCTGCAGCTCCATGCACCAACTCCGTGCGCCATGCACCAGATGCGTGGCTGGTGCTGTTCTCGCGCTCAAGCGCGAAAAGTCGCGCCCAGGCACGCGCGAGCTGATGATACATTCTCAGCCATTGGATTTAATCTTGAGGGCCAAGTTTTTGATTATGAGCCACACGATTTGTTGGTGGTCTCTAGGCAAAAATAAGAAAAGAAAAACACTACACCACCTCATAATCTATCATCAACACCATTCATCCTCAATCATCAATTCTCTCAAACCCCAAGTGCAAATTCCATCATCCTCATCACACACACTTTGATTTTGGGAAAATCAAACTCAAAATCACTAAACCCCACCAAGCTAGCATCAAGGTTATGGATTGAGACTCCTTCCTTTTCCTCTCTCTCTCTCACGCATTTCCTCTCTCATTCCCCTCTTGGATTCTCAAATTCATCACCATTTGGGTAAGTAAAACCTTGTGACAAGTTAAGAAATCCCTTCCTATTCTTCTTCACTCATGAAAGTTGTTATTGTTTTCCTTAGGGTTTTCAAGTATTCTTAAACATGTAGAAATCTCATGTCTTCCAATCAAGATCAAGAGAAGGGCAACAACCAACCATCCTATAATACCCATAATAGAGTTGTCTATCATCATTGGATTTTAGCTTTGTTGAGGTGGCAAGCAAGACTTAGGAGATTCAAAGTCCCAAGGTTCTAAGTTAGGGCAAACAAGGGTTTCTCTTACTCCTTGATATTTTGAGGTAAGGAGTGGGTATTAGTGGGTATTACCATACTCTGGGGGATTAGTTTACGATATGTATATAATGGGTACTAAGAATTAATTGTTAGTTAGAATATTGCACCATAGGGTAGTCAACAATTAGAGTTTGTAAATTAAGGACAATAGTGATGATAATAATAACATACTTGATTTGTGCTAATTGAAGTATAAGATTAGATTGTGATATGTGCAATACATGCTTAATTTAGTAATTGGATAATATGGGTGTAAATTGTGAAATTGTGAATATATGTGTAACCTGAGATAATTGCACTATGAGTGTTTATTGTTGTGGTCTATTGGAAAGATGTACTTTTAATTTGATTGAGAGGTGACGTGTGTTATAATCCATGAACGCGAAATGTACCCGGACGCAGTAAGACGTGACCTGCACGTGAGTGCGGACGCAGTAGGTCGTGACCGGGACAAGATGAAAGTGAAATATATCCAGACGCAGTAAGACGTGACCTGCACGTGGGTGCGGACGCAGTAGGTCGTGACCGGAATAAGATAAAAGAGAAACATATCTGGACGCAATAAGACGTGACCTGCACGCGAGTGCGGACGCAGTAGGTCGTGATCGGGACAAAAGGAAAGAGAAATTCGAATTTAATGGAAGAAAAGAGAATAAAAGACTTTATGAAAATAATGACTAAGAACGAAGCGGGGAAAAAATTGAATTGAGAAACCAAAGGATATTTTGAGAATGATTACTGATGTGTTGAGCTTTGTTATGTTGTGAACTGAATGTTAGAGGTGTTAGGTTTAGTATAGCATTATGTCGTAATTGGAAACTGCTTCCCCATTTTATGTGTAATACTCACTCCTTACTATTTCCACAGGTACTGAGGCAGAGTTTGCACTTGACCAGGCCGAGCAGGAGTACTCTCCCTCACAGGGAGAGTAGGTCACTTATATTTTAGGACATGAGAATGTCCTGGGCCCGATGATGTGATTTGATCCGTTTTTGTTGTATATATTTTTTACATAGCTTTTTGGGGGCCCAGGACAACTCCTTTTGGGTAGGAGTCCTTTTTTTTGGGAAAATACTATTTCCATGACTTGTATAAATATCTGCTGAAACTCTGATGTCTTATACACTGCTATTCTGATGTGTGCACGAAGTTGCACTAGATGTGATATATGTTTATAGCCCTGATGGTCTGTTGATTTGACAAACTATAAATATATATATATATATATATATATATAGTTTTTAACAGGTTGCAACTCAAGGTAAATTTTGGAAAGGTCAGAAAAACAAAGGGAACTCCGTCCGTTTGACAGGAGAATTTTTATAAGTTAAAAAGAAAATTTAAATTCACTATTTTACTAAGGGTATAAAAGGATAATTAATTGTAGGTGTTACAAACAGGGTCACAAAACCAGAGATTTCCACCAATCAAACATGCAAACAAATTGGGGAAAATGATTAGGGTTTGTTCTTTGCAACATGCATGAGAGAATGAAACAAGTTTGAGATCAAGAGGGTTCACGAGCTTTACCAAAATCGATGGTCAAAGTGAGCTCCAGACCTCAGATTTCTGCTTCTACAGAATTGGAACCCCAACTTTGAGACTTCAATTCTCCTAGCTCACTCACTCTTAGCTCACGATTTTTATGTCACTGCAAAGCTTGAAATCTAAGCTTTGCAAAGATGTATAATTTGTGTATTGTTGGTCATAATTGAAAGAGAATTCGAGGGGCGAAAACTAGAACCCTAACACATACAACTCTTCAAGATTTGGCCAAAATGAGAGCTTGATTCATCAACCAAGCTATTTATAGGCAAGTTGGAAGCTCATGCTAAGCGACACGCATCCATGAATGTGTCCCAGAGCTGATTTCGTGTTAAGGCTGGATAATTTGGGTTGTTGACTCATCAAACGCATTATCACTGAAAAGTTCTGTACTTGAGTATTGGCTAAAATACTAGAGTATTTTGAGAAATTAATATTTTTATTTCCTTTCCCTCCAAAACCTTCCTAATATTACTTCTAGGTCCTAAAACAAGGACTAATATGCAAAACTCCTATTTTCATACAAATAATTATCAAATTATTTTCACATATTTTTCTTTCATCAAATGCATACACAACACTTAATTAATCAAAGACTATAATAAAAATAATTAATCATAAATAAACTTTATAATTAACTTTTTATTAATCAAAGATTAAAAATTTGGGATGTTACAGACTACTCAAAAAGGGTCCGACAACCCAATTGTTTGGGTGGATACCTTGGGAAACCAAAAAAAAAGTGGAAAAAAAGGACAACGGAGACGAGCTACAAGAAATACGATGTCTCGTCCTAGTAATTAATTTCCAATTCCCTTTAGTTGCAAGAGTTAAAGCTTGTAATTCAACGGATCAAGTTTTATATATAGTTTTGCATACCAAGGGCACGCACACACAATTTAATCATATCTCAGCTAATTGATACGCAAAATGAGCCAGTCAAAAACTTCATCATAATAATAATAATAATCAAAATATACTAAAGAGAACTGGACCATTCTGAAAAACAACTCCTTGCCTTCTGCAAATCATCACTTGAACAAGAGAATAACATGAATGGATAACAAAAGCTAGAATGAAAATAGTAGTCTTTTGCCTCAATAACCCTATTTCTCAAACAAAGTTTAGAAGCACTTTCTATGCACAATTGATGGACCAGACTCATCATATTCTGCCTTTGCAATCCACATCTGCATTCAAGAATGAAAATTTGTAGCATTAGCATATATCTATGTGAAGGTATGGACATCAACATTCTAAGATGCAGAGAAGAATAAAATAACTTAAACATACCTGCTGGAAGGTGCTGAGTGATGCCAAGATGGAACCACCAATCCAGACACTGTACTTCCTCTCGGGTGGTGCTACCACCTTGATCTTCATGCTGCTTGGGGCTAATGCAGAAATTTCCTTGCTCATTCTATCAGCAATGCCTGGGAACATGGTTGATCCTCCTGAAAGGACAATGTTACCATACAGGTCTTTCCTGATATCAACATCGCACTTCATTATGGAGTTGTAAGTTGTCTCGTGAATGCCAGCTGCTTCCATTCCTATCATGGATGGTTGGAACAGAACCTCTGGACATCTGAAACGCTCATCACCAATAGTAATAACCTGCCCATCAGGCAACTCATAGCTCTTCTCAACAGAAGAGCTGGTCTTGGCTGTCTCTAGCTCTTGCTCATAGTCGAGGGCAATGTAAGCCAACTTTTCCTTCACATCTCTCACAATTTCACGCTCTGCTGAGGTGGTAAATGAATACCCTCGTTCAGTCAGAATTTTCATCAAAGCATCAGTGAGGTCACGACCAGCGAGATCTAGACGAAGGATGGCATGTGGGAGGGCATAACCCTCATAGATAGGGACGGTGTGACTGACACCATCACCAGAATCCAACACAATACCTACAAAGAGAAAAGAAATGAATAAACTTGAAAATTGTCAACTACCTGACACATGTAAGCTTTGAAACAGTTTTCAACTATGAATATTTCCAATTTCAAAATGCATTCCCGCTCGCAGAAGGTGCTTTCATCCAATTTTAGTGGGGCATGGTAAGTTAAGACATACACATAACACAATGAAAAGTATAACTTTCATTTTTTTTTTCCCATGTTTCTAAAAAAAAGGTACATAAAAAATAAGGTTCCTAGATACTATTGGCAGTTTTCAATTTCAATTTAACGCTCCAAGATAAGTTCAAGCTATAATCTGAATTGCTTACCAGTTGTACGCCCACTAGCATATAGTGAAAGAACAGCCTGAATGGCAACATACATAGCAGGGGTATTGAAAGTCTCAAACATGATTTGGGTCATCTTCTCACGGTTAGCCTTAGGGTTAAGAGGAGCCTCAGTAAGAAGAACGGGATGTTCTTCTGGGGCAACACGAAGCTCATTATAGAAGGTATGATGCCAAATCTTTTCCATATCATCCCAATTGCTTACAATTCCATGCTCAATGGGATACTTAAGAGTCAGAATGCCCCTCTTAGACTGTGCCTCATCACCAACATATGCATCTTTTTGGCCCATGCCAACCATCACACCAGTGTGACGAGGACGACCTACAATGCTGGGAAACACAGCACGTGGGGCATCATCTCCAGCAAATCCAGCCTGAAAAGATACATTCCAATAAGTTATCTCAAATTCGCAGAAGTGTAAACAGAAATTCCAATAAAACCAACAAATGTAACTTAGTCTTTTATATTTTTTTTAAAAAAAAAAAAAAATATCTTAATAGTTAAATCAAAAAGATCTATTCTGTACCTTAACCATTCCTGTTCCATTGTCACAAACAAGAGGCTGAATATCCTCAGCGTCTGCCATCTTCTACAAGCTGCTGGATAAATGACAAAAAGTCACTAGAAATGCACCATTTATGTAATTGCAGCCACTAAAATAGAAGTGGCAACTAATGAGTCCAATAATAGATTGGAAGGGGGATTTTGAATTAGAAAAGCCATACATTATTTTTTCTTCTCTCTCTGCACTTCCTTGATTTACCAAGACAAAACAATATGACGAAGCCAATAATTCATTGATTCAATTATAGGATATCATAATTTAATCATAAATTTATCCAAATCAGTTTCAATTATCTTCATCTTCATAGTGTACAAACCAAAAAGATGATTACATATTATTAGCAGAATAAATGAGTGATATCCACAGATTAACCATAGATGCTTAACAGGAAGGACAAGACATAGATTCTTAAATATTATATATTCCCTTTTTCTTATTTTTTTCCATTCATTTAAGTACATCAGTCCCGTAGGAAGTCATTTTTTACTGACATCCAACCGACTGACCTTAAGACTAAGGTACTGACAAATAATGGACACTTCAGCATGCAATGAAAAAGATTAATCGTGTGCTTAATAAAATCTATTTAACAATGTATATGAAATAAAACTGGACAAATGACCATCAAAACGATACATAAACTTTAGAAAAAAAACTAGTATATATGTGTACAAGATAAACATTAATGTTTTCAACCATAGTAGTAGCAAAAAAATAAAAGTGTGCATTCTAGGCGTACAACTCCACCGCACGCACATGTATACATTATTATTTCATCCGATATTCCTAACAAAAAAGCAAAGGCAATGGCAAGCAAAAAAACAATTTGATTAGGACATGCACCATGCCATGAACATGAACCATAATAGTTGGTTGCTTATGAGATAGGAAAGGGTCCATAAGCAAAGCATTATTACATCTCTTATTCAGTATCTCATCTTTCTCTTCCGAGATGGAGGTTTTTACCACATTTCATTTTCATCTCAAATATCACCAAAATCAATTACATCATTGCAGAGAGTAAACTAGCACAGCTCATTGTGTTCTTTCAGACTCAAAAAACAACCAGATTCTTGCGTCATTCAGCTGAGAACAGCTTTCGACATAACCATTCCTAACCATGATAGATCCAACCCCATTGATATTAAATCTCTAAAACACAAATACAATTGTGGATACAATAATCATTTAAACCAATCAAAATTGCTTTTTTTTTTAATACCCGCCTTGTAAATAACTCCCGATCGATCAATTAAAAATGACCCAGATTAAAAAAATGAATGAAACATCAAATAATCCAAATTTCTAATAATAAATTTCTCATACTATTCATTTTAAAACAAAAAGACGAGAAATTTCTCACACATAATCGCATAAATCAAAATCCAACAACGACCCATTTCAAATCCAACAATCAATCAGCCAACAAAACGGAAATTTGAAGAAACAATTCAAATTGAACCAAAAGTCAAAATTCAAAGCTGCAAATTGAAAACGGAAATAGCAAAAAAAAAACAGATCCAAGAAAAAAAAACAGATCGAGGAACAAAAAACAGACCTTGGGAAGGGAAATGCCGAGGGTGGGTGATGGAAGGCTAAGGGCGAGAGAGAGAGAATGCACAGAGAGAAGAAAGAGAGAGAGAGATAAAGTCTGAAGGAAGGGGCCAAATGAAAATGGAAAATGAGGATTCAATATAAGAAGCACGAGATGCAATGTGGACCGTTGGATTCAGATTTTAAATCAGAGAATTGTTCTGTGAAGATGAATGGTGTCTGCTTCCCTAATCCTATTCTTATTTTTTTCCTTTTTCTCCTTCCGATTTTCCGGTCTTTTTCTTTTCAAATTAGAACCCTCTATTTTCTTTCTATTCTTTTTTCACTGGTTTCATAGATAAGATAACCAAACACTAAAATCTTTTTTCAAACACGATAGTTAAAATCATGGTTTTTGCTAAAGAAAAAACAGCATATATATTTGAAAAATAATTGATTTTTTCTAACAGATGAGACCAAAACCAAAATGTTTAAAAAATTAAGATCAGTCACGGTCAAATTAACTTTTAGGGACTAAAACCAAAACACGTTAAACTTTTAGGGACCAAAACCATAAATAAGCCAAGAAAAAACATCAAATATATTTGGTGTTCGAGTGCATCATGTGTTTATTGAAAAATTGAGTTTCCCCATGATATTTTGTATAAGTAATATGTATGAGTTTAATGAATTTGCAAATATAAATCTCATTAATGAACTTATTTGTCGTTTGCATTTAAAAAAAAATTTATTAATAATTAATAAATAATAAATAAAAATATCTATATTTTTTTTTATTATCATACATGCTATAAGTTTTTTAAAATTATTTATTTTTAAAAAATCATAAATTCTAATTTCATTAATTATATGTAACGTATCAATTTATGAGGGTGTAAATCAATCATTTTTTTATTGAAGTATCTCTGACATAAAGAATGTAAATCAAATAACTAGGATTATCATTATCTTTGATGGTGTAAATTAAATAATTTACTTATATATAGGTTATTTCGCCGTTGTGTGTAGTATAATTTATATTTTCTTTTGCAGTATATTGGATTATAAATCTATATTTAAAAAAATAATTTAGAAAAATATAATTTTATATTATATTCTTGGAGAAATAATCAAAATCCAACATCTCCTTCATAGATAATGTAGATTATCTTTGTTAAGATTATTTTTTGAGATATGTGTAATTTTTCTATTCTATCCTTATCACTCCAATGGTTATTATGTTCTTAACAACATTTAATTCAAATTTTTAACTTATTGCAGAATTATTCAACGAACAAGATCTTGTCTGTTTTCTTAAGAAATGGAAAGGACCCTTACTTGGTGCCAAGATGTCTATATGTAGGTTCGACGTGCTCAAAGTCGGTTATTCGTGCCACTAACGGGTTAAAATTTGGCTCGGGTCTCGGGTCTAGATTATCTGTCCAAGTCATATGCTCCCATATCATTACGTCGAAGCGTCTTTGAGTTGTGACTTGTAATCGGAGCTTAAATGTTTAGGTGTTCCTCCATGGGACTGAGGTTTTTTTCATGCTTGTTGATTGATGCATAAGTTTCATATAAATGCCTTGGGGTTATGATCTATGGGGTAAGAATGTTCAAATCCATATCGATCAAATTGATAACCGAAAATAAATCCAAACACTAATTAAATATGGATCTGTTTGAATGAGAAAAAGTAAAAACGGATCGTTTCGGTTTAGTTTTCAATTTCACTTTTCAGAATCGGACAGGATCGAAATTTTATTACTAAGAACCTTGTATTTCCTATATTAACATATGTTGTCTCTTGTGCGTATTGCATAGTCCCCTATTTATGTGGCATTATCCTCATTCCATCTTAGTTTCAATCCCTCGACAACGGCAGAGGAGGCAAAAGCTCAGTAATAGCTCTTGACGCTACAGTCTTTAGTACCAATTATCATAACAACAATCATCAAAATCTTCACTTTCTTATTTGATCCTTTTTTGTATTATGAATTCAGCTTTTTGAAGCAGTTTTGCATTGCAATAAATGTTGGAATGTAAATTGCTTAAAGACACTAATTCTGGCTTTAAATGAAAAAAGTAAACATAATTGATGATGCTATCACTCACATCTTCAAGAAGCTATAAGGCCATGTCAAGAGTCTGAGCGAAGAGATACATTCACCAAATGGAAACAACTTCTTAGGAAATAACAGTGACAAATATGAAATTGATGTAGCAGAGTAGATTGAATTTATGAATACCTTCTATAACTATAATTACTAATGTTACTTTTGACACTGTTCACGGGCAGAGGTTAAGGTGGCACAAATTGATGCTAATAAACTCTGGTCAAGATCATCATTGAGAAGAAAGGAGTATGATTCAAGAAATTGATGAATGTCATGATTGATTTTGTTTGAGTTCACATAGACCAAGCTAACAACTACAAATGGACCATAGTTACTTTGTGGAATTTGTATTGTGCATATCTCTTAATATTAGCCCAAAGGGAGGAATTGAAACAGAAAATAAAAGAAGTTGTATTGTGCATATCTCTTTTTAAAAACAAGTTCATCATATTCTTTTTTAGTTTTTTTAGCACAGTACAACATTTTCTATATATTTTAAAGAACGAAATTACACAGAAGATCACACCTATACATTTTGGCACAATAATACAATCATATTACCTATTATTCCTGCAAACTTGAATACAAGAAACTAAACAAGATTGAATATCATCATCATCAATCATAAAACAGAAAACTTCATACCTAGATCCATCATTATATACCAAAGTTAAGCCGGAACACATTCAATTGACTACTTGCGCTTCTATGTCATTGCCCATGCTGCAGTCATTGACAATTCCATCTGATCTCAGATAAGATAGCCAGGAGTCACGACCACTCAAGACCACTTGGAAAAAGCCATCCACTTCCTTTGCAAGAAGATCTAATCCTTGTGAAAGCTTCTCGGTAGCTCTGGCTAAGTCCTTAACACTCTTTGTAAGAGATTCTGCCTCAAAGATATCAACAACATCCTTTATAGTAGGATGTAATTCCTTTACAAAAGTATCAACTGCTTTTAACTCCTTAAATATAGGAAGTCTCCCACTTGAAAATCTAAGTCTAATTTCCTCATTTACAAGATTCTGCAAACTTTTAAAAGCTGGAGCCCAAGGATATGTGTCAGCTACATCCAAATCTGACAACTTTGTAGAGCACGAAAAGGTCACAGCAAACACAGAGCACACAAATACAGTCACCAGTTTCACTCCATACATAGTTTGCATCAAAACCTTCCCTTTGGTTGACTTCTTAACCTTTGGAAGGTCAACTTATCCCACAAGATTATCTAAAATGGTGCCACATTTATCAATCCTGGGGTTCTTGGAACCAATATGCTTCCTCCAACCATCAAGAGAAGAAGTGGCCTGAACAAACTGCTTCGATGAGGCAGAGTCTAAACTGTGCAAAGCACATTGAAGTATAAGATTACCCTGGTTCAGCCGTGATAACTCAAAGCTAAATGCAATGCATATACCTAGCAGCTTCACACTAATATCCAAGTACAGATCTATCCATTTCTCATCCCAATCACCCACGGGCAGCTCAAGGTTTGCTATGAGGGTTTTGATGTCACAATGAATCTCACAAAGTGACTGCATAGCCAAAGTTATCCAAGACAAGCAGAGGATTTCATTCTCGCTTTTCGGCATAAGCTTTTTCAACTTTTCTTCCAATATGCCTCAAATGCATGTAGTACCGTCAGAAGTTGTGGAGACAAGTAAGTTCTTCTGGGAGATCTCATCCGAAAAGGATTTCCAAAAGGGAAGAACGATCGAGGTGGATCTTGTGGATGACTCATTTAAATGTTCACTGCAACACTGCTGAATAAAGACCGTGCGACAAGTTCAATACACCAGGCAACGAGCAGTACATACAAAATTAAAATCAATGGTAGTAAAAAAAACACTCTCAATATAAGGACAGCAAGATTACATATTTTGAACACTGATTTCAAAATAATCACGCCTTTGAATAGCGTGTTTGAAAGTACTTTTAAAAAGAAGGCAAATATGCAATTTTGCGAAAATGACTTACAACAATCAATCTAGAATAACTTGCCTCTATTAGAAACTCCCCAAACAACATTTCTTCTCTTTTCCCATTTAATCTAATTCATTTAGTTCACTTTAAATTGCAAGTCGTAACACGCTATGATGGAGCCCTGGCGCAACGTTATGATTGCTTGCCTTGTGACGTGGGTTCAAATCCTAGAAATAACCTATCCGCTTGCAAGGTGCTGTGTACATCTACCTACGTATCTACTAACTTAGCCTCACACTACAAGCATATGAGCTGTTTTGAGGATTTGAATATGTGAGGCTCACTATCTGCCCATTGATCCTTTCCTCTTTTGAGGGAATCTGCCTATTGATCTAAATTTAGGCAAATTCAAAAGTACCACTAAACTAATTACAGATACACCAAATCAAAAACCAGAAATGCTCACTTCAGTTCATGTCTTACATCTTCTTGAATCAGAAACTAATAGCCAACTAGCTGAATGAATTTCCCTTGCACAAGCAAAGAAAGCAAAACTCATGACCCATCAAAATTCTTCCAAATATCAAATATTTTATTTCTTAAAAAAATTAAAAAGAAAAATAAGAAAATTAAACCTAGAGGGAGAGATTTAAAAGAGTGAAAGAAGGGACCGACCTAGTAAGAGAGAGAATCAATGGATGAGATAAGCTGATTGAGTTTTCTGGAAATGGGTGAAGGCAGCATCTAACTAGCTATTTGGTACTGGCTGGAAAGGGAGATGCCGATATACGTATTAAAAATTAGTGATTATGTTTTATCAAATGAACCCAAATTTTATTAAGTCAAAGGTCTATTAAGTAAATTAAACCAAATTTTATTAAGCACAATAGTAATAGTAACAGTAGTATCTTCTCCGCAAAGAGCTCTTCCAATACGTCATTTATCTGCTTATCTTCATGCTGACAAGTTCATTTTATAAAACATAATCACTGATTTTTTTCCTAGGATCCAAAGAAGAACAAACTTGTTTAGATCCAACCTTATCTTTTGTTTTTTAATTCTATTGCTTTTATTTTATTTTCACGAAAATAAATTCGTTTAAAAAAAAATTGACACGTGATGTTTCCGTATTGGTTGGGAGGAGGACACGTCAGCAGCTGATTGACGGAGTTACCTTGAACTTACTGGAGGGACCTTTGACAAAAGACTTAAAAGTTAAGGAATTGGATCCAACAAAAAAATTAGGGACCAAATCCAAAAAAAACCCTAACTTTAAGGACCTGAAAGTTAAAAAAAACCAGATGCCACGTGTCATTCACAGGTGAAAACACGTCAGCAAACCAGTAACGGAGTTATCTCGGTTATAAGGGAAGGATCATATCCAAAAAATAACAATGTTTAGGGAGCAAAACCAACAAAAAAAAAGGAGAGGGACTAAATCCAAATAACCCCCTAAGTTTAGGGACCTTTCGCTAAAAAAGCCATTATATTTATATATTTATAATGCAAAACTACTTTTTTATTCCCTAAATTATTTATTTGTTCTAAAGTGATCCCTCAACTTTTTTTTAAATAGTTCCTTAAGTTTACTTTCATTAACGTTTGGTCTTTCCGTTAATTTTTCCGTCTTCTCCATCTCTAATCATCTTCTCTGGTGAGATTTTTGGCCATTATCATTTTTTCATGCATGGCTCTCACCCTTCCTTTTCCTCTCTCTCTCTTCTTCCTCTTACTAATTTCTTCCCCACCATACCAACGGGGTTTGGTTCAGTTGGTGTAAGACCCCAACTGAAATCTAAGGAATGAGATACAGGTGCTAGTAGTCCCGTGTTCGATTCCCACTAAAAACATCCCGCTGGGAGAGCCAGCCACGCAGCTCGCTCCGGATTAGTCTCAAGGGCTCCCTGGTATTAAGGGTACTCTTGGGGATACCGGTGGTTCCGCAAGGAATACGGACCAAAAAAAAATTTCTTCCCCACCATGAAAATTCTCTTTTTCATGGCATCTTCCATTTTCAAGTCATTTTTTTCCTGTATGAACAAGGTGAAGAAGAAGAGGGATTAGAGTTTCATTTTGTTGCTAAGGTGCTACTGAAAATGGAAGATGCCATGAGAGAGAAGGTACAAGATGGGAAAGAAGGAATTGAGGTAAATAAGAAAAAAAAAAAGGTGGGGGTGGGGAGGGGGGGGGGGGCTAGGAGTCATGCCAGAAAAAACAGAATTGGTCGAAATCTAGCCAAAAAGATTGGTCGAATACGAAAAAATTTGATGGAAGGACCAACCGTGCTAACGGAAGTAAACTAGAGAGACCACTTTCAAATCAAAAGAATTGAAGAGACCACTTCAAAACAAATAAATAACTTAAAGGACAAAAAAACCTATTTATTATATGCCCCCTACATTTATAGATAGATTATTAAATATATAAATATTAGTGGTTTCAATTGTTTTATTTTGAAATAATATTTTAGAATTATTTTAAGAAAATATATAAATATGAGTTCAAATGTACACTCACTTAAAATTAATTTATAGTAGCTATAGACCCGTGCAATGCTGCACGGGTGTTTAATGTTAATTAATTACCATTAAATAATTTAAGTACGTATTATAATTATTTTTCAAATAGTTTCTTAATCTTATCATCTTATAACTTTTATTATCATTTCTTAATTATGGTCATAATAATATAATGGTTAATCATTTTTTGAATTTGAATTTAATTAATATAACTTATTTTTGATTTTTTTCAATCAATTTTTTCTTTTTAAATGTTAATAAGATAATTTGATAACGTAAGATTTTCCAAGTGTGATGCGGATAACATTTAAAAAGATGGAATGTGAAAGTACCTTTTGTATTCTTATAAATTAAAATAGATCAATAAAAGAGTAAAGAAAAGAAACACATCAAAATGCGTCGTTGTCTGGTATTTTCCAATCAAATCAAGCATCTTCCAATTTAACTTAAAGTAATAATCTATCATATATAGCAGAAGAAATCAACTACTTAAGAACAGGATTGTAACTTTAGGATTGTAACTTTATTGCAATCATGCAAGTATTCTTCCTGGTCGTAAACGTAAGACCCTCTTGAAATATTTTTTTGTATCTAGAAGGTTAATTTTGCCAATGACATTAGAAATGTAAAAGTTTAAGAAATTTATTAATCTTAGCCTTTACCCAAAATGAATAAGTTTTTTAAAAAAATTAAAGATATAAACTTTTGATTTTTTCAATTATCAACTCCCACGAAAAACTATCCATTATTGGATGGTTCTTATTTTCACCTCTTAAGAAAACCCAAAGTTTAATACTTTTATAAAATTATTCTTATAATTTTTATCGAGAATTTAAGAAATGTTGAATTAATAGAGGTACTTTTGGGAAGAAATAATTAAATGTTAATAAAAATTGAAATAAACTCTTATAAAAAAAAACTTTAAAAAAAAATCTTAAAAGGATTCTGCAATTAGGAACAAAGGTGAAAAACTTTAAATCTAATGTCTCGATAAATAAAAATAGGGTTTTCTTAACCTCAGCCCTTAGGGCTGAGGATAAGAGGTTAAAAGTGGATGCATTTCATTGAAAAGATAAATACAAAATGTTTTTATTCTACCAATACAACATTTCCCAATAAAATACATTCACTTTTAACCTCTTATCCTCAGTCCTAAGGGCTGAGGTTAAGAAAACCCATAAAAATACAAGAGAGGATGAAGATTAAAAAAAAATATAGCGTGAATGTGACGACATTAGAGTATTGCTAATTAAGGGGATAAAACTGTAAAACATGTTTTTTAATCTTACATTATCCAATTATCTTATTATTATTATTATTATTATCGAATCTTAAATACTTACTTGCTGCAATAAAAAAGCAAGAAATAATTTATATGTATTTGAGGTTTCTATAAACACTACTACAGAATTGCAAAAAAGTAGCCGAATATTAATCCCGGTTCCGTTCCGGAACTGGGATTAATAGACAAACGATAGCTAAAAAATACCATGAATTTATTGATCCCGGTTATAAAAAATACGGAACCGGGATCAATGTTATAACATATATAATTTTTTATTTTTTAAAAATTAAAAATCGCACAAACTTTATTTATCCCGTTGTTTTACTTCAACTGGGATGAATAATAAAAACACGGAACCGGGATCAATAAATTGAGAGGGGCAAAACCCTATTTCCCTTTGCCAAAATGGGGGTTCACGCCACCGCCACCCCCTCCCACTCTCCTTCGTTTCGTCCCTCTCTCTCTCCGTCCCGCTCTCTCTCTTTCTCTCTCCCTGGAGCCGTCGTCGCTCGCTGCAGAACCATCACCGCCGCCATCTCCAAGCTCAAGGCCCTCTCCAGTCCAGTCGCGAATCGCGACTCACTTCTTCTTCAGATCGAACCGCCGCAGCCACGAAGGAGATCATGAAGGAGATCGTGAATCACTCTTGATCGTTCCTACTTTTGTTAATGATCAAGTTCTGTTATTATTTATTGATTGTGAATTGGTGGCTGTTTTCTGCATTCAGGTTCATTTACACGTTTCTTGGCCTTGGAGTTGCATTCTGTGTAGTTACTTGTTCCGGACACGCTGCTGCTGAAACTGCTAATGGCTGTTGTCTATATTTGGTATCCTTTTATTTAGTCTATCGTTATATTTTCAACCTATGATGGCAAGATACAACAGAATGTATATTCATAAAATACAATCATATCATCATATATTTATAAAAACATAAGACAACATAATATCATTCTCAAGTGTTATCATACCGTTTAACAATTTCTTAAAATCTAAATTAGAGGATTCTGATTGTCTAAACATGTGTTAAAAGAAAAACTAATAATGTAATATTTAAGATAACTACTATCAGCTAATAAATTAAGTAAAATTCGCTGATGAATGTATTCAGTGATCCCCTCATGCAAGTACCATACTATTTTTGTGCTTTTTACTTATTTTCACTTTTGATTAGTTTTAAAAATATACCACCGAATCATTTTCTGTGTTGAAACTTTTCATTTTCTGCACTGAATTGAGCTTTCAAACAGCCCCAACCGGTAGTAGCATTGTGTTCTGTTGCAAATATATCTCATTCTAACCTCATCATGTCATTAAAGCACTGTAGACCTTGACTGCTTACAGTACATGGTGTTTGTGGTTTTTCTTCTCATGTTGAAGGCTGCAATAACAATTGATGTATTTGTAAACCGGGACTAGAAGAAGGTATGTTGTAGCATTTTAGTTTATCTCTGTTACACAATAGGCGGGTTAAGCCATACTGCTTTAGTCTGACTCATTTTAACTTGGGAATTGGAATCAGGACTTCCCAAAGGATCCCTCAGGGAGTTTTGACCAGTTCAAGAATTTCATCAGGTCAAATTTTGAGATGTGCAAATGGATAGGTCTTTCACTTGTTTCTGTACAGGTAAATTTGTTTTCCTCTTTTTCTCTGTGTAGCATTTGCATGGCATTATGATACAATTACTGGCGTGGCTTGATTACCAATTAGTACTATCTAGTATTTCTTACTGTGGATTCCATTATGATTCCATGTTCCCAAGTTCCAGCACAAATCATATCATTCTAGGGAAGCTTTGTCTTCAGGTTTTTAAGATTGTTTCACTAGCTTCTTCCTTCTCTTCAACGAATAAATTATAGAAAATTTGTTCCCAGAGATAGGAAACTCAGAAGTTTGAAACTGTGAAGTTTTAAAACACATAATTGTTGCTTTGGATCAAAATGAGGTATCTTTAGTATGTAATTTAACATGATAACCACTACACCATACAGCAGCAACTTTGCATGTATTTTACATAAGCAAAAATAAGGGGGGAATACTTTTGAGGGAGCAGTATGCTTTAAATCTATCCGGCAAGGGGCAAAAATGGGGTACTTGTACCAACATTTTACAGTACATATTGCTTGATTTCAATTAACTATCTAAGATCCTGTTTCTTTCATTAGGCACATCATCAAAGTTCTATTGGGATCTTAAATCTAGTATCTCATATTACTGGTTCAGATTTGTATTTGGTGTTCTATCTGATCTATTCTTGCTGCCCCTTCTTCTCCCTTTATGCATGACAGTGGTGCTGGAAACAAATCTTTGAAAAAACTAAGGAGTTTGACGAGCATAGAAGAAAACTACTTATTCCTGATTCTGCAGTTAATAAGATATGAACTATCTTAGGAAGAAGCTTTTTTAGAAAATAGAAATTGATTCTACTTTGAGGACATTAAAAACGAATGTGTTAGAACTTAGAAGTGGTACTGTGACAGTTGAAAACAGGTAGAGACATGTAATTAAAATGTAACATTGATTGTTTCCTACCCTTCCTGTCATTCTGATTGAAGATTTGGAAAGTGACTGTGACGTGATACCACTAAACTACCATAGGTGGCATGTGAATGTCATTAGTAAGGTCAAGTTGTCAACATGGTTTAAATAATGGGCAAAATCAGTACATAAGATTTTGATTTCTATGGATTGACAAGGAAGACCATTTGGCTATGTAGTTCAGGAAGTATATCTGTGGTAACATAACCTTTGAAAGATAAAACATGCTTGTCCTGACAAGGTTTTAGTTTTTTTTTTAAATGTCAACAATAGTAGTTTCACTGCAGAAACAAGTGTTACAATCATTATTTTCTTAATAGAGGAGTGTAAGAATCCGTATTAGAAACAGAACACAGAAGAAATAGACATATTTTTCTAGTGTTTATTCATATGTACAAGAAGTTGGTCCTATACTCCTATCCATAGGATTGATTAATCATGCAGTAATGAATATAATTATAAATCAAATTCTAGCTTAATTATATAATTAAATCATATCAAACTTAATTGAGTCTGAATCTGAAATTTCAAATTGAGCAGTTTTGTAGTACTTATTTCAGATTTAGAGACGGAATGAATTTGAACTTTCAGATTCAGACTCAATTTTGTAGACCAATCAGCTTTATGGAGCCAGCCTATTCGAGATACAGGTACTAGTTGCAAGTTGAAACAGTTTTAGACCAATTAGGCAATTTGGATTCCTACAACTTTATATTTATTTATGATTTTACTGCAAGAAAACTCTCCACTTTGTTTCTCATTCTCTCAGATGCAATTTTGTAGTACTTATTTAGCATCATTGTGATGCAGGCAAATGTAAAACTAAATTTTTTTGCATTATTGGTTTGTAATTTTCATTATATGGTTTATATGTTTACCACATATTTGATTATAAATATATCGTTTAGTTTATCAACACAATTCTAATTCCATTTTCTATTAAATTGTATAGTATTTTGAAGATTGCCAGTACACCTACTACTCCGATGAATTGCTGAAGGTAAAACTGATCGTTTGGTCCCCTAAGTTATTTTTTTGTTCCAATCTGGTCCCCTAAGTCTTTTTTGTTTGAAAGTGGTCCCCTAACTCATGTAATGTTAGCACCGTTAGTCCTTTCCGTCCATGAACGAACTCCCTATCGCGCTCATAATCAATGACAATGTTGCAGTTCGTTCTCTCTTAGAAAATGCCCTAGCAACCCTCTATTTTCCCTCCAAAGTTTAGTGTTTTTCTCTCTTAGCTCATAACGACTTCTCATGGAAGAAGGAGAAGATGAAGTGAGTGGCTTCAAGCACCAAAACGGCGTCGTTTGACTCCACCATTTTAAACTTTTAACATGGTAAAAGGGAGGGTACACGTGGATCGCCTACATTGGGCATTCTGGCTGTCACGTCAACTTAAATAGACGATGTTAGGTGGTAATGGACGGAAATGATTAACGATGCTAATGTTATATGAGTTAGGGGACCACTTTCAAACGAAAATAACTTAGGGGACCAGATTGGAACAAATAAATAACTTAGGGGACCATACGAACAGTTTTGCCAATTGCTGAATGAAGTCAAGGATGAATGGGCAACATATGTTCTTGAGGAGTTACCTTAGCTTAGTTTTGAATTTAGCGCACTATATATATTTTTTATTGTGGCTATATAGCATCTATATGATCGAGCTTGTTTAGCCTTTTATATGTATGGAGCCATTTCTTTTGGTTTGGGAGTATCTTAAATTGTATTGACATTTACGTTTCTAATGTATATAATTATGGCATTTTTTGTTGAAAAAAAAATGTTGACAATTTATTTAAATATATGGATATAGCAAATATTATAAATTAAAAATATATATATATATATATATATATACTAAATAGCAAATATTATAAATTAATATATATATATACTAAAGATCCCGGTTCATTTTAAAAAACTCAACAGTGATCATATACACTAAACATCCCAGTTCATTATTAAAAATCAACGGTGATCATATATGTTATTGATCCCGGTTCCTTGTTTTTTATTGATCCTGGTTCCTTGTTTTTTATTGATCCCGGTTCCGTGTTTTTTAAAATAACTGGGATCACAATAGGCATGAGGAACCGGGATCTTTTAGCTATTCTGTTGTAGTGAAATGAATGTGAAACATGACTAATATGATAGAAACATTAAATATATGCAACGTAACCGCAAAATAGAGGTCATCTACTATATCTAAAATGATCATTGCTAATTTTATTGACAAATGATATTGGCAAATAAAATAAAATATCGCATAGCTTCATTGTTTTCATAATCTCCAACACTATTTGTACCAATCCAAATACTATGATAATAAAATATAAAAAATAAAATAAAAACTCATAAAATTCACAAAATGAAGAAAAACTTTAATTGTCATTTCATAAATCAGATCAATCAGATTATCAATGTAAAACTTACAATAAACAAAAATAGATACCCTGTATTTTTTTATGGAGGCAACTGAATATGGGATTTTGGATTTTTTAGCAAAAGTAAACTTTATTAATGAGTAATTGATCAAATTGGTCCGTGACTTTGTAGGCGTCGGTCAAGTTAGTCCCAGATTTTATCGAAATAGCAATTTAGTCCCTGATATAGGAGAACGTCGATCAAGTTAGTCCCTACCGTCACTATCGTAGGGATGTATTTGCTTTAAAATGGGATAAAGACAGGGACATATGAATTAAAATATTATCTTAAGGACTAAATTGCTATTTCGATAAAGTCAGAGACTAACTTGACCGTCACCTACAAAGTCGGATCAATCTGACCAGTTACTGTAGAATCAAAAAGGTTTTGATGAAGACAAATAAATCAACAAGTTGTCCTTGATGAAGACAAAGCAACAACAACCATTTAGAAGTTTTCCATTTTCCGCTCCCTTGTAATATTTTATATTTATGTTGAGTGTGGGTGGTAGACTTAGGATCTTACTCAAGCGATTATGAGTTAGTTAGCATGAATACTAGTTAAGCTAAATATTTGAAAAAGCTTAGAAAGGGCTAGGACTTCTGGAAAATCAATTTTGACATTATTTCTAAGAAAGTAGCAGTGACTACTCGAGTAGTTGATGCACTACTCGAGTAGCCTGCAATGTAGAAAAATGGCCTGCTCACTGTTTCCCCTAACTACTCGAGTAGTCTGTTGACTAATCGATTAGTTGCTGCACTAATTGAGTAGTTTGAGAAACAGTAAGTCCACTAATTTTCTCACTACTCGAGTAGTGCTCCAACTACTCGAGTAGTACGAGTTTGTTCAGTCAATTTTTCAAATTCTAATATGGCTGTTGAAGAGGCAATCAAGGGAGAATCTTTCCTAATTAGTTTTCTAAGGCTCCTCCCCGATTCTGGCGATTTGAAAACACAATATAATCATTACCTCTTCAACAAGAGCTATACGGATCATCTTGAGCAAAAACGTTTTCAAACCTTGCACCCAAAAAGAACCTTTGATCCAATCCCTTTCTAAGAATCAATCTCATTCTAGTATTCTAGCTTTCTTACTCATTGTCAATTGAGATTGTTTGGAGCCGCTTCGCTGTGATCTGATTACTCCATTGAAGAAAGGAAGGAGCACTTGAAGGTTTCAAGAGGCTCTATTGCTAAAGGGAGAAGGAGTTCTTGAAGGTTCCAAGAATCTCTCTTTTTGTGGAAGGTTGAAGAGGTTCTTCAACAGAGAATCAATTGAAATTGGGGTAAGGTTCAAGAGTTTGGTACACTCTTGAAGGGTTAGGATTAGATTGAGTGAGGTTCACTAATTAATCCTGTTTGTATCCAATTTAATTGATTATTAGTAGACACTCCCTAAGGTTTAGGGGGGACTGGACGTAGCTCTCAGTGGATAGAGAGTGAACCAGTATAATAATTCTCTGTGTCTATCTTTTATTGCTTTAGTTTATTTCTGTTATTTAATATTTCTTCAGAACCTTAAGATAGCAAATCATCCGCTTATGTTCTTGGCTTTGTGTTAGCAAAACCCAGCTTTTGAAAACTCTGTTATCTGTCTGAATTGACATGCACTACTCGAGTAGTCCATCAACTAATCGAGTAGTTCATTTATTTTTGGACAGAAAATTATTTTTGTTTTAAAACAGTAAGCGCGTAATTTGTTATTATCAATTACATTCGAAAATTAGTAGCGTTACTTCAATTTACTATTCACCCCCCTATTCTAAATTGTTAGGCCGCTTGTTGGTTTCCAATAAGTGGTATCAGAGCTCGGTCGAAAGATCGAGTGTAAAAACTTTTTCGAAAAGATCCTTAAGGAAACCATGGGCTCTAACAATCCTTTTGGAGGGGAAGGCTCTTCAATGAACCGTCCTCCACTATTTAATGGTGAAGGATATGCTTATTGGAAAGCCAGAATGAAAATATTTATTGAAGCGATTGATATTGATGTTTGGAATGCAATTGAAAATGGTCCCTATATACCTAAAAGAAAAATAAATGATGAAGTCGTAGAAATTCCTAGGGCAAGTTGGAATGATGATGACAAAAAGAAAGTTTCCTATGATTTGAAAGCTAAAAACATCATCACGTCCGCCTTGTCTTATGATGAGTTCTTCAAAGTTTCACATTGTAAAAATGCGAAACAAATGTGGGACGTTCTACAACTTACTCATGAAGGGACAAGCGAGGTTAGAAGAGCTAGATTAAATACATTAATGCATGAATATGAGTTATTTCACATGCTCCCTAATGAGTCAGTTAATGACATGCAAAAGCGATTTACTCATATCATAAATCATCTCATAGCTCTTGGTAAAACATTTCTTAATTCTGAAGTTATTAACAAAGTATTGAGATGTTTAAGCAGGGAATGGCAACCCAAGGTCACAGCTATCATGGAGTCAAAGGATTTAGACACCTTGGATCTTGCAACCCTCTTTGGAAAGCTTCAAGAGCATGAGATGGAGCTAGGACGTCTAACTTTGCATGAGGAGTCGGATAATAAAAAGAAGGGAATCACACTAAAGACCACCACAAAATCAACTAAGGTATGTGATGATTCCTCTAGCTCTAGTAATGACTCCGAATCTAGTTTAGATGATGAAAGTTTTCAAAAACAAGCAAAGAGGTTCCGTAAATGTTTTAAAAATAAAAATGATTTAAAAAGAATAAAGGAACCTAAGGACTCCTACCATAGAAATTGTTCTTCAAAAGATAAAATTAAATGTCATGAATGTGGTAAGAGAGGTCACATAAGACCTCATTGTCCTGAGTATCTTAAGAGACATAAAGATGAAAAGAAAAAGGGCAAAAGAGCCTACATAGTGTGGGATGCACCGGATGAAAACAAAGAGACAAGCTCAAGCACATCAAGTGATGAGGAAGAAGCCAATCTTTGCTTGGTGAGTAGATTTGATGAAGGCGCATCATCAAGTTTCACTTCAAGTAAGCAAGGAACCGAGGTAAATTCCGATTCCGAATCTGAGTCTCATGAATATGAAGAATTATATAATGCCTATGTTGAAATGCATAAAGAATTCAAGAAACTTGCTAAATTAAATGATAAAGGAAAAAGAGCTATTTTGAAATATAAAGAGCAAGTCTTGAATTTAGAAAAATGCATTGATGAGCTAAATAGTAAAAATGAAGCACTACAACAAAGTATTGATTCTTTGAAAATTCAAGAAATCCCTCCTTGTGAAAGTTGCAAAAGTCATGAACATGAAGTTACAAATTTGAAAAACACTATTGCAACTTTATCAAGAAGTGATCAAAGATTAAATCAACTTCTTGAAAATCAAAGGAACAATACAAATAAAACCGGCTTAGGATACATGAATGCCAATAAAAAGAATTTTAGAAAAGTTGTTCTTTTTCAAATGTTAATTATTCTAAAAAGCCAACTTGCTTTTATTGTGGCATTCATGGACACACCTCAAATTTTTGTAGATTAAATCTCATGGTGTGTGATGAGCATTTTATTTCCCATTTTTCCTTGCATTATTTTACTCCTATTATTGATACTTGTTGCCTATTTGACATTGTTTAGCTTGATTTAGTGATTTAGAGTTTATTGGACTATTATTCTGAATATTGTTTAATTTGGGATTATTTAGCCTAATTAATTCTATTTCTATTTTCAGGTCATATTTGGCACAAGGGCTTTTTGGACATTTTGGGAATGAAGATTTAATGTTGGAAGAGAAGATATATGATGAAGTGAAGATTGTAATCTATCTTTAGGATTAGTTGAGATTTAGTTATATCTTTTAAGATTTAGATTTTATCTATAAGATATTTTTAGATTTAATTTAGAGATAAGCTTTCCTTAGGATTTGGGCCCATGATTTAGGTCCGTTTTGTGATTTAAAAAAGCCAAATTCGTGTAAACCCTGGGAGACCTTCCATTCACGTTTTTTACATTCTCTCTCATAGAGAAGGCTTAGTTTTGCTCTCCAAGCTTGTGGAGGCTGCTAGGGTTTCTCTCTCTTCCCTTTTTTCTACACGTTTTTGACTTATTTCATCATGGAAGGCTAAACTCTTAGGTTAAATCCCTTTGGTAATGTATCACATACTCTTGAGGTTTTGTTCTTAATGCTATTTCGTTTTTATTCACTGTTTTCATGCTTATTGATATGTTATGGTTCGCTTAGTTCCATTATATAGAGATAATCCATGTGTATGAATGCTTAATTTATGCAAACTCGTAAAAACTCCATGCTTTGGCTTTTAATGCTTAATTAGAGGTTTGGGTTTTGGGGTGAGAATTGAATTTTCGCTTAGTATTTAATTCTCACGAGTTGGACAGTGAAGAGGAAAGAAATTGATCTTTTGTGACCGATGATAGAGTTGTGAACGCGAGCCAAAGGGGTTTATCCGCTTTTCCTTATCTGTTTCTTCGTTTTAATTTAATTCTGTTTTGATTTCAATTATTCAATATTCAATATAAAAAAAACCCCCTGTTTTCTATGCATACTATGTGTTCGACCTTTTGCTTGATAAGATATTCCTTGGGAGACGACCTAGGAGTCACTTCCTAGTACTATACTTTAACTGTTTTTATTTGTATCGGGTACGGCCTCGATCAAATTTGGCGCCGTTGCCGGGGAATATCGGTTCTTGCCAAAGGTCATTAGTAGTTAGTTAGTGTCGTAGTTAGTATAGTTATTATAGTGTGTCGTGTCTGATTTAGGGTCTAGTAGTCAATTCTGATAACCGGTTGAAGTTGCACTGTTTGCTGTTTTGCTATTTTGTTGCAATTAGTGTATTTGATTGATTCTGTGGTTGCTAGTTCACATAGTTGTGGGTGGAATTTTTGCACGAAAATTTATATCCACACTACTTTTGTCATATAAAAAGGTTTTGAGGCACCACGATCACTCAGATCATCACTGGTTGTGAGTTCCAGAAAAATTTTCCAAGTTTTAGCAGCACTTTCTTCAAATCGTCGCAACTTTTGACCCGTAACTCGGAATTTGACGAATTTTATATCAAATCGAAGGGAATTTTCTGAATAATCTGATTTTTCTCACTTTGTTAGAAAACTCCTTCGTCTGGATCCTGAAAAATCCGTTTTACTATTTCTTTTTTATTTTACAAGTTTTATTTTCTTAGTTTTTGGTCTCTGATTTAATTGTTTGACTTGGTTCCCTTTTGACTTTTGTCCTCAAACTTTTTGTGGTATGTTTTCATGATTTTAGGGTGCTGAAAAAAATAAAGAAAAAAATTTTAAAAAATAAAAAATTTTGTTGCCTATCTTGGTCATGTATATTAGTGACAGTTTGCTATGCTTAATGGTGTTCTGTTCAGTACATGACTAGGGGCAACCCAAGCTACTTTCATCCATATAACCCTGAAATTGATAGAACTTATCACAGACTAGTTAGACAAAATAGGAACCAGTCCATAGGTAGTGAGTCTATTGAGTCTTTACATAGTGAGTCTGCTTTTTTTTCTTCTATTCCTATAAATTCTGATTCTTATTCTGATTATTCTGAAAATATGGCTCAACCTCCACCACGTGAGAGGACATTGAGGGAGCTGGCTGCACCTGATTTCACTATTGAAGATTTGTGCATCCAGTATCCCGATGACCCGTATGAGCTAAGGTCTGGACTAATTCATTTGTTGCCCAAGTTTAATGGTCTTGCAGGTGAGGATCCTCATAAACATCTCAAGCAGTTCCATATTATCTGTGCTACTATGAAACCACATGATGTGCAAGAGGATCATGTTTGTCTTAAGGCATTCCCACACTCCCTAGAGGGGCTAGCCAAAGATTGGTTGTACGATCTGGCCCCTGGTTCTATCACAGTCTGGGATGACCTGAAGAGGGCATTTTTGGAGAAATTCTTCCCTGCATGCAGAACAACAGCAATCCGAAAGGATATATCAGGCATCAGGCAACAAAGTGAAGAAAGTCTCTATGAGTATTGGGAGAGATTCAAGAGACTGTGTGCGAACTGCCCCCACCATCAGATCTCAGAGCAGCTGCTTATTCAATATTTCTATGAAGGTCTCAACCTCATGGAGAGAAACATGCTTGATGCTGCAAGTGGTGGTGCCCTAGGAGACATGACACCTTTAGAAGCCAGAGTCAAGATTGAGAAGATGGCTTCCAATTGTCAACAATTCCATGCAAGGGGCAACAGCGATGCAATCATAGTGAGAGGAGTGAATGATGTTGGCACAAGTTCTGGTAAGGTTGAGAAGCTTGAACAGAAGATAGATTCACTTACAACTTTGGTCACTCAATTGGCCATCAACCAGAAGAAGTTGTCCCTGCCTGCTAGATTATGTGGCATATGCACATCCGCTGAGCACCCCACAGATGCATGCCCTTCTGTGCAGCAGCAACCAACGACTGGTGCTGACCAACCTGAGGCATATGCCGCCAACATCTTCAACAGTAGAAACCAGCAGCCACAGAACTTTGATCTCTCTACCAATAGATACAACCCTGGTTGGAGGAACCATCCCAACCTGAGATGGTCTGATCAGCAGCAACCTTCACAGGTTCAATTTCAGAACAATTCTAGACCACCATATGTACCTCCTCCAGTCCAGCAACAGAGACAACAACAGGCTAATTCTGCACCACCAGCTCCTAGTACTGAGCAGCAGCCTTCATTGGAAGAGCTGATGAAACAGATGACCATGCAAAATCTCCAATTCCAACAGGAAACTAGAGCATCCATTCAAAGACAAGAGGCCTCCATTCAATCTTTGACCAATCAGATGGGACAGATGGCAACAACAATCAACACTATGCAATCTCAGAATTCTAACAAGTTGCCATCCCAAACAGTGATCAATCCAAACCAGAATGTGAATGCCATTAGTCTAAGGTCAGGGAAGCAGATTGTCACACCCACACCAGAATCTGACCTCAACAAAGATGATCTAGTTTCAACCAACAAGAAGAGCCAAATGGTCGAGGAGAGTGAGCACACAAGTACCAGAAAATCCCATCCAGCTCAGCCTTCCACAAGCACAACACCTGCTGCTGCCCAACAACCACCCCCCATTCCTCTTCCTTTCCCACCAAGGGGGTGACTCAAAGCAAGAAAATGGAAGAGATTGACAAAGAGATACTTGACACATTCAGGAAGGTGGAAATCAACATACCCCTTCTTGATGCAATCAAGCAGATTCCAAGGTATGCAAAGTTCTTGAAGGATCTATGCACACACAAACGGAAGCTCAAGGGCAATGAGAGGATCAACATGGGAAGAAATGTCTCTGCTCTTATAGGTAAACCCGTCCCTCATATTCCTGAAAAGTGTAAGGATCCTGGAACTTTCTCTGTGCCTTGTATCATAGGTAATACTAAATTTGAGAATGCTTTGCTAGATTTAGGAGCATCTATTAATGTTATGCCTATGTCTGTTTTCAAGTCTCTTTCACTTGGACCTCTTCAACCTACGGGTGTGGTTATTCACTTGGCAAATAGATCTACTGCCTACCCCGCAGGTTTGATAGAGGATGTCCTGGTTCGGGTTGAAGAGCTTATATTTCCTGCTGATTTTTATATTCTTGATATGGAAGAGGACACCTCTCGTAGTGCTGTCCCTATCATATTAGGGAGACCATTTTTGAAAACAGCCCGAACCAAGATAGATGTGCATGCAGGTACACTTTCCATGGAATTTGATGACAGTGTGGTTCGATTCAATATTTTTGATGCTATGAAACATTTTTCTGATGACCACTCTGTTTTTCATGTTGACTTTATTGATGATCTGATTGATGAGCATGTTCTAGACTTTTTGCATGATTATGATTTGCCATCTTTCACTAGCTCATTTACTTGTTCTGCATGTTCTGATTCCGAAATGTGCACTGCATGCATTGAAATTGACCAGTTTTTAAATTCTGCTACTGCATCTGTTGATTCATATGATATAGATTCAGATCATGCTAACCCCATTTCTGTTTTGCATGAGTCTAATTCACTTGTTCAGGTGCAGGCAGCAGAATCCAATTCTGCTGCTCCTTTAGTTCCATCTGTGATGCAGGCACCTTTATTGGACCTGAAGCCCCTTCCTCCTCATCTCAAATATGCTTACTTGGAGGCTGAGCAGAAACTTCCAGTGATCATCTCTACCTCCCTTTCTGTTGATCAAGAGAAGAAGCTGCTGGATGTGATTAGAGCAAACAAAAGGGCAATAGGATGGACTTTGGCAGACATACCTGGTATTAGCCCCTCCATGTGCATGCATCGGATTTTATTGGAGGATGGGGCTAAACCAGTGAGACAACCCCAGAGATGGTTGAACCCCCAGATTCTTGATGTGGTGAAGAAAGAGGTCACCAAGCTGCTGCAAGCTGGCATTATCTACCCCATTTCAGACAGCACTTGGGTAAGCCCGGTTCAAGTAGTTCCCAAGAAGTCTGGGGTGACAGTTGTCAAAAATGAGAAGGATGAGCTGATTCCCACTAGAGTGCAGAACAGTTGGAGAGTCTGCATTGATTATAGGAAGCTCAACCAGGCGACCCGCAAGGATCACTTTCCTCTTCCCTTCATTGATCAGATGTTGGAGCGCCTGGCAGGTAAATCTCACTATTGCTTCTTAGATGGTTTCTCTGGTTATTTCCAAATCTGTATTGCACCAGAGGACCAACATAAGACTACATTTACCTGTCCTTTTGGTACATTTGCTTATAGGAAGATGCCTTTTGGCCTATGCAATGCTCCTAGCACTTTTCAAAGATGTATGATGAGTATTTTTAATGACTTACTTGAGCATTGCATAGAGGTCTTCATGGATGATTTTAGTGTATATGGTTCCTCTTTTGATGCATGTCTTGATAGTTTGTCTAAAGTGCTTAATAGGTGCATTGAGACTAACCTTGTCTTGAATTTTGAAAAATGTCATTTTATGGTAGAACAAGGCATAGTCTTAGGGCACATTATTTCGCATAAGGGCATAGAGGTTGACCCTGCTAAGCTGCATGTAATATCACATTTGCCTTACCCCTCTTGCGTGCGAGAGGTGCGTTCTTTTCTTGGCCATGCAGGTTTCTATCGAAGGTTTATTCAGAACTTTAGCAAGATAGCCCTTCCACTATCCAACTTGCTTCAAAAGGATACCACATTTGAGTTTGGAGACCAATGCAAGAAGGCATTTGATGAGCTAAAGAGAGCACTCACCACCACTCCCATCATCCAACCACCTGACTGGACTCTCCCATCAGAGCACCGTGCATATTGGGCTCTGAAGCAATGCAACTTAGCTCTTGATCAAGCGGGTGAGGAGAGGAAGCTGCAGTTGAGTGAGCTAGATGAGATCCGTTTGGAGGCCTATGAGAATTCCAAGTTCTACAAAGAGAAGACCAAGAAGCTCCATGATAGCTCAATTTGCAGAAAGGAGTTCTTGGTTGGTCAAAAAGTGTTGCTCTACAACTCTAGGCTTGGAATCATAAGTGGAAAGCTCCGCTCTAAATGGATTGGACCGTTTGTAGTCACCCAGGTGTTTCCTTATGGCACTGTGGAGATCAAGAGTGAGTCCACAGACAAGAGCTTCAAAGTCAATGGCCACCGACTCAAGCCTTTCCTAACCTCTCCTACTTTGGATGATGCACCTGTGGAGGAGGCCTCATTGGTCGACCCCATTTTTGACCCACCATGATTTCGGGAGTCTTATTTTCTCCTTCCTTACTCTTTTTATTGCACTTGTCTATATCTGTCTGATTCTGCTATTTGTGTTCCATTGAGGACAATGTGTGATTTAAGTGTGGGGGGGAGAGTAGTTTAGGTTGCATATTTTTGCTTTGATTTTTTTAGGTTTTGCTAAGTTTTGGGCATTTTCTTGCATGTTTTTGCTTCATTTTAGTAGAGTCTTGGTATCTTGAGTCTGAATTCATGCATTTCTGTGTGTAAAGTTGCTTTTGATAATTAAGAGGTGGTAACACTGTGATAGAATTGTCCCTTTTGTGAGGATTTGAGTCTTAATTGTGGGTGGATTGCTATATATGCCACCTAATTTTTCTTTCATGTGTGATTGCACTCTGGATTACTTGCACTCTAGAACTTGACTTGACTCTTGTTGATACTTGATATTCCCATGCACATTTTGAAATGATTTAGGCATTGTTTTTTTTTCTTGAATAAGCCACTAGCCATATGAGCCTACCTTGAATGAATTTATCCTTTGATAGCCCCTTTGAGCCTTTATATCCCTTTTCTTTGTTCTTTAGCTCATTACAAGCCTATGACTGAAAAACCATGATTGTCCTAACCTTAGGGAATGTTGGAGCTTTGGAATTGTTTTGGGAATGGGTATTAAGTAAGTGAGGATGCTTTGTTCTTCATCTCTTGTGAGTTCTGGGTTTTGCCTCTATGGTCGGTGATGTAATTATGGCTTTATCTCATTATGCCATTTTTATTGTTTCTTCTTTTCTTTCGTTCATGAAGTTCTGCAATGTAATGCAATTCAAAAAAAAAATTGAAAAAATGAATGATGAAAAAAAAAGAAAGAAAGAAGAAGAAGAAAAAGAAAAAAAAAAGAATAAAAGGTTGATTGAGGCATGGAGGTTTGGAATTAGAGGTTGTTGTTATGTTTACCATTTCATTCTGGGGTGGATTGTGCTTATTTTTTTTTACTTGTTCCCCATTGCTCCTCTATTCCCTGGGTTTTAGCTACATTTCCCATATTTTTATCCTACCTTGTCCTTGGCCCCATTACAATCCTGAAAAGACCTTTTGATCTTAATGTGCATGTGTGTTGATTGTTGATGTTAGAGGCTTGTCAAGCCTATGGTTGTGTTTGTTTTTCATGATGTGCCTTGAGTGTAAACACTGATTAACCTTAAACACTTGAATGTAAACACTATTGAGTGATCCTTGTGAGTTTCTATCATCTTTGTGACTACCCTCTTGATGTCATTGGTTTTCTTTGCATATTTGAAATAATTGGATGATGTTCATGAATGCCTTGACTCTTTGGTCCTTATTTTCTTCGTGTGCTCGATTTTGCCCATTTCTTTGCATTTCCTAGAATTCATTGTGAAGTATGTAATCTCTTAGGTTTGCATTCATTAGTTTTAGTAATCTTGTTACATGATTCACTTTGGTGCATATTGATTTTCTCAGTCCTAATTCTTAGTTTTGCCCAGGAGTGCAAAAGGATAAGTGTGGGGGTATTTGATGAGCATTTTATTTCCCATTTTTCCTTGCATTATTTTACTCCTATTATTGATACTTGTTGCCTATTTGACATTGTTTAGCTTGATTTAGTGATTTAGAGTTTATTGGACTATTATTCTGAATATTGTTTAATTTGGGATTATTTAGCCTAATTAATTCTATTTCTATTTTCAGGTCATATTTGGCACAAGGGCTTTTTGGACATTTTGGGAATGAAGATTTAACGTTGGAAGAGAAGATATATGATGAAGTGAAGATTGTAATCTATCTTTAGGATTAGTTGAGATTTAGTTATATCTTTTAAGATTTAGATTTTATCTATAAGATATTTTTAGATTTAATTTAGAGATAAGCTTTCCTTAGGATTTGGGCCCATGATTTAGGCCCGTTTTGTGATTTAAAAAAGCCAAATTCGTGTAAACCCTGGGAGACCTTCCATTCTCGTTTTTTACATTCTCTCTCATAGAGAAGGCTTAGTTTTGCTCTCCAAGCTTGTGGAGGCTGCTAGGGTTTCTCTCTCTTCCCTTTTTTCTACACGTTTTTGACTTATTTCATCATGGAAGGCTAAACTCTTAGGTTAAATCCCTTTGGTAATGTATCACATACTCTTGAGGTTTTGTTCTTAATGCTATTTCGTTTTTATTCACTGTTTTCATGCTTATTGATATGTTATGGTTCGCTTAGTTCCATTATATAGAGATAATCCATGTGTATGAATGCTTAATTTATGCAAACTCGTAAAAACTCCATGCTTTGACTTTTAATGCTTAATTAGAGGTTTGGGTTTTGGGGTGAGAATTGAATTTTCGCTTAGTATTTAATTCTCACGAGTTGGACAGTGAAGAGGAAAGAAATTGATCTTTTGTGACCGATGATAGAGTTGTGAACGCGAGCCAAAGGGGTTTATCCGCTTTTCCTTATCTGTTTCTTCGTTTTAATTTAATTCTGTTTTGATTTCAATTATTCAATATTCAATATAAAAAAAACCCCCTGTTTTCTATGCATACTATGTGTTCGACCTTTTGCTTGATAAGATATTCCTTGGGAGACGACCTAGGATTCACTTCCTAGTACTATACTTTAACTGTTTTTATTTGTATCGGGTACGGCCTCGATCAGTGTGCCTAACGGTTATTATGTTTTGATTGTGAAAGATGAAAATCCCGATAAGCCCAAAACAATTTGGGTACCCTCAAGCAAAACTTAAATTTTTTTCAAGTACTTTTGAAGGGCTATGTGCTTAAACGTTTTTTTTAATTGCCTCTTCTTATGTATATTTGTTTTAGGGGGAGAAAAGTGTTTTTTTTATCGGGCTATAAATCATCAAGTGCCATCATTGCTCATAATCCAACATGTGTTATTATGTTCTTCCTTTGGCATATGCTCTTAATTTAGGCTCTTTTTTTATCATGCCAAAAGGGGGAGAAATGGTGTTGTTGTTTATGTTGTGCAGGTTTATGCTGTTGCATAAAGTTAGGGGGAGTTTATGCAAAACAACAAGGTTGATATTATCAAGGATTTGTCATCATCAAAAAGGGGGAGATTGTAGAATCAAAAAGGTTTTGATGAAGACAAATAAATCAACAAGTTGTCCTTGATGAAGACAAAGCAACAACAACCATTTAGAAGTTTTCCATTTCCCGCTCCCTTGTAATATTTTATATTTATGTTGAGTGTGGGTGGTAGACTTAGGATCTTACTCAAGCGATTATGAGTTAGTTAGCATGAATACTAGTTAAGCTAAATATTTGAAAAAGCTTAGAAAGGGACTAGGACTTCTGGAAAATCAATTTTGACATTATTTTTAAGAAAGTAGCAGTGACTACTCGAGTAGTTGATGCACTACTCGAGTAGCCTGCAATGTAGAAAAATGGCCTGCTCACTGTTTCCCCTAACTACTCGAGTAGTCTGTTGACTAATCGATTAGTTCTCAACTAATCGATTAGTTGCTGCACTAATTGAGTAGTTTGAGAAACAGTAAGTCCACCAATTTTCTCACTACTCGAGTAGTGCTCCAACTACTCGAGTAGTACGAGTCTGTTCAGTCAATTTTTCAAATTCTAATATGGTTGTTGAAGAGGCAATCAAGGGAGAATCTTTCCTAATTAGTTTTCTAAGGCTCCTCTCTGATTCTGGCGATTTGAAAACACAATATAATCATTACCTCTTCAACAAGAGCTATACGGATCATCTTGAGCAAAAACGTTTTCAAACCTTGCACCCAAAAAGAACCTTTGATCCAATCCCTTTCTAAGAATCAATCTCATTCTAGTATTCTAGCTTTCTTACTCATTGTCAATTGAGATTGTTTGGAGCCGCTTCGCTGTGATCTGATTACTCCATTGAAGAAAGGAAGGAGCACTTGAAGGTTTCAAGAGGCTCTATTGCTAAAGGGAGAAGGTGTTCTTGAAGGTTTCAAGAATCTCTCTTTTTGTGGAAGGTTGAAGAGGTTCTTCAACAGAGAATCAATTGAAATTGGGGTAAGGTTCAAGAGTTTGGTACACTCTTGAAGGGTTAGGATTAGATTGAGTGAGGTTCACTAATTAATCCTGTTTGTATCCAATTTAATTGATTATTAGTAGACACTCCCTAAGGTTTAGGGGGGACTGGACGTAGCTCTCAGTGGATAGAAAGTGAACCAGTATAATAATTCCCTGTGTCTATCTTTTATTGCTTTAGTTTATTTCTGTTATTTAATCTTTCTTCAGAACCTTAAGATAGCAAATCATCCGCTTCTGTTCTTGGCTTTGTGTTAGCAAAACCCAGCTTTTGAAAACTCTGTTATCTGTCTGAATTGACACGCACTACTCAAGTAGTCCATCAACTAATCGAGTAGTTCATTTATTTTTGGACAGAAAATTATTTTTGTTTTAAAACAATAAGCGCGTAATTTGTTATTATCAATTACATTCGAAAAATTAGTAGCGTTACTTCAATTTACTATTCACCCCCCTCTACTAAATTGTTAGGCCGCTTGTTGGTTTCCAATAGTTACTCCTTTATTAATTAATAGTTACTCCAATTTAATTGATTATTAGTAGACACTCCCTAAGGTTTAGGGGGGACTGGACGTAGCTCTCAGTGGATAGAGAGTGAACCAGTATAATAATTCCATGTGTCTATCTTTTATTGCTTTAGTTTATTTCTGTTATTTAATCTTTCTTCAGAACCTTAAGATAGCAAATCATCCGCTTCTGTTCTTGGCTTTGTGTTAGCAAAACCCAGCTTTTGAAAACTCTGTTATCTGTCTGAATTGACACGCACTACTCGAGTAGTCCATCAACTAATCGAGTAGTTCATTTATTTTTGGACAGAAAATTATTTTTGTTTTAAAACAATAAGCGCGTAATTTGTTATTATCAATTACATTCGAAAAATTAGTAGCGTTACTTCAATTTACTATTCACCCCCCTCTACTAAATTGTTAGGCCGCTTGTTGGTTTCCAATAGTTACTCCTTTATTAATTAACAAAAGAGTATGATATTCAGGCTAAAATCCACATGACTTGAATAGATCAATGGAGTGTAAGCAATATTATTAAAACCATACCAGTGATCAAACCGGTCAGGACAGTGGTTCATTGGTTTAGTGGTTTAACAAGTCGAACGGTAATTAAACCGCACAGATACATACCGGTCAAACCGTTTAACTCAAGCACATATATATATATATATATATATATATATATATATTTGTATATAAATATAAGAATACTAAATAGCTGTATAAAAAAATTATAAAAAAAAATACTCATTTAAAATCCATAATTAGTAGTGTACATTTAATTCCCAAAAACAAACATCCATAACAATCACACTTCAACTGTTAAACAAGTTCATAGTTTAAACTTCAACTGTTTCTCTTTTGCAACGTCATTTTGTTTCTTTTTCTTCTTTAGTGTTTGAGTTTTCTTTGGCCTTTTGAGTTCCTTCACGTAGAAATTTCTGTCTTTCTGAATCCTAATTAAAATAAAATTGCAAAACGGCGTCGTTTTGCTTTTTGCGTTTTTTTATTTTGCAAACCGCCCAGTTCACACAATACCGACCGGTTTGATGGTTTTCCAGTTTGATGCATGCCCGATATTTTAGCGTACCATACCGGTTAGCGATCCGGTTCACCGGTTTTTCGATTGAACCGGCCGATACGGTATGATTTTAATAACACTGAGTGTAAGCATTAAGATAAACTTTCATCAAACACATTATGTGCACCTTTAAATCACAAACTATCTCATAAAAAATATCAACCAAATTTACATAAACAACTCAAAATCATACTCTTAAAAAAATGAATAACAGGAATAGAAATGCTAGGGAGAAGCTTTAACCTTTTTTAAACACTTAAAATTAGTGATTTATCCTTTCTTCTCTCTCATTTCTTCAAATTGTTGTTCCTTCTCCTTCAGTTTATTTTTCATCCTTCAAACCCTAGTACTTCATTATACTTATGCAACCTGAAATAGGGAATAAGATTTGAGACAATGATCTTGAAACATAGAAAGAATGAAAGAAGAGAGAAAGAATGAGAGAATGAAGTTTTGAAATTTGAGAGAAGAGAAGAGAGAAGAGAGTTGCAACTCCCTAAATTTAAATTTATATTCATTTATTTATATAAAAAAAATGTGATTTTTTTTTTTAAATAAATTTAAGACGCTAATAATTCGACTCAACACATAATTATAGGCTGGAACCACACCATAAAATAATATACATCATAATACATTAATCATAAAACTCAAGTTACACATCATCATATAGTCAATCGTCATAAAAGATAAACTCCGAGTTATATACACCTATACACATTATACCACAATACAAAACATAACCCAGAGCTTTGGTTCGAAACTCAAAACAGAAAAGTACAAGCTATTATTATTCCCCTAGGATAGGTGGAATATATGCGACTCCCCTATGGGGATTCTTAATTAGAGGGGACGCAACTGAGGAAGAGGATTTGAGTAGTAGATAAGAATCTTCACTTCCCTTTTCCAGGAGAATGTGACGCCCACCCCATATCACTCCCCATCAGGGGGTAGCCTCAGCTCTTCGTGGTTCGAATTTTGAGCCATGACCTAACAAACAAAAGGGCAGGGAGTAAGTTATAGCTGAAGCACATCATCAAATAATAATCTATCAGAACTAGAAATAACAAACACAAGTAATCAAGTAATCAAAGAATAATGTAGTACAAATGCACACCCAATTTATCACATAATTCTCTGGTAATTAATTAAGTGACGTGATGCATGCATTCTAATCTCATCTCCATCTTTGGATCCAATATCAATTCTTCTCAACCCTTCGTCTGGTTTCTCATTACTAAATCAAAGGAAAGCAACTGGGAGTAAACGTCTTTTAACCACGACAGATCACACAACTCATCTATGTGTACCCTCGCTCTCTAGGGTTAGATCATTGCCAAAGGTCCGCCCTCCGCAACCATGATATGCACCCAGAGGCCAATAGGATATATTATGGTTAAGCAAAACTATCCCGAGAAAAGTCTGCAGAAACCCCCCCCCCATCATAGGACTGTTTTACCCATAATAATCCCCACGCACGGTTACAGACGAATCACCGTCAAACCTGACCTCTGCACATTCTCGCACCGATCCTAGGAGTTCTCTTTCTAATTCTTAGAATGGTCGTATCTTTCCCGATATCCTATCTCACCATCCGCAACTCCTCGTGCGAATGCAAATAATTTATAGTTTCACTTTACGTTGTTAATTCTTTGCATAATTACGAATCCATGTTCATAATCAAACATCATCAAAATCATCATAAAATATTCATTCGTTCCTAGAATTTCCTGTCATGACCCATTAATGCATTAGATTAAGGCTAGGTGTATTAAAAATTAGCAAATCTCAATTCAGGGGCCTTCATAATCGATTACCAAAGGGTAGTAATCGATTACCACGTGAAAATTCAAATTTTGGTACCAATTTCAGCCTGGTAATCGATTACCCTGTAGCAAAATGCACACTGAATTGAGTTTTGCTATACCAACTTTTGATACACTTCACTTTAATCCAATACAACTCAAAACAGATTCAAATCACATATAATCACATCTGTTCATGCATATTTCAAGCAATGAAAGCTTCAAATTCATATACAATTCAAGTAATATGCATAAAAGATGTAAAATCACAACTTCACATATGATTTTCATTTCCCTTATAAAACAATCCAAGTTAATCATTGATTTAACTCATATTCATCATATAAAAGTTGTTCAAATCAAGAAATAGGACTTAAATGACCTCCAAGTCATATTCCTATCTCAAGTTTTCATTTTTCATACTTTGGCCCTTGAGTTCATGAGAACTCCTGCATTTCCAGCCTATAGATTATTATTCTAGCACCCGGATAACTTCTCCGTTACCTATTAGGAGTGTTTGATACTGATTTAGGTTGAAAAAAACGGATTTGTTGGGAAAATCCCAAAGTTTAGTTTCAGCCTTCAAAGTGCTCTGTTTTCAGTCCAACAAGGGTACAAAATCAGTGTTGATCACTAAGAATAAAGCACAATAATTCGTGATCAATTATTAGAATCAAAACTAGGACATGAAATCTTGATAATAAAACAAGTTTGAAGCCCAAAGGATGCTTGAGCTTACCACACGAATCAAGGAAAGATAGCTTCTTGAATCTGAAATACAGATTTCAGATTTGAACACCAACCTTTGCAGGCTTATATCTCCTTCTACAGACCACCAAATCACCCAAACTTGGTACCAAATTGAAGAGGGTTGAACGAACTTTAATTTGGTATAAGATTTGTAAGGGTTTGAGGTTCAGATCATGGAAAACGAATCAGAGAAATGTCGCACCAGAAAAACACGATATTTCAGAGTTTTGGCTTTGTTCTTGAGTTTTTGTGTTGTATACTCCCCCCTAATTTAAATTAATCCACCCTAAAGTGTCCCTTTCAATTAGAAACAGTGTTAAGGGTGATTTTTATGCAAATTGTGGCTGAAATTGTTGGAAATTCCCAGCCATTCGTTCATTAATCGACTTAATTCTGGCGGTGCAGAATCATGGTAATCAATTACCACTTCCTGGTAATCGATTACTTAGACTTAAATTTTGACCAGGTAATCGATTACTAGCCTTGGTAATCGATTACCTAGGCTTTTTGGCCTTCAAATACAATTTCCACCTTTGGATGTGAAGACAAGAGGGTTGGGAAGTTTGTCTCCAAATTTGGGCACGATCCGACGGTTAACGAATGAGATATGACACGATCTTTGGGTGATGTTTTCACTAAAATTCACTTAATATTCATATAAAATTCACATAGTATCTTTATAACATTTATTCACATAATATCCATTTAATATCTACTTACTATTTCATTTAATATTTATAATTTCGAGGATAATTCTGGTGGGCGTTACAAGAGTGAGAGAGAAGAGAGACCATGTTTTTGTTTTAAGAGAGAAAAAAGAAGAGAAAAGAAAGAATGAAGCATATAGAGTGTGAGAGGGAGAAGTGACTGAGTTTTTTTTTTTTTGTTCTTAAATCTGATGAGTTTTCTTTGGGCCTTGGCAATTGAGCGACATATTTTTTGGTTTTAAATTTCAAATTGTTTTGCTGAGAGTCACGTGACTCAGTTGAAAATTGGCCAAACAATAACTTGACCACACAATCACTGTTCAAATCATCAATTTGGCACTGTAGTTTTGTGAGTGTAATTACTTATAAAGACATTGTTTCAATTTGGAAGAATCAACTGTAGCCCAAACAATTGATTTCAATCTTGCTTTTTAAAAATATATTGATTATTTTAAAATAAATAAATTTGAAAATTAATTAAGGAAAATGAAAAGTATTTACAAAAATTTATTTAGAGTAGGAAAGGGTTTTTTTTTAAATTTATAATTACGAAAATATTAATATAATATTTTGAAAGGAAATGAATAAAATATATTTTGAATTTTTGAAATTTTAAAGGTCATAACCAATTGCAAGGAGCTGAATAACCGGTTACGTTGGGTTCAGAAGCTTCAATCTGAAAGCCTTCAACACGAAAATGGTGGAATTCTCTCGAATTTACCCATTAGCTACCACCTCTTGCTGGGGTAAATTGGCGAGGGCTCGATGGAGGGGTGATTTAGCTTGTATGTTGGCAATATGAGAGTAAATCCCTAGGATTTTCACTCTCCTCAACCTCATCCTTTTCCATCTATAAATAGGGCCTTAGTTCAGCCCTTTCTCTTCATAATTGAGGCTTGTTCGTAGCTAAACAACACATACATGAAGTACACATTGCTTGCCTTGAGAAATTGTACACCAATCACACACTATAAGTTCAACTAGAGGTAGAAATCATAGTAAAAAACAGAGGAACCAATGGTTGTTTTAGATTCATGGAGCTGACTTTGGAGCAAAAGTTTGATAAGGAAACTCCACAATTTTCTTTCAAATTCATTTCTAAAATCAACATAAGATATTCCACGATTGATTCTAACCCTTACTTGTCTATTTTAGTGGTATATTCACAATGATTTTCCCTGGTGAAGTTGGCATGCCAAATATGTTTTCTGTTTCTGGTTTGGGTTATGGTTGGAGCTGTTCTTGTAGAATTTTCATAAGTGCTAGGCCTGTAATTTATCACAGATGTAAGGGAGAAGTTAATTATATTGTTAGCATGGAAATTAATTGATTAGAAGTGTATAAAGAGATTCCTTAGCTCAAGGGAATTGAATGATGCAAATTGAATTGGATATGAAGCTTGGAGGCTTTTCCTATAATAATTCAGACCTGAGAATGTTCTAATAGTTGTAGGTGAACCAAAAATAAGTTGGAATTGAAGTTTAAACTGAATTCTTGAACTATTGCATGTTAAAAGTGATTTTACATGAAAGAGTGATTTTCGAAAAGGTTCATGTTATAACACTATAATTAAGTTGGAACTAATGCTAAATAGGTTCTGAATGACTAATATGAACTAAATTTATGATAATTATGGATAGATTGGACTGATTCTGAGTTTTGATATATAAATTGCCTAAAATGAATGATTATATTCTCTTTGTGTTCAATGAGATTCAATGTGATTACTTGCCAATTGAGCTCAAGTTACAGTTCAAATATGTGCTAAAAGTGTTGTAATAAGATGTGGAAGTGTTGGATTTTGATTCTATAAGAATTTGATGTGTAAATCCCAAATTTTAGTGTTTAGATTGTCATCATAACCGGTTATCGGGAGGCCGTAACCGGTTATGGACAAAAAATATTTAAATCCTTATTTTGGATTTACATATTAATTCTATATAATCAAATAATTATTATTTAAGCCTATTTGTCATTATTCTAATAGTTATGATGAATGTGCATAATGAAAATTAACATAAAAAAATGTGCATTCATGCATAGTCAAAAGGTGTTATGATAGTAAAGTGGAAAAGACACATGAAATATTATGATAATCTGAATTGCAAATGTTACAGAGATTAGGTTTATGATATCGATTTGTCAAATAACCGCTGGGAATTATTATGGGTGGAATAGTCCTATGATAGGTTGATTTGGCCGATCTCTCCTAGGATAGTTCTGCATAACTGTAATATATTTTATCGATCTCTTAGATATATTTTGACTAATCGAGGACGATTCTTGGTATGGTCATGGTGCTAGGTGGATTTAACAATGTGAATTGTATAATGGCGTACAAGTGTACAAAACGTTAACCCTCAGTTGCTTTTCCCAAATTAAGGTATATACTAATATTGAAGAAGTGATGAGTATTGGATACAAAGGAGAAAAAATTAACATGTTGCATACATCATGCCATACTTATAAATTATAATAATGTGTAAAATTGGGTATGCTCATGCATTATAACTTGTTATATGATCTAATTGTGTTTGTGAAATTTTAATACAATTAATTTTACATCTATATAGCGATAAAATAATGACTTACTCCCTACTCTTATTTATGTGTAAGGTAACCATAATGTCGAGGAATATGATATGTCTGGAAGTTCGCCCGCTTAATAGGGGAATTCAGGAGCATGATAAGCATCTTGCTACTTTCGAAGGAGAAATAGAGATCAGTTTTCATCATCCTAACCCGAGAGCAAGGATGCGCCCACGACAAATGAGAGTTCCAATGATATTCACTCAACATGTTTCACTTGCCTATGTTTATCGTCATCCTACTTCATCTCCACCCATGAGAAATGAACCGAGACTCCGCCGGAATCCTCTCTAAGCTTCCCGTGATCATGTGGTACCTGAGAGACCTCTCACTCTAATGCCTAACCGAAGGGTGAACTTTGCTCCGGTCCCCGAGTATATCTCGAATCCAAGAGTCCCCTTGGGAGGCAAGAGTAAGGAGGAAGAGGAAGAGCCAATAGAGAATCCTAGTGAGGGGGATGATGAGGTGGTGGAGAATGTTATGGACAACAGATGGAGGGATGATTGAGGAACATGGGTGGTGGTCCCTGTTGAGCAAATATCTTTGGTACTATATATATATGTGTGTGTGTGTGTGTGTGTTACTAATGTAGTGTTTTGTAAATAAATAACCATATAATAGTATTAGTACTTGGTAATTATCCGATCTGTGCTAGGGGGAGTTGACCCAATTCCTCTCCAACAATATTATGTGAACTAAAATAATATTGTAAATATTTTTCAAGAAATGTAAATAAAGGTAGTACTTTTCCAAGTATATTGTCTTTCTAGAATTTTGTGTTATGTATAAAAAAAAAGAAATAGAAAAATTAGCTTAGAAAATAGTAGTTTAATTTGGGACGTTACACTTAGTGGTATCGCGGCAGTTTAGATCCCTTGGCCTTGGAGTATGGCCTTACATACCATCCTTAAGTGCAATTCTGACCCAAATGTGCATGCAGGTTACAATGGCAATAGAAACAACAGTAACCATGCAATCAATGATGTTTTTGATTGTATCATTGTTATATTGGAGAATGTGATGCAACCACAAAATCAAGCACCGATGGAATTCCAAGGACTTGGAGAACTTCGAAAGAACGATCCATTTCTTGTTTCTATAATTCCAAATAGCTCACAAGATTACGAACCATTTTAATGTCGATGTTTTTTTTTGGGCTCCTTTAAATAAACTGATGGTTTGACCCTATGTGTTGCATAAAGTGTGCTTCACCCTCCCTTAGCAAAACAATATTTACTCCTACTCGCTTTTAGAAGATTCTTAAACTCTTGAGGTGAACCAAAATTACTAAAATGTTACATCGAAAAGACGTTCAAAAGTAAATTCAAGAGATAAAAATCATTCAACTTTATATTATTGATGATTTAAATAGTTGTGTACCATTAGAAAAGCTGCTTCGGATCACATAGTTCTTCCAATTCTCAATTGAATTACAAGAAATGTCACTACCACCAATGCGACGAACTTTTGTCTAACAATATTGAATAAGTATACTTAGATGACCAAACCAAACCATAGGTTGTTGAATGAGAACATTCATAATTAGTCGCTAGCTCATTGACCATTATTTAGGAGACCTAATAAACAATGTATTATTATACAATATATTATTAAATGGTGAGTACTTTATATATATGGAATTGTTATTTGCAATAGTGTAACTCATTTGGTAGAGCTTCAAGACAAAATATATTCATACATAGTAACAATAAGAGAAAATGGTCTATTTGGTCCCCCAAAGATACACATGACATCAGTTTAGTCCTCAAAAGATTTCTGGAATCAATTTAGTCCCCAAAGATCAGAATGACATCTCGTTAGTCTCATCGTCCATAAATCCGTTAGTCAACCTTTTTAGTGCCACGTGTCACATTCTCATTGGTTATTTCCGGCGAACATATTTAGACACGAACCACAGGATTATTCCCTCGTAAAATCTCAACCGTTGCTTATATTTGACGGTCCAAATTTAAAAATGAAAAATAAAATATAAAACTATATTTAATCTTATTTAAAAATATTAAAAATTCGGAAAAATATTAAAATTTCTGAAATTTTTTATAAAAATCTGTAAAATATTTTTAAAAAAATACTGAAATTTTTTATATTTTAAAAATTAATAAAAAATTCAGAAAATAATAAAAAATTCAGAAAATTTTAAAATATCTGTAAATAAAAAAGTAAGAAAATAATAAATAATAAAAATTACGAAAATAAAAAAGTTAGAAAAATTTTAAAAAACATGCAAATATATTTTTAAAAAATTCTGAAAATAATAAAAAATTCATAAATACATTTAAAAAAAATCTGAAAATTTCATTTTTCTTTTTAAAAATTTTATAAACTAAATATGCTTTTAAAAATTTTAAAATAGTTAAATGGTTTTAAAACACTTTTCTTATTTTTTTAATTATTTTTTCGAATTTTTTATAATATTTTACAGATTTTTTAATAATTTTTAGAAATTTTTTATTATATTTACTAATTTTATATTACTTTTTAGATTATAAAAAAACGAAAAAAATAAAATTTTCATATTTTTGAAAAATTTATTTATGTATTTTAAAATTTTTCTGACTTTTTTATTTTCATTATTTTTTATTATTTTATAAATATTTAAAAAAAGGAAAGACACTTTTTCATAATTTTTTAAAATATTTTACAGATTTTTAAAAAAAATTCTGAATTTTTTGTTATTTTATAAATTTTTTATTATTTTTTAAAATATAAAAAAAATCATTATTATTTTAAAAATATTTACAGATTTTTAGAAAAACTTTTCTGAATTTTTTAATATTTTTTCGTAATTTTTTAATATTTTTTAATAATATTAAATATAGTTTTATTGTTTATTTTTCATTTTTAAATTTGGACTGTTAGATATAAGCAACGGTTGAGATTTTACGAGGAAATAATCCTGTGGTTTGTGTCTAAATATGTTCACCGAAAATAACCAATAAGAATGTAACACATGGCACTGAAAAGGGTGACTAACGGATTTATGGACGATGAGACTAACGGGATGTCATTCTGATCTTTGGGGGACTAAATTGATTCCCAAAATCTTTCGGGGACTAAGCTGATGCTAGGTGTATCTTTGGGGGACCAAATAAACCATTTTCTCTAACAATAAACTTCTCAAGTTTGAAATAGATGAATTAGGGGATTCGAAGCAACCATCCTATTGGTACAAGGCTATTCATTTTCAGTAAAACATAACTAGATATCAAATGTGGCAAATGTGTAAATCTGACTACATGGGATTCGAATCCAGTCTATGACATTTAAGACCAAGCCTCAATATGATATTTACCAGACTTTTCTAATGCCTTAATCCACCTAATCGCAGCATCCCTTGAGACCTCGTTTTCTTTTGATACAATTTCCTCAAAAGCTGATGTAACATCTGTAGGCATTTTGGTTGAAGAACCTGCTATATAAACAGCAGCCCCCTCAGCTAGTAGTTTCCATATCCTTTGGCTTTGCTCCCTTATTTTATGCTGAACATAAACCTTCTGGGGTTGGTCTCTTGAGAAAGCAACATAGAAACCTCCACCTAATGCTTCTGAAAGCACCCCGGTGTTCTGTGAATGGGACAACCAGAAGTCTCGGTACAAATAGTCACCATCTTCATTCCGACACCCAAAAAAGAAAATAATTGGAGCAGTGGGATTAGTCTTACTCTGCAGTGCTCTTTCCTCCACAAATCCACGGAAAGGTGCACATCCTGTCCCAGGTCCGACGAGTATGAGGGGAAGTGACGGCGATGGTTTAGGAAGAGAACCTTTACGGAACCATGCTGGAATATAGACTTCTGCTTAAAACAAAAAATAGTTAAGCACATAAACATGTAAAGTGATGGTTACTTAACTAAAATAAACTGCAACAAGTGGTTGGTTTTGTGAACATACCATCTTGGGGATCTAACGCAGCTAGCCATGATGAGCAAAGTCCTTTTTTCTTCCTCTGGTAAGGCGTTGTCCAGGACACAACATTTACAGTTAAGTGTACTTGATTGGGATGAGCTAATTGAGAAGAAGATATGGAGAATGCTCTTGTTTTCAGTGGAGGAACTAATTGGACTAGCCACTCAAATGGCATTTGCACAGAAGGAAAATCTTCTAATACCTTTTTTTTTTCAAAAATATAAATAAAAAAGCAAACAGATATATGCATAAGTTTGATTACATGAAATGGACTAAAAACAAAAAAAAACAGGCAATAAAGGAATATCTAAATGATTTTTGTTATTCTATGACACATCCACATTTATTTTGAGTCAGTGTATGAACCACCCAACTTTCTAATTATTGTTTCTTCAAAATACTTCTCCATTTATGAACCATTTTAGGTGTTCTAATTCCAAAATGCAACGTATCCATTACCCACTTTTTTGCATGCCAAATAAATACGGAATTTGCTGACAAAACTGTTACAATTGGTTTGGTTTAGAGACGGTCTTGCAAATTGAAGGGAAGACAAACTTCCTTAATCATGCTGGGATGGTGAAGCTTAAAAAAAAGGGAGACAAAAGTTTGGGTGTTACTTTGGTTTATCATCTTACGGTCAATATGGCTAGAGAGAAACAATGTTATCTTCAACAATAACACTGTCAACATGGAAAATTTGCTTGACATAATAAAGCGGGAGTAGCTTTTTTTTTTTTTTTTTTAAATGGATTCATAATCCATTGGAATGTTTAAAACAATGTTAATGACAGTGTTTCTCTCTCTAGTTAGCTTGTAATTTTATTTTGGACTTTGTGTACCATTGGTACTCCTATTTTAATAAATTTTTATTTGCCGATAAAAAAAGGCGTAACTGCTCAACAACTCAGCATGATGAAAAAGTCCATACCAAGTTAGAAGAAGAATTCAGTTCATAAAAGTAATAATGAAGTGACTCAAAGCGTAATCATCTATGATATAGAATTCATTGACCTTACCTCAAGAACAGTTCTCCTTTCCTTCTGATTGTATTGGTACATGTCATCTCTTCCTTCAGAGGAAGCAAAATACTTGAGTCTTTCAATCTCATGTTCAGCTGTTGCAAAAAAGCTCATGACCTGGAACATCAAATTTTCAAGTTAAGATTCTAATGCTGGAAGTTATGGGCATGTAAAAAGCATGTTTATAAGCCTTGTGCAGAAGATAAAATTATCCGAAATGATGCCCACTTTTTAACCATTCTCTCTGTCTCAATATTTTAATAAAATCATCATGAATCAAGAATAATATGATACACATTGAAGAGGAAAGACAGAAGTGCCATGCTCAAGCACTAAGCTAAGCAATGAAGGACAGTGTAGGAAAAATAAGGAATGGGGATACTAGTGTTATAGAATAGGGTATAATTAGTGGCCTAGGAATCCGCTGGTAACTAGGTTTCCTAAAATATAATGTCCAAATTAGGAACGAAAGGAATTCAGCCTGTTAACTGTATATATGTAGGACTCCTAATATAAAGTGTACAAATTAGGAATTAGAATAATAATGTGATTATTATTTATTATTTTTATTAATAAAAAATATGATTAGAAGATAAGAGAGAAAACTACAATAATAGGATAAGAGATCCTCGTAGGAACAAAAAGAAGCACCTAAAAACTACGTAAATTGGTCATGCAACACCGCATGCCAAACTCTGCAAATCTATCATGTGAATATCCCTAAAAGACCATGGGATATTTACACCAAAGCAAAGCCAACAAGATGGCTCTATACCTGACATAATCTAGAGACGAGAAGGATGCCAAACATTTTATTCCAAAGCACATTAGCTGCTGAGCAATGTAAAAAAAGATGATGTCCATTTTCAGATTCTGAACCTCACATCATGCACATATTAGGAGATAAGGCAGTCAGTGGTTTCTACTTCTAGAGCATATAATTGGTGTAAATCCTATTAAGAACAGCAGTCCATACAAACACTTCAACCCTAAGAGCTTTAGACTTCCAAATGGGTTTCTCCAAAATCCTATTAGTTGTAAATCAGAAAAGGCCCCATACATAATTCTGTACTATTGATAGAGATCAATACAAGTCAAAATTGGGCCAATTGTGTCATTGTATCAAAGCCAGAGCCCAACTCTGTCATGGGCTTGCCAAAGTCCAATATCTCCTGCCTCAATCTCTATGGTGCACTTGCACTTAATGCCAATTGGTTTTAAGATGGAATCTAACCATGTTGATAGCTCTTCTACTACACCCAAGGACAAGTCTGAGTTGATTATGTCGGAGACTGCATGCTAAGATTATCTCATAGATTCTGGGGGCCATTGAGCCGCAGATGCTCAATAACTTACATTCTTTCACGACAACCATGGAGATGTGGGATGACCATGATAGTCTTTGTCCACATAAAAATTCTTAATTTTCATTATTATAGTCCATAAAATAAACTTTAAACAATGCTGCTATTCTGAATTTGAATGTAGTCCTTTGTGTAGTCATTAAATTATCGCATGCAAGGTGAAAAATTTCAAATAAAAAAGGGAAGAACATAAAATAGAAGAACTAGAGGGAAAATATGAATTCAATTAGATAATTCTCTTTTAAATGGTATCATAAAAGGACAATCAAAACATACTGCATCTTGCCTCAAAGAAATACCGTCGAGGGGAAGCTGAAGCTACATCCATTGTCAACTCCACGAATGTTCTTAACTTTACTGGGACTATAGAACCATCAGCACTACAATCATCCAGTTCCCTGGGATTAACCTGGAATTTAGGAGATTGCTTAGCAGTTGATTAAATGTGTCAAATAGCATCTGAAGAACATATTTATATATGGGCATGAGGTAGCATGGTCTGAACTCAACACTGAGAAAGGAAGAAGAACCACATTATATAGAAGAGTTACAATATTAATTAATCTAAAAAGACTTACAGAGATGAAAGAATCAGGATCCAAGTTACAACGTCGTATGACAGAGTCAACAGCTGCCAAATCTTGGCCAGGGAGAATTTCAAGGACATCACCAACATCATATTCAATGGCCTGAAGAAACCATAATGCATCTTTTTATTCAAATGAGGAGGATGAATAACCTTGTACCACATGATGTAAAAATAGAATTTGAAGAAGCAATGTAATATGTTTTTACTATATAAAAATGTCATGAAAAAAAAAAACCTTGCACATGCATATACAACAAGATTAAAGAGGGCATGGTATAAATTAGTAGCGTACATGTGAAACAAATTCAAATTCAAAATGACGAACATCTCTTCCGCGCTTTAATCTAGTCAATGGATGATTCTTTACCTGCAGGATAAGAATCAAACAAATTGGGGCTTACAATAGATAATGATGCCTTGGTGATAGATAAATAACGTTACTAAGAAGAATGCTTATTATCACAAAACTCTTTTTGTAAAAAACTCACGAATGATAAGTCCGCAGTAGTTGCCATAGCCACGTAAGAGAAACTACTTCCATTTTTAAGATTTATCATTTTTTGATAAAAGAATAATGCTTTTGATACATAAATCATTTCGTGAATTCTGTTCATAGGAGATAGAAGTTCTCAACTCCTCATACATATTAGAAGTCCCGACACGCATGTACTAGATTAATGCAGAACTAAGTTCATTTATGCTACTCTTAATGGATTAATGGATATAAAGCATTGCAACACTACAAATCAAATACTACATATCAAATGTCTTGTTCTTTACTTCGATAGAGCTGATGAATTGATCTATATTAATTATGCATGTTGGCCAGTGCAGTGCGTCCAAATAGATGTGCAATTCAGTGCAACCTGTTTATTGATAACTGCTACAGAGTACTGTTTGTAGTGTCATCCTCAGCAGAATCGACATATTATAAATATAATAACGCTTACAAATTACCCCTTCAGGAAAAAAAAATAAATAAATGCTTGAGTTACAACTATGAGATGATAAAGTCTATTATGCAATACCATCTTAAGAAAGCAGTCAGGCCTACTTCCGTCAGAAGATGATTTACCCGGATGCACTGAACGAGCACTCCCAATTTGAATATTAAGACACGTTAAATCTGAAAGAATACATTTTAATCTAGTAAGCTCTAATAAGATTAACAACAAAAAATTATAACGTAATTAATTCTATTCGCACATGGAAATTTGTGCTTGCATGCATCGGATGGCTTATCAGACAGTGCAAAATTTCGAATAGCCCATCTGAAAAAATGAAAAAAAAAAAAAAATACACTATCCAATAGTCTATCCGAAAATTTGTGTGATTGCATATAGAAATTCCCAAAATTATAAACAAGGGAGGTAAAAATTCTAACTCAAAATCAAGCCATTACAGATACATACTACTCATCTAAAATAAGCCATGAGTATAGTATCGGGAACACCAAAGCAAAATTTTACTCCCAAAAAAAAAACAAGGAAAAAGCATTTTAAGATTAGATTATTATTAATAATAAAAAAAAAAGATGGATGGACACCAGAGAATGCCTATGTCATACAGTAATAAAAGCGAAGGACTCTAACAATTTTGTGCTAGTTCATTACTTAATATCGTCTAATTACCTAAGCATACAGTATGCATCCTACTCAATTCATAAAGGTGTCACTTGTAAACAACAAAAGCAATATATACATAAATACTGGGTGAGGTCATTGTGTCACACAATAATTGATATGGGAACATTGCATGTCATCCAAGAATATGATGAGTCTGGTGATGGAAACCAGATTTGAAACTATTGATAAAATCATAAAAACATGAATTACACACTTGAACAGCAATAAACTTGTCCAAAGATCAAAATCTCCTACTTCACACACAATACAGCAATGACTTGATGTCTCGGAGACTATGTCTCCTATAGATTGTTCTTTGTCAACAAACTCACAAATAACAACACATATCCTTCACACACTACTTCAGCCTATTTATTTTTGCAATAGGCTAATACATAACTGTCATGACTACCCATAACTACCATATAGCAGTCATTACAACACATAAAAACTATTTTTGCAGACTACAACCTATTTTCCTAATAATAAATATCTAATACATAATTTTCTCCAAAATACATAACTACTCACGACTCATTATGAAAATTATTTCAGACTACAATGTTTGCCTATAACTACCACATAGCAGTTATTACAACATACTCCCTCCGGTCCTATATATAAGCCCCTTTCAAGAATTTTTTTTTGTCCATAATATAAGCCCCATTTCACATTTCTAATGGCATTAATTACTACTTTTCCACAAACACCCCTATTTACTCAACACTTTTTACATTTCCAATAATAATAATAATAATAGGGGTACTTTTGAAAAAGCATACTATATATTTACATTTCCAATACCACTAAAATACTAACTAACATTTTAAAAGGTGCGAAATTTGGTCAAGGGGGCTTATAATAAAGACCCGAGGGAGTATAAAACAACCTTCGGACTACAACATATTTTCCTAATAAATACCTAATACAAAATTTTCTCCTACATACATAACCAATCACAGCTCATTAAGACAATTATTTCTGTCATGTAAAAATAAACCATCCATGATCAGATGATCCATGTTCAACTCATTTGGGATACCTGAGTCAGTAGAAAAATGTGACTCAACATTTTCAATGTTGTGATACGTAATTTGGACTTTGGGTTGATCAATCAATACTGTATCTTGAATCACAACATCAAGACCATTTGGGAAGAATTCTGGTTTAACCGTATTTAACATTCTCCACAGAGAAGACATCCAAGGATCCAGAGAACCTTCATAGCTACAAAGAATTATACCATCTTTAGTCACTTAAAAAATTTGCACAGTACAAAATTCAAGGAACAAGAAAAAGAATATTCTTGATTAAAATAAAAGAGCTTAATGACTAAATAAATAACAACTGCAAAGCATAGGGTATTCATTGAGTATAACAAAGTTCCCCATAGCCGGTAGGTAACAAACTCTAGTTCATAAATAGCAAAGGTAGACTAATATCTTCCAAGGACCTTGGCTCAAACAACAAATGTTTCTTCTATTGTGACCTTATAAGTTAAAGAAGGATGGCAAAAAATAGCATTCACAACTCTAGTTCCATGACTGAAACGATCCTACATTTCATTCTATCATAATCTCAAGTTGTCTTGATGCCCTTGCTTTGGGATAATTGACAAGTTTATATTATTAACCCCTCCCTTGTGTTTTACCCAAGGTTTTTTATTTTGATAAAAGAATAAATTTATTAAGATGAAGAGAAAGAATTACAAAGACTGAGGATACCAACGAACACTCCTAAGCAAAAGAACAAAATATAAAACATGCATGGAAAAGGGAAAATCAGAGCAACAGATCTTCCCAATCCATCAACATATCTATTAGAGAAACCTCACAACCCCACAAGAAAAGCTAAACCTCACAACCCCACAAAAAAAGCTATGAGCTTTGCATTTGCAGCCAAGAGACGCCAAGTCGCCAACTACCTAATCTTATCCCAAATCAAGTGATGTACCAAAGAAACCTTAAAAATGAGTCTATATCATGGCATAGATTGCACACTGCCTAGAACTGGCAGCAGAACAATGCATAACCAGGTGAGGTATAGACTTTGAGCAAGCACCATAAGTTACTCACATGCCTGGGAAAGTGCCTTATGTGGCCTACAAGCCTGCATCATGTCATTAGCAAAATTATCTTAATTCACAACGTAATCTACAATCATACCCAGAAGGGTGCTGATCATCTCCCAAGCCTCTTTCTACAATAGCTGTTCCACCAAGATCCATTAATCTCTTGTCCAACTTCTTTGCAACAAACTGCAACCATTCACATATAAGGCTTTATCCAAAACATCAAAATAAACACATGTGCCAAGATAAGACAGGAAAATTAGTTTAGATCTACATGGCAGAGTTACTAAATTGAAGTCCTTTGCAATATCATCCAGTCTCTATTTTGCTCACAATAAGTCAACAGATGATAAAGAATTCAAGATGAACATAGTCATCAAACGATGCAGCAGTCATAAGTATTACTTACAATAATCTATCTAACAAATAAAACACAACTTTTCAAACACCAAAAAGCAAACATGTAAAATTACATTGTACTTCGGGTAACCAGAATCTCCCAAACCGAAAACAGCATAAAGAACACCTTTCAGCCAGGAATTGCTCAGGTTTCTCTGAAGAAGAAACTTCCAAAAGGCCTGAATAGGAAAAAGAAGTATCATAAAAGACGATCAACTAAACAACCTCAAATTATACCAGAAAAGCAATTTAAAAATAACAATGAGTAACAAACAAAATGTTATAACCTTCATGGAATCAGGTGTGTCACCCTGGCCAGTGGTAGAAACCACAAAAATCACAGCTTCCTCCAGTGATAACATACTCTGTGTACAAAGCAACCAACATTGCACTTGATCTTAAACCATAATGTTCAGTCATAAATCACATCCACATCAAACCAGAAATTATTACAAGGTCCCGCACCACCACATTCATCATGATGCAGGCCAATAGCAACTTGACACAGAACAAAATGGAGTTAGAAAGCAAAAGAGATAAAATGAAAGGGCAGAATGTGTCTGGTTGCTATCGGCCTCGATCCCGGATGACTATGCAATAATTTTTCCATAAACACCATATGAAATTACAGGTTTGTCATCGTTATATAGAAAACTCACAGGGTCATATTGGTGAATAGAGAGAAGGGTAACGGGGCAGGCTCTTCGATCAGCTTGGCGAGCAAGACGCTCAGCGGCATCCAATGCATTCCCAGTCTGAGTGGCATACAGTATCATGAGCTTCCTACGCTGTCTCTCTTGCATTTTCTTCTAGACGATTTTCAATATGTGAGTTTTAAATTGACTGAATCGCACTATAATCTAGTTTTAGAAATTTCAGTGTTTCCACCAGAGTTTGTATCTCTGTGGAAATCTAGAATAGAAACCACATTTTTTCCAATTTTCTAAAAAACATAATAAGAATCATTCATAGAAATGCATAGTAGGATCCATCCAACTGGAATATAAGGCTTAATCATTCACAAAACAACCAACATATAGATTTTACTAAGCTCAGTCAACGTCCGTGCCAGAAAGATTTCAAACAACTTAGAACTGACGTTTCAACAATGCTATAATTCTCATAATCAAAATAGTCAGTAAATCGCAGCGATATATGGACGGAAAAGCTCAAAGCAAATGAATTCATAGACAAACATTTTCAAAGACCAAACCAATTGCACACCATTCGTAAAAGACCCAAGATAACTGAGGAAAATGGAATGACACCTAGAAGAGACCAATATTCATCAGCATAGAACAAATGGATTAGCAACCAACACAACACAAGCATTCCCTGGTTCAAACATTATATCAAACAAGCTGTGAGCATTATATTTGAACATGAAAAGGCATAGTAGAATAGGACTACAAACTAAGTCAGGCATTTCATCAAACAGATCATGTACAATCAAGAATGAACAAGTGCATGCATTCAAATCTTGATGGATTCTAATACGAATCTAACAGCTGGAAACGCATGACATAAATGAAAAAGAATGAATGGCGTCGATTAGATTACTTACCTTTGCAACCGGTTGCTTGTTTGTGCAAAAGAGAGTGGAATTCAATGTGGACCTGTGCGTGGTGTGAGGTCATCAGCCTAATACACGTGAGAACTTGAGCATATAACGCAATAGTCTAAAATTACCCCTAATAAAATTGATTAAGAAAATGGATTAATATGGTTAATTGTATTGAAAGAGTTAATAGTCACATAGATCCCCGAAAGATACCTATGGAATCAGTTAGGTCCTGAAAGATTTGTGGAATCTCTTAAACCCTTCAAAGATCATTTTAGCGTTACATTACTCCCTCATTCAATTTCGTCATGATGGACCTGATGTAATTCTACGTGACACGTTAAATGATTTGTCGGCCCCAATGCGATGTTGAAATGTTAAGAAGGTGCCACGTTTGAGCCAACAAAGCATTTAATGTGTCACATAGGATTCCGTTAAGTCCCTCATTGGGGAACTAATGTGATGCCAAATTGATCTTTGAGAGATTTAAGAGAGTCCACAAATCTTTGAGGGACCTAACTGATTCCAAAATGATCTTTGGGGGATTTAAGAGATTCCACTAATCTTTCAGGGACTTAACTGATTCCACAGGTATCTTTCGGGGACCTATGTGATTATTAACTCTGTATTGAAAATATGAATTTTTGGTATATATTTTCAAAATTATCCATGATAATATTATTGAGAATCTAAAAAGTATTGAATAAATTGGGGTGTTTGGGGAAAAAGGTAATTAATGTGGTATAGGGTCTTATAAACAGAAACAAGATAAAAATGTCAAAAGGGTCTTATATTTAGGGACGGAGGGAGTAAAATATACATGAAAAAATCTTACATTGAAGTATCGAAAGTACTCCCTCCGTTTCACGTATATATATATATATATATAATGTGTTTTAAGGTTATGCACGGGTTTTAAGAAATGGTTAAATGATGTAATAATTTGTTGTATTTTGACTATAATGCCACTATATAATCATAATAGAAAAGAGAGAAAGGTATTAAAAGTGAAAAAGAGAGTTTAATAAATAGGGCTGTGTTTGGAAAACTAGAATTAATTATGTATTGGATTTATAAAAGAATAGGACTTATGAAATATAGTACAAATGTTAAAAAAACATTACATATGAAACGGAGAGAATAACAAGCAAGTCGTATATGTGCTTAAAGTATCACCAAACAATAAACAAGGTAGCAAGTAAAATGTGATTGGTTCTAGAGAAATTTTATTACTCCCTCCGATCTTATTTATAATAATTTTTTGAGAATTTTTTTCATAAAGAAAAACAGTTAAACTTGTTAATGATATTGGAAATGTGAAATTTTGATATAATTTTTCAAAATTACCTCTAAAATTATTATTGAGACTCTAAAAAAGTAAAAAGTGTTGAGTTAACAGTGATGTTTATGGCCAAAAAAATGTAATTAAATGATATTTAAAATTTAAACAGGATCTTATAAATAGAACCAAAATAAAATAGTTCAAAAGGATTTTATATATATGGCTGAAAGGAGTAGTAGGTATGATATCATCACGTCTGTTTTTTATATCAATAATAATTTGACAAGATAAAAAATTTTTAGGATAAAATATTGGTTTTATTTGTTATATCTTATTCTAATTTTTAATAACATTTAATTATTTTTTTTTCTAAAAGATATATTCATATTAAGCCAACACTTTTTAAAATTTCAATAACAATTACAGAAGTAGTTTTAAAAAAATATATATGTTAAATATGTATATTTCCAATATTCCTAACAACATTATCCCACTTTTTTATGGACGTAAATTTCTCCAAAACTATCTTACATATAGGACCAGAAAAAATATAATTTAGATAAAAAAAATACTACCTTTGACCTATATATAAGACTTCTTTGGATGATTTTACGTATATTAAAGAAGTTGGTTAATCAATTATATAATATAAAAAGAGGATACCTGCAGTTCAAAAAATGCTGAGGTGTCGCTCCCATAGTTATTTCTCAAATTTTTAGTTTTTTAATTGATTAAAAATATTGCTATATATTGTGTGAAGATAAAATAAAAGAAAAGCAAGATTTTAGGAATCCATTAACTACTTTTTTATACTAATATTTAAAAAATCAATTCAAATCTTAAATATTCAAATAAAAAATTGTGTCATTTAAAAAAAATTGTGTCATTCAAATTACTTGATTTTAACAAATATTCCTCAAGTATGAGATTAAAATAGTATAATTTGAAATTGATTTCGAATATTATAACGGTTATGATTTGAAAAAGAAAAAATAAGAGATGTAACATCTTAAAAAAAAATTTTAAAGTGTTAGAAAGATTAAATTAGAAACCTAATTAATACGTTAAAGGATCCGTTAGAAGTCTAAGATGAATAAATAGATGTTAAAAAGGGTTAGGAATTATCAAAACGGGTCAAAAGTGTTAATTCCAAATTTTTAGGTAAAGCCAAAGGGCCAAGTAAAAAAAATCAAGATGATAAAGGCGAAAATGAAGGCTGCACAGGATAGGCAAAAGAGCTATGCTAACAAACGAAGACACCCCTTGGAGTTCGCCGAAGGAGAACACGTCTTCTTGCGAGTAGTACCGGCCACAAGAGTTGGACTAGTTTTGAAACCTAAGAAGTTAAACCCAAAGTTCATTGGTCCATACCAAATTCTGAAAAGAATTGGACCAGTAGCCTATCAAATTGCCTTACCTCCTCACTTATCCAATCTTCATGATGTATTTCATGTGTCGCAGTTGCGAAAATACATCCCCGATCCGTCACACGTAATAGCGGTTGATAATGTACCACTACGAGAAAATCTTACCTTCGAGGTACAACCCGTTAGAATAGGAGATCGAAGGATCAAAGAGCTCCGAGGCAAAGAAATTCCTCTTGTGAAGGTAATATGGAGGAGAGACAACATAGAAGAAGCTACTTGGGAACTGGAAAGTAAAATGAAGAAGTCTCATCCCCATCTTTTTGAAGGTACTTGAATTTCGGGGACGAAATTCTTTTAAGCAGGGGAGAATTGTAACATCTTAAAAAAAAATTTAAAGTGTCAGAAAGATTAAATTAGAAACCTAATTAATACGTTAAAGGATCCGTTAGAAGTCTAAGATGAGTAAATAGATGTTAAAAAGGGTTAGGAATTATCAAAACGGGTCGAAAGTGTTAATTCCAAATTTTTAGGTAAATTGGGCCAAAGGCCCAAGTAAAAAAAAAAAAGAAGATTTGTTGCACCGACTTTGGGGGAGGTTCCAGACCCTCCCCAAAGCTTCCCCCACATCTATATATAGGGGTGGAGTACTCATGTACTCACCAACACCCCCACACACACACACGTAGACACAACAAACACACACATTCCGTTTCTAAATTCTCTCTTCTCGGTCCCTTTCGATCAAAAATCCAGTTAAAACTGTCCAAATTTTCAACCCTAAAATACTACTTTTAAACCTTAATATAAAAATAAAATCTTAAGGCATTAGGAGCAAAGTTCGAGGACTAGTTGGGACCCTGCCAGAGTCATTTCTTACCAGGTAAGAGAGGAGTAATGCCTTAACTTAGGTTTAGTTTCTATTACATGCATAGAGAAGGCTTAGCAGTATAGTTTAGATTATTCTTTTTCTATTTTATTGTTATTATGTTGTTATTCTGCCCGTTTTAAATTTGGAAATTGTTAATTTATAAGTTGTTATTCTGTCCAAATTTTTACTCTAAAAATATGATAAATATTAAAATATAAGTCGACATTTTGCCCAACTTTTTATTGAAAATATTAAAATTTAAGCTGTTATTCTGCCCAACTTTTTATTTGAAATTATTAATTTATAAGTTGTTATTCTGCCCAAATTTTTACCAAAACAATAAATATTAGTTTATAAGCTATTATTTTGCCAAAATTTTATACATTTAAAATTTAAGTTGATATTCTGCTCAACTGCCTATATGGAAATGCAAAAATATAAGTCGTTACTCTACCGGATTAAATAATTAAAAATATAGAAAAATAAATATTTATAAGCCGGAATGTTGCCCAAAATTTGAAATATTCTTATGGAAAATCCTAAATAATCTGTGCGCCTAGTAACAAGTGAATTCTGTCACCAAGGGCAATAAGAGTTCTAAGGCAAGTGGGTATTAAGTGAGACTATTTGTGACTCCTTCACTTACCTGGGAATTCACTTGTAGAACTATGTGCCATATTATTGGGAATTTTCTGTCTGAATAAAGTAAATGGATGGGGAAAATCATGCTAAACTAAAGAAATGAGATAATGAACTGTCATTCTGGTATAATGCTAATGTTGAAAATTTTAAGCAATAATGCTGCAGAGAAATTAATACACAAAAAATTGAACAATGAGATATTGAAAAATATATACATATATATAAACCCAGCCGGCATGGGATATATAATATGGGTTGCCGATGAGTTAGCCGGAACCCAATAAAGAGGTTGCTGATGAGTTAGCCAGGACCTGAATTTACTAGGTTGCTGATGAGTTAGCCAGAACCCAGAATATTCATGGGCTGCTGATGTGTTAGCCAGGGCCCAGGGTTGCTGATGTGTTAGCCAGAACCCGAAGTGGGTTGCCGATGAGTTAGCCGGGACCCGACCGTATCATAGCCCCACGGCTTGGTACGGGATATTATTTTAGTACCAGATGTGTTAGCCTGGTGCTGCACCAAATGTGTTAGCCTGGTGCCAATTGAGGAAGGGTTGCTGATGAGTTAGCCAGAACCCGACCTACGCCAGCCACTTGACTGGTGTTAAATTAAAAGACTTATTAAATTAAAATACATGTTAAACCAAAAGACTTGCTCGAATATTTAAAAGCTAATTACTGACAAAAGTATTAAATAAAACTAAAATTTGAACATTAATATGATGACCTAATAACTTAAGACTTAATAATTCAAATAAAATAATTTTGATGTTACTCTTGATTGGGGTTGTTTTCTATACTTGCCTGAGTCTTGTTTATGCTGTATTTTTAGAAACTATTACTTAAGCTAGGAGTTATTACTCACTCTCTGCTTAATTTTTTTTTGGTACTGAAGGTGACTATGAGCTTCCCCAAGCAGAGGACCAGCACGCTCCACCCGACGGAGTGTGAATTGTGTCAGGATACATGATGCTTTGAGACCGTAGGACTATATTTAAAACTTATATAAAAATAAATTATGTATTCTCAGGGCATGTTTTTTGGAAAAGTGTTAGACTATATGTAATGAACTCCAAAGAAAATGTGTTCTCGTTAAAAATAATAAATAAAAAGACCTTTTTGAAAAATTATGATTTTTACCCAAGCATTTTCTACAAATTTCTAACAAACAAATAAATTAAGAAAATAAATTCGACTTAATTAGTAAGGGTATTACATTTTGGTATCAGAGCATTGGTCCTCGGCTGTGGAGTATGGATCCACATACTCCAGATGTGTTACTCACCAAGAGAGTAACCAAAGCTCAATTAGATATCTGAAAAATTAGTTTAAGCCAGATAAGTACTGACTTAAAAAATATATTAAGTAGGATAGGATGGCAGGAAGGAACCCTCGAAACGCTGACCTTTTTGAGAGGATGACTGCTATATTGGAAAATATGGTTCAAAACCAAGCAAACCAAGCGAATCAGCCTAACCCCGTACACCAGGAACCAGCACTTGTAGGATTCAACGGTTTGACCGAGTTCAAAAAGGCTGACCCACCCAAATTCGAGGGTGGATATGACCCTGATAGAGCCATGAGTTGGCTTCAAGAAATAGAAAAGATTCTCGAGGCAATGCAGTGTTCGAATGCTCAACGTGTGATCTATGTTTCTTTCATGTTGTCCAGTAAAGCAGAGAAACGGTGGAAACACATGCAGCGTCTCCTTCAAGCCGAACAAAGGGAAATTACATGGAATCTGTTCAAAGAAAAGTTTTTGGAAAAGTACTTTCCAGAAAATGTTCGGAGAAAAAAGGAAATGGAATTTTTGGGGCTTAAGCAAGGGAACATGAGTGTGGCAGAGTACGCTGCCAAATTTGAAGAACTAATCGAGTACTCTGCTTACTATCAGCAAAACCCCGATGAAAGATCAAAATGCGTCAAGTTCGAGGATGGTCTACGTCCAGAAATCCGGTTGCCATTCTGCTACCAAGGTATCAATAACTTTGCGCAGTTGGTAAACATGTGTAGGACCTACGAGGACGCTTTAAGGGTGAAGGAAGCCGAGGAAAGGAAGGCCAAACAACCACAGAAAGGATACAAACCAGTTCATGACAAGCGCAAGACTCCTTATCAACGTTTTGAGCCTTATCGAACTCAAGTGCCTAGAGGCGACACCTCAATGAGGAACAATTATGGAACCCCCGTTTCGATGACCACCCCACAAGGTTGTGTCAACTGTGGCAAAATCCATGGAGGACCTTGTAGAGACTTCAGAAAGAATGGAGTTTGCTTCAATTGTCAACAACCTGGACACTACGCTAATGAATGCCCCCAATAGAGTTCCAAAGAAGGAAGCCAATGTGGTAAACGTGAAGAAAACAAAGACAAACAAACCCATACGTAAGGAGAAAGTTTTTACCATGACTGGTCAAGAAGCTGACACTGTTGAAGACCTGATTAAAGGTAAGTGTCATGTTAATAACTCACCTTGCGAAGTTCTATTCGATAGTGGTGCTACACACTCTTTTATTTCTTATGAATGTGCTAGTAAGCTAAAACTACCCACAACAGAAGTACCCTATAAACTCCTAGTTCAACCCCTACTAGCCCATCCGTTGTAACCTCTCAGGTATGTCCCAATTGCACCCTTAAGGTCTTGGACCGTGAGTTTAAGATTGACTTGATTTGTTTGCCCCTAAGTCAATTAGATATTATTTTGGGTATGGACTGGATGTCCGACAACCACGTTGTGATCGACTGCCATCGAAAGGCAATAACTTTTAACTCTGTAAAGACTTCGACTCTCACGCTAGCATTTATGGAGCTTGATGAAGTATCAAACTTAGATCGAATCCCTGTAGTAAAAGACTACCCCGAAGTTTTCCCCGATGAAATCCCTGGATTGCCTTCAGTCAGGGAAGTGGAGTTCAGTATTGATCTTGTCCCTAGGGCAAGACCAATCTCTATGGCTCCATATAGAATGTCTTCGGTAGAGCTAGTCGAATTAAAAAAGCAATTGGAGGAACTTCTAGAAAAAGGCTTCATAAGGCCAAGTGTGTCACCTTGGGGGCCCCAATACTCTTCGTAAAGAAGAAGGATGGAAGTTTTAGAATGTGTGTCGATTATCGACAACTGAACAAAAGGACTATCAAAAACAAGTATCCTCTCCCTCGTATTGACGATCTGATGGATCAATTGAGAGGAGCCGCGATCTTTTCAAAGATCAATCTTCGATCTGGGTACCATCAGATTCGAATCAAGGAGGAGGACATTCCCAAAACGACCTTTAGGACCCCTGTATGGCCACTATGCGTACGTAGTGATGCCGTTCGGCCTAACCAATGCTCCTGCCGTATTCATGGATTACAGGAATAGAATATTCCGACCTCACCTGGATTCCTTTGTAGTGGTATTTATTGACGATATCCTAATCTACTCAAAGAATCCAGATGAGCATGAGGAACACCTAAGGACAGTTTTGGAGATCTTAAAAGAGAAGAAGTTGTATGCGAAGCTGTCCAAGTGCGAATTCTAGCTGGAGAGGGTGAACTTCCTGGGTCATATAATTACTAAGGAAGGCATAGCAGTAGACCCAGTGAAGGTGGAGGCCGTGTTACAATGGGAAAGGCCCAAGAATGTAACGGAGATTAGAAGTTTCTTAGGATTGGCAGGCTACTATCGAAGATTCATTGAAGGATTTTCAAAGTTGGCCTTGCCCTTAACTAAACTCACTCGGAAGGAGACACCATATGAATGGACGCCACAATGTGAAAGAAGTTTTCAGGAGTTGAAAGAACGGCTAACCACTTCCCTAGTGCTAATCCTACCTGACCCTACTCAACCCTTCGATGTGTATTGCGACGCATCGAAGCAAGGCTTAGGTTGTGTACTTATGCAGAAAGGGAAGGTTGTAGCATATGCATCTCGACAGTTAAGGCCACATGAAGAAAATTATCCAACTCACGATTTGGAGCTCGCAGCTATAGTATTTGCCTTAAAGATATGGAGACATTATCTTTATGGCACAAGATTTGAAGTATATAGTGACCACAAAAGCCTTAAGTATTTGTTCGACCAGAAAGAGTTGAATATGAGACAAAGGAGATGGATGGAGTTCTTGAAAGATTATGACTTCAGTCTCTAGTATCATCCTGGTAAAGCAAATGTGGTCGCTGACGCTCTAAGTCGAAAGACCCTGCATATTAGCAGCCTAATGGTTAAGGAATTAGAGTTGATCGAAGAATTCAACAACCTTAACCTTGGCATTCAACTTAAAAAAAAAAGAGTATTGTCTTAGGGTTACTACAACTTACCAATGAATTCATAGAACATATTAAGCAGAAGCAGTTGGAAGACGTGGAATTACAAGAAAAGCTCAAGCTGACTAAGGAAGGAAAAGAGTTAGATCTTCATCAAGGAAGTGACGGGATTATACGATTCAAAAACAGAATCTGTATTCCGTCCGATCAAGAGTTAAGGAGAACAATTTTGGATGAATCGCATAAAATCAAACTGAGTCTTCATCCTGGAACCACCAAAATGTATCAAGATCTTAAGAAGATGTTTTGGTGGCCAAAACTACAACACGACGTTGCTAAATACGCTTCTAAGTGCCTGACTTGTCAAAAGGCAAAGTTTGAGCATAAGATGCCTGGCGGTGTTCTACAACCCTTAGAAATCCCTGAATGGAAATGGGATAGTATAGCTATGGATTTCGTGTCCGGTTTACCAAGAACGTCAGCAAGATACGAAGCAATTTGGGTGATTGTGGATAGACTAACCAAGTCTGCCCACTTTATTCCCATCAACATGAAATACTCCTTAGAGAAATTAACTCAGCTATACATCAAGGAAATCGTTCGACTCCACGGAGTCCCTTCCAGCAAAGTTTCAGATCGAGATCCCCGATTCCTGTCCCGATTTTGGCAAAGTCTTCAGCAAGCCTTGGGAACCAAGTTAAAGTTCAGTACGGCTTATCACCACTACAACATTTTTTAGTTTAGGCAACACTGAAAGTTTCAACGGTTGAAAAACCGTTGCTTATATATGGAATAGGCAACAGTTTTTTTTTCGTTGTCATTTAATATGAAATAAGCAACGGTTTTTAGTTTAGGCAACACAGAAAATTTCAATAGATGAAAAACCGTTGCTTATACATGGAATAAGCAACGATTTTTTAGTGTAGGCAATAAGTATAAATAAGCAACGGTTTTAGCAAACATTGATAGAATATGCCACATTTCATAAGTGTTGCCTAAAACTCATTAATAAAACAGTTCCAGAAGGTTGAAAATAAAAAATGAGTGCCTAAGAGACTAAGTACCTAAAAACATTTAAAAGAAAACCCTTAGTACTCACTCTCTTCCAAACCCGTCTCACTCTCTTCCAAACCCTTATTCCTCTTTCTTAGGCAGCGGCGCTACTCCCGGTCTACCCTCTTCCAAATCCTTATTCCTTCCTCATCACTCACGGCGGTTCCCTCTGGTTCATTCACGGCGGCGCGATTTCAGCGATATTCGGAGGCTCGATTTCAGAGTGGCGATTTCGACGGCTCATTCAGTTCTGGTTTGTTCTTGTTCTTTTCCTTCTTGTTCTGGGTTTTCATGTTAGTGTGTTATTCAAACTTGGTTCTATTGGTCAAGTTGATCTCTGCGTGTGGATATGCTACGGCGATTACTATTACTTAACCTTTTTTTTTATTGAGAAGTTGTAATTCTTGTTCTGCGATTACTTGTTCTGGTTCTATTGAGAAGTTGTAAAAGAAGTCGTAATTTTTATGACTCTAATATGCTTCTTATTTTTGGATTTACGACTTGAAAATTGACTAGGATAACATTCATAAAACACAATCTACAGCTCATAATTTAAGCTCTGAATGCTCTGAATTATATATGTTGCCAAGTGGTGTGATAAAAGTAAAAATTCTGAATGCATTCAACATTTCATTGGCATTTCAATGACAACTTAAAAGTAGCATTTATATATTAAAGAAAAGTATCTCTTCTGTTTTATGTTAAGTCAATGCCACTTGCGGTGTTATTTTCCATTTAGTGCAATTTGTAAGAAGTTAATAATTTATTTTTGATTATGAAGCAGTTAAAAGGAGATTCAGCCCATCATTTTATTTTGCTTGATGGGACGTGGAGCAATTCAACAGCAATGTCCAGGCGTCTTCAGGTAACATTGGGGGGTTTTCTTCTTCCTTTTTTGTCAGTTTTTAGTTTTAAAACTTCATAATATGACTCTATTGGGCAGCCCAATATTACCATACTTCATGATTTAAGGTGCTATGGCTGGATTAAATCTTGTTATATTGTATGCTCAGATGTTAAATGTTAGTTAGTCCTGCCCACTTTAACCATATGCAAGTATAATGCCCTCTCTCTTTATTCTATCAGCATTGGGCCACCTGTGATGTGTGTCGCGGAGAAAATAAAAGATATTATGAAGCAGGGCTTTTTAGGAAAATAAGAAACTGACATTGAGTAGAGGAATCCCCAATAGATCATTGTTAACAACAAACATAATCCTTGAATTTGAAATTTCTTTCGATGCTATTGAATTAAGCATTAGACAGTAACTCAGCAAAATCATTCCTATTGACTCCATTGGGGGTTATGTATGAAGAAATCTTCTTTTCCTCTTGAACTTAATTTTCGATTGAGTATGAAATTATTTGCTTCAAGCTTGGTGCTGCCAATGGTTCTGTCTTGTAGCTGTAATATTGTTTTGTTTGATTCCTGTGTCTTTTCACGTTTGTTAAATATTGTTTGGTGGTTAAGTCCAAGACAGAGGATTCTGTGAAATGTGAAATTGTTGATGGAGGAGAATTCAAATCAAGAAGGCATTTGAATGTTAGAGGAAAAAGTGCAACACTACCTTCAATCACTGGTAAGATTTTGGATTTAGTATTCCTGTGCTAGGTTGGGTTTGAGGTTATTTTGGTTACTTAATTAGCGTCTTCCATGTCTGAACATCAAGTTAAGCCTATACTTAATTTTGAATCTATAACTAAGAAAGGTAAAAGTAGTAAAACTAATTGCATTTACTAGCCAAGCTTTATGAACTAAACTAGATTTATGAACTTATGAACTAGATTTATGAACTTATTAAAATCATATCACTCTAAGGTGTAATTGGTTTAGAAAATATAAGAACCTCATTATATTCATGGTCATCATAAGGAGGAGCAGAGTTGGAGCTTCTCTAATTCAATTCTGGCTGGGTATGCTCATGATTTGTTATGCTCTTGTGATATGCTTAGATTTGGCCATTGTCTATTTAGTTTTAGGATGGTGCTGGTGATATGAACAAATTTGGCCATTGTCCATTTAGTTTTATAATGGTGCTAGTGATATGGACAGATTTGGCCACATCCACAGTCTGAGGGACATTGTATTATCTCTATTTTTAATTTAGTTTGAAATGACCAATCTAAAACAGCATTAATTAATAGATTTATAAATGAATTTGAAAATATTGTAGATCTCAATTTGTTAGGATTAAATGGAAGTGATTCTTTTCTTTTTCTTTTGATTGTATTCAGGTGCTAGATTTATGAACTTATTAAAATCATATCACTCTAAGGTGTAATTGGTTTAGAAAATATAAGAACCTCATTATATTCATGGTCATCATAAGGAGGAGCAGAGTTGGAGCTTCTCTAATTCAATTCTGGCTGGGTATGCTCATGATTTGTTATGCTCTTGTCATATGCTTAGATTTGGCCATTGTCTATTTAGTTTTAGGATGGTGCTGGTGATATGAACAAATTTGGCCATTGTCCATTTAGTTTTATAATGGTGCTGGTGATATGGACAGATTTGGCCACATCCACAGTCTGAGGGACATTGTATTATCTCTATTTTTAATTTAGTTTGAAATGACCAATCTAAAACAGCATTAATTAATAGATTTATAAATGAATTTGAAAATATTGTAGATCTCAATTTGTTAGGATTACATGGAAGTGATTATTTTCTTTTTCTTTTGATTGTATTCAGGTGCTATCAGTTTGGTTTCTGTTTGACATAATAACTGTACTAAGGAGTGAGTGTGATAAAGCAGCAGTGGCTAAAGTTTTGAAGTATGTGTTGAAGCATATGAGAGACAGACAAGGTGCTGAGAAGATAACAATTCTCAGTAGATGGCTGGTTATGAGGATGAAAAAGGATGGCCTTAATGCTTCTTTGTGCCAAACATCTTGGGCCACCTCTTCAGGATGTCTTGCGGGTGGGTCTTTCTCTTCCTTTCAGTTTTCTCCATCTCTCAATATTTTCTTAAATTCAATCATATATAGCAATAGCCAAAGAGCCATCTCTCAATATTTTGGTTCATGAATCAGAGCTATCAAAGTTGAATTAGATATTCTGCACTGTAGAATTAATTCCGGATTATTCCGGATAGAGATATCACTTTTTTAAGGATTGAAATTTTGATTAGATTAAAGAAAAAAACTAGGTTAATTTATCCGGGATCAACATGCAAGGGGCTAGGAATCAATATTTTTTTTTAAAAGAAAGGGTGAGGGAAACAATAATAGAGCAGAAAAAATAAAATAAAGAGATTAATGAGAGTCTTCAATAATGATGTAAACTTTTTTACACATGTTGGGTTTGCACTAGTTTGATGTCATCTGTGTCATAACTGTTAGCCTCTAAGCCAGAGTTTATGATTTTTTTGCACACTTTTGAGATTCAGGGACTAAATCCCACATAATACTAAGTTTAGGTAGTTAGATCACTAATGCAAATGAAATCAGATACCATATCTGAGAACTACTCCTTTAAGTGTAGGTCCAAACTGAATTCTTTGCTTAGCAGATGGCACTGTGACAACAAGTTAGGAGCTTTGGGTAGTGAAATCAGCGCCACACATCCTTCTTCTACCTCAACCCATTTTCCAAATGAAGAGGTATAACCTATTGTGTGTCTATGTCTGTGTAAGTTCCATGATGAATGTTTTGATAATGACAAAGTGTTTTGAACAAGCTATCATGTGTTGATCAAGTTCAAGTTCAACAAGCAACAACAAACAAGCTCATGAAGACTTAGTTTGAGTGTAATTGTAATTGTTTTATCTTTTGCCTCTCAAGCTTCTTAGGTCTTTTATTTGGGTAGTTTATTTAGAGGGTAGTGAATCTCTATCATAGTCATGATTAAATCATAATTTGAGTTTTCACTTAACCTAAAATCAATAGGTGGCTTAAAGGTTTGAAAGGAAAGGTTTAGTTTTGAGAAAACAAGTTTTAAACAAGTATCAGACATGTTTAATCGATTAAGAACATATTTAATCGATTAGTACTCGATTAAGTAAAGATTTAATCGATTAAACACTGCTGAACTGGTTTTTTAAAATACGATTTTCACTTCTCAAAATCAGTTTTCAAGTGCTACAACTTTTGGGTATTCTATATAAACCTTTTCTTAACCTTTGTGATTAATTAGAACACTTTCATAATCAATTTTACAAGAATCAAGCCATTCTATTCTCTCTCAATTTCAAAGATCAAAAGCTTTCTATTTCATATTCTTTGATCAAGAACCTTTGAATCTCTTATTGTGAATTGTCATAGCTATTGATTGAGATTCATAGGAGTGTCATTGTGTTTTCTATTGTGTGTTGTAATCTTTGCAAGAAGGCAAGCCATCTACAACAAACAAGAAGCCTTGGTGTGTCGATTATCATCAAGCAAATCTCATTGGAGAAGAAGAAGTCTTGGTTGTGAATCAAGCAAAGTGAAGACTTGGTGTGTGGATTATCATCAAGCAATTGAAGACTTGTTGTGTCGATTATCAACAAGGGGTAGAGGTTAGATTAGAGAGAAGATCAATAGGATTACAAGGCAAGGGTGTGGTATCTCTTGTAGGCTAGCAAGAAGGAAGTCTTGTGAGGCATTTACTTCTAATTTGAGAACTCTAATTCCTCATAGTGAAGAATCTTTCTTGGTTGAAGAGGGGACTGGATGTAGCTTTCAAGCGGATGAAAGTGAACCAGGATAAATCACTGTGTCATATCTCTAAACCCTTAACTCTTTACATTCAAGTCATTGATTGCGTTCTTGGTTGAAAACCTAGAAAAGAGTGATTTTCATAATTGATTGAATTGAATCTTTATTGTTCAAATTAACTTGGGGAAAATCATTTTCATAACTAGGATAATCAATAAGAATATAGGTGTTAATTGTTTTCGCTGAATCTCTGATCTTACGTGTTGATTGATTGATTTTCGTATGCGATTGAAAAAGTGATTTTTCAGTTTCTGATAGATTTAATCGATTAAGCACATTCTTAATCGATTAAGGACTTTTGAACTTTCAGGTTTAATCGATTAAACTTCAGAATAATCGATTAAGACAGTACAAATTTGCAAAAATCATTTGTTTTGATTGTTTCAATTCATTTCTTTCGAAAATCTTTCAAGGTTTCTTTTACACCTATTCAACCCCCCCTTCTAGGTGTGTTCCTAGTGTTTCTTAGTTGTTTCAATCACCAATTGCGGTTTCCTCAATTGGTATCAGAGCTCGGTCGAAAGACACGAGCATAAGAGCTTTTTCGTAAAGATCCTTTAAGAAAATCGCAATGGGTTCTACGAATCCCTTTGGTGGTGAAAGTTATTCAATAAATCGTCCTCCATTGTTTGCCGGAGAAGGCTATGCTTATTGGAAAGTTAGAATGAAAATCTTTATCCAAGCCATAGATAGTGAAATTTGGAAAGTAGTTGAAAAAGGCCCTCATATCCCCTCTAGTTTAGTTAAAAGCGTAGTACATTTAATCCCCGAAGATAAGTGGAAGGATGATGATAGAAAGAAAGTTCAATATGATTATAAAGCAAAGAATATCATTACCTCCGCTTTATCCTATGACGAGTTCTTTAGAGTTTCTCAATGTACTAGTGCTAAGGAAATGTGGGACACTTTACAAGTGACTCATGAAGGAACTAGTGAGATTAGGAGAGCTAGATTGAATGCTTTAATGCGTGATTATGAATTGTTTCAAATGCTTCCAAATGAATCTATTAATGATATGCAAAAGCGTTTTACTCATATTATTAACCATTTACTTGCTCTTGGTAAGACTTTCTTACAAGGTGAACTTTCTAACAAAGTGTTGAGATGTTTAGACAGGAATTGGCAACCAAAAGTAACGGCTATTGTTGAATCTAAGAATTTGGATGCTATGGATCTAGCAACACTTTTCGGAAAGCTTCAAGAACATGAAATGGAGCTTGGACGATTAAGTATCAATGAAGAGTCGGATAAGAACAAAGGAAGAAAGTGACTTGCTCTTAAAGTCAAGAGATCATATAAAAAGAAAGAGAGTTCCGATGATGATGATAGTGAAGATTCCGATTCGGATGTTGATGAAAAAGAAATGAAACTTTTACTAAGGAAGTTTGACAAGTTTCTAAGGAGAAAAGGAAGGTTGAACAAAGACAAAGGTAAAGAGAAGGATTCCCCACACTACAAGACCAAGACTACAAAAGATGGAGTAGTTTGCCATGAATGTGGAAAATCCGGTCATCTCAAGTACTCATGCTCTAGGTATCTCAAGAAGAAGGAGAAATACAAGAAAAATTCTAAATCTAAAAGAGCATACATAGTTTGGGATAGTGATGAAGATAACAAGAAAAGCACATCGAGTAGTTCATCGGATAAAGAAGAAGCCGCTTGTCTCAACTTGATAGCTCTAGTTGATGAAGAACAAAGTTCAAATGATGAATCAAGTGAACAAAGTGAGGATAGCAATGTAAGTCATACTAAATCCGAAATTTCTTCTAAATATGAATTGTTATATAATGCTTATGAAGAAATGCATGAACAACTTGAAAAACTAGTTTCGAAAAACATTGAAAGAAAGAAGCTCATTTTGAAACATCAAAAAGAGATTTTAGAACTTCAAAAACAAGTTGATGAGCTTAATCTTGAAAATGAAATTCTTGATCTTATATATGCTAGTTCTTCTTGTGATTGTGCTAGTAGAGTGAATATTGTGGTTGATTGTGAGAATTGCAAGTTGCTTAAGGATGAAAATGCTATTTTGAAAAATAAGCTTGCAAGTTTCACAAGTGGTGATATTAGATTGCGCACATTGTTAAATTTTCAAAGAGAAAATTCAAACAAGTTTGGTTTGGGTTATACTAATGCTAAGAGTAATTCTCATAGAAATATTGTTGATTTTTCTAAAGTTGATTTCTCAAATGCACCAATATGTTTCTATTGTGGTACTCATGGACATATTTCAAATGTGTGTTATATTAAAGTGCATGGTATACCTAAAGGAGATTTTGTTTGGATGAAAAAGGGTGAGAGTCCCTACACTAACAAAAATGGATCCAAAACCATTTGGATACCAAAAAGCAAAGCATGATTGTTTTGTAGGTATGATTGAAGAGCAAAGGGCTTACAAGTGTTATTCATACATTTGCATCTTCAATTGGTATTACATTTGCATCTCAAGTGAATGTCCTACAAAGTGGTAAAATGATATTGTTGAATATTTACAATTGTTTAGTCTTCTTAATTGGTATAATTGAATTGTTCTCAAGTAGTATTACTTTTCTAAAGTTCAATTGGTATAATTGATATTGATCACTCAATGCTACTAATTTTGATGATTAGATGATTATCATGCTATTATTGTTGTGATATTTCTTTACATTGATGATATCTCAATTGGTATTATGACTTCTTAGTATTTCTATTGGTTCATAATTCATTGTTATATTTTCTTGCCAATTGGTATCACATTTCAAAGTATAGTACTTGTTATATTTCAATTGATAATGGTATATATTACTTTGAAGAAATAAATGTGAATTTCTCTATTTTGGCTTAGTATTTTATATTTCAATTGGTATATATATTACTTTTTGATAATGCCAAAGGGGGAGAAATGGTATGTTTTGGAGAAATGGTATGTTTTGAAAAATGGGAGAAAATGATATGTTTTTGTGGAGAAAGGTTGTTTTGTTGTTTTTATGTAGGTTGAGCTAAGTTGTTGAAGATAGGGGGAGAATCAAGCTTCTATCAATTGGATTTTAAATATCAAATGCATTGATTGAGAGGGAGCAAGTTTCTCACCAAGTTATCAAATTGTTAAAGCATCAACAACTTCAATCAAATTCAAAACATGGTTTGTCATTTTCAAAAAGGGGGAGATTGTAAGTTCCATGATGAATGTTTTGATAATGACAAAGTGTTTTGAACAAGCTATCATGTGTTGATCAAGTTCAAGTTCAACAAGCAACAACAAACATCAAATGAAGAAGAGAGAAAGCAAGCTCATGAAGACTTAGTTTGAGTGTAATTGTAATTGTTTTATCTTTTGCCTCTCAAGCTTCTTAGGTCTTTTATTTGGGTAGTTTATTTAGAGGGTAGTGAATCTCTATCATAGTCATGATTAAATCATAATTTGAGTTTTCACTTAACCTAAAATCAATAGGTGGCTAAAAGGTTTGAAAGGAAAGGTTTAGTTTTGAGAAAACAAGTTTTAAACAAGTATCAGACATGTTTAATCGATTAAGAACATATTTAATCGATTAGTACTCGATTAAGTAAAGATTTAATCGATTAAACACTGTTGAACTGGTTTTTTAAAATACGATTTTCACTTCTCAAAATAAGTTTTCAAGTGCTACAACTTGTTGAACTTGTAAAGATTTAATCGATTTAAACACTGTTGAACTTGTTTTGTCGATTATAACCAAGGGGTAGAGGTTAGATTAGAGAGAAGATCAATAGGATTACAAGGCAAGGGTGTGGTATCTCTTTTAGGCCAGCAAGAAGGAAGTCTTGTGAGACATTTACTTGTAATTTGAGAACTCTAATTCCTCATAGTGAAGAATCTCTCTTGGTTGAAGAGGGGACTGGATGTAGCTTTCAAGCGGATGAAAGTGAACCAGGATAAATCACTGTGTTGTATCTCTAAACCCTTAACTCTTTACATTCAAGTCATTGATTGTGTTCTTGGTTGAAAACCTAGAAAAGAGTGATTTTCATAATTGATTGAATTGAATCTTTATTGTTCAAATTAACTTGGGGAAAATCATTTTCATAACTAGGGTAATCAATAATAATATAGGTGTTAATTTTTTTCGCTGAATCTCTGATCTTACGTGTTGATTGATTGATTTTCGTATGCGATTGAAAAAGTGATTTTTCAGTTTCTGATAGATTTAATCGATTAAGCACATTCTTAATCGATTAAGGACTTTTGAACTTTCAGGTTTAATCGATTAAACTTCAGAATAATCGATTAAGACAGTACAAATTTGCAAAAATCATTTGTTTTGATTGTTTCAATTCATTTCTTTCGAAAATCTTTCAAGGTTTCTTTTACACCTATTCAACCCCCCTTCTAGGTGTGTTCCTAGTGTTCCTTAGTTGTTTCAATCACCAATTGCGGTTTCCTCAGTCTGTGCATATAAACATATATATATATATTGTAATGATGTTTTGTTTTGACTCTATATTCTTAACATGTATATTTTTTTTCATATTGTAGCAAAATTTGAATGTTGAGGAAGACCAAGCCCAAGATGAATGAGAAGGATATCATTGGAAATGCAAGAATATATATATGGATTATTTAAGTTTTGACTTTTTTTTTTTTAAACTTTAGCAAAAAATTATTATGTTACGTTATTTAGCAAGTACTTAACTTGGTCTTGTACTCTTTGGATTATGGAACAATATAATCTTATGTTATTTTGGTATATATGGTGATGATTATAATTTAATTTCATTATGGTGCGTTGTTATAATTTCGTTATGGGAATGATTATAATTTAATTTCATTATGTACTCTTTGTATATATATATATATATATACTACTCAATATAATTTTATTTAAAGTGTTGCATATAGAATGAACCTAAAATAAGTGTTGCCTATGTGAAGTTGACAACAATTTTATAACTGTTGCTGAAACATAATGCAACGGTTTAATCAGTGTTGCATATGCTATTAATAAAAATAACCGTTGCTGTTTTAAAGGAAAAGGCAACGGTTTTCTAACACGGTTGTTGCATATTCTAAACAACGAAACTGTTGTTGTTTATAGTAAAACCGTTGCTGTTTATTAGGAAAAGGCAACGGTTTTATTGACACAATCGTTGCATATTCTCAACAAAGAAACCGTTGTTGTTTGTAGTAAAACCATTGCTGTTTATGTAAAAAAAACCGTTGCTGTTTATACGTCAAAGGGCAACGGTTTTAGTAAAACTGTTGCCAAATTCAAAAAACCGTTGCCTTTGACAATAGGCAACGCTCACCTAGAAAACAGTTGCAAAACCGTTGCATATACTTTCAGCAACGGTTTTTGAGCTTTTAGCAACGGTTTTGTGCCGTTGCAGAAAGCCAAAAATGTTGCAGTGCACCCTCAAACTGATGGCCAAACTGAACGAACTATTTAATATCTCGAAGACTTGCTAAGGACTTGCACACTAGAGCAACCTGGAAGCTGGGAATAGTTATTACCTCTTGTAGAATTTACCTACAATAACAGTTTCCATGCCAGCATCGGAATGGCCCCTTCCGAAGCCCTATATGGAAGAAGGTGCCGAACACCCCTATGTTGGTTTCAAGTAGGGGAGAACCTATTGATCGGGCCAGAGGTTCTTCAAGATACAACCGATAAAATCAAGATGATAAAGGCGAAAATGAAGGCTGCACAGGATAGGCAGAAGAGCTATGCTAACAAACGAAGACGCCCCTTGGCGTTCGCTGAAGGAGAACACGTCTTCTTGGGAGTAGTACCGACCGACCACAGGAGTTGGACGAGTTTTGAAACCTAAGAAGTTAAACCCAAAGTTCATTGGTACATACCAAATTCTGAAAAGAATTGGACCAGTAGCCTATCAAATTGCCTTACCTCCTCACTTATCCAATCTTCATGATGTATTTCATGTGTCGCAGTTGCGAAAATACATCCATGATCCGTCACACGTAATAGCGGTTGATAATGTACCACTACGAGAAAATCTTACCTTCGAGGTACAACCCGTTAGAATAGGAGATCGAAGGATTAAAGAGCTCCGAGGCAAAGAAATTCCTCTTGTGAAGGTAATATGGAGGAGAGACAACATAGAAGAAGCTACTTGGGAACTGGAAAGTAAAATGAAGAAGTCTCATCCCCATCTTTTTGAAGGTACTTGAATTTCGGGGACGAAATTCTTTTAAGCAGGGGAGAATTGTAACATCTTAAAAAAAAATTTAAAGTGTTAGAAAGATTAAATTAGAAACCTAATTAATATGTTAAAGGATCCGTTAAAAGTCTAAGATGAGTAAATAGATGTTAAAAAGGGTTAGGAATTATCAAAACGGGTCGAAAGTGTTAATTCCAAATTTTTAGGTAAATTGGGCCAAAGGCCCAAGTAAAAAAAAAAAGGATTTGTTGCACCGACTTTGAGGGAGGTTCCAGACCCTCCCCAAAGCTTCCCCCACATCTATATATAGGGGTGGAGTACTCATGTACTCACCAACACCCCCACACACACACACGTAGACACAACAAACACACGCATTCCGTTTCTAAATTCTCTCTTCCCGGTCCCTTTCGATCAAAAATCCAGTTAAAACTCTGCCCAAATTTTCAACCTTAAAATACTACATTTAAATCTTAATATAAAAATAAAATCTTAAGGCATTAGGAGCAAAGTTCGAGGACTAGTTTCTATTACATGCATAGGGAAGGCTTAGCAGTATAGTTTAAATTATTCTTTTTCTGTTTTATTGTTATTATGTTGTTATTTTGCCCGTTTTAAATTTGGAAATTGTTAATTTATAAGTCGTTATTCTGTCCAAATTTTTACTCTAAAAATATGATAAATATTAAAATATAAGTCGACATTTTGCCCAACCTTTTATTGAAAATATTAAAATTTAAGCTGTTATTCTGCCCAACTTTTTATTTGAAATTATTAATTTATAAGTTGTTATTGTGCCCAATTTTTACCAAAACAATAAATATTAGTTTATAAGCTATTATTTTGCCAAAATTTTATACATTTAAAATTTAAGCTGATATTCTGCTCAACTGCCTATATGGAAATGCAAAAATATAAGCCGTTACTCTACCAGATTAAATAATTAAAAATATGGAAAAATAAAAATTTATAAGCCGAAATGTTGCCCAAAATTTGAAATATTCTTATGGAAAATCCGAAATAATTTGTGCGCCTAGTAACAAGTGAATTCTGTCACCAAGGACAATAAGAGTTCTAAGGCAAGTGGGTATTAAGTGAGACCATCTGTGACTCCTCCACTTACCTGGGAATTCACTTGTAGAACTATGTGCCATATTATTGGGAATTTTCTGTCTGAATAAAGTAAATGGATGGGAAAAATCATGCTAAAATAAAGAAATAAGATAATGAACTGTCATTCTGGTATAATGCTAAGGTTGAAAATTTTAAGCAATAATGCTGTAGAGAAATTAATACACAAAAAATTGAATAATGAGATATTGAAAAATATATACATATATATAAACCCAGCCGGCATGGGATATATGATATGGGTTGTCGATGAGTTAGCCGGAACCCAATAAAGAGGTTGCTGATGAGTTAGCCAGGACCTCAATTTACTGGGTTGCTGATGAGTTAGCCAGAACCCAGAATATTCATGGGCTGCTGACGTGTTAGCTAGGGCCCAGGGTTGCTGATGAGTTAGCCAGAACCTGAAGTGGGTTGCCGATGAGTTAGCCGGGACCCGACCGTATCATAGCCCCACGGCTTGGTACGGGATATTATTTTAGTACTAGATGTGTTAGCCTGGTGCCAATTGAGGAAGGGTTGCTGATGAGTTAGCCAGAACCCGACCTACGCCAGCCACTTGACTAGTGTTAAATTAAAAGACTTATTAAATTAAAATACATGTTAAACCAAAAGACTTGCTCGAATATTTAAAAGCTAATTACTGAAAAAAGTATTAAATAAAACTAAAATTTGAACATTAGTATGATGACCTAATAACTTAAGACTTAATAATTCAAATAAAAGAATTTTGATGTTACTCTTGATTGGGGTTGTTTTCTATACTTGCCTGAGTCTTGTTTATGCTGTATTTTTAGAAACTATTACTTAAGCTAGGAGTTACTACTCACTCTCTGCTTAATTTTTTTTAGGTACCGAAGGTGATTGTGAGCTTCCCCAAGTAGAGGACCAGCATGCTCCACCCGACGGTGTGTGAATTGTGTCAGGATACATAATGCTCTGAGATCGTAGGACTATGTTTAAAACTTATATATAAATAAATTATGTATTCTCAGGGCATGTTTTTTGGAAAAGTGTTAGACTATATGTAATGAACTCCAAAGAAAATGTACTCTCGTGAAAAAGTAATAATAAATAAAAAGACCTTTTTGAAAAATTATGATTTTTACCCAAGCATTTTCTACAAATTTCTAACAAACAAATAAATTAAGAAAATAAATTCGACTTAATTAGTGAGGGTATTACAAGAGCCAATTATGATATTTATTTGATTTTGCTAAGATGTTGTGTCTATGATAATAGCGTGATTTTTTTTAAGGAATACAATATTTGAAATTAAAATAATAATTGCAATTCAACTACTGACATGTGATTTTAGGAAGACATCAAATTTTGTAGAAGCATGATTTGAATTGATTTGAAAATTTTGAGTTTTAAAAGAAATTGTTGTTGTATTCTAGATTATCCTTCTGTGATGTCCTAGACTGTGAGATCCCCAAAGGTTAGGGAAGAAGACATTGGGGAAGCCTCCGTCTAGGGTTTTATCTGTGATGTTTGGTGGGAGTCCTCAGGTGGCTAAGGAGAAAGATAAGGAGTAACCCTAATCACTGGTGTGTGAAGGTGATAATTAGGGTTAGAGGACGTACCTGAGCCCCTGTAGTACGGAGCTACTTATAGGGGGGAGCTGGTTGCCCTAATGGGCTTGCTTGAGGACCAAGTAGGGCCAGCCTGTACTGAGCTATGAGTGGATGAGCTGTCCTTGTGGATAAGGTGAGACACGTCATCCTGTCCTTGATATCGGACTCTGGGGGAGGTGTCGGACTCTAGGTGGTGTCGGACAAGGAGGTCGGACCTTGGTATCCGATGTCTGTTCGGCCGTTGAGCTTTGAGCTCGGCCCAGAGCACACAGAGGGGTGGGAGCACGATATCGGCCCGTGTCTGATGTCTGTTCAGCCGTTGAGCTTTGAGCTCGGCCCAGCACGCAGAGGGCTTCTTATAGGGCCGTGAGGCCTTAAGCGAGGGTTCTGAGGATCTCGGCTAGGCCGAGTCCACCACATAAGCCCCCCACCTCGGTCAAGGCTATCTGAGCCTTGTTCCGAGGTCTTGGTTTAGGTCCTTTTCCCAAGTCCACCACATAAGCCCCCCAGCTCGGTCAAGGCTATCTGAGCCTTGTTCCGAGGTTCCAGGGAGTTCGGAAGATGAGTTGCCGAGAGCTGGATCCAGCTGTTTCTGACGTCCTTTCATTATGATGGAGTAGGTCTGAAAACTGTCTTTTCACCTGCTCCGACGTGACGTTTGCCTTTCCCGCATCTGACACGTGTCAGAAGTTACGTTGACCGAAGCGTTGCCACAATTGCAACGATGCTCGAGGTCCATCATTTCTCTCTCTTAGTGCCACGTGTCCCGGCATGTGTGGTTGCATGCTGGGTTGGGCCTCTTGGGCCAGGCCCAGATTTCGAAAGTGGGGGGAAAACGGTTTCCCTTCTCCTTCTTTGACTCAAAACTGTCCCTCTTTCTCTCTCCATTGGTTACCCATTCTCTGCAAACTCGTTTCCCTTTTCTCCCTTATCGAATTCCTCTTCCTCGAAGGCAAACTGTTTCTCCTTTTCTCTCCATTCGAAACCGCCCCTTCCCCTTCTACAGAATCCTTTTCTTGGAAACGCTTCTTCTTCTCTGTATTTCGTCTTTTTCCTTTTCAGCAGAGGATCGCTTGAACTTGAAAGCTCTTCCCTATTTCACGTTCATCCTTCAAGTTCATACTTTTAAGGTATTGGTCTCTTTCTTGTTTCTTTCTTCTTTATCACTGCCTTTTCTCATTTGTTTACTGTTTCACGATTCATACGGGAGGGATTAGCATTTTTGGTTTCTGTTTCTGGTTTCATGGTGGTGGGGTTTTCTTCCTGGGTTTTGGGGTTTTGACTTTGGGGAAAAGTCTCGGGATCTTGGCATTCTTTTGGGTTGGGAGTGTCTTGGGATTTTAGAGGGTTTTTGATTCGTGTTTTTTGTTTTGATATTTCAGAAGACCAAAGGAGTGGATCGGTTTCAGTATGAGTAGGGAATGGTTTAGGAAATGGGTAGGGGTAGTTTCCCTGTCAACCAGTAGTAGTGAGGAGGAGGACGTCTCTTCCTCCTCGTCCTGCTCCTCCACGGAGGTAGACGAGGCGCTCCGCCGCCAGAGGGAGTATAGGCAGAGGTATGAGAGACGAGTCTTGGAGGTTGATCCCGTTGAGGTCGTCTATCCTCGGGATTGGGAAGAGAAGAGAGAGTGGATAAGACAGTATGCTTGGGCCGAATTCGCCGACGGTAGGGAGCGTTCCGACTTTGAGATGATGGAGAGAGAGAGAATGTACGATCGGGGGGTTCCTGTGGTAGAGGGGAGATGCTCGCCCCTCGGAACAACTTCGAGGGGGTTCTCTAGGGGGTTATTCTTCGTAACCCGTAGGACTAACGCCGAGCTCCCCTGTTCTTCCACAGGTAACATGCCACCCCGAAAGTGCATCAGCCGACCTGAGCTCTACCCAGCGCCTTCTGATGCCGATCAGTACCAGTGGGTTGACGTGGAGCCTAAAGGAGTTCGGTCCAGCTTCGACTCCGAGGACAAACTTGCCGGAGTGAAGAGAGCGGTGCTGCCCTGCTCGGGGGATGCTACTGGGACCTCTTATGAAGTTCTACCCTGCTCGGCAAACGACAGGATCTGCTCGCGGACCGATAATAATTCTTTCTTCTTTTACGCCGACCTGATTCACAACCGCGGCGTGACGTTGCCATTTACCGACTTGGAGATGAGGGTTTTGAACGAGCTCGGATTGGCCCCTTCGCAACTTCACCCCAACACTTGGTCATTTCTTCGAGCATTTCAGAAGTATTGCGGAGCCAAGGGGTTGGTATGCACAGTTCGGCTCTTCCTGTGGATGTACAACCCGTTCGTAAGTAATAAAGACGGGGTTACTGGTCGGCTTTGGGTATCGGCCAAGGCCCGAGGTCATTGTGGGCTATTCGGCATGTTCTCGGAATCTTGGAAGCATTTCAAGCCCAGGTTTTTCAAGTATAAGTATGTTGGAACGGGACTATCTTGGTTCCGATCCGAGACGGGTCCGAGGTTCCCCTTGGAGTGGACCCCAGAGTTCTTCAATCGCCACATCGGCACGCCGCAGAGGTGGTCAGGCGCAACACTTGACGCCGATGAGGCTGTAACGGCCCACCACTTCCAGACCGAGTACCGTGCTCGAAAGTTCCAGCTCGACATCGGAGTTTTCATGAAGTGTCCTGACAACGAAGTCCTAACCAAAATTGGTAGTTAACTTTACTCTCACACTTGTACGTTTTCTTTCAATTTTCCTACTAACTTTTCTTTATTCTTTTGTTTTTGTTTTCAGACGAACATTGGTCGGACATGTCATCCAAGGCGCTCAAAGCAGCACTGGAGGCCCGTAAGAGAAAGAGGTCGAAGAACCCTTCTGCTGAGACAGTGCCTGCTGAGACTTCTACTGATACGACCTCTACCGACTCGGCTCCACCTCATCCTACTCCTCATGCGGTGATTATCGCCCCTCCTCCTCAGTCTCCTAGCCTTAACGCCGAGGTGGCGATTGCTGCTGATGCCTCCCCTTCGTCGGAAGGTCCGAGGAGGGGAATCGATATACTTCCGAGGCCGCCGACCACCACTGCCAAACCCTCGGTCAAAGAGACTTTGATTAAGATGTCGGGGGCTAAATGGAAGAGAATGGCCGAGGAGCTGGCCTGTCAATTGAAAAGATCCACTACCATGTTCAACGTGCTGGCGGAGGTCGCCGATGATGTGGCAGAAGGCGTGTCGCCTGCCAAGAAGAAGGCCCGAGCTGAAATGGCGACCGAGGTTGCTGGTCTAAGGAGTATCAAAGACTCTGCCGATCAGAAGATGGCCGAACTGGAAGAGAAGCATCGCCAACAAATGGAGGAGCTTCTCAAAAAGCATGGGGAGGCACTGGCCCAAGTAAGAGCAGATGCCAAGGAAGCTGGTCGGCAGGAAGGCCTGGCCGAGGTGGAGAGGGTGAGAGCTTTGCTGAGGAGAAGAGCTGCTCAAGCTCTTAAACACAAGATTGCAGCGGTCGAGGCAAATTTTGACTTTGAGAAGGGAGGAGGCAAAATCTTTGCCAATGTTGTGGAACAGATCCTGCATTTGAATCAAGGGCTCCGAGTTCGTGTCATCGGCGCCTGTGCCGGGTTCGGGGTGGAAGATGGGAAGATGGTGGACTTTGAGAAGGATGGGGCCGAGGTTGACCTCGACCAACCTGAGGAGAATCTTCCTAACCCCCTGGAGGAGAAGCCGGATGAGGAGTTCGATTCGAGCAAGGTTGTGCTGTCCGATGTCGAAGATGATGCAGCATAAGTCCCTTATGCTGGGCGGCTTGTGATTTGTCAATGTTTTTTGTATAACATGTTTGACGATCTTGGACCTGTTTTATTTTGCTGTCTTTGTAGAACAATTGTCTTTGTAATGAAAGTTTCTTATTTTCACTTGTTGCATTCATCTGATGCCCGAGGTCATTTTTATGCAAGCCTTTTGTTTGACTTGTTGCACAAATGCGATTTTATTTTATCAACTCGTTGCATGTTTACTTTTTAGACCTCGGATACAAACTCGTCTGTAAGTTATCTTCTGTTTAACTTATTGAATGACGTCATTTTTATGCAAGTTTTTATTTCAACTTGTTGCATACGTATGGAGTCCGAGGTCATTTTTATGCAAGTTTTTTTCTCCAACTTGTTGCACGAATGCGAGTTTGTTTAACTCGTTGCATGTTAATTTGTTGGACCTCGGATCCGTACTGCGATTAGTTAGGAGGTTATCGAAAAAACCTGTTCTGAAAGATGCAAGTGTTTGTGACTTGTTGCATCCTAATTTAGAAAACCAAGTAAAATTGTTTATGAGAATATAAGTTCTGCCTTTACTTGTTGTACTCGGACTTGATCGAACCTGAAGAGGTCGTGATAAGAATACTTGATCGGACCTGAATATAAATAATGAAGCTAAGCTCGGTCGACTCAGTAAGTGCAGTAATCTTATAAGTTTTCATCTGAAAAAAGGTACTGTATATAAGTGCATACAGTAGGGATCTCGGAACTACCCACCTTAGCCGAGGTGGGTGCCCTCGTCCCAGATGTGAAAGAGGTTGCTAAGTGAAGCTATGTGAAAACATTTCACAGCAAGCTGTACTTTATCGGGTGTCCCTTGTACACTGTGCATATGAGCCGATCTTGTTTGCAAGATGTTGACTGTTCATAGCGCCATGCAACATTTAGGTGGCTAGTGCTAAATGAGAAGCTAGTACGTACGTATATAAAACTGTGGCACTTGAGTTAGGGGCAAGTTTGTACTTTTTCATTAAGCATGAGCATAAGTACATTGCCTTTTAGGGAATTGAAAAAGTATGTCACAATGGACTAAAGGAAGCAGATGTAAAGATATTAACAGAAACTAAAATTAAACTTAAACTTTAGTTGGAAGTGTTGGTGGCTGCTGATGATATCTGAGGTAAACCTAACTGAAGTAGGTTCTCAGTTTTGCAACGTTCCAGGAATTCTTGAGCTCGGCTCCTTCAAGTGTCTCTAGCTTGTATGCCCTAGAGTATGTTTTTGAAACGCCTCTGTTGGGGCCTTCTTGATTCCGAGCACATTTTACGTCCCTCCGAATCTCCTGACCAATATCTGCTCTTCGGAGCACGAGGTCTTCGAGCACAGTTTTGTTGTCTTGGTTGGCTAGCCTTTTCTTCGCTATCTTCTTCTGAACAGAGGCGACTTCTCGAGTCTCCTCGGCCAGTATCAGATTCTTGTTCTCAACCTCGGGCTTGTCCCTCCTTCGGAAGGTAGGAAACCTTCGTTCGATGGGGATGACAGCATTGGCCTGGTAGTGCTCGACCGAGGAGGACCGATGAGAGATGCCGCGGTTCTCAACCGATACTTGGAAATTGTTGGCAGCCTTACGAAATGCAATGTTTTTCATCCTGAAATACCAGAGCTCGGGACCTCGGCTTAAGGAGTGAATGGGGAACTTACTTCGGCCCTCACCTCGGACCGGAACCAAGCTGAGGGCGGGATCACCAACAATTAAATAAATGAAAAGGTTCTCCCCCTGCGGAGGGCTGGAGAGAACTGGAAGGGAAGAGAGATTTTCTTTAATTGCACCTTGGATTTCTTAAGGGAGGTTGGTACATACTTTGACAGTTTTGCTGGGGTCGGAAGGATCAATGGGAATCGTCGACCCTTCCCTTCGAGGAGAAAACCTAAGAACATCTTGTTTGACCTGAACATCAGCCAATAGAACTCTCCCTTTGGCCAAAGTCGGGTCAATAAGCTCTTTCTGTTTCTTTTTTACTTCCCGTAGACTCGCATTGTAGCAGAGTCGGGCTCTCATCTGGTCGGCTTTGATTGTGACGACCTTGTCGTCAGAACCAACGAATTTCATTGCTAGGTGTACCGTTGAAACCACTGCCCTAAAAGCTTGCAGGCAGGTTCATCCCAGTATCACATTGTATGGGGATTCAGAATCAACAACTAAAAACTTGATGATCTCCGTTCGGGCCGAAGGCTGCTTGCCTAAGGTCACTGGGAGGTGGATGGCTCCTAGGGGGCGAATCGCCTCACCTGTGAAGCTGATGAGATTACCTTCAAATTGCACGAGGTCGGCTGACCTCAGCTTCAGTGCTTGAAATGTATGTAGAAAAAGAATGTCGGCCGAGCTTCCTTGATCAATGAAAACTCGGGCGACTTCGAAATTGCCGATCAACGCCGTGATCACCATTGGGTCATTGTGATCCGGGATGACGTCTTCCATGTCCTGGTCAGAAAAAATGATGGGGATGTTCCGAGAAGGTTTCTTGCAGACAGGTTTGTGGTGAACAGCTAAAACTTGATTGACGTATCTTTTTCTTTCTGCTCTCTTCTCACCGCCACCGGCAAAACCTCCCGAGATAGTTTCAACTCGGAAATTTTCCGGCGAGTTATCCAGATCTTGTACCACGACCATATTTACCCGCTGCGGTTCTTCTTCCTTCTTTTCTGGAGATGGGTCAGCTTTGGCTTTTCCTTTGTCGTTGTCTGGGCTGCGAGACCTTCTCGGGCCTCTTCTCTCCATCGCTTCTCGCACATACTGATGCAACTTGCCCCTTCTCACCATGTCTTCGATAACGTCTCGAAGCTAGGTTCACTGATCGGTATGGTGACCATACCCGTCGTGGAAGTTGCAGTATTTAGATCTGTCCCTGATATTATTTTGGTTTTTGAGGAAAGGTGGCCGAGGTACGCTCCTGAGTTCGGTCTGCATGGTCTTCCTCCAGACTTGTGACCTTGGAACCGTCAGGGGGGGTGTAAGAATCATACTTAGTGATGTAAGGACGTCGGCGGTCATCTTGCTGGCCGACGTGAGGGCGACCTCGATCTCCTTGGTCCACTCTTCCTCCTCTATCATCCCTGTTTCCGCGAGGACGACCTTGGGGAAGGGCATTCTGCGAAGCAGCTTGAACGTTCTCCATCCTACTTGTATGACCTTTGTTGAATTCCTCGAGGTTGATATACTTGTTGGATCTTTGTCTGAGTTCGGCCATATCTCTCGGTGGCTTTCCTATCAGTGAGTCTTTGAATCCTCCCTCGGCCAGGCCTTGAGTCAGGAGGAGGACGGCCACCTCGGGAGATAGGTTGGGGACCGAGCTGGATTCACTGTGAAACCTGTGTAGGTAAGCACGTAGGGATTCATCCGATTTTTGTGTCACTGTTGCTAGCGTGTGATCTGACCTTGGTTGCACACAGCTAGCAGTGTACCTATTGAGAAATACTCGCTTCATTTCTGTCCAGTTGTTGACAGAATTCTTGGGTAACGTTGAATACCATCGGAGGACTGGGGCTTGGAGGGTATGGTAGTGTGTGGTGTTGTAAATGTTCGTGGTGTTAACGGAGGTTGTGGCGGTGGTGGATTTGGAGGTGGTGGGAATTCATTTGGTGCTGGAGCTTGAACAACGGCTCGTTCAGCCAAACGCTGCATAGTAACCTGTTGAAGATCTGCGATGGCTTTACCTTGCTGCTTTATGATCCTCATCTGTTGTCTCATCAAGGACAAGACCTCTGCCTCACGAGAGAGTGAAGATTGACGTGAGTGAGAACGATGTGTAGTGCTGGCGGAGTGGGCACGTTCGCTATGGCGGCGGTGCTGTTTTGTGTTGGATTCTCCGAGCTCGGAGCGTAGCTGCACGCGCCGACCTCCTCTCTGGTGCTGAGTTGGATTTGTAGTGTCTCCGGTGTGGATGGTGTAAGGTCCACTGTGGGTGTGGGTAGGTTCTGGGGGAGGAGGTGGAGGTGGCGGTGGAGGTGGAGGTGGAGGTGGGGGGGGTGGCGGAGGTGGTGGTGAGGACCTTGCTGCCCTATTGGCTTCAAGGTGCAGGCACAAGTCCTCATTTGATGGCACCCTCCTTGGACGCCCCCTCCCTCTCCTCTGAACTTGTGGAATATCTGTCATGGTAGGTTCTTTTTGGGTGGGGATGAAGTTTCTCTTTCCCCACAGACGGCGCCAATGTGATGTCCTAGACTGTGAGATCCCCAAAGGTTAGGGAAGAAGACCTTGGGGAAGCCTCCGTCTAGGGGTTTATCTGTGATGTTTGGTGGGAGTCCTCAGGTGGCTAAGGAGTAACCCTAATCACTGGTGTGTGAAGGTGATAATTAGGGTTAGAGGATGTACCTGAGCCCCCTGTAGTACGGAGCTACTTATAGGGGGGAGCTGGTTGCCCTAATGGGCTTGCTTGAGGCCCAAGTAGGGCCAGCCTGTACTGAGCTATGAGTGGATGAGCTGTCCTTGTGGATAAGGTGAGACACGTCATCCTGTCCTTGGTATCAGACTCTGGGGGAGGTGTCGGACTCTAGGTGGTGTCGGACAAGGAGGTCGGACCTTGGTATCCGATGTCTGTTTGGTCGTTGAGCTTTGAGCTCGGCCCAGAGCACACAGAGGGGTGGGAGCACGATATCGGCCCGTGTCTGATGTCTGTTCGGCCGTTGAGTTTTGAGCTCGGCCCATCACGCAGAGGGCTTCTTATAGGGCCGTGAGGCCTTAAGCGAGGGTTCTGAGGATCTCGGCTATGCCGAGTCCACCACACCTTCCCTATCTTTATTTCATGATTAAGAATAAGTATACAATTCAAATTTAAATTAAATCAAATCTGACTTTCTTTCTCATTCGGTAATTTCTCATCTTTTTATTCTTAACATTTTCATTCTTTACTTTTCTTATCTTTTCATGCAAACAAATACTATACGAAGAAAAAATGCATCTTGCTATTTATTTATTTTTAATAATTTTTTTTAACAAATGTTTTTATTTTTCATTTTTGTTCTTGGTGTTAAAAAAGGAGGAGGTTTAGGATAAATATTTAAATATTTCATGTCTTAGGCACCTTAGTTAATTGGCTATAGAAAAAATATCAATCTCATTAATAATTAAATAATTATTTAGTTTTTAGCTTAGTGTTTTTAGCTTATAATGTTGGAACTGTCTTCCATAGAGGTTTTTAGTTTTTTCTTTTTTGCTAGGCTTTAGCCCCTTCTGTTCATAAAAAAAAAATTAATAATTAAATATAGTTTTTTTTAATCAACATTTTATGCCTCTCAACAATTATTCATTACTTTTAATTTTTTATTTAACTTATATTACTCTTTAACCCGTGCACACGGCACGGGCAACTACGCTATATCCATATGTAATGTATTTGTTTTATTGCATCTATTACAAGATAATTTTCAAAAAAGAAAAAAATTTAAAAAAATCAAAATTCTAAATAAAAAAATTGTTAAACTCAAAAGTTTTTGAAAAATCAAACTAATGGATAAGTTTACGTGATTTTTTTGAATTAAAAAATAATCTACAATTTCAAATAAATTATGAATAATATGAACTAACTTATAGTTTAACCAGTAATTAAGTTTGATTCAATCTAATTAGTAACAATTCTCATATAAATAAAATTATGTAATTTAGTTCAAATCGTCTATCGTATTTTTTGGTTTGAAATATTCATTATATACGATGAGATGTGATCTAATATATTTGTTCATTATCGTGCATCGCACGGGTAACCTAAACTAGAGTCTTTTATATCACCTATTGCCTTGAAAACATTTTTATTATAAAATCATCTTCCATTGAATACGACGACGACTCACGAACAATTTGTGTAATATGAGTTATATGAGAACTATCTTTAATTGAAAGCCTCTTAATCAAAATAATTAATCTTATAATGAAGTTTTTTTCCTAACATTATATTATTGTTAACGGTCTTTACTTTTTTTTTATTATTATGAAGTCACAAAAGCTAATATTCTTTATGCCATATAAATTCTTTACTCCAAAGAATTAATATTAGAATGAAGACAAATGTAAATTCGATTGATATAATTTAATTATTAACAATTCTCATATATAAAATTATGCAATTCAGTTAACAAATTTTATTGAATTTTTAGTTTGAAATAATTATCATATATAACAACATTATATAATCAAATATATCTGTTCATTCCCGTGCATCGCACGGGTAATCTAAACTAGTTTAGTTAATGATATTGGAAATGTGAACATTTGATATGTACTTTCAAAATTACCCTATTAATATTATTGAGAATCTAAAAAGTATTAAATAAATATGAGTGTTTTTGAAAAGAAGTAATTAATGGTTATTGAAAATTGGTATAGAGTATTATAAACAAGGACAAAATAAAAGTGTCAAAATGGTCTTATATTTAGAGACGGAGGTAGTAGTCCTTTGTCTTCTCTTCGTTGTTAGTGTTTGTTTTTTATTCTGGTGCTTTAAAATTCCGACAAGAGGCCGTCGAAAATTTACATTGTGTTTTAATTTTTTTCGTTGGAAAAAAGTCTGACATATATATGTCGAAAAACTCTTAAACAATTTAAAAAATTCCGACATACCCGTGTCGGAATCACAAAAAATTCCACAATTTACACAGTAACGTAAAAAAAAAGACATGAATTTTACCTTCAACAAGTATGGAACGTTCATTGGTACTCTATTGAACGTGAAAGAGAAAAAAAAAACACTTGTCTTTTTGGAGTGGTTTTTTTTTTTGAGTGAATGAGGTTTGATGGTGGAAAATAAGAAGAAGAAAGAGGGGTTTATGAGATGGTGAAGGAATGAAATTTCGGGTTTTGGATATTCGGGTTTGGGATTTGAGGTTTTGGTGTTTAGTTTTTTTTTTTGTTTTTTTTGTGTGTTTTGAATAATTAAGGGCAATATAAACATTTCCCATTTAAAATGGGGTTTGGGGATAAAACATAAGTTTTGGGGACTAATTCCCTTGCATTTATGTCTCAAAATGTGTAGCCCAAACCCTACACTTTTTCGGGTTAGCCCGTTAGATGATACTATAGTGGAAAAGTGAATAAGATTAGGTTTTTTCTTTCCTAGTTATTGCTTTTTTTAAGTTTTTTTTATAGGGCCCGAACCCTATTGGGCTTACCCAGTCCTAGCCCGGTTTTTTTAGAACCCGATCGGTTCAGGCTAAACAGCCTGGATTGAATAAATGTGTCAAATTATGAAGCCCATGCCCTAAGGTTTTTCAGGCTTTTTTTGGCCGACCCTAACAAGCTGGCCTATTTTGACAGCTCTAAGAAAAACCGTAAAAAGAAAATGGGGAGGAAGAAACCGAACCGAACCAAACCAGTCATTTCATCAAACCCTATCCAATTTGTTTGAATTTTAATTTTTGGTTCCACTTTTTCGCGAAAAAGACAAAAATACCTTTAAAGTTAAATAGATTCTAATTGTGTTATTGAAAACAAAATAAAGATACACTTCTGACTCATCCAGTCAAAAATATATTCCAATTTACTAGTGTCGAAAATACAAATTTTTATTCTTCCAACACTAATGAGTTAGAAGTGAACAAGTTTATCCCACTGTGTTTGTTAGTCTAGAGCAGAGACAAAGACAAAGCATCTTGGCATGGGGACAAACTCGAGATTCCCATAATTGATTTCAGCAACACTCATTCCATAACTTTTGACATTTTATAATTTTAATGTATAATCCTATATTTTTTTTTTCAATTTTAATCATTTATTCAATTATTATTTGTTTTATTTCTCATTAATTCTACTTTTATTTTTTTTTTCATTCCTAAACTTCTATACATTAATTACTGAACACATTTTCTAATAAAAATTAAATATTACTACAATTTTCAATAAGAATTAAATAAATATATTTTGAAAAAAAAATACATAAAAAACTTACAATAATTCTATGTGCGCACCATTCGTAAAAGTCAAAAATTAAGGAATGAGAGAAATATCATATTTATATATTGATAAATAAATTTATTTAACACTCCCTTCGGTCTTATTTATTAGACCAAGGAAAGTAATTAACTTTGTTAGTGACATTGGAAATGTGAAAATTTGATATACTTTTCCAAAACTACCCCTATAATTATTATCGGAACTCTAAAAAGTGTTGACTTAATAAGACTGTTTGTGGAAAAAAACAATTAAATGCTATTGAAAATTCAAATAAGATCTTATAGATAGAACCAAAATAAAAACCTTAAAATGATCTTATAAATAGTACAAGAGGGAGCAGTAAATAAACACAAATATTAACTTTTTCTCATGTGATGTTCGTAGAAAAGAGATAGATTTGGATATCTGCATATCTATAATCATATACTCCATATGACATCATCTAATCAGATCATCAAATACCTGAACCATAACCATTCTCAATTTGCTATTTGATCCAACTTTAACAACATTGATTAGTGACCAAAATAGGGTTGATACATCACCTTTGCAAGATCCAATAGTCAATAATTTTATTCTATAAATGAGTAAAAATACACAATACCCCATTCTTTTTCTTTTATGTTTTTTAAGGTCACAACAGTGTTCATATAACGCAATAGTCCTTAAAAACAAAGATAAGAAGAGAACAATCCTCTCTTCGAAACTTTGTCATCTTCACAGGGAGAGAAGATCATTCTTTCTCATTTATTTTCTGCTTGGTCTCGTCAACTCCATCAACAGAAGGCAATGTCTACACAGATAACAAAAATAGACGAGTTGATAAAAAGTATTCCAAAAGATATTGACCTGTAAAGTGCCTTGGGCACCCTCCATGCACTATTGAGAATAAGGTGCAGGTGGTAATTGTTGATGAGAAAAATCAAGGGAGTGTATTGTATTAAGTACATAGCCTCCCTATGTTTTATAATCAAATGTAAGAACACACATACATTATGCATATCTAACTCCTAACACAGGATCCATAAGGAGCTAAAGAGGTCCATGAAAGCTTACAAGATTAGGCTTGTAGATATTGTGGACAACCGAGGCACCGGCAAGAAGAGAGCAGACAACGACAACACATGACCAGGCCAATGACGGAGTCCCTGTCGGCTGCCTTCCCCCTCCAAACTTTTTATTCATCCTCACAAAATGCTTCTGACTGTGTGCCGTACCCAAAATAATGTTAATACAAGGGCCAAACAAGGCCTTCAAATAATCATAGATACAAAGACAAAAAATGACACAATAAGTTGGCAATATTAACCTTTAAGAAATTAGAAATATAAAGAAAGATATTCACTTAATTAAATGGAGTGAAAAACATTCAGAATTACTAAATACTAGAATAGCTTATAAGAAGTCCAGAAGTTAGTGTATCAGTGTTTCCACCAAACAAGTTGTGAGCATTATATTTGAACTAAGTCAGGCATTTCATCAAACAGAACATGTACAATTAAGAATGAAAATCAAATCTAACAGCTGAAAACGCATGACAGAAATGAAAAAGAATGAATGGCGTAGATTGGATTACTTACCTTTGCAACCGGTTGCTTGTTTGTGCAAAAGAGAGTGGGATTCAATGTGGACTTGTGCGTGGTGTGAGGTCATCAGCCTAATACAGCAAATAGTATTTCGTTTGGTTTGCTTGTTTGTTTATATGGAGAGCAAATCACACCCGTTATCTAACATATTATAAAATAAGAGAAGTTAAGGGTATTTTTGTTATTTTCATTTTCTCTCCTTCATCCTTGCTTTTCCCTCCAAATTTGTTTGTCCGTGCATCGCACGGGAATAAATATTTATCTTAAGTTATTTTTAGTAAATTTTTATTAGTACAATTTGGATTACACCCAAATATAAAAATTACCCGCAATATGATAAAAAAAAAAATTTACCCGCAAACATACAATTTGCATTTCGATATTATTACAATTTGCACGGGTTATTAATGATTTTTTCAAAAGGAAATAATTTGAATAAAATATTGACATAAAAAGTATATAATGACTAAACGACCCGTCATATGATAATTAACCAGCAAAAAAAACGAATATAATGTTGTAATTTCAGAAATTATAATACAAACAAGTCATAATATAGGCAAATTGGTATTAAACATTTAAACAGAGCATCATTATGAATCATAAATTTTGGGTACAACGGAAAAAACAGATATATAAATATTAAAGATGAGCTATAATTTGGTATAATGATTTAACTTAATACAATCAAATATTTATTCAGTCATGAATTCAAATTTAAAAAAATCCAAAAATTTATACAATATGTTGCAATTTAAATTTGTGAAAAATAATGATGCGTTATTTTATACTTTAGACAATATACTTATTTACAATTATGAAGTTCTATTACAAACAAGTAATTTGAAAGTTCGAATCTTATAAAGACGAATTAATTAAAAGTGTGAAAACAATGTCTTATATTTTTGGACAGATGTAATAAAAATAATAACGATGATGATGATGATGATGATATATATGGTAAAAACAATAGCTGCATTTGGACTTGCAAAACGAATTACTAACAAAATTCATTTGGATTGATGGATTAAATAAAACAAAAATCAAAATGAGTTGGATTTTTTTTTAATATAAGAAATTATGTTGTTAATTAAAATTAGAAATCGCATAGTTGATACATTATTAGTTAATTTTTATTAATGAAAAAGTTGGTAGCTGAAACTAGATTTAAAGGTTAATGTTTATGACTATTCATTTCTAAATACATGTAAATCATTTTTATAAAAAGTTTATATTAACTTATTATTTAAAAAGACATATTTCCAAAATCTATAATCAATTTTTTTTATAAAAAAAAAATTACTAGTAACCTGTATGTTGTAAGTTGTAAACAAAAAAAAAACCCCGCTATTTGTTCACTTGCTTTTAGCAATATGTGTGTTCATTCCATATTTTTTGGTTTTGGATTTTTTTCCATTCCATAACTTTTGTCTTTTTATAATTTTAATGTATAACAAAATAATGTTTTTTTTTCCGAATTTTAACCCTTCATTCAATTATTTATCTTATTTCTCATTAGTTTTACTTTTACCATATCTCTCATCCTAAACGACTATACATTAATTAATAGATACACTTCTTAATAAAAATTAAATATTACTACCTCTTATCCTATTTATAAGACCCTTTTATGGATTTGTTCGGCAAAACTAGCATATAGCTGTGAGCTTAGCTGATAGTTGTGAACCTAGCTGAAAGCTGATTATAGCTGAAAGCTTATAACTGTATAGCTAACTTATTGAAATAGAGCTATTTGGAAAAATTAGTTGTACAACTAGCTGAAATTTGTTAAATGACTCAAACAATATAATTTTGCCAAAATATATGATAATAATTAGAAAAAAATAAAGGGGGAAATTGAAATGTAATTTATTGAAAACTATTTCATTTTTTTGAAAGCTACTTCGCATAGCTTTCTGAAAGTTAACTTTCAAAAATTATAAGTTTCTCTTTTGAAAGCTATTATAAGCTTCTTTTATTTTTTATTCACAAAATAACTCTAGTAGCTTATTGACCGAGTCAATAAGTTAAAAGCTACCAAATAAGTTATAAGTTTGCCTTACCAAACATAACCTATATGACTATATTCCAATTTTCAATAACATTAAATTACTACCTCCGTTCCTATATGTAAGACTCTTTTAAAACTTTTATTTTGTCTCTATTTATAAGACTCTATATCAACTTTCAATAACAATTAATTACTTTTTTTCACAAACGCCCTTATTTATTTACTCCCTCCGTCCCACAAGGATGGTTAAAAAAATTCAAAAGTCAAAAAATTAAGAAGACATGCATTAAATGGTTTGTTTAACACATTAACCAATTATCAAACAACTCATTTAATGCATTTTGCATGGATCAACCAATCACAATTCAAAGTTTACAATTTATAAACATTTTATTAATTATTTTAACTATAGTTTGGGACAAAAAATTTAGCCATTTGTTACCATCCTTGTGGGACGGAGGGATTAATACTTTTTAGATTCTCAATACTATTAATAAGGGGTAATTTTAAAAATCATATTAAATATTCACGTTTTCACTACCATTAACTAAATTAACCAACTTTCTTAATGGACGTGAAATCTTCAAAAAGAGTTTTATATATACGGACGGAGGGAGTACTTTTTTTTTTTTCAAAAACACTCATATTAAGTTAATACTTTTTATAATCCCAATAACAATTATAGGGATATATTTTGAAAAAGTATATTAAATGTTTACATTTCCAATAGCATTTAATACATTAATCTATCCACATTATTGGTGAAAGTGAATTTCCTCAAGAGGGTATTACATATTGGATAGGAGGGAGTATTATAGTCTATTACAATTTTCATTAAAAGTTAAATAAGAGAAATGTAGACAAAACACATATAAAAATTACAATAATCTAACATTTACTTAATATGTATGTTCAAACCTAAAAGATCAAAAGATTTAGATTGGAGTGAGTATTTACATGTGAATGACATGTCAACATCGTGCTATTTCGCGTCAGTAATTAATGGCAAAAGTCTAATTGTGTAGAGGAAAACTAAAATTTTAACTTTTAACAATTACGTCGGGTTAAAATAATTGCTAATTGAACTTGAAGGATAGACTTACTTGCCCAAATTGCTCCTTCAGGCAAAAACTGTTATTTTATGTATAGAATTTAATGGAGGGACGAACATGACCACAAATTGAAAATAGACTAAATTGACCAATTTAAAAGAAGTGATTAAATTTGCCAAATTATTCAAATTGAGTGACTAAAAGTGCAATTAAGTCATTTAAATTTTATTATGAAGTGTCTTCATTAATTAATGAATAATAATATAATGATGAGAGAGGGGATAAAAGTAGAACTAAAGAGAAGTAAAATAAATGATCAAACGAAGGTGTTAAAATTGAAAAAAAATTCATTACGCATTGAAATTGTAAAAAGACAAAAATTGTGAGATGAAAATAAAAAACTTTAAAGGCCAAAAATTAAGGAAAAAAAGAACAAAAATTATGTGATGAAAATTTGAAAAAAAATAAATAATCATACATTAAAATTGTAAGAAAAAACAAAATTTACGAATTAAAAATAAAAAATTTAAATGTCAAAATTTAAGAAATAGAGAGTAATTTATTTTTTTTACCATTAAACTGGGACAAGAATTAAGAAATGAAGCTGCGTGCAAAGGAAAAAGGGAAAAATACTTGATAGCAGATGTTTGATAGTAGATGTTTCTTCTTATCAACATATCAACATATATTAAAATAGGTGAAGTTGAGGAGTATTTTTTACTTTTCCTCCATGATAGTTTTTCCCTCCAAATTTGTTTCTAATCCTAACCATTCATTACAAATAAATCACATCCGTTCATATCCCTCCTAAATTTCATTCTAATCCTAGCCATCCATTGCAAGTAAATCACATCCGTCCATATATTTTTAATCAATCTTTTCATTTTCCTTTCATTTTATGACTGCTTACAATTGAAACAGTTGGTATTTTTTATTATTTCCTTTCAATGTGCGATGCAACAAATGCTATTCTGACCGCTTACAATTGATAGTCATGGAAAGCTTGAAGAGTGACAAGGTTACATTAAGCATATGAACAGTTAGTAATTTTTTTTTTAATTGGTAGAAAGCCTTCCTTTCAATTAGTATTTTTCCATTTTTTTGGTATTTTTAAGTGTTTGAATTTTGCTCAAACATTTCTTAATACAGAGACTTGAGACTTGATTGTGCACAAAAGAAGATCAAAGAATGTGAAGAAGTAAGTGAAATTCTTTTCAATATTGCGTTGATCTTTAACACAATATTTCTTCTCAATATTTCTTTTTTTATAATATGTTGATCATGAAAGCCTTCTTTTCAATTTATCATTTAAATTTTTGTTTAAACATATTACCTTGATGATTTCAATGAAATTCACTTTTTTGGTGACCAAACTTACAAGGTAGTCCATCAGATTATTATGCAATTTTTTTATTTTATCAAAGCTACTATGTGCATCATCGTACATTTCCTGTCCCTCTAGGCCTCTACAATCTGCATATATATATAAATGCTTGGTCATTTTGTTTTTTATTTAAAGCTTATTTGTTACCGGCCTTTCGTCTTTCAATGGGAAATTTTTGTTTTATTTTTGGTATCAAAATGCCACTTGCAAAAAAAAAAAACGTATAAAGGAAACCTTGGTTGTTTGAGCATATGAACAGTTAGTATTTTTTTTATTTTTTATTTTTTAAATTGGTGGAAAGCCTTCATTTCAACTGAAATTATTTCCTTATTAAGTATATTTTATTTCCTTATTTGTCATAAACATTAAACATATGAACAGTTAGTATTATTTTTTTTTAATTGGTAGCTAGAAAGCTTTTTCATTTTTTTTTTGGTATTTTTAAGTGTCTGAATTTTGCTCAAACATTTCTTAATACAGGGACTTAAGACTTGATGGTGCACAAAAGAAGAACAAAGAATGTGAAGAAGTAAATTAAATTCTTTTTAATATTGCGTTGATCTTTAACACAATATTTCTTCTCAATATTTATTTTTTTATATGTTGATCATGAAAGCCTTCCTTCCAATTTATCATTTAAATTTTTTATTAAACATATTACCTTGATGATTTCAATTATTATTATTTTTTTTTTTGGGTATCAAAATGCTTCAAGTTGCCTCACAAAAGTTGTTGTAAGTTGTAACATGCAAGCTGTTGGCATTTTTACCCAATTCTGGATGCTGACACGAATTCTCTTTCTTGCTTTAAATTATTCATTTAATGCCCAAATAACTGTAAACGTGTGTGTATAATAATATTTCTTTTCAATATTGTGTTGAATTTTAACACAATATTTCTTCTCAATATTTCTTTTTTTATAATATGTTGATCATGAAAGCCTTCCTTTCAATTTATCATTTCAATTTATTCAATCACATGTAAATAAAATTAATGTTTAATGTTTGAACAAATGGAAAGCCCTTCAAAAAAGGGAAAGGATAACAAAATTTAAGACCCGTGCATCGCACGGGCAATTTTCCTAGTTATAATAAATGTTTGCAATCTATCACTTTCATATGGCTATCTAAATAATGCAACTATTATTTTGGGTATTTACAAATTTATCAGGTTGAAAAACCTCCTACAATGAGTCATCAACATAATATAAAATAGGAGAAGTTTGAAGGCAAATTTGATTTCCCTCCTAAAACTTCCTTCTAATCATTATTTCCCTCATAAAGTGCATCATTAATGATGTCTTCCATAATTATTAATCTGAGCCGTCCATCATATTTTGTAAGATTAAATCACAACAATTCATATGTGTGTTTAAACCCATTTTATATTATATAATTGCCCCACCAAAAAAGTACGGAGAAAAATACTAACAGTTATCAGAATAAAGTATCTCCTCATATGAGGAGATAAGTTGTCTACTTAACTGTAACATCCTAATGAATTCTACCCTTAATTCCCAAGTATTAAAAATGAGTACTTAAAAATTTCCTTTTTAGTTTAGTAAAATCACCCGTCAAACGGACGGAGTTTTGTCTGTTTTTCGAACTTTCCAAAATCTTCAACCTGATAAACACATTTATATGAAATCAACAGGAGCCAGCAGGGCTCAAATGTAAATATATAAGCATCGCATAGTTGCCCCTTGGGCTCAAGTGTAAAACATCAGTGTGTCAGAGTGCCAGCAAAATATTAAGTATGTAAATCAAGAGGCCATAACAACAACTATGCTAAAAAAGAATCATAAACCCTGCACAAAAGAAACTATCCCGAGCCCCACCCAAAAAAAATCATATAAAGCTCATACACATCCAAATAAACGGAGGCTGAAGTCAAAATCAAAATATCTAATCCCCATAACCCTACTCTCCCTGTGAGGGAGAGCACTCCTGCTCGGCCGGGGGCTGTGCTAACTCAATCTCTGTACCTGAAAGATAGTAAGGGAGTGAGCATTGCACATGAAATAAAATTGCAGTTTCCATATAATCATAATAAACCCACTAGGCCAAACACAAGTAGTAAAGTCACCACACATATCATTTGCAAACTTAGTCACAATCAACATTTTTCCAACATGCTCATTTCCTATCACAATTACATATTTACGTTCTAGTTACATGATCTTATCCAATATAAATGTTCTTTTCCCTTTCTTTTATCCCTTTTTATATTCATTTCCATTGCTTTTAATCATTTTCCATATTTGTGTCCATTGCCTTTATCCATTTTCCATTAGTGTGTGTAACCCCAAACAGAGATCTACACACGGTGTATGCAACCACAAACAGTGATCTGCACACACTGTGTATGCAACCACAGACAGTGATCTGCATACACTCCATCATGTTTATGTAATCTCAAACAGAGATCTACATAAACTTCCCTTTTTATTTTTACTTTTCCATTAATCCTTTTTCCATTCATGTGTGTAACCCCAAGCAGAGATCTACACACATGGTGTAAGCAACCACAGACAGTGATCTGCAAACACTTCCATTTTTACCGTACACCACTAGGATTTGGATACCCGCTAGGTAATTGGCACACATGTCTAGGGACTTGGAACACCTGCCCAGGACTTTACACCCATCCAGACCATCACCTATAGGACTATGTACTTTTACCAATTCATTAATTATTCCAATTATTGGTGTGGAAAACTGATCCTGTGGGTCACCCGGCGCCTACAGGGCGGTTTGGCCTGATGGGTAATTGGCCTGGCAGGTAATTGGCCCTAACAGGTAATTGGAACACCTAGCCGGGTACCTAGTGTTCCGGGCCCCACTGATCAGTTTCCACTTTAGTTACCTTTACTATTTAAATTAACCAACAGTCCAATTCATTAATATAGCCATTAACATAATTTCCATTAATACTCAACAACATACATGAGCTTAACTCATTCTAGCTTATCACAATTCATTTCCCATAAATACTTCTAAATTTCCAATGAACACAAATAAATAACCACTTCCAAATAATCAAGCATATAATTCCAACACACATTTTCAATTGCTCCCCTTTAAGGTCACATTCCACAATTAGCATTTATAACTGTTTTCCTTTATTTTCCTATAATCTAATATACCCATCCATATTCATTTCACAACAATTACCCTTTTCAAATATTTACAAATACATACTTTATTATTAACAATCATAATCATAATCCATTCCAATTCACTTAAGTGCATAAAGATTACCCTTTTCAAATAATTACAAATACATACTCTATTATTAACAATCATAATCATAATCCATTCCAATTCACTTAAGTGCATAAAGATTACCCTTTTCGAATAAGCGCAAATAAATACTTTATTATTAACAATCATAACCATAATCCATGCCAATTCAATAAACACATAAATACACACTATCCATGTTACCATTTTTCCTTTCCAACCAATAATCCTAATTTAACCATGACCAAGTATACATGTATTGCACAATAATTATTTCATCAATTGTTCAACATAATTTCACATTCAAAGTTCACATTACTTTCCCCTTTTTAATTATGATTCCTAAGTTCAATCCAATTATATTCACCATTCCCTTAATTACTATCCAAGATCCTACCCTTAAATTTTATAAACACATAACTCCTAGAAAATCACTATAATCATAGGGATACCCAATCCTAGATCAAACCAATGCTCACTATAACCACCCCCTTACCTTAAACCAAGAGAGATGGGAAAAATCTTCCAAGCCCTAGCTCCTAAGTTCCTTAATCAAGAGCTCCAAGGATTGAGTGGACAGGGAGAGATTCTTGACCTCCATGAAACAATAGAGCACAAATGAGTCATAATTTTGTTAAACCATGACACAAAATTCGTATACCATGGGAGGGAGGAGAGAGAAATTCGTATGAGCCCTAGAGAGAGAGAGAGAGAGTGTTGAAACTTACCAATGGAGATGGATGAGGATGATTAATGGGTCTTGAGCTTGAGGAAGAAGAAAAACAAGCTTGACCTTGGTGGGGAGGAAGAGGGAGTTCGAATGGGAGGAGGAGGAGAGATGGGGGAGTTGTTTTTGTTGATGGTGGATGGAAGAATGAAGAAGAATGAAGATGGAGGTGAGTATATGAGAGAGGGAAAGCAAGTTTGATGGCTGAGATTAGAGGAACCATGGGAAGATTCCCATCGAACGGTCCAAATCGCGCCTGGAGGACATCAGATACGGCCATTTTCGCTTAAGCGAGAGCCTACTCGCTTAAGCGAACTTCGTTCAGTAAGTTTGGGTTTTTGCTCGAGTCGGTTTCGCTTAAGCGAAATCCGTTCGCTTAAGCGAACATCATTTGGGTTGCTACTGGATCAGTTTCGCTTAAGCGAAATGATCAGGTACTGCTGTTTCACTTTTCTATTTTCCTTCTATTTTCTTCCTAACTTCAAATGGCTATAACTTCTTCGTTCACCGTTGGATCTTGCTCAAATTTTGAGGCAAGTTTTCTAAAAATCCAAACTTCATATCCAACGGTGGAATTCTCGTCTGGAGTTGTAACTCTTTAATTCCTAATTTTTCCTTATATTGTATAAGTTATATCATTTAACATCTGTTTAAGGTTTAATTAGCTCTCCACTTAATCTTTCCTTCACCCTCACATTCTAAGTCGATTAACATAGAACTTAAACTTAGAAATTAAATTGGGGATGTTACAATTCTCTCCCACTTACCAGAATTTCATCCTCGAAATTCAGTTGTCCTGAAACAACTGAGGATAAGACTCCTTCATCTTGCTCTCCAGCTCCCAAGTAGCCTCTTCTACGTTGGTTCTGTTCCAAATCACCTTCACCAATGGAATTTCCTTGCCCCGGAGTTGCTTAATCTGTCTGTCCTCAATTCTGATCGGGAGGATCTCAAAAGTAAGATTCTCCTTCAAAGGCAAATCGTCCACTGCTACCACGTGGGAGGGATCATGAATGTATTTCCTTAACTGGGAAACATGAAATACACCATGAAGCCTAGACAAATGTGGAGGCAAAGCAATCCTGTACGCCAAAGGCCCAACTCTTTCCAAAATCTCATAAGGTCCAACAAACCTCGTAGTCAGCTTCTTTGACTTGATTGCCCGACCAATGCCAGTGGTAGGGGACACCCTAATAAACACATGATCGCCCACATCGAACTCTAGGGGTCTCCTACGCTTATCTGCATAGCTCTTTTGCCTGTCCTGAGAAGTCTTCATCTTATCCTTAATCATCGCGATCTTCTCTGTGGTTTCTTGTACCAACTCTGGCCCAGTCAACAAGTTCTCCCCAATCTGGAACCAACAAAGAGGCGTTCTACACTTTCTACCATAGAGTGCCTCAAAAGGTGCCATGCCAATACTAGCGTGAAAGCTGTTGTTGTAAGTAAACTCCATCAAGGGTAACAACTGCTCCCAACTACCAGCCTGCTCTAGTACACAAGCCCTCAACAGATCCTCCAAAGTCTGGATAGTATGCTCGGACTGCCCATCAGTTTGAGGATGGTAGGCTGTACTAAACCTCAACTTAGTACCCAAGGCCTGCTGAAGACTCTGCCAAAATCTGGATAGAAACCGTGGATCACGATCGGACACAATACTAGAAGGCACACCATGAAGCTTCACTATGTCCCGAATATACAACTGTGTCAACTTCCCCAGTGTGTACTTCTTATTAGTCGGAATAAAGTGAGCACACTTTGTTAAACGGTCTACCACAACCCATACACCATCACAACCTGCTGCGGTCCTAGGTAGACCTGTCACAAAGTCCATGGCTATGCTATCTCACTTCCATTCCGGAATGTCAAGTGATCGCAACGGACCACCTGGCTTTTGGTGCTCAATCTTCACTTTCTGACAAGTCAAGCAATGAGACACATGGTCTGCCACATCAGTCTTCAACCCTGGCCACCAATAGATCCTCTTCAAATCCTGATACATCTTTGTGGTACCGGGATGGAAACTCATTTTTTTTTGGTGAGCTTCCCACAATATGTCTCTCCGAATCTGGAAGTCCATTGGAACACATATTCTACCTCTGAACCTGATAATTCCATCTGGACCCTTGATGAAATCAGGTTCCTCTTTACTTGCTGCTCCTTCTAACAACTTCTGGAGTTATTCATCATCTGCTTGCCTTTCCTTTATCAAATTCATCATCTCACTAGTGACCTGCAACATTTCCAGAACAATACTCTTTTCTTTCACCAGCATGTTCAAGTTGAGATCACTAAACTCCTGGATTAGTTGCATCTCCTTCACCATCAAGTTGCTAACATGAAGGGTTTTGCGACTCAATGCATCGGCCACCACATTAGCTTTACCCGGATGGTATTGAAGATGAAAGTCATAATCTTTCAAGAACTCCATCCATCTCCTCTGTCTCATATTCAACTCCTTTTGATCGAAGAGATAACGGAGACTCTTGTGGTCACTGAACACCTCAAACTTGGTGCCATACAAATAATGTCTCCAAATTTTCAGGGCAAACACCACCGCTGCTAATTCCAAGTCATGAGTCGGATAACTCTGCTCATGCTGCCGCAACTGTCTGGATGCATAGGCCACAACTTTGCCTTGCTACATAAGTACACAACCCAAGCCTTGCTTTGACGCATCACAATACACATCAAAGGGTTGGGTTGGTTTCGGCAATGTCAGAACCGGTGAACTCGTCAATCTCTTCTTCAGCTCCAAGAAACTGCTCTCACACTGCTGTGACCATTGATAAGGGACATCTTTCCTGGTTAACTTTGTCAATGGAAGAGCCAGTTTAGAGAAACCTTCAATGAATCTCCGATAGTAACCTGCCAATCCCAAAAAGCTTCTGATTTCTGTGACTGTTGTGGGCCTCTCCCACTTTAACACCGCTTCCACCTTGGAGGGATCCACCGCAACTCCCTGTGCTGAAATCACATGTCCCAGAAAATGGACTTCATCCAACCAAAAGCTACATTTAGACAGCTTGGCATACAACTGCTTTTCTTTGAGGACCTGCAGTACAATCCTCAAATGCTTCTCATGTTCACCCGGACTCTTAGAATAAATCAGGATGTCATCAATGAACACAATGACAAAAGAATCCAAGTATGGCATGAAGATTCTATTCATGTAATCCATGAATATTGCGGGAGCGTTGGTCAATCCGAAAGGCATCACCACATACTCAAAGTGCCCATAACGCGTCCTGAAAGCAGTTTTTGGAATGTCCTCTTCACGGATACGGATTTGATGGTATCCCGATCGGAGGTCAATCTTAGAGAACACTGATGCACCCCTCAACTGATCCAACAAATCATCAATGTGAGGGAGTGAATACTTGTTCTTTACTGTCACTGCATTCAGCTGCCTGTAATCAGTGCACATCCGAAGGCTACCGTCCTTCTTTTTGACAAAAAGGATAGGAGCACCCCAGGGTGATACACTTGGCCTGACAAGTCCCTTTGCTAATAGCTCCTCCAACTGCTTCTTCAATTCCTCCAATTCCGGAGGCGCCATTCTGTAAGGTGCGATAGAAATTGGGCCTGTACCAGGCTTCAAATCAATACTAAACTCAACTTCTCTTCTTGGAGGCAATCCGGGAATCTCCGTAGAAAAGACTTCCGGAAACTCACGGACCACAGGAATTTGACTCACATCAGAAACTTCATCAACTTCCATGGTAGATAGAACGACATCACTAAAGATAACTGCTTTCTTACAGCAGTCAATTAAGACATTATGCTGAGTCATCCAATCCATACCCAGAATAATATCTAACTTGGTTAGAGGCAGAAAAATGAGGTTAACTCTGAATTCCCGCTCCAAAACTCGGAGTGGGCAATCCAAGCACATTTGAGAAGTGACTACTGAAGAATTTGTGGGGGTAGAAACTGACAACTTATACGGCATATCTACAGTGGACAACCCTAGTCTCTTCATGCAGTCAATAGAAATGAAGGAATGAGATGCACCACAATCAAACAAAACACCACAGAACATGTTGTTCACAAAACAAGTACCTCGGATCAGCTCATCCTCCTCAGTCACCTCTTCTCCATCCAGTGTATACACTTTGCCCTTCTGCAATGGTTGACTGCCACCTGCTTTCTGCACCCGAATATCATTAACTTCCTTCTTCATTGTGCTTTTGGGACAATTGTTTGCAAAGTGTCCAGGCTGACCACACAAGAAACAAAGCCCTTCATTCCTGCTCTGAGCCCAGCATACACCCCTGTGCGGCTTCCCACAATGTGTACAAGTAGGAACAGGACCAAGTGTCACTGCAGATTGCCCTGCTCCTCTAGGGACTGAAGGCCTAGGATTAGAATAAGGACCAGATCTCTGCATTGGACCCTTGCCCCTAATAGGACCAGACAATTTCTGAGATGCCCTGATTCGCTCCTCTGCTTGTTCCTGCTTGAGAGAATCTTCATAAGCACTGGTCATATTCACCAGTTGAGAGAGATTAGAAATTCCTTGATAGACAAAAACAGTCTTGATCTTGGGATGGAGACTAGCTTCAAACTTGATACATTTAGTGCGTTCATCCGCATCTCGTTAGCTGCCCGAATAGCGAATGAGGTCCTCGAATTGAGCTGCATACTCTCCAACACTGAGGTTCCCTTGTTTCAGCTCAAGGAAAGCCACTTCCTTCTCCCTCCTTACATTTTCCGGGAAGTACTTTCCCAGAAAACGGACCTTAAAAAGATCCCATGAAATAAGCTCATGAGCTGCTTCCAAACCTCTCCTCTGTTGGTCCCACCAATGTTCCGCCTCACCCATCAGAACATACTCCACTAGTCGCATATACTGATCACCCGGTGGCTGCAGTGAGCGAAACACCTTCTCCATCTCCTGGAGCCATCTTTGAGCTCCATCGGGATTGTAACCCCCTTCAAACTTTGGTGGATCGCTTTTTCTAAAGCGGCCCATCCAGTCAATCTCCACTGGTGGTGGCGGAGGAGGCTGAAGTGCGGCTGCAGCAATGTTCTGGGCTTGATTCTGCTGCAGATTTGCAAGATTATCCGCTTGTTGCTGCTGAACTTGGGCTTGGTTATGCTGCAATTGAGCCAGAGTTTCAAGTATTGCAGCAATTCTGTCATTATCAGCCCGTCTCCCTACCATACTGTTGAGTCATGGAGAGACAACCAGTTAATGACAGCACAATTAAATAACTCTACTAATATCCTACAACTTCACTTAAACACTAACTAAGTGCTTGGGTTACTCGCTCGGTGAGTAACCATAGGAGTAGTGAGTTCATACTCCAAAGGCCGAGGGAAACTGCTCTGATACCATAATTGTAACATCCTAATGAATTCTACCCTTAATTCCCAAGTATTAAAAATGAGTACTTAAAAATTTCCTTTTTAGTTTAGTAAAATCACCCGTCAAATGGATGGAGTTTTGTCTGTTTTTCGGACTTTCCAAAATCTTCAACCTGATAAACACATTTATATGAAATCAACAGGAGCCAGCAGGGCTCAAATGTAAATATATAAGCATCGCATAGTTGCCCCTTGGGCTCAAGTGTAAAACATCAGTGTGTCAGAGTGCCAGCAAAATATTAAGTATGTAAATCAAGAGGCCATAACAACAACTATGCTAAAAAAGAATCATAAACCCTGCACAAAAGAAACTATCCTGAGCCCCACCCAAAAAAAATCATATAAAGCTCATACACATCCAAATAAACGGAGGCTGAAGTCAAAATCAAAATATCTAATCCCCATAACCCTACTCTCCCTGTGAGGGAGAGCACTCCTGCTCGGCCGGGGGCTGTGCTAACTCAATCTCTGTACCTGAAAGATAGTAAGGGAGTGAGCATTGCACATGAAATAAAATTGCAGTTTCCATATAATCATAATAAACCCACTAGGCCAAACACAAGTAGTAAAGTCACCACACATATCATTTGCAAACTTAGTCACAATCAACATTTTTCCAACATGCTCATTTCCTATCACAATTACATATTTACGTTCTAGTTAAATGATCTTATCCAATATAAATGTTCTTTTCCCTTTCTTTTATCCCTTTTTATATTCATTTCCATTGCTTTTAATCATTTTCCATATTTGTGTCCATTGCCTTTATCCATTTTCCATTAGTGTGTGTAACCCCAAACAGAGATCTACACACGGTGTATGCAACCACAAACAGTGATCTGCACACACTGTGTATGCAACCACAGACAGTGATCTGCATACACTCCATCATGTTTATGTAATCTCAAACAGAGATCTACATAAACTTCCCTTTTTATTTTTACTTTTCCATTAATCCTTTTTCCATTCATGTGTGTAACCCCAAGCAAAGATCTACACACATGGTGTAAGCAACCACAGACAGTGATCTGCAAACACTTCCATTTTTACCGTACACCACTAGGATTTGGATACCCGCTAGGTAATTGGCACACCTGTCTAGGGACTTGGAACACCTGCCCAGGACTTTACACCCATCCAGACCATCACCTATAGGACTATGTACTTTTACCAATTCATTAATTATTCCAATTATTGGTGTGGAAAACTGATCCTGTGGGTCACCCGGCGCCTACAGGGCGGTTTGGCCTGATGGGTAATTGGCCTGGCAGGTAATTGGCCCTAACAGGTAATTGGAACACCTAGCCGGGTACCTAGTGTTCCGGGCCCCACTGATCAGTTTCCACTTTAGTTACCTTTACTATTTAAATTAACCAACAGTCCAATTCATTAATATAGCCATTAACATAATTTCCATTAATACTCAACAACATACATGAGCTTAACTCATTCTAGCTTATCACAATTCATTTCCCATAAATACTTCTAAATTTCCAATGAACACAAATAAATAACCACTTCCAAATAATCAAGCATATAATTCCAACACACATTTTCAATTGCTCCCCTTTAAGGTCACATTCCACAATTAGCATTTATAACTGTTTTCCTTTATTTTCCTATAATCTAATATACCCATCCATATTCATTTCACAACAATTACCCTTTTCAAATATTTACAAATACATACTTTATTATTAACAATCATAATCATAATCCATTCCAATTCACTTAAGTGCATAAAGATTACCCTTTTCAAATAATTACAAATACATACTCTATTATTAACAATCATAATCATAATCCATTCCAATTCACTTAAGTGCATAAAGATTACCCTTTTCGAATAAGCGCAAATAAATACTTTATTATTAACAATCATAACCATAATCCATGCCAATTCAATAAACACATAAATACACACTATCCATGTTACCATTTTTCCTTTCCAACCAATAATCCTAATTTAACCATGACCAAGTATACATGTATTGCACAATAATTATTTCATCAATTGTTCAACATAATTTCACATTCAAAGTTCACATTACTTTCCCCTTTTTAATTATGATTCCTAAGTTCAATCCAATTATATTCACCATTCCCTTAATTACTATCCAAGATCCTACCCTTAAATTTTATAAACACATAACTCCTAGAAAATCACTATAATCATAGGGATACCCAATCCTAGATCAAACCAATGCTCACTATAACCACCCCCTTACCTTAAACCAAGAGAGATGGGAAAAATCTTCCAAGCCCTAGCTCCTAAGTTCCTTAATCAAGAGCTCCAAGGATTGAGTGGAAAGGGAGAGATTCTTGACCTCCATGAAACAATAGAGCACAAATGAGTCATAATTTTGTTAAACCATGACACAAAATTCGTATACCATGGGAGGGAGGAGAGAGAAATTCGTATGAGCCCTAGAGAGAGAGAGAGTGTTGAAACTTACCAATGGAGATGGATGAGGATGATTAATGGGTCTTGAGCTAGAGGAAGAAGAAAAACAAGCTTGACCTTGGTGGGGAGGAAGAGGGAGTTCGAATGGGAGGAGGAGGAGAGATGGGGGAGTTGTTTTTGTTGATGGTGAATGGAAGAATGAAGAAGAATGAAGATGGAGGTGAGTATATGAGAGAGGGAAAGCAAGTTTGATGGCTGAGATTAGAGGAACCATGGGAAGATTCCCATCGAACGGTCCAAATCGCGCCTGGAGGACATCAGATACGGCCATTTTCGCTTAAGCGAGAGCCTACTCGCTTAAGCGAACTTCGTTCAGTAAGTTTGGGTTTTTGCTTGAGCCGGTTTCGCTTAAGCGAAATCCGTTCGCTTAAGCGAACATCATTTGGGTTGCTACTGGATCAGTTTCGCTTAAGCGAAATGATCAGGTACTGCTGTTTCACTTTTCTATTTTCCTTCTATTTTCTTCCTAACTTCAAATGGCTATAACTTCTTCGTTCACCGTTGGATCTTGCTCAAATTTTGAGGCAAGTTTTCTAAAAATCCAAACTTCATATCCAACGGTGGAATTCTCGTCTGGAGTTGTAACTCTTTTATTCCTAATTTTTCCTTATATTGTATAAGTTTTATCATTTAACATCTGTTTAAGGTTTAATTAGCTCTCCACTTAATCTTTCCTTCACCCTCACATTCTAAGTCGATTAACATAGAACTTAAACTTAGAAATTAAATTGGGGATGTTACAATTCTCTCCCACTTACCAGAATTTCATCCTCGAAATTCAGTTGTCCTGAAACAACTGAGGATAAGACTCCTTCATCTTGCTCTCCAGCTCCCAAGTAGCCTCTTCTACGTTGTTTCTGTTCCAAATCACCTTCACCAATGGAATTTCCTTGCCCCGGAGTTGCTTAATCTGTCTGTCCTCAATTATGATCGGGAGGATCTCAAAAGTAAGATTCTCCTTCAAAGGCAAATCGTCCACTGCTACCACGTGGAAGGGATCATGAATGTATTTCCTTAACTGGGAAACATGAAATACACCATGAAGCCTAGACAAATGTGGAGGCAAAGCAATGCTGTACGCCAAAGGCCCAACTCTTTCCAAAATCTCATAAGGTCCAACAAACCTCGGAGTCAGCTTCTTTGACTTGATTGCCCGACCAATGCCAGTGGTAGGGGACACCCTAATAAACACATGATCGCCCACATCGAACTCTAGGGGTCTCCTACGCTTATCTGCATAGCTCTTTTGCCTGTCCTGAGAAGTCTTCATCTTATCCTTAATCATCGCGATCTTCTTTGTGGTTTCTTGTACCAACTCTGGCCCAGTCAACAAGTTCTCCCCAATATGGAACCAACAAAGAGGCGTTCTACACTTTCTACCATAGAGTGCCTCAAAAGGTGCCATGCCAATACTAGCGTGAAAGCTGTTGTTGTAAGTAAACTCCATCAAGGGTAACAACTGCTCCCAACTACCAGCCTGCTCTAGTACACAAGCCCTCAATAGATCCTCCAAAGTCTGGATAGTACGCTCGGACTGCCCATCAATTTGAGGATGGTAGGCTGTACTAAACCTCAACTTAGTACCCAAGGCCTGCTGATGTCTCTGCCAAAATCTGGATAGAAACCGTGGATCACGATCGGACACAATACTAGAAGGCACACCATGAAGCTTCACTATGTCCCGAATATACAACTGTGTCAACTTCTCCAGTGTGTACTTCTTATTAGGCGGAATAAAGTGAGCACACTTTGTTAAACGGTCTACCACAACCCATACACCATCACAACCTGCTGCGGTCCTAGGTAGACCTGTCACAAAGTTCATGGCTATGTTATCTCACTTCCATTCCGGAATGTCAAGTGATCGCAACGGACCACCTGGCTTTTGGTGCTCAATCTTCACTTTCTGACAAGTCAAGCAATGAGACACATGGTCTGCCACATCAGTCTTCAACCCTGGCCACCAATAGATCCTCTTCAAATCCTAATACATCTTTGTGGTACCGGGATGGAAACTCATTTTTGTTTGGTGAGCTTCCCACAATATGTCTCTCCGAATCTGGAAGTCCATTGGAACACATATTCTACCTCTGAACCTGATAATTCCATCTGGACCCTTGATGAAATCAGGTTCCTCTTTACTTGCTGCTCCTTCTAACAACTTCTGGAGTTCTTCATCATCTGCTTGCCTTTCCTTTATCAAATTCATCAGCTCACTAGTGACCTGCAACATTTCCAGAACAATACTCTTTTCTTTCACCAGCATGTTCAAGTTGAGATCACTAAACTCCTTGATGAGCATTTTATTTCCCATTATTCCTTGCATTATTTTACTCCTATTATTGATACTTGTTGCCTATTTGACATTGTTTAGCTTGATTTAGTGATTTAGAGTTTATTGGACTAATATTCTGAATATTGTTTAATTTGGGATTATTTAGCCTAATTAATTCTATTTCTATTTTCAGGTCATATTTGGCACAAGGGCTTTTTGGACATTTTGGGAATGAAGATTTAATTTTGGAAGAGAAGATATATGATGAAGTGAAGATTGTAATCTATCTTTAGGATTAGTTGAGATTTAGTTATATCTTTTAAGATTTAGATTTTATCTATAAGATATTTTTTTTTTAGATTTAATTTAGAGATAAGCTTTCCTTAGGATTTGGGCCCATGATTTAGGCCCGTTTTGTGATTTAAAAAGCCAAATTCGTGTAAACCCTTGAGAGACCTTCCATTCACTTTTTTTTACATTCTCTCTCATAGAGAAGGCTTAGTTTTGCTCTCCAAGCTTGTGGAGGCTGCTAGGGTTTCTCTCTCTTCCCTTTTCTACACGTTTTTGGTATTTTTCTTCATGGAAGGCTAAACTCTTAGGTTAAATCCCTTTGGTAATGTATCACATACTCTTGAGGTTTTATTCTTAATGCTATTTCGTTTTTATTCACTGTTTTCATGCTTATTGATATGTTATGGTTCGCTTAGTTCCATTCTATAGAGATAATCCGTGTGTATGAATGCTTAATTTATGCAAACTCGTAAAAACTCCATGCTTTGGCTTTTAATGCTTAATTAGAGGTTTGGGTTTTGGGGTGAGAATTGAATTTTCGCTTAGTATTTAATTCTCACGAGTTGGACAGTGAAGAGGAAAGAAATTGATCTTTTGTAACCGATGATAGAGTTGTGAACGCGAGCCAAAGGGGTTTATCCGCTTTTCCTTATCTGTTTCTTCGTTTTGATTTAATTCTGTTTTGATTTCAATTATTCAATATTCAATACAAAAAAAAAACCCCTGTTTTCTATGCATACTATGCGTTCGACCTTTTGCTTGATAAGATATTCCTTGGGAGACGACCTAGGAGTCACTTCCTAGTACTATACTTAAACTGTTTTTATTTGTATCGGGTACGGCCTCGATCACTCCTGGATTAGTTGCATCTCCTTCACCATCAAGTTGCTAACATGAAGGGTTTTGCGACTCAATGCATCGGCCACGACATTAGCTTTACCCGGATGGTATTGAAGATGAAAGTCATAATCTTTCAAGAACTCCATCCATCTCCTCTGTCTCATATTCAACTCCTTTTGATCGAAGAGATAACGGAGACTCTTGTGGTCACTGAACACCTCAAACTTGGTGCCATACAAATAATGTCTCCAAATTTTCAGGGCAAACACCACCGCTGCTAATTCCAAGTCATGAGTCGGATAACTCTGCTCATGCTGCTGCAACTGTCTGGATGCATAGGCCACAACTTTGCCTTGCTGCATAAGTACACAACCCAAGCCTTGCTTTGACGCATCACAATACACATCAAAGGGTTTTGTTGGTTCCGGCAATGTCAGAACCGATGAACTCGTCAATCTCTTCTTCAGCTCCAAGAAACTGCTCTCACACTGCTGTGACCATTGATAAGGGACATCTTTCCTGGTTAACTTTGTCAATGGAAGAGCCAGTTTAGAACTTAAACTTAGAAATTAAATTGGGGATGTTACATTAACCCAATAAAAAACTGCCATGTGTCTTTAAATTTTTTAAGGCCTTTTTTAATTTTTTTAAAAAAAAAACTTAACCCACCTATGCTGCTAGACAGAGAATAGCGATGGAGGAAACATCAAACTGAAAACACAGAGGAAAGGAAACCGCAGCAAAGCACGGAGAGGAAAACCCACCACCACCGCGTCCCGCCGCTCGCCCACCACCGTCGTGCCGCAAGCCACCGTCACCAACCAAACGCGGCAGAGGAGGAAACGCGGTAGAGGAGAAACCATCGTTGCCACCGTCACCCACCACCACCACCATCACTGTGCCGCAAGGCACCGTCACCAACCACTGCTTAGCATCCAGACCCGTCACCCACCACCGCTTGCAGGTACAGGCCCCGCCGGACTTTTCCTCTTCCGCCAACTTTGTCCCCCAACTGAATCCGCAAATTAGATCCAAGCAAATTGTATGATCATGATTCGATCTATTATGTGTGGTTTCTAGAACAAGTAGGAGTGTTAGAATGGCCACAGAAAGAGCTGAACATCATGATTCGATCTGTTGTGTGTGGTTTTCCTCTATCGTTGTTCTCTGTCTGGCAGTATAGGTGGGTTAAGTTTTAGTTTTTTAAAAAAATTTAAAGACATATGGCAGTTTTTTATTGGGTTAAGTAGACAACTTATCTCCTCATATGAGGAGATACTTTATTTTGAACCGTTATTTATAACGTTTTTAAAATATTCATGTTGTTTCACATATTATAAATCTTTTTCAAATATTATCTGATTATAAGTATTATATTCCGATGTCATTATATAAATTTACTAATCATAAATATTTTTATTTCATTGTAATAATTATAAAAAAAAACACCATATAAAAAAATTCCAAAAAATGATAAATTTATTATCCTCTAAAAAAAATAGTCACATGCAAATAAAATTAAAGAATAGCGAAATTTGAAACCCGTGCATTGCAGCATTGCACAAGCAATTTTACTAGAATAAGAAATTGGTTTGACTGAAATTGGTATTTTTTGAGTCTTCTTAAATATGATAGCATAAATCCATACTCTATCTGCGTTTCTTCTATGTTCTGTTTTGATTTTTTTTAATAGTTCATTGATATTCATCTATGTAAAACATGTTTGTTTGACAGATAAAAGATATCAAATTCTTAGAGGACAAACCTCATGTCAAGGAGTGTTATCCATAGCATAGTTTTCCTGCCCTTGGCTGATACCCATAGGAGTTGCTGGTATGTTGCGGAGGTTGGTTGTTTTATCTACTGGTAAAGGCAAGAGAATTTGGGTATGATGGTTATGTGAGAAAAAAAGACTTCATGCATCAGCTTGATAGTACATGCTTAAGTGTTGAGTGTCCTGCCAAATCCATGTGACTTCAATATATTCATAATTCAAGTAGGGTAAAGTACATCTGCTTTTGAATTACGAAAATAAATATTAACCTTCTCTTAATAAAATTTTCAAATTCAATATACTAATGTGAACTTATTAATTTACCAAATACATAAAATTTCAATAACTTAACATATTATTTGAAATTAGTGTACTAAATTAAGTTATTATTTTTTAGGTTAAAACAAATGTAACCAAATTTAATACCAGTGCATCGCACAGACAATTTTACTAGTTAAAAAAAGTGGATCTGTCCACTAAAAGAAAAACGGTGGACATCAAAATCGTTCCTGTTATATGGGGCATCAGCATGGTACACCAAATACCCACATCGTATATCCTGAGTCTTTTTCTTCCATTTTTAATATAAAAATATTAAACCCAAAACTTTATTAAAAGATAAGTGAATCTTCTCTCTTTTTCCCTCTCGTTCGTGTGTTTCCCTCTCTTTGTCAAGCTTCTCTCTTTCTCTCCTCTGTAATAGAAGCTTCACTCTCTCTTCTCATTTTCTTTGCATCTTCTTTGTGTTCTTCATCCCTTTGCATTTTTTCATTTTTAAGTTGCCATCAATCCTTCTTCTCTCCCTTTTCATCTCCTTCTTCTTCATTCACATATTCCCATTTCATTTTTGTTACGTTGGCAACCACAAAGCAGCAACATTACCAACATATAAGATGTATTTGATTCAATGTAGATGAGTAGTTAGAAGAAAAACATAGAAGGGAAGCAATGGATGAAGCTATGGTGACTGAGGTAGGCACCAAAAGTTCATTCATTTCTTCATTCTTTGGTGTTTTGTAGTTATTTTATTTTTGATTTTGATTGTTGATGGTGATAGGGTTTGACTTTTGACAAATAAAATGTTAGTTTCGGGTTTTGTATTATTTTTCAATTTAATTTATCTCAAGTTAAGGGAGTTTGTGGTTGATATAAGTTTGTTAGTATGAGGATAATGTGTTAAAGAGTGTCAATTTGAGTCAAATAATGTTATGATATTTGATAGTAACTGTTTTGTCGTAGAGCTTTTGGACTTGAACTAACCGGTCAAGTGACCAATCACTCTACTTGTTGTTGTTAGACTTAAGGAAGACACCTTGAATACCAAGATACCCTCTCTCTTGTCGATTACTTGCGTGTTTGTGTGTGGAAGGTTAGGTCCATACCTTAGTCTTTTACCTGCCTTTATAGGCGTAGCAGCAGGAGTGGGGTGTAAAGCCGGTTAACGAGGAATCCGAAATTCCAACCAACGACCGTCTTTAAGGCGACAGTTTCATTTGTTAATGCTCATCATGAAGTCTCAACAGATAGCCGCTCCTTCATGGTCATCCGGCTAACCGGTTAGTCGGTTAACCTTAAATGGATTACTTAACCCGATAACCGATTAGCCTCTGATGTCCAGTAGGCTGGTTATCTGCCCTCTGATGTCCAGCAGGCCGGATAACCGGTTAGTGGCTGTTGAATCGCTGATCTTGCGATTTTGCTTTTACCGGTTAAGGGGATTCTTGCTGAACCGTTACGGTTACTAGTTGGAGTATCCAATGTTCAACGAATGGCTTCTCAACGGTCAGATGCCCAACGTTACCAAGCTTTTATGTCTTCTTTTAAGTGTTTCGGTTTCTCCTTCAAGATGATAGCTTTCCCACCAATCACCAGTAGTGAGATCCAACTACGTTCAACCACAAGAGAAAATCGAGGGTCAGATAACCAACAATTGAGGGACCTGAATGGCTTAGGGCCCCAATCGCCAATACCCTTTTTTAGGAGCAGTGGGCAATGATCAAAAGAATCCCAAGGAACAGCCCAAAGAATCAAACTCCCCCACAGGGAGGACCATCTATCAGAAACCAACATCCTATCCAATTTACTCATAGACACGCCATTAGAGCAATGCCAAGTACATTTCTTACCACAGAGAGATCAAGATCATGTAGTTTCATGTCTATGATGAATTGGTTGAATTCCTAGATTTCTCTTGGATTCAACCGAAGCCCTTATCCCTTTCCATTCTCTAACATCACACACTGAGTTGAAATCACCCTAGACACACCAAGGAACAACATTCAATTCCCTTTCCAATGATAATAATTTAGACCATAGAGTGCGCTTATCATGTAAGGAGCACGGTGAATAGACATTAACAATCACCATGGAGTATTGATTTAGCCAATCAAGAGTGATACCAACAAAACCATCACCAAAAAAAAGAAGAACACATATGGAATTTTTCAGTGTTTCATATACTAATCATTTCACTTGATTGAACGCAAGCTGAGAACGAAACCTAGTCACAATCAACACTTCCCCAAAGATAATCGCAAAGGCTCTTCTCAACATGCTCCATTTTACATTCTTGGATCGCGATGAAATCAAGACCTCTTGAGAAACAAGACTGCGAATACTTTTCTTGTTTACCACTCCCCCAACCCTCTAAAATTAAATGACGCAATCTTCATTAAATAACTCCTATTTTTGAGCCCCCTCTCTTCTTGCAACACAATCCCTTTGCTCCATTGCTACAATAATATCAAACATATCATTAATCATTGAACAACAATCAGATAACAAAATGCACCAACCACAAAATTAATAATTGTTCAATTTGTCATGTCATATGTTAAAAGTTTTTAAAAAGAACTATGAAGAATGCAAAGGGTGCTCTAATATGTTATAAGAAAAGTTTATGTTAAATTTGTTATGTTGAAAATTTTTAGATTGGTAATGTTGGATAGGTACCTATCGGGGTATGGAGATGAATGTATAGATTGTTACCCGCGCATGTGCAAAAACGGGTATAGGTACTTTTAAGGGGTCTTTCTAACAAGTGGCCATAGGACACTTGTTAAGGTTTTCTAGAAGCAAAATCAATTATTAGTCATTTCAGTCCATGACAGTGCGACCATCAATCATTTTTGTCCCTCACAGATCATAAATACATCTTTAATCCCTAAGAGTGTCTCACGTCATTCATTTTAGTCCCTCCGTCAATTAGGGTTATGTAACAGAGTTAACTTTGCTGATGTGTCATACTAAGTGCCATTTAGGCAATGCCATATGCCAAAGCGGGAAGTTTAGTTTGCTGATCTGGCTTATCTTCATCTTCCCCTGTTTGAATTCAATCTAAAACCCTAAAAAAAATTCAATAATGGGTTATTGTACAAAAGGGCAAATTACAATAAAGAGGAAATTATTGTTCTTGGTAGAGGAATCATCATCATTAGTGTACTTAATCATGGTGCAACCGGTGTTTTGCATATTTATGAAGGAAGATAATGTTTTGCAGATTTATGAATCAATGGTAGATATTTTTAAAATCATTCACTTTGGTCCCTAAAACATGCATGCATAATTCAATTTGGCCCTTTTTAAATTGCTAATTAATTCAATTTAATCCCTCGTTTTTTTTAAAGAAACAAACAACTCGACACTCTCCAAAACTCTCATCTTTTATCTTCATGGCACCCTTCAACCTCCCATTGCAACTGGATTGGTGTCACGTGCCAACTTGGGCGAGTCCACTTGCTCAGTCTTCCATCACTTTACCTCAAAGACTCACTCTCTTTTGCTTCTTTTATTTTCTCACTCTCCTCAACCTCACCGGCAACGACTTCTCCGGAAAGCTCCCCAAAGAACTCAATGAATTGACTCAGCTGGAAATCCTCAAGGTCGACCTCAACTCATTCACTGGAGATATACCATTGAGATTAGACACTTGATGCACCGTGTCAAAACCTAGAGGGTGAACAGAACCTTGAAGGTGGCTAAATATCATTGATCTTTCTTACAACCCTTTGAAGTGTTCAATCCCAAAGTTCATTGGAAAGTTAAAGAATTTGGGAATTTTGAACCTTTTTTATGCTTAGCTTAATAGGTCTATGCCTTCGGAGTTGGGAGATTGTTTGAAGTTGAGGATTGTGATACTCTCCTTCAATTAACTCGCAGGGTCACTTCCTGTTGAAGAAGATGAAGATAAGCCAGGTCAACAAACTAAATGCACCATTGACACGTGGCATTACCTAGATGGCACTTAATGTGACACATCAACAAAATTAACTCAGTTACATAACCTCAATTGTCGAAGAGACTAAAATGATAGATGTGAGACATTTTCAGGGACTAAAAATATATTTATGATTTGTGAGAGACGAAAATGACTGATGATCACACTGTCGGGGACTAAAATGACTAATAATTCAATAAAACAATCATAAGTTAGCATTAGTCATGCTTTTAAGAATTGCAAAAACCACATATTTCTATAACAATCTACTACGTTTGATCTCTTAATTGCCCTTAAGACATTAAAAGCACTCGTTATCATTTACCAATATATTTTCAAGAACTTTTCTGATTGCAGGTAAAAAATTGGGAAATGTCATAAAATAAATGCCATGCAGCCTAATTTTCTTTCTAATTTTTTGTCTGGACCTCAAGAACAGCAGGCTTGTATCTTTAAAGACAATTCTTGAATGTGATATTGAGAAATATTTGAGGTAATTTTGAAAGTATGGGATCGGATTTGCGAGAATAAGGAGTGTGGTAAGCATTTGTCAAGTGTTAAAGTCTTGCAGGTTTTCGAATCAAGTGTCTCGTTTTCAAAAAAATTTACAATTATTCTGAAGTATGGGTACGTCAAAACAAGCGATGTATTCGTACCCAGTACATATTAGATACCGGTATACATATGATAGTCTTTATTATTATTTTAATTTTAAGTTGGGTACATGTACCATCATACTGAGTACACATATCAGGTATGTCTGACTACACTTTGAATATACATCATTTCAAAAAATTATGTCATATTTGCTCTATAACTTTTGTATTTTCTTTCTTTTTTTCCTATATTCACAACATGATTTTAAATTTAACTTATATAATCAATATCACGTCATTATATCTCGGTAGATTTTGAGCATAAACTTTTCATCCAAATATATTTTATCCTACATCAGTGACAATATTATTTGTTTGTATATTTTTTATTTATATTTATCTACTAATTTTGAATTTATAATACCGTATCTGTACCCCAATTTTTTGGAAATTGACATTACACATACCGGTACCTATATATGGTGCCGTTACTATACCGTATCAGTGCAACATAGGTTACAAATCGATGAAGGGTTGAGTTTTCAAGCTTGGTTTTCTTTTGTTTTTCAAATGGAACCCTTAAATTTCCACTTGAAAAGTTCCTTTGAAAAGGTATGGTGATCATTAAGATGCTCGCAATCTCCCACCGTTCCCAACAAGCCACGCCTTTGCAGCCACTATTGCCCTTAGCCGCCACGACCCGTGGCCATTTTGGCTCTACCACAACACAAGGCGTTTTCAGGTTACCATCATCAAACCTTGGGACTTTTGACACTTAAGAGCTTCACAAATTAGTTATGATATCATTCAGGGTCTTATTAGTGAAAAAATAGATTACCTTTTTCATTTGATACCAATTCCGAACATCCCACCATTCATCTTTTTCTCATTAAATCCGATGGCTAGCATAATATACTAGTGCACCAGTGGTCCATGGACCAAGTGGAACACAGCAAATTTTGTCAGGAGTTATATGCAAAAAGCATCAACAATTCACAGTAAAAACATTGACATCAGGTCTTGTTCTCTCAAAAGTGGAGACAGTTGGCAATGGAAGCAAATGCTTAAAACTAGAGACATTTTCAGCTGCTGTGCAGAGTGACTACAATTGGTTGATTGGCCCTCAAGATAAGTTTGATCATCATTTCTTAGTGCGGAACTCAGTTTTCATTCCTAAGCATTGCTTTGTTACATGGCTTGTAACATGTTTTAAAATTCTAAATGAGTTGTAACATGTTTTTGGATCTGTAAGCGTTTTCCTGTGGTTGCCCGTTGCTTGGTAGCTTGAACCATACAGAGTAGGTGGCAAGTTGTTATACCAATCAGCCGTGTCTGTTGTTTTGATTTTTGAAGTTGCTTGTAGAATGAAGTTTTTCTTCTAACAAAAAAAAAAAAAAAAAAAAAAAAAAAAAAAAACTACTAATGTCTTGCAAAGGCACAAGGAAAATTTATCTATAGAACAATAAGATTGCATAAGAAAACAAATACAAAGTGACAAAGTGTATCGTGATAAGAAGCTTTTCCCTTCAAACAAGCTACAATATTAATTGTTCAAGACATCTGCCTAGTATAAAGAGCACCAGTTAAATCAATATAACCTCAAGGTCTTCATGCCCTAAACCAGAAAGGTATATCCCTGAAAGGTTATGGTTAGTCCTACAAACTTTGAATATTTTCATTACAGTCCTTCAAAAGCCTGGCATGGGACTATATTCTTGGGTCCCAGATAAGAGGGCTCTCATCTTTTGATAGTAAAATGCTGCTACTCTTCCTAGATAAAATTTGATCATTTGAAACTCAGGTAGAATTAGAAATTCTCCACATACCACTCCTGTACCCCACAGACATGAGCACAAGCTCCCAGAGCATGTTAGGTATACTCAGAAGATTCACCTTGGATCCTGGAATCTCAGACCAATTGACAGAAATCTCAAAAATTGGGATCCGAAACCATTTACACAGAAAGACTAATTCAACATCAAAGCACCACCTGAAGAGAATGACAAAAGGACAATACATTTAAGTATTTAAGTTTTCACAATACATGTGGCCAGACAGATTACAAATATGAAGAAAAGCTTTGATGAACAAAACTACCCTAAATTAAATATTATCTTATCTTTCTGACCACTTAAATACATATTATGCAGAATTCCTTACATGAAATGATTACCTTTCATCTCTTCAAAGCTGCATGATTTTCGCCATCATTAAATGTGAATAACATGACATACGTCTAAGATCATGCATGCTCAACAGTTTAAAATTTAGTAATGGGGGGGGCGGGGGGGGCGGGGGAGAAGCTAAATAGGAAATTTATATTTAAGGGTATATAACGTCTAGGTTTATGAAGCACGAACTATCTGGATATATAAATTCTAGATCTATATCATAAAGGCAAAACAAAGAGACAGGAAGTGGTTAAAATACAAAGAGACACGTGCCTATGATTGTTTGTAAGATAATAAAAAAATATTATAGGACAAGACGAGCAAATGCATCTGAATAGTATCCAATGATTTGCCAGAACAATAATGACATATAATCCTACTTAACCCAAGGATTCAATGTTCAATGTGAAGCACTTGTGACTGGATATTTTAAAATTTGCATTCAAAGAAAACAAGATAGCAAAAATTATTACCAACCAGCCAAGATTTGCTTTTTGATAATAATGATTAGTTCTAGTCAAATTCTTATGTGCTAACTAACTCCAATAGATGAGCCCAAGGAATTATGTGTTCAGTTTTCTTTGTATAATTCAAAGGATTGCAAAAACATGTATCCCCTGTAAAACATACAGTATCCTAATGACCCAATGTCACAATTACAAAATAGTCAATAAACCAAGAAAAGTAGCAACACAAAGTAATACTCCCTCCGGTCCCTAATATAAGCACCATTTGACCAATTTCACTCCCTTTAAGAAAAGTAGGTAAGTTAGTTATTTGTATTGGAATTGTAAATTTTAAGTATATATTTACCACTCTATCCTTTTGATCTTCTAGTCATTAATTGGTGTTTCTTTTCCCCACAAGCATAAGAGTATATTAGATAGGGTTAATTTTGTAAAATTTTAGAAGAGGTGCTTATATTTAGGACAAAAAATTTTGGTCAAATGGTGCTTATATTAGGGACTAGAGGGAGTACCAAAGAGGTGAAGAATATATGCAAATAATTTACCGATAAAGTTTTATAAAGTTCTTTTTACTGATAAAGTGCAAGAACAATCACTTTCCCATTATTTCTGAATTCTGAAGTAATTCCAGTTCTGAAATTTAAGAAAATATTTCATTCAATAGAGCACCAAGAGTAATCACCTTTTCAAGCGGACATTTGAAAAAAGCTTCCTAGCTGCAGCCCTCGTAAACATCTTGAAACCACACTGCAAATAGAAAAAGCAAATATCAGACACAGCAAACCCAATATCAAAGGTACTTGCACAAACAAGAGCATTGGAGAAGCAGACAATGCATTAAAAAGACAGCAATCATACTAAAAGGCAATGGGTGCTCATGACACAACTACAATCACAGCAAGCACAGCCTCAGTCACTATGTATATACAAGCCATATGTCAGTCATGAAGAACAGATCAGGATGTAAGGCCAAAAATAAATGTAGAAAATTACCTGTGTATCACGAATTCCTGGACCAGCAGCCAAGAGAACCACAACATGGAATCCCTTCATCAAAAAGTTGCGGTACCACTTCCTCTATAAACATCAACTAAATAATTTAACCAAGATGATCTACACAAAGTGGCAACAATGATACGGAAAATAAAAAAAGCCACACTTACTGACGCCAATGCCTTCTCCTCTAGATGAGCCCTTGAACCAAATACAGCAACAGGGATATCTGATATTCTAAAGCTAGGATCACTAACACTTAAATCTTTACTGTGAAATTCCTTTTTGGCAACAGCTTGAATCTGGAAGCAGAACATTGGACTATTACATTTGGCCCAAGATTTAAAATGACGATAAGATAAATGAAAACTGCACAACATATCACCCCATTAACCTGGTTTTCAAGCTTTTCTAGATCAGTGATCTTAGTAGCTCCATCAGCATCAAGCATAAGAAGTAGTTCACCACGTGAATGCAGCATTCCCTGTAATAGAATGCTTTCAAGGAAAGAAGAAAGCCTTAATTAATTATCAACAAGCATAGTTTGACACACCGCCATTCTATATAAGTAGACATTAAATTATTATAGTTCAAATTAGACTCACTTTTCTGATTGCTTCTCCCTTGCCATGATTTCTTCCGAGAAGAATAACCCTTACCTTGTCTACGGTGTATTTTTTTACAAATTCAAAAGCTACTCTTTTAGTTCCATCAGAACTTCCATCATCAATAATTACAATCTGTCCAACATAAGAGAACGTATAAATGGATTGACAAAAAGTATAAAGCACATTTGGAAGAAAGTAAATTTGGCAAGGAGATTCAGATAACCAAAATACTTTGAATGGATATGGAAAGTACATTTGCTTAACATTAGTAAAGTTCATGACTGAAATGAAGCTTTTATATGTGAGTAAGTTTTACTCTATATATGTCTAGCAGAAACATTATAAACCAGAGTAAAATTTAGGTGATCTATAATTCATGAAATAATTATTGATTCAGTACAATTTAAAGCTTATTTGAGTTCTAAGTTAAAAAAAAAAAGAGCTTATTTGAGTGCTCAACAATAGTCCAAAAAATTATTTTACTACATTAATTGATTTGAAACTTTAGTATCCAACCAAAACTAAAATAATTAAGAATAAAACAAAGATGCAGCAGGAAGAGTAGTATGCAGATAGAGTTTTCATCCATGAGGAACGATGTGGATTGTGGACTCAATTGCTTCGATGTATTGTTTTTAAGGTCTTCAGACACCATTACATAAGGTAGCTATTAAGCCATTCAAGCAGAAAGTCAAACGATTTTGTCAAATACAAAAAGGGAAAGAGGAGAGGGAACGAGGAGATATTATTACTATTACATCATTGTTTTACACGGAGTAATATAATTTTTTATACTACTGTAAATTTATATTAATATTCTCATTTTCTCATGACAATATGATAGAATCTAGAAAACGGAGAGGATGGATTTAAATTACTGTTACCGAGATAAAAACAATAAGCAGTGAAATAATAGGAGCTAAATGTACCTCATATGAAAACGAAGGATCCTTTAAGGCGCGTTGTTGAAGATAACTACAAAGCAGTAAAGCATAAATAACATTACCACTCTTATTAACAAGTAACAACCATAAAGAATAAATGCTACACTACTTCACAACAGCCGGTGATAAGAAGGTAGTTACACCGCTATTCATTGAAGTCTTGAACCATTCAAATAAATGGTATCACCAAGATGTGTATAAAATAGAGATTTTCTATTCTATAGAAGTTTGGATTTTTTGCTTCTGTTCAATGCTTGCAGTGAATGTTTTTACCTTTTCTTTTTTCCTTGGGAAAGGGGAGTTTAAACATGTTAACATATCAATGGCATCTGCAGAGTATATAAATACATTACAAAAACTAACCAATACACACACATGCAGACACAGAATATAAACTATGAAAAGTAGTAGTCAAATAGACTGATTGCATTTATGAAATGAATACAACAGAAAACTAAAAAACAGAAAGATCAAAGTAGACTTAGTCAAAGTAAATATCGAAGCCAAATCATTTAATTGATATTAACAACAAAGGCATAAATGTTGCTAAAAACAATGTGCTTTGACTTACTTCATAGTTTCATCAAGAGCTCCAGGAAGCCTATGCTCCTCATTGAACGCAGGAATTATCAAAGAAATATACTTTGCAGCTGGATCAACAACATGTGGGCAAGGAACCTGAATAAGCAAGAGTTGAAATCACTCAAAACCAGTTCATAACCATTACAAAGGGTGCCAGGGGCAAAAGGAGTAAAAAAAATAAGACTACATAAATTAATCAGGATTTATCTTGATCAATAGATTTCTCACAGGATATGACAACAACAATCAAAGGAAAAACTCTTACATACCTATAAAAGCTCTAATAGAATGCAAAAGGAAAAACTTACCACTTTCAATGAATTAGGATCCTCAAAAATAGCTGGAACTTCAACATGCCTTTTGAAAATCAAAATTGAAACACATAAAATTACAGTGCCAGAATATATAACATTGTTGTGTATCATACAGAATAAGGAATAAGGACATACTCATGGTTGTTTCTTCTTCTATATGCTTCGAAGAATATTACAGAGACAAACCCTAAGACAGCAATCACAAAGAAGGTGGCAAGAAGACATATATACTCCATTCCTCGGGTGCTCTATCAGATACCACAGCTATTGCTAACTGTTGCGCGAAGCAAGCAACCAATAAATAAGCAGATAGAATTTACATAAATTGTTTACAGTAATTGAATCACTGAAGAAGATAAAAATGAAAGGCCATTCAATAAACTCCATAAGAGCATCTCCACCGGTGTCCCTAACCTTTGTCCTTAAGGCTATGTTTGGATATCAAATGATGAATGGAGTGGGATAGGACAAAATTACAATCAATCAGCCAACAAAACGGAGATTTGAAGAAACAATTCAAATTGAACCAAAAGTCAAAATTCAAAGCTGCAAATTGAAAACGGAAATAGCAAAAAAACAGATCAAAGAAAACACAAAACAGATCGAGGAACAAAAAAAAACAGACCTTGGGAAGGGAAATGCCGAGGGTGGATGATGGAAGGCAAAGAGAGAGAGAGAGATATAAAGTCTGAAGGTTAGAACCCCTTTATTTTCTTCCTATTCTTTTTTTTTTTTTCACTGGTTTCATAGATAAGATAACCAAACACTAAAATCTTTTTACAAACAAGATGGTTAAAAACTTAAAATCATGGTTTTGGCTTTAAAAAAAATCAAATATATTTGGTGTCATGTGATAATTGAATAATTGGGTTTATCTATAACATGTTGTGCAAGTAATATTTATGGGTTTAACTAATATGTGAATATAAACCTTATTAATCAACTTATTTGTCCTTTGCATTTAAAGATTTTTTTATTAATAAATAATAAATAAAAATATTTATATATTATTTTTTCTTATCATCATCTATGCTATAAGATTTTTAATATTATTTATTTTTAAAAAATCATAAGTTCTAATTTCGTTAAATTATATTTATATCTAACGTATCAATTTATGAGGGTGTAAATTAATCAATTTTAACCCCGAACGTGTGGTTCAGTGGTAGGGATTGATCCACGCTTAAACAAGGTCAGGTGTTTGAATCCTGCCTTGTGCATGCAGCAACATTAAATCTCGGGGCCAGCTGTTCCACCCATTAGAGGTGCCTACAAGCCAGCGAGGAGATTAGTCACTGCCGTCGGCGGTGGACACTCCGATCATGGACAAAAAAAAAATAAATCAATCAATTTTTTTTTATTTCTTACCAAAAAAAATCAATTTTTTTATTGAAGTATCTCCATCATAAATGATGTAGATTATCTTTGTTAAGATTATTTTTTGAGACATGTGTAATTTTCCTAGAGAAGGGATCCGTTTACACCAAATTAAATTACACTAATTCTTACACAGCTCATAACTCTTACACCAAGTCAAATTTAATAGAATGAACCATTGGATTGAAAGTTTCTATCTTGTAGATCGTCTATGTCAAATTTATAAAAATCCAAAATCATTTAGTACTTCAAATATATATGTCAAAATTAACGAAATATGTCTTAAAAATATATGAAAATGAAGCTATTTGCATATATATTCAATGATGTTCAAATTTTCTCAAATTTGACACAAATGATCTAGATGACATATAGTTATTATTCAACGGATGAATTAGTGAAATTCACGTTATATAAAAAGTTATGAATGGTGTGAGAGTCTGTGTAATTTAACTAGGTATAAACTGATCCCTCCTCATTTTCCTATTCTACCCTTATCACTCCAATGGTTATCATGTTCTTAACAACATTTAATTTAAATTTTTAACTTACTGCTAAATTATTCAACGAACAAGATCTTGTCCATTTTCTTAAAAAATGGAAAGGACTTGTGCCAAGATGTCTATCTGAAATGTAAAAGTTCGACGTGCTCAAAGTCGGTTATTTGTGCTACTAACGGGTTAAAATTTGGCTCGGGTCTCGGGTTTAGTTTATCGGTCCAAGTCATATGCTCCCATATCATTATGTCGAAGCGTCTTTGAGTTTTGACTTGTAATCGGAGCTTTGACGTTTAGGTGTTCGTCCATGGGACTGAGGTTCTTTTTCGTGCTTGTTGATTGATGTGTAAGTTTCATTTTTCAAATGTTCAAAACTTTTATTGGATGTTTGGTTCGTCTTTAATTGACAACATGGCACGTATGTACAAGTGTCAACAAATCTGATTATAATATTGTTGCTTTAAGTTTCAAGATCATAACTGACATAGTCTTTGATGGTTGTGATTGATAGTAGATTGATAGTAGCAAAAATCATGCATGCCCCTTTGTTATGGAGGAACTAAGAGGCATCTGCAATTATCTCAGGCACTTATATAAATGGATTCTCTCTTTCATTTGAGATTTCTCGAATTCTCGAAAATGTCTATGCTATGGTTAGTCGGATCTTGATGAATGTGGCTATTGTCGACGTAGCCATTCACATATGTAATTGTCACACATCCTCCATAAAATATCTTCTTTTCCCCAAGGTTAGGATATGCTTATAAGTCTTAAGCTCCAATTTTGTGTAAGGGATTTCTTCTTTATGATGTTGAGTCATCTTCAGCAATTGCAAGACTGTGATTAGTGGGAGACATATCTTCAATATCCTCAAGTCGGAATGGAATTTGACATTCGTGCCCCCAACTTAAATGCATAGTGGAGTGAAAGAGCTCTTTTTTTGAAAATATTTCCATCTTCGTTTGTGTAAAATATGGTTGATTCATCAACATCTGGTTTTTGAATGTATCTCGAGGGCATCTGGATATTGGATATTGTTTGAATGCTTCTTAATTCAAGGTGTAAGAGTCATCATAATGAGAATAGTGACAACCTGAGACTTCATATTGGAATTTGTTGAGACATATTCACGAAGAGTTGGGATGAAGTTCTTGATGTCGGATGTAGCAATCGGAACTTTAGACTTCAATTGGAAGTTCGCTTGATGATGTATATGCCTTGGTGTTATGATCTATGGGGTAAGGGTGTTCAAATCCATATCGATCAAATAGATATCCGAAAATAAATCCAAACACTAATTAAAAATGGATCTGTTTGAATGAGAAAAAGTAAAATCCGATCGTTTCGATTCAGTTTTCAATTTCACTTTTCAGAATCAGACAGGACCAAACTGAATCGAAATTTTATTACTAAGAACCTTGTAATTCCTATATTACCATAAGTTGTCTCTTGTGCGTATAGCGTAGTCCCCTATTAATGTGGCATTTTCCTCATTCCATCTCAGTTTCAATCCCTCGACAATGGCAGAGGAGGCAAAAGCTCAGTAATAGGCTCTTGACGCTGCAATCTTCAGTTCCAATTATCATAAAAGCAATCATCAAAACCTTCACTTTCTTATTTGATCCTCTTTTGTACTATGAATTCAGCTTTTTGAAGCTGTTTTGCATTACAATAAATGTTGGGATGTAAACTGCTTAAAGAAACTAATTTAGGCTTCAAATGAAAAAAGGTAAACATAATTGATGATGCTATCACTCACATCTTCAAGAAGCTATAAGGTCATGTCAAGAGTCTGAGCGAAGAGATTCATTCACCAAATGGAAACAACTTCTTAGGAAATAACAGTGACAAATATGAAATTGATGTAGCAGAGTAGATTGAATTTATGAATACCTTCTATAACTATAATTACTAATGTTACTTTTGACACTGTCCACGGACAGAGGTTAAGGTGGCACAAATTGACGCTAATAAACTCTGGTCAAGATCGTCATTGAGAAGAAATGAATGGCATGATTGATTTTGTCTGAGTTCACATAGACCAAGCTAACAACTACAAATGGACCATAGTTACTTTGGGGAATTTGTATTGTGCATATCTCTTAATATTAGCCCAAAGGGAGGAATTAAAACAGAAAATAAAAGAAGTTGTATTGTGCATATCTCTTTTTAAAAACAAGTTCATCATATTCTTTTTTTGTTTTTTTAGCACAGTACAACATGTTCTATATATTTTAAAGAACGAAATTACACAGAACATCACACATATACATTTTGGCACAATAATATAATCATATAACCTATTACTCATGCTAACTTGAATACAAGAAACCAAACAAGATTGAATACCATCATCATCAATCATAAAACAGAAAACTTCATACCTAGATCCATCATTATATACCAAAGTTAAGCTGAAACATATTCAATTGACCACTTGCGCTTCTATGTCATTGCCCATGTTGCAGTCAATGACAGTTCCATCTGATCTTAGATAAGATAGCAAGGAGTCACGACCACTCAAGACAACTTGGAAAAAGCCATCCACTTCCTTTGCAAGAAGATCTAAGCCTTGTGAAAGCTTCTCGGTAGCTCTGGCTAAGTCCTTAACACTCTCTGTAAGAGATTCTGCCTCAAAGATATCAACAACACCTTTTATAATAGGATGTAATTCCTTTACAGAGGTATCAACTGCTTCTAACTCCTTAAATATAGGAAGTCTCCTACTTGAAAATCTAAGTCTAATTTCCTCATTTACAAGATTCTGCAAACTTTTAAAAGCTGGAGCCCAGGGATATGTGTCAGCTACGCCCAAATCCGACAACTGTGTAGAGCACGAAAAAGTCACAGCAAACACAGAGCACACAAATACAGTCACCAGTTTCACTCCATACATAGCCTGCATCAAAACCTTCCCTTTGGCTGACTTTTTAACCTTTGGAAGGTCAAGTGATCCCACAAGATTATCTAAAACGATGCCACATTTATCAATCCTGGGGTTCTTGGAACCAATATGCCTCCTCCAACCATCAAGAGAAGAAGTGGCCTGAACAAACTGCTTCGATGAGGCAGAGTCTAAACTGTGCAAAGCACACTGAAGTAAAAGATTACCCTGGTTCAGCCGTGATAACTCAGAGCTAAATGCAATGCAAATATCTAGCAGCTTCACACTAATATCCAAGTACAGATCTATCCATTTCTCATCCCAATCGCCCACTGGCAGCTCAAGGTTTGCTACGAGGGTTTTGATGTCACAATGAATCTCACAAAGTGACTGCATAGCCAAAGTTATCCAAGACAAGCAGAGGATTTCATTCTCGCTTTTTGGCATAAGCTTTTTCAACTTCTCTTCCAAAGTTGCCTCAAATGCATGTAGTACTGTCAGAAGTTGTGGGGACAAGTCAGTTCTTCTAGGAGATCTCATCCGGAAAGGATTTCCAAAAGGGAAGAACGATCGAGGTGGATCCTGTGGACGACTCATTTAAATGTTCACTGCAACTAGAAAGACTAGAGAGTAAGATGCAGATGCAAATGCAAATGCAAAATTAAAATCAATGGTAGGAAAAAAAAAAAACGCTCTCAATATAAGGACAGCAAGATTACATATTATTTGAACACTGGTTTCAAAATAAGCACGGCTTTGAATAGCATGTTTGAAAGCACTTTTGCGAAAATGACTTACAACAGTCAATCTAGAACAACTTGCCTGTATTAGAAACTCCCCAAATAACATTTCTTCTCATTTTCCCACTTAATCTAATTCATTTAGTTCACTTTAAATTGCAAGTCGTAACACGCTACGATGGAGCCGCGGCGCAACGTTTGGATTGCTTGCCTTGTGACGTGGGTTCAAATCCTAGAAACAACCTATCCGCTTGCAAGGTGCCGTGTACATCTACAAGCATATGACCTGTTTTGAGGATTTGAATGTGAGGCAGGCTCACTATCTGCCTATTGATACTTAATTTAGGCAAATTCAAGAACCACTAATTACACACACAGATATATATATCATTTTCATTTTCTACCAAATCTTTTATTTCTTAAAAAATTAAAAAGAAAAATTTACAAAAAAAAAAAAACAAAACAAAAAAAATCAAAATTGAACGTAGAGGGAGAGATTTAAAAGAGTGAAAGAAGAGGCACCTTGTAAGAGAATCAATGGATGAGATAAGCTGATTGATAGGGTTCCGTGCTTTGGTTTTGTTCCTGGAAATGGGTGAAGGCAGCTATCTAGTATTTGGTACTGTACTAGCTCTAGCTGGAAAGGGAGAAGCCGATAAACGTTGGCCTTAGATTTTGCCGAGGAAGGTATGGATTTATGCATATAATGCATAAAATAAAATAAGTATGTACTCCTATACAAAGTAAATTTATGTTACAAAATTAAAAATTATTATTTGATTTATTAAATATATTATTTTTTCGTATTAACTTATTTTTTAAGATTAGTTTATTTTATGCATCAAGTGTATGACTTAAATCATAATTATATTTATATATTTATAATGCAAAACTGCTTTTTTGATCCCTAAATTATTTATTGGCTTATTTAACATTTTGAACTTTGTTTAATTTTTGGAAATGATCATTTCGTCACTTAAGTGATGATATAATCGACGACATGTCACGTCACTTTCACAATATCGACGATGGATGTGTTATGTAGAGTCACCGGACACTACATGATTTTTTTATTAAAAAATTAATTTCTTTTAAAAATTATTAAAAGATTCGATTTTCTTAAAAAAAATACAATTTTTAATTATTTTTAATAAATTTGAATTATTTTTAATTTAAAAAATTCTCGTGGCATCATCTGACATGTTACCTATCGATATAACGAAGGTGACGTGACATATACTCGGTCATATAACCACTTAAGTGATGAAATGATCATTTCCAAAATTTGAGCAAAGTTTAGGGACTCAACATCGAAAAAAAAGTTTAAGGACTTCCAAAAGAGTATCTAAGTTCAGAGACTAACAACTTAAATAAGCCTTATTTATTTGTTCTAAAGTGGTTCATCAAATATTTTTTTTCGAAAATCGTTCTTTAAGTTTACTTTCATTAACGTTTGGTCCTTGCGTTAATTTTTTTGTCTTCTCCATCTCCAATCATCTTCTCCGGTGAGATTTTCGACCATTATCATTATTTTCATGCATGGCTCCCACCGTTTCTATTCCTCTCATATAAGAAAAAGAAAAACTTCATCCAAAATTCAAATGAAAGATTTTAAATATGAGCTCTCAAAGTAAAGCAAACTATATTTGTGTAATGCGTGTGATCGTTTGTTTGCAGAATCATGTGATCAATTAGCACAAGGCATAATAAGTATATTTGCTTCAATTGCATTTTCAATAATTTGCATAAAAATTTTGAGTAGTCATGTTTTAAGATATTTTTCAAACACTACAATATAATTGTGATACATAAGCAAACAGTAGAAAAAGTGATCAATCATGAGTTTGCATCTCAAATGATAAACTTGGAATGAACATTGCATTGTCTAATTAATGAAAGGCATACAAAAGCCTACATGCCAAAAAGCATTCTAAGTGCAGATACATCAAGAGAAAATGGATACATCCAAAAGATGGAGAAAATAACTAGGCAAACATGCCAACAACACAAGTACTCAAGAAAGAAGATACTAAAAGCAAAGAAGAAGACCAATGGAAGAGAACACATCATCACCCAAGTCCACATGATCGGCAGAACGCCTACTAGAAACAACAGGGCGAAAGGATAACTGACGAAGCAATTTGCGACAATGCAAAGCATGAGCAATGGTGGCTACGCCCCCTTTGTGTTTTTTGGGAGAAGGGGTTGATGACGCCCTTCCCCTTGGTATTCAAAACAATAAAGGCACTTTCATGTGCCCAAGTCAACAGGAGGTGCAAATTTTCGAATCATGCATAACATCCATACATAACATTCATTCATTCGCATCATTCATGCATACATGGCATTCATTCATCAATTACATCCCAACATACTAAGACTTAAGAAAAGCATGGTCCTAAGCGGATCTAGAATTGTCGTTACATAAGGCATACTAAAGAGTTAGCACAACGAACAACAATTAGGGGGCTACCCCTCGGCGAGACAATGACACTGCCTCATATACGAGTCATCAAGAAAGGGAAGCTCTCAACCTTTCAAGTCTTTTCCTTTAATTTTATATAAGTATTCTTCTTTATGAAATTTCGAACATTAAGATTATGTCCTTGAAGATATTATGCACTTGAGAAAAATCTTCCTAAGTGCAAGGGGACTATTGTTTGGACCCGTTTTTTATATGAGTCATAATCTTTATTTAACAATTTAATATTGCAGGAAAGATAAGATAATCATAATTACAACCAAGACGAAGGGTGAAATGGTAAGATATTTAGTGGGCTCATACCGCCTCGATGTAGGATGACACATCGGCAGCATCACTGAGTTGGGAACTTCATGGACTACGTGGCTTGGAAAGCTTTGGATGGACGAAAGTGCCCAGGGCGTTCATGCCTTAACAAAAGCGCCTTCATGATAGATAAGGGACGGGGACGCCCTAACACTCATGACGCCCTAACACCCATGACACCCTAAGACCTAGGACGCCGTGACACCCATGACGCCTTAAAACATAGACGCTCACCTACTGACCCACATGTGACAACGTAGGCTGACACCCTTTTTCCAAGAACTTGATTCCCAAGTCTTAACCTATTATCATTATACCCTCATGGAACTTGGCCACCAAGTCTTATTCTATTACCGTTACTGTAACACCCTCACATTAATTAGTTAATTTATAGGTTTTAAATAAAATCAGAGTTTGAAAAATTCTTTTTTAAAACTTAATTTATTTAAAAGGTTTTAAGAAAATCCGGCAGAATTTCCTCTGTTTTCCAGACTTCCCAAAAATTTTCTTCTTAAAACTTGTCAGACCAGAAATATTTAAAAACATAAACCACAACAGTTTAATAGTCATCTAAGATCCTAACGCTCGATTAGTACAGGCTTCAGGGCGTACAACTATTACATATTTTAAATTACAAAAATAACTGTCCACTCATACTAATAAATATACATTCCACGTAGTGGAATGAAGTTCTGCTCGGCCATGACCCATGTAAGCTCCGCTCCTGTACCTGCAAAATATAGCAAGAAGGGTAGCATTACATAGGACTTAAAAAGATAAATCCTATAAGAGACATAGTAATAAACTAAACCTACACAATTATTAGTATACGTTATTCATTTAATTAATCTCTTCTAGTTCCTTACTTATTCATACCTTCTTTTAAATTTTTGGTTCTCTTATCATTCTTTCATTTCCATTCTTTATCAATCTTCATCATTTGGCCAACATGTCAGTTACCTTTTTGTTCCTTTACTCTTTTATTGGTGACAGAGTCTAACGACCTCCTGCCATTTTACTTTTTATTATTGAGACAGGGTCTACCGACACAGGGTCTATCGACCTCCCGCCATTTTACTTTTCATTATTGTGACAGGGTCTACCGACCTCCCGCCATTTTACTTTTTATTATTGTGACAGGGTCTACCGACCTTCTGCCGCCCAGTCCTTTCTCTTTTCTTTATCCTCTTTTATTTTAAGTATATTCTCTTCACTAATGATTCTCATTTTTAACTAGTTCTGCTTGATTAGGCCATATACGTTATATTTTAATTCTCGTTACTAGCTCTTAGTTATTTCCCTATTCTCTTTCTTTTCTTTTTCTTCTTCTCTTCCTTTTCCTTTTTCATTATTCTTTTTATTAATTACTCTAGTTTACATCTAACTCCACTTAGCTTTGGTATAGTCGTTATATTTTAAATTCCCGTTTCAAATTCTTAGTTATTCCAATGACTCCTTTGTCTCACACTTTTATTTACATATTTTTCCGATATTACAACTCCATTCTATTTAACTACCATGATTGCATTCTCTCTTTTTGTCTTATCATCTTTTCACTAAATTCTTTTACCGATTACCTACATGTATTTGGAATTTAGTTTATCATTTTCGTTTCTATTTCATTACTACCTGACAACTCTTAACTAAGTCTACTCCGTGCTTTCTTATTGTTTTCGTACTCTAACTCCTCTTTTACCTCACCTTTAGTTTTAATCATTCTACTCTCCTTGCCTATTACAAATGCTCTATTCTTTTACTCTTACGCTTCGCTGGTTTTCCTTAACTAATTTCCCTTGGTTTTATTTTATGTTTTTCTACACTTTCATTCTATATTAACTCTTTTAATATCCTATCACATTCATTCACTCCGGAACTCATTCTATGCACATCCAATTAATTCCATTATCAATTTTAAATAAATCATTTATATTAGCGGGGACTACCCGAAGGTTCATTAACTTATTTCTTAATTATCTTATTCTTAGTCACCACTATAGAATCCTAGAATTTACTTCCCAAGTAAAGGTAACACATCCCTTCTTACCTTAACCTTATAGAGAGAGAAGGGAGTACCAAACCCTAACTCTTTAAAATCCTCCTTTTTAGCTCCAACCAAATAGCCTCCAAATGTGTAGTGAGAGAGAGTTTGCTTCTCCAAGCCTTAATGTAGAGAGAGAAAGCTTCAAAGCTATGGAGGAGAGAGAAAATGAGCCATGAAGCAAAAGAAGTGAAATTAGTTAGATATTATGGGGGGAAATTCGTATAACATGAAGGAAATGAGGAGGAAAGCTTGAATCTCACTTACTTTGAGCTTGAAATGATGGAAATCAAGAGTGGGTGTTGAAACCTTTGAACCCTAACTCATACCCATGGCTTGAGAGAGAAAGCAAGGTGGGGAGGGTGATGATGATGATGAGGATGATGGAGATGATGATGGTGAAGCTTGGATGATGAAGGAAAAAACTTGGAAATGAGCTATGGAACCTTGGGTTGTCTTGGAAATTTGATATCCCAACTTGGGGAAGAAGAATGGGACATTTCGTGTGCCCCATGACCTTTATTTTTTTCTCTGCAAACTGGTACTCGAGTAGTCCATGCACTACTCGAGTAGCCACTACTACTTCCCCTTTTTTTTTCCTCCTATTTTCCTTTTATTTTCATCTTGCTTTCAAATCGTCATAACTTCTTCGTTGACTGTTGGATCTTGCTCAAATTTTAAAGCAAGCTTCCCTACATACTAATCTTCACATCCAACGATGAAATTTGTGTTTAGAGTTGTAAATCTTTTATTTTGAATTTCCTAATATAGGGTGTTTATAACATCAAAAACATCGCTTCTAACGCTCTTTTGTTCATCTTTCAACCTCCTTTCCGATGCCAATGCTTCCTAACTCCTTCATGGCACTCTTCGGGATCCCAATCCATCACCTAAACTCTTCTTTAGCATGATTATCATTCTTATAACCCTATCATTATTCTAATTATTCTGGGAATTAAAATTCGGGATGTTACAGTTACACCCCTCACCCACTCTATAAAAATGAGACGTATTATCTCCCTTCAAGGGAGAGACTTCCAACACCCCCTCAGAACACACACAGCCAACAAAACACTTCCTCATCTCATCATCCTCCTAACACTTTTCTACATTCTCAACATTACCATAATAACCAAGACATCTAACATATTCAGCCAACATACACTACAAAAAGAATTACAATATCAATTTCCTCATTCTTCCTAAACCAATGACATGGGCAAAGAGCACTCCGGTCGATCCTTCCGGTGATTCTTCATGATGCTCCATCCGTTCTTTCCAAGCCACGGAGGCATAGATTTTGTATTTCTACATATATCTCTCAAGCTTACAAACTTATTGTTAAACTTTTTTCCTAAAACTAGACTGAAACACTATCTTAAAAAAAAACCAGAGAAGAATTTAAAAAATAAGTTTCCTATTATGTATTTGGCTATAAATGCAATACCAACGGTCTATATGTACAACCAAAATCTACAATAATCTAATTCAAGACACACATTACGCTAGGAAAAACGTTACTAATGGACTTCTTGGCACCTCTTAAAGTTCCTAGAGGTCTAATATTGGTTCAATGGGGTCTTAGACTCCTTAATCTGGTAGGAACTTTAAGAGATGGCAAGAAGATTCTTGTAATGGCTCACATTGAGCCACAAATCCGGATTCACTTCAGTCATTCTCGTAAACCATCAAAGGAATATCTTTGGATCTCTCTATATAGTTAAAATTAAGCCACATCATCAAATGTGGCAAATGAGTAAATCTGACTACACGGGATTCGAATCCAGTCTATGACATTTAAGACCATGCCTCAATATGATATTTAAGACCAGACTTTTCTAATGCCTTAATCCACCTAATCGCAGCATCCCTTGAGACCTCGTTTTCTTTTGATACAATTTCCTCAAAAGCTGATGTAACATCTGTAGGCATTTTGGTTGAAGAACCTGCTATATAAACAGCAGCCCCCTCAGCTAATAGGTTTCATATCCTTTGGCTTTGCTCCCTTATTTTATGCTGAACATAAACCTTCTAGGGTTGGTCTCTTGAGAAAGCAACACAGAAACCTTCACCTAATGCTTCTGAAAGTACCCCGGTGTTCTGTGAACGGGACAACCAGAAGTCTCGGTACAAATAGTCACCATCTTCATTCCGACACCCAAAAAAGAAAATAATTGGAGCAGTGGGATTAGTCTTACTCTGCAGTGCTCTTTCCTCCACAAATCCACGAAAAGGTGCACATCCTGTCCCAGGTCTGACGAGTATGAGGGGAAGTGACGGTGATGGTTTAGGAAGAGAACCTTTATGGAACCATGCTGGAATATAGACTTCTGCTTAAAACAAAAAATAGTTAAGCACATAAACATGTAAAGTGATGGTTACTTAACTAAAATAAACTGCAATAAGTGGTTGGTTTTGTGAACATACCATCTTGGGGATCTAACGCAGCTAGCCATGAGGAGCATAGTCCTTTTTTCTTCCTCTGGTGAGGCGTTGTCCAGGACACAACATTTATAGTTAAGTGTACTTGATTGGGATGAGCTAATTGAGAAGAAGATATGGAGAATGCTCTTGTTTTCAGTGGAGGAACTAATTGGACTAGCCACTCAAATGGCATTTGCACAGAAGGAAAATCTTCTAATACCTTGTTTTTTCAAAAATATAAATAAAAAAGGAAACAGATATATGCATAAGTTTGATTACATGAAATGGACTAAAAACAAAAACAGACAATAAAGGAATATCTATATGATTTTTGTTATTCTATGACACATCCACATTTTTTTTAGTAAGTGTAAGAACCACCCAACTTTCTAATTATTGTTTCTTCAATACTTTTCCATTTATGAACCATTTTAGGTGTTCTAATTCCAAAATGCAGCTTATCCATTACCCACTTTTTTGCATGCCAAATAAATACGGAACTTGCTGACAAAACTGTTACGATTGGTTTGGTTTAGAGACGGTCTTGCAAATTGAAGGGAAGACAAACTTCCTTAATCATGCTGGGATGGTGAAGCTTAAAAAAAAGGGAGACAAAAGTTTGGGTGTTACTTTGGTTTATCATCTTACGGTCAATATGGCTAGAGAGAAACAATGTTATCTTCAACAACAACACTGTCAACATGGAAAATTTGCTTGACATAATAAATCGGGAGTAGCGTTTTTTTTTTTTTAATGGATTCATAATCCATTGGAATGTTTAAAACAATGTTAATGACGGTGTTTCTCTCTCTAGTTAGCTTGTAATTATATTTTGGACATTGCGTACCACTGGTACTCCTATTTTAATAAATTTTTATTTGCCGATAAAAAAAAGGCGGAACTGCTCAACAACTCAGCATGATGAAAATGTCCATACCAAGTTAGAAGAAGAATTCAGTTCATAAAAGTAATAATGAAGTGACTCAAAGCATAATCATCTATGATGTAGAATTCATTGACCTTACCTCAAGAACAGTTCTCCTTTCCTTCTGATTGTATTGGTACAGGTCATCTCTTCCTTCAGGGGAAGCAAAATACTTGAGCCTTTCAATCTCATGTTCAGCTGTTGCAAAAAAGCTCATGACCTGGAACATCAAATTTTCAAGTTAAGATTCTAATGCTGGAAGTTATGGGCATGTAAAAAGCATGTTTATAAGCCTTGCGCAGAAGATAAAATTATCCGAAATGATGTCCATTTTTTAACCATTCTCTCTGTCTCAATATTTTAATAAAATCATCATGAATCCAGAATAAATTTATATGATACACATTGAAGAGGAAAGACAGAAGTGCCATGCTCAAGCACTAAGCTAAGCAATGAAGGACAGTGTAGGAAAAATGAGGAATGAGGATACTAGTGTTATCGAATAGGGTATAATTAGTAGCCTAGGAATCCGCTGGTAACTAGGTTTCCTAAATATAATGTCCAAATTAGGAATGAAAGGAATTCAGCCTGTTAACTGTATATATGTAGGACTCCTAATATAAAGTGTACAAATTAGGAATTAGAATAATAATGTGATTATTATTTATTATTTTTTATTAATAAAAAATATGATTAGAAGATAAGGGAGAAAACTACAATAATAGGATAAGAGATCCTCGTAAGAACAAAAAGAAGCACCTAAAAACTACATAAATTGGTCATGCAACACCGCATGCCAATCTCTGCAAATCTATCATGTGAATATCCCTAAAAGACCATGGGATATTTACACCAAAGCAAAGCCAACAAGATGGCTCTATACCTGACATAATCTAGAGACGAGAAGGATGCCAAACATTTTATTCCAAAGCACATTAGCTGCTGAGCAATGTAAAAAAAGATGATGTCCATTTTCAGATTCTGAACCTCACATCATGCACATATTAGGAGATAAGGCAGTCAGTGGTTTCTACTTCTAGAGCATATAATTGGTGTAAATCCTATTAAGAACAGCAGTCCATACAAACACTTCAACCCTAAGAGCTTTAGACTTCCAAATTGGTTTTAAGATGGAATCTAACCATGTTGATAGCTCTTCTACTACACCCAAGGACAAGTCTGAGTTGATTACGTCGGAGACCGCATGCTAAGATTATTTCATAGATTCTGGGGGCCATTGAGCCGCGGATGCTCAACAACTTACGTTCTTTTACGACAACCATGGAGATGTGGGATGACCAATGATAGTCTTTGTCCACATAAAAATTCTTAATTTTCATTAGGGTTAATTACATTATACCTCCCTGTGGTTTGGTCCAAATCCACTTTGCCTCCATGAGGTTTCAACCCTAACATTTTGCCCCCCCCCCCCCCTAACATTCAATTGGCCTTTCATTTATATTCCGTCTACTCCCGTCAGCCTCTCTCTCTCTCTCTCTCTCAATTTTCCCAATCCCACTGCATCTCTCTCTTTGTCCCAATTTCCCTCACCACTACACCACTATGCAGCATCTGGAAGAGAGAATATTATATATATATATATATTATAAAAAAAAATCTAAGAGAGAAGCAGAATGATTTGGAACCTTTCTGTATCCACAGGTGAAGGTGGTGGTGGGTTCGGTGGTTGTTGGTGGTGCTAGGAACAGAACCAGAACCTGTTTGTATCCACAGGTGAAGGTGGTGGTGGTGGGTTCGGTGGTTGTTGGTGGTGCTAGGAACCGAACCAGAAGGCGAGCGCCAATTAGGGGTGAGCGTGGAACGGGTTTGGCGTGACCGCCACCTGGCCCGTAAATATTAATAGGGTCAATTTTTAAACCCGTACCCGTTCCTGAACCCGAAAAAAACCCGAATATATATGGGTCTAAATAAGACGGGTCAAGATGAGGACGAGTTCGGGTTGACCCGGGACAAGAATAACAAGCCTAAAAGTGGGATCAAAGTAAAGCAAATCATTGCAAGATACTAAGTTTCGATGTTAAAAAAAAAAACTATGCTAAATTTAGATTCAAGATTTCACTTACTGCTAAAAAAATAATTAAACTACGGAAATATTGTTTACAAAATGCCATTTATATAATATCGTACAACAAAGATAAGAAAATATGACTTTTGATAGTAAAGTTAAGTAATAAAGTGTCACTTAATAAATAAATAAAAAGTAATTAAATTGCTAAGTTGGAAATGAAGCCATTTAATATATAATGTATTGTATAAATATATAATAAAAAATAAAATAAAAACATGTTGACATCATTAATATATATATAAAAAAATGTTTACATATATCGGGTTAGGTCGGGTGACCTTGAGTCAAACCCGAACCCAACACATACCCGGTGTCGGGTAGCTTTCTTTGGACCAAACCCCTCTCCTTTTCACACATGAGACCGGGTCCAACCCGACCCGAAACAACCTGGTCCGGTCCGGGTCCTGCACACCCCTAGCACCAGTGCAGTTGGCACAGCCTCCGGCGACGTAGTGGTGAGGGAAATCATGACAAAGAGAGAGACACGGTGGGATTGGGAAAATTGAGAGAGAGAGGCTGACGGGAGTAGACGGAATGTAAACAAAGGGCCAATTGGGTAACCATGGAAACCTCAGTGGGGGGAGGGGGGGGGGGCAAAATGTTAGGGTTGATTAGGGTTGAAACCTCAGGGGGTAAAGTGGATATTGATATGGATCTTGGGAGAACCACACCACAAAAGCTAGCTATTGTAGTGGGAGAGCCCAAGTCCTTATAAATCCCACATTAGAATTCATTACTTTCAATGTGGGACTCCAAGTAGAATTCATTACTTTCTCTTGCAATTGTGATCGTAACATTCCACCACCCTTCAGAGCCCAGGCGCCACGCGGGCTGGCTTTGCACTAGCCTCTTTGACTAGTCCCGGGCGAACACTGCTATGCTGGCGTCACCACCCGCGCCGTCAATTGCATAGCTGAGAAGAAATGGTGAAAGGCTTTGATACCAATTGATATGGATCTTGGGAGAACCACACCACAAAAGCTAGCTATTGTAGTGGGAGAGCCCAAGTCCTTATAAATCCCACATTAGAATTCATTACTTTCAATGGGGGGGGGGAATATGAATTCAATTAGATAATTCTCTTTTAAATGGTATCATAAAAGGACAATCAAAACATACTGCATCTTGCCTCAAAGAAGTACCGTCAAGGGGAAGCTGAAGCTACATCCATTGTCAACTCCACGAATGTTTTTAATTTTACTGGGACTTTAGAACCATGAGCACTACAATCATCCAGTTCCCTGGGATTAACCTGGAATTTAGGAGATTGATTAGCAGTTGATTAAATGTGTCAAATAGCATCTGAAGAACATATTTATATATGGGCATGAGGTAGCATGGTCTTAACTCAACACTGAGAAAGGAAGAAGAACCACATTATATAGAAGAGTTACAATATTAACTAATCTAAAAAGACTTACAGAGATGAAGGAATCAGGATCCAAGTTACAACATCGTATGAAAGAGTCAACAGCTGCCAAATCTTGGCCACGGAGAATTTCAAGGACATCACCAACATCATATTCAATGGCCTGAAGAAACCATAATGCATCTTTTTATTCAAATGAGGAGGATGAATAACCTTGTACCACATGATGTAAAAATAGAATTTGAAAAAGCAATGTAATATGTTTTTACTATATAAAACTGTCATGAAAAAAAAAAAACCTTGCACATGCATATACAACAAGATTAAAGAGGGCATGGTATAAATAAGTAGCTTACATGTGAAACAAATTCAAATTCAAAATGACGAACATCTCTTCCGTGGTTTAATCTAGTCAATGGATGATTCTTTACCTGCAGGATATGAATCAAACAAATTGGGGCTTACAATAGACAATGATGCCTTGGTGATAGATAAATAACTTTACTAAGAAGAATGCTTATTATCACAAAACTTTTTTTTGTAAAAAACTCACGAATGATAAGTCCACAGTAGTTGCCATAGCCACGTAAGAGAAACTACCACCATTTTTTAGATTTCTTTATCATTTTTTGATAAAAGAATAATGCTTTTGATACATAAATCATTTTGTGAATTCTGTTCATAGGAGATAGAAGTTCTCAACTCCTCATACATATTAGAAGTCCCAAGACAAGCATGTACTAGATTAATGCAGAACTAAGTTCATTTATGCTACTCTTAATGGATTAATGGATATAAAGCATTGCAACACTACAAATCAAATACTACATATCAAATGTCTTGTTCTTTACTTCGATAGAGCTGATGAATTGATCTATATTAATTATGCACGTTGGCCAGTGAGTGCATCCAAATAGATGTGCAATTCAATGCAACCTGTTTATTGATAACTGCTACAGAGTACTGTTTGCAGTGTCATCCTCAGCAGAATCGACATATTCTAAATATAATAACGCTTACGAATTACCCCTTCAGGAAAAAAAATAAATAAATGCTTGAGTTACAACTATGCAATGATAAAGTCTATTATGCAATACCATCTTAAGAAAGCAGTCAGGCCTACTTCCGTCAGAAGATGATTTACCCGGATGCACTGAACGAGCACTCCCAATTTGAATATTAAGACACGTTAAATCTGAAAGAAAACATTTTAATCTAGTAAGCTCTAATAAGATTAACAACTAGAAATTATAACGTAATTAATTCTATTCGCACATGGAAATTTGTGCTTGCATGCATTGGATGGCTTATCAGACAGTGCAAAATTTCGAATAGCCCATCTGAAAAAAATGAAAAAAAAAAAAATACACTATCCAATATAGAAATTTGTGTGATTGCATATAGAAATTCCCAAAACTATAAACAAGGGAGGTAAAAATTCTAACTCAAAATCAAGCCATCACAGATACATACTACTCATCTAAAATAAGCCATGAGTATAGTATCAGGAACACCAAACAAAAATTTTACTCCCAAAAAAGAAACAAGGAAAAAGCATTTTAAGATTAGATTATTATTAATTATTAATAATAAAAAAAAATGGTTAAGGTGTTTTCCAAATATGACAAGAAACAAGATGCTCGATGCAGATTAAGCACTCATAACTTAAGATTTGATCATGGATTCATCAACTAAAAAACACAACTATCCAACATCCATAACTTGCCATGGACAACAGAGAATGCCTGTCATACAGTAATAAAAGCGAAGGACTCTAACAATTTTGTGCTAGTTCATTACTTAATATCGTCTAATTACCTAAGCATACAGTATGCATCCTACTCAATTCATAAAGGTGTCACTTGTAAACAACAAAAGCAATATATACATAAATACTGGGTGAGGTCACTGTGTCACACAATAACTGATATGGGAACATTGCATGTCATCCAAGAATATAATGAGTCTGGTGATAGAAACCAGATTTGAAACTATTGATAAAATCATAAAAACGTGAATTACATACTTGAACAGCAATAAACTTGGCCAAAGATCAAAATCTCCTACTTCACACACAATACAGCAATGACTTATGTCTCGTCTCCTATAGAAAGTTCTTTGTCAACAAACTCACAAATAACAACACATATCCTTCACACACTACTTCAGCCTATTTATTTTTGCAATAGGCTAATACATAACTGTCATGACTACCCATAACTGCCATAGAGCAGTTATTACTTATTACAACACATAAAAACTATTTGTCAGACTACAAACTATTTTCCTAATAATAAATATCTAGGGTGTTACTACCATGCAATCAAAAATTGAATGGTTGCTATACAACCCATTGTTAAATCAATAAAACCTTGCCACCTAAGATATGTATGCCACATCATTACTTAAATTAGTCAAAATTAAGTTTTGCAATTTAATCCAACATAAAAACTAGATTATTGTAATTTAGTCCTTTTGTACTTTTAGACAAATTATAAATTTTAATTTTAATTTTAATACGGAGAAGGGAGATGAGCGAAGGAAGCAGGGAAGGAAAGGGAATGGCGGGTGGCGGGTGGCGGCGATGGTGGCGGTGGCGGTGGGTTTTGAGAAGTGAAGATGAGTTCTGGGTTTAAGAATTTTTTTTTTATATAAAAAAAAATTAAAATTTATAATTTGTTTAAAAGTACAAAAGGACTAAATTACAATGATCTAGTTTTTATGTTGGACTAAATTGCAAAACATAATTTTGACTAATTTAAGTAATGATGTGGCATACATGTCTTAGATGACAAGGTTTTATTGGTTTAAAAATGGATTGCATAGCAACCATTCAATTTTTGATTGCATTTTAGAAATTTCCAAATATCTAATACTCCCTCCGTCCCTAATTATAAGGCCCTCTTAACACTTTTATTTTGTCCCTATTTATAAGGCCCTTTACCAATTTTCAATGAGCATTAATTATTTTTTTCCACAAACACCCTTATTTATTTAACACTTTTTAGATTCCCAATAATATTAATAGGGGTAATTTTGAAAATACATATCAAAAGTTCACATTTCCAATACAATTAACTAAATTATTCCACTTTCTTAATGGACGTGAAATCTCCCAAGAGGGCCTTATAATTAGGGACGGAGGTAGTACATATTTTTCTCCAAAATACATAACTACTCACGACTCATTATGAAAATTATTTCAGACTACAATGTTTGCCTATAACTACCACATAGCAGTTATTACAACATACTCCCTCTGGTCCTATATATAAGCCCCCTTTCAAGAATTTTTTTTTGTCCTTAATATAAGCCCCATTTCACATTTCTAATGGCATTAATTACGACTTTTCCACAAACACCCCTATTTACTCAACACTTTTTACATTCCTAATAATAATAATAATAGGGAAACTTTTGATAAAGCATACCAAATATTTACATTTCCAATACCACTAAAATACCAACTAATTTTTTAAAAGGTGTGAAATTTGGTCAAGGGGGCTTATAATAAACACCGGAGGGAGTATAAAACAACCTTCAACTACAACATACTTTCCTAATAAACACCTAATACAAAATTTTCTCCTACATACATAACCAATCACAGCTCATTAAGACAATTATTTCTGTCATGCATAAATAAACCATCCATGATCAGATGATCCATGTTCAACTCATTTGAGATACCTGAGGCAGTAGAAATATGTGACTCAACATTTTCAATGTTGTGATACGTAATTTGGACTTTGGGTTGATCAATCAATACTGTATCTTGAATCACAACATCAAGACCATTTGGGAAGAATTCTGGTTTAATCGTATTTAACATTCTCCACAGAGAAGACATCCAAGGATCCAGAGAACCTTCATAGCTACAAAGAATTATACCATCTTCAGTCACTTAAAAAATTTGCACAGTACAAAATTCAAGGAACAAGAAAAGAATATTCTAGATTAAAATAAAAGAGCTTAATGACTAAAAAATAACAACTACAAAGCATAGGGTATTCATTGAGTATAACAAAGTTCCCCATAGCCGGTAGGTAACAAACTCTAGTACATAAATAGTGAAGATAGACTAATATCGTCTAAAGATCTTGGCTCAAAAAACAAATGTTTCTTCTATTGTGACCTTATACGTTAAAGAACGAAGGCAAAAAATAGCATTCACAACTCTAGTTCCATGACTGAAACGATCCTACATTTCATTCTATCATAATCTCAAGTTGTCTTGATGCCCTTGCTTTGGGATAAATGACAAGTTTATATTATTCACCTCTCCCTTGTGTTTTACCCAAGGTTTTTTATTTTGATAAAAGAATAAATTTATTAAGATGAAGAGAAAGAATTACAAAGACTGAGGATACCAATGAACACTCCTAAGCAAAAGAACAAAATATAAAACATACATGGAAAAGGGAAAATCAGAGTAACAGATCTTCCCAATCCATCAACATATCTATTAGAGAAACCTCACAACCCCACAAGAAAAGCTAAACCTCACAACCCCACAAAAAAAGCTATGAGCTTTGCATTTGCAGCCAAGAGACGCCAACTACCTAATCTTATCCCAAATCAAGTGATGTGCCAAAGAAACCTTAAAAATGAGTCTATATCATGGCATAGATTGCACACTGCCTAGAACTGGCAGCAGAACAATGCATAACCAGGTGAGGTATAGACTTTGAGCAAGCACCATAAGTTACTCACATGCCTGAGAAAGTGCCTTATGTGGCCTACAAGCCTGCATCATGTCATTAGCAAAACTATCTTAATTCACAACGTAATCTACAATCATACCCAGAAGAGTGCTGATCATCTCCCAAGCCTCTTTCTACAATAGCTGTTCCACCAAGATCCATTAATCTCTTGTCCAACTTCTTTGCAACAAACTGCAACCATTCACATATAAGGCTTTATCCCAAAACATCAAAATAAACACATAAGCCAAGATAAGACAGGAAAATTAGTTTCGAATTTCGATCTACATGGCAGAGTTACTAACTTGAAGTCCTTTGCAATATCATCCAGTCTCTATTTTGCTCACAATAAGTCAACAGATGATAAAGAATTCAAGATGAACATAGTCATCAAACGATGCAGCAGTCATAAGTATTACTTACAATAATCTATCTAACAAATAAAACACAACTTTTCAAACACCAAAAAGCAAACATGTAAAATTACACTGTACTTCGGGTAACCAGAATCTCCCAAACCGAAAACAGCATAAAGAACGCCTTTCAGCCAGGAATTGCTCAGGTTTCTCTGAAGAAGAAACTTCCAAAAGACCTGAATAGGAAAAAGAAGTATCATAAAAGACGATCAACTAAACAACCTCAAATTATACCAGAAAAGCAATTTAAAAATAACAATGAGTAACAAACAAAATGTTATAACCTTCATGGAATCAGGTGTGTCACCCTGGCCAGTGGTAGAAACCACAAAAATCACAGCTTCCTCCAGTGATAACATACTCTGTGTACAAAGCAACCAACATTGCACTTGATCTTAAACCATAATGTTCAGTCATAAATCACATCCACATCAAAACCAGAAATTATTACAAGGTCCGGCACCACCACGTTCATCGTGATGCAGGCCAATAGCAACTTGACACAGAACAAAATGGAGTTAGAAAGCAAAAGAGATCAAATGAAAGGGCAGAATGTGTCTGGTTGCTATCGGCCTCGATCCCGGATGACTATGCAATAATTTTTCCATAACACCATATGAAATTACAGGTTTGTCATTGTTATATAGAAAACTCACGGGGTCATATTGGTGAATAGAGAGAAGGGTAACGGGGCAGGCTCTTCGATCAGCTTGGTGAGCAAGACGCTCAGCGGCATCCAATGCATTCCCAGTCTGAGTGGCATACAGTATCATGAGCTTCTTACGCTGTCTCTCTTGCATTTTCTTCTAGAACTCAAGCTTCAAAGATTTTGAATATGAGTTTTAAATTGACGGAACATGCTGACGCTTATACTACTGAATCGCACTATAATCTAATTTGTAAATTCAATATAGTAAAGAAATTTCAGAAGCAGAGGGCAAAATAAATTTCAAAATAGGGTTGATACATCACCTTTGCAAGATCCAATAGTCAGTAATTTCATTCTAAAAATTATGAGTAAAAATACACAATACTCCATTCTTTTTCTTTTTTGTTTTTTAAAGGTCACAACAGTGTTCATATAACGCAATAGTCCTTAAAAACAAAGATAAGAAGAGAACAATCCTCTCTTCGAAACTTTGTCATCTTCACAGGGAGAGAAGATCATTCTTTCTCATTTATTTTCTGCTTGGTCTCGTCAACTCCATCAACAGAAGGCAATGTCTACACAGATAACAAAAATAGATGAGTTGATAAAAAGTATTCCAAAAGATATTGACCTGTAAAATGCCGTGGGCACCCCATATGCACTATTGAGAATAAGGTGCAGGTGGTAATTGTTGATGAGAAAAATCAAGGGAGTGTATTGTATTAAGTACATAGCCTCCCTATGTTTTATAATCAAATGTAAGAACACACATACATTATGCATATCTAACTCCTAACTCAGGATCAATAAGGAGCTAAAGAGGTCCATGAAAGCTTACAAGATTAGGCTTGTAGATATTGTGGACAACCGAGGCACCGGCAAGAAGAGAGCAGACAACGATAACACATGACCAAGCCAATGACGGAGTCCCTGTCGGCTGCCTTCCCCCTCCAAACTTTTTATTCATCCTCACAAAATGCTTCTGACTGTGTGCGGTACCCAAAATAATGTTAATACAAGGGCCAAACAAGGCCTTCAAATAATCAGAGAGACAAAGACACAAAATGATACAATAAGTTGGCAATACTAAACTTTAAGAAATTAGAAATATAAAAGAAGATATTCAACTAATTAAATGGAGTGAAAAACATTAAAAATTACTAAAAATTCTAGAAAAGCTTTCTAAGAAGTCCAGAAGTTAGCGTATCAGTGTTTCCACCAGAGCTTGTATCTCTGTGGAAATCTAGAATAGACACCACATTTTTTCCAATTTTCTAAAAAACATAATAAGAATCATTCATAGAAATGCACAGTAGGATCCATCCAACTGGAATATAAGGCTTAATCATTCACAAAACAACCAACATATAGATTTTACTAAGCTGAGTCAACGTCCGTGCCAGAAAGATTTCGAACAACTTAGAACTGACGTTTCAACAATGCTATAATTCTCAAAATCAAAATAGTCAGTAAATCGCAGGCATATATGGACGGAAAAGCTCAAAGCAAATGAATTCATAGACAAACATTTTCAAAGAGCAAACCAATTGCACACCATTCGTAGAAGACCCAAGATAACTGAGGAAAATGGAATGACACCTAGAAGAGACCAATATTCATGAGCTTAGAACAAATGGATTAGCAACCAACAGAACACAAGCATTCCCTGGTTCAAACATTATATCAAACAAGTTGTGAGCATTATATTTGAACATGAATAGGACTACAAACTAAGTCAGGCATTTCATCAAACAGAACATGTACAATTAAGAATGAAAATCAAATCTAACAGCTGAAAACGCATGACAGAAATGAAAAAGAATGAATGGCGTAGATTAGATTAAATTACTTACCTTGCAACCGGTTGCTTGTTTGTGCAACTAGAATTTCGTTCGGTCTTTGCTTGTTTATATGGAGAACAAATAGCAGTAATTAAATTTTGCAATACCACTACTTCTAGTTGAATTGTAGGAAAGTGTCAATTGAATTTTGTTATCACTTATAGGAACAAAGTTGTAAATTACTGCTATCATTTTTATGTACGATTGTCTCCATTGTGCCTGCGAATCCGATCCAAAGGGAAATTATCTTATACTCCCTCAGTCCCCGAATATAAGCTCTCACGAAGATTTCACGTCCATTATTGATTTAGTTAATTGTATTGAAAATGTAAATTTTTTGTATGTATTTTTAAGATTACCCCTATTAACTTATTAATATTATTGGAAATGTAAAATGTATTGAGTAAATAATGATGTTTGTGGAAAAAAAGTAATTAATGTTATATAGAGTCTTATAAACAGGGACAAAATAAAAATGTTAAAAAAGTCTTATATTCAAGGATAAAGGGAGTAAAATATGCATGAAAAATCTTACATTGAAGAATCGGAAGTACTCCCTCTATGTCATATATAGTGTGTTTTTAAGGTTATGCACCGGTTTTAAGAAATTGTTAAATGATGTAAGGATTTGATGTATTTTGACTATAATGTTCCTATATAATTATTATCGAAGAGAGAGAAAGGTAATGAAAGTGAAAAAGAGAGTGTAATAAATAAGGGTGTGTTTGAAAAAATAGCATTACTTTTGTATTGGATTTATAAAAGAATATGACTTATGAAATATAGTACAAATGCTAAAAAAACATTAGATATGAAACAGATAGAGTAACAAGCAAGTACGATATGTGCTTAAAGTTTCACCAAACAATAAACAAGGTAGCAAGTAAAATGTAATTGGTTCGAGAGAAATTTTATTACTCCCTCGGATCCTATTTATAATAATTTTTGAGATTTTTTTTCATAAAGGAAAATAGTTAAACTTATTAATGACATTGGAAATGTGAAAATTTGATATACTTTTTCAAAATTACCTCTATAATTATTATTGAGACTCTAAAAAAGTAAAAAGTGTTAAGTTAAAAAAGGTGTTTATAAATAGGACCAAAATAAAATCCTTCAATAGGATTTTATATATATGGCTCAAAGGAGTGGTATGTATGGTATCATCACGTCTGTTTTTTATATCGATAATAATTTGACAAATAATAATATTGGTTTTATTTGTTATATCTTATTGTAATTTTTAATAACATTTAATTATTTTTTTTCCTAAAAAATATTCATATTAAGTCAACACTTTTTAAAATTTCAATAACAATTACAAAAGTAGTTTTAAAAAGATATATTAAATATGATTTCCAATATTCCTAACAACATTATCCCACTTTTTTTATGGACGTAAATTTCTCCAAAACTATCTTACATATAGGACCAGAAAAAATATAATTTAGATAAAAAATACTCGTCCTATATATAAGACCTCTTTGGGTGATTTTACGTCTATTAAGGAAGTTGGTTAATTTAGTTAATGATATTGGAAATGTGAACATTTGATATGTATTTTCAAAATTACTCCTATTTGTAACACCCCGCAAATTCCTCGTATTGAATTAAAATACTAAAGAAATTTATTTTGAGAAAAGTGTTTTGAAAAGAATATTTTCTTAAATAATTTTCCTAAATTCACGTTTTCAAAGTGTTTAGTGATTTTAAAGAGATGGTTTTCAAAAGTTATAAGTTTTAAAGTTGAGTCTAGAAAAAATAATTAGATGTTTAATATTTCCATGCTTTGAAGAAATAGTGAATTTCAAAACAAGAATTATTTTATGAGAAATTGATTTGTTTTCTGTATTTATGTGATTGATTTATATGTGTTTGATATATGTTAATATGGGTTCTAGAAAATGTTTAAATTATTATGTAAACTTGGTGATTATATGTTTTAGAGTATAAATGATTAAGAAATAAAAATATAATGTATGAATGAATGCATGCATGTATGTGTATGTACGGTTTTGTATGAATGTATGTGTGAAAATGGTATGTGTATGCATGTATGTGCAATACATGTAAGTATGTGTGTATGCATGAATATGTATGTGTGTGCCGTGTATGTATGTGGGTAGGTGGAAGCCTAGAAATTTCCTAAGTGATAGCCAAGTAACTAAGTCCTAACCAAACCCTAACTAAATTAGTAGAAACCCTAATGAGGAGCCAACTAGTCTTTGCACCTAAGTGACCCCTAAACACCTAATGTCTCCTACCTCGTCCCCTTAGAAATGCTAACCTCCACCCATGCAAACCTTTGAGTTGCCAAAATTACCCCTTCCCTTTACACCATGGCCGAATTGATCAAGGGCGAAAGAGAGAAAGTCTCTTGCCTTTGTCCTCGTCTATATCTAGCCGAGTGAGTGTGGAGAGTTGGCCATTTTCATTCTTCATTTCCACTTTTCACTTCTTCATTTTCTTCACTTTTCAAACACACTTAGTTGAGAGCACAAAATCAAGCTCTCAACACACACATAGAAAAGGAGGAAGCCGTGAGTGAGAAAGAGAAGAAGAAGAGGAGATCAACCCCAAAACCTAGAATTTTCCTTGAAGATCCAAGACCCTAGAAGCTTGAAGATCAACCCTTTCTTGGTGGGTAGTTCGAAAATTATGAAGAAAGTTGTAATAGTTTAGATTTTTCCTTTTGATCTCGTGATTTTTCTTTCTTTTCTTCCTTGCATGTTAATTCCTAAAGCTTAAATGGTGAGTACAAGTGTGTTTGTACTTTATCATGGATTTTAAAGTTTAAAGCAACTTATAAACTTCTAACTAACGGATTTCATAACTCCCTTAAGGTCTTCATGAAAGATCTTAAAGTTTTTAATCATAAATCTTAAGGATCTAAAAAGTTTTGGAGATTTTTGTAAAAGCTTAAAGTGTATCTCTTTACATATTAATCTCTCAAAGCTTGAAGAAATTTGTAAACATCTAATCAACGGATTTCCTAACTCATTTAAAAGTTTTTCATAAGAGATCCTAAAGCCTTTCAAACAAAATCTTTTACATCTAAAGATTTGATGAGATTTTTGTAAAGCTTAAAGTAAATCTTTTTGTATAATGAAATTTCTTTCTTAAACTGTGATTTAAAGATGTATTGGTGTTGCATGTTGATGATCTTGATGATTTGAGTTCATGCATGTGTTAATTAACCTTTGATCTTGAATTTTTGGACTTATAAAACCCTAGATCAAGAGCCAAATGATTCGGCCTTGACTAGATCTATGAGTCTTGATACTTTTTGAGTTAATTCAACTCATTGCATGTTAATCTTATGTTTAGAAAAGTTAATTTGACTTGTTTGATTTTGATTTGGTTTTGACAAAACTTTGATTTTTGGACCTTGTTCTTTGAAAGCCTTAAATTTTGTTTTGATCCATGAAAAAGCTATACCCTTGAAGTCATGCATGTTGTTTTAAACCAAAAAGACTTGATTTTCTTCAATAGGCATCACGGTTTTACCGAGAAATTAGGGAGACAAGTTTTTGGAAAATGAATTTTAACTTGATCCATGTTCTATGTACATGCATAATAAAGATTGGGAAATTTAAAACCTTGATTCATGATGATGTGCATTTGGTCTAAGCCTAGACTTAGGAAATCATGTTTTGTTTCCATGACAAAGGACACATGCATGTTGACTTAAGAATCTTGTGTGTTTGCATGTGAAAAAGTGAACCCAAAAACCTTATTTTTGGACAAATGAGATTCGGCCTATGCATGGTAAATAGACTAGGTTTCTTTTTCTCATGAGCTGACTTAGAGTAATGAGTATGTCTTGGAGAATATTGTTGAAATTCAAGTGTTTGAAATTGTGTTGTGGATATCTAATATATATAATCGGTTTTGATTGGAAAATATAAGGAATAAATGAATTAAATGATTTTGGAAAAGTTTATGTTTAAAAGGATATATGTGTGTACCTATGTGTATTCGGTGGAGAGTGAAAGAAAATAGAAAATTAAGTGCTTAAAATAAATCAAGTTGATTTATGTGATTTGAATTGGTGATGTTTGGCTTGTTTTCCTTCATTCTATTCGGCCATGTATTTTAGATGAGTTTAAGAAATTTAGCTGCATGAAATCAAATTTATATAATGAATTGTGAAAAAGATTCAAGTTGTTTGAAGTAAGAAAAATAAATGTAAATAGGATCAGTTTAAATTTTGATTCAATTTGGGTTATGAATATATGCATGACTAAGTGCCTTGTTGTGAGTTGCATGATTAACTAAGTTAATTAAATACCTATAAATAATTAATGGAATGTTGCTTGTTGCTGTGTGTTAGTTTGAAAAAAAATATTTGAGTGTGGAATTGGTTTGAAGTTAATTGGTTTAAGAAAATTCTATTTTTATCTTTTTGAGATTTTTATATGGTGTTTAGGGCTATCCAAAATTTGTTTTAAGGACAAAGACTTGAGTTTCAAAGAATTGATTTTGAGTTAAAGAATCATTCCAAGCGAAAAAGTGTTTTTACGAGGTTTTTGAAATTTAATAAAGTGATTTTGTGAAATAACCCTTTGCTGTCCAGAGTTGTTTAAAATTGTTTCTTAGCTTTGAAAATGTGTTCGAACGATTTAGAGTAAAGTTTTCAAGTAATATTTAATTTAAGAAAAAGCCGGATCGAAAACGGTGAATTTTTCGGTGTTTTCAAACATAATCAAGGTGCTGTCCAAAACGGACCAGCACCCAAATTAAATGGTTTAAATGACTTTATACGGTGTTTTCAAATGATTTTTGAAAGTACTTAAGGTATTGTAAGTATCAAAGTTGTTTAGAAGAAAACGGTTTTGTTTTAAGTCTTCCAACGAGGAATGAGAGGTGTCTAAATTACCAAAAAGATTTTCTTAATACAAGTTAATAACGTGAACGTATTTTATTTAGTACGAGGAATTTGAAAGACGAGGGATTGGGGCAGCCGGCAGCAAGAAGGATTCGAGGAGACCGTACGCATTACATTGCTGGACCTCAGGTGAGAGAGAAGCTTTCCTAAGACACCGTGGTAGTTAGGTGATATATTAGGACGTTCCGTATCATCTCAAAGATCGGAACTAAGTGGTTAGAGTCATAGTATAAGTGGCAATTGTTTGATTGTATGGCCACTTATACGAAGGTGACGAAAACCACAATGTTGTTGTGTGATGAGTGTATGATTGATAGCATGCTTTTATGTTTTTATTTCGTTATGCCTGATGATATATATTGTTGTTAAATTAAAGGAGTAATATGCTGATAGACACGTCCTGAATGAGAATTGAAAACGAAAGGACTAAGTTGAGAAAGTAATGAAAATGAAAGTAACGACACAATGAGAAAGATCTAATGATTGGAAACAAGGTATGTGCTGGAAAGAAAAGAAAGAGTGAAGAATTGGGGAAAGAACGAAATGATGATGTTGAGAACGAGCCAGAGCTTGGGGAAAAGTGATGTTGAATATGAGAATGAGATGTGATTCGAGCGGAGCTGGGCTCCTGTTGAGTTGAGCTTGCTCCTCCATTAGCGTTCATCAAAGTTGTAAATTTTGGAAAAAGATTTTGAAAAGCAGTTTTTGAAAAGGTTTGAGAAGAGCTTTTTGAAAAGATTTTTTTTTTGAAAAGATTTTTTTGGAAAGGAAAATTTTTGAAAAGATTTTGAGAGGGATTGTTGTAAAAGATTTGTGGAAAGAATCTTTTGAAAGAGTTTTGATGAAACAATCTTTTGTGAAAGCTATAAAAGAGTGTTTTGAGATAGTTTTTGAAAAGATTGGTTTGAGAAAGGATGTTGAAATGAGGTGATTTCGAGAAATGGAGAATGTTGAGAAAGTTTGAGAAGCGAGATTTGAGATTGTGATGTGATCCCAGCTCTGTGCTATGTGAGAAATGATGCGAGAAAGTTTGTGCAAAGTTAGTGGTCGGGACTCGTTGAAGGGCTGCACGAAGGACGGGCCGACCTTAGGATAATTAAAAAGATTAAAAGACTTTAAAAGACATACGCGGTAAGGTATGAGAGTGCGAAGTAGTGGAGAGGAAGAAACCATAAGTATCTGCGGATACTTATGAGGAGATTGCATTAGGGGAGGACGATGACGGTGAAACGTCAAGAAGTCTAGAGTATATTTCTAGGCAGAACGAACTCCACATGTGGCGCACTAACGTGGTGGGGACTGGGTCTAATGCCGTGGTAAGTTCTGCGGGCCCACTAGAAATATACTGTCGCCCCCTAGATTGCAAATCGAGAACAGTGAGAGGGACTGGAACGGGGCATTGTGTTTTGCCACTGCGTGGACAGTGAGCCTTGATATTATGAAATTGAATTGATTTGAGGACGAGATCCTCCTGGTCTGGGACCATTTATGTGTTGAGACAGCTGTCGTGCCCGCGTGGTAAAGGTCTCATACTCCTGTTTGCTTCCGACTAGGTTGGGTGGATGACCGAGGAGATGTAGACGTGAGTGATAGCCGAGAACGAAAGAATTTTCTGATGGTGTATGGTATAATTCCCCAAAAGCATTAACGAGGATGATTCGATAAGACTGGATGAAAAGAAAACGAGAAGTTAAGGGAGATAAAGGAATAAAAGAAAGGAAGAAAGAACACTCATGAGAAATGCATAAAAGAAGATAATAATGATAATGATATGTTTGATTGTTGTGTGCCTGTGTGTTATATAGTATGCTTGTATGGTCCTACTATTTTGCCTAGCGTAATCCCACACCGTCGACGATCCGTCGTTCGGAATGCTTACTCTCTCCTGTTCGTTGGCATATCGGTGCTGCTGATATCTCAACGGGCAGATGGAGTACCGGATGGACGTCACCACATGGAGTAAGTACGGAAGAGGATGGAAGCGTACCCCTTGCGGATGGGTATGGACCGGCTACACCCAGATCGTGATTCCCGATCCAGAGCATCGACTGAGTGGAGCTAATCTGGAGCCGCACTTGGGACAAGTCACGGTACGAGGATATAAGAACTACGTAGAGAAGTTTACGAGACCCGGAGGAATTCTTCCCTCCTCAATGGAGTGGAGTTGGAATCCATTAGTAATGATGGGACAGCAACAAGGAGGGCATCATCTTCGAGAGCGAAGAGAGGACGCAAGAAGAAGAAGGATCTTCACCCGATAGTCTTCAACAGGGTAGTTGAAGGATAGTATGGTTAGGATAGATTGTGGTGAGTGTTTTGTGTTAAGGATTACCTATGTGCTGAACTAATGATGTAACTGAGCTTCTTCCGAAGCATGCCCTACTTTTCATACAACTTTGTGAGAAATGTTTATAGTATTTTTGAAATTATGAAAGGAACTACTTAGGTTGGAACCAAGCTGTTCTTCTTGCTAAATGTTTTTGGAAACCCAAATAATTAAGTTTGATTTTAGTAACAACTCGATTTTAAAAAGGAGTGTTGAACAATGTTAAACACTCTCCAATAATGTTTGCAAATACTTCAATAATGTTTTACAAAAAAAAAAAAATTGGCCTCATTTTTTTTGCAACATAAATGAACGAAGGTTGGTTATTTTAAAGTTACGAAAATCGGGCTGTTACACTATTACTATTATTGAGAATCTAAAAAGTATTAAATAAATATGGGTGTTTGTGAAAAGAAGTAATTAATGGTTATTGAAAATTGTTATAGGGTATTATAAACAAGGACAAAATAAAAATGTCAAAATAGTCTTATATTTAGATACGGAGGTAGTAATCCTTTTAGTATCAGATATAAAAAAAAATACATAAATATTATGGTATAAAATATAAGAAAGTCTAACAAATTTCAAACTACTCCCTCCGATCTTATTTATAAGATCTTTTTGGTGGTTTTTCACTCCTACCAAGAAAATAGGTTAAATTTGTTAGTGACAATGACAATGTGAAAATTTGACATACTTTTTCAAAACTACCTCTATAATTATTATTTAAAAAAATTATTAAAAGAACATGTTTTTTTTTTTAAATTTATTTGTTAATGGAAAAAAAAATCTAATTTTAATAATTAAACAACATGTCATTAAAAATATGTCATTAACAATACTAATTAAATTTATTAAAGAACATTTTTTTTTAAACGAAGCTTACACTAGAGAAAATAATTTTTTTTAAATGAAATTTCAAGTGAGTTGAGAGTTGGGAAAACTTTGTAAAGTGCTCTCAAACTTCACTACTTAGGGCCTCCATAGCATAGTCTTAAGTTAAGATTTACCAGACTCTGACACATTAGCATAACATCATCATTTAGCTATGAGATTCAACTTTAGACTTTTCATATCTTCCACCACAAAGTCTTAACACCAGACTCACCAAACATGCATCAGGATTAAATCATCATGTACTTTTATACGCAATTTTATTTCAATAATGTTTTTTAATACAATTTCAATAATATTAATTACTAGAATTTATAAAAATAATCTCAAATAATATTTAAATATTAAAATTAAATCAAAGTTAACATTACAATAATTAATAGTACCTAATAAAAGTTATAAATTACATAAAAATACAATATAATTCGAATTATTATAAATTAATTAACGCTTCCTTGTTGTCCTCCAAAATGTTGACACAAATGCTCCATTATTTATTTATGGCTTATTTAACATTTTAGTCCCTGAACTTATAAGCTTATTTGAAATTGGTCCTTAAACTTTTTTTTTCGATACTTTGGGTCCCTGAACTTTGTTTAATTTTTGGAAGTGGTCATTTCGTCACTTAAATGATGATATAATCGATGACATGTCACGTCACTTTCACAATATTAGCGAGTGACGTGTTATGTACAGCCACGGAATACTACATGATTTTTTTTATTAAAAAAATAATTTCTTTTAAAATTTATTAAAAGATTCGATTTTCTTTAATAAAATATATATTTTTAATTATTTCTAATAAATTTGAATTTTTTTTAATTTAAAAAATTCACGTGGCATCATCTGACACGTTACCTATCGATGTGGCGAAGGTGACGTGGCATATCCTCGGTCATATCACCACTTAAATGATGAAAGAACCATTTCCAAAATTTGAGCAAAGTTTAGGGACTCAAAGCATCGAAACAAAAGTTTAAGGACCAATTCCAAAAGAGTACCTAAGTTCAGGGACTAAAAACATAAATAAGCCTTTATTTACTTATTATAAAATGTGCTATATAGCCATGCAGTGGACCGTTGCATACTAGAAACAACGACTATTTTTAATTTCAAATTATTTATTATTTATTTATTTAAATATAAAATATGTACTTCTTTCGGTCTTATTTTTAAGCAAAAATAACTAATTTCACAAGTATTTAAGAAAATTATTTGAGTGTATTTAATTTTCTCAAATTCATAAAAAAAATAGACTATTTATTTTTTCATAACAAGACAACATATTTAAGAATAAAAGAGAATATATATATATATATATATATATATATTTAAAAATATTATTTTTATTTTTTAAAAATATTATTATTATTATTTTTAATTATTATTATTTATTATTAATTTATTGTTATTATTTATTTATTACTATTTGTTTATTAGGGTATTATAAAGTAAAAAAAAAGAAAATGACAAAAAACGGGTCCCACAGAGTCTTAAGTTAAGTATGTTACTCCACCAATTTTACAAACTCAACTTAAAACTCTCCACCAAATTTTGAAAATTAGCAAAGTTTAGAGAAACAATGGAAGAAAATCTAAACGTAAAATTCTCCACCAAACTATGTTGTGAATGCCCTTAGATATTACTCGAAAACGAGGTCATAAGTTCCTAACATCAGCAAAAAGTTTTGGACTCATGTTCTTGCGATATATGTTGAGTTTTTTGGTCCACTCTTTTTCAAAGAGGAGACCCATCCACTTTTTTTTTTTTTAATTTTTATTTATAGCCATTGATTTCTTTATCATAGTATACCATGGGTCGTTTTTTTTAACCAGCTACCTACAAAACCGGTTGCCACAAATCAATGGTTCAAATATTTTTGCACATTTAGCTTCCCAAATCAATGGCTGCAAAATGCCCTTTGCATACGTTAATGCATTAATGAATGGCCGAAAAATGCTATGCCACCTTGTTTCAATTTTTTTTCTCAGTCCTCCTTTCAAATTATTTATTTATTTATTTCGGACAAAAATAAACAAATCAATAAAAACTAATTTCATTTATGTTTTTATTTATTACTAAATTTCTTTTATCTCTTTAGCACTATTTCCTTCGGTCTCTAATCAATACTATTCAATACTATTATAAAAGCAGCTGGGTCTCTCATGCTAATTCCAATTTTCCCTCCAAAATCAGTCCTAATTTTGACTAATTTTGACTCATCTAACTCCACTAACACACTAAGTAATTAATGAAATTATGTAGCAGCCTTTGGGAACCTAATTGTGTCATGGGAAATTAGGCTTATGGTTTATACTTGGAAGCCCAAACGTATTACACGTTTGTATTTGCAAGAAAGTGGAAAGTCACTTTACAATTTCATTCTTCTTCCTCTCTCTGTGCCATTTTCTATGCTATGTGCCATTTTCTCTCTTCTCACTCTCTCTCATGCTTTCTCATGACATCGGCAATGAATCACGACCGTCACTACCATGGTCATCACCGCTAGATATCGGCAATGAAGATCTCCGTTCCTGTAAGTAAGTCTCAAACTCTCGCCCTCTTCGTTCCTGACAATGAAACTGCACACCGGATCTTTATTATTTTGAGTTTTTTCTTTTTTGTTATGCACACAAGCTTTTTTTCCCTTCATCGCCATGGATCTCATGCATGTCCCTCCACGGTCCTCTTAGTTTTGTGATGCAGGTATTATGTACCAAAATGAAAGGGAAAAGTATTGATTGATGAGGATGTTTTTGAAGTAGTTGGTATTTGCTTTGAGAGTAATGGTTGAATTTTCAATTATTTCTTTTCGTCTCTATATTTTGCCCCGGATGGGGTGACTCTTTTGCTATCCCTTTGGTGCTCTGCAATTTGGTTTTCGTGGTCTTTCTACCAAGACGCAGAAGGACTGACATTCTTCTCTCTTATCATCTCATAATATTTCTTTATTATCATTTTTTTTCTATTCATGAATGTTCTATTGAGATACATTGTCTGGAAAGCTTCCTGATTCTCACATATTAACTTTAAGCCTATCGCGCTGTGCAGGCTGAAAACAGCTGAAAACAGCTAATTCATTTATGTCATAGATACATCAAAGTTTCTTTTCAAGGTGACATTTAAAAGTCATAGATACATCAATCAAGCATTGGATGTGTCTGAAACAGAGAATTTTCACTTGCAGTATGTTGTTCTTTGAAGCTATTGCATCTAAGAATCACATAAAATTGCGATTGGTGTTTGACTGTGTATGATGGTCGAATGACTAAGCTTTCCTCATCGCTAATGAAGGCACATGCTCCCAACTAACATAAACTCTGGCATTTTCAGACACTGTCCTCTGGATTGGATGATTATCCGCGCGCCTCACATCCAAGTGGAGATGAACGACACTTGGATCTTAGGTTTTGGATGTTACTTGCAGTAGATTGTTTGCATTCCATTCAAGAGTTGGTGGATAAGGAAACCAAACCTGAGAAGGTATAATTTGAAAAATAATTTCAACAGAAATTTAGTAATGAATTGTGAATTTTAGATACCAAGTTGGGGAAAGTAAACAGCTAAAAGTTAAATCACTAAATTTAATTGACACATTGAATGAAAAATTATGGTGCAGAATTATGGTTCTACTGCAAAATTACTATCAGATCTTGAGTAACTGAACAAGGTATGTCTTTCCTCCCCATGTATACATGTATTTATTAGTTTTACACATTATATAATAAAATGCTGTGTAAATGTTTTGTCTTTTGATAAGTAATTTATATGGTTTAATGTATGTGATGAATGTTGTTAATTTTCCAGGGAAATATTCCGTGTTTATTGGGAAATATTCCATGTTTACTACCGAAAAAGGGAATTTTTCTTTAATGCCTTTAAACTTGATGATGAATTGCTTGGAGTTAGCTATACACTAAGAGTTTATTTATTATACTGTTGTGTTTTACTACTGATTTGATTAGTAAGTGTTGATTCTGTTGTTCTTATAGGTTTGAAACTAATTTCTATTTCAATTTTTAGCTTTTTTGAACTTTTGAAAAAGGTGGGATTGAGACACTGTCAATTACTGAAGCATTTGGAGAATTCCGGTGAGAACCTACTAAATAAGGACAACTCATTATTCAATATCTTGAAGGTAGTACAAAACTTGCGAAAATTCAGTCATCAATTGGCCTTTCAAGAAAGCTTATTTTGTTGTTTACATTCTCATTTTGTTACACTGTTAATCTGTTATGAATGAATTTATGGTGTTGAAAGTTGAAACTACAAATATTCAACTATGGAAGTGCAACGCACCTTAGAAAACCCAACTGTAATAAAAAGATACCAATGAGTATGGGATCCAATGTTGTAGTATAGTATAATGGTCACCAATTTTTATAATGTACTATTCTATTTGCTACTGTTTCCTTAACTAATTAAATATCTATACCATGGGGTACATATCTATAAGTGAAAAAATAAATGGAAAATGTCAAGACTCAAGCGCTATATCCAACTATTCATATATATTTTTAATTTTAAAACATGAGACCCCACTCCTCTGTAGCATGGTAACTCAGTAAGTTTAAAGGAGTAAAAAGCTATCAGGCTTCTCATTTCCCTTTTCCAAGTCCCTTTTGCTGTTGCATAATGCTGATAAGTGATACTCTTATTTTTTTTAGTAGGTGTGTTACTGTCTATGGCAGGTGTTATGGACCACGTAAACGGAACCGGTATGCCGAATTCGGATACCGGATTGAGGCCATGAGAGGTCCATCAAGGCCGGATTCAGATACCGGATTGGGACTTTGAGAGGCCCAACCAGGCCGGATTCGGATACCGGATTGAGGCTATCAGAGACCCAACCAAACCGGATTCGCATACCGGAATGGAATCCTAAGAGGTCTTAGAAGACCGGATTCAGATACCGGTATCAGATGAGTCTTGAACATGTATCCTCATGCCGTTATACCGGTCATTATGCCTGAGCCGTTTGGAGAGAACCTCACCCGCCACATGAAAGCGGTAATCAACGTCATTTATGCTGATATGCCTATATAATACCTGGTAAGGCAAGCAGGTATGATCTAACTTATCTCACACAAACACACACACACCACCCCCCAAATTAGAACTACAAGAGAGTGTGTATCTTGGCATTCAAGGTGCTCACTTCACGTCTGACATCAAAAGTGGGATTGCCGAACTCTTAGCCGGATTGACTAAGAACTGTAATCCTACGACAGAACATCAGGTTGCTGGATTATTTGATAGTGTTGTGCAGTTGAAGTCATTTTATTAGTTTAGGATAAACTCAAACAGTTTTTAAGTAATTTATATGGTTTAATGTGATGAATGTTGTTAATTTTCCAGGGAAATATTCCGTGTTTATTGGGAAATATTCCATGTTTACTACCGAAAAAGGGAATTTTTCTTTAATGCCTTTAAACTTGATGATGAATTGCTTGGAGTTAGCTATACACTAAGAGTTTATTTATTATACTGTTGTGTTTTACTACTGATTTGATTAGTAAGTGTTGATTCTGTTGTTCTTATAGGTTTGAAACTAATTTCTATTTGGATTTTTAGCTTTTTTGAACTTTTGAAAAAGGTGGGATTGAGACACTGTCAATTACTTAAGCATTTGGAGAATTCCGGTGAAGTTATATGTGTTGAAAGTTATATGTGTTGACACCATTCCCACTTAAGTTGACAAAAAGGTATAGCTCTTTCAATTTTTTGTTGGCAGTCACCATTGTTATTTTCCTAAATGCACCCTAATTTATTTGAACCTTAGTTATTTTCCTTGGATATTATTTTATATTCCTTATTTATGCTGAAGCCTTCCTAGCTGATGATATGTTTTAATCCTTTTTGTGAGAATATTTTTTACAGAGTATATTTGCTATTTTATCTAATTAAAAGAGCATCTATGGTAACTGCTATGCATTTAATACATGTTGCCTCTTGCATTCTATTTTGGTAGGGAATGAGTGAAGACGTAAGCATAAGCAAGTTCTTTGATGAGGCTATGATGGTGGAACTAGCACAGCAGGCAGCAGATCTTCATCAACAAATGATGTGATTCTTTATAAAAAGCTTCTATCCGATTCAATCATCGTTTTGTATTTTTCAGAAGTTCGGTCCATAGGCTCCATCGTGAAACTGGACACAAATTGATGTGATGCAAGCAAAATTGAAACTACTCAATATTTAAAGTTCTCTGTTTTATAAATTGGCAGGGTTGTGGCATATCATTAGTGAATCCTGAATTCCGTTACTAATATTCAAACCAAAAAAAAAAAAAAAAGAAATCTATTATTGATAGAATAGAAATTTATTAATAGAAGAGAACTTAATTGGATCATTGAGAAGACCGAAATTAATGACATTGAGTAGATCGAAATTAATGGGATCATTGAGAAGACAAATAGGTGAGAAATATTTACAACATTTAAGGAATATTTTCAAGTTGGTTATTATTAATTAATGGTTTTTGTTATCCATTGATGCATAAGTTACGAAAATTTGTATTCAATTAAAAAGTTTTAATTTTAGGTATTATATTATTCTTTTGAATGTAATTATTTTATTCCAAATTTGATTCAAATCTTTTTCATACAAAAAAAAAAGAAATTTATTACTAATAGAAGAGAAATTTACTAATAGAAGAGAACTTAATGAGATCATTGAGAAGACTGAAATTAATAGGATTATTGGGAAGACAAATAGGAGAGAAATATCTACAACATTTAATACCGAAATTAATGGGATTATTGAAGAGACAAATAGGAGAGAAATATCTACAGCATTTAATACCGAAATTAATGAGATTATTGAGAAGACAAATAGGAGAGAAATATCTACAATATTTAAGACCATAATTAATGGCATTGAGAAGACCGAAATTAATGGGATCATTGAGAAGACAAATAGGTGATAAATATTTACAACATTTAAGAAATATTTTCAAGTTGGTTATTATTAATTAATGGTTTTTGTTATGCATTGATGCATAAGTTACGAAAATTTGTATTCCATTAAAAAGTTTCAATTTCGGGTATTATATTATTCTTTTGAATGTAATTATTTTATTCTAAATCTGATTCAAATCTTTTTCAAACAAAAAGAAAAGAAATCTATTACTAATAGAAGAGAAATGTACTAATAGAAGAGAACTTAATGAGATCATTGAAAAAACTGAAATTAATTGGATCATTGAAAAGATAAATAGGAGAGAAATATCTACAACATTTAAAGAATATTTTCAAGTTGATTATTACTAATTAAACCAAAATTAATTGGATCATTGAAAAGACAAATAGGAGAGAAATATCTACAACATTTAAAGAATATTTTCAAGTTGATTATTATTAATTAATGATTTTTGTTATGCATTGATGCATAAGTTACGAAAATTGTTAAAAAAAAGAGTTTTTAATAATCTTGGGTTGAGAATAGGAATCTAAAAAGGGATAAACTTTATTATCTTGAAAAAAATTAAAAGATTATGGGTTTTTAGGATTGAAGTTAAGAAAACTAAAAAAAAATTATTTAAAATGCTTCATTTATCTTAAAAAATGATAAAAAATTACAAAAATAAAAAATCATGAAAATAATCTAACAAATCAACAAATTCCAATACAACCAAATTAAGTTGGTTAAGGAATGTTTTGTCACTTGACATGTTTTAATCATGTTTTAATTTGAATTTCTTTAGAATTTGGAATCCTTAATTAAAAGTTAGAAACTGACTGTAGCTTCATTGTTGTTCAATAAATTTGCATATTTATCTTTGATTTGATCTGCGATTTTCAGGTTGACGTGGCTTAAAACTAAAATTTATATCAAATTTAAAAATTAATTTAGAGAATTGAAAATTGTAAATCTAGAAGCTGAAAAATATTGCATAATTCAGACATATGTTGATGCTTTTTTATTAAAAAAAATATTCACAGTAAAATTAAAAAATAAGTATTCAATGAAGAGATAATGTTTTTCATTTGTTTTTTAGAAGGAAAGAAAAAGCATGATATTGTAAGTTTTATACTATATGTGTTTTGTCTAAAATCATGTAATAAACTTGATATTTTTTAAAATACTACCAAAATATTTCATTAAAATTTTTTAAATAAACATGATTTTCAGGTATTGGTAATTAAATTATTGTTATCAAAATTTAAATTTATAATATCTAAGTTTATCACTTTAAGTGTAGGCTAGCGTCTTTCGCCCTTGCATATGCAATGTTGGAGCATTTTGTACTTAAATGCTGCTGTTGCACCTGCTTTATTGTTTTTTTGGTGTTGCATCATGTACTCTATTCAAACTATTGTCGACCACTATTTATGTGGGGTGGGTTTTGGAAGATTAGAAAAAGGAAGGAATTTGGAAGATTAGAAAAAATCAAAGAGAAATTATAGTTTTTGGATATAAAATTTATCTTAAAAAAACAAAAAAATTTAGTTATTTTTAAATATAAAATTTAAGTCATTATAATAAATTTTAATTAATTGTTTGTTAATCAAATTTAAGTTATGATATGAAACCTTTAATAATTTAACGTTTAAATTAGGGGCTTCGCGTAATGGCCCCGTGCATGTGCACGGGCTTGCTTACTAGTATAAGAAAAAAAGGACATATTTATGTTGGTCTCAAATATAAGATTTTTTGACTAATTTTCTATTCTCAATACAATTATTCTTAAGATATTTATAGAAAGCAGTGATCTCATTTAATTCTTGTTTTATTCTCAATGTAACTTTTCGAAAATAACTATATTTTTTTTATTAATTTGAGAAAATTTAATACACTAAACTAACTTCTTTCTTAATGAGTGTGATTTTGATTACTTTTTCTTATAATAAAAACCAAATGTAGTATCTTTAATATTTTTCATTGCCTATTTCTACGACCATATTATTATTCTATTAACTACTCCCTCCGTCCCAAATAGTTAGTAAATTTTTGAAGAACAAAAATAAGGGAACATGCTTTTAATGCATCGTCCCCAAATTAACCAATTACCAAAGCAAGTATTTAATGTATATTTTCTTAATTAACCAATTACAGAATATACAATGCAATTTCAATTTTTTTATTTATTATTTTAACTTTAATTTGGGACAAGATTTTTCTATGTTTTTTATTAACTTTATGAAACAGAGGGAGTATTATTCACTTTATCCCTATTTATAAGACATTTCTAATTAGTAATTCAAATATATTAAGAAACTAACTAGACGTAATATAGTTATCACTCTCAAATTTATAAAAAAAAAATATCAAAGTTTTGAAGATACCTCTATAAAATTTATTGAAAAATAAAAAGATTATTTAAATATAAGATGGAAATAATAAAAATATGTTTGATATAAGATATTTAATAGAACAAATAAATAACTACAAAAAATTTCCTTCATAGATAAATGGAAAAGGATTGGGTGCATTACTTTAAAAAAAATGGTTAACTATTACTGCGACCATTATTAAATTTACTAAATTAAATCAGATCAATGATATAAGACACCTTCATTGCAACAGTTGCACTTGCAGCAGCAGTTACAGGCGATGGCGAGCAATAGTGAGGCAACTGTTGTGAAAAATTAGTGACTTAGCTTGTTCACCAAGTTAGGCAACTTGCTCACCGAGTTTTACCATTAGTATTGCCTAGCTATCCATATCCTTTTTATCATGTGCGTTTGATGAGCTGGTCAAGTTAGTTAGAATATTCTTTTGTGTATAGGTCATTTGATTCCTTTTGTAGTAATAATCCGGTGCAGTTTCCTTTAGCTGCAACCATCATAGGACTTGTATATATAGTGTACTATTTCTCCTTGTTTTCAGTGAGAAATGAAATATCATTTACTTTATTATACGGTTGTCACCTCTTTCTCTAACATTCTCCTATCAATTTCTTCCTTTTCTTAGCTTTTCTGAGATGGTATCAGAGCTCCTTAGTGGAGCTCTGCTGCGCTCTGCCTCTGATTTCTTCTTTCCTTCTTCTCTGCATTTTTCCTTGCACTTTTTCTTCTCATCTTCTTTGTTTTCTTCTTTTCTACCTACTTATCTTTAGTTTTTCACCATGAAAGACAACCGTATCAATTTTAACCAAGATCCTTCTAGCCCCTATTACATTCACCCAAATGAAAACCCTGGAACCCTTCTTGTTTCTTCAGTCCTTACTGGAGAAAACTATCACACTTGGTCTAGATCTATGACCCTTGATCTAAAAACAAAGAACAAGCTGAAGTTTGTGGATGGTTCTATTGAGAAACCACACGTCCATGATCCTCTTTTTGAAGCCTGGGATAGATGCAACACCCTGGTTGTTTCATGGCTGAATCAGTCCTTGGACAAGTCGATTTCTCAGAGTATGCTGTGGCTGGAAAATGCTGCTGAAATATGGGCAGACCTTAAGGAAAGGTTCTACCAAGGTGATGTGTTCAGAATATGTGAGCTACAAGAAGAATTGTACTCTCTAAAGCAAGGAACTCAGACTATTACAACCTATTTTACACAGCTAAAGAGCCTTTGGCAGGAATTGGACAATTTCAGACCAATTCCTTCTTGCACTTGTGAGGTGAAGTGCAGATGTGAACTGATTCCTATCATCAGATCTTACAGGGAATCAGACTATGTCATCAGATTTTTGAAGGGACTGAATGACCAATATGTCAATGTCAGATCCCAGATCATGCTCATGGATCCAATGCCAGGAATAAACAAAGTTTTCTCCCTGCTAATTCAGCAAGAAAGGCAGCTAAACCTGTCAATGGAGGAGAACAAGGTTCTGATGAACCAGAATGATAATCACACTGCAGGGAGAGGAAGAGGAAGAGGAAGGACCTTCAACAGGTCAGCCTCAGGAGGAAGCTCAGGTTCAATCCTTGGCAAAGGACCTGGAAACACTGTTCAGAATAACAGTGGAGGGACAAAGGGAAATGGTCAAAAATACTGCACTTATTGTAACAGGAGTGGACATACTAAAAATGTGTGTTTCAGGAAACATGGGTTTCCCAATTCCAACAAGAGATCCACCACTGTGAACAATTGTGCTGCTTCAAAGAATGATGATCAATTGGAATGTGATGAGGATCAGGAAGATGATCAGAAGGAATCTCAACAGAGTTCCAATGGTATGCTCACTCCAGTATTGGAATAATTGGTGGTATTTGCTAAAGTCACCCAAGAGGGGGGGGGGGGGTGAATTGGGTGTTTATAAAAACTTTGAAATTCAATGGCAATAAATCATTCTTTTAAAGATTAACAGAGATTTAACGAGCGGAAGACTTAAAGAACGAATTAAAAACGATTTTAAGAGAATCAAAACACAATATTTATAAATAATAGATAAAACTTATTATATGCGTGATTGATGAGATAAAACACAAAAACGCAATACACGCGCTAATAGATTAAAAACATGAAATTATCTTTTATCCGCGAAGAAAATAATCAACATAAAATAATTATGCGGAAAGTAAAGAGATAAGGGATAAGAAAAATTTGCACCTGGGATTTTTATCCTGGTTCGGCAAACAACGCCTACATCCAGTCCTCAAGCGACCCACTTGAGCTTTTCACTAAGCCAAGACGCAACGCGTCCACAAGTACATGCAGAGCGCCCGCCAAGCTACTAGGAATCCCACCGTTCGCCAGGGACCTCAAACACAAATAGCCTAACTACTAGGAATCCCACCGTTCGTATAGGGCTACCCAAAACAACAGGGTTAACTCACCCTATGAACGCGACATACATTCAATCCTAAGGGAAAACACTCCTTAATATTCTAAGGTTGTCACACCCCTTACAATCAAAAGGATTTGCACGAAGAAATGTGTGCAACTAACAATAAAGCTCTCTAGATAGAGCATATACTACAATAAAGTCCTATGACAAAATAATAGTCTTAAGCAAACTCAATGCTAAACCAATAAGATGATGATGATGATATTCTTCTCAAAATATTTTTTAAAATAAGAGAGAAGGAGAAGAAGAAGAAGAACCAACAAGTGATGTGAGTGATGGTGGGTTTTTAAAAAGTAGAAGAAGCAGCCTAATTCAGAAACATGATCATCCAGAAAAGGAAATAAAACATTCTGGGAATCAGATTGATTTCAGCTCGTTTTTCAAAATTTTGAATTAAGTAATCGATTACTTTGGTAAGATTAATCGATTACTTGCTCTCAAGTTTTTCACAAAAGTTGCAGCATAAGAAGGTAATCGATTAGCAGTTTCAAGTAATCGATTACTGTCACTTAAATGACCAGTTCAAGGAAGTAATCCATTACTTATGTAACATCCCAAATTTTAATCCCAATGTTTAATTAGGAAGACCTAAGTTAGAAGTTATGAGGAAAACCATAGGAAACCATGGATAGGAGTTAAGGGTAGTGTCTTAGAGTTAGAATTTGTCAAAATAGGAGTTTTCAGAGGAGTAATCGATTACCTGCAGGGTGTAATCGATTACATGCTCTCTGGTGAAATCACACAAAAGTTGCATTAAAAGTAATGGATTATTTGGGCAAAGTAATGGATTACTTGGGCAAAGTAATGGATTACTTAGGCAAAGTAATCGATTACCAGTGCTCTGATGATTGTATGATGCTGCAAAAGTAATCGATTAATTGGAGGAAGTAATCGATTATTTTGGCAAAGTAATGGATTACTTTGAGGAAGTAATCGATTACTTCAGGTCTGATGCAGAAAAAAATAATTTAAGGGGCAGAAACGTAATTTCCACCCCTTATCTCCCTATTTCAGCCACCCATTTCCCTTCCCCTTATCCATTCGACCCTTCTCCCTCTCTCTCTTGTTTCACGCTTCTCTCCCTCCTTTTCTTCCTCCTCCTCGTGATTTTGGAGCTTCCATGGAGGATTGGAGCTCAAAATCCTTTTCCACCATCATCTCCATTGGTTCCTCCATCATCATCAAGCTTAGATCCTTCTCCCTTGATTCAAAGCCAAACCCTCCTTTTCTCCCTCCTCCCTCTCATACGTCTCTCTCTCTTCCTCTCTTTCCCAAACCATCAATAATCATCCAAATCCACCCCTTCCAAACCTTCACCCATGAGGACCATCATCTTCCTTATGTCTTTGCCTTCATTTCCTCCCTTGGTGGCCCTTTCTCTCTTCATGAAGCTCCTTCTCTCTCCTAGGGCTTCTTTCTCTCTCCTCCAATCTTGAAGAACGAAGTGGAGATTGGTCAAGAGAATGGGAATCAAGGTAGATCCGGAGTAGATTCAAGGTCCTTGGAGCTTTGTGTGGGCTCTCTCCCTCTCTAAGGTAAGGGGGGTCACTTTTCCACACTTTGAGTTAGGGATAGTTGGGGTATATAATAGGATTTGGGTTAAGTAATTAAATTGGGTTATGGGTAATAAAATAGCACCTGTTTAGATTGAGTTTAAGAATGTTGAATGTATTTTTGGATTTAATTTAAATATGTTAATTGATGTAAATATTGGTAAAACCCCTTATATATGTTGTAAGTAGGAAGTGAAGAACCCTAGGGAGTTGACTTATATTCACTACTAGAAATAAAGCTTTTAAACTCGACCTTTTAAACTCGGTTACTGTAAATTCGAGTTTAAAAAAAACGCGGTGGCAATTTTGTAAATAAATTATAACTTTTAAACTCGGTCGTTGTTTAACCGAGTTAAAAAATATTTTCTAACTCAGTTAATTGATCAGACGAGTTAGATAGTTCCTTTTTTTTAAAAAAAAATTATTTTTTTTTTGAAGTCGGTGCTTTTGCAACCGAGTTAGAAAGTATTTTCTAACTCGGTTATTTTTTTCGTCGAGTTAAAAAGTAATTCTAAAAAAAATTAAAATAAAAATAGTTTTAAGCTCGGCTAAAACCACCGAGTTAAAAAACTTTTAAGCTCGGCTAGTGGACCACCGAGTTAAAAGGTTTAACCTAAACCTAAATACTCAGAAATTAAACTACCCTTGCCTCAAAAGGTTTTTCCTTCTTCTTCGTTCCCGCGCCGTGCTTGTTCCCTCCATCCCTAAAAAGTCCTCCAGCCACCACTGCCACTTGTTTCCGTCACCGTCTTCCCACCAACCGGCGTTCCTCTTCGTTCTTCACAGCAGCAGTTGCTCGTTCCTCTTCGTTCCTCGCCGTTGCTCGTTCCCGTCTCCTCTTCGCTCTGCCTCCATGCGCAGCAGCAGCAACTGACGACAGCCACCACCGCGCCGGTTCTCCACCACACCTCCGTTCGTTTCCGTTTCTGCTTTCTTTTTCCTCTCACTGCAGCAGCAGCAACCGTTCGTTTTCTCCGGTTGTGCTTTCTTCTTCCTCCACGCGCAGTAGCAGCAACCAAAGACAGCCACCACCGCTCTGGTTCTCCACCACAGCCTCCGTTTGTTTTCTCCGTTTCTGCTTTCTTCTTCCTCTCACTGCAGCAGTGTTCGTTCCTCCGTTCCTCTCACCGTTTCTGCATTCGGTCCCTCCGTTCCCTCCGTTCTCCAGGTTAATTGAAAAAATATTTCACTATTTACTTTCTTGGTATCTATCTTCTATTTTCTCTCTACTTAGTTTCTTTTTACTACGAATTCCTAGTTTAATTTAAAATTAGCCTGCAATCCCTGCATATACGTGGAACCAATTATCATTACTGTAGGTTTGTTCAAGTCCAAAGGGAAACATCCCATTTGATTTAGTGGATATTATATAGCTTAGCACAAGAATTAATGTTTCCTTAGATCTAGAATCTTAAGACTTATTTGACTGAACATATAATTTGACTTATTTGACTGAACTTATTTGACTGAACACAAGAACCATGGTTTTACTATTATGTTATTTGAAGCCTATACCATGATGGGATAATATATAAATATATATACTCTGCTTGTAACAATACCTGTGTGAAGGAAGGGTCGAATTTAATTTGTCTGCTATGTTACATTTTATAATTCCATCTCCCATGTGCTTGGTGCAGTCAACAAATTTGTATATTAGTTAAAATTCAGAGACGAGAGAAGAGTTCAGTTCGGTCCTAATTAATTAATAATGGCATCATGATACACAACATATAGTTGATGAAATTGAAAACATATAGTGATCAACACAGATTCAATATAGTCAGGTCTTTAATTGTAAGTAATTGTAGTGCTCTCATATTAGTCTTTAATAGTAAGTAATTGTAAGTAAATGCAAAAACAAATACAAGGGGTCTTTTTTATTTAACCTATCACTTTTTAGGTAGGATAGTTAAATAAAAAGATTAAGAGTCGCATGATGTAACTATTAAGCATGGATTTTTAAAACAAAAGGAGTATCTAAGGGATAATTCCTTTCTAATTGCTACAAAAACATTATCATAGGAATGTTGCTTGTCTTGAAATAGTCTTTGATTTCTTTGTTGCCAAACGTGATATGCAACAGCAATATGGATCGTAGTTTGATAAATGCTGATCTATTGAGTGATGAGTATGCTCATGGAGTGGAAGAGTTTCTGGAATTTGCAAAAACAAATGATCGTGATAACAATGGGCTATTTCATTGTCCTTGTGTAAAGTGTGTCAATGTTGATCGGAGAACAATAAGGGAAATAAGAGATAATCTCATTTATCCTGGGTTTAGCAAGAGTTATACAAAGTGGATATGGCACGGTGATCCAGTAGGCATGAAGAGTGAGTCTCAAAGTGTGGAAGTTGATGATGGAGTAGCGGAGGATCAACTGGAGGACATGATCCGTGATATTGGACCAGAGTCTTTCCACCGAGCGCATGTGTATGAGAATTTGTGCGAAGATTTGATGACGCCTTTGTATCCGGGGTGCAATGATGATTTGACACGGTTGTCAACAGTGTTAAATTGGTTCAATTTGAAGGCAAGGAATGGGTGGACTGATAAAAGTTTTACCGAATTGCTTAAGTTATTGAAAGACATGCTTCCAGAAGGTAATACCCTGCCTGACAGCAATTACGCGGCGAAGAAGATATTATGTCCAATGGGTATGGAGTATCAGAAAATTCATGCTTGCCCTAATGATTGCATATTGTATAGGAAAGAATATGAAGAGTTGCATGAGTGCCCCGTATGTGGGAAATCACGCTACAAGGTGAAGGATGGTGATGATTCTAGTCTTGATGACGAGAGCAAAAAAAGGCCTCCTGCTAAAGTGTTATGGTATCTTCCAATAATTCCAAGGTTCAAGCGATTGTTTGCTAATGAAATTGATGCGAAGAACATTAGATGGCATGCAGAAGAGAGGAAATGCGATGGAAAGATTCGTCATCCCGCCGATTCTTTGCAATGGAAAAGAATTGATTCTTTGTATCCCGACTTTAACAATGATCCAAGAAACCTTAGGCTTGCACTTGCTACAGACGGAATGAATCCTTTTGGTAGCTTGAGTAGTCAGCATAGTACATGGCCTGTTCTTCTGATAATTTACAACCTCTCTCCGTTGTTGTGCATGAAGCGGAAATATATGATGTTGTCTATGTTGATTTCCGGACCAAAACAACCAGGAAATGACATAGATGTTTATCTAAGTCCCTTAGTTGAAGACTTGTTAATTTTGTGGGAAGAAGGCGTGGATGCATATGATGGGTATCGGCGTGAAAATTTCAAGATGCGTGCCATGTTATTCTGTACCATAAATGACTTCCCAGCATATGGGAACTTAAGCGGATATAGCGTAAAGGGGCATCAAGCATGCCCTATATGCGGAGAACACACGTGTTATTATCAACTTACTCATGGAAGGAAGACAGTTTACCTTGGGCATCGGAGATTTCTTAGGCGTGATCACCCTTATCGTAGACTCAAAAAGCGTTTTAATGGAAAGGCGGAGCATGAAATCGCTCCTGAGCCTTTAAGCGGAGAGCAAGTTTATGACAAGGTTAAGGATATCGAAGTTGTCTTTGGGAAGGGTAAAAAAAAGACGAATGAGAAAAACATATGGAAGAAGAACTCGATCTTGAACATGCTCCCTTATTGGTATCTTCTTGATGTGAAACATTGTATTGATTTCATGCACGTCGAAAAGAATGTGGGTGAAAGTCTAACCGGCACGTTCCTTGACATGAAGGGCAAGACAAAGGATAACATGAAATCTCGACTAGATTTGCTTGTCATGGGTATAAGACACGAGTTAGCTCCACAAGAAAGAGGTAAACGGACGTATTTGCCCCCAGCATGCTACACAATGTCAAAGAAAGAGAAAATGAGTTTCTGTGGTTGTTTATATGGCACCAAAGTGCCACAAGGCTATTCTTCAAAAGTCAAAAGCCTTGTTTCAATGCAAGATCTCAAATTAGTTGGCTTAAAGTCTCATGATTACCATGTGTTGATACAACAATTACTACCAGTGGCTATTCATGGCATTTTGCCTAAAGATGTGAGGCACACCGTCACTAGGTTATGCTTCTTCTTCAATGCTTTATGCAGCAAAGTCTTTGATCCAGAGGAATTGGATGAGTTAAAGAATGAAGGTGTTGTTATCTTGTGCCAATTGGAGATGTATTTTCCTCCTTCATTTTTTGACATCATGGTTCACTTGGTTGTTCATCTAGTGAGGGAGATTAGGTTGTGTGGCCCTATTTATTTACGATGGATGTACCCTGTTGAGCGATACATGAAAATCTTGAAAGGGTACGTTAAGAATCTATATCGTCCTGAAGCATCCATTGTTCAAAAATACATTGCTGAGGAAAGTATTGAGTTTTGTTTAGACTACTTGGGAAAAGCAAAACCTATAGGGCTTCCGGAGGCTCGTCACGATGGAAGACATGACGGTGTTAGAACACAGGGTGTACATGTTAAGAGTATGAATCGGGAGGAAGTTCTAAAGGCACATTTCTACATCTTGAATAATAATGATGAAGTTCAACCTTACATAGTTACTCACAAAAGCATTATCAAGGATAGCAACCCGCGAATGAATGAAAGGTGGTTGTTGAAGGAGCATAATAAGACTTTCTTGAAGTGGTTTGAAGAACAAATTGGTAAAGACAATATTGTTTCTGATACATTAAAATGGCTAGCACGTGGGCCTAACTTTGATGTAATATGTTCGAGTGGATTTGATATCAACAATTATTCTTTCTATACAAAGTCCCTTGATGACAAGAGCACTGTTCAAAATAGTGGGGTTATGCTATTTGCTAATGCCATGCACTTCTCCAAAGTAAATGATAAAAATCCTATCATGGCATCCACGCCTTACTATGGAGTGATTGATGAGATTTGGGAAATTGACTACACCAAATTTAGTGTGCCTGTTTTCAAATGTCAATGGGTCAACACGAATGCCATACAGAAAGATGAGATGGGATTTACATTGGTTGACCTAAACAGATTAGCTTTCACGGATGAGCCTTTCATAATGGCATTCCAAGCAATTCAAGTGTTTTATGTGACGGATCCTTCTAATGAGCAATTGTCAGTTGTTCTCCAAGGGAGAAGCGTGCCTGGTTGCGATGATCTTAATTCAACGCTTGATTCTCTTGAGATTCATCATTCGAGAATACCAACTTTCAATGAGGATTATGGAAATGAAATAGACACTATACATGCCACTTGGGATGATCATCATGAAGGAATTTGGGAGAACAATCCTATTCCTAAATGATTTAAGGTCTAATTAGTTTTTATTTTCTTTATGCTTATTTTGCTTCCTGTTTCTTTATGCTTAATTTGCTTCTTGTTTCTATGCTTATTTTGCTTCTTGTTTATTGTTTCTTTATGATTATTTTGCTTCTTCTCTACAGGCTCATGGATGATACTAATTCTGCCCCCACAAAAAAGGGTAGGGGCCCGACACGGTTGCCTGCATTGACCACCCCCCGTCTTAACGGTCAAAAAGTGGCAATTGAGTTTGATAGCAGTTGGGATGCCATCGGTCGAGAAGCTAGAAGGTTTAATAGTTATGTGGGTTTACAAGGACGCAGCAAAGTACTAATACTAATAGAAGATTGGGACCACGTACCGCAAGACACGAAGAACTACATTTGGGAATGTATAATGGTATAACCACTACGATTCTTTATGATTTTAATCGATATTTATTTCTATATATGTATATTTTGAATTATTTGACTAAACCGTTATCTTTGTTGTGTAATGTAGCTCACGTATGATGTTCCAAACAATGCAATTTTAAGAAAAAAATGCATTTCAAATGCTGGTGTTGCATGGAGAGCATTTAAGACAAAGCTCACAAACAAATACATTTTTGGAGAAAAGAGTCACATTTCACCTTGTGACAAATATAAATTTATTGCTCCGGATGTTTGGGCTAAATTTGTTGAAACTCGACATACACCTGAATTTTTGGTATGTTATTGTACTAACCATTATTATATGTTATTGATTATGATTGGTCTAAATTTTATTTATGTATTCATTTACTAATAAATAAACATTATGCATTCTTTTACTAATGGTAGGCAAAAAGAAAGAAGGGTCAAGAGCTTATAGCCCTGAATTTATACCCTCACGTAATGTCTCGAGGGGGATATAAATTGGCAACTGAGAGGGTCATGGAAGATAAGATGAAAAGAATCCGACTTGAAGCAGAAAAAGATCCTTCTATTAGTCCCGATACTCCCCCTTCTCCACCACTACGCGGTGAGAAATGGAAGAAAGCTCGAATCCGAAAGACTGGAGTGTATGTAAATAAGGAAACAGAAGTTGTTGCTGGAAAGATTGTAAGTAAATAACTATATATTGTGTGTATGTGGATTGATATATGTATATATAATGTGTGTATGCTTGTGTTTACAAATTTTTTATTGTAGGATTCTTTAAGCCAAAGTAGTTCCCAATCAGAGCTTGTTGGGAAGAATGATGTCCTTACTGTTGCATTAGGGCGACCAGAGCATCCTGGTCGTGTTCGTACAACAGGAAAAGGTATTGGATTCCGTGAATATTGGGGCACATCATCATCACACCAATCTGCCTCTAGCATGAAAAAAATAGTTGAGGCTCAAGTGGAGGCTGAGGTTAAAGCTCGAATGGAGGCTATGAGAGAAGAAATGATGAGCCAACTCATGGGGCAAGTTAAACAAATGATGCAAGCAAACAATTTGAGTTTCGATCTTGTCCCTCCTACAGAAAAGGTAATTGAACCTAAAGTCTTGAGCACCAAAGGGAGTAATACTCCAATAATAGAGATACCAAATGATGCCGATGACTTTGGTCCCGATGATCTATACTATCTATATGTTGAGGAGCCTTCTGTCCGTGTTGTAGCAAAGGCAAAGGTTTATGAATCAACAACCATACACAACATGCCTATACCGGATAGATTTAAGAAAGTAGTGGTTGTGGAAGCGTTAGATGAGAACGCTAAAGTGCCTGAGGAGACTGAAGAAGTTAAAACAATAGGACAAGCCCTCAAGCAGTTCATATTGTGGCCAAGTCGACTCGTGACGCATATCTCAAATATGGTATATTATTAATTCATTCTTACTCATTCTTAATCATTCTTAATCATTCCTTTTATCTTTTATTTTTTGATGTTTATGTATCTTTTATTCCTTTTATTATGTATATTGTATTGCTCTTTTCTTTAGGAAATTTTGGCCAACAAATCAGGTCCATCTCAACCATACTCGAAAAAGAAGTCACAGTTACCTCTAGATGATCCAGCTTTAGTACGTGCATTTGCATTGATGTATGAATTGAAAAAAACTGGAACAACTGTATATTTATGTCTGAAACCTGAAGTCGTTGGTTTCGAAAATGAAATCCACACTTGGATTGACGCCAACATAATAGATTGGATGATTAAAGGTGAAGAGGTTGATATAGCAGCGATACAAGCATGGATCATGTAAGTTAATTACTATTATTTTAGTTAACCACACCATTTTAATACTCAAACTATTAATGCTAATTTACGATTTTATTTTATTTTAGGTATTTGCATCGCTTGTGTGTCGAAAAAGGAATAGATAAAGAGTATGGATTCATAGAACCTAACATCATTGCAAATGACAAATACTCAGATAAGGAAGTTCAAGGATACATTCAATCGAGGTTACACAGTAACACTCATAAATATTATCTAGCACCTTATCTTAGCGGGTGAGCATTAATTGTTTTTGTGATATTTATAATATGATCCAATATGTTGTCCTTTGAATTATATCGATCAGTAAATAATAATTATTTTCTTGCAGCGGCCATTGGCAACTGTTGATCATTTGTCCGAGTGACAATTATGTCGTCTTGTTGTGTTCAATGGGGTGGACCTTGAACAAGTCTATCGCTGATATTTTAGAAACGTAAGTCTTTATTTATAATACAAATTGTTTTACTTATAGTGGTCTTTTGATTATCTAACCTTTTGATCATTCAATCTTTGCCTATATACAAAATATACTTATCGTGGTTATTTTTCAAATAGAGTGATGATGGCATATCAGATATGTAAAGGAGTGCCCAATCACAGGAGAAAGAAGATTAAATGGATTAAACCCAAGGTATATTAACTTTCTTTGTTAATTTGATTAATATGGATTATGACATATGTGTGCTTGTTATGGCCTTGCTGGCCTTGTGAATATAGTAGTTGGAGAATATACTTAACTTTGGACAAACGAATTTGTAATGGCCCTGCTGGCCCTGTTAATATGTTTATAACATATGCTTCTAGTGGCCTTGCTGACCCTGTGAATAATTGATACAAAGTGTGATTTATCACAACCCTTGGATTGTTTAAAATCATGTTTTATTTATATAAAACTGGTTGTATTATTTTGATCTGGTGCTGAATTATGCAGGGTATGAGAAATTATGTTATTTAGATGGTATTGATACAACAGGTTTTAATTATGCAGGGGAAGTTATGTAAGTGTATCGTTATTCCTCTTAACTTGTGCGGGACAAATTTTTGTACCATGAATTAGTATGGGTTACAATTTATTGCCCTTTTGTCCTGTAACTAGTTTCATTTGTTGTATGTGCTGTATCATGCCAATTTTTTTTATCACTATGATTGGTCTAAAACTAAAATTAACTTTTGTATTTGATTTTTCAAATGTTGTGTGTAGTGTGCACGACAATCTGGGACCAAGGAATGTGGATTTTATGTGATGATACATATGCTTACCATTGTCACTGCAAAAGTTGAGAATAAATGGAATGAGGTAATTGAATATCACCATGTATACTATACATATCATTTGTTTAATTTTATACTAATGATTTTCCGTTTTTATTATATTTCAGACATTTTCGCACAATCCGCCCGGTCCGCTAGCAAAAGATGTCATTGAAAATCTCCAGGAGCGTTGGGCATCCTTTATACTTGAACTAGCAGATAGCAATCAAGAGTTGTAAGGAGAATGATTCTGGCTAGAGTTTTTGTTAAGAGCCAAATTAGTGAAGAATCTGTGTTTACCTTAAGTTTTTTCTTGTTATTATATTAGTATTTTTTAAGTGTTTTATTGTGTTGTCAGTATGCTTACACTGAAAATATATCTACCAATAAATTTATTTATTTCAATACTGTTTTCTTGTTTGTGTTTTATGTTATAGCTATAAAATAAAAAAAAATACAGGGTTGAACCATAGTTGAAATAAAAAAATAAAAAAATAAAAAAAAGAGGTCTTTTTAACTCGGTGGACTTAAAGAACCGAGTTAGAAAATGTTTTTTAACTCGGCCAAACTATCACCCGACTTTAAAAATGCATAGTTGTATATAAATTTTTTTTTTAAAAAAAGACTTTTTAACTCGGTGGAAATAAAGAACCGAGTTAAAAAATGTTTTTTAACTCGGCCAAAGTCTCCCCCGAGTTTAAAAATGCATAGTTGTAATTAAAAAAAAATAGAGAGGACTTTTTAACTCGGTGGAATTTTAGAACCGAGTTAAAAAATGTTTTTAAACTCGGCCAAATTCTCCACCGAGTTTAAAAATGCATAGTTGTAATTAAAAAAAAAAAATAGAGAGGACTTTTTAACTCGGTGGAATTATAGAACCGAGTTAAAATTTTTTTTTATTTAACTCGGTGTACAATACAACCGAGTTAAAAATTACTTTTTAACTCGGTTGAATGACCGAGTTTAAAAGTCTCACTTTTTAACATCAGCGCTTTCTACATCACAGCTGCAACCGAGTTTAAAAGTCCAAAACAACCGAGTTAAAAAACATTTTTTCTAGTAGTGATTTAAGCACTCTGAGACATACCTGAGTATGTCGATTTATTTGTGATATATGTTGTTTGTTGAGAATTGCTCTTTTCTTTGTGTGTGATAAAAGAGTATATTTATGATTAATTATTAAATATGAGATAATAAATAATGCAAGCTAGTAGGTGGTGAAGAGAACTAGTGTTTATAAGGATACTGCATGGCTTAAGTGTTAATTGTTATTTGATGATGATTATGTTGATTGAGAATGCTTGAAGTTGGTTATAGTCTTAGTTGGATATATATATATAAGTTTATGGTTTTCAATGGTGAATAGCGTTGGAGTTGTAAAATGATGTTGAATATTGGTGATTGTGTGATGTTGGAATTTAAAATGTGTAAGTGCATGAATGTAGATACTGGCTTCTTGTTAGTGAATAACGAAATTGAATTATAAAAGAGACTAAGCTGCAGCTATGATTGATCCTTGGGGTACACCGACCCATTAGGTGCCCTGTTAGGTGACAAGTTACCCATTAGGTACAAGTTACCCATCCAGGTGAAAGTTACCTATTAGGCCCCGTAAATGACCCGTTAGGCGGGTGTACCCAATGGATCAATCTGCTGCGCAATTGGTATGAATTATGAAAGTGAAATGTATTTTGTAGAAGTAAAAGAATTAAAATGTTATTTTAGTCCTAATGGGTGTCAACCGTGGCCTAATAGGTGTAAATGACCTGGATTGGGTGAAAATCCTAGTGAGTGAGAAATGACCTAACAGGTGCGCTAATTTCCTAATGGAGAACTACTAATTTTTGATAACAGAAATGACCAAAGGGAATAGAATGTGATTCTTTGGGAACCTAAGACGGATCCCTTAGGAATTCGAAGAATTGCATCCTATAAGTGTGGCACGTTTGTAAGCAGAAAATTTCAAAGGTGCAACTTGATTATTGTTTAAGGGATGCAAATTCCAAGTTGAGCTAATTAAAAGTTAAAGTTTCTTACAAAGGAAATCTTTCTAATTTATAATGATGTACAGAAACTTAGGCTGGATGGCGAGGACTATTACCACCGATGGAATGTAGTGTCGGAACTGGCCAGTCCGATGTTGCATTTACTGGGAGGTGATGTTGTCGAAATCTAGGAGTTTGTGCATCACCGTGAATTAGTAATGGATCTCCTGTGTATAAAACTTATGTGTTAATTCTTTTATACTTGTTTGCATTACTAAGTGCTTTATGTGTGATCTTAATGTATGTTTGTTGAGTAATTTGGTGCCAGAGTAATTGAACCGGGATTAGAAATGGAACCGCATGAAATAAATAAATTATTAATCTCGAATACTAATCCAACCAAGTGATTAAAGTCATGTTGATTAGATTAGTATTTAAGAGAACGAAAAATAATGTCTATGCTAAATTAATAATCGGTTCTGTAACTAAACTTGATTCAAGTGATTGTGGCATCAAATGAAAATGGGCATCGAGAACTAATCGATCGGATTTAAACCACTGAATCATATTAAATTGATTCACAAATAAAAACAAACTTTTTGTCCAATTTGAGAAGTGATTTGAATTCAATCAAAGGTTCTCGAAATATGCTTATATGTGGAATTGTGTAGTGTTAAAGTAAGAGGACAAAAAATTAGAAGTGGAATCATGAGAATCAAAATGATTTACTACCTCGATTCTAATCTATCCGAATAACTCAATTTGCATCGGTTAGACTAAAATCCATAAAAACAACAAAAACATTTCTGTTGAATACGTAGTTGATTCCACCACTAATTTGATTTCCGGTGACTTTAATACTAATCGAAAGTTAAGTTGGAAGCCCCTAATGATTGAACTTGAACCTCGAGCTAATATAATAACATTTTGTAACGAAAAGAGGTTTATTTAATCAAGGAAGGGGTTAAAATTCAAAATAGAGGTTCTCACGTCACTTTCGATCACACCATTGGTAGTGTATTTGGTATATGTAAAAAGTCTATGTTTATGTGGAAATGAATTTAAAGTTTCGAAAATGTTTTCAAACGATTTTGGGATTAATAGTTTTCCAATTGCTCTCTTTATGTTTGAAGTCCCAAATTACTTTTCACTAAGCATTGACTAAAAGTGTTGTTTTTGAAAATTGTGTTCTTGATGAAAACTGAATTTTGTTTGTGTATGCTCGATTGATATGTGTGCTTGATATGTCTATATGCAAAGTGAAGTTGTGTTTGATGCTTGTGGGTGTTTAAAATGAATTTCAAAAGTTGCACCGAACTACAATCATTCCAAATGGATAGTGAGGTCGCACAACAAATTTTCAAGAAATATTAAGAAAAGCAAGGATTTCTAAGTGATCGAGAAGTGAATTTTGTAATCAAGTCACACATCGATCAAATAGAAACCCTTCCTATGCGACTCAAAATCAATTCGGAATGAAAACTCAATTTTTAAACTTGAAGTAAAAAGAAAAGGGAATGTAATTGTTGTAACTCTTGAAGATGAATTAAAACTAAATTTTTCCAAGTTCTAGGCACATTCCCTCTTTCTTTGAGTTTATCCAATCTTGAGTGATCTTTCACTCCTTCATCTAGGTTCTTATGAAATTAGATGGAGGTAGCTCTTCATGGTAAGGTGCATGATTAAAACTTTTATTGAATTTTTCAAATGTAAAATTGTTTTTCTAAGTGTTTCACTAGTATGAGATCTTCTTCTTAAATTTTTAAATCCCCATACCTAGTGATTTTTCAAACCAAAGGTTTTAAAAATGTAGGTGGTTGTAGTTAAGTGTTTTCTTGGGTTTAGGCCATTTGTTTGACTTGGAAGAATTGATATAAACATCCTAAGTTTGAATCATTGTTTTATATAACATTTCAAACCAATTGGAGCAAGTTAGTTTTAATGTGCTCTAGTCGGTTTGATAATCTTACACAACCTTGGGCCAAGTATAGGTGATGTCCCATCAAATTTTGAGGCCAATTGGAGTTTGTTTGCTAATTTTGAATGGATTTGACGTAGGTTCACCCCGACCATTACAAATCTTTTACAGGTGGTCGTAGGGTCAAAAGTGAACCTAATGAACTCTGATTGACTTGAAAATTTACCATAATGTTCTATTATGTTCAGGGACACTGTCTTCCAATTCTTCAAAAACCTTGGGAAATTGAATTTATAAAACGCATTTTTGGTTGCAAGCTATGTAAGTCCTATTTCCCGAACCCCTTTATAAACGCTTTTTAATATATGTGATGATATTTGTGAATGTGTTTGTAGAGGTAAGTGTCAGCCCTAAGTTAGACTAGGAATAGTTAGGAAGGAAGCCAGGTTGAGTTATGTTTAGGTTTAAGGTGTAAGATGTTGTGGACTGCTGTTGTGAATGTTTGACTCTTGAATGATGTTCACATGATTTATGTTGGTGTGAATGATGAATGTGTTTGATTAGAGTTTAGGTTTAGGACATAAGTGGTAGGTTTTTGGAATTAGAGTATAACCAACCCTTTAGGGTAATAGTGTTTAGAGTGTTTTAAGTGCCCTGTCCAACCTTCGAAGTAGGATTCCAGAGGAAAGCCAGTTGACCTTAGAAATCTGTTAGAATAGTAGCCTAGAAAACCTTTTTCCGGGATGGTTCTCCAATTAAGGATTCTGAGCGAAATTTCGGGGACGAAATTCCAATAAGTGGGGGAGAATTGTAACATCCCAAATTTTAATCCCAATGTTTAATTTGGAAGACCTAAGTTAGAAGTTATGAGGAAAACCATAGGAAACCATGGATTGGAGTTAAGGGTAGTGTCTTAGAGTTAGAATTTGTCAAAATAGGAGTTTTCAGAGGAGTAATCGATTACCTGCAGGGTGTAATCGATTACATGCTCTTTGGTGAAATCACACAAAAGTTGCATTAAAAGTAATGGATTACTTGGGCAAAGTAATGGATTACTTAGGCAAAGTAATCGATTACCAGTGCTCTGGAGATTGTATGATGCTGCAAAAGTAATCGATTAATTGGAGGAAGTAATCGATTATTTTGGCAAAGTACTTCAGGTCTGATGCAGAAAAAAAAATAATTTAAGGGGCAGAAACGTAATTTCCACCCCTTATCTCCCTATTTCAGCCACCCATTTCCCTTCCCCTTATCCATTCGTGTAACATCCGGAATTTTAATTCTAATAATAATTAGAATAATAGTAAGATTTGGAAGTAAGGATTATCCTATAAGGGATTTAAAATGATGGATTAGGAGTTCTTGGAGTGTCATAGAGGAGTCAAGGAGCAGTGGCATCGAAAAGCAAATTTAAAGAAGACCAAACGAGTGTTAAAAATCGATTTTTGGGTGTTATAAACACCCGACGTTAGGAAATTCAAAATAAAAGATTTAAGACTCCAAACACAATTCCCACCGTTGGATATGAAGATATGATTTTTAGGAAGTTACTCGTCAAATTTGAGCAAGATCCGACGGTGAACGAAGAAGTTATGACTATTTGAAGTTGGGAGAAAATAGCTGAAAAATAGAAAAGCAAACTAGCAGTATCTGATCATTATACTCGAGTATTTTGTGCAACACTCGAGTATTTTGGGTCAAAATACTCGAGTGTTTACAGAAATACTCGAGTATTCTGCGATCTGCAAATTAAAAACGCGTTTTGGGGCTGAAAACCCCATTTCAACCCTTTGTTTCTCTCTCCCTCCGATCTCCCTCCCTCCTCTGACTTCGGCCACCACTACCGCCGCCCCACCTTGGCCTCTCTTTCCCCTCTCTCAACCCGTCTCTCTCTCTTGGCTTTGCTCTCTCTCTCTCTCTCTCTCTCTCTCTCTCACTTGGCTCCCTCTCACTCTCCACCACCACACTCACCTCCGGCCGCCACCTCCACCACCCTCACTTGGCTCCCTCTCACTCTCCACCACCACACTCACCTCCGGCCGCCACCTCCACCACCCACCACCATCAAGACCTCTCTCTTTCCCTCACCACCGATTCCCAAGCTCTCTCTCTCTCACCCACGAGCTTTCTCTCTCTCCCTCTCTTCTCTTCCTTGCCGGCTGCCACCACCGCCGCCCTAGACCACCGCCGCCGTGGCCGCCGATCGAGCCACCACAGCCACAGCTCCTCCCTCATCCCTTCCCTCTCTCACCTCGAAGCTCTCTCTCTCTCTCTCCACAGACGTCACCGGCGCCGTTATCGACCCGTGATCGTGCCGGGCTCGTGTCGGGAACCTCGAAGCTCAAAGCTCTTGCCTCGCTCCAGTCGCTATCGTTCCCGCTAACGAGGAGCAACACCGACGCCGTCATCGCCGCCGAGCTAAAATCCAGGTTCTATTTAACAAGCCCGAGGTAAGAGGGTTCACGTTACCTTTACTTAAGAAGTAAATTCTAGGATGCTATAGTGGTAGCTGAGAATAGGGCAATTAAAAAGTATGTTAATGAACCTTAGGGTAACCCTCGTGGATATAAAGGAAATAAATAAAATTGTTAATAGAAACCACACCCTAGGGAATAGAAAGTACGTGCGTAGAGTAAAGCTTGAAATGAGTGAGTATATTTAGAATATTAAAAGAGTTAATATAGAATTAAAATGTAAAAAATACAAAATAAAAATAAGGAGAATTTGTTAGGGAGAACCAACGAAACGTGAGAGAAAAAGGATAAAGAATAATTGTGTTAGGTAGGGAGAGCTATTAAACTAAAAATAAGGAAAAGGAGGAATTTAAAATGCGAATATGATAAGTAGGGGCGAAGTGGACATAATTAGAAGTTGTTGGAAAATTAGCGAAATAGGAACGAAGCAACAAACTAAATTTCAATTATAAAGAGGACACAGGTAAAAAGGAACTAGGGAAAAGACAATAATTCGAGATGAGAGGACGTCATGATGAAAGTTAGTTTAGAACGGTGTAATAGAATAGGGAAACCAAGTGGAGTTAATAGGGCAGTTAAATAAAATGAAATTAATGAAATAGGGATAATAAGTTAAGTAAGAGTGAAGGATAAATGAAATAAAGAAATAACTAAGAATTAGTAACGAGAACTAGAATATGCTATACTTGACTGTACTAATTAGAGTTGGATAAAATTGAGGGAAACAAATAAAAAGAAAAAGAGTAAAGTAGAAAATGTAGAAAATGTGATAAGTCATAAAAGAAAATAAAGATTAAAAGAATTACTTAAATTATAAGAAAAAGAAAAGGAAGAAAAGAAGAAAAAGGAAAACAAAGAAGGATATTGAAATTAGTGAAAGATAAACAATGTGATAACAAGTCCCTAAGTAAGGAAATGAAATAAAAGAGAAAATACAAAAAAACCAGAAAAAGAGAAAAGATATATGACTAAGAAAAAGGATAAAGTGAAAGAGAAAGAAAAGAAAGAGAAAGAAAGAAAGTAAAAGTCCGATGCGAGCCTGTGAAGGCGTATCGGCATCGATGCGAGCCTGGTAAGGCGTGTCGATTAAAAAGGAAAATAAAAGAAAGTAAAGAAGATAAAAGTCCGGTGCGAGCCTGGTAAGGCGTATCGGCGTCGATGCGAGCCTGGTAAGGCGTGTCGATTAAAAAAGAAAATAAAGGAAAGGAAAGAAAATGGAAGTCCGATGCGAGCCTGGTAAGGCGTATCGGCATCGATGCGAGCCTGGTAAGGCGTGTCGATTAAAAAGGTAAAAGGAAAATGGAAGTCCGGTGCGAGCCTGGTAAGGCGTATCGGCATCGATGCGAGCCTGGTAAGGCGTATCGATTAAAAAGGAAAAAGAAAGGAAAATGAATAATGAATAAGGGAACTCCTAGCGCTCAGTACCGTACGGCTGGCTGGGGCGGGACTACCTAATGGAAAATGGAAAAAGAATAAAGAATGGGAAAGAAAGAATGAAAAGAGAATCAATAATTAAAGGAATGTGAGAATAAGTGAAGAATTAAAAGAGATTAATTATGTGAATAACTATGAATAAAATGTATTAATAATTATGTAGGCTTAGTTATTTGCTATGTCTTCTTTTAGGATTTATCTTTTTAAGTTCTGTGTAATGCTACCCTTCTTGATATAATTTTACAGGTACGGAAGCGGAGCTTACATTGTTGCGGGCCGAACTGGAAACTCTCCACCACGTGGAGTGAATTTGTGATACCCTGAGTGGACTTTATTATATTAAAAACTATTATTTTTGTAATTTATAATATGTGTAGTTATATGCCCTGAAACTGGTACTGATCGGGCGTTAGGATCTGAACTGGTTTTTAATCTGTTGTGTTTATGTTTTTAAATAATTCTGGACTAACAGGTTTTTAGAAGGAAATTTTTGGGAAGTCCGAAAAACAGAGGAAACTCTGCCGGATTTTCGTAAAACCTTTTATAAGAAATCAAACAATAAAATGAATTTTCAAACTCTGATTTTACTAAAATTTAAAATTAACTAAATAAAGTGAGGATGTTACAATTCGACCCTTCTCCCTTTCTCTCTTGTTTCACGCTTCTCTCCCTCCTTTTCTTCCTTCTCCTCGTGATTTTGGAGCTTCCATGGAGGATTGGAGCTCAAAATCCTTTTCCACCATCATCTCCATTGGTTCCTCCATCATCATCAAGCTTAGATCCTTCTCCCTTGATTCAAAGCCAAACCCTCCTTTTCTCCCTCCTCCCTCTCATACGTCTCTCTCTTCCTCTCTTTCCCAAACCATCAACAATCACCCAAATCCACCCCTTTCAAACCTTCACCCATGAGGACTATCATCTTCCTTATGTCTTTGCCTTCATTTCCTCCCTTGGTGGCCCTTTCTCTCTTCATGAAGCTCCTTCTCTCTCCTAGGGATTCTTTCTCTCTCCTCCAATCTTGAAGAACGGAGTGGAGATTGGTCAAGAGAATGGGAATCAAGGTAGATCCGGAGTAGATTCAAGGTCCTTGGAGCTTTGTGTGGGCTCTCTCCCTCTCTAAGGTAAGGGGGGTCACTTTTCCACACTTTGAGTTAGGGATAGTTGGGGATATAATAGGATTTGGGTTAAGTAATTAAATTGGGTTATGGGTAATAAAATAACACCTGTTTAGATTGAGTTTAAGAATGTTGAATGTATTTTTGGATTTAATTTAAATATGTTAATTGATGTAAATTTTGGTAAAACCCCTTATATATGTTGTAAGTAGGAAGTGAAGAACCCTAGGGAGTTGACTTATATTTAAGCACTCTGAGACATACCTGAGTATGTCGATTTATTTGTGATATATGTTGTTTGTTGAGAATTGCTCTTTTCTTTGTGTGTGATAAAAGAGTATATTTATGATTAAGTATTAAATATGAGATAATAAATAATGCAAGCTAGTAGGTGGTGAAGAGAACTAGTGTTTATAAGGATACTGCATGGCTTAAGTGTTAATTGTTATTTGATGATGATTATGTTGATTGAGAATGCTTGAAGTTGGTTATAGTCTTAGTTGGATATATATATATAAGTTTATGGTTTTCAATGGTGAATAGCGTTGGAGTTGTAAAATGATGTTGAATATTGGTGATTGTGTGATGTTGGAATTTAAAATGTGTAAGTGCATGAATGTAGATACTGGCTTCTTGTTAGTGAATAACGAAATTGAATTATAAAAGAGACTAAGCTGCAGCTATGATTGATCCTTGGGGTACACCGACCCATTAGGTGCCCTGTTAGGTGACAAGTTACCCATCCAGGTGAAAGTTACCTATTAGGCCCCGTAAATGACCCGTTAGGCGGGTGTACCCAATGGATCAATCTGCTGTGCAATTGGTATGAATTATGAAAGTGAAATGTATTTTGTAGAAGTAAAAGAATTAAAATGTTATTTTAGTCCTAATGGGTGTCAACCGTGGCCTAATAGGTGTAAATGACCTGGATTGGGTGAAAATACTAGTGGGTAAGAAATGACCTAACAGGTGCGCTAATTTCCTAATGGAGAACTACTAATTTTTGATAACAGAAATGACCAAAGGGAATAGAATGTGATTCTTTGGGAACCTAAGCCGGATCCCTTAGGAATTCGAAGAATTGTATCCTATAAGTGTGGCACGTTTGTAAGCTGAAAATTTCAAAGGTGCAACTTGATTATTGTTTAAGGGATGCAAATTCCAAGTTGAGCTAATTAAAAGTTAAAGTTTCTTACAAAGGAAATCTTTCTAATTTATAATGATGTACAGAAACTTAGGCTGGATGGCGAGGACTATTACCGTCGATGGAATGTAGTGTCAGAACTGGCCAGTCCGATGTTGCATTTACCGGGAGGTGATGTTGTCGAAATCTAGGAGTTTGTGCATCACCGTGAATTAGTAATGGATCTCCTGTGTATAAAACTTATGTGTTAATTCTTTTATACTTGTTTGCTTTACTAAGTGCTTTATGTGTGATCTTAATGTATGTTTGTTGAGTAATTTGGTGCCAAAGTAATTGAACCGGGATTAGAAATGGAACCGCATGAAATAAATAAATTATTAATCTCGAATACTAATCCAACCAAGTGATTAAAGTCATGTTGATTAGATTAGTATTTAAGAGAACGAAAAATAATGTCTATGGTAAATTAATAAGCGGTTCTGTAACTAAACTTGATTCAAGTGATTGTGGCATCAAATGAAAATGGGCACCGAGAACTAATCGATCGGATTTAAACCACTGAATCATATTAAATTGATTCACAAATAAAAACAAACTTTTTGTCCAATTTGAGAAGTGATTTGAATTCAATCAAAGGTTCTCGAAATATGCTTATATGTGGAATTGTGTAGTGTTAAAGTAAGCGGACAAAAAATTAGAAGTGGAATCATGAGAATCAAAATGATTTACTACCTCGATTCTAATCTATCCGAATAACTCAATTTGCATTGGTTAGACTAAAATCCATAAAAGCAACAAAAACATTTCTGTTGAATACGTAGTTGATTCCACCACTAATTTGATTTCCGGTGACTTTAATACTAATCGAAAGTTAAGTTGGAAGTGTGACACCCTTCCAGTTTACCCAAATATAAAATAGTATTTATGCTTTATATTGGATAATATATGGACTTGTGAGCTAAGAAAATATGGTAAATAATATTTTCTTTAAGGAGGGTGCACAATTCATCAAATGGAACTCTTGGAGAATAAATTCTAAAATCCTTTAAAACACTTGTATCGAGTTCGGCGATTTCTAAAACCTTTTCTCAAACAGGATAACATTCGTTCTTTAGAAATTTCTTTACATTTTGCAATCAATTGAAGCTACCCATACTTTGTTCAATAAAACTGATACCGTCAATTAATACTTATAGCCGAGCTCATTCATAAGTTAAATCAGAGTAAGCGGAAATTACTGGACTATGCAACTGATATAATATAAACATAGATTTTCATATATACGAAAGAGTCATACATACATAGTCCATGAGATAAGTCACCAAGTTCCAAAATATAACAAGTCCATATAAACAGATCTACATCACTTTGATACTATAACCCTAGAGTAAAACATATGTACAATATATACATAATCAAAATACAACCCCAGGGATAGTCACGTAGATCCATCAGCATCAGATGCAGTAGTAGTAGCAGCAGTAGTCTCCCAAAAACATCGGTAATAAGGTAGTAGCATCATCATCACAGCAGCAGCAGCACATCTCCTCCACACACCGGATCCTCGGATCCACATCATACACCATATACATGTACCTAGGGATCATCGTCCCTCCAGTCACTCCCAGTAGAATGCACGACAGGCTCGCTCTCACTCTCGTCCTCCACCGGATCCTCCTCGATCTCATCCGAAGGAGAGTGTACCCTGCCACTGGGTACCGGGTCAGGTGATGGTGAAACCCTGACGGGGCCCCTCGGATAAGAAGGGGGAGTCTCCTCGCGGACAACTCTCGAAGTAAAAGGGTGAGAGCGGGTAGGTCGAAAATGAAAACTATGGTAAGAGCGAGCTGGTCGCATGGGAGGTGGTCCATGATAAGTATAAAATGGGGGTACATGCATAGTGTATATGATGGGAATCCTAAATCTACGAGGACGGAATCGGATCAACGGGTTCGGGTGGTAGAAGGTAATCTCTACCTCACCCTCAAACACCGCGCGATGGTCCTCATAGATCCATGTGCCACTAGGAAGTGGCCGGATCTCGATGCAAGCAATGTAACGAGACATCACCTACAAGGGCATAGGGGTAAGCAATTCTATACACATAACCAATAGAGAATAAATTGTACAATATGACTATTTAAATATGCATCAATTAACAACAATCACATATAACACTTAGCAATTAATGAATGCACATAGGATGCTCACACTTATTTCGTTTATCACAATTAATTTAAATGAGTGGCATGATGCATGACTTTAGCTCTCAAGCCTACCTCCATCATACTATGTCACTCTCTGACGTCCATCCCTGACAACCCAGCACTCAACAGTGCGTTGTATTCCTAGGTATACAACAATTCGTACATTCACCTAGAATGTACACGACAAGCTTGGTATCCAAGCCACCCGAGCATATCCCGTCATCCAAACGGTATAACCATATCGGCATCCACTCAGCCGACCACGTCAACGACGTGTCATCAAGCAAGCGTATTGGCACTCCCAGAGGCCCTCCACATGTTTACCAAAAACATGATATACGTCCTACCATCCAAACTCCAGTATGAATGCATTAACTTTACTTAAAAGGAATTGATTGATGTTTTGTCCTTTTATTAATACACTACGTGCCTCCCGAGCAACGTATCATCATTATTTAAATGAAAATATCATAACATCAATCAGTTTCTTTTAAGTCCAGGATCACTTGGTTTATTGTCCTTTAAGAGTTACACATGACTTAGAATTGAAAATGGTATTTTTAAGTGTCTGACTAAAAATACTCGAGTTTTCTTCAAAATACTCGAGTAGTTAATCATTTTCCAGATTCTACTCGAGTTGTTCATAATTATACTCGAGTCGTTCATGTCTTTTCAGAGATTTAGGGTTTCAGGTTTTCATAAATGTACTCGAGTATTTCATGAGATACTCGAGTATTCCATTACCCAGAATACTCGAGTAGTTCATACATTACTCGAGTGTTCAATCTGATTCCCAAGTTGGTGCGCCAATTTTCACTCTGGTGCACCACGAAATACTCGAGTGTTAAGCCAAATACTCGAGTATATGCAGACAAAACAGAGTGAAACTTGGTTTTTACATACCATTTCAATTTCTAAACACTTTTAATCCAAACCAGTGATCACAGTAGTTCACATACCATATATTGAACATGTTGCAATACTCATTTCATATCAAATAACCAATTTGACATAGAATCAACCATTTATGCATAATTTACACAATTTAGCAACTCAACACCTCAAATTGCAAAATAAGCATAACACTCATAAAACAATGGTCATTTAAGCTTGCATGCATGGTATAAAACTTGCTCAACACATTTTTAGAGCAAAGCTTGGTCTCCAAACCAAAGTTCCTATTCAATCTAAGCCCTTAGAGCCTCTTGGTGGCTCTCTAACACAAATAATGGAATTTAATCTCTACCTAGTGAATATAATTACTTCCCCTTACCTCTCAGATGTGAATCAACAGAAAGAAATCCAAGAAAAGAGCTCCAACACCAGAAATCAACTTGAACTTCACATGCAGAGCAGTTTTGAGTGCATCACCAAAACCGAATTGGTTTACCCACCAAACAGAGATAAGAATTGGGAAAAATTAGATTTCTAGACTCTATACAACATCAACTAACTAAAGGAATTAAGTTTGAGACTCAGGGATTCACGAGCTTACCGAAATCGATGATCAAAGTAAGCTCCAGACACCAACTTGACCAAGAACAGCTTCACTTCTCAGCTCCAATTCTCCCAACACACTCACTCAATCCTCACAATTTTGGTGTTTATACAAAGCTCGTGATGTGAGCTTTGTATTCGTGTATCATTCGAATCCTAACACTCAGAATTGAAGGAGAATCGAAGAGCAAAACCCAGGAACCCTAACTGAAGCAACACACCCGAATTTGATCAAGAAGCTCAGCAATTTGGTGTTGATTGGCTTAAATAGAGTGGGGAAACACTCATGCAGGTCGACACGACTACTAGGGTGGTGGCAAGATGATGATTTCGTGTCAACGACACGGAATCGTTGGCGGTGACTCACCAAACGCACTCACTCGTGCAGTTTGACCCAGAATACTCGAGTTTTTCAGAAAATACTCGAGTATTTTTCCCAATTTTTGAAAAATAATTATTTTATTTACTTTCCCTCCAAAATCTTTCCTATAATTACCTCTAGGTCCCAACCCAGGGACTAATATGCAAAATACTCATCTTAGGTATTTATTATATTTATTAAATCAATTGACACACTTATACCAACTATATAAACACATATTTTAATCAAGGATTAATATGGAAATAATTAATTATAATTAATTTATAATTAACATTTCATTAATCGGGGATTAAAATTTTGGGGTGTTACACTACTCCCCCACTTACAAGGAATTTCGTCCCCGAAATTCAACTCATACAAACAAATCAGGATAATCCTGACGCATCTTATCCTCTAACTCCCATGATGCTTCTATCATATCTCCACAGACCCAGACAACTTTGACCAGATGGATGTCTTTTCCTCTAAGCTGCTTGATTCTTCGATCTTCAATACGAACTGGCACAGCTTTGAAGATTAGGTTCTTATGAACTTCTAAGTTATCCGGTTGGATTCTAAGGACAATGGTGGGGTCATGGACATATTTCTTCAACTGAGACACATGGAACACATTGTGGAGGTTAGCTAATGATGGAGGCAGAGCCAATTGATAAGCTACTGGGCCGACTCTTTTGAGGATTTGGTAGGGACCAATGAATTAGGTGATAGTTTCTGAGTTTTCAAGGCTCTACTAACACCTTTGGTTGGTACTATTCTAATGAACACGTGGTCTCCTTCAGCAAACTCTAAAGGTTTCCTTCTCTTATCAGCATAGCTTTTTTGCCTACTCTGAGCCGTTTTCATCTTTGCTTGAATCATCTTGATCTGCTCCGTGGTCTCTTGCACAAAATCTGGCCCAACCAGAGAATTCTCCCCCACTTGAAACCAGCATAACGACGTCTGACACTTTCTCCCATACAAAGCTTCAAATGTTGCCATTCCAATGCTCGTGTGATAGCTGTTGTTGTAACTGAATTCCACGAGTGGCAACATTTGCTCCCAATTCCCTTGTCCTTCCAATGCACAAGCTCTTAAGATGTCCTCCAATGACTGAATAGTCCTCTCCGTTTGACCATCAGTCTAAGGATGGTATGCAGAACTCAGCTTCAATCTTGAACCCAAGGCTCTATGCAGATCTTCCCAAAACTTTGATGTAAACCTCGGATCGCGATCAGACACAATGCTTGATGGTACTCCGTGCAGACGAACAACTTCCTTGATGTACAACTGAGTGAGCTTTTCCAATGAGTAGCGCATATTCACGGGAATGAAATGCGCTGACTTGGTCAAACGGTCCACGATCACCCAAATTGCATCATGACCAGTAGATGTCTTTGGCAATCCTGACACAAAATCCATCGAGATGCTATCCCACTTCCATACGGGAACTTCTAAAGAAAGCAACTCTCCTCCTGGCCTTTGGTGTTCTACCTTCGCCTTTTGACACACCAAACAGCATGCCACATACTCAGCTACGTCCTTCTTCAGACCAGGCCACCAAAATAGCTTCTTTAAGTCCTGGTACATTTTGGTAGCTCCCGGATGCATACTCATCTTACTCTTATGTGCTTCGTCCAGAATCACCCTTCTTACTTCTAAATCATTAGGCACACAAATCCTTGTTTTAAAGCGAAGGATTCCATCCTTCCCTTCTTGAAACTCCAATTCCTTGCTGATCGAGGCCGTACCCGATCAAAATAAAAGGTGTTTATTCTGTAGTACTAGGAAGGTGATCCTAGGTCGTTTCCCAGCGAATATCGGTCTAGGAAAAGTATCAAACACGTAGTGTGCAGTAAAATGGGGGGGTTTTTGTGTGTGACAAATGTGAAGAACAAAACATAAACAGAATATAAAAACTAAGAAAATCAGAAACAAAAGCGGGCAAACCCCTTTGGCTACGTACACTACTCAATCCTAGCTCACTAAAGATCGATTCCTATCCTCTCCTCTGTCCAACTCGTGATAACCAAATACTAAGCGAAAATTCAGTTATCACTCCAAACCCTAACTTCTAATTAAGCATCAGAAACCAGAATTGGAGTTTTTACGAGTTAATACAAATTAAGCATTTATATTCATGTATTATCTCTACGAAATGGAATTAAGCAAACCACTACACATCGATAAACATGAAAACAGAGAAGAGAAAACGAAATTGCATTAATAACAAGAGCTCAAGAGTAGATAATACAATACCAAAGGGATTAACCCTTGAAGTCTAGCCTTCCATGGCCATAAATGAAGAAAAACGAGTAGAAATGGGGAAGAACAAAACCCTAGCAGCCACCACCACTTGGGAGAGCCAAGAGAGAATTTCTAACCTAGAGAGAGAGTGAGAAATCTGAAATGGGAGTGTGTTCTTGGGGGTTACACGAATTTCCCCTCTTTAGTCATGAAAATGGGCCTAAAACATGGGCCCAAGTCCTAAGAAACACTATTCTAAAAATTACAATTAAAAAGGGACCTAAATGCAAATTACAATCTTCACTTCAATGCTTCAATCTTCATTTTCAAACTTCCCAAAGTGTCCTTGTGCCAAATATTACCTGAAAATAGAAATAGAATTAATTAGGCTAAATAATCCCAAATTAAACAATATTCGGAATATTAGTCCAATAAACTCAAAATCACTAAATCAAGCTAATCAATGTCAAATGGGCAACAAGTATCAATAATAGGAGTAAAATAATGCAAGGAATAATGGGAAATAAAATGCTCATCACTTGCCTTCTTCCATCAACTTCCTCTTTTCTATGAGCTTCTCATCCTTGCCTTGCAATTCCCGAATCTTCTGTAGAAACTCATTAGCAATCTGCAGCATCCCCATCTTGATACTTGTCGGCTCCATTTGCATCGTCAGACCCAAATCCCGAAATTCCTCTATCAGTGCTGCTTCTCTAACCATCATTGCACTGATATGCAGTGTCTTTCTACTCAATGCGTCCGCTACAACGTTAGCCCTCCCAGGGTGGTAATGGAGCTCAAATTCGTAATCCTTCAAAAACTCTATCCATCAGCGTTGCCTCATATTCAACTCCTTTTGATCAAAGAGGTACTTTAAACTCTTATGGTCACTAAACACCCGGAACGTAGTGCCATAGAGATAGTGCCTCCAAATCTTTAAGGCAAACACCACAGCTGCCAACTCCAGATCGTGAGTTGGATAGTTCATCTCATGAACTTTTAGCTGTCTCGAGGCGTAGGCGACAACTTGCCTCTCCTGCATCAAAACACACCCAAGACCTTGTTTCGACGCGTCACAGTACACATCAAAACTCCTCTGTGTATCGGGCAACACCAATACAGGAGACGATGTCAACCTTTCCTTCAACTCTTGAAAACTACTTTCACATTTCTCATCCCACAGAAATGGTTGATCTTTCCTAGTCAACTTCGTCAGAGGCAGTGCAATCTTCGAGAAACCTTCGATGAACCTTCTATAATACCCAGCCAAACCAAGGAAGCTTCTCACCTCTGTGACCGACTTTGGTTGCTCCCATTGCAAAACCGAACTCACTTTCGTCGGATCAACGGCTATTCCCTTCTCCGAAATCACATGCCCCAAGAACTTAACCTCCTTCAGCCAGAACTCACACTTTGTAAGTTTGGCATACAACTGCTTCTCCTTTAGGATGCTCAACACTATCCTCAAGTGTTCGGCATGCTCCTCCGGGCTCTTAGAGTAAATGAGAATATCATCAATGAACACAACCACGAACGAATCTAGATAAGGTCTAAAGATTCGATTCATGTAGTCCATGAAGATAGCTGGTGCATTAGTCAATCCGAACGGCATTACGACATACTCATAATGTCCGTATCGAGATCGAAATGCAGTCTTAGAGATATCTTCCTCTCTAATCCTGATTTGATGGTATCCTGACCTCAAATCGATCTTGGAAAATACCGAAGCCCCACGAACTTGATCCATAAGGTCATCTATCCGTGGCAACGGATACTTTTTCTTGATGGTGACCTTATTAAGTTGTCGGTAGTCGATGCACATCCTCATACTACCATCTTTCTTCCTGACGAACAAGACAGGAGCACCCCAAGGTGACACGCTTGGTCGAATCATCTGTTTCTGCAGCAGCTCCTCAATCTGATTCTTCATTTCCGCCATTTCCGGTGGTGCCATTCTATAGGGAGCGATAGAAATGGGACCAGCTCCCGGAATTAGGTCGATACCGAATTCAATCTCTCTTCTTGGTGGCAGACCAGGAATCTCGTCAGCAAACACTTCCGGAAACTCTCGGACAACAGGAATCTCTTCCATCTTCGGACCAACTTCCTCCATCTCAGCATTGAACAGACACACGTAACCAGATGGTTTTGGGTTTCTATAGGTTACCAGTTTTCTATCACAGTCAATGATCACTTGGTTCTGACTTAACCAGTCCATCCCCAAGATCACATCTAATTGTGCTAAGGGTAAGCAGATCAATTCTACTTCAGAGGTCTGTCCTAACACTTCTATACAACAGTTAAGACATGCTCTAGAAACCATTACAGGAGCATTGGTAGGGGTTTCTACTTTAAGAACATAAGGCATTTCAGTCATGAGCAAGCCTAAACGGTTTACACATTCATATGAAACAAATGAATGCGTGGCACCGGAGTCAAACAAAACATGGCAAAACTGACCATTAAGCAAGTATTTACCTTGCACCAGATCAGAAGATCGATTCGCTTCCACACCACTAAGGGTGAAGACCCTTCCTTGAGTCACCGGTCTATCTGCAGCTCCTCTGGAATTGGCCTTGGCTGGTTCCTTGCAGTCTCTTGCAAAGTGTCCCGGCTTTCCACAGTTAAAACATCCACTGGTTCCCCAACATACCCTACCATAGTGATTGCGCTTGCACTTGTCGCAGAATGGAGCTTCACTCCGATAATTCCTTCCCTCAGAACCACCAGCTTTTCCTTTGCCTTTTCCCCGACGATCATACGGACCTTTGCCCCGGTTGTTGAAACCTTTACGCCTTTGAGATCCATAGCCTTGATTGTCCTTCTTTTCCGAGACTTGGACCTCCTCAGCTTTGGTGTCGTCTTGATACATCCTACACATGTCCACGAGTGCAGGAAAACTTTGAATCCGCTGGTAACTGAAGATCGACTTCAACTTTGGCCTCAAACCTCCTTCAAACTTAATGCACTTGCTTCTCTCATCTGGATTGTTCTGATAGTATGGAGAGTACTTCATCATCTCTTCAAACTTTGCCGCGTACTCACCCACACTCATGTTACCTTGCTTCAACTGCAAGAATTCCACTTCCTTTTTCCTCCTTAGATCCTCAGGAAAATATTTCTGAAGAAATTTTTCCATGAATACTCCCCAGCTTACATCTCTTCCTTCATATTGCAGAAGCTGCATGGTGTGATTCCACCAATTCTCTGCTTCATCCTCCAACATATAGGTTGCATATGCCACCTTCTGAACATCAGAACACTCCAAAGTCCTCAAAATCTTGTCCATAGTATGAATCCATTTGTTGGCTTCCTCCGGTTTAAATCCTCCTTCAAACTTTGGCGGATTGCAGCTCCTAAAATCAGCCAGAGTCTTCGCCTCAGTGTTTCCCATATTACACTGATGAGGCGGATTAGCCGGTTGAGATGGTTGCTAAGACTTCCTTTGCATGGCTTCCAATACCGTGGTGATTCGCTCCAACATCGCGTTGGTGTGATTTTGGTTTCTAGTTGCCATATTAGACCTGCGCTATGGGCTTACGGTCACATATGTTGAACTTTAAAGAAACTTCCATTACACCACCTATACTAAGGCTCTATCCTAAGCTTATTAGATCTACAATCAATTGCGTCTTGTACTCAAAAGAGACAAGATACAAACAATTCAGGGTATTCAAACCTTTAACAATCAAAATAACAACATTCAAGGTAATAAGTGCTTTGGAGATACCTGCTTGATGTTGATGGCTACCTTTCTGGAACCACTTCTACTACTACAGGATCTGACTTTTGCTCTGATACCACTCAGTGTGACACCCTTCCAGTTTACCCAAATATAAAATAGTATTTATGCTTTATATTGGATAATATATGGACTTGTGAGCTAAGAAAATATGGTAAATAATATTTTCTTTAAGGCGGGTGCACAATTCATCAAATGGAACTCTTGGAGAATAAATTCTAAAATCCTTTAAAACACTTGTATCGAGTTCGGCGATTTCTAAAACCTTTTCTCAAACAGGATAGCATTCGTTCTTTAGAAATTTCTTTACATTTTGCAATCAATTGAAGCTACCCATACTTTGTTCAATAAAACTGATACCGTCAATTAATACTTATAGCCGAGCTCATTCATAAGTTAAATCAGAGTAAGCGGAAATTACTGGACTATGAAACTGATATAATATAAACATAGATTTTCATATATACGAAAGAGTCATACATACATAGTCCATGAGATAAGTCACCAAGTTCCAAAATATAACAAGTCCATATAAACAGATCTACATCACTATGATACTATAACCCTAGAGTAAAACATATGTACAATATATACATAATCAAAATACAACCCCAGGGATAGTCACGTAGATCCATCAGCATCAGATGCAGTAGTAGTAGCAGCAGTAGTCTCCCAAAAACATAGGTAATAAGGTAGTAGCATCATCATCACAGCAGCAGCAGCACATCTCCTCCACACACCGGATCCTCGGATCCACATCATACACCATATACATGTACCTAGGGATCATCATCCCTCCAGTCACTCCCAGTAGAATGCACGACAGGCTCGCTCCCACTCTCGTCCTCCACCGGATCCTCCTCGATCTCATCCGAAGGAGAGTGTACCCTGCCACTGGGTACCGGGTCAGGTGATGGTGAAACCCTGACGGGGCCCCTCGGATAAGAAGGGGGAGTCTCCTCGTGGACAACTCTCGAAGTAAAAGGGTGAGAGCGGGTAGGTCGAAAATGAAAACTATGGTAAGAGCGAGCTGGTCGCATGGGAGGTGGTCCATGATAAGTATAAAATGGGGGTACATGCATAGTGTATATGATGGGAATCCTAAATCTACGAGGACGGAATCGGATCAACGGGTTTGGGTGGTAGAAGGTAATCTCTACCTCACCCTCAAACACCGCGCGATGGTCCTCATAGATCCATGTGCCACTAGGAAGTGGCCGGATCTCGATGCAAGCAATGTAACGAGACATCACCTACAAGGGCATAGGGGTAAGCAATTCTATACACATAACCAATAGAGAATAAATTGTACAATATGACTATTTAAATATGCATCAATTAACAACAATCACATATAACACTTAGCAATTAATGAATGCACATAGGATGCTCACACTTATTTCGTTTATCACAATTAATTTAAATGAGTGGCATGATGCATGACTTTAGCTCTCAAGCCTACCTCCATCATACTATGTCACTCTCTGACGTCCATCCCTGACAACCCAGCACTCAACAGTGCGTTGTATTCCTAGGTATACAACAATTCGTACATTCACCTAGAATGTACATGACAAGCTTGGTATCCATGCCACCCGAGCATATCCTGTCATCCAAATGGACCGTCATCCAAACGGTATAACCATATCGGCATCCACTCAGCCGACCACGTCAACGACGTGTCATCAAGCAAGCGTATTGGCACTCCCAGAGGCCCTCCACATGTTTACCAAAAACATGATATACGTCCTACCATCCAAACTCCAGTATGAATGCATTAACTTTACTTAAAAGGAATTGATTGATGTTTTGTCCTTTTATTAATACACTACGTGCCTCCCGAGCAACGTATCATCATTATTTAAATGAAAATATCATAACATCAATCAGTTTCTTTTAAGTCCAGGATCACTTGGTTTATTGTCCTTTAAGAGTTACACATGACTTAGAATTGAAAATGGTATTTTTAAGTGTCTGACTAAAAATACTCGAGTTTTCTTCAAAATACTCGAGTTGTTAATCATTTTCCAGATTCTACTCGAGTTGTTCATTATTATACTCGAGTCGTTCATGTCTTTTCAGAGATTTAGGGTTTCAGGTTTTCATAAATGTACTCGAGTATTTCATGAGATACTCGAGTATTCCATTACCCAGAATACTCGAGTAGTTCATACATTACTCGAGTGTTCAATCTGATTCCCAAGTTGGTGCGCCAATTTTCACTCTGGTGCACCACGAAATACTCGAGTGTTAAGCCAAATACTCGAGTATATGCAGACAAAACAGAGTGAAACTTGGTTTTTACATACCATTTCAATTTCTAAACACTTTTAATCCAAACCAGTGATCACAGTAGTTCACATACCATATATTGAACATGTTGCAATACTCATTTCATATCAAATAACCAATTTGACAGAGAATCAACCATTTATGCATAATTTACACAATTTAGCAACTCAACACCTCAAATTGCAAAATAAGCATAACACTCATAAAACAATGGTAATTTAAGCTTGCATGCATGGTATAAAACTTGCTCAACACAGTTTTAGAGCAAAGCTTGGTCTCCAAACCAAAGTTCCTATTCAATCTAAGCCCTTAGAGCCTCTTGGTGGCTCTCTAACACAAATAATGGAATTTAATCTCTACCTAGTGAATATAATTACTTCCCCTTACCTCTCAGATGTGAATCAACAGAAAGAAATCCAAGAAAAGAGCTCCAACACCAGAAATCAACTTGAACTTCACATGCAGAGCAGTTTTGAGTGCATCACCAAAACCGAATTGGTTTACCCACCAAACAGAGATAAGAATTGGGAAAAATTAGATTTCTAGACTCTATACAACATCAACTAACTAAAGGAATTAAGTTTGAGACTCAGGGATTCACGAGCTTACCGAAATCGATGATCAAAGTAAGCTCCAGACACCAACTTGACCAAGAACAGCTTCACTTCTCAGCTCCAATTCTCCCAACACACTCACTCAATCCTCACAATTTTGGTGTTTATACAAAGCTCGTGATGTGAGCTTTGTATTCGTGTATCATTCGAATCCTAACACTCAGAATTGAAGGAGAATCGAAGAGCAAAACCCAGGAACCCTAACTGAAGCAACACACCCGAATTTGATCAAGAAGCTCAGCAATTTGGTGTTGATTGGCTTAAATAGAGTGGGGAAACACTCATGCAGGTCGACATGACTACTAGGGTGGTGGCAAGATGATGATTTCGTGTCAACGATACGGAATCGTTGGCGGTGACTCACCAAACGCACTCACTCGTGCAGTTTGACCCAGAATACTCGAGTTTTTCAGAAAATACTCGAGTATTTTTCCCAATTTTTGAAAAATAATTATTTTATTTACTTTCCCTCCAAAATCTTTCCTATAATTACCTCTAGGTCCCAACCCAGGGACTAATATGCAAAATACTCATCTTAGGTATTTATTATATTTATTAAATCAATTCACACACATATACCAACTATATAAACACATATTTTAATCAAGGATTAATATGGAAATAATTAATTATAATTAATTTATAATTAACATTTCATTAATCGGGGATTAAAATTTTGGGGTGTTACAGGAAGCCCCTAATGATTGAACTTGAACCCCGAGCTAATATAATAACATTTTGTAACGAAAAGAGGTTTATTTAATCAAGGAAGGGGTTAAAATTCAAAATAGAGGTTCTCACGTCACTTTCGATCACACCATTGGTAGTGTATTTGGTATATGTAAAAAGTCTATGTTTATGTGGAAATGAATTTAAAGTTTCGAAAATGTTTTCAAACGATTTTGGGATTAATAGTTTTCCAATTGCTCTCTTTATGTTTGAAGTCCCAAATTACTTTCCACTAAGCATTGACTAAAAGTGTTGTTTTTGAAAATTGTGTTCTTGATGAAAACTGAATTTTGTTTGTGTATGCACGATTGATATGTGTGCTTGATATGTCTATATGCAAAGTGAAGTTGTGCTTGATGCTTGTGGGTGTTTAAAATGAATTTCAAAAGTTGCACCGAACTACAATCATTCCAAATGGATAGTGAGGTCGCACGACAAATTTTCAAGAAATATTAAGAAAAACAAGGATTTCTAAGTGATCGAGAAGTGAATTTTGTAATCAAGTCACACATCGATCAAATAGAAACCCTTCCTATGCGACTCAAAATCAATTCGGAATGAAAACTCAATTTTTAAACTTGAAGTAAAAAGAAAAGGGAATGTAATTGTTGTAACTCTTGAAGATGAATTAAAACTAAATTTTTCCAAGTTCAAGGCACATTCCCTCTTTCTTTGAGTTTATCCAATCTTGAGTGATCTTTCACTCCTTCATCTAGGTTCTTATGAAATTAGATGGAGGTAGCTCTTCATGGTAAGGTGCATGATTAAAAGTTTTATTGAATTTTTCAAATGTAAAATTGTTTTTCTAAGTGTTTCACTAGTATGAGATCTTCTTCTTAAATTTATAAATCCCTATACCTAGTGATTTTTCAAACCAAAGGTTTTAAAAATGTAGGTGGTTGTAGTTAAGTGTTTTCTTGGGTTTAGGCCATTTGTTTGACTTGGAAGAATTGATATAAACATCCTAAGGTTGAATCATTGTTTTATATAACATTTCAAACCAATTGGAGCAAGTTAGTTTTAATGTGCTCTAGTCGGTTTGATAATCTTACACAACCTTGGGCCAAGTATAGGTGATGTCCCATCAAATTTTGAGGCCAATTGGAGTTTGTTTGCTAATTTTGAATGGATTTGACGTAGGTTCACCCCGACCATTACAAATCTTTTACAGGTGGTCGTAGGGTCAAAAGTGAACCTAATGAACTCTGATTGACTTGAAAATTTACCATAGTGTTCTATTATGTTCAGGGACACTGTCTTCCAATTCTTCAAAAACCTTGGGAAATTGAATTTATAAAACGCATTTTTGGTTGCAAGCTATGTAAGTCCTATTTCCCGAACCCCTTTATAAACGCTTTTTAATATATGTGATGATATTTGTGAATGTGTTTGTAGAGGTAAGTGTCAGCCCTAAGTTAGACTAGGAATAGTTAGGAAGGAAGCCAGGTTGAGTTATGTTTAGGTTTAAGGTGTAAGATGTTGTGGACTGCTGTTGTGAATGTTTGACCCTTGAATGATGTTTACATGATTTATGTTGGTGTGAATGATGAATGTGTTTGATTAGAGTTTAGGTTTAGGACATAAGTGGTAGGTTTTTGGAATTAGAGTATAACCAACCCTTAAGGGTAATAGTGTTTAGAGTGTTTTAAGTGCCCTGTCCAACCTTCGAAGTAGGATTTCGCAGGAAAGCCAGCTGACCTTAGAAATATGTTAGAATAGTAGCCTAGAGGTTGACCCAAATTAAACCATAGCCGACACTCTTCAATGAGTGCAAGAGTCTTGTGGCACATTCATGCTGAATGATATGCCAATCCCAAGTGGGGCAGTAGAACTAAGATAAGGAAGTTGCTTAGCTTAGAAAACCTTTTTCCGGGATGGTTCTCCAATTAAGGATTCTGAGCGGAATTTCGGGGACGAAATTCCAATAAGTGGGGGAGAATTGTAACATCTCAAATTTTAATCCCAATGTTTAATTTGGAAGACCTAAGTTAGAAGTTATGAGGAAAACCATAGGAAACCATGGATAGGAGTTAAGGGTAGTGTCTTAGAGTTAGAATTTGTCAAAATAGGAGTTTTTAGAGGAGTAATCGATTACCTGCAGGGTGTAATCGATTACATGCTCTCTGGTGAAATCACACAAAAGTTGCATTAAAAGTAATGGATTACTTGGGCAAAGTAATGGATTACTTAGGAAAAGTAATCGATTACCAGTGCTCTGGTGATTGTATGATGCTGCAAAAGTAATCGATTAATTGGAGGAAGTTATCGATTATTTTGGCAAAGTAATGGATTACTTTGAGGAAGTAATCGATTACTTCAGGTCTGATGCAGAAAAAAATAATTAAAGGGGCAGAAACGTAATTTCCACCCCTTATCTCCCTATTTCAGCCACCCATTTCCCTTCCCCTTATCCATTCGACCCTTCTCCCTCTCTCTCTTGTTTCACGCTTCTCTCCCTCCTTTTCTTCCTTCTCCTCGTGATTTTGGAGCTTCCATGGAGGATTGGAGCTCAAAATCCTTTTCCACCATCATCTCCATTGGTTCCTCCATCATCATCAAGCTTAGATCCTTCTCCCTTGATTCAAAGCCAAACCCTCATTTTCGCCCTCCTCCCTCTCATACGTCTCTCTCTCTTCCTCTCTTTCCAAACCATCAATAATCACCCAAATCCACCCCTTCCAAACATTCACCCATGAAGACCATCATCTTCCTTATGTCTTTGCCTTCATTTCCTCCCTTGGTGGCCCTTTCTCTCTTCATGAAGCTCCTTCTCTCTCCTAAGGCTTCTTTCTCTCTCCTCCAATCTTGAAGAACGGAGTGGAGATTGGTCAAGAGAATGGGAATCAAGGTAGATCCGGAGTAGATTCAAGGTCCTTGGAACTTTGTGTGGGCTCTCTCCCTCTCTAAGGTAAGGGGGGTCACTTTTCCACACTTTGAGTTAGGGATAGTTGGGGTATATAATAGGATTTGGGTTAAGTAATTAAATTGGGTTATGGGTAATAAAATAGCACCTGTTTAGATTGAGTTTAAGAATGTTGAATGTATTTTTGGATTTAATTTAAATATGTTAATTGATGTAAATTTTGGTAAAACCCCTTATATATGTTGTAAGTAGGAAGTGAAGAACCCTAGGGAGTTGACTTATATTTAAGCACTCTGAGACATACCTGAGTATGTCGATTTATTTTTGATATATGTTGTTTGTTGAGAATTGCTCTTTTCTTTGTGTGTGATAAAAGAGTATATTTATGATTAAGTATTAAATATGAGATAATAAATAATGCAAGCTAGTAGGTGGTGAAGAGAACTAGTGTTTATAAGGATACTGCATGGCTTAAGTGTTAATTGTTATTTGATGATGATTATGTTGATTGAGAATGCTTGAAGTTGGTTATAGTCTTAGTTGGATATATATATATATATATATATATATATATATAAGTTTATGGTTTTCAATGGTGAATAGCGTTGGAGTTGTAAAATGATGTTGAATATTGGTGATTGTGTGATGTTGGAATTTAAAATGTGTAAGTGCATGAATGTAGATACTGGCTTCTTGTTAGTGAATAACGAAATTGAATTATAAAAGAGACTAAGCTGCAGCTATGATTGATCCTTGGGGTACACCGACCCATTAGGTGCCCTGTTAGGTGACAAGTTACCCATCCAGGTGAAAGTTACCTATTAGGCCCCGTAAATGACCCGTTAGGCGGGTGTACCCAATGGATCAATCTGCTGTGCAATTGGTATGAATTATGAAAGTGAAATGTATTTTGTAGAAGTAAAAGAATTAAAATGTTATTTTAGTCCTAATGGGTGTCAACCGTGGCCTAATAGGTGTAAATGACCTGGATTGGGTGAAAATACTAGTAGGTGAGAAATGACCTAACAGGTGCGCTAATTTCCTAATGGAGAATTACTAATTTTTGATAACAGAAATGACCAAAGGGAATAGAATGTGATTCTTTGGGAACCTAAGCCGGATCCCTTAGGAATTCGAAGAATTGTATCCTATAAGTGTGGCACGTTTGTAAGCTGAAAATTTCAAAGGTGCAACTTGATTATTGTTTAAGGGATGCAAATTCCAAGTTGAGCTAATTAAAAGTTAAAGTTTCTTACAAAGGAAATCTTTCTAATTTATAATGATGTACAGAAACTTAGGCTGGATGGCGAGGACTATTACCGTCGATGGAATGTAGTGTCAGAACTGGCCAGTCCGATGTTGCATTTACCGGGAGGTGATGTTGTCGAAATCTAGGAGTTTGTGCATCACCGTGAATTAGTAATGGATCTCCTGTGTATAAAACTTATGTGTTAATTCTTTTATACTTGTTTGCTTTACTAAGTGCTTTATGTGTGATCTTAATGTATGTTTGTTGAGTAATTTGGTGCCAGAGTAATTGAACCGGGATTAGAAATGGAACCACATGAAATAAATAAATTATTAATCTCGAATACTAATCCAACCAAGTGATTAAAGTCATGTTGATTAGATTAGTATTTAAGAGAACGAAAAATAATGTCTATGCTAAATTAATAATCGGTTCTGTAACTAAACTTGATTCAAGTGATTGTGGCATCAAATGAAAATGGGCATCGAGAACTAATCGATCGGATTTAAACCACTGAATCATATTAAATTGATTCACAAATAAAAACAAACTTTTTGTCCAATTTGAGAAGTGATTTGAATTCAATCAAAGGTTCTCGAAATATGCTTATATGTGGAATTGTGTAGTGTTAAAGTAAGCGGACAAAAAATTAGAAGTGGAATCATGAGAATCAAAATGATTTACTCCCTCGATTCTAATCTATCCGAATAACTCAATTTGCATCGGTTAGACTAAAATCCATAAAAACAACAAAAACATTTCTGTTGAATACGTAGTTGATTCCACCACTAATTTGATTTCCGGTGACTTTAATACTAATCGAAAGTTAAGTTGGAAGCCCCTAATGATTGAACTTGAACCCCGAGCTAATATAATAACATTTTGTAACGAAAAGAGGTTTATTTAATCAAGGAAGGGGTTAAAATTCAAAACAGAGGTTCTCACGTCACTTTCGATCACACCATTGGTAGTGTATTTGGTATATGTAAAAAGTCTATGTTTATGTGGAAATGAATTTAAAGTTTCGAAAATGTTTTCAAACGATTTTGGGATTAATAGTTTTCCAATTGCTCTCTTTATGTTTGAAGTCCCAAATTACTTTCCACTAAGCATTGACTAAAAGTGTTGTTTTTGAAAATTGTGTTCTTGATGAAAACTGAATTTTGTTTGTGTATGCACGATTGATATGTGTGCTTGATATGTCTATATGCAAAGTGAAGTTGTGCTTGATGCTTGTGGGTGTTTAAAATGAATTTCAAAAGTTGCACCGAACTACAATCATTCCAAATGGATAGTGAGGTCGCACGACAAATTTTCAAGAAATATTAAGAAAAACAAGGATTTCTAAGTGATCGAGAAGTGAATTTTGTAATCAAGTCAACATCGATCAAATAGAAACCCTTCCTATGCGACTCAAAATCAATTCGGAATGAAAACTCAATTTTTAAACTTGAAGTAAAAAGAAAAGGGAATGTAATTGTTGTAACTCTTGAAGATGAATTAAAACTAAATTTTTCCAAGTTCAAGGCACATTCCCTCTTTCTTTGAGTTTATCCAATCTTGAGTGATCTTTCACTCCTTCATCTAGGTTCTTATGAAATTAGATGGAGGTAGCTCTTCATGGTAAGGTGCATGATTAAAAGTTTTATTGAATTTTTCAAATGTAAAATTGTTTTTCTAAGTGTTTCACTAGTATGAGATCTTCTTCTTAAATTTATAAATCCCTATACCTAGTGATTTTTCAAACCAAAGGTTTTAAAAATGTAGGTGGTTGTAGTTAAGTGTTTTCTTGGGTTTAGGCCATTTGTTTGACTTGGAAGAATTGATATAAACATCCTAAGGTTGAATCATTGTTTTATATAACATTTCAAACCAATTGGAGCAAGTTAGTTTTAATGTGCTCTAGTCGGTTTGATAATCTTACACAACCTTGGGCCAAGTATAGGTGATGTCCCATCAAATTTTGAGGCCAATTGGAGTTTGTTTGCTAATTTTGAATGGATTTGACGTAGGTTCACCCCGACCATTACAAATCTTTTACAGGTGGTCGTAGGGTCAAAAGTGAACCTAATGAACTCTGATTGACTTGAAAATTTACCATAGTGTTCTATTATGTTCAGGGACACTGTCTTCCAATTCTTCAAAAACCTTGGGAAATTGAATTTATAAAACGCATTTTTGGTTGCAAGCTATGTAAGTCCTATTTCCCGAACCCCTTTATAAACGCTTTTTAATATATGTGATGATATTTGTGAATGTGTTTGTAGAGGTAAGTGTCAGCCCTAAGTTAGACTAGGAATAGTTAGGAAGGAAGCCAGGTTGAGTTATGTTTAGGTTTAAGGTGTAAGATGTTGTGGACTGCTGTTGTGAATGTTTGACCCTTGAATGATGTTTACATGATTTATGTTGGTGTGAATGATGAATGTGTTTGATTAGAGTTTAGGTTTAGGACATAAGTGGTAGGTTTTTGGAATTAGAGTATAACCAACCCTTAAGGGTAATAGTGTTTAGAGTGTTTTAAGTGCCCTGTCCAACCTTCGAAGTAGGATTTCGCAGGAAAGCCAGCTGACCTTAGAAATATGTTAGAATAGTAGCCTAGAGGTTGACCCAAATTAAACCATAGCCGACACTCTTCAATGAGTGCAAGAGTCTTGTGGCACATTCATGCTGAATGATATGCCAATCCCAAGTGGGGCAGTAGAACTAAGATAAGGAAGTTGCTTAGCTTAGAAAACCTTTTTCCGGGATGGTTCTCCAATTAAGGATTCTGAGCGGAATTTCGGGGACGAAATTCCAATAAGTGGGGGAGAATTGTAACATCTCAAATTTTAATCCCAATGTTTAATTTGGAAGACCTAAGTTAGAAGTTATGAGGAAAACCATAGGAAACCATGGATAGGAGTTAAGGGTAGTGTCTTAGAGTTAGAATTTGTCAAAATAGGAGTTTTTAGAGGAGTAATCGATTACCTGCAGGGTGTAATCGATTACATGCTCTCTGGTGAAATCACACAAAAGTTGCATTAAAAGTAATGGATTACTTGGGCAAAGTAATGGATTACTTAGGAAAAGTAATCGATTACCAGTGCTCTGGTGATTGTATGATGCTGCAAAAGTAATCGATTAATTGGAGGAAGTTATCGATTATTTTGGCAAAGTAATGGATTACTTTGAGGAAGTAATCGATTACTTCAGGTCTGATGCAGAAAAAAATAATTAAAGGGGCAGAAACGTAATTTCCACCCCTTATCTCCCTATTTCAGCCACCCATTTCCCTTCCCCTTATCCATTCGACCCTTCTCCCTCTCTCTCTTGTTTCACGCTTCTCTCCCTCCTTTTCTTCCTTCTCCTCGTGATTTTGGAGCTTCCATGGAGGATTGGAGCTCAAAATCCTTTTCCACCATCATCTCCATTGGTTCCTCCATCATCATCAAGCTTAGATCCTTCTCCCTTGATTCAAAGCCAAACCCTCATTTTCGCCCTCCTCCCTCTCATACGTCTCTCTCTCTTCCTCTCTTTCCAAACCATCAATAATCACCCAAATCCACCCCTTCCAAACATTCACCCATGAAGACCATCATCTTCCTTATGTCTTTGCCTTCATTTCCTCCCTTGGTGGCCCTTTCTCTCTTCATGAAGCTCCTTCTCTCTCCTAAGGCTTCTTTCTCTCTCCTCCAATCTTGAAGAACGGAGTGGAGATTGGTCAAGAGAATGGGAATCAAGGTAGATCCGGAGTAGATTCAAGGTCCTTGGAACTTTGTGTGGGCTCTCTCCCTCTCTAAGGTAAGGGGGGTCACTTTTCCACACTTTGAGTTAGGGATAGTTGGGGTATATAATAGGATTTGGGTTAAGTAATTAAATTGGGTTATGGGTAATAAAATAGCACCTGTTTAGATTGAGTTTAAGAATGTTGAATGTATTTTTGGATTTAATTTAAATATGTTAATTGATGTAAATTTTGGTAAAACCCCTTATATATGTTGTAAGTAGGAAGTGAAGAACCCTAGGGAGTTGACTTATATTTAAGCACTCTGAGACATACCTGAGTATGTCGATTTATTTTTGATATATGTTGTTTGTTGAGAATTGCTCTTTTCTTTGTGTGTGATAAAAGAGTATATTTATGATTAAGTATTAAATATGAGATAATAAATAATGCAAGCTAGTAGGTGGTGAAGAGAACTAGTGTTTATAAGGATACTGCATGGCTTAAGTGTTAATTGTTATTTGATGATGATTATGTTGATTGAGAATGCTTGAAGTTGGTTATAGTCTTAGTTGGATATATATATATATATATATATATATATATAAGTTTATGGTTTTCAATGGTGAATAGCGTTGGAGTTGTAAAATGATGTTGAATATTGGTGATTGTGTGATGTTGGAATTTAAAATGTGTAAGTGCATGAATGTAGATACTGGCTTCTTGTTAGTGAATAACGAAATTGAATTATAAAAGAGACTAAGCTGCAGCTATGATTGATCCTTGGGGTACACCGACCCATTAGGTGCCCTGTTAGGTGACAAGTTACCCATCCAGGTGAAAGTTACCTATTAGGCCCCGTAAATGACCCGTTAGGCGGGTGTACCCAATGGATCAATCTGCTGTGCAATTGGTATGAATTATGAAAGTGAAATGTATTTTGTAGAAGTAAAAGAATTAAAATGTTATTTTAGTCCTAATGGGTGTCAACCGTGGCCTAATAGGTGTAAATGACCTGGATTGGGTGAAAATACTAGTAGGTGAGAAATGACCTAACAGGTGCGCTAATTTCCTAATGGAGAATTACTAATTTTTGATAACAGAAATGACCAAAGGGAATAGAATGTGATTCTTTGGGAACCTAAGCCGGATCCCTTAGGAATTCGAAGAATTGTATCCTATAAGTGTGGCACGTTTGTAAGCTGAAAATTTCAAAGGTGCAACTTGATTATTGTTTAAGGGATGCAAATTCCAAGTTGAGCTAATTAAAAGTTAAAGTTTCTTACAAAGGAAATCTTTCTAATTTATAATGATGTACAGAAACTTAGGCTGGATGGCGAGGACTATTACCGTCGATGGAATGTAGTGTCAGAACTGGCCAGTCCGATGTTGCATTTACCGGGAGGTGATGTTGTCGAAATCTAGGAGTTTGTGCATCACCGTGAATTAGTAATGGATCTCCTGTGTATAAAACTTATGTGTTAATTCTTTTATACTTGTTTGCTTTACTAAGTGCTTTATGTGTGATCTTAATGTATGTTTGTTGAGTAATTTGGTGCCAGAGTAATTGAACCGGGATTAGAAATGGAACCACATGAAATAAATAAATTATTAATCTCGAATACTAATCCAACCAAGTGATTAAAGTCATGTTGATTAGATTAGTATTTAAGAGAACGAAAAATAATGTCTATGCTAAATTAATAATCGGTTCTGTAACTAAACTTGATTCAAGTGATTGTGGCATCAAATGAAAATGGGCATCGAGAACTAATCGATCGGATTTAAACCACTGAATCATATTAAATTGATTCACAAATAAAAACAAACTTTTTGTCCAATTTGAGAAGTGATTTGAATTCAATCAAAGGTTCTCGAAATATGCTTATATGTGGAATTGTGTAGTGTTAAAGTAAGCGGACAAAAAATTAGAAGTGGAATCATGAGAATCAAAATGATTTACTCCCTCGATTCTAATCTATCCGAATAACTCAATTTGCATCGGTTAGACTAAAATCCATAAAAACAACAAAAACATTTCTGTTGAATACGTAGTTGATTCCACCACTAATTTGATTTCCGGTGACTTTAATACTAATCGAAAGTTAAGTTGGAAGCCCCTAATGATTGAACTTGAACCCCGAGCTAATATAATAACATTTTGTAACGAAAAGAGGTTTATTTAATCAAGGAAGGGGTTAAAATTCAAAACAGAGGTTCTCACGTCACTTTCGATCACACCATTGGTAGTGTATTTGGTATATGTAAAAAGTCTATGTTTATGTGGAAATGAATTTAAAGTTTCGAAAATGTTTTCAAACGATTTTGGGATTAATAGTTTTCCAATTGCTCTCTTTATGTTTGAAGTCCCAAATTACTTTCCACTAAGCATTGACTAAAAGTGTTGTTTTTGAAAATTGTGTTCTTGATGAAAACTGAATTTTGTTTGTGTATGCACGATTGATATGTGTGCTTGATATGTCTATATGCAAAGTGAAGTTGTGCTTGATGCTTGTGGGTGTTTAAAATGAATTTCAAAAGTTGCACCGAACTACAATCATTCCAAATGGATAGTGAGGTCGCACGACAAATTTTCAAGAAATATTAAGAAAAACAAGGATTTCTAAGTGATCGAGAAGTGAATTTTGTAATCAAGTCACACATCGATCAAATAGAAACCCTTCCTATGCGACTCAAAATCAATTCGGAATGAAAACTCAATTTTTAAACTTGAAGTAAAAAGAAAAGGGAATGTAATTGTTGTAACTCTTGAAGATGAATTAAAACTAAATTTTTCCAAGTTCAAGGCACATTCCCTCTTTCTTTGAGTTTATCCAATCTTGAGTGATCTTTCACTCCTTCATCTAGGTTCTTATGAAATTAGATCGAGGTAGCTCTTCATGGTAAGGTGCATGATTAAAAGTTTTATTGAACTTTTCAAATGTAAAATTGTTTTTCTAAGTGTTTCACTAGTATGAGATCTTCTTCTTAAATTTTTAAATCCCCATACCTAGTGATTTTTCAAACCAAAGGTTTTAAAAATGTAGGTGGTTGTAGTTAAGTGTTTTCTTGGGTTTAGGCCATTTGTTTGACTTGGAAGAATTGATATAAACATCCTAAGGTTGAATCATTGTTTTATATAACATTTCAAACCAATTGGAGCAAGTTAGTTTTAATGTGCTCTAGTCGGTTTGATAATCTTACACAACCTTGGGCCAAGTATAGGTGATGTCCCATCAAATTTTGAGGCCAATTGGAGTTTGTTTGCTAATTTTAAATGGATTTGACGTAGGTTCACCCCGACCATTACAAATCTTTTACAGGTGGTCGTAGGGTCAAAAGTGAACCTAATGAACTCTGATTGACTTGAAAATTTACCATAATGTTCTATTATGTTCAGGGACACTGTCTTCCAATTCTTCAAAAACCTTGGGAAATTGAATTTATAAAACGCATTTTTGGTTGCAAGCTATGTAAGTCCTATTTCTCGAACCCCTTTATAAACGCTTTTTAATATATGTGATGATATTTGTGAATGTGTTTGTAGAGGTAAGTGTCAGCCCTAAGTTAGACTAGGAATAGTTAGGAAGAAAGCCAGGTTGAGTTATCTTTAGGTTTAAGGTGTAAGATGTTGTGGACTGCTGTTGTGAATGTTTGACCCTTGAATGATGTTTACATGATTTATGTTGGTGTGAATGATGAATGTGTTTGATTAGAGTTTAGGTTTAGGACATAAGTGGTAGGTTTTTGGAATTAGAGTATAACCAACCCTTTAGGGTAATAGTGTTTAGAGTGTTTTAAGTGCCCTCTCCAACCTTCGAAGTAGGATTCCGGAGGAAAGCCAGCTGACCTTAGAAATCTGTTAGAATAGTAGCCTAGAGGTTGACCCAAATTAAACCATAGCCGACACTCTTCAATGAGTGCAAGAGTCTTGTGGCACATTCATGCTGAATGATATGCCAATCCCAAGTGGGGGAGTAGAACTAAGATAAGGAAGTTGCTTAGCTTAGAAAACCTTTTTCCGGGATGGTTCTCCAATTAAGGATTCTGAGCGCACTTTCGGGGACGAAATTCCAATAAGTGGGGGAGAATTGTAACATCCCAAATTTTAATCCCAATGTTTAATTTGGAAGACCTAAGTTAGAAGTTATGAGGAAAACCATAGGAAACCATGGATAGGAGTTAAGGGTAATGTCTTAGAGTTAGAATTTGTCAAAATAGGAGTTTTCAGAGGAGTAATCGATTACCTGCAGGGTGTAATCGATTACAAGCTCTCTGGTGAAATCACACAAAAGTTGCATTAAAAGTAATGGATTAATTGGGCAAAGTAATGGATTACTTAGGCAAAGTAATCGATTACCAGTGCTCTGGTGATTGTATGATGCTGCAAAAGTAATCGATTAATTGGAGGAAGTAATCGATTACTTCAGGTCTGATGCAGAAAAAAAATAATTTAAGGGGCAGAAACGTAATTTCCACCCCTTATCTCCCTATTTCAGCCACCCATTTCCCTTCCCCTTCTCCATTCGACCCTTCTCCCTCTCTCTCTTGTTTCACGCTTCTCTCCCTCCTTTTCTTCCTCCTCCTCGTGATTTTGGAGCTTCAATGGAGGATTGGAGCTCAAAATCCTTTTCCACCATCATCTCCATTGGTTCCTTCATCATCATCAAGCTTAGATCATTCTCCCTTGATTCAAAGCCAAACCCTCCTTTTCTCCCTCCTCCCTCTCATACGTCTCTCTCTTCCTCTCTTTCCCAAACCATCAACAATCACCTAAATCCACCCCTTCCAAACCTTCACCCATGAGGACCATCATCTTCCTTATGTCTTTGCCTTCATTTCCTCCCTTGGTGGCCCTTTCTCTCTTCATGAAGCTCCTTCTCTCTCCTAGGCCTTCTTTCTCTCTCCTCCAATCTTGAAGAACGGAGTGGAGATTGGTCAAGAGAATGGGAATCAAGGTAGATCCGGAGTAGATTCAAGGTCCTTGGAGCTTTGTGTGGGCTCCCTCCCTCTCTAAGGTAAGGGGGGGTCACTTTTCCACACTTTGAGTTAGGGATAGTTGAGGTATATAATAGGATTTGGGTTAAGTAATTAAATTGGGTTATGGGTAATAAAATAGCACCTGTTTAGATTGAGTTTAAGAATGTTGAATGTATTTTTGGATTTAATTTAAATATGTTAATTGATATAAATTTTGGTAAAACCCCTTATATATGTTGTAAGTAGGAAGTGAAGAACCCTAGGGAGTTGACTTATATTTAAGCACTCTGAGACATACCTGAGTATGTCGATTTATTTGTGATATATGTTGTTTGTTGAGAATTGCTCTTTTCTTTGTGTGTGATAAAAGAGTATATTTATGATTAAGTATTAAATATGAGATAATAAATAATGCAAGCTAGTAGGTGGTGAAGAGAACTAGTGTTTATAAGGATACTGCATGGCTTAAGTGTTAATTGTTATTTGATGATGATTATGTTGATTGAGAATGCTTGAAGTTGGTTATACTCTTAGTTGGATATATATATATATATATATATATAAGTTTATGGTTTTCAATGGTGAATAGCGTTGGAGTTGTAAAATGATGTTGAATATTGGTGATTGTGTGATGTTGGAATTTAAAATGTGTAAGTGCATGAATGTAGATACTGGCTTCTTGTTAGTGAATAACGAAATTGAATTATAAAAGAGACTAAGCTGCAGCTATGATTGATCCTTGGGGTACACCGACCCATTAGGTGCCCTGTTAGGTGACAAGTTACCCATCCAGGTGAAAGTTACCCATCCAGGTGAAAGTTACCTATTAGGCCCCATAAATGACCCGTTAGGCGGGTGTACCCAATGGATCAATCATGCTGCACAAATAATACAGGAATATAAGAGAGAAAGAGTACAAGTGGAAGTGGAAGAGTTAAAATTATGTTTTTAGTCCTAACGGGTGTCAACCGTGGCCTAATAGGTGAAAATGACCTGGATTGGGTGAAAATCCTAGTGGGTGAGAAATGACCTAACATGTGCGCTAATTCCTAATGGTAAATAAAAGATGAAAATGTTATGAAAGAGGAAGAGATGTGTGTATGTTGTCCTCTGACCGTGAGGAAACATGCGAGGTTTTATGTTGGGTGTGTTGTCCTCTGACCGTGAGGAGACACATGTTATATGGTTTATAATGGGAAATGATATTGATTTTAGAAATGAAAATGTAATGCATTTTTTTATTCATGGCTTGGTTTGATTACGATGCTTAAGTTGCTATTATGTGCTTTTTACTATCTTATAATTCAATGTGTTGTGAAGAGGTCTCACCCTTAGTGGTTATCATTTTAGGTATATGCTGAAGGAGCTTAAGGATCAGAGTGTCGCAGCGGAAGATTTGGAAAGAAGGAAATTATAAGTTGTGCTACTCATATTGTAATTGAAATACCCAAATTCATATGTAATTTTGATTCATGAAAAGGTTTGAATGATATATTTTATATAAAAGCTGGGTGTTACAACTTACTCTCTGGTTACAAGTTGCATCAAGTAATCGATTATTCCAGAAGGGGTAATTGATTACTCCACATTAAAAACAGATTTTCATGAAAAAGTTTGTAACCAAAGGTTTTCGCAAAAACATTTTCATAAAGACTTTTCTTGGAGCAGGGTTTAAAAAATGATTCTTCTAGGTTTTTAAGAACAAAACATAAATCATCATCATAAGGTTATATTTGAATGCTTTAGAGATTATTAATTGCCTTACAAAGATTACTAAGCCTAAAAGACTAGGTCTTCACACAGGCAAACAATCTTCGCATTCTTCAAAGTACCTGAACCTGTTCAAAAACATATATTGAAATGTGTTGTGTCATCATCAAAACAACATAAAGGGAAACCATGAGATTCAACACTCCCCCTTTTTGATGATGACAAACACTACCTGCAAAACAAAGGTTAGTACAAGAAGTATAACAAATAACAAATAAGGCATTCAACTCTTTAAATACATAAGAGCACATCATAACTCAAGTTCATAACAATAAGAACTCATCATAACTCATAGCTCATCATAACTCATAGCTCATCATAACTCCCCCCGAATTCATGAACCTGTTCAACCTGTTCCTTATAACCTGTTTTGCTCATACTTTTCTCATGACATGTAAAATGTGACATTTTCTCTCCCCCTTTTGACATCATCAAAAAGGTCAAAAAGCCAAGGAAGACCAGCACATGACAACAGAAATAAATATCAAACCAAATAAAGCATATTGTCATGATATCCAAACCATAATATCCAAACCATGTCTGAGAAAATCAGCGAAATCCAGAAACAGTTAAACATGATGAATAAAAATACTAGGGGTTTCGATAGCAAATACCAAAAAAAAATAAAATTATCCAAATAAAAAGTAATAATAAGATAATCAAGGAGTGGAGCCACAAGCTAAATGATCACTGGAATGGTGGTCGATTCTGATGCCTCAAGTGATAGATCTCCTGCTGCATCGCCTCCATGTCAACATGCATCTGTTCCATACCGGAGGTGAGCTGAGACAGAGATTAATCCACTGAATTCATATGATCATCAGAACGCCTCATATATCCTCTAACATCGTCCATGAAGAGCTGCATGTACGGAGGTATATGTTCAGGAGGATAAATAGCTTGTAGCGGTGTGAAGTCAGGATCATGAGCCGGTGCATCATCTTGCTGTTGCTGCTGCTGTTGTTCTTCCTCTTCATCGGGGTTATAATTATGATTGGACTTGCGCTCCCGACGATGAGTCTTTGGCATCCAACCTCTACCTTCCATGTTAACCCATCCCATGTTTCCCAAGAAATTAGTGTCCATGCGCATATCAGCGTTAGGAGCAGTTCTAGCTTCACCATTCAAAGGAATCCGGAAACGTCTGAGAATGTTGGTTATTAATGTTGCATATGGAAGTTTGGATGTCTTCAGCTTCATATCCTTATCAAATGATCGACGAACTTTGCCCGCAGTCTCAATCATATGGTTCAAGACAAACCAACCCCAATTGATGGGTTTGTCGTGAAACCAAGCCCACAAGATGATATAATCTGAATCCAGCAGTCTGAAAGAGTTACCTTGCCTCGGAATCAGACAACGATTCAAAATAAAATGTAGCACCCGATACTCAAACTTCAAATTTCCCGACGTCAACACCTTTCCAGTAGGAATCCGATCATCTATAAATTCTTCTTTAGTCGCTTTCTTATCATACTCATCTCCCCAAAGACTATCAGAACTAGAACCAGTGTATGTGATTCCATCCATGGGCAAGTGAGTGATATTTATCCAAGTACTCAAACTGATTTTGATGCTTCTCCCCTTAACTTCAGAATATAAAACCTTTTCATCAGAATTCCATATGAGATTGGTGTAGAAGACCCTGACTAAATCTTCATAAAAGTCGCCTCCGATAGTGCTAAATTCAAATAGACCTTTTTCCTTTAGGAGCACTACGGCAGGGAGATTGCAATCGTCGCCATCAAAGGTTTCAGCATCAAGAAATCTTGGAGAGATCACAGAGCATGCGGCGAAGTATTTTTCATTATCCATAATCTGAGTCGGATTAGAGAACCAACTATTCAAATTCTCTAGAGCAATGGGTTGATGAACCGGAGGAGGTGGAGCAGAAGTACCGGCATCACTTTGTTTAGGTCTCGAAGGTCTAGCAGCCCGACTGGACGAAGGTTGAGCCCTACTCTGAACAATTGGAGGAGGTGGCTCATCCTCATCAGATTCATCAATAATAGCTCTTCTTTTAGTACGACGAGTTGACATAATCACACAAACTCAGATAATCTCAAACAAAGAAATATTCTGAACCAATCAAGATAATCAACAGAATATCGCACATATAACCCAGCAAGTATAGATTCTTCAGAACAGCACAAAAACCCAGACTATACTGGATGACAAATACTCAATGCAGCTATATCAAATTCTGACAAACATCACAGAGCAGCATACCAAAACTATGAGCACAGAGATACTGAAGAAGACAGTGCAAAAACCTAAAAACCTGAACCGGAGAGGAACTGAACCGACTGAACCTAAACCTGAAGCACTGAACCTGAAGATTTGAACCACTGAACCAAAGAGAACCGGAAACCTCTGAGCCGAACCAGTGACCTTGCCAAAACCAGCGAACCGAGAAAAACATGTGAGAACCGAGTTTGACCAAGGGTTTTGGGTAAGGTGAAGGAAGGTTAAAGGCAATGGTGAGATAGAAGGATAATGATGGTCTTGAGAGAGGGGACAATGAAGGTTCAAGGGTGGATTATGGTGATTGGAGAAAAACGAATGGGTATGATGGAAGAGAGAGAGACGGTTTTGAGAGAGGAGAGGGAAGAAGATGGAGGTTTATGGGTGAGAGAGGAGATATGAGTGAGAATGGTGGTGTTTTGATGAAAGTTTGGAGGAGGTTATGAAGGTTTGGTGGTTGGAGGAAGAAGAGAATGAAGAAGGAGAAGAAGGGAGTATCGTGGAAGAGGAGAGAGGGGAGGCCGAGTTTTTGTTTGGAAGGAGAGAGAGAGCATGTGGCTAGGGTTTAAAGTCAAGGGAGGTCCACAATGGTCAAACCGGGTCAAGGCCCATGGTCCACACGAATTCTTCTCTTTTTCCTTTTTTTTTCAGATACTGTAGCCGGTAATCGATTACTAGGAGAGTTTTAATCGATTACTTCCTCTTTTAATCGATTACTTACATGCTTTTAATCGATTATCCCTCCTCTGGTCAGAAATGATGCAACACTTCTAATCGATTACTTCAGACCTCTTAATCGATTACTTCGCCTCTGATGGATTGCATGATGCTGCAGATTTAATCGGTTAATTTGAGCTTCTTAATCGATTACTTCACCATAACTGATCAGAACTGCTGCACAAAAACACGGGGTAATCGATTACTTCTGCATAAATTTCCCGAATTCCTCTTTTTCTGCATAACCCGCCTTCATTGCATTCTACGAATTGGTTTTCTGATGCTAGGGACCATTAGTGCCATTAGCTTGTGGTCAACTTACCTTTAGAAACACTGTTTCCTGCAAAACAGATAGTTCTGGATATCTCCAACGCTCAAGTTAGTTAATTTGTCATGGTGAACAATCAGAGCTATTTAAGTAAATGATATAGACCAAAAATAATATATCAAATCATATGCTTTATTATAACTATGAATTATATCAAGTTCATTCATAATATGCATTTAGATGCCAACTTGATTAACTCAAGTTTGCACTAAGTAACACGTTATGAGTGAGGTACTTCACTATTCCAAGGTACGAGAATCATGTGCCAAGAAGATTAAAAAGGATGTTACACATGACTTGTTTTCAAAACTTAATATAACTTGGAATAGTCAAAGTATGCTCTTGAATAATCATGGTTATAATAAGTATATGACTTGTTTACCTCAAACTTTGTGTGCCATGGTGGTTTTGTCTTTGACCAATGATTTCTTTCCTCAACCATTTTGTGCCAAGCATATTTTGTCTTAGTCCATTGCTTTCTTTTCTGATTTTTCATCAAGATGAACTTTTCATTTCTTTCAGTGAAAGCTTTGGTTCTTGTTGACATCATCTTCTTTCGGTCACTCTATCTATCATTAGAAATCCACCGAGTCATTTTGAAGTGATTTTCTCTTTGATTTCCTCTTGGTTTTTCCTTGGGCAAAAGATGTTCTACATTTCTGTTACAAGGAGAAACTTTTGGCACCCATCTCATTTTGGGTCCAGGGGGATTAGATTTGGATTCCTTGGAAACCTTTGGAATCCATTTCATTTTATTTCTCATATAATGATTTTTCATATACACACATAGGTGAGAAATATGACCCGAATGTCCACAATAGTTACAAATAATGGGTTTGGGAGATGCTTTGAATTTTCTAAAATCATTTTTGCAAAACATAGACTTATGATCCTTGTATTCAGAATCACATTTGACAACCACTTTACTTGACTTTTGAATTTCCACATTCTTATCAGAATTGTCAAATAAAGAATTGGAGCAAACAAATTTTGAAATACATTGAGAATCACAAGAAGCAACCTCAACTGACCTTTCAATAAAATTGCAATTTTCAAAATTTGTAGAGGTGCTATTTTCAAAAATATTTTTCAAATCATCTCTCAAATCATTATGAGTAATATGAGGATTTTGGGAATGAGAATCAATTAAAGTTACCTCGTGAGGAGTGTATAAGTCTGGTGTACTTTTGTTGTCTACAGACTCCTCATCTGAAGAACTTGATTCCAAGTGATATTCCAAGAATGCTTGAAATAACTTTTCTAGATCGTCATCTTCATCTGACGAATTGCTCTTCATGCTATTGGTGTCATCATTCAAAACTTCTTCATGGGAGATAGTCAATTCATCCTTTGAGCTTTCTTCTAGCTGAATTTTATGATTGTACCTGTGAACACTTACACTTTCCAAAAGATCATCAGTAGCATAAAATGTGTGTAAAGTATCCCAAATACATTTAGCATTAACACAGTCCTTGATTCTAGCATATGCATCATCGTTTAAGACATTTCTTAAAATCTGCATAGCTTGAATATTCAAGGCAAAACATTTTTTATCAAATTCATTTAAAACATTTTTTGGGTTTAAATCAAAACCATTTTGCACAATAAACCATAAACGATAATTAATTGATTGCAGATAAAATTTCATTCTAGCACTCCAATACGCATAATTTTCTCCATTGAAAATTGGTGCATCATTGAATGAACAACCTTCCATTTAAAAATCAAAAACAAATATTCCAATAAGCCAAACCACAAAGGATCTTTCACTCAAGCGATTAAGCTTGTTACCAGAGCACGAAGCTCTAATACCAATTGTTGGAATAATTGGTGGTATTGGCTAAAGTCACCCAAGAGGGGGGGGTGAATTGGGTGTTTATAAAAACTTTGAAATTCAATCGCAATAAATCGTTCTTCTAAAGATTAACAGAGATTTAACGAGCGGAAGACTTAAATAACGAATTAAAAACGATTTTAAGAGAAACAAAACACAATATTTATAAATAATAGATAAAACTTATTATATGCGTGATTGATGAGATAAAACACAAAAACGCAATACACGCGCTAATAGATTAAAAACGTGAAATTATCTTTTATCCGCGAAGAAAATAATCAACATAAAATAATTATGCGGAAAGTAAAGAGATAAGGGATAAGAAAAATTTGCACCGGGGATTTTTATCCTGGTTCGGCAAACAACACCTACATCCAGTCCTCAAGCGACCCACTTGAGCTTTTCACTAAGCCAAGACGCAACGCGTCCCGAAGTACATTCAGAGCGCCCCGCAAGCTACTAGGAATCCCATCGTTCGCCAGGGACCTCAAACACAAATAGCCTAACTACTAGGAATCCCACCGTTCGTATAGCGCTACCCAAAACAACAGGGTTAACTCACCCTATGAACGCGACACACGTTCAATCCTAAGGGAAAACACTCCTTAATATTCTAAGGTTGTCACACCCCTTATAATCAAAAGGATTTGCACGAAGAAATGTGTGCAACTAACAATAAAGCTCTCTAGATAGAGCAGATACTACAATAAAGTCCTATGACAAAATAATAGTCTTAAGCAAACTCAATGCTAAACCAATAAGATGATGATGATGATATTCTTCTCAAAATATTTTTTAAAATAAGAGAGAAGGAGAAGAAGAAGAAGAACCAACAAGTGATGTGAGTGATGGTGTGTTTTTAAAAAGTAGAAGAAGCAGCCAAAATCAGAAACATGATCATCCAGAAAAGGAAATAAATCATTCTGGGAATCAGATTGATTTCAGCACGTTTTTCAAAATTTTGAATAAGTAATCGTTTACTTTGGTCAGATTAATCGATTACTTGCTCTCAGGTTTTTCACAAAAGTTCCAGCATAAGAAGGTAATCGATTAGCAGCTTCAAGTAATCGATTACTGTCACTTAAATGACCAGTTCAAGGAAGTAATCCATTACAAGAATCTAATTAATCCATTACTTACTCTCTGGTTACAAGTTGTATCAAGTAATCAATTATTCCAGAAGGGGTAATCGATTACTCCACATTAAAAACAGATTTTCATGAAAAAGTTTGTAACCAAAGGTTTTCGCAAAAACATTTTCATAAAGACTTTCCCTAGAGCAGGGTTTAAAAAATGCTTCTTCTAGGTTTTTAAGAACAAAACATAAATCATCATCATAAGGTTATATTTGAATGCTTTAGAGATTATTAATTGCCTTACAAAGATTACTAAGCCTAAAAGACTAGGTCTTCACACAGGCAAACAATCTTCGCATTCTTCAAAGTACCTGAACCTGTTCAAAAACATATATTGAAATGTGTTGTGTCATCATCAAAACAACATAAAGGGAAACCATGAGATTCAACATCCAGAACAGCACAAGGCTGTTATGGCTCAATTCCAGAACTCAAATTCACTCAATCTGCATAGTGTCAACCAAATTACCACAAAGCAAAATAATGCAAACCAAAATAACAAAAACAATGGATCAGGATCAGGTACCAAATTTGCCTTATCTTACATTAATATGCCTAAAACTGATCAATGGATTCTTGACACAGGGGCAACTGACCATGTGTGCTTTACCTTGTCAGAATTCCAAAACTACAGAAAAATTAAACTTGTTATTGTGAGATTACCTAATGGTAGTCAAGTCACAACACAAATCTCTGGAACTGTTATCTTCAGTACATCATTATTTCTCACTCATGTGTTATATATCCCCGAGTTTAACTTTAACCTGATTTCTGTCTCAAAACTGACCAATTTTTACAATGCAAACTCATTTTCTTTGATAGAATCTGTCAAATACAGGAACTCTCTACTATGAAGATGATTGGTGTAGCTGACTTGAGAAGTGGAATTTATGCATTGAAATCCTCAAGTGTTTCCTCTCAGGCACCTGTTCAGACACACCACTGCATTTCCAATTTCACCTCTTATGACAACAACCTTTGGCATTTTCGTTTAGGACACCCTTCACATGCTAAGTTAGAAGCCTTACATCATGTATTTCCTTTTATTAGGTGCTCTAAAACAAAAGACCCTTGTGAGACTTGTCATTTTGCTAAGCATAAGAAATTTCCTTTTACTGATTCTGTTACTACTTCTGTAAACTGCTTTGACTTAATACATGTTGACATTTGGGGTCCTGTTTCTGTTCCTTCAAGTTTTGGCCATAGATATTTTTTGACTATTGTGGATGATAAGAGCAGGCACACTTGGTTATTCCTAATGAAGCTTAAATCTGAAACTGCAAACCTAATTAAAAATTTTGTTCAACTTGTTGAAACTCAATTTGATTCCAAAATTAAAACCATTAGGAGTGACAATGGCTTGGAGTTTAGGATACCAGATTTTTATGCCTCAAAAGGAATTCAACATCAAACCAGTTGTGTTGAAACTCCACAACAAAATGATGTTGTGGAGAGAAAACATCAACACATTTTAGGAATGGCAAGAGCTTTACTTTTTCAGTCTTCACTGCCAAAATGTCTTTGAAATTTTGCTGTTAGTCATGCTGTCTATATCATAAATAGATTGCCAAGTGTGTATTTGTCCAACAAGTCCCCTTATCAAATTCTTTTCTCTCAAGATCCTTACATACTAAACCTGAAAACCTTTGGATGTCTATGTTATGCCTCTACTCTGTCTGGACATAGAAAGAAACTGGATAAAAGGGCAAGGAAATGTGTTTTCCTTGGCTTCAAACAGGGAGTGAAAGGATATGTTCTTTATGACTTGCAAAATTATGAAATTTTTCTCACAAGGAATGTCAATTTCTATGAGCACATTTTCCCTTTCAACTCCAAACAGACAGAGAATTCACCCTTACCATCCTCAATTTCTACCTCATCAGATGACTTTCTAGACTACACAACTTCAAACCCTCTTGATTTAAATGACAATCACCAAGACCCTTTACAATTAGAGTCAACAAACACTGAGAACACAAGCTCTAGTGACTCACAAACAAACCAAGAAACAAACAGTCCCAATGAACCTGAACCTGAGAACGTTGAAGAATAGGAGTTAGACTCAGACAATGAACCAGATCCCAATCAAGACATACAACCTATGCTTAGACAATCCAATAGGTTGAGAGGGCCACCAACATATTTAAAGGATTATCATTGCACAATGGCCACTGCAGATTCAGCTCATCCCTCATCTTCAGGTAATGTGAAGTATCCTATTTCACATTTTCTGTCATATGCTAAATTGTCACCCACACAAAAGTCCTATACCCTAGCTATATCTATCACCACAGACCCTATAACATATGCAGATGCATTAAAACATGAGTGCTGGAGAAAAGCTATAAAGGCTGAATTGTTGGCTTTGGAGGAGAATAACACTTGGACTCTTACTGAACTTCCTGAAGGAATGAAAGTAGTTGACAACAAATGGGTGTTCAAGACCAAACACAAGGCAGATAGAAATAAAGAGAGACGCAAAGCCAGACTAGTAGCAAAAGGATACACACAAACTGAGGATATAGACTACACTGAGACTTTCAGTCCAGTGGTCAAGATGACCACCATAAGGGTTCTTTTAGTAGTGGCTGCAACTAAGAATTGGCACATCCATCAACTTGATGTGAACACAGCTTTTCTGCATGGAGATTTGAATGAGGAATTGTACATGAAGCCTCCTCTTGGTCTTGATCTGCCTAATCCCAAACTGGTTTGCAAGCTCCAAAAATCACTTTATGGTGTAAAGCAAGCATGTAGGCAATGGCATACCAAACTGACTACTGTGCTCATTACTTGTGGTTATCAAAAATCTAGGGCTGACTACTCATTGTTTGTGAAATGCACACCTCAATCCTTCACAGGAATTCTAGTGTATGTGGATGATCTTGTGGTGACAGGAAATGACTTAAATGAGATCAACCAGCTGAAGCAAATTCTAGATGAAAAATTCAGTATAAAGGATTTGGGGGTGCTGAAATACTTCCTTGGTTTTGAAGTTGCCAGATCAAAGAAAGGGCTGCATATCTGTCAAAGGAAGTATGCCTTAGACTTGCTACAAGACACAAGACTTCTAGCATCAAAGCCCAATTCGACTCCTATGGATAATAGCATCAAATTCAGACAGGATCAAGACACAGCCTATCATGATGCTAATGAGTGCAGAAGATTGATTGGAAGATTACTGTACCTCACACACACAAGACCAGATATATGCTATGCAGTCAATCTTCTTAGTCAATTCATGAGCTCTCCCTCACAAACTCACTTCAATGCAACTCAGAGAATTCTAAGATTTGTCAAGAAAGACCCTGGCCTTGGACTATTCTTTCCATCCAATTCCAACCTAGACCTAAAGGGTTTCACAGATTCTGACTGGGCATTCTGCCCTGACACTAGGAGGTCAACGACTGGATTCTGTTTTTTCTTAGGAAATGCTTTGGTGTCGTGGAAAAGCAAGAAACAGAAAACGGTGTCTCGATCATCTTTAGAAGCTGAATATAGGTCCCTTGCTTTAGGAGGATGTGAAGCACAGTGGTTGACTTATTTGCTCTTTGGTCTGCAACTACTCAAATCAACACCTGTGGTACTTTACTGTGATAATCATTCTGCGATCCACATTGCTCAAAATCCTGTTTTCCATGAGAGAACAAAGCATATAGAGCTGGACTGCCACATCATAAGGGAAAGGGTTGAAAAGGGCCTAATTCATCTCATGCCAATATCAACTAAGGACCAATTGGCTGATATTTTGACCAAAGCTCTACCTCCTAAACAATTCAGTTCCTTGCATTCCAAGCTTGGATTGTGTTCAATCCACAATCCAGCTTGAGGGGGAGGGTGTGAAAAATTAGTGACTTGTTCACCAAGTTAGGCAACTTGCTCACCAAGTTTTACCATCAGTATTGCCTAGCTATCCTTATCCTTTTTGATCATGTGCGTTTGATGAGCTGGTCAAGTTAGTTAGAATATTCTTTTGTGTATAGGTCATTTGATTCCTTTTGTAGTAATAATCTGGTGCAGTTTCCTTTAGCTGCAACCATCATAGGACTTGTATATATAGTGTACTATTTCTCCTTGTTTTCAGTGAGAAATGAAATATCATTTACTTTATTATACGGTTGTCACCTCTTTCTCTAACATTCTCCTATCAATTTCTTCCTTTTCTTAGCTTTTCTGAGAACTGTGGCAGTGATGGTGAGTGACGGTGGCAAGCGACAACGGTGAGTTTTAAACGACGGTAGAAGGTGAGCGTTGGTGGCATGCGACGGTGGCAGTAACAGAATGTTATGTTGGCAGCAACGGCGAGTGACAATGGCAACAACTGATTATTATGGTGGCGGCAAGAGAAGCGACGATGGTGACGGCTATAACAGGTAAAAAAACTGTTTATAATATCAATTGCACTTAAGAGTTAAGACCTGTTATTTTGAAGAAAAAAAAAACCAAAATGACGGTCTATAATAAGTCAATGAAATAAAGAGGACTGGTCCACTCCTTTTCAGTAAAATCGTTCGTGATATATGAGGTGCGTTCCTTAAAAATTGTAACAACCGTTATTGGCTCAAGACTCTTAATATATATGTTACTGAACATGATGGCACGATCGGAGATACTTAAGCAGAAAAAAAAAGTAAATGCCCAAATTGGTTCCAAAATTTTTTCATGTGACTACATTTAGTTCATGAAAAAAATAAAGACTCAAATTAGTCCTTGAAAAATTTGTTTATTGGACAATTTCGTTTTTGAAAAAAATAAAGTCATCAAATAGTCCCTGAATTTTTCTTCCATGAGGCAATTTGGTCCCCTAAAATGATTTCGTGGGATAATTTTATCCCTAAAAGTTTGGACTAAATCGGGTGAAAGTAGAGGTATTGATTTGGGTTCTCGATCAGGTTTATCGAGCAAGCTCAAATCGACACAATTGACAGTGACCTTACGTGAAGCCAAAATTTTCAAGGACCAATTTGTCTCATAGAAAAAACATTAGGGACTATTTAGTGACTTAATTTTTTCAGGGACCATATTGTCTCGCATGCAAAATTTTCAAGGACTATTTTAAGACTATTTTTTCAGGGACCAAATTTGACTATGCAAAAAATTTCGGAGACCAATTTGGACCATTACTAAAAAAAAAAAAAAAAGTTGAAGAGCTTGCTCCACTAGGGACATTGGAAAATTGGAAATCTCATTTAACTTGATTAAAAAATAATAATGATCTCATAATATAATGTGAACTAAGAAAAAGTCATTTATGCTTTTTAATCAATTTCTCCTTTCTCTCTCACATTACCCTCAAAGCCTCACGTTCATTACCTCATCGTCCATATATATCAATCTTCATATAACCTTTTTCTTTCACAACCACAAGTCAACTGCTAAAACGAGGCATGCAAAGGATTGATAGAAGCAGATTCTGAAGGAAAAACAAGGAGAAGCAGATTCAAGTTTTCATTCACGTTGTTGAAGATAAAAGGTTTGGAATCTACTCTCACTGTGTTGCATAACTGTGAATGTTATATCCCTATACATGCTTTTGTTAGCAAATGCATTCGTTAAGGAATTATAAAATAAAAAATTATACATGATAAATCATAATATTTGAACTGTTAATGCATTAGGATACACTTTTTTTTAATCAAAAAATTTTATTTTGAACTTTTTAATCAGTATCATAAAAACACTTGTTAATATTCCTTTTTATTTTTTTTCTGTCAATCCTTTTAATATGTTAAATGAAAGGATAAATTATTCTCATATTGCCATGATTTGGATGCCAAACCCTTCGAGTGGAAAAAGAGACTCTTGTTTTGGCATGAATTTGTGTAACAACGAGAGGTGGCAATTTCAGTCATGCTCGGGCCGATCTGGTTCGAATTTGGTCTATGTTCGTGTCCTTTCAAAAAATAAAGTACGAGTATAATTCAAGTTTTAAATTTAGGGAGTTACTATCATGCAATCCAAAATTGGATGGTTGCTATGCAACCTTTTCTTAAATCTAGTTAAAATTAGGTTTTTGCAATTTAGTCCAACATAAAAAATAAATTACAAATTTAGTCCTTTGTACCTACAGACAAATTATAACTTTTAATTTAAAAAAAAAATTAAAAGTAGTTAAAATTAGTCACTTGTGTAAAAAGGCTTAATGCAAGTGACTAAATTTAAAATTAAAAGTTATAATTCGTCTATAGGTACAAAGGACTAAATTTTTAATTTACTTTTTATGTTGGACTAAAGTGCAAAAAACTAATTTTAACTACTTCAAATAATGACATGGTATAGGTGTCAACTTCTTATTGGTTTAAGAAAAGGTTGCATAGCAACCATCCAATTTTGGATTGCATGATAGAAATACCCTTAAATTTATTGTTTAGGTTTTATGTTCTTGTGGTTATTTAGATAGACTAATTGTTTTAAATCCACTAAAGCATGGACCGGCTGGATATGATATTTGTTAAGGATTTCACAGACACATAAGCAAATATCAAGTCAATTAACAACTAGTCATATTTATATCTGTTCATTTGCTATTATCCTCTGTAAATATTATTATCACGTAGTTGTCATATATTCTTGTTAGTATTCTGTTGTAACAAACTCATAATTGTTGTATTTAAAAATACACTACCTATTCAATAAATATATACCACAATCCTTTATGGTATCAGAGCTATTATCCTATCATGGCCTCTTCAATTCAAGACACCCATCAAATCATACCTTTCAATGCACCGTCACACCTTCCCACCAAACTGTCTCAATCCAATTTCTCGGTATGGAGAACACAACTCCACTCGGCTCTTATTGGCTACGATCTATTGGGCTACATTGATGGCACCAATCCCAAACCTGTAGCAACAATCCCCGATCCAAAAGACAGCACCAAAACCACACAAAACCCAAAATTTAAATTGTGGTACAAACAAGATCAACTGATTCTCAATGCCATTTTATTTAGGAAGCTGTGCAGCAGACATATAGTCTCACATTTCCTCTGTTACCTCCTTTAAAGAAGCATGAGATCGTCTTTGTGTTCTATTTGCTAACAAATCTCGCAATCGCATCGTGTATCTCAAAGAAAAACTTCACAATAACCCACGAGGTGATCACTCAATCACAGAGTATATGCAGGATTTTAGAGCCACCACTGATGCCCTTGCCATAGCCGGGAAACCCATTGACGAAGAAGACCTAATCATACATGTCCTTGCTGGAGTCGGATCAGATTTTGCTCCTATTGCTGCTGCTGCCCGCCTGCGTGATCAACCCATCACCTTTGATGAATTGTTTGACAAATTGGAGACGTTTGAACGAGAGAACAAATCAAAAATGGCCACAAATTCATCTATTGTCTTGGCAATAGCCAATCATGTCACTCGTAACTCAAATCAAAATCGTCCGTCCAACTCTCGCTTAAACCAAAACTATAATCGTCCATGGGAACACAATCACATATATCAAAACTCATCCACTTCCAACAATCGCACTAATTGGAATTCACCCCGCTCAAACAAGTCTCTAAATTCATCTGCATCTTTCTGTAACTTTTGTGAGATTCCTGGTCATCAAACTCATGAGTGCCACAAACTAGCTTGATTTCTTCGAAACAACAATGTGCAGACTAGTTCTACATCACGAGATCAAGCAGCTCAGCCTACTGCCAACATGATGTCCCTAAGCAGGCCTTCATCAACATAAGTGATGGTTCAGGTTTACGTATAGCTCACATTGGCAACACCAAAATTACTCATAATAATACCTCATTTGCTTTAGATAATGTTCTCTGTGCTCCAGCTATTCAAAATAATTTAATATCTGTCTCTAAATTTTGTCAAACAAATAATGTCTCACTTGAATTTTTTCCCTTTCATTTTCATGTCAAGGATTTGCGCACGGGGGCGAAAATGCTTCGCAGGGAGACCATTAATGATGTCTATTGCCTTTTTAGCTCAATAAATCCTCAAGCTCATCAAACTAAAAAATCCCAACTTGACGAGTGGCACAAACGCTTAGGCCATCCAACTCTTCCTGTTATTCGTTTCATCTCTCACTCTAGTGATTTGAAGTTAAATTCATTAGCTGATTCTAAATTTCATTGTACCTCTTGTGCTTTAAATAAAAGTCACAAATTACCATTTTCTGAAAATTCTCTTCACAGTTCTAAACCTTTGGAATTAATCTACTCAGATGTTTGGGGTCCCACTAACACATCCATTGATGGTTTTTCGATATTATTTAATCTTTGTTGATCACTTTAGTAAATATATATGGCTTTATCCAATGAAAAAGAAATCTGATGTTGCCACTTTATTTCCTCAATTTAAGTTATTGGTTGAAATTTTTTTCCAGCATTCCATTATTTCTATTTGCACAGATAATGGTGGAGAGTATCTTTCTCTGCACCCATTTTAAACTCTCATGGTATCTCCCATTTTAAAACACCTCCATACACACCTGAACATAATGGAACATCAGAACGACGTCACCGTCACATTGTTGAGACCGGTCTGGCTCTCCTTCACACTGCATCTCTTCCCATCTCCTATTGGTCATATGCCTTTCAAACGACTGTCTACCTTATCAATCGTCTCCCCACCTCCATTCTCAAATTCCAGTCCCCCTATCAAAAATTATTTAACCGTAATCCATCCTATTCACGTCTCAAAATATTTGGCTGTCTATGCTACCCTTGGCTGCGCCCTTACAATACATCTAAACTTCAAACACAATCTGCCTCATGTATTTTTCTTGGATATTCCCCAAGTCGATCTGCATACATCTGTTTTGATCCTAATTCCAAAAGACTTACATCTCTAGTCATGTCAGATTTATTGAACATATCTTTCCCATGCAGGAACGTAATAGACATCTTAAAGACTCCCTACCAACATTGGAATCTCTGTGTGAAAACATCCCGGTAAGTAATATCTCTCCTCCTCCTTTTCAAAGTAACCCACCTATTATGACTCATGTACCTCCTCCATCACAATCACCGCCTCCTACACTAAATTCACCTTCACCTCCAACCACTACTCTTATATCATCCTCTTCCAATTCACCATTAAACCCCACAGCAGTACAAACTCCTTCAACTTCCTCCTCCTCTTCCTCCTCCTCTACTTCCTCTACTCCTACTCCACCACGTCCATACAATCTTCGACCCTCACATACTCGCACACAAAAATCAAAGTACTTTAATCCAAAATTTGTAAATCACGTCACCTCTCATCCAATTCCACCTACTCTTGAACCAAAAACTCTATCTGAAGCAATGAAAGATGAGAAGTGGCGTGCTTCTATGTCTGCTGAGTTTGACGCACTTCTACGAAATGGAACTCGGGATCTTGTTCCACGAGACAACCAAAATCTTGTTGGTTGTCGTTGGGTTTTTCGCATAAAAAGAAATATGGATGGAACCATTGCTAAGTATAAGGCCCGAATCGTCGCCAAAGGATATCATCAACGATCAGACTTAGACTACTCCGAGACATTCAGCCCAGTTTCCAAGCCAACTACAATTCGCTTGATTCTTAGCCTAGCTCTTGCGTATGGTTGGAAACTTCGCCGATTGGACATCAATAATGCCTTTCTTCAAGGAACTCTTACTAATGATGTTTATATGGTTCAACCACCTGGCTTTATACATCCTTCTTTCCCCAATCATGTATGTAAGCTAAAGAAAGCCTTGTATGGCCTCAAACAAGCTCCCAGAGCTTGGTACCAAGAGCTCAAGCGGTTTCTCCTTCGGTTTGGCTTTAAAAACTCAGTAGCTGACTCATCATTGTTCATTTATAATAAGGATGGCGTATGTCTCTACTTTGTAGTCTATGTTGATGACATTGTTCTTACTGGTAATCATGATAAATTTCTGGAATTTTTTGTCTCACAACTTGGCTCCAAATTTTATTTGAAGGACCTTGGCATACTTCATCAATTCTTAGGTGTTGAGGTAATTCACACACCTACTGGTCTCTTCCTTTCTCAACATCGACATATCACTACTCTTCTTGAATCCTTCTCAATGACTGGTGCTAAAGATGTCCATACTCCCATGTGCACCACATCTCCTTTGCTGCTTAAAGATGGTTCTTCCTCCATTGATCCTACTCCTTACAGAAAGCTAGTTGGTGGTCTTCAATACCTGTCTCTCACTCGTTTGGATGTATCGTTTGCAGTCAATCGTCTCTCTCAATATATGCATTGGACAGCACTGAAACGAATTCTTCGCTATCTGAAAAACACTATCTTTCATGGCCTTTTCTTGCGCAAAGGAGATCCTCTGCAATTACGAGCATTCAGCGACTCCGATTGGGTGGTAATCGTGATGATGGTCGCTCCACTATAGCTTATCTCATATACCTTGGCTCAAATGCTATCTCTTGGAAATCCAGTCGCCAAAAGACTGTTTCTCGCTCATCCTCATAAGTAGAATATAAAGCTATTGCCAACACTACTGCTGATATTTTATGAATTCAAAATCTCCTTCTAGAGTTGGGAATCAAACTGCCAAAACCTCCTTCTCTTTTGTGACAACATCGGTGCCACATATCTATGTGCGAATCCAGTCTTTCATTCACGCATGAAGCATATTTCACTTGATTACCACTTTGTTCGGGAATGTGTAGCAAATGGTACACTTCCTGTTCAACACATTTCTGCAAAAGATCAACTTGCAGATGTACTCACCAAAGTCTTAAGTCGTCACCAGTTCATGGTTCTTCGCTCCAAGATTGGAGTCTCCAATGGAGCCTCAATCTTGCGGGGGCGTGTTAAGGATATCACAGACACATCAGCAAATACCAAGTCAATTAACAACTAGTCATATATATCTGTTCATTTGCTATTATCCTCTGTAAATATTATTATCACGTAGCTGTCATATATTTTTGTTAGTATTCTGTTGTAACAAACTCATAATTGTTGTATTTAAAAAGGCACTGCCTATTCAATAAATATATACCACAATCCTTTAATATTTTGGTTTTAGTATCCGAAAAATTAGTTTTGATTAAGTCTATGTAAACTAATTTGCCTTGATTTTATTTTCCGGAGTTAGTTAAGCAATATATGTTTCACACGTGTTTTTTGTTTGGATTTGATATGTGTTAATGTTTTGAATTTGATCTCTCTCATGTATTAATATCACTGTAATGTATTTGAGTTTTTATTTGGTCATCACATTATTAGCATTTTTTTTAAGGTATACCACATTAGCATTTAACATATATTGGCTAACGATTCGACGGGACTTGACTCAGTTGGCCTTGTAGAACAAACTGAGATCCTAAAAATGATATTCAGATGCTAGTAGTCCTGAGTTCGATTCCTAGGAAAAAATCCTGTCGAAAGAGGCACCCTCATGACCTTGAAACAGATTAGTCTTAAATATCATATCCCCACTAATAATGGCAAACCTCTGGAAATATCGTGGACTTGAAAAAAAGCATAAAAAGGCTAACAACAACAAATGAAATAAGAATAAATCATTTATTTTCATATCATCATATTTTTTACTAGTTTCATTATAAAAGTGAAAAAAAAACACTTTTTTTTTTCAATGGAAATAACATATAAGAAGTATACACATTATATGCGAAAGAAAAATATATGTATCTTTGTGACAAAACATCTTTAAAAAGGCAAAATCGTATACTATGGTCATGACTTTTGAATATAATAGAATTCAAAAGTAAATCGTGATTGCAATTCATGATTTACAAAAAATGACACAATATGATAATATTTTGAAAAGTTACATCAAATAGAGAATAAATTAATCAAAATACACTCATCTAATAAAAATTTTGTCATAACTCATATATGATAGAATCACAATTAATTTGATGTGCAACTTATTTATAAACATTTTGTTTAATAAACCATTGAAAACTATTCTATATCTCTTTATCTATAAGATTTTTTTTAAATCTACATCCATTAAGAAAATTAGTTAATTTATTTAATGATATTGAAAATTTGAACTTTTGATATATTTTTTCAAAATTATTTATATAAATATTATTGGAACACTAAAAAATAATGAGTAAATAAGAGTGTTTGTATAAAAAAAAAAATTAATTGTTATTGAAAATAAATAAAATAAAGTTCTAGTAAATAGGAAAGAAATAAAAGTTTCAACATGATAACGAGGATGTATTTTAATGTATTAATTTCAGCTAACTTTTATACTTAGTCAGAACTTATGTTTTTGAAATCCAAAATCTGTTATATCTCAACTTACTCTAATCGAGCCTGAATGACCTATTTAAATATGGAAAGTCAGTCTCATAACTTGTTTTTTCGATTTGCAAGACTCAAAATCTAGATTTTAGCTTATTTTGACTCCAATCAACAAATGTAATTGTTAGCTGTGCTATTGTTCAAAAAGACATGATATGAATTGTATTATGGAGCAACCATCTTTTTTGATAAATTACTCCCTCCATTTTTATTTATTTGTCTTATTTCAAACAGATGGAAGAGTACGGGTATTCCAAAACAGATGACATATTTATTTTTGTTGTGATGCTTTAATTTACACTATGAATCGGTCCCAAAGCCCGACAAGTGGTATCAGAGCTCCTAGTTGAGCTTTGGGGTTGTGTTGTGTAATTAAATGGAGACGACTAAACGCACTATGATGATGTTGACAACATCAAATTACTCCATATTTAGAACCCAAGAATGAAGGATATACTTTTCTGCAAGTATCTATGTGATTATGTTGAAAAAGGAGATGCAAGGCTAGACACTGTCACATCAGAAGATTGGAAAAAGATGCACCGGAAGGCCATAGGAACCATTAGGCAGTGGGTGGACATTAGTGTGTTCCACCATCACTACTACAAAATGTGTAAAAAGTAGCCGGATATTCATTCCGGTTCCTTTCCGGAACCGGGATCAATAGGCATATTCTAATTAAAAATAAATAAAAATATGTTATAATATAACAAAAATACCATGAAATTATTGATCCGGTTAAAAAAAAACACGGAACCGGGATTAGTAATTATAAAACTAACGGAACTACTCTAATTTTTATCCCACTGCTTTGAATTAACCGGGATCAATAAATTAATTTTTTATTTTGGCTCCATGGGGTCAACATTTTGTTGACAATTTTTGACTCATTCAATACTTTTTTTGTAGTGTCTCTTAGTGCCCCTTCTTAGTCTATCCCTAACTCTCGATCGCTCTCTCACTCCATCTCACTGCAACTCACGGCAACCGGAACCTCATTCTCTTCGTCTCAGCCCCAATCGCGCCTCACAATCCCGATGGCGTCTCAGCATCGATCTCCTTCGTACGGCCCTTTGTCCCTTTGTCTTCCAACTTGCTTTTTTTCCTCCTTCCCTGAAGGGTATCATACGAGAGGGACACGAACTTCATAAACAAAGCTTCTTTCACCATCGAGAGAGAGGACCACACCATCGGCAACATCCTTCGCATGTACCACTCTTTTTTTTATTTGATTTTAGCTAATTACTCATAAACCCTAATCCTTTCTTATTTTTAATGTTCAGGCAGCTGCACAGAGACCTCAACGTTTTATTCGCTGGATACAAGTTGCCTCACCCTCTACAGTACAAAATTATTGTCCGGGTTGGTTTCCTTTCCTTTGCACATAGACCCCTAAATTAATTCACTTTTGCTTCTTCATCTTATGTAGTTACTTATCCTTCTGTATGGCTATTAATTGGTGATTTGGTTCAAATTAGTGATGTCTTGATACTCATTTGTGTGTGTCAATTCAATATTCCTAATGTATTTTCATCTGTAGAATATAAATAGAAAATATAGCAGCCTCAAAGTAATTACCTCCCACGCAAATCAAAGGGTGAGTTGAGGTGGTAACTGGTAAGCAACCTCGACCCTCTAGGACGAGAGTTCGAATATCCGAGAAGTATTTTTTTGTGGGGATTCTGCTTAAGTCGTTTGCTCCTACGGTCGGACGAGAATTAGTCTCATGGGCTGTTCAAATGGCGATGTTTGTGTATGTTATATAAGCATAAGCTCACCTTATTATTAGAACAACCTTTTGGTGTAAGTGATGAGCTGCTTCTCTCGAAGGATCTGTTATCTGCAACGTTGCTCTGGTGATTACGCTATTGTTATCTCCTTCCCAAATCTACTCCCTCCTTCGCCGTCCCTCCTTCCCAAATATATTATCTGCAATGTTGCTCTAGTGATAACGAATTAACGATACCTCTAGGTACTTTTAATTTTATGTGCGTGACTTGTTATTTAGGGTCAATTAGTTAGTTTTCAATTTGAGAATAACGTTGTGATATGGTTTTATAAATTTTATTTTACTGTAGATTCAGTGAAATTAGGGCTTGAGATAAATAAATTATTAATTCGTTACAAATTAGAGCAAGTCACCATTGATGTGTTGATAGTTCATTGGCTATTCAGATTCAATAAAACCCTAATCCCCAAATTACCTTATTTACTTCTTTTTGCATATATCATATTTTAGTTTGTAACATGGAACAAAAACCAGTCAGTGCTCTTTACATAGTAATTAGTTTAAAATTGGCTTGATTAAATATGCAAATTGGTTGAGATTAATACTTGAAATTGGTTTGAAAGGGATTGGTAAAAATAATAGTTTTTAATCAAACATAATTGAAAAACTAATTTTCTGAAAATTTAAGCAACTAATAGATTAGTGCTTTACTAATCTATTAGTTCGTGTGCTTTGACATTAGTTGGACAACACTCAAAACTGATTGTTGCAAGGGCACTCAGCTTCTTCATGGTTCAGACGCTCCTCTCGGTTTTGGAGCTCTATAAATTCTGAATCTTGGCCCTTTGCAAGATACACAATCACTTGCTATCAATCCGTCCTTCAAGCTTATTCTCAATAACTCAATTAGTTCACATATTTCATATTCATTTTAGATTGAGTTTTGGGTCTGTGTTGGAGCCACTTCCATTAGCTTTCTTTGCTATAATCTGAAGCTTCCTTTAATTCTGCATTTAAGTTGTTATTTTGAACCTTAGGATAGTTCACTTGGACCATACTTTGCATTTTACTGATATACGTTGACCATACTTTACCGGTCAAGCTTGGACCAGTATCATGGTGCTTTCCAACTGTGTTTAACTTCTTCCCAAGTTAACTTAATACTTCCTTCTTCATTTTTTTATATCCATATATGGGCATTCTTCAATGTGATCTATGTTCATGTAGGTGGGCTGACAGAGAATGACTTCATACTTGCTGACAAGATCAACGAGCTTAATTTGCATGACTTGCTAAGGCGTACTGTCTGAATTATCCGTGTAAGAGGAAGTTGTAGACATCCTAGCTTTAGAAAGTTTTTTATTTCTTTAATTAAAAGTTAGAGAGAATTATTACGTTATTTTATGAAGCCAAATTATAGTCAATTTATAATTTGAGTGCCATGTTAGGATATTGATCCTGATGCCTTTTGACTATGATACTTTGCTGGACAGGTGGCAAATCTTGTTGGTTTTGTTATTGGACCAAGAGGCATTAACCGGTTGCTTTCTTCTTTCATTAACAAGGAAGGTTTGTCAATATCCTTACTCTATTTTTTTTTTAACTTCATTTCAATCAAATATAGTGTAAGATAAACTGGGAGGTTCCATTTTTTCTATATTATGTTCTACCACTGTTAGTCGTATAAGTTGATAGTTGTATGTATATTCTATGGATTGGCATGTTAAATATTTTATAGGACTTTTATACTGGTTACGTTTTGTTATCTGGCTTCAAAATTTTTTCATTTCAGGATGTCATAAAAGATGATGATGAAAAGCTGAATGGGTTGAAAAATGAGATCGGTGAAGGAGAGTATAAAGCAATGGTGAATCAGTGTTTCGCCGTAGGTACTAAGGATAATGCAAATGATTCCAGATTACCGTCGTTGTTGTTGATGTGGTTAGTGTGTTGGTAGGAGTTTTGATGGTGTAAATTTTAAGATTTTAGTGTTAGTTGCTGAATGAAGTCAAGGATGAATGGGCAACATATGTTCTTGACGAGTTACCTTAGCTTAGTTTTGAATTTAGGGCACCATATATATTTTTGAATGTGAATATATAGCATCTATATGATCGAGCTTGTTTGGCCTTTTGTATGTATGGAGTCACTTGTTTTGGTTTGGGAGTTATCTATTTTAAATGTGTATTGACATTCAAGTTTCTAATGTATATAATTATGACATTTATTTGTTCAAAAAAAAATGTTGACAATTTATTTAAATATATGGATATAGTAAATATTATAAATTAAAATATATATATATATATATATATATATATACTAAATAGCAAATATTATAAATTAAGAATATATACATTAAAGATCCCGGTTCATTTTAAAAAACTCAACAGTGATCATATATACTAAAGATCCAGGTTGATTTAAAAACTCAACAGTGATCATATATACTAAAGATCCCGGTTCATTTTAAAAAACTCAACAGTGATCATATACACTAAACATCCCAGTTCATTATTAAAAATCAACAATGATCATATATGCTATTGATCCCGGTTCCGTGTTTTTTATTGATCCCGGTTCCGTGTTTTCTAAAACAACTGGGATCATAAGAATCAAACTTGTTATACCAGGGGATACAATCCCAGTTCGGAACCGGGATCAATAGGCATGCGAAACCGGGATCTTTTAGCTATTCTGTTGTAGTGCATGTGGCCACAAAGGCAAATGCCCCTTTGTGGAAGAATTTACAAAATCTCTATAAAAGGAAGACTGCACAAAATAAAGCTTTCACAATTAGGAAGCTGGTGAACCTGAAGTACAGAGAGGGATGATATGTTTCTGAACACTTGAGTGACTTTCAAGATTTGGTAAATCAATTGACTACCATGAAGCTAGTGCTAGTTGAAGAGTTACAAGCACTACTACTTTTGAGTTCTTAGTTGGACAACTGAGAGACTCTGGTGGTATTGTTAATCAATTCTACATCAGACGGACAACTATCTCTGACACAAGTCAAACACATGTCAAAGATAGTATGTTCAATGAAGAAGTTAGAAGGAAAGACTTGGGGACAGACAACTCCCAAGCCCTTGTAACAGAAAACATGGGAAAAAAGTAAAAGTCGAGGTCGATTCAATAAATCCAAAGATAGATCCCAGTCACAGTTTAGAAGAAAGTTCAGATGTTATCAATGCGGCAACGAGGGACACATTAAAAGGAACTGCAAATCTTGGAAGAACAGACATCAGAAAACTCGAAGGACTATGGCAGATGATGAAAATTCCAATACCCCTGTGATAGATGGGAAAGTGGTGTTATTCCCTCTTGATAATGAAGAGTGTCATGTTGTAGATTTATGTGATGAGTGGGTTGTTGACTCAGTACCATCATATCGTGCCACTCCCAACAACGAATTCTTTACTTCGTACAAAGCAAGAGACTTTGACAATGTAAGGATAGGTAACAACAGTAATGCAAACATTGTGGGAGTTAGTGAAGTGTGAATTCAGATGAATGTCGATTGCACATTGACGTTAAAAGATGTGCGATATATACCAGAACTACGCCTGAATCTGGTTTCTATTCATGCCCTAGATCGAGCTGGATACCATAATAGCTTTAGTGGTGGAAAATGGAAGTTGTCCAAAGGCTCAATGGTTATTGCTCGAGGGGAGGTGTATAACACCTTGTACAAAACTCAAGTCAAGCGGGTTGGAGAAGGGTTGAATGCAGTCGAGGATGATGTATCATCAAATTTGTGGCAAAAAAGACTAGTTCATATGAGCGAGAAATGATTGCGGATTTTTGCAAGGAAATCCCTCATTCCTTATGCCAAAGTTACAAAGCTAAATCCTTGTGATTATGGATGGCAATAAAACCCGCACCCGCGGGTACTCACTTGAAACCGACCCGATTTTTGTGGGAAAAACCCATTATGATTGAGTTTGGGGAAACACGAAACCGAAATCCGTTTTGAAAAAATGGTTGTGGGGAGGGTCTCGTATTTTCAATACCCACCCCGCCCCCACTCCTAAACCCGCTCTAATATTAACTTTAAATAATTTTCATTATAATTATAGTTAAATGGTAAAGTCAAACTAACATATTTAGCTAAAATCATGATTTCATTCTTAAGTTTTTAGATATTTTTAAAATTTAATGTTTATTATTATATATTATTTGAATTATAATGTATTTTATATGTGATTTTTGTTTAATACAATAAAAAACAATTTTAAAAAATAATTGGATGGGTTACCCGCATGTTTCCCCGAACCCGACGGGGATGGGTTTGGGTTTCACTTTTTGATACCCGCTCTCCTTAAATCCGCACCCGAATCCTTCCCACTCTTGCTGGGTGCGAGGTTGGTATTGTCAAAACCCGCCCCAAACTCGACCGGTTGTCATGCCCACTTGTGATCACTGTTTATTTGGCAAGCATCATAGAGTTTCTTTCCGCAAAAGATTGAAACAAAAGAAAAAATTTTAGATATGGTGTACTCTGATGTATGTGGTCCTATGGAGGTGGAGACTTTGGGTGGTAGCAAATATTTTGTGACGTTTTTTTATAATGTTTTACGGAAAGTATGGGTGTACTTTCTAAAGATTAAAGAGCAGATGTTACAATAATTCAAAAGGTTTCATGCCATGGTGGAGAGACAAACTGGGAAACCTTTGAAGTGTCTTCACAGTGACAATGGGGTGAGTACACTTCCCATGAATGCAAGAATTATTGTTCTGAGCATAACATTAGACATGAGAAGATGGTTCCTAGCACCCTGCAACATAATGGTGTGGCCGAAAGAATCAACAGAACCATTATGGAAAGGGTTAGATGTATGCTGAGAAGGGCTAAACTACCTAAGCCATTCTAGGGTGAAGCAATTCAAATCCTCGTGTGCTACCTGGTTAATAGATCTCCGTCTATTCCATTGGGCTTTGACATCCTTGAGAGAGTATGGTCCGAACATGATATAAAATACTCTCATTTGGAGGTGTTTGGATGCAAAACCTTTGCTCATGTAAGTAAGGAGCAGAGACAAAAACTGGGTGATAGAGTCATTCCTTGCATTTTTCTGGGCTATGGAGATGAGGAATTTGACTACAGGCTATGGGATCCAAAAAAGAAGAGAGTCACTAGAAGTAGAAATGTAGTGTTCCATTAGTAAGAAACTATGTCAGATTTTGCGAATCTAGAGAAAGCCAAAGAATCTGGTGGTAATGTTGATCTTACACTAGTCTCTCCTCCTAAAGAAAATGTCACATCAGGGAGAGAGCCTGATGACCATGTTGTTGAGGATGAGCCAACAATTGAAGACACTATGAGGTGTTGAGTAGGGGGAGCCAATCCCTACACCAGAACTCTGTAGATTGGACATATTGCATTTCCCATCCTTCTAACTAATGAGGGGGAGCCATAAAATATTGAAGAAGTTCAAACTCGAAAGGATAAGTTCGAGTGGATGAAAGCCATGCAAGAAGATATGGATTCATTTAAGAAAAATGATACTTATGAGCTGGTGGAACTTCTTGAAGGCAGGAAAGCCTTGAAGAACAATTGGGTGTTCGAGAAAGGTGGTGAGAAGCTAATCAAGTATAAAGCTACTTGATCGTGAAAGGCTTTGGACAGAAGCGAGGAATAGATTTTGACGAAATTTTCTCTCTAGTTGTCAAAAGGAGTTCTATTCGAGTCATAGTCGGATTGACACGCGATCCGAGGGCCTTTATAAGTCTAGAGCCAACATGGAGTACACTTTGTGTAGCATTCTATTTTGAAACTTAAATAGATCAGTCATGGTTCCCCTTCATTCACTATCAAAGATTGAGAGGTGTCAAAACAGTTAATCTGTTACCTACTTAACCTTCGAAAAAGCTGTGGGGATTGTGTCAATCAAAAATTAAAAAATATATACTCTTTTTCAAGTTATCAAATTAGAGTGTTACACTTTAGTTATACCATATCGTAGGATTGTGGCCAATAGACTTCCCAAAAACCTTATAGGATCTACCATGAGTGGGCATATTCTCTATCTCATATCGCATTTTGTTTAATATAAGTCGGGACCACCATCCCACATAAGTGGGGTGACCTATCGTCATTCAAGCCAGAATGATGTAAGGAGCACCATTGCACTTTGGTAACCTTATGCCATGAGGAAGGCCTTTTCTTTGCATGCGCATTAAACCTGCAATAGGGCTCACCACCTTGAGGGTAAGCTTCATCTTTCATATCCATCATTTCATTTGGGATAATCCCTCGTTGTTCCAAGTAGGCCCAAACTGTATGGTTATTGTCAATTCATTTTGGCATTCCGTATTCTGTAATGAAGTCTTAATAGCCCCCAAATAGGGTCACTTACCCTAGGGGCATGCATCTACATTTGTACCATAGTATTTCATTTCAATAAGACAAATAATAATTTTGGAGCGATCCACAATCGTTCCGAAGTTGGCCAGAACTATATGAATGCTATCAATCCATCCTTATACCTCATATTGGTAATGAAGGCTTAATCGCCCCCATATAGGATCTTTTGGATTCTAAGGGAACTGCATCATGCATTTTTTCATAATCATTTAGTCATGTTCATATGCATAATTCATAAAAAAAATTAAAAAAAATTGAACAAGCCAAGGTTTCATCACTATTGCTCTCACATACCCTTACCGGACCAGACAAAGAACCATGACTAAGGTAGATGTGAGTGAACGCATCGATAAGCTTCAATCGAAGAGCTCCAAATGAAGGAACAAATGACCAAAATGACCCCATCAATCAACTAGAGGAATAAGATTTGTCAAATGCTAGAATTGATGTTGAAGGGTAACAATGACAGGGAATGAATGACCTATCACAATTCCTTGAAGTTTAACCCTTATTGCTTTGCTGAATAATGGGCAACCATGCTTTCCATTCTCTCTTTAATAAATGTGGGCCATGTTTGGCCATCTCAATGTTGTTCCTTATTTTCATTTTTGTTGCACATCTCTTTAACAATTATCTACTAATGTTTTGATCATGTGAATAAACCATCTCACCGCACTTCCAAAAAAAAATTGATTCTTGCATTAACTTGAGATATTTGATTCAAATTTGAAATTAAAGGGATGATGAGGCAAATGTAAGACTCAAAATAGTGTGGACTCTCAAGCAAGTCCTTCCCGTGATACAAGGCTTTGTTGAATTCCCAAACACTGAGGAGATATCCCTAGTCACCCCATTGAGCCTAGATATTTTGAAGTGGAGATTGTTTCTCTCAAAACAACCATGTGTGTTTAAACCGGGGTGGGTAGTTTGTCAACAATTTTTGCCAGCATGCGAATATCAAGGAGGATTACTTTTTCTTTCATAAACTTAAACACATTTGATCCATTGTTCTCCCCATTGGGCCCCAACAAGAAAATTTTTCTTCTTTCAAACCAAAAATATTTTACCCGAGTATTAATGAGAATCAAATCAAGGGAGGCAATTTCCATGGTCAAAAGTGCAATCACAAAAAAAATCCAAAAATGGATGTAGGCAAGCACAAAAAATTAACAAAAAAAATTTGCAAAAAGTGAGGGTGCTTGTCTAAATAAGGCAAAGCCCATGAATCCATTATGTGATAAAAAAGAACAATTTCAATCCTTCTGAATGAAAGATTATCATTAAAAACTCAACATAAATTTTGGGCCTTTATATCCATTCTTTCATTAACCACATTATTACCCCCAGAACATGTTACAACCTTTTGGAAAATCCTCTTGATGATTTGAGTGTTGTGCAAAATCTGTTGAGAAAATAGGGAATTGAAGAGAAAGGAGAAAGGAAGGGAAGGGAAATAAAAATTTGAGCCTTATACCTTTTATTGTCAACCCTTAGTCAGGCCACATTACAAGCTTTAAAAGACCTCGTTGAGGATTGGTTTGCTTGAGTTATACACTTGGGCGGAGAAACAGTGACTTCATTAAAATTAATTGAAACTTTGATGAACAATATCTCATTTTTAATGCATGAATTAATTGCTTCCATTATCTAAATAATTTCTATGTTCACATGATCATTACATTAGTGTTTCTTGTTAAGAAGTTAAGTGAGAAAAAGGAATTGAAAGGAACTTGATCGGTCGAATATAGTTGTTGGAAAGCGCCGGTCGCAGTTTGTGTTGGAAGTCAAGCTAGTGTTGGAAGACTTGCTTCAAACTCTCTTATGGACTTCAAGCAAATATCAAGCCAAGGTTTTGATGATAACAACCAACTCAAGATTCAAGCTCTCAAGTATCTTCAAGATTCAAGATTGAAGACTCAAGCAAGATATAGCCTAGAAGCCTTTTCCCTTAGGACATGTGTAAGGTAATGAAGTTCTTGTTATTAAAGAGTTTAAAAGGCCAATGAGTTTTTCATTTAAAAAGGAGAAGAAAAATGTGTTTTCATGAAAAGTTGTTTTAATCTTAGTTTGTGTGAAAATACCTGATGTTACAAAACTCTGAATATTTTTATGTATGCAAGAGAGAGTAATCGATTACTTGCTTGAGTTAATCGATTAACTTTGTTGCATCATACAAAAATCAGAGAGGTTGTAATCGATTAAGTGAACTTTGCTAATCCATTACTTTCTTATGACAGTAATCGATTACCTGGCTCAAGTAATCGATTAGAATTGTTGCATCATATATTTTCCAGAGGCATAGTAATCGATTACATGCTGTGTAGTAATCGATTACATATGTTGCATCACATAATGAACAGAGACTCAGTAATCGATTATTTGATGAGTAGTAATCGATTAAATGAGTTGCATCATATATTGAACAGGGGTGATGTAATCGATTAACCATTATTGGACTAATCGATTACTTGTTTTTCAAATGTATTTAAGAATTTCTATTTTTGAAGGAATAATCGATTACCTTCAGAAAGTAATCGATTACTTCAGCTTTTATTGAAAAACGTGTCAAAATCATTTTGACTATTTCCTGATTTGTTTTTATATATAAGATTCTGATTTATTATATAAAATTCGAAAATGATTTTAAATTTGAATTATTTCCTTTTTCGTTTTAAGAATCAAATCTTTATTTTATTTCGTAAATCGTTTTGATTTTAAAACTTATTTCAAAATCTTATTTTATTTTATTTTGATTTTGTTTTATTAATTTTGAATCTTTTTGAATTATAAAAGTATTTTCAAAAATTCACTCCAACATTACAGACACAATCCTTTTGATATTCATTCATTCTTTTCTGCATTTCACGTTCTTCTTCTTCTCCAAATTTTCTCTGATCATAACGAATAATCTTTTTGAAGAACTCTAAGAAACCTTGTTGGCCGTTTAACTTATCAAGAAGAACTTCATTATCATAGAAGAGAATATTGTTGTATCCGTGTTTTGAGAACACATAAAGCTATTGTAATCACGATCATATTCTTGTATTGAAACCTTAGTGGTTAGGGAGAGAATCCCTTAGTGGACCTGTGATACGTCGTAGGGCGAGGAACCCTACTGTGTGATCTTGAGGCCCCTAGCGAACGGAGGTTCCTAGTAGTGTGCGGGGTGCTCTTGGGTGTAATAGGGTGAGGCTCTATTGCTGATTATAGAACTCTCAAGCGGGTCGCTTGGGGACTGGACTAGGCCTTTCGACGAGAAGGCTGAACCAGTATAAAATTCCTGGTGCAAGCTTTTCTATCCCTATCTCTTTACTTTCTGCAAATTTTATTTATTTTACGTTTCGCGCTACTTAATTTTTTATATCAATCGATTTCGCTCTCCTTCTCAAACGTCTAATCTCTCCAACGCGAAACATTTTTTTAATCATAAGGGATTTCACAATAAATTAATAAAACTCGATTCACCCCCCCCCCCTCTCGAGATTTTGAGGCCAAACCCAACAATTGGCATCAGAGCTAGTCTCTTGTGATAAGACTTAACCGTCTCAAGAGTATGGCTTCAAACTCTCTGTTTGGTAGTGAAGGGAGTTCTATTAGCCGTCCTCCCATGTTTGATGGGGTAGGGCACGCGTATTGGAAAGCCCGTATGAAAATTTTTATTCAAGGAGTTGGATTAAAGGTTTGGGATGCTGTCGTAAATGGTCCCTATGTTCCTACCTATGTGGTTAATGGTAACACCGTCGAAAAGCCTATGGTTGAGTGGATGGAGGAGGAGGAACGTAGAGTCCAATACGACTTGAAAGTGAAAACTATTATAACATCTGCTTTGAGTTATGATGAGTTTTTCAGGATATCTACATGTGAGAGTGCACAACAAATGTGGGATACATTAGAAGTCACACACGAAGGTACGACTGAAGTGAAAAGGTCGAGAATCAACACGCTGACTGGTGAATATGAGCTATTCAGAATGAAGGATGGAGAAACTATTCAAGAGATCCAAAAACGCTTCACAATGATTGTTAATCAGTTAACAACATTGGGGAAGAAATTCACCAATGAGGATCTCATCAACAAGGTTCTAAGGTGTTTGGGAAGAGAATGGCAACCCAAAGTGACAGCAATCGCTGAATCAAGGAATCTCTCAACCATGACGCTGGCAACTCTCTTTGGGAAGTTACAAGAGCATGAAAGTGAACTGAAAAGATTGGCTCAACACGAAGAGGAAAACAAAAAGGTCAAAAGTCTAGCATTCAAGGTTGAAGCTCCAGCAACAGAAAGTGACTCGGACAAAGAGCTGATCAACGATGAACACATGGGTTTGCTAGTCAAAAAGTTTGGGAAGTTTCTGAGGAATAAAGGCAACTTCAACTCTCATAACAGAAAGGACAACAACAAAGGTGGAGGATCATCCATTACATGTCATGAGTGTGGGAAGCCTGGTCACATCAGAGCTGACTGCTATCAACTGAAGAAGAAAGAAAATTCAGAAAGAAGTACCTCCAATTCAAGGAAAGGGTAGCAAGCATACCTGGCATGGCTAGACAACGAGGGAAGTTCTGATGAAGATTCAGACGAACAAGAGGAGACTGCCAACATATGCTTGATGGCACATGGAGATGGGGTAACTTCTATTATAGATCACTCTTATGATGAATTACAAGAGGCTTTTGAAGAATTGCATGAGGAATCAATGAGGTTATCTTTATTGATTTCTTTAGAAAATAAAAATTCAGCTTCTCTTTTAGAAAAGAATAAAAATCTTTTTAAAGAAAATGAATCTTTGAAAAATTAAAATAAGGAGCTGAATTTGACTTTAAAAAATTCTTCAAACACCTCTAGTAATGAAGTTAAGTTTAAAGCTAGTTCTTCTTCTTGTAAGTTTTGCAAGCACCTGGTTAATGAAGTAGAAGATTTAAAACAAACACTTGCAAAATTTACGAAAGGTAGAAATACTTTAAATTTAATGCTAGGAAGACAAAAGTGTTTCTTTAATAGAGCCGGGCTAGGTTATCAACCCGGTAGGCACCAAAAGAAATTAAGTACCATTTTTGTCCCTGCTAGCAATCATAAGAAACCATTAATTATATGTCATATTTGTGGTAAAAAGGGCCATGGTGCACATGAGTTCATACACCGGAAAGTGAAGTTCGTTAAACCGAACAATTAAACTAAAATGTGGCACAATTGGAACTATGGCAATGCTAACGCTCAAGAACCCAAAAAGGTGTGGGTACCTAAAAAGAAACTTTGAATCTTATGTTTGTAGGATACTCCGGAAGAAAGGAAATCGTGGTGGTACTTGGACAGCGGATGCTCAAAACATATGACGGGAGATAAATCTAAATTTTCGCATCTAGTTCCAAAGGACCAAGGACATGTGACTTTCGGAGATAACAACCAAGGAAAGATTCTTGGAGTCGGTAAAATTGGTACACCTCCTAACCCTTGCATAGAAAATGTCTTGCATGTTGAGGGCCTGAAACATAACTTGCTAAGTATTAGTCAGTTGTGTGATAAAGGCAATAGGGTTATTTTTGGTTCTGATAGATGTATTATCGAGGGTAAAATTGATAACCTTATTAAGCTAATTGCTCGCTGGATAAACAATGTATATGTTATTGATTTTAACTCAATACCCTCAAATGATGCTAAATGTTTATTATCTAAAGAGGATGAATCTTGGCTATGGCATCGTAGAATAGGTCACATCCACATGAATCATTTGAATAAAATTTCTTCTAAAAACTTAGTAGTTGGTTTACCAAAGCAAAATTTTTCTATTTCTGAAAAATGTGATCCTTGTTCAAAATCAAAACTCACAAGGGCATCTTTTCCTTCTAAAAATCTTGTTTTAACTCAAAGGCCCTTGGAACTTTTACATATGGATCTTTTTAGACCGTGTCAAACAAAAAGCTTTGGTGGCAACTATTATTGCGTGGTTATTGTGGATGACTATTCTAGGTATACATGGACATTATTTGTTACTCATAAAAATGATGCATTCCTTGAATTTAAAAAGCTAGCTAAGATTGTTCAAAACCAATTGCATATGAGCATTGCATCCATTAAGACTGATCATGGTGGAGAATTTGAAAATCAATTTTTTGAAAATTTTTGCGAAAAAAATGGAATTAAGCATTATTTTTCAGCTCCAAGAACTCCTGAGCAAAACGGGGGTGTGGAGAGGGAAAATCGTTCATTAAAAGAGCTTTCAAGAACAATGCTTAATGACATGAATTTACCTGCATATTTTTGGGCCGATGCAGTGAGTACAGCTTGTTATGTCATGAATTTACCTTCATCTTTTTATGGGCGAGCTGAACTTCTTTCTAGGATTGCAAATCAAGCAAGCAAAGGATGGGATTTTCATTAGCCAAACAAAATACTGCAAGGAATTATTGAAAAGATTCGGCATGGATAAGGCCAAGGCAGTAGCAACACTAATAAGCACATCTTGCTATCTAGATAAAGATGAAGGAGGTAAATCCGTGGAAATCACTAAATATCGAGTGTTTCAGGGGGAGTTAGCACATGCTTTTTGATGATTACAAAGGGGGAGAGATATTCTGATGATCATATTGAGATTATTTGATGTTTATGCATCAACACAGGGGGAGATTGCACCTTCTCAGGGGGAGATACCATGAGATGATTTAGTATATCTTTTGTAATTGTTCTAGGGAAGGTTAAAATTTCAATTATATACATATTTTGCTTGTATAACACTTGTGATGCAGATAGTCAACTTCAGATCAGAATAGTTAGTTGTTTGTCATCATCAAAAAGGGGGAGTGTTGGAAGTCAAGCTAGTGTTGGAAGACTTGCTTCAAACTCTCTTATGGACTTCAAGCAAATATCAAGCCAAGGTTTTGATGATAACAACCAACTCAAGATTCAAGCTCTCAAGTATCTTCAAGATTCAAGATTGAAGACTCAAGCAAGATATAGCCTAGAAGCCTTTTCCCTTAGGACATGTGTAAGGTAATGAAGTTCTTGTTATTAAAGAGTTTAAAAGGCCAATGAGTTTTTCATTTAAAAAGGAGAAGAAAAATGTGTTTTCATGAAAAGTTGTTTTTATATCTTAGTTTGTGAGAATATACCTGATGTTACAAAACTCTGAATATTTTTATGTATGCAAGAGAGAGTAATCGATTACTTGCTTGAGTTAATCGATTAACTTTGTTGCATCATACAAAAATCAGAGAGGTTGTAATCGATTAAGTGAACTTTGCTAATCCATTACTTTCTTATGAGAGTAATCGATTACCTGGCTCAATTAATCGATTAGAATTGTTGCATCATATATTTTCCAGAGGCACAGTAATCGATTACATGCTGTGTAGTAATCGATTGCATATGTTGCATCACATAATGAACAGAGACTCAATAATCAATTATTTGATGAGTAGTAATCGATTAAATGAGTTGCATCATATATTGAACAGGGGTGATGTAATCGATTAACCATTATTGGACTAATTGATTACTTGTTTTTCAAATGTATTTAAGAATTTATATTTTTGAAGGAATAATCGATTACCTTCAGAAAGTAATCGATTACTTCAACTTTTATTGAAAAACGTGTCAGAATCATTTTGACTATTTCCTGATTTGTTTTTATATATAAGATTCTGATTTATTTTATAAAATTCGAAAATGATTTTAAATTTGAATTATTTCCTTTTTCGTTTTAAGAATCAAATCTTTATTTTATTTCGTAAATTATTTTGATTTTAAAACTTATTTCAAAATCTTATTTTATTTTATTTTGATTTTGTTTTATTAATTTTGAATTTTTTGAATTATAAAAGTATTTTAAAAAATTCACTCCAGCATTACAGACACAATCCTTTTGATATTCATTCATTCTTTTCTGCATTTCACGTTCTTCTTCTTCTCCAACTTTTCTCTGATCATAACGAAAAATCTTTTTGAAGAACTCTAAGAAACCTTGTTGGCCGTTAAACTTATCAAGAAGAACTTCATTATCATAGAAGAGCATATTGTTGTATCCATGTTTTGAGAACACACAAAGCTATTGTAATCACCATCATATTCTTGTATTGAAACCTTAGTGGTTAGGGAGAGAATCCCTTAGTGGACTTGTGATACGGCGTAGGGCGAGGAACCCTGCTGCGTGATCTTGAGGCCCCTAGCGAATGGAGGTTCCTAGTAGTGTGCGGGGCGCTCTTGGGTGTAATAGGGTGCGACTCTATTGCTGATTATAGAACTCTCAAGCGGGTCACTTGGGGACTGGACTAGGCCTTTCGACGGGAAGGCTGAACCAGTATAAAATTCCTGGTGCAAGCTTTTCTATCCCAATCTCTTTACTTTCCGCATATTTTATTTATTTTACGTTTCCGTGCTACTCAATTTTTTATATTAATCGATTTCGCTCTCCTTCTCAAACATCTAATCTCTCCAACACGAAACATTTTTTTAATCATAAGGGATTTCACAATAAATTAATAAAACTCGATTCACCCCCCCTCTCGAGATTTTGAGGCCAAACCCAACAGTTTGCCACAATTGACTATACTAGAAAATGATGAGGGCTCATGCTAAAGTGATTATGGCTTTGAGATTTCCAGAGGATAAGGTTGTCTTCAAATGATTGTTCTTAACAGAATCTGATGGTCTCTGAATTATGAGGGATCTTTTAATCTTTGAGGAAGTCATAACCTTGAGCAAGATGAAAGAAGAAGATTTGCAATTTTCAATCAATTCAAAACCAATTAAGAAATGTTGTGTTTGAAAAAAAGTTGAAAAAGAAGAGCTCGCTAGGTTGAAAATCCTGAAAAAGGATGACCTAGGCAAAAGTTAGAGAGATCCGCTAAGTCGTAAAACTCGAAAGGGGAGGCTTAGGCAAAAATTAGGATCATAAGATAAAAACCCGCTAGGAACATACATTGGGTTTCCTAGGCAAAATTTAGGGAAAAAAATATCCTCAAATACAAACCACTTTGTTTTTAAAAAAAGAAATATTGGAAATTGCAAATAGAACCAGAAAAGAAGTCCTGAAGGTTTACACTGGGACAATTTTGAAGATTCCCTACCCTCGGTGAAACATTTCTCAAACTGGGGCAGTTTTGGAAAGTTTTGTTGCTCGTTAAGCAAACTGGGGTAGTTTTGGAAATTTTTAACAAGTCTTGGAAAGAAATATGGGGGCAATTTTGAAGAGAGATCAAGCAGACAGTTCGTTCCCTTGCAAATGTAATCAACTAGGGGAGTTTTGGAAATTTTTGCTAATAAACCCTAGAATGAGATACTGGGGCAGTTTTTGAAGAGAAATTAGAAAGTATTGATCATTCCATTGCATTTGTCGCTGAGACAGTAAACTGGGGCAATATTTGAAGAGGTTCATTGTTGAGCTCTAGATGAAAGATATTGGGGCATTACTTTGATTCCCCAATAATTGTTTTTAGCACAATACACTGGGCAGATTTTGAACAAATTCAGGTTGTTTGATGGTGATTGATTATCAACAAATGTTAGATTGCTGAGCTTTCAAAAGATTTTATTATGGAGAAAGGTTGTCAAAGATTTGCACGTGTCTATCTTGATCAATAAGATTTTGGGTCTGGCCTGGTATTGGTGTTCAAGAGCAAAAAAGTTGAAACCAGTTTATCTTGTTTTAAAAAAAAAATTTTGCGTTTTAGACGCATTAATTCCTGATGGGTTTACATTAGAAAAAAGTTAGAGTTGCGTGGTTGATTCCAAATCATATTCATTTCATTGTCATTCACATCATTTGCATTGAGTTCATCTTGCATTATGCTTTTTTGGACATCATTTGCATCAGTTACACTATCCATTGCATTATATCAGTTGCAATATACCAGTTTTTCATTAATAATTTCATTTGCAGTGATTGAATTCTATTAATTACTCTTTGCATCGTTTGTATCACCAGAAGAAGCATACTCAAAAGTAATAAAATCAAAAAATCATTTAGTTGGGCTTTTCAGCCGCCTTTGCTTTGCCGAAAATAGTTAATGTTGGTTGGGCTTTTTGATGCCTCGGCAGAAATATCGGAAATCATTTTGGGTCTTTTGATGCCTGGCAGAAACGTCGAAGTCATTTTGATGTCGGTTGGTTGGGCTTTTTGATGCCCCGACTGAAATGTCGAAAATCATTTTGGGTCTTTTGACGCCCGACATAAATGCTGAAGTCATTTTGATGTTGGTTGGGCTTTTTGATGCCCCGGTAGAAATGTCGAAAATCATTTTGGGTCCTTTGACGCCCGGAAAAAACTCTGAAGTCATTTTGATGTTGGTTAGGCTTTTCATGATATCCTGACAGAAATGTCGAAGCATCATCATTGTTATTAGGCTTTCATGATATCCTGGCGGAAACGCCGAAGAATCATCGTTGTTATTAGGCTTTCATGATACCTTGACAGATATGCCGAAGAATCATCGTTGTTATTAGGATTTTCATGATATCCTGACAGAAATGTCGAAGCATCATCGTTGTCCTTAGGCTTTCATGATATCCTGGCAGAAACGCTGAAGAATCATAGTTGTTATTGGGCTTTTTGATGCCCCGACAGAAATGTCGAAAATAATTTTGGGTCTTTTGACACCCGACATAAACGCCGAAGTCATTTTGATGTTGGTTGGGTTTTTGATGCCCCGACAGGAATGTCGGAAATCATTTTGGGTTTTTTTGACGCCCGACACAAATGCCGAAAGTCATTTTGAGGAGGATTTATTATATATTTCTGCAATAGGAATTTCCAGATCTAACAGGTATGTTTCCCATTTCTTTCCCGAACAAAATCGGTGTCTATTTCTTTATTCGTTCCTTACCATCATAGCATGCAAACCCAGGTTTGCCTGCTCTATGATAAGAAACAAGTAAAGAGGGGCAGCTATAGCCACCCAATTTTGTCCGGGGTCAAAAATATTATTTTGTAAAAATTTTGGTTAGGTAAATTTTTATTCTCAAATTTTTATAATTGAATAAATAGTGAGAAAAAATAAAAGCTTGTTTGAATGTATTATTCTTGTGGATTGAGTTATTTTTGGGATTTATTTTAAAAATAAAAAAAAGGATTTAAAGCAAAAAGGGCTTAATACAAAAAAAAAGAGAAAAGAAAAAGGGGTTCGGGCCGTTTGGCCCAAACCGGGCCACAAAACCCGGTTCCCTCGCCCCAGTTTCATTTCAACGCAGCCAACAACAGCAGCAGAAGTTGCGCTGTTTTTCCCCCTTTCACCAAATTAAAAAAACCTAGGTTCCCAATATCTAAATCCTCTCCATACTTCAATCAATTATTGATTCCATCTCCCAAAGCTTTCCTTTTCCATCCCAAAATCACGAATCAATTCGTTATTCTTAGACAAAACCGCGATTCTTCTATTCTCCTCGGTTCCTTGTGCGAAATCCGGTTTTCCCTCCTTAATCTTCGAGCACGTGTTTTGCAAGGGTAAAAATTAATTGTGCATGATTTCGGATTGATTCTTTCTTCTCTTTGATTCAACATTCAAGGCCTATAAAAGCAACACAACAACAAGCACAAGGAGGGAAAAAAAAAGAGAGAAAAATGTGAAGAGGACCGGAGGCAATATAGCAGTGAAGACAATCAGTAAAAAAGAAGTACACATAATTTTTTTTCTTTTTTATCTCCTGTGTAATTTGAGTGTTGAGTGAGGTGGATTTTTTGTGCTCATCAATTTTGGAGTTCATAGGTATGAAATATTTTGTTAATGTTTTGATTTATTTTAGATCCGATCTGATATAATTTTGATTGCTTGTTGCTTCCTATGTTCAATTGATTTTTTTTGTATTTATTTTTTCTCTTATGTGTTACTGATGTAATTGATCAATGTGTATAATGGGTTTAAGTCATGGTCTTTTGGTTTATTAAAATGGTGACTGTGGGTATAAGCTTGTTTTTGCAGAGAAAGTAGCATTTTGTTATATACTGATTGTTATCACATGGCTACATGAATATGTGGATGAGTATGTGTGACAATTAAAATCAAAATCACAGTTGGTTGGTTTGCTGCATCAAACACTTTGTTTTTATTCTTAGTACATTTTGGGTTCTTTGTACCATAGTCCATGTTCACTTCGGCTTTTGCATCACGTCCCTTTTTTTTTATTTCTTCTATTTTTTTATTTCCTGTTAAATTAAAAATAACTTATAACAATTAAAAAAATTAAAAATTAACTTTTAGATATGTTTGTTATTTTTCGGTAAGTCAGTTTTTCTCACCCCAAATTACTTAGTGATGGAATTTTTAAGACTTCCTCTCCACACGCAAAAAATAAACATTACATTATTTCCTTTTAAAATAAGTTATGAAAAACCTAAAAGATAAATACCTGTTAGAAACTAATAAATAAACAACTCTTATTAATTTAAATATTGACAATATGTATTTTGGAAATTCATTTTTCTTCATCTAAATAATGAGGACATATGTATATTCCTCTTTGCATAAATTATTTTAAGATATGAGTTATAATTACGTTATAATTAGACAACGAGAAAGTTACAAATTTAAAAATAATTTATGTTATATAAAAACTAAATGAATTTTATTAAATAAGTGTTAACAAAAATGCGTTTTTTGGAAATCCACCTTTCCTTGCTGATCGAGGCCGTACCCGATACAAATAAAAACAGTTTAAGTATAGTACTAGGAAGTGACTCCTAGGTCGTCTTCCAAGGAATATCTTATCAAGCAAAAGGTCGAACACATAGTATGCATAGAAAACAGGGGGTTTTTTTTTGTGTTGAATATTGAATAATTGAAATCAAAACAGAATTAAATCAAAACGAAGAAACAGATAAGGAAAAGCGGATAAACCCCTTTGGCTCGCGTTCACAACTCTATCATCGGTCACAAAAGATCAATTTCTTTCCTCTTCACTGTCCAACTCGTGAGAATTAAATACTAAGCGAAAATTCAATTCTCACCCCAAAACCCAAACCTCTAATTAAGCATTAAAAGCCAAAGCATGGAGTTTTTACGAGTTTGCATAAATTAAGCATTCATACACATGGATTATCTCTATATAATGGAACTAAGCGAACCATAACATATCAATAAGCATGCAAACAGTGAATTAAAACGAAATAGCATTAAGATCAAAACCTCAAGAGTATGTGATACATTACCAAAGGGATTTAACCTAAGAGTTTAGCCTTCCATGAAGAAAAATACCAAAAAAACGTGTAGAAAAGGGAAGAGAGAGAAACCCTAGCAGCCACCACAAGCTTGGAGAGCAAAACTAAGCCTTCTCTATGAGAGAGAATGTAAAAAAACATGAATGGAAGGTCTCCCCAAGGGTTTACACGAATTTGGCTTTTTAAATCACAAAACGGGCCTAAATCATGGGCCCAAATCCTAAGGAAAGCTTATCTCTAAATTAAATCTAAAAATATCTTATAGATAAAATCTAAATCTTAAAAGATATAACTAAATCTCAACTAATCCTAAAGATAGATTACAATCTTCACTTCATCATATATCTTCTCTTCCAACATTAAATCTTCATTCCCAAAATGTCCAAAAAGCCCTTGTGCCAAATATGACCTGAAAATAGAAATAGAATTAATTAGGCTAAATAATCCCAAATTAAACAATATTCAGAATAGTAGTCCAATAAACTCTAAATCACTAAATCAAGCTAAACAATGTCAAATAGGCAACAAGTATCAATAATAGGAGTAAAATAATGCAAGGAATAATGGGAAATAAAATGCTCATCAAATACCCCCACACTTATCCTTTTGCACTCCTGGGCAAAACTAAGAATTAGGACTGAGAAGATCAATATGCACCAAAGTGAATCATGTAACAAGATTACTAAAACTAATGAATGCAAACCTAAGAGATTACATACTTCACAATGAATTCTAGGAAATGCAAAGAAATGGGCAAAATCGAGCACACGAAGAGAATAAGGACCAAAGAATCAAAGCATCCATGAACATCATCCAATTATTTCAAATATGCAAAGAAAACCAATGACATCAAGAGGGTAGTCACAAAGATGATAGAAACTCACAAGGATCACTCAATAGTGTTTACACTCAAGTGTTTAAGGTTAATCAGTGTTTACACTCAAGGCACATCATGAAAAACAAACACAACCATAGGCTTGACAAGCCTCTAACATCAACAATCAATACACATGCACATTAAGATCAAAAGGTCTTTTCAGGGTTGTAATGGGGCCAAGGACAAGGTAGGATAAAAATATGGGAAATGTAGCTAAAACCCAAGGAAATAAAGGAGCAATGGGGAATAAGTAAAAAATAAGCACAATCCACCCCAGAATGAAATGGTAAACATAACAACAACCTCTAATTCCAATCCTCCATGCCTCAATCAACCTTTTATTCCATTTTTTTTCTTCTTCTTCTTTCTTTCTTTTTTTTTCATCATTCATTTTTTCAATTTTTTTTTTCATTGCAGAACTTCATGAACGAAAGGAAAGAAGAAACAACAAAAATGGCATAATGAGATAAAGCCATAATTACATCACCGACCATAGAGGCAAAACCCAGAACTCACAAGAGATGAAGAACAAAGCACCCTCGCTTACTTAATACCCATTCCCAAAACAATTCCAAAGCTCCAACATTCCCTAAGGTTATGACAATCATGGTTTTTCAGTCATAGGCTTGTAATGAGCTAAAGAACAAAGAAAAGGGATATAAAGGCTCAAAGGGGCTATCAAAGGATAAATTCATTCAAGGTAGGCTCATATGGCTAGTGGCTTATTCAAGAAAAAAAACAATGCCTAAATCATTTCAAAATGTGCATGGGAATATCAAGTATCAACAAGAGTCAAGTCAAGTTCTAGAGTGCAAGTAATCCAGAGTGCAATCACACATGAAAGAAAAATTAGGTGGCATATATAGCAATCCACCCACAATTAAGGCTCAAATCCTCACAAAAGGGACAATTCTATCACAGTGTTACCACCTCTTAATTATCAAAAGCAACTTTACACACAGAAATGCATGAATTCAGACACAAGATACCAAGACTCTACTAAAATGAAGCAAAAACATGCAAGAAAATGCCCAAAACTTAGCAAAACCTAAAAAATCAAAGCAAAAATATGCAACCTAAACTACTCTCCCCCTCACACTTAAATCACACATTGTCCTCAATGGAACACAAATAGCAGAATCAGACAGATATAGACAAGTGCAATAAAAAGAGTAAGGAAGGAGAAAAGAAGACTCCCGAAATCATGGTGGGTCAAAAATGGGGTCGACCAATGAGGCTTCCTCCACAGGTGCATCATCCAAAGTAGGAGAGGTTAGGAAAGGCTTGAGTCGGTGGCCATTGACTTTGAAGCTCTTGTCTGTGGACTCACTCTTGATCTCCACAGTGCCATAAGGAAACACCTGGGTGACTACAAACGGTCCAATCCATTTAGAGCGGAGCTTTCCACTCATGAGTCCAAGCCTAGAGTTGTAGAGCAACACTTTTTGACCAACCAAGAACTCATTTCTGCAAATTGAGCTATCATGGAGCTTCTTGGTCTTCTCTTTGTAGAACTTGGAATTCTCATAGGCCTCCAAACGGATCTCATCTAGCTCACTCAACTGCAGCTTCCTCTCCTCACCCGCTTGATCAAGAGCTAAGTTGCATTGCTTCACAGCCCAATATGCACGGTGCTCTGATGGGAGAGTCCAGTCAGGTGGTTGGATGATGAGAGTGGTGGTGAGTGCTCTCTTTAGCTCATCAAATGCCTTCTTGCATTGGTCTCCAAACTCAAATGTGGTATCCTTTTGAAGCAAGTTGGATAGTGGAAGGGCTATCTTGCTAAAGTTCTGAATAAACCTGCGATAGAAACCTGCATGGCCAAGAAAAGAACGCACCTCTCGCACGCAAGAGGGGTAAGGCAAATGTGATATTACATGCAGCTTAGTAGGGTCAACCTCTATGCCCTTATGCGAAATAATGTGCCCTAAGACTATGCCTTGTTCTACAATAAAATGACATTTTTCAAAATTCAAGACAAGGTTAGTCTCAATGCACCTATTAAGCACCTTAGACAAACTATCAAGACATGCATCAAAAGAGGAACCATATACACTAAAATCATCCATGAAGACCTCTATGCAATGCTCAAGTAAGTCATTAAAAATACTCATCATACATCTTTGAAAAGTGCCAGGAGCATTGCATAGGCCAAAAGGCATCTTCCTATAAGCAAATGTACCAAAAGGACAGGTAAATGTGGTCTTATGTTGGTCCTCTGGTGCAATACAGATTTGGAAATAACCAGAGAAACCATCTAAGAAGCAATAGTGAGATTTACCTGCCAGGCGCTCCAACATCTGATCAATGAAGGGAAGAGGAAAGTGATCCTTGCGGGTCGCCTGGTTGAGCTTCCTATAATCAATGCAGACTCTCCAACTGTTCTGCACTCTAGTGGGAATCAACTCATCCTTTTCATTTTTGACAACTGTCACCCCAGACTTCTTGGGAACTACTTGAACCGGGCTTACCCAAGTGCTGTCTGAAATGGGGTAGATAATACCAGCTTGCAGCAGCTTAGTGACCTCTTTCTTTACCACATCAAGAATCTGGGGGTTCAACCGTCTCTGGGGTTGTCTCACTGGTTTAGCCCCATCCTCCAATAAAATCTGATGCATGCACATGGAGGGGCTAATACCAGGTATGTCTGCCAAAGTCCATCCTATTGCCCTTTTGTTTGCTCTAATCACATCCAGCAGCTGCTTCTATTTATCAACAGAAAGGGAGGTAGAGATGATCACTGGAAGTTTCTGCTCAGCCTCCAAGTAAGCATATTTGAGATGAGGAGGAAGGGGCTTCAGGTCCAATAAAGGTGCCTGCATCACAGATGGAACTAAAAGAGCAGCAAAATTGGATTCTGCCGCCTGCACCTGAACAAATGGGTTACACTCATGCATAACAGAAATGGGGTTAGGGTTAGCATGATCTGAATCTATATCATATGAATCAACAGATGCAGTAGCAGAATTTAAAAACTGGTCAATTTCAATGCATGCAGTGCACATTTCGGAATCAGAACATGCAGAACAAGTAAATGAGCTAGTGAAAGATGGCAAATCATAATCATGCAAAAAGTCTAGAACATGCTCATCAATCAGATCATCAATCAAGTCAACATGAAAGACAGATTGGTCATCAGAAAAATGTTTCATAGCATCAAAAATATTGAATCGAACCACACTGTCATCAAATTCCATGGAAAGTGTACCTGCATGCACATCTATCTTGGTTCGGGCTGTTTTCAAAAATGGTCTCCCTAATATGATAGGGACAGCACTACGAGAGGTGTCCTCTTCCATATCAAGAATATAAAAATCAGCAGGAAAGATAAGCTCTTCAACCCGAACCAAGACATCCTCTATCAAACCTGCAGGGTAGGCAGTAGATCTATTTGCCAAATGAATAACCACACCCGTAGGTTGAAGAGGTCCAAGTGAAAGAGATTTGAAAACAGACATAGGCATAACATTAATAGATGCTCCTAAATCTAGCAAAGCATTCTCAAATTTAGTATTACCTATGATACAAGGCACGGAGAAAGTTCCAGGATCCTTACACTTTTCAGGAATATGAGGGACGGGTTTACCTATAAGAGCAGAGACATTTCTTCCCATGTTGATCCTCTCATTGCCCTTGAGCTTCCGTTTGTGTGTGCATAGATCCTTCAAGAACTTTGCATACCTTGGAATCTGCTTGATTGCATCAAGAAGGGGTATGTTGACTTCCACCTTCCTGAATGTGTCAAGTATCTCTTTGTCAATCTCTTCCATTTTCTTGCTTTGAGTCACCCCCCTTGGTGGGAAAGGAAGAGGAATGGGGGGTGGTTGTTGGGCAGCAGCAGGTGTTGTGCTTGTGGAAGGCTGAGCTGGATGGGATTTTCTGGTACTTGTGTGCTCACTCTCCTCGACCATTTGGCTCTTCTTGTTGGTTGAAACTAGATCATCTTTGTTGAGGTCAGATTCTGGTGTGGGTGTGACAATCTGCTTCCCTGACCTTAGACTAATAGCATTCACATTCTGGTTTGGATTGATCACTGTTTGGGATGGCAACTTGTTAGAATTATGAGATTGCATAGTGTTGATTGCTGTTGCCATCTGTCCCATCTGATTGGTCAAAGATTGAAGGGCATGCATCTGTGGGGTGCTCAGCGGATGTGCATATGCCACATAATCTAGCAGGCAGAGACAACTTCTTCTGGTTGATGGCCAATTGAGTGACCAAAGTTGTAAGTGAATCTATCTTCTGTTCAAGCTTCTCAACCTTACCAGAACTTGTGCCAACATCATTCACTCCTCTCACTATGATTGCATCGCTGTTGCCCCTTGCATGGAATTGTTGACAATTGGAAGCCATCTTCTCAATCTTGACTCTGGCTTCTAAAGGTGTCATGTCTCCTAGGGCACCACCACTTGCAGCATCAAGCATGTTTCTCTCCATGAGGTTGAGACCTTCATAGAAATATTGAATAAGCAGCTGCTCTGAGATCTGATGGTGGGGGCAGCTCGCACACAGTCTCTTGAATCTCTCCCAATACTCATAGAGACTTTCTCCACTTTGTTGCCTGATGCCTGATATATCCTTTCGGATTGCTGTTGTTCTGCATGCAGGGAAGAATTTCTCCAAAAATGCCCTCTTCAGGTCATCCCAGACTGTGATAGAACCAGGGGCCAGATCGTACAACCAATCCTTGGCTAGCCCCTCTAGGGAGTGTGGGAATGCCTTAAGACAAACATGATCCTCTTGCACATCATGTGGTTTCATAGTAGCACATACAATATGGAACTGCTTGAGATGTTTATGAGGATCCTCACCTGCAAGACCATTAAACTTGGGCAACAAATGAATTAGTCCAGACCTTAGCTCATACGGGTCATCGGGATACTGGATGCACAAATCTTCAATAGTGAAATCAGGTGCAGCCAGCTCCCTCAATGTCCTCTCACGTGGTGGAGGTTGAGCCATATTTTCAGAATAATCAGAATAAGAATCAGAATTTATAGGAATAGAAGAAAAAGAAGCAGACTCACTATGTAAAGACTCAATAGACTCACTACCTATGGACTGGTTCCTATTTTGTCTAACTAGTCTGTGATAAGTTCTATCAATTTCAGCGTTATATGGATGCAAGTAGCTTGGGTTGCCCCTAGTCATGTATTGAACAGAACACCATTAAGCATAGCAAACTGTCACTAATATACATGACCAAAATAGGCAACAAAATTTTTTTATTTTTTAAAATTTTTTTCTTTATTTTTTTCAGCACCCTAAAATCATGAAAACATACCACAAAAAGTTTGAGGACAAAATTCAAAAGGGAACCAAGTCAAACAATTAAATCAGAGACCAAAAACTAAGAAAATAAAACTTGTAAAATAAAAAAGAAATAGTAAAACGGCTTTTTCAGGATCCAGACGAAGGAGTTTTCTGACAAAGTCAGAAAAATCAGATTATTCAGAAAATTCCCTTCGATTTGATATAAAATTCGTTGCAGAAAAATAAAGTTGAGACGATTTGAAGAAAGTGCTGCTAAAACTTGGAAAATTTTTCTGGAACTCACAACCAGTGATGATCTGAGTGATCGTGGTGCCTCGAAACCTTTTTATATGATAAAAGTAGTGTGGATATAAATTTTCGTGCAAAAATTCCACCCACAACTATGTGAACTAGCAACCACAGAATCAATCAAATACACTAATTGCAACAAAATAGCAAAACAGCAAACAGTGCAACTTCAACCGGTTATCAGAATTGACTACTAGACCCTAAATCAGACACGACACACTATAATAACTATACTAACTACGACACTAACTAACTACTAATGACCTTTGGCAAGAACCGATACTCCCCGGCAACGGCGCCAAATTTGATCGAGGCTGTACCCGATACAAATAAAAACAGTTTAAGTATAGTACTAGGAAGTGACTCCTAGGTCGTCTCCCAAGGAATATCTTATCAAGCAAAAGGTCGAACACATAGTATGCATAGAAAACAGGGGGGTTTTTTTTGTGTTGAATATTGAATAATTGAAATCAAAACAGAATTAAATCAAAACGAAGAAACAGATAAGGAAAAGCGGATAAACCCCTTTGGCTCGCGTTCACAACTCTATCATCGGTCACAAAAGATCAATTTCTTTCCTCTTCACTGTCCAACTCGTGAGAATTAAATACTAAGCGAAAATTCAATTCTCACCCCAAAACCCAAACCTCTAATTAAGCATTAAAAGCCAAAGCATGGAGTTTTTACGAGTTTGCATAAATTAAGCATTCATACACATGGATTATCTCTATATAATGGAACTAAGCGAACCATAACATATCAATAAGCATGAAAACAGTGAATAAAAACGAAATAGCATTAAGATCAAAACCTCAAGAGTATGTGATACATTACCAAAGGGATTTAACCTAAGAGTTTAGCCTTCCATGAAGAAAAATACCAAAAAAACGTGTAGAAAAGGGAAGAGAGAGAAACCCTAGCAGCCACCACAAGCTTGGAGAGCAAAACTAAGCCTTCTCTATGAGAGAGAATGTAAAAAAACATGAATGGAAGGTCTCCCCAAGGGTTTACACGAATTTGGCTTTTTAAATCACAAAACGGGCCTAAATCATGGGCCCAAATCCTAAGGAAAGCTTATCTCTAAATTAAATCTAAAAATATCTTATAGATAAAATCTAAATCTTAAAAGATATAACTAAATCTCAACTAATCCTAAAGATAGATTACAATCTTCACTTCATCATATATCTTCTCTTCCAACATTAAATCTTCATTCCCAAAATGTCCAAAAAGCCCTTGTGCCAAATATGACCTGAAAATAGAAATAGAATTAATTAGGCTAAATAATCCCAAATTAAACAATATTCAGAATAGTAGTCCAATAAACTCTAAATCACTAAATCAAGCTAAACAATGTCAAATAGGCAACAAGTATCAATAATAGGAGTAAAATAATGCAAGGAATAATGGGAAATAAAATGCTCATCACTTGCCTAAATGACGAGGTCTTGTGCATGTTCCTCTTTGCATCAATTTCTTCTTTAAAGAAAAATAAATAAAAAAATAAAATTAAAACAATAAGAACTACGTTGCCTTGATTCCTCATTTTATGAGGGTACGTAAGACCAAGGGCAACCTTGTCAGGCATTACAATAAAAAACAATTTTTTTTTGCAAATCAATTATTTAGGTCTTTTAATTAAAATCAGTCAAATGTACCATTTTCGAATGGGCGAACGGGGTGCTAATACCTTCCCCGACTCGTAACCGACTCCCGAACTCGGAATCTATCTAGTTTGAGACTACGTTTTATCCGTTTTAATTAATTATTACTTTTCCGCGTTTTTGCAACAAAACGCGGTGGTGACTCCAAATTGGGTCAACCGACCCCCACTCGTAGGCGAGGCCCCGAGGGCGACCCGGAACCCCAGCCGCGACAGTCACCAGATGACATCTTGCCTTTCCCTCTATTCTTATAGGAATAGGGACCCTTGTGGCGGTTATCATGTCCCTTTCGCCTCTGCGGTCCATACCCCTGATGTTCCTTCTTCCCTTCTACAACTTGTAAAGCCTCAGCCTTCTTATCGTCTTCATACATTCTACACATATCTACTAACATAGGGAAACTCTGAATCTTCTGGTAACTGAACACTGACTTCAATTCATGTCTCAGTCCTCCTTCAAACTTAATACACTTACTCCTTTCATCAGGGTTCATCTTATAATAAGGAGAGTACTTCATCAACTCCTCAAATCTTGCAGCATACTCACCCGCACTCATACTGCCTTGCTTGAGCTGCAAAAACTCAACCTCTTTCTTCCTTCTCAGATCCTCAGGAAAATACTTATTCAAGAACTTCTCCATAAACACTCCCCATGTTATTTCTCTTCCTTCATGGGCTAATAACTGGGTAGTATGGTTCCACCAATGCTCAGCTTCCCCTTCTAGCATGAAAATAGCATAGGCTATCTTCTGAGCATCATTACATTCCAAAGTTCTAAAGATCTTGTTCATCTCCAAGATCCACTTGTTAGCTTCTTCAGGCTTGAACCCACCAGCGAACTTTGAGGGATTACAGCTTCTAAAATCAAACAAAGTCGTAGCTTCAGCAGCTGCCACATTCACTAGAGGCGGATTAGCAGGTTGATGCTGATGCTGATTCTGCTGCATGTTTTCCAACACTGCAGTAATTCGCTCCAACATCTCATTCGTATGATCTCTATAATGCGCCGCCATAGTAGATCTGCACTATGGACTTGGGTCATAAAAGGTCTATCTAAACTGCTGCTTACTATATATTTCTATCTTAGACAAAACATTCATAAGACTTAAGCTATATGAAATAAATCAAATAGCAAGGAAACATTACTCATATGGAGAACCATTCTGTCGGATCATGCTTGAGAGGATCAAGAATCTGGACCATATGCTCCGATACCATAAAAACGTGTGACGCACGCTCTTTTCTCAAATCTTTATAGTTAAATAAAGATATCATATGAAGAATATGGACTTGTTGTAACACCCCGATTTTATATTATAAAATATAAGGAAATAAAAGTTTTGGAAATAATTAAGGAACTTTAAAAGTAATTTCATTAAATGTAATACATAAATCAGAGTTTGAAATTAGAACGGATAATTTTAAAAATTAAATTTTACAAATTAAGTCTATACAAAATGTGGGGCACCCTGTTACAATGCAAACAGTTTATATAAAATTTCCTTTCTTTCGACTTGTTCCGCTGCGCACTCTGATCTCCAGCTTCTTGAACATGTACCTAAATTGTTAACCACTAAGGGTGAGATCTTTCACAACACAGTGAATTAAAAAGGACAGTAAATAGTTCATAATAAAACTTAAGACTAATAACCAAATCAAAGATAGAGGCAACAACACACAATCACACTCACAATTCCATTTTTATTCATTTCATTCATATTCATTCAACTTTCCATTATTCACTTCGTTTCCATTTCCCTTTTCATTCTCATTTCCATTTCTATTTATCCATTCCAATATCCGTACATTCTAACAATTAAACTATTATAACACTTAGTTACAACTATAAGCAGTTAGCACTTAGGTTGTATATTGATTAATTAGCAATCAATAACAAACAACGAATCAGCAGACAACCAATAGATCAATCGACATGCTCAGGTATGTCTCAGGGTGCTATAATTTAAGTCATCTTCCTAATGTTCTTCACTTCCTACTTTAACAATACACAAAATAATTCAATATAACATTTATAAAAATATAAGACTTAACTAAAGTTACAAGAGTAACTCTAATCAAACACTAATTTGCTACCCGCATTCTAATTTAACTATTAACCCCAAATCCTATTATAAACTCTAACTATCCCTAACTCAAAGTGTGGAAAGAATCCCCCCCTTACCTTTTGAAGAGAAAAGGAGAAGTTGAGGGTGAGAATGGCACTCCACCATGCCCTTGGGACAAGCTCCTAAGCTTTAAATTCCATACTCCTTAATCATTTTCTAGCTTCCCTTGAGGATTGCCCATCTCCATGTGAAGGATTTAGGAAGTTAGGGTTTGAAATGGAAATTGGGGTTTTGGAGGGAGAGGGATTGAAACGAGATTTGAGAGATGGAGATTGATAGGAAGTTGATGGGGAATGATTATAGGGTGTTAATTTGGTGAGATTTGGTGTTAATTTGATATTAGAGAAGGATTGGGGAAGAGAGAAGGAGAAGGGTTCGAATGAAAGAGGAAGAAACAATGAGAATCAACACAAGAGAAACGTGTTTTAAGTCTGTGCTGACAGTGGTTAATCGATTAACCACTTTAGTTAATCAATTAACACTCATTGTTTACAAAGGACTAATCGATTAATACATGAGTTAATCGATTAGTGCCTGAAGGTGCCCTTAAATCTAATCGATTAAGCTAAGCCTTACTCGATTAGTGGCTGAATGTGGCTCAAAATTTAATCGATTAAGGGAGCTCTTAATCGATTAATGCCCTATATTTTCCTTTCTTTCAAGCATTATAAGGGTTCTAAGCCATTCCTAACACACCCTAACTTATCCTACCATAAATCCACTATCTAATCACTTCCTAAACACCTCTTAACACATACCAAACATCACAATAACTACTTAATAATAATAAACACATAATTCACAAACACGGAAAGGCGAAACGAATTAACAATCGAATTCTAGACTTATCCTCTCCTAAAACACTCGATCTAACTCGACCGACTTAAGCCAACCCTATAACCACTTAACCTTAATACCAATCATGCACGAGGCATAACCAATAGGGTCGGATAAACTCACATGCCTCGACCACCTACTAGATTCCGGAACTCAGTCGAAACGTGAGTTCGAAGGAATTCTCCGAACATGGAAACTAGGGTCTATTCTTACGCTCAAGGCTCTATCCTAGGATCCTTTACCCACTCACTCTATCGAGGTCGAAACTCTAAAAGGCACTCATCAGGACTCCGGAACTCTTGGCACCCGAACCAACACAATTCCTACTTACATGATCGCAACCACACCAATCTAAACCTAAACCGATTACCCTTCGACTATAACCAATGACTCTAGAACACTTCCCTACGCAACCTAACGATACGATCACACAACCAATACACACATACACACAAGGAAACAAGTACAATTACTTACATTTAGGAATAAATACAAGCACATACGTATATATATATATCCTAACTCAACCTAAATACATATATCTATACATAGATGCATATAAGCATACACATGCAAATACACACACATACATTCATATACTCACGAATATAATTACAATTACTAACACCGACCTAGAGATATATTTACATAAATATACTCGGATACTAGGGAAGTATTTACAAACATATACACACATGAATATTTTAGCTTAACATAACTATATACATATATGTATATAATAAGAAAATAGTTGTAAATCATTTTTCATACATCTTTTCTACATACGCAAAATATTCTTAAATATAATTATTAGGTTAATAAAAACGAGGATGTTACAATTCTCCTCCACTTATAAGAATTTCGTCCCCGAAATTCACTCTTTGAAAAACATTTAATACAAGTCCATAAAAACTAAATAAAGAGATAGACCATCTCACTTAAATCTCTCAAAATATGTACAATATAGATACAGAATCAAAATATGAAATCTCAGCGATGGTCTGATGATCCTTCTCCAAGCCATGATCCTCCTCAGGTCTCCAACTGTTGCTCCACATGTCCCACATCCTAACTATCTATATCATGCATTGCCCGGTGGATTCCCAACTCCCCACTGGCTCCCAGTGGAATGCTCGATTGGATCTCCCTCACTCTCTGCCTCCTCGGGGTCCTCCTCGACCTCGTCCGACTGAGTCGGTACCCTACCACAGGGCACTGGGTCAGCTGATGGAGTCCCATGAATCGGACTCATCGGACTAGGAACAAGAGTCTCCTCACGAACCACACGGGAAGCAGAGGGATGGGATCGGGTAGCTGCTCTAAATCGAAAAGTATGAAAACGACGAGCTGGTCGAGCCGGTTGTGGTCCATGGTAAGTATAAAAAGGGGGCACATGCAGGGTATAGATAATAGGGATGCGGAACCTATGAGGACGGACATGAGCCAAGGGATTGGGGTGATAGGGGGTCACCTCTACCTCTCCCTCGAAGGTGGCTCTGTGGTCCTCGTAGTACCACACTCCACTAGGGAGTGGGCGAAACTCTATGCAAGCTAGATAGTGAGCCATCACCTACAGTGGGCATAAGGGGTAAGCAATACAGTTCACATAGTCGAATAAGAATAATTAAAGCAAGTAAACAATCACATATACCAAGTAGTCAAGTGATAAGCATAAACATATGAGCAAGCCAGTTTCATTATAATTAATCTCTTTAATTATATGGCATGATGCATGCTCACTATTTCTCAATTCCTAAGATTCTCCAGCTATCACTTTATGGACGTCCATCCAAACAACCCATATACGTTCTCATAACGTATAGCGAACCTGCTCGGAACGTGATACCGTCGATGAACGTCACGCCGCGAAGACGTAATAACCACATCAACGGCATCCCACAATGCTGGCCACATTACCAAAATGTGTCATCGAGCAAGCTGCACAAACATGATTGGAACGTGGTACATAACGCCATTACCAATGTATGTGTCACGTCGCGAAGACGTAATAACCACATCAACAGTATCCCACAATGCTGGCCACATTACCAAAATGTGTCATCAAGCAGTTGCAAACAATTTGGTACTCCCAAAGTACCCTCCTCATGTTCCTCGAACATGACAAATGATATCCTATCGCCATATCACCATGTATGAATGCACATAAATAATCCATTTAAGATTATCCTTTAACCTCATTATGTGCAACATGTAATAAATTCATCAATGTATTTATCAATGTAATTGATCACATCATAACTTCTTTGGAACATGATTTATTCCTTATAAGTGTCATTAGGTTTTAAATAATTTTGCTATAATTGAAGATGGCATTTTTCAGTATTTCGACCAGGAAGACTCGAGTCTTTTCTAAAAGACTCGAGTAGTTCATCATTCTGTCCATAATACTCGAGTGGTTCATATGAGACTCGAGTGGATCATAAGGTTTCTGAAAAGTTTATGTTTCTGGTTTTCCAAAAATACTCGAGTAGTTTATGCAAGACTCTAGTAGTTCATCAAAAAGGTTCATTTGTTGCATCAGTCAATACTTGAGTCTCGACTCAGATACTCGAGCGTTGGTGCTATCAGACGCACTGGTGCATTAGAAAACAATCGAGTCTCGAGTCAAATACTCGAGTCTTGACTGACAGTAAACACTGAAAATTGCATTTTAACATACCATTTTAAATTCTAGCCAAAACTAATCAAAACCAATGATCAACAGAGTTATATATACTCATGCATATTAAACATGTTCCAACACAGAAATTACATAAAATTACAATTAATCAAAACTGAGCATCAATTATGCATAAAAATCACATTTTGAGCAACTTAACATACCAAATTCAATTTTATACACTTTTGGCATGAAAACAACTTGCATACAGCTCACATGCAACATAATAAACTTGCTCAGAACAAAGTTTCAACTCAAAAAGGCCTCCAAGCCTTAAACCTATTTCAATCTATGCCCATAGAGTCTCATGGTGACTCTTCACATAAAATTCAACACAATTAAACTTATTCTAGTGAATGTATAGCTTCACCCTTACCTCTAGGCTGTGAATCAACAAGAAATTTGCAGAGAAATTGACTGGAACTCCAAAATGTAACACCCCGCAAATTCCTCGTATTGATTTAAAATACTAAAGAAATTTATTTTGATGAAAATGTTTTTCCTAATTCACGTTTTCAAAATAATGAGTGATCTCAAAGAAATAACTTTCATAAGAACATATTATGAGTTTTAATAAGTTGAGTTTTGAGAAATAATTATATTCAATGTTGTTGTACTTTAAAGGAAATTGTGATTTTGTGTATGAGTCTTTTTGTGAAGAAAAATATTGTTTTTCTATGCATGAGTATGAATGTATGAATGTGTATGTGTGTAACGTGTATGAACATGTATGTATATATGTATATGTATGACACTTGTATATGAATGCATCTGAATATGCTTAGGATTATGTAAAGGATTATGATGTAGTATGCATGAAAAGTATGTGTGAAAATGATATGTGTATGCATGTTGGTGCAATACGTGTAAGTGTGTGTGTGCCGTGTATGTTGTGGGAAGGTGGAAACCTAGAAATCTCCTAAGTTGTAACCAAGCCCTAACTAAGTGAACTAAATCCCAACCAAAACTCTAACTAGATTAATGGAAACCCTAATGGAGAACCAACAAGTCAAAAGCCTAAATGAGCCCTAAATACCTAGTGTTCCCTACCTTGTCTCCTTAAGAGATGATAAACTCCACCCATGCAAAGTTTGTGGAGAACCGAATTTACCCCTTCCTTAAGAACTCTTGGCCGAATCCAAGCCAAGGACAAAAAGGGAAAAGCCTCATGCCTTTGCCTTTGCCTATATATGACTAAATGGGTGAAGTGTTGGCCATTTTCATTTACTCACTTCCACCCTTCATTCTTGTACATCTTTTCACTTTCCAAACATATTAGTTGAGAGCAACCATCAAAACTCTCAACACATAGAAAATAAAGAGGGAGGCCGTGAGCAAAGAAGGAAGAAGAAGGAGAAACCAAACCAAAAACCTAAGTCTCCCTTGAAGTTCCAAGACCTTAGAAGCTTGAAGATCAACCCTTTCTTGGTGGGTAGTTCGAAAATCATGAAGAAATTTGTAATAGATAGATTTTTCTTTTGATCTTGTAATTTTTCTTCTCCTTTTTCTTTGCATGTTAATTTTCTAAGCTTAAATGAGGAAGTACAAGTATGTTTGTACTTAATCATAAATTCTCAAAACTAAAAGTAACTTATAAACGTCTAACTAATGGATTTCATAACTCAATTAAGATCTTCATGAAAGATCTTAAAAGCTTTTCAACATAAATCTTAAAGATCTAAAAAGTTTTGAGATTTTTGTAAAGTTTAAAGTGTATCTCTTTGCATGTTAATTTCTCAAAGCTTAAAGGAACTCGTAAACGTCTAATTTCTCAAAATAAGTTTCTCATAAGAGATCCTAAAGCTTTTCAAACTAAATCTTCTAAATCTAAAGGTTTGATGAGATTTTTATAAAGCTTAAAGTAAATCTTTTTTTATGTTGAAATTTCTTTCTTAAACCGTGATTAAAAGATGTATTGGTGTTGCATGTGGATTTGTTGATGATCTTGATAATTTGAAGTTCATGCATGTGTTAAACAAACTTTGATCTTGAATTTTTAAGAAGTAAATGGACTAGAAAACAGTAGATCCTAAACTAGGTAATTCGGCCATATCTAGAAAATTAGGTTGTGATGACTTTTATTTTGTTTTGAGTCCATGCATGTTGGTTTGATACTTGTTAAAGATAATCTAAGTGATTTAAACGCTTTGATTTTTACTTGGATTTTTCTAAGCTTTGATCTTTGATTCTCTTTTCAAAAAGACTTTGATCTATTGTTTAATCTTGAAAAAGATTTGATTCTTGCCTTGATTTTCCATAACTTTGATCTTGAAGTTTTGCATGTACCTCTTTTACTCAAAAGTTTTGTTTCTTGGTTGCATGTTACGGTTTTGATGAGAACACAAAGGAAAACAACTTTTTCCAAAATGGTTTTGCTTTGATCTAAACCTAGATGTGTTTGAAAGTTAAGGATTTAAGTCTTTCCTCTTGATTTTGTTAATCGATTTTCGGTCAAGCTTTGAAAATCAAAGAAAACCATGATTTATCTTCCTAAAAGATTTATGTATGTGACTCTCTTTTGTTTTAAATGATTTTAGAAGCACATGCAAAAGAAAATGAAAATGAAAATGTATTTGAGTGACTAAGAGGTCACGGTTTTGAAAGAAAAAGGAGTGGCATTTTTCTAAAAACCATGTGTTTGAAAGGCATGTTTTTAATTTGTTGAAAAAGTGCATCAAAAACCTTGTTTTGTCAAAATAGGGTTCGGCCTATACACATAGAATGGTCTAGGATTCTTTCTCAAGGAAATGACATGAAAATAATGATTATGTTTTGTGAATTATGGTTAGATTAATATGTTTGAAATTGTGTTGTGCACCTTTAATTTATATTCGGTTTTAATTAAAGACAAAGGGAGCAAATGAATTAAATGGTATTAGAAAAGTTTTGTGTATTCAGGTAAGAATAAAAGAAAGAGAAAATAATTTGTTGCATGAAAATGAAAATAGAATTTAAGTACTTGAATTAAATCAAGTTGATTTATGTGTTTAGTCTTGTAATTCTTAACTTGTTTTCTTTGATTACATTCGGTCATATAAAGTTAGAGAGTTTAAATGCATGAAATCAAATGTGCATGATGATTTTTTGAAAGGAATAAAAAATATTTAACGAGAGGAAAATAAATATTAACATGTTTGGTTTGTAACCTTGATTCAACTTGGTTTGTGAATGCATGCATGACTAAATGTTTTGTTTTTTAAAAAATAAATTATTTATGAGTTGTATGATTGCTTTGATGATTTATTGAATTAGTTATATATTTCTAATTATGTGTTGCGTATATGTTGAGTTGATATGTGGAAAATAATTGAGTGTATAACTAATTTCGAAATTTATTGGTTTTAAAATAATTTGATTTGATTTGTTTAAGAATCTTTTGAATTATGTTCATGGCAGTCCCAAGTTGTTTTGTGATAAAGATTTGAGTTTTTAAAGTGTTAATTTTGAATAAAGAAGTTGTTTTAAACGAAAAGCGTTTTTACGGTGTTTTCGGGGCCTTTATCAAAGTGATTTTTTTTAAAATGACCCTTGCTGTCCAAGATTGTTTGGACCTGCTTCTTATGATTAAAAATGTTTTCATGCAATTTAAAGGGTGGATTTAAGTGATAATTGATTTAAGAAAAACCCAGACTGAAAACAGTAAATTTTTCGGTGTTTTTGAACATGTTTATAGTGCTATCCAAAACGGACCAGCGACCAAACCAAATGATCTAAACCATTTTATTAAATGTTTTCAAATGGTTTTAAAATATTTAAAGTACTAGAAAACATGGAAAATGTTTTGATAAAACAAGAGTGTTTTATTTAATACGAGGAATGAAAGATGTTTAAGTTACGGAAAAGATTTTCTTAATACAAGTTAATAACATAAGCGTATTTTATTTAGTACGAGGAATTTAAAAGACGAGGGATTGGGGCAGCCGGCAGCGCAAGGATCCAAGGAGACGGTACGCATTAAATAGCTGGACCTCAGGTGAGAGAGAAGCTTTCCTAAGACACCGTGGTAGTTAGGTGATTTAGTAGGACGTTCCGTATCATCTCAAAGATCGTAACTAAGTGGTTAGAGTCAGTAGTATAAGTGGCAATTGTTTGATTGTGTGGCCACTTATACGAATGCGACGAAGACCACATTGTTGTGTGATGTTTGTGTGAATGATAGCATGCTTTTATATATTTATTTAATTATGCCTTATGTTATTTATTGCTGTAAATGAAAATGAGTAATATGTTGATGGACGTCTGTTACGTCCTGAAAATAGAAGTGACATAAATAAGATTGTGAAGCAAAGACATAATGAAAGAGAAATAATGGTTGAAAATAAAGTATATGTTGGAAGAGAAAGAAAGAATTGAGATTGGGGGAAGGAAGGAATGATAATGCTGAGAACGAGCCAGAGCTGGGAAAGTATTGTTGTTGTTGGAACAAGATGTGATGTGAATTGAGCGGAGCTAGGCTCCTGTGTTTTTGGTTTTAGTCTGAGACTAGTGTTGAGTTGAGCTTGCTCCTCCATTAGCGCTCAACAAAGTAGTAATTTCTTAAAAGGTTTTTGAAAAACGGTTTTTGAAAAGGTTTTTGAAAAGAGATTTTCGAAAAGATTTTTGAAAAGAGATCTTGTGGAGAAGGGTGAAAAGAAATTTTTAGAAATGAATTTGTGAAAAGAAATTCTTTTGAGAATGTTGTCGAAAAGAGGTTTTGAGAAATTTTATGAAAAGTATTTTCAGAAAAGTTTTTGAAAGACAATTTTGTGAAAAGTTTTGATGTGAAGGTTTTCGAAAAGAGATTTTATGAAAGTTTATGATATGAGATTTTCCAAATAGTTTATGAAAGTGTGTTGAGGAAAGTAAGATTGTTCTTAAACACCTATTCAACCCCCCCTTCTAGGGTTCTCCTAGTGTCTCCTAGTTATTTCACCCACCGATTGTAGTTCTTACAATTGGTATCAGAGCTCGGTCGAAAGACACGAGCATAGAGCTTTTTCGTTAAGATCCTTGAGGAAACTACAATGGGTTCTACAGATCCCTTTGGTGGTGAAGGTGCTTCAATTAGCCGCCCTCCTATGTTTGGTGGAGAGGGTTATTCTTATTGGAAAGTTAGAATGAGAATTTTTATAGAAGCCATAGACATGAACATTTGGGAAGCCATTGAGAATGGTCCTCATATTCCCTCAAAACAAGTAGAAGGTGTATCTCAACTTACCCCCATAGATAAGTGGACCGATGATGATAAAAGGAAAATTCAATATGATTTAAAAGCAAAGAATATCATCACCTCTGCTCTATCTTATGATGAGTTCTTTAGAGTCTCCCAATGTCATAATGCCAAACAAATGTGGGACACCTTGCAAGTCACACATGAAGGCACTAGTGAAGTTAGGCGTGCTAGATTAAATTCTTTGATGCATGAATATGAATTGTTTCGTATGTTGCCTAATGAATCTATATGTATTATGCAAAAACGTTTTACTCATATTATTAATCATCTCATTGATCTTGGAAAAACTTTCATGAATTGTGAACTTGTTAACAAAGTTTTAATATGTCTAAGTAGGGAATGGCAACCCAAGGTTACCGCAATTGTTGAATCAAAGGACTTGGACACCATGGACTTAGCTACACTTTTCGGAAAGCTTCAAGAACATGAAATGGAGCTTGGACGTTTGCATATGCATGAAGAATCGGATAAGTACAAGGAAAGAAAAGGAATCGCTCTTAAAGTTCAAAGGTCATATAGAAAAGAAGAGAGTTCTGATAATGATGAAGATTCCGATTCGGACATTGATGAAGAGGAGATGAAACTTCTACTAAGAAATTTTAGCAAGCTTCTAAGGAGAAAAGGAAGGTTGAACAAAGACAAAAGTAAAGAGAAGAATTCCCCACACTACAAGACCAAGACAACAAAAGAAGGAGTAGTTTGCCATGAATGTGGAAAGCCCGGTCATCTCAAGTATGCATGCTCTAAGTATCTCAAGAAGAAGGAGAAAGAGAAGAAAAATGCAAAACACAAAAGAGCATACATAGTTTGGAATAGTGATGATGAAGAAGACAAGAAAAGCACATCAAATAGTTCTTCGGATGATGAAGAAGCCGCTTGTCTCAACTTGATAGCTCTAGTAGATGAAGAGGAAAGTTCAAATCATGAATCAAGTGAACAAAGCGACGAAAGTGATGTAAGTGAAACTAAATCCGAAATTTCTTCCAAATATGAAATTTTATATAATGCTTATGAAGAAATGCATGAACATCTTAAGAAACTAGCTTTGAAAAACATTGAAAGGAAGAAGCTCATTTTGAAACATCAACAAGAGATTTTAGAACTTCAAAAACAAGTTGATGAGCTTAATCTTCAAAATGAAACTCTTGATCTCATTTATGCTAGTTCTTCTTATGATTGTGCTAGTAGATTGAATATTGTGGTTGATTGTGAGAATTGCAAGTTGCTTAAAGATGAAAATGCTATTTTGAAAAATAAGCTTGCAAGTTTCACAAGTGGTGATATTAAATTGCGCACATTGTTAAATTTTCAAAGATAAAATTCAAGCAAGTTTGGTTTGGGTTATACTAATGCTAAGAGTAAGTCTCATAGAAATGTTGTTGATTTTTCTAAAGTTGATTTTTCAAATGCACCAACATGTTTCTATTGTGGCACTCATGGACATACTTCAAATGTGTGTTATGTTAAAGTGCATGGTATACCTAGAGGAAATTTTGTTTGGGTTAAGAAGGATGAGAGTCCCTTAACTAACAAAAATGGATCCAAAACTATTTGGATACCAAAAAGCAAAGCATGATTGTTTTGTAGGTGTGATTGAAGAGCAAAAGGCTTACAAGTGTTATTCATTATTTGCTTCTTCAAATCTCAAGTGAAACTCCTATATTTTGGTACAATTGATATTGTTGAATATTCACAATTGGTATCAAGTGAATTTCTTACAAGAGATAGCAAGCATTCACAATTGGACTTACATTTGGTATATTCTATTCTTGCTATTAGTCTTTGACAATTGATATTACTTCTACAAAATTCTTAATTGGTATCATTGTGTGATTATTATATGTTTATCATGCTATTGTTGGTTTTATGATATTTCTTTACAATTGATATTCTACTTTGTTAAGTGATATGATAACTCTTTAGTTACAATTGGTATTATATTTCATTGTTATATCTCTTTCCAATTGGTATCACATTTCAAAGTATAGTTCTTTAGTTTTACATTTGGTATCATTGATTAATTGGTATCAATGTTGTGAAGAAATTAATGTTGATTTCTCTATTTTGGCTTAGAATTTTATATTTCAATTGGTATATATTACATTTTGATAATGCCAAAAGGGGGAGAAAGGGTTGTTTTGTTGTTTTTATATAGGTTGAGCAAAGTTGTTGAAGATAGGGGGAGAATCAAGCTTAACTCAATTGGATTTCAAAATGTCAAAAGCATTTATTGAGGGGGAGCAAGAGTCTCACCAAGTGATCAAAAGGTTCAAGCATCAACAACTTCAAACAAATTCAAAACATGTTTGTCATTTTCAAAAAGGGGGAGATTGTTAGATCCAGTGAGAATGTTTTGATAATGACAAAGGTTTTGAACAAGCTACAAATGGTTTAATCAAGCTTAAAGTTTGAAGAAGTTCAACAAGCAAATCAACACTCAACATTGATGAAGAGAGAGCAAGCTCATGAAGACTTAGTTTGTGTTTTATTGTAATATCTTTAGCCTCTCAAGTCTTTTATTTTGATGAGTTTGGGTAGAGTATATAGAGGGTAGTGAATCTCTATCAAGGTCATGATTATATCATAATTTTTGTATTCACTTAACCTAAAATCAATAGAACTTACCAAAATCAGAGCTTGAAGTAAGCTCCAGGCTTCAGTTTTCAACCTTGACAGCAAAAACTCCATCTCTTTCGAGCTTTGATTCTTCTTCTACAAAGATCCTCAACTCACGATTTTTGTTTCTTTGTAAAGCTCACATCGTGAGCTTTACAATGGTGTACAATACTCTCAACAACTCTCAGAAACAAAAGAGAATGAAGAGAACAAAATTAAGAACCCTAAACTTAGAATTTCAGAGAAATTTGGCAATGGTTGATCTTCATCAACCAACAAGCTTAAATACACGAATCCATGACTCATGCATGGCGACATGACATCAGTGCTAGGTTTCTGAGTGGGATTCGTGTCAACTCGAGGGAATCGTTGAGTGATGACTCACCAAATGCACTAACTCGTGCAACACTGACCAGAATACTCGAGTCTTGGCTGAAATACTCAAGTCTTTTGGCCAATTTTTGAAAAATAATTATTTTAATTGCTTTCCCTCCAAAATATTTCTATTATTGCTTCTAAGTCCTAAAACAGGGACTAATATACAAAAACCCTATTTTTACAAATTGTTAAATATCAAAGTATTTTTCATACATTTTCTCTTAGCATAAGCACACACACAAACATATATTTAATCAAAAATTAAATATAAAAGAAATAATTATAAATAAAATAAATAATTATGAATAAACTTTCATAATTAAAATTTTTATTAATTAGGGACTAAAAATTTGGGGTGTTACAAAACTCCGTCCGATTATACGGAGATTTTTATAATAAGCTTATGTTAAAAAGAAATTTTCAAGTTCTTATTTTTTATTAAGGTCTAATTAAGGGTAAATAATGTAGGGTGTTACAATATTAGTATGAATGATCATGTTATGAGAGTTATATGAGGGAAGGGAGTTCTACTTCACTTGGGAAGATTGAGGCATGAGAGAATAAGTTCCTCCATGGCTATGTTGAAAGAGAACTCAAAGAAAATGATGATGATTGTGGCGTGAAGTGGGTTTGGTGAGGGATGATGTTCTTGCTCTTCTTAGCTCTTGATTTAGGTCTAGAGTTTGATGATGAAGGAGATGATGATGGGTTCTTGTATTCTTGAATGATGATGATGGCGTGATGCTCTTGAAGGAGTAGAAGAGAGAATGAGTGTTCTTGATTCCTATGGTTCTTGATGATGATGGTGATGAGTGAGTGATGAGCTCTTGAGTATTAGGGCGATCTTGATGAGAGCGGTTGATGTGTGATCTTGATTCTATTGAGCTTAAGGTTTATTGATGAAGGTTGATGTGGTGCTCTTGTTGTTCTTGAGCTTGAGGGAGAAGAGAGAGTATGAAGAATGATGAAGGAGAATGAGAAGTGTTTGTTGTTGTTATGTCTTGTTTTCTTTTTGTTTGCATGAGGGAGTGAACATGTGGTTGGCATTGAAAGCTTCTCCTAGAAGCTTGCTTATTATGTGGTTGATAAAAGAAGCTTCTCAAAGAAGCTTGGCACATGTGGTCTTTAATTCCTTATTTTTTTCTTCAGCACACGAGTGGTAATCGATTACCACCCTAGGTAATCAATTAGATCCTCAATTTCATAATTATTTGGCTCCTCACAGAAGGTAGGTAATTGATTACCTCCTCCAATATAATCGATTACCTCACTTTAATTCAATTTTAGGGCTTCTCACAGAATGATGGTAATCGATTATCACCCCAAGGTAATCGATTACATCACCTAATTTTCATATATTGACGATTTCTAACTCTAAGGCATTCCTCTTAGCTCCTATACGCATTTTGGCTATGTTTACTTCACCTTAAGCTTGCTTACTCTTATTATTTCCATAAGCTTAACTTAGAGTTATTCTAATTAAGCTACGAATTAAAATCAGGGATGTTACACCCATGATGGACGAAGACCTATAGTTAGGGTGTTTTATGTTAGTTACGATACCCTTTCTTAAGGTAGTTAGGATGGTATTGCTCTGCGATTATGTTACTCGCCTTGTTTTGTAATAATTTTTGGAAATCAATCTCTTTGATGAAATTGTATAATGACCAATGAAGTTTATGAAGCAATGAATTAATAAAAGGTCTTTATGCATAACAACCATTGTTTATTTTGAGAAATAAGATACTGGGAGAATTTGGTGAAAGAAGTTTCAAAGTGCGATGTTGGTAACATCTCGGTTTGGAACTTGATCGATCGATGTTGTGTGACATGCTGAAATAAGTTTTAGCAATGCAAATGTTCAAGGTTGGAATACTTTTGTGTTAAATAATGTTATTTCCATTTCATAAACGCTTTTTTAAAAAATAAAAAAAAATTTACGCAGATTTTTACTACATTTTTTTATTAAATAACGAATATTTTTCAAGTTACTAAATCAAGGTGTTACATTGTTTGGTAGACTGATGAATGTAGCTCACCAGTCATGGATATAGGATATCAAATCTTGACATAAGTACACATTATGAGTAGTGGCGTACTTGATTGATTCATCATTAGAACGTTACATTGATTATTATGTGGGTGTCATAAGCTATTTTCATTATGACAATGGTGTACATAGTCTTTCAACCTGAAGCCACTACGGTTCTAAACATGAATAATCTTATGTTTTGACTGTTGGAAAACAAGCGGGTAGTACGAATCCCTAGAAGGGGGTGAATAGACGAAGAGTACGAATCTTCACCAATTAAAAATTATCGCTTACTAAGGCCTTTAAAACAATTAGAGTAAAAACATATAAAACACATATACTTGAATATATGAAAATTAAGCGCGCGGAATTGTAAAGAGATAATGAAAGAGAAGCGAACACAAGGATTTTATCCTGGTTCACATTAGTGTGTTAACGAACACAAATGCTACATCCAGTCCTCCCTCTCTGAGATAGGAGATTTGCTTCACTATGAACAAGAATTGTAAGTACAAGTAATGTGTAAGAGAAAACCTTTCCCTTAGACCCGTCCCTCCAAAGAACCTCTTTGGAACTTGTGACTCCCCAAACAATTCCTCGAACCACAGCGAACCTTGTGCTTGAAGAAACCTTCTTCAATTCCACTTGAAACCTTCAAGTGTTTGGCTTGATGAAAACCTTTCACCAAGTGCGTTTGTCAACGTCTTTTGTTGTTGGCACTTTGCACTTCGTTGCACGGATGAACAACTCCAATGAAGAGCAATGGTCTTTGCACCTTTTTGTTCGGATAAGCAACTTACTTAAGAACACTAACAATTGAATCAGAATCTAGAAGAATAAGAATGAATGCAAGTGTAATAAAAGTGGGGTATTTGAAAGTTTAAGATCAACACTTGAATAGTTCTTCAATTATGTGTGAAAATGTTGTTTAATCCTGAAGAACACTCAATGATTCTGGAAAATATGTTTTTCAGAAAGTTCAGAGCAGATAGAGAAGTGTTGGAATGTTGTCTTCTATTTTAAAAACGTTTGGACATGTATATATAAAGGTTTGGACAGCAAACGGCTAGTTTTAGAGAGTTTTAACTATCAGTATCCGAATATCCTAGAAGGTATCCGCCAGGTATCCGGATACCACGGGTTCAAATTTGAAATTCTTCTTTTTTAAAAGACGAGGTACTCAGATACTTTGGAATATATCCGGATACTTTGACACAGACACAGCAAAACCAATTTTTTTTTATTTAAAAAAATGACACTTATTTAAAAACTTTTGATACTTAATTAAAATATCTCCTTGACTTATAAAAAATATTTTATTTGTTAGAGAAATATTTTACTTTTAATTTTAGAAATCACCAACTTGAGTTTAACTTAGCATGCAAACCATTTTCTTTTAGATTATGATTAGTTTCATTCTAAATTAGACTCAATAATAATTTGCACCTAGGGGAATAAAGAATAAATAATACATTACATTACATTAAGAACCCCTTTGTTGACTTTGTTGAGCCTTGAGTTGAGTTGTGAACTTTTGCCTTGACTTGCACTTTGTAATCATCAAAACTACCTATGCTTACGCATTTTTCTCAACAATCTCCCCCTTTTTGATGATGACAAACTTTGTTGATTTGTGCTCTGTAACATCCCCATCTTTAATTCCAAACATAATAAGAATAATAAAAGGAAAAATAGCACTGACTAATCGATTATTGATATGGCTAAGTGATTAGTTCAATTAAAATGTTAAAAATAATTATACTATTTGAAAAACATACTTTCTATACTTTAGTATATTTTGACATTTTAAATGTTGAACTTGTTTTAAGAATTTTAAGATCCTTAACTTTATAATTTTATATAAGTACTTACTAAATGCTTGCATTTTATTATTAGTACTCCCTTTAAAATAAACAAATAAAGAGAAATGGGTATCAGTTATTTTAAAACAATACTAACACAAATAACACTGCTGCTGCTGCTAATAATAATAATAATAATAAAAAGAAAAATAAAAAGGGTTGGAAAACCCTACTCCTTCTTCTTGAATAGGGTTCTTGCGCCACCCCTTCCTTGTCTGCTTCAACTCCATTTTTGGCTATGACTAATACGAACCAAAACTAATACAAACCACTCTCACATCTAAACCCCAAAAACACGTCTCACTCACACCCTCTTTCCAGTACCTTATTTCCACTTTTCCAATTCTCATTTTGTTCTTACACACACCAAAAATAAGAAAATGAAAACAAAAACTAGATAGAGGGAAGAAGGAAGCAGCACGCAGCACAGAGAAAGGAGAAGGGAACTTTGCTTCTCAAATCTAAAAGCCAATTCACAATAGCCCACTCCACTAATTCCTACGTCCCTTTCTCCCTTAGCTTTTAATTTGTTTATTTTCTCTAACCAAAGAACCACCGAACCACCACGAGCAAGCAACCACCGCCCCTAGCCCTCTCTCTCTCTCTCTTACGATTCGTGTCTCTCTCTCCGCCGATCTTCACCGCCACTCACCGACATCAACCGTCATTCGCCGATATCGACCACCGATACACCGCCACCCACCGACGTTGACCGCCACGGACCTGTTCATCACCCCGAGTTACTAAAGCTTCACGGCTCGCAGCTCCTTCTCGTCGGCAAGCCCCGGATTGTGAGGTTAACCCTTTTATTTTCGTCAATCGAGGTAAGGGGTTCTTTACCTTGCTTTAGAGAGTATTTTATGATTAGTATATAATACTTTCTCAGAATATGTGGGTATGCTTGTGACTGATTATTCGGGTAATTAATTTAGATTAAATATGAAGTAAGAAAATAAATGAAATGAACCATAAATTGATACTTGTGATTGAATATGCATGCTAAGTGTTAAGCGCTATATGTTATCATGTGTGTTTATTTGAAGAACATGAACTCTGGTTGTTAATTGTGAAGGATTATAAGTGATTATTGTTTTGTATGGTTGGTTGATTTAAAGGGATATATGTGTATCATATAAGTGATAATTGAGGAATAGAACAATTAAAAAGTAAGAGTAGGAACTTGGTAAATTGAATGGTTGACTTGTGATGTTTGTGTGCTAAATGTCTATCGCATAATGAATTGGATAATAAATAAAAGAAAGTATGTATGAGATGTAAACTAGAATGAGAACTAAGGAATAGAAAGAGTTAAAAACGTCATGGCATGAACTTAGGGAAAAGAATAGGTAACCCCTTAAGTGGTAGGATAAAGGTGTGTTGAGTGAAGAATGAAACTTGGCACGAATAACGAGATAGGAGAAGGATAGAAATCATAGTGTGAGAAATTAATAAAAGAGTGAGAAAGTAATAGAGGAGAAAACCCCCTTGTAGTATGTTTATGAAAATATGTGTCTATGATGAGGTTTTGTGATGTGTGTGATTATCATGGAAACGTTAAATGATGATTAAGGAATAAGGAAAATATACGGAGATAGAGATAATAAATTGAATATGAGAATAAAGGAAATGAAACCACTAATAAGTTTGTGATTAAATGTGTATGTTAATTATTAAATGTTGTCATGAGTACTTAATTGAAGAATATGAAACCTTGGTTGATATTGGTGAGTTATTGTATGTTATAGTTGTTATGTATGCTTGAATGATGGATGAGATATGTGTTGTATGATACAAGTTGATAAATGATAGATGGAAGGAATTAAAAGTAAGGGCATAGCTTAGGGAATTGAAAATGTAAAGTGTGAAAATTGTTGTGTATGCTTGTATGATAAATGTGTGTTGAATGACGAATGAGATAACAAGTTACTAATGAAAGGCAAGAGAGAAAAGGATAATTATAAAGAAACTAAAGAAGAGAAAAGATAATCAATGAAAAGAATAACTAAATAAGATAAACGGAATGAGGATGAGAATAGTAAATTGATCTGTCGCAGGTTAGGTCGAAAGGACCTGGTCATGAGACCATGTGGCTAATTAAAATGAGATCCGGCGCCGGTTAGGTCGGAAGGACCTGGTCATGAGACCCGGTGGCCTAATAACAGGAATGACCTGGTGCAGGTTAGGTTGTATGATCTGGTCATGAGACCCTGTATCCTGTTACAAGTTAGATCGTACAATCTGGTCATGAGACCCTGTAACCAATTAAATAAATAGGAAGTTAACAGGAATAAATTGGTGCAGGTTAGGTTGTATGATCTGGTCATGAGACCCTGTATCCTGTTACAGGTTAGATCGTACAATCTGGTCATGAGACCTTGTAGCCAAATAGCAAGATGGAAAGTAATAAGACTGAACGGATGCAGGTTAGGTCTAAAGGGCCTAGTCATGAGACCCTGCAGCCAAAGGATTGAAAAGAGAAATGAGAACTAAAACGAGAAAAAGATACTAAAGCCAACGGAAAAGAAAGAAAGAGATAAAGAAGGAAAACAAGAAAGAAAAGTAAATGGAAAGACTAGAATGAAAAGAAGTGGAAATGGGAAAAATGTGACTTAACGAAGATATTGGAAAGGTAATATGAATGGAATAAACGGATGGATACTAATAAGACTGTTGGTTGTGTATGATGCATGTTGGGTTTGCCTAAATGGAAATATATGTGCTACGTGCTAATTGTGTTTGACTTGGTAGGTATGTCTAGTTAGAAACTACTCGCTACTTCATGTGTATAAAGCTCACCCTTACAACCATTTTTTAGGTATTGAGCTTGGAGTTTGCATAGTTTTTGGCTGAGCAGGATTAACCTCCACCACGTGGAGTGGTCGTGTATTACGAGTGAACTAAAGTATTAATTAAGTTAAAGATTGATATTTTGTAATTTAAAAGAATGTATTAGTTGTACGCCCTCGCTTGGATTATGTTGGGCATTAGGACTTAATTGTGTGTTTTGATTAAATATTGTATGTTTTAAAATATTCTGGTCTAGACAGGTACAAGATTGGAAATTTTGGTAAAGTCCGATATAAAGAGGGAACTCTGCCAGATTTTTATCGAAATTTTCAAGTACCAATTTTATTAAATCTTAAAATTAACTAATGAAGAGTGAGGATGTTACATGCTCCCCCTTAGTATGTGTGCACTAGATATTAGATGATAATAATAAGAAGCTTCAATCAACCTGAAAAAGTCAACAACATACCTTCTCCCCCTTTTGGCATAATAAAAAAGAGAGTTATTATATAAATAGGCAGGAAAATTATAAACCTTTTCACCCTTAACATTTGAGCTCACTCCCCCTTAATGTTAAGTCAAAAAATACCTTGCATGTTTTAGGTAACTTTGGTACCTAATTGATTAGCGTTAGGATCAAACCCTTTCTTTATCCATACAAATGAACCATTTGGGATACCTTTAAGTTTAATATTACAAGTATTTGAAGTATGCCTAAAAATTCCACAATAATGGCAAGTTGGTGTTTTAGAGTAATTGACATTTGAAAATGATACCAACTTGTTGTAATTCCAGTTTTTGGGTTTTCGATATCCCAAACCAGTCTTATTTGTATTTTCTCTTTGAGTGGCAATTAAATTGTTTAAGTGCATATCACCTTTAGTGAAACCTGCAAGTCTAGATTATAAATCATGTATTTCATTTTCAAATTGCTTGAAACTTACACATTCGGCGATGGGATTATACTTTAGTTCACAATTACAGGAAGCATTTTCATAATTAATATTAAGAGTTTCACTTTGGAGTTGAAGTTCATCAATAAGTTTTTGCATTTCTAAGATTTTTGCTTCATGCTCCAAGATGATCCTCTTGCTTTCAATGTTAATTTTAGCTAACTTCTTTAATTCCTTATACATTTCTACATAAGATTCATATAGTTCATTATAAGTTGAATTTTCAGAATCAGGGTCGGATTCAGAATATGTTACCCGTTTGGAGTTCATTGGCTCAGATGATTCTACGCTTGATGAAGTTTGTAACACCCCAAATTTTCATCCCCTGATGTAATGAAAATTTTGATTATGAAAGGTTATTTCATAATTATTTTTCCTTAATCATAATTATGTATTTCATAATTAATTTAGGTTATTTCATAATTGTGTTAGGTGGAAAAATATTTTGATAAAATATAATATGTAAAAATAATGTTTTTGCATATTAGTCCCTGAATTAGGACCTAGAAGCAATTTTAGGAAGATTTTGGAGGGAAGGGCATTAAAATAAATATTTTTGAAAATTGGCCAAAACACTCGAGTATTCCAGGAAACACTCGAGTATTTTGGACAGTGACGAACTCGTGAGTGCGTTTGATGAGTCAACACTCAACGATTCTTTTTCGTTGACACGAAAATACTTTAAGGACACGTTAATGGTCTTCGTGTCGAGTTGCATGATCAATGAAAATGGGTATTTAAGCAAGTTGTTGAAGGAAATTGACCATTTCGGTCGAATTGCTCTGGAGATATCAACTTAGGGTTCCTGATTTCGTTTCTTCTGTTCTCATCCATTTCTGAGTGTTGATTCGAGAGTTATACACCATTGTGAAGCTCACGTTTCGAGCTTTACAAAGATATAAGATTCGTGAGTTGAGGTGTTGTGTGGAAGGAGAATCGAGGATCGAAAGGAGAGGGATTTTTGCTGCCAAACCAAGTTCCTGAGGTCTGGAGCTTACTTGGAGCTAGGATTTTGGTAAGTTTATGAGCTATCTGAACCTCAAAGTCTTTCCTACCTCTAGTCTATGTTGCAGAGAATAATTCCTAATCTCTTCCCCTAATTTTTACAACGATTTTGCATGTCAAATCCTCTGGTTTTGGTACTCTGTTCAAATATGGCTGCATGCAAAGGATTTTTGGAGATTAGCATTTCCAGCCAATTTCTCTGCAATCTTTGTGTTGATTCACGGCCTAGAGGTAAGGGTGAAGCTATTAATTCATTAGAATAAGTTTAAATCATGTGAATTTAGGTTGAGAGTCAACAAGAGACTCTATGGGCATTGTTTGAAATAGGATCAAGGCTTGGAGGCCTCTCTGGGTTCAAATGTTGTTTTGGACAAGTTTATTATGTTACATGCAAGCTGTGCCAAAGTTGTTTTCCTGCTAAATGTGCCTAATATTGGATTTGGTATGTTGAGTTGTTGGAAAAGTGGATTTTATGCATAATTGATGCTATGGTTTGATTTAGTGTAATATGTTGTTAATTCTGCATTGGAACATGTTTAATATGTATAATGTGAGCTCTGTTGATCATTGGTTTTAACTGGAATTGACTAGAATTGGAAATGGTATGTTAAAATGCAATTTACACTGTTATCTGTCGGAAAAACACTCGAGTATTGGGGGGCAATACTCGAGTATTTCGACCAAACCTGAAACATGGATTTCTGGAAAATGAAGAACACTCGAGTACTCATGAAAAACACTCGAGTATTTTAAAATCTGAGGAACACTCGAGTATCTATGAAGAACACTCGAGTATTTTGGTAAAACTTGAAAAATGAATTTTTGGAAAATATGGAACACTCGAGTATTCGTGAACTACTCGAGTATTTTTATGAAAAGTATGATTCACTCGAGTCCAGGGAAATTCCACTCGAGTATTTTGTCCAGGGACATAAAAGTATTTTTTTAACATACCTAAATTATTTCCAATTGAATCAACTATGCTTATGGGGAAAATATCATGTTCCAATAAAAAGAATGGGATGATTAGAACAACATTAAAATACACTGATGAGATATTAATGGTTGCACATAGTAAGATTATTGGTTAATCTTAATGGGTAAATTTATGTGCATTCATACATGGAAAAAGGAAGTGGACAATTAATTCGGTGGTAACTGGCTCGATGACACATTTTGGTAATGTGGGAAGCATTGTGGGATGTTGTTACGTCTTGGTGACGTTGTGTGCACACTGTCCGAGCAGTTTCACAATACATGGTGGACATGTATACGAATTACTGGATTGAACATTCAATAAATAATGGAAATGGGAAGCATGCATCATGACACATAAATGATGAAACTATTTATCAATGAACCATGCTTGCTCATTTATTTATGCACATGACTACTTGGTACTTGTGGATGTTACTTGCGTTATTTATACTTATTCCATTATGTGAATTATATTGCTTACCCCTTATGACCATTGTAGGTGTTGGCTCGCTATCTAGCTTGCATCGAGTTGCGCCCACTCCCTAGTGGAGTGTGGTACTACGAGGACCATAGAGCCACTTATGAGGGGGAGGTAGAGGTGACTCTGTATCACCCTAACCCTCTGGCTCGTGTCCGTCCTCGTAGGTTTCGCATCCCTATTATCTATACCTTGCATGTACCCCCGTTTTATTCTTATCACGGACCACCCCCGACTCGACCAGCTCGTCGATTTCATTCCTTTCGTTTTAGAGCTGCTACTAGATCTCACCCTTCTGCTTCCCGAGTGATCCGTGAGGAGACTCCTGTACCTAGTCCGATGAGTCCGGTTCATGGGACTCCTTCAGCTGACCCAGTGCCCAGTGGTAGGGCACCCACTCAGTCGGACGAGGTAGAGGAGGACCCTGAGGAGGCTGAGAGTGAGGGTGAGCCAGTCGAGCACTCCACTGGGAGTCAGTGGGGAGTTGGGGATCCATCGGGAGATGCATAGTATAGATGGTTAGGATGTGGGACATGTGGAGCAGCTGCTGGAGATTCTGGAGACTTATGCTATGGAGGAGGATCATCATACCACCGCTGGGATTTCATATTTTGCTCTGTTGTTATATTGTATATATTTTTTTGAGAGATCTCAGTGGGGCTGTCTTTTCTCTTAGTATTTTACCGTGGACTTGTATTTTATAAACCTCTGCTACCTCGACTTTGACCTTGATGTATGTTGATACTTTTATGTTATGTTATGATATGGATATATATATCTATTTTTATATGACTTGGTATGTGGATTATCAAATCAAGGTCACTATTTTATTCAAATTCCGTTTACTCTGATAACTATGCTATTTTATTCTAACTAGGAAGATCGTTGCAGAGTTGGGAAGTTTTTCATAATTGTAAAGGAAAACCCGACCTATGCTACCACAAAGTTTTTAAATATATATAATATGTATGGTAACCAAATATTTTCATTACTTCTCCAAATTCTCAATTAAACGCAAGTCCATATATAAATACAAAAAGAGTCTATATTTTGTAAACAAAAGAGAGGGTGTGACACTTTTTATGGTATCAGAGCATAATGGTCCTGATTCTTGATCCTCTCAAGCATGATCTGCCAGAAGATGCTACAGCTGGGTAAAGTTTCTTAGCTATTTGATTTATTTCATATAGCTTGAGTTCTAGTGATGTTTTGTTTAGAACAGAATTAGATAGATTTCAATGGTTTCGATAGATCTTTAACGATCTAGGTCCATAGTGCAGGCCCACTATGGCATCGCGTTATAGAAATCATACAAACGATCTGTTGGAAAGGATTACTGCAGTATTAGAGAACATGCAGCAGAATCGGCATCAGCAACACCAACCTCAGCCCGTTAATCCACCTCCAGTGGGTGTAGCAGCTACGGAGGCCAAAACTTTGTCGGATTTCAGGAACTGCAATCCCTCGAAGTTTGCTGGTGGGTTTAAGCCTGAAGAAGCTAATAAGTGGATCTTGGAAATGGACAAGATCTTCAGAACTTTGGAATGCTCCGATACGCAGAAAATAGTTTATGCTTTTTTCATGCTGGAAGGCGAAGCGGAACATTGGTGGAATCATACTGCTCAGTTACTGGCTCATGAAGGAAGGGAGGTAACTTGGGAAGTATTCATGGAGGAATTTCTAAAGAAGTATTTTCCTGATGATCTGAGGAGGAAGAAAGAGGTGGAGTTTCTACAACTCAAACAAGGCAGCATGAGTGTGGGTGAATATGCTGCGAAATTTGAGGAATTGATGAAATAGTCTCCTTATTATCAGATGAATCCTGATGAAAGGAGTAAGTGTATTAAGTTTGAAGGAGGACTGAGACCTGAACTAAAGTCAGTGTTCAGTTATCAAAAGATTCAAAGTTTTCCCATGCTGGTAGATATGTGTAGAATGTATGAGGATGATAAGAAGGCGGAGACAATTCAGGTTGTGGAAGGGAAGAAGGAACATCAGGGATATGGACCACAGAGGCGGAAAGGGAAAGATCACCGTCACAAAGGTCCTTATTACCATAAGAACCGAGGAAAGGGCAAGATGCTTGGTGACCGAAACAACTTTCACAATAATGCTCCTTATTGTGAGAAGTGCAAACATCATCATTTTGGAAGATTTTGTTGGTCTCACAGTGGATGTTTTAATTGCGGGAAACCTAGACATTTTTCTCGCGATTGCAAGGAACCACCTAAAGACACTCAAAGAGGATTTGTGGACAAGACAGTGACTCAAGGGCGAGTTTTTACTCTTAGTGGTGCTGAAGCAAACCAGACTCCGGGACTCGTGCAAGGTACTTATCTGCTTAATGACCAACCTTGTAGAATTTTATTCGATTCAGGAGCCACTCATTCATTTGTTTCCTTTGAATGTGTGAATCGTTTGAAACTGTCTATGTCTGAATTACCCTATTGTCTTAGAGTAGAAACCCCTACTAATTCTCCCGTGATCGTTTCAAAGGTGTGCCTTAATTGTAGAATTAAGGTATTAGATCGAGTCTCTCAGTTAGATCTGATCTGCTTACCTTTGTCCCAATTGGATGTGATTTTGGGCATGGATTGGATGGTTAGCAACCATGTGGTTATTGACTGTGATAAAAAGGAAATTTTATATGAGGACTCAATCTCAGAGAAGTATCTCTGTTTCGTCTCTGTTGTGGAATCGGAGGAAGGAGAAAAGTCTGTGGAGGAAATTCCAGTTGTTCGGGAGTTTCCTGAATTATTCCCTGAGGAGATGTCGGGATTACCACCCAAGAGGGAGATTGAGTTTGGAATCGAATTGATTCCAGGAACTGGTCCCATTTCTATTGCCCCTTATAGAATGGCACCACCTGAGATGGTCGAATTGAAGAAGCAGATAGAGGAGCTGCTGAAAAAACAGCTTATTAGGCCAAGTGTATCCCCATGGGGCGCTCCGGTGTTGTTAGTCAAGAAGAAGGATGGAAGCCTTAGAATGTGTGTAGACTACAGACAGTTGAATAAGGTGACCATAAAGAACAAGTATCCTTTGCCAAGGATTGATGATCTCATGGATCAGGTAAGAGGAGCTTCAGTGTTTTCCAAGATTTATCTGAGATCTGGGTATCATTAGATCAGAATTAAGGAGGAAGATATCCCTAAGACTACATTTCGATCTCGATACGGACATTATGAGTATATTGTAATGTCGTTCGGATTGACAAATGCACCAGCTATCTTCATGGATTATATGAATCGTATTTTTAGACCGTATCTAGATTCATTCGTGGTAGTTTTCATTGATGATATCCTGATATACTCTAAGAATCCGGAAGAACATGCCAAACATCTTCGGATAGTATTGAAGATTTTGAAGGAGAAGCAAATCTATGCCAAAATCTCTAAGTGTGAGTTTTGGTTGAGGGAAGTTCAGTTTTTGGGGCATGTGATTTCGGAGGGTGGCATAGCAGTTGACCCAGCTAAGGTTGAATCGGTTCTGCAGTGGGTTCAACCGAAGACAGTCACTGAAGTCCGAAGTTTCTTAGGACTGGCTGGCTACTACAGAAGATTTATTGAGGGATTTTCGAAGATTGCATTACCCCTCACCAAGCTGACTCGGAAGGATCAACCATTTATATGGGATGAGAAGTGTGAGAAGAGCTTTCTGATGCTTAAGGAAAGGTTAACATACTCGCCAGTGTTAATCTTACCTGACCATCACAAGGAGTATGAAGTGTACTGTGATGCATCAGGACAAGGGCTTGGGAGTGTCCTAATGCAAGAGAGAAAGGTCGTGGCGTATGCATCTCGTCAATTGAAAGTTCACGAGGTGAATTACCCCACCCATGATTTGGAACTTGCTGCGATAGTTTTTGCACTGAAGATATGGAGGCATCATCTCTATGGCACTAAATTCCGATTGTTTAGTGACCATAAGAGTTTGAAGTATTTGTTCGATCAGAAAGAATTGAATATGAGGCAGCGTCGGTGGATGGAATTCTTAAAAGACTACGACTTTGAGCTTCATTACCACCCCGGTAAGGCTAATGTTGTAGCAGACGCTTTAAGCTGTAAAGCGATTTATGCAAGCTCCATGATGATTAAAGAAGCAGCTTTGATTGAAGAGTTTCGCGATTTAAGTTTAGTGATGCAAGTGGAACCAAGCCACATTAATATGGGTATGTTGCAAATTTCTAGTGAATTCTTGGCTCGAATTCAAGAATTGCAACAAGAGGATGAAGAATTAATAGAGAAGAGGAAGTTGATGAAAGGAGGAAGAGAGCCTAATTTCTCGATAGGGCCGGATGGAATTCTTCGTTTCAAAATGAGAATTTGCATACCGAAGAATTCGGAGATTAGAAGGCTAATTTTGGATGAGGAACATAAGAGTCAGATGAGTATTCATCCGGGATCAACTAAGATTTACCGGGATTTGAAAGGCATGTTTTGGTGGCCGGGTCTTAAGAAGGACGTTGCGGATTATGTAGCGTCATGTTTAATCTGTCAAAAGGTTAAGGTGGAACATCAGAAACCTGGAGGAGTACGGCAACCCTTGGATATTCCACGATGGAAGTGGGATAGTATCTCTATGGATTTTGTGACTGGATTGCCAAGGATAGTTGCAAACCATGATGCAATCTGGGTAATTGTGGACCGTCTGACTAAGTCGGCGCATTTCATTCCGGTGAATATGCGCTATTCTTTGGAGAAACTTACCCAACTTTACATTCAGGAAGTAGTACGATTGCATGGAGTGCCATCCAGTATTACTTCTGATCGTGATCTGAGGTTCATGTCTAGATTTTGGTCAAGCCTACATCAAGCCCTGGGGACTAGGCTTAAGATGAGTTCAACATACCACCCTCAGACAAATGGGCAGACAGAAAGGACTATTCATACTTTGGAAGACATTCTGAGAGCTTGTGTGTTGGAAAAACGAGGAAGTTGGGATCAGATTCTACCATTCGCGGAATTCACATACAACAATGGATATCATGCAAGTATCGGTATGGCACCGTTCGAGGCGTTGTATGGAAGAAAGTGTCAAACCCCGCTATGTTGGTTTCAAGTGGGGGAGAACTTACATCTTAGTCCGGATGTGGTGCAACAGATGACTGAAAAGATCAGAATGATTCAAGATAAGATCAGGGCTGTTCAAAGTCGCCAGAAAAGCTATGCAGATCGGAGAAGGAGACCTTTAGAGTTTGCTGAAGGCGACCACGTGTTTCTCAGGATTGTACCGCTGAAGGGAGTGAGTAGAGCGTTGAAACCTCAGAAGCTTTCACCTAAATTTATAGGTCCCTACCAAATCCTTAAGCGAGTAGGACCAGTAGCTTATCAAATAGCTCTTCCACCATCTTTAGCCAACCTGCACAATGTTTTTCAAGTTTCTCAGTTGAAAAAGTTTGTGCATGATCCAACCACGATTCTTCAGATTCGTCCGGATGACGTAACCATACGAGAAAACCTAACCTTTAAGGCTGGTCCAGTTAAAATTTAAGACAGGAGGACCAAACAGCTTAGAGGAAAGGAGATCCCGTTAGTCAAAGTCGTGTGGCAAAGTGGAAATGTGTATGATACGACTTGCGAATTAGAGGATAGAATGCGTAAGGATTATCCTGAGTTGTTTATGCAAGTTGAATTTCGGGGATGAAATTCCTGTTAAGTGGGGGAGTAGTGTAACACCCCAAATTTTCATCCCCTAATGTAATGAAAATTTTGATTATGAAAGGTTATTTCATAATTATTTTTCCTTAATCATAATTATGTATTTCATAATTAATTTAGATTAATTATGTGTTGGCATTTGTGCCTGTGTTAGGTGGAAAAATATTTTGATAAAATATAATATGTAAAAATAATGTTTTTGCATATTAGTCCCTGAATTAGGACCTAGAAGCAATATTAGGAAGATTTTGGAGGGAAGGGCATTAAAATAAATATTTTTGAAAATTGGCCAAAACACTCGAGTATTCTAGGAAACACTCAAGTATTTTGGACAGTGACGAACTCGTGAGTGCGTTTGATGAGTCAACACTCAACGATTCTTTTTCGTTGACACGAAAACACTTTAAGGACACGTTAATGGTCTTCGTGTCGAGTTGCATGATCAATGAAAATGGGTATTTAAGCAAGTTGTTGAAGGAAATTGACCATTTTGGTCGAATTGCTCTGGAGATATCAACTTAGGGTTCCTGATTTCGTTTCTTCTGTTCTCATCCATTTCTGAGTGTTGATTCGAGAGTTATACACCATTGTGAAGCTCACGTTTCGAGCTTTACAAAGATATAAGATTCGTGAGTTGAGGTGTTGTGTGGAAGGAGAATCGAGGATCGAAAGGAGAGGGATTTTTGCTGCCAAACCAAGTTCCTGAGGTCTGGAGCTTACTTGGAGCTAGGATTTTGGTAAGTTTATGAGCTATTTGAACCTCAAAGTCTTTCCTACCTCTAGTCTATGTTGCAGAGAATAATTCCTAATCTCTTTCCCTAATTTTTACAACGATTTTGCATGTCAAATCCTCTGGTTTTGGTACTCTGTTCAAATATGGCTGCATGCAAAGGATTTTTGGAGATTAGCATTTCCAGCCAATTTCTCTGCAATCTTTGTGTTGATTCACGGCCTAGAGGTAAGGGTGAAGCTATTAATTCACTAGAATAAGTTTAAATCATGTGAATTTAGGTTGAGAGTCAACAAGAGACTCTATGGGCATAGTTTGAAATAGGATCAAGGCTTGGAGGCCTCTCTGGGTTCAAATGTTGTTTTGGACAAGTTTATTATGTTACATGCAAGCTGTACCAAAGTTGTTTTCCTGCTAAATGTGCCTAATATTGGATTTGGTATGTTGAGTTGTTGGAAAGGCGGATTTTATGCATAATTGATGCTATGGTTTGATTCAGTGTAATATGTTGTTAATTCTGCATTGGAACATGTTTAATATGTATAATGTGAGCTCTGTTGATCATTGGTTTTAACTGGAATTGACTAGAATTGGAAATGGTATGTTAAAATGCAATTTACACTATTATCTATCGGAAAAACACTCGAGTATTGGGGGGCAATACTCGAGTATTTCGACCAAACCTGAGACATGGATTTCTGGAAAATGAAGAACACTCGAGTACTCATGAAGAACACTCGAGTATTTTAAAATCTGAGGAACACTTGAGTATCTATGAAGAACACTCGAGTATTTTCGTAAAACTTGAAAAATGAATTTTTGGAAAATATGGAACACTCGAGTATTCGTGAACTACTCGAGTATTTTTATGAAAAGTATGATTCACTCGAGTCTAGGGAAATTCCACTCGAGTCTTTTGTCCAGGGACAGAAAAGTATTTTTTTTAACATACCTAAATTATTTCCAATTGAATCAACTATGCTTATGGGGAAAATATCATGTTCCAATAAAAAGAATGGGATGATTAGAACAACATTAAAATACACTGATGAGATATTAATGGTTGCACTTGGTACTTGGTACTTGTGGATGTTACTTGCGTTATTTATACTTATTCCATTATGTGAATTATATTGCTTACCCCTTATGCCCATTGTAGGTGATGGCTCGCTATCTAGCTTGCATCGAGTTGCGCCCACTCCCTAGTGGAGTGTGGTACTACGAGGACCATAGAGCCACTTATGAGGGGAAGGTAGAGGTGACTCTCTATCACCCTAACCCTCTGGCTCGTGTCCGTCCTCGTAGGTTTCGCATCCCTATTATCTATACCTTGCATGTACCCCTGTTTTATGCTTATCACGGACCACCCCCGACTCGACCAGCTCGTCGATTTCGTTCCTTTCGTTTTAGAGCTGCTACTAGATCTCACCCTTCTGCTTCCCGAGTGATCCGTGAGGAGACTCCTGTACCTAGTCCGATGAGTCCGGTTCATGGGACTCCTTCAGCTGACCCAGTGCCCAGTGGTAGGGGACCCACTCAGTCGGACGAGGTAGAGGAGGACCCTGAGGAGGCTGAGAGTGAGGCTGAGCCAGTCGAGCACTCCACTGGGAGTCAGTGGGGAGTTGGGGATCCATCGGGAGATGCATAGTATAGATGGTTAGGATGTGGGACATGTGGAGCAGCTGCTGGAGATTCTGGAGACTTATGCTATGGAGGAGGATCATCATACCACCGCTGGGATTTCATATTTTGCTCTGTTGTTATATTGTATATATTTTTGAGAGATCTCAGTGGGGCGGTCTTTTCTCTTAGTATTTTACCGTGGACTTGTATTTTATAAACCTCTGCTACCTCGACTTTGACCTTGATGTATGTTGATACTTTTATGTTATGTTATGATATGGATATATATATATATATCTATCTTTATATGACTTGGTATGTGGATTATCAAATCAAGGTCACTATTTTATTCAAATTCCGTTTACTCTGATAACTATGCTATTTTATTCTAACTAGGAAGATCGTTGCTGAGTTGGGAAGTTTTTCATAATTGTAAAGGAAAACCCGACCTATGCTACCACAAAGTTTTTAAATATATATAATATGTATGGTAACCAAATATTTTCATTACTTCTCCAAATTCTCAATTAAACGCAAGTCCATATATAAATACAAAAAGAGTCTATATTTTGTAAACAAAAGAGAGGGTGTGACAAAGTTTCTTCATCAAACCTTCCCATTAAGCACAGGTGATTAGCCAATTCCTCCTCATCCGAACTGCTCGCATCTTGCTTCTCTGAATTTTCGGGCAAATCCCATACAATATAAGCCTTCTTGGATTTGAATCCTTTGCTTTCCTTTTTGTCATTCTCTTTTCTCTTAAGATATGCAACACATTCAATTTTCACGTGACCTATATTACCACATTCGTGACATTGAATTTTGTCCTTTTGAGACTTTCTTCTAAAAGTTCCTTCCTTTTGATATATCTTATTTCTTCGGGTAAGGAACTTGTTAAATTTACTGACTAAAAGCTCCATGGTCTCATCGTCGATATCGGAATCTGAATTTTCATCATTGGATAACTCTTCAAGAGTCTGCAGCATCTTGAATGAAACCCTATCCTTTTTGCACATGCCCGAATCTTCATGCATTTTTAGCCTTCCCAATTCCATTTCGTGCTTTTGCAATTTTCCGAACAGAGTGGCTAGGTCCATATCACTTAGATCTTTTGACTCCATTATTATTGTAACCTTTGGCTACCACTGTCTGTCTAAACATCTCAAAACTTTTTTAATAATTTCACCATCAATAAAAATTTTGCCAATAGCAAGTAAATGATTTATAATATGTGTAAACCGTTTTTGCATATTCGAAATTGGTTCATTGGGAAACATTCTAAAAAGTTCATATTCATGCATGAGGGCATTTAATCTAGCCCTTTTGACTTCACTAGTACCTTCATGAGTCACTTTTAAAGTGTCCCACATCTCTTTTGCACTGGTACACTGAGATACCCTAAAGAATTCATCATACGAGAGAGCGGATGTGATGATGTTCTTTCCTTTCAAATCATAACTTACTTTTTTCTTATCATCATCATTCCAACTCTTCTTGGCTTTTCAAGGACAGAGTCATCGACTTTATGTTGTGGTACAAAAGGGTCATTTTCTATAGCATTCCAAATTTTTACATCTATTGCTTCAATGAAGATTTTCATCCTAACCTTCCAATAGGTGTAACCTTCTCCCAAAAACATAAGGGGCGATTAATGGAAGAGCCTTCACCACCGAAGGGATTATTAGAACCCATTGTTTACCAAGCCTAGAATCTTACGGAAAAAGCTGTTACGCTCGATCGTTTCCGACCGAGCTATGATACCACTTGTTGGAAAACAAGCGGGTAGTACGAATCCCTAGAAGGGGGGTGAATAGGCGAAGAGTACGAATCTTCACCAATTAAAAATTATTGCTTACTAAGGCCTTTAAAACAATCAAATTAAAAACATATTAAACGCATATTCTTGAATATATGAAAATTAAGCGCGCGGAATTGTAAGGAGATAATGAAAGATAAGCGAACACAAAGATTTCATCCTGGTTCACATTGGTGTGTTAACGAACACTAATGCTACATCCAGTCCTCCCTCTCTAAGATGGGAGATTTGCTTCACTATGAAAAATAATTGTAAGTACAAGTAATGTGTAAGAGAAAACTTTTACCTTAGACTTGTCTCTCCAAAGAACCTCTTTGGAACTTGTGTCTCCCCAAACAATTCCTCGAACCACAGCGAACCTTGTGCTTGAAGAAACCTTCTTCAATTCCACTTGAAATCTTCAAGTGTTTGGCTTGATGAAAACCTTTCACCAAGTGCGTTTGTCAACGTCTTTTGTTGTTGGCACTTTGCACTTCGTTGTGCGGATGAACAACTCCAATGAAGAGCAATGGTCTTTGCACCTTTTTGTGCGGATAAGCAACTTACTTAAGAACATAACTATTGAATCATAATCTAGAAGAATAAGAATGAATGCAAGTGTAATAAAAGTGGGGTATTTGAAAGTTTAAGATCAACACTTGAATAGTTCTTCAATTATGTGTGAAAATGTTGTTTAATCATGAAGAACACTCAATGATTCTGGAAAATATGTTTTTCAGAAAGTTCAGAGCAGATACAGAAGTGTTGGAATGTTGTCTTCTATTTTAAAAACGTTTGGACATGTATATATAAAGGTTTGGACAATAAATGGCTAGTTTTAGACAGTTTTAACTGTCAGTATCTGGATATCCTGGAAGGTATACAGATATCACGGGTTCAAATTTGAAATTCTCCTATTTTAAAAGACGAGGTATCCGGATACTTTGGAATATATCCGGATACTTTGTCACATATACAGCAAAAACAATTTTTTTTATTTAAAAATTTTTTTGGCACTTATTTAAAAACTTTTGACACTTAATTAAAATACCTCCTTGACTTATAAAAAAATATTTTATTTGTTAGAGAAATATTTTAATTTTAATTTTAGAAATCACCCACTGGAGTTTAACTTAGCATGCAAACCATTTTCGTTTAAATTGTGATTAGTTTCATTCTAACTTAGACTCTATAATAATATGCACCTAGGGGAATAAAGAATAAATAATATATTGCATTACAATAAGAACCCCTTTGTTGACTTTGTTGAGTCTTAAGTTGAGTTGTGAACTTTTGCCTTGACTTGCACTTTGTAATCATCAAAACTACCTATGCTAAGGCACTTTTCTCAACATTGACATAGTGAAACGTCATCTTTAATCGCATGATTGTAAAGGCTGTGATAGTAATATGTCAGATTAGTCCCTGACTTTGTAAGCATAAGTCAAGTTAGTCCCTGACTTTATCGAAATAGCAATTTAGTCCCTGAGATTTCATTTTAATTCACATACGTCCCTATCTTTATCCCATTTTAAAGCAAATACATCTCTGCGATAGTGACGGCAGGGACTAACTTGATCGACGTTCTCCTATCTCAGGGACTAAATTGCTATTTCGATAAAGTCAGGGACTAACTTGACCTATGCTTACAAAGTCAGAGACTAATCTGACATATTACTCTTTATATATGAAGAGCCATGTGGAGGGATTTGTGTGTTGTAGATGGGGTTTGTTTCTCATATATAACAGGAATTATATGTAACACCCCAACTTTCATTTAAAGGAAAAATTGGTATTCAAAATAAAAATAATTAAAAAACATATTTCTTTAATACCAAAAATGTCTTTTTACAACTTTCATAACACACATAGGTTTTACACAATATAATACGTTTTCAAATATTATAATACAATTCCTTTCTTTCCCCCGTTTTTAGCTGCGAACCTTGCTCCTTCAAATATCCGGGTTTTCCTAAAACATTAACCACACGGGAGTGAGACATTTCATACACTTTAAGCAAAGGGATCGGCATGATTCTCAACAGAATCAGAACAAACCATAAACAATACCTCCCTCTTGCACATCATACGAAACTTTTATTTCGTCCATTACTTTCACATTCACATGTGTGCGTTCACACTAAAACTTAGGCATTGGCAATATGGCAAAGTTATTCCTTTTTAGTCTGGTGCTTATTACACCTTTCCCTACATTCTCGATTGGATTCGTTTCATACTTCGCGCCGTAGGCGTTCTTTTTCGTATATTCATAGTACACCCTTTTTTCTTTTTTCCGCCCCGTAGGCGCTCTTTTTCGTACTTCTCTTTTCTTTCACGCCATAGGCATTTCCATTTTTTTATTTTCTTTTCTCAATCCAATTGAGAATGCGGGTCCCTCATATACTCTTTTTCAAAATCAAGGTCATTGGGAAGGGATTAGTTTATAAATCATTTGTTTGCATTTCTTTTCACATTATCAATTACATTTCCCGTTCCCAATGTCCTTCTCATTTTCAAGCACCCATTGTGCTAACCATTACCTTTGCCATATTCCAACCCATTCTTTCTTTGGACCATTCATTTCTTTTGGACATGCACTTCATCACATGCACACAATTCATATAATCCATTCACTATATCATTTCATCATTTAGCAATTCACATCATTTCCAAATGAATGCACAACTTGGCACATACTATACCTTTTCATTCTCAACTCAATATTCATGGATACATTCATGCATTCAACATTCAATCATTTAGTCATACTCATATTTCATCTCATTTGGCACTCACACCATAAACCAAAATGTGCATTCATTGAACTTGTCATAATATCAAACATTCCTTTCAGGCACAATTAAAGTATGGCTTTACCATACTTCCAACCATATTCACATAATTCATATAGTTTAGTCATTGCACAAAGGCATCATGCATCAAGCATTTCCTTTCAATACATTCATGTCATGCATTTCACTTCGGGCACATACTTTAAACAAATTATTTCATGCATAGCACAAAGTAAAACAGTAGCATGTCATTCACAATTAGGCCAATTAGGACCAAGTCCCTTTTATTCAAAACATTCCATCATGACATGAGTAATACATACCTCAAAACAACGAGGTGTTGCACACCTGTCTCGGGACTTTGTCCTCGGTCCACAAGGACACGGGTTCGAATCTCAACTTGGTGGCATGAGCCTGTCGCTCATTCGGGAGTGGTTGTTCTCCTCCGGGCAGTTTGCAGACTATGACCTGGAGGCAGGGTTGCCCATCAAAGTCGTCAATGTGAGGCAATGACGATGGGATTTCCCTCGTAAACCAAGAAAAACAATTAATCATTCGCTCAAGCATTTCATCAAATACTTAGGCCACACATGCTCATTCTTTCATGACATGAATAATACAATGCCCAAATACATCATTTCAACATATTCAATCATGATAATCAAAACGCATTACTCAAATACATCATTTCAACATATTCAAGCATGATAATCGAAACACATTGCTCAAATACATTATTACAAATCATGTTAAAATTTCACAAACAAATGAGCATCACAAGACCATTTAAGCTATCATCGTTATACGCATAAAAATGACATATTTAAATAAAATAGTTCTCCTGCATAATAAATTGAGGCATTAAAAACATATTGCCCAAATAAATAATGCAACATTAATTTATCATTTCCATATACATGTGAGCATCAAATATATCATATAAGCTATCATCGTCATGAGCATAAAATAGCCTATTTAATTAAAATAAACATTATGCATATTCAACATTACACATATTATTTTATAAAAAATAGCAACAATATAATAGACATTTAATTTCATGTAGAACACTAACTTATACATTTCTTCAAATTCTATAAAAAACCCAAGTAATTCCTAAGCTTAAAAATGTAGAGATGACTCACTCCTTACCTTAGAGGGGAGATGAGACTTGATTGAAGCTCTAAAACCCTTGAATCTACCCTTAAACTCCTTAGATTCCAACTCCCTTGAGAGGTATCCACTTGCTTTGCGGAGAGAGAGGTTTGAAGAGAGAAAGGGATAGTGGACGAGAGAGATTGAGAGGTGGGGAAGAAGAAGATGATGGAGAGGTGAGAGATTTGAGTGAGTTTCATGACAATGAAGCTTAGGATTTGTGGGGAGGTGTTTAGGAATGAGTATTTAGGGTTTGGAGGTGTGTTGGGAAGGTTTTGGGGTGTTTGGTGTGGGTATGGGGTTGTTTGGGGGGAGCTGGTGGTGCGCTTTTATGCACTAGCCGCGCGCACCAGATCTGGTGCTGCCACTGTAGCGCCACCCTGTAGGTTCCAGCGCACCGGGGCGCACAACTCTCTACACTCGGGCGCCCCGTTTCGCCCCAAAATGCCATTTTTCGCATTTTTGACCCATGTTAAAGGTCCTTGACCCATCTTAACACCAAACCAACTTAAACATCATATATAAAACATTTTCAAGCATAACACATACTTTTCCAATTCATAGAAACACAAAAATCATTAAACACGAAACACACATACAAACTCGAACAAAACTTCATACGACTCAAACCCTCGTACTTCTTGGCCCCTAATCGGATCACGACTAAAGGGCGGCTTCCCAAGCCTACAAGGTTTCTTACTAACCCAAGCAACCCTTCACATAACCATAACTCTATAGCCATGCAACACTCAAACTCTACACACATCATACATAAGCCTACACACACTTTCATATTCGATTCTCGTTCAAGGAACACAAAAGGCATCAACGTCATATAAGTTCATTCACATATATACATATATATATATATATAGGCCAAGAAACACGGGTGTTACATTATATCTCTAGGCCCCTTAATTAAGTGAGGGTGTGAAATGCATGGTCATGCTCAAGTATGTCAATATGAGATTTTGACGAGACTTGTTTAGCACATCTACTAAGGGATCAAGAAACCATAAGTTACACTATACACATGTAACATTTTCCAAGCCATGAGTGTGACTAAGATATTGGGACAAAGGACTTAGACCTTCACATGATCATTGATCACTACAAGGTTATGTTTGATTACAGATATTCTGGTCATTTGGCAGTAGCAATGATATGTTGCTAGATACCACTCATTCTTCAAAATGATAAATGAGATTTTAACGTTACTGCCAACATTAAAGGAACTTATAGAATCACACATTAAGAACATATCAATTATTGGAGATATTCTAGTTAGACAAAAAGGCAAAAGTTGAATTTTTATAGGAGACTCGATCATGCTAAGTAAGTTAGCACTGGCTTATTGATGTGTGGTGCAGCAAAAATAAAAGGAGAGATAAGAGTTTTTACTTTTGTTATCATTATTTCTTTCGACCTATACGACAATGATAATCGCACTATAAACAACTAGAGTGATATTGTGTTTCTCTCTTCTCTGCTAGAAAGGGGAGGGAGAGTTAATCTCAAGTGGGGAGTCTCTGTTTATTTGGATACTGATAGAGGTGAAACTACTTTGTTGCACTGGTGACAGACGATGTATAACGTTTGGGATCAGAATTCATTCAGGGTTTGTGATCAAGTTATCTTTTTTTGATAATTTTTCTTTGATCATCTTGAATATATTAGGAGCACAGATTAGATTATCTTAAATTTATCCTTGATTGTCAAGATGTAATTTTCATGAGTTATTATCTAAAATTTATTTTTAATTAAGGATTAGCTCAATATCTATTATTATTGTTCGCTGTTGGGAAAATATGGAGAATATACACTAAAAAATATAGGAAATAAAACATATATGATTTGAGGCATGTCGAAGACACTGTCCTTAAGAATCTATTCGCGCACCGCGATGATTCCCCTGGATTCAGCAGACCCTTCTGACAAAATAGTCAGGTAACGGAACTGACAATGTATTGTTTGATGATGCAACCCAAGAAAAGAGTAAAATTGTGGAGAAGGGAAAAAGGTTTTTCTCAAGACTTTGTGAAGTGATTCTCTATCTTTTAAAATGATGCAAAAAGTGTGTTTATATAAATTACACACCCCTTCATTCATACTCTTTCAAACCAATTCATTGTTTGAAAATAAAGCACACATACTGTTTCAGAAACAATACAACTCTTCAAGCATAACTTAATAAAAATTAATTATAAAACAATAAATTAATTTCAATTAATATTTTTGAAATAAAGATAATATAAATAATATATTTTACAACAATCCCCCACTATTTCAAAAATATTTGAAAATAATTTGAGGAAAAAAAAATTCTGGGTTAACATCACAGGTGTAGTGCATCGTACCTGGTGCCTTCTGGGCTATGAACCAAGCCTAGACCAATATAATTTAGCGTACGGTGCATTGGTGGGGCTGGGCTCTATGAACCAATGACACTCTGATATAAGCAGGGATCCTATCAGTCACACTACAACCCACAATTCTTACTGTTATCGCCGATTTGCGCTATTACAGCCATGCGCATGCCTGGGTGTTCATGAGTGCTCTAGAAATTGTGCCACCAATTTCATAGGAGCGGCTTCACTCCACACTCATATAGGTGATTCATCAAGTGTATGCTGCACTTCATACACCTCCGTAAAGGATATGAATTTCATTAAGAGTTTTTAAACTCACCCTCTCTTGAATGCAGGATAGCACAAACTCTACACCATAGGAAGGGAAAAATTAATAGTGCTAGCAGCATTAACAAGTGACTTGTTATTACCCATATGAACCTTCTTTATGGGATCTTCAATCACAAAGGTTGGGTTCCCGTCACCGTTAATGTCAAGTTGGCTTAAATATGTCCCATTCCCCTCGATGTTTCTTGTATCTCGACCTTTCTTTCAAAAAGTATGGTCAGAGGATTGACCATATCACTTCACTTCACATAGTTAATGTGCACAATCTCTTTTAGCATATGCTTTAATCACATTATATCCTAATCGGATATCTCTATTTCTTCTATTGAAAGACTCATACTTTACAATAGGTATTGTTACTTGTTAATCACATGAACACAAAAGGATTTAACTCCTAATGAAATAATTGCTAAGTTTGTCAATCACTTAGTCTTGTACTATTATACATTTCAATGAATTTCACCTTCTTTAAGGTTACATTCATAAGCACTCACTATCGAACTCATCTGAATTTTAGAATCCAGGTATCACAGTATAGAATTATCATATTTCAACCCCTATCAAATTTAGGAGGCAATAGTCAAACAAAATTAAATTCAAGTATCAACATATAAAATATCATAATTCATCTCCTATCAAATTTAGGAGGCAACAACACTCTGTTTATTCAAATATATCAGATAGCCGTAAAGTCTATCACCAATTTTCACATTAATTATAGTGAAAGTCTAACAAATAATGACCACATACATTTGGTCTCATCTGAATCTTAAATCCAGGCGTCAATATATAAAATATCTTAGTTCATCATCTCCAAAAATTAAAGGAGGTAGACCCCAAAATTTTCAACTTATCGTTTCACATTAGAAATAACAAGAGTTTAAGAAATGACGACAACAATAAAATCATCTTCATAAACCAACACTTCCTTTTTGGTTAGGAGGATTATCATTCATATTCCAACATAAGCACTAAAATACTTTATCACACAAATTACACTTGCAAACCCCACATTTCAATTATACTATTATAATATTATATACAACTAACTGAATTAGTGCGAAGTTAAAAAGTTAAAACACAACACTTTCTTCAATCTTCTGCAAGTATGTTTGGTTACTTGCAAATAAATGTTTATTTCAATAATCAATTATATGTAATAATAGGCTATAATAGAATCAAGTTTATGGTTTGTAAGTGTTTCTTCTCCCTAATTTCACTCTCTTATCTCTAATATAAGATCAACATTTTAAAATCAACTTAAGATCATCATCTTAAAATTGAAGCAAGAGTAGAAACACTTATGCAGCACTAAGTCGATCCCCACGCGAGAAGCATTATAAAACTAGAAAAGGTTCAACCAAAAGGCTTACAAATTTATGATACTGCAATGTATAACATAGCATCACTAATTCTATCAAACAATGCTTTGCAAACACTAAAAATAAAATAAAGTACGAAGGGATATAGAGAAGCGTACATAACAAAGGAGAGAGAATAAAAAAACAGTCGCATTGGTTGGACTTCTTGCCTGTTCTCGTAGATAAGAATAAATCAATATTACTTGAGATCAATAGAGCATTATTGAATCTGCGTTTGTCCTTCAATTCATGCTTTCACCCTCCACGAAAATAGCAGTGTTTCACCACAAGTAGAATATCATATAATTATGGGTTTTATCCTTTTTGGTCTCACCACAAGATGAACAATTATAACATAAACATTAGGTATATTCTCCATAATATAGATTCTTAAGATTGTTGGGAAAATATGGAGAATATACACTAAAAAATATAGAAAATAAAACATATATGATTTGAGGCATGTCGAAGACACTGTCCTTAAGAATCTATTCGCGCACCGTGACGATTCCCCAGGATTCAGCAGACCCTTCTGACAAAATAGTCAGGTAACAAAACTGACAATGTATTGTTTGATAATGCAACCCAAGAAAAGAGTAAAATTGTGGAGAAGGGAAAAAGGTTTTTCTCTCAAAACTTTGTGAAGTGATTCTCTATCTTTTAAAATGATGCAAAAAGTGTGTTAATATAAATTACACACCCCTTCATTCATAATCTTTCAAACCAATGCATTGTTTGAAAATAAAGCACACATACTGTTTCAGAAACAATACAACTCATCAAGCATAACTTAATAAAAATTAATTATAAAATAATAAATTAATTTCAATAAATATTTTTGAAATAAAAATAATAAAAATAATATATTTTACAACATTCGCTATTATAATGAATTAATCTTGGAATAAATCCAGAAATTTAATGCGAATAACAACGAAGATACTATGTTTAAGGATGTTCGTCCGCTCGAATCCATTTTGAACATTACTTTTCTAAGCTGTCGTGAAGTTGGATCAGACTAAAGGCTGGTATGAACCATATGACCAAATCATCGGACATCCCTTCTTACGAAGATCTGGAGGGAAATTTCGGGCACAACTCTGATAGGACATAAAGGAACTATGGGTTTTATTGATTTCTCACCTCAAACGACAACCTTGTTAATTGAGTTAGAAGATGAGGATTTCATGAGTCTATTTCAGTAGGTAATGTCATTAATGGTGCCTTAACAAAGGGACAAAACTGAAATGTAAATAAGAGGTGGAGGATGAATTGAGATTATTGTGTGTAAAAGTGAAGGATGTAAGTGGTAATTTTTATTTATTTTTTTTTAAATATTAGTAATAAGGAATACTATATCTCACGTGAATCGTGGGATTATGTACATTAATCATAATTACCATACAAGTGAGATTACCAAAAAATGTTGGGACCGCGTAAAATGATGGTCTCTGAGAGAGGAAGGATGTTGAGCTGCTTCCAGCAGCCATAATAGCATCCATCTGGTTAAACTGTTAAAGGTCAAATATAATAGTTGGGTCCTAGTTTACATAGGATATTGCTAAAATACTGAATACTAGCTGCTAATGGTGTTGATGTAATAAATATGAATATATAATAGCCGGAAAGTAGTACTACTCCTGTCCGTTTTATAAATGAGAAAATGTATTCTGCAAGGTTTTTTCCATTTTTTTTTATAAGTTACTGTATTTTTTAATTTAGCATTTATTTTTTTATATTTGCTTTTGTTAATTATTTCTATTTTTTTAATTATTGATTAAGAAACAACGGACAAGATATATCAATATTACCTAAATGAAAAATTTGTTAATTTAATACTAACAATGATGAAATAATTTAATATTAAATTAAGATAAAATGTAAACTTGTCTCTCTTTTTATAAAAAAAAATTAAAATAAGTAACTAATTTGAATACAAATGGTTGTAACCCACATGATCATGTACCAAATTTTAAGGTTTGAGAGTTGAAAATTTCGGATTCGATCCTGAACGCATTCTCTTTCCATATCTACGTAAAAACAACTTTGCTTATAAAAAAACTAACTAATTATAACTAATATTATTAATTTTTATAATTCGATTAAAAATATTTATATAATATAATGGTATAGAGCATGATACTCCATCCGGCTCGAATTATAAGTAATTCTAATCACTTTTACGCTTATTAAAGAAGTTAGTTGATTGTATTTAATTTTCTCACATTTATAAAAAATAGAGGTATTTTTGGAAGTAGTATTGGGAATGAAACAAAAATTAATTAAGATTACAATTTTCTAGAGATGTTTTAGGAAAGTGGCATTGGGAATGAAACAAAATTTAATAAAGTTAGTTAGTTTTGCTTATATTTTAAACCAAGAATAATATGTTTTTTTGTTGCTTATAATTCGAGCCGAAGGGAGTATAGCATTACCGGAGTGCACTCTCTCGTCAAATTGCAACATCTGACGTGTGAGAGTCCTCAACGCGGACTTAGAGCACCCACAACGGTGGGTTCATAACCAGTTCTCCAGAACGACCGAACCAGGGACCCCTCGGTTTGCCATTGTTTGAGTTCGTTGGGAAGACCCGGGTCGTCCACACGAATTGGTTCGTTGGAGATAAGGAGGGCCCCAGTTGTACGGAAAGGAAGGGAAAGAGAAGAGAATAGGAGAGAGAAAAGGGAAAAAAATTAAAAACAAAAATTCAAATAAACCAGAAACTTGTATACAGCAACAACGGAATGATCAATTCCATAAACCCAAAATTACAGAAAAATTCATAAATGAAGCTACAATCACAAAAAAAATTTAAAAAAAAACCCAGAAATTAAACAACCAAACCCTTCAAAAAAATATTAAGGAAACTAAAATAAAAAAAACAACGAAGAGAAGTAGGAACCATCATTCCTCAGGATCCATAACCAACCTTGAATCTCTTCTTCGATGGATCAAGGTCCCAATCTCGCATGCAAGGCTTCACGGTTTAATTGATGATGATGATGAACAAAGGGTGTTGATGCAAGGCTTCAATCGAGATCGGTGTTGAAGATAATGAAACAGTGGTTGTTCAAGGATGATGAAATCGTGGTGATAAAGGGAGGATGAGACCGTGGTGTTGATGATGATTATGAAACCGTGATGAGAGAGGGAGGATGAGACCGTGGTGTTGATGATGATTATGTTGATGAAATTGTGAATGAAAATGGAGGAGAAGTGTGTGGCCTTGTGATGAAGAAGAAGGAGGGAGCCATGGTATGAGGAAGAAGGAGAGAGACATTGTATGAGAGAGATAGAAACCGTATATATGATGAGAAAGAAAGAAACTGTATGTTTGAGAGAGAAAGTGTGGAGTGATAAAATTAATTGTGGTTGAGAAAATTGTGGGTGGATTTTTATGGGATAAGATTCATTTTGATTGGATTGTAATTTGAATGGAAAGAATTGATTGGATGAGATAATGATAACAATGATTTTACTTAAAAAAAAAAGATAAAAAGGATTCCAACAGGAAGCTGCTCATCACTCATCAGTACACATAGAATGCAATAGCAAAAAAAAAAAAAATTAACGTTAGAAAGTAACCGTTGCAAGACCAACGTATAAAATTTTGTTCTTCTATAAATATAGGTGCATTTGAAACATTGCACTCATAAACCAAAAAAAAAAAAATTCATCCACAAATGAATACAAATAATCCCAACAATGATCCCAACCATCCTTTTAACCAATGGGCACATTTTATGCAAAATTTTCCAAATTTTCCTTTTCAAATTACTCAATCATCTTCATCAAACCCACAAAATAATCCAAATGTAGCTTTTTCAAACCAAAATTTCCCTACATTTATCCCAAATTCACAATCTCAGTCAATACCACAATTTCATTCTCAGTCTCAATACAATATCCAAATACCATAAACTCAGCCTGAAATACCACCTTATTGTAGCCAAGACAACCTAGAAACTATTGATCTTAATGATGAAGGAGGTGGGTCAAGCAAGGGGAAAAAAAGATCAAGGTGGAGTTCCACAGAGGATACACAACTCATCACGTCATGGTTGGAAATTTCTACGGATCCAATTGTAGGGGTGGACCAAAAAAGTGATGCATTTTATAAGAGAGTATGCGACCATTATAACCAATATCGCGATAAGCAGCTTCAGTATCGAGACTTGAGTAGTTTAAAAGGTCGATGGTTTAGACTTAGAACATCTCTTCAAAAGTTCAATGGATGCTACATTCAAGCATAGGCAAGACAGATAAGCGGAAGCTCCGAGAGTAATATAATGGCTGATGCATATAAGATATATGAGCAAGATGTTGGAGATTCCTTCAAGAGCGAATGTGCATGGAGAATGGTGAAAGATGTACCAAAATTTTTGGGAGCTTCAACAGAGGGTTCTTCAAAAAGAACAAAGAATAGTGTTGATGGGGCATACACATCATCATCTAATCCACCCACTCCAAGTAGTGGCGAATACAACCAGTAATCTTCCAATTTGGTACGTCCAATGGGACAGAAGCAAGCAAAAAGAAAAGCAAAAGCAAAACAAGGCCCATCATCTGTTGCTGATAAAGAGGACTATGATGAATTCAAAGAAGTGTTTATGGAAAGATCAACAGTGATATCAGATTTTGCACGTGAGTATGCACGAATCAAGGATGAAGAAATAAAGGCCAAGAATGAATAATTGAAATTCCAAGAGCTCCAACTCCTTAGCAAAGACACAAGTGGTATGACAGGGAGACAACTAAAGGCTCATTTGGCATTGTGCGATATGATTGAAAAAAAAATATGGACTTGATGATAAGTAGGCTTTTGTATTAAAGTTTAAGTCTTTGTAATGTGTATCATGCTTTTTATGTGTTATCATTAAGGGTTTAATGTATTTTAAGGTACTTTGATTTTAATCTTTATTATATTTTCTTTATTAATAATTAATTTCTTTAATTTAAAATGTATTAAAGAAACTAGTCGTTAATGAAACTAGCCATTATTTAAACTAGCCGTTAGTCAAACTAGCCGTTATTCAAACTAGCTGTTAGACATTCTATTATAAATAATATGAATCATGGCATTTATCTCTACACAATTCATCTCTTCAATCTTATATCTCTCGCTAACAATATCGTACCACAATTCCTCTCTTCTATCTTTCATGGATCCCAATTCGTTTCCCAATATCAACCCTTCAAACATTGATGAAATAGCTGAGTGGCACATCATGAATATCATCACGAGTGACGATGATGAAAAACTTATGAGGCTTTATCTTGAAAAACAGAAGAAAAAAGAACAACAACAAGCCAGCAGCTCGAAGAAGCGTACAAGAAAGTTCATAGAGAGGAATCGTGAGGAGGGTCATATTCGATTAGTCAATGATTATTTTTCTGACCATCCAGTATACACAGATGATCAATTTCGTCGAAGGTTTCGAATGCGAAAGCATCTATTTCTTCGCATAGTACAAGCCCTTTGTGAGCATGATGACTTTTTCCAAGACAAAGTTGATGCCACCGGTAAGAAAAGTCTTTCCTCATTGCAAAAATGAACTGCTGCCATGCGTTTGTTGGCGTATGGAGCCACTGCTGATAGTTTAGATGACTACCTAAGAATGGGCGAAACCACCGCATTAGAATGCTTAGACAAGTTTACAAGTGGTGTGATTGAGGTTTTCCAACCACAATACTTACGCCGACCAACCAATGAAGACATTCAACACCTACTTGAAATGAATGAAAAACGTGGCTTTCCAGGTATGTTAGGTAGTATTGATTGCATGCATTGGGAGTGGAAAAATTGTCCCGTAGCATGGAAAGGTCAGTTTAGCCGAGGTGATCATGGCAAACCTACAATTATGCTTGAAGCAGTGGCTTCACAAGACTTGTGGATTTGGCATGCATTTTTTGGTACTGCCGGTTCAAACAATGATATCAATGTCTTAAATTAATCTAATGTGTTCAATGATGTTATGGAAGGCCGAGCTCCTCCAGTACATTTTAGTGTGAATGGAACTGATTACAACATGGGTTACTATTTGGCTGATGGAATCTATCCAGAGTGGGCAACATTTGTCAAGGGTATTCCCATGCCACAAGGAGAAAAAATAATATTTTTCTCTGAGCGTCAAGCTAGCGTAAGAAAGGACATCGAGAGGGCATTTGGTGTACTTCAACAACGGTTCGCAATCATACGTTACCCAGCTAAGCAATGGCATATTGATGCGCTGAAGCGAATAATATATGCATGCATCATCTTGCATAACATGATTGTGGAGGATGAAAGAGATGGGTATGCTGGTAATCTTGAATACCATACCACAAACCATAACATCGAACCACCGGAACAATATCCTCGTCCCGATTTTCAATCCTATCTGGATAAGCGAGCAGAACTACGCTATAGGCAAACTCATCACCAACTTCAAGCCGACTTAATACAACATATATGGAAAAATCGGAATAACATGCCCCAGGATAATCTTTGAATAATGTTAAAAGTTTGATGCATGAGCAGGTTTTTGTATTAATGTTCAAGTGTTTGTAATAATTATCATGCTTGTTTTATGTTATCGTTAAGAGTTTGATGTATGAGTAAGCTTTTGTATTAATGTTTAAATAATGTTAAGGGTTTGATGTATGAGTAGGCCTTTGTATTAATGTTAAAGTGTTTGTAATAATTATCACGCTTGTTATGCATTTTCTTTACTGAAATTATTTGCTTTTATTCATAATTTATATTTTTAATTTTTATGTTTTTTTTATTTTTTTAATGCCTTTTTAAAATTAAAAAAAAAGTGACGAAAAAAATAAAATTGATAAAAAAAATTAAAGAACTAAAACTAGTATAATATAAAGAAAAAAAATCAATAAACTAAAACTAGCCGTTGGGCTAGGTTGCATTTATTAGAAATTTATAATTAATTAATTAAATAAATATAATAGTGTGGGATAGGTTGTGGATCCCATTTAAGAATGAAAGTTGGGTTTGGGGTTGGAGGAAAAAAGTGGAGAGAGTTCTTAACTTTTGGGGAAGTGTAAAAAATTATAAGATAATACGTGAGACCCAATTATGAACCCAAAGTGGGTTTGGGGTCGTGGATGCTCTTATATTTTTGGCAGCAGCACCTTGGCTTACAGGCATACACATTTATTAAGCCCAAACACACACTATTTCATTCTCTCAGGACTTAGGACACACCCCCAATCTCATCATATTTGATGATTACACATTCAATAGTATTGGTTGGCTAAAGGTAATGGAAGACAGAGAGAGAGATGTTCATGATTCTTGTGAAGATTAAAGTAAGTTGGCACTTGACATGGGTCCTTCTCAAACCATGATTAAAGCCAGAGGTGGGACAAGGGAAAAAGAAATATGGTCTCTTTCCTTTTCTTTCTTCACTTTTCTGAAACCATTAGAAGCTTTAAGGAGAAAAAAAGGTTGGTCATTCTTCAATCTTCACGGATCCCATCTCAACTTTTGCTATTAGGTGAGGTTGGAGTTAGGTTGTCGCTATTTTGATTGATTAGTTTGTTTAATTTTATCAATGACATGATCCTTTCGGTTTTATAAGTAAGATTTAAAAAAAAATAAAAATTTACATCCAACAAAAAATTTGATTAATGTTATTCGTAACGTTCAAATGTAAATATTTAATATATTTTATTAAAATAATTTTTATAATTGTTAGTAAAATTCTAAAATGTATTACCTTAAAAAAGAATATATATTTTATAAATAATTAATTATTATTGAAAATTAGAATGAAGTCTTACAATTTAGGATTTTTTTTTAAAAAAAAAAGTCTACTACTACTACTATTATTATTATTATTATTATTATTATTATTTATTTATTTATTTATTTATTTAGTTTTTGATATTGTCATTTTGACTTTGCACACCATTAACCAAATTAATCTTATGTGAACCTTATAATTTTGTTTTTAAAGACGATCAAATTAGCAATTTTATCACAATGTACAATCTCATGAATCATGGATATATCGATGTATACATTTTCAACTTTTTATCATCTTTCTGTCACATTTTTTTTAGCAAAAGAATTGTATATATGAATCACAATGGGTGTTAACCTATATATATACAAATAGTGGATTTAATAAGACCAATTATTGGGAGATATGAATTGCACCAGTATTACCACATCGATCAGGGATTATTATACCATTGCTTTAAACAACACTTGAGAAATTCTACTTTTGTTGCAAACCATCTGTGAAATCTAACCCAAGTCTGCAAGTCTCTTTAAAAATTATTTTGTTCCTCATCAACCAAAAAATCAAACTAATTGCAAACTATAACATCTATCACACATGATATACTCCTTCTAATCTTTGTCATAAATCATATTTAACTATATTTAGAAAATCAAGAAAAATAATTAAATTTCTAGAAATTTAAAAAGATTATTTAATATTATCATTTTATATTCTTAACTTATGGTAGAAATTTCACAAATATATTATTTCACATTAATGAACAAATGCAAAGAAGGTAAAAAACAATAAATGTCTCATAAAAAAAATATAAAATAACTTATAAAAAGAATCGAAAAATTCTTCTAAAAAATAACTTATAAATAAGATTGAAAAAGATCGATATACTATTTATTAGAGCATAAACTCAACATTGAGAGTTATATTTTTCATACTTATTACTCCATCCGTCTTAAAAAGTTTTTTAAACTTTGAAAAACCAACAAATTTAAAGGGATAATGATGACAACTTTCCAAGGGGTTGGTTGTGTTTTTCCTTATTGCCATAGGTCTGGTTCCCCAAATGCATAGGTCGTGGCCTTCCTCTAGTTAATTACCATTGCACACAACTCTTAAAGACTCTAAACTATGGAAATAAAGTGTTTAACACTTAAGAGTTAAGAGAACTTGGCAATCACAAACTTGAGCACTAACCAAACTACCAAGAAAGACTCTTTTTGGTATTTTTGTTTAATGAAAACAAGTGTGTTCTTGGACTCAAAAACAACAAAGATAACAAGAAATAAAAGGGATAGTTGACACCATAATACTCAATGATTGATAAGGCTTAGAATTTTCTCAAGAGATCTTACTCACCCTTGATAGGACTCTTGTGGTTAGTTCAATCACGAACCACTCTCCAAAAATGGCACAAGGCCATAATTTTCTCACCAATAAGCTCAAGTTAACTTATTTCATTAAATGGGAGGCCTTTTATATGCTACAAGCAAAGAGGGGGCGTGCATACAACACCCTTTCACTTTCCCATCACTAATACTAAGCTTAATTAAGGCATTATAATGCTAATATAATGCTACTTAATTACATAATGATTGCCATGATGATGTGATTAACTTCTTTGGGCAGCCAAGAGTCTTTCTTATCCCTTCTTCCTCTTCAAATGGACGTGGATGAGCTTGCCTAAGCTTTGACGACTGAGTTGTCCTTTTGTATTCCATAGGATAAGGCTTGAAAACCCTTCATAAAAATGGCATTTATGACTCTTTGATGATGGAATCTTCTAACTCTTCAATCTCATCTCTTTGTGGTCGAATTCTTCTTGTAAGGGAAAGGAGATATGATAATTTGATGAAGATGATGGTCTTCATTTATCATCCCTCTTATTTGTGATCATTACAAACTCATGACGAGGATTTCATGGTAAGTAATGGTCATCACTTACCAAGCATTAAATGTTTCTAATCAAATTGTAACCATTCTAATAAGTTTGTTTTCATCTTCCACATTAGGCTTGGCACTTCAAATTCGTGCGCTCCCTTGAGGTTCAAGATATGACCATTATTTCTTTATCCTAAGTGCCTTTATTAAGGGCATATGTTCTCTAGAAGGGTACTATGTAGGACAGGCCCTTAACTTCTTCAATCTTTATTGTTCTTGAGCTCCTTTGCCTTAGGTTTGTATTTGAGTACACCATGGTCTCTCTTGAAGTTATTATCATATAAACATTTAATGTTTTGGCTTCTAAATCAAATAATTGCAAAATCAATCATTTGATATATTTTTACTTAATTATCCAATGATAAGTTAAAGAATATAGCTTTTTTTTTTATTATTCAGTACTCTAACATTGATCTGAAACAATAATTTTTATAATTTTTTTACTAACTTTTGGGGATGGAGGGATTACTTATATGTAATGTTAAATAAGTAATGAAACCCCATTATTAGTGATATTTTACTTTAGGCAAATGCTAACAAGCAAAGAACCAAATGTAGTAGAAAAATGTGATTTTTTATGTTCTCGAGAGAAAAAAAATGTGGACTTATAATATTTTTCTCAAATCTAATAGCTTTAACAAATGCCCTTAAAACACTTATTAGAAAAAGTCCCTTTACTTTAATCCTAATAATACATACGTATTAAAATGATTTCAACAATTTTTATTTTTTTAATGAAAAATGGCTTGATAGTAAAGAAAAATCTTATCTTTACATAATTACATCTAAAAAAAGTTAGCAAAAAGAAAAAAAAATTGTTCTCTTTTATATTTTTTAATCTTATTTATAATTCATGTTTTAAAAGAATTCACCAATTTTATTTATAAATTGCTTTTTGTATGAGTTATCTGTTACTTTTTTTATTTGTCTTTTGTTTATTAATATGAAACAATATATTATGAAATTTATAATTAAAAATTAAGAGAATATAATTGTAATATTAAAATGTATTTTTAAAATTTTAAAAAATATAACTATCTGTTTTTAATCCTAGTAATTTGGTTAAGTATAATTTATAAATAACACCAAATGAAATAATTTTTTTAAGGAATTGTTTTGAGAAAAGGACCTTGTTTAAGGACCCACATAGTTGCTGCTCCACTTTACAGTCCTTGTTATGCAGTATGCGCTTAGATCGGCTCCTGGTATTTTTAATTAAATTTTTAATATTAGAGTTAGATAGAAGCATTCAGATTATCAATTTTATTTTATAATGTGCCGTTGAGAGATTAATCTTTTAAAATACTGTCAAACATCTTAAGTTAGGATTTTTCCTAATCAGTAATATTTTTCAATTGTATCTATTATATTGGTTTTATATTATTTATGTTGGGTATGATATGAAGTCCCACATTGAATAGGATGTGATGAGTGAGAAGGTTTATAAGTGACAAGACCCATAGAACCATTACCTTAAGGTTTTGATCCAGGATGTGATGTCTCACTTATGATCAATGTGATTGTTCGGTTGGGACATGGTGGATCAAGGGGGAGTGATCGGAAAGTGTGGGAATTAGTGTGAGATGAAGTCCCACATTGGATAAGATGAGATGAGTGAGAAGATTTATAAGTGACAAGACCATAGAATCATTATTTTTGGTTCAAGATGTGGTGTCTCACTTATGAGTGGCTTCTAACTATTCATCCTTCATGTTTCTCTGATATTATAGTAATTTTTTTATTGCACAGTTTATTACAAATGTGTTATGCTCATGATAAATTTACTATTCATCATATGTGTTCATATTGTATTGGTTCATGTTAGAATGATTTTCTAAGATATGTACCCGGGTAATTAGGAGATTAATCCTTTTGAGATTGTTGGGTTTTTTTGAGGATAATCTCCTAATGAGTCCATTTAAATTCGTAAAAATTGAAAATCGAACCCTCAATTGTTTGCTTAAATAATAACAAATGGCTTATCATTTATGCTAACCTTCACATTTGGGATGAATAGTACATATAGACAAAAATATGAGAGACTATTATAATAAAAAAAAATATATTAAAAAGAATTTGATAAAAAAGAAATAAAAGACTAAATGGATAGTTTTACGACCAAGCTCGGGAACTGTGATCCCCGTATTGAATGAAAAAGAAAATAAATTAAAAAACTCATCAGCATCAATACTTAAACTAATGCATAGGCATAGTCACATTCGTGTTTCGAATATTTATTTGCTAATGCATTTTTTGAAAGCCAGGGTATCTTATGACACCCTTTTAACATTTCCAGGTTATTTGGCATTTTGCTTCATCTCAAGATATACTACTAGGGCGGTTCATGGATCACGGGGTAGATGGTGGCACAAATTACCATAGAATAGTATAGCAGGAAAATAATAGCTAGGGTGTATTTCAAAGTTTTAAAATATGAAAAAAAAAATCATAAATCTCAATTATTTTATCTTTGAAAAAATAAAAGATTATTTTTTAATACATTTATCTTTTTAACAAGTATTTCAAAGATATCCATTATAATTTACCGATAACAATAATATGTGAATTGAGTAAGTTTTGTGCCTCGGATTGTACTTTAATTTGCAAATTATTGATTTTATAATCTATTATTGTTGTTTAAAGTTAATACATAAAAATTGAAAAATTAGCAATTAAAATAAAATCTTATTATATTTAGACTAAACAATCACATTAAGAGAAGAAAGAAAATATATAATTAATACTATAAATTAATGAATGAAAATAGAATTAAAAAAAAGTTTGATTAGGCCTTGAAATAAAAATAAAACAATAATAGTTTTCAAACAAAAATAAAAATTAAAAGCAACATTATATATGAAATGGATGGAGTATAAGTTATTTTTAACTTTCTTAATTTTTTAAAAAATAATACTTTTTATTATTCTTAATATAAAATCGTTTTGAAATAACATCGAATTACTTTTTTCAACGAATATTTTAATTTATTAAACACTATTTAGAATTCCAATAGTAATTATATAAATAGTTTTGAAAAAATATATCAAAAAATTATATTTCCAATACTACAAGAATAATAACTAATTTTTTTAGTGGATAATTTCTTTTTTAAAAGGATCTATTATTTAGAATAGAAAATGTATAACATTACAATTTTACTTCATTTAATGATTGATAATCTTAAAACCGACATCTAAGAACTATTGATTCATCAAATTGGAATATTTAATTAATAGGGCTTGTCATTATTTATGGATGACCAATTAAATTTAATTGAGTGTTCGTGTTTTCTTATGACATAATCTTCTTATATCAGTAAAGAGCATAAGACAGTCCTATTTATTCATATCAAACATTTCTTATTATAATCTACTTAAACATTCAACCACTAACCACTTTTTTATTTTTGTGTTCACTCTAATAGAAGCGGATTCTTCTTAGGTTAATAATCCCTTCATTCTTATCCTTAAAATTTTTTATTTCTTATTTTTAAGATTTTATTTCAATTTTCAATAATATTTAAGTATTTTTTTCATAAATACCTCTGTTAAATCAATATTTTTTAAAATCTCAATATGTTCCACAAAAGAATCTCAATTATAAGATTTTCATAAAGAAAATATCAATTATAAGAATAATTTTAAATATTCAAGTGGTAGCTCCCTTAACCAACTAGTCTCGAGTTCGAGCCTTGGTATGGAGCAACCCCGCTGGGAGACCCCTACCACTTAGTGCGAACTCAGTTGAATCAGATCGGATGAGTCGGATTTTAGATAAATCAGATCCGAGTACCGGTTGATGTACACCAAATATTTATATTTTTAATAGCATTAACAAAATTAATACATAAATAACATAACGCATAGCACGCATAGCACTAGTACTGTCTGCTTAAATATAAATTACAAACAGTGAATCTGACATGTTAAGATGATTTACAGAATATGAGCTACCGATAAAAGCAGCAATAATGCATCCTATGCTTATATAATAATAAGTATTTAATAAAGAAAGTCAGAGTATGCATCTTCATTTTTCAACTGCAGTATTATATCAACATCTAGATTTAACTTTTAGATCAAACATTTGATTTATTTTAAATGTAAAAAATAATAAAATAATATTTATTTTATTATTTATGCATATTAGACAAGACAGATATTTGACATCCAGATGTTCATCACATAAAATTTTTTATTTTTCAAGTAGTCCAAATAATAAACAATTCTGAATTCTGAAGTTCGATGAATTGAAATGCAAATTATTCAGGCACTTGAGAAAATACTTGAATGAACCAAAGTTTGGACCGACTCTTGTGCCCTCTTTACATGTTTGCAGTAGCATTTGTCCACAAAAAAGGATAAACTTGAAAGAATATAAAGAAATTGGCAAATTCAAAAGAAATAAAAAGAAAAAATTAAGAAAAGAATACAGATCAAACAAGATCACCAACAAATAAACCAATAATATAAGCCTCCCAAAATTCCAAAAGACTAAGAAACAAAAGTTAACAAATTAACCAAAAATTCTAATTGAGATCCTAAAAATGATCTTGATGCCAATGTGAAGAGGAAAACACAACACATATTTTATAAATTTGATGATTAATTGATCATATTATATCCTTTGCCTAATGAGCCATAGCTACCTGTGATTGTTGTTGTGAGTAACTAATGCTTCTTTGGTTTGGCATAGAAAGCATAACAGTGTGATCCAAGAAATCTTTAAGCTCCACCACAGATTGCAAAATAGTCCTTAGATCCTCAGCACAGGAAAAACCATAGCTCCCAACTTGCCTAACAGCATATACATAAAATGTAATGCACCCTTTTCTGAACTTGAACCTAGCCATCTCACAACCATTGAGACCCCTTATGAGCTTTTTATTCACATCACCAAGTGCTATCTCTGGTGGCCATGTTCTGTCCACTGCAGCCTTCATGGCTTCGTTTTCAAACACAAACATTAGCACCTTTGATTTCTTGGTGCCTAAACCAAGGGTGAGGGTGTGCCATGCTTGGTGTGCCAAGATGGTGAAGTTTGTTGGCAAGAATGCTGTGGTGGAAGGGAAAGGGAGCTTGTCTTTTTTGGTGTTGTTATTGGTTGGTGGGAAAGAGAGGACTTTGAGAAGTTCTAGAGGCCTTGCTCTACGGATTGTGAAGGATTTCACTATGAATTGGCCTCCAAATCTTAGACCCTTAACCTCAGAGGAAGGCTTGAAGGAGAAATCAGAGGTTTGTTTTGTATTTTGGTCATTGGGATGTTGGTGCTTTTGCTTCTTGTTGTTCTTCTTCTTGGTGCTTTCTTTTTCTCCCATGGCTATAGTAGTGGTGGGTGGAGAAATGGAGGGGCTTTAATTTGGTGGACACTAATTAATTGGTTTTCTTGTTGGATATATCATAACAAGACAGATACAAGGCTTTTTCCAAGGTGTGTAGTACTCAGGTGAGTTTCTTTTTCATTACTAGAGTTGATTGCAGTCAAAAAGGTAAAGAACCCACTTCATATATATTTCAACTACAGGAGAAAAAAAGGCACTAACTAGTCTGTTTCTAATGTAGAAATTACTAAGTTACTTGGTTTAGAAGAAGGATTTTCTGAACTACAATTTTTAAGGTGAGACTTAAAAAAAATAAATAAATAAAATACAGCGGACACCGATGATATAAAAAGTATTTATATTGTTACTGCATCATTTATCAAGTATTATATAAACACCCAATTTATCTCTTTTTAATGATGATGGCCAATTCCAACAATTGATATCAGAGTTTCTTTTTTTAGAAAGCTTAACAGTTTTGAGTTAAAAATCTTTGTTATTTGGCAAAATATGATTTTTTTTTTAATGGAGGGTTATGCATTTGATGAATCACCATTTTTTAATGGTGAAAATTTTATTTATTGGAATGCTAGGATAAAATTTTATTTACAATCTGTTAGCATTCATATGTGACATATTGTGCTTGATAGCATAACCTTACAGCCAAAATATTCTTGGAATGATTTGAATAGAACATGTTTTTCCATGAACATTAAAGCAATGCATATTTTGAGAAATTTTTTGAATAATGATGTATTTGCTACAATTAAAAATTGCTTTAGTGCGAAAAGATATTTGGAATACTCTTAATGCTATTTATCTTGCTAACAATCTCTTCGAGTGTAAAAGTAGAGTAACAGAGCAGGAAGAACGAAAGTCTTTGGAGGAAGTTTGTCTTAAAAATCTTACACGAGAAATTTCAAAGCATTGAATGGAGCTCAATACCTCTTGATGATGATGTGACCCAATTCAAAGAAGATACCAAAGAGAATATAAATGACGATTACCTCTTTGATGTACATGAGTGAGAAAGAAGATTATCCTTATGAGGAGCAAAACATTTCTTCAAATCAATATGTTATTGAGTTTAATAATGACATACTTGATAGTTCTTAAAAAAAATTGCTTAAATATGTATCTATTGAATTGCATGATGCCTTAACAATTTTAGAAAAGAGAGACTTAGATACTTTGAATAAGGTGTCTCTTATTGAATTTCAAATCGAAAACTTGACAGACAAATTTATTTATGAGAAAGTGTATTTGAAATGTAACACCTCAACTGTATGTGAAAGTTGTATTGATTTAGAAAATCAAGTTGAGAACATTATATTTCTTTCAAGAGTGCACATTTCATGGTTGTCAATAAAAATACAAATAATTTTTTATGGAACATCTGATATATTTATTGACAAGCATGATTTGGATTGTCATCAAGAAAAATCTAAGTTTCTCAATGTTTATTGTCATTAAACAAAGGCATCATTTACCAGAAAATGCAGCTGGAGGATTGTATTTCAGAGAAACAACATTAAAACAGTTTTTGAAAAGATCACTTTTGGTTTAAATATTGATTCTCCAAATTTTCTAAGTATAACCTAAAATAAAAGCGCTAAGTGCTTTTACCTTACATGAATTCCAAAGAATTGTGAAGAAATAAATATTCTTCAAAACTTGTTTGACAATGCTTGACACTTAATTTGATTTCTTGACTTGTCGTATGAGTTTGTTTGTGATCATCAAAACTCATAGTACAGCTTGAAGTCCATGGAGTGCCTTGACTTCTAATACTCCCCATTTTTTATGATGACAAACTCATTCTTCAAAACAAGTGTAAAGCAAGCATATACATACATACACACATATATATATATATATATATATATATATATATATATATATAATTCCCCACTATTCTTGATCATAGAAATTCAGGAAAATCAATATCACGCAGGTTAAAAAAATATTTTCACAATACGCCCAAACTCCCCTTGAACAAATGCATAATTATTAATCAATATTAGTCAAAATATACCAGAATCTTCTCTCTCTTTGGCGACATCAAAAAGGAGAGGAGACACATCATTCAGAAGGTCCTGCAGAAAATGGATTATAACTCCCCCTGCATCTAATACTCAATGGCCAACATTAGTAGATATATATAAATAAAAAAAATAATGGGCAATGCATATACAATCAGTCACTCAATGCAGGATGCAGATGTTAAGCCGAGTTTTCTTCTAATAAAAAAGAAATTTTATTTGCAAAGAGGTTTTGTAAAAATGTTGGCTAACTATTTTGTTGTGTTCCTATACTCAATCACACAGTCACCTCTTTGAATATGATCACGAATAAAATGATGACGAATTTCAATGTGTTTTGTGCATGGATGTTGCACTGGGTTTTTGTCATGTTAAGTGCACTAGTATTATCACATTTAATGGGTATGTGATCTAGACTAATCCCATAGTCCATGAGTTGCTGCCTTAACCATAGGATTTTTGCACAGCAACTACCCGCAGCGACGTATTCGACCTCAGCCGTAGATAGGGCTACACTAGTTTGTTTCTTACTAGCCCAAGACAATAAAGAATTACCTAAGAAATGAAAAGTGTCGTTGGTGCTTTTCCTATCGACCTTACACACAGCAAAGTCAGAATCGGAATACCCAATAAGGCTACAAGTGGAGTCTTTGAGATACCGTAAACTCATATCGGTCATGCTAGATAAGTATTTCATTATCCTTTTGACAGTAACCAAGTGCTATTTTTTTGGATTCGCTTGAAATCGTACACACATACAGACACTAAACATAATATCTGGCCTACTTGTCGTAAGATAGAGAAGGGAACCTATCATACCCTGATAACGTATAAGCTCAATAGATTTACCTTCTTCATCTGTATCTAGATAACTTAAGGTGCCCATAGGTGAAGCAAATGCTTTGGACTTATCCATGCCGAATCTTTTCAATAATTCCTTGTAGTACTTGGTTTGACTCACAAATATGTCATCCTTTGCTTGTTTGATTTGAAGTCCAAGGAAGAAGTTGAGCTCACCCATCATAGACATCTCGAACTCTTCTTGCATAATACTAGAAAATTCCTAGCAAAGAGTTTCATTAGTAGTACCGAAAATAATATCATCTACATAAATTTGGACTAAAAGAATATCATTCCCTTTTCTTTTAATAAAAAGTGTAGTGTTGACCTTTTCTCTTTCAAAATTCTTTTTAATAAAAACTTGCTCAGGTGCTCATACCATGCTCTAGAAGCTTATTTGAGTCCATAAAGAGTCTTTTTCAATTTTAAAATGTAACATCCCTAGTTTAATTTACAAGCCTAATTAGTGAGGTAATAGGTTTATAGTGTAGAGAATGGGTAGATTAATTACTTAACAAATTTTGGGAGCTAGGTGACTAGTAATTTTAGGTACTAGGGGTTGTGTAGAAGACATTTGTAGCAAAGGGCAAGATTAACTAAGCGGAATCGGGAGTTAAATCGGCGTTTTAGATGTTAGAAATCAACCGAAAAGAGAAAATTAGGAATTTATTATAGGATGCTAAGAAAATAAATTCCAGCGTTGGATATGAAGTTTAAGGGATTAAGAAGCTTGTCTAAAAATTTGGACCCGATCCGACAGTTAACGAAAAAGTTACGGCGAATCGAAGTTTCAGATTTCTGGTGCACGCCCAGGCGCACCAGGGTACTATTCATGCACCAACTCAGACAAAAAAACGCCCAGGCGCACCCTCCCATGCGCCCAGGCGCGTCTCTGATGCACCAGCCACGCACCAGCCCGTTTCTGGCACGCCATTTCCCTCCCAGCCATGCGCCTGGTGCGGCGCCATGCACCAGCTCGTGTGCTGGTGCTGATTCTCGCGCCCAAGCGCGCGCGCGGAAACACACCAGATCTGGTGCGTTGATGATGAACTTGGGGCCAAAGTTTCCATTCTTGGCCACACGATTGTGGCTGGTTCCTAGGCACAAATTAAGACACCAAGGGCATGACACTCCCTCATACACCATCATCAACATCACACCTTCTTCCTCACCTATTCTCTCAAACTCAAGAGCAAGATTTCATCATCCTCACCACACACACAACAACATCAACACCAATACCAACATCATCCCTTCCATTTTCTTCTCCAAGAATCCAAGAGCATATCATCATCAATCAACACATATCACCCCAAAGTCAACCACTTAACCCTCATCATCACCATTCATCCTCCTTGATCCTTCTCACCATCACCCTTTTGATCCAAGATCAAGCACGAAAACATCATCAACTTAAACACTAATAACCAAGTCCCACATTCTCATAAATCATCATCTCCATCAAACCCTCTACAATAAAATAACCAAGAGCCATCCTTATACACCCTCTCAAATTCGTGGCTCCCTCCTCCTCATCTCCATAGACCTTTCAAGCTTTGCACCTAAGAAGAACCAAGGCATCATAATCACCCATAGCCATCAACCATGAAGCACCCAAAACCAAGCCACAAAATTGACCCACCCATCATTCCCATCAAGATCAAGTAAGAGTTTGGTCAACAAAATCCTTCCTCCTCTCCTCCACCAAATTCGTGACCTTCTCCCTCTCTATTTCCATGGGTTTGTAAACCTAACAACTAGGGAGAGTTATACCCATCAACCTCATCATTAAAGACAAGAAGTAGGAGATTAAGGCTAGGGATTCAAGGGTCAAAGTGAGTACAAGTCAAAATGTAGAGGAGCTAAGGATAAGGAACTCAAACACCAAGGGTTCATGGGCTAGGGCTTGAGATTCATCACCACCTCTTAAGAAGGTAAGAGGGGTTTGTGTTACCTTTGCTAAAGATATAGATTCTAGGTTGTTGTAATGATGACTAGGTGTAGATAATTGATTCAGTGAATAAACTATAGGATATTAAACTATAAAATGCATGAAATGAACCTTAGGGCATAATTGCTACTAAATGTGTAGAATATAGTTGTATTAAGTAAAAAGTTAAGAACCCTAGGGAGTTGACTTAATTTATAGTGCTCTGAGACATACCTGAGTATGTCGACTGTTTTGTTTACCATTTGTTGATTTTTACTTGTCATTGATGTATGTTCACATCGTGTTTGTTTTGGTGGCTCGTAAAGCAAATAATGGACTAAGTGTTAACGTAGGCAAGTCATATAGAAAGGGCTAAGTAAGGTGGAAAGGATGGAAAATTATGAGCGAGTAACTAAAGAATGGATTAAGGATAAATAGGTTGGTAAAAGGGAAGTGATATTATCATTATCTGAATCGTAAGTTAGAGGATGGTGATTGAGTGACAAGGAACCTTGATGGATGTCGTGCTTGATTAAATTTGTTAAGTGTAAATGTAACCATAACGGTTGTATGTTAATATGTGTTATTGAGATGATGTTTGTGTTTGAATATTCATGACATGTGATTTGGTGATGTTTATAATATAGGTGCTTATTTTGTAAATGATTGTGATATGATGTTGATTGAAACCAAGGCAAAGAATGGTAAACAAGTATGAATTAAATGATAATGGAAAGTGCAGTTGAATTAAGTATTGGTGCATTGGTAGACTAGGTGCCCCTGCCGGGTGTATCAATGGCCCGAGGGCAAAGTGCTCACCAGGCCAAATGCCCATTAGGTCCAAATGCCCTGTTAGGCGTCAATGCACCAAGACTTAATTCACTGCAGGAATAAAGGATATAAAATGTGTTGGAAGTGTGAAAAAGAGAATGAAATCAAATAATTGAAATGTACACGGATAAGTGGAAAATATGATAGCATAGCTTGACAGGGTGAAGCCTTTTGGGTGCAAAAGTCCTGGTTGAGCGAGAGACCCTTGGGTGTTCCAAATGCCTGGCAGGAGCATTAAAATCCTAATGATGCAAACCGGTTGAAACCGGGAGTGTTACCCGGGCGCAGTAAGACGTGACCGCGCATGGGTGCGGACGCAGTAGGTCGTGACCAGGGGAGAATGAAATGAAATATACCCGGACTCAGTAAGTCGTGATCGCGCAAGGGTGCGAACGCAGTAGGTCGTGACCAGGGACAAAATAAAATGAAATGTGAATTTAATGGAATTGAAAAGTAACTTAAGGTTGAATGTAGGATTGCTAGGAAGGTAGTATGGACATAGGGCTTAATTTATCGAAAACGAACTTGTATGTAATTACCTGAAAAGGAATATTAGGTTAATAGATAATTTCTATTGTGATAGGGCCTAGTTTGTCAGCTATGCTTCTTAGAAGCTATTTTCCTTAGTACTGTGTAATGCTACCCTTCTTGCTATATTTTTACAGGTACCGAAGGAGCATACACAAGTCTGGCCGAGCAGGAGTACATTCCACCACGTGGAATGTATATAGTATTTAGTGACCATCTATCGGTCATGGGTTATTTTGGGAAGTTTTGTTGTATTTCAATTACTTTGTCTTTTTGGAAAACTAAGAGTTTGAGAAGTTATTTGTATTTCTTTGGAACTAATGTCTTAAGTGGACTGAACAATACTTTGGGCCCTGCTGGTCTCTGATGTATTTAAATCTGCTTCGGATAAATTTTACAGGTTAAAGTAATATTTTGGAAATGCCTTACAAAAAAGAAAAACTCCGTTCGATTTAACGGAGAAGTTTTATAAGTGAACAACAGGATTATGAGTTTTTATATGAATTGAAACTAATCAAGGGGTTTTCATCAAGAAATTTTCAAGTCACTATTTTAATATTATGGGTAATTATTCTAGGTGTTACGTAAAACATGGTCAGGAAATCCAAAACTTTCAAAACCAAGAGGTTGACTAACATACACTTTTTCATTTATAAAGTCATTAAGGTATGCACTCTTTACATCTATTTGATATAATTTAAAATCTAAAGCGCATGCAAAATCTAGTAACATCCTAATGGCTTCCAACCTTACTATGGGGGCAAAAGTTTCCTCAAAATATATAATCTCTTCTTGGTTGTAGCCTTTTGCAACCATCATATCTTTGTTTCGAACAATTACACCAGTCTCATCAAGTTTATATCTAAAAATTCATTTGTTCCAATGACTTCATGAGCACTAGGTCTGGGTAAAAGTTCCTGAACCTGATTTTTTTTCTGAATTAGTTTAATTCTTCTTGCATAGCTAGTAACCAACGTTCATCAACTGAAGCTTCAAAAACAATTTTAGGCTCTACTTGAGAAACAAAGGCCATATGATTTCAAAAATGTCTAAGTGAGTTTCGAGTAGTTACCCCTTTATTGATATCGCCTATGATTTGATCAATCGGATGATTCCTTGACGTTTTCCACTCCCTGGGAAGATCACAGTTGAGCTCCATAGTTTTTGTCTGTTGCTCCTCTTTGTTCTCTCTTAGCTTTGGTCTTTCTTGTACTTCCTTAAATTCTTTGTCATTTTAGTCCATGTTTATCCTCCAGATAAAGGTTTCCAAGAATACCTGCAACATCATCAATAGATACCTTTCCCAGCTTTCTGGGATTAGACTCATCAAAAGAAACATGCACAGATTCTTCAATTGTATTACAAATTTTGTTAAACAGCCTATAAGCTTTGCTCGAGGTAGAATATCCAAGAAATATATCCTCATTAGCCCTAGCATAAAAAATCTCTAGATTGTCCCTCCTATTGTTATGCACAAAACATTTACATCCAAAGACATAAAAAAAATGGGATATGTTTAGGTTTCTCCCCTTAAAAAGTTCATGGGGGGTTTTCTTTAAAATGGGCCTAACTAAAACATGGTTCACACATTACATGCAATATTAACTGCATCACCCCAGAAGTAAGATGGTAAATTCATGTCATTAAGTATAGTTCTAGAAAGTTCTTTTAAAGATCGATTTTTCCTATCCTCCATTTTGTTCTAGGGTCCTTAGAGCTGAAAAATAATGCATAATTCCATGTTTTCACAAAAGTTTTCAAAAATATAATTTTCAAATTCACCATCATGATCAGCTCTAATGGATGCAGTTTTTAAATTCATTTGATTTTGGACAATCTTTGCTAGCTTTTTGAATTTATGAAATGCATCATTTTTATAAGTGATAAATAATGTCCATGTATACCTAGAATAGTCATCCACAATCACAAGAGCATAATAATTGCCACCAAAGCTTTTTACTTGACTAGGTCCAAAAAGATCCATGTGTAAAAGTTCCAAGGGTCTTTAAGTTGAAATTAAATTTTAAGGAGGAAAAGGGACCCTTATTAGTTTAGTTTTTGGCATGGATTGCCTTTTTTAGAAATATTAAATTTTTGCTCTGGTAAACCAATTTCTAAGTTTCTTGAAGATAATTTGTTTAAATGGTTCATGTTGATGTGTCAAATTCTACGATGCCATAGCCATGATTCATCCTCTCTACTTAGTATACATTTTTCATCATGTGAGTGGACCATATTAAGATCAATTAAATAGATATTATTTACCCTGCAAGCAATGAGCTTAGTTAGGTGATCATTTTTACCCTCGATAATACAACATTCAGAATAAAAATGACCCTATTGCCCTTATCACACAACTGACTAATACTTAGCAAATTGTGCTTTAGGCCTTCTACATGCAAGACATTTTCAATGTACGGGTTAGGAGGAGTACCTACATTACCAATGCCAAGTATCCTACCATTGTTGTTGTCTCCGAATTCAATGTGTATGAGCTCTTGTATAATCCGAATTATGTTTTGGCTGGCCACGTGTGGTGGTTGCAGTATTGTTGTTTTCCGACTTCGTTGCCTGCGTGGTTAAGATTCCTGTACATCCCGTTTGCTTTCCGGCTTAGGATTTGATTGGACCTTGGAGGAGATGTAGTTGTGTGTGCTAACTAAACTTGTTATCCCAATGATATTATTCCCCATATCATTGAGGAATGCGATAATATGAAACTTTGATTAAAAGATTATCAATTTTAAGAATTCTCCCCTTGTGATTAAGTGACGTGAAACCTTGATATAAGATTCATTAATGATAAGAGTTCCTCCCATGTATGTATGATAACCTGGATTAATTATTGTTATGTATGAGAATGATTCTCAAATCTTGAGTTATGTGATTGGGATGTTATATGTTTATTGGATATGGTGTGCTAGTCTTAATATACTGTCTACCGTAAATCCACGTCGTCGATGTTAACCTCGTCTGGATCGCTTACTCTCTCTTTTTCCCCTTTTTACTGTGGACCTTTGTGGTGATTTCCACAAATGGCAGAGTAAGTAGAATCCTCTATATCGACCTTTCAAGAGGAGGCTCAGAATGATGAAAAGCAAGAAATGGACAAGGAAGAAGAAGTTGAGCAAGAAGTTGCTCACGAAGACAATCTCGAGGAGGATCCTGATCTAGAGGAAGGTGAAGCTATGTTCGAGGAACCCGTTGGGTGGTGATTCGAGTCTGTAGAGGCATTTGCAGTAGATGATAGCGACAAAGACAAGTAGTCAAGTGTGTTCTATGTTTTAGTCTTGTACCATCTCTTAAAGTGGCTAGGATTATATTGCTCTACATTTATGTAACCCCGTTTTATTAAGTATCGTCTTTTGTAATTAAATAATGTAATAATGGCTTCATAAGATTTTTGAATAAAGTCCAATGAATTAATGAAAGGCCTTTTTCCACAAATTAACCATTGTTTTACTTTGAGAAATATGTGACACCCTAGAAAATACAACCCCTTAATCCTAATTAATTACTCCTTCCGTCCCATTATCTTGGTAAAAAAATGCAAATCCTATATCAAAGTAAAAAAATAAATGAAAAATCTTAAAGATTGTATATTGTATAAATGATTGATAAGTAAGTAAGGAAAACAAATTTAAAGATTTTTTTTGGAGGCAATATAGCAATATGTATTAATTATAATGTTATGAAAATTTGTATAATATCAATTTGTAATTAATGAGTGAATCATGCATTATATTAAACAGATACTCTCTTATTTTCGTTGACTAGTTTGACTTTTACCAAGATAATGGGACGGAGGGAGTATTTGATTACTTGAAAATTTCTTTGAAAAGCTTATTAACTTATGGAAATTCTCCGTGAAAATCGGACGGAGTTTCCTTTGTTTTTGTAACATTTCCTAAAATATTTCTTTTCCTGATAAACCTGCCATTTCACATAGTCATATAAACATAAAGCCAGCAGGGCCTACTTGCCTCATAAGGCATCATCATCAGCAGATAGCAAAATATAAACAAGATGTGGAATTGTATATTCCCAAAATCACTCCTTTCCCAAAAGGAGGAGTCTTGGGCCACCCTTGTGCTACATCCTAGCACCAAAACCCCATATATACAAGTTCAGTAAAAGTAAGTCAGGAAATCCCAAAATAGGGCCCAGGACGAACATGACACTAACTACAACTACTTACTCTCCCTATAAGGGAGAACACTCCTGCTCGGCCTGTGGTGGTGTAAGCTCGGGCTCGGTACCTGTGTAAAAAAGGTAAGGAGTGAGCATTACACAATACATAGAAAATATAATCTAAAAGGACATAGTAAATAACTAAATCAATCACATTAATCAAATATAACATCACATCACATTCACACAGTTTCATACCCAAAAATTACTTAATATATTTTTAACCAATAATATATTCTGACCAATGATTATGACCAATAAATTATGACCGATAAGTTATGTCCAATGAATATGACCAATAAATTATATATGACCAATAAGTTATGACCAATAAGCTATATCCAATGATTATGACCAATAAATTATGACCAATAAGTTAGGCCCAATGATTATGACCAATAAGTTATGCCCAATGACTATGACCAATAAGTTATGACCATTAAGTTGTGCCATTAGGATTTAGTGCACCTGTTGGGCAATTTTCCACCCTGTTAGGACTTTGCACTCAACTCAGGATTTGTCACTCAGTAGGCATATACACTCAGTTAGGATTTTTTGTGACCAGTAATTATATTATATAGGTTTTATTGACCATTATTTTTTCTGACACATTTTAATTATTGATTACCCTTGCAGCATATTGAGCCATTGGGTACACCCACACCTAACGGGCAAATTTTGGCCTATGAGCAATTTATACCTTAGCGAGCAATTTGAGCCTAACGGGCAATTTTTCACCCAACAGGGCACCTAATGGAAAGGTGAAACCCACGGATCTATCAGCTACTGCTTTACATTATTTTCCAGTTTCATGAGTTTTAATGTTCAGTAACAAAGTATCAACATTCACAACATGCACATACACAGAAAGTTCATCGACAACACAAATATTAATTTAACATATCACATATAATCATATACCACCCTAAACACTAACTATCATGGCCCTCTAGTTTCTTAAACATATATAACAAGTCATTTATTTTATTTATTATTCCAAAGTCTAGAGTTATCAACTACCCTAAGGTTTATTATTCTATTTATTCACCTACTCTTAGTTCCCACTATATACAGTCTAGAACCTATTCCCTAAGTAGATGTAATACCCCCTCCTTACCTCAACCGAAGAGAGAGAGGAAATCTCAAAAACCTTAGTGTTTCTCCTGACCTTAGCGCCCTAGAATTTGTACCGCTTGATCCTAGCTTGCCAACGGATAAGAGCGACGATCAAATGAGCAGGGATCCTATGCGTAGTGAAGTATGATGGTGTAGGTGCACTCTCTTTCTTCTCTTGTGAAGGTAGGGGCATCAAGAGAGAGAAAACTCCATTGATGAGCAAGTGAGAGAAAACAAGGTGGAGATGGTGGTGATGATGATGGAGATGATGAGGGAAGGCTTGGATGATGGATGAAAACCTTGGGTGATGGCTATGGAGTCTTGGCTTGTTGATGAAGACAAACCTTTCTCTAAACTTGGGGAGGAAGTCTTAAAAATTGTGGTGGAAAAGTGGCTCTCATGCCTTTTATTTTATTCTGATTTCTATCGAACTAATCGATTAGTGGTCTCACTAATCGATTAGTCTGTGAAATTTTACAATTTATACTGTTATTTTTAATATTTTGGCTAGACTAATCGATTAGTCTGTAAACCAATCGATTAGCCACTGTAAGTTGGCTTTTCCATTTTTCTTTTATTTTCTTCTTGTAATCAAAACACCATAACTTCTTTGTTAACTGTCGGATCTTGCTCAAATTTGAAAGCAAGCTTCCCTACATACTCGCCTTCACATCCAACGGTGGAATTTACATTTAGAGTTGTATATCTTCTATTTTTCTTAATTTCCTAATATACGCATTTAAAACACCGAAAATGTCGGTTCTAACGCTCGGTTTTCCCCTCTTTCAACCTCTTAGTTTTTTTGCTAAGGATTTCTAACTACTTCATAACATTAAAAGTGGTCCTACTCCATTACCTTAATTATTCTTGAACATAGTTATATTCTTTCTAAGCAGTTTATTATTCTAATTTATACTTTAGAATAAAATTGAGGATGTTACAATCCTCTCCCACTTACCAGAATTTCGTCCTCGAAATTCAGCTCGGGATGAACAACTATGGATGAGACTCCTTCATCTTGTCCTAAAGCTCCCATGCAGCCTCTTCCACATTGTTCATATTCCAGATAACCTTCACCAAAGGAATCTCTTTGCCCCTGAGTTGCTTAATCTACCGATCTTCAATCCTGACTGGTAGCACCTCAAAAGTCAGGTTCTCCCTCAGTGGCAAATCATCTAATGTGATCACATGTGCAGGATCATGAATGTATTTTTGAAGTTGAGAAACATGGAATACATCATGAAGCTTGGATAAATGCGAAGGTAAGGCAATTTTGTAGGCTAACGGTCCAACTTTCTCCAAAATCTGATAAGGGCCAACAAATCTCGGAGTCATTTTCATGGACTTAATCGCCCGATCAATTCCTGTGGTAGGTGTTACCCTCAAAAAGACATGGTTACCCTCATCAAACTCTAAGGGTCTCCTACCCTTTTCCGCGTAACTTTTCTGGCGATCTTGTGCTGCTTTCATCCTATCTTTGATCATTCTGATCTTCTCAGTTATCTCCTGAACAATGTTTGGACCAAGTATCAAGTTCTCCCCTATCTGAAACCAACATAGAGGTGTCCGAAATATCCTGCCATAGAGTGCCTCAAAAGACGCCATTCCAATACTGGAATGAAAGCTGTTATTATAAGTGAACTCAATCAGCGACAAAAGTTGTTCCCAACTGCCTGGTTGTTCAAGCACACAAGTCCTCAACAAATCTTCCAAGGACTGGATAATACGCTCAGTTTGGCCATCTATCTATGGATGATAAGCCGTACTGAACTTCAGCTTAGTCCCCAATGCCTATTGGAGACTCTACCAGAATCTGGATAAGAATCTAGGATTACGATAAGATACTAGAATGGAAGGGACCCCATGTAATCTGACTATGTCTCTGATGTACAGTTGAGTCAACTTTTCCAAACTGTACTTCATATTCATAGGAATGAAGTGAGCACACTTGGTCAGTCTGTCTACTACAACACATATAGCTTTACAGCCTGATGTGGTTCTTGGCAATCCTGAAATGAAGTCCATGGCAATACTGTCCCATTTCCACTATGGAATCTCCAAGGATCGCAAAAAACCACCTAGTTTTTTATGCTCAATCTTTGCTTTCTGACAAACTAAGCACCCGGATACATAGTCTGCCACATCATTTTTCAGCCCTGGCCACCAGAATAATCTCTTCAAGTCCTGATACATCTTGGTGGTACCTGGGTGAAGACTCAACCTGGTCTTTGAGCCTCTTCTAGTACCATTCTCCTCACTTCAAAGTCCATAGGAATTCATACTCGATTCCTGAATCGAATGATACCATCTGCACCCTTGGTGAAATCAGGCTCCACCCCTTCAGTTTCTTTCTCTAACTATTTCTGCAACTCCTCATCATCCGCCTGTCTCTCCTTGGTCAAGCTAACAAATTCATTAGTAACCTTCAACATCTCTAGGACAATGCTATTCTCTTTCACCTGCACTCTCCTTTACCATCACATTGCTAATATGTAAAGTCTTGCGACTTAGAGCATCGGCTACCACATTCGCCTTACCTGGATGGTATTGAAGATTGAAGTCATAGTCTTTTAAGAACTCCATCCACCTTCTTTGTCGCATGTTTAGCTCTTTTTGACCAAAGAGGAATTTCAGACTCTTATGATCGCTGAAGACTTCGAACAGTGTGCCATACAGATAATGTCTCCAGATTTTCAGAGCAAACACAACAGCTGCCAATTCAAGATCATGAGTTGGATAATTCTGCTCATGTTGCCTAAGCTGCCTGGATGCGTAAGCCACAACCTTGCCTTGTTGCATTAAGACACAACCTAACCCTTGTTTAGAAGCATCACAATAAACATCGAAGAGTTGGGTAGGATCTGGCAAATAAGAATCGGAGAGCTAGTCAATCTCCTTTTCATCTCCTGGAAACTTTGCTCGCACTGGGGCGACCATAGATAAGGCACATATTTTCTAGTTAGCTTAGTCAAAGTAAAAACTAACTTGGAGAATCCTTCAATGAATCTCCTGTAATAACCTTCCATGCCTAGGAAACTTCTGATTTCAGTCACTGTCTTAGGCCTCTCTGATTTGGGTCTAACATATGATGTTTTAGAGCTTAATTTGACTCCCTTTTGCTTAATTTTGGTTTGTTTCTTAGGTATTTTAGGTAGATTTTTTTTAGTTTTTAATTAATTTAGGAAATTTTATTCCCTTGAATGTTTTGATCCGTTTTGGGTATATTTCAGGTACTTTTGGAGCTAAATTGGATAAAATAATATTGGATCTAGAAAGAGCATAAGAGAACCTTGAAAATGACACAAGAACAGAGAAAAACGGAGCCACATCAGATGTCACACGCCCAGGCGTGCCATTGGCGCGCATGCATTGAGAAAAAGTGGATCATTAGAGGTTGCGCGTCCAGGCATGCTCACATCGATAATGATTAAGTCATCAGACCTGGCGCGCCCAGGCGCGCGGTACCCGGTCCAGACCCAAGTTGACTTATTTTCCTGATTTCTGAGGGGATTTGCTTAGTTTTTAGGCTATTAATTAGGTTTTAGATTAGAGAGGGAGATTACACACGAATTTAGAGAGAGAAATTGCATTGAGAAGAGCATTGGAGATCAACAACGGAGGAATCCGGTTGAAGGTTGAAGAAATTCAGATTGTCTATGATCATGGGTTCTTCTTCTATTCCTTGTTTTTCAGTTTTTAATATGTGTAACTAAACCCTTTGTTAGGAATTTGATGGATTTGCATGGATCATGAATAGTTTATGAAATTATGAATTGATGTTTTCTGTTTTATTCAATTGTTTGATTGAGTTTTAATTACAAATCATAGAATTGGCCACTTTATGTTTTGCTCTGGTTTTCTAGTTCTTCAATTGAAAAATTAGGATTAGAATAGACCTTGCAATCAAACATTCTAATCATCCAATTTGTAGGGATACTTTTGGGGATTATATAACTAGTTAATTCCAGAGATCTTAATTAATGACTAATTGGTTGGTAATTTCTTAAGGAATTAAGGGGTTCCAATTGAATATGAAACAAAAATATTAAAGGAATTCGGTAATTGTTACTGCTGGAATGTTGTTGAATAAATTAGGAAAACAGAGATTCATAATTAATAAATTAGGTCCTGCAATGAAATCAGATTCCTAACGCCTTTCCCATCTTAATTTCACTTCATTTAATTCAGATTTAGTTTTATTTTTAAATCAGTTTTTAGTTGTTCTAAATCAATTTGCACTCTCAATTTAAGTATATTTTTCAGATTTCACTAATAGTTAGAAATAAGGTAGAAATAAGTTTTTGGCGCCGTTGCCGGGGATTTAAATTCGTTTTCAATAATTTTTGGTACTTATTTTTAGTTATTTATTGGAATTTGCTTTAGTAGTTTTATCTTAGCAGGTGCTACTAACTCTTTTTATAAGCTGCTCGTCTGCAGGTAGTGAATCTAACCTCCAGTTGAGTGCGAAGAAGAGGAGGAAGCAAGCACAAAAGGAGAGAAAGAAATTGGCCAAGAGGATGGTTGAAGAAGGGGATGTCAAGCCGAAGACTCTTGCGGATTATGCAACTATCAGCCTAGATGCCTGTGCAACTAGCATTGTGTATCCAGCCATCACAGCACCGCAGTTCAAAATTGATCCGGGATACATTCACTTAATCAAGCAAGATCAATTCAGCGGTAATCCGCAAGAGGATCCAACAAAGCATATCTCGCACTTCCTCAGTATGTTAGGTTTCTTCAAGATTGAAGACGTCTCTGAAGAAGCCATTCGCATGAGGTTATTTCCTTTGTCTTTGAAGGATAAAGCGAAGCGCTGGCTCCAAGACCAGCCACCGGGGAGTTTGACTTCGTGGGATATACTTGCCCACAAATTTTTGGACAAGTATATTCCATCAGCTACACAAGCTAAGCTGCGGAAGAACATTACTTCATTTGTGCAACAAGATGAGGAGACATTAGGCAAGGCTTGGGGGAGGTTCAACAAGTTGCTGAAGAAGTGCCCGACTCGTTCAATGCTAGAGTGGTTACAAATCAGAGTCTTCTATGATGGGTTGAGGAAGCTTGACAAAGATTTAGTAGATGTAGCAGCTGGTGGAGCTCTCACCAAGAAAACAGTTGAGGAAGCCAGAGGGATTCTAGCAGCAATGGCCAGCAACAGTAGTCAGGAGGCCCCAAAGATAATGACCCCGCCAGATGATGTGGACTGTTCACAATTCCAGACTATCATTGAGCAGAATCATGAAATGCAGCAACAGATAGCTGTGTTAACCAAGCATATTGGTCAAGTTCAAATGGTGCAACCTACTCCTAAGCTCTTCAGAGGTGATACTGCACTTTCAGTGACAACTATTGAGACATATCATTCATGTTCTGAGCATTCACGCAGTCCTTCACCAAGTCCCCCACAAAGCCCTCAACCAGTGAAACGATCTTGGGAGTTAGCACTAGAAAAGATGGCACAGACTACAACTCTATTTGTGGATGAAGTTCGAGCTAATTTCAACTCTCAAGGAGAAAGCATTCGCAACTTGGAGAAGAGAGTAGAGCAAATCACTAAGAGTTTGTCACAGTTGCATCCGGGCCACTTTCCTGACACAAGCACTAATTGCCAGGCCATTACTCTTCGAAGTGGCAAAGCTTATGATGAGCCACTGAAGAAGAGTGATGAAAAGGTAGTTGGTAAGGATCAGCAGCAAGTTCAGAATTCAGAGGAAGAGACCCCAGTTGTGCAACAGTCTGAGCTTACAGAAAAGAGTCCAGAAACTACTTCAGAGAAGCCACAGAATCAACCAGATCTCTCACGGGTTTCATATCCTCAGAGGTTGAAAAAGGAGGAGAATCAGAGGCAATTTGCAAGATTCATGGAAGTGTTCAAGAAACTTCAGATAAACATCCCGTTTGCTGAAGCTCTTGAGCAGATGCCTACATATGCGAAGTTCATGAAGGAGTTGCTCACTAACAAGAGGAGGCAGAGAGAGAATGAGACAGTGATGTTGACTGAGGAGTGTAGTGCCATTCTTCAGAAGAAGCTCCCACAAAAACTGAAAGATCCGAGCAGCTTCACCATTCCATGCAACATTGGTGGGATGGATGTTGGGAAGGCACTATGTGATTTGGGAGCTAGCATCAACTTGATGCCACTTTCCATTTTCAAGAGACTGGGCATTGGAGAGATCAAGCCTACAATGATCTCTCTTCAGCTTGCGGACCGCTCTATCAAGAGACCATATGGGAAAGTGGAAGATGTTCTTGTCAAGGTGGACAAGTTCATTTTTCCAGCAGACTTCGTGATTCTGGACATGGACGAAGACTAGGATATTCCATTACTCCTGGGAAGACCTTTTCTAGCAACCGGTAGAGCCTTGATTGATGTGCAAAATGGTGAACTCATGCTCCGGATGCATAATGAGAAGGTCACGTTCAATGTCTATGGCTCTATGAAGAATTCCATGGGGGATGACCAGTGTCTGAGGCTGGATGTGATTGAGTCTATAGTAGACTCAGTCTTTGAAGAGATGTGCTATGATGATGATGCTGTGGAAGCAGCTTTGGTGATTGAGGGGGAGGAAGGAACTGAGTCTCATCAGATCAAATCCTTGCTGGATGGAGCTGCAGAGGTCAAAAATGATAGGAGGCCAGAGGATATGAGGCTGGAGGAAAAGGAGGCCAGACCCAAACCTGAGCTGAGAGTGCTACCGCCGGGCCTAAGGTATGTGTTCCTAGATGACACTGAATACTTTCATATTATCATAAAGTGTTTTAAATGAACTGGAAACTGAAAAACTATTAAGAGTTTTAAGGCATTATAAGTCTGCTATTGGATGGAATGTATCAGATCTGAAGGGAATTAGTACCTCCTTTTGTATGCACAAGATTCTCTAGGAGGAGAATTATAAACCAGTGATACAACCTCAGTGGAGATTAAACCCCACTCTGCAAGAGGTTGTTAGGAAAGAAATAGTAAAATTGTTGGATGCTGGGATCATTTACCCCATCTCAGACAGCACTTGGGTCAGCCCAGTGCAAGTGGTTCTTAAGAAGGGTGGTGTCACAGTGATTAAAAATGAAAATAATGAATTGATACCAACCCGTACTATTTCTGGGTGGAGAGTTTGCATAGATTATAGGAGACTAAATAGTGCCACCCGTAAGGACCACTTTCCACTACCTTTTATGGACCAAATGTTAGAGAGGTTAGACGGACATGAATATTATTGTTTTCTAGATGGTTATTCCGGCTATAACTAGGTTCCTGTGGATCCAAGAGACCAATAAAAAACTGCTTTTACTTGTCCCTTTGGAGTTTTCGCATATCGGAGAATGCCTTTTGGTTTATGTAATGCACCTGCGACTTTTTAAAGGTGCATGTTATCTATCTTCTCCGATATGGTTGAAAAGTTCATTGAGGTTTTTATGGATGACTTCTCAGTCTTTGGATCCTCATTTGAATCATGTTTAAATAATTTGGAATAGGTCCTAAAAAGGTGTCAGGAAACTAACCTTGTTCTTAATTGGGAGAAATGTCAATTTATGGTTAAGGAAGGGATAGTTTTGGGGCACCTAATTTCAGAGAGGGGTATTGATGTAGATAGAGCTAAAATTGATGTAATTGCAAATTTACCTCCTCCTACAAATGTCAAAGGGATTAGGAGTTTTCTAGGACATGTTGGTATTTACTGGCGGTTCATAAAAGATTTTTCAAAAATAGCCAAACCCCTTTGTAATTTTTTGGAGAAAGATGTGGAGTTTAATTTTGATAATGATTGCATGAGAGCTTTCCATGATTTGAGAAAGAGACTAGTATCTGCTCCTGTGGTAATTCCACCTGACTGGAATAAACCTTTTGAACTTATGTGTGATGCAAGTGATTTTGCCATAGGTAGGTGCAGTGCTAGGACAAAGAAAAGAGAAAGTCTTTCATGTAATTTATTATGCTAGTCGTGTGCTAAATGATGCTCAAATTAATTATACGACTACAGAAAAAGAGTTGTTAGCTGTGATATTTGCAATGGATAAGTTTCGTTCCTATTTAATAGGGTCGAAAGTTATAGTTTATACTGACCATGCAGCTTTAAGGCACCTTTTGGCTAAGCAAGATGCTAAGCCAAGACTGATAAGGTGGATCTTGTTGCTACAAGAGTTCGACATAGAGATCAGAGATAAAAACGGGGGTTCAGAATGTTATTGCAGATCATTTCTCTAGACTTCCTTTAGAGGGTAGTGATGGGAATGTAGAAGTACCCATTAAGGATGAATTCCCTGATGAGAAACTTTTGGCTGTATCTGTTGCGCAACCATGGTTTGCGGATATAGCTAACTTCCATGCAGCTAAGTTAATCCCAAAAGACTTGACATGACAACAAAAGAATTTTTTTTTACATGATGTCAAGTTCTATGTTTGGGATGAACCTTTCTTGTTTAGAAGAGGGGTAGATGGAGTTCTTAGGAGGTGTGTTCCTAATGAGGAAATCCCTGATATTCTGTGGCATTGTCATGCTTCACATTATGATGGACATTATAGTTTTGCTAAAACGGCATCTAAGATTTTACAATGTGGCTATTATTGGCCTACCATAATTAAAGATGCTAGGAATTTTGTAGTGCAGTGTGATAGATGCCAGAGAACAGGTAATATCTCCCGAAGGGATGAAATGCCTCTCCAAAGTATTTTGGAAGTGGAAATTTTTGATGTTTTGGGGATAGATTTTGTGGGTCCATTCCCACCCTCATTTGGTAACAGGTACATCTTGATTGCAGTGGACTATGTGTCCAAATGGGTGGAGGCGATTGCAAGCCCCACCAATGATGCTGCAGTGGTTGTTAACTTTGTTAAGAAAAACATTTTTAATAGATTTGGTGTGCCCAGGGTGCTTATTAGTGATAATGGCACCCACTTTTGCAATAGAGTGTTAGAGAAAGTTTTGGCCAAGTATGAGGTGCATCATAAAATATCTACACCTTATCACCCTCAAACTAGTGGCCAAGTAGAAGTTTCCAATCGAGAGCTTAAGAGGATTCTAGAGAAAATTGTAAATAGCTCACGAAAGGATTGGTCTAGGAAACTAAATGACGCTCTATGGGGATACAGAACTGCTTTTAAGAGTCCTTTGTGTATGTCACCCTACCAGGTGGTGTATGGGAAGAATTGCCATTTGCCTGTTGAGCTAGTTCATAAGGCTTATTGGGCAACCAGATTTCTTAACATGGATATGCAACAAGCTGGTGAGAAAATAATTTTACAAATGACTGAATTAGATGAGTTTAGGGAACAAGCATATAATTGGTCTAAAGCTTTAAAAGCAAAAATTAAATACTACCATGATAAGAAAATAAACCCTAAGAATTTTGAAAAAGGTCAGCTGGTTTTGTTGTATAACTCTAGTCTAAGGCTTTTCCCTGGAAAGCTTAAGTCTAGGTGGTCTGGTCCCTTTGTTGTTGAACAGGTATTCCCTTATGGGGAAGTAGAGGTGAAAGATCCCAAGGATGACTGGACTTTCAAAGTTAATGGCCAGAGACTGAAAATATACCTGGGAGGAGCGGTGGATAGAAGCAAAACCACTGCTAAGCTCCTTAACCCCTAGTTTCTCTGTGATTTCCCTGAGCCTCCGAAAGGAGGTGACCCGTCAGGCTCGTGACGTTAAACAAGCGCTTGTTGGGAGGCAACCCAATGCTTTGGTAAGTTTTCTTTTAATTTTTATTTTGTAGTGTAGGTTAGTTTAGTTAGCTTGAGGACAAGCCAACCTTTAAGTTTGGAGGAGTGGACAAAATAAAAATTAATTTTGCAGACTTGAATTGTTTCCCCATTTTTGGTGTTGGTTTGTGTCTTAGGTAGAGGTTTTGTAATTATTCTAGACTTAGGATTATTTTTCTAATGATAGGTGTATATACTTAGTTTAGGATTAGACTTATTGATTCATGTTATTTATTTGTTGAGCTGTAAATATTTTTGAAATTTGAGTTATTTTGACAAAGTTTTTCAGAACTTGAGATTAGTGAACTGACTTTAGCTTAGTGAGATTTTGAGCCTATTTGATGGGGTATGATTTATTGAATATTTTGATTGAGACCCCTATTCTTTCATGAGTGTGTTCTCTTTAGTTTTGTGTTCTAGAACTTGACCGGTGACCGTTTTGAGATTGATAATTGATTACATGCATAAAAATGATTAAGGCATTTAGGATGGTGTTTTTTTAGCCTTAAGAGATTTTTGTTGGATTTGTTTTCGCTTAGTTGCCCATTTTGAGCCTGATATAAATATGATTTTTTTTTGTACCCTGCATTGATTATATATTTTTGTGAGTACCTTAGAAATTTTGAATGAGCAATTGAGAGAGGGAAATTTCAAAAAGATGAAAATTGTGAAAGTGTTGATTGAGTTACTCTTCTTCCAAAAGAAAAGAAAGAAAAATTGAGAAAAAAGTGAAAATTGATGAATGATAAGAGAAAAGAAATCTGTTTGGAAGAAGTAGTAGAGTAAAAATTGAAAGAGAAGAAGTTTGAAATAGTTGTGATTTGAGTGTGAGTCCTCATAGTATTCATTGCTCATTCATAATTTTTGAGGGAAATTTGTTTTTGCATTTTAGCCCTTAGTTTCATCCCTTCCTTCTTTTATCCCACCTTGACACTTTTAGCCATGGCCACATTACAACCAAAATAAAGACTTTTTGATTTGTGCATGTTTTCAAAAATTTCAGTGGAGATTTGGGTCTATGGTCAAGCATATGGTAACACTTTACTATTGTATGAGCTTGAGTGAATTGTTAATACCCTTGATACACATGAGAGATATACAGTGAGAGGTTGAGAGTGTTCACTAGTTCTGAGTTCTGATTGGTTTTGTTTCTTTGACCAAGTTTTGATATGTGACTTGTATAAATATGTGGCTGTGTTGATGAGTCGAAGTGTTAGATTAGGTGCTGTACATTTTGATTTGGATGGTAGTCTTTTGTTTTAGAATTTTTATTTTACTTTTGCTTGGGACATGCAAAATGCTAAGTTTGGGGGAGTGATTTGGGTCTAACATATGATGTTTTAGAGCTTAATTTGACTCCCTTTTGCTTAGTTTTGGTTTGTTTCTTAGGTATTTTAGGTAGATTTTGTTTAGTTTTTAATTAGTTTAGGAAATTTTATTCCCTTGAACGTTTTGATCCGTTTTGGGTATATTTCAGGTACTTTTGGAGCTAAATTGGATAAAATAATATTGGAGCTGGAAAGAGCATAAGAGAACCTTGAAAATGACACAAGAACGGAGAAAAATGGAGCCACATCAGATGTCACACGCCCAGGCGTGCAAATGGCACGCCCAGGCGCGCATGCAGCGAGAAAAAGTGGGTCATTAGAGGTTGCGCGCCCAGGCGTGCTCACATCGCTAATAATTAAGTCATCAGACCTGGCGCGCCCAGGCGCGCGGTACCCGGTCCAGGCCCAAGTTGACTTATTTTCCTGATTTCTGAGGGGATTTGCTTAGTTTTTAAGCTATTAATTAGGTTTTAGATTAGAGAGGGAGATTACACACGAATTTAGAGAGAGAAATTGCATTGAGAAGAGCATTGGAGATCAACAACGGAGGAATCCGGTTGAAGGTTGAAGAAATTCAGATTGTCTATGATCATGGGTTCTTCTTCTATTCCTTGTTTTTCAGTTTTTAATATGTGTAACTAAACCCTGGCCTTTGTTAGGAATTTGATGGATTTGCATGGATCATGAATATTTTATGAAATTATGAATTGATGTTTTCTGTTTTATTCAATTGTTTGATTGAGTTTTAATTACAAATCATAGAATTGGCCACTTTATGTTTTGTTCTGGTTTTCTAGTTCTTCAATTGAAAAATTAGGATTAGAATAGACCTTGCAATCAAACATTATAATCATCCAATTTGTAGGGATACTTTTGGGGATTATATAACTAGTTAATTCCAGAGATCTTAATTAATGACTAATTGGTTGGTAATTTCTTAAGGAATTAAGGGGTTCCAATTGAATAGGAAACACAATTATTAAAGGAATTTGGTAATTGTTACTGCTGGAATGTTGTTGAATAAATTAGGAAAACAGAGATTCATAATTAATAAATTAGGTCCTGCAATGAAATCAGATTCCTAACTCCTTTCCCATCTTAATTTCACTTCATTTAATTCAGATTTAGTTTTATTTTTAAATCAGTTTTTAGTTGTTCTAAATCAATTTGCACTCTCAATTTAAGTATATTTTTCAGATTTCATTAATAGGTGAAAAAATTTTCAGATTGCACTCTCAATTTATGTTGCCCAAAATGATTATGACAAATAAGTTATGCCATTAGGATTTAGCGCACCTGTTGAGCAATTTTTCACCCTGTTAGGACTTTGCCCTCAACTCAGGATTTGTCACTCAATAGGCATATACACCCAGTTAGGAATTTTTTTTGTGACCAGTAATTATATTATATAGTTTTTATTGACCATTATTCTTTCTGACACATTTTAATTATTGATTACCCTTGCAACATATTGATCCATTGGGTACATCCACACCTAACGAGCAAATTTTGGCTTACGAGCAATTTGTACCTGAGCGAGCAATTTGTACCTGAGCGAGCAATTTGATCCTAATGGACAATTTTTCACCCAACAGGGCACCTTATGGGAAGGTGAAACCCACAAAGTTGCTTTACGTTATTTTCCAGTTTCATGAGTTTTAATGTCCAGTAACAAAGTATCAACATTCACAACATGCACATACACTGAAATTTTATCGACAACACAAATATTAATTTAACATATCGCATATAATCATATACCACCCTAAACACTAACTATCATGGCCCTATAGTTTTCTGAAACATAACAAGTCATTTATTATAATTTATTTATTCTAAAGTCTAGAGTTATCAACTACCCTAAGGTTTATTTTTCTATTTATTCACCTACCCTTAGTTCCCACTGTATACAATCTAGAACCTATTCCCTAAGTAGAGGTAATACCCCCTCCTTACCTCAACCGAAGAGAGAGAGAGAGAGAGAGAGAGAGAGAGAGAGAGGAAACCTCAAAAACCTTAGTGTTTCTCTTAACCTTAGCGCCCTAGAACTTGAACCGCTTGATCCTATCTTGTCAACGGATAAGAGCAACGATCAAATGAGCGGGGATCCTATGCATAGTGAAGTATGATAGTGTAGGTGCACTCTCCTTCTCTTGTGAAGGTAGGGGCATCAAGAGAGAGGAAACTCCATTGATGAGCAAGTGAGAGAAAACAAGGTGGAGATGGTGGTGATGATGATGGAGATGATGAGGGAAGGCTTGGATGATGGATGAAAACCTTGGGTGATGGCTATGGAGTCTTGGCTTGTTGAGGAAGACAAACCTTTCTCTAAACTTGGGGAGGAAGTCTTAAAAATTGTGATGGAAAAGTGGCTATCATTGCGACACCCTCAAAATAATCCCTCTAGTAATTAGATAAGTAAATTACGATTACTCGAAAATAGTATGGACTTATTAAATTATTAGAATTATAGGAAATAAATTTTCTCTTTTCCTTTTAAATTCTAAAGGGTTGGGTGAGCGATCACAAACCTTTGGACCTCGGAAAATAAAGTATACATTGATTGATCATTGGATTCGACATTCATAAACATTCGTATAATAACCTTGAACTTTGAGTGTAAAGATTGAGATAGCCTTGTTGGAAACCAACAATCGGCCTAACAATCTACTAGAGGGGGGTGAATAGTAGTTGGAAGCGATAGTACCAATTTTTCGGATATAACTGAAGTCGATCGGATAATGCTTGCTGTTAAAATAAAAATGCTGACTTTGGGCCGAGCAGATTCTGATAATCCGTTATCTAGACCGACACCCGATTATCTGAGCTGCGCCACACAAAGATCAGATTTGCAGCGGAAAAGAGCTAGCACTATCCGAGAAAAATATAGAGTATAGCAAAGCCGATTAAATGCTCGGAATAAAAAGGAAAGCAGTAAAGAAGAGAGAGACAACCGATTTTATACTGGTTTACTCACTACCACGATGAGCTACGTCCAGTCCCCCCTAAAATCTTTAGGGAGCCTTTAATAAAAATCAATCCAATCAGTTACAGACGGATTTACAAGATAACCTCTCTAAACCTAACCCCAACTTGAACTGATACCGAAGAACCTCTTCGGACTTCATAGATCTTGAAACCTTCAAGATGCCTTGAAACCTTCAAGGACTTTCACCAAAGAACCTCTTTGGATTTCTGCTCAGGAACCTCCTAAGACTTCACTTCACCTAAGAACCTCTTAGGCGAGCTTGGAAACCTTCCAAGACTTTCACTTTCTTGAGAACCTCTCAAGACTTGAAAACAGATTGAATGAATAGAGATGGCTCCAACCGGAAACTCAAGTGTGTATGATTCTTAAAGTTTGATGAACAGATGAGTGTACGGTTGTATATTTGAGAAAGGATTTTGTAGAGAATGATTTGAAGCTTGGATTCAAAATATAACAGTTTCTCTCTCTAGCTCTATCGTTCATTGTTCTGCGTTTTTCTTCTTTTCTTTCTTATGCTTCACTTTGTATTGCTCTTCTCTTTTTCTTGACGTTGGAGAAGAAAAACCAGTCCTTTTATATTGACGCCAGCACACAGGAGATACAAGAGAGAGGAAAAATATCTTGGGACACGTCTTGTCCTTTCCAACGGATATACCAGACATTTTCTGCAATTTTCTGCAACGTTCAGATACTTGTCTACCCTTTTTCAGAGAACAGTACCAGCCGCTGCAACTTCCCAGCAACAATCCAAACCAACTTAAAAACTCTTAGATTTCAAGTAAAAAACAAGAAACTCAGAAGTTAGGACTTCGAATCGAATAGGGAGGAACCTTGGAGCAAGGAAACCGCTTATGAATTGAGCTCCTTCTCTCGCTTAAGGTATGTAACGGAGATGTCATTTCTTATAGAACAAGATTAGTATTTGAATAGAATGAGGATAAGTATGAATCAGTGAATGAATTATTAGTATAATTAGCTAAGACTCTAAAGCCTTAGAATGAATATGGATACGTGTTTGTATGATGATTGATTACCCTTAAAATGAATATGGATATGTGTTTGTATGATGATGGATTATGATGTTGAATATGTTTGATATGACATGAATGAGTATGAAATGATTTATAATGAAATTGGGTATAATGTAAATTTGTGTGATTATGATTTGGATAAACTCGTATTGAATGATAAATGAATGAATCATATAAAGGAATTGAACAAAACTTAATGTAAACTAATGTCCATATGACATGACTACATATAATTGCATATAGTCCGAATATAAAACCAAGTTACAAATGATTCAAAGTATAACATATCACTACTAGAAAAATGGGTTTCAACATCCGTTAATAATAACAGATATCAAATCATGATACAGTGGCATAATCGTAAATAAGTTAAGTTATTTTTACTCTTAACATCTCTAATCTTAATAATAAATCACAAAAGTCTCATAATGTAGTGACATAATGGTAAAATAGTGTTTCGACTTTTAACATCTATTATCTTAACAACATATCAAAAAAATCTTATGACACTGTGGCATAATTGTAAATAAGAGAAACTCTTTTAACGTTTAACATCTATTATCCTAATAACGGATCACAAAAATCTAAAAATCCTAATATTTGCACCTTTCTCTCACTCTCATCTATTCATTCTCTCACTCATTTCGCGATGGTAACTCTGACGTTCGAACTATTCCCTCACCTCCCTCTGCGGGAAATTGCTCCTCCGCGGCGGAAATTGCTACTAATTTTATTGTTCTCTTCACTTGAGGTAAACTTAATCCTCTGTCTTTATCATTTGCATTCAATCATTGTTGTTCTGATTCTTCGTCTTTTTATTGTTCTGATTTTTGTTCTATCAAAACTCCCTAAGTGCTCTCAATTGAATCAATTGTAGCTCTTACTTGAAGGTTAGGTTTTGGGTACTTCAGTTTTTATACTATAGGGTGATTGGTATTTTATATTATTGTATAAGACTATATGTTAAGGCTCGAGGTAGTTAGTAATGATATTGTTTCTTTTATTTCAGGAGCTTTCCTTTCCAATTTTCTTCGGCATGTCTTATTACTTTCTAGCACAAGAACGAAGGTGATGGGGTAATTGTTGCTTTGGCAGCTCCATCAAATGTGTGTAGAAAGATGGGACCCTTAAAATTCAGTCCAAGAGGTTCTTTGAATTTAACAATTGAAACTAGGTTGACAGGATACTTTATCGAGTTGTAGATTTGCTAACTTGTATGAGTTTTATAACTAGATATTATTTTACGATTGTGGTTACTCTATATGAATTACAAGGTCTACAATATTTAAATTATTTTATTTTTTTTTATTTTTGCTACATTTCCATTGTGTTTTCAGATTTGTAGGTTCAATTTTAGTATATTCGGTTTTCAGGTTTGTAGGTTGAATTTTAGTTTATTTGGCAAAAAATAACTATCGTAATCTATTTTTTTGTGAAAAACAGATGTTACAAAGTAATAAGAGATATCTCACTTTTAACATATGTTGTGGCTAAACAGATGTAAAAAGTACATTTAACATCTGTCGTAAAACTGATATGAAATGTCTCGACTTTTAACATATGTTCTTTCCACATATGTTCAATAACGGATGTTAAGAGTTAATAGTTACATAAGTCCCCGAAAAATACCTGTGGAATCGGTTAGGATCCTGAAAGATTTCTGGAATATCTTAAACTCCCCAAAGATCAATTTGACATCGTTGGCCCTAATGCCATGTTGGACTGTTAAGATGTCATATTTGGGCCATCAAAGCATTTAACGTGTCACGTAGGATTCCGTTAGGTCCCTCATGGGGTACTAACGTGATGCCAAATTGATCTTTTGGGGGTTTAAGAGATTCCACAAATCTTTCAGGGACCTAACTGATTCCACAGATATCTTCCGGGAACTTATGTGACTATTAACTTCATATGTTAAATGTGGTTTTTAACGGAAGTTAAAAGTCTTTTACGTAGTAGTGATAATGTGATGACTCGTTTAAGAAAATGTGAATTTAAAAGAAACAGATACATTATATACTAACCTTAGTCTATAATCTTATGACTTACTCCATGTATTTCCCACATTTTAGGTACAGACCACATGAAAAAAGGCAAAGTATGTTACTACGGAGAAGGCAAAATAAAAGAAAGAATTGTATATGAAGACTGTACATGGTACAGATGTACACCCCAAATGTTGGAATTATTTTTAAAAAAAACTTCTCCAACTATTTTTAAGAAATTATTTATTAAATGGGGGTGTTACATATTTAAATCCCCAAATCTCACCAAATTATCACTCTTGTCTCTTATTGTGTGATTAGGAGGTTTCAATGTTGAGACTTGTTTGTTTTCTTAACATGTTTAAAACAAACTCTGTAATGACTTCCCCTTCAATTAAAGACACACCAAGTTTCTATTCTAATTGTTTAACAATCTCATCTACGTTATATCAACTACTCAACACCGCAATCAGTTTCGAATAAAAAAACTGAGCAATTGAAATGGAAAAGGGGGAAACATAAAAAAAATTAATTACCACGAAAACAAAAATGAGTAAATGAATGCTCAAATTTAACCCAGAAAAAAAATAGGCTAAAATAAATAAACAGGCCCCAAAAATAAAACGGCAAAAAAAAAAAAACCAAAAAAAACGGTGTCTTCTTTTTAAATAGCGTGGACCATTTTGCAATATAAAAAACAGTTATCCTGGTTCAATCCACACCATACATGTCACATCAGCCCTTATGTATGGTCCACATTCTCCATGCAGTGAATGCATACTCCATTTTCCATGCATTCCAGATTGACCCTTTTTTTAATTTTAATATCTTTATCTATTTTCGATAATAATGATTATATAATACTACTTATAAAATAGACAGAGTAATAATAAAAAACAAAGGAATGAAAATTGTGTTATCCATGTTATTGTAAGTTCACTTTTATTGAGATAATTACACGGTGATGGTGGAATTTGCATGAAACAAGTAGGTGTATTCATTGTATGGAATTTGCAGCGGAAAAAGAAGTCTATACAAATAAAGAGAAGAAAAGAGTTATCTGTTCTTATCGTGAAACCTCACATAGCCACCAACTAAAGATAATTTTCAAGAAGTAGTATATGTTACGATAAATAAATAATGCTGCACTTGGTACACCATATCGTTAAATATTCGAGTGGAAATGGACAATAGAATTCTTGGGGTACGATGAATAAATGCTGCATGGTAGGTACACCATATCGTTAAATATTCGAGTGGAAAAACACAATAGAATTCTTGGGGTGTGCTACTCCAATTTAATAAACGAACGATAAATTTCGCACGCCTATAGATTTGTGAATGTAATTATATATGCGTGTGTACGATATGTTGCATAGCTGAAAGGGGGAGTTGGTGTGGTGTCAATACCTAAAGCACCGACACATTTAACAAATTTAAGCATGTGAAGCCACGGGACTAGGTTCATTAATCATAATTACCATGCAAATGAGCACCAAAAGAGGTTGGGACCACATAAAATGATGATCACATAGCAAGAGGAAGTCGAGCTGCTTCCTGCAACTGTAATAGCACCCATTTAATTATTTAAAGGCCCTTAATTTGAATAGGAAATTTGCTAAAATATAGTAGTGGCTAATGTTGTTGATGTAATAAATATGATAGCAACAAAGTATTGTACTCCCTACAAACATGAGTTGGGACGAGTGGTAAGCGGCTCGGTCTCGCTTAAACAAGGTATCGAGTTCGAGTCCTTGTGAATGCAGAAAATACATGTTGGGAGACTCACCTGCCATAGCCAACCCGGGTCGGATTCGGATGTATCTAGGTAGTACTTAGGGAACCAGGTGGGCAACAAAAAAAAAGTATTATACTTCCTCCGTGGTAGCTCCACAAACGTACTAATTATGTCAAGCAGTAAAAAATATCGTCTCCACATGAATTTTTTTTAAGTATGGATAAATTATAAGTATAGATTATCAAAACCAATATATTAAAAATTTATGAAATAAAATAAAAGATTGATTCTAAGAAAAAATAAATAAATCTAAAGTTTTGAAATAAAATACAAATTGAATATTCTAATAATTAGTTTCTTCACATATCAGTATTGACAATCAAATAAAGATATCTCTTCAAAATAGATTTATTTTGAAGATGAATTATCATATTGTATAATACTGATTCCTTTCATAATCTAATAACGTACCTTATGATTCTTAACTCCTACTTTCATGATAATTAGAGCTCATCAAATACATTAAGTTCTTTAATATTCATTGAATCATTTCAAGGATTAGAGCTACTTTCGTGATTTAAAATCTCAAGTTTAATTATGTATGTTAGACACTAACAGGGCAGTCGCAAACATTTCGGGGACCCTATACAAGAATAAATAATGAGGCCCCCTTGAAATAAATAAAATAATTTTTTTAAAAAAATTGTCTCATATAAATTAATCATTATATAAAAAATATTTTATTACATAGTTTCTCAACTCATCACTTTCACAATTAAATCTAAATTTTCAGTTGAAAAATATCATTATTCTAGCTTTTTTTGAAGCAGAATCATCAATTACATCTTTGAATTCAATTTTTTTTCAAAGATTTCGTTCTTGAGAGTTATCAACGCTAATCCATTCAGTCTTTCTTGTGACATTCTAGAACGCAAGTAGTATCTCTAATTCCTCCTCACAATTAGATTTCATAAACTTAAATAAGTTTCAATTATCAACCTTCAATTAAAAATTACCAAATTAAGATTTGCATTAATAAATAATAATCAATAAATCTACATCATAAAATATTAAAAAAAAAATAAAGAATGGAGAACTGGAGAAGGAGAAGTACCTTGAGAAGTTGAGGTTAATGATTATTGACTTATTGTTATACTGTTAGTTGCTTGTGGCATGTGGATTAAGCCAGGTCAGTGGGCGCGATCATCGGTTGATTGCGGGTTCGCGGGTTTGCGCTTGAGGTGCACTCCGGTTTTGCGATTGTGCGACAGTAGTGGTCAGTGGGGATGTGAGAGTGGCATGTGATAGTGAGCCTTTATGTGACTGTGAGGGCGTGAGGTAAGGCGCTGTGGCGTGAATTGCGAGCCTGATTTTTTTGGGAAGAGATGAGAATTGAAAACGTGTTAATAGGCAGAGCAAGAGTCAAAAAGTAAGTTGAATTGTTGGAAGTCATACTATAAAAGAATTCCTTAATATTTAATTCCCACTTCTTTTATAACGTGAGAAATACATGGTGAAATTTTTTTTTTTAACTTTTAGTTAAAGCCTCAAGGTCCAAAGTTAGGTTCTATTGTTGTATAAAATAATTTTAATTTTTCATATATTATTAATAATTAGTATTATTTTTTTTTACTTTTTAGAAGTATATTCTGGTATACTATAAAGGAAAAAAAACTGGGGGTCCCTAAAAATCCGGGGCCCTGTGCGGTCGCACCTGCTCGAACATGTGCTGAGACAGCCTTGGACACTAACGTTCACCATTCAGTTCTTTCCATAACATTTATAATCATGTAATTGTGGGATCCGACACAGTCACATGCATTAAGAGCAACATAATTTAATCTAGGCTTAATTGCATAATTGGTCTTTTATCTTATTTATTAGATTCACTTTGGTCCTTTATCTTTTTTTTGCGATTTACTGGTCCTTTATTTTTTTTTAAAAGATTCAGTTTGGTCCTTCCGTTAAAATAAAGTTAAATGAGAAGGAATATTCCCCCTTCTAGGCTTAATTGCATAATTGGTCCTTTATCTTATTTATTAGATTCACTTTGGTCCTTTATCTTAATATTCCAAGAATATTCCCTCTTCTTCTTCCTCTTCCTCTGCTCTCTCCTTACAGCGGCGGCAACCACCACGGGCTCACACCCTCTTCCCTCGAAAATCATCAAATTTCTTCAACATTCTTCAATTTTTCACGGTTTTTAAGCTTTATTTTCATTATTCCTCAAACAAATTCGTGTTTTTCGTTCTTTTTTTCTCAAAATCCGAATTCTAGGGTCCTTTTTCTAAAACCTTGGTTATTAACAATGGTCTCCTCCTCTAAACCTGCTGAAAAATGTGTGAAAACACGTGCAAAACGCTTCAACAACTTCGATTAATTTCTAAAAATTGCGGCGACGGTGGCATGGGCGGTGGCGGCGGCGCCCATGGTGGCTGCTGCCGCTGTAAGGAGAGAGCAGAGGAAGAGGAAGAAAAAGAGAGAATATTATTGGAATATTAAGATAAAGGACCAAAGTGAATCTAATAAATAAGATAAATGACCAATTATGCAATTAAGCATAGAAGGGGGAATATTCTTGGAATATTTCTTCTCATTTAACTTTATTTTAACGGAAGGATCAAACTGAATCTTTAAAAAAAATAAAGGACTAGTAAATTGCAAAAAAAAGATAAAGGACCAAAGTGAATCTAATAAATAAGATAAATGACCAATTATGCAATTAAGCCTTTAATCTAAAATAATCAAATATTAATAAGAGAATATAATCCTAATCCTTAGAAACGGAAAACTAACCCGCCATGGACGACTTAATACAAGATAAAAATAGGAATAAAGACATAAGATATAGCTAGAACCAGGAGAAGAATGAAGAGGAGAGAATCTCCACTTCAATCACCTTCAAATTCTGCCAAGAAAGAGCGGTTGCCATCTTGAATCCCTTTTTCTAACTTATTTCTGCCTATGATAGCTAGATTGTAATCCTAATTCTAATTCTACTTTAAAAATTCTACTACGGTTATATATTCTATTTAACAGGGTTTTTATCTTCATCTTTATATAATTTTTCATTCCTTAAAGTATTGGGCCCAAATTAGCAAAATGGGCCCTGAAGCACATTAAAACTCTACTTCTGCTTTTTTTTTTTTTCATTTTCCAAACGCTTCTTGCATCATTTCATGATGGATTTGCTTGAGTTCTTCAATGCTTAAAGCCTCAAAATAATTAATCTACACATCAAAAGTACAAGAAACCTTTTCTAAGTGAAATCTGAATAAAATTCATGCTAAAATCATAATAAAATGCATGATTATTTATGCATATGATAAAATGCTACCTGACACACAAAGACTGTAATAGTTCAGAAAAAATATTACAGTGATTGTACTAGTAGAAGAGCTAAACTAAAGTCATCATGCTTTTATTTCAAACCTTGAATACTTGATGAAACCCATGGATATATCAATCCCTTAGAGTGTGTTGACTGAAAAGGGCCTCAGCAGATAATTCCCTATTTTTCTTGTGTAGCAAACTGCAATATTAATTATTACTATAATAATAATTGTGAGCTGCTGGACAAAAAGTAGAGGTATTTGACTAATATATATAGACTAATAAAGCAAAACAAATTAATGAATGAATGGAAACTTTAATTAATTTAACTTAGAGATCAGATGGATGAAAAGAACAGTGAAAATTGGTTAAAGCAGGAAGGAAGTTAGTTAGAGGGTTCAGTTTTATGCTCCCCAGTTTAAAACTAAAGGAACTAACTGCCAATATTAGTATAATAATGAGAGTATATATGGGGGCACTGGTTTTAAATTGGAGATGCAGAAAAACTCTACTAGTAATTGATAAGGTGTATGTAATGTAAGGGTTTTCACTTTTCAAGAGGAAGACTGGCTTATTCATCAGTCTTGAATATTTTTCAACGCTCTTTTCTTTCTCAACATTTGAATATAATAATTGTTGTGCTAGCTAGGACTTTACAACTAGTCTATATTAATTAAATGTGAATGTTCACATATGTGTGAAAGAGGCAAGAACAAGTGGGAAAGCTCGTGAGAGCACTGATGAAAGCTAAAACTAGCTATGCAAGCAAGCATACTTGTACTACTACTAGCTAGTTTCCATCATGAAAGAGTGGTCAGTGGTCACAGTTCCCAGGTGCTGCTGCATTGAACATTTAAAAAAATGAAGGGGAGGGAGGTTTCCTTAATCTAACACCAATTTGGTGCTGTAATGCTTGCACTTCACCAAGATTTCTTCATCAAACTCATGCGTGCAAAGTGCTCACTACCAAGATTCTTGTTGCCTAAACACGTTCAGCCAACACTTTCAGCTTTATAACCAATAAAAATGACATAGAAACAAAATCAATATACCAAATGTTAGTAAAGTGGGTTGAAAAGTTACATGAAAAGAATGTAATATACTAATATCATAATTAGAACAGGCAACTACAGAACCAATCCTATACTAAAAACCATAACAACATAAACCTTGTAACAACTCACATGAAAAAGGGAATTTGTTAGCAGAATTTTAAACATGAGCCTATACAAATATTTAAACTCAATTCTAGTTCAAATTCAAACCAGTAAGAACAAACACACCAGATCTCAATTCCTAATCATATATTCTAGTCAATGCATCAGTTAAATTAAAATAAGCTACTAAATCATCAAAAAATCATTACATCAAGCGTTAGTCCTACCAAGGATGAATATTTCAGCCGATGAATATATTGATCTAGCATCAAATTAAACATCAAAGACTACTTGGAAGTATACAAGCAAGCATGAACATGACCTGTACAGTCCTTCTTAAAACAAAATCCTTTTTATAACAAATTTTGGTAACTATACACCGCAAAGTAACCCACAAATTCAATTCCTAACATTTTCAGCCACAAATCAATAGAACACATTATTACATGGGAATGAGTGTAATTTTATAGTGATGTCTCATTTATTTTGATTATCTCTCAACACAGGGAGGCTTTGGTTAGGCAAGCAATTGCTTGATAGAACATCCAGTTAACAAATTAATTTTGAAAATTGAAAGCAAAACACTAATGACTAACCTCATGACCATTGCTTGATGAGTCTCTCCTGACACCTCTTGCTCTTAGTTTTCTTCCAAATCTTCTAATGGAACTTGCTCTTAGAAAATCTTGTTATGTTGTTTTTCTGATTGGAACAGTTCCTTCGGGCATGCTTCACCAGAATCAGTCCAAAGCTGAAAGTTCTCTGCTATTGTTTCCTCATTGGTGTACCCCATTAAAAAATCAAGGTCAAAATCAAGAATGGGAATCCAATGTCAAGAATGAAATCAAAATCAGTGCTTGAAATTTGTTTTGATTTGACAGCGGAAGAAACAACAATTGATTCCAGAATGGTTGCGAGATCAAGAATTAACTAACATAAGTAGAAGAAGAATAAAAAGTTTAGGGATTTCTTGTAACGTCCCTGGCAGACAAATAAATTCTGACTGTCCTTACATGCCAACACGGGTCTTTTCAACATGCTTTAACTAACAAAGTAGAAGAAGAATAAAAAGATTAGGGATTTCTTGTAACGTCCCTGGCAGGCAAATGGATTGCGACTGTCCTTACATACCAACACGAGTGTCCTTACATACCAACACGAGTCTTTTCAGCATGCTTTGTCCTCACTCGCACGCTTCCCGAGAAACTTCCCAGGAGGTCACCCATCCCAGAATTACCCCAAGTCAAGCACGCTTAACTATGGAGTTCTTAAGTGATGGGCTACCAAAAAGAAGATGCATCTTGTTGATATGGGTAGTACCAATCAATTCATTTAAGCCTTCTTGTACTATGTAGTCCCATTCCTACACAGTCTCAGGATCACCCTCTCATTCCGGTGTGTCGGTTCATTCATGTACCCCTCCCTTAGAAGCCTGCCAGGAGCTGCTCCTTGTCCGTGCCTCTTGCACCGGCGATCACTCCCCGTCCTCATCAACCCGGGTCTTACATTTCTAATCAAAATTGGTTAGAGTCGAACCTGAGAGGTTGAAGGCATCAATTTGATATCGGAAAGGATGAAGCACTGAACGATGGCATAATCAATGAACGGTAGCGGTGATGATGAATGACGGCGACGAACGCATGCAGTGATGAACAGATAGCCATCACGAAAGGCTACATACGAGAGAGAGAGAGAGAGAGCGATCGCGAGAGGAATGGAAACAAGAGAGAGAGAGGGGGAGAGAGATTAATGGTGAGAGGCTTCAAATCTCAACCGCGTGACCCCATTAGATCGATCTAGCTTCCTTATCTCGTTTGATGACAGAGAAGCACTGTGGTGTGTCTAGGGAAGAGAGAACGAAGCAGAGGATGACAACAGTGGTTTTCTTTCCAGAGTCCCATAAGTGACGGTGACGGTGCCATGGACGACGACGTCGAAGCAGTGGCAGACCTAAGAGGGTCGAGTGTGAGAGAAAGGATTTAGTGTGTTGCAGCTAAATGGAAAAGGAAGGTATTTACCTGGGTTAGGGTTGCTGTGTCGCCCCTCTCCCTTACACGGGTTATGAGAGGAGAATGAAGTGAGTATATACTGGGACTTGGGACTTTGTTTGTATATATGGAGAATACATTTAATTTTTTTATTAAAAAAAATTATTTAATCTTATTGGCAACGATAATGTCGTTGAAAAACACCTGTTTTATGCCACGACTTTTTAAAAACGTTGCAAAACACCTGTTTTGTGCAACGACTTTCTTAAGTCGTTGCAAAAATTCGTTACAACAAAGGGGTTTTTTTGTAGTGTATGATAGATTGTAATCCTAATTTTAATTTAATTCTAAATATAATTTCTAATTCTATTCTAAAAATTCTACTACTACTATATTTTCTATATCCATAGGATCTTTATCTTTTTATAAGAGTTCTAGTTTTTTGACCCTACTATTTAATACTTGACCCCCAAAATTTAACTTTTTTCCTAAAATACTCTTATGTATGTATTTTTTTTCCTTTTTTACGCTTCTTACGCTAAGGGATCAACGTACGAGTTTTAATAATTACACATATGCTAACCCCTTGACATATTAATATTTGTTGTCCAGTACGCTGACCCCTCCGCGTTTATTAAAAATAATACATATGCTAAGGGATCGGTGCACAAATTTAAAAAACTTATTTTTGCCTTGTACGATGACCTCCTAGCGTATGTGTTATTTTTAACATACGCCGAGGGGTCATCCTAATGACCTTCAGCCACATATCTTTTGTAGAGTTGTCACTGTCCAACTATTTGCTATGAGGGGAGTGAAAGAGGAAGCTTTTAATGTGGAGACGTAGGTTCGTATACCTACTTCTTCACCGGTGGGAACGTATATTGACCTGTGCCTATAGGTCATAACTGGCTTGAGTTGCAAACTTTATAGGTAATATTTTCAACAAGGTCATTTGCCCTCCTAATTAAAAGTGAATCGAGCTACTCCCTGCCTTGTCTGAATGTGCCTTCATCTCTTTCCCTTTATCTCAAGTGCAATGAGTCTCTCTCCTGGGATGAAGATCTGAGCATAGTAAGTTGACTTCCTTGAATGTTCTTCTCCCTCCATCGAACCAGATCGGGCGGCACCAGATCCAGCTTCGAGATTTTAGTGTCCAGCCACCCTTCTTGAGTTAAGAGGAACTAAATTGGCAGTTGCCTGAAGCAATATGTGTAACACCCCGATTCGGCAACTTGAAGCCACAATTACTTTAAATTAAATACAGTGAAAATTTGGGCCAATTTTATTTTTTATTTTTTTTAAAAAAAAACTTATATGACATGAACGTGAGAGCATTTAGGCTTTTCAAAACTTGATTACTAACACTTATGACTTCAAATTCTAAATATCCTCTCAAATTCTTCCTGATCTTATCACCACCTAGACCATCATTTTGACCATTCCTGTAACACCCCGTCTGAATACCTCATATTCGTTTGAAAACCCTAAAAAGATTATTTGAATAAAGTATTTTTAAAGGTGTGATTTCAAAAGTATTTCATGAATTAAATTTAGTTTGTGTTTTCAAATGATTTTGGATTTTTAAACAAATGATTTTATTTTGAGACAAACCTTATGAATTTCGGATTTTTGGCATTTTGGATTAAATTTCCTTAAAGCATTTATGCTTTATATATTTAAGGAAACGTGATTTTATGTGAAAAAGAAAATGAAAATGAAATTGTGCATGTGTGTGCATATGTGTCGCCGTGGGTGTGTGAGTAGTGTGCATGTGATGCCATTTTGTTGACTTCTTGAACCCTAGGCTAGTAACCCTTAGCATCTAGGTTTAGTTTAAGTGTTAAGCATGGTTAGTAGTTTGACCAACCAATAGGAAGCAAGCTTAGCCCTAATTTTACTCCATTTGTTCAATGGCTTGGCTTGAGCCATACAAGCCTTGATGAGGACAAAATTACCCTTCCTAGCAACACACTTGACCGAATTGCACTAAGGGCAAGAGAGGAAATATGGTGTGTTGTTTTAAAGCCCAAACCGTAGCATCCCAACCCATTTTGCTTCTCATTTCACTTCCAAACCAACACACAATTCCTAAGAGTCTTCAACAAACTCTTAGAGAAAGCTTAGAGAGAGAGAGAGAAACCGTGAGCACCAAGAGGAAAGGAAGAGGAAGATCAAGTTCTAAACCTTAGGACCCTTGAAGATTAAGTGTAGAGGTTGAAGATTCCTTCTATTTCTCTAGTTTAGTTCGAGGATCATAGGATGTTCTAAGTGATTTTTAATTTTCTAAGTCTTGTAAAAGTTCTTTGTTATTTCATGTCTAAGTTCTTTGTAGATCTATGCTTGTAAGTACTTGTTAAGCCTTGATCTTGAGTTTCAAGAACTCTATGAATTTGTAAACCCTAAAACCATGGACATTCCATTCGGCCTTGCTTAGAAATTTAGGTTGTGATGACTTTTCTTTCATTCTAAATCCATGCATGTTAGCTTGATGCTTGATGAAGGTGATCTAAATGGTTTGTTTGCTTTGGTTTTAATTTCAAATTTTCTAAGCCTTGATCTTTGATTTTGTTTAAAAAGGTTTTTGATCTAATACTTTGATCTTGGAAAAGGCTTGTTTTCTTGTCTTGATTTTCAAAGCTTTTGATCTTGAAGTTTGATTTATGATTTTTGAACTCAAAAGTTTTGATCCTTTACATGCATGTTACGGTTTTGAGGAGAAACAAAGGGAAAACAATTTTATTTCAAATGATTTATGTTTTGATCTAGTTCATGAGTATTTCAAAGTCAAGGATTTAAGTTTCTTTCTCTTGATTTTGTTAAAGTATTATTCGGCCAAGCTTTGAAAACAAAGGAACACCATAATTTTCATGAAAGAGTTTCTTGCATGTAATTTCCTTTTGATTTCCATGATTTTCAAAAGTGCATGCAAAGGAAAATTGTGTTTTAGAGTGACTTATATGTCACGGTTTTGAAGAAGAAAAGAGTTGAGATTTTCTAAAACCTTGTGCTTTACAAATGCATGTTGTTGATTTAATATTTTCAAGATTTTGTGAAGAAAAGATGCATCAAAAGCCTTGTTTTTCCATGACCATGATTCGGCCTATTCTAGGTTGAAGAGGCTAGATTCTTTTGCATGTATTTGTCTCTTTGAAATGATTATGTTTCATGACTTTGTTTTAAGAAAATCTTGTTTGAATTGTATTGTTTTGTTTTGATTCCATTCGGTTTGATAAAGGAAATGAATAAATGAATTTGATCATTTCTTAAAGTAATTTCATGATTTAATTTCTTTTATTCCTTGCTGTCCAAGATTTTATTTTCAATTATTTCAAGTTTAAAAATGTTTTTGAGTTGTGAAAAGACATGGATTTCAAGTGTTATTGATTTATGAAAATTTGGAGTGAAAAATGGTGGATTTTCAAGGTTTTCCAACTTGAATTGAGTGGCTGGACTTTTCCATACAGCCACATAAACTATTGTTTTATCCATCCCAATATGAGTTTTCAAATGATTTTCAAAAGGGTTTAAGCAATAGAAAAGATTGAGAGTTGTTTTGATAAATACCAATATTTTAATAAAGGATAAAGAAAGTAAAGGGTTTTGATTTAAGAATCAAGTGGTAATTTCTAATTGAAATGATTTTAATAAAAGTGTATTTATTTATTTGAGGTTATTCAGTGGACGGTGGTGACAATTCTCAAAGAGAAGTTAGAGACCTTCAAGGGCAAAGTGCTTTTCTTGCTGGAATAAGAGGTGAGTGAGTATGAGATAGAGGTGAGCCCGTAACATTGTTGCCGGATGGTGGTGCAATGTGTTTATTGTAACATCCCAAATTTTAAATCCAGATACAAATGAAATAATAATAATCTGGGATAACAGGGATAATATAAATAAAGCCATAAATAGGTATTAAAATAAGTGCACAAGCATTAGAAAAGATTAATAATAATAATAATGAGTTAGGAAAGAAAGGAGCATTAAATTGGAATTTTGAACAGGCTAGAAAAATAGATAATTCGGTGTTAAAACATAACGTAGGTTAGAAAATCAAAATAAAAGATTTAGGACTCAAAACAAAATTTCCACCGTTGGATATGAAGATATGATTTTTAGGAAGTTGCTCCTCAAATTTGAGCAAGATCCGACGGTGAACGAAACAGTTATGGCTGTTTTAAGTTTGGAGAAAATAGAAGGAAAATAGAAAAGTGAATCAGCAGTACCTGATCATTTCGGTTAAGCGAAAATATTTCGCTTAAGCGAAATTGACCCAGTAGCAACCTATGTGTTGTTCGCTTGAGCGAACGGATTTCGCTTAAGCGAAACCGTGATTCATCAGACCCTGAGTTACTGAGTTGTTTTCGCTCAAGCGAAATAGGCTCGCCCAAGCGAGTGCTTGATTCGCTTAAGCGAAATGCTGTCGCTTAAGCGAAAACGGCTCGTACAAACCCTAAATCCCCAAATTGAGAATTTCGCTTAAGCGAAAAGGCTTTCGCTTAAGCGAAAATGGCACGATCGAAAACCCCAACTTACTGAACTGGATTCGCTTAAGCGAATAAATTTCGCTCAAGCGAAAATGGCCGAATCAGCTAATATTAGACGCGATCTGGACCGTCCGATTGGCATCTTCCCCAACCCCTTTTTAATCCCAGCCGTTCAGACGCCTTCTCTCTCTCATAAACTCACCTCCATCTTCATTCTTCATCATTCCACCACCATCAACAACAAAAACACTTCCCTCCTCCTCTCCTCCCTCCTATTCGAATCCCCCTCCTCTCCCCACCAAGGCCAATCTCATTTCTTTCCTCCCTCAAGCTCAAGAACCATTATTCATCCTCATCCATCTCCATTGGTAAGTTTCATTGCACTCTCTCTCTCTCTCTCTCTAGGGACATACGAATTTCTCTCCCTTCCCTTCCATGGCATACAAATTTTGTGGCAATATTTAGCAAAATTAGGACTCACTTGTGCTCTATTGTTTCATGGAGGTCAAGAATCTCTCTCTTTCACTCAATCCTTGGAGCTTAGGAACTAAAGCTTGGAAGATTTTTTCCCCATTTCTCTTGGTTTGAGGTAAGGGAGTGGTTATAGTGAGCTTGCCTTGTTCTAGGGAGTAGGTTCTAGTTAGTATATAATACTTGTTAGGGTTATGTGTTAGGGGAGAAAATTAGATTATAATTCCCTAGGTTATTAAATATGAAATTTTGAATTAATTAAATATGCATGATGATTGGATGTTAAGATTAGTAAAAAGAAACCCAATAATATGCCAATTAATTATTTGATAAACGGAGCTTGAATAAGAATTAAATGGAATTGCATGAGGAATTGGGTATTGGGATAATGAAGTTGTCATAAATGAATTTTGTGATTATTGATTCTATTTGCAAGGTTGTGGACAAAAGGGTAATTTCTTACGGTAACAAATATATGTAGGGGCTATGGAATAAAATGATATAAAAAAAAGGGAATTGAAAATTACCATATGTGATGAAAGTGTGTGGTTGTAATTAAATGTTAAAATGAGGATAAATGTTAAGTATTAATAATAGTGTACCGAGGTAATGTTTTATGAATTGAATTGGGAATATGGGAAAAAGAAATAATTAATTATGTGTAACTGAAAGTGAAGGGTGATATATGTAAATTAAAAATGAAGGGCAATGTAAATGTTTGGAAATAAAATGGAACACAATGTGCATGAGATTGATGGATGAGAAAGGAAATGAATAAAGGCATGGTATGAATGATTATGTATTGTCTTGTGGCTTTTTGTGATCAAATGTGATATAATGGGTGGACCAAGGAAGTGAATAAATTATAGCCTCTGAGTTGAGGTGCCAAATATTGAGTAAATGTATGTGTTATAACTGTTTATGACTAGAATGATTAGGTGTTGAATGTGTGATGTGGAATTTAAATATGATATAACTGTTTATGTGATGATAGGATGACATGTATGGCCTCTGATATGAGGGGCACAAAATGGATTAAAGGGAAGTGTTGACCTCTGACCTGAGGGACACAAGATTGAAAGAATGTTATGGAGTGTTGACCTCTGACCTGAGGGACACGATATGGATTAAAAGGAATGAGTGTTGACCTCTGACCTGAGGGACACCGGATTAATTAATGAATTGGGTGTTGACCTCTGACCTGGGGGACACCGGATAAAATGTGTATAGGTGTGTGGACCTCTGACCTGAGAGACACACCGTGAATTAAGGGATTGAAGTGTTGACCTCTGACCTGAGGGACACGAAATGGATTCTAATAAATGGGTGTTGACCTCTGACCTGAGGGACACATAATGGGAATGAATAAGGAAAAATGGATGTTGAGTTGAATAATGGAAATGGATGGAAAAATGAATAATGGATATGGAATTGATGAAATGTGTATGGTGTGCAATATGTGAATATATGTTTAAATGCTATTTGTGCTTGACCTAATGGGTTGTTATGTCTAGTTAGAAACTGCTTTCTATTTCATGTGCAATGCTCACTCCCTTACAGTTTCAGGTACGGAGATTGAGTTTGCACAGCCCCCGGCCGAGCAGGAGTACTTTCCCTCACAAGGAGAGTAGGGTGATATGGGTTGTAGATTATAGCATGGGCCGAAGCCTCTCATATTATCTTGATGTAAATTTAATATATATATTTTGAATGAGGCTTAAGATGTTTTGTTCGGCTAAAGTTATATATTTTGGTTATGTCACTCAAAACTTAGTAGTTTCCGCTAGTACTCTGATTAATTAACATACTCTGATATATTTGGAGCCCGTGGGGCCTTAGTATGATTTATATATGTAATTTGAAGCCCTGCTGGCTACTGGATGTTTTAATTAAAATTGTTCATCACAGGTTGAATTTTGGATTAGCCCGAAAAACAAACAAAACTCCGTCCGTGTGACGGTTGATTTTAATATAATAAAAATGAATTTTTAAGTCCGTATTTTAATGTAAGGGGAATTAAGGGTAAATAATCTTAGGGTGTTACAATATGGTATCAGAGCAGTTTCCCTCGGCCTTTGGAGTATGAACTCACTACTCCTATGGTTACTCACCGAGCGAGTAACCCAAGTAATTAGTTTAGTGACTAAGTGAAGTTGTAGGATGTTAGTAGTTTTATTTAATTTTTCTATCATTAACTGGTTTCCCCTCCATGACTCAACAGTATGGCAGGGAGACGGGCTAATAATGATAGGATTGCTGCAATTCTCGAAACTCTGGTTCAATTGCAGCAGAACCAAGCCCAAGTTCAGCAGCAACAAGCTGATAATCTCGCAAATCTGCAGCAGAATCAAGCCCAGAACATTGCTGTAGCTGCAGCAGCTGCTGCAGCAGCACTTCAGCCTCCTCCACCACCACCAGTGGAGATTGACTGGATGGGCCGCTTTAGAAAAAGCGATCCACCGAAGTTTGAAGGGGGTTACAATCCCGATGGAGCTCAAAGATGGCTCCAGGAGATGGAGAAGGTGTTTCGCTCACTGCAGCCACCGGGTGATCAGTATATGCGATTAGTGGAGTATGTTCTGATGGGTGAGGCGGAACATTGGTGGGACCAACAGAGGAGAGGTCTGGAAGCAGCTAATGAGCTTATTTCATGGGATCTTTTCAAGACCCGTTTTCTGGGAAAGTACTTCCTGGAAAAGGTAAGGAGGGAGAAGGAAGTGGCTTTTCTTGAGCTGAAGCAAGGGAGCCTCAGTGTTGGAGAATATGCAGCTCAGTTTGAGGATCTCATCCGTTATTCTGGTAGCTATCGGGATGCTGATGAGCGCACTAAGTGTATCAAGTTTGAGGCTGGTCTCAATCCCAAGATCAGAACTGTCTTTGTCTATCAGGGAATCTCTAATCTCTCTCAACTAGTGAACATGACCAGTGCTTACGAAGATTCTCTCAAGCAGGAACAAGCGGGGGAGCGAAGCAGGGCATCTCAGAGATTGCCTGGTCCTATTAGGGGCAAGAGACCGATTCAGAAGTCTGGTCCATACACTCATTTCGGGGTCACGTTTCCTAAGGAATCCGGACCAACAATGAATGCTTATGGTCTAATACCAACTTGTCAGCACTGCGGCAGGATGCATAGGGGAGTGTGCTGGACATTGGGTCGAAAGGAGGGGTTATGCTTTCACTGTGGACAACCCGGACATTTTGCTTCAAATTGTCCGAAGAACACAATGAAGAAGGAGAATAATGCTACTAAGGCACAGAGGGTCCGTGGTGGTCCATCATTGCAGAAAGGGAAGTTATTCACCGCCGAGGGTGACGAGGTGGAACCAGCTGATATGGTCGCAGGTAACTAATGTTTGCCAAGTCCATGCGTAATGTTTCTAAGTTCGATTGTGGGGTAGTTAGTTTTCCCTTCTGTTAGCTAAATAGGGAGTTAATGGTGTTTTAGAGTCGAAATGTTTAAAACGTATTGCCTACCTGCCTTCCCAAATTCAAATCTTGTTCTTATAGAGAACGTATGAAAGACCTTATAAGGAATTCTTCAGTTTGAAAATTCTGGTATCAAGTAAGCAATATTATGTTGTGATGTTGTTATTTGATGTAATGTAAGGTTAGAATTGATCACTCTAATCCTTGCATTTGTTAAATGATGACATTACGGATAAAACCCGACAGTGATGTGTTGTTGGTAGACGTGAGGATGGGATTGATCACCTCAATTCTTGCATCTATCAATAAATGCTATCATTGTAACCTTTAAAGTGAAAGTAGACAACCTTACCCCGAAACATTCGTTCAAAAGCTTCATATATAGTTAGAGAGTAGATGGAAAATAGTTCTAAAGAAAAGAAGTCTTGGTATATGCTACTTGTTCCAAAGTAGTATAGCTAAGTGCTAATCCCTTGGATGAGTTAAGACAGCTCTCCAGAAGTTATTCTTAACCATCATATCAACTAAACCGATCTTGAAGCAATTTGACAGTTGCTTCGAATCTTTTCCCGGTTCTTAGATAACCACTCATAAGAATAGCCGGTTGTGTCAAATTAGTAAATCCCTGCGTTAAGACCAAACAATCTTGATAATTGACCCATCCAACGGCAAGTTGACGTACCCTTCACCTTTGGTAGTTGGGTAAATCTTGGAACTAATGTGGACTTCTTCCTTCCTATTCTTTTTAATCGATTAATGGAAGAAGTTGATTGTGGGGCATTTAGTAGGAATTGTGTCTGCTCTAATCAACTAAGCATTGGGGTGCTTCTTGTTCAGGAATGGCTGTGTTTTGAAAAGCTTTAAATCCTATCGGTGCTAGTCAATCCTTATGAGAGAAACTTTAAGGCATTATACTTTATACGAATCTTCGTATGCCATGATTTCAGGACACCTTTTTCAAGAAAAGATTCTAAAACTATTCCGGAAATGCCAAATATTTCGAGTTTTCCCGTATCTAGCTAATGCAACTCCTATCTTACATCTATTCGAAGGACGATCGGAAGCGGACTCACCCGATCCCATATCCTTTAGCATGGAGGTAATTGGGTATGTCGATGCCAAGTGGGGGAGCGCTTCCTACCCTAATTTAAATTCTGTATAGGTAAGGGCAAATCGAAAGACTGACAGAAGAAACCAAAGGGGATTAAAGATAGGAATCACAAGTCCTACCACCGGGGTGATTCTCCATTTACTGAACCTAACAGAATTTCGGGGACGAAATTCCAATAAGTGGGGGAGAAATGTAACATCCCAAATTTTAAACCCAGATACAAATGAATTAATAATAATCTGGGATAACAGGGATAATATAAATAAAGCCATAAATAGGTATTAAAATAAGTGCACAAGCATTAGAAAAGATTAATAATAATAATAATGAGTTAGGAAAGAAAGGAGCATTAAATTGGAATTTTGAACAGGCCAGAAAAATAGATAATTCGGTGTTAAAACATAACGTAGGTTAGAAAATCAAAATAAAAGATTTAGGACTCAAAACAAAATTTCCACCGTTGGATATGAAGATATGATTTTTAGGAAGTTGCTCCTCAAATTTGAGCAAGATCCGACGGTGAACGAAACAGTTATGGCTGTTTTAAGTTTGGAGAAAATAGAAGAAAAATAGAAAAGTGAATCAGCAGTACCTGATCATTTCGGTTAAGCGAAAATATTTCGCTTAAGCGAAAATATTTCGCTTAAGCGAAATTGACCCAGTAGCAACCTATGTGTTGTTCGCTTGAGCGAACGGATTTCGCTTAAGCGAAACCGTGATTCATCAGACCCTGAGTTACTGAGTTGTTTTCGCTCAAGCGAAATAGGCTCGCCCAAGCGAGTGCTTGATTCGCTTAAGCGAAATGCTGTCGCTTAAGCGAAAACGGCTCGTACAAACCCTAAATCCCCAAATTGAGAATTTCGCTTAAGCGAAAAGGCTTTCGCTTAAGCGAAAATGGCACGATCGAAAACCCCAACTTACTGAACTGGATTCGCTTAAGCGAATAAATTTCGCTCAAGCGAAAATGGCCGAATCAGCTAATATTAGACGTGATCTGGACCGTTCGATTGGCATCTTCCCCAACCCCTTTTTAATCCCAGCCGTTCAGACGCCTTCTCTCTCTCATAAACTCACCTCCATCTTCATTCTTCATCATTCCACCACCATCAACAACAAAAACACTTCCCTCCTCCTCTCCTCCCTCCCATTCGAATCCCCCTCCTCTCCCCACCAAGGCCAATCTCATTTCTTTCCTCCCTCAAGCTCAAGAACCATTATTCATCCTCATCCATCTCCATTGGTAAGTTTCATTGCACACTCTCTCTCTCTCTAGGGACATACGAATTTCTCTCCCTTCCCTTCCATGGCATACGAATTTTGTGGCAATATTTAGCAAAATTAGGACTCACTTATGCTCTATTGTTTCATGGAGGTCAAGAATCTCTCTCTTTCACTCAATCCTTGGAGCTTTTGGATTTGGAGCTTAGGAACTAAACCTTGGAAGATTTTTCCCCATTTCTCTTGGTTTGAGGTAAGGGAGTGGTTATAGTGAGCTTGCCTTGTTCTAGGGAGTAGGTTCTAGTTAGTATATAATACTTGTTAGGGTTATGTGTTAGGATAGAAAATTAGATTATAATTCCCTAGGTTATTAAATATGAAATTTTGAATTAATTAAATATGCATGATGATTGGATGTTAAGATTAGTAAAAAGAAAGCCAATAATATGCCAATTAATTATTTGATAAACGGAGCTTGAATAGGAATTAAATGGAATTGCATGAGGAATTGGGTATTGGGATAATGAAGTTGTCATAAATGAATTTTGTGATTATTGATTCTATTTGCAAGGTTGTGGACAAAAGGGTAATTTCTTACGGTAACAAATATATGTAGGGGCTGTGGAATAAAATGATATAAAAAAAAAGGGAATTGAAAATTACCATATGTGATGAAAGTGTGTGGTTGTAATTAAATGTTAAAATGAGGATAAATGTTAAGTATTAATAATAGTGTACCGAGGTAATGTTTTATGAATTGAATTGGGAATATGGGAAAAAGAAATAATTAATTATGTGTAACTGAAAGTGAAGGGTGATATATGTAAATTAAAAATGAAGGGCAATGTAAATGTTTGGAAATAAAATGGAACACAATGTGCATGAGATTGATGGATGAGAAAGGAAATGAATAAAGGCATGGTATGAATGATTATGTATTGTCTTGTGGCTTTTTGTGATCAAATGTGATATAATGGGTGGACCAAGGAAGTGAATAAATTATAGCCTCTGAGTTGAGGTGCCAAATATTGAGTAAATGTATGTGTTATAACTGTTTATGACTAGAATGATTAGGTGTTGAATGTGTGATGTGGAATTTAAATATGATATAACTGTTTATGTGATGATAGGATGGCATGTATGGCCTCTGATATAAGGGGCACAAAATGGATTAAAGGGAAGTGTTGACCTCTAACCTGAGGGACACAAGATTGAAAGAATGTTATGGAGTGTTGACCTCTGACCTGAGGGACACGATATGGATTAAAAGGAATGGGTGTTGACCTCTAACCTGAGGGACACCGGATTAATTAATGAATTGGGTGTTGACCTCTGACCTGGGGGACACCGGATAAAATGTGTATAGGTGTGTGGACCTCTGACCTGAGAGACACACCGTGAATTAAGGGATTGAAGTGTTGACCTCTGACCTGAGGGACACGAAATGGATTCTAATAAATGGGTGTTGACCTCTGACCTGAGAGACACATAATGGGAATGAATAAGGAAAAATGGATGTTGAGTTGAATAATGGAAATGGATGGAAAAATGAATAATGGATATGGAATTGATGAAATGTGTATGGTGTGCAATATGTGAATATATGTTTAAATGCTATTTGTGCTTGACCTAATGGGTTGTTATGTCTAGTTAGAATCTGCTTTCTATTTCATGTGCAATGCTCACTCCCTTACAGTTTCAGGTACGGAGATTGAGTTTGCACAGCCCCTGGCCGAGCAGGAGTACTTTCCCTCACAGGGAGAGTAGGGTGATATGGGTTGTAGATTATAGCATGGGCCGAAGCCTCTCATATTATCTTGATGTAAATTTAATATATATTTTGAATGAGGCTTAAGATGTTTTGTTCGGCTAAAGTTATATATTTTGGTTATGTCACTCAAAACTTAGTAGTTTCCGCTAGTACTCTGATTAATTAATATACTGTGATATATTTGGAGCCCGTGGGGCCTTAGTATGATTTATATATGTAATTTGAAGCCCTGCTGGCTACTGGATGTTTTAATTAAAATTGTTCATCACAGGTTGAATTTTGGATTAGCCCGAAAAACAAACGAAACTCCGTCCGTGTGACGGTTGATTTTAATATAATAAAAATGAATTTTTAAGTCCGTATTTTAATGTAAGGGGAATTAAGGGTAAATAATCTTAGGGTGTTACATTTATGTAATGTTTATTTACATTATGCTCTTATGCTCGTTATTTATTATCGTAAGTCATTTCTTTATCATGTTGTGTCTAGAAGTTTAAGTGATTCACGAGTGCTAATGAGATAATGAACGTATGAGATCGAGTAAGGATATGGTACGAAATGTGGTATGAGAAATGTGATGAGATGTCAATGTTTTGAGTAAGAGAATGATGCTTGTGAAGTTAAGATTGTTGTACCGAAAGTGATGGTGAAAGAGCAATGTGATTTATGAGAAAGTAATGATGTGAGATGTTGCCCGAGAGGCTTGAGAATGTGAGAACGATTGTGTTTGTGAAAGTGGGGAAAAGATGTTAGTGGTCGGGACTTGTCGAAGGGATGGACTAAGGGCAAGCCGACTATAGGTTAACTAAAAGACTTTAAAGTTCTAAAAAACTTTAAGAATATTAAAAGACACTAAAAGACATTAATATTCGCGGTGAGATATGAGAGTGTGAAGTAGTGGAGAGGAAGATACTATGGGTATCTGCGGATACTCAGGTGGAGATTGCATGAGGGGAAGGCAATGAAGGTGACTCGTCAAGAAGCCTCGAGTACATTTCTAGGCGGGACGAATCCCATAAGTGGCACACTAACATGGTGGGGACTGGGTCTAATGCCGTGGTAAGGACCGCATAGCTAACTAGAAGTGGTACTGTCACCCCCTTGAATGCAAGTCTACAACAGTTGAGAGGGACTGGAACGGGGCAATGTGTTTTGCCACTGCGAGGCAGTGAGCCTTTATTATATGATTTGAGGACGAGATCCTCATGGTCTGGGACCATCTGTTTTGAGACAGCTGTCATGCCCGCGTGGTAAAGGTCCTGTACTCCTTTTGGCTTCCGACTAGGTGGATGGAGACCGAGGAGATGTAGAGTGCGCATTCCTCAGTGATGGTGATTTCCCCTACCTCATTGAGTGATTTAAGTATGATAAAACTTAATAACAAAAGAATAAAGAAATGCTGAATATTTAAAAGAGTGGGCAAAGTATGATGATGTTCAGTTGTGGTACATGGTGGTAATGGTTAGCGAGTATTGCTTTTGTGTGTGTTTTATTTATATCGTGAGTACCTTTATTTATTATGTTGAGTTTGATTTGGGAAAAGTGTTTATCCTTCAAGTGCTCGATTGCATTCTGGTTCTTGTGTCCTGTTCTGTGTATATTTGTTCGTCAAGTGTCCTTGGTACTATGTGTCTTTCTATCGTGTCTATTCTGCGACCTTGCGGTCAACCTGTTACGTATGGCGCGCTGACTCTCTCCTACCTGGTTGTCGTATTGGCATTCGCCGGTATTGCAACAGGTAGATGGCGTATCATGTAGCAATCCACATGTGGCCTCTTCAGGGAGGTGCATGGGAGGTGGTACCTGATGGATGGATCTGGAGAGGAGATACTCGTCTGGAGATCGACGATCCGAGGCACATTCTACGGGGAGCAAGCATGGACGTGCATGTTGGGCAAGTTACTCTGCGAGATTATCAAGATGGTGGACCCCGGGAACACCATGAGTTGAATGGTAATCCTGCGCCTTTGGCAGCAGTGGTTCCTGAACCTATGGAAGAGGAAAGTGCTAGCGAATCCGATCATGCAGCGGAGACCGACCCAAGCGAGGATATGGAGACGGATGCTAGTTCTGCTGATGAGTGATGTTTTGCAATCTGTGTCTAGAGGATGTCTCGTGTCTAGGATCTGAGTTTTCAGTCGAGGATTATCTTGTAATGAACTAATGATGTAATCAGCTACCTTTTATATTTTGGCTTGTAAGTTCTTTTGTAATGATGGCCTACTTTTGGAAAACATTTGGAGTGCGACTCCAGCACTTTGGCTCATGCTTTTTATTTTAAATGAATACAGTTTATTTTTCAATGATGATGTTGAGTGGGGAGTTTCGAAAGTGACAACTCGATTTTCAAAAGGGTGGATTACGTATTAACAAATTTATATTTTTTTTAAAAAAAATGGCCTCATTTTTGCAAGAAAGTAATCATAATGCGGTTAAGTTTTGGGAAGTGAAAATCGGGCTGTTATAGAGTTGGTATCAGAGCAATGTTAATCTTCAGTGGCCTTAAGCCCAGTCTTGCGTGTCTTCTCTGTGTGCTCTGTGTGTCTAGGGTCTAGGATTCCGTGTTATTGTGTGTTGAATTCTCTATCTGGTTTATTTTAAGATGAGTCTTCGCGTGGAAGACCTTCTGGCTCAAGTTCGCGAAACTCTGGTGAGGATGCTGATCACTCGGATGCGGCAGACTTCATGACTCGGATGGCAGCCATGATGACGGGAGTCAACGATAATCTCCAAGCGTTGCATCGTCAGGCGCAGCAGAATTTCAACACACAGCAGCAAGCTCAAAATCTGGAAGTCCAAGGCTATAAGGGATTAGATGAGTTTTGTCATCGAAATCCGAAGGAATTTGCGGGAGGCTTTGCTCCAGATGCAGCCGTAGAGTGGATTGAGGATCTAGAGCGTATTTTCGGGGGTATGGTTCAGTGTAATGATGAGCAGAAGTTGGCTTACGCTGGGTATATGTTAACAAGGTAGGCTGCAGCATGGTGGCGATTTACTAAGCAGGTGATGGTAAATCTGGGAGAAGCCATGACCTGGGAAGCTTTTAAGCAGAGATTTCTTGAGAAGTATTTCCCGATGTATCTGAGAACTGAGAAGGAGATGGAATTTTTGAGGCTTACTCAAGGGAATTTGTCGATCGATGAGTATGCTTCGAAATTCGAGGAGTTAGTTAAGTATGTACCTCAGTATGCTGGAGGAGAGAATGAGCGATCTAAGTGTGCTAAATTTAGGGATGGTCTTAAGCCTGAGATTAAGTTAGCTTTTTCTCATTTAGAGATAGATGATTTTGCTAGTCTGGTGAGCCGCTGTCGTATGTACGAAGGAGGTCTGAAAGCGAGGGGAACGGCTGTGAACCCTTCTTCATCCCATGGACCGGTTCGCAATTTTCCTTTTCACAGAGATGCTAGTGGAAGGTATAGGGCTCCGCACCCATATTCTGGTGGCAGGAGAGATCTACGTTTTGGAGGAAGCGGACAAGGTGGGGGCTTCGGAGGCAACGGTAATCGCGGTGGAACCCGTGGGGGCAGCAATTCTGGAGGGAATCGCATGGATCGTGGTGATCGTGGCAATTTCGGGGGAGCTAGATCAGTGAGTGTACCTCCTCGTTGCAACAAGTGTGGTCGGAATCATTTTGGTCCGATGTGTCCATCAAGGAGTGTGAATTGTTTCAACTGTGATAAGCCTGGTCACATTGCGAGAGATTGTCGGGAGCCTAAGCGAGCGGCTAATTCGGGGAATGCTAATCGTCCTAATATGCCAGGAAGAGTGTTCACGATGAGTGGAATTGAAGCTGCAAATGCCGCTAATCTTATCCAAGGTGAATGTCTCATCTATAAGAATTCTTTATTAGTATTGTATGATTCGGGTGCAACTCATTCTTTTATTTCTCATGATGTGGTGAGTAGATTAAATTTGAAAGTAGATGTTTTACCCTATAACTTAGTTGTTTCTACCCCTACTGACAAACCCGTGATAGTATCGACCTATTGTCCCAAATGTCCCTTAGAGATAGAAGGAAACACCTATCTTGTTGATTTGATTCAACTACCCCTTTCTCAAATAGACGTTATCTTAGGAATGGACTGGCTTACTAGGAATCATGTTCTACTGAACTGTTCCGAAAAGTCGTTAGTCTTTACTGAAACCCAATCTTCTTTGCCTAAACCCGATGACCTTGAGCATTTATCTGCCAAGCAAATTCAAACTTCATTGAAGGACGGCGCGGTAGCTTATATGTTTTTGGCTTCACTGGATGTCAAGAAGGACAAGGAACTGCATGAGTTACCCGTAATTCGGGATTTTCCCGTAGTTTTTCCGGAAGAGATACCTGGTTTACCGCCCATTCGAGAAGTGGAATTCTCAATTGACGTGATCCCTGGAACTAGACCGATTTCAAAAGCACCTTATAGGATGGCACCGGAAGAGTTAGCTGAACTAAAGAAGCAATTGGAAGAGATGTTGGAGAAGAAAATGATAAGACCTAGTGTTTCGCCCTGGGGAGCACCGGTTTTATTCGTCAAGAAGAAGGATGGTAGTATGCGTTTGTGCACGGATTATCGGCAATTGAACAAGGTAACAATCAAAAACAAGTACCCTCTACCCAGAATCGACGATTTGTTGGATCAACTAAAGGGAGCAACTGTATTTTCTAAGATCGACCTCAGATCGGGATATCATCAGATAAGAGTAATGGAGGAAGATATTCCCAAGACTGCTTTCAGAACTCGTTACGGTCATTTCGAGTATCTGGTTATGCCTTTTGGTGTAACGAATGCTCCTGCAATATTCATGGACTACATGAATAGAATATTTCATCCTTACTTGGATTCATTTGTTGTCGTTTTTATCGATGACATTTTGATTTATTCCAAGTCTAAGGAGGAACATGCTGAACATTTGAGAGTAGTCTTGACAACATTGAGGGACAAGCAACTGTACGCCAAGTTGTCGAAGTGCGATTTTTGGTTAGACTCAGTGCATTTCTTGGGGCATGTGATCTCGAAGGATGGAATCTCAGTAGACCCTGCGAAAGTAAATGCTGTGTTGGAGTGGAAGACACTGACGTCTGTAACAGAAATCCGTAGTTTCTTAGGATTAGCGGGGTATTATCGTCAATTTATCGAAGGATTTTCTCGTTTATCTTTGCCTTTGACGAAGCTGACGAGAAAAGGACAACAATTCGAATGGTCGGCGAAGTGCGAGGAGAATTTTCAAGAACTGAAGAGGGGATTGACAACCGCACCAGTGTTAGTCTTACCGGACACAACGAAGTCTTTTAGTGTGTATTGTGACGCTTCGAAGCAAGGTCTAGGATGCGTATTGATGCAAGAGCGGAAAGTGGTGACCTATGCTTCACGGCAACTGAAGACTCATGAGCTCAATTACCCAACCCATGATTTGGAGTTGGCAGCAGTAGTGTTTGCTTTGAAGATTTGGAGACACTACTTGTACGGTGTAAGGGTCGAAGTCTTTAGTGATCACAAGAGTTTAAAGTACCTGTTCGAGCAAAAGGAGCTGAATATGCGTCAGAGAAGGTGGATGGAATTCTTAAAGGACTATGAGATTGAGCTGCAATATCATCCTGGCAAGGCGAACGTGGTTGCTGATGCTTTGAGTAGGAAGTCGTTGCATGTCTCTGCGCTAATGATCAAGGAGTTGGAATTGATTGAAGAATTTCGGGATCTGAATTTAGGAATGGAGTTAGGACCAAGGAGTATGATGCTGGGGCAACTAACTGTTTCGAGTGGATTCATGGAGCGGATAAAGGAACTCCAACCGAAGGACGAGGAACTTCAAGCTAAGAAGGAGCTTTCGGACAAAGGAAAAAGAAGTAGAATTCAAGGTTGGTGGTGATGGAACGTTGAGATATAGAGATCGTGTTTGCATACCGAACGATGTGGAGGTAAAGGGAATATTTTGGAGGAAGCTCACAAGAGTAAATTGAGTTTACACCCTGGTTCGCAAAAGATGTATCAGGACCTCAAAAGGATTTTCTGGTGGCCTGGAATGAAAAGGGAAGTAGCGGAGTATGTATCACGATGTTTGACATGTCAGAAGGCGAAGGTGGAACATAAGAAGCCTGGTGGTGAGTTAAGACCATTGGAAGTACCAGTGTGGAAATGGGACTGCATCACTATGGATTTTGTCTCTAGTTTTCCCAAGACTCGACGAGGCCACGATGCTGTTTGGGTAATAGTGGATAGACTGACGAAGACGACGCGATTTATTCCTGTCAACATGAAGTACTCATTGGATAGGCTGGCTGAGCTATATTTGAAGGAAGTAGTAAGATTACATGGAGTACCCTCAAGTATAGTATCAGACAGAGATCCACGATTTACTTCGAAATTTTGGGTCAGTTTGCAAACAACAGTCGGAACCAAATTAGATTTAAGTTCCGCGTATCACCCACAGACAAACGGACAGTCAGAGCGAACTATCCAAACATTGGAGGATTTGTTGAGAGCCTGTGTGATTGAGAGTACTGGTGATTGGGATTCTTTTCTGCATTTGATTGAGTTTACTTACAACAACAGTTTCCATTCAAGCATCGGAATGGCACCGTATGAAGCTGTTATGGTAGGAAGTGCAGAATGCCGCTGTGTTGGTTCGAGACTGGTGAGCATCTGATAATGGGGCCAGACGTAGTCCAGCAGACGACGGAAAAGGTGAGGTTAATTCAAGATAGAATGAGGACTGCTCAAAGTAGACAAAAGAGTTACCAGGACAAGAGAAGGAGTCCGCTAGAATTCAATGAAGGAGACTTTGTCTTCATGAAGGTAGTGCCAACTACTGGAATTGGTAGAATGCTCAAAACCCGAAAACTTACACCTCGTTTTATTGGACCTTATCCAATTCTCAAACGAATAGGACCCTTAGCCTATCAAATTGCCTTACCTCCTTTTCTTTCAAACTTGCACAATGTTTTTCATGTATCCCAACTGAGAAAGTATGTCCATGATCCCTCATGTAACACCCCAAAATTTTAATCCCCGATTAATGAAATGTTAATTATAAATTAATTATAATTAATGATTTCTATATTAATCCTTGATTAAAATATGTGTTCATATAGTTAGTATATGTGTGTGAAGTGACTTAATAAATATAATAATGCATAAAATAAGTGTTTTGCATATTAGTCCCTGGGTTGGGACCTAGAAGCAATTATAGGAAAGATTTTGGAGGGAAAGTAAATAAAATAATTATTTTTCAAAAATTGGGCAAAATACTCGAGTATTTTCTGGAATACTCGAGTATTCTGGGCAGAGTTGCACGAGTTAGTGCGTTTGGTGAGTCACCACCACCGATTCCCCTCCGTTGACACGAATACTCCATCATCAACAGCTCAAGGACGTCGTGTCGCCCTGCATGAGCTTTCTCTATGTCTATTTAAGCTCAGCAACACCGAATTCGTGGAGATTTTTTTGGCTAAGTTTGAGTTGTTGAGTAAGTTAGGGTTCATAACTTTGTCTGATCGATTCTTCCTATCTGTGTCAAATTGAAACACAAATCATACACTAATACAAAGCTCACATCACGAGCTTTTTATAGATATAAAGATTGTGAGCTGAGAGTGAGTGTGCTGTTAGAATCGAAGCTGAGAAGTTGAGGTTTGGTTTCTATTTTCAGTTCTGGGAGCTTACTTCAATTTCGATTTCTGGTAAGCTCATGAATCCTTGAGTCTCAAATTCAGTTTCTTTAGTTAGTTTATGTTGCATAGGGTCTAGAAAATCTAATTTCCCCAATTCTTATCTCTGTTTCATGGGTGAACCAATTCGATTTTGGTGTTGCACTCAATCTGCTCTGCATGTTGGAGTTTAAAGTGTTTTTGGTGCTGTGGAGCTTTTCTTTGGGGATTCTCTGTTTGATTCACGTTTGAGAGGTAAGGGGAAGTAATTTTATTCACTGGATAGAGATTGAATTTCCCTAATTTTGCTAGAGAGCCACCAAGAGGCTCTAAGGGCTTAGATTGAATAGGATCTTTGGTTTGGAGACCAAGCTTTGCTCTAAAACTGTGTTGAGCAAGTTCTAAATCATGCATGCAAGCTTAAATGAACTTTATTTCATGAGAATTGTGCTTATTATGCGATTTGAGGTGTTGAGTTGTTAAAATGTGTATTTTATGCATGATTGATGAATCCTCTGTCAAATCTGTGTTTTGATATGAAAGGAATGTTGTAACATGTTCAAATGATGTTATGTTAACTCTGTTGATCCTTGGAATGGACTGGAAATGAGTAGAAATGGAAGTGGTATGTTAAAACTAAGATTTCAGTGTATTCTGCTGTGAAACACTCGAGCAATAGACAGGATACTCGAGTAAAACGCCTTTAAAACAATGCAAATGGAGCAAGAACACTCGAGTATCATGTCTAGCACTCGAGTATCGAGCATGACCTGAGGACAAGTTAAGGCTAACCACTCGAGTCATTCAAGGTCACTCGAGTATTCTGGAAATCAGGATGAACACTCGAGTAACCTATGAACTACTCGAGTAATTTATTGAATTTGAAACCCAAATCCTCAGAAAGTCATGAACACTCGAGTAACTTTAAGAACACTCGAGTAATTTGGAAAAGTTGATGAACACTCGAGTGTACTGAATTTTACTCGAATAAATTGCCAGTACCTGAAAGATACATTTTCAATTCTGACTCATTTCAGTTAAGGAATTAATAACAATAATCCAAGGGAACTAGACATGAAGGAAAGTGATTAATATGAGTATACCGTTTGGTGACGGTCCTTTTTGATAATGAAATAAGCCTAGGTGGCCTGTAAAATATTAATCAACTTCCTTTAAGTCTAAAGAATAAAGTGCATTCATTCTGGAGTTTGGATGGTAGGACGTATATCATGTTTTTGGTAAACATGTGGAGGGCCTCTGGGAGTGCCAATACGCTTGCTTGATGACACGTCGTTGACGTGGTCGGCTGAGTGGATGCCGATATGGTTATACCGTTTGGATGACGGTCCGTTTGGATGACGGGATATGCTCGGGTGGCATGGATTCCAAGCTTGTCGTGTACATTCTAGGTGAATGTACGAATTGTTGTATACCTAGGAATACAACGCACTGTTGAGTGCTGGGTTGTCAGGGATGGACGTCAGAGAGTGACATAGAATGATGGAGATAGGCTTGAGAGCTAAATTCATGCATCATGCCACTCATCCAAATTAAATGTGACAAATGAAACAAGTATGAGCATCCTATGTGCATTAACTAACTGCTAAATGTTAAATGTGATTGTTGCTCCTTGTTTCATATGTACATATACATATTGGTAGACTTTATACTTATGTTTCACAATTTATTCTCTGTTGATTATGTGTATAGAATTGCTTACCCCTATGCCCTTGTAGGTGATGTCTCGTTACATTGCTTGCATCGAGATCCGGCCACTTCCTAGTGGCACACATGGATCTATGAGGACCATCGTGCGGTGTTCGAGGGAGAGGTAGAGATTACCTTCTACCACCCGAACCCGCTGATGCGATTCCGTCCTCGTAGATTTAGGATTCCCATCATATACACTATGCACGTACCCCCGTTTTATACTTACCATGGACCACCTCCCCTGCGACCAACTCGCTCTTATCACAGTTTTCATTTTTGACCTACCCGCTCTCACCCTTTTACCTCGAGAGTCGTCCGCGAGGATACTCCCCCTTCTGATCCGAGGAGCCCAGTCAGGGTTTCACCATCACCTGACCCGGTACCCAGTGGTAGGGTACACTCTCCCTCGGATGAGATCGAGGAGGATCCGGTGGAGGATGAGAGTGGGAGCGAGCCTGTCGTGCATTCTACTGGGAGTGATTGGAGGGACGATGATCCCTAGGTATGTGCATATGGTATGTGATGAGGATCGGATGATCCGATGTGTGGATGCTGTGGAGGAGATCTTGCTGCAGCTGTGTTGATGATGATGCTACTACCTTACTACTTTTGCTTCTTGGAGACTACTGCTATCACTACTACTACATCTGATGATGCCAGATCTATGTGACCTCCCTTGGAGTTTACATTTTGGTTATGTATATATAGTGTAGATATACTTTTGGGGTACTCTAGGGTTTGGTTACACTGTTATGTAGATCTGTTTATGGACTTGTATATTTTGGAACTTGGAGACTCTGATGTTGGGCTATGTACTTATGACTTTCCTATATATAAAATCTATGTTTATATTCCTATCCATGGCATAGTCCGATAATTTCCGCTTACTCTGATTTAATCTATTTGAGAGTTCGGCTGTGAAAACTATTCGATGGTATCAGTTTTATCAAATAAAGCAAGGGTAGCTTTAGTTATTTTCTATGATATAAACACGATTTCAAAAGACGAATGTTACCCAACTTTTGAAAAGGTTTTAGAAATCGCCGAATTCGATACAACTGTTTCGAAATGCTTTAGAGTTTATTCTCCAAGAATTCCAAGTGTTGATTTGTGCACCCACTTTAAAAAGAAATATTTTTTTACATATTTTCTTAATACTCACAAGTCCATATATTATCCAATATAATAGCTTAAGTACTATATTATACTTGGGAAATTCGGAAGGGTGTCACACTAAGTGGTATCAGAGCAAAAGCCAGATCCTGTAGTAGTGGAAGTAGTACCAGAAAGGTAGCCATCAACATCAAGCATGTATCTCCAGGGCATGTACATTATTTTGAATGTTGTTATTTTGCTTGTTGAGGTTTAGATACCCTTGATTTGTTTGTATCTTGTCTCTTTTGAGCACAAGATGCAATTGAATGTGAAGTTAGAATCTTAAGCTATAGCCTTAGCATAGGCGGTGTAATGGAAGTTTCTTTAGTTCAGCATATGTGACCATAAGCCCATAGCGCAGGTCTAATATGGCAACTAGAAACCAAAATCACACCAATGCGATGTTAGAAAGGATCACCACGGTGCTGGAAGCCATGCCTGCGATAGTCTCAACGACCATCTCAACCGGTTAACCCGCCACATCAGTGTAATGTGGGTAACGCTGAGGCGAAGACTCTGGCTGATTTTAGAAGTTGCAATCCGCCAAAGTTTGAAGGAGGATTTAAACCGGAAGAGGCCAATAAATGGATTCACACCATGGATAAGATTCTGAGAACGTTGGAGTGTTCTGATGCTCAGAAGGTGGCGTATGCAACATACATGTTGGAGGATGAAGCTGAGAATTGGTGGAATCACACGATGCAACTTCTGCAATATGAAGGAAGGGAAGTGAGCTGGGGTGTATTCATGGAGAAGTTTCTCCATAAGTATTTTCCTGAGGATCTAAGGAGGAAGAAGGAGGTGGAGTTCTTGCAGCTGAAGCAAGGGAGTATGAGTGTGGGTGAGTACGTGGCCAAGTTTGAGGAGCTTATGAAGTACTCTCCATATTATCAGAACAATCCGGATGAAAGAAGCAAATGCATTAAGTTTGAAGGAGGCTTGAGGCCCAAGTTGAAGTCGATCTTTAGTTATCAACGGATTCAAAGTTTTCCTGCACTCGTGGACATGTGTAGGATGTATGAAGACGACACCAAGGCTGAGGAGGTGCAAGCCTCGGAGAAGAAGGACAATCAGGGCTGTGGACCTCAGAGGCGGAAAGGCTTCAACAACCGAGGCAAAGGTCCGTATGATCGCCGAGGAAAAGGCAAGGGAAAAGCTGGTGGGTCTGATGGAAGGAATTATCGGAGCGAGGCTCCATTCTGCGACAAGTGCAAGCGCAACCACTATGGCCGTGTATGCTGGGGAACAAGTGGCTGCTTCAACTGTGGAAAGCCGGGACATTTTGCAAGGGATTGCAAGGAACCGGTCAAAGCCAATTCAAGAGGGACTGCGGAGAGGCCTATGGCTCAAGGAAGGGTTTTCACCCTTAATGGTGTGGAAGCAAGCCGATCCTCTGATCTGGTGCAAGGTAAATACTTGCTTAATGGTCAGTCTTGTCATGTCTTGTTTGATTCCGGCGCTACGCATTCATTTGATTCATATGAATGTGTGAAACGGTTAAGTTTTTCTGTGACTGAATTACCTTATGATTTGCAAGTGGAAACTCCTACCAATGCTCCTATTGTAGTTTCTAGAGCATGTCTTAACTGCTGTATAGAAGTGTTAGGACAAACCTCTAAAGTAGATTTGATCTGTTTACCCTTGACACAATTAGATGTGATCTTGGGAATGGACTGGTTAAGTCAAAACCAAGTGATCATTGATTGTGATAGAAAAATAGTGACTTATAGAAACCCAAAACCTTCCGGCTACGTGTGTCTGTTCAACACTGAGGTGGAAGAGAATGGTCCAAGGATGGAAGAGATTCCTATTGTCAGAGACTTTCCGGAGGTATTTGCTGATGAGATCCCTGGTTTGCCACCAAGAAGAGAGATTGAATTTGGTATTGATCTAGTTCCGGGAGCTGGTCCCATTTCTATTGCTCCTTATAGAATGGCACCACCGGAAATGGCTGAAATGAAAAAGCAGATTGAGGAGCTGTTGCAGAAGCAGATGATCCGACCAAGTGTGTCGCCTTGGGGTGCTCCGATTTTGTTCGTCAAGAAGAAAGATGGTAGCATGAGGATGTGCATCGACTACCGGCAGCTGAATAAGGTCACCATCAAGAACAAGTATCCATTGCCGAGGATAGATGACCTTATGGATCAAGTGCGTGGAGCTTCGGTATTTTCCAAGATTGATTTGAGGTCGGGGTACCATCAGATCAGGATAAGAGAAGAGGATATCTCTAAGATTGCATTTCGATCTCGATACGGACATTATGAGTATGTCGTGATGCCGTTCGGATTGACTAATGCACCAACTATCTTTATGGACTACATGAATCGAATCTTTAGACCTTATTTAGATTCATTCGTGGTTGTGTTCATTGATGATATCCTTATTTACTCTAAGAGCCCGGAGGAGCATGCTGAACACTTGAGGATAGTGTTGAGTATCCTGAAGGAGAAGCAGTTGTACGCCAAACTTACAAAGTGTGAGTTCTGGCTGAAGGAGGTTAAGTTCTTGGGGCATGTGATTTCGGATAAAGGAATAGCCGTTGATCCGACGAAAGTAAGCTCGGTTTTGCAATGGGAGCAACCGAAGTCGGTCACGGAGGTGAGAAGCTTTCTGGGTTTGGCTAGTTACTACAGAAGATTCATTGAAGGTTTCTCGAAGATTGCACTGCCTCTGACGAAGTTGACTCGGAAAGATCAACCATTTCTATGGGATGAGAAGTGTGAAAGGAATTTTTGGGAGTTGAAGGAAAGGTTGACATCGTCTCCTGTATTGATTCTGCCCGATACACAGAAGAGTTTTGATGTGTATTGTGACGCATCGAAACAAGGTCTTGGGAGTGTTTTGATGCAAGAAGGGCAAGTCGTCGCCTATGCCTCGAGACAGCTAAAAGTTCATGAAATGAACTATCCAACCCATGATCTGGAGCTGGCAGCTGTGGTGTTTGCGTTAAAGATATGGAGGCACTATCTCTATGGCACTATGTTCCGGGTGTTCAGTGACCATAAGAGTTTAAAGTACCTCTTCGATCAGAAAGAGTTGAATATGAGGCAGCGCCGATGGATGGAGTTTTTGAAGGACTACGAGTTCGAGCTCCATTACCATCCTGGGAAAGCCAATGTTGTGGCAGATGCATTGAGTAGAAAAGCAATGCACATCAGTGTAATGATGGTCAGAGAAGCTGCGTTGATAGAGGAGTTCCGGGATTTAAGCCTGACGATGCAAGTAGAGCCGACGAGTATTAAGATGGGGATGTTGCAGATTGCTAATGAGTTTCTGCAAAGGATTCGGGAATTGCAACACAAGGATAATAAGCTTATGGAAAAGAAGAAGTTGATGCAAGAAGGTAAGGAGTTGGAATTTCAAGAAGGGAAGGATGGAATCCTACGTTTTAAGACAAGGATATGTGTCCCTGATGATTTGGAAGTAAGAAGAATGTTTCTGAATGAAGCGCATAAGAGTAAGATGAGTATGCATCCAGGAGCTACCAAAATGTACCAGGACTTAAAGAAGCTATTTTGGTGGCCTGGTTTGAAGAAGGACGTAGCTGAATATGTGGCACGTTGTTTGGTGTGTCAAAAGGCGAAAGTGGAACATCAAAGGCCAGGAGGAGAGTTACTTTCTTTGGAAGTTCCCGTATGGAAATGGGATAGTATCTCGATGGATTTTGTGTCAGGATTGCCAAGGACATCTACTGGTCATGATGCAATATGGGTGATCGTGGATCGTTTGACCAAGTCGACGCATTTCATTCCCGTGAATATGCGCTACTCGTTGGAAAAGCTCACCCAGTTGTACATCAAGGAAGTTGTTCGTCTGCATGGGGTACCGTCAAGTATTGTGTCAGATCGCGACCCGAGGTTTACATCGAAGTTTTGGGAAGATCTTCATAGAGCTTTGGGTTCAAAATTGAAGTTAAGTTTTGCATACCATCCTCAGATTGATGGTCAAACGGAGAGGACTATTCAGTCACTGGAGGACATTTTGCGAGCCTGTGCGTTGGAAGGTCAAGGGAACTGGGAACAAATGTTACCACTCGTGGAGTTCACTTACAACAACAGTTACCACACGAGCATTGGAATGGCACCATTTGAAGCTTTGTATGGGAGAAAGTGCCAGACGCCGTTATGCTGGTTTCAAGTGGGGGAGAGTTCTCTGGTTGGGCCAGATTTTGTGCAAGAGACCACGGAACAGATCAAGATGATACAAGAGAAGATGAAGACGGCTCAGAGTAGGTAGAAAAGTTATACTGATAGGAGGAGGAAACCTTTAGAGTTCGCCGAAGGAGACCATGTATTCATTAGAATAGTACCAACAAAAGGTGTTAGTAGAGCCTTGAAAACCCAGAAACTATCACCTAAGTTTATTGGTCCCTATCAAATCCTCAAAAGAGTCGGCCCAGTAGCTTATCAGTTAGCCCTGCCTCCGTCATTAGCTAACCTTCACAATGTATTCCATGTGTCTCAGTTGAAGAGATATGTCCATGACCCCACCATTGTTCTTAGAATCCAACCTGATGACTTAGAAATTCATGAGAACCTAACCTGCAAAGCTGTACCAGTTCGCATTGAAGATCGAAGGATCAAGCAGCTTAGAGGGAAGGATATTCGTCTGGTCAAAGTTGTGACGACCCAACTTTTATTCCAAAGTAAAATATTTATATTTAGAAAATACGACCATTTTTTTTTCTTTTCTTTGAAACTAAAAGTCAGTCATCATCCATTATCAAATCTTGCGGAATTATATAAACATCGAGTCATGAAGACAAGTGATGTAACATCATATTTCATTCATATTAAAAGGGTTACATACCACATTCTTCATTTAAACAAAATACATAATTACTTGATTTAACACTCTAGGCCATTACATTATATTACAACAAAATTCATAATAACCTAGAGCATATGGTTCATGACTCAAAATATAAAATAGTATAGATAAGAGAAAACCTGATGGATTATATCATTCACACTCCACCCCACAACTTAACTCAGTCGTCAGTTCCCCACTGACTTCCATTTCGCATAACAAAATTTGGCGGAATGTGTATGATGTAAACCATCGGGATTCTCGATCTAAGCGGACGCATACGGGAAGATGGATTAGGATGGCAGAAGATAACTTCCACATCCCCCTCATATGTCGCCCTATGGTCCTAAAAATTCCACTCCCCATTAGGGAGCGGCCTCATCTCCACGCAGAACATGTTTCTTGCCGTCACCTACACAAGGGTCTGGGAGTGAGTCATAGCTAAAAGCAATAACAAATGTGTATAACAGCGGCTAGAAATAACAAACACAAGTTATCATGTAGCAATAATAAATGCATATGTATATGCTCAAAACTGTCTTTTATAATATCTCGATTAGTGTTATGATGCATGCCTACTCCTCATTCATGCTACACGGTTTGGCATTCGAGTATCTCATTCTCGGGATATTCTCAATCCTATGGTCATCAAACCGGAGCGATTCATATTCAAGCTTCACGATCGATTGGGAACTCGGTCTTCCTAGCATCCTTGTGCTAGGGATATTCTGATTTAACTTTACCGAAGTTCTGAATCTAGATCGGAGCAACTCCTCCTCCATGCATGATAATGTCGATTGGAAAATCGGTCTTCCTAGCATCCTTGTGCTAGGGATATTCTGATTTAACTTTACCGAAGTTCCGAATCTAGATCGGAGCAATTTCTTCTCCATGCATAATGTCACACAAACTTTTTATCTTCTTTCTTTGATTAAATCACATCCTTGAACATCATGTCTCCAATATAGAGACCCAAAGTTCATAATCCTTCTTAATCACAATTTCATCTTTTCTTTTAGCATTAACTGGTGCTAGTGCTTACTGAAAATTCCATCAGCGGCCCAGCCACTTTGTGATGGTTTTATACAATAGGAGTTAATCGTTTTATTATTAATTATTTCAATGACCCCATTTAGAACTCCCAAAATATCAACCAAGTGGGTAAAGACTTCCACTGGGACGTGGGAAAATAATCAACCAAATGGGTGTACGCACTTCCATTGGGACATCCTGTCCGAATATGTCAACCACTGAATAAAATTCCAGTAGGACTCATCCAGGATAAAATCAACCAATGGGAATCAAGTAAACTTATACATTTGTCCATTGGGACTCCTGTCCGAACATATCAACCACTGGATGAAATTCCAGTAGGACTCTTTCAGGATAATAATCGACCAATGAATAAACGTATAAGAATTAGGTATTTAATATTCTAAAAAAAAAAGGTGTTTTCTTCAGTTTTGGTCAAAATACTCGAGTATATTATAAAATACTCGAGTGTTCTTCATTTTTTTTCTAGAATACTTGAAGTCCTTGAAGAAAGACTCGAGTTGTTCTTCATTTTCCCAGAATACTCGAGTGTTTCTAAAAAACTCGAGTGTTTTTACTGCAACAGCACCAGTTTCAGCATTTTTAAGCACCAATTCGAATTCCATTCATTGTTTTTCCATTCTTATGCAAAACAAAGGCATAAACACATATAAGAAACAAGTTAGAACAGATAAACAAGTACATAATAACATAAATCAACATCAAATCACAGAATCAACATAAACTTGGAAAATAACCATTTCAAGATATGAAATTCATTTCCACTTGGTTTTAACTTCGAAAATCAATCCAGTGAGCATTATTAGGTCCATTTAAACTTGTTTGACTTAGAAAACCTTGGGTTTATGACCTCCATGTCATTTTCCCAATTCCAACTTCATCCCTTGATGAACCTTGTGAGGTTCCTACATCTCTAGCTTGAGATTACTCATTCTAACAATTAGATAACTCCTCCCTTACCTTAGAGAAGCTAAACAACAGATTAAACAACGAGAAACTTGGCTGGATCAAAAATCCAAATTCTGGACTTGTGAAAAAGGGGTTGAACAGGCTGACTTTGGCCACAGATTTCACCACGAATTTGGCATGAAAAAGAACGAAACAAGTTAGTTTAACAAACTAGGATATACTAACTCCAATCAGAAACAAGTTTGACACAAAAAGGATCCCTGAGATTACCAAACGAATTCAATGAAGATGAATACTTGATGCTGAAAACTACTCTGTTTTAACAGCTTTGAACCTCAAACTTTGATGAGCTAGAACTCGAACTACAGGGGCTTATTTGATGTGATTCTTGATTCTAATTCAAAGATGGAACTAGAACCTTGAGTTGTGTTTTGGTTTCGAAGGATTTGATTGAGAAACGAAGGAGAAATCAGAGATCAAAGTGTGCTCTAGAAAACTGAGAGTCAAAAACTGAAATTCGGGTTTTGGGTGATTAGAGGTGTTGAATGCTTCAACCAAGCACCAATTTATAGCTTAAGAATACTTCAGGTCGAAGTAAAGTCCAGCTCTATGCTTGTCATTTCAAGAAACCGCGTTTTGGTGCGAAAATTAAATGAAAACCGACTTATACACTTTCAGGTCTGCACGAAATACTCGAGTTTTTTCCCAAATACTCGAGTTTTTATTTAAAAATTCAAATTTCCAAACAGCTACTTAAAATACTCGAGTTTTGCCTAAAATACTCGAGTGTTTTTGCTAAAATAGGAAAAATTGACTATTTTAATGATACTAATATTGATAAAATACTTTTATTTCATATATTAAAATATAGGATCTTACATCCTCCCCCACTTAAATAGAATTTCGTCCTCGAAATTCCGATTAAATAAACAAATGTGGGTACTCTTCTCACATCTTAGATTCTAATTCCCATGTTGATTCTGACACTCCTTTTTGATTCCAAAGAACTCGCACTAAAGGAATCTCTTTTCCTCGCAGCTTTCTGATTTGACGATCTTCAATTCGCACTGGTCCGACTTCAAATGTCAGATTCTCCTTTAAAGGTATTTCGTCTGGCTGCAACTGGATAATTGAAGACGGGTCTTGAATAAATTTGCGAAGCTGAGAGACGTGGAATACATCATGGAGATTAGCTAAAGAAGGTGGTAACGCGATCTGATAAGCGACGGGACCGACTCGCTTTAGGATCTGATAAGGGCCAATAAACTTTGGTGTCAGTTTCCTCGGCTTCATCACTCTCCCGATACCAGTTGTTGGCACTATTCGCAGAAATACATGATCTCCTTCTTGAAATTCGAGCTTGGTTCTACGCTGATCGGCATAGCTCTTTTGACGACTCTGTGCAATCTTCATCTTTTCTTGGATAACCTTGATCTTCTCGGTCGTTTCCTGAACTAACTCAGGTCCAATGATAGCGTTCTCCCCCACTTGGAACCAACATAGTGGGGTTCTACATTTCCTTCCATAGAGGGCTTCGTACGGAGCCATATTAATGCTTGTGTGGTAACTATTGTTGTAGGTGAACTCCACAAGCGGCAACTGATCGAGGCCGTACCCGATACAAATAAAAACAGTTTAAGTATAGTACTAGGAAGTGACTCCTAGGTCGTCTCCCAAGGAATATCTTATCAAGCAAAAGGTCGAACACATAGTATGCATAGAAAATAGGGTTTTTTTTTTGTATTGAATATTGAATAATTGAAATCAAAACAGAATTAAATCAAAACGAAGAAACAGATAAGGAAAAGCGGATAAACCCCTTTGGCTCGCGTTCACAACTCTATCATCGGTCACAAAAGATCAATTTCTTTCCTCTTCACTGTCCAACTCGTGAGAACTAAATACTAAGTGAAAATTCAATTCTCACCCCAAAACCCAAACCTCTAATTAAGCATTAAAAGCCAAAGCATGGAGTTTTTACGAGTTTGCATAAATTAAGCATTCATACACATGGATTATCTCTATATAATGGAACTAAGCGAACCATAACATATCAATAAGCATGAAAAAAGTGAATAAAAACGAAATAGCATTAAGAACAAAACCTCAAGAGTATGTGATACATTACCAAAGGGATTTAACCTAAGAGTTTAGCCTTCCATGATGAAACAAGTCAAAAACGTGTAGAAAAGGGAAGAGAGAGAAACCCTAGCAGCCTCCACAAGCTTGGAGAGCAAAACTATGCCTTCTCTATGAGAGAGAATGTAAAAAAACGTGAATGGAAGGTCTCTCAAGGGTTTACACGAATTTGGCTTTTTAAATCACAAAACGGGCCTAAATCATGGGCCCAAATCCTAAGGAAAGCTTATCTCTAAATTAAATCTAAAAAAAAAATATCTTATAGATAAAATCTAAATCTTAAAAGATATAACTAAATCTCAACTAATCCTAAAGATAGATTACAATCTTCACTTCATCATATATCTTCTCTTCCAAAATTAAATCTTCATTCCCAAAATGTCCAAAAAGCCCTTGTGCCAAATATGACCTGAAAATAGAAATAGAATTAATTAGGCTAAATAATCCCAAATTAAACAATATTCAGAATATTAGTCCAATAAACTCTAAATCACTAAATCAAGCTAAACAATGTCAAATAGGCAACAAGTATCAATAATAGGAGTAAAATAATGCAAGGAATAATGGGAAATAAAATGCTCATCAAATACCCCCACACTTATCCTTTTGCACTCCTGGGAAAAACTAAGAATTAGGACTGAGAAGATCAATATGCACCAAAGTGAATCATGTAACAAGATTACTAAAACTAATGAATGCAAACCTAAGAGATTACATACTTCACAATGAATTCTAGGAAATGCAAAGAAATGGGCAAAATCGAGCACACGAAGAGAATAAGGACCAAAGAATCAAAGCATCCATGAACATCATCCAATTATTTCAAATATGCAAAGAAAACCAATGACATCAAGAGGGTAGTCACAAAGTGATAGAAACTCACAAGGATCACTCAAAAGTGTTTACACTCAAGTGTTTAAGGTTAATCAGTGTTTACACTCAAGGCACATCATGAAAAACAAACACAACCATAGGCTTGACAAGCCTCTAACATCAACAATCAACACACATGCACATTAAGATCAAAAGGTCTTTTCAGGGTTGTAATGGGGCCAAGGACAAGGTAGGATAAAAATATGGGAAATGTAGCTAAAACCCAGGGAATAGAGGAGCAATGGGGAACAAGTAAAAAAAAAAAAAATAAGCACAATCCACCCCAGAATGAAATGGTAAACATAACAACAACCTCTAATTCCAATCCTCTATGCCTCAATCAACCTTTTATTTTATTTTTTTTATTTTTCTTCTTCTTCTTCTTCTTTTTTTTCTTCTTTTTTTTTTTTGAATTGCATTACATTGCAGAACTTCATGAACGAAAGAAAAGAAGAAACAATAAAAATGGCATAATGAGATAAAGCCATAATTACATCACCGACCATAGAGGCAAAACCCAGAACTCACAAGAGATGAAGAACAAAGCACCCTCGCTTACTTAATACCCATTCCCAAAACAATTCCAAAGCTCCAACATTCCCTAAGGTTAGGACAATCATGGTTTTTCAGTCATAGGCTTGTAATGAGCTAAAGAACAAAGAAAAGGGATATAAAGGCTCAAAGGGGCTAACAAAGGATAAATTCATTCAAGGTAGGCTCATATGGCTAGTGGCTTATTCAAGAAAAAAAACAATGCCTAAATCATTTCAAAATGTGCATGGGAATATCAAGTATCAACAAGAGTCAAGTCAAGTTCTAGAGTGCAAGTAATCCAGAGTGCAATCACACATGAAAGAAAAATTAGGTGGCATATATAGCAATCCACCCACAATTAAGGCTCAAATCCTCACAAAAGGGACAATTCTATCACAGTGTTACCACCTCTTAATTATCAAAAGCAACTTTACACACAGAAATGCATGAATTCAGACACAAGATACCAAGACTCTACTAAAATGAAGCAAAAACATGCAAGAAAATGCCCAAAACTTAGCAAAACCTAAAAAATCAAAGCAAAAATATGCAACCTAAACTACTCTCCCCCCACACTTAAATCACACATTGTCCTCAATGGAACACAAATAGCAGAATCAGACAGATATAGACAAGTGGAATAAAAAGAGTAAGGAAGGAGAAAAGAAGACTCCCGAAATCATGGTGGGTCAAAAATGGGGTCGACCAATGAGGCCTCCTCCACAGGTGCATCATCCAAAGAAGGGGAGGTTAGGAAAGGCTTGAGTCGGTGGCCATTGACTTTGAAGCTCTTGTCTGTGGACTCACTCTTGATCTCCACAGTGCCATAAGGAAACACCTGGGTGACTACAAACGGTCCAATCCATTTAGAGCGGAGCTTTCCACTCATGAGTCCAAGCCTAGAGTTGTAGAGCAACACTTTTTGACCAACCAAGAACTTCTTTCTGCAAATTGAGCTATCATGGAGCTTCTTGGTCTTCTCTTTGTAGAACTTGGAATTCTCATAGGCCTTCAAACGGATCTCGTCTAGCTCACTCAACTGCAGCTTCCTCTCCTCACCCGCTTGATCAAGAGCTAAGTTACATTGCTTCACAGCCCAATATGCACGGTGCTCTATCTCCACAGGCAGGTGGCATGCCTTACCAAAAACAACCCGATAGGGTGACATCCCTATGGGTGCCTTGTAAGCAGTCCGATGGGCCCATAGAGCATCCTCCAATCGTGTGCTCCAATCCTTTCTATTAGGCTTCACCATCTTCTCCAAAATCCGCTTGATCTCTCTGTTTGAAATCCCAGCTTGCCCATTGGTTTGGGGGTGATATGGTGTAGAAACTTTGTGCACAACCCCATACTTCTTGAGCAAAGCTTGCATGGATCTATTGCAGAAGTGTGTGCCTTGATCACTGACTATGGCTCTAGGTATGCCAAACCTGCAAAGGATATTAGTCTTGACAAAATCTACAACAACCTGAGCATCATTAGTCCTGGTTGCCTTAGCTTCCACCCATTTGGATACATAATCCACAGCAAGTAAGATATAATAAAAACCAAAAGAAACAGGAAAGGGGCCCATGAAATCTATACCCCAGACATCAAACACCTCACAGAACAACATAGGTTGTTGCGGCATCTGTTGCCTCCAAGATAGGGTGCCTCCTGCCCTTTGACATTGCTCACATGAGCTACAGATTTTGCTTGCATCCTTGAAGATGGTAGGCCAATAAAATCCAGAATCCAGCACCTTTCGTGCTGTCCTTTGAGTGCCAAGGTGGCCTCCAACTGGTGAAGCATGGCAAAATTGGAGAACCGATTGGATCTCCTGGTCTGGAATGCACCTGCGAATGACCTGATCACTGCAAAAACGCCACAAATAGGGGTCATCCCATACATAATACTTGGCATCGCTCTTCAATTTGTCTCTTTGAGCTTTGGATGCCAAGGGTGGAAAAACAGATGCAACTATATAATTTACAATATCAGCAAACCAAGGAATAAGGGGAGGGGGATGTGAAACATGCAAAACTAAAAGCTGCTCATCCGGGAAGTCATCCCGGATAGGAAATGCATCCTCCTCTCTCTCTATTCTACTCAAGTGGTATGCGACAAGGTTATGTGCACCACTCCGATCCTGAATCTCAAGATCAAACTCCTGGAGGAGCAACATCCATCTAATCAACCTAGGTTTGGAATCTGTCTTTTTCAAAAGATACTTCAGGGCAGCATGATCAGTATACACCACAACCTTAGAACCAAACAGATATGATCTAAACTTATCAAGTGCAAAGACAATGGCTAACAACTCTTTTTCAGTTGTGGTGTAATTAAATTGTGCTGAATCTAAAGTCCTAGATGCATAATAAATCACATGAGACATCTTACCAACCCTTTGGGAGAGAACTGCTCCCAAAGCATAATTCGAGGCATCGGTCATGAGCTCAAATGGGAGAGTCCAGTCAGGTGGTTGGATGATGGGAGTGGTGGTGAGTGCTCTCTTTAACTCATCAAATGCTTTCTTGCATTGGTCTCCAAACTCAAATGCGGTATCCTTTTGAAGCAAGTTGGATAGTGGAAGGGCTATCTTGCTAAAGTTCTGAATAAACCTGCGATAGAAACCTGCATGGCCAAGAAAAGAACGCACCTCTCGCACGCAAGAGGGGTAAGGCAAATGTGATATTACATGCAGCTTAGCAGGGTCAACCTCTATGCCCTTATGCGAAATAATGTGCCCTAAGACTATGCCTTGTTCTACCATAAAATGACATTTTTCAAAATTCAAGACAAGGTTAGTCTCAATGCACCTATTAAGCACCTTAGACAAACTATCAAGACATGCATCAAAAGAGGAACCATATACACTAAAATCATCCATGAAGACCTCTATGCAATGCTCAAGTAAGTCATTAAAAATACTCATCATACATCTTTGAAAAGTGCCAGGAGCATTGCATAGGCCAAAAGGCATCTTCCTATAAGCAAATGTACCAAAAGGACAGGTAAATGTAGTCTTATGTTGGTCCTCTGGTGCAATACAGATTTGGAAATAACCAGAGAAACTATCTAAGAAGCAATAGTGAGATTTACCTTCCAGGCGCTCCAACATCTGATCAATGAAGGGAAGAGGAAAGTGATCCTTGCGGGTCGCCTGGTTGAGCTTCCTATAATCAATGCAGACTCTCCAACTGTTCTGCACTCTAGTGGGAATCAGCTCATCCTTCTCATTTTTGACAACTGTCACCCCAGACTTCTTGGGAAATACTTGAACCGGGCTTACCCAAGTGCTGTCTGAAATGGGGTAGATAATGCCAGCTTGCAGCAGCTTGGTGACCTTTTTCTTCACCACATCAAGAATCTGGGGGTTCAACCGTCTCTGGGGTTGTCTCACTGGTTTAGCCCCATCCTCCAATAAAATCCGATGCATGCACATGGAGGGGCTAATACCAGGTATGTCTGCCAAAGTCCATCCTATTGCCCTTTTGTTTGCTCTAATCACATCCAGCAGCTTCTTCTCTTGATCAACAGAAAGGGAGGTAGAGATGATCACTGGAAGTTTCTGCTCAGCCTCCAAGTAAGCATATTTGAGATGAGGAGGAAGGAGCTTCAGGTCCAATAAAGGTGCCTGTATCACAGATGGAACTAAAGGAGCATCAGAATTGGATTCTGCCGCCTGCACCTGAACAAATGGATTACACTCATGCATAACAGAAATGGGGTTAGGGTTATCATGATCTGAATCTATATCATATGAATCAACAGATGCAGTAGCAGAATTTAAAAACTGGTCAATTTCAATGCATGCAGTGCACATTTCGGAATCAGAACATGCAGAACAAGTAAATGAGCTAGTGAAAGATGGCAAATCATAATCATGCAAAAAGTCTAGAACATGCTCATCAATCAGATCATCAATCAAGTCAACATGAAAAACAGAGTGGTCATCAGAAAAATGTTTCATAGCATCAAAAATATTGAATCGAACCACACTGTCATCAAATTCCATGGAAAGTGTACCTGCATGCACATCTATCTTGGTTCGGGCTGTTTTCAAAAATGGTCTCCCTAATATGATAGGGACAGCACTACGAGAGGTGTCCTCTTCCATATCAAGAATATAAAAATCAGCAGGAAAGATAAGCTCTTCAACCCGAACCAGGACATCCTCTATCAAACCTGCGGGGTAGGCAGTAGATCTATTTGCCAAGTGAATAACCACACCCGTAGGTTGAAGAGGTCCAAGTGAAAGAGACTTGAAAACAGACATAGGCATAACATTAATAGATGCTCCTAAATCTAGCAAAGCATTCTCAAATTTAGTATTACCTATGATACAAGGCACAGAGAAAGTTCCAGGATCCTTACACTTTTCAGGAATATGAGGGACGGGTTTACCTATAAGAGCAGAGACATTTCTTCCCATGTTGATCCTCTCATTGCCCTTGAGCTTCCGTTTGTGTGTGCATAGATCCTTCAAGAACTTTGCATACCTTGGAATCTGCTTGATTGCATCAAGAAGGGGTATGTTGACTTCAACCTTCCTGAATGTGTCAAGTATCTCTTTGTCAATCTCTTCCATTTTCTTGCTTTGAGTCACCCCCCTTGGTGGGAAAGGAAGAGGAATGGGGGGTGGTTGTTGGGCAGCAGCAGGTGTTGTGCTTGTGGAAGGCTGAGCTGGATGGGATTTTCTGGTACTTGTGTGCTCACTCTCCTCGACCATTTGGCTCTTCTTGTTGGTTGAAACTAGATCATCTTTGTTGAGGTCAGATTCTGGTGTGGGTGTGACAATCTGCTTCCCTGACCTTAGACTAATGGCATTCACATTCTGGTTTGGATTGATCACTGTTTGGGATGGCAACTTGTTAGAATTCTGAGATTGCATAGTGTTGATTGCTGTTGCCATCTGTCCCATCTGATTGGTCAAAGATTGAATGGAGGCCTCTTGTCTTTGAATGGATGCTCTAGTTTCCTGTTGGAATTGGAGATTTTGCATGGTCATCTGTTTCATCAGCTCTTCCAATGAAGGCTGCTGCTCAGTACTAGGAGCTGGTGGTGCAGAATTAGCCTGTTGTTGTCTCTGTTGCTGGACTGGAGGAGGTACATATGGTGGTCTAGAATTGTTCTGAAATTGAACTTGTGAAGGTTGCTGCTGATCAGACCATCTCAGGTTGGGATGGTTCCTCCAACCAGGGTTGTATCTATTGGTAGAGAGATCAAAGTTCTGTGGCTGCTGGTTTCTACTGTTGAAGATGTTGGCGGCATATGCCTCAGGTTGGTCAACACCAGTCGTTGGTTGCTGCTGCACAGAAGGGCATGCATCTGTGGGGTGCTCAGCGGATGTGCATATGCCACATAATCTAGCAGGCAGGGACAACTTCTTCTGGTTGATGGCCAATTGAGTGACCAAAGTTGTAAGTGAATCTATCTTCTGTTCAAGCTTCTCAACCTTACCAGTACTTGTGCCAACATCATTCACTCCTCTCACTATGATTGCATCGTTGTTGCCCCTTGCATGGAATTGTTGACAATTGGAAGCCATCTTCTCAATCTTGACTCTGGCTTCTAAAGGTGTCATGTCTCCTAGGGCACCACCACTTGCAGCATCAAGCATGTTTCTCTCCATGAGGTTGAGACCTTCATAGAAATATTGAATAAGCAGCTGCTCTGAGATCTGATGGTGGGGGCAGCTCGCACACAGTCTCTTGAATCTCTCCCAATACTCGTAGAGACTTTCTCCACTTTGTTGCCTGATGCCTGATATATCCTTTCGGATTGCTGTTGTTCTGCATGCAGGGAAGAATTTCTCCAAAAATGCCCTCTTCAGGTCGTCCCAGATTGTGATAGAACCAGGGGCCAGATCGTACAACCAATCCTTGGCTAGCCCTTCTAGGGAGTGTGGGAATGCCTTAAGACAAACATGATCCTCTTGCACATCATGTGGTTTCATAGTAGCACAGACAATATGGAACTGCTTGAGATGTTTATGAGGATCCTCACCTGCAAGACCATTAAACTTGGGCAACAAATGAATTAGTCCAGACCTTAGCTCATACGGGTCATCGGGATACTGGATGCACAAATCTTCAATAGTGAAATCAGGTGCAGCCAGCTCCCTCAATGTCCTCTCACGTGGTGGAGGTTGAGCCATATTTTCAGAATAATCAGAATAAGAATCAGAATTTATAGGAATAGAAGAAAAAAAGCAGACTCACTATGTAAAGACTCAATAGACTCACTACCTATGGACTGGTTCCTATTTTGTCTAACTAGTCTGTGATAAGTTCTATCAATTTCAGGGTTATATGGATGAAAGTAGCTTGGGTTGCCCCTAGTCATGTACTGAACAGAACACCATTAAGCATAGCAAACTGTCACTAATATACATGACCAAAATAGGCAACAAAAGTTTTTATTTTTTAAAATTTTTTTCTTTATTTTTTTCAGCACCCTAAAATCATGAAAACATACCACAAAAAGTTTGAGGACAAAATTTAAAAGGGAACCAAGTCAAACAATTAAATCAAAGACCAAAAACTAAGAAAATAAAACTTGTAAAATAAAAAAGAAATAGTAAAACGGATTTTTCAGGATCCAGACGAAGGAGTTTTCTAACAAAGTGAGAAAAATTAGATTATTCAGAAAATTCCCTTCGATTTGATATAAAATTCGTCAAATTCCGAGTTACGGGTCAAAAGTTGCGACGATTTGAAGAAAGTGCTGCTAAAACTTGGAAAATTTTTCTGGAACTCACAACCAGTGATGATCTGAGTGATCGTGGTGCCTCAAAACCTTTTTATATGATAAAAGTAGTGTGGATATAAATTTTCGTGCAAAAATTCCACCCACAACTATGTGAACTAGCAACCACAGAATCAATCAAATACACTAATTGCAACAAAATAGCAAAACAGCAAACAGTGCAACTTCAACCGGTTATCAGAATTGACTACTAGACCCTAAATCAGACACGACACACTATAATAACTATACTAACTACGACACTAACTAACTACTAATGACCTTTGGCAAGAACCGATATTCCCCGGCAACGGCGCCAAATTTGATCGAGGCCGTACCCGATACAAATAAAAACAGTTTAAGTATAGTACTAGGAAGTGACTCCTAGGTCGTCTCCCAAGGAATATCTTATCAAGCAAAAGGTCGAACACATAGTATGCATAGAAAACATGGGTTTTTTTTTGTATTGAATATTGAATAATTGAAATCAAAACAGAATTAAATCAAAACGAAGAAACAGATAAGGAAAAGCGGATAAACCCCTTTGGCTCGCGTTCACAACTCTATCATCGGTCACAAAAGATCAATTTCTTTCCTCTTCACTGTCCAACTCGTGAGAACTAAATACTAAGCGAAAATTCAATTCTCACCCCAAAACCCAAACCTCTAATTAAGCATTAAAAGCCAAAGCATGGAGTTTTTACGAGTTTGCATAAATTAAGCATTCATACACATGGATTATCTCTATATAATGGAACTAAGCGAACCATAACATATCAATAAGCATGAAAACAGTGAATAAAAACGAAATAGCATTAAGAACAAAACCTCAAGAGTATGTGATACATTACCAAAGGGATTTAACCTAAGAGTTTAGCCTTCCATGATGAAACAAGTCAAAAACGTGTAGAAAAGGGAAGAGAGAGAAACCCTAGTAGCCTCCACAAGCTTGGAGAGCAAAACTATGCCTTCTCTATGAGAGAGAATGTAAAAAAACGTGAATGGAAGGTCTCTCAAGGGTTTACACGAATTTGGCTTTTTAAATCACAAAACGGGCCTAAATCATGGGCCCAAATCCTAAGGAAAGTTTATCTCTAAATTAAATCTAAAAAAAAATATCTTATAGATAAAATCTAAATCTTAAAAGATATAACTAAATCTCAACTAATCCTAAAGATAGATTACAATCTTCACTTCATCATATATCTTCTCTTCCAAAATTAAATCTTCATTCCCAAAATGTCCAAAAAGCCCTTGTGCCAAATATGACCTGAAAATAGAAATAGAATTAATTAGGCTAAATAATCCCAAATTAAACAATATTCAGAATATTAGTCCAATAAACTCTAAATCACTAAATCAAGCTAAACAATGTCAAATAGGCAACAAGTATCAATAATAGGAGTAAAATAATGCAAGGAATAATGGGAAATAAAATGCTCATCAGCAACAAACGATCCCAACTTTCTTGGTACTCTAAAACGCAAGCACGGAGCAAATCTTCCAGAGATTGAATCGTTCTCTCCGATTGACCATCCGTTTGCGGGTGATAAGCCGAACTCATTCTTAACTGCGTTCCTAACGCTCGATGCAAACTCTGCCAGAAGCGAGATACGAAACGGGGATCACGATCCGATATGATACTTGAGGGAATACCATGCAATCTGACGATTTCCTTGATGTACAATCTTGCAAGCTTCTCCAACGGATATTGCATGTCGATGGGAATGAAGTGAGATGACTTCGTTAAGCGATCAACCACGACCCAAATCGCATCGAAACTTTCTCTTGTTCTTGGAAAACCACTTACAAAATCCATGGCTATTCCATCCCATTTCCATTCTGGTATGCTCAAAGGTTGCAATTCTCCTCCGGGCTTCTTATGTTCAATCTTCGCCTTTTGACAAACAAGGCAAGACGCAACATAAGACGCAACGTCTTTCTTCAATCCGGACCACCAAAACATCTTCTTCAGGTCTTGGTACATCTTAGTTGATCCATGATGCATACTCAGTGATGAGCATTTTATTTCCCTTTTTTCCTTGCATTATTTTACTCCTATTATTGATACTTGTTGCCTATTTGACATTGTTTAGCTTGATTTAGTGATTTAGAGTTTATTGGACTAATATTCTGAATATTGTTTAATTTGGGATTATTTAGCCTAATTAATTCTATTTCTATTTTCAGGTCATATTTGGCACAAGGGCTTTTTGGACATTTTGGGAATGAAGATTTAATGTTGGAAGAGAAGATATATGATGAAGTGAAGATTGTAATCTATCTTTAGGATTAGTTGAGATTTAGCTATATCTTTTAAGATTTAGATTTTATCTATAGGATATTTTTAGATTTAATTTAGAGATAAGCTTTCCTTAGGATTTGGGCCCATGATTTAGGCCCGTTTTGTGATTTAAAAAGCCAAATTCGTGTAAACCTGGGGGAGAGCTTCCATTCACGTTTTTTACATTCTCTCTCATAGAGAAGGCTTAGTTTTGCTCTCCAAGCTTGTGGAGGCTACTAGGGTTTCTCTCTCTTCCCTTTTCTACACGTTTTTGGTATTTTTCTTCATGGAAGGCTAAACTCTTAGGTTAAATCCCTTTGGTAATGTATCACATACTCTTGAGGTTCTGTTCTTAATGCTATTTCGTTTTTATTCACTGTTTTCATGCTTATTGATATGTTATGGTTCGCTTAGTTCCATTCTATAGAGATAATCCATGTGTATGAATGCTTAATTTATGCAAACTCGTAAAAACTCCATGCTTTGGCTTTTAATGCTTAATTAGAGGTTTGGGTTTTGGGGTGAGAATTGAATTTTCGCTTAGTGTTTAATTCTCACGAGTTGGACAGTGAAGAGGAAAGAAATTGATCTTTCGTGACCGATGATAGAGTTGTGAACGCGAGCCAAAGGGGTTTATCCGCTTTTCCTTATCTATTTCTTTCTTTCCTTATCAATTATTCAATATTCAATATAAAAAAACCCCCCTGTTTTCTATGCATACTATGTGTTCGACCTTTTGCTTGATAAGATATTCCTTGGGAGACGACCTAGGAGTCACTTCCTAGTACTATACTTAAACTGTTTTTATTTGTATCGGGTACGACCTCGATCAAATTTGGCGCCGTTGTCGGGGAATATCGGTTCTTGCCAAAGGTCATTAGTAGTTAGTTAGTGTCGTAGTTAGTATAGTTATTATAGTGTGTCGTGTCTGATTTAGGGTCTAGTAGTCAATTCTGATAACCGGTTGAAGTTGCACTGTTTGCTGTTTTGCTATTTTGTTGCAATTAGTGTATTTGATTGATTCTGTGGTTGCTAGTTCACATAGTTGTGGGTGGAATTTTTGCACGAAAATTTATATCCACACTACTTTTATCATATAAAAAGGTTTTGAGGCACCACGATCACTCAGATCATCACTGGTTGTGAGTTCCAGAAAAATTTTCCAAGTTTTAGCAGCACTTTCTTCAAATCGTCGCAACTTTTGACCCGTAACTCGGAATTTGACGAATTTTATATCAAATCGAAGGGAATTTTCTGAATAATCTGATTTTTCTCACTTCATTAGAAAACTCCTTCGTCTGGATCCTGAAAAAGCCGTTTTACTATTTCTTTTTTATTTTACAAGTTTTATTTTCTTAGTTTTTGGTCTCTGATTTAATTGTTTGACTTGGTTCCCTTTTGAATTTTGTCCTCAAACTTTTTGTGGTATGTTTTCATGATTTTAGGGTGCTGAAAAAAAATAAAGAAAAAAAAATTTTAAAAAATAAAAAAAAAATTTGTTGCCTATTTTGGTCATGTATATTAGTGACAGTTTGCTATGCTACATGGTGTTCTGTTCAGTACATGACTAGGGGCAACCCAAGCTACTTTCATCCATATAACCCTGAAATTGATAGAACTTATCACAGACTAGTTAGACAAAATAGGAACCAGTCCATAGGTAGTGAGTCTATTGAGTCTTTACATAGTGAGTCTGCTTCTTTTTCTTCTATTCCTATAAATTCTGATTCTTATTCTGATTATTCTGAAAATATGGCTCAACCTCCACCACGTGAGAGGACATTGAGGGAGCTGGCTGCACCTGATTTCACTATTGAAGATTTGTGCATCCAGTATCCCGATGACCCGTATGAGCTAAGGTCTGGACTAATTCATTTGTTGCCCAAGTTTAATGGTCTTGCAGGTGAGGATCCTCATAAACATCTCAAGCAGTTCCATATTGTCTGTGCTACTATGAAACCACATGATGTGCAAGAGGATCATGTTTGTCTTAAGGCATTCCCACACTCCCTAGAGGGGCTAGCCAAGGATTGGTTGTACGATCTGGCCCCTGGTTCTATCACAGTCTGGGATGACCTGAAGAGGGCATTTTTGGAGAAATTCTTCCCTGCATGCAGAACAACAGCAATCTGAAAAGATATATCAGACATCAGGCAACAAAGTGGAGAAAGTCTCTATGAGTATTGGGAGAGATTCAAGAGACTGTGTGCGAGCTGCCCCCACCATCAGATCTCAGAGCAGTTGCTTATTCAATATTTCTATGAAGGTCTCAACCTCATGGAGAGAAACATGCTTGATGCTGCAAGTGGTGGTGCCCTAGGAGACATGACACCTTTAGAAGCCAGAGTCAAGATTGAGAAGATGGCTTCCAATTGTCAACAATTCCATGCAAGGGGCAACAGCGATGCAATCATAGTGAGAGGAGTGAATGATGTTGGCACAAGTTCTGGTAAGGTTGAGAAGCTTGAACAGAAGATAGATTCACTTACAACTTTGGTCACTCAATTGGCCATCAACCAGAAGAAGTTGTATCTGCCTGCTAGATTATGTGGCATATGCACATCCGCTGAGCACCCCACAGATGCATGCCCTTCTGTGCAGCAGCAGCAGCCCACGACTGGTGCTGACCAACCTGAGGCATATGCCGCCAACATCTTCAACAGTAGAAACCAGCAGCCACAGAACTTTGATCTCTCTACCAATAGATACAACCCTGGTTGGAGGAACCATCCCTACCTGAGATGGTCTGATCAGCAGCAACCTTCACAGGTTCAATTTCAGAACAATTCTAGACCACCATATGTACCTCCTCCAGTCCAGCAACAGAGACAACAACAGGCTAATTCTGCACCACCAGCTCCTAGTACTGAGCAGCAGCCTTCATTGGAAGAGCTGATGAAACAGATGACCATGCAAAATCTCCAATTCCAACAGGAAACTAGAGCATCCATTCAAAGACAAGAGGCCTCCATTCAATCTTTGACCAATCAGATGGGACAGATGGCAACAGCAATCAACACTATGCAATCTCAGAATTCTAACAAGTTGCTATCCCAAACAGTGATCAATCCAAACCAGAATGTGAATGCCATTAGTCTAAGGTCAGGGAAGCAGATTGTCACACCCACGCCAGAATCTGACCTCAACAAAGATGATCTAGTTTCAACCAACAAGAAGAGCCAAATGGTCGAGGAGAGTGAGCACACAAGTACCAGAAAATCCCATCCAGCTCAGCCTTCCACAAGCACAACACCTTCTGCTGCCCAACAACCATCCCCTATTCCTCTTCCTTTCCCACCAAGGGGGGTGACTCAAAGCAAGAAAATGGAAGAGATTGACAAAGAGATACTTGACACATTCAGGAAGGTGGAAGTCAACATACCCCTTCTTGATGCAATCAAGCAGATTCCAAGGTATGCAAAGTTCTTGAAGGATCTATGCACACACAAACGGAAGCTCAAGGGCAATGAGAGGATCAACATGGGAAGAAATGTCTCTGCTCTTATAGGTAAACCCGTCCCTCATATTCCTGAAAAGTGTAAGGATCCTGGAACTTTCTCTGTGCCTTGTATCATAGGTAATACTAAATTTGAGAATGCTTTGCTAGATTTAGGAGCATCTATTAATGTTATGCCTATGTCTGTTTTCAAGTCTCTTTCACTTGGACCCCTTCAACCTACGGGTGTGGTTATTCACTTGGCAAATAGATCTACTGCCTACCCCGCAGGTTTGATAGAGGATGTCCTGGTTCGGGTTGAAGAGCTTATCTTTCCTGCTGATTTTTATATTCTTGATATCGAAGAGGACACCTCTCGTAGTTCTGTCCCTATCATATTAGGGAGACCATTTTTGAAAACAGCCCGAACCAAGATAGATGTGCATGCAGGTACACTTTCCATGGAATTTGATGACAGTGTCGTTCGATTCAATATTTTTGATGCTATGAAACATTTTTCTGATGACCACTCTGTTTTTCATGTTGACTTGATTGATGATCTGATTGATGAGCATGTTCTAGACTTTTTGCATGATTATGATTTGCCATCTTTCACTAGCTCATTTACTTGTTCTGCATGTTCTGATTCCGAAATGTGCACTGCATGCATTGAAATTGACCAGTTTTTAAATTCTGCTACTGCATCTGTTGATTCATATGATATAGATTCAGATCATGCTAACCCTAACCCCATTTCTGTTATGCATGAGTGTAATCCATTTGTTCAGGTGCAGGCGGCAGAATCCAATTCTGCTGCTCCTTTAGTTCCATCTATGATGCAGGCACCTTTATTGGACCTGAAGCCCCTTCCTCCTCATCTCAAATATGCTTACTTGGAGGCTGAGCAGAAACTTCCAGTGATCATCTCTACCTCCCTTTCTGTTGATCAAGAGAAGCAGCTGCTGGATGTGATTAGAGCAAACAAAAGGGCAATAGGATGGACTTTGGCAGACATACCTGGTATTAGCCCCTCCATGTGCATGCATCGGATTTTATTGGAGGATGGGGCTAAACCAGTGAGACAACCCCAGAGACGGTTGAACCCCCAGATTCTTGATGTGGTGAAGAAAGAGGTCACCAAGCTGCTGCAAGCTGGCATTATCTACCCCATTTCAGACAGCACTTGGGTAAGCCCGGTTCAAGTAGTTCCCAAGAAGTCTGGGGTGACAGTTGTCAAAAATGAGAAGGATGAGCTGATTCCCACTAGAGTGCATAACAGTTGGAGAGTCTGCATTGATTATAGAAAGCTCAACCAGGCGACCCGCAAGGATCACTTTCCTCTTCCCTTCATTGATCAGATGTTGGAGCGCCTGGCAGGTAAATCTCACTATTGCTTCTTAGATGGTTTCTCTGGTTATTTCCAAATCTTTATTGCACCAGAGGACCAACATAAGACCACATTTACCTGTCCTTTTGGTACATTTGCTTATAGGAAGATGCCTTTTGGCCTATGTAATGCTCCTGGCACTTTTCAAAGATGTATGATGAGTATTTTTAATGACTTACTTGAGCATTGCATAGAGGTCTTCATGGATGATTTTAGTGTATATGGTTCCTCTTTTGATGCATGTCTTGATAGTTTGTCTAAGGTGCTTAATAGGTGCATTGAGACTAACCTTGTCTTGAATTTTGAAAAATGTCATTTTATGGTAGAACAAGGCATAGTCTTAGGGCACATTATTTCGCATAAGGGCATAGAGGTTGACCCTGCTAAGCTGCGTGTAATATCACATTTGCCTTACCCCTCTTGCGTGCGAGAGGTGCGTTCTTTTCTTGGCCATGCAGGTTTCTATCGCAGGTTTATTCAGAACTTTAGCAAGATAGCCCTTCCACTATCCAACTTGCTTCAAAAGGATACCGCATTTGAGTTTGGAGACCAATGCAAGAAAGCATTTGATGAGTTAAAGAGAGCACTCACCACCACTCCCATCATCCAACCACCTGACTGGACTCTCCCATTTGAGCTCATGACCGATGCCTCGAATTATGCTTTGGGAGCAGTTCTCTCCCAAAGGGTTGGTAAGATGTCTCATGTGATTTATTATGCATCTAGGACTTTAGATTCAGCACAAGTTAATTACACCACAACTGAAAAAGAGCTGCTAGCCATTGTCTTTGCACTTGATAAGTTTAAATCATATCTGTTAGGTTCTAAGGTTGTGGTGTATACTGATCATGCTGCCCTGAAGTATCTTTTGAAAAAGACAGATTCCAAACCTAGGTTGATTAGGTGGATGTTGCTCCTCCAGGAGTTTGATCTTGAGATTCAGGATCGGAGTGGTGCGCATAACCTTGTCGCAGACCACTTGAGTAGAATAGAGAGAGAGGAGGATGCATTTCCTATCCGGGATGACTTCCCGGATGATCAGCTTTTAGTTTTGCATGTTTCACATCCCCCTCCCCTTATTCCTTGGTTTGCTGATATTGTAAATTATATAGTTGCATCTGTTTTTCCACCCTTGGCATCCAAAGTTCAAAGAGACAAATTGAAGAGCGATGCCAAGTATTATGTATGGGATGACCCCTATTTGTGGCGTTTTTGCAGTGATCAGGTCATTCGCAGGTGCATTCTAGACCAGGAGATCCAATCGGTTCTCCAATTTTGCCATGCTTCACCAGTTGGAGGCCACCTTGGCACTCAAAGGACAGCACGAAAGTTGCTGGATTCTGGATTTTATTGGCCTACCATCTTCAAGGATGCAAGCAAAATCTGCAGCTCATGTGAGCAATGTCAAAGGGCAGGAGGCACCCTATCTTGGAGGCAACAGATGTCGCAACAACCTATGTTGTTCTGTGAGGTGTTTGATGTCTGGGGTATAGATTTCATGGGCCCCTTTCCTGTTTCTTTTGGTTTTTATTATATCTTACTTGCTGTGGATTATGTATCCAAATGGGTGGAAGCTAAGGCCACCAGGACTAATGATGCTCAGGTTGTTGTAGATTTTGTCAGGACTAATATCCTTTGCAGGTTTGGCATACCTAGAGCCATAGTCAGTGATCAAGGCACACACTTCTGCAATAGATCCATGCAAGCTTTGCTCAAGAAGTATGGGGTTGTGCACAAAGTTTCTACACCATATCACCCCCAAACCAATGGGCAAGCTGAGATTTCAAACAGAGAGATCAAGCGGATTTTGGAGAAGATGGTGAAGCCTAATAGAAAGGATTGGAGCACACGATTGGAGGATGCTCTATGGGCCCATCGGACTGCTTACAAGGCACCCATAGGGATGTCACCCTATCGGGTTGTCTTTGGTAAGGCGTGCCACCTGCCTGTGGAGATAGAGCACCGTGCATATTGGGCTGTGAAGCAATGTAACTTAGCTCTTGATCAAGCGGGTGAGGAGAGGAAGCTGCAGTTGAGTGAGCTAGATGAGATCCGTTTGGAGGCCTATGAGAATTCCAAGTTCTACAAAGAGAAGACCAAGAAGCTCCATGATAGCTCAATTTGCAGAAAGGAGTTCTTGGTTGGTCAAAAAGTGTTGCTCTACAACTCTAGGCTTGGAATCATGAGTGGAAAGCTCCGCTCTAAATGGATTGGACCGTTTGTAGTCACCCAGGTGTTTCCTTATGGCACTGTGGAGATCAAGAGTGAGTCCACAGACAAGAGCTTCAAAGTCAATGGCCACCGACTCAAGCCTTTCCTCACTACCCCTTCTTTGGATGATGCACCTGTGGAGGAAGCCTCATTGGTCGACCCCATTTTTGACCTACCATGATTTCGGGAGTCTTCTTTTCTCCTTCCTTACTCTTTTTATTGCACTTGTCTATATCAGTCTGATTCTGCTATTTGTGTTCCATTGAGGACAATGTGTGATTTAAGTGTGGGGGGGAGAGTAGTTTAGGTTGCATATTTTTGCTTTGATTTTTTAGGTTTTGCTAAGTTTTGGGCATTTTCTTGCATGTTTTTGCTTCATTTTAGTAGAGTCTTGGTATCTTGTGTCTGAATTCATGCATTTCTGTGTGTAAAGTTGCTTTTGATAATTAAGAGGTGGTAACACTGTGATAGAATTGTCCCTTTTGTGAGGATTTGAGCCTTAATTGTGGGTGGATTGCTATATATGCCACCTAATTTTTCTTTCATGTGTGATTACACTCTGGATTACTTGCACTCTAGAACTTGACTTGACTCTTGTTGATACTTGATATTCCCATGCACATTTTGAAATGATTTAGGCATTGTGTTTTCTTGAATAAGCCACTAGCCATATGAGCCTACCTTGAATGAATTTATCCTTTGATAGCCCCTTTGAGCCTTTATATCCCTTTTCTTTGTTCTTTAGCTCATTACAAGCCTATGACTGAAAAACCATGATTGTCCTAACCTTAGGGAATGTTGGAGCTTTGGAATTGTTTTGGGAATGGGTATTAAGTAAGCGAGGGTGCTTTGTTCTTCATCTCTTGTGAGTTCTGGGTTTTGCCTCTATGGTCAGTGATGTAATTATGGCTTTATCTCATTATGCCATTTTTGTTGTTTCTTCTTTCCTTTCGTTCATGAAGTTCTGCAATGAAAAAAAAATTGAAAAAGTGAATGATGAAAAAAAAAAAGAAAGAAAGAAGAAGAAGAAAAAAAAAGAAAAAAAATGGAATAAAAGGTTGATTGAGGCATGGAGGATTGGAATTAGAGGTTGTTGTTATGTTTACCATTTCATTCTGGGGTGGATTGTGCTTATTTTTTTTTACTTGTTCCTCATTGCTCCTCTATTCCCTGGGTTTTAGCTACATTTCCCATATTTTTATCCTACCTTGTCCTTGGCCCCATTACAACCCTGAAAAGACCTTTTGATCTTAATGTGCATGTGTGTTGATTGTTGATGTTAGAGGCTTGTCAAGCCTATGGTTGTGTTTGTTTTTCATGATGTGCCTTGAGTGTAAACACTGATTAACCTTAAACACTTGAGTGTAAACACTATTGAGTGATCCTTGTGAGTTTCTATCATCTTTGTGACTACCCTCTTGATGTCATTGATTTTCTTTGCATATTTGAAATAATTGGATGATGTTCATGGATGCTTTGATTCTTTGGTCCTTATTCTCTTCGTGTGCTCGATTTTGCCCATTTCTTTGCATTTCCTAGAATTCATTGTGAAGTATGTAATCTCTTAGGTTTGCATTCATTAGTTTTAGTAATCTTGTTACATGATTCACTTTGGTGCATATTGATTTTCTCAGTCCTAATTCTTAGTTTTGCCCAGGAGTGCAAAAGGATAAGTGTGGGGGCATTTGATGAGCATTTTATTTCCCTTTTTTCCTTGCATTATTTTACTCCTATTATTAATACTTGTTGCCTATTTGACATTGTTTAGCTTGATTTAGTGATTTAGAGTTTATTGGACTAATATTCTGAATATTGTTTAATTTGGGATTATTTAGCCTAATTAATTCTATTTCTATTTTCAGGTCATATTTGGCACAAGGGCTTTTTGGACATTTTGGGAATGAAGATTTAATGTTGGAAGAGAAGATATATGATGAAGTGAAGATTGTAATCTATCTTTAGGATTAGTTGAGATTTAGCTATATCTTTTAAGATTTAGATTTTATCTATAGGATATTTTTAGATTTAATTTAGAGATAAGCTTTCCTTAGGATTTGGGCCCATGATTTAGGCCCGTTTTGTGATTTAAAAAGCCAAATTTGTGTAAACCCGGGGGAGAGCTTCCATTCACGTTTTTTACATTCTCTCTCATAGAGAAGGCTTAGTTTTGCTCTCCAAGCTTGTGGAGGCTGCTAGGGTTTCTCTCTCTTCCCTTTTCTACACGTTTTTGGTATTTTTCTTCATGGAAGGCTAAACTCTTAGGTTAAATCCCTTTGGTAATGTATCACATACTCTTGAGGTTCTGTTCTTAATGCTATTTCGTTTTTATTCACTGTTTTCATGCTTATTGATATGTTATGGTTCGCTTAGTTCCATTCTATAGAGATAATCCATGTGTATGAATGCTTAATTTATGCAAACTCGTAAAAACTCCATGCTTTGGCTTTTAATGCTTAATTAGAGGTTTGGGTTTTGGGGTGAGAATTGAATTTTCGCTTAGTATTTAATTCTCACGAGTTGGACAGTGAAGAGGAAAGAAATTGATCTTTCGTGACCGATGATAGAGTTGTGAACGCGAGCCAAAGGGGTTTATCCGCTTTTCCTTATCTGTTTCTTCGTTTTAATTTAATTCTGTTTTGATTTCAATTATTCAATATTCAATATAAAAAAACCCCCCTGTTTTCTATGCATACTATGTGTTCGACCTTTTTCTTGATAAGATATTCCTTGGGAGACGACCTAGGAGTCACTTCCTAGTACTATATTTAAACTGTTTTTATTTGTATCGGGTACGGCCTCGATCACTCAGCTTGCTTTTGTGGGCTTCTTCTACTATAGCTCTCCTTAGTTCTTGATTTGACGGAATGCGGATTCGATCCTTAAATCTCAAAATGCCATCCGATCCTAATTGGAAATCTGGTTCCACTCCTTCTATCCCTAGTCTTTTCTTCTCTAGGAGCTCTTCATCCACTTGTTGCAGGTTTCGGACTTGACCCACAAACTCATTTGTGATTTGTAATATTCCTAATTTGATGCAATTTGGTTTGAACTGAACTGCCAAATTCAAGTTTCGGAATTCTTCAATCAATTCAGCTTCTATCACCATCATCAATCTCATATGCAAAGTCTTTCTACTCAACGCATCGGCTACGATATTGGCTTTGCCGGGGTGGTAATGTAATTCAAAGTTGTAATCCTTTAAGAATTCCATCCACCTACGTTGCCTCATATTCAGTTCCTTTTGGTCAAAAAGATACTTTAGACTTTTATGGTCACTGAATACTTGGAACGTATTACCATATAGGTAATGCCTCCATATTTTCAAAGCAAAGACAATAGCAGCCAACTCCAAATCATGAGTAGGATAATTCTCCTCATGCACCTTCAACTGTCGTGACGCATAAGCAATAAATCTTCCTTCTTGCATCAGAACACAACCTAGACCTTGTTTTGATGCATCACAGTAAACATCAAAATTTTTCTGGGGATCGGGCAGAGTTAACACTGGAGACGATGTTAACTTGTCCTTTAAAGTTTGGAAACTAACTTCACACTTCTCATTCCAAACAAAAGGTTGCTCCTTCCTAGTCAGGCGGGTTAAAGGAAGAGCCAATTTAGAAAATCCTTCGATGAATTTCCGATAGTAACCAGCTAGGCCAAGAAAACTTCTAACTTCAGTAACAGACTTAGGCTTCTCCCATTTCAGCACCGCTTCTACTTTAGCTGGGTCTACAGCAACACCATCTCTCGAAATCACATGCCCCAAGAAATTGACTTTTCCAAGCCAAAATTCACACTTGGCTAACTTGGCATATAATTTCTTTTCCTTTAAAGTCTCCAAAACAATCTTCAAATGATTGGCATGCTCTTCTGGGGTCTTTGAATAGATGAGTATATCATCTATGAACACCACAACAAAGGAATCCAAATAAGGTCGGAACACTCTATTCATGTAATCCATGAATATGGCGGGAGCATTGGTTAAACCGAATGGCATCACCACATACTCGTAGTGTCCATACCTTGATCTGAAAGCTGTCTTCAGAATATCTTCCTCTCTTACTCTGATTTGATGATATCCCGATCTCAAATCAATCTTCGAAAACACGGACGCTCCTCTAACTTGATCCATCAAATCGTCGATTCTTGGCAACGGGTATTTGTTCTTGATTGTAACCTTATTGAGTTGTCTGTAATTAATGCATATCCTCATGGATCCATCCTTCTTCTTTACGAACAAAACTGGCGCTCCCCAAGGCGACACACTTGGTCTGATGAACTGCTTCTCTAACAAATCTTCCACTTGCTTCTTCAGTTCAGCTAATTCGGTTGGAGCCATACGATAAGGAGCAATAGAAATAGGACCAGTACCAGGAACTAGATCGATACTGAATTCTATTTCTCGATGCGGTGGCAAACCGGGAACTTCATCAGGAAACACTTCGGGAAAATCTCGAATAATCGAGATTTCTTCTAACTTCGGTTCATCTTTCTTTTCTGCTACGACCGCAGAAAACACACAAACGTACCCTTCAGGTTGCACCTCAGGCGACTTTTTACCCGGAAAAACAATCGTTCGAGTCTTACAATCGATCACCACTTGGTTAGTTGCTAACCAATCCATCCCCAAAATAACGTCGAGTTGGGATAAAGGTAGACAGATTAAATCTACCCTAGAGGACAAACTTCCTATATTAACGGAACATCCAAAACATGCTCTTGACGTAGTCACCGGCACATTCGAAGGAGTACACACCTTAAGTCTAAACGGTGTCTCCGAAACGGGTAAACACAAACGCTTAACGCATTCCTCAGAGATGAAAGAATGCTTAGCACCGGAATCGAATAGAAAGCGACAAGGCATGCCATTGAGAAGATGGTTACCTTGCACGAGATTATCTGCCTGTTCCGCTTCTGATCCGGACATGGTAAAAACCTTCCCATTGACCCATGGTTTGCTTCCCGAACCTTGATCGTTCTGACGCTGGGGCTGATGACAAAGACGAGCGATGTGGCCAGCCTTTCCACAGTTGTAGCAAGTTGGTGGTTTGTCTCTCCAACATTCCCTTCCAGGATGAAATCTTTGACATTTGTTGCACATTGCACCAGGAGCTGGGAGACTGGGCACTCCAGAAGATGATGCATTTCCTTTTCCTTGTTGTGGATAAGGACCTCTCCGGTTCTTGTTGCCATGCCTATGCTGATTGCGATGCGGCCCAAAACTTCCTTGTCCAATGTCCTTCTTGATGCTATTTCTTTCGAAAATGCGACAAGTACTAACCAACGTTGGATAGTGTCGGATCCTTTGCACACTCACAGCTAATTTGATATCGGGTCTCAGACCATTCTCGAATCGTGTGCACTTGGAATGTTCATCGGGGTGATACTGGAAGTATGGCGAGTACTTCATCAGCTCTTCAAATTTCTCAGCATACTGGTCCACTGACAGATTTCCTTGCTTTAAATCGAGGAACTCCATTTCCTTCTGCAGCCTGATGTCATCTGGGAAATACTTCTCGAGAAACTTTTCTGTGAAGATTCCCCAAGTAAACTCTGCTTGATCAAACTCTAGGAATTGACGAGTCTGGTTCCACCAGGTCGCAGCTTCACCAGTGAGCACGTAGGCAGCAAACGTGACCTTTTGCGATTCCGACAGAGTCAACGTTCTAAAGATTTTATTCATCTCATCGAGCCAGAATTGAGCTTGCTCGGGACGACGACCACCCGAGAAGCTAGGAGGTTTGCACTTTCTAAAGGAATCTAAGCCTTGAAACTCCGCTGGGGTTCCACTGCTTGGAGGATGGTTGTGCTGCATATTCTCTAGAACTGCAGCCATCCGGGTCAATGCCTCCGCAATGTTAGCGTTATTTCTTCCGGCCATCTAGTCCTACAGAACCCAAAGGGGAAACTTAATTAGATTCTGCGAATTATAGTCTTATACTACAAACATCAAAAACATCATGTCATGATATGCAATGGTTAGTGTGTAAGGCCACACTCCAAGGCCGAGAGTCGAACCTGGCTCTCATACCACTAAATGTGACAACCCAACTTTTATTCCAAAGTAAAATATTTATATTTAGAAAATACAACCATTTTTTTTTCTTTTCTTTGAAACTAAAAGTCAGTCATCATCCATTATCAAATCTTGCGGAATTATATAAACATCGAGTCATGAAGACAAGTGATGTAACATCATATTTCATTCATATTAAAAGGGTTACATACCGCATTCTTCATTTAAACAAAATACATAATTACTTGATTTAACACTCTAGGCCATTACATTATATTACAACAAAATTCATAATAACCTAGAGCATATGGTTCATGACTCAAAATATAAAATAGTATAGATAAGAGAAAACCTGATGGATTATATCATTCACACTCCACCCCACAACTTAACTCAGTCGTCAGTTCCCCACTGACTTCCATTTCGCATAACAAAATTTGGCGAAATGTGTATGATGTAAACCATCGGGATTCTCGATCTAAGCGGACGCATACGGGAATATGGATTAGGATGGCAGAAGATAACTTCCACATCCCCCTCATATGTCGCCCTATGGTCCTCAAAATTCCACTCCCCATTAGGGAGCGGCCTCATCTCCACGCAGAACATGTTTCTTGCCGTCACCTACACAAGGGACTGGGAGTGAGTCATAGCTAAAAGCAATAACAAATGAGTATAACAGCGGCTAGAAATAACAAACACAAGTTATCATGTAGCAATAATAAATGCATATGTATATGCTCAAAACTGTCTTTTATAATATCTCGATTAGTGTTATGATGCATGCCTACTCCTCATTCATGCTACACGGTTTGGCATCCGAGTATCTCATTCTCGGGATATTCTCAATCCTATGGTCATCAAACCAGAGCGATTCATATTCAAGCTTCACGATCGATTGGGAACTCGGTCTTCCTAGCATCCTTGGGCTAGGGATATTCTGATTTAACTTTACCGAAGTTCCGAATCTAGATCGGAGCAACTCCTCCTCCATGCATGATAATGTCGATTGGAAAATCGGTCTTCCTAGCATCCTTGTGCTAGGGATATTCTGATTTAACTTTACCGAAGTTTCGAATCTAGATCGGAGCAATTTCTTCTCCATGCATAATGTCACACAAACTTTTTATCTTCTTTCTTTGATTAAATCACATCCTTGAACATCATGTCTCCAATATAGAGACCCAAAGTTCATAATCCTTCGTAATCACAATTTCATCTTTTCTTTTAGCATTAACTGGTGCTAGTGCTTACTGAAAATTCCATCAGCGGCCCAGCCACTTTGTGATGGTTTTATACAATAGGAGTTAATCGTTTTATTATTAATTATTGCAACGACCCCATTTAGGACTCCCAAAATATCAACCAAGTGGGTAAAGACTTCCACTGGGACGTGGGAAAATAATCAACCAAATGGGTGTACGCACTTCCATTGGGACATCCTGTCCGAATATGTCAACCACTGAATAAAATTCCAGTAGGACTCATCCAGGATAAAATAAACCAATGGGAATCAAGTAAACTTATACATTTGTCCATTGGGACTCCTGTCCGAACATATCAACCACTGGATGAAATTCCAGTAGGACTCTTTCAGGATAATAATCGACCAATGGATAAACGTATAAGAATTAGGTATTTAATATTCTAAAAAAAAATAAGTGTTTTCTTCAGTTTTGGTCAAAATACTCGAGTATATTATAAAATACTCGAGTGTTCTTCATTTTTTTTCCAGAATACTTGAAGTCCTTGAAGAAAGACTCGAGTTGTTCTTCATTTTCCCAGAATACTCGAGTGTTTCTAAAAAAACTCGAGTGTTTTTACTGCAACAGCACCAGTTTCTACATTTTAAGCACCAATTCGAATTCCATTCATTGTTTTTCCATTCTTATGCAAAACAGAGGCATAAACACATATAAGAAACAAGTTAGAACAGATAAACAAGTACATAATAACATAAATCAACATCAAATCACAGAATCAACATAAACTTGGAAAATAACCATTTCAAGATATGAAATTCATTTCCACTTGGTTTTAACTTCAAAAATCAATCCAGTGAGCATTATTAGGTCCATTTAAACTTGTTTGACTTAGAAAACCTTGGGTTTATGACCTCCATGTCATTTTCCCAATTCCAACTTCATCCCTTGATGAACCTTGTGAGGTTCCTACATCTCTAGCTTGAGATTACTCATTCTAGCAATTAGATAACTCCTCCCTTACCTTAGAGAAGCTAAACAACAGATTAAACAACGAGAAACTTGGCTGGATCAAAAATCCAAATTCTGGACTTGTGAAAAAGGGGTTGAACAGGCTGACTTTGGCCACAGATTTCACCAAGGATTTGGCATGAAAAAGAACGAAACAAGTTAGTTTAACAAACTAGGATATACTAACTCCAATCAGAAACAAGTTTGACACAAAAAGGATCCCTGAGATTACCAAACAAATTCAATGAAGATGAATACTTGATGCTGAAAACTACTCTGTTTTTACAGCTTTGAACCTCAAACTTTGATGAGCTAGAACTCGAACTACAGGGGCTTATTTGATGTGATTCTTTATTCTAATTCAAAGATGGAACTAGAACCTTGAGTTGTGTTTTGGTTTCGAAGGATTTGATTGAGAAACGAAGGAGAAATCAGAGATCAAAGTGTGCTCTAGAAAACTGAGAGTCAAAAACTGAAATTCGGGTTTTGGGTGATTAGAGGTGTTGAATGCTTCAACCAAGCACCAATTTATAGCTTAAGAATACTTCAGGTTGAAGTAAAGTCCAGCTCTATGCTTGTCATTTCAAGAAACCGCGTTTTGGTGCGAAAATTAAATGAAAACCGACTTATACACTTTCAGGTTGCACGAAATACTCGAGTTTTTTCCCAAATACTCGAGTTTTTATTTAAAAATTCAAATTTCCAAACAGCTACTTAAAATACTCGAGTTTTGCCTAAAATACTCGAGTGTTTTTGCTAAAATAGGAAAAAATGACTATTTTAATGATACTAATATTGATAAAATACTTTTATTTCATATATTAAAATATAGGATCTTACAAAAGTCGTCTGGGTTTGTGGTGATGTGATAGAAGCATCTTGGGAATTAGAGGATAAGATGCGTCAGGACTATCCTGACTTGTTTGTATGAATTGAATTTCGGGGACGAAATTCCTTGTAAGTGGTGGAGTAGTGTAACACCCCAAAATTTTAATCCCCGATTAATGAAATGTTAATTATAAATTAATTATAATTAATGATTTCTATATTAATCCTTGATTAAAATATGTGTTCATATAGTTAGTATATGTGTGTGAAGTGACTTAATTAATATAATAATGCATAAAATAAGTGTTTTGCATATTAGTCCCTGGGTTGGGACCTAGAAGCAATTATAGGAAAGATTTTGAAGGGAAAGTAAATAAAATAATTATTTTTCAAAAATTGGGCAAAATACTCGAGTATTTTCTAGAATACTCGAGTATTCTGGGCAGAGTTGCACGAGTTAGTGCGTTTGGTGAGTCACCACCACCGATTCCCCTCCGTTGACACGAATACTCCATCATCAACAGCTCAAGGGCGTCGTGTCACCCTGCATGAGCTTTCTCTATGTCTATTTAAGCTCAGCAACACCGAATTCGTGGAGATTTTTTTGGCTAAGTTTGAGTTGTTGAGTAAGTTAGGGTTCATAACTTCGTCTGATCGATTCTTCCTCTCTGTGTCAAATTGAAACACAAATCATACACCAATACAAAGCTCACATCACGAGCTTTGTATAGATATAAAGATTGTGAGCTGAGAGTGAGTGTGCTGTTAGAATCAGAGCTGAGAAGTTGAGGTTTGGTTGCTGTTTTCAGTTCTGGGAGCTTACTTCAATTTCGATTTCTGGTAAGCTCATGAATCCTTGAGTCTCAAATTCAGTTTCTTTAGTTAGTTTATGTTGCATAGGGTCTAGAAAATCTAATTTCCCCAATTCTTATCTCTGTTTCATGGGTGAACCAATTCGATTTTGGTGTTGCACTCAATCTGCTCTGCATGTTGGAGTTTAAAGTGTTTTTGGTGCTGTGGAGCATTTCTTTGGGGATTCTCAGTTTGATTCACGTTGGAGAGGTAAGGGGAAGTAATTTTATTCACTAGATAGAGATTGAATTTCACTAATTTTGCTAGAGAGCCACCAAGAGGCTCTAAGGGCTTAGATTGAATAGGATCTTTGGTTTGGAGACCAAGCTTTGCTCTAAAACTGTGTTGAGCAAGTTCTAAATCATGCATGCAAGCTTAAATGAACTTTATTTCATGAGAATTGTGCTTATTATGCGATTTGAGGTGTTGAGTTGTTAAAATGTGTATTTTATGCATGATTGATGAATCCTCTGTCAAATCTGTGTTTTGATATGAAAGGAATGTTGTAACATGTTCAAATGATGTTATGTTAACTCTGTTGATCCTTGGAATGGACTGGAAATGAGTAGAAATGGAAGTGGTATGTTAAAACTAAGATTTCAGTGTATTCTGCTGTGAAACACTCGAGTAATAGACAAGATACTCGAGTAAAACACCCTTAAAACAATGCAAATGGAGCAAGAACACTCGAGTATCATGTCTAGCACTCGAGTATCGAGCATGACCTGAGGACAAGTTAAGGCTAACCACTCGAGTCATTCAAGGTCACTCGAGTATTCTGGAAATCAGGATGAACACTCGAGTAACCTATGAACTACTCGAGTAATTTATTGAATTTGAAACCCAAATCCTCAGAAAGTCATGAACACTCGAGTAACTTTAAGAACACTCAAGTAATCTGGAAAAGTTGATGAACACTCGAGTGTACTGAATTTTACTCGAGTAAATTGCCAGAACCTGAAAGATACATTTTCAATTCTGACTCATTTAAGTTAAGGAATTAATAACAATAATCCAAGGGAACTAGACATGAAGGAAAGTGATTAATATGAGTATACCGTTTGGTGACGGTCCTTTTTGATAATGAAATAAGCCTAGGTGGCCTGTAAAATATTAATCAACTTCCTTTAAGTCTAAAGAATAAAGTGCATTCATTCTGGAGTTTGGATGGTAGGACGTATATCATGTTTTTGGTAAACATGTGGAGGGCCTCTGGGAGTGCCAATACGCTTGCTTGATGACACGTCGTTGACGTGGTCGGCTGAGTGGATGCCGATATGGTTATACCGTTTGGATGACGGTCCGTTTGGATGACGGGATATGCTCGGGTGGCATGGATTCCAAGCTTGTCGTGTACATTCTAGGTGAATGTACGAATTGTTGTATACCTAGGAATACAACGCACTGTTGAGTGCTGGGTTGTCAGGGATGGACGTCAGAGAGTGACATAGAATGATGGAGATAGGCTTGAGAGCTAAATTCATGCATCATGCCACTCATCCAAATTAAATGTGACAAATGAAACAAGTATGAGCATCCTATGTGCATTAACTAACTGCTAAATGTTAAATGTGATTGTTGCTCCTTGTTGCATATGTACATATACATATTGGTAGACTTTATACTTATGTTGCACAATTTATTCTCTGTTGATTATGTGTTTAGAATTGCTTACCCCTATGCCCTTGTAGGTGATGTCTCGTTACATTGCTTGCATTGAGATTCGGCCACTTCCTAGTGGCACATGGATCTATGAGGACCATCGTGCGGTGTTCCAGGGAGAGGTAGAGATTACCTTCTACCACCCGAACCCGCTGATGCGATTCCGTCCTCGTAGATTTAGGATTCCCATCATATACACTATGCACGTACCCCCGTTTTATACTTACCATGGACCACCTCCCCTGCGACCAGCTCGCTCTTATCACAGTTTTCATTTTCGACCTACCCGCTCTCACCCTTTTACCTCGAGAGTCGTCCGCGAGGATACTCCCCCTTTTGATCCGAGGAGCCCAGTCAGGGTTTCACCATCACCTGACCCGGTACCCAGTGGTAGGGTACACTCTCCCTCGGATGAGATCGAGGAGGATCCGGTGGAGGACGAGAGTGGGAGCGAGCCTGTCGTGCATTCTACTGGGAGTGATTGGAGGGACGATGATCCCTAGGTATGTGCATATGGTATGTGATGAGGATCGGAGGATCCGATGTGTGGATGCTGTGGAGGAGATCTTGCTGCTGCTGTGTTGATGATGATGCTACTACCTTACTAGTTTTGCTTCTTGGAGACTACTGCTATCACTACTACTACATCTGATGATGCCAGATCTATGTGACCGCCCTTGGAGTTTACATTTTGGTTATGTATATATAGTGTAGATATACTTTTGGGGTACTCTAGGGTTTGGTTACACTGTTATGTAGATCTGTTTATGGACTTGTATATTTTGGAACTTGGAGACTCTGATGTTGGGCTATGTACTTATGACTTTCCTATATATAAAATCTATGTTTATATTCCTATCCATGGCATAGTCCGATAATTTCCGCTTACTCTGATTTAATCTATTTGAGAGTTCGGCTGTGAAAACTATTCGATGGTATCAATTTTATCAAATAAAGCAAGGGTAGCTTTAGTTATTTTCTATGATATAAACACGATTTCAAAAGACGAATGTTACCCAACTTTTGAAAAGGTTTTAGAAATCGCCGAATTCGATACAACTGTTTCGAAATGCTTTAGAGTTTATTCTCCAAGAATTCCAAGTGTTGATTTGTGCACCCGCTTTAAAAATAAATATTTTTTTTTACATATTTTCTTAATACTCACAAGTCCATATATTATCCAATATAATAGCTTAAGTACTATATTATACTTGGGAAATTCGGAAGGGTGTCACACCTCACACATCATTGAACCCGATTTGGTACAACTAAAAGAGAATCTCACATTTGAGACCTTACCTCTAAGGATAGATGGTAGTAGTGTTAAGAAGTTGAGAGGGAAGGATATTCCCTTAGTTAAGGTAGTTTGGAGTCGGAATAATGGGGAAGATGCGACGTGGGAGCCTGAGAGCAAGATGAGAAGTTCTTTTCCGCACCTGTTTGATTCAGGTACTGTATTTCTCTGGGACGAGAAATCGCTAAGTTGGGGAGAATGTAACACCCCGTCTGAATACCTCATATTCGTTTGAAAACCCTAAAAAGATTATTTGAATAAAGTATTTTTAAAGGTGTGATTTCAAAAGTATTTCATGAATGAAATTTAGTTTGTGTTTTCAAATGATTTTGGATTTTTAAACAAATTATTTTATTTTGAGACAAACCTTATGAATTTCGGATTTTTGGCATTTTGGATTAAATTTCCTTAAAGCATTTATGCTTTATATATTTAAGGAAATGTGATTTTATGTGAAATAGAAAATGAAAATGAAATTGTGCATGTGTGTGCATATGTGTCGCCGTGGGTGTGTGAGTAGTGTGCATGTGATGCCATTTTGTTGACTTCTTGAACCCTAGGCTAGTAACCCTTAGCATCTAGGTTTAGTTTAAGTGTTAAGCATGGTTAGTAGTTTGACCAACCAATAGGAAGCAAGCTTAGCCCTAATTTTACTCCATTTGTTCAATGGCTTGGCTTGAGCCATGCAAGCCTTGATGAGGACAAAATTACCCTTCTTAGCAACACACTTGACCGAATTGCACTAAGGGCAAGAGAGGAAATATGGTGTGTTGTTTTAAAGCCCAAACCGTAGCATCCCAACCCATTTTGCTTCTCATTTCACTTCCAAACCAACACACAATTCCTAAGAGTGTTCAACAAACTCTTAGAGAAAGCTTAGAGAGAGAGAGAAACCGTGAGCACCAAGAGGAAAGGAAGAGGAAGATCAAGTTCTAAACCTTAGGACCCTTGAAGATTAAGTGTAGAGGTTGAAGATTCCTTCTATTTCTCTAGTTTAATTCGAGGATCATAGGATGTTCTAAGTGATTTTTAATTTTCTATGTCTTGTAAAAGTTCTTTGTTATTGCATGTCTAAGTTCTTTGTAGATCTATGCTTGTAAGTACTTGTTAAGCCTTGATCTTGAGTTTCAAGAACTCTATGAATTTGTAAACCCTAAAACCATGGACATTCCATTCGGCCTTGCTTAGAAATTTAGGTTGTGATGACTTTTCTTTCATTCTAAATCCATGCATGTTAGCTTGATGCTTGATGAAGGTGATCTAAATGGTTTGTTTGCTTTGATTTTAATTTCGAATTTTCAAAGCTTTGATCTTTGATTTTGTTTAAAAAGGTTTTTGATCTAATACTTTGATCTTGGAAAAGGCTTGTTTTCTTGTCTTGATTTTCAAAGCTTTTGATCTTGAAGTTTGATTTATGATTTTTGAACTCAAAAGTTTTGATCCTTTACATGCATGTTACGGTTTTGAGGAGAAACAAAGGGAAAACAATTTTATTTCAAATGATTTATTTATGTTTTGATCTAGTTCATGAGTATTTCAAAGTCAAGGATTTAAGTTTCTTTCTCTTGATTTTGTTAAAGTATTATTCGGCCAAGCTTTGAAAACAAAGAAACACCATAATTTTCATGAAAGAGTTTCTTGCATGTAATTTCCTTTTGATTTCCATGATTTTCAAAAGTGCATGCAAAGGAAAATTGTGTTTTAGAGTGACTTATATGTCACGGTTTTGAAGAAAAAAAGAGTTGAGATTTTCTAAAACCTTGTGCTTTACAAATGCATGTTGTTGATTTAATATTTTCAAGATTTTGTGAAGAAAAGATGCATCAAAAGCCTTGTTTTTCCATGACCATGATTCGGCCTATTCTAGGTTGAAGAGGCTAGATTCTTTTGCATGTATTTGTCTCTTTGAAATGATTATGTTTCATGACTTTGTTTTAAGAAAAACTTGTTTGAATTGTATTGTTTTGTTTTGATTCCATTCGGTTTGATAAAGGAAATGAATAAATGAATTTGATCATTTCTTAAAGTAATTTCATGATTTAATTTCTTTTATTCCTTGCTGTCCAAGATTTTATTTTCAAGTATTTCAAGTTTAAAAATGTTTTTGAGTTGTGAAAAGACATGGATTTCAAGTGTTATTGATTTATGAAAATTTGGAGTGAAAAATGGTGGATTTTCAAGGTTTTTGAAACTTGAATTGAGTGGCTGGACTTTTCCATACAGCCACATAAACTATTGTTTTATCTATCCTAATATGAGTTTTCAAATGATTTTCAAAAGGGTTTAAGCAATAGAAAAGATTGAGAGTTGTTTTGATAAGTACCAATATTTTAATAAAGGATAAAGAAAGTAAAGGGTTTTGATTTAAGAATCAAGTGGTAATTTCTAATTGAAATGATTTTAATAAAAGTGTATTTATTTATTTGAGGTTATTCAGTGGACGGTGGTGACAATTCTCAAAGAGAAGTTAGAGACCTTCAAGGGCAAAGTGCTTTTCTTGCTGGAATAAGAGGTGAGTGAGTATGAGATAGTGGTGAGCCCGTAACATTGTTGCCGGATGGTGGTGCAATGTGTTTATGTAATGTTTATTTACATTATGCTCTTATGCTCGTTATTTATTATCGTAAGTCATTTCTTTATCATGTTGTGTCGAGAAGTTTAAGTGATTCACGAGTGCTAATGAGATAATGAACGTATGAGATCGAGTAAGGATATGGTACGAAATGTGGTATGAGAAATGTGATGAGATGTCAATGTTTTGAGTAAGAGAATGATGCTTGTGAAGTTAAGATTGTTGTACCGAAAGTGATGGTGAAAGAGCAATGTGATTTATGAGAAAGTAATGATGTGAGATGTTGCCCGAGAGGCTTGAGAATGTGAGAACGATTGTGTTTGTGAAAGTGGGGAAAAGATGTTAGTGGTCGGGACTTGTCGAAGGGATGGACTAAGGGCAAGCCGACTATAGGTTAACTAAAAGACTTTAAAGTTCTAAAAAACTTTAAGAATATTAAAAGACACTAAAAGACATTAATATTCGCGGTGAGATATGAGAGTGTGAAGTAGTGGAGAGGAAGATACTATGGGTATCTGCGGATACTCAAGTGGAGATTGCATGAGGGGAGGGCAATGACGGTGACTCGTCAAGAAGCCTCGAGTACATTTCTAGGCGGGACGAATCCCATAAGTGGCACACTAACGTGGTGGGGACTGGGTCTAATGCCGTGGTAAGGACCGCATAGCTAACTAGAAGTGGTATTGTCACCCCCTTGAATGCAAGTCTACAATAGTTGAGAGGGACTGGAACGGGGCAATGTGTTTTGCCACTGCGAGGCAGTGAGCCTTTATTATATGATTTGAGGACGAGATCCTCCTGGTCTGGGACCATATGTTTTGAGACAGCTGTCGTGCCCGCGTGGTAAAGGTCCTGTACTCCTGTTGGCTTCCGACTAGGTGGATGGAGACCTAGGAGATGTAGAGTGCGCGTTCCTCAGTGATGGTGATTTCCCCTACCTCATTGAGTGATTTAAGTATGATAAAACTTAATAACAAAAGAATAAAGAAATGCTGAATATTTAAAAGAGTGGGCAAAGTATGATGATGTTCAGTTGTGGTACATGGTGGTAATGGTTAGCGAGTATTGCTTTTGTGTGTGGTTTATTTATATCGTGAGTACCTTTATTTATTATGTTGAGTTTGATTTGGGAAAAGTGTTTATCCTTCAAGTGCTCGATTGCATTCTGGTTCTTGTGTCCTGTTTTGTGTATATTTGTTCGTCAAGTGTCCTTGGTACTATGTGTCTTTCTATCGTGTCTATTCTGCGACCTTCCGGTCAACCTGTTACGTATGGCGCGCTGACTCTCTCCTACCTGGTTGTCGTATTGGCATTCGCCGGTATTGCAACGGGTAGATGGGGTATCATGTAGCAATCCACATGTGGCCTCTTCAGGGAGGTGCATGGGAGGTGGTACCTGATGGATGGATCTGGAGAGGAGATACTCGTCTGGAGATCGACGATCCGAGGCACATTCTACGGGGAGCAGGCATGGACGTGCATGTTGGGCAAGTTACTCTGCGAGATTATCAAGATGGTGAACCCCGAGAACACCATGAGCTGAATGGTAATCTTGCGCCTTTGGCAGCAGTGGTTCCTGAACCTATGGAAGAGGAAAGCACTAGCGAATCCGATCATGCAGCAGAGACCGACCCAAGCGAGGATATGGAGACGGATGCTAGTTCTGCTGATGAGTGATGTCTTGCAATCTGTGTCTAGAGGATGTCTCGTGTCTAGGATCTGAGTGTTCAGTCGAGGATTATCTTGTAATGAACTAATGATGTAATCAGCTACCTTTTATATTTTGGCTTGTAAGTTCATTTGTAATGATGGCCTACTTTTGGAAAACATTTGGAGTGCGACTCCAACACTTTGGCTCATGCTTTTTATTTTAAATGAATACAGTTTATTTTTCAATGATGATGTTGAGTGGGGAGTTTCGAAAGTGACAACTCGATTTTCAAAAGGGTGAATTACGTATTAACAAATTTATATTTTTTAAAAAAAATGGGCTCATTTTTGCAAGAAAGTAATCATAATGCGGTTATGTTTTGGGAAGTGAAAATCGGGCTGTTACAATTCTGACATCAAAACTCTTAATCCTAATCACCTTACACAGTTCTCCACTTAATTAAGACTTAAAAGAGGATTTCCTATTCTTCTCCAGAACTCCTACATCCTTTCATTCCTACCAACTAATCCTTATTTCCCTTGATCCTTACAACTCTTGCCTAGCAACACTTCACAACTCACTTCCTAATCTAGGAATATCTACTCGACTGGTACAGGATGTCAGGGTTCAACATTCTCACTAAAGCTTTAGGAAGAACAAATGTCTGGCCAAAGGTCAAACGGGAAACTTTGGTTTCGTCAATGATCATAACAATTTATCCAATTTCTTTGAAAGAACAGGGTCTAAGATTTTCTGAAAAGGCTTTTTCAAACATCTTGCCAAAGCGATTTGGCAACACTTAGGGTTTACACAAAAAAAAGGCTTCAACAAGAAAGGAGAGTTCTAGTCACGGGACGAGATCTCAGGTCAATAGCTCAAAGGTTATTTCAAACAAAAAGGAGTTCACCTCAAAGAGGAGTTCAACAAAGAAGATTCGAATCACACATAAACATCCATGACGGTACTTTTAACATCCCAAATTTTTATTTCAGCATAATAGGAAATTATGCCAAGTGCTTAGGAAGAATTTCCAAGATTTGAGGAAGGTTTTGGGTATCAATCCAAACCTAACTGAGTAATGAGCCTAAGGAAATGAATTGGAGTTAGAAAATCATCAAAATCTGATTTTTCACTGAAGTAATCGATTACTCTACATGGCAGTAATCGATTACCAAGCCTTAGGTTAACTTACACAAAATGTTGCAGCAATTTAATCGATTACAAGGTAAAGTAATCGATTACTTTGAGTAAGTAATCGATTACATTCAGGGGGTTAATCGATTAATTAGGATCTGATGAATGTACTGAGAAATGTTGCATCACATAGGTAATCGATTACTTGGAGTAAGTAATCGATTACTCACTGGAAAAATCAGAAAAAAAAATAACACGTGGGAGCCACTCATTCGTGGCTTAGTGGATATGAATGCATCCACAGCCACACAAATACTTGGGGGCACGTTGAAGGAGAATAAAAGAAAGGCACAACAACACAAAACAAACAACAACATCAACGCCTCCCTCTTCTCCCTCTCCACTTCGTTTTCTTCTTCCTCCTCCCTAAGGGTTCCATTTCTCGTCTTCAATCAACCAAAATCAAGAGGTTCCTCCCATATCTATCATCAAATCCTTCTTTTTCTCACTCCAAGTAAGTATGTAAACTATGGATTTTTCTATCTCTCTCCTTCTCCCTCTCATCAGCGATTTCTCTCTCTCTTCCAAGGTTCCACATCTCCATCATATTTGGTGCAAGAACAAGGGGCTTTGGGCACTAATATCATCAACTCTCTTCCTCCTTAACTACAAACAAGTGGGTAAGTCATGGATCTTCTCTTTCTCTCTCTAAATTTGTTTTCCCTTTCTCTCTCTTCTCTTTCATGGTGATTTTCAATCCCAAGCCATGGAAGCTTCACATCTTTTTGAATCTGGGCAAGAAAACATGGCATAAGTGATAATCTTTTCCCTTTATGGATTTTGTTATAGGTTTCTTCATTCTCCCTGTGACTAGAGCACTTCGGTGGTAAAAGCTCAAGTTTAGGGCAAGCTAAATCTCCATATCTCTAAGAGTTGAGGTAAGGAGGTTTGTGTTACCATATTCTAGGGGGTAGATTTTATTATGTATATATTGGGTTACTAAGAGTTATGTGTTAGTTAGGATTGAGAACCCTAGGATAGCTAATGTTATATAAGAATATTTAAATGTGTTGCTTTGTGCCTAAATATGATGAATGATATTTGATTTGTGTATTTTGGTATTTCACTAATTATGTTGAACCCTAGAATTACATGAGGATTAATGATTATGTTGCTTTGAAATGGAAATGGTTGGCTTGTTGGATTTGCTGGAATAAATGAAATTCAAAAATATAATGAGATGGTGAAATTGATAAGTTAATGAAAATGATTACAAAATGAATTAAGGAAATTTATACTGGTAATAGAAAGTGACGATTTGATAAAAAGGCATGCAAAGTGAAAACAATCCAAAAATGACAATAAAATATTAAAGATATACTTTGGATTGTGTGACCCAGATCTTGTAAGACGTTGTCCTTAGGAGACTGTACGCATAGATCGCGTAAGTCGCACATTGTGCGCTGGTGTAAGTCGTTGTCCTTAGGAGACTGTACGCAATGATGGGCACACCTTCCGATGGCGTGTGATTCCAGGTCTTGTAAGACGTTGTCCTTAGGAGACTGTATGCATAGATCGCGTAAGTCGCACATAGTGCGCAGCTGTAAGTCGTTGTCCTTAGGAGACTGTACGTAGTTATGGACACACTCACCATATATTAATAAAGGTATAATAGGATTGTGCGATTCCAGATCTTGTAAGACGTTGTCCTTAGCAGATTGTACGCATAGATCGCGTAAGTCGCACTTAGTGCGCTGCTGTAATTCGTTGTCCTTAGGAGACTGTACGCAATGATGGACACACATTCCGATTGTGGAAATCCAGGTCTTGTAAGACGTTGTCCTTAGGAGACTGCACTCATAGACCGCGTAAGTCACACTCTGTGTGCAGCTGTAAGTCGTTGTCCTTATGAGACTGTACACAGTTATGGATCTACATTATATCTTTAATAACTAAAATTTTATATATATTGGAAGAGAACTTAATGAATGTAAAAAGAGGAAAGAAAAACATGAAAAATATAGAAAGGTGAGATTATAAATTAATTAATGTGTATAACCTAAAATTCTATGAAGAAATGAGTTGAGGATTGATAATAAAAGTTAGTTGGTTGGATATGAAAATAATTGAATTGAATGGGAGTGTTTGATTGGATTATATGCATTATATGGTTTGTTGTGTTTGGCTTGGTGGTTCAGTATAGCATAATAGAAACTGCATCCCTATTTTATTGTGTAATGCTCACCTCCTTACCATTTTTCAGGTACTGAGCTGGAGCATACACCCGGATTGGCCGAGCAGGATTACTCTCCCTCATAGGAAGAGTAGGGTTGTGTGGGATTAGTGCATATTTTTGGGACCTAAGCCGCCTATATTTTGATGTATATGTGTTGTGTATACCTTTTTGAATGAGGCTTAGGATGATTTTCTTTTGTTAAGCTTTATGCTTGGATTTATGTTACACAAGCTTTTTATTTCCGCTGTTACTCTGAATACTTGATGCACTTATATATGTGGAGCCCATTGGGCCTTGACATGATTCAATACCTGGAATGAAGCCCTGCTGGCTACAGGTTGTTTATTTGATAATGTTTTCACAGGTTAAATTTTGGATTAGTCCGAAAAACAAGCAAAACACCGTCAGTTTGACGGGTGATTTTATTTTATTAAAAAGGAATTTTTAAGTTTGTGTTTTAACTATGGGGTATTTAAGGGTAATAAATCTTAAGGTGTTACATTTATGGTATCAGAGCAGTTTCTCCTCGGCCTCGGAGTTATGCAAACTCCAATGATTACTCACCAAGCGAGTAATTGAAGTGTATGGTTAAATGTTTAAGTCAGAGTCATAAGACATAGTTGTTATTGATTATTAGTATGTTTAATACTCTATCTTTCCTCCAGGATTAGAATTATGGCAGATAGGCGCAGTGACGATAATAGGATCGCAACAATCTTAGAGAGCTTAGCTCAAATTAACCGACGACAAGCTGAGTTGGTGACTACAGTTGTAGCAGCACTCAATCAGTCATCTTAGGCAACTCAGAACCCCTCTCCAGCTGAAATCAATTGGTTGGTAGAGTTCAAGTGGCATGGCCCCCCTAACTTTAAGGGCGGCTATGATTTGGATAGGAACCGTAAGTGGTTTCAAAAGGTAGAAGAAATACTCAGTGAGGTGGCACCACCGGAGGAGCACAAAGTTCTGCTGGCACAATATATCCTAAGGGGGGAAGCAGAACAGTGGTGGGAACAGGTTCAAAGGCAGGTGGAGGCCACTAATCAAGGAGTGACGTGTTCGAAAGGAGAAGGAACTGGCTTTCCTGTGTTTGAAACATGACAATTTGAGTGTTGAGGAATATGTGTGGAAATTTGAGGACCTCATCAGATATGCTAGAAACTACCAAGGTGTGAATGAGAGAACCAAATGTCTCAAGTTTCTTGCAGGACTCCTAGATGATATCAAAACCATTCTTGGAAACGTACCTGTTGATAACTTTTCCCAGCTAGTAGAATGGGCTAGTTGTTGGGAAAATGGCCTTGCAAAGCCGGAAGAATATGTGGCAGATCCAACAGCATACCCTAAACCCCAGGTTGAGAGGATTATTTCAAAGGGAGTGAAACTGATAAAGACCCCTCCGTATCTTAAATCTGTTTGTATTCATTGCGGAAAACTTCACAGGGGTATATGTAGAAAAGTAATGCAGAAAAAGAAGGAAAGTTCATGTCTCCGATGTGGTCAACCAGGGCATTTGGCCTTTGGTTGCCTTAATCCTGAATTTGAGCAAAAAGTAGAAGGTCCTAACAAGGGTAAAAGGCCTCTACAGGATTCATGTTCTTATCCTCGAGATAGATCAGTAGTTCCTAGGAAACAGGGTCAGGCAAGGAGAGCCTGTTATTCTGCTCCTACTTGCTTGCACTGTGGCAAGGTGCATAAGGGAGTATGTTGGCATCTAAATTCGACTAGGAGGGCTGCACTCTGCTATCGGTGTAGTCGGCCTGGTCATGTTGTGGCCAACTGTCCCCAGAAGGCAAAGAAGGAAGAGGAGAATGCATCAAAAGCGCAGGAAGTCAGCAGGAAATATCTTTACGAGATGCGTGATAGGTATTTATCTTACCTATGCTATAGCAAATGTATGTGATGTATTTTCGGTTACTCTATTCATGATTGGGAGGTCGATCGTTCCAAAGCCTGAGTCATGTATGCATCTAGTCGAATTAGAATAAATAAGAAAGATCATTAAGTTTTTCCGGAAGCAATTGTGTCAGTAGATTGTAATCAATAGTTATATCCTCTAGATTGTGTATATGACATAGGTTTCACCTTAGAAGTTGGTTGAGGTAAGAATAGACTTAGGAATTTTTGGTCCTCCTTGATTAAAGAGTATGTGACTAGGGGATAACCATGGTTAAACCATTATTTAAGAAAGTTAAGTGAAACCTCCAGAAGAATTAACAGGTCTAGAAATTCCAAGTAAAGTCTTCTTAATATATTGGTGATGCTATTGTTTAATGGAAGGTAAGATTAGAACTGATCACTCTAATTCTTACATCTGTTAAATGATAACACTATTGTTGAAACTCGCGATGATGTGTTATTGATAGACGTGAGATTGGAATTGATCACTTCGATCTTTACATCTATCAATGAACGATATCATTGCAATTTTTCAGAAAAATCAAGGTAACCAAGTTGTAACCTCTAAATGATAGAGTAGTTAGAAAAGGATGAACTAGCGAGAAGATAGACATAGAGCCAAACAATAGAACTAGAATTTATATATATGCGGGAACTCTCCAGATTTAGGAAAGACAATTTCATTCAATGACTAGAATGAGATAGTAAATTTTATCCCGAGAGTGAAGTAAGTCTTAAGATAGTAGACAAGTCCGATTCCACTAGTATCCCTAATCGATACTCAAATCAATCATGCTCTTTTCAATATCCAGCTTCGGATAAATTCTGTTGGAGTTGCTGTTGTGCACCTAATGTACCACTTCAGCTCCACCTACTCAAATTAATGGGGTAGGGTAATGTCTACTCGGAATAGCTTCGGCTTTTCCCAAACCCAAAAGTGCTAAATACCATTCCAACTCTAATAGTGTTCTTGGGAACCTTAGGTAAGGTTCTAATTAATAGAAGGCCTTAGATGAGGTTCTAACCACTAGAAGAAAATATTTCTCCTTTTCATCCTTCTAGGTTCGAATCGCTCTTGAAAAAGTAATCCTTGGATCTTAATCAAGGGTTCGTTTTAATCGTGCTGGCAAATAACGGTGAGTTTCGGTGTTCTACGAGTCTATCAATCTTAAACTTAAATTGTTCTTGAAAATTCCAGTCTTGTTTCTTTCCTCTTTTTCCTCATGAATGAGAAAATTTTCTCCATAAGTTACGGTACCTTGCAGTAGGTTCTTGATCATGTAAACTTAAGTTGTCTTCTTTCATGAAAAGTATGAATTTCTCATGGATTCCAAAGTATTCGGATCCCTTGTTAATCGCTGAAGCGTTGTAGGTTACATTGAAAATTGGTGTGGAAATCGATTTAGAGACCAATATTTCAGTTCCCTACGTATCGGCAAAATCCAAAGCGGCATGTCGATGCCAAGTGGGGGAGAACTTGGTGGACAACTTGGAATATTAAGGTGATAACCAGTGTTAGTTGAGCCATTAGAATAGGAAAACAGAACCAAATGAAGTGAGCATCGACCTTATTTCAGGGATTGTTCCCCCTTCTATAGGACTGAACGAAATTTCAGGGACGAAATTCCAATAAGTGGGGGAGAATTGTAACATCCCAAATTTTTATTTCAGCATAATAGGAAATTATGCCAAGTTCTTAGGAAGAATTTCCAAGATTTGAGGAAGGTTTTGGGTATCAATCCAAACCTAACTGAGTAATGAGCCTGAGGAAATGAATTGGAGTTATAAAATCATCAAAATCTGACTTTTCACTGAAGTAATCGATTACTCTGCATGGCAGTAATCGATTACCAAGCCTCAGGTTAAGTTAAACAAAATGTTGCAGCAATTTAATCGATTACAAGGTAAAGTAATCGATTACTTTGAGTAAGTAATCAATTACATTCAGGGGGTTAATCGATTACTTAGGCTCTGATGAATGCACTGAGAAATGTTGCATCACATAGGTAATCGATTACTTGGAGTAAGTAATCGATTACTCACTGGAAAAATCAGAAAAAAAATAACACGTGGGAGCCACTCATTCGTGGCTTAGAGGATAAGAATGCATCCACAGCCACACAAATACTTGGGGGCACGTTGAAGGAGAATAAAAGAAAGGCACAACAACACAAAACAAACAACAACATCAACACCTCCCTCTTCTCCCTCTCCACTTCATTTTCTTCTTCCTCATCCCAAAGGGTTCCATTTCTCGTCTTCAATCAACCAAAATCAAGAGGTTCCTCCCATATCTATCATCAAATCCTTCTTTTTCTCACTCCAAGTAAGTATGTAAACTTTGGATTTCTCTATCTCTCTCCTTCTCCCTCTCATCTGCTATCTCTCTCTCTCTTCCAAGGTTCCACATCTCCATCATATTTGGTGCAAGAACAAGGGGCTTTGGGCACTAATATCATCAACTCTCTTCCTCCTTAACTACAAACAAGTGGGTAAGTCATGGATCTTCTCTTTCTCTCTCTAAATTCGTTTTCCCTTTCTCTCTCTTGTCTTTCATGGTGATTTTCAATCCCAAGCCATGGAAGCTCCACATTTTTTTCAATCTGGGCAAGAAAACATGGCATAAGTGATAATCTTTTCCCTTTATGGATTTTGTTATAGGTTTCTTCATTCTCCCTGTGACTAGAGCACTTCGGTGGTAAAAGCTCAAGTTTAGGGCAAGCTAAATCTCCATATCTCTAAGAGTTGAGGTAAGGAGGTTTGTGTTACCATATTCTAGGGGGTAGATTTTATTATGTATATATTGGGTTACTAAGAGTTATGTGTTAGTTAGGATTGAGAACCCTAGGATAGCCAATGTTATATAAGAATATTTAAATGTGTTGCTTTGTGCCTAAATATGATGAATGATATTTGATTTGTGTATTTTGGTATTTCACTAATTATGTTGAACCCTAGAATTACATGAGGATTAATGATTATGTTGCTTTGAAATGGAAATGGTTGGCTTGTTGGATTTGCTGGAATAATTGAAATTCAAAAATATAATGAGATGGTGAAATTGATAAGTTAATGAAAATGATTACAAAATGAATTAAGGAAATTTATACTGGTAATAGAAAGTGACGATTTGATAAAAAGGCATGCAAAGTGAAAACAATCCAAAAATGACAATAAAATATTAAAGATATATTTTGGATTGTGTGACCCAGATCTTGTAAGACGTTTTGCTTAGGAGATTGTACGCATAGATCGCGTAAGTCTTACATTGTGTGCTGCTGTAAGTCGTTGTCCTTAGGAGACTGTACGCAATGATCGGCACACCTTCCGGTGGCGTGTGATTCCAGGTCTTGTAAGACATTGTCCTTAGGAGACTGTATGCATAGATCGCGTAAGTCGCACATAGTGCGCAGCTGTAAGTCGTTGTCCTTAGGAGACTGTACGCAGTTATGGACACACTCACCATATATTAATAAAGGTATAATAGGATTGTGCGATTCCAGATCTTGTAAGACGTTGTCCTTAGGAGATTGTACGCATAGATCGCGTAAGTCGCAATTAGTGCGCTGCTGTAAGTCGTTGTCCTTAGGAGACTGTACGCAATGATGGACGCACATTCCGATTGTGGAAATCCAGGTCTTGTAAGACGTTGTCCTTAGGAGACTGCACGCATAGACCGCGTAAGTCACACTCTGTGTGCAGCTGTAAGTCGTTGTCCTTAGGAGACTGTACGCAGTTATGGATCCACATTATATCTTTAATAACTAAAATTTTATATATATTGGAAGAGAACTTAATGAATGTAAAAAGAGGAAAGAAAAACATGAAAAATATAGAAAGGTGAGATTATAAATTAATTAATGTGTATAACCTAAAATTCAATGAAGAAATGAGTTGAGGATTGATAATAAAAGTTAGTTGGTTGGATATGAAAATAATTGAATTGAAAGGGAGTGTTTGATTGGATTATATGCATTATATGGTTTGTTGTGTTTGGCTTGGTGGTTCAGTATAGCATAATAGAAACTGCATCCCTATTTTATTGTGTAATGCTCACCTCCTTACCATTTTTCAGGTACTGAGCTGGAGCATACACCTGGATTGGTCGAGCAGGATTACTCCCTCACAGGGAGAGTAGGGTTGTGTGGGATTAGTGCATATTTTTGGGACCTAAGCCTTCTATATTTTGATGTATATGTGTTGTGTATACCTTTTTGAATGAGGCTTAGGATGATTTTCTTTTGTTAAGCTTTATGCTTGGATTTATGTTACACAAGCTTTTTATTTCCGCTGTTACTCTGAATACTTGATGCACTTATATATGTGGAGCCCATTGGGCCTTGACATGATTCAATACCTGGAATGAAGCCTTGCTAGCTACTGGTTGTTTATTTGATAATGTTTTCACAGGTTAAATTTTGGATTAGTCCGAAAAACAAGCAAAACTCCGTCCGTTTGACGGGTGATTTTATTTTATTAAAAAGGAATTTTTAAGTTCGTGTTTTAATTATGGGGTATTTAAGGGTAATAAATCTTAAGGTGTTACAGTACTGATCACTGCTCCTTGATTCCATTGCAGACGTAGACTGACGCATTCCGGGAAAACATCCGCATTCTCTTTGCACCTCTATCGTCATCTATCGCTACCCTATTACTAACACGCATTCCATTGCTGAGTAGCAAATATGAGAAGTTATTAAAAGAAGTACATAACCTACCAGAGTAGCAATGTTGAAGAAGTCAAACTTGACAGCCACCCTTCTTGAGTTAAGAGGAACTAAATTGGCAGTTGCCTGAAGCAATATGTGTAACACCCCGATTCGGCAACTTGAAGCCACAATTACTTTAAATTAAATACAACGAAAATTTGGGCCAATTTTATTTTTTATTTTTTTTAAAAAAAAAACTTATATGACATGAACGTGAGAGCATTTAGGCTTTTCAAAACTTGATTACTAACAAAACTTGTGTCCTCATGTTGCATGAGAATCTTTTAAGTTCCAAACCGAGATGTCACAAGACACCGCACCTTGAAACTCGTTCACTCAAAACATCAATTAAACATAATGGCCCTTTTAACTTAGTTCAAAATAACAGTAACGAAAGTAAACTTTATCCGGGGTACAGCATGATAGAGCTATGATACTAACAACTTGCAGTGGAATACATTACTCTGGGGGAAATTACCTATTCTCTAGTCATACATACTAAAACTTGCCACCTAACACTGAGTCTTAACTGATCAACCCTCAATCATCTTCATCCGTCGGGAGATCCTCTGGGCTCGGGCACCAATCCTCGTCACTGAGACACTCCTCCGTGTCGGCCTCAGACCGTCGATCTGAATCGTCGTCATCTGTCACCTCAGGGGTTTCTTCCATAGAGTCGCCTGATGCTTTCTCTTCCTCTATCTCACGGGCTAGAAGCCTCTCCATGATCTTGGCCCTTCGCCGCTTCATCTCTATGAAGACTATAACATAGGCGGACATAGTAATATTGTCTCCTCTCAACGGAGATGCTCCTATCTCCCGAATGAGCTGGAATATCGCAATGTTGTCCATATAAGATTCATACAAATTTTTCCCAATACAAAGCAGAAGTACAAGAGAGTGAGCTACCCAAAACAATAAATGTTGACTGTGTGGAATTACAATAGGCAAATATTAAGACAAAACGACATACATCAAATAAATCATAACAACAACATGAACATCGTCATCATATAGACATAAACACATGTTCGATCTTTCATAATAACATTCTCAAGATCTTTCTACTAAAACTTTCACAACCTCATCAATACTTTCTTCAATCATTATTTCCAAACTTATCAACTATTTCAGGGCTCTTATTTCATATTTGACTCATAAATCTTATTCATCACTTGATATCCTTACTGTATTTTTCTTTTTAAACATCTTAGTCTTTTAAGTCTTATCGTTCCCGTTCGCATCAATGATGTGGGGAAATCATCATTGAGCTCGCACACACGTCTACATCTCCTCGGTCATCCACCCAGCCTAGTCGGAAGCAAACAGGAGTACAGGACCTTTACCACGCGGGCACGACAGCTGTCTCAACCATTGGCTCCAAGCCAGGAGAACTGTAGAAAACTCGGGTACTGTAGGGTCTGCCGACCAGACACGGATTCAAGCCTTGTCAAAGGAATTCTCTAAGGGCACTTCCCTCGGTTCACTTAACATGAACGTCCCTCGCTCGGACTCATGGACTCCGAGCATACCCAAAGGACCAGGCTCGGACTTGATGGAACCAAGCCTCATCATCGGTCCTCAATCCATCAGGCTTGAGATTCTAGGCCGAGACATACCGTCGGCTAGCGGATAAGCTCAAACCCACCGAGGCTTCTTATCCGTTCCGCAAATCACTCCTAGATTCTCGCAACAGCCTAGATATGAGATCTTCAGCTGATCCTATCCAGATTCTAAGAGCATAATCCTCCGATATTATCTCACAGAATCCTGGTTCAGCTCAACCCTGATACAGGGCCCAGACGGCCCATATCATCCTCCTCCAAACCCTATAAATAGCTCACTACAGCTAGGGTTTCAGGTACGTACTCTCATCCCTAAGTTGACACTCTGCACACACGTTGACTAGGGAGAACCTGCTTTTCCCAACTGGAACTGCAGAAATACCATAAGTCACACATTAACTCTTGATCCTCTCTAGGGCTCTTGATTCCATAGTCTTGAGCACTTAGAGGGTTAAGGACATCTAGTGTCCCAGGACACTACATTGGCGCCGTCTGTGGGGAACGTCTAACCAATATTCCCATAACCACTGTTTTCATGGCAAACGATAACCATGACAATAACCAGGGGGATCTCCGCCGTCGCATCCGGGGAAGGCCGCCTAAGAGCGGGGGAAGAGGAAACGTTAGGGACAGAATTGCTCCGGGAGGACCTACTGGAGGCGATAATGCTAATACCCCACCCGTTCCTCCGGTGGATCAGCCGGTTGCTCCGCCAGTTCCTCCGGTCCAGGCTAACGTTCCTCCAGTCCCTCCAATTGTTCAAGCACAAGTCACAGTTCCTCCTCGCGTTGAAGGCAGCGGAGGACGATCCAACCCTCATACTATTCCTGATGGCCATGTTTCAGAATGGCATGACACTGTAGATTCTGGACCACGTCAATCTCGGAGGGCCCCAGCTGGGTCACCAACTGGTGAGGATCGGCGAGTTGAGCGTTCCGCTCGTCGTGACCACTCCCATGCCGAGCGATCCAACAGGGAAGTCCCTCAATTTACTAGGGGTCGTTTTGGAACACTTCAAGGTGGTGAACATTCCGAAACACAAGGTAGATCTTACATGACTACTTCGTCGGGCCGTAGGAGAGAGGAATCAATCATGGAGATCTTGAGGACTCAAACTTCTTTGATTGAAAAGCAGAATCAGGCTATCGCTGCTCTTCAGCAGCAAAGCATGGCAAGAATAGCCGAGCAAGGCCCTAACGTGGCTCTCGGTAACCCTAATAACCTTCCTCCACCTCCACCCCTTAATCCGGGATTGGTTCCTGGGCGTCTTACTGGGGAACCCCATCCTGGACATCCTTTCATAGCTGAGATAATGGCATTTCAAACCCCGCAGACTTATGTGGGTCATCAGAATATCCCTCGGTGTAATGGGACGACTGATCCGATGGACCACATCGCGGCTTACGAATCCTCCATGATGTTTTATGGAGGAGGGGATTTCATGAAGTGCCGAGCATTCTCAATGACTCTGGGATCGGCACCTTTGAGATGGTTCAATTCCCTACCTGCCAACTCGATTCACTCATGGGTCGAGCTGAGGACAGCATTTTTGAACCGATATACAGCCAGTATGTCACAACCCAAGTCAGACCATTCATTGGCTGGAGTCGCACAGAGACCTGACGAGTCTCTTCGCGATTACCTGGCTCGGTATCAACAAGAAGCTAGTGGCATATCAGGCCTGCAATCGGGAGTATCTGTCCTCTTGCTCACTCAAAGGGTTGCGAGATGGTGATTTTAAGGATTGTCTAATTGGAGAACCACCAAGGGACATGGCCGAACTCAAGGAAATATCTAGGAAATTTGTTAATTTGGAGGAATTCCATAGAATCAGTACCGCGGCTCGGGGTCAGGAATAGCGCCCTCGTCAGAATGATTCCCGTCAAACTGATCGTTTTCGAGAGAATAGGGGGAGGAAGGACAAGAGGGAGAGAGGAGAAAGAGACAAACTGCCTCCCAAAGGCAAGTATGATGTATACACTGAGCTTACAGTCCCGAGGAGTCAAATCCTCCGAGAGACTATGCACACTGAAATGCGCAACATTACTCGGCCTCCAGCTTTGAGAAAAGCTGCCCAGAGGGACAGGACGAAGTACTGTGACCATCATGGGGGATGGGGGCATACGACTGATCAGTGTACGATGCTGAAGGACTTAATTGAAGAAATGGTTAGGGATGGGAAGCTTCAACAATACATCAGGGAAGCGATGCGGAAGCGTTCAAGGAGAAGAAGTCATTCACCACCCAAAACCGAAGAAAAAAGGAATAAAAGCCCTACACCACCTACAGGGGGAGCCTCCGCCCTACCGTCCGAGCAGGATAAGGGTCGAGAGTCATTTCTGATCAACACCATTGCTGGTGGATTTGCGGGTGGTGGGGAAAAAAGAAGTGATCGAAAAAAGTATGTGGGACAGATCCTTTCGGTGGCTAGCCGACCGATCCAAAAGCCCAAAAAGAAGAACATTGTCATCAGTTTCAGTGACGATGACTTTGCTGATATTATTCAGGACCACAATGATCCAATGGTAGTTACATCCAGACTCGGTAATTACGAAGTGAAAAGGATTCTCGTCGATCAGGGGAGTTCAGCAGACATTATGTTCTTGGATCTGTTCGAGAGGCTGAAGTTGAAAAGATCTGACCTAACTCCATTTGAGGGCAATTTGATTGGCTTTACGGGGCATTCCATTGTTCCCTTAGGCCACATTCATCTCCCAATGACCATGGGTGAACAACCGTCTGCTCGAACCGAGATGGTAAAGTGGCTAGTTGTCCAAGCACCGTCGGCATACAACGCCATCCTTGGCCGTACAGCACTCCAATCATTTGGTGCCGTTGTATCAACTGTTCACCTAGCCATGAAGTTTCCAGGGTCCGATGACCAGGTGGTAACGGTACGGTCCGAACAAGAGTTGGCTCGGAAATGTTACAATATCAGCTTGGGCAAACTGAAGCTGGATGACGATGAGAAGATTATGCAAGAAGTTCTCAGCAAGGGAAGTGTTAATCTGGCAGATCTTGACGTAAGGGAGGAGGATGAAACTAGGCCAACTCCCCAAGGGGACTTCAAGAAGATAATTCTGGGGACCGATCCACCCCGTTACGTCAAGATTGGTGTTGGCCTTGCTGAGGAAGTTGAAAAATAACTAACAGAGTTGCTGGTAGAAAACAAAGACTTGTTTGCCTGGACATCGGCAGACATGTCAGGAATCGATCCGAACTTCATCTGCCACAAGTTAAGTGTATATCCTGGTGCCAAGCCGATGTGTCAGAAGAAAAGAAGGGTCGGAATGGAGAAGGCTCAAGCAACAGAAGAAAAGGTAGCCGAGCTTCTTGAGGCAGGATTTATCAGGGAAGTAGTATATACTGATTGGTTGGCTAATCCCGTACTGGTCAAAAAATCCAACGGAAAATGGAGAATGTGCGTGGATTACACAGACTTGAAAAAAGTTTGCCCCAAGGATCAATATCCACTTCCCTGCATAGACAAACTCGTAGATAGCTCGAAAGGGTATCAAAGGCTATCCTTCATGGATGCTTATTCGGGGTACAATCAGATCCCTATGTATCCTCCGGATCAGGTGAAGACTTCGTTCGTCACGGAAAATGCTACATATTGTTACAATGTCATGCCGTTCGGACTTAAGAACGCGGGGGCAACATACCAACGAATGATGAACAAGGTGTTTGGCCCATTGATTGGACCCAGAATGGAGGTATACATTGACGATATGATTGCAAAAAGCTTGAAGGAAGAAGATCATGCCAAGGATTTAAGGGTCATCTTGGGCAGAATTCGAGAGTTTAATATGAGATTGAATTCGGAAAAGTGCACGTTTGGAGTCCCTGCTGGTTCATTCCTCGGATTCATGCTCACCGAACGAGGGATCGAAGCAAATCCAGAGAAGTGCCGAGCCATCCTCGAGATGAAGAGTCCATCCGATATCAAGGGGGTACAACAGTTGGCAGGTCGAGTTGCAGCTCTTTCTAGATTCTTATCTCAGTCAGCTCGGAAGGCTCTACCATGGTACCAACTGCTACGGAAGGAGAAGGAAAAGACGTTCGAGTGGAATGAGGCATGCGAAAAGGCCTTCAATGACCTTAAGCAATACTTGGCATCCCCTCTAATCTTGTCTAACCCTGTAAACGGAGAAATTCTATTCCTTTACTTATCAGTGGGTGACTTAGTGGTCAGTTCGGTTCTGGTTCGGGAAGAGTCAGGCAAAGAATCTCTGATTTATTTCGTCAGCCGACCACTACAGGGACCAGAGCTGAGATATCAGAAGGTAGAAAAGTTGGCATTCTGTTTGGTTATCACGGCCAGAATATTGCGTCAATACTTCCAGAACCACCACATCAAGGTCAGAACGGCTCAGCCGATCCGTCAGATACTCCAAAAACCAGACTTGGCAGGCAGAATGGTGACTTGGGCCATTGAACTTTCCGAGTTCGACATCACTTTCGAACCAAGGAAGGCAATGAAGTCCCAGGTCTTAGTTGACTTTCTCATCGAGTTTACTGAGCCATTGACGAGCTCAAACTTGGACTGGAACATTTATGTCGATGGGTCGAGCAACAAGCTCGGGGCAGGAGCTGGAATAATTTTGGAGAATTTTGAGGGAGTCACTTTGGAATATTCTTTAAAGTTCGGATTTCTGACTTCGAACAATCAGGCGGAATATGAAGCTGTGATGGCTGGTCTGAGGATGGCGAAAGAAGTAGGGGCCCGAGAAGTGAAGATTTTCAGCGATTCTCAGCTGGTGGTATCGCAAGTGAAAGGTGATTATCAAGCCAAGGAACCCATCCTACAAAAATATTTGGAGAAGGTGAAGTTCCTATCTTCAGATTTTTCCAAGGTCGAATTCTGCCACATCCCGAGGGAAAGCAATGGCCGAGCACATTCTTTCCCAACTTGCTTCAACAAAGGGTCCTGGAAATAACAAGACGTTGATCCAAGAAATGGTGCATGGACCTAGCGTTGTCCTCTCCGTTTCGGTGGATCCAAGTTGGATCTCTCTGATCATAAACTTCTTGGAACAAGGAATCTTGCCGACGAATCCAGTCGAGGCCAAAAAGCATGTCAGAAAGGCATCCCAATTCGTTATGATCGATGGAATTCTGTTTCGCCATGGGGACAGCGGCCCTGTGCTCAGGTGCTTAGACCCCGCCGAAGCAAAGCAGGCACTGGAAGAAGTCCATGGAGGTATCGGAAGTCATCATGTCGGAGGGAAATCACTGGCCAAGAAGATTCTAAGGGAAGGATACTACTGGCCGACCCTACAACAGGATGCAATCAGTCATGTAAAGAAATCTGAAAGATGTCAGTTCCATAGTGACGTGTACCAGAAGCCGGCCGAGGAACTTCATTCACTTTCATCTCCCTATCCTTTCTATCAATGGGGAATGGATTTGATTGGCCAGTTCCCCACCGCACCAGGACAGCTCAAATGGGTGATAGTGGCCATCGATTATTTTACCAAGTGGATCGAAGCCGAGCCACTGGCAACTATTTCGTCGGCCAAGGTTCAGAAGTTCTTTGAGAGACAGGTTATAGCTCGGTTTGGAGTGCCACAAGTCTTAGTAACTGACAATGGAACTCAATTTGCGGCAAAGGCATTCCAGGACTTGGTCAACGCTTTGAACATTGAACACTATTTTTCCTCGGTCGAGCACCCTCAGACCAACGGACAAGTAGAATCAGTGAGCCGAAGTATCATTTAGGGGATCAAGAAAAGACTCATCGGTGCTAAGGGAAAGTGGTTGGAAAACCTGCATGAAGTGCTTTGGTCGTACCGCACCACCATACAGACTTCAACGGGAGAAACCCCTTATCGTCTTACTTATGGTTGCGATGCTGTCATCCCATTGGAAAGGATCATCCCATCTTTCCGAGCCTTACAACAACCGAACCCCCTCAACAACACTTTACTGTGTGAGGACCTAGTTCTGTCAGAAGAAGTCAGAGACTTAGCTACCGAACGGGAAAGACATGCCAAGCTTATGCAAGCAAAAGGGTATAACCGCTCAGTAGTACCCAGAGAATTCGAGGTAGGTGACCTCGTCCTACGAAGTGTGACGCTCTCTTTTTAACTTGAAAATAATTAATATTTCCAAATAATTGAATACTTTCTATCAAAATTTGGGCTAGAAAATTTTTCTCCTTTTTAGAACTAGTACTTGCTCGTTCATAAACCCTTTTGAACAGAAACCATTTTTGAAAGTTCGGCTTAACAATATCTTAGTTTCGAAAAGGCTCTCGAGATAACATTTCTTTAACTATAGAAAATACTCTTCATAGTTAATATTAAAACATACTATTTGCCTCTCGAGTTGAATTTGAATATATAAAGCATAAACTTATTGCCGAATCCTTTCTCAATAGAAATCAGAGTTCACGGAAGTAAAAACAATACTTATGGGGCACTACTGAGGTAAAGAAACATCATATATATATATATATATATATGTCATAATATAAACCCCATCAGTACAGTTAGTAGCAAGTGATAAAAAGTCGAGATAGCAAGTTTTGATGAAACATATACAGACCAGCTGCATAAAATAAAAGCTCACTCTAAGACCTCTCAGATATATATACAATATATATACCAAATTCCAAAATAGAAGTCCCAGAGCAAGTCATCCGTGTCCTCAGTAGCTCCTCAGATCCTCCACAGCTCTATCCCTAGGATCTAGGATCCAAAACATCTACGCTATGCAGGCTCCTATGAACCAGCGGGTCCACCTCTAGCAGAAACAGTCGGCTCAACATGCACCTCCTCCTCGCTCTCATCCTCCACAGGGTCCTCCTCGACCTCGCCCGACTGTGTAGAGACCCCACCACTGGGTATAAGGTCTGCAGAAGCAGTCCTGTCCAGTCAGTCGGACCAGGAGAAGGAGTCTCCTCAGTAACAACTCTATGGGAGGAAGGATGGGAACGAGTGGCAGCTCTAAAACGAAAACTATGAAAACGACGCATGGGTCGAGCCGGGGGTGGTCCTCTATATGTATAAAAAGGTGGAACATGCATAGTGTAGACTAAGGGAATCCTAAATCGACGAGGTCGCACTCGCACCAGAGGGTTAGGGTGGTAGAGAGTGATCTCAACCTCCCCCTCAAAAGTGGCACGGTGCTCCTCATACGTCCATATACCGCTAGGGATAGGGCGTATCTCGATGCAAGCTAGGTATCTGGCCATCACCTAAACAGGGCACAGGGAGTAAGTATACACATATATATAATTGATAAAGACTAAATTACAATCACAAATATATCATGGACAGATCATAATGCAAATACATATGAGCACACCAGTTTTCAACATTATAACTCTTATAATGCAAGTGGCATGATGTATGATTTTCTATCCACAACTGAGGCCTCTAAAATTCCATCTTGGACGTCCATCCAATACACCCTTGTGTTCCCGGAACACCGACATTTGTTCCCAGAACATAATGCCGAACCATACTTGGATAATAAGCATCACTCCCGGAGTGTGCACCACGTTCCCAGAACACATACATTCCCAGAACGCATAAAAACCAGGTCCCAGACACTGGCCACATATCTATAATGTGTCATCAAGTAGGTTATAATTTGGTACTCCCGGAGTACCCTCCTCATATTCCCAGAATATGATAAACGTTCCTACCAAACAGACTTCCAGTCTATATGGATGCACAAATATCAGGGTTGGTTTTTATCTTTACATTAATTAATGTGATTTAGAAATATTCCCATTTCCCTTTTGAATGATTTATTTGAGGCATACACTTTGGCATAAAATTCTCCTTTGAATTTTCTCAAAACATGCCCTTAAACTTAGATTAGGTAAAACAAAGTCAATGGTATTCAAAAACTTAACTTTTAATTTTTTTTTTCAGATTCAGGTACTAACCGGTTACAGTTTCAGGCTAACCGGTTAGAATTACAGACCTGAACTGTTTACCATTGCAATTCAGAAAAACCTTTTTAATCTTGAATTTACTACCCAATCCATAAACAATTAAACATTGTTTTATGCCTCAAAAATCACAGTTTCCATCATTCAAAAGTCCAAATCACATTTTGTTTTCCATAAAGCATAATTTCCTCTTGAAATTATTTCATTGAATTAAGGTATAAACCCCTTACCCTTAAATCTGAACCAAGAGAGTATTGTCACCTCACTTTCAGATTCTTTTCAGTGAATTTAAGGTATAGATTTGAGTAAAATTAGTGAAACTTCAGGACTGTTTTATAAAATGATTTTCTTTTGAAATTCTGCAGTGTCTAACCGGTTACGAATATCGAGTAACCGGTTATATTATGCAGTCAGTCCATTAAAACAAGAGTTTTGACACATCATTCTCTTTGTTTCTCAAATCTAACCAAATTCCATCATTCAACCAGGTTCATATACCTTAACCAAACATGTTTCATCACAGAAACAAATTCAAAGTGCATGCATCAAGCTTTTTGCATCAAATTGCATAAAAATTCACATAACACAATTTAATACAACAAAACTTATAATAGGCATTCAAATTCAGGATTCAGCTTCCATATACTTTGCATGCATCAATATAAAGTTGCTCAAAACCACAGTGAGCAAAACTTTGGCCTCCAAGCCTTTGTGCCATATTGCACATAATGCCCTTTTTGAGTTTTGTTAACTCAAATCCTAAATCACTTGAATTTTAGTCTAAATCTAGTATAAGGTAGACTTCTCCCATACCTTAAGACTGAGTTTGATGAAGATTGACACAAAAATTGAAGAAACTCCACAGATTTCTAACAAACCCAAGGTTCTGTTCTCAGCCACGAATTACACCAACAGGGTCCAAAAACTAGAAGTTTTGACATAGCAAATGGCCAAAGAAATTGGGGAAAACCATTAGGACTCAAAATAGGTAACATGCACTAGGAAATAGAAAAGATTGGAGGCTTAATGGTGGCTGTACTTACCCAAAATCAGATCTGGAATTCAGCTTCCAGAAAAGAAAATCACATAACTCAGACTTCAATTCCTATCTTCCAAGGTTGATTCCTCCTTCCACACGAACACTCAGCTCTCAAATCTTATATCAATGGAAAGCCCTTGATTCAAGCTTTCCAGAAGTGTGTGTTTCTCTCTCTAACACTCAAGGACTGAAACGAATTTTTCAGAATGAAAACGAAACCCTAATTTTGCCCTCTTCAACATAGATCAACAAAACCAACCCCCAACACCTCAGAAAATCCGCAATTTATAGACCAATTAGATTACATGCATGTTGACGTGTGTGATCCAACTAATTTCAGGCTGTAATCGTGGCGAATTTGGGATTAATCAAGTGATTACTCATCAAAATACACTAACCCAGTTTCTGGGTTCATCGTCTAACCGGTTACAGGGCATTACTAACCGGTTAGATTAGTACAAAATTCAAAAATTAATATTTTTAAATCTTTCCCTCCAAGAACCTTTTTAATATTACCTTTTAATCCTCATTCAGGGACCAAAATGCAATGTCCTTATATTTTGCATTTATTTGCCATATAAAAATATTTCAACATATTTTTATATTTTAGGCTAATTAAATACAAAATATAAACTTGGAAAATTTCTATAAATTAATAATAAAACTTTTATTATTAATTTCCTATTATTCGGGAGACGAAAATTAGGGGTGTTACACGAAGAGCTGACATCGGCCTCAAAAATGCTAAGGATGGAAAACTGGCTCAGAATTGGGAAGGTCCATACCGAGTAGCTTCTAAAACAGGAACAGGAGCCTACAAGCTCGAAACTCTCTCGGATGCCCTCATCAACAACACATGGAACGTGGCAAAACTTAGAGCATATTTCAGTTAGAAATTTCTATCCATTTCAATTTTTTTTCAATTGTTTTTGTTTTACTATTTCCCTTGCTGTGATAGGACTGTTTATTTTTAATAATGGTGTACGCTCGGTGGAACTCCGAGCCCATTGTACTTACTGTTAATGCTTCGAATAAATAAAAGTGTTGTTATTGAATTCATTGTATTTACGTACTTTTCCTCATAACCAACTAGCCACCGTTTATGACGCGAACGATTATAAACAGCTCAAACAAGAGCTTATAACTCGTCAAGTACCTTAAAAGGATTCCCGATTCAAACATGATTTGTTTTAAAGAAATCATTTATATATCGCGGATAGAGGAACCCACCTCGGCTAAAGTGCTGGAGTTCCGAGGTCTTAACACTTGAATTCTTAACAAAAAGTTCAGAAAGAAGCATAAAGTAAAAACGGATATTATAAATATTCCAAACCAGTTATAGCAAAAAAGATTTCAACCCATCTATTAGGGTATATACAAAAGTAAAAAAGCAAAAGAAAAAAACTACTCAATATCAGACAGTACTACGCTGTCAGGGTCGAACTTCTCCTCTTCTTCTTCATCTTCGGCACCTTCGGCCTCTTCTTCCTCGGATTCCTCGGCGAAATGGTCAGGAAGATCATTGTTGTTCATGTCAATAGGAACCCCATTCGCACCCACAATCTGACCATTCTTGGTAGCAAAGAGGGGGTCGGTGCCCTTTGTCACGAGGTTGGGGTTCAGGATGCGAAGCTACTCGGCTGTGTTAAGGAAAGAATCTTCAACTGCGTGACTCCAGTTGTACAGATTCTCCTGGGCCGCCTTCTTATGCTTAAGAGCTTTCGCTCTCATCTTGTCCATGGAAGCTCGGAGCCCAGTGACCTCATCCTTAGCATATTCAAGTTGCTCCTGAGCCACAGCAACATCCTCCTTAGCCTTTCTCAGGGTTTCCTCGGATTGCCTCAACTTCTCTTCAGCCTCTTGACAAGTTTTTTCAGCTGCCTGTTTATCAGCCTCGGCTTTAGCTTTGGCGCCTTCAGATTCCTGCATTCCCTTTTGCAGTCTTTCATTTTCGACCGCCAGAACCTGAAGTTTTTTCTCAAAACTTTCCACTTGAAGCTGCAAGTAATCCTCCCGATCATCAGCTTCTGATCTTTTCTTCTTCTCCTCGGGGGCCACTCCAGCGTAGACATCGTCACCACGCTGACCGAGGTAATGGAGAATGCTTGCACCTCGAAGGAAGCTTCTCACCAAGGCCGAGCAATTATTTTCCCAGGTGCCTGGACCCCAGGCATTTATCACTTCAGCGTCTTCAGGAGGAAAGAGATTTGCGGTGAAGGAATCTAACTTATTATGCCTACTCCACACAGTTTTGGCGACGACGTCGTCCATACCCTTAGTAACTTGAACTCCTTTGTGGGGCTTGCTCAGGTGAAACCAGTCGCCGGCCAATCCTTTCCCTTTCTCCATCCGAGGTCTCTTGGAGGGACGCTCAGGAGTACCCTAGGTACTTGGTTGCACTTCTACGGGAACTGTTGGCTCAGCACTCTTGGTGGCCTGAGGTACCTCGGAAGGAATAGCACGACGAGCAGCAAGAGGGCTAGTTGTTGGAGTTGGTTCGGGGGTTTGGCTTTTAGCCGAGGATCCCGACTCTCCTCTCACAGCAGCCAGTTGAGCTATCCTGCCGAAGCAGCAGCACTCTTCTTAGCTTTTGATGCTTTCTTCCCCATTTTTTCTGCAATAAGGAAATATGCTTTAGACCGAGTAAAAAAAAATGTATATATACCCAGCTCGGCCTTCACTTCGGCCTGTGTTCTCTTCAACAATATTTTCTTGGTATCAATTTGACCATTTGCCTTGAGGTATTCCCAAACTCGGTCACACAACCATCTCTCGGCCCTCGTCAAATCGACCTTATAGTCAAATGATACAAGGAGGCCCCTCGGTTATAGATACCGTTCGACCAACCCAGAGGGAAGCGAGGCACGCCTTTAATCTCTCCTTCTTCCTCAACCTGCTCCATAAACCAGCACACACCAGCCCCATTGTACTCATACCGAAAAAAGAGGGGCTAGAAGGACTTCCAAGAGTCGGTGACTTTAGCGAAAAGTGCGTGGTCCTTCCGAGCTTTCAGTGACACCCAAAGCCCTTTGGAGTTGCCAAACTTGTTCACTTGAGGGGCATATAGCCAAAAGAAAGCTCGAAGTGTGGCAACTAAACCTTCAGCGTCGTAGAACTGTTGGAATGCTCGTACAAATGCCCATCCACTCGGGTGTAGCTGACTCGGGGCTATGCCTAAATGGTTGAGTACTTCGATTTCAAAAGTCGAAAAGGGCATGCGGATTCTGACCTTTGTTACTATTTCTTCGTAGAAGTAGAAGAATTGTTGATTTTGCGGCACTTCAAAGCAGATCCGGTCGTCGATGTTCACGTGCCTTAACTCAAATTCCGACGCATTTCCATCTGCGCTCGGAGGGGTTAGGAGAGGACGAAGGTGGTTCAAACTGTTACTCGTCAGCAACGAAGGCCTCGTCCCAAGCACCTCCCGATCAAGGACTTCATCGTACTGCGCATGATTGGGCGGTAGAGGATATTCTTCAGGATTGGTGTCACACCTGCGCTCCACCATATCTGGGGAAAAAGTAAAAGGCTCGGCGTTAGGATTTTTTACAGCAGATGTTTTAAATCTAAAGTTAAGGCCGAACCTTGGACTTTTTCCCCCCTCTTTCCTCGGATCTCCCAAAGGCTCTTCCTCTATTGCACAGCGCTCGGGGCTAATCCTAACCTGAGCTCTACGTTCAGCAAACCTATAAGCCAATAGCCACTTACTATCTTCAGCGGGATCCGATGGGTATTCTACGGCTAACGGTTTTGTCACGGTGGATCCCTGGCTGATGGGGGGGGAGGAAGGACCTATTGCGTCATCGGTGTCAAAATTCCCAGAATCCCCAAAATCCCCAGAAAAACCCGAATCACTATCACTAGAAGGCTCTCCTCCTAATTTCCTACAAAGTTCATGATAAATTCTCTTCAAGTTCCTCCAACCTCTCATGGTTCAGAAATCCAAACCCTGAACACCCTGAACACTATCTACCCAGAACAAAAATCCCAAAATCCCTGCAAAACCCAGAAACCAAAACCCCTTTTATAAAGAAAGAAGAAATCACAACACTAAAAGCGGATGATGGAAACAAAAGGAGTAGTAGTTACCTGCTGTAGGTTGATGATCTCTGTGGAAAAGTTTGGTAGCAATGGATGATCGTGGCAGTGTGGAGGAGATGCGCTTGAAGAGGAAACGAAGAGAGTTTCTGTTTTGAGGAAATGAGAAGTGAATGAAAAGTGATGGGAGGAAGAGTGAGTGATTCGAATAACCCCCAAAGATGGTTCAGTTTCCTTCCACGATACACGTATGGGCCGAAAGCCCATTATCTTACCAGCCACTCACACGATGAAACGTGGCAGTTACAAAGAGGCGCTTTTTCAAATTTCAAAAATTGCAATGATGTGGCACAACTCTCAAGGACACGCGCTGTACCTAGAGAACCTAAAACGTCACCTCGAACAGGCTACCTGGTTACAGCTGTCACACACTCCCGAACTAAGGCATCCAAAAAGGTCAACCCTAAACACTTGCTACCTCGTCACAGACTTCTCAAAGTCTTACGAGCTGGGGGGCTTATAGGGTCTGCCGACCAGACACGGATTCAAGCCTTGTCAAAGGAATTCTCTAAGGGCACTTCCCTCGGTTCACTTAACATGAACGTCCCTCGCTCGGACTCATGGACTCCGAGCATACCCAAAGGACCAGGCTCGGACTTGATGGAACCAAGCCTCATCATCGGTCCTCAATCCATCAGGCTTGAGATTCTAGGCCGAGACATACCGTCGGCTAGCGGATAAGCTCAAACCCACCGAGGCTTCTTATCCCTTCCGCAAATCACTCCTAGATTCTCGCAACAGCCTAGACATGAGATCTTCAGCTGATCCTATCCAGATTCTAAGAGCATAATCCTCCGATATTATCTCACAGAATCCTGGTTCAGCTCAACCCTGATACAGGGCCCAGACGGCCCATATCATCCTCCTCCAAACCCTATAAATAGCTCACTACAGCTAGGGTTTCAGGTACGTACTCTCATCCCTAAGCTGACACTCTGCACACACGTTGACTAGGGAGAACCTGCTTTTCCCAACTGGAACTGCAGAAATACCATAAGTCACACATTAACTCTTGTTCCTCTCTAGGGCTCTTGATTCCATAGTCTTGAGCACTTAGAGGGTTAAGGACATCTAGTGTCCCAGGACACTACAGGTACAGTCTCAAATCAATTCAATTCATATCATATCAAATAATCAAGACTCACTGTAGAAAACTCGGGTACAGTGGCAATTCAAAGATGCCTCGTTCCAGTCCCTCTCACTGTTCAAGATTTGCAATCTAGGGGGTGACAGTACTATTCTAGTCTCGAATGCAGAACTTACCACGGCTTTGGACCCAGTCCTTACCACATTCGTATACCACATATGGACTTCGTTCTTCCTAGAAAGTACTCTAGACTTCTTGACGTTTCACCGTCATTGTCCTCCCCTAATGCAATCTCCACCTGAGCATCCGCAGATACTCATGGTTCCTTCCTCTCCACTACTTCGACATCACACTCATGCCTCACCGCATTAATCCATGTCTTTTAAAGAATTTTAAATTTTTAGAGTTTTAATTAGCGGCTTAATCCTAATGGTCGGCTCATCCTTGGTGCATCCCTTCAACGAGTCCCGACAGCTAATCGTTCAATCCGTTCCCCAAAGAATCTCATCAGCATCTTGCATCACATCTCTTTATCATAAATTTCATCAGCATTATTTTCATCAGCTATTACTCAGCAGCATCATCAGCATCTTTCTCGTCAGCTATTGCTCAGCAGCATCCTCAGCATCTTTCTCGTCGGCTATTGTTCAGCAGCATCCTCAGCATCTTTCTCATCAACCATTGCTCAGCAGCATCCTCAGCCATTGCTCAGCAGCATCCTCAGCATCTTTCTCGTCATCCTTTCAGCACTTCCATTCGCATCGTCGGGTATTTCTTATCACAATCCCGAGCAATCATCATTGCATTTCTACTCTGTTCCAACTCAGCTCATAACTCTTTTCCAAATTGTTCTCATATCACTTATCGTTATTTCTTTCCAATCACATTTTGCCCTTACGCAATTTCGTTATTATCATCACATAACCAAAGCATACTAACATTTTCAAAACCGTATCACCGTTGTTTAATCAATAAATCATTTAAAAAAATAATATAATCAAGTAGTTCATATATAATTGATCAGAAAACATGACATCATACTAAGTAGCAAGAACATATCAACTATATACAACAAACCAATCTCAGCGGTTTGTGTGGATAGCCAGACAATCAAACAATTGCTATCCCACTACCTCGCTTAATGAGATCGGGGTCTAATCTTTGAGATGATTGGACGCCTTAATAAGTTTCCTAAATACCACAACGTCTTAAGGGAAGCCCCTCTCTCACCTCAATGACATAAACTTTCAAAAGCTTTCCAAGATTTCCCAGTCGCTAGCCTTGCCTCGTTTCCTTTGCGTCCGTCGTTCGAACTAGAACATTTTTTTTCCGTGCGTTAGATTCAATTCCAATAAATTCATTAATTCGTTCTTAAAACACTTTGAAACAATTCCTTTTTTGAAGACGCATTGCCAATATCCAAAGATTTCAAATTCAAATCAAATCCATAATTAATACGGTTTCGAGAAAACTTGAAATAATTCGAAAATACTCTCTTTATCAAAATAGACTCCATTTCATTCGTAAAAACTTAATTTAAAACATTCACGTTATAAAAATCATTATCCTTAAGCATCCAATAGAATACAAAATTTCAAGAGGTTAAAATTCCAGAACCACTTTGAATTGATTCGTTTAAATCCCAAAACTTTACAACACTATTAAATACGGATCAAAGGGTGTCATTTAAAAATTCGAAATCAATTTAAATTGCTTAAACTATACTTTCAAATCAAATATTTTTCAATTCTTTTGAAATCCAGACATAGGTTTTTCACAAATAAAAATTCAAAAATAAATCCAATTCAATCTAAATTTTCCAAAACACACTCGGTTAACATAAAACAACACATTAAATCTCCAAAGCATATACATCTCACATAATGCAAGTCACATCATTGAATTATAATCTTAATATACTAACTCAATCATCCTTAAGAAAACAAATCAAACTTAATCTCTTAATTAATCCTAAAAAACCGAATTACCCATGGTCAATAATTTCTAATTACCAACAAATTTGAAACCTTGGAATCATAGAATTAACATCATGAAAATATCTTTTTGATTAACTCAATTTATTTATTTATTTTCTTTTCTAAAAACCGAAAAGATTAGAGAAATCAACATATCATTTTAATCAAACCTATAACATCATACACATAGAATATAGTCATTATCAAAGGTCATTTCATGGAGAAAATTTTCCAACCATTTAAACATGCATTGGCCGAATCATATAGGTACAATCTTGCAAAGATTTAATTCACAATTAAAGACATAAAATAATGAAATTACTCTCTTTCTTTTAAGACTAAAACCGTGAGCATCCAAGAAGAAAAATTTAACAATTTTAATTCACTTTCTTAGCTTAAATCAAAACAACAATTAAAGTCACACATCATCTCAAAGTTTCATTTTTATTTTTCTTTAAATTTGATTATTTCATGCATACACTTCTATGCTCTTAGATTCAACTAGTTTTATCATACATGCAACCTAAATAATGATCAAACACAATTTCCTACTCCTCTTCCTCATGGCCGAATATCATCATGCAAAAGACAAGGATTTTGGTTCACTTTTTCAACATACAAAAGTCATATAATCAAATCAAGACATGTAGGTTTTCAAGGTAAATTTTTCAAAGCATTATACTACATCACTCACTCATTTCAACATGCATTAATCATTATCATGACAAGATTTTTCTTAAATATTTCCATTAAAACTCAAGCTCATAACTTTTTCTTAAACAAATTAAGATTATACTTTAAACTTCAAAAATATGACATGCATGAACTTGAAATCATTAAATCCATCCATAACACATACATGCATCAACTTTTCACAAAATAACAAACATAAGTCCCATTTTTATCAATCATGGCCGAATGGCCTTCACACAAACATGACATGCACAAGATCAATTCTTAAATTAAATCATGTTTATGCTTAAAAATCATTTTAAAGCTTGTTACCCTATTCTTTCTCCAAAACCGTGACAAGCATCCAAGAAAAGCATGATCTTTTCATTTGAAATTAACATGCAAGCTTCAAGATCTAAACTTTTTACTTATTAAACAATGGATAATTACATGCATGCATTCAAATCACCAAAATCATCATCAAATCAACATGCAAAGCCAAAGATCTCAACTTTATCTTTTATCAAGTTTAGATCATGAATTTATTTATCAAGTCATCTCATAAAAACTTCATAGATTACGGTTTTAGTGAGGAAATCCAACATGTAAAGAAATTTATTTTAGTCTTCACAAAAATCTCAAATAATACTTTAGATCTTTAAGATTTTGTTTGAAAAGCACCAAGATTCATCATGAAAACATTGGCCGAACCATAAAGTCCATGGTCAAGTTTAAACAACACTTGCACTCATCTTTCAAGCCATAAAAATAAACATGCAAGGAGAAAGAAAAAGAAAAATTACAAAACCAAAAGAAAAACCTAACTAACATAATCTTCTTCTTGATCTTCAAATCACCTACCAAGAAGAGGTTGATCTCCTAGTCGTCTATCACTTTAGATCTTCAAGGAACAAGCTTGATTAAACTCCTAACTCTCTTCTTCCTCTTCCTCTCACTCTCGGCCAACCCCCTCTCTCTCTTTCTTTCTTTTTCTTTCTAAGGGTTTGATGAGCCCTTAGAATGTGTTTGGGTGAAATGAGAAGAAGAATGAAAAATGAACTAAGGAAATGAACTAAGGCTTCATGTATTTATAGGCAAACGAATTATTCCTCCTTTGCCCTTGGGTTTTGGTTTCGGCTCAAGCACAATGGGAGGGGTAAATTTGGCCTTCCAAAAGTTTGCATAGGGTGAGTCTTATCAAGGGGGACATAATGGAGTAGATTAGGGCATTAGGTCACTTCTTGAATGATTATCTCTACCACCTTAAATCTTTTCCCACCCATTTAATCTCCTTTTTGGTCCTAACTTATCCTATGGGTTCTTTGTCCTAAAAATTAAAATCAAAAGCCTACACATACACTCAGACAACCGTAGCACACACACACATACACATATATACACACATCTTATATTTTTATCTTCTAATCACATTCACTTAGGACACTATAATCACTAATCCACACAATAATGCAAATATTTCCAAGGGATCACATTCACACAATCATTTTTATGCATCATTCATCATTCACATATCAAACCAAACACATATCACATAATAGATTCATGCCATGACAATAATTTTATTTTCTACAAAGCACATTTCTCATCATAAAGGAATTTTAAACTCTTTTAATATAAAATAATTATCTCCATAAAATAAACATAATTAAAATCTCCAAATGATTTTTAAAACTAAGCTTTTCATACACATAAGAAATTTCCAAAAAGACAAATTCATTTGAAGTTTCTAGCTATCTTTTGTAACCAATACACTTCAAAATTCGTACTTCCAAATCCAAAGAATAAATTTTTATAAATCAATCCATAAAATTCCAAAAGTTACATTTTCAAATTCTTCGTTTCAAGACGATCGTTTTCATATAAAGATCATAATTTTTCGAGTTACGGTTCAGAAGATATGAATTTTCAAAGTTAACAAATCCAAGAGGAAATTTATTTCAAATAAAAATCATCCTTTAATAAAATCACAACTCATTTTCATTTTTTTTTATAAATCAAATCATTCCAAACTCAAAAAAATCATTCACTTCTCAGCCATAAAATACTTTGTTCATAAAACTCCATAAAAATCAACGCCTTATTTATCACACACGTAAAATTCTCATATGAAAATCCCTTATAAAACAAAACCTCAGGGTTTCTTTTAACAAAATTCATTTACGCCCATGTGGGAAAAATACGGGATGTCACAATATGTAACACCCAGATTTAGTAATTTGATTATATTTTTATTTAGTAAAAGTCTGGGAAATTTTTTTTTCATTGATGACATGGACATGAGTTCGCCTTTATAAAACCTTTCTCTATTAAAAATATTTTCGTTATAAAAATAATTCTATCATGTCCCGCATCACACCTCAAGTTCCAAATCGAGATGTTACCAACATCACGCTTTGAAACTCTTCTTCCCATTTTCACAAATACTATTACATTTCCCTTATATGAGTAACGTCAGGAATAGGGGGATTTGCAAAATTGGTAGAGAAACATTATCTTAATAACCTAAGAAAGTGCATTACACCAGCAAGGCACAAAGGATAATCTATACTACATATCACCATCTTTAGCGGAAACCTCTTGTAATTCCAGATCCTCTTCAACGTCGTCGAACCTTTCATCATCCTTTGGTAGAACCAACACCTTTCCATACTCTGGATCCTCCAGCGTTATCCTATCCATCAGATCCCACAAGTCGATGCCCATTGGAGTGAACAAAAGGTCGTGGATCTCCATGTTAACATCTCCTCGCCATTTCCAGCCTTCCTCAAGAAAGTCCCAATCTCCGTCTTCCAGAGGGTGCATGCAAACCTTGATGTCGGATGCCATCTAATATTCCACGACATCAAGTGTCGGGAGATAAAGAAATAGATTAGCACGGAGAGTGAGCATCCCGAATGATTTCTCGTCGACAGGGTGGAAATACAGTAGGCAAAACATCAATACATAAAGAAAGGACAACATCACGACAACATATACAATATACAACATAGTTTACATTATTATCATAATCACTCATTCATAGGCCTCAGCTTTCCACTCTCTTCTCAACATCATTTCTTTCTTTCTCAATTCATTTCTCAACGTTACTTCGCAACTCTTAGCCATCACATAAATGTTTTCTTAACTCATCTGTATTTCTCTTCCGCTTGACCTTCTTATAGGATCCTCTTCACTTAGCCATTCTCGTTCTCATCATCAATCTCTTTATTATATTTCAATCTCTTATTCTAAGAACCTTTTCAATATTGTGAGTTACTTTATTAAGTTTTATCAATTCGCATCCATCGATGACAGGGGATAAGAGATTGTCATCGTGGAGTAGTTATCACACATACAACTCCTCCAATCCTTCCAAACCTAATCGGAAGCAAACGGGACGTACAGGAACCTTAACCCATGTAGGTCGAACAGCCGAGAAAATCCAACAGTATATATATGTCAAGGCCACAACCGTACGGGCCGGCCATCATGACAATTAACATTTTACGCGATACTGCAAGGGCCCAAAACCAATCAATTGCCCGCCTCGTTTAGGTTCCCTCTCACCATTCCAAAATTGATCAAGGGGGCGACAATACTTTTCTAGTTAGCTGTGCAGAACACGCTACGATCCCTTGGGTCTTAAGTCTCAATCACATATAGTCTAGCTCTGCCTAGAAAAGCATTCTAGGTTACTTGACGTTTCACCGTCATCACCCTCCCCTATCACAATCACTCACCTGGATATCCACAGATAAGCAGGGTATCTTCCTCTCCACTACTTCACACTCAACTTGTCGCGTTATTCAATATCTTTTAGTGTCTTGTTAGTATTTTATTAATCCTAGATTCGGTGAGTAACACTTGTTCATCTCTTCGGCGAACCTCGACCTCTAATTCCAATCTTCGCATTAACACTTTCTCATTACTTTATAACCGTCATAGCATCCGAATACATCAGGGAGCTGCTCGGACTGGCAAGCATGTCACACGAACGATGCTTGTCGGGGAGTACCTCCGCCTTCCGCCGCATAGCACGTACATATCCACTGGGCGCCAATCCTATTCATTTTATCATTTGTTTCCTTGCACCTTTAATCCGTTTATCGTATACACGTCATGTCATTTTTTGGAATCTTTCCTTTTTCAATACTTGATCTCCGCACGATCGCATTATTCTCATCAATATCATTACCATATTTGTAACACCCTGATTTGACAACTTGAAAATATAATTTCTTTAATTCAATGTAGTGAAAATTTGGTCCAATTTTTTTTTCACATAACATGGACATGAGAACCTCCAAGTTCCAAAATCTTTTATCAAAATATTTTGCAATAGAAATTTGATTCTCATATCTCATGTTATACTTCAAGTTCCAAACCGAGATGTTACGAAACATCGCACTTGAAAACTTTCTTTCGCAAATCACATTTTAAAAGCCCATTCCATTTGTTCTTAACCAGAAAACTTAATCTTGGTTACCCAGCTTTATAAAACATAATTCGGGTGTACATGTGGATGCAGCTAATGATGTCTAAGTACCTGCTAAGGGAGTACAACACTTGAACATAGATACTATAACAATAGATCTCCGTCCAACATAATACTCCTCTGAAGGGTCGAATCATCATCGAGTCCTCGAGCCGAGCATGACCTTCTTCTCTTTCGAGACTCCATCTCGGTCTTGTCTTCGTAGGCCATCACTTGAAGCGCCGAATCCTAAGATAATCCACTCACTCTGTCACCTGTGGACATCATCACAAAAATCCACAGGGAAGGGGAAAGACAGAGAGAGTAAGCATTCTGAACGACGTATCGTCGACGGTGTGGGTTTACGATAGGCAAAATATCAAGACAATACAAGCATACAACATAACATATTTACAGCACAACAATGCAATATAAATACAACACAACAAAATAACATATTTGCATCTTCACAATCATAATCATGATTATCATTAATTAATCATTCATTAACGTAAGCTTACTTTCGTTTATCAATATCGTTAATCTCTTCGTGACGTATAATCCTTTCTTTCTCATGTGCTTTTCTCGATTACCTCTTGCGAATCTTTCACTTAAGGGAATCTCTTAATCGGTTTATCTCATGGGATCAAAGTCTCTTTGTCCATATTTCTCGAGTCCATAATATCGGAAGTTCAGGCTTTATGGTTTTTGGGTCTACATCTCCTCGGAATCCATCCACCTAGTCGGAAGCAATCAGGAGTACAGGATCTCTAACCACACCGGCTTTTACTGGATGGCACAGTAAATGAATTTATAAAATGTCCCGGGAAGTGAGCACATCCGGCCGTGTTCGAGCATCCCTCTCACTGATCTAGATTTAGTCAAGGGAGGTGTCAGTCACCCGTCTAGTGATCATGTGGTACTTTGTCCACACCACTGAGTTGCCAGCTCCGACTGGTCAAGTCAGGGTCCCTATGGTTTTTCCCACCTAGACAGATTTCTCAAGGCTTCTTGACGAATCACCGTCATTGCCATCCCCTATCTTAATCATCCAGCTGAACACCACAAGGGTAATTCAGGTGTATCTTCCTCTCCACTACTTCGGGTTATGGTTCTATGTCGTGAGGTTATACTCGTTTGTCCTAACGTCGACCCATCCTAAGTCATCTCCGTCATACAGCTCCGACCATATGCGGAATGCTTCTGTGGGACTCGACCACTACGTTTGATGGGCACCGACCCATTCAGAATCACTTCCGACATATAGCTCCGACCATATGTGGGATATCGATAATCATTCTGACGGGCTCCGACCCATTCAGAATCACCTTTGGCATATAGCTCCGACTATATGCGGGATACCAATAATTGTTCTGACGGGCTCCGACCCATTCAGAATCACCTTCGGCATATAGCTCCGACTATATGCGGGTCATTAATCAATCTTTGGTAGATAGGCTCCGACCTATCCCAAGTCATTCCAACATATGGCTACGACCATATGAGGACTATCTTTGTGAAATTCTGCAATCGTTGCGTCCGGGTCCAAAGGCATTGTCGTCGTCCAAACACTAATCCATTAGCCACGTCGTCAACTCGATCCACGTACTCGGGCGCATCAGCATCATCCGGTTCCATAGCGTGTTTAATCCATTAGAGTTCCGTTCTATTCTTTGGGGGATTTCGCATAGTTTCTAGTGTCTTTACTATTCTTATTAATTAACAATTCAAATATCATCATGCATAATTAAACATTTAAGCAGATAACATAAACATGCTATTTCAAATCATCATCATATAATTCAATCACACAACAACATGTGGTCCTTGTCTTGTGCGTATAAGTGGCCACACAACACAAACAATTGCCACTATACTACTGACTCGGAACCACCAAGTTCCGATCTTTGAGATGATCAGGAACGTCCTAATAAATCACCTAAATACCACGGTGTCTTAGGAAAGCTTCTCTCTCACCTCAACTCCAGCAATTACTTTGTCCGAAATCGTCGCGGGTCCTCCCCAACATGTCAGCTGCTCCAACTACCCGACTTATACGAACCTTGTACTAAATAGAAGATACTAACGTTACAAGTCTATTTAAATAGTCGTCATACTCGGAATCAAAACGTGTTTTCGAAAACTCTTTTCACTTCTTGTCGGAAGATCGTAAAACGTCAAGACTTTCTCAAATCAAATCCAACTTTCACTATACTTTAAATACTTTGAAATCATTAAAAGCAATCAACGAAATCATTTTAAATAAATGGATCGGTTGCTAGTCTGTCTTGGACAGTAGCTCGCTCAACCCCGAAAACATTAATAACATCACTTTTTCAATCCAACTTTTCTTAAGTTACGTACCACATAAAACTTAAACTTTAAACCAACCAAACACATTTTCAGGATTGTAAAACAATTTAAATAAAATCTGGACAGCAAAGATACAAGCCCATAAACCACTCTTTAGAAAATCCGAAAACACCATAAAATTGCACTTTTCAAACCAACTTTATCTTATATTAAGTACTCATCATCAAAACTCAACTTTAAATCACTTTGAAAACATTTTTAAATAAGAAATACAACTTAGAAAAACTCTGGACAGCATCATATTCTAAGTCTCAAGTTCATTTTCCATTGTCTAAAACCAATTTAAATCCATAGACAAACTAAGTATCTTGAAAACAATTAAATAAACACTTTGATCAACAATTTATCAATCAAATAAAGTAGTTAAACTTATAGGCACATACAAACCGAATCATACTCATATAAATACTTTAAATAAATGAATTGGTTGCTGGTCCATTCCGGACAGCCACAACCAAGATTCGAAAACACCGAAAAATCGTTCTGTAATCTCTTTAATACTCCATGTTAAAATGAACATTTGAAATGATTTATTTTCAAACATAACACCATGAAATCAAATAGGGAAGCAACCAGTAAGCCCAATACTTTTTCAAATAACCAAATTCTTTTCAAAAATCAATCAACTTCAAAAGATCAATTACAACATCGTAACTTATTAAATAATTCATTTTCCTTCACTTCTTTTATCAAATAAACAATTCCAAGACACTTTAAACAAAGTAGTTCAATTAACATGTACCACCTAAAACAAACCATTTGGCACATAGCACATAGCACATTCTCAAATCATAATTCCAAACCAATAGCCTAGACCGAAACACCGTAAACAATCACCTTGCAAGTTCATTCATGCATATCCTAAACATATCACCAAGAAATCACTCATTCAATTATTTCAAGACATTATGATCATCATACAAGTCCAGCCAAGTCACAAAATAAAGTACAAAATTCATATTTGTCGAAAACATGTAAATAGAGCTTTTGTTCGATTACGGGAAAGCACAAAAGATAAAATCTAAAACTATACCAAATCAATTTGTTTAATCCTCAAAATTTCCATAACAAACACATATATGCCAATGTTCATCATATAAAATTTTAAAGTCATTTGAACAACCTTAAGCTAGGTTTCAAATCAGATTTCGTATGAAAAGCAAGATAGAACTGTTGCTGGCCTGGGGCCAAAATGCCATGATTAAAAATAGTGTTTCAACTCCGAATTGCATGAAAATTGGTATAAACTTTCCTCATACAGTCAAGACCATCTCATAAAAATTTCAGATTATTTGGAGTTGTGAAAGTCATACTTTTTCAATTAAACTTGTCACTAAGTCTGGGAAATCTGAACCAAACGGTTCACCGTTTCTCAATTGGTAAAAATATCAAACCAACTCCAAATCACCTCAAATTTTACAGAGAGTCACACGACATGTTTAAGAAGATACCATAAAAATTTCAAACAATTTAGAGTAGCACAAGTTTGAAAATTCTGTCCATTTTTAAACCGAAAAACTTGTTTTCTCAAAATTGTCCTCACAAAGTTGGTTCTCATAGAAATAGGAAACCAATTCCAAAAATCATTCAAAAATTCAGAGAAGCTCATTTTAACATACTTAGATCAGTGACAAAATTTCAAAATTATTGAACATGTACAAATATCATTTATCAAGGTTAACATCACACACATCAAAATTTCCAGAACATACACATATATGCCAAAGTTCATCATATAAAATTTTCAAGTCATTTGAAAAACCTTAAGCTAGGTTTCAAATCAGATTTCGTATGAAAAGCAAGATAGAACTGTTGCTGGCCTAGGGCCAAAATGCCATGATTAAAAATACTGTTTCAACTCCGAATTGCATGAAAATTGGTATAAACTTTCCTCATACAGTCAAGACAAACTCATAAAAATTTCAGATTATTTGGAATTGTGCAAGTCATACTTTTTCAATTAAACTTGTCACTAAGTCTGGAAAATCTGAACCAAACGGTTCACCGTTTCTCAATTGGTAAAAATATCAAACCAACTCCAAATCACCTCAAATTTTACAGAGAGTCACACGACATGTTTAAGAAGATACCATAAAAATTTTAAACAATTTAGAGTAGCACAAGTTTGAAAATTCTGTCCATCTTTAAACCGAAAAACTTGTTTTCTCAAAATTGTCCTCACAAAGTTGGTTCTCATAGAAATAGGAAACCAATTCCAAAAATCATTCAAAAATTCAGAGAAGCTCATTTTAACATACTTAGATCAGTGACAAAATTTCAAAATTATTGAACATGTACAAATATCATTTATCAAGGTTAACATCACACACATCACAATTTCAGCACAAAGCTTTTATCAAACAAACTTGTTCATTCATTTCCTTTCATGAAAATCAAAAATACACTCAAGAAGATAATAAAGCTTAACAAATCATCAACACATATTCAAGGATAAACTCATTCACCTATTTTTCATGCTTAGACCGAATTTATATACATGCATGAATAAAGACTTAAACTTTTTGTCAAACAATTATCATAAGCACTTTCTCATACAAATCAACACAAAAATCGATCCACCAATTATTTTTCCTTCAAAAACCGAATAAAACAAGAAAACAAAATCCTTAGCACAAAATCCTTTAAAAACCGAATTGAACACCAAGTTTTCAAACATAATCAATCTCTCATTTTCAAGCCAAGATCTTTACATGCAAGTGAGAAAAAAATCATTTTCTCTCAAATCAAACTTTAACCGTGACATGCAAAAGAAAAATAGGAAAGATTTGTGCAAATCAACAACTCATAGTTTAGGAACATCATAGATCAACTCATAATCAATCATGAACTTGAAAATCCAAGATCAAAATCATTTGAACCAAGAAGGGCCAAAACCGTGAGCACTCATAAGGAAATCACTAAGAAAAATTCAATCTTTTTCAAAGATCTTTACATCAAAACACAAACATCAAACATATCATAGTTTAAGCATTGATCTTGACATGCATGCAAATAAAAACACTAGATCTCTTGAAAAAAATCCTTCATGCAAACTTAAAATCAAATTCTTTTCAAAAACACTTTAAGAAATCAAGAAGAAAATGAATGAGTTCATGAGCTAACTTAAGATCATGGAAGAAAATACTTTCTTAGCAAAAGCTTCAAAATCAAGCTTAGAAATCAACATGTTTGTAAATAAAAACACTTGATCTACCTTTAAAACAAACATGCATTAACATTTTCAAACAAAAATCAAGACTTTAGAAAGAAAACATGAAAACCGAAAATGAATCAAAGAAAAGAGATTAAGAACTTTAAGATCATGAAATAAAAATGCTTACTTAATCAAAAGCTTCAAAATCAAGTCCAAATCTTTGGGTTTTCTATTTGGTTCCTCTTCTTGCTCCTCACGGTTCACTCCCTCTTTCCCTTAAGTCCACGGTTTCTCCTTCTCTCCTTCACTTTCTTGGTTTGATTTTCTTTACTTAGGTTGTGTTTGAGATTTGTGTTGTGTTTGGGGTTTAGTTATCCTCCTCTTCCCTCACGGCTCAACACTCATTCTCACTCTCTCATGGCTTTGTTTTTCTCTTAACTTTAGAATGAGTAAAATGAAGAAGAAAAACCAAGTCAAGGGTGTGTGTGGGTGCTTAAATGCATACAAGACTTTGGGCTTGGGCTTGGTTTCTTTTCCTCTCCATGGTTTCCTTTTCTTTTTCTTTTCTTTTTCCTCCTCCATGTCATGCTTATGTCACTATGGTGACATCATAAACTTGGACACTAAGTAAACAAACTTGGAGACCAAGTAAACAAGCTTGGAGACCAAGTAATGCACATGTAAGTGTGCATTCGGTTTTGGGGGGTGCTTAAGGGTAGGTTAGGTTAATTAGTCTAGGTTTAAGGTGCTAATTAGGATCTAATCCTAATTAAGGTAAGGTTAGGAAAACTAGATTAGGTTTAGTCCACTAATCCTTGGAGTTTAGGGCTTAACCAAGGATTAAGGCACTAATCAAAGACTTAATCCATTCTAGTGTAGGTTTAAGGAAACTAATTCTAGGTTAGTTTACAATCCTCGAGGGTTTAGAGTTTAAGAGAGTGATTAAGTACTTAATCAAGGATTAGGAACTTGATTAAGGTTTAGTCAAAGATTAGGAATGCAAATTAGGGTTTCTAGAGATGATTCTAGATTAAGGGTATGATAAGATGATTGGACTTTGATTTTTGAAACTTAAGGTAGAAATAATTTTCCACCTTAATTACCATAAAACCGTATGCATGAATTTAAGAAGATAAAATCTTAGTCAAAACTTTAAGTAAAAAAATTCATCGAAAACCTTGGAAAAGCAAACACATGAAATTTTAACACAAGTGGATTAAATTCCAAAGTGTAGAAATCCATCATGAAATCAAACTTCTTACGTAATCAAATAAAACACTCATTAAAATCCTTTGTAAAATAATATCTCAAAACTCCTCTTTAATGAAAATTTATTTATCGTTGTTAGGAAAATACGGGAGGTCACACTCTCCCCAACTTGAAGATTTCTCGTCCTCGAGAAATGCTACGTGGGATTACACTATCAAAGAATGGCGAGCTCCTTGGAGTGATTCTTTCGGTCTTTAGTAGTCATAGTCTTCGAGTCGCCAATTATGTACCATTCTCTGAAGGTCCTTGGGAGTAAGTCAAATTGATTACTTTCAAAAGTAATCTTTCGGGCCATTCCATTATCGAATACAATGGAATACTAACGGTTTAGTTTTGTCAACAAAAGTTTAAGGGTTCAAAAGTTTTTAAAACAACATTTAGAAAGAATAGCATGCTTATGCCAATCCTAACAAGGGTACTACTATTCTCATGGTCTTTCTCCCTTAACTTGACTCTTCTCATCACTTAAACATAGGTGAGTTATTACAAACCTCAAAATCTCCGTTTACTCCCCAACTTTGATAAATCATATTCCTATACATCATACCTATCCAATAGCATTTGACAGGGACTAAAACAATAAAATTTTCCAACATTCACCAATTCTAGTTTATCTTACAAAATTTCCCATCACTTTGTTCAAGCCTATCTGAGTATCACCTTAAATTCTGCTGACTAAACCAAATTTTCTCCCTCATCGAATTACTATGATAACCATAATTCCTTCCTAATCCGTAAAATATGTATCATCTTACTCCTCATCTTAAGCACTTACCTGAATAACTTATGCATTCTAAACCTTTTTCCACCCTTTATGGCTCATCTTCGGGTTCTAAACCATCAAAATCTCTCTGTAACACCCTAATAAATATTACCCTTAATTCCCAAGTATTAAAAATGTGAACTTAAAAATTCCTTTTTAGTTTAGTAAAATCACCCGTCAAACGGACGGAGTTTTGTCTATTTTTCGGACTTTCCAAAATTTAACCTGTATATAACATAATCCATATATATAATCAACAGCCAGCAAGGCTGCACCACATGCACATAACAGATAAAAGCCTCATGGGCACAAAATACAACGTCCAGTGTCAGTTAATAGAGTATAAGCAGAATATGTGTACTAGGTGCAACTAGCATGATGTTCAAAATATAGTTATGCCCAAAAATAATATAATACCCTAGCCTCAACAAAATATATGAACACCACATATACATCAAAAGAATAGGGATGCTTAGGTCCAATATAATCCTAGTCCCCAAATATAACCCTACTCTCCCTGTGAGGGAGAGCACTCCTGCTCGGCCGGGGCTATGCTAACTCAATCTCTGTACCTGAAAGATAGTAAGGGAGTGAGCATTGCACATGAAATAGAATTGCAGTTTCCATATAATCATAATAAATCCACTAGGCCAAACACAAGTAGTAAAGTAACAACACATATCATTTACAACCTATTCACAATCAACGTTTTCCAACATGCTCATTCCTTATCACAATTACATATTTACATTCTATTTACATGACCTTAACCAATATAAATGTTCCTTTCCCTTTCCTTTATACCTTTTCATATTCATTTCCATTGCTTTTATCCATTTTCCATATTTATTTCCATTGCCTTTATCCATTTTCCATTATCCCTTTTTCCTTTACTAAAACCTTTCCATTACCATGTTCATTATTTATTCCCTTTAATTCCTTTATCAATTCCATTTTTATTTCCTTTATTCATTTTCCATTATGTGTAACCTCAACCAGAGATCTACACCTTACCATCGCGTGTAACCCCAAACAGAGATCTACTCACGGTGTATGCAACCACAAACAGTGATCTTCATACACTGTGTATGCAACCACAGACAGTGATCTGCATACACTCCATCTCGTTTATGTAACCTCAAACAGAGATCTACATAAACTTCCCTTTTCCTTTTTACCTTTCCATTATTCATTTTACATTAATGTGTGTAACACCAAACAGAGATCTACACACACAGTGTAAGCAACCACAGACAGTGATCTGCAGACACTTCCATTTTTACCGTACAACACTAGGATTTGGATACCCGCTAGGTAATTGGCACACCTGTCTAGGGACTTGGAACACCTGCCCAGGACTTTACACCCATCCAGACCATAACCTGTAGGACTATGTACTTTTACCAATCCATTTATTTAGTCAAATTATTGGTGTGGAAAACTGATCCTGTGGATCACCCGGCGCCTACAGGGCGATTTGGCCTGATGGGTAATTGGCCTGGCAGGTAATTGGCCCTAACAGGTAATTGGAACACCTAGCCGGGTACCTAGTGTTACGAGCCCCACTGATCAGTTTCCACTTTAGTTACCTTTACCATTTAAATTAACCAACAATCCAATTCATTAATATAGCCATTAACATAATTTCCATTAATATTCAACAGCATACATGAACTTAATATCACATTTCATTTCCAATAAATACCTCTAAATTTCCAATGAATACATATAAATAGCCACTTCCAAATAATCAAACATATAATTCCAATACACATTTTCAATTACTTCCCTTTAAGGTCACATTCCACAATTAGCGTTTATAACCGTTTTCCTTTATTTTCCCATAATCTAATATACCCATATATATATTCATTTCACAACAATTACCCTTTAATTAACCACAACTCAGTCCATTGGTTGTACACATAATCACCATACTGCAAATAGTCACAAGTAAGCATAACTGCAACTCACTCTAATTCAATTACGTACATAAAGGTTACCCTTTTCAAATAATCACAAATAAACATTTTATTATCAACAATCATAATCATAATCCATTCCAATTTCAGTAAACACACATAATGCACACTATCCATGTTGTCATTTTTCATTTCCAACCAATAAATCCTAATTTAGCCATGACCAAGTATACATGTATTGCACAATAATTATTTCATCAATTACTCAACATCATTTCACATTCAAAGTTCACATTACCTTCCCCTTTCTAATTATGATTTCTAAGTTCCTTTCTATTATATTCACCATTCCCTAAATTACTATCCAAGATTCTACCCTTAATTTTTATAAACACATAACTCCTAGAAAATCACTATAACCATAGGGATACCCAATCCTAGATCAAACCAATGCTCACTATATCCACCCCCTTACCTTAACCAAAGAGAGGGAAAGTGGAAGAACCCAAGCCGTAGCTCCGAGCGCTCCCAAAACCAAGAGCTCCGAACGCACGAAGATGGAGATAGTGATAATAATCTTCCCTAAGCCAAAGGAATGGAATGATAATGAGATTATTGCCCCATTTCCATAGAGAATTCGGATTTCCCAAAGAAGGGAAAGAGAGAGAGAGAAAATCCAAATTAGAGAGAGAGGAACTTCAAGAATCATGAATACTTACTTGGAGAGACAAGGAGGGACTTGATAATGGACCTTGGAGTGATTCCCTTAAGGTTTGGTGGATTTGGGATGAGAGGTTTTGTGCCCTAGAGAGAGGAATGTCGAGTTCTTTGGCAAAATCACGCGTGAATGCTTTTATTTTTTTCCACTGCAGGGTAATATCGATTAAGGGTTTCAAACATTCTGGACTTAATCGATTAAGCTGCAGCTTAATCGATTAAGTTGCAGGATTTTCAGCACCCCGACTTTGAACGGCCATAACTTCTTCGTTAACCGTTGGATCTTCCTCAAATTTTGACACAGGCTTCCTCACATATCCTACTTCACATCCAACGGTGAATTTGTATTCTAAGCTACCAATCTTGTTATTCTCATTCCCCAATTTCCTATGTTTTAAACTTGAATTTACTTGTCTAAATGGCCAATTTTCTAACTTATTTCATAATTGCTTCTATCCTAAGACTATCAAAGCACAATTTACACTAAGAATTAATTTTAGGATGTTACACTCTCCAACTCGGGGATTCATCCTCCCATTTTAACAACCTTAATCCTAGCAATATCCTTGAGTCCAAAACTTACGGTCATCTATGTCCATTAGAACATCAAATCTTAGTCATTTAACCTAATTTTGGACGTCACTTAAGGGTTCCATCCGTTAATTTCACCACCTCATCTATTCCACCTCATGGTCCTATTATAAGTTCACATCCAATCCAATCATTCACCTACTCCAACTAGAGCTTTTCTAACTCTAAATCTTTCAGACTGGTCTTAGATATCTACCACCTTAACGCTATCCATATCATTACTCAGGGTAGGCTTCTATCAAGCTTGTACGTTCCACTATCATACTTATGGTTCTAAGGGGTACTCTTACCTTACTTTGTTCCTATTACATCACCTTTGTTCATGCTTACTTATCCCTCAACCATCATAACTCTTCCTTAGTAACACCTCACTGTCCACCTCATAACTCGGAAATATCTACTTGATTGGCATAAGATGTCAAGGTCTAAGATTGTTACAAGGGTTCTGGAGGAAACAAACGTTTTATTAAAGCTCAGGAGATGAATCTTCGGGTTCATCAGCAATCACAGTCTTGTCAAATTGCTTGATAGAACAGGGTCATTTTCGAAAGACACGCCAGGTCGCTAAGGACGTTGGCCATGATCACAAGAAAAGGGTTTGTATCGAAAGGAGGTTTAACAACAAGGTTTCAGGTGAGGATTTCTTCGTACGTACCGTAGACAAATTCCCGACGCACTCCAGAGATAGAGAGATAGAATGATAGAGACTGAATGATAGAGACTGAATGAGCGCTCACGTAACTTCGTACTTTTATCCTCATTCATCATAATTCTAACACTAACACACAAACAGATGCACACAAACAAAGCATGTAAGCCCATATATCAGGCTACTTAGGACAACCATTGCTCTGATACCACAAATGTAACACCCCGATTTGACAACTTGAAAATATAATTTCTTTAATAAAATGTAGTGAAAATTTGGGCCAATTTTTTTTTTCACATAACATGGACATGAGAACCTCCAAGTTCCAAAATCTTTTATCAAAATATTTTGCAATAGAAATTTGATTCTCATATCTCATGTTATACTTCAAGTTCCAAACCGAGATGTTACAAAACATCGCACTTGGAAACTTGCTTTCACAAATCACATTTTAAAAGCCCATTTCGTTTGTTCTTAAACAGAAAACTTAATCTTGGTTACCCAGCTTTATAAAACATAATTCGGGTGTACATGTGGATGCAGCTAATGATGTCTAAGTACCTGCTAAGGGAGTACAACACTTGAACATAGATACTATAACAATAGATCTCCGTCCAACATAATACTCCTCCGAAGGGTCGAATCATCAACCATCGAGTCCTCGAGCCGAGCTTGACCTTCTTCTCTTTCGAGACTCCATCTCGGTCTTGTCTTCGTAGGCCATCACTTGAAGCGCCGACTCCCAAGATAATCCACTCACTATGTCACCTGTGGACATCATCATAGAAATCCACAGGGAAGGGGAAAGACAGAGAGAGTAAGCATTCCGAACGACGTATCGTCGACGGTGTGGGTTTACGATAGGAAAAATATCAAGACAATACAAGCATACAACATAACATATTTACAGCACAACAATGCAATATAAATACAACACAACAAAATAACATATTTTCATCTTCACAATCATAATCATGATTATCATTAATTAATCATTCATTAACGTAAGCTTACTTTCGTTTATCAATATCGTTAATCTCTTCGTGACGTATAATCCTTTCTTTCTCACGTGCTTTTCTCGATTACCTCTTGCGAATCTTTCACTTAAGGGAATCTCTTAATCGGTTTATCTCATGGGATCAAAGTCTCTTTGTCCATATTTCTCGAGTCCATAATATCGGAAGTTCCGGCTTTATGGTTTTTGGGTCTACATCTCCTCGGAATCCATCCACCTAGTCGGAAGCAATCAGGAGTACAGGATCTCTAACCACACCGACTTTTACTGGATGGCACAGTAAATGAATTTATAAAATGTCCCGGGAAGTGAGCACATCCGGCCGTGTTCGAGCATCCCTCTCACTGATCTAGATTTAGTCAAGGGGGGTGTCAGTCATCCGTCTAGTGATCATGTGGTACTTTGTCCACACCATTGAGTTGCCAGCTCCGACCGGTCAAGTCAGGGCCCCTATGGTTTTTCCCACCTAGACAGACTTCTCAAGGCTTCTTGACGAATCACCGTCATTGCCATCCCCTATCTTAATCATCCAGCTGAACACCACAAGGGTAATTCAGGTGTATCTTCCTCTCCACTACTTCGGATTAAGGTTCTATGTCGTGAGGTTATACTCGTTTGTCCTAACGTCGACCCATCCTAAGTCATCTCCGTCATACAGCTCCGACCATATGCGGAATGCTTCTGTGGGACTCGACCACTACGTTTGATGGGCACCGACCCATTCTGAATCACTTCCGGCATATAGCTCCGACCATATGCGGGATATCGATAATCATTCTGACGGGCTCCGACCCATTCAGAATCACCTTCGGCATATAGCTCCGACTATATGCGGGATACCAATAATTATTCTGACGGGCTCCGACCCATTCAGAATCACCTTCAGCATATAGCTCCGACTATATGCGGGTAATTAATCAATCTTTGGTAGATAGGCTCCGACCTATCCCGAGTCATTCCAACATATGGTTACGACCATATGAGGACTATCTTTGTGAAATTCTGCAATCGTTGCGTCCGGGTCCAAAGGCATCGTCGTCGTCCAAACACTAATCCATTAGCCACGTCGTCAACTCGATCCACGTACTCGGGCGCATCAGCATCATCCGGTTCCATAGCGTGTTTAATCCATTAGAGTTCCGTTCTATTCTTTGGGGGATTTCGCATAGTTTCTAGTGTCTTTACTATTCTTATTAATTAACAATTCAAATATCATCATGCATAATTAAACATTTAAGCAGATAACATAAACATGCTATTTCAAATCATCATCATATAATTCAATCACACAACAACATGTGGTCCTTGTCTCGTGCGTATAAGTGGCCACACAACACAAACAATTGCCACTATACTATTGACTCGGAACCACCAAGTTCCGATCTTTGAGATGATCAGGAACGTCCTAATAAATCACCTAAATACCACGGTGTCTTAGGAAAGCTTCTCTCTCACCTCAACTCCAGCAATTACTTTGTCCAAAATCGTCGCGGGTCCTCCCCAACATGTCAGCTGCTCCAACTTCCCGACTTATACGAACCTTGTACTAAATAGAAGATACTAACGTTACAAGTCTATTTAAATAGTCGTCATACTCGGAATCAAAACGTGTTTTCGAAAACTCCTTTCACTTCTTGTCGGAAGATCGTAAAACGTCAAGACTTTCTCAAATCAAATCCAACTTTCACTATACTTTAAATACTTTGAAATCATTATAAGCAATCAACGAAATCATTTTAAATAAATGGATCGGTTGCTGGTTTGTCTTGGACAGCAGCTCGCTCGACCCCGAAAACATTAATAACATCACTTTTTCAATCCAACTTTTCTTAAGTTACGTACCACATAAAACTTAAACTTTAAACCAACCAAACACATTTCAGGATTGAAAAACAATTTAAATAAAATCTGGACAGCAAAGATACAAGCCCATAAACCACTCTTTAGAAAATCCGAAAACACCATAAAATTGCACTTTTCAAACCAACTTTATCTTATATTAAGTACTCATCATCAAAACTCAACTTTAAATCACTTTGAAAACATTTTTAAATAAGAAATACAACTTAGAAAAACTCTGGACAACATCATATTCTAAGTCTCAAGTTCATTTTCCATTGTCTAAAACCAATTTAAATCCATAGACAAACTAAGTATCTTGAAAACAATTAAATAAACACTTTGATCAACAATTTCTCAATCAAATAAAGTAGTTAAACTTATAGGCACATACAAACCGAATCATACTCATATAAATACTTTAAGTAAATGAATTGGTTGCTGGTCCATTCCGGACAGCCACAACCAAGATTCGAAAACACCGAAAAATCGTTCTGTAATCTCTTTAACACTCCATGTTAAAATGAACATTTGAAATGATTTATTTTCAAACATAACACCATGAAATCAAATAGGGAAGCAACCAGTAAGCCCAATACTTTTTCAAATAACCAAATTCTTTTCAAAAATCAATCAACTTCAAAAGATCAATTACAACATCGTAACTTATTAAATAATTCATTTTCCTTCACTTCTTTTATCAAATAAACAATTCCAAGACACTTTAAACAAAGTAGTTCAATTAACATGTACCACCTAAAACAAACCATTTGGCACATAGCACATAGCACATTCTCAAATCATAATTCCAAACCAATAGCCTAGACCGAAACACCGTAAACAATCACCTTGCAAGTTCATTCATGCATATCCTAAACATATCACCAAGAAATCACTCATTCAATTATTTCAAGACATTATGATCATCATACAAGTCCAGCCAAGTCACAAAATAAAGTACAAAATTCATATTTGTCGAAAACATGTAAATAGAGCTTTTGTTCGATTACGGGAAAGCACAAAAGATAAAATCTAAAACTATACCAAATCAATTTGTTTAATCCTCAAAATTTCCAGAACATACACATATATGCCAATGTTCATCATATAAAATTTTAAAGTCATTTGAACAACCTTAAGCTAGGTTTCAAATCAGATTTCGTATGAAAAGCAAGATAGAACTGTTGCTGGCCTGGGGCCAAAATGCCATGATTAAAAATAGTGTTTCAACTCCGAATTGCATGAAAATTGGTATAAACTTTCCTCATACAGTCAAGACCATATCATAAAAATTTCAGATTATTTGGAGTTGTGAAAGTCATACTTTTTCAATTAAACTTGTCACTAAGTCTGGGAAATCTGAACCAAACGGTTCACCGTTTCTCAATTGGTAAAAATATCAAACCAACTCCAAATCACCTCAAATTTTACAGAGAGTCACACGACATGTTTAAGAAGATACCATAAAAATTTCAAACAATTTAGAGTAGCACAAGTTTGAAAATTCTGTCCATTTTTAAACCGAAAAACTTGTTTTCTCAAAATTGTCCTCACAAAGTTGGTTCTCATAGAAATAGGAAACCAATTCCAAAAATCATTCAAAAATTCAGAGAAGTTCATTTTAACATACTTAGATCAGTGACAAAATTTCAAAATTATTGAACATGTACAAATATCATTTATCAAGGTTAACATCACACACATTACAATTTCAGCACAAAGCTTTTGTCAAACAAACTTGTTCATTCATTTCCTTTCATGAAAATCAAAAATACACTCAAGAAGATAATAAAGCTTAACAAATCATCAACACATATTCAAGGATAAACTCATTCACCTATTTTTCATGCTTGGACCGAATTTATATACATGCATGAATAAAGACTTAAAATTTTTGTCAAACAATTATCATAAGCACTTTCTCATACAATCAACACAAAAATCGATCCACCAATTATTTTTCCTTCAAAAACCGAATCAAACAAGAAAACAAAATCCTTAGCACAAAATCCTTTAAAAACCGAATTGAACACCAAGTTTTCAAACATGATCAATCTCTCATTTTCAAGCCAAGATCTTTACATGCAAGTGAGAACAAAAATCATTTTCCCTCAAATCAAACTTTAACCGTGACATGCAAAAGAAAAATAGGAAAGATTTGTGCAAATCAACAACTCATAGTTTAGGAACACCATAGATCAACTCATAATCAATCATGAAATTGAAAATCCAAGATCAAAATCATTTGAACCAAGAAGGGCCAAAACCGTGAGCATTCATAAGGAAATCACTAAGAAAAATTCAATCTTTTTCAAAGATCTTTACATCAAAACACAAACATCAAACATATCATAGTTTAAGCATTGATCTTGACATGCATGCAAATAAAAACACTAGATCTCTTGAAAAAAATCCTTCATGCAAACTTAAAATCAAATTCTTTTCAAAAACACTTTAAGAAATCAAGAAGAAAATGAATGAGTTCATGAGCTAACTTAAGATCATGGAAGAAAATACTTTCTTAGAAAAAGCTTCAAAATCAAGCTTAGAAATCAACATGTTTGTAAATAAAAACACTTGATCTACCTTGAAAACAAACATGCATTAACATTTTCAAACAAAAATCAAGACTTTAGGAAGAAAACATGAAAACCGAAAATGAATCAAAGAAAAGAGATTAAGAACTTTAAGATCATGAAATAAAAATGCTTACTTAATCAAAAGCTTCAAAATCAAGTCCAAATCTTTGGGTTTTCTATTTGGTTCCTCTTCTTGCTCCTCACGGTTCACTCCTTCTTTCCCTTAAGTCCACGGTTTCTCCTTCTCTCCTTCACTCTCTTGGTTTGATTTTCTTTACTTAGGTTGTGTTTGAGATTTGTGTTGTGTTTGGGGTTTAGTTCTCCTCCTCTTCCCTCACGACTCAACACTCATTCTCACTCTCTCATGGCTTTGTTTTTCTCTTAACTTTAGAATGAGTAAAATGAAGAAGAAAAACCAAGTGAAGGGTGTGTGTGCGTGCTTAAATGCATATAAGACTTTGGGCTTGGGCTTGGTTTCTTTTCCTCTCCACGGTTTCCTTTTCTTTTTCCTTTTCTTTTTCATTTCTTTTTCCTCCTCCATGTCATGCTTATCATAAACTTGGCCACTAAGTAAACAAACTTGGAGACAAAGTAAACAAGCTTGGAGACCAAGTAATGCACATGTAAGTGTGCATTCGGTTTTTGGGGGGGGGGGTTTAAGGGTAGGTTAGGTTAATTAGTCTAGGTTTAAGGTGCTAATTAGGATCTAATCCTAATTAAGGTAAGGTTAGGAAAACTAGTATAGGTTTAGTCCACTAATCCTTGGAGTTTAGGGCTTAATCAAGGATTAAGGCACTGATCAAAGACTTAATCCATTCTAGTGTAGGTTTAAGGAAACTAATTCTAGCTAATTTACAATCCTCGAGGGTTTAGAGTTTAAGAGAGTGATTAAGTACTTAATCAAGGATTAGGAACTTGATTAAGGTTTAGTCAAAGATTAGGAATGCATATTAGGGTTTCTAGAGATGATTCTAGATTAAGGGTATGATAAGATGATTGGACTTTGATTTTTGAAACTTAGGGTAGAAATAAGTTTCCACCTTAATTACCATAAAACCGTATGCATGAATTTAAGAAGATAAAATCTTAGTCAAAACCTTGGAAAAACAAACACATGAAATTCTAACACAAGTGGATTAAATTCCAAAGTGTAGAAATCCATCATGAAATCAAACTTCTTACGTAATCAAATAAAACACTCATTAAAATCCTTTGTAAAATAATATCTCAAAACTCCTCTTTAATGAAAATTTATTTATCGTTGTTAGGAAAATACGGGATGTCACAATATTCATAATTTCCATCGCCTCACTTAATTTTCATCATGGACTTAAAACATACCAATATTTACATCGTCGTACATCACATTCAGCATGGCTTAATTCGTAAAGCATGTTATATCATCATGGTATCAATGGCATCATGTCATAATATTACAATAGGAAAGGGATGTCTTAGTCCTGCGTATAGGTGGCCATACACACACAAACAATTGCCACTATACGACTGACTCGCAGACCAGACGTTCCGGCTTTTGAGATGGCCAGGAACATCTTAACATTTTACCCAAATACCAGAGTGTCTTAGGGAGCCCCTCTCTCACCTCTTGTCCAACAAACATTGTTAGAAATGGCTGCAGGTCCGTCTGACTGGCAGTAGCTCCAAACATCCGATCTATGGATCCCTTGCTTAAAATAAGATACACAATTAATACAAGGCCACTTACTAACATTCATGCTTGACATCAAGTCAATTTTCTAAAACTTGCTTTTAACTTCTTATCGGGTAATTATAAAAGAAACCTTTACCTTTTCAAATACAACCTTCAAATATACTTTAAACACTTCAAAATCATTCTAAAACGAATAATAATATATTTTAAAACAAATCAATTTGCTGCTGGTCCGTTCCGGACAGCCAACTAACCACAACCCAGAAACATCGAAAAACGTTACTTTTTCAATCCGACTTTTCTCTAAATCAAGTACCATTGAAACTCAAATTTAAATCAATTGAAAGCATTTTTAAAGCGAAACACCAATTTAAATTAACGTTGGACAACATGGAAACAACTCAAAATTCCTTTCGCGAAAATCCGAAAACATCGTAAGGTCGTACTTTAGTTTATTCATTATTTTGCATCAAAACATTCATTTAAACAATTCAATTTTCAAATATAATAATATGAAATAAAACAGGACAGAAGAAATAAGGTTAGCATTTTTAAATATAAATCATTCCAAAAATCAATTATCTTTCAAAAGCTTTTCATATAGTTAAACACCATCCTTTAACCAATCAAACAATTCATTTTCCCTCACTTCTTAACCTCATAAACAACCCAAGGTAAACAAAAACATAGTCAATCAACATACATCATAGAATAAATTAATTGTCATATAACATATCGATCACTTCAACTCAAACCTAAACTTAAGGCCTAAACCGAAACACAACTACAAGCAATTAGCTTGCAATTTATTATTCTTATATAACCTAATCATGACTTCAAACAATAATTATTTAATTATTTCAAACATCACATTTAACATACCAGTTCAGCCAAGTCATCAAAGAAAGCACACAAGCTCACATTTACCAAAAGTACTCTAAAAGAGAGAGTTTAATCATTTACGGGAAAAATATAAGAAATAAAATTCAAAACTATATTAAATCCAATAGTTTCAATCTCAAAATTTCCAGAATACAAAAACACATATTCAAGTTCATCATATAATTTGGACCTCCAGAACCTAAGTCTCAAATAAGATTTTGCATAAAAACCGAAACAAAACTGTTGCTGACCTGAGACAGAAATGCAACGATTAACAATAGAAAATCAACTCAAATTTGCATGAAACTTGCTACAAACATTCCTAACATAGTCAAGGTCATGTCATAAAATTTTCAGATTATTTGGAGTTGTCTAGGTGACATTTTTCTAATTAAATATGTCACTAACTCTGAAAAATCTGAACCATTGTGCTCACTGTTTTTCAATTGGCAAAAATATCAAACTAACTCCAAATCACCTCAAATTTTAAAGGGAGTCACTAGACAAGTTTAGGAAGCTACCATAAAAATTTCAAGCCATTTAGAGTAGTTTAGTCCTAAAAACTCTGTTTAGGTTTTACCCTAAAAGTCTATTTTTCCAAAATCGTTTTTAGCAAAATGACTCTTATAAAATCATCAAATCAATCCCAAAAATATTAAAAAAATTCAGAGAGCGTCTTATCCACCTAAGTGAAACAGTAACAAAGTTTTATAAACATTGATCTCGGGAAAAAAATTTCTTTCAACCCTTTTGCAAATTAAAACAGAAATTTGTTTCAAACAACTTAATCGAACAAAATTACAATTAAAGTACCAAAATAATTCCAAACCAAACCAAACTTTCCAGAACTCATTTAAACAGTATCAAAAACAACATATCAAATTTTCAAGGCAATCTCATGAGCACAACTATCTTTGACTTAAACCTCTTACATGGAATTGTCATTTCTAAAAATTTCAGCATCAACACATGCAAACATATTCCACATAAAGTCTAACCAAATAGCCCCTATGCACTCTAATCACATTCTAAACACATTCAATCAAAATATGCATCAAAAAAATAAATTCATTTGAAACATCTTTAAATTGCAAGTTATTGTATTAAATTGAGATGAATTTATGAGAATTATAAGAATAAGAGTTAGGATTAAGTAGAGAAATCATAGCCAAATGAGTATAGGGATTAAGGAAAATGTTTTAGAGTTAGAAACTAACAAAAGAGAAGAAAAAAGAAGGGTAATCGATTACTGGAGATGAATTAATCGATTACAAGCTCTCAGCCAAGAGTCACTAAAATGTTGCATTGAAGGGTAATCGATTACTTTTGGACAAGTAATCGATTACTGGACCTCTGCTAAAAATACTAAAAATGTTGCATCAAGTTGTAATCGATTACTTTTTAGGCAAGTAATCGATTACAGAGTCTCAGGTGGGAATTCATCGAATGTTGCGTTGAAGTGGTAATCGATTACCTGGCCAGGATAATCGATTACCGTTAGTGTCTGTACATAAAAAAAAAGAGAAAAGTAAGGTGTACGTGAGGCACCTTTCAACCACACAAATGGAATATTAGTTTAGGGCTTTAAATTCTAGCCACACATTCTTTTCCCCAAACAAAAATAAAACATTCACTCTCACTCTCATTCACTTCCATTCCTTCCATCATCAACTTATCTCTCGTCTTCTTCCTTCTCTCTCTCCCATGACTTTCTCCCCCAAGCCACCAAGAGCAAGTTGTGTTTTCCTTCTTCATCAAGCTCATCACCTAAACATAATAATCATCAAACCCATTTGGTAAGCTTCATCTCTCTCTTATCCTCATGGGTCATTCGAATTCCTCTCTTCTCCCATACGAATTCCACTCTTCATTCCACCAAGACTAGGTTGTGCATCTTCTTCCTCTTCAAGCTCATCAATAATCATCAAGCTTAAGAGGTAAATCACACTTCTCCTTCGTTCCCCTTGTTGTTCATACAAAATTTTCTCTCTCTTCCCACCTCTTGATGAAATTCGAATCCCCCATCTTGTTGTGTCACAATCCCCTCATCATTTTCATTTCTATGGCTTAGGGAAGGTCATCATCACTCTCCTCCTTCTCTTTCCTTTGGAGCTCTTGGTTTTGGGTGCTTGAAGCTAGGGCTTGAGGTTTTCCCACTCTCTCCTTGATTAAGGTAAGGGGGTGTGTGTTACCTTGGTTTAGGGACTAGTTTCTAGCTAGTGCATAGTGATTTGCTAAGGTTATGTGTTTAGAGTTATGATAGGAACCCTAGGAATAATGAATATTGAAATTATTATGACTATGTCATGAATGGACCCTAAGTGTAAATGTTCAATATAATTGTAAGAGTGTGAATAAATATTGATAGACATGAGTTTTATGAATGATTAATTGTGATACATGAATTAATATGGATATGTGCTACTTGATGTAGATGACTAAATGAATTGTGTGTATTATGTTAGCTATTCTTGGTTGATATGTTGGATTGAATGGAATATAAGGCTAAATGGAAAAGTATAATTTAAATGAATTAAAAAGGAATGGATGGTTGAATTGATCATTGGGACATTGGCACACTAGGTGCCCCTGCTAGGTGTATCAAATGCCCCATTAGGGCTAAATGCCCCATCAGGCCAAATGCCCCATTAGGTCCAAACGCCCCGTTGGGCGTCGATGTACCCAAATGATCAATTCAACGATAATTAAGATAATGGAATATGTGAAAGAGGAATAAAGTATATGAGAATGATTATAGTATGAGATGTGATAAGCAATGGTAATGATTGCACGTATTGTCCTAACGGGTGAAGCCTAATGGGTGACCAAAAGTCCTGATGGGTGTAAAAGTCCCTAATGGATGTACAAATTCCCTAGAAGGAGCAACCAATTCCTAGTGGTACAAATATATGGAAATGAGTAATTGAATGATGAAGAGATTATTGGATAATTGACTTATAATGGGACAAAGAGAAAGAAAATGAATATTGAATTTGCTTGAGTATGACATGGAATGATTGAATGAACTTATATGTGCTAAATGTCTAAGTGTGTATGACTTGGTAGGTTATTATGTCTAATCAGAAACTGCTTCCTACTTCATGTATAATTCTCACCCTCTTACTATTTTTACAGGTACTAAGATTGAGCTTGCACAACCCCCGGTCGAGCAGGTGCACTCTCCCTCACAAGGAGAGTAGATTATGGGAGTTTAGGGGTTTTTGGGTAGTCTTGGCTATATTAAGGATTTGTATATGCTGTTTTGGTTTTGTTCATGCATTGTAAAGCATTATTCTTTTTGGGTTAACCAGGACTTCTTCCTATGGGTAGGAAGTATATTTTGGGGAGAACATTAACCACTTCTAAACTTGTTCATATTCACTGCTATCTGTGATGTATTTTAAACTCTGATGTGGATGTGCTTAGTGCACAAGTATATGTTGGCCCTGTTGGCTTATGAAAGTAATGAATATTTTGATTTGCACAGGTTAACAGGAAAACTAAATTTTTGGAATTGTGCTTAAAACAGAGGAAACTCCGTCAATTTTGCACGAAGATTTTTATAAGTGCAATGGTTTTAAAAAGAAATTTTGAGTTCATAATTTTGTTTATGGTGTAATTAAGGGTAATTATTATTAGGGTGTTACATTTATGGTATCAGAGCAGTTTCCCTCGGCCTTTGGAGTATGAACTCACTACTCCTATGGTTACTCACCGAGCGAGTAACCGATGTACTTAGTTTAGTGTCTAAGTTAAAGTTGTAGGATGTTTGTAGTTTTATTTAGTTGTTTTATCATTAACTGATTGTCCCTCCATGACTCAATTGTATGGCAGGGAGACGAGCTGACAATGATAGAATTGCTGCAATCCTCGAAACTCTGGTTCAGTTGTAGCAGAACCAAGCCCAAGCTCAGCAGAACCAAGCTGAGAATCTTGCAAATATGCAACAGAATCAAGCCCAAAACATAGCAGTAGCCGCAGTAGCTGCGGCAGCAGCACTACAACCTCCTCCCCCACCTTCGGTCGAGATTGATTGGATGGCCCGATTTCGGAAAAGCGATCCACCAAGGTTTGAAGGCGGATGTAATCCTGATGGAGCTCAATTTTGGCTCCAGGAGGTAGAGAAGATTCTCCGTTCCTTGCAACCACCTGCCGATCAGAGAGTTTGGTTGGCTGAGTTCATGTTAACTAGAGAAGCTGGGCATTGGTGGATTATCGTTCCCCAAATCACTCCCCGGCAACGGCGCCAAAAACTTGTTGACAATTCGGCAAGTGTACCGATCGCACAAGTAATAAAGAGTAAGTAAAATTATCGATCCACTCGGGGATTGCAAATTGTTTCTAATTTCTTTCACCTAATTGCAATTATTATGTATAACTTGTATGGGTTTTGAGTTTAAAAAGAAATGGAGAAAAGGTAGAATGAAACAAATCAGAAACTAAAAAGGATTTAGAAGCAAATATGGAAAAGGTTAGGAATTTGGTTTCATTGTAGGATCAGGTTATTAATTATGAAAATATGTTTTCCAATAAATCAAAAACCCCATAAACAATAAAAGCTAGATCCCTCATGGCAATTATGTTTCTTACTAAACTTTACCCCTTAATCCCTTAAGTGAGTTCTAATTTATAAGATTTATACAATTACCCAAAAGTATTCCTACGAGTTGAATAATTATATTGTTTGGTTGAAAGGCCTAATCTTAATCCTAATTTTCCAATTAAGGTTCAGATTACCAAAGCAAAACATAAAGTGATCAATTCTATGAATTGTAATTAAAACACAACCAAACAATTGATTTGAAAGGAAAAACATTAATTTATGAATAAATAGCCAAATTAAGATCCATACAAATCCACCTTATTCCTAACAAGAGGTTCAATTATACATTTTGGAAGAAGAAGAACAAGAAGGAATGAAATAAACTAATAATCATAGAGAATAATTAATTTACCCCCAAGAGATCTTCAATCTTCAAGTGGATCCCTCCATCAATGTTGATCTCCAATCCTTGTACCTTGCCTCCTTGCTCTCATTTGCAGAACAGTCTCTCTTCTCTACTCCTAATTCTTATCTAATATCTAATTTGGCTCTGAAAAGTCTACCAAACCTAAAGGAAAAACCAATATTTTTAAGTCTAAAACTAATCCCAATTGATATAATATGATAATATCCTATTAGAATAAACTAATCTTTAATAATCTTATCTACAAATACAATTTATCATCAAAATCCTTCTAGAATCCCGTATTTGTGTCTGACAGCAACTTCTGTACTGATTTTGACCCCAAAAATGGACGAATTTGAGCAAGGCTGTTTCTGTAAAAGTTGTAGATCTTCTCCTTAGATTTAAAATGATACTAAGATCGCCTCATTTGGATAAGTGTAGCTCAAGTTATGGTCAAAACAGCGAACAGTATTACTTTCTCGCATTTTGCGCGCCTGGGTGCCCAAGGCCTCACGCCTGGGCGTGCGTCACCTGATCCGGATCCGTTTCGTTCCGTTCTTGAACCATTTTCAAGATCTTTTCATCCTTTTTCATGCTCCATATTTATTTTCTTCAATTAAGCTCCGAAAGTGCCTGAAACAAACCAAAAACATATCAAAACGTTCAAAGGATTCTAAATTACCTAACATCCTAAAAACTATACAAAAAATCCTAAATTTGCAAGAGAAACAAGCCAAAACCATAGTAAAATGGAGTCTAAATCATGCTCAAAACATCATATATTGGACCCAAATCACTCCCTCAAACTTAGTATTTTGCATGTCCCTCAGGGATTGAGTAGTTTTATGGAGACAAGTACTTTTCAGCTGGACAAACTCCCCGGTGCCTGGTTGTTCACCCAAGTTAGCGCCTCGCCCCTCAGTGAGAGAGGGAACATCCTCATTCTGATGGCCTCGTTCGTAGCACCCTTGATCTTGAAGAAGCCGAGCATGCCCAGGAAGTTGGCGATATGGTCCCTGGGGTCTTGATTTGGCGCACCACTGAACTGATCCTACATGATGAGGCGGATGTATTGTGGATCAATTGCGAATGCAGTTGCAGTGATGGCTGGCCAGACTATGCTAGAAGCAAGGAAGTCCGGGTCCACGGTTGCATATTCCGCCAAAGTCTTCCTGGGAGGAGGAGGCGGAGAGGATCCTCCATCCATCTTCAAAGTTGTTCTTTCCCCTCTTCTAGTGCTGAATTTTTTTCCTCTTTGCACTTCAATTGATATAAATTCATGCACAGCACAAAAACAAAAGAAAAATTACGCAGCACCTGTTGAGACAAGAAACTAACTAAAAAATAAATTTCACCTAAAACTACTACTAAGTACCGAAAACTAATTGAAACGAATTTCAATCCCCGACAACGGCGCCAAAAACTTGTTCACTCTCTAGCAAGTATACTAGATCGGATAGTAATATAGTCAATAAGACCAGATATCGTCCCTCAGGGATTGCAAATTGTTCAATTAATTCTCACCAAAGAGTAGTTAAAAGCAAAATCTATAGGTTTCTACTAATTAATCAAGATTGGGTTAAAATAAAAATAGAAATTAAATAGAAGTTGTGAGCGATTTGAGAAATATGTTAGGAACATGGTTTCATTGTAGGTGTTGTTTATTTATCATGAATCTCTGTTTTTTCCTAAATCATGAACAAATTCCTGAATTGGTAACTATTAGATCCCTCTTGTATAATTATCGTTTCTTATTCAATTTGATAATCCTTAATTCCTTAAGAGATTAAACCATTGAATAATCTTAATTAATAACAGAAAATTAATCATGTTATATAATTACCCAATTGTATCCCTACTTGTTGAATAACTATATTGTTTGAAGGCATTGCCTATTCTAATTCTTAATCTCTCAATTGAAGAATTAGAGATCCAAAACAAGACATAAATTGGCCAGATTTATGAATTGAAAATAAAACGCAATCAAACACATGATTTAGAAACGGAAAAACATCAATTCATAAAATCAATAAACTAATCCATACAAATTCACTAATTCCTAACACGAGGGTTTTAGTTACACATCATGAAAATAAGAACAAAAGCAATAGAAGAATACATGATTACCATGGAAAGGCCTTGGATCTTCCCATCCTTGATCTTCTCCTCTTCTAAAACTCTCTAAAATTATGTAATCTCCCCCTCTCTCTCTCTCTAATGACTGCTAATGGCTGCTTAACCTAATTTTAAAACCTATATTTAAAAGATAAAACTAATCCTAATTGAATTGGAGCAAAACTGATCCGAAAGTGGCCCAATTGGGCTTTCTCATATCTGACAGAAAATTCGGCATTAATTTTGACCCAGAAGATGGAGGAATTTGAGCAAGGCTATTTCTGGAAATGTTGTAGATCTTTTCCTTATCTTTAAAATGATACCAAGATCGCTTCATTTGGATAAGCTTATCTCAAGTTACGGTCAAAATACCAAACAGCGTCACTTTCACGCACTATGCGTGCCTGGGCGCCCAGAGCCTCACGCCTGGGCGTGCCAGGCACCTCATTGGTGTATTGTCTCGCTGCAGACACGCCTGGGCGTGGGGAGCTCCACGCCTAGGCGTGTGGGACTGATTTCGGCTCCGTTTCGCTCCGTTTTTGCGCCATTTTCAAGGTCTTTTCATCCTCTTTCATGCTCCATATTTATTTTCTTCATTTAAGCTCCGAAAGTACCTGAAACAAACCCAAAATGGATCAAAATATTCAAAGGATTCTAAATTACCTAACTTTCTAAAAACTATACAAAAAGTCCTAAATTTACAAGAGAAACAAGCCAAATTCATAGTAAAAGGGAGTCTAAATCATGCTCAAAACATCATATATTGGACCCAAATCACTCCCCCAATGCAACGGCGCCAAAAACTTGTTGGCAATTCGGCAAGTGTACCGATCGCACAAGTAATAAAGAGTAAGTAAAATTATCGTTCCACTCGGGGATTGCAAATTGTTTCTAATTTCTTTCACCTAATTGTGATTACTATGTATAACTTGTATTGGTTTAGAGTTTAGAGATAGGAGTGTAGAATTAAAATTATGAAACAATTCAGAAACTAAATAGGATTTAGAAGCAAATATGGAAAAGGTTAGGAACTTGGTTTCATTGTAGGATCTTGTTATTAATTATGAAAATATGTTATTAATTTTTATTTCAAAATAGGATTAGGGTTTTTTCTCTCTTCTCTCTCTTCTCTCTTGGTGCTTCCTGCACCAGTGCAACCCCTCTCGATGGGGTGGAAGAGAGGGAGACCTCCAAAAACACCCTCATCCTCTGCGAAGAAGACCCTGACGAAGCAAGCTATTGATGTGGATAACCAGGTTAATGTTGATTTAAGTGTATCGGATGAAGAAACCCTGGAGGATTTGGAAAACTTGACACCCAAGAAAGCTGTTGTTTTCTTACGTAACCTAGACACTATGCGTGAGCGTCTATTAAGCAAACTGCAGATTGATGACAATCTTGATAATAGTGATATGCCTCAAGCGAAGAACAAAGCGGATGAGATCTCTCAGAATCGAAAGGGTGAAGAAGATCACAATGTTAAGCAGCCATCTGTATGGGATAATTTCGATATTTCGAAATTGAGGAATGCTAGAGAGAAGCTGAATTATATTCAACCTGAGATCAAGGATGGAGTAGCTCTGGGTAAAATAGAACTCAAGGATGTAGAGAGTGAATTGAATTATTGGCAGAATGCAGTGGTTTGCTATGTGCTAGGAGCAAAACCACCGTTTTCAGTCATGAATGGGTACTTGAAGAAAATATGGGGGCAACTTGGCATTGACAAAATTCTTATGACGAGTGATGGATCCATGGTTGTGAGATTCCACTCTATTGAAGCAAGAAACACAGTGTTGGAGGTGGGAATATATCACTTTGATAAGAAGCCCCTCATAATAGGACCTTGGACAGGGAGAACTGGAATGAGAGACCATCTTGACCGATTCCCAGTATGGATCCAGCTGCCTAATCTAAGTCCCAAATTTTGGAGTCAGGGAGCATTAAGCAAAATAGCGAGTTTGGTTGGAACTCCTATAACGATAGACAAAGTTACGAAGGATCGAGATAGAATAAATTTTGCCAGGGTTTTGATAGAGGTCAACCCTGCAACCTTGCCTGATGAGGTCTTTTTCTTGGATGAGAAGGAAAATGTTATAAATCAGAAAGTCGTTTATGAGTGGAAACCGGTGCTATGTGCAAAATGCTCTAAATATGGCCATGATGCTAAGATGTGTAGATTCAAGATGAAACAACAATGGGAGGTGAAAAAGAAACCTTCCAAGGAGGACATCGAAAAGATTGATGAGGGCCTGAAAGCAGTTGATGAGGTGGCTATTGAGGTTGCAGTATCTGCTTCTAACAATGGGAGGGATAAGGAGAACCAATCTGGGGCTTCTTTTGTTGCTGAAACGCCTATTTTAGAGGCCAAGGAGCAAGAAGATGGCATGGGTTCTGGAGCTACTCCAGATTCTAAGTGTGTTAGAGGAGGTGCTAAGAATGGTTTGCCTGATGCTGAGAAAGGAATTATTGGGAATGACCGTGCTGATGATGAGGCATGGATTCCTGTATTGACCAGAAGCAAGGCACAAATTCGATATGAGCAAGGTAAGGGTGCTTTGAACTTTCAGGCCTCTATGGCCAATGGATAGCATTTTAACTTGGAATATTAGGGGGTTTAATAACCCTCAGAAACAGAGAGAGCTTAAGTCTCTCTGCATTGAAAATAATGTAGGTTTAGTGGCCATTATAGAGAATAAACTGAGAGCTGATTCTTATAAGAACACTATTGAAAAGTTTTCTCCAGGATGGGGTTATACTACCAATATTGACTATCACCCAGTTGGAAGGATTTGTGTGATGTGGAGACCAGACATGTTCAGCATAGATGTGAAGAGGGTTTCTAGTCAGCTCATTCATTGTCAGGTTACTATGCTTCATAATCTGTCAATATGGAATGTTACTTTTGTTTATGGGGCTAATGATTTCATAGCAAGGAAGGAGTTGTGGGATTATATAAGGGCTATCCATATGACTATTAATACACCTTGGTTGGTTTCTGGCGATTTCAATTGCTGTCTTGATCCTGCTGAGAGGCTTGGTGGGAATCCAATTGGTTGGGAAGCAATGAATGATTTTAGAGACTGTGTAGAAGATTGTAGTCTCCAAGATATGAAGTCCTATGGGAATTTTTTTAATTGGAACAACAGACATGATGACACTAGCAGAATTTACAGCAAATTGGATAGGAATCTGGTGAATTGGAATTGGATTCAGGATTGGCCATATCTGGAAACTTACTTCATGAACAGTTCTATTTCAGACCATAGTCCTGCTATTGTTAAAGGGACCAATAAGAATATCTCTCGTAATGGTGGGTTCAAATTCCTTAATCTTTGTAGTCAGTCTGATCAATTCTTGGATATAGTGCAACAGACCTGGCACATTGATATTTCTGGTTTTGCACAATTTAGAGTATCTACTAAATTGAATCTGCTTAAGCAGCCCCTGAAGGATCTGAATAATAGGGATTTCTCTAACACTGACTTGAAGGAAAGGCAATTCAGAAGAGAATTGGATGAGGTGCAGTCAAGACTAAGAGATAACCCTCAGGATGCTAGAATTCAGAAAGAAGAGAAAGAGGCTTATCTGAAGTATACCAAAGTGCTTAATGATGCTATCACTTTGTTAAGTCAGAAAGCAAAAGACAGTTGGTTAAGAGATGGTGATCAGAATACAGGCTACTTTCACAAGACTATCAAGGCAAGACAGTACAGAAACAGGATTTTAAGGCTTGAATCAGATGAAGGGCAGATGGTGGAGGATCAGCAGGGAATCATGGACACTTTTGTTCACTATTACACAAAGCTTTTTCAAAGGAAGAATGTCAGTTGGACTATGACTGCCTTTATTCAGGGGTACAGCAGAATCTTAAACACAGAGGAACAGTTGCAATTGATCAAACCTTTCAGCAGGGATGAGATTAGGCAGTGTTTTTGGTCAATTGATAAGGATAAGTCACCAGAGCCTGATGGCTTTGGTGATGGATTTTTTCAGGCAGCTTGGGATATTGTTGGTGATGAATGTTGTGTGGCTATTGAGGATTTTTTTCAACTCAGGCAAGCTTCTCAAGTCTTGGAATGCTACCTCTCTAGTCCTAATCCCTAAGACTAACAATCCTATATCTGCTAAGGACTTCAGGCCAATAGCTTGTTGCAACACAATGTATAAGTGTGTTTCTAAACTCCTCTGTCTGAGATTGAAAGTTGTGTTGCCTTTTTTAATTGACTATAATCAGGCTGCATTTGTGGAAGGAAGGAGCATAGTTCACAATGTCTTAATTACTCAGGATCTACTGAGACATTATGGAAGAAGAAACTCATCTGCAAGGTGTCTCTTGAAGATTGATCTGAAAAAGGCATATGATACCCTTGATTGGAGATTTATTAGGAACATGCTTGAAGCCATGCGTTTTCCAGAGAAGTTTATTAATTGGATCATGGTATGCATATCCACTGCTTCATTTAAGATTGTGGTTAATGGTCAATCCTCCAACAGCTTCAGGAACCAGAGTGGCATCAGACCAGGAGATCCAGTTCCTCCTTTGTTGTTTGTGTTAGCAATGGAGGTTTTATCTAGGAGACTGCAGGCTGCAACTTATGTTAGAAAATTCAGATTTCATCCAATATGCAAGAGTTTGAGATTGGTAAGCTTGGCATTTGTAGATTACTTGATGCTTTTCTGCAAAGGACATCCTAATAGTGTCAAGATTCTAATGGAAGCCTTGCATGATTTCTCTGAGAATTCTGGATTGTATGCTAATGTAGATAAGTCTCAGGTGTTCATGGCAGGAATCAAAGAATCAAATAAAGAGACGATTCTAAGAATGACTGGTTTCGGGGCTGGAGCTTTTCCTTTTAGATACTTGGGGCTGCCTCTATCAGCCAAAAAACTGTCTACTGCAACTTGTCATTCCTTGGTGGATAAAGTCACTAAAAGGCTGAAATCTTGGCGCACAAGAAATTTATCTTATCAAGGGAAATGTGTTCTAATTAATTATGTGTTGATGACTTTGCATATTTATTGGGCAACGGTTTTCATAATTCCAAAAGGGGTGCTAAGAGAAGTTGACAGAATTTGTAGAGAGTTTCTCTGGAATTCCAAGGCAGCTGGTCCTATAAGCTGGAGTCATATTTGCAGGCATAAGAAGTATGGAGGACTGGGTTTTAAAAACTCCATTGTCTGGAATCAGGCTGCATTGGGGAAACAATTATGGCATGTTTCTAGAAAACCAGATGTACTATGGGTGAAGTGGATTAACAGTGTTTATCTGAAAGGTGAGAGCACGTGGACAATTCAGCAGAAATCTCATCATGGTTGGCACTTTAAACAGTTGCTTAAAGTTAGGGACCTGTTGTTATCTGGTTTTAGCAATTCTGTTTGGCTTCATAATCCTGATGGAATTTATACAATTCTATCAGGTTATCATTATTTGCTTGGTCCTCAAGAAAAATTTCCTTTGAATCGAGCTGTTTGGAATTCTGCCTTAGTGCCAAAGCATTGCTTCATAATGTGGATGACGGTTCAGAATCGGTTAAGGACTTATGATAGAATTGGGCACTTTGTTCATCTCACTTCAGACATTTGTACTCTTTGTAATGCTCAAAAGGAAACCAGAGATCATTTGTTCTTTAGATGCCAATGGAGCAAGGATTTGCTTGATCTGTTGGCCAACTGGATGTGTGTGAACTCTATCAGATATGGATTCAATCAATGGACTGGGTGGCTCAAATATGGAACCAAAACAAAACTTAATATGAAACTCAATTCAGCTATGGTGGCGGCAGCTGTGTATCATGTGTGGTGCGAGAGGAATCGGCAGGTTTTCTAGCATCACTACCAAACCCAGGAGCAAGTGTTTATAAGAGGTGTTCGTGAATTAGCGCATAGATTAGCTTTTAAGTTTGTTAATTATAAGGATTGGAAAAATAAAACGCTTGTAACTAGAATTCAAGAGCAGCTTTAGGTTGCTGCTTTATTTATTTCTTTTTAGTGTCTTTGACCCTTAGAACCCTTCCTAGAAGGTGGCTAAGGGAAAATTGAGACTTGGTTTTGTTTTATATGTTGTAAGTTGGTAATAAAATCTTTTTATTTACCAAAAAAAAATCAAAATCTCCATAAACAATAAAAGCTAGATCCCTCATGTCTTTTATGTTTCTTACCCGTTAATCCCTTAAGTGAGTAAAATTTATAGGAGTTATACAATTACCCAAAAGTATCCCTACGAGTTGAATAATTATATTGTTTGGTTGAAAGGCCTAATCTTAATCCTAATTTTCCAATTAAGGTTCAGATTACCAAAGCAAAACATAAAATGATCAATTTTATGAATTGTAATTAAAACACAACCAAGCAATTGATTTGAAAGGAAAAACATTAATTCATAAATAAACAGCCAAATTAAGATCCATACAAATCCACCCTATTCCTAACAAGAGGTTCAATTATACATATTTGAAGAAGAAGTACAAGGAATGAGAAAAACTTAATAATTATAGACAATAATCAATTTACCCCCAAGAGATATTCAACCATCAAGTGGATCCCTCCAGCAATGTTGATCTCCAATCCTTGTGCATTGACTCCTTGCTCTCAATTGCATAATAGTCTCTCTTCTGTAATCCTAATTTTATTCTGATCTCTTATTTGGCTCTGAAAAGTCTACAAAACCTAAAGGAAAAACCTATATTTAAAGTCTACAACTAATCTCAATTGATATGATATGATAATATCCTATTAGAATAATCTAATCTTTAAGAATCTTATCTACAAATAGAATTTATCATCAAAATCCTTCTAGAATCCCGTATTTGTGTCTGATAGCAACTTCGGCACTGATTTTGATCCCAAATATGGAAGAATTTGAGCAACGCTATTTCTGGAAAAGTTGTAGATCTTTTCCTTAGCTTTACAATGATACCAAGATCCCCTCATTTGGATAAGCATAGCTCAAGTTATGATCAAAACAGAGAACAGTGTCACTTTCTCGCATTTTGCGTGCCTGGGCATGCGGGTCTGTGCGCCTGGGCGTGCGTCACCTGCTCCGGCTCCGTTTCGCTCCGTTTTCAAGGTCTCTTCATCCTCTTTCATGATCCATATTTATTTTCTTCATTTAAGCTCTGAAAGTACCTGAAACAAACCCAAAACGGATCAAAACGTTCAAAGAATTCTAAGTTACCTAACTTCCTAAAAACTATAGAAAAAAATCCTAAATTTACAAGAGAAACAAGCCAAATCCATATTAAAAGGGGAGTCTAAATCATACTCAAAACATCATATATTAGACCCAAATCACTCCCCCAAACTTAGTATTTTGCATGTCCCAGGCAAAAGTAAAATAAAAACTCTAAAACACAGAACCAATTTCTAAATTAATATGCGAAAACCTCATCTAAGACTCCAGACTCATGACTTGTACACTTTTCTTCACAAGCAATAAATTAAATCAACAATTGGTTAAAATCACAAACTATCAAAGAACCAGGAACTAGTGAACAGTCTCAACCTCACTGTGTATATCTCTCATGTGTATCAAGGGTTTTATAAATATTCACTCAAGTTCATTCAATGACAATGTGTTACCATATGCTTGACCATAGACCCAAATCTCCACTGAAATTATTGAACACATGCGAAAATCAAAAGGTCTTAATTTTGGTTGTAACGCGGCCATGGCTAAAGATGAAAGGTGGGATAAAAGAAAGATAGGATAAACTAAGGGCTAAAAATATGTAATCAAACAAATTTTCCTCTAAAAATTATAAATGAGCAATGAATACAAAAGAGGACTCACACTCAACTCACAATCAATTTCATACTTCTTTTCTTTTTCACTATTCTTCCTTCTATTCTCTTCCTTTCACATTTATTTCTTTTTCAATTTTTTTTCTTCACTTGGAATAGAAATAGAACTCATAACACTTATCACCAATTACTTTCACTTTTTCTTATTCATTCCTCTCAATTTCTCATTCAAAATTTCCAAGGTACTCACAAAAATATTTCAATAGATGCAGGGTACCAAAGAAAAATCATAATATCTCATAATGCTCAAAATGGGCAACTAAGGGACATTATCAATACAAATCAGTTGAAAGCCACAAAAACACAATGCTAGGTGCCTTAATCATCTTAATGCATGCAAAACAATTATCAATCTCAAAATGGTCACCGGTCAAGTTCTAGAACACAAAATCAAAGTGAACACACTCATGAAAGAAATAGGGGTTTAAATCACAAAAATCAATATAAATCACATACCCCTATCAAGTGTATAGGCTCAAAAACTTACAGGCTAAACATTCAGTTCACTAATAACTTGTTCCAAAACAGTTTATAAAAATAACCAGTTCTCAACAAAACTTAAAACTCAATCCAATCAGTGTCATACAATCAATGAGTCATCATCCTAAATCAAGTTTTTACATATATAATCAGAAAAATAGTCCTAAGTCTAGAATAATCATCTACTTCTACCCAAGGCACAAACCAACACCAAATATGGGAGGACAATTCAAGTCTGAAAAATTTAATTTTTATTTTGTCCACTCCCCCAAACTTAGAGGTTGGCTTGTCCTCAAGCAAACTAATCTAACCTAAACTACAAAATAAAAATTAAAAAAACAAAAGCAAGGAGTTAGAGACTTCCCTTTGTAGCACAGCATTCTCTCTTGATGCACCATGGAAGAAACTCCCCCAAACTTATTCACCTGTGTCACATGAACAACTAAAAATAGTGCTAGAAGCACCTCATTAGCAGTTACATAGAAAGCTCCAACTCTTTATTCACTAACTAACTAAAAAAATAAAAACCTACACTACTTCATAATTACAAAGAATCCACCAGGATCCCAAATCCTATGGGTTAAATCCGATGTGATGCAACAATAACAAGTTATTCCCACATCCCATGGGACAAACCTAGGATGACGGTGGGGTAAGGAAGTTTCAAAAATAAGTTCAATCCCACCCGGGTCAAAAGGTGCATTCCTTACTCCATGCATCATCTCAGACAAATTATTTCTTTTCCCATTCATGAAGGTGTTAATTCCATGAATTAGGAAAACTAACTTTTCAGGTTCTCTATTGTTCAATAATGATTTAGATTGATTTTTAGAATTTTCATGAAAGTACAAAGGTTGAATATAGTGGAAAAATATTGAGTTATCCAACCATGCAATATATTTGACCAAATTATTAATTGCAAGAAATTCATCATGCAAGGGTGGATCAAATTTTTCTACCATATTCACACCTTCTATAGTTTTATTTCGGTCCTCTTCCTCAAACTTATTATGCACATTTTCATCTATTTGCTCCTCCATAGGGGTTTCATCATTGGTCACATCCATCACCACCACTTTTTCCTTTCTTTGAAGAGAGTCAAAAATTGTTGGTGATGCTTGTGACTCTTCATCTAATGGCTTTGAAATGTGTTCAACTTTGATTTCAAGGTTCCTTGAATTGGAACCTTGAATCGGGTAATAGGTTCTGAATTCTTCAATAAATTCTTTAGTGTTTTGAGCACATTTCTCTAAAGCTATTTCCCATGGAGCTTTCTCCACAAGAATTGGCTCTACAAAAATTGGTTTCTTAGCTGTAGCTTCTAATTTCTCTAAAGCTATTTCTAATTAAGTTTTCCTATAGCTTATGTTTTGTGCATAATAGTATGGAGAATACGGATCCGAAATAAATCTATCACAATCAAAATCATTATTAAAACTATAGTTAGACATGAAAAGGAACAAGTTACACAAGTAATTACAAATAAGTACCAAAAATATTAGAATCGAATTTCAATCCCCGGCGGGGCGCCAAAAACTTGTTGGCAATTCGGCAAGTGTACCGATCGCACAAGTAATAAAGAGTAAGTAAAATTATCGTTCCACTCGGGGATTGCAAATTGTTTCTAATTTATTTCACCTAATTGTGATTACTATGTATAACTTGTATTGGTTTAGAGTTTAGAGATAGGAGTGTAGAATTAATAAAATTATGAAACAATTCAGAAACTAAATAGGATTTAGAAGCAAATATGGAAAAGGTTAGGAAGTTGGTTTCATTGTAGGATCATGTTATTAATTATGAAAATATGTTTTCCAATAAATCAAAAACTCCAGAAACAATAAAAGCTAGATTCCTCATGTCTTTTATGTTTCTTACCCCTTAATCCCTTAAGTGAGTAAAATTTATAAGAGTTATATAATTACCCAAAAGTATCTTTATGAGTTGAATAATTATATTGTTTGGTTGAAAGGCCTAATCACTACTACATATTGGTCAAAAGAGACCGGTTCCGCACCCCATTTGAGGCTGGTTTTTAACCAGTCTCAAAAGTGGCGGTCTTATTGCTATGCCTTTAAATGAGACTGGTTCCGAACCGGTCTGGTTACCAACTAAACAGACTGGTTTTCAACCGGTCTAAAAATGAAAAATAACCGGTTTCTATATAATTATGAACCAGTCTCATTGAGCATTTTTAACCGGTCTCTATTAAAAGATGAACCAGTCTCATTGAGCATTTTTAACCGGTCTCTATTAAAAGATGAACCAGTCTCATTGAGCATTTTTAACCGGTCTCTATTAAAAGATGAATCAGTCTCATTGAGCATTTTGAACCGGTCTGAAATTTTAAAAATAACCAGTCTGATTGATATTTTGAACCGGTCTAAAATTTTAAAAATAACCAGTCTGATTGATATTTTGAACCGGTCTAAAATTTTAAAAATAACCAGTCTGATTGAGATTTTGAACCGGTCTGAAAATTTAAAAATAACCAGTCTGATTTAGCATTTTGAACCGGTCTCAATTAAATTTTTAACCAGTCTCATTGAGTGTTTTGAACCGATCTCATTTAAATTTTGAACCGGTCTCATTTACTGTTTTTAACTAACATATGAATATAATATTAACTAGTCTCAATTAAAAAAACACAAAAAACACATGAATATAAGTAGTTTGATCAAGTATATACATATAACAACACTCTGCACTGTGAAACAAAAAGGCCCATTACTACTGTACATTAAGATTATAGAGTTTGCCTACACAAAAGTCTTATATAGAGCAATAATTTACTTAGCGTATGATAGGAAATAATTCTAAGAAATAATCTACAAATTCACCCCCTCTTGAATAAAAAAAATGCATCATTCTATCTTCTCCATCACATGCTGCCTTCACAAGCCCATCAATCTATCAAGAATATAAACTGCAAAAAATTCAAAAAACAAATAGCATAAAATCACTTAACATTTAAAGCAAAATGAGTTTCAGTGCTGAAACTCATTCAAACTTTTTAGTAGTTTAGTAAGCGTATCTTTAATGCATTTGAGGGCATTATCATCCTCTATGTAATATTGTGCTACTTAGAACGAGTATTCTACAAATATATAAATAAATACAAGACTGCACAGAGTTATATACACGATATAACCATATCAAGTTATCAACCATAGAAGATCCAGAAAATAACAAAAACATATTGTACAATACAAATGTAAAGTGACTTTTCAAGAATCACAGTTGCAACTAATTGTTTGGTTAATTAGAAGAAAAATTAGAAAATTCAACAAGTGTACATTGCTGCTCCTACTTTTTATTTATGTTAAAATTTTGAGCCACATTAGAAATAGAACATCAATATGAGTTTAACTATAGTGTTGAATAATATACCTTATAGGTAATAATAGCATGTAATACATTACGCACCTCAGGCCTCTTCACATATTCATGAAAAACCAAAGCAGCCAAAAATCAATAGAGGCCCTTTTAACTCACATTGAAATGAACTTATCAATATCACATGCTTCATATATGGCTTGTGTAAATTGTTATATCAACATATAAGTTTCATATGCTTATAAAAATTTAAAAAAAAAGACACACAACTGGATGAAGATGCCAGTATAATTAAAAATGTTAATAATTTGACATTTAAATGGAAAGAAGACAATAAAGTTCAGTTCATGAATATTCAGATTTTGAAGCCAAGCAAGACACATTATCTATATAAGAAAGTTCAGTTCATGCCTGAATATACTCTAAGGTTCTCCTATTCTCTAAAGTCAAGGTATATTGACACAACTTGTCTACTCCTTCAGTTGTTTCCACCTAAGCCTGCACAAGACCAATTAAATTAAACGAAATTAATACTGCATAAATTATCCATCCAATGATAAACTAAGATTTAAATTATCCATCCAATGATATAATGGACAATGTGAGAAGGTCATAAAGGTATTGGAAAAATAAATATACCTTCAAATCCTCGACCACAACTTTTAATTGTTCATTTTCATTCATCAACTTTGCAATCTCATCGGCTTTAGCCTGCAAAGAGAACCAAGATTACAAAATAGCAACAAGATAGGGAACACTATAATGGCTGCAAAGAGTGCACATAGAAGATAAAGAAGGAGGAGCATAGTTAGACAAAAGATGCAGCTTCTTGAACAAATTGAGAGTTTGAGACACAAAAAAAAACAGTAAAATTGATGACTTTTAGCAATTAATGGAACCCCCATCTTGCTGAAAAGAGAAATGTATCACAAGTGGAAGTCAAAAGATATTAGGTGGTTAAATATGAAGAAAAGGGTATGCGTTCAAATGAATTATGATTTAGCAGCTAAGGGCAAAGAAACCAAGAACTGTGAAAGGGTAAAGGTTTAAAACAGGACCAAAGTTAAACTTTAATGTGCATTACTAAAATAAAAATCACAATACTGATTCTAGAAAGATACAATTCTATGTACACATATAAATCAGTCCACAGTGGAGGAAGAAAACATATAACAAAGTGAATTGGAAACCTAACTATTTTTATATCACTTGACAGTCTGCATGATCATTGTCTGGAAAAATATCGTGCCCAGAGGGGAAATCTTATAGCACCTCAAACCCGTAGGGGCCCTAACCAAGAAAAACTCCTTAATAGGTCACTTTCATAATCGAAAAATGACAAAATCTAAGCCTTACATTGTCAAGACATCTGGACACGTGCAACACAAAAACGAATGTGCATTAAAAGCTTCTGTTACTGCCATGACTATATGAAGCAAATGAAATACCTGAGCCTGTCTTGCAGCACCTTGCAGTGCAGCTTCCATCATTTTCATCTCTCTCTTAACCCTCTCCAGTCCATCATAAGCTTTCTTGTAAATAAACTATGGTGATAGAAAACAAAAGAAACCTCCAATTAAACAAAGACTAACATAGCTATCAACAAGTTTTTGTGGTTCAAGTTGCACTCTTCCTAGCATCCCCAAAATTTTACCTGCATACAGTTCATAGAAATTGTAGACCCAAGTCAAGAGATCGTTTGAATGTAATTCATAAACTCAAGACAAATGGAAATTAAACATAGAACCATTGCTTTCTCGACGAAATAGAACGGTTTCTTATTGAAAACTCCTTAACTTTCAAAACTAATATAATCCATCAAAACAAATCAAAATCAAGTAGCTTTGATAATAACTCACAAAATCAAATGCTACATTACATGACATTATTAATATCGAATTAAAAGGAAGTGTTCGCGGTTCAAAATAAATCTAAATCGAAATTCCAACATTCAAATAGTTACACTTCCCTTCAACTCGAACATAGTTTAGGCCTTCAGGGACAAATCAATCCCACTAAACTACAGCTCAATTAGTTAGAAACCCAACACATTTAACAAAATACTTCTAAAACAACTTATCGTTCGGCATAACGGTCAACTCGGTATTATACAAATCAGCGTAACTAATTCAAATCATCAACAATGACAGTATAATTGAAATCAATACTAATAAACCATAACTTGATTTAATTTCCAAAATCAATAATAAACTTCCATAAGAACACAACATAGAGTAGTTAAAAAGGTATTAGGGATTTACCCTCAAATATGATTTTGAAGACAACAGAGAGGTCAAGACCGGTTCGGTAAGACCCGGTTCACAGCAATATGGTTCACAGCATCACCTCCAAGGGGGAACCAACGACCATGGCGGTTCGGTCCTAGCTCCTTCGGCGGTCACTGGTACGACGGTGACGGCGTCAGTTCGCAACTCGCGAATATCGTCCCAACAACAATGGTGATGGCGACGTGAGGAACTCAGCGAGGAAGACGAAGATGAAGGCGGAGGTCGCGTTGACGGCAACGCAAGGACCGGTGGCGGCGGCGGCTAGGTCTGAACCAGCAGCGAAGAAACCATGGTTCGCGATTTGATCTGGATGGAAGAAGGAGAAGCACACGGTGGCGATGGCCGGTGCACGAGCAAAGCTCCGTCGTCGTCGATTCGGTTTTGCAGCGGCAAAGGTGGTGGGTCGCGATTCGTGTCCCATCCGAGAGAAAAGAAACCATGCGCGATGGATCTATGTTCTTATTTCTTATTTCTTTTTTTTGTTTAAGTTATAAAGTTGAATTAAAAAGAGGCTGGTTCAATGCGGGACCAGTCTGGTTTAAATTTAAATAAAGACTGGTTGTGTGGAGAACCAGTCTCATTTTAATAAATTTCCATAAAGAGACTAGTTCCGCAAAGAATCAGTCTTATTTAACTATACATAAGGAGACTGGTTCCGATTTAAATGGAAAAAGAAACTGGTCCGCAAGGAACCAGTCTTATTTAAATTTTTTGACATAAGGAGACCGGTTCCGCACGGAACCGGTCTTATTTAATATATATTTAAGACTGGTTATAGTGAGCAACTGGTCTGATTTCAATAAATGGCCATAAAGAGATTGGTTCCGCATGGAACCAGTCTTAATTAAGTGGTTTAAAATGTATATTTTGTACTAGTGAATCTTAATCCTAATTTTCCAATTAAGGTTCAGATTACCAAAGCAAAACATAAAGTGATCAATTTTATGAATTGTAATTAAAACACAACCAAGCAATTGATTTGAAAGGAAAAACATTAATTCATAAATAAACAGCCAAATTAAGATCCATACAAATCCACCCTATTCCTAACAAGAGGTTCAATTATACATATTTGAAGAAGAAGTACAAGGAATGGGAAAAACTAATAATTATAGACAATAATCAATTTAACCCCAAGAGATCGTCAACCATCAAGTGGATCCCTCCAGCAATGTTGATCTCCAATCCTTGTGCATTGCCTCCTTGCTCTCAATTGCATAACAACCTCTCTTCTCTAATCCTAATTTTATTCTAATCTCTTATTTGGCTCTGAAAAGTCTACAAAACCTAAAGGAAAAACCTATATTTAAAGTCTACAACTAATCCCAATTGATATGATATGATAATATCCTATTAGAATAATCTAATCTTTAAGAATCTTATCTACAAATAGAATTTATCATCAAAATCCTTCTAGAATCCCGTATTTGTGTCTGACAGCAACTTCGGCACTGATTTTGGCCCCAAATATGGAAGAATTTGAGCAAGGCTATTTATGAAATGTTGTAGATCTTTTCCTTAGCTTTAAAATGATATCACGATCGCCTCATTTGGATAAACGTAACTCAAGTTATGATCAAAGCAGCGAACAGTGTCACTTTCTCGCATTTTGCATGCCTGGGCGTGCGGGTCTGTGCGCCTGGGCGTGCGTCACCTGCTCCAGCTCCGTTTCGCTCAGTTCTTGTGCCATTTTCAAGGTCTTTTCATCCTCTTTCATGCTCCATATTTATTTTCTTCATTTAAGCTCCGAAAGTACCTGAAACAAACCCAAAACGGATCAAAACGTTCAAAGGATTCTAAGTTACCTAACTTCCTAAAAACTATAGAAAAAATCCTAAATTTACAAGAGAAACAAGCCAAATCCATATTAAAAGGGAGTCTAAATCATACTCAAAACATCATATATTAGACCCAAATCAAGCACCATAGGAGGGGTTTAGAAGCAGCTGGCCAAGCAGTTACATGGGATCTGTTCAAGATCCGCTTTCTGGGAAAGTACTTTCCGAAAGATGTTAGAAGGGAAAAGGATCTATTGTTTCTAAAGCTTGAGCAAGGGAGTATGAGCGTCGGAGAGTATGCGGCGCAATTTGAAGATTTAATCCGATACTCCAGTGGCTACAAGGATGCAGATGAGCAAGCAAAGTGTATCAAGTTTGAATCTGGTCTCCGGGAGGATATTCGACTAGCTTTCGAGTATCAAAACATTTCAGATCTCTCTCATCTCATCAATATGACAAGTACTTATGAGAAGGGGCTCAAGAGGAAGGCAAAGTCAGATCAGAATAGAGCAACCCAGAGGTCAGTGGGACCCCACAGAGGCAAGGGTCTGGTGCAGAGGTCAGGACCATATGCTAACACAAAAGCTGTAGTTACTGGGGGAGCAAGTCAACCAACAGTTGCTTATGATCCTATTGCTGCTTGTCAACACTATGGGAGGTGATACAGGGGATTGTGTTGGAGTCTTGATCCTCACAAGAGGGAAGGACTCTGCTTTCATTGTGGTCAACCGGGACAATTTGCTGTTAATTGACCCAAGATTCCCTTGAAGAAAGAGGTCAATGTGGCCAAAGTGCAGAAATCAGGAGCAAGTCAGCCACTGCAGAAGGGCAAGGTATACAACATGGATGGTTAATTTGGGTCTAACATATGATGTTTTAGAGCTTAATTTGACTCCCTTTTGCTTAGTTTTGGTTTATTTCTTAAGTATTTTAGGTAGATTTTGTTTAGTTTTTAATTAGTTAGGTAATTTAGAATCCTTTGAACGTTTTGATCCGTTTTAGGTATGTTTCAGGTACTTTCGGAGCTTAAATGAAGAAAATAATTATGGAGATGAAAAGAGGATGAAAGGACCTTGAAAATGGCGCAAAAACGAAACGAAACGGAGCCGGATCAGGTCCCGCACGCCCAGGCGTGCGTACCACGTAAAATGACAGTGTTCGATATTTTGGCCATAAATTGAGCTACGCTTATCCAAATGAGGCGATCTTTGTATCATTTTAAAGCTAAGGAAAAGATCTATAACTTTTGCTCAACTCTGCACGCCTCGGCGCGTACTGGGTGAAAATGCCCAAAAGATTGGGGATTGTTATTTTTTTGATGTATTTTGTGTCTTTTTCCCATCAGACCAGTTCATGTACCTGTGCAACAAAAATATGTAATTGCTTTCTAGGATTTTTTTTTAGTTTTATTGTTTGAATATTTATTTGGATTATTTGTTATTTGCATCAAGCTATATATTTTGTAACAAATGGAGTTGATATTTCCCCATTAGAGGTGCTATTTTGGGCACTTGTTTTTCATGACTCATATTAACTTTGGGGAATGTTTTCTTATTTTTGTTAATACTGATTTTTTAGATGCAAGTAATAAGTGTTCCAAATTTATTCCATGCAATTTTTTGTTTTGTAGTTAGGTATGTTTAGTTTAGTTTGCTTGAGGACAAGCCAACCCTTAAGTTTGGGGGAGTGGATACAAAATAAAAAATTTTCAGATCTGCATTTTTCTCCCATTGTAGGTGTTGGTTTGTGTCATAGGTAGAGGTTTTGTAATTATTCTAGACTTAGGATTATTTTTCTAATGATAGGTGTATATACTTAGTTTAGGATTAGACTCATTGATTCATGTTATTTATTTGTTGAGCTGTAAATATTCTTGAAATTTGGTTATTTTGACAAAGTTTTTCAGCACTTGAAATTAGTGAACTGACTTTAGCTTAGTGAGATTTTGAGCCTATTTGATGGGGTATGTGAATAATTTGAAATATTTTGATTTGCGACCCCTATTCTTTCATGAGTGTGTTCACTTTAGTTTTGTGTTCTAGAACTTGACCGGTGACCATTTTGAGATTGATAATTGATTGCATGCATTAAGATGATTAAGGCACTTAGGATGCGTTTTTGTGGCCTTTAGCTGTTTTGTATTGAAAATGTTCCCTTAGTTGCTCATTTTGAGTCTAATGATATTATGATTTTTCTTTGGTACCCTGCATTTATTGAAATATTCTTTGTTAGTACCTTGGGAATTTTGAATTAGCAATTGAGAGGAATGAAAAAGAAAAAGTGAAAGTAATTGGTGAAAAGTGTTATGAGTTCAATTTCTCTTCCAAGTGAAAAAAGAAGGAAAAAATAAATAAATGTAAAGGAAGAGAATAGAAGGAAAAAAAATTGAAAAAGGAAGGAAGAATAAAATGTTCCTGATGTGAGTGTGAGTCTTTATTGTATTCATTGCTCATTCATGGTTTTTGAGGGAAACTTGCTTTTGTAAATATTTTTGTGAGTTAGCCTTTGTTTTATCCCTTCTTTCTTTTATCCTACCTTACACTTTTATCCATGGCCTCATTACAACCAAAATAAAGACCTTTTGACTTTTGTGTGCATTCAATAATTTCAGTGGAGATTTGGGTCTATGATCAAGCTTATGGTAACATTTAACTATTGTATGAACTTGAGTGAATTGTTATAACCCTTGATACACATGAGAGATATACACTGAGAGGTTGAGAGTGTTCACTAGTTCTGAGTTCTGATTGATCTTGTTTCTTTAACCAGGTTTTGATATGTGAATAGCTTGTGTAAATATGTGGCTGTGTTGATGAGTCGAAGTCTTAGATTAAGTATTGTACGTTTTGATTTGGATGGTAGTCTTTTGTTTATGAATTTTTATTTTACTTTTGCCTGGGACATGGAAAATGCTAAGTTTGGGGGTGTGATTTGAGAGTAACATATGATGTTTTAGAGCTTAATTTGACTCCCTTTTGCTTAGTTTTGGTTTGTTTCTTAAGTATTTTTGGTAGATTTTTTTTAGTTTTTAATTAGGTAATTTAGAATCCTTTGAACGTTTTGATCCGTTTTGGGTATGTTTCAGGTACTTTCGGAGCTTAAATGAAGAAAATAATTATGGAGATGAAAAGAGGATGAAACGACCTTGAAAATGGCGCAAGAACGGAGCGAAACGGAGCCGGATCAGGTCCCGCACGCCCAGGCGCACAGATCCGCATGCCCAGGCGCCCGTACCGCGGTAAAATGACAGTGTTCGGTATTGTGGCCATAAATTGAGCTACACTTATCCAAATGAGGCGATCTTGGTATCATTCTAAAGCTAAGGAAAAGATCTATAACTTTGCCAGAAATAGCCTTGCTCAAATTCGTCCATCTTTGGGGTCAAAATCAGGGCCGAAGTTGCGTGTCAGACATGAGAAGGCCCAATTGGCCCAATTTCTGATCAATTTTGAAGGATTTTGATAAGATTAGATTTTTATCTATTTATTTATGTTTTTAGGATTAGTTTAGGAAGAGATTAGAGAGCTATAATCAGTTATCATTAGAGATTAGGAACAAGGTGGAGCGAGATTACATTCTCTGGAGAGCATTCGGAGGAGGAATCCATTGAAGGCTGAAGATTCAGATCAAGGATTAGTGGTAATTTAGGAATGAATTGCTTCTATTCTTATTTGTTCTTCTTCTCTATGATGTGTAACTAAACCCTCTTGTGTTAGGAACATGTGGATTTTATTATGTACTTTATTTATATGAATTAATGTTTTTCCGTTTCTAAATCATGTGTTGATTGTGTTTTATTTCCAATTCATAAATCTAGCTAATTTATGTCTTGTTTTGGATCTCTAATTCTTCAATTGAGAGATTAGGAATTAGAATAGTTCATGCCTTCAAACAATATAGTTATTCAACAAGTAGAGATACAATTGAGTAATTATATAACATGATTAATTCCCTGTTCTTAATTAAGATTATTCAATAGTTTAATCTCTTAAGGAATCAAGGATTATCTAATTGAATAATAAACGGTAATTATACAAGAGGGATCTAATGTAACAGCCCGATTTTCGTAAACCAAAATGTTTACTTAAAGTTGCAAAAATTGAGGCCAGATTTTTTTTTTTTTTTTTTGTAAACACATCGTTGAAAAGTCATTGTCGTATTTAAAAGTCCTTTTGTTGAAAATCGAGTTGTTACCAAAACAGTCCCTTTCATAAAACTTTCCTTTTCATAAAATAGTTTTGTTTCATGAACATTAATACTCATGGCGGATTTCAAAAGTTACATTGGCCTTCCTCTCAAAGTGAAGCACTTTACAAAATAGGATTTGGGCTTAGCCATATTACATAAATGGCACATTGCTTGGTAATCCTTGACTCAAACACCAAACATAACTTAAACTAAATTTACTACTATCGCTTCCGCTGCGTTACTCTGATAAAGACAACCGGATGAAGCTTCCCTCCTTTCTTGCGCCCTTTCTTCATCCCCGAAGGTGAAGTCACTTCTATTATTACTTTCACGTTGACGTTAAGCTCCGGCTCCAACTCGTTTAGAGTGATGATCCCCACGTGATGTGCCGTCTGGCTGTTGCGATATCAGCAGTACCAATATAACAACGAACAGGAGAGAGTAAGCGATCCGAACGACGAATCGTCGACGGTGTGGGATTGCGATAGGCAAGATAATAGGACACCAACATAACACACAACGTACATACAAGACAACAAGCAAACATACTATTACCATTGTTCACAATCCATATTAATTTCATCTTATTATTAATCCCCTCATACTTCTCCACTTCTTGTTTCTCATCCTTTTCATAGGACTCAAAATCTTTCCCCACTCTTTCATTCTCAGTCTCTTCCTCATCCTTTACACTTCTCAACTCATATTCTTATAATGATGAATCTTTGCTTATAATGTCTTATCAAATTATAACCATCGATGATCAAGGGATTGAAGGATCATCGAGGTACGCGTTTTACTCGTAGTTAGCACTCACGTTTCATGTCTACATCTCCTCGGCCAACCAACCACCTAGTCGGAAGCAAACAGGAGTATAGGACCTTTACCGTGCGGGCACGACAGCTGTCAACACCAATGGTCCCAGACCAGGAGGACTCAGCCTCAAATCATAATCATAATAATCATGGCACACTGCCTCGCAGTGGCAAACAAGATGCCCCACTCCAGTCCCTCTCACTGTTCTCGATTTGCAATCTAGGGGAGAAACATACTCAGTCCCCACCACGTTAGTGCGCCACTTGTGGAGTTCGTTCTGCCTAGAAACATACTCTAGACTTCTTGACGTTTCACCGTCATCGTCCTCCCCTAATGCAATCTCGTCCTAAGTATCCGCAGATACTTATTGTTTCTTCCTCTCCACTACTTCGCACTCTCATACCTCACCGCGCATGTCTTTTAAAGTCTTTTAATCTTTTAATTATCCTAAGGTCGGCCCGTCCTTCGTGCAACCCTTCAACGAGTCCCGACCACTAACTTTGCACAAACTTTCTCTCATCATTTCTCACATAGCACAGAGCTGGGATCACATCACTGACACCTCACTTCTCAATTCCTTCCAAAATCTCATATTTTAATTTCTCAATCTTGCTCAACATTCTCCATTCCTGGCAACCATCCCATTTCCAACTCCTTTCTCAAAACAATAATTTCGAAAACTATCTCGAAACACCATTTCATAAGCTTTCACAAAATGTCCAACTCTTTCATAAAATCACTCCTCGTAAATTTTCTCAAAAATCACTTTCATAATTTTCTTAAAGTCTCTTTTCACAAATTCCCTCAACATCTTATTTTCAAAACTTTCTTTAAAAAGAAATCTGGTTTGAGCAAGTTTTCTAAAAACCCGCTCTCTCGGCTTTTCACAAAATTTCCTTTCATACGCTTTCTCAACAAAACATGGTTTCCGCAAACTTTTCCCCAACAATATTATTTCAAAAGGACTTTCCCCAAAACACCATTTCAAAAAGACTTTCTTTAAATAGCATTTCAAATATTTTATCAAAAGATGGTTTCCCCAAAACTCTCCTCAAACTACATCTTTTCACAAAACTCTTTCAAAAAGATTGTTTCGTAAAACTTTTCCGAAAATACTTTTTCTCGAAAACCTCTTTTTTTTCAAAAACCTTTTTCAAACGTCTTTTCAAAACTATTTCTCTTCACAAATCCCTTCAAAGCCTTTTCGAAGACCTTTTCAAAACTACTTTTCAAAAACACTTTTCAAAAGCACAACGTTGCTGGGCACTAATGGAGGAGCAAACTCAACTCGACACTAGTCCCCAGACTAAAACCAAAAACAAAGGAGCCCAACTCCACTCATTCCACACCTCTTTCTCATAATCCACATCACTTTCCCCAGCTCTGGCTCGTTCTCAACATCATCTTTCATTCCCCAATCTCAACTCTTTCTTTCTTTTCAATTCCACATCTTATTGTGTCTTTACTTTTCAATCTCATTATCTTCTTAACTCATTTCTTTCGTTTTCATTCTCATTCAGGACGTAACAGACGTCCATCAATAGTTTACTCATCATAACCAATAACAGTAAGCATTATCAAACAAACATGATTAAATAAAAACATGCTATCAACACATAACATCAAATAATAACAGTGTGGTCTTCGTCACCTTCGTATAAGTGGCCACACAGGGCAAACAATTGCCACTTATACTACTGACTCCAACCACGTAGTCCCGATCTTTGAGATGATGCGGGACGTCCTAATAAATCACCTAAACACCACAGTGTCTTAGGATAGCTTCTCTCTCACCTGGATTCGCGGTTACCGAATCTACAAGTTCCGAGTGATCTGCTTCCTTCCTCGTCTGCCCGACTCCAACTTCTTCCAAGTCCCATAAGATAGGTATGTGAGTATTAAACTTTATTTAATATTACTCTTAAACTTTATTCTCAAGGTAACTTAAGAAAAATTCAAACATCGTCTTTTATTTAAAACCGAGACATCAATTCTTTTACTCAAACTTGTCCGAAATCAAACACTAATTTTTTTATACTTTAAAATCATGAGTAAATAATCAAATGGATTCATTTAAACAAAAGTCTCTCTGCTGGTCCTCCTTGGACAGCATTGAAATTAAATCCAAAAACACCGAAAAATGGCACTTTTCCAATCAACTTTGGCCTAGATCAAATATCCTCAAAAACTCAACTTTAAAACACTTTGAAAACACTTTTAAATAGGAAATATGACTTAGAAAATTCTGGACAGCATCATGTCCTAAGTTTAAAATTGATTTTCCATTGTTTAAAACCAATTCAAAAGCACAAACAACCGGGAATCACGAAAACTATCAAGTAAACACTTAAATCCAACAACTTATCAAGTTTAAACACTTAGAATCATATATGGGCAGCAAGGTACTCAAGTAAAACAAATTATTTAAACACTCTTATGCATTCAAGAAATCACTCTTACCTTACTCAAGAACCTTAGACAAACATTCACTCGATTCTAGCATCACACATTCACAAGTCATTTAAGTCAAGTACAACATGTTCACATACTCATCAAGCAAGTAAAAACGTAGTCCTAGCATATTCTTCTACACAAAACCGTGGGCATACACAAGTTTCCTAAACAATTTTCATTTCACTTAAAACACATAAAATCAACTCAAAGTTCATGGAAATCATATATTCATCAATTAGGCTTAAGAAAACTCTAATCATTTCAACTAATCATGCAAACCGTGGCTAACATATCAAGTCACAACATCCCATGAATTCTCATTCATTCAAATCATCACTAAACCCCATGATCATGGCATGAAAGAAGTCAACAAAAAGGAAATCAAGATTTCATGCAATAACAACAATAAAACAGTGACCAATCATAAGGGAAAGTTCAACCAATTTCAAAGATTTTTCACATTAAGGTTCAAGCATCAAATATGGCATAGTTCAAGTAGATCTTAACATGCATGAAGTCAAAAACACTAGATCAAGCATAAAAGTGATCATGCATCAACACTTCTTCAAACAAAACCAAAGTTTAGAAAGAAAGCATGAAAACGAAAAGAATCAAAGAAAAAGGGTTTAAAACTTTTAGAAAAAAACTTACTTAATCAAAACTTTTTGAGAATCAAGTCCAAAATCTTCGATCTCTTTTCCTAGTCCCCACGGTTTCTCCCTCCCTTTTCCTAGGTCCATTGGTTTCTCTTTCTCCTTGCTTGATCTAGCTTAGGTTATGAAGAGTTTGGTGTTAAAGTTTGGGTTCCTCTCCTTCTTTCTTCTAATTCGGTCTCTCTCTCTTTTTTCTCTTTCTCACCAAGAGTTTGATGAGGCTCTTGGTGTTATGTGTTTAGTTTGGGGAAAGAAATGAAAAGAAGTTTGTGTTTGATGAAGGAATGAAGAGAAGTTTATTCACTCCCTCACGGTTTTGGTGTTGCTTGAGGGTGTGTGTTGATGTTGTTTGTGTTGGTGAAAGGAAGAAGAAAGGATGAAGAATGAAGAACAACTCACACTCTCCCTTACACGGTTTTGGTCCCTTTCTTTTATTCCTCTTCACTTTCTCTTAATTACCATCAAGGGCTTGCATGGAGGGCTTGCTTGCAATACTTGGGGACTAAGTCACAAAACTTGGAGGCTAAGTTTTGCTCTAAAGTCCCCCACGGCTCCTTCCTCTTTCCTTCCCATTCTTCACTTTTTCCTCCTTATGTCATGCTTGGTCATGTGAGTGATGTCATGGTGTTGACTATAAGGCATTCTAGCTCATGACTAAGCCAAGCTATTTGAAGGCCAAGTGGAACAACTTGGTGACCAAGTCATTCACCTAGGCATTCGGCCATGGGTGATTAGAGTAGGTTAGATTAGCTTAATTAGGGTTAAGGCACTAATTAGGGTTCTAATCGTGATTAGGGTAGGATTAGGCTAATTAATCTAGGTTTAGCCATTAATCCTTGGAGATTAGGGCTTAATCAAGGATTAAGGTGCTAATCAAAAACTTAATCAGGGGTTTAAGGAAAACAAATTTTGGATTAGCTCACTAACCCTGGGGGTTTAGGGTTTTAAGAGAGTGATTAAACACTTAATCAAGGAGTAAGAGCTCGATTAGGGTTTTATCAAAGATTAGGGCATCCATTTGGGTTTCTAGAGATGATTCGACTTTGATTCTTTGAAATTTAGAGAAAATAATCTTTCTTGAAATCATATAAATCAGTAAAACAAAATCTCAATTAAGACTCCAAACAATCAAGTACACCAAATCACAACACAAGTAAATTAAATTTCAAAACATAAGAACTCTTTATGAAATCAAAACTCTTTTAAATTAATTTCTTAGATCAATTAGGTTAGATTAATGTCTTGATTAGGGACTTGTAGAAGCGAGTCAAAAGGGCAAATGTCACGGGGTGTTACATCTAATAGTTACCAATTTAGGAATTCGTTCATGATTTAGGGAAAAACATTGATTTATGATAAATAAATGATATAATTAATGAAACTAGTTCCTAACCATCATTCATCCATCAATTAGTTGTTTGTATTTATTTTCCAGCAGAAAAAATATCCTTTTTATTAATTTATTTAATTCTGAAGTTTAATTGATTTTACTCTTAATTACTCTTAGGTAGAAATAAGTTAAATAATTCTTGGTCTCTGTGGGAACGATATCTGGTCTTAACCGACTATATTACTATCCGATCTAGTATACTTGCTAGAGAGAGATCAAGTTTTTGGCGCCGTTGCCGGGGACTAGAATTCATTTAATTTGTTTTGGCACTAAGAAATAATTTTGAGTGAAATCTATTTTTGGGACTTATTGAAATGTATAATAATGCCTTCTAATTTGTTTCGGCTTCATCCCCTCTTACTTATGATGCAAATACCCCTATTAGTGAGATTGAAAAATTATATAGGAAATCTTTCATAGAAAAGTTGGTACAAGAGTGGCCCTTTAAGGAAGACTTAAGTACTAACCTCTCTGAAAATTTTGAAGAAGAAAAAGAAATTGAAGTGCATCATGAGAAAGAAGAGGTGAAACAAAACAAAACAAATGGGGATAGAATAATAGTAGAAAAATTTGACTCATCCTTGCATGCTGAAATTTCCGAACTTAAAAATTGTGTTAAATCCCTTGCATGTGTGGATGATTCCAAATTTTTCAATTATGTTTGACCCTTGAGTTTGCATGATGTTTTTCCAAAACATCAATATAAGTCATTATTGTACAAAGGGATGAATGAAGATCCTAAAAATTTTGTTTTCCTTGTTCATGAAACTTACACCTTCATGAATGGGGAAAAAGACAAATTTTCTAAGATGATGCATGATGTAAGGAATGTACCTTTTGACCCTGGTGGGTTTGAATTTATTTCTAAAATTTCCTTATTTCATCATCATCCCTGCTCATTCCCATGGGACGTGGGAGTAACTTGTTATTCCTATATCACATGGAAGTTGAGCCATAGAATTTGGGATCCTGGTGGATTCTTTGTAAATATGTAGTAGTGTAGGTTTTGTTTATTTTTTTTAGTGAATAATGAGTTGAAATTTCCTATAATTAACTACTAATGAGGTGATTTATAGCGCTACTTTTAGTTGTTCATGTGACACAGGTAAATAAGTTTCGGGGATTTCCTCTATATGCATCAATAGAAAAAGCTGTGCTACAAAGGTAAGTTTCCTAACTCCATTTATTAGTGAATAGTAGTTTTTAGGAAATTAGTGTAGGTTATTTTTTTATTTTCAGAAAAAAAAAATTAAAAATTAAAAAAAAACGCTTCAGGTACAGACCTGGCGCGCCTGGGCGCGCAACTCTGCACGCCTGGGCGCGAACTGGCGAAAATGCCCAAAAAGATTGGGGATTGTTATTTTTTTTATCTATTTTGTGTCTTTTTTCCATCACACCAGTTCCTGTACCTGTGCAACAAAAATATGTAATTGCTTTCTAGGAATTTTTTTTTAGTTTTATTGCTTGGATATTTATTTGGATTATTTGTTATTTGCATCAAGCTATATATTTTGTAACAAATGGAGTTGATGTTTCCTCATTAGAGGTGCTATTTTGGGCACTTGTTTTTCATGACTCATATTAACTTTGGGGGAATGTTTTCTTATTTTTGTTAATACTGATTTTTCAGATGCAAGTAATAAGTGTTCCAAATTTATTCCATGCAATTTTTTGTTTTGTAGTTAGGTATGTTTAGTTTAATTTGCTTAAGGACATGCCAACCTTTAAGTTTGGGGGAGTGGATACAAAATAAAAAAATTTCAGATCTGAATTTTTTCTCCCATTGTTGGTGTTGGTTTGTGTCATAGGTAGAGGTTTTGTAATTATTCTAGACTTAGGATTATTTTCCTAATGATAGGTGTATATACTTAGTTTAGGATTAGACTCATTGATTCATGTTATTTATTTGTTTAGCTGTAAATATTCTTGAAATTTGGTTATTTGACAAAGTTTTTCAGAACTTGAAATTAGTGAACTGACTTTAGCTTAATGAGATTTTGAGCCTATTTGATGGGGTATGGGAATAATTTGAAATATTTTGATTTGAGACCCCTATTCTTTCATGAGTGTGTTCACTTTAGTTTTGTGTTCTAGAACTTGACCGGTGACCATTTTGAGATTGATAATTGATTGCATGCATTAAGATGATTAAGGCACTTAGGATGTGTTTTTGTGGCCTTCAACTGTTTTGTATTGATACGATCTCTTAGTTGCCCATTATTTTGAGTCTAATGATATTATGATTTTTCTTTCGTACCCTGCATTTATTGAAATATTCTTTGTTAGTACCTTGGGAATTTTGAATGAGTAATTGAGAGGAATGAAAAAGAAAAAGTGAAAGTAATTGGTGAAAAGTGTTATGAGTTCTATTTCTCTTCCAAGTGAAAAAAGAAGGAAAAAATAAATAAATGTAAAGGAAGAGAATAGAAGGAAAAAAAATTGAAAAAGGAAGCAAGAATAAAATGTTCCTGATATGAGTGTGAGCCTTTATTGTATTCATTGCTCATTCATGGTTTTTGAGGGAAACTTGCTTTTGTAAATATTTTTGCGAGTTAGCCTTTGTTTTATCCCTTCTTTCTTTTATCCTACCTTACACTTTTATCTATGGCCTCATTACAACCAAAATAAAGACCTTTTGATTTTTGTGTGCATTAAATAATTTCAGTGGAGATTTGGGTCTATGGTCAAGCTTATGGTAACATTTAACTATTGTATGAACTTGAGTGAATTGTTATAACCCTTGATACATATAAGAGATATACACTGAGAGGTTGAGGGTGTTCACTAGTTCTGAGTTCTGATTGATCTTGTTTCTTTAACCAGGTTTTGATATGTGAATAGCTTGTGTAAATATGTGGCTGTGTTGATGAGTCGAAGTCTTAGATTAAGTATTGTACATTTTGATTTGGATGGTAGTCTTTTGTTTATGAATTTTTATTTTACTTTTGCCTGGGACATGCAAAATGCTAAGTTTGGGGGTGTGATTTGGGTCTAACATATGATGTTTTAGAGCTTAATTTGACTCCCTTTTGCTTAGTTTTGGTTTGTTTCTTAAGTATTTTAGGTAGATTTTGTTTAGTTTTTAATTAGTTAGGTAATTTAGAATCCTTTGAACGTTTTGATCCGTTTTGGGTATGTTTCAGGTACTTTCGGAGCTTAAATGAAGAAAATAATTATGGAGATGAAAAGAGGATGAAAGGACCTTGAAAATGATGCAAGAAGGGAGCGAAACGGAGCCGGATCAGATCCCGCACGCCCAGGCGCGCGTACCCCGGTAAAATGACAGTGTTCGGTATTTTGGGCATAAATTGAGATACACTTATCCAAATGAGGCGATCTTGGTATCATTTTAAAGCTAAGAAAAAGATCTATAACTTTTCCAGAAATAGCCTTGTTAAAATTCGTCCATCTTTGAGGTCAAAATTAGGGCCGAAGTTGCGTGTCAGACATGAGAAGGCCCAATTGGGCCAATTTCTGATCAATTTTGAAGGATTTTGATAAGATTAGACTTTCATCTATTTATTTATGTTTTTAGGATTAGTTTAGGAAGAGATTAGAGAGCCATAATCAGTTATCATTAGAGATTAGGATCAAGGTGGAGGGAGATTACATTCTCTGGAGAGCATTCGGAGGAGGAATCCATTGAAGGCTGAAGATTTAGATCAAGGCGGATTAGTGGTAATTTAGGAATGAATTGCTTCTATTCTTATTTGTTCTTCTTCTCTATGATGTGTATCTAAACCCTCTTGTGTTAGGAACATGTGGATTTGATTATGTAGTTTATTTATATGAATTAATGTTTTTCCGTTTCTAAATCATGTGTTTGATTGTGTTTTATTTCCAATTCATAAATCTAGCTAATTTATGTCTTGTTTTGGATATCTAATTCTTCAATTGAGAGATTAGGAATTAGAATAGGTCATGCCTTCAAACAATATAGTTATTCAACAAGTAGGGATACAATTGGGTAATTATATAACATGATTAATTCCCTGTTCTTAATTAATATTATTCAATAGTTTAATCTCTTAAGGAATTAAGGATTATCTAATTGAATAAGAAACGATAATTATACAAGAGGGATCTAATAGTTACCAATTTAGGAATTCGTTCATGATTTAGGGAAAAACATTGATATATGAAATAATGAATGAAACTAGTTCCTAACCACCATTCATCCATCAATTAGTTGTTTGTATTTATTTTCCAGCAGCAAAAATATCCTTTTTATTAATTTATTTAATTCTGAAATTTAATAGATTTTACTCTTAATTACTCTTAGGTAGAAATAAGTTAAATAATTCTTGGTCCCTGTGGGAATGATATTTGGTCTTAACCGACTATATTACTATATGATCTAGTATACTTGCTAGAGAGAGATCAATGGTGAAGAAGTGACTGATGATGATGAGCTCATCCGAGGTATATGTTATGTCAATGATGTTTCTTGTGGTGTTCTGTTTGACTGTGGAGCAACACATTCGTTTATTTCTGTTGATTGCATGATGTAACATCCCAAACTTAATTTATAGTGTAATCTATGTTGTGATGGTCTTAGGGTAGAAGAAATGAGGATATAAGTTAGAAACTCAGCCAATTGTGCATGTAACCTTAGGTTTAAAACATAGAACTTTAGGGAATTTAAAAGAACAAGATTTGTAGCTCAAAACATAAATTCCACCGTTGGATATGAAGTAGGATAGGTGGGGAAGCTTGCTTTAAAATTTAAGCAAGATCCGACGGATAACGAAAAAGTTATGGCATTTTGAAATGCCAAGAAAAGAAAAACAAGCCAGACTACTCGAGTAGTGCCTTAATAATCGATTAGTGCACTGACTAATCGAGTAGTGCACTGACAGCAAGTCCAGAAAATAAAATTTCAAGGACTACTCGAGTAGTACACTGACTACTCGAGTATTGCGACCAGTTACTGAAAAAATAAAAGAAAAGAAGGATAAGATCAACACCACAATGCTTTTCTCTCTTTCATCTTTCAAAACTTCGAACTTCCCTTTCTCTCTGTAGGGTTTTCTTTCTCCATCACCAAATCATCCAAGAGCAAGTGGGATTTATTCATTTCATCAACAAATCTCTTCCTTCTTCCTAGCTTCAAGTAAGTGTTTAAATCAAAGAACCCTCTCTTTTTCTCTCTCTAGATTCGAATCTTTCTCTCTCCTCTTTCCATGGAGGATTTCAAGTCTTAACCTATGGAAATCCATTTGTTTCATGAACTTTGTCAAGGATTGAGGCAAAAATAATCACTTTTCTTCTTGTTCCTATTGTATTAGGTTCCTCTCTCTTCTTTTGAGTTGTGGCCAATTCTCAAGGGTAGGACAAATACAAATCTCTCTCTATCTCTAAGAACTTGAGGTAAGGAGGTTTGTGTTACCATATTCTAGGGGGTAGGTTGTATTATGTTTATAGTGGGTTGCTAAGAGTTATGTGCTAGGATTAGAATAAAAACCCTAAGATAGATAATATTGTATAAAGTATTTAAATATAATAATTTGATATTTTGTGCTAGAATGTAATGTTGTCATTTTGATGTGTGTGATAATGTGTTGCTCTAATTGTATGGGAACTTAGTGGTATAATTGGATAAAGTAAATAATGGTTCTATGACATTGAATGCAAGACTTTAAAATATGGTGGTGCACTTTCAAAAGACTAAAGATAAATTGGTTTAATGAGCCAGTCTTGTAAGACGTTGTCCGGGTTGTGGGACTGTACGCTTAGACTGGTGTGAATCAAGTCGTGTAAGACGTTGTCCGGGTTGTGGGACTGTACGCATCGACTGGTTCGGTTTGAGATCGTGTAAGACGTTGTCCTGGTTGTGGGACTGTACGCATCGACTGATTTGATTTGATGTCTTGTAAGACGTTGTCCGGGTTGTGGGACTGTACGCATAGATCGCGCGCGTAAGTCGCCATAGTGCGCAGCTGTAAGACGTTGTCCAGGTTGTGGGACTGTACGCAATGATGGATCCACGTGAATAAATTGCCTAATGTTATGAGAAAATTAAGGTGTATGTAAAGAGAAAAAAAATCATGGAAAATCAAAAGATTTGATGAGAAAGTCATATATGAGAATCAAATGGATAATTATGTGTGGTACAAGATTAGTGAATGGTACAAAGAAAGAATTGAAATGTTTTACATGAGTTTGAGATATATGTCAATTTGTATACTTTGGAAATGTATGAAATGATGAAATTAAAACTATGAAAGGACTACTTCTATTATGGAAATTTACAACAAATGGATTGCTTGGGAATGTTTAATTGATTTATATGCATTAAAGGATTACATGTGTTTGGCTTGGTGGTTCAGTATAGCATGATAGAAACTGCTTCCCTATTTTATTGTGTTATACTCACCTCCTTACCATTTTTCAGGTACTGAGTTGGAGTATGCACATGGATCGGCCGAGCAGGATTACTCTCCCTCACAGGGAGAGTAGGGTGTGGGATTTAGATGCATTTATTTTGACCTAAGCCTCCGCATTATTTTGATGTATATGTGTTGTGGATACTTTTTGAGTGAGGCTTAGGAAAGTTTCACTTGGGCATGGTTTATGTTTTCTTTTTGGGTATAGTTGATGTTATGCCTTTTGATTTACAAACTTATTATTTTGCTGGCACTCTAAAACTGATACTGACGTTTTACTCTTGAGCCCACGGGCCATCATATGATGCATACATATACTTATAATTGAGCCCTGCTGTAACACTCTCACATTTATTAGCAACTTTTAGGTTTTATTAAAATTGGTGTTAGAAAATTCCTTATTAAATTTGATTACTTATAAAACCTTTTACGAAAATCCGGTAGAGTTTCCTCTGTTTTCCGGACTTCCCAAAATTTTTCCTCTTAAAACCTGTCAGTCCAGAAATATTTAAAAAAATAAACCACAACAGTTTAATAAACAGATTAGATCCTAACGCCCAATTAATACAAGTTTCAGGGAAAGCTACTAATTCATATTATAAATTACATTAAGTAATTGTCCACTCAAACATTTAATATACATTCCACGTAGTGGAACGAAAATCCTGCTCGGCCATATTCCATGTAAGCTCCACTTCGATACCTGCAAAATATAGCAAGAAGGGTAGCATTACACAGAACTTAAAAAGATAAATCCTAAAAGAGACATAGTAATAAACTAAGCCTACACAATTACTAGCATACGTTATTCATTTAATTAATCTCTTCTAGTTCCTTACTTATTCTTACATTCTTTTAATTTATGGTTCTCTTATCATTCTTTTATTTCCATTCTTTATCCATTTTCCATTATTTGGCCAACATGCCGGTTACCTTTTCGTTCCTTTACTCTTTTATTGGTGACAGGGTCTAACGACCTCCCGCCATTTTACTTTTTATTATTGTGACAGGGTCTACCGACCTCCAGCCATTTTATTTTTTTATTATTGTGACAGGGTCTACCGACCTCCCGCCATTTTACTTTTTATTATTGTGACAGGGTCTACCGACCTTCCGCCATTTTACTTTTTATTATTGTGACAGGGTCTACCGACCTCTTGCCGCTCAATTCTTTCCCTTTTCTTTATTCTCGTCTATCTTAAATATATTCTATTCACTAATGATTCTCATTCTCATCTAATTTTGATTGATTAGGCCATAAACATTATATTTTAATTCTCAGCTCGTTACTATCTCTTCATTATTTCCATTTTCCCTTTCTTTTCTTTTTCTTCTTCTCTTCCTTTCCCTTTTTCCTTATTCTTTTTATTAATTATTCTAGCTTTCGTCTAACTCCATTCTATTAAACTACCATAATCGCATTCTCTCTATTTGTCTTATCACCTTTTCACTAAATTCTTTTACCAATTACCCTCTTGTATTTGGAATTTAGTTTATCATTTTCGTTTCGATTTCATTATTACCTGACAACTCTTAACTAAGTTTACTCCGTGCTTTCTTATTTCTTTCGTACTCTAACTCCTCTTTTACCTCACCTTTAGTTTTAATCATTATACTCTCCTTGCCTATTACAAATACTATATATTCTTTTACTCTCACACTTTGCTGGTTTTCCTTAACTAATTTCCCTTGGTTTTATTTTATGTTTTTTCTACACTTTCATTTTATATTAACTCTTTTAATATCCTATCACATTCATTCACTTCGGAACTCATTCTATGCACATCCAATTTATTCCATTATCAATTTTAAATAAATCATTTATATTAGCGGGGACTACCCTAAGGTTCATTAACTTATTTCTTAATTATCCTATTCTTAGTCATCACTATAGCATCCTAGAATTTACTTCCCAAGTAGAGGTAACACAACCCTTCTTACCTCGGGCTTTCTTTTAAAAGAACCTGGGTGGTGGCTCGGCGATGATGACGGCGTCGGTGAGATCCATGAAGAGAAAGAGAAGTCGTGGATGAGAGAGAAAGCGTGAGCACTACACCGAGCTCTAGAACTCAAGCTGCTAAGCCTCAATTCCTTGCTCAATGACCAATTCCTAGTTCCCTTGGTGATTGCCCAAATAAATGAGAAGGATTGAGGGAGTTGGGGTTTTGAATTGGAAATTGGGGATTTGAGGGGTTGAGAATTAAATTGGGGTTTTTGTTCATAGAAAATCTTGGGGAGTTGATGGGGAATGATTATGGGGTGTTAATTTGGTTTGATTTGGTGTTACTTTGACATTGGAGAAGGATTGGGGAAGAGAGAAGAAGAGAGCTTCGAATTTTGGCAAAGAAAGTCACGTACGATTGCCTTTATTTTTTTCCTCAGCAGCAGTACTTAATCGATTAAGAGGCGATTAAGAGGCGATTAAGACTTTTCACTCAATCTGACGTTAATCGATTATCATGCAGCTTAATCGATTAAGCATCGATTAAGCTGCACAATTTTGCAGTATCCAGACTTTGAAAGGCCATAACTTCTTCGTTACCCGTTGGATCTTCCTCAAATTTTAAAGCAAGCTTCCCTACATACTAATATTCACATCCAACGGTGGAATTTGTGCTTAGAGTTGTAAATCTTTTATTTTGAATTTCCTAATATAGGGTGTTTATAACACCAAAAACATCGCTTCTGACGCTCTTTTGTTCATCTTTCAACCTCCTTTCTGATGTCAATGCTTCTTGATTCCTTTATGGCATTCAAAGAACTCCTAATCCATCATTTTAAATCCTTTTTGGAATAATCCTTACTTCCAAATCTTATCATTATTCTAATTACTCTTAGAATTAAAATTCGGGATGTTACAATTCTCCCCCACTTATTAGAATTTCGTCCCCGAAATTCCGTTGAGTTTCGTAATTGGAGAACCATCCCCTTGGTAAAGCTTCTGACTATGTTTTTCACTTCCCTTCGGTCTTCATTCCCTGCTCCGGGTGTGGTTAGGGTCATGCCTATTTCAAAGCTTCTCCTCCAATACAATGTATCATCTCTACCTAGACAGGATCGTCAGTTTTCTTATTATTAAAGTTCCATCTCCCATTCCTTGGATTGAAATCCTCCCCCACTTGGCATTGACATACTTGATTATATCCATGCTAGGGGGTATGCTCAGTCGTTGCTCAGAATAGAGTACACAGGTTCCCGACCGGTATCCAAGGCTGAAAAGAGGGCACGTGGGTGACTACCTATCCGTAGGCATAGAACTATGCCAGGCTTCTACGACTTGGCGAATTCCCACATACACATCTGAGATGCTTGAAACTTGAAGAGAGTGAAGATGAAAAGAAGAAACATGAAGCACTCCAGAGTGAGTCTCATGGTATTTGCAAGACGACCCAAGATGTACTGGGTACATGTCAAGCAAGAAGACAATGGAGGTTATCCCCAAAGTGTGCATTCTCAGCAGAGAGCCGTCGAAGGATGCGTTTTCTATGGATCTGCGGTTGATTGATTGGTCTCGGTCAAGGTCTAATTGTTATTTCTCAATTCGGTGTTATTTTGGGAAGGTCTTGCTTTTTCCCTAGTTTCACTCTTATTCGATTCTCCGCGAAGCGTTTGGACTTATCTCTTTAGTAGTTCTATGGCTTATGGTATGATTACTAGTTATTGTCGCTCGGATAGGACCCGAATTGAGTCACCGAGTCTCCCCTACTTATTATCAACATACCTGAGTAAGTCGAAGGCAGGGAGGAAACTAGGTTGATTCCAAGAATTGATTAGCTAGGCTCTTCATAACTACGCATACGGTTAAGTTCTAGTGCAAGTTAGAGGGGTGGTTCGATCATTTAGTTGGATGTTCTTGGTGGAAATGCAGAATATGAGTGTCTTGAATGGGGTTGATTTGTGAATCACTGTTTATGAGTCTTAGTAAAAATCCTATAGGATTAAAGTTCAATCGGGCTTTCGACTGAGATAGAATTCCTAGATGGTTTATTCGGATTTCAACTAGATGATTGCAATAATATAGCATGTCCATAAACACGAAGACCGAGGTGGTCAGTCCCAATCTCACATTTATTAATTGTACATCACTGCGTTATTGAATGATAGCATTATCTTTTAACAGGTGCAAGAGAAAGGATGACCAATCCTGACCTTACACTCTATTAGAGGACGACACTATCACAATTGAGCTTGGTGGAATTTCTAACTAAGGTTTTAACACTTAGCGACTCCTTCTAGATTACACTACTCACACTTACTCTAGGCAAAGACGCTAAAGTAACCAGTTGATGCAGCATTAACATGAAAAGTACCTTAGATTAGTTTATTCGCTCCCTTCACCGATACGTCCAGGACAATTCGCCCCAATGTGTCCCGGTTGTCCGCATATATAGCAGAGACCCTTGTTCTTGTGCTGCTTCAACAACAAATATAGACGCCTGTGGGGCTTCCCACAGAGTGAACACGGTAGCCTAACTCCTGGAGTATTCCCATTCGGGGTCACATCTCTTGGCACTACTGCCCTAGTGTTGATGTCAAAGCATGGACCTGCTTCCGGAGCCAATTCCTTGCCTTTGTCAAACCTCTCATTATCTGACATCCGTTTGAGACCCTTTTCATATGTGCTTGCCATGTTGAACAAGCGAGCCAAGTTATCAATGTTGTGATACTCACACGAGAGGCGAATATCACTCCTAAGCCCAGCTTCAAACTTAACACACTTGCCACGGTCACTAGCATCCCGATAATCAGAAAAATGGATGAGATCTTCAAATCAAGCTGCATAGTCCCCAACTGACATAGAACCTTGAGTCAATTGGAGAAAAGAAATCTCCTTCTCTCTCCGAACATCTTCGGGGAAATACTTCCCTAGGAAAAGGTCCTTGAACACCTCCCAAGAAATCACAGGATTAGTTGCCGCCAATCCTCTCCTTTGCTGATCCCACCAATGTTCTGCCTCATTGGTCAGCATGAATTCAGCTAGTCGGACATGCTGCTCCATTGGTGGTTGAAGAGAACAGAGAATCTTCTCCACTTCTTGTATCCACCTTTGAGCCCCATCAGGATCATTTCCACCTTCAAAACGAGGCGGCTCACACTTCCTAAATCGTGCCATCCAGTCAATTTCCACTAGAGATTGCGGACGAGGTTTCAAAGCTGCTACTGCGGCTGTTGCTGCAGCTGCCATCTGCTCACCCTGTTGCTGTTGTATCTGAACCAGATGCTCCAGAATAGTTGCCATTCCATCATTACCCGCTCGTCTTCCAGCCATTCTGTTTAGCCAGGGAGAGCAGATCATTAAGGCTTAATACTCATATGTATATATATATATATATATACCATAGTATAAACATCTTATTAATACCTCTAGACTCTTACTATGTACACCGATTACTCGCGGGGTGAGTAATCATTGGAGTAATAAAACTCCAAGGCCGAGGAAAAACTGCTCTGATACCAAAATGTAACACTCTCACATTTATTAGCAAATTTTAGGTTTTATTAAAATTGGTGTTAGAAAATTCCTTATTAAATTTGATTACTTATAAAACCTTTTACGAAAATCCGGCAGAGTTTCCTCTGTTTTCCGGACTTCCCAAAATTTTTCCTCTTAAAACCTGTCAGTCCAGAAATATTTAAAAACATAAACCACAACAGTTTAATAAACAGATTAGATCCTAACGCCCAATTAATACAAGTTTCAGGGCAAGCTACTAATTCATATTATAAATTACATTAAGTAATTGTCCACTCAAACATTTAATATACATTCCACGTAGTGGAACGAAAATCCTGCTCGGCCATATTCCATGTAAGCTCCACTTCGATACCTGCAAAATATAGCAAGAAGGGTAGCATTACACAGAACTTAAAAAGATAAATCCTAAAAGAGACATAGTAATAAACTAAGCCTACACAATTACTAGCATACGTTATTCATTTAATTAATCTCTTCTAGTTCCTTACTTATTCTTACATTCTTTTAATTTATGGTTCTCTTATCATTCTTTTATTTCCATTCTTTATCCATTTTCCATTATTTGGCCAACATGCCGGTTACCTTTTCGTTCCTTTACTCTTTTATTGGTGACAGGGTCTAACGACCTCCCGCCATTTTACTTTTTATTATTGTGACAGGGTCTACCGACCTCCCGCCATTTTATTTTTTTATTATTGTGACAGGGTCTACCGACCTCCCGCCATTTTACTTTTTATTATTGTGACAGGGTCTACCGTCCTCTCGCCATTTTACTTTTTATTATTGTGACAGTGTCTACCGACCTCCCGCCATTTTACTTTTTATTATTGTGACAGGGTCTACCGACCTCTTGCCGCTCAGTTCTTTCCCTTTTCTTTATTCTCGTCTATCTTAAATATATTCTATTCACTAATGATTCTCATTCTCATCTAATTTTGCTTGATTAGGCCATAAACATTATATTTTAATTCTCAGCTCGTTACTATCTCTTCATTATTTCCATTTTCCCTTTCTTTTCTTTTTCTTCTTCTCTTCCTTTCCCGTTTTCCTTATTCTTTTTATTAATTATTCTAGCTTTCGTCTAACTCCATTCTATTAAACTACAATAATCGCATTCTCTCTATTTGTCTTATCACCTTTTCACTAAATTCTTTTACCAATTACCCTCTTGTATTTGGAATTTAGTTTATCATTTTCGTTTCGATTTCATTATTACCTGACAACTCTTAACTAAGTTTACTCCGTGCTTTCTTATTTCTTTCGTACTCTAACTCCTCTTTTACCTCACCTTTAGTTTTAATCATTCTACTCTCCTTGCCTATTACAAATACTCTATATTCTTTTACTCTCACGCTTTGCTGGTTTTCCTTAACTAATTTCCCTTGGTTTTATTTTATGTTTTTTCTACACTTTCATTTTATATTAACTCTTTTAATATCCTATCACATTCATTCACTCCGGAACTCATTCTATGCACATCCAATTTATTCCATTATCAATTTTAAATAAATCATTTATATTAGCGGGGACTACCCTAAGGTTCATTAACTTATTTCTTAATTATCCTATTCTTAGTCATCACTATAGCATCCTAGAATTTAATTCCCAAGTAGAGGTAACACAACCCTTCTTACCTCGGGCTTTTTTTTAAAAGAACCTAGGTGGTGGCTCGGCGATGATGACGGCGTCGGTGAGATCCGTGGAGAGAAAGAGAAGTCGTGGATGAGAGAGAAAGCATGAGCACTACACCGAGCTCTAGAACTCAAGCTCCTAAGCCTCAATTCCTTTCTCAATGACCAATTCCTAGTTCCCTTGGTGATTGCCCAAATAAATGAGAAGGATCGAGGGAGTTGGGGTTTTGAATTGGAAATTGGGGATTTGAGGGGTTGAGAATGAAATTGGGGTTTTTGTTGATAGAAAATCTTGGGGAGTTGATGGGGAATGATTATGGGGTGTTAATTTGGTTTGATTTGGTGTTACTTTGACATTGGAGATGGATTGGGGAAGAGAGAAGAAGAGAGCTTCGAATTTTGGCAAAGAAAGTCACGTACGATTGCCTTTATTTTTTTCCTCAGCAGCAGTACTTAATCGATTAAGAGGCGATTAAGACTTTTCACTCAATCTGACGTTACTCGATTATCATGCAGCTTAATCGATTAAGCATCGATTAAGCTGCACAATTTTGCAGTATCCAGACTTTGAAAGGCCATAACTTCTTCGTTACCCGTTGGATCTTCCTCAAATTTTAAAGCAAGCTTCCCTACATACTAATCTTCACATCCAACGGTGGAATTTGTGTTTAGAGTTGTAAATCTTTTATTTTGAACTTCCTAATATAGGGTGTTTATAACACCAAAAACATCGCTTCTAACGCTCTTTTGTTCATCTTTCAACCTCCTTTCTGATGTCAATGCTTCTTGATTCCTTTATGGGATTCAAAGAACTCCTAATCCATCATTTTAAATCCTTTTTGGAATAATCCTTACTTCCAAATCTTATCATTATTCTAATTACTCTTAGAATTAAAATTCGGGATGTTACAATTCATGTAAGACCTGGGCTGATGAGGGCAGGGAGTGATCGCCGGTACAAGAGGCACGGACAAGGAGCGGCTCCTGGCAGGCTTCTAAGGGATGGGTACATGGATGAACCGACACACCGGAATGAGAGGGTGGTCCTGAGACTGTGTAGGAATGGGACTACACAGTACAGGAAGGCTTAAATGAATTGATTAGTACTACCCATATCAACAAGATGCATCTTTTTTTCGGTAGCCCATCACATAAGAACTCCATGGTTAAGCGTGCTTGACTTGGGGTAATTCTGGGATGGGTGACCTCCTGGGAAGTTTTCTCGGGAAGTGTGCGAGTGAGGACAAAGCACGCTGAAAAGACTCGTGTTGGTATGTGGGGACAGTCACAATCCATTTGCCTGCCAGGGATGTTACACCTGCTGGCTACTGTTGATATTATATAAATGTGTTTATCAGGTTGAAGATTCAGAAAAGTCCGAAAAACAAACAAAACTCCGTTCGTTTGATGGTTGATTTTCATAAATTAAAAAGGAATTTTTAAGCCCGTATTTTAATATAAGGGGAATTAAGGGTAATTAATTATAGGGTGTTACATTTATGGTATCAGAGCAGTTTCTCCTCGGCCTTGGAGTTATGCAAACTCCACATGATTACTCACCTAGCGAGTAATTGATGCTCATAGTAAAAGTTTAGGAATTTAATAGTATGATTATAGTACTATGGATACATTTAGTAGTTAAGTCTTACTGGTCTGTTCTCTTTGGCTAAGCAGTATGGCTGGAAGAAGGGCTGCTAATGATGGGCTTGCAGCCATTCTGGAGCATCTGTCACAGATGCAGCAGCAGCAAGGAGAGCAGATAGCAGCTGCCGCAGCAGCAGCAGCTACAGCAGCAGCAGCAGCTCTACAACCAGCTCCAGTTAAGGTTGACTGGATGGCTAGGTTCCGCAAGAACGATCCACCTCGTTTTGAGGGTGGAAATGACCCTGATGGGGCACAGAGATGGATACAGGAGATCGAGAAGATCCTCCGCTCTATTCACCCACCCATGGAGCAGCATGTTCGACTGGCGGAATTTATGCTGACCAATGAGGCTGAGCATTGGTGGGACCAGCAAAGGAGGGGATTGGAGGCAGCCAATCCAGTTGTTTCTTGGGAAGTATTCAAGGATCTCTTTCTAGGGAAGTATTTCCCTGAAGACGTTGTTGGAAGTCAAGCTTTCCCAAGGACTTCAAGTGCAAATATTCTATATGGTTTTGATGATAACAAACTCAAGATTCTCAAGTTCATATCAAGTGCAATCACAAGATATTCATCCTTCAAGTCCAAGCTTCAAGTTGAAGAATCATGCAAATGAAGTTGAAGGCTCAAGCAAATAGAAGACCTTTTAACCCTTTCCCTTAGGACATCATGTAAGGTAATGAAGTCAAGGTTTATATTATGTTAAAAGGTCAATATAAGTTTTTCTAAATATATTTTTCATAATTAAGGAGAAGAAAAAGAAGTTTTTGTTGCTTTTGGGCCTCAAAATCTCGAGAGGGGGGGGGGGGTGAATCGAGTTTTATTATGTATTGAAAAATTTGTACCAAATTAAAAAATTGTTTTGAGACGGAGAGATTAAACGATTGTTATGGATCGCGAAAACGATAGAAAAATATAATCGAGTAGCGCGGAAACGTAAATAAAGTAAATATGCGGAAAGTAAAAGATAAGGGTTAGAAAAGCATGCACCGGTGAATTTTATACTGGTTCAGCCTTCCCGTCGAAAGGCCTAGTCCAGTCCCCAAGCGACCCGCCTGAGAGTTCTTATAACCAAGCAATAGAGCCGCACCCTATTACAACCAAGAGCACCCCTCACACTACTAGGAACCTCCGTTCGCTAGGGGCCTCAATCACACAGCAGGGTTCCTCGCCCTACAAACGCATCAACGTTCAACTATGGGATTCTCTCTCTACCACTAAGGTTTAGAACGAATATGATTGTGATTACAATAGCTTTGTGTGTTCTTAAAACACAGATACAACAATATGCTTTATGATAGTGAAGTAGTGTTTCTCTAGATGTTACTCAGCCAATAAGGATTTGTTCTTCAAAAAGTATGAACGATGAAAAGCAGAAGACTTGAGAAGAAGAAGAGAGAAAACGTGAAGAGCAAAAAGAATGAATGAAAAACTATCTGATCGTGAAAAATGTTGGAGTGAATGATTTAAAAAGAAAACCAATTTGAATCAACAATGATTTTGAATTAAGTAAAACAAATCAAAATAGAATAATAAAAGATTTGTAATAAGTTTTAAAATCAAAATAAAATAAAGATTTGATTCTTAAAACCAAAAAGGAAATAATTCAAATTTAAAATCATTTTCGAATTTTATAAAATATATCAGAATCTTTTATATATAAACAAATCAGGAAATAATAAAAATGATTCTGACACGTTTTTCAATAAATCAAGAAATAATCGATTACATAGAAGCAATAATCGATTACTTCTACAAAAATAGAAATTCTTAAAACATTTGAAAAACATGTAATCGATTAGGCTAAGAATAGTTAATCGATTACATCACTCCTGTTCATTATGTGATGCAACTATAATAATCGATTACACTCATAAGTTAATCGATTACTAAGCCTCTGTTTTGCATATGATGCAACATCATGTAATCGATTACTACAAAACTTGTAACCGATTACAAAGCCTCTGAAAATATATGATGCAACAATTATAATCGATTACTTGACCAATGTAATCGATTACTTCCATAAGAAAGTAACTGATTAACAAAAATCACTTAATCGATTACAACCTCTCTGATTTTTCTATGATGCAACAAAGTTAATCGATTACTTTAGCAAATAATCGATTACTCCCTCTTGCACACATACAAATATACAGAGTTTTGTAACATCAATTATTTTACTAAGGTTAAATGCAGAAAACACATTTTTCATGCAAAAACACGTTTTTCCTTCTTCTCTAAAAAATGAAAAACTTATTGGCTTTGTAACTACTTAAAGAAACAAAAACTCCATTACCTTACATTTTGATCTAAAGAGAAGGTTTCTATTCTATGCTTGCTTGAGTCTTCAATCTTGAGACTTGGCTTGCACTTGTGAGCTTGAACTTGAGTTGGCTTGTTATCATCAAAACATATAAAAGAATTCCTTTGAAGTCCATAGAGAGTTTGAAGCATGCCTTCCAACCAGCTTGACTTCCAACACTCCCCCTTTTTGATGATGACAAACAACCATTCTGATATGCTCTTTATTATCTGCATCACAAGTGTTATACAAGCATATATAATAATAAAACCTTTCTTAGAATCATTAAATACAGGAAAAAAAATAATGGATTATTTCATCTCCCCCTGTATGAATGCTTAAAAATATATCATTTTTGAACCAAGCATCCTTCCAGAATAATGGATTATATCTTCTCCCCCTGAATGTATTAGCCAACAAAAATTAGCCAATATATCAGATATCAGAATCTCTCTCCCCCTTTTGTAATCATCAAAAAGATGTGCAATCTCCCCCTGAAACACTAAGAAGATGCATCAATAATAACATGAGAGATAAAGATTCACATATTCAAAAGAGGTGAGAGGCAGAAGCTAGACCAATTTCTCTACGAATGAAAAAGAAACTTTCTTTTGGAAGCGGTTTCGTAAAGATATCAGCCAACTGCCGCGAAGTCTCAACATACTCTATAATGCAATCACCCTTCTGAATAAGATCACGAATAAAATGGTGTCGAATCTCGATATGCTTAGTGCGAGAATGTTGCACTGGGTTTTTGGTAATAGAAATAGCACTTGTATTATCACATTTAATAGGAATGTGATCTAGACTTACACCAAAGTCTAGGAGTTGTTGTTTTAACCATAAAATCTGAGCGCAACAACTACCCGCGGCTACATATTCAGCCTCAGTTGTAGATAGGGCAACACTAGACTGTTTCTTACTAGCCCATGATACCAATGAATTGCCAAGAAGATGACAAGTGCCGCTAGTGCTTTTTCTATCTACTTTGCAACCAGCAAAGTCAGAATCAGAATACCCAACAAGATTACAAGATGAACCTTTGGGGTACCACAAACCCATATCAGTTGTGCCAGACAGATATTTCATTATACGCTTCGCAGGAACCATGTGCGTTTCTTTTGGATTCGACTGGAACCGAGCACAAAGACACACACTAAACATGATATCCGGCCTACTTGCCGTTAAATAGAGAAGGGATCCGATAATACCTCGATACTTTGTTATTTCTACGGATTTACCTCCTTCGTCTTTGTCCAAGTAGCATGATGTGCTTATCGGTGTTGCAACTGCCTTGGCCTTATCCATGCCAAATCTTTTCAGTAATTCTTTGCAGTATTTGGTTTGACTAATGAAGATTCCGTCCTTTGCTTGCTTTATTTGTAATCCCAGGAAAAAGTTCAGATCGCCCATCATAGACATTTCGAACTCTTCCTGCATCATACTAGAAAATTCCTTGCAAAGGATTTCATTAGTAGCACCGAATATAATATCATCTACATAAATCTGAACTAAAAGAATGTCCTTTCCTTTCTTTTTGATAAAAAGTGTGTTGTCAACCTTCCCTCTTTCAAAATTATTTTGCGGTAAAAATTTGCTAAGACGGTCGTACCACGCTCTAGGAGCTTGTTTTAGACCATACATGTGTGCTAAGGTGGATATATTTGGACTATTCTAATTTTTATTCATACTAAGGTGGATCATGGGTGCTAAATTTTTTTAAAATATTTTTAATTATCATGATCACTCCATGGTTGAATTAAATCATGTGTGCTTTACACCTTTTTGAAAATTCTTTTTAGCACATGATTATTTTTGGTATAGTCCTAGATACCTGTTACATATAGTGTGTTACATCATGTGAGGTTAAAATTTTGTTGTTATCTTCTATCACATGATTACACTTTATATGTAATGATATTGCATTGATATATGAGGACATGCTTGTATTTGTAAGGACATGTTTGGTACAACATGGACTTATAACATAAGCATGGTATTATTTTCTTTTTATGATTAGTGCATATGTTTAATTTGTTCATTCATATTTTTCCTTCACAATATCCTTGATATTTGTGAGGAAATGTAACTAATCATATAGGATCCAAGTCTTTGGATACCAAAAGAAAATTCTTTAAGCAGTTTTGTAGGTATCACTACTAGTGCCAAGCCTTGGAACTCTCACAAGGAATGCATGCACGATGGACTTAAATGAAAAGATACCAAATAAGGACATGGACTCAATCAAGGGAAATGCGACTTATATAGACACAAGTGGAGCTCTTAACATGTTGTTTAATAAGAACGAGAGACTTAAAGGAAGAACTCTACAAGTGCACAAACATCCCTTATGATGTGGAAAATCAACACCTTCGATAAGTATCACTGCACTTATTTGTTTTACTATATGATATTTATCTTTGTGTCACACATGTTTATCTTCATGCTGAAATTTTATTTATTCATTCTTCGATATGTTGGTACAAATTTTTTTTGAAGAATAAATTATTTTTCAGCATACACTGTATTCATGTGTTACTAATTCCTAAGGATCCAATTAACTTGGATACCAAGAGATACATGTGCTAATTAGTTTTGCAGGTATTCCTACAAGTATCAGTATGCAAGTCCTCTATAAACTTGGTTAATGGATTCAAATGAAAAGAGAACTGGGCAATACTCAAATACTTGAAGGTGATACGGCAATATCAAGATGATCTCTTGGAATGGAAAAAGGTTCAACACATCGAACAGGAGGAGACATCCTTCAAGATGCTACATGATGAATTTATCAATAGAAGGAACTCCAAAGCTCTCGCTCTCAATCATCACTATAAGTATCACTAATATTTTAATTATTTTGTGATGATTCTACTTATGATATGTGCTACATGACATTTTGTGCTTAATTGCATTGAATAATTATTGTCATGGCATATAGGTCTTCAAATTTTTGTGATGATAATAAGCATACACATGTTTTTAATGATGAATTTGATCTCCCTTTATAAATTGCTTGATTGAATCATTCTTTTTGAAATGGGGAGAAAAACTTTTTCAAATCTGCATAAAAACATGTTTCGCTTCTTCACTCTATCTTGACATCATGCGCCTATTTAACTATTTATTGGGACAAAATTTTTTCCCATAACTCCTTGTGCTGATGTCAAATAGGGGGAGTAAAGTATGTAACAAATCTCCTTGTTATTATTAATGCTTCTACCCAGTGTTTCAGGGGGGGTTTAGCATTTGGTTTATTTGATCAAAAGGGGAGAGATATTTTACAAAAGACATGGGCTTAATGAAGACAAAAGGGGAAGAGAACCAAATGTCGTCGACAAAACAAAAGGGATCATGTGATAACTCCCATGGAAAGAAAAGTGAGAAGTCAAGCTTACTCATGGGGAGAAGAATTCTGAGCCTTATTGCATATCTGATAAATAACAAAAGGGGGAGAAGGAAAGTTCAAGCATAACAACAAGAGAAGGACTCTTAACCCACTTTTTGCTGTTGACAAAAGGGGGAGAAGAATTCCTGAATGATGCTGAATGATGCTGAATGTTGCAAGGATGCGAAGCATTTAATTTGTTATATATCCTTTTTGTATCCTTGTTGTATTATTTGTGTTCTAGGGATAAGGATGTGTTTATTATATATACAATTGCTTGTATAACACTTGTGATGCAGATCATTTAGAATACAGGTTTGTCATCATCAAAAAGGGGTAATGTTGGAAGTCAAGCTTTCCCAAGGACTTCAAGTGCAAATATTCTATATGGTTTTGATGATAACAAACTCAAAATTCTCAAGTTCATATCAAGTGCAATCAAAAGATATTCATCCTTCAAGTCCAAGCTTCAAGTTGAAGAATCATGCAAATGAAGTTGAAGGCTCAAGCAAATAGAAGACCTTTTAACCCTTTCCCTTAGGACATCATGTAAGGTAATGAAGTCAAGGTTTATATTATGTTAAAAGGCCAATATAAGTTTTTATAAATATATTTTTCATAATTAAGGAGAAGAAAAAGAAGTTTTGTGAAAATCAGTTTTTATATCTTAGTTTTGGTGAAAATAATTGATGTTACAAAAATCTGAATATTTTTATGTATGCAAGAGAGAGTAATCGATTACTTGCCTAAAATAATCGATTAACTTTGTTGCATCATAGAAAAATCAGAGAGCTTGTAATCGATTAAGTGAACTTTGCTAATCCATTACTTTCTTATGAGAGTAATCGATTACATGGCTCAAGTAATCGATTAAAATTGTTGCATCATATATTTTCCCGAGACAAAGTAATCGATTACATGTCTTGTAGTAATCGATTACATGATGTTGCATCATATAAAAATCAGAGGCTCTGTAATCGATTATTAGAATAGTAGTAATCGATTATATGAGTTGCATCATACATTAAACAGAAGTGAAGTAATCGATTACATGCATGTGATAATCGATTACTGGTTTTTAAAATGAATTTCAAAGCTTCTATTTTTAAAGGGATAATCGATTACCTCCCTGAAGTAATCGATTACCTCAAGTTTTATTGAAAAACGTGTCAGAATCATTTTGATTTATTTCCTAATTTGTTTTTACTTAATTGATTCTGATTTATTTTCAAAATTCAAATTTGATTTTATTTTTGAAAACATTCCTTTTTTGTTTTAAGAATCAAATCCTTGATTTATTTTCTAAATCTTTTTTATTTGGTTTTGATTATAAAACTTAAATTATTTTATTTCCAAAATCGTTTTTGATTTGATTCTGATTCTATTTTCAAATTCAAATTTCAAATTTCAAATCTTTGGTTTTAATTCTTAAATATTTTATTTTATCTTTTGATTTGTTTTTGATTTCAAAAGTAACTCTATTTATTTTGTTTTTGAAAAACATTTCTCACTTCCACATTGAACAACTTCTGATAATCACGCTCTTCTTCTTCTTCTCATATTCTCTGGTTTTCACGCTCAATCTTTTTGAAGAAAAACTAAACCTTATTTTTGGCCTTGTAACAACCTTATCTAGACTTCATTGCTAGAGTGTTTAATTGTTGTATCTGTGTTATCTAGAACACATATTTGTTAGAGTGGCCTTTATTGTTGTATCAGCACTATTGAGAGTGCACTATAGGTCTTGTACCCAATCACTCATATTGTAACCAGTGTTGTAAGGGGTGTGTAACCCTTAGAGACTAGGGAGTGAATCTCCTAGTGCGAACGTGTTGCGTTCGTGGTGTTTGTAGGGTGAGGAACCCTGCTGTGTGGGTAGTGCTAGATGAACGGTGGGGCACCTAGTAGTTAGGCTATCTGGTTTATTAAGGTCCCTGGCGAAAGGAGGTTCCTAGAAGCTTGCGGGGCGCTCTGGTTGTACTTGGGGACGCGAGGCGTCTTTGGTTTAGTGAAAAGCTCAAGCGGGTCGCTTGGGGACTGGAGTAGGCCGGGTTTGCCGAACCAGGATAAAATCTCCGGTGCAATCTCTTCTATCCCTCATCTCTTTATTTTCGTTATTGTTGTTGCATGTGCATTGTTGTTATAATTATCATTATTGCATCATAGCGATTATTTTCATAATAATTAATTTAAAGGATTTTAAATTAATTAGCGCAGTAACATTGTTTTCGTTGTTCTTATTTTAATTTGTTTTCCGCGCATATTAGTTATTATTATTATTATTATTTTTATTATTATTAAAGCTTCCGCAAAATCGTTTTTATTCAATATATTAGTTTTCCGCTGTAAAATCTCTTTAATTTTATTGAAAACGATTTGAAACCAATGTTTTCATAAACACCCAATTCACCCCCCCCCCCCTCTTGGGTGTCAGCTGCCAATCCTATCAATAATTCTAACAATTGGTATCAGAGCTTCGTGCTCTGGTAAAGGCCTAACAGCCTGAGTTAAAGATCCGTTGTAGATTGGCAGCGTTGGGATATTTATTTGTTTTAATATGGAGGGATTTTCATTCGATGGTGCACCATTTTTTGATGGAAATAATTTCCACTATTGGAGTGCGAGAATGAAAATATTTTTACAATCTATCAGCATTCGTCTATGGAATGTCGTTTTACATGGTTTTGATGAAAAATCTTCTTCCTTGAATTTTCAAGCTATGCATGTTTTTAAAAATGCTTCGAACCATGATGCATTTGCTATTATTGAAAATTGTGAAAATTTTAAGGATATTTGGGACACTTTACATCTTCACTATGCTACTAATGATCTTGTTGAGAGTGTAAGTGTCCATAGGAAAGAGGAGAAGAAACAACAATAAGTTGCTATAGAACGTGAAAGGACCAACTCCCTAGACAAAGATTCTGATGATGATATTGAAAGCGTGGGGAGCAGTTCAATGTACGATGACGATGAACTTGAAATATTATTTGAAAGCTTCATGGACTCAATGGAGGAATCAAGCTCTTCGGATGAGGAATCAATGGAAGATGAAAATGAAACATCCGAACACTTGGCCCATGAGGAACATGAGGTAATTCAAAATAGTCTATGTTCTAAATTTCTGCACTATACATATAATGATTTGATATCTTTAGAAAATAAAAACTTGGACTCTTTACAAAAAATATCTCTAATTGAAAACGAAATTGATATTTTGAAAAATGGAGATATTTTTGATAAAGAGATGTTTTTAGAAAATAGCTCCTCAACCATTTTTGAAAATTCCTTAGATATTGAAAAACAAGTTGAGGAAGCACTTTTTGAAAGTAACATTGAAAAATTAAATTGTTCAAATTCTTTACTTGATGAAATTGAAAATAATGTGGATATCCAAAATTCAAGTAAAGTGGATGACAATAATATTTTTCAATGTGAAATGAAAAATTCCAAGTTTCGTGAAAATAATTTTGAAAAAATCATATCATCATCCAAACCCATTACATGCAATTATTGTGGTTGTTTAGGACATTAAACCAAAAGGTTCTCCTTGTGTTAAAAATGTGCAGGAAATTAAATCAAAGGGTGAACCATTTGGACAACATAAGGGGAAGTCAAAGAGTCTTTGGCACACGAAAAGCAATATGGACAAAAGAGGAAGATGCTCTCAACCAAAGCTTCTCGCGTGCAAAAAGGTGAAATCATAAGGTTGAGGACCTCAAACAAAAAGCAATGGCATGAACCTAAAAGAGGAGAAAAAGGGAAAATAAAAAAGATGGTACCTAAGAGGACAAAAACTAAATGGGTTGATCAAAAGAGAAAGATGCCTACCAACACCAAAGCTTCACATGAGAAATATGGAAGATCCAATATGTTCAAAAATCAAAAGGTGAAGCAATGGGTTAAGGCAAGAACTTCCTTGGTCAACAAACCTAAGGTATCTATCTTTCATTCCTCTTATATCAATGACTATACAAAGGTATATTTGGACTATTCTAATTTTTATTCATACTAATGTGGATCATGGGTGCTAAATTTTTTTAAAATATTTTTAATTATCATGATCACTCCATGGTTGAATTAAATCATGTGTGCTTTACACCTTTTTTAAAATTATTTTTAGCACATGATTATTTTTCGTATAGTCCTAGATACCTGTTACATATAGTGTGTTACATCATGTGAGGTTAAAATTTTGTTGTTATCTTCTATACATGATTACACTTTATATGTAATGATATTGCATTGATATATGAGGACATGCTTGTATTTGTAAGGACATGTTTGGTACAACATGGACTTATAACATAAGCATGGTATTATTTTCTTTTTATGATTAGTGCATATGTTTAATTTGTTCATTTATATTTTTCCTTCACAATATCCTTGATATTTGTGAGGAAATGTAACTAATCATATAGGATCCAAGTCTTTGGATACCAAAAGAAAATTCTTTAAGCAGTTTTGTAGGTATCACTACTAGTGCCAAGCCTTGGAACTCTCACAAGGAATGCATGCACGATGGACTTAAATGAAAAGATACCGAATAAGGACATGAACTCAATCAAGGGAAATGCGAGCTCTTAACATGTTGTTTAATAAGAACGAGAGACTTAAAGGAAGAACTCTACAAGTGCACAAACATCCCTTATGATGTGGAAAATCAACACCTTCGATAAGTATCACTGCACTTATTTGTTTTACTATATGATATTTATCTTTGTGTCACACATGTTTATCTTGATGCTGAAATTTTATTTATTCCTTCTTCGATATGTTGGTACAAAATTTTTTGTGAAGAATAAATTATTTTTCAGCATACACTGTATTCATGTGTTACTAATTCCTAAGGATCCAATTAACTTGGATACCAAGAGATACATGTGCTAATTAGTTTTGCAGGTATTCCTACAAGTATCAGTATGCAAGTCCTCTACAAACTTGGTTAATGGATTCAAATGAAAAGAGAACTGGGCAATACTCAAATACTTGAAGGTGATACGGCAATATCAAGATGATCTCTTGGAATGGAAAAAGGTTCAACACATCGAACAGGAGGAGACATCCTTCAAGATGCTACATGATGAATTTATCAATAGAAGGAACTCCAAAGCTCTCGCTCTCAATCATCACTATAAGTATCACTGATATTTTAATTATTTTGTTTCTACTTATGATATGTGCTACATGACATTTTGTGCTTAATTTCATTGAATAATTATTGTCATGGCATATAGGTCTTCAAATTTTTGTGATGATAATAAGCATACACATGTTTTTAATGATGAATTTGATCTCCCTTTATAAATTGCTTGATTGAATCATTCTTTTTGAAATGGGGAGAAAAACTTTTTCAAATCTGCATAAAAACATGTTTCGCTTCTTCACTCTATCTTGACATCATGCGCCTATTTAACTATTTATTGGGACAAAATTTTTTCCCATAACTCCTTGTGCTGATGTCAAATATGGGGAGTAAAGTATGTAACAAATCTCCTTGTTATTATTAATGCTTCTACCCAGTGTTTCAGGGGGAGTTTAGCATTTGGTTTATTTGATCAAAAGGGGAGAGATATTTTACAAAAGACATGGGCTTGATGAAGACAAAAGGGGAAGAGAACCAAATGTCGTCGACAAAACAAAAGGGATCATGTGATAACTCCCATGGAAAGAAAAGTGAGAAGTCAAGCTTACTCATGGGGAGAAGAATTCTGAGCCTTATTGCATATCTGATAAATAACAAAAGGGGGAGAAGAAAAGTTCAAGCATAACAACAAGAGAAGGACTCTTAACCCACTTTTTGCTGTTGACAAAAGGGGGACCTGAATGATGTTGAATGATGCTGAATGTTGCAAGGATGCGAAGCATTTAATTTGTTATATATCCTTTTTGTATCCTTGTTGTATTATTTGTGTTCTAGGGATAAGGATGTGTTTATTATATATACAATTGCTTGTATAACACTTGTGATGCAGATCATTTAGTATACAGGTTTGTCATCATCAAAAAGGGGGAGTGTTGGAAGTCAAGCTTTCCCAAGGACTTCAAGTGCAAATATTCTATATGGTTTTGATGATAACAAACTCAAGATTCTCAAGTTCATATCAAGTGCAATCAAAAGATATTCATCCTTCAAGTCCAAGCTTCAAGTTGAAGAATCATGCAAATGAAGTTGAAGGCTCAAGCAAATAGAAGACCTTTTAACCCTTTCCCTTAGGACATCATGTAAGGTAATGAAGTCAAGGTTTATATTATGTTAAAAGGCCAATATAAGTTTTTCTAAATATATTTTTCATAATTAAGGAGAAGAAAAAGAAGTTTTGTGAAAATCAGTTTTTATATCATAGTTTTGGTGAAAATAATTGATGTTACAAAACTCTGAATATTTTTATGTATGCAAGAGAGAGTAATCGATTACTTGCCTAAAATAATCGATTAACTTTGTTGCATCATAGAAAAATCAGAGAGCTTGTAATCGATTAAGTGAACTTTGCTAATCCATTACTTTCTTATGAGAGTAATCGATTACATGGCTCAAGTGATCGATTAAAATTGTTGCATCATATATTTTCCCGAGACAAAGTAATCGATTACATGTCTTGTAGTAATCGATTACATGATGTTGCATCATATAAAAATCAGAGGCTCTATAATCGATTATTAGAATAGTGGTAATCGATTATATGAGTTGCATCATACATTAAACAGAAGTGAAGTAATCGATTACATGCATGTGATAATCGATTACTGGTTTTTAAAATGAATTTCAAAGCTTCTATTTTTAAAGGGATAATCGATTACCTCCCTGAAGTAATCGATTACCTCAAGTTTTATTGAAAAACGTGTCAGAATCATTTTGATTTATTTCCTGATTTGTTTTTACTTAATTGATTCTGATTTATTTTCAAAATTCGAATTTGATTTTGTTTTTGAAAACATTCCTTTTTTGTTTCAAGAATCAAATCCTTGATTTATTTTCTAAATCTTTTTTATTTAGTTTTGATTTTAAAACTTAAATTTTTTTATTTCCAAAATCGTTTTTGATTTGATTCTGATTCTATTTTCAAATTCAAAATTCAAATTTCAAATCTTTGGTTTTAATTCTTAAATATTTTATTTTATCTTTTGATTTGTTTTTGATTTCAAAAGTAACTCTATTTATTTTGTTTTTGAAAAACATTTCTCACTTCCACATTGAACAACTTCTGATAATCACGCTCTTCTTCTTCTTCTTCTTCTTCTCATATTCTCTGGTTTTCACGCTCAATCTTTTTGAAGAAAAACTAAACCTTATTTTTGGCCTTGTAACAACCTTATCTAGACTTCACTGCTATAGTGCTTAATTGTTGTATCTGTGTTATCTAGAACACATATTTGTTAGAGTGGCCTTTATTGTTGTATCAGCACTATTGAGAGTGCACTATAGGTCTTGTACCCAATCACTCATATTGTAACCAGTGTTGTAAGGGGTGTGTAACCCTTAGAGACTAGGGAGTGAATCTCCTAGTGCGAACGTGCTGCGTTCGTGGTGTTTGTAGGGTGAGGAACCCTGCTATGTAGGTAGTGCTAGACGAACGGTGGGGCACCTAGTAGTTAGGCTATCTGGTTTATTGAGGTCCTTGGCGAAAGGAGGTTCCTAGTAGCTTGCGGGGCGCTCTGGTTGTACTTGGGGATGCGAGGCGTCTTTGGTTTAGTGAAAAGCTCAAGCGGGTCGCTTGGGGACTGGAGTAGGCCGGGTTTGCCGAACCAGGATAAAATCTCTGGTGCAATCTCTTCTATCCCTCATCTCTTTATTTTCGTTATTGTTGTTGCATGTGCATTGTTATAATTATCATTATTGCATCATAGCGATTATTTTCATAATAATTAATTTAAAGGATTTTAAATTAATTAGCGCGGTAACATTGTTTTCGTTGTTCTTATTTTAATTTGTTTTCCGCGCATATTAGTTTTTATTATTATTATTATTATTAAAGCTTCCGCAAAATCGTTTTTATTCAATATATTAGTTTTCCGCTGTAAAATCTCTTTAATTTTATTGAAAACGATTTGAAACCAATGTTTTCATAAACACCCAATTCACCCCCCTCTTGGGTGTCGGCTGCCAATCCTATCAATAATTCTAACAGACGTGAGAAGGGAGAAGGAGATTGCCTTTCTCCAACTGACTCAAGGCTCCATGTCGGTTGGGGATTATGCAGCTAGATTTAAAGATCTTATTCGTTTCTCTAACTATCGGGATGCCAGTGAGCACGGCAAATGCGTCAAGTTTGAGTCTGGACTCAGGACTGATATTCGCCTCTCTTGCGAGTATCACAATATTGACAATTTGGCCCGCTTGGTCAACATGGCGAGCACTTATGAGAAGGGGCTTAAGAGAAAGATGGTGGAAGACAGAAGCAGATCGATGCAGAGAAGTGGTGGTCCCATAAGGGGCAAGGGTGCGGTGCAGCGACCAGGCCCCTATCCACAGCCTCGAGAAGGCCCTATAGGGGGTTCCTCTGGTCTTATTCCGCCTTGTCCTCAGTGTGGCAAGCAGCATAGGGGTGTATGCTGGAGTATGAGCCAGAACCAGCCGAACGTCACATGTTTTAAGTGTGGGCAGCCAGGCCATATTGTTTCTAATTGCCCAAAGAATGCAGTTAAGAAGGAAGCCAATGTGACTAGGGTGCAGAGGGTTGGTGATGGTCGCCCACTTCAGAAAGGAAAGGTGTACACTCTTGATAGAAAGGAGGTGACTGAGGCTGATGAGCTGATTTGAGGTATTGGCCATATAAATGATATTGCATGTGGTATTCTCTTTGACTGTGGAGCTACACACTCTTTTATTTCTGTCAATTGCATGGAAAGATTAAAGCTATCTGCTGTTGAGATGCCTTTTAAATTGTCTGTGTCTACCCCTTCAAATTCAGCTGTGGTTACATCCTTGATGTGCTTGGATTGCCCTCTTCGAGTATTAGAGCGGGAATTCAAAGTAAACTTAATATGTTTGCCCTTAACCAAGCTGGATATCATTCTAGGCATGGACTGGATGTCCCAGAACCGTGTCCTTCTTGATTGTAGCCAGAAGTCAGTAATTTTCTGTCAAGTCTTGGTGTCGGCTTTGGATGATGAGGAAGCATCAGATATCGGTAGAATCCCAGTGGTTTGTGAGTTTCCGGATGTTTTTCCTGCTGAAATTCCCGGATTACCTCCAGCCAGAGAAGTAGAATTTGGCATTGATCTTATGCCTGGTGCCGGCCTGATATCTAAAGCGCCTTACAGAATGGCCCCTCCAAAGTTGGAAGAGTTGAAGAAACAGTTGGAGGAGCTTTTGGCTAAGGGGTTCATAAGGCCAAGTGTTTCTCCGTGGGGAGCCCGTATCCTCTTTGTTAAAAAGAAGGATGGAAGTGTCCGTATGTGCACTGATTACCGGCAGCTGAATGCAGTGAAGGTAAAGAATAAATATCCGCTCCCACGCATCGATGATTTGTTGGATCATCTTAGGGGAGCTGCAGTTTTCTCAAAAATTGACCTCCGATCTGGATACCATCAAATCCGTATCCGAGAGGAGGACATTCCCAAAACTGCCTTTAGAACCCGGTATGGGCATTTCGAATATGTGGTGATGCCTTTCGGTCTTACGAATGCTCCTGCCATCTTCATGGATTATATGAACAGGATCTTCAGGCCGTACTTAGACTCCTTCGTCATTGTATTCATTGATGACATTCTCATTTATTCCAAGAGCCCGAAAGATCATGAAAAACATTTGAGAACGGTGCTCCAAGTTCTCAAGGATAAGCATCTTTATGAAAAGTTTTCTAAATGTAGTTTCTGGTTGAATGAGGTGCATTTTCTGGGGCATGTGATTTCTGAGAAGGGTGTTGCTGTTGACCCTTCTAAGGTGGAAGCGGTGCTTAAGTGGGAGAGACCCAAGTCCATTATTGAGATCAGAAGTTTCCTTGGTATGGCTGGGTATTATAGGAGGTTCATTAAGGGGTTTTCGAAGCTAGCCCTTCCTTTGACTACTCTTACGCGGAAAGGTGTTCCGTTTGAATGGTCCCCAGAATATGAAGATAGTTTCCAGGAGCTGAAGAAGCGATTGACTAGTTCCCCGATGTTGATTTTGCCGAATCCGACTCAATCCTTTGTAGTGTATTGTGATGCTTCGAAACAAGGGTTGGGTTGTGTGCTGATGCAGCAAGGACAAGTCATAGCTTATGCATCCAGGCAGTTGAGGCAGCATGAGCAAAACTATCCCACTCATGATCTTGAGTTGGCGGCAGTAGTTTTTGCTTTGAAAATCTGGAGGCATTATCTATATGGTTCAAAGTTTGAAGTCTTTGGCGATCATAAAAGCCTTCGTTATCTCTTCGATCAAAAGGAGTTGAATATGAGACAGTGGAGGTGGATGGAGTTTCTGAAGGATTATGATTTCAATCTTCAGTATCATCCGGGCAAGGCCAATGTAGTGGCTGATGCACTAAGTCGCAAGACTATGCATGTCAGCAATTTGATGGTGAAGGAGATGCAATTAATCCAAGAGTTCAGTGACCTCAACTTGAATATGCAAGTGAAAGAGAAGAGCATTGTTTTAGAAATGTTGCAGGTTACTAATGACTTGATTGGTCTTATTAGAGAAAGACAAGTTGATGATGCAGAATTACAAAAGTTGTTGGAAGGGGTATCTGTAACACCCCGTCTGAATACCTCATATTTATTTGAAAACCCTAAAAAGATTATTTGAATAAAGTATTTTAAAAGGTGTGTTTTCAAAAGTATTTCTTGGATTAAAATTTGTTTTGTGTTTTTAAAACGATTTTGGATTTTTAAGCAAATGATTTTATGTTGAGCCAAACCTTATGAATTTCGGATTTATGGCATTTTTGGATTTAATTTCCTAAGTACCTTATACCTTGTATTTTTAAGAATGTGATTTTATGATTAAAAAGAAAATGAAAATGAAATTGGTGCATGTGTGTGTATGTGGTGTCGTGGGGGAGTGAGTAGTGTGCATGTGATGTCACTTTTGTTGACTCATGAACCCTAGGCTAGTAAACCATGAGCACTTAGGTTTAACTTAGTGATTAATTGTGGTTAGTGGTTTGACCAACCAATAGGAAGCGAGATTAGCCCTAATTTTTCTCTAGTTGTCTAAAGGCTTGGCTTGAGCCATGCAAGCCTTAGTTTGGCCAATTCTACCCTTCACCCAACAACTCTTGACCAAATTTACCTAAGGGCAAGAAAGGAAAATGTTGTGTGTTGATTTATAGCCCAAACCGTAGCACCCTTACCCATTTGCTTCTCATTTCACTTCTATAACCAAACACAATTCTAAGAGAGCATCCAAACTCTTAGAAAGAAACTAGAAACACATAGAGAGAGAGAGAGAACCCGTGAGCACCCAAGAAGAAGAGGAAGAGGAAGATCAAGTCCTAAGCCTTAGATCCTTGAAGATTAAGTGAAAAGGTTGAAGATCTTTTCTTACTTCTCTAGTTTATTCGAAGATCCTAAAGTTGTTCTAAATGATTTTGATTTCTAAGCCTTGTAAAATTCTTGTTGTTGTTGCATGTCCAATTCTTTTGAAGACCTATGCTTGTCAAGCCTTGACCTTGAATCTCAAGAACTCTCCAAACTTGTAGAACCCAAAACCATGGACATTTCTATTCGGCCTTGCTTAGAAAATTAGGTCATGATGATGATCATTTCATTTTGAGTCCATGCATGTTAGTTTGATGCTTGATGAAGTGGATCTAAATGATTTTCATATTTTGGCTTTCACTTTGAAATTTCTAAAGTTTTGGTCTTGGTTTTATTCTTAAAAGAGCTTTGATCTTTGTTTTGGCTTTGAAAGGATTTCATTCTTCCCTTGATTCTCATGGTTTTGATCTTAAAAAGCTTTGCATGTGATTTTATTGTTCAAAAAAGTTTTGATCCTTTACCTGCATGTTTCGGTTTTGATGAGAAACCAAGAGAAACAATTCTTTTCTAAATGATTTGTGTTTTGATCTAATCCATGAGTATTCCAAAGCCAAGGATTTGAGTTTTTCTTTTGATTTTGTCAAAGTACCATTTGGCCAAGCTTGAAAACAAAGAAACCTAATTATTTTCATGAAAGAGTTCCTTGCATATAACTTCTTTTGATTCCCCATGATTTTAAAAGTGCATGCAAAGGGAAATGAGATTTGTGTTTGAAGAAGCCACGGTTTTGAAGAAGAAAAGAGTTGAGAATTTTTCTAAAACCATGTGCTTTACAAATACATGTTTTGATTTGATATTTTCAAGATTTTGTGAAGAAAAGATGCATCAAAAGTCTTGTTTCTCCATGACTATGATTCGGCCTACTCTAGATTGAAGAGGCTAAATTCTTTTGCATGAATTTGTCTCTTTGAAATGATTATATTTCATGATTGTTTTAAGAAAAAAATTGAAGTGAATGATGTTGTTTTGTTTTGGATTCAATTCGGCGTTCATGGAAGAAAATGAACCAAATGTGTTTGATGATTTTAAAAGTGTTTTCATGATTTAATTTCTTTTATTTCTTGCTGTCCAAGAATTGTTTTCAAGTGTATTAAGTTTTAAAAATACTTTTGAGTTGTGAAAAGACAAGGATTTCAAGTGTTATTGATTTATGGAGATTTAGAATAAAGAATAAAGAAAGTAAAGGGTTTGACTTGAGGATCAAGTGATGATTTCTAATTGAAATGATTTTAATAAAAGTTTATTTATTTATTCGAGGATATTCAGTAGACGGTGGAGACAATTCTCAAAGGGAAGTTAGAGACCTTCAAGGGCAAAGTGCTTTTCTTGCTGGAGTAAGAGGTGAGTGAGTATGAGATAGCAGTGAGCCCGTAACATTGTTACCGGATGGTGGTGCAATGTGTTTATGTTATGCTTATTGTGTCACGCTCTTATGTTCGTTCTCTATTATCTAGAGTTATTTCCTTATTGTGGTGTGTTAAGAGTTTAAGTGATTCATATATGAGATTGAGTGAAGGATTGATGCGTGATGTGATACGGTTTGTGAGATGTGATGAGATGTTGATGTATTGAGAAATAGAATTACGCTTGTGAAGTTGAGATTGTTGTGCTGAAAGTGATAGTGGATGAGCAATGTGGATTTATGAGAAAGTGATGATGTGAGATGTTTGCCCGAGGGGCTTGAGAATGTGAATGTGATGGTGTTGTTAAAGTGGGAAAAAGATGTTAGTTCTAAAAGACTATAGGTTAATTCTAAAAGACTTTAAGAATATTAAAAGAGACTAAAAGACATAAATATTCGCGGTGAGATATGAGAGTGTGAAGTAGTGGAGAGGAAGATACTATGGGTATCTTCGGATACTCAGGTGGAGATTGCATGAGGAGAGGGCAATGACGGTGACTCGTCAAGAAGCCTCGAGTACATTTCTAGGCGGGACGAATCCCATAAGTGGCACACTAACATGGTGGGGACTGGGTCTAATGCCGTGGTAAGGACCGCATTGCTAACTAGAAATGATACTGTCACCTCCTTGAATGCAAGTCTACAACAGTTGAGAGGGACTGGAACGGGGCAATGTGTTTTGCCACTGCGAGGCAGTGAGCCATTATTATATGTTTTGAGGACGAGATCCTCCTGGTCTGGGACCATATGTTTGAGACAGCTGTCGTGCCCGCGTGGTAAAGGTCCTGTACTCCTGTTGGCTTCCGACTAGGTGGATGGAGACCGAGGAGATGTAGAGTGCGCGTTCCTCAGTGATGGTGATTCCCCTACCTCATTGAGTGAGTTAAATATGATAAAACTTAATAACAAAAGAATAAAGAGATGTTGAATATTTAAAAGAATAGGCAAGTATGATAATATTCAGTGGTGTTATGTGTGGCAATGGTTTGAGAGTAATGCTCTTATGTGTGGCTCATCTTATACTGTGAGTGCCTTTATTTATTTATTATGTTGAAGTTAATTTGGGAGAAGCATATTATCTTTCAAGTGCGCGATGTATCTTGGTTCCTGCGTCTTATCCTGAGTATATGGATTCTTCGAGTATCCTTAGTACTGTTCGTCTTTCTATCGTGTCTATTCTGCGACCTTTCAGTCAACCTGTTACGCATGGCGCGCTCTCTCTCCTACCTGGTTGTCGTATTGGCATCCGCCGATATTGCAACGGGTAGATGGCATATCATGTAGCGATCCACATGTGGCCTCTTCAGGGAGGTGCATGGGAAGTGGTACCTGACGGATGGATCTAGAGAGGAGATACTCGGCTGAAGATTGACGATCCGAGACACATTCTGCGGGGAGCAGGCATGGACGTGCATGTTGGGCAAGTCACTCTGCGAGATTATCAAGATGGTGGACCCCGAGAACACCATGAGTTGAATGGTGATCCTGCACCTTTGGCGGCAATGGTTCCTGAACCTATGGAAGAGGAGAGTGCTAGCGAATCCGATCATGTAGCGGAGACCGATCCAAGCGAGGATATGGAGACGGATGCTAGTTCTGCTGATGAGTGATGTCTTGCAATCTGTGTCTAGTAAATGTCTGGTGTCTAGGACCTGAGTCTTTCAGTCGAGGATTATCTTGTAATGAACTAACGATGTAATCAGCTACTTTTATTTTGGTTTGTAAACTCTTTTGTAATGATGGCCTATTTTGGAAAACCTTTTGGAGTATGACTCCAGCACTTGTGGCATCTGTTTTTATTTTAAATGAAAAACTGTTTATATTTCAATGACGATGTTTTGAGTGGAGAGTTTCGAAAGTGACAACTCGATTTTCGAAAGGGTGGTGATGGTTGTTAACGAACTTATATTTTAAAAAAAATGGCCTCATTTTTGCAACAAAATGATAATAATTCAGTTAAGTTTGCGAAAGCGAAAATCGGGCTGTTACAGACTTGGTATCAGAGCAATGTTAATCCTCAGTGGCCTTAAGCCCAGTCTTGCGTGTCTACTCTGTGTACTCTGTGTGCCTAGAGTCTAGGATTCCCTGTTCTTGTGTGTTGAATTCTCTATCTGGTTTATTTAAAGATGAGTCGTACGCGTGGAAGACCTTCCGGTTCAAGTTCGCGAAACCCTGGTGAGGATGCTGATCATTCGGATGCGGCAGACTTCATGACTCGGATGGCAGCCATGATGACTGGAGTTAACGATAATCTTCAAGCGTTGCATCGTTAGGCGCAGCAGAATTTCAACACTCAGCAGCAAGCTCAAAATTTGGAAGCCCAAGGCTATAAAGGATTAGACGAGTTTTGTCATCGAAATCCGAAGGAATTTGCGGGAGGCTTTGCTCCAGATGCGGCTGTAGAGTGGATTGAGGATCTAGAGCGTATTTTCGGGGGAATGGTTCAGTGTAATGATGAGCAGAAGTTGGCTTATGCTGGGTATATGTTAACAAGCGAGGCTGCAGCATGGTGGCGAGTTACTAAGCAGGTGATGGTAAATCAGGGAGAAGCAATGACCTGGGAAGCTTTTAAGCAGAGATTTCTTGAGAAATATTTCCCGATATATCTGAGAATTGAGAAGGAGATGGAATTTTTGAGGCTTACTCAAGGGAATTTGTCGATCGATGAGTATGCTTCGAAATTTGAGGAGTTAGTTAAGTATGTACCTCAGTATGCTGGAGGCGAGAACGAGCGATCTAAGTGTGCTATGTTTAGGGATGGTCTTAAGCATGAGATTAAGTTAGCATTTTCTCATTTTGAGATAGACGATTTTGCTAGCCTGGTGAATCGCTGTCGTATGTACGAAGGAGGTCTGAAAGCGAAGGGAACGGCTGTGAGCTCTTCTTCATCCCATGGACCGGTTCGTAATTTTTCTTTTCACAGATATGCTGGTGGTAGGTATAGGGCTCCGCACCCATATTCTGGTGGAAGGAGAGACCTACGTTTTGGAGGAAGCGGACAAGGTGGAGGTTTCGGAGGCAACGGTAATCGCGGTGGAACTCGTGGGGGCAACAATTCTGGAGGAAATCGCATGGATCGTGGTGATCGTGGCAATTTCGGTGGAGCTAGACCCGTGAGTGTACCTCCTCGTTGCAACAAGTGTGGTCGGAATCATTTTGGCCCGATGTGTCCATCAAGGAGTGTGAATTGTTTCAACTGTGATAGACCTGGTCACATTACGAGAGATTGTCGGGAGCCTAAGCGATCGGCTAATTCGGGGAACGCTAATCGTCCTAATGTGCCCGGGAGAGTGTTCACGATGAGTGGAATTGAAGTTGCAAATGCTGCTAACCTTATCCAAGGTGAACGTCTCATCTATAAGAATTCTTTATTAGTATTGTATGATTCGGGTGCAACTCATTCCTTTATTTCTCATGATGTGGTGAGTAGACTAAATTTGAAAGTAGATGTTTTACCCTATGACTTGATTGTTTCTACCCCTACTGACAAACCCGTGATAGTATCGACTTATTGTCCCAATTGTCCCTTAGAAATAGAAGGAAACACCTATTCTGTTGATTTGATTCAACTACCCCTTCCTCAAATAGACGTTATATTAGGAATGGACTGGCTTACTAGGAATCATGTTCTCTTGAACTGTTCCGAAAAGTCGTTAGTCTTTAGTGAAACTCAGACTTCTTTGCCTAAACCCGATGACCTTGAGCATTTATCTGCCAAGCAAATTCAAACTTCATTGAAGGACGGCGCGGTAGCGTATATGTTTTTGGCTTCACTGGATGTCAAGAAGGACAAGGAACTGCACGAATTACCCGTAATTCGGGATTTTCCCGAAGTTTTTCCGGATGAGATACCTGGTCTACCGCCAATTCGAGAAGTGGAGTTCTCAATTGACGTAATCCCTGGAACTGGACCGATTTCAAAAGCATCATATAGGATGGCACCGGCAGAGTTAGCTGAACTGAAGAAGCAATTGGAGGAAATGTTGGAGAAGAAGATGATAAGACCTAGTGTTTCGCCCTGGGGAGCACCGATTTTATTCGTCAAAAAGAAGGATGGTAGTATGCGTTTGTGCACGGATTATCGGCAATTGAACAAGGTGACAATCAAAAACAAGTACCCTCTGCCCAGAATTGACGATTTGATGGATCAATTAAAGGGACCGACTGTATTTTCTAAGATCGATCTGAGATCAGGGTATCATCAGATAAGAGTAAAGGAGGAAGATATTCCTAAGACTGCTTTCAGAACTCGTTATGGTCATTACGAGTACCTGGTTATGCCATTTGGTGTAACAAATGCTCCTGCAATATTCATGGATTACATGAATAGAATATTTCATCCCTACTTGGATTCATTTGTTGTCGTTTTCATCGATGATATTTTGATTTATTCCAAGTCTAAGGAGGAACATGCTGAGCATTTGAGAGTAGTCTTGACAACGCTAAAGGACAAGCGGTTGTACGCCAAGTTGTCAAAGTGTGATTTTTGGTTAGACTCAGTGCATTTCTTGGGGCATGTGATCTCGAAGGATGGAATCTCAGTGGATCCTGCGAAAGTAAATGCTGTGTTGGAGTGGAAGACACCAACGTTTGTGACGGAGATCCGTAGTTTCTTAGGATTGGCTGGGTATTACCGTCGATTTATCGAAGGATTTTCTCGTTTGTCTTTGCCTTTGACGAAGCTGACGAGGAAAGGTCAACAATTCGAATGGTCGGAGAAGTGCGAGGAGAATTTTCAAGAACTGAAGAGGAGATTGACAACTGCACCAGTGTTAGTCTTACCTGACACAATGAAGTCTTTCAGTGTGTATTGTGACGCCTCGAAGCAAGGTTTAGGATGCGTATTGATGCAAGAGCGAAAAGTGGTGGCTTATGCTTCACGGCAACTGAAGACTCATGAGCTCAATTACCCAACCCATGATTTGGAGCTGGCCGCAGTAGTGTTTGCTTTGAAGATTTGGAGACACTACTTGTACGGTGTAAGAGTTTGAAGTACCTATTCGAGCAAAAGGAGCTAAATATGCGTCAGAGAAGGTGGATGGAATTCTTAAAGGACTACGAGATTGAGCTGCTATATCATCCTGGAAAGGCGAACGTAGTCGCTGATGCTTTGAGTAGGAAGTCGTTGCATGTTTCTGCGTTGATGATCAAGGAGATAAAGTTGATTGAAGAATTTCGAGATCTGAATTTGGGAATGGAGTTAGGACCAAGAAGTATGATGCTGGGGCAACTAACTATTTCGAGTGGATTCATGGAGCGGATAAGGGAACTCCAACCAAAGGATGAGGAACTTCAAGCTAAGAAGGAGCTTTCGGATAAAGGAAAAGAAGTAGAATTCAAGGTTGGAAGTGATGGAATTCTGAGGTATAGAAACTGTATCTGTGTGCCGAACGTTGTGGAGATAAAGGGAATGATTTTGGAGGAAGCACACAAGACTAAATTGAGTTTACACCCTGGTTCACAAAAGATGTATCAGGACCTCAAGAAGATTTTCTGGTGACCTGGAATGAAAAGGGAAGTAGCGGAATATGTATCGCGATGTTTGACGTGTCAGAAGGCGAAGGTAGAACATAAGAAGCCTGGTGGTGAGTTTAAGACCGTTGGAAGTACCAGTGTGGAAATGGGACTGTATCACTATGGATTTTGTCTTTGGTTTTCCCAAGACTCGACGAGGTCATGATGCTGTTTGGGTAATAGTGGACAGACTGACGAAGACAGCGCGATTTATTCCTGTCAACATGAAGTGCTCAATGGATAGACTGGCTGAGCTGTATTTGAAGGAAGTAGTAAGATTGCATGGAGTACCCTCAAGTATAGTATCGGACAGAGATCCACGATTTACTTCGAAATTTTGGGTCAGTTTGCAAACGGCAGTCGGAACCATGTTGGATTTAAGTTCCGCATATCACCCACAGACGGATGGACAGTCAGAGCGAACTATCTAGACATTGGAGGATTTGTTGAGAGCCTGTGTGATTGAGAGTACTGGTGATTGGGATTCTTTTCTGCATCTGATCGAGTTTACCTACAACAACAGTTTCCATTCAAGCATCAGAATGGCACCGTATGAAGCTCTGTATGGTAGGAAGTGCAGAACGCCGTTGTGCTGGTTCGAGACTGGTGAGCATCTGATGATGGGGCCAGACATAGTCCAGCAGACGACCGAAAAGGTGAGGTTAATTCAAGACAGAATGAGGACTGCTCAAAGTAGGCAAAAGAGTTACCAGGACAAGAGAAGAAGTTCGCTAGAATTCAATGAAGGATATTTTGTTTTCATGAAGGTAGTGCCAACTACTGGAATTGGTAGAATGCTCAAAACCCGAAAACTTACACCTCGTTTTATTGGACCTTACCCGATTCTCAAACGAATAGGACCTTTAGCCTATCAAATTGCCTTACCTCCTTTTCTTTCAAACTTACACAATGTTTTTCATGTATCCCAATTGAGAAAGTATGTTCATGATCCCTCACACATCATTGAACCCGACTCGGTACAACTAAAAGAGAATCTCACATTTGAGACCCTACCCTTAAGGATAGATGGTAGTAGTGTTAAGGAGTTGAGAGGGAAGGTTATTCCCTTAGTTAAGGTAGTATGGAGTCGGAATAATGGGGAAGATGCAACATGGGAGCTTGAGAGCAAGATGAGAAGTTCTTTCCCGCACCTGTTTGATCCAGGTACTGTATTTCTCGGGGATGAGAAATCGCTAAGTTGGGGAGAATGTAACACCCCGTCTGAATACCTCATATTTATTTGAAAACCCTAAAAATATTATTTGAATAAAGTATTTTAAAAGGTGTGTTTTCAAAAGTATTTCTTGGATTAAAATTTGTTTTGTGTTTTTAAAACGATTTTGGATTTTTAAGCAAATGATTTTATGTTGAGCCTAACCTTATGAATTTCGGATTTATGGCATTTTTGGATTTAATTTCCTAAGTACCTTATACCTTGTATTTTTAAGAATGTGATTTTATGATTAAAAAGAAAATGAAAATGAAATTGGTGCATGTGTGTGTATGTGGCGCCGTGGGGGAGTGAGTAGTGTGCATGTGATGTCACTTTTGTTGACTCATGAACCCTAGGCTAGTAAACCATGAGCACTTAGGTTTAACTTAGTGATTAATTGTGGTTAGTGGTTTGACCAACCAATAGGAAGCGAGATTAGCCCTAATTTTTCTCTAGTTGTCTAAAGGCTTGGCTTGAACCATGCAAGCCTTAGTTTGGCCAATTCTACCCTTCACCCAACAACTCTTGACCGAATTTACCTAAGGGCAAGAAAGGAAAATGTTGTGTGTTAATTTATAGCCCAAACCGTAGCACCCTTACCCATTTGCTTCTCATTTCACTTCTATAACCAAACACAATTCTAACAGAGCATCCAAACTCTTAGAAAGAAACTAGAAACACATAGAGAGATAGAGAACCCGTGAGCACCCAAGAAGAAGAGGAAGAGGAAGATCAAGTCCTAAGCCTTAGATCCTTGAAGATTAAGTGAAAAGGTTGAAGATCTTTTCTTACTTCTCTAGTTTATTCGAAGATCCTAAAGTTGTTCTAAATGATTTTGATTTCTAAGCCTTGTAAAATTCTTGTTGTTGTTGCATGTCCAATTCTTTTGAAGACCTATGCTTGTCAAGCCTTGACCTTGAATCTCAAGAACTCTCCAAACTTGTAGAACCCAAAACCATGGACATTCTATTCGGCCTTGCTTAGAAAATTAGGTCATGATGATGATCATTTCATTTTGAGTCCATGCATGTTAGTTTGATGCTTGATGAAGTGGATCTAAATGATTTTCATATTTTGGCTTTCACTTTGAAATTTCTAAAGTTTTGGTCTTGGTTTTATTCTTAAAAGAGATTTGATCTTTGTTTTGGCTTTGAAAGGATTTCATTCTTCCCTTGATTCTCATGGTTTTGATCTTAAAAAGCTTTGCATGTGATTTTATTGTTCAAAAAAGTTTTGATCCTTTACTTGCATGTTTCGGTTTTGATGAGAAACCAAGAGAAACAATTCTTTTCTAAATGATTTGTGTTTTGATCTAATCCATGAGTATTCCAAAGTCAAGGATTTGAGTTTTTCTTTTGATTTTGTCAAAGTACCATTCGGCCAAGCTTGAAAACAAAGAAACCTAATTATTTTCATGAAAGAGTTCCTTGCATATAACTTCTTTTGATTCCCCATGATTTTAAAAGTGCATGCAAAGGGAAATGAGATTTGTGTTTGAAGAAGCCACGGTTTTGAAGAAGAAAAGAGTTGAGAATTTTTCTAAAACCATGTGCTTTACAAATACATGTTTTGATTTGATATTTTCAAGATTTTGTGAAGAAAAGATGCATCAAAAGTCTTGTTTCTCCATGACTATGATTCGGCCTACTCTAGATTGAAGAGGCTAAATTCTTTTGCATGAATTTGTCTCTTTGAAATGATTATATTTCATGATTGTTTTAAGAAAAAAAATTGAAGTGAATGATGTTGTTTTGTTTTGGATTCAATTCGGCCTTCATGGAAGAAAATGAACCAAATGTGTTTGATGATTTTAAAAGTGTTTTCATGATTTAATTTCTTTTATTTCTTGCTGTCCAAGAATTGTTTTCAAGTGTCTTAAGTTTTAAAAATACTTTTGAGTTGTGAAAAGACAAGGATTTCAAGTGTTATTGATTTATGGAGATTTAGAATAAAGAATAAAGAAAGTAAAGGGTTTGACTTGAGGATCAAGTGATGATTTCTAATTGAAATGATTTTAATAAAAGTTTATTTATTTATTCGAGGATATTCAGTAGACGGTGGCGACAATTCTCAAAGGGAAGTTAGAGACCTTCAAGGGCAAAGTGCTTTTCTTGCTGGAGTAAGAGGTGAGTGAGTATGAGATAGCAGTGAGCCCGTAACATTGTTACCGGATGGTGGTGCAATGTGTTTATGTTATGCTTATTGTGTCACGCTCTTATGTTCGTTCTCTATTATCTAGAGTTATTTCCTTATTGTGGTGTGTTAAGAGTTTAAGTGATTCATATATGAGATTGAGTGAAGGATTGATGCGTGATGTGATACGGTTTGTGAGATGTGATGAGATGTTGATGTATTGAGAAATAGAATTATGCTTGTGAAGTTGAGATTGTTGTGCTGAAAGTGATAGTGGATGAGCAATGTGGATTTATGAGAAAGTGATGATGTGAGATGTTTGCCCGAGGGGCTTGAGAATGTGAATGTGATGGTGTTGTTAAAGTGGGAAAAAGATGTTAGTGGTCGGGACTTGTCGAAGGGATGGACTAAGGGCAAGCCGACTATAGGTTAATTCTAAAAGACTTTAAGAATATTAAAAGACACTAAAAGACATAAATATTAGCGGTGAGATATGAGAGTGTGAAGTAGTGGAGAGGAAGATACTATGGGTATCTTCGGATACTCAGGTGGAGATTGCATGAGGAGAGGGCAATGACGGTGACTCGTCAAGAAGCCTCGAGTACATTTCTAGGCGGGACGAATCCCATAAGTGGCACACTAACGTGGTGGGGACTGGGTCTAATGCCGTGGTAAGGACCGCATTGCTAACTAGAAATGATACTGTCACCTCCTTGAATGCAAGTCTACAACAGTTGAGAGGGACTGGAACGGGGCAATGTGTTTTGCCACTGCGAGGCAGTGAGCCATTATTATATGTTTTGAGGACGAGATCCTCCTGGTCTGGGACCATATGTTTTGAGACAGCTGTCGTGCCCGCGTGGTAAAGGTCCTGTACTCCTGTTGGCTTCCGACTAGGTGGATGGAGACCGAGGAGATGTAGAGTGCGCGTTCCTCAGTGATGGTGATTCCCCTACCTCATTGAGTGAGTTAAATATGATAAAACTTAATAACAAAAGAATAAAGAGATGTTGAATATTTAAAAGAATAGGCAAGTATGATAATATTCAGTGGTGTTATGTGTGGAAATGGTTTGAGAGTAATGCTCTTATGTGTGGCTCATCTTATACTGTGAGTGCCTTTATTTATTTATTATGTTGAAGTTAATTTGGGAGAAGCATATTATCTTTCAAGTGCGCGATGTATCTTGGTTCCTGCGTCTTATCCTGAGTATATGGATTCTTCGAGTATCCTTAGTACTGTGCGTCTTTCTATCGTGTCTATTCTGCGACCTTTCGGTCAACCTGTTACGCATGGCGCGCTGACTCTCTCCTACCTGGTTGTCGTATTGGCATCCGCCGATATTGCAACGGGTAGATGGCATATCATGTAGCGATCCACATGTGGCCTCTTCAGGGAGGTGCATGGGAAGTGGTACCTGACGGATGGATCTGGAGAGGAGATACTCGGCTGGAGATTGACGATCCGAGACACATTCTGCGGGGAGCAGGCATGGACGTGCATGTTGGGCAAGTCACTCTGCGAGATTATCAAGATGGTGGACCCCGGGAACACCATGAGTTGAATGGTGATCCTGCACCTTTGGCGGCAATGGTTCCTGAACCTATGGAAGAGGAGAGTGCTAGCGAATCCGATCATGTAGCGGAGACCGATCTAAGCGAGGATATGGAGACGGATGCTAGTTCTGCTGATGAGTGATGTCTTGCAATCTGTGTCTAGTAAATGTCTGGTGTCTAGGACCTGAGTCTTTCAGTCGAGGATTATCTTGTAATGAACTAACGATGTAATCAGCTACTTTTATTTTGGTTTGTAAACTCTTTTGTAATGATGGCCTATTTTGGAAAACCTTTTGGAGTATGACTCCAGCACTTGTGGCATCTGTTTTTATTTTAAATGAAAAACTGTTTATATTTCAATGACGATGTTTTGAGTGGAGAGTTTCGAAAGTGACAACTCGATTTTCGAAAGGGTGGTGATGGTTGTTAACGAACTTATATTTTAAAAAAAATGGCCTCATTTTTGCAACAAAATGATAATAATTCAGTTAAGTTTGCGAAAGCGAAAATCGGGCTGTTACAGACTTGGTATCAGAGCAATGTTAATCCCCAGTGGCCTTAAGCCCAGTCTTGCGTGTCTACTCTGTGTACTCTGTGTGCCTAGAGTCTAGGATTCCCTGTTCTTGTGTGTTGAATTCTCTATCTGGTTTATTTCAAGATGATTCGTACGCGTGGAAGACCTTCCGGTTCAAGTTCGCGAAACCCTGGTGAGGATCCTGATCATTCGGATGCGGCAGACTTCATGACTCGGATGGCAGCCATGATGACTGGAGTTAACGATAATCTTCAAGCGTTGCATCGTCAGGCGCAGCAGAATTTCAACACTCAGCAGCAAGCTCAAAATTTGGAAGCCCAAGGCTATAAAGGATTAGATGAGTTTTGTCGTCGAAATCCGAAGGAATTTGCGGGAGGCTTTGCTCCAGATGCGGCTGTAGAGTGGATTGAAGATCTAGAGCGTATTTTCGGGGGTATGGTTCAGTGTAATGATGAGCAGAAGTTGGCTTATGCTAGGTATATGTTAACAAGGGAGGCTGCAGCATGGTGGCGAATTACTAAGCAGGTGATGGTAAATCAGGGAGAAGCAATGACCTGGGAAGCTTTTAAGCAGAGATTTCTTGAGAAATATTTCCCGATATATCTGATAACTGAGAAGGAGATGGAATTTTTGAGGCTTACTCAAGGGAATTTGTCGATCGATGAGTATGCTTCGAAATTTGAGGAGTTAGTTAAGTATGTACCTCAGTATGCTGGAGGCGAGAATGAGCGATCTAAGTGTGCTAAGTTTAGGGATGGTCTTAAGCATGAGATTAAGTTAGCTTTTTCTCATTTAGAGATAGACGATTTTGCTAGCCTGGTGAATCGCTGTCGTATGTACGAAGGAGGTCTGAAAGCGAAGGGAACGGCTGTGAGCTCTTCTTCATCCCATGGACCGGTTCGTAATTTTCCTTTTCACAGAGATGCTGGTGGTAGGTATAGGGCTCCACACCCATATTCTGGTGGAAGGAGAGACCTACGTTTTGGAGGAAGCGGACAAGGTGGAGGTTTCGGAGGCAACGGTAATCGCGGTGGAACTCGTGGGAGCAACAATTCTGGAGGAAATCGCATGGATCGTGGTGATCGTGGCAATTTCGGTGGAGCTAGACCCGTGAGTGTACCTCCTCGTTGCAACAAGTGTGGTCGGAATCATTTTGGCCCGATGTGTCCATCAAGGAGTGTGAATTGTTTCAACTGTGATAGACCTGGTCACATTACGAGAGATTGTCGGGAGCCTAAGCGATCGGCTAATTCGGGGAACGCTAATCGTCCTAATGTGCCCGGGAGAGTGTTCACGATGAGTGGAATTGAAGTTGCAAATGCTGCTAACCTTATCCAAGGTGAACGTCTCATCTATAAGAATTCTTTATTAGTATTGTATGATTCGGGTGCAACTCATTCCTTTATTTCTCATGATGTGGTGAGTAGACTAAATTTGAAAGTAGATGTTTTACCCTATGACTTGATTGTTTCTACCCCTACTGACAAACCCGTGATAGTATCGACTTATTGTCCCAATTGTCCCTTAGAAATAGAAGGAAACACCTATTCTGTTGATTTGATTCAACTACCCCTTCCTCAAATAGACGTTATATTAGGAATGGACTGGCTTACTAGGAATCATGTTCTCTTGAACTGTTCCGAAAAGTCGTTAGTCTTTAGTGAAACTCAGACTTCTTTGCCTAAACCCGATGACCTTGAGCATTTATCTGCCAAGCAAATTCAAACTTCATTGAAGGACGGCGCGGTAGCGTATATGTTTTTGGCTTCACTGGATGTCAAGAAGGACAAGGAACTGCACGAATTACCCGTAATTCGGGATTTTCCCGAAGTTTTTCCGGATGAGATACCTGGTCTACCGCCAATTCGAGAAGTGGAGTTCTCAATTGACGTAATCCCTGGAACTGGACCGATTTCAAAAGCACCATATAGGATGGCACCGGCAGAGTTAGCTGAACTGAAGAAGCAATTGGAGGAAATGTTGGAGAAGAAGATGATAAGACCTAGTGTTTCGCCCTGGGGAGCACCGATTTTATTCGTCAAAAAGAAGGATGGTAGTATGCGTTTGTGCACGGATTATCGGCAATTGAACAAGGTGACAATCAAAAACAAGTACCCTCTGCCCAGAATTGACGATTTGATGGATCAATTAAAGGGACCGACTGTATTTTCTAAGATCGATCTGAGATCAGGGTATCATCAGATAAGAGTAAAGGAGGAAGATATTCCTAAGACTGCTTTCAGAACTCGTTATGGTCATTACGAGTACCTGGTTATGCCATTTGGTGTAACAAATGCTCCTGCAATATTCATGGATTACATGAATAAAATATTTCATCCCTACTTGGATTCATTTGTTGTCGTTTTCATCGATGATATTTTGATTTATTCCAAGTCTAAGGAGGAACATGCTGAGCATTTGAGAGTAGTCTTGACAACGCTAAAGGACAAGCGGTTGTACGCCAAGTTGTCAAAGTGTGATTTTTGGTTAGACTCAGTGCATTTCTTGGGGCATGTGATCTCGAAGGATGGAATCTCAGTGGATCCTGCGAAAGTAAATGCTGTGTTGGAGTGGAAGACACCAACGTTTGTGACGGAGATCCGTAGTTTCTTAGGATTGGCTGGGTATTACCGTCGATTTATCGAAGGATTTTCTCGTTTGTCTTTGCCTTTGACGAAGCTGACGAGGAAAGGTCAACAATTCGAATGGTCGGAGAAGTGCGAGGAGAATTTTCAAGAACTGAAGAGGAGATTGACAACTGCACCAGTGTTAGTCTTACCTGACACAACGAAGTCTTTCAGTGTGTATTGTGACGCCTCGAAGCAAGGTTTAGGATGCGTATTGATGCAAGAGCGGAAAGTGGTGGCTTATGCTTCACGGCAACTGAAGACTCATGAGCTCAATTACCCAACCCATGATTTGGAGCTGGCTGCAGTAGTGTTTGCTTTGAAGATTTGGAGACACTACTTGTACGGTGTAAGAGTTTGAAGTACCTATTCGAGCAAAAGGAGCTAAATATGCGTCAGAGAAGGTGGATGGAATTCTTAAAGGACTACGAGATTGAGCTGCTATATCATCCTGGAAAGGCGAACGTAGTCGCTGATGCTTTGAGTAGGAAGTCGTTGCATGTTTCTGCGTTGATGATCAAGGAGATAAAGTTGATTGAAGAATTTCGAGATCTGAATTTGGGAATGGAGTTAGGACCAAGAAGTATGATGCTGGGGCAACTAACTGTTTCGAGTGGATTCATGGAGCGGATAAGGGAACTCCAACCAAAGGATGAGGAACTTCAAGCTAAGAAGGAGCTTTCGGATAAAGGAAAAGAAGTAGAATTCAAGGTTGGAAGTGATGGAATTCTGAGGTATAGAAACTGTATCTGTGTGCCGAACGTTGTGGAGATAAAGGGAATGATTTTGGAGGAAGCACACAAGACTAAATTGAGTTTACACCCTGGTTTACAAAAGATGTATCAGGACCTCAAGAAGATTTTCTGGTGACCTGGAATGAAAAGGGAAGTAGCGGAATATGTATCGCGATGTTTGACGTGTCAGAAGGCAAAGGTAGAACATAAGAAGCCTGGTGGTGAGTTTAAGACCGTTAGAAGTACCAGTGTGGAAATGGGACTGTATCACTATGGATTTTGTCTCTGGTTTTCCCAAGACTCGACGAGGTCATGATGCTGTTTGGGTAATAGTGGACAGACTGACGAAGACGGCGCGATTTATTCCTGTCAACATGAAGTGCTCAATGGATAGACTGGCTGAGCTGTATTTGAAGGAAGTAGTAAGATTGCATGGAGTACCCTCAAGTATAGTATCGGACAGAGATCCACGATTTACTTCGAAATTTTGGGTCAGTTTGCAAACGGCAGTCGGAACCAAGTTGGATTTAAGTTCCGCATATCACCCACAGACGGATGGACAGTCAGAGCGAACTATCCAGACATTGGAGGATTTGTTGAGAGCCTGTGTGATTGAGAGTACTGGTGATTGGGATTCTTTTCTGCATCTGATCGAGTTTACCTACAACAACAGTTTCCATTCAAGCATCAGAATGGCACCGTATGAAGCTCTGTATGGTAGGAAGTGCAGAACGCCGTTGTGCTGGTTCGAGACTGGTGAGCATCTGATGATGGGGCCAGACATAGTCCAGCAGACGACCGAAAAGGTGAGGTTAATTCAAGACAGAATGAGGACTGCTCAAAGTAGGCAAAAGAGTTACCAGGACAAGAGAAGAAGTTCGCTAGAATTCAATGAAGGAGATTTTGTTTTCATGAAGGTAGTGCCAACTACTGGAATTGGTAGAATGCTCAAAACCCGGAAAACTTACACCTCGTTTTATTGGACCTTACCCGATTCTCAAACGAATAGGACCTTTAGCCTATCAAATTGCCTTACCTCCTTTTCTTTCAAACTTACACAATGTTTTTCATGTATCCCAATTGAGAAAGTATGTTCATGATCCCTCACACATCATTGAACCCGACTCGGTACAACTAAAAGAGAATCTCACATTTGAGACCCTACCCTTAAGGATAGATGGTAGTAGTGTTAAGAAGTTGAGAGAGAAGGTTATTCCCTTAGTTAAGGTAGTATGGAGTCGGAATAATGGGGAAGATGCAACATGGGAGCTTGAGAGCAAGATGAGAAGTTCTTTCCCGCACCTGTTTGATCCAGGTACTGTATTTCTCGGGGACGAGAAATCGCTAAGTTGGGGAGAATGTAACACCCCGTCTGAATACCTCATATTTATTTGAAAACCCTAAAAAGATTATTTGAATAAAGTATTTTAAAAGGTGTGTTTTCAAAAGTATTTCTTGGATTAAAATTTGTTTTGTGTTTTTAAAACGATTTTGGATTTTTAAGCAAATGATTTTATGTTGAGCCAAACCTTATGAATTTCGGATTTATGGCATTTTTGGATTTAATTTCCTAAGTACCTTATACCTTGTATTTTTAAGAATGTGATTTTATGATTAAAAAGAAAATGAAAATGAAATTGGTGCATGCGTGTGTATGTGGCGCCGTGGGGGAGTGAGTAGTGTGCATGTGATGTCACTTTTGTTGACTCATGAACCCTAGGCTAGTAAACCATGAGCACTTAGGTTTAACTTAGTGATTAATTGTGGTTAGTGGTTTGACCAACCAATAGGAAGCGAGATTAGCCCTAATTTTTCTCTAGTTGTCTAAAGGCTTGGCTTGAGCCATGCAAGCCTTAGTTTGGCCAATTCTACCCTTCACCCAACAACTCTTGACCGAATTTACCTAAGGGCAAGAAAGGAAAATGTTGTGTGTTGATTTATAGCCCAAACCGTAGCACCCTTACCCATTTGCTTCTCATTTCACTTCTATAACCAAACACAATTCTGAGAGAGCATCCAAACTCTTAGAAAGAAACTAGAAACACATAGAGAGATAGAGAACCCGTGAGCACCCAAGAAGAAGAGGAAGAGGAAGATCAAGTCCTAAGCCTTAGATCCTTGAAGATTAAGTGAAAAGGTTGAAGATCTTTTCTTACTTCTCTAGTTTATTCGAAGATCCTAAAGTTGTTCTAAATGATTTTGATTTCTAAGCCTTGTAAAATTCTTGTTGTTGTTGCATGTCCAATTCTTTTGAAGACCTATGCTTGTCAAGCCTTGACCTTGAATCTCAAGAACTCTCCAAACTTGTAGAACCCAAAACCATGGACATTTCTATTCGACCTTGCTTAGAAAATTAGGTCATGATGATGATCATTTCATTTTGAGTCCATGCATGTTAGTTTGATGCTTGATGAAGTGGATCTAAATGATTTTCATATTTTGGCTTTCACTTTGAAATTTCTAAAGTTTTGGTCTTGGTTTTATTCTTAAAAGAGCTTTGATCTTTGTTTTGGCTTTGAAAGGATTTCATTCTTCCCTTGATTCTCATGGTTTTGATCTTAAAAAGCTTTGCATGTGATTTTATTGTTCAAAAAAGTTTTGATCCTTTACTTGCATGTTTCGGTTTTGATGAGAAACCAAGAGAAACAATTCTTTTCTAAATGATTTGTGTTTTGATCTAATCCATGAGTATTCCAAAGTCAAGGATTTGAGTTTTTCTTTTGATTTTGTCAAAGTACCATTCGGCCAAGCTTGAAAACAAAGAAACCTAATTATTTTCATGAAAGAGTTCCTTGCATATAACTTCTTTTGATTCCCCATGATTTTAAAAGTGCATGCAAAGGGAAATGAGATTTGTGTTTGAAGAAGCCACGGTTTTGAAGAAGAAAAGAGTTGAGAATTTTTCTAAAACCATGTGCTTTACAAATACATGTTTTGATTTGATATTTTCAAGATTTTGTGAAGAAAAGATGCATCAAAAGTCTTGTTTCTCCATGACTATGATTCGGCCTACTCTAGATTGAAGAGGCTAAATTCTTTTGCATGAATTTGTCTCTTTGAAATGATTATATTTCATGATTGTTTTAAGAAAAAAAATTGAAGTGAATGATGTTGTTTTGTTTTGGATTCAATTCGGCCTTCATGGAAGAAAATGAACCAAATGTGTTTGATGATTTTAAAAGTGTTTTAATGATTTAATTTCTTTTATTTCGTGCTGTCCAAGAATTGTTTTCAAGTGTCTTAAGTTTTAAAAATACTTTTGAGTTGTGAAAAGACAAGGATTTCAAGTGTTATTGATTTATGGAGATTTAGAATAAAGAATAAAGAAAGTAAAGGGTTTGACTTGAGGATCAAGTGATGATTTCTAATTGAAATGATTTTAATAAAAGTTTATTTATTTATTCGAGGATATTCAGTAGACGGTGGCGACAATTCTCAAAGGGAAGTTAGAGACCTTCAAGGGCAAAGTGCTTTTCTTGCTGGAGTAAGAGGTGAGTGAGTATGAGATAGCAGTGAGCCCGTAACATTGTTACCGGATGGTGGTGCAATGTGTTTATGTTATGCTTATTGTGTCACGCTCTTATGTTCGTTCTCTATTATCTAGAGTTATTTCCTTATTGTGGTGTGTTAAGAGTTTAAGTGATTCATATATGAGATTGAGTGAAGGATTGATGCGTGATGTGATACGGTTTGTGAGATGTGATGAGATGTTGATGTATTGAGAAATAGAATTACGCTTGTGAAGTTGAGATTGTTGTGCTGAAAGTGATAGTGGATGAGCAATGTGGATTTATGAGAAAGTGATGATGTGAGATGTTTGCCCGAGGGGCTTGAGAATGTGAATGTGATGGTGTTGTTAAAGTGGGAAAAAGATGTTAGTGGTCGGGACTTGTCGAAGGGATGGACTAAGGGCAAGCCGACTATAGGTTAATTCTAAAAGACTTTAAGAATATTAAAAGACACTAAAAGACATAAATATTCGCGGTGAGATATGAGAGTGTGAAGTAGTGGAGAGGAAGATACTATGGGTATCTTCGGATACTCAGGTGGAGATTGCATGAGGAGAGGGCAATGACGGTGACTCGTCAAGAAGCCTCGAGTACATTTCTAGGCGGGACGAATCCCATAAGTGGCACACTAACGTGGTGGGGACTGGGTCTAATGCCGGGGTAAGGACCGCATTGCTAACTAGAAATGATACTGTCACCTCCTTGAATGCAAGTCTACAACAGTTGAGAGGGACTGGAACGGGGCAATGTGTTTTGCCACTGCGAGGCAGTGAGCCATTATTATATGTTTTGAGGACGAGATCCTCCTGGTCTGGGACCATATGTTTTGAGACAGCTGTCGTGCCCGCGTGGTAAAGGTCCTGTACTCCTGTTGGCTTCCGACTAGGTGGATGGAGACCGAGGAGATGTAGAGTGCGCGTTCCTCAATGATGGTGATTCCCCTACCTCATCGAGTGAGTTAAATATGATAAAACTTAATAACAAAAGAATAAAGAGATGTTGAATATTTAAAAGAATAGGCAAGTATGATAATATTCAGTGGTGTTATGTGTGGCAATGGTTTGAGAGTAATGCTCTTATGTGTGGCTCATCTTATACTGTGAGTGCCTTTATTTATTTATTATGTTGAAGTTAATTTGGGAGAAGCATATTATCTTTCAAGTGCGCGATGTATCTTGGTTCCTGCGTCTTATCCTGAGTATATGGATTCTTCGAGTATCCTTAGTACTGTGCGTCTTTCTATCGTGTCTATTCTGCGACCTTTCGGTCAACCTGTTACGCATGGCACGCTGACTCACTCCTACCTGGTTGTCGTATTGGCATCCGCCGATATTGCAACGGGTAGATGGCATATCATGTAGCGATCCACATGTGGCCTCTTCAGGGAGGTGCATGGGAAGTGGTACCTGACGGATGGATCTGGAGAGGAGATACTCGGCTGGAGATTGACGATCCGAGACACATTCTGCGGGGAGCAGGCATGGACGTGCATGTTGGGCAAGTCACTCTGCGAGATTATCAAGATGGTGGACCCCGGGAACACCATGAGTTGAATGGTGATCCTGCACCTTTGGCGGCAATGGTTCCTGAACCTATGGAAGAGGAGAGTGCTAGCGAATCCGATCATGTAGCGGAGACCGATCCAAGCGAGGATATGGAGACGGATGCTAGTTCTGCTGATGAGTGATGTCTTGCAATCTGTGTCTAGTAAATGTCTGGTGTCTACGACCTGAGTCTTTCAGTCGAGGATTATCTTGTAATGAACTAACGATGTAATCAGCTACTTTTATTTTGGTTTGTAAACTCTTTTGTAATGATGGCCTATTTTGGAAAACCTTTTGGAGTATGACTCCAGCACTTGTGGCATCTGTTTTTATTTTAAATGAAAAACTGTTTATATTTCAATGACGATGTTGTGAGTGGAGAGTTTCGAAAGTGACAACTCGATTTTCGAAAGGGTGGGGATGGTTGTTAACGAACTTATATTTTAAAAAAAAATGGCCTCATTTTTGCAACAAAATGATAATAATTCAGTTAAGTTTGTGAAAGCGAAAATCGGGCTGTTACAGCATCGGGCAATGAAGAGCCCGACTTTGTAAAGGGTTCTTATGGCATTATCCGATTTAGGGGTCGGATATGTGTTCCTATGGATTTCGAAGTTAGAAGGGATATCCTATGGGAAGCACATCGGACCAAAATGAATTTCCATCCCGGTGCAACAAAAATGTACCAAGATCTGAAGAAGATTTATTGGTGGCCAAAGTTGAAAACCGATATAGCAGATCATGTATCTCATTGCCTTACTTGCAAGAAAGTTAAGATTGAGCATCAAAAGCCTGGTGGTCCATTGAGATTACTTGATATCCCGGAGTGGATGTGGGATAGCATAGCCATGGATTTTGTGACGGGTCTACCTAGGACAGCTGCAGGATGTGATACAGTTTGGGTAGTTGTGGACCGTCTCACAAAGTGTGCTCATTTTATTCCGATTCACAAGAAGTACACTCTGGAGAAGTTGACTCAGTTGTATATCAGGGACATAGTGAAGCTGCATGGTGTTCCCACCAGTATTGTATCCGATCGTGATCCGAGATTTCTGTCTCGATTTTGGCAGAGTCTCCAGTAGGCATTGGGTACTAAGCTGAAATTTAGTACGACTTATCATCCGCAGACAGACGGACAATCTCAGCGTACTATCCAGACACTGGAGGACTTGTTGAGAGCATGTGTTTGTGGGAATCTACAATCGGTGGGTGAAACAACTAGGAAACACTAGGAGAACACCTACTAGAAGGGGGGGTTGAATAGGTGTTATAGAAACTTTGAAAGATTTTCGCAAGAAACAAATCTAAACGATTAAAACCAATGAAAATCAATCAATTAACAAAAATTATATCAGAGATTAAGCGGAAACAATCAACACCAATATTCTTATTGATTCACCTAGGTTATGAAAATGATTTTCCCTTTATCAATTTTGCACAATAAAGATTCAATTCAATCAAATATAGAAAAATCACTTTTTCTAGATTTTCAACCAAGAACACAATGAATAGCAAGAATGTAAAGAGTTAAGAGTTTAGAGATACGACACAGTGATTTATCCTGGTTCACTTTCATCCACTTGAAAGCTACTCCAGTCCCCTCTTCAACCAAGAGAGATTCTTCACTATGAGGAATTAGAGTTTCTCAAATTACAAGTAAATGCCTCACAAGACTCCTTCTTGCTAGCCTACAAGAGATACCACACCCTTGCCTTGTAACCCTATTGATATCTAATCTAACCTCTTCACTTGCTTGCCAATATCCCTCACAACAAGACTTCCAATTGCTTGCTTTACTACAAGACTTCCAAATGCTTGTTCTTCAACAAGGCTTCCAAGTGCTTGATGAAATGCCTCACCAAGGCTTCCAATGAAACTTTGCTTGATTCACAAAATCAAGTCTTCCAATGTTGTAGATAGCTTGCCTTTTGCAAAGATTACAACTCAAATGAAAAACAATAACAATCCTATGAATCTCTTTCAAAAGCTATGAAAAGATCAACATGAGAGATTCAAGGTTCTTGATCAAAGAATATAAAAATGAGAGCTTTGATCTTGAGAGAGTGAGAGAGAATAGTGTGGCTTTGATTCTTTGTAAAATTGTGTATCAAAATGATTCTAGTTGATTCTCAATGATAGAAATGATTAGGAAAAGGTTTATATAGAATACCCAAAAGTTAGAGCACTTAGAATAGCTTTTGAGAAGTGAAAAACGTATTTAAAAAACCATATCTGATCGAGTTACTCGAGTGAAATGAGTGTTACTCGAGTAAGCCGAAAGCTTAAAACATTTTACTCGAGTAAAATAATGATTAATCGAGTAAGCCGCAAGCTTGATAAATTTTACTCGAGTGAAATATGTGTTACTCGAGTAATCAGCATAAAAATCACTAAAAACTTGTTTTCTCAAAAACTAAACCTTTTTTTTAAAACCTTTAAGCCACCTATTGATTTTAGACAGAGTGAATACTCAAAATATGATATAACCATGCAATCAAAAGAGATTCACTACCCTCTAATAAACTCTACCAAAACTCATAAACTAAAAGACTTGTGAGGCAAAATATAACACAATAAAACATAAACTACCAAACTAAGTCTTCATGAGTTGGCTCTCTCTTCTTAACTTGATGTTTGTTGTTGCTTGTTGAGCTTGAACTTGATCAACACATTTGTAGCTTGTTCAAAACCTTTTGGCATTTATCAAAACATTCTTCATGGATCTTACAATCTCCCCCTTTTTGAAAATGACAAACATGTTTTGAAATCGTTTGAAGTTCATTGAAGTTGTTGATGCTTGAACCATTTGATCACTTGGTGAGACTCTTGCTCCCCCTCAATTAATGCTTTTAACATTTGAATCCAAATTGAGTAAGCTTGATTCTCCCCCTATCTTCAACAACTTTGCTCAACCTACATAAAAACAACAAAACAACCTTTCTCCAAAACATACTATTTTATTTCTCCAAAAATGTTTCTCCCCTTTTTCAAAACATCATATTTCTCCCCCTTTGGCATTATCAAAAAGAAATATATACCAATTGAAATATAAGATCTAAGCCAAAATAGAAGAAATATAACCAAAGCATCATCGATAGATGGTTACCATGCTTTTATTAAACTCAATATCAAACAAATTGTATACCAATAACATGATATCAATTGTAAAACAATTGTAAGAAATTGATAACAATAGAATTTTCTCAATAGTATAAACAATATCACATTATAAGAAATAATACCAATTGAGAGAACTATGAGCAATACCAATTGTGACTAAACAAATACCAATTGTATAATATTGAATGTTACCAATTTGTAGGATTTTCTTCTTGATACCAATTGAAGTAACAAATGAATGAATATCACATGAAAGTCCTTTTGCTCTTCAATCATACCTACAAAAACAATCATGCTTTGCTTTTTGGTATCCAAATGGTTTTGGATCCATTTTTGTTAGTGTAGGGACTCTCACCCTTTTTCATCCAAACAAAATCTCCTTTAGGTATACCATGCACTTTAATATAACACACATTTGAAGTATGTCCATGAGTACCACAATAGAAACATGTTGGCGCATTTGAAAAATCAACAACATTTCTATGAGACTTACTCTTAGCATTAGTATAACCCAAACCAAACTTGTTTGAATTTTCTCTTTGAAAATTTAACAATGTGCGCAATCTAATATCACCATTTGTGAAACTTGCAAGCTTATTTTTCAAAATAGCATTTTCATCCTTAAGCAACTTGCAATCCTCACAATCAACCACATTATTCAATCTACTAGCACAATCACAAGAAGAACTAGCATATATAAGATCAAGGGTTTCATTTTCAAGATTAAGCTCATCAACTTGTTTTTGAAGTTCTAAAATCTCTTGTTGATGTTTCAAAATGAGCTTCTGTTAGTTCCATGATGAACATGATGAATGTTTTGATAATGACAAAGTGTTTTTGAACAAGCTACAAGTGTTGATCAAGTTTCAAGCTCAACAAGCAACAACAAACATCAAATGAAGAAGAGAGAAAGCAAGCTCATGAAGACCTAAGTTTGAGTGTATTTGTATTTCTTTTATCTTTTGCCTCTCAAGCTTCATAGGTTTTTTATTTGGGTAGATTATTATAGAGGGTAGTGAATCTCATTCATAAGTCATGATTAAATCATAATTTGAGTTTTCACTTAATCTAGAATCAATAGGTGGCTTAAAGGTTTTAAAGGAAAGGTTGGATTTTGAGAAAACAAGTTTTGAACATGTACAGTACCAACTTAATCGATTAAGTGATAACTTAATCGAGTACTACTCGAGTACAAGACTTGCTTAATCGATTAAGTACTGCTGAACTGATTTTTAAAATACGTTTTTCACTTCTCAAAATCAGTTTTTAAGTGCTACAACTTTTGGGTATTCTATATAAACCTTTTCCTATTATTTGTGATGAGTAAGAATCATTTTCATACAAGTTTTACAAAGAATCAAGCCACTCTATTCTCTTTCATTTTTCTAAAGATCAAAGTTCTCATATTTTCATATTCTTTGATCAAGAACCTTTGAATCTCTTATGGTGAATTGTCATAACTCTTGATTGAGATTCATAGGATTATTTTGTGTTTTCTATTGTGTTGTAATCTTTGCAAGAAGGCAAGCCACTACAACAAACAAGAAGTCTTGGTGTGTCGATTTTATCATCAAGCAAGTGCATTCTTATTGAAGAAGAAGAAGAAGTCTTGGTTGTGAATCAAGCAAGTGAAGCCTTGGTGTGTGTATTATCATCAAGCAATTGAAGACTTGTTGTGTCGACTATCAACAAGGGGTAGAGGTTAGATTAGAGAGAAGATCAATAGGATTACAAGGCAAGGGTGTCGGTTATCTCTTGTAGGCTAGCAAGAAGGGAGTCTTGTGAGGCAATCACTTGTAATTTGAGAACTCTAATTCCTCATAGTGAAGAATCTCTCTTGGTTGAAGAGGGGACTGGATGTAGCTTTCAAGTGGATGAAAGTGAACCAGGATAAATCACTGTGTCGTATCTCTAAACTCTTACTCTTTATATTCAAGTCATTTGATTGCGTTCTTGATTGAAAACCTAGAAAGATTGATTTTCATAATTGATTGAATTGAATCTTTGATTGTTCAAATTGATAAAGGGAAAATCATTTTCATAACTAGGTTAATCAATAAGAATATAGGTGTTAATTATTTCCGCTGAATCTCTGATCTTGCATGTGAATTGATTGATTTTCGTATTCGAATGAAAATTGATTTTTCTGTTTTCTGTCATATTTAATCGATTAAGTTCAAGCTTAATCGAGTACTACTCGAGTACACGACTTGCTTAATCGATTAAGTACTGTAGAATTTGCAAAAATCATTTGTTTTGATTGTTTCGATTTGTTTCGTTAGAAAATCTTTCAAGGTAGCTTCAACACCTATTCAACCCCCCCTTCTAGGTGTATTCCTAGGGTTCCTAAGTCTCTCCAACCACCAATTGCGATTTCCTCAGCTTCTTCCTTTCAATGTTTTTCAAAGCTAGTTTCTTAAATTTTTTATGCATTTCTTCATAAGCATTATATAACATTTCATAATTTGAAGAAATTTCGGATTTAGTAAGACTTACATCGCTTTCGTCACTTTGCTCACTTGATTCATCATTTGAGCTTTCCTCTTCATGTACTAGAGCTATCAAGTTGAGACAAGCGGCATGTTCATCATCCGAAGAACTACTAGTTGTGCTTTTCTTGTCTTGTTCATCATCACTATTCCAAACTATGTATGCCCTTTTAGTTTTATTTTCTTTCTCCTTCTTCTTGAGATACTTAGAGCATGAGTACTTGAGATGACCGGGCTTTCCACATTCATGGCAAACTATTCCTTCTTTTGAAGTCTTTGTCTTGTAGTGTGGGGAATTCTTCTCTTTACTTTTGTCTTTGTTCAACCTTCCTTTTCTCCTTAGAATCTTATTGAACTTTCTTAGTAGAAGCTTCATCTCCTCTTCATCAATTTCCGAATCGGAATCTTCATTATCATTACTATCATCATCGGAACTCTCTTCCTTTTTATATGACCTTTGAGCTTTAAGAGCAATTCCTTTTCTCTCTTTGTACTTATCCGACTCTTCATGCATTTGCAAACGTCCAAGCTCCATTTCATGTTCTTGTAGCTTTCCGAAAAGTGTTGCTAAGTCCATGGTGTCCAAGTCCTTTGATTCAACAATTGCGGTAACCTTAGGTTGCCATTCCCTACTTAGACATCTTAAAACTTTGTTAACAAGTTCACAATTCAAGAAAGTTTTACCAAGAGCAATGAGATGATTAACAATATGAGTAAAACGTTTTTGCATAAAACATATAGATTCATTAGGCAACATATGAAACAATTCATATTCATGCATCAAAGAATTCAATCTAGCACGCCTAACTTCACTAGTGCCTTCATGTGTGACTTGCAAGGTGTCCCACATATCTTTGGCATCTTTACATTGGGAGACTCTAAAGAACTCATCATAAGATAGAGCGGAGGTGATGATATTCTTAGCTTTTAAATCATATTGAATTTTCCTTTTATCATCATCGGTCCACTTATCTTTGGGAGTAAGTGTAAGCACACCTTCTACATCTTTTGAGGGAATATAAGGACCATTTTCAATGGCTTCCCAAATGTTCACATCTATAGCTTCTATAAAGATTCTCATCCTAATTTTCCAATAACCATAACCCTCTCCACCAAACATAGGAGGGCGATTAATTGAAGCACCTTCATCACCAAAAGAATTCGTAGAACCCATTGTAGTTTCTCAAGGATCTTAACGAAAAAGCTCTACGCTCGTGTCTTTCGACCGAGCTCTGATACCAATTGTGGGAATCTACAATCGGTGGGTGAAACAACTAGGAAACACTAGGAGAACACCTAGAAGGGGGGGTTGAATAGGTGTTATAGAAACTTTGAAAGATTTTCGCAAGAAACAAATCTAAACGATTAAAACCAATCAAAATCAATCAATTAACAAAAATTATATCAGAGATTAAGCGGAAACAATCAACACCAATATTCTTATTGATTCACCTAGGTTATGAAAATGATTTTCCCTTTATCAATTTTGCACAATAAAGATTCAATTCAATCAAATATAGAAAAATCACTTTTTCTAGATTTTCAACCAAGAACACAATGAATAGCAAGAATGTAAAGAGTTAAGAGTTTAGAGATACGACACAGTGATTTATCCTGGTTCACTTTCATCCACTTGAAAGCTACTCCAGTCCCCTCTTCAACCAAGAGAGATTCTTCACTATGAGGAATTAGAGTTTCTCAAATTACAAGTAAATGCCTCACAAGACTCCTTCTTGCTAGCCTACAAGAGATACCACACCCTTGCCTTGTAACCCTATTGATATCTAATCTAACCTCTTCACTTGCTTGCCAATATCCCTCACAACAAGACTTCCAATTGCTTGCTTTACTACAAGACTTCCAAATGCTTGTTCTTCAACAAGGCTTCCAAGTGCTTGATGAAATGCCTCACCAAGGCTTCCAATGAAACTTTGCTTGATTCACAAAATCAAGTCTTCCAATGTTGTAGATAGCTTGCCTTTTGAAAAGATTACAACTCAAATGAAAAACAATAACAATCCTATGAATCTCTTTCAAAAGCTATGAAAAGATCAACATGAGAGATTCAAGGTTCTTGATCAAAGAATATAAAAATGAGAGCTTTGATCTTGAGAGAGTGAGAGAGAATAGTGTGGCTTTGATTCTTTGTAAAATTGTGTATCAAAATGATTCTAGTTGATTCTCAATGATAGAAATGATTAGGAAAAGGTTTATATAGAATACCCAAAAGTTAGAGCACTTAGAATAGCTTTTGAGAAGTGAAAAACGTATTTAAAAAACCATATCTGATCGAGTTACTCGAGTGAAATGAGTGTTACTCGAGTAAGCCGAAAGCTTAAAACATTTTACTCGAGTAAAATAATGATTAATCGAGTAAGCCGCAAGCTTGATAAATTTTACTCGAGTGAAATATGTGTTACTCGAGTAATCAGCATAAAAATCACTAAAAACTTGTTTTCTCAAAAACTAAACCTTTTCTTTAAAACCTTTAAGCCACCTATTGATTTTAAACAAAGTGAATACTCAAAATATGATATAATCATGCAATCAAAAGAGATTCACTACCCTCTAATAAACTCTACCAAAACTCATAAACTAAAAGACTTGTGAGGCAAAATATAACACAATAAAACATAAACTACCAAACTAAGTCTTCATGAGTTGGCTCTCTCTTCTTAACTTGATGTTTGTTGTTGCTTGTTGAGCTTGAACTTGATCAACACATTTGTAGCTTGTTCAAAACCTTTTGGCATTTATCAAAACATTCTTCATGGATCTTACAGTGTTCTGGAGCAGGCTGGTAGTTGGGAGCAGTTACTGTCGTTGATGGAGTTTACTTATAATAACAGCTTCCAGTCCAGTATTGGTATGGCACCATTTGAGGCTCTCTACGGCAGAAAGTGTAGGACGCCTCTTTGTTGGTTCCAAATAGGAGAGAATCTGTTGACAGGTCCTGATATTGTGAAAGAAACAACTGAGAAGATCACAATGATCAAGAACAAGATGAGAACTTCCCAGGATCGCCAGAAGAATTATGCTGATAGGAGAAGGAGACCATTGGAATTTGATGTTGGGGACCATGTGTTTCTAAGAGTGTCTCTGATTACAGGGATTGGTAGGGCAATTAAGTCCAGGAAACTAACTCCTCGGTTTGTTGGACCTTATGAAATTTTGGAAAAGGTTGGCCCGGTAGCTTACAGGATTGCTATGCCCCCTCACTTAGCTAGGCTTCATGATGTATTCCATTTCTTAAAGCTAAGGAAATACATTCATGATCCTACTCATGTGGTCACATTGGATGATTTTCCTTTGAAGGAGAATTTGACTTTTGAGGTGTTGCCAGTGAGGATTGAGGATAGGCAAGTGACACAGTTAAGAGGCAAGGAGATTAGCTTGGTAAAAGTCATATGGAGCAGGAACAATGTGGAGGAAGCTACTTGGGAGTTGGAAAGCAAGATCAGACAATCTCATCCACACTTGTTTGACAACAACTGAATTTCGAGGATGAAATTCGGGCAAGTGGGAGAGGATTGTAACATCCCAAACTTAATTTATAGTGTAATCTATGTTGTGATGGTCTTAGGGTAGAAGAAATGAGGATATAAGTTAGAATTTCAGCCAATTATGCATGTAACCTTAGGTTTAAAACATAGAACTTTAGGGAATTTAAAAGAACAAGATTTGTAGCTCAAAACATAAATTCCGCCGTTGGATATGAAGTAGGATAGGTGAGGAAGCTTGCTTTAAAATTTGAGCAAGATCCGACGGATAACAAAAAAGTTATGGCATTTTGAAATGCCAAGAAAAGAAAAACAAGCCAGACTACTCGAGTAGTGCCTGACTAATCGATTAGTGCACTGGCTAATCGAGTAGTGCACTGACTAATCGAGTAGTCTGCCCAAACAGCAAGTCCAGAAAATAAAATTTCAAGGACTACTCGAGTAGTACATTGACTACTCGAGTAGTGCGACCAGTTACTGAAAAAATAAAAGAAAAGAAGGATAAGATCAACACCACAATGCTTCTCTCTCTTTCCTCTTTCAAAACTTCGAACTTCCCTTTCTCTCTCTAGGGTTTTCTTTCTCCATCACCAAATCATCTAAGAGCAAGTGGGATTTCTTCATTTCATCAACAAATCTCGTCCTTCCTAGCTTCAAGTAAGTGTTTAAATCAAAGAACCCTATCTTTTTCTCTCTCTAGATTCGAATCTTTCTCTCTCCTCTTTCCATGGAGGATTTCAAGTCTTAACCTATGGAAATCCATTTGTTTCATGAACTTTGTCAAGGATTGAGGCAAAAATAATCACTTTTCTTCTTGTTCCTATTGTATTAGGTTCCTCTCTCTTCTTTTGAGTTGTGGCCAATTCTCAAGGGTAGGACAAATACAAATCTCTCTCTATCTCTAAGAACTTGAGGTAAGGAGGTTTGTGTTACCATATTCTAGGGGGTAGGTTGTATTATGTTTATAGTGGGTTGCTAAGAGTTATGTGCTAGGATTAGAATAAAAACCCTAAGATAGATAATATTGTATAAAGTATTTAAATATAATAATTTGATATTTTGTGCTAGAATGTAATGTTGTCATTTTGATGTGTGTGATAATGTGTTGCTCTAATTGTATGGGAACTTAGTGGTATAATTGGATAAAGTAAATAATGGTTCAATGACATTGAATGCAAGACTTTAAAATATGGTGGTGCACTTTCAAAAGACTAAAGATAAATTGGTTTAATGAGCTAGTCTTGTAAGACGTTGTCCGGGTTGTGGAACTGTACGCTTAGACTGGTGTGAATCAAGTCATGTAAGACGTTGTCCGGGTTGTGGGACTGTACGCATCGACTGGTACGGTTTGAAGTTGTGTAAGACGTTGTCCGGGTTGTGGGACTGTACGCATCAACTGATTTGATTTGATGTCTTGTAAGATGTTGTCCGGGTTGTGGGACTGTACGCATAGACTTGTGCTATCCAGATCTTGTAAGACGTTGTCCGGGTTGTGGGACTGTACGCATAGATCGCGTAAGTCGCCATTGTGCGCAGCTGTAAGACGTTGTCCAGGTTGTGGGACTGTACGCAATGATGGATCCACGTGAATAAATTGCCAAATGTTATGAGAAAATTAAGGTGTATGTAAAGAGAAAAGAAATCATGGAAAATCAAAAGATTTGATGAGAAAGTCATATATGAGAATCAAATGGATAATTATGTGTGGTACAAGATTAGTGAATGGTACAAAGAAAGAATTGAAATGTTATACATGAGTTTGAGATATATGTCAATTTGTATACTTTGGAAATGTATGAAATGATGAAATTAAAACTATGAAAGGACTACTTCTATTATGGAAATTTACAACAAATGGATTGCTTGGGAACGTTTAATTGATTTATATGCACTAAAGGATTACATGTGTTTGGCTTTGTGGTTCAGTATAGCATAATAGAAACTTCTTCCCTATTTTATTGTGTTATACTCACCTCCTTACCATTTTTCAGGTACTGAGTTGGAGTATGCACATGGATCGGCCGAGCAGGATTACTCTCCCTCACAGGGAGAGTAGGGTGTGGGATTTAGATGCATTTATTTTGACCTAAGCCTCCGCATTATTTTGATGTATATGTGTTGTGGATACTTTTTAAGTGAGGCTTAGGATAGTTTCACTTGGGCATGGTTTATGTTTTCTTTTTGGGTTTAGTTGATGGTATGCCTTTTGATTTACAAACTTATTATTTTGCTGGCACTCTGAAACTGATACTGACGTTTTACTCTTGAGCCCACGGGGCCATCATATGATGCATACATATACTTATAATTGAGCCCTGCTGGCTACTGTTGATATTATATAAATGTGTTTATCAGGTTGAAGATTCAGAAAAGTCCGAAAAACAAACGAAACTCCGTCCATTTGACGGTTGATTTTCATAAATTAAAAATGAATTTTTAAGCCCGTATTTTAATATAAGGGTAATTAAGGGTAATTAATTATAGGGTGTTACACATGAAGAAGCTAGGACTTTCTTGTGTAGAAATGCCTTATAAGCTTTCCGTTTCAACTCTTACAAATTCTTCTGTGATCACATCTCAAATGTGTCTGAATTGTTCTCTTCGAGTGTTAGATCGGGAGTTCAAAGTGAATCTGATCTGTTTGCCGTTGACTCGGTTAGACATTATTCTTGGCATGGATTGGATGTCTCACCACCGTGTCTTGATTGACTGCCATCAAAAAGTTGTTATTTTCAGGGATTCTTCTTTAGTTGCTATGGAAGTAGATGAGGTGTCGGATGTAAGCCAGATTCCAATAGTCCATGAATTTCCGGAAGTCTTTTCTGCAGAGATTCCCGGATTGCCTCCAAAAAGAGAAGTAAAGTTTAGTATTGATCTGAAGCCTGGTACTGGCCCAATTTCTATAGCACCGTACAGAATGGCGCCTCCTGAATTAGAAGAATTGAAGAATCGGTTAGAGGAGTTGTTGCCCAAGAAGTTGATTAGGCCAAGTGTATCACCTTGGGGTGCTCCAATTCTTTTTGTTAAGAAAAAAGATGGTAGCCTCCGTATGTGCACTGACTACAGGCAGTTGAATGCGGTGACGGTGAAAAATAAATATCTGCTCCCTCGCATTGATGATTTTCTTGATCAACTACGGGGTGCAGCAGTGTTTTCTAAAATTGATCTCTGATCTAGATACCATCAAATTCGTATCCGTGAGGAGGATATTCCTAAAACTGCATTCAGGACGCGGTATGGGCACTTTGAGTATGTTGTGATGCCATTTGGGTTAACAAATGCTCATGCAGTATTCATGGATTATATGAATAGAATCTTCATGCCTTATTTGGATTCTTTTGTAATAGTGTTCATTGACGATATTCTCATCTATTCTAAGAGTCCTAGTGAGCATGAGGAGCATTTGAGGATTGTGCTGCAGGTCCTCAAAGAAAAGCAATTGTATGCAAAGCTTTCCAAGTGTAGCTTTTGGTTCAATGAAGTTCACTTCTTGGGCCATGTTATTTCTGCACAGGGAGTTGTTGTAGATCCCTCTAAGGTGGAAGCTGTGTTAAAGTGGGAGAGACCCACAACAGTGACAGAAATCAGAAGTTTTCTTGGCCTGGCAAGGTATTATCGGAGATTCATTGAAGGATTCTCCAAGTTGGCTCTTCCACTGACTATGCTAACTAGAAAAGAAGTTCCTTATCAGTGGTCTCAACAATGTGAAAACAGTTTCCAAGAATTGAAGAGGAGATTGACTAGTTCACCGTTTCTAATTTTACCAGATCCGACCCAACCCTTTGATGTTTATTGTGATGCTTCAAAGCAAGGTTTGGGTTGTGTGCTCATGTAGCAAGGCAAAGTGATAGCATATGCATCCAGACAGTTACGACAGCATGAGCAGAATTATCCAACTCATGATCTGGAGTTAGCAGTTGTGGTCTTTGCATTGAAAATCTGGAGACATTATTTGTATGGCACGAAGTTTGAGGTCTTCAGTGATCACAAAAGTCTCCGCTATCTCTTTGATCAGAAAGATTTAAATATGAGACAGAGGAGATGGATGGAATTCCTGAAAGATTATGATTTCCATCTTCAGTACCATCCTGGTAAGGCTAATGTAGTGGCTGATGCACTAAGTCGCAAGACTTTGCATGTCAGCAATTTGATGGTGAAGGAGATGCAGCTAATTCAAGAATTCAGTGACCTCAACTTGAAGATGCAGGTGAAAGAGAAGAGCATTGTTCTAGAAATGTTGCAGGTTACCAATGAGTTGATTGATCTTATCAAAGAAAGATAGGCTGATGACGAAGAGCTTCAGAAGTTGTTTGAAGGAGCATCGGGATAAGAAGAGCCCGATTTTGTAAAGGGTTCTGATGGTATTATTCGGTTTAGGGGCCGGATATGTGTTCCTATGGATTTTGAAGTTAGAAGGGATATCCTTTGGGAAGCTCATCGAACCAAAATGAATTTTCATCCCGGTGCAACAAAGATGTATCAAGATTTGAAGAAGATCTATTGGTGGCCAAAGTTGAAAACAAATGTGGCGGATCATGTGTCACATTGCTTAACTTGTCAGAAGGTGAAAATTGAGCATCAAAAGCCAGGTGGTCCATTGCGATCACTTGATATCCCCGAGTGGAAATGGGATAGTATTGCTATGGACTTTGTGTCCGGTTTGCCCAGAACCGCTGCAGGGTGTGATGCTGTTTGGGTTGTGGTTGATCGTCTAACAAAATGTGCTCACTTTATCCTGATTCATAAGAAGTACACTCTGGAGAAGGTAACTCAGTTGTTCATTCGGGACATAGTGAAGCTGCATGGTGTGCCTTCCAGCATAGTATCAGATCGTGACCCAAGGTTCTTATCTAGGTTTTGGCAGAGTCTCCAGCAGGCTTTGGGTACTAAGCTGAAATTCAGTACGGCTTATCATCCACAAACTGATGGGCAATCTGAGCGTACAATTCAGACATTGGAGGATTTGCTAAGGGCTTGTGTACTGGAGCAGGTCGGCAACTGGGAGCAGCTTTTGCGCTTATGGAATTCACTTATAACAATAGTTTCCATTCTAGTATCGGAATGGCACCCTTTGAGGCACTTTATGGCAGGAAGTGCAAAACGCCTCTTTGTTGGTTCCAGATTGGTGAGAATTTGTTAACTGGGCCAGAACCTGTGCAAGAGACTACTGAGAAGATCACGATGATTAAGGACAAAATGAAAACTTCTCAGGATCGTCAGAAGAGCTATGCAGATAAGCGTAGGAGACCTCTAGAGTTTGATGAAGGTGATCATGTTTTTCTAAGAGTGTCCCCTACTACAGGAATCGGTCGGGCGATCAAGTCCAAGAAGTTGACTCCACGGTTTGTTGGTCCCTATCAGATTTTGGAGAAGGGTGGTCCATTGGCATATAGGATCGCCTTGCCTCCACATCTCTCCAGGCTTCATGATGTTTTCCATGTCTCGCAGCTAAGGAAATACATTCATGATCCTTCCCATGTAGTTGTTGTTGATGATTTGCCCTTGAAAGAAAATTTGACCTTTGAAGTATTGCCAATCTGAATTGAGGATAGGCGGGTGAAGAAACTCATAGGCAAAGAGATCTTGTTGCTAAAGGTAATTTGGGACCGAAACAATGTGGAAGAGGCCACTTGGGAGCTAGAGGACAAAATGAAGGAGTCTTATCCACAGTTGTTTCAGGACAGCTGAATTTCGAGGACGAAATTCTGGTAAGTGGGAGAGGATTGTAACATCCCAATCTTTAAATTGCAAGTTATTGTATTAAATTGAGATGAATTTATGAGAATTATAAGAATAAGAGTTAGGATTGAGTAGAGAAATCATAGCCAAATGAGTATAGGGATTAAGGGAAATGTTTTAGAGTTAGAAACTAACAAAAGAGAAGAAAAAGGAAGGGTAATTGATTACTGGAGATGAATTAATCGATTACAAGCTCTCAGCCAAAAGTCACTAAAATGTTGCATTGAAGGGTAATCGATTACTTTTGGACAAGTAATCGATTACTGGACCTCTGCTAAAAACACTAAAAATGTTGCATCAAGTTGTAATCGATTACTTTTTAGGCAAGTAATCGATTACAGAGTCTCAGGTGGGAATTCATAGAAATGTTGCATTGAAGTGTAATCGATTACCTGGCCAGGATAATCGATTACCGTTAGTGTCTGTACATAAAAAAAAAAGGAGAAAAGTAAGGTGTATGTGAGGCACCTTTCAACCACACAAATGGAATCTTAGTTTATGGGCTTTAAATTCTAGCCACATATTCTTTTCCCCAAACAAAAATAAAACATTCACTCTCACTCTCATTCACTTCCATTCCTTCCATCATCAACTTATCGCTCTTCTTCTTCCTTCTCTCTCTCCTACGACTTTCTCCCCCAAGCCACCAAGAGCAAGTTGTGTTTTCCTTCTTCATCAAGCTCATCACCTAAACATAATCATCATCAAACCCATTTGGTAAGCTTCATCTCTCTCTCATCCTCATGGGTCGTTTGAATTCCTCTCTTCTTCCATACGAATTTCACTCTTCATTCCGCCAAGACTAGGTTATGCATCTTCTTCCTCTTCAAGCTCATCAATAATCATCAAGTTTAAGAGGTAAATCACACTTCTCCTTCTTTCCCCTTGTTGTTCGTACGAAATTTTCTCTCTTTTCCCACCTCTTGATGAAATTCAAATCCCCCATCTTGTTGTGTCACAATCTCCTCATCACTTTCATTTCTATGGCTTAGGGAAGGTCATCATCACTCTCCTCCTTCTCTTGCCTTTGGAGCTCTTGGTTTTGGGTGCTAGAAGCTAGGGCTTGAGGTTTTCCCACTCTCTCCTTGATTAAGGTAAGGGGGTGTGTGTTATCTTGGTTTAGGGACTAGTTTCTAGCTAGTGCATAGTGATTTGCTAAGGTTATGTAATTAGAGTTATGATAGGAACCCTAGGAATAATGAATATTGAAATTATTATGATTATGTCATGAATGGACCCTAAGTGTGAATGTTCAATATAATTGTAAGAGTGTGAATAAATTTTGATAGACATGAGTTTTATGAATGATTAATTGTGATACATGAATGAATATGGATATGTGCTACCTGATGTAGATGACTAAATGAATTGTATGTATTATGTTAGCTATGCTTGGTTGATATGTTGGATTGAATGGAATATAAGGCTAAATGGAAAAGTATAATTTAAATGAATTAAAAAGGAATGGATGGTTGAATTGATCATTGGGACATTGGCACACTAGGTGCCCCTGCTAGGTGTATCAAATGCCCCATTAGGGCTAAATGCCCCATCAGGCCAAATGCCCCATTAGGTCCAAACGCCCCGTTAGGCGTCGATGTACCCAAATGATCAATTCAACGATAATTGTGATAATGGAATTTGTGAAAGAGGAATAAAGTATATGAGAATGATTATAGTATGAGATGTGATAAGCAATGGTAATGATTGCACGTATTGTCCTAACGGGTGAAGCCTAATGGGTGACCAAAAGTCCTGATGGGTGTAAAAGTCCCTAATGGGTGTACAAATGCCCTAGCAGGAGCAACCAATTCCTAGTGGTATAATATATGGAAATGAGTAATTGAATGATGAAGAGATTATTGGATAATTGACTTATAATGGGACAAAGAGAAAGAAAATGAATATTGAATTTGCATGAGTATGACATGGAATGATTGAATGAACTTATATGTGCTAAATGTCTAAGTGTGTATGACTTGGTAGGTTATTATGTCTAATTAGAAACTACTTCCTACTTCATGTGTAATGCTCACCCTCATACTATTTTTACAGGTACTAAGATTGAGCTTGCATAACCCTCGGCCGAGAAGGTGCACTCTCCCTCACAGGGAGAGTAGATTATGGGAGTTTAGGGGTTTTTGGGTAGTCCTGGCTATATTAAGGATTTGTATATGTTGTTTTGGTTTTGTTCATGCATTGTAAAGCATTATTCTTTTTGGGTTAACCAGGACTTCTTCCTATGGGTAGGAAGTATATTTTGGGGAGAACTTTAACCACTTCTAAACTTGTTCATATTCACTGCTATCTGTGATGTATTTTAAACTCTGATGTGGATGTGCTTAGTGCACAAGTATATGTTGGCCCTGTTGGCTTCTAAAAGTAATGAATATTTTGATTTGCACAGGTTAATAGCAAAACTAAATTTTTGGAATTGTGCTTAAAACAGAGGAAACTCCGTCCGTTTTTGCACAGAGATTTTTATAACTGCAATGGTTTTAAAAAGAAATTTTGAGTTCATTATTTTGCTTATGGGTAATTAAGGGTAATTATTATTAGGGTGTTACAAGGAAAAGTAGTTTTATCTTCAAAACTCATTATTACATCACATAACATTTCATGAAATCCAAGATCATTAATATAATACATGTACCAATGAATAGAAAATCAACACATAGGCATACTTCTACTCATGCAACAAAATCAAGTGTTCAAATTAACTTCATTCTTTCTATTTCCACTTATGGCCGAATCACATAAGAGGGGAAATTAGGAATCTTTACAACTTAAATTATCATATAAACATGCATTCAAAAAAGTCAATAAGATCCAACTTTATTTTCATCACAATTCTAAGAATCAAGGTACTAAAATTCATTTTGGGCAAAAATCTAAAAACAAAACCATATAGCACATACATACACATAATTAATCACGAAATCAATTCATCCATTATTTTCATCGAAAACACAATTATATGGCATGAAAATGAGTTATCTTAGTTCAAATATAACATGCATAACTAAATCAATTCATTTCCCTTATACCAACATAAATCAAAGCATCAAAACAAAATCATTTAGACAAAAACTAATAGAAAAACCGTATAGACTTCAAAAATTCATGCATGCCCCTTTCATTCATTTTAAGCTTAAATTTTAACATGCATGCACTCAAAAATCAAGGATTTAACTCAAAATCCACCAAGTACCAAAAATCAATTTCTCCTTCCCTTATTTCTAGATGTGGCCGAATCATTACAAAGGAAAATGAGAAACTTTTGTGAAATAAACAACACAAAACTCATGCTTTAGAACCCATAAAAATCCAAGCTTAGTCCTTTGTTTTAAGCATAAAACAAATCATTAAATCACAACAAAATCACTTGAGCTCAAGGCACATAAAAATCGTATAGACCTTAAGGCTCAAAGCAAGTTCCTTTCGAACCTTTAAGCTCAAACCTTTACATATTAAAGCTTGAAAATGATCAAGGAACATGAAAAACCAACATGCATGAAAAACAAAAATCATTCCCTTTACCATTTCTTCTTGGCTGAATTAATCAAAAGAAAATAAACTTAAAAATCATAAATTTAAAACACTCAAATCATTTTACCTCATGACAAGCACTTAAATACAATTTTTATTTTCATGAAACAAAATCATTTAATTATAATCACATTTCCATGCCTTGGCTATGTGTAACGTTCCTTTATTATACTACTTTATTTAAAAGGATTTCTCTGTTCTTGTTTATTTTAAATAGAATATATGGACTTGCTCGAGAAGAGATATAATAAAAGATCTCTTTTATAAAGCTCTTGTAAAATAACTTGGTATTCATTTGTGTTTATTAAAAATCTTCCCAGAAAATTTATGAAATCATTTTCTTTTTTTTTTATTAAAGTGAAATACCGTAATTATCAGAGTAAGCGGAAAATAGAGACCTTGACTTGATAATTCACATGTACAACTATTTATAGAAAGAAAATAGATATATATATATATATATATATATATATATATCATCCATAAAAAGAGTCAACATACATCCAAGTCAAGTCGAGATAGCAGGTTTGTACAAAATACAAGTCCATAATATAAAACTAAAAGATAGGACCACGTCACTGAGATCTCCCAAAAATATGTACAATATATATAGAGCAAAAGAGGAAATCCCAAAAGTGGTCCAGTGATCCTCCTCCATAGCATGATCTCCGGAGTCTCCAGCAGCTGCTCCACCCGTCCCACATCCTAATCATCTATACTATGCATCACCTGGTGGATCCCCAACTCCCCACTGGCTCCCAGTGGAGTGCTCGACTGGCTCGTCCTCATCCTCACCCTCCTCAGGATCCTCCTCTACCTCCTCCGACTGAGTGGGTACCCTCCCACTGGGCACTGGGTCCGCTGAAGGTGTCCCATGAACCGGACTCATCGGACTAGGTATAGGAGTCTCTTCTCGAATCACTCGAGAAGCAGAGGGATGAGATCTAGTAGCAGCTCGAAAACGGAAAGAGTGAAAGCGACGAGCAGGTCGAGTCGGGGGTGGTCCATGATAAGTATAGAAAGGGGGTACATGCAAAGTATAGATAATAGGGATGCGAAACCTACAAGGACGGACACGAGCCAAAGGGTTGGGGTGGTATAGAGTCACCTCCACCTCACCCTCGAACGTGGCTCTGTGGTCCTCGTAGTACCACACTCCACTAGGGAGCGGGCGCAACTCGATGCAAGCTAGATAGCGTGCCATCACCTAACATGGGCAATAAGGGGTAAGCACATAATCCACATAATCGAATAAGAATAAATAAAGCATGTAACGATTGCCAGTTACAAACATCCAATGCAAATGCAGATGTAAATGAACATGTGTATTCCATTTATAATAATTCCATTAATTATGAGTAATGATGCATGTCTCCCAATTCCATTGTCCATTGAACGTTCATTCTAATAATTCGCATACGTGACCAACATGTATTGTGGAACTGCTCGGATAGTGTGCACACAACGTCACCAAGACGTAACAGCATTCCCAAATACTGCCCACATTACCAAAATGTGTCATCGAGCCAGTCACCACCGAATTATCCCCAACCTTTCACCATGCATGTATGCACATAAAATTATACACTAAGATTAACCAATAATCTTATTATGTGATTATACACTAAGATTAACCAATAATCTTATTATGTGCATCCAATATTTTCCCTCAGTGAGTTAAACTGTTGTTAATACTTTCCCAATCCTTTTATTGGAACATAATACTTTTTCCCACAAGCATAATTGATCTTAATCGACATTCCATCAGGTATGTAAAAAAAAGTTGTTTTTCTGTCTCTGGTCCCAAAATACTCGAGTAGATTCTCCTAGACTCGAGTGTTCCTCAGTTTTCCCAAAATACTCGAGTGTTTCTCATGGCACTCGAGTGTTCTTTGTTTCCAGAACTTGATTTTTAAAAATTCATCCATATACTCGAGTGCTCTTTATAAGACTCGAGTGTTCTTTTATTTTCCAGAAATACACTTAAAAATCACCAGGATACTCGAGTGTTCTTCATGAATACTCGAGTGTTCTTGAATTTTCCAGAAAATCAATTTTCCCAAAACAAGCAAAATACTCGAGTATTACCCATAATACTCGAGTGTTTGCAGACAGACAACACTGAAATTTGAGTTTTAACATACCATTTTCGATTATAGTCCATTCCAGTCCAAACCAAAGATCAATATAGCTTACATTACACATTTTAAACATGTTCCAATACAGAATTAACAACATCTAACACTGAATCACAGATTATCAACAATATTGCATAAAATGCATTTTTCCACAACTTGGCATACCAAATTCAATTCTACACATAATAATCGCATTTCTAGCTTTGGTACACCTTGCATGTGACCAAATAAACATGTCCAAATCAACATTTAACCCAGAAAAGGCCTCCAAGCCTCAAACCTATTCCAACTATGCCCATAGAGTCATTTATTGACTCCCATCCTAATTTCACATAATTTAAACTTATTCTAGTGAATTAGAAGCTTCACCCTTACCTCTAATTCGTGAATCAACACTGAGTTTGCAGAGAGATTGGCTGGAAATATGAATCCTCAAAAATCCTTGCATGCAGCCATAGTTTGAGCAGAGTACCAAAACCAGAGAATTTCACATGAAAAATTGGTTTAAAAATTGGGGAAAATGATTAGGATTTATTCTCTGCAACTTAAACTAGAGGTATAAACGAATTTGAGGGTCATAGGGTTCAGGAGCTTACCACAATCCAAGTTGAAAGTGAGCTCCAGACTTCAGTCCTCAACCTTGGGCAGCAAAACACCCTTGCTTTCCAAATTCGATTCTCCTTCCACACAGAATCTCAACTTGCAATTCTTATATGTTTGTAAAGCTCGAGATGTGAGCTTTACAATGGTGTATCACTCACGATTCAATACTCACACACGATCGAGGAATCAAACCACGAAATCAGGAACCCTAATTTGAAGTTTTAGAACAAATCCACCAAAAATCCTCCACCCTCTTCAACCAAGCTCTTAAATAGACGCTGCTCTTGATCATGCAGCTTGCCACGATGCCCATAAGCGTGTCCATGAAGTGTTTTCGTGTCAATCAAGGGAAATCGTCGTGTGTTGACTCATCAACCGCACTCACGAGTTCTCCACTGACTCGATTACTCGAGTATTTCCAGAAATACTCGAGTATTCTGGTCAATTTTTCAAAAATATTTATTTTAATGCCCTTCCCTCCAAAGTCTTCCTAATTTTGCTTCTAGGTCCTCATTCAGGGACTAATATGTAAAAACCTTATTTTCACATATTATTCTCTTGCTAAAATATTTTTCTATTTTCGCAAATACCAATACTAACTCATAATCATCCTAATTGATTTATGAAATATAATTATGATTAAGAAAATAATTATAAAATAATCTTCCATAAATCATAATTGTATTACATCGGGAAACAAAATTTGGGGTGTTACACTATGTATACATACATGCAAGAACAAATGCATACAATTTTTATCAAACAAAATGATTCATTCCAATTTTCCATACTTAGGCTGTGCCAAGAGTCATAAGCAACCCTTTGCCACATCCAGTCTCAAAAGTACAAAACCACTTGAACTTGTCTACACTGACGTATGGGGACCTGCACCTACTAGGTCTTTAGACAATTTTCTGTATTATGTCATTTTCAATGATCATTACACTAAATATGTTTGGTTATATCCTATGAAAAATAAATCAGATGTTGCATCTCTATTTCCTCAATTCAAATCACTAGTTGAAAAATGTTTTAACCTTCCACTTCTGGCCTTATACTCTGACAATGGTGGTGAATACATTAATCTTAAACTAAAACAATATCTCACCTGCAATGGTATTTGTCACTATACTACACCTCCTCGCTTAATGGTTTTGCCGAGCGTCAACATCGACAGATTGTTGAAACTGGCAAAAGCCTTCTCCATTATGCAAATCTTCCCTCCTCCTTCTCGACATATGCTTTCCTTACTGCCACTTAATAAATCGTCTGCACAGTACCCTTCAGGTTCCTCAACTTCAGGCTCAACACAAGGTAATACCTCTCCCTCTTCTTCTTCTACTTCTCCTGCATTATTGCCTAACGCTCCTCGCAGGCATCACATGGTCACTCACTCACAAAATAACATTTTCAAGCCTAAGAAATTATACACAGCTTCCAAGCATCCTATTCCAGAGAATCTTGAGCCCTCTTGTGTTACTGTTGCTATGCGTTATACTCATTGGCGCAAAGCTATGTCTGAAGAGTTTGACTCCTTAGTTCGCAATGGTACATGGATTTTAGTTCCACCATCTCCAACACAAAATGTGGTAGGGTACAAATGGGTCTTCCGAATTAAACGCAATCCGGATAGCTCCATCTCGCGCTATAAGGCTCGTTTGGTGGCCAAAGGTTTTCATCAATGCCCTGGACTAGATTTTAAAGAGACATTTGCTCATGTTGTTAAACCGCAAACAATCAAAGTAATTCTTAGCATTGCACTCTCAAAGTCTTGGTCACTTCATCAGCTTGATGTTAACAACGCTTTTCTCCAAGGCTCATTATCGGAGACCGTGTATATGGCTCAACCTCCTGAGTTTGTTGACAAAACTCGTCCCAATTATGTTTGCAAACTTCAGAAGGCTATCTATGGCTTGCGGCAAGCACCACGGGCGTGGCATGAAGAACTCAAACGGTTTGTGCAATCTCAAGGTTTTACACCTACACGCAGTGATAATTCTCTGTTCGTGTACAAGCAGGGTAATACTGTGGCCTACTTCCTTGTGTATGTTGATGATTTACTTTTAACAGGGAATAATGATCTCTGCCTTGACTCATTCATTCAATCACTCTCTACTAAATTCTCACTCAAGAACCTTGGCTATCCTCACTATTTCCTTGGTATAGAAATAATTCCTACTGCTTCGGGCTTGTTTCTATCCCAACACAAGTATGCAAGAGATCTCCTTGAACGCTTTGACATGGCTGGAGCTAAACCAGTCACAACTCCCTTAGCGTCCACTGCAAAGTTACAACTGCATGATGGCACTGCTGCTACTGATGTGTCACGGTACCGCAGCATTATGGGAGCTCTACAATATCTCAATATTACTCGCCCAGACTTATCCTTTGCCATCAACAAACTTTCTCAATTTATGCACAAACCAACTGAACTTCATGTCCAGCATGCCAAGAGATTGCTTCGCTATCTTAAACTCACACTGAATCATGGTCTCACCCTTCATCGTAGCAGCTCCATTCATTTAACTGCCTATAGTGACGCTGATTGGGCAGGTAATGCTGATGACCGCACCTCTACCTCTGCCAATATTATATTCTTAGGCTGCAATCCAGTCTCCTGGTACTCAAAGAACAAAAGACAGTTGCACGGTCATCCACTGAGGCTGAATATCGCGCGGTTGCAACAACGGCAGCTGATCTTATGTGGTTTGAAAATCTATTACAAGAACTTCACATTCCTATTCCTTCTCCTCCACGGATACTATGTGACAATGTTGGAGCTACATATCTCTGTGCCAACCCTGTCTTTCACTCACGAATGAAGCACATCTCTCTTGATTATCACTTTGTCCGGGAAAGAGTTCAACAAGGTTTGCTCCAAGTCCAACATGTTTCAACAAAAGACCAGGTTGCTGACATTCTCACAAAGCCGCTGTCTACTGCTAGGTTTCATGAATTTCGGCCCAATATGAGTGTTCGTGATGGGAACCTCATCTTGCGGGGGCGTGTAGAAGCTTCCAACCAGTCAACTTAGACTTAGTCCGTCAAACTCATCTACTGTTATCTTCTGTAGTTTGTTACATATTGCTAGCATAGCTTTATCTTATCCTCCTAGTATCATGTGTATCAGTTATCAAGTCTAGGCTATTTATATTGTATGATTCTCAATGCAAAATAATGAAAAAAGAACAATTTATCTTCAACCTATACTTTACATTTAACAACAACACCATATAACATGAAATGTTCCAAACATCCAATAAAAATGTACACATCGAATGTATGACAAATATGGCCTTTGAAGATCAGCGGTGATCTAAGCAATGCAAAAATAATATATAGGCAAGCAGCACTCCAAGTCCCCGTGACAACCTAGAAAGCCAATTATCAATACATAAATTAAAGATTCCTAAAGTAAATATCAATTTCAAATTGAAACAAATGTGGTTGAATGTGCAGAGAGTAGTAAATAATTAAGAAACTATGGTGATTAAATGTTCAAAGAATATAACCATGCTTGCTATTCCCTGTTAGTACGAATAAGATAAGAAGAAGAAATCAGGTTGATAAAAGTAAGGGAAATTTTCAGGTTTGGTTACAAGGGTCAGAATTGGCTGGCTGAGGTTGTGAATGGAGAAGAAAATCCAATGAAAAATTGAGATTGGCTAAGTTTGTGTGGGAAAGATTGGATATCCCTTAGAATACAGTAACTTGCTAACTACTTATGCAAGATAGATTACTGACAAAAATCAGATTATAGTAACTACAAATATCAATTCCGGATACTAATATCAATTCAAATTTCTTATTTATTTTCACATTTCAAAATAATATTTACATAATATTTATATTTATAAATTTTGGAATAATTCCTAATGGTTGTTACAATCTATCCATTGTGTCATAATTTTGAGGAGGATTTTTAGCAACTTTTCTTTTCATGTGTGGTTTTTAATGAAGATCTGGATTGAGGCTTTATCTTGGTTAGAATTTGAAATGCCTATTGCACCATTATCGTTACTACAGTTCTGGGACATGTTTCGTGGAAAAAAGGCCAAGTGTTTTGGTTAAATGATCTCGTGTTAATTGGTTTGGATGGTCTGGATGAATAGAAACAAGGTAGTGTTTCAGGAAGAGTAGTTGGTCATAGAAGAGGTGATTAGTTCTATAAAGACTAGAACTTGGTTTTGGTTTACTAAATTAGGAGATAATAAAGCTACATACAATGATTGGTGGTTTAGTCATTTTTCTTGTTTACAAAAGATTAAGTAAAGATATTTTTGTAACTGTAGGGTGTAGGTTGGTGGGGTGCTTGCTAGGAACTGCTATACTTTTGTTCCTGGTTTAGGATTTTCGCACCTAGTTTTTTCTTTCCTCTCAAGGTTTTTAAGGAGCTAGATTTCGTAGTTAAGCTTTAGTAGGATTGATGGGTGCTTTTGTTAGTGCTTATTATTTTTCAGATATGTAACAGTGAAGTGTAATATTTTGTAATACTATATGACTGGTTTAGGAGCATATTGAGCATATGATTGTGTATCCATGTTCAAATCCTTCATACAAGGTGGGGTTCATGGATTCTATATATGATGCTTTATGGTCCCGTGGTGTTGGAATAAATTTTTTTTGTTTATAGAAAAAAAAAGGATCATAATTGCCTTGTTGAATGCGAATAACTCCCCATTGTCTTTTCTTCGTGGAATGAAAACATCTGGCATTTTACAACATATTTGAAAAAACTTACACATTTCAACAACATCTTGACCAAATGGGAAATTACAGAAGAACTGGGTAAAAGTATTGCGAAGGTAATCCATTCCAGCTGCTTGTCGATGTCATCCTCCCTGTTATTGTCCACTTGTCCTTCTTGCCCTTCTATCTCTCTTCTTGGCCTCACTCTGTCAGCCTCTCTTGCTCTCTCTCTCTAACTTTCTCTCTCTCATTTTTTTTATCTGCCGGTACATTTGAAATGATAAGGGTCTTTCGTCTTGTTGTTCATAGTACTCCATTTATTATAATTATTTCATATGCATAATTTAAAAAATGGTCTTGTAATCAAATGTTATAAGGGTATTTTTTTAAGATTATTAGAATAATAAAAATAATGATAAAGGGAAAGTTGATCTAAAAATCAAGAGAACAATTAATTAGAGTTTGTAATGGATCCCAGATACTCCAAATTTGGCCATTAAAACCAAACTATCAATTGCATAAATGTCAGGAAATATACAGATCTGACTATGTAACATAGATATTAAAGATTATTTTATAAAGAACTAAGAGTAAAAGAAGTACTAAAAGCCCTTGCACCACTTCAGAGGATTCCATGCTCCATTTTTAGATCAGTTAAGCAAAATGGAAATGCCTGCTATATGTATAGAAAAAACAACACTGTTAGAAAGTAGTATGAGATCCATAAACATAGACATGATCCAAAGTTTTAAAGCAAAAATTTAAATTACATGCAGATTGTAAAAGTAAGTAAGCCCTCATTATATTTATATCTATTAATTACCTGTTGATCTACTATGCAATTAAAATGATTCCAGATCTTTCCCATAACTCAATCACTGCTTTCTTACTCCCATAGAAATTCCCCAATGGATCGTAGTAATACTGCACATAAGAGCATATAATTATTTCATATTAATTATTTATTAATACAACAAATTAAAGATGAGAAATGAACAAGAAGGTAGCAAATTAAAGATGAGTAACGAGAAAAGAGTTGATTGATACCCTGTAAACCCTCCCGTGCGGCATATGCCTTTCCTCAGCTATCCAGCCTGGTAGCAGCCACTCGAACCCGGGGGATAATAGGTCATGAAAATAACATGCCGTGCCTTCGTGCAAGCGGCTCCGAGGATTTTTTTAGAGATACTTTCCATTGTCATCCTGCTTATTGCAACAATTTCTTCTCTAGAAAGCTTCATTCTTTAGAGTAAAGACAAATGTGTTTCTGAGCAACTTTCCAGAGTTGTTATGTTTGTTCAGATGTGCAGTCTGTCATGCAAGACAACATATATATATATATAACAAATTCTAATATAATAATATTATATTGGATTTTATATATATATATATATATATATATGATGTTTTAAATGTATGTGCATAGGCATACGTTAATAATACTTGAAAATGTTAATTTACACTAGAAATTGGATTGTCTAATACTTTAGAATATGATATTTTAAGTTTCAACAATGTTATTTTGACATATACATCTAACATCTAAGTCCAGCACCTGCCCTTTTGGGTAAAGATGTGAAAAATAATAAGAAAAATAAATTTAAAAAGCCACCATTCCTAACCGAAAAAGGTATATGTTTGACTAGAATGATAGATGTAGATGTTCAAATAACATTATTGTTTAATTTTTACCGTATACAATTGTTATTTAATGTATCTTTAATAAGTGCTCTAAGATACTCAGAAGAAAACACTACATATATATATATATAGAGAGAGAGAGAGAGGGGAGAGAAAAATAAATATATTGAAAGAGGAAGTAATTAAGTCCAATGGTTTATAGTCTCATTAGATCTCCATGTATCGTACTAGACCAAATATCAAATGTTCAATTCCTCGAAACAATTCTTGCTTAGATGAGGCAACCATCTTTAAAAAAAATTAATTCTTTACTCAAAAGATAAGGGAAACCCTTTTTATCGAAAAAAATAAGGGAAACCCTTATTAAAAAATACAAAAATATATATGACTTATAAATGTATATATATACTCACTAATTGAATAAATATAGTAAAATTTGAAAAGTCATAAAAAATTAAAGAAATATAATTTTAATCTTTTATTTAACAAATTAATCAACAAATTATTGATATAGTAAATTAATGCATTTTTCATCAATTAAAAAATCACAAATCATGGTATACAATTTTCATGTCTTGTTAATCATAATCATAATTTTGATTTTAATAATATTTTTGGGAAAAAAATTTTCAACTTTGTGAAATGTAAAAAGTATTAAACATGGAAAGTTAGTTATTAATTTTAAAAGACAAAATTGATTATTTAATTTGATGGATAAAGTTTTTTATCCCTTAAGTAAAACTTTTCCATTGTTGGATGGAAAGAGTATTAAACATGGAAATTGGTTACAAATTAAAATATAATATAAAACTGCTCATTTGATCACTTTAGTTAAATATTTGTTTCCCTTCATTTCATAACTTTTTTTTGAAATTGTTCCTTAAAATTTATTTTCATTTGTGTTGTTAGATTTATTGGAGATTTCTCGCTGGCACCATTACAATATTATATTAAATTGGAGATTAATGAGTGTGCATTGACAGTGTAACATTTTTTACACCATCAATAAGTTATTCTGGAAAAATTATTTTAATTCTGGAAAATATATTTTATGAGGGCCATGAGTCCTAAAAGAATTATTTTTATATGTGTTTGTGATATGTAAATGTGTATAAGTGTTTAGTATAATGTATAGTGTGAAAATATATGTTCTAAAGTGAATAAAATTAATTTTCTGGAATAAAATAACGTTAATGTTCATATTTTAAATAAATAAGAAAACATGATTATTTATCTAAGTTAAGTTCATTTTTAAGCTTGTAGATCATAAGCCTTTTTGTATAAATGATAGAACTTGAAAAATAATGAGTTTTTGGGTGATGCAATTCTTTGTTTGAGTGGCTGTCCAGCAAGCATAGATTGTCATTTTAAATCAAACTTAATTATATTTTTGTAATAGAGCTTGCAAGTATGCTATAGGAAAAAGTGGCATGACTTTTTGATAAACCGTTTAAAAAAAAGTGATTTTTAAAAATGATATCTCATGCTGTCCAAAATTTTAGTTTAGTTGCATTAATTTTTAGAAATTGTTCTAAAAATGATAAAGTATATGATTGTATGTGTTAGGAATTTTATGTGAATGATATGTGTGTATAGATGTTTGAAAAGTGATTTCTAAGGAGTTGTTTATTGCTTAAATGCTTTAAATTGTTGCAGTGAGTAATGTTTTACTTAAGTTATATGAATTTTTAGTTTTGATCTTTATAGTTAAGTTTTAAAATTTGTTTTGTGTTTAAAGAATGTTTTCTTGATTTGAGAAACAAAAAGAGAGAAAGAATGGTTTTATCAAAAGGAAATTGTTTTATGATACTGATTTAATTATTTTAAGAACTTCATAAAATTTATTTATGTGTTATGTAATTTTGTATTGATTGGTCCCTTGGACGATGTTTGTAGATGCTAAAGGTTCAAGCGATGCGATTTCGGGTAATCAATATCTTCATTTGTTAGCTTCTAACCCAGGTGAGAGAGAAGTTTTCCTAAGACACAATGGTCCTTTGGGTAGCATTAGGATGTTCTCGATCATCTCAAAGATCAGAACTCCGTAGTTATTTGTCAATATACGTGACGACAATTGTATTTGTATGTGTTTAGCCAATTGGACGTTGAGACAATAACTTTTGTTTGTGTGCTTGATTGTTTATTATTAATCTGGATTATATTGCATGAGAAGCTTTGCTTTGAATAATGATATATCCTAAAATGAACTGATGAAATGATTACTATGTTGAGATATCATGTAATATCTGAATTGTTATTGGAAAAGAATTATCCTATTGAAAATTGTTAAGCTTGAAAAGCATGAAAATTGATTATATCGTCTGAATTAGTGTACAGTGATGGTGCACGTAGCACATATAACCTTTTGTTGTACCCCAATTGCACTGTCTTTGGACGTGCTTGATTTGTAAGTAGCTAGCCACGTGAATTACGTGTCGTGTTTGCGAGCATTGTGGATTCCACTGTACTTAGGGAGGTGTTTGTTCGTTTTTCTTTTAGAGGTCGAGGAAGCGCGGCATAGAATAAGTCGACCAAATATAGGTTAATAAAGCTAAATCTTTTTATAAAAGATTTTAAGACTTTAAAAGCTGCAATTCTTTCCTAACTCTGCGTTGAGAGAGAAGTAGTGGAGAGGAAAAATACCGAATACTTGGAGGTCATTGCATCCCTTCGAGTGGTGATTGTGATAGGGGAGGGCAAGGACGGTGAACGTCAAGAAGCCTTGAGCGCTTCCCTAGGCGGGACAACGTTACAGAGGGATAGAGCTTCCCTAGCCTTGATCGTAACAAGGACTGCAATGCGAACTAGGGATAGAGCTGTCGCCACCTTGAGCAAATCGAAGATGGTTGAGAGGGAATCTGAATCGAGGCTAGAGGTCATCGTTTTTTTTTTCAGACCTACAGAGTGTGGTCCACTTATTATTTCTTTTGATGGCCAACAGAGCGTGGTTTCAGCTGGTACGTACCCTTTGACCATCGATGTCGGCGTGGTTAGGATTCTTGTGCGTCCCATATGCTTTCCGAACTAGGTCGTGGTTGGATATTGAGGAGGAGATGTATCGTGTATGCTAACTAATTCCCCTGCCTAAATGATTTCCCTCCCTAAATCAATGACGGCTATGTTAGAAATGAGATAATAGAAGTGAAAAAGATTAATAAGTTTTATTGAAACCCCTTTAAGAAGTAAAGTGAGAAATATTTATATGATGATGACATGATATAATGATATGATATGATGATGGGACGTTATGATGAGCAATGGAATCATTTGTTATCTGCTTTATTTGTATTTGTATGTGTGCGTTAATCTTAATGTGATCCCTCAGAGTAAGTCCATGTCGTCGACGATTTATTCGTTCGAATCACTTACTCTCTCTTCTTCACTACTACAAATAAGTTTTTTCAGACCGGTTCCGAACCGGTCTAAAAGCCCGTGTTGTTGAAAATACATGTTAAACGAGAGCAGTTATGAACCGGTCTTGTTTATATTAACGAGACTGGTTATTAACCTCTGAAACTTAAAAATGAACCGCTCTGAATTAAAAAAGGAACCACTCTGAAATAATTCATGTACCGGTCTCTGAATTATTAACCACTCTGAAACTTAAAAATGAATGGCTCTGAATTAATTTTTGAACCTCTCTGAATTATTCTTTTGAACCGTTCTGAATTAATTTTTGAACCACTCTCGTTTATTATTTTAAACCGATCTGAATTAATTTTTGAACCGGCCGGTCTCAATTTTTGAACATATACTAATTTAGTAATGCTTGCCATATTTATAGTCATCCCATCTAGGTCTGCTCGTAGGAATTTAAAATTCTTGCCAAAAGGCAATGCATATATATATATAGCAAAAGAAAGATTTACCAAATAAAATTTTATTAAAAACTATAAGCAAAAGCGTTGCTTCTGATAAAGATCAAAACCAAATACATTACACCATAGAATTAACAGGTTGCTTACAAAGATCAAGTACTAGCCACAGAAGCATTAAAAGAGAAAACACACCTCCTATTGTTAGAAACTAAAAAACAGAACAAGAACTCCTAACCTCCAGCACCAGCAAAAAGAATAAAAAAAAAACTACATAACTACTTCAATACCAAAAAGAGTCGTCAGTATTGATTGCAAAGTCACTCCTTCAATTTTTCCATGCATCTGCAACATTCCTGCTGGAAACCAGATACACTTCTATAAACAAAAATTTTAATTTTTGTGAAATTTTAATATTTACCACGTTGATTAGAACTAAAAATCATAATTGCATCTTTCAGTATTTGAGGTTGAGGAGAAAGTAGCAGAAACTAATAGAAAGAGAAAACTGAGATTGATTAATGTGTGACGTATCTCATGGGGACGCGGAAGTAGGAAATCCATTGTCCAAAATACGAGTATCTGCTAATTTCATAAGACTTATCTATATGCATGAACGTAATCAATTAAGATTAAAATTTAAATAAAATCAGCACCTGATGCATGGTTACTCGCACCAGCCAAGCATTAAAAAAAATATGTCATGAATCAAAACATTTTTAAGGGCAATAAGAACAACAGAAACAAAAAGTACCACATGCTCCAATTATTCACCTGAAGTTTCATGACAAGATCCTCTAGACTGAACGAAAATTTACTTGATGCCACTTCAGTACCATTTGGCCTTTTACTCTGCCAAAAACTAAAAAGGATTATAAGAAGCATAACAACACAGATTCTATAGTCTTAAAGGATTAACAAACAAATTCAATTGACAAATAACAGATACCAGAGGAGGGAAAAGGATTGTGGATAAAAGAAATGGCTCCATGACTAAAAGCATTGTACTTATGTTCTAGTAAACTTTCCACTTGCTGCTATTTAGGTAGCAGTTTCTACCCATTTTGATTATATCTCGCACTAAATGAAATAAAGAAACAACGCCTCAAAAGTTAAAATTTAAAAGCTAAACTTTTTGCTAGACACTAAAAATTTCAACTTTCCAGACTTCTAACTCAGTAGAAGTTTCTAATGAATTGCATGGTCAAGTAGTTTTCACCACTGTCCTCGTCACTACATACACTCTACCTCCCCACACATCTTCATAAGAAACTGCTTTGTTATCATATACTTATCATGACCATAGATGCAATATAGGAATTTACACTTGAACAAGCAGAGTCATAGAACATAATATGGAGAATGATGCTTAGACAAAACTGCAAATGTCTAATGAGGTACAGATACAAAGAGATTATTAATGAGATAACTAAAAAAATAAAAAGAAAAACACATGATACAAATATGAACTCAGTAGACAATGTAAAACAGTCACGGAAAGAGCCTATGAGATCTCTAATGTACCTTGGCATAAGACCCTGCTTCAACAAAAGAACCTTTGAAGCCTTTCATCTTAAACAATCCAGCACCTGAAACATATCCATTACAAGCTTCTTTAAGCAAAATATATATATAAATAAAGAAAGTAAATGACTACTATTAAACTATCAAAAGTCAAAACCCACAGTCAGATCCAAATTGAATATAAACTTATTAGGCGAGGCTATTGGCTAAACAAATTGAATATAAACTTATTCAACAAACTCGGTGAAGTGAATACTGTAATTAGAGACAAATTTCATAAACCATTTAATGCCAAAGTTGTCCAGCACATGATGCATCCTCTGTTAACTTATTACACATTGAAGGAAAGAAAGGAAAAAACACATAAATTCACAGGCTCAAAAACTGAACCTCATGCTTAATTAATCACACTAAAAAATCAAAATGAAACATGGAAGCATGATATTAAAACCTTTAAAACCATGATATCAAAAAACAAAGCAAACCTAGGCCAACGAACAGCAACCCCAATCAATCTCCCAAAACATTCTATGCCAACCCCCTACACTAACCCTTACCTTTAATCGAATATGAAGGAAAAAAAGAGATACCTTGAGCCGTGTTGTACTTGAGTCAACTGAGGATAGAGGGTATTATATTGTCTAAAGGGTATTATACATTAGTTCAATAACTTGAACAAAGGCGATTTCTTGATGCAGTAGCAACTTCTTGTTGAACAATTACTTGCAGAAGAGACTAAGATGAATTTGGACAAAGCTCTTACAAAAAACCATATATAAAGGAGGCAACACAGGTGAAAGGGGATAAACATAAATATACTCAACATTATAGCATAAAACATTGGCCACAAGACCAAACATTGTTTAGATGCTCATGGCTTGTGTCAGGAAAAAAAAGCAATCTATGTTAGCAAGCATTTAAAAATCCTTTGAACTAGCAAATTGAATCAAAGGATAACACTGTTGCAACGATTAACAAATAAGTCTAATTTATAAATCCCATGTCAATTTCAGGTAATGGATATAACACATACTCAAAAATCATAATCCTGTAATCTGAAATAGTCAATTTTACATGATACATAAGAATTTTACAGGATGCACAGTCATAGCAGTGGCTCACAGAGTTCCAACTGTAATAGATAATGACATGGTCATGGTCCTGTCTTATGGTATGTCAATTACTCGTTCTTAATTCCTCTCTCTTTTCACTTTATGGTATACTTCTCTCTTATGGTCATGGTCCTAGCACAACATAGACTTAGCATAGCACAGACTCCACAAGGATTGAGAACTAAAACACATTAAACAACTTATTTTACAAAGAACCAACAATTCATAAGCCAAGTCTACTCTTTTACAAACTAAGAAACTTATTTTCCTCTTCATCAGAGATATACAACAAAAAAGAACCAGAAAATTAAGCTCACCAGAGAAATACACCAGAAAAGAACCAGAAAGTTTAGTTAAGTATATTCAATATATATAAGGATTTACATGTACATCTAATATTCAACTATTAAATTCACAAGTAGTACTTGTATAAATGTAAAACATATAATAAATAACTATGCATCTTTTTTCAATGCTAGTATATTTAGCATGATCACTCGTATTATTGCTCAATTTAATTTTTGTTTATAAAATCTAATTAATTGAGTGGTGGCATGGATTAACAATAATTAGATTTCTAAAACTAAACAAATTAAGATGCAGATCATGTTCATATAAAAGAATACTGAAACATAATAATAAGAGAAATAACTTAAATATTATGAGTTAACATTAATGCAAAAGACTTGAAAACTATGGAGATGGAAAATCATGATCCGAACAAAAGAGACATAGAAAGATACCCAAGGTGTAGTGGCTGCTCCTAATGAATTCAGGGCTATGACCATCCACTGACACATAGGAAGCCCCTTTGGGTTTGTATATGCATGCCAATAAGGACGGTCTCTCTTCAAAACCGACATAGACAACAAATTCATACCCATATAATGTCACCCAAGTAAGTTAAAAATTACCTATTAGAGGTGAGTCTTGTGATTTACATGTTTACCTGTGTATAAGTAGATTAACTAATTGGATACAAACATCCATATGCATTTCTTGATATCAAAAACCTAGCAGCTAAGACCTTTTATGTGATGCTATATAGCTGCCTATATTAGCAAAGCATATCACAGCACATACTCCACAAGGCATAGCACAGCAAAGACTTAGCATAGCAAAGACTTCACAAGGATTGAGAACTAAAACACATTGTTTTGGACAAGAATTCCAAACAATAATTATGAGATAATAATGGTTTGTAAACTTGAGAGATTGAACAATAAACAAATATCGGAAACTGAATGTTACTAAATGAGCTTGTTGGGGTGGCTATGGTGGAGAGTAAGTGGATCAAATGCAACAGTACTTAGTGGGGAAGATGATGAGGAGCCTTGAATGAGGAACTCTCCTTCTTTTCCTCACTTTTCTCTCTATTTTTCTCTCGCTCTCTCTCTCTCTCTTTCTCTTCTCTTTGCTTTCTATTTTTCCTCCTGTTGGTGTTGCTTGCCTTTCCTTCTACCACCTCCCTTCTCTTATGTATTTTTCACTCTCTTAAGTCCCTATCACCTCTGTTCTTTCTCTCTACCTCTGCTCTTTCCTCTGCTCTTCGTACACACCAATGTCCCCTTTAAGGTAACTCATGAGGAAAACCCCTTTCTATGAGTCAGGGACCAAAGACTCCCTTTTAGTGCAAGTGAGTCAATTGCTTCTCCCTTAAGGTCCTAATGACTCGCTGCTCCCCTCATCCTCATCCAAGGCTCGCTCTCCCAATCATTGCATAGTCCCTTTCAAGGTTCGCTTCCCACTTAATGGAAATATCCACTCAGAGCCAACTAAGCCACTTCCGCCTAGCAAGCTCCCAAACATTTCCCTTTGTCATGTCACCATCACCTTAGGTAACGGATATTTTTAAAAGAAAATGCATTTACCAAGCTTCCTTCAGAAGCTTCCTTCCCTTGATCTATTTCTAATTTTAATTCAATATTGGGTTTGTGGCCCAAATGCATAATTTCCCAACAGGATCCAAACACACATCCAACAACTTAGCATAACACAGATTCTACAAGGCAATCAAGTGCAAATGAAGTCAAGTGCACAGACTCCACAAACAAGATTAACACCCTCACAATTAAGCAGCTTAATAACCAGTAAATATGTTGAGATTAATTAGGACTTGAAAATTTCTTAATAAAATCCGACAGAGTTTCCTTTGTTTATCAGACTTTTCCAAAATTTACACTTTATAAACCTGTCAAAATCAAAGTAAATTAAAACTTAAATACTAAATATAGCAAGAAAGACCTAATGCCCTGATATAAATATAATACAAGTTGCGGGCTACAAAACTAAACTATATTAATTACACACTGTGATTCTAGTTCTCTCAATACTTAAATTTACACACCACGGTGTGGAGTGTACCTGCTCGGCCATGACTCGTGTAAGCTCCTTCTGTACCTGTAATAAAAATAGCAAGAAGGGTAGCATTACACAAAACTTAGGAAATAGTGTCTAACAAGGCATAATAACAACTAAGAATGTACACATCATTCAATTATAATTCATATCACACAATACCCAATTATATCCACAATTAATTCTAGTCAACCTATTTTCATTCTGTGACCTATTCATACTTTCAGCAATTAAATCTCTTGTCCACAAGGTCACCTGAGCAACTTGTGTCCAATAACTATCCACAAGATCACTTGACCAACCTGGGATGAGTGACTTTAATCACAGGATCACTTGACCAACCTGCGATGTGTTCCTAGTCACAGTGTCACCTGACCAACCTGCAACATGTGTCTAATCACAGGGCCACATGACCAACCTGCGATGAGCTTATCCTTTCTATCTCTTTACTCCTATTCCTATTTCGTTTCATGTTTTCACTACTAGGATTTTGATTGCACCTGCTAGGTCGTTTGGTACACCCATTAGGGACTTTGCACCCATCAGGACTTTGGCACCCATTAGGCATCACCCGTTAGGTCCATGCTTATTAATTTATTCAATTCATTTCCCTTTGTTCTATTCCATACTCTAATTCATTTTATTTAGCAGCGAATTGATCCATTGGGTACATCGACACCTAACGGGGCGTTTGGACCTACTGGGGCGTTTAGCCTGATGGGGCGTTTGGAACACCTAGCAAGGCACCTAGTGTGTCGGCGTCCCCAATGACAAATTCAGCTGTGTAACATCCCTAATTTTAATTCTAAGTTTAATTAGGGAAAATCTAAAATAGAATTCATGAAGAAACCAATAGTAAACCATGGGTAGGAGTTAAGAGCAATGTCTTAGAGTTAGAATTGGTCAAAATAAGATTTTTCAGTGAGTAATCGATTACCCTGTAGGGCAGTAATCGATTACAGGGCCTCCGGTGAAAACACTTAATTGTTGCAGCATTTTTAATCGATTATCTCATAGAAGTAATCGATTACTTTGTGATGAAGTAATCGATTACTTGGGGTGCTAGTAATTGATTGCCTTGGGTTTTTGTGAAGTAATCGATTACTTTGCAGTGCGTTAATCGATTACTTGTCCTCTGCTGAATGTACTAGAAATGTTGCATCAAAGGAGTAATCGATTACTTTGGGGAAAGTAATCAATTACCCCTGTGTAAACCTGGAAAAAAAATATAGTGTGGGGGCCACCTAATTCGTGGCTTTGTGGATAAGGGAGCAGCCACAGCCACACAAACCATCCTATGGCTTGTTGATAAAAGAAAAAGAGAAGAAGAATACCAACTCAACACCATCACCTCCCTCTTCTTCTCTTCTTCGTATTCTTCCCCCTCCTCCTCTAAGGTTCCATTCCTTTCTTCTTCAACAAATCAACCTAGATCAAGTGGATTCTTTCATCTCTATTAACAACACTCTTCCCCTTTTAACTCCAAGTAAGTATTCAAGCCATGGATTCCTTCTTTTCTCCCTCTCAAAATTCGAACCCCTCCTTTCTCCTCCTTGGGGATTCCATTCTCCATCATCAACTCATCCTATAGCAAAGGGTTCCCATTATTCCATCAACAACAATCTTTCCCTTTGACTTCAAGTAAGTATTTTGAACCAAGGATCCTTTCTCCCCTATCCACAAAAAATTCGAATCTCTCTCTCTTACTCCCATGGAGGATTTCAAGCCTTAAGTTATGGAAATCTACTTGTTTCATGAACTTTATCATGGATCAAGGCAAAAATAGCAACTTTTATTCTTAAAAATTTTTGTGATAGGTTTCTCCATCTTCCTTGGATCTTAGCTTTTTGGTGGCAAGCTCTCAAGTGTTGAGGTAAGGGGAGTCTCTTTTCCACACTTTGAGTTAGGGATAGTTATAGTTTATAATAGGATTTAGGCTTAATAGTTAGATTGGGTTGTGGGTAACAAATTAATGTTTGATTATAATTGATTCGGGGTTATAATTTTGGTTGATTTTGTCAAAGTATTGAAAATGTTTATGTTAATTATTTTGTATATTATTAATGTAGGAAGTGAAGAACCCTAGGAAGTTGATTTATTTTAAGCACTCTGAGATATACCTGAGTATGTCGACTGACTGAATGATATTTGATGGTTATTATTTGTATGTTCAAATAAGTATTTAGTGTGGGTGATTTTTGATTAATGATGGTATAATAAGTAAAGTATAATGATAAGAAAAATGATGATTTTATGAGAGTGAAGCAAAATGAAAACAATTCAGTAAAATATCAATAAAATATTAAAAGATATAATTTGGATTGTGTGATCCAGATCTTGTAAGACGTTGTCCGAAGGAGACTGTACGCATAGATCGCGTAAGACGCACTTGTGCGCAGCTGTAAGTCGTTGTCCGAAGGAGACTGTACGCAATGATGGGCACACATTCTGGTTGTGGGTGATCCAGATCTTGTAAAACGTTGTCCATAGGAGACTGTACGCATAGATCGCGTAAGTCGCACATAGTGCGCTGCTGTAAGTCGTTGTCCGAAGGAGACTGTATGCAGTTATGGACACACACCCTAAGTTAATAAAGATATAATTGGACTGTGCGCTTCCAGATCTTGTAAGACGTTGTCCGTAGGAGACTGTACGCATAGATTGCGTAAGACAGACATTGTGTGCAGCTGTAAGTCGTTTTCCGAAGGAGACAGTACGCAATGATGGACGCACCGTCTAACGTGTGGAATTCCAGGTCTTGTAAGACGTTTTCCATAGGAGACTGTACGCATAGATCGCGTAAGACACACTTAATGTGCAGCTGTAAGCCGTTGTCCGAAGGAGATTGTACGCAGTAATGGATCCACCTTATATCTTTAAAAACCACACACACACACACACACATATATTTATTAAAGAGAACCCAATGAATGTAAAAGAGGAAAGAAAACATGAAAAATATTGTAAAGAGATGAAAAGATGCAAGTTCGATAATTAATGGATATGCTTGAAGCGAAAAATTTCATGTTTGTAAAAAAAAAGAAGTTTTGTCATTGATGTGAATTTTGTGAATCTGGGAAATTTTAGATGTATGAGTTTTTAGTATTTGAATATGGTAAATTTGTTGATTCGTGGTCTGATTTGACTATTATCCTTGATTACTTGTTATGAATTATGTACTATTCTTCTAATTCACTGTGTTGTGAATAGGTCTCACCCTTAGTGGTTATCATTTTAGGTGAATGCTAAGGAGCTAAAGATCTTAGTGTCGCAGCGGAAGAATGGAAAGAAGGGAACTCTATATTGTATTTTCTTATATTATAATTGGAATGCCCAAAACCATTTGTAAATCTGTTTTATGAGTAGTAAATTTTTAATGTTCCTTGTTTGCATTACAAACTTTTATACTACTATTTATTTATAAAAAAATGGGTGTTACAAGCTGCATTTTCCCTTTTCTATAATCTTACACTAATTTCAACTCTTTCTCAATACTTACTCATTCTTTACTCTCATTTAATTCTTACTCTAGTCATTTCATAACTTATTATTTACTAATCCATAACTCACTCCTTTGTTGTCATTTTCTAGTTTCTCTTGTGTTTTTCTACCATTTTCTAATTTCTCATATGTTCTTCCTATTAGTAACTTAAACCCTATTTCCTACCTACGTTTTCTATTCTAATCTTTATTAATTCCTAACTCAATCTAATTCACCTTAGTCATTCATTTATGTTTAAGTCTTTTAGCTAACCCTAAAATTAGGTCTATCTCCTATTAACTTCCCTCATGTCTTAGCTCACTTCATTTAGTCTTGTCTAGATCTAAAGTATTTAAGTCCTTTATTCTAATCTCCACTAATCTATACATAAAATTAAAGTTGATTAACTTCCTAAGATTCCGGTATACTCTTAGTGTTCTCTTTCTATTACTCTAAGACTCAGTTCTATTCAATTTATGTATATCTTTAACTATTCCTCTATTCTAATTAGTTCATCTATCTCTTACTTATTTCTTTTATTTGTTTCTTAAGTATTTATAACTCAATCACTAGTTACTCCCTAGCCCAACGTTCCTAACTATCTCTCTATTATCTTACTACGTTTACATTTTCTAGTCTTTACATAATTCTATCACGAATCTATCTTGCTTAGGAAATTACTAAAATTTTCTTCTTAGCCGGTTCACAACCTAGCTTACCTAGGGATGCACTATTGTTTTTATACTACACCTTAGCTTAGATACACAACTAGAGCATACACAAATGCATAACATAACACAACATACATTCACCAATCATCACAATAAGTTTCATAATCCCAATTCTACTCTTTAACCCTACTCAAGTACATTACCCTAAGGTTTACACTATGACTACCTTAACCTCCTAGCCATCACTATACTCCAGCTATAACCCATGCCCTAAAGAACCGATAATACCACCTCCTTACCTCAATGAAGAGAGAGATGGAAAACCCTCAAAGCCCTAGCCTTGCTTGTACTTGTGACCCCCTCGAGTGCTTGAGTCTCCTAATCCTTAGCTTGCCAATTCAAACCCTAGCTTCCTCTTATTGTGTTCCTAGACCATTAGGCTTGAACTTCTCTAATTTCCTTTACTTGACCTTGAGAGAGAAGGCATGAGGGAGTAGTGGGTTCTATTGTATTGGGAATTAGAGAAAAGAGTTCCAAGGTGTGTGGTGATGGTGATGAGCTCATGTGGTTTAGGGGGTGATGGTGGCATTCTTGCTTGAGTTTGGTGTTCTTGATGCTTGATTATGGTGGGTGATGGGGTGAAGCTCTTGTGTTCTTGCTCTTAGACTTGGAGAGAGGAAGTCTCATGAACCATAGTGATGAGGGAGAGAGAGACGTGTGGGTTATGGTGGTGGGGATGAAGTTTGTTTCTTGGCTCTTGATCTTGGCTTAGGGTTGATGATTATGATGATGGGGTGATGATCTTGATGATGGGGGCTCTTGAGTTTCTATAGAGAGAGAGCTTGAAGGTGGTGATAATAGTGATGATGGAGTTGTGCTCTTAGCACCTCGAAGGAGAAGAAGAAATGAACCTTGCCTTGTGATGAAGATGGAGTAGTGGTGATGATGGGCTAGGCGTGTGGTGGTCTTGGGTGGTGGTAAAGAGTGATGAGCTCTAGGAGCTCTTGAGAGAGGGAGAGAAGAAATGAACAAGAAGGGTGAATCATGTGTGTTGTGTTATTTTTATGAAGGGAAAGAATGAGTGGTTGTGGTGAATGGCTTCTCTTAGAAGCTTGGTGAATGTGTGGTGGGAAAGGAATGGCTTCCTCAAGAAGCCTCCTCATGGCTCTTATTTTTTTTGCTGAGAACACGACAGGTAGGGTAATCGATTATCTCCCTTATTTCACAATTGTTTGGCTCCTCACATAATGTAGGTAATCGATTACCTCCCACAAGGTAATCGATTACTTCCTTGAATTCAATTTTAGGGTTTCTCACAGAATGATGGTAATCGATTATCTCCCCAAGGTAATCAATTACATCACCAAATCTTGATATCTTAATGGTTTCTAACCCTAAGGCATTCCTCTTAACTCCTATACACACTTTGGCCCTGATTGCTTCACTAAATCCCAACTTACACTTCTGATTACCATTAGCTTAACTCGGATCCGATTTAATGAAGCTTAGAATAAAAATTTGGGATGTTACAAACACTATATGCATGAGGCAAAAATACCCTAGCTGTCCGAGAAAATTCTTGTAGTGAAAAGTCCCTGTGAATACGATATTTTTTATACAACTTGACATAGCTCGTACTATCAGAGCCACATAATAAAATGAAAAAGAATTAGCTAGCATCCTTCGAAAAGCCACGGGCATAGCTTCTTCTAAAGGATTGTTCAAGTTATATGATCCATTATAGTAATATGAATGATAATTTGGTTTCAAGAATATTCACCACCAAATAATACATAATTCTCGCTCATCAGGTATTCATAAACCTATCTAGAACTAACTTTTTGCTGCAACAATTAGTTATTTTCTTATTGAGGCATTTGGTAAAGTGTAATGATTATTTGTAGGGACAATATCAATTTTTAGGCTATTGATAAAGTGTAATGATTATTTGGAGCTAAAAGAGACATGTGTTATATTGTAATTTAGACAAGATTTTTATTATTTTTAAGAGAAAATAATTTATACACTGACAGTTGTAAAGGTTTTTTATATTGGCCAGCTTGTTGCAAAGTCATTTTGTGACTTTGTCAAAACAACAAGCACCAAAGAAAGAAAAAAAAACAAAAGGAAAGAAAAGCTGGCATGTTGAATATTTGAGGGAGACAGTTAGTTGGCAACACGGAGAAATTAATGGCAGAGAGGAGTTGGGGTTCACTATAAAAGGAGGCCTAAATTCCTCATTTTTTTTGTCCTAATTTTCAAATCCCTTTGCATCCCATTTCTCCAAATTCCATAGCAACACACAATTCCTCGGTATCCAAAATATATACATCCCGGTGTAAAATATTTGTAGTGTTTCTCCTATATTTTTAGGGTATTTCTATCATGCAATCCAAAATTGGATGATTGCTATGCAACCTTTTCTTAAACCAATAAGAAGTTGACACCTATGCCATGTCATTATTTGAAGTAGTTAAAATTAGTTTTTTTCAATTTAGTCCAACATAAAAAGTAAATTAAAAATTTAGTCCTTTGTACCTATAGACAAATTATAACTTTTAATTTTAAATTTAGTCACTTGCATTAAGCCTTTTTACACAAGCGACTAATTTTCACTACTTCTAATTTTTGTTTTAAATTAAAAGTTATAATTTGTCTATAGGTACAAAAGACTAAATTTTTAATTTACTTTTTATGTTGGACTAAATTGCAAAAACCTAATTTTAACTAGATTTAAGAAAAGGTTGCATAGCAACCATCCAATTTTGGATTGCATGATAGTAACTCCCATATTTTTATATAGAGAGAATTGTATTCTCCTAGTATAAGAGAGGGTGTTATTATTCTCTCCTTATATTTAGAGAGAGGTTGTAATATTTCCCCACATAGTGAAAACCTTCTATACTTGCCCCGTGGTTTTCTCCCGAAAGGGTTTCCACGTAAAATATTTGTGTCAGTTCCTTATTTTTCTTAACTCTATTTTAGCTGCGTGATATTATTTCCATAACTCTGATACCCAACAGTGGTATCAGAGCCACAGGTTAATATTCCGCTGCACTATTCACAGTTTTAAAAAAAAAAATTATGGCAGCAAAATATGAGTTAGAGAAGTTTAACGGGAGTAATTTCTCCCTGTGGAAATTGAAGATAAAGGCAATTTTGAGGAAGGACAATTGCTTACCAGCAATTGAAGGCAGACCCTCAGGGGTAACTGATGAAAAGTGGAAGGAAATGGATGACAATGCTGTTGCCAATTTGCATCTGGCAATGGCGGATTCAGTGTTGTCAAGCATTGCAGAAAAAAAGACGGCAATAGAGATTTGGGATACCCTCATTAAACTATATGAGGTCAAATCACTTCACAACAGAATATTTCTGAAGAGGAGACTCTATACACTTCGAATGAGTGAATCCACTTCGGTTACGGATCACATTAACAATCTGAACACGCTCTTTGCGCAATTGTCAGCTTCAGATTTCACAATAAAGGAAAATGAGCGAGCGGAGCTTCTACTCCAGAGTTTACCAGATTCGTATGATCAACTCATCATCAACATTACCAATAATAATGTTGCCAACACTCTATCCTTTGATGATGTCGCCGGAGCTATACTTGAGGAAGAATCCAGGCGCAAGAACAAGGAAGACAGATTGGGGAGTTCAAGCCAACCAGAGGCATTGACAATGACGAGAGGTAGATCAATGGAACGTGGCTCCAGTGGGAGTCAAAATCATGGTAGATCAAAATCTCGGGGAAGGAAGAACCTCAAATGCTACAATTGTGGCAAGAGAGGACATTTGAAGAAAGATTGTTGGAGCAAGAAGAATACAGAGAAGTCTCCCGATGCAACTACTTCTCAAGGGTGTGTTGCAAGTACCTCATATAACGGAGAAATCCTATATAGCGAAGCAGCAGTAAGCTCTAAAGGCGAAAAACAGCTACCTGATGTATGGATAATGGATTCAGGGGCAACATGGCACATGACTCCACGACGAGATTGGTTTAACACTTATGAACCTATCTCGGAGGGATCTGTGTTCATGGGAAATGATCATGCCTTAGAAATTGCTGGAGTCGGTACTATTAAATTAAAGATGTACGACGGTACTGTTCGCACAATTCAAGGGGTACGACATGTGAAGGGATTGAAGAAGAATCTATTGTCTATTGGACAATTAGACGACCTCGGGTGCAAGACTCACATCGAAGGTGGGATCTTAAAAGTTGTGAGAGGTGCGATTGTGGTGATGAAGGCAGACAAGTCTCGGCTAATCTATATATGCTTATGGGAGACACGTTGCAAGAGGCAGATGCATCAGTTGCAGCAACAAGCCAAGAAGAAAGTTCGATGATGTGGCATCGCCGACTAGGCCACATGTCAGAACGAGGCTTGAAAGTCCTTGCAGAACAAAATCTCATACCCGGGCTCAAATTGGTAAATTTACCTTTCTGTGAGCACTGTGTGATACGCAAGCAACACAGATTGAAGTTTGATAGATCAACTGCCAGAAGCAAGCACATACTGGGCTTGATTCATTCTGATGTGTGGGAGTCACCTATATTATCCCTAGGAGGAGCAAAGTATTTTGTATCATTCATTGATGATTACTCCAGGAGATTATGGGTGTACCCAATCAAGAAGAAGTCAGATGTGTTTCCAGTATTCAAGGAATTCAAAGCACAAGTAGAGCTTGAAACTGGTAAAAGAATTAAGTGCTTGAGGACAGACAATGGAGGAGAATATGTCGATGGAAATTTCTTAGCATTTTGCAAGCAGGTGGGCATTCAGAGGCAATTCACAGTTGCACACACACCGCAGCAAAATGGTGTAGCAGAGCGGATGAATAGAACTCTCCTAGAAAGAACAAGAGCTATGCTACAAACTGCAGGATTAGCCAAATCTTTTTGGGCTGAAGCAGTTAAAACTGCCTGTTACCTGATAAATAGATCACCATCAACTGCAATTGAGTTGAAAACACCAATGGAGATGTGGACTGGCAAGCCACCAAGTTACTCTTCTCTCCATGTGTTTGGATGTCCTGTGTACGTGATGTACAACTCCCAAGAAAGAGACAAACTAGATTCAAAATCTAGGAAATGTCTATTTTTGGGCTATGCTGATGGAGTTAAGGGGTATCGCCTGTGGGATCCCACTGCCCGCAAGGTTGTCATCAGTAGAGATGTAACATTTGCAGAAAATGATCTGCAAAGTGAGCAGAAAAATGAAAGCAGCACTAAAGAGACTACTACAGTGCAGATAGACGAGAAACCGGAAGAAGATGATTCTTCTGAAACTGAGCCAGAGCACGAGGAACAAGTGCCGGATAATGCCAATGATAGAGAAGTTAGACAATCAGATCGTCTAAGGAAGAAACCACATTGGCACAAAGACTTTGTTATGGTAAACCACGATGCATATTGTCTTCTAACAGAAGAAGGAGAACCGTCAACCTTTCAGGAGGTTGTGAACAGTTCAGATGCTTCTCTATGGATGGCAACAATGCATGAAGAAATGGAAGCCTTACAAAGAAACAAAACATGGGAGCTTGTTACACTTCTGAAAGGTCGGAAAGCCATCGGTAACAAATGGGTCTATAAGATCAAGCGAGATGGCAACGATCAGGTGGAACGATATCGTGCGAGACTAGTGGTAAAAGGATATGCTCAGAAAGAAGGTATCGATTTTAATGAGATATTCTCTCCGGTGGTTAGACTTACCACTATCAGAGTAGTCCTGGCAATGTGCGCTGCATTCGATTTACATCTTGAACAGCTGGATGTAAAGACTGCTTTTCTTCATGGTGAACTTGAAGAGGAAATATATATGCTCCAACCAGAAGGCTTTGAAGAAAAAGGAAAAGAAAACTTGGTTTGCAGGTTGACCAAATCTCTGTACGGTCTAAAGCAGGCGCCCAGATGTTGGTACAAGAGATTTGATTCCTTCATTATTAGCCTCGGATACAACAGACTGAGTTCAGACCACTGTACGTACTACAAGAGGTTTGGTGATAATGATTTCATCATTTTGCTGTTGTATGTGGATGACATGTTGGTGGTAGGCCCCAACAAAGTTCGAATCCAAGAATTGAAGGCACAATTGGCTAGGGAGTTCGATATGAAGGACTTGGGACCAGCAAACAAGATTTTAGGGATGCAAATTCACCGAGACAGAAAAGATAGGAAGATTTGGCTTTCCCAAAAGAATTATTTGAGGAGTGTTTTGCGACGCTTCAACATGCAAGACTGTAAGCCAATCTCTACCCCGCTTCCTATCAATTACAAATTATCCTCAGGTATGTGTCCTAGCAATGAAGCGGAAAGGATGGAAATGTCTCGAGTACCGTATGCATCAGCGGTGGGAAGCCTTATGTATGCCATGATTTGTACGAGACCAGATATTGCTCAAGCAATTGGAGCGGTCAGTCGATACATGGCAGATCCAGGTAAAGAACATTGGAATGCTGTTAAGAGGGTCCTTAGATACATCAAAGGAACCTGTGATGCTGCATTATGTTTTGGAGGATCGGAGTTTACTATCAGAGGCTATGTCGATTCGGATTTCGCAGGAGATCTCGATAAAAGAAAATCTACTACAGGCTATGTGTTCACACTTGCAGGAGGAGCGATTAGCTGGTTATCCAAATTACAGTCAGTGGTAGCTTTATCTACTACAGAAGCTGAATACATGGCAGCTACCCAAGCTTGCAAAGAAGCAATTTGGATTCAAAGGTTATTGGAAGAACTCGGGCACAAGCAACAAAAGATTACTGTGTATTGTGACAGTCAGAGTGCCTTGCATATCGCAAGGAATCCAGCCTTTCATTCAAGGACAAAGCACATAGGGGTACAATATCATTTTGTCAGAGAAGTAGTAGAAGAAGGGAGTGTGGACATGCAAAAGATTCATACCAAAGAGAACCTAGCAGATGTGATGACAAAGCCAATTAACATCGATAAGTTTATGTGGTGTCAATCCTCATATGGCCTATCGAAAACTTAAGTAGTATGGAACTGGCAAGTTAAGAAAGGTTTTGAAAATTCACCAAAAGTGACTTTGAGTGGGAGATTATTGGCCAGCTTGTTGCAAAGTCATTTTGTGACTTTGTCAAAACAACAAGCACCAAAGAAAGAAAAAAAAAAAGGAAAGAAAAGCTGGCATGTTGAATATTTGAGGGAGACAGTTAGTTGGCAACACGGAGAAATTAATGGCAGAGAGGAGTTGGGGTTCACTATAAAAGGAGGCCTAAATTCCTCATTTTTTTTGTCCTAATTTTCAAATCCCTTTGCATCCCATTTCTCTAAATTCCATAGCAACACCCAATTCCCCGGTATCCAAAATATATACATCCCGGTGTAAAATATTTGTAGTGTTTCTCCTATATTTTTATATAGAGAGAATTGTATTCTCCTAGTATAAGAGAGGGTGTTATTGTTCTCTCCTTATATTTAGAGAGAGGTTGTAATATTTCCCCACATAGTGAAAACCTTCTATACTTGCCCCGTGGTTTTCTCCAGAAAGGGTTTCCACGTAAAATATTTGTGTCAGTTCCTTATTTTTCTTAACTCTATTTTAGCTGCGTGATATTATTTCCATAACTCTGATACCCAACATTTTACACTGTCAACACATCATCCATCATCCAAGGGTTTATGGTTATTGACTTCTGAATAAAAGTAATGCAAATGAATAGTGGATGACGTACCGACAGTGTAAAAAACTTCACAGTGTCACTGTACACATATTAAACTCTATTTTTAATTTCTTTAATGAACTAATTTGGTTATCTTGTTCAATTGGAAATAATAAGGCTAGTCCATGTTAATATCTAAGATTTAAATTTTATCATTACATCTTCTTTACCTTTTCATAATAAACTTATTTTTTTTATTTGTTTGATATTGTTGCTCGTTTAATGTAATCTTGCATTTAAGTTAATGTGTCACAAAATACAAATTAGCGTAACCCCATTATGAATGATGTTTATTGAGAAACGAAAATGAAGCCCCAACTAAAGTAGTAGCAAAGACCCTCACAAATTATGGACATCTAAAAGGCTATCATGAAATATTTTCACAATTGTGGTTGTCTAGCTAAGGCGAAAGGTTTTTTTTAGGCTAAATGAAAATATCTTCTATAGTTAAGAGCTAATGTATTATGACCCTACTAGTAGGTGCTTTGAGACATGAAATAATTCTTGAATTATTAGGATGTTGAGTTTGAAGGGGGAGATAAGGTTATAAATATTGCTTTTATTAGAAATTTATTTAGTTTCTCTTCTTGCTATTGTTATTAATAATGATAAGGTTTTTAATTTTGTCATTTTTTTAAATAAAAAATCTAGAATAGGGCAATATTGACTAACTCTTCGTTTAAAATCAATGGAATGATCCTTGAGGTCAAACTCAACAACCTTAATGACCTCGTACAATGCTATTATATGAAAATTTATGAATATACTTTTTTCAATGACTATATTGTATTTCTCCAAGAACATAAGGTTTCATTGGCATTAAGGTGATAGAGGATGATTTACTCAACTTCCTTTGAGACATGCAAAGTTTTAGTTCTCACAAATGGATTAATGCAATGAATGAAGAGATTAAGACAATGAAAGACAATGACATTTAGGATCTTGTAGCTTTACCTAAAGGTTTGAAACCAATTAGTAGTAAATGGTTATTTAATACCTATAGGGGATCTAACGGTAATGTATAAAGATATAAGGTTTGTCTTGTTTGAAAGGGTTTCACTTACAAGGAAGACATTTATTGCAAAGAGAATTTCTCATTTTTTTTATACTCTTTTAGTATTATAATGGCATTTATTGTTCATTCTGATCTTGAGCTGTATTATATGAATATAAAGACTTTGTTTCTCAATGGTAATAATGATGAAACAAAGTGTATATGATGCAATCATAAAACCTTTGTGAAAGGATGTGCAAAGATATGTCTTGCAAATTAAAGAAATTTATCTAAGAGCTTGAGTAAGCTTTCTGCTAATGGTATCATAAATTTCATCAAATTATTATCTCTTTAGGTTTTGAGGTGAGCTCACTTGTTGATTATGTGTGCCATAAATTTGTGAGAGTAAATACATCTTCTTAGCTTTATATGTTAAAGATCGCAAACTAGGTAAGACCCTTGTTGCTAAGGGATATAAGTTTAGTCTCAACTCGTGCCTAAAGATGGAGTTTTTTAAAAGTTTAAGAGTTGCAAAAGAGTCCTTATGCATTGGCTTAGGAATTTTTAATGCATACATAAGTCGTACGCATTTGGATGTTGTGTACTTAAGTTGAATGCAGATATTTAAATAAAAGAGACAAATCATTATAAAGCAGCCAAACAAATTATCAGGTACTTATGGAGAACAAAGATTGCATGCTCACATGCAGATATACAGTACAATGATTAAGTAAGAGATCATAAGGTATTCTTGTTATTATTTTATTGTATGTCAATGCAGTGCCATGCTATATTTGTTAGGTGGATGAACTATTTTGGTAAAGTGCTTAGCAGACACTAATAGCTTCTACTTATATAGTAATGGTGTGTTTTGAGACATCTAGTAAATGGATATAGCTATAAAATTGTCACTTGTCTGCGAATTTTGGATATATTAAAAGATCATTAAAGTTATTGTGACAAAATGTTAGTAGTGTTATATCTCATTTAAGGGAAAAGTTCAAAGTAGTCAAGAGTTTATAGAGCACATTGGCATAAACTCCATGGTTGCAGACCTTTTCACTAAAGGTTTATTACCTAAGGTCTTTCATGATAATATTGCTCATGTATATGGGTATTATATCATTTGATGATATGTTGGTTCAGTGGAAATTTGTATTTGGGTGCTTTTCTAGTGTAGACATATTTGTGGATATATTTTTTGTAAAAAAGATTTATGGTTCAACTTTACTCTGAATTTATTCATAGGGGTCTCGCTAAAGAATAAAATAGGACCAGTTGGAAATAGATATATTTAGATCACATTCCATGTAATTTCCATGCTACACATCGTCCATACTTGATCTATGTCGTTGGTTATATTGATATACGTGACCATTGATGGGTCTAGTTACGATATAAATGTAACGAAGATTGCTTAAACTATTTGATGTCATTTTCTATTATTAAACCGTTAGATTAAACACATAATAATTTTATTTAACTTTTAGTAATTTGAGGCATGATGCCTATAATATTTATAAATGATTCTATTATGTTGGTGTATTAATTTGAGGCCTGGGGCTATTTATGTTTTTGTATAGTTTTATTTTTGTTGATATATAGTTTGATTTTTGATGTTGTTTACAATTCGTTTTATCCTATTTCGTTCACATAATTTGAGAGTACGAGGCATTTTTATGTTTGTATTTAAATGTATGAATTTTATTGAATAATAAGCCTTTAAGCGGGCTAATGAGTCAGGTCAGGCTTTGAAATAGATCGAACTTAGACTTCAAATTTAGCCTATGATGAGCCCATAGCGGCAGGCTTGGGCTTTAAGTTTGGAACACAAGTCAGACTTGATTTTATTAAGAGTTTTAGATTTCTCACCCCTTGTATTATTCTCACACCCCATTTTAATGTAAGAAATAACGAAAATGCCCTTTCTACAATTTTTTTTTTTTAAAAAAAAAAACCCAATTCTTCTTCTTCTTTCTTCTCCACTTCTTCTTTTCCAACACCATTTCTTCCCCAACTCTTCTTCAACCTCTAACTCTTCGACAATTTGTTACTTTTATATTTTCTTTTTCACTACTCGTAATATTTCCGACGAACCGGTGTCAAAAAAATTGTTTCCGACACGGGGTTCTCGAAAACATATCTTTTTTACTCTGGAATAACTTTTCGAGAGGTACCTCTCGGAATGTTTGAGAATTCCGAAAGATACTTTCGGAATTTTTGAGATTTCATAACCTATTTCGTGTTTAATTTGTTTCCCGTTTCATTGTGTACAACTGATACTTGATCTTATGCAAGCGTTTATGTTGTGATATTTCATTATGGAACATCGATGGATTTAATAGGTATGTCTTTTTATAATGTGCTAAATATCTATAAGGTCTTTTTTTAAGTGATTGGTGCGGGGGCTAGGAGCACTCCGTTGCACTATGCTGCTTGTGGGGGCAAAATGCTGTCAGGCAAAAGTTCCGAGAGGTATCTCTCGGAATTCTCAAAATTTTTGAGAGGTACTTTTCGAAAAGCCATTCTAGAGTAAAAAAAAATAATTTTTCGAGAATCCCGTGTCGGAAACAATTTTTCCGACACTGATTCATCGGAAATATTACGAATTGTAAAAAAAATATACGAAAGTAACAAATTGACGAAGAGTTAGAGGTTGAAGAAGGGTTGGGGAAGAAGTAGTGTTGGAGAAGAAGAAGTGCGAAAGAAAGAAGAAGAATGTGACTTTTGTTTAAAATTGAAAAAAGGGCATTTTTCGTTATTTCATACATTAAAATGAGGTATGGGGATAATACAGTGGGTGGGAAATCTAAAATCTAAAACTCTTTTATTAAGATGTGACTCTGCACTACTTGACACATAGGAGATGGTCCAATTTTTTTTTTTTTTTTTGGTTTACATGGGAGGTCTGGGACTAGAACCCATGACCTGGGGGAGGGGAAATCCTAAGTGTCCCTGCAACCACCAACTGGGCTGTCTCACGCGGACGGATGACCTAATCTTTACTCGTCTTATCAAAGCTTGTGCAGGCATGATCATCTCCTTTATCATTTAGATTCAGTAACGAAAACATAACTTTTAACTTATGACGATCGGAAAGAAATTGAATATGATGAAGTTCAATCTCCCCACTTCCAATATGCCCATTTTCACTAAGTCTGTCGGATCAAGCAACGAAAAGGCAACTCTAGGTCCATAATAATTGAAAAGAAATATGGCTTTGGTTTTAAAATCATATTAAAGTTTCATCTCAAAACTAATTAATAATGAGAAAAATAACCCAACAATATTATGAGATAGATGATATGAGACTTCCAGCAATATGTATTATTCATATAAAACTAATCCCTGGACGTTTGATTTCAATAAAAAATGAACTAGATTGAAAAGGCAACGAAAAGGTAACATGTATTATTCACTAAGTCTGTCGAATCAAGCAACGAAAAGACAACTCTTGACCCATAATAATTGAAAAAAAATTTGGCTCTGGTTTTAAAATCATGTTAAAGTTTCAACTCAAAATTAATTGATAATGAGAAAAAAATAACCCAACAATATCATGAGATAGGTGATATAAGACTTTCAACAATAACACAACAATATATATTATTCATATCAAACTAATCCCTGGACGTTTGATTTCAATAAAAAATGAACTAGATTTTAGAAATAGGGGTCACCAGCATTATTGATTATGCTGCAACTATTGCAAATGTTAATTTGATATTCATATTCCTGTTTATCGAACAACCAACGATCGACCAAAGTTTAATTAAGTCATAGATTAAGTCATAATAAGTAAGAAATGCCAGGCTAGTTTTAGAATTCTTTGTCCACAATAATATACAAACTAAATAATGGGTAGGCAAAACACAAGTCACAAAGTCACCAACACATGCATAGCTCAAATTCACACCATTTTCCCTCTTAAATATAAAATGCCAATGCACTTTTTGCGTCTCCGTCTCTTGCCTTTTGATCATGTCTTAAAGAGACGTAATCAGATTCTACAATTATCATGGCCTGCAAATAATGACAAGATATTCATTATAATTTAGCCATATGAATAAAAATTGCATTAATTGAAAAGAAAACACTACTAATTCCTTTTCCATGGGGTAAACTTTCAATTTGGCCCTCCAAAATCTTAGATCACCAATGAAGTCTTTAGAAGAATGACAGTTGTGTGACATTTTAAATTGATGACACCATAATCTTTAAATTATAAATTGAGGGTTTACTCTTTTTTATCATATAAATAGTTAATGAAACTTACTTGGATTAACAGAAGTAATGACACCAGAATGAGAGAAGTCACAGTTATAATCATGGCGACCATTGGCTTGGTAATAAGCATTCATAGCATAGGTAGCAAGTGCCTTGAGATTGTTGGGGGCATAGCAAAGTCCTCCTGGTTGGATTGGCTTGCAATCAACTCCTTGGCTGCACACATAGTTTATGTTTGCTTGCAATGCTTCGTTGGTTGCATCTGCCTTGGGCACGCACCATTTCTGACCATTATTAACTGGATTTTGTGCTGGTTGTACGGGTGCTGGTTGCTGCTGCATAATTGATTCCAAAAAAGTGTCATTTCAATTTTATTTTTTTTAAAAAAGCACAATATTATATACCAAACTATAAAAATTGGATCTATGGTGGTAGAGTGTAAATAGAATATTAGTAAAACACTTCGATCTGTTTAATACACCAATCTCTTTGCTGGAACTCTGGATCACATCTAACACTCATAAAATATAACACGCTGCCTTACAAAAGAAGTGTGTTTATAAAAAGTTTATAGTTATTTGCCTATAAAAAATATGTAAAACATTGTACAATAGCTATAGATGCTACTTAAATTCTAACAGAAGCGGGTGAAAAGTGTTGCAAACATTCCTCAAATGAAAATTGTGTATCACCTATTTCAAAAACAATATACATTTTCTTGTATGGATGATAAGTAACAATCATTACAGCAGAGGATGTTACATTGAACTTTCTAAACAAACAAATAATATATAACACGGAAATCTAGTTATGTCAACGTAGCTCACCTAAAGTAAATGTTTTTCTAAAGTGATAAAGTGAAAGGTATGTTCAATCTCACATTATCCATCTTAGTCACATTTCCTTGGTTTCTTCCTATATCTCTCTTCCATAAACCCAAAAACGAGTAGTAAGAAAATCATTTTCTTGATTAACATTTACACACTAGATCAAATCAAAGGGTAAGGACCTTTCACTATATATCTTGCAGTGCAGATAAATTCGCTTTAATTATTAACAACAAATTAAAGTAGTGAATTAAAAAAAGAAAAAAGTGCAATGCACCAGCTGAGATGTGACCATTATTAATATATCTCCTTAAAAGTGTTGTTTTATATCTGTCAAATTATGTGTAACCGAAAAGAATATATTATCTAATGATGCTATGATATCTAGTGAGACATGTGAAGCGCAGACAGCGGAGACAAGATTCTCTCTAAAGCATTAAAGAAACGAGGAAAATAAAGCAAACGGAAACTTCAAATCAACAATATTTAAGTATAACTTTTTCTTTTAAGGAATATTGAAATTAAAAGGTTACAGTACTGTTTTTTTTTGAGGGGGAACTGTTACAGTACTAGTATATAGAAAGCTAATTAAACCTGTCCGTTGCGGAAGATTCCAGCCTCATACACAGGAGTGAAATCTGGTCGGAACAAACCCCAGTTCCTCTCAGCAATTGGACCTGGCTTCTGGTTCTCATTAAACAAAGCAAAGATGAAAGTCTCGAACCGCCTGTTCGGCATCAATGGCGTTCCTTTCCCTTGTGCCAAATGCCTAATAAGCCCACCATTATAAGCCCGGGCATTAGCCACACTACAGGCATCCCAACCGTCGCAAACTGATGGCCATCCGGTCTCACCAATCGCAATTTCTACATCACCATACGGCCCAAGGGCCTTCATGGCAGAATAGACAGCGTCCAACAGAGCGTCGAATTGGTTGGTGTAAGTGAGTCTTGTGAACCTATCGTACAGGCCGCGGTTGCGCTTGAAGATTGCGTAGTTCAAGGCTTTTGGGTTGTAACCGAAATATGGGTATGGGTTCACCATAAAGGGATTCCTGGTCTCTTGCAAGAACTTTAGGAGTGGTCCTAATATGTGTTTTGCGTAACCAGGCCTGAATCTACCAGCACTTGGTGGAATAGATGATCGCAGTATTGCCAATGAGTGTGCCGTTGTAACCTGCATTGTCATAAAATTGTTGGTTAGATTATGTGTGCTTGTTAAACAAATGTGAAGTAGAGTTTAAATTAACAAAAGAGATGGTATATTTTTCCTTCCAAGAATTTTCTGCACAAAAAAAATCAAACTCGAGACTAAACTACAAAGCACTCGTACCAACCCATGTTGATAAAAAAAAAATTTAGTTATTAATGGATTAAAAAATTACTAATTAATTTTGTTTTATGATGATTTCTCCAAGTTACAGCTGTTATTGTGTTACCGGGAGCACAAAACTGACAAAATAACGTTGCATTAGATAATCGATGTGTTTTAAACGTCAAATTATCAATTTTTAGACATATCTCTTAGCTGTCATTACACATATAACGCTAAAAAAAATCAATACTCATATAGTAACTCCCAACGGTATTCTCATATTCCAATCTCACATTTTATTCATCCATCCTTCTTAAATACTATTAGGAGAAAATAGATAATGCATCCTTAATGTAAAGTTTTTTACACTTTATTTATGTACTTCCTCCGTTCCATTATCTTGGCAAAAAAATGCAAAAGATTTTGTCCTATATTAAAATAAAAAAATAAATGGAAAATCTTAAAGATTGTATATTATATCAATGATTGATAAATAAGTAAGGAAAACACATTTAAAGATTTATTTTTTGAGGCAATATTGTATTATGTATTAACTGTAATGATATAAAAATTTGTGTAATATCAATTTATAATTAATGAATGAATCATGTATTATATTAAATAGATACTCTTTTATTTTCATTGACTTGTTTGATTTTTTACCAAGATAATGGGACGGATGAAGTATTTATGATCGTTGACTTTTACATAAAAATAAAAATAAATACAAATAAATAATAAATGATGAATCCATAAGATATATTTTACACCGTCAATGCATATTCATTAATCTTAAATATTTGACCATATCATTATTGTTGTTGTTATTAATTTATTTCTTAAAATATACTATAATCTACCTAGAATAGAATAAGCCCTGCAGACGCATTGCTTAGATGCCCTCGTTACAAATGTAATTGTGTGATAGCGAAAGCTAGACACGGAGCTTTTGAAAGAAGTTTCATAGATTCTGATCGTGAAAACAATCATATCTTTTTATGTTTATCAATATCTTTCTTAGTAGATCACGTGATGGTAAGAATAAACACATAAAAATCTATTCCCATATCTTTAACTTTATTTTGCATCACTAAATATAATAGAGTTTACTATAAATGCAATGAACAAAGAATTGAAAAGGTAAAGTTTTAGTTTTTCAAAAAGTTGAAGTTATTATATTTCTTCCGAAGATTTGATTCAAAATAATAATTATTATTATTATTGTTAATTGTTAATAATAATAAAAAGGTTATTATTTAATATATTTTTTAATTATTGCAGTGATTAATATTCAAATTTTTTAAAAAAATTGGTCTTTCTAGGTTAATTAAATCTTAAAAAGAAGTGTTTGTTGGAAATTGATACACTCAAATGAATTAAAAAAATAATTATTTAGTTTTCGAGTATAATTATATTATTTATATTCTCTTATCCTATAGGATAGAAAAATCGTTAAAAAAAATCTTAAAATAAAGATACGTGTGAAAATGAATAATTAAATATTATTGAAAGCAAAACAAGATGTTATAAATAAAAAAATTTAAATTAAAAAAAGTCTTAATATCGAAAACAGTTGGGTAAAAATAAACATTACATCTATAAAAAAAATAATAAACAAAACACTATTTATACTGGATATCACGCTAAATCTCAAAACCAACAGATAAAAAAAAAAAAAAAAAGCAGAGGTGATGTGTTTGATTACCTTAATGTCTGTGATACCCTCAGCAAGAAGGGCAGAGTGGAGATTTCTCATGGCAGGCACAAGTTTCCTGATTGTAGCAGGATCAGCCCAATGAAGAACCTCAGAACCGACAAGAACGTAGCTAATCCTTGTCTGAGGATGGAAAGGCCTGATGTGGCTCACAACCCATTGTCTAGCAACATCCACGCTGGTGGCAAGGACGGGGATGTCGCCGTTGGGGGAGGTGACGGCGACGGAGATGCCGGTGTTGGCAAAAGCCTGAAGGATTTGCGGGTTCACGTCAAAGATCTTTACATGGTCTATGACGGTCCTTGTTTTCAGGAAGTTTGCCACCGCGGCTGGCGGTGGGAGGTTGTCGCCCAAGGTGCCGTAGTTGACGCCGATGGAGTATGCGGCGGTGGCAAGTTGGAGGAGGACGAGGAGGAGAAGAGGAGAGAGGGTTGGAGGAGCCATGTTAGAAGACAGACAGAAAATCAACGGTCACATGTTTGTGTATATTTATAGGTGGGGGTGGGTGGGGTGAGAAGAACAAAGATTGGGGTTGAGGTGGATGCTGCTGTTTTAGGACATGATGACTGTGGTCAAAGATAAAAATAACCGGATAAATAAATAGTGTGTAGTGCTACTTCTATTATTTTTTTTTTTTCCTCTCTATTTTAACGTGTCTGGATTGGGAGGGAGGGAGGGACTATAAAATTATCCTACGGTTATTATTAGCAAAAATCTTTTTACTTTTTTGTTTTGGAAAATTATTAAAATTAGATTTTTTTTTTTTTGATAATTAAATTTAATAATTAAAATTAGATTTTTGCCATTGTGAAGATTGTGAAAAGGTGAAGTTGTCAAAAGATAACTGCAGCACCTTAAAATATAAAATTAATTGATCGATTGATAGAGCCCAAATTAATTACTCAAAAAGAAAATAAAAACATTTTTCTCCTGAAAAAATTGCTCCAGAAATATTTAATCTAAGATTTTGTCTAACTTGTTTCATATATTTAGTGTTCTAACTTAGTTGAGATCCAAAGATTTAATTGACCCCAAAAATCCTATGATTAAGCGATAAGGATTGATGTAAGAGTATGAGGCAAAAGTTTTGTAACTCGCTTATATGAGGATTGTGTTCAGGGAGTTACTATCATGCAATCCAAAATTGGATGGCTGCTATGCAACCTTTTCTTAAACCTAGTTAAAATTAGATTTTTGCAATTTAGTCCAACATAAAAAGTAAATTAAAAATTTAGTTCTTTGTACCTATAGACAAATTATAACTTTTAATTAAAAAAAAATTAAAAGTAGTTAAAATTAGTCACTTGTGAAAAAAGGCCTAATGCAAGTGACTAAATTTAAAATTAAAAGTTATAATTTGTCTATAGGTACAAATGACTAAATTTTTAATTTACTTTTTATGTTGGACTAAATTGCAAAAAACTAATTTTAACTACTTCAAATAATGACATAGCATAGGTGACAATTTCTTATTGGTTTAAGAAAAGGTTGCATAGCAACCATCCAATTTTAGATTGCATGATAGAAATACCCTTGTTTTTAATGGATATGGAGGAAAAATTTTTTGTCTCTATTTAAGAATAGTCCTTATTTAAGGATAATTTTTAATTTAAAGAAAGAAATATTTTGATGATAAAAAATTGGTTCATATAAAAAGAAAAAATATAAAATTTGTCCTTAATGTATAAAAAACAGTGAGAAATAATAAATGAGTTCCATCTAAAAATAATTTGTTCGCTGACGTGGATGCTCTAAAATCTTTGAATTCAAAGTATGCACTCGAAGTACTATGGTTTTCTCTCATTATCAGCGTGTGTCCAAGTGTCAAATATAATTAAAATATTAACGAGGATATGAAAAAAAATAGAAGTGAAGATGGGGACAATGAGAGTACTCCCCATACATTAATCTCTACGTCTTCATCCCTGTTTAAAAAAATTGGGTTGCAAGTATTTGATTTTTTTTATTATTTTTATTTTTTAATTTTATTTATTTAACGTGTAATGTAAGTAATATTAAACTGATCTATAACGAAAGATTGAGGGCCTAATGTGGTGGTATTTTTTAATTTTAAGAGATTATATTGATGACAAATATCTTTAGGAAACTAAATTAATGATACAATTGATGTTTAAAGAACAACATTAGTGTCAAATATTTGTGTTAAACTAAATGAGTAGCACAATTAATGTTTAAAAAATTATATTACTTCCTCCGATCCTATTTATAAGATTCTTTTGAGGTTTTTCACTCCCATCGAAGAGTGAATAAGTTTGTTAGTGACATTGGAAATGTGAAATTTGATATATTTTTTCAAAACTACTCATATAATTATTATTGGAACTCTAAAAAGTGTTGACTTGATAGAGGTGTTAGTGGAAAGAAGTATTTAAATGTTACTGAAAATTGAAAAGGTGTTTTATAAATAGGACCAAAATAAAAACCCCAAAAGAGTCTTATAAATAAGACCGGGTGGAGTAATCTCAAATGTAAATGACAAATTGGTGGCTATACAATCTTTGAAAAACAAAATTAACTAATTATTTTTGACAACCGCAAATAAGTGTTCATGTTAAGAAGGCAAATATACTACTCCCTTCGGTTCATATTATAAACACTCTTTCTCTTTCACAAAAAATTTGCTTATAATATGGACCAGAGGGAGTAATTAATTGCTAAAAAAAGCATTTTTTTAAAATTATCAAGATATATTGTAATGCACATTCATGATTATTTTTCAAAATATAAAAACCTTAACACTTACTCCCTCCGGTCCTATTTATAAGACCTTTTTGGGGTTTTTCACTCCCATCAAGGAGAGTGGATAAATTTGTTAGTGACATTGGAAATGTGAAAATTTGATATACTTTTTCAAAACTACCCCTATAATTATTATTGGAACTCTAAAAAGTGTTGACTTTATAAGGGTGTTAGTGGAAAGAAGTAATTAAATGTTATTGAAAATTGGAAAGGGGTCTTATAAATAGGACCAAAATAAAAACCTCAAAAGGGTCTTATAAATAGGACCGGAGGGAGTATTAACAACACCATAACTTTTTGAGAAAATGGATAATGCATTGACAATATAAAAAGGTTTTTTACATCATCAGTGCATCATCCATCATCCATCTATTTATAATCGTTGACTTTTAAATTAATGTAATACAAATGAATAATGAATCGGTGGTGTAAAAACTTTACACCGTTGTTATATACCTATATGTAATAGGAAAGGATAAGATGATTGCTTATTTTCAACTCAAAAATACTATACATTATGGTTGTTTTCAGCGTGCAATGATGATATGATGAGATTAGTCCAGATATAACATTTATTTTCTTTAAGTAAATAAAAAAAATTAACGAAATAATTTTTTTTGAACCTAACCTTCAATGTTGAGAATAAAAAAATATAAAAAATATTATTGTACTGAAAAATTAAAATATTAAAATATTAAGTATACTCATTTTTTTTTAATACATTTCGATATTTTTTTTATTTAGTATTCTCAGTTTAAAATTGTGATTAAGCAACTGAGAGTATCCAAAAAGTATCATCAACCCTTAATGAAATGTTCTTGCCATTCCAACCGTTAGAAAAGTAGAAAAACGGTAAACAGCACAGTTTGAAGTGTCGTGTAGCAATCTTCTATGAAACGGCTACGGAATTGGTTTAATTATGAAAGAAACGAACAAAAGCCAAGCCCACAAGAAAGGGGCACGCCATCACTGCGATTCTATGTTTGTGGTAAGATCGGGAATCTGATTCAAATTGAATCCCACTATCCAATGTATCTTAGATAAGATAGATGGGAACTCTAAGCAACATATCACAATAACACGTTTTAAAATAAAAGTTTAAATATCAAATTGGTTGCTACAAATAAGTCTTTTTTTAAATTAGGTCATATATTTAATTTTTTTTTTTGGTTTTTAGTTCTATTTTTTTGGTTTATTTTGATTTTGATCAACGTCGTTATTATGAATAAAAAATGTTGATGTAACTAATTAGATACGGGTTTAAATTAAAACAAAATGGAGAAGTAGAAAGCAAAATCTTCAACTTGTGAAAACCGTTAAAACCAAAATTCAAATCAACAAGAATTAGGAAAGAAGTGATAAATAGAAGTGATGTTGAGTGTGGATGTAATGGGGTGAGTGTGGGACGGGTTAGATTTGTCCCCAACTCATCCCTAAATGTTGATCGGGTCAATTTTTAAACCTCAACCCATCCATAATAAGGAAGGTACACGATAAAGACGAGTCTAATTTGGGACGGGTCAAGATAAGGACGAGTCGAATTGACTTAAAACAAAAACATAAGCTTAAAATTTGTAAAATTATGAACAAATTCTCGAGGCAAAAATGTCAAAATGTGTTACGATGCAATAAATTCTTCATCACTAAGTTTATTTTATTTGTAAGATCGTTAAAATAATATCTAAAACTAAATTCTTAACTAATTGCGTAATCATGGTGGACGAAACTATCTCGTGATTACGCTCACTCTATATCATATTTAAGTTTCTTTTTTTTGGTGTACACCAATTGGTACCCGAATCTGGTTTACTCAGAATCCGATTCATCCGGTCCGACCCAACTGAGCTCGCACTAAGCGGTAGGGGTCTCCCAGCAGGGATTGCTCCATACCCAAGGCTCGAACTCGAGACCAGTTGGTTAAGAGACCAAGTGAGCTACCACTTGACCAACCCCACGTCGGTACATGATATAAGTATTTTACACAACTTAAAGAGTGAAATATCAAGAGACTTTGCTATTCAAAAAGGCAAAGATAAATACTCCACAAATAAATACCTACCCGGGCTACCACACTTGATTTAGCACATAGGTAAATAGAATTGTAACATATCACTAGCACAAACATCTTAAACAAGACATTCACATCATATTAATAACTACATGTAGTAAAGAAATATTGAGATATTTCATTTTTGAAGTTGTGCTCATTTCATTTTTTATTTATATGACATAAAACTTTAGACAAAAGCAAACCGGTGAAAAACAATAAAGCTTTGATATATGTAAAAGGACGGGTCAGTTGGCCCAGAGATATACCCGAACCTGTCATCTCTTATATCGGGTCTATCCTCTTTTGTCCTTGTTTTTCCCTTTTGTGACAATCGTGACGGGTCAGACCCGACCTGAAGTCATTGGATGGGACGGGTCGGGTTCTGCTCACCCCTAGGATCCCGATTTTAAAGACCCAAACCCGACAGGGTCCCGATTTTTTAAAGACCTAAACCCGGCAGGGTCCCGATTTTTTTAAAACCCGTCCGGACCGGGATGAATAACCCGGATTGAATAGATGTCCCAAATAATAAAGCCCGAGCCCTAAATTTTTTCGGGTTTTTCGGGCCGACCCGATTGGCCCGGCCTATTTTGACAACTCTACTTTGAGGTGAAAATAAGGGTAATTCCAACAATCATGTATGAAGTTTGTTATAAAAAGTAGGGCAGCTTAATGGTTCTATCTTCATATTTGGATGGAGAAACAAAACATGATTTTGCCTTAATTAATGAGAATCCCTTATTGGTATAATCATTGGAAAGAAAAGAGAGTTAAATTCCATGTTGAAAGGGACTAAATAGTTTTCAGTATGTTTAGAATGATAGTTTGGATTCTAGGTATGCTAAATTATGAAATCGATAGTATTATTATAGTTAATGCAAGACTATCCCAAGCGTGGTTAGCTAATCCAACCTATCTTAAGACCGTCTTATCCATAATAATTCTCGTGGCCATCGACGAATCATCGTTTGGAACCATGATTGTAAAGTACTAGTACGTAGGTATGTTTTTAAATATAAACACCAGTCGATGCTTTAATTTTGTCTTTTTTATAAGCGTTTATTATAATTTTTAATAACATTAATTAATTTATTTCATATATATTTATATTTATTTTATACTTTTTAAACTTTCAATGATAATTATAGTAGTAATTTTGAAAAAATATATTCGCTCCGGTCTCAAATATAAGCAAATAAAAATATTCTATTAATTGTCTCAAATATAAGCAAAATTTAACTAACTTTTTATTCCCAATATAATCATACTTAAAATATTTCATTAAAGTGGTTGAATCATTTAATTTTTGTTTCATTTCCAATGCAAGTTTTTCAAAGTAGTTTAACATTTTAAGAATTTGAGAAAATTAAATACACTTAATTAACTTCCTTAATATAAAATTAGTTTTTTATGCTTATATTTTAAGACAAAAGTAGTACAGTATAAAATATATATTATCAATTGTAATGTTATTAACAATATCAATTACTCTATTTTTTTTAATTTCCGTGAAAAAACTAATCTAAATCCTTATATTTAATGACGTACCAAGTATTAAATAAAGTATAGAGCACATGGTTTAATTTCTCTTTGAAAGCAGATTCGTATATGGCTCTAGAATTTGTATCGAATAGGCAAATGGGTGTGGCAAACGCATCTTTCGTGTTTCACTGAATCGGTACCGTGGGGCCAACACATAAAATAAAAGATCCAGATGAAGTAAAAATGTGACAGCTAAGATGGTTCTTGTAGGTTTCAAACTCTGTCTTCTGTCTGAGAAATCTACCGAATGACGCGTTTTCACGTGCGCTTTTGTTACTGTTTTTACGCGGCTTGACGGGAGAACACAGGCTAAATTCCTGGATCATCGTGAAAGATAGTAGTAAACATTACTTTTTTTTCGTTAACACAAATTTTACTTTACAAACGCAAATTAAAAAAAAAAAAATTATACTCAAGTTTATTAAAAAAATATATGTTGAGATTTTAAAATTATCTTTATTTAAAACTTTTGTAACGACCCAAGTGGATTGCCTTAGGTAGGGGTGTAATGGTCCTATCCGGTCTGATCTGTGAGTCATATTACGGACCGGACCGCTCAATTTAGTATGGTCCGGTCCGATCCAAACATTATTTATCCTCAAAGATCGGACCGGATCGGACGGTTCATAAATGGTCTGGTCCGGTCCGATCCGGTCTATTTTGCATTTCTTTCCCTTTTTTTTCCTTTAAAATCAAGCAAATATATGAAAAAAGCATAATACATACTGCACACTAAAATGCAGTATTAAGTGCAAACTTGCACATTGCTACAATACTAGAATGTAATATTACATTCACATTGCACAACCAACATCAGGATGCAGCTTCGGAAAAAAAAAGGGACTACAATCCTACATCACAACAAAGGAATACATCACAAGACAACAATGCGGCACCCTCGAAAATGATAAAACTACCGAAAGTAGTTGCAAAAATTAATCAAAAAATAAAGCAATTTCATAAAGAAGTTTGGTCCAACCAAAGGCATAGCTATGATCATCGCTGAGTACATATGGTTTGTCTCTATCTCCCTCACTCTCTCCAACCCGTAGTACTTTGTTCGGTGAGAATGGATAGAGAAAAAAAAATTGGAAAAATAAAAAAAAAAAAACCATAGCAACAGAGAAGCATACAAAGCATAAAAATGAAAAAAAAAATTACTACCAACTAATGCTTTCTTTTTTTTTGCTGTCACAACATTTTCATTCGTTTTTAGTATGTATAGTTGAGTATGTAATTTTTGTTCCTTATTCCTGTCTGGGCAGTACTTACCTTTGTCTTGGTTTTGTTTTGTTAGCATCAATCCCAACATAGCAGCAGAAAAGCAAACAAAGCATAAAAAGATTTGAAAAATAAAAAAAAAACATCGCAGCAGAGAAGCAAACAAAGCATAAAAATGAAAAAAAAAATTTAAATGAAGAGAAATCAAAATCGACTTGCATGGCCTTGGTGATTGGCGGTGGCTTGATGATGATGAAGATGAAGGCCATCGGCTGTGCCTTGATGTTGATGACGATGAAGGGCATCAGAGGTGGCGATTGGCGGCTGTTTCGTGTTGATGATCATGGATCGGAGGGAAAGGGAAAGGGATGTGACTGAATAGAGAAAAGAGGGTGAAAGGGATAGGAGATAGTGGCTGCATGATGATGGCGACGATGGCTTTGTGAGTGGCGTCGGCGGTTTGGTGTTGATGATGATAGATCGGAGGCGAGGGAGAGGGTACGGGTTCTGTGAGATGATGATTTGCACGAGTGAGGGAGAGCGGTGGTTTGAGAGAGTGACTGAGAATGGCGAGTGTCGTGCGTCGGTTTGAGAGAGTGACTGAGAATGGCGAGTGGCGCGGCGGTTTGAGAGTGGTGCGGCGGTTTGAGAGTGAGTGTATGTACAAACTGTTCAGCGAGTGAGTGTTGCGCTTTGTTTGTAGATAGATCCGTTGGAATGCAGAGTGAGTGAGTGATATTTTGCTTTACATTGATAATAATTACTTTTAATAACCTTATCTCTTAGGGTTGAATATCTCTTGGGGTTAAAGATAAGAATCTAAAAAGAGTCTAGGGAAGAACATTTAGATTCTTATCTTATTATCTTTCTCCAAATGTAGTGGCAGCAAAACAGCGGAGCAGTTGAGGATAGACAACAACACTTACTTCAATGAAATTTATTTCACTCTTACTCTTTTTGATTATTTTCGTATTTTTTAAAAGTTTTTTGGTTTAGAATTTGCAGGTACTTCGAAATCAAGATGCCATTAAAGTTGGGAATCAATCAACTACAAGGAAAAAAAAAGTTACTAACTAACTATAATTAATTATTTGTTTCAGTAAATATTTGATTTAAATATAACTAGCTGTAGATATTACAACATGTTGTAAATGCAAGATCTTCTTGGTTATGAAAACAAGTAATATGAAAATTTTTCAACATTTTCACTCTCTCTTATAGTTGTTTGGAAACTTTGATTTAGGAAAAATTGTTCGCTCTCTCTTATAGTTGTTTGGAAACTTTGATTTAGGAAAAATTGGTCTCTGACTAGAAAAATCTTCTTCAATTCCGTGATTTTTCTCTTTTTCATTCTTATTTTTTGTCTTTCTTATCAGGGGCTTAGTGCATTATTGCAATGGAGTTTGGATGAAATAATTGTGGTAAATATCCATCAACATATATAATTCCTTGAGTAGCTCCGGTAACTTCATCATTTATGTAGTTTTTATTTATTTATTTGTACTTTTCCATTTTTTTTAAAAAAAATTATCTTGAGTGGTTCTTTGTCACGTATATCAAATCCCTATCATAACTTTTATACATGTCAAAAAATAAGATTTTCGCTCATTCCATCTCTACTTATTTTACGTATATCATCCAATCTCTACTTATTTACTTATTAAAAACAGCATAACCAAAAACAAATTTTTATGCACTGATAATAATGATTTGTCTTTTTTGATAAGATTTTATAATTCTTTTTATGCAGGTTTACGCATTGTGTAAAGGCTACGGATGAAGATGAAATTTAAGAAGTTGCATTAGGGATATCTCAAATTGGTTAAAAAAATGAACAATGTTAAGTGTCTTTTCATTCCATTTTTTCATTCTTTACTGTATTTCTTAATAAAGTTCTATATGAACTTTTATATATAATTAATATATAAAAGTTCTTCTCATTTCCAAATAATTTTATTTTCATTTGTTAATTTATGCAGATTAGTTAAGTATATCACTTTCATTGGTGTATTTTTTTTAGCTGTGGATAAAGAAAAAACTCGAGGAATAGCATAAAAGGCCCTCAAAGATAATGAAATACTTGATGATTCATTATCTTCTAAAGTCCTATGTAGTCTCTTACAAATAAAAGTTTTTATCTTTTTCAAATAATCTTATTTAACTTTATTTCCATTATTACTTTACTCTGTTTAGTTTTCTCATTGTCATTATTGTTTTGAAATGAAATATATTTTTAGATATGATAAAGTTAACTTAGATTATATAATATTTCGTTTTTGACATATAATATGACGATAAAAATATCGATTTACAAATATATTGTGTTACAACAAAAAAAACTCTTTACAACAAAAACACGAGAAGGCGAGGCGACAGGCACGAGAGTGCCTGTCGACACGCTAGTTTATATTAAACTAAAGTATACTTTTAGTTATTAAGTAAATTCATAGAATTTTCATGGAAAACTTTTTCCTTTTCAAATAATAACTTCCTTTATAAAAGCTTCTTTTCGTAAAATACTTTCGAATTCAATAAAATAGTTGTGCACTTAATTTGAGTTCAGCGGAAACGATTTTAAAACCTTTATGTTGGTTGCGAGTAACTAAAATAGATATCAAGATCAACATGCAACCAGAGCCCATATACATATATATATATATATATATATGTGTGTGTGTGTATATATATATATATATATATATATATATATATATATATAAAACCCAAGTACACCCAGTAAAAGTAGTCAGAAGTCGAGGTAGCAAAGTATAGAGATACAAACCAGTAAGTATAAAATAACAACTCTCACATACTCCTCTCAAAATATATACAATATAATACAACTCAAAATAAAGAAGTATGCCGAGAGCTGTGCCATGACTCTGTTTCCATGAGAGTGTACCTTCTCGGCATATAGGGTATGTAAGTCTTTCTCCACTGTACCTAAAATGGTCAACTTAAGGTGTGAGTAATTTGAATATAAATTAAGGAAAACACTTAAAATGGCAATAATAAAACATAACTAAATGCACTCATACATATATCATCCGTTTCACATTTTCATTCATTTCATTCTATTGCACTTTACATACATTTTACAATGTTTTGATGCTCAAACATATGAATATGCAATTCCATTTTATACTTTTGTGATTTGATTCCTGAATCCAACGTTACACTTTCCACTTTACTTAATACACTTTAACACTTTCATTGGATTCAGTGAATTAAACCTAAGTATATATATATATATATATATATATATATATCAATGCATGTACTTTTCTCCATTTCCTTTACGATAACACCTTATACTTTTCCTCACCCACTTGCCCATCCACTCTGGGAAAAACCGGCCAGGAGTAAGCATTTCTCAACCCCTAGTTGGGTGCTTCACCTTCACTTAGGAAGGTCCCTCGCTCACCCGCTTGCACAAAACTTCACCTCCACTTAGGAAGGTCCCTCATGCAATTTGGTTTGATTCGTCCAAATTGGCTTTAGCAGAAATCACCCTCAACTGGCCACGAAAAGCCAAAGTAACTGACAGAATTATTATGGATGCATAAAACCAATCCCCAACACGGGTAGCGAACCCGTGTCCTTTGCAGGATCAAAGTTTTCCACAACAATTCTTAGCGATTATTTCAATAACACAATCTAGTTACTTTTGCCTTCAAAATTGTAAACGACGTATGTTTTTCCCCGTACTCCTAAGGTCCACCTTACTCCTTGAATGCACGTGTTTCTAGTTCATTTGATGGTTGTTCTTGATAACCAAGCCTTTTAATGTTTTATACCAATTTGGTTGGGTTCTCTAACCTCTGATCATTGGCCACACATATTATATAATAACAATTATCGACAATAACATCCATAACATTAACAATGACATACATTCGTTTAATTCCACAACACTTTAACATAGGGTTCATTCTTTCACTTTACTAATCATTCAGGCATATAAACACTATTTTAACATCATTCACACTTTACACATAATCAAACATACAATTAAAGAGGAACAATTGCTTAGGGCATCAAGCAAAGACATATAACAATTTAATTCTAAACTTAATAAAACACTTAAATACACCTAGTTATATACTTATTACTATCATTAAGCCCTCTCCCTAATTTAAACCAAAGTACTCCCCCTTACCTTTAAGAGAGAGAAAAGAAAATAGGGGTTTGATGGAGCATCCACACCAAATCCTTGTCCTTATCCACTTTCCCAAGCTCCCTTGATGATTACCAAACTCTATGAGAAGGATTGGAGAAGTTAGGGTTTGGGGTTGAATTTGGGGTTTTGAAAGAAATTGAGGAAATTAGTGTTTTTAATGTTGGAAAAGATGGAGAATTGATGGGGGATGATTATATGCTAATGATTCGGTGTTATTTGATGATAATTTGATGATGGAGAAGGATTGGGTATGAGAGAGAAGAGAGAACTCGAGTAGAAGAAGGAGGAAAATTTCTGAAAATAGCACTTGAAACACATGTTTATTGGCTGCAGAAACAGGGGTTAATCGATTAACCCAAGTATTAATCGATTAAAACCTGTCAGGTGGTAATGACTTAATCGATTAAGCTGAGACTTAATCGATTAAGGCTGACACTTGCTCAAAGGTTAATCGATTAAGCTGATCATTACTCGATTAGTGGCTGAATGGTGCTAAAATTTTAATCGATTAATACCCCACTTAATCGAATAACCAGTTACATTTTCCCTTCTTTCATGCATTCTAAGAATCCTAAACTTACTATAACCCATTCTAACCTATTCTTACTTATTTCATTCCACACTTATCTAAATTCTAATTCTAAACACATTCTAAACACTCAATAACACTCCTAAACAAAATCAAAAACCCGAGAATGCTACAACCCTTATCAAAACTCTACTAATCACGACACTTAAGGACTTTATAAAATTGGGGATGTTACAATACTCCCCCACTTATATGAATTTCGTCCCCGAAATTCGGTTCGCTTCAATAACATAAACAGGAATGTAGAGCTATATGTTCAAACTATAGGATGGATCTTATCCTAAACAAAGAGATGGTTATGACTTTGGGGATTAGCTCCCCCACTTAGAACACAACTTTAGGTTGGGTTTCTAGAACATAATTATCCTACTGCTAATGAGGTTTCTTCTTATAAGAAGTCCTTTTTCATCAATGAGGTTCAAACCTAGGACACCTAATCTGATCCAACTATTTACAACAGAGCAACAAACAATCCCAAATTCACTTATTGCATATCATCCATAAAATAACAATCATACAAGGTAAAACATGGAGCATACAATCATAGAAGAAATTAACACAACCAAAAATTATAAGTCGATCACAATCAAAAGAAATAAACTACACCCAAACAAGGCATTAAGGGGGCAAAATTCTTTTAAAATTTTACTTTAAGGTCAATCATAAAAGAAACATAAGAAATTTCATTTACAATCTCGTTAAGCAATACTATAAAAGTAAAACACAGTATTTATCAACACCAGAAAGTGAAACCAGCACACATTAAAATAAGTTTTGAATATATTTAAACTGAGTTGGATAAAAGCTTGAAAGACTTTGCCACCAGCAAAACTTACTTAAAATAAAGGAGATTTGTGAATTATGGAATAACCAAATCAAAGTTTGGAAAGAAACTAGTTAAATGAATAGGGTTTACGAACGATAATAGAAATGAGCATTGAAAATCTTAAATGATTACATAGGACTTAGGTAGAGGTAGTATAATTAGAAAATATGGTTGAGGGATAAGAAAGAAGGTACTATCAAAATTCATCAATGATTATTTAGTATAGAAGAAAAAGGTTTGGAATGTCCATATACATTCAGGATTGTCAAACTTGAAAAGAATACATTATAAAAGTTACAATTTTTGTTTTTATGAGGAACATTTTCTTAAAGAGATAAAGAAGATTGAAAAATACATTGGATATCAAGTTGACTGGGAAGTAAAAGTTATGATGAAAAATAGATGTAAAGGTTATCTTTTGAAAATCGATCTAATATGTGTTGATAATGTGGATTGAAAATATTACCTAAATAGATATACTTCAATTATATATATATATATATATATATATATATATATATATATATAGAAAAATGAGTTGTCCTTCACTCAAGGACTTAGTTAATCAAAATTAAAAGTTTATCATTTGTAGAATTTTTCTCTAAGAAAGAGATTATATTGAAGAATATAGATATAATAGGGAAAGATTGAAATTAGGAATTGCCCTATAAAGAACACAAGGCAGATAGCTTTGAAATTTTTTTGATTTGATACTTAGTTGATAAAAAAATTAGTCTAGTACTTTTACAAAATTACATTCAATGCTAGGTGAAAAGATATTCCTTGAGGGGAGATCTATATTGAAAAGTACATAAAGTATATAAAAATAATTGGAATTTAAAGAGATCATAAAAAGGTTGAAATTCAGCATATATTTTTATAACAAAGTAACAATAGCAAATACATTCACATACAATTCATTCATCCTTGGACATACAAAACCTATTTCCTATAGGCACACCTAGCCCTATGGACTTAAGACTTACTCTAATACCCGATCAAATTGGACTTGGCTTTTACCTCTCAATCTACTCGTCGAGTTATTTAGGTTCTACTACTCGATCTTAACAGAAAACTTCACACTACCAGACCTCAACTAAACTTAGGCTTTCTATTCTCCATAAGATTTAAGGTTTCCTATTTGGTTCCTTAGGTTAGGATTTCACACAACTGCTTCTTGAATCTAAACCCTAGTCAACACTTCCCCATCACAATCTAAGCTTCTCATACTAAGACATTTATGATGGATGTTAAAATTGGGACCTTAACATTCAACAAACTATATTCCCTGGAATAATTCATAATGGTTTGAAAATTGTTTATAGTTCCGGAATAGAGTTTGTTCAAGGGTACAATACCTTTCCCTTGAGTCTTTTGCAAACTTAAGGAAAAAGTCTAACATCCATCATTTTAATTTAGATTCTAGACTAGGTCTTTGTTCTATGGGAGATGCATTGCCTTTAACCCACCTTGTTACCTTCATTTACATTCCTCAAATCCACATTTCAGTAAAATCGTGATATATCAATTTGCAAGGAAAAGATTTGGTATTTGATGATAAATGATCTTTCCAAAAATTTGCGTCTTTCTTCAAATAAAGAAAACACATAATACTTCATGAATCATTGTCATTTAGGAATTTAACAAAATTATTAGGTAGTAAAAGACATGTCAAGCACTTACTAGTTTACATCATTCATATAAATTTTCAAAATCGTTTCATATTAATCTTGGAGTTGATTCAAAAGTTTTGAGGATTCCATTGACAAAGAAAAGTAGGAATCCTCTATGATTCTCAAACCCAAACAAAAGGAATGCATTCATCGATTAAAAGCTTGGTTTCATTCATATTTTCAAATCTTAGTGAATGCAATTCTTTTTATTTTGAATTTGAAGTTCAAGTGTCGTTTCAAATTGACTTATGTCGCATTCAGTGACTTCCTGTTTAATCGGTAATTGATGTAATTTAAGAATAAATTACACCATCATTTAATTAGTTAGGAATTCACATTATTGACAATACATTCTTAAAAGTTGGTGTTGCGACACTTAATCAATTATCATAGTTCGAATCAGTTCCATACCTTGAAAAGTATTAAAATGCTAGTATGTTTGACATTCATTATAAATCATAATACTAGTACTTTTCAAAATAAAGTCTTAGAAAATCTGTTGCAAAAACAAATTTATACTTTAACAATCATAATACATTTATCACCAAAATATAATGTGGAAATGTAGAAGGCACTTAGGTCTTACTGAAAACAACACTCAATAATTATAGTTAAAGGCAATTACAAAAGGGTTAACACCTATACACTTCCGCTGCACACTCTGATAAAGAATGTTCGGAGTGTATCAAATTGGATGACCACTAACACCTTTCCTATTCCTAGGCATAGAAAATAAATCTGATAATTATTTGATTGAATTCAAGGACTTAATGATATCATCTTCCAACAAATGCAAATCTCGAGGTGGCCAATCTCGATTCCACATTACATTGAAGATAAAATCACTTTTCGTACTACCTGAGTTCCAATCAAATAATAAATGATTCATCTTCCATTCAGAAGAGGACTTTGAAATCTCATTTTACATAATAAGTTTCAATTTCTTCGTCATATTCGAAGTTGACCGATTTAATTCAAAACTAAAGTTTAGTTCTTCCCGTTGGAGTAGCAATTTCATACTCTGACCCGTTGGGAGTTTTCACTTCCCTTAGTCCCTACCTTCTGTCCACTTCCGAATACAACAAAGTCACAATTGAAAAATTTTCTTAGCACACTTTACATTGAAGATATGACCTTGTGATTACTAAACCACAACCAACAATACCCCAACACCACTAAATTATACTAACTCCAACTAAATATGCATGCATATACTACTAAAATATACTACTTAGCTAACTATTTTTTAGTTACTCTCATGTGGAGTAACTCTATTAGGAGTAGAAAATCCATACTCCATAGCCGAGGATTGCAACCATTTCTCTGATACCCTAATGTAACATCCTACTTTTTATACTTAAATCATATTACATTAAATTAGTGTTTGTGTTATAAAAGTTTGGGGCTTTATAAAGATTTTGGCAGAGTTCCGTTTAAAATGTGGACTTTCCCCAAATAAATTTAAACCTGTCAAGTCCAGAACAATTTATATAAACCAACTTATAATTACATTCTCGTGGTTGTGTTCTACTTTCGAAATCATAAAAAAATAAGAGGATATCTTTATATCCTTCACAACCACTAACACTTTCCATAAACTAAAATCCATGTAAAGTCCTTTTTACAAAACAAATATAGATTTAAATCAAAGTAAACATTTATTATTTAAATACAACTTCGTTTATTAAATTTATGATACACTATAGGATCTTAGAGTGGTTGCAATGAAATTGAGACCCAAGCGATCACAACAAATACAAGACTCTTTTTCCATGAGAGTGTACCTTCTCGTCATATAGGGTATGTAAGTCTTTCTCCACTGTACCTAAAATGGTCAACTTAAGGGGTGAGTAATTTGAATATAAATTAAGGAAAACACTTAAAATGGCAATAATAAAACATAACTAAATGCACTCACACATATATAATCCGTTTCACATTTTCATTCATTTCATTCTATTGCACTTTACATACATTTTACAAATCTTTGATGCTCAAACATATGAATATGCAATTCCACTTTACTTTATACACTTTAACACTTTCATTGGATTCAGCGAATTAAACCTAAGTATATATATATATATATATATCAATGCATGTACTTTTCTCCATTTCCTTTACGATAACACTTTATACTTTTCCCCACCCACTTGCTCCTCCACTCTGGGGAAAAACCGGCCAGGAGTAAGCATTTCTCAACCCCTAGTTGGGTGCTTCACCTCCACTTAGGAAGGTCCCTCGCTCACCCGCTTGCACAGCACTTCACCTCCACTTAGGAAGGTCCCTCATGCAATTTGGTTTGATTCGTCCAAATTGGCTTTAGCAGAAATCACCTTCAACTGGCCACGAAAAGCCAAAGTAACTGAAAGAATTATTATGGTTGCATAAAACCAATCCCAACACGGGTAGCGAACCCGTGTCCTTTGCAGGATCAAAGTTTTCCACAACAATTCTCAGCGATTGTTTCAATAACACAATCTAGTTACTTTTGCCTTCATCAATTGTAAACAACGTATGTTTTTCCCCGTACTCCTAAGGTCCACCTTACTCCTTGAATGCACGTGTTTCTAGTTCATTTTATGGTTGTTCTTGATAACCAAGCCTTTTAATGTTTTATACCAATTTGGTTGGGTTCTCTAACCTATGATCATTGGCCACACATATTATATAATAACAATTATCGACAATAACATCCATAACATTAACAATAACATTCATTCGTTTAATTCCACAACACTTTAACATAGGGTTCATTCTTTCACTTTACTAATCATTTAGGCATATAAACACTATTTTAACATCATTCACACTTTACACATAATCAAACATACAATTAAAGAGGAACAATTAGTCAGGGCATCAAGCAAAGACATATAACCATTTAATTCTAAACTTAACAAAACACTTAAATACACCTAGTTATATACTTATTACTATCATTAAGCTCTCTCCCTAATTTAAACCAAAGTACTTCCCCTTACCTTTAAGAGAGAGAAAAGAAAATAGGGGTTTGATGGAGCATCCACACCAAGCTCCAATCCAAGCTTCTAAGCCTCCAAATCCTTGTCCTTATCCACTTTCCCAAGCTCCCTTGATGATTACCAAACTCTATGAGAAGGATTGGAGAAGTTAGGGTTTGGGGTTGAATTTGGGGTTTTGAAAGAAATTGAGGAAATTAGTGTTTTTAATGTTGGAAAAGATGGAGAATTGATGGGGGATGATTATATGCTAATGATTTGGTGTTATTTGATAATAATTTGATGATGGAGAAGGATTGGGTATGAGAGAAAACAGAGAATTTGAGTAGAAGAGAGAGGAAAACTTCTGAAAATAGCACTTGAAACACGTGTTTATTGGCTGCAGAAACAGGGGTTAATCGATTAACCCAAGTGTTAATCGATTAACACCTGTCAGGTGCTAATGACTTAATCGATTAAGCTGAGGCTTAATCGATTAAGGCTGACACTTGCTCAAAGGTTAATCGATTAAGCTGATCATTACTCGATTAGTGGCTGAATGGTGCTAAAATTTTAATCGGTTAATACCCCACTTAATCGATTAACCAGTTACATTTTCCCTTCTTTCATGCATTCTAAGAATCCTAAACTTACTATAACCCATTCTAACCCATTCTTACTTATTCCATTCCACACTTATCTAAATTCTAATTCTAATTACATTCTAAACACTCAATAACACTCCTAAACAAAATCAAAAACCCGAGAATGCTACAACCCTTATCAAAACTCTACTAATCACGACACTTAACGACTTTATAAAATTGGGGATGTTACACAATGACTGATGGTTTAGTCCTTTTTCTTGTTTACAAAAGCTTAAGTAAAGATATTTTTGTAACTGTAGGGGGTAGGTTGGTGGGGTGCTTGCTATGAACTGCTATACTTTATTTCTGTAAGACCCTATATTTTGAAATAAATAAAAGAAATTAAATATTCAAGAGAATAATATTATTATATTGAATAAAATAATGAATTTTCTGAAATTTGGTTAAAATACTCGAGTATTTGGGAGAAGACTCGAGTATTGCAACTAGCAGTTAGAAAATTTGAATTTTGGTTGGAATACTCAAGTATTCTATGGAATACTCGAGTAGTTCGTGCAGTGGCTGTGTGTGTATAAGTCGGTTTTGATTCAAACTTCGAACCAAAACGCAATTCCCTTGGTTCCAAGCACAGAGCTGGACTTTACTTAGAAGGAGGGTAACCTTAGGCTATAAATAAGTAAATTGGGAAGCCGAATTTCTGTCAAATTTTCTCTGTTTTGAGGTGCTGACTTTGATCCATTCGTTCTTCTTCAATTCTCACCCTTTCCTTCTGAAACCAAAGCACAAACTGAAGTTCTAATTCCAATCTTGAATTAGAACCTGAAATCACTCAAAATAACCTCCTGTAGATCGAGTTATAGGCAATCAAAGTTGAGGTTCTAAAGCTGCGAAAAACAGAGCAAGTTTCAGCATCAAGTACCCATCTTTCTTGAATCCGTTTGGTAAACCCAAGAACTCTTTTGATTCCAAAGTTGTTTCTAATTAAAGTTGGCATTTCCTAGTTGCTTAAGCTAACTTGTTTCATCCTTTTTCATGTCTTATTCGTGGTGCAATTGATTGCCAAAGTCAGCCAGTGCAACTGTTTTTGCACAAGTTCAGAAACGAAGTTTTGATTCAACCCCTTTCCTTTGCAACCAATCTTTTCTTTAGCTTCTCTGAGGTAAGGGAGGAGTTATCTAAATACTAGAATGAGTAATTTCAAGCTAAAAATGTAGGAACCATTGAAGGTTCAAAGAGGGATGCAACTTGAATTGGGATTCTGACTTGGAGGTCAGAAACCCAGGATTTTAATATTCAAACAAGTTTAAATGAACTTAATAAAGCTCACTGTAAGGTGTTTCGATATTAAAATCAAGTGAAAATGAATTTCACAGTTTAAAATGGAAAATTTCAAGTTTCTGTGCAATCTGTGAATTGATGTTGTGTTATGTTGTTTCAGTTATGTTTAATTGTTATAACATGTTTGTTTCATGTGTATAAGCTTCTGTTTTGCATAAGAATGGAGAAATCAAGCATGGAAATCGAATTGGTGCTAAAATTGCAGAAAAACTGGTGCTGTTGCAGCAAAAAGACTCGAGTATTTTAAGAAAGACTCGAGTATTCTGGAAAGCTAAGAACGACTCGAGTATTTCTTCAAGGACTCGAGTATTTTTGCATGAACTACTCGAGTATTTCATGAACTACTCGATTATTCTGAACAATTTTTCAGAAAACACTTATTTTCTTAAATATTCAATATTTAACTCGTCTAAATTCCTAATGTTAAACTTTATTACCACTATGAGGTATTTACCCAGTGGCTTAATTTAATCCCGTTTGGTTGATAACTATCCTGGAGGTGTCCTACTGGATTTTTATTCAGTGGTTGATCATTTTCCTACAGGAGTCCCAACGGAAGTGCGTACACCCATTTGGTCGATGTTTATCCTATAGATGTCCCAGTGAAAGTTTTTATTCACTTGGTTGATATTTCCCTATAGGAGTCCCAATGGGGTTGTTGAAATTACCATCAATAGGAGGCTATGCCCCGATGGATTACTAAATAATTAATTATATGCTATTTCTAAAACCATCCCAAAGTGGCTAGGCCGCTGATGGTTTTTTTTTTTTCTGAAAGCTTCAGCACCAGCTAAAAGAAAAGTTAAAGAAAATGAAAATATGGAATGATGAGATATCTGGCAATGAATATCCAAGAATGCTGATGAGAATAATGAAAGACTGAAATGAAACTTTTATGTGACATTATCATGCACGGTGAAAGGAATTGCTCCGATTTGATTTGGGATACTAGCTCAGGATAGGGCGTAGAAAGCCACCGACACAGGATGTCATGAAGGCTAGCTCTCAATCAATCGTGATGCTTGCAATGTGAATCCGCTCCGGTTCGATGGAAACTTAGGTTTTGAATGAATTCCCGAAAGGATGCCGAGCCATGAGGCATGCATCATGACACTAAAGGAAACTAAATGAACAAAAATAAGTTTGAGCATATGAGTTTGCGTTATTGCTTATACTTTCCAATACATGTGATTGTTATTTTTAGCCCCTGTTATGCTCATTTGTTATTGTATTTAGCTATGACTCACTCCTAATCCCTTGTTGTAGGACATGGCATGGAATATGATGTGCGTGGAGATGAGGCCGCTCCCTAATGGGGAGTGGAATTTAGAGGAGCATCGGGCCACGTACGAAGGGGACGTAGAAATCACTTTCCGTTACCCAAACCCTTGGTCCCGGATGCATCCACGTCATAGGAGAATCCCAATGGTGTACATTATGCACATTCCACCCAATTTTGTGTTTCGCCATGGAACACCACCACCACCACCAAGACGTTTTCCAAGATGCACCCTTCCACCAAGTCCATCACCCTCCGAAGAAAGAATTATTTTGGAGGTTCCTGCTCACCCTCGTCCTTCCACTAGAGCCCGATCTCGGACTCCAGTTTATGTGCCATCTGATCCGGCACTGGAGGAGGAGGAGGAGGAGGAAGATCCCATTGAGGATGAGGACCCGGTGGAGGATGCTGACCAGGTGGCGGATGATGATCCTATAGAAAACTTAACTGGGAGTCAGTGAGGAACTGACGATTGAGTTGAGTTCTGGCTAGTGGAATGTGGATAATGCAACCCATCAGGTTTCTCTTACCTTTCCTATTTTCTATTTTGGAGTTATGAACCATATGCTCTAGGTTGTTATACGTTTTGTTATAATATATGTAATATAGTGTAATGGCCTAGAGTCCTAAGTTAAGTTTTTATGTTTTAGTTGTTACTATGGTGTAATGGAAAATGTACTCTTTGACTTTGAAATGAAATATGAAGTTTGATGTTTTCCTTCATGATGTCTTTGAATGTTTTCCGCAAGATTTGAAAATGATGATGACTTGACTTATGTTGGAAAGAAAAAGAAAAAAAAATGGTCGTATTTTTGAATATAAGTATTTTATTAAGAATAGAAAGTCGGGTCGTCACAATTTCCCTTGTTTAGGATTTTCGCACCGAATTTTTTCCTCTCAAGGTTTTTAAGGAGGTAGATTTCGTAGTTAAGCTTTAGTAGGTTTGATGGGTGCTTTTGGTAGTGCTTATTATTTATCAGAGATGTAACAGTGAAGTGTAATATTTTGTAAGACTATATGATTGGTTTGGGAGCATATTGAGCATATGATTGTGTATCCATGTTCAAATCCTCATAGAAGGTGGGGTTAATCGATTCTATGATGCTTTATGGTCCCGTGGTGTTGGAATAAAATTTTTTTGTTTATAGAAAAAAAAAGGATCATAATTGCCTTGCTTAATCCAAATAACTCCCCATTCTCGTTTCTTTGTGGAATGAAAACATCTGGCATTTTACCCCAATTTTGAAAAAAACTTCTTCATTTCAACAACATCACGACCAAATGGGAAATTACAGAAGAACTGGGTAAAAGTATTGCGAAGTTAATCCATTATAGCTGCTTGTGGATGTCATCCTCCCTGTTATTGTCCTCTTGTCTTGTTTGCCCATCTATTCTCCCTTCTTGCCCCCACTCTATCAACCTCTCTTGCTCTCTCTCCCTCTCTCTCTCTAACTGTCTCTCTCTCATTTTTTATCTGCTCGTACTTTTGAAATGATAGGGGTCTTTTGTATTGTTGTTCATAGCACTCCATTTAATATAATTTCATATGTGTAATTTCAAAAATGGTCTTGTAAACAAATGTTTTAAGGGTATTTTTTTAAGATTATTAGAATAATAAAAAATAATGATAAAGGGAAAGTTAATCTAAAAATCAAGAGAACAATTAATTAGAGTTTGTAAACGAATCCCAGAAACTCCAAATTCGACCATTAAAACCAAACTATCAATTGCATAAATGTCACGAAATATACAGATCTGACTACATAACATAGATTTGAAGATTATTTTATAAAGAACTAAAAGTAAAAGAAGTACTAAAAGCCCTTGCACCACTTCATAGGATTCCTTGCTCCATTTTTAGATCAGCTAAGCAAAATGGAACTGCCTTCTATATGTATAGAAAAAAAACACTGTTAGAAAGTAGTATAAGAGCCATAAACATAGACATGCTACAAAGTTTTAAAGAAAAATTTAAATTACATGCAGATTGTAAAAATATGTAACCCTTATTATATTTATATCTATTAATTACCTGTTGATCTACTATGCAATTAAAATGATTCCGGATCTTTCCCATAACTCAACCACTGCTTTCTTACTCCCATAGAAATTCCCCAATGGGTCGTAGTAGTACTGAACATAAGAGCATATAATTATTTCATATTAATTATTTATTAATACAACAAATTAAAGACGAGAAATGAACTAGGAGGTAGCAAATTAAAGATGAGAAATGAACAAAAAGGTAACAAATTAATGATGAGAAACGAGAAAAGAGTTGATTGATACCCTGTAAACCCTCTCGTGTGGCATATGCCTTTCCTCAGCTATCCAGCCTGGTAGCAACCACTCGAACCCGGGGGATAATAGGTCATGAAAATAGCATGTGGTGCCTTCGTGCAAGCGGCTTCGAGGATTTTTTTTAGAGATGCTTTCCATTGTCATCCTGCTCATTGCAACAATTTCTTCTCTAGTAAGCTTCATTGTTTAGAGTAAAGACAAATTTGTTTGTGAGCAACTTTGCAGAGTTGTTATGTTTGTTCAGATGTGCAGTCTGTCACGCAAGACAACATATGTATATATATATAAAATATTTTAATATAATAATATTATATTGGATTATATATATATGATGTTTTAAATGTATGTGCATAGGCATACTTTAATAATACTTGAAAATTTTTATTTACACCGGAAATTGGATTGTCTAATACCTTAATTAGAATATGATACTTTAAGTTTCAACAATGTTAATTTGACATATACATCTAACGTCTAAGCCCAACACCAGCCGTTTTGGGTAATGATGTGAAAAATAATAAGTAAAATAAATTTAAAAAGCCATCATTCCTAACCTAAATGGTATATGTTTGACTTGAATGATAGATGTAGATGTTCAAATAACATTATTTTTTAATTTTTACCGTAAACAATTGTTATTTAATGTATCTTTAATATGTGCTCTAAGATACTCATAAGAAAACACTATATATATATATATATATATAGAGAGAGAGAGAGAGAGAAAGGGGGGAAAGCAAAATAAATATATTGAAAGAGGGAGTAAGTCCAATGGTTTATAGTCTCATTGGATCTTCATGTATCGTAATAGACCAAATATCAAATGTTCAATTCCTCGAAACAATTCCTACTTGGATGAGGCAACCACCTTCGAAAAAATTAATTCTTTACTCAAACGATAAGGGAAACCCTTATTAAAAAATACAAAAATATATATGACTTATAAATGTATATATATACTCGCTCCCTAATTCAATAAATATGGTTAAATTTGAAAAGTCATGAAAAATAAAGAAATATATTTTTAATCTTTTATTTAACAAATTAATCAACATATTATTTTTTAGGTAAAAGAAAAAATTCATTATCAACGATCAAAATTCAGAAACAATATCAAAAGGTCATAAGCACAAGCCTTGCCACCTTCTTGGAACTGTTCAAAACTTATGCAGATGCCTGTAACCAAAGGTTATTTTGCTACCTTGTATGAATGGTTCAAAACAACCCGAGGTCAAAAGAAAAATAAATGACTAGAATTCCTGCCTAATTCTATCAACTAAGACATTATTCTTCCAATCTACAAAATTAGGAAAAACAAAACTAATCCTATGAGCAACCTCCCTCCTAATAATACTTAAAATAAGGTGCAAGCTCCTCTTCTGGTTCTTAAAAGTGCAAAGTGCGATGATTCCTTTCCTCCCATATGTGATAAATCAATGCTGCAACATATTATTGACATAGTAAATTAATGCATTTTTCATCAATTAACAAATCACAAATCATGGTATACAATTTTCATGTCTTGTTAATAATCATAATCATAATTTTGATTTTAACAATATTTTTGGACAAAAAATTTTCAACTTTGTGGAATGTAAAAAGTATTAAACATGAAAAGTTGGTTATTAATTTTAAAAGACAAAATTGCTTATTTAATTTTATGGATAAAGTTTTTTTATTCCTTAAGTAAACTTTTCCATTGTTGGATGAAAAGAGTATTAAACATGGAAATTGGTTACAAATTAAAATATAATATAAAACTGCTCATTTTCTCACTTTAGTTAATTATTTGTTTCCCATCGTTTCATAATGTAACATCCCGATTTCTAATCCCAAGCTTAACTAGAATAAGCCTAAGTTAGGATTAAAGAAAGAATTAATAGTAAATCGTGCGTAGGAGTTAAGAGGAATGCCTTAAGAGTCAGAAAGCATCAAGATATGAAAATTCAGTAGGGTAATCGATTACCTTGGGGTGATAATCGATTACCATCATTCTGTGAGAAACCCTAGAATTACCTGGGGATATAATCGATTACCAGGGGGAGTTAATCGACTACCTACATTTTGTGAGGAGTCAAACAATTGTGAAATAAGGGGGATAATCGATTATCGGGTAAAATTAATCGATTACCATGCGTGTGCTGAAGAAAAAAATAAAGGCACATGAATGAAGCTTCTTGGAGAAGCTTCCCATTTCAACCACATATTACCAAGCTTCTAAGAGAAGCTACTCACCTCCACCACTCATTTTTACTTCCTCTCCAAACAAATAAACAACAACAACAACACTCCTTCATTTCATTCTTTCTTCATTTCCTCTTCTTCTACAATTCTCTCTTTTCCTCTCAAGAACAAAGAGCACCATCCACCACCACCCAACACCACCACATGCCACTCCACCACCACCAAGGGTCACCCATCTTCATCAACCTCACTTTCATTCCCATGGTTCATAATAGCAAGGGAATAACACTCATTCTCATTCATTCTACCTCTTCTTCTTCATAAGACCTCAACTTCCCCCATCTTCATCAAAGAGCCAAGGACACCCACCCTCATCAACTTCATTTCCTTCATCAACATCAAGACCTAGAACTCAAGAACATCAAGATCAAGCATCATAACCCCATCACACACACACCACACGACTTTTCCACCACCGACACAAGGCAAAACTTCATCACTCCACCACCGTAACCACACGCCTCTTTCCCCTTCACCATGGCTCATGAGACTTCCTCCCTCTAAGTTCTAAGGGCCAAAGTCACCATCTCTAATCACTATCATCAAACATTACAAGACTAAGTGATATCATTCCCTCCTCATCTATATCACATGGCCTCATCATCATTAACATCAACCTTGAAGTGGCAAGTCAACATTTGGAGACTCAAGCACTTAAGGGTGTTACAAGAACAAAGAATCAATCTAGGGTCTTGAGGGTTTTTCCACCTCTCTACCTTCATTGAGGTAAAAGGGTTGTCTTACCTTAATTTAGGCTGTGATTTCTAGGTCGATTATGGTGATGGCTGAGAATAGAGAAGATTTGATAGGATGATAAACAATAGGGTAGTGGATATTGACAATAATTTAGGAATGAAAATAGGAAAATGAAACCAATTGAATGTTATAAATATGAGTGTGTTATAATTTGGTTTGTAATGTGTGGAAATACAATAGAAAAGTTAATAATAGGTTGAGTGAGAAAAGGAGGATAAAGAGACTACTTGTGGGTTTATGATTAAATGTGTACATGATGATGTGTTATGCTTGAATGATGTTATGTATGTGAAGTGTATGTGGGGTCGGGTTTGAAAATGAATCTAGGATATAGTAAACTAATAAGTAGCACAAGGAGTGAGTCGGGATGTTTGTTTTGGTGATGAATGTAAGAGGAGTGGATAATGGATAGTAAACAAGAATAAGAGCGAAGTTATTAATTCAGAAGATAAAAGAAGAAGTGTGAACTAATATTAAGGAAATGATTTGCGAATGTGCGTGTTATAAATGTTGGTTTAGTTGATTAACTATTAAGTGATAGTAATAAAATGTTAATAGATAATTAATGAAAGTGAAGAGGGAAGAGAATGGGTAATATAGACTAAAGAAGAGAAAGGATAAATAATTAAGAAATTAAAAGAGAGAAAGAGAACAAGTAAGTAAAGTAGTAAGTAAAGAAAAAGAAGAAAAGACTTAATGAGAAAAGCAAGAAAAGACTAAATGAGAAAGAGGAAGAAAAACCCAACTTGAATGGCCCATGTGCTCCGAGGATAAAGAAACACAACCCTGACGGCCCATGTGCTCCGAGGATAAAGAAACACAACCCTGACGGCCCATGTGCTCGGGGAAAATAAAGTAATACGAGGAAAAGAACAAAGAAACAGAAATAAGACTTGGAATTAAAAGAAAGAGCAATATCGGCAGACGGTCCATGTACTCTGTCGAAGTGCAACCTGGACGGCCCATGTGCTCTAGGGATTACTAGCGCAACTCGGACGACCCATGTGCTCCGAAAATAATTAAACCACTCTGGACGGCCCATGTGCTCCAGGGATAATAAAAGGTGACTCGGACGATCCATGTGCTCCGAGAACAATTAATCTCAACCTGGACGACCCATGTGCTCCAGGACTGGGAAAGAAAAGAAAAGAAAAGAAATGTAAGACTGGAAGAAAGAGAAAGCATAACGTGGACGGCCCATGTGCTCCAGGGATAAGATTGTAAATATAATAAATGAGATAAAAGGAATTGAGAATTAAGAACGGTAAAAAGAGCAAAAGAGTTAACTAATATGGGAATGAAACTGAATGTATGAATGAATTGAATGTATGTAGTCGTATGATTGTTATGAGCTAATAATAGGGTTAGGCTTAGTTTATTACTATGACCTCTTAGAAGTTATATCCTAAGTTCTGTGTAATGCTACCCTTCTTGCTATTTTTTTTACAGGTACAGAAGGAGCATGCACAAGTCTTGGCCGAGCAGGATGGATATTTCGGGGCAGGACCATAGTTGGGTCCTGGGTTTATTTTGAATATTTTAATGTATACAAAGATGGTATTTTGTGAAGTTAAAAATTACTCCAAGAACTCGTTTATATTTTGGAAATGTTGTAACGAATGAACTATAATATATTTTGCCCTGCTGGCCTACTACTGAATACATAATTTTGTTAACACAGGTGTTCCAGGATAATCATATTTTTGGAAACGTCAATGAAACAGAGTAAACTCCGTCCGATTTTACGGAAATTTTTATAAGTAATATAATTAAATGAGAGTTTCAAAAGAAAATTTCAAGGTTCATGTTCAAGTCTAATGATCATTAACACATGCACATATGACAAGTACTCTATCCTATATTTAAACATTACAATTTAATAATAATTAAAGAAAAGGACACACTTAATTAAAATCATGCTAATCATCACATAAACCAACACACAAAGGAGAAATCAATTTATTTCTTTTATTTTTATGCCATGACCGAATAAAATAAAAAGGAAAATCACTCAATACAAACATTTATCAAATCAACTTCCTTTTATTCAAAGCTACTTCAAATAATATCACATAAGAAAATAAAAATGGCCTAAGGTTTGTTCCTAAACCGAATGGGATCATGAAAAATTTACTTTAAAGTTTTAAATCAAAAGGTTTAAGTCCCATAGGTTTAGAAATCCCTAATCCTAGCAATAAAACACACATGCAAAATAAATAAATCAACTTGAACCTTTACAAACATAAAACCGTGAGCTTTCCTCAAGATTTAATTCCTCAACACAATAAAAATCAAGGGACATGTCCTAATCTTTAACTTCTAAGAAAACTCATGCATGTACTTAAAATTCTTTGATCATATAAATCTCATCATGCATGCACTTACAATCTCTAGGTGAGACAAATTTCAACATGCATGTAAAGGGAAAGATGTCCTAATATGGTTTCCTAGACTTGACCGAATGGTGACAAGCATAAAGGCAAGATCTTACAATTTTATTTTCACATGCAAAGATCAAATTCAAGATCAAATCATGCAAAACTTTTTAAAACAACATTTTCTTTTATAAGGCTCCAACCGAATCATCATCACACACAACCCAAATCTCGATTCCAAAAATTATTTTCAAAGCTTGTTATTTTCTTTTGGAAACCGTAACATGCACCCAAGAGAAATCAAGATTTGCACTCAAACTAATACATAAAACTCAAGCTTCACATTTTCTCAAGAATAAAGCATAGATCAAGACATGCAAAACAAGATCAAGACAAGAACATAACCTAAACTTAAATCCTAGACAAAACCGTGAAGAACAAGTTATAATCTAGAACATTTAAGTACAAATATTCAAGGTCAAGTCATAAAAATAACATGCAAGGCATTTAAACTTCAAGATCATAAGAAAATAAAGACATGCATCACAAACATTAAACTTAAATAATGTCCATATCAAAGTCCCTTACAAAATCAAAATTATTACATCAAAATTCCTTAAACAACTACCTTAAGTCAAAACTTCTAACTAAGTCTTCAAATCCTCCTCTTCTCCTCCTAGGGTTTTGCTTCGGCCTCCACTCCTCTAAGGTTGATGGGTAGCTTTTCTCTTTGTTCCTTGAAGAAGAAGGTGGTTAAGAAAGAATTTATGGATGTGTGGGTTAAGGACCTTAGGTTTTTGCACTCTTGTTTTCTTCCTTCTCTCTTACGGCCTCTCTCTTTTCTCTCTAAAGTCTCAAGAGCTTGATGCACTCTTGGACTAAGTGTTTGGAAATGGAGTGTTTGAAGATGAAGAATGGCTAACCAACACACACACATACACGGTTTTAAGAACAAGAGCAAGGGCTTGGAATTCCCTATTTGGTCCTCGGTTTAGGGTGGGGTTCAAGGGCAATGTGGTCTACTCCAAAGTTTGCATGGGAGAGGTCATATCACAAAGGGGACAAGGTGGGAGAAAGGTCTTCCTAGGCATCATGAGTCATGCAACCTAGTTCCTCCTATTTCCTATTTGATTTTCTAATTTCTTAATGCTTAAGGAGATGGGCTTCTACTTGGCTCCCTTGTTCCTACCCTCGGCCGAACATACTCACACCCATGCACATACATTTTCATTTCACCTTATCATCATAAGCACATAGCATGGAAATCATGAAATAATACATACACTTAACACATATTAAACATGCATATAACACCTTAACATGCGACACACACATGCATTCATACATACATACATACATTCACCTTTACTCAAATCATGCATTCATGTATTTCAAATTCATCATGCAACCTAATTAAATTTTCTAATTAAAATACATTGCACAAACACGCATGCACAAATTCAAAAATACAATCTTTTTAAGAAAATCAATCCACCTTATAAATTTAATTACCAAGTAAGCTTAATTTTTAAAGAAACCATATCTTCACATAGATCAAGGGCTTTCATGAAATCAAAAATCAGATAGAAGTCATTTGTTAAAACACTTTGCTAAAAATCGTTCTTAAATCCTGAAAATTTTTTTTTCAAATAAAATCTTATTGATTTATTTGAGTCCAGAAAATGCGGGATGTTACAGCGGTAATGGATCTGAAGGGAGAGCTTGCGGTGGTCGCACAGTGAGGGAGCGAGGAGGCCGCACGATAGTGTCACTGTCCGACCGGTAGTTCGCGGTGCCGGTGTTTAGCTGGGTTTGATTATTGTTTGTGTTGGGTGAAATTGGTATTAAGATGGTTTATGTATTTGTGAAAGAGATCCCTTCATGTTATATATTATGGTAAATTACAGATGGTTCTTATATTTATATATAGATGTGTGTCTCTGTGTGTGTGTGTGTGAGAATTCAATCTTAAGCTACTATTAAGAGCAAGAGTGAACATGCATACTAAGTGTTTGATAAAATGTCTCAAATTTTGATTGTAGAGTTTCACAGTATTTGGTTTAAACTTGCAATAATGGCTCTTTAGATACAACCACCACTTCACTATGTGTAATTTGTAACAGCCCGATTTTCGTAAACCAAAAATAATTGTGTAACAGCCCGATTTTCATAACTCAAAACAATTAACTTTTATGTATTAAAGTTACCAAAAATGAGGCCAATTTTATTTTTTAAATATTGTTGAAGTGTCATTGACAAACTTAGTATCCTTTACGAAAAATCGAGTTGTTACTAAGAACATTTTATATATATATAACCTTCGTTTCCATAAAATGACTTGGTTTTTAAAAGCGTCATGATTCATTGTGTTAAATCAAAAGTGTTCATAACGGATTTCAAAAATTTACATTATTCCATCTTCCAACTTAGAAGCATTCCACATTTAAAATTAAAACTTGGCTCAATTACATAATGATTCGTTGCTCGGTAATCCTTGACTCAAAACACAAATAATAGACTTACTAAAAACCCTACCCCTAACCCTTCCTGTCGAACACCACCGGATGAAGCTTCCCTTTTTTTTTTCTTGCATGCTTTCTTCATTCTTTGAAGATGAAGTCCTCTCTGTTGCTGCTCCCCTGTTGTCGTTAAGCTTCCGCTCCCATTCCCCTAGAGTGATGGTCTCCTTATGATGCTCCGTCTGCCCGTTGAGATATCGGCAGCACCGATATGCCAACGAACAGGAGAGAGTAATCCGAACGACGCATCATCGACGGTGTGGGATTACGATAGGCAAGATAGTAGGACCATACAACATACAGTATAACATACAAGCACACAGCAATCAAGCATAACATTGTCATTATTATTTTGAATTATCATTATCATCATTATTATCATCCTTCTTATCATTTTTCATTCTCTTATCAACTTACTTTTACGTCTTATGAATATCTTTTCCATTCTTCTCATTTCCTTTTTACACTATACTAATCTTTTCATCCGGTCTTTATCCATTCATAATCTTTAATGATTAGGGTACTCAAAATATCATCAAAATATTCGTTTCATTCTCGGCTATCACTCACGTCTACATCTCCTCGGTCATCCACCCAACCTAGTCGGAAGCAAACAGGAGTACAGGACCTTTACCGTGCGGGCACGACAGCTGTCTCACAAACAATTGGTCCCAGACCAGGAGGACTACAGCCTCAAATCATATCATATCAATTCAATTCATATATAACCAAGGCACACTGTCTCAACTCACAGTGACAAACAAGATGCCCCACTCCAGTCCCTTTCACTGTTCTAGATTTGCAATCTAGGGGGCCACAGTATATTTCTAGTGGGCCCGCAGAACTTACCACGCGGCATTGAACCCAGTCCCTACCACGTTCGTATGCCACATGTGGAGTTTTTTCTTCCTAGAAACATACTCTAGACTTCTTGACGTTTCACCGTCATCGTCCTCCCCTAATGCAATCTCCTCCTGAGTATCCGCAGATACCCATGGTTCCTTCTTCTCCACTACTTCGCACTCTCATACCTCACCGCGTATGTCTATTAAAGTCTTTTATCTTATTTTTAGTTAACCTATGGTCGGCCCATCCTTCGTGCATCCCTTCAATGAGTCCCGACCGCTAACTTTGCACAATCTTTCTCTCATCATTTCTCACATAGCACAGAGCTGGGATCACCTCAATAAACTCGTGTCTCAATTTCCAAATCCTTCTTAACATTCTCAACCTTTCTGAATCATCTCATTTCACAATTTCATTTCAAAATCTTTTCTCAAAACAATCTTTCAAAAGCCTTTCTCAAAATATCATTTTATAAACTTTCACCAAAATCTCATTTCGTAAACTTTCTTTAAAAATCTTGTTTCACAAAGTTTCTACAAATCTTCTTTCACAACTTTTCACAAAGTTCCTTTTCAAAGACTTTTCTGAAAACACTCTTTTATAATCTTTCTTAAAAATTTCTTTTCATAACCTTTTCAAAAATATCTTTTTTTTACAATTCCTTTTTGAAAATATTGTTTCAAAAATTTTCTCAAAAACTTCTTTTCATAAATCTTTTCAAAACTTCTTTTCAAAAATCCTTTCAAAACCTTTCTCAAAATTTTCTTTTCACAACCTTTTTGCAAAAATCTCTTTTCACAAATCTTTTCGAAAATTCCTTTTTCAAAACCTTTTCAAAAACCTTTTTCGAAAATCACGTTTTTGCTGAGCGCTAATGGAGGAGCAAGCTCAACTCAACACTAGTCTCAGTCTAAAACTAAAACAAAGGAGCCCAGCTCCGCTCAAATCACCTCTCATATCCACATCCACATTCCTTTTCCCCCAGCTCTGGCTCAACCTCATATCTATCATCAATTCATTCCCCAATCTCAACTCTTTATCCTTTACCAATCTATCTTATATCTTTTAACATTCTTCCTCTTTCATCATGTCTTTACTCAACTTTCTTATTTTCTTTCCAATTTCAGGATGTATCAACAGGTTACTTATTTAATATTAACGGTATTCAATTTCATCATGCATAATTAAATCAATAAATATAAACATACTATCAACATACAAACATCACACAAAAACAATGTGGTCTTCGTCACCTTCGAATAAGTGGCCACACAACACAAACAATTGCCACTATACTACTGACTCCGAACCACTTAGTTCCGATCTTTGAGATGATACGGAACGTCCTAATAAATCACCTAACTACCACGGTGTCTTAGGAAAGCTTCTCTCTCACCTGAGGTCCAACGATTTAATGTGTACCGTCTCCTCGGATCCTTCTTGCTGCCGGCTGCCCCAATCCCTCATCTTTCAAATTCCTCGTACTAAATAAAATATGTTCACGTTATTAACTTGTATTAAGAAAATCTTTTCCATAACTTAGACACTTCTTATTCCTCGTATTAATTAAAACACACTTACATCACTAACGTGTATCAAGAAAATCTTTTCTTAGTTCACGACACTTTCCATTCCTAATTGAAAGACTTAAAACACTATGGTTTTATCAAAATAATTCCCATATTTTCTAACACTTTAAATGTTTTAAAATCATTTGAAAACATTTAATAAAGTAGTTTAAATCATTTAATTTAGTGGCTGGTCCGTTTTGGACAGCACCTTAAACATGTTCGAAAACACCGAAAAATTCACCGTTTTCAATCCGGCTTTTGCTTAATTCAATTATTACTTGAAAACTTTACTTGAGATCACTTGAAAACATTTTTAAAATTAAGAAACAAGTCCAAACAATTCTGGACAGCAAAGAATCATTTTAAAAAAATCGCTTTGATAAAACTCCGAAAACATCGTAAAAACACTCTTTGTTTTAAATGACTCTTTTGTTCAAAATTAACACTTTAAAACTCAAGTTTTTATCACAAAACAACTTTGGGCAACCATAAACACAATTTAAAATCTCAAATAAATCAAATCAAATTAAGTTAAAATCAATCACATACTCAAGTATTTTTCAAGCATCAACTAGCACACAAAATAACAACAAACATCACTTTCACAGTCAAGCACTCATTCACTTATTCAACACATAGCTATTTTTCAAAACCTTTTTATGTTCATAAAATAAAAACACTTAGACATTCACATAATCACAAGGATGTAAACCAAGCACAACAATTCAATTCTTTTCACAAATCACTATATGAATTATTTTAATGCAATTAAATTTCCTAGACTTGTCTACACTATATGGCCGAATGACATCCAAGGAAACAATTTAAAGATCACAAATTTAAAACACATAAATCAACTTGATTTATTTCAAATACTTAAGTTCCATTTTCTTCCTTATAAAGCAAAATCATTTACTCTTTCTTTCCCTCTAAACCGAATGCACATACACACATATATTTATTTAAACACAATTCTTTTCCACAATCATTTAGTTCATTCACTTCCCTCATCTTTAATGAAAACCGAATAAGATTTAGATATTCACAACACAATTTCATACAATTTAACTTAACAATATTTCACAAAACACACTCATTGTTTTTATGTCATTTCAATGAAAAAGAATCCTAGTTTAGCTAGTGTGTGTGTAGGCCGAATATCATCATGATCAAAACAAGGTTTTTGGTTCATTTTTCAACATGCACAAATTAAGGTTCATGGGTTTTATCATGCACTTTCGTACACAACAATTTAAAAATATTATTTCATTTTTCAAACATAAACCGAATGCACATTAATTGAAATCAAGTTTTTACTTCAAATCTTTATCATATATGCACCTATAACATGGATCAAGACAAAAATCATTTTTCAAAAGTTGATCTCCCTTGGTTCTTTGTAGAACCGTGAGGATCATTAAGGAAGAATAAAATCTTTTTGTTCAAAAACCACATGCATGCACCTAGATCTTTTAGATCAAGTCATGAAATCAAATATAATAGTGTAAATCAAAGATTAAAATTACTTTGGGTAAGGAAAGGTGAAAACCGTGATGGTCATTGAAGAAAATCAAGTCTTTTTGGTTTAAAACAACATGCATGGCTCCATGAGTATAACTATTTCATAAATCAAAATAACATTTAAAGCTTTTAAAGGTCAAAACTCACAAATCAAAGTTTTATCAAACCAAACCAAAATCAAACCACTCAAATTAACTTTTCTAAACATGAGATCAACATGCAATCACTTAGGTCAAATTAAAAAGCATCAAGACCAAACTTTCCACTCATGGCCGAATTACCTAGTTTAGGATCTAGTGTTTTATAAGTTCATTTTATTCTTAAAAATTCAAGATCCAAGTATGAATAACACATGCAAGCACACAAAGCACCAAGGTCAACATCAAATCAACATGCAACACCCAAGATCTTTAGATCTCATATTTATTTAGCAAATCTTCTCTTAGAAACATCATAGTTCACGGTTTAAGAAGGAAAATTTAACATGCAAAGAGACTTTACTTTAGATTCACAAAAATCTCAACAAATCTTTAGATCTTTAGGATTTTGTTTGAAAAAATTTAGGATCTTTCATGAAAAACAAAAACCTTAAACGAGTTATAGAGTCCGTTGATTAGAAGTTTACAAGTTTCTTTTAATCTTAAAAGTCCAAGATCAAACATAAATAAAACTTAGAAAAATAACATGCAAAGAAGAAAAGAAAGAAAAATTACAAGATCAAAGAAAAACTAAGCTATTACAATTTCCTTTATAGCTTCGAGCAACCCACCAAGGAAAGGGTTGATCTTCTAGCCTCTAAGGTCTTGGAACTTCAAGGAAACTCTAGGTTTTTGTCTTGATTCCCTCCTTCTCCCTCCTTCTTACCCACGGCCTACCTCTCTCTCTAAGAGGTTTGATGAGCCTCTTAGAATGTGTTTAGGAAAGTGAAGTAGAAATGAAAGAAATGAATGGGAGAATGGGTGAAATGAACTAAGGCCAAAGGTTTATATAAGCAATTCATGGACTTCCTATCTTGCCCTTTTAAGAATTTGGCCAAGGTGCAATTGGGAGGGAAATTTTGGCAACTCAATTTGTTGCATGGGTGGAGATTATCAAACTTAAGGGGACATGGTGGAGGAAATTAAGGAACTAGGTCCCTTAGGTTTTGTTATCTTTTAACTAATGGTTAGGATTTGGTCACTAACTTGGTTTGGTTATGGTCCTAGTTTAGTTCATGGCTTCTTATCCAAGAAAATAAAAATTCTAGACCTATTCATACATACATACACATACGTATCACACATATATGCACACATACATGTATTATCATATTTTTCCACTAATTAAGTTTTCATACACGCACATAGTCATGCATCATGCATTACACACACACATATACACATATACATACATTATCTTTTTATTCCTTAATCATTTTTAATATAATTACCAATAATAATTCAAATATCTCCAAGAATTCACCTTAACACAATCACACATCAAGCACATATCAACCAACACATATGTGTAGAAAATAAATCTCTTTTTCATAAAAATACCCTTGTTTATAAATCTCCATTTCTTTAAGGCATAGAAATGTCTAACATATAATTATTTCTCAAAACTCTACTTTAAAACTTATAATATTTTCTTATGAAAATTATTTCTTCAAAATCACTAATCACTTTGAAAACGTTAATTAGGAAAATCATTTAAGAAAATATTCTTTCAAAACACTTTTCTCAAAAATAAATTTCTTTAGTATTTTAAATTAATACGAGGAATTTGCGGGGTGTTACATTCTCCCCAACTTAAAGATTTCTCGTCCCCGAGAAATACGTTGTGGATTGGGCGGCAGGGCACAAAGTTCTTACGTCACTTTGATTCTCATAAGAATACTCTTCTCTCGCCTCGTGGTCGTATTCCCCTTTGCTGGTCTAATTCACTTTGTCGTGCTCCTCATTTGTTGCTTTCAGACACAGAAGTCGCACTCACACAACCGCTCGCGTGTCGAATCGGGTTAAGTCCAACGGACTAACCGAAGGATTATTGCTCCTTCCACCGATCGTCGTCACATAGAATCCGACCATAGGTACAGACTTAGGGAAAGTCAAGCAAATGAAGTTTCATACATCTCCAAGAGCATGAGGTTTGATCTAAAATCCTTAAATATTCACTATTCCCTACAACTTTAGGTTCTTACTAACTTACAATAATCTCTCTTTCCTTCAGTTCTCTTTCTATCTCTAAGATTTTCGTCTATCATTTTTCTAGCTTAAGGGGATTCTAGTACATCTTGGGTTTACTTACTCCTCAAACACCCTTACTTTTCTCCTTAGATTCATCCTAAACATCAATCAAACCTATCGCTTTCTCTGTCTAAACCTCTGGTAATGGGGTATGGCAACTCTAATCCTCAAATTTCCTCAAAGTTTTCCTCTAATATCCAGTAACATACACCTCTTTTCTTCCTTGTGACTCCCCAACTTTGATCAAACTTATAACTAAATCCACTGTGATCTTATATCCTTACTTAATTTAAACCATTCATCGTTCCTCAATCGTTCAAGCTTAAACCACATGGGTAACTATGGCGCTTCTAATTCCTCAATTTGGACTAATGAGTCTTAAATAGGATCGGTAAGGCTACAGTTTGATAGGGGTTCATGAAGGAAAAGGTTCGAATTTTAACAATACCAACTGTTTTGTTGAAGCAATTCAACAAACACGGGAATTCAGAGATAACATCCTATTTCCTCAAAGGTACCGACTACTCTTTGAACAAGGATATGTCTAGGTTAACAAACTGGGATTTATCAACACTAATGAGACATCAAAGGTTAAGGGGTCTCAATCTATTCACTTTCTACTTAGTCTACGTTCCTTAAACCACAGGATGAACAGGTTCCTTAGACTAACTCGGTCAACCTCAAGCCACAAACAAAATCTTACATCCTAGAAAGATGAGAATTTAAACTTATACTCCTATTCTTACACAAGCAAGCACACAGAGTCACACAAACAAAGCATGTAAGCCCATGCTTAAGGCCACTAAGGATTACCATAAGCTCTGATACCATTCTGTAACAGCTCGATTTTCATAACTCAAAACAATTAACTTTTATGTATTAAAGTTACCAAAAATGAGGCCAATTTTTTTTTAAATATTGTTGAAGTGTCATTGACAAACTTAGTATCCTTTACGGAAAATCGAGTTGTTACTAAGAACATTTTGTATATATATAACCTTCATTTCCATAAAATGACTTGGTTTTTAAAAGCGTCATGATTCATTGTGTTAAATCAAAAGTGTTCATAACGGATTTCAAAAATTTACATTATTCCATCTTCCAATTTAGAAGCATTCCACATTTAAAATTAAAACTGTTGGAAACCAACAAGCAGCTCAAAATAGTCTAGAGGGGGGTGAATAGAGTATTGAAGCCTTAGTACAAATATTTCGATCACCGTAGAGAATGGTTTTGAGAAAATAAATTTTCCTTCAAAAATAACACTGACTAATCGATTAATAGAGAGCTTAATCGATTAATACCGCAAGCCACTTTTGAACTACTCGAGTAATTCGATAGTTACTCGAGTAATGCCGCAAGTAACTCAAATATTAATCGATTAATAAACAGATTAATCGAGTAATCTGGGTAGAAAATTAATGAAAAATTATTTTGATGAGAATTCTTTTAGAATCGCAACGCCTTGATGATTCAACAAATGATGAATGAATGCTAGACAAAGTACAAGTAAATTTACCAACCAATTTAGGTCAATTAATCAAGGATATGAAAAACCCCAATTCTAACCTAAATTCAATTAATTTTGAATTAATGCAATCTTGAAAAGAAAAACAATGAAGACGATGATTTTATCCTGGTTCACTCTCTACCACTGAGAGCTACTCCAGTCCCCTTTATCTAAAAGATAAAGAGTTTCTACTAGACAATTCAATTGTTAGAATTACAATGTTAAGATGCAACTTCTCACAAAGCTATCCTATCTTAACCCCTCTCAAAGAGTGTACCAAACTCTTTGATGTTCTAACCCAATTGAATTCCTTGTCCGTCTTCGTTTGATTTGTTGAAGATGCTTCCAACCAAATCCTTTTCAATCTTGCTTTGATAATCTTCAAAGACTTTACTTGTGAAATTCTTCACTTCTTGTTGAATTCTTGAATATGCAACCTCTTGTTGCAAATAGCTTCAACATATAATTGAGAACTAGAAAATATTGATCTATATCAAACTTAGAATATTGCAATGATCTTGAGTGAAGAATAGAGAATTATTGAATCTTGATATCTCAAAGAAAAATGTTGTAATAGCTCTTGAAAATGAAAGATTATTGCTCAATAGAAAATTGTGAAAAGAGTGTGTAACCTTGTCCAAGTACAAATGAGATATTTTTATATTTTTCTGAAACAGTACGTGTTACTCGAGTAATGGTTAACACACTACTCGATTAACCAGTGCTAAACATACTAATCGATTAATGATTACCTCATTACTCGATTAACCTATGTTAACACATGCTACTCGAGTAGGCCAATCATACTAATCGAGTAACCAGTACAGATATTGATGAAAAACAATATTTTCCAAATGTACTTTGACAATTACTTTAGTTTGAGCTATTTTAATCAAGATTAAGTTTTCTTCACTCTTAATCAAACAATATTATAAGCTTAATTAAGATCACCTAAAGCTACCCACTCTCATGATATGCAAACATAAAAGTAAATATTACATTGATTAAGAATTAAAATAAATCCTAATTCTAATCTTCATGAGTGTAGCTTCCTTGTTGAAATGTTGTTGCTTGAAATATGTTTGACATCATCAAAACATAGAAACCTACAAACTCCCCCTTTTTGATGATGACAAACCTCCTTTTCAATTTAGCATTAAGTTTTAAAATACTCCCCCTAAATGTAACACATTTAGGAAAAATATAATAAAACTTATCCTACAAGAACAACATCAACAAAATATTCTCCCCCTTTTGGCATCATTAAAAAAATTTGAATATAAAAGTCCTTTTGCCAAAAGTGGAAGGTAAGTGTAATAACCATGATATAAAGAATAATATATAGTATTGACAAAAATTATAAGCCAAAATCAGAGTAAAGTCAATAACCATACATAATCTCATAATAGTCCATAGCCATAGTGCTAAAAACTAACATGAACAAAAAAAAGTCAAAACAAAGCACCATAACCATAGTTCATAAACACCATTAAACCATAATCAGTCAAGTCATGCAGCAAAAACATAGTTCATAGTCACAAGATATCAACCATAGCCATAAGATAAACTAGGCCATACACAAGGCCCTAGAAACATCCAAAAAACAGAACAAAATTATGAGCTAAGTCATAACATCAGAATCCATCAACACCAGCAGAGAAATAACATAAGCAGTGAGAAAAGAGTAGTGAAATCCCATCCAGAAAATCATCAAACATAAACCACAAAAGCTAAGGGTGAGGTGGAGGTGGAAAGTGCTGGGAAAAGAGATGAGAAACATGATCCATTAACCGCTGCTTCATAGCCGCATTCTTAACATCTTGACGAATTTCCAAAGCCTCTAATTGCTCATCAATGTGTTGAACAAGTGTAGCATGTGCAGCTGTGGCATCAAAAGGAGTCTCCAAATTATCAAAATCTATAAATTCCTCAAGACGTGGTCCATGATCCATTTCCATCATATCCAATGGTTGAGCAGAAGAAGAAGGACCAGCATTATCACCAGCAGAAGCTTGAGCACCTTGCTCTAAAGCTTTGAGTTGATTTTTCCACAACCAAGACCGGGATGGCTTATGATATGCAATCTTCATATAATTAATATGATGCTCATTTAAGCAATTTTTCTTGACATCTCGCTCATAAGACTCATCAACAACAATCGGAACCCTATAATGCCTCAGCAATTTTGTAACATGCATAGGGTATGGAAGGTATTGGGTAGGAGGAGATTGGGCCGCATCATACATCCTAGCAAGAATAGTTTTGTTCCAATTGATTTTATACTTTTCTTAATGCCATGAAACAACTTTAAATCATCCTCTTGCACCTGAGCATAGTTTTGATTACCCTTAGGAAGTAAACAATAACTAATAATGTACATCAAAATCCTATCCTCAGCATGCAATGGAGAAACATTTTTCGTAGCCTTGTTTTCTCATGTTTCACCAGGCCTAAGAGCATCAGTATAAACCTGTCCTGGGTCTACCACTAAATCAAGACATTCATCATCTCCAATAAAAGTTCCTTCATCCTCTAATCCAAAAAGCAACCTCAAGTCATCAGGTTTTATCACAAAATGAACTCCCTTAACCATACTTTGATACTCACCATCAAGCTTTGTGAAATTTTGATAAAATTGTTGAACTAGCTTAGGGTAGTAATGAGTATTGAATTCCAAAAACTTTTGAACACCTTGAAAGACCAGATTATCATGAAAAGTAAACTTTTCTTTTCTCAGCCAAGCAAAATTAACATACCGTTTAATACCAAATATACGTCGATCAAATTTGTGAGCACGGTTGTCTCGCTCTGCTGCAGAAAACCAAGGATGATTCTGGCTAGACACCTTTTTACCCTTCTTCCTGGGAGGTTCTGCTGAAGAAGAAGCCATACCTCTAAAATTGAAGGTTAAAATCGGTGGATTGGGTTTTTGGGTTGGTTAGGGTTTGTAAATTTGGGAAAATGTGATTTTTTTGTGAGAAATTGATGAAATTGATGGAGGAAATAAGGAATATTGGTGTTGGAATTAAGAAATATGAGAAGAAAAGGAGTGATTTGTGGTGTTTTGTTAGCTTTGGGTGCAATTTGATGATATTTCCAAGTGAGAAGATAGAGAGAAGTTCGAGAAGAGAGAGAAAAAGAAGTGAAAAATGAGTAAAATTTCGAAGTGCAGGTTTTAAAAAGTATCGTGTTACTCAAGTAGATTGGCCACTACTCGAGTAGTTCGAGCCTAATCGAGTAAAAATAAACCATAACTCGATTAAGTGCGCAAGTGTTTTAAAAAGAACTCGAGTATCAGGTCAATTAATCGAGTAATGCCGAAAGTGGTTTTAAAATTAATCGAGTAACAAGGTCTTTAATCGAGTAATGCCGAAAGAGATTGAAAAATTAATCGAGTAAAGACTCTGTTAATCGAGTAGTCTGCACTAAATTTCAAAACATTTAAAATTTTTCTCAAACACAACGTTTTTCATACACAAACACATAGAAACACTTAGCAAGAAGCATATAACACACATTCAATAAAGCAAATACACATATTATAGGGAAAAAACATATACACACAACTACATATCAAGAGAATTAAATGAACACTTAAACATACAACTTACTCAAGATCAAATACATAATGAAATAGGCACTTGAGGTGATTAATAAAAGTTTCAAAAACAATTAGCTAATGGTAGCTTCATCTAAAATTCCAAGTTCTCTTCTAATTTTATAGAAAGTATCTCTTGGAAGAGGTTTTGTAAAAAATATCAGCTAATTGATCCGAAGTTTGAACAAATTCAATGACACAATCACCTTTTTGAACATGATCTCTTAAAAAGTGATGCTTAATTTTAATATGTTTTGTCCTTGAATGCAATACCGGGTTTTTAGTTAAATTAATTGCAGAAGTGTTATCACACTTTATAGGGATTTTTGTCAAATTTAAACCAAAATCCGATAATTGTTGCTTCATCCAAAGAATTTGAGCACAAAAACTACCGGCTGCTATGTATTCGGCTTCTGCGGTTGATAAAGCTACACAATTTTGTTTTTTAGAAAACCACGATACAAGTGAACTACCAATTAAATGGCATGTGCCGTTTGTACTTTTTCGCTCAACTTTACAACCAGCAAAATCGGAGTCCGAATAACCAACTAAATTTAAAAATGCATCCCTAGGATACCACAAACCGGTATTGGTTGTACCTTTTAAGTATTTCATTATTCTTTTAACAGTAGTTAAGTGTGACTCTTTCGGATTAGCTTGAAAACGTGCACACATACAAACACTAAACATGATGTCAGGTCTAGAAGCAGTTAAGTATAACAAACTACCTATAATTCCTCGATACTTTGTTACCTCTACAGCTTTTCCAACCTCATCTTGATCTAGGTAGCATGCAACGCTCATTGGAGTAGAAGCGGACTTGCACGAATCCATGCCAAACCTCTTGAGAAGTTCCCGACAATATTTACTTTGATGTATATAAATGCCATCTTTCATTTGCTTTATTTGAAGGCCAAGAAAGAAAGTGAGTTCTCCCATCATCGACATCTCGAATTCGCTTTGCATTAAATCTGAAAACTTCTTACACAAGTTATCATTAGTAGCACCAAAGATAATGTCATCAACATATATTTGACCCAAAAGTATATCCTTATCGGAACGTTCAATAAAAAGAGTAGTGTCCACAGTGCCTCGTTTAAAAAATTTTTTCTAATAAAAAATTCCTTAGTCGATCGTACCAAGCTCTAGGAGCTTGTTTAAGACCATACAAAGCCTTTTTCAACTTAAAAACGTAGTCCGGATGCTCAAAACTTTCAAATCCGGGAGGTTGTGAGACATAAACTTCCTCTTGAATGTATCCGTTAAGAAAAGCACTTTTGACATCCATTTGGTACAATTTAAAATTCAAGATAGATGCAAAAGCGAGAAGAATACGAATAGCTTCTAATCTAGCTACGGGAGCATAAGTCTCATCATAATCTATTCCTTCTTCTTGACTATAACCTTGTGCTACCAACCTAGCTTTATTTCTAACAATAATACCCGATTCATCTAACTTATTCCTATAGACCCAACGAGTCCCTATTTCAGGACGATCATTAGGTTTTGGCACAAGCTCCCAAACTTGATTCCTTTCAAATTGATTTAATTCTTCTTGCATGGCCATAACCCAGTGATCATCTTGAAGAGCCTCTTTGACATTCTTAGGTTCTATTTGAGATACAAAGGCAACATAATAACAAAAATTGTTTAGAGTGCTTCGGGTTACCACCCCCTTAGCAATGTCACCTAAGATGTTAGAAACCGAATGATTTTTGTTTGACTTCCAAGCAATTGGTAATTGAGGTTGTGTCTCTTGTTCTAAGTCTTTATCATGTGCTTGCACCTCTCCATGTTCAACTTGAGTCTCCTCTAATTGTTGTGGTGTTGACTTCTCATGATCCATAAGAGTACCTACAATATCATCATCACAAGAAACAACACAATCTCCTCTCGGAGATTCATCAAATACAACATGCACGGATTCCTCAACGGTTAAAGTTCTTTTGTTATAGACACGATATGCTTTACTATGGTTTGAATAACCTATGAATATACCTTCGTCGGCTTTGGAATCAAACTTGCCGACAGGATTCTTACCGTTATTTAAAATAAACACCTTGCATCCAAATGCATGAAAATATGAGATATTTGGCTTTCGCCCTTTTAAAAGTTCATAAGGTGTTTTATTTAAATGAGGTCGAATAAGAACCCTATTTATCACATAACAAGCGGTGTTTACCGCATCAGCCCAGAAATAGGAAGGAACTCTAGATTCTTTAAGCATTGTATGAGCAAGTTCCTCTAAGACTCGATTTTTCCTTTCTACAACTCCGTTTTGCTCCGGAGTTCTAGGGGCTGAAAATTGATGATCAATACCAAATTTTTCACAAAACGCATCAAACTTAGCATTTTCAAACTCACATCCATTGTCACTTCTAATAGTCACTATTTTCAAACTTAGTTGATTTTGGATGAGTTTGGCAAATTTTTTAAAACTTTTGTATGTTTCATTTTTTGCGGATAAAAACAAAGTCCATGTGAATCGAGTGAAATCATCTACTAAAACAAGTCCATAGTAATTGGCACCTAAACTCCGAACTTGTGATGGGCCAAACAAATCCATGTGGATTAGCTCCAATGGCTTTGTTGTGCTTATCACATTTTTAGGTTTAAAAGAGCTTTTAACTTGCTTGCACTTTTGACATGAGTCGCAAATGCTATCAAGTTTGAAATTTAATTTAGGCAAACCAATTACTAGGTCTTTTCGTAAAAGTTTATTTAATTGATTCACATTGACATGTGCAATTCGTCGATGCCAAAGACGAATTTCATCATCAAAAGATTTAAAACATTTTGAAAATAACGAAGTTATCTCATCCAAATCAATTAAGTAAGTATTATTAGAGCGACGACCAACAAACTTAACACTATCATCTATACTACTCTTGATAAAGCATAATTCCGGAGTAAAAGTCACATTGTTGCCCATATCACATAGTTGGCTTATACTAAGCAAGTTGTGTTCTAAGCCTTCTACGTATAGGACATTTTCAATGACAAGGTTAGGTACGTTACCAATCTTACCAACTCCTAGAATTTTGCCCTTGTTGTTGTCGTCGTAAGTCACGTGACCACCACCTTTAGAAGTAAGCTCAATAAAATGCGTTTTGTCTCCTGTCATGTGTCTCGAACACCCACTATCCAAGTACCATCTACGTTCCTTGGTTCGAAGACACACCTACAAAAAACAATATCATTTGGTTGACTTAGGTACCCAAGTTGTCTTGGGTCCTTTGATGTTAGCATGGGGTGAAGTCCCCTTAACAATCCAAATATACTTTCCACTTGGTATACCAAACCGTTTAATATTGCATTTATTCGTGGTATGCCCAAAAATCCCACAATAATGACAAGTTGGAGTTCTTGAAAAATTGATTTTAGAAAAAGTTCCAACTTTGTGAAAATGTTGATTTTTGGGTTTGGTAAAACCAAGTCTAGCTCTATTACTATTGTTTCTTTGATTAGAAAGAAAATGATCTAAGCATGTGTCTCCTCTTGTGAGCCTTGCAATTCTATCATTCAAATTAAAAACTTCCTTTTCTAGAGATTTGCAATTATCACAAGACAAGATATCATTTGTTTTAAAATCACAATTGCATGTAGAATTTGCATAAATGAGTTCAAGTGTTTCATTTTGAAGCTTAAGCTCCTCTAGGGAGTTTTGTAATTCCAAAATTTTTTCTTGTTGCTTCAAGATGAAATTCTTTCTTTCAACATTTATTTTTGCAAGTTTCTTCAACTCTTTATGCATTTCTACATACACATTATACAATTCATTAAAGGAGGGGGAATTAGAACTAGAGCTAGCATCGGAAAGATAATCTACCTCATTGACGTTTTCACTTGATTTCATGCTCGAAGATGCTTCTCCCTCAAGCTTCGTCATCAAACAAAGGTTTGCAAGTTCTTCATCTTCCGAAGAGCTAGATGATGATTGATTCTCCGATTCATCCCACACTATGTAAGCCCTTTTACCTTTAGATGAGTTGGGCTTCCAATTGTCACCTTCGGACTTCTTAGAGTTAGTTGGACAATTTGATCTATAGTGACCAAGCTTCCCACACCCATGACATTTGATATTTTCTTTTTTAGTCTTATTCCTTGGTTGAGTATCCTTAGAATCTCTTGGTCTATTTCTATTGAAGTTATTCTTTTTCTTAAGGAACCGTCCAAGCTTTTTGACTAACAAGCCAAGAGTCTCACATCTATTTCGGAGTCCGAGTCATTTTCTTGAGATTGATCCTCATGTGCCTTTAAGGATTTTGAAGTTGATTTAAGAGAAATCCCCTTTTTCTTTCTATCGGCATCTTCATTCATGGATAATCTCCCAAGCTCCATTTCATTCTCTTGAAGCTTTCCGAATAGAGTTGCTAAATCAATTTCATCTAGATCCTTAGCCTCCATGATGGCCGTCACCTTAGGTTGCCATTCCCTGCTAAGACATCTTAAAACTTTATTAACAACTTCACCATTAGTTAGTATTTTTCCAAGAGCAGAAAGATGATTTATGATATGAGTAAAGCGTTTTTGCATGTCACCTATATTTTCATTAGGCAACATACGAAAAAGCTCATATTCATGCATGAGAGTGTTAAGCCTAGCCCTTCTAACCTCAGCAGTGCCCTCATGTGTGACTTGTAGTGTGTCCCACATTTGTTTTGCATCAGTGCATTGGGATACCCTAAAGAACTCATCATATGAAAGAGCGGACGTGATGATGTTTTTCGCTTTTAAATCATATTGCACTTTCTTTTTATCATCATCCGACCAACTCGATTTTGGTTTTGCAGAAACAGCATCATTTACTTTAGTTTGAGGAACAAAAGGTCCATTCTCTATAGCGTTCCAAATTTCTATATCAATAGCTTCTATAAAAATTTTCATTCGGACCTTCCAATAAGCATATCCCTCACCATTGAATAGTGGGGGACGATTAATGGAAGCTCCTTCACCACCAAAAGGAAAATTTGAGCCCATTGTTTCCAAAAATAAGGATCTTTTCGAAAAAGCTTGTTAAGGCTCGGATTTTTCGTCCGAGCTCTGATACCACTTGTTGGAAACCAACAAGCAGCTCAAAATAGTCTAGAGGGGGGGTGAATAGAGTATTGAAGCCTTAGTACAAATATTTCGATCACCGTAGAGAATGGTTTTGAGAAAATAAATTTTCCTTCAAAAATAACACTGACTAATCGATTAATAGAGAGCTTAATCGATTAATACCGCAAGCCACTTTTGAACTACTCGAGTAATTCGATAGTTACTCGAGTAATGCCGCAAGTAACTCAAATATTAATCGATTAATAAACAGATTAATCGAGTAATCTGGGTAGAAAATTAATGAAAAATTATTTTGATGAGAATTCTTTTAGAATCGCAACGCCTTGATGATTCAACAAATGATGAATGAATGCTAGAACAAGTACAAGTAAATTTACCAACCAATTTAGGTCAATTAATAAAGGATATGAAAAACCCCAATTCTAACCTAAATTCAATTAATTTTGAATTAATGCAATCTTGAAAAGAAAAACAATGAAGACGATGATTTTATCCTGGTTCACTCTCTACCACTGAGAGCTACTCCAGTCCCCTTTATCTAAAAGATAAAGAGTTTCTACTAGACAATTCAATTGTTAGAATTACAATGTTAAGATGTAACTTCTCACAAAGCTATCCTATCTTAACCCCTCTCAAAGAGTGTACCAAACTCTTTGATGTTCTAACCCAATTGAATTCCTTGTCCGTCTTCGTTTGATTTGTTGAAGATGCTTCCAACCAAATCCTTTTCAATCTTGCTTTGATAATCTTCAAAGACTTTACTTGTGAAATTTTTCACTTCTTGTTGAATTCTTGAATATGCAACCTCTTGTTGCAAATAGCTTCAACATACAATTGAGAACTAGAAAATATTGATTTATATCAAACTTAGAATATTGCAATGATCTTGAGTGAAGAATAGAGAATTATTGAATCTTGATATCTCAAAGAAAAATGTTGTAATAGCTCTTGAAAATGAAAGAATATTGCTCCATAGAAAATTGTGAAAAGAGTGTGTAACCTTGTCCAAGTACAAATGAGATATTTTTATATTTTTCTGAAGCAGTACGTGTTACTCGAGTAATGGTTAACACACTACTCGATTAACCAGTGCTAAACATACTAATCGATTAATGATTACCTCATTACTCGATTAACCTATGTTAACACATACTACTCGAGTAGGCCAATCATACTAATCGAGTAACCAGTACAGATATTGATGAAAAACAATATTTTCCAAATGTACTTTGACAATTACTTTAGTTTGAGCTATTTTAATGAAGATTAAGTTTTCTTCACTCTTAATCAAACAATATTATAAGCTTAATTAAGATCACCTAAAGCTACCCACTCTCATGATATACAAACATAAAAGTAAATATTACATTGATTAAGAATTAAAATAAATCCTAATTCTAATCTTCATGAGTGTAGCTTCCTTGTTGAAATGTTGTTGCTTGAAATATGTTTGACATCATCAAAACATAGAAACCTACAAAAACTTGGCTCAATTACATAATGGTTCGTTGCTCGGTAATCCTTGACTCAAAACACAAACAATAGACTTACTAAAAACCCTATCCCTAACCCTTCCTGTCGAACACCACAGGATGAAGCTTCCCTTTTTTTTTGCTTGCATGCTTTCTTCATTCTTTGAAGATGAAGTCCTCTCTGTTGCTGCTCCCCTGTTGTCGTTAAGCTTCTGCTCCCATTCCCCTAGAGTGATGGTCTCCTTATGATGCTCCGTCTGCCCGTTGAGATATCAGTAGCACCGATATGCCAATGAACAAGAGAGAGTATGCGATCCGAATGACACATCGTCGACGGTGTGGGATTACGATAGGCAAGATAGTAGGACCATACAACATACAGTATAACATACAAGCACACAGCAATCAAGCATAACATTGTCATTATTATTTTGAATTATCATTATCATCATTATCATCATCCTTCTTATCATTTTTCATTCTCTTATAAACTTACTTTTACGTCTTATGAATATCTTTTCCTTTCCTCTCATTTCCTTTTTACACTATACTTCTCTTTTCATCCGGTCTTTATCCATTCACAATATTTAATGATTGGGGTACTCAAAATATCATCAAAATATTCGTTTCATTCTCGGCTATCACTCACGTCTACATCTCCTTGGTCATCCACCCAACCTAGTCGGAAGCAAACAGGAGTACAGGACCTTTACCGTGCGGGCACGACAGCTGTCTGACAAACAATTGGTCCCAGACCATGAGGACTACAACCTCAAATCATATCATATCAATTCAATTCATATATAATCAAGGCACACTGTCTCAACTCATAGTGGCAAACAAGATGCCCCACTCCAGTCCCTCTCACTGTTCTAGATTTGCAATCTACGGAGCGACAGTATATTTCTAGTGGGCCCGCAGAACTTACCACGACATTGGACCCAGTCCCTACCACGTTCGTATGCCACATGTGGAGTTTGTTCTGCCTAGAAACATACTCTAGACTTCTTGACGTTTCACCATCATCGTCCTCCCCTAATGCAATCTCCTCCTGAGTATCCACAGATACCCATGGTTCCTTCCTCTCCACTACTTCGCACTCTCATACCTCACCGCGTATGTCTTTTAAAGTCTTTTATCTTATTTTTAGTTAACCTAAGGTCGGCCCATCCTTCGTGCATCCCTTCAATGAGTCCCGACCGCTAACTTTGCACAATCTTTCTCTCATCATTTCTCACATAGCACAAAGCTGGGATCACCTCAATAAACTCCTGTCTCAATTTCCAAATCCTTCTTAACATTCTCAACCTTTCTGAGTGTAACACCCTTAATTTTCGTCTCCCGAATAATAGGAAATTAATAATAAAAGTTTATTATTAATTTATAGAAATTTTTCCAAGTTTATATTTTGTATTTAATTAGCCTTAAATATAAAAATAAGTTGAAATATTTTTATAGGGCAAATAAATGCAAAATATAAGGATATTGCATTTTGGTCCCTAAATGAGGACTAAAAGGTAATATTGGAAAGGTTCTTGGAGGGAAAGATTTAAAAATATTAATTTTTAAATTTTGTACTAATCTAACCGGTTAGTATTGCCCTGTAACCGGTTAGACGATGAACCCAGAAACTGGGTTAGTGGAATTTGATGAGTAATCACTTGATTAACCCCGTAATCGCCACGATTACAGCCTTAGATTGAGTGGAAACCACGCGTCGCTCTGCATGCAAGCCCAATTCGTCTATAAATTGTGGAAATTCTGAGGATTTAGGGTTGATTTCTGGTTTTATGGTTGAAGGTGGCTCAGTTAGGGTTTCATTTTCGTTATGGGAAATTCGTCTTGGTCTTTGAGAGTTAGAGAGCAAAACACACATTTCTGAAAAGCTTGAATCAAGGGCTTTTCAGTGGTATACACCTTGTGAGCTGAGGGTTTGTGTGGAAGGAGGAATCAATCTTGGAAGCTTGAAGTTGAAGTCTGGGTTCTGAGTTTTTTTCTGTCCTGGAAGCTGAATTCCAGATCTGATTTTGGGTAAGTACAGCCACCATTAAGCCTCCAATCTTTTCTATCTCCTAGTGCATGTTACATAGAGTAAGTCCTAATTGTTTTCCCCAATTTCTTTGGCCATTTGCTATGTCAAAACTTCTGGATTTTGGACCCTGTTGATGGAATTCGTGACTGGAAACAGAACTTTGGGTTTGTGAGGAGTCTGTGGAGTTTTCTTCAAATTCAGTGTTAATTATCATCAAACTCAGTCTTAAGGTATGGGAGAAGTCTACCTTATACTAGATTTATACTAAAATTCAAGTGATTTAGGATTTGAGTTAACAAAACTCAAAAAGGGCATTATGTGCAATATGGCACAAAGGCTTGGAGGCCAAAGTTTTGCTCACTGTGGTTTTGAGCAACTTTATATTAATGCATGGAAAGTATATGAAGGCTGAATTCTGAGTTTGAATGCTTATTATAAGTTTTGTTGTATTAAATTGTGTTTATGTGAATTTTCATGCAATTTGATATCATAAACTTGATGCATGCAATTTGAATGTGTTTCTGGGTATAAACATGTTTATCTTAAGGCATATGAACTTTGTGAATATTGAGATTTGGTTAGATTTGAGAAAAGAAGAAAATGAATTGTTAAAACTCTTGTTTTAATGGACTGACTACATAATCTAACCGGTTACTCGATATTCGTAACCGGTTAGACACTGCAAAATTTCAAATAAAAATCAGTTCATTAATCAGTCCTGAAATTATAGTGGTTTCTGCTCAAATCTATGCTTTAATCTCATTATACATAATCTGAACATGAGTTGTTATAATGCCAAGGTTCAGATTTGAAAGATTAAAATTAATGCCTTAAGTTAATGAAATAATTTCAAGAGGAAATTATGTTCATTGGGAAATGAAAAGTGATTTAGACCTTTTGAATGATAAAACTGTAATTTTGAGGCATACAACAATGTTTAACTTGTTTAGGGATTGGGTATTAAATTCAAGAAAGAGGGTTTTTCTGAATTTCAATGGTAAACAGTTCAGGTCTGTAATTCTAACCGGTTAGCCTGAGACTGTAACCGGTTAGTACCTGAATCTGAAAAATAAAAAGTTAAGTTTTTGAATACCATTGACTTTGTTTTACCTAATCTAAGTTTAAAAGGAATGTTTTGAGAAAAATTCAAATGAGAATTTTTATGCCAAAGATTATGCCTCAAATCAATCATTCAAAAAGGGAAAAGGGAATATTTCTAAATCACATTAATGTAAAGATAAAACCAACCCTGATATTTGTGCATCCATATAGACTGGAAGTCTGGTTGGTAGGAACGTTTATCATATTCTGTGAATATGAGGAGGGTACTCCGGGAGTACCAAATTATAACCTACTTGATGACACATTATAGATATGTGGCCAGTGTCCGGGACATGGTTTTTATGCGTTCTGGGAACGTGGTGCACACTCCGGGAGTGATGCTTATTATCCAAGTATGGTTCGGCATTATGTTCTGGGAACAAATGTCGGTGTTCCGAGAACACAAGGGTGTATTGGATGGATGTCCAAGATGGACTTTTAGAGGCCTCAATTGTGGATAGAAAATCATACATCATGCCACTTGCATTATAAGAGTTATAATGTTGAAAACTGGTGTGCTCATATGTATTTGCATTATGATCTGTCCATGATATACTTGTGATTGTAATTTTAGTCTTTATCAATTATGTATATGTGTATACTTACTCCCTGTGCCCTGTTTAGGTGATGGCCAGATACCTAGCTTGCATCGAGATACGCCCTATCCCTAGCGGTATATGGACGTATGAGGAGCACCGTGCCACTTTTGAGGGGGAGGTTGAGATCACTCTCTACCACCCTAACCCTCTGGTGCGAGTGCGACCTCGTCGATTTAGGATTCCCTTAGTTTACACTATGCATGTTCCACCTTTTTATACATATAGAGGAGCACCCCCGGCTCGACCTATGCATCGTTTTCATAGTTTCCGTTTTAGAGCTGCCACTCGTTCCCATCCTTCCTCCCATAGAGTTGTTACTGAGGAGACTCTTTCTCTTGGTCCGACTGACTTGGATAGGACTGCTTCTGCAGACCTTAGACCCAGTGGTGGGGTCTCTACACAGTCGAGCGAGGTTGAGGAGGACCCTGTGGAGGATGAGAGCGAGGAGGAGGTGCATGTTGAGCCGACTGTTTCAGCTAGAGGTGGACCCGCTGGTTCATAGGAGCTTGCATAGCGTAGATGTTTTGGATCCTAGATCCTAGGGATAGAGCTGCGGAGGATCTGAGGAGCTGCTGAGGACACGGATGACTTGCTCTGGGACTTCTATTTTGGATTTTGTTATATATATTGTATATATCTGAGAGGTCTTAGAGTGAGCTTTTATTTTATGCAGCTGGTCTGTATATGTTTTATCAAAACTTGCTATCTCGACTTTTTATCACTTGCTACTGATTGTACTGATGGGGTTATGTTATGACATATATATATATATATGTGATGTTTTTCTTTACCTCAGCAGTGCCCCATAAATATTATTTTTCTTCCGCGAACTCTGATTTCTATTAAGAAAGGATTCGGCGATAAGTGTATGCTTTATATATTCAAATTCAATTCGAGAGGCAAATGGTGTGTTCTAATATTAACTATGAAGAGTATTTTCTATAGTTAAGGAAATGTTATCTCGAGAGCCTTTTTCGAAACTAAGATATCATTAAGCCGAACTTTCAAAAATGGTTTATGTTCAAAAAGGGTTTATGAACGAGCAAGTACTAGTTCTAAAAAGGAAAAATTTTCTAGCCCAAATTTTGATAGCAAGTATTCAATTATTTGGAAATATTAATTATTTTCAAGTTAAAAAGAGAGCGTCACACCCTTCGGTGGTATCAGAGCATTGGTCCTGTCCCTCATGGCCTCGAAGATGCAGCTAAGTATGGTATTCAATGTCGATTGAATATGTTTTTGAGTAGGTTAGTAGCATTTATGTTTTAAAGACCTTTTTAGTAACCCAAAACCCATAGTGCAGGTCTTTCTATGGCAACCAGGAATAGAAATATTACTAATGAAATGTTAGAATGAATCACAACCGTGCGGGAAGGCATGCAGCAGCAGCAGAGACAACAACCATCTCAAGGGCGAGCTGGTAACCCATCTGCTGGCAACATGGCGAATCATGATGCTAAGACTCTGTCGGAGTTCAGAAAGTGCAACCCACCAAGGTTTGAGGGAGGATATAGACCTGATGAGGCGAACAAGTGGTTGCATGAGATTAATAAGATTTTCCGAACTCTGGAGTGTTCTGATGAACAGAAGGTGACCTATGCAGTTTACATGCTTCACGGAGAAGCTGAAAACTGGTGGGATCACACTGTTCAATTGCTGAATTTTGAAAGGAGGGCAATCAACTGGGGAGTATTTATGGAGAAGTTTCTTAATAAATATTTTCCAGAAGATTTGCGGAGAAAGAAGGAAGTGGAATTCATGCAATTGAAGCAGGGGGATATGAGTGTAGGGGAGTATGCTGCCAGATTCGAGGAGTTGATGAAGTACTCTCCCTACTACTTAAATAACCCTGATGAAAGGAGTAAGTGTGTTAAGTTTGAAGGTGGACTAAGGCCGGAGCTGAAGTCTATCTTCAGTTATCAAAGGATTCAGAGTTTCCCTGCACTAGTGGATATGTGCAGAATGTATGAAGATGATAAGAAGACTGAATTGATGGGAAGTCAAGTGAAAGGGGTTGGACAGAACTATGGACCACATAGGAAGAAGAAGTTTGATCATCGTAATAATGGTCCATATTCTAAGAACAAGGGTAAGGGCAAGGCGGTGATGGATAACAAGAACAAGTCTTGCGATAATGCTCCTTATTGCGAGAAGTGCAAGCGTTATCATCACGGTCAGTTTTGCTGGTCCACAGGAGGATGTTTCAAGTGTGGAAAGCAAGGTCACTTTGCTCGTGAATGCAAGGAATCTGCAAAGGGAGATGCAAAGGGATCTGCTGGCAAACCTGTGGTGCAAGGAAGAGTATTTACTCTGAGTGGTAGTGAAACAACCCAAACCCCGAATCTCGTGCAAGGTAACTTTCTGCTTAATAACCAACCTTGCAAAATCATGTTTGATTCTGGAGCTACACATTCTTTTGTTTCTCCTGAATGTGTGAATAGGCTGAATCTTGTTGTTTCTGATTCACCCTGCTATCTTAGTATAGATACTCCTACGGGAATACCGATCTTCACCGCTAAAGTCTGTTTAGGGTGTAATGTAGAAATTCTGGGTCGTCTTTCTAAGGTAGATTTGGTTTGTCTTCCTAAGTTACAATTGGATGTGATCTTGGGTATGGATTGGTTGATGAAGAACCAAGTGATCATCAATTGTGAGGAAAAGACAATTCAATATAGGACTCTGGAACCGGAAGGTTATATGTAATTGTAACATCCCGAATTTTAATCCTAAGAGTAATTAGAATAATGATAAGATTTGGAAGTAAGGATTATTCTAAAAAGGATGTAAAATGATGGATTAGGAGTTCTTTGAATGCCATAAAGGAATCAAGAAGCATTGGCATCAAAAGGGAAGTTGAAAGATGAACAAAAGAGCGTTAGAAGCGATGTTTTTGGTGTTATAAACACCCTATATTAGGAAATTCAAAATAAAAGATTTAAAACTCTAAACACAAATTCCACCGTTGGATGTGAAGTAGGATAGGTGAGGAAGCTTGCTTTAAAATTTGAGGAAGATCCAACGGTTAACGAAGAAGTTATGGCCTTTCAAAGTCTGGATACTGAAAAATTATGCAGCTTAATCGCCTCTTAATCGATTAAAGGCTGTTGCTGTGAAAAAAATAAAAGCGAATCCACACGTTGTTCTTGCCAAAATGCACGAATTTCCTCTCTCTATGGCACAAAACCTCTCATCCCAAATCCATCAAGCTTCAAGGGAATCACTCCTAAACCCCCCATCAAGTCCCTCTTTGTCACTCCAAGTAAGTATGCATGTTCTTGATTTCATTTCTCTCTCTTTAATTTGGATTTTCTCTCTCTCTCTTCCCATCTCTTGGTGAAGCACGAATTTCCCTTGTTTTGTGTCACAATCTCTTCATCGTTCTCATTTTCGTTCTCATTTCTATGGCTTAGGGAAGAGTATCATCACTCTCTCCATCTATTTGGCTTGGGAGCTCTTTGTTTTGGGAGCGTTCGGAGCTAAACCTTGGGTTTTTCCACTTTCCCTCTCTTGGGTTAAGGTAAGGGGGTGGATATAGTGAACATTGGCTTGTTCTAGGAAAGGGTTTGTATTTAGATATAATGGTTGGCTAGGAGTTTATGTGTTAGGGTAGAAAATTAGAAATCTCAATTTAGGAATTAAGGAAAATGTTAAAAATAGGCTTAATTGGTAATTATGGAACTCTAGGAAGTAAAGAATGAGGTTAGGTTTTAATTGAGGAAATTAAATGGCATGAACCCCTAATTTAGGACTTTGAATCAATAATTCGGACAAGTGAAAAGAAAATGTGGTTGTTGCATGATTATATGAAAAGGTGAAGTTTGTTATTATTTGCACTCTAATTGTTATGTGAAATGTGAAATGTGGCTATTTGTTTATAATATGATGGTGCTTGTGCTTGGAATGATTTGGTAAACATTAAATGGAATTGGTGGACAAAATAATGATATATATATATATGGACAACTAATAATGGATAAAGGTGGTGATGTATTGTAGGCCTTCGATTTGGGGGAGACAATACATCGTAAAATGGGGTTGTATTATAGGCCTTCGATTTGGGGGAGACAATACAACGTAAACGGGGCGATGTATGTAGGCCTTCGATTTGGTGGAGACATACATCGTTGGTGGTGTATGTATGTAGGCCTTCGATTTGGTGGAGACATACATACACCCTAAACAAAAAGGAAAAAGGAAAGGACATTGGATAAAATAAGGTAACTGTAATGGAAACGCGATGTATGTAGGCCTTCGATTTGGTGGAGACATACATCGTGATTGGTGTATGTATGTAGGCCTTCGATTTGGTGGAGACATATATACACCGTAAAAATAAGGAAAAGGTAAGGGATTAAAAAGGGATTTCTTTGGAAATGGGGAAAATAAATAAAAGGGAACCAAAGGGTGGAAAGGAATTAACTAAAAAGGGAATCGACACTTATAAAATGATGGAATTGGAAAATGTGGTATACTTGCGATGAAATTGTACTTATGTGAATTAAATTGCTAATTGTGTTTGGCCTGGTTAGTTGTTATGTTTATCTAGAAACTGCTTTTCTATTTCATGTGCAATGCTCACTCCCTTACCATATTTCAGGTACAGAGATTGAGTTAGCACAGCCCCCGGCCGAGAAGGAGTGCTCTCCCTCACAGGGAGAGTAGGGTTATTATTGGGATTAGGATATTTTTTTTTGCATAGCAATGTGTTGAGCATCATGCTAGTTGCACCTAGTATTTATTTTCCGCTTAAATTTTGATAACTGATACAGGATATTATATTTTATGCCCATAGGGCTGTTATATGATACGTGCATGAGATGAAGCCCTGTTGGTTGTTGGTTGTTTATATTGATAATGTTATTCACAGGTTAAAATTTGGAAAAGTCCGAAAAACAGGCAAAACTCCGTCCGTTTGACGGGTGATTTTGTTATATTAAAAAGGAATTTTTAAGTACACATTTTTAATACTTGGGAATTAAGGGTAGTAATTATAAGGGTGTTACATTTTGGTATCAGAGCAGTTTTTCCTCGGCCTTTAGAGTTTAAACTCATAACTCCTGTGGTTTACTCAACAAGCGAGTAACCAATAGATAGTGTCAAGTTCTATATTAGTTACTTAGGTTTATAGTTATAAAACCCTATGTAGTTATGTACTAAATTATATACATGTCCGCATCAACAAAATCCTTTGTTGCCACATTGTAGCAACATGGAGAATCAACTCTCCCATTCTCCTGCTAGCAGTTCGGCTACTGATCGTAAGATCAATTCCCCTGCTGATTCTTTGAAATCCAAGTCGTATGACATCTGTTTTCAAGAAGGACAAACTTCTACAATGGGTAAGCTTAGATCGACTATGGGAAACCAGGAGCAACATGTGGGGATACAAGTTGCTGAGAAGAAGAGTATAATTTTGAGACTGGGAATGATTCTCCTGAAGCAACACTTGACTCATGAAGAACAGGTGGGCGTAGTAAAGAACTGTCGGGAGATGGGCTTAGGCCCTGGAGGTTTTTATCAACCAGGCTTTACAAGTGGAGCCAGACTCCGACTGAAAATGATGTGCCTCGGCTTAGACTGGAATCCTCAAACCCGAGTATATGGACACAAAAGGGTAACCGATGGAGGAGAATCACCCAATATTCCTAATCATTTTATTCAGCTGGTTATGGGAGCGATGCAAGAAGCACAATCTTTGATGGAGAAGGAATGCGGTGTAAGTGAAGTGGAGGACATACTTCCTTCCATGTCCCCTGATGTCTGCATTGTCAACTTCTATGAAGAAAATGGAAAGCTTGGTCTCCATCAGGACCATGACGAAAGTGTTGGAAGCCTACAAAGAGGGATACCGGTAGTTTCATTCTGCATTGGTGACTCGGCTGAGTTTCTCTATGGAGACCAGAGAGATCCAAGGAGAGCAGAAAGAATTATCTTGGGGTTGGGTGATGTATTAATATTCGGTGGCGAGTCTCGTCACATCTTTCATGGAGTGTCGGCAATCATACCAGACACAGCTCCCGAGGGATTGCTCGATGACACAGGACTTCATCCTGGACGTCTCAACCTTATATTCGGACAATATCAGTTTCCTGGTCCACACCCTTAAGGTCTGCGGTACAACTACTTAAGGAGATCAGGGCCAAATCAACAAAAGGTACGAGACGATTCTAAAAATTTAGATAAACATTTTTAGGTACTTTCGATCTGCATCTCTATTAAGTTTTAGTGCAGGACATCCTAAATCAATTCTCTTGGAATTTTAAATTCCTAATCCTGTATTTCTAGAAGTTGTGAAACATAAGAAAGACTCATCTGCAATTCAATCATGAGTACCATCTAAAGGAACACGTAGGAAAAACCTTACTTAGTTATAAGACCGTAACCAGAGCCCTAACCAAAAGCCTTGTGATAGTGTAGTCCTCTAATAGAGTGTAAGGTCATGATTGGTCATCCTTTCTCTTACATCTGTTAAGAGATAATGCTATCATTCAATAACGCAGTGATGTACAGTTAATAAATGTGAGATTGGGACTGACCACCTCGGTCTTCGTGTTTATTGATATGTTATATTATTGCAATCACCTAGTTGAGATCCGAATAAACCATCTAGGAATTCTATCACTGTCGAAAACCCGATTGCACGTTAATCCTATAGGATCTTTACCAAGACTCATGAACAGTGATTCGCAAACTAACCGCATTCGAGACACTCATATTCTATATTTCCCCGAGAACACCCAACTAAATGATCGAACCACCCCTTTAACTTGTATGAGAACTTTGCCATACGTGTAGGTATGAAGAGTCATCATGTCATAAAAAATTCAAAACCACACCAATAATACCGATTAGCAGTCAACTTAATTCCACGTACCACCTCGCCAACTAATTAAGAACCTAGCTAATCAATTCTTGGAATCAACCCAGTTTCCTCCCTACCTTCGACTTACTCAGGTATGTTTGTAACACCCTTATAATTACTACCCTTAACTCCCAAGTATTAAAAATGTGTACTTAAAAATTCCTTTTTAATATAATAAAATCACCTGTCAAACGGACGGAGTTTAGTCTGTTTTTCGGACTAATCCAAAAATTCAACCTGTGGTAAACAATTTTAATTAAACAACCAATAGCCAGCAGGGCTTCAGATAATATTTCTAAAACATATCCAGGCCCAATGGGCTCCAAAAATATCAGAGTGCATAATTAATCAGAGTAATAGCGGGAATACTAAGTTTGAGTATTGAAACCAAAAGTTATAACTTTAGCAAAGCAAAACCATCCTAAGCCTCATTCGAGATATGCATATTAAATTTACATCACAATAACATAAGAGGCTTAGGCCCATATTATATTCTAAATCCCATAATAACCCTACTTTCCCTGTAAGGGAAAGTACTCCTGCTCGGCCGGGGGCTGTGCAATCTCAATCTCTGTACCTGTAAAGTATAGTAAGGGAGTGAGCATTGCACATGAAATAGAATAGCAGTTTCTAGATAGACATAACAACTAACCAGGCCAAACACAATTAGCAATTTATCCACATAAGTACAAGTTCATCACAAACATACCATATTTTCCAATTCCATCATTTTATAAGTGCCGATTCCCTTTTTAGTTAATTCCTTTTCACCCTTTGGTTCCCTTTTACTTATTTTCCCCATTTCCAAAGAAATCCATTTTTAATCCCTTACCTTTTCCTTATTTTTACGGTGTATATATGTCTCCACCAAATCGAAGGCTTACATACATACACCAATCACGATGTATGTCTCCACCAAATCGAAGGCCTACATACATCGCGTTTCCATTACCATTATCTTATTCAATTTTATTCCTCTGTTTCCTTATTCATTTCCTTTTATTTTCGGTGTATGTATGTCTCCACCAAATCGAAGGCCTACATACATACACCAATCACGATGTATGTCTCCACCAAATCGAAGGTCTACATACATCGCGTTTCCATTACCATTATCTTATTCAATTTTATTCCCCTGTTTCCTTATTCATTTCCTTTTATTTTCGGTGTATGTATGTCTCCACCAAATCGAAGGCCTACATACATCGCGTTTCCATTACCATTACCTTATTCAATTTTATTCCCCTGTTTCCTTATTAATTTCCTTTTATTTTCGGTGTATGTATGTCTCCACCAAATCGAAGGCCTACATACATACACCAATCACGATGTATGTCTCCACCAAATCGAAGGCCTACATACATCGCTTTTCCATTACCGTTTTACCTCTTTATTATTTGGCCACAGGGTCAATACAACCACCTGCGCCGTGCCACAGGGTGAACACAACCACCTGTGACATGTACCATTTTATTTAGGCCACAGGGTCAATACAACCACCTGCGCCGCTCCACAGGGTCAATACAACCACCTGTGACATTTACCATTTATCAGGCCACAGGGTCAATACAACCACCTGCGCCGTGCCACAGGGTCAATACAACCACCTGTGACATTTACCATTTTTATTTCCTTTTCCTTTTTATTTACGGTGTATGTATGTCTCCACCAAATCGAAGGCCTACATACATACACCATCGACGATGTATGTCTCCACCAAATCGAAGGCCTACATACATCGCCCCAGTTTCGTTGTATTGTCTCCCCCAAATCGAAGGCCTACAATACAACCCCAATTTTACGATGTATCATCTCCCCCAAATCGAAGGCCTACGATACATCACCATATTTATCCAATATTAATTGTCCATATTATTTGTCATTATTTTGTCCACCAATTCCATTTAATGTTTACCAAATCATTCCAAGCACAAGCACCATCATATTATAAACAAATAGCCACATTTCACATTTCACATAACAATTAGAGTGCAAATAATAACAAACTTCACCTTTTCATATAATCATGCAACAACCACATTTTCTTTTCACTTGTCCGAATTATTGATTCAAAGTCCTAAATTAGGGGTTCATACCATTTATTTTCCTCAATTAAAACCTAACCTCATTCTTTACTTCCTAGAGTTCCATAATTACCAATTAAGCCTATTTTTAACATTTTCCTTAATTCTAAATTGAGATTTATAATTTTCTACCCTAACACATAAACTCCTAGCCAACCATTATATCTAAATACAAACCCTTTCCTAGAACAAGCCAATGCTCATTATATCCACCCCCTTACCTTAACCCAAGAGAGCGAAAGTGGAAAAACCCAAGCTTTAGCTCCGAACGCTCCCAAAACGAAGAGCTCCCAAGACAAAAAGATAGGGAGAATGATGATAACCTTCTCTAAGCCAAAGAAATGGAAGAATGATGAGATTATTGCCCCATTCAAAGAGAAATTCGAATTTCCCCAAAGGGAGGAAAGAGAGAGAGAAAACCCAACTTAGAGGGAGAGAGGAACTTCAAGAATCATGAATACTTACGTGGAGAGACCAAGACGGACTTGATGGTGGACCTTGGAGTGATTCCCTTGAAGCTTGATGGGTTTGGGATGAGAGATTGGGTGCCCTAGAGAGAGAAATTTCGTGCATTATGGCCAAAATCACGCATGAACGACCTTTATTTTTTTCCACTGTAGGGTCGTTTAATCGATTATTAATCGATTAAGGGTTTCAAACATTCTGGACTTAATCGATTAAGCTGCAGCTTAATCGATTAAGTTGTAGGATTTCAGCACCCTGACTTTGAACGGCCATAACTTCTTCGTTAACCGTTGGATCTTCCTCAAATTTTGACACAGGCTTCCTCACATATCCTACTTCATATCCAACGGTGGAATTTGTATTCTAAGCTACCAATCTTGTTATTATCATTCCCCAATTTCCTATGTTTTAAACTTGAATTTACATGTCTAAATGGCCAATTTTCTAACTTATTTCATAATTGCTTCTATCCTAAGACTATCAAAGCACAATTTACACTAAGAATTAAATTTAGGATGTTACAATCCTCTCCCACTTACCAGAATTTCGTCCTCGAAATTCATCTGTCCTGAAACAACTGAGGATAAGACTCCTTCATCTTGCTCTCCAGCTCCCAAGTAGCCTCTTCCACGTTGTTTCTGTTCCAAATCACCTTCACCAATGGAATTTCCTTGCCCCGGAGTTGCTTAATCTGCCTGTCCTCAATTCTGATCGGGAGGATCTCAAAAGTAAGATTCTCCTTCAAGGGCAAATCGTCAGTTGCTACCACATGGGAGGGATCATGAATGTACTTCCTCAACTGGGAAACACGAAATACACCATGAAGCCTAGACAAATGTGGAGGCAAAGCAATCCTGTATGCCAAAGGTCCAACTCTTTCCAGAATCTCATAAGGTCCAACGAACCTCGGAGTCAGCTTCTTTGACTTGATTGCCCGACCAATGCCAGTGGTAGGGGACACCCTAAGAAACACATGATCACCCACATCAAACTCTAGGGGTCTCCTACGCTTATTTGCATAGCTCTTTTGCCTGTCTTGAGAAGTCTTCATCTTATCCTTAATCATCGCGATCTTCTCTGTGGTTTCTTGCACCAACTCTGGCCCAGTCAACAAGTTCTCCCCAATCTGGAACCAACAAAGAGGCGTTCTACACTTTCTTCCATAGAGTGCCTGAAAAGGTGCCATGCCAATACTGGAGTGAAAGCTATTGTTGTAAGTGAACTCCATCAATGGTAACAACTGCTCCCAACTACCAGCCTGCTCTAGAACACAAGCCCTCAACAGATCCTCCAGAGTTTGTATAGTACGCTCGGACTGCCCATCAGTTTGAGGGTGATAGGCTGTACTAAACCTCAACTTGGTACCCAAGGCCTGCTGAAGACTCTGCCAAAATCTGGATAGAAACCGCGTATCACGATCAGACACAATACTCGAAGGCACACCATGAAGCTTCACTATGTCCCGAATATACAACTGTGTCAGCTTCTCCAGTGTGTAATTCTTATGGATCGGAATAAAGTGAGCACACTTTGTTAAACGGTCTACAACAACCCATACACCATCACAACCTGCTGCAGTCCTAGGTAGACCTGTCACAAAGTCCATGGCTATGCTATCCCACTTCCATTAAGGGATGTCAAGTGATCGCAACGGACCACCTGGCTTTTGGTGCTCAATCTTCACCTTCTGACAAGTCAAGCAATGAGACACATGGTCGGCCACATCAGTCTTCAACCCTGGCCACCAATAGATCCTCTTCAAATCCTGATACATTTTTGTTGTACCGGGATGGAAACTCATTTTTGTTTGGTGGGCTTCCCATAATATGTCCCTTCGAATCTGGAAGTCCATTGGAACACATATTCTACCTCTGAATCTGATGATTCCATCTGCACCCTTGATGAAATCAGGTTTCTCTTTACTTGCTGCTCCTTCTAACAACTTCTGGAGCTCTTCATCATCTGCTTTCCTTTCCTTTATCAAATACACCAGTTCACTAGTGACTTGCAACATTTCCAGAACAATACTCTTCTCTTTCACCAGCATGTTCAAGTTGAGATCACTAAACTCCTGGATTAGCTGCATCTCCTTCACCATCAAGTTGCTAACATGAAGAGTTTTACAACTCAACGCATCGGCTACCACATTAGCTTTACCCGGATGGTACAGAAGATGGAAATCATAGTCTTTCAGGAACTCCATCCATCTCCTCTGTCTCATATTCAACTCCTTTTGATCGAAGAGATAACGAAGACTCTTGTGGTCACTGAACACCTCAAACTTTGTGCCGTACAAGTAATGTCTCCAGATTTTCAAGGCAAACACCACAGCTGCTAATTCCAAGTCATGAGTCGGATAATTCTGCTCATGTTGTCGCAACTGCCTGGATGCATAGGCCACAACTTTGCCTTGTTGCATAAGTACACAACCCAAGCCTTGCTTTGAAGCATCACAATACACGTCAAAGGGTTGGGTTGGTTCCGGCAAAGTCAGAACCGGTGAACTTGTCAATCTCTTCTTTAGTTCTTTAGTTCCAAGAAGCTGCTCTCACACTACTGCGACCATTGATAAGGGACATCTTTTCTGGTTAACATTGTCAATGAAAGAGCCAGTTTGGAGAAACCTTCAATGAATCTCCGATAGTAACCTGCCAATCCCAAAAAGCTTCTGATTTCTGTGACTGTTGTGGGCCTCTCCCACTTTAACACTGCTTCCACCTTGGAGGGATCCACAGCAACTCCCTGTGCGGAAATCACATGTCCCAGAAAATGGACTTCATCCAACCAAAAGCTACATTTAGACAGCTTGGCATACAACTGCTTTTCTTTGAGGACATGCAGCACAATCCTCAAATGCTCCTCATGTTCGCTCGGACTCTTAGAATAAATCAGGATGTCATCAATGAACACAATGACAAAAGAATCCAAGTATGGCATGAAGATCCTATTCATGTAATCCATGAATATTGCAGGAGAGTTGGTCAATCCGAAAGGCATCACCACATACTCAAAGTGCCCATAACGCGTCCTGAAAGCAGTTTTTGGAATGTCCTCCTCACGGATACGGATCTGATGGTATCCCGATCGGAGGTCAATCTTAGAGAACACTGATGCACCCCTCAACTGATCCAATAAATCATCGATGCGAGGGAACGGATACTTGTTCTTTACTGTCACTGCATTCAGCTGCCTGTAATCAGTGCACATCCGAAGGCTACCGTCCTTCTTCTTGACAAAAAGGATAGGAGCACCCTAGGGTGATACACTTGGCCTGACAAGTCCCTTTGCTAATAGCTCCTCCAACTGCTTCTTCAATTCTTCCAATTCCGGAGGCGCCATTCTGTAAGGTGCAATAGAAATTGGGCCTGTACCAAGCTTCAGATCAATACTAAACTCAACTTCTCTTCTTGGAGGCAATCCGGGAATCTCCGTAGAAAAGACTTCTGGAAACTCACGGACCACAGGAATTTGACTTACATCAGAAACTTCATCAACTTCCATGGTAGATAGAGTAGCATCATTAAAGATGACTGCTTTCTTATGGCAGTCAATTAGAACATGATGTTGAGCCATCCAGTCCATACCCAGAATAACATCTAATCTAGTCAAAGGCAGACAAATGAGATTGATTTTGAATTCCCGCTCCAGAACTCGGAGTGGACAATCCAAACACATCTGAGAAGTAATAACTGAAGAATTCGTAGGGGTAGAAACTGACAACTTATAAGGCATTTCTATAGTAGACAACCCTAGTCTCTTCATGCATTCCATGGAAATGAATGAATGGGATGCACCACAATCAAATAAAACACCACAAGAATTGCCATTAACATGACAAATACCTCTGATCAGCTCATCATCATCTGTCACTTCTTCGCCATCTAGAGTGTACACCTTGCCCTTCTGCATTGGCTGACTCCCACTAGATTTCTGTGCACTAGCCACATTGACCTCTCTCTTCACAGGATTTTTAGGGCAGTTGGAAACAAAGTGCCCGGGCTGTCCACACAAGTAACAAAGTCCATCTCTTCGACCCATATTCCAGCACACCCCCTTGTGTTGCCTCCCACAATGTGTACAAGTAGGAACAGGACCAAGAGATAGTGTAGATTGCCCTGCTCCTCTAGGGACTGAAGGTCTGGGATTAGAATAAGGGCCAGATTTCTGCATAGGACTCTTGCCCCTAATAGGGCCAGACAATTTCTGAGATGCCCTGCTTGTTCCTGCTTGAGTGAATCTTCAAAAGCACTGGTCATGTTCACTAGTTGAGAGAGATTAGAGATTCCTTGATAGACAAAAACAGTTTTGATCTTGGGATGGAGACCAGCCTCAAACTTGATACATTTAGTGCGTTCATCTGCATCCCGGTAGCTTCCCGAATAGCGAATGAGGTCCTAGAATTGAGCTGCATACTCTCCAACACTGAGGTTCCCTAGCTTCAGCTCAAGAAAAGCCACTTCCTTCTCCCTCCTTACATTCTCCGGAAAGTACTTCCCAAGAAAACGGACCTTGAAAAGATCCCATGAAATAAGCTCATTAGCTGCTTCCAGACCTCTCCTCTGTTGGTCCCACCAATGTTCTGCCTCACCCATCAGAACATACTCCACTAGTCGCATATACTGGTCACCTGGTGGCTGCAGTGAGCGAAACACCTTCTCCATCTCCTGGAGCCATCTTTGAGCTCCATCGGGATTGTAACCCCCTTCAAACTTCGGCGGATCGCTTTTTCTAAAGCGGCCCATCCAGTCAATCTCCACTGGTGGTGGTGGAGGAGGCTGAAGTGCTGCTGCAACAGCTGCTGCAGCTACAGCAATGTTCTGGGCTTGATTCTGCTGCAGGTTTGCAAAATTATCAGCTTGTTGCTGCTGAACTTGGGCTTGGTTCTGCTGCAATTGAACCAGAGTTTCGAGAATTGCAGCAATCCTATCATTATCAGCCCGTCTCCCTGCCATACTGTTGAGTCATGGAAGGAAAACCAGTTAATGATAGAATAATTAAATAAAACTACTAATATCCTATAACTTCACTTAGACACTAAACTAAGTACTTAGGTTACTCGCTCGGTGAGTAACCATAGGAGTAGTGAGTTCATACTCCAAAGGTCGAGGGAAACTGCTCTGATACCATAAATGTAACACCCTTATAATTACTACCCTTAACTCCCAAGTATTAAAAATGTGTACTTAAAAATTCCTTTTTAATATAATAAAATCACCCGTCAAACGGATGGAGTTTAGTCTGTTTTTCGGACTAATCCAAAAATTCAACCTGTGGTAAACAATTTTAATTAAACAACCAATAGCCAGCAGGGCTTCAGATAATATTTCTAAAACATATCCAGGCCCAATGGGCTCCAAAAATATCAGAGTGCATAATTAATCAGAGTAATAGCGGGAATACTAAGTTTGAGTATTGAAACCAAAAGTTATAACTTTAGCAAAGCAAAACCATCCTAAGCCTCATTCGAGATATGCATATTAAATTTACATCACAATAACATAAGAGGCTTAGGCCCATATTATATTCTAAATCCCATAATAACCCTACTTTCCCTGTAAGGGAAAGTACTCCTGCTCGGCCGGGGGCTGTGGAATCTCAATCTCTGTACCTGTAAAGTATAGTAAGGGAGTGAGCATTGCACATGAAATAGAATAGCAGTTTCTAGATAGACATAACAACTAACCAGGCCAAACACAATTAGCAATTTATCCACATAAGTACAAGTTCATCACAAACATACCATATTTTCCAATTCCATCATTTTATAAGTGTCGATTCCCTTTTTAGTTAATTCCTTTTCACCCTTTGGTTCCCTTTTATTTATTTTCCCCATTTCCAAAGAAATCCCTTTTTAATCCCTTACCTTTTCCTTATTTTTACGGTGTATATATGTCTCCACCAAATCGAAGGCCTACATACATACACCAATCACGATGTATGTCTCCACCAAATCGAAGGCCTACATACATCGCGTTTCCATTACCATTACCTTATTCAATTTTATTCCCCTGTTTCCTTATTCATTTCCTTTTATTTTCGGTGTATGTATGTCTCCACCAAATCGAAGGCCTACATACATACACCGATCACGATGTATGTCTCCACCAAATCGAAGGCCTACATACATCGCTTTTCCATTACCGTTTTACCTCTTTATTATTTGGCCACAGGGTCAATACAACCACCTGCGCCGTGCCACAGGGTCAACACAACCACCTGTGACATGTACCATTTTATTTAGGCCACAGGGTCAATACAACCACCTGCGCCGCGCCACAAGGTCAATACAACCACCTGTGACATTTACCATTTATCAGGCCACAGGGTCAATACAACCACCTGCGCTGTGCCACAGGGTCAATACAACCACCTGTGACATTTACCATTTTTATTTCCTTTTCCTTTTTATTTACGGTGTATGTATGTCTCCACCAAATCGAAGGCCTACATACATACACCATCGACGATGTATGTCTCCACCAAATCGAAGGCCTACATACATCGCCCCAGTTTCGTTGTATTGTCTCCCCCAAATCGAAGGCCTACAATACAACCCCAATTTTACGATGTATCGTCTCCCCCAAATCGAAGGCCTACGATACATCACCATATTTATCCAATATTAATTGTCCATATTATTTGTCATTATTTTGTCCACCAATTCCATTTAATGTTTACCAAATCATTCCAAGCACAAGCACCATCATATTATAAACAAATAGCCACATTTCACATTTCACATAACAATTAGAGTGCAAATAATAACAAACTTCACCTTTTCATATAATCATGCAACAACCACATTTTCTTTTCACTTGTCCGAATTATTGATTCAAAGTCCTAAATTAGGGGTTCATACCATTTATTTTCCTCAATTAAAACCTAACCTCATTCTTTACTTCCTAGAGTTCCATAATTACCAATTAAGCCTATTTTTAACATTTTCCTTAATTCTAAATTGAGATTTCTAATTTTCTACCCTAACACATAAACTCCTAGCCAACCATTATATCTAAATACAAACCATTTCCTAGAACAAGCCAATGCTCACTATATCCACCCCCTTACCTTAACCCAAGAGAGGGAAAGTGGAAAAACCCAAGCTTTAGCTCCGAACGCTCCCAAAACGAAGAGCTCCCAAGCCAAAAAGATAGGGAGAATGATGATAACTTTCTCTAAGCCAAAGAAATGGAAGAATGATGAGATTATTGCCCCATTCAAAGAGAAATTCGAATTTCCCCAAAGGGAGGAAAGAGAGAGAGAAAACCCAACTTAGAGGGAGAGAGGAACTTCAAGAATCATGAATACTTACATGGAGAGACCAAGAGGGACTTGATGGTGGACCTTGGAGTGATTCCCTTGAAGCTTGATGGGTTTGGGATGAGAGATTGGGTGCCCTAGAGAGAGAAATTTCGTGAATTATGGCCAAAATCACGCGTGAACGACCTTTATTTTTTTCCACTGTAGGGTCGTTTAATCGATTATTAATCGATTAAGGGTTTCAAACATTCTGGACTTAATCGATTAAGCTGCAGCTTAATCGATTAAGTTGCAGGATTTTCAGCACCCTGAGTTTGAACGTCCATAACTTCTTTGTTAACCGTTGGATCTTCCTCAAATTTTGACACAGGCTTCCTCACATATCCTACTTCATATCCAACGGTGGAATTTGTATTCTAAGCTACCAATCTTGTTATTCTCATTCCCCAATTTCCTATGTTTTAAACTTGAATTTACATGTCTAAATGGCCAATTTTCTAACTTATTTCATAATTGCTTCTATCTTAAGACTATCAAAGCACAATTTACACTAAGAATTAAATTTAGGATGTTACAATGTTGACACTAAGTGGGGGAGACTTGATGACTCAATTCGGATCCTATCCAAGCGACAATAACTAGAAACCATACCATAAGCTATAGGACTACCAAACAGATAATCCCAAACGCTCTGCGGAGGATCGAATGAGGGTTAAACTAGAGGTAAAACTAGACCTTGACTTTGAACCTCAAGTGGAATCGATCTCTAGGAATTCTTTTACCAAATTGGAATTATTAAACGAATGAGAAGGAAGTAGCATCGAAGTAGAATGCAAACGCGGTGAAGATTGATTATAAGAGTGACTTTGCTAGACTCACTTGAAGGAGTAAAAGGTGAACGGGATAAAAGTGAAGTCACGGAGTAGAATCTCAATCAAGACGTTACATCGGAACACTGCAAGTGATAATCTCAGTCCTTTGGTACCCTGTGCATTTGATAGGACCCCGGTTGACCGAGACCAATCAGTTAGCCGCAGATCCATAGAAAACGCGTCCTTGGACGGCTCTTTGCTGAAAACGCACACTTTGGGGATAATCTCCATTGTCTTCTTGCTTGACATGTATCCAGTCCATCCTGGGTCATCGTGCAAAGACCATGAGACTCATCCTTGAGTGCTTCATGTTTCTTCTTTTCATCTTCACTCTCTTCAAGTTCCAAACATCTCAGATGCATAGGTGAAAATTCGCCAAGTCATAGAAAACTGAACAACATGACCTCTTTTCAGCTTTGGATACCGGTTGGGAACCTGTGTACTCTATTCTGAGCAACGAATGAGCATACCCCCTAGCATGGATATAACCAAGTATGTCAATGCTAAGTGGGGGAATATTTCAATCCAAGGAATGAGAGATGGAACTTTAATAAAAAGAAAACTGACGATCCTGTCCAGATAGAGGAGATACATTGTATTAAAGGACAAGCATTGAAATAGGCATGACCCTAACCACACCTGGAGCGGGAAATAAAAAAAAATCGTAGGAAAGTGAAAACCATAGTCAGAAGCTTTACCAATGGGATGGTTCTCCAGTTACGGAATTCAACGAAATTTCGGGGACGAAATTCTAATAAGTGGGGGAGAATTGTAACATCCCGAATTTTAATCCTAAGAGTAATTAGAATAATGATAAGATTTGGAATTAAGGATTATTCTAAAAAGGATATAAAATGATGGATTAGGAGTTCTTTGAATGCCATAAAGGAATCAAGAAGCATTGGCATCAAAAGGGAAGTTGAAAGATGAACAAAAGAGCGTTAGAAGCGATGTTTTTGGTGTTATAAACACCCTATATTAGGAAATTCAAAATAAAAGATTTACAACTCTAAACACAAATTCCACCTTTGGATGTGAAGTAGGATAGGTGAGGAAGCTTGCTTTAAAATTTGAGGAAGATCCAACGGTTAACGAAGAAGTTATGGCCTTTCAAAGTCTGGATACTGAAAAATTGTGCAGCTTAATCGCCTCTTAATCGATTAAGCTGCAATTTAATCGATTAATAATCGATTAAAGGCTGTTGCTGTGAAAAAAATAAAAGCGAATCCACACGTTGTTCTTGCCAAAATGCACGAATTTCCTCTCTCTAGGGCACAAAACCTCTCATCCCAAATCCATCAAGCTTCAAGGGAATCACTCCTAAACCCCCCATCAAGTCCCTCTTTGTCACTCCAAGTAAGTATGCATGTTCTTGATTTCATTTCTCTCTCTTTAATTTGGATTTTCTCTCTCTCTTCCCATCTCTTGGTGAAGCACGAATTTCCCTTGTTTTGTGTCACAATCTCTTCATCGTTCTCATTTTCGTTCTCATTTCTATGCTTAGGGAAGAGTATCATCACTCTCTCCATCTTCTTGGCTTGGGAGCTCTTTGTTTTGGGAGCGTTCGGAGCTAAAGCTTGGGTTTTTCCACTTTCCCTCTCTTGGGTTAAGGTAAGGGGGTGGATATAGTGAACATTGGCTTGTTCTAGGAAAGGGTTTGTATTTAGATATAATGGTTGGCTAGGAGTTTATGTGTTAGGGTAGAAAATTAGAAATCTCAATTTAGGAATTAAGGAAAATGTTAAAAATAGGCTTAATTGGTAACTATGGAACTCTAGGAAGTAAAGAATGAGGTTAGGTTTAAATTGAGGAAAATAAATGGCATGAACCCCTAATTTAGGACTTTGAATCAATAATTCGGACAAGTGAAAAAAATATGTGGTTGTTGCATGATTATATGAAAAGGTGAAGTTTGTTATTATTTGCACTCTAATTGTTATGTGAAATGTGAAATGTGGCTATTTGTTTATAATATGATGGTGCTTGTGCTTGGAATGATTTGGTAAACATTAAATGGAATTGGTGGACAAAATAATGATATATATGGACAACTAATATTGGATAAAGGTGGTGATGTATTGTAGGCCTTCGATTTGGGGGAGACAATACATCGTAAAATGGGGTTGTATTGTAGGCCTTCGATTTGGGGGAGACAATACAACGTAAACGGGGCGATGTATGTAGGCCTTCGATTTGGTGGAGACATACATCGTCGGTGGTGTATGTATGTAGGCCTTCAATTTGGTGGAGACATACATACACCGAAAATAAAAGGAAATGAATAAGGAAACAGGGGAATAAAATTGAATAAGGTAATGGTAATGGAAACGCGATGTATGTAGGCCTTCGATTTGGTGGAGACATACATCGTGATTGGTGTATGTATGTAGGCCTTCGATTTGGTGGAGACATACATACACCGAAAATAAAAGGAAATGAATAAGGAAACAGGGGAATAAAATTGAATAAGGTAATGGTAATGGAAACGCGATGTATGTAGGCCTTCGATTTGGTGGAGACATACATCGTGATTGGTGTATGTATGTAGGCCTTCGATTTGGTGGAGACATACATACACCGAAAATAAAAGGAAATGAATAAGGAAACAAGGGAATAAAATTGAATAAGATAATGGTAATGGAAACGCGATGTATGTAGGCCTTCGATTTGGTGGAGACATACATCGTGATTGGTGTATGTATGTAGGCCTTCGATTTGGTGGAGACATATATACACCGTAAAAATAAGGAAAAGGTAAGGGATTAAAAAGGGATTTCTTTGGAAATGGGGAAAATAAATAAAAGGGAACCAAAGGGTGGAAAGGAATTAACTAAAAAGGGAATCGGCACTTGTAAAATGATGGAATTGGAAAATGTGGTCTACTTGCGATGAAATTGTACTTATGTGAATTAAATTGCTAATTGTGTTTGGCCTGGTTAGTTCTTATGTTTATCTAGAAACTGCTTTTCTATTTCATGTGCAATGCTCACTCCCTTACCATATTTCAGGTACAGAGATTGAGTTAGCACAGCCCCCGGCCGAGCAGGAGTGCTCTCCCTCACAGGGAGAGTAGGGTTATTATTGGGATTAGGATATTATTTTTGGCATAGCAATGTGTTGAGCATCATGCTAGTTGCACCTAGTATTTATTTTCCGCTTAAATTTTGATAACTGATACAGGATATTATATTTTATGCCCATGGGGCTGTTATATGATACGTGCATGAGATGAAGCCCTGTTGGCTGTTGGTTGTTTATATTGATAATGTTATTCACAGGTTAAAATTTGGAAAAGTCCGAAAAACAGGCAAAACTCCGTCCGTTTGACGGGTGATTTTATTATATTAAAAAGTAATTTTTAAGTACACATTTTTAATACTTGGGAATTATGGGTAGTAATTATTAGGGTGTTACATGTTTATTCTCGGCTTCTGGAGAAGAAGAGTCGATGCCGATCGAGGAGATTCCGGTGGTGAGGGAATTTCCGGAAGTATTTCCTGAAGAGATACCAGGATTACCTCTGAAGCGAGAGATAGAGTTTGGGATTGATTTAGTCCCTGGAGCTGGTCCCATCTCTATTGCTCCTTATAGGATGGCACCACCAGAAATGGTAGAAATGAAGAAGCAGATAGAGGAGTTGCTGCAAAAACAGATGATCAGGCCAAGCGTTTCGCCTTGGGGAGCTCCATTACTGTTTGTAAAGAAGAAAGATGGGAGTATGAGGATGTGTGTGGATTACAGGCAGTTGAATAAGGTCACTATTAAGAACAAGTATCCTTTGCCAAGGATTGATGACCTTATGGACCAGGTTAGGGGAGCTGCAGTATTCTCCAAGATTGATCTGAGATCGGGTTATCATCAGATCAGGATAAAGGAGGAGGATATACCCAAGACTGCATTTCGATCTCGATATGGTCATTATGAGTATGTTGTGATGCCGTTCGGGTTGACTAATGCACCTGCTATTTTCATGGACTATATGAACCGGATCTTTAGACCATATTTGGATTTATTTGTGGTGGTATTCATTGATGATATTCTGGTCTATTCTAAAAATCCGGAAGAGCATCTCAGGATTGTGTTGAAAGTCCTGAAGGAGAAGCAATTATATGCCAAACTTACGAAGTGTGAGTTTTGGTTGAACGAAGTGAAGTTTTTGGGGCATGTAATCTCTAAAGAAGGAATTGCGGTGGATCCAGCAAAAGTAAGTTCAGTGCTAAGTTGGGAACAGCCTAAGACCGTGACGGAAGTGAGAAGTTTCTTAGGGCTGGCTGGATACTATCGTCGGTTTATAGAAGGATTTTCTAAGATTGCATTGCCTTTGACTAAGTTGACTCGGAAAGATCAACCGTTCGTGTGGGACGATCGGTGCGAAGTTAGCTTCCGTGAGTTGAAGGAAAGGTTAACATCGTCTCCTGTGTTAATCTTACCTGATCCTCACAAGAGTTTTGAGGTGTATTGTGATGCATCTAAGCAAGGACTGGGTTGTGTATTGATGCAAGAAGGAAGAGTAGTGGCTTATGCATCGCGACAATTGAAGAATCATGAAGTGAATTACCCGACACACGATTTAGAATTGGCTGCGATCGTGTTTGCCTTAAAGATATGGAGACATCATCTCTATGGCACTACATTCCAAGTATTTAGTGACCATAAGAGTTTGAAATATCTGTTCGACCAGAAAGAGTTGAACATGAGGCAAAGAAGATGGATGGAGTTTTTGAAAGACTATGACTTTAAACTCCACTATCATCCGGGTAAAGCCAATGTGGTTGCAGATGCTTGGAATCGGAAAGCAATCCACATAAGTGCGATGATGGTTAAGGAAGCAGCGTTGATTGAGGAATTCAGAGACTTGAGCTTGTTGGCACAAGTGGAGCCATCAAGTATCAAGTTGGGGATGTTGTAGATTACAAACGAGTTCTTGGAAAGAATTCGGGAGTTGCAACGAGCAGACGAAGAGTTGATGGAAAAGATGAAACTAGGTTCAGAGGGAAAGGAACCTGATTTCAAGATTGGGCAGGATGGAACCCTTTGTTTTAGGACAAGGATTTGTATACCAAGAGATCAGGAAGTTAGAAGACTGATTCTCGATGAAGCCCATAAGAGTCGGCTGAGTATGCATCCTGGATCAACCAAAATGTATCAAGACTTGAAAAAGATGTTTTGGTGGTCTGGATTGAAAAAGGATGTTGCTGAATACGTGGCGGCGTGCTTGATTTGTCAGAAAGCTAAGGTAGAACATCAGAAACCGAGAGGACAGTTACAACCCTTGAGGATTCCCCAGTGGAAGTGGGATAGCATCTCAATGGATTTTGTGTCTGGTTTGCCAAGGACAACAGCAAATCATGATGCAATTTGGGTGGTTGTGGATAGGTTAACCAAGTCGGCGCATTTTATTCCGATAAACCTGCGTTATCCTTTGAGCAAGCTTACCCAGATCTATATCAAGGAGGTAGTTCGTCTTCACGGAGTGCCTTTGAGTATTGTGTCGGACCGAGATCCCAGATTTTCGTCGCAATTCTGGAAAAGTTTGCATGAGGCTATGGGAACAAGATTGAAACTGAGTTCTGCGTATCATCCAAAGACGGATGGTCAGATGGAGAGAACGATTCAATCTTTGGAAGATGTGTTGAGAGCTTGTGCACTTGAAGAACAAGGAAGTTGGGATCAAGTGTTATCTCTTGTAGAATTCACATACAACAACAGTTACCATGCGAGCATTGGAATGGCACCGTTTGAGGCGTTGTATGGAAGGAAATGCCAAACCCCGCTATGTTGGTTCCAAGTGGGGGAGAACTTGATGGTTGGACCAGAAATGATACAGCAGACATCTGAGAAGATTAAGATGGTTCAGGCAAAGATGAAAGCGGCTCAGAGTCGGCAAAAGAGTTATGCGGATAAGAGGAGAAAACCATTAGAGTTTTTCAAGGGCGATCATTTGTTCCTTCGGATAGTTCCGATGAAAGGAATCAGTAGAGCTTTGAGAACCCGAAAGCTTTCGCCTAAGTGTATAGGTCCATACCAAATTCTTAAGAGAGTTGGTCCTGTTGCTTATCAATTGGCTTTACCACCCTCTTTATCCAACTTGCACAATGTCTTTCACGTTTCACAATTAAAGAAGTATGTGCATGATCCATCAGTTATTCTAAAACTCCAACCTGATGATCTAACTCTAAAGGAAAACCTGACCTTTGATACCAGACCGATTCAGATAGAAGATCGTGAAATTAAGCAGCTAAGGGGAAAGGAGATACCTTTAGTAAAGGTCATATGGGAAAATGCTGACGTATCAGAAGCCACATGGGAATTAGAAGAGAAGATGCGTCAAGAGTATCCGGAGTTGTTTTTGTAAACTAGAATTTCAGGGACGAAATTCCTTTTAAGTGGGGGAGTAGTGTAACACCCTTAATTTTCGTCTCACGAATAATAGGAAATTAATAATAAAAGTTTATTATTAATTTATAGAAATTTTCCAAGTTTATATTTTTTATTTAATTAGCCTTAAATATAAAAATAAGTTGAAATATTTTTATATGGCAAATAAATGCAAAATATAAGGATATTGCATTTTGGTCCCTGAATGAGGACTAAAAGGTAATATTGGAAAGGTTCTTGGAGGGAAAGATTTAAAAATATTAATTTTTAAATTTTGTACTAATCTAACCGGTTAGTATTGCCCTGTAACCGGTTAGACGATGAACCCAGAAACTGGGTTAGTGGAATTTGATGAGTAATCACTTGATTAACCCCGTAATCGCCACGATTACAGCCTTAGATTGAGTGGAAATCACGCTTCGCTCTGCATGCAAGCCCAATTCGTCTATAAATTGTGGAAATTCTGAGGATTTAGGGTTGATTTCTGGTTTTATGGTTGAAGGTGGCTCAGTTAGGGTTTCGTTTTCGTTCTGGGAAATTCGTCTTGGTCTTTGAGAGTTAGAGAGCAAAACACACATTTCTGAAAAGCTTGAATCAAGAGCTTTTCAGTGGTATACACCTTGTGAGCTGAGGGTTTGTGTGGAAGGAGGAATCAATCTTGGAAGCTTGAAGTTGAAGTCTGGGTTCTGAGTTTTTTCTGTTCTGGAAGCTGAATTCCAGATCTGATTTTGGGTAAGTACAACCACCATTAAGCCTCCAATCTTTTCTATCTCCTAGTGCATGTTACATAGAGTGAGTCCTAATTGTTTTCCCCAATTTCTTTGGCCATTTGCTATGTCAAAACTTCTGGATTTTGGACCCTGTTGATGGAATTCGTGACTGGAAACAGAACTTTGGGTTTGTGAGGAGTCTGTGGAGTTTTCTTCAAATTCAGTGTTGATTATCATCAAACTCAGTCTTAAGGTATGGGAGAAGTCTACCTTATACTAGATTTAGACTAAAATTCAAGTGATTTAGGATTTGAGTTAACAAAACTCAAAAAGGGCATTATGGCACAAAGGCTTGGAGGCCAAAGTTTTGCTCACTATGGTTTTGAGAAACTTTATATTAATGCATGCAAAGTATATGAAGGCTGAATTCTGAGTTTGAATGCCTATTATAAGTTTTGTTGTATTAAATTGTGTTTATGTGAATTTTCATGCAATTTGATATCATAAACTTGATGCATGCAATTTGAATGTGTTTCTGGGTATAAACATGTTTATCTTAAGGCATATGAACTTTGTGAATATTGAGATTTGGTTAGATTTGAGAAAAGAAGAAAATGAATTGTTAAAACTCTTGTTTTAATGGACTGACTGCATAATCTAACCGGTTACTCGATATTCGTAACCGGTTAGACACTGCAAAATTTCAAATAAAAATCAGTTCATTAATCAGTCCTGAAATTATAGTGGTTTCTGCTCAAATCTATGCTTTAATCTCATTATACATAATCTGAACATGAGTTGTTATAATGCCAAGGTTCAGATTTGAAAGATTAAAATTAATGCCTTAAGTTAATGAAATAATTTCAAGAGGAAATTATGTTCATTGGGAAATGAAAAGTGATTTAGACCTTTTGAATGATAAAACTGTAATTTTGAGGCATAAAACAATGTTTAACTTGTTTAGGGATTGGGTATTAAATTCAAGAAAGAGGGTTTTTCTGAATTTCAATGGTAAACAGTTCAGGACTGTAATTTTAACCGGTTAGCCTGAGACTGTAACCGGTTAGTACCTGAATCTGAAAAATAAAAAGTTAAGTTTTTGAATACCATTGACTTTGTTTTACCTAATCTAAGGCATGTTTTGAGAAAAATTCAAATGAGAATTTTTATGCCAAAGATTATGCCTCAAATCAATCATTCAAAAAGGGAAAAGGGAATATTTCTAAATCACATTAATGTAAAGATAAAACCAACCCTGATATTTGTGCATCCATATAGACTGGAAGTCTGGTTGGTAGGAACGTTTATAATATTCTGGGAATATGAGGAGGGTACTCCGGGAGTACCAAATTATAACCTACTTGATGACATATTATAGATATGTGGCTAGTGTCCGGGACCTGGTTTTTATGCGTTCTGGGAACGTATGCGTTCTGGGAACGTGGTGCACACTCCGCGAGTGATGCTTATTATCCAAGTATGGTTCGGCATTATGTTCTGGGAACAAATGTCGGTGTTCCGGGAACACAAGGGTGTATTGGATGGACGTCCAAGATGGACTTTTAGAGGCCTCAGTTGTGGATAGAAAATCATACATCATGCCACTTGCATTATAAGAGTTATAATGTTGAAAACTGGTGTGCTCATATGTATTTGCATTATGATCTGTCCATGATATACTTGTGATTGTAATTTTAGTCTTTATCAATTATGTATATGTGTATACTTACTCCCTGTGCCCTGTTTAAGTGATGGCCAGATACCTAGCTTGCATCGTGATACGCCCTATCCCTAGCGGTATATGGACGTATGAGGAGCACCGTGCCACTTTTGAGGGGGAGGTTGAGATCACTCTCTACCACCCTAACCCTCTGGTGCGAATGCGACCTCGTCGATTTAGGATTCCCTTAGTTTACACTATGCATGTTCCACCTTTTTATACATATAGAGGACCACCCCCGGCTCGACCTATGCGTCGTTTTCATAGTTTCCGTTTTAGAGCTGCCACTCGTTCCCATCCTTCCTCCCATAGAGTTGTTACTGAGGAAACTCTTTCTCCTGGTCCGACTGACTTGGATAGGACTGCTTCTGCAGACCTTAGACCCAGTGGTGGGGTCTCTACACAGTCGGGCGAGGTTGAGGAGGACCCTGTGGAGGATGAGAGCGAGGAGGAGGTGCATGTTGAGCCGACTGTTTCAGCTAGAGGTGGACCCGCTGGTTCATAGGAGCTTGCATAGTGTAGATGTTTTGGATCCTAGATCCTAGGCATAGAGCTGTGGAGGATCTGAGGAGCTGCTGAGGACACGGATGACTTGCTCTGGGACTTCTATTTTGGATTTTGTTATATATATTGTATATATCTGAGAGGTCTTAGAGTGAGCTTTTATTTTATGCAGCTGGTCTGTATATGTTTTATCAAAACTTGCTATCTCGACTTTTTATCACTTGCTACTGATTGTACTGATGGGGTTATATTATGACACACACATATATATATATATATATATATGATGTTTTTCTTTACCTCAGCAGTGCCCCATAAGTATTATTTTTCTTCCGCGAACTCTGATTTCTATTAAGAAAGGATTCAGCGATAAGCGTATGCTTTATATATTCAAATTCAACTCGAGAGGCAAATGGTGTGTTCTAATATTAACTATGAAGAGTATTTTCTACAGTTAAGGAAATGTTATCTCGAGAGCCTTTTTCGAAACTAAGATATCATTAAGCCGAACTTTCAAAAATGGTTTATGTTCAAAAAGGGTTTATGAACGAGCAAGTACTAGTTCTAAAAAGGAAAAATTTTCTAGCCCAAATTTTGATAGCAAGTATTCAATTATTTGGAAATATTAATTATTTTCAAGTTAAAAAGAGAGCGTCACACCGAATCATCTCATTTCACAATTTCATTTCAAAATCTTTTCTCAAAACAATCTTTCAAAAGCCTTTCTCAAAATACCATTTTATAAACTTTCACCAAAATCTCATTTCTTAAACTTTCTTTAAAAATCTTGTTTCACAAAGTTTCTACAAATCTTCTTTCACAACTTTTCACAAAGTTCCTTTTCAAAGACTTTTCTGAAAACACTCTTTTATAATCTTTCTTAAAAATTTCTTTTCATAACCTTTTCAAAAATATCTTTTTTTTTTACAACTCCTTTTTGAAAATATTGTTTCAAAAATTTTCTCAAAAACTTCTTTTCGTAAATCTTTTCAAAACTTCTTTTCAAAAATCCTTTCAAAACCTTTCTCAAAATTTTCTTTGCACAACCTTTTTGCAAAAATCTCTTTTCACAAATCTTTTCAAAAATTCCTTTTTCAAAACCTTTTCAAAATCTCTTTTCAAAGATTTTGTTAAAAATCTCTTTTCAAAAACCTTTTTCGAAAATCACGTTTTTGCTGAGCGCTAATGGAGGAGCAAGCTCAACTCAACACTAGTCTCAATCTAAAACTAAAACAAAGGAGCCCAGCTCGGCTCAAATCACCTCTCATATCCACATCCACATTCCTTTTTCCCCCAGCTCTGGCTCAACCTCATATCTATCATCAATTCATTCCCCTATCTCAACTCTTTATCCTTTACCAATCTATCTTATATCTTTTAACATTCTTCCTCTTTCATCATGTCTTTACTCAACTTTCTTATTTTCTTTCCAATTTCAGGATGTATCAACAGGTTACTTATTTAATATTAACGGTATTCAATTTCATCATGCATAATTAAATTAATAAATATAAACATACTATCAACATACAAACATCACACAACAACAATGTGGTCTTCGTCACCTTCGTATAAGTGGCCACACAACACAAACAATTGCCACTATACTACTGACTCCGAACCACTTAGTTCCGATCTTTGAGATGATACGAAACGTCCTAATAAATCACCTAACTACCACGGTGTCTTAGGAAAGCTTCTCTCTCACCTGAGGTCCAGCGATTTAATGCGTACCGTCTCCTCGGATCCTTCTTGCTGCCGGCTGCCCCAATCCCTCATCTTTCAAATTCCTCGTACTAAATAAAATACGTTCACATTATTAACTCTTATTAAGAAAATCTTTTCCATAACTTAGACACTTCTTATTCCTCGTATTAATTAAAACACACTTACATCACTAACATGTATCAAAAAAAATTTTTCTTAGTTCACGACACTTTCCGTTCCTAATTGAAAGACTTAAAACACTATGGTTTTATCAAAATAATTCCCATATTTTATAACACTTTAAATGTTTTAAAATCATTTGAAAACATTTAATAAAGTAGTTTAAATCATTTAATTTAGTGGCTGGTCCGTTTTGGACAGCACCTTAAACATATTCGAAAACACCGAAAAATTCACCGTTTTCAATCCGGCTTTTGCTTAATTCAATTATTACTTGAAAACTTTACTTGAGATCACTTGAAAACATTTTTAAAATTAAGAAACAAGTCCAAACAATTCTGGACAGCAAATAATCATTTTACAAAAATCACTTTGATAAAACTCCGAAAACATCGTAAAAACACTCTTTGTTTTAAATGACTCTTTTGTTCAAAATTAACACTTTAAAACTCAAGTTTTTATCACAAAACAACTTTGGGCAGCCATAAACACAATTTAAAATCTCAAATAAATCAAATCAAATTAAGTTAAAATCAATCACATACTCAAGTATTTTTCAAGCATCAACTAGCACACAAAATAACAACAAACATCACTTTCACAGTCAAGCACTCATTCACTTGTTCAACACATAGCTATTTTTCAAAACCTTTTTATGTTCATAAAACAAAAACACTTAGACATTCACATAATCACAAGGATGTAAACCAAGCACAACAATTCAATTCTTTTCACAAATCACTATATGAATTTATTTTAATGCAATTAAATTTCCTAGACTTGTCTACACTATATGGCCGAATGACATCCAAAAAAACAATTTAAAGATCACAAATTTAAAACACATAAATCAACTTGATTTATTTCAAATACTTAAGTTCCATTTTCTTCCTCATAAAGCAAAATCATTTACTCTTTCTTTCCCTCTAAACCGAATGCACATACACACATATATTTATTTAAACATAATTCTTTTCCACAATCATTTAGTTCATTCATTTCCCTCATCTTTAATGAAAACCGAATAAGATTTAGATATTCACAACACAATTTCATACAATTTAACTTAACAATATTTCACAAAACACACTAATTGTTTATATGTCATTTCAATGAAAAAGAATCCTAGTTTAGCTAGTGTGTGTGTAGGCCGAATATCATCATGATCAAAACAAGGTTTTGGTTCATTTTTCAACATGCACAAATTAAGGTTCATGGGTTTTATCATGCACTTTCTTACACAACAATTTAAAAATATTATTTCCTTTTTCAAACATAAACCGAATGCACACCAATTGAAATTAAGTTTTTACTTCAAATCTTTATCATATATGCACCTATAACATGGATCAAGACAAAAATCATTTTTCAAAAGTTGATCTCCCTTGGTTCTTTGTAGAACCATGAGGATCATTAAGGAAGAATAAAATCTTTTTGTTCAAAAACCACATGCATGCACCTAGATCTTGTAGATCAAGTCATGAAATCAAATATAATAGTGTAAATTAAAGATTAAAATTACTTTGGGTAAGGAAAGGTGAAAACCGTGATGGTCATTGAAGAAAATCAAGTCTTTTTGGTTTAAAACAACATGCATGGCTCCATGAGTATAACTATTTCATAAATCAAAATAACATTTAAAGCTTTTAAAGGTCAAAACTCACAAATCAAAGTTTTATCAAACCAAACCAAAATCAAACCACTCAAATTAACTTTTCTAAACATGAGATCAACATGCAATCACTTAGGTCAAATTAAAAAGCATCAAGATCAAACTTTCCACTCATGGCCGAATTACCTAGTTTAGGATCTAGTGTTTTATAAGTTCATTTATTCTTAAAAATTCAAGATCCAAGTATGAATAACACATGCAAGCACACAAAGCACCAAGGTCAACATTAAATCAACATGCAACACCCAAGATCTTTAGATCTCATATTTATTTAGCAAATCTTCTCTTAGAAACATCATAGTTCACAGTTTAAGAAGGAAAATTTAAAATGCAAAGAGACTTTACTTTAGATTCACAAAAATCTCAACAAATCTTTAGATCTTTAGGATTTTGTTTGAAAAACTTTAGGATCTTTCATGAAAAACAAAAACCTTAAACGAGTTATAGAGTCCATTGATTAGAAGTTTACAAGTTTCTTTTAATCTTAAAAGTCCAAGATCAAACATAAATAAAACTTAGAAAAATAACATGCAAAGAAGAAAAGAAAAAAAAATTTACAAGATCAAAGAAAAACTAAGCTATTATAATTTCCTTTATAGCTTCGAGCTACCCACCAAGGAAAGGGTTGATCTTCTAGCCTCTAAGGTCTTGGAACTTCAAGGAAACTCTAGGTTTTTGGCTTGATTCCCTCCTTCTTACCCACGGCCTACCTCTCTCTCTCTAAGAGGTTTGATGAGCCTCTTAGAATGTGTTTAGGAAAGTGAAGTAGAAATGAAAGAAATGAATGGGAGAATGGGTGAAATGAACTAAGGCCAAAGGTTTATATAAACAATTCATGGACTTCCTATCTTGCCCTTTTAAGAATTTGGCCAAGGTGCAATTGGGAGGGAAATTTTGGCAACTCAATTTGTTGCATGGGTGGAGATTATCAAACTTAAGGGGACATGGTGGAGGAAATTAAGGAACTAGGTCCCTTAGGTTTTGTTATCTTTTAACTAATGGTTAGGATTTGGTCACTAACTTGGTTTGGTTATGGTCCTAGTTTAGTTCATGGCTTCTTATCCAAGAAAATAAAAATTCTAGACCTATTCATACATACATACACATACGTATCACACATATATTATCACATACATGTATTATCATATTTTTCCACTAATTAAGTTTTCATACACGCACATAGTCATGCATCATGCATTACACACACACATATACACATATACATACATTATCTTTTTATTCCTTAATCATTTTTAATATAATTACCAATAATAATTCAAATATCTCCAAGAATTCACCTTAACACAATCACACATCAAGCACATATCAACCAACACATATGTGTAGAAAATAAATCTCTTTTTCATAAAAATACCCTTGTTTATAAATCACCATTTCTTTAAGGCATAAAAATGTCTAACATATAATTATTTCTCAAAACTCTACTTTAAAACTTATAATATTTTCTTATGAAAATTATTTCTTCAAAATCACTCATCACTTTGAAAACGTGAATTAGGAAAATCATTTAAGAAAATATTCTTTCAAAACACTTTTCTCAAAAATAAATTTCTTTAGTATTTTAAATTAATACGAGGAATTTGCGGGGTGTTACAAATTGAGTTTTACTTATTAAAGTGGCAAAAATGAGGCCAATTTTTTTTTTTTTTTGAAAACGTGATTGTAGTGTCATTGGTGTACTCAAAAATCCTTTTGCTGAAAACCGAGTTGTTACTAAAACATTCTTCTTCATGAACTTTCAAATCTTTCAAAAGCAACTTCATTTGGCTCCAACATATTGCATCTACATTATCTTTACAATTCCTAAATAACGCGTGTCCATATAGGGCTTGACAATTTGACATTCCTTTAAAACCAAAGTGTTGATAGTCCACAAAATAAAAGTGGGCATAATTACATAAGTGACACCTTACTATGGTAATCCTTGACTCAAAACCAAACAACAACCGACTTAAACTAAACACACTATTTGCGCTTCCTTCTGATGAAGACAACCGGATGCGACTTCCTTTTCTTTTCTACTGATGTCTTCGTACCGGAGGGTGATGCTACCTCGGTGGCTGACTCTCCTTCGGAACTTGTCTTGAGCTCTACACCGAACAACTTCACAAATTTCTCTTTAGCTTCATCCCGTGGCGGTGGTTCATTACTGTCGTATCCCAACATCGAGACACTTCCTAAACATGAACCCAAGGTCGTTCTGCTCAACTTGTGTTCTTGATCCGCAATCACCATTTGAGTATATCCCATCCACGCCCATCCATAGCGAGTGGGTTTCCAGCCGCTTCCCCGACGACGCCATGTGGTAATCTCCAAACAGTGCTCCATCTGCCCGTTGAGATACCAGCAATACCGATATGCCAACGAACAGGAGAGAGTAAGCGATTTATCATTGTCATCAAATTCTTCCCCAGTCTCAACTCTTTGTTTCTTTTCCAGTACATATCTCATTTCCAATCATTATTCCTTTTCCTTTGTATCTTTTACTTTCACAACTTAATCGTTTCATTTTCATTTTCAGGACGTACAGACGTCCATCAGCATGTTACTCCTTTTAATCAACAATATTAAATTTCATCATGCATGATTAAATAAATACATACAAACATGCTATTTCACAATATCTACACACAATCATCACACAACACAACGTGGCCTTTGTCACCTTCGTATAAGTGGCCACACAACACAAACAATTGCCACTATACTATTGACTCCGAACCACTTAGTTCCGATCTTTGAGATGATACGGAACGTCCTAATATGTCACCTAAATACCACGGTGTCTTAGGAAAGCTTCTCTCTCACCTGAGGTCCAGCAATTAAACGTACTCGATCTCCGCGGATCCTTGTCGCTGCCAGCTTCCCCAATACCTCATCTATACCATTCCTCGTATTAAATAGAACACATTTACGTTATTAACTTATATAAGAAAATCTTTCCTTAACTCAAACACGTTTTATTCCTCGTCGAAAAACTTAAAACATAATGGTTTTCTCAAAACAACTCCCATATTTTCTAGCACTTTAAATTCTTCAAAACCATTTGAAAACATCTTATAAAGTAATTTAAATCATTTGATTTGGTTGCTGGTCCGTCTTGGACAGCACCTTAATCACTTTCGAAAACACCGAAAATTTCACCGTTTTCACCCCGGCTTTTTCTCAAATCAATTACCACTTGAAAATCATACTTTAAATTGCATGAACACATTTTTAAAGTTAAGAAATGACTTTAAACAATTCTGGACAGCAAAGAAGTACTTCACAAAATCGTTTTAGTCAAAATCCGAAAACATCGTAAAAACACTTTTGTCTCGAATAATTCTTTAGTTTGAAATTAATACTTTAAAACTCAAGCTTTTATCTTAAAAAAAATCTTGGACAGCCATAAATACAATCCAAAAATCCCAAATAAATCAAATGGATTTATCTTAAAATCAATTAATTTCAAAACCGATTATGCACTCAAATAGCTTTTAAACATCAACTACCATACAACCACAACAACACTTAGATGAACTAAGTTATACAAGCAATTAACAAATCATTTGATTTAATTATAAATCAATCATTCATTTCCACATGAACTTTTTCACAATCAAGCCTTCATTCACTTATTCAACACATAACTATCTTTCAAAACCATTTCATTTCCATAAAACGAAAACACTTAGACATTCATATACTCACAAACCGAATTTAACCAAAGATATAACCCAAGCACAACAATTCAATTCTTTTCAAAAATCATTATATAAATTTATTTTCATGCAACTAAATTTCCTAAACTTATTTACACTACATGGCCGAATGGAATCAAAGAAACAAGTAAAAATTACAAATCTAAAACACATAAATCAACTTAGTTTATTTCAAGCACTTAAATCTCATTTTCTTTTTCATTAAACAAAAATCATTTATTTTCCTTTTTGTCCTTGACCGAATACACACACCTATTTACATTTAAGCATAAAACTTCTCCAAACCAATTATTTTAGTATTAACTCACAAACACACTCATTACTTTTATGTCTTTTCATGAAAAAGAATCCTAGTCTAGGTTAGCATGTGTAACAGCCCGATTTTCGTAAACCAAAATAATTAGCTTTTACTTGTTAAAGTTGTAAAAATGCGGGCAATTTTTTTTTTTTTTGTAAAACATTGTTGACATGTTTGAAAAGTACTTCGTGTTCTCAACACCCTTTTTCGAAAACCGAGTTGTTACTAAAAACTTTTCTTTTTATAAAACATTTATTTCAATAGAAGAACTTGGTTCTAAATCATCTTGACAATCTTTCAAAAACTTCACATGAGTTACTTAGCATGAAATGTATTTCATCAATCAGTTTGAAAACTTAGCTTGATTACATAAATGATTCATGGCTTGGTAATCCTTACTTCAAACTTTCACAACAAACTTAAATTAATAACCCTATCCTTAGACTATCCTATTGAACACAATCAGATGAAGTCCCTCCTTCTTCTTGTGTTCTCTCCTCACTTCCGAGGATGATGCCCTTCTTGTTGTTGTCCCTTCATTGCTGATTGATTCCGGCTCCGCCTCATGAAGAAGGGAAGTATTCCTCCGAGTCTCATACCGAAACTTCTCCACGTAGTTCCTATACCCTCGTACGGTGACTTACCCTATGTGCGGCTCCAGGATAGCTCCGCTGAGTAGATGTTTTGGATCTGTAATTACGATCTGGGTATAGCCGGTCCATACCCAACCACATGGGGTGCGCTTCCAACCTCTTCCGTACTTACTCCACGTGGTGACATCCATGCAGTACTCCATCTGCCCGTTGAAATACCAGCAGCACCGATATGCCAACGAACAGGAGAGAGTAAGCGATCCGAACGACGAATCATCGACGGTGTGGAATTACGATAGGCAAGCTAATAGGACCACACAACACATACAGTGCAACACTCATACACACAACACATCAAGCATATTATTATCATTATCATCCATTATTATTATTGTCATTCTTGTTATCACTTTTCATCCTCTTGCCAACTTACTTTTATTTCTTATAAAGCACTTTTTCTTTCTCTTTCACTCATACTCTTAATTTCTTCTTATTCAGCCTTATCAGTTCACATCTTTCTCTTAATTTGGGGGATTACAAACTATCATCATAATGTTCCTTCTGTCCTCAGCTATCACTCACGTCTACATCTCCTCGGTCATCCACCCAACCTAGTCGGAAGCAAACAAGAGTACAGGACCTTTACCGTGCGGGCACGACAGCTGTCTCAAACTCAAATGGTCCCAGACCAGGAGGTCTCAGCCTCAAATCATAATCATATCAATTCATATACATGGCACACTGTCTCACTACAGTGGCATACAAAATGCCCCACTCCAGTCCCTCTCACTGTTCTAGATTTGCAATCTAGGGGACGACAATATATTTCTAGTGGGCCCGCAGAACTTACCACGACATTAGACCCAATCCCCACCACGTTAGTGGGCCACATGTGGAGTTCGTTCTGCCTAGAAATATAGTCTAGACTTCTTGACGTTTCACCGTCATCGTCCTCCCCTAATGCAATCTCCTCCTAAGTATCCACAGATACTTATGGTTCCTTCCTCTCCACTACTTCGCACTCTCATACCTCACCGCGGATGTCTTTTAAAGTCTTTTATCTTTTTAATTATCCTAAGGTCGGCCCATCCTTCGTGCAACCCTTCAATGAGTCCCGACCACTAACTTGGCACAATCTTTCTCTCAACATCTCTCACATAGCACAGAGCTGGGATCACATCAATGAATTCTCAACCGAAATCTCATTCACCAAATACATTTCATCATTTCTCTTAACAATCTCATTCCGCAGTCGTTTCTCAAAACCATCTTTTCACAAACTTTCTCAAATGTCATTTTATAAGCTTTCACAAAACCTCATTTCATAAACCTTTTCCTAAAATTCCCTTTTGTAAATTTTCTCAAAAATCTAGTTTCAAAACCGCTCACAAATATCATTTCACAAAGTTTCTAAAATCTCTTTTCACAGCCTTCCACAAAACTTCTTTTCAAAAACTTCTTTGAAAATACTTTTTATAATATTTCTCAGAACCTCTGTTCAAAACATTTTCAACAGAATTTCTTTTCACAAACCTTTTCTAAAAATTTCTTTTCACCATTTTCCACAAAATATCTTTTCCAAAAAATCTTTTCAAAAAGCTCTTCTCAAAAACCTTTTTTTTTCAAAAACTGCTTTTCAAAAACCTTTTTCAAAAACCATTTTGTAAAAACCTTTTTCAAAAATAATATCTTTGCTGAGAGGAGCAAGCTCAACTCAACACTAGTCCCAGTCTAAAACTGAAAACAAAGGAGCCCAGCTCCACTCAATTCACACCTTGTTCCAACAATCAACATCACTCTTCCCAGCTCTGGCTCGTACTCAACATTATCATTCATTCTTTCCCCCAATCTCAATTCTCTCTTTCTTTTCCAACACATACTTCGTTTCCAATCATTATTCCTTTCTCATTGTATCTTATCATTATTATTTTCTCATACATATAACTTTACTTTCAATTTCATTAATTTCACTTCCTTATTCAGGACGTAACAGACGTCCATCAGCCATTCACTCATTACAACCAACACTAATAAGTATCATCAGATATAATTAAATAAATAAATAAAAGCATGCACACAACATCACACAATAACATTGTGGTCTTTGTCACCTTCGTATAAGTGGCCACACAACACAAACAATTGCCACTTATACTACTGACTCCGAACCACTTAGTTCCGATCTTTGAGATGATACGGAAAGTCCTAATAAATCACCTAACTACCACGGTGTCTTAGGAAAACTTCTCTCTCACCTGAGGTCCAGCTATTTAATGCGTACTGTCTCTTCGAATCCTTTTTGTTGCCGGCTGCCCAAATCCCTTGTCCTTAAGATTTCCTCGTACTAAATAAAATACGCTTAGGTTATTAACTTATATTATGAAAATCTTTCTTGGTTTCAAAACATTTTTTCGTTTCTCATCGGAAGGCTTAAAACACAACCGTTTTCTCTCAACCATTCTAACCTTTCTAATACCTTAAGTACTTTCAAAAATCATTTGAAAACATTATGAAAAGTTATTTAAACTATTTAGTTTGGGTGCTGATCCGTTTTGGACAGCACCTTAAACACGTTTGAAAACACCGAAAAAATGCATCGTTTTTTTTATCCGGGTTTTCTTAAATTAATTATTACTTGAAAACTTTACTTTAAATCATTTGAACATATTTTAAGAGTTAAGAAACCAATTTAAATAATTCTGGACAGCAAGGAATTATTTTATAAAAATCACTTTGATAAACTCCGAAAACATTTCAAAAACACTTTCCACTTTAAATAATTCTTTAATTCAAAATTAACATTTCACCAAGTATATAACCAATTAAATCAACATCAAGGCAAGTATACAACTTCACAAATAGTTCATAACACAAACACTTAGGCATACATAAATTCACAACCACATTGGACCAAAGATTTAAATCAAGCACAATTATTTCGTTTACTTTAAGCAACTTCATTCTTTTCAAAAATCATCATGTGCATTTTATTTCATGCAATTAAACTCCCTAAACTTATTTACTCTATATGGCCGAATGACACCAAAGGAAACAATTCAAAGATCACAAATTTAAAGTACATAAATCAACTTAGTTTATTTCAAACACTTAAATTCTATTTCCTTTTTAATGCAACAAAATCATTTAATTCATTTATCCCTTATATTTTCCAATTAAAAACCGATTATAAATTTAAGTATTTATAACACAATTTTAAACACTTGAATTTTAACAATATTCTCCAAGTCATACTCATTACTCTAAGTCAATTCATGAGAAAAGAATCCTAGTCTACTAGTCATGTATAGGCCGAATCAAAGTTTGACAAAAGCAAGGTTTTACTTTCAAATCTTTCATATGCATGCACATGAAGTATGAATCAAGACAAAAATCATTTTTCAAAAACTTATTTCTTTTGGTTCTTTTACAAAACCGAATGGAACAAAACCACAACACAATTCAAAAACATTTTTCTCAAATAAAGTCACAAACCTAATCATTTTAACAAGTCAATCACATGCAAAAATGAATCTAGCCTATTGATCCTAGTGTAGGCCGAATCATCATCATAGGAAGAACAAAGTCTTTGGTGCAATTTTCTACATGCAAAGCCTTAAAATTAACAAATCAAAACATGCACTTTCGACACATGGTTTTAGAAAAATACCACTCCCTTTTTCTTCACAAAACTGTGACCTCTTGGTCGTTTCAAACACATTTTCATTTCTATTTCTCTTTTGCATGTGCTTTTAAATTCATTTGAAGTAAGATAGAATCACATGCAAGAATCTTTTATGAAAAACAATCATGGTCTTTTTGTTTTTCAAAACTTGACCAAAAACTCATTAACAAAATCAAGTGAAAACTTAGATCTTTAACTTTCAAACACACATGAATTTAGATCAAAGTAAAACCATTTTGCAAAAGTTGTTTTTCTTTACTTTCTCTTCAAAACCGTGACATGCAAACCATGATCAAGACTTTTTGAGTAAAAAGAATCACATGAAAGACTTAAAAATCAAAGCTATTGAAAATCAAGGCAAGAATCAAATCTTTTTCAAGGTTAAAACAAAGATCAAAGCTTAGAAAAACCAAAGTTAAAATCAAAGCATTTAAACCACTTAGATCACCTTTTGTAAGCATCAAATCAACATGCATGAACTCAAAACAAAACAAAAATCATCACAACCTGAGGAAACCGCAATTGGTGGTTGGAGAGACAAAGGAACCCTAGGAATACACCTAGAAGGGGGGGGGGTTGAATAGGTGTCTAAGCTACCTTGAAAGATTTTCGAACGAAACAAATCGAAACAATCAAAACAAAAGATTTTTGCAATTTTGTTCAGGTTTACTCGAGTAAAGTTCAGAATACTCAAGTAGTACTCGATTAAAGACTCGTTTACTAGAGTATATCTGACAGAAACCAGAAAAATCAAGTTTTCATTCGCATACGAAAATCAATCAATTCACACGAAAGATCAGAGATTCAGCGGGAATGATTAACACCTATGTTCTTATTGATTAACCTAGTTATGAAAATGATTTTCCCTTTATCAATTTGAGCAATAAAGATTCAATTCAATCAATTATGAAAATCAATCTTTCTAGGTTTTCAACCAAGAACGCAATCAAATGACTTGAATATAAAGAGTAAGGGTTTAGAGATACGACACAGCGATTTATCCTGGTTCACTTTCACCCGCTTGAAAGCTACATCCAGTCCCCTCTTCAACCAAGAGAGATTCTTCACTATGAGGAATTAGAGTTCTCAAATTACAAGTGATTGCCTCACAAGACTTCCTTCTTGCTAGCCTACAAGAGATAACCAACACCCTTGCCTTGTAATCCTATTGATCTTCTCTCTAATCTAACCTCTACCCCTTGTTGATAATCAACACAACAAGTCTTCAATTGCTTGATGATAATCCACACATCAAGGCTTCTCCTTGCTTGATTCACAACCAAGACTTCTTCTTCTTCAATGAACGTTGCTTGATGATAATCGACACACCAAGGCTTCTTTGTTTGTTGTAGTGGCTTGCCTTATTGCAAAGATTACAACTCAATGAATACACATAACAATCCTAATGAATCTTAATCAATAGCTATGACAAATCACACAAGAGATTCAAAGATTCTTGATCAAAGAATATGAAAATAGAAAAGCTTTGATCTTTGAAATTGAGAGAGAATAGAGTGGCTTGATTCTTTGTAAAATGAATATCAAAATGATAGGTTATGATCACAAAGGTTAGGAAAAGGTTTTTATAGAATACCCAAAAGTTATGGCACTTGAAAACTGATTTTGAGAAGTGAAAATCGTATTTTAAAAATCAGTTCAGCAGTGTTTACTCGAGTAAATTGCAGCATACTCGAGTACTACTTGATTAAATCTTGATTTACTCGAGTAGATTGATACTGCACTTGTTTAAAACTTGTTTTCTCAAAAACCAACCTTTCCTTTAAAACCTTTAAGCCACCTATTGATTCTAGGTTAAGTGAAAACTCAAATTATGATTAAATCATGACTTATGAATGAGATTCACTACCCTCTAAATAATCTACCCAAATAAAAACCTATGAAGCTTGAGAGGCAAAAGATAAAACAAAAACAATTGCACTCAAACTTAAGTCTTCATGAGCTTGTTCTCTCTTCTTCACTTGATGTTTGTTGTTGCTTGTTGAACTTGAACTTGATCATCACATGATAGCTTGTTCAAAACACTTTGTCATTATCAAAACATTCATCATGGAACTTACACAACCTAATTTTATAAACATGGCCGAATGATAAGGTCCATGGTTTAAGGTTCTACAAATTTGTTTGGCTCTTGAAACTCAAGATCAAAGCTAAATAGACACTTACAAACATAGATCTACAAGAAAGTTAGACATGCAACAACAAAGGAACCTTAAAAGACTTAGAAAATGAAAACTACTTAAAACACTCTATGATCTTCGAACAAACAAAGAAAAAGAGAAGATCTTCAACCACCTTCAATTGATCTTCAAGGATTCCTAAGGCTTTTGGGTTTGATCTTCTTCTTCCTCTTCTTGAACTCTCGGTCTCACTCTCTCTCTATGTCTCTCCAAGAGTTTGATGACACTCTTAGAACAAGTGTTTAGTTTGAATGAGAAATGTGAAGGAAATGAATTGGAAAAGAACTAAGGTGTGGGCTTAAATAGGCACACGATTATTTCCTCTAATGCCCTTGAATAATTCGGCCAAGAGGCGTAAATGAGAGGGGCAATTTCGGCCCTTCAAGGTTTTGCATGGATGGAGATTATCATCTCTAAGGAGACAAGGTAGGGAACACTAGGTGTTTAGGGTTCATTTAGGTTTTTGACTTATTTGTTCTCCATTAGGGTTTTCATTAATCTAGTTAGGACTTGGTTAGGATTTGGTTAGGTCTTGGTTACTTGGTCTCCACTTAAAGAAATTTCTAGGCTTTTCACATACACACACACACATACGGCACTCACACACATACATATATTCATACATTCATATACACATATCAATCACACTTACATTCATGCATATACTTCTCACTAATTAAATTCTAAGCATACATGCATGTAAAAACCGTGCATACACATGTATACATAGAAAAATAAATCATTCATGTGTAATGGTACACCAAAATATCAAACACACATTTTATAAATCAAGTCACTTTTTCATATAATAATTTCCTTGTTGAAAAATTCATCATTTCCAAAAACTTCAACTTTGAAAATCATAACATTATTTTGTGAATTAAGGAATTCCTCTAAGAAAATATTCTTTCAAAATACTTTTCTCAAAAATAATTCTTTTTAGTATTTTAAATTAGTACGAGGAATTTGCGGGGTGTTACAGCATGCATTGGCCGAATATTCAACACCAAAAATCAAGAGTAAAGTTCAAATCTTTAACATGCATGAACATTAAACATAGATCAAGTTTAAGAATTATTTTTCAAAAGCTTATTTCTTTGGTTTCTTCACCAAAACCGTGGCATGCATTAGAAAAGATCAAGACTTTTTGTTCAAAAACCACATGCATGACTTTAAGATCAAAACTTTTCTTAGATTAAGACAAAGTCAAAGCTTTTCCAAAGATCAAGTCAAAATCAAAACATGCATTAAGAAAGGTTAGATCTTTTTTTAAAAAAAAAAAATCACATGCAAAGTTCAAGATCAAAGCTTTTTGTTTGAAAATCACATGTATGACTCAAGATCAAAACTTTTTCAAAGATCAAGGCAAAGATCAAAGCTTTTTAAAGATCAAGACCAAAAATCAAAGCTTCCTCAAGATCAAATCAAAATCAAACATTTCAACACTCAAATCAATGTTTCTAAACATAAGGTTAACATGCAATTACTTGGATTAAATTAAAAAGCATCAAGACCTAAACTTTAGTCATGGCCGAATTGTAGAGCTCATGATCTAGTGTTTTATAAGTTCATTTATTCTTAAAAATTCAAGATCAAGGTATAATTAACACATGCATGTACATAAAGCACCAAGATCATCATCAAATCAACATGCAAAGTCAAAGATTCGAACTTTATCATCAAGCAAGTTTAGATCATGTATTTATTCATCAAATAATCACATAAAGGCTTCATAAATCACAGTTTAAGCAAGGAAAATTAAAATGCAAGGAGGTTTTACTTTTAAATCCACAAAATTCTTAACAAGTCTTTAGATCTTTAAAGTTTAGTTTAAAAAAACACCAAGATCCATCATTTAAGTTCTAACCGAATCATAAAGTCCATGGTTTAAGTTATTACAAATTTCTTTGAGTCTTAAAAGTCCATAAACAAGCCTAAATAACACATGCAAGGAAATAAAAGAAGGAAGATCACATGATCAAAGAAAACCTAAACTATTACATCTTCTTCTTGCTTTTTCGAACCACCCACCTAAGAAAAGGTTGATCTTCTAACTCCTAAGTGCTTGAATCTTCAAGGGAGGTCTTGGGTTTTGGGTTTGATCTCCTCTTCTTCTTCTTCCTCTTTTCACTCATGGCTCCCTCTCTCTTTTCTCTCTTTCTCTAAGTTTCTCACTAAGAGTTTGTTTTGCTCTTAGTGTTGGTGTGTTTGGAAATAAAAGGAATGAAGTGAGAAATGAATGGAGTGAACTTAAGGGCCAAGGCTTATATAGGAGATTCATGTACTTCCCTTTTAGCCCTTATAAGAAATTCGGTCATGTAGGAGTGGAAAGGGCAATTTTGGCTCTTCAATAAGTTGCATGGGTGAAGTTTATCAAAGGGACAATGAGGAGTAAATTAAGGCTTTTGGTCATTTCATGCCTACTTACCTTTACTACTTAAATTTTCTACCCATTTAATCCCCCTTTTTGGTTCTAATTTTCCTCATATGCTTCTTGTCTAAAAATAAATACAATCCTAACATACACATACATACATACACGTATTATACACACATATGCATACACAAATTATCTTTTTTATTTCTTAATCATAGTTATTTTAGATTAATATAGTCACCAATTCACATAATAACATAAATATCTTTAAGAACTCATATTAACACAATTATTTTACACATCATACATCAAGCACATATCAAACCAACACATATAATCATAAATGCATAGAAAATAAATCTTTTCTCATAGAATAACTCATGTGTAAAATCACATTTTCTTTAGAGCATAAAAATATCAAATACATAATCATTTCTTAAAAATTCAACTTTAAAACTCATAATATTTTCTCATGAAAAATCATTTCTTTAAAATCATTCACCGCGTGAAATCATAAAATAAGAAATTCACTCCAAGAAATACTCTTTCAAAAACACTTTCTCACAAAATAATTCTCTTTAGGGTTTAAAACAATACGAGGAAATTGCGGTGGAAATTTTGTTATTTTTCTATAGGGTGCAATTAACTTGCTGATGGCAGTGTACAAGAAGGAATTTAAGACATTGGGTGGTTATTTAACCGATGGAAGCAAGGTATATGATGGTAATTTGGATTTTGGAGTGATACATTCGTTGTGGTATGCTGTGTCAATTTTCCTCTCAATAGTGTTTTTGTATAATTTGTCTTTTCTCATATAATTTGTCTTCACATTGCTTTTTACCATTTTATTTTATTTTATTTTATTTATTTATTTATTTTGGCTAATTCTATTACTGCTTGCTTGTCATGTGAATTACAGAGAGTAAGCATGATTCTCCAATGTTAGCTATGACTTAGTACTTCACTTACTGTTTGTTACTTTAGGAATCAAACAAGAGGATGGTAAATACAAGCACACTGTTGATCTTCCCAAGACAGCATTTAGTATGAAGGCTAATTCTTCGGTAAGGGAGCCTGAAATTCAAAAAATATGGGAGGAGAATCAAGTATTCAAAAGAGTGGTTGAGAGAAACACTGAGGTAACTTTTGGATTTTTCCCTAAGCTCTTTTCCCATCCTCCTTGTTATACGAACTTATTTTTCAAATAACTCAAACAGGAAAGTTTCATTCTTCACGATGGTCCTCCATATGCCAATGGCAATCTTCACATAGGTCATGCCTTGAATAAAATTTTTAAGGATATTATAAATCGTTATAAGGTATGTGTTAGTGGCTTAACGTGTTTCAATGTCCCTACTTTTCTGTTTTTCCTTTTGTTCTCATTGGTGCAGAGAGAAATCCTCTCATTCTCTCATTCTATTGTTTTCTATTTTTCTTCCATTCCTTGCCTTATAAATACGAGGCATTTTCATTTGGAATAACAACAACAGCATAACATAACAACATCAATAGCAACAACTACAACTAGAATAACTCTCTTTTTGTATTCTCTTAGGATTGTATAGGGAGTTTAGTATATACACCGGTGTGAAAATACCGTGTGGTATTTAGGGTGTATCTTTGGGGTTTGGGTTGTTGTTGTCAAATATCATTATTTTGTATCTAGTCATTTTTGCATGTGGAGTAAGCTTTAAGTTGAACCACATTTATTCAATATTCCAATTTATTTCCGCTTATTTTATAACAAACTGGTATCAAAGCGCTTAGAGCGTTCTGGGAATCTGTGTATAAAAAAAATGACGACTACAAAATTAGATATTCAGCAGTTTGATGGGCACATCAATTTTGGAATGTGGAAGGTTCGCATGATGGCTGTTTTGACCCAGCAAAATTTAAAGGTAGCACTTTCTGGGAAAGAAAAGAAGCCAGACACAATGAAGGATTCTGAGTGGGATGACATAGATGCAAAAGCTATGTCAACTATTCACCTATCCATCACAGACGATGTTTTGCAGGAGGTCTTATCGGAGAAGACAGCAGAGGCTTTGTGGACCAAGTTGGAGTCCCTATACATGAAAAAGACGGTGGCAAATCGTCTCAACGTGTTGCAACGTTTGTACACACTTCGCATGGATGAAGGGACATCCGTTAGAGCACACATTTCAGAGTTCACTTCTTTGACTATGGAATTAAAAAATATAGATGAGTCGTTCTCTAGTGAGCAACAAGCAATGCTATTGCTTTGCTCCTTACCTCCCTCATACAAGCATTTTCGAGAAACCCTCATATATGGGCGTGAAAGCCTTAATATTGATGAGGTGAAATCATCACTTTTGAGTCGTGAGAAGATGGAGCACGATAGTGGTGGACGTGATGATCCTGCAACAGGATTATTCGCTAGAGGGAGGTCTAGGGATGTTGGCTCGAGTAGTTTTATCAGAGGCAAGTCTAGATCTAAATCTAGACAACGGAAGGGGAGATGCAGATATTGCAAGAAAGAAGGGCATTGGAAAGCAGAATGTCCGAAGCTCAAGGAAAAGAATGAGGCTGGTTCAAGTCACTCAGCTAGTGTGGTTGAAAATACTGATAGTGTTCTGTCGGTATCAACTAGTTCATTTGGTGATGCTTGGATCTTGGATTCTGGTTGTTCTTACCACATGTGTCCAAATCGAGACTGGTTCACAACTTATGAGTCGATTGATGGTGGTGTTGTTCTTATGGGAAATCATATGTCATGTAAGGTCGTTGGCATTGGAACAGTCCGAATCAAGATGCATGATGGTGTCGTAAGAACCTTAACAGATGTTCGACACATACCAGACTTGAAGAAAAATGTCATTTCTTTGGGTACTTTTGATTCTCAAGGGTATAATTATTCTGCTCAAGGTGGAGTTCTACGAGTCTCTAGAGGCGCTCTTGTTGTGATCAAAGGAAAATTGGTCAATGGTCTCTATATACTCCAAGGAAGTACAGTCGGTGGAGTTGCATCTGTATCGTCTTCCCTTGATTCAGATTCCGATACTACTCGATTGTGGCATATGCGTCTAGGGCATATGAGTGAAGCTGGAATGTCGATTTTAAGCAAACGAGGTTTTCTAGGTGATAACAAGATTGGAAAGCTTGACTTTTGTGAACACTGTGTTTACGGGAAGCAGACCAGAGTCAAGTTCAACACTGCCGTTCACAGGACTAAGGGTACAGTGGATTATATTCACTCTGATTTGTGGGGCCCTGCGCCTGTTCCGTCAAAAGGTGGTGTCAGATACCTATTAACTTTCATTGATGATTTTTCAAGGAAAGTTTGGGTTTATTTTCTCAAAAACAAAAGTGACGTTTTCTCAACTTTCAAAAAATGGAAAGTGTTGATTGAGAATCAGACAGGTAAGAAAATCAAACGTCTTCGAACCGATAATGGTTTGGAGTTTTGTGGAGGTGATTTTAATGAGTTCTGTGAGAATGCGGGCATAGTGAGACATCGCACTGTGCGGAAGACTCCACAGCAGAATGGAGTAGCAGAACGCATGAATAGAACTATTTTAAATAGAGCTCGATGCATGCTCTCTAATGCGGGTCTGGGAAAAGAATTCTGGGCTGAAGCTGTTAACATGGCTTGCTATTTGGTGAACCGATCTCCGTCTACTGCAATTGAATTAAAGACTCCTATAGAAGTGTGGTCTGGTACTCCAGCTGATTATTCTGATCTAAGGATTTTTGGGTGTCCTGCGTATGCTCATATTAGTGATGGGAAGCTTGAGCGAAGGGCACAAAAATGCATATTTCTTGGATATGCATCCGGAGTTAAAGGTTTCAGATTATGGTGCACTGAAACTAAACCACCAAAATTCATAATCAGCAGAGACGTTAAATTTAATGAATCGTTCATGCTTCATCCGACGAAGGAGGTTGGCAATGCATATAAAGAAGATTGTGTTAGCAAGCAGGTAGAGCTTAATATTGAACAACCAATGGAGGTTCAAGGTGGTGCTTCTGATCCACCTATTCAAGAAGAAGATCCCGAAGTTGTCGAAGAGCAAGAGGAGACTCTACTGCAGAATTATAATCTTGCAAGAGACCGAGAAAGGAGGCCGATAAAACCACCTAAGAGATATGGTCATGCTGACATAGTCTCATTTGCGCTATCGATGGCAGAGGACATTGAGGCTCGAGAACCCGTAACATACAACGAGGTTATCTCCAGTAATGAGTCTGCAGAGTGGATTGCTGCTATGGGTGAGGAAATGGAGTCTCTCCACAAGAATCAAACTTGGGAGCTAGTGAAACCGCCAAAAGGACAAAAGATCGTTGGTTGCAAATGGGTATTCAAGAAAAAGGAAGGATCACCTAGAGTAGAAGCAGCTAGATACAAGGCTCGTTTAGTTGCAAAAGGTTTCAGCCAAAGGGAAGGAATCGACTACAATGAAATTTTCTCCCTTGTGGTGAAACATAGTTCTATCCGGGCGTTACTAGCCATGGTTGCTCTATTTGATTTGGAGCTTGAGCAACTTGATGTAAAAACGGCTTTTCTCCATGGCGAGTTAGAGGAAGAAATTTACATGCAGCAACCACAAGGTTTCGTCGTTGAAGGTAAGGAAGATCATGCTTGTCTCTTGAAAAGGTCATTATATGGCTTAAAGCAATCTTCGCGCCAGTGGTACAAAAGGTTTGATACTTTTATGTTGAGTCATGGTTATTCCAGAAGTGACTATGATAGTTGTGTATACCATAGAAAGCTCCACGATGATTCGTTTATTTATTTATTGCTATATGTTGATGACATGCTCATCGTTGCTAAGAACATGTCAGAGATCAAGAAGTTGAAAGCTCAACTTAGTGGTGAATTTGAAATGAAAGATTTGGGCCCTGCTAAGAAGATTTTGGGCATGAAAATCTCCAGAGATAGACGTGCAGGTAAATTATACTTGTCTCAAAAGAAATATATTGAGAAAGTTTTGGAGCGTTTTGGAATGGAGAATGCTAAGCCAGTTAGCACTCCATTTGCAGCCCATTTCAAACTCTCAGCTGCAATGTCACCACAATCCGTTGAGGAGGAGGAACAAATGTCACTTGTTCCGTATGCTAGTGCAGTCGGTAGTATCATGTATGCTATGGTTTGCACCCGTCCAGATATATCACATGCTGTTAGTGTCGTTAGCAGGTACATGGGAAACCCTGGGAAGAAGCACTGGGAAGCTGTGAAATGGATACTCAGATATCTCCGAGGTACTGCAGATATTGGCTTAATTTATGGTAAGAGTCATAATACTAGCACCAGTATTATTGGTTATGTTGACTCTGATTATGCTGGAGATATAGACAAAAGGAGATCTCTCACAGGATATGTCTTTTCGCTTTCGGGGAGTGCAATTAGTTGGAAAGCAACTTTGCAATCCACTATTGCACTGTCTACTACAGAAGCCGAATATATGGCTGCAGCAGAAGCCGTGAAAGAAGCAATTTGGCTTAGAGGTTTGGTGGGCAGTTTGGGTTTGCAACAAGATATCACGGTGGTCTACTGTGATAGCCAAAGTGCCATACATTTGACCAAAAATCAAATGTATCACGAGAGAACCAAACACATCGATGTCAGATATCATTTCATACGGGAAATCATTTCTCAAGGTACCATTCAAGTCAATAAGATTGGTACTAATGATAATCCAGCTGACATGATGACTAAACCAGTTACACTATCTAAGTTCAAACATTGCTTGGATTTGGTTGGTATTGGAATGAAAACATTTTAAGCCAAGGTGGAGATTTGTTAGTGGCTTAACGTGTTTCAATGTCCCTACTTTTCTGTTTTTCCTTTTGTTCTCATTGGTGCAGAGAGAAATCCTCTCATTCTCTCATTCTATTGTTTTCTATTTTTCTTCCATTCCTTGCCTTATAAATACGAGGCATTTTCATTTGGAATAACAACAACAGCATAACATAACAACATCAATAGCAACAACTACAACTAGAATAACTCTCTTTTTGTATTCTCTTAGGATTGTATAGGGAGTTTAGTATATACACCGGTGTGAAAATACCGTGTGGTATTTAGGGTGTATCTTTGGGGTTTGGGTTGTTGTTGTCAAATATCATTATTTTGTATCTAGTCATTTTTGCATGTGGAGTAAGCTTTAAGCTGAACCACATTTATTCAATATTCCAATTTATTTCCGCTTATTTTATAACAGTATGTTTATTGGTATCACACCTGAAGCATATTTTTGTTTCTATCAGATACCTGCACTCGGTAGCAATATATGTTTTATGATAAATTGCTAATGCACATGCAAGTGAGCACTGATCTTTTCTAAGATTTTTATTTGCTCTTATTTGTGTTCAGCTCCTTCAAAATTACAAAGTTACTTTGTGCCTGCATGGGATTGCCATGGTCTACCAATTGAGTTAGAAGGCAAGTGTTAGCGTGTTAGTATTGCGAGATATTTCACATAAATATGGGACACAATGAGGATAATTGGGAGTTCCCAACTTTGTTTTGTTCAATTTCCTTTTTACAATTTATTTGGCATTTCAGCTTTTATATCTTCATTACATGTGTCATGATTATTTTGAATTATTTCAATTTTGAAGTCAATGGATCAAAAGGCTAGAAATGACCTCACACCATTAAAGTTAAGAGCTAAGACTGCTAAATTTGCTAAAGAAACTGTCAAAACGCAATTGTCATCTTTTAAGGTCATTATTTTCCAGTGGTTTTTGTTCTATTATATTCAATTTGTAATATCAAATTGACTATTCATTCTTATTTAGTGGGTAATTTTCTACCTTATGTGTCGGTACTAAATGTTTCAGCGCTATGGAGTATGGGCGAACTGGAATAATCCCTATCTTACTCTGGATCCAGAATATGAAGCTGCCCAGGTAGCTGGAAAAACCTTTCTAATATACCCTTTCAGACTTGTAAAATCAAATATAATTCAGCACTTCGGATGTCCTGTTAATTGTGTAGTGTAATTGTGAAAGCTTATGTCTTTACTTTCAGAGTTCGGAATATTAAGCTATTAACACTCTAATAGAATGATCTTCAATGATCAAGCACGATAACTAAATAATTTCTATAGCTAGCTTGATCACTGATTCTGATTTAGTTATGTAGCTTTCTTAGGTGTGTCACTTCATACTGTTGGTTATGGTTATGTAGTCCTCATAATTTGTACCTTATAATTTGTTAGATTGAAGTTTTTGCTAGATTGTATGTTTTAATCATGCAAAATTTTCTATTCATTAGTGTTGTGTCAGGATCAACTAAACATCACTTTTAGTTACCTACCCACCTTTGCATCCTTGTCTCTTAATAATTTAGTTTTACTGTTTAATATGGTCTCTATTTGATTCCTAACATTCATATTGGTTTGGTTGAATTTTTTTCACTAATTTCTTTAACTCGATTAATGAACCTGTGCAGCCTCTTCTTGGTTTTGTGAATTTTCATCTCTATCACTCTATAATTCTGAAGTATCCCCCATTGCTTGATCCTCGTTTGGAAGCTTTGGCAGCAGGTACTAATTCCTTCCGTTTAACTTAACTTTTGAAGCTGTTATCTTATGTACATGCACTAATTTTCTTTTCCAATAATGCAGATCTATATGCATTATCTAGATACGTTGGTCGCAACACCATCAGTGAGTTCTGAATCCGTTGATTTAGTTGAACATGAGCAAGTTGAGGCCAAGCAGAGTGTTGGTCAGTCTGAAGATGAAAAGTCTGAACTAAGACTTGCTCAACTTCACCATCAACTTCCATCTAATGAGCCTGGACCTGGTGCACTAATGCACTAATGCACCTTGTTAAGAACTTTAAATTGAAAGATCGCTTTTTGAAGTCTCATGGAAATAGTTGGGTGGTATTTAATGTTTGGTTATAATTTAATTTATATAAGGAGATGATGCTGGGCCTCAAGTAATTATATTCCATTATGATTGTGTTTATTGGTTTCTTAAAATTAGAGCTTGAACATCTAAGATTGTGTTTTGATAACAACATGCCATTAAAAAAAATATAAGAACAAGTTGTGAAAGATTAAAAAAGTTTCAAGCATGGTTATCAGATTTTGGCCCCTTCTTTAATTATGTTGATTATGGATGCAGGAATACTTGTTTCTGTTCAGCAAACCACCAGTATGTCATGTTTCCATCAGCTCAAGCAACATTATGTTAGATGAGAACTTCACAGCTAAAGTAAGGAAATAGTTCCCTTTCGCACTATAAAAATTTACCTTTTTTATTCCCTAAATATTTGATTCTTAAATAGGTTGCATGAGTATGATGTTGTAGTACCTATAAATTAAATTAGCCATAGATTAGTATTTTTAAAGTGGTATCTGGTAGCAAGACAAAGAACTTCTAATCTAGCTTAGGACTTGGAATGAGGACTAGAACCTATTGAATCTAGTTATAGTTATAGTTGCAGTTGGAGTTTAGACTTCAGATTTTGATTCTTTTACCACTTAATGCTCTTTTGTTAAAACATTGGTTCATTCTTCATCAGGAAACGACATTGTGTTTGGGATTGCTAAATCATGGTGTCTTGCTTGTGGGATGTGTTGCAAAAGGCTTCTCTATTCTTAGTACAACTATTGGATTATCATGACTATTACCGTCGTTGTTGTTGATGTGGTTAGTGTGTTGGTAGGAGTTTTGATGATGTAAATTTTAAGATTTTAGTGTATTAGTGTAAAGTAGAAAACTAAAATCTTTTGCCATTTGTAAAAGTGAAATGATAGAACAATTGCAAATTTAGTGATGCCGAGATATTGGTATCTTTTAATTTTTTTCCAAGTTTCATGTTTTTCTATCTTATATATATATATTTTTTCTTTTTACTTAATGCCATTATGCTCTTTTAATAATAAAACTTATTTGTTGATAAAATAAATAAATAAATAAAAGACATCAAGAACTTGTTGAAATATATAGATTAAGGAAAAATTATAAAAATTAATAGTGATTATAAGAATTATTGATCCCGGTTCTTTATAAAAAACTTAACAGTGATCATAAGAATTATTGATCCCGGTTCCTTATAAAAAACTTAATAGTGATCATAAGAATTATTGATCCCGGTTTCTTTAGAAATTTCATCAGTGATTATTCAGTATTATTGATCCGGTTCCTTGTTTCTCTTTAGATCTTGGTTCCGTTTTTTCCAAAACAACTGGGATCAAAAGCGACATTCTTGTTATACCAGTGGATACAATCCCGATGCGGAACCGAGATTAATTGACATTTTTGTTGTAGTGACCTTGTAGAGAGAGAAAGCTCTAATGGCTATGGAGGAGAGAGAGTGAACCCTAGTCCACCATGAAACAAAAGAGGTGATAATAGTCAGAATAGATGATGATGATGATTCATGTAAATCAAAGGAGAAAGGAGGGAAACTCGAATCAAACTTACCTAAGCTTGAGATCTCCCATGGTTTATGTGTTAGAGAGAGAAAGCTTGAAAGCTTTGGTGGATATGGTGGTGATGATGGAAGTGGTGATGGTGGTGGTACTTTTTTTTTTTTGGTAAGAAATAAACCTTATTCCAACTTGCACAAAATAACTCTCATACAACTAGTAAATTAAATTTCCCCACCTACTATATATGTCGGGTTGGAAATTAAAATACTAGCAAAGATTGCGATGGGATAAAACGTTGGTAATCAGTTCACCCACAATCAAGCTACAAATAAGAACCTATTCTATATAGCAGTAAGAATACGATGCACCATCACCCTATTCGACCAGTTAACAAAATTTGGAACATAAAGCGAAATTCTAAGAGCCAATTCCCTCTTGATCAGAACAAAACTTGGTCTGGACGCAGTGAAGCAAATCTAAACTTAGTTTACTTGATGATGATGGAAAAGCTTAGTTTTTGGCCTTGGAGGAGTGGCTTCCAAGGATATCCCAACTTGGGGAGGAAGAATGGGGTATTTCGTGTGCCTCACGACCTTTATTTTTTTTCCTGCTGCACTCGTGCTACTCGAGTAGCAGAATGGCTACTCGAGTAGATCACTGTTGTTTGCCTTTTTATTTTTTCCGATTTAAATTTTATTTTCTTCTTGCTTTCAAATCGCCATAATATCTTCATTAACCGTCAGATCTTGCTCAAATTTGAGAGAAAGCTTCCTAAAATCCTTATCTTAATATCTAACGGTGGAATTTGTGTTAGAGTTGTAAATATTTTATTTTGAATTTCTTAATGTCCTATGTTTTTAATTCTAAAACTACTCCTTTAATCCACTAGTTTTAACTTAATATTACCATTCTCTTCATCCAAAGCTTATTACCCCATTAATCATACTTCGAATTAAATTAGGGATGTTACAGGGAGTATCAAACATCAAACTTTTATGGTGGTCTCGGTTCATGTGTGTAACAAGGAAGGAAAAGGGTCACGAACTTCACACCAGAAACTGAAGAAAACCAGAGCAAAAGGGAAAATTTGGGGTTGAAATGAGTTGAATCCTTCAACCTAGGGCTTTTAATCAGTCTCCCCTTACTTCACTTTGAAATAAGGCTCACAGTACAAATAGGAGTTGGCAAATTTCTGGATTAAACGCGTTGATAGCCATCAAATCAACCAAAACCGCCTTCAGTTGTGTTGCAGAACTCGTGGTAATCGATTACCACGACTTGGTAACCGATTACTACGTTTAAAATTCAAAAATCTAAAATATTCTATTTTATTCATTTCCATCCAAAAATATTTTAAATTCTAATTTAATTATGAAATTGCTTAAAAATTATTAAAAATTCTAGAAATTATTCTAATTCAAATTTCTTATTTATTTTCACATTTCAAAATAATATTTACATAATATTTATACTTACTAGAGAACCACACCCCGTGCACCGCACGGTGCACCGCACAGGTATAAATGCTAGTAGTGAAAACCATACAGGTTGCTGGTAGTTACTTGTATTATATAGGAATAGTGGACATCAACAGGTTGCACGACAGTTTTTTTTTTGCTTGCAAGTTACTGGAACTGCTATAGCAGTTTAATTTTACACTACAATGTGGGAAAGAGGTGGTAATTTTTTCAATTAGGAAGGGTATAATAGGAATAACAAAATTATGTACAAAAGTTAGTTATAAAACAGTTAAAAAAAGGGTTTTCTTTATATAATGGTATAGATAAATTCAGGAATAATTCCTAATGGGTGTTATAATCTATCGATTGTGTCATAATTTTGAGGAGGATTTTTAGCAACTTTTCTTTTCATGTGTGGTTTTTAATGAAGATCTGGATTGAGGTTTTGTCTTGGTTAGAATTTGAAATGCCTATTGCACTATTATCGTTACTGGGACATGTTTCGTGGAAAAAAGGCCAAGTGTTTTGGTTATATGATCTCGTGTTGATTGGTTTCGATGGTCTGGATGAATAGAAACAAGGTAGTGTTTCAGGAAGAGTAGTTGGTCATAGAAGAGGTGATTAGTTCTATAAAGACTAGAACTTGGTTTTGGTTTACTGAATTAGGAGATAATAAAGCTACATACAATGACTGGTGGTTTAGTCATTTTTATTGTTTACAAAAGATTAAGTAAAGGTATTTTTGTAACTGTAGGGGGTAGGTTGGTGGGGTGCTTGCTAGAAACTGCTATACTTTTTTCATGGTTTAGGATTTTCGCACCTAGTTTTTTCCTCTCCAGGTTTTTAAGGAGCTAGATTTCGTAGTTAAGCTTTAGTAGGACTGATGAGTGCTTTTGTTAATGCTTATTATTTATCAGATATGTAACAGTGAAGTGTAATATTTTGTAATACTATATGACTGGTTTAGGAGCATATTGAGCATATGATTGTGTATCCATGTTCAAATCCTTCATACAAGGTGGGATTCATGGATTCTATGATGCTTTATGGTCCCGTGGTGTTGGAATAAATTTTTTTTGTTTATAGAAAAAAAGGATCATAATTGCCTTGTTGAATCCGAATAACTCCCCATTGTCTTTTCTTCGTGGAATGAAAACATCTGGCATTTTACAACATATTTGAAAAAACTTACACATTTCAACAACATCATGACCAAATGGGAAATTACAGAAGAACTGGGTAAAAGTATTGCGAAGGTAATCCATTCCAGCTGCTTGTCGATGTCATCTTCCCTGTTATTGTCCACTTGTCCTGCATGCTATGCCCATCTATTCTCCCTTCTTGCCCTCACTCTGTCAGCATCTCTTGCTCTCTCTCTCTCTCTCTCTCTCCCTCTCTCTCTAACTTTCTCTCTCTCAGTTTTTTTATCTGCTGGTTCATTTGAAATGATAAGGGTCTTTCATCTTGTTGTTCATAGTACTCCATTTAATATAATTTCATATGTGTAATTTAAAAAGTGGTCTTGTAAACAAATCTTTTAAGGGTATTTTTTAAGATCATTAGAATAATAAAAAATAATGATAAAGGGAAAGTTGATCTAACTAAAAATCAAGAAAACAAAATTAATTAGAGTTTGTAATTGATCCCAGATACTCTAAATTCGGCCATTAAAACCAAACTATCAATTGCATAAATGTCACGAAATATACAGATCTGACTACATAACATAGATATGAAGATTATTTTATAAAGAACTAAAAGTAAAAGAAATACTAAAAGCCCTTGCACCACTTCAGAGGATTCCTTGCTCCATTTTTAGATCAGTTAAGCAAAATGGAAACGCCTGCTATATGTATAGAAAAAACAACACTGTTAGAAAGTAGTATGAGAGCCATAAACATAGACATGATCCAAAGTTTTAAAGCAAAAATTTAAATTACATGCAGATTGTAAAAGTATGTAAGCCCTCATTATATTTATATTTATTAATTACCTGTTGATCTACTATGCAATTAAAATGATTCCAGATCTTTCCCATAACTCAACCACTGCTTTCTTACTCCCATAGAAATTCCCCAATGGATCGTAGTAGTACTGCACATAAGAGCATATAATTATTACATATTAATTATTTATTAATACAAAAAATTAAAGATGAGAAATGAACAAGAAGGTAGCAAATTAAAGATGAGAAATGAACAAAAAGGTAATAAATTAAAGATGAGAAACGAGAAAAGAGTTGATTGATACCCTGTAAACCCTCCCGTGCGGCATATGCCTTTCCTCAGCTATCCATCCTGGTAGCAGCCACTCGAACCCGGGGGATAATAGGTCATGAAAATAGCATGTCGTGCCTTCGTGCAAGCGGCTTCGAGGATTTTTTTTAGAGATGCTTTCCATTGTCATCCTGCTCATTGCAACAATTTCTTCTCTAGAAAGCTTCATTGTTTAGAGTAAAGACAAGTTTGTTTCTGAGCAACTTTGCAGAGTTGTTATGTTTGTTCAGATGTGCAGTCTATCACGCAAGACAACATATATATATATATATAATTTTAATATAATAATATTATATTGGATTATATATAATTTTAATATAATAATATTATATTGGATTATATATATATATATGATGTTTTAAATGTATGTGCATAGGCATACGTTAATAATACTTGAAAATGTTAATTTACACTGGAAATTGGATTGTCTAATACTTTAGAATATGATATTTTAAGTTTCAACAATGTTATTTTGACATTTACATCTAACATCTAAGTCCAGCACCTGCCATTTTGGGTAAAGATGTGAAAAATAATAAGAAAAATAAATTTAAAAAGCCACCATTCCTAACCTAAAATTGTTATTTAATATATCTTTAATATGTGTTCTAAGATTCTAAGAAGAAAACACTATATATTTATATACATACATATATATATATATATATAGAGAGAGAGAGAGAGAGTGGGGAGAGCAAAATAAATACATTGAAAGAGGGAGTAAGTCCAATGGTTTATAGTCTCATTAGATCTCCATGTATCGTACTAGACCAAATATCATATGTTCTATTTCCTTGAAACAATTCTTGCTTGGAAGAGGCAACCACCTTTGAAAAAAATTAATTCTTTACTCAAAAGATAAGGGAAACCCTTTGTACCGAAAAAATAAGGGAAACCCTTATTAAAAAATACAAAAATATATATGACTTAAAAAATACAAAAATATACACTCACTTATTGAATAAATATGGTAAAATTTGAAAATTCATAAAAAAAATAAATATATTTTTAATCTTTTATTTAACAAATTAATCAACAAATTATTGACATAGTAAATTAATGCATTTTTCATCAATTAAAAAAATCACAAATCATGGTATACAATTTTCATGTCTTGTTAATCATAATCATAATTTTGACTTTAATAATATTTTTGGGAAAAAAAATTTCAACTTTGTGGAATATAAAAAGTATTAAACATGGAAAGTTGGTTATTAATTTTAAAAGAAAAAATTGCTTATTTAATTTGATGGATAAAGTTTTTTATCCCTTAAGTAAAACTTTTCCATTGTTGGATGGAAAGAGTATTAAACATGGAAATTGGTTACAAATTAAAATATAATATAAAACTGCTCATTTGATCACTTTAGTTAATTATTTGTTTCCCTTCGTTTCATAACTTTTTTTTTAAATTGTTCCTTAAAATTAATTTTAATTTGTGTTGTTAGATTTATTGGAGATTTCTCGCTAGCACCATTACAATATTATATTAAATTAGATATTAATGGGTGTGCACTGACAGTGTAACATTTTGTAACATTTTAATTTTTACACCATCAATAAGTTATTCTGGAAATATTATTTTAATTCTGGAAAATTTATTTTATTAGGGCTGTGAGTCCTAAAAGAATTATTTTTATACGTGTTTGTGATATATGTAAATGTGTATAAGTGTTTAGTATAATGTATAGTGTGAAAATATATGTTCTAAAGTGAATAAAATTAATTTTCTATAAAAAAAATAATGTTGTTGTTCAGATTTGAAATAAATAAGAAAACATGATTATTTTTCTAAGTTAAGTTCATTTTTAAGCTTGTAGATAATAAGCCTTTTTGTATAAATGATAGAACTTGAAAAATAATGAGTTTTTGGGTGATGCAACTCTTTGTTTGAGTAGTTGTCCAGCAAGCATAAGTTGTCATTTTAAATCAAACTTGATTATATTTTTGTAATAGAGCTTGTAAGTAAGCTATAGGAAAAAGTGTCATGACTTTTTGATAAACTGTTTAAAAGAAAAGTGATTTTTAAAAATGATATCTCATGTTGCCCAAAATTTGTTTAATTGCATTAATTTTTAGAAATTGTTCTAAAAATGATTAAGTATATGATTGTATGTGTTAGGAATTTTATGTGAATGATATGTGTGTATAGATGTTTGAAAAGTGATTTCGAAGGAGTTGTTTATAGCTTAAATATTTTAAATTGTTGCCTCAAAAGTGAGTAATGTTTTACTTAAGTTATATGAATGTTTACTTTTGATCTTTATAGTTAAGTTTTAAAAATTGTTTTGTGTTTAAAAATGTTTTCTTGATTTGAGAAACAAAAAGAGAAAGAATTATTTTATCAAAAGGAAATTGTTTTATGTTACTGATTTAATTTAATTATTTTAAGAACTTTATTAAATTTATTTAAGTTATGTGTTATGTAATTGTGTATTGGTTGGTCCTTGGACGATGTTTGTATATGCTAAAGGTTCAAGCGATGCAATTTCGGGTAATCAATATATTCATTTGTTAGCTTCTAACCCAGGTGAGAGAAGCTTTCCTAAGACACGATGGACCTTTAGGTAGCATAAGGATGTTCTCGATCATCTCAAAGATCAGAACTCCGTAGTTATTTGTCAATATACGTGACGACAATTGTATGTGTGTGTGTTTAGCCAATCAGACGTTAAGACAATAACTTTTGTGTGTGTGCTTGATTGTTTTATTATTAATCTGTATTATATTTCATGAGAAGCTTTGTTTATCTGCTTTGAATAATGATATATCCTGAAATGAACTGATGAAATGATTACTATGTTGAGATATCATGTAATATCTGAATTGTTATTGGAAAAGAATTATCCTCTTGAAAATTGTTAAGCTTGAAAAGCATGCGTTGATTCTATCGTCTGAATTAGTGTACTGTGATGGTGCACGTAGCACATATAACCTTTTGTGGAGAAGCGGAAGGCCGGGGGCCCTCCCTTCCTCTCCGGGCTGGGCCGCACTTCTTCTAAAGAAGTGCTTTAGAGCTCTAGTATCCCCAATCGCACTGTCTTTGGACGTGCTTGATTTGTAAGTAGTTGGCCACGTGAATGACGTGTCATGGTTGCGAGCATTGTGGATTCCACTGTACTTAGGGGGTGTTTGTTCGTTTTTCTTTTAGAGATTGAGGCGTGTTAGAAGCGCGGCTTAGAATGGGTCGACCAATTATAGGTTAATAAAGCTAAATCTTTTTATAAAAGACTTTAAGACTTTAAAAGTTGTAATTCTTTCCTAACTCTGCGTTGAGAGATAAGTAGTGGATAGGAAAAATACTAAATATTTGGAGGTCTTTGCATCCCTTCGAGTGGTGATTGTGATAGGGGGGCAAGGACGGTGAACGTCAAGAAGCCTTGAGCGCTTCCCTAGGCGAGACAACGTTACAATGATCAAGGTCACCGTGCGGGCGTTGATCATAACAAGGACTACAACGCGAACTAGGGATAGAGTTGTCGCCACCTTGAGCAAATCGGAGATGGTTGAGAGGGAATCTGAATTGAGGCTAGAGGTCATCGTTTTTTTTCAGACCTACAGAGTGTGGTCCACTTATTATTTCTTTTGATGGCCAACAGAGCGTGGTTTCAGCTGGTACGTACCATTTGACCATCGATGCCGGCGTGGTTAGGATTCCTGTGCGTCCAATCTGCTTTCCGAACTAGGTCGTGGTTGGATATTGTAACACCCCAAAATTTTAATCTCCGATTAATGAAATGTTAATTATAATTTAATTATAATTAATAGTTTTCAAATTAATCCTTGATTAAAATATGTGTGTATGTAATTAGCTTGCATGTGAGAAATTATTTAATAAATAATTTAAATGCCTAAAATGTATATTTTGCATATTAGTCCCTGGGTTGGGATCTAGAAGCAATTATAGGAAAGGTTTTGGAGGGAAAGTAAATAAAATAATTATTTTTCAAAATCTGGGTAAAACACTCGAGTATTTTCTGGAATACTCGAGTATTCTGGGTCAAACTGCACGAGTTAGTGCGTTTGGTGAGTCACAGCCAACGATTTCGTGATGGTGACACGAAATCACCACCATGCCAACGCTATAGGTGTCGTGTCGCCCCGCATGAGCTTTCCATTGGCCTATTTAAACGCATCATTGTCCCTTGGTCGAGAATTTTGATTAACTTGTTGAAGATTAGAAGAGTTAGGGTTTTCGAATTGTGTTCTTCGATTCTTCCTCTGTGAGCTGAGTTGAGTGATAATCTATACACCAATACAAAGCTCACATCACGAGCTTTGTATAGACACCAAAATTGTGAGGTTTGAGTGTGTGGATTGAGAGAATCGAAGTCTTGAAGTGGAGCTGTTCTTGCTTGAGTTGGTGTCTGGAGCTCACTGTGATCATCGATTCTGGTAAGCTCTTGAGTTCTTGAGTCTCAAACTCAATTCCTTTAGTTAGATGATGTTGCATAGAGCTTAGAAATCTAATTTTCCCCAATCTAATTCTCTGTTTCATGTACGAACCAATTCCATTTTGGCATGGTACTCAAAACTGTCATGCATGAGAAGTTCAAGTGGATTTCGGGGTTTGGAGAGCTTTCTTTGGATTTCTTTCTGTTGATTCACATCTGAGAGGTAAGGGGAAGTAATTATATTCACTAGATAGAGTTTGAAATCCATTAAATGTGTTAGAGAGCCACCAAGAGGCTCTAAGGGCTTAGATTCTATAGGAACTTTGGTTTGGAGACCAATCCATGCTCTAAATCCGTATTGAGCAAGTTTGTTATCATGCATGTGAACTTAAATGAGCTTTGTTTCATGAATATTATGCTTATTGTGTGATTTGAGGTATTGAGTTGTTAAAATGCCTTTTTATGCATAATCAATGATTTCTCTGTCAATTCTGTGTTTTGAATTGAAATAAGTGTTGTAACATGTTTGATTAATGATATGTTAACTTTGTGGATCCCTGAAATGGACTTAAATTGAGTAGAAATGAAAATGGCATGTTAAAACCAGTTTTCAATACTGTCAGCTGCGAAACACTCGAGTAAATGGCAAAGTACTCGAGTAAATCGTGTTCAAAATAAAGTAAATGTCATAAGAACACTCGAGTATTTTGTCTGGTACTCGAGTATCGGGCATGAACTGAGAATTGTTATAGGTCAAACACTCGAGTCATTCAAAGTCACTCGAGTATTCTGGAAAAGTCCAAGAACACTCGAGTAACTCATGAACTACTCGAGTAAATTGTTGAAATTCAAACCCAAATCCTCAGAAAGACATGAACACTCGAGTAAGCTTAAGAACACTCGAGTAATCTGGAAAATCTCCAGAACACTCGAGTATTCTGAACTTTACTCGAGTAAAATGCCCAGAATCTGAAAACATCATTTTCAATTCTAACTTAATTAATTAAGGAATTATTAAGGATAATTAAAGGGATCAAAGACTTAGAGAAATTGATAAATACAAATAGATCGTTCGGTGACGATCCATTTTGAAAATGAAGCCTAGGTGGCAAGTAAAGTATTAATCAATTTCCCCTAAGTCTAAAATGCATTCATTCTGGAGTTTGGATGGTAGGACGTATTCATGTTTCGATAAACATGTGGAGGGCCTCTGGGAGTGCCAATACGCTTGCTTGATGACACGTCGATGACGTGGTTGGCTTTGTGGGTGCCGATATGGATATATCGTTTGGATGACGATCCGTTTGGATGACGGGATGTGCTCGGGTGGCATGGATACCAAGCTTGACGTGTACATTCTAGGTGAATGTACGAATTGTTGTATACCTAGGAATACAACGCACTGTGGAGTGCTGGGTTGTCAGGGATGGACGTCAGAGAGTGACTTAGAAAATGTGGAGATAAGTTGAGAGTTAAAATCATGCATCATGTCATTCACTTAATGCAATTGATATACCTGAATTAAGTGTGAGCATCCTATGTGCATCTGATACTTGCTAGATGCTAATTGTGATTGTTATTAATTGATGCATTATTATCTTTCATATGTTGCATGATTTATTCTCTATTGATTATGTGAGTAGAATTGCTTACCCCTATGCCCTTGTAGGTGATGTCTCGTTACATTGCTTGCATCGAGATCCGGCCACTTCCTAGTGGCGTACGGATCTATGAGGACCATCGCGCGGTGTATGAGGGGGGAGGTAGAGTTCACATTCTACCACCCTAATCCGCTGATGCGATTCCGTCCTCGTAGGTTTAGGATTCCCATTATATACACTATGCATGTACCCCCGTTTTATACTTATCATGGACCACCTCCCACGCGACCAGCTCGCTCTTACCATAGTTTTCATTTTCGACCTACCCGCTCTCACCCTTTTACTTCGAGAGTTGTCCGCGAGGAGACTCCCCCTTCTTATCCGAGGAGCCCCGTCAGGGTTTCACCATCACCTGACCCGGTACCCAGTGGTAGGGTACACTCTCCCTCGGATGAGACCGAGGAGGATCCGGTGGAGGACGAGAGCGGGAGCGAGCCTGTCGTGCATTCTACTGGGAGTGACTGGAGGGACGATGATCCCTAGGTACGTGCATATGGTGTATGATGTGGACCCTTGGATCCGTGCTGTGGAGGAGATGTGCTGCTGCTGCTGTGATGATGATGTTACTACCTTATTACCTATGTTTTTGGGAGACTACTACTGCTACTACTACTGCATCTGATGCTGATGGATCTACGTGACTATCCCTGGGGTTGTATTTTGATTATGTATATATTGTACATATGTTTTACTCTAGGGTTATAGTATCATAGTGATGTAGATCTGTTTTCATGGACTTGTTATATTTTTGGAACTTGGTGACTTATCTCATGGACTATGTATGTATGACTCTTTCGTATATATGAAAATCTATGTTTATATCATATCAGTTGCATAGTCCAGTAATTTCCGCTTACTCTGATTCAACTTATAAATGAGCTCGGCTATAAGTATTAATTGACGGTATCAGTTTTATTGAACAAAGTATGGATAGCTTCAATTGATTGTAAAATGTAAAGAAATTTCTAAAGAACGAATGTTATCCTGTTTGAGAAAAGGTTTTAGAAATCGCCGAACTCGATACAAGTGTTTTAAAGGATTTTAGAATTTATTCTCCAAGAGTTCCATTTGATGAATTGTGCACCCGCTTTAAAGAAAATTTTATTTACCATATTTTCTTAGCTCACAAGTCCATATATTATCCAATATAAAGCATAAATACTAGATTATATTTGGGTAATCCGGAAGGGTGTCACACTTAGTGGTATCATAGCAAAAGTCAGATCCTGTAGTAGTAGAAGTGGTTCCAGAAAGGTAGCCATCAACATCAAGCAGGTATCTCCAACGCATTTACATTATTTGAATGTTATTGTATCGTTTGATTGAGGTTTGAATACCCTGACTTGTTTGTATCTTGTCTCTCTTGAGTACAAGACGCAACTGATTGTAGCATTAATAAGTTTAGGATAGAGCCGTAGTATAGGTGGTGTAATGGAAGTTTCTTTAGTTCAACATATGTGACCATAAGCCCATAGCGCAGGTCTAATATGGCAACTAGAAACCAAAATCACACCAATGCGATGTTGGAGCGAATCACCACGGTATTGGAAGCCATGCAAAGGCAGTCTCAGCAATCATCTCAACCGGCTAACCCGTCTCATCAGTGTAATATGGGAAACACCGAGGCAAAGACTTTGGCTGATTTTAGGAGTTGCAATCCGCCAAAGTTTGAAGGAGGATTTAAACCGGAAGAGGCCAACAAGTGGATTCATACTATGGACAAGATTTTGAGGACTTTGGAGTGTTCTGATGTTCAGAAGGTGGCATATGCAACCTATATGCTGGAAGATGAGGCTGAGAATTGGTGGAATCACACCATGCAACTTTTGCAATATGAAGGAAGGGAGATAAGTTGGGGAGTATTTATGGAGAAGTTTCTCCAGAAGTATTTTCCTGAGGATCTGAGAAGGAAGAAGGAGGTAGAGTTTCTGCAGTTGAAGCAAGGGAACATGAGTGTGGGCGAGTACGCGGCAAAGTTTGAAGAGCTGATGAAGTACTCTCCATACTACCAGAACAATCCAGACGAGAGGAGCAAGTGCATCAAGTTTGAAGTGGACTGAAGCCAAAGTTGAAGTCAATTTTTAGCTATCAGCAGATTCAAAGTTTCCCTGCATTGGTGGATATGTGTAGGATGTATGAAGATGATACCCAGGCTGAGGAGGTGCAAGTTGTGGAAAAGAAGGACAAACAAGGATATGGACCACAGAGACGAAAGGGTTTCAATAATAGAGGCAAAGGTCCTTATGATCGTAGAGGGAAAGGCAAGGGTAAAGCTGGTAGTTCTGAAGGAAGAAACTATCGGAATGAAGCTCCATTCTGCGACAAGTGCAAGCGCAATCACTATGGTAGGGTATGTTGGGGGACAAGTGGTTGCTTCAATTGTGGAAAGCTGGGGCATTTTGCAAGAGATTGCAAGGAGCCAGCCAAGGCCAATTCAAGAGGAGTTGCAGATAGACCGGTGACTCAAGGAAGGGTCTTCACCCTTAGTGGTGTGGAAGCGAATCGATCTTATGATCTGGTGCAAGGTAAATACTTGCTTAATGGTCAGCCTTGTTATGTTTTGTTTGACTCTGGTGCAACGCATTCATTTGTTTCATATGAATGTGTAAACCGTTTAGGCTTGATTGTGTCTGAAATGCCTTATGTTTTTAAAATAGAAACCCCTACCAATGCTCCAGTAGTTGTTTCTAGAGCATGTCTTAACTGTTGTATAGAAGTGTTAGGACAAACCTCTAAAGTAGACTTGATCTGCTTACCCTTGACACAATTAGATGTGATCTTGGGGATGGACTGGTTAAGTCGGAACCAAGTGATCATTGATTGTGATAGAAAACTAGTAGCCTATAGAGACCCAAAACCATTGGGCTACATGTGTCTATTCAACTCAGAGGTGGAGGAGAGTGGTCCGAAGATGGAAGAGATTCCTGTTGTTCGAGAGTTTCCAGAAGTGTTTGCTGATGAGATTCCTGGTCTGCCACCAAGAAGAAAGATTGAATTTGGTATCGACCTAATTCCCGGAGCTGGTCCCATTTCTATTGCTCCTTATAGAATGGCACCACCGGGAATGGCAGAGATGAAGAAGCAGATTGAGGAATTGCTGCAGAAACAGATGATCCGACCAAGCGTCTCACCTTGGGGTGCTCCTGTCCTATTCGTCAAGAAAAAGGATGGTAGCATGAGGATGTGTATAGACTATCGGCAGCTGAATAAGGTCACCATCAAGAACAAGTATCCGTTGCCACGGATAGATGACCTTATGGATCAAGTACGTGGGGCATCAGTATTTTCCAAGATTGATTTGAGGTCGGGGTACCATCAGATCAATAAGTGGATTCACACCATGGACAAGATCTTGAGAACTCTGGATTGCACGGAAGCTCAGAAGGTAGCATATGCAGTCTACATGTTAGAGGATGAAGCCGAGAACTGGTGGAATCACACGGTTCAACTCCTACACTATGAAGGAAGGGATGTGAATTGGGGCGTATTTATGGAGAAGTTTCTCAATAAATACTTCCCTGAGGACTTGAGGAGAAAGAAGGAAGTGGAGTTCTTGCAGCTGAAGCAAGGAGACATGAGCGTGGGTGAGTACGCGGCCAAATTCGAGGAACTAATGAAGTACTCTCCATACTATCAGAACAACCCCGATGAAAGGAGCAAGCGTATCAAGTTCTAAGGAGGCTTAAGGCCCAAGCTGAAGTCCATTTTCAGCTATCAACGAATCCAAAGCTTTCCTGCACTTGTGGACATGTGTAGGATGTATGAAGATGACAAGAGAGCTGAAGAGTTGCAAGCAACAAAAGGAAAGGATAGCCGGAATTATGGACCTCAAAGGTGCAAGGGTTTCAACAATCGAGGTAAGGGCCCATATGATCGCCGAGGGAAAGGCAAAGGGAAGGTTGGAGGTAATGATGGAAGGAACTTTCGAAGCGAGGCTCCATTCTGTGACAAGTGCAAGCGCCATCATTATGGCCATTTTTGTTATGGAACAAGTGGTTGTTTCAACTGTGGGAAACCAGGACACTTTGCAAAGGACTGCAAGGAACCGGTCAAAGCCAATTCAAGAGGGGCAGCTGATATGCCCGTGATTCAAGGAAGGGTTTTCACACTTAGTGGTGTAGAGGCAAGCCGATCTTCTGATCTTGTGCAAGGTAATTACTTGCTAAATGGTCAGCTATGTAATGTTTTGTTTGATTCTGGTGCAACGCATTCATTTGTTTCATATGAATGTGTAAATCGTTTGAGTCTGCCTATGTTTGAATTGTCATACACTTTGAAAGTAGAAACCCCTACTAATGCTCCTGTAGTTGTTTCTAGAGCATGTCTTAACTGTTGTATAGAAGTGTTAGGACAAACCTCTAGGGTAGATTTGATCTGTTTACCCTTATCGCAATTGGATGTGATCTTGGGGATGGACTGGTTAAATCGAAACCAAGTGATCATCGATTGTGATAGAAGAGTCATAATCTATAGAAACCCGAAACCTTCAGGCTATATGTGTTTGTTCAACACTGAAGTAGAGGGTGATGGTCCAAGGATTGAAGAGATCTCCGTTGTCAGAGACTTTCGGGAGGTATTCGCTGATGAGATACCGGGTTTGCCACCGAAAAGAGAGATTGAGTTTGGAATCGACTTAGTTCCGGGAGCTGGTCCCATTTCTATCGCTCCTTATAGAATGGCACCACCGGAGATGGCTGAGATGAAGAAGCAGATTGAGGAATTGTTGCAAAAGTAGATGATCCGACCAAGTGTGTCACCATGGGGTGCTCCGGTCCTGTTCGTCAAGAAGAAAGATGGCAACATGAGGATGTGTATCGACTATCGGCAATTGAATAAGGTCACAATCAAGAACAAGTATCCTTTACCAAGGATAGATGACCTTATGGATCAGGTCCGTGGGGCTTCAGTATTTTCCAAGATAGATCTGAGATCAGGGTATCATCAGATCAGGATTAGAGAAGAGGATATCTCCAAGACTGCATTTCGATCACGATACGGGCATTATGAGTATGTTGTGATGCCGTTCGGATTGACTAATGCACCAGCTATTTTCATGGACTACATGAATCGAATCTTTAGACCCTATTTAGATTCATTCGTGGTTGTGTTCATTGACGATATCCTTATTTATTCCAAGAGCCCGGAGGAGCATGCTGAACACTTGAGGATAGTGTTGAGTATCCTGAAGGAAAAGCAGTTGTACGCCAAACTTGCAAAGTGTGAGTTCTGGCTGGAGGAGGTCAAGTTTTTAGGGCATGTGATCTCGAACAAGGGGATAGCAGTTGACCCGGCGAAAGTAAGTTCGGTTTTACAATGGGAACAACCGAAGTCGGTCACGGAGGTGAGGAGCTTTCTTGGTTTGGCTGGTTACTCTAGAAGATTTATAGAAGGTTTCTTGAAGATTGCACTACCCTTGACAAAACTAACTCGGAAAGATCAACCCTTTATTTGGAATGAGAAGTGTGAAAGGAGTTTCCGAGAGCTGAAAGAAAGATTGACATCATCCCCTGTGTTGATTTTGCCTGATACACAGAAGAGTTTCGAGGTGTATTGTGATGCATTTAAACAAGGACTTGGGAGTGTTTTGATGCAAGATGGGAAAGTAGTCGCTTATGCCTCGAGACAGCTAAAAGTTCATGAAATGAACTACCCAACTCATGATCTAGAGCTGGCAGCGGTTGTCTTCGCTCTAAAGATTTGGAGGCACTATCTCTATGGCACTACGTTCCGGGTGTTTAGTGACCATAAGAGCTTAAAGTACCTCTTTGACCAAAAAGAGTTGAACATGAGGCAACGCCGATGGATGGAGTTCTTGAAGGATTATGAGTTCGAGCTTCATTACCATCCCGGGAAAGCAAATGTGGTGGCAGATGCATTGAGTCGAAAAGCAATGCATATCAGTGCAATGATGTTCAAAGAAGTCGCATTGATAGAGGAATTTAGAGATTTGAGCTTGACGATGCAAGTGGAACCGACAAGTGTCAAGATAGGAATGCTGCAAATTGCTAATGAGTTCTTGCAAAGGATTCATGAGTTGCAACAAGAAGATGAGGGGCTTAAGGAAAAGAGGAAGCTTATGGAAGAAGGCAAGGAGTTAGAGTTCCAAGAGGGAAAGGATGGAATCCTTCGTTTTAGAATAAGGATTTGTGTACCTGACAATCTAGAGGTAAGGAGGATGATTCTGGATGAAGCGCATAAGAGCAAGATGAGTATTCATCCGGGAGCTACCAAAATGTATCAGGACCTGAAGAAGATGTTTTGGTGGCCTGGTTTAAAGAAAAATGTGGCTAGTTATGTGGCGTGTTGTTTGGTGTGTCAAAAGGCGAGTGGAACACCAAAGGCCAGGAGGAGAATTACTTCCCTTAGAGATTCCATTATGGAAGTGGGATGGTATCTCGATGGATTTCCTGTCTGGATTTCCAAGGACAGCTACTGGTCATGATGCAATCTGGGTGATTGTAGATCGCTTGACGAAGTCAACGCATTTTATTCCAGTTAACATGCGCTACTCTTTGGAAAAGCTCACTCAGTTGTATATCAAGGAAGTTGTTCGCTTGCATTGGGTACCATCAAGTATCGTGTCAGATTGCGATCCGAGGTTTACGTCGAAGTTTTGGCAAGACCTGCATAGAGCTCTGGGTTCAAGACTGAAGTTGAGTTCTACATACCACCCTCAGACTGATGGTCAAACGGAAAGGACTATTCAGTCACTGGAGGACATCTTAAGAGCTTGTGTTTTGTAAGGTCAAGGGAATTGGGAGCAAATGTTGCCGCTCATGGAATTTTCTTACAACAATAGTTTTCACGCGAGCATTGGAATGGCACCATTTGAAGCTTTGTATGGGAGAAAGTGTCAGACACCATTATGTTGGTTTCAAGTGGGGGAGAGTTCTCTGGTTGGACCAGACTTTGTGCAAGAAACAACTAAGAAGATCAAAATGGTACAAGAGAAGATGAAGACGGCTCAGAGTAGGCAGAAAAGCTATGTTGATAAGAGGAGGAAAACCTTAGAATTTGCTGAAGGTGACCATGTGTTCATTAGAATAGTACCGACCAAAGGTGTTAGTAGAGCCTTGAAAACTCAGAAACTATCACCTAAGTTTATCGGTCCCTACCAGATTCTTAAAAGAGTCAGTCCAGTTGTAACACCCTATATAATAATTACCCTTAAACCCGAAAATAAGGATTTAAAATTTTCTTTTAAAAACAAATATGATAATTTGCCAAAGTAATTTTTTTCCATTAATACAAAAACATCAGAGTTATAAAGCGGAAGACTTAATACATCAACAAGTAAAGGCGAAACAACATAGTTACACCGAGTTCATATTCAAAATACAAGTTCAATAAAAGTTTAGCTCGGCCAACTGGCCGAGGCCCATCTAGGCAATCCGAAGCCAAAAATAAAAAAGAGTGTTTTAGCTCGGCCCAACTGGTCGAGACCCAACAAATTCTCCGACTCTAAATAACTTACTCTCCCTGTGAGGGAGAGTGAACCTGCTCGGTCGGGGACTGCGTCTGCTCGGGCTCAGTACCTGAAAAATGGTAAGGAGGTGAGCATTACAGAGAACTTAAATAAGCAGTTCCTAACATGCCATACCGAACTACAAAGCCAAACACAAGTAGTCAATTAGCACATAAGTAATGAGTAATCAAACCATATATCACATGCATACATCATCATTCAGCTCGGTTCATATCATACATTCTCATCAAGCTCGGTTCACATGCGTACAATCTCAAATAGCTCGGCTTACATTATACAATCTCATTTAGCTCGGCTCACATCATAATCCAGTATCCATTACCTATTAGTTATACCTCGGTTCATCCGATTAATTCCCCTTATATTCCTCTTAATTCCTACACTCGGTTTCTCGGCCACTACTCTCTTACCTCGGTAAACCATCTCTATCTCGGATTCATTACTCATTATTCCACTTTTACATAGCTTATAATCTTTTACTCTTCTCGGATGCATACACCCAGTGCATGTCTTACACCATTTAAGGTCGGATATCGGAGTGTCCATCACTACGAGCACCCAATACCCGTCTTACAGCTGCACATACCCAGTATGCGTCTGACGCGATCAATGCACGCACCCAGTACGCGTCTTCTATGACCAGGAGCACTACCGCCGATCATTCTATGGAGTAAGGAGTGTCCATAACTGCGAACACCCAGTACTCGTCTTACAGCGGCGCATCTCGGCGTCTTACGCGATCAATGCATGCACCCAGTACGCGTCTGCTATGACCAGGAACACATCCCACCGATTCCGTGCTCGGAACCTTGTGTGAATCATAACTGCGAGTACCCAGTACCCGTCTTACAGCTGCGCATACCCAGTATGTGTCTGACGCGATCAATGCACGCACCCAGTACACGTCTGCTATGACCCGATCACACAACCATTTCTCTTTAATTCCTCTTAGTCCTTTTTAACCATCTTTTAGCTCGGCCTCTCTCGGCTCAACATCTTTTTAACTCCTCTTATCTTTTCCATTAACCTCTCTCATTATCTAACTTATTTAATTTATCTCCGTTTCTCCCTGGTTACCATTTTCTCACTTCCCATTCTCACCCTCTCTTAGCTCGGCCACATATATAAATAGTGAATATCAAAGCTCATAAACACTTATAGCACAATAACAATATGAATAAAGCATTTAACCAATCCATCATGTAAAATATAGCATATAACCGAAAATAATGTTTCTTCTTCACCTAAAATCCATGTTTCTAGTTCATTCATTGGTTCCCTTTACCCTCTTTACCTTTTCTTTCTAACATTGACCTGTATCCATTCCCTAATCTAACACCCACTCTTAGTACCCTTTATGAACACCCTAGAAACCCAAACTCAAGTAGAGGTAATACTCACTCCTTACCTCAAACCGTGTGAGATAAGAGTTGAGAGTTGAGAATGGCTTTCCTTGATGCTTGACCTTGTGAGATTCACACCTCTTGAATCCCTTTCTTCCAAGCTGCACACTCAACACCGGCTGCTCCAGGGACGTCCGAAATGGGAAGATAATGGCAAGAAGAAAGGTTTTCCGGCTGGTACCACTTGGTGGAAGAGAGGGTTATGCGTGAGTGAGAATAGAGAATACAGGTGGAGTTGTTGGTGCTGGATTTCAGAGAAAAATGAGAGAGAGACGAAGGAGAAAGAGAATAGAAAATGTTATGTGTTGTGTATTGGTTTACTTTTATTATCTTAGGAAGAATATTTGTGTGGTTCTCATTGGAGGCTTCTTTGAGAAGCTAGAATATGTGGACAGGATTCATTGGCTTCCAAAGGAAGCCATGAATAGTGACTTGAAATGACATAAAGTGAATGATAGTACATTGTACGGATGGTGCGAAACCCAATGGGCCAACAGCTCAACATGAGCTGTCACGGAGGAGCTAGGATATGTCGGCTCGGTATAGAGGAACAGTAGTAGTCCGAGCTTCCTTCTCGGATGATAATGTGAGGTGCGCTGAGGTCGGCTAATCCGAGCTTGACAACAGGTTCCTCGTCTGACCCCATTTAGCTCTGCCGGGATCGGTCCGAGGTCCAATACTTACATACTAGGTCGGCCTATGCTTCCCATCACCTTACGACCCTTGTTCAACCTCTACGATTTAATCCTATTCCTAAATAAATCATTATATACTATATACATATATATATATATATATATCTAAAGTTATTATATTTAATATTAATTTTCAGGATGTTACATTCCTCTCCCACTTACAGGAATTTCGTCCTCGAAATTTAGTCGGCATTGAACAGTTGCGGATATGACTGCTTCATCTTCTCCTCGAGTTCCCAAGTAGCTTCCTCCACATCATTCCGATTCTAGACGACCTTGACCAAGGAGATTTCCTTCCCTCTGAGCCGTCTGACTTGTTTGTCCTCAACTCGGACTGGAAGGACTTCGAAGGTCAGGTTGTCCTTTAGCGGCAGCTCGTCCACTGCTATCACATGTGAGGGGTCATGAATGTACCTCCTAAGTTGCGATACATGGAACACATCATGGAGTTTAGACAAGTGCGGAGGTAGAGCAATTTTGTAAGCTACTGGTCCGACCTTCTCCGATACCTGGTACGGTCCAACAAACCTAGGGGTCAACTTCTTTGATTTGATAGCTCGGCCGATAGCCGTTACAGGGGATACCCGAAGGAATACATGATCTCCCTCGATGAAGTTCAAGGGTTTCCTTCTCTTGTCGGCATAGCTCTTCTGTCGGTCCTGAGCTGCTTTCATCTTTCCTTGTATCATTCGGATCTTCTCGATCGTCTCATGAACAATATCAGGACAATTCAACAAGTTTTCTCCTATCTGGAACCAGCATAGCGGCGTCCGACATTTCTGACCATACAATGCTTCGAAAGGAGCCATTCCGATACTTGAATGGAAACTGTTATTGTAGGTGAATTCGACCAAGGGCAGAAGTGCTTCCCAACTTTCCGACTGTTCGAGCACACATGTCCTCAACAAGTCCTCAAGGGTCTGAATGGTGCGCTCGGATTGCCCGTCGGTCTGAGGATGATAAGCTGTGCTAAACCTCAACTTTGTACCCATGGCTTGCTGCAAACTCTGCCAAAATCGGGATAAGAAGCGAGGATCACGGTCAGACACGATGCTGCTCGGAACACCGTGGAGTCTGACAATGTCCTTTATGTACAGTTGCGTCAGCTTCTCTAGGCTGTACTTAATGCTGATCGGTAGGAAGTGAGCACACTTTGTAAGTTGGTCCACCACAACCCAAATGGCTTCCTGCCCTGACCTTGTTCTCGGTAGACCCGACACAAAATCCATCGAAATGCTGTCCCACTTCCATTGCGGAATCTCCAAAGATTTGAGTAATCCTCTTGGTTTCTGATGCTCGATCTTGGCTTTCTGGCATGTCAAACACCGAGACACATAATCTGCCACATCGGTCTTCAACTTCGGCCACCAAAATAACCTCTTCAGATCCTGGTACATCTTTGTGGTTCCTGGGTGAAAACTCATCTTCGTCTTGTGGGCTTCTTCCATTAACTCTCTTCGGACTTCAAAGTCCATAGGAATGCAAACTCGGCCCCGAAATTGTACGAGACCATCGGGTTCTTTAGTGAAGTCAGGTTCATCCTTGTCTCCTTCTCTTTCTAGTAGCTTCTGGAGTTCTAGGTCGGCAGCCTGTCTTTCCTTGATAAATCCCACAAACTCATTTGTTACTTGCAGCATCTCCAGCACAACACTATTTTCCTTCTTCTGTATGCCGAGGTTAAGATCGCTAAACTCCTGCATTAGCAGCATCTCTCGGACCATCATATTGCTCAGATGAAGGCTTTTCCTGCTTAGGGCGTTGGCCACAACGTTGGCTTTTCCGGGATGATAGTGCAAGTTGAAATCGTAATCTTTCAAAAATTCCACCCATCTGCGTTGTCTCATGTTCAGTTCCTTCTGATCGAACAGATAGCCGAGGCTATTGTGGTCACTGAACACTTCAAACTTCGTGCCATACAGGTAGTGTCTCCAAATCTTAAGGGCGAACACCACAGCTACCAATTCGAGATCATGCGTGGGATAATTCTGTTCATGAGGTCGGAGCTGTCGAGAGGCGTAAGCCACCACTTTTCCTTATTGCATCAGCACACAGCCGAGACCCTGCTTCGAGGCGTCACAAAACACGTCAAAGGCTTTGGTCGGATCAGGCAAAATCAACACGGGCGAACTCGTCAACCTTTTCTTTAGCTCTTGGAAGTTCTGTTCGCACACCTCGGACCATTGGTAGGGTGCATCCTTCCTGGTTAACGAAGTCAACGGTAGAGCCAGTTTAGAAAATCCTTCAATGAATCTCCTGTAGTACCCTGCAAGACCGAGGAAACTCCTGATCTCGGTTACTGAGTTGGGTCTCTCCCACTTAAGTACCGCTTCCACCTTGGAGGGATCAACTGCTACACCGTGATCGGATATCACATGTCCGAGGAAATGAACCTCTTTGAGCCAAAAACTGCACTTAGAAAACTTGGCATAGAGTTCCTTGTCCTTCAAAACCTGCAACACCGTTCTCAAGTGCTGCTCGTGTTCGCTCGGACTCCGAGAGTAGATGAGGATGTCGTCGATGAAAACTATCACAAACGAATCCAGGTAAGGTCGGAAGATCCTATTCATGTAGTCCATAAAGATGGCAGGGGCGTTGGTAAGTCCGAAGGGCATAACCACATACTCAAAATACCCATATCTCGTCCTGAAAGCTGTCTTCGGAATATCTTCTTCTCGGATACGGATCTGGTGGTATCCTGATCGGAGGTCTATCTTTGAGAATACCGACGCTCCCTTGAGTTGGTCCAATAAGTCATCAATCCGAGGATGGGGATATTTGTTCTTCACCGTTACCGCGTTGAGCTTCCGATAATCAGTGCACATTCTGAGGCTACCATCTTTCTTTTTGACAAACAAAATCGGAGCTCCCTAAGGGGATACGCTCTGTCTGATTAGCTTTTTGGCCAAAAGTTCTTCCAGTTGTTTCTTAAGCTCTTCTAGCTCGGGAGGTGCCATTCTGTACGGAGCAATTGAAATCAGGCCCGTTCCCGGAATGAGGTCTATACTGAACTCTACTTCTCTTCTCGGTGGTAAGCCAGGCATTTCGTCCGAGAAAACCTCTGGGAATTCCCCGACTACAGGAATTCGGTTTAGGGTCGGTTCCTCTGTTGCCTCTAACTTTGCAACAGAAGGGCCACTAAAGATGACAGTTTTCTCTCGGCAGTCGAGCAGGACATGGTGTTGGGACATCCAGTCCATGCCGAGGATAATATCTAGCTTAGTTAGGGGCAAACAAATTAGGTTGAGCTTAAACTCTCGGCCTAACACTTGGATAGGACATTCTAGACACATTTGGGAGGTAATTACAGAAGAATTGGTTGGGGTAGAAATGGATAATTTGTAAGGCATTTCTACTGGGGATAGTTTTAGCTTGTTCATACAGTCAAGGGAAATGAAAGAATGTGTGGCTCCACAATCAAATAACACGGCACATGGAACACTATTTACTTGACAAGTACCTCGGATCAGCTCGTCGGCATCGGTTACTTCTTCACCATCCATAGTGTAAACTTTGCCTCTCTGCATCGGTCGGTTAACACCAGTCTGATGAGCCTTGGTCACATTGACCTCTTCCTTCACAATGTTCTCGGTACACCGAGCTGCAAAATGACCAGGCTTGCCACAGCGAAAACAGGATCCCCTTGCTCTGCTCGGATCCAGACTCCAACATTCTCCCTTGTGCTGCTTTCCACAATGCTGACATATCGGATAGGGACCAGGAACAACCACCATCTGACCACCACTCCTCGGAGGTGTCGACATTCTGAATCTCGGATTCACATAGGGAGCAGATCTCTGTACAACTCCTTTTCCTCTGATTGGACCCACTGCTTTTTGTGCCGACCTGCTCCGCTTTCCGTCGGCTTTCCTCTTGAGCCCCTTCTCATAGGTGCTAGCCGTGTTTACCAGCTGCGAGAGATTGGCCACATTCTGATATTCGAAAGCGAGCCAAATATCATCACGGAGACCAGATTCAAACTTGATGCACTTGGTACGCTCATCGGCATCTCGGTAGCTTCCAGAATAACGGATCAAATCCTCGAACTGAGCAACATATTCCTCGACACTCAAGTTCCTCTGTTCCAGCTTGAGAAAAGCGAGCTCCTTCTCTCTCCCGACATCCTCGGGAAAGTACTTTCCGAGGAATCGAGCTCGGAACAAATCCCAAGTAATGGCTTCATTAGCCGCTTCCAGTCCACGGCTCTGCTGCTCCCACCAGTGCTCGGCTTCACTAGCCAGCACAAACTCAGCCAACCTCACCCTGTACTCATAGGGCGGTTGCAGAGATCGGAAAATCTTCTCAATGTCTTGGAGCCATCGCTGCGCTCCATCTGGATTATAACTCCCTTCAAACCGAGGTGGTTCGTTCTTTCGAAATCGGCTCATCCAGTCGATCTCGACCGAAGCCGAAGGTTGAGGCTGAAGGGCTGCAGTTGCAGCTGCTGCGGCTGCGGCGATGTTCTAAGCGAGGTTCTCCGCCTGATTCTGCTGAGCCTGCGCTTGGTTCTGCTGTAGTTTAACCAGAGTTTCCAATACAGCAGCAATTCGGTCATTATCAGCTCTCCTCCCAGCCATGCTGCTCAGTCATGGAGAGAAAGCCAATTAACCACCGAATAATCAAGTAAACATATATATACATATCAACATATATCTCTATAAGCCCTATTGTCTAACTTAGGCTTCTAGACTTTACTTATCTGTAACTCTCTTGGTGAGTAACCACTGGAGTCCTTTGCAAATCCAATAGGCCGAGGAGAAACTGCTCTGATACCAAAAATGTAACACCCTATATAATAATTACCCTTACACCGAAAATAAGGATTTAAAATTTTCTTTTAAAAATAAATATGATAATTTGCCAAAGTAATTTTTTTCTTTCCATTAATACAAAAACATCAGAGTTATAAAGCGAATGACTTAATACATCAACAAGTAAAGGCGAAACAACATAGTTACACCGAGTTCATATTCAAAATACAAGTTCAATAAAAGTTTAGCTCGGCCAACTGGCCGAGGCCCATCTAGGCAATCCGAAGCCAAAAATACAAAAGAGTGTTTTAGCTCGGCCCAACTGGCTGAGACCCAACAAATTCTCCGACTCTAAATAACTTACTCTCCCTGTGAGAGAGAGTGAACCTGCTCGGCCGGGGACTGCGTCTGCTCGGGATCAGTACCTGAAAAATGGTAAGGAGGTGAGCATTACACAGAACTTAAATAAGCAGTTTCTAACATGCCATACCGAACTACCAAGCCAAATACAAGTAGTCAATTAGGACATAAGTAATGAGTAATCAAACCATATATCACATGCATACATCATCATTCAGCTCGGTTCACATCATACATTCTCATCAAGCTCGGTTCACATGCGTACAATCTCAAATAGCTCGGCTTACATTATACAATCTCATTTAGCTCGGCTCACATCATAATCCAGTATCCATTACCTATTAGTTATACCTCGGTTCATCCGATTAATTCCCCTTATATTCCTCTTACTTCCTACACTCGGTTTCTCGGCCACTACTCTCTTACCTCGGTAAACCATCTCTATCTCGGATTCATTACTCATTATTCCACTTTTACATAGCTTAAAATCTTTTACTCTTCTCGGATGCATACACCCAGTGCATGTATTACACCATTTAAGGTCGGATATCGGAGTGTCCATGACTGCGAGCACCCAATACCCGTCTTACAACTGCACATACCCAGTATGCGTCTGACGCGATCAATGCACGCACCCAGTACGCGTCTTCTATGACCAGGAGCACTACCGCCGATCATTCTATGGAGTAAGGAGTGTCCATAACTGCGAGCACCCAGTACTCGTCTTACAGCGGCGCATCTCGGCGTCTTACGCGATCAATGCACCCACCCAGTACGCGTTTGCTATGACCAGGAACACATCCCACCGATTCCGTGCTCGGAACCTTGTGTGAATCATAACTGCGAGTACCCAGTACCCGTCTTACAGTTGTGCATACCCAGTATACGTCTGACGCGATCAATGCACGCACCCAGTACGCATCTTCTATGACCCGATCACACAACCATTTCTCTTTAATTCCTCTAAGTCCTTTTAACCATCTTTTAGCTCGGCCTCTCTCGGCTCAACATCTCCTTAACTCCTCTTATCTTTTCCATTAATCTCTCTCATTATCTAACTTATTTAATTTATCTCCGTTTCTCCCAGGTTACCATTTTGTCACTTCCCATTCTCACCCTCTCTTAGCTCGACCACAGATATAAATAGTGAATATCAAACCTCATAAACACTTATACCACAATAACAATATAAATAAAGCATTTAACCAATCCATCATGTAAAATATAGCATATAACCGAAAATAATGTTTCTTCTTCACCTAAAATCCATGTTTCTAGTTCATTTATTGGTTCCCTTTACCCTCTTTACCTTTTCTTTCTAACATTAACCTATATCCATTCCCTAATCTAACACCCACTCTTAGTACCCTTTATGAACACCATAGAAACCCAAACTCAAGTAGAGGTAACACTCACTCCTTGTCTCAAACCGTGTGAGATAAGAGTTGAGAGTTGAGAATGGCTTTCCTTGATGCTTGACCTTGTAAGATTCACACCTCTTAAATCCCTTTCCTCCAAGCTACACACTCAACACCGGCTGCTCCAGGGATGTCCGAAATGGGAAGATAACGACAAGAAGAAAGGTTTTCCGGCTGGTACCACTTGGTGGAAGAGAGGGTTGTGCGTGAGTGAGAAGAGAGAGTACAGGTGGAGTTGTTGGTGCTGGATTTCTGAGAAAAATGAGAGAGAGACGAAGGAGAAAGAGAATAGAAAATGTTATGTGTTGTGTATTGGTTTACTTTTATTATCTTACGAAGAATATTTGTGTGGTTCTCATTGGAGGCTTCTTTGAGAAGCTAGAATATGTGGACAGGATTCATTGGCTTCCAAAGGAAGCCATGAACAGTGACTTGAAATGACATAAAGCAATGATAGTGACATAAAGTGAATGATAGTACATTGTTCGGATGGTGCGAAACCCAATGGGCCAACAGCTCAACATGAGCTGTCACGGAGGAGCTAGGATATGTCGGCTCGGTATAGAGGAACAATAGTAGTTCGAGCTTCCTTTTCGGATGATAATGTGAGGTGTGCTGAGGTCAGCTAATTCGAGCTTGACAATAGGTTTCGCGTCTGACCCAATTTAGCTCGGCCGGGATCGGTTCGAGGTCCAATACTTACATACTAGGTCGGCCTATGCTTCCCATCACCTTACGACCCTTGTACAACCTCTACGATTTAATCCTATTCCTAAATAAATCATTATATACTATATATATATACATCTAAAGTTATTATATTTAATATTAATTTTCAGGTTGTTACATTCTATGTAAGGGGAAGCCTTAGTCCCACATAGGCTGGTAAGGAGAACGAAGCATGCCTTATATAGGGTGTGGATACCTTACCTACAATGGACGCGTTTTGGGGTTCACTTTTAGTGTGAGACCAAGAGCAAAACCGTGAGGGTGAAGGATGCCCAAAGCGATCAATATCCGTGTGGCGGTGCACTGGGCCCCAGTGCCCAGTATCGTACGGCTGGCTGGGGATGGGCTGTTACATTTGGTATCAGAGCCAAGGCCGGGTCGGTGTGCCAACGGGGACGTTGGGCCTCCAAGGGGGGTGGATGTAAGGGGAAGCCTTAGTCCCACATCGGCTGGTAAGGAGAACGAAGCATGCCTTATATAGGGTGTGGATACCTTACCTCACGTGGACGCGTTTTGGGGTTCACTGTTAGTGTGAGACCAAGAGCAAAACCGTGAGGGTGAAGGATGCCCAAAGCGGACAATATCCACGTGGTGGTGCGCTCGGACCCAGTGCCCAGTACCGTACGCCTGGCTGGGGCTGGGCTGTTACACCAGTAGCCTACCAATTAGCTTTGCCCCTGTCACTAGCTAATCTTCACAATGTGTTTCACGTGTCTCAGTTAAAAAGGTATGTCCACGATCCCACCATTGTTCTTAGAATCCAACCCGATGACCTAGAAATCCATGAGAACCTAACCTTTGGAGCCATGCCTATTTGAGAGCTCTAGAGTTCATGTTTTTGAGATGTATATTTTGTAGATATGCTTTTTGAGAGCTCTAGGGCTATGGTTTTATTTTGAGATAGATCTATCATGGACTTGTACTCGAATCTTGGAGATATGACTTTGGAACTATGTATGTTATGACCTACTTTTATACATATATATGTACATTATGTTTATATTACAACCATGCCTAGTTCCACTAGTTCCGCTTACTCTGATTTAATTTTATTTAAAGGATTCGGCTACGTTATTTGAAAATGGTATTAGTTCCGCGAAAGAAACAAATAGATAGTATCGCTTAATCTTACTATGTAAATACACTTTCGAAAGTATCGATACTATCGGAAACTTTGAAAAGATTTTTTATCCTAGTAAATGTCGAATTCAATACAACAATCAAAACGATTTAAATTATTTTCTCCAAGAGCTCCATGTCGTGGTATGTGCACCCGCCTTGAAAGAAAATTTTATTCCTACATTTTCTAAATACTTACAAGTCCATATTTTATCCGAGTAATAGTATAAATAGTATATTAATTACTTGGAGTTTTGTTAAAGGGTGTCACAAAAATCATGAAGTAAAAGAGTTGTAGCATGATGAAAAGAATGATTTGCTATTAAAGCTAATGTAAATGATTGAATTGGGCATGCTATATTTGATTGTGTGAAATATATGATTAATTGCGTTTGGCTTGGTAGTTCATTATATCGTAGTAGAAACTGCTCTCCTATATTATTGTGTAATACTCACCTCCTTAACATTTTTCAGGTACTGAGCTGGAGTATACACTAGGACTGGCCGAGCAGGATTACTCTCCCTCACAGGGAGAGTAGGGTTGTTGTGGGTTTTAGAGCATTTTAGTTGACCTAAGCCTCATACATTATTTTGTTGTATATGGGTTGTATCTACTTTTTGAGTGAGGCTTAGGATGTTTTCATTTGGACACAGCTTATGTTTTGTTTCTTGGTTCACCTACTTGGCCTTTCTGCTGGTACTCTGAAAACTGATACAGTTGTTTTATTTTTGAGCCCATGGGGCACTTATATGATGCATACATATATGATATGAGCCATGCTGGCTACTGTTTATATTATGTGAATGTATTCAACAAGTTGAGAATTTAGAAAAGTCCGAAAAACAAACAAAACTCCGTTCGTTTGACGGTTGATTTTTAATAAATTAAAAAGGAATTTTTAAGTTCACATTTTTAAATTATGGGAAATTAAGGGTAGTAAATATAGGGTGTTACATTTATGGTATCAGAGCAGTTTCCCTCAGCCATGGAGTGTGGACTGACTACTCCATGGGTTACTCACCGAGCGAGTAACCAAAGTAAAGAGTTTAGTGTCTAAGTTAGCTAGTATTAGATATATATATATATATATATATATATATATATAGTAATGCTTATAATTGTTTAGTTATCAAATCTTTAACTGGCCATCCCTCCATGACTTAACAGCATGGCAGGAAGGCGGGGCGACAATAACCGAATTGCTGCTATTCTTGAGACTTTGGTTCAGATGCAACATAACCAGGCTGATAACCAAGCGCAGAACATAGCAGCAGCAGTGACAGCCGCAGCAGCAGCAATGCAGCCTCCTCCGCCAGCTCCAGTTGAGATTGACTGGATTTCTCGATTCCGAAAGAATGATCCACCTTGCTTTGAGGTAGAAATGACCCCGATGGGGCATAGAGATGGATACATGAGATTGAGAAGATTCTCCGTTCTCTTCAACCACCAATGGAGCAGCATGTCCGATTAGCTGAATTCATGCTGACCAATGAAGCAGAGCATTGGTGGGATCAGTAGAGGAGAGGATTGGTGGCAGCTAATCCTGTGATTTCTTGGGAGGTGTTCAAGGACCTTTTCCTAGGGAAGTATTTCCCTGAGGATGTTCGGAGAGAGAAGGAGATTGCTTTTCTCCAATTGACTCAAGGTTCTATGTCAGTTGGGGACTATGCAGCTCGGTTTGAAGATCGCATCCGCTTTTCTGATTATCGGGATGCAAGCGACCGTGGCAAGTGTGTTAAGTTTGAAGCTGGGCTTAGGAGTGATATTCGCCTCTCGTGTGAATATCACAACATTGATAACTTGGCTCGTTTGGTCAACATGGTAAGCACATATGAAAAGGCCAGGGTCTTAAGAGGAAGATGGCCGAAGATAAAAGTAGGACAATGCAAAGAAGTGGTGGTCCTATAAAGGGCAAGAGCTCGGTGCAGCGACCAGGCCCCTATCCCCAGCCTAGATCAGGTCCAATAGGGAGTGCTCCTGGTCCTATTCCGCCTTGTCCTCATTGTGGCAGGTTGCACAGGGGTCCGTGTTGGAATCTGAACTAGAACCAGAACCAGAACCAGCCTAATGTCACATGTTTCAAGTGTGGGAAGCCGGGTCATATAGTTGCTAATTGCCCAAAGAATGCAGTTAAGAAGGAAGCTAATGTGACTAGGGCACAGAGGGTTGGTGATGGCCGTCCACTACAACAGGGAAAGGTGTATACTCTTGGTGGGGAAGTGGTCACCGATGCTGATGAGCTGATTCGAGGTATTGGCCATGTTAATGATATTCCTTGTGGTATTCTTTTTGACTGTGGAGCTACACACTCTTTTATTTCTGTCAATTGTATGGAGAGATTAAAACTGTCTGCAGTTGAGATGCCTTTCAAGTTGTCTGTGTCTACCCCTACAAATTCAGCTGTGGTTATATCTTTGATGTGTTTGGCTTGGTAGTTCATTATATCGTAGTAGAAACTGCTCTCCTACATTATTGTGTAATACTCACCTCCTTACCATTTTTCAGGTACTGAGCTGGAGTATACACTAGGACTGGCCGAGCAGGATTACTCTCCCTCACAGGGAGAGTAGGGTTGTTGTGGGTTTTAGAGCATTTTAGTTGACCTAAGCCTCATACATTATTTTGTTGTATATGGGTTGTATCTACTTTTTGAGTGAGGCTTAGGATGTTTTCATTTGGACACAGCTTATGTTTTGTTTCTTGGTTCACCTACTTGGCCTTTCTACTGGTACTCTGAAAACTGATACAGTTGTTTTATTTTTGAGCCCATGGGGCACTTATATGATGCATACATATATGATATGAGCCATGCTGGCTACTATTTATATTATGTGAATGTATTCAACAGGTTGAGAATTTAGAAAAGTCCGAAAAACAAACAAAACTCCGTTCGTTTGACGGTTGATTTTTAATAAATTAAAAAGGAATTTTTAAGTTCACATTTTTAAATTATGGGAAATTAAGGGTAGTAAATATAGGGTGTTACATTTATGGTATCAAAGCAGTTTCCCTCGGCCATGGAGTGTGGACTCACTACTCCATGGGTTACTCACCGAGCGAGTAACCAAAGTAAAGAGTTTAGTGTCTAAGTTAGCTAGTATTAGATATATATATATATATATATATATATATAGTAATGCTTATAATTGTTTAGTTATCAAATCTTTAACTGGCCATCCCTCCATGACTTAACAGCATGGCAGGAAGGCGGGGCGACAATGACCGAATTGCTGCTATTCTTGAGACTTTGGTTCAGATGCAACATAACCAGGCTGATAACCAAGCGCAGAACATAGCAGCAGCAGTGACAGCCGCAGCAGCAGCAATGCAGCCTCCTCCGCCAGCTCCAGTTGAGATTGACTGGATTTCTCGATTCCGAAAGAATGATCCACCTTGCTTTGAGGTAGAAATGACCCCGATGGGGCATAGAGATGGATACATGAGATTGAGAAGATTCTCCGTTCTCTTCAACCACCAATGGAGCAGCATGTCCGATTAGCTGAATTCATGCTGACCAATGAAGCAGAGCATTGGTGGGATCAGTAGAGGAGAGGATTGGTGGCAGCTAATCCTGTGATTTCTTGGGAGGTGTTCAAGGACCTTTTCCTAGGGAAGTATTTCCCTGAGGATGTTCGGAGAGAGAAGGAGATTGCTTTTCTCCAATTGACTCAAGGTTCTATGTCAGTTGGGGACTATGCAGCTCGGTTTGAAGATCGCATCCGCTTTTCTGATTATCGGGATGCAAGCGACCGTGGCAAGTGTGTTAAGTTTGAAGCTGGGCTTAGGAGTGATATTCGCCTCTCGTGTGAATATCACAACATTGATAACTTGGCTCGTTTGGTCAACATGGTAAGCACATATGAAAAGGCCAGGGTCTTAAGAGGAAGATGGCCGAAGATAAAAGTAGGACAATGCAAAGAAGTGGTGGTCTTATAAAGGGCAAGAGCTCGGTGCAGCGACCAGGCCCCTATCCCCAGCCTAGATCAGGCCCAATAGGGAGTGCTCCTGGTCCTATTCCGCCTTGTCCTCATTGTGGCAGGTTGCACAGGGGTCCGTGTTGGAACCTGAACTAGAACCAGAACCAGAACCAGCCTAATGTCACATGTTTCAAGTGTGGGAAGCCGGGTCATATAGTTGCTAATTGCCCAAAGAATGCAGTTAAGAAGGAAGCTAATGTGACTAGGGCACAGAGGGTTGGTGATGGCCGTCCACTACAACAGGGAAAGGTGTATACTCTTGGTGGGGAAGTGGTCACCGATGCTGATGAGCTGATTCGAGGTATTGGCCATGTTAATGATATTCCTTGTGGTATTCTTTTTGACTGTGGAGCTACACACTCTTTTATTTCTGTCAATTGTATGGAGAGATTAAAACTGTCTGCAGTTGAGATGCCTTTCAAGTTGTCTGTGTCTACCCCTACAAATTCAGCTGTGGTTATATCTTTGATGTGTTTGGCTTGGTAGTTCATTATATCGTAGTAGAAACTGCTCTCCTACATTATTGTGTAATACTCACCTCCTTACCATTTTTCAGGTACTGAGCTGGAGTATACACTAGGACTGGCCGAGCAGGATTACTCTCCCTCACAGGGAGAGTAGGGTTGTTGTGGGTTTTAGAGCATTTTAGTTGACCTAAGCCTCATACATTATTTTGTTGTATATGGGTTGTATCTACTTTTTGAGTGAGGCTTAGGATGTTTTCATTTGGACACAGCTTATGTTTTGTTTCTTGGTTCACCTACTTGGCCTTTCTACTGGTACTCTGAAAACTGATACAGTTGTTTTATTTTTGAGCCCATGGGGCACTTATATGATGCATACATATATGATATGAGCCATGCTGGCTACTATTTATATTATGTGAATGTATTCAACAGGTTGAGAATTTAGAAAAGTCCGAAAAACAAACAAAACTCCGTTCGTTTGACGGTTGATTTTTAATAAATTAAAAAGGAATTTTTAAGTTCACATTTTTAAATTATGGGAAATTAAGGGTAGTAAATATAGGGTGTTACATTTATGGTATCAAAGCAGTTTCCCTCGGCCATGGAGTGTGGACTCACTACTCCATGGGTTACTCACCGAGCGAGTAACCAAAGTAAAGAGTTTAGCAAGTTTCATTTAATCGATTACAACCTCTCTGATTTTTATATGATGCAACAAAGTTAATCGATTACTTGAGAAGATAATCGATTACTCTCTCTTGCAAACATACAAATATACAAAGTTTTGTAACATCAAGTATTTTCACTAAGGTTAAATGCAGAAAACACTTTTTCATGCAAAAACACGTTTTTCTTCTTCTCTCTTAAAATGAAAAACTTATTGGCTTTTGTAACTCTTAAAGAAATAAAAACTCCATTACCTTACAATTTGATCTAAGGAGAAGGTTTCTAATCTATGCCTTGCTTGAGTCTTCCATCTTGAATACTACTTGCACTTGTGAGCTTGAACTTGAGTTGGCTTGTTATCATCAAAACACTTTCTTGAATTAAACTTGAAGTCCATAGAGTTTGAAGCATGTCTTCCAACTAGCTTGACTTCCAACACTCTCCCTTTTTGATGATGACAAACAACGATTCTGATATGCTCTTTATTATCTGCATCACAAGTGTTATACAAGCAAAAACATATATATATATATATATATATATAATAACAATAACCTTCCTTAGAACAATAATCACAAGGATATAATAATCCATATTATCTCCCCCTGTATAGATGCATAAAATATATCATTTCGAAAAAGATTTGCATTTGCATCTTCAGAGTATCTCTCCCCCTGTATGAATCAATAATAATCAATCACAATATCAGAATATCTCTCCCCCTTTTGTAATCATCAAAAAGCTGTGTTATCTCCCCCTGAAACACTGAGAAGACACATCAATAATAACAAGAGAGATAAACAGAGTCACATACTCAAAAGAGGTGAGAGGCAGAAGTTAAACCAATTTCTCTACGAATGAAAAAGAAATTTTCTTTTGGAAGCGGTTTCGTAAAGATATCAGCTAACTGCCGCGAAGTATCAACATACTCAATAATACAATCACCCTTTTGAATATGATCACGAATAAAATGGTGTCGAATCTCAATATGCTTGGTGTGCGAATGTTGCACTGGGTTTTTGGTAATACTAATAGCACTGGTATTATCACATTTTATGGGAATGTGATCTAGACTTACACCAAAGTCTAGGAGTTGCTGTTTTAACCATAAGATTTGCGCTCAACAGCTACCCGCGGCGACATATTCAGCCTCAGCTGTAGATAGGGCCACACTAGACTATTTCTTGCTAGCCCATGATACCAATAAATTGCCAAGAAGATGACAAGTGCCGCTAGTGCTTTTTCTATCTACTTTGCAGCCAGCAAAGTCAGAATCAGAATACCCAACAAAATTACATGAAGAACCTTTGGGGTACCATAAACCCATGTCAGTTGTGCCAGACAAATATTTCATTATACGTTTGGCAGCAACCATGTGCGTTTCTTTTGGATTCGATTGAAAATGGGCACAAAGACACACACTAAACATTATATCCGGCCTACTTGCCGTTAAATAGAGAAGGGATCCGATTATACCTCGATATTTAGTGATTTCTACGGATTTACCTCCTTCATCTTTATCCAAATAGCAAGATGTGCTTATAGGTGTTGCTACTGCCTTGGCCTTATCCATGCCAAATCGCTTCAATAGCTCCTTGTAGTACTTTGTTTGGCTAATGAAAATCCCATCCTTTGCTTGCTTTATTTGAATCCCAGGAAAAAGTTCAGCTCGCCCATCATAGACATCTCGAACTCTTCCTGCATCATACTCGAAAATTCCTTGCAAAGGATTTCATTAGTAGCACCGAAAATAATATCATCTACATAAATTTGAACTAAAAGAATGTCCTTTCCTTTCTTTTTAATAAAAAGTGTGTTATCAACCTTCCCTCTTTCAAAATTATTTTCTAATAAAAATTTGCTAAGACGGTCATACCATGCTCTAGGAGCTTGTTTGAGTCCGTACATCGCCTTTTTCAGTTTAAAAACATAATCCGGGTGTTCATAACTTTCAAAGCCGGGAGGTTGACACACATAAACTTCTTCATTTATAAAACCATTAAGAAAGGCACTCTTTACGTCCATCTGATATAATTTAAAATCTAAAATGCATGCAAAAGCTAAAAGCAGTCTAATGGCTTCCAACCTAGAAACAGGGGCAAATGTTTCCTCATAATCTATCCCCTCTTCCTGGTTGTAACCTTGTGCAACTAACCTAGCTTTGTTTCGAACAATTAAACCAGCCTCATCGAGTTTATTTTTATAAATCCACTTAGTTCCAATAATCGGATGAGACTCAGGCCTAGGAACAAGTTCCTACACCTGATTTCTTTCGAACTGGTTAAATTCCTCTTGCATTTTTTTGGTAGAAGAAAAAATTCTATTACCACAAGCAAAAAATAAATACATCTGTCAACTCAATGCCTTTTATCTGCCACCTTCTAGGAAGGGTTCAGAAAAAGACAAAGAGGGAAAACACAACTAAAATTCCTCAAGGGCCACCTTCTAGGAAGGGTTCCCTCAAGACAAGCTAACAAATCTCACTACAAATCCTGTCTACTAAACCTTTATTGGACCAACTCCTAAAATTATAATAACAAAAGGATATTCTAAAAGCTATTTCTTTTTTAATCAAAATAAACCTCTGGTTGGGAGTACTAGATCTATTGTTGAAAGCTCTTTCATTTCTTTCCTGCCACGTGTGGTAAAGAGCAGCTACCACAACAGCCCAAAGGAGTCTCTTCATCGGCTTCCTGGACACAGCGAACATCACCCATCTCTTCCAGCTCTCAAATCGTGAAGGGAACCGTCGAATACCCAGCCAATCCATGCAACGAGAAATCAATTCAGAGCTCCAAGAGCATTCAAAGAAGATATGAGACAGCGATTCCTCAGCAGCAAGACATAGATTGCAAAAATTCGGTAAGAAACTCCAAATCATTTTGTCTCTTGTCATTAGTTTGCCATGCATAATCATCCATGAAATGAAACAATGTTTAGGAACATTGATTCGATTCCAGATGAATTTAGTCATAGGGAACAAAGTTAGGTCTCCCTTAAGGAATCTGTATCCCGAATTTACGGTATAGACGCCATCAGAGCTTGCTCTCCAATGATTATTAGAAAAACCCACACAAATCTTATCTCTGACCTTCAATAATTGCTTCCATTGCCAACTCTGCCCCTGAATCCATTGACAATCCCAGATCGAATTCTGTTTAATGTAATAGGAATGCAACCAACGAACCCAAAGACATTCCTTATTCTCAGCAATACACCACACCTGCTTACCCAAGGCTGCTATGTTCCATAATCTGCAATCCTGAATGCCAAGACCCCCAAACCGCTTCTCATTACACACAGTGGCCCAAGCAACTTTTGCTTGATACTTTCCTTGCTCATCTGCATTCCAAAGGAAATGCCTACACTGTCTTTCAATTTCCTTGAAAATAGATGCAGGCACAATAAAAATAGATGCCCAATACACATGAAAGCTTAAGAGAACAGAATTAATAAGACATACTCTGGCTTGATATGATAGGTTCCTAGACCTCCAATAAGTAATATTCTTCATTACCTTGTCCACCAAACTCTGGCAAGTATTTGCATTCCACTTCCTAGATGAAAGAGGGATGCCCAAATACCTACAAGGAAACTGCCCTTCTTGGAATCCAGTAATCTCCATAAGGCTGTTTTTAGTATGCTGATTAATCCCAGCCATGAATATGTGAGATTTTTCAAGACTAACTTGTAGCCCTGACCAGAGATGAAAATCCTGAAGTGATTCCTTTACCAATCTGACACTAGCTGGGTGTGCCTTGCAGAAGACCATAATGTCATCTGCAAAAGCCAAGCTAATCAAGCCAACCTCCTTACATGCTGGATGAAACCTAAAATTTCTTGCTTTAGAAGCCAAATTTAGTCTCCTAGTAAGAATGTCCATAGCTAGCACAAACAATAGAGGAGACATAGGATCCCCCTGCCGAATACCTCTAGAAGCCCAAAATCTATTTCCTTGGTAACCATTCACAACAATAGAATATGAAACAGATCTGATGCAAGCCATTACCCAATTTATAAACTTCAAAGGAAACTTTAGAGCTAGCAACATCCTTTCAATAAAATTCCACTCCAAAGTATCATAAGCTTTCTTGATGTCAAGCTTGATCATACACCTAGGAGAAATAGACTTCCTGCCATAGAACCTAACAAGCTCCTGAGACAAGAGAATGTTATGAAGGATACTCCTATCCTTTATAAAAGCATTCTGATTATCTGAAACCAAGGATGGTAGAACAGTAGCCAATCTGTTGCAAACAATCTTTGATATGCATTTATACACAGTGGAACAACATGCAATAGGATGAAATTGGTGGACCTTAGAAGGTGCATCAACTTTAGGGATCATTACTAAATTAGTATGATTCACTTCTCTTAACAAATAGCCACCAGAGAAAAAATCCTTGATTGCCAAGCACACATCCTTCCCTACTGTATCCCATGTTGAATGAAAGAAACCAGAGCCAAATCCATCAGGTCCAGGTGCTTTGTTCTTATTAATAGAGAACATAGCATCCTTAATTTCTTCATCAGAAATTGGTTTGATTAGAGATAATTGTTGATCCCTACTCAAACAATTTCCCTGATCTATCACATCCTGACCAAATAACTCTCCTCTGCTTGTGCTAAAAAATAAACTCTGGTAGAAGTCCTCAAACAAAGCCATAATTCCTGATTGACCTATCACAGCATCTCCCCTATCATCCAGAAATCTCACCACTCTGTTTTGATACCTCCTCTTCCTAATAGAGTCATGAAAAAGCTTGGAGTTTGTATCTCCATATCTCAACCAATCCAGCTTAGCTTTTTGATTGAGAAAAAGAAAAGCATCCTGTTGAACCTTGCTATACTGACTTGCAATCTCCTTCTCATCTTCATGAAGAAAAGAGTCAAAAGGATTCAAAATAATCTCATTTTGAATAGCCTCTAACTTACCTTTAAGTTCAGCTTCTCTAATATCAATATTTGAGAAATGCAATCTGTTCAAGTTTGATAAAGGCTTCTTTAACTCCTTTAGTTTCTTCCATAACACATACATTCTACTACCTTCAATCTCTCTCTGCCAAACTTGGTCAACAATGCTCTGATAACTAGAGTGGTTAGCCCACATGTTAAAAAACTTGAAAGAATGTTGAACAGGCTCTATCTGACCACCCCAATCAATCAAAATGGGAGAATGATCTGAAAGACCAGGATTAGCAAACATAGCACAGACATTAGGCCAAGCCCTACGCCACTCTCCATTCACCAAAGCCCTATCCAGTTTTGCAATGATTCTATCTAAGGCTGATTGTTTATTGCACCAAGTGAAAAAACAACTTGCCTGATTCATATCTAAAAGACCACAATCATCCATACACCTCTGAAGATCCCTTGAACTATTAAGATCAATAGGGTTGCCTCCAATCTTCTCATGATCATTCAAACAGGTATTAAAATCCCCCAAAACAATCCAAGGAATATTAATAGAGCCCTGTAGATAAACTAGAGATTGCCAAAGCTCTGTCCTCACCTGATTATCATTGTCTGCATAGACAAAAGTCACATATAATTTCTCCTGATTTTGAAGTCTAGTATGTAACATCCCGAATTTTTATTCTAATAATAATTAGAATAATAGTAAGATTTGGAAGTGAGGATTATCATTGAAGGGATTTAAAATGATGTATTAGGAGTACTTTGAGTGCCATATAGGAGTCTAGGAGCATTGGCATCGAGAAGAAAATTTAAAGAAGACCCAAACGAGTGTTAAGAATCGATTTTTCGGTGTTATAAACACCCGACGTTAGGAAATTCAAAATAAAAGATTTAGGACTCAAAACACAATTTCCACCGTTGGATATGAAGGTATGATTTTTAGGAAGTTACTCGTCAAATTTGAGCAAGATCCGACGGTGAACGAAGAAGTTATCTCGAATTGAAGCAGGAAGAAAATAGGAGGAAAATAGGAAAATGAATAAATGGGGTACTGGGCAAAACACTGGAGTCTTTTGGAAAAGACTCGAGTGTTTTGGAAAAGACTGGAGTCTTTTAGAAAAGACTCGAGTGTTCTCAGCCTCTACTCGAGTCTTTGTGAAAAGACTCGAGTGTTTTACATATCCTGAATCAGGGAAAGGCAAAGCCCTCAGATTCACTCGAGTCTTTTAGAAAAGACTCGAGTATTTTTCATGAATTCACTCGAGTGATTGGGAAAAGACTCGAATGTTTTTATCAGATCAGCAAAAAAATAAAAACACGAGTTGGGGTCATTTTAACCCCAAAAATCACTTTCTCACTCTTCTTTTCTCCGGCTTCTCTCTAGGGTTTTCATCCCCAATCCTTCTCCAATGTTAAAATAACACCAAATCAAATCAAATTAACATCCCATAATCATTCCCCATCAAATCCCCATGATTTTCTATCAACAAAAACCCCAATTTCATTCTCAATCCCTCAAATCCCCAATTCCCAATTCAAAACCCTAAATCCTTCCAATCCCCATAATCACTCAATGTTATCAAAAATTAGTGCCACAAATCAATTCCTCATGAATTTTCCCTCTCCAAAAACACATATTACTTCCTCTTTCTCATGAAATTCCAATTCCCTATCAAACCCCAATTTGTTTAATCGGTGGCATAGGGTCTTCTAATCATGCAAGGAAGCTTGGGAAGTGATTAAGGGCAAGGAAAAGGAAGCTAAGAGGCATGGATTAGAGCTTGGTGAGGATGCTCCCTCAAAACCCCATTTTGGTTCTTGCTCTTCAAAGAGGTAAGAAGGGTTGTTCACATTACCTTTACTTAGAGAGTAAATTCTAGGATGTTATAGTGGTAGCTGAGAATAGATTAGATTAGTTATAATAATATACAATAGGGTAATTGCAATAGACAATAAACAAAGCTTAGGAATAAAGGAAATGAACTCATTAGATAAATTGCGAATATATGTAGTATATGATGATGTTTGTAATGTGTGAATTTAGTATGGAAATGTTAAATGAACGGATAATGAATGAGGAAACTATAGGGAAATAAAGGTAATAAATCGAGTAGGTGAATAAATAAAATAAACCCGCCAAATTGTTTGTAATGCTATGTGTAAGTGAATTGTGTTGTTATGCTTGAATGCTTATATGTGAGATAATGGGTCTTAAAAATGAACCTAGGACTTAGTAAGATTAGAGGTATCACAAGCTAATGAAAGAATCAGAATATTGGGTATGTGTGGGAAATTAATATAGATAGTTAAACAAGAATAGTAATCAATTAATTAATCGAAAAGATAAGTAAGGGGGTTGATTCATGGGCTTGGGAGTTGAATTTTGGGTGTGTATAATTATGATTAAGTTTAGGGTTAGATAATATGATTTTCTCTCTTTAATATATATGTTATTGTTCATGAAATTGCTTGACCCTATTTGCTACATGAAATAAGCATGATTATTAGTTGTATTTGTGGTTTGTTTTGTATTAGTTGTTTACCTTGCAATTAGTTGAGGAATTTATGGACATTGTAAGTAATAAGTTGAAAAAGGAATTTATGAGAATAAGGAGTAAGAAATTGTTTATGTTAGTAAATATGTAATTATGTAACTTCAAGTGAAAAAAATGAGATGTTTTGAAAAGTTTATATGAATTGGAAATGAGAAGTGTTACTTTGCAAATTGAGTATGAGAAATGAAAGAAATAAAGTGGTAATGCAAAGTAAGGAAAAATAAGAAGGTCTGCAGCTATTAATCGCGTTTTGGGATCCACACCCATTAGGTGCACACGGTTAGGACAGGGTCCTACTAGCAAAGTAGGCCCGAATTAGCCCCAATAGGTACAAAGCTCGCTCAGGAAAAATCCCCATAAGGTCAAAGGCTCGTTAGGTTACGTGGATCCTACGCGATGATTAATAGCTGCATTACCAAATAAAAACATGAAATATGAATAAATGAGAATATATGAAAGAGAGTGAAGAAAAGAAAATAAAGAAAAGGCCCTAACGAGGGAAAGGTCTTATGGGTCAAGAAGTCCTGAGTGAGAAGAAGTCCTATTGGGTGAAGATACCATCCTAACCAATGTGCAAGCAAGAATACCTAATGGAATTATTATTTTGCTAGTAAAGCAAAAGACAAGATAAAAGTCCGATGCGATCCTGACGAGGCGTATCGGCATTAAAAGAATTAGTCGGCGCTCAGTACCGTACGGCTGGCTGAGGTTGGACTACATAATGAATACTGTAAAATGAAATAAAGAATGGAATTAAAAGAAAGCTAGCACAGGAATCTTCATGTATAAGTATGCTAATAAAAATGAAAGAAAGAAAGGAAAACCAAAGATTAAAAGAATTAGAAGAAGTAAATTATATGCAAGCTTTATGAATAAATGTATATTAATGGAATGAAATAAAGAATAAGTGAAGAAATGTATATTAAAAGAATGTTAAAATAAGAGAAAAATTAAAACAACTTAATTATATATGAAAATTTATGAATAAGGAAGATTCAGAATAGTGTAGGCTTAGTTATTTGCTATGTCTTATTTTAGAATTTATCTTCCTAAGTCCTGTGTAATGCTACCCTTCTTGCTATACTTTTACAGGTACAGAAGCGGAGTTTACATGGGTCATGGCCGAGCAGATTTATGTTCCACTACGTGGGATATATATATTGTTTTGAGTGGACTATTATTTTGTAAAACGGAATATGTAATAGTTTTATGCCCTGAGACTAGTTCTAATCGGGCGTAGGATCATTTAAGTTGTTTGTAATATTTTTGTGTTTTATGTTTTTAAATAATTTTGGTTTGACAGGTTTAAAAGAAGAAAACTTTGGAAAGTCCGATAAACAGAGGAAACTCTGTCGGATTCTTCCTAAGGGTTTTTACAAGTATTTAAGTTTAAAAAAAAAAAGAAATTTTAAATCACCAATTTGATTAAAACCTAAAAATTAACTAATTAAAGTGAGGACGTCACATTTATGGTATCAGAGCAGTTTTTCCTCGGCCTTGGAGTTTGGAGTCACAACTCCTGTGGTTTACTCACCAAGCGAGTAACCGATATGTATAGTCAAGTGTCTAAGTTAGGCGAATGGGATGCATATATATATAGCTATCTATGCATATATGTGTTCAATTGCTATCTTAACCAGGATTAAGTAGTGACAAAGACGATAGGACGCTAGTTTAAGCTTAACTAATTCCCTCGATGGTGTTATCGTTTAAATAGAGTGTAAGGGTAGGATTGGTCGTCCTTACTCTTTCAACTATTAAATGATGCTATCATCAACAAACCCGATGATGTTGTTGCTATTGATACATGTGAGATTGAGACTGACCATCTCGATCTTCGCACTTGTCAACAGTCAATGTCATTGAAGACTTCGAATTAGCACAAACTCCAACCAGGCATTCAATTTCCCCGAGAAGTATCTCTCTCAGAAGGAAGGGAATCAAGTTCACCCTAGAAACCATCTCCAGCTTTTCCGAAAAGCCAAGCCAGACACTGGTAGTCCGTGATCTGTTGGGAGTCTTCCCACTAAGATTTCTGAACGGTCGCCTGTGAGAAAAGCCAAAATCTTGTCAACCTTACAAAGTATCCACGCCGAGATCAACCAAGACTGAACCATTGAACCATGGTCTCTGGTAAAAGTAAGAACCCGACATTGGTGCGCTGTTGATAGACGTGAAGTTGGGTTTGATCACCTCAACCTTTGCAGCTATTAACAGATGATATCATTGCAATCTTCTTAATGAAGTTGAAACAATCAAAATAAGAACTCTCCAAGGAAATAGATCCCTTGAAAGCAAGGAAACCAACCGAATGGTGTTCTTTTCGAATTCTTTACATAGAACCGGAAAGTAGATCCCAAAGCGAAACTAGAAGAGAAGAGTCTTAAGCTATTTCATCAGTTTAGGAATGGCATAGCCGAATGCCTAATCTTTGAAAATATAACCAACCCTATAGGAATCACTTCTAAATTCCATGAAAAGCCAAATCAGATTCCGGGAGTTCAAGTTTTAACGGGAATCTTGTCATGGTTCCTGAAAAGAAACCGCGAGAAGGGGTAAACCTTAACGACTTAGTGGGTCTCCACATCAAGACTGACAAGGTTAAACTATTAGTCTGTACTCCTCATTCAGTATAAGAACCTGGATGCGTGCGAACACAAGCCTTCGCAAACCCTTAGGAATTTAATCCAACCCGTCGATCAACAATAGGTTGTTAGCTCAACTTCAATCTCGAAAGTGATGAAACACTCAAGAGTGACACAAGGGAAAGGTGGACCACAACTTCAAGTGATACAAACCTTTTTGTTCAAGGACAATGGAGGACAAGTAGGGACCTCGAGGCTAATCTCATTAGCACTTTTAGTCCATACCAAATTCACAACGTATCTCCTTTAAGATCCAGTTTGGGATAAGCTGAAACCGGGTTGCTGGCATGCACTCAACGTGAGATTTAAGTTTCGTAGATCTCTGATACTGCCCAATAAAGCGTCTAAATTTCAAGAGTGCTGGTATACCTCAATCCATGGCCGCCAAGTATCGTTCAAGACTTTATTTGTGTTTCCGTTGAACCATGGATAATGGTTTAATTTGTGCAAGTAAACCTCCGTCTTCTTGTTCTGACCTTCTTGGTTCTGAACCAATCTTGATGCAACAATTTCAATCCTAATCAAATGTGTCCTTGTTTCAACCAACTAAGGTTGGTGAACTCTTGAATCCTTCTCTTTGTTTTCATTGGTAAATATTAGACGTTCATGGAGTTCTCGCCTTGACTACTCAATTCAGTCACCTCGTATGACGAATGCTGGACCCCTTTACCAGGTACCCTTACCGAGATCGATCAAGTCAATCATCGCTCTGTAGAAAGCACATCTTTCGTTGATTTTCCAACGAAGATGCACTCTCTGGGATAAATCTCTATTATCTTCAGGGGCGACATGTAACCAGTCATGTTGCTACCCCACAATGTCGGTGCTGCACGATTCTTTTATGTTGGCAGCCGACCGATACTCGCTAGTCACCGAACATTATGGAAAAAGCCACGATACCATAAGATGCTGAAATTTCTACACTCTCATCACCTCTCACGTCTTTGGTCATCTTGCAAAACCCATTAAGCATTCCCTTGAATGCTTCTAGTTTCTTCTTTTCATCTTCACTCCCTTCGAGTTTCAGGTATCTAGTGATAGAACTCGGATGTGTATGCAGGAGTTTGCCAAATTGTAGGAATCTAGTATGATTCAATGCTACCACAAGTAGTCAAACCCCCCTTCACTCCCACTTCTGAAGAACGCTTGGGAAATCCATACACTCCATGCTTAGTAGCGACCGAACCTACTCCTAACATTGATATAATCAAGTATGTCGATGCTAAGTGGGGGAGGATTTCAATCCAAACGATTGGGAGATGGAACTTTAATAATAAGAAAGCCGATGATCTGGTGCAGATGGAGATAATACGTGGTCTTAGAAGACAAGCATTGAAATAGGCATGAACCTAACCACACCTAGAGCGGGAAGTGAAGACCATAGTTAAAAGCTTTACCAATGGGATGATTCTCCATTTAAGGAATCGAGCGGAATTTCGGGGACGAAATTCTAATAAGTGGGGGAGAAATGTAACATCCCGAATTTTTATTCTAATAATAATTAGAATAATAGTAAGATTTGGAAGTGAGGATTATCATAGAAGGGATTTAAAATGATGTATTAGGAGTACTTTGAGTGCCATATAGGAGTCTAGGAGCATTGGCATCGAGAAGAAAATTTAAAGAAGACCCAAACGAGTGTTAAGAATCGATTTTTCGGTGTTATAAACACCCGACGTTAGGAAATTCAAAATAAAAGATTTAGGACTCAAAACACAATTTCCACCGTTGGATATGAAGGTATGATTTTTAGGAAGTTACTCGTCAAATTTGAGCAAGATCCGACGGTGAACGAAGAAGTTATCTCGAATTGAAGCAGGAAGAAAATAGGAGGAAAATAGGAAAATGAATAAATGGGGTACTGGGCAAAACACTGGAGTCTTTTGGAAAAGACTCGAGTGTTTTGGAAAAGACTGGAGTCTTTTAGAAAAGACTCGAGTGTTCTCAGCCTCTACTCGAGTCTTTGTGAAAAGATTCGAGTGTTTTACAGATCCTGAATCAGGGAAAGGCAAAGCCCTCAGATTCACTCGAGTCTTTTAGAAAAGACTCGAGTATTTTTCATGAATTCACTCGAGTGATTGGGAAAAGACTCGAGTGTTTTTATCAGATCAGCAAAAAAATAAAAACACGAGTTGGGGTCATTTTAACCCCAAAAATCACTTTCTCACTCTTCTTTTCTCCGGCTTCTTTCTAGGGTTTTCATCCCCAATCCTTCTCCAATGTTAAAATAACAGCAAATCAAATCAAATTAACATCCCATAATCATTCCCCATCAAATCCCCATGATTTTCTATCAACAAAAACCCCAATTTCATTCTCAATCCCTCAAATCCCCAATTCCCAATTCAAAACCCTAAATCCTTCCAATCCCCATAATCACTCAAAGTTATCAAAAATTAGTGCCACAAATCAATTCCTCATGAATTTTCCCTCTCCAAAAACACATATTACTTCCTTTTTCTCATGAAATTCCAATTCCCTATCAAACCCCAATTTGTGTAATCGGTGGCATAGGGTCTTCTAATCATGCAAGGAAGCTTGGGAAGTGATTAAGGGCAAGGAATAGGAAGCTAAGAGGCATGGATTAGAGCTTGGTGAGGATGCTCCCTCAAAACCCCATTTTGGTTCTTGCTCTTCAAAGAGGTAAGAAGGGTTGTTCACATTACCTTTACTTAGAGAGTAAATTCTAGGATGTTATAGTGGTAGCTGAGAATAGAAAAGATTAGTTATAATAATATACAATAGGGTAATTGCAATAGACAATAAACAAAGCTTAGGAATAAAGGAAATGAACTCATTAGATAAATTGCGAATATATGTAGTATATGATGATGTTTGTAATGTGTGAATTTAGTATGGAAATGTTAAATGAACGGATAATGAATGAGGAAACTATAGGGAAATAAAGATAATAAATCGAGTAGGTGAATAAATAAAATAAACCCGCCAAATTGTTTGTAATGCTATGTGTAAGTGAATTGTGTTGTTATGCTTGAATGCTTATATGTGAGATAATGGGTCTTAAAAATGAACCTAGGACTTAGTAAGATTAGAGGTATCACAAGCTAATGAAAGAATCAGAATATTGGGTATGTGTGGGAAATTAATATAGATAGTTAAACAAGAATAGTAATCAATTAATTAATCGAAAAGATAAGTAAGGGGGTTGATTCATGGGCTTGGGAGTTGAATTTTGGGTGTGTATAATTATGATTAAGTTTAGGGTTAGATAATATGATTTTCTCTCTTTAATATATATGTTATTGTTCATGAAATTGCTTGACCCTATTTGCTACATGAAATAAGCATGATTATTAGTTGTATTTGTGGTTTGTTTTGTATTAGTTGTTTACCTTGCAATTAGTTGAGGAATTTATGGACATTGTAAGTAATAAGTTGAAAAAGGAATTTATGAGAATAAGGAGTAAGAAATTGTTTATGTTAGTAAATATGTAATTATGTAACTTCAAGTGAAAAAAATGAGATGTTTTGAAAAGTTTATATGAATTGGAAATGAGAAGTGTTACTTTGCAAATTGAGTATGAGAAATGAAAGAAATAAAGTGGTAATGCAAAGTAAGGAAAAATAAGAAGGTCTGCAGCTATTAATCGCGTTTTGGGATCCACACCCATTAGGTGCACACGGTTAGGACAGGGTCCTACTAGCAAAGTAGGCCCGAATTAGCCCCAATAGGTACAAAGCTCGCTCAGGAAAAATCCCCATAAGATCAAAGGCTCGTTAGGTTACGTGGATCCTACGCGATGATTAATAGCTGCATTACCAAATATAAACATGAAATATGAATAAATGAGAATATATGAAAGAGAGTGAAGAAAAGAAAATAAAGAAAAGGCCCTAACGAGGGAAAGGTCTTATGGGTCAAGAAGTCCTGAGTGAGAAGAAGTCCTATTGGGTGAAGATACCATCCTAACCAATGTGCAAGCAAGAATACCTAATGGAATTATTATTTTTCTAGTAAAGCAAAAGACAAGATAAAAGTCCGATGCGATCCTGACGAGGCGTATCGGCATTAAAAGAATTAGTCGGCGCTCAGTACCGTACGGCTGGCTGAGGTTGGACTACATAATGAATACTGTAAAATGAAATAAAGAATGGAATTAAAAGAAAGCAAGAACAGGAATCTTCATGTATAAGTATGCTAATAAAAATGAAAGAAAGAAAGGAAAACCAAAGATTAAAAGAATTAGAAGAAGTAAATTATATGCAAGCTTTATGAATAAATGTATATTAATGGAATGAAAAAAAGAATAAGTGAAGAAATGTATATTAAAAGAATGTTAAAATAAGAGAAAAATTAGAAGAACTTAATTATATATGAAAATTTATGAATAAGGAAGATTCAGAATAGTGTAGGCTTAGTTATTTGCTATGTCTTCTTTTAGAATTTATCTTCCTAAGTCCTGTGTAATGCTACCCTTCTTGCTATACTTTTACAGGTACAGAAGCGGAGTTTACATGGGTCATGGCCGAGCAGATTTATGTTCCACTACGTGGGATATATATATTGTTTTGAGTGGACTATTATTTTGTAAAACGGAATATGTAATAGTTTTATGCCCTGAGACTAGTTCTAATCGGGCGTAGGATCATTTAAGTTGTTTGTAATATTTTTGTGTTTTATGTTTTTAAATAATTTTGGTTTGAAAGGTTTAAAAGAAGAAAACTTTGGAAAGTCCGATAAACAGAGGAAACTCTGTCGGATTCTTCCTAAGGGTTTTTACAAGTATTTAAGTTTAAAAAAAAAAGAAATTTTAAATCACCAATTTGATTAAAACCTAAAAATTAACTAATTAAAGTGAGGACGTCACATTTATGGTATCAGAGCAGTTTTTCCTCGGCCTTGGAGTTTGGAGTCACAACTCCTGTGGTTTACTCACCAAGCGAGTAACCGATATGTATAGTCAAGTGTCTAAGTTAGGCGAATGGGATGCATATATATATAGCTATCTATGCATATATGTGTTCAATTGCTATCTTAACCAGGATTAAGTAGTGACAAAGACGATAGGACGCTAGTTTAAGCTTAACTAATTCCCTCGATGGTGTTATCGTTTAAATAGAGTGTAAGGGTAGGATTGGTCGTCCTTACTCTTTCAACTATTAAATGATGCTATCATCAACAAACCCGATGATGTTGTTGCTATTGATACATGTGAGATTGAGACTGACCATCTCGATCTTCGCACTTGTCAACAGTCAATGTCATTGAAGACTTCGAATTAGCACAAACTCCAACCAGGCATTCAATTTCCCCGAGAAGTATCTCTCTCAGAAGGAAGGGAATCAAGTTCACCCTAGAAACCATCTCCAGCTTTTCCGAAAAGCCAAGCCAGACACTGGTAGTCCGTGATCTGTTGGGAGTCTTCCCACTAAGATTTCTGAACGGTCGCCTGTGAGAAAAGCCAAAATCTTGTCAACCTTACAAAGTATCCACGCCGAGATCAACCAAGACTGAACCATTGAACCATGGTCTCTGGTAAAAGTAAGAACCCGACATTGGTGCGCTGTTGATAGACGTGAAGTTGGGTTTGATCACCTCAACCTTTGCAGCTATTAACAGATGATATCATTGCAATCTTCTTAATGAAGTTGAAACAATCAAAATAAGAACTCTCCAAGGAAATAGATCCCTTGAAAGCAAGGAAACCAACCGAATGGTGTTCTTTTCGAATTCTTTACATAGAACCGGAAAGTAGATCCCAAAGCGAAACTAGAAGAGAAGAGTCTTAAGCTATTTCATCAGTTTAGGAATGGCATAGCCGAATGCCTAATCTTTGAAAATATAACCAACCCTATAGGAATCACTTCTAAATTCCATGAAAAGCCAAATCAGATTCCGGGAGTTCAAGTTTTAACGGGAATCTTGTCATGGTTCCTGAAAAGACACCGCGAGAAGGGGTAAACCTTAACGACTTAGTGGGTCTCCACATCAAGACTGACAAGGTTAAACTAAGTCTTCCTCATCTAAACGTGAAAAATCAAACAATTGTTGCTGCTTTTCAGATTTCCCAGACGAAGAAGGCGGTTGTGGAGATTTAGGAGCAGGACATTTCGGGGGTCTCCCCCTCTTCTTAGCCATGGTGGCTACGCAGTGGCTAGGGAAACCCTAGGTCACTGGGAGAGACGAGAGGAAACCCTGATTTTATGTTAGTTGCTGGATAAAATGCCAGAAGCCAATGCTCATCAAGCGTAGCCTCAGAAATATTCTTTGGCTCCACTTGAGAAACAAACACAAAGAAGTTACACAGATTGCTAATAGAATTGCGAGTACTTACACCTTTTGTGATGTCACCTATGATTTGATCAATGGGATGGTGCCTCGATGTTCTCCATTCCTTAGGCAAATCAGCGTTGAGCTCCATGGATTGTTCTTAATTTTTCTCCTCAACTGATTCAACCGATTTTTCCTTGCTTTTGGAATGCTCCTTTCTTTTAGCATTTGGCTCCTCATCCTCATCAATGAATTGATCTCCAAGAATACCTGAAATGTCATTAACAGATACCTTTCCCAACTTTCTGGGATCAGATTAGTCAAATGATAGATGAATAGATTCTTCAATAGTATTACGAGATTTATTGTAAATCCTATATGCTTTGCTCGAAACAGAATATCCAAGGAATATGCCCTCATCAGCTCTAGCCTCAAAACTTCCTAGATTTTCTCTACCATTATTATGCACATAACATTTACATCAAAAAACACGAAAATGGGAAATATTTGGTTTTCTCCCCTTGTACAGCTCATAGGGGGTTTTCTTTAAAATAGGCCTTATTAAAACACGGTTCGTAACATAACAAGCTGTACTCACTGCATCGGCCCAAAAATATGCAGGCAAATTCATGTCATTGAAGCATTGTTCTTGAAAGCTCTTTTAATGAACGATTTTCCCTCTCCACAACTCCGTTTTGCTCAGGAGTTCTTGGAGCTGAAAAATAATGCTTAATTCCATGTTTTTCGCAAAATTTTTCAAAAAGATGATTTTCAAATTCTCCACCATGATCAGTTTTAATGGATGCAATGCTCAAATGCAATTGGTTTTGAATAATCTTGGCTAGCTTTTTAAATTCATGAAATGCAACATTTTTATGAGTAATAAAAAGCGTCCATGTATACCTAGAACAGTCATCCACAACAACTAAACAATAATAGTTGCCACCAAAGCTTTTTGTTTGACACGGTCCAAAAAGGTCCATATGTAAAAGTTCCAAGGGCCTTTTGTAACACCCCGCACCCGTACGTGCACGAACAAATTAAATATTGTTAAAATAAACCTTGAAGTTCTGTTTTATAAAAGATTTTTGGACAAGTGGTAATTTTCATGGATTTTTATAAACAAAATATTTTTATAAGATGAGAAGTGAATAATTTTGTTGAGTTTGAAATAATTTACTAAGTGGTGATTTTATCAAAGGATGATTTTTATTTGAAAGGAACTTTCTTTTGGATTTGTTATCTTTGAAAATTCGTATCTTTTTAACTGTAACTCAGAATTTCACGATCTTTATACGAAAACGATCGTCTTAAAACATATAATTTGAGAATGTAATTTTTAGAATTTTCTGGATTGATTTATAAAAAATTTATTTCCAGAGTTTGTAAAATACGAATTTTAAGATATGTGTTTTGTGGTATTTGAAGAAACCGCAATTGGTGGTTGGAGAGACTTAGGAACCCTAGGAAAACACCTAGAAGGGGGGGTTGAATAGGTGTTGAAGCTACCTTGAAAGATTTTCGAACGAAACAAATCGAAACAATCAAAACAAATGATTTTTGCAAATTCTACAGTACTTAATCGATTAACCTGCAATTTACTCGAGTAGTACTCGATTAAACTTGAACTTAATTGATTATATATGACAGAAAATAGAAAAATCAATTTTTCATTCGAATACGAAAATCAATCAATTCACATGCAAGATCAGAGATTCAGCAGAAATGATTAACACCTATATTCTTATTGATTAACCTAGTTATGAAAATGATTTTCCCTTTATCAATTTGAACAATTAAAGATTCAATTCAATCAATTATGAAAATCAATCTTTCTAGGTTTTCAACCAAGAACGCAATCAAATGACTTGAATATAAAGAGTAAGGGTTTAGAGATACGACACAGTGATTTATCCTGGTTCACTTTCATCCACTTGAAAGCTACATCCAGTCCCCTCTTCAACCAAGAGAGATTCTTCACTATGAGGAATTAGAGTTCTCAAATTACAAGTGATTGCCTCACAAGACTCCCTTCTTGCTAGCCTACAAGAGATAACCGACACCCTTGCCTTGTAATCCTATTGATCTTCTCTCTAATCTAACCTCTACCCCTTGTTGATAATCGACACAACAAGTCTTCAATTGCTTGATGATAATCCACACACCAAGGCTTCACTTGCTTGATTCACAACCAAGACTTCTTCTTCTTCTTCAATAAGAATGCACTTGCTTGATGAAAAAATCGACACACCAAGACTTCTTGTTTGTTGTAGTGGCTTGCCTTCTTGCAAAAATTACAACACAATAGAAAACACAAAACAATCCTATGAATCTCAATCAAGAGTTATGACAATTCACCATAAGAGATTCAAAGGTTCTTGATCAAAGAATATGAAAATAGAAAAGCTTTGATCTTTGAAATTGAGAGAGAATAGAGTGGCTTAATTCTTTGTAAAACTTGTATGAAATGATTCTAATTAATCACAAATAATAGGAAAAGGTTTATATAGAATACCCAAAAGTTGTAGCACTTGAAAACTGATTTTGAGAAGTGAAAAACGTATTTTAAAAAATTAGTTCAGCAGTACTTAATCGATTAAGCAAGTCGTGTACTCGAGTAGTACTCGATTAAGTTAATCACTTAATCGATTAAGTTGGTACTGCACATGTTCAAAACTTGTTTTCTCAAAAATCCAACCTTTCCTTTAAAACCTTTAAGCCACCTATTGATTCTAGGTTAAGTGAAAACTCAAATTATGATTAAATCATGACTTATGAATGAGATTCACTACCCTCTATAATAATCTACCCAAATAAAAAACCTATGAAGCTTGAGAGGCAAAAGATAAAAGAAATACAAATACACCCAAACTTAGGTCTTCATGAGCTTGCTTTCTCTCTTCTTCATTTGATGTTTGTTGTTGCTTGTTGAGCTTGAAACTTGATCAACACATGTAGCTTGTTCAAAAACACTTTGTCATTATCAAAACATTCATCATGTTCATCATGGAACTAACAATCTCCCCCTTTTTGAAAATGACAACCCATGTTTTGAAATCGCTTGAAAAGTTGTTGATGCTTGATGTTTTCGGTTTAAAGTTTTCTTGTTGGATCTTGATGTTTTCTAACTAAAACCTTAAAGATCTAAAGTATTGTTTAAGATTTTTGAGAAACCTAAAATAAATCCCTTTGCATGTTAAGTTTTCTTGCTTAGAACCGTGATCTATGTGTGTGTTTGTGATTATTTGACAAGTAAATCTATGATCTAAGTTTGATTAATAATAAAGTGAAATTCTTTGGCTTTTCATGTTAAATCTTTTTGTTAAACCGTGATCTATGATGTGTTTCCATGTTTATTGATGAATAAATTCATGATCTAAACTTTATTTGTGAAAGAGTTTGAGTCTTTAGCCTTGCATGTTGGTTGATGATGATCTAAGTTGTTTTAAGTGTGTGCATGTAATTATCTTTGTGTGATAAATGAAAAAGTTAAGATCTTTGGTTTGCATGCTAATTTTAATGGAAAGATCATGTTTTCCTTTTTGTATGTGCCACGGTTTTTAAGAAAAGAATTAAAGAAACAAGTTTTAAATGATTTTGAGTATAAACATGACTTGATCTAGTGTTTAAGCTTGTGCATGTTTTGTTTTGTGAGGCCATTCGGCCATGTTTGATTTAACTAAGATCTATGCTTTTGTTTTGTGAAAAAGTTGATGCATGTTTGTCTTAAGACAAGATCTAATGATTTGAAACACATGCATGTTATTTTCATGAAGTTAAAATTAAATCCTTATTTTTGGTTTGAGAAAAAGGTTATGATCTTGAGTTTTAATGAAAATCTTGCTTTGATGATACTCTTGCATGTTGATATGAATAAATGACATAGTATGTTGCTTTGAAAGTAGTCTTGAAACCTACATGACTTGATGTTGATTTTATGATTTTTGTATGTTGAAAAAGTGAACAAGACCTTGTCTTCTTGCATCATGATATTCTACCATTATAGGAAGAGGTAGAAGGCTATGTTTGTTCCTCATGTAGGTTACATGCATGATAAGACCAAGTTAATTTAAGGACTTAAAAAGTACATGTGTGAGTCTTGAAATGGTTTGTAATTCGAATTGTTGCTTTGATTTTTGGTTAAGAAAATGAAATAAAAATTGTTGACTTTTCCTTTTGGATGCTCACGGTTTTTAGTTCAAAAGAAAGAAAATGATTTCATAAGTTTACGTTTTTCTTTGTGCATTAAAAATCTTACAAAACCATATATGTGTGATTCGGCCAATGCATGTTTAAATGGTTGAAAAGTTTTCTTCATGAAATAACTTATAACTATGGCTATATTCCTAGGTGTCTAGTGTTATGTGTTTGTTGAAAGTGATGTGTTGATTTCTTTGATTTCCTTGGTTTTAGGTGTGAAAAGGAATAAGTTGATTTAGTTATGTAAAAAGAAATTTTCATGATGATGATGATGATTCAAAGATCTTAAGTTTTTATATTGGTGGCTAGAAATTGTTAACCACGTGTAATTCGGTTTTGTTGAGTTAATTAAAAAGATTAAGTTAAATTATTTTCTTAAGATGTAATTGAATTAGTCTATTAAGATTATAATTTAATTAATGGTTCTAAATGGTGTAAAATGTGATTTGCATTATGTAAGTTGTGAATACTTTGAAACTTTTATGTGATTGTTCTTTGTGCTATTTGAAAAATGTTTTATTTGAAAAAGTATGATTTGAACAACTTAAAGTGATTTGAAATTTTTCCACGATATTCTTTAATCAGTATCTTATAATGTTGTGAAGCTTGGAAATTTAATGAATTAATTTTATGTGGTTTTGGAATTTTATTTTCTTGAATTTTCGTATTCTGTTTTAAAGCATAAGAACACTGATTTTATAACCAGAGTGTTTTAAATTAAGAGAAATGGATTCTGTTTTAAAGAAGAGATTATTTTAGAATTGTTTCAAAGTTTTCTTGGAAACATTTTTATTAAAGATTAAAATCGGATTTGAAATCTTTTGGATATTGGCAATGTGTTTTCGAGAAAAGAATTGTTCCAACGTGTTTTCAAAACGAAATTAAGAATTTATCGAAATCGTTCTAACGCACTGGAAAAATGTTCTAGTTCGGGTGACAAACGCAAAGGAAACGAGGCAAGGCTAGCGAGTGGGAAATCTTGGAAAGCTTTTGGGAGTTTCGTCATCGAGGTGAGAGAGGGGCTCCCCTTAAGACGCCGTGGTATTTAGGTAACATATTAAGGCGTCCAATCATCTCAAAGATTGGACCCCAATCTCGTTAGGCGATGTAGTGGGATAGCCATTGTTTGTTTGTTTGTTGTTTGTTGGGCTATCCATACGAATCGCTGAGATTGATTGTTGTCAATAGTTGATATGTTTAGCTGAAAAGGTATGATGCTATGTTTTTAATATTATGCATGAGATATTGATTTTCTTAGTATGAGAAATGATAATAATGAGATGGTGGAAGTAATGACTTAAGACTAAAAGAAAGAAAAGAAGTATGGATAAGAATTATGATAAATGATTGAGAAAGAGTTGAGTTGAGATGAGAATGGAACTGTGAAAGAGATAAGTAATGAATGAAAGAGAATTAATGGCTGAAGTTGAGAAAGAATTGAAATGAAGTGATGAGTGTCGAGATTGTGATAAGAAAATACCCGACGAGGCGAGCGGAAGCGTGGAGAAGATGAGGAGAATGACGATGATGGTGCTACTGGGCAACAACTGAGGGGAGTGACGCTGATGGTGCTGCTGAGCAACAACTGAGGAGAGGGACGCTGACGGTGTTACTGAGTAACAACTGCAGAGAGCGACGCTGATGGTGCTACTGAGCAACCACTGAGGAGAATAATGTTGATGATGATGTTGCTGAACAATGATGATGAGAAAGATGCTGCTGATGCTGATGAGCAATAGGTGATGAGATGCACGAGAAAGAGATATGAGGCAAGATGCTGCTGAGATTCCTTGGGGAATGGATCGCGAGTAGTGGTCGGGACTCGTTGAAGGGATGCACCAAGGATGAGCCGACCGTTAGGATTAAGCCGTTAATTAAAACTCTAAAACTTTAAAAGACTTTAAAAGACATTAACGAACGCGGTGAGTTATGAGTGTCGTATCGAAGTAGTGGAGAGGAAGGAACCATGAGTATCTGCGGATGCTCAGGAGGAGATTGCATTAGGGGAGGACAATGACGGTGAAACGTCAAGAAGTCTAGAGTATGTTTCTAGGCGGAACGAACTCCACATGTGGCATACGAACGTGGTAGGGACTGGGTCCAACGCCGTGGTAAGTTCTGCAGGCCAACTAGAAAATACTGTCGCCCCCTAGATTGCAAATCTTGAACAGTGAGAGGGACTGGAACGGGGCATTTGTGATTGCCACTGTACCCGAGTTTTCTACAGTGAGCCTTGATTATATGATATGATATATATTGATATGAATGAATTGAATTGATTTGAGACTGTACCCGAGTTATCTACAGATCTCCTGGCTTGGAGCCAATTGTTGAGACAGTTGTCGTGCCCGCGTGGTAAAGGTCCTGTACTCCTGTTTGCTTCCGACTAGGAAGGGTGGATGACCGAGGAGATGTAGACGTGTGTGTCTTCCTCAGTGATGACTTCCCCACATCACTGAGCAAACCGGAACGATAAGACTTAAGAGATTGAAAATAACCAAAAGAAAAGTATAGTAAAGATATTTAAGTGTTGAGAAAGATTCAAAAGAAAAGTATAAGGAATGATGTCTTGGAGTAATGGATAAGCTTGAGTAAGGAATGATGATAGATTTGAAAGGAATTGTGTAAGCTTTATGAGAAGGATTATGAGATTGTTATTGCAAGAAATTGATTATATTAATTGTGTTTATATGATGATAATGTTCATGTTGTTGTTTTGATTTGTTTGATGTTTATTATCTTGCCTTAATATTTGCCTATTGTAATTCCACATAGTCGACATAGCTGTTTTGGGTAGCTCACTCTCTCCTGTACTTCTGCTTTGTATTGGGAAAATTTTGGTATGACCTTTGATGGAAAATATAGCAAGATTCCAGCTCACTTGAGAGATAGGCGCATCTCCGTTGAAAGGAGACAACTCTGTGGAAGAAACTTAAAAGGAGGCAAAGGATGACGAGGCTGCTTGGCGGTCTGACGTAGACACGGAAGAGAGTCTCAACGACGAGGTTTGGTACCCAAGGCCCAAGGATCTGCTGACGGACGAAGATGATTGAGAGTTCGATCTGCCAAGATTCGAAGTTAGATGGCGAGTTTTAGGGAGTATAACTAGAGGCTAGGTAATCCCCCTCAGAGTATTGTATTCCATTGCAAGTTCTTAGTTTCCATAGCTTTATCATACTGTACCCCGGCTAACATTTTGTTTAGTATTGATGTTTTAAAACAAGTAAATGGGCTGTGTATTTAAATGATGTTTTGATGGGCAAGTTTCAAAGTGCGGTGTCTTGTGACATCTCGGTTTGGAACTTGAAAGATTTTACGAAATATGAGAACACAAGTTTTTAGTTGCAACTATGGTTTGAAAGTTTAAAAGTTCTCATGTCTTTGTAACACTTGTTTAAAAAAAAAAATTTGGTCCAAATTTTCACTATATTTAACTTAAGTAACTGTGGTTTTCATGTTGCCGAATCGGGGTGTTACACCTTTGAGATGAAACAAGATTTTTAGACGGAAAAGATGCCCTTGTGAGTTTTGATTTAGAACAAGGATCACATTTTTCAGAAATAGAAAAATTTTGCTTTGGCAGGCCAACTACTAAGTTTTTAGAAGAAATTTTATTTAAATGAGCCATGTGGATGTGACCTATTCTACGATGCCATAGCCACGATTCATCCTCTTTAGATAATAAACATTTAGCATCATTTGAGGGTATTGAATTAAAATCAATACCATAAACATTGTTTATCCTGCGAGCAATTAACTTAATAAGATTATCAATTTTACCCTCGATAATACATCTATCAGAATCAAAGATAACCCTATTGCCCTTATCACACAGCTGACTAATACTTAGCATATTGTGTTTTAGGCCCTCAACATGTAAGACATTTTCAATACAAGGGTTAGGATGTGTACCAATTTTACCGACTCCGAGAATCTTTCCTTGATTGTTATCTCTGAAAGTCACATGTCCTTGGTCCTTTGGCACGAGATGCGAAAATTTAGATTTATCTCCAGTCATATGTTTTGAGCATCCGCTGTCCAAGTACCACCACGACTTCCTTTCTTCCGGAGTAACCTACAAGCAAAGAGTTCAAGGTTTCTTTTTAGGTACCCATATCTTTTTGGGTCCTTGAGCGTTAGTATAGCCATAGTTTAAATCATGCCACCTTCTAGTTTCATTGTTCGGTTTAACGAACTTAACTTTTCGGTGTATGCATTCATGTGAACCATGACCCTTTTTACCACAAATATGACAAATAATTAAAGGTTTCTTATGATTACTAGCAGGGAGAAAAATGGTACTTAATTTCTTTTGATGCCTACCGGGTTGATATCCTAAACCCGCTCTATTGAAGAAACATTTTTGTCTCCCTAGCATTAAATTTAAAGTATTTCTACCTTTCGTAAATTTTGCAAGAGTTTCTTTTAAATCCTCAACTTCTTTAACCAGGTCCTTGCAGAATTTACAAGAAGAAGAACTAGCTTTAAATTTAATGGCATTACTCGAGGTGTTTAAAGAATCTTTCAAAGTCAAATTCAGCTCCTTATTTTGATTTTTCAAAAATTCATTTTCTTTAATAAGATTTTTATTCTTTTCTAAAAGAGAAGCTGAATTTTTCTTTTCTAGAGAAACCAACAAGGATAACCTCATCGATTCCTCATGCAATTCTTCAAATGCCTCTTGTAATTCATCATAATAGAAATTTAGGTCAGTGGTTACCTCATCTCCGTGAGCCATTAAGCATATGTTGGCGGTTTCCTCTTGTTCGTCTGAATCCTCATCCGAACTTCCTTCATTGTCTAGCCATGCTAAGTATTCTTGCTTCCCTTTCTTTGAATTTGAGGTGCCTTTTTCTGAATTCTCTTTCTCTTTCAGCTGGTAGCAGTCTGCTCTGATGTGACCAGGCTTGCCACACTCATGACATGTAATGGTTGAGCCTCCACTCTTGTTATTGTCCCTTCTGTTGAAATTCTTCTTCCTCATAAATTTCCCGAACTTTTTCACCAATAGACCCATGTGTTCATCATTTAACAATTCTTTGTTCGAGTCACTTTCTGTTACTGGTGCTTCAGCCTTGAATGCCAAACTTTTGACCTTCTTGTTCTCTTCTTCATGTTGGGCCAATCTTTTTAATTCACTTTCGTGCTCTTGTAACTTCCCAAAGAGAGTTGCCAGTGTCATAGTTGAAAGATTTCTTGATTCAGCAATCGCCGTCACTTTGGGTTGCCATTCTCTTCCCAAGCACCTTAGGACTTTGTTGATGAGATCCTCATTGGTGAATTTCTTCCCCAATGTCGTCAGTTGATTTACAATCATTGTGAAGCGTTTTTGGATCTCTTGAATCGATTCTCCATCTTTCATTCTGAATAACTCATATTCACCAGTGAGCGTGTTGATTCTTGATCTCTTCACTTCAGTCGTACCTTCATGCGTGACTTCCAGCGTATCCCACATTTGTTGTGCTGTCTCGCATGTTGATATCCTGAAAAACTCATCATAGCTCAAAGCAGATGTTATAATATTTTTCGCTTTCAAGTCGTATTGGACTCTACGTTCCTCCTCCTCCGTCCACTTAGCCATAGGCTTTTCGACGGTGTTACCATTAACCACATAGGTAGGAACATAGGGACCATTTACAACGACATCCCAAACTTTTAATCCGACTCCTTGAATAAAAATTTTCATACGGGCTTTCCAATACGTGTACCCTACCCCATCAAACATGGGAGGACGGTTAATAGAACTCCCTTCACCACCAAACACAGAGTTTGAAGCCATACTCTTGAGACGGTTAAGTCTTAACACAAGAGACTAGCTCTGATGCCAATTGTTGGTTTTGGGCTCAAAATCTCGAGAGGGGGGGGTGAATCGAGTTTTATTAATGTATTGTAAAAACCGTTACAAATTAAAAAATTGATTTGAGATGGAGAGATTAAGCGTTTGAAGCGGATCGTGAAAACGATAGATAATAATAAACGAGTAGCGCGGAAACGTAAAAAATGAAATATGCGGAAATTAAAAGAGATAGGGATAGAAAAGGTTGCACCGGTGAATTTTATACTGGTTCAACCTTCCCATCGAAAGGCCTAGTCCAGTCCCCAAGCGACCCGCCTGAGAGTTCTTATACCAAGCAATAGAGTCGCACCCTATTACAACCAAGAGCACCCCGCACACTACTAGGAACCTCCGTTTGCTAGGGGCCTCAATCACTCAGCAGGGTTCCTCACCCTACGAACGCCTCAACGTTCAACTATGGGATTCTCTCCCTACCACTAAGGTTTAGAACAATTCAATGAGAGTGATTACAATAAGTATAATGTGTTCTCAAAACACGGATTCTACAATAAGCTCTATGATAATGAAGTAGTTGTTTCTCTAGAAGTTACTCAGCCAACAAGGATTTTTGTTCTTCAAAAAATATGAACGTGAAAAGCAGAAGACTAGAGAAGAAGAAGAGAGAAAACGTGCAGCTCAGAAAAAAATGAATGAATGAATGAACGAATGAATCAACTGAATGTTGGAGTGATTTTGTTTTTAAAATAGAAAACGTTTTAGAATCAAAAAGGATTTAGAATAAGTAAAACAAAATCAAAATAAAATAAAATAGGATTTGAAATAAGTTTTAAAATCAAAACTAAATCAAAATGATTTAAAAAATAAAATAAAGATTTGATTCTTAAAACCAAAAAGGAAATAATTCAAATTTAAAATCAATTTCGAATTTTATAAAATAAATCAGAATCTTTTATATAAAAACAAATCAATAAATAATCAAAATGATTCTGACACGTTTTTCAATAAAACATGAAGTAATCGATTACTTTCTGAAGGTAATCGATCATTCCTTCAAAAATAGAAATTCTTAAATTCATTTGAAAACTATGTAATTGATTATACCAAGAATAGTTAATCGATTACACCACTCCTGTTCAATGTATGATGCAACTCATTATAATCGATTACACTTGACCAATTAATCGATTACTGAGCCTCTGATATGCATATGATGCAACGTCATGTAATCGATTACTACAGAGCTTGTAATCGATTACTAAGCCTCTGAAAAATATATGATGCAACAATTATAATCGATTACTTGAGCCAGGTAATCGATTACTCCCATAAGAAAGTAACTGATTAACAAGTTTCTTTTAATCGATTACAACCTCTCTGATTTTTCTATGATGCAACAAAGTTAATCGATTACTTGAGAAGATAATCGATTACTCTCTCTTGCAAACATACAAATATACAGAGTTTTGTAACATCAAGTATTTTCACTAAGGTTAAATGCAGAAAACACTTTTTCATGCAAAAACACGTTTTTCTTCTTCTCTCTTAAAATGAAAAACTTATTGGCTTTTGTAACTCTTAAAGAAATAAAAACTCCATTACCTTACAATTTGATCTAAGGAGAAGGTTTCTAATCTATGCCTTGCTTGAGTCTTCAATCTTGAATACTACTTGCACTTGTGAGCTTGAACTTGAGTTGGCTTGTTATCATCAAAACACTTTCTTGAATTAAACTTGAAGTCCATAGAGAGTTTGAAGCATGTCTTCCAACTAGCTTGACTTCCAACACTTTTTAGTGCAGTAATCAATTACTTGTCCTCTACTGAATGTACTAGAAATGTTACATCAAAGGAGTAATCGATTACTGTGGGCAAGTAATCGATTACCCTTGTAAAAATCTGGAAAAAAAATAAGGTGTGGGGACCACCTTATCCGTGACTTAATTAAGAAGCTTTCTCTCCCAGCCACACAAACTCACTTTTTGGCTTGTTGAAAGAAAAGAAAAGAAACACAAATCACCACATCAACATAACTCTTTCTTCTTCTCCAGTTCGTCTTCTTCCACCTCCTCCCCTAGGGTTCCATTCTTTCTTCTTCTAACAACCAAGATCAAGAGGCTCTCATCATTTCCATCATAAACTTTTTCCCTTCTTAACTCCAAGTAAGTGTTTTAAATCAAGAACCCTTTCTCTTTCTCTCCATAAAACTCGAATTTCTCTCTCTCTTACTCCCATGGAGGATCTCAAGCCTTAAACTATGGAAATCTATTTGTTTCATGAACTTTATCAAGGATCAAGGCAAAAATAACCACTTTTCTTCTTATAACTCTTGTGATAGGTTCATCCCTCTTCCTTGGATAATAGTTTTTGGTGGAAAACTCTCAATCTTAGAACAAGTGACAATCTCCTTATCTCTAAGTGTTTGAGGTAAGGGGGTGTGTGTTACCATATTCTAGGGGGTAGTTTGTGTTATGTGTATAATGGGTACTAAGAGTTTTTATGTTAGGATAAGTAAAACCCTAGGATAGTGAATATGCTAGACAGGTATAGAGTTGTGCTAATTTGTGAATGATTATGGTGATTTATATTTGAATGTGTGGTTTGGTGTTTTGTTAATTTTATATTGGAATTTAGAAATATAAAAGGATAATGAAATTGATGATTTTATGGATGAGTTTACAAATGAAATAATTGAAATATGATCTAAAAGATTAAAGGCAAAAATAGTGTGTGATTCCAGATCTTGTAAGACGTTGTCCGAAGGAGACTGTACTCATAAATCGCGTAAGACGCACAAGATGCGCAGCTGTAAGACGTTGCCCGAAGGAGACTGTATGCAATGATGGACACACACACCATATAATAATAAAGGTATAATTGGATTGTGCAACTCGAGATCTTGTAAGACGTTGTCCGTATGAGACTGTACGCAATGATGGACGCACCTTCTGATTGTGGAATCCAGGTCTTGTAAGACGTTGTCCGTAGGAGACTGTACGCATAGACCGCGTAAGACATACTTTGTGTGCAGCTGTAAGACGTTGTCCGTAGGAGACTGTACACAATGATGGATCCACGTAATAATTTTCTAAAAATCTATAAAAAAAACTCAAGATATGAAAAGAGAGAATTTGTTGTGAAACCTAGTAATGAGATGAGAAAAGTATAAGTTTGAATAAGTTGGAAATATATGAAATAAAGAGTTAATGAATTACAAAAGTAACCTTTTGGTAACGATATGAGTATAATTGTATTGAATGGGTATGATTGATTGGAGTTTGTGTACTACATGACTAAATGTGTTTGGCTTGGTAGTTCATTATAGCATAGTAGAAATTTTTTTCCCTATTTTATTGTGTAATGCTCACCTCCATACCATTTTTCAGGTACTGAGTTGGAGCATGCACCAGATTTGGCCGAGCAGGATTACTCTCCCTCACAGGGAGAGAAGGGTTATTATGGGATAGTGCATGTCATTGGACCTAAGCCTCCTTTGTTTATACTTTTTTGAGAGAGGCTTAGGATGATTTTCTTTTGATAAAGTTATATGTTTTGAATCATGATATTCAAACTTAGTATTTCCGTTGTTACTCTGGATGTTGATGCATGTTGCTGTATTTTTGAGCCCATTGGGCCTTGATATGATATATATATATATATATATATATGAAATGAAGCCCTGCTGGTTGCTGGTCGTAAAATTGATAATGTTTTCAATAAGTTACATTATGGAAAAGTTCGAAAAACAAAGGAAACTCCGTCCGTTTGACGGTTGATTTTTAATAATATAAAAGGAAATTTTAATTTCGTATTTTTTATTATGGGGTATTAAGGGTAATAAATCTTAGGTGTTACACATGGCATACTCTTCAACTCCTATACTCGTTTTGGCTATGGTTACTCTAATCAATCCTAGCTTATTCTTAGGGTTTCCATTAGCTTGACTTTGACTTATTCTCATTAGGCTTATTCTCATTATTAAGTTTTTCTTCTTTTCTCCTATTATCTTTTTATTTTATATTATTTCATTATTTGATTTTTTCATAGTTACAAACCTAACTAAAAATAATATAATTGATGTATATTCTAAATTTCAGGTTATTATTTTTTTGATAAATTATTAACTATTTTTTCGAGGGTTTGAAGCTTTGATTGGATAAGATTGCACCTTTTTGAGGGTCCTGAGGTTTAATTTCATAAGAATGTGTAACACCCCAAAATTTTAATCCCTGATTAATGAAATGTTAATTATAAAGTTTATTATAATTAATTATTTCTATTTTTAATCTTTTATTAAAATCTATGTTTGTGTTATTAGAAAATGTGTGAATGTGATTTGGAAATTAAATATATGAATAAATGTAAATATTTTGCACATTAGTCCCTGCTTTGGGACCTAGAAGTAATTATAGGAAAGGTTTTGGAGGGAAAGATAATAAAATAAATATTTTTCAAAAATTGACCAAAATAATCAAGTATTTATGAGAAGACTCGAGTATTCTGGTCAGAGTTGGACGAGTTAGTGCGTTTTGGTGAGTCACCACCAACGATTCCCGACGAGTGACACGAAAACACCACCACTACACGTCCATGGCTTTCGTGTTGAGCTGCATGAGCTTCATGAATGGCTATTTAAGCCATGGTTGATGAATCAATCAACCCATTTGCTCAAATCGTGAAGTGTTGCATGCATTAGGGTTCTTAAACCGTTCCATTCGATTCTCCCTCTCTGTCTTGTTCGAGTCACAAATCATACACCAATACAAAGCTCACATCACGAGATTTGTATAGACACCAAAATCGTGAGTAAAGAGTTTGTGTGTTGAAAGATTTGAAGCTCGAAAGTGGAAGCTTGTTTGCTGTCAACAGTTTTTGGAGCTTACTTTGGTCATTGGTTTTGGTAAGCTCACGCACTCTCTGAGTCTCAAACTTGTTTCTCTAGTTAGTATGTGTTGCATAGAATCTAGAGAAACGAATTTCCCCAATTCTTATTGTTATTTCATGTGTCAACCAATTCGGTTTTGGTGCTCTACTCAAACTGCTCTGCATGTTGGTGCTTGAAGTGGTTTTCTGTGTTGTGGAGCTTTTCTTTCCAAATTTTCTGTTGGTACACGTCTGAGAGGTAAGGGGAAAGATTTCTATTCACTAGATAGATTTTAAATTACATGAATTTGATTAGAGAGCCAACAAGAGGCTCTAAGGGCTTAGTTTGAATAGGGAAATTGGTTTGGAGACCAACCTGTGCTCTAAAATGGTTTTGAGCAAGCTTTATATGTTGCATGCAAGCTATTTGGAACTTTAAATCATGAGTATTATGAGTATTATACAAATTGATATATTGATTTTCTCAGTCCTAATTCTTAGTTTTGCCCAGGAGTGCAAAAGGATAAGTGTGGGGGTATTTGATGAGCATTTTATTTCCCATTTTTCCTTGCATTATTTTACTCCTATTATTGATACTTGTTGCCTATTTGACATTGTTTAGCTTGATTTAGTGATTTAGAGTTTATTGGACTATTATTCTGAATATTGTTTAATTTGGGATTATTTAGCCTAATTAATTCTATTTCTATTTTCAGGTCATATTTGGCACAAGGGCTTTTTGGACATTTTGGGAATGAAGATTTAATTTTGGAAGAGAAGATATATGATGAAGTGAAGATTGTAATCTATCTTTAGGATTAGTTGAGATTTAGTTATATCTTTTAAGATTTAGATTTTATCTATAAGATATTTTTTTTTAGATTTAATTTAGAGATTAAGCTTTCCTTAGGATTTGGGCCCATGATTTAGGCCCGTTTTGTGATTTAAAAAGCCAATTCGTGTAAACCCTTGGGAGACCTTCCATTCCACGTTTTTTACATTCTCTCTCATATAGAAGGCTTAGTTTTGCTCTCCAAGCTTGTGGTGGCTGCTAGGGTTTCTCTCTCTTCCCTTTTCTACACGTTTTTGGTATTTTTCTTCATGGAAGGCTAAACTCTTAGGTTAAATCCCTTTGGTAATGTATCAAATACTCTTGAGGTTTTATTCTTAATGCTATTTCGTTTTTATTCACTGTTTTCATGCTTATTGATATGTTATGGTTCGCTTAGTTCCATTCTATAGAGATAATCCATGTGTATGAATGCTTAATTTATGCAAACTCGTAAAAACTCCATGCTTTGGCTTTTAATGCTTAATTAGAGGTTTGGGTTTTGGGGTGAGAATTGAATTTTCGCTTAGTATTTAATTCTCACGAGTTGGACAGTGAAGAGGAAAGAAATTGATCTTTTGTGACCGATGATAGAGTTGTGAACGCGAGCCAAAGGGGTTTATCCGCTTTTCCTTATATGTTTCTTCGTTTTGATTTAATTCTGTTTTGATTTCAATTATTCAATATTCAATACAAAAAAAAACCCCCCTGTTTTCTATGCATACTATGTGTTCGACCTTTTGCTTGATAAGATATTCCTTGGGAGACGACCTAGGAGTCACTTCCTAGTACTATACTTAAACTGTTTTTATTTGTATCGGGTACGGCCTCGATCACCCGCTCTCACCCTTTTACTTCGAGAGTTGTCCGCGAGGAGACTCCCCCTTCTTATCCGAGGAGCCCCGTCAGGGTTTCACCATCACCTGACCCGGTACCCAGTGGTAGGGTACACTCTCCCTCGGATGAGATCGAGGAGGATCCGGTGGAGGACGAGAGTGGGAGCGAGCCTGTCGTGCATTCTACTGGGAGTGACTGGAGGGACGATGATCCCTAGGTACGTGCATATGGTGTATGATGTGGACCCTTGGATCCGTGCTGTGGAGGAGATGTGCTGCTGCTGCTGTGATGATGATGTTACTACCTTATTACCTATGTTTTTGGGAGACTACTACTGCTACTACTACTGCATCTGATGCTGATGGATCTACTTGACTATCCCTGGGGTTGTATTTTGATTATGTATATATTGTACATATGTTTTACTCTAGGGTTATAGTATCATAGTGATGTAGATCTGTTTTCATGGACTTGTTATATTTTTGGAACTTGGTGACTTATCTCATGGACTATGTATGTATGACTCTTTCGTATATATGAAAATCTATGTTTATATCATATCAATTGCATAGTCCAGTAATTTCCGCTTACTCTGATTCAACTTATAAATGAGCTCGGCTATAAGTATTAATTGACGGTATCAGTTTTATTGAACAAAGTATGGATAGCTTCAATTGATTGTAAAATGTAAAGAAATTTCTAAAGAACGAATGTTATCCTGTTTGAGAAAAGGTTTTAGAAATCGCCGAACTCGATACAAGTGTTTTAAAGGATTTTAGAATTTATTCTCCAAGAGTTCCATTTGATGAATTGTGCACCCGCTTTAAAGAAAATTTTATTTACCATATTTTCTTAGCTCACAAGTCCATATATTATCCAATATAAAGCATAAATACTAGATTATATTTGGGTAATCCGGAAGGGTCACAGATATTGAGGAGGAGGTGTATCGTGTGTGCTAACATATTCCCCTGCCTCAACGATTCCCCTCTCTAAATAATTGACGGCTATGTTAGAAATGAGATAATAGAAGTGAAAAAGATTAATAAGTTTTATTGAAACCCTTTAAGAAGTATAGTGAGAAATATTTATTTGATGATATATGACATGATATGATGATGCCACGTTATGATGAGCAATGGAATCATTTGTTATATGCTTCATTTGTATTTGTATGTGCGTGTTAATCTTAATGTGATCCCTTAGAGTACGTCCATGTCGTCGACGATTTATTTGTTTGAATCGCCTACTCTCTTTTCTTCACTACTACAAATAAGTTTTTTCAGATCGGTTCCGAACCGGTCTAAAAGCCCGTGTTGTAAAAAATACATGTTAAACGAGAGCAGTTTTGAACCGATCTTGTTTATATTAACGAGAATGGTTATTAACCGCTCTAAAACTTAAAAATGAACCGCTCTGAATTAAAAAAGGAATGCTCTGAAATAATTTCTGTACCGGTCTCTGAATTATTAACCGCTCTGAAACTTAAAAATTAACCACTCTGAATTAATTTTTGAGCCGATCTGAATTATTCTTTTGAACCGTTCTGAATTAATTTTTGAACCACTCTCGTTTATTATTTTGAACCAATCTGAATTAATTTTTGAACCGACCGGTCTCAATTTTTGAACGTATACCAATTTAGTAATGCTTGCCATATTTATAGTCATCTCATCTACGCCTGCTCGTAGGAATTTAAAATTCTTGCCAAGAGGTAATGCATAATTATATATATATATATATATATATATATATATATATAGCAAAAGAAAGATCTACCAAATAAAATTTTATTAAAAACTAGAATTTTGCTTCTAGACAAAGATCAAAACCAAATACATTACACCATAGAATTAACAGGTTGCTTACAAAGATCAAGTACTAGCCACAAAAGCATTAAAAGAGAAAACACACACTTCTATTGTTGGAAACAAAAAAAACAGAACAAGAACTCCTAACCTCCTGCACCAGCAAAAAGAATAAAAAAAACTACATAACTACTTCGCATAAAAACTCCAAGATTGCAAAGCCACTCCTTCAATTTTTTCATGCACAACATTCCTGTTGGAAACCAGATACACTTCTATAAACAAAAATAAAAATTTTAATTTTTGTGAACTTTTAATATTTACTACGCTGATCAGAACTAAAATCATAATTGCATCTTTCAGTATTTGAGATTGAGGAGAAAGTAACAGAAACTAATAGAAAGAGAAAACTGAGATTGATTAATCTGTGACGAATCTCATAGGGTCGTGGAAGTAGGAAATCCATTGTCCAAAATACGAGTATCCGCTAATTTCATAAGACTTATCTATATGCATGAAAGTAATCAATTAAGATTAAAATTTATATAAAATCAGCACCTGATGCATGGTTACTCACACAAACCAAGCATTAAAAAAATATATCATGAATCAAAACATTTCTAAGGGCAATAAGAACAACAGAAACAGAAAGTGTCACATGCTCCAATTATTCACCTGAAGTTTCATGACAAGATCCTCTAGACTGAACGAAAATTTACTTGATGCCACTTCAGTACCATTTGGCCTTTTACTCTGCCAAAAACAGAAAAAGGATTATAAGAAGCATAACAACACAGATTCTATAGTCTTAAAGGATTAACAAACAAATTCAATTGACAAATAATAGATACCAGAGGAGGGAAAAGGATTGTGGATAAAAGAAGTGCCCATCGTGCCGAGGAAGATTATGATGAGTGCTATTGCATATTTTGAAGATAATGATTTCATATAGGGTTCAACCGAGGGAAATAATGTGCAATCCAATGTCTAGACCATGACATGTTTTGCAATGATGTCATTTACAAAAATGCTATGTTTGATTATGCTACTTGAATGTTATGCTATCTTGATGACATGTTTGCAACAATGGATGATGCTAATTCGATTTTATATGATGCTATGATTAATGTGAAGTGATATTATAAAACTTTTATTCCCCTGTTATTCACAAATACATTGGTATATTCAATGTCATGTGATGTTATTTACATTGATATGCTATGCAATGTTATGCTATGCTATTTACAATGATGATATGTTTGGTGCTATCATGATGTATATATGGAATGCATGCCAATTTTATTGGAACAACATAGTTACAGATGTATGTGCGAGAAACCACTAAAAAAAGTGTGATGGACACTTATTTTGCCACTTTTACTCTTGAGCACCATTAGCGAACGAACAAGATCTCAGCTTGAATAATGGGCTGGAAATGAGTTGCATAAATGACGCTTTTTTTTTCAAAAAACTGCCTCAGTATACAACCGGTTTTGTTGCATCAATATCTTTAGGGGATAAAATACTAATTGGGTTAAATTCAAAAACCTACCCCAATATAATCAATTCAAAACTATCCCAGAATGAGCTGCTTTCATCACATGAATTAGGGACCATACTTTCCAAAAATTGCCCCAGTTTATCTACTCCGGACTTTCCAATTAAAAACTGCCCCAATGTAAGAATTTTTCAATTATTTGTACCTCTGCTCTATTCTCGGTGACAATTCATTTCTTCTTTGCATACATCTTTAAAAAGTTATACTAATACAATGATCATTTGAATATGAATTGTGTTTAGGTTATGAGTGATAGTGTAATGATGATGGACATGAATGAAAATTAATTTATGCATTAAAGATGAGATTTCTTTGTCAAAATTTCATAAGATTCAGTGGAGTAAGTGTTTCTCCGCTCAGGTGTGTACCTCAAGAAAAGCAATTTTCAACGAGGTCTTTTTAAGCTTGTAACGTGGCTTGGCTAGGGCTGTGAAATAAAAGGATAAGGCTCAAAGATTTTTGTGTTTCCCACCCTTTCCTTTCTCCTTTATCTTCCAGATCTTTTTTTCAAAAAAATTTTGCTCAATATTCAAATTATCAAGAGGATTTTCCAAGGGTTGTAACGTGGCCAGTGGGGTGATAATGTGGCTTATGAAAGAATGGATATAAAGGCCCAAATTGATGTTGAGGTTTAATGAGAATCTTCCCTTTGGGTTGTAGTGACACCTTAGTGAGATGTTTGCAAGTACATTTATCACTGACAATTTTTATAGGGCTTTTACCCATGACTTTACATAAATCACGAATTCCCAGCTAACCCTTTTTGCTTTTTGTACCTTTGCTTTCGGTTATTTGACCTTAATTTACTTGGGATACTCATGAGGTATTATTGGCTTTCACTTTGATCATATAAATATCTTTCTTTGTATTATATTCTCATTATTGCTCGGGTAAAAATATTTTTGTGGTTTTAAGAAGAAAATTTTCTGTTAGAGCCAAAACGAGGTGAACAATGGATGAAATGTGTTTGGATTTATGAAAGAAAAAGTAATCCTCTTTGATATTTGAGTAATTGGAAAAAAAAATATTTGAAAAACTACCCGCCCCAGGTCATACACATGTTATGGGTTAAAAGAAATTATCTCTTTTCAAAATATCTAAGCTTAATGGGGTGACTAGGAATATCTCCATAGTGTTTGGGAATTGAATGACGCCTTGTATCATTGGAATGACCTTCTTGAGAGTCCATACGACTTCAAATTTTACACTTACATCAACCTCCTTATTTTAATTATTGAATTAAATATATCAAATTAATGCATGAATTAATTTTATTGGGGATTTTTTTTCGGAATGTTTTTTTGGGGTTATTTTATGTGGAACGGGATATGAGATTTCAAGTTCAAATGATCAATGCAATAGTATAGACTTATTAAAAATATACACAGTAAAGAGTATGAACTATAGTCCTTTGAGAAGTCGACACGATGAAAATTTGATCATATGAGCAGTTAACATAACATGTATCCATGATCCTGGTTTGCAATCAAATTCGATAATGGTGTCTTTGAGCAATAGAGACCAAACCCTTATTTTTATTAAGAATGAAACTTTTTTTTTAAAGAAAACATGAGATTAATGAAATGCTAATAATGATGCAATATGAATATGATGAGGAGAAATGCATGCCCCTAGGATAAAGAATCCTAGTTGGGGAGATTGAAATATCTATAGACCATAGTTTTCCGACATTGTTCTCTGGTTTAACTAAAGTGTAACACACTAATTTGGTAACTTGAAAAAGTATATGATTTTTTTTATCGACTCAATTCCCACAGCTTTTTCGAAGGTTAAATAGGTTTTGACACCTCTTAACCTTTGATAGTGAATGAAGGGAAATTATGACAGACTTATTCAAGTTCCAAAACAAAATTTTACACAAAGTGTATTCCATGGTGGCTCTAGACTTCAAGAGGCCCTCAGATTGCCCTCACTCTTTAAGGTGAGGACCCACCTCGCAAATGGTCGACAAGAGCTTGGCTACGCCTTCCAAAATAGGTAGGACGCACCTCCCAAAGGTCGTGCTCACGAGAAATGGTTCCCAATCTGAGTGGTACTTTCGCACACTACAAGAGACCATACAATTGGTAAGTCAAAGATAGGGCAAAAGCACGCACCCCTAAACTTACGACTTAAATAATAGTACTCGGGTATAGGGTTTCCGTGTAAAAGAAATCCAACTTACAAAAACAATTACCAAAAAATAAAAATAAAATATGGTTATATAATTAAACAAATATGTAAAAAAAATAAATAATTATGTACAATAAACAATTAATTAAAGGCAAACCAAATAGGATATAAAAACAGGTCCTTTAAAAACAACCAATCATTTAGGTCTGACTCTCTTATTTGGCTTGTCCCCAATGGAGTCGCCAGATGTCGCGGCCAGGGTTCCGGGTGGCCCTCGGGGCCTCGCCTACGACGGGGTCGATAGACCCAATATGGAGTCGCCACCGCATTTTGTTACAAAAACGCGGAAAAATTAATTATTAATTAAAACGGATAAAGCTTGGTCTCACACTAGATAGATTTTTTGTTCGGTAGTCGGTTACGAGCCGAGGAAGGTATTAGCATCCCGTTCGCCCATTCGAAAATGGTACCTTGACTTTAATTAAAAGACTTGACTAATTGATTTGCCAAAAACTATTTGTTTTTTATTATTGTGTCTGACAAGGTTGCCCTTGGTCCTACGTATCCTCATAAAATGAGGAATCAAGGCTACATAGTTCTTAATTAATTTTTAATTTTATTGTTTTAGAAAAAAAAAGGTTTGATGCAGAGACGAACATGCACAAGACATTGTCATTTAGGCAAGGAAAGGTGAATTTCCAAAATGCCTTCTGTTAATACTTATTTAATAAAATTCATGTAATTGTATAAATAAAAATAATTTTAATTTTACTATTTATTTGTAATGTAATTCAAATTAAGTTAACGTTTTATTTTAATACTTTTAAAAAAGGAGGAATTTATGCGAAGAGGAAAATACATAAGACCTCGACATTTAGGCGAAGAAAAATGAGTTTCCAAAGCGTGAGTTAATACTTAATTAATAAAATTTTTATTTAATTACTATTTTAAAAGGAATTATGTAATACTTATTTTTTGAGTGTGGAAAGAAAGTCCTTAAGATCTCACCACTATATAATTTTGGGTGAGAAAAATTGACTTATCAAAACACAATCAATCAATTGAACAAATATAAAACCATAATATTGCCAATTATGAATACTCTTCCGTTGATTTTAATTCAAAATTGCAAAAAAATGAATAAATAATTATGAAGCAACAAGATTCATGTATCCACGCCATGCTAACTTATTACTTCTAGAATGACTTGTAACATAAAGACTTATTATATTCGGTACTGATATCACAATGACCTAATACAACTTGAAATACATGAAAATAGAACTATATTTTAAGTACTTGTATTCAAATATGGTTATTAATATTCTATCATTAGTTTAAATTATCAACAGCAATAAACGTTGCATCACTGCTATATACAAGGTGATTATACATTCAACTTCATGCAGGGAACATTCGAATTCGAATTCAGAGAGATAAAGATAATGAAAAGTATACAATACTTTTGTAGCAGAGACTAAAAATTTAGAGATTCGCCTTTTACAACAATAATATGCTATTTATGATGAATATAGGGCAAGTTAATATGCTATTGTTTCTCTACCAAGGTTTTATATTGCGATCGCGGTCATGGTTTTGGTCGCGTTGCGGTTTTCGCGATAACGGATGTTAAGGATGCTGCAATGTGGATTGCGGTCGCTGCGACGTGATTTGTTCACAATTTTTCACAACACCATAAAATTTATATATTTTATTCTAAAATTGATAATAACTATTAGTTTATATGTTTTTTGCATTATATAAGGTATTAGTGAATAAAAAAATGATTAGACAATTTTAGATTTTCAATAAGTTAACGAAATTTGTATAACTATACGTGGGTTTGAGTATCTCCTAAATAGATAAATTAGAACACAACAAATATCATTTCTTATTATTTTAAGTATCAAAATAAGCAAATAAAAAAAATAGTATTACATTTAACAAAGTTCAAACAAGGATGGTTGATCACCACATAGTAGAGTGGCGTACGAAATCATAACCTCCACTATTCTCACCTTGATCATCATTGTTGCCTGTTCCTTCAAAGATATAATCAAAAGCTCCTGAATTTCTCGATGCTTCCATTTTTTGTTGTTGACCATAGGAAAAATTTGATGAAGTGTAGTAAAGCTCTTGGTAAGTTACATGAGGAGGATAATATGAAGGTGGATAATATGGAGGTGGATAATAGTATGGTGGTGGATAATATGGATGGAGGGGCCGACATATGTTGGTTGTGACCATATGGCATGTAAGAAGGATGTTGATATGGTGGTTGATAGTTGCCTTGTATACTACCAGATGATGTACCACCACCATCATCACCAAAGGAATGTGGCACACCTATGCTAGATGAGGAAGAACCACCCAACATAGAATTTTGCCTTCTGTTTCTCCTAGGATTGGCTCCACCTCTCCTATTACCACTAGTAGAAGGATTTTCATTCCTTCTATTTTGTGTCAAGTAACCCAAGTCGACTATGAGATTTTGATCACGTCTCATATACGACTCTTCTTAAAAAGAATGAAATGAGCCTCCACCTCTTCCTTGACTTTGTTCTGTATTACCACCTCCACCACTATCATCACTTGGTGGACTTAAACCTTTGCTATGTGATTCACTTGAGTCTAAACTATCCCCACCGCCTTCCCGTTCATTAACATTATCACTATCATTACCATTATCTTCATCATCAGAATCAACTGGGAGCCATTCTGAATTTTGCACCCCATCCAATAAAGGCCCTTTTATCTCCTCAAGCCTGGAGCTAAAGGGTCTTCTTGAAATATATAATCAAGATTGATGGGGTTGAAGCTCTCTTCAATATCTTGCTGACTACTCCTCATAGTATGCCTCATTTTCAACTTCATGTTGTAAAATGTAAAGACAAGTTTATGTAATTTTTTGTATTTCAATCTATTTCTTGTCTTTGTGTGAATGAAGCTAAATGTACTCCAATTTCTCTCACAATTTGAAGCTGATGTTGTTTGACTGAGAACTTTTATTGCTATACATTGAAGTTCAGGAGCAGAGTGTCCATATATCATCCACCATTCAGCTGATTAGATAAACAATCTTTTATTAGTATGCGTAATAATTATGAAAATGAATATATTACTAAAATGCAAAATTAAAATCCTTCTTACAACATGCACTTTGAGCTTGTGCATAAAAACATAAAGTACAAAAATTGAAAAACTTACCAGGATTCATTTTAGACCATGCTCTTTGAGCTTGAGGTGATCCAAATGATTGACTTTTATCCCGAAAAAGTAATAACTACAAGTACCAATGGATTACATAAGTCGATGGATATATATTTCATCTCAGAAATTTAAAGTATTACTTTTACTTGTATTTTGTTATAACTCACCTGATTAATAGCAGTTATATTTGAATATCCATATTCGACTCTAATCTACTTATCACTTTTGTAGCTCCATCCAAGGTTTTCCAAGCTACGTTGCTTCCATGCTCAATTCCAAATTGAAATTGGGGATTCAAATAATAACCTTATGCATAAAAAAAAGTAAAAATTTGTCAAAATATGGGTTAGAGTATGAAAATTTAGACTAAAATCAAATTAAAGATATAGACATGTAACGTAACATACCTGCAGCATGCAAATCAGAATGCATGAAGTACCATCTCTTCTCGATTATGGAGTTATAACGATCATGGTAACGACAATTCTTTTCAATGGCTTGCTTAGCTCTATCAATTGCTTCATAGAGAAAGCCCATTGTTGGTTTTAAATCACAATCCACCAATTTCAAAACCTTAACGAGTGGTTCAAACACCTTCATTATCTCAACAGCCTTGCACCAAAATTCTTTGTCCATAACAATTTTATTTGCTTCATATGCTGGTCCAGATTTATCCTTCCCATACCTCGACTTCTTGAACTCTTCAGAATCAAACCTGTTTTTTAAACCTTGTTTATGCTTCACAATTGATTCAACCTGCAAAAACTATGTTGCAAAACGAGTGATTGCAGGACGAATGAGTTCTTGACCTCCGGTATAATTCTTCATGAGATTCACTGTCCAGATATGGTTGTAGATGAACAAACTCACTTTCTTTGCTTGATCTAATGCCTTTTGGATATTTGTTTTCTCCCAATGTCTTCCAAGCATAAGTCCAAGCAATGAGCAGCACACGCTGACCAATAAAGATGTGGCCGCTTTTCCATTAATTTCAAACCAGTGGCTTTTAGTGCAGCCTCATTATCATTAACTACTTGAATAACATTCTCCTCTCCTACTTCTTCAACAACTTGGTCAAGCAACTTAAAATAATATTCAGTTTTCTACTAACAACATCAGAAGCATCAACAGATTTCCAAAACACTGTTCCTTTGCTGCAATATACTAAAAAATTCATGATGTGCATATGGTTTAAGCCATTTGTCCAACCATCACACATTATAGTCACCCCTTTGTCATTTCATGTTGGTTTCAACTCATTTATCCATTCTTTCATTTTTCTATGCTCTTCTTCCAAGTAGACCTCTAAAACCTCGTAAGGAGTAGGACATTTAACACCAGGTCCTAACTCAGCAGCTGCAACTAGAAAATTATGTAACCATGGAGAATTACACAAGTTCATTGGAAGTCGCTCAAATATTATCAGTTTTGCCACTGCTTCTCCTAACTTCTTTCTGAGTGTCTTCATCATTGATCCCTTGATTTTAGGTTGCCTTGAACTTTTACTTCTACTCAAATCAACATCTACTGACCTCAATCTCTCTGCTTGGAGATTGCTTGCTTGATTTTGAGAAGATGCTCCACCACTACCACCTCCACGTTCAAATATAGCATCTATTATTCTAGTTTGTTGTCTATATCTCTGGTTGTCTTCCCATTGTCTTTGTGATATCAAACTTTCTTGTGTAGCTTGTCTCATTGCTGCATCTTCATTAAGAAAACCCTCAACCTCGTCATCATCATCTTCTTCTCTTAAATGAGTCTCAAATTCTTCTTTTCTTCTTTTCTTGTCTTGCTTCTTTGCTACAGCATCCAAGAGAAGTTTCATCATACCTTCTCTTACCAATGATGGGACCCTACCACAAGCTTTAACTTCTCCGAGTTTGTGTGCAAGATGTTCTTTTTACTTGGTGATTCCTCCGGTTATTACTTTAACAAAATTTGCAAGATATATTGTTTCTACTCTTTCCAGGAACATGTGTTCCAAAGTGCCAGCCAATATCCTCACTTGGAGCACCTTCTGCTCCTTTCATCGGAAATCCTTCGCTTGGTTGTGTCATTGTTCAACCAACCACATATAAATTAATAAAAAATTGATATTTTAAAATATTCAAACCCACATTAAAAATAATTAAGAAAATAATCCAATTCTATGACAATTCTTAGATTCCCTAAATCTATTCTAATTTCTATTAACCTTTTCTTATTAAGCAATAAAGATTAAGTAGCACCAATTATATTTTAAAAAAAAAAAGAAAAGAAAGCAACTAGGAATTAAGGATTAAGATTTACTCATTTACTAGTAAGGGACTAATTGGACCATTTCAAAATAAAAATTGGGCCAGCCATTCCATAATCCAGTCATAAAAAAAATGAATCATCGCCAAATAAAAAAGAAAGGGAGAAAATCACTGAATAAGTATTCCATAGTCCATAACAGCAGCAAAAGCATATCTGTTCTTTCACAATTAAATGGTACTCAAGGGACTAGAGAGCCACCAACCGTAAAGATCTGCGAAGAATGAAGAAGGAAGAGCGAAGACCAGCCACTTTTCACGGCGGCTTCATCACCAGCAAGCAGCGAATGCCAAGGACGAAGAGTCGAAGATGAACCACGGAAGTGATGGAACCAGCAAGGAAGCAAACTAGCGGGCAGCGACGGCGAAGGGAGAATTGGCGGCGGCGGCAACTCTCTCTTCTGTGCAAACACAGCGAACCAACTAGTGAAGAGGCGGATCTGGAATCGTGATCTGAAAGCGATTGTGATTTGTGAACAGTGGTGTGACACCCTATTTTTATTTACTATCTATTTCATTAAATTATATCTTTTTACTAAGTTAGTTTCAAATTTAATTCGTATATCAGAGTTATAGCGCTAACAAATTTAACTTTTATATATATAATAAATTAATTATCTTTTTATTTACTTTTCCGGAAAATAGAGTGCACAGGACATCTTTTTTTTTTTAATTTCTTTACTTAATTATGTTCAAGACTGATTTTCATTTAGAGTTTTGGAAAATTCGACAGAGTTTCCTCTGTTTTCGGAACTTTCCACACTTTCCTAACACTTGCAAATAACAAATAAATAATCCAGGCAGCCAGAATAATAATAATAATGACTTTTTCCTAGGTCTAAAAAGACATATAATCAAAACGTGCCACCTTGGTTTGTTTGTCTATTTATGGTTACCGTTTTAATTCCAAAACATACGTCTATCATCAAATACCCATAATTACGTAACAAGCTAGGAATATGAACATAGTCATAAGTCTTTAAACAGACACTAGATGATTCCAAGTTTTTTAACCAAAATGATCATAACAACTACTCTCCCCGTGGGGGAGAGCTTTCCTGCTCGACCGGCACCACATCTAACTCGGTACCTGTAAAAAAATGCTAGGGTGAGTATACCAATTACTCAGGAACTACATTTTTAATAGCCATACATATGATTAAGTCATGCACAATCATAATCATATTCAAGTATTTCACAACACAGACATGCATCATTCACAATCATAATATGTGGCATTTCCTTCAAAATTGGATCTATGGGATTTACTTACCTGAGTGAGGACTTCACCTATTGGGGATTCGAGTCTATTCCTTAAAATAGACTCTGTCCTAACAGGGCACCTAATGGGTACGGATACCCGACACGCGATCAGTAGCTGCTGCCTTTTGTTTAATTCATTTATTCTAATGACAATCCAGTCCAGTTTAATTCAAACATATTTGATTCACACTAACATGCAGCAGTCAAATTTTTACTCCATAATTAAATACCAACTAGATATCATCCAATAATCAATAAAAATAATCAATACAATTAATCAATTCATAACTACTGGTTCTTAGGGTATTTAATTATGGAGATAAATTGGTGAAGTGCATCGTCTGTGGACCCTTTCACCGTAAAGATCCACCAATTCTAAAATAATCAATAATTAAACCTTGTTTATCCCTTATCTTAATGACAATTACCCTACGGGTTATTAATCTAACACTACCCTAACCTTAACCATACCTATACTCTATTAAAAACCTAATTCCCAAATATAAGGGATACCCCCTTTACCTTGATTACGGAGAAGAGAAGAGAATTCCCAATTCCTAAGTTTAAAAGCTTGCTTGTGATGATGATTTTTTTTCAAAAGCTTTCTATCTTCTCCTTATTTTTTTCCTTCTCTTCCACGTGCTCCTCCCTGTTCTTCTTTTGTGTCTTCGTCTCCTCCTCCTTGTTTCGTTTCTTTTTCTCCTTTTTGATGGTTTTTCTTTTTTTTTTTCCTTTTACACGGGTTGGGCTGGGCTTAGGGTAGTTAATTAGGAAAAAAAATATTATTTTATGTTTTGTTCTCTTTTGTGGGTTAATGTGTATATGTGTTTTAGACTCTAAATAAAAATTTGATGACTCTAAAATTAACCTACATTTACATGGAATAACACCGTATTTTTCTTTTATCCAAAACGAGTTAAAAATAACAAAGTTACCGGTCCCTACAAACATCTATTGATGAATAAAAAGTACCCAAATTCAAATTTAAATATATCTTCTAAATCCTGAAATTAAGCTTGATAAAATATAATTAATAAAATATTATTATTATTATTTTAATTATTATAATTTTACTAAAGGCCAAAATTCGGGATGTTAGAAGTGGAGAGGCTGCACTCGACAACAAAGGGAGAGTGAGAGACCAAAGAGAACCACGAGTTTATGAGGTAGGGTTGCAAAATTTTACTTTTAATACCTTGAAATGACGTTTTGAACTGTGTTTTGGTTGTCTCATCGGTAACGGACGAAAAACCGTCCCGTAACGGCGTGTCACAGTTCCGTTGCGGACGTTATTGTGTGATTTGGATTCACACCGTTAAATCGTCTAGTTTCGGTTTCGGTCGGCATCGATACCGTTATGTTGCGCCTGCATCAGCCTTAACGGAACGATATTTAAAACCTTGTTCTCTACTCTCCTTTGATCTTCGCTACTTCTTTCTTCTCCTCTCTCTGTTCTCTTTCTTTTCCCTGTTTATTTGTCGTTATTTATGCGCTCTCTCTCTCTCTTTCTTTTTGTGTTCTTCTAATTGAGTAAGAGAGCTCTATTTATAGGAAAAATTAGGTTAAGAAAATTAGGGTTTCTTCAACAGGCTTTGAGAGCCTAATAGAATATTCCCTGATTTATTCCTCAATCAAATCTTTTAAATTTTGTTACAGATCGACTTTCAATCTTTTTAAAATAAAAACAAATTTGATGATAATCCTTTCATTAAAAAACAAATCCTTTTAAAAAAAAGTTTTTTTTATCTTTATCCTCACAAAAACTAACCAAATCTTTTTAAAAAAAACATTTTTATCTTATCCTTTTTTATTTTTTGTTTTTTCTTTATTTTTTACAAAATTATACTTTTTCAAAATCTTTTTTTTTATTTTTTATCTTTTTTTAAAAAAACATTTTTTATTATTTTTTTATTTTATATTGTTTGGGCGGACAAAATTGGGTCTCTACAGCACAGATAGCACCACCTGCGGGTGTGGCTACAGGAGTTGATGAGGAGGACCCTGTCGAGGGCGAGTAGCTGTGTGTAGTTGTGGTCTTGGTCATTTTGTTTATTTGAGTCTAGTAGATGTGTGTAGTTGTGGTGTTGGTCATTTTGTTTATTTGAGTCTACTGTGGCAACCTTTCTGAGACACTGATGTAATCCTATGTTTGAACTGGGAAGTTTATTTTGATGTCATACTTATTTTTGGTTAAGTATCTTGATGGATAATGGTCATGATAGTCGAAAACAATTTTATTATGAAGTAATGCAAATGATGTTTATTTTTATTCTGCAATTACAACTGTCGTATTTTTGGAATAGTGATGTAACGTGACACTTCTTTTTGGAAAAGAATTTTAAGTATAAGTAAATGAACCATAGTTGTCAAAAACTAGTGTTAATACTTAGAAACTTACGAATCTACGAATCTACCTATGGAAAACGAGTTAAAACTAATGGAAACTCAGAGTGAAGTGACTCGGGTAGACTCGGGTGGATACTGGTAGACTCTTGTAAACTCGCGAGTTTATAGCCGAGTTAGTGAGTTAGTATTCTTGAGCCCTAAACGTCCAATCCGATATCGTTTTTCAATTTTTTTTTTCAAATAAAAATCTTCTAAGTCATTTTTATCATATTTGTTACGCTTTTGGGGTAAAAGAACCTTTAAATTAGTTTTATATTCTCATTCTCATTCAAAAACTTCTTCAATCTTCAATTCTTCTCCTTCTGCCGCACGCACGCACGCACGCCCGAGCAACCCACACCCCACGCTCCACGCCTTTCTAACTTTCTCCCTTTATTTAGTAATTGTTTACTGACTTTCTCCATTTATTCCTTTATTTTCGTTTTTCTTGTTTTCTTCTTCGTTAAGTTGGTATCATAATCTGATGAATGCTTGATTATGAGCTATGACCTTTATGAAAAGATGAGTAGCTTTATATAAATCATTTTAAGTTTTAACTTTTAAGCAAAAATGCATTCTTTGTTTTTCAATTTTCAGTGTTACTTTTTTAGTGTTGTTCTTAAATCAGAACTCATCTACTTTGTCAGTGTTTTTAAGTGCTACTTAAGAGAACTTGCTTAGAAATTGATAATTAATTTTCATTATTTTTTTGCGAAGCATTATGTTAGCTTGAAATTAAAATTACACCGGATATGTTATGTTATTATGTTTTGAATTTGAATTTTGAATATTGATGAATAAATTAACTTATATCAACAAATAATATCTTACCATATTTTGTTATTACGTAAAGTTTGAAATTATGAATATTGATTATTAATAGGTCACAGGTCATTATGATATAGATGTAATTTTTTTTTAGGTAAACTCGTACGAGTTTGCGAAACGAGTTTACAACTCGAGTTTACCTAGGCAAAACGAGTCTACGTAGACTCTCGAATTTGACAACCATGAAATGAACAAATCAATTAAAAAAAAACTAATCAAATCATCAAATGATGAAAATCCTTTTTATTAAATCATTTGAGAAGTAAGTGTTCGTTTAAAAAAAAAGGCGCAATTTTTATGAACATTCTAAGTCCAAATTGGGGTGTTATAGATGTTGTAGATTTTTTTGGTAAGATTATTTTTTGAGACCTCTGTAATTTTTTAATTCCATCCTTTTCACTCCGACAGCAATAACTAAACCTGTACTTTTTTTTTAATTTACTTAGTAAAAATGATCTGCTTTACAGTGTTATAATATATAAAAAATTCCTAAAGAATATAACAATAAATAATGGATAACGTAAAAAAAAAAAAAAGAGTATTGTGTTTCCACCAAAACACAATCCCATTAAATCTTAGCACTTGCAAATTAAACTTGCACCTCCTTCAAATCAATTATTAGGTCTATCCAAAATATCAAAGCAAAACAACCATTAAACAAAGGAAATTGAAGAGACTTAAATTTAAACTAAACAACATAAAGTAAAAGGTATCCCTAGCTAGCTAGCTATGGAACAACTTCATTAACATAAGCAAGGTATTCTGGATCGCTACGCCAGAGCATTGCGAGATAAATTGGTGAAGTGCATCGTCTGTGGACCCTTTCAACGTGCCATAGAGTCTCTTCAGCATCTTTCAACTTCATTATGGACTCAAAGGGCTTTCCTTCGTCCTCACTTCCCAACCTTGACTTGTCCCATTCCTTACACTGCTTGATTGTAAGATAATGCATTGGCTGCCCATACATTCTCCTCAAGGTTTTCACCAAAGATTGCCAATTGACGATTACTGTCTCATTTAAACGAGCTTCTGGAACAACCCATTTCTTCATGCACTTCTGGTATTTCGTAGCCTGCTCCAGCAACACTTCTGCATTACCGGAATCATAATGTTTTTAACATACAATTAAATTTTATATGCTTGTACAACAATACTGTAATGAATCAATTTGAAAAGTTAGTTAACGAATTTATGTCACTGTCATGTCAGCTCTAGATAAATCAAATTAATTAATTTACTTGTGAAACGATAATTTATTCACTTATTGAAAAATTTTGTGTAACAATACAAAATTTGATTACTTGTATGAAAATAATACCCGACTTATTATCTTCCATATGGAATGTAGCAAGCAATACATATAGTGAATTTGTATCGACGTAGTGCCTATTCAATCGTTATAATACAGCACTTATTAAAATAACTTTAATTGATTGAACTTTGATGCAGTAATCCTTCTCATATTAATCATGCACGCAAATCAGAATATTTTATGATATCAAAAATTGAAAAGAAAATATACATATCATCAAACTGTGGCGTAAATGGGATATGTAAGTGTTGGCGTGCTAACCTCGATCAGCAACCTTAGCTTTGTCAGCTAAAACCAACTTCTTCCTCTTCGCACTAGTACTTTTCCCTTTGGACAATGAGGATTGTCCATCTTTCTTCTTCTCAGGGTTATCATCAGATTCAGTTTCAGAACCTGAGGCCAAAAGATGGCTGTAGCCCAGTAAACACAGCTGGCCGCTCATATTTTGAATAAGTGCTTTGAATTGTGTAGGCAGGTCCTATCGATCAACACACACACACACACATATATATATATATATATATATATATATATATATGTAAATGCTTTGTTTAATTTGATATGTTTACATTGAAATTAAGAAAACGCTGGTTGGTACAGGATTTGTTAGGAGCCGTATGAGTGTATGTAATGGAAATATTTTGATCCCTTTTACGAGCATTTGGTCCAATTTTTAATGACATTAATTATTTATTTTTCATAAACATTCTTAACCATTCAATATTTTTTAGAGTTTCAATAATAATTATAATGAAAATCTTGAAAAAATATATTAAATATTATCAATTCTAATGTCACAAAAAATATTAACTAATTTTATTAATTTACACGAAAATCCACTCCAAGGGCTTTTATATATATAGAAACGGAGGAAATATTTTTTAAAGCATTAATTCTAATTACATTGAACCTCTTGAGGAGAAATTACTACCTGAAACTAAAATAATAGGAATTTAAATAATAGTAAAATTTAATTAAAAGGCAAAAAATAAAAAATACTTAATTTTATAATATGTTAAATTTTGATTGGCCTCTATCATAATGACATGGTGATATAGGATTAAGTAATAATATATTTTTTTTATAAAAAAAACTATATAAATATAGAAAGATTAATAATCTATTAATATAGTACTTAAAAAATAATGATAAAAGGTAATTTAATTAAATACAATTAATTTTCTAATTATTAAATACAATTAGTACTTAAAAAAATTATGATAAAAGGTACTCCCTCCGGCTCAAATTATAAGCAAAGCTAACTAAAATTACGCTTATTAAGATATTAGTTGATTGTATTTAATTTTCTCGAATTTATAAAAGAATAGAGGTATTTTAGGAAAGTTGCATTGGGAATGAAACAAAAATTAAATAAGATAACAATTTTCTAAGAATGTTTTAGGAAAGTGACATTGGGAATGAAATAAAATTTAAAAAAGTTGGTTAATTTTGCTTATATTTTAAACCAAGAGAGATATGTTTTTTGTTGTTTATATTTCAAGCCGGAGGGAGTAATTTAATTAAATACAATTAATTTTCTAATTATTAAACAATTTACTTTTTTTTCACCTATTTAAGTAATACTCGTTATAGGAAAAATATTAAATATTTTCGATTAGATAACCTTCCATACTTGTTATAGGAGTAGTATGGAAGGTTATCTAATCGAAAATATTTAGTTAGTTTATTGAAGAGCCTTCACCTCCAAAGGGATTGTTAGAGCCCATGGTTTCCTTAGGATCTTTTCGAAAAAGTTTTTATACTCGATCTTTCAACCGAGCTCTGATACCACTTGTTGGAAACCAACAAACGGCCTAACAATCTACTAGAGGGGGTGAATAGTAGTTGGAAGCAATAGTATTAATTTTTCAGATATAATTGAAATAGTTTAAAATGATACTTGCTGATTTTTTTAAAAGAGTCGGATTTTGTGCCGAGCAGAATGAGATAATCGGTTATCTATACCGATAATCGATTATCCGAGCTGCAACACACAAAAAAACCAGTTTTGCAGCGGATTCACAACAAATACACTTCAACCGAAATAAAGTTAGATAAGGCCGACTAAATTGATCGGACAATGCAGAATGCAGAAAAAATGCAAAAAACGGTAAAATAATCAGACACAGGAAATTTTATACTGGTTCACTCTCACCCTTGAGAGCTACGTCCAGTCCCCCCTAAACCTTAGGGAGCTTTTACTCAGAAACAAAACAATTGGATACAAGGAATTATAAGAGAACCTCTCTCAACCTAACCCTTTTAAAAGTGTACCAAACCCTTGAAATCTACCCCAATTGAAATGTTGGCCGAAGAACCTCTTCAGCACTTCCACAATAGGAACTCTTTGAAACCTTCAAAGATTCCTTCGTTTCTACAAATAAAAGAGATTACAAAGCAGTTGTGGCTCCCAAACAGACACTCAATTGAATATTGATCTGAAAGTGTTAAACCCAATTGAGTATCGAATTTTGAAAGGGATTGACAGAGAGGATTGAAAATGTGTTTTTCGTGTAAATTCAGTCTATGCGTTCTCTCTTCTTGTTCTAGTTTTTTTCGAGAAGACAACCCTCCTCTTTATAATCTCCAGAATCCCCGAAAATCAGAGAGGGAACGGAGTTATCAGATTAGGAAAGATTTGGGAGTAATTGCCTTTCAAACGGTCACTTAGAATCAAATTTGATTTTCAATCAATCCCTTCCTAATTTAACTCAGATGGTATTTAATACTTACTGATTGATATGAGCTTGAGTTAAATCCTAAGTCTACCACCCACACTCGGAAAGAAAAATGACTACAAAGAACATCGGGAGGTAAGACTTCTGAATGTTGTTTGCTGAGAGAGTTGAACGACGAACGAGCTCGGCACTTGACTGACCGCCTTGTGGAGCTAGGGGACTTGAGTAGAGGAACTGATCCCAGTTTGACCAACCTGAACTTCTGCCGACCATTTAGAATGAGACTGACTTGCGCCGACTTGAGCCGAGAGCCATCACTATACTCATCAGAATATTTCACTTCATACGAGCATAGAGATATGGCCGAGAACCGAGCTGATTTGATTGTCTCCTTTTTTATTCTACACTCGGTGCCGAGATCCCTCGCTACGCTCATCAAAATAATTGATTGGCCGAGCATACTGAGCTGATATGTTTGGCTTCATCAAAGGCCGAGATCCAAGCTCGTCAAAGTATCACTGGTCGAGCATAGTCAGAACCCCGAGCTGATATCTTTGTCTTCATCATAACCTTTCTGATTCTACAAAATTGTGATAATGATAATGTTGTGCATTTTTACTTGATGTGTTTAATGTTTTATTGCTATATCTTGATATGTTGCTTGCTGCAATTCCGCACCGTCGACTTATCCGCCCGGAAAAGTTGACTCTCTCTCTTTGTCCTTTGATTGTATTTTTCTATCGGCTCGGTGTCGGCCGATTAGATGGACGATCTATGGATTGATGAGGTTTCGAGCAAAGGATCTTCTCCAGTGGAGCAACTTGGTGCTGATGAGTGGATGTAAGATCCAGAGGAGGCATCTGCAGCAGCTTCCCGTGGCGAGGGTCATTAATCCTCTTTTGTTCATGTTATGTTTTGGATCTGGTATTGTGTCTTATCTTAGTAGACTCTGATAGCTTTGCTCAGATATCCTGTAACTCCTGCACTCGTAATAATGTTTTCAGACTGGATATTTGAAATAGTATCTTGATGATTTCTGATTATGGTAAGCGGGTTTCAAAGTACGATGTTGGTAGCATCTCGATTTGAAACTTGATGGATGATGTGGAACATGAACTAATTAACTCTATACTGAAAATGTTTTAAAGAGGGCAATGTATTTGCAAAAATGAACCCATGTCCACGTCATTAAATAAAAAAAAATTACCCGTATTTTCATGAATTAAAATAAAAGAATATTTATTTCCAAGTTTCTAAATCGGGGTGTTACAATTTTTATTTATACTTTAAATAAAGAAATATATATTCACATATTTAAAACATTAATAAGCTTGAACAATTTTGATAAAATTCAACTTATATTATTGGTACTTGAAATTATACATTACATCCGTGCAACGCATGGGCTTAAATACTACTCCCTCCGTTCCAAATTATCTGTCACTTTAGCACTTTTCACATATTCCATATTATCTGTCACTTTATGAAATCAATGACTATTAACTACTTTTTTTCCATTTTTACCCATATTTATTGAAGTTGTGTCATTAATAGTCATAGTTGAGCAACCACCTCCGTAATTGATTAGTATTTCTCGGTAATTGATTTTTGTTTCTTTATGCATGTGCTTCTTTACAAAGGAAGGTGACTAAGTGCTCTGTACGTTTGGCCATTTCTTTTCACAGTAGTGTGCTTTTTTTTTCATGTTATGCATTTATATTTTTTATTTTTCTTTTAGAATTCATGGATTCAAATTGAGTTCACTAAAGCATTTTTTTTTACTTGTATTTTTCTCAATGCTGCAATATTTCCTATTAATACAGTTTACTAAAGTTTGAAACAAGTAGTACAGTACTAGCTAGTAAATAAATAAATAAAAAATCATAACAGAAAATTTACTAACTCTGTAACACCTCGCAAATTCCTCGTATTGTTTTAAGCAATAAAGAGAATTGGTTTTGAGAAAGTGTTTTTGAAAGAGTGTTTTCTTAAAGTGAATTTCTTATTTTATGATTTCAAGTAATGAATGATTTTAAAGAAATGATTTTCGTAAGAAAATATTATGAGTTTTAAAGTTGAATTTTTTAAGAAATGATTATTTACGTTTTAAAGAAATTGTGATTTTTAAACAAGAGTTATTTTATGAGAAAGAGATTTGTTCCTATACATGTAAATGTGTTAGTTTGAGATGTGTTTGATGTGTGATGAGTAAAAATAATTGTGTTAATATGATTCCTTAAAGATACTTGTATTATTATGTGAAGTGGTGATTATATTGATCTTAAGTAAATATGATCAAGAAATAAAAAGATAATGTGTGTGTATGCATATGTGTATGTGCGCTACGTGTATGTATATGTATGTATGTAAGTTAGGATTTTATTTTTAGAACAAAGAGCTTATGAGATAAAATTAGAACCAAAAGGGAATTAATGGGTAGAAGACTTAAGTAGTAAAAATAAACCATGGAGCATGAAGTGACCAAAAGCCTTAAATTACTCCTCTTTTTTTCCTTTGCTAAACTCCACCCATGCAACAAATTGGAATGCCAAGATTGTCCCTCCCTTTAACCCACATGACCGAATTTCCCAAGGGTGAAAGAGGAAGTCCACGAATTGCCTATATAAGGCTTTGGCCTTAGTTCACTCCCCTTCATTCTACATTCCTTTCCTTATTTCTTTTCTTCTTTCCATTTTCAAACCAAACACCTTCTAAGAGGCTCATCAAACCTCTTAGAGAATGAGAGACTAAGAAAAAAGAGAGAGAGAGAGAAGGAGGGTGTTGGCTGTGAGGGAGAAAGGAAGAAGAAGAAAGGAAGAAGAGGAGATCAAACCAAAACCTAGGATTTTTCTTGAAGATCAAGTATAGAAGCTAGAAGATCAACTCTTCCTTAGGTGGGTGGTTCGAATAAGCATGAAGAAGTTGTAATAGTGTAGATTTTCTTTGATTTTGTAACCTTCCTTTCTTTTCTTTCTTTGCATGTTCTATTTATGTTTGATCTTGGACTTTTAAGACTAAAAAATAACTTGTAATAACCTAAACCATGGACTTTATGATTCGGTTAAAACTTAAATGATGGATCTTGATGTTTTTCAAACTAAACTTTAAAGATCTAAAGACTTGTTAAGATTTTTGTAGATTTAAAGTAAAACCTCCTTGCATGTTAAATTTCCTTGTTTAAGCCGTGATTTATGAAGCCTTCATGTGATTATTTGATGAATCAATACATGATCTAAACTTGATTGATGATAAAGTTGGGATCTTTGACTTTGCATGTTGATTTGAGGATGATCTTGGTGCTTTATGTACATGCATGTGTTACTTATGCCTTGATCTTGAATTTTAAGAATAAAAAAACTTATAAAACACTAGATCATGAGCCTTATAATTCGGTCATGACTTAAAATTTAGGTCTTGATGCTTTTTAATTTGATCTAAGTCATTGCATGTTAACTTTATGGTTAGAAAAATTGATTTGAGTTGTTAAAGTGTTTTGATTTTGATTTGATCTTAATAAAGCTTCGATTTTGTCTTGATCCTTGAAAAAAGTTTTGTTCTTGGACTTTGCATGTGATTTTGGAACAAAAAGATCTAACCTTTCTTGATGCATGTCTTGATTTTCACTTGATCTTTGGAAAAGCTTTGATTTTGTCTTAATCTAAGAAAAGTTTTGATATTAAAGTCATGCATGTGGTTTTTGAACAAAAAGTCTTGATCTTTTCTAATGCATGTCACGGTTTTGGTAAGAGAACCAAAGAAATGAGCTTTTGAAAAATGATTCTTGACTTGATCTATGTTTAATGTTCATGCATGTTGAAGATTTGAACTTTACTCTTGATTTTTGGTGTTGAAAATTCGGCCAATGCATGCTAACCTAGACTAGGATTCTTTTTCATGAAAAGACATAAAAGTAGTGAGTATGTCTTGAGGATTAATGTTAAATTAATTTGTTTGAAATTGTGTTGTGATTATCTAATCTCTATTCGGTTTTGACTAAAAAGATGAAGGGAGAAAATTGGTTTTATCTTGCATGGTGATTTAAATAAATAAGACTTTGGTGGGATGCTTGATTTGGTAAGTCGATTTGAGTTAAGGAAAAATAAATTTAAGTTTGATAATTTCCCAAGAAAGCTCACGGTTTTATGATGAAAAAGGAAGAGTAAATAATTTTGTTTCATGAAAAAGAAAGTGGAGTTTAATTGCTTGAAATAAATTAAGTTGGTTTGTGTGTTTTAGATTTGTAATTTTTTTAACTTGTTTTCTTTGATCCCATTCGGCCAAGGTTAGTTAAGTAGGACAAGATTTTATTTGGTTAAATGTTAATTGATATTTGAAAAGTATATGACTTATATGATTTGATTCATCAAGTGTTGTTTGTTATGGTTGTGTGTTAGTTGATGTTTGAAAAATGTTCGAGTGCGTAATTGGCTTGAAATTAATTGATTTTAAAAGAATTTGATTTGATTTATTTGGATTGATGGATTGTATTTAATGACTATCCAAGATTTGTTTTATGACAAAAGCTTGAGCTTTAAAGTGTTATTTTCGAGTTAAAAAAAAAGTATTTGAAATAAAAAGTGTTTTTACGATGTTTTCGGATTTTATTAAAGTGATTTTGTGAAGTAATCCTTTGCTGTCCAGAATTATTTAATGTTGTTTCATAATTTTAAAAATGTGTTCAAGTAATTTAAAGTATGGTTTTCAAGTGGCAATTAATTTGAGAAAAGCCGGATTAAAAACGGTGCATTTTTCGGTGTTTTCGAACGTGATTAAGGGGCTGTCCAAGATGGGCCAGCAACCAAATTAAATGGTTTAAATTATTTTATATAATGTTTTCAAATGGTTTTAAAGTACTTAAAGTACTAGAAAAATGTTAAAGTTGTTTTGAAAAAACGGTTATGTTTCTAAGCCTTCCGACGAAGAAAGGATCGAGTAGTGAGTTAAGAAAAGGTTTTCTTATACAAGTTAATAACTTAAACGTATTTTGTTTAATACGAGGAATGGTTTAGACGAGGGATTGGGGCAGCTGGCAGCAAAAAGGATCCGAGGAGACTGTACGCGTTTAAATTGCTGGACCTCAGGTGAGAGAGAAGCTTTCCTAAGACACCGTAGTATTTAGGTGATATATTAGGACGTTCCGTATCATCTCAAAGATCGGAACTTAGTGGTTCGGAGTCAGTAGTATAGTGGCAATTGTTTGTGTTGTGTGGCCACTTATACGAAGGTGACAAAGACCACATTGTTGTTGTGTGATGATTGTACGTTGTGAAATAGCATGCTCGTATTTATTTATTTAATTATGCATGATGGTATTTAATACTGTTGATTAATATGAGTAGTATGCTGATGGACGTCTGTTACGTCCTGAAAATAAGAATGAGATGATTAAGTGTTGAAAGTAAAGATATAAAGAGAAAGTGATAACAATAAAAGATATGAGACTGATTGGGAAAGAGATAAAGAAGTGAGATTGGGGAAAGATTTGATGATAATGATGAGGTTAAGCCAGAGCTGGGAAAGTGATGTGATGTTGATTACTGAAATGAGATGTGATTTGAGTGGAGCTGGGCTCCTTTGAGGATGTTGTTGGAATGAGGCTTGTGTTGAGTTGAGCTTGCTCCTCCACTAGTGCTCACAGAAATGGGATTTTTGAAAAGTTTTACGAACTGAGATTTTCGAGAAAGTTTGTGAAATGGTATTTTGAAAAAGATTGTGAAAGGAGATTTTGTGAAAAGTTTGCGAAAATGAGATTTTTCGAAAAGTTGGTGAAACGAGGTTTTTGAGAAAATTGTGAAATGTTGTTTTAAGAAAAGTTGGGGAAATAAGGTTTTTGAAAAGGTTTTTGAAAATGAGATTTTTTTTTAAAAGAGTTTTTGAAACGAGATTATTTTTAGTAAAATTTTTGAAAAGAGATTTTGTAAAAGTTCATGAAGTGAGTTTTCAAGAATGGATTGTGAAAGGAGATTTTTAATTATTTTGTAAAAAGAGATTTTCAGAAATTTTGTGAAATGAGATTTTTAGAAAGTGATGAAAGAAAATTTTTATAAGGTTTGTGAGAGAAGAATTTTTGAAAGCTCGTGAAAAATGAGACTTTGAGGAAACCTTGTGGAATGAGACTTTTGAGAAAATTATGAAAGGAGAAATTTTAAGAAATGAGATTTTGTGAAAGTTTATGATTTGAGATTTTTAAAAAAAATGATGAAATGAGGTTTTGAGAAAGATGATGAAATGTTATGGTGAGAAAGATCGTGAAATGAGAATGTTGAGAAAGAGATTGAGAAATGAGATGCGAGTTTATTGATGCGGTCCCAGCTCTGCGCTATGTTGAGACAAGATGAGAGAAAGATTGAGCAAAGTTAGTGGTCGGGACTCATTGAAGGGATGCATGAAGGATGGGCCGACCTTAGGTTAATTAAAAAGATAAAAGACTTTAAAAGACACTATCGTGGTGAGGTATGAGAGTGCGAAGTAGTGGAGAGGAAGGTACCCGGATATCAGGGATATTCGGGTTGTGAATGAAATAGGGTAGGCTAGGGCGGTAAAACGTCATGAGGCCTTGAGTACTATTCTGGGCGGAACAAATTCCATATGTGGTAACAAGACGTGGTGGGGACTGGGTCCTAATACCGTGGTAAGTTCTGCACCCGGAACCGGAATAGTGTTGTCACCCCTATGACATTTCGAGAACAGTGAGAGGGACTGGAACGGGGCATCTTGATTGCCACTGTACCGAATTTTCTACAGTGAGCCTTGATTATATTTTATGAATTGATATGATATGAATTAAATTGAGACTGTACCCGAGTTTTCTACAGTTCTCCTGGCTTGGAGCCAATTGATGTTGAGACAGCTGTCGTGCCCGCATGGTAAAGGTCCTGTACTCCTGTTAGCTTCCGACTAGGTTGGGTGGATGACCGAGGAGATGTAGACGTGAGTGCTAGCCGAGAATGAAATGAGTGCCTCGATGATACTTCAGAATTCCCCAATCATCGATGGTTGTAAATTGATAAGACATGTTAAGAAAAGTTTTAGAGTGACAAAAAGGTTATGATGATGAGAAGAGAAATTTTATGGAATGATGAAGTTGAGTAAAGAATTGAGAAATAAAGAAGGAGTATGTTGAGAAATGACAATAAGTTGAATGGGATAACAATAATGAGGATAAGAATAATGAATGATGATGATGATGGTAATGATAATGATAATAATAATAATAATAACAATGATATGCTTGATGGTTGTATTGTTTGTATGTTGCGTGTGTATGCTTGTATGGTCTTGATATCTCGCCTACTGTAATCTCACACCGTCGACGATTCGTCGTTCGGATAGCTTACTCTCTCTTATTCGTTGGCATATCGGTATTGCTGGTATCTCAACGGGCAGATGGAGCATTGTTTGGAGATTACCACATGGCGTCGTCGGGGAAGCGGCTGGAAACCCACTCGCTATGGATGGGCGTGGATGGGATATACTCAAATGGTAATTGCGGATCCAGAACACAAGTTGAGCAGAACAACATTGGGTTCGTGTTTAGGAAGTGTCTCGATGCTGGACTACGACAGTAATGAACCATCGCCACGGGATGAAGCCAAAGAGAAATCTGTGAAGCTGTTCGGTGTAGAGCTCAAGCCAAGTTCTGAAGAAGAGTCAGCAATCGAGGTAGCATCACCCTCTGGCACGAAGACATTACCAGAAAAGAAAAGGAAGCCGAATCCGGTTGTCTTCATCAGAAGGAAGCGAAAGTGTAGTGTCCCGGTATTGATGGAACACCACGATGTGTGTTTGGGGTTGTTGCAGCTGACGAGGGTGACCCCGGTCCTACGTACCCCCAGTGATAAGGGGATCAAGCCACACGTAGTTCTTGAGAGTAGGGATGATATAACATACCTTAGCCCCTATAGCATGGCGATACTTATAGGGGAAGTTGTGTTGTGGTGCCTTATGGGCCTGTTCGGCCCAGTAGGGCTGACGTGGCTCTTAGAGGATAAGAAGGATGAGTTATTCACCCTTATCCTGTACTAGAGAGCTCATGCTTATCCTGTAGCGGTAGGAGGATTTATTATTGGTTAACCCTACAGAAAGTAGTATGTTTAGTTTAAGTTGATTGTTGTTTGGTTTTAGAGTCAAGGATTACCGTAATAATGTGCCACTTATGTAATTATGCCCACTTTTATTTTGTGAACTATCAGCATTTTGGTTTTAAAAGAATGTGAATTTTGTCAAGCCATGTATGGACACATGTTATCTAGGAATTGTGAAGATAATGTAGATGCAACATGTTGGAACTAAATGAAGTTGCTTTTGAAAGATTTGAAAGTTCATGGAGAGGAATGTTTTAGTAACTACTCGGTTTTCCGTAAAAAGAATGCTAAGTGTTCCAATGACACTTCAACAATGTTTTACAAAAAAAAAAAAAAAAATTGGCCTCATTTTTACCACTTTAATAAGTAAAGGTTAATTTTTTTGGTTGACGAAAATCGGGCTGTTACAAACTCGATCCATTAAATATGATTAAAATCAAACATGCATGATACAAATATCACTCCACGTAACTTTCAAAAAAAATATCACTCCATGTAACAATATAAAACTCCCCTTTAACTACTTAAATATTGAAGTGTTTCTTGCACTAATACAAGATCACACTTAATGTCGGAAGCTGACCATTTTTTTTTTCAACATTGCTTTTTTCATATGGGGAATTTTATATTTTTGGGATCCTTTTGTTTTCATGATTTCTATCATGCACATTTGCAATGTCAAAAAGATACGATTTGACTTTACGGATGAAAAATTTTCAAATGACTTCACAACGACACTAACAAGCTCATCAATGGTTGTAGGGGACTCCTTGTATTGTAAGGATTGAATAGCACTAAAAAATCCAAGATCTAAAATATTTAAATCGGGAGAATTTGGCGGTTGACACATCAAACGAATATCAAATCCATCCTTGGTGGCAGCTTGACGAAATTCTTCATCATTGTAATTGATATGTGCCCTTGCATTGTCCTGTTGAATGAAAATTGGATATTTTATATCCTCTCTTGGCCATTTTTCTCTGATAGCGGGCAAGACTTTCTCAATTAAAAATGATCTAATGACATCTCTTTTTACTGAAGTGATCGGTTTTGTCTCCAATGTACCTACAATTCTGTTAGATAGCACTTGTCCTTTTAGCTGGCACTTGTGTTACAAAAGGAAATACACCAATTTTTCCAGAGAAAAGCTCATTTCCTTGTCCATCAAACCTTGGACGAGCTATTGCAACTAAAAACATGACTTTTCCAATAAAGTTTTTACTTTTACAAGTTCGTACTGGGTCGTCTTCATCTGGTAGCAAGTAATACTTTTCAGATTTTTTTTGTCATATAAAACCATTTCTCATCAATATGTACGATGTTGTACATCCCATTGAAAACTGGATCGTGTGAAATGCTAGCACTATCAAGCATTGATATACAAAATTGCAATCGTGCTTTTTTGTTTTCATCCTTAAGTAAGGTTTTATTGCATTTGTGTGCCTGCGCATGGATCCTGTCTTTATACGCCTAAATAATGTTGTTTTGCTTACATTCAAGGCAGAAGCTAAAGAGCGGAGATCTGTGCTTTGATTCAAAGGAATATCAGCAACCAAAGTGAAATCAACTTCAATTCTTTTGCGCCCACAATTTTTGAATCTTCTGTGAGATGCATTACTAGTAACATTATTCATCTCATTTTCTTTAATGAATTTCCACAAGCGTTGAACAGTACGTATGGAAGTTGAAAAGTGTGATGCTACTATTTTAGTCACTCCTCTTTTTAGCATTCCATCACAAGATAGTACTACGTAATAGGCATTTTAGTTCTAAAAAAATAAATAAAATATTACTTGTTGTATGCAATGCTACTTCTTGAAAAATATACCGTAATACTCAAAAGTAATTTTATTTTAAAGATTAAAATAGTGACGAATTAGAAAGCAAAAAAGTCCAAAAAAAAAAATAGTGATGAATGGTGCTAATAAGTTGCAAGCACGTATTGAACATTTTAATTAAAAAAAATTAAAAGGCACAAGTGAAAATAATACCATTATCAGTTGTTGTTTCTGGGAGTTCTACCAACACTTCAGAATCTGGAACATCTTCTATAATGCCTTCTGTAATGTCAATTTGAGAACTACTTGATACACAACTTAAATTAACATGTGGTTCAATATTTAAATCAAAGCTAGAAACTTTTGTTGGTGGTTCAATGTTCAAATCTAACTGAACATCATTTCTATAAGGTGAATACGTAATATCAATATTAAGATCTGGAAGATAAAATTGTGTTTCTGGATGTTGCATACTTGTAGAATTTGACATAACTAAAAAAAGACTACTGTTTTAGTATTTCCCTAATCAGCTAACAACCATTCTTTTATTGGGAAAAAAATGGTGGGAAATGAAAATTTAGTAAGTATTACTAAGCGGTAAAAATTTTCAGACAGCATAGTGGCAACCCTTCAACTACTAAACCATTTCCGTGGAATTAAAGATAGCCATGCAAGTATGCAACCCTTCAGTTTCTACGTGGAGAACTGCAACTATATTACTCATGTTAAGTAGTGCTTGTGCTCTTAAAAATTTGTTTTTCATATTTAATGAGTGTTGGTGCAATAAATGTATTGGAGAGTTTACAACAAGGGTATTTTTGTCAAAGTAATTCATATTTTTCTTAATATTAACACTTCCAATCATTACCTTAATCCGTGTGAAACCTCTAAAACGTCACTTAATTTGGAACGGAGGGAGTATGTTCTAAATCGGGGTGTTACACTTTTCTATGGAGCTCCAATGATTCTGGTAATTATAATGCGAAAGTAGTCCGGCATAAGGTGTGTTGTGCAAAGAAATTTGGTGGCCTTAATATTAGAGATTGTGCTAACTGGAATGCTGCAGCATTGGGTAAGCAAATCTGGGATGTTGCAACTAAGAAGGATTGTCTTTGGGTGAGATGGATCCATGCTTACTACGTAGAAGATCAATCAATCTGGGATTGTGCTTGATCTCAAGGTGATAGTTGGCATTGGAAACAATTGCTAAAGGTGAGGGACATGATTGTTGTTGGCTAGTCAAATGGCCAATGGACAGCCTCTTCTGATGGTATTTATTCAATCAAGGCTGGTTATAAGCTCATCAAAGGTGAGAAAAATAGATTTCCTATGCATACTGTGATCTGGAATAATGTCTCTATCCCTAAACACAGGTTCATCTTTTGGTTTGTGGCTCACGGCAAGTTTCAGACCTTGGACAGTATGGAATGGTCCTTTATACCAAACCGCTGCTGTTTATGTTATGCGACTACGGAGTCCATAGCACACTTGTTTTTTGAATGCCCTTGGAGCCAGGCTCTCATGATTCTTTGTGCGAACTGGTTAGGAGTTGATTCTTGGCCTATTAAAATCTCAAATTGGAGCAGGTGGCAAATACATGGCTTTCGTAATAAGGACAGAAGGAGGAGTGTTGCTGCTGCAATATATTATATTTGGCAGGAAAGGAACAACAAGATTTTCAAGGATCAATCTAAGCCTGTGGAGCATTACTACTCGTTGATTCGGCATGAAATAGCTTATAGGATTCATTATTGTATTAAGAATTTTCGAACTTGGCAGAATAAGGTCATACTTCATAGAATTTGTAGAGAATTATGATTGTTGTTTCTTTAATCCTTTATGGTTTGTCAACCCTTCCTAAAAGGTGGCATGAATCATAGGGTGATTGTATGAGCTTTGATTTTGCTTGTTGGTAATAAAAAATTTTATTTACCAAAAAAAGTATAAACATTAAAATATATATATATAGAATGGAGAGAGCAATAAAGATGATTATAATAATAATGACTAAACTGTCACATAGGTTTCTGAATTGATATCAATATTTATTCTATTACCAAAAATTACAAAAAATGCTTTTCAATTTCTGGATTTGCAAAATGTTATGCACGTTAGTCCTTGAATACCAGAGCCGTTAAGGGATGTTAATGACAGAATACATGGCACGTTAAAGATACAACTTTGATTCATTCGCGCAATAATGCTTAATCCAAATGCAGCAAAAGAAGAAAAAGAAGCAGATGATGATGACGAAGAAGATACACGCACATATATATCAACAATGAAAATCTACAACAATAACAACAACCGTAAAGCATAGATATTTTATGCCCTTCCAAATTATCTCTCACTCTCTGTAATTCGAACTAGATAATTCATTCCTCTTGGAGCTGCTCTGTTTTACTTTGTATGATTAAATAATCCTAATTACTTTTTTTATCTCAAGACAATTTTAAACCAAGGCCTATTCTTCTGGAAAAACGACGCTGTTATTAACCCATAGTGTGCAACATTTCTCTGCCATTATCGTCCTTTAATGGTTCTGAGAACCAGTGACGAACATGCATCACATTTTGCAAATTTAGGGGCATAAAACCAACTTTCTTAATTCTAAGTACTAAATAAAGTGAATGTTGAGTATAATTTTAGTACCTAAGTGACAATTTAGTCTAACAATAATACTAACAACAACAACAACAATAACAATAATGATAATTTGATTGCATCATTATTGATGGAATATTTTATTAAATTTAAGAAATATTTCGATACAATAATTATTATTGGATTCAATTTAATGAGAAAATAGTTGGTGCACTGTCAGTGTAAAAGTTTTTTACATCATCAGTGTATCATATATTTTTATGGTTGTTGACTTTGAGATAAAAGTAATACAAATGAATGGTAGATGATGGATTAATGGTGTAAAAAATGTTTCACTGTCAACACACACTCATTAATCTCCAATTTAATATGATATAGTAATGGTGCTAGCGAGAAATCTCCAATAAATCTAACAACACAAACGAAAATAAATTTTATGGAACAATTTGAAAAAAAAAAGTTATGAAACAAAGGGAAACAAATTATTAACTAAAGTGACCAAATGAGCAGTTTTATATTATATTTTTATTTGTAACCGATTTCCATGTTTAATACTCTTTCCATCCAACAATGGAAAAGTTTTACTTAAGGAATAAAAAATTTTATCCATCAAATTAAATAAGCAATTTTGACTTTTAAAATTAATAACCAACTTTCCATGTTTAATACTTTTTACATTCCACAGCGTTGAAAATTTTTTTATCAAAAATATTGTTAAAATTAAAATTATGATTATGATTACAAAGACATGAAAATTGTATACCATGATTTATGATTTGTTAATTGATGAAAAATGCATGAATTTACTATGTCAATAATTTGTTGATTAATTTGTTAAATAAAAGATTAAAAATATATTTATTTATTTATTTTTTATTACTTTTCAAATTTTACCATATTTATTGAATTAGGGAGTATATATATACATTTATAAGTCATATATATTTTTGTATTTTTAATAAGGGTTTCCCTTATCGTTTGAGTAAAGAATTAATTTTTTTCAAAGGTGGTTGCCTCATCCAAGCAAGAATTGTTTCGAGGAATTGAACATTTGATATTTGGTCTAGTACGATACATGGAGATCCAATGAGATTATAAACCATTGGACTTACTCCCTTTTTCAATATATTTGTTTTGCTCTCCCCTCCCTCTCTCTCTCTATATATATATATATATGTATATATATATATAATGTTTTCTTCTGAGTATCTTAGAGCACATATTAAATATATATTAAATAATAATTGTTTACGGTAAAAATTAAACAATAATGTTATTTAAACATATACATCTATAATTCAAGTCAAACATATACCATTTTAGGTTAGGAATGGTGGCTTTTTAAATTTATTTTTCTTATTATTTTTCACATCTTTACCCAAAAGGGCAGGTGTTGGACTTAGACGTTAGATGTATATGTCAAAATAACATTGTTGAAACTTGAAATATCATATTCTAAGGTATTAGACAATCCAATTTTCGATGTAAATAAACATTTTCAAGTATTATTAACATATGCCAATGCACATACATTTAAAACATCATATATATATATATATATATAATCCAATATAATATTATTAAAAAAAATTATATATATGTTGTCTTGCGTGACAGACTGCGCATTTGAACAAACATAACAACTCAGCAAAGTTGCTCAGAAACACATTTGTCATTTCTCTAAACAATGAAACTTACTAGAGAAGAAATTGTTGCAATGAGCAGGATGACAATGGAAAATATCTCTAAAAAAAATCCTCGGAGCCGCCTGCACAAAGGCACGACATGCTATTTTCATGACCTATTGTCCCCTGGGTTCGAGTGGCTGCTACCAGGCTGGATAGCTGAGGAAATGCATATGCCGCACGGGAGGGTTTACAGGGTATCAATTACCTCTTTTCTCGTTTCTCATCTTTAATTTGTTACCTTTTTGTTCATTTCTCATCTTTAATTTGCTATCTTCTAGTTCATTTCTCATCTTTAATTTGTTGTATGTATTAATAAATAATTAATATGAAATAATTATATGCTATTATGTGTAGTACTACTATGATCCATTGGGGAATTTCTATGGGAGTAAGAAAGCAGTGGTTGAGTTGTGGGAAAGATCTGGAATCATTTTAATTGCAGAGTAGATCAACAGGTAAATAATATATATAAATATAATGAGGGCTTACATACTTTTACAATCTGCATGTAATTTAAATTTTTGCTTTAAAACATTGCAGCATGTCTATGTTTATGGCTCTCATACTACTTTCTAACAGCGTTGTTTTTTCTATACATATAGAAGGCAGTGTCATTTTGCTTAGCTGATCTAAAAATGGAGCAAGGAATACTCTGAAGTGGTGCAAGGGCTTTTACTACTTCTTTTACTTTTATTTCTTTATAAAATAATCTTTATATCGTTAGATAGTCAGATCTGTATGTATATCTCGTGACATTTATGCAATTGATAGTTTGGTTTTGATGGCCAAATTTGGAGTATCTGGGATCGATTACAAACTCTAATTAATTGTTCTCTTGATTTTTAGATCAACTTTCCCTTTATCATTATTTTTTATTATTCTAATAATCTTAAAATATACCCTTAAAACATTTGTTTATAAGACCATTTTTTAAATTACACATATGAAATTATATTAAATGCAGTACTATGAACAACAAGTCGAAAGACCCCTATCATTTCAAATGTACCACCAGATAAAAAATAAATGAGAGAGAGATAGTTAGAAAGAGAGGGAGAGAGAGCAAGAGAAGCTGACAGAGTGAGGGCAAGAAGGGAGAATAGATGGGCAAGCAGGACAGGTGGACAATAACAGGGAGGATGACATCGGCAAGCAGCCGAAATGGATTACCTTCGCAATACTTTTACCCAGTTCTTCTGTAATTTCCCATTTGGTCATGATGTTGTTGAAATGTGGATGCTTTTCCAAAAATGGGGTAGAATGCCAAATGTTTTCATTCCACGAAGAAAAGACAATGGGAAGTTATTCGGATTCAACAAGGCAATTATGATCCTTTTTTCCTATAAACAAAAAAATTTTATTCCAGCACCACGGGACCGTAAAGCATCATAGAATCCATGAACCCCACCTTCTATGAAGGATTTGAACATGGATACACAATCATATGCTCAATATGCTCCCAAACCAGTCATATAGTATTACAAAATATTACACTTCAGTGTTACATCTTTGATAAATAATAAGCACTACCAAAAGCACCCATCAACCCTACTAAACCTTAACTATGAAATCTACCTCCTTAAAAGCCTTGAGAGGAAAAAACCCGGTGCAAAAATCCTAAACAAGGGAAAAAAGTATAGCAGTTCCTAGCAAGCACCCAACCAATCAATCAACCACCAGTCATTGTATGTAGCTATATTATCTCCTAACTCAGTAAACCAAAACCAAGTTCTAGTCTTTATAGAACTAATCACCTCTTCTATGACCAACTGCTCTTCCTGAAACACCACCTTGTTTCTATTCATCGAGACCATCCAAACCACTCAACACCAGATCATTGAACCAAAACATTTGGCCTTTTTTGCACGAAACATGTCCCATAACTATAGTAACGATAATGGTGCAACAGGCATTTCAAATTCTAACCAAGACAAAACCTCAATTCAGATCTTCATTAAAAACCACACATGAAAAGAAAAGTTGCTAAAAATCCTCCTCAAAATAATGACACAATGGATAGATTGTAACACCCATAACAAATTATTCCCGAATTTATAAATATAAATATTATGTAAATAATATTTTGAAATGCGAAAATAAATAAGAAAATTGAATTAGAATAATTTATGGAATTTTTAATAATTTTTAAGCAATTTCAGAATTATCAAATTAGAATTTAAAATATTTTTGGATAGAAATGAATAAAATAGAATATTTTAAATTTTTTGAAGTTTAAACGTAGTAATCGATTACCAAGTCGCGGTAATCGATTACCACGAGTTCTGCAACACAGCTGAAGGCGGTTTTGGTTGATTTGATGGCTATCAACGCGTTTAATCCAGAAATATGCCACCTCCTACTTGTATTGTGAGCCTTATTTCGAAGTGAATAAAGGGGAGACTGATTAAAAGCCCTTGGTTGAAGGATTCAACTCATTTCAACCCCAAATTTTCCCTTTTGCTCTGGTTTTCTTCAGTTTCTGGTGTGAAGTTCGTGACCCTCTTTCTTCCTTGTTACACACATCTGAACCGAGACCACCATACAAGTTTGATGTCTGATACTCCCTCTTGGTATTAACATCTTAAACACATCAAACCACAGCCTGAGTAATTCGTGTGAAGTCTCTAAAGTTAGCTAGTTGAAACTGTGTTGTTGTTTTCAGGTTCAAACTCCTATTTTTTCTTGACTCAGTTTGGTAAGTACAGACCATCAAATCACCTTAAACTTGTTTTAATTCAAAGCTTTTATATCCTAGTCTGATTCCAGATCAATTTCCCTAATTTTCGTTGCATGTGCTGGTGTTGGAAATCACACAAAGTCAGCCTGCCGAAATTGTCTCTGTTTTGGTGCTGCTAGTGAAAATCCTCAAATTTTACACAAAACATTCTTATTTCAGTGTTGATAAAGCTTGAGTAGGTAAGAGAGAAGTTATCCTAAGTGCTAGAATAATGAGTAATCAACTAAAATTGTAAGAGTTCACTTGAACTCAAGGGCAAATCATGGAAAATGAAACTTGAATTGGGATTCTGACTTGGACGTCCGTTAAACACAATTCTTGATTTGAGCAACTTATAATTACTAATAGAAGCTAAACGAATGCTGGATTTTTGCTCTTATGAACTGAGATTGATTTTCATATGTTGAGTTGCACCTTTATGTGTTTTATGCAATTAATGAGAATTGAATATGAAATCATTGATTTCGTTAGCTGTAATATGTACGAACATATATGCTATGATGTGTTGAAGTTCTGTTTTTGGTTAATTTTGGTTAAAGTGAATATCACTTGAAACCTCAACTCACTGGTCTCAGATTGGCATTGTAATCGATTACCAGGGGCTGGTAATCGATTACTTATATACGATTACTTAACCCTGGTAATCAATTATCCTGGTCCAGAATTGCTATTTTAATATGCCAACTTTGATAGTACTTAGCCTTGGCCAAACCCTAATATTAATCTTGGAAGTGATGTTCTGATTCATGGAATAATTTATTAGACATGAAATTTACTATGAAATTAAAGTAATGTTTAAACGGAAACGATTAAGTTTGTGCATTCACAGGCAATGTGGATGGTGATATAGGATGTCAGGAAAGACACAGATGGTTCGAAGTACCGAATTGAGAATGTGAAGAGGTTAGGTTCGACGGTGAATCGTCAACTGACCCTGGGGATTATAATGGGTAAAATTGTCCTAAGATGGGTTGGTTCTGCAGACCACACCTAAGGACATATCTTGACTGCGGAGGACGGTCCTTTGCGTGGCCCTTATCCCTGGAATCGTGGATACACATGACCGTTGTGCGTGCCCATAGGGATTATTTACATCATCCACATTCCACCGGCATTTACATATTGACATGGATCCCCTCCATTACCTCCAAGACTTTTTTCGAGACGCGCCATTCCGGCGAGTCCTACTCCTTCGACTGAAAGAATCATTCCTGAGGTTCCTACTCGTCTTGGTCCTTGCCACGAAGTCAGGTTTTCGACTCCGGAGTATGTGCCTGGTGATCTGGTACAAGCGGTGGAGAAGGAGGAAGAGGAAGTAGACCCCGTCGAGGATGAGGATCCGCGGAAGGTGGAGACCAGGTAGCGGAGGATGAGCCCGTGGAGAACTCGACCGGGAGTTAGTGGTGTTAGAATCGGACTCAAACCTCGAGAGGGGGGTGAATCGAATTTTATTAATTTATTGAAAATTACTCGAACGTTTAAAAAAATGTTTTAGTGGAGAGATTAGAAATTTGAGCGTGAAGGCGAATCGATAGATAAATAATTAAATAGAGTTGCACGGAAAAGATTTAAAACAATAAAATAGCGAAAAGTAAAAGAGATAGGGGAGAGGAACACGCAAACCAATTTTTATATTGGTTCAGTCTTTCCAGGGAAAGACCTACGTCCAGCCCCCAAGCGACCCGCTTGAGCCTTTTATAAACTTGCAAATTGAGCCGCACCCAATTACAACCAGAGTGTCAGGCACACTACTAGGAACCTCCGTTCTCTAGGGACCTCAAATCACACAAGGGTTCCTCACCCTACTAACGTGCCACACGTTCAACTAGGAGATACACTGCCTAATCACTATGGTCGGATATGATATGATATGATGTGAGTGATACAAATTTGATGTGTTCTTGATAACACAGATACAACAATAATGCTCTACTAATAATGAAGGATTTAGATCACAAGAGTTGATGCCAAAATAATATTAACGATTTAGAAGAACGCGTTGATCAGAAAAGAATTGAAAAATAGGATTAAAAAAATTAGTTTTGAATAGATTTTAGAAAACAAATAAATAAAGAATATATTTTAAATCAACAATAAGTAAAAGATTTCAGAATAAAATTTAAAAATATTTTTAATTAATTCTAAAATCAAAACAGAATAAAAAAGATTTAGAAAATAAATTCAAGATTTGATTCTTAAAACAAATAAGGAATATTTTCAAAAATAAAATCAATTTCAAATTTTTGAAAAAAATCAAAATAAATTATATAAAAACAAATCTGAAAATATTTAAGATTGATTCTGACACGAATTTCAAGAAAATATAAAAATAATCGATTACTTGAAGAAGGTAATCGATTATCTTCATTCTGAGAAAACTTTGAAATTAGTTTTTAAGAAAGTAATCGATTATTAAAACCAACATAATCGATTATCAACTTTCTGTGAAACAGTGAAATTCATTTTTAAGAAAGTAATCGATTGTAAAAACAAGGTAATTGATTATCTACTCCCTGTGAGGAAGGTAATCGATTATTTAAAATGTAATCGATTATATTTTAATTAAAATTCCCAGGTCACAACTCAGAAGCTTGGTAATTGATTATCCAAGGAAAGTAATCGATTACTCTTGCTTATTTTCATAAAAATGATTTTCTAAAGCAGAGTATGTAACCATAGGTTTTCATAAATAATTTTAACAGAAAATCTAACTTAAAAACATTTTTGCAAAAGTTCTTTTTCTTCTCCTTAGAATTGAATAAAAAATTTGGCCATAAACACTTGTAATAAAAATTCTTCATTACCTTACAAATTTCCTATAGGCAAGGCTATATACTAAACATTGAACATGAGAGCTTGAGCCTTGAACTTGAAAGTTGAGCTTGAAACTTGGAATTTGTGATTTTCTAAAGCAGAGTATGTAACCATAGGTTTTCATAAATAATTTTAACAGAAAATCTAACTTAAAAACATTTTCGCAAAATTTCTTTTTCTTCTCCTTAGAATTGAACAAACAATTTGGCCATAAATACTTGTAATAAAAATTCTTCATTACCTTACAAATTTCCTATAGGCAAGGCCATATACTAAACATTGAACATGAGAGCTTGAGCCTTGAACTTGAAACTTGAGCTTTAAACTTAATGCTTGAAACTTGGAATTTGTGATTTTCTAAAGCAGAGTATATAACCGTAGGTTTTTATAAATTTTAACAGAAAATTTAACTTAAAAACATTTTCGCAAAAGTTCTTTTTCTTCTCCTTAGAATTGAACAAAAAATTTGGCCATAAACACTTGTAATCAAAATTCTTCATTACCTTACAAATTTCCTATATGCAAGGCTATACTAAACATTGAACATGAGAGCTTGAGTCTTGAACTTGAAAGTTGAGCTTGAAACTTGATGCTTGAAACTTGGAATTTGTTGTTATCGTCAAAACTATCTTCTAGAAATCTTCTAGCATAACTCTTTACGTCCTTTAGAGAAAGCTTGATTTCCAACACTCCCCCTTTTGATGATGACAAACCCTTTTCTGAGTTTCTGCATCACAGGTGTTAAGCAAGCTAGCATAGCACAATATAATCCAATAGTAACATAGGAAATTTAAATTATCAGTGATGAATATGATAATCAAATAAACATGGTAAACTCTCTATCCCTCATCATAATCAATATAATCTCCTCCTGCATAGATGGTTAGTATAAAAAATATATTCAATGAAGCTCAGAATTCTTCTCCCCCTTTTGTCAACATCAAAAATAGAGGAAAAGATGTATGCATACTACTCCCCATGAAACACTGAATAAATGCATTAATAATAGCAAGGGAATAATTATGCATGACCTATAAGAGATGCGCAAGTTAAGCCAAGTTCTCCACGAATATAAAAGAAGCTTTCTTTCGGAAGCGGTTTCGTGAAGATATCAGCTAACTGCCTAGTGGTATCCACATACTCAATCACACAGTCACCTTTAGCTATATGATCGCGAATAAAATGATGACGAATCTCTATGTGCTTTGTGCGTGAGTGTTGCACTGGGTTTTTGGTTATATTAATTGCACTAGTGTTATCACATTTGATGGGAATGTGATCTAGACCTACACCAAAGTCTAGGAGTTGCTGTTTTAACCATAAGATTTGTGCACAACAGCTACCCGCAGTGACATATTCAGTCTCAGCTGTAGATAGGGCTACACTAGACTGTTTCTTACTAGCCCATGACACTAAAGAACTGCCTAAGAAATGGCAAGTGTCGCTCGTACTTTTCCTATCTATTTTACACCCAGCAAAATCAGAATCGAAATACCCAACAAGGTTACAAGTGGAACCTTTGGGATACCATAAACCCATATCATTTGTGCCAGATAAATATTGCATTATCCTTTTGACAGCAACAAGGTGCATTTATATTGGTTTACCTCCTTCATCTTTATCAAGATAACATGATGTGCTCATGGGTGTTGCTACTACTTTGGCCTTGTCCATGCCGAATCTTTTCAATAGTTCCTTGCAATATTTTGTTTGACTAATAAAGATCCCATCCTTTGCTTGTTTAATTTGCAATCCAAGGAAGAAATTCAGTTCGCCCATCATAGACATCTCGAACTCTTCCTACATTATACTTGAAAATTCCTTACAAAGGATTTCATTAGTAGCACCGAATATAATGTCATCAACATATATTTGAAATAAAAGAATTTCCTTTCCTTTCTTTTTAATAAAAAGTGTGTTGTCAACCTTCCCCCTTTCAAAATCCTTTTCTAGTAAAAATTTGCTCAATCGCTCATACCATGCTCTAGGAGCTTGTTTGATACCATAAAGAGCCTTTTTCAATTTGAAAACATAATTAGGATGTTCAAAATTTTCAAAACCAGGAGGTTGACTAACATACACTTCTTCATTTATAAAACCATTTAGAAAGACACTCTTTACGTCCATTTGATATAATTTAAAATTTAAAGCGCATGCAAATGCTAAAAGTAATCTAATTACTTCCAACCTAGCAACATGGACAAAAGTTTCATCATAATCTATCCCCTCTTGTTGGTTGTAGCCTTGTGAAACCAATCTAGCTTTGTTTCGAATAATTATACCAGCATCATCAAGTTTGTTTTTAATAATCCATTTTGTTCCAATAATTTGATGAGAATCAAGCCTAGGAACAAGTTCCCAAACCTTGCTTCTTTCGAACTGGTTTAATTCTTCTTGCATAGCCAGCAGCCAATGTTCATCAATTGAAGCCTCAGATATATCCTTAGGCTCCACTTGAGAAACAAAATCCATATGATTACACAAGTTACTAAGAGAATTACGAGTACTTACACCTTTGGATATATCACATATTACTTGATCGATTGGATGGTGTCGTGATGTTCTCCATTCCCTGGGTAAGTCTGAATTAAGTTCAGCAGAATCTCTTTGAATTTCATCCTCATTTATTTCATTTGACTTTTCATTGCTTTGGGATTCCAGCTTCTTTTTCACGACAGGTTCATCATCCTCATCAAGGTATAAGTTTCCAAGAATACCTGCAATGTCATTAACAGATACCTTTCCCAGCTTTCTGGGATCATATTCACCAAATATTACCTGAATAGATTCCTATATTATATTGTGAGATTTGTTGTAAATTATATAAGCTTTGCTCATTGCAGAATAACCAAGAAATATACCCTCAGCTCTAGCATCAAAATTCCCTAGATTGTCTTTGCCATTATTATGCACAAAACATTTACATCCAAAGACTCTCAAATGGGATATATTAGGTTTTCTCCCCTTATATAACTCATAAGGGGGTTTTCTTTAAAATGGGCCAAATTAAAACACGATTCATAACATAACAAGCAGAATTCACAGCATCAGCCCAAAAATATGCTGGTAAATTCATGTCATTAAGCATGGTTCGAGAAAGTTCTTTTAAAGATATATTTTTCCTCTCCACAACCCCATTCTGCTCTGGAGTTCTTGGAGCTGAAAAATAATGCTTAATTCCATGTTTTCCGCAAAACTTTTTGAAAAATCGATTTTCAAATTCACCACCATGATCAGTCTTAATGGATGCAATGCTCAAATGCATTTGGTTTTGAACAAACTTTTCTAGCTTTTTAAATTCATGAAATGCATCATTTTTATGAGAAATAAATAAAGTTCATGTATACCTAGAATAGTCATCCACAATTACCAAACTGTAATAGTAGTCACCAAAGCTTTTTGTTTGACAAGGTCCAAAGAAATCCATATGTAAAATTTCCAAGGGCCTTTGAGTTGAAACAATATTTTTAGGAGGAAAAGATAATGAAAACATGGTTTTACAAACTTTAGCATGAAGTAATCGACTACTTAATTGTGATAATTGTAACAATATCCGTTTTCGAATATTAATAAAATATAAATTTTGAATTAGTGTGTTAATTTAACTCTTTCTCAAGTATCAAGAAATAAAGGAAAATAAATAAAATATAAATTTTATATTAGGTATGATATTTTAGGAATTTCCTAAGGAAAAAGAAACATTTGGGAATAATAAAATAAATATCAAGAAAAAGAATTAAAATGTGAAATTGGGATATTTATATTTGGCTTATTTAAGTTATTAGTCCCTGAACTTAGGTGCTCTTTTGGAATTAGTCTTTAAACTTTTTTTCGATGCTTTAAGTCCCTAAACTTTGCTTAAATTTTGGAAATGGTCCTTTCATCACTTAAGTGGTGATATAATCGAGAACACGCCACGTTACCTTCGTCACATCGATAGGTAACATGTCAGATGATGCCACATGAATTTTTAAAATTTAAAAAAAAAATCAAATTTATTAAAATTAATTAAAAATTGTTTTTAAAAAAAATAGAATCTTTTAATAATTTTTAAAAGAAACGATTTTTTTCAAAAAGAAAATTTCATGTAGTGACATAACGCTACGTAACACATTACTCGTCGATATTGTGACAGTGACGTGGCATGTCGTCGACTATATCATCATTTAAGTAACAAAATGATCATTTCCAAAAATTGAACAAAGTTCAGGATCCAAAGCTTTGAGAAAAAAAGTTTAAGGACCAATTCCAAAAGAGCATATAAATTCTAGGACTAAAAAGTTAAATAAGCCTTTATATTTCTTAGGAATTAAGAAAAGAAAACATAAAGAGAAACCTAAAAAATTCTAGATTTAACATGTGTTTTTTTTGTCCAGGAGAAGACGGTGAACACATTTTTGTCTTGAAGTATCATATTTTAACACCATTAGAGCACTTTTATACCTTTCGAATAACATACACTAGATTAAATATAGCAGTTTTAGTCAGTTTAATAGCAAGGCTTAGATCTTCACCAACTTGAAGTGAAACATGGTATTCGTTATTTAATTTCCGCTATACTTTTGATATGGGTTTCATTTACCCAAACAGAGTAACATCAGAACTTGTAAGATACGTTGATGTCGAGTATCTTTTCGATCCCCACAAAGCTCGATCACAAATATGTTATGTGTCAACATGCAATAATACTGTTATTTCATGACGGTTTGTAAAACAAACAATTACAACTATCTCGTCAAACCATTTAGGAATAGTTTGTTGCGAAATAAATATGGTCCTTTTGATCCCTCGTCTTTGGGGGACAGCATTGGTTCACGTTTTGTGTACGATTAGTTTTTGTGGAGAGACCTTTGTCAATTGGGTAGCATCAAGTCCGATTCTAACCTATTATAGATCCTACGGCGAAAAAAAATTTGGGCTCTTAATTCATAAAAAAAAATATATATTAAAAATAAATCAATTAAAAATGTGTGTATATATATATATGTATATAGAGTGAAGTACCAATTTAGTCCTGATATTTTTTCACTGTATCAATCTACTTATCTACTCCCTGAAAAATTATAAATGTTGGTCCATTAAGATTTTTGGATTTACCAATTTGGTCCTTCAAAATTTTCTTACATATCAATTTGGTCCCTCATGCTTGAAGGACCAAATTGGGACATCCAAAATCTTGAGGGACCAAATTGGTACATCCAAAAATCTTGAAGGACTAAAAGTGTATTTATAAGTTTTCAGGGACTAAGTTGGTAAAGTGAAAAAAGTCAGGGATTAAATTGATATTTCACTCTATAATCAATTAAAACAATGACAATAATCAATAATAAAACTAGTTATTAAAAAATAAGATTTGAATAAAATAAAAAGTTATTAAGTAAAGAGGTAATTAAAAAAACCTTTTTCATTTTGGGTTGCAAAAGTAAAGTTCATTACTTCATTTATTTATAAATTAAGTAAGCAAATGAAAAAAAATTAAAAATTATGATAAAAATCATTGATGATTAAGAGATAAAAAAATTATAACTATTAAATTTTTTTCCAAAAATAAATATACTGTTAAAAAAATTATAAACCCCTAAATTTTAATTTTTTGGGTCCTGGGAGGTCATCCTCATTACCCTCCTCCCTCTTGGGCCGACACTGGGTAGCATCAATGGCATGGCTGATGAGTTTTAGATTCCAAACCCCACGAAGTATCCTCAAACCTCAATTTAAGGTGTGAAATGACAATAATATCTTTTATTAAAAAATGTTATATTTTGAACCCCAGAAATTATCCTCACACCCCAGAAACTATCCCCACACCTCATTTCTTCCCTCCAAAGCAATCCTAACTTTTTCATCTTCCTCCCCATGCCATGCTAAATCTATACACTAACTCCATTTCATACCTTTATTTCACAAAGACACTAAAAATATATTCACATCCATAACTTTTCATCTTCCTACAAATCAGTTTGGTACTTTCGTTTTTTTTCACTGTTTGTAATGTTTCCGACAAACCAGTGTCAAAAAAAAAACAACACAGAATTCTTAGAAAAATATTTTTTTCACTGAAACATTTTTCCGAGAGCCACCTCTCGAAAAGCATTTGATGAACATGAGATACAATTAACTCTGGAGGTACGCATTTGAAAAGCATTTGCTGCTTCGTTCTTGAGGTCATACACTGGCATTCATGGGCAGCACAATTAATTCATGGGCATTCACTGTGGCATCCATAGCAAGAATCATTTGCAGCTTCAAGTCTACAGCAAATAGAAACACGTGTTGGAATTTCTCGAGTAACTTCTCGGAATTTTAAAAATTCGGAGAGGAACCTTTCGGAAAAATATTTTAGTTTGAGAATCACGTGTTGGAAATTTTTTTTTCCGATACTGTTTCATCGAAAATGTTACGAACAGTGAAAAAAACGAAAGTACTAAACTGACTTGTAGTAAGATAAAAAGTTATGGGTGTTAATATATTTTTAGTGCTTTTGTGAAATAAAGGTATGAAATTGGGTTAGTGTATAAATTCAGCATGGGGAGGAAGATGAAAGGGTTAGGGTTCCTTTAGAGAGAAGAGTTGAGGTGTGGGTATAGTTTCTGGGATGTGAGGATAGTTTCTGGGATTCAAAATATAACATTTTTTTAATAAAGGATATTATTGTCATTTCACACATTAAATTGGGGTTCGAGGATACTTTATGGGGTTTGGAATCTAAGACTCATGGCTGATTGAGTTCGTAATTGTACCTTCAAAAAGGTAGGGTGTGGTGACAATACTAGTTTTTGGTATAATCGGTGGTTTGGCACAGATTTTTTCTGTGGTTGTTTGAGAGATTGTATTGTTTATCTAGCTAGTTTTAGACCTGTGCATAGCACGGAATTAAATCATTTGATAAGTCCTAAAATGAAAGAGTTAATTAATTCATATATATCTTCGAACTCAATTTTTCATTAAAAAATATCTACAATCATCATCATATTAAGGTAATTATTATATAATTATATTCTAATTAAATTTTAGTTGCACTCTAACTATTTAAAGTATAACACAACTACCAATAATAATAATATTAAGACAAACCAAAAAAAATGAACCAATAAGTATTAATAAATTATGATGATGAGACAATTAAGCTTGTTGAAATTTCAGCGAGGAAGAAAGATTGTGAGAGGAAGAAAGCTTGTTCAAATTTCATTTTTGGAAGAGGAAGAAAGATTGTGAGAGGAAGAAGGATGCAAAAGTAGATTTGTTTTAGTCTAGAGAGACGGAAACAAAAAATGAAATTTTGAATTTTGAATTTTGTTTTCGTCCTTTAGCACATGTAGCAAGGCTTCTATGAGAAGTTTTTCTTTTCCCTCATTGTAAAGTCACATGACTCACTTTAGAGTTTTTGACTTTTTTGCCAATTCAATTGAAATCCTGCTACAGTACTGTCACAAAGCTACTATTTCAGCACAGTACATGCATAGACACATATCACTGATTATCGCACAGTGCCACTACTCACATAAACATTGTTTCAATTGCAATTGGGTTACTGTGCTACAATGCAAATTAAACAGTATCCATAACAACCTAATATAATTCTCAAATTTAATTTAAGAATATATAAATCATATAAGTAGGGCCTTTATTTGTGATGTTGGATCCTGTAAATATCAAAATCAAAGCATATTTCACCAAAATTATTTGTGATATCAATATCCCCATGCTTCAAGATAATTAGAAGAAATGTGATATTGATATTTGCAAAATTCACTCAAGTGACAACTTGATAGATCTTTTCACAAAAATACCGTCAACTTCAAGTTTCAAGAAGCAAATGCATAATATTAGAATGCATCAATTAAAAGACATTTCATGATTAATGTATTTTGAGGAAGCGTTACCTATAGAGCTGTCAAAATGGGCCGGGCCAAAAAGCCCGAAAAATCATAGGGCTCGGGCTCCTTAATATAGCCTATTTATTCAACCCGGGCTATTTGGCCCGGCCCGGCAGGGTTCGGGTTCGGGCCGGCTCGCCGGCCCGGAAAAAAATAAAAAATTCACATTTTTTTTTAAATTTGTAGCCGGCCCGGAAAAAAATAAAAAATTCACATTTTTTTTTAAATTTGTATGTGTAAAAAAACACTTATAATAAAATTTCCTTAATTTTTTTCAATATTAGCACTGTGAAGCATACTCACTCGCTCTAAAAATCTCAAACACTTGTGAATGAATGAATGAACGTGCCTAACACAACCAAAATTAAAACCCATTTAGCTTAGTGGGAAAGCAGATACAAAAATTATTCCTTTTAAATAAATAAATAAATAAAAAAAAGAAGCATTATTATGGTTTATTGCTGAGAATATTGCGGAACAAAAGAAGTATACATAAATAAAAGAAGTATACATACGCTAGTGTGTCTGAGTGTGTGGCTCAGGTTGAGTTTGGGAAAAGGGGATGATTCCTTTTCTTGAATGTTACTGAGTGTGTTGCCTTAGTTCTATGAGCACAACATTAATTGTCCTATATGAGTTATACATACATTTTTTTTTTGCTTAACAGAGTTATACATACATTTTAATTTATGTAAGAATAGAAAATCAAATTTATCCTCTAAAAAATGTGTAAAAGAATAAAACATCTATTATTATTTAAAAAAATATGCCTAAAAAATAAAGGAAGTTTATTCATTAATTTTTTTTGAAAAAAAATATATATATTTTTGAAGTGGTTGAATTGAAAAAAAAAATGTGATGCGGGCCGGCCCGCACCCGGCCCGAAGCCCGCTTAGGGCGAGTTTGGGTTTGATAATAGGGTACTCAATTTATAACCGGGCTTTTTGGCCCGAGCCCGGTTTGGCCCGAACCCGAAGCGGGCCGGCCCGAACCCGGCCTGCAAGCCCGTTTTGACAGCTCTAGTTACCTATGGATATATATTCTTTTTCCTTCACTATGTTTTTGTCCCATTAGCTTTTTCTTAGAAGGCTTTAACAAGACATATTCATAATGTATAGTCAGCCAAAGGAAAGTGTTTAAAAAATTGTATTTTATTTATAAGTGGATAACTATCATATCTTCTAATCTTATCATATTTTATATTTATCTAATTTTAGTTCAACTTTATCATTTATAATATTAGGATTCTACCTTTCTCTATAAATATAATATAATAGTTTGTACTCATTAATTTTTTTTTTTTATCAAAATGAATAACAAACTAGTTCTATTCCTAAAGAACTAACCTTTAAATATCTATAGATTCTTAAAGAAGCGGTATTAAAAAAATATCTTCTCTCCGTCTCTCTAGTTCATTTAATATTTACAACACATAACATGAAAATAATTTGAATGAGTCACATAATTAATCTCTCATCCTCATGATCTCATGCTTTTTTTTTTATCAAGCTTCTTCAGTACATTAAAAAAAACAACTCGCTCAATATCCATCACTAACTCCACCTGAAATCATCAACACTCCAGTTTAAAAACTTAGGCTGGGGTAGATTGAGCCATTAAATTCAAGATTAAAATGTAGTTTTGGTCCTCGTATTTTTGTTGGGCTCCAAAGAAATTTCGACGGAAAATGATAAATTTGACACAGAAGTTGTGTTGACGAAAGTGGACTTGTATGTTAAGTACAAAAGTGACTTCGACGAACACGCACCTATGTCAAATTAAAGGATTTTGGACGGATAAACATTGTAAGGGTAATAATGCCAGTCCCGAGAAGTTAGACAGTCATCTCACGTCTTTAATGGTATAGTTACTTCATTAGGCCAAATTGAGGTTTCATTAATTGCAAAATATACTTACCGCTTCAGAAAAATGGCTATAAAAGGAGATAGGTCTCATCATAACATTGCATGAGCAAGTGGCTCAAGAATCATGGCCATGCAAATCAGTCAAATCAGGTCTTGGTGTAAGTTCTGGAAAGAAATAAAAAGGAGTAAGTATGAGATTGGTTTCAAAGCTTTGATAACATGAGAATTAAATGTGGGAAATTATGAAATCTACTTGGTGAAAGAAGTGGAATCAATGTCTTTCTCAAGTAATCTACCACTCCTTCTTTTTATGACTGGAAATTAAATATGGGAGATTATGTTCTTTGGTTGAAACAAGGTTTTGAATGGATGGGGTGTTTTCATCAATTTGGAAAGTTTCATTCATCAAGAACAGGTTGTTTTGATAAAAGAACATATGAAAGTATCAAAAAGCCCCAATGGCTGAAAGGGTTGAACTTGAAGCAAAATGGTGGTTCTTCCTAATTCCCATGTCGTAAGGCTTGGTAGAGGGATAACTAAAGTCTTAAGGTTTCCTCATCAACTGCGAGTGGAACTAGGAAATTCTACACATGTAACCCTCTTACTTTGTGTTGAGCGATCTCTTTGATGGATTAGCGTAAGTATTTAAGACAAAAGCGTAAGCTATACCAAAAGATCCTTTGACCAAGAAATTGAAGAGAATGAAAAGAATAAAAGGAGTCAATTTGAAAACATCATTTGAGGGCTCCTAGAATTTTGAGGTAGTGTGGAAAAGCATATCGACGATGTGCACAAAAGACTTCCAAAAGAACGCGTCGAAGATCATATTAGAGTTTAAGAGAAGGACTACATCAAAAATCATATTGAAGATCATGTCGAAAATTATGGATAGCAGTTAAGACTTAGCGGCATGGTTATCTTGTATTTTTAAATATTCAAATGTAAGGCGCGATGGGCCTCCATGTGTCATTAGATTAATATACAATTATTTTAATTGTTTCCTATAAATAGGTATTTAATCGATGTAAATAGGGTCGACACTTGGTCATTCCTATACATCTCATCGAGCAGGTTGATGGAAAACACCATGTAACCTTTCTCTTTATTTCAAATTCAATAAAATCTTTACATTTCATTGCAATCTTTACATTCTAGTCGTTTCCGTTCTGCACTTATATTTACTACACTTTATTTTCAAGCATTATCGTATTTCATTTAAAATCTTTTACTGCCATTAATACACATAAACAAGATTATGACAAAAGCTTGTCAAGAACCCGTTCATCATAAACATATAACACATATCATATAAACACACTCCATTCGACAAGAAAATCAAATTTCCCGTTAAACAATTTTCCATTTATGCAGAAGTAGTAGTTATTTATTTTTTAATCTAAACCGATCCTCAAGCTTTCTCGAATGTGCTCCTTCCGATAGAAGTTATCAAGTTAATAGATTTTGCTTCTGTGTCACACTCTATCAACCAAAACAAAGTATAATTTTCATCCATAATATATCAGGTATAATTTTTAATAAAACAAATACTCTTTTCGTTTCATTATTTTGATAAAAAAATATAAAAAGTATTTGTCCCAATTCAAAGTAAAAAATCATAAATCAAATATTTTTAAAATTGTTATAAACAATTTGTATTTATCTGATTAGTGGATGACTCTATCCTAGTTTGAGTTTATTCCTACTTATGTTTATCTTTAGTAGAAACAAATTCATGATAAGGTTTCATCTTTTCCTATAAAATAGGACTAATATGTATTGTAAACTTTACTCCAAGAACTGAAATACAATTTCTCCCTACTTCTCTTTTTTTCCTAGTTCTCTTATGTTTTCTTATTTCCATTAATTCATAACACGTTATTAGCACGATAGTTCTCTCGTTCATCAAAAATTAAAGAAAAACAAAGCGAGATAAGAAGTGTGGGAGCAAAGCAAGGTAAGAAGTGTGGGAATCTACATAATGTCTTCAAAAGTAAGTCTAAACTCAATTCATATAAATGGTTTTTAGAGGAAATATTATATGATTTAAGACCTATGAATTATGTGGGATCAAATTTTATTTTGGGAATTTTTTAAAACCAATCTTCGTTTTTTTTTTTTTTGGCTTAATACATTTATGTTTTCGAATCAAATTATTTTGAAGAAATTCGATCCTAAAATCATGGCTCTTTTATAGAGCATAATGTCATAAACGTTTTGACACCTAAATCCTCTCGTTTTGTTACGTATTGTAAAAGAATTCGATTTTGAAATTCGGAAAATTAGGGTTCATTGAACTGCGTTTTTTCACATAAAATTCGCATGAATCAATTGATAAAAATTGGACCTTTTGACTCTAACACTTTAGACCCCGTTCGGGGTGGTTTTTAGTTTTTAGTTTTGAAATTTTAAAAAACTAAAACTAGTTTTTAGTTTATAAATTCTAGTTTCAAAACTTCTTGTTTCCAAATTTTATAATCGTTCCCAAATTTAATAATATCATAAATATAATGCATCTACTACTACTATTTTCATCGCATGATACTTTTTACTATTATTATATTTTAATCATCACCATCGTTATTGGCAATTTTTTATCGTTGTTTCCGATAACTTCCATTGATATTATCGTATAGCATCACCACCTTCACATGACACCTTTTATCACCAACATACACCCTCCACCATTGATATATATATATATATATATATATATATTTATAACAACAACTAGGATTTTTTTAATATAACTCTCTTCTATTATATCATATGGGTTCAAATGACTGGAAACCACTTAAAAGAACTAGATCTGAAAGACATAATAACCAAGATTTTTTTAATATAATTCTCTTCGACACTATAGTATGTCACTGGGTCGTGTGCATGGAAGGGGAGACTTTATGATGTCACAGCTGGAGATATGGTCAAGATCAGAAATGGAGCAATTTTTATGGCGTTTAATTGATAAAATTAACATGGAGATAAACTCTATCAATTAGATCATAACTTCTTTCGGTTCATGTTGAATATGGCTCATAGGTACTACAAAAGGGCAAAGGGTCACATGGGCTTTATGTAATCTGTTTGATACTATATATGCGTGTACTCTGTAACCCTAATAAGCATAAGAAATAATACGGAACTATAGCTGCTCTATAGTCGCAGACGTAGGCATTATTGGCCGAACTGCGTGACGCGTGACCAATTCTGTGTGTTCTCTCTCTCTTTCTCTTCTGTTTCTATTATTGTTGTCCCAACAGTTCATCTTTTCAATCAATGCAAAAAGCATAAGGAGGACTGTGTATCAAAAATAAAAACCGGTGTAATTTTTGCAGACAAACCAAAATTTTGAAAAATATGTTTTGATATTGTTTTGCGCATAAGTAAAAGAACACTTGATGATGGTGATGGAGTGGGTGATCTCAAATGAAGAAGAGTGTAAAAGTGATAAGGGTTTATGTTATTATCTGATACGGTAATATGGAGAGGAGAAAACCCACAACTAATATCCCAAAACCTGTTTTTCATGTTTTACAAATTTGGATAAGTTTGTTCTGAAAATATGTTAAAAACCAAAATTAAGCCCATTTTGCCGAACAGGTTTTGTTTTAAAAATATGATTTCAAAACCAAAAACTGACAACTTGCAACCACCAAAAACTGGGCCTTAAGAAATCGTTTTTCAAACAAAACCCACATACAATTCTGATTTAAAACCATCAAAATTTTGATCGGCCATTACCTTTGACCATTTGACTGCGACCTGTTTCCGTTTTAAAATCCACATGAAATCGTTGCAATAATTCTGTTGTCGATATTGTGTGCATTAAAATCCTGTTTCTAATTGACTCCCAATTCCAATTGTTTTTGAAAATAAACGAAAACAAGCATTTTGAACTGCATGGGCCACCAAGACCACTGTTCTCCCGTAGCTGCTATCTGCTATGCTTTATATATTCAATCGTGTCTTTCCATTTTTATGCTGAGAAAGATTTTAGTTTTTGTGTTCTGATGATACTAGTTGGTATGTCTTTTAATATAGTTCTTTTATTAATATTTATGATTTTGCATTGTGTGATTTACCGATATCGTTTTCTATATATTGGATATGATGACAAGATATGATGACTATATTATGCATGAAAATAGATTGGTCTTGTTTGAATTTTTCTCAACAATTTGCTTTTAAAATAGGGAGTTATTAGTATGCAATCCAAAATTGGATGGTTGTTATGCAACATTTTAACCTTCCAGAATTAATGATACTGAATGCGCCAAAAAATCATTGTCGATTCTTCCAATATATTTTGTTTAGTGTCATTGACAAGCACGTTCAACTTGAAATACATCACCAGTGTGTTTACTTGGCTGTCAGAATCTCCGGTACAATATAGAGTCATCCTAGGGAATTTATTTCTATACCAGAAACACGAAACACGTTGATGATTTCATGCTTTCAGCTATGTCCTCAACCACACAGGTCCATTCATTAAGCTCTTTGATCAGGAATTTAATTTGTAATTGGATTCTGCACTTGGATGCTCAAGCGGACTAGGAGTACATACTTGGATGACATTATTGGGTTTTCACGGAGAAGAAGGTTTTAATGGAGAAGAAAGTGGTTGTGAATAGTAATATACAGGTGTGAGTATTGATATATATAGGTTTAGGGTGTAAATAATAGGAGCGGGTGTAAATAACAAATATATGGGTGTGAGTAATAGGTTAAGAGTTATTTTGGAAAGTTGATGAAAAAAATTATAAAACTTGGGTGTAAGTAGTAGTGTTTAGGGTGCAAATAACATCTCCCTCTCTTAAATCAATAAGAAGTTGTCACCTATGTCATGTCATTATTTGAAATAGTTAAAATTAGTTTTTTGCAATTTAGTCCAACATAAAAAAATAAATTAAAAATTTAGTCCTTTGTACTTATAGACAAATTATAAATTTTAATTTTAAAAAACATTATTAAAAAAAATTAAAGTTGAAGGGGCTGAAGAAGATGAAGAAGAAGAAGGGGCAGTTCTCATCCTAATCCAAACAACTTTAATTTTTTTTAATAATGTTTTTTAAAATTAAAATTTATAATTTGTCTATAAATACAAAAGACTAAATTTTTAATTTATTTTTTATGTTGGACTAAATTACAAAAAACTAATTTTAACTACTTCAAATAATGACATGACATATGTGGCAACTTCTTATTGGTTCAAGAAAAGGTAGCAACCATCCAATTTTGGATTGCATTACAGAAAAATTCTTAAAATTATGTTCTCTTGGAGTAGGGTTGTTTATTATTAAGCTATTACTGCTGCCTGAGCCATAAATGCGCCAACATGTATTTCGTTGCTTATAGAGATATTATAGATCAGGTTAAACTGAGATTATAGATCATGTTCAATGCGGAGATATTGGGTAATTCCACCATCACACGTTGCTTATAGAGTTTTTGTTCATGATTATTACTTAACAGTGTTTGTAAGAGGCTATTTTAAGTACCTTGCAGAAGGATGCCTTGTATTGCTCCAGCTTGGAAACATGTATCACCATTTTATATTTGATATTGGTTACTGATTATGAGAAATTTTCTTCTATTATGATGTCTATTTATTACTTCTTCTGAATATAGTCATCCATGTTTTCCAGTGTGGTGTGCATGTAAAATAGGGATATTGTCTAGAAAAAATGTTTATATTTTTTATGTTCTATTTGGGTAAGTGCTGCTCCACCATAGTATTTGTGAAAGCCATAGAAAACATGAGTATGATCAAGGAACTGTGCATGTATTCAATGCCTGTATGTTCCATGTATGGAAGGAGACTATAATGTACTGGCCTTGGTGCTCAAATAGAGCTACTGTGTGATATGCATGAGACCTTTTGGAAGGAGTCATACCTGGTGATGTCATGACGTTTGATGCTTTTAACTGTGTTAGAGTTGTATTCCTCTGTATATGTATCCAATTCTGTTGCTATATGTTATCAGGGATTAGTGCCAAGTATATATACTGTGTTAATTTAACGACTCTCTAACTTATCTTTGACATGATGATTCTCTCGGTTGAAAGGACTAGCACATTAGATCAATGTTAAGTTTGTGTTAAATTGGTTTTGAATATTGAATGCTTAAATGCCCTTCTGCGAACCTTTGTAACATAGTTGAAGGTTTTTATGCTTAACCTAACAGCATTCGGTTAGTTTGAAGTTCGCATGAAAATTTTTTTTCTCTTTTGGAATTCTTTCCTTTACTTCTCATGATTGGTTAGTAATTAGAAGCTTAATACATTAATTGGTCCCTTTCTCTATATTAACTCAGTATTTCTTGCTCAGTTTCCATTGTATTCTGTTTTAAACCTGATTTGATAGAACATGATAGCATGTTGTTATGCGGCAGTAGTTAAATTTCAATGTGTTGTCTCTTGTATGTTTGGCTATCTTTGGCTAGTTATTGTTGAATATTGACTTAAATTTAGCTTATAGTGCATTTTTGAGTTTTGCATTCACATTGTCACTCAGGCTCTTTCCTTTACCCCCTTCTCAATCATACCAGCACTGGTACGGTGCACCGGATCCCATAATAACATCCGCAATAGCACAACACTTGATTTGAATTGACTAAAGAATTTTGCGAAATTACTTGTAAAATTGAATCAATCAAAATCTTTATTATTAACTATTACTAATTGGGAACATGTTTGGTACTGATTCACATTAAGCCATTAAAATTAGAGTATTTCTATCATGCAACCCAAAATTGGATGGTTGCTATGCAACCTTTTCTTAAACCAATAAGAAGTTGTCACCTATGCCATGTCATTATTTGAAGTAGTTAAAATTAGTTTTTTGCAATTTAGTCCAACATAAAAAGTAAATTAAAAATTTAGTCCTTTGTACCTAAAGACAAATTATAACTTTTAATTTTAAATTTAGTCACTTGCATTAAGCCTTTTTACCCAAGTGACTAATTTTAACTACTTTTAATTTTTTTTAAATTAAAGGTTATAATTTGTCTATAGGTACAAAGGACTAAATTTTTAATTTACTTTTTATGTTGGACTAAATTGCAAAAACCTAATTTTAACTAGGTTTAAGAAAAGGTTGCATAGCAACCATCCAATTTTGGATTGCATGATAGTAACTCCCTTAAAATTATTTCCCCTTTACAAATGGTTTTTGGTTAGAAACCTAATATTTCTCATCTAAGAACTTTTTGATATGTAGTATATTTTCCACCACAACGCATTAAGATGAGACCTCAAAGAAGGTTGGGAATATATGTTGGATATGAATCTTCATCCATGATAAAATAACTCAAACCAACAACAAGAGAGTCATTCATGGATCGATTTTTCGATCATCGTTTTGATGAATTTGTTTTGCCAACACTAGGGGGAGAAAATAAGCAGTTGGAAAAAGAAATTATTTGAAAAGAGTTATCGTTATATTATCTTGATCCTCGAACAAAACAATTTGAATTTAAATTCAAAAGATGATTCATTTGCAAAATTTAAATAACCAATTGTCAGACGCATTTACTAACCTTAAAAGAGTGATTATGTCACATATTTCAGCTGCCAATACTCCAATGAAATTGATGTCCCTCTTGGACAAATTAAAATTGAAAATGAGCTTGAAGCAAGCTTGAAGCGTGGCAGACCCATCGATTCCAAAAATTAAATAAAAAAATTACAAAAATCCTTGAAAAAGAAAATGAGCAAAGAAATAAGATGGTCAATTCGAGATGTAGAGACACCTGAAGAGTCCTTAGACATAATTAATAGTTCAGTTCAAAAAGAAACTCAGGTACTTGAAAAATGTGAAAACAAAGAGATCTCAATAAATTATGTCATGACTGAAATACAATGGAACCGAAATAAAGTCAACGTTGACGATGCTTTTACATATGATATAGAGCTTAAATTATATAAAATGAGGATCATGCATCAAAGCCTATTAAGGAATATAGACAAAGAAATGATTAGCCAAAATGGAAAGACACAATTGAGGCATAATTGAATTCGCTTGAAAAGCGACAGGTATTTGGACCTATAGTCCATACACCTAAAGGTGTAAAGCCAAACACTACTAAAAATATGCTAATTTCCTGCGAATTTTCTTGTAAATATAGAGTAAATATTATTTTGTTACGAATAATAATCTGCATGTAATACCTTCGTGGATAATTATTTGCTGCGAATTTTAAGTCGCATGAAATTACTTACGCATTTTGTTATGCATTTTGTTTAAAAATTCGCAGCATCTTTGTCATAAATTTATCAATTTTACATGGAAAATTCATGCGGTTTCTTTAGGTAGATTTTTGCAAGAAAATCTGCAGCACGCAAACCCGCAAGAAAAGCAGCATGAATTAATTCGAGGGAAATTCTGCAGCAAAATTATCCACGATTCAATTTGTTAAAAAATCCGCAAGAAATCTCATAGGAAAATCCGCAAGAACATTATTCACAGAAAAATCCGCAAGAAAGTAATTCATAAGAAACTCCGCAAGAACAATGTTCACAGAAAAATCCTCAAGAAAGTAATTTGTAGGAAATACCAATTTGTAAGAAAATCCCAAGGTAGTGAATTTCTATATTCGTAGGAAAATCTACAGCAATTAATATTTGTAAGAATTTATTTTGCATGTAAATCCCTAAAAAATAATGTGATTCATATTAAATTTGCAATAACAACCACATATATAACGTACCATTTTTTCTCCATATACAATTTTTGATGTAGCTAAATATTTTTAGAACAAAATTAGCAACAATAATTAAAAATTGAACAAATTCTTAAGTCTAATAAATTCTAAAATTCATAAAGCATCAAAATATTTTAACTAATAAATTCGCCATTTAACATAGAAGATTTATATTATTTGCACTACTCCTTCCCTAAAACATCATCTCCATCTCCATCTCCATCTCCATAATCATAATCTTCCTCTTCATCATCGTCATGGTCATGACTTTGCCGAGAAGAAGAAGAAGAGGCAGCAATTCCTAAGTGTTGCATCAATAGTTGTAATTGATGTTTCATTTCACTCAGTTCCTTTTTCATCTCTAGTTTCTCTTGTTCCTTTTTCACCTCGCTTGGCAAAACACATTCCCTTTGATTTCAAATCCTCCATTACAGCCTACCAAATACGTTTTCCTCTGAATTGCAGTTGTGCAGCCTATGTCAACAGTCAATATTTACAAGTAAGAATTGTGCAATAACCTTCATTTGATGAGATGAATGTCGAGTTATGTGCATGGAATGTCACTATCAATGTATTGTTTTTTCTCTTGCACATACCTCACTCATACATTTTTTACAATAAAATTGTGAGTGTATGCGGCTATCTTGTATACTCTCTTTTAGTTTAGAGATAGCAATGCTATAGTAACAAACATTGTTGCTGACATTATACTAATATTGTAAGGCAACCAATACATAAAAAATGGATAAAAATAAATGCCTGCAACAGCACTAGTTACAAAGTTATCTACATTATTTTAAAGTGAACCTTTGTACCAAGTACCTGATATGAAAACCTGTTAGTTAGAGTAACAATTTAAATTCCTATCTAATTTGAGTTGAGTAGTTAATAAGTTAACTGCTTTATGCCAAAACCAGACTAGGTTGTAATAGTTGAAAGAGTAATTGAGCCTTTGGGTCTTCAGCGCATAAGGGATTCTCTTGTTGGAACAGTAGAGAAATTGCCTTGGATTCTAACCTTTTTAGAGCAAGGCAAAACAGAACAGAAATAGAACACAATCCAATGCTCAAATTAAGGAACCAAACCAAAACCACATGAAATTAAAAAAGGAAAAAATAAAATAAAAAGAATGGATCATAATGAAGAATACATTAAAGGGTGTGTACAGTGTAATGAACTACTTAAATTCATTTGTTTTGTGAACTAAGCGATGTATGTAAAATGATTCTATCTACATACTACTTGCTGCCTGCTGAAGCATCGATCATTCCATGCAATTGATCCACGACAATGCTCTAGCTATATATGCCATGTGTTTTATAAATTAAGATCAAAGCCTAAACATTAAAACTATAACTGCAGAGTAAAAATCCTTAGCGTTTATAATGCCATATATCTAAATATTAGTGTCATGAAAGGGAGTGGTATTAAAAGATCTTTCACAAGGTTAATTGAGTTCATATGTATGAAATCATGCTTATATTATATGCCTGTCATTTTTCATTAATTTCAAAATCTTCGCTTGTGCAGTAGGCCAAAATGTAAGGAGAAATATCAGGATAGGCAAATTATCTCAATGATTAACTTGAAGAAGTATGCTTATGAATTGATTTACAATCAAACTCATAGTATGTTTGGCTGAAAAAACTTGAAGTAGTTGCATGCTTCAGATTACATGACCTTCAAACAAAATAATCGCGAGGATTTATCTAAAGATTATATATGTCAAGACTGCAATTGATGAGAAGTAATTTGCCCTGTTGATGTGCTAGTTTTAATTTACTAACAGAATCATCAGACAAAAAACATCGAAAATTTATAAGAATTTGAACCAATTCAGAACTAATCTGTTTTTCATACTTAGACATAACACAAGTCTATGAAGGTGAAAGAAAAGAATGACTGAAATGTGGAATAGAGCTTTTATATGTAATTATGAACATAAAATAGGAAACAATCAATTAAAAATGAATAGTAGTAATCACTAATGTGAATTTACATTTAAAAAGAATGTCAATAACAGCACTCAGTAGTAGTGTATATATGCACTTTGCCGGGAGCAGCTTATGAAATCCTGGATCCCAAGTCCAAAAGAAGCTTTATTTTTTTTATTGACCACCAAAAAGGATATTTGTTTTCTCTATACAATACTGATACAAGAAAATAAACTTCCTTTCCGCTTAGAGTTGACTACGGAACCATTTATAGCTTATATTATTATTGAAAAAGTGTTCCTCCAGGCTATGCTTTATGTAATTGTGGCACTTGAACTCTATTAAAAGATATTAGTTTCATATTTCTTATATTTTTGCCTTACATGAAAACTGTAAGGCAGTAAGGGTGATGGTTCTACTGGGCAAGTTCTTATTTTATGCTTGTCAGTTTCCTGTCTCCTTTTTGTTAGATATAACGATTCAAAGAAATCAAAGCACAGAATTTGGAAAACGCTGCCACTGAAACTCAAAGTTATCAAAGAGAAAGTATAGAACTAATGGGCACAGCCGCATAGAGGAAAACGCAAAACACTAAAAACAGAACAACAACACCCAAAACGTATACAAAATAGAGCAAGACAATGATAGAGGAACAAGCAACTTGTACCTGAGAGTGACACAACGACGAACCGCGGCGATTGGCGAGGGACAACAGCTGCCGGTGAGGGATGGTTGGTGCCTTCAACCTTGTATTTTCGTTTTTGAATGAATGAGGTGAGAAACCGAAAATAAAAATAAAAATAGAAATAGAAGCATGATGGAAGTAAGAAATAGAATTAGAAATAGAAGCGTTAAAAAACAGAAATACAAATAGAAACAACAAGAATTAGGAATTCTAATCAGATAAACCCTAGGGAGTACCAAATAAAATCAGAAAATAGGATTTGAGATGAGGAATTAAAAACGACAATTGACTAAGAACAAACCTGGAAGGAAAGCCAAATGAGCAGTCGGGAACGAAGCAACGTCGTAGGGGAACGAAGCAGCGTCGCAGCGAAAGCAGCGCCACAATGAGCAGTCGGGAACGAAGTAGCGTCGCAGCGAGCGCGGTAGTGACGGAGAACGAAATCAACGTTGCAGTGCGTGAGCGCTGTAGTGAGTGACGGAGAACGATGCTGCGCGTGGAAGGAGAAAGGGACGGAGTGAGGCTTTGAACGTGAGTGACAGGGAGAGTGACGGTTGGAGGACTGAGTGATCGTGATTGCAGAGTAAAAGTAAGTAAAGAGAGAGTGTTTTAGGTCAAATGAGTAAATCAAGAGTCAAAAGTTAAAAAAATTGAAGTATAGTGATCAAATATATCAGCCACTATTTTTTGCAAAATAAATGACAAAGATTTATTAAAAAAATAAAAAAAATTGTTTCAGTGGTAAAATCTATCATAGATAGAATAGTTAAACAAAATTTATTAATATAAAAAAAATTCAAAAAATCAATAACATAATTACGTGGGCATGTTCGTAATTGCCAATATTAATTGTAAGTACAATAAAATAGTATTGGATGATAATTTTTAAGTACCTCTTTAAACACTCTTTGACCCTGGAGGCTTATCATGACCCTGGTGAACCCCCGAAACTCAACTTACCTAAATATTTGTTTAAAGAAAAAACACTAATGTGTTTAAAATTCTATATAAAAAATCATCAATAAATATTCTTTAATATATTTCAACATATAATACTCTTTAATTGTTATAAGGTTCCTACGATATAACAATGTATTGCTTCAAAATGGAAGTACAATAATATAGTAGTTTTGTTTAGATGAATTTTATAAGTAGTTTCAAACTCCTAAGCCTATATTACATTAAATTCAAGCACAACTTTTTAGTTAAATCTATAAACCCTAAACCCTAGCTAAACCTACTATAAATCTTATTGATTCTGCGTCATATATGATTTGCCTACTAACCTACTTATTTACCCAACACAACTAAACAAACTATATGTTAGATATGTTTTATCATGTGGCTCGGTACATCTTAATTATCCAAGTAATCTATTTAAGTAACTACTATAATAATATTTTTAGTTGGTATGAGTAAAATTATTGTAGTTAGCTAGGTCACCTTATTTTTACTTGTTACCTATTTTTTTATCAAGACTATTTACTTTGATCAACTTAATCTTGAAATGCATGTTTCATATCTAGCTCTAGAAATAAATTGATAATGGTTAAGTAAAAGGATTATATTTTAATAAACTATATAGTAATAAATTTATAATTAATCTTTAAAAAAAATTATATATATTTATAAAATATCAAATAGTTCACATTTTTTATGAGCATATAAAATATTTAAAAATTTAAATAATAATAAAATATCAAAATTTAAAAACAATAAGTAATGTGAAATTCCCATGAAAATACGTAGAAAAATATGCAAGAAAATCATCAGGTATATGAATTCACAAGCAAATCCGTAGCAATTAAATCCGCAGGAAACGTTGAATGAAAATTTTCGCAGGTAAATCCGCAGGAAATAAAGATTTGCAAGAAAATCCGCAAGAATATCAATACGTAGATAAGTCCGCAAAAAACTTAGTTGCAGCAAAATCCCCAACAAATTAATTTATAGGAACGTCCGCAGGTAATAAAAATTTGCAGGAAATTTCGCATGAAACTTCCGCACGTAAATACCCAAGAAGAACATTTGCAACTTTTCCTACGAGTTGGTCTTGGTTTGTTGTTGGGGGAAGTTTGTTAGTCTCTTTCTTGTGAAATTTCCCACCAATATTACCTACGGATTTGACCCTACAAAATTTGCAAGAAAATTCACTTTAAATATTATTCCGCCAGATGGCGCCAAATATTTTCTGCAAATATTTCTGCAGAAATTATATCCGCAAGAAAAAATTCATTAAATTCGTAATTTGTATGAAAATTTGTGGGAAAAACCTGCGAATAAAAGTCGCAGGAAAAATCCGCAGGCAATTCGCATGTTTTTAGTAGTGAGATGGATACAAATGTGCCTTTGTACATAAGCGAAATTGTAAAGAAGAAATTATGAGATATAAAGCAAGATTGATTGCCCAAAGAATTTCACAGAGACCTGACATTGATTATGAGGAATAATACTTCCCTGTGGTGGATGCAAGTATTTTTCGATACTTGATTAGTCTGGCAATATATAAAGGATTCAAATTGTGTCAAATGATGTTATAGCCTATTCTTATGGCTAATTTGATTAATAACATATATATGAATACCTCTCAAGGATTCAATATACTCGAAGCATATGCTAGAACTATTTAATATGGTTGAACCATATTCATGGATAATTAAAATGTTTGAAGCATAAAGTGTTAAATGTCGACATGTGCTCTTTAATTAGTTAAATTACAAAATGCAATAATTTTGAACCTATAGTTCAAACTCCAAGAGATTTTTAATAAATTCGAAGTTTTAATTCTAGCAAACATAAAATGCATTATATGTTTATAGCCATTACTACGGTTCATTCGAGAATGATATCGTTACATCAATATGAGAAATCGCAGAAGAATAAAAAATATTGATAAATACATATGTATATCTATTTAGATTTAGCTAATATTTTATGTTCTTTAGTTATACATTGTTTAATCTACTATTCTTATATAAAAAGATGTCTATTCGAGACACCACATTTGCTGGAGAAATTTTCGAGGCACCACATTCGTCAGAGAAATTTTCGAAGCACCACGTTTGCTGTTGAAGTTTTCCTTTCACCAGAGCATTTTTAGGTAGATAGTCATTATCTCCAAACAAAATCACAATTTCAAATTAAATAAATTATTAAAATTTATTTAATTATTATCCTATCTGCAAGTGAAATCATTATCCTCAATTTTACAAGTTTATCATTATCCTCTATTTTACAAGTTTTCCTAATCATTATATATAACATGAGTATTATTTTTTCTTTTTTCATCTTAATCTTTGCATTCATCTTTATTCTTTTTTTTTTCATTCTATTTTTTCGCTCTATCTTTCTTGAATATGTATCATGCATATACTTCATATTTTTGTAAATTTAACCCATAAAAAATTGTCTAGCTTAGTTTCTTTTACGAGATTCGCTCTATGTTATTATATAACTTATTGAGTTTTTAAAAATTTTAATTGAATCAGATTAGACATTCTCCAGTTTTCAAAGCATTGCTTGATAATATCATGGAGGAAAGTCGGAATGACACTATCAAAGAAAGCTATTGCAAAATATGAAGGTAAACAACAACCTCCTAATTATATTCACGCTTAATCTTTGCATTTATTTTCGTCATTAAATCTCTTTAATTCTTATAATTCTCACTCATATTAATTTATATTATTTAATTATTAAGTTCCTCTTTCTCTCTCTAATTGCTTACTTCAATTCAATATATTTATTCACGTAAACAACAATCTCCCAATTATGTTAATCTTCAATTTTTGCATTTTTTTTCCGTCATTAAATCTCTTTAATTCTAATATTTATCACTCATCTTAATTTATATTGTATGATTTTTAAGTTCCTCTCTGATCTTATTTTTAGTTCAGTATTTTGAAGACGTTCCGTGGTAGAAGGCTGCATCTTCTCGAGGGGCCTAAATTTTAATTACAAAAGACTTTATCTACAATTGCTGAAATTCCTTCGATAATATATTTGTGTTTTTGAAATAGATAAAAGTCATTATATATTTTGATTTTATGCTTGATGTAAATATTTTTTTTTTAAAATTTTTTGTAGTAGAGAATTAAAACTACAATTTGAAATCATTATCCACAACCAAAATACTACAATTTGAAATTAGATAGATTATTCACGTTTTTCAAATCATAAATTTATTTTAGATAAACACATTTAAATAAGTTGAATTTGTTATTCATTTCGAATAAATCTTTATGGGTAAATAATCATTATCTCTAACCAAAATATTACGATTTGAAATTAAATAAATTATTCAAATTTTCTAAATCATTATCCCCATTGAAGATATTACAATTTGAAATTAAATAGATAATAAATAAATATATTATTTATTTTGGAAAAATATAACTTAAATCTATAAAATTTGTTAAGATACGTAATCAAACATGTGGCCAAAGATAAACTGCATACAAATTCCATAATTTAAGGAAATATAGAAAAATCCATAATTTAAGGAAATATAGAAAAATTGGTAAGATAAAGTTGAAAAAAATAAATAATTTTTTATTGTAACACCAAGATTCAAATTTTCTGCTCAAAATAAACAAGGCACATTCTGGTTTATCATTCATTATGCTCATAATATCATCAAACAAAAAATGACAAAGTGTTTAATTCTAATTTAATTTTGATTTATCACAATAAAGTAGATAATCATATAAAAATATTAATTTATTCATCAAATAAATAAAGAATATATCAGATAAAAAGTGTTATTTTTGAATTATATATGGGGAAATACAAAATTTATCAACAAAATCATTTAGATTTGGTTTGAACTCATGACTTTTTATATAATTATTTTTTGTTGTTGTTAATAATAATCTTTAATTTAAAATACTTAATATAAAAAAATTAAAATATCAACAACCCGTGCATTAGCACGGGGTAAGAGCTAGTTTATATATAAGATATAATGTCGTGCAATTTATACATGTTGTGTTTTTATTATCTATGTATTTTTGTTTCAATATTGTTTGAATTACCTAAAGTTAAAGGAAACATTTTAAAATGAAATATCTCGGCCTGAAAATCGAGAATTTAACAAATTGAATTTTTCTAAAGTGATTTGCTTTAATAAATAGCAATTAATTTATATACTTATTGATGTTAGATTTTTGAAAGAAGATATTGAATACATGTGTTATAATCGTCTAATTGGATATTTTATCAAGGAAAAATATAAAAATGGTCAAATTTGTCCATGTATTTTCATGGAAAGGTGTGTCAAGGAATTTTCTATAATTGATGTTTACGTTGATAATTTGAATATTATTGGAATTCCTGAAGAACTTCCAAAGGTTAAAAATTGCTTAAAGAAAAAGTTTGAGATGAAAGAATTTGTAAGGAACTAATTTTTATTGTTTTGAATTATAAATGGAATATTTTATGAAGACTAAACTGTCACTTTAGTCTCTCACTTTGCAAGATTTTTCACTTTAGTCCCTGACTTTTCAATAATTCCTCTTTAGTCCCTCACTTTGAAAAAAGTTACTCACGTTAATCCTTGACAATTTTCTCTGTTCATAAACATTAACATCTTACACATGTAGCTGTTAAATAACTTATACACACGTGGCCGTTAACATCTTACACATGCTTAATTCAAAAGACAAAAATCGGAGGAAGAAGAGGCTAAGGCAACAAGGCCGCTGAAGAGGTAGCTAACGCAACTGCAAATAAGGCAGCTACTAAAGCTCTGACAGCTGCAGAAAATACGGCAGCTGATGAATCTGTGGCAGCATCGCAACAATTAGACGTCGTATAAGTTATTTAACAGCTACGTGTATAAGATGTTAAGGTTCATGAACGGAGAAAGTTGTCATGGACTAACGTGAGTAGCTTTTTTCAAAGTGAGGGACTAAAGAGGAATTATTGAAAAATCAAGGACTAAAGTGAAAGCTCCTTACAAAGTGAGGGACTAAAGTGATAGTTTAGTCATTTTATGAAATTTTGGTACATCATGAATCATATATTGTGAAGGTAATAGTGTAATATCTCAGAGATAATTGTTCGCATTGGGGGGAGAAATAAATATGCATTGCACTCTTTTTCCCTTAGTCACGGTTTTTTCCCGATGGTTTTCCTGGCAAGGTGTATTTTTTTTCCTTCACTAGTTTTTCGATAATTTTTTTTTATATAAAAGGTTTTAGGGAGACATATTCTCTTAATAGTCATCCAAAGGGGAGAGTGTTATAAACAATTTTTTTTATCTGATTAGTGGATGATGACTCTATCATAGTTTGAGTTTATCCCTACTTTATGTTTATCTTTAGTTGAAACAAATTCATGATAAGGTTTCATCTTTTCATATAAAATAGAACTCATCTACTGTACTTATATAAAAACATCCCTTTCGAGGCATCACGTTTGTTCGTTTAAGGAATACTCGCACCAGAGCATTTGTAGGTAGATAACATCGTCTTTAATGAAAATTATAATTTAAAATTAAATAAATTATCTGTCGAAAATTAATATTTAAAATTAAATAATTTATCTATGTGCGGAATATGTGGAATCATTATCCTCATTTTGTTAAAAAAAAATCATTATCAAAATCGATAAACCCAAAAAGATGATGCTTGAATTCATGATAAACCCAAATATTTTTTTAGTTAATTATCACATATTTCAAATTATAAATATGATAATTTCTCAAGTCAAAACACCTCTATAGTAGTTATAGAGACTTTTCAAGCAAAAACGAGTCCAAATCATGCTGCTCTTCACAAGAACCATAAAACCCGAGCACTATTGAAGAATAAACTAGCAAGGTTACGTGTAGAAATTTTTTAAATTTATAATCTGAATAGGGTAGCCAAATTTATGTTAGCATCTTGTGTTCATCCAATTCAATAATCAACAATGTTATTATCTATTCTGTCATTCTATTTATTTGTTTCTTTATTTTTCTTTGCTTGTCTCATTCGTATCTATTTTGTTATTCTGTTTATTTGATAAATTTTCTTCATGCAATGTCCTCGAGATGGGGTTTGTCAACAAATAAAATCTTGAAAATTTTGCCATTTTTGTTTAGCGTTTGGAAAGGATTTCATCACAACTTGCCTATAAGGTTAATCCATATTTTTGTTTAGACCCGAGTTTTACTTTTTCTTTCTTTTTCAACTATTTTCTTTTCTTACTCTTCAATTAAAAAGTGACACATCCGAAAGGGGAAATTTGCAATTTAACCATCATCTCTTCCAATGTATCACCATATAAGTTGCAATCCCACTGCACGCATTCATCACCATTATCATTTTGCATTGGCAGAAGCTTCATCTATAACAATGAATATATAAGAAAAAGGTAAGTATTGTTACACCATTAAATATTATCGTCCTCAAAACATAATTCATTATTTTTAAAGATCATCTCAGTATATCACTGTTCACTGCCGTCAGACACAATAATGTCTAATTAAATTTTCATAAAATCTTAAATGATGACAGCAGAATTACAAAGTTCTACAATACGTGCTTCAATAGTAAGGACCACTCTATTCAAAACCTGGTATCTAACTGAGTTACACTCCAAAAAGAACCAAAGCATGTACTATTATTAATGAGCTAAATTCAATCTAAATCTCTTCCTACTTTTTCTGTAACCACTTTATCTTAATGTATTATCGAGATAAATTTATTTGTTTCTTTATCACAATAATTATGAAAAAATAATAATTAATATAAAAAAATTTATATTAAAAAACGGAGGGATTATATCCTGTTTTTTAAAAATATAAAAATTTTAATATAATATAGAATTATGGAATACGAGATATTATAATAAAGGTAGAATATCTTATAAAAATGACAATTTTTTTTTACATAATTTTATACTCCCTCCGGTCCATATTATAAGCACACTTTTTGTGAGAAAGAAAGGGTGCTTATAATATGGACCGGAAGGAGTATTATTTATTATTATGAGCTCATTTTTTAATTTTACCTGAGACAATTTTTAAGCCAAACAATATTTTATCAGTATTGCAATATCGAAATTGAGAGTATTCAATTCCAATATTTTTTTTAAAGCAAAACAAATTAAATGCTAATAAAGTATAGATTTTTTCAAACATTACAAATAATATGAATATATGATTAAATATAATGATTATCATTTTGTAAAAAGTTTACCATGGATAAATACTTTTTTTTGTTACCCACTAGGGCCAACCCTCTTGGGTCAATGGATAAATACTTTAGTTGTTATAATCTCTAAAAAAAATGAAATAGATTAAAAACAAAGGTACATATATACATTTCAAAAATTGAAAAAAAATTAATTCATGATGATTAGAACAATTAGGATAAAAAAAATTTAGGATCAAATCTTATGATTAACTTGAGATAAGATAAACGATGAAAAAATATCAAAATATTTAAATATGAATAATAATAATAATAATAATAATAATAAATGTGATAATCATATTAAAACGATGATAATATATATTAAAAAATACTAAATTATCATGTCCCATGAAATAGGAAATATTTTGATTTATCCTTAAATATACTCATAATACCATCAAACAAAAATATGAAAAAATAAATAAATTTTGATTCCACTCTAATTAATCATAATATCATAATAAACGTAATAATGGTATATAAAAACATGTTACTTCATCGATCAACTAAATAAGAAAAACATTAATTTAATACTCATCTATTCAAACAAATATAATATTAAAAATATATATAAAAAAAAGTAGTCGTTATATTCCTTATAAAATCCAATGTATAGATTTTTTCAAACATTACAAATAATATTGATATATGATTAAATATAATGATTATCATTTTGTAAAAAGTTTGCAATGGATAAATACTTTAGTTATTATAATCTTTACAAAAAAAACTGTAACAGATAAAAAATAAAGGTACATACATTTCAAATATTGAAAAAAAAATTAACTCAAGATGACTAGAACAATTAGGATAAAGATTTTTTATGATCAAATCTTATGATTAACTTGATATAAGATAAACGATGAAAAATATCAAAATATTTAAATAAGAATAATAATAATAATAAATGTGATAATCATATTAAAAAGATGATAATTTATATTTAAAAAATACTAAATTATAATGTCCCATGAAATAGGAAATATTTTGATTTATCCTTAAATATACTCATATTACCATCAAACAAAAAATATAAAAAAGGTTTAATTTTGATTCCACTCCAATTAATCATAATAACATAATGAGCATAATAATGGTATATAAAACGTGTTACTTCGAAAAAAAAACGTGTTACTTCATCGATAAACTAAATAAGAAATACATTAATTTAATACTCATCTATACATAAACAAATATAATATTAAAATATAAAAAAGAGTAGTCGTTATATATTTATATTCCTTATAAAATGCAATGTGTTAATCAATATAGTCAAGAATAACAAATTCAATATCGTCTTCATGTCCTATGAAATATTGAATATTTTAATTTATCCTTAATTTTACTCATAATAGTACCAAACAAAAAAATGAAAATATTTAAATATGATTTACTTTTGATTCTTCAAAATAAAGTTCATAATCATATAAAAATGTTAATTTTTTCCATTAAATAAATACGGAAGATATTAGATAAAAAATGTTACTTTTTATTTATACAAGAAAGTACAAAATTTCTCAACAAACTCATTTAAATTAATTTTTTTAAGTATAGGGTTTGATTTGAGTATGTGCCTTTTTGTATAATTTTTTTTATTGTTGTGTAATAATATTTACTTTAAAATATAAAGAAAATCTTTACTTTAAAATATTTAATATAAAAAAATTAAACTATCAATAACCCATACAATGCACGGGGTGAGAGCTAGTATGTATTATAAACTTTACTCCAAAAAGTGAAATACAATTCCTTCCTACTTCTCTTTTCTCCCTAGTTCTCTTATGTCTTCTTATTTTCATTAATTCATTAACAAAAATTAGGATATTATATCTACGATTGAATAGTTAAGAAAAGACATACCGAATTATTAGGAAAGAAAATGGGTAATTCATTAATAGTAAAAAAAAAATGAGATAAATCTACAGAGTTTTTATTTATAATTAATGAATTGCATTAATTGTTATTTTCTTAGATTTTAAAAAATTTAACCAAGATACTAAAATAGAAGTACTAAATTAATCTAAAAAGAACTAAATTCCTGAAAAAAAAATCAATTAATTAAAAACCTAAATTTGCACGATCGGTTGACTGCACCACATTAGCAAAATCTGTTAACTGACAAGTTCAAAAGCTATCTTAATGCAATTCATCATCAAATATAGCACGTTCCAAAGTTATCTTAATTTTTTTTCCCTACACGTCAAGTCCAAAACAAACATCATCAAGACATGTATAATAACTGTAACAAAATTTGCAAGACTACTTCAGTTCACAACTCAATCATAAGAATATATATTGAAAGATAGAAAGAGAACACAAGGTGTACCGAAAATTCCCAAACCCAACAAAAATATGAGGCAAGGAATAGTCATCAGATATAACAAGATACCGTGTACTGCGTGCTTCAACTGGCTAAGTTCAAAAAACTCAACATTGTGGACAGTCACCGGGTAACAAAAAAAGGCATAGACTCTGCAGGTGTGAAACCACAAACACAAACAAGAAACGAATAACCGATGCAAGATAAAATCGGGCTTATTACTGCTAAGGCTGCGTATATGAACCTGTCATTTGTTGATCGGACTTATTAGGTGAACTAAGGGAAGAATTTCTCGAGGAAAAAAAAGCCGCAAAATTCTGTATGTTTTACACTCAATCTCTTTAGATGTTCGATAAAATCTGTACATGTCAAATAGGCCGCAACAAAGGGTGTCTCCATCTGTCAGGCTTCATCCTCCAGTTACTTTCACTGTTTCTAGGCTTCAACATTCGATCTGTGTCCATTCCTGACTGAAGACAAGATTGCAGCCTCTTCAAATGACCACAGCATTGCTTGTGGTCAAAGCATTGCCCATCACTAATATTACTGCCCTCTGAATCAGTATATCTTTCGTAGGGAGATTGCCACTTAGCTTGCAAATATGCTAAAGATCTCCACGGAGGAAGAGGCATCGAGTTCTGTTTCAAAGAAGATCGAGTAGCTTCCTCCATTATGCCGAGAAATTGTTTCAACCTGGTAAAGGAACCCACATAGACAACAGGAAGTGACTTCAGTATCCTATCATATGAATCAACAGCTCTAGCTATTTCAAAGTGGCTTCGGAAATCAATATCAATGATCAAACGCTCCAAGCTTCCAGAATTGTTTTTAACCACCACATCAATATATTCGTGATCACCTGTACCACAAGTTTAAATGAGTAAACATCATCAGGTGAAATCGTAAGTGGAAAAAAAAAATGCATATCCTATGAAAACTTGGAACTATTGAACATACAAGAGCATATCCAAAAGTGTGCTATTTCATTCTCTCAGACAGCCATAATATTACTTAAAATTATGTAAAAAAGCACTTGATGTTGGCAACATATAAATTTGCTTATTCAGCACTGCAAGCAAATGAAAGGAGGCGGCTTAATGATGGTGTGCAGCCCATAAAGTATTTGTAGGATAATAATTTCAGTAAAATCATACAATAGCATACCTCCAGGGACCTTACCACTTCCCTGCCACTTAGATGCACAAACACCAGCATCGTAGCCAGAAAGTTTCATCAGCTTCACCAGATAAAACCTGATACAGCTTGCATAACATGGGCCAGAATTCATACTTTGAAGGTCAGTCTCATTCATTGATCGTATGAGAGAATGAACAGTTGAAAGCAAGTCACTCTCATATTGAGCCACCGATCGTTTACAGATCTGTGTCATGAGACATGAAGGATAGTCAGGAATGTTGTCAAAATATCATTTATTAGAAGTATAAAATCAATAGACAATCATTTTACTTTATCAAATCTAGATTATGTCTGGGACAGGGCTACATTTTTGGCTTCCCTTTGGTGCAAATCCCATGGGATTTTTAGTGATGTTCATATGGTAGATTTGCAAAGAGATAGGCATGCGGTGTTGCATGACCCATTTGCGTAGTTTTTAGTTGTTTCTTTTGTTCTTCTGAGGATTTCTTATCCTCTTGTAATATTCACCCTTCTCTTCTAAAATTATATCTTTTTGTATCAAAAGAAAATAGACAATAGTTCATTGATGCTAATGCTAGAGGAAGGTGATTCTCATTCATTGGTGTCCATTATCTGTTTTATTTTATCCCTAAAAACCAATCCAATGTCCCATGTTAGTAACTGAGAAAAGAGAAGAGATTAGCACCATAAGATATTACACATTGCGATTTGTAAGTCAAACCCAAAACTCGCATGAAAAATAAGGGAGGGGAACTAAAACACATGTTTCTTAATACCCCACACAGCTAGTCCTAAGCGAAAAACCCTAGGTTCTTGATATCATGGAGCATGGTAATTAATCACAACCAAATTCAAGGCCAAAATGAGTAAAATAAGTAAATCAATAAAAGGCTGGAACTCGGTAAAACAAAACTACGGGTTGACATTAACATATATTTTAATAGGCAGCGACTAGTTTCAAATTGAAAAAGGCTCCAAATATCAATATCATACAATCTATCAACTACGACAGTAGACCACATGAACATGCACTCCCATTTTCTGTAGACTTTACAATCCACACCCAACTGAAGGTGAAAGTGAAACAACCTACATGGGAACATCACCCAAGGACAATATTGCAATTTGGCATAGCGGGGATGTGTGCTCCCTGCCTTGACTACCCGGTTCAAACCTTGGACCAACACATACAAGAAGCAGTATTCTCTTGAAAGTTAAAAGTACCAGGCCAATGTGGATGGTGCCCCCTTAATGTAAAAGATGACCTAAGGGTACCCTTATCAATTATCATACAACCAACATAGAAAAGTAAAATAATGTCTGTTTAAGTAAATAAATATAATTGCAAGACATCCTGCTCTGGCAACTGGGTTTTTGGTTTCCCCCCAGACCATAGCTACACAACATAACTCTCTTACTCATAGTCTGTGGGATACCACAGTACAATTACCAATTATGCAGATGGATGAATAACACAGCAACATATGATAATCAGTTTAAGTACAGAAAACTGATTTAGAAGACAATGAAAGATCTTAGGAATATCTGCATGAATAAATTCTACTAGCAACATCAATTTATCTTCCTTTCTTGATTCTTCCATTCAGGAGGCGTAACCAAATAAATAGGTATATAGATAAATGTATTGCTGTTTAATGTGTTGAAAAAGCACAAAGAACATATCCTTTTACTACAATGGAATTTAAGATATGGTAAGGTATTTATCTTCCATGTGAAACAGGCATGCCAAATAGGTTACATCTCTGATAGCAAACACAGCACACAATTTCAAACATGCTAGTAAAAAGTAAGAACCAATAAATCTAAATTATCTGAAGTTAACAGCATATTAACCCTAAGCTCTAGAAATAAAATGTGCTGGAAGTAAATACATAAGAATACAGACAAAGAAAAGCATACAATCATAGTAACAGCAAACAGATGGTGATGATATATCATTTCTGCCACAACAAAAGGAAAACCTTTGATACCAAAAGGGATAACTTGCATTACAATAAGAAAACAGGCATGAGTACAGTAATTTACACATCAAGGTGAACGGAAAATTTCATATAAATACCTATATAACCGCAAAGCTGCACTTTTTTTTACATTACTACAATATTTGCACTTTCTAATCAATTCCTTTATTCAAGGCAGAACAGGATGCAGAAGCTCAACACTAAACAGAGTCTAAATACTATTATATATGACCATGACCATGACCAACATTCTAAAGCGTGGACCACATATGCAGTTATGGTCACCAACACAACAGCATCAAACTGCAATTACGGTTTCGGTCCACATCAAGGAACCACCTCTCAGCCGGCACAGTGGTCCACAATAGCCACAATGGACTGCAATAGTATCTAAAACCGATCTTCAGCCACAATATTTCATGCTGCAACTGCCACAATTCGCATCGCAGTGACCGCGGTTCCACGATCTAAGGGGCCACAATCACAACCATAATTCAAAACCATGTATATGACCTAGTAAGATTTGACCATTTGTTATCCTAAATGCATTAGGCTGATCCACAGACTCAGTCTTAAGATCTCCTTGAGAAGGATTTATCGTCAACTGACGCAAAAGCTAGCCTGAACACACCTCTCTCTCTCTCTCTCCCATATATATGTATCTCGCCATTCATAGAAGATTAAGAGCAGGCTGAGCGGCCCAATGCACCAAGCTCCAACCTAGTGGGGTCTGAGAAGGTATAAATCCGCAAACTTACCCCACAAGAAGAGAGGTTTTTGCCTGGACTTGAACCCATGACCTCCACGTAACAAGGCAAGCAACCTTATCATTCTACCATAGCTCATAAAGAGGAAATAACAAGGTGTAAACAATAGTATCTCAGCAGATATGTCTACCATACCATGCCACCTACAGCAACTTATAAATTCACACTAACAAATATCAAAAGTTACAAACTACAAAACTAGTACTCACACCAACACAAAGTAAAAAGAGGGTGGCCTGCTGGGGAGGGTTAGGGAGGGTAGATATACCCAGCATTACCCTCGCAAGGGGAGATGTTGTATACAGGATTTGAACTCATGGCCATCAGGTCACCAGGCAAGCAACCTTACCGCACGGATTCTCACACCAACAATTTTTAAAAAAAAAATATAAAAAAAAAATTCATTTTATAAACGATAAATTACTCCCTTGATTCATATGTAGTGTATTTTAAGGTTGTGCTTTATGAAATGGTTAAATGATTCCTTATTATAAGCTTCATTTCTCTCTCACAAAAAGGGTGTTTATAACAAGGACCGGAGAGGGATGATAAAAATTTGGTATATTTTGACTATAATGCCCCTATATAATCGTATTGAAAGTGAGTAATTGGAAAAGGAAACAAAGTTGAGATTTTTGTTAATGAGTTACTACCTGAATCTTTTCAGCAAGGTGAGCAAAATCACAGAGACCAGAATCGCTGTCACTGCTACAAAAAGACTCAGCCCCACTGCTTCCATTCTCCAAGAAATCACTAACCATCATCGCCAAATCATGCTCGCTCTCATGGCTAAACCCGCCACCGCCGCCGCCGACGCTCACCCATAGATCCCCGCCGGCTGCCACGCATACCCTGCAGTCCATCGCCCCACCCTCAACGACGTCGTTTCCACCACCCCAACTCCCCACCTTCCCTCTCCTCTCCAACAGTAACAATAAAACGGCACCGTTTTCACAACCTCAACGCAACATAAAAAAAATCGAATTCCCAAAATTGAATAAACGATCCAATTCTCTAAAACGGATCAAGAATTGAGGTTCTCTTTGTCTTCTTCTTGTTGTTACAATTTTTAAAGAATAAAAAAAATAGAAAGATTAAATTTTTTATTTCTGTTTGTGTTGTATGTGAATTTGTTTTCCTTTCAAAAAAAAAAAGAGAGAGAACAAATGAGGAAACAAAAATTAGGTTTTACTTTTTTTTGCTTTGGTTCTACGAAAATGGGAAGATGAAGAAGGAACGGCAAATGGAGAAAGAAAGGAAAGTTGCTTTGCAAAGTGAAAGAAAACGAAGAAAGAATGGAAGGCGAGTTTGACGGAGAACGATGCCATTTTAAGAGGGTGCAGGTGGGAGGAAATGACTGGTTTACCCCTACGATATTTCCCTTTCTACCTAACAATTTTTTCTTGTTGAGGAAATGGGATAAGGGTGAGTTGGTGGAGGTTAGAAATTGAACTGGAATGATGGGCATATTCTTGTGGTAAGTTTTTTCATTTTTATTTGGTAAACTAGGTTTTTGCCCGTGCATTGCATGGGTTGTTTGAATTTTTTAATTATATTATTCATTTAATAATATTATTATTTTAATCTTGTGATTGGTTCAATATATGATATATATTGATCGTTAAATTTGTTTTTTCAAATTAAGTAGTTCAACAAAATGAACTACATTAAATTCTGCATTAAAAAAAGGGTTTTCTTAACCTCAGCCCTTAGGGCTGAGGATAAGAGCCTAAAAGTAGATGTATTTCATTGGGAAGTGTTTTATTGGTAAAATAAAAAGACTTTGTATTTATTTTTTCAATGAAATACATCCACTTTTAGGCTCTTATCCTTAACCCTTTAAAAAAACTTAAAAAAAATCAAATTAAATTCATCATGGTAGTCTAAGTAAATTTTATTGCATAAGAAAACCTAAATCTTTATCGAGATATCTTTTTCTTTCTTGACTCTTGACTCTTTTGATATTACTGGCAAAAAAATTTCGTGAGTCTATTAGTTTGTGCAGTGAAGTAGCATAGTGACTCTGATAATTTATGCATGAGTCTACTTGCTTAATAATAAAAAATTTTCCTTTTGTGCAATGAAGTAGTGCACTGATTTCGATAGTTTATGTTTTTAAATGAATATATGTTTTGTTGAAAGGGTATTAAGACTAAAAAATGAACAGGTGATTTGGTGAAAGGTTATTATTGAAAGAGTGCATTATTTTAGTACAAAACATTGGATTGATACGTTGATATTTTTTTTTTAATTTGTACATTTTCAGGACACGTGGCATGCCTCATTGCCTTTTATTTTCTCAACTTTTGATGTGGGAGTCCCATTGTGTGAGGAATTTTCTGGTTGCAAGGAATAGACTCAAAAATATAATTTAGAGTTTGATAGATTTGATATCTTATAATTACATAAGAATACTAAACAAACTAACGTAGAAATCACAATAAAAAAAACTTTCTTAATAAAAAAAATAGGAAAATCACGTTAAAAGAAACTTACATGCAAAAGAAAATTTACGTGAGTCTGGTAGTTTGTGCAATGAAGTAGCGTAGTGACTCTGATAATAGTCTACTTGCTTAATAATCTAAATTTTTCCTTTTGTGCAATGAAGTATTACATAGATTTCGATAGTTTGTGTTTTTAAATGAATTGATGCTTTGTTGAAAGGGTATTAAAATAAAAAAATGAACAAGTGTTTTGTTGAAAGTGTATTTAATAGTGCACCATTTTAGTACAAAACATTGCATTGATACATTAGTATTTTTTTTTAATTTGTAAACATTCAAGACACGTGGCATGCCTCATTGCCTTTTATTTTCTCAACTTTTGATGTGAGAGTCCCATTGTGTAAGGAATTTTCTGATTGCAACGAATAGATACAAAAATATAATTTAGAGTTTGATAACCCGGAAAAATTAATTTCTTCGAATTAAATTTTGAAAAAAAAACAGAAAAAAATAAGCATGTGGATGTTTCTCGCTCTAATAGTATCTGTAACATCCCAAATTTTAATTCCAAGTTTAATTAGGAAAATCTAAGTTAGAATTTATGAGGAAAACCATAGGAAAGCATGGGTAGGAGTTAAGTGTAGTATCTTAGAGTTAGAATTTGTCAAAATAGGAGTTTTCATTAGAGTAATCGATTACTCTGTAGGGGTTAATCGATTACTAGCTCTCTGGTAGAATCTTTTTGATGTTGCAGCATTTGTAATCGATTACTCTTAAGGAAGTAATCGATTATCTCAGGTGGTAATCGATTACTTGGGGGCAAAGTAATCGATTATCTATGCTCTGGTTTTTGTATGATGCTGCAAAAATAATCGATTAATTGATGGAAGTAATCGATTATTGAGGCAAAGTAATCGGTTACTTTGGGTAAGTAATCGATTACTTCAGGTCTGATGCAAAAAAATAAAATAAAATAAGGGGGCAGAAACGTAATTTCCACCCCCCTTATCCTCTATTTCAGCCACACCCTCCTTCTTCCCTTATCCATATTCGACCTCTCTCTCTCTCTCTCTTCCCTCTTCTCTCACGTGTTCTCCCTCTATTCCTCCTCCAAACCATCATCAAACACCATCAACCACCAAATCCACCATGGCTCATCCTCCAATCCTTCTCCTATGGCAAGTTTCCCTTCTCCTTCCTCTTTTCTTTTTCTCTTCCTTTCGAGGAGGTCCTATTTCTCTCCCACCTCCATGGTTCTCTCTCTCTAAGCACCCACATACACCAAACCAAACCCAAACACCCAAACTCCATTTTCATACCACACCCATGGATCTAATCTTGATTTTTGGGTTAGATCCTACACATAAAATTCTCCATCTCTTGAATCCAAGCTTTCTCTCTCATCTAGGGTTTCCTTTCTCTCTCCTCCAATCTCAAGATCCAAGTGGAACTTGGGCTAAGGAGTCGGGATCAAGGTAGATCCGGGGTAGATTCGAGGTCCTTGGAGCTTTGTGTGGGCTCTCTCCTTCTCTAAGGTAAGGGGAATCTCTTTTCCACACCTTGAGTTAGGGATAGTTGAGGTATATAATAGGACTTGGGTTAAGTAGTTGAATTGGGTTGTGGGTAGCAAAATAGCACCGAAATAGAATTGGTTTAAGGGTGTTGAATGTATTTTTGTTTTAATTTAAATATTTAATTGATTTAATTTTGGTAAAATCCCTTATAAATGTTGGTAATGTAGGAAGTGAAGAACCTTAGGGAGTTGACTTATATTAAAGCACTCTGAGGCATACCTGAGTATGTCGAATTGATTGATTATATTTGCTGTATGATAAAAGTTTGCTATGTCCCCTACATGAGTAAAAGATTTCTATGATATTTGATTTTATTTGTAAAGTTTTGTATTTAATGATAATTGACTACTATTGCAAATATATGTATGTGTTATGGAGCAAATTGATATAGGAAGAAAATGGAATGGAACGATTATATGTGGTGTTAAGGCAAAACTATGAGATGGTGATAATATGTATGTTTAGGTTGAATATATTTGTACACTAAATGTGAAAATGTGAAACAATGATGTTAAATATGCGACAAGTATGTATGGATGGTATACAATTGTATCTCAATAATGATTATGTGTGAATCAAGTCGTGTAAGACGTTGTCCGGGTTGTGGGACTGTACGCATCGACTGGTTCGGTTTGAGGTCGTGTAAGACGTTGTCCGGGTTGTGGGACTGTACGCATCGACTGATTTGATTTGATGTCTTGTAAGACGTTGTCCGGGTTGTGGGACTGTACGCATAGACTTGTGCGATCCAGATCTTGTAAGACGTTGTCCGGGTTGTGAGACTGTATGCATAGATCGCGTAAGACGCCATAGTGCGCAGCTGTAAGACGTTGTCCGGGTTGTGGGACTGTACGCAGTGATGAATCCACGTGAATAAATTTCCAAATGTTATGAGAAAATTAAGGTGTATGTAAAAGAAAGGAAATCATGGAAAATCACAAGATTTGATGAGAAAGTCATATATGAGAATCAGATGGAAAATTATGTGTGGTAAAGGATTAGTGAATGGTACAAAGAAAGGATTGAAATTTCATTTATGAGATTGAGAAATTTATAAATTTGTATACTTTGGAAATGAATGTTAATGTGTTGACCTCTGACCTGATGGACACAAGATGAAATGAATGTTTAGGTGTTGACCTCTGACCTGAGGGACACCAAATGAATTAAAGTGAATGAATGTTGACATCTGACATGAGGGACACATAATTTAAATAAGGAAAAGCATGAGGGCCTTTGGTTTGAGGTGTGTAAAGAAACCTACAATCGGTGGGTGAAACAACTAGGAGACACTAGGAGAACACCTAGAAGGGGGGGTTGAATAGGTGTACAAGATACCTTGAAAGATTTTCGAAAGAAACAAATCGAAACAATCAAAACAAATGATTTTTGCAAAAACTCTCAGGTTTACTCGAGTACTCTGTGTAGGATTCTCATGTTTTGATGCTGACAATCTCTCTCCAAGCAACAACATTGGCAACAAGCAAGCTACACCACATGAAGATTAGAATTAGGATTTTTATTAATTCTATTTCAATGTAATCTTTATTTTTATGCAATGCATCTCATTGGTGTGGGTAGCTTAGGTGATTTTAAGAATATTTAAATAATGTTTGATTAAGAGTGAAGATACTTTAAATCTTGATTAAATAGCTCTATTAAAAGTTTTGTGAAAATCCTTTTAGAAAAACCTTGTTTTTATTCAGATTCTGATCAGTTCACTCGAGTAATGAGTATTGGTTCACTCGAGTAATTTATGTCATGACAGGTTAATCGAGTAATGGTTTACACATCACTCGAGTAACTTAATCTGACATGTTTTAATCGAGTAATGTTATATGGTTTACTCGAGTAATTCAATCAGTATTTGGAAAATTATAAAAGGACTTAATTTTCTCTTTCACAAAAGTAATACACATTCATTCTTACAATTTTGTATACACTTTCAAGAGCAATTCAAGAGCTATTTTTTTACATCTTTCAAGAGCTATCAAGATTCAACAAAGAACTTTTCATTCTTCACTCTATTTCTTTCATTGTTCAAATATTCTTGAGATCATAATTTTTGTTCTTAGTGGTTGTTGAAGATTTGCAATTTGTGATTGCATCATTGAAGTTTCAACACAAGTGAAGAATCTCACAAGGAAGACTTTGAGGATCAAATCAAAGCAAGAAAAGAGGATTGGTTGGAAGCATCTTCAATCAATTAGCAAGGAAATCTAGAACTCTCAAAAGGGGTAGATTAGATCAAAGTGTTTGGTACACACTTTGTGTTGGGTTTTAAGATAGGAGAACTAAGAATCTAGTTGCATCTTAAAACATTGTAAAATCTACATTTGAAGATTTCTAGTGAAGAATCTCTCTTGATTCAAGAGGGGACTGGAGTAGCTTTCAAGTGGGTGAAAGTGAACCAGGATAAATCCTTGTGTCTCTTTTATTTTTCATTCCTTGTATTGCATTAATTCATTAACAATTGCATTTTTAGGTTAGAATTGGGGTTTTCTTAATTCAACTCAATTGATCTAAAATTGCATGTTAATATTACTTGAAATTGTTCATATTAATCATTCATAATTTGTTGAATCATCATAGCATTGTTATTCTTGAAGAATTCCATTGAAAACTGAGTTTTAATTGAATTTTACCCAGTTTACTCGAGTAAAGTTCTTGTCACTCGAGTAATCTGCTTTCAGTTTATGAACATTACTCGAGTAGGTTTTCTGTTACTCGAGTGATTTAAAAATAGCTTTCGTAATACTCGAGTGATTTGCTGAATACTCGAGTGAAATTATTTTTGCTTGCGTATTACTCGAGTGAAGTCTTGAGTTACTCGAGTAATCTGACTTGAATTTTTAAGAAAATTTATTTTCATAAAACCATTCTCTTAGGTGGACGAAAAATCTGTAATAAGGCTTCAATATTCTATTCACCCCCCCTCTAGACTATATTGAGCCGCTTGTTGGTTTCCAACAAGTGGTGAGCCTTAAAAAGCTTTTTCGAAAAGATCCTTTTACTTGGAAACAATGGGCTCAATTTCAAATCCTTTTGGTGGTGAAGGAACTTCCATTAATCGTCCTCCACTATTCAATGGTGAGGGTTATGCTTATTGGAAGGTCCGCATGAAAATTTTTATTCAAGCCATAGATATGGAAATTTGGAACGCCATAGAGAATGGACCTTTTGTTCCTCAAACGAAAGTAAATGATGTTGTTTCGGTCAAACCTCAATCGAGTTGGGACAATGATGATAAGAAGAAAGTTGCATTTGATTTAAAAGCTAAAAATATTATCACGTCCGCTCTTTCTTATGATGAGTTCTTTCGAGTATCTCAATGTGTTGATGCTAAACAAATGTGGGACACATTACAAGTCACACATGAGGGCACTTCGGAGGTTAGAAGGGCTAGGCTAAATACACTCATGCATGAATATGAACTCTTTCGTATGTTACCTAATGAAAATATAGGTGACATGCAAAAGCGGTTCACTCATATCATAAATCATCTTTCTGCACTTGGAAAAGTTATTACTAATGGTGAAGTTGTTAATAAGATTTTGAGATGTCTTAGCAGGGAATGGCAACCTAAGGTGACGGCCATTATGGAAGCTAGAGACGTGGATCAAATTGATTTAGCAACTCTATTCGGAAAACTTCAAGAGCATGAAATGGAGCTTGGACGGTTATCCATGAATGAAGATGCCGATAGAAAGAAAAAGGGGATTGCTCTTAAATCAACTTCAAAATCTCTTAAGGCACAAGAGGAAAACTCTCAAGTGGATGACTCGGACTCCGATATAGATGATGAGACCCATTGGCTTGCTAGTTAAAAAGCTTGGTAGGTTCTTTAAGAGTAAGGGAAACTTTAATAAGAATAGACAAAGAGATTCTAAGGACTCACAACCAAGAAATAAGACTAACAAGGATCACATCAAGTGTCATGGGTGTGGAAAGCTTGGTCACTATCGATCAAAATGCCCAACTCATTCTAAGAAGTCGGAAGGTGACAACTCTAAGTTCAACTCATCTAAAGGAAAAAGGGCTTACATAGTATGGGATGAAGAGGAGAGTCAATCAACATCTAGCTCATCGGATGATGAAGAACTTGCAAATCTATGTTTGATGACGAAGCTTGATGAAGAGGAATCTTCGAGCATTAAATCAAGTGACAACGTCAATGAGGTAGATTATCTTTCCGATGCTAGCTCTAGTTCTAATTCTCCTTCATTCAATGAGTTGTACAATGTGTATGTAGAGATGCATAAAGAGTTGAAGAAACTTGCTAAAATAAATGTTGAAAGAAAGAATTTCATAATGAATCAACATGAAAAGATAATTGAACTTCAAAAAGATTTAGAAGAACTTAAGCTTCAAAATGAAACTCTTGAACTCATTTATGCAAACTCTACATGCAATTGTGAATTGAAATCAAATGAGACTCCATCTTGTGAAAATTGCAAGTCTTTGGAAAAAGAAGTTTTTAATTTGAATGATCGACTTGCAAGGCTCATGAAAGGAGATACTTCATTAGATCATTTGCTTTCAACTCAAAGGAACAATAGCAATAGATCCGGTCTTGGCTATACCAAACCTAAGAAACGCAATTATCGCAAAGTTGGTGGATTTTCAAAGAATAAGATTTCTAAAAACCCAACTTGCCATTATTGTGGGATCTTTGGGCATACCACGAATAAATGTAATATAAAGAAAGTTGGTATACCAAGCGGTGAATATATTTGGATTGTTAAGGGGACTTCTCCCCATGCTAACAACAAAGGACCCAAGATCACTTGGGTACCTAAGTCAACCAAATGATATCTTTCTTGTAGGTGTGTCTTCGAACCAAAGAGCGCAAATGGTACTTGGATAGTGGTTGTTCGAGACACATGACGGGAGACAAAACGCACTTCATGGAACTTACTCCGAAAAATGATGGATTTGTGACATACGGCGACAACAACAAGGGCAAAATTCTAGGAGTCGGGAAGATCGGTAACGTATCTAACCTTGTCATAGAAAATGTCCTATACGTAGAAGGCTTAGAACACAACTTGCTTAGTATAAGCCAACTATGCGATATGGGCAATTATGTGACTTTTACTCCGGAATTATGTTTCATTAAGTCTTCTATAGATGATAGTGTTAAGTTTGTTGGTCGTCGCTCTAATAACACTTACTTAATTGATTTGGATGAGATAACTTCACTATTTTCAAAATGTTTCAAATCTTTTGATGATGAAATTCGTCTTTGGCATAGACGAATTGCTCATGTGAATGTGAATCAATTAAACAAACTTTTGCGAAAAGATTTAGTGATTGGTTTGCCTAAACTAAATTTTAAGCTTGATGGCATTTGTGACTCTTGTCAAAAGTGCAAGCAAGTTAAAAGTTCTTTTAAACCTAAAAATGTGATAAGCACAACAAAGCCTTTGGAGCTAATCCATATGGATTTGTTTGGCCCTTCACAAATTAAAAGTTTAGGTGGCAATTACTATGGATTTGTTTTAGTAGACGATTTTACTAGATTCACATGGACTTTATTTTTATCCGCAAAAAGTGAAGTTTATAAATGTTTTAAAAAGTTTGCCAAACTCATCCAAAATCAACTAAGTTTGAAAATTGTGTCTATTAGAAGTGATCACGGAGGTGAGTTTGAAAACACTAGGATTGATGCGTTTTGTGATAAGTTTGGTATTGATCATCAATTTTCGGCCCCTAGGACTCCGGAGCAAAACGGAGTTGTAGAAAGGAAAAATAGAATATTAGTGGAACTTGCTCGTACTATGTTGATAGAATCAAATATTCCTAAATATTTTTGGGCTGATGCGGTAAACACTGCTTGTTATGTGCTTAATAGGGTTCTTATTCATCCGCATTTAAATAAAACACCTTATGAACTTTTAAAAGGGCGAAAGCCAAATATTTCACATTTTCATGTTTTTGGGTGTAAGGTGTTTGTTTTAAATAACGGAAAGGAACCGGTCGGCAAGTTTGACTCCAAAGCCGACGAAGGCATATTCATAGGTTATTCAACCCATAGCAAAGCATATAGAGTCTACAATAAAAGAACATTAACCGTTGAGGAATCCGTGCATGTTGTATTTGATGAATCTTCGAAAGAAGATTGTGTTGTTTCTTGTGATGATGATAATATAGGTACATTTTTTGATCATGAGAAGTCAACACCACAACAAATGGAAGAGAATCAATTTGAAGATGGAGAGGTGCAAGCACAAGATAAAGACTTAGCACAAGAGATTCAATCTCAATTACCAATAGCTTGGAAATCAAACAAAAATCATCCGATTTCTAACATCTTAGGTGACATTGCGAAGGGAGTGGTAACCCGACGCACTTTAAATAATTTTTGTTATTATGTTGCCTTTGTATCTCAAATAGAACCTAAGAGTATCAAAGAGGCTCTTCAAGATGATCATTGGATTATGGCCATGCAAGAAGAATTAAATCAATTTGAAAGAAACCAAGTTTGGGAGCTTGTGCCAAAACCCGATGATCGTCCTGTAATTGGTACTCGGTGGATCTATAGGAATAAGTTAGATGAATCGGGTATTATTGTTAGGAATAAAGCTAGGTTGGTAGCACAAGGTTATAGTCAAGAAGAAGGAATCGATTACGATGAGACATATGCTCCTGTTGCTAGACTAGAAGCTATTCGTATTCTTCTCGCTTTTGCTTCAATAATGAATTTTAAATTGTATCAAATGGATGTTAAGAACGCCTTTCTTAACGGATACATTCAAGAGGAAGTTTACGTGTCACAACCTCCTGGATTCGAGAGTTTTGAGCATCCGGACTACGTTTTCAAACTGAAAAAGGCTTTGTACGGTTTGAAACAAGCTCCTAGAGCTTGGTACGACCGACTAAGCAATTTTTTATTACAAAAAGGTTTTAAACGAGGCACTGTTGACACTACACTTTTTATTGAACGTTCCGGTAAGAATATTTTATTGGTTCAAATATATGTTGACGATATTATATTTGGTGCTACTAACGAGAACTTGTGTAAGAAGTTTTCAGACTTGATGCAAAGCGAATTCGAGATGTCGATGATGGGAGAGCTTACATTCTTTCTTGGCCTTCAAATAAAGCAGCTTAATGATGGCATTTATATTCATCAGAGTAAATATTGTAGAGAGCTTCTCAAACGTTTTGGGATGGATTCGTGCAAATCCGCTTCTACACCAATGAGCGTTGCATGCTACCTAGATCAAGATGAGGCTGGAAAAGCGGTAGAGGTAACGAAGTATCGTGGTATTATTGGTAGTTTGTTATGCTTAACTGCATCTAGGCCTGACATCATGTTTAGTGTATGTATGTGTGCACGTTTTCAAGCAAAACCGAAAGAGTCGCATCTAACTGCTGTCAAAAGAATAATGAAATACTTAAAGGGTACAATGAATACTGGACTTTATTATCCTAGGGATGCTTTTCTAAAACTTATAGGTTATTCGGACTCTGACTTTGCCGGTTGTAAAGTTGAGCGAAAAAGTACAAGCGGAACATGCCATTTAATTGGTAATTCACTTGTATCATGGTTTTCTAAAAAGCAAAATTGTGTAGCTTTATCAACCGCGGAGGCCGAATACATAGCTGCAGGTAGTTGTTGTGCACAACTTTTATGGATGAAACAACAATTATCTGACTTTGGTTTAAATTTGACAAAAATCCCTATAAAGTGTGATAACACTTCGGCAATTAATTTGACTAAAAATTCAGTATTACACTCAAGGACAAAGCATATTGAAATTAGGCATCATTTTTTGAGAGATCATGTTCAAAAAGGTGATTGTGTTATTGAGTTTGTTCAAACTTCGGATCAATTAGCTGATATCTTTACAAAACCATTACCAAGGGACACATTTTATAAGATTCGAAGAGAACTTGGTATTTTTGATGAATCAACTATTAGCTAATTGTATTTGATGCTTTTCGAAATCACCTTCAAGCCTATTTCAATGTGATTTGTATTTTGAGTTGTTGTATCTTATTAAAGTGTTTCTTATTTTTTTTGATATGTAGTTATGTGTGTATGTTTTCTATAATATGTTAATTGCTTTATTTGTATGTGTGTTAATTGCTAAATGCTAAGTGTTTCTATGTGTTTGTGTATGAAAAATGTTTTTGCATGAAAAATTAAAATTTTTAAAATTCTGGACAGTTCACTCGAGTAACAGATATTTCACTCGAGTAATTTTAAAATCTCTTTCATATTACTCGAGTAATTCTGTTTGTCACTCGATTAATTTTAAAATGACTTTCGTATCACTCGATTAGTTCATCCATCACTCGAGTAAAATTTTTTTAATCTTCGGCACACTCGAGTAACATTTCTTTTCACTCGATTACTGCTCGAATCACTCGAGTAATGCATGAACATCACTCGAGTAACTTACGTGCTTTTAAAAACTGAACTGTTGAAACTGCATCATTTTTCACGTTTCTTTCTCTCTCTTGTTCGTATTTCTCACCATTTCCCTCCTCCTCCACCTGATTCCTAGACCTGTGGATGCTGATGATATTTTGCTGATTGATTTCTGTTTCATGTTTCATATGCATATTTCTGACTATGTTATGTTTATGTTTCTGTTTCATGTTTCTGACTCTGTTGCTACTATGTTTTAGGACCTTGTGTATGGTCTAGTTTGGTTAGTCTCGTTTGCTTATTTGCTATGGTTGATGTCTTTTTGCTTTACACTATGATTTGCTGCTTAGTGTGATACTCTGCTATTATGGATTATGGTGCTATATTCGTTGTGCGTTTATATTCGTTGTGGCACTATTGTGGTTTATTTTGGTATTGTCTTTATTGTTATATTTTTTTAACCATTGTGAACTACTTACCTTCAACTTTTGGCAAAGGACTTTTCTCAACTTTCTTATCTTTTTAATGATGCCAAAAGGGGGAGAATATTTTGTTGATGTTGTTCTTGTAGGTTAAGTTTTATTATATTTTTCCTAGGTGTTTTACATTTAGGGGGAGTATGTTAAAACTTAGTGCTTAATTGAAAAGGAGGTTTGTCATCATCAAAAAGGGGGAGTTTGTAGGATTCTCATGTTTTGATGCTAACAATCTCTCTCCAAGCAACAACATTGGCAACAAGCAAGCTACACCACATGAAGATTAGAATTTGGATTTTTATTAATTCTATTTCAATGTAATCTTTATTTTTATGCAATGCATCTCATTGGTGTGGGTAGCTTAGGCGATTTTAAGAATATTTAAATAATGTTTGATTAAGAGTGAAGATACTTTAAATCTTGATTAAATAGCTCTATTAAAAGTTTTGTGAAAATCCTTTTAGAAAAACCTTGTTTTTATTCAGATTCTGATCAGTTCACTCGAGTAATGAGTATTGGTTCACTCGAGTAATTTATGTCATGACAGGTTAATCGAGTAATGGTTTACACATCACTCGAGTAACTTAATCTGACATGTTTTAATCGAGTAATGTTATATGGTTTACTCGAGTAATTCAATCAGTATTTGGAAAATTATAAAAGGACTTAATTTTCTCTTTCACAAAAGTAATACACATTCATTCTTACAATTTTGTATACACTTTCAAGAGCAATTCAAGAGCTATTTTTTTACATCTTTCAAGAGCTATCAAGATTCAACAAAGAACTTTTCATTCTTCACTCTATTTCTTTCATTGTTCAAATATTCTTGAGATCATAATTTTTGTTCTTAGTGGTTGTTGAAGATTTGCAATTTGTGATTGCATCATTGAAGTTTCAACACAAGTGAAGAATCTCACAAGGAAGACTTTGAGGATCAAATCAAAGCAAGAAAAGAGGATTGGTTGGAAGCATCTTCAATCAATTAGCAAGGAAATCTAGAACTCTCAAAAGGGTAGATTAGATCAAAGTGTTTGGTACACACTTTGTGTTGGGTTTTAAGATAGGAGAACTAAGAATCTAGTTGCATCTTAAAACATTGTAAAATCTACATTTGAAGATTTCTAGTGAAGAATCTCTCTTGATTCAAGAGGGGACTGGAGTAGCTTTCAAGTGGGTGAAAGTGAACCAGGATAAATCCTTGTGTCTCTTTTATTTTTCATTCCTTGTATTGCATTAATTCATTAACAATTGCATTTTTAGGTTAGAATTGGGGTTTTCTTAATTCAACTCAATTGATCTAAAATTGCATGTTAATATTACTTGAAATTGTTCATATTAATCATTCATAATTTGTTGAATCATCATAGCATTGTTATTCTTGAAGAATTCCATTGAAAACTGAGTTTTAATTGAATTTTACCCAGTTTACTCGAGTAAAGTTCTTGTCACTCGAGTAATCTGCTTTCAGTTTATGAACATTACTCGAGTAGGTTTTCTGTTACTCGAGTGATTTAAAAATAGCTTTCGTAATACTCGAGTGATTTGCTGAATACTCGAGTGAAATTATTTTTGCTTGCGTATTACTCGAGTGAAGTCTTGAGTTACTCAAGTAATCTGACTTGAATTTTTAAGAAAATTTATTTTCATAAAACCATTCTCTTAGGTGGACGAAAAATCTGTAATAAGGCTTCAATATTCTATTCACCCCCCCTCTAGACTATATTGAGCCGCTTGTTGGTTTCCAACACTCTGAAATTTACTGGAGTATTACTCGATTAAATTCTCTCTTACTCGAGTAGATCTGACAGAAACTGAAAAATCACTTTTTCAATCAAATATAGAAAAATCACTTTTTCTATATTTGATATCAGAGCTCGGTCGAAAGACACGAGCGTAAAGCTTTTTCGTTAAGATCCTTGAGGAAACTACAATGGGTTCTACGAATCCTTTTGGTGGTGAAGGTGCTTCAATAAATCGCCCTCCTATGTTTGGTGGAGAGGGTTATGGTTATTGGAAAATTAGGATGAGAATCTTTATAGAAGCCATAGATGTGAACATTTGGGAAGCCATTGAAAATGGTCCTTATATTCCCTCAAAAGATGTAGAAGGTGTGCTTACCCTAACTCCCAAAGATAAGTGGACCGATGATGATAAAAGGAAAATTCAATATGATTTAAAAGCAAAGAATATCATCACCTCCGCTCTATCTTATGATGAGTTCTTTAGAGTCTCCCAATGTCGTGATGCCAAAGATATGTGGGACACCTTGCAAGTCACACATGAAGGCACTAGTGAAGTTAGGCGTGCTAGATTAAATTCTTTGATGCATGAATATGAATTGTTTCGTATGTTGCCTAATGAATCTATATGTTTTATGCAAAAACGTTTTACTCATATTGTTAATCATTTCATTGCTCTTGGTAAAACTTTCGTGAATTGTGAACTTGTTAACAAAGTTTTAAGATGTATAAGTAGGGAATGACAACCCAAGGTTACCGCAATTGTTGAATCAAAGGACTTGGACACAATGGACTTAGCAACACTTTTCGGAAATTTACAAGAACATGAAATGGAGCTTCAACGTTTGCATAAGCATGAAGAATCGGTCAAGTATGGAGAAAGAAAAGGAATTGCTCTTAAAGCTCAAAGGTCATATCAAAAGGAAGAGAGTTCCGATGATGATGATAATGAAGATTCCGATTCGGATATTGATGAAGAGGAGATGAAGCTTCTACTAAGAAAGTTCAATAAAATTCTAAGGAGAAAAGGAAGGTTGAACAAGGACAAAAGTAAAGAGAAGAATTCCCCACACTACAAGACAAAGACTTCAAAAGAAGGTGTAGTTTTCCATGAATGTGGAAAGCCTGGTCATCTCAAGTACTCATGCTCTAAGTATCTCAAGAAGAAGGAGAAAGAGAAGAAAAATGCAAAACACAAAAGGGCATACATAGTTTGGAATAGTGATGATGAACAAGACAAGAAAAGCACAACTAGTAGTTCTTCGGATGATGAACATGCCGCTTGTCTCGACTTGATAGCTCAAGTACATGAAGAGGAAAGCTCAAATGATGAATCAAGTGAGCAAAGTGACGAAAGCGATGTAAGTCTTACTAAATCCAAAATTTCTTCAAATTATGAAATGTTATATAATGCTTATGAAGAAATGCATGAACATCTCAAGAAATTAGCTAAGAAAAATATTGATAGGAAGAAGCTCATTGAGGAACATCAACAAAAGATTTTAGATCTTCAAAAGCAAGTTGATGACCTTAATTTAGACAATGAGACTTTGCATCTTATCATTGATAATTCTACTTGTGATTGTGCTAGTAGATTGAATAATGTGGTTGATTGTGAAGATTGCAAGTTGCTTAAGGATGAAAATGCTATTTTGAAAAATAAGCTTGCAAGTTTCACAAATGGTGATATTAGATTGCGAACATTGTTAAATTTTCAAAGAGAAAATTCAAACAAGTTTGGTTTGGGTTATACTAATGCTAAGAGTAAATCTCATAGAAATGTTATTGATTTTTCTAAAGTTGATTTTTCAAATGCACCAACATGTTTCTATTGTGGTACTCATGGACATACTTCAAATGTGTGTTATATTAAAGTGCATGGTATACCTAAAGGAGATTTTGTTTGGATGAAAAAGGGTGAGAGTCCCTACACTAACAAAAATGGATCCAAAACCATTTGGATACCAAAAAGCAAAGCATGATTGTTTTGTAAGTATGATTGAAGAAGCAAATGAAGGCCTATACACATTTGATACAATTGACATTATTGATCTTCTTCAATTGGTATCAAGGAGAAAATCCTACAAATTGGTAACATTTGATATTATACAATTGGTTTTTCAATTTGATATTGTTGGATATTGCTCATAGTTCTCTCAATTGGTATTATTTCTTATAATGTGATATTGTTTATACTATTGAGAAAATTCTATTGGTATCAAATTCTTACAATTGTTTTACAATTGGTATCATGCTTTGGTTGTTATATCTCATTAATCTCTCTATTTTGGCTTAGATCTTATATTTCAATTGGTATATATTTCTTTTTGATAATGCCAAAGGGGGAGAAATATGATGTTTTGAAAAAGGGGAGAAATATGATGTTTTGAAAAAGGGGAGAAATATTATCATTTTGGAGAAATCAAATGGTATGTTTGGAGAAAGGTTGTTTTGTTGTTTATATGTAGGTTGAGCAAAGTTGTTGAAGATAGGGGGAGAATCAAGCTTTCTATCAATTAGATTTCAAATGTCAAAAGCATTTATTGAGGGGGAGCAAGAGTCTCACCAAGTGATCAAATGGTTCAAGCATCAACAACTTCAATGAACTTCATAATTTCAAAACATGTTTGTCATTTTCAAAAAGGGGGAGATTGTAAGATCCATGAAGAATGTTTTGATAAATGCCAAAAGGTTTTGAACAAGCTACAAATGTGTTGATCAAGTTCAAGCTCAACAAGCAACAACAAACATCAAGTGATGAAGAGAGAGCAAGCTCATGAAGACTTAGTTTGGTAGTTTGTGTTTTAATGTTTTATCTTTTGCCTCACAAGTCTTTTAGTTTATGAGTTTGGGTAGAGTTTATTAGAGGGTAGTGAATCTCTTTTGATTGCATGATTATATCATATTTTGAGTATTCACTTTGCCTAAAATCAATAGGTGGCTTAAAGGTTTGAAAGAAAAGGTTTAGTTTTTGAGAAAACAAGTTTTAAGTGATTTTTAATGTTAATAATCGATTAACAGATTTTGATAATTGATTAACAGTGTATTTTGAACTGATAATCGATTAACAAACTTTTGATAATCGATTATCTGCACCTTTACTCGAGTATTTTTGGTCTCACTCGAGTGAAAATTATCTTGCTTTCGTATTACTCGATTAACACTTATTTTACTCGAGTAAACAGGGTCTGTAACTGTTTTAAATACGTTTTTCACTTCTCAAAAGCTATTCTAAGTTGCTCCAACTTTTGGGTATTCTATATAAACCTTTTCCTAATCATTTCTATCAACTAGAAACATTTTGATACACAATTTTACAAAGAATCAAAGCCACACTATTCTCTCTCACTCTCTCAAGATCAAAGCTTTCATTTTTACATTCTTTGATCAAGAACCTTGAATCTCTCATGTTGATATTTCATAGCTTTTGAAAGAGATTCATAGGATTGTTATTGTTTTTCATTTGAGTTGTAATCTTTGCAAAAGGCAAGCTATCTACAATAAAGGAAGACTTGATTTTGTGAATCAAGCAAAGTTATATTGGAAGCCTTGGTGAGGCATTTCATCAAGCACTTGGAAGCCTTGTTGAAGAACAAGCACTTGGAAGCCTTGTTGAAGAACAAGCAATTGGAAGACTTGTTGTGGGGTATCGGCAAGCAAGAGAAGAGGTTAGATTAGATATCAATAGGGTTACAAGGCAAGGGTGTGGTATCTCTTGTAGGCTAGCAAGAAGGAAGTCTTGTGAGGCATTTACTTGTAATTTGAGAAACTCTAATTCCTCATAGTGAAGAATCTCTCTTGGTTGAAGAGGGGACTGGATGTAGCTTTCAAGCGGATGAAAGTGAACCAGGATAAATCACTGTGTCGTATCTCTAAACCCTTAACTCTTTATATTCAAGTCATTGATTATGTTCTTGATTGAAAACCTAGAGAAAGATTGATTTTTCATAATTGATTGAATTGAATCTTTATTGTTCAAATTGATAAAGGGAAAATCATTTTCATAACTAGGGTAATCAATAAGAATATAGGTGTTAATTGTTTCCGCTGAATCTCTGGTTATACTTGTTAATTGATTGATTTTCGTATTTGATTGAAAAATGATTTTTCAATATACAGAGGCATTAATCGATTAGTTCATGTCATTAATCGATTAAGGCTAAAGAATTTTTGTGAAAATCATTTGTTTTAATCGTTTTGATTTGTTTCTTGCGAAAATCTTTCAAGGTTTATCTAACACCTATTCAACCCCCCTTCTAGGTGTTCTCCTAGTGTCTCCTAGTTGTTTCACCCACCGATTGTAGGTTCTCACAAGGTGATGTACAGAATAAACGGAAAATGTGTTATTACTGAATAATTTGTTAACGATAAGCATTTTGTTATTCATGACTTGGTTTGATTATGATGCTTGAGTTTTTATTATGTGCCTTTTTACTATCTTATAATTTAATGTGTTGTGAAAATGTCTCACCCTTATGTGGTTAACATTTTAGGTGAAAGTCAAGGAATTTGAGGATCAGAGTGTCGCAGTGGAAGAATTGGAAAGAAGGAAACTTTATTTATTTGTGCTACTTATATTGTAAATGGATGCTCAGAATAATTTGTAAACTTGAATTGTAAAAAGAAATTTTTGAGTACATTATTTAAACTATAGACTTTTACTCACTATTTTTGCATATAAAATAAGGGTGTTACAGTATCCTCGTATGAAAAATAGATGTACCTAGACTAAAAAAAATTGGAAAAAGAGATTAGTTAACAATTGTGTAAATTGTCACTTTGATCCTTGAATTTACACAACATTTTTTCTTTAGTCCCTGAAATTAGCAAAAATGCTTTTAGGTCCCTGACTTTGTAAAAGTTATTCACATTAGTCCATGCCCCTAACCCCCGTCAACAGACGTTAACAGAATGATAACGTTGTTGACTGGGAGCATTAAATGACGTCGTTTTTGCTTCCCCGTACACTTATAACGGAGTAAACTATCACGTTAGTTCATTCAACTACACCAGTGTCATGCTCAGTTGTATCAGTCTCATGTTCAGCTGCATCAGTGTCATGTTTTGAAGTGTGCATATTTTGAAGTGTTCAACTTCAAAACATGGGACTGGTGCAACTAAACATGGCACTGATGCAACCGATAGGACTAACGAGACAATTTACTCCATTATAAGTGCCACGATGACACAAAAACGACGTCGTTTAAGGCTCTCAGTCAGTCATGTCATCACTTCATTAACGTCCGTTAACGAGGGTTAGGGGCAGGGACTAATGTGAATGACGTTTTACAAAGTCAGAGACCTAAAAGTATTTTTGTTAATTTCAGGGATTAAAATGAAAATGTTCTATAAATTCAAGGACCAAAGTGGCAATTTACTCGTTAACAATTTGTTCGGATACATGTTGAATGGGCCAAAAATCAAATTTTTCTAAAGCGGCTATGAGCTGTGTTGGCATGTTAAATGTGATTCCGGGACAAATGAAGTATTTGAAAATTTTGAATCAAAGTATGTATGGTTCGAGTTTGATTACTCCCTCCGTTCGTTTTTTATTATCTGTCTTTTTTAAAAAGATTTTTTGTTTCTTTTTATTTGTCCTTTTGAGAATTTCAAGAATGTAATAAATGTTATTTTTCATATTTGTCTCTGTTTAATAAGTTGTGGTTTACGTAAGTAGTGATTAAAAATTAATTATTATAGAAAGAGAAAGGGTACAGTGAGAAAAAATATAATTAATGTATTGAAAATATAAATAATGATTGGATTTCTTGAAGAATATATTTTGTTTTGAATAGGATATATAAATAGGAATGAAGGGAGTATATTAATTTTATGCCTCATTCAATGTTTAGAAATGATTGAGAAACATATACAAAGAGGTTTATATACAAATTTATACATGGGATTTTGATATTTGTTAACTTTTAAATTAAAAACAAAATAAAATAAATGAACATAAATGACAAATATCATAATCTCATGTGTAGGTCTTTTATCATTTTTTTCAATGTTATACGTATATAAACTTAACCATATGTAAGTTTAATTAAGCGAGTTCAGATGAAGTTGGGCTAAATAAGATTGTAAGTATTATACTTTCAAATAGATTTAAATATGAAATCAGTCCTTGTAAATATTGATCATCTCGAAAAAATTGGTCCTTACATTTTACTTTTTTGCATTTTAGTCCCTATTTTTTCATTTTGTTTTGGCTTTTGTTATCATTGTTAACTATGGATAAAAATATTAACAAGACTTAACGGGACAAGGACCAAAATCAAAGCGGAATGAAAAAACATGGATCAAAACCTTCGAACAATGAAAATTTGAGGATCAATATCAAAATTGATTTTCCTAAATCATAGTTGACGTTGGAGTCAAAACCAAAATGGTACAGAAAATCATGGACCAAAACCCAAAATGAAGTTAGAAGAGATAATAATGAATTAGTGTTGTAATACCCGCAATTTCCTCAATTATTTTCCTTATTTAAAAATGAAATAGAAATTTATTTATTTGATTTAATGGTTGAAATTTTATTTCCATAATTTAATTAAATTAATATTTGATTTGATTTTTCATGAATTTATAATTTGTGAATTTTGTGTTTTTATTTATTTAAGTACCGTGGAGAGTATATTTATTTTATTTAAATTTGATTTTTATTTTGTACTTCCTTTAAAGTGGAAAAGGAAAATTTTATTCCCCTCTCATATGTGTTGTACGGCCAAGCCCTAGAGTAGGGAGAAAAATTTTAAGCTTACCCTATAAGTTAAGTGAGGAGATGTATTTAGAGCCAAAATTCAAATTCAAAAATACCTTAATTATTTGTCTTCTCCATGAAGCACTTAGGAGACAAAGCATTAATGACCCACTTAATTATGTCTCCCACTAAGGCATAAGTCATAAATCCTAAACTACCCAAAATTTGCAAACAAACCCTTATAACCCTCTACATTATTCGAACCCCTCTTTTAAGCCATAGACCCCAACCTAAATTTTCTATAAATACCGCCCTTTATGCCTTATTCCTACACCCATTTTCTTCATAACCTTAAGACACAAAAAAAAAAGAGAGAGAGAAGAAGTGAGAAGGAGGAGGGAGAAACCGTGGAGGGAGAGAAGAAGAGGAAGGAGGACTTCATTTTTCCTGCTTGTTTTTGTTCTCCCATTAGGTAATAATCTTCAAGCTTGTATTCTCTTCTTTCTTTTTCATTTTTGTTTCGGTTTTCATGAGCTTCAAGGAAGGATTTTTGTTGCTCAATGCTTAAAGCTTCTTGCATGTTGATTCTTCCTACTTCTTGTAGTTTTCTATACTTGATAATATGTGTAATTGATGCGAGATCAATGAATTATTTATCTAATGACAATGGTGATTATGCATTCATTCATATTCATGAGTATCTATGCTATTATTTATTTCTGCTTTGAGATATGTTGGTGGTACATCTCTTTTGTCGACGTGTCATGCGTCCAGAAAAGCTTATTCTTTCTCCTGTTCGTTGTTTCTCTTCGTTCTTCGTGGTGACGCAACGGGCAGATGACGTACCGCATCGCAATCCATATGTGGCCCCTAGCGGGGGGAGTGTGGGAAGCTACCCCTTATGGTTGGATCTGGAGAGGCCAGACTCGATTGGAGATCAGTGACCCGGAGCACAGGTTGAGAGGTGCAAGGATCGACTTGCACATTGGTCACATTACCCTGAGAGACTACATGGATGGTGGCCCTCGGACTTACTACACACGGGGTGTGCAACCTGCACCGCCTGCGGAGGTGAAGATTGAGGCGGTTGAAGAGATAGCACCGGAGGATGACGAGGATCAGCCGACAGCTTAGGGAGTCTCGTGGGTGTTGTGGCTATAGGGTGTTTTATTTTGTTATTAGTTTGGGTCTTTTCTCGACTGAGCAGAGTCATACTCTAGATATCTAATGATGTAATTACCTTTATCTCTTGATGTATTTTGGGACTTGGTGTCGACAACTCTTTTTATTCTGCTTTATTATCTGCTTATGGAAACTTATGTAATTATGGAGTACTTGTTGCTTTTATGTTGCAATGTTGAAAATGCAAATTAAGTATTTTGGTGTGATTCAGTGGATGTGTAATGTGATTTTGTAACAGCTCGATTTTGTGGATGGCGGTGATAAATCTTTTGCGACAATCGAACAATGTTAACTTTTTGTAATTAATTAAAAGTAATGACTCTTTTGGTAAATAAATAAAATGAACCAAGCACCGCGCGTGTACATAATTGTTATTGAAAAAAAAAATGACCCTCATTTTTACTAATATTTTAATGAATAAAATGCAATAATTTCGGAAAACAAAATCGGGGTGTTACAAGTGTATAATTGGAAAAAAAATAAAATATTTGTGTATTGAATTTATAAACTATAGACATATGAACAAAAAAGTAATATGATTAAGACTTTTAAATAAGAATAAGAATTAAGAAAATAGGTTACAAAATATTTTTCAAAAAAGTCATATATCCTATAAATTTGCCCAAAATCCTTTACTTACATCCCTTGTTCCCAACTTCCATACTCACCCAGGTTAATTTATTGTTATAATTATAATTTGAAATAAAAACTTTTACAATCTTTTATTGAATTTTTGTGACAGAAAGTACTTAAAGTTTGTGTCAAGTTGTGTATTGCATGCCTTTCAACATATAATCTTTTTTTATCTGATGAACCAGATAACAAAATAAATCAATGAGTATTTGACTGCACATCTTATTCAAACTCAAGTAAAAAAAAAAAAACTAATTTTCGAAGATCACATTTAAAAGAAACCTAGTTAATATAATTTCATTTTAGTATAATTTTAACCAACTATTGAAATTAATATGCAATTTGACTAACAAATCTTATACAAAATTAAGTAGAGAACGAAGACTAATCACCGAAGGCCACACTAAAGAGAAACCTAGGTAATATAATTTAATTTATAGAAAAATTTTAAATTTGATTAATATAGGATAATAATGTATGCCTGATTTTATTTGGATTTTTTAGACTCAATCCATGAGAAGCTAAATCCGGGTTTTTTTTTAATAAAAAAATAAAAGTTAAACATTTGATACTTTTCCCTTAAAAAAAATTTGATACTTTAAGTGGTAATAAACTTAGTTTTTTATTTTATTTTATTTTTACAGTTTTCTGATTTTTTTATCTTTAACACTAAAGTACATCCATTATTTTTAGGCTCGATAGTAGAACGAAAATTGATTTAAATACTTTTTTTAGTTACATATATCTTCCATAAAAGATAATTATTCCAGTCCAGAATATTTATAATATAGTGAGACTAATTTTTAAGTATAGTATTTGTTTAAGAGGAAACAAACATGTATCAACACAACCAATCACTAAGTGCTATTGGTTTTATTTTTTTCAAGGAAAATATGCAATTCATTTCATAACATAAACTACTACAAGTAGATCCAACAGTAGAATAATAAAACACATATTTTCTATACAGTAAAGATTGCTAAAAAAGACTAGATACTCAACCATAACAGCAAACTCCTTGTGGATCAGGATCATTATCACATCCAACTTTGAACTCTAACAAGAGATTCAACAACCTTTGTTTCCAAGATAACTATCTCATCAATGCCGGAAGTAAGCACAGTTCGACGACAAAGAATCTCAGATCTGAGGAGGTAGAGCCACTGGCCAGAGGAGAAGACAAAGATCTGGAAGGGAAAAGTTGTTCCGAATATCAGTCTTTTAGTTATTGGAGAAGATAGGAATGTCATCAGATCTGGACAAACAAAAAGCTTTCCCACACTCAAACACACAAAAACAAAACCCAGATGAAATTAGGACAAGAAAAACCACAACACTTTCACAAAGGCAAGATTATTTAACCCAGAAATAACTGGGAGAGAAAAAAACCCACACACCAACCAAAGGAAGGGGAGGGAGAGATCTCGCTTCCCTTCTACCGCTATCACAGAAGAAAGGAAAATGAAGAAGAGAAGAGAAAAAAAGATTAAGGAAGAAGAGAGAAAAAAGAGCCTCTCCTGTTGGTGTTACTCTAATAATTGGTTTAGAATTAATTTTCATAGGTAAATTATTTTGAAAGCTTAAAACTAAGTAAACGACAAGATGAAAATGTAAATTGAAAATAAGAAGTAGTAAGATTGTAGAAAACTTTGAAACTAGTTTTGAAAGTGCATTACTCTAAGGGTATGGACGTAATTGCGGAAGGTTTGGCTTTTCGTTGAATTAATGGAAAGGTTTGGTAATGGAAACATACAAAACGGAAAAATGCGAATTGTTTGGGTGATTTAGAATGAAAGTAAAATTTGGCAACCAATATGAGTTGGTACAAGTGGTAAGCGGTTTAGTCGGTTTCGAGTTCGATTTTTTGTGGATCCAACAAATTCATGTTGAGAGTCTCACCTACCATAGTCACGATCCGGGTTGGATCCGAATGTACCTAGGTAATACCTGAAAAATCGGGTAGGCAACAAAAAAAAAGTCAAATTTGAAAAATTGTTTGATTCGGAAAAATGTTTCTTCAAAAATTATTTATAATTACAACTATGATATCATGTTTACTTTATAATTTTTATTAATTACTAATTCGACTTTACGTTGTCATTTCGTTTTTGTTTAGCGAAAATAATAAAATTATTTTTATGCAAAAATTTTGAAAATAAGAAATAAAATAAAAATACAGAATCTCATTCATAATTAACAAAATTTGAAATGAAAACAAGAGATAATAATTATAATTTTTAATAATTTTTTAAAATGAAAATATAAAATATTTTCGCAAAACAAAAAGAGTGACATAGTAATAAAAAATTGAAAACTTCATCAATTCTCGTTGAAAACCCACCTTTACGCCAAATATTTATTGACAAACAACTAATCCTAAACAAATATGTCAATTATATTTTTTAATTTATGTGGAAAATTTAAAAATATATATATATATATATATATATATATATATAAAATAATGGAAGAAGTTAACACCCCAAATTTTTAATTCCTGGTTAATGAAAATCAATTATAAAAGTTTATTTATAATTAATTATTTTTATTAATATCCTTGATTACAAAGTGATTTATTATGCATGATAATATTAAATAGTTTTTTTAATATGGGAAAATAAAGTTTTTTTTATGTACATTAGTCCTTGTTTTATGACCTAGAAGTAATTATAGGAAAGGTTTTGGAGGGAAAGAAAATAAAATAAATTAAATATTTTTCAAAAACTGACCAAAATACTCGAGTATTTCTGAGAAGACTCGAGTATTCTGGTCAGAGTTGGACGAGTTAGTGCGTTTTGGTGAGTCACCACCAACGATTCTCGTCGTTTGACACGAAAACACTACCCCAACACGTCTAAGGCCTTCGTGTCGAGCTGCATGAGCTTGGTGGAGGGCTATTTAAGCCATAGTTGATAAATCAACCAACCCATTTGCCAATTTCGTGAAGGATTTCACGTGTTAGGGTTCCTGAGTTCGATCGTTCAATTCTCCTTCCTTGAGTAGAATTGAGTTACAAATCATACACCAATACGAAGCTCACATCTCGAGCTTTGTATAGACACCAAAATCGTGAGCTGAGAGTTTGAGTGTTAGAAGAATCGAAGCTCGAAAGTAGAGTTTGTTTGCTGTCAATTGGTTCTTGGAGCTTACTTTGATCTTCAATTGTGGTAATCTCGTGAACCCTCTTGATTCCAAATTGGTTTTAATCTCTCATGCATGTTGCAGAGAGTAGATTCTAACCTTTTTCCCCAATTTTTGTGCATGATTACTCACTCAAACAATTTGGTTTTTGGACTCTGGTCACACTGTTATGCACTTTGGTGGTTGAAGTGGTTTTTGGTGTTGTGGTGCTTTTCTTTGCAAAGCCTCTATTGATTCATGTCTGAGAGGTAAGGGGAAAGCTTTCTATTCACTAGATAGAGTTTAAATTACATGAATTTGATTAGAGAGCCACCAAGAGGCTCTAAGGGCTTAGTTTGAATAGGGAAATTGGTTTGGAGACCAACCTGTGCTCTAAAGTTGTTTTGAGCAAGTTTTATATGTTGCATGCAAGCTATTTAGAACTTAAAATCATGAGAATACTGAGTATTATGCAAATTGGTATGTTAAGTTGTGAATTTTCTAAGTTTTATGCTTAATCTGGTCAATCTCTGTGAATTCTGTAATTTGATGTGTTCTAAGTGCTTGAACATGTTTAATATATGTTATATGAACTCTGTTGATCATTGGATTGGATTAGAAATGGTTAGAATTGAAAATGGTATGCTAAAACCAAATTTCCAGTCTGTTCTGTCTGTCAAGACTCGAGTACTTGGCTCGATACTCAAGTATTTCGTGACGCACCAGTGTGTCTTTTTGCACCAATACTCGAGTATCAGGTCCAGGACTCGAGTATTGACTGATGCAGCAAGAGTATTTTCTGATGAACCACTCGAGTAATGCATGAACTACTCGAGTATTCTGGGTTGATGAACTACTCGAGTATTTTTAGAGAAATCTGAAAACTTGACTTTTCTGAAAAGTATGAACGACTCGAGTAACTTGAAGAACTACTCGAGTAAATTGGAAAAACTGAGGAACTACTCGAGTATTATGAAGAATACTCGAGTCTTTTTGTCCAGAAACTTAAAAATGCCATTTTTAATTCTGAATCATTTTGTTTAATAGTTATGTGATAATAATACAAGTGATCTGGGACTTAAAAGCAATTGATTGATGATGGTATGAGATTATGGGATTAATAATGTGAGATATTATTAATTGAGATATACCAATCAATTCTTTAAGTTAAGAACTTGCATCCATCCTGGAGTTCGGATGCTAGATCGTTTATCATGTTATGATAACATGTGGAGGGCCTCTGAGAATGCTAAATGTTGCTGCTAACTCGATGACACATTAAGGTGGACGATGTGGGCAGTATGTGATATACTGTTGATTTGATGTTTCAACGGGGTTATGCACACAAGTGATAAGGTTTACGTTTTGGCGACGTGACGTTCATCAGACATGGTGACGTTGTTTATCACCTCTGTTGTGTATCACTAGTGATAAGGTTTGCGTTTTGGCGACGTGACGTTCATCAGATGTGGTGACGTTGTTTATCACTCCCGTTGTATATTGTGAAGTGATAGGTTTACGTTTTGGCGACGTGACGTTCACCAGATAGTGTGACGTTGTTATCACTTCCGAGCTAGTACGCCATACGTTCTGATAACGTATTTGTTGTATTTTGGGAATACACTGTTGTTATGGATGGACGTCTGTAAGGATATTTAGATGAAGAATCTCAGAAAATGAGGAATTTCATATATCATGCCACTCATCCTTAATCAAGTTAAGGTTTGATAATTAAAAATAAGTGTGAGCATCTTATTTGCATTAAGTATTTGCTAAGTGTTGACTGTGGATGTTAACTGATTTGAGGTTATCTGTTCATGTTTATGTTGCTTAATCATTTATGCTCTATCCATTATGTGTATAGAATTTTTTATCCCTGTGCCCTTGTAGGTGATGTCATGTTACATCGCTTGCATCGAGATCCGCCCACCTCTTAGTGGCATATGGATCTACGAGGATCTCCGAACGGTGTATGAGGGTGAGGTAGAGATTACCTTCTATCACCCTAACCCACTGATTCGGTTCCGTCCTCGTAGGTTTAGGATTCCCATCGTATACACTATGCATGTACCTTTCTGTTATACTTACCATGGATCATCTCCCACTCGACCAGCTCGCTCGTATCACAGTTTTCGATTCCAACCTACCTGCTCACACTCTTTTACTTCTAGAGTCGTTCGAGGGGAGACTCCCCCATCTATTCCGAGGAATCCTGTTAGGGTCACACCTTCACCAGACCCAGTACCCAGTGGTAGGGTACCGACTCCTTCGGATGAGAATGAGGAGAATCCCATCGAGGACGAGAGCGGAGGCGAGCCTGTCGTGCATTCTAATGGGAGTCAGTGGAGAAACGATGATCCTTAGGTATCTGCATAGGGTAGATGATGAGGATCAGGGGTCCGGTGTGATTGCTGTTGTGGACGAGATGCTGCTGATGGATTGATGATGATTGCTGCTGCTACTGGGAGACTACTACTACTGCTGCTTATGTTTTCTGACCAGCTCTGGAGCCTTATATTTTGATATGTATATACATTGTAGATATACCTATTGAGAACTCTAGAGTGATGGCCTACTTTTGTTATAGATCTTATGTTATGGACTTGTATAGGGATTTGGAGATTTATACTTGTGGACTATGTATCTCACGACTCTTATATATATATATATATATATATATAAATAAAACTTATGTTTATATCACAACTTGTTACATACTCCTACTATTTCCGCTTACTCTGATAATGGTTTCCAAAGAGTTCGGCTTCGCTATTTGAAAACGGTATCAGTTCTGCAAAATGAAATAATGGATGGCATCACTTAAGTTTTCAATATGTAAATGCATTTTTTTAAAGAGTAGATGCTATCTAAATTGTGAAATGAGTTCCTTGTTAGAGAAAACGCCATAATTTAATATTTTAAGTGCTACGAAAGCTAATCTCCAAAAGATCCCATATTTTGATTTGTGCACCCGTTTCTTTAGAAAATTAAAAAAAATTTAAACTTATATTTTCTATCTTTAAAACAAGTCCATATCTAATTTGAGTAATTGTTAATTTTATTACTCTAATTACTATTATTATATTGAGGGTGTCACATAAGTGTTGTCTCTTGTTTCCGGGGGAAAATGGGTTTACAGTTGGGTTCGATGTGGGGCGTGCCAAATCACCAATTCGGGCGAATACGATTTGAAAATGGGAATGAGAATCAAGCGATTGCGAGGATCGACTGGTTATGTGATAATCTTGTGACTGACTTGGCTATTTTTTGTTGATCTTTTTGGGTTTATCTTGGCAAATAAGTAAATGGGCTTGTGAATTATAAATTGACGAAGAGAGTAAATTGACAAGAATGTAAAAGGGAAAGCAGTAAATGTGTGAATTTAAGTGCAAGAATTTAAATGTGCGATGAAACTGTAAAGACATAATTTAAAGTTGCTGGAAAGTAAAGTGCTCGAATCGTAAAGAAAGGAAAAGCAAAAGATTGCATTATTGAATTTGTAAAGTGCTGGAATGTAAGGTGGTTATTACAATGACATTTTCTCCGTCAATCTGCTTGTGGTGAGATATGTAGGATGATTATCGATGTGTCAACCCCGATTACAAACAAAAGATTACATATTTATAGTCCTAAGAAATAACTACCCCTTTACAACTCTATTGGGCACGTTCTGCATAACCGCAACAACCACGTTCCAAATAACCATCCACTAAATAACTACCCACTAAGTAACTACCCACGATGCAATTTCTTCATTTGTCGCGTCTTCGGTAGTCTTTCGACAGGATTCATTCGACAAACATCTTCCCACAACTGAAATAAATCAAATAATGCAACTTAGAACTCTTATGATTTTCCTACAAGTCTTTTCCCAGCTCCGCCGAAGTGACATTCTCCTGCCTATTGGGCTTCTACGATGCCTGTCGACATCAAGCTCCTTCGACAAGATATCGACCTCTAATTGAATTAATCCCCCTAATCGATATTGGCGACATGGTTTCTGATTTGGCTGTGTTTTGGCCACCAACCTAACCAGAGGATCTGTCGACGATTTCTCTTAGTGGATTATCATTAAAGGTCTTTTCTTTTCCCTCGTTACATGGAAAGATGCCCAAAGCCTCACCTGGGAAAAGGTTTCAACTTTGGGCTACGAAAGACTACTAGGCACCACATAAGCTCACGTTTCAATTGGAATGTGCCCTTCTATCCAGACTTTTCACACCAGCTCGAAACGCAAGAGGTGATCCCTATGTAACCTCACGTGTTTAATCTTTCACCATCAACGGTTAAAAGTGGGAATTCGGGGCAAAGATTTTGAAATTGTTTCTCCCCCTTTCGAATCCCTTAATCTCACATGTTCAATCTCTTGAGTGATCCTTCTTCTCTTTTCTTTTGAACAACGTTTCCTCTTTCCAGAAATCGTAAGGTTGCTCCATCATCTCCTTAATTCACACACCCATGGCCCTATGAATGTTGGAAGTGACGTATTTATAGCCATGAGAAGGTGCATTAAATGCTGATGTGAGTGTTTCTTTGTTTCCAATGGAGTATCATCATCATTTACTGCTACTCTGACCTCCTCGGATTCCACGTTAATACCCTTTCGACACCGGCCTCATTACGAGTCCTTCATTTGTCGACATACGTTCATGTCCTTCGAAGTCACTTTTAAGAAATTCGCCTAAGTACACTTTCATCGAAATCACTTATATTTGTTGACACTCTCATCCTGTCGATACACGTCCACATCCTTCGAAGTCAATTTTAAGCAATTTGCTTAAGTACAATTCTGTCGACATCACTTATGCATTCGACATTTTCTCTCTTTGTCGATTTTCGACTTCTAGTCAACACTTGTGAAAATTGATAACCATATAAAACTACACTCAGCAAATCATTTATTTATATAACTAGGAAAATTGCCCGTGCGATGCACGGGTCTTAAATTTTGCTATCCTTCCATTTTTTTTGAAGGGCTTTCCATTTGTTCAAACATTAAACATTAATTTTATTTACATGTGATTAAATAAATTGAAACGATAAATTGAAAGGAAGACTTTCATGATCAACATATTATAAAAAAAGAAATATTAAGAAGAAATATTGTGTTAAAGATCAACACAATATTGAAAAGAAATATTATTATACACACACGTTTATAGTTATTTGGGCATTAAAGGAATAATTTAAAGCAAGAAAGAGGATTCGTGTCAGCATCCAGAATTGGGTAAAAATGCCAACGGCTTGCATGTTACAACTTACAACAACTTTTGTGAGGTAACTTGAAGCATTTTGATACCCAAAATAATAATAATAATAATAATTGAAATCATCAAGGTAATATGTTTAATCAAAAATTTAAATGAAAAATTGGAAGGAAGGCTTTCATGATCAACATATTATAAAAAAATAAATATTGAGAAGAAATATTGTGTTAAAGATCAACGCAATATTGAAAAGAATTTAACTTACTTCTTCACATTCTTTGATATTTTTTTGTCCACCATCAAGTCTTAAGTCCCTGTATTAAGAAATGTTTGAGCAAAATTCAAACACTTAAAAATACCAAAAAAAATGAAAAAGCTTTCTAGCTACCAATTAAAAAAAATAATACTAACTGTTCATATGCTTAATCTTTATGACAAATAAGGAAATAAAATATACTTAATAAGGAAATAATTTCAGTTGAAATGAAGGCTTTCCACCAATAATTTAAAAAATAAAAAATAAAAAAATACTAACTGTTCATATGCTCAAACAATCAAGGTATCCTTCTTTATACTTTTTTTTTGCAAGTGGCATTTTGATACCAAAAATTTAAAAAAAATTCTCATTGAAAGACGAAAGGCCGGTAACAAATAAACTTTAAATAGAAAACAAAATGACCAAGCATTTATAGATAAATATATATATATATATGTGTGCAGATTGTAGAGGCCTACAGGGGCAGGAAATGTTCGATGATGCACATAGTAGCTTTGATAAAATAAAAAATTTGCATAATAATCTGATGGACTACCTTGTAAGTTTGGTCACCAAAGAAGTGAATTTCATTGAAATCATCAAGGTAATATGTTTAAACAAAAATTTAAATGATAAATTGAAATTAAGACTTTCATGATCAACATATTATAAAAAAAGAAATATTGAGAATAAATATTGTGTTAAAGATCAAAGCAATATTGAAAAGAATTTCACTTACTTTTTCACATTCTTTGATCTTCTTTTGTGCACCATCAAGTCTCAAGTCTTTGTATTAAGAAATGTTTGAGAAAAATTCGAACACTTAAAAATACCAAAAAAATGGAAAAAATACTAATTGAAAGGAAGACTTTCTACCAATTAAAAAAAAATTACTAACTGTTCATATGTTTAATGTAACCTTGTCACTTTTCAAGCTTTCCATGACTATCAATTGTACGCGGTCAGAATAGCATTTGTTGCGTCGCACATTGAAAGGAAATAATGAAAAATACCAACTGTTTCAATTGTAAGCAGTCATAAAATGAAAGGAAAATGAAAAGATTAAAAATATATGGACGGATGTATGTGATTTACTTGCAATGGATGACTAGGATTAGAATGAAATTTAGGAGGGATATGAACGGATGTGATTTATTTGCAATGGATGGCTAGGATTAGAAACAAATTTGGAAGGAAAAACTATTATGGAGGGAAAGTAAAAAATACCTCTCAACTTCACCTATTTTAATATATGTTGATAATTGCCCAGCAAAAAAACAAAAATGAGAACAACCCCATTTTTAATACTTCATCCATTTCCGAAGGTGTCTCTCTCTCTTTGGACATGTTTTCTTTTAATAATACTAGGAAAATTGTCCCGTGTGATGCACGAATCTTAAATTTCGCTATTCTTTCTATGATCTCGAGTTGACATGAACTTTGACATAAATATAAAAATTGAAATATCAAGTTAGTGCTAAATATATGAGAATTCAAAGATCATAAAAAAGTATATCCATAAGAATATAGGTTTTGGAGTTCTGGAATTCTTGATTAAAAAATCAATTATTGAGCAAAAGATAAATCTATTTAAATTTTACTTTAAAATTTTTAATAAAGATATATTAGAAAAATAAAACTAACAATATTATTAATTAAAAAAATGAAGAGTGTGAATAGTCATACAGGTATGTCAGTGTTCTCACTCACATCTTCATTTTCTTAATCCTTTTTCTAATCTGTCATTGGTGTTTCTGTTTTTTCGTAAAGACTTTTGACATCTCTTAGTCATTAGACTATATATCTATGTGAAAAAATATGTGCGTGTATCTGTGTTCACCAAAAAAAATAAATATATGTGTAATTGTATTATAGAACAAATAAATATATATGATCAAATATAACCAATAATTATCTATGTGTAATTGTGTTATAGAGAAAATAATTATATATATGATCAAAATAGTTATATCACTAATTTTCTACTCATCAATTTTCATATTCTATTTTTGTTTTCAGCATTTGTCTTATCAAATCCTTAACTTCCACAAAAAGGCATAAATTTTAGTTTAGTTAGAAACCATAAGTTCTTTAATTAGATCAAATAAAATCTTTAATATTTAATTTCACCAAAAATTATATAATTAAATAATTTTTTTGAAACTGTATGACAAGTCTCAAAATGACAAGGAATAAATTAAAGATAAATAAAAAAAAGAAGAAATAAATTAAACATAAATTATTTTTTTATTCGAGTACTCATTTGTATATTTTTTTATGATGTATATTTTGAGAGCCTAACGAACATCAAACTCAGAAGTTTATTTTCCAAAATTTTTTGTACATAAAAATGTTTGAAAATATGTATTAAAGAGATGGAAAAAATGAGAAGAGATAAAGAAACTGAAAGGGGGAAAAACGAAGGCAACGAGAAAAAAACGAAAGAAAGAAGATGAAGAGAAGTGTGTCTCTAAGAAAACATGATGAACGATTATGATTTAATCTAATAAAATATGATGGATGGTTAAGATTAAAAGACACAAAATACACACTTGATGATGGATTTAGGAGAGAAATACAACATTAGGAGGGAAAATGGGTTTTTAGGAGGGAAATCTTTTTTGCCCTTCTACTTCTCCTATTTTATATTATGTTGATAAGTTTTTTTATAAAATAAATACAACATTAACTATTATGTTTATAATTTTATCTTTATTTATCATAAAATAATGATGAGTAAGCAAATTAACTATAAAAAATTAGTAAACGTAAAAAAATTAAATATTCACGAATTTAACATAAATAATATTAAGGCTTAATTATGTCATAAGTCCTTGAAGCTTGGGGTACTTTTGTCAGATACTCTTATTCTTACTTTTCAATGTCTGACTCCCCGAAGTTACTTCTGGGTTTGTCATATACCCCTATTATCAATTCTGGCCAATTTTGCTAACATGTAACATCGGAATCCTGGTCAGACATAGGAGGTTGGTCATATGATGCCGCGTGATGTCACATGCGTGAAGACGACCTCTCTCTTAAATCATTTTTTTACTTTTTTTATTTAACTAAAAATATAAAAATATTAAGTTTTTTAGTTTTTTAATTTAAAGAAAAAAAGGATCTTCGCCCACGGAGCACCAAGTGCCTAACCTCGTCCATCTAACCAGGATTTCGATGTTACATGTCAGCAAAATTAGTCAGAATTGGTCGTAGGGGTATATGACAAACCTAGAAGTAAGTTCGGGGATTCAGACATTGAAAAAATAAGAATAAGGGTATCTGACAAAAGTACCCCAAAGTTCGGGGACTTTCTTAGTCTAAATTCTAAAATATTAAGAAAAATTAGGTTTAAATACCAAAATAGTTCTTATAAATATTGACCTCTTTTAAATTGGTTCCTTAAAAAAAATTTGGTTTTGCTCCCTACATTTAAAAAACATTTTGGTTTATGTCCCTCTTGTTAAATGTGAATAAAAAATGCTAAAAACGTAATGCATGATAACCAATAATTAACTATAATATTTTTGATTCTCAAGGGTAAAAAGACAACTTCCATTATATAAGAGAACGAATTCAAAAATTATGATACTCTAGATGAATCAAACAAAGGGACCAAAACAAACTACTCCCTCCGATCTTATTTATAAGTCCCTTTTGAGGTTTTTATTTTGGTCATATTTATAAGACCCTATTACAATTTTCAATAGCATTTAATTACTTCTTTCCACAAATACCCCTATTAAGTCAACACTTTTTAGAGTTCCAATAATAATTATAGGGGTAGTTTTAAAAAAGTATATCAAATTTTCACATTTCCAATGTCACTAACAAACTTACCCATTTTCCTTATGGGTGTGAAAAACCCAAAAAAGATCTTATAAATAAGACAAGAGGAAATACCAAATTAATAAAAACCAATACAAAATATTTTGTGAAAACAAAGACCAAAACCATTTTTTTTTATTTGGATAAATTTAAAAAAAAAATCAATATTTATATGCACCGTTATGATGTTTAAATCAAAGAATCAAGTATCAATTATCAAAAAAAAAAAAAAAGAAAAAAAAAAAGAATCAAGTATCAAGAAAGAAGTAAAAAACTATCTTGAACGGAGTTGTCGAGTTGAATGAAGACCACCACACGGAACCAATATGGTAGGTCAACGCGGGCAGCGGCAGGCCTAAGATCTTTTATATTAGAAGAATTAGAAGACTAAAGATCCAGTAATCCCTCAAATATTTTTTTCATAGTCACATTTGGTTTTCCTGAAAAAAAAAATTAAAATAATCTTTGAAAATTTTATTTAGACAATTTGGTCCTTAAAAAAAATTAAGCCACTAAATTATCCTTTATGTTTTATTCTGAAACAAATTGGTCCTTAAAAATTCGTCAATTGTATCAATTTGAGTGTGCTCGATAAACTTGATCGATAAACCCAAATCAATATCTATAACATCACTTTATTTATTTCAAGCTTATATGGATTAAATTGTCCCACCAAATTATTTTAGGGGACTAAATTGCTTCATGGAAAAAAAAAAGTTCAAGGACCATTTGGTGACTTTATTTTTTAAGGATGAAATTGTCTAATAAACAAATTTTTCAAAGACTGATTTGGGTCTTTTTTTTCAGGGACTAAATATGATCACATGAAAAATTCAGGGACCAATTTGGGCATTTAACCTTTATATTACAATATTTTTTTTTTTTGGTGAACTTATATTACAATATTATATTATATTAGTAATATATATTTATTTAATTTTTGCATATACGTGTGTGATAAATAATCATAAAAAGTAAATTTATGTAAAAAAATTAAAGCAATTTAATTTTCAAAAATACATTATTTTTTCAAAAATTCATTATACCAATAAAATAAAAATATAAAAGTAAAAGTACATGCACAAAGCGAGTGGCATTTACGTGGAGTCTAAAGTACTCGGCTCTCCATAATACTAGTATTTGTGTGCCGTGAAAAACAATTGTTTATTTAATATACTTTTTCCAAAATAATACTGGATGATAAGGACATTTTGTTTAATTGGAAAAATATTTTGCTGTCGAAATTTTATGCTTTACACTGAATGCATATATGAGTGAGTTTGGACGAGTTTCTATAATAATCTTTCTTTTTCTTTTTTAAAAAAGACACGCCAGAATTCAAAAAGTAAGAAAGACTAAAAGTGATTAGGGAAATATAAAGTGCGAGTGTAGTAAAGTAAAATATGTATAAAATAAAGTGCAAAAAATTTAAAATGCAAAGAATGTAAAACACTGAAAATAAAAGGCTATTGAATTGTGAATTTCATCGAAAATAAAGGGAAGTTGTATGGTGTTTATCAATAATCTTGTTCATTTAGATATCAGGAATGACCAAGTTTCAACCTTGATTATATCAAAAAAATCTTCTATTAATAGACAAATAAAAGAATGTTATCTTATATAATCTTTTGAAAAATAGATGATTATCATACCAGGTTACTTTTTTTTCTATAGTAACCTGAAAAATAGATGATTATCTTTGTTTACGTTTGAATTTTAAAAATAAAACTGAACAAAAAGTTGTCCATTTTAAATAAAAATTGTCTTCGATGCTCGACTTCAATCTATAACCTTCGACATACAATTGCCAAAATTTTCCGCGAAGGTTTTGACAATTTGCTAGATGACATATCATCAAACACTTGTAGATCTTTTCCTTCTTTTATGAAGAGCACATTGTCAAGGATTTAATTGTGAGAATTGCCAATTTCCTTCTTTTATGACATATCATCAAACACTTGTAGATCTTTTCCTTCTTTTATGAAGTTGAAATCGACAAAAGAACAAGAGTGTCGGATGCATTATTGACGTCGACGGAAGTGTACTTAAACGAATTGTTTAAAAGTGACTTCGAAGGAAGTGAACGTGTATTCTCGACAAGGGGTCGAATTTAATAAAGCAAGAAAGTGTCGACAACATAGGTGATGTCGAAGGAGATGTACTTAAGTCTTACTACTTAAAAGTGACTTTGAAGGACGTGTACGTGTATCGACAAAAAGGGGAAAGACGGAAGGAGAGGCTCGTGTCGAAGGAGATGGTGACGTGAGAAGAGAGGAAGTCAGAAAAGTCATGTCAACATTGGGAACGAAAGGGCAATCACATCAGCATTTAATGCTTTCTATGACTATAAATACTCTACTTCAGAAACTTTCGAAGCCATGAGAGAACATGGAAATAGCAATGACCCGGTTTCATGAATTCTGGAAAGAAGAGAAATTATTCGAAACCCAAATGGTCTAAGATCATAAAGGACCAAACATGTGAGATTAAGGGATTCAGGAGTTGGAGAAAAAATGGGAAAATCTTTACTCCGAATACCCTCTTTCTCCCCATGAATAACGAAAGACCAAACATGAGAGATTACATAGGGATCACTTCTTGTGTTTCAAGCTGGTGTAAAAAGCCTGAATTGGAGGGCACACTTAGTTTGATACATAAGCCTTGGTGGAACCTATAATCTTCCCTGGCCCAAAGTTTGTACCTTTTCTAGGTGGGATTTTGGGTGTCTTTCCATTTAATGAGGGAAAGGAAAAGCCCTCTAATGGTAATCTACCTAGAGAGATCGTCGACAGGTTCTTTGCCTAGTCAGTGGGTGAAACACAGTCAAATCAAAGACCATGTTACCGATACCTATGAGGAATAATTCAATTAGAGGCCGACATCACGTCGACGGTCTATATCGGCAGAAGCATTATGACCTGATGTCGAAAGGAGCTTGATGTCGACGGACATCCCAGAACCAAGAGGCAGGGGCACGAAAATCCGAAAGCTGCTCTGAAAGACAACAAAGAGACTTAGACAAGGGTCTAAGTTGCATGATTTCAGTCGAAGAAAGATGCTCGCCGAAAGGTTCCCAGTGAAGGTGTCGTCAAAAGACTCGACAAGATATCCCTAAAGCATGACGCCACGACGTGGGCAATTACATCGTGGGGGGTTACTGAGTGGGTAGTTATTTAGAACGTGGCTGCTGCGGTTGTGCAGAACGTGCCAAATAAAGTAGGATTAACTAAGTGGATTCCTTAGGCTATAAATAGGAAGTCCTTTGTTTGTAATCGGGGTTGGCACATTGGCAATCATCCTACACATCTCACCAGAGTAGATTGACGGAGAAAACGCCTTTGTAAAAACCTCACCTTTTTTTCATTCAATGCAAACTCTTTACATTCCAATTTCTAATTCAATGCAATCCCTTTACATTCCAGCACTTTATTTTGCTGCACTCTGATTCCTGCAACTTTAAATTCCCGCATTTAATTTCTGCAACCTTAATCGATTTCCATTTACATTTCCTGCGCGGTGTTCTTAGCGCCGGTTTACATTTCTGTCAATTTTAATGCTTTCACGCACGTTTACTCTTTCAACCCAAAAAAAAAAAGAAAAACAACCAAAAATACAGTCAAGTTCCTTTACAAGATTACCACATAACCTGTCGTTACCCACACCCCACGCACTTTCTCAGTTCGACAGGCGTCGAACGAAAACCCCCCTAAACACTCCCAGAAAACACTTCATCATGAATCTGAGAGGCTTGTCAGATTGTGATGCATATCCATTTGTGTTTTTATTTCTTCGACATAATCTCCAAATAGAAGGACTTCGACACTATAAGGGATGGCTCTCTTTGCCATTTCTTCAAGATCTATGTCTGTTTGGACCCTTACCCTTTGCTAACTAAAGTGAGCGTTGTCATTTGCTTTTTTTTTACAAATGGCGTAGTTTCTGCAATGTTGGATCATGACAAGCTTGAGTATGAAATTGGTCACTATCAACAATCACAGTGCTTGCCAGGGCAATCCAATACTACCTGACTGTAGGATTTAGTCTTAGTAAGTTTCTCATGGCCTTTCAAGACCTACAATTAGTTGTATTTCATTTCACCTAACAAGGAAACATAATCCCCCATACTTATACTTCAGGGAGTTTTATGTCCTATCTACTCCCAAGAGGCTTGTATAATCTCACATACTTATACTCCAAACTTTGATTGCTAAATTTTATCCTTTTCCCTAGGTAATAACATTATTTAGTGAATAAGGCTGACGAAGAAGGCTAAAAAGCTACCCCTTTATGGCAAACGTATCTACACTATTGGTGAAATTAACATTTAATGATTCTTAATGTTTCACAATGAGATTACCTTTTCCATTAAATGCCAATTGTTTTAACTTTGACGAATCTTGAAAACTATGTTTGTAGCTTTCACCACTTTGAATTCTTTGAAATGTTGCTGCATCGATCGGTTGACCACTTTGACACAGACACACATCTTTTGAAGTCACCTTTGCATTCGACCAACTTTCAATGCATGCAAGTCCACTCTCACTTGACGTCACTTATGTTGTTGACAATGACTATCTTATAGAAATAAATATCAGTCTTAACATATACCCCAAAATTTTGTCTTTCGACTCTACTATGAGAGAATGACAAGTTTTAACTTAGCAATTTTTCTTATCTTTTTTTGGTCCCAATTCCCTTTATCACTTAAAGATTGATCAAATACCAAAATTGCCACTACTTATCTATTCATTCGTTGCAAACAAATCAAATTAACTGCCAAAGCGCACTATTGCCACTTATGCATGTCTCATAAAGCCCAAGGCAGTGGACTTTAAAATTTTAAACTTCTTCCTCACTATAAATCCCTAAACCTCATTGCCCAACTCTCTTTTCTTAATCTCTTTACCAAGGAACTCTCGAGCACACTTTATGTAACATCCCGATTTGTGATTCCAAGCTTAATCAGAATAAGCCTAAGTTAGGACCAATGAAAAAATCGGTAGTAAATCATGTGCAGGAGTTAAGAGTAATGCCCTAGAGTTAGAAACAATCAAAATATGAAAATTTAGTGATGTAATCGATTACCTTGGGGGTGGTAATCGATTACAATCATTCTGTGAGAAGCCCTAAATTTGATTTAAGGGAAGTGATCGATTACCTTGGGGAATGTAATCGATTATCAGGCTTCTGTGAGAAAGCAATTAGTTGAAGAATTAGGGTGGTAATCGATTACTGCCTAAGGTAATCGATTACCAGTCGTGTAACCTAGAAAAAAAATATGACTTGGAGGCCAATTAATTAAAGCTTCTCTAAGAAGCCAAAGCCTAACAACTACACATCTTAAGCTTCCTTATGAAGCCATTGTGTAGTAACCACTCATTCATTTCCTCATGAAACAAAAACAAAGATAAGAGCAACACAACAATCAAACAAGAGCAACACAACAATCAAACACTCACTTCTTCTTCTTCTTCTTCTTCATGAATCCACTATCTCGCTAGCTAAGAGAACTAAAGGCACTCACTCATCACCATCCTCATCAAGAACCCTAAGAATCAAGAGCATTCTTCACCAAGACCACCCTCTCCATCATCATCATCATCTCCTTCATCATCAAACCCTAACCAAAATCAAGAGCTAAGGAAAGAAAGAACACCATCTCCTCACCACTCATAACACACATATATCTTCTTCACCCTCGCCATATTCATTTGCTTTGGTATAAGATTCATGGCCACGGATAACCACTCTTTCTCATGCCTCAAACTTCTCAATTGAAGGAAATCTCTCTTCCCTAATATAACTCTCATCACATGATTATTCATACTTATGTCTTGGTTGTTATATTAAGGTTGCAAACTAAACTTAAGAGGTTCAATTTCTAGAGTTCATAAAGCTAAGGAATAACTAGGGTTTGGTTGCTCTCTCTCTCTTAATCAAGGTAAGAAGATGGTATTACCTTGATTTAGGGCATGATTTCTAGGATGATTATAGTGGTAGATAAGGTTAGAAAGGCTTATGTATATATATTAAGGAACCTTAGGGTAGTAAATCTTGATATAAATAGAGTATTTTCAATAAAAGGAGAAAACCCATTTTTTATATGCTTATGAATATATGTGTTAGATGATGATGTTTGTGATGTGTGTGATTATCATGGAAATGTTAAATGATGGATAGTGAATGAGGAAAATATAGGGATATAGATATAATAAATTGAGAATAATAATAAGGAAATGAACCATTTATGATTTTATGAATTTATGTGAATATAATATGTTTTTTTTTGTAGAGAATAAAATTCATAACCAACCAGCAACTTCAAGTCTACACACCTAAGGCCATTAATCTATAAATCTTGCCACCTTCTAGGAAGAGTTCAAGATTTACAGAAAAACGCCAAAAAACTTAATTAGAAGTATGCCACCTTCTATGAAGGGTTCACACTTTTAATTAAGCCAAACTAGATACAATTCTCTACTTCAATTCGAATTCTATTACTAAGTATAACATTATTTCAAATCTTATAATCAGGAAAAACAAAACTTAATCTATATGCTAATTCTTTCCTCAACATGGTGAACACTTGATACGGCTGCAGGTGCTTGTTCATGAAGCATCTTTGATTTCTCTCTATCCAAATTCGGTAGATAATTGCTGAAATTGCAGCATAAACAACCTTTCTTCTCAGCTTGTCTCTGAATCCATGCAGAAGCCAATTGGACCAATTATTGAACCTGCAGTGCCAATGATTCAAACCAATCCAATTGCAAACCATTTCCAGAAGGCCTCTGCTCCAATCACATTCAAACAGCAGATGGTTTCTTGTCTCCACTGCTCCTATATTGCATAAGATACAATCCAGATCAATGTGTGTGAACATAGCTAGTCTGTCTTTGGTTTTTAATCTGTCCTGTAGAGCTAGCCAAACAATGAAACAATTCTTTGGATGAATATAATATGTTGTTAGGTAATGTTTGAATGATAATGTTTATCTTGATGTGTATTAGGGGGTGGGGTTTTGAATTGAACATAAAATATAAAAAGGTAATGGCCATCATAAATTAAGGGGATGACTTGATAATGTTTGATTATGTGATAATGATTTCTTAGAATAACTTAGAGATTATTTGATAACTTTGGACAAAGAAAGAAAATAAGTTAAAGATGCTAAGTATGGAATATTTGAATGATATGGTTGTGTTGATATATGTGTAAGTTTGATTTGTTACTATAAAGAAAATGATGATTTGGTGATACTTGTATGTGCGTTGAATGTATGTGAGTAGTTGGTGAGAAAATGTAGTGAATGTGGCCATTGAGGGCCTGAATAGCTAAGGCGTTGACTAATGATCAGTTTGGGTTACATCGTCCCATTAGGCGAAAATGCACTGTTAGGTTGAAATGCCCCTAGGTGGAAATGCCCTTCAGGTGGAAATGCCCATTAGGTGGAAAAGCCCGTTAGGTGAAGGGTGTAACCACGGATCATTATGCGCCATTAAAAGGATTTAAAGATTTGTATGATGTAGATAATTGTGATTGTATGTTTGCATGGATTGTGTTACTATGTTTGAATGAGTGATTGTGTGTTTGCATGGATTGTGTTATTATGTTTGAATGATTGGTAAATGTATGAAAGTCCTAACAGGTGTGTCCTAATGAGTGGGAAATTCCTGTGCATAAATTCCTGTTGGGTGGGACTCTCCTAATGGGTGAAAGTTTCCTAGTGGGTGTAAATGCCTGAAATGTGCAATAGTCCTAATGGGGAAATAGAATAAAAGGATAGGAAAATAAAGTAAGTGAGAATATAGACAGGAATAGGAATGTGATTGTGTGTTAGAGTACTATATTATGAAGTGCGTTAGGCTTAGTTTATTCTATGTCTTTTTAGAAGTTATTTCCTAAGTTCTGTGTAATGCCACCCTTCTTGCCTTTTTTATACAGGTACGAAGATGGAGTTTACACTAATGCATGGCCGAGCAGGAGTACACTCCACACCATGGAGCGTAAGTAGTTAATTGGGTGACCATGTTTGGTCCGGGGTTGTATTATGAAACAAATTATGTATATAACATCCCGATTCTAATTCCAAGCTTTATTATGAAAATTAGGTGAAAGTATTAATGAAAATGCTAAGTATAAACTAGGATTATGTGGAGTAATCATAGCCTAAATGGGTATAGAAGTTAAGAATAATGCCTTAGAGTTAGAAACCCTCAAAATATAAAAATTTGGTGATGTAATCGATTACCTTGGGGTGGTAATCGATTACAATCATTTTGTGAGAAACCCTAAAATTTTGAATTCAGGAAGGTAATCGATTACTTTAAGTAATCGATTACAAGGTTTCAGTGAGAAATTCATTAGTTGAATAATTGGGGTGGTAATCAATTACTTTATGAGGTAATCGATTACCAGCACGAATTACATGAAAAAAAATAAGGTCTTGAGGACCACTCATTTGTGGCTTCCTCAAGAAGCCACTAAATTAAGGCCACACAATGCAACCCTCCTTGCAAGCAAGAAAATAAAACAAAAACACAACATAACAACACAACAACACTTCTTCTTCATTCCTTCATCATCTTCTCAATTTCATCTTCAAGGTTCAAGAAGCAAGCATCATCATCATCTAAATAAACCCTAGAAACCAAGCCTTACAATCTTCATGAGCATCATGTTCATCATCTTCCTCACATCCTAGTCAATAAAATAATTTCAAACATCACTTCCACTCCCTCCCTCAATACTCGTGACTCTCTCTCTCCCTATCACCATTGATTTTCAAGCTTTCTAGCTATGGAGATTTCTATACACACATGCCTCATCATCAAGAACAAGTGAAGAACAACTCACTTCCCTCATACAACTCTCATCCAAGGATCAATCACACTCATTGGTTGTTCACTATTCTAAGGTGGCAATCAAAGCTTAAGAGATTCAAGTTTTAGAGCTCACAAAGCTAAGGAGAAAGTAAAATCTTAAGGTTCCATATCTCTTTCTATCCTTGAGGTAAGGAGTGGGTGTTATCCTAGATTAGGGTTGGGTTTCTAATATGCTCATAGTGACTTGCTAAGATTGAGTGTTAGTTTAGGATATAAAACCATAAGGTAGTGAATATAAATAATTATTAGGGAATAGAAATGAAGGACTTGAACTCTTGTTGATGTTATGAATGTGTGTATATGTTGATTTTCGTTATAAGTGCTTGAAGGATGATTATGAAAGATGAATTGATTATGGTTTGGAAAATGAAAACATAGAAGATTTTCAAGAAAATGCTAAGTGGATAGTTGATAGAAATGGTTAGATGAGTTAAGAAAAGAAATTGTAAGAATTAATGATGATGAATTATGATGGACGAATTTGAATGGTGAATGATGAATAAGTGAACAAAACAAATAATGAGCTAAAAGTTAAAGATTAAAGGAATATGCAGCGGAATTGACCATTGGGGGACACTGACCCGCTAGGTGCACTGCTAGGTGTCCAAACGCCCCATTAGGTGAAACGCCCCGTTAGGCGTGTGTGTCACCAATGGATCAATTCGCTGCAAAATAAAATAAATGTGAAGTGAAAATGGAAGTGAAAAGAGATAAGAAAAGAAAGAGAGAAGTGATATAAATGGACCTAACGAGTGATGCCTAATGGGTGCTAAAGTTCCTGATGGATGCCTAAATTCCTAATGGGTGCAAATGCCCTAGAAGGTGCAATCAAATCCTAGTGGTGCATTAATAATGGATTGGAATGTGTGTGTACCAGGTCAAAGTAAGCCATGCAGCCGGGTGCAGTAAGTCGCGCATGTGGTTGCGTGCAATAAGACGCGATCGGTCTGTCCGTAATGATTGTGTAAGTCACACGGGGACACGTGTGAAACTTTAAGACGACACATTAAGGTAGTGCGCAATAATGGTTATACACACAATGCCCTAAAAGACATGATAAGATTTTGAGTGAAAGAAAGAAAAGAAAAGGGTGAGAATGAAAGAAAGGAAAACATTAAAAAATTAAGTAATTAACATGAAAGGGAAAGGAATAGGAAAACTACTAATCTGTCTGTGGCATGTATGAGCATGATATGATGAGTATGTTATATTGTGAACTAATTGAAATATTTGTGTTTGACTTACTCGATTAGTATGTCTTATCAGAAAATGTTTTCCTAATTTATGTGTAATGCTCACTCCTTACTGTTTTTCTACAGGTACTGAGCCCGATCTAGCACATAGTCTCTCTCACAGGGAGAGTAGGTTATAGATGATTAGGACATGTCTAATGTCCTGGGCCTTGTTTTGGTTATGATGATGTAACGTGTTTTATTGTATATAATGTAAATATATCGTTTGGGTGGGCTCAGAACAACTCCTTTAGGGAAAGGAGTCTTTTGGGAAAATACTATTTCTGAAACTTGTTTATATTGCAGCTATACTCTGATGTTGAAATACTGATGCCTTGATGTGTGCACAAGGATGCACTAAGCTGTGATATATGTGGATGTTAGCCCTGCTGGCTTCTGGAAATTATGAATGAACGTTTTTATCAGGTTGCAAGAAAAACTAATTTTTGGAGAGTTAAATAAACAAATGAAACTCTGTCGAATTTTCAAGGAGATTTTAATAAATGAAATGGTTTCAAAAGAGGATTGAAAAGAAATTTTGAGTTCACAAATTCCTAATTGGTATCAAAGAGTAGATAAAAGTAAGGTGTTACAATGTATGTGTAACATTTTTGGGGAAATCAAACTAAATCCAAAGACATGTAATTATATTTTAAATTATGTTATCCCACTATTCTATTAATATTATAATTGTGTTGAAAACATATTTTCAGGGAAAACTATTTTGGAAAAGTTATATAAACAAAGTAAATTAAACTCCGTCCAATTTCACGTAGATTTTCATATGTAACTAAGAGTTTTAAAAAGAAATTTTCAAGTAACAAATATCTAATTGGGTTAATTAAGATAGTAATTAAGGTACGGTGTTACACTTTACAAACCAAAACCCCCATTGAATTAAGAAACTTCAATCACAGCTTTTGAAAGGTGAATGATCCTATCATTGATTTGCAATTCCTTATATGGAAAGGGATGTGATGACCTCTGCTAAACACATTATATCTCATACCATGTCTCCTATTCCTATTCATATACTCCTTGATCCACTGATGACATTTGTTGAAGCCAATAAACCAAGAATCAAGGATATCCTTCCTCTAACCGACCCCAACCACACTCGTACCTTAGCTTCACTAAACCCTATCCACACTTGTCATTTTAGCAAAAAAAGGTATGAATTGAATCTTCTGAAACATCACAAATCTAATTGTTTTAAAACACTGCTTCACAAGAATAGAAAAGCTACAAAGGAATCTTTGAAGAAAACTAGAATTCTTGACCTAATTTTGCTCACAATGCGTAAAATTAAGAGTAAATAATCACATAGGTCCCTGAAAAATACTTGTGGAATCAGTTAGGTCCCTGAAATATTTGTGGAATCTCTTAAACCCCACAAAGATTATTTTGGAATCAGTTAGGTCCCTGAAAGATTTTTGAGATCTCTTAAATTCCCCAAAGATCAATTTGGCATCACATTAGTCCGCCCCATGAGGAACCTAACGAAATCCTACATGACACATTAAATGCTTTGTTGGCATAAACATGACGCATTCCTAACAGTCCAACATGGCATTTGGGCCAACAAATTATTTAACGAGCCACGTAGAATTCTATTAGGTCCCTCATGACGAAATTGGATATGGGGACTAACGTGACGCCAAATTGATCTTTGGAGAGTTTAAGAGATTCCACAAATCTTTTAGGGACCTAACTGATTCCACGGGTATCTTTCGGGGACCTATGTGACTATTAACTCTAAAATTAATGTTGATGAAGGCATGATCAAAGATGCTTCTTACTCCTGGAGTCACAATACCAATAGCTTTCACTTTCCTTATGGTATGATGACTCCCACTCTTTTTGATGTAGCAATAATTGCGGGTCTTCGACCAGATGGGGAAGTCATTATTTTGAAAAGCAAGCCCCTTCATAATGTAACACTTTGAATTTTTAATATTTATAAATAAAATGTAAATATTTATGTGTATTTGATTTCCTATTTGTTTATAAGCTTAATTAAGTATTAGTAAGTAATTAAAAGTGATTAAAACAATAGAAAAATGATTTTTTGGCAAAAATATCTGCCAATAACCGGTTAAGAAAATCAAGTAACCAGTGTGAGACCCACAATTTTACCCAATTTATTTGTGATATTTTATTTCATTTTATTTTATTTCTATTTAATTTTTAATTAAATCATTTGATGATGATTTATGGTACCTTGATTTATATTGTTTAAAATTTGCATGTTTATATATAAGTATATATATATATACACGTGGTATATATATATGCACATATCAATATTTTCCTTAATGAATTTAAATCATATTCTTAGCATGAAAATATTTTTATAAGGTATAGTATTTTATTATTTTTATGATATTAGAATATGAAAGGATTTTTGAAGGATTATAGTGTTATATCTTCAAAAATTCATATCTTTTTAACCGTAAGTCCAAAAATTACAAACTTTATGTTAAAACAATCGTATTGAATTTTAGATTATGAAAATGCAAAGGTTTGGATTTAATTCTGGAGTTTTCTAATTTTTATCTCTACTACTGGAGAATTCGATTTTTAGAGATATTAAGCTTGAAAATATTAATGTGAGCTATTTAATAAACTCTTTGACCAAGAGATATTTTTAATTGCATGAAAAGTTTATTTTATGAGTCCTCATTGGGTGCACTGTCCAGACCTGGTATTTTTCCTTTAATTTTTGAATTTTTAATTGTTAGAATATTATTTGATTGGTTGAAGAAAGTGGCAATTTAATGATGGATAAAAAGCAAAAAATTTTCCTTCTTCTCCAAGGATGTACACGCCCAATAATTCTGGCCAGAGGGAATGAATTTTCAATTTTAACATGTGAAAGAATATTTTAAATTCAAAAGTGCATAGTTTTTGTGAAAAGGCTTTATTGAAACTTATATTTTCCATGATTTCAACTTGATGGCCAAGCGTAAGAAGGCAAATTGAAAAAATTTGCCTTCTTACCCCAGCCCTAAACCGTGTGCTTCTTCATATTTTTGGGGTGTGAAGAAAATTTTTATTTCCTATATAAAGAGGTCCTATGCCTTTGGCATTTTTCACCAAATTAAAATTAAAAACATAAGAAAAAAAGAAAAGAAACCTAAGGAAGGGAAGTGTGAGGCGTGGCATCCAGGAGCAGAGGAGGAGAAGATTTGCACATTATTGAAGTATTTTCATTGCTTAGGAGAAATGTATTCTCATGAACTTTTGATTCATTTATGTTATTATGTTTTAAGCTTTTCTTTTGGGATTTCTATAAACAAACAGTAAGCTTTATGCTCTTGAATTCTTTTTTTACTTAATGAACCCTAACATGAAGGTTTGAGATTTTTCTAAGTGTTTTGGAATTTTGTTCATGGTCATGTGAATAAGGGTTAAAAGGGACTTATAAAGAGGTTTAAAGAAACAAAGTTTTTCCTTTTATTTTCATTATGATGGCCGAATATATGAGAATGAAATAAGAAAATGAAAAATTTTATTTGTGTCATATGAACTTGTTTGAGTGATTTTGGAATTTTTGAATGATGAATGTTTGATGTTTTTATCATGAATTCTTAAAAGAAATAATCATTTGATGAATAAAAACAAAATTGTATTTGAAAATTACTGTCAACATTATTTTATTTACTGGGTAGGCTGTGAGACCTACATGGTTTCAATAAGAAAAATTTTATAATTGTTTGATATTTATATGCATGATTCATTCTTTGTTTATTGTAATTTGTAAATGATTATAATAGTTATTGTGTGTATATGTGAAAAATAATTTGGTTACTGTTCTTATTATTTTGGTTTGACCAAATTATTATGTTAATAGCATAGGTGTATTATTTTAATTTTTCTAAGTGTTTATGAGATTATATAATGATTGTATCTTAATTCTTTGAATGTGGTTTCATGAAATAACAATTGAATAAATGAATTTTAGTGAAAAGAAATAATTCTGGAAAATTTATTTTAATTCTGTAAAAAAAAATTATTTTATGAGGGTCGTGTGTCCCTAATGATTTTTTTATGTGTATTTGTGATGTGTTTATGTGTATAAGTGTTTAGGATAATGAATAGTGTGAAAACATAAGTTTTAAAACGAATAAAATTATTATTTCTGGAAAACAATGTTGCTGTCCAGATTTGAAGAAAATAGGAAAACATGATTATTTTTCTAAGTTGAGTTTATTTTTGAGCTTGTAGATTATATGCCTTTGTATGTAATGGATAAAACTTGTAGAATATTGAATTTTTGAGTGAATGCAACATGTTTTTATGTGGCTGTCCAGCAAGCCTAATTTGTTAATTTAAATCAAAATTTATGTTATTTTTATAGTAGATCTTGCAAATAAGCTTTAGGAAAAAGTGTCACTATTTTTGGATTAACTGTATATATAAGAGAAAAGTGATTTTCAAGTTTTTAAAACTAATGTTGTCCAAGAATTTCAATTTAATTGTATAAATTTTAGAAATTGTTCTAAGTTTTTAAAACTAATGCCTTTAACTAATGTGGATTCCACTGTGTGTAGGGAGGTGTTTGTTCGTTTTCTTTTTAGAGGTTGAGGCCTGTTAGAAGCGCGGCTTAGAATGGGTCGACCAATCATAGGTTAATAGAGCTAAATATTTTTCTAAAAGACTTAAAATGCTTAAAAGACTTAAAAGCTTAATCTTTCCTAACTCTACGTTGAAAGAGAAGTAGTGGAGAGGAAAGATACCAAATACTTGGAGGTCAGTGCATCCCTTCTAGTGGTGATTGTGATATGGGAGGGCAAGGACGGTGAACATCAAGAAGCTTTGAGCGCTTCCCTACGCGGGACAACGCTGCAATGATCAAGGTCACCTACTGGGCATTGATCGTAGCAAGGACTGCAACGCGAACTAAAGATAGAGTTGTCGCCCCCTTGAACAAATCGGAGATGGTCGAGAGGGAATCTGAATCGAGGCTAGAGGTCATTGTTTTTCTATACTGACCAATCGTGCGTGGTCCACTTATTATTTTTCTCTGCTGGCCAACAGTGCGTGGTTTCAGCTAGTACGTACCCTTTAACACTCTATGTCGGCGTGGTTAGGATTCCTGTGCGTTCCATCTGCTTTTCGAACTAGGTCGTGATTGGATAATGAGGAGGAGATGTAACGTGTGTGCTGACTTATGTTTCCCCTGCCTCAATGATTTTCCTCCCTAAATCATTGATGGCTATGTAGTGTTCTGAGATTAAGAAAACTGAGAAGAAATTAATAAGAATGTATTGAAACGATTTTATGTTATGAGAAGACGCTATGTCACGAGAAGCATGATGATATGATAATGCTACTGTTATATTTCATGAGTTGTGAAATATTTGTTATTGTGTGTGTGTGAATCCTAATGTGATCCCTTAGAGTAAGCCCATGCTATCAACAATTAATTCGTTCGGATCGCTTACTCTCTCTTCTTCTTCTTTCTTCCTTGTATATCTTTCTTCGATGGACGGAATCTAGATGGCGGATCACACTACAAGACTGGTCATGTCGCCCCTCATGGGAGGTCAGTGGACCAGGACAGCTAGAGGATGGTTATGGGAAGGACCTACGAGACTCAGTTTTGAGGACCGAGATCACAGTTTGTGTGGAGTAGCTACCAATCGTGTGGAGGCTCGTCTTGTGCTTCGAGATCTGATGCCCGGTGGACCAACTGACTTTCATGCTGCTCAGATGGCACAGCCTGCATGAGATGATGGTGAGGAACCAGTCGATGTCGAGTAGTTGCTTGTGTAGTTGTTGTCTTAGTTTATTTTGTTGGAGTCTTGTAGGACAACCTTCTGAGAATTGATGTAATCCCCAAGTTGAACCGGGAAAGTTATGTTTATGTTGGCTAAGTATTTTTGATGAATAATGACCTTAAGGGTAGGAACAATGTTATGTTTTTCTTAAAGTAATGAAATGATTGAAGTTTATTTTTCGCATTTACAACTGTCGTGTTTTTGGAATGAAGATGTAATGTGACACTTCTTTTTGGAAATGAATTTTTAAGTAAACGAATCAAACTATTTTCACAGATTAATCAAATTGAATGATGAAAATCTTTTTGTTAAATGACCTTGAATGAATGTTTTTTTAAAAAAAATGGCTCAAATTTTTATGAAAATTCCAAGTCCAGATTGGGTGTTACAACCAGTTATTCTAGAGAATTCTAGGAATTTCACAACACGTTAATCGTTTACCCAATGAGATAACCGGTTATTCATGAGAAAATTTCCCAAAATTGGCCTTCGATAACCCATTGGGATGATATAACTAGTTATCCTAATAGAATTTTCAAAAATTCAAAGGTGGTGGAAGGATTTTCTTGAATATTTTCATCCAATATCGGTCTAAAAACATATTAAAATGAAAGAGTACCAGTAGTACTCAATACAAAAAAAGACAGAACAGTATCCACCTTAGCAGTTTACTACAAACCAGAAAAAACATATGACAGAGAAGACCCTCCCTCCACCTGTATCAGTATTAATTTCTCAATAATACTTATAGAGTACACAACTATAATCCAAAGGAATTATTCGTTAAGCATGCTCATGGGTTTACCAACCAATCATCAAAGGAATAGGAAACTCTAGGCACCTTAGCTTTAATATTTCTCCAAGAATGCAGGTTGATGAAGTGCATTGTCCCTGCGTCATTAATATTTTCCCGTGCGAAAATAATTGTGTTTCTCTTAAACCAGATTGCCCATAGGATAACAAACCACATAGATATCCAAGCCTTAATCTTTGTCTTGCTTGTACTGATGAGTCCCGCATGAGATTGGAAACTTTGTCTCCTTCAATATGTAACACCGTGTCTAAGCCAAACCAAGCATAACAACTTTGCCAAATTTGATACGATACCTTACAGCTAAAGAATAAATGTTGGGTAGATTCTTCATATTCCCCACATAGTACACAATTCAGATCTCCATCTTTAGAAATAATCCCTCTTCTTGGCAAATTAACTCTTGTCGAAATTCCATTCTTCAACAACTTCCGTTCTTCGCAAATCAACGTGTCTAAAATAATAATACAAAATATGAGCCTTGAGGAATCGAGTTCTTACTACTTCTGGAATTGTTGTTAACATAAGAAAAGTTAATATTTTTATCCAAGGTTGTTATAATTCTATCAATGAAACCATGTCCTTAGCCTTTCACACGTTCTTAATCAAATTAATCATTATTTTTAATTTTCTATGTTTTTACAATCTCAAAACAATATCAATCTTTTAATCATTTTACATTAACTACAACTGCGTTAAGGTGAGAATTGCTTGAATTAATTCAATCCTTGTGCGTTTAACATCCTAATTTACCATTTATTACTTGTATGACTCGGTATACTTGTTGATGTCCCAACAATATCATCATTCATTCATACATGGAGTAAAAGGTGTTAAGATAGATGTTCAGAAAAAATACATGAGATTTTGACAACCCAATTGGAGAATGAAGGGGGATTTAGGTCAATGACTGTGACTCATTGCTTGATCGTGGGAATTATTATGGGTAAAATGGTCCTATGATGGTTAGGTCTAGCTAACCTTGCCCGGGATAATTTTGCATGAACTATAATAATTCTATTGACTTCCTTGACATATTATGACCAGGCAGAGGGCGGTTCTTGGTATTGCTCATTCCAAGAGAAGGGATGTGTGTGACTATTAGGTCCAAAGTAATAAAAGTTGGTAGTGAGACGTTTATTCCCAGTTGCTTTTCCAAAAGAGATAATTAAATGATTATGTGATAATTGTTGAAGAAGAAAGTGTGATTATTGGACTGATGAGTAGAATATTAAGTGAATATTCATACATGCATTTATATGCAATAGATTATGTGATATTATGATCTGCTTGTAAGTATCATGCATCATGTTGATATGCTAAATGCCAATTGTGTTGGTTGAACTTTAAATCATTTTCAATTCTATATATATAGCGATGTTCAATGACTCACCCCTACCCCTTATGTGTGTTAGGTACCAATGACTTCATGGAACCTACTTTGTGTGGAGATGGACCCACTCCCGGTGGGGGAGTGGAGTTTGAGGATGGCCGAGCCATTGTAGAGGGCGACGTCAAGGTTACCCTCTATCACCCTGATCCTCGCTCGATGATTCGGTCCCGACGTATGAGAATCCCTATGATGTACATAATACATACTCCTCCTTGCTAATCTTATCATAGAGATTCGCCTCCAAGATTCTCTCGTCCACATACTCCTCATCCAAGGGCACGTAGGACTCCTTCCATCTTTCTTTCGGAACGCAACTTTGAAATGCCTTCCTCATCCTTGCCTACTCCAAGAGTTAGATTTATGCACCACTCAAGTATAAACTAAGTACACTGAGAATGGTGAGCAGTAGTGAGGAGGACGAAGAAAAGGATCCAATGGAAGAGGAAGTGGAAGAAGATCCGATTGAAAGGGATCATGTGGAGGATGAGAGGAACGATTAGATTTGGTAAGATTACTCTGGGAGGGTAAGTATGGGGGTTCATCCCTAGGGGCTATGTCAATTTTTTAAAAGGAGTTTCTAGTATGCTCTATGTGTCGAGTCTTTAACTCATAGAGTATTGTGAAAATGTTTATATGTATTATAATATTGTGGAGGGAGTAGGGTTATGTCCCTCTCCTAATGTAAAATAAAAATAAGGTAAAATAATTCAGCCAATGTATAATGGATGTAAATTATGTTTGTGCAAACATGTGTGATGAACTATGTCTATATTTTGCAATATGTTATTAAAAAAAATGATTACTAATTTCATATAATTATTTTAATAAATAATTTGGATCGTTACAGTTGTGGTCATGGTGGTGGTCATTGGGTGGTGGTGACCAGCGTGATGGTGCTGGTCATCGGGTGGCCATGGTGGTGGTTGGGTGTTGGTGGTTAGAGTGGTGATGATGGTTAGAGTGGTGATGATGGTGCTAGAGGGGTAGTGGTACCAATTGAGGATGGAGTGGTGGTTGGGGTGATCATCCGGGAACTATGGTGCCTAGGGTGTTAGTGGTGGTCGGTTGGTGGTTGTGGTGGTGGTGATGGTAGTAGTGGTCCCAATGTGGTAGTTGAAGGTAGTGGTGATGATGGTAGTGGTAGTTGAGTGATAGGGTTAGTGAAATGATATAATTTTGCAACTTAAAATTTAAATTATGAAACTTTTTTTTTTTTTTAGATATTGAAGTACTGTTTTGAAATTAAATAATACCAGTAAACCATTTCAATTCAAATTTTATCAAATATATTTTGAAAATTTCATTTCGACACCAGAAATCAAAAAGTGAGAACGAATTATTCTTAATTTAACCATCCTCGTATCTCCTTTCCTGTATGTACTTAAAGCATGTGAGTATTCAAAACACCAAGGATAACAAGTATATATATTAAGTAAGGCGCAAGGTATTCAGTATTCACCCTCTTTTCACACTAATACACATGGGAGTGAATTTGAGAGAACTTTAAATGGATGGACAACTTAGACATTTCCAAATGTTTTGAGTATGCTTCCCACAATCTTGAACGAATTCATTGTACATAATTAAGGTGGACTATTTTACTTTTTGTGATTGGTTAAAAAAAATATTAATTATTAAATATTTGAATTTATTTATTTATTTTTTTTGAAGGGAGAATTTAAAATTTAAAGCTCTGTTATTTATTTATTTTTTAATCAATGACAAGATTGGCATATAAAGGGTCACATTTTCGTGGGACAATTTATTCAGTTATCAAAAGTTGGAGCATTGATCTTTTTGCTTATTTCATAAAATAAGACATTCCATTTATAGAGTTAAGTTTAAACTATTTGAAAAACATTGATTTTTTTTAAACCACAATCAGAAGGATAGTTAATTAGATAGATTAAAGAGTCCATGTTTAAAAAATAGAGTTAACGTTCGATGAGTTTAAGAGATTTCACGAATCTTTTAGGATTTAACTGATTTCACGGGTATCTTTCGGGGACGTGTGTGACTGTTAACTCTAAAAATTAAAAATATAATTGAAGACGTCAGTTAAAGTGCTAAAGTACGAACCAATGTGGGGTTAGTCAAGTGGTAGCTCACTTGGTCCCTTAACCAACTGGTCTCGAGTTCGAGCCTTGGGTATGGAGCAACCCCTGCTGGGAGACCCCTACCGCTTAGTGCGAGCTCAATTGGGTCAGACCAGATAAGTCAGATTTTAAATAAATCAGATCCGAATACTGGTTGGTGTAAAAAAAAAAAAGCTAAAGTACAGTACAAGTACCAAACTATGATCAAAGGTCCTAATGGTAAATACGAGCCATAGTTGAGATTAAACAAAGAGATTAATGAGTGTGCATTTATGATGTACGATTCATCATCCAGCATTCATTTGTATTACTTTTATCTAAAAATTAATGACCATGATCACATGAATAATAGATGATATATTAATGATATAAAAAAAGGCTTATTTATGTCTTTAGTCCCTGAAAGTTTAGCATGTTTTGATTTTAGTCCCTAGAAGTTATTTTCACTGAGATTAGTCCTTAAATTTTCAAACATTTGGTTTTGGTTCCCTCCGTTAGTAAAAATATGTTATTTGTTTGTGTGGCTAGCGGAACATCACATCAGCAGTCTATGTGGTTTGAATGGACGCCAAATAGGCGATATAACGTGAATGATACAGATTCACGGAAGCAAAATAGTCCGATACGCAAAATGGTCCCGTACGCAAAATTTTGAGTTCATAGGCCTGAATCATGCATATCGCATCACCTATTTGACACTACCTCACACCCTGTGGCAGCTCGTATGGATTTTCGTTAACCATATAAGCAAATAACTGATTTTTTGCAACGAAGGGGACCAAAACCAAAATGGCTGAAAAATTAAGGACTAGTCTCGGTCAAAATAACTTGTAAGGAATAAAACCAAAACACGTTAAACTTTTAAGAACCAAAACCATAATATGCCTAAAAAAAACTTTACATTGACAATGCACATTTTTTTTTTTAAAAAAAAAAACAAAATGTTTGCATCACAATCGAATTTGAAGTCAAGCTAATGATAATGGCCACAACACACAAGAAATACTGCATGTGCAAAGACAACACCTATCTTCATCATCACCTTATCATTTAATGACCACAAGAAAAGGAAACCTACCTTTCTTGATGGGTACACAAGGAATCTTGTTTTAAATCGTAACATCTTCCAGGAAATTAAATAGACCGACTATAAATAAACATTTATAAACATGACAGATCGATTTGGGTGATTTCTGGATAGCACGCAAGATGGACATTTGGCATTGAATTATAGGGAGAGAGAAGAATGTGGGACCACTTCATCTATAGGCTCCAATTTTATATTTTGGTCCATGACCTCTATAGGCTCCAATTTTGGAACTGAAAGCGACCAAGCCTACCCAATAAACTATGAAGATATAGTGCCTCCATATATTATTCCCTTGAAAAGAAATAAGGGATAGGGGTTAGATATGTATATTCCACCTTACAATATTCCCATATAATATATATATATATATATATATATATATATATATATATATATATGATCAATTATCACAACTCATCATGGTTTATATAATATAATAAATAAATGATACAACTCAGCATCCAAGCAGTACAGGCAGCATTCCCAAATTTGAAGGATTAATTATGCACCCTACTTTCAGTTTGGATTTTGCAAATGCTTAAATCCGTTATTAAGAAGTTAAATATAATTAAAATTAAATGTTCAATTTTTTTTAATATTTTGATAAATGAAATAATTAAGATTTGTGTGAATTGAACTTAAGACTTCCAATTGCCAAACCTTAAGACATGATATAATTATGTGGGTTTCACTCACTTGTCAATTAAAATTTGTGTTAATATTTTTTTATCTATATCTAAAAATATTAAAAAGTATGCTTAACCTTTAAAATACTTGTTAACAAAACATTTTTATAAGCATGTTATTAATGATTCTCAACAAAAAAGACGAGATTATTTTGTTCAGATTATCCAATAATTTCTCCTTAAGAACCACTCTAGACTAAGCTTCATAAAAATATCTAAATATTTTCTCAGATAAATGTATTTTTAATGTTATGTAGGAAAAATAAAAAATTTTAATTTTAATTTTAAAAACCTATGTTGCATGAATATAGGTAGAAAAGGGAGAAGGTGAAGTGGAAGAGACAATGTAAAAATAAAAAAATATAAGTTTTTTTTATTAAGGATAATTTTAAAAATAAAGTAATAAGTGGGGTACGTAAAGTCTAGAGTGAGATGACAAAAGCCCCACTAATTTAAAAGATGGGTATAACTTTTTATTTTATGGCCCTGGCCTAATAAATTTTTTGACTTTCTGGTTTTTTTATTAGTCAGCCCATTTTGATGATTCTATGACATTGATCTTTTTGTACTTTTAAAATGTCATATCCCTCTTATGTGATTTCTCCTTCCTTGTGCTCATGTTGTTATGCAACTACAACTATATATAAGTACGAATATATTCCTAGGTAGTAGGCTTAATACAAGTACTTTGCCAATGATCAATAACTCGTATGGACACTATTCACTATTTAAGTTAATTTGATGATCTTGAAAAGAATTCGAAGGCTGAAAAGAATATAGAAACAGTGAAGGAAAGAGATGAATTGAAATTGAGAATTGATTTCCAATTAATTACAATTGCTGAGATTACACGAGTATATATAGACTTTGATACAAAAATAGGATTAACACCTAAGAAGCTAAAAAAGGCTAACAGAAAGCTAAGAATCAGTAAACAAATCCTTAGAATAGCCTTGTCTTAGCTAAAGAAAGCAAAAGAAGGAAATAGTGTTGTCTTAGCTGCCTTGTCTGCAAGTTGTTCCTTAGAATTTGGCAATTGTTGTTGTGCTTCCGTTTCTGCAACATTGTTTAACACCCCCCCGCAAGCTAGACTATGTATGTTACATAGGCCCAGCTTGGAATTGAGGAAGGTAAACACAGTAGATCCTAATGCTTTTGTAAAAATGTCTGCCAACTGATGTGAGGTAGAAATAGGAAGAAGGTGAATGGAGCCAGCCTAATTTTCTCACGAATTGAATGGCAATCCAACTCAATGTGTTTGGTTCGTTCATGAAACACTGGATTGGTTGCTATATAAATGGCTGACTGATTATCACAGTAGATATTAACTGGTGAGGAATGAGGAATTTTTAAGTCTTGTAGCAAATAGAGTAACCACTGGGCTTCACAACCACCAATAGCCAAAGCACGATATTCAGCCTCTGTTGAAGAACGAGAAGTGACTTTCTGTTTTTTGCTTTTCCAAGAGATTAAGGAAGAGCCTAGATAGAAACAATAACCACTAACAGACCTTCTGGTATCAGGACAGGAAGCCCAATCGGAATCAGTATAGCCTGTCAGATTAGTTCCTGAATTGGCTGAGAAAAATAAGCCCATGCCTGGTTGATTTTTAACATATCTGAGAACCCGTTGTGCAGCTTTAAAATGGATATCCGTGGGACAATCAAGAAACTGGCTTAATAAACTCACAGAATAGGATATATCAGGCCTGGTATGAGTTAAGTAAATCAATTTGCCAAGTAGACTTCTGTAGCTAGTGACATTAGATAAAGGAGTGCCTGAATGCTTAGAAAATTTAATATTGCAGTCCATAGGAGTAGAAGAGGGCTTAGCAGCCAATAGACCAGTAGAAGAAAGAAGATCAAGTGCATACTTCCTTTGACAAACATGAATACCCTTGTGAGATCGAGCAATTTCAAAACCAAGGAAATATTTGAGCTTTCCAAGGTCCTTGATGCTGAATTGCTGATCCAAAACAGCTTTCAAAGAATTTATTTCAGTAAGATCATTGCCTGTCAGTACCAAATCATCTACATATACAAGAATGGCTGTGAATTTGTTATTGGTATTTTTGATGAAAAGAGAATGATCAGCTTGAGACTTAATAAAACCACAGTGAGATAAAGTAGATGTCAATTTTGTATGCCATTGTCTACTAGCTTGCTTTAACCCATAGAGAGATTTAGTTAATTTGCAAACCTAAGAACCTTGAGTTTGCAAACCTGGTGGAGGTTTCATATAAACTTCTTCTGTGAGATCACCATGTAAGAAAGTTGTGTTGACATCCAATTGATAAAGGTGCCAATTAAAAGAAGCTGACAATGGTAGGAGAACTCTAATGGTTGTCATTTTTACCACTGGACTGAAAGTCTCTTGGTAGTCTATTCCTTCTGTCTGAGTGTAGCCTTTGGCTACCAATCGAGCCTTGTGTCTGTCCACTGAACCATCTGTTTTGTGTTTGATTTTAAAAACCCATTTGCATCCTATGGCTTGCTTTCTAGGAGGTAGATCAACAAGAATCCAGGTATGATTTTTATCCAAGGCCAACAATTCAGCATGGATAGCATTCCTCCAACAATCATGCTTAATAGCTTCTGCATATGAAGAAGGTTCTATGGTACTGGAAAGAGCTAAAGTGAAATGTCTATGTGAGGGTGACAAATGAGTATAAGAAACATAATCAAAAAGAGGATACCTGATAGATTCAGATTGAGGAACTGAGTCAGAAGAGGCAAGCATGCAATGATAATCTTTAAGATAGGAAGGAGGTTGTCTGTGTCTATCTGGATATCTGGGTTCAGGATGGATAGGAGGTGATTCAGGTTGATTGACTGGAGCTTGTGCATTGACTGGAGGAGAATGGTCAGGGATAGCAGGAGAATTGGGAGCATTGGCTAGAGGTTCATGAAAAGACACGGTGGAGGGAGACTGAAAGTCTGGTTGAGAAAGATTGGAATTGGCTATTTCAGTATGAGAAGCAGCAGGTGAGTCATGTCGAGGTTGTGGAATAGGTATAGTGTAGTGAAAATCCAGAAAAGTGTCAGAAGGAGTGAAAGAAGACATTGGTGAACTATGAGTAGGAGGGGTTGATTGGACTGTGGAACTGAGAAAGGGGTATATATGTTCATAAAAATGAACATTTCTGGAAATAAAGATTTCATGAGTTTTGAGAGCATAGAGAATAGCCCCTTTTACACCCTTTTTATAGCCCAAGAAAACACATTTTCGAGCTCTGGGATCGAATTTCTTTCTGTTTGCTGTTAGAGTTGTGGCATAACATAAACAACCAAAAGTTGAGATTTATGAAACTAGGATCCTTAGAAAACAGACACTGATGAGGAGATTTGTTGGATAAAAAGGGACTGGGCAATCTATTGATTAAGTATACTGCATGATTGACTGCATAATTCCATAAACATTTAGGCAAACCAGACCGAAACATCAAAGCTCTAGTGACCCCTAAAATGTGTTGGTGTTTTCTTTCTACAACTCCATTTTGCTGTGGAGTTTCAACACAACTGTTTTGATGTTCAATTCCTTTGGAAGCATAGAACTCATGTAAATTAAATTCAAGCCCATTGTCACTTCTTATACATTTCAGTTTAGAATCAAACTGTGTGTCAATCATTGAAACAAAATTTTTTAAGTGAGTAGAAGTTTCTGACTTTAATTTCATGAGCATGATCCAAGTATGTCTTGTATAATCATCAACAATGGTTAAAAAATATCTATGACCAGAAACAGAAGGGAAAGAAATTGGACCCCAAATGTCAATGTGTATAATTTCAAAAGGTTTGACAGAAAAAGTAACACTGGAAGGGAAAGGAAGTTTTTTTTGCTTAGCAAAATGACAAATGTCACAAGGATCAGAATTTTTATTACATTCAATGAAAGGGAAAATGCTATGCAAACTAGATAATTTATCATGTGCTGGATGACCTAGCCTATAATGCCAGATAGCATCAGTGTAGGTGGTGAAATTATTGATGGAAGGGGAAATAATATGAGGTAGGTGTCCAGAATCCATTGCATACAAGCCGCCATTCTGTTCAGCTGCACCAATCATCCTCAAGGATTTGGTTTCCTGGATACAACAAGATTTGTTAGAAAAGATAAGTTGGCATTGTAGAGAATGAGTTAATTTAGAAACAGAAATAAGATTGAAGTTGAAGGTAGGGATATAGAGAACATCAGTCAGATAGAAAGAGTTTGAAAAGAAAACTGTGGCTGAAATATCAGTAACTACTTGGTTACCATTAGGTAAATTGACATTTGTAGGTTTGATTTTCTTAAAAGATTGGAATTCTGTCAAGGAGTAACAGACATGATCTGTTGCTCCTGTGTCCAGAATCCAGTTTGACCCTTTTGTACATGACAATAGACACCTAATACCTGAAGGGAGAATGTTTTGATCTTTGGATTGTGTGGTAATATGGTTGGCTGTATGCAGATTGTTTGAATCAGAATGTTGGAGTAATGCTAGCAATGCTTTCTGTTGGTTTGGAGTAAAAGGCATACCAGAATTGTCTTGATCTTCCTTGTGTGATACATCATGATCATTTTCATAATTACCTTGATCATCTGTTCCTGTGGCTGTGCAGTTGTTCACTGCACTGTTTCTTTTCATTGAAAAAGGATATCCATGTTTTTTGTAGCAAATGCTTTCAGTATGTCCACTTCTATTGCAATAAGTGCAGATCCTTTGATTGTAGCCTCTGCCTGCAGGTCCTCTGCCCAGAATAGAACCTAAATTGGCATTATAATTTCTGTATCCTCTTCCTCTTCCTCTGCCTCTGCCATAAATAGTTTCATTCACAGCAGTGTTCAGTATCATTTTGGAATCATCAGTCATCAAGCCCATCTGTCTTTCTTGTTGCATTAGCAGAGAAAAAACTCTATTGATTCCAGGAAGAGGATCCATTAGCATAATCTGTGATCTAACTGCTGAATACTGCTCATTTAGGCCCTTTAAAAATCTGATTACATAGTCATTTTCTCTATATGACTTAATTTTAGGAACTAATTCACAGGAACATTGGACAGTGCAGGTACATGATGGAATAGGCCTAAAATTCTCAATTTCTTGCCATAAGCCTTTCAAATGAGTAAAGTAGTTACTTACAGAGAGGGTACCTTGCTTGAATGAATAAAGTTCTTCCTGAAGCTCACAAATTCTGAATATGTCTCCTTGGTAGTACCTTTCCTTTAAATCCAACCAAACATTTGAAGCTGTCTCCAACCAGAGGACACTTTGAGCTATGGATTTGTCAATGGATTGATTCAACCAAGATAGAACAAGAGTATTGCATCTATCCCATCCTTCAAAGTCAGGGTCATCTGTATCTGGTTTTTTAATTGAGCCATCAATAAACTTAAGTTTGTTTTTGGTTTTCAAAGCCATTCTCATAGAACGTGCCCATGGATGATAATTTTCACCATTTATTAATGCAGGTACCAGAATTGCACCAGGGTTTTCGTTAGGATGAATGTAGTAAATATTTGTTGGATCATTTAGGGAGTTTGTGTCTGCCATTGGTACAGACTGAAGGAGAAGAATATGATATGATTAGAAGATAAATAGAGATCAGAGAAACGCGCAGCAGAGCTCCTTAATTAAGGAGCTCTGATACCATATTGAAAAGAATTCGAAGACTGAAAAGAATATAGAAACAGTGAAGGAAAGAGATGAATTGAAATTGAGAATTGATTTCCAATTAATTACAATTGCTGAGATTACACGAGTATATATAGACTTTGATACAAAAATAGGATTAACACCTAAGAAGCTAAAAAAGGCTAACAGAAAGCTAAGAATCAGTAAACAAATCCTTAGAATAGCCTTGTCTTAGCTAAAGAAAGCTAAAGAAGGAAATAGTGTTGTCTTAGCTGCCTTGTCTGCAAGATGTTCCTTAGAATTTGGCAATTGTTGTTGTGCTTCCGTTTCTGCAACATTGTTTAACAGATGATTTATTAAAATGAACTCAGAAAAAAGACAAGATTTCAACGAGGTGAAAATCCGTTTATGAACATGAACGAACGCAGCGTGAACAAGAACAATGAATGAACACGCAGAAGGAGGGAGTAATTGCAGAAGAGTGAGTGATTTTTGCATGGAAAGAGTAATGTTTTGAAGAATGAAGGAGCAGTTTTGTGATTTTTTGTTGAGGGGGTAGTATTGGGAAGAAGGAGGGAGTAGTTGTTCACTGGTGAGAAGAAGGGAGTAGTTGGGTCCAATATATGATGTTTTGAACATGAATTAGACTCCCTTTTATTATGGATTTGGCTTGTTTCTCATGTAAACTTAGGACTTTTTGTTAGTTTTAGGATTTTGTTATTAATTTAGAATCCTTTCAATGTTTTGATCCGCTTTGAGTATGTTTCAGGTACTTTTGGAGCTTAATTGAAGAAAATAATTATGGAGCTGAAAAGAGGATGAAAGGACCTTGAAAATGGCGCAAGAACAAAGCGAAACGGAGTCGGAAGTAGGCTGGCACGCCCAGGCGTGGAGCTCCCCACTCCCAGGTGCGCAGCCCTCGTGAACAAGCACCAATCAGACTTGGTGCGCCCAGGCACGCGAACCCCGTCTAGGCCCAGTTGGACCACTTTCTGATCCGTTTTTGAAGGATTTGTTTAGGATTTGTAAATATATATTTATTAGAGGATTAGAATTAGGTTAGCAGCTTTTAGAGAGGGAAATTACATGATTTTGGAGAGCTTTAGAGGAGAAGAAGATCGAAGATTGGAAGATTGAAGATCTCTTCGCGGTAATCCTAATTGTCTATGATTATGAATTACTCTTCTATTGTTTTTGTTCTTATTTTCTCAATATGTAACTGAAACCCCCGTGTTAGGAATTGGTGGATTTGTATGGATTAGTTTATTGATTTCATGAATTGATGTTTTTCCGTTTTTAAATCAAATGTTTGATTGTGTTTTCACTATTATGCATGGAAGTAGCTAATATATGTTTTGGATTTCTAATTCTTCAATTGAGAGATTAGGAATTAGAATAGGCCTTCAATCAAACAATATAATTACTCAACTCGTAGAGATACTTTTGGGTAATTATATAACTTGTTATAAATTCTGTTGTTCTTAATTAATGGTTATTCAATGGTTTAATCACTTAAGAGACTAAGGGTTATCAAGTTGAATAATAAACAATAATTGCACAAGAGGGATCTAGTAATTACTACCTTAGGAATTTTTTCTTGATTTATGGAAAAACAGAGATTCATGATTAATAAACAACGCCTATAATGAAACCATGTTCCTAACTCGTTTTCTTAAATTGCTCACAACTTGTATTTAATTTCTGTTTTTATTTTATTTAAATTTAATCTTAATCAATTGATTAGAAACCTATAGATTTCGCTTCTGACTACTCTTTAGTGAGAATTAATTGAACAATTTGCAATCCCTGAGGGACGATAACTGATCTTACTGATTATATTACTTGTCGATCCAGTATACTTACCGACGATCCAACAATAGGTAACGTGCATGATGATGCCACGTGAAATTTTAGATTTAAAAAAAATCAAGTTTATTAAAAATTGTTTTTTTTAAAGAAAATCAAATCTTTTAATAATGTTTAAAAGAAATTATTTTTTTAATTTTTAAAAAAAATTATGTAGTGTCACGTGACGCTAAATAACAAATCACTCGTCGATATTGTGACAATGACGTAGCATGTCGGCGGCTATATCATCATTTAAGTAACGAAAGGGTCATTTCCAAAAATTGAACAAAGTTCAAGGATCCAAAGCACCGAAAAAAAAGTTTAAGGACTAATTCCAAAAGAGCACGTAAGTTCAGGAACTAAAAAGTTAAATAAGCCTAGTTTTTTTATATTTTCTAAGCGAGAGTGTGGTGTGTGAATGTGAGAAAAGGGAGAAGGTGAAGTGGAAGGGATGAGTTAAAAATAGAGAAAATATAAATTTTTTTATTAAGGATAATTTTGGAAATAAATTAATAAATGAGATGTGTAAAGTCTAGAGTGGGGTGGCAAAAGCACCAATCCCAAATCCCAAAAAAAATTTAATCCCAAAAATACTCTCCTTCTTCCTCAACCCTCCTTCTCATTCTTATTCTCCTGCTATGCTACTAACATCCACCAGCCACCAACCCTCTATCCCGAACCATTCTTCGCCAACAACCACCCTCACCCCCTATTACTGAAAACCTCAATCGCCAATTGCCTCCACCACCCACCCAAAAACCCATCCACGACCCCTTTTGTCCCTCTTCCAAAACAAATTGTTTTCATAATCCAGAAGTTTGACTAGAGTATTCCAAAGTGTTTTATATGATATATCATAAAAGATTTCATGAAAAACAATTTTCAAAAATTTTTTTGAGTAAAATTTTCTCCAAATTCTAAGCGTGACATATTTGCAGAAGTAAAAAGACTACCTTGCCTTACATTGATTTTTCTAAAAGGAGTGATGAGGCTATCAAGGAGTTTTGTCAATGAACTTGTCCATTTGCTATTCCTTCATTCTTTAGTTCTTTGTTTGTTATTATTAAAACTTGTAGCACTTTTCGTATTAGAAAGTGTTGCCTTCTAACACCTTTTCCACTCCCTCTTTCTCCCCATTAGACAAGTGTGGAAAGGGAGGGGGAGAGTGACAGAAAAAAGAGGAGAGAGAGGGGTATTTTGGAAAAAAAATTAGGAAAGGAGTCAATTAAAAAAGAGATTAAAAAAATAAATTTTTGAGATTTTTAGCCTGATTAAATCAGGTAACAGAGAAACCTCTCCTGACTGGGCTCGAACAATCCCTCGTTAATGTTTTTTTTTTCCATCTAAACTCCTGTATCTGTATTTTTTCATCATGCAGTTCTTAATTATTGGGGCGGCTAACACCTATAAATACACCTTTTCATTGCAACAATTACTAAAGCATTTTATGACCACTGCGTAAAAGAAAGAAATCCTAGCATTTCATTGGAATAAGCACTCGTTATGCATCTTGTTGTATTAGATCTAATTGGTACGCTAGTTTAAGCAACAATTCTTTTGCAATATCCGATTGCTGTTTGTTTTTAATTTATAAATTTGAACTAAAGAAAACACTAAAAAGGAGAAGTGCTTATTATTATATCACTTAGATTTTTAATTTGTAGGCTAATGTGAACACTAGTTCTAGAAAGTAGACGTGTTAAAACGGCTATCTTATCAGGTTTGAATTAGATTGGTCATGGGTCAAAAAGAATGGTTGCAAATTGAATATCATAATATGAAATGGGTTCTAGTTTTTTTACCCTCCTAGTTAATTAGTTGACCCCCTTCTTTATGTAAAAATCTCATAATAACCTTACTAATTTCCAATAATCCCAAAATATCTCCTCTTATTCCAACATTACCCCCTCTTAAAAAAAATAAAGTTCATATTCATGCATTAAGGTGTTTAGTCTAGCATGTCTAACTTCACTAGTGACCTCATGAGTGACTTGAAGAATATCCCACATTTGCTTAGCATTCTTACATTGTGAAACACGGAAAAATTCATCATAAGAGAGAGCTGAAGTGATGATGTTCTTAGCTTTCAAATCGTATTGTACCTTTTTCTTATCATCATCATTCCAACTAGCTCTAGGCTTTTCAGCAATTGTTTCATTTACTTTCACTAAGGGAACATATGGTCCATTCTCAATGGCATTCCAAATTTTGATATCAATCGCTTCAATAAAAATTTTCATGCACACTTTCCAATAAGCATATCCTTCACCATTAAATAGTGGAGGATGGTTTATGAAAGTGCCTTCACCTCCAAATGGGTTATTGTTAGAGCCCATGATTTCCAAAAAGGATCTTTTTGAAAAAGCGTTTTAATGCTCAGATCTTTCGACCGAGCTCTGATACCACTTGTTGGAAACCAACAACCGGCTCAACAAAATACTAGAGGGGGGTGAATAGTGTTTTGGAGCGTTGATACCAAATTTTCGAGTACGATTATTAATGGAGGACGGTTTATGGAAGCGCCTTCACCTCCAAATGGGTTATTGTTAGAGCCCATGATTTCCAAAAAGGATCTTTTTGAAAAAGCGTTTTAATGCTCTGATCTTTCGACCGAACTCTGATACCACTTGTTGGAAACCAACAACCGGCTCAACAAAATACTAGAGGGGGGTGAATAGTGTTTTGGAGCGTTGATACCAAATTTTCGAGTACGATTATTAATGGAATGGAAAACAGTGATTTTTTAACAAAAGTATCAGGTGATAATCGATTATGCTGGTGGCTTAATCAATTATTGGCTGAGAGCAGATATGATAATCGATTATTAGAAACCCTTAATCGACTATAATATGCAGAAATTCAGAAAATCACTTTTAATCAAATCAAAAGCACTTTTTATCAAAAGCTACGAACCAGAGATAACAGAAACATAATATGATGAACCCTAATTCAATTATTAAAGCCTCTTAGTGATCAATTCTAGAGCAAAGATAAAATTCTCAAATTCTAACCTAATTGATTGATTATTCTTGTTCAATTAATGAAAACAATAAAGTGAGAGACAAGGAAATTTTACACTGGTTCCCCTTCTATCTAGAAGAGTACATCCAGTCCTCCCGGTGGATTTTGGGAGATTTGCTAATGAGAAAATCAAAGGAGTTAGAGGATTTTTTACAAGGATTAAGAGAATTAAACCTCACTCTCTAACCTAAATCCTAAACCCTCCCAAGAAGGTACCAACTTTTTGAGTATCTACCCCAATTTGATTATCTCTAAAATTCCTTGAATAAACCTCTTGTTGAAGCACCCTCTTCAACTTTGATTCAAAATTCTCTTCTTGCTTTGAACCACTTTCAAAGACTTCCAAAGATCTTCACAAAAAGTGTTGAATTTGTTGTAGCCACAAACCTTTGTTGTGATGTAATTCAACCAATACAATGAAGCACTAAAAATCTCAATAAGAACAACGAATGGAAGAAGGAGATGATGTGAATTGAGATTTGTGTGAAAAACAATAATGGTTCTTGATAGATTCTTGAAGGAAAGTAATAGCTCTCAATAATAGGGTATGAATGTGTATTTTTCTCTAAAAAATCGTAAGTGTGTTATGTATGAAAAATCCCAAAATGAATAGCTCTTTTAATTCTTATTTTTTTTCAGATGTAACAGCTCATAATCGATTATTAAAATGCCATAATCGATTATACACTGTACAATACGTGATAATCGATTATAATAACTCCATAATCGATTATGCACGGTAAAGTTACTTAAAAATGAGCTTTCATTTGGTTTTCCTTCAAACACATTCATAAGAGCTATTTTCTATTAATCAAATCTCATTCGCAACTCCATTCTAGCATTCATAATTCAAACGAGACAAAAACCTAAAGCTATCACCCATCACTCATATGCAATAATGATAAAATATTACAAAATAAAGTACATCATATGAGTTTAAATGAAATAACTAAAGTCCAAGGCTTGATAGTTATTGTTGCTTGAAGTTTGCCTTTATATTGGTTTGTTGTCATCAAAATCACAAGTCTAACAGATCTTACCGAGATCCCTGAATTGACAACCGCTAGAAAGCCACTCTTAACAATTATGAGAAGAAGCCACGCTAAGACCAGCTAACTTGGACCATAGTTTTAATCTCTATTGAGTGCAAGAACTTAGAGGCATTCAGATGCGAAGGGGTATGCCTATGCGAAGTGGGGGAGAACTTAGTAACTAAACTTCAAATACTGTCGGGGTAACAGCGGAATGAAATGTAGACCACAGAACTGGCGGAAGTAAAGGCTAGAATCACAAGCCTTATCTTTGGGATGGTTCTCCATTGAAGGAATCACTACTACAAAAAGGGCAAAAAATAGGCACGTATTAATTCCATTTGCAAAAGGAACCGGGTTAAATAATACTAAAAATATCAGGAATCTATTGATCCCGGTTAGAAAAAACACGGAAATATTAAAACATAAATAATTTTTTATTTTTTAAAAGTTAAAAATCACACGAACCTTATTTATCCCACTGTTTTACTTAAACCGGAATTAATAAGAAAAAACGGAACCGGGATCAATAGCCTAACCCTCAACACCAAACCTAATCGCAGCACCGCCACCACGAGACCTCTTCTTCTTCTTCACAGCAACCGCAACACACTTTCTCTCTCAAATCGCGAATCGAAGATGCAATGGAGCCCAACCACGTAACTCGCCCGCCGCCGTGACACGAAGCCAGCGTCCCCCCCTATCCTTCTGGTTCTCGTCGCCTCCTCCATGGACGAGGCTCGTCTCCGCTTCCTCGTGTCGCTGGCGTTGGATCTAAAGAGTGAGATGTGACTTTGCAGAGGTATTGGTAATGACATCGAGAAGGTTCAACTCAAAGACGAAGTCTTCACCTTCATCAAACAAGACGGTAACTAACTCACACTCACTAATTAACTCATTCATCGCTTTCTCTTTATTCTCCAATTCACTATTATTATTATTTATTTATTTATTTATTTTTTGGGTTTTAGATATGCTGCCTTTGTATGAAACCCTAATTGCTTGTTCGGTGTTGGATTCGGATCCTGCGCTTTTGGACTCCATGCATGCTAAATTGGACGAGGAACTTAAGAAGCTTGATGAGAAGTTATTTTATTTTATTTATTTATTTATTGTTTTTGCTTCTGTGTTTGTTTCGATTTAATCTGGAATAATTGAGATTGTTTCCCTGTTTACGCTCTTCGGTGCTTGTTTTGCGTTTAATCGGAGAAAAAGTTGAGTGTAGTGAGTGATAATTTTACTGGGAAATCCGATACATTAGGGCGATGTATGGTAATTTGTCTTGCGGTTTCTCCTTTTCTTTTTGATAATGTTACAATTATGAACACAAGAACTGGATTTATTGAATGATTGAGTAAAAATGAACAAGAAAGGAGAGTGATATCCTTTTAAGGGTTTTTTGTCTTTTCCAAACAAACTACAATCTTATAAATGGTGTTTCCAAATCCTCTCCATTTCGTTAGTAACTGGAACTATAATTAAAATAATCATTTTTATTATGAAAAAGGGCTTGGCAAATGATTCTACAATTTTGATTTTTGGTAAAAGTTATTGTTTTGAGCAACTGAAAAATATGGCTCGCGAAGAAGTGCTGAATTTGAGCTTCTTTTGCACCTTATGCCTTTTTTTAACATTCCAGCCAAACAAATTTGCTACTTGCTAGTGTAACAAGTGATAATTTTTTTCTTAAGCAAATGGTTTCTTGATCTACATTTCTGTTTTGTACTTGCGCTTGTTGCTATTATTGATCATTTACTTGTTAAGCTTATTGTTTGGTCTTAATGTTGCAGAGTTTGCTTTGCTTTGACCATATCTGTCTAGGATAACTTACTTATTGGTTAGTATTTAATGAACACAAATTTCTTTCACATGTCAGGTTCATAATGCAGTTTGCTTTTATCATGTATATATATATTTTGTAGGAATCCTACATCAAGGATGCTATTGGTTCTTATTTGCTTCCTCATTCTTTGATGCCTGCCTCAGCAGTAAGTTTTTATGTTGTTTCTCCTTGAATGTGAATTGTTTCTCAAGTAACAGAGTAATTTGTCCTGAGCTAAAGCCACTTAAACTTAAAACTATTTGTGCAACTGCAGGTAGTTCTTGGCGAAGAGTAATTTGTCCTGAGCTGAAGCCACTAAAACTCAATACTCCGAAGACTGATCATATTCAAGGTATGTATACCCAGTACCGACTGTAATATCATTTTAAGGTTTGTAATTATGCAATATTAAAAAAAATTAAAATGCTCCAAATTCTTTCATTTTTTCTTATTTGTAAGGGGGAAAAAAGTCCAGGATATAAGAGGTTTTTAGAAGAAGGTATGGTGGATGAAACTTACAGTGAAAATCGTGTGGCTCTGTTTCGAGTTCAAGGTACAAGTCCAAATAATATGCAGGCCATCCAAGTTGATCAAGTATGTTTCAATGATTCTGACATTTTTATTCAGGATGGAGCCAATTGAATTTCTTTATATCTTTTCTCTAGTTACCCGAAAAATTGGCACCAAGGGCTTGAAAAAGCTATTGAATACTTTCTTTTAAATTGCATAATTCATTTCAAATTACTGGAGAAATTATATCCAGGCTTGAAAGAAATCTCTTGTGAAAATAGAGGTTACCAATATATATCATTGCCAACTGTTTCAATATATTGTTCTTATTGAACATGGATTAAATAATGAAGTTCCACCTATTGTGGGCCCTGTTACTACAAGTCTTATTTTCTATGCCTGTTACTAAAGACTTAGAGAGCATTAGGCTCTTGTCATTACATATTGGGGAATGTCAGATTTTATGTATTTGTCATTGGTGGCTAAACTTGGCTATGTTATGCCTCTTTTCATTATGTTTTATCAACTATATCTTTTACATGGTATATAATTATGATGGACAGGATGACAATCCTAGACTCTCTTGCTTTAGAACAGAATGTGATTGCATCTTAAGATACTAGTTAGTCATAGTTGTAAACTTGAAATAGTACACACCAAATTCACATATTAGATACTACTAAACTAGCATTCACATTGGATGATTATGTTTTATTGGACAGGTTGCTGGAGGTGATGGCACAGCTGGCTGGGTATTAGGATGTCTAACAGAGCTATCAAGAAAACGCGCGTCCAAGGGAGAATCTACTCCTTGCTGCTTTTGAGTAAACGCACGTTTGGAGTTCTCTAATGCAGAAGCAAACATGGCCTTACTAAAACTTGAAGCCTCAGTTTTCATTCTTTTAATCACTCTACCTATATAAATTTCATGTGCTAGCTACTCTAACCAACTCTTTGTTCTGTTTTCTTCTATTTGTTTGATGTTACCTTTTATGTGATTGTGAATACTAATTCAGAATGTTGGCAGCACACTCCCCGTATTAATGGAGAGATTCCTGATGTAAATGATGCAACACTAGACCATGAGAGGCTTTTTGAAAGATTGCATACACCCGCTTGAGGCAAAGTTATTAAATTTTGTTTATTACTACACCGATTGGTTGTTTTATGTAAATATTTTTCTGTTTCTTCTTATTAAAGTTTAATACTGCTCTGTTTGTAGACTTTGTGTATTGAAATTGAATCAGATGATTATGTTCATGAAAGCAAACATGTTTATCTTCCCAACCTTACTAAAGTTATGATGAGAAGCAGAAGGATTAATAATAATATGCACTGTGGGAATTTTATCATACCTTTTGCAAGATTCAACTGAACTCATATCCTGTTTGAAAATTTTGTGATAGTTATCATGATGTCGATGATGATGGTTTAGAAACACGGAAGGGAAGGGAAGGGAATGGTTTATGTGAACTTAGATATTGATATACTTTTTACGCTTAAAGTATTTGCTTTACTGAAGTCATATTTCTAAAGGTTAGTCACGTATGGTTTGGCAGAACTACAGATGGAGGGTGATGGTAATTGCCAGGTTTTTTCCTTTTTGAAATATCTTATACGCTAGCTTACATTTTTCCCCTTTATTTGGTACCTTCATATGCTCCTTTTCATCTGATTTATTAATATGAGGGAATTTTATTGAACAGTTTCGAGCTTTAGCAGATCAGTTGTTTCGCAATCCTGATCACAACAAGTATGTAAGGAGGCAAGTTACCAAGCAGGTATGGTTATTATGGCCTTTCTACTTCATTTGCTTCTTTGGCTATTTTGAAATATTTCAATGAAACATCATAAGGTCTGCACCCCTAATATTTTTTCTACACTTAGTGCTATATATTTGTAGTGGCAATTGGACAGTGTTTATAATATTATGTTTTCTTACTGAGAAATGTTAAAATATATTTCTTAACTAATATTTTTGCATTCTTTTTTGGCTTCTTCTGTTGTCCCTAGCTTAAGCATAACAAAAAGTTATATGAAGGTTATGTACCAATGAAGTACCGAAGCTACCTGAAGCATAACAAAAACCTTTTTACTTGCATAGTAGATAGAGTAAAGGTCATAACTATTGGATACTTAATCAAAATGTTGGTCTGTGTAAAGGGACATTAATCAATCGCTTGAATGCCCTACTTTTGTATATCATCAATCTATTTGACCATCATTGTTTAGCATGGGAAAAGTTATGACATTTGTCATAAAAGGGTTTCCCTGTTTGCATATTAAAAGGGTGATTCCATTTTTGGCCACAGTTCTTTTGAAGGTTTATGGGAAGGGAAAAATTTGTCAGCTGGACCCTTGGATTTGACTCCCTGGCTTATTGCATTATTTTCTAACATGAGCTAGAAGTAGATGGGAAAAAGAGAGCATCATATGTTTCTGTACAAAAGGCTTTTCAATAATTTTTTCTATTGGTATTTCATTTCTTTCAAGAGAAATATAAGTTGTAGTTTTCCTGTTGAGTGAGTGGCCACATTTCATTATTTCAGGCTTCTTTGTTATGTGTTTCTTACTATCCTGAAGCATGTGTACGTGAAATAACCATACGTGCTTGTATCTGTTACATTCCAGTATCAGGTGCAGGTACATGTTGAGTATGTATGTATTAGGTATGTAAAAAAAAAAGGATTTTGTTTTTGAATTAACATTGAATTAACATATGGACCTTAATGTATTGTTTCTTTGTTTCCTCTGTAATCGGCAAAGTAAACCATCCTCCCTTTTTTTTGCTTTGAACTTCTTAGCATTCATGCTTACGGTTTAGCAGTTACCGAGTCTCTTAAAGATGATTTAACAAGTTTTATTCTATAAAGGATTCTGACCATTCTTTGTTGTTTTGGTTGCAGATTATATACTCTTACTCTGGTTACAGTTGCACTCAGGGTTCTTCACACCTTGCACAAGTGATCCAGGTTTAAGGTAGTATTGCTTTTGTTTTATCCTTGTTTCTATATGCACTTTAATTACTACCTTAGAATATTCAGAAATAAAAAATTCTTAAAATTCCTCTTTGTCATCAGGGGACTTAGAAACATTTTGCGTATGCATGACTTCCTTCCCTCACTCACTCTTAATTGCTTGGTAATTATATTACGTGTCAAGAATGCTATTGTGGTGATTGCCAATTTGCCACTAACTTCTGATCATTTCATACTGAATATATAAACTTTGCTTAGTTAATTAATTTTGTTAATTGTGTTTTTCAATTTACTGATGTTTGATTGAAAAGGATTTTTTATTTACTTTCAGAGAGGCTTTGTTGAAGCTGAATGAAGTCAAGGATGAATGGACAACATATGTTCTTGACGAGTTACCTTATCTTAGTTTTGAATTTAGGACACCATATATATTTTTTAATGTGACTATGTAGCATCTATATGATCGAGCTTGTTTAGCCTTTTGTATGTATGGAGCCATTTGTTTTGGTTTGGGAGTTATCTAATTTTAAATGTGTATTGATATTTACGTTTCTAATGTATATAATTATGGCATTTATTTGTTGCAAAAAAAAATGTTGACAATTTATTTAAATATATGGATATAGCAAATATTATAAATTAAAAAAAATGTATATTCACTAAAGATCCCGGTTCATTTTAAAAAACTCAACAGTGATCATACATACTAAAGATCCCGATTCGTTTTAAAAAACTCAACAGTGATCATATATATTAAAGATCTCGATTCATTATTAAAAATCAACAGTGATCAGATATACTATTGATCCCGGTTCCTTGTTTTTTATTGATCCCGGTTCCGTGTTTTCTAAAACACCTGAGATCACAAGTATCAGACTTGTTATACCAGGGGATACAATCCCAGTTCGGAACCGGGATCAATATGCATCCGGAACCGGGATCTTTTAGCATTTCTGTTGTAGTGAATTAAACGGAATTTCGGGGACGAAATTCCAGTAAGTGGGGGACAATTGTAACATCCCGATTTTTAATTCCAAGCTTAATTAGAATAATTCTAACTGAAACTAATGGAAATCATAAGAATAAGTTGGGGTTTAATGAGGGAAAAGCATAGCCAAAATGAGTATAGGAGTGGAAAAGTATGCCATAGAGTTAGAAGCCATCAGTACATGAAAATCTGTTGATGTAATCGATTACCGTGGGGTGATAATCGATTACAGTCATTTTGTTAAGCAGTTGGGAAGCCTTAGTAAAGAGTGAGAGAGTTCAAGTATAGTAGATCGGACCTCGGTCCGACCTAGCTCATGAGAACCGACCTCGTTTCGTTTTACACCCCTTGGCAGTGGCCAGTCGGCCACATCGAGCCGCTTCGCGTCGGACGATCATACGCACATACCTCAGCAATATCCCGTCGACCACAGCAAGTCGCTTTGTGTCAACCGATTATAAGTTCGACCTCTTATCGGCCATCGAGAGGCTACACCGGCCGACCATCAAGAGGTTAAACCGATCTCGCACCAACGTCAAGATATCTCGGCCTCCACGCACTGAGCATTTCGCTTTACCTGTCTCAATCCGAGTAGGTGCCTCCAGGGATCCGAGCACCAAGGTCCTAACATAGTCTGCATGACTCCAGTCCGATCGATTCGATCGGACGCCGACTAGTAACACTCAGTTTACGAGCATCGACCACGATCCGGTCGGATTCATAACACACCGAGCTAAGGACATTTGAGTGAATTACAGGCTTATGGGATCATGGCCGAGCACCAGAGCCAAAACAGATGGCTCTCACAACATTCTCCACGCCCAGGCACGCGCGTCAAACCTTGATCACTCTCAACCACATGTCTCAAGGCTTCTAAGGGAAGCTTCTAATACTAGCCACACATTTATTTTCAAGGAAAATAAAATAAAAACATAACCAGCAACTCACTCATTCCCTCCTTTTCGTACTTCTTCTTCCTCATCAACTCTCTTCTCTCTCAAGCTCTAGAAAACCCAAGAGCTTATCTCCCTCCACTCTAATCATCCACACTAAACCAAGAATCAAGATCAAAGAACCATCATTCATCATCACCAACCTTATTTTCTTCATCATAGAGTCAAGCTTCATCCTTCCCATCTCTTCCCCTTTCTCACGTATCTCTCTCTTCCTCTCAAACCCTAAGAAGCCAAGAGTGAATCACCATCATCTCCCAAACCCTAGGTTCAAGAGCAAGCCCCACAACTCCATCACCACTCACACCATTTGACTTTCACCATCACCAACACAAGCAAGATCATCATCATCAGCTCATGCCTTTTCTCTCTCCTTCTTCTCTTGGGAAGTTCGAACCACACATCTATGGACGGCCACACATACTCATGCCTCTTCCATTAAGAGCTAGAAGAATCAAACACTCTCCCCTCTTCTTACCCACACCTCATAGTTGCTTGGTTTGGATTTCAAGGATATTCAAGGGGATCAAATTCTAAGGATACTAGGGCAAGGGAAAAGATCAAGACTCTAAGGTTCACCATCTCTCTTCACACTTGAGGTAAGAAGGTGGTGTTACCTTAACTTAGGAGATGGGTTCTCTTTTGTTATAGTGGTGACTAGGGATATATGAATGAGTAGAATATAAAACTTTAGGATAGAAGACATTGAAAATAAAAAGGAGTAATTAGTAAAAATAGAAGGAAAACTAATTGTAGTATAGGAAAATAAGTGTAGGTAATTATTGTTAGAAAAAGGAATGATTGACTAAGTGGTTAGTAAATTAGGGAGTGATAAGAATAAATAAGTTGAGTGTTCATAAGAAGAGTGTATGAGGAATATGGATAGATAATAATATGATAATGAGGAAAAAGAAATAGCAAATTTAGAAAGTAAGATAAAAGACTAAGAATGAGTAGATAAAATGGAAAGTGAAACTAAAGAGGATAGTAATGATAATATATTCTAAGGTAATTAGGGAAAAAAGACTTGCTTGTATGATTGTAAAGAGATAAAATATGATAGACACATGTATGGGAATTATGGGGATGATTTAGAAGTAAAGAAGGGAAAGGTGTAACATCCCCAAATTTACTAAGTGGCTAGGTGTATTAGTGAGTAGGATTTCGATGAGTGTCGTAGTATTCTTAAGTGTCGATTCTGTTTAGAAACGATAATTGACATTAGAATTAGTATGTGTTTAAGTGTTTAGAGTGTAGTATTGAGCCAAGAGTAGAGTTTCATGAGGTAGAACTAGCTTAAAATGGGTTTAAATAGTATAGGAATCAGGTTTTGAGTAGTAATCCAACCCTAGATGAGTATAGGAACCTTAGGAAGTGAAATAGGGTTAGAAAGCCATCTAAATAAGATTTTGCCTCAAGTAATCGATTACCTTGATGGGTTTAATCGATTACTTTCTCTCAGGTGAAATCACACATGTTGTTGCAGCAAAGTAATCGATTACTTGGGTGAGTTAATCGATTACCTTGTTGATTTCAGTGAAGTAATCGATTATTTTGAAGGGTTTAATCGATTACTTGGCCTCAGGATTTTGTACTAGAATGTTGCATCAAAGAGGTAATCGATTACCTCTGGGAAGTAATCGATTACTTCCAGTCAGATCTGATTAAAAACGCGTTTTCCCTTCATTTTACCCGATTGTCTCTCTCTCCTCACTCACGATCTTCTTCTCCCTCTCTTCTACCTCCATAGCTTCTTCTTCTCTAAATCATGGCAAATCCCCACAAATACACCATAAATCACCAAATCAAAGCCATAAAACATCTCCAAATCACTTTCTAATGATTTCCCCTCTCTCAAATCTCATGATTTCTCCCTCTTTCTTATGGAACCCCAAATTCCCCAAAAACCCTAGGTGAGCAATCAACCTCACGGAGCCTTTCAATCCTTCAAGGAGTCATAGATCGAGTATAAGAACAAGGAAAAGGAGCCTTAGGAGCTTATATTAGAACTTGATGAGTGGGTTTTGAGAAAACCCCAATTTCTCTTTCTCTCTCTCCTCAAGGTAAGGGATGTACTTTGGTCTAGTGTTAGAGAAAGGGTTTATTTATAGTAATAGAGTTATAAATAGGTATATTTAGTTGATTGGTTAGGTTGATGGGTAAGAGGGTAGAATTAGCTAAAAACCCTAAGTAAAATGATATGTATGTATGTATGTTATATTAACTGATCCTGTGAATTGTTAAAATAGGAAGTGAAGAACTCTAGAGAGGTGACTTAAATTACAATCCCTGAGACATACCTGAGTATGTCGACTGATTGTCTGGTTGATTTATGATTGTTGATTAATATTGTTTGTATTATTATTATTAAAATGTATATAAGCAAATTGTAAATGACATTCATACAGTTATGCATTAAATAGGGCCAAGTATTTCTCAATTGAGTTTAAACCAATTAAATGACATTTTTCTAAAGAACAAAGAGGGTCTTAAATTCAATTGAGAAACACTTGAGATATTGGATCATGCATGGTGAAAAGGTGGACGTTAGGAGTAGGGCAAAAACATACGTCGCTTTGTGATTGATGAGGACAAGAGTAAATGTTAGGAATTACTATGGAGGACTTTGATCTTCCAAAGGACATGGGTTCGCCACCCGTGTCGGGGATTGGTCAGACGCAAACCATAGTAATTCTATTTACTTTGGCTCCTTGTGGCCAGTGATAGTGATTTCTGCTAGAGCCAATCTAGGCGAATCAATCCAGATTGTACGTTGTACACTACCCTAGAGGAGTGTGACGTATTGTGCAAGCGGGTGAGCGACATTCCTAGAGGATGTGAAGCACCCAAACAGGGGTTGAGAAATGCTTCCTCCTGGTTGGTTTTTCCCCAGAGTGGAGGGGGGTTGTGAGGCGGTTTGTTGTTAGGGAAAAAGTGTAAAAGTGTTAAGGTACATTGTGTGAGGAACCCTCCTTCGGGGAGAATGTGAAGCACAATGTACCCAATCGTTGAAAGTGTTAAATGTTATCGTTAAAAGTGTTATAGGTACATTGTGTGAAGAACCCTCCTTCGGGGAGAATGTGAAGCACAACGTACCCGATTGTTAAAAAGTGCAAAAGTGTTAAAAGTGTGAAAGTGGAAAGGGAAGTGTGATTGCATTGTATAGGTGTTTTAATTCATCGGATCCGATCCAAAGTGTTAAAGTTACTAAAGTGAAATAAAATGTTTAATATCGGATTCGAGGATTAAATTACCTAGGTGTGACGTTAGCAGGGCACAACCATATGATTGTGCATTACAGTATTATATTAAAGAAATATACTCTAAGCATGCATAGTATATATAGTATAAGGCTGGATTGTTTAAATTGTTAATTGAATTGTGATTTGCTTAATTGCCCATGTGGTGTTTGAATATACCTATTTATGATTTATTATTGTTTTTAAACGTTTTCTTTGATCTAGATTTCAAAGTACTCACCCTTACAGTGGACATATTAGGTACACCAAGGAGACAGACAAACGGGATATCAAGGCCGAGAAAGTGATACTCTCGTCAGAGAGTATATTGTTAGGGTGACCTCACGGTCCCATTTGTAGGGCAACCATTTATAGATTCACATTGTAATAAATAGATTTTTGTAAATGTAATTGTAATTAATGATTTTTATTCTGTTTAAGCATTTTTATGAAATTGTATTTCGTTAAGTTTTGAAGTATGATGTAACGTCCCTAAGTTTAATTTCGGTATAATATGATTTATGCCAAGCATTTAGGAGAATTATCAAGTTTTAAGAGAGGATTTTAAGTAGTAATCCAAGCCTGAATGAGAATGGGGGCCTAAGGAAATGAATTGGAGTTAGAAAATCATCAAAAAATGACTTTTCACTGAAATAATCGATTACTCTGCATGGCAGTAATCGATTACAAGGCCTCAAGTGGAAACACTTAAGATGTTGCAGCACTTTAATCGATTACCAGGGTAAAGTAATCGATTACATTGAGTAAATAGTCGATTATATTAAGGAGGTTAATCGATTACTTAGGCTCTGATGAATGTACTAAGAAATGTTGCATCACATAGGTAATCGATTACTTGGAGTAAGTAATCGATTACTCACTGGAAAAATCAGAAAAAAAAATAACGCGTGGCAGCCACTCATTCGTGGCTTAGTGGATAAGAATGCATCCACAGCCACACATCCTCTTGGGGGCACGTTTAAGGAAAATAAAAGAAGGGCACAACAACACAACAACACAAAACAAACAACAACATCAACGCATCCCTCTCTCCCTCTCCACTTCGTCTTCTTCCTCTTTCTCCATAGGGTTCCATTTCCTTTCTTCCAAATCAACCAAAATCAAGAGACTCCTCCCACATCTATCATCAAATCCTTCCTTTTCTCACCCCAAGTAAACATATAAGCCTTTGATTTACTCATCTCTCTCCTTCCCTCTCTCATACACGAATTTCCCCTCTCTCCTCCAAGGATCCATATCTCCATCATATTTGGTGCAAGAGCAAGGGGCTTTGGGCACTAATATCATCAACTCTCTTCCACCTTAAATCCAAACAAGTGGGTAAGTCATTGATCTTCTCTTTCTCTCTCTAAATTCGTTTTTCCTTTCTCTCTCTACCATCCATGGTGGTTTTCAAACTCTAAGTCATGAAGCTCTATTTTTCCTTGAATCTTGGCATGAACCATGGTACAGATGATAATCTTTTCTCCTTGTGACTCTTGTTTTAGGCTCTTCCACTCTCTTGTTGGTTATAAACTTTTTGGTGGGAAAGGCTCAAGTTAGAACAAACAAAATCACTCTATCTCTTGATATTTTGAGGTAAGGAGTGAGTGTTACCTTAATTTAGGGATGAGTTTCTAGTATGTATATAATACTTGCTAAGAGTTAAGTGTTAGTTAGGACATAAAACCATAGGGTAGTAAACATGAGTAATGAATAAAGCTTGGAATAAAGGAATTTTTATTGATCATGATATTGGGTATATGTGTATTATGTTTATAAATATGTGTATGATTGAACTTAAGTGTGTAATTGTGGAATTTGTTTGTGATGATGACAAGTAGTTTAATAATGTTTTGATGGAAAAATGACTAAATGAATAATTGAATTATGGAAATAAATGAATGGGTTTAGTGTTGATCATGCTTGGAAAATGAGTTGATTAAGAATTAGGAAAAAGAGATGTGAAGGAGTAGAGAGGGAATTAATGAGTGGAATGACGAAGGAATAATTATTGCGAAGGTCACAAAGACCCAGCGCGACCATTTAGAATTAATGTTGCGAAGGTCACGGTGACCCAGCGCGATATGCGAAGGTTATATGTACCCAGCGCGATAATAAAACATAATAATGCGAAGGTATATGTACCCAGCGCGATATGCGAAGGTCATATCACCCAGCGCGATAATAAAATATAATAATGCGAAGGTATATGTACCCAGCGCGATATACGAAGGTCATATCACCCAGCGCGATAAATAAAATATAATAATGCGAAGCTATATGTACCCAGCGCGATATGCGAAGGTCATATCACCCAGCGTGATAAATAAAATATAATAATGCGAAGGTATATGTACCCAGCGCGATATGCGAAGGTCATATCACCCAGCGCGATAATAAAATATAATAATGCGAAGGTATATGTACCCAGCGCGATATGCGAAGGTCATATCACCCAGCGCGATAATGAAACATAATAATGCGAAGGTCTTATCGACCCAGCGCGATCACTTATAATTAATTAATGCGAAGGTCTTATCGACCCAGCGCAATCATTTATAATTAATTAATGCGAAGGTCTTATCGACCCAGCGCGATCATTTATATTTAATAATGCGAAGGTCACATCGACCCAGCGCGATCATTTATATTTAATAATGCGAGGTCGACACCGACTCGACGCGATAAAAGGATAAAATAGAGGGGAGTAAAGTAGACCTATAGCATGATAAATTAGAGAATAAGAATGAGTTTATTAGAAAGAAAAGATAAAGGTATAGAGATAAAAGAATCGTTGGCATATGTTTGTACTATTGTTTCCATGTGTGAATGAATAAATGAATTACTTGAATTGTATGTGTTTGGCTTGGTCGGTTATTATGTCATATGATAAACTGCTATTCCTACTTTATTGTGTAGTGCTCACCTCCTTACCATTTTTCAGGTACTGAGCTGGAGCCTACACTAGTTTCGGCCGAGCAGGATTACTATCCCTTACAGGGAGAGTAGGGGTGTTAGGGGAATAGGTTATGGCACTGGACCTAAGCCTCCTATACTATTTTGATGTAAATGTGTTGTATATGCTTTTTGAGAGAGGCTTAGGATATATCACTTTTGCTAAAGCTTAGGGTCTTTGAACTTATTATTCTAACTGGGTGTTTCGCTGCTACTTTTAACTCTAATGTTGATTTTATATTTTTGAGCCCTTTGGGCCTCGATATGATGCAAATATACTCTTGATGCAAGCCCTTCTGGCTACTGGATGTTTATTTGATAAGTGTTTTCACAGGTGAAATTTTAGAAAAGTCTGATAAACAAATGAAACTCCGTCCGTTTGACGGTTGATTTTATTAAAATAAAAAGGAATTTTTAAGTTCATATTTTTAAATGATGGGGTTTTAAGGGTAATAATCCTAGGTGTTACATATGACATAGTATTATTTATTTTGAACTGAAAGTTATATTTTATTGGATTGAAAATTGTTCTGGACTGACAGGTTTAATTCTATTCGGGGAAAGTCCATTTTATAAAGGAAACTCTGTCAAAATCTTTATAAACCCCGAATATTTTCTCTAATAAATGTTAATTAAAAGTATTTTCCTAAAGTATAAAAATGTAGGATGTTACATTATGGTATCAGAGCAATGGTTGCAATCCTCGGCCCGGAGTATGGATTTTCCTACTCCCAAAGAGTTACTCCACATGAGAGTAACCAATAGGTAGTTGATTAAGTAGTGCACATTAGTGTTCATACATGCATTATCAGTGTTAATGGGTATAGCTTAGTCGGGCGAGTCATAGTTTAGTAATAATAGAAGTATATCTTCAATTTGAAATGGGCTAACTAAATTTTTCAAAGTATAACTTTGTTGTATTTAGAAATGGACAGAAAGTAGAGACTAAGGGAAAGGAAAACTCCCAACGGGACAGAGCATGAAACTGCTACCCCACCGGGAAGGACTAACTCTTAGTTTTGAATTAATCTCCTCTATTTCAAATATAACAAGGGATTGAGATTTCGCTTTAAGACGAAATCTCAAGGCCTTCTTTTGAATTGAAGATGAGTCATTTCCTTATTTGATTGGAATTCAAGTAGCACGGAAACAATTTTATCTTCAATGCAATATAGAATCGAGAAGGATCCCTCGCATTTTGTATTCATTGATAGATGACATCGTTAAGTCCTTGAATCTAACCAAATAAGTGTCGGATTTATTTTCTAAGTTTAAGAATAGGATCGGTACTAGAAGTTGTCTAGTTTACGCTTCGAGCATTCTTTATCAGAGTGCGCAGCTGAAGTGAATAGGAGTTAATCTTTTGTAATTGCCTTTAACTGTGATTACTAAGTGTCGTCTTAGTAAAACCTAATTGCCTTCTACATTTCCACATCATATTTTGGTGATAAATATACTTTGATTTTTAAGGTATGAAAATGCTTTTGCAACAAAATTTCTCTGAGATTCTATTTTCGAAAGGTATTATTATTACGATTTACAATGAATGTCAAGTACATTGATATTTTTATAATTTTCAAAGTATGGAATTGACTCAAACTCTGATAATTGATTGAATGTCGCAACACTGATTTTAAGAAAGCTTTACTCACAATGTGAATTCCTTTTGATTGAATAATAGTGTAATTTACTCTTAAGTTACACCATTTATCAATTGATAGGAATTCAATTAAGGCGACATAAGTCAATTCGAACTTCCAAACTAAAAGGAAAGGAAGGGCATTCACTAAAATTTGAAAAAAAGTGAGTGACACTAAACTTTAACCAAAAGTTCGTTCCTTTTATCTGGGTTTGATGATTATAGAGGATCCTTATTTTCTTCGTCAAATGAATCCTCAAGCTTCAGAATCAATTTCAAATGAATGTGAAATGATTTTGAGAATTTATATAAATGATTTGAAACTTGCGAGTGCTTGACATGTTTTCCCTAAGCAATGATTTTGTTTAAGTTTTAAATGAAAAGAATTTATAAAAGTATAAAGTGTTTTTCCTCATTTAAAAAAACGCAAACTCTTAAAAAAAAGATTCCTTTATCACCAAGTACCAAACCTTTTACCCAGAAGTTGGTACTTTATTGTTTCTATTGTAATGTGGAAGTGGAAAATGTGAATTGAAGGTAGTGAGGTGAGTTAAAGGTAATGTAGCTACCCTAGAGTTAATGTCTAGTTTAGAACCAAACTAGAGTAATGGATGTTATCCCTTCTTCCTTCAAGTTCATGTAGAACTCCAAGGAATTCGTTGTGTCTATTGAACAAACTGTGTTCCGAAAGTGCAAACGATTTTCAAACCGTTTTAAAACCATTATTAGCTCTTCCGTGAAATGTAGTTTGTGAATGTTAAACTTCTAGTCTTAACATCCATTATAAAAGTCGTAGCACCAAAGTCTATATTGTAATAGAGGAGTCTCAACTAGGATTCTATGGCAAGTCGTAGTGGTGCAATCTTTAAGCCTAAGGAACCAATTAGGAAACCTTAAACCTTAGGAAGATAGTAAGCGTCGTAGTATTAGTTTAAGTCTTGCATTGTAGAATTTCTTTTAAAATTGAGTGTAGAAGCCCCATAGCTTTTCATTCGTAGACTGGGCGATAGAAGTCAGGTTCGATCTTAGTGAGTCCTAGAGTTTAAGGCATAGGTAGGTAGGCATATAGATGCGCATATAGGAAGTGATTTTCAAATGTTTTCGAACGCTGGAATTTTATATATATGTAATAATGATTTTTAAACCATTTGGACTATATGTTAAGTCCAATTATTTCTCTTGAACCTTTTCTCATGATTTTGGGTAGTTCCCAAATTTCAAATTCTTTCAAATACTATATATGTATTATTTCCAAACGATTTTGGACAAATATTATTTTTCAGCTCCTAATGGAGGTGATTTTAAAAGAGTACTATATTAGTTTTTATTAATTAATTACTGAATCAAAATTTTTCAAAGTCAATTGCCTTGTGTTCCCTCACGTGGTAATTTAGAATTTCCGTCTTTTCCTAGTGTATCTATATTTAAAAAAAAAAAATAACTTTTTCTAGAGAAAACCTTACAAGTGATAAACTTGCTATGGACAACAACAACTTATTTTCTATACAAAGGATTGAAGTGCCCTTATTTTCACTATAACCCCAATGTTTCCAACCATAGTTATAGTCCAAGTATTTTTTTTTTCTAATTTTGACTATTCTTAAGAAAATGTTTAGCATAAACTAAAGTTTTAACTTGTACAATGTATATCTCTCATAGTTGACAATCCGGAATGTAGAGACATTCCAAACCTTTTCTCTTTCATGATTAACAACCTTGGTTGAAGATTAATAGCGTCATCTCTATTAATCCTCAACCTTATTATTATGATTATTTTTTTATCGTGTTACATACCGGTGAAGGTTATGTAACTACTGAGGATTGTCACGAAATTGTTTATACCCTTGATTTTAAACCTTATGTATTTAACTGCTCCTTTTCAAAACCTCGTTGTGTCCATGCACCAATTATAGTTTCTTAAATTCTAAAGGAGTCTTGCCATTGACAAATTTTGTAAACCTTTTTATTCAATTCAATGCAAAACTCCTTTTGGTGTGTATGGAATGTTTTTACCTAATTGTGTTGAGTTGATGTTTTGTTTTCTTTTCAGGAATGCACTTTTCGATAAAATTTAAATAATGGTTCCTTTACTTAAATTGTATTTGATTTTTAAAAGGGAAAATCTTTATATATATATATATATATATATATATCATAATACTCTGATGCCTTTTTCTGTATTTGATATTCTTTAATTTATGTTTGAAATTTTAATTTTGACATTGACTTTTCTTAAATGATAAATGTTTTGTGTTTTGATTATCTTCATCTGTATTGTGTATGAATATGTGTTGTGAAAGTTTGGATGCTTAGATTTTGTTGAATAATGTTAGGTAGCATTGGATATAGGACTAAGTAGGTCTGTTCTGACAGGTATTCCCCTAGGCTTCGAACTTTACGTTTGGAACCTTAAGAACTGAGTGGGACTCTTTGGTGAAGGTCTCAATAGTAATCCAGTGATCCTAGCAAAGAAACCCAACCGGAGTGGCATCCTAAGTGGGGGAGTGAACCCCCAGGGTCGTATCTATCCTAAAGTAGGTTAAGACCTCTTGTTCAATCGAGCATATAGCTCTATATCCTCCTTTCCTTGAAGTAAGTCGAATTTCGGGGACGAAATTCATATAAGTGGGGGAGAATTGTAACATCCCCAAATTTACTAAGTGGCTAGGTGTATTAGTAAGTAGGATTTCGATGAGTGTCGTAGTATTCTTAAGTGTCGATTCTGTTTAGAAACGATAATTGGCATTAGAATTAGTATGTGTTTAAGTGTTTAGAGTGTAGTATTGAGCCAAGGGTAGAGTTGCATGAGGTAGAACTAGCTTAAAATGGGTTTAAATAGTATAGGAATCAGGTTTTGAGTAGTAATCCAACCCTAGATGAGTATAGGAACCTTAGGAAGTGAAATAGGGTTAGAAAGCCATCTAAATAAGATTTTTCCTCAAGTAATCGATTACCTTGATGGGTTTAATCGATTACTTGCTATCAGGTGAAATCACACATGTTGTTGCAGCAAAGTAATCGATTACTTGGGTGAGTTAATCGATTACCTTGTTGATTTCAGTGAAGTAATCGATTATTTTGAAGGGTTTAATCGATTACTTGGCCTCAGGATTTTGTACTAGAATGTTGCATCAAAGAGGTAATCGATTACCTCTGGGAAGTAATCGATTACTTCCAGTCAGATTTGATTAAAAACGCGTTTTCCCTTCATTTTACCCAATTGTCTCTCTCTCCTCACTCACGATCTTCTTCTCCCTCTCTCTCTACCTCCATAGCTTCTTCTTCTCTAAATCATGGCAAATCTCCACAAATACACCATAAATCACCAAATCAAAGCCATAAAACATCTCCAAATCACTTTCTAATGATTTCCCCTCTCTCAAATCTCATGATTTCTCCCTCTTTCTTATGGAACCCCAAATCCCTCAAAAACCCTAGGTGAGCAATCAACCTCATGGAGCCTTTCAATCCTTCAAGGAGTCATAGATCGAGTATGAGAACAAGGAAAAGGAGCCTTAGGATCTTGGATTAGAGCTTGATGAGTGGGTTTTGAGAAAACCCCAATTTCTCTTTCTCTCTCTCCTCAAGGTAAGGGGTGTACTTTGGTCTAGTGTTAGAGAAAGAGTTTATTTATAGTAATAGAGTTATAAATAGGTATATTTAGTTGATTGGTTAGGTTGATGGGTAAGAGGGTAGAATTAGCTAAAAACCCTAAGTAAAATGATATGTATGTATGTATGTTATATTAACTGATCCTGTGAATTGTTAAAATAGGAAGTGAAGAACTCTAGGGAGGTGACTTAAATTACAGTCCCTGAGACATACCTGAGTATGTCGACTGATTGTCTGGTTGATTTATGATTGTTGATTGATATTGTTTGTATTATTATTATTAAAATGTATATAAGCAAATTGTAAATGACATTCATATAGTTATGCATTAAATAGGGCCAAGTATTTCTCAATTGAGTTTAAACCAATTAAATGACATTTTTCCAAAGAACAAAGAGGGTCTTAAATTCAATTGAGAAACACTTGAGATATTGGATCATGCATGGTGAAAAGGTGGACGTTAGGAGTAGGGGAAAAACATACGTCGCTTTGCGACTGATGAGGACAAGAGTAAATGTTAGGAATTACTATGGAGGACTTTGATCTTCCAAAGGACATGTGTTAGCCACCCGTGTCGGGGATTGGTCCGACGCAAACCATAGTAATTCTATTTACTTTGGCTCCTTGTGGCCAGTGATAGTGATTTCTGCTAGAGCCAATCTAGGCGAATCAATCCAGATTGTACGTTGTACACTACCCTAGAGGAGTGTGACGTATTGTGCAAGCGGGTGAGCGACATTCCTAGAGGATGTGAAGCACCCAAACAGGGGTTGAGAAATGCTTCCTCCTGGTCGGTTTTTCCCCAGAGTGGAGGGGGGTTGTGAGGCGGTTTGTTGTTATTGGAAAAAGTGTAAAAGTGTTAAGGTACATTGTGTGAGGAACCCTCCTTCGGGGAGAATGTGAAGCACAATGTACCCAATCGTTGAAAGTGTTAAATGTTATCGTTAAAAGTGTTATAGGTACATTGTGTGAAGAACCCTCCTTCGGGGAGAATGTGAAGCACAATGTACCCGATTGTTAAAAAGTGCAAAAGTGTTAAAAGTGTAAAGGGAAGTGTGATTGCATTGTATAGGTGTTTTAATTCATCGGATCAGATCCAAAGTGTTAAAGTTACTAAAGTGAAATAAAATGTTTAATAGCGGATTCGAGGATTAAATCACCTAGGTGTGACGTTAGCAGGGCACAACCATATGATTGTGCATTACAGTATTATATTAAAGAAATATACTCTAAGCATGCATAGTATATATAGTATAAGGCTGGATTGTTTAAATTGTTAATTGAATTGTGATTTCCTTAATTGCCCATGTGGTGTTTGAATATACCTATTTATGATTTATTATTGTTTTTAAACGTTTTCTTTGATCTAGATTTCAAAGTACTCACCCTTACAGTGGACATATTAGGTACACCAAGGAGACAGACACACGGGATATCAAGGCCGAGAAAGTGATACTCTCGTCAGAGAGTATATTGTTAGGGTGACCTCACGGTCCCATTTGTAGGGCAACCATTTATAGATTCACATTGTAATAAATAGATTTTTGTAAATGTAATTGTAATTAATGATTTTTATTCTGTTTAAGCATTTTTATGAAATTGTATTTCGTTAAGTTTTGAAGTATGACATAGTATTATTTATTTTGAACTGAAAGTTATATTTTACTGGATTGAAAACTGTTCTGGACTGACAAGTTTAATTCTATTCGGGGAAAGTCCATTTTATAAAGGAAACTCTGTCAAAATCTTTATAAACCCCGAATTTTTTCTCTAATAAATGTTAATTAAAAGTATTTTCCTAAAGTATAAAAATGTAGGATGTTACAAAAGGGAAACACGAATTGTAAACTTATTATAGTGTAGATTAATAATGGATAGTGTAATTATGATTAGAATAGGTTATGAACACTAAAGCTTAGAATGAAATTAGGGAATGAATGAACTAGTTATGAGTGCTAATAATAGAATAATGGAATTATATTTATAATGTGAGAAAGACCCACCTATCAAGGTGTGTGGATATAGGATTGCGAAAAGATGAATGACGATGTGTATGATTGTGTAAATATGAAAGACCCTCCCATCGGGAGTATGAATGTGTATATAAATGGACCCTCCATAGCGAAGCGTGTATATAAATGGACCCTCCATAGCGGAGCGTGTATATAAGTGGACCCTCCATAGCGGAGCGTGTATATAAATGGACCCTCCATAATGGAGCGTGAATAATGGACCCTCCTGTAGGAAGTGTGAATGTATATATATAATGGACCCTCCCGTAGGGAGCGTGAATATTTGTGTTATGGACCCTCCATGATGGAGTGTGTAATAGATAATAGGACCCTCCAAGACAGAGTGTGTAGCATGTAACATGACCCGCCCTAGGGTGTGTGAAATAATGACAATAGGACCCACCGAGAGGTGAGCGAAAAATAAGAGAGCCATATGATAAGAATGAAAGTGAAAAGATAAGTAAAGTTGAGATGAATAAGAAGGAAAGTGAGATAGTATGCGAATTGGGTGTTAAGTCGTAGTATAGGACCTTGGTTTATTGCTATGCTTTACATTATCTTTTGGGTATCAAACTATTTTGTATCTTGCTTATTATTTTGGAAATGATGTATTTGAATGCATTGTATTATATTTTTGCCTGCTGGCATACTGTTGATTATATGAAAGTATTAATACAGGTTTTCAGGGTAAACTCATAATTTTGGAAAGTCTCTAAAACAAAGTAAACTCCGTCAATTTTTCCGGAGATTTTTATAAGATAATAATAAGTGTTTTAAAAGGAATTTTTAAGTAACTAATTCTGATTGAGGTAATTAGAGTATTAAATAAGGTAGGGTGTTACAGATAGCTATGGACATGACTAAATAGAATAGGATTGAACCTTAGGGTAATTGGAAACAGACACTAGATGGATCGATAATATAGAAATAGGAAGTTAATGGATAATCTTGTTATTTGTGGTAGATATAAGTGATAACCTAGGGTCTAGAAATGAACATATCATATTTACAAGTTTTAATTAATCTTATGAAGGGAATTGAGCAACAAATGAATTAATTGAGGATTAGCTGAAAGGTCTGAAGCATAAGTGAAGTAACGGAGGTTAGTGGAAAGAATTAAGCATGAAACGGGTTCTAGTCTGTAAATAGGAAGATGTAAGAGAATTTAGGAAATGGTAACAAAGAGATGGATGATGGAATAATTAGATAGTAAGTTAGTAAACAATAAGAGTAACAGAGTGAATAATTAATAATGGAAATAAAAGGGAAATAAGGACGATGAATAATGGAAAGAGAAATAAAAGTTAAAAGCGAGAAAAGAGTAAGTAGTGCAATAGAAATAAGAATAAAAGGTGAGAGAAGAATAAATTAACACAGGTTGGTCAGAAGACCCTGTGGATAAAAAAATAGGGCATAGGTTGATCATAAGACCCTATGGTAGGAAATTAACACAGGATGGTTATAATGACCCTGTAGATAGGCTATTAAAATAAGAATAAGGAAAAGAAATGTAAGAAACAAATGAAATGAAAGGAGAATTAAATAATGAAAATTGGAAGAAGAATGAAAGTAAAAAGAAAGAAAACTAAGTGAATACATTAGAACTTGAATGCGAATGAATTGTGCTTGACTTAGTTTATTACTATGTCTTTTTAGAATTCTTTTACTATGTTCTGTGTAATGTTCACCTCCTTGCTGTTTTTATACAGGTACTGAGACTAAGCTTACACTATTGCAGGCCGAGCAGAAATACCCTCCACCCTGTGGATTGTAAATTAGTTATGAGGGGATCGTGGTTAATTAGGTTTAAGTCAATTTATTTTGGTTTCAAAAACGATTCACTAGTTGTTAGCCTTGAAACTTGTATTATTTTGTTTAGCAGGGCATTAGTGATAGACTGACTATAGTTAGTATATATGTTTATGTTTTAAAATATTCTAGACTGTACAGGTATTCAAGAAAAAAATTTGGAAAGTCCGAAAAACAGAGGAATCTATATCGAATTTTATTAAGGAATTTATAAGTAATTAACTAACTAATGATAATTAAGGTAATTATTTGTGAGGGTGTCACACAATTATTTATGTGGATGGCCAAGGTTATGATTAATATATACTTGCATATTTGCATTTTGACTCACCATGCATTCTTTGGCATGTCCAATTTAAGATCTTGCAAAAATTTAAAGATTATATGTTTTGAGTGCCTATTTGTGACTAGGTGGACTTATTTTCGGTGGTTGGGCTGAACATGGGCGGTGGATCCGTTGCCGGCAGTGGGTGGGTTTTGAATGAAACGGGAGTTGCGGCTAGGTGAGTGGACGTTGACGGCAGTTGGTGTGGCGGTGGTGGATTCAGTTTTTTTTTTTTTTTTTTTTTTTTACTTTTAAAATAAAAATTATTAAAATATCCCTTGTTTTTCAAAACTCAACTTCCTTAATGTATGAGGGCATTTTTGTCTACTAAAAATTTGGTACACTATGCTAAAGTGTTCCAACTAAAAAAACCCTTTACGTATGTTATCAAATCCATATATATATATATATATATATATATATATATATATATATATGATGACTTTTTTTGGCTAAACTTGAATATGATGACTTTATTAAAGTTATAATTAAGTAGCTTATTACACAAGCAAAACTTTCACCTACTTTCGCAAGCTTTAAATCAACATAGACATGCATCTCACATACAACCATCTTTTTAATCATTAATTAAGGTCTTTCTTTAACTTAACAAGCTTATTATATGTTGAAAATGAATAAAGTAAAGGCAATTTAAATAGTCCCCTATTTGCACATTGGAGAAAAAAGGATTTTTAGAAAGCAAGGAGAATATGGCCTAGCTGAAAGGGAAAAGTGGAGGGAGAAAAGAAAGAAAAGTCTCGAGGACTCGAGGGATAAAGGTAACGGATTTTTTTAATATATATTTAAATGAATATATCTTTATTTCTTTGCTATTTTTTTTTTTAAATTTGCATATATATAATTTTTCATGATATCCAAAAAATGATATTCAAAACATGGTATCTAAATATTAGAACATTAAAAATAATCATAGAAAGTAATTAAGCATAAAGTTCACAAATAATAACAATCATAGAAATATAGCTTCACTTGTTGACGAATTTTTTTAAAAATAATCATAAAAAGTAATTCACCAGAAAATTCAGTAATAATAATCATAAAAATATAGCTTCTCTTGAACACCGTACCGTATTTTGCAAAGAATTATATATGACGAGATAATAATAACAACTTGAAGTTAATCACTGCAAAACATACATACATACATACATACATACATATATATATTGTTAGGAATCCATGTTGAATGAAATGAAGTTGTGGTACTAAAGTTATGCTCTTTGATCACATATAATGGATTAATTAGTTTTTTGGAATGGATTTTTTTTCATTTGTTTAAGCTAAGTTCTAACAATTGTTGGATTAAATTATATTACGAATATCGATAGGTATGGGGTTGATTATATTCTTTAATTTATACTCTGGTTTTTCCTTTTCTCTTAGTTAAAATTTGTCTTATTATAAAAAAAAACGAATACCGATAAATAAGTGGAACTATCAAATAAAGAAAGAATTATCATACATTTTTTATGTGTTGACAGAGTGAAAATCATCACGAGCATCCATATTTAAAATGGACAAAAAAATTAAAAATCCTACATTAAGTGAAATACGGTGCTCTCATGCCTAATGAATTTGTCTTTTGGATGAGACTCATCACCATGTATGTTTTTAAACCTTGACAAATAACTATATGTATAATTTTTGTCTAGAACCGGAGCAAAATACCTTTCTAGCTAAAAGGAAGTAAAAAAATATGCGTAGGTCATTTAATTAATGTGGTATATGCAAATTCCGTGCAAAAATATGAAACAAAAATATCGTACCTTTTCTTCTTGAATAAACTTTAAGAGCAAATTGTTTTCTAAAGTTCGAGCATATTACACCTTTTAACCAACCCTTGTCCGATGAAAAATACCTTTCAGGTTGTTATGCCTTAATTATCAAGTTAATATAATTGTTAGTTTCATTTGGTCAGCATATCTTTAAAAGATTTAACGGGCATAACATCCTAGCCTATGGTGCTAGTAATTAATGGTTGTAGTCCTTTAATTATATTCGTTTGAAGAAATGTTGAAAAACATTGAACAAAAAGTTGCATCAGTCTCATTAAATTTAGCTTTTGACTCAATATAGCTAGTAAATGCTCAATCTAACAATAGCATTTACATAATGAAAAGAAAGAAAGAGAGACACCGAGCATAAATGACATTGGCTTAACGAAGGAGTTAGAGTGATTGTGTTATTCCATATGTATGTGGTAGGCAGCAAGAATCGTATTCCTCCGACAACCTTTCAAAAATGATGCTTGCTATTTTAATATATTTTTTAAAGTTTGATTCACTTTTGGCGTTTTTCATTTTTTAGCGAAAGGTTCAATAATTAATTATTGGATCTTAGAATGTACAACAAGAGACATTTAAAAAGTTACTCACTCCGTCTCATATGTTATGATCTTTTGGAGATTTCACACGGATTAAGAAATGAGTAAATGATGTAAGAATTTGGTATAATTTGACTAAATTACCCCATTTAATAAAAGGAAAAAGAGTAATAATAAATGTATGAAGATTATATTGAAGAGAGATGAAGAAATGAGTGATGAAAAAGAGAATGCAATAAACAAGAGTATGTTTGGAAAAAAATTAAATGAGTCTTGGATTTCTAAAAAAATCATGACCTATGGGACAAAATAAATCTCCAAAAGCTCATAACATACCTATGAGACGGAGGGAGTACATTATGGTTGAAAGATGTAGACTCAGCTTAATTAATAAAGCTGCATGATATGAAATAATTGTAATCAGGATTCAAATTCTAATGATAATATTACATCACTTAATTGATTATTATTTGGGGTGAATTGTAATAAGAATTTTTTTTGACTTTTTTATATTATTTAATTAATTTTTTTTATTTTCCTTAAATATATGTTGGAATGCCTGACTTGCCGGCATGTAGGGTCGGCAGGGCCTGAATTTTTGGAGCTAAAATTTTTAATAGGCAAAAATTGCGGGCCATTTGTGAGCGTGGACAGAGCCTATCCGCCCACCCTAATTGTCAATGTTAATTGAGAGTCGGGTAGAGTACAATTCATTTGTAAGAAGTATATTTTTAACGAAATTTGTTGAAAAAATATAAGCTTAGGTATTACTTCCTCCGTTCAAAAAGTTAGTAAATTTTGAAAATTCAACAAAAATAAGGAAACATGTTTTTAATGCATTATCCCCTCAAATCAACCAATTACCAAAGTAAATATTTAATGCATGTTTCCTTAATTAACTAATCATAAAATATACAATGCAATTTCAATTTTTTTATTCACTATTTTAACTTTAATTTTAAACAAAAATTTGTTTTTTTTACTAACCATGTGAGACGAAGGGAGTAATAAAGTTACTGGAACTATTAAAAGTATCTTAAGTCAAAATAAGTTCAAAACTAATTCAAATTTAATTAACAGAACTCCTCATTTAATTCATTGACTCTTCTCCATCACACTTGAAACATATCAAGTGTTGAAAAAAAAAAAAAAACCGCTTGATCAACATCAAATGTTGTTAAATTGCTCATTGCTTACATGATTGAGCATCCATTTACGTTGTCTTCACTGAAAAGGGACATAAGTTTCTCTTCCGTCTCATGCGTTGTGGGAACTGTTTGCACGTTCCGAACGTAACCCGCCGGAGCTCTTTTATCATAGACTCCAGAGGCATGAGGATAGGACACCACATGTTGTGGAACATAAGGCCAAAATTCAGCTCTTTTCTTGCCAGTTCTCTTAACCCTCTTCAACACTTTGTTTGGATCAACATAACCATTAACTGTTACCTTGCTTTGCTTTCGGTTTATCTCCACAGATTTTACTCCTGCAATACATTAATAGAAATAATGATGCGAGTATAGCTTTATAACAAAATTATGTTTCACAGTATGCATATGCAAATAATGGAGTTAATCAAGTGGTTATGGTATGTTTCCTTTTGTTGGCTTTACTTAATTAGTTAAATTTCATATAAACTAATTTTTAATTTAATTTATATCATAACCGTAACAATAAAGTGGGTATATTATATGATGTATCTTTCGTCACATACGGAATTTTGCTCTGAATATTGTAAAATTGTAGTAGTTTCCAAACTAAGTAGAACTAAATAATAGGAAATATAGGAAGGAATGTCAATCATCATCATTCAGATACAAAAGATAACGACACCCGATTATATTGGGTACTTGAAGTCACTTTAACTTTTACTATTAGACTTCAACAATATGATTACAAGTTACCATGCCATTAGGCTCGGTGCCAAATGTTGCAATTTTCGCTTTTTTTCTCATCAGCATGAAGAGATTTTGTTATTACTTCAGCATTAGAGAAGAGTTTAATCCAAATGATTAGTAAATTTAATTTTTATTCAATTTTAAAAAAATATTTTCAAGTTAAAATTTACAACTTTCTCTTTTTTTTTTTTTCACACTCACAAGTGAAGAATGTGTTAAGATTTAAACATAGTAGGCTCCTAAACATTAATTCATTAATAAGAGAGTAAGAGTCTCATGGCTTAAGTGTTTTATGGAGTTACTTCTAACATTTATATATACTCCCTTTAAAGGATGACATTCGAGGTTGCTTTCTTCATATTGACATTGATCCACCCTTTTTTTTAGGTTGCTCCAATCATCTACCAGTGTTCGGAAATATACCTTAAATCTCTGTAAATAACTTTTCTGTGGTCCAATTTTTCAATGAAAGAGACCACAAATTATTAGGAATTAAACATATGAGGATAAAATAACCATAAAAACTAGTCCATTAGATAGCTAGAAGAGGCACATGACTTAATCAAGTACTCTTTCTGGTCTCAAATATAAGAAAAAAAAACTAACTTCACATTTATCAAAAAGTTAATTGAGTGCATTTAATTTTCTCGAATTCATTAAAAAGTTGACTACTTTAAAAAACATATATTGAAAATGAAACAAAAATTAAATGATGCAACCGCTTTATTAAGATATTTTAAGAATGATTGCATTGAGAATAGAAAGTTAATTAAACTTTAATTATATTTGAGATATATAATAGAGTGCTTTTATTATTTGCTTATATGTGAGACATGGATGGAGTATCACACTAAGCTTGCAAAGCTAACAAAAGACTCCTAACAGATTTCTATACTTTTTCTCTCCCATCCCATAGGTACGTACTACGTAACAAGAAATGAACTTTTTGCTGTAACAAAAATATTTTTAAATAAAGTAAATTATTATAAATATAAAGTTCAATATAAGTACTCAGGCATGAATTGTGAGTTTGTGACTTTGTGAGTGCACAAAAATAAAACATTGCGCAGTACACTTGACCTATTTCTTTCCTTTTTCTTTCCCATAACGGCTTTTGTAGGCCTCCCTTTGAGGAAAAAAAGGAACAAATAAATCTCTTATAATTTTTTAAGTGAAATAATTGAGAAACCTAAGCAGGGAGGTTTACACATAAATCTACGTATAGGATTTTAACACTGGTTATTTTTTAAATTAAAAAGATAAAATAAAAAAACATAAATAACAAATATTTTAATCTCTACATAGATCTTTTAATCATTTTTCATTTTTTAAAATCAACTTTATTGATGGAGCTGCCATATCACATTAAGCTTGAGATCGAGTTTAAGTTCAAATCTCAACAACTACATTCTCCTCCTCTCTTTTATTAAAAAAAATTGAAAAAAAAAAAACTTTACCTATTAAAAAAACATAGTTAATCAATAGTCTAATAAATTCCTAGATTAAGTATATTATATTGACAGAGTGAAATTACCATTATGTGTATGAAAAATGGTTTGTAACATCAATTTGAGTAATCTCTTGATGACCTTGAAATAGATCTCTTGACCATTATGTATGTGTATGCAAAAGAACTATCTAGGCCTCCAATGGCACGAGTTATGCACTACACTAGGCAAAAAATATGTGAGATGAAATTAGCTATTGAGCTCCAGGAATGAAAACCTTTCATGGTAGACACCGCATTTTTCACTATTCGTTCGCAGCCATCGCAGTCCATTTTGACTTTGATCTCAACTGTCTAAAACAATGAAGACCAACTCATGTGAGGAATCGAATGAATTGAATGATGGGAGTTGCAATATATAGTAAAAAAGTTTAAGAAATAAGAGAAACAAAGGAAAAAGGGTTCTTTAATTTCTTGTGCTAATTAATGAAAGCACCTGCATAGTTTTGAGTTTTGTCTTTGTGGTGGGTACAATAACGCAAAAGTTATAGAGGTAATCAAGGGCACCCATTTCTTTTTCTAGAAAGAAAGGGCGGAGAGAGTGAGTGAGTGAGAGAGAAGACTGACACAGATCAAACATGATCGAGGAGGTGGTGTTTAAATAGGAAACTAAGATTCAGGGAGAGAGAAAGAGAGAGAGAGAGGAAGGTTCAAAAGCAGTGTCTAGAAAATTTAGTTAATATTTTAAACAAAAATAATTGCAGGGTAATATGTCCGTAAAGGTAGGTATTATTGTTTAAAAAAGAACACTGGCTTCTGATGGAAAAAGACCTTCTCCATACAACAAAAACATGATTCGTAACATTTATTATTTTTCATATTATGTAGCTTTTACAAACGCTATATACACGATTGCAATAGAAAATAGGGAGCTACTAGCATGCAACCTTCTCTTAAACCAATAAGAAATTGCCACTTAATTCACCTGTTGCCAAGCCAAACTCTGAGTTACTAGACGTTGCGAGTTCTAGCAACGCAAACTCTGATGCCAAGCCACGTGTGAAGACAATGGATAGTCATGAATATGGTGATGTCTTAGCTTTGGTGATGATTCTAAAGGAAAATATTATGAAAAGTACATGAAGAAGAGAAATGCTAAACTTAAGGAAGATTGGAGTTCGAACAGAGCAGAGAAGGAAACTAGGATGAAGGCCATTCAAGATAGTCTTGACTCTTGAGCAAAGGTGAATTAAGTGACAACTTCTTATTGGTTTAAAAGAAGGTTGCATAGCAACAATCCAATTTTGGATTGCATATTAGAAATTTCCTAGAAAATATCGGTATCAGATGATCGCACTTTGAAAACGCTACTCAAAATAATCATTTAATAGTGTTTATGTTAAAAACTCTAAAAAACACTCAAACAATTATAAAAATAAAAAAAAAAGCAAGAAAGTGCTACTGAAATACAAGAATTATTAGAAGCACTTTTTCTAAAATGATATAGAAAGTTAGTCAATCGTAACACTTTTTACTGTAAATGGTATTAAATTTGAGATTGCTAGAGAACAGTTATACTCAAGTACTTGAATGTGATATTGGGATATCAAGATGATGCCTTAGGATGAAAGGCAGTTTTTCAATTTGAAATAATTTTTAAAAAAAATGATGTAGTTCCCAAAGAAAGTGTAGCATGTTGAACACAAGTAGTAGAGAATCCCTTCAAAATGTTGAATGATAAAATTTTCAAAGGAAGAAAACTCCATAACATGGGAAAGTATCACACACAATATGTATCACTAACTATCCATAATCTTCATACTATTATAAGTTATCACATGATATTTATCTTTGAGATATATGCTTAACAAGACAAAAGTGTTGAATTGAATTGCATACATTGTTCTTGTCATGGCATATAGGATTATTCGTATAAGCTTCTAAAGTTGATTTTTGGCTTTGGGATCCTGGGGATGGTTCTTTCACTAGTAAATCAGACGATTTTAATATGGTGTCGAGTATACACGACACCATCGGTGAGTACATACGATTACCTATTATTAGCAGTAACAAACAGGAAAATAAGCAAAAATGACCGGTCACATGTCTTTCAAAACCAAAGGATCGGACCATTTTGAAAAACTAAATCAAAGACACGCCATTAAAAGTCTTCTTCCTGACTAGCTTATAGCATAAAAAAAAAAACAAAATATGGAGGCTTTCAACATCATCCTCATTCCTTGTTCTCTAATGTCTTCGAAAGCAAGAGGAAAGCAACAAGCACACCTAAAAATGAGTCCAGATCTGAAATTCATCAACTCCCGAACCAGTATTGCAACTTCGTGGACCTAACCGTATTTTTTTGCTCAGCCTCACTTGTGTTTAGCTTGTACCTGTTGTACCATGGTCTGATCTGAGTTTCTTATTTAACATTTTGATTTGATTCCATTGTTAAGTGCTTAAGTTTTACCTTTGATGTTCGTCAATTTGAGCACTCTTTCCTTTGTCACTTTCAATGATGTATTTTTGGGATTTTTTTTATTTTGTTTAGGTTGTTGTTGATCTGTGTTCGTTTTTGCTGGGTTTTACTATTAAATGTATATACTATTTTTATTTTGAATGAATGGGTTTTGTTTTTCAACAAGGATATTTACTATAACTTTTAATTTTTTTTTTTTAAATATAACTTTTAGATTTTAATCATGCTCTTTCAAGAAAAACAAATATGCTATCTAATGTGACCAACTACAATTACAATGTCGTTTTTTAAATTTAATTGTCAATTAATAAGTTATCAATATATCACAGCTATAATTCATAACATTAATTAAATTGACAATTAATAATTAATAGGTGTTACTACCATGCAATAAAAAATTGAATGGTTGCTATGCAACTCATTATTGAACCAATAAAACCTTGCCACCTAAGACATGTATGCCACATCATTACTTAAATTAGTCAAAATTAAGTTTTGCAATTTGGTCCAACATAAAAACTAGATTATTGTAATTTAGTCATTTTGTACTTTTAGACAAATTTTAAATTTTAAATTTTTTTTTATATACGAAGAAGGGAGATGAGCGAAGGAAGCAAGGAAGGAAAGGGAATGGCGGGTGGCAGGTGGCGGTGGTGGCGGTGGCGCCGGCGTAGGCGGCGGTGGCGGTGGTGGTGGGTTTTGAGAAGTGAAGATGAGTTCTGAGTTTAAGATTTTTTTTATATTAAAAAAAATTAAAATTTATAATTTGTCTAAAAGTACAAAAGGACTAAATTGCAATAATCTAGTTTTTATGTTGGACTAAATTGCAAAATTTAATTTTAACTAATTTAAGTAATGATGTGGCATACATATCTTAGGTGACAAGATTTTATTGGTTTAAGAATGGATTGCATAGCAACCATTCAATTTTTTATTGTATTTTAGAAATTTCCTAATTGATATAATGGTTAAACTTAATTAATTTGGTCTGTGTAGACTCTGGCCCACACTCAACCTACAATAATTGGTCCATTAAGTTCACCACCTTCCCCTGCCCAGGGAAGTCTCCAAGCGGTGCTGCATTTCTCAGGTGCAGCCTTTCGCGACAAAAACATTCACTATCAGCGGCATTGCGATTTCGCTCGGCGGCTTCATATTCATTCTTTTCGCTTGGAACCGTACTGCCATCTTTGAAAGCTTCATTTTCACTACCCACATAAACAGATATCTTATGTAACAATTAAAATACCAAACCAATCTAGCAACTACGAACGAGGAAGGCTTTTAACCAAAACGGAACAATTTGAAAGCGACCAAAAATTATAAAATTAAATGGGGATTAATTAAACAGAAATAGTATTAATGTTTTATTTTATTAAAAATTTATTTTTTGAAATATACTTTCAGCATATATGGATCATATTGCAAAATGATCCAGCAAGTTACCGGTAAACAAACTATAACCATCGATATATTTTCAGTGAGAAATCAATGGTTTATACCTTTGGCACCACTGGTGATGTTGTATTTTACGGCACCACATAAAACGTTAACTAGTAAATGGGCTTATTCCTAGTTACGCTCCCTTAGCTTCCAAATTCTGCCATGGTGCCAACTGTGAGTAACGCTATAAATTTAATTTGGACCGCTAAGGCTCCTGCGAGCTTTCATGCATTCGGTTGAAAACTATTCCTCAACAAGCTTCCAACATAGGATAATCTTGCTAATTTGGATCGTGTGGTCTCGAAAGTTAATTTGCAGCGTTGTGGTGTGATTGTGGATGTGCAATGTTCTTTTTGTAAGAATGTTGCAGAAACAAATTATCATCTTTTTGTTGCTTGTCCCGTAGCGGATGTACTTTGGAGTTTTATATATGGTTGATTGGGCTATGTTAAGATGAGTTCTAATTCCTTGGACGAATTCTTTCTAGAGCACTATAATTTAGGGAAGACCAAGAAGAGCAGAAACTTTATAGGTATGATTTGGATGTGTACCCTGGATTATTTGGATTAAGAGAAATTTTGTCATATTCAATCATGATGAGGTTGATATTCTAGGTTGGGTGGATTTCATTAAGACCAAATTTTGGTCTTGTTTGTGTAATCTAGCTATTTCTTTCTTTCTTTCTGTAATTGATGTATGACACCGTTATTGTGTATTGATATGGTAGGCTGATTTTGCTTTTGGTCCCTGTTGTTGTAAGGATCTGCTATACTCTTTTTCTCTTATTTAAGATTTTTTCACCGGTTTTCTTTTTCATATCAAAGTTTTTAAGGAGGTAGAGATCTTAATTTTGCCATGGTTGATTTTTTTAGGTGGTGGATTGTTTGTGGTTTTGGTGCCGTTTTGGTTGCTTCACTTTCTCGTGAAGTGGATTGTATTGTTCTTTATCGGTTTTGGTCTTTATTGAGCACACTTTGTTCAAACCCTTCATACAAGGTGGTCGGGGTTCAAGTGTATAAAATGATATTTATTTTGACCCCGGTTTTGGTGTTAATAAAATTCTTTGCTTAAAACAAAAAGAGTTTAATACGTGCGCACTAACAATGTAGAGATTTTCAATATATCATCCATCATTTATTTGCATTACTTTTATTTAGAAATCAATTATCGTATACCTTTGGATTTACACAGATTGTATAAACTATTTTCTCAAAAAATAATTTGTAACTAAAAATGATATATAGTAACAAGGAGGAGATTAATACGCCTATGTATTCATGATGATCCAATCGGAGAGGAGAATAATTGACCCAGCCTATTATGTTCTGCGACCTACCTAAAGTGTAAAGTGGCTCTAACTTTCGAACCCTAAAAAGATGGAAAAAGAAAAAGAGCATTACGCAAATCCAATTCACAGAACCACCGCCCAAGAATGAAAGTTCTTTGTTGACCTGTTTGGGTTGAACTTTTTGTGGCTGTCATTTGGTTTTTCTTTTTTGGCATTTTGGCAGGTAGACATTCATTCTGTCCATGTGATGTACAGTATCTTGTATCGGTCATTTTCCCTTCCCATCATTTGCATTTTCAATTTGAAGCCAAATATTTTTAATTTTTTGGTCAGAGGTGAAAAACGAAAAGAAAATGAAAAGGGGAGTGACCAAATAAAATTTTGAAAAACTTCATACTATTAAGTATTAACATTCACTCATGCCAAGAAGTCGTAGTTACAGTTTGACATTTTGTAAAATAAAAATTGATTTTTTGTTTTATTAATTAATTCTAAAGTAACTATTGATTAATAGGAATTACATTTGGAAGTATTAATAATCTCGCCCAAAGCAATAAAAGAAATCTCACCTAAGAGTAAGTAGTCGAATTTATTATTTAAGACTTTTTTTTTGTAAGTTCAATTTGTTTTTGGTAAAAAAAAAAATGAACCAGACAAATGGGAATATCAACTAATCATAAATTTATCTTCTCTCTAAAAGCTTGTTTAGCTGAAGAATCAGGTACAGCATTCCACTTATGACTTTATAAGAGACATGCAATAATAATAATTCTAAGTCCACTGGCAATCACTGCATTCCTGGAGAATTTCATCAACATATGTATTGGAATGGTTGAGCTTCTTCCATGCATAGGTAATGGCCTGGCAGCAATCTGTAAACATTGCGCATGTGAAAAACCAAGTTCCACTTGCTAGTTATTGGTAGTACGTATTGGCAATTAGGGTTTGGGCTGCCCAGTCCTCCCACAAAAATTGGGGGCATGGCTTGAGTTTTTAGCCAAATTTTCAACGAGTCTTAGATTCCAAACCCCACAAAATATCTCCAAATTAAACCCCAATTTAATGTATGAAATAGCAATAATATCCTTTATTAAAAAAATGTTATATTTTGAATCCCAAAAACTATCCCCACATCCCATCTCTTCCCTCCAAAGCAACCATAATCCTCTCATCTTCCTCCTCATGCTAAACCTATACACTAACCCTATTCCATACCTTTATTTCACAAATGCACTAAAAATATATCCACACTCATAACTTTTCATCTTCCTACAAGTTACTCCCTCTGTTTCACTTTAAGTATCTTTTTGGACTTTTGCACATAGATTTAAAAAGTATTGATTATGATGATTATTGTAATTAGTTTTATGTGTATTTTGTCAAAAATACCCCTATTTAATATTTTTATTTTGTCAATGCATAATTACTAGTATTACAAATTTCAAAATTAAAACAACATTAAATTTAAGGGTAAATAAGGAAAAACAATATTAAATGTTGCCTAGATTTGGTAGAAGACACTTATTTTGAAACAAAATTTTGATGTTAAAAAGACACTTAAAGTGAAATAGAGGGAGTAGTTTGGTACTTTTGTTTTTTTTTCACCGTTCGTAAATTCTCGAAAAATTATTTTTCACTGAAATATTTTTTTCGAGAGGTACCTCTTAGAGTTTTAAGAATTTTTCGGAGAGGTAGCTCTAGTAATTTTTTCCGAGAGGTACTCTCGTAAGGTTATCATATGCACTGATAGATAACAAACACCTTTCATCTCTTGAGCAAAAACATTCCATGTTTTTTATTATCCCTACAAGTTGTTCAACCCCCCTCTCTCTCTCTCCCTCCCTCTCTCTCTCTCTATGAATTAACCCTTCTCCATGTCTTCTTCCTCTGTGCTTGAATATCAATCCATCACAAAATAATAATAATAATAATAATAATAATAATAATAACAATAATAATAATAATAATAATAATAATAATAATAATAATAATAATAATAATAATATTGGTGTAGTGCATTCATTCGCATTCGTGATTATTGTTTCTTTGAATCACTTAACAGCTACTCACTCCTAGGGTGTGGAGATTGAGAAGGAGTACAACAAATCAATTACTTCTCTTCCTGCATGCCTTCGTTTATAAGAAATAAATTATTTTTTTAGTCATAGATTCCGAAAAGTACCTCTGGTAAATTATTTCAGCGGAAAAAAAAAAATTTCAGAGAATCTCGTGTTGGAAAATGTTTTTCTGACATTGGTTCATTGGAAACATTATGAACATACAGTGAAAAAAAAAACACGAAAATACCAAACTGACTTGTAGGAAGATGAAAAGTTATGGGCATGAATATATTTTTAGTGTCTTTGTGAAATAAAGACATAGAATATAGTTAGTGTATAGGTTCAACATGAGAAGGAAGATGAAATGATTAGGGTTTCTTTGGAGGGAAGAGATGGGCGTGGGTAGTTTCTGAGACGTGAGAATAATTTGTGGGGTTCAAAATATGACATTTTTTAATAAAGGGTATTATTTTCATTTCATACATTAAATTGAGGTTTGGGATACTTTATGGGGTTTGGAATCTAACACTCATTTTCAATTAGGGCTGTATAAATTGCGACCATTTTTTGGCGGGCAACAAGCGGCCCGCGGGCAATAAAAAAAATTGCAGTCTTGTAAACAAGTCCAAAGTGAAAAAGTCCAAAATACCAAAACTTAAGTATATATATTTGTTATGGATTTTGATATCCATTTTATTTTTAAGTATTGTATGTTATATTTTTTTTTTAATTTTTTTTCAAAAAAAAAAAAAAAAAGAAATTGATGTTGAGCGAAAATTTAGTACTACTAAATCTTAATATTGTGTTTTATTTGTAAATACTGCTTTATGCTTCGGTCTTGCTGTTGGCACTAAAAAATCAAGATTTATTTGTAAATACTAAATCTTAATTTTTACCTGTTGCTGCTGCCTGCTGAATTTCTTTTTTTTCTTTTTTAATTTTTAAATAAAAAGCGGGCGGCCCGCATGCTTGCTCGCAAAAAATGTGCGCGGGCAGGGCATGGATTTTCTACCCTAAAGTCAAAAAGGCTAGCCCATGCCTGCCCGTAAAAATGGTGAGCACTTGCGAGCGCGACCCATGCCCACCCATTGGCCCTAATTGCCATTAGGCACATGTCCGTAGATCCCGTTCGCAATTTTTTGTTTTGCGGGCAGGACACAAATTTTAGGCCCAAATTTCAAGTTATGCTTGACCACAAGGGTTTTAGTTTTTTAAGCCCCCAATTTAATCACTTGACCTCCTTTTTTTTGCCAAAACCCAAAATTGCCCTTTTTTTTCTGGGTTTATAACACACTCGTTGAGGGCTAAGCGAGAATTCAAAAAGAAAAAAAAATATAGCTCGCTGAGAGGTCAACGAGCTATGTAAATTTACACACTCACTTGCCCCTCAACGAGTTTTATTTTTATTTTTCTTTTTTAGACTTCTCGTTGAGGCCTCAGCGAGAGTGTAAAATTTGTGTAGCTCGCTGGCACCTCAGCGAGCTATATTTATTTTCTTCTTTTGCCTTCTCGCTGAAGACAAAGCGAGAGTGAGCATTTTTTTTCTTCTTACAATTCAGCTAGAAGCACATTCCCTTGAAACCAAAGTTGCCATTAAAACCAGCAAGCTAAAGGCCCAAGGAGGACCTAAGCAGACCCCTTCCTCCAATTTGAGGAATTGTTTCCTGCTAGCTAACATCGAGATTAGGTTTCACCCACCACCCCCTCAGCAGATATGTACCTATATTGTATCATCAACTACTTCACTTAACAAAGATATTGAAGTCGATCAATCAATTGAAGATTGATATAGCTTTTTCTTCAGCGAAGAAGAAAAAAAATGCTCACGCTTTGTTTTCAAAGGCAAAAAAAGAAAAAAAAAAATATAGCTCGCTGAGGTGCCAGCGAGCTACACAAATTTTACATTCTCGCTGGGGCCTCAGCGAGAAGTCTAAAAATGAAATAAAAAATAAAGCTCGCTGAGGGGCCAGCGAGTGTGTAAATTTATATAGCTCGCTGACCCCTCAGCGAGCTATATTTTTGTTTTCTTTTTGAATTCTCGCTTAAACCCTAGCAAGTGTGTTATAAACCCAGAAAAAAAGGGCAATTTTGAGTTTTGGCAAAAAAGGGGATCAAGTGATTAAATTAGGGGGTTAATAAACTAAAACCTTGACCACAATGCTCGTGTTTTTTGCGGATAGGCTACGGGTGCCTCATTAAAAAATAAAATTTCTGTGATTCTTTTCTCTCACAGTGTCACTTTGACTTTTTTTTTTTAAAAAAAAAAAAAACTAAAGAAACTAAAAATGAATAAAATTACTCACTTCACTAGTTCACTTGGCTTAGGGGTGTAATGGCCCGGTCCGGTCCGGTCTTTAATGAACTTTGGGGACCGGACCAATTAAATTAACGTGGTCCGATCTGGTCCGGTCTAGAAGTTTTTCATATGCAAAGATCGGACCGTTCATAAATGGTCTGGTCCGGTCCGGTCTATTTAGACCATAACAATAACAATTTAATATATAACCTTTTTTCTTTTTTTTCCACTAAAAAATTTAATAGATGCATTAATCATTACAACAAAGAGCATATTTAAATATTAATACTCCCTACTACTCTAATAACAATTCTTTTTCTATAAGAAAAAAACAATTGCAAACACTCTAAGAGGAAGGGTATCAGACCTTGAGTGGTGGAAAATGAGTAGGCTTTGAAGGATTGGCTAAATCCCATACCGGATGCAAACAATACATGTAATAATAATTTCAAGATAGGATTTCACATTTAAGCAAACAATATATGCACTGGAGAAAAAAAAAATTAAAACTTGACACGTTTTCACAAAAGCAAAAAAAAAACTTACCGGTCCTTACTTTATGTCTTACAAGGTGTCCAACCAGAGCACTTTTGTTTGTCCTTTGTGTGTTTTATTTTTTATTTTTTTTTTAATATTTGAATTATTGGTCCGGTCTTTGTGGTCTCAAAATTTGTGAGACCGTGGACCGGACCATAGTAAAACGGTCCAAAAATATTAAGACCGGACTAGATCATGGATCAGACCGGACCATATTTTTCGATCTGGTCCGACCAGTCTCGCGGTCCGATGTCCGGTCTTTGTAGTCTCAAAATTTGTGAGACCATGGACCGGACCATAGTAAAACGGTCCAAAAATATTAAGACCAGACTAGATCATGAGATCAGACCGGATCATATTTTCGATCCGGTCCGACCAGTCTCGCGGTCCGAGATCGGATCACTTACACCCCTAAGTTGGCCTATGCCTAGCACAGTCACTCGAACAAAGGCTAAGCACCTGCAGCTATTTTGTAAGCATAATCAATCACCATGAGGCATAAAAATATAAATTAAGGGGGCCGCCCAACCAAAAATATTGCCCTGCACCACAGCTAGTTGAAGTAGCCTTTCTTCTTTCGGTAAATATATGTGGTTTTGGTTTTTTTAACGGTAAATTGTATTTTAACTTGCAAATATTTTTTTTTATATAAAATAATATACAGTCTGAATCTTACAGGGAATATAACCAGGTATAACAAAGTGAAAAATCCCTTTTATCTTCTGGTGAAAGGTGATGAATGAGTTAAAATAAGAAGAGTATATGGGGTATAGAAGCAAATACAATCCTTGCCCCCTATAACTCAAACAGCAGCAGGTGCGGCCTCTTCCGGTGCAGCGCCCTTATCATCATCACTTCCTTGACTTCCTTTATATGCATTCTGTAAAAACTTATGCTCCGAGGGCAGATTTTTCCTGGCTTTCCGGCTTCCTTCGACTTTCCATAGATCCCAAACCCGAGTTTTCGGTGGTGGTGTTGCATCTGCAATTGGTGCAACTAATCCTGGTTTTCCATCATCAATAACACCATCAATTAAACCGTATTCCTTAGCTTCCCAAGGATTCATAAAATTATCGCGATCAGTGTCCACTTCAACCTGCAGACGAAATAAATCGAAGGGGTGAAACACTCAAACATATAAATCATATTGGTCAACAACATAAACTAATGAGATATTTAGATAAGGAGGTTCTACCTGCTCTTCAGGCTTCCCTGTAACTCTTGATAGTATCTTGTTTATCTTAATTTTGTGGTACGCCATTTCTCGTATACGAATGCTCATATCGGTAGCCTGTAATTGTCTCACATAAGTTAGCAAGATATACAATGAAAAGTTTTAGCTCAGAGCCCCTAGGATAAGTCACTATACAAGTCACTTTCCAAAATAACACATCCTACACTGCATACTCGTGATAGTAATTGCAGCAGCCAGCAGACATTCTGAATTTTTTAATAGATGGTGAAACAATTCATGGTACAATACTTTTATCTAGGGAGAAAGAATTGATCAAAATTCACATTTTGCAATTAAATATTATCAGCGTTGGTTTCTGCAAAATTACTTTCTAAACAAGATACATCAAATTTTCACTATGCAGCAACATGAAAAGAAAGGCATGTCAATCAAATAAGTCAAGAATTCAACAAGGAAACTGGTTTCATCAGTTTCACTTTCATATGAAACATGATCAAACATTCAAGAAATAAATTACAAATAAAATGGCATGTATCAAAGAATTTTGGTAAGATATGTTAAGCTTTTGCAGGTATTGCTAGAACCTAATGCAATATATAGAATCTACATTTACAAACAAAAAACCAAAGTGCTTTCCCACTAGGTGGGTTGGCTATATAATTCAAACAACACACCACTGTGTTCTATCAAAAACCAACTACTCCACTTGGCCATTTAGATCTATATTTTCACTGATAGTTTCACTTAGTTTTTTTTTGGGCTTCCCCTTCCTCTAATAGGACTAACCTCCATCTGGTCAACTTTACTAACTGGGGTTTATGTTGATCTTCTGTTCACATGTCAAAACTCAACCATTTTAAGCACGATTCTACCATCTTTTCTTCAATAGGTGCCACTCATACTTCCCTTTAATATATGCAATCCTAATCCTATCTTTTCTTGTACGCCACTCATTCACTGTAACATTCTCATCTCTGCCACAATCATCTTATGCTCTTATTACAACTATAACGTCCAACCATAAGGCCTTGTTGATCTTATGGTTGTGTAGTAGAACTTTCCTTCTAGCTTGATAGGTACATTTATACCACAGTTAACACATAAAGCATTCCTCCATCGTCCATTCAGCTGGAATCCTATGATTTATATCTCTCTATTTCTCATTTTCGCCACCACTTTGTACTACAGAATCTACATTGATCACATAAAAACCTCTGCCGCCAAGTGGAACCATTATTCTATAAAACTTACGCAAAACCAGTAAGTTTACTTTTCACTAGTTACCAAGGTGGCTTTTCAACCATCTTCGCTTTCAAAACCTTGCTTCCAGCTAGGGACGATCCAGAAACCCGGGGAGGGAGGGACCCAACTGAATAAATAAATATATTTATGTGTGTACAATTATATTGAAATTGACATGATCCATTTGGACCCATCCTCATCTGATAGGATGAATATTATACTTGTTGAATATCTAAATTTGTTGAAAAAAAATAGATGAGGGAAATGTTCAAATTGTTCTACAAAAGATGTGTTACCAATTTTGATGAACTTATTTGGTGGCATATACATTAGAGCTGGCAATATTCATATCTTTGAAGGACCAATTTACATTTTCTTTTTAAATCTCTAAAAATAATTAATACATCATTTTCTCATAAAAACTTGTTTTGTATAATTCTAAACATGTACCCATGAACATTCAATAAAGTAAACTCAAGAAAAAATTGTTTAAGCATCATTCTATGCAAACAAAAAAAAAAGATATTTTATTTTTAAAGGGCTTAATTATGTCACAAGTCTCTGATGTTTAGGATACTTTTGTCAGATACCCTTATTCTTTTTTTTTTTTCAATGTGATATCACGTAGGATTCTAATGTTACATATCAGCAAAATTGACCAGAATTGGTAATAGGGGTATATGACAAACCCAGAAGTAACTTCGAAGAGTCAGACATAAAAAAAAAAAAGAATAAGGGTATCTGACAAAAGTACCCCAAACTTCAGGGACTTGTGACATAATTAAGTCTTTTTAAAGTATCAATTAGTGCCAATGCAAATCAATTTAAGGATGATTCTGTATGAAAGTTCTTTTAGAACCCATGCCCCCCTCCCCCCACAAAGTCTGTCCGTGCTGCCAACAAATGAGCTTGGAGCTCACCTAGAACCAGCCCTAGCCCATAAGATTGAGGTATGGTGATGATGTGGGACGTTTAATCCTCCACAAGGCCACCTATCCTCATCCCTTACACAGATGCTTGCACATCCAACTGTAGCAATAATATACTAAATGAAATATTTCACTTCATAAAGCATCTGAACTCTGTTGCTTAGTAATTAAAACAAAACATTGCATTTGCATACATGGATCATAATTGAAAGAACATGGAACCAGGTACAAACACAGTTTCATGTATGCGTTGGCACATTTATAGAAACAATTTCAGGGTTTTTCTAATGCTTTGTGTTGTGCATCAAGCACCACCAAGCAATGAACAGAACAAAAAGTTGTTCTGTGACTCAGTTATTTTCCCTGTGCTGTCCTCTCTATCTTGGCAAGTCCCTTGCTATTTTGCAAATCAAACAAAGCCTAGGTCCCATAATTATCGTGAATGAAAAAGCTTATTTTCATGAATCATGAATCATTAATTGAACCATGTTGTAAGACATGGCAACGAAATGTTAATTAGATTGAAAACCATACAGTAAAAGTATGTTTAATCAAAACCCCTAAATCATTACTAGTGAACACATGAAATGCATTTGAACCTTTACATCAAAGGTGTAAGGAATTTGGATGTAGGACTTGACAAATGTAACAAACAAGATGGTCAATGTCCCACTATTACCGAGGATAAACATGCTCAGATATACTAAAAAGTAACAAAATGAGTTAAAAATGGATAACCTATTACCCAATGAAATTAATGGTATGTGACTGGCAACAACTAAAGAACATAAATTAGTTGTTAGTTCAGAAACCCAACATGGCCTATTAGAGTTGTTAAACACAGAAATTTTATTTTGTAGATAGTCTAGATATAAGGGTTGCCCAGTGCACGAGGCTCCCACCTAATGGGGTCTAGAGAGGGTAGATGTACGTAGCCTTACTGCCGCCAGCGGAGATGTTGTTTCCAAGATTTGAACCCGTGACTTCTTGGCCACTAAGCAACAATCTTACCGTTGCGCCAAGGCTCACACCCTCAGTGGATAGTCTGGATATGCATGTGAAAAAGTACTTTGGTAATAAAAATATGAATCACTCAATGTCACCTAATAAAGTTGTTAGTTATATTTAAGCAACCGATTTAAAGCGAATAACCAGGGGTTTATCATATTTTAAAAGAGAGGAATTTTCACTCATTTCAAGTAGGAATTGAGTTAACAAAGGTATATCGATACTATGAGCACTTGAAATCTAAAATTAGCTTGAAATCTACTTCATAATATGCTTGAAATCTAAAATTAGCTTCAACTTTAACTAGATAGTATGAATGGAAACAAAATATAACCATGTCAAACTCCGGACCAACTCTCAATTAACAATAACTGAAGTCAGGATATAAGTGGACATTCTTACTTTTCCACCAGCAGTTCCAAGCGGCTGATGGATCATTACTCTTGAATTCGGCATACAATATCTCTTCCCTTTTGTACCAGTAGCAAGGATAAATGCTCCCATGGATGCAGCAAGCCCAAGGCAAACGGTTGACACATCTGCCTTGCATAACTTCATGGCATCGTAAATTCCCATTCCTACACGCAATGATAAACAAAGTAAGAGCAATCTAGCTATCAGAAGGCAGACATATCACTGAACTGAACTACGCCTCATTCTTGACAAACACTTCATTACTTTCTAGAGCAATAGAATAAATCCTAATAAGCTTATAAATGTTCACATCACATATCTGACATAGCTTTCCTATCAGGGTAGTCAACGATTCCCTTCTTTTGTCTTATGGTAAAATGGTAGGTATAACATAGACCAACAACTTGCTCCTCCTATTAGCTAAATTCCTTTTACCATAAGCAGCACATCACTCATGTGAGCAACTAAGGTCACAAAACATGAGTTTGACAATGATGAGAGTTAAGATCTTTGACTGTCAGCAACCAAATAAAAAACTTAGATAAAGACTCAGGTGCATATCAGGTTCACGAATAAGCACAAATGATAACCAAAAAAAAGGGACCATGAACACTGGGTCAGTAAAACTTTATTGACATACCAGCAGTAACAGAGCCACCAGGTGAATTAATAAATAACTTGATGTCTTTCTTTGGGTCTTCAGCATCCAAAAACAAAAGCTGACTAATGATAAAATCTGCGGTCACATCATCCACCTGCTCAAACAAATTAATTCAAAAACACAATATCGGATACTTTCTATTCAGTTGCATTTCATTTTCCCTGTTTGTTACTCTCTCTTTTATTGTTAGAGGCATCCCATAGTTCAGAACAAACACACATTAACAAGCACACAAATTTCCCAAAAAAACAATATTAAACAACTCTTCAGCAATTCAACACTATCAAATTAATCTTCCCTTGCACAAGAAATCAAATTCAACTATTGTGAATGGACAAAATACACTAGGAGAGAGTTTTGCCACATCTTACCAGCTCAACAAGATTTAGATGGAATCTAGAGGGAGGTTTTTGCCTTTTTCGCATTCTCAATTACCTATTCACTCTCCTCGGTAACCAATCATAATTTTGTAGTAAAATAAAAATCTACAAGAATAATTAGTTAGAGGGGAGCATGAATAAAGAGTACAATTCAAAGAGTCAACAGCACTACCCGAAGCCTAATACCAAACCTCTCAGACCCAAAACCAATTAATTTGCTTTTTCTTTTTCTTTATCCTTTTTTTTTTTTTTTTAATTTTATCTTTTTGTTATTTCTTTCGGTTTGTTATGGGATTGCTTTAAAACAAATCCATTCGCATGAACAAGTTTACAAATTTCCTAAAAAAACATTATCAGGAAACAAAAGGGTACTCTAGGAGTATTACAAAACATTAAAAAACACAACAAGAAGAAGGAGAAAACAAAACCTGAGAACCCAAAAAGATAATCCTTTGACGAAGGAGCATGTTAGTGGTGTCAAGCTCTTCAAATCTAGGAAGCCACGGAGAAGCAGTGGCAGCTGCTGATGCTGCAGATAAATCAATCCAGTTTGAGGACAAGGTGTGTCTTTTGGTGGAGTTAGCAATACACATGATAGGTTTTGTTGCTGTTTTTGATTTGGTTGAGGTTGTTGCTGTTGAAGGTGTGAAAAGATTCCTTCTTCTTCTTGTTGTTCCATGATGGTTGTTGGAATTGGAGAAGGAGAGTGGCATACATGTTGAGGCTAAACAATGTTCCATCTGAACTTTGCTGGTAGCTAATGAGTGAATGATGCTGGATATAATTCAAATAGGGTTTTGATGTTGGCTCAAAAATTAGAAACTAAAAATCCAATTGGAAGAAGCACTTTTGGTACTCCCTTTCCCTTTGATCCACTTTAAACGTTGATTTATCATATATATATATATATATATATATATATATATATATATATATATATATATAAGTGTCTTTTTGGTGTACACCAAGGGTATCCCTCAGCCGACAGCCGAAGACTAATATCCTTCGAGGCGTAGAGATCACCAAAGTAGGTTTTGCCTCTACCAACAAAGCCTTTTCCATGCCCACGACAGGGATCGAACCCCTGACATCATGCTTAAGGAACCCAGCTATTTACCAACTGTGTTGGGCTTTGTTGGTTACTTTTATTTCATTTATGCATGTTAAGAAAAAGTAATTATTATTCTTACATTTATAAAAAAAATATGTTGTCATTCCAAAGTTACCTTTATTTAAAATTTTAAAACTTTTTTTATTTCCCTTTCGATTGTAATTCTTACCCTATCATCTTTATGAAATTATGAGGGTGCATTTGGAATAAACTCTTTAATATTACCTAAATATTCTAAAACGACTTAAGAAAAACAAAAAAAATCTACCAAATTAATAATTTATAATAAGGAACGGAGGGAGTGATTATGAAAAAAGATAATAAGTAAAAAATTATAGTAGATATTATTATAAAAGAAATAAAGTACAAATTAAATAAAAACCACATTAATATAATTTAAAAAGACACATTAACTATGTTTTCTAATCTAAACTCTATATTTTAAAAGAACACATAAAATTATGAGTGTTAGATTCTAACCGATCGAAAAACCGAAAACCGCAAAAAGCCGAATTTGTTTGGATGTTTTTGGATTGATTATGGAAAAACTGATTGGTTTTTGGATTTAGTTCTAAAAACCAATTCGGATCGAATTGGACTGCTAATTATAAATACATGTACAATGTTATATCAATTTGTGCTAATTAGAAATGTCAACAACAAAGATAGTTAGTTGCTTTCATGCATTTATGTAGCATTGGCAATTTGGGAGGGTGGACTTGACCCATGCTCGCAAATGCCCGCGTTTTTGGCGGGCATGCCCGCCGGCCCATTAAAATTTTTTGGGCGAAAAATCCAGGCCCTACCTGCCCATACGGTTGGAAGGGCAGGCTTCTGGGCGGCCGACTTTAAATTAAAAAAATTTAAAAATATCATACTACAATTTTTTATTACAAATTCACAATAATATTTCACTATTTTATTACCAAATTTCTATCAATATTTCTCTGTTTTAACTTTTAAATATAACCGCATGACCACATGGCTAATATCAATTTCAAAAGGCCAGCAACAACAATTAACACATTCCCTGTAAGGTTATAAGGCTATAACAACTATGTAACTAACCAACAAATAATAATATTATCAAAAAGCCAGCAATTATCAAAAGGCCAGCAACTTTCATCAATATGTAACCTGTAAGGTTTTAACCACTAAGACACTAACCAAAATAAATAACAATATTCTCAAATACTAACAAATAACCAACAATAAGTACATAGGTTTAGAAAAAAAATATATCAAATAATGGGCGGTCCGTCGCTCGCCTGATAATCCCCGCAAAAAAAATGGGCAGGCCGGGCAGGCATAAATTTGAAATTGGGCATAAAATCAATGTTCTGCCCATAAAAATTTGTGGGCGGGCAGGCGGGCCCCTGGGCATGCGCCCAAATTGCCAATACTACATACTCCCTCAGTCCCATATGTTATGATCTTTTTGAGATTTCACACAGATTAAGAAATGAGTAAATGATGTAAGAATTTGGTATAATTTGACTAAATTACCCTCATTTAATAAAAAGAGAGTAATAATAAATGTATGAAGATTATATTAAAGAGAGATGAAGAAATGAGTGATGAAAAAGAGAAAGCAATAAATAAGGGTATGTTTGGAAAAAGAAGTATAAATGAGTCTTGGATTTCTAAAAAAATCATGACTTATGGGACAAACAAATCTCCAAAAGCTCATAACATATGGGACTGAGGGAGTATATGTTTATGACTTGTCGCAAAATAAAATATATGTTTATGACCAAATAATTAATTTTTATAAAATTATATAAAAGTTTTAATTATATTAAAACCTGACCGAACCAAACTGAAACCGCATATTTTATTTTGGATTGGACGGTATTGAATTTGATTGTGTGATTCGACCGAACTGAATCAAACCGCATGTATATTTATAATAGGATCGGTTGACTTTTTGACTTAAAACCGAATAGAACTGGACCGCGAATACCCCTACATAAAATGGAATAGAGGGAGTACTTATTTTTGGATTTGATTCCAAAAATGGAAGGTAATTTGATTTTGGTCAATAAATGTTATTTTGACTTTGACTAACTTTAATTGTTTTAAGTATTTTGTTTTAGTTGCCATCTATCAAAAGTGATCTTGCCACATGGTTGATGATGTGGAAAATGGATAATGGACCTACGTAAAATTCGGACCCAATCATCGGTCAAGCCCTACCTGGACAACGTGTTTCGCTTTTGTTATATACTATTAATATTTTGTTATTCATTGCTCTTAGGGCAATGTATAAGAAACTATAAGTCTTTAAGTCTACTTTAAGAGTCAATTTTGTAGTTTTTCAATATTGACTTTATTGAGAAATTTTTATTAACATCCAAGACTTTATAAACATGGAAACATTCTTAAATTTGAAAAGAGTTTAAAGCACAAGCAAAATAGTTGCAAAAGTATAGAGATTTTTTTAAAATGGTAGTTTAGAAAATCATATACTTTTCTTTTGAGGTATTACAAAATCATTTAACTTACAGGTTACATAGTTTCAGAGCAATATGACAAATACATAGGACAGATTCCTTTCCTTTTTTATCGCTTAATCATACGATCACTTTTATTTTCTTGTGAAGTCATCACTGATTTGGACTCATTATCTCATATGACCCATATTTGTTGTTAATGTTCAAACATGAAAAGAATAAAAAAAGAAGAAAAATAAGCGTATGATATACATCAAGCAAAATAATTTAAACATATCATAATCAATACATCAACATCATCACATCACAAGCGTAACACTATAAAGTATTACAACTCTGTTATGGGGACATCAGTATGCGACATCAGTGTACCCACACCGTATGTACGGGTCATATTTTGGCATTTATAATTTAACTTTTAATTAAAAAAATTAAACCCAAAACATGAGTATATGCACCACCCCGTATGCCCTAGGACTTCCCTTTCTCTTTCCCTCCAAGTCTCCAACACGTCTTTCCCCCTCTCTTTCCCTCCAAGTCTCAAACACGTCTTTCCCTCCCTTCAAGCATGGAGCTCATCTCTTTCCTGGCCATCATCGCACACTGAAGCTTTTCTCTTCAAGCTTCTTTCTTGCTTCACCCACTCTTCTCAAGCTTCATTGCCTCATCTTCGCAAGCTTCACCCACTCTTGTTCTTTCTATCCTCTTCTGAATCTTCTTTTTTCTCAAATTTGTCAGGGTATAATGAATGAGGTACGAAAAAAGTTGTTTAATGTCTTTGTTGATTTGTTGTTGTATAGTTATTTTATTCTTTATTTTTTTTATAGAATTTTTTTCTTTATTTTATTCTTTATTTTGATTGTTAATGGTGGTGTGTTTTGATTTTTACCAAAAAAAATATTAGTTTAGGGTATTGTATTTTTAAACTTGATTTATGTCAACTTAAGAGATTTGGGGCTGAAACAAATTTGTTAGTATCAGGGAAATGTGTTAAGTAGTGTGTAAATATGAAAAAAAAAAATGTTCTAATCAATATTTGTAACTATGCAAACAATGTTGGTAACTATTGTGTTACTTGTTGATAACTTATGAAATATGTTGGTAACGTTTTCTGAACTGTTAAGTTTGTGTTTTTTTGTATGCAGGAGGGTAGTTCATATTACAAAGAATCAATTTCAATTAATCATATTAACAATGTGGAGACAACTGCTGCCATTGAAATTGATATTGATGATGAAAACGATGATTGCTCAAGGTGGCAGCTTAAGTCTGGGATGTGCTTTTTATCATTAGAAGAGTTGAAATCCTTCTATTCAAAATATGCTTCTAGGGTGGGTTTTGGATGGAAAATTAGAACTTCGAGAAAAAGCGAGGATGGAATTGTATATTATGTGATTATAACATGTTCTCGCGAAGGTAGTCATGTATCTTTAATACCGAGCACATTGAAGACAGTTCCTATCAAAGCAAAAGGGTATCCTGCTAAGATTACGACAAAGCTGAAAGAAGATGGTCTATGGTACTTGAAAAAAGTTGACCTAGAGCACAATCATGAAGTTAGTCCTACAAAGGCTAGAAAGTTTAGAAATAACAAGAACATAAGTATGCATCTGCAGAAAACAATCCAAATTAATGATGATGCAGGGGTGAGTTTAACAACACTTTTCGGGCTCTTATTGAAGAAGTGGGTGGGCAGGCTAGGTAAAGATGGTGATGGTGCAGCTCTAATTTCATATTTTTGCAGGATGCGAGATGAGAACCAAATTTCTTTTATGACATAGATTTGGATGATGATTTTCATGTGTAAAATGTGTTTTGGGCCGATGTTAGAAGCAGAGCTACATATGAGTCTTTTAGAGATGTAATTACATTTGACACCACGTATTTGACCAATAAATATGACATGCCTTTTGTTGCATTTGTTGGCATCAATCACCATGGGCAATCTGTTTTGCTTGGATGTGGGTTGGTCTCGAATGAAGATACCAGTTCGTTTGCATGACTTTTTAGTTCTTGGCTACGTTGCATGTCAGGGAAGCCCCCAGCCGGTATTGTGACTGACCAATGCAAAGCCATGCAAAATGCCATTGAGTTAGTGTTCCCGACAACCCGTCACAGGTAATGCTTATGGCACATAATGAAAAAAAATTCCTGACAAGCTTAAAGGATTTGGTGAGTACAAGAAGATGAAGAATGAAATAAAAGCTGCAGTTTATGATACACTAACAGAGGATGAGTTTGAAAAAAATTGGTTAAATTTCATTGATGTGTATCACCTTCGTGACAATGAATGGTTGAGTGATTTGTTTGCGAAGCGACATAGGTGGGTTCCCATTTATTTGAAAAGATACTTTTGGGCTGAGATGTCAACAACGCAACGAAGTGAGAGCATTCATGCTTTCTTTGATGGATATATCAATTCAACAACAACCTTGCGTCAATTTGTAAAACAGTATGACAATGCTCTTCGGGCTAAGGTAGAAAAAGAGTTTGACGCTGATTTGCATTCCATGGATACAATCATCCCTTGTGGGTCGAGCTCGACAATTGATAAGCAATTCCAAGAGGAATACACCACGCAAAGTTTAATGAGGTTCAATCAGAGTTTAGGGGAAAATGAATTGTGTTGCACTCCTTAAGTCATTTGATGGTACAATGGCTACTTATGAAGTGTTGGAGGAGATGAGCATTGGGGAGAAATTGAGGAAGCGTATATTAAATGTTGGTTTTAATCGCGACAATCATGATATCAACTGTCAATGCTTCTTGTTTGAGTTTAAGGGCATTATGTGTAGGCACTCTCTTTCTATGCTTGCTCTCGAAAGGGTTGAACGGCTGCCATCCAAATACATTATCAAAAGATGAAGCAAAAACATTAAATGGAAGCATTCATATATCAAGACCAGCTATGATGTGACAGCAATGAAGCCTAAAATGGAAAGATATGATAAGTTATGTAAACATTTTCATGAGGTTGGTGAACTTGCTGCAGAGTGCGAAGATGAATCTGACTTGCTTCACCAAACATTGGAAAATTTGAAGCATGTTTTGTTGTGTAGGAGACATTGTAATAGGAATGTTAACAATTGTTCCAAAGGTGATTACCCTCATGAAAAATTCGGCCAACATATTCAAAATTTGGTTCCTCAAATTCGCAGTCCTTTAAAAGTGAAACATAAGGGTCGTCCACCATCGAAAAGAAAAATGCCAACAGTGAAGAAGGTCGTAAGGAAGATTCAGAAGCGAAACAAGCAAAGAGGTCAAAATTTGGTCATTAAGGTATGTGTTGTAGGAAAATCTGATGTTGGTAACATATGTAAAAATGTTAGTAACTTATTATGATTTTGTTTGTAACCCGATTAGTGTGTTTGTAACTTTGATTTTTTATGTGCTTATGTACAGGAAGGCATTGATGTCAATATTGTGAACAATGATAATATAACTGTAGAGACTTCTAGTCAGTTTCATGATGGAAGTATCAGGGTTTGTGTCCGAATTGTGATAGTGTAATGTTTGAATATATTTCAATTTTATATTAGTGTTAATTATTGTACCATTTAAAATATTTTTATATTTGGTTCATTTATGCGGATCTTAATTGTTGTACTTGCATTGTGTAATATAATTGTTCATTTATGTGTATGTTAATTGTTATACTATTATTATGTATTATTGATGTTACTAAGGGGTAACAAACATTTACATCCAATATTCATGTTGTTTCAACCATTTCGAATACAATATAATACATAATACATAATCTAATATTTAATGTACAAAACTACAAATCATCGTGTTTTTTTCTTGGGAAGCGCTTTGGCGAGGATAACATCTTTGCGCTCGTTGTGAGGATCCATAACCCAACCGCATAGTAACTTATATCTCACGTTTAGCAGTTGCTTCTGAAAGAGTAATAATCATTCAGCAAGTGCATAATGTTTGAATTTAGTATGCAATGAATTAATATAGAAAAATGTAAAGCCATACCTTGGACCAAGAAGGCATGGTAAGACCGTTATCGTATTTCTTCTCAGGATCCCACATATGCATATATAAGATCACATAAATGCCGCAATCATGCATACAGTAATATAAACCACATAACCAAAATAATAAATATGATTAATATTTAAAGTTTACCACATATATATATGTCAATCATTAAACATATTACGAATGAAGCATACTTACAAATTTATTTGCTGTGGTAACTTCACTGCTATCATTTTCAATTTCACTTTCCTCTTGGAAGTCAATATTTGAAACAACTCTAAAAATCTCAACTTCTACAATAAACAAACCAAATATTCAAATAATAGCTAAACACTTCAATCAATGAAATTAATAAATGGAAAAGATATTAAATTGTAATATTAAGACCGACCACCAAGGAGTCCACATCAACTCGACTTTTACGATCGTGACCCAATGAATCCAAGATGAACAATTTTTTGTTCAACGGATCCAGTGCGTAACACCACCAATGACCCTCATACAAAACGGGTGCAAATATCTGCAGCATTTTTTTAAAACTTGATATCAATATCGAATTCGTTAAAATTATTCGTTAACGAAATATTACCAAACTCAACCTCATACCAGTTTGCACTCAGTAATGTCATGATCAAATTCACCAAAAGGTATAGTTTCAGGCACATCATGCCATGGAATGTGTTGACAATTCCTGAAAGCATCCATATCGTTTGTAACTCCAGCCTACATGTTAAAAGAAATCATAAATATCATCACTTCCAAACAATTTGTAATCTAAATACAAAATGAACACACTAACCATAAACAAATAACTCAAATAATGATGTGTCACATGTTTGGCTCTGCATTTATGACTTTCCGTCAACCAAGTAGTTGCTAGTAACATCACCTAACAAAATATCGATACATAATGTCATGAACATTGAAAATTTAATTATTTATAAAATATGTATGATTCTCAAATTAAATTATATTTCTTACCATAGTTGATACCTAATGTGTCAGTACCAAGCTCCGCGCATCACCTGCAGTTATATACTGCCCGTTCATTTGCACGACAATACTAAAGCAACACACGAGACACTATATGACAAATATAGATTCAAACAATTATAACTACCACACGATTAAATTAAAAGCTAAAGACTTACTCATTTGTCATTGCCTTTCGTACACAGTAATTCCAAACAGCCTCTTCATTAGCATTTAGAGGGGTATCGTAATCTATCCAGATGTCCCCTTCTTCTTCGTCTTCCTCTTCCTCTTCGTCCTCTTCGTCTTCGTCTTCCTCTTCACCTTCAACCTCACCTTCAACTTCAACTTCAACTTCAACTTCAACTTCAACTTCCTCTTCCTCTTCTTCTTCTTCTTCTTCCTCTTCCTCTTCCTCTTCTTCTTCCTCTTCATTTTCATTTTCCTTTTCCCCTTCCTCTTCATCCTCGAAGCTACAAGACAGGTTCATCCTAAATTGATGACTATTGAATTTACCCGCCGTAATCGCTTCATCCATTGGCTTTAAAAATCCAGTGTAAAATCCAGTGTACAATTTCATCATCCAATCACGGGTAATCTGAAATGGAAAAACTTGTGTTACAATAATGCAAGAGACAACTATAAGACAAAAACAAATCAAAACAAGTGAAACATATACCTCATTTTTTAAAGAATTGGAAGCTGCATCAATGGATTTATCCTTCTTTTTGTTTTTGTTCAAGTATAGAAGACCCTACAAATATTCAACTCAAAATTCAGCTCACATTATGGTTTTGCAACTATATTAAATTACACATTAAATTTATACCTGAGGATTCTTCCTCTCATCCATAATACGCTTATGGATGTTGGTTTGATTCCATCCCTTAACATATGGAATCTTTCTAGAAACACTTATACTTCCTAGGTGTTTTTTCTGGAAATATATAACCTACACCAACAAACAAAAACTTAGATATTTTTAAAAGTCAAATACACAAAATAGAGACTTCCGTACATAGAAATAAATTTTATACCTTCAAAAAGAAGGTGCAGCCCCCTATGCTCTTTTTTGACGGGTTCTTTTTAAATTTCATTACTTCTTCAATGAGGCAATCAAAAACCAGCTTGCTCCAATTATATTTGCGAACTGTACGTACATTTTCTATAGCTGGTAAGAACCGTGCAGGTACACCATATTTTGAACTCGGACACAAAAAGTTCGTTAAAGCATATAAAAGAAATGCTCTAACGAACCTAGCATCGTTTGCTCCGCTTTCAAGTATTGTCTCCAGCTGAGCATTTGAGATTTTTATGAACTCAACAATTTCATCCTTTTGTTCCTCCGTCATGGAAGTTGGAACATCCATTCCTACCATTTTTAAACAAAGCAAACATGTCAAAATTTAGTACCACATTTCTATTACTAATCAAAATTTTAAACCAATAAAATTAAAGATTCACATACCAGCATCAGGAAGGCCTAATGCATTTCCAACATCTCGATGGTCCAATCTAATTCTTGAACCACTAACGAGTAAAGAATGTTGACTTTCGTCAAAATTATTCACCAATTGTAGACATATATTTCTGTCCAAACTTGGGCAATCGATGTGCGTCAAACCACTGAAACCAATTCTTCTAACCCGCTCTAATTGCTCCTTTGATAGCTTCTTCCATTCGTTTCGGGGAGCATCTTGTCACGAATGTCGGCTGTCAATTGGTTATACATAACCCATTACTTGACATTTCTTTAACAAAACCTTCCCCAATAGTAAACAATCATTAATTACAAAACTTACCTCACGACTCTTTGTTTTTTTTTGCCTCCTCACGATGTGCTCTTGAAACTAGTTTATTTTTTGAACTCATTTTGCAACCTACAAGTTACCAACAACTAACAATTAAGTTATCAACATTTTCACACCACGAAGGAACAATTTCATGCATTATTGGTAGCGCGAAGGAACAATTTCATACATTGTACACCTTTGATGGAAAGATTTTAGGAAATTATCAATAACACAACATTTTCTGAAAAAGTACCAACATTCTAAAGCACAGTACCAACATAATACAAGGGGGTAACCAACATTTATCAGCTTAATGCCAACATTTTTCACAATGTTATAGGCATTATAATCCCCAAATTTCACACACTCTACATCTGTCGTGCAAAGATTTCAGGACATTACTAATAATGTAACATTTTCTGAAAAGTACCAACATTCAGGATCACGATACCAACATAATACAAGGGGGTAACAAATATTTATCAGCTTAAGAAGAATATGACACAAGCATAGTTTCAACAACTACAAATTCTTCCAAAAAACACTAAACAACTTCAACTCTCTCTTGTAAGAGAAATTTGACACAATTGCAATAAGAAGAATCAAGTGGAAATCAAAAGAGCGCAATTTGACAGTAAAAACAATAAGAGAAGCTTAACAAATCATAAACCTCAAATCATAATCCAAATAAAAACTCAAAGATACTTCCAGATGCTTAATAAAAACCATATGGACTCAAATCATATATGAAATAACATTAACATTCGGTTCCTTTATTTTTTTTCATAAAGCTTATTTTTATTTGGCAAAAAAAATAGTTATTTCAAACTAATTCTATTAAGGCACTTATACTTCAGTTTAGACACACAAATATAAGATTCACTAGTTCATAAGAGTAATGGAAGAGAAAACTCACCGAATGTAGAAGAACAACCCACAGGTTAAGAGAGAACCACCGAAGCACCAAGAGAGAGATCAGAGAGAGAAGAACGCTGTGGCTCGGACCGGGGAACACCACTGAAGACAGTCGAACCGAGGAACCACCGAAGAGAGACGACACACCGAGGAAGGAACCAAATGACACCAAGATAGAAAGGAACCGTATGGGAGCTCCTCACTGAGCCAAATGGGACCGATGAACAAGGACAGAGAAATTTCAGTGTGAGAGAGAGATGAAGCACGAGAGAGACAATGAGGAGGTGTGAACCACAAAGGAACCACGGTAGAGATAGATCCACCGAGCAATGACGGAGATGGAGATGAATCATGGTAGGGTTGGGAGAGAGAGAAGGGGGAGGCGTGAAACCAGTATTACGAGGGAGGAGTGAGAGAGTCAATGTAGGGTGTGAGAGACTCAATGTGAGGGAGTATTAGGGTATGAAGGCATTTTTGATATTTTAGTGAAAAAATAATGTACTTGTATTGTATTATTAACCATACGGTGTACCGTATGATGTTGGCATACAGATGTTTGCAAAACATTTTCGAAAGTATTATATTCGCATGGTTGTGTTTGTTCTCAGTTTTCACACTGTTTAATCCCACCTTTGAGATTCAACTATACAAATAACAGCAGTCGTACAAGCATTTTTAATAGTGCACTGCTATTCTCACAATAATAGGAAGCACGAGGAGTAAGCATAGGACCATATTATACAATAATACTCCAATAGCGTCACAATATCGTGAACTGAGTATCGCTTGGCAATCATTAAGTATAGATTCAACTATCGAACCTCAACCCGTCAATACTCTAATCTAGGGTCACCGATTGCATCCCCGTTCAGTACAAAGATCCGCGAGATCTAGGAGCGACCATTACTTCATGCTAGATCAATCCATGCCCAAGATAAGATCAAAATCAAGAACCTCACACAGTTTGAGATCAACCCTATCAAGACCTCCTAATCCCTCAACCATGCTCACCCAAAACCTTGGTCACTCTATTGCTTATAATTTACATTATCATACTAAATCAAGACAGATGCTCTTATGTTTGATTACTGCTTGTAATTCATAATCCTTTGTCCTGTTCATGGCAAGCATTTTGCTGGTTTAACATTTGAAATGGTCCAACTTTGTTTTATGATTTGTTTTTTTTAATGTTGTAGGTATTGAAGAGTTATCCTGATTACCAATATCATTTTTCTTCACTCAAAGATCAATATGCCATGATATACTAGTAGCTACGATGAAATTGATGTTTTGTTGTATAAAATTCACAAATGTAGAGTTTGAAAATTTGAATGTTGTGTGTGAAGGGTTGCAAAGGATGGAGGCAAGATGGGGCCAGGTTGGTTGCATAGGAGAAGAATGATGTGGGTAGGAAAGGTTTAAGAGCGGGTTATGGATATGAGTAAAAATTTAAAAGAAGTGTTAAAATTTGAGAAAGTTTGGAAGCAAGAGTAGGCATGGATTTATGATGAATATGGTTTATTTTGAGTTTAGGGCATAACTATGATAAAGAAGAACAACTTTTTCAATAGTTGTCGATTTAAGGCTTATTTAAGTATTCAATCCTTGAATTTAGGAGTTCATTTGAAATTAATCATTTTACTTTTTTTGTTATTGGTCAGAGTCTCCAAACTTTCACTTATTTTTGATAAGCTCCTTTTGTCAATCTCCGTCAGTTAAGTGATGATGTGATTGACGGAATGCCACTTTGCATCAATCACATGATGACATGTGACACCATGTGAGTTTTTTTCAATTCGAATTGATTTGTAAAAAAGAAAAGAAAAGGAAACAATGTCGAAGAGAGAGACGAAGTGTGATAGGGTAGTCTTTTTTTATTTCATTACTTTCATTTCTGATCTACCTTTTTTGGAATTGTGAACCTTAGATACTTTGCATAATGTTGCCAATTATTCCATATGACCACTCTGCATTTTTAATATTTTATTTTGCATATAAATACAAAAATAAAATTATCCATTCATTTCAGATGGTACTCTAACTCTCTAAGTAGTAGTGAGACAATTCTTGTAACGTCCCGAATTTTGGCCTTTAGTAAAATTATAATAATTAAAATAATAATAATATTTTATTAATTATGTAGTGTCCTTAAACACTATATGTCCTTAACCCTCTAAGTGCTCAAGATTATTGTAACCAGGAGCCCAAGAGAGGATCAAGTATTGATGTGTGACTTGTGGTATTTCTGCAGTTCCAGTTGGGAAAAGCAGGGTCTCCTTAGTCAACATGTGTGCAGAGTGTCAACTTAGGGATGAGAGTACTTACCTGAAACCCTAGCTGTGATGAGCTATTTATAGGGTTTGGAGGAGGCTGATATGGGCCGTTTGGGCCATGTATCAGAGTTGTGCTGAACCAGGATTCTGTGAGATAATATCGGACGATTATGCTTCTAGAATCTGGATAGGATCAACTGAGGATCTCATGTCTAGGCTGTTGCGAGAATCTAGGAGAGATTTGCGGATGGGATAGGAAGCCTCGGCGAGCCTAAGCTTATCCACGAGCCGACGGTATGTCTCGGTCCTAGAGTCCCGAGCCTGATGGATTGGGGACCGATCGTAAGGCTCGGTTCCATCAAGTCCGAGCCTGGCCCTCTCGTATGCTCGGATCCCACGAGTCCAAGCGAAGGACTTTCATGACAGGTAAACCGAGCAAAATGCCCTTAGAGGAACCCTTTGGTGAGACTCGGGTCCGTATATGGTCGGCAGACCCTACAAGCCCCCCAGCTTGTAAGACTTGGAAAGTCTGTGGCGAGATAAAAGTGGCTAGGGTTGACCTTTAGCATGTCTTGGTTCAGAAGTGTGTGACAACTGTTTCCAGCCTTAACCATATAGCTTGTTCGAGGTGACGTTTTAGGTTCTTTAGGTACGATACGTGCCCTGGGAAGTTGTGCCAAATCATTTCAAATTTCGAACTTTGGAAAAGTAACTCCAATAACTGCCACGTCTTTCCCTGTGGGTGGTTGAGCGGGTTAATGGGCCTTTGGCCCAACCGATGCATCGTGGAAGGAGGGAAGTTGAGGGGTTTTGAAGGAGGCCGAAGAGGATGCCACAGCTCTGCGGGCAGCTACAAAGATGGCTCGGAAAGCCGAGGAGGATGCTGCAGTGGCTCGAGAGCAACTCGAGGATGCCAAAGATGAGGCCGCTGGACTCCGAGCATCTCTAGACAAAATGATAGCGAAAGCTCTTAAGCACAAAATGGCAGCCAGAGAGAATCTTTATAATTGGGATCATGTAGTTGAAGACTCTTTCCTCAATACCGTCGAGCAGCTTCGCATCCTGAATCCTGGCCTTGTAACCAAAGGTGTTGACCCCAACTTTGGTGTTAAAGATGGTCGGATTGTGGGTGAGAATGGGGTTGCAATAGACATGAGTGGAAACGATCTGCCCGACCATTTTGCTGAAGAGTCTGAAGAAGACGGGGCCGAGGGTGCCGAAGGCGACGAGGGAGAAGAGGATAAATTTGATCCAGAGAGTGTTGTGCTGTCTGACATAGAGTAGATTTAACCTTTTGCTTTTCAAATTATGTATTTGTCCCATTAGATGGGCTTGGACCTTTTGCTGTAACCACTTTGAATATTTATAATATCCGTTATGACTTTTTGCTTCTCTCATATTATTCTTTTAGTTATGAATTCAAGTGTTAAGACCTCGGAACTCCAACACTCTAGCCAAGGTGGGTTCCTCTATCCGCGATGTATAAAATGATTTTATGCCAATCACGTTTGAATTGGGAATCTTTTAAAGTACTTGACGAGTTATAAGCTCTTGTTCGAGCTGTTTATAATCGTTCGCGTCATAAACGGTGGCTAATCGGTTATGAGGAAAAGTACGTAAATACGATGAATTCAGAAACAAAACTTTCATTTAACTGAAGCAATAAATACAATGGGCTCGGAGTTCCACCGAGCGCCAATGTAGTGATCCATTGTTAGGGATACACCACGATAACAAGAGTATTATCCGAGGAAACATCAGAAGGATTGGTGATTGAGAGAATGAATGTGTAGCAGAATTGCCTAATCCGAGTGTACTTCCCCAACTTAATCGGATTCCCCCTCCGAGAATGCTCTACCAATTAGATCAAATTCATCCAAACATGTGTGAAAGGCTTGCGAATTTAGACCTGTGAAGGAGTGCATTGTGACGGGGTTGAATGTTTGCAAGTTGTGAGGGCGGTGTCTTCATTGTGTGTTCGGTCGGAGCCGACATGATTTCATTAGAGCTCTGAGGGGAGGCATCGCGGGCCGTTCTACTACCAGGTAGGGTCGCGATGGTGCGCATACCAGAGAAAATGTCCGAGAAGCATGAGAGACCCGTAATCGGCTTGTGCATGTTCTCGGGTAGTAGGGATCCCGACTTGGGTTATGTGCGAAACACTCGAATCATCTTTGGCCATCGTGCTCGGGCTGTCGCGCTCGGTAGTTCCGACCATCAAGTTTGTACCTTTACATTATGTATGAAAACAACTATTAGAATATCAAGTAATAAATGATATGTAATGACATTAATTAGCAAAGTATGAGTTGTTTCACTGTTAATTATGATTATTTATCTAAGATAATATAGTGTTGTGCAACAAGTGATTCAATAATAATGAATGTGAGGCTTAAACCATGTAATGTAAATGACGTAAATGAGATAATGAGAAAGATCCTTCCCTGTTTGTCTTTATAGTTAGACTATTTTTGAATTTTGATGCGTTCGGCATCCTTTTTGGCATGATGAACGTTGATATGCTCGGCTTCATTTTGGCATAGAGACATTTCTTCTTCTACTGCTAGATCGTGTGCTTGCTTGGTATTCTTCATCTTCTTCCTACCAAACACCCTGTGTGCCGTTATGGGCGAACCATTGTATAGCGCCCTTGTGAGCAATGCTGGGATCTCGAGAAGAGATGTTGGCGGGGATCGTCTTTTGGTTTTTAGTGACCATGAGAGGCAAGGGTGTTGTGGTAGAAGGGACCGATCAATTCGAGGATGTCATTGGTCGGTTGATATCATAGCCTGATATTCTACTGCGAGTGTAGGGATCTGGTAGGAAACCGGTGGAGAAGTGGTGACAATCGTGTAATGAATCCGAAGGGAGAAGGCCAGTATCTAGTATCCTCTCCACCGTCAACTGATTTCGAACATGTTGAGGTTCTCCCAACACTCAAAAGAGTTGTTTGCCCATTGATGAAAACCTTGAAATGGACTGTTTACCCATATTTGTACCTCGTATATGTATACAAAATTAATAATCAGTAATCGTCATTTGAATTGACAATGTGTAATAATTAAATTGCAATAATGAAAATTATTGGCAAGTTTACATAATAAAATATCGGTATGTAAATAGTGCGATTCTAAAAATATCACACGCAATAATAATTGTAACAAACGACACGTATACCCAAAAATGTGTCGGAGCAATTAGTGGTATTAAACCAAATAATATTAATAAGCATAATAATTAACAGTATCATTGGCATGCAATGGTGTACATAATCAGTACCGTTGAAATGACTTAAATAAAAGAAATTAACTTCCCTGGATTGGTTGTGGTAATGCCCTTAATTGACCGTAACTTGTGGCTTCGCATGTTGTTGTTTTGTTGATCGCGAGTCCATTGTGGACGGAGGCCTTGATAGCATGAGTCGTAACAGTTTGACCGTCGTGGGTGTGAAGTGCCTGTTCTAGGCTAGCCTCGTGACAGGTTGTTACAGGGGCACATGTTTGCATGGGCCATGGCCACAAAGCCTTTGTAATTATCTCGGAGTGGCGATGACAGTAATCCATGCCACGACATGTTTTTACGATAACCGTTTTGACTTTTGGACTGTTCTCTATCATGGGGTCGTGCTGGTCCCGTCAACTCTAGAGAGAATCCTAGCTGCTCGGCCTTCCTTTTTGATAGGTCCGAGCATCCTTTCTTGAACCTTTCATTACATGTTTAAGAACAATAATCAGTGATCGTCGTTAATTTAACAATATATGATAATTGAATAGCAACAATGAAAATTATTGGCGAGTGAATATAAAGTATCAGAACAAAAGCGGCATGATTCTAAAAAGATCACACGTAACAAGTATAATAATGACAATAATTAAATATTGTGCAACCAGACAGGATTACCCATGAAAAGATGCATGATTTCAGGTATATCACGCGCAATAATTGATAACATACGCAATTATGTCAGAGCATTTGATGGCAACAAAGTAAATGAAAGCATTAATTCATGAAAAATGACAATGCACAACTGCCGGAAACTACCTAATGTTATTCGAAAGGCAATGTATATCAAATATTATTATCCTATCACGACGGGGAAGATAGACATTTAAAAACATTCAGCAGCAAAGAAATTTGGCTAATAATATGTCAGGAATCAACATGTAAACAAAAAATCATAATTAGGGAATATCAAATAATTAGTGACGAGTAATGAAATTATAAGGAATCAAGCATTAGAAGCACATGTCAAAAGTACTGCATCAGGTAAATTAATATCAGCATGTGTGTAAGGTAATCACGTAAAATGCCAAGTAAATAGGAAAGTAATACAGGAACGAGAATTCCTTCCCTGATTCAGTGTGGTGAGAAATGCCAGATTGAGGAATGTCGGATTGAAGAATGTTGGATTGAAGTCTTCTGTCATTCCTTTCCAAATGGACTTTGTTGAGCATTGAGGGTTGACCTCTGTTTTCCTTAAATATGATTTTCTCTATGCTCGGAACACGAGCTTCAATAGGGGGATTCGGCGCGGGGGTCCTCGCTCTTCGCTCGGAGCACAAGCTTCAAGAGGAGAACTCGGCGCGGGGGTTCTCGCGATCACCACTAGATTCCAAATAGAGTAACATTATTGTATTTGCGATACTGGAAAAATTATTTGTCCATTAATGGGGATCTCGGGATGGGTTATTCAGCCGCCCGGGCCTTCGTACGTGTACCTCGCATATGCGCACAAAAATAATAATTAATTAGTTATTGTCGTTCAAGATTGACAATTTATAACCATTAAATAATAAATGACTTGTAATCAAATTAATCATGCGCTGATAAGTGACATTGGCAATTGAATAAAAATGTTATTTCCCTGTTTTTTAGGAACGAATTGTTGTTGTCGTCCACGTTTGTTTTTTTGGGCCTGATTAGGCTGTTTTTTTTTGGTGAATTGGGCTGGTTGGCCCGTTCCCTTTGGAACCCTAGGGGAGCTGCTGCTTGTACTCGCTGCAGGCTCCATGCCAACAGCGTGGCGTCGGCCACCAACAAGGGAGATTGGTGTGCCCATGGAATCGTATAGCGGCGGCGGTTCGTGTCAGAAATGGGAGCAATGATTTGGGCCAGGAAGTGATGATTTTGATATATATTTGGGCCCTTTTCCTTAGTGCTTTGTTTTGTTTCTCAGCAAATAGATTAATTTTTAGGAGTTTTTAGCAAAATATTTGTATAGATAATTTATTTGTATTTTAATTTTAGTTTTTGTTGAATTTCAGATTATTTGGGCCAAATCAGCTGAAGAGGGGCATTGGTGAAGAAAAAGAAGAAAAAGCCCAAGCTGAGAAGAAGATTTTGGGCCAAACAGCCCATTTCAGCGAACCGCGTTTGAGCGTGGAAAAAGCGCGCTCAAGCGCGCTTGGATCAGATGGTCACGTGGCGGCAGCAGAGGGGTCAGTTGACCCAGATTTCAACAGACACGCGCTCAGGCGTGTCTAGTCGCGCTCAAGCGCGTGTGGTTTTTCAATAAAAATTGGGGTCTGTGACCCAATTCCAGGCGTTCTGATTGGCTGTTGAAACGCGCTTAAGCGCGCTTGAGCGCGCTCAAGCGCGTTTTGATCAGCTGCAGTTACTTAATAACTCGATTTTCATTTTGTAAAGGGGGGGACTTTGGATGGTGGACGAATTCCTTCTCTTACACAGCATATTTTCTTCATCTTCTTGAGCAAGAACAACAAAAACTCAAGGTTTTCAAGGTGTGGTTTTGTAAAGAGTTTGAAACTTGATATTTGGTATGTGAATTTTTCTAAGTTTGCATCTTAATTTCTTGTTTTTGACTATGAGATCTTAAGACTCATTTGGGAATGAAGAATTGTTATGTGTGTTTGTCATATATTTGATTTTATCTATTGTTAATTGTTATATTTTGTACTTACATCTGGTTTAATTGTCGTGTATATTTAGACGTAAATATACGATAGGATTATTGTCTGATAGGTATATTAGACAATAAACTGCCTGTGGATGTAAGTTATGCAATTGTGTAGGGATAGGTATATTGTCTGCAAATTGTATGATTTAATTTATTTTTGATTGAGCAAATATTTTATGGTTAGAAATTTAAGGCTTTGCTCGAGGTATCGAGGAAGATTTATTTTTAACAAACTAGAATAATTTAAGGTATTAAATTATTCTTGATTTTGCAAAAAAATAATCCAAAAGGTGACAATTGATTTAATAGTTTAAATTAATATTTGAGAACCGGTAACGACAATTCATTCCCGACTTTACGAAACTGCACCACCCCTTTATCTTTCCACACTCGCACTTTATTTATTTATTTGTTTAATTTTATTTTAAACGCGATATTTTTCCAAGTTAATATCATTTTTATGCGCGTAGCTTTATTTATTGAACTTTTTAATTGAAATCATTACTCTCGGTGGAACGACTCGGTCTTACCGATTTTATATTACTTGAGCGACCTGGTATACTTGCCAGTGAGTGAACAAGCAACAGCAGAACCAGTGACGGCGACTGCTTGTCTTAGTGGCACGAAAATCGGAGGAAGATAGCAAAAGTGCAGCGATGGCGCGAGAAGGTTGGGGGAGTGCAGCGATGGTGGCTTCACGCAGGGGCTGTTGCGCTGGTGACAAGTTCGTGAATTTGCAGTTGTTGAGGATGGTGCCGGCGGATCTCGAACAGCGAAGAACCGCGACCTCCGGAGCTGCCGTCGTGACCCCACGTATAGAAATGGGAAGAATGAAGATGAAGGGAGCCACGAAGACACCCAGATCTTCTTCAAGCAGCAACGATCTCCCTTCTCTGGACTTGTTGGTGGAGATCGTCTTTGACGGCGTGGAGGAGGATCTTCTTCCCGAATAAAGAATCCAGAATAAACGCTGCTCCAAGGTGGTGGAGGGTGGTGGACCGCGTCGGGAGCGGCGGTTGTTGTAGATCGAAGTTCGAATATGCGAACCTTAGGGTGAAGGACGACGGCTTTGCCGTTGATGGTGGAATCGAACGGCAACGGTGCGATGCCACGGTTAAACTCTTCTTCCTCCATTCGATCGAACAGCCGTGGTGTCTTTGTGAAAAATGGAACCTTGAAGAAGGGACCTTGAAGAATGATGGTCAAGCGGGGGAACCTGGCCACCGTGAACATCAACTTGCCTAGCGGCGATGAATAGTACCAGTACCATCAAGAACGCCTCCTTCTTCGACAAAACCGGCCTTTTTTTTATGGGAATCGAAGTTTATGGTTCCCACAGACGGCGCCAATGTAGTGTTCTTAAACACTATATGTCCTTAACCCTCTAAGTGCTCAAGATTATTGTAACCAGGAGCCCAAGAGAGGATCAAGTATTGATGTGTGACTTGTGGTATTTCTGCAGTTCCAGTTGGGAAAAGCAGGGTCTCCCTAGTCAACGTGTGTGCAGAGTGTCAACTTAGGGATGAGAGTACTTACCTGAAACCCTAGCTGTGATGAGCTATTTATAGGGTTTGGAGGAGGCTGATATGGGCCGTTTGGACCATGTATCATAGTTGTGCTGAACCAGGATTCTGTGAGATAATATCGGACGATTATGCTTCTAGAATCTGGATAGGATCAACTGAGGATCTCATGTCTAGGCTGTTGCGAGAATCTAGGAGAGATTTGCGGATGGGATAGGAAGCCTCGGCGAGCCTAAATTATCCACGAGCCGACGGTATGTCTCGGTCCTAGAGTCCCGAGCCTGATGGATTGGGGACCGATCGTAAGGCTCGGTTCCATCAAGTCCGAGCCTGGCCCTCTCGTATGCTCGGATCCCACGAGTCCGAGCGAAGGACTTTCATGACAGGTAAACCGAGCAAAATGCCCTTAGAGGAACCCTTTGGTGAGACTCGGGTCCGTATATGTTCGGCAGACCCTACAAATTATATTTTATCAAGCTTAATTTCAGGATTTAGAAGATATATTTAAATTTGAATTTGGGTACTTTTTATTCATCAATAGATGTCTATAGGGACTGGTAACTTTGTTATTTTTAACTCGTTTTAGATAAAAGAAAAATACGGTGTTATTTCATGTAAATGTAGGTTATTTTTAGAGTCATCAAATTTTTATTTAGAGGCTAAAACACATACACACATTAACCCACAAAAGAGAACAAAACATAAAATGATAATTTTTTTCCTAATTAACTACCCTAAGCCCAGCCCAACTCGTGTAAAAGAAAAAAAAATCCATCAAAAGAAGAAAAAAAGAGAAACGAAACAACAGATCAGAGAGGAGGAGACGAAAATTGCAAGAAGAAGAGGGGAGGAGATGAAAAGAAAATAAAAGAAGAAGAGGGAAAAAACGTGGAAGAGAAGGGAAAAAATAAGGAGAAGATAGAAAGTTTTTGAAAAATCATCATCACAAGCAAGCTTTTGGACTTAGGAATTGGGAATTCTCTTCTTCTCTACGTAATCAAGGTAAAGGGGGTATCCCTTATATTTGGAAATCAGGTTTTTAATAGATTATAGGTATGGTTAAGGTTAGGGTAGTGTTAGATTAATAACCCGTAGGGTAATTGTTATTGAGATAAATTGATTGTTTGGTTAATTTCTTTGATGAATATGAATTGGGTATCTTATTTGTTATTTCTTTGATGAATATGAATTGGGTATGTTATTTGTTAATTTCTTTGATGAATATGAATTAGGTATGTTATTTGTTATTTTCTTTGATGAATATGAATTGGGTAGTTTATTGATTATTTTTATTGATTATTGGTTAATTGATTATTTGGTTAATTTTTGGTGAACTTAAAATTGGTTATGAATTGATTAATTGTATCGATTATTTTTATTGATTATTGGCTGGTATCTGGTTGGTATTTAATTATGAAGTAAAAATTTGACTGCTGCATGTTAGTGTGAATCAAATATGATTTTTGAATTAAAGTGGACTGGATTGTCATTGGAATAAATGAATTAAACAAAAGGCAGCAGCTATTGATCGCGTGTCGGGTATCCGTACCCATTAGGTGCCCTGTTAGGACAATGTCTATTTTAAGGAATAGACTCGAATCCTCAATAGGTGAAGTCCTCACTCAGGTAAGTAAATCCCATAGATCCAAAGTCTCGTTAGGTGTTTGGGACCCGTGCGAGATCAATAGCTTCCTGGTAAATCGATAAAAATAAATAATGAAATATGTAAGAAAGCACAAAAGAAAGGCCCTAATGAGCTAATGGTCTATGCGGTAAGAAAATCCTGGGTGAAGGTAAGAAATCCTATTGCGTAAAGACACCATCCTAACAGGTGCATACAAAAATACCTAATGGTACTTTATAAGAAAAGACAAGAAAGAAAAGAAAAGAAGAAAGGAAAGAGTAAAGATGAGAAAAACTAAGAAATCTGAAAAAAGAAAGTTAATAAATTAATTTTGAAGGAAATGCCACATATTATGATTGTGAATGATGCATGTCTGTGGTGTGAAATACTTGAATATGATTATGATTGTGCATGACTTGATCGTATGTATGCCTATTAAAAATGTAGTTCCTGAGTATTTGGTATACTCACCCTTTAGCATTTTTTACATGTACCAAGTTTGATGTGGTGCCGGCCGAGCAAGAAACCTCTCCCCCACGGGGAGAGTAGTTGTTATGATCATTTTGGTTAAAAAACTTGGAGTCATCTAGAGTCGATTTAAAGACTTATGACTATGTTTATTTTCCTAGCTTGTTACGTAACTATGGGTATTTGATGATAGACGTATGTTTTGGAATTAAAATGGTAACCATAACTAGACAAACAGACTAAGGTGGCACGTTTTGATTATATGTCTATTTAGACCTAGGAAAAGTTTTATTATTATTATTCTGGCTGCCTGGATTATTTATTTGTTATTTGCAGGTGTTAGGAAAGTGTGGAAAGTCCCGAAAACAGAGGAAACTCTGTCGGATTTTCCAAAACTCTAAATGAATTAAAATCAGTCTTGAACATAATTAAGTATATAATTTCAAAAAAAAAATGTCATGTGTAACACCCCGTAAATTCCTCATATTAAATAAAAACACTAAAGAAATTTATTTTGAGAAGAGTGTTTTAAAAGAATGTTTTCCTAAATGATTTTTCTAAAATTCACGTTTTCAAAGCTAATAGAGGATTTTAAAGAAATGATTTCCTAAAGGTAATATCCAAAGTTTAGAAATTGGGTTTGAATACTTGTGATATATATATATATATATATATATCTGCGATTTTGGTGTGTATGTTTAGGATTAGCACAATAATTAATTAAAAGAGACATGAATGTGCATACTTATGAGTAATATATGATGCATGAATATATATGAATGTATGTCGTACGTGTGTGAGTGTATGAATATGTAATGATATTTGTGTAATGTATATTTGTATGATGCATGAATGTGTGTGCATAATATATGTGTGTCGTGTAAACATGATGCCATCAAAGGTTAGTTGTGTGTATGACTATGTGTGTGAATGTGTGTGAGCCTATGTATATGTTAAGTATGCATGCTATGTGTTGATAAAAATAAAGATTATGTGTGCATGTGTGTGAATGGTTCGGCCAAGAGGAATTGATTTCCTTAGGAATTAAGAAATTGAAATTCAAAATAGAAAGTGGAAGGAGGAGTAGAGTGAATGACTCATGAAGCCTAGGGAGGAACTAGGAGGGATTAGTCATGAATCTAGGAAGGATTTTCCTTCCTCCTTGTCTCCACCGATTTGACCCTTCCCATGCAACAAATAGGTTGGCCCAAAATGCCCTTCCTTCCACCCATTGAACCGAGGGCACAAAAGGAAATTGTCCATTCCTTGCCTTTGCCCTTAAAATCCGTATGAGTGTGGGTGTGTTAGCTTGGTTCCTATTTCATTTCCTCTATTCATTTCCCTTCCTACACCAAACACCAACACACAAAGTCCTAAGAGCATCATCAAGCTCTTGAGAAACTTAGAGAGAAAAGAGTGAACCCGTGAGGAAGAGAAGAGAGAAAGGAGAGTGAAACCCCAAAGTTTCATCCCAAAACTTCTCTAATTTTTTTCTTAGCCACCTTCTTCTTCAAAGACCAAGAAAAAGAAACCTCCATCAACCCTAGAGGAAGAGAGAGGTCGAGGCAAACCATTAAGGGAAGAGAAGAGGAGATTGAAGATTTAAGTTAGAAATTAAGGTAGAATGAGTTTTGATTAAGTGATTTTCATGATGTAAAGGACTTTGATGGACTTTGTTTGATTCTTTTTGGATGCATGAAATATTTTGAGTGATCTTGAGATCTAAGTGTCTTGCATGTTATTTTATGCTTTGATCTTGAATGTTGATGTGAAAAAGTTTTTGATCTCTTACTTGTGAATGATCTTTATCACGGTTTTTGTTGAAATTGAGTTTTAAGTTCACATATTGTTTTGATTTTCACATGCATGTTGATTTTGTGGCCTTATAGTTCTTATTTTCCCTTGCATGTCCTTTTTATGTCTTGACCTTGGGTTTTAAGGACTAATGAACTTATAAATTACCAAAATCAAGAGCTAAAGGATTCGGCCATGATTAGAAAACTTAGGTCTAGATGTTTTAATTTGATCTAAGAGATTTCATGCTACTTCTATGTTATTTCTAGCTTACTTATCACGGTTGCATGATGATTTGAGTTTATGTTTTGCTTTGGTTTCCTTTTTGCATGTCTTGATCCATGAATAATTTTTAAGAAAACATGAAGCTTGAATTTTGTGTGTCTTATTTGAATAGAAAGTCTTGATTCCTCACATGTAAGTCACGGTTTTCACAATAAAATAAGCTTTAAAAATAATTTTGAGTCTGGAAAGAAATTAAATCAAGGTTGTGTGTGTGATGATGATGATTCGGTTGATGTTTGGGAAAGTGAAATGATGCTTTTATGTCTTGCATGATATGATCCATGAGTTTAGGCACTTACATGTAGCAAATAAATTATGAGATCTTGCTTCCTTGCATAACATTATTCGGTCAAGACTAGGGAAGAGTAGGAAATCATGCTTTTCCTTATATGCATGTTGAAAATGGTCTCACATAGAAATTTTTAGGTGCATGCATGAGTTTTTCTAGAGGATGATAGCTTTGACATGATTCTTGATTGTATTGTGTGGAGAAATTGGACATTGGTTTGCTAAGAATTTTTGTGAAGCTCACGATTTCTACCGAGGAAATAAGAAAACAAGTTTTTAGAAAATGATCTTTGCCTTAATTCATGATCTATGTGCATATATGAGGAATAATCGATTTGGCCTTATCATGATGTTATTCGGTCTATGCATGTTAGCTAAACTAGAATGCATTTTAATAAAATGACTTAAAAAGAATGAATCGTGCTAAAATAAATTGTTTGAACTTGGGTTGTGGACATGTGTTCTCTATTCGCCCCTTTGCTTAGAAATAAAAAGGGATAAACAAAAAAATTCAACTAATCTTGGAAGAATATGTATTTGCATGAATATGTGCTTATGAGTGTGTTGTGTGTATTCGGTTGAGAATTAAAAGAAACTAGGATCTAAGTACCTAAAATGAAATAGATTGATTCATGTGATTTGAGTTGTGGTGATTGATTTATTTTCTCTACTTCTATTCGGTCAAGTAATTTAAATAGGTTTAGGGAGTTTAATTGCATGAAATAAAATGTACATGATAAGGATATAAAGCGTTTAAATGTGTTGGTTTGAAGCTTGATTTAAACTGGTACTTGCATGCCTAAGTGTATTTGCAAATTGTTTGTGGTGTGATTTGTTTAAATGTCCTGGCTGTCCCAAAGTTGTTTTAGGATTAAACCATGAGTTTTAAAGTGATAATATTAAATTAAAAAGCTAATTAAAGTTAGAGACATTTTTATAATGCTTTCGGGGTTTTATTAAAGTAATTTTGTAAAACCATTTTGCTGTCCAGAATTATTTGGACATGCTTTTTATGTTTGAAAATGTTTTCATATGATCAAAAATCAAGTTTTCAAGTGATAGTTGATTTAAGAAAAAGCTGGATCGAAAAATAATTATATTTTCAAGGTTTTCCAATAAAGAGAAGACAAGTATCAAACTAAAGAAAAGGTTCCTCAAATAAGTTAATAACATAAAGTGTTTTATTTAATATGAGGAATGATAAAGAAAAGAGGTTGGGGCAGATGGTAGCACAAGGATTCGAGGAGAGCACACATTCGACAACTGGACCCCAGGTGAGAGAGAAGCTTTCCTAAGACACCGTGGTAACTAGGTGATTTATTAGGACGTTCCGTATCATCTCAAAGATCGGAACTGAGTGGTTGGAGTCAGTAGTATAAGCAGCAATTGTATGCTTTGTGTGGCTACTTATATGAAGGTGACAAAAACCACAATGCTATTGTGTGTTGTAGTATGCTTTTATTTAATTCGGTTACATAATGCCTATTGTTGTTGGTTATGATAAGTAAATGATGGATGGACGTTTGTCGCGATTTAAATCAGAGAATGAAAGAGAAGAGAAAGAGTTGAGAAAGTGATGGAATTGAAAATGATGGAATGATAATAAAGGAATAAGAGATTAAGTGGAAGAAAGATAAGAGTTGATTGGAAAAGAAATTGAGGATAATGATGAGAACGAGCCAGAGCTGGGGAGAGTGATGTGGATTATGGATTGAGAAGTGAATTGAGTGGAGCTGGGCTCCTTTGTTTTTGGTTTTAGTCTGGGACTAGTGTTGAGTTGAGCTTGCTCCTCCACTAGCGCTCAGCGCAAAATGTGTTTTAAAAAGAAAGGAATTTTTGAAAAGGTTTTGAAAAAGGTTTTTGAAATGGGAGTTTTGAAGAAGTTGCGAAACAATGTTTCCAAAGGAATTTTATGGAACGGTCTTTTAAAAAGTTTTATGAAAGAATATTTTTGAAACAACACGTTTGAGAAGGTCTCTTTGAAATAATGTCTTGTGAAAGTTGGTGGCAACAGATTTTTGGAAAGCTTTTGGAAAACAGTATTTTTAGAAAATTGGAGAAGGTTTTTAGAAAGTTGTGAAAGTGGAGATTTTGAGGGATGGTAAAAAGGAAGGTTTGAGAAATGATGATGTGATTGGAGAGAAAGTTTGAGAAATGATATACGAATCCGATGATGTGATCCCCGCTCTGTGCTATGTGAGAGTGAATGAGAAAGGTTGTGCAAAGTTAGTGGTCGGGACTCACTGAAGGGATGTACGAAGGGTGAGCCGACTATTAGGTTAATTAAAAAGATAAAAGACTTTTAAAAGACATTAACAGCGAACGTGGTGAGATATGAGAGTTAACCCGAAGTAGTGGAGAGGAAGGAACGATAAGTATCTGCGGATACTTAGGAAGAGATTGCATTAGGGGAGGACGATGACAGTGAAACGTCAAGAAGTCTAGAGTATTGTTGTAGACAGAACGAACTCCATAAGTGGTGCACTAACGTGGTGGGGACTGGGTCTAATACCGTGGTAAGTTCTGTGCGCGCACTATAACAATACTGTCGCCCCCTAGATTGCAAATCGAGAACAGTGAGAGGGACTGGAACGGGGTATTGTGTTTTGCCACTGCGAGGCAGTGTGCCATGATTATTATGAATTGATATTATTGAGGCTGGGCCTCCTGGTCAGGGACCATTTATGTGAGACAGCTGTCGTGCCCGCGTGGTAAAGTTCCTGTACTCCTGTTTGCTTCCGACTAGGTGGATGGTTGGCCGAGGAGGTGTAGGCTTGAGATGTGAGTGCTAACTATGAAAGAAACGCGTACCTCGATGATCCCTGAAATCCCCTGATCATCGATGGTTGTAATTCGATAACACATTGTAAGAAAAGATTTATACTTGTAAGAGTAAGAATTCAAGGAATGTGAGGAATGAGAAGGGATTGAGAACGGGAACGTGTGAAAGATGTTGATTCTATGAAAGAGATTGGAAATAAGAATGGAGGAGTATGAAGGAAATAATAAAAATGAGATGGAATAAATATGAATTGTGGATGATGATGATAGTATGCTTTCTTGTTATTATGTGTGTGGGTTGTATGTTGTGTGTGTCCTATTATCTTGCCTACCGTAATCCCACACCGTCGACGCTACGCGTCCGGATCGCTTACTCTCTCCTGTTCATTGGCGCATCGGTGTTGCTGGTATTCCAACGGGCAGATGGATCGGCACTTGGAAATCTCTACACGGCTTCATGAGGGAAATGAATGGCAAACTACGCGCTATGGATGGGCCTGGACTGGACATACTCAGTTGGTGATCGCGGATCCAGAGCATCAGTTAGGTGGTAGGACAACGAGTTCGGGATATAATTCCGAACCACCTCCTCGAGAAAGAAAGAAGGAGAATGCTGTGAAGTTGTTGGAGTGGAGCTCAATCCGAGTTTCAAAGGAGAGTCAACAAGTGGAGTCGCATCATCCACTGGTACGAAGGCACCTGCGAAGAAGAAACGGAAGTCGGAACCTACCATCTTTGATAGGACGAGGGAGCCAGTAGTAGAACTAGATTAAGTTGTTGTTTGTGTTGTGTAATCAGGATTACCTAAGTGATGAACCAATGCTGTACTTCAATTGTTTGAAGCATGCCCAACTTTTATTGAATGAGAGGACACTTTTTATGAAATATGCTCAAGTTCTTTTGACGAAACGAATGAAGTTACATAAGTTGAAAATCGGACTGTTTTCTTGATAAAATGTTTTTGTAAAACATGGTAAGTGAGTTGTGGTCTCAAGTAACAACTCGGTTTTCGAAAGAGAAAGTGAAGGACACTAATAACCTTGTCAAATATGTTTTCCAGTCCTTCAACAATGTTTAAAAAAAATGGCCTCATTTTTGCATCATCGATAAATAAAAGTCAGTTGTTTTAGTTTTCGAAAATCGGGCTGTTACAGAATGGTATTAGAGCTTATGGTAATCCTTTGTAGCCTTAAGCATGGGCTTCATGCTTTGCTTGTGTGACTCTGTGTGCTTGCTAGTGTTTGAGTAGGAATAGGAAGATAAGCTTTTGTCTCCCAGGACATGAAACTGGTTTGTAGCTTAGCACCAACCGTATTAGTATAAGAAACCTTTTAACCCTATAAGAGTAGACCATGGGTAGACCCTGAGATAAAGATTCTAAACTCCTGATGTCTCATTAGTGATTGTTAGACTTAGACTTGATTAACCTTAGCATACCTTTACGCAAGGACGGATGTCACCTTTAAGGATGCAGGTTATTGCTTCTTAATCTTCGTGTTTGTTGAATTGCTTCAACAACACATTCTTGTTACTAAGATTTGGACCCTTTTCTTCATGAATTCCTATCACCTGGTAGCCCTACCGATCCCATTTAAAACCCTTTAGTCCGAATCGTGAAGTTGGAAGTGTAACACCCTAAGACTTACATAGCTTAATTACAACTAATTAAGTTGATTTTTAATTTGGACTTGAAAATTTCTTTTTAAGTCTTAATGAAATTCCGACAGAGTTTCCTCTGTTTATCGGACTTCCCAAAAATTTAGAGTTTTCACCTGTCAAACCAGTACAGTTCAAAAAATATTTATAAATATACTAATTTGATTTTCATGCCCTGCTAACAAATTAAAACAAAACTCAGGGCTTACAACGAATTGCCTCTAAACCAAAATAAATTAATTATAGTAAAAAGAATATAATTCTCTCTTAACTAAATTACACTCCACTCCACGGTGTGGAGTGTACCCCTGCTCGGCCGAAAACTGTGTCTGCTCAAACTTTGAACCTGTAAAAATGGTTGCAAGGGTGAGCTTTACACATGAAGTAGAGAATAGCTTCTAACTAGACATAATAAGCTACAAAGTCAAACACAAACATTTCAGGTAGTTCAAAACATAGCAAACTCAAACAATTCAAATTCATACGCATCTATAATCTTTTCTTTCGTCCATCATTCTTATCATTTTTCTTAATATACTTTCTTCTTCATTTCTAATACATTTCTCTTTCCTTTACTCTTTTCTTTCTTTTCATTCATTTTTGTTATTTCTTGCTTTCACTTTTCTTTTCTCTTTTTCCTCTGGGTTACAGCTAAACTGCATTGCCCGTTTTCTTTCTCTCTAGGTTACGGCTTAACCGCATCGCCCTTTTTCCTTTTCTCTGGGTTACGGCTTAACCGCATCGCCCTTTTTCATTTTCTCTGGGTTACGGCTTAACCGCATCGCCCGTTTTCATTTTCTCTGGGTTACGGCTTAACCGCATCGCCCTTTTTCTTTTTCTCTGGGTTACGGCTTAACCGCATCGCCCTTTTTTTCTTTTTATCTGGGTTACGGCTTAACCACATCGCCCTTTTTCTTTTTCTCTGGGTTACGGCTTAACCACATCGCCCTTTTTTCTTTTTCTCCAGGTTACGGCTTAACCGCATCGCCCTTTTTCATTTTTCTTTGGGTTACGGCTTAACCGCATCGCCCTTTTTCATTTTTCTCCGGGTTACGACTTAACCGCATCGCCCTTTTTCATTTTCTCTGGGTTACGGCTTAACCGCATCGCCCTTTTTCTTTTTCCTCTGGGTTACGGCTTAATCGCATCGCCCTTTTTCTTTTTCCTATTCCGTATATATACATATATTCATTTTCACACATTTCCACAACGCACACTAGAAAATAAGAAATCATGCACGTCTAGCACCGAACATCCACATTTCATATTTAAATCATTTTCTTGGTTTATACTCTTACTCTCTAATTGTTGCATCCTTTAATTACTAATTGTACTCCACACATATATTTCATTTAATCCGCCAGACGTACATAACAGTTAATCACATATACTCAGTCACAAATAATAACTAAATTTCATATTCTTAATTTAATCCTTTCCCTTTATATCACTTAACCTTCAGACCGTACAACACATAACTTGTTTATCATTCATGCATAAATACACTTCAAGAATTCGTATTTATCAGTTAGGCAAACATGAAAATCGTTATATCAAATTAATCACAAGCACTAACAATAATTTCAACTTCTTCAATTAGACATACACATTAATAACTAACACTTAGCACACCCATTAAATTACACAATCAATTCAAACCCCTTTTCTTTTAAGTTCATGATTCACACTTAGGTCTATTTTATCCATTCTAAATATCAATTCCAAACATATATTTGATTGTACAAATCCTCATGCAATTCAATTTCCCCTTTTTACCTTTATTGAACATCTCTATTTATCATTCAACATATCATCATCATTTACAATCAACTTAAGTACAATCCAAGCACATTTTTCACATTTTTCACATATTTCAAATCACACTATCAAGTTAGATTTTCTTTTGTTTATTTTTATCCTTTACTTTTAATCTCGATTAATTACCCTAAGATTTGTTCACAAATATACTCATATATTCTTCGCAGGTATTATAACTAACTAGAAAGTACTCTCTAAAGCAAGGTAAAACACCCCTTACCTCAGGGTTCTATTAGAAACAATTTGAAGGCATGCAGAGAGCTCCCGATTCGGCAACGGTCCATTCGATCCCGATCCAACCATTCGCACCGACCCAACTCGGTTGAACCCAACCAGCAGCAGCAACAAACTCCGGTTCAGCAAAAACCCACATCCGCTTCGACCCGGTTCGGTTCATGGAAACACTGGTCCAACCGGTTTGACTCACTTCATCTTCTTCATTGCTGTAGATCAATCCAAGGGGTTTATGGTTACCCCAACCAAGGCAGTGAGGGAAGGCACGGCAGCAACTCCTAAGGGTGGCGGTGGTTCAGTCCAGACCCGCAACGGTTGCCAGTTTGAGATTGGTGAAGGTCCCCTCATGGCGGTTCGATTCGAATCCACTGCAGACGTGACACGAGGAGGCAAGGATGAAGGTCGGCTAGCGATTTGCAAGCCGGTGGCGGTGACTGAGGGAGGGGTGGCGACAACACCGGAGGTGGTTCGGTTTTGGGTTGAACCTTCAACAAAGACACAACGTGGAGGAGGCGTCGAACTTGACTTTTGTCCATGGTTCCAGTTCGCGGTTCTGCAATCTTTGACGGTGGCAGCGGCTTGGCTTTATTTGGTGGTAATGGAAGGTTAGAACTCGCGATTCGTAGCACTTAGAGAGAGGGAGATCGCGAGGTCCTAGTTCATGGTGAGTGCTGGCGGCACAAGTTGAGAATGGATGGAGGACTCGAGTGGCAGCGGCGCAGCGGCCCAAGGAGAGAGGAAGAGTGAGACGCGGAAGAGGGAGAGAGAGACACGATGTCAACAGCGCCGGTGATGGTGGCGAGAGTGGCTGGTGGCCGCAAGCTTGGAGGCGGCGGAGGGAGAGAGCTAACGAGGGAGAGAGACATTGAGGGATAGGGGGGTGGCGGCTCACTTGGCCAAGAAGAAGGGTGTTTAGGGTTTCCCATTCACACAGCACACACACTCACGTTGTTGTTGTTTTTTTTTTTTTTTTAACACCTACACACAACATTATTATTATATATTTTTTTATTTTATTAGTAGTATTAGTATTATTTAAAGAGAATAGCAATAACATAGTTTACATGTCACCCTAATATAAATAGAGATGTCATAAAGTTAGTACTTTGGAAATATACGATTAATAAAAATATACTTTCACAAATATTATAGGATATTATATGAAAATGTCCAACGCTTAAATGATTGATTTCAAGAAAACAATTATTTAATTCGATAAAACTTATAATTATACTAGGGATTAAAATTAGGGATTTTACAGGAAGTTCCCTACTTACCCAAATAATCTAGGTTTGAGTGATCAAGGAAAGAGAAGTAGCTTAAGCGAAGTAAGGTTGTCAGAGCATCGTGAGATAGTTATAAGTTGAATCAAAGTTGGGAAGTCGCAAGGAGAAAAGAGGCGTATGATATCGGTCTTTAGAGGAGATTTTGGAGAAATTAGAGGATTAGAAATACCCTGTACCTTAACTAAGAGTTTAAATGATCAGAGGTGCTGAGTTCTTAGGATGAGTTTAGGAAGGAAAGTAAGGTTGTTCGAAGAAGTAAGTACGCTTAAGTAGCAGTAAGACCCCCTCAAGCTGTAAGAAGGATAGATTAGAACCCTAGAATTTGAAAGAGAATTAAAGGAAAGTGTAATTATTGTGGGGAAGTAGGAACCCGAGTTGTATAAAGTAGCAAATATTTAAGGATTTTAGATGAAATCCTTCCTTTTGGAGATGCATTTTTGTTTGTTTGTTTGATTTCTCCCCTAAGTCCAACCATAGGCGTGGACTTTCTGTGACAACGACCGGCTAAGGAAGCGGCATTTTCTTCGGTTAATCCAATGGACTTAACCCGACTCGACACGCTAGTAACGGTACGAATGAAATCTCTCCACCTGGAAGCGGATAACGAGGAACATCAAGAATGATATGAGAATGTTAGTGCCCTGCTGCCCAATCTACAATGTATTTCTCGGGGACGAGAAATTCTTAAGTTGGGGAGAATGTAACACCCCGTAAATTCCTCATATTAAATAAAAACACTAAAGAAATTTATTTTGAGAAGAGTGTTTTAAAAGAATGTTTTCCTAAATGATTTTTCTAAAATTCACGTTTTCAAAGCTAATAGAGGATTTTAAAGAAATGATTTCCTAAAGGTAATATCCAAAGTTTAGAAATTGGGTTTGAATACTTGTGATTTATATATATATATATATATATATATATCTGCGATTTTGGTGTGTATGTTTAGGATTAGCACAATAATTAATTAAAAGAGACATGAATGTGCATACTTATGAGTAATATATGATGCATGAATATATATGAATGTATGTCGTACGTGTGTGAGTGTATGAATATGTAATGCATATTTGTGTAATGTATATTTGTATGATGCATGAATGTGTGTGTATAATATATGTGTGTCGTGTAAACATGATGCCATCAAAGGTTAGTTGTGTGTATGACTATGTGTGTGAATGTGTGTAAGCCTATGTATATGTTAAGTATGCATGCTATGTGTTGATAAAAGTAAAGATTATGTGTGCATGTGTGTGAATGGTTCGGCCAAGAGGAATTGATTTCCTTAGGAATTAAGAAATTGAAATTCAAAATAGAAAGTGGAAGGAGGAGTAGAGTGAATGACTCATGAAGCCTAGGGAGGAACTAGGAGGGATTAGTCATGAATCTAGGAAGGATTTTCCTTCCTCCTTGTCTCCACCGATTTGACCCTTCCCATGCAACAAATAGGTTGGCCCAAAATGCCCTTCCTTCCACCCATTGAACCGAGGGCACAAAAGGAAATTGTCCATTCCTTGCCTTTGCCCTTAAAATCCGTATGAGTGTGGGTGTGTTGGCTTGGTTCCTATTTCATTTCCTCTATTCATTTCCCTTCCTACACCAAACACCAACACACAAAGTCCTAAGAGCATCATCAAGCTCTTGAGAAACTTAGAGAGAAAAGAGTGAACCCGTGAGGAAGAGAAGAGAGAAAGGAGAGTGAAACCCCAAAGTTTCATCCCAAAACTTCTTTAATTTTTTTTCTTAGCCACCTTCTTCTTCAAAGACCAAGAAGGAAACCTCCATCAACCCTAGAGGAAGAGAGAGGCCGAGGCAAACCATTAAGGGAAGAGAAGAGGAGATTGAAGATTTAAGTTAGAAATTAAGGTAGAATGAGTTTTGATTAAGTGATTTTCATGATGTAAAGGACTTTGATGGACTTTGTTTAATTCTTTTTGGATGCATGAAATATTTTGAGTGATCTTAAGATCTAAGTGTCTTGCATGTTATTTTATGCTTTGATCTTGAATGTTGATGTGAAAAAGTTTTTGATCTCTTACTTGTGAATGATCTTTATCACGGTTTTTGTTGAAATTGAGTTTTAAGTTCATATATTGTTTTGATTTTCACATGCATGTTGATTTTGTGGCCTTATAGTTCTTATTTTCCCTTGCATGTCCTTTTTATGTCTTGACCTTGGGTTTTAAGGACTAATGAACTTATAAATTACCAAAATCAAGAGCTAAAGGATTCGGCCATGATTAGAAAACTTAGGTCTAGATGTTTTAATTTGATCTAAGAGATTTCATGCTACTTCTATGTTATTTCTAGCTTACTTATCACGGTTGCATGATGATTTGAGTTTAAGTTTATGTTTTGCTTTGGTTTCCTTTTTGCATGTCTTGATCCATGAATAATTTTTAAGAAAACATGAAGCTTGAATTTTGTGTGTCTTATTTGAATAGAAAGTCTTGATTCCTCACATGTAAGTCACGGTTTTCACAATAAAATAAGCTTTAAAAATAATTTTGAGTCTGGAAAGAAATTAAATCAAGGTTGTGTGTGTGATGATGATGATTCGGTTGATGTTTGGGAAAGTGAAATGATGCTTTTATGTCTTGCATGATATGATCCATGAGTTTAGGCACTTACATGTAGCAAATAAATTATGAGATCTTGCTTCGTTGCATAACATTATTCGGTCAAGACTAGGGAAGAGTAGGAAATCATGCTTTTCCTTATATGCATGTTGAAAATGGTCTCACATAGAAATTTTTAGGTGCATGCATGAGTTTTTCTAGAGGATGATAGCTTTGACATGATTCTTGATTGTATTGTGTGGAGAAATTGGACATTGGTTTGCTAAGAATTTTTGTGAAGCTCACGGTTTCTACCGAGGAAATAAGAAAACAAGTTTTTAGAAAATGATCTTTGCCTTAATTCATGATCTATGTGCATATATGAGGAATAATCGATTTGGCCTTATCATGATGCTATTCGGTCTATGCATGTTAGCTAAACTAGAATGCATTTTAATAAAATGACTTAAAAAGAATGAATCATGCTAAAATAAATTGTTTGAACTTGGGTTGTGGACATGTGTTCTCTATTCGGCCCTTTGCTTAGAAATAAAAAGGGATAAACAAATAAATTCAACTAATCTTGGAAGAATATGTATTTGCATGAATATGTGCTTATGAGTGTGTTGTGTGTATTCGATTGAGAATTAAAAGAAACTAGGATCTAAGTACCTAAAATGAAATAGATTGATTCATGTGATTTGAGTTGTGGTGATTGATTTATTTTCTCTACTTCTATTCGGTCAAGTAATTTAAATAGGTTTAGGGAGTTTAATTGCATGAAATAAAATGTACATGATAAGGATATAAAGCGTTTAAATGTGTTGGTTTGAAGCTTGATTTAAACTGGTACTTGCATGCCTAAATGTATTTGCAAATTGTTTGTGGTGTGATTTGTTTAAATGTCCTGGCTGTCCCAAAGTTGTTTTAGGATTAAACCATGAGTTTTAAAGTGATAATATTAAATTAAAAAGCTAATTAAAGTTAGAGACATTTTTATAATGCTTTCGGGGTTTTATTAAAGTAATTTTGTAAAACCATTTTGCTGTCCAGAATTATTTGGACATGCTTTTTATGTTTGAAAATGTTTTCATATGATCAAAAATCAAGTTTTCAAGTGATAGTTGATTTAAGAAAAAGCTGGATCGAAAAATAATTATATTTTCAAGGTTTTCCAATAAAGAGAAGACAAGTATCAAACTAAAGAAAAGGTTCCTCAAATAAGTTAATAACGTAAAGTGTTTTATTTAATATGAGGAATGATAAAGAAAAGAGGTTGGGGCAGATGGCAGCACAAGGATTCGAGGAGAGCACACATTCGACAACTAGACCCCAGGTGAGAGAGAAGCTTTCCTAAGACACCGTGGTAGCTAGGTGATTTATTAGGACGTTCCGTATCATCTCAAAGATCGGAACTGAGTGGTTGGAGTCAGTAGTATAAGCAGCAATTGTATGCTTTGTGTGGCTGCTTATATGAAGGTGACAAAAACCACAATGCTATTGTGTGTTGTAGTATGCTTTTATTTAATTCGGTTACATAATGCCTATTGTTGTTGGTTATGATAAGTAAATGATGGATGGACGTTTGTCGCGATTTAAATCAGAGAATGAAAGAGAAGAGAAAGAGTTGAGAAAGTGATGGAATTGAAAATGATGGAATGATAATAAAGGAATAAGAGATTAAGTGGAAGAAAGATAAGAGTTGATTGGAAAAGAAATTGAGGATAATGATGAGAACGAGCCAGAGCTGGGGAGAGTGATGTGGATTGTGGATTGAGAAGTGAATTGAGTGGAGCTGGGCTCCTTTGTTTTTGGTTTTAGTCTGGGACTAGTGTTGAGTTGAGCTTGCTCCTCCACTAGCGCTCAGCGCAAAATGTGTTTTAAAAAGAAAGGAATTTTTGAAAAGGTTTTGAAAAAGGTTTTTGAAATGGGAGTTTTGAAGAAGTTGCGAAACAATGTTTCCAAATGAATTTTATGGAACGGTCTTTTAAAAAGTTTTATGAAAGAATATTTTTGAAACAACACGTTTGAGAAGGTCTCTTTGAAATAATGTCTTGTGAAAGTTGGTGGCAACAGATTTTTGGAAAGCTTTTGGAAAACAGTATTTTTAGAAAATTGGAGAAGGTTTTTAGAAAGTTGTGAAAGTGGAGATTTTGAGGGATGGTAAAAAGGAAGGTTTGAGAAATGATGATGTGATTGGAGAGAAAGTTTGAGAAATGATATACGAATCCGATGATGTGATCCCAGCTCTGTGCTATGTGAGAGTGAATGAGAAAGGTTGTGCAAAGTTAGTGGTCGGGACTCACTGAAGGGATGTACGAAGGGTGAGCCGACTATTAGGTTAATTAAAAAGATAAAAGACTTTTAAAAGACATTAACAACGAACATGGTGAGATATGAGAGTTAATCCGAAGTAGTGGAGAGGAAGGAATGATAAGTATCTGCGGATACTTAGGACGAGATTGCATTAGGGGAGGATGATGACGGTGAAACGTCAAGAAGTCTAGAGTATTGTTGTAGACAGAACGAACTCCATAAGTGGTGCACTAACGTGGTGGGGACTGGGTCTAATACCGTGGTAAGTTCTGTGCACGCACTACAACAATACTGTCGCCCCCTAGATTGCAAATCGAGAACAGTGAGAGGGACTGAAACGGGGCATTGTGTTTTGCCACTGTGAGGTAGTGTGCCATGATTATTATGAATTGATATTATTGAGGCTGGGCCTCCTGGTCAGGGACCATTTATGTGAGACAGCTGTCGTGCCCGCGTTGTAAAGGTCCTGTACTCCTGTTTGCTTCCGACTAGGTGGATGGTTGGCCGAGGAGATGTAGGCTTGAGATGTGAGTGCTAACTACGAAAGAAACGCGTACCTCGATGATCCCGGAAATCCCCTGACCATTGATGGTTGTAATTTGATAACACATTGTAAGAAAAGATTTATACTTGTAAGAGTAAGAATTCAAGGAATGTGAGGAATGAGAAGGGATTGAGAACGGGAACGTGTGAAAGATGTTGATTCTATGAAAGAGATTGGAAATAAGAATGGAGGAGTATGAAGGAAATAATAAAAATGAGATGGAATAAATATGAATTGTGGATGAAGATGATAGTATGCTTTCTTGTTATTATGTGTGTGGGTTGTATGTTGTGTGTGTCCTATTATCTTGCCTACCGTAATCCCACACCGTCGACGCTACGCGTCCGGATCGCTTACTCTCTTCTGTTCGTTGGCGCATCGGTGTTGCTGGTATTCCAATGGGCAGATGGATCGGCGCTTGGAAATCTCTACATGGCTTCGTGAGGGAAATGAATGGCAAACTACGCGCTATGGATGGGCCTGGACTGGACATACTCAGTTGGTGATCGCGGATCCAGAGCATCTGTTAGGTGGTAGGACAACGAGTTCGGGATATAATTCCGAACCACCTCCTCGAGAAAGAAAGAAGGAGAATGCTGTGAAGTTGTTGGAGTGGAGCTCAATCTGAGTTTCAAAGCAGAGTCAACAAGTGGAGTCGCATCATCCACCGGTACGAAGGCACCTGCGAAGAAGAAACGGAAGTTGGAACCGACCATCTTTGATAGGAAGAGGGAGCCAGTAGTAGAACTAGATTAAGTTGTTGTTTGTGTTGTGTAATCAGGATTACCTAAGTGATGAACCAATGCTGTACTTCAATTGTTTGAAGCATGCCCGACTTTTATTGAATGAGAGGACACTTTTTATGAAATATGCTCAAGTTCTTTTGACGAAACGAATGAAGTTACATAAGTTGAAAATTGGACTGTTTTCTTGATAGAATGTTTTTGTAAAACATGGTAAGTGAGTTGTGGTCTCAAGTAACAACTCGGTTTTCGAAAGAGAAAGTGAAGGACACTAATAACCTTGTCAAATATGTTTTCCAGTCCTTCAACAATGTTTTAAAAAAAATGGCCTCATTTTTGCAACATCGATAAATAAAAGTCAGTTGTTTTAGTTTTCGAAAATCGGGCTGTTACATCATGTGCACTCTATTTTCCGTAAAAGTAAATAAAAAGATAATTAATTTAATATATATATATAAGTTAAATTTGTTAGCGATAACTCTGATATACGAATTAAATTTGAAACAAAATTAGTAAAAAGATATAATTTAATGCAATAGATAGTAAATAAAAATAGGGTGTCACATTTATGGTATCAGAGCAGTTGCCCTCGGCCAAGGAGTTTCGAATGACTCCTTTGGTTTCTCACCAAGCGAGAAACCCTTAAGTGTCAGTTTATAGTTATTATTTCTAGGATAACTGTAGGATTGTTTAATTATCTTATATAATGACTAAATGTTTATTCAGGATGACTCGTCGACAAAACAACAACGACCGTGTTGTTGCGATCCTCGAGAATCTGGTTCAAGCAAACCAGAATCAAGGAGCGCAAATTGCTACTGCTATTGCGGCTGCCATGGCAGCTATGCACCCCCAGGCACCAGCCCCAGCTGAAGTGGATTGGCTAGCTAGATTCAGAAAGAATGACCCACCGAAGTTCGATTGAGGGGGGTTATAACCCTGATGGAGCACAGAAATGGCTCCAGGAAGTGGAGAAAATCTGCCGCTCTTTACAACCGCCACAGGGGGATCGGGTCCGTTTAGCATAGTTCATGTTAGCAGGCGAAGCTGAATATTGGTGGGAACAACAACGTCGGGGATTCGAAGCACGGAACGAGGATGTGGAATGGGGAATGTTCAGAACTCGCTTCCTAGGGAAGTATTTTCCCGAGGATGTGAGACGAGAGAAGGAGATTGCATTCCTTCAATTGGCACAAGGAAACCTCAGCGTCGGGGAGTATGCGGCGCAGTTCGAGGACTTGATCCGATACTCGGGCAGTTACCGAGACGCTGATGAGAGAACCAAATGCATCAAGTTTGAGTCCGGCCTCCGTCCAGAGATTAAGATGATGTTTGAGTATCATAATATAGCAAACTTGGCACAATTGGTGAATATGTCAGGCACCTTTGGGAAGAGTCTGAAGCATAAGCTAGCTGATGATAAGAGCAAGGCAGTGCAGAGATCAGGGGGTCCTAGCAAGGGAAAGGAGACACAGACTAGATTCACTCCTTACTCAGGTGGTAACAAAAGGATGATTACTCCTTCCAAGGTCAGTTCGACAGGCAACATATCAGGTCCCATCTCTCAGTGCCAACATTGTGGTAGGTGGCATTCCGGGGAGTGTTGGTTCAAGGATCAGGAAAGGAAACCAAATGCTTGCTTCTCTTGCGGACAGACTGGACATTTCTTCTACCAGTGCCCTCAGAGGAATGTGAAGAAGGAAGTGAATACTGCTAGAGCACAACCGACCAAGGGAAAGCAACCAGTTCAGAAGGGCAAAGTTTACACTATGGATGGCGAAGAGGTTGAGGAAGCAGATGAGCTCATTCGAGGTACAGGCACTTTAAATAATGTTCATTGTCAGATCTTATTTGATTGTGGAGCAACCCACTCGTTTATCTCCATAGCTTGTATGAAAAGGATAGGGTTGGCACCGGTGGAGATGCCGTACAAACTTGCGGTATCGACACCTACAAGCACTTCAGTGACCACATCTCTAGTGTGCACAGATTGTTCCTTGAAAGTACTTGGGCGAGAGTTTGTCATTAACCTAATAAGCTTGCCACTAAAAGGATTGGATGTTATCCTCGGCATGGATTGGATGGCAAGCAACAGGGTTATAATTAACTGTCATAAAAAGGCAGTTATATTTCACACCCCGAACCTAGAAGCCATGGAGATTGAGACAGAACAGGATGTGAAAAACATTCCGGTGGTTCAGGAATTCCTTGAAGTGTTCCCTGATGATATTCCTGGATTACCGCCACATCGGGAAGTAGAATTCGACATTGATTTGGTTCCTGGTACAGGACCAATATCCATTGCTCCTTATCGGATGAAGACAACAGAATTAGCCGAACTAAAGAAGCAGCTAGAAGATTTATTTGAGAAAAAGTTCATTCGGCCGAGTGTGTCACCATGGGGAGCGCCAGTGCTATTTATGAAAAAGAAGGACGGGAGCTTTCGTATGTGCATCGACTACAGGCAGTTGAATGGAGTGACGATCAAGAAAAAATATCTGCTTCCTAGAATCGACGATTTATTGGATCAATTGAGGGGAGCCTCTGTATTCTCTAAGATCGACCTCTGATCCGGCTATCACCAGATCCGCCTCCGAGAGGCCAACGTTCCCAAGACAGCATTCCGCACCCGTTATGGGCACTTTGAGTATGTTGTTATGCCCTTCGGCCTGACGAATGCACGTGCAATATTCATGGATTACATGAATCGCATTTTTTGGCCATATTTGGATTCATTCGTCGTGGTTTCCATTGACGACATTCTAATCTATTCCAAGAGCCCTAGTGAGCACGTCGAGCATTTGAGAACGGTGTTGCAGATTCTCAAAGAAAAGCAGCTTTATGCCAAACTTTCAAAGTGCAGTTTCTGGTTGAGTGAAGTTTATTTCTTGGGCCATGTGATTTCTAAACAAGGAGTGGTTGTTGACCCTTCTAAGGTGGAAGTAGTGCTTAAGTGGGAGAGACCCACAACGGTGACCGAAATTCGCAGTTTCTTAGGCATGGCCGGTTACTATCGACAATTCATAGAAGGATTCTCCAAGTTAGCACTTCCGCTAACTAAGCTGACTAGAAAGGATGCACCCTATCAGTGGGCACCCCTGTGTGAGCAAGGTTTCGAGGAATTGAAGAAGAGACTGACTAGCTCACCTGTTCCAATTTTGCCGAATCCGACTCAGTCTTTTGACGTGTATTGTGATGCTTCGAAACAAGGACTAGGTTGTGTCTTAATGCAACAAGGGAAAGTTGTGGCCTATGTATCTAGACAACTCCAGCAACACGAACAAACTATCCTACACATGATCTTGAATTAACAGGTGTAGTATTTGCACTGAAGATCTGGAGGCATTATCTATACGACACTCAATTCGAGGTTTTCAGCGATCATAAGAGCCTTAAACATCTCTTTGATCAGAAAGAGCTGAACATGAGGCAACGAAGGTGGATGGAGTTTTTGAAGGACTATGACTTCCATCTTCAATATCATTCAGGCAAGGCTAATGTAGTGGTCGATGCTCTAAGTCGTAAGACTTTGCATGTGAGCAATCTAATGGTCAAGGAGATGCAACTGATGCAAGAGTTTAGCAATCTCAACTTGGGTGTTCAAATGAAAGAAAACAGCGTTGTCCTGGAAATGTTGCAAGTGACAAATGAATTCGTCGGATTGATTAGCTAGGGAAAGACAAGCAGACAACGAAGAGTTGCAAAAGAACTTGGAAAGAATGATTGATGAAGTAGAGCCTGAATTCAAGAAAGGCGTTGATGGCATTATTCGCTTCAGAAATCGGGTGTGCATTCCTATGGACTTTGAAGTAAGGAAAATGGTCCTAGAGGAAGCCCACAAAACTAAGCTAAGTCTCCATCCAGGTACAACTAAGATGTACCAAGATTTGAAAAGATTGTTCTGGTGGTCCGGATTGAAAAAGGACGTAGCCGACTACGTTCTCGGTGCTTAGTTTGTCAAAAGGATAATATCGAGCACTAGAAGCCGGGAGGTTTGTTGATATCTTTGAAGATACCGGAATGGAAATGGGACAACATATCTATGGATTTCATTTCCGGTTTACCTAAAACCGCTACAGGTTGTGAAGCTATATGGGTTGTAGTAGATCGACTCACGAAGTGTGCTCATTTTATTCCTGTGAACATGAAATACAACATGGAGAAGCTGACACAGCTGTACATCCGTGACATAGTCAAATTGCATGGAATTCCTACCAGCATTGTATTTGACCGTGATCCAAGGTTCCTATCCCGATTTTGGCAGAGTCTCCAGCAGGCCCTAGGTACTAAGTTAAGATTTAGTACAGCCTATCACCCACAGACAGATGGGCAGACAGAGTGTACTATCCAATCTTTGGAAGATCTGTTGAGGACGTGTGTACTTGAGCAGGCAGGTAGTTGGGAGCAACTATTACCACTAATTGAATTTACCTACAACAACAGCTTCCATTCTAGCATCGGGATGACACCGTTTGAGGCACTCTATGGTAGAAAATGCCGAACTCCACTCTGTTGGTTTCAGATGGGTGAGAATCTGTTACTTGGTCCTGATATTGTCCGAGATACCACAGAGAAGATCACTATGATCAAGAACAAAATGAGAGCCTCACAAGATCGCCAGAAAAGCTATGCAGATAAACGTAGGAGACCCTTGGAGTTTGATGAGGGTGCTCATGTTTTCCTAAGGGTAACACCTGCCAAGGGTATTGGTCGGGCACTCAAGTCAAGAAAATTGACTCCCAGATTTATTGGTCCTTACCAGATATTGGAGAAAGTTGGACCACTAGCCTACCGCATTGCACTACCTCCGCATTTGGTGAATCTTCATGACGTATTCCACGTTTCTCAGCTTCGGAAATACGTTCATGACGCCTCACATGTGATTAAATTGAATGATGTGCCAGTGAAGGAGAATCTTACGTTTGAGGTGCAACCTGTCCGAATTGAAGATCGTCAGATTAAACAGCTTAGGGGCAAAGGAATTCCGTTGGTGAAGGTAATATGACTTAGAAACAATATGGAAGAGGCGACATGGGAACTGGAAGACAAGATGAGGGAGTCGCATCCACAGTTGTTCAGTACCGACTGAATTTTGAGGACGAAATTCTGGTAAGTGGGAGAGAATTGTAACGTCCCGAATTTTGGCCTTTAGTAAAATTATAATAATTAAAATAATAATATTTTATTAACTATATTTTATCAAGCTTAATTTCAGGATTTAGAAGATATATTTAAATTTGAATTTGGGTACTTTTTATTCATCAATAGATGTCTGTAGGGACCAGTAACTTTGTTATTTTTAACTCGTTTTAAATAAAAGAAAAATACGATGTTATTTCATGTAAATGTAGGTTATTTTTAGAGTCATCAAATTTTTATTTAGAGTCTAAAACACATACACATATTAATCCACAAAAGAGAACAAAACATAAAATAATAATTTTTTTCCTAATTAACTACACTAAGCCCAGCCCAACCCGTGTAAAAAAAAAAAAGAAATCATCAAAAGAAAAAAACGGAAACGAAACAACAGATCAGAGAGGAGGAGACGGTAATTGCAAGAAGAACGGGGGAGGAGATGAAAAGAAAATAAAAGAAGAAGAGGGAAAAAAAACGTGGAAGAGAAGGGGAAAAAATAAGGAAAAGATAGAAAGCTTTTGAAAAATCATCATCACAAGCAAGCTTTTGGACTTAGGAATTGGAAATTCTCTTCTCCTCTACGTAATCAAGGTAAAGGGGGTATCCCTTATATTTGGGAATTAGGTTTTTAATAGAGTATAGATATGGTTAAAGTTAGGGTAGTGTTAGATTAGTAACCCGCATGGTAATTATTATTGAGATAAATTGATTGTTTGATTAATTTCTTGGATGAATATGAATTGGGAATGTTATTTGTTAATTTCTTTGATGAATATGAATTGGGTATGTTATTTGTTATTTTCTTTGATGAATATGAATTGGGTAGTTTATTGATTATTTTATTTGATTATTTTTATTGATTATTGGTTAATTGATTATTTGGTTAATTTTTGGTGAACTTAAAATTGGTTATGAATTGATTAATTGTATCGATTATTTTTATTGATTATTGGCTGATATCTGGTTGGTATTTAATTATGGAGTAAAAATTTGACTGCTAGTCTGCTGTATGTTAGTGTGAATCAAATATGTTTGAATTAAACTGGACTGGATTGTCATTGGAATAAATGAATTAAACAAAAGACAACAGCTATTGATCGCGTGTCGGGTATCCGTACCCATTAGGTGCCCTGTTAGGACAGAGTCTATTTTAAGGAATAGACTCGAATCCCCAATAGGTGAAGTCCTCACTCAGGTAAGTAAATCCCATAGATCCAAAGTCTCGTTAGGTGTTTGGGACCCGCGCGAGATCAATAGCTGCCTGGTAAATCGATAAAAATAAATAATGAAACATGTAAGAAAGCACGAAAGAAAAGGCCCTAATGAGCTAATGGTCTATGCGGTAAGAAAATCCTGGGTGAAGGTAAGAAATCCTATTGGGTGAAGACACCATCCTAACAGGTGCATACAAAAATAGGATGCGACAAACGCAGCGGAAAAAAAAAATAAATATCCTATTTCCATCCAGGATCCATGAGAAAACATGATTTGAGATAGGGAATAAAATTACCTTTTGCAGGGAAGAGGAGACCAACGAATCTTATCACGAACGCTTCGTCAATCACGAGCACATCAATGTCTTGTGCCTCTATTGGTATCCACACGAACAAATTCCCAATTGGAGTCACGTCTCTCTTCTCAATGCTAGCAGAGAAGAGAGAGTCTGTGTATCACTCACTCTCTAATATGACGGCTAGGGTTACCGTTCTGTGTCTCACACATCTAAAAACCCCTAAAGCTAATAATATTATATTTATAATATTATCAGACCAACTGGTTGGGCTTTTTAGAAGATAAATTTGAATTCTATCTTATATGTAGAAGATAAAATCAAATTTATATCTTATACATAAAGATAAAACGAATCATATCTTAATCATATCAGAAAGATTTAATTTTATAAAAATACAACTATTGTATTTTTATCAAATGTGATATCTCCAATTTTATCTGTTCTTAGTGTGTGACCCTATAGGTTCCTGTAACGTTGGCAGTAATGTTAAAATCACATTTTAACTTTACAAGCAATGAGCGTTATCTAGCAACACATCATTGCTACCCAAGTGACAGGAATGTCTGTGATTTGACTAAACCTTTTACTGTGACCAATGAACATGTGTAAGTTTAATCCCTTTGTCCAAATATCATAGTTACACTCATGGCATGGAACGTGTCACCCATGAATAGTGTAACCTATGGTTTCTTGATCCCTGAGTAGACTCGTCTATACAAGTCTCGTCAATATCTCATATTGACTGTCTTGAGTATGGCCATACATTTCACCGTCTTACTCAATCATGGGGCCCAGAGATATAATTCCTATTGATAAGGAAGGACAAATCCCATCTACGTCACTCACATCCCTCTACATGATTTGTCATATACCCGACTACAACCGTTATGATCACCTGGTTAAAGATGACGTTTGATTGCGTGAAAGCATATAATTCCTCATGTTGGGAACCGTAGCGACTTCAGGTCGAAGGACCATGTACACCATTGTCACTATGAGAATCGCTTATGACACTCACTTAATAACCCATGTAGCATTCTCATGGCGGGTCAATCCAGTACACAATTGTCCCAATGTGTACTTACGTGAAGACTTGATATCCCATATCCATGACTGGTGAGATACAGTCATCAGTATGCCACATACTAGTCTCGATGTATTATAGTTGTCCTTATTAACTATAATACTCGACTAGGGAATCTTTAAGGATAATTATCAATCAATAAGATCTCACTATCAAGTCATGTACTTGATATTCTTATGACATTGAACTTATAATCCTAAGGACTTTATTACATCTATTTTAATTAAACAATTAAAGCATAAATATAATAAATGAAATGCCTCATTATTATTAATAGTAATAATCTATAAACATGGTACTTTATAAGAAAAGACAAGATAGAAAAGAAAAGAAGAAAGGAAAGAGGAAAGATGAGAAAAACTAATAAAGCTGAAAAAGAAAGTTAAGAAATTAATTTTGAAGGAAATGTCACATATTCTGATTGTGAATGATGCATCTCTGTGGTGTGAAATACTTGAATATGATTATGATTGTGCATGACTTGATCATATGTATGCCTATTAAAAATGTAGTTCCTGAGTATTTGGTATACTCATCCTTTAGCATTTTTTACAGGTACCGAGTTAGATGTGGTGCCGGCCGAGCAGGAAAGCTCTCCCCCATGGGGAGAGTAGTTGTTATGATCATTTTGGTTAAAAAACTTGGAATCATCTAGAGTTGGTTTAAATACTTATGACTATGTTTACTTTCCTAGCTTGTTACGTAACTATGGGTATTTGATGATAGACGTATGTTTTGGAATTAAAATGGTAACCCTAACTAGACAAACAGACTAAGGTGGCACGTTTTGATTATATATCTATTTAGACCTAGGAAAAGTTATTATTATTATTATTATTTTGGCTGCCTGGATTATTTATTTGTTATTTGCAGGTGTTAGGAAAGTGTGGAAAGTCCCGAAAACAGAGGAAACTCTGTCGGATTTTCCAAAACTCTAAATATAATTTAAAAAAAAATGTCATGTGCACTCTATTTTCCGGAAAAGTAAATAAAAAGATAATTAATTTAATATATATATATATATATATATATAAAAGTTAAATTTGTTAGCGCTATAACTCTGATATACGAATTAAATTTGAAACTAACTTAGTAAAAAGATATAATTTAATGAAATAGATAGTAAATAAAAATAGGGTGTCACAATTCTGATTACTTATTTTATTGTCTTTCTTGTGTTGTACTTGTGTTCATCTTCCATGAAAATAGATTCTTATATCATCAAAAGAGTAATCGAGTTGTCGCAATGTGTTTGCATGTTCATTCAAAATAAATAATGCAAGAAGAGGAAACTAAAAACATTGGTGGTCACGGTTATGGGAAGGAAGGTGGTGACCATGGAGACGTTAATGGTGACAGGGAGGAGGTAAAACTCCTGCCTTCTCCCGTTGGGTGGTGTCCCTCCTCTTCCTTATTAAGTTTCAGTGTGATATGATGTTTTAATGAAGACAAAATTAGTTTCAAGAAGGAAATGAAGTACCATACATTCATCCTAGGATAATCATGCAAGGTACTATATCCTAGGACTCAAGCTATGTTTTTAAACTAAGTGTTGAGGACCTTTTTTTATTAAGTCCAACAAATTAAAATGGTCCTGTTTAGCAAAGGCCCAAAATATGGAAATGGAAGCAATCATCAAAATTGGGTCGTAAGATCCAACAACAAGCAGGAAGGAAAGCATTTTTGGGGCTCCACCCACGAGGCTAGTCATTAGAGGATGATGTGGTCAGCAGGGTGGAGACCTCTGAGAGCATTGGGCGGACTGTGGTTTGGCAGACTCTGAGCGAACTTCGCCTCAGAGAGACAAATTGGTCTCAGAGAGGACTTGTACAGTAATTGGAGAGCGAGCCTTAGGCAGAAAAGGGAAAGAGGGGTAGCAGCGTAGGTGGGACATGGTTCAGAGAATCATAGAAAATGGTCTTTTTGTCCCTGACACAAGGAGTAAAGACCTCTGAAAGTTAGTCAAAAGGGGACATCCTTGGATGGGGAGATTGAGAAAGAAAAATGACTTAGCAGCTAAGGCAATGAGAGTTACGAGGGAGATGGTGACAAGAGAGAAAGGCAAGAGTTTAAGAGGAGAGGGAGGTAACGGGAAGAAAGAAGGAAAAAACAGAGAGAGAAAGAAACAGAGGGAGAAAAGGAGAAAAAACTGTTGGAAACCAACAAGCGGGCTTAGCAATTACTAAAAGGGAGGGTGAATAGTAATCTGAATGCAACAGTGACTAATTTTCGAAAGCAATTAAGATGTAATTGATTTTGTGCAGATTTTACAGAAACAGAGCAAGAACACTCGAGTGTTTTACAGACTACTCGAGTGAAAAAGCAAGAACACTCGAGTCTTCTGAAGAATACTCGAGTAAATCGTGCAGAGTGCAGAAACCAGTTTTTGTGAAATTTGCACTTTAAATCAATACGAGTATAACCAGTCCAGAGCAGATTAATAGAAGAGTAGTGATGAGCATTTTATTTCCCATTTTTCCTTGCATTATTTTACTCCTATTATTGATACTTGTTGCCTATTTGACATTGTTTAGCTTGATTTAGTGATTTAGAGTTTATTGGACTATTATTCTGAATATTGTTTAATTTGGGATTATTTAGCCTAATTAATTCTATTTCTATTTTCAGGTCATATTTGGCACAAGGGCTTTTTGGACATTTTGGGAATGAAGATTTAATTTTGGAAGAGAAGATATATGATGAAGTGAAGATTGTAATCTATCTTTAGGATTAGTTGAGATTTAGTTATATCTTTTAAGATTTAGATTTTATCTATAAGATATTTTTAGATTTAATTTAGAGATAAGCTTTCCTTAGGATTTGGGCCCATGATTTAGGCCCGTTTTGTGGTTTAAAAAGCCAAATTCGTGTAAACCCGAGGATGGACCTTCCATTCACGTTTTTTACATTCTCTCTCATAGAGAAGGCTTAGTTTTGCTCTCCAAGCTTGTGGAGGCTGCTAGGGTTTCTCTCTCTTCTCTTTTCTACACGTTTTTGGTATTTTTCTTCATGGAAGGCTAAACTCTTAGGTTAAATCCCTTTGGTAATGTATCACATACTCTTGAGGTTTTGTTCTTAATGCTATTTCGTTTTTATTCACTGTTTTCATGCTTATTGATATGTTATGGTTTGCTTAGTTCCATTCTATAGAGATAATCCATGTGTATGAATGCTTAATTTATGCAAACTCGTAAAAACTCCATGCTTTGGCTTTTAATGCTTAATTAGAGGTTTGGGTTTTGGGGTGAGAATTGAATTTTCGCTTAGTATTTAATTCTCACGAGTTGGACAGTGAAGAGGAAAGAAATTGATCTTTTGTGACCGATGATAGAGTTGTGAACGCGAGCCAAAGGGGTTTATCCGCTTTTCCTTATCTGTTTCTTCGTTTTGATTTAATTCTGTTTTGATTTCAATTATTCAATATTCAATACAAAAAAAAACCCCCCTGTTTTCTATGCATACTATGTGTTCGACCTTTTGCTTGATAAGATATTCCTTGGGAGACGACCTAGGAGTCACTTCCTAGTACTATACTTAAACTGTTTTTATTTGTATCGGGTACGGCCTCGATCAAATTTGGCGCCGTTGCCGGGGAATATCGGTTCTTGCCAAAGGTCATTAGTAGTTAGTTAGTGTCGTAGTTAGTATAGTTATTATAGTGTGTCCTTTCTGATTTAGTGTCTAGTAGTCAATTCTGATAACCGGTTGAAGTTGCATTGTTTGCTGTTTTGCTATTTTGTTGCAATTAGTGTATTTGATTGATTCTGTGGTTGCTAGTTCACATAGTTGTGGGTGGAATTTTTGCACGAAAATTTATATCCACACTACTTTTATCATATAAAAAGGTTTTGAGGCACCACGATCACTCAGATCACCACTGGTTGTGAGTTGCAGAAAAATTTTCCAAGTTTTAGCAGCACTTTCTTCAAATCGTCGCAACTTTTGACCCGTAACTCGGAATTTGACGAATTTTATATCAAATCGAAGGGAATTTTCTGAATAATCTGATTTTTCTCACTTCGTTAGAAAACTCCTTCGTCTGGATCCTGAAAAAGCCGTTTTACTATTTCTTTTTTATTTTACAAGTTTTATTTTCTTAGTTTTTGGTCTCTGATTTAATTGTTTGACTTGGTTCCCTTTTGAATTTTGTCCTCAAACTTTTTGTGGTATGTTTTCATGATTTTAGGGTGCTGAAAAAATAAAGAAAAAATTTTAAAAAAATAAAAAATTTTGTTGCTTTTTTTGGTCATGTATATTAGTGACAGTTTGTTATGCTTAATGGTGTTCTGTTCAGTACATGACTAGGGGCAACCCAAGCTACTTGCATCCATATAACCCTGAAATTGATAGAACTTATCACAGACTAGTTAGAGAAAATAGGAACCAGTCCATAGGTAGTGGGTCTATTGAGTCTTTACATAGTGAGTCTGCTTCTTTTTCTTCTATTCCTATAAATTCTGATTCTTATTCTGATTATTCTGAAAATATGGCTTAACCTCCACCACGTGAGAGGACATTGAGGGAGCTGGCTGCACCTGATTTCACTATTGAAGATTTGTGCATCCAGTATCCCGATGACCCGTATGAGCTAAGGTCTGGACTAATTCATTTGTTGCCCAAGTTTAATGGTCTTGCAGGTGAGGATCCTCATAAACATCTCAAGCAGTTCCATATTGTCTGTGCTACTATGAAACCACATGATGTGCAAGAGGATCATGTTTGTCTTAAGGCATTCCCACACTCCCTAGAAGGGCTAGCCAAGGATTGGTTGTACGATCTGGCCCCTGGTTCTATCACAGTCTGGGATGACCTGAAGAGGGCATTTTTGGAGAAATTCTTCCCTGCATGCAGAACAACATCAATCCGAAAGGATATATCAGGCATCAGGCAACAAAGTGGAGAAAGTCTCTATGAGTATTGGGAGAGATTCAAGAGACTGTGTGCGAGTTGCCCCCACCATCAGATCTCAGAGCAGCTGCTTATTCAATATTTCTATGAAGATCTCAACCTCATGGAGAGAAACATGCTTGATGCTGCCAGTGGTGGTGCCCTAGGAGACATGACACCTTTAGAAGCCAGAGTCAAGATTGAAAAGATGGCTTCCAATTGTCAACAATTCCATGCAAGGGGCAACAGCGATGCAATCATAGTGAGAGGAGTGAATGATGTTGGCACAAGTTCTGGTAAGGTTGAGAAGCTTGAACAGAAGATAGATTCACTTACAACTTTGGTCACTCAATTGGCCATCAACCAGAAGAAGTTGTCCCTGCCTGCTAGATTATGTGGCATATGCACATCCGCTGAGCACCCCACAGATGCATGCCCTTCTGTGCAGCAGCAACCAACGACTGGTGCTGACCAACCTGAGGCATATGCCGCCAACATCTTCAACAGTAGAAACCAGCAGCCACAGAACTTTGATCTCTCTACCAATAGATACAACCCTGGTTGGAGGAACCATCCCAACCTGAGATGGTCTGATCAGCAGCAACCTTCACAGGTTCAATTTCAGAACAATTCTAGACCACCATATGTACCTCCTCCAGTCCAGCAACAGAGACAACAACAGGCTAATTCTGCACCACCAGCTCCTAGTACTGAGCAGCAGCCTTCATTGGAAGAGCTGATGAAACAGATGACCATGCAAAATCTCCAATTCCAACAGGAAACTAGAGCATCCATTCAAAGACAAGAGGCCTCCATTCAATCTTTGACCAATCAGATGGGACAGATGGCAACAGCAATCAACACTATGCAATCTCATAATTCTAACAAGTTGCCATCCCAAACAGTGATCAATCCAAACCAGAATGTGAATGCTATTAGTCTAAGGTCAGGGAAGCAGATTGTCACACCCACACCAGAATCTGACCTCAACAAAGATGATCTAGTTTCAACCAACAAGAAGAGCCAAATGGTCGAGGAGAGTGAGCACACAAGTACCAGAAAATCCCATCCAGCTCAGCCTTCCACAAGCACAACACCTGCTGCTGCCCAACAACCACCCCCCATTCCTCTTCCTTTCCCACCAAGGGGGTGACTCAAAGCAAGAAAATGGAAGAGATTGACAAAGAGATACTTGACACATTCAGGAAGGTGGAAGTCAACATACCCCTTCTTGATGCAATCAAGCAGATTCCAAGGTATGCAAAGTTCTTGAAGGATCTATGCACACACAAACGGAAGCTCAAGGGCAATGAGAGGATCAACATGGGAAGAAATGTCTCTGCTCTTATAGGTAAACCCGTCCCTCATATTCCTGAAAAGTGTAAGGATCCTGGAACTTTCTCTGTGCCTTGTATCATAGGTAATACTAAATTTGAGAATGCTTTGCTAGATTTAGGAGCATCTATTAATGTTATGCCTATGTCTGTTTTCAAGTCTCTTTCACTTGGACCTCTTCAACCTACGGGTGTGGTTATTCACTTGGCAAATAGATCTACTGCCTACCCCGCAGGTTTGATAGAGGATGTCCTGGTTCGGGTTGAAGAGCTTATCTTTCCTGCTGATTTTTATATTCTTGATATGGAAGAGGACACCTCTTGTAGTGCTGTCCCTATCATATTAGGGAGACCATTTTTGAAAACAGCCCGAACCAAGATAGATGTGCATGCAGGTACACTTTCCATGGAATTTGATGACAGTGTGGTTCGATTCAATATTTTTGATGCTATGAAACATTTTTCTGATGACCACTCTGTTTTTCATGTTGACTTGATTGATGATCTGATTGATGAGCATGTTCTAGACTTTTTGCATGATTATGATTTGCCATCTTTCACTAGCTCATTTACTTGTTCTGCATGTTCTGATTCCGAAATGTGCACTGCATGCATTGAAATTGACCAGTTTTTAAATTCTGCTACTGCATCTGTTGATTCATATGATATAGATTCAGATCATGCTAACCCCATTTCTGTTTTGCATGAGTCTAATTCACTTGTTCAGGTGCAGGCGGCAGAATCCAATTCTGCTGCTCCTTTAGTTCCATCTGTGATGCAGGCACCTTTATTGGACCTGAAGCCCCTTCCTCCTCATCTCAAATATGCTTACTTGGAGGCTGAGCAGAAACTTCCAGTGATCATCTCTACCTCCCTTTCTGTTGATCAAGAGAAGCAGCTGCTGGATGTGATTAGAGCAAACAAAAGGGCAATAGGATGGACTTTGGCCGACATACCTGGTATTAGCCCCTCCATGTGCATGCATCGGATTTTATTGGAGGATGGGGCTAAACCAGTGAGACAACCCCAGAGACGGTTGAACCCCCAGATTCTTGATGTGGTGAAGAAAGAGGTCACCAAGCTGCTGCAAGCTGGCATTATCTACCCCATTTCAGACAGCACTTGGGTAAGCCCGGTTCAAGTAGTTCCCAAGAAGTCTGGGGTGACAGTTGTCAAAAATGAGAAGGATGAGCTGATTCCCACTAGAGTGCAGAACAGTTGGAGAGTCTGCATTGATTATAGGAAGCTCAACCAGGCGACCCGCAAGGATCACTTTCCTCTTCCCTTCATTGATCAGATGTTGGAGCACCTGGCAGGTAAATCTCACTATTGCTTCTTAGATGGTTTCTCTGGTTATTTCCAAATCTGTATTGCACCAGAGGACCAACATAAGACTACATTTACCTGTCCTTTTGGTACATTTGCTTATAGGAAGATGCCTTTTGGCCTATGCAATGCTCCTGGCACTTTTCAAAGATGTATGATGAGTATTTTTAATGACTTACTTGAGCATTGCATAGAGGTCTTCATGGATGATTTTAGTGTATATGGTTCCTCTTTTGATGCATGTCTTGATAGTTTGTCTAAGGTGCTTAATAGGTGCATTGAGACTAACCTTGTCTTGAATTTTGAAAAATATCATTTTATGGTAGAACAAGGCATAGTCTTAGGGCACATTATTTCGCATAAGGGTATAGAGGTTGACCCTGCTAAGCTGCATGTAATATCACATTTGCCTTACCCCTCTTGCGTGCGAGAGGTGCGTTCTTTTCTTGGCCATGCAGGTTTCTATCGAAGGTTTATTCAGAACTTTAGCAAGATAGCCCTTCCACTATCCAACTTGCTTCAAAAGGATACCACATTTGAGTTTGGAGACCAATGCAAGAAGGCATTTGATGAGCTAAAGAGAGCACTCACCACCACTCCCATCATCCAACCACCTGACTGGACTCTCCCATCAGAGCACCGTGCATATTGGGCTGTGAAGCAATGCAACTTAGCTCTTGATCAAGCGGGTGAGGAGAGGAAGCTGCAGTTGAGTGAGCTAGATGAGATCCATTTTGAGGCCTATGAGAATTCCAAGTTCTACAAAGAGAAGACCAAGAAGCTCCATGATAGCTCAATTTGCAGAAAGGAGTTCTTGGTTGGTCAAAAAGTGTTGCTCTACAACTCTAGGCTTGGACTCATGAGTGGAAAGCTCCGCTCTAAATGGATTGGACCATTTGTAGTCACCCAGGTGTTTCCTTATGGCACTGTGGAGATCAAGAGTGAGTCCACAGACAAGAGCTTGAAAGTCAATGGCCACCGACTCAAGCCTTTCCTAACCTCTCCTACTTTGGATGATGCACTTGTGGAGGAAGCCTCATTGGTCGACCCCATTTTTGACCCACCATGACTTCGGGAGTCTTCTTTTCTCCTTCCTTACTCTTTTTATTGCACTTGTCTATATCTGTCTGATTCTGCTATTTGTGTTCCATTGAGGACAATGTGTGATTTAAGTGTGGGGGGAGAGTAGTTTAGGTTGCATATTTTTGCTTTGATTTTTTTTAGGTTTTGCTAAGTTTTGGGCATTTTCTTGCATGTTTTTGCTTCATTTTAGTAGAGTCTTGGTATCTTGTGTCTGAATTCATGCATTTCTGTGTGTAAAGTTGCTTTTGATAATTAAGAGGTGGTAACACTGTGATAGAATTGTCCCTTTTGTGATGATTTGAGCCTTAATTGTGGGTGGATTGCTATATATGCCACCTAATTTTTCTTTCATGTGTGATTGCACTCTGGATTACTTGCACTCTAGAACTTGACTTGACTCTTGTTGAGACTTGATATTCCCATGCACATTTTGAAATGATTTAGGCATTGTTTTTTTTCTTGAATAAGCCACTAGCCATATGAGCCTACCTTGAATGAATTTATCCTTTGATAGCCCCTTTGAGCCTTTATATCCCTTTTCTTTGTTCTTTAGCTCATTACAAGCCTATGACTGAAAAACCATGATTGTCCTAACCTTAGGGAATGTTGGAGCTTTGGAATTGTTTTGGGAATGGGTATTAAGTAAGCGAGGGTGCTTTGTTCTTCATCTCTTGTGAGTTCTGGGTTTTGCCTCTATGGTCGGTGATGTAATTATGGCTTTATCTCATTATGCCATTTTTATTGTTTCTTCTTTTCTTTCGTTCATGAAGTTCTGCAATGTAATGCAATTCAAAAAAAAAAAGAAGAAGAAGAAGAAGAAAAAGAAAAAAAAATGGAATAAAAGGTTGATTGAGGCATAGAGGATTGGAATTAGAGGTTGTTGTTATGTTTATCATTTCATTTTGGGGTGGATTGTGCTTATTTTTTTTTTACTTGTTCCCCATTGCTCCTCTATTCCCTGGGTTTTAGCTACATTTCCCATATTTTTATCCTACCCTGTCCTTGGCCCCATTACAACCCTGAAAAGACCTTTTGATCTTAATGTGCATGTGTGTTGATTGTTGATGTTAGAGGCTTGTCAAGCCTATGGTTGTGTTTGTTTTTCATGATGTGCCTTGAGTGTAAACACTGATTAACCTTAAACACTTGAGTGTAAACACTATTGAGTGATCCTTGTGAGTTTCTATCATCTTTGTGACTACCCTCTTGATGTCATTGGTTTTCTTTGCATATTTGAAATAATTGGATGATGTTCATGGATGCCTTGATTCTTTGGTCCTTATTTTCTTCATGTGCTCGATTTTGCCCATTTCTTTGCATTTCCTAGAATTCATTGTGAAGTATGTAATCTCTTAGGTTTGCATTCATTAGTTTTAGTAATCTTGTTACATGATTCACTTTGGTGCATATTGATTTTCTCAGTCCTAATTCTTAGTTTTGCCCAGGAGTGCAAAAGGATAAGTGTGGGGGTATTTGATGAGCATTTTATTTCCCATTTTTCCTTGCATTATTTTACTCCTATTATTGATACTTGTTGCCTGTTTGACATTGTTTAGCTTGATTTAGTGATTTAGAGTTTATTGGACTATTATTCTGAATATTGTTTAATTTGGGATTATTTAGCCTAATTAATTCTATTTCTATTTTCAGGTCATATTTGGCACAAGGGCTTTTTGGACATTTTGGGAATGAAGATTTAATTTTGGAAGAGAAGATATATGATGAAGTGAAGATTGTAATCTATCTTTAGGATTAGTTGAGATTTAGTTATATCTTTTAAGATTTAGATTTTATCTATAAGATATTTTTAGATTTAATTTAGAGATAAGCTTTCCTTAGGATTTGGGCCCATGATTTAGGCCCGTTTTGTGATTTAAAAAGCCAAATTCGTGTAAACCCGAGGAGGGACCTTCCATTCACGTTTTTTACATTCTCTCTCATAGAGAAGGCTTAGTTTTGCTCTCCAAGCTTGTGGAGGCTGCTAGGGTTTCTCTCTCTTCTCTTTTCTACACGTTTTTGGTATTTTTCTTCATGGAAGGCTAAACTCTTAGGTTAAATCCCTTTGGTAATGTATCACATACTCTTGAGGTTTTGTTCTTAATGTTATTTCGTTTTTATTCACTGTTTTCATGCTTATTGATATGTTATGGTTCGCTTAGTTCCATTCTATAGAGATAATCCATGTGTATGAATGCTTAATTTATGCAAACTCGTAAAAACTCCATGCTTTGGCTTTTAATGCTTAATTAGAGGTTTGGGTTTTGGGGTGAGAATTGAATTTTCGCTTAGTATTTAATTCTCACGAGTTGGACAGTGAAGAGGAAAGAAATTGATCTTTTGTGACCGATAATAGAGTTGTGAACGCGAGCCAAAGGGGTTTATCCGCTTTTCCTTATCTGTTTCTTCGTTTTGATTTAATTCTGTTTTGATTTCAATTATTCAATATTCAATACAAAAAAAAACCCCCCTGTTTTCTATGCATACTATGTGTTCGACCTTTTGCTTGATAAGATATTCCTTGGGAGACGACCTAGGAGTCACTTCCTAGTACTATACTTAAACTGTTTTTATTTGTATCGGGTACGGCCTCGATCAAGTAGTAAGCAATTAAATAAAGCTAAAACAACTTAAAAACACCCTAATTGCTGCGGAATTACTACTCTAATTAAAAATCCCCTTTTTGAGAAACTTAGGTTTGGTTTTTACTTGAATGAGAAGAAAGCAATAAAAAGAGGACTCCACCAATTTTATACTGGTTCACTCTCTTTTAAGAGAGCTAATCCAGTCCCCCTAAGAACCTTAGGAGTGTCTACTAAAATCAAATTGTTAGAAATATTACAAGGGATATTGAGATGCCTCACTCAACCTAACCCTTCCAAGAGTGTACCAAACTCTTGAATTTCTACCCCAATTTGAAGTTTGGTGATGAAGACTCCTTCTTCTCAAGCTCCTTGAAACCTTCAAGTGCTCCACCAAGCTAAGAACCTCTTAGACTTTGCTTGAGAACCTCTCAAGACTTGGATGAACCTAAGACCCACTTAGGTACACTTGGTTCCCAACCAAGATTTTGGAACAAGGTATGAAAGTGTGTATGGAGAAATACAACAAATGATTTCTACACCAATTAAGCACAATCTCTAACTCTTTGAACAAATAATGACAATGAATGAATTGGTTGAGTTAGAGAATTTTCACTTGAGAGAGAGAATAAGCAAAGAGAATGTTTAGCTTAAGTCTTGTTAATGTTCTTGTTTCCTAGTACAAGGGCAATCAATTCTGATATATGGAAGAGGGAATGAGAGAGTAAGACAAACTTTTTCATGCCATTTTGCCCTCTTCCAACTGTTAAAAATTTGCTGTCAGAACCAAAATACTCGAGTATTTTTGACACTACTCGAGTCTTTTGCCCATCTTTCAATAGAAGTGCCCATGTACTGAACTAACGGTCAAATCTCTGATTGAGGCTGAAATACTCGAGTCTTTTGGAAACTACTCGAGTCTTTTGATACTCGAGTAATTTTCAGACTACTCGAGTCTTTTGATACTTGAGTAATTTTCAGACTACTCGAGTCTTTTGATACTCGAGTAATTTTCAGACTACTCGAGTCTTTTGCCCAGAGATGATAAAAATTAAGTTTTTCAAAGATTAATTTCAATTCTCTTCTCAAGGAATAATTTTATGTAATCCCAACCTTTTTCATGCATTAAAATTATTTATCCTAGGATGAGATTATTCCCTAAACTACCCACTCTCAATTATAGAAATAAAATTACAATTAAAATAAAATAGAGAATGACTAGCTAATTTGATGCACTTGATCTTCTTGACTTGGTGAGCTTGAATTCTTCCTTTAAATCCATGATCTAATTATATTGTCATCATCAAAATAAAACCACCTCATTGGAGACTTGATTCTACAATCTCTCCCTTTTTGATGATGACAAAATAATTAAACCGTTCCATCACTTTTGAGAGCTCCCCCTCAATATAGGAACCTATAAAACCTGTCAATCCAGAGAATTCCAAGCACAACATAATATCATAATAATCATAGTCAAGTGCACACTATATACTTGGTATCAGAGCGAGAGCATATATAATATCAGAGTAAAAAAAATGTGCTTGCTCTCATGCCTCTTTTCTCCCCCTTTTTGTCATAATCAAAAAGATATCATTTGGAAACGGAGGAGACAAGAAGGATACCAATAACGAAAACTCCCCCGAAATATATGCAAGATAAAAAAAATCATGACTATCGGAGAACATAAAACATGTGAACACCAATGAAAAACAGAGCATAACATAAAGCAAAAGTCATCATAGCATAAAACATCATAAAGACTAAATCCGAGTTTGAAATGAAAAGGACAACATCATAAAAGCTGAGAAATACCCACGCAGGGGTAACAGAAAGCAAACTAACTCCCAAAATAAAAAAAAACTGAAAATCCATAAACGACATGACATAAAGACATAAAAGATCCCAAATGGAGTGCAAAGGCCGCAACTGCTCAAAACATGTCCGGCGCTGGAGGGTCATGCGGAGGAAAGAATCGGCCAAAGGCAGTCATCATATCATCAAACCGAGCATTCATTTGAGCTGAATGCTAGTCCAACCTAGAGTAGATCATGGCTGGCTGAACACCCATCTGTGACTCAAGCCTAGTAATGCTATCCTGCTACTCAACCATCCGATGCTCGATACTAGCCATGCGACTATCAAAGTGATCAAATCGAGCATCAAAGTGAGTCATGTAACCCTGGAATACAGGATTGCTAAAATCAATATGATCAGCAGGGTCATCCTCATCTGCACCACCACCAGCAGCCTGGTCAAACTCAGCCTGCTCCTGAGCCAACTGCTCAGCATCCACACCTTGCTGAGATGCAGCATGCTCAGCTGCCGCCTGAGCCTCCATGGCTGCCACCTCATCCTGCCAATAATACCTCCCACCATGCTTCCTCATCTTCATCTGGCGGAGTAGCCCATCATGAATCGCATGCAACTCCTCCGAAGGAATAAAGGACTCCTCATCATCAGGAATAGGCACATTGAAGTGCTGGAGGAGTTTACAAACATGCATCGGGTAAGGCAAATTTTGGGAGGCTTTGGAGCTCCCTGCCTTCACCATCCGAGAAAGAATAATAGCAGCCCAATTCAACAGATTGTCATTAAGAATAGCATCCATAATTCGAAGCTCTAATTGGGTGGGTTTTGAGTAATTGGGAGAGGTTTGGGGCACAAGTTGGTGAGATACTATATGATGGAGGAGTCGGTTTGAGGCGGTCATGTGCACAACTTTCTTTTCGTTTCCGTTATATACACGATCGGGGCGAAGCAAGTTGCTAAAAATAGTGTCAGTATTGGCAGTGTAATTGTTCGTCCCCGTGCGTGATATACCGAAAACAGTTTCTAGATCCCTAGGGCGAATCTGAAAATGAGTACCCTCTACACTAGTTTCATACCTAGTGTTATCTATCTCCTTAATATTGGCATAAAACTGGCGAACTAGCCTAAGATAGATGGGACCATGAAAAGATATAAACTGCATAAGATGTTGGTCTCTAAGTTTTTGAACAAAAGAAAAGCCATTACCCTCAAGAAATGCCTCAGTAGTCCAACTTTGTACACCATAAGAATGAGTCACAAACAGGGCCTCCCTCCTAGCACACTCAGCAGCAGAGAAGAAATCCTCTTCCTCCTCTGATGAAGATGAAGAAGGTGAAGGAGTGGGCTCCCTCCTTTGCTTCCTTGGGCGCTTGGGACCTCTAGAAGTAGACATTTTGCACCAATTGGGAAGAAAAATTGAAGAAATTTGGACTTTGGGGAGTTAGGGTTTTGAAAAGGGATTTTGAAATTAAAGAGTGAAAAATGGAGATTTGAAGTGAAATAAGTGATGAAGAATGATGAGAAGATGATTTGGAATTGAAATGAGTGAAATATTTGAGTTGAAATCGAATCTTTGATCAAAGGGGTCGAGAGGACTCGTGTGAGAGAGAGAAGAGTTCGTGAAAAAAGAAGGAAGAAACGCTGCTGGCACTTATGAACTGATCGATTTACTCGAGTGTTTTTGAAAACACTCGAGTGTTCTAAGGCCTAAGACTCGAGTCTTGGTGAAAGTACTCGAGTAATTCGCCTTGCCCGAAAGTTCAAAGTCTCAGGTCTGAAATTTACTCGAGTAAACTGTATTTTACTCGAGTGTTTTGGGGTTTCCTGAAAGCATCAATTTTGAGAAATCCGAATCACTCGAGTGTAGTTTAAAAGACTCGAGTAAAATTAAAATTACTCAAGTCAAATTGAAAATAATCGAGTGAAACCATCAGACATGACCAAAAACTTTTTCTATTTTAAAACGATTTAAATTGGAATTAAAATACTCGAGTAACATGAAAAATACTCGAGTGAATTTATCAGACAGACAGTTTTAACTGCATTTTGAACACATTTGCACACATCTAACACATAGAACATCAACACAAACTTGGAATTAAAATCACTCACAATCAAAATCATATATTTCACAATATCTCAAGGACCAATTGTTCATCAAGCAACAATGCACATTTAATTAGACATGTTTGGTGATTTCTCAATAAAAGCACAAATCAATTAGCTAATGCTTGACTCATCTAAAATTCCAAGTTCCCTTCTTATGTGATAGAAGGTATCTCTTGGCAAGGGTTTTGTGAAAATATCGGCTAATTGATTTGATGTGCTAACAAATTCTATGGTACAATCACCTTTTTGCACATGATCTCTAAGAAAATGATGTCTAATTTCAATATGCTTGGTTCTTGAATGATAAACCGGATTCTTAGTTAAGTTTATGGAACTCGTATTATCGCATTTTATTGGAACACTTTCTAATTTTAAACCAAAATCCGATAATTGTTGTTTCATCCACAAGAGTTGAGCACAACAATTACCGGCGGCGATATATTCCGCTTCGGCGGTGGAAAGAGCAACACAAGCTTGCTTTTTAGAAAACCATGACACTAATGAACTTCCCAATAAATGGCAAGTACCACTAGTACTTTTGCGATCAAGCTTGCATCCCGCAAAGTCGGAATCCGAATAACCAACTAAACTAAGACTAGCATCACTAGGATACCATAATCCGGTATTTATTGTTCCTTTGAGATATTTAAGTATATGTTTAACCGCGGATAGGTGTGATTCTTTAGGATTAGCTTGCAAACGGGCACACATGCATACACTAAACATAATATCCGGTCTAGATGCGGTAAGATATAGAAGACTACCTATCATGCCCCTATATTTACTAACATCAACCAGTTTACCTTTGTCATCCTTGTCTAGGTAGCATGATGTGCTCATGGGAGTGTATTCTTCTTTGCATTTGTCCATTCCGAATTTTCCAAGGAGCTCCTTACAATATTTTCCTTGATGCACAAAAATCCCCTCCTTGACTTGCTTGATTCGAAGTCCTAGGAAGAACTTGAGCTCCCCCATCATGGACATTTCAAATTCCTTTTTCATCAAATTAGAGAACTTTCTACACAAGGACACGTTAGTGGCTCCAAAGATAATATCATCTACATATATTTTCACTAACAAAATGTCCTCTTTGGTTTTATAGATGAATAGGGTATTATCAACCTTTCCCCTTTGAAAGCCATTTTCTAATAAGAAGGTACTTAATCGATCATACCAAGCTCTAGGAGCTTGTTTTAATCCATAAAGTGCCTTTTTCAATTTGTAAACATGGTTTGGAAACTCATGACTTTCAAAACCGGGTGGTTGCTTAACATACACTTCTTCATTTATGAAACCATTCAAGAAAGCACTGTTGACATCCATTTGATAAAGAGTAAAATTCATAATTGATGCAAAGGCAAGCAAGATTCGGATTGCCTCAAGGCGTGCAACCGGAGCAAAGGTCTCATCATAATCAACACCTTCCTCTTGGTTGTACCCTTGGGCAACAAGTCTCGCTTTGTTTCTTATAATCAAACCGGATTCATCAAGTTTATTTCTATAAATCCATTTTACACCAATTATGGTATGATCATCGGGTATCAGCACTAATTCCCAAACATCATTTCTAATAAATTGATTTAGTTCTTCTTGCATGGCTATAACCCAATGTTCATCCATAATTGCTTCCTTAATTGAATTTGGTTCGATTTGAGAAACAAAGGAAACAAAATGACAAATATTTTGAATTGACCTACGAGTTAATACTCCCTTTGAAAGGTCTCCTATGACATTGTCAATAGGGTAAGCTTTCACCATTTTCCAAGCCGGATCAAGTTCATCTTTGACTTCTCCTTCATCCTTAGATTTTTCCATCTCTTTGTCAACATTTGAAATCTCAAGTCCATCATCACTACCATCACACAACACACTATCTTCTTTCGAAGACTCATTAAAAACAACATGAATAGATTCTTCAATAGTCATAGTTCGTTTATTATAAACTCTAAATGTTTTACTATGAGAGGAGTAACCCAAAAATATTCCCTCATCCGATTTAGAATCAAATTTTCCAAGTTGATCTTTTCCATTGTTTAAAATGTAAACTTTGCATACAAAAACATGGAAATGAGATATATTGGGTTTTCTACCTTTGAAAAGCTCATACGGGGTTTTCTTTATCATGGGCCTAATTAAAATTCTATTCATTACATAACAAGCCGTATTAACGGCATCGACCCAAATGTATTGAGGTACTTGAGAATAATTTAACATGGTTCTAGCAAGTTCCTCTAGCACCCTATTTTTCCTCTCAACAACTCCATTTTGTTCCGGAGTTCTAGGTGCCGAATATTGGTGCTCAATTCCATGCTTATCACAAAATCTATCAAATTTATAGTTTTCAAATTCACCTCCATGGTCGGTTCGAATTATAATCACTTTTTGGTTTACTTGGTTTTGTGCAAGCTTAATATGGCGTTTAAAAGACTTGTAGGTCTCACTCTTAGCACTTAAAAATAATGTCCATGTAAATCTTGAAAAATCATCAACAATCACCAAGGCATAGTAGTTGCCACCAAAGCTTTTTACTTGAGAAGGTCCAAACAAGTCCATGTGAAGCATTTCCAATGGTCTTGTTGTGGACAAATCATTTTTGGAACCAAAATGATTTTTAGTTTGTTTGTGTAACACCCCAAAATTTTAATCCCCGATTAATGAAATGTTAATTATAAATTAAATATAATTAATTATTTCTATATTAATCCTTGACTAAAATATGTGTTCATATAGTTAGTATATGTGTGTGAATTAACTTAATAAATATAATAATGCATAAAATAAATATTTTGCATATTAGTCCCTAGGATTGGGACCTAGAGGTAATTATAGGAAAGGTTTTGGAGGGAAAGAAAATAAAATAATTATTTTTCAAAAATTGGGCAAAATACTCGAGTATTTTCTGGAATACTCGAGTATTCTGGACAGAGTTGCACGAGTTAGTGCGTTTGGTGAGTCACCACCACCGATCCCCCTCCGTTGACACGAATACTCCATCATCAACAGCTCAAGGACGTCGTGTCGCCCTGCATGAGCTTTCTCCATGTCTATTTAAGCTCAGCAACACCGAATTCGTGAAGATTTTTGGTTAAGTTTGGGTTGTTGATCAAGTTAGGGTTCTGAAGTTGTTGCCTTCGATTCTTCTTCAATTCTGAGTGTTAGGATTCGAGTGATACACGAATACAAAGCTCACATCACGAGCTTTGTATAAACACCAAAATCGTGAGGATTGAGTGAGTGTGGTGGAAGATTCAAGGAGTTGAAGTGAAGCTGTTTCTAGTCAAGCCTTAGTCTGGAGCTTACTTTGAGTTCAATTTCTGGTAAGATCACGAATCCTTGAGTCCCAAATTCGGTTTCCTTAGTTAGTTTATGTTGCATAGAGTTTAAAAAATCTAATTTCCCCAATTTTATTCTCTGTTTCATGTGTGAACCAATTCCATTTTGGTGTTGCACTCAAACTGCTCTGCATGTGATGCTTGAAGTTGTTCTGAGAGTTGTGGAGCCTTTTCTTTGTCAATCCTTTGTTGATTCACGTTTGAGAGGTAAGGGGAAGTAATTTCTTACACTAGATAGAGTTTAAATTCCATTAATTGTGTTAGAGAGCCACCAAGAGGCTCTAAGGGCTTAGTTTGAATAGGAACTTTGGTTTGGAGACCAATCCATGCTCTATGACTGTGTTGAGCAAGTTCTAAATCATGCATGCAAACTTAAATTAACATGATTTCATGAGTATTATGTTTATTTTGCAATTTGAGGTGTTGATGTGCTAAATTGTGTATTTTATGCATAAATGATTGATTCTCTGTCAAATTTGTTATTTGATATGAAATGAGTATGGTAACATGTTCAATATATGGTATATGAACTATTGTGATCATTGGTTTGGGTTAAAAATGTTTAGAAATTGAAATGGTATGTAAAAACCAAGTTTTCAGTCTGTTATGTCTGCAAATACTCGAGTATATGGCTTAACACTCGAGTATTTCGTGGTGCACCAGTGTGAAAATTGGCGCACCAACTTGAGAATCAGGCTTGGCACTCGAGTATTTCAGATGCAACAAGAGTAAAAATTGATGAGCAACTCGAGTAATACATGAACTACTCGAGTATTCTGGGTAATGAACTACTCGAGTATCTCATGAATTACTCGAGTATATTTATGAAGATCTGAAAACTTAAATCTCTAAAAAGACATGAACGACTCGAGTATAATTATGAATTACTCGAGTAAAATTTGGAAACTGATGAACTACTCGAGTATTATGGAAAACACTCGAGTATTTTTAGTCAGAAACTTAAAAATACCATTTTCAATTCTAAATCATTTTGTAACACTTAAAGAACAATAAACCAAGTGATTCTGAACTTAAAAGGAAATTGATTGACGTTGTGATGTTTTCATTTGGATAATGATACATTGCTCGGAGGGCACGTAATGTATTAATAAAAGAATAAAACATCAATCAATTCCTTTTAAATAAAGTTAATGCATTCATTCTGGAGTTTGGATGGTAGGTCATATATCATGTTTTTGGTAAACATGTGGAGGGCCTCTGGGAGTGCCAGTACGCTTGCTTGATGACACGTCGTCGGCGTGGTCGGCTTAGTGGATGCCGATATGGTTATACCGTTTGGATGACGGGATATGCTCGGGTGGCATGGATTCCAAGCTTGTCGTGTACATTCTAGGTGAATGTACGAATTGTTGTATACCTAGGAATACAACGCACAGTTGAGTGCTGGGTTGTCAGGGATGGACGTCAGAGAGTGATATAGCCTGATGAAGATAGACTTGAGAGCTAAAATCATGCATCATGCTACTCATTTAAGTTAAATGTGATAAATTAAATAAGGATGAGCATCCTATTTGCATTCACTAAATGCTAATTGTTAAATGTGATTGTTGTTCATTGTTATATATTTACATATTCATATTGTACATATTTATACTCTGTTGATTATATGTATAGAAATGCTTACCCCTTCGCCCTTGTAGGTGATGTCTCGTTACATTGCTTGCATCGAGATCCGGCCACTTCCTAGTGGCATATGGATCTATGAGGACCATCGCGCGGTGTTCGAGGGGGAGGTAGAGATTACATTCTACCACCCGAACCCGCTGATGCGATTCCGTCCTCGTTGATTTAGGATTCCCATCATATACACTATGCACGTACCCCCGTTTTATACTTATCATGGACCACCTCCCACAGGACCAGCTCGCGCTTATCACAGTTTTCATTTTCGACCTACCCGCTCACACCCTTTTATCTCGAGAGTTGTCCGCGAGGAGACTCCCCCTTCTGATCCGAGGAGCCCAGTCAGGGTCTCACCATCACCTGACCCGATACCCAGTGGTAGGGTACACTCTCCCTCGGATGAGATCGAGGAGGATCCGGTGGAGGACGAGAGCGGAGGCGAGCCTGTCGTGCATTCTACCGGGAGTGATTGGAGGGACGATGATCCCTAGATATGTGCATATGGTGTATGATGTGGAACAGAGGATCGGATGTGTCGATGCTGTGGAGGAGACTTTGCTGCTGCTGCGATGATGATGATGCTACTACTTTTGCTTCTTGGAGACTCTTACTATCACTACTACTACTTCTGATGATGCCAGATCTACGCGACCACCCTTGGAGTTTATATTTTGGTTATGTATATATACTGTAGATATACTTTTGGTGTACTCTAGGGGTTCGGATACATTACTATATAGATCTGTTTTATGGACTTGTATTTTGGATCTTGGAGACTCAATGATGGGACTATGTATCTATGACTCCTTCTATATATAAAACCTATGTTATATTACTATTAATTGCATGGTCCAATAATTTTCCGCTTACTCTGATTTAATCTATTTAAGAGTTTGGCTGTGAAAACTATTCAATGGTATCAGTCTTATCAAATAAAGCAAGGGTAGCTTTAGTTATTTTCTATGATGTAAATACGATTCCAAAAGACGAATGTTACCCAATTTTGAAAAGGTTCTAGAAACCGCCGAATTCGATACAACTGTTTAGAAATGATTTAGAGTTTATTCTCCAAGAATTCCAAGTGATGATTTGTGCACCCGTTTTTAAAAGAAAATTTCATTCTTTTGTATTTTCTTAACACTCACAAGTCCATATATTTTCCAAGTAATACTTAATATTTATAGTAATTACTGTTATTGGGAAAAGGGTGTCACACTTAGTGGTATCAGAGCAAAAGTCAGATCCAGAAGTAGTGGAAGTCGTCCAGAAAGTTAGCCATCAACATCAGGCAGGTATCTCCAGGGCATGTACATTATTTTGAATGTGATTATTTTGCTTGTTGAGCTTTAGATACCCTTGATTTGTTTGTATCTTGTCTCTTTTGAGTACAAGACACAATTGATTGTAGATTTAAAAGTTTAAGATATAGCTTTAGTAGAGGTGGTGTTATAAAAGTTTCTTTAGTTCAACATATATGACCATAAGCCCATAGCACAGGTCTAATATGGCAACTAGAAACCAAAATCACACCAATGCAATGTTGGAACGAATCACCACAGTGCTGGAAGCCATGCAGCGACAGTCTCAACAACCATCTCAACCAGTTAACCCGTCTCATCAGTGTAATGTGGGTAACGCTGAGACGAAGACTTTGGCTGATTTTAGGAGTTGCAATCCGCCAAAGTTTGAAGGAGGATTTAAACCGGAAGAGGCCAACAAGTGGATTCACACCATGGATAAGATACTGAGAACGTTGGAGTGTTCTGAGGCTCAAAAGGTGGCGTATGCAACCTACATGTTAGAGGATGAAGCTGAGAATTGGTGGAATCACACGGCGCAACTTTTGCAATATGAAGGAAGGGATGTGAGTTGGGGTGTATTCATGGAGAAGTTTCTCCATAAGTACTTCCCTGAGGATTTAAGAAGAAAGAATGAGGTGGAGTTCTTGCAACTGAAGCAAGGGAGTATGAGTGTGGGTGAGTACGCAGCCAAGTTTAAGGAGCTAATGAAGTACTCTCCCTATTATCAGAACAATCCGGATGAAAGAAGCAAATGCATTAAGTTTGAAGGAGGCTTGAGGCCCAAGTTGAAGTCGATTTTCAGTTACCAGCGGATTCAAAGTTTTCCTGCATTTGTGGACATATGTAGGATGTATGAAGATGACACAAAGGCTGAGGAAGTGAAAGTTTCGAAAAGAAAGACAATCAGAATTATGGACCTCAGAGGCGTAAAGGTTTCAACAATCGAGGCAAAGGCTCGTATGATCGCCGAGGGAAAGGCAAGGGAAAAGCTGGTGGTTCGGATGGAAGGAGCTTTCGGAACGAAGCACCATTCTGTGACAAGTGCAAGTGCAACCACTATGGCTGTGTTTGTTGGGGGACAAGTGAATGCTTCAACTGTGGGAAGCCGGGACATTTTGCTAGAGACTGCAAGGAACCGGTCGAAGCCAACTCAAGAGGAACTGCGGATAGGCCTATGGTTCAAGGAAGGGTTTTCACCCTTAGTGGTGTGGAAGCAAACCGATCCTCTGATCTGGTGCAAGGTAAATACTTGCTTAATGATCAGCCTTGTCATGTTTTGTTTGATTCGGGTGCTACGCATTCATTTGTTTCATATGAATGTGTAGATCGTTAGGGTTTGATTATGTCTGAAATGCCCTATACCCTCAAAGTAGAAACCCCTGCTAATGCTCCTGTAGTTGTTTCTAGAGCATGTCTTAACTGTAGTATAGAAGTGTTAGGACAAACCTCTGAAGTAGATTTGATCTGCTTACCCTTAGCACAATTAGATGTGATCTTGGGAATGGACTGGTTAAGTCGAAACCAAGTGATCATCGATTGTGATAAGAAGATAGTAACCTATAGAAACCCAATACCCTCTGGTTACATGTGCCTATTCAACGCTGAAGTAGAGGAACATGGTCTGAGGATAGAGGAGATTCCTATCGTCAGAGACTTCCCGGAAGTATTTGCGGATGAAATCCCTGGTCTACCACCAAGAAGGGAGATTGAATTTGGTATTGATCTAGTTCCGGGAGCTGGTCCCATTTCTATCGCTCCTTATAGAATGGCACCACCGGAATTGCTGAAATGAAGAAGCAGATTGAGGAGCTGTTGCAGAAGCAGATGATTCGACCAAGCGTGTCACCTTGGGGTGCTCCAGATTTGTTTGTCAAGAAGAAGGATGGCAGCATGAGGATGTGCATCGACTACAGACAGTTGAATAAGGTCACGATCAAGAACAAGTATCCATTGCCGAGGATAGATGACCTTATGGATCAAGTTCGTGGGGCTTCAATATTTTCCAAGATTGATTTGAGGTCGGGGTACCATCAAATCAGGATTAGAGAAGAGGATATCCCTAAGACTGCATTTCGATCTCGATACGGACATTATGAGTATGTCATGATGCCATTCGGATTGACTAATGCACCAGCTATCTTCATGGACTACATGAATCGAATCTTTAGACCTTATTTAGATTCATTCGTGGTTGTGTTCATAGATGATATCCTTATCTATTCCAAGATCCCGGAGGAGCATGCTGAACACTTGAGGATAGTGTTGAGCATCCTAAAGGAGAAGCAATTGTACGCCAAACTTACAAAATGTGAGTTCTGGCTGAAGGAGGTTAAGTTCTTGGGGCATGTGATTTCAGACAAAGGAATAGAAGTTGATCCGACGAAAGTGAGTTCGGTTTTGCAATGGGAGCAACCAAAGTCGGTCACGGAGGTGAGAAGCTTTCTTGGTTTGGCTGGGTACTATAGAAGGTTTATAGAAGGTTTCTCGAAGATCGCACTGCCTTTGACGAAGTTGACTCAGAAAGATCAACCATTTCTATGGGACGAGAAGTGTGGAAGGAGTTTTCGAGAGCTGAAGGAAAGGTTGACATCATCTCCTGTATTGGTTCTGCCCGATACACAGAAGAGTTTTGATGTGTATTGTGATGCATCAAAACAAGGTCTTGGGAGTGTTTTGATGCAAGAAGGGCAAGTCGTTGCCTACGCCTCGAGACAGCTAAAAGTTCATGAAATGAACTATCCAACTCATGATCTCGAGTTGGCAGCGGTTGTTTTCACTCTAAAGATTTGGAGGCACTACCTCTATGGCACTACGTTCCGGGTATTTAGTGACCATAAGAGCTTAAAGTACCTCTTTGATCAGAAAGAGTTGAATATGAGGCAGCGCCGATGGATGGAGTTTTTGAAGGATTATGAGTTTGAGCTCCATTACCATCCTGGGAAGGCAAATGTTGTGGCGGATGCACTGAGTAGAAAGGCAATGCACATCAGTGCAATGATGGTCAGAGAAGCTACATTGATGGAGAAGTTCTGGGATTTAAGCCTGACGATGCAAGTGGAGCCGACAAGTATCAAGATGGGAATGTTGCAAATTGCCAACGAGTTTCTACAAAGGATTCGGGAACTGCAACACAAGGATGAGAGACTCAAGGAGAAAAAGAAGTTGATTGATGAAGGAAAGGAGTTGGAATTTCAAGAAGGGAAGGATGGAATCCTTCGTTTTAGAGCAAGGATATGTGTGCCTGATGATCCGGAAGTAAGAAGGATGATTCTGGATGAAGCACATAAGAGCAAGATGAGTATGCACCCGGGAGCGACCAAAATGTATCAAGACCTGAAAAGGATATTCTGGTGGCCTGGTTTGATGAAGGACGTGGCTGAGTATGTGGCATGTTGTTTGGTATGTCAGAAGGCCAAGGTGGAACATCAAAGGCCATGAGGAGAGTTACTTCCTTTGGAAATTCCATTGTGGAAATGGGATAGTATCTCAATGGATTTCGTGTCGGGATTGCCAAGAACAGCTACTGGTCATGATGCAATCTGGGTGATCGTGGACCGTTTAACCAAGTCGGCGCATTTTATTCCCGTTAATATGTGCTACTCTTTGGAGAAGCTCACTCAGTTGTATGTCAAGGAAGTTGTTCGTCTTCATGGGGTACCATCAAGCATCGTGTCAGATCGTGATCCGAGGTTTACGTCGAAATTTTGGCAAGATCTGCATAGAGCTCTGGGTTCAAGACTAAAGTTGAGTTCTGCATACCATCCCCAGACTGATGGTCAAACGGAGAGGACTATTCAGTCATTGGAGGATATTCTACGAGCCTGTGCTTTGGAAGGTCAAGGGAACTGAGAACAAATGTTGCCACTTGTGGAGTTCACTTACAACAACAGTTACCACGCGAGCATAGTAATGGCACCATTTGAAGCTTTGTATGGAAGAAAGTGTCAGACACCGTTATGCTGGTTTCAAGTGGGGGAGAACTCTCTGATTGGGCCAGATTTTGTGCAAGAGACGACTGAGAAGATCAAGATGATACAAGAGAAAATGAAGACGGCTCAGAGTAGGCAGAAAAGCTATGCTGATAAAAGAAGAAAACCTTTAGAGTTTGATGAAGGAGACCATGTGTTCATTAAGATAGTACCCACCAAAGGTGTTAGTAGAGCCCTGAAAACCCAGAAACTATCACCTAAGTTTATTGGTCCCTATCAAATCCTCAAAAGAGTCAGCCCAGTAGCCTATCAATTGGCTCTGCCCCGTCATTGGCTAACCTTCATAATGTATTCCATGTGTCTCAACTGAAAAGATATGTCCATGACCCCACCATTGTCCTTAGAATCCAACCGGATGACTTAGAAATTCATGAGAACCTAGCCTTCAAAGCTATGCCAGTTCGCATTGAAGACCGAAGAGTCAAACAGCTTAGAGGGAAGGACATTTGTCTGGTCAAAGTCGTCTGGGTTTGTGGCGATGTAATGGAAGCATCGTGGGAATTAGAGGATAAGATGCGTCAGGACTATCCTGACTTGTTCGTATAAGTTGAATTTCGGGGACGAAATTCCTTGTAAGTGGGGGAGTAGTGTAACACCCCAAAATTTTAATCCCCGATTAATGAAATGTTAATTATAAATTAAATATAATTAATTATATCTATATTAATCCTTGATTAAAATATGTGTTCATATAGTTAGTATATGTGTGTGAATTAACTTAATAAATATAATAATGCATAAAATAAATATTTTGCATATTAGTCCCTAGGATTGGGACCTAGAAGTAATTATAGGAAAGGTTTTGGAGGGAAAGAAAATAAAATAATTATTTTTCAAAAATTGGGCAAAATACTCGAGTATTTTATGGAATACTCGAGTATTCTGGACAGAGTTGCACGAGTTAGTGCGTTTGGTGAGTCACCACCACCGATCCCCCTCCGTTGACACGAATACTCCATCATCAACAGCTCAAGGACGTCGTGTCGCCCTGCATGAGCTTTCTCCATGTCTATTTAAGCTCAGCAACACCGAATTCGTGAAGATTTTTGGTTAAGTTTGGGTTGTTGATCAAGTTAGGGTTCTGAAGTTGTTGCCTTCGATTCTTCTTCAATTCTGAGTGTTAGGATTCGAGTGATACACGAATACAAAGCTCACATCACGAGCTTTGTATAAACACCAAAATCGTGAGGATTGAGTGAGTGTGGTGGAAGATTCAAGGAGTTGAAGTGAAGCTGTTTCTAGTCAAGCCTTAGTCTGGAGCTTACTTTGAGTTCAATTTCTGGTAAGATCACGAATCCTTGAGTCCCAAATTCGGTTTCCTTAGTTATTTTATGTTGCATAGAGTTTAAAAAATCTAATTTCCCCAATTTTATTCTCTGTTTCATGTGTGAACCAATTCCATTTTGGTGTTGCACTCAAACTGCTCTGCATGTGATGCTTGAAGTTGTTCTGAGAGTTGTGGAGCCTTTTCTTTGTCAATCCTTTGTTGATTCACGTTTGAGAGGTAAGGGGAAGTAATTTCTTACACTAGATAGAGTTTAAATTCCATTAATTGTGTTAGAGAGCCACCAAGAGGCTCTAAGGGCTTAGTTTGAATAGGAACTTTGGTTTGGAGACCAATCCATGCTCTATGACTGTGTTGAGCAAGTTCTAAATCATGCATGCAAACTTAAATTAACATGATTTCATGAGTATTATGTTTATTTTGCAATTTGAGGTGTTGATGTGCTAAATTGTGTATTTTATGCTTAAATGATTGATTCTCTGTCAAATTTGTTATTTGATATGAAATGAGTATGGTAACATGTTCAATATAAGGTATATGAACTATTGTGATCATTGGTTTGGGTTAAAAATGTTTAGAAATTGAAATGGTATGTAAAAACCAAGTTTTCAGTCTGTTATGTCTGCAAATACTCGAGTATATGGCTTAACACTCGAGTATTTCGTGGTGCACCAGTGTGAAAATTGGCGCACCAACTTGAGAATCAGGCTTGGCACTCGAGTATTTCAGATGCAACAAGAGTAAAAATTGATGAGCAACTCGAGTAATACATGAACTACTCGAGTATTCTGGGTAATGAACTACTCGAGTATCTCATGAATTACTCGAGTATATTTATGAAGATCTGAAAACTTAAATCTCTAAAAAGACATGAACGACTCGAGTATAATTATGAATTACTCGAGTAAAATCTGGAAACTGATGAATTACTCGAGTATTATGGAAAACACTCGAGTATTTTTAGTCAGAAACTTAAAAATACCATTTTCAATTCTAAATCATTTTGTAACACTTAAAGAACAATAAACCAAGTGATTCTGAACTTAAAAGGAAATTGATTGATGTTGTGATGTTTTCATTTGGATAATGATACGTTGCTCGGAGGGCACGTAATGTATTAATTAAAGAATAAAACATCAATCAATTCCTTTTAAATAAAGTTAATGCATTCATTCTGGAGTTTGGATGGTAGGTCGTATATCATGTTTTTGGTAAACATGTGGAGGGCCTCTGGGAGTGCCAGTACGCTTGCTTGATGACACGTCGTCGGCGTGGTCGGCTTAGTGGATGCCGATATGGTTATACCGTTTGGATGACGGGATATGCTCGGGTGGCATGGATTCCAAGCTTGTCGTGTACATTCTAGGTGAATGTACGAATTGTTGTATACCTAGGAATACAACGCACAGTTGAGTGCTGGGTTGTCAGGGATGGACGTCAGAGAGTGATATAGCCTGATGAAGATAGACTTGAGAGCTAAAATCATGCATCATGCTACTCATTTAAGTTAAATGTGATAAATTAAATAAGGATGAGCATCCTATTTGCATTCACTAAATGCTAATTGTTAAATGTGATTGTTGTTCATTGTTATATATTTACATATTCATATTGTACATATTTATACTCTGTTGATTATGTGTATAGAAATGCTTACCCCTTCGCCCTTGTAGGTGATGTCTCGTTACATTGCTTGCATCGAGATCCGGCCACTTCCTGGTGGCATATGGATCTATGAGGACCATCGCGCGGTGTTCGAGGGGGAGGTAGAGATTACATTCTACCACCCGAACCCGCTGATGCGATTCCGTCCTCGTAGATTTAGGATTCCCATCATATACACTATGCACGTACCTCCGTTTTATACTTATCATGGACCACCTCCCACACGACTAGCTTGCGCTTATCACAGTTTTCATTTTAGACCTACCCGCTCACACCCTTTTATCTCGAGAGTTGTCCGCGACGAGACTCCCCCTTCTGATCCGAGGAGCCCAGTCAGGGTCTCACCATCACCTGACCCGATACCCAGTGGTAGGGTACACTCTCCCTCGGATGAGATCGAGGAGGATCCGGTGGAGGACGAGAGCGGAGGCGAGCCTGTCGTGCATTCTACCGGGAGTGATTGGAGGGACGATGATCCCTAGATATGGGCATATTGTGTATGATGTGGAACAGAGGATCGGATGTGTCGATGCTGTGGAAGAGACTTTGCTGCTGCTGCGATGATGATGATGCTACTACTTTTGCTTCTTGGAGACTCTTACTATCACTACTACTACTTCTGATGATGCCAGATCTACGCGACCACCCTTGGAGTTTATATTTTGGTTATGTATATATACTGTAGATATACTTTTGGTGTACTCTAGGGGTTCGGATACATTACTATATAGATCTGTTTTATGGACTTGTATTTTGGATCTTGGAGACTCAATGATGGGACTATGTATCTATGACTCCTTCTATATATAAAACCTATGTTATATTACTATTAATTGCATGGTCCAATAATTTTCCGCTTACTCTGATTTAATCTATTTAAGAGTTCGGCTGTGAAAACTATTCAATGGTATCAGTCTTATCAAATAAAGCAAGGGTAGCTTCAGTTATTTTCTATGATGTAAATACGATTCCAAAAGACGAATGTTACCCAATTTTGAAAAGGTTCTAGAAATCGCCGAATTCGATACAACTGTTTAGAAATGATTTAGAGTTTATTCTCCAAGAATTCCAAGTGATGATTTGTGCACCCGTTTTTAAAAGAAAATTTCATTCTTTTGTATTTTCTTAACACTCACAAGTCCATATATTTTCCAAGTAATACTTAATATTTATAGTAATTACTGTTATTGGGAAAAGGGTGTCACACTTTGCACTTCTTGCAAGGAGTGCAATCACCTTTAATTTGAAAATTGAGCTTTGGTAGACCAACTACTAAGTCTTTGGATTGAAGTTTCTTAAGTTGATTTACATTAATGTGAGCGGTCCTACGATGCCATAACCAAGTATCACTTTCTTTGCTAATTAAACATTTTGAAACTAAAGAAGTGATATTATTAAATTCAACCATGTAAGTGTTATTAGACCTTTTTCCAACAAATTTGATAGATTCATCTTTGTCACTTTTTATGAGACAATGAGTAGAGGTAAATAATACATGATTACCAATATCACATAATTGACTAATGCTCAAAAGATTATGTTCTAATCCTTGAACATAAAGTACATTATCAATAACCAAGTTGGAAGAATTACCAATTTTACCTATACCAAGTATTTTGCCTTTGTTGTTGTCTCCATATGTGACATATCCTTTTTCTTTAGGAGTAAGCTCAATGAAGTGTCGCTTATCTCCCGTCATGTGCCTAGAACATCCACTATCAAGTATCCAATGTTGCTTTCCGGTTCTTAGGCACACCTACAAAACACAATCACTTGCTCATTTTGGGTACCCAAATTATGTTGGGTCCCTTTTTGATAGTCATGGATGATTCTCCCTTCTTAATCCAAACATAAGTACCGTTTTGAATTCCAAAAGTTTTGATATGGCACTTATTGTTTGTATGTCCAAATTTTCCACAATAAAAGCAAGTTGGTTTCTTTGTAAAATCAATTTTTGAGAATGAACCAAACTCTTTATTTTTCTTATTCTTGTGGACGTATCCTAAACCGGTTTTGTTTGAATTGTGTCTAAGAGAACCAATTAACCGATCTAGGTTTCTATCACTTTTGTTAAAAGTGTTGAGTTTGATTTTCAAATCATTAATTTCCTTTTCAAGCTCACAACACTTTTCACAATGAGTGATGTTATATGATTGATTTGCATTCTCACAAACATGACTAGAATTAGCAAGTTCTAAGGATGCATTTTGGAGTTTCAAATCATTAATAGATTTTTCCAATTCATCGATTTCCTTTTGATACTCCAAAAGCTTCTTTCCTTTTTCCTTGTTAACTTTAGCAAGTCTTTCAAATTGAGTTAACATTTCATTATATTCATTTAGCAAATCATCATAAGAAATAGTATGAGAAGAGGTGTAAGAATAATTAGATGATACCTCATCCTCACTCTCATTGTCTTTTCTTTCACTAATTGAGGAGGCTTCATTGTCATTCTTGGCCATGAGACATAGCTTGGCTTCCACATCATCCGAACTACTTGAGGTTGACTTGGAATCCTTTTCCGGTTCATCCCAAACAATGTAAGCTCTCTTCCCCTTGCCATCTTGGGTCTTCTTCTCATTCTTTCTCAAGTGGGTGGGACATTCCATTTTTATGTGTCCTATCCCACCACACTCATGACATTTCACACTCTCACTTGAGCTCTTGTTTCTTTGCTTGTTATCCTTGGATCTTTTGTCTTGAGGTCTCTTGTCCTTAGAGAATGATGAACTACCCTTTTTGCCTTTGAGGAATTTGTTGAACCTCTTGGCAAATAAACCAATCTCTTCCTCATTTAGAGCATGATCGGAGCTTTCACTTGAAGATTCATCTTCATCCTCTTTTGACATTTTGGTTGAGGCTTTTAGAGAGATGCTCTTCTTTTTCTTGTCCGAATCTTCATTTAGGTGAAGTCTTGATAGTTCCATCTCATGTTCTTGGAGCTTCCCAAACAAGGTGGTCAAGTCCATAGATTTTATATCCTTAGCTTCCTTGATGGCGGTCACCTTTGGTTGCCATCTCCTATCAAGACATCTCAAGACTTTGTTAGTAGTTTCACCATCTCTAAATTCCTTTCCTAAGCCAATCAACTGGTTAACGATATGTGAGAACCTTGTTTGCATATCATTTATAGACTCATTAGGGAACATATGAAAGAGTTCATATTCATGAGTTAAAGCATTTAATCTTGAGTCTCTAACTTCACTAGTTCCCTCATGAGTAATTTGCAAGGTATCCCACATTTCTTTAGCCGATTTGCATTGTGAAATCCTATGAAATTCATTTTTGGACAAAGCGGAGAAGATGATATTTTTAGCTTTTAAATCATATGAAACTTTCTTTTTATCATCTTCATTCCAACTTGTTCTAGGAATAACAACGGCTTCACCATTAACCACTCTTCTAGGAATATGTGGACCTTTTTCAATTGCATCCCAAATATCGGTATCTATTGCTTCTACAAAGACTCTCATCCTAACCTTCCAATAAGAATAATCTTCACCATTGAAGAATGGAGGTCGGTTAAGAGACATAGACCCTTCTTGTTGATTGCTAGAGCCCATTGTTTCCAAAAGGATCTTTTTCGAAAAAGCTTTTACGCTCGATCTTTCGACCGAGCTCTGATACCACTTGTTGGAAACCAACAAGCGGGCTTAGCAATTACTAGAGGAGGGTGAATAGTAATCTGAATGCAACAGTGACTAATTTTCGAAAGCAATTAAGATGTAATTGATTTTGTGCAGATTTTACAGAAATAGAGCAAGAACACTCAAGTGTTTTACAGACTACTCGAGTGAAATAGCAAGAACACTCGAGTCTTCTGAAGAATACTCGAGTAAATCGTGCAGAGTGCAGAAACCAGTTTTTGTGAAATTTGCACTTTATATCAATACGAGTATAACCAGTCCAGAGCAGATTAATAGAAGAGTAGTAAGCAATTAAATAAAGCTAAAACAACTTAAAAACACCCTAATTGCTGCGGAATTACTACTCTAATTAAAAAGCCCCTTTTTGAGAAACTTAGGTTTGGTTTTTACTTGAATGAGAAGAAAGAAATAAAAAGAGGACTCCACCAATTTTATACTGGTTCACTCTCTTTTAAGAGAGCTAATCCAGTCCCCCTAAGAACCTTAGGAGTGTCTACTAAAATCAAATTGTTAGAAATATTACAAGGGATATTGAGATGCCTCACTCAACCTAACCCTTCCAAGAGTGTACCAAACTCTTGAATTTCTACCCCAAGTTGAAGTTTGGTGATGAAGACTCCTTCTTCTCAAGCTCCTTGAAACCTTCAAGTGCTCCACCAAGCTAAGAACCTCTTAGACTTTTCTTGAGAACCTCTCAAGACTTGGATGAACCTAAGACCCACTTAGGTACATTTGGTTCCCAACCAAGATTTTGGAACAAGGTATGAAAGTGTGTATGGAGAAATACAACAAATGATTTCTACACCAATTAAGCACAATCTCTAACTCTTTGAACAAATAATGACAATGAATGAATTGGTTGAGTTAGAGAATTTTCACTTGAGAGAGAGAATAAGCAAAGAGAATGTTTAGCTTAAGTCTTGTTAATGTTCTTGTTCCCTAGTACAAGGGCAATCAATTCTGATATATGGAAGAGGGAATGAGAGAGTAAGACAAACTTTTTCATGCCATTTTTGCCCTCTTCCAACAGTTAAAAATTTGCTGTCAGAACCAAAATACTCGAGTATTTTTGACACTACTCCAGTCTTTTGCCCATCTTTCAATAGAAGTGCCCATGTACTGAACTAACGGTCAAATCTCTGATTGAGGCTGAAATACTCGAGTCTTTTGGAAACTAATCGAGTCTTTTGATACTCGAGTAATTTTCAGACTACTCGAGTCTTTTGATACTTGAGTAATTTTCAGACTACTCTAGTCTTTTGATACTCGAGTAATTTTCAGACTACTCGAGTCTTTTGCCCAGAGATGATAAAAATTAAGTTTTTCAAAGATTAATTTCAATTCTCTTCTCAAGGAATAATTTTATGTAATCCCAACCTTTTTCATGCATTAAAATTATTTATCCTAGGATGAGATTATTCCCTAAACTACCCACTCTCAATTATAGAAATAAAATTACAATTAAAATAAAATAGAGAATGACTAGCTAATTTGATGCACTTGATCTTCTTGACTTGGTGAGCTTGAATTCTTCCTTTAAATCCATGATCTAATTATATTGTCATCATCAAAATAAAACCACCTCATTGGAGACTTGATTCTACAAAAACATAGAGAGAAAGGGAAGGTGAGAGCTCTGTTTGAGGCAACTCATCATCCTCCCCACTAGAAATTACTGTACAAGACTCGCTCACTCTCGCCACCATCAGACCACCAGAAGCTCCATTATTTGTATCATTGTTGCTTAATCTCTTAAGTTTTACGAATCCATTATCTCTAATCACACCCCATCTAATTTTGGTCCTAAACACTAAGTATTATGAAGAAGGAGTTAAAATGTTATATAAACTTTCAATTCAGCAATTATGTGACACGAAAGTTTTTAATCAATATCTTGATTGTTTGGAATGAGAAAATAATTTTTTATAAAAGCATGAAGTAATTGATTACTTTATTGCATGATACAAATTTATAGAGAGACTTGAATAATCGATTACTCTTGATAGTATAATCGATTACTTTGTGACATAATACAAATATCTAGAGAGCTTTGAATCGGTTACCATTTTAGCATGAATCGATTACATTGATTAGAAGTAATCAATTAATTTTGAGGCTAATCGATTACCAATATATATATTTTTAAATACCTCTACATCAATTGTATTAATTGCTTGGATTGTTTCTTGATACAGGGTACTCGAAAGCCATGTTATATTAACTCAGAAATCCTTTTTGAAAATAACTAATTTTACTATTCATCTTTTCCATTCCTAGTTTTTGAAACTAAAAGGAGAGCATACTCAACTTTTACACACTTCTTCTTCCACATAGTTAAATTCTAAAAGGCTTGAGTTCTTAGGGATATATTATCCTAGTTCTTGAAACTAAAATGGTGTTACATATTCAGTGATACTATATTATCCTGTTTTTGCCATTGTTATAAGGGTGAGGTATTTCTTAGGTTTATCTTACAGAAAAAAGGTGTGGCACCTTCATTGTAATAGAGTGAGGTATCCTATTATGAGAATTTGTGGTCCATTATGAAATGTCGAGTCCTAGTAGTTTGTGACGCACTGGGAGTTGTATTGTGATTTGAAGTCAATAATACAACGAAATTCAAAGTACGTTGCTGAGGGTCTGTACGTAAACCACATGGGGAGGCCAAACCAAGATAAAATATAGGTTGAAATTTACATCATTTATCTCATTGAAAGAAAGATAAGATAGGAGAGAGAGATGGAAACAAGAGAGAGTGAGATGGCAAAGAGATGATAGGTCAGATTGGTTTATGATATTATAGGTTGCAAATTATTGAGTTTTTTTTTGTCTTTGGATGAAGAGATGTGAAATTATAGCCATTGGATGAGATGATTCAAATTGATCCATGAGATTAGGCTTTTCTATTTAAACAAAGGTCAAAATTAAATGACATCATTTTGGCCCTTCGTCAATTTACATAGGTTGACCGTTAAGGACAACTAATGACCAAAAACCCCAAGAGATTAACGTAACTACATTTTACTATCTTTGAGATTAATTTGAAATTTCGTTAATATCAAAGACTATTTAAAATTCTCACTAAGACATTGACTAATCTAACTATTTACTCATATTAAAATTGATCTTCTCTTACACTTATTATATATTAATCTTTACACCATTTGTTTCTACTATACATCTGCATTATTATATTTAGTTTTTAGAAAATAAATTAAATTCTATAATATCTAGTAATTAATTTCTAAAATATAAAAATTTATTTCTTTTTTTAGTGGCACATAATTTAAAAACATATTTGTTTCTGTGTTTTAGAAAAATATAATTATAATTAGCTAAATTACTCCCCTTAATTTTGTTGTTCGTCGTTTGGTTTAGGCTAAACTGTCATTTGATTTGTTATCTTATTTTTAACTATCATATTGTTTTGCTTTGGTATTATATTGGTTCCTTTCATTTCTTTTTTGCTTACACCATCGAATCATTGTTTATCTTATGTGTACATATCATATTGGTCCACATTTAAAGGAGAAACGACACATATATGAATCATATTGGTGCGCGTGCGCTGCAAACAGAAATAAGCATGAGGAACCGATATGATAAAAAAAATGTGAGGGACCAATTTGACAGTGAAAAATACGGTAGGGGACCAAATGAGTCGTTAAGCTTTTATTTTAGGTAAAACTACTAGATTGATTTTTTAAGTTATTTTTAGGTTAGAAATTAGTCCTTTTAAGTTTTTTTTTTATTTCAAATAAGTGTTGGAAGATATTGTAGTCTAACAAATTCGTCATTTTTGCTAATTTTTTCGTTAAATGAACATCACTCAACTAATGGTGCCACATGTTTAAAAAATGATTATTTTTTTTTAATTTTCTTATGGTGTCATGCGTCACTTAACATAAATGATCGATTTGTTGAACAACAAGAAGACTTATTTAAAAAAAATTAAAAAACTTATTTGTAATTAAAAAAACTTAAGTAATAATTTTGCCTATATTTTACTTAATGGTTATACCTTATTGACACCGTGTGATAATAATTTTAAAAAATAGAGTGATAGCATTTGTTTGATTTGTGTATATAAATTAAAGGTTGGTAAAGTAATATACGTGCATTTTTCTTTAAGGTTAATTTTCCAGAATTTTGTTTTGGTGGATAAAAATATTTTTTTATTTATTATAATATGTATTGTAGATTACTTTTTTATCTCATACCTAATTTGTAATTTTAACTAATTTTTATATTTAAAAATTAAATTAAATATAATTTAAATTGAATTAAATTATGTTTTAGATAAAATATAAGTTAATTAACTCGTACATAAAAATTGATTATAAAAAAATTAAATCAAATTTTACATGCAAATTTCAAAATTTTAGAATATATACTTTAAAATTATTAAATAAAAATTAAATTATTGTGCTCAATAGAGATGCATGATGTGAATCACTAGAGTCTTACATGGCCTTTATTTGAGTATCCAACGAAAATCAATATATTTGTTCAACATGTATGTGAAATATTATACATTAAGAACATTATTCATAAATATTGTTATTAGAATATTAAAGTTAATAAAGAAAACTATGATGCATCGAAAAATGTATGTCGTCGATTGAGGATTGTATCTAACAAATCATGATTTTGGGAAGTTAAGTCTTCACATAAGTTCACATTAGAGTTCATGGACTACTAGATTAACCTCTCATGTGAATGATATATGGATTGTCATATAAGTTTGTCTTTGGTATAGCTGGAAAAGTTAGATTATGATTATTTTTATTTGTGGTTATAATCTCGTAAGCTTATGATCTGTTTATGTTTGAGTTTCTTAGCTGAAAAATGAATTTTACCTGATTTGTTTTGTTTGGATAGAGTAAAGAAGATTATTTTTACTGAGTAAATTAAAAAAAAATGGTATGAAGTTAATTATTGTTGTTGGAGTGATAAGGGTAGAATATAGAAAAATTATGCGAAACTCAAAAAATAATCTACATTACCTATGAATGAAATGTTGAATTTTGATTATTTTTCCAAGAATATAATATAATATTATAATATGCATTGACAACCAAATGCATTAAATTATAATTATTTTTTAGAAATATAAATTTTTATGAATTTTTGGTATTTTTATACGTTTTAAATAAATACAAAATAAATTAAAATCATTTTGGAGGGAAAATGAATAAAATATAATTTTTCGAAAAACTTACAGTGGACTAACAGGTTAGTGAGTCCAGTAACCGGTTAGTTGCTTCGACTGAGAGCTGCTTGAAGGCGGTTTTGCTCGATTTTACGAGGCAAAACGCATTTTCTTGCCCAACAAGCCTCTAAACTCGACTTTTCTTCATGAGGAAGCAATTGGGAGTCTATAAATAAGCTTTGGGGTGGAGCTTGAGCTCCATTAACCCTCAAACACACAGAAATCCATCTCTGAACTCTGATTTCTGGTGCTACCTTCTTCATATTCGTTATTCTTCCTCAGTCCACCTTTTCCTTTACAACCAAAACACAAACTCGAGTTCTATTTCCATTCTTGAAATAGAACCAAGTCCCACTGAAAACCATTCCCCGAAGCTCGAGTTCTAAGCATGCAAAGATTGGTGTTTGAACTTGAAAACAGAGCAAGAACAGTTTCATTTGCTCACCTAAATCGAATTGGTTTGGTAAACTCAGGAACCCTTTTGATTCCAAACTTGTTTCTTGTTAAAGTTAGCATTTCCTAGTTGCTTAATCTAACTTGGTTTTTGATTTTTCATGGCTTAATCATGATGAAACAAATCGACCAAGACAGTTTGCTTCATCAATATTTCCGCAACCTCAGTGTTGAGTTTTGAAGCTCAGTTCGAATTCTAGCCTTTTCTCTTTAATCAAATCATACTTTAAGCTTCTTCTAGGTAAGGGAGAAGTTATCTAATCACTAGAGTGGGTTATAATAAACTAAAAATATAGGAACCATTTGAGGTTCATTGGGCAACATGCTTGAAAGGGGAAACTGACTTAGAGGTCAGAAACTCATAATAAATGGATTTGAATCACTTTAATATGGTCTAAACTTGCTTACAAAATGTTTGAATTGAGTTAAAACTGAAAGGAAACGACTTTGCTATATCAAAGTCTTGATTTTTGAAGTCTATGCATAATTTCAACTTGATTTTGATTCTCTGACGTATGAATTGAATTGATGCTATTAACATGTTTTTTTTTATGTCATTTAACATCTGTTTTTGTTGGAAGTGAGCAAGGAATTATGGTTCAAGAAGTTGCATTCAAAACTGCACTTTTCTTGTTTTGGGCTAACCGGTTACTAGCCCTGCTAACCAGTTAGTCACTGATAAGAAAAATTAAAAATAAAAGAAAATTAAACAATTCAAATTGGCTCTTGTTTAATGCTTATTATTCTTAAACTGTACATATAATGAGACCACTTGGCGGACTATTACCCCAGTGGCATTGCTTAAACCCATTTGGCGGACTATTACCCCATTGGATTTTTATTTCAATTCTTTAAAATCCATCAAAGGTGGCTCTGCCCCGATGGAGTCTCTAATTATGCTATATCTCTAAACACCATCAAAGATGGTCATGCCGTCGATGGGATTTACAGCTTTTATTATTCTTTCAAGCATTTATACTATTTGTTGAATATCATCAAAAGGTGGTCATGCCGCCAATGGAATTTACCACTTTTATTATTATTATTATTATTATTATTATTATTATTATTATTATTATTATTATTATTATTAATTGGAATAATTGTGTTAATACCATCACAAGGTGGCTATGCCGCCGATGGAAATTATAACTTTATAAAGTTTATGTTTCGAATTTTTTTAATTGTAATAAACATCAAAGGTGGCTATGCCGCCGATGGAAATTCTAATTGATTTTGACATGAATGTTATGTGAATAAGAACTGAACAAAGATTACATGGATGAATTAGCTCCGATGTGAAATCGTTGAGCCATAATCTTGTGGAATTAATGTAATGAAATAAAAACCTAAGTGGTTATGGCATTAGCATGCATGGAGAAAAAATGGCAGGCTCCAATTTTACGCGGTTGATGCAAGGCTTAGGGTAGGGCGTATAGTGCCAAAATTGGTGGCCAGCTCCCGGTAAATGGTGATGCATTATGAGGATGGATCTGCTTCGGTTCATTGGAAAGGTAGATGTTTGGCTTAGGATGAATACAGATGTGGCCTGGTCTTACCGAACCACATGACGCATTGGAAGTAGGCATGCATCATGCAATTAAAGAAGTTGAAAGAATGTGAAAATGGATTGTGCATATGTACTTGCATTACGAACTGCTATATGCTGATATGTGTATGCTCATTTGATAATGTGTTTAGCTATGACTTACTCCCTGCCTATTTTGTTTGTTAAGTGATGGCTTGCATCATGATGAGCGTAGAGATGAGACCACTCCCCAATGGAGAATGACATTTTGATGGGCACAGGGCTTCGTACGAGGGTGGCGTGGAAGTCATCTTTCGCCATCCAAACCCTCTGTCCAAGATGCGCCCTCGAAGGGCTAAGATCCCGATGGTATATGTGATGCACATTCTACCAGCTTTCACTCGTCGCCATGGAACACCACCACCACCCCGACGATTTCCTAGACGTGTTATTCTGTAACACTCCTTGTATATCATCTTACTTTGTAAGAAAAGTAATAAATTTATGATTACTTGGACTTTTTATTGTTGGAAAAAGATCTGAAAATAAGAATTGTCCCTTCCCTTGAAAATTTATTTTCACAAACACTTGATTAATGATGAAGGTGACTAGTAAAATCAGAGTTTGCGGAAACATAGTATAATCATCATATTACATTCCCAAAATATATCAAGTGTAACAAGTCCATTAATACCAAGTAAGTATTATTATGAAACTGAATTCCTCTTATGATACCTCTTTCCAAAATATGTATCATATAAATTTTATTAAAAATAGAATTGTTATAGAGCTGGTCACTGGTCCTTTGTCCAAACATCCTTCTGGTCGGATCCTCGATATCTGCACAACGGGTTCCCAACCCACACTTACTACACTCTGCATGCACCTAAGGGACATCTTCCTTTATTGATTCTTGTGCAAGCTAGATGCACGATCAATACCTAATAAGGGCATGGGGGTTAGCTATACATATTCGCATAATCAAATGGGAATGAAACTAACATCCACAAGTCAACATGTAGCAAATCATGATGCATAATCATATGAGCACACCCGGTTAATCATAACAATTCTTTCAATGCAGGTGGCATGATGCATGATTTCCTTCCACAACTGAGGCCTCTAAAAGTCCATCTTGGACGTCCATCCAATACACCCTTGTGTTCCCGGAACACCGACATTCGTTCCCAGAACGTAATGCCGAACCATACTTGGATAATACACATCACTCCCAGAGTGTGCACCACGTTCCCAGAACGTGTAGCAAACCATACTTGGATAAATAAGCACCACTCCCAGAGTGTGCACCACGTTCCCAGAACGCATAAAAACCAGGTCCCGGACACTGGCCACATATCTATAATGTGTCATCAAGTAGGTTGCATATCAATGTGTTCCCAGAACACTAACATACGTTCCCAGAACGTATAAAACCAGGTCCCAGACACTGGCAACATATCTATAATGTGTCATCAAGTAGGTTATAATTTGGTACTCCCGGAGTACCCTCCTCATATTCCCAGAATATGATAAACATTCCTACCAACCAAACTTCCATTCTATATGAATGCACAATCATCAAGGTTGGTTTTATCTTTAATTCCATTATTATACCAACGTGTTCCCAGAACACTAACATACGTTCCCAGAACGTATCGCAACCCATACTTGGAATATAATCAAGCACCACTCCCAGAGTGTGCATCACGTTCCCAGAACGTGTCCAAGAAACCATGTCCCAGACAATGGCCACATTCCCAGAATGTGTCATCAAGTTGGTTGCATCAGTTTAGTACTCCTAGAGTACAGGGTCGTGTACCCCGAACATCACAAACAATCCTTGCCAACCTATTTCATCACCTTTCTCTATGCATTCATCGCATACATAATTACTAAGGTTGGTCTTTCCATTAACTACTGTGATTTAGAAATATTCCAATTTCTCTTTTGAACGATTTATTTGAGGTATAGTCTTTGACACAAAATTCTCTTTTGAATTATCTCAAGACATGCCCTTAAACTTAGATTGGGTAAAACAAAGTCAATGGTATTCAAAAACTTAACTTTTTATTTTTCAGATTCAGGTACTAACCGGTTACAGTTCCAGGCTAACCGGTTAGAATTACAGACCTGAACTGTTTACCATTGTAATTCAGAAAACCCTTTTTCTTGAATTCCCTACCCAATTCATAAACCAGTTTAACAATGTTTATACCTCAAAACCACTGTTTATATCATTCAAAAGTCTAAATCATATTTCATTGTCCAATGAGCATAATTTCCTCTTGAAACTATCTCATTACCTTAAGGTATTAACTCTTTAACTGCAATCTGAACTATAACAGTGAAATCAACTTATTTTCAGATTGTTTTCCATGAAATTAAGGCCTAGATTTGAGTAGGGTTTGTAGGTTACGAATATCGAGTAACCGGTTAGATTATGCAGTCTGACACTAAAACATGAGTTTTAACAAACCATTCTCTTCACTACTCAAATCTAACCAAATTTCAACCTTTAACAGAGTACATATACCTTAAATAAATATGTTTAAACACAGAAACATATCTATCTTGCATGCATTCAATTTGGATACACAAATTGCACATAATTGCACATATTTCACAACTTAATGCATCAATTCACATAATATCCAAATAAGTCATGAAATCAACATCAACATAGCTTTCATGTATTCAGATAACATTGCTCGAAACATCAATTGAGCTCAAATTGGCCTCCAAGCCATTTAACCATTTCAACTTATGCCCTTTGAGTCTCTTGGTGACTCATCCTATATTCTACCACAATTTATTCTCATTCTAGCAAATAGTAAGCTTCCCCCTTACCTTAGGTTCGTGCTTGATCCAAAACATTGCAGAGAGAAAGGCTCCAACATAGATCTCCATTAAATCCACTATATGCAGATAGAGTTGGACAGGGTACCAAAACCAGGGAAATTGACATGCAAAACCCAATTAAGAATTGGGGAAAATAGTCAAATTGAGTTCTCTGCAACATGCACTAGAGGTAGGAATAGATTTGAAACCAAAAGGGTTCGTGTGCTTACCAAAATCGAGCTTCAAAGTCAGCTCCAGAAACCAGAAACTGAGGTTTGACAGCACCAACACCCTTACTTTGCAAGCTTCGTTCTCTTGATTCAGGGACTCTCAACTCACAAACTTTATATCAATACAAAGCCCTTGATGTGAGCTTTGTAACCGTGTATCACTCATGTTCTAACTCTCATAAACGAAGGAGAATCGCACCAGACGAATCAAGAACCCTAAAACAGAGCTTCAGCAATTCAGGAGCAAAATGGGTTTCAATTCATCAACACAAGGCTATATATAGCAAAATCAGAGATCCATGCATGTTGACACGTCTTTCCCCACTAAGATTAAGACGATTTCGTGGCGAATTCTGGGTTAAAACGCGTGATTACTCATCAAACGCACTAACCCAGTTTTCTGAGTTCATCGTGTAACCGGTTACAAAGCCCTTCTAACCGGTTACATGCTGATAATATTCAAAAATTAATAATTTAACTACCCTTTCTTCAAAAATCTTTTTAATATTGCAATTAGGTCCCAACCCAAGGACTAAATTACAATATTCACATTTTTGTACAAAATAACCATATAAAAATATATCCTATATTTTTATACATAAAAACACATAATGTACAAAAACTAAAACCTTTAAAACTAATATAAATCAATTATAAATTAATTGTTATAATTAATTTCTTGGTTATTTGGGAGACGAAAATTAGGGGTGTTACATATTCCACCGAGTCCTGCTCCTTCTGTGGAGAGGATTATTCCCGATATCCCTACTCCCTCTCGTACTAGCCAAGGAGTTAGATGTGAAACTCCTCAGTATGTGCCAAGTGATCCGGCACATACGGCTGAGAACGAGGAAGAGGAAGAGGATCTTGTTGAAGAAGAGGACCCGGTGGATGGAAGTGATCAGGTGGTGGAGGAAGATCCTGTGGAGGATTCCGAGTGAACGTTTGTGGTTTGTAAGTTACAATACTATCTAGTTATGTTATGTTTTGGAGTTCCGAACCATGTGCTCTGGGTTACACTTATATTAGGAGTTTTGACTAACTCAGAGTTTAGTAGTAGATGATGAAAACAGAACTTATGTATTTTGGAAAGATGTTATGGATAATGTGAAATGATGTAAATTATGATGCAAAGAATATATAAATGAAAGTATTTTGCTTCCTCGCATGTTCAATCAATTTTGGATTTTTATGAATTATGTTTCTAAGAATCGAATAATGAATTCAAAAAGAAAAAAAAAATTTGTCGCTATTTTCGGAATAAGTTATTTAAGAAATTGGATAGTGACATGATCCTTCAAAGCAAAGTTACCATGGTCCCCAAAATGACGAGCACACTAATATAAAGTTCAACCTACACTTTATTATTTAATAATATGCATGAATCTACAGAATTTTTTAATGTGAAATTAATAATTTAATATACGGAAAATGTAAAAATAAATTATAATACCACGACGACGGCAAAATAACCTTGGTATCGGTAAATTATATAATTTTTATCCTCAAAGATCATAATAATCCTAGTTACTTGATTTACATCATCTACGTCAAAGATACTTCAATAATAAAATTAATTGATTTGCACCCTCAGATACATGAAAGTAATTATTACAAGAGGCATAATGGTAAGTTGTACTTCCTCTGGTTTCAAATACAAGCAAACTAAAACACTTTATTAGTGATGTCAAATATAAGCAAAATTTAACTAACTGTTCATTCTCAATGCAATTATTCATAAAATATCTCAATAAAGTGGTTGTATCATTTAATTATTGTTTTATTCCTAATGCAAGTTTCTTCAAGTAGTCTAACTTTAATTTTTAAGAATTTGAGAAAATTAAATGCACTCAACTAACTTATTCTTTAATAAGCGAGAAATTAGTTTTTTAATATATATTTGAGAGTGGAAGGAGTATTAATGTAATACTTTTCTTCATGTTTGCTAGTTCTGGATTTTCCTTTCGAATATTTCCTCGAATCTTAGATTTTTTTTCGAAAATTCATGTCTATTAAGAATCTGAATTAATGTTATTAGTAGTATTTAAAATGTAAACTTTTAATACATCTTTTCTAAATTATATTTATAATTTTTATAGAAATTTTAAAAGGTGTTGATTTAATATAGGTGTTTTTTGGAGAAAAAAAAAGTAATTAAATATTATTGAAAATTGGAAGAAAGCCTTACAAATAGTACTATTTTTTTTTCTAAAAGGATCTTACAAATATGATCGGAAAAAATATATTATATTTTTAACAGCGGCTTGATTTGTTTTTGGGTTTTGGAAAAAAAAAAACACCCAACATATGATAGAGTGCATTATGTATTAATTGAATAATTTTGTGTATTTACAACCTATTGTGTAAGTAACATACACTCTCTCCGTTTCAAATCTTTTGACCTTTTTAGATTTGGACACACATATTAAAAAAAATATTTATTATGATAAGTTTTATATATGTTTTATCTAAAAGGCAGTAGTATTTAAATTTTATTAGGAAATGTGTCCATTATTTAATATATATATAGTGGTTTAAAGATGAGAAAAATGATACAAGTAGAATTAACGAGAAGTAAGAGAAATAATTGAACGAAGAGTTAAAATTGAAAAAAAAAACATATGTTTATCCATTGAAATTCTAAAAGGACAAAAGTTATGAAATAAAAAAAACATTAAAAAGCAAAAATTTTGGAATGGATGAAATATGTATTTAATTAATTTACAAATACAGATTTCAATAATAAACTTATTTGTAATTTTCACTAATTCAAGATTTTTTTATTAATAAATAAATAACTATATATAACTTTTTTTTATTATCTATGATATAACTTTCTAATAATTATACTTTTAAAATAAAAAATTCTAATTTTACTAAATTATTACATGCACTAAATTAAAAATTCAAGAGTGAAGACCCACTTTGGTCCCTGTCGATTTTGCACAATACCAATTTGGTCCCTGGCAATTCATAATAGCACATTTAGTCCCTCAAAATTCAACAAGGACCAAAGTGGGTCTTCACTCAAAATTCAATAAAAGATACTCCTTCCAATCTTGTATATAAATGTTTTTTTGAAAACCTGTTTTTGTCTTTAATATAAACCTTTTATTCAATTTTTAATGTCATTAATTACTTTTTTTTCACATATACTTTTATTTACTCAATACTTTATATATTCTCAATAAATTATAGTAGCATTTTTGAAAACTATACCAAATATTTATATTTCGAGTGCCATTAACCATTCTAACCAATTTTCATCTGGGTGATAAAAATTATTAAAAAAACGTATAATAAATATCAGATGGAGTGATCATTACCATGAGTTTCAGTTTCCCCATCACCTCATTGAAATCTCTCTCCAGCGACATTCTCGCTATTTATATTATCTCCAGCAACTTTATTGGTAGTTGGCTTTGGTTGCCTTTGTCACTGTCGAGCTTCTCACCGTTTATCAACCGACTAAACACAACCTTGGCCATCAACCTCCGTCACCAACACCATATTATCACAAATTTTGAAAATAAATATTCATATTATCACCGTAGAAGAAGCAAAGAAACATGGGTTTTTGGAATTTATTAGCGGTAGCGTCTGCGCCAATTATTCAGGTCTTACTCATCACTGCATTGGGAGCTTTTATGGCTACTGAATATTTTAATAATCTTCTTTCAACAGATTTCCAGAAATCCTTGAACAAGGTAAGAGATATGATTTACAAATATTATAAATATATTTTTTTCTGTCTTCAAGGAAGCACCGATACTACATATTTGTCGTTGTATCGTATGTGATCATGTCCCGTGTCAAACACTTATCATTTTCAAACATTTTTAACCATTTACTTTGACATTTTATATTTTTTTGTCGTATTACTGTGTTCCGTTCCGTGTCGTGTCGTATCCATATCCCGTATTGTCTCTGTGTTTCCTTGCTTGTCTTTAATAAAATAAAGGAAAACATAATTATTTTGGTCTTAAATATAAAAAAAAAATTAACTAACTTTCTATTATCAATACAATTATTCCTTAAATATTCTTGTAAAGTGATTCTCATTTAATTTTTAATTCATTCTTAATGCAAATTTCTTAAAGTAGTTATATTTTTCATGAATTTGAGAAAATTAAATATACTCAATTAATTATATTATTAAGTGTAAAATCGGTTATTTTTTCTTTTAAATAATAAAAATCGGAGAAATACATATGTCGTCAACGGTTCAATTTTCCCCATCATTTGTATCCTTAGATAACATTAACATATATATAGTATAAAACAAACTTTGCTCAATACTAAATTTCTATACTTTGTTATTATTGTTGGGCTTTTTTTTTTTTTTTTTTGCAGGTTGTCTTCATTGTATTTACTCCTTCACTTATATTTACTAGTATTTCAAGCGGTGTTTCTCTTGAAGACCTAATATCATGGTATGCATCAATCAATTTTTCACTCTTGGAGACTTTGTTGCGTGCATTTATGCCTTTCTTTCAATCAAAGTCACAGTGCATGAAATAAGGCCTTGATTTTTATTTTTTTTTTAATCAGAAAAAAAAATTATTAAAGAAATAAGGCCTTGATTGATAGAAACTATTATTTTTAAACTCAGAGACTTTGCATTTTTGATTGGAGGTTTTAATTTGAATTAAATTTTCATGTTAACCATGTCTTGATTACTTCAATTCTCTCGACAGGTGGTTTATGCCTCTTAACATGGGACTTACCTACTTAATTGGAGGGATTCTGGCATGGATAATTGTGAAATTACTAAAGCCTAACTTGAAAGTGGAATGCCTTATTATTGCATTATGTTCATCAGGTATCATAGCATCAATTATTGCAAATAAAAACATGAGCGAATTGAAATGCAGATGTTAGTAAAATGGGAAGTGTACATATACAAGATGCATGCTTTGATACAACTGCAAACTTTTATTTCCATCCTAAGTCAATTCTGATCTCCCGTACTTCACTCTTACTCTTACCAGGCAAACTCCTAAACTTCTCCCAAAAATAGTTTCCTTGCGACAACATTTCAAAATAGTTGTCCAGTTTATGTCGGACACGTATTCATATCAGTCATTTTAGGGACTCTTTGGGTTAACTACATAATTCAAGTTAGAAAAACTCATATTTTGATTCTGAGTTATTTCCATTTATCAGTTTCATCATTTAACCTTTTTTTTTTTTGTCATTTTCGTTTTAAAAGTTATAGGATAAAACTAAAAAACGAAATAATTTAGTGGACCAAAATATAAGTTTTTCAATTCAAGATTTAGTTTTCTTTCTTTATTTCCTTTTACTATTACACCTAGAAATGCAAAAATAATTCAATATATCCAAGTTTTATTATGCCTAATTTTAATGACTTATGTAAACATTTAATACATTATTTCTCAACTTTTTATGAATGAGAAAACTCTCATTTTGGTCCTCGACATTGCAAGGTGGTTTTACTTTTGTTCTTGAAATTTGGAAAATTCATATTGAATTCGTAAGACTGTAAAATGTTACTCATGTTAGTCTCTATGAAGTGATTCCGTTTAACTCATCTTTCAATTTAATTCTTAAATTATAAACATTTATTTTAATTTGATCTCTGATATTACTAAATCTATTTTTAGTTACATCATTGGGATGACAACTAACAATTCATGTGGGACTAAGATGAGTAACATTTCACAATATTAGAAATTAAAGAGAAATTTTTGAAATCTCAAGAACCAAATAAAACCACTTTGCAATGTCGAGAATCACTTTTGTCTTTTTTTTTTTTTTTGATAATCAACGGGGCTAAACAGCCCAAAAAACAACATTAGACTAGTCTCGGGAAAGCAATCCCGTAAGTATCCTCACAAACAAGAGGAAATAAACTTGTAGGACAAGAACCTATATTAGTAACTGTAAAAGAACTGTGATGGCCTAAATTGGCTAACAAGTCCGCACACCGATTGGCCTCACGAAAGATGTGTGAAATAGAAACTCTCCAATCCAAGCATAGAAGCTGTCTAATCTCACGAACAATAGGGAGACAATGGTGGTGAGCAGCACAATGTCTAGTAATAAGAGATACCGCCACCCTGGAATCCATTTCCCCCTCTAAAGCTGAAAAATTCAAGTCTCTAGCCAGACGAAGACCCCACAATAGGCCCCAAAGCTCAGCCTTAGTTGAGGAGCACAACCCCAAGTTACAGTAAAAACCATGTACAAACATACCAGCTGAATCACGGAAAATGCCACCACAAGCAGAATTTCTTGTACCCTTCCTAAACGAGCCATCAACATTAAGCTTTAGAAAGTCCTGCTTAGGAGGAGTCCAAGAAATAAGAATTTCTCTCTTGTAAACAGAGAGCACAGAGTCAGCAGCAAGCGAGCTAGAAATAAATCTAGCCTGAGCTAGCACCTGAATAAGAACATCAGAAAGCTTTGTCCGAACATGGTTAAAAACCAAGTCGTTTCTAGCTTTCCAAATCAAACTTACCATCACTCCAAAGAGAACCTGCCAATCACAGTTCACAGTACAAACACTATTATCAGTAAGATTAAAGTTCACCCAGCCAGCTGTATCTGTCATAAAGAACTTAGCCCAATCCTTATCACTGATAACAGTACTCCAAAGTTCCCTAACATCATCACAATCACGCAACATATGCATCATTGTTTCCGGGCTATTCATGCAACGAGGACAAAGATCATCCCTCGCCATATTACGACGAACTCTCTCTGCATTGGTAAGGAGCTTCCCATGACTAATCTTCCAAAGAAGAGCACGAATCCGTTGAGGGCCAGGCCATTTCCAAACCTCATTAAAGAGAGTTGCAGTAGCATGAGAAGACTTCCCAGCACTACCATATTGAATGACATTAGCCGCTGAAGCCAAAGAGAACTCACCATCAGTTTCCAACGCTCATGCTAAATAATCATCCCCTGAGTCCGAAGATGGGGGAACCGTAGCCGCCAGAAGACTAAGAATAGGCAAAGGTAGCACTTCATGCAATAAATCCCAGCGCCAACTTCCATTATCAGCAAAGCTATCAACCGTGAACTGTTGCCCCCAAAGAGGAAGACAAACACCAGCCATATCCTTCAGTGCAGGATGCCCTGGAATCCAACTATCCATCCAAAAACGGGTACGGGTACCATTACCCATAATCCAATATGTGCTAACATAGACCACTCCACAAGCCTTCACAATGCCTCGCCAAGTCATTGTAGCAGAAGAACCAGGGGAAGCTTGAATGTTTAAAACATCAGTCACTTTATACTTCGCAATAAGAGCCTTGGCCCAAAGAGTATTAGGATTAGAAACTAACCTCCAAGCCAACTTAGTCATAAAAGCTTCATTAGTGACCCTTAAACTGCGAAAGGCTAAACCACCTTCACTCTTAGGAGAGCAAATCGTCTCCCAAGAAATCAAATGACATTTACGCTGCTCATTAGAACTACCCCAAATAAAATCACGACAGAGCTTCTCAACTTCATCACAGACAGCCATAGGAATCGGAGTAGATTGCATTAAGTAAGTAGGAATACTCAAAACACAAGATTGAGCTAGAGTTACTCTACCTGCAAAAGACAAAGAATTCATCTTCCAATTGGACAGCTTCTTTTTGACTTTATCAATAAGAAAAGAATAAGACGAAGCCACACTCCTAGCAGAGGTAATTGGGACACCAAGATAACAACCAAAATCTGCTGAAATAGGAATACCCAGCTGAGCACTAATAGAGGAAGCACAAAGATCCTTAATATTCTTTGAGAAAAAGACAGAGGACTTTTGAAAATTAATCCTATGCCCCGAGACAGCACAAAATTTTTCAAGAATAGCAACAATTGTCCCCGCTTGTGTAGAAGACGCTTCAGCCACGAGAACAATATCATCAGCAAACATAAGATGTGAGATCTTTGGCCCATTCCTCCCAACAGAAAAAGGGGACCATTCCTGGGCAGTAACACTATCCTTGTTGGAAACCAACAAGCGGCTCAATATAGTCTAGAGGGGGGGTGAATAGAATATTGAAGCCTTATTACAGATTTTTCGTCCACCTAAGAGAATGGTTTTATGAAAATAAATTTTCTTAAGAATTCAGTTCAGATTACTCGAGTAACTCAAGCCTTTACTCGAGTAATACGCAACCAAAAATAATTTCACTCGAGTATTCAGCAAATCACTCGAGTATTACGAAAGCAAATTTTAAATCACTCGAGTAACAGAAAACCTACTCGAGTAATGTTTATAAACTGAAAGCAGATTACTCGAGTGACAATAACTTTACTCGAGTAAACTGGGTAAAATTCAATTTAAAACTTAGTTTTCAATGGAGTTCTTCAAGAATAACAATGCTATGATGATTCAACAAATTATGAATGATTAATATGAACAATTTCAAGTAATATTAACATGCAATTTTAGATCAATTGAGTAGAATTAAGAAAACCCCAATTCTAACCTAAAAAATGCAAATGTTAATGAATTAATGAAATACAAGGAATGAAAATAAAAGAGACACAAGGATTTATCCTGGTTCACTTTCACCCACTTGAAAGCTACTCCAGTCCCCTCTTAAATCAAGAGAGATTCTTCACTAGAAATCTTCAAATGTAGATTTTACAATGTTTTAAGATGCAACTAGATTCTTAGTTCTCCTATCTTAAAACCCAACTCAAAGTGTGTACCAAACACTTTGATCTAATCTACCCCTTTTGAGTATTCTAGATTTCCTTGCTAATTGATTGAAGATGCTTCCAACCAATCCTCTTTTCTTGCTTTGATTTGATCCTCAAAGTCTTCCTTGTGAGATTCTTCACTTGTGTTGAAACTTCAATGATGCAATCACAAATTGCAAATCTTCAACAACCACTAAGAACAAAAATATGATCTCAAGAATATTTGAACAATGATAGAAAATAGAGTGAAGAATGAAAAGTTCTTTGTTGAATCTTGATAGCTCTTGAAAGATGTAAAATAGCTCTTGAATTACTTTTCAAAGTGTATTAGAAAATTGTAAGAATGAAAGTCTATTACTTTGAAAGAGAAAATTAAGTCCTTTTAAAATTTTCCCAACACTGATTGAATTACTCGAGTAAACCAAACAACGTCACTCGAGTGAAACATGTCAGATTAAGTTACTCGAGTGATGTGTAAACCATTACTCGATTAACCTGTCAGAACATAAATTACTCGAGTGAACCAATACTCATTACTCGAGTAAACTGATCAGAATCTGAATAAAAACAAAGTTTTTCTAAAATGATTTTCACAAGCTATTTAATCAAGATTTAAAGTATCTTCACTCTTAATCAGACATTATTTAAATATTCTTAAAATCACCTAAGCTACCCACACCAATGAGATGCATTGCATAAAATAAAGATTACATTGAAATAGAATTAATAAAAATCCTAATTCAAATCTTCATGTGGTGTAGCTTGCTTGTTGCCAATGTTGTTGCTTGGAGAGAGATTGTTAGCATCAAAACATGAGAATCCTACAAACTCCCCCTTTTTGATGATGACAAACCTCCTTTCAAATTAAGCACTAAGTTTTAACATACTCCCCCTAAATGTAAAACATCTAGGAAAAATATAATAAAACTTAACCTACAAGAACAACATCAACAAAATATTCTCCCCCTTTTGGCATCATTAAAAAGATAATATTTTTGAGAAAAGTCCTTTGCCAAAAGTTGAAGGTTAGTAGTTCACAATGGTATAGAAAATATATAACAATAAAGACAATACCAAAATAAACCACAATAGTGCCTCAACGTATATAAACAATGAATATAAACGAACAACGAATATAGCACCATAAAACAGAGTATCAGAGCATCACACTATGCAGCAAATCATAGCAGATAATCAAAACGAAAACTAAACAAACTAGACCATACACAAGGTCCTAAAGTCATAGTAGCAACAGAGTCAGAAACATGAAACAGAAACATAAACAGAGAATATGCAAATGAAACATGCAACAGAAATCAACAGCAAACATCATCAGCATCCACAGGTCTAGGAATCAGGTGGAGGAGGAGGAAAATGATGAGAAAATAATCCAGACATGTAATCCATCAAACGATGCTCCATGGCAATATTCTTCACATCCTGTCTCATCTCCAACTGAGTGAATTGAGCATTGATGTGCTCAACTAATGACTCATGAGCAGCTTGTGCATCAAATGGAGTACCAAGATTATCCAAATCGATATAGTCCTCAATACGATCGGTATCCATCGGATCAGTAGAAGTAGGAGGAACAGAAGAGGATGCACCAGCCCTATCACCAAGTAAAGTCCTTTTCCTAGTACCTGAAACTCTTGCAGCCTTTGCAGCTTCAGCCATTTCCTTAATCTGTGATTTCCATAACCAAGTGCGACTGTCCCTATGCCAAGCAATTTTCATATAACTAATGTGCGAATCATTAAGACACCAGTTATTTTTCTTTTCCTTTTCAGCTGGCTCATCATCAGGGATTGGAACACGATAATACCTCATGATCTTGGTGACATGCATAGGATATGGCAAGAATTGGGTAGGAGGAGATTGAGCAGCAGCTTCCATACGAGCTAAAAACATTTTATTCCAATTCATCTCATACCTCTTTTTAATCCCATGAAACAAAGTAAGATCATCATCTCCCAATTGAGCATAATTTTGATTGCATTTTGGAATCAAACAATAAGAGATAATATACATGAGCACCCTATCCACAGCATGCAAAGGTGATACAGTTCTAGTAGTTCTATCACCCCAAGATTCACCAGTACGCAACAAATCAGTATAAATCTTATTAGTATCCACATCCAAATCCAGACATTCAGTATCACCAATAAAAGTTCCCTTGTTTTCTAAACCAAACATCATAGTCAAATCCGCAGGCTTTATAACAAAATGATGTCCTCTAACCATTGTTTGATACTCACCATCTAGCTTAGTAAAATTTTGATAAAATTGTCTGACAAGCCTAGGGTAATAATGAGTCTCAAATTCCAAAAACCTCTTCAAATTCTGAAATTCTAAATCCTCTACAAACGGAAATTGCTCCTTATGCAACCAAGCAAATTTAACATACCTTGTAAGACCAAAAGAGCGATTGATAAATGCCGGTTCCCGCAAATCTCGGTTGATTCCAGAAAACCAAGTATCATTACGACCTGCTCCTTGCTTTGCTTTCTTTTGAGGAGGTTGATAGTGAGAGGAAGAAGCCATTGATTCAGAAAAAGCAAATTCGGTTTTGGGGGGTTAGGGTTTTGATTTGGGGTTTTCGGATTTTTGGATAAAATTGGTGAAATTGATGAATGAAAAGAGTAGAAATGATGATATAATGATGAAATATGGAAGAAATTTGTATGATTTGTGAGTTTTGTGGCTGAAAGATGATGATTTGATGAAGACCCGTATGAGAGAGAAGAGAGAAAGACGAACAAGAGAGAGAAAAAAAATCGTGAAAATGATGCAGATTTCAACAGTTCAGCTTTTAAAATCACGTAAGTTACTCGAGTAATGTTCATACGTTACTCGAGTGATTCGAGCAGTACTCGAGTGAAAGAGTATGTTACTCGAGTATGCCGAAAGATAAAAAGATTTTACTCGAGTGATGGATGAACTTAATCGAGTGATACGCAAGTCATTTTAAAATTAATCGAGTGACAGACAGAATTACTCGAGTAATACGAAAGAGTTTTTAAAATTACTCGAGTGAAATTTCTGTTACTCGAGTGAACTGTCCAGAATTTCAAAAATTTCAATTTTTCATGCAAAATCATTTTTCATGCACAAACACAGAGAAACACTTAGCATGTAGCAAGTAACACACATACAAATAAAGCAATTAGCATATTATAGAAAACATACACACATAACTGCATAAAAAAATGATAAACACTTTAATAAGATACAACAACTCAAAATACAAGTCACATTGAAATAGGCTTGAAGGTGAGTATAAAAAGCATCAAATACAATTAGCTAATAGTTAATTCATCAAAAATACCAAGTTCTCTTCGAATCTTATAAAATGTGTCCCTTGGTAATGGTTTTGTAAAGATATCAGCTAATTGATCCGAAGTTTGAACAAACTCAATAACACAATCACCTTTTTGAACATGATCTCTCAAAAAGTGATGCCTAATTTCAATATGCTTTGTCCTTGAGTGTAATACTGGATTTTTAGTCAAATTAATTGCCGAAGTGTTATCACACTTTATAGGGATATTTGTTAAATTTAAACCAAAGTCAGATAATTGTTGCTTCATCCATAAAATTTGAGCACAACAACTACCTGCAGCTATGTATTCGGCCTCCGCGGTTGATAAAGCTACACAATTTTGCTTTTTAGAAAACCACGATACAAGTGAATTACCAATTAAATGGCATGTTCCGCTTGTACTTTTTCGCTCAACTTTACAACCGGCAAAGTCAGAGTCCGAATATCCTATAAGTTTTAGAAAAGCATCCCTAGGATAATAAAGTCCAGTATTCGTTGTACCCTTTAAGTATTTCATTATTATTTTGACAGCAGTTAGATGCGACTCTTTCGGTTTTGCTTGAAAACGTGCACACATACATACACTAAACATGATATCAGGCCTAGATGCAGTTAAGTATAACAAACTACCAATAATACCACGATACTTCGTTACCTCTACCGCTTTTCCAGCCTCATCTTGATCTAGGTAGCATGCAACGCTCATTGGTGTAGAAGCGGATTTGCACGAATCCATTCCAAAACGTTTGAGAAGCTCTCTACAATATTTACTCTGATGAATATAAATGCCATCATTAAGCTGCTTTATTTGAAGGCCAAGAAAGAATGTAAGCTCTCCCATCATCGACATCTCGAATTCACTTTGCATCAATTCTGAAAACTTCTTACACAAGTTATCGTTAGTAGCACCAAATATAATATCGTCAACATATATTTGAACCAATAAAATATCCTTACAGGAACGTTCAATAAAAAGTGTAGTGTCAACAGTACCTCGTTTAAAACCTTTTTGTAATAAAAAATTGCTTAGTCGGTCGTACCAAGCTCTAGGAGCTTGTTTCAAACCGTACAAAGCCTTTTTCAGTTTGAAAACGTAGTCCGGATGCTCAAAACTCTCGAATCCGGGAGGTTGTGACACATAAACTTCCTCTTGAATGTATCCGTTAAGAAAGGCGCTCTTAACATCCATTTGAAACAATTTAAAATTCATAATTGAAGCAAAAGCGAGAAGAATACGAATAGCTTCTAATCTAGCAACGGGAGCATATGTCTCATCGTAATCGATTCCTTCTTCTTGACTATAACCTTGTGCTACCAACCTAGCTTTATTCCTAACAATAATACCCGATTCATCTAACTTATTCCTATAGACCCACCGAGTACCAATTTCAGGACGATCATCGGGTTTTGGCACAAGCTCCCAAACTTGGTTTCTTTCAAATTGATTTAATTCTTCTTGCATGGCCATAATCCAATGATCATCTTGAAGAGCCTCTTTGATATTCTTAGGTTCTATTTGAGATACAAAGGCAACATAATAACAAAAATTATTTAAAGTGCGTCGGGTTACCACTCCCTTCGCAATGTCACCTAAGATATTAGAAATCGGATGATTTTTGTTGGACTTCCAAGCTATTGGTAATTGAGGTTGTATCTCTTGTGCTAAGTCTTTATCTTGTGCTTGCACCTCTCGATCTTCATTTTGATTCTCTTCTATTTGTTGTGGTGTTGAATTCTCATGATCCAAAAATGTACCTATATAATCATCACAAGAAACAACACAATCTCCTTTCGAAGATTCATCAAATACAACATGCACGGATTCCTCAACGGTTAATGTTCTTTTATTGTAGACTCTATATGCTTTGCTATGAGTTGAATAACCTATGAATATGCCTTCGTCGGCTTTAGAGTCAAACTTGCCGACCGGTTCCTTTCCGTTATTTAAAACAAACACCTTACACCCAAAAACATGAAAATGTGAGATATTTGGCTTTCGCCCTTTTAAAAGTTCATAAGGTGTTTTATTTAAATGCGGATGAATAAGAACCCTATTAAGCACATAGCAAGCGGTGTTTACCGCATCAGCCCAAAAATATTTAGGAACATTTGATTCTATCAACATAGTACGAGCAAGTTCCACTAATATTCTATTTTTCCTTTCTACAACTCCGTTTTGCTCCGGAGTCCTAGGGGCCGAAAATTGATGATCAATACCAAACTTATCACAAAACGCATCAATCCTAGTGTTTTCAAACTCACCTCCGTGATCACTTCTAATAGACACAATTTTCAAACTTAGTTGATTTTGGATGAGTTTGGCAAATTTTTTAAAACATTTATAAACTTCACTTTTTGCGGATAAAAATAAAGTCCATGTGAATCTAGTAAAATCGTCTACTAAAACAAATCCATAGTAATTGCCACCTAAACTTTTAATTTGTGAAGGGCCAAACAAATCCATATGGATTAGCTCCAAAGGCTTTGTTGTGCTTATCACATTTTTAGGTTTAAAAGAACTTTTAACTTGCTTGCACTTTTGACAAGAGTCACAAATGCCATCAAGCTTAAAGTTTAGTTTAGGCAAACCAATCACTAAATCTTTTCGCAAAAGTTTGTTCAATTGATTCACATTCACATGAGCAATTCGTCTATGCCAAAGACGAATTTCATCATCAAAAGATTTGAAACATTTTGAAAATAGTGAAGTTATCTCATCCAAATCAATTAAGTAAGTGTTATTAGAGCGACGACCAACAAACTTAACACTATCATCTATAGAAGACTTAATGAAGCATAATTCCGGAGTAAATGTCACATAATTGCCCATATCACATAGTTGGCTTATACTAAGCAAGTTGTGTTCTAAGCCTTCTACGTATAGGACATTTTCTATGACAAGGTTAGATACGTTACCGATCTTCCCGACTCCTAGAATTTTGCCCTTGTTGTTGTCGCCGTATGTCACAAATCCATCATTTTTTGGAGTAAGTTCCATGAAGTGCGTTTTGTCTCCCGTCATGTGTCTCGAACAACCACTATCCAAGTACCATTTTCGCTCTTTGGTTCGAAGACACACCTACAAGAAAGATATCATTTGGTTGACTTAGGTACCCAAGTGGTCTTGGGTCCTTTGTTGTTAGCATGAGGAGAAGTCCCCTTAACAATCCAAATATATTCACCGCTTGGTATACCAAATTTCTTTATATTACATTTATTCGTGGTATGCCCAAAGATTCCACAATAATGACAAGTTGGGTTTTTAGAAATCTTATTCTTTGAAAAACCACCAACTTTGCGATAATTGCGTTTCTTAGGTTTGGTATAGCCAAGACCGGATCTATTGCTATTGTTCCTTTGAGTTGAAAGCAAATGATCTAAAGAAGTATCTCCTTTCATGAGCCTTGCAAGTCGATCATTCAAATTAAAAACTTCTTTTTCCAAAGACTTGCAATTTTCACAAGATGGAGTCTCATTTGATTTCAATTCACAATTGCATGTAGAGTTTGCATAAATGAGTTCTAGAGTTTCATTTTGAAGCTTAAGTTCTTCTAAATCTTTTTGAAGTTCAATTATCTTTTCATGTTGCTTCATTATGAAATTCTTTCTTTCAACATTTATTTTAGCAAGTTTCTTCAACTCTTTATGCATCTCTACATACACATTGTACAATTCATTGAATGAAGGAGAATTAGAACTTGAGCTAGCATCGGAAAGATAATCTACCTCATTGACGTTCTCACTTGATTTAATGCTCGAAGATTCCTCTTCATCAAGCTTTGTCATTAAACATAGATTTGCAAGTTCTTCATCATCCGATGAGCTAGATGTTGATTGACTCTCCACTTCATCCCATACTATGTAAGCCCTTTTTCCTTTAGAAGAATTGAATTTTGAGTTGTCACCTTCCGACTTCTTAGAATGAGTTGGACAATTCGATCGATAGTGACCAAGCTTTCCACATCCATGACACTTGATGTGATCCTTGTTAGTCTTATTTCTTGGTTGTGAGTCCTTAGAATCTCTTTGTCTATTTCTATTAAAGTTCCCCTTTTTCTTAAGGAACCTACCAAGCTTTTTAACTAGCAAGCCAAGGGTCTCATCATCTATATCGGAGTCCGAGTCATCCACTTGAAAGTTTTCCTCTTGTGCCTTAAGGGATTTTGAAGTTGATTTAAGAGCTATCCCCTTTTTCTTCCTATCGGCATCTTCATTCATGGATAACCGTCCAAGCTCCATTTCATGCTCTTGAAGCTTTCCGAATAGAGTTGCTAAATCAATTTGATCCACGTCTCTAGCTTCCATAATGGCCGTCACCTTAGGTTGCCATTCCCTGCTAAGACATCTCAAAATCTTATTAACAACTTCACCATTAGATATAACTTTTCCAAGTGCAGAAAGATGATTAATGATATGAGTGAACCGCTTTTGCATGTCACCTATGTTTTCATTAGGTAACATACGAAAGAGTTCATATTCATGCATGAGTGTATTTAGCCTAGCCCTTCTAACCTCCGAAGTGCCCTCATGTGTGACTTGTAATGTGTCCCACATTTGTTTAGCATCAACACATTGAGATACTCGAAAGAACTCATCATAAGAAAGAGCGGACGTGATGATATTTTTAGCTTTTAAATCAAATGCAACTTTCTTCTTATCATCATTGTCCCAACTCGATTGAGGTTTAATTGAAACAACATCATTTACTTTCGTTTGAGGAACAAAAGGTCCATTCTCTATGGCGTTCCAAATTTCCATATCTATGGCTTGAATAAAAATTTTCATGCGGACCTTCCAATAAGCGTAACCCTCACCACTAAATAGTGGAGGACGATTAATGGAAGTTCCTTCACCACCGAAAGGATTTGAAATTGAGCCCATTGTTTCCAAGTAAAAAGGATCTTTTCGAAAAAGCTTTTTAAGGCTCGGATTTTTCGTCCGAGCTCTGATACCACTTGTTGGAAACCAACAAGCGGCTCAATATAGTCTAGAGGGGGGGTGAATAGAATATTGAAGCCTTATTACAGATTTTTCGTCCACCTAAGAGAATGGTTTTATGAAAATAAATTTTCTTAAGAATTCAGTTCAGATTACTCGAGTAACTCAAGCCTTCACTCGAGTAATACGCAACCAAAAATAATTTCACTCGAGTATTCAGCAAATCACTCGAGTATTACGAAAGCAAATTTTAAATCACTCGAGTAACAGAAAACCTACTCGAGTAATGTTTATAAACTGAAAGCAGATTACTCGAGTGACAATAACTTTACTCGAGTAAACTGGGTAAAATTCAATTTAAAACTTAGTTTTCAATGGAGTTCTTCAAGAATAACAATGCTATGATGATTCAACAAATTATGAATGATTAATATGAACAATTTCAAGTAATATTAACATGCAATTTTAGATCAATTGAGTAGAATTAAGAAAACCCCAATTCTAACCTAAAAAATGCAAATGTTAATGAATTAATGAAATACAAGGAATGAAAATAAAAGAGACACAAGGATTTATCCTGGTTCACTTTCACCCACTTGAAAGCTACTCCAGTCCCCTCTTAAATCAAGAGAGATTCTTCACTAGAAATCTTCAAATGTAGATTTTACAATGTTTTAAGATGCAACTAGATTCTTAGTTCTCCTATCTTAAAACCCAACTCAAAGTGTGTACCAAACACTTTGATCTAATCTACCCCTTTTGAGTATTCTAGATTTCCTTGCTAATTGATTGAAGATGCTTCCAACCAATCCTCTTTTCTTGCTTTGATTTGATCCTCAAAGTCTTCCTTGTGAGATTCTTCACTTGTGTTGAAACTTCAATGATGCAATCACAAATTGCAAATCTTCAACAACCACTAAGAACAAAAATATGATCTCAAGAATATTTGAACAATGATAGAAAATAGAGTGAAGAATGAAAAGTTCTTTGTTGAATCTTGATAGCTCTTGAAAGATGTAAAATAGCTCTTGAATTACTTTTCAAAGTGTATTAGAAAATTGTAAGAATGAAAGTCTATTACTTTGAAAGAGAAAATTAAGTCCTTTTAAAATTTTCCCAACACTGATTGAATTACTCGAGTAAACCAAACAACGTCACTCGAGTGAAACATGTCAGATTAAGTTACTCGAGTGATGTGTAAACCATTACTCGATTAACCTGTCAGAACATAAATTACTCGAGTGAACCAATACTCATTACTCGAGTAAACTGATCAGAATCTGAATAAAAACAAAGTTTTTCTAAAATGATTTTCACAAGCTATTTAATCAAGATTTAAAGTATCTTCACTCTTAATCAGACATTATTTAAATATTCTTAAAATCACCTAAGCTACCCACACCAATGAGATGCATTGCATAAAATAAAGATTACATTGAAATAGAATTAATAAAAATCCTAATTCAAATCTTCATGTGGTGTAGCTTGCTTGTTGCCAATGTTGTTGCTTGGAGAGAGATTGTTAGCATCAAAACATGAGAATCCTACAATCCTGAATTAAATGGGCAAGCCTGTCCATACATAAAACAAAGATATATGGAGAAAGAGGATCACCCTGCCTCAAGCCTCTAGCTGGATAAAACGAATCAGAATTCTCACCATTCCATCGGACGCACATAGACGGGGTTGAGATGCAAGCCATAACAAGAGAAATAAAAGTTGCATCAAAGCCAACACAACGTAAAGTGTCCTCAATGAAGCTCCACTTAACCCTGTCATAAGCTTTAGCAAGGTCAAGTTTAACTGTCATGAAGCCATTCCTTCCCTTAATTGACTTGAAAGAATGCACAATTTCCTGCAGAATAAGAACATTATCCACTCCCTGTCTACCAGGGACAAAACTGCATTGAGTCGGCGAAACAATGTGATCCATGAGGGGGCGGATTCTATTAGCAAGAATCTTCGTTACAACCTTGTAGATAACATTACACAACGAAATCGGCCGGAATTCTGAAATTCTAGAAGGATTGCCGGTTTTCGGAACAAGAGTAATTAATGTCTGATTAACATCCTTAATAGCATCAGGCCTCACAAACACCTCTTTAACAAAATCAACCACAGAAGCATGAACAATGTCCCACTGAGATTTAAAAAAGAGAGCATGCAAACCATCCATTCCAGGAGCTTTATAGCTTCCCATGCTAAAAACAGCAGACTTCACCTCATCTAAAGTAACCATATGGATAAGACTAGCTTTATCCATATCTGAAATCTGCGGAAAGGATGACTCGGTGATCAAAGGACCTGTTGCATTCACATCATCAGCATAGAAGTTATTAAAATAATCACGAATCATGTTACGGATAGCAGAGGGATCAAAAACCCAATCATCCTGATCATTCAAGAGAGCATCCACCCTGTTTTTATGCCTTCTATTAATAACAGACTGGTGAAAGAACCTAGTATTCCGATCACCCAATTTCAACTTATCAGTTCGAGCATGATGAAACCAATACTCTTCTTCGTGCTGAAGAATACTAAAATATTCCTGCCAAAGCTCCTTACGCAGAGTCACAAGAAAGGAGTTATAAGAAATAGCCAGGCTTCTATGAACTCCATCCAACCTGTTCATGATTCTACGTTTTCTATTAAAAATATTACCAAAAACCTCCTTATTCCAAACCGAGATTCTTTCCGTAAAATTAGAAACATTTGTAATCCAAGTAGAAGACGATAACCAAGAACTCCTAACCTGGTTATGGAAATCAGGATGAGACAGCCAAGGTGAAAGAAACTTGAAGGATTTCACCAAATTACACTGATTATTACTAAGCCGCAGCCATAAACCAGTATGATCTGAAGAGGGAAGAGGAACATTTATCAAAGAGTAATTAGGGAAGAGATTCCTAAACATGACGTTTGCAACCGCCCTGTCCAACCAAACCTGCAAAGTACCACGCTGCCAAGTAAAAGGAGGTCCTTTGAAACCAATATCAGACAGACAACAGTCCTCCAGGCAAGCAGAAAATTTATTACTAGTAGCATGATTAAAATCAGCCCCCCCCCCCATCTTTTCATGAGCAAACAAAGCTTGATTAAAATCACCTGCAACACACCACGGTCCGGCCAAAGAATTAGCCAAAGACCGCAATTCGTCCCATAGAAGACTTCTAAGACCCTCCTGAGGACTAGCATAAACCACAGTCAAATACCAGGTGTAGGAGCTACATTTACACCGCATATGTACATAATATGTAGAAGAACTAATAACTTGAACATCAAGATTATAATCGTTCCACAAGCACCAAATACCACCAGAGAAACCCACAGCATCAACACAAAAGCTCTTTGCAAAGCCCAACTTAGAAATAACATCAGTAGCCCGAGGACCACTGATTCTAGGCTCTAGAATAGCCACAAAATCCACATGATATAATTTTTTACAATCCATAATTATACCAGGAAAGTGCTTACTGCCTACACCTCTACAATTCCAAATTAACGAATTCATAAAAAAACTAATTAAGAAGGAATTAACCACTTTTGTCTTTAATGAACCTTTAACCAAAGGCTTCTCATTTCCTTTAACCAAAAAAAAAAAAAAAACATATCATTTCATGAGTATTGCTTTGATCAGGAAACATGGGTTACCTTCTTCTTGTAATCATCCCTGCTATATGTGATGAGAAAGGAGGTCCATTTGGTGGAGGTGACGCTTGCCATAACAAAGCACTCTCTTATTCTTCTTTCTCTTTCGCGGTAACATATCCTTTGTACTTAAACTATTTGATTTCAGCGTGTCAACAAGTTTATCTTGTTTTGTTTAATCGCATAATTTTTTTGCTTTTGCCTCATATCAATGACTATATATAGTTATCTCATTTCATTTTTTGATTATTGTTTATTGTAGCTTAGTGGCGTCTTTTTCTGGACTTATACTTATCGAATGATGCAAAAGAGATCAATAAGATATAAGGAACTTGAGATAGATGACATATTCAAGGTTCCCAACAGAGACCTTGATACAAATGCTGAAACTCACCTTCTCAGCGGAAAACACGATAGAAATCAACCTATAGAAGTGTCGTCATCAATTTATATTAGAGACAATGAAAACCAAATTGTAAGACTCCATACATACATATGTCATTGGTTATGGCTAGTTGGAAATTGATGACTACCAATCATTTTATATTTATTTCTTGCAACAAAAATGTGAGAATGTTGAAAGTGAAAAAAAAAAAAAACCTCATTAAACTTTTTTCATTAATGGTCTTTGGTTATCTACATATAACATTTAAGTCCAACACTTATCATCTTGAATAAAGAATGGTGGGTCATTCCATTTATTTTTAACATCTTAACCCAAAATAATATGGATTGGACTTGAATGTTAGATGTAGATGTAAAAATAACATTATTGTTCATAATTATAGTTTTGGCTACTCCTATAGTGTAAAAATGAATCAAAAATGACTTTATAGCCTTTACCATGTAACATCTAGTGACCATTCTATCCCTAATGTTTGCTCCTCTTTTATTTTTTTAATTACCTTTCCTTTTTGGCCAAACAAATAATTATGGCCCAAATGATGCAAGTTCATTCACTTGTTGTCTAATAAAATGGACGTGACGAATTTGCAGATTCTAGACCAAGGTTCATCCAGTGTATCAACAAAGTTAGAAGAATCCTTTTGGGATAGAATGGTAGAAACTTCGCGGAATGTGGCAGGACTAATGACACCCCCAGCAATTGCTACAGTGAGTTCCTTTCTTTCCTTAGGGCACTGTTTTTGAGATACCAAAAAAAGTAAAATATTATTGGAAAATGATATATTTAATAAATTGATAAGTTTCATATGCATGTTTCTAATGTAGTATTGTTTTTTATGGATTATTTAAAGAGTGTTCTGAGGGCATTTGTTAACAAGACTTTTTTTAATTGTTTTGTTTGTTGTTTTTATAGTTCAAACAACTTCAGTGTGATTTGTTATCTAGCTAAACTAACATAGATGCTTATGTTTGATTGTGAAAGTGAATATATTGTAAAATTTTACCTTCTTCCATGATCAGTTATTGGGATTCCTTTTTGGTATGGTTAAATGGTTAAGAAACCTAATAATAGGAGACAATGCACCATTGCGAGTGGTCACAGACTCTGTTCATATACTAGGGTATGTTCCTCTTCTCAATAAACCAATTAGTTTTCCACTATGTATTGTTTTTCTAAGTACCTCAAAGTTTATTGAATTTGTTATCTGTAGGAGTGGTACAACCTCTTGTATTACCATTTTACTTGGTGCCAGTCTTACTCAAGGTATATAGAACTTATGTATGAAGAAACTCTTCAACATACTGTGGCAATGTGGAATATGAAAGTTTTTTTTTTTTTTTTTTTTTTTTTTACTTTGTCTTGAACTTGCAGGCATGCAGTCATCAAGTGTCAAGCCATTGACACTCTTTTGCATCCTCATAGCTCGACCTTTCTTGCTACCTGCTATTGGTTTATTTGTGGTTAAAGCAGCTGCAAAATTTGGCCTTATCCCAGTGGACCCTTTGTTTCAATATGTGCTAGTAATGCAGTATGCCATGCCACCTGCAATGAACATAAGTAAGTGATTCTGTGTGTCTCACTAATATAGGTACCGATAAATTGAACATATTTTTGTTGCAATTTTTATTGTTAAGATAAGACGTAACAACCCATGAAATCATGACCCAACCAATCCACATTCCAAATGTGAATTTAACCCGATCCATTCAATTTGATTACTTTTGTTGATGGTTAATGATCTTTATGTTGCCCGTTGGGCATAGAGTTATGGAAACGTAAAATATTACACTACTAAAATAGAGTTGAGAAAAAATAGGATTTGATACGGTAAAAATACCATGAAACAAGAATAGAATGTTTTACTAAACGGGGAAAAGTTACCATCTTTCTTTAATTACAAGGAGAGAACAATGAATTAGGAAAATACAACTTTTTCTATATAAAAAATATTGGAGAAATACTAAGTAGACATTACAAGTATTTTATACTAGGATGTATTTATTATATGTGTTTGAATTTTTTTTTTTTTGGGATGGATTGAACGGAGTACTAAGGCCTCTATTTATAGAGTGCCATAGCACTGAAGTGCCACCAATCATGCAAAGTGGTGCATGTAATTTTTGGACAAATTATTAGTTGGTCTTGGGCCATGGTGGTTCAGACTCATCTCAACCGTTTATCATATTAAAATTTTTTAAAAATAAATAATAGATGATGATGATTGTTCTGGACCATGAAGTTCTGGACCACCTAATAATTTCTCTAATTTTTGACCAAAGAGGCAAAGGAATTCATGCGTTCCTTCTCTTAGTTATACTACCAGCCCAAGGAAATTGCTTTCGGTGCAGTAAAGTTACAAAAGTGACTTTAGCATAAGCAACAGGTCGGTCACACTTTCCAATTTATGATTTTAACCTATTGGATAAATCAAAACAAAAAGTGAATGATAATCCACTTAGTTTTCTTTCGAGCGAAACCATATGACACACAGACCTTTGTTAGCGCTAGCCAACCCCAGGCCCTCATCGTTGACCTCGATCCCCTCATCGTTATGGTCGAAATTAGCAACTTCATTATCGACCTCCCTTCCCTTACCTCACCTGGGTTTTTCTTATCAAAGTTTTTAATGATGTTGAAATCCTAGTAATGCTTTGGGAAGTTGTGCAATGTCTTTGGTAGTTGTAGGTTTGGAGATGTTACTGTTGTTTCATTTTCTCATGAACTAGACTTATTTATATCGCTCTTTGTTGCTTTTGGTCCATATTAAGCGTATGATTATGTACCTATATTCAAACGTAACCCTTTATAAAATGTGTGGTTCATATATACAATGATACTCATATAAACATTTCAAATTGGAATAAAATTGTTTTGCTTATTAAAAAAAAACTGTCAACCCCAACCCCATTATTGTCACTAGAATTCTATCGTTCAACGACTGTGGCCCCCAACTTATTGACATTCTTGTCCACGACACATTATTGCTTATGGACCCTAACAAATTTTGTAATATATTGATGTAGAATATCATAAATTCGGAAATGTAAATGAAATACTCATGATATACTTCATCCGTTCTTATTACGCGTCTTTTTTTAAGAGATTTTTTATTTTTTTTTATCTATTTTATTGAGAATCTTAACGGAATAATAAATATTATTTTTCAGGCGAGTATTGATTTACGTCAATAGTAGAAAAAAACAACGATTATAAAGAAAAAATTTATGATAGAGAAAAACTTAATTAATTTATTAAAAATCAAAATAATTATTGTAAACGGTGTTTTTTTTAAATGACAAATAAATAAAACGAGGGGAGTAAGACACAAACATGCTTGTAAGATTTTATTTTAATCAAAAAATTATATACTTAAAACATATTAAATAAATAAAATTTAATATATTATCTTTGGAAACTTTATATGAATAGTTAAATTACAAAAAATAAATGATAATAATTATAAATTCTTTATAACATTCATCAACAAATGATTATTTTATCACAGGCGGAAAAAGATATTTAGCCATTAATTTCAATTAATTTAATTACTATTAGTAAATTATTATGAATTTATTAATTTATGTATATATTAATTAATATTTATATATAAAATGAGAACCTTAAGATGAATTGTCTATTTTGAGAATCTGGCATTAAGATGTATAAGTCAAGATATAGCCAAATGACAAAGCATTTTTTAAAAAGTCAAAATCAAAATGGCAAAATCAAATGAAGGGGCTCCTTTTATATTAGTCCTTCCGATCCATATTATAAACATCCTTTTTGTGAGACAAAAAGGGTGCTTATAATATGCACCGGAGGGAGTATATTATATTTTTTTATAAGCTATATTATATTATATTTATTGTATCATGTTTTATTAACTTGTTGCTGATAGAATTCGATGACTTTCTGTAGGTACCATGGTTCAACTGTTTGATATAGGTGTTGAAGAGTCTTCAGTTATGCTCTTATGGTCATATGGCATTGCACCCATATCACTCACGGCTTGGTCAACATTGCTTCTGTGGTTATTCTCTTAAGATGCCTTTACCTTAAGAACCATGCACATAAAGAATTTCAAATAACGATGAGATCAAGAAAGATACACAATAAATACTTTTTATCTATTTTATTTTAGATTTATATCTAATTATGAAGAAAAAAACTGATATGCGGAGGAGTTTTTAAGAAATATTTGGTGTTCATTGCTCTGAAATCAAATATGCCAAAACACGAAAAAGTTTTGAGTGTATAAAACTCGTCATTAGGTTTCATCGCAATTACAAAAATATTTCAAAACTATGGAGCGGAGCACAAAGTTAAGCCACAGTTACAAGCATTAATTTGTTTTCTTCATTCCATTAATATAATGCCGATAGAAAAATGATTTAGAGACCTACAAACCTACAAACCTACACATAAAATTATGACACTTGTTATTTTTAAGTTAAAAAAAATTAAATAAAATAACTTAAATGACAAATGTCAAGATCCTAAAGTGTAGACTTATGAGTAGGTCTCTCAATCATTGCTCAATGAGAAATGCTAGTAATCATTAATTGAAAATGCTACCAAGTGATTTTAAGATATTTGTTAAGAAGTTAAATAAAATAAAAGTTTATTAGAAAATGTAATTTTTTATTTTTTAAAAAAAGTTGAATTAAAACTTGTGGTGTTTCTACACACGTTTTAGCAAGACCCATCATTAATAACAAAATTTCTTTTCTCATATCAAATTTACCTACAGATCAAAGGTTAATGGATCTTCTGATTGATGTGAAATGAATTACTTGCATTTCTGAAGTTGAGAATGAGCTTTATATATAAAGTTGAAAAAGGTGGGAAAAAGAAAGTTTCCTAATTGCTATTAACAGCTTGCAACAGCAAGCATTGCCATTAACAGCTTGCAACAAACAACAAGCATAACAGAAAAACAACTAACTTACTAAACTAACCGATAACCGGTTAACTAATCAAATAACTTATTAAACTATGTTAATAAAAGATAACCGGTTAACTAATTAAGTAATCGATTAAAGTTTATTCTCCTAATACTCCCCCTCAAGGTGGGAAATAAATATTCAAGATTTCCAACAAATATGATAGAGATTTGAATAAAGGTGCATGCAGAGCTTTGGTCATGATATCAGCAAGTTGATGAGCATATTCAAAAATGAACTAGGCTTAAGGATCCATTTGCAACTCTTTCTCTAGTGAAATGGTAATCTATTTCTATATGCTTTGTGAGCTCATGAAAAGTTGGATTTGTAGCTATGTGATTATCTGTTTGATTATCACAAAACATAAAAGCAAGTGGCACTGTTATTTAAAAATCCAACAGTAATTTCTTCAGCCAACTCAGTTCACTAGATGATGCTGCCATTACTCGATATTCAGCCTCAATGATCTGGAGATAGTTTGTTGTCTCTTTGATTTCCATGAGACCAAAGAATGACCAATAAAAGCACAATATCCTGTAGTAGATCTTCTGGTATTCAAACATCCACCCCAATATGTATTTGCATAAGCCTTAAGTTGTAAGTTAAGGTAAAGGAAGTTGAGAACAAAAGACCATGTCCTGGAGAATTTTAATTTTTAAGTATCTCAACAAATGATGTACAACATTCATGTGAGAATACAAGGTGCTGACATGAATTAGCTCAACTTTCTAACTGTAAAGGTGATATTTGGTCTACATATAGTCATACACAGTAAACTTCCAATCAGTCTTCTATACTAGAAATGTTAGGCAATAATTCTACATCAGTGTTATTCAATTTCAGTTTGGAATCTATGGGAAGGGTAGCAAGCTTGTAGTCTAAGTAACCAAACTTATCAAGCAAGGATGGTGCATATTTTCTTTGTGACAAATGAATCCCTTTGTTTAGTACATCATCCCCCACCATTTACGTTTTATTCTACGTACACCATTCTCCCCTCCATCTCTCTCTCTCTCTCTCTCTCTCTCTCTCTCTAATATGCACTTCTCATTATACTTCCTCTCTCTAAACCCTTTCATTTATCTCTCCTCTTCATCTTCGCTCATGCTTCATTGTTTAAAACCATAATTAGGGTGAGAGCTATGAAGCTGATTTTCACTGCTGATATGTAATTTAGGGTTTTAATTTGAAATAACAAAATGATTTCGACGGATCTTTAATTAATTACAACATAATTAACCTCCTCAAAGAGGAAGGTAGTGTTACTTTAAAAATAATTATTTTGCAATTTAGCACCGATGATATCCGGTCAAAACCGGATGGTGCTTCATAACACCAAATGTGTTTTGCTGGTGCTTTAATGCATTAACTAACTGTCTTCGAGTCTCACCACGTCGCAACTTTGTCTAACAAGACAGTAGTAAAGACTTTTTTTTTATGAAAGACAGTAATTAAAGACTTATCAACAATAATGCCCCTTTTAATGTTTCTAAGAACACATTTTATTACTCTAGATTAAGCAAATGATATACAATGCAAGAAAAAAGCTCAATACAACCGCAGAAATAAAGATTGATGAAGTAAGATGAGCTTACAGTTTGTCAAAGTTGTGGTATAACTTATTGTTGATGAGATATCGACAAATATATCGGGTCGTACAAGTAATATAGTGATAAAATAGAGTGTCAAATCAAAAGGATTAATTAATTCTAGAAACTATCACCTTATCGTAGTTAAACTATATGAAATCAAATTAAAAATATTGTTGATTTTTTATTTTCAAAAGAACAAATAAAAAAATGAATTGAGTTGTAATATATATGAATAAAGTGGCTAGGGACATGGCTTCCTTGGCAGTAAAAGTTATTTACTTTGATTATGAATATAATTCATATTATGTTAACAATGATTCTAGAGGCAGTAAGAACTCGATTCCTCAAGGTACTTACTCTGTATTGTAAATTTAGAACACCTTAATCACTTAAGAGCATCCTAAATTAACAGTCGTTTTTTTAAGAACATTGGAATCACAAATGTTATAATCTCTCAAAAGTATTCCTACGAGTTGCGAGAAATTACAAAGTTTGTTTAAAGGACTAATTCAATCCCTAATTTCCTAATTGAAGGATTGAATTTCCAAATCATAGATTAGTTACTTCTATGAATATCATTGAAAAACATAATCAAGCAATTAACATAAACATGAATTCATTCAAAATCTATATTGTAAACCACATAATTACTAGCAAATCCATCATATCCCTAATAACAAGGAGATTAACTAGATATAAAGTGAAAAATAAATAAATTAAAGAGAAGAGAAAACTCCATGAGAGACATAGAGTAACACCATACTACTGAAAAAACACTTTTAAAATCGGTCGTTTTAGATTTTTAAAATTGGTCGCTGAGGTAATGTGCAAAACGGTGATGTTAAAAGTGACACTTTTAAAATCGGTCGTTTGACCGAGTTAAAAAGGTTTTTAAAAATCGTTCGTTATATGATTGAGTTAAAAAGTCCCTTTTTTAAAATCGGACACAGCTATTGACCGACTTAAAAAGTCCCATTTTTAAAATCGGTCACAGCTATTGACCAAGTTAAAAAGGTTTTTTAAAATCGGTCGTTATATGACCGACTTAAAAAGTCCCTTTTCTAAAATCGGTCACAGTTATTGACCGAGTTAAAAAGTCCCATTTTTAAACTCGGTTGTTTCGTTGACCGAGTTGAAAAGTGCATACTTTCAAAATCGTCCTTCATTTTGAACGAGTTAATAAGTTTTTTAATATTGGTCGTTCCTAATGACCGATCTTAATTGTTGTTTTTTTTTGGAACAGACAACCTTGCATTTTTCAATAACTGCATTTTTCAATAACTACTACACAGATTAAAGATAGTTCCCAAAAGGGTCCATCATGAGTTCAACAAAATTGCCTATGACTCCATTACACACTTCTCTATCTCAACATTGCTTGGTTTCTCACAGTCAAAACAGAAAAACAGAATTGAAACAAAAAATGAATATATATTTTTCAATAACTACTGCACAAATTAAAGATAGTTTCCAAAAGGGTCCATCATCATGAGTTCAAAAAAATTGTCTATGACTTCATTAAACACTACACTATCTCAACATTGCTTGGTTTCTCAAAGCCAAAGAATTTTACTACTATCTCACAGGCATGAAACAGTGCTGCTGCTATTGCTAAAGGGTCATGACCACAAATAAAGAGTTGATGACAACACAAAACACAATAAATTCCTAACAATAATATCATTAATTACTGTCTAGTTCAAGTATAAAGGATGCTCAACGCTCCAGAACATTATCAATGACCTCTTTTCATAGAGAACCTGGCGGATTGTGCTAAAATGCTTGAAATATAATAAAATGAAAAATCATTAATATAAATTAAACAAATAATATGTATAGTATATCTCATTACTTCCTTCCATATATACTCCACATACATAGTCATTCAATTACCTCATTCCATTTATCCTTAATTTTGCAATGACTATGGTAAGCATATGTATCATGGCATAATATCCACATTCCTTGTTCCCATATTGTTTTGCACACTACATACAACATTTGAAAAAGAAAAATACAATTATCAATGTGCATGACATTCAAATCGATCATATTAACTAATGCAAGACCAACAGGGCTATTACAAGCGCACATATGTCATAAACTTATTAACAGGGCCAGCAGGGCTAGACAAATTCGTTTAACCAAAGTTAAATATATTCTCCAACCTTTATTTAGTCAATTCGTATCAATTATTCACAGGGTCAGCAAGGTGATTACGAGCACACATATTTAAAACCATCCATTTAATCAAATTAACAAAGAAAATTAATATACCTTGGGTTTAATCCATTTTGTCTTCTTTCTCTTGCAAGCGTGCACTCCTTCATGTATCTGATATGCATTCATCACTCTGTTTGAAAAATAACCACAATATATAAGTATACTTTTTATGCAAGATTGGATAATGATAGAATTGCATGCATAAAACAATTTGTATTACAATTAAAAACTTACGTTTCTATAATATCGGTGATAGACTTGTCCAAGGACTACCACATTGAACACAAGAAGACGACGACATTGTCACTCGGACAAATGACCAATAGTTGCCAATGCCCACTACAAGAAAATAATGATTATCAACTTATCAATATTAAATATAATCCAAAGGACAACATATTGGAGCATATTATAAATATCACAAAAACAATTAATACTCACCGGCTAAGGTAAGGAGAAAGGTAGTATTTATGAGTCTTACTAACAAACAACATTCACAATCACAACAAATGAACAAGATAGAAGAATCAAAAAAGAAGGAAAAATTACCTTTAAACCGAGCTTACCTAAACCAGCGGTTAGTGAGGCAGGGAGGTGGCACGGCGGTGAGAAGGGGAAGTACTTCAGGGTTCTGAAAAGAAAATTAAACATTTAATCAAAATAAATTTTAATAGAAAAATTCCAATGAACATATAAAGTGCTAAAACAAATTATAAAAAAAAATAGCAGAATAAGATAGAAATAAAAAAGTAAAAACCCCATATTAGTAGTGAATCCTAATCATAAACAGTAGAAAAGGATTTAAGAAACACTTACATAGATAATGATGGAAATAGCACCCTAAACAATTACCAAGCAAGAATCAGAATTTTGATTTGTTCCTTTCCTGTACTTAAAATAATAGTAGCAAAGGGAAGAAGCAATGTGTTGGAATGAATAGTTTGTCAAAAACAATGTCAAAGATACAAAACTACATCAAAATCAGATTTACAAGGAGCCGATTGTTGGAATTGGTCAAATAACAAAGACATTCTTTGTTGAGAGAAAATTAAGGAAACACATTCCTTAGTTTTAATTTCGTAAAAGTAGAAAGTCATCAAAATTATAGAAACATTAAAAAATAGAAAAAAAGAATGAAGTGAGGATGACACTTACCTCCACCTATAAATACAAATTTTGTTTTTTACTTTCTAGGCATTCCAATAGTGAGAGAGTGAAAAGAGAGGTAGAAAGATTTGTATTTTCTCCTTTTTCTGTTTACATGCACCATAATAATAAGAGCTTAATTGTTATTATTATTATTTCGTTTTTCTCACTAATCTGATTAAGAGAAATTTTGCGTAATTTCTCAACAATTGGTATCAAGAGCTAGTTGTTATTCTTACAATAATCTGTTCAAAGGGAATCAGATTTGAGTGGGAAAAATGGCTGCAGAAGAAGGAAAGGTGAAAATTGATAAGTTCGATGGTGAGGACTTTGGTTTTTGGAAGATGCAGATTGAGGATTATTTGTATCAGAAAAATTGTATCAACCTCTCTTAGGAAGCAAACCAGAGGGCATGAAAGATGAAGATTGGGCTCTTCTCGACAGACAAGCCCTTGGAGTTATCCGATTGATGTTATCCCGCAATGTTGCATTTAATATTGCAAAAGAAATTACCACGACAGGTCTTATGGCGGCTCTTTCTAATGTGTATGAAAAGTCGTCAGCCTCAAACAAAGTTCATTTAATAAGGCGGCTATTTAATTTGCGGATGACAGAAGGTGCATCGGGGGCTCAACATCTCAATGAATTCAATGTAGTCACAACCCAATTGAGTTTAGTTGGAATCGAATTTGATGAGGAAGTACAAGCATTGATACTTTTGTCTTCCCTACCAGAAAGTTGGAACGCTACTATCACAACTGTGAGTAGCTCGTCAGGAAGCAATAAGTTGAAGTTCAACGAAGTTCGTTATCTGGTTCTTAGTGAAGAGATTCGACGGAGAGAGTCGGGTGAATCTTCAACCTCTTCAGTTTTAAATACAGAGTCAAGAGGGAAAAATTTAACCAGAGGAAATGGACGTGATAAATCCAAGGAGAGAAGATCCAGATCCAAGAATCATCGTAGTCTTCAAAGCTCAAAGACAATTGAGTGTTGGAATTGCGGAAAGACCAGACACTACAAGAATCGGTGCAGGAGTGCACCGAAGAATCAAACCATGAAAAGAGAGGCAAATGATGCTTCTACCTCAGGAGGAGATGATGTGTTGATATGTTCTTTAGAGAAAAAGGAAGAGTCTTGGATATTAGACTCTGGAGCATCTTTTCATGCCACTTCACAAAAAAATTTATTTGAGAATTATGTCCCCGATAACTTTGGTAAAGTGTACCTTGGTAATGAGCAATCTTGTGAGACTGTGGGTAGAGGTGTAGTTAAGATTAAGTTAAATGGGTCTGTATGAGAATTAAAAAATGTTAGGCATTCCCGAGTTGACAAAGAACTTAATCTCAGTAGGCCAGTTGGCCAGTGAAGGCTATACAACAGTCTTCCATGGAGATCATTGGAAAATTTCAAAGGGTGTAATGACAATTGGTCGTGGTAGAAAGAGTGGTACTCTTTACAAGACAGTTGGAGCAAGTCATTTGATTGCAGTTGCAACAAATGAAAATCTCAATCTATGGCACCAAAGATTAGGCCATATGAGTGAGAAAGGGATGAAGATCATGCACCCAAAGGGTAAGCTACCAAGTCTTCGGACAATAGAAATTGACATGTGTGAAAACTGTATACTTGGAAAGCAGAAAAGAGTTAGCTTTCAGACAAGTGGAAAAACCCCGAAGAATGAGAGACTCGAGTTAGTTCACTCTGATGTTTGGGGACCAACGACGGTTCCATCCATTGGTGGGAAACAATACTTCGTGACATTTATTGATGATCACTCTAGGAAGGTATGGGTATATTTTTTAAAACATAAGTCTGAAGTATTTGAGGCTTTCAAGATTTGGAAAGCCATGGTAGAAAATGAAACAGGATTGAAAATCAAAAAGCTTAAGGCCGATAATGGTGGTGAATACGAAGACACCGAATTTAAGAAGTTTTGCTATGAGCACAGGATCAGAATGGAGAGGACTGTGTCAGGTACGCCTCAACACAATGGTGTGGCAGAGCGTATGAATCGAACATTGACGGAAAGATCCAGAAGCTTGCGTTTGCAGTCAGGCTTACCAAAGCAGTTTTGGGCATAAGCAATCAACACAACAACTTACTTAATCAACCGAGGTCCTTCGGTTCCATTGGAACACAAAATACCAGAAGAGGTATGGAGTCAAAAACAGGTAAAACTCTCACATCTTAGAGTTTTCGGTTGTGTAGCATATGTGCACATTAGTGATCAAGGTAGAAATAAGCTTGATCCTAAATCGAAGAAGTGCACTTTCATTGGTTATGGTGAAGATGAATTTGGCTACAGATTATGGGATAATGAAAACAAAAAGATGATTCGTAGTAGAGATGTGATCTTCAATGAAAGAGTGATGTACAAAGATAGGGATAACATATGCACTAAAAAATCAAGACAGAGTAGGCCAGTGTATGCAGAGGTGGATGATGTCCCGGAAACTCCTGAATTTGAGACTCCTCAGCCAGAAGAATCAATTGAAAATAATTACGATGAAAAACTTGACACAACAGAGCTTCATATTCCAGCTCCTTTTTTAAGAAGGTCCTTTCGACCTCCCGTGCCTAACAGAAAATATCTTAATTATATATTGTTAACCGATGCAGGGAAGCCTGAGAACTACGAGGTAACATATCAGACAACAGACGCCAGTAAGTGGCAGCTTGCCATGAAAGATGAGATGAAGTCTTTAATATCCAATCAAACATGGGAGCTAGTAGAGTTACCTACTGGGAAAAAGGCACTTCATAACAAATGGGTGTATCGGGTGAAAGAAGATCATGATGGATCCAAGAGATACAAAGCTCGAATAGTTGCTAAAGGATTTCAGCAAAAAGAAGGAGTTGATTACACTGAAATCATTGCTCCAGTTGTGAAGCTCAATACTATAAGATCTGTTTTAAGTATCATAGCCAGTGAAGGACTGTACCTTGAGCAACTAGATGTGAAAATCGCATTTCTTCAGGGAGACTTAGATGAGGAGATTTACATGCATCAACCTGAAGGTTTCTTAGAATAAAAGAAAAAGAACATGGTGTGCAGATTAAAGAAAAGCTTGTATGGTTTGAAACAAGCTCCAAGACAATGGTACAAGAAGTTTAAAAGCTTCATGAACAAGGAAGGTTTCCATAAGTGTAATGCCGACCACTGTTGTTTCTTCAAGAGATATAAATCCAGTTATATCATTTTGCTACTTTATTTTGACGATATGTTAGTAGCCGGTTTACATATGGACAATATCCAAAAGCTTAAAGCGACAATTGTCAAAAGAATTTGATATGAAGGATTTAGGTCCAGCAAAAAAGATCCTTGGAATGCAAATCACGAGAGATAAGCAAAAAGGTATTTTGCAATTATCTCAGGCAGAGTATATCAACCCTATTTTGCAGAGATTCAACATGAGTGACACTAAAGCAGTTAGCACACCTTTGGCTAGCCATTTTCCTCTGTCTAAAGATCAGTCCCCTAAGCTGGAGGAAGATAAGGAGTTCATGGCTAAGATTCCGTATGCTTCAGCTGTTGGAAGTTTGATGTATGCAATGGTCTATACAAGGCCAGACATTGTTCATGCAGTGGAGTTGTTAGTAGGTTTATGTCAAATCCAGGTAAAGCTCATTGGGAAGCAGTTAAATGGATTTTGAGGTATCTACGAGGCACTACAGAGAAGTGTTTGTGCTTTAGCAAAAGAGAGTTAAAAGTACAAGGTTACGTAGATGCAGACTTCAGCGGTGAAATAGATCATCGAAGAAGTACCACTGATTACATTTTCACTGTTGGTACTACAGCTGTTAGTTGGATATCCCAAGTATAGAAGATCGTTGCCCTATCCACTATAGAAGCTGAGTATGTAGCAGTAACAGAAGCCAGTAAAGAATTAATATGGCTTCAGGTGTGTTAACAGAGTTGAGATTCATTCAAGAAAAGAGTGTTTTGCACAGTGACAGTCAGAGTGCGATACATCCGGCAAAGAATTCAACATTTCATTCTAGGACAAAACACATTGGACTTCGTTATCACTTCATTAGATCTTTGCTTGAAGATGAGGTGCTAACATTGAAAAAAATTCTTGGAAGCAAGAACCCTGCAGATATGTTAACAAAAGTTGTAACCATTGAAAAATTGAAGTTGTGCTCAACTTCTGTTGGTCTAGAATAACATTACTACCGCATTGATCAAAATCAATCTTCAAGTGGGAGATTGTTGGAATTGGTCAAATAACAAAGACATTCTTTGTTGAGAGAAAATTAAGGAAACACATTCCTTAGTTTTGGTTTCGTAAAAGTAGGAAGCCATTATAAATTATATTAGACTCCACCTCCAGAAACAAACTAGGAGTAAGTATGCTTGATAACAAATATCATTCACAGCCACACCAACAGAAGAAATGTATAACAATTAAACCAACAGTAAAACCAGTATAATAAACATGGTAAACATATCAAATATCATAAATTTACAAAAGGTAAAAACTAGAATTACCTTTAATCTTGTGGATTAAGCACAAAGTTTTGCGAATAACTGGACTAATGTCTGCTCAAGGATCAGTTCCTGCATAATAATAATATTATAAGTTTCAGCTTCACAAAATTCATGGGAGGAGCACAAAATTCAGCTTCACCTAAAAGCTAAATTTTAGCTTTTTTCTACAAATATAAGTTTTCACTAAAATCCAACCAAACAAGTATAAAATTATAATGGGCAAAATCATATAAGTCAATAGAAAGAATAGGATAGTGAACTTTGTATTACTAACATCTTTACAGAGAATTCAGTAGGATACAAATGTCTCATTACACATCAAACTCAAGGGACTTAGTTGGATTTTCTGGCTTTAGGATTCAAGGAGGGTATAGTGGAGAAGTCCAAACTTGGAACTTCACCGTCATGCATGTAACAGCTAAGGAAAAATCAAAAGCCTGAAAAAGTTGCAGTCTAGGAGAGAAAGTGGACTATGCTATACGTGTGATGAAAAATTGTCTGCTACCCATAAATGTCCCAACAAACAGTACTTATTTCTCCAAGTTGATTATGATAAGGACTATAATCAATTAGTAATAACAATATTTCATCCTACTTATCAAAACTAATCATTGAACTTCCATATTGTATCTCATATGAAATTATGAATATTACATAAAGTAACAATATATAGTCCATCTTTAAAAACAACCGGCCCTAATTTTCTTTGTTTTCTTTTGCATTTTTCTACTACTTCAGGTTTTCCTGAATAAAATCATTCAGATGTTGAAAAGGCCTCTGTGATATCCTAAAGAGTATGACTATGAATTTCTCAAATCTGGTTGTTCTTGTGATAAATCTGCAACTTTTTACCTACGGTTATCTTAGATTGGATGCATGTTTTGGCTTTGTGGAGCGATTAGAAATTGAGACCTGCTGAGATAAAAGATGTGATTTTCTTTTCAAACAGCAACATGTTGTATGTTGGTTCCATAGTCAATGATTTGCAGTTTTTTTTAGTCAACACTTAACAGAGCTACCTATTATGCTAGTATAGGGAAAAAATTGTATCCATTTTCTTATGTTGATAATTCTCTTGTTTTTGAGTCAGATTGTAAGTTTATCCTTTTATTTTATTGAGTTTTACTTTAGGAAAGAAAAATAATATAGGCCTTGTCAATTACTGCATACAGAAATTTTACCCTTGATAAATTTGCCAACATATTTACACTTCTGTAGATTGATTCTGTGTTGGTCTGTTTAGAATTTTCATTACACTTGCAGGATATTTTGCAGCATTTCTAGAGCAGAGTTTTATTCTGTTGTAACATTTAAGCAGTATTGCAGTAGCAACTGGCTAATCATATCTACCATATGATTGATCAGACTGGAGTTACAAATAATACAATTTTCTTACAGGCACTCGCTGGATTAAGCAATGATGAATGACCACATACAATTCAACCCTCAGTTAATGATGTGCAACTATGACTGTGGAGAAAAGTTTAGAGCCTCGGCTTTGAGCTGTTAGATTTAGATAGTGGAATAGGATGTCAAAACCAGCTAATTTATATGTACATGTGAGCTTTTATATATCAAATGCTAACTCTATACAAATCTTAATTGACATTAACTAAAGATTAGAGACAAGACTAAATGGCTACTCTTCTATAAAATGGAAAATCAAATGCTAACTCTATACAAATCTTAATTAACATTAACTAAAGATTAGAGACAAGACTAAATAGCTATAAGTTTGATAGTTCATAATACCATAAAAGAAAAAAAATCACTTATTTTCATTTTTTTATTTCTCTTCTCTGTTTTGCTAGAGCATGTGCTTTATTTTCCTTAATACATTTCTAATACAAATGTGTGATTTATAGGATTGGGGACAGATGAGAAAGCTCTTATATCCTATTTCTTATTTCTCAACTTCAAAAAATCAGAAATAGGAAATAAAAAAATTAGGAACCCTAACTTCAACACAATTGAAGGAGTACCAAATAAAATCAGAAAATAGGATTTGAGGTGAGGAATTAAAAACGAAAATGGAGAACAAACCTGGAAGCACAGTGTGTGAGTGAGCAGCAGAGTGAGGGAGTGAGCAGAGTGTGGCTGTTGCGAACGGGAGGGAGAAGAAGAGGCGAGTGAGCAGCGAATGAATGAATGCTGCTGAAGAATTAAATCAATTCCTCTTTAGCAATGGCAGCAGCAGTGAACGCGAACGAAGAGGAGAGGCGCGGGAAGACGACGGCGGCGGCGGTTTGTCAGGGAAGAAGAAGAAACGCAGTGTGAGTATTGTCGTGAGTGTTAGATTTAGGGCTGAACTTTTTAACTCGGTCACATAAAGACCGAGTTTAAAAGTCTTCTTTTTAGTTTTATTTCTATTTTTTTTAAGGTAAGACTTTTTTAACTCTTTGTTAAACAGTCGAGTTTAAAAGTATGTTTATTTTATTTTTTTGTTAAGGAAAGACTTTTTAACTCGGTCATTAACGAGTTGAGTTTAAAAGTTTTTTATTTTTTTTAATTAAAGAATTTTTAACTCGATCGTTAAAGAGCCGAGTTAAAAAGTCTTTTTATTTATTTTTTTAGGGTTAAAAAATACTTTCTAACTCGGTTAAACCCACAACCGATATTAAAAGTATGAATTTATTTACAAAATTGCCAATGCGTTTTTTTTTAATTCTGCTTTAGTAAAATTAAATTCCGAAATACCCGTGTCGGAATTTACTAAAATTCTGACACTGGTTAGTCGGAATTTTAACAGTTACGTAAAAAAAACCGTAGAAGAGATGATTTTAATTTCAACAACACCAATAGAGAACCCACTGGAGCTTCCTTTACGAATAGATAACCAAATGAAGTGGTTTGTAGGTAGAATATGGTAGGGTTTTGAAAAGGTGAGAGAAAAGTTAGAAAAAAAAGAGAATGGAGTTTGTAAAATTATGGGATATATGGGGTTATGGGGTTTTGCTTGGGGTTTGGGGTTTGCATGGTGGAAGAAGGTGAAGAGGTTGCTGGGGTTTGAAGTTTTTTTATTTTTTTTAATGAAGAAGGGTATAATAGACATTTAACAATTAAAATGGGGTTTGGTGGATAAGTTTGGGGTTTGGGGACTAATTGTCTTTTCATTTCTCATTTCATCCTTGGATGCTTCCATCTCAACAATCCTTCGATCTAAGCCCCAAAGCACCTGAAATTATGACAAAAAGATTCATAATATGATGAAGTTTATTTTGCAAAACTAAACAATCAAAAGTTAATAAACGAACTTAAAATTATTATAAACAAACAAATACTGAGATAAATAGGAATAAAACCAATGAAATATAACATATTTTGAACCATAATCACTTACACTTAGTTATCTTATTCATTTTTAATATTGATTCTTTTAGAAAGCAGTTGTATGTCTCGAAAGGTCGTCATTTATCTTTGAGTGGCCAAATTACCCTGGTTAATTATGTTCCAAATAGTTTGCCTCTTTAATTTATGTCCTTATTTAAATTTCCTAAAAAGTATTTCCTAAAAAGTATTTCCTTACAAGGATTTTTTCTTTGGGAAGGTTCAGAGGATAAAAGAAAATTTCTATGGGTAAAGTAGGACATTATCTGCCAGGATAAATAAGACAGGGCTTTGATGTGAAGAATTTGGTCTCTTTTGACTTAGCTTTATTGGCAAAATGGCGTTGAAGGGTTCTTATGCAGAAAAATACGTTTTGGGATACGATTTTGAGAGGCAGGTATAATGATTTTGACCCTTCCTCTATTGGAAGTCAAGCTTTCCCAAGGACATAAAGATTTATGCTAGAAGGTTTTGATGATAACAAACAAGTTTCAAACAAGCTCATTCAAGCTTTGCTTCAAGTCTAATGTTCATCATGCTGACAAGGTTCAAACTCAAGCAAATGAAGTTTAGTATAGCCTTTGCCCATAGGAATTTTTGTAAGGTAATGAAGTCATTAATTCAAGTTCATAAGGCCAAAGTTTGTTTTTCAATTTAAGGAGAAGAAAATAGCTTTTGTGAAAATAGTTTTAAGATTTTTTTTATAGTTTTTAAGTTAAAATTATTTATGAAAACCTCTGGTTACAAACTCTGCTTTAGAAAATCAATTTTATGAAAATAAGCAGAAGTAATCGATTACCTTCCCGAGATAATCGATTACCATGCCTCTGATTTGTAACCTGAGAGATCAGAGAAGTAATAATCGATTACTTATGATGAGATAGTCGATTATTACATGTATGTAGCTTTTCATATAATTCAGAGAGGAAATAATCGATTACTTTGTTTTGCTAATCAATTACCTTCCTAACAGGAAATAGATAATCAATTACTTTGTTTTAATAATCGATTACTTTCTTAAAAAGTTGATTTCGCTGTTTTCACAGAAAAGAGATAATCGATTACCTCTGAAAAGTAATTAGTTACTCTTCTCTCTTATCCTTCAACAAGTTTTTCACGTTCTTATCTTTTTGAGAAGAAAACCTTACATTTGGCCTAAACACTTGTTATCTGACTTCATTATCAATAGAGCTTAATTGTTATATCCGTGTTATCTAGAACACAATATTGAGAGTGAGCTTCATTGTTGTATCCGCACTACTACTTAGAGTGCATAATTGTTAGTTTCTCTATTCCTTTGTAAACCGTTGTTGTAAAGGGATGTGTGACACTTAGCTATTTAGTTATTAGGGAGTAGCTCCCTATTTCGGACGTGTGGCACGTTCGTGTTTGTAGGGTGAGGAACCCTTGTTATTTTCTGGGGTAGTGGCTAGACAAACGATTTTGTGCACCTAGTAGATAGACTACCTTGGGTTCTAGGAAGTGGATTCCTAGTGTTGTTCATTGAGGTTCCTAGTAGTGTGCGGGGCGCTCTGGTTGTAATTGGGACGCGAGACGTCTGTGATTATAATTGAAAAAATCTCAAGTGGGTCGCTTGGGGACTGAAAGTAGGTCTTTAGCTGGAAAGGCCGAACCAGTATAAAATCTCTAGTGCAATCTCTCTATCCCTTACCTCCTTTATTTATCATTGTTATTGTTGCATGTGCGTAGTTGTTATTATTATCATTATTGCAACGTAACAATTATTTTCTCAATATATTATTTTAATCATTTTAAATTAATTATTGCGCGACAACGCTTTTCATTCGTTTTGATTTATTCATATCTGCGCGTAGTAGTTTTTATATTATTATTATTATTATTATTATTATTATCCGCTTGCGTATAATCGTTTTCATTGTTTTAATAGTTTTCCGCTGCAAATCATATTTGTTTCAATAAAAACGATTGAATTCAAATATTTATCAATGTTTTTGTAAACACCCAATTCACCCCATCTTGGGTGGCGACTGCTAATTCTAACATCCTCTTTAGTGATTTAACATGGTTTGAATTGGACTAAGAGCTCTATTTGGTGTCGTGACTTGTGTAATATTGGACTGTTCTGTGATCATAATAATTAGTTTACTCTCTACATTTCTATGCAGTTAGGTTGTGGTAATTCTACTAAATTTTGGAAGGATCAATGGTGTGTGTCATGGCCAAGGTCTCGGGTGGCCCACGAGGTCTCACCTAGGTGAGGAAGAGAGCTCAATTTATAGGAAAAATTAGGTTAAAGAAATTATGGTTTTTTGAATAATCCTTGGGGAGCCAAATGAAATATTCCTTTTTGTTCTTTAACCAAATCTTTGAATTTTTTTTTTTAAATCGACTATCAATCTTTTCACTTGAATTATCAATCATTTTCATTAATTTTTATTTTAACACTGAATCTCTTGAATTACTTTTTATTTTAACTCTCAATCTTTTCCAATACTTATTATTTTCACTCTCGATCTTTTTATCCGGAGGCCGATTTGGACAAATAATATCATTCTGAAAATCTTTCTTCCACATATATTGTGAATCTGCGAACCTTTTCACTTGAAAATCAGCTTTTATCAAAATAAAAATAGTTTCACCATAATATTCCGAAATATTCCCTGCTACTCACCAGATTTCCTGTCGAATTTTTCCTTTTCTTCTATTCTTCCTCTTCTTCTTCTTATTCTCTTTAGTGGTGGCAATTCGGGCTACCTGGTCGAGTTCGGGCTGGCCCACTTCGGGCTCGGGCCAAGATCTGGCCGGGCTGAAAAAGTCCAGATTAAATTTGGGCCAATTAACATCTTATTAAACCCGGGAGCGGGTCATCTTTTTACATTAAATCGGGCTTTTTTAAGCGGGTCGCCCGGATGTTTGACGGGTTCGAGCTTTAAAATTCGGTCTAAAAAAGTCCGGGATCTATTCAGGCTACGTTTTAAGAGTCTAAACCTGCTTTAAAATCGAGCTTATTCGGACAGGCCTGACCAGGCCGGGTTTTTTTGGCGGCTCTAATTCTCTTCTTCCTCATCTTCTTCTCCTCCTTCTCTTTTTTTTTGCTCCTCCGTCTTCTTTTCTGCTAGATTTTAGTCCCCTCCTCCTTCTCCTCTTTCGATCCAAGCCTTCTTCTGACAACATTTTTCAGAATTCGATAACAATATGGGAGGAGAGGGAATATTCTGAAATTTTTCGGTGAAAACTAATTTTATTTTAACGAAAAAACCAAATTGAATTAAAAAAAAAATACAGAACCAAAACTATTTAAAAAATTATTAAAGGACAAAAATAATCGAATAAAAAATTGTAATTAATCCTAAGCTTTTATTCTCATGATGGTTCACCGAGATAGGCTTAAGTTCTACTTTATCACTATTCTCATAATTCAATGGCTCTCTCATTTTCTTATTGTTCCCTGCTTCATGACAACAAAATCGGTTTTGCTCTGCAATCTCAATCAAAGTCCAATAACACATTCACACACTTGCTCCATTTCCAACCCATTCGGTGTTCCTCAAACTTCAACAACAAAGCCACCAGCAGCCTCCGAACTTGCAAGAACTGCAAAACCCAATTTGACCCTTCTCTTAACCACCCTCGTGCTTGTCGCTTTCACACTGCCCATTATGGAGGTAATTAGTTATTCTCATGATTTGCATTTCTCTTTACTTCCATGTGATTTTTTCACATACTAAAAAAAAGTATTTTTTTTGTTGTATGGAAGCTATTTTGAATTTTGGGTTTGATTACAAATATAAAACATTCTTTTGGTAAATATATATATATATATTAAAAATCCTAGCAGGAGTATTTAGAGAGATTAGAAAATATAGCTTCTCATCTCATATAAGCGCTTTTTAGTTTCTGTTATAGCTTTTGCTTCTTATTAAAATCCTAACTAAACTAACATGTAAGTGTCAAAAATGATTTTTTTTATTAAAAAGTGATTTTTTTTAGTACCAGAATCGCATAATTTATATAAAATGGATAATGCACTGATATACTCCCTTGGTCCTATTTATAAGACCCTTTTGGGATTTTTATTTTGGTCCTATTTATAAGATTCCTTTTCAATTTTCAATAACATTTAATTACTTCTTTCCAGTAACACCCCTATAAAGTCAACACTTTTTAGAGTTCCAATAATAATTATAGGGGTAGTTTTGAAAAAGTATATCAAATTTTCACATTTCCAATGCTACTAACAAATTTATCCACTTTCCTTGATGGGAGTGAAAAACCCCAAAGGTTTTTCAGATCTTAGAACATTTTATCAACATTTCATTTGTAATGGCTGCTCAGGTTTGGAGTTGTAAAGGTAGAGATTTGTCATTGTACTAAGTCTAATTTTAACTGTTCAGCTTACAATGATGATGGCAAAAGAGAAACAAAAAGTAACTGTTGAACTTCTACACAAGAACAAATAGACATGTGTAGTGTTTCATAAACCTGAATTGTAACATTCCTGTTAAGTGACAAATAACTTGAATAAAAAATTTCTTGCCTTGTGATTGTGCCCTGAATTTAGAATAGTGATGAGAGAATGGACTATTGTTGTTAATTTACGGTATTCCTTTCTCTTTCAAAACAACAACAACAACAACCAAGCCTTTGTCCCACTAGGTGAGATCGGCTACATGGATCAAACGACACTATAAAGGTCTACCATAAATCATGTCTTTTCTCTTACAAAACGATTTTGTAAAATTACAAAGAAATGATAGGGAAGTTGTATGTGGTGCAACAATCTTTATAATACTTGGAGCTAACTTGGAATTTTTTCCCTTCAAATCCATTACTATGTTAATTATGTATGTTTGGAACACATGAAGCTTCTACATTCTCTTCCTGAGATGTTGGCCAACATATATTTATTAATTCAGAATCCCTGACTTTATATGAATGAGATAAGAATCAGTCCAAAAATTTCAAATGATTTAATTAAGCTGCAAATAAAAAAAATTGCATTATTGCTCGATTAATTTACCCCAGATAGGTGAACATAAACTCATTTATATGATTGTTATATTAGTTAATTAAATGCACATTGTTTCTGTCCCAGCTGAGAAACATATGGCTATGTTTATCTGTCTGTATTTTCAAACCTACCATCGAGCACATTTATGTGGTTGATAAAAGCCTATGTGAATTGTGATCACTGTTATGTCCAGGATTATATTGCGAATACCCAATACCTTTCAAGAGCTAAAGTTTTTAGTTCATGATAGTTGAGACTTGAGAGGTATGGAAAGACTTCCACCAAGTGCATGTTAGGAGTCCCACATCGAGTAGCCTAGGATGCTCAATGTTTTACTAGTCTTTTGGGTTAGGCTCTCCTCTTGTACTTAAGTCCAAATAATTGGTATCTTGCATTGATAGGTGAGTGGAGCTGTCAAAAGAGAAAGGGCTACTATCAGCTCAGTGTCGATAGGAAAGCCGTAGTGGACGTTGGTCCTTAAAGGGGGCGGCAATGTTAGGAGTCTCACATTGAATAGCCTATGAAGTTATCCATGGGGCATGTTAGCTACTGTTAGCCACGTGTTCACTTTCTCCTTGAAGATTGGGACATCAACTACTTTTTTTTTCCTTGGAACTTGAAAGCTAGTTTTCTATGTTGGTAGAAACTTAAGTGGAAATACCTTTCATCCTTTCATAGGATATCTCCCTTCAATGATGCTCTACCTCATTCACCTTAGTGGAAATATAAAGAGAGAAGGAAAATATTGGGAAAGGAAATACATAATACTTTATTCGCTTCTTAAGTGATATGAGGTCTTTCAGATTCTTGAGACCCCATGCACAAGGTCCGAATGAGAAATTTCAATAGCCATTATCTGTAGCTTTTCAGTATGCATATTTGATTCCATTCTAGCGTTTTTCTGCAGCTGCATTACTATCCATGAAATTGGTTCTTTATATGGTGCACAGCCATAGCATGGGTTAAACAAAAGAAGTTTAACTATAAGCAAAGATGAGCTTAGCAAAGGGTCCGTCATGAAAAGGTTAATGCCTGAAGCTCGAGGGTTGGATTATGTAATTAGAAGGTGCACTTGTCAAATAAGCATTGAAATGAAAGGTTTAGCTAGTGATTCTAAAGCGGGAGCATTGTACTGCTAGAGGCTCCCACCTGATGGACTATAGAGGAGACCAGATATATGCAGCTTTATCCTTGCTGCAAACAGAGATATTGTTTTTAGGATTCGAGCCCATACCCTCTAGGTCACTAGGCATTAATCTTGCTATTGTGTAGGCCCAGTCTCTTCTCTTACCATTACATTGATTAAAATCTGTGTACTTTGATATTTTGTTGTTCATTTGCATTACTGAATGAATTTAAGATGGCCTTGATTCACATATCTCTCTATTTTCCTTTCTCTCAGGAGAAACAAAGAGAAAGTTTGAGAGTGTGTATGAAGGGGGCACCATGAATACTCCTGATTCTGGCAAAGTTTTTCAGTACTGGCATTGCTGTGGGTCCGAAGATCAATTTGATCCTGGTTGCACTGCTGCCCCTCACTCCTCATATGATGACTGATGCAAGTGGAACTCATCATCCAAAAGTATGTAGTTCACTTCTTCCATTTAGGATTCTTTTAGCTAAATATAGTTTCTGAGCTATTTGTACAAGAATCGTAATTCCTAAAATATGTATTTAAAAAATTTGAATGTCGTGAAGATTACATAGTTCTTATTAAAGACTCCCTGTCTCCTTGATATAAGTAACATCCTAAAATGTTTTGATATTTCCTTTTAGAAGTCACCTTACAATTTTTTGGCAACGTTATTTTTCTTTATCATATTTGCCTTTATTAACTTTTTCTACTTTTTTGGTTATTAATTTAAGAGCAACCTATTGAATAAATTAGGAGCAAATAAATAATGTGATTAAATCAAAAGTTTGGTTTTTAACTCTGAAGCATGGATACTTCAAAATAGGCGATGTACCGGTACCCGATACATATTAGGTACTGGTATACGTACGATATTCTTAGATACATATCGGGTACGTACCGATTTATTATTATTGTAATTTTAAGTTTGGTACACATATGGTGTAACATCCCTCAATTTTCATATTATAGAATAAGATTTTTTGAATCAAAATATATCATTTTGGAAGATACATATATTATTTGGAAAATAAATATATTAGATTATGACAATATTGTATTTCTAATTATTAAAGTATAAAAGTATTTAATTGTTATTGGAATTTATAGTTTTTAAATATATTATTATATTTAATTTATTTTCAAGATTTCCTCTGGACAACGGTCAACTTATTTGGATAACCGGTTATCGGTGTATAAAATTCCCAATTATGTGTAAATTAGGGCCCGATAACCGGTTAAGGGATTAGGCTAATCGCTTATCTCTGCAAATTTTCCCAAGAGGTGAGGTGGTGATGGTCTAAAATGCTTGGAAATCCCTTTGTTTGTAACCTCCTACTTCCCTCTCCTTGGTCAGGAACCAGATAGGGAAAGGTGGCACTCCCATATCAGTTTCCTATCCTAAAAATAATCTTTTCTATGTCCAAAGCTTGGCTATAAATAGGAGTTAGGAACTTCAGTTCTTCCTTTATTCTTTAGTACATAGAAAGCCTAAGAAACATTACTCTTTCGTGTATGCTTCTTATCTCAATATATAGCATAAAATTCCTCTTGAATTGTAACTGAAACCCTGCTGAATAGAGTAATGTTTCAGGCATTGAAAAGCTTTGACCAAAGCTGATTTTTTATGATAGGGGTATTGGCAACCCGGTTCAAAAGCTTTGACCACCGGTTTTTTCCAGCTTCAATTTAGAAGCGGTTTAGAGAGAAAACAAAACCGCCCTTGCCACCGGTCGACGGTCCGACCGCCCGGTTCGGTCCGGATTCAATAACACTGGAAAATCCTTTTATGAACTGATCCTGAAATTAAAACAGTTTTGCCAATACCCCTACATTACCTCTTTTGTTTGGCAAGTTTAGTACAAGATAAACTCTCAATCATAGCTCTAATCTTACTCCTCATAGCATAGAACAAATCCTAGCAAGTTCTGTGATATATAAATAGTAAATCAAGTTTTATTAACCTTTTAATTAAAAAAAATTAGAAAAACCAAATATGTTTCTTCCTTGGTTTCCGTATTGTTGTAATAATAAGGCATGAATCTCTGACGCGTTTTTCCTATTCTTGTAATCATGCCTGCATTATAAAAGGCTTCCTCATTTTGTAAAAATATACAAGTGAGAATAGCAATTAACAAAGAGAAAGAAACAAGAGTTTTCTCTTTGCCTCACGCGTCCTCTCCTTTTACTCCGCTGCATTTATTTTTTAATTTTCTTTGGTGATTTGATATCAAATTGGTATCAGAGCTTACTTAGTCCAGCGCCTGGTTTAAAAAAGGGTGTTTGTGAGGAACAAGAGTGTTCTCATATTATTATTTTATATATACATAAAAAGTGAAAAATGTCAAACAATTTTAATGTTGTTTGGTCAGGTCCCAAATTAGATGGGAAACTTGATTACAATTACTGGGAGCTTTTAATGACTACATACTTAAAAGCTCAAAACCTTTGGAGTCTCATTGAACCAGGGATTGAAGAAGGAGCTAATGAAATTGCTCAAAGGAGGGACCAATTGGCGCTGACGCAAATTCATCAAGAAGTGGACTATTTGGTATTTGGCAAAATAGTCTTGGCACCTTAAAATTATCATATAAAGGTGTGGACAAAGCTCAAAAGTTCAAACTACAATCATTGCGTAGAGAATATGAAAGATACGAGATGTCCAGTTCAGAAAGTATTGAGCAATACTTCTCACGAGTTACAGACCTCGTTAATAAAATGAGGATGTATGGAGAAGATATTTTAGAAAGTATGGTGGTAGAGAAGATCCTTTGCACCATGCCGATTAAATATGATCATGTGGTGACTACAATAATCGAGTGCCATGACACATACACAATGACAGTAGCAGAGTTGCAAGGGAGTATAGCCACGTGAACAGAATTTTAGAGAAGACAGAAAGGTCAAAATAATGGAGGAAGAGGTAGTTATAGAGGCAGAGGATAATGTATGGAGAAGATATTTGCAATGAAAGCGCATATGGCAAAGATCGTAACTTTAATAATGGAGGAAGAGGTAGTTATAGAGGCAGAGGCCGAGGAAACTTTCGAGGAAGAGGATGTGGCAATTATAATCAATGGCGAGACAACAACTATAGACCTCTTGGTCGAGGTAGAGGTGTAAATAATTTCGGGCCTCCAAATCGTGGAAGAGGACGAGGTAATTTAAATCAAGAAGGTGGTAATTTTATTTGTTTTTAGTGTGGTAAATATGGCCACAAAGCTTCAGATTGTCGATCTAAATTTCAGAATAATTATCAGGCAAACCTGGCAGAAAATCAAAATCATGATACTGATGAGAGTTCGTATAATCATGAAAGTTTATTTTGTGCGAGTAGTTTTTTCTCAGTAGATGAAAATATTTGGTATTTGGATAACGGATGTAGTAATCATATGTGTAGAAAGAAGGAGTTATTTTCTACATTAGATGAAAATGTTAACTCAATGGTGAAATTTGGCAACGATACTAATATACCTATTTTGGGAAAAGGCCAAATTACTTTTAAATTAAAAGATGGTTCTCAAAATTTTATCTATGATGTTTTCTATGCTCCTGGCCTTCATTACAATCTTCTAAGTATTGGACAACTATCATAGAAAGGTATCAACATGAAAATTCACCATGGTCTTTGTATGATAATTGACAAACATGATAGATTTGTAGCAAAGGTAAACATGACCTCGAACCGTTTATTCCCCTTGAAAATACAACATGAAAGAATTTCCTGTTTTAATTCGGTCATACCTGATGATGATTGGTTGTAGCACATGCGTTTTGGTCATTTTCACTTTTCTGGATTGAATTATTTATCAAGGAAAGAGCTTGTTTCTGGTTTGCCTATAGTAAATGTTCCTAATTGTGTATGTGAGACTTGCCAATTGGGAAAGAAGCATCGAGATGCATTTCCAGTTGGAAAATCCTGGCGATCAAGGAAGCTATTGGAGATTGTCCATTCAGATTTATGTATGGTTGAAGTTCCAACTAATGGAGGCTGCAGGTATTTTATTACTTTCATTGATGATTTTAGCAGAAAGGCTTGGGTATATTTTTTAAAGCAAAAGTCGGAAGCTTGTGATGCTTTCAAATCATTTAAAGCATTTGTCGAAAAACAAAGTGGCTGCAAGATTAAAGCACTGAGAACTGATAGAGGGCAAGAGTACCTCGCTTGTTCCGATTTCTTTGAGCAACATGGAATTCAACACCAAATGACCACTAGATACACACCCCATCAAAATGGAGTAGTAGAAAGGAAGAACAGGACAATCATGGACATGGTACGATGCATGCTGAGAGCTAAAAAATTGCCTAAAGAATTTTGGGCAGAAGCAGTTGCTACTGCTATATATATTTTGAACAGGTGTCCGACAAAGAGTGTTAGTGACAAAACTCCAGAAGAAGCTTGGAGTGGAAGGAAGCCATCAATACGACACCTTAGAGTTTTTGGGTGTGTTGCATACGTCCGAGTACCAGATCAATTAAGTAAGAAGCTAGACGACAAAGGTGAAAAATGTATTTTTATTGGATATAGTACAAATTCAAAAGCTTATAAATTGTATAATCCAGAAACTAGGAAAGTTATTATTAGTCGAGATGTAACATTTAATGAAGAAGACATATGAGATTCGACCACCAAAGCTGAAAAAAAGCAAGTCGTAATTCTAGAAGATCATGAAGCAGAAGACGATTGTGAAGGTCGAGCACTCAATAATCATGATAGTGCACCACCTAGCAATCAAATGTGTCCCGAATCTCGAGATGAAGCATCGGGAGGACCACGACGACAACATCGATTACCAGCCAGACTTCAAGATTCATTATGGGGAATGACAATGACCTATCAGACGACGAAGAAATTATTAATTTTGCTTTATTTGCAGATTGTGATCCTTTAACATTTAAGGAAGTCACTAATCACCAATATTGGAGAATGACAATGGACGAGGAAATTCATTCTATAGAAAAGAATGAAACGTGGAAGCTAACAGATTTGCCTGCAGACAAGAAGGCAATTGGAGTAAAGTGGGTGTACAAAACAAAGTACAAGCCCAATGGCGACATTGATCGTTTCAAAGCGAGATTGGTTGCAAAATGATATAAGCAAAAACCAGGTATCGATTATTTCGAGGTATTTGCTCCTGTTGCTAGACTTGACACTATTCGAATGATTAATTCACTCTTTGCTCAACGTAATTGGAAAATATATCAAATGGATGTTAAATCTTCTTTTTTAAATGATACCTTGGAAGAAGAAGTATATGTCGAGCAACCTGAGGGGTACGTAATAAAGGGAAATTAAAATAAAGTTTATAAATTAAATAAAGCACTGTATAGATTAAAACAAGCACCGAGAGGTGGTATAAGAAGATTGATTCATATTTTGTGGAGCACGGATTTGAGCGATGCCCTTATGAACACACTTTATATATTAAATGTGTTAAGCCTGGAGATGTGTTGATAGTGTGTCTCTACGTCGATGATCTAATTTTCACTGGGAATAATTCAAACATGATAACATAATTCAGGGAGGCTATGATAAAATCTTTTGACATGACTGATTTAGGGTTGATGCCTTATTTTCTTGAAATCGAAATTGTTCAAAAGACTAATGGAATATTTATTTCTCAAAAGAAATATGCTAATGTAATTTTAAAGAAATTCAAGATGGAAAATGCAAAACCAATTTCCACACCAGTAGAAGAAAAGTTAAAGCTAACAAGAGAAAATGGAGGTAAAAGAATAGATTCGACTTATTACAAGAGTCTAATTGGAAGCCTAAGATATCTGACTGCAACTAGACCAGATATAGTATTTGGAGTTGGGTTACTAAGCAGATTCATGGAAGAACCACACACTTGTCATTTAATAGGAGCTAAAAGAATCCTCTGATATATTAAAGGTACCTTAGCTGATGGAATTTTTTATGGAAATATTAATGATGTAAAGCTTATTGCCTATACCGATAGTGATTGAGCTGGAGATATAGATTCAAGGAAAAGCACATTGGGGTATGTATTTCATCTCGGTTTAGGCGCAATATCATGGTTGTCAAAGAAACAACTAATCATTGCACTATCTACGGCCGAAGCAGAATACATAGCAGCAACTAGTTGTGCAACACAAGCAGTATGGTTAAGAAGAATTCTCGAAATGTTACATCAGAAGCAAGATACTCTTTCTGAAATATTTTGTGACAATAAGTCTACTGTAGCACTATCCAAACATCCAGTCTTTCATGGGTGTTCCAAACAGATAGACATTCAATTCGCTTTCATAAAATCCGTGAATTAGTTGAAGAGAAAGAAGTGTTGATCAAGTATTGTCACACTGGAGATCAAATTGCATACATATTTACTAAACCATTAAAAGCAGAATTATTCTATAAGCTAAGGAGTTTACTTGGAATGATAAAAGCTTGATTTAATGGAGGCAATGTGATATATAAATAGTAAATTAAGTTTTATTAACCTTTTAATTAAAAAAAAATTAGAAAAACCAAATCTGTTTCTTCCTTGGTTTCCGTATTGTTGTAACAATAAGGCATGAATCTCTGACGCGTTTTTCCTATTCTTGTAACCATGCCTACATTATAAAAGGCTTCCTCATTTTGTAAAAAATATACAAGTGAGAAAAGCAATTAACAAAGAAAAAGAAACAAGAGTTTTCTCTCTGCCTCACGCGTCCTCTCCTCTTACTTCGTTGCATTTATTTTTTAATTTTCTTTGGTGATTTGATATCAAGTTCTATGTGCTTTCCTTGCAAGATTATTAAGTCATCGTGTGTCAAAGAACGAAAAAATTAGGACTGGTTTATGAATTTGTGACTATGTAGTCTTGTTGTCAGCCTGGGTTTGTTGCTGAATTTTGGTAAGCAAACCGTATCTAAATTCCTGTGTTTTGGTTTCCTCAATATGTCGTAATGGTATGCAATAGGTTCTAATCAATCCTTTTTGATTTCCTTGCAAAATGGTGATGAATTCTCATGTCAAAGTAGCTCATAACTCAATTCTGTTCTGCTGTGATTGATGTTGTTTCAACGCTAATATTCTAGTGTTCTAAATGAGGTATGGGAGAAGGATATTATATCACTAGGATGGTATTTGATGGCTGCAAAGTGTAGCACAAGCTACCATGAGCTTGTGGGAATTTGCTTTGTATATCATGTGGGAATTTGCTTTGTATATCATGACATGATTACTTGACTTGGAGGTCAAGATAATCCATGACTATGCTATGCTTAAATTCTGAATGGTTATGTATTAAATTATGTATGTTAAGGCTGACGATGAAGTAGTAATTGGTATTGAAATGTGTGTGTCCTCCTCACCCTATAACAACGAAGGTGTCACACCTTGTGTCACACCTTCTTATTGAGGACGCCTTTCCTAAACAACTACGGCTTTGATAAAGTATGGAATAACGATTATAATAGAAGCACTTTTAATAGTGTGGATAAACAACTTGAAGTTCCATGACTATGGTATGATTTTTCACTCAAGCTCTATAGCTTGAGACAATCTTTCTTTTTATTATAAAAAGATGTCCTAATGGAGCCTCTACAATGCTCCTTTTTGAAATAAAGCCTTCACATTAAAAGTTAGAGAATGGTGGCTTTTGAAGCTATCCACCTGTCCCAATTCAAATTTAAATTTTGAAAAGCAAGTTACAAGTTGCAATCATTTTCTTTTCAATAAAGGCATGTGGGTATAACTGTTCCAAAAGATACAATTTTTTTCTTTTTCTAATCATCTTATATTTATTATTTTTCACTCATTTAAGTTCAATGAAATATACTATGTTTCTAAATCTCCTTCTCTTGCTATCCGATTCTCTATCTCTGTATGTTCTTTTACTATCTCTATACCTTCAATTTTGGTCACATACTCTTCGTGCTCAAATTGAGAGGATGGAGGCTATTTGGATGAACTTTGAGATGATGGATGCTATTTGGGTGCTGATTTGAGTGGTCATTTAACTTGATTCTTCTTTGGAATTAGAGGTCGTCACTCACTCTTCTTATGTCAGTTTCTTCTTGCTATGTATATGTTGTGAAGGATTTCATTCTATCTAGTTTCTTCATATATATTGGTTCACATTTTTTTCCTGAAAATTTTTGAAGTCTTACTATGTAGTCATCCTAATCTTCCTTATTGAAATTTGAAGCATAGAAATATTGAGATATGTTATTAAAAAGGAGATGGTAGTATAAGAATTTTTTTTTAAAAGCGTATAAGAAAGAATTGATTTATACACTAATTCTAACTATTTATTTATATTGAAGATTGAAGTTGTTATATCGGTCTAGAATCATTCTAGAAAGAAAATTTGAAGAGTAGTATATCTATAATCTATAATCTATAATATTAATAAAGCCTCTAAGCCTAATGCTTTATTGGTGTCCACATGCTAATTTACGACAAATTAAAATATTTAAGAATTAAACTTCATGAAAAAAACCAACTTAAGTACCAAAAACCAACTTAAAACTAAAAAAACTAACTTCAAAATAAAAAACTAACTTAAGACATAAAAACCAACTTCATTAAGAAGTTCCTTTTCATATCAGTAGATGTTTTTCTCCATACCAGTAGATGTTTTTCTCCATTGTGATGCTCATGCTAACACCAAGGTACTTATTCTTCTTCCTTTCTACTTTCTACTTGATTCGTACGGTTTCCATAATCAGTTTCTTCATAAGGTTTTCTTGCCAAGTCTATAACACAAAGTCCTTGCAACCAATGCTAGAAGTTAGTTTTATTTTTGTTTTTCTATTCTTCTCATGTATGTTTTACTATCTTCTTCCGAGTAAATATTCTTGAAGGTACATTACCAATCTTTTGTTACACATTTCATTTTCAGTCTTTTATTTCTATGCATGCAATACTTATTGTATGCAATCTATTTAATTTTCATGGGGTTTATTTACTCAGGCTTTATTGGTGTCCACATGCTAATTTATGACCAAATTAAAATATTTAAGAATTAAACTTCATGACAAAAACTAACTTAAACACCAAAAACAAACTTAAAACTAAAAAAAAAAAACTAACTTCAAAATAAAAAACTAACTTAAAACATAAAAACCAACTTCATTAAGAAGTTCCTTATCATATAAGTAGATGTTTTTCTCCACTGTGAGTTCTTCTCCCTTTCTTTCTACTTTCTACTTATTCTTATGATTTCCATAATCGGTTTCTTCATAAGGTTTTCTTGCCAAGTCTATAACACAAAGTGCTTGCAATCAGTGCTGCAAGTTTGTTTATATGTACATCTAAATAGAATTATTTGTGCTTCTTCATCTTGATGATTCTATAACTTTTTTTTTTTTGAAAAATTAATAATTCTTCTATTGCGGTCAATTTTAGATTCTCACTGAAACATGATTTTTTTAAGCATGATCTGTTTTGAATTTTACAAAACAATTGGAAAGTATATTATATTATTTCATACAACTATTAATCATACATGATAACTATAAATTACACGTTGTTGCTAATAATGTATACACAAACGTACTTAATATATTAAAAACACAACAATAAACCAACTCAAAAATTTAAAACTAACTTAAACTACAAAACCAACTTCTAATTCCATGTTAACCCACAAAAACTAAAACTAAGGAGAAACAATTAGTTGTTTCAGAATTATTACCCCATCTCAACATTTCATTATCATTTTGTATGTTTTTTATCTTTTCTTTTTCTACTTTATTCTTATAGTTTTCATAATCAGTTTCTTTCTAATCAGTTTTATTCAGATATTCTTCTTCATCTTCATGATTATGTTGTACAACTTTAAAATTATTCTATTGCGGTAAGGTTTACATTCTCACTAAAGCATGAATTCTTGAATTTTCCCTTTCCTCCAAGTACCAAAATGTTGCCTTCAATATATTAAAATTTGAATCTTCATTCCTTAAATTTTTTACAAAATTATCTTGCTATAAGGTACATTACCAATAAGAATTAAGTTTTCTAAAATGTATTCTCATACAAGTAATAGTTATTGTTAATGTATACCATAATCAAAATGATAAGTATTTATTGATGTTATGCAATGAATTAGTTGTTTACGTAAATATATGTATATAAAATTTAAAAAAATGTCATCAATACTTAAAACCTATTAGTATCACCTTAGATTTTTGAAATTTCATCCTTAAGAATTTATGTCAATTAACTTCTTATAGTTTACATGTTTAATGTTCAAGTTGCAGGTTTTTAGTTAACCTATGTGCTTTACATAACATATTTATTAAACAACTACATTACAATTATAAAACAAATTCTGAGTAATACAATTTCTTAACTCATATGAAAAATTAAAACATGAATGTGATCTACATTTAAAATTGTGATGTGACTTATATACGCATTTACAGTAAACAAATCCAAATCGACCTTAAATTCATTTTGAGCATGGAAACATGTTTTGTTTTATAGTTTACAACACGATTAGAAAGTAAAATATATTATTTCTTGCAACTATCAATCATACCTGATAGCTATAAATTGTCCGATGTTAATAACAACGTATACATAAACATACTCAATATATTAAAAAAAACGACAGTAAAAATAGATGTGGAAAGGCACGAGAGTGAAAAATAACATGACATAACAAAAAAGAAATAAAAAGATTTATCTGATGAAGATGTCTCAAACTAATATTCAAAAACAAAGTCGAAGAAGAAGGGGAAAAGAGTTAATACATAGTCTTACACACTCTTACGTTCAGATTTATTTTTCGTGCATGGTTGAATAATGTTACTTATTAAGGATTTTAAATAATTTTCCTTGAATTGGATTTGACTATTTATTTCGATTCTGAAAAATGTTTTTTCAATTAGAGTTGACTTATAAGTATCTCATATTAGGACAAGTTTCTTTAGGTTTTTTTTATTTTTCTTCTATTGTTATAACTATACTAATAAAATAAAACTAATTTGATATGACAAATTTAATACACGATCATTATTAATTTACTATTAAAAGAAAACCAAGTATCACCAATTTCGGTGATAACGACAACATGCTAAATGAAAAATATCAAGACAACTTAAAAAAAAAAGATTTAACTTATGAATTTTTTTCAAACCAATAGTCAATTATAAAGTCAAGACTCTTACAAACCCGTGCATTGCACGGGCTAAAAACTAGTGGAAATAAGAAGACTATGGTTTCTCTGAGTTTTCAAAAATTAACGATTAGAGAAGAGTGATAGATTGATTTTTTGGAATATGAATTAGTGAGTTATTGGAAAATGATCCTGAGCATTTTTATTGAAGAGTTCGATTAGGGAAAATAACAAAATAATTCACCAATTAATGAAATTGATCCAGAGTCGTTATTTTGAACTTTAAAATAAGTAACTGATTAAGCGATTACTTTAATCCAAGTAATCACTTACATATGTAATCATCTATAACTTTGATTCAAAATAATCAAATCATTGAAAAAAGTAATCGATTCACAACTTTCTGGATTTTGTACGATGTGTTGGGAAAGGTGACAAATTAAATAATGAATAAATAATTATGATACTCCGAGGATCTAACTTTTCCCAGCGTTGTGTAAATAAAATGGGCAAAAAAGTTTCTATTATATTTCACTATAAGAATTGACAAAAAAAAAATACAATAGTAATAATTTCACCAATTAAGGTGGGTTAACTCTCTCTCTCTTGGTTTTTTCTCTTAAGAGGTTCTCTCTTCTCTCTCACTTTCTCAAACATAAGAGGTTTGTTTCATGAGAAAGATGTGTTGCAAAATGAGAAATTTAGGTGCCCATTTATACTATAAAAAATTTACTAATTATATTTCTCTTTTCACCATTGTTTTCGAGCATTGTAACAACATGAAATTCTCTTCACCTTTCTTTTATTTTCTTTTCTATTTTTCTATTTGTTTGTTATACTATTTTTCCTCTTCTCCACAAATGAGGGAATGACCTCATCAATCCCCCCCTCCCGAATTAGGTTGAGATCTCCAGTAGTCCAGCCGCTTCTCTGCAAAACTCGTACTTCTCCTTAGGTATAGGCTTAGTCATCATATCTGAGCTATTGTCATCAGTATGGATTTTATCAAGTTGTAATTGCTTAGACTCCAACACATCACGTATCCAATGATATCGTACGTCGATGTGCTTTGACCTCGAGTGGAAACTCGGATTCTTGCTCAAGTGGATCGCGCTTTGACCATCACAATGCAAAATGTATTTGTGTTGTTTTTGACCTAATTCTTGTAAGAATTGCTTCATCCAGAGCATTTCTTTGCATGCTTCAGTAGCTGCTATAAACTCTGCCTCTGTAGTTGATAGAGAAACACATTTCTGTAACTTTGATTGCCATGAAACTGCTCCCCCTGAAAAAGTAATCAGGTATCCTGAAGTAGATTTTATGGAATCAGGATCTCCTGCCATGTCTGCATCTGTGTAGCCAATCAATTCAGGTTTTCCACCTCCAAAGCATAAGCTCATTTTGGAGGTTCCTCGGAGATACCTGAGAATCCATTTCACCGTGTTGCAATGCTCTCGTCTTGGCTTGGACAGGAATCTGCTTACAACTCTAACTGCGTGTGCTATGTCTGGCCATGTGCAAATCATTGCATACATCAGACTACCGACAATTGAGGAATATGGCACCATAGCCATGTCTTCTTTTTCTTTCATGCTTGTAGGAATCTGCTTTGAACCAAGCTTGAAATGATTAGAAAATGGAGTGGAAACTGGTTTTGCTTTATCCAAGTTAAACCGCTTTAACACCTTCTCAATATAACTTTCTTGTGATAATCTCAACTTCCGATTTTTCCTATCACGAGATATATCCATACCGAGGATTCTTTTGGCAAGTCCTAAGTCTTTCATTGCAAAATACTTGCTCAACTCTTTCTTCAGCTTGCCAATCTTGTCACTATTTTGTCCTACGATCAACATGTCATCGACATAGAGAAGAAGTATGATGAATTCACCATCATCAAATCTTTTCACAAATACATAATGGTCTGAAGTACTCCTCTGATATCCATGATCAATCATGAATGAATCAAACTTCTTATACCATTGTCGAGGTGCCTGCTTAAGTCCGTACAAGCTCTTCTTCAAACGACATACCAAATCTTCTTTCCCTTTGACTTTGAAACCTTCTGGCTGCTCCATGTAAATTTCTTCTTCAAGATCTCCGTGAAGGAAAGCTGTTTTCACATCTAGTTGTTCGATCTCGAGATCCGAGCTAGCAGCCAAACCGAGTACTACTCGTATGGATGACATCTTCACTACGGGTGATAAAATCTCTTCAAAGTCAATTCCTTTCTTCTGATTAAAACCTTTCACAACTAGCCTCGCCTTAAATCTAGGCTTTGAGTTGTTTTCTTCCGTCTACAATCGGTACACCCATTTATTCTTGAGTGCTTTTCTACCTTTTGGTAACTCTACCAAATCATATGTGTGGTTCTCATGTAGAGATTGCATCTCTTCATGCATAGCTTTTAACCACTCATCTTGTTGATCATGAGTCAACGCTTCTTCATAACATTCTCGTTCTCCCCTATCTGTTAGGAGAATGTAATCATTTGCAGGATACCTAGTGGAAGGCCTTTGCTCCCTTGTCGACCTTCTTGGTTGGAATTTGACCGCTGGCTTTTCATTTGCTTTTGCCTCTAGCCTCTCATCAATTACATTATCACCTGTGTCAGCATCAACTGGTTCATTTATAACAAGATCATTAGTTCCATTTGGTTCATCTCGCTCGTCATTATCCTCCAATGGAGAAGGAACTGGATCTAAGTTCGTTGGATATTCTGTTTGATGGCTAGGCTTATCACCTCTTTGAATGTCTTCAATGTTTTGATCTTCAAAGAAGACAACATCTCTGCTTCTGATAAACTTCTTAGCTACAGGATCTCATAACCTATAACCGAATTCTTCATTACCATATCCCACGAAGATACATTCTTTCGACTTCACATCGAGCTTGGGTCTTTCATCTTTAGGAATATGAACAAAGCTCTACAACCAAAAACTTTCAAATGATTGTAGGAAACATCTTTTTCGGACCAGAATTTGTTCGGAACATCACCATTCAAAGGTGTTGAAGGAGAAAGATTGATTAGATAAACCGCAGTCATCCGGGCCTCACCCCAAAAACTTTTGGGTAACTTAGCATGAGACAACATTGTTCTTATTCTTTCAACAATTGTTCCGTTCATTCTCTCAGCTATGCCATTATGCTGAGGTGTCTTTGGAACAGATCGTTCATGCCTGACTCCACTACTTCTACAATAGCTTCTAAACATCCCCATATATTCTTCCCCGTTATCGGTGCGAATACACTTCAAGCTTTTACCCGTCTCTCGTTCAACGCTGGCATGAAATTGCTTGAAAACTTCATAGACTTGATCTTTTGTTTTAACTAAATATGCCCATACCTTCCTGGAATGATCATCAACGAAGGTAACAAAATATCTTGCATCACCAAGAGTATTAACTGTCATAGGGCCACAAACATCAGAGTATACCATATCTAGTACATTGGGTTTTCTTTGTGCTCGACCATTTTGAAATGAATTTCTATGCTGCTTTCCAGCCAAACAGTGCATGCATGGTTTTAGAGATACGCCTTGCTTCGTTCCTGTCAATGCCTCTCTTTTTGCTAGAGTTTGCAGGCCTTTCTCACTCATGTGATCGAGCCGTTTGTGCCATAGCTCGATTAAGTCTTCCGCAAGCGCATTCACGTACCCATTATTGACTTTTGAATGTGTCATGTATAGGGTGTTCTCCTACTTCCCTCGTGCTATGATAAGCGAGTTCTTGTTGAGTTTCCATTTCCCTTCAGCAAAGACATTGGTGTATCCTTCATCATTAAGTAATCCAGTGGAGATTAAATTGAGACGCATGTCAGGAACATGTCTCACATCCTTGAGAACCCAGTTACAGCCTGTATTGGTTTCAAGGGAAATATCTCCTCTTCCCACGATCTTGGACAATTTATCATTTTCCATCCTTAAATTGCCAAAATCTCCATTGGTGTAAGATGTAAAGAAGTCCCTTCGTGAGGTGACATGAAATGATGCACCAGAATCTACTATCCAGCATGTATCTTGAGAGGAGAAATTAACGAAGCCATCACCGCATAAAATAATCACCTCATCTCCACCAGAGGTAGTTGCGGTTGTGTGCCTAGCATCACTTCTTTCATTACCTTTATCTTGCTCCCGTTTAAAGAACCTGCACTCTCTCTTCATGTGGCCTATCTTGCCACATTGGTAACATTCCAGGTCTTTTCTTGCTTTGAAACTCCCTCTTGAGCCATCTCTTGACTTGCCCCTTGACTTGTCTTGCCTCTGGAATTTTCTTTTGCTACTCCTTCCACTGATACCTTGAGACGAGGGCTTCTGACTCAACTGTTACACCTTGTTCTTTTCTTCTTGCTTCTTCATTGAACATGCTATCTTTAACTATGTCCAATGTAAGAACGCCTTGAGGAGTTGAATTGCTTAAAGATACTACTAGTTTATCCCAGCTATCTGGCAAGGAGCTGAGTAATAATAATGCTTGTAACTCATCATCCAGCGTCATATTCATATTCGTCAACAAGTTAATCAAACCTTGGAAGTCGCTAAGATGCTCGGAAATACTTCGACCATCTTTGTACTTTAGGTTTACTAACCGTCGAATAACCGATGCTTTATTTTGAGCGGTCTTCCACTCGTACATGGACGACAATTTTGTCCATAGTTTATATGCATCTGTTTCTTGCGCAACATGGTGAAAAACACTTTGATCCACCCATTGTCAGATTTGTCCGACATCTTTTCTATTAAGAATACTCCATGCATTATCTGACTTCCCTTCTGGTTTTTGTCCTTCCAATTGAAGGGGCTCATACAAATCCTTGCAATAAAGGATGTCCTCCATTCTTGGCTTCCAAATGGAGTAATTGGATGCGGTCAATTTAAGCATTGTTGCTGATGAGGACGACTCCTCCATTTTAATTTACACAAAAAATAGTTTTTAGCCGAAGCTCTGATGCCACTTGTTGGGAATGGTGACAAAAAAAATAATGAATAAATAATTATGATACTCCCAGGATCTAACTTTTCCCAGCCTTGTGTAAATAAAATGGGCAAAAAAGTTTCTATTGTATTTCACTATAAGAATTGACAAAAAAAATACAATAGTAATAATCTCACCAAATTAAGGTGGGTTAACTCTCTCGGTTTTTTCTCTCAAGAGGTTCTCTCTTCTCTCTCACTTTCTCAAACATAAGAAGTTTGTTTCATGAGAGAGATGTGTTGCAAAATGAGAAATTTAGGTGCCCATTTATACTAAAAAAATTTACTAATTATATTTCTCTTTCCACCATTGTTTTTGAGCATTGTAACAACATGAAATTCTCTTCACCTTTCTTTTATTTTCTTTTCTATTTTTCTGTTTGTTTGTTATACTATTTTTCCTCTTCTCAACAAATGACGGAATGACCTCATCACGATGCAACAAAAATAATTGATTATTTGACCTAAGCAATCGATTACTCTTTAGCACAAGTAATCAATTCACCATGTTCAAGTAATCCTTAGCAAAAGTAATCAATTCACCCTGTCGTTTCCAAGCTCTCTAGATTTTGAATGATGCTGCAAATGTAATCGATTATCACAACAAAGTAATCGATTACTTCATGTTAAATTCCATAAAAACGTATTTTTAGAATCCAGATAGCTAAGACAGTATAAAAACATTTGTTGTATCTTTAATTACTAGAAAATAGATTTTCTAAAAATATTTTCACATTAAAATCATTTTCTTCTCCATGTCCTAATATATTAATGACCTGGCTTGACTTACGAAAAATATACCAAGCCTTTAGTGATTTCCTAAAAGAATAGTGAGCTTGTTTCATAAGAGAGCTTGGCTTGGTTATTTTCAATGCATGTGTTTCCCTTCTCCATTGTTCATTATTTGTTATCATCAAAACTTCATCAATATCATCCAAACTTTACTTTAAGATATGATACTTTCTAACCAAGAGTCATTTCAATGCCCATGTCAAAAGAGTATGAAAATAATAATAAGGAACAAATTAGAGACATGCAATCATTCTATTCATAATGTATATGTTACAACAACGACAAATGACAACATGATTTGATATCATCACAACACAATGCAATAAGTACATGGGAAATTCACATTTTCACATTCTCCCCAGAATTTGAATAAAATATGTGTATGTGCGTTAGGTTTCTTACGAATGTGGTGCACCTAGTAATTTGGAAGTCATAGTTGTTAAGGAGAGACATTCGTAGAAAAAGGTGTGACATCATCATTGTAATAAGGTGAGGAATCCTATTGTGTAATTGAGGTTCCTTCTGGAAGGTCGAATAGAGTAGTTTGCAAGAAGTTCTGTAACACTCTCACTTTTAAATAGTTAATTTAAGTTTATTAAAAATGGTACTCGAAAATTTCGACGAAAATTCGGCAGAGTTTCCTCTGTTTTTCAGACTTCCCAAAATTTATCTTTTACCGGATTAACCTGTCCAGACCAGAATCATTTAAAAAAATAAAACATAATAATAATACTGCAACCAGATTAAATCCTAACGCCCGATTAACATAAGATTCAGGGCATATAACTACTACATATTTTAATTTCCCAAAATAACGTTCATATCATATAATATGATCCGCTCATGACAACTCTACACTCCACGTGGTGGAGTGTAATCCTGCTCGGCCTGCAACTGGTGTAAGCTCCGCTTCTGTACCTGTAAAAATATAGCAAGAAGGGCAACATTACACAGAACTTAGGAAAATAGCTTCTGAAAAGCATAGTGATAAACTAAGCCTAACATCTATATTAATAACATAACAATCCTAAACATTTTCCTACTATCCCTCTCAATTACTTATTTTCTTAACTCATTTACTTTTCTTCTTTACTTCTTTCTTAGCTCTTTCTCTTTCTTTTCTCTTTTGTACATCTTCCCCATCGGGGGATACATAGTACGTTCATTTTATCTTTCGTTCATCTTCCCTGTTGGCAATATAATTAAATTGCCTAAGTAAAATAAACTTAAAAAAAAACACACACAACACAAACTTTAGGGTCTCGTTGGAGTTTTCCCTATCTTTTATATTTCTTTCTCTCTGAATTTTTTCTTTGAATTCTGAGTTACAATCCATTGCTTGTGTTACAGGGCTTCTATTTATACTTAAAAAAATTTCTATTGCTGGTTCCTACAATTAAGCTTTCTCTTTAACGTACAAACAAGGCTCTTGGTTGTTAACAACTAAATTTAGCAACATAACATTCTTATAGCATTTGCCATCCTGTAACAGATTTACTTTTTGTTAACTTTAAACAAATGCGTATGTGAAAACCAAGTTTAGTTTTTAACATCCTCCCTTAAACTTGGTTTCATCATTCCGAGCATATTTTTTAATTTCAAGAACAAATTAGTTTTGAGTGGCTTCGTGAAAATATCTGCTACTTGATCTTCAGAAGAGCAATACTCTACCACGATTTCTTTGTCTCGGATCAAGTCTCGAATGAAATGATGTTTGATGTCAATGTGCTTGCTACGTCCATGAAGGACTGGATTTTTCGACAAAGCAATTGTCGATTTATTATCACAGAATATCTGTGTCGGACCACCTTGTTGATGTTGCAACTCTTCCAATATTCTTCTCAACCAAACTGCTTGAGTAGCACAGTTAGTTGCGGCAATGTACTCTGCCTCTGTTGTCGAAAGTGCAACGACTTGTTGTTTCTTGGAGGACCAAGAAAATACACCTGAGCCTAGGTGAAAAGCATAACCTGATGTGCTTTTTCGAGTTTCAGTTTAACCTGCCCAATCACTGTCAGTGTATCCAATTAACTTAGGCTTATTGGAACATGAATAAAAAATACCTTCATTTATTGTGCCTTTGATATATCTCAGGATTCTCTTTGCAGCTTGCCAATGAGAATGTCTTGGTGATTCCATAAATCTGCTTATAAGTCCGACTCCATAAACTATGTCAGGTCTTGTTGCAGTCAGGTACCTGAGACTTCCGACTAACATTCGGAAATGAGTTGAGCTGACGAGATCACCACCACTTTCTTTTGTTAGCTTCAGTCTCTCCTCAACTGGTGTGAGCATCGGCTTAGAAGCCTCCATCTTGAATTTCTTTAAAACATCTTTTGCATATTTATTTTGAGATATAAAAATCCCTTCATTTGTTTGTTTCACTTCAATGCCTAGAAAATAAGACATTAGGCCCATATCTGTCATGTCAAATTGAGTTGACATGCTTTCCTTGAATTCAGCTAGCAATTTTGAATTGGTTCCAGTGAATATCAAGTCATCAACGTACCAACATACAATAATAAAATCTCCAGCTTTATTTGTTTTAACATATAAAGCATGTTCATATGGACTTCTGTGAAATCCATTATTAATAAAATATGTGTCAATACGTGTGTACCATGCTCGAGGCGCTTGCTTTAATCCATATAGTGCTTTCTTTAATCGATATACCTTGTCTTTGTTTCCTTCTTTTCGATAACCTGGCGGCTGCTGAATATAAACTTCTTCTTCGAGTACACCATTTAAGAAAGCTGATTTCACGTCCATTTGGAATATTTTCCATTTATTTTGTGCGGCAAGAGAGAGAATCATATGTACCGTGTCCAATTGAGCAACTGGAGCGAGTACTTCAAAATAATCAATGGCTGGTTTCTGCTTGTATCCTTTTGCCACTAATCTTGCTTTATATCGATCTACTTTGCCATTTTGATTGTATTTTGTCTTATACACCTACTTGACTCCAATAGGCTTCTTCCCTTCTAGAAACATTGTTAACTCCCATGTGTCATTCTTTTCGATTTCTTGAATCTCCTCGTTCATTACTTTAATCCAACGATCATCATTAGCTGCTTCCTCATATGCCACTAGATCACAATCTGCAAATAAGGCATAGTAATTTATCTCGTCCTCCCTGTCTTCTGGGTCATCGTCTCGTCCAATTATAAAATCCTGCAAGTTAGAATTTGGGCGTCGTGCCCTTTGTGGATACCTCGAAGGTGGTGCATCAAATGTTGCTTCATCTTCTCTTAAAATATCTTCTAGATGTTCATCTCCATTATTATTTTGTTCAATCTCTTCATTTATTATTATCGGAATAGGTAGTGTCTCCTTTTCTTTCTCTGACCAGTCCCATGCTCCATTTTCATCGAAAGTAACATCTCGACTGATAATTACTTTTTGAGTTTCTGGATTATACAACTTGTAGGCTTTTGTATCTTCACTATACCCTACAAAGATGCATTTCTCTGCCCTATCATCTAACTTCTTCCTCAGTTGATCGGGAACATGTGAATAAGCAGTACAACCGAAAACCTTCAAGTGACTGAGATCTGGCTTTGCCCGACTCCAAGCTTCTTGTGGAGTTCGATATCGAATACTTTTAATAGGACGCCTATTCAGGATATAGACAGCACAAGCTACAGCTTCTGCCCAGAAACTTTTGGGAAGTTTCTTGTAATGTAGCATACTTCGTACCATATCCATAATAGTTCTATGTTTAATTTTCTTTCTGCCACTCCATTTTGTTGAGGAGTATATCTGGCAGTCATTTGATGTTTAACACCATGTTTTTTTAAAAAATCATCACAAACAATATACTCGGTTCCTCTATCAGTTCTTAGGGTTTTTAGAGTGTGACCACTTCGTCATTCAACATACGCCATAAAACTTTTGAGCGTATCACAAGCATCAGACTTATTTTTTAGAAAATACACTCATGTCTTCCTACTATAGTCATCAATGAAAGTGATAAAATATTTATTACCTCCATTGGATTGAACCTCCAAATAGCATAAGTCAGAGTGCACTAGCTCGAGTGGTTTTGTGGCTCTCCATGCACGTAATTTGGGGAAAGGATCTCGATGCTTCTTGCCTGCTACACACGCTTCACATAGTTGATCAGGAGCTTGAATAACTGGCAAACCAGTAACCCATTTTTTATTGGCAAGAAATTTGATGCTTTCAAAGTTGAAATGCCCTAACCTCATGTGCCAAAGCCAATTATCATCGACATTTACCGCTTTATAGCACGAATTAGCATCATACCTGATGTTCATCGGAAATAGACGATTTCGGGACATGTTCGTGTTTGCTATCAGACTCATCTCAGCATCATTTATTGTGCAACCTTCTTTGTTGAATTTCAAATCGTAGCCTTTCTCTGCTAGTTGGCCAACACTTAAAAGATTTTGACATATTCCAGGTGCATAGAATGCATCAGAAATGTAATTTAAGGACCCGTCATTAAGTCGAATAGCTATCTTTCCTTTTCCCAAGACATCAAGCTTTGAATTATCACCAAGCTTGACAGCACTGCGGAAGCTTTCATCTAAGGAGGAAAATATATATATTTATTTCCGCTTAGATGATTGCTACACCCCGTGTCTAATAACCATTGGTGGTCATGTTTATCAACTCCTGTGTGACTAGTTAAAAGTACTGCTTTCATTGTATCTTCATTTTCAGCGATGTGAGCATGTCTCTCTCTATTATTCAATGTTTTAGTACGACATTCTTGACTATAATGCCCATACTTGTTACAATTATGGCATTGAATATGAGATTTGCATTCATATTGAAAATGTCCGTACTTGTTGCATTTATGACATTGAATAGAGGATTTATTTTGAAAACCTTCATTACCTCTAGTAGTTTGAGACATAGAGTACCTTCCTCTTCCTCTTCCTCTGAGGTTATGGCATCTTTGATTGTACTCCACCTTCCTTGGAATAACTCGATCATTTCTAACATTTGATTGAGCTTTTAATGCTTGCTCCATTGTGCCACTTGATTTTTCATTCATTCGCATCTCACGGGATTCTAGAGACGCTGGCAAATCGTTTAAGGATACAGTGCAAAGGTCTCTTGATTCTTCTATCGCAGCTACCACAAAATCGAATCGACTTGTGAGCGTACACATGATTTTCTCCTCAATTTCTTTATCTGCTATATTATCGCCATTATTTTTCATCTCATTCACCAGCTTATCTACTTGTGAAAAATAGTCACGAATAGTTTCACTTTTGCCTTGCTCCATCATCTCAAATTGTCTTTTTAGGCCTTGCAACCTCGTTCGTTTAATTGGATCACCACCTTCATAGGTTTTATTTAAAATTTCCCATGCTTCTTTTGCTGTTTTTGCATGAAAAATTTTCTCTAAAACATGCAGCTGCACCGATTGATAAATTAAAAATAAAGCTCTTTCGTTTAGTACACGATCTTTTTCTATTTTTTGTCGATCTTCTTTGTCTGTTGTTGTGTGATGAAGGTCTAACATATGATGTTTTAGAGCTTAATTTGACTCCCTTTGCTTAGTTTTGGTTTGTTTCTTAAGTATTTTAGGTAGATTTTGTTTAGTTTTTAATTAGTTTAGGTAATTTAGAATCCTTTGAACGTTTTGAGCCGTTTTGGGTATGTTTCAGGTACTTTCGGAGCTTAAATGAAGAAAATAATTATGGAGATGAAAAGAGGATGAAAGGACCTTGAAAATGGCACAAGAACAGAGAAAAACGGAGCCGGATCAGGTACCGCACGCCCAGGCGCACAGATCCGCGCGCATCGCGGTAAAATGACAGTGTTCGATATTTTGGCCATAACTTGAGCTACGCTTATCCAAATAAGGCGATCTTGGTATCATTTGAAAGCTAAGAAAAAGATCTACAACTTTGACAGTAATAGCCTTGCTCAAATTCGTCAATCTGTAGGGTCAAAATCAGGGCCGAAGTTGCGTGTCAGATATGAGAAGGCCCAATTGGGCCAATTTCTGATCAGTTTTGAAGGATTTTGATAAGATTAGGATTTTATCTACTTATTTATGTTTTTAGGATTAGTTTAGGAAGAGATTAGAGAGTCATAATCAATTATCATTAGAAATCAGAAATCATTGAGGGAGATTACATTCTCTGGAGAGCATTCGGAGGAGGAATCCATTGAAGGCTGAAGATTTAGATCAAGGATTAGTGGTAATTTAGGAATGAATTACTTCTATTCTTATTTGTTCTTCTTCTCTATAATGTGTAACCAAACCCTCTTGTGTTAGGAACATGTGGATTTGATTATGTAGTTTATTTATATGAATTAATGTTTTTCCGTTTCTAAATCATGTGTTTGATTGTGTTTTATTTCCAATTCATAAATCTAGCTAATTTATGTTTTGTTTTGGATCTCTAATTCTTCAATTGGAAGATTAGGAATTAGAATAGGCCATGCAATTAAATAATATAAGGATTCAACTTGTAGGAATACTTTTGGATTTTTATATAACTCTTCATAATTCAATGTTCTTAATTAAGGTTATTCAATGATTTAAATTTCTAAGGAATTAGGATTTAACAAATTGGATAATAAACAGTAATTTCATAAGAGGAATCTAGGAATTACTAATTTTCTGAATTAGTTCTTGATTTAAATGGAAAACATTGATTTATGATAAATAAATGAAATAATTAATGAAACTAGTTCCTAAACACCATTCATCCATAAATTAGTTGTTTTTATTTATTTTCCAGCAGCAACATATCCCTTTTAATTAATTTATTTAATTCTGAAATTTAACAGATTTTACTTTTAATTACTCTTAGGTAGAAATAAGTTAAATAATTCTTGGTCCCTGTGGGAACGATATCTGGTCTTAACCGACTATATTACTATCTGATCTAGTATACTTGCTAGAGAGTGATCAAGTTTTTGGCGCCGTTGCCGGGGACTAGAATTCATTTAATTTGTTTTGGCACTAAGAAATAATTTTGAGTGAAATCTATTTTTGGGACTTTATTGAAATGTATAATAATGCCTTGTAAAGAGTTAAATTTTTTGATTTTGTTTTGGCTTCATCCCTTCCTACTTATGATGCAAATACCCCTATTAATGAGATTGAAAAATTATATAGGAAATCTTTCATAGAAAAGTTGGTACAAGAGTGGCCCTTTAAGGAAGACTTAAGTACTAACCTCTCTGAAAATTTTGAAGAAGAAAAAGAAATTGAGGTGCATCATGAGAAAGAATATGTGAAACAAAACAAAATAGATGGGGATAGAATAATTGTAGAAAAATTTGACTCATCCTTGCGTGTTGAAATTGATGAACTTAAAAATTGTGTTAAATCTCTTGCATGCATGGACGATTCAAAATTTTTCAATTATGTTCGACCCTTGAGTTTGCATGATGTTTTTTCAAAACATCAATATAAGTCATTATTGTACAAAGGGATGAATGAAGATCCTAAAAATTTTGTTTTCCTTGTTCATGAAATTTACACCTTCATGAATGGGGAAAAAGGCAAATTTTTTAAGATAATGCATGATGTAAGGAATGAACCTTTTGACCCTGGTGGGTTTGAATTTATTTTTAAAATTTCCTTACTTCATCATCATCCCTGCTCATTCCCATGGGACATGGGAGTAACTTGTTATTCCTATATCACATGGGAGTTGAGCTATAGAATTTGGGATCCTGGTGGATTTGTTGTAAATATGTAGTAGTGTAGGTTTTGTTTATTTTTTTTAGTTAGTGAATAAGGAGTTGAAATTTCCTATAAGTAACTACTAATAAGGTGCTTTATAGCACTATTTTTAGTTGTTCATGTGACACGGGTAAATAAGTTTGGGGGAGTTCCTCCATATGCATCAATAGAAAAAGTTGTGCTACAAAGGTAAGTTTCCTAACTCCATTTATTAGTGAATAGTAGTTTTTAGGAAATTAGTGTAGGTTATTTTTTTTTTCTGCATTTAAAAAAAAAGCAGCAGGTACAGACCTGGCGCGCTTGGGCGCGCAGCTCTGCGCGCCTGGGCGCGCGCTGGGCGAAAATGCCCAAAAGTTTGGGGATTGTTATTCTTTGATATATTTTGTGTCTTTTTCCCCATCACAGCCAGTCCCTGTACCTGTGCAACAAAAATATGTATCAGCTTTCTAGGATTTTTTTTTAGTTTTATTGCTTGGTTATTTATTTGGATTATTTGTTATTTGCATCAAGCTATATATTTTTTTAACAAATATAAGTTAATATTTTCCCCATTGGAGGTGCTATTTGTGGGCACTTGTTTTTCATGACTTATATAAAGTTTGGGGGAATGTTTTCTCATTTTTGTTAGTGCTGATGATTATTTTTCAGATGCAAGTAATAAGTGTTCCAAATTTATTCCATGCAATTTTTTATTTTGTAGTTAGGTATGTTTAGTTTAGTTTGCTTGAGGACAAGCCAACCTTTAAGTTTGGGGGAGTGGATACAAAATAAAAAATTTTCAGATCTGAAATTTTCTCCCACTTTTGGTGTTGGTTTGTGTCTTAGGTAGAGGTTTTGTAATTATTCTAGACTTAGGATTATTTTTCTGATGATAGGTGTATATACTTAGTTTAGGATTAGACTCATTGATTCATGTTATTTATTTGTTGAACTGTAAATATATTTGAAATTTGGTTATTTTGACAAAGTTTTTCAGAACTTGAGATTAGTGAACTGACTTTAGCCTGTGAGATTTTGAGCCTATTTGATGAGGTATTTGAATAATTTGAATTATTCTGATTTGAAACCCCTATTTCTTTCATGAGTGTGTTCTCTTCAGTTTTGTGTTTTAGAACTTGACCGGTGACCATTTTGAGATTGATAATTGATTACATGCATGAAAATGATTAAGGCACTTAGGATGTGTTTTTGTGGCCTTCAACTGTTTTGTATTGATAATGTTCCCTTAGTTGCCCATTTTGAGCCTAATGATATTATGATTTTTCTTTGGTACCATGCATTTATTGATTGCATATTCTTTGTTAGTACCTTGGGAATTTTGAATGAGCAATTGAGAGGAATATAGAAAGAAAAAGTGAAAGTAATTGGTGAAAAGTGTATGAATTCTATTTCTCTTCCAAGTGAAAAAAAATAAAAAACAAATAAATGTGAAAGGAAGAGAATAGAATGAAAAAATTTGAAAAAGGAAGGAAGAATAAGATGTTCCTGATGTGAGTGTGAGTCTTTATTGTATTCATTGCTCATTCATGGTTTTTGAGGGAAACTTGCTTTTGTAAATATTTTTGCGAGTTAGCCTTTGTTTGATCCCTTCTTTCTTTTATCCCACCTGACACTTTTATCCATGGTCTCATTACAACCAAAATAAAGACCTTTTGAGTTTTGCATGTATTCAATAATTTCAGTGGAGATTTGGGTCTATGGTCAAGCATATGGTAACACTTTACTATTGTATGAACTTGAGTGAATTGTTAATAACCTTGACACACATGACAGTTATACACTGAGAGGTTGAGAGTGTTAACTAGTTCGGAGTTCTGATTGGTTTTGTTTCTTTAACCATGTTTTGATATGTGAATAGCTTGTATAAATATATGGCTGTGTTGATGAGTCAAAGTCTTAAATTAGGTGCTATACATTTTGATTTGGATGGTAGTCTTTTGTTTTAGAATTTTTATTTTACTTTTGCCTGGGACATGCAAAATGCTAAGTTTGGGGGTGTGATGAAGGTCTAACATATGATGTTTTAGAGCTTAATTTGACTCCCTTTTGCTTAGTTTTGGTTTGTTTCTTAAGTATTTTAGGTAGATTTTGTTTAGTTTTTAATTAGTTTAGGTAATTTAGAATCCTTTGAACGTTTTGAGCCATTTTGGGTATGTTTCAGGTACTTTCGGAGCTTAAATGAAGAAAATAATTATGGAGATGAAAAGATGATGAAAGGACCTTGAAAATGGCGCAAGAACGAAGAAAAACGGAGCCGGATCAGGTCCTGCACGCCCAGGCGCACAGATCCGTGCGCCCAGGCGCGCTCACCGCGGTAAAATGACAATGTTCGGTATTTTGGCCATAACTTGAGCTAAGCTTATCCAAATAAGGCGATCTTGGTATCATTTAAAATCTAAGAAAAAGATCTACAACTTTGACAGAAATAGCCTTGCTCAAATTCGTCAATCTGTGGGGTCAAAATCAGGGCCGAAGTTGCGTGTCAGACATGAGAAGGCCCAATTGGGCCAATTTCTGATCAGTTTTGAAGGATTTTGATAAGATTAGGATTTTATCTACTTACTTATGTTTTTATGATTAGTTTAGGAAGAGACTAGAGAGTCATAATCAGTTATCATTAGAAATCAGGAATCATTGAGGGAGATTACATTCTCTGGAGAGCATTCGAAGGAGGAATCCATTGAAGGCTGAAGATTCAGATCAAGGATTAGTGGTAATTTAGGAATGAATTACTTCTATTCTTATTTGTTCTTCTTCTCTATGATGTGTAACTAAACCCTCTTGTGTTAGGAACATGTGGATTTGATTATGTAGTTTATTTATATGAATTAATGTTTTTCCGTTTCTAAATCATGTGTTTGATTCTGTTTTATTTCAAATTCATAAATCTAGATAATTTATGTTTTGTTTTGGATCTCTAATTCTTCAATTGGAAGATTAGGAATTAGAATAGGCCATTCAATTAAACAATATAAGGATTCAACTTGTAGGAATACTTTTGGATTTTTATATAACTCTTCATAATTTAATGTTCTTAATTAAGGTTATTCAATGATTTAAATTTCTAAGGAATTAGGATTTAACAAATTGGATAATAAACAGTAATTTCATAAGAGGAATCTAGGAATTACTAATTTTCTAAATTAGTTCTTGATTTAAATGGAAAACATTGATTTATGATAAATAAATGAAATAATTAATGAAACTAGTTCCTAACCACCATTTATCCATAAATTAGTTGTTTTTATTTATTTTCCAGCAGCAACATATCCCTTTTAATTAATTTATTTAATTCTGAAATTTAATAGATTTTACTTTTAATTACTCTTAGGTAGAAATAAGTTAAATAATTCTTGGTCCATGTGGGAACGATATCTGGTCTTAATCGACTATATTACTATCCGATCTAGTATACTTGCTAGAGAGTGATCATTGTGGTTTCTGTAAAATCAAATCTCCGATTAAGGTGGATTAATTTTGATGATGACAATGTAATTAAATTATGGACTTAATTTGAAGAATGCAAGCCCAACAATAAAGAAGATCACGTGCTTAGTTTAATTATTCATTCTCATTTATTCTTAATGTATTTTATTTATGAGAGTGGGTAGTTTAGGTTTTTATTCTCACATAAGGTCAAATAATATTCATGCATGAAAGGTTGAGATTAAAACCAATCAGACTTGAGAAGAGAATTGAAAACAATGTTAGAAAACTTAATTTTTCCAACATTGACCAATTCACTCGAGTGATTCTCAATTCACTCGAGTGATTTATGAATTTTCAGTAATATAGCCGTTGGATAAAGTAAAAAGGCAACACTATCAGAGTTGACCAAAAACACTCGAGTGTTTCCAAAAAGACTCGAGTGATTTAGGTCTGACAACAAATTTTTTAAACGTTAGAAGAGGACAAAAAGGATGAATAACTTGGTTTTTCCTTCCCTTTTGTCCCCTTACTTATATTCTGAATAGTGGCCATTATCCACAACAACAAGCTTACGTTCTATCATTGATTCTCTCTCTCAAGTGTTAAAATCATTTTCTCTCTCTAAACTCAATCAAGCATTCATATTTATTATTTGTCTTAGTGAGTTAAGAGAGTGTGCTTCATTTGTAAGAGAATTATTTGTTGTAAAATTCTCAAACACTCAAACACTTTAGCTTGTTTAGAAATACTTGGTGAGGTATCCAAGTTCTCAAGCCTTGGGAGGTTCTCAAGCACAAATACTAAGAGGATTCTTAGCTTGGTGGGCTCTTGGAGGTTCCAAGGAGCTTAAGAAGAAGGGACTCTTCATCACCAAATCAAGTTGGGGTAGAAATTTCAAGAGTTTGGTACACTCTTGAAAAGGGTTAGGATTGAGTGAGGAATCTCAATTTATCCTTGTAATTTCTAACAATTTAATTACTAGTAGAAACTCCTAAGTTGATTAGGGGGACTGGATTAGCACTCTATATTGAGTGTGAACCAGGATAAAATTGGTGTTGTCTCTCTCTTTTATAGCTTTCTTAGTTTTCAAGTAAAACCAAACCCTAAGTTCTCTAGAAAGGGGCTTTTATAATTCTAGTAGCAATTGGTTGCAATTAACTTGTTTTAACTTAGTTTAATTGCCCTCTACTTTGATTTATATCTGCCCTGGATTAGTCTTTAAGAAATTGAATCATTTTGCTAAATTTCTCTGAAACTTCTCCTTTCTGTTCTGCATAAAACACTCGAGTGTTTTACAATTCACTCGAGTATTTCGTGGCATTTCACTCGAGTGTTCTTCATTTCACTCGAGTAAATTGCCCAGTTTCATAAAAACAAGCTTTTGATCAATTATCTTTTAATTGCACCGAAAATTAGTCACTGTTGCTTTCATATTACTATTCACCCCCCTCTAGTAATTGCTAAGCCCGCTTGTTGGTTTCCAACAAGTGGTATCAGAGCTCGGTCGAAAGATCGAGCGTAAAAGCTTTTTCGAAAAAGATCCTTTTGGAAACAATGGGCTCTAGCAATCAACAAGAAGGGTCTATGTCTCTTAACCGACCTCCATTCTTCAATGGTGAAGATTATTCTTATTGGAAGGTTAGGATGAGAGTCTTTGTAGAAGCAATAGACACCGATATTTGGGATGCAATTGAAAAAGGTCCTTATATTCCTAGAAGAGTGATTAATGGTGAAGCCATTGTTATTCCTAGGACAAGTTGGAATGAAGATGATAAAAAGAAAGTTTCATATGATTTAAAAGCTAAAAATATCATCTTCTCCGCTTTGTCCAAAAATGAATTTCATAGGATTTCACAATGTCAATCGGCTAAAGAAATGTGGGATACCTTGCAAATTACTCATGAGGGAACTAGTGAAGTTAGAGACTCAAGATTAAATTCTTTAACTCATGAATATGAGCTCTTTCATATGTTCCCTAATGAGTCTATTAATGATATGCAAACAAGGTTCACACATATCGTTAACCAATTGATTGGCTTAGGAAAGGAATTTAGAGATGGTGAAACTACTAACAAAGTCTTGAGATGTCTTGATAGGAGATGGCAACCTAAGGTGACCGCCATCAAGGAAGCTAAGGATGTAAAATCTATGGACTTGACCACCTTGTTTGGAAAGCTCCAAGAACATGAGATGGAACTATCAAGACTTCACTTAAATGAAGATTCGGACAAGAAAAAGAAGAGCATCTCTCTAAAAGCCTCAACTAAAATGTCAAAAGAGGATGAAGATGAATCTTCAAGTGAAAGCTCCGATCGTGCTCTAAATGAGGAAGAGATCGGCTTATTTGCCAAGAGGTTCAACAAATTCCTCAAAGGCAAAAAGGGTAGTTCATCATTCTCTAGGGACAAGAGACCTCAAGACAAAAGATTCAAGGATAGCAAGCCAAGAATCCTGCCTTGTGCACGCTTAAGTGGTAGGGATTGATCCACGCTTAAGCAAGGTCAGGTGTTCGAATCCTGCCTTGTGCACGCAGCAGCGTTAAATCTCGAGGCCAGCTGTCCCATCCATTAGAGGTGCCTACAAGCCAGCGAAGAGATTAGTCACTGCGGTCGGCGGTGGACACTCTGGTCATGGACCAAAAAAAAATAAATTTAGCAACATAACATTCTTATAGCATTTGCCATCCTTTAACAGATTTACTTTTTGTTAACTTTAAACAAATGCGTATGTGAAAACCAAGTTTAGTTTTTAACATTCCCCGTAGGGATACATAGAACGCCTTCTTTGCCTTTTTGTACATCTTCTCCCTCCGGGGATACATAGTACATTTCTTTTATCTTTTGTTCATCTTCCCCATAGGGGATACATAGAACGTTTTTATTTTCTCTTTGTCTTTCTTTTCTCTATTATACATCTTCCCCGTAGGGATACATAGTACGTTTACTTTTATCTCACGTTCATCTTCCCCATCCGGGGATACATAGAACGCTTTCTTTGTCTTTTGTACATCTTTCACCTCCGGGGATACATAGTACCTTTCCTTTATCTTTCATTCATCTTCCCTCTCCGGGGATACATAGAACGTTTACTTTATCTTTACTCTTCTTTAACTTTTAATAATTGTACTCTTCCTTCTTCCTTATCATTAGTATCTTATTATCATTTTCATATTCTCATTTAAAGGATTAACAAACAATTCATACATTCATTACAAACACATACACATACACAATTAACTCCATCCTACAACTACTTACACCCTCTTCTTTCATCTTAGTTATTAAGTTGGCTCCTAATCTTATTTACATATCTTATTATCATTCGATATTCTTTGGTATTATTATCATTATCCATTACTCATACACTCATCACCAACAAAAACACTTTCTTGGGTTCATTGCTCTTTATAGTTTATTTTACCACCTAAGGTTACCCAACTAGTTCTAGGTTCATTCAAACATTTATTCATATACATGCACAACATTTGAATCCATCCCTTAATTTATATTACCCATTAACTCAATATATTCTTAAGTTCATTTTAAAACCTACCCATCATACACTTCAGACACATATAATCATTCAAACATATAAACACAATTCATAGGCACATACCATCACCAACACACAAGTGGCTTCATTCTTTTTATTTTCTACTTTTCTTTTTAACGACATTTTCATTTTAACAAAGATCCTAACATTACCTAGTGAGTTCATTTTCTTCATTCCTATTCTTTCTTTCTCTTCTATATCGATTACCCTATGGTTTATTCTCATAATTATTTAACTACCCTTAGCCACCACTATAATATCCTAGAAACCATTCCCTAAATAGAGGTAACACTACCTTCTTACCTTGCGATTCCTTAGACATGATTCTTTTCGTATAATGATGCTCAAACGTAACACAGTTCGTTGCTCGCATCACGGCTGGTCCTAAAATCCTTCGTCGTCTAATGATGCCACACAAAATAAACAACAATCAATGTAATACGCTAACACTTATTACACGACAATCAAACCATCACTTAATTTTTTTAGTTACGCTAAGTTGATATCAATATCAGAGAAATTATTAGATTTATGACATTAAGAAGATATGTTTTTGTCATGTACAACTTAACTTAATAAGAGATCATTCAATGTCCTTTAAACACATTTTAAAATCTATTAGTAACCTGATAGTAATACGAAAACACGTCAAAATCATATTAAGGTTAACACGTTAAAGCTTTACGACAAAGGGATTTTAGCTTGGGAATCAAAACAAGTTAAGTTCGAAATCGTTTACTTAAAATTCATAATTTATAGTCAAATGAAATTAGAACCGTTGTGCCTTCAATAAAATAGTACAACTTTTTGTTGAAAAAACATTAACTTTCAAAACTAACATAATCGTCAAAAATACATTAAAGTTAAGTAGTTTTAACTTCAAGTCACAAAATGAAATGCTATGTTACTTGACACTATTAATTACGAACTAAAAGGAAGTGTTCTCAATTCAAAAATAAGTCCAAATCACAATTTTAACATTCAAATAATTACACTTTCCTTCAATTTGAAATTAATGTTCAACGTGTTAACTCGAATTAACGTTACGCCAAATATATCAGGTTCCTAATTAACTAAGGTATTGTTTAGCCTAGGGATAATTCCACCAAGCTAAACGACAGCTCACTTACTTAGGGACCCAACACATTTAACTAAAATACCCTTTAAAACTCATCATTCGACATAACAATTAATCCTATATCGTCACTAATTAAAATTATTATAAATAACAATCTAATTGAAAATCAATACTAAATCCCTAATGCCGTTTATTTTTCTGAAAACAATGATAACATTCCAAAACAACTTAACATTATAGTTACTACTAATTAATATTAAAAATCAGGTTTATTATTAGTATTAGTATTATGATTAAAACACAACACAGAGCAGTTAAAGGGCATTAGAGCTTTACCCTCAAACGTGACTTTTGAAGTGATGGAGAAAACCAAACCTGTTCAAAGCACAACGGAGGGATTGGCCACGGTAACGATGACGGTGACGACGTCGGTTTGGTTTGAAATCGCGACAGGAGCCAACGACGAAGGCGAAGACGGCTTCTTTTCGTGGTTGTGGCTGTCTCCAGCGCAAGGAGGAGGAGGCGGCGATGGCTGGATCCATGACTGGGGACTCCCTTGGCTGGCGGTGTCGACTACAGCAGCTAGAGGAGGACGCGCGCGGCTTCGACGGTGAGGGAGGACACGAACAGGGACCACTTGGCCATGGCGCAGCACACTCGAAACAGAGAGAGGAAAGAGGTGAGGAGATCCTTCATGGCGGCGACGCGAATGGCAGAGTTGAAGGGTGGCTCGCGATTGGCGTTGACGGAGGAGAGAGAGAGAGAGTGACGAGAAGATCGAGAGAGTGCGTCGCGTGAGAGGGAGAAGGAGAGACAATAGCGACGGCGACGGCGCCGACGCCGGTGGATGCGGCCGAGAGAGAAAGAGAACAGCGAGCGAGAGAGAGAAGGGCCGAATGAAGGAGATGGGTGTTGAGAGGGTGAGGGGTGGCGGCTCAACACTTAGGGTTTCCACCCCCCTTTATTTTATTTTATTTTTTAATACTAGTACACACACATATTTTATTTATTTATTTATCTTTACTCTAAGAAAATACCTACTAAAAAATTTAATTATCAAATAAATACACATAAGAAAATCACATAGTTAAAAGTTTGGAAGTATTAAACGTAATTTAATATTAAATATACTATCGTAATTAATATTATGTACTTTATGAAAATAATCAACGCTGTAATTATTATTTACAAGAGTTAATCATTTGATTTGATAAAACTAAAAATTTATAATACAAAAGAAAATCAGGATGTTACAAGTTCTGTTTGTCTTGGGGTTCGAAATTCTATTTGGTTAATAACACCAAATCCAAAGCACGTTGTTGAGGGTATGAATGTAAGTCTTTTCGGAACCTAACGTGAACGTAGGATTCACTGAGAAGGCTGAACCAGGATTTACATTTCTCTTTGTCCTTTAACTCATTTATTATCGTTCCACGTATTTTTACTGTTCACATTTTCAATGTCACTAACTAAATTAACTAACTTTCTTAATGAAAAGAGAAATTCTACCAAAAAGGTCTTAAATATAGGAAAATATGTAGTATACATTTTTTTTGGAGATATTTACGTTCACCAAGAGAATGAACTAATTTTGTTAGTGCCATTTAAATTATCAATAATTAAATTTTTTTTTTTAAAATTACCCTTATAATAATTATTGGAACTCTAAAAAATATTGTCTTAAAAAATAGTTTTTTTTAAAATTAAATATTATTGAAAAATGGAATAAAAACATACAAATAATATATATATAAAAAAAAGTCGGACCTTATATTTAGCCGAAGGTAGTATACCAAATTTTACTTTCTTCGTAGATTCATTTGAATCAGAATCTAGCATTCCGACATTATTATTCATGTATTTAGCTCAATACTTGGCCCATGATATCTTCTTTAGGTTACATTTTCTTTTGTGTTTTCTGCCATCTATATCTCAAGTTGTAACCAATCAAGATAGGAGACTCCTAGCTATCTCCAAGGTACAAAACAATCCCACCCCTGAAGATATCATCACACTCAAAGCTACAAGCGCTAACATACCTAATGCAACACTTGGTCTGAGGCTCATCAAATAAGACTGCAATAACCCCATTGCTTCACAAACATCTTCATCATAATGAGCATAATATTGCTTCTCCCATTCCATCCAATCACAAGGTGCCTCTTTGCTATTCATCTCCAACATCTTCATCTCCTTTATTCGCAATCGAAGCACAATCATGCTTTCATCCACTGATCTCTCCACATGATGATCACCATCACCATTTTCCCATCTCATTCTAACAACCATGCACCTTTGTGCTCTTTTGGTTGTTATGTTCTTGGAAATTGGTCTCCATGAAAGTTTGTAGCATCCAACATTGGTTGCTTCCATTGTTAAGTAGTTGAGGAACTGTATGAGTGGCTCAACTCTAAAGCAATAATTGGTGGAATGAATTTAAAAGAGTAGTGACACGATGATACTTATAAAGGAAGCAAATTAAATAATCTATTCCTTAAAGCTTAAACCGTGTTGAGTGCGACATATTTGTAGGATATATGATGAAATACTATGCAGTAACGCGGATATAGGAAATAACGCGTCCATTCATATTTGATAGTACATTTTGTTAAGCAAAGTTGCAGTTGAAGACAAAATGTAATAGCTCACCATGAGAATTTAATAATTTTTTAGGTGACAGAGGTAATGTAATGTATAGGGTGAAAGAATATACTGAACAAAACGAAAAATAAAATAAGCAACACTAAACAAAAAACAATAAAATTGAACAAAAATGAGTAATACACCTCATTTTCTCATAATTAATTAATATATATATATATATACATATATTATAAAAAAATATTGCTTTAAATCAGAACACTTAACAGATATCGGTACCCAGGGATGTGCATACCCCTTACCCGAACCTGCCCTGTCTAAATAACGGTCCTTAAAACATGTTCGTATCCAAAAAAAAAAAAACATAAACATGTTCTTATCCCCAACGAGATCCAAATTACCGACAAATACTCGCGAGTCTGGAACTCTGGATATTTGTCATTCCCTGTAATAGTATACTTCCAATCCTGTTATTTATTTCACACTCAAAGGATATTTCATTCACATCTCTGTATACTATATTTATGTTAACTTTTCTAACAACATATAGCATGCATATATAAAAATATATAACTTTATTCATGTAATCTCTAAATACTTAGCACCCATACAAAAACTAAATACACCCAAAGATGTCAAATCTCGTGAAATAAATAAACATTTTTCCTTATACTTTAATAAACTTAAAGTCTTAAACCGAGTGTTAGTGTTGGTTGTTATTATTATTATTATAATTTTTTTTTAAAAAAAAAAAGTGCTGGTTGTTACTTTATTAAATTAAAGTAATATATAAAAAAAACACTATTAATTTCCCGGTGTAAGTGTAGTTGTTGAGAATAATGATTCTTTATCATATTAGTAGACCCATAGAATAAAAATATTATTAGTAGATAATAATGTATTCAAATGAAATAACTTTTGTCAACAATTTGTTTTATTTTATCGGTTTCCTCAACAACGTTGTTTCTATCTGATCGCGAGTTAGGGATCCCTATATCACGTATTAGTCTTTTAATGACTCAGAAACTCTTCAAAAGGACTAAAGCCGAGTTTTTCCGACCTTCAACGTTGAGTTAGAAGGCAAAGAAAACTTGATCAAGGTCGGATAAAGACAAGGACAACACACAAACTTTGAGACTTATTTATGAAACGAATATCCTTCAGATTATGACAAATTTTATAAAGATAAATGATGGATTCCTCCCAATATTTTAGAGATAATGAAAAAATATTTTATTTATCCTATATTAGAGAAAAGATCATTCCTTAATACTAGGAGATAATTATATATAGAAGATAGATAATCTGATCTGCCCAAAAGAGATAAGATAAATGGAGTTCATCCTCATGAATACAAGATTTGTCAAGGGAAACGCATCAGGCTAACCAACTCATGTTATTAATCTTATAAATACTAGCCCCCATTAGAGGGCACAACACAAGCATCATCAATACGTCTAGTATACCAACGAGTGCAATCACAATACCAATATATATGATATACGCATATACTCCCTCCCTAAAAAGAGAAACCTTGCAGTGAAAATATCAATCTTCTGCAATCCTCGCAGTGGAAGTTGATCACAACCTCACTGTAGAGAATTTACAGCATCACCAAGGCCACAAGCAACAATATTGAGAGCCATAACCTCAGGTTTCAAAATGGTCAGCCCGATTTGCTCATACAAAGGTCACAAGTAGTGTAACACCCCGATTTGACAACTTGAAAAATATAATTTCTTCAATTAGTGTAGTGAAAATTTGGGCCAATTTTTTTTTTAAACAGTGTTACACAAGGTGAGAACACTTAGAGTTTCAAATCATGTTTGCAATTTAAACTCATGCCCTCACATTGCATAAGACCTTTCAAGTTTCAAACCGAGATGCTACGAAACATCGCACTCTGAAACTTGTTTTCACAAAACACATTTAAAAGCCCATATCTTTTATGTTTAACCAGAAAACTTAACGTTGATTGTCTAGCTTTATAAAACATCTTTCGGGTGCACATGTGGATACAGCTAATGATGTCTAAGTACCTGGTAAGGGAGTACAATACTTGGACGCAGACACGATAACAGCAGACTTCCGCCAACATGATACTCCTCAGCAAGGTCGAATCATCCACCATCGAATCCTCGAGTCGGGCTTGACCTTCTTCTTCTTTGTGACTCCATCTCGGTCGTGTCTTCGTAGTCCAACGCTTGAAGCACCGATGTCTAGGATAGTCTACTTACTCTGTCACCTGTGGACATCATCACCGAAGTCCACAGGGAAGGAGGAAAGACAGAGAGAGTAAGCATTCTGAACGACGCATCGTCGACGGTGTGGGTTTACGATAGGCAAAATATTAAGACAATACAACACACAATGATATACATTCACAACACAACAATACAACAGATAATTCTGCAGGATGCATGAGGATGCGATGCAATCGTCACATTATCTAATACTTTATCCTTATCTTAAGGGAATCTCTTATTCAATTATCTCGCAAAGTTGAATCTCTCAGCAATTCGTTTCTCAAGGTCAAAGTCTCTTAGTTCACATATCTCGAGTCCATTGTGTCGGAATTCAAGCTTTAGGGTTTCGGGTTCAGGTCTACATCTCCTCGTATTCCATCCACCTAGTCGGAAGCAATCAGAAGTACAGGATCTCTACCACACCGGCTTCAGGAGACCACACCAAGATACACTATAAAATTGCCCGGGAAAAATGTCATGACAAAGGGTGTCGACCTCCACCGTGTTCAAGCATCCCTCTTCCGATCCTGATTTAGTCAAGGGGGCGTCAGTCATCTGTCTAGTGATCATGCAATACTTCAGCTACGACACCAGACTACTCACCCTACCCGGATGGTCAACCCAGGTCACTGTAGCTCTTCCCGCCTAGACAGACTCCTCTTAGACTTCTTGACGAGTCACCGTCATTGCCTTCCCCTATCCTAATCAACAAGTGATTACCACGCAGGTAAACACCGTGTCTTCCTCTCCACTACTTTGGGTAAGGGTTTTAAGTCGTAAAGGTTATATTCGATTATCCTAATGTCGACCCATCCTAAGTCGCCTCCGTCATATAGCAACAACCATATGCGGGTTACTTCTTGTGGGACTCGACTACTATATTTGACAGGCTCCGAACCATCCTGAATCATTCTCAACACGCGGCCACAATCATATAGATACACTTTCAACATGTGGCTAACCGCCATTTAGATACACTTTCAACATGTGGCTAACCGCCATTCAGATACACTTTCAACATGTGGCTAACCGCCATTCAGATACACTTTCGACATGTCATCATCACAGCATCAGCTCGTACCACGTACTCGGCGCATCAGCATCATCCGGTTCCGTCACGCGTTCCACCCCTTGAAGTTTCGCTCTAGTCTTTGGGGGATTTCTTATAATTTTTTACATCTTTTCTATTCTTATTCTTTAACGCGGGATGATGCAATATGCACATGCAATGATAATATAAGCAACATTATATCTCAACATACACAAGCATATCAGTCAATCAATACCATGTAATGGTATAGGTCTGAGTCTTCGTATACCTCGATACAAGCAATCACACAATTTATCGGGTATACTACTAACTACGATAGACCTTTACTCCGACTTTGAGAGAGTATGGAGTGTCCTAATAGATCACCTAAATACCACGGTGCCTTAGGGAAGCTTCTCTCTCACCTCAACTCCAGCAAATACCTCGTCCGAAATCGCTGCGGGTCCTCCCAACTGTCAGCTGCTCCAGCTTCTTGACTTATACGCACCTTATACTAGATAGGAGACACTAATGTTACTAGTCCATCCAAATGATCGTCATACTTAAAATCAAAGCGCGTTTTCGAAAACTCCTTTCACTTCTTGTCGGAAAAATCATAAAACGTCAAAATTTTTCTCAAATCAAAATCCAACTTTCACTATACTTTAAATACTTTGAAATCATTATAAGAAATCGATGAAATCATTTTAAATAAATGGATCGGTTGCTGGTCCGTCTTGGACAGCAGCTCGCTCGATCCCGAAAACATCGAATAACGTCATTTTTGAAATCCAACCTTACCTTATATTAGATACTCATAAAAACTCAGCTTCAAATCACTTTGAAAACATTCTTGAATACGAGATACAACTTATAAAAACTCTAGACAGCATCATATTCCAAGTCTTAAATTCATTTTCTATTGTCCAAAACCAATTTAAATCCATAAACAAATTGGGTATCTTGAAAACAATTAAATAAACACTTTGATCAATATTTTCTCAAGTCCAACCACTCAAAATCAAACATGGGCAGCATGAGGCTTCAAATAAGACAAACCATTTAGCACATAGAACATAGAACATTTCAAATCATAATTTCAAACTAATAGCCTAGACCGAAACACCGTAAACAATTAACTTTGCAAACTCATTCATGCCTAGTCTAAACACACCATCAAGCAATCACTTATTCAATTATTTCAAGACATTATAATCACCATGCAGGCCCAGCCAAGTCATGAAATGAAGTACAAAATTCATGTTTGTCAAAAACACTTAGATAAAGCTTTTGTTCAATTACAGAAAGCACAAAAGATAAAATCTAAAACTATACCAAATCAATTTGTTCACCCTTCAAAATTTCCAGAACATACACATATATGTTAAAGTTCATCAAATAAAATTTTCAAGTCATTTGAACAATCCTAAACTAGGTTTCAAATCAGATTTTGTATGAAAAGCAAAATAGAACTGTTGCTGACCTGAGGCCAAAATGCCATTATTAAAAATAGTGTTTCAACTCCGAATTGCATGAAAATTGGTATAAATCTTCCTTACACAATCAAGATCATCTCATAAAAATTCCAGATCATTTGGAGTTGTGCAAGTCATACTTTTTCAATTAAATTCGTCACTAAGTCTGGAAAATCTGAACCAAACGGTTCACTGTTTTTCAATTGGTAAAGATATCAAACCAACTCCAAATCACCTCAAATTTTACAGAGAGCATCTAGAGAGGTTCAGGAAACTACCATAAAAATTTCAAGCAATTTAGAGTAGCACAAGTTTGAAAATCCTATCCATCTTTAAACTGAAAAACTTGTTTTCTTAAAATCGTCTTCACAAAATTGGTTCTCATAGAAATAGGAAATCGATTCCAAAAATCTTTCAAAAATTCAGAGAAACTCATTTTATCATACTTAGATTAGTGACAAAATTTCAGAATTATTGAGCATGCACAAATATTATTTATCAAGGTCAAAAACACACATATCCAATTTTCAGCACAAAGTTTTATCAAGTAAACTTGTTCATTTGTTCCAATCATCACATAATCACAAGTCATCAAGTTGAACATCATGTTCACATACTTGTTTATGCGTATATCTTAATCAAATAAAGAGGTCAAACTCTTAAGTATATATATAAACCGAATCATGCATCACATAAACACTTAGACAAATTTTCATTTAACTCTCACTTAATTACATTAAAACCGTATGCATCATTAGTCTTTTAAAAATTATTTCTTCAAGGAATAGTTTCACAAATCAACATATAGTTTCATGACATGGACACATATACATTCAAGAAATTTTAGCTCCAAAGTTAAGGTCCAAACCGTGACCATAATTAGGTTTTCTCAAAAACATTTTTCAAAGATTAAAGACTTCTAAAAACAACTTCAAATCCAATAACAATTTCATATAATTCATCAAGCAAGTAAAAATATAATCCTAACATACACCTCCTATATGAAACCGTGAGTACACTTAAGTCTTTAAACAATTTTCATTTTACTTTAAACACTTAAAACTAACTTAAAGTCCATGAGAATCACATGTCCATCAATTAAACTTAAGAAAATCTTAATCCTTTTCATTTACTCATACAAACCGTGACCACCACTTAAAATCACAACATCTCACAAATTTCTATCATCTAAAACATCATTGAATTTCCAAGATCATGACATGCAAGCGATCAAACATAAGGAAATCAAACTTTTAATCACATCATTATCAAAACCGTGACTTGTCCATGGTTCTCCTAAAAAGATTTTTCTTAAAGATTCAAATTTTCAAATCATACTTAGAATCTCAAGATAATCACATGCACACAACAAAATTCAACATCAAAACTTCTAACCTAAAGATCAAGCACAAACCGTGGTCATCACAAGGAAAATCACCAAGGAAATCAATCATTTTCAAAGATCTTCACATTAAAAACTCAAGCATCAACACATCATAGTTCAAGCATAGATCTTATCATGCATGCAATCAAAAACACTAGATCTTTGAAAAATATTTCATGAAAACTTAAAATCAAGTCCTTTTCAAAAACACTTTTAAGAGATCAAGAAGAAAACTCAAGATCATGAGAAAAACACTTTCTTAACAACAACCTCAAGATCAAGTTCAAAGATCAACATGCATGTAAAGAAAATCACTAGATCTAACTTGAAAACCTACATGCATCAACACTTTTCAAACCAAATCAAAGCTTTAGAAATAAATCATGAAGAATGAAAATGAATCAAAGAAAAAGGTTTAAAACTTTTAAGATCATGAGATGAAATGCTCACTTAATTAGATTTTCAAAATCAAGTCCAAATCTTTGGTTTTCTCTTTGGTTTTCCTTCCTCTCCTCACGGCTCACTCACTCTCCTCTCTAAGGTCCATGGTTTTTCTTTCTCTTCTTCACTAACTTGACTTGATCTTGCTTAGAATGTGAAATGTGTAGAGTTTGTTCTCCTTCTCTCTATTCGGCCACTCTCTCTCTCTTTCTATGTGTTGAACTTGATTGTGTTCAACATCATGTGTGCGTTTGGTTTGGAATGGGAAGTGAAGGAAATGAAAGAATGGAAACTAAAGAGGTGTGTGTTGATCACTCCCTCTCCCACGGTTTGGTTGGTGTGTGTGTGTGTTGTTGTTTATGTTGATGAGAGAAAGAAGAAAGGATGAAGGAATGAAAGAATGGAAATGAACTCACTCTCTCACACGGTTTTAAGCTTTCTTTTATCTTTCTTACTTTCTCTTATTTTCCATCAAGGGCTTGCATGGGTGGCTTGTTTGCAAATACTTGGGGACTAAGTCACAAAACTTGGAGACCAAGTTTTGCTCCCAAGTCCCTCACGGCCTCCTTCCTCTCTCCTTCCTTATTTCTTCACTTTTTCCATCCTTAAGTCATGCTTAGGTCATGGAGATGAGGTCATTAGTTTGACTTTGGAGTATTCCACTTGGTAACTAAGGAAATGAGCTTGGTGGCCAAGCTATACACATGAGTATTCGACCATAGGTAGTTAGGGTAGGTTAGTTTAGCTTAATTAGGTTTAAGGCACTAATTAGGTTCTAATCATGATTAGGGTAGGATTAGGATAATTAATCTAGGTTTAATCCACTAATCCTTGGTGATTAGGGCTTAATCAAGGATTAAGACACTAATCAAAAGTTAATCATAGGTTTAAGGAAAACTAATTCTAAGTTAGTTCACCAACCTTGAGGATTTAGGTCTTAAGAGAGTGGTTAAGTTCTTAATCAAGGATTAAGAACTCGATTAGGGTTTTAATCCACGATTGGGATACTAATTAGGGTTTCTAGGGATAACTCTAGATCAAGACGATTGGACTTTGATTTCTTTGAAACTTAGAGGAAATAATTTTCCATCTTAAAACCATAAAACCATATGAATCAATTCGAGAAAACAAAATCTTAATTAAAACCTCAAGCAATACAATTCATTGAAAACCATAGAAAATCAAGCACATAAAATCACACACACAAGTAAATTAAATTTCAAAGCATAAAAACCCATCATGAAATCAAAACTCTTTTAAATCAATTTTCAAATCAATTAGGTTAAATCTATAAGAATGCACAAAGAGGTTCATTTCTTAAATGAAATCGCAAATAATAAAATTACTCCAAATTCAATAAAATCACTTGCTTGAATTCTATAAAAATCTTTGTTTACTAAAATTCCATAAAATCGAAAATTGATTACGTAATCGAAAATATTCATCGAAAATCATTTGTAAAACAATATCTCAAAATTTCTCTTTAATGAAAACTTATTTATCGTTGTTAGGAAAATAGGGGATGTCACAACAAGCTCACTAAAAAACCTTCCTAAGAGAGGGGCTTATCGTTGAACTCTCTCTGGAAAAGCTCGTATGCTGCCTATATATACTCCTCCCATGCACAATATTTCATCATTCTTCTGCAAGATATTCTGATATCTTAAAAGAAATAAGGAGCTATAAAGAGAAGCCCTCTAAAGGAATCCTAAAAACTCCCGAGGGGCTTTATGTGAAGAAACCTAAAGGATCTCAAGATCACAAATCCCATCTTCCCCAAAGAACTACATCAACCCTAACAACGGTTAAGGATGTGCAAATTTATTCAGATTTATTTTATTAAAAAAATGATTTAATAAATAATTTATTTTAAATTTTGATAATTAGATTCGACCAGTATTCTTGGCTAATTTTAATATAAAAAATATGCCTCAAGAGCATTAGGTAAAATTTATGTAACCGTAACCACGGTATTTTCCTAACTTTCTATCGTCGACAAAGTTTTAAAATATTTTTTATTAAAAAAACGCATCTTTAAAGTTTAGCGTATATTAAATAAGAAAAAGAACTACATAACTACGAAAGAAAAGGGGAAAAAGGAATTAAGTATTATTTTTTTATGGTGAAATTAAGGGGAAAAAGAACTACATAACTATGAGAGAGAGAGAGAGAGAGAGAGAGAGAATTTTTTTTATGGTGAAATTGTCTCCAAGATTCCCCCAACAAAGTGAGGGAAAAACCTCTATTTATAGTAGAAATTAAATTAAGAAAATTTGTTAAAAATCAATTCCAAATCTTTTCAAAAGAATGATATGTTATTTTCAAACATTATTTATTTTAAAAGAAAATCCTCGATTAAATCAAATTGATTCTCAATTTATTTAATTGATTTTCAAAATTTATTAAATTGATTTTGAATTGATTCTAAAAATAAATTTGAATTGATTTTCAATCTTTTGAATTGTTTGTCAAAATTTGAATTGATTTTCAATCATTCCAAAAAGAGGATAATCCTTTCCAAATATTTTTGATTTGAAACAAAATTTTCAATAAAAAAATATTCTTAAATTATTCTCAATCTTCTTTAATTGATTCAAAAAACTTTACATGATTTTCAATTTATTTTCAATTTCTTTTTTGAATTGATTTTCAATCTTTTCAAAAAAAGAAGGTTGATAATGCCTACCAAATAAAACATATCATCAACTAAATTCATATTAATTTTCAATCTTCTTTTATTGATCATCAAATTTTTGAATCAAATTTTCAATTAATTCTTATTCCGAAAATTTCAATGCAATGTTTTTAATTTTTCTTATTATTATTTTTTATATAACTCCCAAAAATATCTTAATACACATGAATTAGAAAATAATGAGTCCAAATAAATTTTTATGTTTCCTTACTATTTATTTATTTTTTCATAAAATTCAATTACAAAATTTGAGAATAAAAATTTAATTAACCAAAATATTTGCAAAATATAATTTTTGACCCCGGACAAAATTGGGTATCAACAACTGCCCCTCTTTAATTGTTTCTTATCAGAGGGCAGACAAACCTGGGTTGCATGCTATCATGGTAAGGAACGAGTAAAGAAGTGGGCACCAATTTTGTCAAAACATCAACATAAACTTCAAAACGAAAGGCTATCGAAAAGACCGACTTAAAATAAACTTATAATAATGATGATACTTGGCGAAAAAGATAACTTTGGATCAGTTACTCGAATGGCTGATATGACCTTGGATCAGTCACTCGATGTGAGGCAACCTTGGATCAATTGCTCGATGAGATAACCTTGGATCGGTTACTCCAATGGTTGAGCTGACCTTGGATCAGTCACTCGGGGAATATGAGACAACCTTGGATCAGTTGTTCAATGAGATAACCTTGGATCGGTTACTTGAATGGTTGAGATGACCATGGATCATTTACCCAATGTGAGACAACCTTGGATCAGTTGCTCGATGAGACAACCTTGGACTGGTTACCTTAATGGTTGAGATGACCTTGGATCAGTCACTCGGGGAAGTCTAATGTTGGATTAGATACTACTAGCAAGTATATAGATCACAAGTAATAAAGAGTAAGTAAATTATCGTTCAATTCGGGGATTGTGAGTTGTATCCAAATAATTCTCACCAAAGGGTAATTAAAAGAGAAATCTATCAACTTTTTATTAATTAAATAAACAAACCATTAAAAATAAACTAAATAAAAATAGGGTTTGTGAGACAGATAGAGAAAGGCGTTAGGAACTAGTTTCATTGCAAGACTTATTTATTAATTATGAATTTCTATTTTTCATTAAACCCACGACATCCCAGAAGTAATAAAAACCAGATGTCTCTGTGAATTTATGTTTCTTATTCAATATGAGAACCCTTAATATCTTAAGCGATTTTGACATATGAATAACCACAATTAAGAACACTGGAATATTCAAGTCGTATAAGCCCTAGATGTATGTCTACAAACTAGGCGGTTACAATGTTTGGAAGAACGACCTATTCTAACCCACAAATGGTCACGTTGGATTAGAGATTCTAAACAAAACATAAAGTGGCCAATTTCATGAAATATCACTCCCCCAAACATAGCATTTTGCATGTCCCAGGCAAAAGTAAAGTAAAGATTCCAGAACACAAAACCTTTTCCTAAATCATATGTACACACCTAATCTAAAACACCAGACTCTTGACTCTTACACCTTTCTTCACAAGCAATAAATTTCATCAAAAACTGGTTAGAAAAACAAACTCCAAAAGAACCAGGAACTAGTGAACACTCTCAACCTCTCTATGTATATCTCTCACGTGTACCATGAATGGGTTATATCAATTGCACTCAAGTTCGTCCAATGATAATGTGTTACCATATGCTTGACCATAGACCTAAATCTCCACTGAAATTATTGAATACATGCAAAAATCAAAAGGTCTAAATTTTGGTTGTAATGAGGCCATGGCTAAAAGTGTAAGGTAGGATAAAAGAAAGAAGGGATAAAACTAAGGGCTAAAATGAAAAAACAAATTTCCCTCAAAAATCATGAATGAACAATGAATACAATAAAGACTCACACTCAATTCAGAACATTTTATTCTTCTTTACTTTTTCAATTTTTCCTTCTATTCTATTCTTTTACATTTATTTTTTATTCTTTTTCAATCTCTTTTTTCTTGGAAGAGAAATAGAACTCAATAGCACTTTTCAAAAAAATTTCACTTTTCTCGAGTCATTCCTCCTAATTGCTCGTTCAAAATTCCCAAGGTACTCACAAAAATAATACAATAGATGCAGGGTACCAAAGAAAAATCATAATATCTCAATAAGGCTCAAAATGGGCAACTAAGGGAATATATAATCAATTCAAACCATCTGAAGGCCAACAAAAATAAATTCCTAAGTGTCATAATCATCTTAATGCATGCAAATAATTATCAATCTCAAAATGGTCACTAGTCAAGTTCTAGAACACAAAGTCAAAGTGAACACACTCATGAAAGAAATAAGGGTTCAAATCACAAAAATCTCATACCCCTGTCAAGTGTATAGGCTCAAAAATTTCACAGGCTAAATAGTCGGTTCACTAATAACTTGTTCCTAAACAGTTTATCAAATAACCGGTTTTCAACAAAAATTACAACTCAATCCAATTAGTGTTGCACGCTAAAGCCAATGAATCCATGCCTAGATCAAGTGTATCATATGAAACTAAGAACGGTCACTAGTCTCATGTCAAGAATAATTATCTACCGTTACACCAAGACACAAACCAACACAAAAATGAGTACGACCACGAGAGAGGCCTCCACGACCCCCGTTAGCGTTCACGTTGTTGTCAACCATCTTGTTAGCGGAAGTAGGGTGGAAGGAAGGAAGAAAGTTTTGATCTTGGTGCTTTTTCTTTGTGTTTTCGGCGTGGTTGGGAATCAAAGTTTAACGTTCCTCACAGACGACACCAATGTAGTGGGGAAAATAAGGAAATGTTCCTGGCTGTTGGCTCTGAAATCTATGTGAGAATAGGGATTAATATATGACTGTGATGGAATATTTCTGAGTATTCAGTTGGAATACCCAGGGTCTCCCTTTGTCAACAAAGTGTATGCAAGGTGACAACTTAGGGATGAGAGAACTTACCTGACGCTAGGGCATGATTATGCCTTTTATAGGGTGTGTGGGTGGATAGGGCCCAAAAGGCAAGGCCCTTTAGGGTTTATATGCTGACGTCAGACTTAGAGAATATCAGCAAAATATCTGATGTGTTCCCTGGATAAGGGTAACGTTTCACATTCTTGAACCTAAACAGATCAGCATGTCTATTCTCATGTCTAGCTCATATTAAGGATGTAGGGTATATGACACGTGACCTGTACGGCGTCCCGAGGTCGAACGGATGCCTACCCATCCCAGCAATCACTAATGGATGAGATACCTTCGACCTGTGGGAGGTCAGTCAAGGCTGTTTGCTCCTGGTCCATCCGAGGTCGGGTTAGTCGACATTCCAACCTGTGCGGAGGCCAGGCAGGCTTGTGATTGTGCCGACCTTATGTTCGGCATGTGTTTGTCCAACAGTGATTGCTGGGAATACTAGTTAACCCTACAGTGGGTAATTAATTTTTTTTAATTTTTTAAAAAAAAACATATCATTGACATGGGCCCAACTTGAAGGTTTATGTAAATGTAATGGACGCAATCTGTTGTTTCTTTTGTGTATTTAAGTAATGAGAATGGTGCATGATGCAAAGTACGGGGCATGAGGGCTTTCTAGATTGCATATCATTTATGAACAAAGTAATTAATGTAATGAGAAAGTGTGATGTGATAATGTATCAAAAGTGTGTATTTTGAATGTTTGAATGCAATGACGTAATGGAATGCAAAAATGCATTGTAATGATGCTTGATTGATTTTTTTCTTTTAAGTTTCAATTGATTGGTGTAATGAAATGCTATGATCTTAAGGGTATGTGTAGTGTCCTTGAACACTATATGTCCTTAACCCTCTGAGCCCTCAAGATTATGGTAATCAGGAGTTCACGAGAAGGTCAAGTATCTATGTATGACCTTATGGTTTTTCTGCAGTTCCAGTTGGGAAAAGCAGGGTTTCCCCAGTCAACAAGTGTGTGCAGAGTGTCAACTTAGGGATGAGAGTACATACCTGAAACCCTAGTTGTTGTGAGCTATTTATAAGGTTTGGAGGAAGTTGATGTGGGCCGTATGGGCCTCGTATCAAGGTGAGCTGAACCGGGATTCTGTGAGGAAATATAGGAGATTTATTCCCTTAGAATCCGGATAGGATCAGCTCACGATCCCATGTAGAGGCTGTTGCGAGATTCTAGGAGAAACGGGCGGAAGAGATAGGAAGCCTTGGCGAGACTGAGTCATCCTACCAGCCGACGTTATCTCTCGGTTCTAGAATCCCGAGCCGATGGAGTGAGGACCGTTGTTGAGGCTCGGTCCCATCAAGTCCGAGCCTGGTCTTTTCGTATGCTCGGAATGAACGTGTCCGAGCGTGGGACGTTTATGTTAAGTAAACCGAGGGAAAGGTCCTTGGAAAATCCTTTATACAGGACTGTAGTTTTTATGCGGTCGGCAGACCCTACAAGCCCCCCAGCTCGTAAGACTTTGAAAAGTTTGTGACGAGGTAATGAGCGCTTAGGATAGACCTTCCCGCATGCCTCGTGACAACTGTAATCGTGCCGACTGCTTCGAGGTGACGTTTTGGGTTCTCGAGATACGACGCGTTTCCTTGTAAGTTGTGCCAAATCATTGCGTTTTTGAAATTTGAAAAAGTACCTTTTAGAACTGCCACGTCTCTCCCTATGATTGGTTGCATGCATCCATGGGCTTTTGGCCCAAATGGCTAAGACGGAGGGAAACTGAAAAGTTTTCTCTTTTAATTGAAACTTACCCTTTCTCTGCCTCATCACTCACTCTACTCCCAAAATTTCTCAGAATCCCCTTATTCTTTCTTCGAGTTCCACTTTGCTGTCTTCGTTCCCAAATCGAGATCCCCCAATCCTTCAGCAGTTTTAGCAACTTCACGTAGGTAACCCCTTCTACTCGTCTTATTTCCATTCCTGCAGTTTTCCTTATTCGTTTGGGGTTGTTTTTCTTTTGGAGTGAGTTTTTCTTTGTAAACGGGTTTTCTGGTTTCGGGATTTTGCAGGGATTTCTGGGTAGAGTTTCTGGGTTTCTTTTGTTTTTAAGTGAGAGGAGTTTTGCGACCCCAATTTGTTTGAATCATGAGGGGATGGAGAGGTTTTAGGGAAGTTTATCGTGAACTCTGTAGGAGATTAGGAGAAAATCCATCTAGTGACAGTGAATCAAGTTCTTCATCCTTTTCCGGGGTTTTTGAAGATTCTGGGAACGAAAGGAATCCATGCTCGGAAAGCTCCACGCCTATCCCTACTATTCCCCCCATCAACTCGGGTTCTTCCGAGTTAAAACCATTAACAGTAGAACATCCATTGAATCCTGCCGACGAGACTAAGTGGTTATTAGCCTATAGATTCGCTGAGCGTAGAGCCCAAGTTAGACTTAGCCCCGATCATGATATGGGGGATAAAGAACCTATAGGAAATCCATCTGAGGTGGGGGGAAAAAGTTCGGGGCTCGGCATTAGATTTAAAGTAAAAACTCGTGCTGTAAAAAATCCTAACGCCGAGCCTTTTTCTTTTGCCCCAGAAATGGTGGAACGCAGGTGTGTAACCAATCCTGAAGAATATCCTCTGCCGCCTAATCATGCGCAGTACGATGCTGTTTTTGATCGGGAAGTACTGGGGACGAGACCTTCATTGCTAACAACAAATAGTCTTAATCATCTCCGGCCGATACTGACACCTCCGAGAGCCGATGGAAATACCTCAGCTTTCGTATTAAGACCTTTGGGAATCGACGATCGGATTTGCTTCGAAGTTCCGGAAAATCGTCAATATTTTTACTTCTATGAAGAAGTAGTAACTAAAGTCGGTATCCGCTTGCCCTTCTCCACCTTCGAGGTCGAAGTCCTCACTCATTTAGGAATAGCCCCAAGCCAATTGCATCCAAGTGGGTGGGCTTTCGTCTGAGCCTTTCAACAATTCTGCGATGTTGAAAACTTGGTCGCGACGGTACGGTCCTTCTTTTGGTTATATGCTCCCCAAGTAAATAAGTTTGGTGATTCCAAGGGTCTTTGGGTGTCCCTAAAGGCTCGGAGGGGACATGCCCTTTTCTCCAAGGTGACAGACTCTTGGAAATCTTTCAAACCTCTCTTCTTCCAATACGAGTATACTGGGGCCGAAGTATGTTGGTTCATGGAACAGGTTGAAGAAGATGGAGTGATGAAGGTCGTGCCTCGGTTTCCATTGGGTTGGACGACTAACATTTATAACCGAGGATCCTCCTTGTATCAATTCGACTATAAGGCGGATTTAACAAAAGCCGAAAGGCGATTATGCGACCACGTTTGGGAGTATCTTCAAGAAAATGGTCAAATTGATTCCAAACGAATTCTGCTGAAAGATACGCGAGACGAAGTGAAGGCGGAGCTGGGTATTTTTTTTTTTTTTGGCGTGTTAATCCATTTTTCTTGCAGAAGCAATGGGGAAGAAAGCAACCAAAGCCAAGAAGAGTGAAGCTCGGGCAGCTAGAGTGTCACAGCTAGCAGCACTTAAAGAGTCTGCGTCCGGTTCTCCAATCAAGGGTCAATCTTCTGAGCCGACCCATCCTGAAAGGCCGACCGTTATCCCCAATACCACCCCCACTGTCAGGGTTACTGGTGTTGAACAGGTGATCAAAAAGGGCCGCGTTGTCAACGCGGTGAATATTGAAGTAGAAGCTCATTCATCTCCCCAAGACGTTCCCGAGCGCCCCCTCAAGAGGACTCGGCTGGATAAAGGAAAAGGTCTCGCTGGAGACTGGTTCAATTTGAGCAAGTCCAACAAAGGGATTGAAATTCCCGAGGGTAAAGAAGATGCAGCTGCCAAGACGGTGTGGGGTAGGAAGATGTTCGACTCATTCATTGCCACCGTCTTCCCTCCTGAAAATGCTGAAGTAATCGAGTCTTGGACCCCTGGGACTTGGGAAAATAATTGTAAAGCGTTGGTGAAAAGCTTCTTACGGGGCGCGAGCATTTTCCATCACCTTGGTCATCATGGTGATGATGCTTATGCTGGATTGGCTCCCGAGGAAAAGAAGAAAAGATATGAAGCCAACGAGCGGGAAGATTACTTGGAAATTCAGGTCCAAGGTCTGAATAAAAGGATACAAGAAATGGCGGCTGAAAACGAGAGGCTTCAAAAGATTGCACAAGATTTGGAGGGGGCTAAAGTTCGGGCCGAGACAACACTTCAAGCTGCCGAGGCACAGATAAAGAGGTCGGAGGAAATCCAGAAAAAGGCTGAGGAGGATGCTGCTGCTCTTCTGGTGGCTACGGAGAAAGCTCGTTCGGCCGAGCAAGCTGCTGCAGTGGCTCGGGAGCAACATGAGTATGCTAAGGACGAGATACCCAGGCTCCGAGCTTCCTTGGAGAAGATGAGCGCGAAAGCGCTCAAGCATAAGAAAGCAGCTAAGGAGAATCTGTTCAATTGGGACCATGCAATTGAAGATTCTTTCTACAATACTGCCGAGCAACTCCGTGTTCTGAATCCCGGGCTTGTGACCAAGGGCGCTGATCCTAATTTTGCTGTGAAAAAAGGTCAAATTGTCGGCCCGAGTGAAGTTCCCATAGATTTGAATAACTCCGACCTTCCGGACCATTTGGCCGAAGATTCTGAAGGGGAAGGAACCGAGGATGCCGAAGGTGAAGAAGAAGAAGAAGACACATTCAATGCTGACAGCATTGTATTGTCCGATTTAGAATAGTTTGATCATTTTTTTTTTAGCGATCGCCCCAGTAGTGGGTTTTTGTAACCGCCCCAGTAGTGGGTTTGAACTTTTTCTATGCTTCTTTGCTCGAAATATTATGAACGTTTATAGTATTCGCAGTCAACTGTTTGCTTCTTTTTATACTTTGTGTTAAGAATTCAAGTGTCAAGACCTCGGAACTCCAGCGCTTTAGCCAAGGTGGGTTCCTCTATCCGCGATGTAAAATGATTTTAATAAACCATGTTTGAATCGGGAGTCTCAGTAGAATACTTGACGAATTATAAGCTCTTGTTTGAGCTGTTTATAATCGTTCGCGTCATACACGGTGGCTAATCGAATATGAGGAAAAGTACGTGATACAATGAATCCAATAACAGTCTTTTTATTAATCAGAAGCAGAAAGTACAATGGGCTCGGAGTTCCACCGAGCGTACACCATCATTAAACATTAATAAACAAATCTACAATTCTAAAAAGAATAAATAAAGCATGAAATTATGAAACTATGGAAGAAAGATTCTAACTGTAATATCCTTTGAGCTTCGCCGCATTCCATGAATTGTTGATAGGAGCTCCCGAGAGAGTTTCAAGTTTATAGGCTCCCGTCCCACTTTTGAAGGTGACTCGGTATGGTCCTTCCCAGCTTTGGGCCAGTTTTCCATCCTTAGCATTCTTAAGATCAATATCGGCCCTTCTTAGGACAAGGTCACCCACCTCGAACTCTCTGGGGTTAACCGAGCGATTATATTCCTTCGCCTGCATCCTTTTAGCGTGCTTTTCTCGTTCGGCGGCCAAATCTCTTACCTCCTCCGACAAAACAAGATCCTCGCAGAGCAAAGTGTTGTTGATGGGGTTTGGCTGCTACATAGCTCGGAAAGAAGGGATAATTTTCTCAATGGGGATGACTGCGTCGCAGCCATAAGTGAGCCGATAGGGCGTTTCCCCTGTTGAAGTTTGGATGGTGGTGCGATACGACCAAAGTACCTCGTGCAAGTTTTCCACCCAATTTCCTTTTGCTCCTTTGAGTCTCCTCTTGATCCCCTGAATGATGGACCTATTCACTGATTCCACCTGACCGTTGGTTTGAGGGTGTTCCACCGAGGAGGAGTAGTGCTTAACCCCCAATGCACTGACCAAATCTTGGAACGCCCTTGCTGCAAACTGGGTTCCATTGTCGGTTACCAATATCTGTGGCACCCCAAATCGAGCCACAACTTGCCTCTCAAAAACCTTTTGCACCTTTGCCGAGGATATGGTTGCCAAAGGCTCGGCCTCAACCCACTTTGTAAAATAGTCTATGGCCACGATCACCCACTTCAACTGTCCTGGTGCGGTTGGGAACTGCCCAATAAAATCCATTCCCCATTGGTAAAAGGGATAGGGAGATGAAAGAGAATGAAGTTCCTCGGCTGGTTTTTGATAAACATCATTGTGAAATTGGCATTTATCACACCTTTTCACGTGGTTTATCGCATCTTGTTGAAGGGTAGGCCAGTAGTACCCAGCTCTTAGGACTTTTCTAGCCAGTGACTTCCCTCCAATGTGGTGGCTGCCTATTCCTCCATGAACTTCTTCTAGTGTCAGCTTTGCTTCGGCGGGGTCGAGACACCTGAGCTTTGGACCATTGACCCCTCGGCGAAAGAGTACTCCCTCAGCCAGTGCAAATTGAGATGCCTTCCTGACAAGTTTCCTAGCTTCCACCAAGTCGGTCGGCAAGGTCCCTTGTTCCAAATAGCTTGAAATTGGGCTAATCCAGCTTGAATCTAGTGATATGGAGAGGACAACGCTAGGTCCATGCACCATTTCCTGAATTAAACTCTTGTTGTTTTCAGAGTTTTTTGTTGAGGCGAGTTTGGAAAGAATATCCGCTCGGCTATTGCTTTCCCTCGGTATGTGACAGATTTCGACTTTCACAAATTTGGAAAGAAAGTATTTTTGAAGGATTGGCTCCTTCGCCTGATATTCACCCTTGACCTGTGATACCACCAATTGAGAGTCGCTGAGAATTTTCACCTCTCGGGCTCCCACTTCTTTTGCCATCCTCAATCCTGCCAAAACAGCTTCATACTCCGCCTGATTGTTGGATGTTGAAAATCCGAACTTCAAGGAGTATTCAAGGGTGACTCCCTCGGAGTTCTCCAGAATTATTCCTGCTCCTACCCCCATCTTATTGCTCGATCCATCCACATAGATGTTCCAATCCGAGTTTGAGCTCGTCAATGGCTCAGTGAACTCGGTAAGGAAATCAGCCAAGGCCTGAGACTTCATTGCCTTTCTCGGTTCGAAAGTTATTTCAAACTCAGAAAGCTCGATAGCCCAAGTCACCATCCTCCCAGCCAAATCAGGTTTCTGCAATATTTGTCGGATCGGTTGAGCCGTTCTGACCGTGATGCGGTGGCTGTGGAAATATTGGCGCAATCGCCTGGCAGTTATTACTAAGCAGAAGGCTAATTTCTCCACTTTTTGATATCTGATTTCCGGTCCCTGGAGAGCTCGACTCACAAAATAAATCGGAGACTCTTTACCTGATTCCTCCCGGACCAAAACCGAACTAACCACAGAATCTCCAACCGACAAATAAAGGAAAAGAGTTTCGCCATGGCTCGGACTAGACAAAATGGGAGGCGATGCCAAATAATGTTTAAGGTCAGTAAAGGCCTTTTCACATTCTTCATCCCATTCAAACATCTTCTCCTTCTCTTTCCTCAGCAGCTTGTACCATGGAAGGGCCTTTCTAGCTGACTGAGATAGAAACCTTGAAAGAGCTGCGACCCGACCTGTTAGCTGATGAACCCCTTTGATGTTCGAGGGACTTTTCATCTCCAAAATGGCTCTGCACTTGTCCGGATTTTCCTCTATTCCACACTTTGTAAGCATAAACCCGAGGAATGATCCTGTCGGAACTCCGAATGTGCATTTTTCCGGGTTCAGCCTCATATCAAACTGTCTCACCCTTCCTAAGATTTCTTTCAAGTCTTTTGCATGATCTTCCTCTTTTAAACTTTTCGCAATCATATCGTCTATATAAACCTCCATCCTCGGCCCAATCAGAGGACCAAAAACCTTGTTCATCATGCGTTGGTAAGTTGCCCCAACGTTTTTCAATCCGAACGGCATAACATTATAGCAATAAGTAGCGTTTTCTGTGATAAACGGGGTTTTTACCTGGTCCGGGGGATACATTGGGATCTGATTGTATCCCGAGTAAGCATCCATAAAGGACAACCTTTGATAGCCAGCCGAACTATCCACCAATTTATCGATGCATGGTAGTGGGTACTGATCCTTCGGGCACACCTTGTTCAGATCTGTGTAGTCCACGCACATCCTCCATTTCCCGTTGGACTTCTTGACTAGCACAGGATTGGCCAACCAATCAGTGTATACCACCTCTCTAATAAATCCAGCTTCTAAAAGCTCAGCTACCTTCTCATCAGTCGCTTGCGCTTTCTCAGTTCCGACCCTTCTCTTCTTCTGACATACTGGCTTGGCGCCAGGATATACACTCAACTTGTGGTAGATGAAGTTAGGATCGATTCCCGGCATGTCTGCTGAGGTCCATGCAAACAAATCCTTGTTTTCAATTAGAAGTTCAGTAAGCTCTTTTTCTAGCTTCTCCGACAGGCCAACCCCGATCTTGACGTAGTGAGATGGCTCGGGACCGAGGATTACTTTTTTATAGTCCCCTTGCGGAGTCGGTCGAGTTTCATCCTCTTCTCTAACGTCAAGATCGGCCAAGTTGACGCTTCCTTTGTTCAATGGTTCCTTCATAATTTTCTCATCATCTAGTTTCAGCTTTGCCAAACTGATGTTATAGCATTTTCGTGCCAACTCCTGATCAGACCATACTGTTACTACCTTGTCATCCGACCCCGGAAACTTCATGGCCAAATGCACTGTCGAAACGACGGCACCGAAAGATTGGAGTGCTGTTCTTCCGAAGATAGCGTTATAGGCCGAGGGAGCCTGGACAACGAGCCACTTTACCATTTCAGTTCGGGCAGAAGGTGGTTCACCCATTGTCACTGGGAGGTGGATATGGCCTAATGGAACGATTGAGTGTCCCATGAAGCCAATCAAGCTTCCCTCGAATGGAGTAAGATCCGACCTTTTCAACTTCAATTTCTCAAACAGATCAAGGAACATGATGTCCGCCGAACTCCCTTGATCGACGAGAATTCTTCTTACTTCATAGTTGCCCATCCGAACTGTGACGACCATTGGATCATTATGGTCTTGCAGGATGTCTTCAAAGTCTTCATCACTAAAACTGATTACGACGTTCTTCTTTCTCGGTTTCTGAATCGGTCGGCTTACCACCGAAAGAACTTGCCCCACGTATTTCTTGCGGTCACACTTCTTTTCCCCACCACCAGCAAATCCTCCAGCAATAGTACCGATAAGAAAGTCATTTGCTTTCTCGGATTGTTGTATTGGGGCTCCGCTTGCAGGTGGTGAAGGACTTTTATTCCTCTTCTGCTCGGTTTTGGGAGGCGAGGGGCTCTTCCTTCTAGAACGCTTGCGCAAGGCTTCCCCGATGTAATGCTGAAGCTTGTCATCCCTTACCATCTCTTCAATTAGACCTTTCAGTTGGATACATTGGTCGGTGGTATGCCCCCATCCACCATGGTGATCGCAATACTTCGACTTATCCTTTTGGGCCGTCTTTCTTAAGGCTGGTGGCCGAGTGATATTGCGCATTTCAGTATGCATGGTCTCACGAAGGATTTGACTCCTCGGGACCGTTAATTGAGTGTATTCCTCGTACCTGCCTTTGGGAGGCAGTTTATCACCTCTTTCTTGTTCCCTCTTGTCTTTCCTTCCTCTTTCCCGAAAACGATCATTCTGACGAGCTTCGTTTTGGCGAGGCCGTTGCTCCTGTCGTCCTTCAGTACCCCTTGCCGCAGTGCTTATCCTTCGGAACTCCTCTAGATTGACATATTTCCTGGACCTTTCTCTACGTTCTGCCATGTTATGAGGTGGTTCCCCGATCAAACAATCTTTGAAATCTCCGTCCAACAATCCTTGAGTAAGTAGGAGAACGGATACCCCCGACTGTAAACCAGATATGCCACTGGCCTCTTGTTGATACCGAGCCAGGTAGTCGCGTAAAGACTCGCCAGGTCTTTGTGCGACTCCAGCTAAAGAATGATCTGATTTGGGCTGTGACATGCTCGCTGTATATCGATTGAGGAAAACCCTCCGAAGCTCGGCCCAGGAACTGATGGAATTTTCCGGTAGGGAGTTGAACCATCTCAGCGGCGCCGGGCCTAGCGTCATTGAGAAAGCTCGGCATTTCATTTCATCTTCTCCTCCATAAAACATCATGGAAGACTCATAAGATGCAATGTGATCCATCGGATCAGTCGTCCCATTATAGCGAGAGACGTTCTGATGGCCCATGAAAGCTTGTGGAGTCCGAAATGCCATGATTGTGGCTGTGAACGGGTGTCCCGGATGCGGTTCAGCAGCAGCAGGTTCGGCAACCTCATTCGAAGTAGGGGGTGGAGGCAAGGGAAGGTTACTTGGGTTGCCAAGAGCCATGCGAGTGCCTTGTTCGGCAAGCCTAGCCATGCTTTGCTGCTGTAAAGTCGCGATAGCTTGGTTTTGCTTTTCGATTAATGAAGTTTGAGTCCTCAGAATTTCCATAATTGACTCTTCTCTTCTCCTAGCAGAAGAGGTCGTCATGTAAGATCTTCCCTAAGACTCAGAACGTTCACCGCCCTGAAGTGTTTCGAAGCGTCCTCTAGTAAATTGTGGTACTCCCCTAAACAAGGGTATTTCTCTACCAGACCGCTCGGTTCGGGAGTTTTCTCGAACATGACGTTCAGCTCGTCGCTCCTCCCCAGTTCGGGATCCAGCAGGGGCTCTTCTAGACTGGTGTGGTCCAGAATCCGCAGTGTCACGCCATTCCGACACATGACCATCAGAAACACGACGTGGCTGAGATCGTCGTTCATGGCCCTCCACAGCCGGAACGACGGCGGCTTGCGGTTGGACCTGAGGAACAGGCGGATCAGCAGGGTGGACAACTGGAGGAACTTGGGGGTTCTCAACCTGATTACCCTCACGGGGAGCAAGTCTGTCCCTAACATTCCTGCCAGCAGGATTCCTAGGTCCGGCGTTCTTTGGTGGTCTTCCTCTAAGACGACGGCGGAGATCACCTCCTCCTTGGTTGTCATTGTCGTTGTTTGCCATTTCGTGCAGTGAGCGGTGGGAATACTGGTTATTCAGGTCCCCACACATGGCGTCAATGTAGTGTCCTTGAACACTATATGTCCTTAACCCTCTGAGTTCTCAAGATTATGGTAATCAGGAGTTCACGAGAAGGTCAAGTATCTATGTATGACCTTATGGTTTTTCTGCAGTTCCAGTTGGGAAAAGCAGGGTTTCCCTAGTCAACAAGTGTGTGCAGAGTGTCAACTTAGGGATGAGAGTATGTACCTGAAACCCTAGCTGTTGTGAGCTATTTATAGGGTTTGGAGGAAGTTGATGTGGGCCGTATGGGCCTCGTATCAAGGTGAGCTGAACCGGGATTCTGTGAGGAAATATAGGAGATTTATTCCCTTTTTAGAATCCGGATAGGATCAGCTCACGATCACATGTAGAGGCTGTTGCGAGATTCTAGGAGAAACGGGCGGAAGAGATAGGAAGCCTTGGCGAGACTGAGTCATCCTACCAGCCGACGTTATATCTCGATTCTAGAATCCCGAGCCGATGGAGTGAGGACCGTTGTTGAGGCTCGGTCCCATCAAGTCCGAGCCTGGTCTTTTCGTATGCTCGGAATGAACGTGTCCGAGCGTGGGATGTTTGTGTTAAGTAAACCGAGGGAAAGGTCCTTGGAAAATCCTTTATACAGGACTGTAGTTTTTATACGGTCGGCAGACCCTACAGTATGTATGTGTTTGATGTACGGATGAAATATGATGTAAGGTAATGTATAATGAATGATGCAAATGATGCCTTTTTTTATTACTTTTTATTTTGTATCATAGACTCAACCGAAGCAGGGTTTACTACTATTGAATAAACTTGTTGATCACCGATGACTTGCTTGCTTGCCAGACTACTCAGCTTGTACTTACACCAATGGAAGGAATTAGATCAAATTCGCCCAAATTTCTTCATAAAACAACTTTATTGATAATCTTAACATATCAAAAGACAACTTTTAGCCCAAAAGCTGCCCCAGTGTCAGCTTGGTTTGTGCTTGGCTATCACATTTTTTTTATTATTTTTACATAAAAATAATAAAAAAAATCTGCCCCAGTATCAACTTGATTGAATAATATCATGGTCCAGTATAAGTGTTTGAGAGGACCAAGGAATCAACTCAGTAACACTGCCCCAGTGTCGGCTTGAGAAGCAGGACTTCCAAATGAGGGTTGCCTAAGTGTATTAGCATTTCTTTTTCGACAAGTTAAACCACAAAAATTGCCCCAGTGTGAGAGACTTTCCTTTCATTTCTTTTCATTTGACTCTAACTTTTGCCTAGGCCGCCCTTTCGGGTTTTCAACCTAGCGAGTCGCTCTAACTTTTGCCTAGGCCACCCTTTCAGGTTTTCAACCTAGCGAGCAATTTTTTATTCTTTCTTTCTTCTCTTTTTTTAATGCATATTTATTTAACAAGAAATATTGATGCAAAGATCATGTGATATGAAAAGAGTTTGGGTGGTGATATGAAGGTGATGGTGATATCAATTCATGCATTAGAAATGAGATATTTTCATCAAAAAGTCAATGGAGGTCAATGAATTTAATTTATTTTCACCTTGGTGTGTTTCTCAAGTAGATCAATCCTCAACGGGGTCTTTTAAGCTTGTAACGTGACCAAGGGCTTTGAGGTTTTATGTTTCAAACAAAAAGGATATGAGGCTCAAAATATGTGTTTCCCTTACCCTTCTTATTTCTCCATTTTCTCCTTCAACCTATTTTTTTTTCAAACAAATTTTGCACAATTTTCAAATCATCAAGAGGATTTTCAAATGGTTGTAACATGGCTATGGGGTGATGATGTGGCTTATGAAAAAAATGGATATAAAGGCCCAAAATTAATGTTGAGATGTAATGAGAATCTCTTATTTGGATTCAAATGACTCGTAGTGGTATGTGCAAGTGTTTTATCACTGATAACATTATTGGGCTTTGCCAATGACTTTGCAAGCATCGGGGATTCCCATCACGTTTCTTGAACTTTTTGTATTTTTGCTTTCATTTATTTGACTTTACTTTGATTGGGATATCCATGAGCTCTTTATTTCATTTACTTGCACTTCAACCACATAAACTTCTTTCTTTATATTAGATTCTCATTATTGCTCGGGTAAAAAAAAATTCTTTAGGTTTTAAGAATAAAATTTTCTTTTGAAACCCAAATGGGATGAACAATGGGTGAAATGTGACTGGATTCATGAAAGAAAGTAATCCTCTTTGATATTTGAATAATTGGCAAAAATTGTTTAAAGAAAAACTAACCGCCTCAAGTTATATACATGTTATAGGTTAAATGAAATGATCTCCCTTTCAAAATGTCAAGGCTCAATGGGGTAACTAGGGGTATCTCCTTAGTGTTTAAGATTTGCAAAGAATGCCTTGTATCATCGAAAGAACCAACTTGAGGGTCCATACTATTGATGAGTTTTAATTTTCACCATCCTCCTTAAAAGATGATTGAATATCTCATAGGAATGCATGAATAAATCTTTTACATCACTTTTTTTTTTTTTTTGTGAAATAGAACATGGCATGAGATGAAGTGTTTTTTTACATGATCAAAAACATTGGTAAATACTTGGTAAAAAAATGCAAGAACAATTTTTATTTTTCATTTTTTTGACATGAACAAAATGAATGGTCAATCGTGACCTACAAAGATTGGGAATTCATATAATCTCTTCATTGTTGAGCTTGTGTATCTAGGGGTACAAAGCCTTGCGTAAAAATGATATACTTGTTCCTTCATTCAATCGGCCATGTTCTTGAGATATTTGGTGACTTCAACTTGCTAATGAACCTTGCGTACAATCGAATCCAAGAGGATGTTGAGCACTGAATGCTCATTGAGTGTTTTTTTTTTAAATGCCAGAATGTTATAGATGTCATGTAAGTAAGAATGTAAAATGATGTTGTATGGAAAATGTACTTTTGTGATTATCAAAATGTATGAACGAATGGTCCGAAATTGTAATGATTATTGCCAAACGTCATTTATTCCAAAACCAAACTTGTAAAGAAAAACATGAAATGTTTCCGGATTTTATTATTAATGATCATGAAGACTTTAATTTGAAATTTGGCAATAGTATTACAAAAAGAACCAACCATGCAAATGACATGCATGTGAGCAAGTAAACAAATATGAGAGCGGTTAAAGAAAAGACTTAACACAATCTTTGTAACACCCCGAATTGGTAACTTGAAACTGCTTTCATTCAAAATAAAGTCATTTTTTTTATATAATTTTTTGGGAAACGACATAATTCCTACAGATTTTTCAAAAGTTAAGTAAATAACATAATTCTTGATAGTGAGTGAAGAGGAATTATGTCGAAACTTTATATTTATTTTTTGTCTAAGAATTTACTATAAATGAAATCATTTTCAAGTTGTCAATTTAGGATATTACACTCATTATAAGATGAAGATTGGGTAGCTTAGGCTTGACCTCCTGTCTTCTAGAGTCATTATTATATGCAAAGGTATGTTCTCTATGACTCCTATAAAAAGGTCCCCAAATTGCCCCTTGCTATCACCAACACTTTGGCTAGCAAAGGTCTCCAATCTTCACCCATCATAGGCTACAAGAGGAAATGATCCAATTTGAGTGAGGGGTTTTCGTGAGCCTATACAGAGACTGTAGGTCTCTCAAGGCAACACTGCTTAACCCTCTATCTAAACCTACAAGGTACAGGGCCCGAGCATAGAGCTTATGCATGAACGAAGACAATATATAATCAATAAATAACAGTGTTGACAACCAATTTTGTCCTCATTAAAAAATAATGAAAATTTAAAAAAAAAGAAATAAAAAAAATATAAATAAAAAAGATGAATAAAAAACACAAAAGAGTAAAAAGAAAAAAAAAGGAAAAAAAAAGAAGACAAAAGCAACAACAGTAGCAGCAGATGCAATTTTTCAACCATAGCCTGCCATGGACAGCTCACTTAGCACAATAATCCTCATCTCCTCCTTAATTTACTCTCTCCGTATGATAAGATCTGTGCACCGATTTCAAGCCATCATTCATAGTTGCAGGGCAAGATACTCACAATCCCAAGCCTCTGAGTTCAAAGTCAAATTGCAGCAGTCATAATTAATTTGGATGAACGGTAAAGGAGAAAAAAATGAACAAGGCATTAATGGCTCCTCAAATTTGCTCTCTATAAATACCAATGAATTCTAGTTCTAAAGGGGGTGGATAATTGAGAGAGAAAGAGGACCCGAGAAAGCTAATGAAGGAATAGAGTGAGAGTATTACTGAGTTATAAAAAAAAAGAGAAAAGGCTAAAAAAAAGAAGGAGCTTGTTTCCCTTTTTTATAAAAAAAAAAAGAAGAAGAAGAAGAAGAAGAAAGAAAACGGGAGAGAGAAACCGTATAGCAGTAGAGGAAGAAAGAATTGAAGAAGAAAGAAGAAGACATACGGAGGAAGCATTAAAATTTGGGTTGATTAGAGACATTTCTAGCGTGCACCATCGTTTTCCAGGAGCAGAGAAGGTAAGTGATTTTTAACCATTCGATTCAGCTATTATACTAATCTAACTGTCTGAAAACTGAGAGTGCACCGAAGGCTGTAGACCGTAGCACACCATACCATTCTTAAAAAGATTCTAATAATCCTGTGTGTTAAGGCACAAATAAAAATGATGGACTCTAAGTTAATAACCGTTGGATTTAAATCTCAAGAGATCTGACGGATAATAAAAAGGATGCACCTTAATAACATAGGACCTAGGGTTATGTGATAAAAGCAAGTTCAATCTCAACCGTTCATTCAAATTAAAGGATTTGATCTGGACCGTTGGATCTGGTCAAAAGGGACCTGCAGCCACCACATGCAACCAACCAGAGGATGCCACGTGGCGGCCTGTCCTCCACTCCTGTCCCCTCCTTTGACTGGTTCGGTCTGGACCGACCGGTCCGAACCGAACCGGTCCAGTCACTTTTTTTTAATAATAAAATAATAATAAAAATGATAAAAAATAATAAAAATTGAAAATAATTATTATAAAATTAAAAATATAAATAAATAAATAAAACCATAAAAAAATTTTCTTTTTCAGTACCTTTTTTTTAATTTTTTTCTTCTATTTTCTTTGTATGTTTGTTTATTGTATTTACCAAAATATTCGCAAAAACACAAAAAGAATAAAACTTTCATTTTAAAAAAAAGAGTAATTTGTTTTATTACCCATAAATGATAAAAATAATTTTTAAAAAATATTAATAATATCTAAAAAATTAATTAAAAAGTCGATCTTCATAAATAATAAATAACCAATAATTTATCAAAAGCTTCAATTATCAAAAGAACTCCGTAGCCTTGAGTTCCCTATTGTATTGAGGGATGCGTAGGAGCAGGTACGCCCCTATCAGACACTAAAATAAAAAATATTTATTTTTTTTTTCAAATAGCTTAAGAATATTTGCGAATTAAGACCGACGACGGAATACCCACGATTTGCTGAAGTATTGGTAAAATTGCGGTTTTCTTGAGGTGATGACCATCTTTTAAATTTTTACCAGGAGTGCTGGTGGGATTTAAAATGATGCCAACAAAATCTTAATTCCAAAATAATTTCAAGACAATTAACAATTTAATATTTATTTGCGAATTAAGACCAACGACGGAATACCCACGATTTGCTGAAGTATCGGTAATAAAATTGCGGTTTTCTTGAGGTGAGGACTATCTTTTAAATTTTTACCAGGAGTGCTGGTGGGATTTAAAATGATGTCAATAAAATCTTAATCCCAAAATAATTTCAAAACAACTATTAATTAAATATGCATATGAATAAAGCCGATGACAGAAAAATTGGAAGATAACCGGAGTGACGGTTATGTAGAATCTATCCGATAGTCTTGAGGCATGTTTATTATCATATTTGACCATGAGTATTGGTTGGGTTTGATTTTCAAATTTAAAATAGTAAAATCATACTAAAATATGCTTTTGTTATACATAAAAAAATATTTCAAAACTTTGCCGACGATGGAAAAGTTAGAAAAAGATCGTGATTACGATTAAGTAAAATTTTATCTAACATTCTTGAGGCATTTTTTATACCAGATTTAGCCAAGAGTGTTGGCTGGATCTAATCACTAAAAAATTAAAATAAAGTATTTGTACAAATTTTAATTACTAAAATCAATGTGAATAAATTCGTTTATCCTTAACCGTTATGACAATGGTGAATATGGAATATTTAAAAACAAATCATTTTGAAGATAATCATTTTATTTAGAATTAAACTTTTTGATTGTTGCAAACAAATTTTATTTTTTTTTTTACGAAAGGAGAATTTTATGTTCACCATTGTTATATAAAATGTTACAGGATTTGATTTTATTCCACACAAAAATAGCTATTTAGCAACTCATTTCTTTGTCATAGTCATTTATCATTTTTTGATAACATGCTGACGAAAATGGGACATATAAAATAAAAATAATAAAAATATATTCTTTTTTTTTATGGAAACCAAACCAAATTTATTAAGCAATTAATTTAGATCAAATAGGTAACCGTTCTTTGAACGGGCGTGGTAGGGTGCTAATACCTTCCCTATTCGTAATCAACCCCCGAATCCAAATCTAGTACGCAGACCACTTTTATTTAGGTGTCCAATTGCACCATTCCATTTTGTGGATAAACCAATTGGTGGTGGCTCCAAAATCTCTTAATTTTTACAAACAAATCGCTGCATCCTTCCTTTTTTTTTTTCGCGGCGCCCTCCGGGGCTGTCGCGACAGCTGGCGTCTCCGCTGGGGACATTTGAGGGTTAAGCCATAATTTTGTTCTTTATGAAATTGCTTGATTTAAATGCTTTGCTTGGTCTTTCATGTGCATAAATGCATGTGCATAGTATTGCACAAGCCCTATACCCGGGTTCAATACCTTGTAAGTTAGATAGAGGGTTAAGTAGTGTTGCCTCGAGAGACCTTCGGTCTCCGTATAGGCTCACGAAAACCCCCTCGCTCGAATTGAATCCTTTCCGCATGTAGCCTATGATGGGCGAGGATTGGAGACCTTTGCTAGCCAAATTGTTGGTGACAGCAAAGGACAATTTGGGAACCTTTTATCCCATAGGAGTCATAGAACACAAACCTTTTGCATATTAGAACGACTCTATAAGCCACCAAATGTCGTAGGAAATCCATCTTAAAGACAAAATACCAAACTTAGGTTTTTCCTTTTGTTTTTCATTTCAATTTTTTTTTCTCTTGCTCGCATTTGCTTGTACATTCATATACCATTTGCATTTGTGGTCCATCATGGTAATATTGTTGCTAAATTTCATATTATTACACCTATTCCTCAAAAAACATGGATAAAATCGGTTAGTCTTCTCAATCGGTTACAGTGGAGGACAGGTCAAAAGTTATACTAGAATCTGAAGTTGTACAACAAGAAAAGGGAGATTGTTTACCCACGGGAGTCACTATTCCCTTACCTCCTGTAGGGAAAATCGATTTTGAACAAAATGACTTAAGAACACTCAAACAAGTCTGGCATAAGATGAAGAGGTATGAGGATTTTGCTAAAAAATATGGGCTCATCGCATTCCTTATTCAAGTTCAACCCAATATCCCTTTGCTGAAGGCAATGCTGCATTTTTGGGATCCTTCTCTTCGATGCTTTACCTTTCAAAATATTGACATGGTCCCTACAATTGAGGAATATTCCAAGATAATAAATGTTGATTTACCATCCAAAGAAAAGGTTTATTTCCCTTATCACAGGAAAACTACTGCAAGGATACTCTCAAAGTTGTTGGGTGTTCAGGCTAAGGAGATTCAAGATCACATGGTAGATAATAAAAATAATCTGAATGCAACCTATCTGTTACAATTTGTCCAGAACAATGTCGACACTGATTACGGTTTGATTGCATTTGCCCTGGCAATTTATGGATTAGTGATATTTCCTAAAGTAAAAGGTCAAATCGACGGACAAGTAATCAAGTTGTTTGAACAGATAGAGCATAAAGCAAATCCAACAATACTCATCCTAGCTGAAACCATTCGTTCATTGAATTTTTGCAAACTCAACAAAAAAGGACGATTCCGCAGTTGTTCTCAATTGTTGACTATATGGATGATCAGCCACCTCCCTGACCTGAAACAGTTCAATTTCCCAAAAATTGATTGGAATATGTATCGACCAGGATTTCATAACCCGACGAGAGAATATGGCAAGGTCGAATGGCCCATCGAACTCCCTACAAGGAATCAATGGATTCAACTTTTCTTGGGTCTGCAAGAAGTTGTTTGGATGGCTCCGTGGATGTCCCATACTTATGCCTTGTATAGGTGTGGAAGCAAGCCTTGGGTCCCCCTCATAGGTCCATGGGGAATTATTAGTTATGATCCTGCTCTGGTAAGAAGGCAATTGGGGTCAAGACAGTTCATCCCAATGACTCATGGGCTAGCTGATTTTGAGTTTACCTATGGGGAAGAAAATGTCACTGAGAAAGTCAAAGAGGCCATCGAAGATTGGAAAGACGCGCGATATGTTAAACAAGGATCCTCTATAGGTACTACACCAGGGTATCACATGTGGCAAACCAACCGCGGAAAAGGTTTCATTGCTCCTAGAGTTGAAGGTCCCGATCTTCCTATCCATACTTTCAGTGAGCCCATTGACTATGTTGCTGAAGCTGAAGGGAGGTTTGAAATGATGTACCAACAATTGAAAGAAAATAAATGCAAAGCCACATTTGAAAAAGAGTTCTGGAGTGAAAAATTGCGAAAGGCCCAAGAAGAAATACATAAGGAAAATGAGAGATACTCTTGGATGGAACAACAAAATAGATGGTGGAAAGACAAATGCTCAAAACTTGATGCCTCGCTTAAAGATAAAGACATTGAAATTGCTTCCATTAATCAAGAAAACAGAGTCATGCATTCAGATTTGAACTATCTGCAATCAAAATTAGAGGAAAACAGCCAGAATATGTTTCTATTGCAAGAAGAAAAGGAGTCCATAATCGCAGACAAAACTTATTGGCATGAGAGAAGTCAGCAGTTTGAAAAGCAACATGATGATCTTCTCGATAAAACCTGCGGACTTCTCAATGATATTCAACAAATGGCAAGGAAGGCACAGAAAAGGGCAAGGGAAGAAGAAGAAGCAGAAGAGGAAGTGCCATTAGGAAAAGCTCGAGAATTCTTGGATTCCATAAAGAAAGAGTTGGAGTATTTCGGAAGTTTTTATTGAAATCTCTCTAGAAATAGACTAGATTTCTTTTATGTTTTTCTCTGGAATTTGGTTATGTAATGAAGGATCTTTAGCAATAATAATTACTATTTTGGACCACAATCATTCATTCATGCATACATTTGTCTCTCATATTTTGTTTATTTCCTTTTAACAAATAGTCGTTTTCCAAAAAAATAAAAAAAAAACAGGCTATTGTATCACTATTGCTCCTACGCACCGTTACAACACCCGCTTGCAAGCCAAGAAAATGGCAGAAGCTGAGGTAATCATAGAGGATAAAACAGAATTGGAAGAGCTCAAAGAAAAAGTCAACAAGATGATGGAACTAATCCTTGCAATGCAAAAACTGGCAATCCCAATGGGAATACTGTAATCGTTGGCCCAGATCCACAGGTCACTCCCCAACATCCACCAGGTTTTACCCCAAGTGGTCACAATGGTCAGCCCTCTGCTGGATATAACTGGCCACAATATGGGCTTCCTCAAGGGTATGTCCCACCATATGCTGAAGAGATGCATACCACGGGGCCAATTCCTCATGTTGATCTAACCGACAATAATGAAGATCCTACTCATGTCACTCCTCAAGTAACATTCAAAGCTGCTACTCAAGGTCCCCTAGGCAGACCTCAAGTTCACACTATTCCTATACCGCCTGGTGGTCCCTTCATCGTACCTCACATGGGGTTCACAGGGCAGGGACATGTTCCTATTGATGATACAAGAGGAAAAGATAAAGAGAAGTTGGAGCTAATAGAAGAAAGGTTGAAAGCAATTGAAGGCTCCAGCTACCCAGGATTGAAGGACACTTTCGAAATGTGTTTGGTTCCAGGTGTAGTTCTGCCCCCGAAATTCAAAATACCTGATTTCGAAAAATACAATGGTACTACTTGTCCTAAAGATCACTTGCACATGTATGCAAGAAAAATGTCTGCTTATCACAATGACGACAAGCTGTTGATACATTGCTTCCAAGACAGTCTGACTGGGGCAGCGATGAGTTGGTATATTCGACTCGAAAAAAACAACATCAAGACCTTCAAGGACTTGGCAGACGCGTTTGTCAAATACTATAAATACAATGAAGATGCTGCACCTGATCGCACCCAACTCCAAAACATGTCTCAAAAGCCGGGTGAAAGTTTCAGAGAGTATACTCAAAGATGGAGAGCTGTAGCCGCACAAGTTTTGCCTCGCATAGAGGAAGACGAGCAGATTTCGATGTTTATTTATACCCTTCAAAATCCATACTACGATCGCATGGTAAGCAGTACTGCCACAAATTTTACGGATTTGAAGAAGGTAGGGGAGCGAATTGACAGCGGATTGAAGTATGGAAAGATCACAGTAGATCAGGCAACATCGAGCGTGGGAAAGAAGCCCAATTTCATGAAGAAGAAAGAAGGAGAAACACATGCTGTAATTGGTGAAGAAAGGAGATACCAAAAATCAAATCACCATTCTAGAGGCACATATACCCCTCGCCCACCTCAAACACAAGGCCAACCCATTACCCATAATGCCAACAACAACTACTCGTACCGTCCATCCAACACCCCTTATTCTCAAAAACCCAACCAGTTATACCATTTCCAACCATTCCCAAATCCTGACCAAGTATATTTTCCTCAACCAGCCCTATATACCAACCAATTATACACCTCCCCACCAATCCCTAGTATAAATCAAGCTTACACATCTCAACAAACCGCAAACACAAGCCAAACTCACAACCCTAGACCAATGCACAATACAAACCAAGCCCATACCCAAAACCCACCAAATAACTACCAAAATCAAGACAGAAAAGTGGTGATTTTTGATCCCATCCCCATGTCGTATACTGACCTCTTTGCCTTTCTTCAAAAACAAGGTGTGATTACCCCTATTCCGGGGAAAATCCCTGAGACACCTGGCAGGTGGTTTGATGCAAACGCAGCATGTGTTTACCATTCCGAAGTAACAGGTCATTCGATTGAGAATTGTAAAGCATTTAAGTACAAGGTGCAAAACCTCATCGATTCGAAATGGCTTGACTTCAAGCAAATGACTCCCAATGTCTCTGGAAATCCCTTACCTAATCATGCAAATCAAGGAGTCAATGCTGTTGAAGAAATCCAAGGGGAAATATTCATAGACCAAGTGGATGACATCAAAACACCCTTGAGATTTATATTCAAAGAAATGTGCGGGCAAGGGCTGATTGAAGTCTTGATAAAGGAAGAACCTTGCAAAGGTTTAGAAGTATGTGAGATACATGGCGAGGTAGGGCACACTTTGGAGGACTGTAACGAATTCAAACACTTGTTGCAAAAATTAATGGACATGAAATTGGTGATAATAGGAAGAAAGTCCCAAGTCTGGGATGTCAACGCTATCGAAGATTCAGATAGTGGTCCCAGTACTCCTAATATCCCAGTGATGATCCCAAGATTTGAACCAGTATTAAATATTCCAGATGATGTGACGTTATACCCATCCCATGCCCAATGGGTACCTCACTTCAGAAAAATCGAGTGAGTGGTAGAAGAGGTGCCTCGCCCTTTTCCTTAGAAGTCAGACAAATCCGTACCTTGGAGGTATAAGACGCTGTTGAATAATACTCCCAACACGTCAGAAAATATCGAAGAAATTGACAACATTGCCGGAGTTGGGGGTGTCACCAGAAGCAGAAGGATATATAGTCCTGATGAGTTGAGATCAAGTCCCTCATATGCTAGGAAAGGGAAGGAACATATATTTCGTCCTATGGAAGATTTGGGTAAAAAGGGTCCCAATGGTCCGGAACCAAATTCAGAACCAAGACCAGAACCAAAGAACAAGGATTGTGAACTAAATGGGGAGGTGACAAATGAAGAGGCATGTGAATTTTTGACATTTATCAAACACAGTGAATACAAGGTGATCGATCAGTTGAATCGTATGCCTGCCAGAATCTCTTTGTTATCATTATTGATGAACTCGGAGCCTCACAGGAATGAATTATTGAAGGTATTAAAGGGAGCTCATGTCAGTCACAATATCACAGTGGAGAATTTAGGTGGTATAGTGAACAACATTGTAGCCGACAATTACATCACCTACACTGATGATGAAATTCCTCCTGAAGGGACTGGCCATATACATGCTCTGAACATCTCAATGATGTATGGTGACTGCCAAATCGCTAAGGTGCTCATAGACAACGGCTCGTCATTAAACGTCATGACCAAAAGGACCTTTAATAGACTCCCAATTGACAAATCTATCTTTAAACCCAGCACTATGATTGTCAAAGCCTTCGATGGATCAAGGAGAGATGTTATGGGGGAAATTGAGCTACCGATGAAAATCGGACCATGCACTTTTCAAATCTTGTTCCAAGTGATGGATATAAATCAAACTTATTGTTGTCTATTGGGAAGACCATGGATCCACTCAAGTGGTGTTGTACCTTCCTCATTGCATCAAAAAGTGAAATTTATCATGAATGGTAAACTCATTGTCATTTCTGGCGAAGAAGACATCCTAGTTACTATGCCATCAAACACCCCTCATGTCGATGCAGCTGAGGAAGCTCTTGAAACTTCCTTCCAAGCACTAGAAATAGCAAATACTACCTTTGTTAAGGAAGGAGTTCCTTTGTTAAAACCAAGACCCTCATCTGCTTCTCTCATGGTGGCAAAAATCATGGTGCGAAATGGGTATCATCCAGTAAAGGACTTGGAAAGTATGAACAAGGACTAGTGAATATACCCATACCTTGTGATAACAAAGATCGACTAGGATTGGGTTACAAACCAACAAGAGTTGACAGAGCAAGGATCGTTGAAGAGAAGAAGCAAAAGAGGTTGGCTCGCTTGGGGCATTATGAATATGAGGTTGAGAGGATTCCTATTCCACACATCAGCAAAAGTTTCAACAGTGCAGGATTCAACTTCATAGGAGATGTAGCCGCTATAGATGGTGATTATTTTGATGACATGGATGATTTTGTGATCCAGCACCCCCCAGGCACTGTGCTCACCAATTGGGAGGAAGTCGAGTTCCTGCAGCTATTGTGTGATGAAGACAAGTAATAATTGTGGTCAAATCCATTAGCTTTTCCTTAAGATTTCAGATTTACTCTTGTTAAGAAAACCAGTGTGTACTTTGCTTTCATGTTGTCAAAATAATTTTCATCGTTATAATGCATGCATTTCCTTTCTCATGTGACTTCATCTCCTACGCTTTTCCTTTCTCTTTTTCATACTCCAATCAATAAAAAAATAATAAAAAATAAGTAAAATAACCAACAAAAGTGATAACCAAAACAAAAAAGAAACAAATACTGAATACACTCCCTTACTACCAATGATGCAGATCTGACAGCGAATCCATAAATAATGACCATGTTAGTAATCAGTCATATAGTTTTGACAGGAAGGATTGCCCGGTGGCAGGTATTATTATCGGAATACGATATCTTGTATGTCACTCAGAAAGCAATCAAGGGTAGTGCTCTTGCTGATTACTTGGCTAGCCAACCAATAGAAGAATACGGGTCGATGCAACATGATTTCCCAGATGAAGATATTATGGCTTTATTCTCTGAAGAGGAAACAGAGAGAGATAAATGGACACTATTATTCGATGGAGCTTCCAATGCATTAGGACATGGAATTAGAGCAGTTTTGGTGTCCCCCGAAGGAAATTTCATTCCCATCACCGCTAGACTATGCTTTGACTGCACTAATAATATGGCCGAGTATGAAGCATGTGCCATTGGCATCCAAGCGGCAATCGACTCAAAAGCAAAATTTTTGAAAGTATTTGGGGATTCAGCTTTAGTTATCCACCAATTAAGGGGTGAGTGGGAAACTCGTGATGTCAAGCTTATTCCCTATCGCAATCACATCCTTGGATTGATCGAACAATTTGAGCAAATATCTTTCCATCATATACCAAGAGAGGACAATCAGCTAGCTGATGCTTTATCAACTCTATCCTTGATGTTTCAAGTGAGCGGAGACGACATTCCACTAATCAAGATGGAGAGTCGAAATAAACCGGCACACTGTCATGTCGTAGAAACAGAACCTGATGGAAAGCCTTGGTACCATGATATCAAAGAATTTATCAAAAACAAAGAGTATCCGCCAGGGGCATCAGAAAATGACAAGAGAACCCTAAGGAGGTTAGCGATGAGCTTTTTCCTGAACGGGGACCTGCTTTATAAAAGGAATCATGACTTAGTGCTGTTAAGGTGTGTGGAAGCTAAAGAAGCAGAGCAGATAATCAAAGAAGTGCATGAAGGGTCATTCGGAACCCATGCAAATGGACATGCTATGGCTAAGAAAATCTTAAGGGCTGGTTATTATTGGTTAACAATGGAAACCGATTGCTGTAATTTCGTGAGGAAATGCCACAAGTGCCAAGTCTACGCCGATAATATCAATGCACCACCGACACCTTTGAATGTTCTTTCGGCCCCTTGGCCTTTCTCTATGTGGGGGATGGATGTCATCGGACCAATTGAACCGAAAGCCTCGAACGGACACCGCTTCGTCCTAGTTGCAATTGATTACTTTACCAAATGGGTAGAAGCAGCTTCCTATGCTAGTGTCACTAGGAAAGTGGTACTCAAATTTATCAAGAGAGAGTTGATTTGCAGATATGGGTTGCCCAACCAAATTATTACTGATAATGCAACAAATTTAAACAACAAGATGATGACAGAAATGTGTCAAGAATTCAAAATAAAACACCATACTTCCTCCCCTTATCGTCCAAAGATGAGTGGAGCAGTAGAGGCAGCCAACAAGAACATAAAGAAGATTGTTCAAAAGATGGTAATAACTTACAGAGATTGGCATGATATGCTTCCTTTTGCCTTACATGGGTACCGCACTTCTATTCGAACTTCTACGGGATCAACCCCATATTCTTTGGTCTATGGAATGGAGGCAGTCCTTCCAATTGAAGTTGAGATTCCTTCATTGCGTGTGATTATGGAAGCAGATCTAGAAGAAGCTGAATGGATCCAGACCCGTTTTGATCAGTTAAATCTTATTGAGGGGGAAAAGACTGACTGCTCTATGCCATGGGCAATTATATCAGAAAAGGATCATGAAGGCTCATGCGAAAAAGGTCTGGCCTCGCAACTTTCAAGAAGGAGATTTAGTACTTAAAAAGATTCTGCCAGTCCAGAAGGATCATAGAGGGAAATGGACTCCGAATTATGAAGGCCCTTATGTTGTGAAGAAGGTTTTTTCTGGAGGGGCTTTAATCCTAACTAACATGGACAGAGAAGACTTACACCTCTCTGTGAATTCAGATGCGGTGAAGAAGTATTATGCTTAAGGATAAAAAAACAAAACAAAAAAAACAAAAAAAAAATAAAATAAAACAAAACAAAAAATAAACAACAACAAAAAAAAACTCGCTAGGTTGAAAACCTGAAAGGGCAGCCTAGGCAAAAATTAGAGTTATCTGCTAGGTCGAAAACCCGAAAGGGCAGCCTAGGCAAAATTCAAAAGTGAAATATATCCTCAAGCTAATGCTGCAACATTTTTCCAAGAGATTACACGAAACTGGGGCAGATTTTTATTTTTTTTCTTTCTAAAAAAATAAAAATGCATGATTACCAAGCACACTCCAAGCTGATATTTGAGCAAACTTTGGGTTGATGACATTGTCTTTTAAAGAGGGAAACTGGTTCAAATTTCCCAAATTAAACCCCAATGAATATGAGCTAGTCAGATTATACGCTGGGGCAATTTGATCAGGATCTTGATGTTATCTTCAAAATGGTTGGCAAGTGTTCAAGGCTATGTGAAGGAGACTAACATGGTTCGTTGTGAATGTTCGTTTTAAGAAATGCATATTTAGCCATTAAATCATTGTCCTAAATAGTCAAATAACTTGTACCAATTTCCATATGATGAGCTTTCCTCATATATCCTGAATCCTACATATTTGATATTTCTCCTCCATGCATGCATTTTATCAATGAATTTATATTGACATGTGAAAGCATTGTATTTTGGTAATTGTTATGACTTCTTCTAAAGGCGATATGTACAAAAGCTGTGGGATACAACGAAACTTGCCCAATTAAGCAAAGCAACCCTGAAGGCTATCAAAATGGAAGAATGCAACAAAATGAGACATATACCAATTGATCAAAATTTATGTGTTGACCCTGTTCAAGTTGGTCCTTTGTAATGGTGCCAAGGAGCAATGGTGTTGATAGTCAATCCCTGACTTCAAAACTCACTTTCATGATCATTAATCTTTCTAGTTAACATACGCACATCAAAAAGTTTGCGTCTCATGACATAATCATTCATAACATTCATATGATAATCAACTATAATCATTTGTGCATGCATCATTCTTTCATTTAGGTAACTAAACCCCTTAAACAAGTTAAGGCAAACATCATTGCAATAAATCGTTTTTGCTTTCACTAAGTCATGGTTTTCACAACTTTCGTTTTCAAATCCCGAATGCTACCAGGCACGATCTACAAACGTTTTGTTTTCCCAAGTTTCGGCAGTACCCCGACCTACATTCTTGGTGTTCTTTGTTCCGAGTTCCGGCAGTACCCTGACCTGCGTTCTCGTTTCCCTTTATTGTTTTTCCAAGTCTCGGCAGTACTCCGACCTGTATTCTTGGTGTTCTTTGTTCCGAGTTCCGGCAGTACCCCGACCTGCGTTCTCGTTTTCCTTTATTGTTTTTCCAAGTTTCGGCAGTACCCCGACCTGCATTCTTGGTGTTCTTTGTTTCGAGTTCCGGCAGTACCCCGACCTGCGTTCTCGTTTTCTCTTATTGTTTTCCCAAGTCTCGGCAGTACCCCGACCTGTATGCTTGGTGTTCTTTGTTTCGAGTTCCAATAATACCCTGACCTGAGTTCTCTTTTCATTTATTGTTTTCCTTAGTCAGAGTAACCGATCCAAGGTTATCTCATCCATTCGAGTAACCAATCCAAGGTTATCTCATTCATTAAATCATCGTTGTTATTAGGCTTTCGTGATATCCTAGCAGAAATGCTAAAAAATCATCGTTGATGAGAAGTTGATGTTGGGTTATACGATGAACCAGTCCAACGTCCGAAACCCCAACTTGCTAGCCAGATGGCTTTGAAGATCATTCATCGTATTGCCTTCCAAGTTTACGAGGTAAGTTTCCTTTCCAAACAAAATTGGTGTCCACTTCTTTACTCTTTCCTTAACTTGATAGCATTCAAACCGTGTTTTGCATGCTATCTGCTAAGAAACAAGTAAAGAGGGGCAGCTGTTGACACCCAATTTTTTCCTCATTAAAAAATAATGAAAATTTAAAAAAAAATATAAATAAAAAAGATGAATAAAAAAACAAAAGAGTAAAAAGAAAAAAAAGAAAAAAAAGAAGACAAAAGCAACAACAGTAGCAGCAGATGCAATTTTTCAACCATAGCCTGCCATGGACAGCTCACTTAGCACAATAGTCCTCATCTCCTCCTTAATATACTCTCTCCGTATGATAAGATATGTGCACCAATTTCAAGCCATCATTCATAGTTGCAGGGCAAGATACTCACAATCCCAAGCCTCTGAGTTCAAAGTCAAATTGCAGCAGTCATAATTAATTTGGATGAACGGTAAAGGAGAAAAAAATGAACGAGGCATTAATGGCTCCTCAAATTTGCTCTCTATAAATACCAATGAATTCTAGTTCTAAAGGGGGTGGATAATTGAGAGAGAAAGAGGACCCGAGAAAGCTAATGAAGGAACAGAGTGAGAGTATTACTGAGTTATAAAAAAAAAAAAGAAAAGGCTAAAAAAAGAAGGAGCTTGTTTCCCTTTTTTTATAAAAAAAAAAAGGAAGAAGAAGAAGAAGAAGAAGAAAGAAAACGGGAGAGAGAAACCGTATAGCAGTAGAGGAAGAAAGAATTGAAGAAGAACGAAGAAGACATACGGAGGAAGCATTAAAATTTGGTTGATTAGAGACATTTCTAGCGTGCACCATCGTTTTCCAGGAGCAGAGAAGGTAAGTGATTTTCAACCATTCGATTCAGCTATTACACTAATCTAACTGTCTGAAAACTGAGAGTGCACCGAAGGTTGTAGACCGTAGCACACCATACCATTCTTAAAAAGATTCTAATAATCCTGTGTGTTAAGGCACAAATAAAAATGATGGACTCTAAGTTAATAACCGTTGGATATAAATCTCAAGAGATCTGACGGATAATAAAAAGGATGCACCTTAATAACATAGGACCTAGGGGTATGTGATAAAAGCAAGTTCAATCTCAACCGTTCATTCAAATTAAAGGATTTGATCTGGACCGTTGGATCTGGTCAAAAGGGACCTACAGCCACCACATGCAACCAACCAGAGGACGCCACGTGGCGGCCTGTCCTCCACTCCTGTCCCTTTCTTTGATCGGTTCGGTCTGGACCGACCGGTCCGAACCGAACCGGTCCAGACACTTTTTTATAATAATAAAATAATAATAAAAATGATAAAAAATAATAAAAATTGAAAATAATTATTAAAAAATTAAAAATATAAATAAATAAATAAATAAAACCATAAAAAAATTCTTTTTCAGTACCTTTTTTTTTAATTTTTTTCTTCTATTTTCTTTGTATGTTTGTTTATTGTATTTACCAAAATATTCGCAAAAACACAAAAAGAATAAAACTTTCATTTTAAAAAAAAAGAGTAATTTGATTTTATTACACATAAATGATAAAAATAATTTTTAAAAAATATTAATAATATCTAAAAAATTAATTAAAAAGTCGATCTTCATAAATAATAAATAACCAATAATTTGTCAAAAGCTTCAATTATCAAAAGAACTCCTTAGCCTTGAGTTCCCTATTGTATCGAGGGATGCGTAGGAGCAGGTACGCCCCTGTCAGGTACTAAAATAAAAAATATTTATTTTTTTTCAAATATCTTAAGAATATTTGCGAATTAAGACCGACGACGGAATACCCACGATTTGCTGAAGTATTGGTAAAATTGCGGTTTTCTTGAGGTGAGGACCATCTTTTAAATTTTTGCCAGGAGTGCTGGTGGGATTTAAAATGATGCCAACAAAATCTTAATTCCAAAATAATTTCAAGACAATTAACAATTTAATATTTATTTGCGAATTAAGACCAACGACGGAATACCCACGATTTGCTGAAGTATCGGTAAAATTGCGGTTTTCTTGAGGTGAGGACTATCTTTTAAATTTTTACCAGGAGTGCTGGTGGGATATAAAATGATGCCAATAAAACCTTAATCCCAAAATAATTTCAAAACAACTATTAATTAAATATGCATATGAATAAAGCCGATGACAGAAAAATTGGAAGATAACCGGAGTGACGGTTATGTAGAATCTATCCGATAGTCTTGAGGTATGTTTATTATCATATTTGACCATGAGTATTGGTTGGGTTTGATTTTCAAATTTAAAATAGTAAAATCATACTAAAATATGCTTTTGTTATACATAAAAAAAATTTCAAAACTTTGCCGACGATGAAAAAGTTAGAAAAAGATCGTGATTACGATTAAGTAAAATTTTATCTAACATTCTTGAGGCATTTTTTATACCAGATTTAGCCAAGAGTGTTGGTTGGATCTAATCACTAAAAAATTAAAATAAAGTATTTGTACAAATTTTAATTACTAAAATCAATGTGAATAAATTCGTTTATCCTTAACCGTTATGACAATGGTGAATATGGAATATTTAAAAACAAATCATTTTGAAGATAATCATTTTATTTAGAATTAAACTTTTTGATTGTTGCAAACAAATTTTATTTTATTTTTTTACGAAATGAGAATTTTATGTTCATCATTGTTATATAAAATGTTACAGGATTTGATTTTATTCCACACAAAAATAGTTATTTAGCAACTCATTTCTTTGTCATAGTCATTTATCATTTTTTGATAACATGCTGTCGAAAATGGGACATATAAAATAAAAATAATAAAAATATATTCTTTTTTTTTATGGAAACCAAACCAAATTTATTAAGCAATTAATTTAGATCAAATAGGTAACCGTTCTTTGAACGGGCGTGGTAGGGTGCTAATACCTTCCCTATTCGTAATCAACCCCCGAATCCAAATCTAGTACGCAGACCACTTTTATTTAGGTGTCCAATTGCACCATTCCATTTTGTGGATAAATCAATTGGTGGCGGCTCCAAAATCTCTTATTTTTTACAAACAAATCGCCGCATCCTTCCTTTTTTTTTCGCGGCGCCCTCCGGGGCTGTCGCGACAAACAGTTATGTAAAAAAAAAAAAATAGAAAGCAAAACCAAACAAAGAGATAAGTTCTTCATACTCGTCGAGTATGGTAAAAGTTCTTCATACTATTGCTCCAAGATTTGTAAATAGTTCTTCATACTATTTGCACAACAAACAACTTCAACAAGAGCACTGTGACGTTCTCCAGATCACGCATCAATATATTCAAAGTCTAAGGATCCTATATCCTCGTCATGAACAAAACAAGGAAGAAATCGTTATTCAACTTATTATTTGTTCATCATTATAATCTAACAACAATTATTTATATATGAGGCACAATCAATTAAATTATCCTTCACATATCAAAATTTAATTTCTATTTGAATATGTGAAATATGCAAAACTTGTTTACAACATATAAGTATTGAATTATTAAATTCACAATTTACACATTCAGTCATATCACCGCCCATCTGCCAATAATTATTCAAAGGTTTATTTATGTTTTTAGTCCTTGAACTTAGTTGTTCTTTTGGAATTGATACTTAAACATTCTTTTTGATGTTTTGGATCTTTGAACTTTGTTTAAGCATTTGGAAAAAGACATTTCGTCACTTAAGTGAGATATGTCTGAGGGCATGCCGCTTCTTCTTCGCTGCGTCAACAAGTAATGTGCTAAGTGATTTTTAATTATTTTTAATAAATTTGAATTTTTTTAATTTTAAAAATTTTTTCGATAACACATGGCATGTTATCTATTAACGTGGTGAATGCGACATGGCATGTCGTAAGTCATATCATCACTTAAATGACTAAATGACCATTTTCAAATGTTTGAGCAAAGTTTAGAGACCCAAAACATAACGTAAAAAGTTTAAGGATGAATTTCAAAAGAGCACCTAACTTCAGGAACTAAAACCTTTAAAAAGCCCTATTCAAATCCTAATTATTCTCTGTTTGATGAAATTCATCCTCTTTTTCGAAGAGGCAACATGAATAGCATAGGTGATACATCAAGGTTATGTCCAAAATCTATGAGATTAGCAAACACGGTGGAAAAGGATATAATCAACGACTCATGGAATACATATGAGCAATGGCAAATCTTTCCCCTAATCTATGACCAGCCAACATACCAGACCTAGAAATGCAGTTTCAAACTTAGAGGCAATGACAATGTCACAATCCAAGAAGCTCGCTGCCAAAGCTACCATAACAAAAAATTCCATTAATTTAATAGAATAGTTTAACGGTATTAGAAGAAAATTGACTATAAAATAAAAATCTCAAATAATAATGGATTTGATGAGAGTTAAATTTGAAGAAAAAAGTTAAAAAAGATAAAATAAAACAAACAATTAATTTAAGAGATCAAATAATAGTTTTATTAAATTTATATACACGTTTAAACATAAAAAATGGGAGATAAATCTTATGAGATTTGGTATATAAATGAGATGTGAAAAAAGCTTTAATAGGAGAATGTTTACACCAAATTGTTTTAATATAATTCTACACTAATATTATTAGCGGCGAATATTCTTCCCTTTACTTCAACAGTTCAACTTTAATTTGTGCTTTTCTCATTCACAACACAAAGATGAACTTGTTTCTTTGTTACCAAGATTTATATATTGTTTTATTTTATTATATCAAGGATTTGTGCTTTATTTGAGATAACGAGAATGCTCAATCTCTTGCTTGTTTTGAGAACCTCATTCCTTCTTTGCTAGAAAATCCCATTTCCATCACTCTATAAGTCTCTCTCGTCAACTTAACCATGTTTTTATATTTTCTTGGGGCCATATCATAGTTTTGGAGTCATTCCTTTTTTTCGAAGTTTGAATGTGACTTCTGTTTGTAAGATATTTCTCTCTTCTCTCTAGAATTGCAGTTTCTAAAGGGTTTGCTGTTTTCTCTTTTTGCCATGTTGCTGTCTATTTATTTATTGTCACTTTTTTTTTACCAAAAAAGATATTAGTTGATATTGTACTACTACATCTTCTGTGATTCCAGTCAATAAAAAAATTACACATATTAGAATTTAATTAGAAAGTAAACCAGATTAACTAAAAAAATAATTATTTTAGTTATGTGTCATTTTTTTTATTTAACCTGTACTGCAGATAATATGATAATTCAGAACCTACCAATAATTTTTTTTTACACATTTTTATGCACAACTAACCCATTTTACTGTTTATAATTTTCAGCTTTCCATGTTCTATATATGCTTCAGCTTTTTTTTAATAAACTTCCATGCTTCAGTTTTGACCCTTCTAAATATAACTTTTATTCATTTATTTAATTATTTTAGGATAACGAAAATTGATTAAGTTGCAAAAGAATTGGCTCAAAAATTTCAAATCTTATTCTCGATGTAATAATTTTGTCAATGTATAATATACTATAACGCTCATGAAACTTTGGAATTTGTCATGGCTTTGATGAACTCCCTAAATCCAATTCAGCTAAACATTTTGAATAATAATAAAAAAAATAACTATTTTGATGTGGTGAGTGTTTCTTAATTCCTTCCTCTATATATAAGAAAATAACTACTTTCGCATATAATAAATTTGGTCCCTTACGTTTCAAATCATTAATGATTTGGTCCTAAACCTTATTTTTTTTTATTTCAATTTGGTCTCTTACCTTTATTTGGTGTCAATTTGGTTTCTTACATTTCAAATCATTAACACGGTTAGTCTCAACCGTCAGTTGCTATTAACGCTGTCAATTTTAATTCTACGTGACTATTAATTATACACGTGGTTGTGAATAGATATCCCTCTCTGTGTCCACATAATTTGTGGCCCAAAATGTTTTCGTTTTGGATCCTATGTTTCACCTTCTTCTCAATGGAGGGAGGAAGAGTATTTCAGAAATTCATTCACAGCCTTTTAGAGTGAAACGTTTGCTCTGCTAGAGCACAAACTAAAGAGACAAAAACGTGTGTTGGAGCTTAGCTATTCACTAGTATCGAGTAGAAAGAAGACGATTTCAAATTAACAAAGAATACTAACGGTTACCAACGGGGTTTGGTTCAGTTGGTGTAAGGCCCCAACTGAAATCTTGGTAATGGGATACAGGTGCTAGTAATCCCGTGTTCGATTCCCACTAAAAACATTCCGCTGGGAGAGCCAACCACGCAGCTCGCTCCGGATTAGTCTCAAGGGCTCCCTGATATTAAGGGTACTCTTGGGGATACCGGTGGTTCCGCAAGGAATACGGACAAAAAAAAAAAGAATACTAATGGTTGAGACTAACGATGTTAACGATTTAAGACGTAAGGGACCAAATTGACACCAAACAAAGGTAAGAGATCAAATTTAAATAAAAAAATACGGTAAGGGACCAGAGTAGTTTAGCCAAAAAATCATATCATTTAATAATAAAAATTAGTTCTCTTTTGCATATAATTCAGAACACTACATGTGTGTTTTTTTTCCTATAAACGAGAGGGAGGGAGTAATTCTTTGAGCATAATTCACCACTAAAATAACATTAAAAGTAAAAGCTGATGAACTTTGGTATTCGAAGGAAGAGGTTTGTTTAGACTTTTGACCAATACAATATTTGAAACCACCATTTAATTTTAAAAAAAAAAAGTTGATATCCCGATAATGTTCATCTATGCTAGGCAATAACTTTCAAAATTCAGATACTTCATTTTTTATGAATCTTTTGTTTCAATTAAAGATTGCTAGAGTCTAGAGGTTATAACAGTAGCCATCTTCCGTGGCCTATTGCTGAGATCGAAAGGAGGTTGCAACTAACAACTCTACCATCAAGCAATGGTGTAATGAAATTTCCACAAGACATGGATGCACAAATTAATTCACCTCCTAAAATATTGGTACAGTGTCGCATATGCCACGATGAGGATGAAGAGTCAAAGATGGAGACTCCTTGTTGTTGTTGTGGCACCTTGAAGGTAACAAATTGCTTTCTAGTTGATATTGTTTAGTAATGCAGACTGTGAAACTTATTTGTATATGGTGCTCCTTTAAAAAAGAAAATCTCAGACCAAACGAAAATGCAGTAAATTATAAAGGCTTATTTATATATTTAGTTTCGAAAGTTGGGAGTGTTTTGGTTTTGGTCCTTGGAAGTTTTTTTTTACCTTGACTCATACTTAATTGTTTTGAAGATTTGATTTTAATTCATGTCGTTAAGAAAAATCCGTGAATGGCTTATGTAGCTAACGAAAAGTCACATTGACAAACATGTGTGTAAGTATAGCGTGTGACCGGTATGATGTCGTGCATGATCCGGACTCGCATGAGTAAAAGGGCCAAAACACAATTCGCAAACACATTTGGGTTGGACTTTGGCCCTTTTGCTCATACGGGTCCGGATCATCACGTCTTTCTATCGGTGGCATGCAATACTTGCACACGTGTATGCTGATGCGGCGTTCCGTTAGTCACACCAGCCGTTAACGGATTTTTCCTAACAACAATAATGACTCAAGGTCAAAAAAAGCTTATAGGAACCAAAACCAAAACAACCCCAACTTTGAAGGACTAAAAACATAAATAATCCATTATTAAATGTCATAATGTTGGAGTGAATATGCAACTTATCAAATCATACAAATTTTAAATCCCTTAACTTTTTATTATACATATACCAGTAAAATTTTATATTTTTTATAATCAAAGATTTGTCGGGAAAGGGGAGGGGAAATTGTACCCTTCCAGGCTTCTAACCCAGATTCTCACACTATATAATTCAGTAATTTTACTATTTAAGCTATCTCTTGGGGTCAGTAAATTTTTATATGTATATTCCATTATGCATATCTTTGGAATCATAATTGCGAAATGTAGTGCACTTATGGTCTTATACTCCTATTGCAAGATTATTAATATGAGCGTGCTCTTTCCCTTGTTCTAACCATTGTAGTTTGCACATCGAAAATGTGTACAAAGGTGGTGCAATGAGAAAGGGAATACAACCTGTGAGATTTGCCAACAGGTTTGTAACTCTGGTGTTATCTTATTCAAATGCTTGTATAGTCATTATAAGTTATTCAAACATTAGAAAAATTTGTTGGCTCCTTTATTCACATGTTTGTATTGTTACATTGAGTTATTAAGTTCTTGATTCCATACATTTTGCCCTGTACAATTTATTGGCTGTTTTCACTGCAGCAATTTAGGCCAGGATATACTGCACCTCCACTACCTCCCCTGTTCAATTATGATGATTCTCCAATAAATTTTGGGTATATGTTAATCAGTTAGTGTATTCATAGTTCTACTTTTTTATTTATGTTTTTTCCTATGGGTGAAATGATGATAGAATATGCTTAACTCAGATGGGGTATTCAGAATGATCACTTCATGACAATGTTTAATTTTAATGCCAATCATGAATTCCAAGAACTTGACTTTGAATATTCAGCTCCCTCTCCAACTAGTCTGCTACTTATCCGCATTGTTGCGACTATGGTATTTTTATATTCTCTTCTCATCATTGTTTTACATCAGAAATAAAAATAAAATACCTAGGATGATCGCTATTAAGTCACCTGCTTCTCTTACTATGCTTTTGATATCTATTGCAGTTCATTGTTCTTCTTGTTTTATGCGATACACTCCCGATTATAGTTGTACTCAGTGAAGTACAAGAGTATTCGTTGACATTATTCACGGTATGAGATTATAGAACATTGCAGTAGACCGTCTTTTTTATACATTAGTCTAAAAGAAATAAAATGATTTCTTCAATGCATTGCAGCTAGTGTTCTTGAGATTCATTGGAATGCTGGTACCAATCTATATAATGGTTAAAGTTATTACTGCAATCCAACGACTTCAACGTCAGGTTAGCAAACTCAATTTTTGTTCATTACCATTTCTATGAGGTATTGAGGCTAGATGTGACTTTTAACCATTGCTTGTATGTGTACTGAAAATCTAACTGAGTCTAGTGTGTTACTTGTCTAGCACTAATGTATTGCAAATTTGCAATTAGTAATAATGTTACATGCATTTGTTAGCAATGGAAAAACATTGTTTCTATTTTTTTCTGCACAGGATTATTATTCTCATGTCCAATTTCACGAGGAAAACGACTTGGAGCAGTCTCAATTGCGTGTCATTCATATAGAATGATTCCCTGGTCAACATTGGATGAGGAAATTGTTGCATGATTGCAGTGATAAATCAGAGTGAAGAGGGACTTTTACAATGCTATCTATTATGTTTAGGCATGGCAGAAGCATACCTAAAATACAGAGAATATCAATGTAGTCCTTGTCTTCAAAGCACAAGTCGTTCAATGTAACTAGGTGCTGTAATATAATAATGCTCCAAGTTATTGGAAAAAAAAGGCTGGAAAGATCAATGACATTGTCTAATTATTGTGCCGCAAAGTATTTCATTTAACGTGTCACTTGTCATGAATGGTAAAGAAATATTTAGGCTTAATTATGTCTGGGTTCCTGTAGTTTGGACCTCTTTTATGAGATACCTTATGTTTTTTTTTTTCAATGAATATACCCCTATAGTTTACTCCGGTTAGGTATTTGCCCCCAGCTTCTTTTCCGGCGAGTTTTTGGGTGAGCTGAACCGCCGGAGCTCCACCTGGAGCCACGTGTTATACACGTGGCAGTCTCTTAATTTTTTTTTTAAATTAAAAAAAATAAAGTTTAATTATGTCTGGGGTCCCTGTAGTTTGCACCTCTTTTGTGAGATACCCCTATGCTTTTCTTTTTCAATGAATATACCCCTATAGTTTATTCCGGTTAGGTATTTGTCTCCAACTCCTTTTCCGACGAGTTTTTGGGTGAGCTACACGTGGCTCTGTTGCACCAATACGGGTACGGTACCGGATACGGCTACAGTACCGAGCACGGGATACGACATTTTCTAAAAAACTAGGGTACGAGTACGACAATATAATTCTAATTTTATAAATAAATATATATAAGCAAGGTGAAAATAAACGATTTTGGCATTGAAATAGCATATGAGTATCGTAAAATTATAGGTTGATGCTCAAAATAAGTCAAGATATAAGTCCGAAAGATTGATTATAACATTAAAAAATATATTATAAGGCAAAAATTACATTATTGGTAAGATCCACACCTAAAATATACCTTAACATACTAGTTACAAGTACCCAGGAGTACGGTACGTGTACCGGGTACGAGTACGTCAACAGTTTAGGAGTACCCATGCTTTAGAGCGTGACAGTCACTTAAATTTTTTTTTTAAAATTGAAAAAAAAATAATAAAACAGTAGAATAAACTAAAAAAAACAATCGAAATCAATTTGCTAATATACAATACAAAGATTGAATTTTATAATTTAGATGAAATGATGTGTCAAAGGGTGAATGCTTGTGCTTGATTAATCAATTTTCTGGAAATGAAAACACTATATGTCCCTTGACATGGATATATGCTTCATTATGTATGTTTTTTTTTCAAAGCTCTATCTTCTACTTCACCTGTTTCTATTATATTTACTGTTTTTTTTTCATTTTTATAATAAAAATGTCAATTGTTTTTGTGCTGCTCATTTTCGCATGCCACATCCCAAACGGTGACCTCGAAGAAGCTGCAAATCTGAAGCTAGAGGACTTCATGACTGAGAAGAAGAAGAAGAACCGAACGACTGAGGGAGGGAGAGAATGATAGCTACACCCAAAAAAAATTAAGAGACTGCCACGTGTATAACACGTGGCTCCAGGTGGAGCTCCGGTGGTCCAGTTCACCCAAAAACTCGCCGGAAAAGGAGCTGAGGGCAAATACCTAACCAGAATAAACTACAGGGATATATCCATTAAAAAAAAACATAGGGATATCTCACAAAAAAGGTCCAAACTACCGGATCTCAGACATAAATAAGCCAAATATTTATTTAGTCATTAGATTTTTCGTTTAAGTAATTTAAATTTTTTTCCTAACCCATCAAAAACTGTGATTGGCATAAAAGAGATTGATTTTTAGAGGACTTCTAGACATCAGAGTTGAGGATCTTTTGTAGCTTTTTTGGTTATTTTGAATGGAAAGCAGTTTGGTATGCAATTTCAAGCTCGATCATGGTTTAAGACAAAGCCACTTTTATCTCAAAAAAATTTATTCATTTGGGTTGTATGTTGAAGCCTTCTTTTCCATGTTTTATCATGTTGAAAGAAATAAAAGTGTTGGATTCTGAATCCCCTTTTTTATTAGCAAATTCCATTTATTTTATGAAATCCAAAATTATCCTCGTAATTTTTTAACAACTATCTTTTGAAATATTTTTCCGATATCTTCGAATAAAAAAACAATCAAATTACATTAATATATTTTTCTGAGAAAATTCTTTCGAAAAGTTTTTCTGATACGTCTGAATCTAAAAAAATATAAATTAATGACATTTTGGAATTTTCACCGTTAAAATGAAATTTGTGAAAAAAAAAAAAACGTGTTCAAAATCCAGCAACCGAAATAATGTGTTCAAAGGGCGAAATCTTTGAAAAAGTCCTTCTATTTTACATTTATTGTTTTTTTGGATAATAGTCTTATCAATCATTGACAAATACGATCAAGCATTGGGTCAAGCTATAAGCATGGCAAAATTACAAGAGTTTTAGTCAACAAACCCCCAATTTTAGATCCTATATTAATCTCTAAATTCCGTTTTTTTCGATGGGGTTCTGTCGGAATATTTTTCGATATCCCAGAATCGGAAAAATACATTTTCCTTTTTTTGGTTTGCACCCTGGTATCCGGCCCACTGGGCCGACTAATCCAGTTCGAGGGGGGTCCCGGGGTTAAGGTTTTATTCCTCTCCCAAGTTGTTGCGGGGGATCGAACCGTGGTTCGCCCTACCAAGTGCAGCCCCTGGCACCACTGCACCAACAGCCCTTTTTAATAAACGAGCATTCGAAAAAATGTATTTTTTCGACTCGGGGGTATCGAAAAATATTCTGATAGAACCCTATCGGAAAAAAACGGGGTTTGGGGCTTAAAGAGTGGGGTTTATAGACTACTACTCTTCATCAATCATGATCAGCCAAGATTGTGAATAAAGTGGTAGAGATTGATCCACGCTTAAGCAAGGTCAGGTGTTCGAATCCTGCCTTGTGCATGCAGCAGCGTTAAATCTCAGGGTCAGTTGTCCCACCCATTAGAGGTGCCTACAAGCCAGCGAGGAGATTAGTCACTGCGATCGGCGGTGGACACTCCGGTCATGGACTGAATATTTATTTAAAAAAAAAAAAACAAACATGCTACGAATAAAACTTTTCGGCTATAATTTTATTTGAGTGAAGAAGTTAAGTGAGATTTACCCCCAAAAAAAAAAGTGGCAAAATTGTTATGAAATAACCAAAATTAGTGAAATTCATAAAAATAAATTAAAATAATTTTTTTTTATGAGATGATCAAAATAAGTGCAAGGTAGAAAAACAGAGAGAAAAAAGAAAGAAGAAAAAAATTGCATTCCATTCTTTGAGAAAAACTTTATAATTAATAATTAAGGATATTCTATGTTTATTGAATACAATATGAATCCATTTGAGACCTCAATATGTCGTAAACAAGAAAAATAAATTGCATCAAATGGTGTAAATGTTCTTAGCTAATGGACATTCACATTGGAGGATATTTTATAACACTCCTTTTTGGATGTTCATTAAAAAAATGTCTCATCAGAAACCTCACAAGAAAAAAACCCTATGGAACAAAAAAAAAAGTGAAAAAAAAACACATAATTCTTTGATGCCTAATGAGATGCTACCTTATTAAAAATGAGTAAATGATTAATATGTCAAATTAATCCCTGATTTTGTGGACATCGGTCAAATTAGTCATTGAGATTATCAAAATTTCAAATTAGTCTCCGAGATAGGAACATGTCAGTCATATTAGTCCCTAATGTTAATGTTCCATAAAATTAGGGCTAATTTGACCAGTTTCGACAATCTCAATGACTGATTTGACTGAAACTCAATGGTCTTTATTTTTTTTTTGGTAAAACGATGTCGTTTTGACTATTTCGTTAGTTCACGTTAAGAAATATTGATGGTCATTAACGTCTGAGACTAATATGATTGACATGTTCTTATTTCAGGGACCAATTTGAAATTTCAAAAATCAAGGACTGAATTAATCGGTGCTTACAAAGTCGGGGACCAATCTGATATATTACTCTATTAAAAATGGTGCCAAGAAAATTAAATGGAACAAAACCATGCCTTAAAAAAAGAGTACATTGAGTATTTATTGCTTCCCTCATATAGAAAAATCTCTAAGATGACAAACTCCAATATTGTGTACCAAGTGCTCAAAAGTTTTAGTTAGCAATGACTTCATAATGAGATTTTTTATACTTTTACTTGAAAGAATATTACAAAAGATACATGCTTTAGATATTTTTATCTTTGGAATCGAGTGGTCAACCATACTTTAGGGGTAATTGATCAAGTAGAGGACATAAACAAGCAAATACTACAGAAGAGGTTTAGGTACCTGAAAATATTGAATATGATGAGATCTCTATAAATTATATCTCTATAGGAAAAAGGTGGAATCGAAATGAAATTGTCATTGACAAATAATTTGTTTATGCAATAGCTATTGACATTATAAATGAAGAAGACGATCAAGAACCAAATTCAATTGAACAATGTCGACAAAGAAATGATTGGCCAAAATGGAGAGAAGTAATTCAAGAAGAATTAAATTATCCTGAGAAACGTCAACTGTATGGACTTGTATGACTAAAAATACCTAAAGCATGTATATCTTGAAGCATAGGGGGGGGGGGTGTATTCCTTAAAATTGAAAAGGTCCTTGTATGGTCTAAAGCAATATGGTAGAATGTGGTATAATGGTCTGAAGGAATACCTCCTAAAAAAAGGATATCAAAATGATACCATTAGTCCATGTGTATTCATCAAAAGATCTAAAACTGGGTTTGCTATAGTTGTTTCTTATTTAGATGATTTGAATATCATTGGAACTACTGAGGAGCTTGATAGTACAGTAGCATATTTAAAAAAGGAATTTGAAATGAAAGATCTTAGAAAAACCAAATTTTGTCTCGGCCTGCAAATTGAGCATTTACAAAATGGGATCTTTATTCATCAATTCAATCATATAGAAAAGGTTCTCACAAGATTTTACATTTACAAAGCTCATCCATTATGCTCACCAATGGTTGTTCAATCTCTTGATATAAAGAGGGATTGTTTTCGTCCTAAAGAAAATCATGAAACAATTCTTGGTCCAGAAATATCGTATTTAAGTGTGGTTAGTGCATTAATGTATCTATCCAATAATACACGACATGATGTAGCATTTTCTATAAATTTGCTAGCAAGGCATAGTTCTGCATCAACGAGAAGGCATTGGAATGATATTAAATATATCCTTCGTTATCTTCGCGGAACAACCGATATGGGATTATTATATGTGAAAAACCCAGTGTTCAAATTAATTGGATATTCAGATGCTGGATATTTATCAAACTCACATAAAGCAAAGTCACAAATAGGGTACTTATTTGCATATGGTGGAACTATTATTTCTTGGTGCTCAACCAAACAAAACTTAGTAGCAACATCATCAAATTATGTTGAAATCATAACACTTTATGAGACAAGTAGATAATGTGTTTGGCTAAGATCGATGATTCAACACATTCAACAGTCAAGCGGTCTAGACACAATCAAAAGGAGCCCAACAATGATATACGAAGATAATACTGCATGCATTGCTCAATTAAAGGAAGGTTATATTAGGAGATAAAATTAAGGACATATCTCCAAAGTTTTTTTTCACACATGAACTCCAGAAGAATGGTGATGTAGATTTCCATCAAATCCGTTCAAGTGACAATCTAGTAGACCTTTTCATAAAATCATTATCAACTAAAACTTTTGGACAGCTGGTGAACAAGATTGGACTTCGTCAACTTAGAGATTTGTTTACATGAGGGGAAGAAACAGGGCTAACCCTATAGGGGGGCAAATGGGGTGCAAGCCCAGGGCCCAAACCAATTTTTTTTATGCCTATACATATAAAAAAAACTAGTTTTAAGCCCGTGCATTGAACGAGTTTACATAAATCTATTTTTTCATTGGTACTTAGTTAATAGTTAATTATGAAAGAGTGAATAAAATATTTCTAGAATTAAATAAATACAAATTTATTTGTAGACCTAAAATAATTTAGTGATATTTAAATGAGGTGGTTTGTAAAAATTTGTGTAAATGTGAGATATTTATTGTACAAATATGATTTAAGAAACACAATCCAACATGAAAAACTATAACCGGATATAAAATTATATATTAACTATTTTCTCGTTCCTCTTTGTTTTTTTGATGAATTTTGCACAATTATTTACAAATTTTTTATTAACATATATTTCAGAATAAAATTACCAAAGCCACTATGTTATTCAATTAATCATTTAATATATCACCCTAGCCATTTATTTTGACTGATTGATCCTCAAACTACGTATAATAACATTTAATATGGAAATTTAAAAATTTGATTACTTTAGTATTTTTCAGACTGATTTAAAAGATCATGTACCTTCCATCCTCAAGAGTTATGACATAGGGAAAGATTGTAAATTTGCGTGACAGGTACATCACAATTAAAAGATGACACATTAATAAAAACAAAGTAATATTTCAAAGATGGTTTGAAAGGTTCCAATACTTAGCAATGAAATATTCCAGATTTGTGTTTTTAAGCTTCAATTTTGCTCAATGAATTCAAACACAAATACTTTCAAATTAAAAATCCTTTTTCTTTTTCAGTTTTTTTAGTTTTCATTTGATATAATAAAGGTGGACAAAAACACATATTTAAGCTATTACAAAGCCACAATGCACACAACCTTCAACCACCAAAGCCTTATTCAAACCCATTTGGTCTCATTGTCTCATATCACAAAAACCAGAAGATTACCTTCCCCTTACCATTCCAACCCACTTGAACAGAAATCCTAAAGTTACTATAAACTTGCCAATCTCTTACCATTAAAATAAAATAAAAATCCAAAATAGGAAAAACAGAACACTCAAACCGGTCCACAAAACAATTTTTTCTTTCCCCTCAATCCCAAATTGTACCCTATCAGAAAGATAAGAATCGGAATCAGAAACATATGTACCACCTAAAGCTGCCTCGATAATTGTCCAAAAATGTCCAATGTTTCATGTAATGTAAATATATAATCGTTAAGGTGAATCACTATGAATAGAACCACGGCTATCATACAATTTAGTAATGAACCAATATAACCAATCTGACGCATTTTACTCAAATATAGAGAATGAATATGTGATTATCTACTATCATCTAGTAAAAGAATTATAACCTTCTAGTTACTAAATATAAGCTCATAATGTAGACAATATAGCCTGCATATAAATGCGATAATAGTCTGATGATCAAGTATGTCTATAAATGCGGTAGTACATCTATATCAAGTATGCGATGGTAATCTAATCATCAGACTACTATCACATGAGTTTGTTCCTACTGAAATGTTGTAAACTTAAACTTAAGGGAAAATTATTGTGTGATGCCATATGATGAACTATTATATTCCACTTTAGTGAGCATCCTTTTTACCTTCCTCAGAATTGCAATTCCAATAGCAGTTATAGTTATTCTATTTAGGAGAGTGGTTACATCACTAAAAATTTGAGATGACAAAAACATAACAGGAAACTGTACTCTAAAGCATGATGAGATGGCCGCATCTAAGTACGTCTATTGTGTTGTGGAGATTGGTAATTCAAATGGAAATTTTGGTGAATGAAGTTCCTTTCAAATCAAAGTCCAAAACACACATACAGTGCTTGATTTGGCACTAACCAGTGATTATCAGAAACTAAGCATAAAGAAATAAAAATAAAAAGTGATATGTAGAAAGATATGAAAATGGAGGTACCTTTAACTTCTTTGCATCCGTTCCAGATGTACCCTCACAAAGAATGAAATTGGAACTACTTGGGAATGGTCAAAAAGTCTCCCTCTTTCTTTCACCAAAGCATCTTCAACATTTTTTATGTAAGAAGACAGTCATATTAGATATGACATTTGTAAGACCCCGGGCTGACGAGGGCGGGGAGTGATCGCCGGTGCAAGAGGCACGGACAAGGAGCGGCTAATGGCAGGCTTCTAAGGGAGAGGTACATGAATGAACCGACGCACCGGAATGAGAGGATGATCCTAAGGCTGTGTAGGAATGAGACTACAAGAAGGCTTAAATGAATTGATTGGTACTACCCATATCAACAAGATGCATCTTCTTTTCGGTAGCCCACCACTTAAAAACTCCATAGTTAAGCGCGCTTGACTTGGAGTAATTCTTGGATGGGTGACCTGAGGACAAAACACACTGAAAAAACCCGTGTTGGTATGTGGGGATAGTCGCAATCTATTTGTCTGCCAGGGATGTTATAACATTGGGATAAACATAACGAACCAGTGTGCATAAGCAAAATAAGTGTGTGAGTTTAGATCCTTAAAGTACAAAGAAAAACCTCACGGTAGATAGGATTTTGCAATGTTGCACATGTAATAACTTTAAAAGCAACAGATATATTATAAGTTTGATTTGCTCTCCAAACTACAATTATGATTAATTACCAAGTATGATTATCAAGTATGTCTACAAATATAAATGCGATTATAGAGAAGAAAAAATATGCTGTAACTCCAAACTACAATTGGAAACTACTTTTTGTGTGCAATTATCTGCAGAAGCATGACTTTACTCATGATAACTTGGGAAGAGTGATAAACATGGTAATTTAATGCTACAGATTAACCAAAACATCATCAATATAGGAACATCCGGATTATAGTTATTTGAAACTTGAAAAAAAGGCAAACACATCATAAGGATACAGATCAAAACACTATAATTATAAATCAAACAAATAGAGGGCAAAGGATGAAAAATGATTTTATGGAAAGAGAGAAGAGGGACTACTAGAGCTGTCAAAATGGGCCGGGTCAGCCGGGCCGGGCCAAAAAGTCCGAAAAATCATAGGGCTCGGGCTCTTTAATATGGCCTATTTATTCAACCCGGGTTATTTAGCCCGGCCCGGTTCGGGTTTGGGTTCGGGCCGGGTAAACCCGGCCGAGTTAGAAAAAAAGAAAAAAAGTCACATTTTTTTAATTTTATGTGTAAAAAAACACTTATAATAAAATTCTCTTAATTTTTATCAATATTCACATATCAAAAATGCACCTGAACAAATCAAAACACAACATTAATTGTCCTATAAGAGTTATACATACATTTTAATTTATGTAAGAATAGAAAATCAAATATATTCTCTAAAAAATGTGTAAAAGAATAAAACACTTATTATTGTTTAAAAAAATATGTGTAAAAAATAAAGGAAGTTTATTCATTAATTTTTTTGAAAAATAAATATATATTTTTTTGAAGTGGTTGAATTGTAAAAAAAAAAGTGATGTGGGCCTGCCCGCACCCGGCCCGAAGCCCGCTTAGGGCGGGTTTGGGTTTGATACTAGGGTACTTAATTTATAACCGGGCTTTTTGGCCCGAGCCCGGTTTGGCCCGAACCCGAACCCGACCCGCATGCCCGTTTTGACAGCTCTAGGGACTACTATAATTGTAATACCGGTCATTTTTCATATTCGATAAAAATTATATTTCCATGATTTAGATATTATTTTATTCCTTTCCAATAGAAATAAGTGAATTCATTCGAGTTTTGTGATTTATGAGAAGTTTTGATTTTTATTAATATTTAATTATTATAAAAGGAGTTCCTGAAACGTTAATTTGTCAGATTTCAGTTTTTGGGATTTGAATTGACATGATGATTTTTATTTACGATTGCAATGGATTTTTGATTTACTTATTTGTATAGTTAAGTATTTATTATTTGTTTAATTATTGATTTATTTGATTATTATTTCCAAGAGGCATTATGTTTTCAGAGGAGATGTGAATAAATTGATGTTACAGTCAAAATAATTTGGATAAAGGTATTGAGTTTTGTTTTATAAAAATTTAGTTATTATAATTCGAGAAGGGTTATTATTTTGTGGTTTGAGTTATAAAGCATTGTTATAAGTGTTTTATAATTTATTAGATCATGATTTTAATGCACCCTACAAGAGTTTAAAGAAATGTTTATTTTTCCCATGTTTCTTTTATTGTCACGTAAGGAAGGGAAAAAGTCTTTTAAAAAAAAAATAATAATAATAATAAGTGCTCATTTTATTACCACCCTAACCACCCTATTGGTATTTTAATTAAAAGTAAATGAGACCCCCTATTTATACATGTGAAAACCCTTTCATATATCTCACTTTTTCTACCCATTTTATTTTGTCTTTTGGTATTCTTTGTTAACAAAAAAATAATAATATAGTAACTAATCCCTTATGTCCTTCTCCTTTTAAGTTTGACATTTTCTTTTCACACCCCACATTTTTCTTCCCACCCCCCATTTTTTCCGCCTAACATGAAGCGGAAGTGTAAATTTATTGGTTTTTCCGCCTCTCAAGAGGCAGAAAGGGTAAAAAAAGCACTTCTGTCTCATGTGAGGCGGAAAAAATGGGGGTGAAGAGAAAAATGGGGGTGTGAAAAGAAAAGATCTTAAGTTTAACTTCGTTCTCATTTTCTCTCCCTAAAAACAAAAGGAACAAAACAACATATACTCCCTCCCTGTACTACTCGTACAAACCCCCTTCCTCTTTGCAAAAGACTTCTCATTTTTCTCTTCCTAAAACAGATAAGCAAAATAGCAGCCAATATACTCCCTCCTCCAAACTCAGGATATGCTCCCTCCTTCCCATACCAAGGTTTTTCATTTTATCTCCTCTATGACCAGCAACACACAATAAGCGAGAGAAATATACTCCCTCTCACAAACCTCATCTCCTCTTATGTACACTAAATCCATTTTGCATTGCATCCTTCCCACATGAGTACACAATATAACAGTAACATCATTCCTCTCTTTCTCTATTTTAGTTTCATAAAATCAATACGCATTTCATGATTATTATTCCTTCCATCAAGGACAAGTGAAATCAAATCTCCCTTTGAAGAAGAAAAACCGTGGCTGTGAGTAGAAGGAGAAGGAACTCATTTTGTCAATTTTTGCTTTGTGGGTAATAATTTCTAACCCATTTTAATTTATTCCATCCTATTTTAATTAATTGAAATGAGATTATGGTTAAAGTTAGATTTTTGATTTTTGCATGTGTTATATATATATATATATATTGTTGGAAATATGACTATATGGTAGGTAAGTAACAAAGTTTTCATGAGTTTATGATTTATAATAAGTCCTTTTTTTTTGTGTGGGTTTAAAAGAGTACATGGGTTGGACTGGGTCTCCACCTTTTTAAATCCTTTTATGAAAAATTTGGTTTTATCTTTAATTGTTATTGTAAAGGAATATCTTTTTAATATGAAAATAAAAAAAAAATTTGTTATTGACCTGGTATACAGTGGAGAAATGTTCTGAAGGCATATTCCTGATCATGCCTTGTTTTTCTCCACCACTTCTCTTTAACGTTAAAATTGGTCAGTTTATTTATTTTATCTTCTGAACAGAGAGTTTGAGGAAGCATATTAAAAAAAAATAAAACCTCTTCTTCTTCTCTAACTCTGGGCAATTGTAGTATGATGTTCCAACTTCCATCACGAGTGCACGAGTTGGGAGTTGCTGTGTTAACCTTGGGGAAGCGAACGACTTTAATCGATTGCACCTCGGTCGTGCCGGAATTTCGCTGCAGTGGTTTTCCACGACGCAGCTTTCTGTTTAATCTATTTTTCCAACAATCTGAAAGCGAAATTTATTTTCTCCCCCATCAACAATGGCTGTTTCTGTTCCCAAATCACTGCCTGATCTCTCTAAGCTCGAACCTTTGGATGGTATCAACTACAGGCGTTGGTCCCAGAAACTTTTAATCTTCTTTGAATAGCTTGAGGTTATTACGTTTTGTTCACACCTGTTCCTGATAATCAACCGCTGGTTCCTGCAACGCCCTCGACGGACCAAACGAAGAAAGCTGATGAAGAGGCAAAGGCGAAATACATGAAGGATAATAAAGTTGTCCGAGGTCATCTTCTCAACCACATGACAAATGCTCTTTTTGATATTTTTGTTGAACAGAAATATGCGAAGGAAATCTGGGATACCTTGGAATCAAGGTACGATGCTGATGATGCTGGCAGAAAAAAGTATGTAGTAGGGAAATGGATGGAGTTCCAGATGGTTGATGATAAGCCTATCATGAGCAGATTCACGAGTATGAGAACCTGGTTGCGGATGTGCTCAGAGAAGGCATGAAGATGTGTGATGTCCTACATGCTAATGTTCTGTTGGAAAAATTTCCACCCTCATGGAGCGATTACCGGAACCATCTGAAACACAAAAAGAAGGACCTACCACTGCAGGAGCTGATAAGTCACATGAAAACAGAGGAGGCTAATCGTCTGAAAGATAAGAAAAATTTTGTTTCTTCAATTTCTGTTAAGGCTAACTTGGTTGAATCTTCTAGTGCTTTTAAAGACAGGTACAAAGCAAATGGAAAGAAATTCAAGAAGAGCGGATACCAGAAAAATTCCAAAGGCAATAATGGAAGGAATCAGAAAGACAAAGTGCTGCTCTGCTTTGAATATGGAAAACCAGGGCACAAGTCGTACCAGTGCTGGGACAGAACCGAGTTAATATATTAAAAAGGAAAAATTTTCTAGTCCTAATTTTGATAGCAAGTAGTAAACTATTTGGAAATATTAATTATTTTCAAGTAGTAAACTATATATATGATGTCAGAAATCGAAGGTAGAACATCAGAAACCGGGAGGACAGTTGCAACCTCTGAGGATTCCCCAGTGGAAGTGGGATAGTATCTCAATGGATTTTGTGTCTGGTTTGCCGAGAACAGCAGCAAATCATGATGCAATCTGAGTGGTTGTAGATAGGTTAACAAAGTCTGCGCATTTTATTCCGATAAATATGCGTTATTCCTTGAACAAGCTTACCCAGATCTATATCAAGGAGGTAGTTCGTCTTCACGGAGTGCCTTCGAGCATTGTATCAGACCGAGATCCGATATATTCGTCGCAATTATGGAAGAGTTTGCATGATGCTATGGGAAAAAGGTTGAAATTGAGTTCTGCGTATCATCCACAGACGGATGGCCAGACGGAGAGAACAATTCAATCTTTGGAAGATGTGTTGCGAGCGTGTGCACTTGAAGAACAAGGAAGCTGGGATCAAGTGTTACCTCTTGCAGAGTTCACATACAACAATAGCTACCATGCGAGCATTGGAATGGCACCATTCGAGGCGTTGTACGGAAGGAAGTGTCAAACCCCGCTATGTTGGTTCCAAGTGGGGGAGAACTTGATGGTTGGACCAGAAATGATTCAATAGACAACTGAGAAGATCAAGATGGTTCAGGCTAAGATGAAAGTGGCTCAGAGTCGGCAGAAGAGTTATGCGGATAAGAGGAGGAAACCATTAGAGTTTTCTGAGGGCGATCACGTGTTCCTTCGGGTAGTTCCGATGAAAGGAATTAGTAGAGCTTTGAGAACCCAAAAGCTTTCGCCTAAGTGTATAGGTCCATATCAGATTCTTAAGAGAGTTGGTCCTGTTGCTTATCAACTGGCTTTACCACCCTCTTTATCCAATTTGCATAACGTCTTTCACGTTTCGCAATTGAAAAAGTATGTTCATGATCCATCTGTTGTTCTGAAATTCCAACCTGATGACCTAACTCTGAGAGAAAACCTGACCTTTGAGACCAGACCGGTTCGGATAGAAGATCGTGAAGTCAAGCAGCTCAGAGGAAAGGAAATACCTTTGGTCAAGGTAATTTGGGAGAATGCTGACGTATCTGAAGCTACATGGGAATTAGAGGAGAAGATGCGTCAAGAGTATCCGGAGTTGTTTTTGTAATCTAGAATTTCGGGGACGAAATTCCTTTTAAGTGGGGGAGTAGTGTAACACCCCTAATTTTCGTCTCCCGAATAATAGGAAATTAATAATAAAAAGTTTTATTATTAATTTATAGAATTTTTCTAAGTTTATGTTTTGTATTTGATTAGCCTTAAATATAAAAATAAGTGGAAATATTTTTACATGGCAAATAAATGCAAAGTATAAGGAAATTGCATTTTGGTCCCTGGATGAGGACTAAAAGGCAATATTAGAAAGGTTCTTGGAGGGAAAGATTTAAAAATAATAATTTTTAAATTTTGAACTGATCTAACTGGTTAGTAATGCCCTGTAACCGGTTAGACGATGAACTCAGAAACTGGTTTAGTGGATTTTGATGAGTAATCACTCGAATTACTCCGTAATCGCCACGATTACTGCATGGATTTAGTGGCAACACACGCGTCGCCCTGCATGGAGGTCTAATTTGTCTATAAATAGGTGGATTTCTGATGGATTAGGGGTTGCTCATCTGAATTCTTGTTGAAGAGGCTGAGTTAGGGTTCCAAAATCGTGAGGGCAAATTCTCATTCATCTCTGAATTTTGTTGAGTGAGTGATACACATTCACAAAGCTCACATCAAGGGCTTTGTGTTGATATAGAGTTTGTGAGCTGAGACTCTTTGTGTGAGGAGAAATCGTCAATTGAAGTGAAGGTTGGGAAAACTGAGTTCAGAATTTTCTGATTCTGGAAGCTGTGTTGGAACCTTGATTTTGAGTAGCTCAGGTAATCTCTAGGCCTCAAATCTTTCTCATTCGTTGTGCATGTTGCCTAGAACAATCTCTAATTATTTTCCCCAATTTCTTTGGCCAAATTCCATGTCAATTTTGGTGGTTTTTGGACCTTGTTGCTGGAAAACCGAATCTGAGTGCAGACTTGGGGAATTGTGAGAGTTTGTGGTTTCTCTTCAAATCCAGTGAAAATCTTCATCAAGATCGTCTTAGAGGTATGGGAGAAGTCTATACTATACTAGATTTAGACTAAAAATTAAATGATTTAGGATTTGAGTTCACAAAACTCAAAAGGGCATTATATGTTTTTAAGCACAAAGGCTTGGAGGCCAATTTCTTGCTCACTGTGGTTTTGAGCAACTTTAAATTGATGCATGCAAGCTATATAAATGCTGAATTCTATGTTTGAGTGCTTGATTTAAGTTTTTTTGTGTTAAATTGTGTTTATGTGGATTTTCATGCAATTTAATACAATAAACTTGATGCATGCAATATGAATGTGTTTCTGGGTGTAAACATGTTTTCTTTAAGGCATATGAACTTGGTATATACTGAAATTTGGTTAGATTGGAGAAAGGAAGAAAATGAGTTGTTAAAACTCTTGTTTTAATGGTCTGACTGCATAATCTAACCGGTTACACGATTTTCGTAACCGGTTAGACACTGCAGATTTTCAAAGAAAAATCAGTTTATAAATCAGTCCTGAAATCTTAATAGTTTTTACTCAAATCTAAGCCTTAATTTCAATACACAAGGTCTGAATATGGGTTGTGATAATGTCAATAAATTCAGATTGGAAAGATTACAATTTATGCCTTAAATTGATGGAATAATTTCAAGAGAAATTATGTTCATTGGAAAAGGATAAGTGATTTGGACTTTTGAATGATGAAACAATGGTTTTTGAGGTATAAAACAATGTTAAATGTGTTTTGGATTGGGTAGAGAATTGAAGAAAAAAGGGTTTTTCTGAATTGCAATGGTAAACAGTTCAGGTCTGTAATTCTAACCGGTTAGCCTGAAACTGTAACCGGTTAGTACCTGAATACGAAAAATAAAAAGTTAAGTTTTAAATACCATTGAAGTTGTATTACTCAATCTGGGTTTTAAAAGGCATGTTTTGAGAAAAATTCAAAGGGGAATTTTATGCCAAATGTTGTACCTCAAATAAATCATTCAAAAGTAGAAATTGGAATATTTCTAAATCACATTAATTAATGTAAAGATAAAACCAACCATGATGTTGTGCATACATATAGACTGGAAGTCTGGTTGGTAGGATCGTTATCATATTCTGGGAATATGAGGAGGGTACTCCGGGAGTACCAAAGTATAACCTACTTGATGACACATTATAGATATGTGGCCAGTGTCCGGGACCTGGTTTTTATGCGTTCTGGGAACGTGGCGTTCTGGGAACGTGGTGCACACTCCGGGAGTGATGCTTTTTATCCAAGTATGGTTCGGCATTATGTACTGGGAACTAATGTCGGTGTTCCGGGAACACAATGGTGTATTGGATGGAAGTCCAAGATGGACATTTAGAGGCCTCAGTTGTGGATAGAAAATCATACATCATGCCACTTGCATTATAAGAGTTATAATGTTGAAAAATTGGTGTGCTCATATGTATTTGCATTATGATCTTTCCATGATATATTTGTGATTGTAATTTTAGTCTTTATCCATTATGTATATGTGTATACTTACTCCCTGTGCCCTGTTTAGGTGATGGCCAGATACCTAGCATGCATCGAGATACGCCCTATCCCTAGCGGTATATGGACGTATGAGGAGCACCGTGCCACCTTTGAAGGGGAGGTTGAGATTACTCTCTACCACCCTAACCCTCTGGTGCGGGTGCGACCTCGGCGATTTAGGGTTCCATTAGTCTATACTATGCATGTTCCACCTTTTTACACTTATAGAGGACCACCCCCGGCTCAACCTATGCGTCGTTTCCATAGTTTTCGTTTTAGAGCTGCCACTCGTTCCCATCCTTCATCCCATAGAGTTGTCACTGAGGAGACTCCTTCTCCTGGTCCGACTGAGTATGATAGGACTGCTTCTGCGGATCCTAGACCCAGTGGTGGGGTCTCTACACCGTCGGGCGAGGTCGAGGAGGACCCTGCGGAGGATGAGAGCGAGGAGGAGGTGCATGTTGAGCCGACTGTTTCTGCTAGAGGTGGACCCGCTGGTTCATAGGAGCCTGCATAACATAGGTGTTTTGGATCCTAGATCCTAGGGATAGAGCTGTGGAGGATCTGAGGAGCTGCTGAGGACATGGAAGACTTGCTCTGGGACTTCTGCTTTTGGACTTTGTTATATATTGTATATATTGAGAGGTCTTAGAGTGAGCTTTTATTTTAGTGCAGCTGGTCTGTATATGTCTTATCAAAACTTGTTATCTTGACTTTTTATCACTTGCTACTGTACTGATGGGGTTTTATTTGATGGTATGATCTATCTATATATATATATGATGTTTATTTCTGATGTGACCTATGCAGTTTACATGCTTCATGGGAAAGCTGAAAACTGGTGGGATCACACGGTCCAATTGCTGAATTTTGAAAGGAGGGCAATCAACTGAGGAGTATTTATGGAGAAATTTCTTAATAAATATTTTCCAGAAGATTTGCGGAGGAAAAAGGAAGTGGAATTCATGCAATTGAAGCAGGGGGATATGAGTATAGGGGAGTACGCTGCCAGATTCGAGGAGCTGATGAAGTACTCTCCCTATTACTTGAATAACCCTGATGAAAGGAGTAAGTGTGTGAAGTTTGAAGGTGGACTAAGGCCGGAGCTGAAGTCTATCTTCAGTTATCAAAGGATTCAGAGTTTCCCTGCACTGGTGGACATGTGCAGAATGTATGAGGATGATAAGAAGGCGGAGTTGATAGGATGTCAAGCGAAGGGGGTTGGACAGAACTATGGACCCCAAAGGAAGAAGAAGTTTGACCATCGGAATAATGGTCCATATTCTAAGAACAAGGGGAAAGGCAAGGCAGTGATGGATAACCGGAACAAGCCTCGCGATAATGCTCCTTATTGCGAGAAGTGCAAGCGTTATCATCATGGTCAGTTTTGCTGGTCCACAGGAGGATGTTTCAAGTGTGGGAAGCAAGGTCACTTTGCCCGTGAATGCCAGGAATCGGCAAAGGGAGATGCAAAGGGATCTGCTGGAAAGCCTGTGGTACAAGGACGAGTATTTACCCTGAGTGGTAGTGAAGCAACCCAAACCCCGAATCTCGTGCAAGGTAATTTTCTGCTTAATAATCAACCTTGCAAAATCATGTTTGATTCTGGAGCTACATATTCTTTTGTTTCCCCGGAATGTGTGAGTAGGCTGAATCTTATTGTTTCTGATTCACCCTGCTATCTTAGTATAGATACCCCTACTGGAATACCGATCTACACCGCTAAAGTCTGTTTAGGGTGTAATGTAGAAGTTATGGGTCGTTCGTCCCAGGTAGATTTGGTTTGTCTTCCTAACTTACAATTGGATGTGATCTTGGGAATGGATTGGTTGATGAAGAACCGAGTGATCATCAATTGTGAGGAAAAGACAATTCAATATAAGACCCTTGAACCAGAGGGTTATATGTGTTTATTCTCGGCCTCTGGAGAAGAACAGTCGATGTCGATCGAAGAAATTCCAATAGTGAGGGAATTTCTGGAAGTATTTCCTGAGGAGATACCAGGATTACCTCCGAAGCGAGAGATAGAGTTTGGGATCGATTTAGTCCCTGGAGCTGGTCCCATCTCTATTGCTCCTTATAGGATGGCACCACCAGAAATGGCAGAAATGAAGAAGCAAATCGAGGAGCTGTTGCAGAAATAGATGATCAGGCCAAGCGTTTCGCCTTGGGGAGCTCCATTATTGTTCGTAAAGAAGAAAGATGGAAGTATGAGGATGTGTGTGGATTACAGACAGCTGAATAAGGTCACTATTAAGAATAAGTATCCTTTGCCAAGGATTGATGACCTTATGGATCAAGTGAGGGGAGCCGCAGTATTCTCCAAGATTGATCTGAGATCGGGTTATCATCAGATCAGGATAAAGGAGGAGGATGTACCCAAGACTGCATTTCGATCGCGATACGGACATTATGAGTATGTTGTGATGCCGTTCGGATTGACAAATGCACCTGCTATTTTCATGGATTATATGAACCGGATCTTTAGACCATATTTGGATTTGTTTGTGGTGGTATTCATTGACGATATTTTGGTCTATTCTAAAAATCCGGAAGAACATGAAAAGCATCTCAGGATTGTGTTAAAGGTCCTGAAGGAGAAGCAATTATATGCCAAACTTACGAAGTGTGAGTTTTGGTTGAATGAAGTGAAGTTTCTAGGGCATGTAATCTCTAAGGAGGGAATTGTGGTGGATCCCGCGAAGGTAAGTTCAGTGCTAAGTTGGGAACAGCCTAAGACGGTGACAGAGGTGAGAAGTTTCTTAGGACTGGCTGGATACTATCGTCGATTCATAGAAGGATTTTCTAAGATTGCATTGCCTTTGACCAAGTTGACTCGGAAAGATCAACCGTTTGTGTGGGATGATCGGTGCGAAGTTAGTTTTCGTGAGTTGAAGGAAAGGTTAACATCGTCTCCTGTGTTAATCTTACCTGATCCTCACAAGAGTTTTGAAGTTTATTGTGATGCATCTAAGCAAGGACTGGGTTGTGTATTGATGCAAGAAGGAAGAGTAGTGGCGTATGCATCGAGGCAATTGAAGAATCATGAGGTGAATTACCCGACACACGATTTGGAGTTGGCTGCGATCGTGTTTTCCTTAAAGATATGGAGACATCATCTCTATGGCACTACATTCCAAGTATTTAGTGACCATAAGAGTTTGAAATATCTGTTTGACCAGAAAGAGTTGAACATGAGGCAAAGAAGATGGATGGAGTTCTTGAAGGATTATGATTTTAAACTCCATTATCATCCGGGTAAAGCGAATGTGGTTGCAGACGCGTTGAGTTGGAAAGCAATCCACGTTAGTGCGATGATGGTCAAGGAAGCAGCATTGATTGAAGAATTCAGAGACTTGAGCTTGTTGATGCAAGTGGAGCCATCAAGTATCAAGTTGGGGACGTTGCAGATCACAAACGAGTTCTTGGAAAGAATTCGGGAGTTACAACGAGCAGATGAAGAGTTGATGGAAAAGATGAGACTAGCTTCGGAAGGAAAGGAACCTGATTTCAAGATAGGGCAGGATGGAATCCTTCGTTTCAGGACAAGGATTTGTGTACCAAGAGATCAAGAAGTTAGAAGACTAATTCTTGATGAGGCCCATAAGAGTCGGATGAGTATGCATCCCGGATCGACCAAAATGTATCAGGATTTGAAGAAGATATTTTGGTGGTCGGGATTGAAAAGAGATGTGGCAGAATATGTGGCGGCGTGCTTGATTTGTCAGAAATCGAAGGTAGAACATCAGAAACCGGGAGGACAGTTGCAACCTCTGAGGATTCCCCAGTGGAAGTGGGATAGCATTTCAATAGACTTTGTGTCTGGTTTGCCGAAGACAGCAGCAAATCATGATGCAATCTGGGTGGTTGTGGATAGGTTAACAAAGTCGGCGCATTTTATTCCGATAAATATACGTTATTCCTTGAACAAGCTTACCCAGATCTATATCAAGGAGGTAGTTCGTCTTCACGGAGTGCCTTCGAGCATTGTATCAGACCGAGATCCGAGATTTTCGTTTCAATTCTGGAAGAGTTTGCATGATGCTATGGGAACAAGGTTGAAATTGAGTTCTGCGTATCATCCACAGACGGATGGCCAGACGGAGAGAACAATTCAATCTTTGGAAGATGTGTTGCGAGCGTGTGCACTTGAAGAACAAGGAAGCTGGGATCAAGTGTTACCTCTTGCAGAGTTCACATACAACAATAGCTACCATGCGAGCATTGGAATGGCACCGTTCGAGGCGTTTTACGGAAGGAAGTGTCAAACCCCGCTATGTTGGTTCCAAGTGGGGGAGAACTTGATGGTTGGACCAGAAATGATTCAACAGACAACTGAGAAGATCAAGATGGTTCAGGCTAAGATGAAAGCGGCTCAGAGTCGGCAGAAGAGCTATGCGGATAAGAGGATGAAACCATTAGAGTTTTCTGAGGGCGATCACGTGTTCCTTCGGGTAGTTCCGATGAAAGGAATTAGTAGAGCTTTGAGAACCCGAAAGCTTTCGCCTAAGTGTATAGGTCCATATCAGATTCTTAAGAGAGTTGGTCCTGTTGCTTATCAACTGGCTTTACCACCCTCTCTATCCAATTTTCATAACGTCTATCACGTTTCGCAATTGAAAAAGTATGTTCATGACCCATCTGTTGTTCTGAAACTCCAACCTGATGACCTAACTCTGAAAGAAAACCTGACCTTTGAGACCAGACCGGTTCGAATAGAAGATCGTGAAGTCAAGCGGCTCAGATGAAAGGAAATACCCTTGGTCAAGGTAATTTGGGAGAATGCTGACGTATCTGAAGCTACATGGGAATTAGAGGAGAAGATGCGTCAAGAGTATCCGGAGTTGTTTTTGTAACCTAGAATTTCGGGGACGAAATTCCTTTTAAGTGGGGGAGTAGTGTAACACCCCTAATTTTCGTCTCCCGAATAATAGGAAATTAATAATAAAAAGTTTTATTATTAATTTATAGAATTTTTCTAAGTTTATTTTTTGTATTTAATTAGCCTTAAATATAAAAATAAGTGGAAATATTTTTATATGGCAAATAAATGCAAAGTATAAGGAAATTGCATTTTGGTCCCTGGATGAGGACTAAAAGGCAATATTAGAAAGGTTCTTGGAGGGAAAGATTTAAAAATAATAATTTTTAAATTTTGAACTGATCTAACCGGTTAGTAATGTCCTGTAACCGGTTAGACGATGAACTCAGAAATTGGTTTAGTGGATTTTGATGAGTAATCACTTGAATTACTCCGTAATCGCCACGATTACTGCATGGATTTAGTGGCAACACACGTGTCGCCCTGCATGGAGGTCTAATTTGTCTATAAATAGGTGGATTTCTGATGGATTAGGGGTTGCTCATCTGAATTCTTGTTGAAGAGGCTGAGTTAGGGTTCCAAAATCGTGAGGGCAAATTCTCATTCATCTCTGAATTTTGTTGAGCGAGTGATACACATTCACAAAGCTCACATCAAGGGCTTTGTGTTGATATAGAGTTTGTGAGCTGAGAGTCTTTGTGTGAGGAGAAATCGTCAATTGAAGTGAAGGTTGGGAAAATTGAGTTTAGAATTTTCTGATTCTGGAAGCTGTGTTGGAACCTTGATTTTGAGTAGCTCAGGTAATCTCTAGGCCTCAAATCTTTCTCATTCGTTAGTGCATGTTGCCTAGAACAATCTCTAATTATTTTCCCCAATTTCTTTGGCCAAATTCCATGTCAATTTTGGTGGTTTCTGGACCCTGTTGCTGGAAAACTGAATCTGAGTGCAGACTTGGGGAAATTGTGAGAGTTTTTGGTTTGTCTTCAAATCCAGTGAAAATCTTCATCAAGATCGTCTTAGAGGTATGAGAGAATTCTACCTTATACTAGATTTAGACTAAAATCCATGTGATTTAGGATTTGAGTTCACAAAACTCAAAAGGGCATTATGTGTTTTTAAGCACAAAGGCTTGGAGGCCAATTTCTTGCTCACTGTGGTTTTGAGCAACTTTAAATTGATGCATGCAAGCTATATAAATGCTGAATTCTGTGTTTGAGTGCTTGATTTAAGTTTTGTTGTGTTAAATTGTGTTTATGTGGATTTTCATGCAATTTGATACAATAAACTTGATGCATGCAGTATGAATGTGTTTCTGAGTGTAAACATGTTTGTTTCAAGTCATATGAACTTTGTGTAAACTGAAATTTGGTTAGATTTGAGAAAGTAAGAAAATGAGTTGTTAAAACTCTTGTTTTAATGGTCTGACTGCATAATCTAACCGGTTACACGATTTTCGTAACCGGTTAGACACTGCAGATTTTCAAAGAAAATTGGTTTATTAATCAGTTCTGAAATCTCAATGGCCTTTGCTCAAATTTAAGCTTAAATTTCATTATACATGGTCTGAACTTGAGTTGTCAAAGTTCTGAATTGAAGAATCAAAATTATGCCTTAAGTTAATGAAATAATTTCAAGAGGAAATTATGTTCATTGGAAAAGGAAATGTGATTTGGACTTTTGAATGTTGAAACAATGGTTTTTGATGTATAAAACAATGGTAAATGTGTTTTGGATTGGGTAGAGAATTCAAGAAAAAAGGGTTTTTCTGAATTGCAATGGTAAACAGTTCAGGTCTGTAATTCTAACCGGTTAGCCTGAAACTGTAACCGGTTAGTACCTGAAGCTGAAAAATAAAAAGTTAAGTTTTTAAATACCATTGAAGTTGTAATGCTCAATCTGGGTTTTAAAAAGGCATATTTTGAGAAAAAATTCAAAGGGGAATTTTATGCCAAATGTTGTACCTCAAATAAATCATTCAAAAGTAGAAATTGGAATATTTCTAAATCACATTAATTAATGTAAAGATAAAACCAACCCTGATGTTGTGCATACATATAGACTGGAAGTCTGGTTGGTAGGATCATTATCATATTCTGGGAATATGAGGAGGGTACTCCGGGAGTACCAAAGTATAACCTACTTGATGATACATTATAGATATGTGGCCAGTGTCCGGGACCTGGTTTTTATGCGTTCTGGGAACGTGGCGTTCTGGGAACGTGGCGTTCTGGGAACGTGGTGCACATTCCGGGAGTGATGCTTTTTATCCAAGTATGGTTCGGCATTATGTTCTGGGAACTAATGTCGGTGTTCCGGGAACACAATGGTGTATTGGATGGAAGTCCAAGATGGACATTTAGAGGCCTCAGTTGTGGATAGAAAATCATACATCATGCCACTTGCATTATAAGAGTTATAATGTTGAAAAATTGGTGTGCTCATATGTATTTGCATTATGATCTGTCCATGATATATTTGTGATTGTAATTTTAGTCTTTATCCATTATGTATATGTGTATACTTACTCCCTGTGCCCTGTTTAGGTGATGGCCAGATACCTAGCCTGCATCGAGATACGCCCTATCCCTAGCGGTATATGGACGTATGAGGAGCACCGTGCCACCTTTGAGGGGGAGGTTGAGATTACTCTCTACCACCCTAACCCTCTGGTGCGGGTGCGACCTCGGCGATTTAGGGTTCCATTAGTCTATACTATGCATGTTCCACCTTTTTACACTTATAGAGGACCACCCCCGGCTCGACCTATGCGTCGTTTCCATAGTTTTCGTTTTAGAGCTGCCACTCGTTCCCATCCTTCATCCCATAGAGTTGTCACTGAGGAGACTCCTTCTCCTGGTCCGACTGAGTATGATAGGACTGCTTCTGCGGATCCTAGACCCAGTGGTGGGGTCTCTACACCGTCGGGCGAGGTCGAGGAGGACCCTGTGGAGGATGAGAGCGAGGAGGAGGTGCATGTTGAGCCGACTGTTTCTGCTAGAGGTGGACCCGCTGGTTCATAGGAGCCTGCATAACATAGGTGTTTTGGATCCTAGATCCTAGGGATAGAGCTGTGGAGGATCTGAGGAGCTTCTGAGGACATGGAAGACTTGCTCTGGGACTTCTGCTTTTGGACTTTGTTATATATTGTATATATTGAGAGGTCTTAGAGTGAGCTTTTATTTTAGTGCAGCTGGTCTGTATATGTCTTATCAAAACTTGTTATCTCGACTTTTTATCACTTGCTACTGTACTGATGGGGTTTTATTTGATGGTATGATCTATATATATATATATATATATATATATGATGTTTATTTTCCTCAGCAGTGCCCCATAAGTACTATTTTTCTTCCGTGAACTCTGATTTCAGTTTATAAAGAATTCGGCGAAACGTATATATTTTATATACTCAAATCTGACTCTAGAGGCAAATCATATGTTTAAATAATAACTACTAAGGTTTCCTACAAATAAGGGCGTGCTTCCTCGAGAGTCTTTTTCAAATCTAAGATAATACTAAGCCGAATTCATGAAACGGTTTAGGTCAAAAAGAGGTTTTGATTAAGCTAGTAATAATATTAAAAAGGAAAAATTTTCTAGTCCTAATTTTGATAGCAAGTAGTAAACTATTTGGAAATATTAATTATTTTCAAGTTAAAAAGAGAGCGTCACACCCTTTGGTGGTATCGCTCCACAGGTCAATGTTGCTAAGAAAGAAGAGATAATTGTTGCTGTGGTGGTAGAAGCAAATCTGGTGGAAAATAAAGTTGATTGGCTACTAGACACAGGTGCCACGAGACATTTTTGCTCCAACAAGGATCTCTTTCAGGAATTCTATGATGTGGCAGACGGTGAACATGTCTTCATGGGCAATTCAGCCACTGCTGTGGTTCTTGGTAAAGGAAAAATACTCCTGAAACTCACCTCTGGGAAAACTTTAGCTCTGAATGATATGTTGTATGTCCCCTCCCTTCGTAGGAACCTAGTTTCTGGTAGTTTGCTCAATAAGGCTAGTTTGAAACTTGTGTTTGAGGGTGATAAAGTGATTTTAACAAAAATTGGGGACTTTGTGGGCAAGGGATATTTGTCTGATGGGCTGTTTGTTTTGAACACTATTCCTGTTATTGCTAATGGAAACATTTCTGGTTATGCTTATATTGCTGAATCTGTTAATTTGTGGCATGGTAGATTGGGACATGTGAATTTTGGTTCAATCAAAAGATTGAAAAATATGCATCTTATAAATGCGTCTAATGAAAACAAATGTTATAAATATACTGTTTGCGTTGAAGCAAAATTTGCAAAGAAACCTTTCAATCATGTCACATCTAGAAGCACTGAATTGCTTGAATTGATACATTCTGACTTGGCTGATTTTAAAAACACATTGAGTAAAGGTGGCAAAAAATATTATATAACTTTTGTTGATGACTTTTCCAGATATACTAAAATATATTTGTTAAAGTCAAAAGATGAGGCTACTCAAATGTTTTTAAAATATAAAGCTGAAGTAAAAAATCAATTGGATAAAAAGATTAAAAGACTTAGGTCTGATAGAGGTGGTAAATATAGCACAAATTTCCTAAAAGAATTTTGTGATGAAAATGGTATTATATATGAAACCACTGCTCCCTATACACCTCAAAAAAATGGCATAGCTGAACGAAAAAATAGGAGACTAAAAGAAATGATAAATGCTATGTTATTAAGTTCTGGTATGCCCGATAACATGTGGGGTGAAGCTATTTTGTCTGCATGTTATATTCTAAACAAAGTTCCTCATAAGAAACTAGATAAAACTCCTTATGAGTTGTGGAAAGGTTTTGCACCTAATTTAAATTATTTAAAGGTTTGGGGTTGTTTGGCTAAAGTTGCATATCCAGAATATAGAAAATCTAATATTGGGCCTAAGACCTTTGATTGTGCTTTTATTGGCTATGCTCAGAACAGTGCTGCATACAGATTCATGTGTTTGAATGATAATTCTATTTGTGAATCTAGAGATGTTGAATTTTTTGAACATGTGTTTTCTCTTACTAAAACTGTAATTGAAAATGTTACTCATTCAAAACTGATTTGATGAATGAATTTATCTCTAGGGAACATGTGAATGAACCTAGAAGGAGTAAGAGGAAGAGAACTGAGAATAGCTTTGGGCCTGATTTTATAACTGCTTTTGTTATTGAAAAATCTGATAAAATCAGTGAACAATTTGTTTCTGTATTTTTGATTGATGATGGTCCTAAATCCTATAAAGAGGCTTTAACCTCTATCGATTCTAGTTTTTGGAAAGAAGCAATTAAAAGTGAATTAGACTCTATTTTGATGAATCACACTTGGGATTTGGTTGATTTACCTATAGGTAGTAAACCTATTAAGTGTAAATGGATATTTAAAAGGAAATTTAGACCAGATGGGTCTTTAGAAAAATTCAAGGCTAGACTAGTGGCAGTGGGATACACTCAAAAGAAAGGCATTGATTATTTTGATACATATTCTCCTGTGACTAAAATTGCTACCGTTAGATCTTTGATTGCTCTTTCAGCTATTCGAGGTTTAATAATTCATCAGATGGATGTGAGGAAACCGCAATTGGTGGTTGGAGAGACAAAGGAACCCTAGGAATACACCTAGAAGGGGGGGTTGAATAGGTGTAAAAGAAACCTTGAAAGATTTTCGAACGAAACAAATCGAAACAATCAAAACAAATGATTTTTGCAAATTCTACAGCATTTAATCGATTAAACTGAAATTTACTCGATTAAGCCTGAAAGTTCAAATTGTCTTAATCGATTAAACGAACACTTAATCGATTAAATCTATCAGAAACTGAAAAATCACTTTTCAATCGAATACGAAAATCAATCAATTAACACGTAAGATCAGAGATTCAACGGAGATGATTAACACCTATATTCTTATTGATTAACCTAGTTATGAAAATGATTTTCCCCAAGTTAATTTGAACAATAAAGATTCAATTCAATCAATTATGAAAATCAATCTTTCTAGGTTTTCAACCAAGAACACAATTAAAGACTTGAATTGTAAAGAGTAAGAGTTTAGAGATACGACACAGTGATTTATCCTGGTTCACTTTCATCCGCTTGAAAGCTACATCCAGTCCCCTCTTCAACCAAGAGAGATTCTTCACTATGAGGAATTAGAGTTCTCAAATTACAAGTGATTGCCTCACAAGACTTCCTTCTTGCTAGCCTACAAGAGATAACCGACACCCTTGCCTTGTAATCCTATTGATCTTCTCTCTAATCTAACCTCTACCCCTTGTTGATAATCGACACAACAAGTCTTCAATTGCTTGATGATAATCCACACACCAAGGCTTCTCCTTGCTTGATTCACAACCAAGACTTCTTCTTCTTCAATGAACGTTGCTTGATGATAATCGACACACCAAGGCTTCTTTGTTTGTTGTAGTGGCTTGCCTTATTGAAAATATTACAACTCAATGAATACACATAACAATCCTAATGAATCTCAATCAATAGCTATGACAAATCACACAAGAGATTCAAAGGTTCTTGATCAAAGAATATGAAAATAGAAAAGCTTTGATCTTTGAAATTGAGAGAGAATAGAGTGGCTTGATTCTTTGTAAAATGAATATCAAAATGATAGGTTATGATCACAAAGGTTAGGAAAATGTTTTTATAGAATACCCAAAAGTTATGGCACTTGAAAACTGATTTTGAGAAGTGAAAATCGTATTTTAAAAATCAGATCAGCAGTGTTTACTCGAGTAAATTGCAGCATACTCGAGTACCATGCGAGTATAATTGCATCATACTCGATTAAATCCACACTGCACATTTTAGAAACTTGTTTTCTCAAAAACCAACCTTTCCTTTCAAACCTTTAAGCCACCTATTGATTCTAGGTTAAGTGAAAACTCAAATTATGATTTAATCATGACTTATGAATGAGATTCACTACCCTCTAAACAAACTACCCAAATGAAAACCTATGAAGCTTGAGAAGCAAAAGATAAAACAAAAACAATTACACTCAAACTTAAGTCTTCATGAGCTTGCTTTCTCTCTTCTTCATTTGATGTTTGTTGTTGCTTGTTGAACTTGAACTTGATCATCACATGATAGCTTGTTCAAAACACTTTGTCATTATCAAAACATTCATCATGGAACTTACAGGATGTACAGACAGCTTTCCTCAATGGAGACCTGGAAGAAGAAATTTACATGGAGCAACCAGAGGGATTTGTCGTTGCTGGACAAGAGAACAAGGTATCCAAGCTCAGAAAATCTCTCTACGGTCTCAAACAGGCACCCAAACAATGGTATGAAAAATTTGACCGTACTTTAGTAAGCAATGGATATGTTGTGAATGTCTCTGATTCATGTGTTTACTCAAAATTGTTTGGTTCTGATTGTGTGATTATATGTTTGTATGTTGATGACATGGTCATTTTTGGCTCTAACTTGGAAGTAATAAATGACACCAAATTGTTTTTGTCTACTCACTTTGACATGAAGGATTTAGGTGAGGCAGATGTTATACTTGGTGTTAAAATTAGAAAAACTGAAAATGGTTTTTCATTGTGTCAATCACATTACATTGAAAAGATACTTAAGAAATTTGATTGTTTTGATGAAATGCCTGTAAGAACACCTTATGACCCTAGCATGAGTCTTAAAAAGAATAATGGTGATAGTGTTTCACAAGCTGAATATGCTAAGATTATAGGAAGTGTTATGTATCTCATGAACTACACAAGGCCTGATATTGCTTATGCTGTCGTAGGCTAAGTAGATACATCCTAATAATGAACACTGGAAATGCACTTCGTCGATTGTTAAAATACCTTAAGGGAATAAATTTATGTTTACATTTTAACAAGTTTCCTGCTGTTTTAGAAGGTTATTGTGATGCAAACTGGGTAACAGATAATGATGAAGTGAGTTCTACTAGTGGATATGTGTTCACTCTAGGTGGAGGAGCTGTAGCAGGTCAAGAAGCTGAATGGTTGAAACACTTGTTAAATGATATTCCATTGTGGGGGTCGTCTGTACCAATCGTCTTGCACTGTGATTCACAAGCTGCTATTGGAGTTGCCAAAAATTATGCATATAATGGCAAGAGAAGACATATTCGTATAAGACATGGTGCAGTTAAACAACTTTTGAAGAATGAAGTAATATCTCTGGAATTTGTGAGATCAGAAAGAAACCTAGCAGATCCTTTGACAAAGGGATTGACAGGGAAAATCATTCAAGAGACTTCTAAAGGGATAGGACTTAAGCTTTTGGCTTGAACATTATGTGTTTCACTACAATCCATCCCTGTTTATGTGGTAGTGCTTAAAATCCATAGCCTTAGGTGTTGGGTGGTCCTTAAAAGGACCTGATGGAACAGTCTGTGTTAGTGCTTAAAATCCATAGCCCTAGGTGTTGGATGGTCCTTAAAAGGACTTGTTGATGGAAGATTGTGATGACTTGATGGAAGATTGTGATGTAAGTCTAAAAGACTTAATAACTTTATAGGTCTATTTGTTGAGTGGTCTATTGTTGTTATAGACTTGATAAAGTTATTGTTTATATGAGTGTGAAGGTGGGCCGCCTTCTATGAAAGAATATGGAATTTTCTTTATAGAGCGCTCATGGAACCAAGGTATACGCGCAGGGCCTTCAATAGCGCTTTGATTGTATCGCGGAATAGCATACATTAAGAAATTAATATGTGTTGTGGGGGTCTCAACTTGAGAGTTTTTGAAAGTTCAAGATTTATTTCACTTTCATTAGCTATGTTGTTGCCTCATTTCACTATGCATTAATTCAATCGAAAGATATTAATGTTTAAGTAACTTAGTTTCTTCCTTTGCCCAGAAAAATGTATTTTTAAAACATATAGTCATATGTGGGGGATTGTTGGAAATATGACTATATGGTAGGTAAGTAACAAAGTTTTCATGAGTTTATGATTTATAATAAGTCCTCTTTTTTTATGTGTGGGTTTAAAAGAGTACATGGTTTGGACTGGGTCTCCACCTTTTTAAATCCTTTTATGAAAAATTTGGTTTTATCTTTAATTGTTATTGTAAAGGAATATCTTTTTAATATGAAAATAAAATAAAAAATTTGTTATTGATCTGGTATACAGTGGAGAAATGTTCTGAAGGCATATTCCTGATCATGCCTTGTGTTTCTCCACCACTTCTCTTTAACGTTAAAATTGGTCAGTTTATTTATTTCATCTTCTGAACAGAGAGTTTGTGGAAGCTTATTAAAAAAATAAAACCTCTTCTTCTCTAACTCTGGGCAATTGTAGTATGATGTTCCAAACTTCCATCACGAGTGCACCAGTTGGGAGTTGCTGTGTTAACCTTGGGAAGCGAACGACTTTAATCGATTGCACCTCGGTCGTGCCGGAATTTCGCTTTCAGGGCAGTGGTTTTACACGACACAGCTTTCTGTTTAATCTATTTTTCCAATATATATATATATATATATATATATATATACACAGGCTATCGGACTTCAAAATCATATAAACTTGGCATTTTCACAAGGCGATAATCGGTTATCTTCAACTAGTAAACGATTATCTCAGTTAAAAATTAAAAATTTCAAATATTCAAAATAAAATATTATATTTCATTTTCCACCAAAATTATTTTATACCAAAATAATATGTTTTATTTCTCTAAAATCATTATCATAATTTAATATATAATATGAAAATTGAGGGATGTTTCCGAGCTCTTGTTTGCTCAGGTTTGATAATCACGGATCGGTAAGGCTCGCCTTGTTGTCCTAACCTTCTTTCGAACTATCATGTTGCAGAAAATCTTCGCAAGTCTTTTCTTTGAGCTCGGATTTGCTCTAAATGAGAGTGTCTTTCGATACGTCAACTTTAGTTTATTGATTTCTTGCATCTCTTGATATACACCTGTCCCTCGTGAAGATTGGGCTAGTCCGTTTTTGGAAGAACTTTATTGGATGATGAAGGGAGCAGTGTCAAGTGCGGATCTTGAATCCAGACAATCTTTTGAAACAAAAGGGTTATCATATACTTGTCAAGCTTGTGATGGAAAGGCTTGATTCTTGACAAACTACCCTTTGGTACGTCAACTCAAAAATGTGTTTGCTTATTTATCCCCTCTTTCCTAACTAGCCAATAATACTTAATTGGAATTTGAAGTACATGCATTTACACTTAGTTGTTTTCTATTTTAATACCTCAATGCTTTACCTTACTTCATTAAAAGAGTTATATATGCAAACCCTAAACATCACTCATCCATTCTTACACACTGATTACATACAATTCACAAACAAGAAAAAGGGGAATTAAAGTTCATCTTTCTATTACTCCAAATCAAACTTAGAATGAATAACTCAAACTTGGGCTCAAGGAGATAAACTTTCCACTGAATATGAGAAGGAACATTATTGGCTCAAGGAGATAAGTTCCATAATAATATGAGGATGGACATTATTCCCAATATTCAATTATAAATAAACTGATTGTTTTTATAACTCCTCCCATAAGCCGAGCATAGACTGACTGCATTTTCGTTGTTTTTTATTTTCATAAAAATGAAAATAGTAAATCAAACAACCAAGCATGTTTTATCACCTACATAGATCAATTTCCATACCGTGATCCCTCAATTTTGTTTTTATGATTAACACAACTTTTAAAAATGGGATCCATAAATAAATTTTAAAATGATAAAAATTGACACCCAATATTTATTTTTCAATGGAAGGGATCCATCCTCAAGCATTGCAGCCTATAATAATGTTCAGCCTCCTGTGAAGGATAATTGTGGTTAACATCACAAAAAAAAAATTAAATAAATAAATAAAAAAACCAAACAAGTTTCTGAAAAACTTTAAAAACTGAAACGAAAAGTACTTGTAGAAACTGAAAAATGTTTCATAAAAGCAGAAAACAATTTCTTAAGACCAAAAAATAGTTCCTTTTTGCACAAAAAAAAAAAAGGTTCCTTTTATTAACCTTTCAAATAAAAAAGTAGATAATTAAGTACCATTTCGCCCCTTCCATTTATATCCTTTACCCTTTCCATTAATGAAAATAAAAATCCAAAAAAGTGTACCTCTCACAGAACAATGATTGGCGATACCAATCTACTGGAAGAAACAAAGAATAAGAGAGCCTCTCCAAGGACAGGTCAGGAATAAAAATAAAATAATACCAACAACACCATCCAAGGGGAATAAAAGGGAGGACACAAAAACACTGAAATTTTATAAATATAAAAATAATTGAAATGCAGACACAATGACTATGGTTTAAAAGCAACCACAACAGATAAAGATAAAATAAAATTTAACAACAGTCTAGACTAGACAAACGGACACACATCACAGACCCAAAGTTTTAAAACAAAGTTCAACAACACAAGGGGCAAAGCATACCCTTTTATTAGAAAGGAAAGGCACAAAGCAAAGAAACATAAATAACAACACTAGCAGATTATTCTTCCTCTGATTCTGATTCCGCAGTCTGAAGCCAATCAATGAAGGGTTTGACATTCTTCCAAATCTGAGAGTCCTTGTTATCACCTTTCAGTCCCTTCAGATACCACTGCACTATGTGCTCTTCCTCCAACACATCAGCATCATAGAGTGCCTTCAGAACCAGGGCAACCTCCTTCAATGCATTGGAATTGGGCTTGGAAGAAAACTCCTCAATTGCATGCAGCAATAGCTGTGAACCCTCTTCCTCAGCAACCGCAGCCACAAGGTATCCCTTCTTCTTAATTGCTTCTTTAGCAAAGCCTTTGTCAATGCCATCAAATATGGCTTCATAAAGAGCACTGATCTTTTCTTGAGCAGATCCAGGAAATGCTGCCAGATTGGACTGCAACTCTTTTGCACCAATGCCTTTCTTCAAACTTGCTTTCACTTCCCCAACCAGTTTACGGTAGTCCGTCGAGTTGCCACTATCAGAACCATCACTGGCCTTACCCGGTGCTTTTTTCTTCTTCTCTGGTTCAGTTGTAGAGAGCATAACCATATCAGCTGTCACAGCACTTAACTGTTCTTGGATGCGTTGACGAGCAGCATCCAGTGATGTATCAGTTTGCCATTGCACATCATCGTCATCTTCATCTTCATCATGATCATGAGCTGCCTCTATCTCCTCAACTTGACTGTGAGTGGGTGATGTGCGGTCCTCATCAGAGCCACTTCCTTTCTTCTTTGAAGAGGTTGATTTTGCACTGACACTCTTTGAAGTTGAAGAGCCTTTCTTCTTAACCTCTTTCTTCAGTTTTTTCATCTCCTCATCAGCTGCTTCACCTTCCTTCAGTCTCTCCTTCTCAGCTCTCCTCATGGCCTTCTTGTCTTTGGATCCTTTCTTAACTTCAGGAGGATTCTTAATGATAAAGGTAGTCAGCTTGTCTCTCATATCCACATCAGAAAGAAAACCACAAGCAGCACATTTCAGCTGGATCATTTGAGTCTTGGTAATTAGGATCTCAGTTTCAGGATTCCGACAGCCATAGCACTGGACATACTTCTTGATGAAGTTCTCGAGAAGGCCAGCAAGTTTTGCAGTATCATGAGCCCCATTAACATGAGAAGTGCCAGTTTTCTCATCAAATTTGGATTGGGCTCCAAGTTCACAACCAAAATACTTAGTTGTGTAAGCAGCTGGCCTTGCCAAGGCTTTTGCAATATCAACCATATTGACGATATTAGTTTTAATGCCATTACCTCTACCCTCAATTTTGGTAATCATTCTAGGCATCTTGTACCTATAGAAGGCATCATCACTGTTACTGGCACCAATGTTCTGCAAAGCCATGATGACTCAAACACGGAATGTCTCAAAGAAACACACTAGATGCCACAGACAGCAAAAATTCAGGGATTCAAAGTATATGCAGCTGCAATGTCAATTGCTGATTGTAGTTACAAGCACTCTCCTTTTGCAATTACAGTAGGCAGCCAACAACAGCTAAAACGCTCAGTATGTTCCTGGTATGGTGCACGATGCATACAGCTAAGTATTCTTGGAAACGGCCTGTTCTTTCTTCTGGACGGCGAAAAGGACTCTCCAAGCAACTCAATTGCTCCCAAATGGATGATGATAGCCTGTTCAAACATGAAAGAAACTTCAACGTGACACCTTCACCTTGAAACTTCAACTTGCAAGAATCCTGAATCATCAACCAGAAGCTTCATTATTTACATAACAAGAATAAAATAAATACTCAATGTTAACACTTCCAGAAGGGGAAAACTATACAGTATGGCAAAGTAGTTAAAGATCACAGCATCAATGCCCAAGCAAAAAATAATATTCATCAAAACAAATAAATATACAAGATACAAGGAAAAACATTAGCATGATCAAAAAACATATTTCCCAAAGAATAAACACAAAAGTTGCCTTCTTTCCTGAAAATCAATTAGTTTAAATGGCTGCTGGGTGTTCCATTAAACATGAAGTAGATCAATGAAACAACACCACCAACAGCAACAATCAAGCATTATCCGTGAACACTAATAAAACCACGACAATCAACTGTCATTAATGAACACAAAGCAGATTAATAAAGAACAATCAATGTAATCCCACAAAGTGAAATCCACCTCAAAGATCAATGCACACTATTCGGCTTCAGCTCTGTCGAAAAAATCGTTAAAGCAGATCAATCAATCAAAATTCAGAAATTAAGAACATACCAAACATTAGCATAAACTATAAACAAAACCCTAGAACAGAAAAAGGGATCATTCAATCACCATAATCAAAATTATTAAATATTAAATAAAATAATTTCAATAACAACAGAAGAACTACGGCATTGTTCACCGCCATTCGCATGAATATACAGCAAATGAATTAAACACAGCGACGAATAAAAAAAAATCAATTTCAATAAATAATCAGATCTTAATCACATAAAAATCAAACCCCAAAAATTTAATTAAAAAAATTAAAATCCCCAGACAAAATAAATCTATCAAATCTACACAGATGCAGCTAAGAACTGATATTGATTACAGGATCTACGATTAATTTTATTTTCAGACAGAACTTCAAATCAAAATAAACAGATATGAATTCAAATAAATCCGAAGAAAAATCGAATAGAAATTAAAAGTTAAAAATAAAGATGTGAGAACCGTGGTACCTGAAAAGAATAGAGAGATTGAGAATGAATAATGCAGAGGCGAAGAGGGTGAAGGAGAGAGAGAGATTGAGATGAAAGGAAAAGGAAAAGGGTGCGGCACAGAGACAAGAGAGATTGTTGTGTTGTTTTGTGTTGTGAAGGCTATAGCGTGAGCTATGCCCTTTATATACTTCTTTAGGGTAAACTATTTTCTTTTTCATTTATATTTTATTATTATTTTTCATTCATATTATTATATTATTTTATCTTATTTTGAGGGAGTTCTAGAGTATTCTTCTCTTTTAAAATTTGGTTTGTTTCTATTTTATTTTATTTCTAAATTATTGATCTTGTTAAAACTTTTAAAAATATTGTCCATCAAAGTTAACTTACGTTATAAGGAATTGACTCATAACAGATAAAAGTTGAAAGTTCAAATCTTGATATCAATATCAATATTTTGTCGGTGGATAATCTAGAAGTACTTATGCTGAGTCGTGAAACATGCCTTGACCCAACTTGCTTAAAATTATGATTGAGCATGGCATGGCAATGGCTCGGGTTCGGGTTCGAGGCAGGTTTCGCTAATCTTGATCTCGTACCCATTAAAATCGGAAGGATTTGAGTACAAATTTAAGGAGAGTGGATATAAAAAAGTAAAACTCAAACCTGTCTCTGTTGAGTTCGAGAAAACATATAATAGTGTATTATATTATATATTATCTAATTATCCTATATTAATAATATATTAAGGCTTAATAATATTTTTTTTACCACTATCTTATTTCGAAGATGACTTTGATCTTTGACTTTTTTCTGAATTTATTTTTCAAAAAGACACATTGTGGATTTCTTTTTATCATTATTTTCATAAAAATTTCAACTCGGTAATTTATTTTCATCAAAATATCTATTTTGGATATGAAATTTGTAATTTTTAGGATGAATCTTACAATAAGATCAATGAAAAAATAAAAATAGAGATGATGAATTTAGATGAAAAAATCTATAATTGGCAATAACACCCCTACACCTTATGGTGTTGAAGAAAGAACAAATTTGAAATTTTTGAAAAATAAAAAATGCATCTTAAAAATTTGATAAATGAATAAAATGTAATTAAGTATAATATTAATTAATATTAATAATAAATAGAAAAAATATAATATTTATTTTATAATAATGTAATCTATTATCTATATATAAAAGGACGCCAATTCGAGGTACCACGTTTGTCGCAGAAATTTTTGAGGCACCACGTTTGTTCGCTTAAGGAATACTCGCACCAGAGCGATTTTAGGAAAATAATCATTATCTATTTGTGAAATAATTAACCTTAGTTGTCGAAAATTAAATAAATAATTCAAATTTATTTAATCTTATATGTGAAATCATTATCCTTAGTTTCAAAATTTATTTAATCTTATTTGTGAAATCATTATCCTTAGATTTAAAATTTATTTAATTTTATCTGTTAAATCATTATATATAGTACGCAATATGCATTTAATGACTCTTTAGCATTTATGTGAATTGGCTCACAAACTTATGAATATTCAGGTAAACAACAATCTCACAATTATATTCGTCTTCAAGTTTTTTATTTATTTTTTTGTCATTAAATATTTCTAATTCTAATAATTCTTGCTATTTTAATTTATATTATTTGATTCTTAAGTTTCTCTCTAATTACTACTTAGTTTAATTCAACAATTTGTGCAATTTGTGTGTACCATTGATCAAAATGTGGTTTGTTCAAAATTTTGTTCTTGGTGTAACTAATTGTGATATTAGAGAGTGGAAAAAGACAAGTGGAGGAGTTCATCCCGACAAAGTAAATAATGTTCAACCAGTTTGTTTTTTTATAGTGACAAATTCTTCAATTGCGGGTGACAATAGAGTGCATCAAAATCTATGTTGCATTGTTTAAGGGTGACTATCATAAACTACAAAGGAAGATGATTATTTATTGTTATATGCATCAATGGCCTTTTTAATCATGCAAACAGTGAAAGATGACATGTGACGATGACCGATATACCCAGTCCTATCGTTTCATCTTCTTGAAAGATTCAAGTTTTAATTTAAAAAGTTTATTTATGACTGCGGCAATATAATAATAGGAGTTTATTTTTCTTCTATAATATATTTTGTCTATTCTAATATATAAAATTCATCCTATATAAAAATAGGATTTGATTTTATGCTTGATGTAAATATTTTTTTGTTTTTGTTTTTTATTGTGACAAGAGAATTAAAACTATTAAAATCAAACCAAATGTAATCGTCCTATATGATAAATTAATAATAGGATTTTATTTTCCTATAATATATTCTGTCTATTGTAATATATAAAAATCATCCTATATATAAATAGGATTCAATTTTATGCTTGACGTAAATATTTTTTTTGTTTTTTAATTGTGACAAGAAAATTAAAACTATTACTCCCTCATCCCACAAGGATAGTAAAAAATGGCTAAAGTTTTTGTCCCAAACTATAGTTAAAATAATTAATGAAAAATTTAGAAATTGTAAACTTTGAATTGTGATTGGTTGATTCATGGAAAATGCATTAAATTAGTTGTTTGATAATTGGTTGATATGTTAAACAAACCATTAAATGCATGTCTCCTTAATTTTTTTTAATTTTGAATTTTTTAACCATCCTTATGCCACGGAGGGAGTAATAACAAAGCAAATGATTTTAACAATATTATCTTTCTATTTTTTTTCTCATATGATATGGACCATTAGTCCGAGAACAATTAATAATTTTAAATATCAATTGAGAAAAAAACTAAATAAATTAAATTTATGTTTAATCACTCACACCGCTACTAAGATTTATATTATCAAAACTTTTCTATTTTATGTTGTTGTTGATTTTTTATTAATTTTTTTTATATTGCCTATTTTTCTATTCCTAAGTTTCAATGACAAATATCCAATTGCTAGCTAATAGATGACATCATTTTTGTAGAAGAAATTTAAATCAAAATGATTAGAACAATAAGAATAAAGATTTTTAGGATTCAATCTTATTATTAACTTGAGATAAGATAATTGATAAAAAAAAATATTTAATTATGATTAATAAGAATAAATGTGATAATCATATTTAAAAAAAAAACTAATTGTAAAAAATAAACTACTCCATCCATCTCATAATATCATCAAACAAAAAAATCAGAATGTTTAATTCTGATTTAATTTTAATTTATCATAATAAAGTCGATAATCATATATAAAATGTCAATTTATGCATAATATAAATAAGGAATATATGAGATAAAAAGTGTTACATTTTTATTCATATGAGGAAGTACAAAATTTATCAACAAGATCATCTACATTAATTTAATTAATGATTGCTAATTAATATTAATATATATATATATATATATTAGTTGAGTGTATGTGTATATATATATATATATATTTATTAGTTGAGTATATTTATTTATATTATATTATAGGATATATAAAGCTAGAGCCTTTTTCAGATAATGCTTTGTGACCAACTTTTTTATTTTACTAGCCACTTATAATCATGTATAGTCATTATTGATTGAAAAAAAAAACCTGATATGGCAATTCATATCTATTGAATCTTCTACCATCTCACAATCACAATCTTCTATATATAATTCAACAATTATCAACTTTTTGAGATTTTTTTATCTTTTACCTTTTTAAAGATAACTATTTACAATATTTATATAACAATTGTGTTATATATATATATATATATATAATATAATATAATATAATATATTTTAGCAATTAATGATTAAAAATTAATATTAATAAATAATAAATAAAAGTTAATAATTAGAGTTAATAGTCACATAGGTCCCCGAAAGATACCCGTGAAATTAGTTAGGTCCCTGAAAGATTTGTGGAATCTCTTAAACTCCCCAAAGATCAATTTGGCGTCACGTTAGTCCCCCCATCCAATTTCGTTAGGAAGGACTTGACGGAATCGTACTTGACACGTTAAATGCTTTGTCGGCCCCAATTCTATGTTGGAATATATAGAAGGTGTCATGTTTGGGCCAACAGAGCAATTAACGTGTCACGTAGGATTCCATTAAGTCTCTCATGGGAGAACTAACGTGATGTCAAATTGGTCTTTGGGGGTTTAAGAGATTCACAAATCTTTCAGGAACCTAACTTATTCCAAAATGATCTTTGGGGGGTTTAAGAGATTCCACAAATCTTTCAGGGATCTAAGTGATTCCACATATATCTTTCAGGGACGTATGTGACTATTAACACTAATAATTAATAAATGACAAGTAATAAATAATAGGTAATGATTAACAATAAATAAAAATATTAATATATTATAATAATATTTTACATATATAATATTATATATTTTAGTAATTAACGATTGCAAATTAATGTTAATAATTTATAATGAATAAATAATAGTTAATAATTAATAAATAACAAGTAATAAATAATAGTTAATGATTAACAAAGAATGATAATATTAGTATATATTATATATATTATACTTGTGGTGTTCCAATATAAGGGAGACACCACGATGTGTTTGGGGGTTGTTGCAGCTGGCGGGGGTGACCCCAGTCCTACGCATCCCTAGTGAAAAGGGAATCAAGCTACACGTAGTTTCTTGAGAATAGGGTAGAGAAGGTCATACCTTAGCCCTTGTGTAAGGGGTGTATTTATAGTGGGAGAGTGGTGTTGTACCCTATGGGCCTATTTGGCCTAGTAGGGCTGACGCGACTCTTAGAGGATAAGAAGGATGAGTCATTCATCCTTATCCTGTACTAGGGAGCTTATCCTTATCCTTTAAGTCAGAAGGGCTGTATGGACGTGGTGCTCGGGTCTCGGCGTTGGAGGCCCTTCCCGGTCTGAGACTGATAAGGGGAGGCGCTTGTGGTATACTCGGCACGTGGTGGTCGAGGTGCTTTGATGGCAGTGCGTGGTCGACGGAGCCTCTTAAGGGTCGGTCTGAGGTCCTGTCCACTACATAAGCCCCCCAACTCAGGAAGAGTCGTAGAGACTCTGTGCCGAATTTAGATCCTTTCTGTGTTGGACCGATCAGGCGTCTTTTTCCGAAGGTTGGTGGTGATGTAGAAGACTGTTTGTAGCTAAGACCTTTTACTCAGAAGAGTATCGTTGATGGTTGATAGCGTTCTTTGTGCTCGGATAATGACACTAAAAGAGTAACCCGATAGGAGACTCTTACACCTCGTTGAGTATCGAGGTGTGTTAAGAGTAATATCACAAATTGGATCGTAACGTTTACCGGGGATGTTGTCGGAATGATGAGTTATGGTGTATTCCTCGATCCGCGATGTATTCGACCGATGGCCGAGTTATCGGGTAGCAATCCCCATTTCCACCTGTAGCCTCGCCGATCTGGCCAGCTAACCGTGAGATTGTGGGCAAGTGCGTAGGAACATGATCTGAAGTGAATGAATGGATTAAAGTAAGTGAATGAATACCAAATCTAATGCTGATAGTTGGAAACGTTGTAACATCTCTTGCAGGCAAGGAGACGATACCGAGCGTCATCTGGTGTCGGAATATAGGTCGGCCTATGTCGGCTTCGTATTTGTTTCCTTGCATCACAAGCCCCCCACTCGGTAAAGCTTGAAGGGGCTTGTGTCGAGTTCATAAGAATTGAGATGCTCAATGTTGAAGTTCGAGGCACCCTCGAACTCGGTATAGGGTTGAACGCTCGATGGGAGGTTTCCAAAGATACTGGTCGCTGACACTGATAGTTGGCGTATGGCGAGCATAGGGACTTCCTTGTTACGGTTGTCCCTTCATGAGTAAGTTGTAGAATATCCCACATTTGTTTAGCATTTTTACAATGTGAAACTCTGAAAAACTCATCATAAGACAAGGCGGAAGTGATGATGTTTTTAGCTTTCAAATCATAGGATACTTTCTTTTTGTCATCATCATTCCAACTTGCCCTAGGAATTTCTACAACTTCCTCATTTATTTTTCTTTTAGGTATATAGGGACCATTCTCAATTGCACCCCAAACATCGATATCAATTGCTTCAATAAATATTTTCAATCTAGCTTTCCAATAAGCATATCCATCACCATTAAATAGTGGTGGACGGTTTATTGAAGAGTCTTCCCCTCCAAAAGGACTGTTAGAGCCCATGGTTTCCTTAGGATCTTTTTCGAAAAAGTTTTTACACTCGATCTTTCGACCGAGCTCTGATACCACTTGTTGGAAACCAACAAGCGGCCTAACAGTTTACTAGAGGGGGGTGAATAGTAAATTGAAGTAACGATATTAATTTTTTGGATATAATTGATATTAACAAATAACACGCTTACTAATTTTATACAAAATAAGATTTTTGTCCAAAATGTGATGAACTACTCGATTAGTTCAAGGACTACTCGAGTAGTGCGATCAGTTTCAGGCAGAAAACAGAGTTTCAGAGAATTGGTTTCATAGGCAAGAACGCCACAAACATAAGCGAGATAATTTGTTAACTTAAGGTTCAGATGGAGAGATTAAATATGCGGAAATAAATGAAAGCGATAAAAAGAGAACACAGGGAATTTTTATACTGGTTCACTCTCACCCACTTAAGAGCTACGTCCAGTCCCCCCTAAACCTTAGGGAGCTTTTTACTCAAAATCAATTAAAATTTGTTACAATAGGAGATACAAGCGAACCTCACTCTATAAATCCTATCCCTTTCAAGAGTGTACCAAACTCTTGAAATCTACCCCAATTTTGTTGATCTTGATGGTTGAAGAACCTCTTCAACGCTTCCACTAACAGGACTCCTTGAAACCTTCAAGAGTTCCTTCCTTTCTTCAATGGTGAATTCAAATGACAGAGAAGCGGCTCCAAAAGATCTCAATTGAAAATGAATATGAAAGCTTGAATACTAATTGAGATTAGGTCTTAGAAAGGGAATAGATGAAATGCCAAAAACTGTTTTAGTGCAAAGTCTGGATTGTTCTTGTCAAAGTTTTGTGTGTGTCAAGTTGGAAGAGGTAATCACATATATAATTAAAATAACTAGAATCAGGGAGGAGCCAAAGAAAACAGATTAGGAAAGATTCCTCCATGATTACCTCTTCAACAACCATATTTGGAACTTAATTATTGATGAATTTGACTCGTGCTAATCGAGTAGTTGAGGCACTACTCGATTAGTGCGAGCAGACAGAGAAGTTGATGTTTATCTGATGGGCAGACTAATCGAGTAGTTGAGCCACTATTCGAGTAGTTCGTGGAGACAGAGAAATCACATCTTTTCTGTTTAGCAGGCTACTCGAGTAGTCACTGCTACTTTCTTAAAACAGTTTTAAAAATAGTTTTCAAATATGCTAGTCCCTTTCTAAGCTTTTTCAACTATTTTACTCAGCTAGTATTCATGCTAACTAATTCATAATCGCTTGAGTAAAACCTAAGTCTACCACCCACACTCAAACATAAATATAAAAGATTACAATGAAGCGGGAAATAGAAGACTCTAAGAGGTTTGTTGTTGTTGACTCTTCAGGCTATTTGTCTTCATCAAAATAACACATTCCTTGTTGAGTTTACATGTAACTGCTAATGAGATGCTTCTAGCACTATTTTTAGTTGTTCATGTGACACAAGTGAATAAGTTTGGGGGAGTCTCCTCCATGGTGCATCAAGAGAGAATGTTGTGCTACAAAGGGAAGTTCCTAACTCCTTACTTTTGTTTTTAATTTTTATTTTGTATTTTTAGTTTAGATTAGTTTGTTTGAGGACAAGCCAACCTCTAAGTTTGGGAGAGTGGTACAAAATAAAAAATTTTCAGACTTGAATTTTTCTCCCATATTTGGTGTTGGTTTGTGTCCTTGGTAGGAGTAGGTAATTATTCTAGACTTAGGACTGTTTTTCTGATGATAGGTGTAAATACTTAGTTTAGGATTAGACTCATTGACTTTTGATATTGATTTGATTGAGTTGTAAATATTGTTGAGACTTGGTTATTTTGACAAACTTTTGGAGAATTTGTGATTAGTGAACTGACCTTTAGCTTAGTGAGATTTTGGGCTTATACTGCAGGGGTATGTGATTATTGAATTATTTTTGATTTGAAACCCCTATTTCTTTCATGAGTGTTGTTCTCTTTGGCTTTGTGTTCTAGAACTTGACCTGTGACCATTTCAAAACTGATAATTGTTTGTATGTATTAAGATGATTTAGGCACTTAGAATGTGTTTTTGTGGCTTTCAGATGATTTGTTTTGATAATGTTCCCTTAGTTGCCCATTTTGAGCCTAATGATGTTATGATTTTTCTTTGGTACCCTGCATTGATTGCATGATTCTTTGTGAGTACCTTAGGAATTTTGAATGAGCAATTGAGAGGGCCGATTCAACAAAGAAAAAGTGAAAAAAAATGGTATGATGTGTTGTGAGTCTACTTCTCTTCCATGAAATAAATAAAAAAAATAAAAATAAAAATAAAGAGAAATTTGGAAGAGAGTAGAGAAAAAAGTGAAAAGAAAAGAAGAATAGAATAATTGTGAGTGAGTGTGAGTCCTCTTTGGTATTTATTGCTCATTCATAATTTTAGAGGGAAATTTGTTTTTGCATTTTAGCCCTTAGTTTTATACTTTGTTTCTTTTATCCCACCTTACACTTTTAACCATGACCCCATTACAACCAAATATAAGACCTTTTGAATTTTGTGTGTGTTGGCACCCCATTATTTGGTAGCCCAAGCTACAAGGCCCAATTCATATGAAGGCCCAAAATCACTAAACAAAAATAAAACAATGAAGGACACTGAGAAGGGCGTGCAAACATCCAAAGCTGCCTAGGGCGTCATGACCAGAGCGTCAATCATCAAGGCGTCACATTCTAACGTCACGAAGAGCAAGGCGCGCTGATGCCAATGAGCACAACGAATCCTCTCGGAGCGCCTTGGGTGTTATGGAAAATTGGGGAGAAAGCCATGGTAAATGAAAGCGAACAGGAAACAAGGTCTGTGGAAGGCGTACATGTACAGACAAGGGAGTTCGGTTCCCCAGGCTATGAGGAACGTGCATGAGAAGCCAGAGCATCTTGGCTTACCTCATGCAACCCTCTCCCAGAGGAATGACCAAAGAAGTAAATCTTGTAAGCTCCACACTGTGAGCAATCAATGACAAAGATTAAAGAGGTAAAGGAGACAAAACGGACTCTGAAGGAAATAGCCACAAAGGAGGAAAAGAGAAGTAGACCAGTGGACCAAGAGAAAAGGAGCAAGGACCAATAGGCAAGGAGGATCCTATAAAGGGAGCCTTCTCCCAACGTACAAAACAACAACAGAGGAGGGAAAAAACAACTTAACTCAACCTAACCCTACTGAAGCTAGACAACCGAAAGAACTTCAACCAACACAGAGAGAGTGCAAGAGAGAGAAGTAGAATAGAAGCTTCCACTGAAGCTTAAGTCCAAAACATAGAGGAGAGTGTAAAAAGGCCAAGGCGCACACCCCTCATTCTTTAAAAAATACCACAAGTATGGAACCTATACTCTTGTATTGATCTCTCTGTATCCCCATTTCAAAGCAATGAGAGCCTAAAGCTTCATTAAGTTTACGAACCCTTTATTTTCTCTGTAATCACTCACTCATCGCACAAAGCGGTCCGAAACAATTGGCGACTCCGCTGGGGAAGTTATGGCTTCCAATCACGAAGGAAATGGGGCTCATGTTGTGCAGCAAGCATCTATGGGAGACGCTGTCCCAAAGGTGGTACCTGCAGTCACCATTCAAAACCCAACGCCCAGTCATGCAGGTCGTGGAACGGGACCGGGCTCCAGAAGGTTGAGTTTTAGCCCAGCTAACCAGGGAAGCGATAATACTCGCTCTCCCTCAGACGCTCCAAAGGATGACCAAGAGCTTCAAGAGGAAGAGCCCAGTAGTGAGAGAGAGAGAGGCTAAGTCACGTCAAAATCCCTCACATAGAAGGCGATTCCAATACTCAAGTTGTAATATCAGACGCGCTACTCAACTCTCTGGTGGCGAACCAAGGCGCACTATTTGAAATAGTGGTGGAATACAAAGCCCAGTCCGCCAAGGCAAGAGAAGAAAAGGAGGCCCTGAGCCCAAGACTGAAGGATGAAGAGGAGGCGCGCAGGGAGGCAGAGTTGGTGAAAGCAAAAGCAAGATCAGAAGATGAGTTCCAACACAAGACAAGTAGAAGGAGAGAAAGCACAGAGGATGCCCTGGTCACGCAAGCAGAGTTAAAACGCATCCTCCAGGCGCACAAAGAAGGACAAAGTATGGTAATAAATCTAAGTCCTCCTTTTACTGCTGAAGTAGCCGCCTATCGCTACCCGCAAGGGTATGCGCCTCCAACGTTCCGAAAGTTTGATGGAACCGGGAGCGCGCGCGAGCACTTGATGACATTTGTAGATGATCTCGGAGTATACAGTGCAGACCACTGTTTAAGGCTAAGAGAGTTTTCGAAGTCCCTTGTTGGGCATGCCTTCACTTGGTACTCCAAGTTGCACCCAACGTCCATCCGAACTTGGGAGGAAATGACTATAGAATTTTGTAACAAGTTCTTGGAGGAAGAAGGCGCTATCCACATCATGGACCTTGGTCGCGTGAGACAGCGAGCAGGAGAGAGTCTGACCGCCTTCATCAAAAGATACAGGGACAGAGCGCTCCATTGCAAAGAGACTCTCCCTGAAGCGGACCTGGTCTATGGGTGCATTAAAAGCATTGAAGATGGCTCACAAATATTCTTGGCACTTAGTAAGATCACCACTTTCTCTGAGTTGCTTGGGAGAGCGATGGATGTTACCGAGACCATGAAGAAACAAGGGAAGAGAACCAAGGACCAGATCGCCTTTGACGTGAACGCTGTGGATGACAAGAGGAGGAAAAGCTACAGAACCATGCCGCCTCCCAAGAACTATGAAAAGAAGGAGCCCCCACCAAAGCTCCTAATCTCTAGGGAACTTACTTATCAGTTGGTGGAGGAATGGCTGAAGGAGGGCATTCTCACTAAAAGGGCGACAAGACCCCCTCTGACACGTGAGGAGTACGATAATCCAGAATATTGCATCCTGCACAGGCAAAAGAGTCATGGTACTATGGACTGTTATGTCATCAGAGGCGTGTTTCAGAAGCAGTACGCAGCGGGAAAGATATTGCTGCCAGAGGGTGAAGGCGAAGAAAGCCTAGGCGATCATCCTTTGCCTAGACATAATGTGAATGTTATTCTCTCCCACAGCGGCGACCTGCTGGAGGAAATTGAAGAAGAGGAACTGGTGGAAAATGAGCTGAGAAGAGGACTTGTAAAAGCCAGAGGGTTCAGAGCCTTGTTTGACCAACTAAGATTGGGAGCTGATATCAGGGAAGAAGCAGCACATGCTTTAGCTGATGTGATAGTCAGAAGAGGAGTGAACACTAGTGCCGCCTACGCACCAGCAACCAGGGTAGCCAGGGCGCACGCCTCGGCAGTGATGTTTAGAGAGCCGCAGCGAACACATCCAGGCCTTTGTCACAACAGGCCGCTGTTCGTGGAGGCAACTGTCGAAGGCGTACATGTCCGGCGCGCCCTCGTGGACAACGGATCAGGAGTAAACATCATTCCAACCCATATATTTGTAAAACTGGGAGTTGCTAAAGAAAGACTCAAGAAAGCAGAGGCGACACTGGGAACTTTCAACGGAGGAACAGTCATGGCAAGGGCGTGCGTGGTGCTTAATTTGGAGGTAGGACCTATAAAAACTCTGAACACTTTTCACATTGTTGACGGAGAACCTAGCTATCATGTCTTGTTGGGACGCCCTTGGATTCATCTGCATGGGTGTGTCCCCTCCACGTTGCATCAATGTGTGAAGTCAATGTATAAGGGACAGGACATTGAGATCCCAGCAACGAAGGCGCCATTTGATGCTTCGGAGTTACACTTGATTGATGCCACGGTGTTTGATGAATTAGCTCCCCCTGGGACCAACAAGATTGGAAGAGAGCCCAAGGTCTTGATCAAGGGAAAAGAGAAAATGAAAGAACCAGAGAAGAGACAGTCAGTGTTCAAAAGACTCCGCCTACCAGAAGAAGAAGAAAGCGCACAGAAGCCAGCGACCAAACCAAGATACAAACTGCAGAAGCAACGCCTTCCCGGAGGAGGGTCCAGATGGGCCATCCTCTAGGAACTCGCGGGGCCAGCCAAGCCGAAATTGAGTGACTTGGCTAGCCCCACACTCATGGGCATCATAAGAGGGGAAGCATGGTTTGCTTCGACGGAGGAGGTTATGCACGCCCAACAAAAGGGGGATGAAGCCAATGGTCCAGAAGGTTTGGAAGAAGTCAATGTAGGGGGATAAGGCGAACACAGGCCTCTCTTCATTGCCTCTTCACTTACCCCGCCCGAAAAGGCGGACTTGGTCGCCTTGTTGAAAGAGTTCAGAGAAGTATTCGCTTGAAGCTATGAAGAGATGCCGGGACTCAGCCCCAAGCTAGTCACCCACAACTTGGCAGTCAAAGCCGATGCAGTACCTGGAAAGCAACACCCCAGAAAGTTCAGCCCTGAAATTGAGAAGGCGATCAAAGACGAAGTGGAGAAATTGCTGGAGGCGCGTTTCATTAAGCCTATACAACACCCCACTTGGTTGGCCAACATAGTCCCTGTGAAGAAAAAGAATGGTCAGATCAGATGTTGCGTAGATTTCAGAGATTTAAACAAGGCGTGCCCCAAGGATGATTTCCCGCTGCCGCACATTGACTGCATGGTGGATGCAACAGCCATGCATGAACGCTTCTCCTTTATGGATGGCTTCAGCGACTACAATCAAATAAAGATGGCAGAGGGCGACGAAGAAAAAACCGCTTTCAGAACCCCAGTGGGCAACTTCTACTACTTGGTGATGCCGTTCGGTCTCAAAAATGCCGGAGCAACATACCAAAGAGCAATGACAGCGATCTTCCATGACATGATGCACGATATAGTAGAATACTATGTTGATGACATAGTGGTCAAATCAAGGAAGAAAGAGCAACACTTGACGCATCTAAGAGCTGTCTTTTCCAGATGCAAGAAGTACAAACTCAGGATGAACTCTCTCAAATGTAAATTTGGGGTCTCTTCCGGTGAGTTCATGGGGTTCAGAGTCCACAAGGAAGGCGTCTCAGCCGATGAAAGGAAAGTCAAGGCGGTCAGGGAAATGAAAGCGCCTCGCAACAAGAAAGAATTGCAGCAAATGATGGGAAAATTGGGTTACATCCGCAGATTCATACCAGCCATGGGGGAATTGTTAGGTCCTATGAGGAAACTTCTCAAGGGCAAGGAAACTTTCAAGTGGGAAAAGGAGCATCAGGACGCTTTTGGTAAAGTGAAAAAAGCCTTAGCGACACCACCAGTGATGATTCCGCCTCAAAAGGGGGAGCCACTCAGAGTATATCTGGCCACTACCCAAACAGCAATCAGCGGACTCTTTGCACAAGAAGTTGAAGGTGCAAAGCGCCTTGTGGCTTACTGGAGCAAAATGTTAAAGGAGGTAGAATCCAGGTACTCCAATCAAGAAAGGCAATGTCTCGCCTTGGTGTACGCCACTCAGAAGTACCGTCACTACTTCCAAGCACTCAGGAGCCAAGCCTTGGCTGATCTAATGGCCATCTGTGCAAATCAAGAAGAAGAGGGGGCAATAGAGCCTGTCAACGTATGTGAAGAGCCCGAGGTGTGGACCTTGATGTTTGATGGTTCGCCCTCAGCACCCAAGGGCGGAGCGGGAGTCACTCTAACGAATGGGAGGGGTGAGGAACTAGCCTTCGCCTTCCAACTAGAATTCCAGTGCACTAACAACGAAGCGGAGTATGAGGCTCTCCTCCTGGGACTTGACGTGGCTGAAGAAATAGGAGTTCAAAGGCTCATTGTGAAAGGAGATTCCAACCTGGTGGTGAAGCAGCTAAAAGGGGAGTATGGAGTAAAGGAAATGTCCTTGGCGCTATGCAGAGAGAGAGCGCACCAAGCATTGGCAAAGTTCAAGTTAGAATCTCTTGAACATGTGCCGAGGGCTGAAAACAGAAAGGCTGACGCTCTCGCAACTTTGGGGAGCAAAGCAGGCATAGCAGAAGGCGAACATCTGGTACATTTCAGGAAGGCGTACCAACCCAAAATTCAAAGGGATGTGCAAGAGAATCAAGCTAAGGAAGATTGGAGAGTCCCAATCATGTGGGAGCTCCACAGCAAAGCATTGACGAAGGCATCCAGAGACTTTTGTCTTCTAAAAGGAGCATTATACAAGAGAAGTACGGAGGGGTTGCTCATGAAATGTGTCACTGAGGAAGAAGGAACACGGACGATGACAAGCCTTCACGACAACATATGTGGACAAGTTGGCCCTGGTTTGTACAGGAGAATGCAGAGGGTGGGAATGTACTGGCCAGACATGAAAGCACGTTGTGACTCATTTCAGAAGGCATGCAAACAATGTCAGGAAGCCAAGGAAGAATTGGAAGTCCACCTGGTAAGCGAGGATTGGGCTAAGCCAATCCAAGCATACTTGGAAAGCGGCGTCTTACCGGAAAATCACATGGAGGCGGAAAGGGTGAGGAAGAAATCAGAACACTATTTCATTGAGAAAGGTGAACTGTTCAAAAGAAGTTTCACTGGAGAAGCTCTCAGATGCATTAGCAAAGAAGAACGGAGCAAAGTCATGGAGGAGGTCCATAGAGGACCTTGTGGAAGGCACCAAAGGGGTAGGTCGCTCTGGAGTGAGTTGTTGAAAATCGGCTATTATTGGCCAAGTATGAAAGGCGACGCCCTCGACTTTGTAAGGAAGTGTGAGCAGTGCCAGAGGCATGACAATAGAATCCATGCACCCGCTCTCTCCATGAAAGGTCTTAGCTCACCCTACCCTTTCCACACGTGGTCAATGGACTTTATTGGTCCAATTGATCCGCCTTCTAGGGGAAAGAGGTGGATCCTGGGGGCAACATAACACTCCACCAAATGGGTTGAAGCAGCGGCATTCAAGAAAGGTGACGCTGACACCACTACACAATTCATCAAAGAGCACATTATTTGTCGCTTTGGGATGCCCAAGAGGATAGTATCTGACAATGGCACTCACTTCATCAATAAGAAGGTGGAGCAAGTACTAAAAGAATATGGGATCATGCACCATAAGTCCACACCCTACTATCCACAGTCTAACGGCCAAGCTGAATCCACAGACAAAATATTAATCAAAATCTTGGCCAAGACAGTGGAAGACGCGCCTACAGAATGGAGCGAATACTTGCCACTCGCCCTTTGGGCATATCGCGTGACTAAGCATAGTGCAACAAAGGCGACACCTTTCTCCCTGGTATATGGGGCGAAAGCAACGCTACCTGCAGAAGTGGTGGTCCCATCAGCAAGGATGATTGCTCAGAATGAAGGCGGGCTGGAAGACAAAATGCTATCCCTGGAAAGCGCTAGAGACAAAGCGCACGAAGAGTTGCTTAAGCACCAAAGGCGCATAATGCTGTCATATGAGAAGATGGTGAGGCCAAGAATGTTTGTCGAAGGCGAACTCGTTCTGAAGGCGACAAACGCAGTCATGAGAAACCTGCACACAAGCAAATGGATGCCAAAGCGGGAAGGACCCTACATTGTTCAAGAGGCACATCCTAATGGGTACTGTTTCCTACTTGAACCAGACACTCAAAAGAAAATAGGGCCTTTAAATTTCAAGTACATTAAGAAATATTATGCCTAGCTCACTGTATGATATAATGAAAGAGCAGTAGCCTTTATTTTCTGTTGAAATCTAGGAAGTAACTTATTTTGTACGCCCCTAACTAGTAAATGAAAATCTGAAGGCTTTCCCTCATGAATTATTTCTTTAGAAATCTGTTAATGTAGAATATGCATGCTGAAAGCGAACACGATTCTAACAGTGAATAATATGATGACATATATATGTCTGTTCTGAAAAAAAAAAGAGAGAACGCTCTCAAAGTAAAGGGCCAAAATGCCAAACGCGAGGTCCAACACTAAAAAGAAAAAAGAGACAAATACATATGCATATGCATTTGACGGGCTGAAAATAAAGTGTTGGGCCGTACCGCGGGCACAAGCACCTTATCGCGGTACCCGGATAGACCTCCTGAAAAGAAAATTTCCGGGACAGACGCGGGCGAAGTACGCCATATCGCGAGACTAGAAAAGGTCCTGGGAGACAAGGGCGCTAGTCTTAAACGCGGGCGGAAAAATCTGTAGAAAAAGAGGTTGGCTAACGCAAGATCCAAGGCGACCCGTTAGTTTGTACAAGCCCAAAGCGGCGAAGTCTGAAACATACCCAAGACGCGCTTTCGAAACAAGTTTTGGCACCAATGACATGAGGGGCCACTGTTCAAAAAAAAAACTTGTAGGAATCAAAGCGCGCTTGTGGAAACAAAATTGGCACCAATGACATGAGGGGCCACTGTTCAAAAAGAAAAACGTTCCCAATGCGCACCTTGAAGAAAATCTGGCACCAATGACATGAGGGGCCACTAAAATTTGCAGAAAATTTGAAAGCGTCCAAAGTGCGCTCCAAAAAAAAAAAGAAGAAAAGGAGAAATGTACGCCATCAAATACTTGGCAAAAAACATCGAGACCAAGGAGAGCGTGCCGAAGCGGAAGCGAATACAAGTGCAGTACCAAATAACTGCAAAATCGCGATTCGAGCCACAAGAGTGCAAAGCGACAAAGCTAACAAAAGCACACAAGCACCAAAAGCATACGACCTACATACAAGCCCAAGAAACAAAGCAAATAAAGGCATACGAAGCAAAGTTAAAATGTTCATAAATGTTGTCAAAGTGGTGGCAAACACACAAAAGCAAAATCTAAGCTTGAAGAGCATACAAAAGACGCCACCACAAACAGCTACAACTACGACTTCAAAGTTCAGCGAATAAATCCAGAAATACAAGATCAAAGCAGCAAGCCATAATACAATAAGAACTATCAAACATTAAACAGAGTGTTCAGGCTGATGAGTTTGAAAGCTTCCTCATAAGAGCGTTCCTGAGCAGCCAAGTCATTGAGTTCCTTGTCAACATTCTCCAAATCAGAAGTCACCTGCGCAAGTTGGGCCGAAAGCTCCTTTGAGCGAGTGGTCAAAGTGGTGCGACGCTCCCGCAAGGTGCGCTTGGTTTCATCCAAGCCAGTAGCATCGAAGGGGGGGGGGGTGCAATTTCTCCAGTTTAGCAATCGCCTCATCAAGCCAAACACCAGAGTAATGCTGAATCTTCAAAGAATGAAGGCAATCCAAAAGCTCAACCTTATCCTCCCATGGCAGTGCATCAACATCAACAGAGCTCACCAAACCCAGCATTTGTATCATAGTGCGCGCAACGGACTCTCTGAAAAAGCGCGGGAACGAAGCACCCGGTGGCACCAAGTCAGGGTGAGCAAGAAGGAACGATTCAATCATAGACTGCTCCTCTGCATCAAGAGAGCCACGGGACTTGGCAGAAAATGTAGCTGCAAAACCAAAAAAAAAAAACAAAGCAAAGCGAAAATAGGTGAGAAAAGCAACAACATTTGCAAATCCAATAGAAGTATGAAACGAGTAGGACACTAAACGAAGGAAACCCAACTTGATGAATGGTTAAAGGAACACTCACAAACCGAAGAGGAAGCCGGAGACGCAGCAACTTGAGCAACTTTGACAGGGGCGAGCCGAACGGAAGGGATCTCGCTCGCGGGGCGCCCCTCGGAGGAATTCGCAACGTCCTTTGAAATTTCAGCTACATTGGCAGAACTTGGAGTGAAGCCAGTATCGCTCTCATTAACGGCGCGTTCCTCAATAGGAACTTCAGCAGCATCAACTTGGCTTTCCTTGGGGGCAGGAGTGTCCACCACCTCAACATCCAAACCATCGAAAACAGCATCAACAAGAATTCCCTCACCTATGACAATGTCAGAAACATTTGCAGCAGCAACACTTGTAGCAACATTTGAAGAAACATCAGCAGGAGCGTCCTTGGAAGCAATGGAAACGCTCTTTGGGACTCCAATAGGGGGCAAGGAAAAATCACCCTCAACAACCTCAACAATTTCCAAACCAGAACCAGCATCACCAGCAGGTTTGGGAGCAACACCAGAATGCTTAGAAATACTAACAGCGACAGCCTCTAAAGCGGAAACGGTTGACAAAGGTTGCACAAACAGAGGGTCGCTGACCCTACCAAAAGGCACATGAGTGGCAAATCCAGTAGGCGCAGCGCCCCCACTAGCGGTCGGTTGGCGGCGAAAGTCTGAAGCATCCGCACGATCAAATGATGGAATTACCGGAGAACTAACAGGGGTGCTAACAGGAGTCGGAAGGCGCTCGGAAACCTGAGGCGAAGGCGAGGCCGAACCACATCCGCCAGAACCACCTACAATAGAACAAACAAACAGAATAGCAAAAATGAAAATGTTCATTAGTACTGAAAATCTAAGAAACGCAATAACAGTAAAGAATAGAAAGGCCAAAGGGAAAGAAAAGGGCCACGACGAAGAAGAAAAGGGGAAGCGAGAAGCGGAACCTAAAGGGTTTTCCTCATCAGCATCCTCGCTCTCACCCTCAGAAGAGCCACCGTCTCCTTTTGAAGTGTCATAATAAGCCAATAGAGCGTCACCCGGATGATCTTCATTGTCGCTCTCAGCTTCAATTAAATCAACATGTATAGGAGAAGCAGGGGCGGGAGGAGCATTATGAATCTGCAAGCGGGAAGACCTTCGAGAAGGCGCAACTACAACAGCCTTCTTCCCTCTCTGAGAGGGTGCAGCATTCTTGCCGCTTTGAGAAGAAGATTTAGGAGCAGAAGAGGCTGGAGAAGAAGTCTGTTTCTTACCTCGCTTCGATATTACAACAGCGGAAGGTGAAGACGCAGTGGCTTTACATTTGCGCACGGAAGAAACCGCTTCAGCTGAAACAAACAAGACAAATCATGAAAGCAAGGCCAAATGAATAAAGAAATCAATGAAACAAATAAGACCAGTAAAAAGACTACCTTTTCCTTTCTTCACAGAGGTAGAATAATAAGGATCATTGCATACAATAGACAAGAGAGCGGGAATAGTACGCTTTGGAGTAGCTTCAAAACTCTGGAGATGTTGCAAAATGTCTTTATGGGATGTCACCCAACTGCGTAGAACGCCTCCAACATGAAGGGGAGGGATATAAACCAAAGGAGCACTTGAAACATCAGGATCAACGTCAAAAAGAAAGATGGGATAGTTTCATGCAAGGAAACTTGATCAATTAAAAGGACGCACGGAGGTTGATCACGCCCAAATTGCCTCGCAACACGATCAGGGTGATATGCAAAAGGCCACAAAGCGCCCCCATTGGCGCTCTTGTTATCCAGGGGAACGAAAACGGGAAGATAGCGAGCAGTCAAGATTAGTTTCCACAAGTCATACATACCTTTAGTATAATTCTGAACATTGTTCCTGGAGGTAAGACGCTCCTCAATATACAAGGGATGCAAGAGATCACACCCCTCCCAAATGTGGTCTAAATAAGGGCGAAAGACAAACTGCTCCTCTAGATCGATAACAGCAACTAAAGGCTCTCTGGGACAGCCTTTGGTCCAGCACCAGGCACGAGGCTCAAGGCCAGAGGCGTCATCAGAAGGGGCAAGCCTAACCGGGCCATATTCAGGAAAACGCTCAAATAAAAAGTATTGGAGAAAAGCCAAATCAGCAAATGAATTAATGGGAAAATGACCATGAGAAATCCGCATTTGTTCGGAAATCTGATCGAGGCGAGTATACAAACCACCCAAATAAAACGAAGAAAGGGGAAGACGTGTTCCCTCAGCCAAAAGACAGGCGAGCAAGAAAACACAAGGACTGACAGACTCCCATGGAGGGCCTGGAAACACATACCTACTCAACCAGAAGGCGACAAAAGCAGCACGGCGAAGCCTCTGATCCTTCACAGGACCAGGATGAAATTTGCCATCGTGGAGGTCGCCGTAGAAATACCGGATCCAGCTAGCAAACGTGTATTTGAGCGAGGAACGCTGACTTGCTTTCTGCTCTTTAGGGACCAAATTCCCCGTACCCCTGTTGAAGCAACTCGTGGGAATGCCTGGCGCTGGCAATAGAAGTCGCCTTCAATTCCAAGGCCAAATCAGAAAGGCTCTCGTCTACCTTCGTTATGTCAAGATCAACATTTCCAAAAGAGGGAAGCTTCAATAAGACAACTACATCCTCCAACGTGGGAGTGAACTCGCCCCAAGACGTCAGGAATGTATGTGTCGAAGAGCACCAGCGCTGGATCAAGGCGAACAAATCATCCGGCCTACGGTTGGCGCCAATCCGGGGGGACACCTTAATCGCTTCAGCTATTCCAACTTTCTTGAGAACCTCCACGAAGGGAGGGTCACTTGCAAACACTTGATTGATCCAATCTTGCCAACCAGTAGTCCCACCAATGCGAACATTAAAGTTCAGGTCTACCCAGGGGAACTCTGCACGGCGAAGGCGAGAACGGAGCAGCGAAGGACCCAACTCACGGTGGTCCTTGTGGTAAGAAGGATGAGAGATGAGCTTGGTAGTTTCTTCATGAATCACCATTGCTTTGGTAGGAGGACCGTTGAGCAGGTCACCAGATTCGGGGAATGGGCCAAAGGGAAGTGTTGCCTTCACCCCTGTCGCCCAACGACGATGACCAGCGTTTATGGGGTAAGAGCAAGGGCAAGGGAGACCTTGCATGAAGCAATAAGTGATAGGGTTCGGGAGAGAGATCTCCTCCTCAGTTTCTTCAAGAATGGTGTCATCTTCGACTTCAGCAGTGGGAGTAGATTTCGACCTTCCCATGATTAAGGGCGAGCAGTAACGAGAAAAGGAATTGGAGGTGAGAGGAAACCTGAAATAGAGAGAGGGAGTGGCAACGTTGAAGAAAAAGGGAAGTGATGAAGTCCTCTACTGCCAGAAAGAAATACGAAAGTGGGGGAAGTTTTCAAAAGAGAGAGGATGAAGGAGAAGGAGTGGTTGAGAAAAAGAAGGAACTGAAGAGTTGGAAGGAGGGAGTTTTGAACTACACATGGGAGTGGGAGAACGTGCAAGTAACCGAGGGGTATCCCCCTACTTGCACGTGGAACGAAAAATGAGAAAAGAGGAACAGGTGAAGGAGCAACAAAAAACAATGTTTGCACTAAAAAGGAAATCCTTTCCTTTTCACTGCAAAGGGGGCAATTGTTGGTACCCCATTATTTGGTAGCCCAAGCTACAAGGCCCAATTCATATGAAGGCCCAAAATCACTAAACAAAAATAAAACAATGAAGGACACTGAGAAGGGCGTGCAAACATCCAAAGCTGCCTAGGGCGTCATGACCAGAGCGTCAATCATCAAGGCGTCACATTCTAACGTCACGAAGAGCAAGGCGCGCTGATGCCAATGAGCACAACGAATCCTCTCGGAGCGCCTTGGGTGTTATGGAAACTTGGGGAGAAAGCCATGGTAAATGAAAGCGAACAGGAAACAAGGTCTGCGGAAGGCGTACATGTACAGACAAGGGAGTTCGGTTCCCCAGGCTATGAGGAATGTGCATGAGAAGCCAGAGCATCTTGGCTTACCTCATGCAGCCCTCTCCCAGAGGAATGACCAAAGAAGTAAATCTTGTAAGCTCCACACTGTGAGCAATCAATGACAAAGCTTAAAGAGGTAAAGGAGACAAAACGGACTCTGAAGGAAACAGCCACAAAGGAGGAAAAGAGAAGTAGACCAGTGGACCAAGAGAAAAGGAGCAAGGACCAATAGGCAAGGAGGATCCTATAAAGGGAGCCTTCTCCCAACGTACAGAACAACAACAGAGGAGGGAAAAAACAACTTAACTCAACCTAACCCTACTGAAGCTAGACAACTGAAAGAACTTCAACCAACACAGAGAGAGTGCAAGAGAGAGAAGTAGAATAGAAGCTTCCACTGAAGCTTAAGTCCAAAACATAGAGGAGAGTGTAAAAAGGCCAAGGCGCACACCCCTCATTCTGTAAAAAATACCACAAGTATGGAACCCATACTCTTGTATTGATCTCTCTGTATCCCCATTTCAAAGCAATGAGAGCCTAAAGCTTCATTAAGTTTACGAACCCTTTATTTTCTCTGTAATCACTCACTCATCGCACAAAGCGGTCCGAAACAGTGTGCATTCAATAATTTCAGCGGAGATTTGGGTCTATAGTCAAGCATATGATAACACATTGTCATTGCATGAACTTGAGTGAATCACATGAGATATATATATAAACCTTGATACACATGAGAGATATACACTGTGAGGTTGAGAGTGTTCATTAATCATTGGTTCTTGTTGAGTTAGTTTCTCTAACCAGGTTTCAATTGTATGAATTGCTTGTAAAAATAAGTGTCTCTGTGAGTCGAAGTCCTAAATTAAGTGTGTACATTTTGATTTAGGAGGTAGTCTTGTGTTCTAGTGTTTTTATTTTACTTTTTCCTGCGACATGCAAAATACTAAGTTTGGAGGAGTGATTTGGGTCCAATATATGATGTTTTGAGCATGAATTAGACGCCCATTTACTAAGGATTTGATTTGTTTCTCTTGCAAATTTAGGATTTTTTGTATAGTTTTTAGGAAGTTAGGTAATTTAGAATCTTTGAACGTTTTGATCCGTTTTGGGTTTGTTTCAAGTACTTTCGGACCTTAATTAAGGAACATAATTATGGAGCTGAAAAGAGGATGAAAGGATCTTGAAAATGGCGCAAGAACGGAGCGAAACGGAGTCGGAGAACCATGAATCAGACTGGCACGCCCAGGCGTGATGCCCTGGGCGCCCAGGTGCAACATATGAGAAGGCCCAATTGGGCCGATTTCTTATCAATTTTGCTTCATTTCAATTAGGATTAGTTTTAGACTTTAAATATAGGTTTTTCCATTAGGTTTTGTAGACTTTTCAGAGGCAATTAGAGATTAGAATAGATTTAGGATTAGAGAAGAGATGCTAGTTCTGCAATTGAGAGCAAGGAGGCAAGGCACAATGATTGAAGATCAAAATTGCTAGAGGGATCCACTTGATAATTGAAGATCTCTTGGGGGTAAATTGATTATTGTCAATGATGATTTGTTTTTCTCATTCCTTTATCTTCTTCTTCCAATATGTTTAACCGAACATCTTGTTAGGAATAGGGTGGATTTGTATGGATTTTAATTTGGCTGTTTATTTATAAATTAATATTTTTCCTTTTAAATCAATTGTTTGGCTGCGTTTTAATTACAATTCATAGAATTAACTACTTTATGTTTTGCTTTGGTAATCTTAACCTTAATTGGAAAATTAGGATTTAGATTAGGTCTTTCAACCAAACAATATAATTATTCAACTCGTAGGGATACTTTTGGGTAATTGTATAACTTTTATAAACTAAAACTCATTTAAGGGATTAAAGGGTAAAGTTTAGTAAGAAACGTAAAAGGCATGAGGGATCTAGCTTTTATTGTTTCTGGAGTTGTTGATTTATTGGAAAACAAATTTTCATAATTAATAACTTGATCCTACAATGAAACCACGTTCCTAACCTTTTCCATATTTGTTTTGAAACCCTTTTTGTTTTCTGATTTGTTTCATTCCACCTTTTCTCCATTCTGTTCTAAAACTCAAAACTAATACAAGTTTCACGAAGTAATCGCAATTAGGTGAAAGAAATTAGAAACAATTTGCAATCCTCGTGGGAACAAAGACTGATCTTACTGACTATATTACTTGTCGATCTGGTATACTTGCCGGTGATCCAACAAGAGTTTATTTTACTAATTCGAAACTCTTAAGAAAAATTATATTTATTCATCCGAATTTTTGGTGACATGGGTAATCCACGTAAAAACATCTATTTTCGAACGTGACAAGTGTAAGTTGAGATAACATTCCATTAGCACACGTCACCAATTGATCAAAAAGTTCTAAAAAAAAAAAATCAAGAATTAAAACCAAAACTTGATGAGCACACTAGAGTAATGAGATATCGGCCTACAAAATCAACCTACAAATCAACCTACAAATCAAAAAAGTAAGTGACATGTATCACTTGATAACCAATCAATAATAATAATAATAAGTAACACATGTCACTATCTCTATGATGTAAGTTGATTTATAGACTTATTTTATAGGTCTATAAATCATTTTTGCCAATAAAAATAGAGGCGTTCATCAACTGTAATCAACTTTGTCGGGGTAAATAAATAGCGAATGTTCTTAGAATTGTTTAAGCAAGTGAGATAGTTGTCCTTAAACACATTAAGGATAGAAAATTAAAAATTTACATTGTATAGTGATTAATTTAATAATTTAAAAATCTAAAAAATATATTTTCCATTACAATTTTTTTCTAAGGCCTGAAAAATAGAAAGACATATTATAAGTTGGTCATATGTAATGGATCTACAGCTAGAAGCGAGAAGACACATTGAAAACATACAAACATTAGACACAACATAAGATGACATTATAATAATATCAGGATGAGTTTTTGTAAAACACAATTACACAACCACAAATCCACAATAAGCATGGAAAAAAAAGGTAGAACCACACTAAATAAAACACACCGACGCGTGCATGGTTTACCAAGTACGGCAAATACATGCACCCTACAACAACAAAGAGTTCAGCAACACTGCAACACAAGGGGCCAACAAGAAGACCCTTTATTCTAAATAAAGGACAAAACCAAAGTAAACAAACAGAAAGAAATACAGAATATAAGAACATCATTCTTCCTCACAATTCAGAATTAAGAACATGTTACTCTTCCTCCGATTCAGATTCAGCACTCTGGAGCCAATCAATGAAAGGCTGAACATTCTTCCAAAGCAGGGAGTCCTTGTTATCTCCCTTCAATCCTTTTGAATACCACTGCACTATTGGCTCTTCCTCCAACACATCAGCATCATATAGTGCCTTCAAAACCAAGGCAACTTCCTTCAGTGCATTGGAAGTAGACTTGCAGGAAAATTCCTCAATAGCATGAAGCAATAACAACTGTGATCCCTCTTCCCCAGCAGCTACAACAGCAAGGTAGCTCTTCTTCTTGATTGCTTCTTTTGCAAAACCTTTATCGACTCCCTCGAACAAGGCTTCATAAAGAGCACTGATCTTCTCTTGAGAAGATCCAGGGAGGGCCACCAGATGGGCCTGTAATTCTTTTGCACCAACACCTTTCTTCAAACTTGCTTTCACCTCCCCAACAAGTTTATCCTTCTGGTCACCACCATTCTCAGAACCGTCACTTACCTTACTTGCTGCTTTTTTCTTCTTCTCAGGTTCAACAGTGGATAGCATAACCATATCAGCTGTCACAGCACTTAGCTGTTCTTGGATACGTTGGCGAGCAGCATCTAGTGATGTATCTGTTTGCCATTGCACATCGTCATCATCATCTTCATCATCAGCAGCCTCTTTCTCATCAATTTGATTGTGAGTAGGCAAGGTACGGTCTTCATCAGAGCCACTTCCTTTCTTCTTTGAAGAGGTAGATTTTGCAGTACCGTTCTTTGAAGATGAAGGAACTTTCTTCTTAACCTCTTTCCTCAGTTTTTTCATCTCCTCATCAGCTGCTTCACCTTCCTTCAGTCTCTCCTTCTCAGCTCTCCTCATGGCCTTCTTGTCCTTGGATCCTTTCTTCACTTCAGGAGGGTTCTTGATGATAAATGTAGTCAGCTTGTCTCTCATATCCACATCAGACACAAAACCACAAGCAGCACATTTCAGCTGGATCATTTGAGTCTTGGTTATCAGGATCTCGGTTTCTGGATTTCCACAACCGTAGCATTGAACATATTTCTTAATGAAGTTCTCGAGAAGGGCAGCAAGTTTTGGAGTATCATGTGCTCCATTAACATGGGAAGTGCCAGTTTTCTCATCAAATTTTGATTGAGCTCCAAGTTCACAGCCAAAATACTTTGTTGTATATGACGCTGGCCTTGCCAATGCCTTTGCAATATCAACCATGTTGACAACATTTGTTTTGATGCCATTACCTCTACCCTCAATTTTGGTAATCATTCTAGGCATCTTATACCTATAGAAGGCATCATCACTATTTCCAGCACCAATGTTCTGCAATGCCATGATGACTTGAACAAATAGAGTTGAATAATTTCAGAGGCAGCAAATGCCGGTATTCAAATTGTGTTCAGCTTCAATGCTGGCCTCTGATGCTGTGATTATACAAGGTGGCCAACCACAACCAACAGAATCAGGAATTTCCTTGTATGTCTCAGGATGCATATAGCTAACTCGCTGCAGAAAGGGTTTATAATTTTTTCTAAAAGAAGAAAAATACAGTCCAAGTAGCTCAGTTGCTCCCAAATGGATTGTAGCCTGTTCAAACATGAAAGAAACTTGACCGTAACACCTTCAACTTGGAATCTGCCACGGCAGAACTTGCAAGGATACCAGGCCAACAACTGGAAGCTTCAATATTCTTACGGATGGAAGAATGATGCCTACAATTCCAATGAATAAAGAAAACAAAACAGTTAATACTACAATACCAATACACTTTAGGCAAATCATATTAATAAATATAACTATAATACATCAACAAAAAGGATTTAGGAAAAAAAAAAAACAACATCAAGAACCAGGCCTTATCACAGATGTATCAAAAACCAAATTTTCAGTGAACAAAAATACAAAGCGATAAATGGCTTCTCCTGTGTATATTTTATTTTCCGTAAACGGTTTCTCTAACTTAAACAAAGACATGGATGAAAAATACAAAAACATAACAAGCACGGAGCATATATCCTAAAGCATATATACTGATCCAAAGTTACCTTCTATCTCATAAAGAAAAGTAACTTAATTAAGGCATGAGAGACTCTCCTAGCTTAAAAAATAACGTTAAGCAAGAATCACCATCTAAAAAGTCTTAACAAACAGCCCCTTATTTAAAAGTAAGGGTGATCCTCTTAGGTTAAATAAGAAAACCGAATAGCTAAAAAACCTTAAGCTCAAACACATCAAAAAAAAAAAAAAAGGCTTGACTTTTGTCAAAGATTAGCACCATCAAGGTCTTCATACCCAAAAAAAAAAGCAACATAAATTTCTAGACAATAAAAAACCAAACCCAACACAGTATTATTAAGTACAAAACATTAAATAACAACAAACACTCAATCAGTATTGTTATTATCAAAAACAAAATCACAAACAGAAACATAGTCAGATGCAATTAGATTATAATCAGATGAAACAAGCTCTAACTAAATTATTAAAAACAAAAATAAAAAACTAGAAAAGTGGGTACCTTGGACAGAGAGATCAGAAGCTGCAGAATGAACGAAGGTAATAGAGAAAGGTTAGGGATAGAATATGTATGTTATGAGACGGCGCAGTGAGGTGTGTCGTATATATATAAGAATAAGAATAACGTGTAACGTGTTGGTTCAGGTCCAGGGGTTTCTTCTGAGTCCGGTTACGTTTGTGCCTTTGATGGAAAATAGTTAATTTTAGGAATTTTACCATAATATAGTGTAATATTACAATTTTATTTGAAAAATTCACTTTCATTAATGAATAACAAAAAAATATAGTTAGTCAAAACATTTAATAATGACAATAAAGAGAAAAAAAAACAATTAATGATGCATAGAAAATATAAAGATAGCTCAGTTGATGGTTGCAGGGACATTTAGGATTTCCCCCTCCCCAGGTCATGGGTTCTAGTCCCAGACCTCCTATGTAAACAAAAAAAATAAAATATAAAATGCCCTATTTTGAACCAAAAATTTCTTCTAGAATCTGCATTATATATAAGACTAGATGAAGTATTAAGTAATTCATATCAACAGTTTATCATCTTTGATTTTTCTCATCTCTACTTGTAGCCGTACATCTTACGTGACCGTAACTAGATAGCCTCCACATAGTCATTCAATTTTTTGAAACAAAATAATTACATATTTTTGGTTTAAAATACATATATATTTATTTGGGAATCGCTAACATCTTCCAACCCTAATTTTAGTTGATAAATTTTAGTAATGTCCACCCAAAATATATTTAGACAAAATTACCCCTTATCTCTTAACTTGGATGACTAATTTTTTAAAGGGTGTTCCTGTAATTTGATTATTTTTAATAAAATAAAAAATAAAATAAAATAAAAATTCCCTCCCTCTCCTCCTCAAGGATCAATCGATCCTTTTTCCATTCTCTCTTCTCTTCCATCCTCTTTCCTCTCTTCTCCCTCCTCTGTCACCGTTGTCATCGCCGTTACCGCCATCAACCGTCATCGTTGTCGTCGCCTCTCCTGTCACTGCCGCCATCGTTGCCTCTTCTCCCTCCTCTCTCCTCTCTACTCCCACCTCCCTTCTCTGCCACTGTCAACCCTCGCCGTCGTCATCAACCCTCCTCCCTCCTCTCAATCGTCAACCCTCCTCTGCCACTGGTAAGTCGTTTTCTTTCTTTTTTTTTTGTATTTTTTCTTTTTTTTTCTGTCTATGTCCTTTTTTTTTCTAAATTGAATATTATCAATTTGATGTTCCTTGTTTGTGTTGCCTATGTAGTGTTTGATAACATGCTTTGTTTGTCTATCTCAGTGAGAAGTAGATTTAGATTACCAAAGGGGTTTAACAACAAAATTGTAGTGGATAACGAACAATAATTGGTTTTAGTGATCATAATGCAATAACTTCACCTTGTGTCTGCATCTTCAATTTGTGTTTACATGTAAGACACAGACTATGCATACTTGCTTCGGAGTGAGTTTGCTTGAAATTTTGTGTTGCCTATGTAGTGTTTGATAAAAAGCTTGTACTGTCCTAATATGATTGAAATAAATCAAAATAATAATTTGATCAAAGACTTTTTTATTATAACCTAAATGGTGTACTTGTACAAATTACCGAAGATATTGGAGCAGCTAACACCTGTGGCTAGTTTGCACATGGATGCAGCAAAGTGAAAGCAAGGAACCAAATGGTGCACTCAAGGAAAATGTGCTCAATGCAAATGCTAGCTAGTGTTGAATTAAATGGTGCTCAATGCAAATACAAATGCCACTACCTTCACTTCCATTTCAGGTCATTATTCTTATTCTTCCACTTCATCTGCTGAACTTGTTTTGTCCTCTAATATTTGTTGCTTGGTTGTGCTTCCATGTTTCCTTGATAGCACATGTTTTTATTCATTATTAGCAGTATTGCCAATCTTCTTGATTAACTCCGCTGAATGTCATGTTATTCACAAATAGTTGGCCTTGCTCTTCATCCACATAAGCTCCAATGATTCCACAAATAGTCGGGTTTCTCATGCATTGTGATTGTGAAAATTTTGCTTTACTTTTGCTTTTTTAATATTTTTTTCTTTTGTTGTTGTAGGTAATCTTTTGTGTTCAAGCAATGTTAGAGCACCAATCCATGGCAAGAATGTGCTGGAATAATTTTGAAGGCGTGTTAAACCTTAAAATTTAAGACTGTTAAGGATTATACATGGCAAAATAGAGATTAGAAAAAAAAATTAGAATGTACTAGATGAATTTTGATGCAAGTTTATGTTGGATTAGAATAACTTTATGTAATGTTTGTAATAAAAAAGTTGTACCAAAAAGGTTGTAAACATAGAAATATTGTTTGTAATTATTGACTTATTATTATTAATAAAAGTCATTATTATTACTCTCTAAATATATATGTTTATAACGTGAGAATGTGTATCACCTTGTATTGGGTGAGAATGTGTTGTTATATGATAAACATATTCCTTAGAACCTTGAACACAAATAAGTATAAATTGAGTTCGTATACACTTCAAAATTAGCCATCAAAATATATCCAAAAAAATTCAAAGCTGAATCAAACTTAAACAAAAATTACAACCAAAAGTTAACAACTATAAATGGAATGTCTTCTTTCTTTTAGCTCCATCTTTGACCAATTTGAATTTCCTAAGGTTGCTTTTTCAAACCCCTTGTCTTCTTGTTAAATCTCAAAAATACTTGTTTAATGATAATTGATACTCAAGATATACATACATCAAAACGCTCAAAAAATAATTAATGATTTAAACTTACTTATTAGGATATTGAGAAAGCAATATTTGAGCTTTTTTATTTTTGTTTGGACAATTTCTCGAATCATGATTAGTTCCATCACAATTTGGAAAATGGCAACGACGCTGCTTCTTTGCAACTTCAACTCCCCCTTTTGGCCTGGATCCTTTTGGTCGACCTTTTGTTTTAGAAATGATGGGATTTTCAACGTCACACTCATCATTTGGAACATCAATATCCAAATCAATTGAGTGCACTTCAATTTTAGGCATGCTTTTTACCAACTCAATTACTCTTTCTAATTCTTTAGTAGCACTCGATCTTTTGTCTTTAAAGATTCAACTTCTACACTTTGTACAAGAGACCGAAACTCAATAGAGTAGTTATCATTGGAATTGATTATGTGACTAAATCTTGGGATTAATGAACTTTCTCGTCTCCATCGAGGAGGAAAATATTTTAACGGGATGTGAAAGCAATCATTCTCCAATAGCACTCGAATAGCATGTCTACACAATATTCCATAAAATTCATATTCATTACACGAACAATGGATTGAATTTTCTTGTTCTATCGAAGTTACCGAACGACCGCCCTCAATTTTGGTATAATGTCGCACTACGTAAATGTCATCACTAATTTTAGTTGTTGAATACTTTGTAGATAGCTCGATCTCATGTTGGAGCAACTAGAAGGCATAAGGTGTGAGTATAGATGCAGCATGCTCCTCAACAAGAAAACTTGTTTTAAGTGGAGGATTGTGGTACTTTTGACGCATTCTTGCCTCTTCTCCTGCTTGGTTTCTAATGGTGAGAGCAACTCCAACCTACACGAAAAAGTATCAACTATGACAAACTTATATAATAATTCATTCTAGGGATAATACATATACAACAAAGAACCAAAGTAAGTTCATACCTGATTTACAAAATCCACCAAACTTGTTTTCACATCTAAGAACCTTTTGATATATGAATTTATAGATTTTGAACGTCTAGTTGTTGTCATTCCAGCAAAGAAATAGTCTTACAAATAAGCTAAACCCCAAAAATGACGATGAGAATGCAATACATCAATATGCTTATCATTGCTTAGACCAAAACGTTCAACCATTAGTTTCCATTGTTGCTCAAAATCATTTGGACATTCTAAATTATACAACCTATGAAACTCATATTTAAATTCATCATATCTTGAACCCAAAGAAAAAGAAAACTAGGTTGGTAACTTTGCCACTATATGCAATATGCAAAATGCATGTTTTGTGATTGGCAATTCCATCGAAATAGCTTCTGTAAGTGCAAGATCTTGATCAGTAAGAATTGTTCGTGGACACTTTCCTTTGACAAAATCCATAAAACTCTGAAAAAATAAAAACAAAATGGCAAATAATTATACAATGCTCTAAGTTAGTATTTGATTAATGAGGAACAACTTCAAATAATAGCTATTTACCTTTAAATCCCATCTGAAAGAAGGAATCTTCTCATCTCGCAGCAGAACACAACCAAAGAATATTGAATTTCCATGATTATCAACTCCAACCCATAGTCCAAGAAGCATATCATAACGATTAATTCGGTATGTGGTATCAAAGACAACCACATCTCCAAAAGATTTATATGCTCGAATTGAATCACCAAAACTCCAAATAATATGCTCCAATTTGTTACTTTCATCTAATGTAAAATCATATTGGAAATCATCATCTCTATCTTTCAATTTTTTGCATAATTTGAGAACCTTTGAAGCATCGTTCTCTTTGTCGTTGAGACATTGAAATTGAATAAAATTCCTAATATCTTTATCCAAAAATGGTAGATGACCAACATCTATTCCTTTCTCTAATTCAAGAACTCTCATTATGAGACTTATATTACATCCTGCTTTTGATAACAATAATATACGACTTTGATCACCAACAGGGATGTCACGATAAGCAGGAAGAAACTTAACCTCTCTGTCATCCAATAATTCATGGTTATGTGAATTACAAAAACATGTTACTACCCATTGTTCTACAAAACCAATTTTTCTTTTAGCAATCAACATCCTTGCACCACAATTGCATCTTGAACTTTTTCGTTTCCTTTTCCTTTCCATCTCAACAACTTTGCATTGTTTAGCAGTACCAGCACGATGACAAACGAATTCCCTCTTATATACAGCCCCGCTTTGATTCTTACTGCTTTTATAAGTGTGTTCACGTCTAATTGAAAATCCACTAATTTTTGCAAATAAAAAATAATAAGCATAAGCATCTTCATCACTCTTGAATACTTGCCCTTCATATGGAACGACATCATCAATATTCTCGACTTGAGGCAAAACATTTGTTTCTGACTCTTGAAAGTGTTCATCATCTGTAGAAGCATCATCTCTAAGAAGCTCTTTGGGCCATTCAAGAATATCATTTCTTTCTTTGGATGTCATAGTGTTCCTTCCTATTAAAACAAAATACATGTTAATCTATTTGCGTTCATGTTTATTAAGTATAATTTTTCTTTATTATGTGTTTGTGGGATTGAAAAAAAAACCCTCAAATAATCAATAACAAAACTACATAGTCATGTCTAGTGTAAACACATATTTCTTCTATAAAAAAAATCAGATACTAGCTACTATGTCTAATGTGAAGTTACTACAAAAGGAAGCCTTAGTTACAGCAAGAATATAATAAACAAGTCTTTGATCAAATTATTATTTTGATTTATTTCAATCATATTAGGACAGTACAACCAAGTAAGCATTTTATCAAACACTACATAGGCAACACAAAATTTCAAGCAAACTCACTCTGAAGCAAGTATGCATAGTCTGTGTCTTACATGTAAACACAAATTGAGATAGACAGACAAAGCAATTGAAGATGCAGGCACAAAGGTGAAGTTACTGCATTATGATCACTAAAACCAATTATTGTTCGCTATCCACTACAATTTTGTTGTTAAACCCCTTTGGTAATCCAAATCTACTTCTCACTGAGATAGACGAACAAAGCATTTTATCAAACACTACATAGGCAACACAAACAAGTAACATCAAATTGATAATATTCAATTTAGAAAAAAAAGACATAGACAGAAAAAAAAGAAAAACAACAAAAAAAAATTAAAACAACTTAGCAGTGGTCAGTTTAAAAAAAATAAAAACAACAAAAAAAAGAAAGAAAATGACTTACTAGTGGCAGAGGAGGGTTGACGGTGGCAAGGAGGGCATAGGAGGGAGGAGGGTTGACGATGGCGGCGAGGGTTGACAGTGGCAGAGGAGGGAGGTGAGAGTAGAGAGGGGAGAGGAGGGAAGAGAAGAGGCGACGGCGGCGGCGACAGGAGGCGCGACGACGACGGCGATGGTTGACGGCGATGATAGAGGAGGGAGGAGGGAGAAGAGAGGAGAGAGGATGGAAGAGAAGAGAGAATGGAAAAAGGATCGATCGATCCTTGAGCAGGAGAGGGAGGGAATTTTTATTTTATTTATTTTTTATTTTATTGAGAATAATCAAATTACAGGAACACCTTTTAAAAAATTAGTCATCCAAGTTAAGAGATGAGGTGTAATTTTGTCTAAATATTTTGGGTGGACATTGTTAAAATTCACCAACTAAAATTAGGGTTGGAGGATCTTAGCAATTCCCTATTTATTTATATTTATTTACATTATGTGCAATTTTTTGCAACATATCATCATGGATGGATTGAGATGCTTTTGGGCCCAACTCGTAGAGATACTTTTGGGAATTATATAACTTTAGTAATTCCAGCGTTCTTAATTAATGGTTATTAAACTAAAATTCACTTAAGAGATTAATGGGTATGGTTTAATAATAAACAGTAATTGCCTAAGACATCAGTTTTTACTAATTCTGGAATCGTTGTTGATTTGAGGAAAAATAGAAATTCATAAGTGGTAACTACAATCCTACAATGAAATCATGTTTCTAACCGTTTTCCCAATTGTTTTACAACCGTCTTTTATTTTTGTTTTGTTATTTAATTCCATGAAATTAAATCAAATAAACCAATTTTCAAGTTTCACTTAGTAATTACAATTAGGTGATAATTATTAGAAACTATTTCAATCCTCATTGGGATCAATAATTTACTTCTACTCTATTACTTGTACGATCTGGTATACTTGCTAGAGAGCCAACAAGTTTTTGGCGCCGTTGCTGGTGATTAAAATACGATTCTAGTAATTTTTTGGTACTCTTTGATAGTTACTTAGTGAAATTTGTTTCCTGTTTTTGTTTTTATTTTTTTATTATCAATAGGTGCTTCTAACCTCTCTTTGTAGAGATTGGTATATGCATTTGCGCTCTGCAGGTGATCATAGCAATTTTCAATTTGATCCTGAGATTGAGTTGACTGTGAAGAGACTAAGGAAGCAAACACAACAAAGGAGAAGAAGGCAAGCAAAGAGAATGGATGAGAAGACCATTTTGAAGAAAACTGACTTCTCCTTGAAAAATTCTATCAATTCTCCTCTCTATAAATAGCTGAAGTTGCTGCTAGGTATTGGCCTTGTTTTCATTCGTTTTCCTTGCCCAAACTCTTGCCCAAATTTACTCTCAATTCGTGCTAGTGATTATCTTTTAATTGCTACACCATAAGTCTTGAATTAGTGAGTGAGAGCTTGAAGAATCCCTTGTGTTTTTCTTATGTTTTTGTTGTGTGTTTGCTGCTGCTGTTGGTGGCTGTGTGGCTGCTGTTGTCTAAGTCTTGTCCAAGGTATGGGAGATGTTATTCATATTGCTAGGATTATTGATTGTAAGAATTGTTTAATATTCTATGTGATTTATGGAATTTGAGACCAAGACATGGTTGCTGAGTTAATGACTTGAAATGATATATATGAGGTTGCATGATGCTAATTGATGTTTATAATTTAATGATAAAATGAACTATGTATGTGAAAATTGCATATGTGCTCTCAGGTCTGTCGTTATAATTGATTAACAGGGTTTGTTAATCGATTATCCTGACCTTGCAGAAGCAAATCAGTTCAGTGACTGCAAAATTAATGAACTTAGATCCAAGGATAGACCCTGCAGGCACAAGGAAAAGTTATATCGAATATCTTGTATGGTTAATTCCTTGTGTGCTAGTGATTTATATGTATAGGAGCTTAAGGATAGTTTTTACTTGTGCAATTTGTAATATGGTAATGAACTTAGTTAATTAGAACTGACCACAAACCTAATATAATGTATAATATGCTGGATAATAGTTACATGAATATTAGATTTAGGTTTGTGATGAATTGAACCAATAAAAGAGTGGATTTCTGTCTCAGGTCTACATCTTAATCGATTTACGGTATCAATTAATCGATTAAGACTAACGGACATTCAACGGACTAGATTGATATACTTGGTAAAGTGAATCTAGGACCTTAGTGTTTAAGGGGGATTAAAGGGTATCGAGGAACTAATTACTTTGAGGAATGATAACTTGTAATATAAGTGATGATGTTGTATCAAAATGGATTAAGATGTGAAGTGATCTTTGGCATTGAACTAGGTTTTATTTTGGTCCTGAGTCCACCCGTTAGAGTAATAATGACATATTCTTATGTAATTAGTGTTACAAATAATAATAATAATAATAATAATAATAATAATTTATGATATATTTTCATGACTAATATTGAAATTATAGTGATAAACTATAATGAGACCTTATTACAAACAATATTATTGACGTTTTATTAATGGCATGAATGATTTTTTATTTTCAAAAGTTTAAGTTTTGTTCTTGCATGAATGTGTGTATTCGGTTTGAGCATAAAAATTAGGTGAATGAGTTTATTTTGTATGTGTGTTGGTGATTTTTTAAGTTTAATTATTTTCCTAAGTGTATTCATGATTTTTATAAAGGAAATGAATGAATATAATTGTTTGGTAAAGTTTTGTGCTTAAATGTGTATATGTGTGTGTATTCTGTCAAGAGAGAAAGAAAGAGTAAATGATTTAGTTTCATGAAAATAAAATTGATGTTTGAATGCATGAAATGAATTAAGATGGTTTATGTGTTTTAGGTTTGTAATCTTTGGCTTGCTTTCTTCTTATCACATTCGGTCATGTAGAGAAGGTGTGCTTGGGAAATTTTGTTATATGAAAATAAATTTGCATATTGATTCTTGAAAGGATTAAGTTGTTTAAAGCAAGAAATATTAAATGAGTTTGGTTTGTTTCTTTGGTTTAATTCGGTTTGAAGGTGCATGTATGTCTTAGCGGTTTTGTCTTGAGAAAATGAATTGCATGATGATGTTCCAAATTGATCTAGTTGATTTAAAGTGTTTGAACTTGTAATCTTTGGTTTATTTGGTTTAGTCAATTCGGTTTTATTGAAATTAAGTAGGTAAATATGAAAATGAAATTGTTTTGAAAATGATTATGTGTTCTATAAGTGAGTAAGTGTTGGTTAATTTATTATGTGCTTGGATTTAACTGATAAAATGTTGTCTCAATGCTTTAAGGTTTGTTAGAAAAATTTATGAACATTGTTTTGTTTTTTGTGCAAGATTTGGCCAAGCCAAGTTTAACAGGATATGAATTTATTTCACTAAGTGCTAATTGATATTTGAAAAGTGTGCTAGGTGATTGTGTGAATTGATTTGTTAAAGTGATGTTATCATTTGAATTTTAAACTACGTTTGGAAAATGTTTGATTATGAAAGTAGTTTTGAAAACTAATTGATTTTAAGTTTGATTCCTTTGAATTATTTGAATTTCATGGACTTGTTTGGTGGCTATCCAAGTTTTGCTTTATGGTAAAAAGTTTGAATTTTAAAGTGTTAAAGTGTTGGTTTTGTATTAAGGATTGTTTGGAAGCAAAAAGTACTTTTACGTTGTTTACGGAAATTTTAAAAAGTGATTTTTGGAAGCAGTACCTTGTTGTTCAGACTTGTTTGGACTTGTTTCTCGATTTTGAAAATGTGTTTAAGTGATTTAAAACAAAGCTTTTAAGTGGTATTTGATTTAGGAAAAAGTTGGATTGAAAACTGTGAATTTTTCGGTGTTTCGGAGTTGTTTTGAGGTGCTGTTCAAGGCAGACCAGCAACCCGTGTTTGTTTTCAAAATATTTTAATATATTTAAGCTGTGGATTTACTATGGAACGATTTGAAAAAGAGGAAATTGCATATTAATATATATATTGTTTGATTTGAGGAATTAAAGGTGTTGCTGTGAATCGCGATCGCGGAGATCAGAGTTTCGTGAATTCTCAAGGAGTTTCAATTCGTAATCAAGGTGAGAATAAGAGCTTATTTGGAATGTATGCCATGAATAATTGTGTTTAGTTTCGATTGTTTAAATCGGAACCGTGATCGAATAAGGTTTTGTAGTGTGAGGGCAATTGGTCTGTGATTGTCTGGCTCCACGCACGAAAGACTAAGATCACTATTGCATTTATGTGTTATTATTTGATTGAGCTATGTGAACATGAGAATATGATTACATGATGCCTGCTCATGCATAATGATTCATGTTGTTATATTTTGTTTAGCATGATGCATGACATTGAAGCATGAAAATAAAGTAACAAATTAATATGATGGATTTCCATGATAAGCCCAGAGGTGATTATGGTTATGATGAATGGAGCTGGCCACGTGTGCAGTATGCTGTGGATCCGAGCCTTGATCAGTTAAGTAAGCGATATTGGAAAAGAATGGACAATAAGAAGAGTTTGTGTGATTAGAGGTCGAGGATCACCGAAGTGGTGGATAAGGGTGACTCCTCTAACCATAGGATTAATAAAAGCTTTAATAAGACTGACATATATAAAAGATAATAATTATATGTGGTGAGATGAGTGTGAAGTAGTGGAGAGGAAGATTCCCTGTCTATCTGTGGATATTCAGGTGTGTGATTGTGATAGGGGAGGGTGATGACAGTGAAACGTCAAGAAACCTGGAGTTCTCTTCTAGGCGGAACTAGTCTATAAGTGATCGGGGATTAATACCCAAGGGATCGTAGCGTGTTCTGCACTGAAAACTAGAAAAGTACTGTCGCCCCCTTGATCAAATTCGAAACGGTGAGAGGGAACCTGAACGAGGCGGGCAGATCGACTAGAGATTGGATCGCGGGGAATATCAATTATCGTGTTAGCCGGCCTGTGCGATTGTGGATCGACATTCATATTTGTATGTAGTGGTTTCCCGAATGTTCAACCGACGTGGGTTAAGGTTCCTGTACGTCCCGTTTGCTTCCGACTAGGTTTTGGGAGGATATGGAGGAGATGTAGATGTGTGTGCTAATAATAAAACTTTCACAGTGATGTCTTATATTTTCCCTGACATCATGGGTAATGTGAATTCTTGATAAGATTTAATAAAATATTCTGACAAAGTTAAGTGTGAAATATCAAGTGTGATGGCATCAAGATACATATGGCAATAAAGTCGTATGAGGATAATGATGTGGAATTAATAAAGTGGCTGAGTAATAAAGATGAGGACCATGTTAGTTCCATGATGAACATGATGAATGTTTTGATAATGACAAAGTGTTTTTGAACAAGCTACAAGTGTTGATCAAGTTTCAAGCTCAACAAGCAACAACAAACATCAAATAAAGAAGAGAGAAAGCAAGCTCATGAAGACCTAAGTTTGAGTATATTTGTATTTCTTTTATCTTTTGCCTCTCAAGCTTCATAGATTTTTTATCTTGGGTAGATTATTATAGAGGGTAGTGAATCTCATTCATAAGTCATGATTAAATCATAATTTGAGTTTTCACTTAACCTAGAATCAATAGGTGGCTTAAAGGTTTTAAAGGAAAGGTTGGATTTTGAGAAAACAAGTTTTGAACATGTACAGTACCAACTTAATCGATTAAATTTTAACTTAATCGAGTACTACTCGAGTACACGACTTGCTTAATCGATTAAGTACTGCTGAACTGATTTTTAAAATACGTTTTTGACTTCTCAAAATCAGTTTTTATGTGCTACAACTTTTGGGTATTCTATATAAACCTTTTCCTATTATTTGTGATGAGTAAGAATCATTTTCATACAAGTTTTACAAAGAATCAAGCCACTCTATTCTCTCTCATTTTCAAAGATCAAAGCTTTTATATTTTCATATTCTTTGATCAAGAACCTTTGAATCTCTTATGGTGAATTGTCATAACTCTTGATTGAGATTCATAGGATTGTTTTGTGTTTTCTATTGTGTTGTAATCTTTGCAAGAAGGCAAGCCACTACAACAAACAAGAAGTCTTGGTGTGTCGATTTTATCATCAAGCAAGTGCATTCTTATTGAAGAAGAAGAAGAAGTCTTGGTTGTGAATCAAGCAAGTGAAGCCTTGGTGTGTGGATTATCATCAAGCAATTGAAGACTTGTTGTGTCGATTATCAACAAGGGGTAGAGGTTAGATTAGAGAGAAGATCAATAGGATTACAAGGCAAGGGTGTCGGTTATCTCTTGTAGGCTAGCAAGAAGGGAGTCTTGTGAGGCAATCACTTGTAATTTGAGAACTCTAATTCCTCATAGTGAAGAATCTCTCTTGGTTGAAGAGGGGACTGGATGTAGCTTTCAAGTGGATGAAAGTGAACCAGGATAAATCACTGTGTCGTATCTCTAAACTCTTACTCTTTATATTCAAGTCATTTGATTGCGTTCTTGGTTGAAAACCTAGAAAGATTGATTTTCATAATTGATTGAATTGAATCTTTAATTGTTCAAATTGATAAAGGGAAAATCATTTTCATAACTAGGTTAATCAATAAGAATATAGGTGTTAATCATTTCCGCTGAATCTCTGATCTTGCATGTGAATTGATTGATTTTCGTATTCGAATGAAAAATTGATTTTTCTGTTTTCTGTCATATTTAATCGATTAAGTTCAAGCTTAATCGAGTACTACTCGAGTACACGACTTGCTTAATCGATTAAGTACTGTAGAATTTGTAAAAATCATTTGTTTTGATTGTTTAAATTTGTTTCGTTCGAAAATCTTTCAAGGTAGCTTCAACACCTATTCAACCCCCCTTCTAGGTGTATTCCTAGGGTTCCTAAGTCTCTCCAACCACCAATTGCGATTTCCTCAATTGGTATCAGAGCTCGGTCGAAAGACACGAGCATAAGAGCTTTTTCGTAAAGATCCTTTAAGAAAATCGCAATGGGTTCTACGAATCCCTTTGGTGGTGAAGGTGCTTCAATAAGTCGTCCTCCATTGTTTGCCGGAGAAGGCTATGCATATTGGAAAGTTAGAATGAAAATCTTTATCCAAGCCATAGATAGTGAAATTTGGAAAGTAGTTGAAAAAGGTCCTCATATCCCCTCTAGTTTAGTTGAAGGTGTAGAACAATTGATCCCCGAGGATAAGTGGAAGGATGATGATAGAAAGAAAATACAATATGATTATAAAGCAAAGAATATCATTACATCCGCTTTATCCTATGACGAGTTCTTTAGAGTTTCTCAATGTTCTAGTGCTAAGGAAATGTGGGACACTTTACAAGTGACTCATGAAGGAACTAGTGAGGTTAGGAGAGCTAGATTGAATGCTTTAATGCGTGATTATGAATTGTTTCATATGCTTCCAAATGAATCTATAAATGATATGCAAAAGCGTTTTACTCATATTATAAATCATTTACTTGCTCTTGGTAAAACTTTTCTACAAGGTGAACTTTCTAACAAAGTGTTGAGATGTTTAGACAGGAATTGGCAACCAAAAGTAACGGCTATTGTTGAATCTAAAAATTTGGATGCTATGGATCTAGCAACACTTTTCGGAAAGCTTCAAGAACATGAAATGGAGCTTGGACGATTAAGTATCAATGAAGAGTCGGATAAAAACAAAGAAAGAAAGGGACTTGCTCTTAAAGTCAATAGATCATATAAAAAGAAAGATAGTTCCGATGATGATGATAGTGAAGATTCCGATTCCGATGTTGATGAAAAAGACATGAAACTTTTGTTAAAAGAATTTGACAAGTTTCTAAAGAGAAAAGGAAGGTTGAACAAGGACAAAAGTAAAGAGAAGGATTCCCCACACTACAAGACCAAAAATTCAAAAGAAGGTGTAGTTTGCCATGAATGTGGAAAGCCCGGACATCTCAAGTACTCATGCTCTAGGTATCTCAAGAAGAAGGAGAAAGACAAGAAAAATTCTAAATCTAAAAGAGCATACATAGTTTGGGATAGTGATGAAGATAACAAGAAAAGCACATCGAGTAGTTCGTCGGATGATGAAGAAGCCGCTTGTCTCAACTTGATAACTCTAGTAGATGATGAAGAACAAAGTTCAAATGATGAATCAAGTTATCAAAGCGAGGATAGCAATGTAAGTGAATCTAAATCCGAAATTTCTTCTAAATATGAATTGTTACATAATGCTTATGAAGAAATGTATGAACAACTTGAAAAACTAGCTTTGAAAAACATTGAAAGAAAGAAGCTCATTTTGAAACATCAAAAAGAGATTTTAGATCTTCAAAAACAAGTTGATGAGCTTAATCTTGAAAATGAAACTCTTGATCTTATCTATGCTAGTTCTTCTTGTGATTGTGCTAGTAGATTGAATGTTGTGGTTGATTGTGAGAGTTGCAAGTTGCTCAAGGATGAAAATGCTATTTTGAAAAATAAGCTTGCAAGTTTCACCATTTGTGATATTAGATTGCGCACATTGTTAAATTTTCAAAGAGAAAATTCAAACAAGTTTGGTTTGGGTTATACTAATGCTAAGAGTAAATCTCATAGAAATGTTGTTGATTTTTCTAAAGTTGATTTTTCAAATCCTCCAACATGTTTCTATTGTGGTACTCATGGACATACTTCAAATGTGTGTTATGTTAAAGTGCATGGTATACCTAAAGGAAATTTTGTTTGGATGAAAAAGGGTGAAAGTCCCTACACTAACAAAAATGGATCCAAAACCATTTGGATACCAAAAAGCAAAGCATGATTGTTTTGTAGGTTTGATTGAAGATGCAAATGAATGACACATGTTCTCAATTGGTCTCAACTATGAATGTCTATATTCACATCTTCAATTGGTATCACACTTGCATCTTAAGTGAATGTCCTACAAAGTGGTAATATTTGATATTGATATATTATCTTAATTGGTATCTTCTCAATTGATATTACTTTTCTAAATGTTTAGTTAATTCAATTTGTATCATTGAGAGATTATTAGTTGATTATCATGTTTTTGTGATTATTGATTCTTCTTTACAATTGATATCTTCTTTGTTAAGTGATATTATGATCTTTTTAGTTCTCAATTGGTATTATATTTTATTGTTATATTCTCTTACCAATTGATATCACATTTCAAAGTAAAGCTCTATTGTATTTGTTCAATTGGTATCAATGTTGTGAAGAAATGATCATTGATTTCTTACCTTGGCTTAGATGTTATATTTCAATTGGTATATATTACTTTTTGATAATGCCAAAGGGGGAGAAATATTATGTTTTGAATTGAATGAAATGTTTCTCAAATGGGGAGAAATGGTATGTTTTTAAAACATGAGAGAAATATGATATTATATTTTGGAGAAAGGTTGTTTTGTTGTTTTTATGTAGGTTGAGCTAAGTTGTTGAAGATAGGGGGAGAATCAAGCTTCTATCTCAATTGGATTCAAGTGTTATAGCATTGATTGAGAGGGAGAAAGAGTCTTCTCAAGTGATCAAATTTTTCAAGCATCAACAACTTCAAATGATTTCAAAACATGGATTGTCATTTTCAAAAAGGGGGAGATTGTTAGTTCCATGATGAACATGATGAATGTTTTGATAATGACAAAGTGTTTTTGAACAAGCTACAAGTGTTGATCAAGTTTCAAGCTCAACAAGCAACAACAAACATCAAATAAAGAAGAGAGAAAGCAAGCTCATGAAGACCTAAGTTTGAGTATATTTGTATTTCTTTTATCTTTTGCCTCTCAAGCTTCATAGATTTTTTATCTTGGGTAGATTATTATAGAGGGTAGTGAATCTCATTCATAAGTCATGATTAAATCATAATTTGAGTTTTCACTTAACCTAGAATCAATAGGTGGCTTAAAGGTTTTAAAGGAAAGGTTGGATTTTGAGAAAACAAGTTTTGAACATGTACAGTACCAACTTAATCGATTAAATTTTAACTTAATCGAGTACTACTCGAGTACACGACTTGCTTAATCGATTAAGTACTGCTGAACTGATTTTTAAAATACGTTTTTGACTTCTCAAAATCAGTTTTTATGTGCTACAACTTTTGGGTATTCTATATAAACCTTTTCCTATTATTTGTGATGAGTAAGAATCATTTTCATACAAGTTTTACAAAGAATCAAGCCACTCTATTCTCTCTCATTTTCAAAGATCAAAGCTTTTATATTTTCATATTCTTTGATCAAGAACCTTTGAATCTCTTATGGTGAATTGTCATAACTCTTGATTGAGATTCATAGGATTGTTTTGTGTTTTCTATTGTGTTGTAATCTTTGCAAGAAGGCAAGCCACTACAACAAACAAGAAGTCTTGGTGTGTCGATTTTATCATCAAGCAAGTGCATTCTTATTGAAGAAGAAGAAGAAGTCTTGGTTGTGAATCAAGCAAGTGAAGCCTTGGTGTGTGGATTATCATCAAGCAATTGAAGACTTGTTGTGTCGATTATCAACAAGGGGTAGAGGTTAGATTAGAGAGAAGATCAATAGGATTACAAGGCAAGGGTGTCGGTTATCTCTTGTAGGCTAGCAAGAAGGGAGTCTTGTGAGGCAATCACTTGTAATTTGAGAACTCTAATTCCTCATAGTGAAGAATCTCTCTTGGTTGAAGAGGGGACTGGATGTAGCTTTCAAGTGGATGAAAGTGAACCAGGATAAATCACTGTGTCGTATCTCTAAACTCTTACTCTTTATATTCAAGTCATTTGATTGCGTTCTTGGTTGAAAACCTAGAAAGATTGATTTTCATAATTGATTGAATTGAATCTTTAATTGTTCAAATTGATAAAGGGAAAATCATTTTCATAACTAGGTTAATCAATAAGAATATAGGTGTTAATCATTTCCGCTGAATCTCTGATCTTGCATGTGAATTGATTGATTTTCGTATTCGAATGAAAAATTGATTTTTCTGTTTTCTGTCATATTTAATCGATTAAGTTCAAGCTTAATCGAGTACTACTCGAGTACACGACTTGCTTAATCGATTAAGTACTGTAGAATTTGTAAAAATCATTTGTTTTGATTGTTTAAATTTGTTTCGTTCGAAAATCTTTCAAGGTAGCTTCAACACCTATTCAACTCCCCCTTCTAGGTGTATTCCTAGGGTTCCTAAGTCTCTCCAACCACCAATTGCGATTTCCTCAGACCATGCATTCATTCAGCATCCATTTGTATTTACGTTGTTATTTATTTTATGCTTTGAGATGTGTTGTGGTATGCCGAACTTATTGGCATGACATGCGTCCGGAAAAGCTTATTCTTTCTCCTGTTTGTTGTTTCTCTTCATTCTTCGTGGGGACGCAACAGGAAGATGGTGTACATCATAAAGATTACCATGTGGCCCCTAGCGGGGGGAGCGTGGGAAGTCACCCCTGATGGATGGATCTGAAGATGTTTGACTCGGTTGGAGATTAAGGACCCTGAACATCGTTTGAGAGGAGCAAGGATTGATTTGCACATTGGTCGCATTACCTTGAGGGACTAGATGGACGGAGGACCTCGGACGTACTACGCTCGTGGTACGCAGGCCGCACCGCCTGCGGACGTGAAGGCTGAAGAGGAGGAGACAACATTGGAGGATGATGAAGATCAACCGGCAGCTTAGGAAGTCCCGTGGGTCTTGTGGTCTAGGTGTTTTATTTTGTTTGATTAGGGTCGAGTCCGACTGATGAAAGTCATACTCTGGATAACATATGATGTAACTATCCTATCTCTTGATGATGTATTTTGGGACTTGATGTCCACAACTCTTTTATATTATGCTTTTATAATTATGTTGGGAGTACTGTTGGCAAACTGCTTTTGGGAAACTTATGTAATCACTGGTACTGGTGAACTTGTTGACAATGTTTAAAATGTGAAGAAGTATTTTCAGTTTACAATTTGTGTATGTGATGGGAGTGTTGTAACATCTCGATTTTGTGAGACGACAATGATAATTCTTTATGAGAAAATGTGCAAGGTTATTTTTGTAATTAGTTAATAATAAAGGATGTTTTGGAAATAGATAAAATGAATCACCAAATGTATATGTACGTGAATGTTTTTGGAAACATGTTTTGAAAAAAAAAAATTGACCCTCATTTTTACAAATGAATAATAAATAAATGTAATATTTTCGGGAAACAAAATCGGGGTGTTACAATATATATTAGTCATTAATAATAAATTTTTAGTGATGAACTATCTACGTCACTAAATGAATAATAACAGTGGCGAAGTATTTATGTCGCTATATCTTGGTCATTAATACTAAAATTATTGTGACGAATTATTACTTGGTCACAACTATGAATAACAATAGTGACAAATATTTACTTGGTCACAATTAGGAATAACAATAGTGACGATTATTTGTGATGATATTATTTTGGTCATTAATACTAAAGTTATTGTGATGAATTATCACTTGGTCACAACTATGAATAACAATAGTGACAAATTTTTACTTGGTCACAATTATGAATAACATTAGTGACAAATCATTTGTGACGACATTATTTTTGTCATTAATACTAAAGTTATTGTGACGAATTATCACTTGGTCACAACTATGAATAACAATAGTGACGAATTATTACTTGATCACAATTATGAATAACAATAGTGACACATTATCTGTGGTGATATTATTTTGGTCAATAATAATGGAGTTATAGTGACGAATTATCACTTAGTCACTATTATGGATACTATGAGTGACAAACTTAATATTCGTCACTAACATTGGTCTTTGAAGAAAAATAAGTGATGATTGATTTTGTGTTGATTATGTATATGTGTCTAATATACGGTTTTGTGTATGAAATTGCTTAAGTATATAAATTAATTTGTGCTCTTTGATTAATTGATTAAGTGTTTTTGGTCTAAATCTAAAAGAAAATGATAAATTGATTTGGTTTGAGTTTGTTTGTTTAAAAATGAGTTAAGTAAGACAATGCATGAAAATGAATCAAATTGGTTTGAAAAGTGATTATTTGCATAAGCTTTTTTTTTTGTTTACAAGGGAAATCCCATCGTCATTGTCGCACATTGACGACTCTGATGGGCAACCCCGCCTCCAGGTCATAGCCTGCAAACTGCCCGGAGGAGAAGAACCTCTCCCGAAGGAGCGACAGACTCGTACCGCCGAGGTGGGACTCGAACCCGTATCCTTGCAGACCGAGGACAAAGTCCCGAACCAGGTGTGCCACACCTCGTTGGTGTATAAGCTAATTGTGTGGCTGGAAAATTGTGATTTTGGTGCATGATAATGGGTGCTTGGAGTAGGAAATAAAATCATTTAGGTTTTGCATGTGTGTGAATGAAATGGAAAATGATATGATGCACATATGCTGAATTTTTAAACATGTTGCCTTAGCTTGTAGGAGTTTTTTCTAAATGATATATGTGCTAATCCGATTTCCTTGAAAAGTTGATATGTTGTCCTTGATATTGTTTCACTATGTTCTAGAAAATTTGGAGTGATATGGAATTGTTTTGATATTTTAAATGGATTTTTGTTTGTTGGAAAATGTTTGAGAAACACTTGTGTTTTCAATAGCAAAAGGTTTGAATGAAAAAAGTTTCCTCAAGTTCGATGACCATGAAAATTGGTCACTATTTTTTTATGCTAATTGTAGTACCTCTGAATTTTTATATGATTTTTAGAATTTGTTTGCTAGCTGTATTGAAGTCATTTGTGTGAAAACGATTTCGGAAAAATAAGCTTTTTGTGGCTTAAAATTTTTATTGTAGCTTCCTGAACATCTCTGGATATTCTATGTAAAATTTGAGGAAATTTGGAGTTGATTTGATAATTTTTCTAAGGGAAAAACAATGAACCGTTTGGTTCAGATTTTTCAGACTTAGTGACAAATTAAATTGAAAAAGTGTGACTTAAATAACTCCAAATAATCTGAAATTTTTATGAGATGTTCTAGACTGTATAATGAAGGTTTGTGCAAATCTTCGTGTAATTCGGAGTTGAATTACTATTTTTAATTATTGCATTTTTACCTCAGGTTAGCAGACCTGTTTGGATTTAAAGGCAATATTTGATTTGAAACTTCGGTTCTAGATGCCTGAATGACTTGAAAATTTTATATGTTGAACTTTAATATAGGTGTGTGTGTTCTGAAAATTTTGAGAAATTAACTCCTTGAATTGATGTGGTTTTTAGTTGTGTCTTTCTTGTTTTTCCCGTAATCGAACTAATGCCCTATTTGATATTTTTTTATATGCATGAACTCCTGTACCTTCTTTGTGACTTGGCTGGACTTTTATGATGATCATGATGCCTTAAAACGATTAAATGAGTATAGTTTAAAAAGTGCATAGATTATGTATAAATAAATTGTAAGTTACGTAATTTTGGGTATTGTTCGGTTTAAGTTCAGTTTAAAGGTAGAATGATATTGATTTATGTGCTAAATGGTGATTGACCTATCATGTGATACATGCTAATTGAACTATTTTTTTACTTGCCTTGGAATTATTTGGGTGATTAAGGAATGAAAAGAAAATGAGTTATTTAGCTAAGTTAAAGTATTGTGTGTGATTATGAGCTATCTTTTGAAATTGATTGATTTTTGAAAATATTTATTTAATTTAAGAATGATGAATGATTGGCTTCTGCCCCATTTGATTGTATGGTTCCGTGTATGAAAAACAAATTGTTTTAAGCGTTATTTTTAAGCAAAGTGTTAAAGGAATTTAAAGTAATTTTTCGGTGTTTTTCAGGTTTTGAAAAAAGTGACTTTGGGTTTATTCCCCTTTCCTGTTCCGGATTTATTTAAGTTATTTTGTCAATTCTAAAGATGTTTTCAATTGGTCTAAATTTTGAGTTCCTAAAGGTATTTGATTTAGAGAAAAGTGGGATTGAAAAAGTGACGTTTTCAGTGTTTTTGAGCTTCAAATCATGGCTGTCCGGAATGGACCAGCAACTAAAGAAATTGATTTAAAGTTTTTTATTAAGTGGGTTAGAATGACTTCGAGGTATTTAAAGTATGTTCAAAAGTTGGATTTGATTTGATAAAGTAAAGGTTTCTTTTACGATTATCCGATGAGGATTTAAAAAACGAGTTTTCAAAAGTGAGTTGATATTAAGCAAGAATGTTGATTAGATAGCCTTGTAATAATCATGTGTGTTTTTTTAAGCAAAGGATCTGCAAGTCGGGGATTTGGAACTGCTGGCAGTCGGGAGGACCCGCAACAGTTTCTGACGGATATTTGCTGGATTTAAGGTGAGAGAGGGGCTTTCCCCGGTATTTAGGTAAATATTAAGACGTTCTGTATCATCTCAAAGATCGGAACTTAGTGATCTCTGGTCAGTAGTATTGTGTGTGTAGCCACGTATACGAAGAGGACTAGGACCACACACCTTATAATGCATGATGTTATTGATATAAATATTCCATGACGATGTGATTTACTTTATTACTCATGCATGATGAATATGTCGTATATGATGATGTTTATGTCAAATACTCGGTGAGATGTTTGTATGTTTGATCCATCATGGAAATTAAGTGAGGCAATGGAAATTATGAAAGTAATAATGATGCTTATGAGAATAATGTGGTGATGTTGAATTAAGCGATGAAAAGGAAAAGATTTTAGTAATAGCATGATTTGTTGAAAAACTCTGGAAATCTTGGATTTGGAAGTGCTAGGAAAGATATGATAAGATAAATGTGGTTGGAATTAGTGATGCATATATACTGTGCCACGAAAGGAATATCGTGACACGTGCCCGATCGAGGAATTCCCTAAGGTGCACGACCGACGTGACGTGCTTGCTGGGCTAAGGAACTCCCTGCTGCATTCAGTTGTTGCGACAGTTATGAAATAATGAGGAAGCGTTAATGCGAAAGATTCAATTAGAGGACGAGGTTCACCAAAGGGATGAACAAGGGTGACTCGTCCGAACCATAGGATTAATAACATGCTAATAAGACATTAAAAGACGTTATATAATGCGGCGAGTTGAGTGTGAAGTAGTGGAGAGGAAGATACCCTGTTTATTTGCGGATACTCAGGTGAGTGATTGTGATAAGGGAGGGTGATGACGGTGAAACGTCGATGAACCTAGAGTGCTCTTCTAGGCAGAACAAGTCTATATGTGATCGGGGATTAATACCCAATGGATCGTAGCTTGTTCTACACCCGAAACTAGAAAAGTACTGTCACTTCCTTAATCATGTTTGGAACGGTGAGAGGGAACCTGAACTAGGCTGGCATTCGATTGGTGTTGGGCCCTTGCGATGTCGCGGAAATTGCTAATCGTCATAATGGCCGGCCTGTACGGTTGTGGCCTTGACAAATATAGATGTTGTTGGATTTTCTCGGCTGCTCGACCTGCATGGGTTACGGTTCTTGTACTCCTGTTTGCTTCCGATTAGGTTTGGGAGGATTGGAGGAGATGTATGTGTGCTAACTAACTCCTCAATGACATTTCCTTAATTTTTCCCCTGTCATCGCATGATGCGCTTTGATAAAACTTAATAAAGTAATATTAAATTATCGAAAGAGTCTTAGACTAAGAGATTGAAATACAATGAGGATTGTGAACAAGAAAATGGAAAAAGGTCAAGTGGCAGGAAAATATGGATAAGACCAAGGATGTGATTTTGTGACAAAAAGGATTTATGGATTCACTTAGAGAATAAATGAAAGAAAGTGATAAATGCTTGAAGAGAGAGTTGTCAGATTAAAAAGCACTATTGAGAAATAATGATGATGAGGTGAATTATGTTATGTACTTGTTCCTTGATATATATATATATATATATATATATATATATATATATATTGTGTGCTTGTCTTAATATTCATGCCTACTGTAATTCCACCCGTCGACGAGAAATAGTTCGGGATCGCTCACTCTCTCTTCTACCCTATTCTTCTGCTGGTATTTTATACCATGTAATTGCAGATGACTTATTTAACATCCTGACTTTTTTATTTAAAATTCATTAATTAAAAGCTTTGATTTAATTAGAAAATACTTGAGGTTTTATAAAAATTTTGGCGGAGTTTCGTTTAAAATACGGACTTTCCCCAATTAGAATTTAAACCTGTCAAGTCCAGAACAATTGTAGTAAAATAGAAAAGAGACCTACAATTCTATTCTTGAAACCATTCAAAAGGGATATCATTATATCCACTCCAGACACTAATACTTCCATAAAAATCATTATAGAGTCCTTTTTTTTACAAAAGTTCCAAATAGTCTTAGTACCAAATAAAATGTAAAATTGAATTACAACTTTAATTTAATGAAAATCTTTTATAGTACAGGGCCCTAGAATGGTTGCAATCGGATTGAGACCAAAAAGGTCTCAACCAATAATATACTCTCTTTCAATGAGAGCGTACTATTTCGGCGTAGAAGCTATGCACATCTTTCTCTACTGGGTACCTAATATGGTCAACAGTAAGGGTGAGTAACTTGGATATAGATTAGAGAAAAACGTTTGAACGTAATAATAAGGCATAACTAGGTTCAATCACAACATAAAGGAACTAAAGAGAAAGGAAAATTATCAATCACACTCAGTAAAACTATTCATAATTATAATACTATAATTTAATGCACATTCACATGATTATGATATGCACGTCACACTTATGAATTGAATTATGGAATCCAATGTTACACAATTCATTTCCTTTCATTAACTTTGACAATTCCATCGAATTCAATGATCTAACTCAATTATGCAATTCCCTTTCACACTTTCACTTTAACACTTTTACACTTTAACTTTAACTTTAACACTTTTCACACTTTTTAACAATTGGGTACATTGTGCTTCACATTATCCCCGAAGGAGGGTTCCTCACACAATGTACCTATAACACTTTTCCCTTTTTCCAATAACAACACAACCACCTCACAACCCTGCCTCCACTCTGGGGAAAAACCGACCAGGAGTAAGTATTTCTCAACCTATAGTTGGGTGTTTCACCTCCAATGCGCGTTGCAATTAAACTTTTCATGATTCTACACAACTCAAACGAGAGATTTGTGAAGGATACATGCATATGTTTTTTTTAAAAAAAATCAAAGTACATGTCAAATAATTAATTGATTAAATTACATAACTTTTATACATCAATACATATAAACACAATCGGATTTTAAGGATATTGCTTAAAGCAATTAAAGGTATAATATTTATATTTTATTTATATTTTATTCCTTTCTTTATTTTATATCATATCGCACTATCAATCTTTTGTTTTCGTATCTTTTTCTTTTCTACATTTAAGTACTCCCTCAATTTTATAAGTTAAGTTCTTTTAGGCTTTTGCACATAGATTAAGAAATGAGTAAATGATATAAGAATTTGGTATATTTTGGCTAAATTACGCTCAATTAGTAATAGGAGAGAGAGAGAGTAATAATAAATGTATGAAGATTATATTGAAGAGAGATGGAGAAATAGGTGGTGAAAAAGAGAATACAATAAATAAGGGTATACTTGGAAAAAGAAGTATATATGAGTATTGAGTTTCTAAAAGAACATAACTCATAAGGCAAAACAAAAAACCTATATAAACATAACTTATGGGACGAAGGGAGTATATATTAAATATTATAAAAATGATAAAATGATATATTGCTAATTTGGAAATCTTATTTTTAAAAATAAAATAATATTATTAATATGGAAATAAAGGTACTCAGTCAAAGTATTTGAAAAAATTCTTCATTTTTAAGAAATAAAATGTTGTTATTATTAATTACATGATATACTTACTATAATAGTTCTATGAATGGAAAATCAACATTATTAGTCAAAGTAACAAAGTGAAAATGCCCACCAAACACTTTCATTTTTTCTCAATGCCCATCAAACAACTCAAGGAATCTCATAATTTGGGTAGGTGAAAATGTCGATTGTACAACTTCATATAATCTATGAGCCAAAAAACAAAATATCACAAAATCTTACATTTTATATATAAATATCCCCTATCAACCTCTTGTATTTTACATAGAGTTGCATTCCTCTTCTAAAAATAAAATGGCATCAAAAGAAATAGTAAATGTGTTAATGATCACGACAGCTTTTCAAAGTCACATGAATCCTATGTTGAGGTTTGCCAAGCGCCTAATCCCAAAGGGTGTTCATGTTACTCTCATCACCACAGAAATGGCACGCGATCGCATGCTCAGGTATAATAATAATAATAATAATAATAATAATAATAATAATAATAATAATATCTCCACCACTACCACAAACCCACATTACCATCAAGAATCAGAAATCAAATTCGAATTCTTTTCTGATGGTCTTAGCATTGACTTTGATCGTAACAAAAACCAAGAGGCATTTGCCAAATCTCTTCAAACAATAGGTTCCAAAAACCTATCCGATCTTATAAACAATCTCATCAACACAAAAGGCAACAACTATTCTTGCTTGATTGTTGACTATCTTCTGCCTTGGGCTATTGATGTAGCTACTGACCATGGCATCCCTTGTGCAATGCTTTGGTTGCAACCTTGTTCTATCTTTTCCATTAACCATCATTTTCACAAAAATCAAGAGTTATTTGACAATTTTTTTGACCCCAATGAGAAAGTACAATTTCCTGCTCTGCCTTTGCTTGAGGTCAAAGATCTCCCTACTTATTTGCTTCCTGCTTTCCCTTCTTATGGTAAGCAAGTTATCAAGGATTTATGTGAAGCTTCAACTAAGGTGAAATGGGTTTTTGCTATATCTAATTTAGAGTTAGAGGAAGAGATAGTTAAGTTTCTGGCCTCATCATCAATCCCAATTTACCCTATTGGACCATTGGTTCCACAGTCTATGTTGGGAGAAAAGGAAACAAATGATGTTCATATGAATATGTGGAGTGTTGAAAATTCAAGCCTACGGTGGCTTGATGAAAAGCCATCTTCCTCAGTCATCTATATCTCATTTGGTAGTTTAATGGTATTGTCACAAGAACAGGTGAATAATATAGCCACGGCTTTGAAGAATAGCAACAAAGGATTTTTATGGGTTATTAAGCCAGCTGAGAAAGATTCCGAGGATGAAGTTCCTAATTTACCCCTAGGGTTTTTAGACGAGACAAAAGGAAAGGGTTTAGTGGTGACATGGTGCCAGCAAGAGAAGGTTTTAATGCACCATGCAGTGGCTTGCTTTATGACTCATTGTGGTTGGAACTCCATGCTAGAGACGATAGCTGCTGGTGTGCCAATGATTGCTTATCCAAAATGGTTGGACCAACCAACAAATGCTACGCTTATAGTGAAACAATTTCAAAATGGGGTCGTAATGAGTTACGGGGAAGATGGGATTGCTAGTGTTCAAGAGATCGAGAAGAGCATCAAGGAAGTGATGGATGGGCCAAGTGCTGTGGAGATGAAGAAGAGGGCAATGGAAATGAAAGAGACGGGAAGAAAAGCATTACAAGAAGGTGGTTCTTCGGATAAGAATATCAATCAGTTTGTCAATGACATTAAGAATGTAGGAAATGTAGCTTGAGCTTAAACTTTTAAGCTGGTTTTCTAACATGATGTATTATGCACTCTTCAAATAAATGTTGTTCTCAGTTCAAAAAATAAATTAATAAAATGTTGTTCTTAATAAAAAAAATAAATAAATTAAATAATTTGATTGAAAATTTTCATTTGATTTGTTATTAAGAATAACAAAAAAGCTGTTTATTTTAAATAAAAATATATGTATTTTAATATAAAAAAATTGGTTATTTAGTTGTGTTTATTTGTCCCCCATTAACGTCATTTAGATACCTCTTCCGTTTTAATGTATCTGCCACTTTAATTTAGGTGTTTTACATGGATTAAAAAAGTCATTAAATACTTCAATTTTCAAAAGAATAATAAGAAAGTTTTATTATATTATCCTCATACTTTATTAATTATCAAGCACATATTTCAAAATGATTAAAAGCAAGGTTAAACTTGGAAAAAATTAATTAATGCATTCGCGAATTTCTAAAGCAACAAATAATTCAAAACAAGCAGTTAATTAAAAATGCTAAAACGACATATAAAATGGAATGGAAGGAGTAAATTGTATATTAAGAAGCTTGCCCTCTTTAGGTGAAGAAGTATAATAGTTTTATTTTAAAAACTCATTTTTCAGGGACACATTCTAAATAGATTTAAATACAATTATAGTCCCTTAACATTTCTTCTTTCATGACATTAGTCTCTCTACCTTTTTATGAGAATTTCGTTACCTAGCAAAACTTCTTAGTTTTGTTATGTTAGTCATTTTGTCACATCTTCATGCAAAAAGTGATTAAAGACGCTAACGATGCGTTTTGCGTGTCCAAATGGATAATTGAAATTAGAAAATAAAATAAAATGAAAGAGATTAAATATAAATTTAACAATGTTTTATGTAACATCCCAAATTTTAATCCTCGATTAAAAATAGTTAATCATAAATTATTTACGTTAATTACTATTCCCATGTGAGATCCCCACGAATATACGTTCATTGTACCAAACACTTTCTTAATGGATGACCAATATAACTTGGAATTAATGTTAGGAAAAAACTGCGTTGTTAAACTTTTAGTGATTCTACTCGACTCAAACGAGAGATCTATGAAGGATAAATGCATCTTTTTTAAAAAAATCAAAGTACTTGTCAAATAATTAATTGATTAAATTACATAACTTTTATACACCAATACATATATATAAATACAATCGGATTTTAAGGATATTGGTTAAAGTAATTAAAAGTATAATATTTATATTCTTACAATTTATTCTCTTATGTAACACCCCAAATTTTTAATCCCTGATTAATGAAAGTTTAATTATAAATTTATTTATAATTAATTACTTTTATTTTAATCCTTGATTAAAATTTGTTTATTATGCATGTGTTTAATAAGAGAAAAATATGTAGAAAAGTCTAGATAATTATTTTTATGGGAAAATAAGGTTTTTGCATATTAGTCCTTATTTTAGGACCTAGAAGTAATATTATAAAGGTTTTGGAGGGAAAGGAAATAAAATATTTATTTTTCAAAAATTGGCCAAAAGACTTGAGTCTTTCTGCCAAGACTCGAGTATTTTAGTCAGAGTTGCACGAGTTAGTGCGTTTGGTGAGTCATCACCCAACGATTTCCCTCTATTGACACGAAAACAACTCCATCAACACATCCATGGCTTCGTGGCGAGCTGCATGTGACTTAATCTAGCCTATAAAAGCCAATTGAAACCGAGTTGAAGATCATTTTGGCAAATTCGTGAAGATTTCATGCATTAGGGTTCTTAACTTTGTTCAATCGATTCTCCTTCCCCGTTTAGAGTTGAAACACATATTATACACCAATACAAAGCTCACATCACGAGCTTTGTATAGACACCAAATTTGTTAGCTAAGAGTGTTTGTGTGAGGAAAATCGAAGATTGGAAGTTGGAGTTGGGGGTTGAACCTGCAGAAAACCAGAAAACAGAGTCTTGGAGCTCACTTTCTTAATCGATTGTGGTAAGCTCTCGTAACCTTTTGATTTCAAACTTGTTCTGTTTTCTAGTCCTTGTTGCAAAGTTCAAATCCTAATCTTTTTCCCCAATTTTCATGCATGCTTACTCACTCAAATAATCTGGTTTTTGGACCCTGCTCACACTGTTATGCACTTTGGTGGTTGAAGTGGTTTTTGGTGCTGTAGTGTTTTCCTTTGAAAATTTTCTGTTGATTCAAGTCTGAGAGGTAAGGGGAAAGCTATTTATAGACTAAATAGAGTTTAAAATATGTGAATTTGATTAGAGAGTCATCAAAAGACTCTAAGGACTTAGCTTAATATAGGATTTTGGTTTGGAGACCAAAACTTAAAGTGTTGATGTCGAGAACAACTTACATTTAATGTATGCAAGCTTTATAAACACTGTTTTTATGAATTAATTGCATGCATATTGATTTGGTATGTTAAATGTTGAATTATGTGATTTTATGCATAATGAAAGAGATTGGATTAATCTCTTAATTGATGTTATTATTTAGTTGAAACATGTTTATTATGCATAAATGACTCTGTTGATCACTGGTTTTAGTTAGATTTGGTTAGAATTGAAAATGGTATGTTGAAACCCAATTTTCTGTGTTTTACTGTCAGCAAAGACTCGAGTGTTTGAATCAAAACTCGAGTATTGTCTGATGCATCAATTGAAACATTTTAATGAACCACTCGAGTATTCTGGGTTGATGATCAACTCGGGTCTTTTGTGAACTACTCGAGTATTCTGGCAGACTAAAACACAAATTTTCAAAAAGCTGATGAACTACTCGAGTCTTATGAGTCTTTTTGACCAGAATACTGAAAAATGTCATATTTAGTTTAACTAAGTTTATTTAAGCCTAATGACTTGATTGATGTTTATATGATTATTCTGGGAATGAATCATGTCTTGAAGTTGATACTTAATAATGTGGGACATTATTAATGTATCAAAGACAAATCAATTAATTGCATTAAATTGCATTCATCCTAGAGTTTGGATGTTAGATCGTTATGTCATGTTGTTAATAACATGCGGAGGGCCTCTGGGAGTGCCAATTGACGGCTCGCTTGATGACACATTATGGTTGACGATGTGGCCAGCGTGAGTGATGCGCTGTTGATATGATCATTCCGTATTGGACGACGGGACGCTGCTCGAGGACCGCGTTATGTATCATTTCCAAGCTTGTCGTGTACATTCAGGAAGGAATGTACGAATGTTGTGCAACTAGCAGTACAACGTATTGTTGAGTACAAATGTGAAGTAAAGGATGGACGTCAGAGAGTGACATAGATTGATGGATTTAAGATTTGAGAGTTAGACTCATACATCATGCCACTCATCCTCAATTAATTTAAAGTTAATTATTTGTAAATAAGTGTGAGCATCCTTCTTGAATCAAGTATTTGCTAAGTGTTAACTGTGATTGTTAACTGATTTGATGTTATAGGTTCATGCTTATATTGCTTATACTTTTATGCTCTATCCATTATGTGTATAGTATTGCTTATCCCCATGCCCTTGTAGGTGATGTCGCGATACCTCGCTTGTATCGAGATCCGTCCACTTCCTAGTGGAGTTTGGATCTATGAGGATCACCGGGAAGTGTATGAGGGTGAGGTGGAGATGAAATTCTATCACCCTAATCCACTGGTCGGATCCGTCCTCGTAGATTCTGGATCCCCATCATATATACTATGCATGTACCTCCTTTTTACACTTATCATGGATCACCTCCCACTCAACCAGCTCACTCGTACCATAGTTTTCGATTCAGACCTACCCGCTCAAACCCCTTTTCTACTAGAGTCATTCGAGAGGAGACTCCACCATCTGATCCAACAAGTCCTATTAGGGTCACACCTACACCTGACCCTGTACCCAGTGGTAGGGTACCTACTCTGTCGGGTGAGATTGAGAAGGATTCTATCGAGGACGAGAGCGGAGGCGAGCCTGTTGAGCATTCTACCGAGAGTCAATGGAGGGATTATGATCCATAGGTATATGCATAGGATAGGTGATGTGGATCAGGGATCTGGTGTTTCTGCTGCTGTGGAGGAGTTCTGCTGATGGTTGATGATGACTACTATTACTACTACTGCTACTAGGAGACTACTACTACTCATTCTAAGAGATCAGCTCTGGAGTCTTTTATTTTGATTATGTAGATATTGTATATATTATCTTTTGAGAACTCTAGAGTATTGATCTATTTTGGTTATATATATATTTTACTATGGACTTGTACCGTTGGTTTTGGAGACTTACACTATCTGGACTATGTACTTAGTGACTTTTATAAGTATATAAGTCTATGCTTAAATTACGATTTTGTTTCATAGTCCTATTATTTCCGCTTACTCTGTTAACAATTTAAAGCAATTCGGCTATGGTGTTTACAAATGGTATCAACTACGTTAGATGAAATAATGGATGACATCACTTATGTTTTCAACGTATGAACTATAATATATTCTATTAGTCAAAGAGGATGCTATCTAAATTTTGAAATGTCATGAGTTCTTAATTAAAGTAATCGCCGAATTCAATATTTAAAGTAATGTGTTCTAAACTCCAAGATCCAATATTTTGGTTTGTGCACCCGCCTCTTTTAGAAAATTAAAGGAAAAATTTAATCCTATATTTTCTACATTTAAGCAAGTCCGTATCTTTTCGAGTAAAAGCTTAATTATTACTTTAATTACTCGTGGTTAATTTTGAGGGTGTCACATCTTACATATTTATTTATATTTTATTTTATTTTTTATTTCTTTCTTTATTTTTATATCTTTCTATATTTTATATCATAACTCACTATCAAATTCTTGTTTTCGTATCTGTTTCTTTTCTTCATTTATATGAGACGTAAAATATCATTTCTGTTTAAGTATTAAATATGATAAAATGATATATTGATAATTTGGAAATCAAGAAACACCGGTCAATGAAATTCAAAATATTATTTATTTTTAAAAATAAAATATTATTAGTATGGAAATAAAGGAAATTAGTCAAAGTATTTGAAAAAATTCTTCATTTTTAAGAAATAAAATGATGTTATAATTCATTACATGATATACTTACTATAATAGTTCTATGAATAGAAAATCAAAATTATTAGTCAAAGTAATTAAAGTGAAAATGCCCACTGAACACTTTCATATTATCTATGTGCCAAAAAACAAAACATCACATAATCTTACATTTTATATATATCCCCTATCAACCTTTTGTATGTATACAAAGTTTCAAGAGCACACAATAATTTAGCTACTCTTCTAAAAATAAAATGGTGTCAAAGGAAATAGTAAATGTGTTAATGATCACAACAGCTTATCAAAGTCACATGAATCCCATGCCGAGGTTCGCCAAGCGCCTAATCCCAAAGGGTGTTCATGTTACTCTCATCACCACAGAAATGGCGCACGATCGCATGCTCAGGTACAGTAATAATAATAATGATAATAATATCTCCACTAATACCACAAACCCACATTACCATCAAGAATCAGAAATCAAATTTGAATTCTTTTCTGATGGTCTTAGCATTGACTTTGATCGTAAAAAACACCACGAGGCAGTTGCCAAATCTCTTCAAACAATAGGTTCCAAAAACCTATCCGATCTTATAAACATTCTCATCAAAACAAAAGGCCACAACTATTCTTGCATGATTGTTGACTTTCTTTTGCCTAGGGCTATTGATGTAGCTACTGACCATGGCATCCCTTGTGCAATGCTTTGGTTGCAACCTTGTTCTATCTTTTCCATTAACTATCATTTTCACAAAAATCAAGAGTTATTTGACAATTTTTTTGACCCCAATGAGAAATTACAATTTCCTGCTCTGCCTTTGCTTGAGGTCAAAGATCTCCCTACTTATTTGCTTCCTGCTTTCCCTTCTTATGGTAAGCAAGTTATCAAGGATTTATGTGAAGCTCCAACTAAGGTGAAATGGATTTTTGCTATATCTAATTTAGAGTTAGAGGAAGAGATAGTTAAGTTTCTGGCCTCATCATCAATCCCAATTTACCCTATTGGACCATTGGTTCCACAGTCTATGTTGGGAGAAAAGGAAACAAATGATGTTCATATGAATATGTGGAGTGTTGAAAATTCAAGCCTACGGTGGCTTGATGAAAAGCCATCTTCCTCGGTCATCTATATCTCATTTGGTAGTTTAATGGTATTGTCACAAGAACAGGTGAATAATATAGCCACGGCTTTGAAGAATAGCAACAAAGGATTTTTATGGGTTATTAAGCCAGCTGAGAAAGATTCCGAGGATGAAGTTCCTAATTTACCCCTACGGTTTTTAGACGAGACAAAAGGAAAGGGTTTAGTGGTGACATGGTGCCAGCAAGAGAAGGTTCTAATGCACCATGCAGTGGCTTGCTTTATGACTCATTGTGGTTGGAACTCCATGCTAGAGACGATAGCTGCTGGTGTGCCTATGATTGCTTATCCAAAATGGTTGGACCAGCCAACAAATGCTACACTTATAGTAAAACAATTTCAAAATGGGGTCGTAATGAGTTACGGGGAAGATGGGATTGCTAGTGTTCAAGAGATAGAGAAGAGCATCAGGGAAGTGATGGATGGGCCAAGTGCTGGGGAGATGAAGAAGAGGGCAATGGAAATGAAAGAGATGGGAAGAAAAGCATTACAAGAAGGTGGTTCTTCGGATAAGAGTATCAATCAGTTTGTCAATGACATTAAGAATGTAGGAAATGTAGCTTGAGCTTAAACTTTTAAGTTGGTTTTCTAACATGATGTATTATGCATTCTTCAAATAAATGTTGTTCTCAGTGCAAAAAATAAATTAATAATTGTTGTTCTTAATAAAATAAATAAATTAAATAATCTGATTGAAATTTTTCATTTGATTTGTTATTAAGAATAACAAAAAAGCAGTTTATTTTTCATAAAAAACAATTGGTTATTTATTATATTTATTTATTTGTTCCCCGTTGTAACGTTATTAAGATACATTGTATTTTAAGAAGCATGTCCTATTTACGTAAAGAAGTAGTATAATAGTTTCATTTGAAAAACTCATTTTAAATACAATTACAGTCCCTCAACATTTCTTCTTTCATGATTTTAGTCCATCGACCTTTTTATGAGAGTTTTGTAACGATAGTCTTTTTATCACATCTTCATTGTTCTTATTAAAAAAATTAATTAAACAAACTGATTGAAAATTTTAATATGATTTGCAACTAATAATAACAAAAAAGCTGTTTACTTTTAATAAAAAGAGTGAAGGGACACTTTGATCCCTCAAGTTTTTCGACAGGGACACTTTAGTCCCTCAAAAAATTTAATTCATTTTTAGTCCCCATGTTTTCCAAAAGTACCAATTTAGTCCCTCATGTTTTCCAAAAATACCAATTTAGTCCCTCAACGAAGTGGCTAGCGAAAATAGGACATAGACTAAATTGGTACTTTTGGAAAACTTTGGGGGACTAAAAATGAATTAAATTTCTTGAGGGACTAAAGTGTCTCTATCGAAAAACTTGAGGAACCAAAGTGTCCCTTCACTCTAATAAAAAATATATTTGTTTTAAAAAAAAAATTAGTTATTTAATTGTGTTTATTTGTCCCCCGCTATAATTTTATTAAGATACATTGTATTCCAAGAAGAATGCCCTTTTTAGGTAGAAAAGTATAATAGTTTTATTTATATATAAAAAAAAACTCTTATTTTACGGATATATTCTAAAGAGTTAATAGTCACATAGGTCCCCGAAAGATATCTGTGGAATCAGTTAGATACCTAAAAGATTTGTGAAATCTCTTAAACCCCTGAAAGACCATTTTGGAATCAGTACTGTCCCTGAAAGATTTGTGGAATCTCTTAAACCCCAAAGATCAATTTGGCATCAGGTTAGTCCCCCATGAGGGACTCAACAGAATCCTGTTGGAAGTCAAGCTTTTCCAAGGACATAAAGAGTTATGCTAGAAGACTTCTAGAAGAATGTTTTGATGATAACAAACAAGCTCTATCAAGCTCAAGACTCAAGCTCAAGCAAGTAGATTAAGTAGATTAAGCTTTGCCCATGGGAATCATTGGAAGGTAATGAAGGTTTAGTTTTCCAAGTTCATAAGGTCAAAATAATAAGTTTCAATTTAAGGAGAAGAGAGGAATGTTTTTGAAATCGTTTTAAGTTTAATTTTCAGCCAAAAATGTGTTTTGAAAATCTATAGTAACATACTCTGCTTTAGAAAATCATTTTATGAAATTAAGCTGAAGTAATCATTTACTTTCCCTGGATAATCGATTACCGAGCTTCTGTGTTGTGACCTGAGAATTTTAATTAGAAATAATCAATTACCTTATTTAATAATCAATTACCTTTCTCACAGAAAGTTGTTAATCGATTACCTTGTTTTAAATAATCGATTACTTTTTCAAAAATTAATTTCACTATTTTCACAGAATGGAGATAATTGATTACCTCTAGAGCTGTCAAAATGGGCCGGGCCAGCCGGGCCGGGCCAAAAAGCCCGAAAAATCATAGGGCTCGGGCTCCTTAATATAGCCTATTTATTCAACCCGGGCTATTTAGCCCGGCCCGGTTGGGTTCGGGTTCGGGCCGGGTAAACCCGGGCGGGTTCGGGCCGGGCCGGCGGTCCGGAAAAAAAAAAGAAAAAATTCACTTTTTTTTTAAAATTTGTATGTGTAAAAAAACACTTATAATAAAATTTTCTTAATTTTTATCAATATTAACACTGTGAAGCATACTCACTCGCTCTAAAAATCTCAAACACTTGTGAATGAATGAATGAACGTGCCTAACACAACCAAAATTAAAACCCATTTAGCTTAGAGGGAAAGCAGATACAAAAATTATTCCTTTTAAATAAATAAATAAATAAAAAAAAGAAGCATTATTATGGTTTATTGCTGAGAATATTGCGGAACAAAGGAAGTATACATAAATAAAAGAAGTATACATACGCTAGTGTGTCTGAGTGTGTGGCTCAGGTTGAGTTTGGGAAAAGGGGATGATTCCTTTTCTTGAATGTTACTGAGTGTGTTGCCTTAGTTCTGTGAGCACAACATTAATTGACCTATGTGAGTTATACATACATTTTTTTTTGCTTAACAGAGTTATACATACATTTTAATTTATGTAAGAATAGAAAATCAAATTTATCCTCTAAAAAATGTGTAAAAGAATAAAACACCTATTATTATTTAAAAAGATATGTGTAAAAAATAAAGGAAGTTTATTCATTAATTTTTTTTGAAAAAAAAAAATATATATATATATATATATATATATTTTTGAAGTGGTTGAATTGAAAAAAAAAATAGGTGATGCGGGCCGACCCGCACCCGGCCCGAAGCCCGCTTAGGGCGGGTTTGGGTTTGATAATAGGATACTCAATTTATAACCGGGTTTTTTGGCCCGAGCCCGGTTTGGCCCGAACCCGAAGCGGGCCCGCAAGCCCGTTTTGACGGCTCTAATTACCTCCCTCAAGTAATCGATTACCTTTAAGTTTTATTGAAATCCGTGTCAGAATCAATCTTAAATGTTTCAAGATTTGTTTTTACATAATTGATTCAGATTTATTTTCAAAATTCGAATTTAAATATCTTTTTGAATTATTTCCTTATTTATTTTGAGAATCAAATCTTGGATTTATTTTTTAAATCTATTTTATTTGTTTTTGATTTTAAAATTTATTTTATTCTATTTTATTTTAATTCTGAAATCTTTTTGATTTGTTGTTGATTTTAAAAATTAATCTTATTTATTTGAATTTCCAAAATAGTGGGACTAAACCTAATTTCTATTCTCTGATCAAAAATCACGTTCTTCTTCTTGTTCTCCTTGAACACGTTCTTCATCGTTCATATTATTTCTTGAAGAGAAAACCCTTTTTGGCCATATCACTTGTGAATTAAAACTTCATTATCATAGTGCTATCTTGTTGTATCCGTGTTATTAAGAACACAAATTGTATCACTCTCATATTCATCATATTCAACCTTAGTTGTAGGAGTGGATCCCTTAGTGGAACGTGTGGCACGTTTTTAGGGTGAGGAACCCTTGTGTGATATTTGAGGTCCCTAGCGAACGGATGTTCCTAGTAATGTGCGGGGCGCTCTTGGTTGTAATTGGGTGCGACTCAATTTCAAGGTTATAAAGCTAAGGCTCAAGCGGGTCGCTTGGGGACTGGACGTAGGTCTTTCACTGGAAAGGCTGAACCAGTATAAAATTGGTTTGTGTGTTCCTCTTCCCTTATCTTATTATTTTCCGCACTATTTTCGTTTAAATCATTTCCGCGCTACTCTATTTTATTTTAATATCTATCGCTTCGCCTTCACGCTCAAAAGTTTAATCTCTCCATAAAACAATTTTTTAACGTTCGAGTAATTTCCAATAAATTTAATAAAACTTGATTCACCCCCCCCTCCTCTCAAGGTTTGAGGCTGACTCTAACAACTAGCATCAGAGCTAGTCTCTTGTGTTAAAGGACTTAACAGTCTCAAGGGAGTTCTATTAATAGTCCCCCCCATGTTTGATGGTGTGGGGTACGCTTAATGGAAAGCAAGAATGAAAATTTTTATTCAAGGAGTAGGATTAAAAGTTTGGGACGATGTCGTTAATGGACCCTACGTTCCTACCTATGTGGTAAATGGAATCACTGTCAACAAACCTATTGGCGAGTGGACAGAAGAGGAGGAATGAAGAGTCCAATACGACTTGAAAGCGAAAAATATAATAACATCTGCTTTGAGTTATGATGAGGAAATGTGGGATACAATGGAAGTCACACATGAAGGTACCAATGAAGTCAAGAGGTCGAGAATCAACACCTTGACTAGAGAGTACAAACTGTTCAGAATGAAGGAAGGAGAATCAGTGCAAGAAATACAAAAGCAGTTCACAATGATAGTCAATCAACTTGTGACACTGGGAAAGAAATTTTAAAATGAGGAGTTGATCAACAAAGTGTTGAGGCGCTTAGGGAGAGAATGGAAACCCAAAGTGACGACAATTATGGAGTCAAGAAATCTTTCAACAATGACACTTGCAACCCTCTTCGGAAAACTTCAGGAGCATGAAAGTGAACTTAAAAGATTAGCACATCACGAAGAGGAGAACAAAAAGGTGAAAGGTCTTGCGTTCAAAGCTGAAGCACCAACAATTTGAAGGAGACTCCAACAAAGAATCAATCAGTGATGAGCACATGGGACTATAGGTGAAAAGGTTTGAGAGATTTCTAAAAAAGAAAAACAACTTCAATACGCCCATGAAGAAGGATGCAAACAAAAGTGGAGGTTCTTTTGTCATATGTCATGAATGTGGCAAGCCCGATCACATTAGAGAGGATTGCGTTCAATATCTGAAGAAGAAGGAAAACTCCGAAAGAAATGCATCAAGCTCAAGGAAAGGGAGACAAGAATACATTGCATGGCTGGACAATGAGGAGAGCTCGGATGATGATTTAGACGAGCAGAATGAAACGGCCAACCTATGTCTCATGACACATGGAAAAGAGGTAATTTTTGAACTTGATAATGAACCTTCTTATAGTGAATTACAAGAGACATTTGAGGAATTACATGAGAAATATTGAGGTTATCCTTAATGGTTGCTCTAGAAAATAAAAATTCAGCTTTACTTTTACAAAAGAACCAAGAACTGTCTAAAGAAAATGAAGTTTTGAAAAATAAAAACAAATAGCTGAATTCTACTTTGAAAAGTTCCTCAAGCACCTCTAGTAATGAAATCAAAATTAAGGCTAGTTCATCTTCTTGTATGTTTTGTAAGGATTTAGTAAAAGAAAATGAAGATTTAAAGGAAACACTTGCGAAATTTACAAAAGGAAGAAATACCATAAATTTGATGATAGGAAGACAAAAATGTTTTTTCAATAGAGCAGGTATAGGTTATCAACCTGGTAGACATCAAAAGAAATTAAGTACCATTTTTGTCCATGCTAGCTCTTATAAGAAGCCCCTTATTACTTGTCATTTGTAACACCCCGATTTAGAACTTGAAAATTTATTTTACTTTAAACAAAATAGTGAAAAATATGAGTCAAAAAATTTTTTTTTTATCACTGACATGGACATGGATCGCTGTTACAAAATGTTTCAGATCAACTACTCAAATTAAACGAAAGTCAACATGTCACACGTCACCTATCAAGTTCCAAACCGAAATGTTGCCAACACCGCGCTTTGGAACTCTTACTCTATTTTCACAAAACATTTTTCATTTAAAATGAATAACGGTTCATAAGTTTCTAAAATAGTTATGCATAAAAAGGGGGATACCGTGGTACTAGCAATATCAATCCAGTGCACATAAGTGGGTTACAAAACAGAACAAAGATTACCATAAATGACGAGAACTATCCTCAGTCGTTGGTTTCGACTCGTCTGCAAGTGACTCCTCAGGTACAATCCTTGCCTCCACCTCCGTAGCACCATCTCCAATCCTTCGGCTGTATTTACCAATTATACAAGCGGGAAAACAAAGCGAGATAGAGAGAGTAAGCATTCCAGATATTGAGATGTCGACTGCGTGGATTTATATCAGGCAATCAAAACAAATAAGCATATAAAAGACAACAAAACTTAAAATTCATTCCCACCTCCTCTTTGATAATTCCACTTTAAACTCATTACAATGACCAAGTCCACTTTTATACCAGTATCAATATCATCAAATCTCTCTCTTCCAAAAGCACATTATCGCATCTCCTTTCTTTTGGTACAATCTCTTTCCAGATCGCTTACTTATGTCTAAATCATTTTACTCTTTCTTTCTTTAACTTCTAAATTCTCAACTTTTATATATATTATTAATCTCTTTAATTAAGTCTTATTACATCGCGTCCATCGATGATGGGGGATTTGGAAATTGTCATCATGGATTTGGTTAGCACACTTACATCTCCTCCAACCATCTCGAACCTACACAGAAGCAAACGGGACGTACAGGAACCTTAACCCACACAGGTCGAACAGTCGAGAAATCACAAGGTAGATGTCAAGGCCACAACCGTACGGGTCGGCCATCATGACAATCAATATTCTATTTTTAAGCGACATCGCAAGGGCCCAAAACCATTTGACTGCCCGCCTCGTTCAGGTTCCCTCTCACCGTTTCGAATTTGATCAAGGGGGCAACAGTACTATTCTAGTCTGCAATGTGGAACGTGCTACGATCCTTTGGGTCTTAAGTACCGATCACTTATAGACTAGTTCCACCTAGAAAAGCACTCTAGGTTTCTTGACGTGTCAACGTCATCACCCTCCCCTATCACAATCACACACCTGAATATCCGCAGATAAGCAGGGTATCTTCCTCTCCACTACTTCACACTCAACTCACCGCGATATAATATGTCTTTTAGCATTTTATTAGTGTCTTATTGATATCTCAACATTTTATTGTTATCCCTAAGAATTAGGTCGAGTCACCCTTGTCTATCCCTTCAGTGAACCTCGACCTCTAAATAAATTTTTCACAACATTCACTCTTTTCCAACATCACTTTGCTCGTTAAATCAGGCTCGGATCCACGGCATATTGCACATGTGACCAGCACTATCCTTTGTAACACCCTAATAAATAATACCCTTAATTCCCAAGTATTTAAAAATGTGTACTTATAAATTCCTTTTTATTTTAATAAAATCACCCGTCAAACGGACAGAGTTTTGCCTGTTTTTCGGACTTTCCCAAATTTTAACCTGTGGATAACATCATCAATATATATAATCAACAGCCAGCAGTTACGTTGTATTGTCTCCCCCAAATCGAAGGCCTACAATACAACCTCCATTTACGATGTATTGTCTCCCCCATATCGAAGGCCTACAATACATCACCATATTTATCCAACTTTAGTTATCCATATTATATGTCATTAATTAATTGACCAAATCCATTTCTTTCCACTTAGTCCTTTCACACACAAACATCGTCACATATATAACCAATTAGTCACAATTCACTTTCATAATTATCACCATTCCAATATTAAAGTAATGCCAAATATAACACATAAATACAACCACCGCTATTCATGCAAAACCACATTTTTCACATAAACAATTAGTGCAAGTAACCACAAAATTCACCTTTTCATATAATCATACATAACCACATTTTTCACTTGTCCGAATTATTGATTTAAAATCCTAGCTTAGGGGTTCATGCCATTTATTCTCCTCAAGTCAAACCTAACCTCATTCTCTACTTCTTAGAGTTCCATAATTAATAAATTAAGCCTATTTTTACCATTTTTCTTAGTTCTAAATTGGGGTTTCTAATTTCCTACCCTAACACATAAACTCCTAACCAATCATTATATCTAAATACAAACCCTTTCCTAGAACAAGCCAATACCCACCCCCTTACCTTAACCAAGGAGAGTGAGAGAGAGTATAAACCCAAGCCCTAGCTTCTAGCCCCCAAAAATCAAGAGCTCCAATGGAATGAGAGGGAGTTGAGTGGCCTTGAGCCTCCTTAAGTCACAAAAACCAAAATGAACATGAGATTGTGAAGCTCCATGAAGTGGGATTCCATATTTCAACAAGATGAGAGAATGAATGGGAAATTCGTATGAATCTCAAAGAGAGAGAAGAAATTCGTGTGGGGGTATGAAGAGGGAAGGGAAACTTACCAAATGTGCTTGGGGATGATCACTTAAGGGTGAGAAGCTTGAGGAAGAAGGAGAGCATCAACTTGCTCTCAGAGACCTAGGAGAGAGACGAAATAGAGAGAGGATGGGAGATGGTGGTGTTGTATTTGTTGTGTGGTGTGGAGGTGGTCACCCACTTTTATTTTTTTCAGCACCAGGAAGGAGCCATCGTGTGGCTGGGAGGAAAGAGCTTGGCCACCAAGTTCCAATCGGGTGGCTAGGATCGGCCCACCAGACTGCGCGCGCCTGGGGCGAGAGCAACGTGCGCCTGGGGCGAGTATGGCACCAGCACCAGAGCTGGTGCGGTCAGGGGAGGATTCGTGCGCGTCTGGTGCGCCAGCTGGGGGTTCTGACACGTGAGGGGCGCGCCTGCGCGGGAATATGGTGTGACTGAGCGCAAATCTTCCTGGATTGGTGCATCAAATGCACCCTGGTGCGCCTGGGCGTGCACAGGTGCGCCTGGGCGTGCACCAGAAATTCCCTACTTTGATTCGCCGTAACTTTTTCGTTAACCGTCGAATCGGGCCCAAATTTTTAGACAAACTTCTTAATCCCTTAAACTTCATATCCAACAGTGGAATTTAATTTCTTGACATCCTATAATGAATTCCAAATTTTCTCGTATCAAATGATTTCTAATACTTAAAACGCCGATTTAACCCCCGATTCCGCTTAGATAATTTTGCCCCTTGCTACCAATGTCTCCTATACAACCCCTAATGCTCATAATTGCTACTCACCTGTCCCCCAAAATTCTTTAAGAAATTTATTTAATTATTTTCTTAGGTTTTAAGTAATAATTTCATTTTAAATAAAACTTGGGATGTTACAATCCTCTCCCACTTACCAGAATTTCGTCCCCAAAATTCAGCTGTCCTGAAACAATTGAGGATAAGACTCCTTCATCTTGCTCTCCAGCTCCCAAGTAGCTTCTTCTACGTTGTTTCTGTTCCAAATCACTTTCACCAGTGGGATTTCCTTACCCCTGATCTGCTTAATCTGCCTGTCCTCAATTCTGATCGGGAGGACCTCAAAAGTAAGATTCTCCTTCAAGGGCAAATCGTCAGCTGCTACCACATGATAGGGATCATGAATGTACTTCCTCAGCTGGGAAACATGAAATACACCATGAAGCCTAGACAAATGTGGAGGAAAAGCAATCCTGTACGCCAAAGGCCCAACTCTTTCCAGAATCTCATAGGGTCCAACAAACCTCGGAGTCAGCTTCTTTGACTTGATTGCCCGACCGATGCCAGTGGTAGGGGATACCCTCAGAAACACATGATCACCCACATCAAACTCTATGGGTCTCCTACGCTTATCTGCATAACTCTTCTGCCTATCCTGAGAAGTCTTCATCTTATTCTTTATCATAGTGATCTTCTCAGTGGTTTCTTGCACCAATTCTGGACCAGTCAACAAATTTTCACCAATTTGGAACCAGCAAAGAGGCGTTCTACACTTCCTACCATAGAGTGCCTCAAAAAGTGCCATGCCAATACTAGAGTGAAAGCTGTTGTTGTAAGTAAATTCCATCAACGGTAACAACTGCTCCCAGCTACCAGCCTGCTCTAGTACACAAGCCCTCAACAGATCCTCCAAAGTCTGAATAGTACGCTCCGACTGCCCATCAGTTTGAGGATGATAGGTTGTATTAAACCTCAACTTAGTACCCAAGGCCTGCTGAAGACTCTGCCAAAATCTGGATAGAAACCGTGGATCACGATCAGACACAATACTAGAAGGCACACCATGAAGCTTCACTATGTCCCGAATATACAACTGTGTCAATTTCTCTAGTGTGTACTTCTTGTGAATCGGGATAAAGTGAGCACACTTTGTTAAACGGTTTACAACAACCCATACACCATCACAACCTGCAGTAGTTCTAGGTAGACCCGTCACAAAGTCCATGGCTATGTTATCCCACTTCCATTCAGGGATGTCAAGTGATCGCAACAGACCACCTGGCTTTTGATGCTCAATATTGACCTTTTGACAAGTCAAGCAGTGAGACATATGGTCGGCCACATCAGACTTCAATCCTGGCCACCAATAGATCCTCTTCAAATCCTGATACATCTTTGTTGTACCCGGATGGAAACTCATTTTTGTTTGGTGAGCTTCCCACAATATGTCTCTTCGAATCTCGAAGTCCATTGGAACACATATTCTACCTCTGAATCTGATGATTCCATCTGCACCCTTGATGAAATCAGGTTCCTCTTTACTTGCTGCTACTTCCAACAGCTTCTGGAGCTCTTCATCATCTGCTTGCCTTTCCTTTATCAAATCCACCAACTCACTAGTGACCTGCAACATTTCCAGAACAATACTCTTCTCTTTCACCAGCATGTTCAAGTTGAGATCACTAAACTCCTGCATTAGCTACATCTCCTTCACCATCAAGTTGCTAACATGAAGAGTTTTGCGACTCAATGCATCGGCTACCACATTAGCTTTACTCGGATGGTATTGAAGATGGAAGTCATAATCTTTCAAGAACTCCATCCATATCCTCTGTCTCATATTCAGCTCCTTTTGATCGAAGAGATAACGGAGACTCTTGTGGTCACTGAACACCTCAAACTTTGTGCCATACAAGTAATGTCTCCAAATTTTCAGGGCGAACACCACAGCTGCTAACTCCAAGTCATGAGTCGGATAATTCTGCTCATGCTGTCGCAACTGTTTGGATGCATAGGCCACAACTTTGCCTTGCTGCATAAGTACACAACCCAAGCCCTGCTTTGAAGCATCACAATACACATCAAAGGGTTGGGTTGGTTCCGGCAAAATCAGAACCGGTGAACTCGTCAATCTCTTCTTCAGCTCTAAGAAACTGCTCTCACACTGCTGTGACCATTGATAAGGGACATCTTTCCTGGTTAACATTGTCAATGGTAGAGCCAGTTTGGAGAAACCTTCAATGAATCTCCGATAGTAACCTGTCAATCCCAAAAAGCTTCTGATTTCTGTGACTGTTGTGGGCCTCTCCCACTTTAACACTGCTTCCACCTTGGAGGGATCCATAGCAACTCCCTGTGCGAAAATCACATGTCCCAGAAAATGGACTTCATCCAACCAAAAGCTACATTTAGACAGCTTGGCATACAACTGCTTTTCTTTGAGGACCTGCAGCACGATCCTCAAATGCTCCTCATGTTCACCTGGACTCTTAGAATAGATCAGGATGTCATCAATGAATACAATGACAAAAGAATCCAAGTATGGCATGAAGATCCTATTCATGTAATCCATGAATATTGCAGGAATGTTGGTCAATCCAAAAGGCATCACCACATACTCAAAATGCCCATAACGCGTCCTGAAAGCAGTTTTTGGAATGTCCTCTTCACGGATACGGATCTAATGGTATCCCGATCGGAGGTCAATCTTAGAGAACACTGATGCACCCCTCAACTAATCCAACAAATCATTAATGCGAGGGAGCGGATATTTGTTCTTTACTGTCACTGCATTCAACTGCCTGTAATCAGTGCACATCCGAAGGCTACCGTCCTTCTTCTTGACAAAAAGGATAGGAGCACCCCAGGGTGATACACTTGGCCTGACAAGTCCCTTTTCTAATAGCTCCTCCAATTGCTTCTTCAATTCTTCCAATTCCGGAGGCGCCATTCTGTAAGGTGCAATAGAAATTGGACCTGTACCAGGCTTCAGATCGATACTAAACTCAACTTCTCTTTTTGGAGGTAATCCGGGAATCTCCGTAGAAAAGACTTCCGGAAACTCACGGACCACAGAAATTTGACTTACATCAGATACTTCATCAACTTCTATGGCAGACAGAGAAGAATCACAAAAGATGACTGCTTTCTTATGACAGACAATTAGAACATGATGCTGAGCCATCCAGTCCATAGCAGAATAACATCTAATCTAGTCAAAGGCAGACAAATAAGATTGATTTTGAATTCCTGCTCCAGAACTCGGAGTGGACAATCCAAACACATCTGAGAAGTAATTACTGAAGAATTTGTAGGAGTAGAGACCGACAATTTATAAGGCATTTCTATAGTAGACAACCCTAGTCTCTTCATGCATTCCATAGAAATAAATGAATGGGATGCACCACAGTCAAACAAAACACCGCAAGAAATGCCATTAACATGACAAATACCTCTGATCAGCTCATCCTCATCTGTCACCTCTTCGCCATCTAGAGTATACACCTTGCCCTTCTGTATTGGCTGACTCCCACCAGATTTCTGTGCTCTAGCCACATTGACCTCCCTCTTGACAGTATTTTTAGGGCAGTTGGCAACAAAGTGACCGGACTGTCCACATAAGTAACAGAGTCCATCTCTTCGACCCATATTCCAACACACCCCTTGTGTTGCCTTCCACAATGTGGACAAGTAGGGACGGGACCAAGAGTTACTGCAGATTGCCCTGCTCCTCTAGGAACTGAAGGTCTGGGATTAGAATAAGGACCAGATTTCTGCATAGGACCCTTGCCCCTAATAGGACCAGACAATTTCTGAGGTGCCTTGCTTCGCTCCTCTGCCTGTTCCTGCTTGAGAGAATCTTCATAAGCACTGGTCATCTTCACTAGTTGAGAGAGGTTAGAGATCCCTTGATAGACAAAAAGAGTTTTGATCTTGGGATTGAGACCAGACTCAAACTTGATACATTTAGTACGTTCATCTGCATCTCGATAGCTGCCTGAATAGCGGATGAGATCTTCGAATTGAGTTGCATATTCTTCAACACTGAGGCTCCCTTGTTTCAGCTCAAGAAAAGCCACTTCCTTCTCTCTCCTTACATTTTCCGGAAAGTATTTTCCCAGAAAACGGACCTTGAAGAGATCCCATGAAATAAGCTCATTAGCTGCTTCCAAACCTCTCCTCTGTTGGTCCCACCAATGCTCAGCCTCACCGGTTAGAACATACTCCACTAGTCGCATATATTGATCACCCGGTGGCTGCAGCGAGCGAAGAACCTTTTCCATCTCCTGGAGCCATCTCTGAGCTCCATCAGGATTGTAACCCCCTTCGAACTTCGGCGGATCTCTTTTTCTAAAGCGGCCCATCCAGTCAATCTCAACTGGCGATGGTGGAGGAGGTTGTAGTGCTGCTGCCGCAGCTAATGCAATGTTTTGGGCTTGATTCTGCTGCAGATTTGCAAGATTCTCAGCTTGTTGCTGCTGAGCTTGGGCTTGGTTTTGCTGCAATTGAACCAGAGTTTCGAGAATTGCAGCAATTCTGTCATTGTCAGCCCGTCTCCCTGCCATACTATTGAGTCATGGAGGGACAACCAGTTAATGATAAAACAATTAAATATAACTACTAATATTCTACAACTTCAACTTAGACACTGAACTAAGTACATTGGTTACTCCAAAGGTGAGTAACCATAGGAGTAGTGAGTTCATACTCCAAAGGCCGAGGGAAACTGCTCTGATACCATAAATGTAACACCCTAATAAATAATACCCTTAATTCCCAAGTATTTAAAAATGTGTACTTAAAAATTCCTTTTTATTTTAATAAAATCACCCGTCAAACGGACGGAGTTTTGCCTGTTTTTCGGAATTTCCCAAATTTTAACATGTGGATAACATCATCAATATATATAATCAACAGCCAGCAGGGCTGCACCTCATGCACATAACATATAAAAGCCCCATGAGCGCAAAATATAACATCCAGTATCAGTTATCAAAGTATAAGCGGAATATGTGTACTAGGTGCAACTAGCATGATGCTCAACACATAGTTATGCCAAAAATAATATCCTAAGCCTCTCCAAAAACATATAGACATCATAAATACATCAAAAGGATAAGGAGGCTTAGATCCAATATAATCCTAATCCCAATAATAACCCTACTCTACCTGTGAGGGAGAGCACTCCTGCTCGGCCGGGGGCTGTGCTAACTCAATCTCTGTACCTGAAAAATGGTAAGGGAGTGAGCATTGCACATGAAATAGAAAAGCAGTTTCTAGATAAACATAACAACTAACCAGGCCACACACAATTAGCAATTTAATTCACATAAGTACAGTTTCTGACGCGTGAAGGGCGCGCCTACGCGGGAATATAGTGCGCCTGAGCGCAAATCTTCCTGGATTGGTGCATCAAATGCACCCTGGTGCGCCTGGGCGTGGACCGGTGCGCCTGGGCGTGCACCGGTGCGCCTGGGCGTGCACCGGTGCGCCTGGGCGTGCACCAGAAATTCCCAACTTTGATTCACCCTAACTTTTTCGTTAACCGTCGGATCGGGCCCAAATTTTTAGACAAGCTTCTTAATCCCTTAAACTTCATATGCAACGGTGGAATTTAATTTCTTGACATCCTATAATGAATTCCAAATTTTCTCGTATCAGATGATTTCTAATACTTAAAACGCCGATTTAACCCCCGATTCCGCTTAGATAATTTTGCCCCTTGCTACCAATGTCTCCTATACAACCCCTAATGCTCATAATTGCTACTCACCTATCCCCCAAAATTCTTTAAGCAATTTATTTAATTATTTTCTTAGGTTTTAAGTAATAATTTCATTTTAAATAAAACTTGGGATGTTACATCCTTAACCTGAAAAACCAGTCACATCAACACTGCACCTCGGGAAGCTCAGTCTTTCACCTCAATCCTTAACTCTTCTTCAAGAAACTTACATCTCAACACATTTACTCATAATTCTTTTCTTGTCCAATCATTCTTAACTTTCACCCTTGATAATCAATTCCAACAAGGTTTTGTCATTAACCATGAATTATTCTCTTTGATTATACGTACACCACATTATCATTTAATTTAATTCATAACACTATTCCATTCAAGATGTAATAGGCGTCTCTCAGCACAGTTAAATTTAAAATAATTCAGCAGACATATATGCATAAACAAATAATATCATCAGACCATTATAATATATCATTTACAACTTGAAAATCAACCATAACATAAAAAGGGTCCAGCCTTTCGTATAAGTGGCCATTCACACACAACAATCGCCACTATACGATCGACTCTTTCGGATCCCTAGGTTCCGACTTTTGAGGTGGTAAAGAACATTAACACATATTACCTAATTACAGCGTCTTAAGGAAAGCTTCTCTCTCACCAGTAGGAGCTTGCAACCCTTGCGGTCCAGCAAGTCAAAGCCGTAACCAACATTCTTATCCTCTTCCAGTCTTCCTCCTTAAATTAAGAAATCACAGAAAATTATTACTAAGAAATTAATTCATACCACACCTAAGGCCATGCACGTAAACACTTTAGGATAATTAAGTCAAATAATTCACTGCGAATTTGTGTACTTTTAAAATACTTTGAATAACTCTAAAACACTTCCGGGTCCATGAAAATCATCTAAAACCTCATTTTGCAAAACGTATCAAGGATGAATTCTTAACGCGCGTAAACACAATCCAATTAAAACCAAATCAAAACAATTTATGCCTTTACGGATTCGTTCTAAAACTCGCAGGCAAACCATACGCTGACAACTTAAAGCAGTACGTTGAATAAAAATATCAATACACCAAACTTCTTTTGTCACAAACGCCAAATAACAATAAACACATTGACAACATCAAAATAAAATAAACAATAGATTTTAATCACAATATTTATACTTGACGTAACGCTGAAATCCTTTTAAAGAATTTGAAAACAGCTTTAACTATCACACAATCCGTTCAAACCTTTTCCATACATATCACCTTAAAATCCTTAAGCTTCCAAACACCAAAAATCATTTTTCAAACCCTTTATAACTTTGTAACGAAATCCGGACAACATCTATAACATAAAGAAATTAGCCTTTTTAACTTCATCAACTTGACTCAAAGCCCTGTGTAAGATTTTCACAAAACTTTAGAAGTTTTCATCACATGAAATTAATTATAAATAATACCCTTAACTTATACAAAATCCATACAATAATAACAAAAAGGTATTAAAAAAGCAAGAAATATGCTCTCTTCTCTCTCTACCTCACGGTGACTAGAAACCTAGTTTTTTTGGTTGTCGTCGCCGCCACAAAATGGCAAAAAAGCGAGGGAGGCCAGCAAAATCAACACCTTCTACAGCTGAACATGATAGAGAACAGAAACAAAGAATCTCTGAGTCCATTCCTTTGGACTTTGAAACTCTGGATGATCTCGATCTCGATTCCTTGACGCCCAAGCAAGCAGAAAAAGTGTTGACTTCCCTTGATGGTATTCGATCGAGGATTGTTGCAAAGGCTACAGATGGACCTGATAGTCAAAAAGAGGATGAAAATAGTAAGGAGAAGTAGACCCCTTCAAGTGTTTCAAACCCTGCATAAAAGGTAATCAGACAAGCACTGATAGTGAGAACCCCTAGATCAGGAAACCAACAGTATGGGCAAATTTTAACATTTCGAAACTGAGGAATGCTGGAGGCAAACTAGATTTGCATCAACCTCAGTTGAAGGATGGAGTAGCACTTGGAAAGATAGAATTGACTGATGTGGAAGAAGAGGTAAAGTATTGGCAGAACTCTATAGTCTGCTATGTCTTGGGAGCCAACCCACCCTATCCTGTTCTTAGTGGCTTCTTAAAGAAGGCATGGGGCAATTTGGAATTGATAAAATCCTAATGAATGGAGATGGCACTCTGATAGTGCGGTTTAATTCGGTTGAAGGCAGGAATAGTGTGCTGGACATTGGAATTTACCATTTTGATAAGAAGCCACTAATCATTGCTCCATGGATAGGAAAGCCTTTATCAAAGAATTTCCTTGACAAAGTTCCTGTTTGGGTTCAATTTCCTAATTTGAACCTCAAATTTTGGGGGGCTGCTGCTTTGGGAAAAATTGCTAGTCTGGTAGGTCATCCTATTATGGTTGATCAAGTCACACAGGAAAGAAACAGAATCAGTTTTGCTAGAGTTTTGATTGAGGTTGACTCTACTATCCTTCCTGAGGAGGTGTATTTTGAAGATGAAAAAGGGATATTTTTGAATCAGAAGGTCTGCTATGAATGGAAACCAGCTAGATGTGCTAAATGCAGTGCTTTTGGTCATGACTCAAAGATGTGTAGGAAGGAAGTGAAGCAACAATGGGTTATTAAGAATAAGCCAACTCAGACTGATATTGATAAATTGGATGATGCATTGAAGTTAAATCAGAGTTTGGATGAAGGCACAGTCCCAGAAGAAAATGTAGAGTATGCAAAAGAGGCTATGAATGTTGTGTTGATTGACCTCACCAAGGAAAAACAGAAAGAACCAATCAAGGAGGTGGTGGATGAAGGGGGATGGACCACAGTGATCAGGAGTAAAACTTCAAGGGCAACTGTGTTACACAAGGGTGAGTCTTCTAAACAACCCCCCAATGGATAGAATCTGCTCTTGGAATGTTAGAGGGCTGAACCACCCTCGAAAACAAAAAGTGGTGATAGATATGTATAGTAGGAATAATGTAGGTCTTTTTGCAATTTTGGAAAATAAAATGAGAAGTAGTAATTTTCAGTACATTCAGAATAAAGTTGCCTATGGCTGGGGTTCTTTTAATAATCTAGATTGGAGTCCTGTTGGTAGAATTTGTGTTATTTGGAGGAAGGATGTTTTCTCTGTGGAGATTATAGCAAGGTCTGACCAGTATGTTCATTGCTATGTGCTTAAGAAGCAGACCCAGACTCATTTCTCTGTAACCTTTGTGTATGCTTCCAATGATGCTGTGGAAAGAAAGGATTTGTTGCAGTTTCTTTCTGGTTTGCATTCTCATGTTCAGATGCCATGGATTATTATGGGAGATTTTAATTCCTATCTGAATCAGAATGAGAAGCTTGGAGGAATTCCTCTGGATCTTTTTCATTTGAAGGATCTAAGGGACTGTGTTGATACTGCTGATCTTATTGACCTGAGGTTTAGTGGCTGCTTCTATACCTGGTGCAATAAGCAGTTTGGAACTGACAGAATTAATTGTAAGCTTGATAGGGTCATGGTTAATAGTCACTGGATTGATGAATGGCCCAACTCCTCTGCTAAGTTTTTGTTGCCTGGTTTATCTGATCATTCTCCTGCACTTGTTGATTGGGGGTCTTTGCCTATCCCTAAACAGCATAGTTTCAAATATTTCAACATGTGGGCTACTCACCCAGAGTTTGCTCATATTGTGGAAACTGTGTGGAATCAGAACTATGAGGGAAGCATAATGTTCCAACTTTGCAGGAAACTTCAAGCTCTTAAGGGTCCTTTGGCAAAGCTAAATAAGGAGTGCTTTGCAAAAATTGACCAGAAGGAGATTGAGCTGAAGGAAAAGCTTGACTCTATCCAAGCTCAACTCAGAGTCAATCCTACTGATGCTGTTTTGCAGAAGACTGAGAGAGATGTTTCTGTGCAGTATAGCAAGGTTCAGCAGGGTGCCATAGCTTTTCTGAAGCAGAAGGCTAAGCTGCAATGGGTGAAGGAGGGTGATACCAATTCCAAAATCTTTCATAATTCCATCAAGAGGAGGCGATATCAGAATAGGGTCCTAAGACTCTATAATGATGAAGGGGTTCCTGTGACAGATCAACATGGTATTCAAAATCTTTTTCACGATTTTTATATTAACCTCTTTACTTGCAGACACCAAGGTCACACTTTCACTCAAGAGGTTATTGATCAAGGGAAGGTTCTGAACACTGATCAGCAGCTCCAATTGATTAAACATGTTACTGATGCAGAGATTAAACAGGAATTGCTATCCATTCACATTGACAAATCACCTGGCCCTGATGGTTTTGGTTCTGGCCTGTTCAAGGATGCTTGGGGCATTGTAGGATCTAATTTGTGTACTGTTGTCAAGGAATTCTTCACAACAGGGAATCTACTCAGGGAAGTTAACTTTACTAACATTGTAATGATTCCAAAACTGGATAATCCTTCTAGAGTGCAGGACTTTAGGCCTATTGCTTGTTCTTCAACAATCTATAAATGCATAAATAAGGTTATTAGTAATAGGCTAGGTACTGTTTTACCTATCCTGGTGCAAGATAATCAAAATGCTTTAATTTAGAAAAGGAACATTTTGCACAATGTCTTAATTACTCAAGAACTCCTCAGGTTGTATGGAAGGAGAAGGGTGTCTCCTAGATGTATGATGAAGGTAGATATAAGGAAGGCTTATGATACTCTAGAATGGGTTTTCATTGATGACATGCTCACTTCTTTCAACTTTCCTGTGAAGTTCAAGACATGGATCATGGCTTGTATTTCCTCAGCATCTTTCACTCTTGTCAATAATGGCCAGAAAGGCAGAATGTTTAGAGGCTCTAGAGGGATCGGGCAGGGAGACCCTATGTCTCCTCTTATTTTTGTGTTAGCTATGGAAATCATAACCAGGGCTTTGCAATTGGCTGCTATGCACAAAAATTTCAGATTCCATCCCATTGTAAGGAGACAAAGCTGCTGAGTCTTGCATTTGCAGATGATCTAATGCTTTATTGTAAAGCTCATCCTGCAAGTGTAAGAATCATGATTCAGACCCTTAACACTTTTGCATCCGGGTCAGGTTTGCATGCCAATCAGGACAAATTAGCAATTTATATGGCAGGAGTCACTATGGACAGGAAGCATGAGTTGCTGGATTTATCTCAGTTCCAAGAGGGCAAATTTCCCTGTAACTATATGGGTTTTCCTCTTTCTGGTAAGAAATGGAATGCTGCTACTTGCCAAATCTTAATAGATAAAGTAACAAGGAGAGTTAACAGCTGGAAATCAAGACACTTGAGTTATCAGGCTAGAGTTTGTCTGATCAACTCAGTACTGATGTCACTTCACACCTATTGGGCCTCAGCTTTTATTTTGCTTAGATCAATGATTAAGGAGATTGAAAAAATCAGTAAAGCTTTTCTATGGTCCTCAAATGATACTGGTACTTATCATGCTAAGGTTGCCTGGAGCACTATCTGCACTGAGAGGACATATGGTGGCCTAAACATTAAGGACTGTGATAATTGGAATGTTGCAGCATTAGGAAAGCAGGTTTGGAATTTAGAAGCCAAAAGTGATTGTTTATGGGTCAAGTGGATTCACTCTTACTACATCAAGGATGCTTCTTTTTGGGAGTGTGAATGGGTTCAGACTCAGAGTTGGCATTGGAAGCAAATTTTAAAGCTTAGGGGCATACTTAAGACAGGTTTTCTGAACAATTCATGGTCTGCATCTGCTGATGGCCATTATACTATGAAATCTGGTTACAAATTCCTTAAGGGCAATCAGGTAATCTTTCCTATGCACAGAGTGGTTTGCAATAAGGTGAGTGTCCAGAAGCATTGCTTCAATTTGTGGCTGGTGGTTCAGGGAAAAATTCAGACTCTGGACAAAATGTGTTGGCTCATGATTCCTAATCACTGCTGCCTTTGCTTATCTGCTGAGGAGTCGGTAGCACACTTATTTTTTGACTATTCTTGGAGTAAAGCTCTGTTGAATCTGTGTGTTGATTGGCTGGGGTTAGATCATTGTCCTTAAAAATTTGGGAACTGGACTAGATGGCTTGCTAATGGTTTTAGGGAGAAGGCCATAAGACAATGCATTGCTGCTATGATTGTTGCTGTTGTGTATTCTGTTTGGCAGGAAAGAAACAATCGCACCTTTAACAACCAAATCAAGAATGTTGACTACTATTTCAGATTGATTAGAAAGGAACTAGCTTGCAGGATAGAATTTTGTTTTAAGTATTTTAGGAGTTGGCCTAATAAGACTTTGGTAGATAGAATTTGTATTGAACTCTAATTCTTTTATCCTATTAGTTTTTTTGAACCCTTCCTAGAAGGTGGCAAAGAGCTAATAGGATGGTTTACTTAAGCTCTCTTGCACTCTTCCTAGAAGGTGGAAAGGTCCTTAAGTAAAGCCAACCTCATGTATGAGTTTTATTTTTGCTCGTTGGTAATAAGATTTTTCTTCTAAAAAAACTTATACAAAATCCAAACACATCCTTATATACATACTCATGTTACAAAATACTTACATTTGAAAATTCCAAACTATCTTTGTTTCGCTACTTCTTTCACAAAAATCAAATACTAGTACTTACACAAAATATTTCCAAATCCTAAATCAATTTAACTATTAAATCTCGGGACAACACTCGGGCATATTACAAATCATCATTTTAAAACAATCGAAGTTATTTCAAAACACAACAAAGCACTTTCTTAAGTTCCTTTCTTAATCACATAATCAAAATTAACCTTTTAGAAAACACACTATTGAGCAACCTCTTCATCATAAACCAAAAATACTTTTAAACAATAAATCAAATCATAACCGAAAACATGTTACGTCACTTAGAAACTTATGAATCTTAGGCAAAGGGTCATTACCTTAAGCTAATATTTACAAAAATGCAACTTCGAGACAACATCAAATTAAAACAAGTATTCTTTTATAAAATTAATTCAAACACTTATTATATCAATTAAGCTTTCAAAAATCTTTTCACTTATCATCAAACTATATTTTTCAAATATCCAAAAACACTTTGTATCAATCTTGGATAGCATGTACTTCTTTCACATATTCATTTTAAAAATCATTTCATGCTTGTCCGAAAAATCGTTTATTTTGTAAAGGATAGTTCAAGGATCAAATACAATCGACACTAAAATGTAAATCATTTCAAAACACTTTTCCAAAACTAAACCAAGACACTTAAACAAAATTCCATTTACTTCTTTCCAACTTGGCCCATTCAGCCATTCCTTCTATCGTTTGAAAAATTTCATTTTTCAAACACTTTAATTTACTAACCTTAATCGAATCGAAAAGAGAGCGTTAAAACTTAACGACAATTAAATTTCAAAGGAAAACCGAAGTCATATAATTTCAATTCAACACTCCATTCCTTAACGCTTTCAAACCATTCAAAGTGAAAACAACTCAATTACAATTCAAAACAATAAACAAGGCACTTTGAAATTCTTCATAAATGAACACAATATTTAAATGTCGCTAACCAAAACTTGGTTCTAAATTGGAAAATGGGGCTCAGGCCTCCTATGACTTTTTATCCCAAAAATGGTTTTCTTTAACTCGAATTCACATACGAAGTTCTAAATCAATATACGATATAAAATAACATAGTAAGTCACATCCCTTTACAAATTAAAGTGTAACCCCAAACTAAAACATTTAAAGCAATTAGTCCTTCTCAAACATAAAGACCAAATTAACAAACGAACATTAGGAAATCAATTTAACCAAATTTAATCAAAATGAAACTCACCAAGGCATTTGAAAAACCTAACAACAAAGCATACAAAATCATTCCTAATCTCTTTAGGACTTGCCAAAAACTCAAAACCGCTTATCAATCGTTGTATGTGCAAAATAGAACTAAAATTACCATTTTTCCCACTCCAATAAATTCGGCCACAATAATCAAATGGAGCATCACCATACAATTTTTCATTCTTACTATTGAATATAAAAATCTAGCTTAATCAAATCCTTGCAATCAAACCAATTTAAAATATCAACATTTATTTAGGCAAAATCAATTCTCTTAGCTTTGTAAATAACCAAAATCCTAACTTACATAACATCTAACACTTTTTATTTTAACAAAACCGAAAGTCTATGAAAACCAAATATAATGATTTGTCCATAACACCCGAAAAGCATATAAACCAAATCATTAACATGAAACACAAGATCAAAGTTCTAGCATATGTTCTTTTAAAAAAAAAAACCAAGAATCAAAGCTTAAAACACATTTGAGAGCTCTTTCCATTTCCTATGACCAATTCGGCCAAGACTCCCAAAATGGGGGAAAATCACTTTTTATTTTAAAAACTCATTACTAACTAATATCAATCTCATAAAAATAATGGTTTATACTTGTCCAAACCGAAATACCCACATGCATGAACACCACAAATTCATTTTCACAAAAATATTAACTTTTTTGGCTCGGTTACTTGTTCAAATCATACATGCAACAAAAGATCTCTACTTCTACTATTTATATTATGAACATACAACATATAGGGACTTGTCATTTGTGAAAATCAAAGCTTTTTAGCTAAAATCCAACTTAAATAATTTTGTACAGCCACAATAAACATATATATAACACATGCAAAAATCAAAACCAATGCTAAAGTAACAATCAAATAATTTCAAATGGATAAAATAAACATATACATAAAGTCTTTATTTTTGTAAAAATCATGGCACTCAACACAACTTCAAAACAAATCTTTACATGTAACAAACAAAGCTTTTTATAAATCAACTCATGCAAATCAAAAATCACCATAACAGTACCCCTTTCTTTTCAAATCAGTAAAAACACAAAGAAATAAATTAGAGTGATGAAAATACCTCCTTGAATCAAAAACGAAATTGATAACTTAGGGCTCCTTCTCCTCCTCCTCTTGGCTGCCGCGGTCCCTTCTTTTTGGAGAGTGAGCTTTGATTTTATATGTTTCTCAATGGAATGGGAAATAAGAATGGAGAGGGTATTTGTTTGTTGGGTTGAAAATGAGGGAGAAAGTCTCCTCTTTTTTTTACTGCTCTACTACTTTGCTCACGAGGGAAACAAAAATAAAAGTTACTGTAAAGGAGGAGAGTGAGGGAACATGTGAGAGGGAGGGAGTATATGGCTTGTTTTTGCTTTACTGCTTTGTGGGAGAGAAAATGAGAAGTCTCACTTGTGTAATTGTTACTCTGCTTTTGTATATAATTGTTATCTTGATGTGATGGTCATTTGCTTTGTCTAGTGCTATTACAATTGGAACTCGTTGTGATAGGCATTTGCTTTTCTAATTGATATAGGCGGAGGGGACTGTTTCACTGCAAAAGGAACATAGCATCAAATACCTGCTGGCAATGAAAGCCCACAAAAGGAGAAGATATCAATAGTTCCTTCCTCACTTACAAGTCTTATTTCATCATCTTGTATGAGTTTTGTAACTTAGACATTATTCTATGATTGCCGTTAGTTTTGGATGTAATTTTGGTTATGGCTACTTCATATGAATTAAAAGGCCTTCAATATTAAAATTATTTGTTTTTCTATTTTTATTGTCGTCTTTTCATTATGTTTCTAGGTTTGTAGGTTCAATTCTAATTTATTTGGCAAAAAAAAAAGGAACTATTGACATCTGATCTGTGTTTTTTACAAGATATCAAACTTTTAAGATCTGTTGTGGCTTAACAGATGTTAAAAATATATTTGACACTGTTGTAAACTTGATAAAAAAAAGTCTCGACTTTTAACATCTGTTCTTTCCTTTCCATATCTGTTCAGTAATAGATGTTAAATGTTCTTTTTAACAGATGTTAAAAGTCTTTTCTGTAGTAGTGAAAGTGATAGAACAAAAAACCGAAGGTATAGATAGGTTCAATATTTCACTGAGAGGTCATAGCAATGTAACATAAACCTATAGTGATGGAAAAAAACCGTAGTACAAACAAATGTAATTCATCACTAAAACCTATGGCTATGGACAGAGAACCGAAGGTATGTGTTCTAGGCTTTTACCGACAAACTCGAACTCTGTAGCTATAACCTACATCGACAGAAAAAAACCGTAGGTATAGCGACTTAAATATGACCGAACCAACTGCCCGTTGGTATAAGTTTTTGGTGCTATACCTACGATAATTTGTTTCACCAACATATTTTGGTTGTAGCTATATGGCAAAATTCTTGTAGTGGGAGAAGGAGGAGGCCAGGGAGTAGTTACTATTTTATCTATTATTACTATTATTTTATCTTTTTTTTTTTGTGTGTTACAAGGAAAATCAAGAGACACAAATAAAACAAATAGGAAAAAGAAAAGAAAGGGGGGTACGGTTTTCCCTCAACAAAACAAGGGTCTCATTTTTTTTTAATTTAAAATACCAATAGGGTAATTAGGGTGGTAATTGTGACATCCTAACTTTTATTTCTTATTTTAAAATTAGTGACTTAAAAATTTCGTTTTAAATTTTAATTACTTCTAAAAATTCTCCGGAAAATTCGGCGAAATTTACTCTATTTTATGGACTTTTCCAAAATTTAGTTTTTCCCTGCTAAACCTGTAAATAACATTTTCAAAATCACCAGGCAGTCAAAATCAACAAATATCATATCACATCATATGCTATCACATCATGCCACGTGATATCATATCAGATCATGCATTATGGCTAACAGTCAGTAGAAAATATAAACCAACATATGAAAGTAAGTACAAGTCCCCAAAATACCCAAAATCAAAAGAGGTACGTCCTAGGCCGGCCCTGCTGAATATATACAACCCATAATACATACATACAAGTCTCACATAAAGATCTACATCATAACCAGATTCCAAAAATCTGGCCCAAGACCCAACATCGACCCTACTCATGATACTCACACTCCCTGTGAGGGAGTGTGCACCTGCTCGGTCTCAATATCAGTCTGCTCGTACTCTGAACCTGTGTAAAAAAAAAGTTAAGAGATGAGCGTTACGCAGAACTTAGCGAAAGAATTCTAAATAGGCATAATAATAACTAAGTCATGGACAGTGCAGCAGATAATCACATAGAGTACAGAACAATTTCAAACCAACTCATTTCATACACAAACACTTGTATTTTTAATCACAATTATTTATTCTAATCTAATTCTCACTTTATTCATCATTTTACTTTTCATTCATTTTTAATTCTTTGTGCTTAAGTCTTTTACTCTTTCGATCTTTGTGAATCCACCACTGCAAAACACAACTTCATGTGCGTCTTACCGTTGCACATGTCAACACATGAGTCTTACACGACCATTGCACACGGACCGATCGCGAGTTATTGGGCACAACCACACGTGCGTCTTACTGCACCCGGCCGTATGGCTTACTTGGCCTGACACCCACAAAACCGTAATTAAGGTACTACGAACCCACCACTGCGCACAACTTCATGTGCTTCTTACCGCTGCACACGTCAACACATGAGTCTTACATGACAATTGCACACAGACCGATCGCGACTTATTGCGCACAACCACACGTGCGTCTTACTGCACCCAATCATGCGGCTTACATGGCCTGGCGCCCGCAAACCATGTCTGCATATAATAATAGGGTAATGCGAATCCACCACTGCGCACAACTTCATGTGCGTCTTACCGTTGCACACGTCAACACGTGAGTCTTACGCAACCAATGCACCCGCGGGGCGTACTTACTTGGCTTGGCATTCACAAAATCGTAATCAGGGTACTATGGACCCACCACTGCACACAACTTCATGTGCGTCTTACCGTTGCACACTTCAACACGTGAGTCTTACACAACCATTGCGCGACTTACATGTACATTGCGCATCCAGCGGCTTACATGCACATTGCACGTCTTCCATGGCTTGGCGCCCGTACACCATATCTGCATATCTTATAAGGGTACTGTGAACCCACCACTGCGCACAACTTCATGTGCGTCTTACCGCTGCACACGTCAACACGTGAGTCTTACGCAACCAATGCACCCGCGGGGCGTACTTACATGGCTTGGCATCCACATACCAAATTCTTTAGTCTTTTATCACGTTCATTTTATTTTCTTTTCTTTATTCACATTATTCAACCGTAATTCTTCTCTTTCCTTTAATTCATTAAATCTTTGCTTTATTCTCATTATTCAACCGTAATTCTTCTCTTTCATTTAATTTATTAATCCTTTCCTCTTTTGTTCTATTCTTTCAATTAGGGGAATTCTTAACTAACATTCATCTTAACAAACTATGTTCTACTTGATTATCAAATAAGGCATCCAATCACCCATAAATATTTACATAGAAAATAGCAAATATTAGCTTACAATAATCATAACATGCATATAAAACATTAAAATCAAGGGAGGGTTTTCTATTCTCTTCCTTAAGTCATTATTCTTTGTTATTACCGGTTAACCTAAGGTTCATTAACATACAAAATTACTCATTCTTAATCATCATTATAGCTACCCAGAAATATTTTCTCTAAGTTAAGGTAACACCCCCTTTTACCTCAACCGAGTAAAAGGAAAGAAAGTACCAAACTCAAGCTTTATGGCTCACAAATTGGAACCGGGAGAACCGAGAGCGATGATGATGGATAGTAGTTGAGAGGCAAGCCGGATAGCAATTATTAACGATAATAATAAGGGGTGAAGGAGCTCGCCACTTCTCCTTGAGAGAGAGAACCCCAAGAGAGAGGAAGACCTCTAGACCTTATAACATTAAAGGAGGAACAAGAATTAGAGGATGATGATGATCATAACCACATGTACATGGAGGGAAAGAGAGGGAAGGAGTGGATCATACTCACCTTGCACTTGTAAGCTATGAAGAGAGAGGAAGAAGAGAGAGGAATGATGGAGGAACTTGATTTAAGAGGAGAATGCCATCAAGTAAAGAGAAGGAAGGGGTTGATGATGATGATGATGATGATGATATCATGAATCAAACCTTGGGGAAACTTGCTATGGAACCCTAGCAATGGAGAAGAAGAGGGGAATGGTGGGTTGATGATGAATGGGAAGGGAATGGGGGGGGGGTTTAAGCCAATTTCCGCACCAGCATCGGCGCCAACGAGCCTAGGCGGAGGGAGGGTGACGCCTGGGCGCACGCCAAGGTCTGTAACACGCACCGGCGCACCTAGGCGTGCGGCACGGTGCGCCCAGGTGTGGCCCGTGCCTTAACGGAACCATTTGCATTCAAAATGCTATATCTTCTTCGTTAACCGTCAGATCTTGCTCAAATTTGGAGGCTAGCTCCCTAAGACTCTTATCTTCGCATCCAACAGTGGAATTCATGATTGGAGAAGTAAATCTTTTATTTTAAATTTTCGATCATAACGTGTAAAAACACCGAAAAACTGCTTCCAACATTCGTTTCCCCCCCCCCCCCCTTTTTCTTTTGACCTCTTATTATTTGCTAAGGTTATCTAAACGATTCATAGCGCGAACAATAATCCTAATTCATTTCTTTAATTATTCTTGAGCAAAATTATCATTAAGCCGTTTATTATCCTACTTATGTTTAGAATAAAAATTTGGATGTTACAGTAATAAAAATTAGTATTGTAACAACGTAGGGGTTTATTTTTCAAAAGACTCTTCCTCTTCCCTACAAATTTCAAACCGTAACAATATAACACACAAGGGTGAAATGAAATTTTTCTTTAAACCTTTACGGGATGCATAAAAATCATGCTCTAATAAATTTCAAAACACAATAACAATGCTTTATATATTAAATCCCCAAAAATAATAATATTTCACAAACTATAAAAATTAACCTTTACTGTTATAAATAAAACTCTGCATTTTCATATATTTACTTTGACTGTAACATCACTCTACTTGCGTCTCATCTGAAAACGTAATGCCTTTGAAAATCAAAATAACGTAATCAATTAAATCAATAAATTAATGAACAATTAAATAGATAAATCGAAATTCATTGTTGACGCTAATAAAACATCCTGTCAAAACTCCTTTTAAAAAAATAAAGTAATAATCAAAACTCTTCATAAATCACAAACCTCAAATGAATTCATTTATTCTTGTCGGAAAGGATTAAAATAATATTTTAAATCATGAAAATATAATTTTGTCAAATATGAAAAATGACGGGTATTACATTCCTCCCCCACTTAGAGATTTCTCGTCCCCGAGAAATTGCAGGTGAGATTCAAACGAAATGAGAGTGTAGTACTTTCTCTCATTCTAAAACTCCAAGGCACCACTACCATCTACTTGATATCAGCTGACAGTAGGTCACAGGCAGACGTCAAGCATCCACCGCTCCGAATTTGATTTGAGTCAGGTAGGTTGGAAATGAAAGTGATTCTTAACGAACTTCCCTTTGTCAAATACAAAGGAAACAATTTAGGCCAGTTGAAACCATTAGAAACAATCATTGGGAATTTTGGGCTAGAAGGCTCATTAGCAGAAAGGCTCTTAGGGACTTAATCATTTATATAGGAATGGTATTCGGGTATCAATGCATTTTATGCCAACATCCCTAATATCATTATTCAACTTCAATAGTCTCACACTTATCGCTTAGTCAATTTATAATCAACTTCTCCTTTCATGTTCAAACCTAGGCTAGGCACTATTGGGTTCCCACCTTAGAATGCCCACTTGCACATATATCACACCATATTACCATACTTGTTCGTCACTCTTACCGAACAGTCCCGGCAAAATCCTACGGTTTAAGCTAATTTAAACCTTTGATATGAAACTTCCCGTCACTTATTCAATCCTATTGCAGCTTAGACTTAGCCTCCATTAACTAAGCTCCTAATATATACCATTGTTGTCATTATCAGCATTCACTTTCTTCGCTAATCCTCCGCTCTTAATTCTAAAACCGTTGGTACGCATCCTTTGATCTCCACAATTACCTGTTCAAGTAATTCCTAAGGCCACAAAAGTCCTTATCCTAGGAATCACTCAAGTCTTACTACGGTGTCTTCACATTTCATTTCATCTTAAGGGCATTAGTCGGTACTGTAAAGCCATCAAAAGACAATAAAATCTTAGGTTTCACCATCATTAACAATCATCTTAGGCTCTAAGGATGTCCTTAACTTCCTAATCAACCACCAACTTTTCCTGTTTATGTCTCCTAGAGCCCATGGCCCTAATACTTTCGTCTGTTTCTCTTCTTAACTATGGGTTTTTATCGTGATTCTTACTACTTAGCTTCACCTCAATGCCACCTCGTCCGCCCAATTTGACCAAAATGTCACGGGCTCCTAACGCTTCTTGCAACTTACTTACTCCACTAAGGCTCTTAAAAGATTTGATTATCTAATTCCATCCCAATTTTCAACCATACAGACAACTTCTATACTATTTCCCCTAACACTTCCAGTATTGATGCCATAAATTCCTAGTGGGTCAGGGCAAATTACTCACTTTGATAAGGTGCTAAGAGGATCTACTCCTTCTAAACCGTCCAGCATATCCTTATACCAACATCCTTACGTTGTCCTTATACTTTTTGTCCTCTAAAATCTTCACACAACAAACACACATAGGTCTTTTCTTCATCTGGGACCCTCACTTGAATTGGCATAACACGCCTGAAAGGTAACAATTCAAGGAAGCTTTTAATGAAATCATCCTCTTGTCAAAACAATTTGACAACAAGTGAATCATTACAGGGTGATTTCTCGGTTTACAGTATTTTTGGGTCCTTGAGGTTAACTTGCATAGATTTTAGCAAAGGGTTACATTGTCAATTCAGAGGTTATTCTAGACAAAGAGAAATTACAGGATAGATTGCGAATAGAGGATAGAAACAATAGGTTACACGGAAAGCCTTGACTCAAACTCGATGCCACTTTCATCATGATTGCACGCAGACCAAAGCGAAGTAGTCGTACCATACTCTTGTTCCAAAAGAGTATTCATGTAGCACCCATTTACCACCACCTCAATACAAAAACTCAAAACAAAACAGACACCACACATAGAGCACACACAACAAAGCATGTAAGCCCATGCTTAAGGCAACTAGGATAATCATCGCTCTGATACCACTAAATGTAACACCCCGATTTAGAAGTTGAATATTTATTTTACTTTAAACAAAATAGTGAAAAATATGAGTCAATTTTTTTTTATCAGTGACATGGACAAGGATCGCTGTTACAAAATGTTTCAGATCAACTATTCAAATTAAAAGTAAAGTCAACATGTCACACGTCACCTATCAAGTTCCAAACCGAAATGTTGCCAACTCCGCGCTTTGGAACTCTCACTCTATTTTCACAAAACATTTTTCATTTAAAATGAATAACGGTTCATAAGTTTCTAAAATAGTTACGCATAAAAACGGGGGATACCGTGGTACTAGCAATATCAATCCAATGCACATAAGTGGGTTACCAAAGAAAAATCATAATATCTCAATAAGGCTCAAAATGGGCAACTAAGGGAATATATAATCAATCAAAACAGTTGAAGGCCACAAAAATACAATCCTAAGTGCCTTAATCATCTTAATGCATGCAAACAATTATCAATCTCAAAATGGTCACCGGTCAAGTTCTAGAACACAAAATCAAAGTGAACACACTCATGAAAGAATCAGGGGTCTCAATTCACAACATAAAATATCAATATAAATCACATACCCCTGTCAAATGTATAGGCTCAAATCTCAGAAGCTAATAGTCAATTCACTAATAACTTGTTCCAAAACAGTTTATAAAAATAACCAGTTCTCAACAAAAATAACAACTCAATCCAATAAGTGTTACCAAAATCAATGAGTCTATTCCTAGATCAAGTATATACCTTCATATCATTAGAAAAACAGTCCTAACCTAGAATAATTATCTACCTCTACCAAAGACACAAACCAATACAAAATATGAGAGAACAATTCAAATATGAAAAAAAAATTATTTTGTCCACTTTCCAAAACTTAGAGGTTGGCTTGTCCTCAAACAAACTAATCTAACCTAAACTACAAAATTAAAATGAAAAACAAATACAAGGAATTAGAAACTTCCCTTTGTAGCACAACATTCTCTCTTGATGCACCATGGAGGAGACTCCCCCAAACTTATTCACCTGTGTCACATGAACAACTAAAAATGGTGCTAGAAACACTTCGTTAGTATTTACATATAGAGGTGTAAGTGATCCGGTCCCGGACCTCGAGACCGGTCGTATCGGACTAGAACGGACCGAAAAATATAGTCCACTCTGATCTCGTGGTTCGGTCCGGTCTTAATATTTCTGGACAATTCTACTGTGATCCGGTCCACGGTCACACAAAATTTGAGACCACAAAGACCGGACCGGAACGGTAGTTCAAATATTTAAAAATATATAAAAAATAAAACAAACTTATTAAAAAGGTTATAAGTGACTGTAAAGCAGTGACACATTAGCAATGACGGTAAAGCAAAATATAAGCAAATGTGATGGTAAAGCAAATGGAGTGATGTGTTAGACATCCCATATTTTCCATTAGCAGTGACACATCAAATATTTTTGCTTTACCCTCCAACTTTTTTGGTAGATTTGCTTATATTATTATTAGCAGTGACGGTAAAGCAAAATTAGGCACCAAAAATATTATTCCATTTTGGAAGCTTCAAATACCCATTCAACTTTGACTCCATTTTGGAAGCTTTAAATTGTGAATTTTTCACAATTTTCACATTTTAAATGGGGTTTAGATCTAATTTTATAGTGTTCAAAATTTAAAACTCTTTTTTTTTAGGTATGCTATGCAGTGAAAAAACAGGTTATCTAGTGAAAAAAAGAAAAAAAAAAAGGTTTCGTATTAAATTTTTATTATTATGGTCTAAATAGATCGGACCGGACCGTTCATCCGGTCCGATCCGATCCTTGCATATGAAAAACGTCAGGACCGAACCGGACCAAACCACATTAATTTAATCGATCAGGTCCCTAAAGTCCATTAAAGACCGGATCAGACCGAAACGTTACACCCCTAGTTACATATAGAAAGCTATAACTCTTTATTCAATCTACTAACTAAAAATTCAAAACCTACACTACTACATAACTAAAAAGAATCCACCAGGATCCCAAATCCTATAGCACAAATCCCATGTGATGCAGGAATAGCAAGTTACTCCCATATCCCATGGGACAAAGCATGGATGATGGTGAAGGAAGAATTCTCAACTGTAGTAAGCCTTGAGTTTGGTCACGTTCCATGTGTTTTTAATGGTGGCTCCGGAAAGAGTTTCCAGTTGGTAACTTCCCGAACCGATCTTGGAGGAGACCCGGTAAGGTCCTTCTCAGTTCTTGGCGAGCTTTCCATCTTTGGCGTTTTTTAATCTGATGCTGCTCGTTTGAGGACCAAGTCTCCTTCCTCAAAGGTTCTTGGGTTCATCGTTCTGTTGTACTCTTTCGCTTGCCTTTGTTTTGCCTTTCTTTCTTGGGCTACGGCAAACTCTCGGACTTCATGACTTAGGATGAAGTTTTCCCTGAGTAACAAATTGTTGGACTCTTGGGTGTTACTCATCCTGAAGGTGGGTATTTTTCTTTCGATTGGGATGACCGCATCGCATCCGTATGTCAATCGAAAGGGGGTTTTCCCTGTAGAGGTGTGTACAGTCGTTCTGTATGACCATAGTACCTCAAGGAAGTTTTCGATCCAGTTACCCTTTGTGCCCTCTAACCTTGTTCGGATCCCTCGTATGATTGTTCTATTAATGACTTTTGCTTGGCCGTTAGTTTGAGGGTGGTCCACAGAAGATAAGTGGTGTTTGATTTTTGTAATCGGCCATCATTTCTTTGAAAGCATTAGAGTTGAGCTGAGTTCCCTTGTCGGTTACCACCGAACGGGGAATGCCAAACCTGGACATAATGTTCGTCTTGAAGAATTTCTGAATTTTGGCCGACGAGATGGTGGTTAGGGCCTCTGCTTCCACCCATTTGGTGAAGTAGTCAATGGCCACCACCACAAACTTGAGTTGTCCCGTGGCCGTAGGGAATTTGCCAATGATGTTCATGCCCCATTGGTAGAACGGCCAGGGGGCGGACAATGAATGGAGTTCTTCAAGAAAGGAGTTCACAAAAAGACATAGAGACATAGTTACTGTGGATAAACTTTGAATAGCTTTTTGTGTGTGCGAAGTTAAATAATTCGGTATTTTTCACGATAAATAAGCCACAAAGTAATTTCATATGGGTGCTGGACTCCACCAATGTATATTTTCATCTTTAATATAAAAAATGACAAATGGAATGCCGATTTACAAATATACTATTTTATAACAAATAATTCTTTATGACAAAACCACGACAATGGGAGGGTGGATCATTGTCCTTAACGAGTCTTAGTCCTGCAAAGACTGCTTCGTACTCGGCCTGGTTGTTGGAGGTGGGGGATTCACACTTGAGTGAATACTCCAAGCTGACTCCCCCAGAATTATCTAGGATGACCCCAGCGCCTGCGCCTTTCTTGTTGCTGGACCCGTCAACGTACATAGTCCATTCTTGGGAGTTCGAGCCCGTCATAGGCTCGGTAAACTCCGAAACGAAGTCTGATAAGATTTGCGATTTCATTGCCTTTCAGGGCTTGTAAGCCACATCGAATTCCGATAGTTCAACCGACGAAGAAATCATCCTTCTGGCCAGGTCGGGTTTCTGCAATACTTGCCTTATCGGTTGGTCGGTTCTCACGACTATCTTATGGCTTTGAAAATACTATCTCAGCCTTCTTGTTGTGACAAAAAGGCAAAAAGCCACTTTCTCTACCTTGGAATACCTGGACTCGGGTCCCTGGAGTGCCTTACTAACAAAGTAAACAGACGACTCCGTTTTTTTCGAATCTTGTACTAATACCGAGCTTATGGCCGAGTCGCCAACTGACAGGTATAAGTAAAGGGTCTCCCACTCTTCTGGACTAACAAGGACAGTGGGTGCCGACAGGTATTCCTTCAACTCGGTGAAGGCAGTTTCGCAACGTGGGTCCCATTGAAACTCCTTGTTCTTTCTAAGGAGTTAATACCAGGGAAGTGCCTTCCTGGCCGATTGGGACAAAAATCTTGACAGTGCAGCCACTCTTCCGGTGAGCTGTAGCACCTGTTTCACGTAGGTTGGGCTTTTCATGCTCATGATTGCTTGGCACTTTTCGGTATTCGCTTCTATCCCTCTTTCCGTGAGCATGAACCCAAGGAAAGAACCGGCAGGTACCCCGAAGATACACTTTTCGGGGTTGAGACGCATATTGTGTTGCCTCACCCGATCTAAGATGGTTGCCTAGTCCTATGGATGATCGTTTTTTTTTCTAGGATTTGGCGATCATGTCGTCCACATAGACTTCCATCTTATCGCTGCTGACCCCCTCAAATACCTCATTCATCATTCTTTGGTAAGTCGCGCCCGTGTTCTTGAGACCAAAGGGCATGACGTTGTAGCAGTAAGTAGCTTTTTCTGTAATAAAAGCTGTTTTTTATGGTCGAGGGGAGCCGCTCTGATATCATTTGTAACATCCCTGGCAAGCAAATGGATTGCGACTATCCCCACAAACCAACACGGGTCTTTTCAGCGTGCTTTGTCCTCACTCGCACACTTCCCGGGAAAACTTCCCAGGAGGTCACCTATCCCAGAATTACCCCAAGTCAAGCACGCTTAACTATGGAGTTCTTATGTGATGGGCTACCGAAAAGAAGATGCATCTTGTTGATATGGGTAGTACTAATCAATTCATTTAAGCCTTCCTGTACTGTGTAGTCCCATTCCTACACAGTCTCAGGATCACTCTCTCATTCCGGTGTGTCGGTTCATCCATGTACCCCTCCCTTAGAAGCCTGCCAGGAGCCGCTCCTTGTCCGTGCCTCTTTGCACCGGCAATCACTCTCCACCCTCATAAGCCCGGGTCTTACACAGGCCGCCAGCTATCATCATCACCATGACACTGTGTGTGGGATGACCCACCGTGCCATCGCTTTTGCGAGAAAGCTGGCTGGGGTGGTGAGAGTGTTCTAGCCATTGGCTGGTGGCGCCACCGGTGTTCTAGTTGTTGTCTTTATTTCCGTTGTAGCTTGCCATATTTGATTGTGGATGGGAATTGAACTTTAACATTCCCACAAATGGCGCCAATGTAATGGATATGAAATAAAGAAAATGTAGCTGATATTTATGACCCTAGGACTAGTGTCTAATGGCCTTTGAATCAGTCAAGAATCAGACAATTAATGTGTGACTTTATAGAAATATCTGAATATCCAATTAGGATACCCAAGGTCTCCCCTTGTTAACAAAGTGTGTGTTATAGTGACAACTTAGGGATGAGAGAACGTACCTGAGCCCTAGGCAGTGTTGTGCCTTTTATAGGGTCATACGGATAGGGCCTGTAAGGAGGCCCCTTTATGGTTTCCATGCTGACGTGGAGGTTCTTTAAAATATCTGGGATGCTTCCAGAATAGAGACAGCACAACATATTCTAGAACCTGGACTGCACAGCATGTACCCTTCTCATGTCTAGCCTATTAGGGATGTAGGGGATGGATGATATGTGGCCTGTACGGTGTCCCGAGGCCGGATTTCCCCATCTATCCTTAGTGGGCCACTCGAGGCTCTTCCGATAGGAAGCCGAGTGTACGGTCAGCCGACAACCATGTGAAGATCGTCCTGTTCGAGGTCGGTTTAGAGAAGGGCGTTCCCGACCTGTTAGAGGTCGGTTCGTCTCCCTGTAGCATAGGCCTTTGGTCGGCCAAGAGTCGTCCAACTATCCTCTTATAGTTCGACTCGTAGGCTTTATTATTGGTTAACCCTACAATAACGATGTGAAGGTGGCACTATGCACGTTAGTTGGAAAGCGGCACAAAATTGTTGAAAGGCCCGTCCAAAGGCCCATCCGCTCGGATGTAACTGATAAGGGGCTACCCCAATGTGCTTGAGGAGATCCATCTCAAACTCGGAAAAGGGGAGGCGGACCAGTCACCACCTTAGTATAAATAAAGAACTCCCTTTGATCATCGAGAATTTGCCAACACACCCTATCGTCAGCATCAACAGCTGCACCCTCGTAGGCTGCGCCAGAGTCATCACCTGGACATGGAAGAACTTCTGATCTAATACCCTCAAGAGTGGCCTTCTCCAAAAGTGCAAAGCGGGTACCCAGAACTTCATCATCCACCCAATCGTAGTCAGTAGCATAGGGTGAAATGGGGGACTCCTCAAGATGGGTTATGACTCTATGCTTCACCATACCTGGAGAAAAAGAGTCATACTGGGAGTCAACACAAAAACAAGAATCTACGGGTAACTGCTGTGCTAAAACTAACTCCCAAACCCATCCCACACTGGCGTTGAAATAAAAATGTCCCCCAAATCCAACCCTATTCGAACTCCTGCAAAAAGCTACACCTAAAAGTGATCTCAACGATGATCCCTACACCTTAACCACCTGGCCGAAAAACTCTTCCTTTAAGGTACAGAGAAAAATAAAACAACAAAAGCATAAACCCCAGAGAAGCAAAAAGACGCAGAAGGACAGAAGAAGAAAACCCAGAATGCAACGGTTGCACCCTAGGGTATTTTATGTTTTAGCCTTGTACCCACTCTTAAGGTGACTAGGATGTTATTACTCTACTTCTATGTAACCTCATTTTGTTATCTATCAACTTTGAAAATCAAATATTAAAGTGGCATCATGAGATTTCTCTTAGTAAATTAATGAAAGATCTTTTCCATAAATCAACCATTGTTTTATTTTGAGAAATGAGACATTAAATAAGTTTGTGAAAGGTGTTTTGAGAAATGAGAACTTGATCAATGTCATATGGTATGATGAAATAATTCATAGCAAAAGGCAAAGTTTTGAGAACGTAATACTCTTGTGCAAATAAGTTTTGTAACCATGGAGTAAAGGTTTAAAAAAAAAATCTACCCAGATTTTTTTGACATTTTTATTAAAGTTCAATCATTTTCAAGTTACCAAACTAGGGTGTTACATAATTAATTTATTGAAAATATTGTATTTTTTTTAAATAGAACAGGTAGAGTAATTAATATAATTATTGGTATTATAAATGATAAATTTTGCTATTTTTTTTCAAAAATACCAATATAATTATTATTTTTAAATAATATTGAATAAATAATTAATTTCATTGAATATTGAAAGAGGTGATTATTACATGGTGCTTATATTTTGATAAACAGAGGTAATTTGCAAATGTCATGGCGGCAAAAAGAATAGTAAAACAGTTGAAATAATTCCTTTCATTTCAATTTAAATTGTACAGTGCTTGTTAGCCAAATAAGTTTTTTTTTTTTTTTTGGAGCTCTATATACAGGAAAATAGAAAATGAGAATCCTATACAGTACTACATTCTACATCATTATTTGCATATGAACAAGAAAGGAAAAAAGGCAAAGTAAGAGTGTTCCACCAAAAAAAGTAAAGCCAAGAGTCCCACAAACTAAACCCGTTAACTCAATTAAGCTACACAACTCTTTGTTTTTTTTTACTTTGTGATGATTGATAGAAACTTGGTCATAATTCCACCCTTGTTGACATTTGCAACACCTTTCTAATCTTTCCTTCACCGTCACCATCTCCATCCTCTCCTTTAGAACATTTAAATTCGCATCAACCATGTTAGTGGATCTCCCTGTTATTGATTAATTCATATGATGATTACTCCAAAAAAAAAAAAGAAAAAGTAAGCTAAGCAAATATATATATATAAATAAATAAATAAATAAATAAAGAAGCAAAGACTCACTTTATTGAATTGAGTATGTAACACTTAAAAGACACGTAGATTGTGAAGTTAAGTATGTATTATGTATTTACCTTCATCTCGATAGTATTGAACTTTTATTACTTGCATCCCTCGACTACGTATATTGCATCCTTTGAGATATGATCCTAGGGCTCTTGGTTTTAGCGAGAAGAAAGAAGGAAGAGAAGCAGCCATGCCACTTTAATTTGTTTGATTTTTTTTACCGTATGACTCTACCACTCACACACACACATACATACATACATACATATATATATATATATATATATATATATATATTGATGAAACAAAATGATGAGAATGGATTGGGTTCTTCTAAAAGTATTAAGAATACTTTCAATTTCCGGTGCTCAATTTGTTATGGGGCAGTTGACATTATAGGTTTCCTTTAGTTCTCTTAAAAGGACACTGAATTCAGAAAAGGGTGGTTTAGGGGTCAAGAACCTGGATACACAATCCCGTGCTTCGAGGGAAAAGAATTTGATTTTGTAACAAATAATTTCATTTTATATTCATAGTTGTGTTATTACTAGCGTATATGCGGAGGAAGCCTGCAGGGAAAGTTCTATTTAAAGTTTATCCGATAATAATTGTCATGCTGACTTTGGAGTAATCTATTTGTGGATTGCCGGATTAGTTGAAGTAACGGATTCTTTAATTAGTTTACTAAAAAAAATAGTTCTTTTCTCAAAAGAAATAGTACTATAGAATATTATCAAATTGTAGTAATTAATAATCATAACCGCAATAATGTTTGTCATTGAATTTTCTTCATGTTTATACTTTTTGCACGTTCACCATTACTAATAAAGTTTCTGAGCCTAATCCGTTTCGATGTTATGAGAATGCCTTTTTCAATCAGGTGTTTTTTTAGGAATCGAACTCATGGCTACTAGCATCTGGATGTCATTCTTAGAATCTCAATTGGCTCCACAATACCAACTGAATCAACTCCCATTGATTTTGTCATTGAATTAAACGGTTTGTCATTGAATAATTAGTATATGAATTTTGCTATATGTTGTCCTTGTAACAATATTTAAATAACTAAAAATGTAAAATTTATCTTAAAAAATAATTCATTTAAAGTATTGAAAGTTAAATTTTTAATTTTTCAATATGGCTTAATATTTTTAGGTTACTTATATGACCTTAAGAACGATATATATATGAGGTAAATGATTACCTTTTAATTAAGCAATTTAAAAAGGCGCAAGGATAAAATTGAAAAAGAGGTGATAAGGTGAATGATTACATCGTAAAAAGAGGTGATTATAATCTAAGTATATTTTTATAATAGACAAAAACTAAGAAGTAAAAGGCGTTAGGGTAAAATAAAAGTCAGCTAAGTTATACAATGCTCTTTTCTTCTACCCTTTCTATCAACTAGCAATGTATAAGATAAGACACAAGATCTTTCAAAAAAAAAGAAAAAGAAGTTCACCAAAAAAAAAAGAAAAAGAAAAAGATAAGACAAAAGACAAATAAAAAAGCATTCTTACTTTCTTAGTCAGTTAGCTCTAGGATACACAACATGCTTGAGTCATATAGCTTACGAATAACTTTTTTTTTTTCAAATAAGTGTTTTTTTAGAAAAAAAAATTATTTATTTACCTGCTTTTTAAAAAAAATCAAAATAACATTAATTATTAATTTTACAATTTTTATTCTATTTATTTAATAAAAATATTATAACAACTATAAAGAGATAATACAAATTTAATACTAACAAACATAGTAATTACAATTCTTATTCTTACTACAACCTTAAAATATACTTATTATTAACATAGGGAGTATGCTATATGGAGCACTCGATCTAGGAAAATAAATAAGTGCTTCAAAAATAAGTATTACATTTATTAAGAAAAGGAGTGATTGAAAGATAAATAGGCAACTTTCTTTTTTTTTTTAATTTATGCATCAAGAGCAATTTTTTTCTACAATACGACAATAAACACTAAACACTGAACATAGTCTCTCTCTCTCTCTCTCTATATATATATATATATATATATGAATCAGAATAAAGTTCCTTCTCATCTAATAAAGTACCTTATTTACTTTTTTTCTGGGTGCATAAGAAAGGAAAAGAACAAATTAACAATGGGGGTATGTTGTTTCTAAGCAATCAGCCAAAATTAAGTGTTGCATCTCCAAAGGAGGACTGTTAACAACTTACAACTGAGAAGACATCTGTCCTCCTTGTTTGGCCAAAGCATCAGCACATTGGTTTGCTTCCCGAAAGATGTGATTAATAGCCAATATCCATTGCCTTTATATCAACCCTCTAATATGAGATATGATAGTGCCAAGAAAATGATATTGAGGCATGGTGACCGCCGATACTAGCCGAAGAGCCTCCATAGAATCAGTTTCACAAAAGATTGCATGAAAACCTCTATCCCTCGCAAGTTCCAAACCCGCCTTTAACGTTAGCAGCTCTGCAAGAAGAACACTCCTAGAACTAGCTTGGCCAGCAAAACCACAAAGCCACCCTCCATGGCAGTCATGAATCAATCCATCATACCCAACCACCGAAGCACCATCTTTGTAGCTTCCATCACCATTTTTGGCGCGCCTTCCTAGTCGTGGCTTGCAACCGGAAGCAGGCAGTGGGTGACCGGCGGTGGAGTAGGCTGTCGGTGGCACGCCTTAGTTGTCGTGGCTTACGGCCAGCTACAGACAGTTGGCAACCTGTTTGGGGGATTTTCGCTCGACGCCTGTCGAACTGAGAAAGTGCGTTGGGTGTGGGTAGCGACAGGTTATGTGGTAATCTTGTAAAGGAACTTGACTTTATTTTTGGTTTTTTTTTTCTTTTTTGGTTGAAAACGTAAACATGCGTGAAAGCGTTAAAATTGACGGAAACGTAAACTGACGCCAAGAACACAGCGCGGGAAATGTAAATGGAAAGCGATTAAAGTTGCAGAAATTAAATGCGGGAATTTAAAGTTGCAGGAATCAGAGTGCAGTGAAATAAAGTGCTGGAATGTAAAGGGTTTGCATTGAATTAGAAAGTGGAATGTAAAGAGTTTGCATTGAATGATAAAAGGGTGAGGTTTTTACAAAGGTGTTTTCTCTGTCAATCTGCTCTGGTGAAATGTGTAGGATGATTGCCAATGTGCCAACCTCGATTACAAACAAAGGACTTCCTATTTATAGCCTAAGGAATCCACTTAGCTAATCCTACTTTATTCGACACGTTCTGCACAACCGCAGCAGCCACGTTCTAAATAACTACCCACTAAGTAACCCCCCACGTTGTAACTGCTCACGTAGTGGCGTCGTACTTTAGGGATATCTTGTCGATCCTTTTGACGACACCTTCACTGGGAACCTTTCGGCGAGCATCTTTCTTCGACTGAAATCATGCAACTTAGACTTTTGTCTAAGTCTCTTTGTTGTCTTTTCAGAGCAGCTTTCGGATTGTCGTGCCCCTGCCTCTTGGTTCTGGAATGTCCGTCAATATCAAGCTCCTTTCGACATCAGGTCACATGCTTCTGCCGATATAGACCTTCGACCTGATGTCGGCCTCTAATTGAATTAATCCCCATAGATATCGGTAACATGGTCTCTGATTTAACGGTGTTCCACCCACCGACTAGCCAAAGGACCTGTCGACGATCTCTCTTGGTAGATTACCATTAGAGGGCTTTTCCTTTCCCTCATTAAATGGAAAGACACCCAAAATCCCACCCAGAGAAGGTACAAACTTTGGGCCAGGGAAGATTATTAGGTTCCACCAAGACTTATGTATCAAACTAAGTGTGCCCTCCAATTCAGGCTTTTTACACCAGCTTGAAACACAAGAAGTGATCCCTATGTAATCTCCCATGTTTGGTATTTCGCTATTCATGGGGAAAAAGAGGGTATTCGGAATAAAGATTTTCCTGTTTTGTCTTCAACTCCCGAAACCCTTAATCTCACATGTTTGGTCCTTTATGATCTCAGACCATCTGGGTTTTGAATAATTTCTCTTCTTTCCAGAATTCATGAAACCGGGCCATTGCTATTTCCATGTTCTCTCATGGCTTCGAAAGTTTCTGAAGTAGAGTATTTATAGTCATAGAAAGCATTAAATGCTGATGTGATTGCCCTTTCGTTCACAATGTTGACATGACATTTTTGACTTCCTCTATCTTTTCTCACGCCACCATCTCCTTCAACACGAGCCTCTCCTTCCGTCTCTCCCTTTTTGTCGATACACGTACATGTCCTTAGAGGTCACTTTTAAGTCGTAAGACTTAAGTACACCTCCTTCGACATCACCTATGTCGTCGATACTTTCTTGCTTTGTTAAATTCGACCCCTTGTCGAGAATACACGTTCACTTCCTTCGAAGTCATTTTTAAACAATTCGTTTAAGTACATTTCCGTCGACCTCACTTATGCATCCGACACTCTTGTCCTTTTGTCGATTTCAACTTCCAGTTAACACAACCAACGATGAAGCGAAGGGAGAGATTTAATAAAAAGAGAAAAAAAGATAGAAGAGAAGATAAGACAAGAGATTAGATCAAAGGTGATGTGAATCATGGGGCGAGATCGAGAAGAGAAGAAGGAGGGGTTTTCGTTTTTGTTTTTTTTTTTATTTAGAAAAAGAATTGTGTTGAGCTGTGTTGAATATATGGTAATAGTGTTGTGCAAGATGGGCCTTCTTCTTGGTTTTTTTTTTTTTTTCCTGTTACGATATGTGTTGTTGTTGGTGTTTGCTTTCGTTCCTTCTTATATTCCCTCTTTGCCTTGTGTTCTTTGTTGGTCTCTCAAAGATGAAACTATGATACATTCTTCTGCTTTTTTTTTTCTTCATTGAAGAAGATGAAGATGTTGGAAAAAATAGTAGAAGATTAAAAAAAATAAAAATGGACATATGTCATCTTTTAGTGATTTAAGTAGATAAGTTACTTGTTACATGAGGAGGAATTTTATTCTGTCAAAATATATATATATATATATAATAAATTATGTTCTCAAACGAGAAGATAATTTGTCTCCTTAATCCATTTAGGTCTTTATTTTTTTTAAAGCTTTTTTTTTATTAAAAAAAACCCCAACTAATTATGGATGAACCCCAAACAGAGCAGAGATAATCCCGAACACTACCGCGTTCGCCTCTTGCCCACCACCGCTGAGAGGACCGTGCTCGCCCACCACTTGTAGCCACTATCACAACCACTTGCCTCCACCACTTGCAGCCAGCCGACGTTACCCACCCACCACTTGCAGCCACTGTCACGTGCTCGCCGCTAGCAGGCGGCATTGCGCTTCCACTGCCGCTTGTTCACGTAAGGAGCGCAGTGGTACCAGTGATAGATAAGGGTATTTGTTTACGTAATAGTGATGGGTATCAGTGGCAGTGGCCGGTCGCGGAGGGAGCGTAGTAGTGGTGGAAGAGGGGAAAGTGCGGCGGTGACTGCAACAGAGGGAGCGCAGTGGTGGCGGGTGGCGGGTGACGGGTGACGGGGCTGGCTGCACAGCGGTTATGGGTGACGGTGGCTGGCTGCAAGCGGTGGAGGCAAGTGGTTGTGACTGTGGCTGCAAGTGTTTCAGTTTCCTTTGTTGTTTGTTTCTTCTCAGTCACCCTGTTTTTGTATTTGCTAAATTTAGCTAAGTTGTCTTTTAATTAAAAAAAGGTTTTAAAAAAATAAAGACAAATGGTAACATCCAAGTGGGTTAAGGAAACAAGTTATCTCCTCATTTATATAGATACATTATTTTTTGGGAGATGTTATTTGCACCTGGTCATTGTTACATACATTCAGCTTTTATAATTTTTTACACCATGTTTCCTATATTATCCTCATCATTACTACTCACACCCATACATCTATTATTTACACCCATCACTAATATTTACACTCTAATCCTAAAACCCTATATATACACCTTATATATTACTGCTTACACCCAATTTCTTCTTCTCCTCCATACAGATCCTCTTCTTCAACAAAACCCTGTTCACCACTTTGCTCACTCAAAACTTGCAAACCTTTTTAATCATTGAAAACAATTTTGTTGACCTTTTGTTTATAATCGAAGGTAATTTCTTCTTCTTTTCCTGTCTCAATTCGTGAAATCAACATATCGGATGATCAATCCGTTGAAAAAAAGCACGGATGAACAATCCGTCAACAACGACGGACAAGGGATCCGACTCAATTGAAACGGATGAGCCATCCGTACAGGGTGACGGATTAGCCATCCGTATGGGGAGACGGATGAGCCATCCGTATAAGGAGACGGATGAGTCATCCGTTGAGGAAAGGAATACACTAACCTTTAAGAGAGAAGAAGTTAAAAATGCTGAAGGAAGGGATGAAGAAGAAGGAAGGCAACGATGAGGGATGAAGAAGAAGGAAGGCAGCGATGAAGCGTAGAAGAAGAAGAAGAGGAGACAGTGAGGTTTTGTGTTTGAATGAAAATAAGGTTTAGTGTTTGAATGAAAAGTGGGTGTGGAAGAGAAATGGGTGTAAGTAAAATGAAAGGGAAAAAAGGTTTAATTTAGTAGAAGGGTAATATAGGAAACATGATGTAAAAAATTTTAAAAGCTGGGTGTATGTAACAATAACAAGAGTGCAAATAACATCTCCCTTGTTCTTTTGTTACATTTTCAAACCAAACCATTTCCCAATAACATGAAAATAGAGTTTATGCAAATATTCAATAACATGAAAATAGCATAGAGGTCCGTTACGCCTGTGCAATTTATAAGTCATATCTAACAAATATGAAGAATTCTCAACAACATCAGTACCTCAAATAAATACAAGAGACAAATGTGGAAATATAAACATTTTTATTAATAATAGTCTTTGTCACAACGCATATCAGTTCACTTGAATCTTTATACCATAGTTACATGGTACGCGGTAACAGTTCCGGTACATGGTACGTGGTTCGTATAGGTTCATCATTTTTTACATTATTTTTACAAGACTTCTTCGATACGTGGTAAGCCGAATCCGATACACGGTACGTAGGTTAAATGAATGAACCATGTAACTATGTTTTATACAATAAGCAAAATAAACAAAGCCAACTCAATGGCTATCGTCTGTCAAGTAAAACTAAGCCTATATGACACAAAAAGAGTCTAGCAACGTAAACTACTACTAACAGGAACCTATGCTCTTGAAGAGCTCAAAAGGATCCTCATCATGTTCAAGAATTGGTGCTGGTGGTGCGAGAGATCTACAAGAGCTGAAGCTGCAGGTGTTGAAGGCTAAGACGGACTGGCCAGATCCTTATCCTTCTAGGCCTCATGGTAATTGTAGAAGATTTGTCGCTTCTTTAGCGGCAAGCTCTGCTCCCTGTCCATTGGAAGCGAAAGGGTGAAAAGCTGACTCACGGTGGCTGACAGAGATCAAATACCCATCCACTAGGTCTATGGAAGGCGGAGTTTTGATCAAAAGGTGGTGTTCGAGAGTGAAGGTGTAGACTCAATCCTCAGCTAAAGGGGAACCTCATCATCATCATAGTCATCGTCATCATCGTTAGATGGTGGATCCTCGTTGTTAGAAACAAATCAACAATCACTCCCAGATGTGCATAAGTGAAGCGCAGCAGTTCAAGAGTGAAGATGATGGATCGTTAATCGATTACACACTTATAAATGGATCATTTGTCCAAGATATTTTTGAAAAAAAAAAAAAAAAAATCAATGCTATAAGTATATGAACTAAAACAAAAATATGCAATATATTTTTGAAAAAACAATAATCAATGCTACAAGTAAAGTGAACAAGGTACTTATAAAAAGGGGAAAAAAATCCAAATTTAATGTTTATATTTAGGAAATGAGAGAGTAGCTTTTTGCGACATTGAACTGTGTCTTTTCCCTTAAATTGTATTTGTTCATAAACTCCAAATACACAACTATTCACCGAAAGAAAGGAGGGAGGTGAAGAAACTTCACCCACACATGAAATAAGAAATATTTATGGATCATCACAAACGCAAGAAGTTAGCAACATCCATCTAGCTACAGACACTCGGCATGAAACTCGTTGACTAAAGAACTAAACCATCCACTTCATTTGCGAAGGAATGCCACGGTAGCAACCCGAGAGCCTACAGATCCACCGAACATGAATGTTGGGTATGTGCGGACATGATTTACGTACTGAAATAGAGGATCTCTCTGTGATTCTTCGTTTTTGGCTTCATCAAGTTCCTGGGCTGCCGCAATTTTTCTTTGGTTGAAACTTTCAACTTCTTGTACCAACTCATCCTTTGTACTGTTACAAGATGTGATCACCTTACAACAGACAAGACGAAAGTCAAGGACAGCAAATATCATGAGGAGCTGCACAAATATATCATGAACACAAGTGTAGGGAAAAAGATAGTGGGCGCAGTTAAGATCAAATAATCAATGACTTCTTCTGTATGGAATCCAACTTCGTAATAGGCACGGTTCATGTCATGAGCCACGGCAATTTAGGTAGAAAATTGTATCATGGGCCTAAATTTAACATCAGCTTTATTCAAATTTAAAAGTGCTTACAAGTATTCCACCAGGAGCAACCAACTTCACAACAGAATCCCAATACATCATTCTGAAAATAAGAAAGCAATAACATCAGCGCCATGCAGGTAGGCCGATAAATGTAGAACAAATCGGCCAAAGCAAAGCCCCTAAAATAGCTGGTTACAAGTTACTGTCACTTATTACCATTATTATATCTAAAGTCAGAAAGAAACTAAAACATAGTTTTATAAAGCAACCAGTAGAATAACTACAGAACTGGACATAAGACAGTACTTTCTCTTACCTCTTCACAGGACCATCAGGATGCAATCCAATAGCATCTAGTGTCCCTTTATCCATAACAAGTTGAAATTCTTGTTCCAACTTTGTCTCAAGGACATCATCAACCTAAAAACAATTAAAACGCCAACATATTACACACTGGACGCTTAAAAATGTAAAGATACTAATGTCTTGTGCACAAAAAAGAGAAGCTAAGATTAGAAACTGCCACAAGTCTTCAAGGTCAAAAGTCAAAACTCATTAAAAGTTGTCAAATACTACTGAATAGAACAAGACGTAATAAAGAACAAAGGCCGATACATAAAACCAAAGTATAAAACCAGACAATTGCAAATCTTCCTTTTATATGGCTATGAATTCTATTTAATAAACCCCTATTGATAAATGAAGCGCACAAAGTGTTGCCAAAATCACATGATGTATCCACATCACATTTTGAGGGAGGGAAGACTTTGAGCCTAGCACATCAAGCAGCCTGAGATGCATCAGGTTGCATGATGACAGGCAGTGCTGCTTTTCTTATGATGCAGGTGATATGGTGATGTTATTGATTCAGCAATTTGCATTTTCACCAAGATTGCCTATCTGACATCATATCAAACACTTGATCAAAATAGGTATCTCAAATTAGGGGACATTATAGTCAAATATGGAAGTCCAAAGCAAATAAAAACATTAAATCCTAAGAAAAGCACAAAGCAATCAATTGTTTCTTTCCTGCTTATGCTGCATGGAATTGTTCTGGGGTCAGGAAAGTTGTAATTCACTCCTTGCAGGGACAAAATTGTAAGTCACTCCTTGGCAGAGACAGGAGCTGTGTTTAAGGTGAGTCCTTCAGTATTTTTTCTTTTCTTTTTTATTTTTAGTGAAATAAAGAGTTGATCTCTCCCTCTCTTTCTCTACCACACTTCAGCTGAACAAAAACTAAGTATTTATTTCTCTCATTTTTGCCCCTTTTCTATCTATGCAGTATTTCTCCCATTTTCCGGTCTCATTTTAGGAAACATATTTCATTTTGGGAAACTTGATTTCATTTTAGGAATCCATATTTATTTAAACTAAAAAGGCGATCTGCTACTCAGGTAAGCGTTTTCATTGTTTCCTCTTTGCAATTCCAATAATAAACTTTTCCCATTAAGCAACATGCACTCATGTTCACTCAGAAACACAGACATCCAAACTTGAACTTACCAAAAATTTGATGTTGGAAAATCCATCACGATTAGCAAGGCTTTGGGCAAGGTTGATCGCCCGCTCGCTATAATCAGTACCAGTTAAATCAGAGAACCTGAAAAGATGCCAATAGTTTGCTTAACGTATCTGCAATACTACAACACAGTGAATGCAAATATCTCTCCAAGTCTCTATAACCACCAACATTCAAAATTTTCAAAAACTAAGACTGAACTATGCTTGGTTTCATTCCTATGACAAACAACATTATATTTTTGTTATCTGGACAATACCTACAAAATCTAGAATTAACTTATAGTTGCCAGTTAATAAAAAAATTAGATCTTTGTGCAATTTTGCAGCTTCAAGCAGACCAGTTTTTCGTTCTAAATTGGGAAGTTTTGACTGAGATGAAAAAGAAAGGGTCTCTCAGTCAAAATAGTCAGCTAGATTACTGCAAATTCCTAAATGTCCAATTTTAATCATTGAACAAAATTCTTCTCCTCAAAGCTCACTGATATGCATGACCACAAGCTTATAATAATTAAAATATTTAATTAAAGAAATTATAATTTTACAAATTACTCGATGAAAATCATTCAATACTTTTTCAGATATGAAATATTTATGTATATATATAGTATGTGCATATTCATTTGCTTCAAGATTACTAAGCCTCTATATTTTTCAATAAATAGAAAGGGGCATGCACATTTTTGTGCACTTAAGAGAGAAGAAGATAAAATTGGAGCAAAATTAGAGAAGAGAAAGACAATGGGTTTATTTATTTAGAAATATAAAATTTATAGCTTATTTTTACAGTGTCACACATATATTACTAAATTTCGAAAACATACCCTTGTTTAGCTAACTCTTGGAGAAGCAAACCATTGCCAGTCCCAATGTCTAGCACACTCCAACTAGACAAAAGTTTATCCCCTAGTTCACTAGCTCCAGCCTTAACACCATCAACATGATTCGGTATGCGCCCTTGAGAAATGTCAATGCACAAGGCCTTTGTCCAAGATGCAACTACTTCCATCACATCAACTCCAAACCTATGCACATGGAAAATAAATGCAAAAACACATAAACGTAAGTTCGAAAATATTGGAGGCTAATGTAGATTTTAATGTTTTGCGTAATCCCATGTATTTTCTTACATTATGGATTGGATGAATTCAGTTTACCCAATAAGGCAGAAAGCTAGAAACATGCGCATTACTACTCTAATAAAAGGGAAGAGTAAACTTGTGAGCAAATTAATCATGTAGTATATCAAGCCTGGAAAAGAAAATGAGTAACAAACAAATGTTGATTTAAAACAATTTCATCTAGTAGATAACCCAAGCAGTTTCTTGTTTCTAGAATTTACATTCATCCATTTGCATATGTAAATTAATTGAATCATGAAGAAAATAAAAGAATGAAATTAATCATAATATCCTGGAAATGCCTGAGTAAATTAGTTACTATCAACCATTGGCTGACATCTAGTCTATAATTTCACATGGTCAAGAACCCAATTGTCAGCGTATTACATGTTTTGCTTAAAAAAAAAAAAAAATAAGAATATACATAAATGATACATGCTCCGAATTAGAATTAAAATCAGTTTAATTCTTTTTAACTTAAAATCACATTTACAAATGACTCATACAGATCATTGCAGCACATAATGAAATCAAACTATTATTTACCAAACTTCACCAGCATGGCCATGTTCATGAAAATTGGTAAGCTCATCTGTATATGCAGCATCCCAATAACTCTGAAATCCCAGCATCGATGTAACTGCTTCAGCATCAGGTTCATCCTTGTCAGAACTGCAGACATACAATAATGACTCAAGAATCAATAAAAACTCAGCCAGTATTAGTAAATCATTTCCCAAGTTTCCATCAATGAAGTACCCATTCCTAAACGTAAACCCTCATAAGAAAAATAAGAACATAGTAATAGAGTTCTCTTATTAACCTTGCATACTGACTACCGCGTAACATATTCACCATTCCATTTACGACATAGCAAGTTCGACTTAAATATTGTCTCATAATAGTAGTGATAATGTAAAAAGTGCTGAACCGCTTACTCATACCCCGACCTGTATCGCATTCCTGGTAACTATGAGTCTATAACTAAGAATTTCAAAATCCACATACGTACAACTCAGATCAATATATTCCCAGATAACATCAAATATCAATCACTTTCACTGCCCTACTATTCACAAATGCCACCAACCAAATTAACCAGATCTCAACATTCTACATCTCCCCATTTCCTCTTTCTCCTAATACCAAAAATCCAAAATCTCAAATAATAACAACTTAGTGCTAATTAGCAACTCCCCCACTCAGATTTCAGTATTTCACAGCACACACCAAATGAACCAGATCTTAACATTCTACTACAACTCACTTCCTATTTCTCCTAATACCAAAATTAAAAAACCTCACTTCAGATTCACCTTAATATATACAGTTTCCCGGACCTGCGATCTCATTGCATAAAAAGGAAAAAATAAAGGCAGTGAAAATGAAAAAAATTCAAAAACAAAAATCAGGAATATTTTAACAAAACCTAAATCTCAATCCATTCAATGCACTCCAATTATTTCATTAAATTGACTGATTCAAAGTTCATAATGCGAAATGGGACCTGTAATCGGAGGCGGCGCGGAAGTTAACGTTGGAGAGAGCCTCGGCGGCGTCGGCGTGGCGCTGGTCATCGTCGAGTGTGCTTCCGTACTCGCTCTTGATGGACCAGGAGTCGGCGGCGACGGAGCGATCGTCGTCGGAGACCAGATCGGTGGCAGAGACGGCAACCGCACGCCCTTGCTGTGACACGTCGGAGTCCTCCGGCTGCAAGCGTATTCCGGCCATGGAAGGGAGCGAGAGAGGGAAAGAGGGTGTTAGAGAGAGAATGAGGGAGTTTAGTGAAAAAGGTGGTTAGTTTCTTCTGATTATTACTTTTTGGTGTGTAAGTTAATGTGGATTGTGGTGACCACTGACTGCGGGGAGAGAAGAGAGGAACGGAAGTTAGTTTTGTGACGTAACGTGATCGGCCGGTGCGGGTACTCTCTCCTCTCGGATCTGGAAGATTTTTTTTTGACTCATCCGGTCTGATCGAACTGAGCTCGCACTAAGCGATAGAGATCTGCCAGCGGGAGTTACCTTTAGTTTAAGGAAAGTGTCATCTTCGTTATGATGTTTTTTGGTGTACCAATTTAATTTTCGAAAATTTATGATTATGAATACAGAATACATCATAAACATTTTTCAAATGTATCAATTTTATTTTTAAAACATGTAATTGTAAGAGATCAATCAAATTGGTATGTTCGAAAATCTTGAGTACTGAAATTAAGACACCCAAAAATCTTGAAAAACTATATGTGAATTTATAAAATTTTATCGAATTAAGTTATTACATAAAAAAAAAAAGTATCAGAGAGAAAATTGATACTTCACTTTTTTTGGAATCATGCACGATGGCAAAGCATATTTCATATGACTCATTCTATTTTTACTTAAAATTGAAGGATTTTCTTAATATCAGTTTTAAATTTGAGAATATTTAATTTATTATTTTCAACCCTAAATATTGAGGTTAAGTAAACCCAAATTAAAATACTTAAATATGTTTTTTTTTTCATAAAATTTTGTGAGTAATGGTTTTAGCTATAAATTTTTTAAATGATTTAAAATTTTGTTTTTATTCGATGTCATAGATAGCTCTCACATATAATATACGTTATAATAATTATCAACATGGTCAATTTAATGTTGACATATAATTCATAAAGAGTAAAATTAACATTTTGGAATATATAAAAATTAGAACTCAATAAAATAAAAACTACGAGGACTAAAACCAAAATAAAAATATGAAAAATTATGTCCACAAAAACCACTTAAACTAAAAAAAAAATGTAATTCAGAATACTTATCCAATCATGATGGAATGGTATTGGTGTGGTGTGATCAAGGATTTACCAAAGTAGATAAAGTCTTCCTAAAAATATTTAATTTCAAAGCTTTACTTTTTTTATAGTTTTGGACCAAGTATCTATCCGAGCAATTAAGTCATTAATTCCATCAGGTAGTGTGGTGTTCAAAGAGGGTTACTTTCGTGCAAGGTTTTTACATTCATATGAGTTAGAGATTAAATTCTCAGCCTTGTTAATGTATTGTCAGACATCCTTATTAATTATTATTTGTGTTAACCTCTACCAATAATTTTTTTATGTATTTATATGATTAATAAAACCAACTTCTAAATATTTGCGATATTGGATAAGGTTAGAAGAGATAGATGACTGAATTCTTGATGTTAAATGTTCAATCGATGTTATGTGTATAACAAAAACAATTTGTTGGTAGAAACAAAACTCATTTCACTGATCTCTATGTTTCCAAAAAGAACAATATTTGATACCAATTTTATAACACGTTTTGGTATTTTAAAAAAAAAAAAAGCTAAATACTAATTACCCTGATGATGTATAAAAAATAGGCTTGTTTAGGTTTTTAGTTGTTGAATTTAGAAAGTCTTTTGAAATTAGTCCTTTTTTTTGTTATTCTCCGTCCTTAAACTTTAACCTGTGTTAAAATAAGTCGTTAAGTCAACTTCCGTTAGTTAAATGCTAAAGTGGTTGACAGGGTGGCATGTCACACCAATCGTGCCCTAACATGTGACACACCATTTTTTATTTTTTTTTAAATTTCAACTTATTCAGATTTTTAGTCCTTGAATTTAGGAGGGTTTCTTTAAACCCTTTTTTTTTGGTTATGAGTCCTTAAATTATAACATATATTGAAATAAGTCATTATGTCAACTTCCATCAGTTAAATGTTGACATGACTAACAAAATACCACTTCACATCAATCATGCAGCATTTTCGTTAACTTCCGTAAGTTAAATGCTGACGTGATTGACAGGGTGCTACATCACATCAATCGTCGCACGTCAGAATTTAAATGTTGCATGATTGGTCTGATGTGTCACCTTGTCAATCACGTCAGCATTTAACTTATCGAAGTTGGCTGAAGGACTTATTATAACATAGGTTAAAATTTAAATACCAAGAATTAAAAAAAAAAGGGACTAATTTCAGAAAACCTCCTAAATTTAAAAAATTAAAGAATTACCCCTTTGCAGTTTTGGGCAAGGGTTAGATTATTGGTCTTTGAGAAGGGAGTCACTTTCACTCTTACCAATCAATCTCACCAACCATTTTTGGGTTGACTAACATCAGTTTTTATATACTCGTATAATTTTTATTTATTTTATTAAAAAATATTCAACTCAAATTGTCAAAATTTAAGGATAGTTGTTTCATAAGTCAAAATGGTGGAAATTATTGGATCTATAGTTTTTATATATAACATACATACACATATCGTTACTCATCCCCAAAATATGCAACTTACAGGTTGAAGCATCTATATGTGTACTTCGATCTCACCTCCAAAAGAAGCAAGCAATGGCCTATTTGCACAATTCACTCACAAATAATCTTTACTTCGAATAAAAGAAAACAAAGTTCGAGTTGGTAAGAGGGTTGATCACGTTTTAAAGCTGTATTTGTACAAAGCATAGCAAGCCTAGCCAAAAAATTAGTTGTTAAAACTCCTCTACACTTTACATGTAAAACACATCTAAGCTAATACCTGGATATCCTCTACATCAAGAACAGATTACATACATAGAAAATAAATAAACATTTAATCTTTAGCTGTGACATCCATCTTCCGAGTCTGAGAATTAAACATTTCAACTATTTCAGAAGCCGTGCTACATTCTTCTGGGTTTCTGTCATTCACAGAGCGAATAAATCTTGGAAATCTGATCGAGATGCCTCGTGATGGATGAACTAAACCAATGGCACCATGATGAACTGGGGATACAGTAAAGTCTGCACCTCTAATCTCCCAAACAAGTTGGGGGCTAAACCACATGTCTGGTGCCTCTGCTGTTTGATAATATGGTGGCTTCTTGGATAAGACTTTGTCCCCAGAGAAGAATTCTTTCATCTGCAGCTCAATATCAATTTTACCGTCAGTGATGATAGAACCATGTCGCTGTTAAAAACTTCAAAAAAGGAAAAGGAAATTAACAATAAGCACTTTGTACACCTTCAGCTAATCTACCGTTTGCGCAATGTTTTGAAAACGGAATTAGTTATACAAGTGGGGAGGTACCAGTTTAACCATTTTGATTGGAGCTCAAACTGGATCAGGTTAGAATAAATAATAATTGTTTAAACAAAAATGATTTAGAGACCTACGAAATGAGCCTATAAATCAACCTGCACCATAAAAAGAGTGACACGTGTCACTTGCCTACCATTGATTGATTAACAAGTGACATGTCACATTCTTATGGTGTAGGTTGATATGTAGGTTCATTTTGTAGGTCTCTATATCATCACTCTTGTTTAAATTATACTTTTGTACAAAAATAGGTACACAGCTGTAAATTGACACAAGAAGGTAAATAAAGTCTAAGGTACTTAAGGATAGCTGGCATAACCCAGAAGGCTTTGCAGCCTCAGCAGTCAGCACAGATATGTAATAAACATGCCCAGAAAAATGTTAGAGCTATGTCAAAAGCCTTTATACCTCGATGTAAAATGAATCTGAAAATCCAGACATCACGCGGCATACACTTTGATACTCCTCACTTTCAGGATTGAAACATGCCATAAGAAATGGACTATACCTGTGATATTAAAAGATCCAGATGTAACAGATCAATAGCAGTGCATAAAATCACTTTCTTATGCAAAAAATATATTATGAAGCCAAAGATGATAAACGTATTCCTTTTTCTGCCACTCATTTTTCCATTTGATGAAAGTTAAATTTTGTAAGTAACATATAGGGCACCTATCAGTGAGCAAGACCACAGAACTTCACGATTTCACTTGACATGCACAAATGTTAATTCACTACTTCATAGCATTGCATGTCCTCATGTAGCCATGCTCATTCTTTTCCATAAATCTCATTGAACATAGTAATCTCTATTAGTACCTTTTTGCAAACTAAAGCATTGTTTATATTTTTTATAACTTATGCAGTTATGCCTGCCAATGCGTAGTATTTATCTGTCATACTCCTCTTTATTTTCATTTACTAGATAGAACTGCTGTTCGCTGTGATTGCACATAGAACAGACCTCTCACAAAAAAGTTTGACATGTTCACCTTCCATCTCTTGATTCTTATTAAGCTGGCATCAGAACATCAAACAGCACCATTATCCGTTCTCACTACTAAATTATCATTCAAACCAGGTTTTCAACTGAAATCCATAAATTACAAGTGTGCTACTCATTGGAATTTGGAAACTTGTATTTTCCACCTTTCATGAATTGAATTTAACATTTTGTCATGACCATATAACTTAATGCGGTTCAACTTGTAGGAAACCATATGACCTTTCATGAAGTGAATTATTCTTTGTTTCGGCCATGGACATAGGGCTATGGTTTCCTACAAGTTGAACCGCATTAAGTTATATGGTCATGACAAAGAATAATTCACTATGATCAATGAAGCACAACACTCAAACTCTGATCACAACACATCAAATATATGATCTTGAAAGACATTTTGCCCTAACTACTGAAATTACAAGGTTTTATAGGCTCAATCCTGCCACTACAACCACCTAATCTCCTATGAAATTTCCTTGTTGGGTTGCATCACTGGTTTGTTGGGTCATGTAGCAAGTAAGGTCAAGCCAGGAACTAAATACTGGCAACACATAAATAATTGGTGGGAAGGAATTCATATGATTGTTCAATTTGATTTCTTTCCTTTACCACTGATTTGAATGGCATGAACTTGTCAAAGAAACAAAGCGATTACTGGGCCTCCGCCTAACAGCTTCAGCTTTTGAAAAGTTTGGTCTTTGACAACAATAAAAGCTGAAGCTGATGAAAGTTTTTATGAAATAATTTTAATAGACAGAAAAATATGAAAGATGATGATTTACCATCCAGCTTTCCTTCCATTTCCATGCCAAGCACCAATTGGCACTAAATCTAGAGTATCATTTAAGCCTTCTACATAATCTCGCTTAACCTACATCATGAAGCCTTCAAGCATTATTACACAGATAAGATCCAATATCTGTTTTTGCATGAGTCAAACAGTGACCAAAGTTCAGTATAACGAATAATAACCTTTAACCATTTGTCAGAACGTTTTGATGGAGAATACTCAGCATCAACATCCAACGTTTTCACCATAATTCCTTCACATGAAGAGAGAAGGGCATCTTCTAGGAAAGCATTTAACTTAGTTAATGTGGCTTCGCAGGTTAGGCGAGCATCATCTGCTTCGATCTACAATTGAAGAGTTCATATTATATATATATATATATATATATATATATATATATATATATATATATATATCCACATTAGATGAAAGGGACTAGAAAACAGTCATCTTAAAACTGAAGCACTTACAGTTGTTTCCTTTGCATATTCAAAAAACCCAGGTTTCGCATCAAAGAACAAATACTTCATATCTGTAAAATTTCCAAGACATGCAAAAGGATTTTATTATGAGTTACAGTACAATTTTGCCTTTCTGGAAGATTCATAATCTAATAAGATGTTCTGAAGCATACGCTTTCGTCTTTGGCGGAGAGGCAAACTCAATAGCCTGCACACAGTACTTGAATGGGTGAATACAGGCTGTATTTGAAAGGCAATATCAACTTAACAAGGATAATCTAATGGTCCTAAATTAGTTAAATATTATCAAGTAAATCACTTCTGCCTGTATAGACACATAGAGCTACTTTCCTTGTACTCCCTCTGGTCCTATTTATAGGGCATACTTATCCATATCACACGGACCAAGAAAGGTAATTAAGTTTCTTGAAACTTTAAAAAAATACTTTAACATTACAATTTTACCCTCTTATCATGTATTGGGAATTTCATAATGTATTATTTCACATTAATGGATAAAGGGAAAATAAGAGAAAATAGCAATAAATGCTTTCTAGAAAATGCAAAATGACTTATAAATAGGACCAAAGAATTCTTCTAGAATATGCCCAATAAATAGGACCAGAGGGAGTAACTTAAATCCACATGCTTGATCATCATTGGACACTATTGGGATTAACAAGTAAAGAAAATGTCACATTTTTACACCATCTGGTTTATATGGTCCACCAATATAACAACAAGGCAGCATTAAATCATACCATCTTTCACACTACCCATTCGTGAACCAAAATAGCCTAAAAAGCTTATCAGGTGGATAGTTTAGCCTCATTCACTCCCAAGATCATTAACTATCCTGCCTTATAAAGAACAGTGCTCTGGACCCAACAAGGTCAATGCAATCAAGAGATCACTTGTTAACAGAATCATTTGTATATGCTCCACGAGAATTTCTACCAAGTTTGCAATCAATTGTCATAAACTTTAGTAAAAGAAAATTTGAAATAATTACTGCTCTCCATTTGCGAACATGACATCAAAGACAAAGACGCAAATGTCCACCTGCATGAACAGCAGATAACAGAAATACAGAATTAAATCCAGAGAATTCAGCTAGAAACAGAGTTGAAGACTAGAGAAGCCCAAAGTTAGGTAACAAATTCTCCTAGAACAGCTACAAAAGAACGAATGACAAGAAATTCCCAAAAGAAGACAACACAAAAAGGCAATAGCTCGACAGAACATTCAAATCCCTCTAAAACTACCATGTTTTTAAAAGTTCCAAAAATACAAATGTGTTTATCATACTAAACAACAACAACAACCATTCCAGTAGTTAAATAAATAAGCCATCAGACCAACTAAACTTATAAGAAAGTGAGTATGTAACATTTCTATTAAGATTGGTTTTGAACTAGTTATCAAAACTTGTGTGCTAAATAACATGAGTTTGATGCTGACCATAATTTGACAACCAAATATCAAAATGCACTATGTTGAGATTGCTTTATATGAAACTAGCCTTAACATGAAAACAGCAAGTTGGCATAAACTAATTATTGTCATTCAAACAGTTGTTAAATTGGTTGTTTCCAGTAACAACTAACTTTGTCAAGATGCAGCTGTTAAAGGCATTGCATTTACCAAAAGCCAAGCGCTGTAACATTTTAGACATCTAGAGCAGCTGAGTTGTTATAAATTCAAAGACGATATTTGCTTAACATGTAAAACCATATTAACTGATCTATGAATTAGAATTAGAATTGAATTAGTAATTTGAAAGCTTAGTTCCAATTTATAAGGCCACATTATCAAGGTGGCATGGGATTGGAATTGACTTTGGAATTGAAAATGAAATGATAGTTCTAAAGCTCAACTCCATCATGGAGCCTTAAGTCAATAAGGGAACTTTGCTACAAGCATTATTAGATTACTCTTTGATTGACCCTTATCGAAGCCCTATGGCAAGAGAACTTCATCAGTTATTGACATTAATCAGTGAAACCAATTTAGAGAAATTCTATTGCGTTCTGCATCAACTAGCTCTTCACTTCTACTATACACAGAAGGGTTATATAAAGACCATTTATCAATAAGTCAACTCTTCCAATTAACATTTATTTAAAAAATTAAAAATTTAAAATTTAAAAAAAAAAAAAAAAAAACCTCAACCAATTCCCTTCCTTGCTCTTGCTCATTAAAATCAATTCTGTCAATTACTCAATTTCCTAAGGTCTTTCTATATGTCAGCAACATTTTAGCAGGAGTCATTCGAGTGATGAAGTTATATAGAGATTTTACTACAACACATAAGGTTTGTTCCATCGTAAGGGGGGCTTGATGGTTCATCCATTCTGTAACTGTGGTTAATTAGTTGTCTAGCTGTTAGATCCTAACTGGCCTCAAAATCATTGACCATCGTTGTTTTTTTTAATGTATCATAGTTATCAGAAATTGGTTGAGCCTTACATAGTATCAACAAACTCTACTTGTGCATAAAAATGGCAGATTTTGATACCAGCTTTATCCAGAAATGTTTGAACGAACTAAAAGACCTCCAGTAACTTCAGAATTAATAGTTGTGCCTAGCAAGTTTCAATTAAAGGCTTTATGCCTTTAGGCATAGATGATTTCGGGTTTCTTTTAACCATGCAAATGTCTAACCTTTATGCTCTGTGTAGTAACTAAACTATCTTTGCTTCCTCTCCTACGTGAAGATAGCTCCTGGAAAGACATAATCCTAAATCCATCTTTTCTATCAATACCTACAACCTGAAAGGAACAAGAATCGTAAAATTAGGAGTCAAGGTTGGGAGCTTATTATCGAGAAATATAAAGCATAGTATTGTAGAAAACATTCTGTACTTCTGCATCTATTATGAAAGACGATGTAACTGGCCTGCAGGATTCCTTAATTATGTCAATCAGATCAGGAAATCTTGTAGTTGATTCATCTCCATTTCTTGAAAAAACATGAATTGATCCATCAACTAATCTGTGAATTTGAGCTCGTTGACCATCATACCTGGGAATTACATTTTAGAAATCAACAGGTGATGTAATGCCAAAGGATCTCAATATTCAATAAAGTCCGCAAATTGAAAAATGTATTTCAAATTTATCCAACAAGATATTTTTTTTCTCATAACAAATTCTGTGTAAGAAATTTTTTACAAGTTCCACGTAAAACTGAAATAACATATGTTACAGGCTGAATATGAAACTATTTCAATCTATGCATTTCTTCGGTAACAAATGCAATCTGACTTTATTTTTCAAAAACAATCCAAGCAATTACCATACTATGAGTATAAGAGTATAACAACAGTTCTTCACTACCAAAAGTTTTCAATATATAATTCAATATGCCGAAGTATTGCCATAGATTTCACAAACAAATTGTAAGGCACCCCACTCAGAAGTGATGTGGATCAGACAACTAAATTTACACCAGTATTGCTTCAACAATGAGATTTACCCATTGTGATCAAAACGTCATCTCACCGATTAATTAATATTATAAATCAAACAGAGATTTTAAAAGACTAATCGATTCCCCATGTTCATTGTTGCACACAATGTGAAATCAAGAGAGATGAAGATCAAAAAGATAAAATGAAAATAACTAATTAAAGTATAGGACATACTTATATTCACATGTAAATGCTTTATTTTGAAACAGCTTCAACACTTGGGGAATGCCATTGGTGATCCTACCGAGAAAGGAAATAGAAAAATAAAAAGAAAAAAGAAACCAAAGGGGGTGTTAACAGTGGATGCTCCTGAAGTAAAAAGAGAATACAGTTCTAGAACCTTGAAATCTAATCATAAAGTACTCAAGATAGAGATAATATATAGACTGGTATATACTTGGCAAGCATAGGCTTAATAGGGATTCCTGGAACCATTGACAAACTTGAAACCGAAAAATCAATGCCTTTGTTCATAAGTGATGGAACTAATAGATCCTGCATAAAGAAAATAACTGTGAAAATGTGTGAAATAGTGGGATTTCTGCATTATTACTCATATTGGGTCAAAACTAGGTACGTTATCCTTAACAAATCTGCATTTACACAAATAAATATAACAAACCATCAAGGGAAATCTCAGAAAATTTTAACGCAAACAAAATTATTAATATTCACACAATAAAAACAGCACATCAGCAGGTAACAATATCCCTACATGGTCTATGGCAGTATGTTTATGTGCTTCACTACAATAATCAATACTTACCAAATTTGGCAGTATGTTATATGCTTCAACAATTTCCATAGAAAGGACCTGGAGAGGTGGGGGAAAATTATCAATAACAGTCTCCAAAAAAATATAATGATTATTCCAAACTCACTAATAAATCCCAAATAATTTTGAGCATTAGTTATTTGCATCAGAATGACAGTAACTAACAAGCTCTTCCTACCAAAATTATGATCCTGTTTTTTCTATGAATATGAATCCATATCCAAAAAAAAAGAAACACAAAGCCGGAGGGTGAGAAATCCCCCTAAAACGAGGAAAGGAGCAACAAAGAAAACAGAAGAAAATATGCCAGCTCAAAAGAGCAAAACTAGTCCATTTGCATCTCAGGAAAGAAGATGAGCCTCAATGAACTCAAGTTGATAATAGCAAAGAGGCTGAGGAATGAAATCACTTGGATATATTTGGGATATGGTTACTCTTTTGGCTTCGTTTGATGCTTTGCTCATGGGTTTTTTTGTGATGTTCTTTTGTTACAGAGGGATAGGAATGGTTTGTTGCATGGCTCTATTTCTTAGGTTACTCTTTTGGCTTTGTTTGATGCTTTGCTCATGGGTTTTTTTGTGGTGTTCTTTTGTTAACATGCAGAGGGATAGGAATGGTTTGTTGCATGGCTCTATCTCTTAGGTTGCTCTTACCTTTTTTTAAGGATATCTCATTCCCTCCCTTTGTACTTTTCTCTTCTAATCTAATATTGTTTCTTTTATAATGGAAAAAAATATCTTTCCCGCAAAAATATTAGAAGGAAGTAACCTCTGGCAGAAGAGTCTAGCGATAGACTATAAGAAAATGCACTGCATACAGCAAAAAGGGCAATTTGAAGGCATCTGACCATCCGTTCCACATCTCAAAACATGTCAACTGGGTCCGAAGTCCAAAAATAACCTTGTGTTTTCCTCCCCTTGTTTGGTTTGAAAGGGGAGAGGAGGGAAAGTCTATAGATGCCTCAGCTATTATCACTCCAAACCAAAACATCCTCACTTTTGGAGCAAAGAAATTTTGGCCCCTTATCTTCCTTCCCCTCCCTTATATTCCCCTCAAACCAAATAGTGTGTTAGTCTACAACAAACCTCCCAACTAACAATGTAGCCTCTACTCGAATCCCCAACCCCAACTAAAGGAATGTTTTCTTGCTGGTGTGCTAATGTGTGCCCTTATTCATTGCTTGCTCCACAATACAAGCCTCATTTGCCAGTTGGGACGATAGCACATTCCAACTCAAATGCTTCCCAAAACAAGACTCTCAAGGGCAAGGGTGCGGTTGGCTTTTGTATGTCTATGATTGGATAGTACATTCCAATTCAAATGCTTCCCAAACCAAGACTCAGGAGAAAGCTCGCGACTAGCTTTTGTGTGTGTAATTTCGGAGGGGGGGCTTCGGGCCTTGGTATTTTCATTTACCACTCCTTTCTTTCTCTTATTACTTTTATTATTGAAAAGGAAAATTTAGGTGTCCATTTGGCTGAGATATATAGTGATATAACAAAAGGCTTAAATACCAAAATGGTCCCGGTACATATTGACTCTTTTGAAATTGGTCTTTGCAAAAAAAAAAAAAAATTAAAAAAAAAAATTGGTTTTGGTCCTTGCGTTTATAAAACGTTTTGGTTTTGGTCCCTCCTATTAAAATTTGGTCCCCATAATTATGTTGATAGTTTGTTTTGGTACATCTGCTATCATGGTTTTTAAATTGGTTCTCTTATATAAAGGAAGTTGTCTTTTTACCCTTGAGAATTAATGTAAGGATACCATCCTTAATTGATCATAAAATGTAATACATTACGTTTTCGACGTTTTTCATCCACATTTAATAGGAGGACCAAAACCAAAACGTTTTGTAACTGCAAGAACAAAAACCAAAACTTTTTTTTGCGGGGGCAATATTTACATAGACCATTTGGTATTTAAGCCTTAACAACATTAGTACACTGATAACATCCTTGTAATTTATTCATCTTGGGATAAAAACGATGTCCTTGAATGTCATGCCCCGTTCTCTATAAATAGTTTGACATTGGTCATAGGTAAAAGCAAATGGTTGCAGAATGGACCTGAAGCTTCTCCTTCAAATTTTCTGCACTCCCTTCTTGATGCACAGCAGGGCAAGAATTCATGACAACAGCTTGAGCCAATGCAGGCAAAACAGTTCTAAGCATTGCCCCGATCCTTAAGTTCCTGACCTACACAAGAAGCTAAATTGAAACCCAGGCCTCTTGCATACAAGGATAAAAATGTACCAAAAACGCATTTGTGAAGCATGCTGCTAGCCACTGTCATATATGTACACTAGGAACAATAAATACTGAATATTGAACACCATGTGCAGAGGAGGAATGATAGGAACCTCTAATCTGCCATGATAGAACTTCAGATTTGAAATGAACACTTTTATTGATAGAAACAACACTTTTATTGATAGAAACAACACTTTTATTGATAGAAACATAAATTACACACACTGTACAGCAATAAACTTGCTGCCCCAGAGACCAATGTCTCCTAGTACACACACAATACAACAATGGCTTGCTGTCCCGGAGACTAAGTCTCCTACAGAGAATGTTCTCTGTCCCAAATTCTCCAAATAACATACATGACTACCTACAAATGCACAATACATTATATAATAAGAAATAACTGCTCCTAATAACCTCTTAACCTCCTAATAACTAATAATCAAATCTTCCCCCAAATAACTAACTAAATCTGCCACATGGCAGATTAGAGGTTCCTATCAGGGAAGGCCACTATGGCCACTTATGAACTAACAACCACAAATAATGATAGAAGTGGAAAATAAAAGGCAGTTACCAATTTGAAGTATGGTAGTTTAGATTGTTTAGAACTTGTGTATAAATTCATTTCCGAAACAATGTCTTTTTAACTTGGGTGGATGACTTAAGGTACTACGAACATTTTTAAATTGTTAAAAGGTATTGGGACTGTTGAAGCTATCAGATCTCCAACTTGATTATCTTGTGTCTGATTTGTCGGCACTGGTAAAAAATGAGACATATTTGTCTCTATGTCAGATAAACCTAAATCCGATTCCTGAGACTCGCCAACATTTCTACTTTTCCACAGAACCTATTGATGAAGCTAACAAACATTGATAAACTTTATCTAAATTACACATAAATACCTAACCATAGAAATTTGTAAGAACCACTGTAAGCTCACATAGGCTTGTGGCATACCTTGATCTTAGGATGGAGCAAACCTCCTCTCCTCTACAATTTCTATGCACACTAAAAAAAAAGGAATCCATGATATTTACCAATGTCCGAACAAGAAACTTCATCTCTTTCTCCCGGCAGGAACGCAGGAGATGAACAATGATGCCTTTCCTCCGAGAAGTGCTTCCATGACCTGATTGTACACTGATGAGCATTGCATAAGAACACATAAAACAAGACAGGAAATTTACATTTTTTTTAATAAATACAGAAATCTCATTAGATGAGATTAGAATTACATTAGAAGTTTACATTTTGTCTCAGTAGTTAATCCCATTTCCCAATCCATCTCAGTCAACCCCAAAAAGGGGATAGCAGGATAGCGGATACCGGGATAAGTATGTTTAGGGAAGCAAAATACTTTAGATATATAAATGCTAAAACAGAGAAAAATACACAAAATTAAAAACATAAAGCATAAACTCAATTACTCAAAATGAATGGCATAATTCAATTCCAATACATAAGCCAATATAAGTTAAATAAGTAGTAGTTAAGCCTATCTAAGGCTTAAAAATAAGTCATACTATCTTAGACCAATAGTATAAAAAAAAAAACTACAAATACTAGTGATTTTCTTAATTGGAATCACTATTCCCATTTCCAAATTCCTCTTTCTCATCCAACTCATCTTTACTGCTTGATTTATAGACTTCTTCCTCTCCCTCTTACTTCTTCTTCTTCTTCCTCTTGTGCAACATCAACCACCTTTGCATTACCCTTCCTCTGATAAGTAGTGATAGAGGGTGCAGCAGCAGCAGCACTCTGCTTTTGAAGACTGAATAGGAATACTGATGGGAGAAGGAGGAGAAGAAGAAAAATGAAAAGGAATACTGATGGGGAAGAGAAAAGGGAAAATGAATAAGAAGAGTATAGGAGAAGGCAGAAGAACACTTATGAATGCTGTTGAAGACATGAAATGGGCGCCAAAAGCACATGAGAAGACACAACAGAACTGATGAAGACATGTAACGTGTATTTTAATTTAACTCATGGTTGGGCCTGCTTCTGATTTTTTCTTATTTTAAATTAGGGTTTGACCAAATGACCAAAGTGTCCAAAAAATAAAACACAGTTTAAAATTAAGGGCAAAAATTGAAATTTTGCCCTTTCATCTTCATCCCAGGGAGATCCCAGGCACGACGACCCACGACGCGAACCTGACCCGCGATCTCAGACGCGACGGCAAAACAGGATGCGACTGGGTTTCCCATCCCAGTAATGGCAGAAAGTGGGATGCGATCCCACTGGGATTGACTGCAAGACATTTTGTTTACATGATTTTGGAACAAGAGGAAAATGGTCAAATTAATACCGAAGAAAAATCAATAGTCATGAGCAAAATATATCTTACAACTACATTTAATACACTTTTGGTCCCTCTATGTATCATTTCAATTCAAGAGTTCTTAGGTGTTTCCACACCCCTACAAGACCGTGAAAAAGGGACAAATTCCTTTTCTTAGGAACACATACAAGATTCGTCGCCACAAAAAAAAGGAATATGGTAACCCTGCCGTTAACTACTTCAATTCAATAGCAATAAAAATACATATAGTAATAAAAATACATGTCCTACCAAGACAGAATTTGTAACGTGCTATACTCTTGCCTAGCAGGCATAGATTTATCTCCGTGGAAAGGATGATTCATTCAGATCGACATGAGAGTCCAATACCACCCCACCACCAGCACCACGACCACGAGTACCCCGTCACCACTACCATCAAACCACCACTACCGGCAAAGGTGGTTCAGACATGGAGATGTACTTGCGTTTCTAAGAATGGGAAGCATTGGAAATGAGGTAGCCTATGAGGGCGACGGTCACAGGAATGGGTGGGGTGAGGGTGATGGTGGAGGAGGGTGTCAACAGACGGTGGTGGTATTAGAAGGTGCCTGGCAGCAATGGGAGCGCTCGGAAAATTATAAGGTTGACAACAACTTCAAATTGGAAAACACATAAAAACTGAAACTGAAAGGCATTCAGAAAGGAAAAAAACTGAGTATAAAACTGAAAACTAGTTTGGTTTTAAAAAATTCAAAACATGAAACAGAAAACCACCCCAAATGGGGCCTCGGTTTTGTTACAATGAACTCAAATTCATGGTGAACCCTATACATGGCATTGGCAATGTATTCATAAACCAAGTATTACAAAATGTAAATATTTAAAACTACATAATTCAATGTGAAAGACATATTACTACCTATAGGGTTATAGAACAAGAGAGATAGGATGTAATTGTAAGAGTGGTTGGACACTTCGCCTCTTGTGTTTATATAAATGAAGCATTATATATACATTGTAACATTACAATTTATAAGGTTAGTAAATGGGAGCTATTCCCTAAATTCTAAGTTCCAATGATAGAGCTGATTAAAGCTAGGTACATATAACGGGTCATACATGTGTGTACCCAACACTCCCCCTCAAGATGGACCATACATAGCATATGTGCCAAGCTCGTTAGTCGTTACAAATAAAGGCAACTCGACTCCCTCTTAATGACTTAGTGAATATATCTGCCAATTGTTAGGTGGAGCAGACAAACGCAGTTGTGATCTTCCAAAGAAGCTTTTTTCTCGGATAAAATGACATCCACTTTCTGTGTTTGGTCCTTTCACAAAAGACATGGTTAGAAGCAACATGTAGAGGAGCAAAGTTTTCACAGATTAATTTTATTTCCTTGACATCTTCCATTTTTAGCTGCTGGAGTACTTGTTTAACCATACGAGTTCACAAGTTGTTGCTGCCATAGCACAAAATTTGGCTTCTGAAGTTCACAAATTGCTGCTCTGGTACCATATAGAAAAAGAGAGATAGGTTGCAATTGCTTGACTGCTTGAGTGATTTGACACTCAGCATCTTGTATTTATATACATCGAGTATTAAATATTTAAACATGTATTACAATTTACAAAGCTTAAATTTCCCATATTCTAAGTTCTTATAATAGAGCTGATTCTATGAATAGACTAGATAAAATTAACAAGTGATACCATTCATGTATTCAACGAGGTTCAATATAAACTTAAATTCACAGTAACAACTCTCAACTAAACACTTGAATAGCAGACCATTGAGTAGTATATTACTACATTATACTAAGAGACAAATTGTAAATACCTTATCTTCTGTAGTGCAGAGAACACATCCTTGATTACAAGTGGTGTTGGTGGTGCAAGCAATCTCTGCGTCTGACGACACTCTTGAGCAACATCACCTTTAACAATCCACGATTATTTCAGTTATTCAAAATCCTCATAGACTGAATAGGTTTAGTAAAAGAGCCAAAAACTATGAGAACAATCATCCAACCGAGATCTCCGAATTTGTTATACATCTCCTTAAGTGCTGATCGATTTGTTCCGCATGCTTCCTCAAGTGCTGCAGTGACTAAACTTCCACCAATATTTAGTTCCTGGAATAATAGAATGACAAACGAAAGTGCACATTAACTCTCATAGCCCTACATTGTGACATAATGGGCCCTGCTTCCTTCATGTTGTTTACCATGAAAGCAATAAATAAATAACTATTATTTCAAAACCAAGGCTTCATTCCTCACTGCCATGATCCCAAGGAAAGGGAGGGGGAAAAGGAAACAGAATTTCAAAGAAAAACATAAGGGATGCAAAATGTCTGTTTTCATCCAAAGAGGCATCCTCAAAGATCAATGAAGAACTTGCATACCATATACAACCAATTATTATCAATGTGTTCTTTAAGGAACTCAGGTCCTAGACTTTCAGGTGAAGGAAACTTCTAAAACTTTATACAACCTTATGTAAAGAAGCAAAGAGAACAGGATCAATGTTTCCATTTTTCAAAATTACTCAAGTTGAAGTTTCATTCTCATTAATGCTAAAGGTTGAGAAAGTCAGAACTTCAAAATTATCGAGACTGGAAATAAACCTACCATATTTTCATGGTCAGCGGCAATTTTATTTGTGCATAGATACACAGCAGGAAGTACATCTTCTGGAGACAAGGCCAACAAACTGTATGATAGAACATTGCAAGCAGATAACGTTCATCAATAAGAAAATTTCTGGTAAAATTATTTCCTTTCCATAAAAGGGAGGGGAAAATGGATAATAAAAAAGAGTGTGACCAGTATCACATGAACCTTCTGAACATGTTGCATAACATTGAAGTCGCTTTAATCTTTCCTTTCTCCTGCTCAAGCAGGTTGAAGGTTCGAGCAAGATGTAAATATGGTGCAGGCTGTCCATCTCCCCAACATGCTTCTCATTTATGCCAGGTTTACATATATATTACCAGAAAGATCACAAATATAAAGAGTAAGTATAAAAGTACGCACAGTAAGTTGAAGAATTCCTTCTAAATCAAGATATATGGGGGGAATAATACAAACCATGTTCTTTAGGCTTGTATTTCTCAGGAGGTAGTGATACATAAGTTGCATTTACATCATCTCTTAACACTCTCTGAACAGGTTTAACTCTCAATTCCTGTGACGCGTGTTTCCTCTCTAAAGGGCTGTCAACGTTGCACTCTGTTTGAACTGATATTTCATTTTCACCAAGATTGCCAGAACTACAATAATATATATCTAATGCCTTATTGACATCTCCTTTTGACTTCTCAATTACAGTAACGGCATACTTTTTTAAAGATTCATCCCCATTTATTATTTGCATAAACTGGTCAATCTCATCCTTGTACAATTTTCCAACATCAGTTGGCAAAAAGTCTTCGACTTTAGGGCTTTCGTCAAGCTTCAATCCACGATGATCTGATCGAGTAACACCAGCACTCTCAGGCAATGCTTTGCTGAAAAATTTTGTTATTGTGAACTGCTTCGAACTACTTGACTCTGGTTTTGCCTTGACTTTTGCTTTCTTGTTTGGCTTACTTTCACTACCTCTCTTCCTTTTGGCAGGGGAAATGCGACTAGGTACTGTATGTCTCAGGTTAGCTAATTTAGAGTCTTGACTTGTAAAAATGTCAACATTTTTGGGAGTGTTACTTTTATTCAGGCATTTAGAGTCTTGACTTAGAAAAATGGCAACATTCTTGTCAGTGTTGTTTGTATAGAGGCCTGCTCTTGAAGGTGAATCAGTTTCAGTTTCAGTTTCAGTTAATGTGCAGCAGTTGGACGTTGAAACAGAAGCTTGAAAGGACAATGCTTGCTGATGAAATTCAGTTTCACGTTCATAGAAATTAGAAACAGCTTCAACAACATTGCTCCCTGAGATGCTGATCAGATCTAACACCTGGCTTCGAGTGACCCATGTGGGCAAACAACAACTAAGTTCTTGAATGATTTTATCTTTTTCTACATCATCAAGTATAGTAGGACCTTGGGTACAAGGTTCGATTGTAAACGAGGACAAGTTCACAGCAATTTCCGGATTAATACTTTCATGACCTTCCATGTCAGATGGCTCAACGTCTTTTTCCATGTTTTGCCCTGGTTTCAAAGTATCATCGTCACTAACATCATTCTCAACCTTGGAACTGACTTCACCAGATGCACGATGAAAACCCCTTAAAAAGTCCTGCTTGTTGGCCGTCTCATCAACTAACCCAGCAAAATACTTCCTCATTTTGTCAGCATGCTTACTGTCACTTTTCACAACATCCAAACCCACCGTCGGAATAACACGCTTTGGTCTCAAAAACTTCACATACTCCCTCAGCTCCTCGTAATTCGAATGCTCACTATACGGCACCAAATGAATCTCAAACGAATCCTTAGACTTCACCGCAAACCTATTGCGCTTCACTTCATAAGTCCACCCAGTCGGAACAAAACCCACAACCTTGGCATACCCTCTCTCGCGCATAATCTCTTCCATCCTAACAAAATTCGGCCGGAAATATGGCCATGTCTCCCCCAACACATTCCACCCAACAACATGAATATTACTCCCCGACGCGTCCTCCGTAAACACGCCACTCTCTTCGTACCCTAAAACCCTCAAAACCTCCATTTTCCTCGCATCCACATGTATCTTCTTGTTAAACCTCCGCGCTAGTTCGAGCAAAATCTTCTCCTTCCCAATAACATAAGTAGCAACAAGAAACAACACATCATTGTCATGAAACTCAGCCCTAACCTTCTCCACAACATCAGCCACATACTCAACAGACTCTTGTTGCGAAGGGAACACAAACTTAGGGTTGCAATAAGTAGTGTCAAGAAAAACAGCATCAGCACCAATAAATGCGGCAAGAGAAGGTTCCAGAATCATGGACTTACAGAACCGGAAATCGCCCGTATGGACATATCTCTCGCCAGTGGGGATCTTGAACAGGAATTGGACGGCGCCGGGGCAGTGATTGGCGTCGAGGAGCGTGACTTCGGAGCCGTCGATTTCGACCGTTTGGCGGAGCGGGAGGGGGACGACGAAGGCGGGAGGGATGTGGAGGATATGTTGGAGGAGGTTGGCGGTGGTGGAGGAGCAGAAGATGATGCCGCGGGACCAGGAGGAGGAGAGGCCGGAGTAGTGGTCGGAGTGGAAGTGGGAGAGGAAGTAGGAGACGGAGAAGTTGGAGTGGGAGTGGCGGAAGGCGTCGACGAGGAAGCGGGTTTTGGGGATGAGGCTGGAGTGGGGGATGGTGGAGGGGAGGGGAAGGGAGGGTGGGGTGGGAATGGGGAGATGGAGGGATTTGGTAGCGGTGAAGAATAAGTGGGTGGAGTTTAGGGTTTGTTGGGATTGAGAATGGGAATCCATCATGATGATGATGATGGTGAATGGGTTTTCAGGTTGGATTTGGGATGGAAAGAAGAAGCACCTTGGGGTTTCTGAATTTTGTTCGAATGAGGTGGTGGTTATTTATGTGGCGCCTAAACAACATCAACGTCGTGCACCCATAAGATGGGTTTTTTTTTTTTTTTTAAATATATAATTTGCTAATAGTCCCAAATTTGATTTCCACTAAAAACATTTCGCTGGGAAAGTCAGTTACGCAACTCACTCCGGATTAGTCTCAGGAGTTCCTAGTATTAAGGGTACTCTTAGGGATATCGGTGGTTTCGCAAGGAATTCGGATAAAAAAAAATTCAAATTAAGATATGAATGCAATTTTAATCTTGATCATTAATTTACATCATCTTTTATATAATATTTCATTGAATTTGTTTAAATCAATTATTCAAATACAAATTGTATCTATATATTTTAGTTTGAGCTTGATGCATTAAAAAAATATGTGAAAAGTACAAGGGCTTCAAGTTAATACAATTGAAAAAATCAGGTTTAAATATTAAATTGGTCGTTGTAAATATTAATTTATTTAAAATTAGTCCTCATATTTTTAATCTCTATTTCGTTAGATCACTTCATCATTTATAATTTAAAAAACTCAGCATTTATAAGGACTAATTTGATATTTAAACAAAAAAAACAATTATAATTTATAAATACATGTTAACTCATTTTTTTTTTAAATATCAAAAATTATATTTTTCAATAAATTTTTATTATATTTGAATTTTTAATTAGTGCTTTAAGGATACTTGTTTGCATTTTTTAATGAATTTTCTTAATTACGGTATAAAATAAGAAGCTAAAAAATGGAAATTTTTACTTCTTGGCCCACAACCTTTAGTTTGGAGCTTTTTTTATCCCCAAATAACCTCGATATACCCCTTGCTCTATTTTCTTCATCTCATCTTCTCTTTCAATCTCATTCCTAATAGATAGTTCAGTTGGTAGAATTATGAGACATAAAATATGAACACTTGGATTTAATCCTTGGCAATTGCACAATTTTATTCCTCTCTATCAAAAACTTTGCCTAAAAAAAATGAAAAACTTCTCTTTCAATGTCATAACAACAAACTTCATTATTTTTCCAACTTTCCATTCCCTCTCATAACCTCTCCAATTCCAAACTTCTCATTCCCTCTTCGTCAACTTGGGCAAACAGGGCAAAATATGCTAGAATTGTACCAAATGTTCGTCCTTTCATTTTCTCATTTGTTAGAAGTCTACCGTGAACCACCTTCCATATATCCAATTTTTAGCGTTGAATTCCTGCCCATCTCCAAATTATATCATAGAGATTATTCTGAATCTTAGTTAGCCAAATGTTCAGAACCTCATAAGTCGATATCACTAAAAAACCACCATCCTTAGAGGCTAACCAAGACATCTTATCATTATTGCCATCCAAGCTTGTTGGAAGAACAACATGGATTTTCCTCAAAACATCACCAAAAACCAATCTAATTATTTGAACGTCCCAATCCCCATTAACAGCAAAGAAAGATTGCACTGCTGCAAAAGATCCAGAGATATTCAAACAACCAAGACAAAACTCGAGCAGTGAACAATCTTTAGGAATCGATTTCTCTTGCTAAAATAAAATAAAGTGTTGGTCATGTTGCCCAACTCAGTTTCCATATGCTCCATTAATTGCATCCATCATTAGATAATGGATTTTAGACTGCAAAAGCCCAAGAGTTGCATTTCGAAGCTCGACTCCCTCTAATGTAGGGGTGTTCATAACCGAACCGATCCATTGGATAACCGAAAAACCGATCCAAAAAACCGAAATCCAAAAAAAACCGAAAAAAATGGACCAATTTGGATGAGATGATGGTTAAAACCGACCGATTCGGTTCGGCTTTCGGTTCTTAGTTTCATGACCGGACCGAACCGGCCCTTAATGTGTTTTAATTTCCGTTTTTCTAAAACTGAATGGCACTATGGCCCAAGCCCAATTCGGTCAACCCTAATACTCCCTCTTCCTTAGTTCCTCGGTTCAATTCCTCAAAACTCAATTTTGCCGCCGCTCCTCCCTCTCTGCTCCCTCTTCCGCTTTACTTCTCACCAGAAGTTCCACCCTTCCAAACCGTAATCCTCTTTCCCTCTCTGCTCCCTCTTGCTGTTCTTTGCTGTTTGAGATATGGGATTGGGTTGCTGGTACTGATGAGAAAGGAGATCTACTGCACAGTTGGGTTTTTAAAAAACGTGAGGAGATCTAACTACTGATGAGAAAGGAGATCTACTCTATTCTAAACTGTTGGGTTTTTTTTTTTAAAACGTGATGTTATTAGTTGCACAGTTCTGATCCTTTCCTGCCTGTATCATAGGGCCGGAAAACAAACGAGATCAAAACACTCACCAGTTCTGTATCATAAGGTTGTGTTGCTGCAAACGTGATGCGTTTTTTTTTATATTAGTTGCACAGTTTTTATTTAAGTTTGTTTTTTTTTAATGAGAAGAGAACTTCATGCGTTATGTTTTTTTTATATTGTTTGTTTATTCTCGTTAACACTCACCAGTTTTGTTTCATAGGGCCGGTTTATATCTGATTTTAAAAATACTTATTCCTTAGTTTAACAAGTGCTACAACAACACAACCTTAGTTTAACTATGATCAAAACATAAATACTTGAACAAGTGCTACAACAGATTTATTTTGTATAATTTTTGTGGGGAATATTTTTTCATCTTAGGTGAATACTACATATTTTTTATATTGAAAAGAAAAGGAATGAGCCGAACCGAAACCGAATGTATTTTTTCGGATCAGATTGGATTGGATGTCTTAAGCTAAATTAATCGAACCGAACCGAACCGATGTTAATTTTTATCTTTGGATCGGATAATTTTTTTCACAAAAACCGAACCGAACCGATCCATGAACACCCCTACTCTAATGTTGTCGAGGTATTTCCCACACATGGTCTTCTATAAAATTCTTCGAAAATTGCTTTTTGGCCCCCTTTTCGACTTTTTAGTCCCCCTTTCATATTTTCGTGGACGAAAATGCCCTTGAGGGTGTTAACACTTCCGGTTCAGTAAAACCGGAAAGGTTTTCTAGATTTACTGAACCGGAATATTTTCTGTATTGTCGAACCGGAATATTTTCGGTACTGGAGAACCGGAAACAAAAAAAATATGAAACTCGGATGCTAGTGAAACTTTAGTAGTATGGCAACAGATCTCATGTGGTGTTCCAACAGATCCATGTGGTGTTGTTGGGATTCTGGCAAGTATACCATATCGTACAAGTAATATAATGATAAATAGAGTATTGTTCCCAACGAGGATTAAAATTGACTCTAAGAATTCTCACGTAATTGTAGTTACTAAGTGAAATCTAAATTTGAATTTAATTGATTTGAGAATTGTTGATTAAAATAAATAAAAATAATGGTTCTTAGACAGTAAGAAGAGTGAGACGTAGTTTCGATGAAGGTTCCTAAAATATTTAACAACGAATTAGATTGTTTTCTTGAATTCCGAATTTGTTTTGCAAAAGTAGGAAACGTCTAATGTCTTAGAACGTTTCCGTATTTTAGAGATTAACCTCCCTTGATGTCTCAAGCAAAGTCTTAAAACCTAACCCTTAATTAATGTTCAATCAAAACTCATAAAATTATTCAATTCATAAGAAATATGTTTATCCCTACGCAATTGAACTGTTTGATTATTAGGCACAATCCTAAATTAATATGTCTATTAAATTAGGATTCCCACGTCATGAATCACGCGCTTTCATGAACAACAATAAAAACATAATCAAACACAAAATTCATAATGGAAAAGAAAAATTAATTCATTGCATAAATATTAACAAGGTTCCATGACCATCTACTCCTACATCCCAAATAAGGATTTAGTTCATATTAGAGAAGAGAAAAACAATAAATGTAGTAAAGGAATCCATAATTACCACTAAACTTGAGTCTCCAATCTTCGTGTTCTTCGCAAAACCTTCAAATCTCTTTCTCCAATACTGCTCTCCCCTAAAACCTAATTAAATCCTATATTTAAAAAGAGTTCAGAACTAATCCTAAAACAAATCCTCTTTAAAATCCCTAAAAGATATAATTTTAGCTGATGATTTCTGCGACACTCGCTTGGGCGAGAATTGGGCTCGCCTGGGCGAGAATTGGACTGTGAAGACCCCAAGGTTTTTAAGCTGTTGACCCCACTCGCCTAGGCGAGAATTAGGCTCGCCTGGGCGAGTCTGTGCAAATTTCACTACTCAGCACTGCTTTGCTCCAAACTCCTGATTCCAAGGCTTGCTTTTTCCTTTCCTTTCCATAAATCATCAAATTAAGTCTCCAAACCCTGAAATTCAGAACAAATTGATACAAAATCCTCAAGGATCTCGTTCTTCACATTAGCAACTAAAAACTCAATCTTTTTCTAAAATACTTAGAGAAACAAGCTAAAAACCTTGTAAAAGGGAGTTATTATTCAATGAAAAACATCATATTATAGGCTCAAATCAGGTGTTCCAACAAATCTCACCTCTTTTCATTCATTCATACCTCTTAATTGTATTGCACCTACCCATTGAAGAAATGAACAAGAACAACAACACAATACCGAGAGAGAACTTGGAACAACAACAGTAGAATCAAGTCTCCAAGGACTTTAGTTTTGATGATGACAAAATAACTAAATCAAGTATTGAAGACCAATTAACAACAACATCAAAGAAGCATCAAGATCATTCGTACTCAATGTATTTAATTGTAATAGTTTTTATCTTGAGTGTCGGTGGTTAGGATTAATCTCTATCTAAGTATAAATGATTAATATGCATTATAGGTTGAGATTAACTTAGATTATATTTGAGAAGAAAAGAAAATGAAAAACGAATTTTACCAACTCTTATCAAAACACTAGAGTGTTTTGAGAAAGACCCGAGTATTTCACTCGAATATTCTGAAAGACTCGAATGTTGGTGCCAGATCAGAAATATAACCGTTGGTTTTTAGTACTTGCAACAAAACTTTTACAGCCTGGCCAAAAGACTCGAGTGTTGGTCAAAAGACTCGAGTCTTTCAACCTAGACAGCAAAAATAAGAGCGTTGGAAGAGCACCAAGTTCACTTTGTGGATTTGAGGCTCCTCTTATTTTTCTTTTTCTATAAATTGCAAATTCTTGCCAAGTGCTAAATACAACAAGCTTACTCTAATATTCTTCTCTCGAGTATTAATCTCTAAAACTCAATCTTGCACACATTTTGTTATTTTCTCTTAGATTGAGTTTAGGTCTCAATTGTTATTGAGCTGTGCTTAATTCTTACGAATTCATTCCGTAATTCGTTATACACATACAAATAGCTTGTTGCGAAGAAGTCTTGGATTGATTCCAAGCTAATCCAAGTGGATCTTGGGTTATTGGAAGTCTTGAGAGTTCTCAAGCACAAAGACTAAGAAGTTCTTAGCCCGGTGGAGCTTCTTGAAAGGTGTTCAAAGAAGCTTTGGAAGAGTTCTTCATCACCGGAATCAAATTGGAGTAGAATTCAAGAGTTTGGTACACTCTTGGAAGGGTTAGGTTGAGTGAGGTCATCTCAAATAATCCTTTGTATTTTCTAACAATTTGATTAATTGAAAATCTCCTAAAGTGTTTAGGAGGACTGGACATAGCTCTTTGATTAAGAGTGAATCAGAATAAAAATGGGTTGTGTGTTGATTTATTGCTTTTATATTTATTCTTGCACAACTAACCTAAAACTTTTAAAGTTAAAGGGGCAATTTATTTGGGTAGTAATCCCGTAGCAATCAAGTGCTATTAAGTTGTTATATTTTATCTTAATTGTTTACCTTTCTGTTATTTAAATTACCTGAACTGTTATTGATTAATTAGGTGTGATAGTTGCATTTTTTAGATATGGTTTATTGCAACTCTGCACGAAAGACTCGAGTATCATAGCATACTCGAGTGTTTCCTGAAACACTCGAGTGTTTCGAGTACTTCGAGCAATTTTCCAAAAAAATCTGTTTTATTCAATTTCTCTTAATTCCATCCGAAATATTTGGTACGGTTGCTTCCATTTACTATTCACCCCCCCTCTAGTAATTGCTAAGCCCGCTTGTTGTTTCCAACAACAACAACCAAGACTCAAAAGTCTAAAACTTTGCATTGAAAAGGGTTTCATGAAACTTTGCATTGAAAAGGGTTTCATGGTCCTTCAACATGCAATTCTTCTGTTTCGGTTGTTTGCTATTGTTCTCTTTCCTTTGCTACCTTTGCTTCTTGTTGTTCATGGACTCGCCCCCAATGTCTTAAGACTCTTGATTCGACAATACCAGAAATGTTCCGGTTCAGCAATACCGGAAATATTCTGGCTCAGCAAAACCGAAAAGGCTTTTTCGGTTTCACATAACCGAAAGTGTTAACACCCTCAAGGGCATTTTCATCCATAGAAATATGAAAGGGGGGCCAAAAAGTCGAAAAGGGAGGCAAAAGCAATTTCCAAATTCTCCCAAGCTAATTTCAAGATGAATGCATCATTTAAAAGCTCTATTTGCCTGAATCCTAAACCCCTAATGCTAATTTCATCATACGATTTCGATGTTAGACCATTTTATAAAAACTCACGTCTATGAAAAAGGTTAGTTAATATGGTTAATGACATTGGAAAAATCAATATTTGATATGTTTTTCAAAACTACCCTTATATTATTATTGTGACTCTAAAAAGTATAGAATAAAAAAGATTATTTATAAAAAAAATAAAGTGAATTAAATGTCATTTGAAATTGAAGATCTAATAAATTTGGACAAAAAAAAATTCTAAGAAATCTTATATTAAAGACCAGAGAAAATAATAATAAATAAAGGATTAAATAAATAAATAACCATATTTCTCATTAAAAAAAATAAAACCTATTATAACATGTAAAAACACATCGTGCATGTATTCACCAAAACAAATATAGTGGATATCAACATTAACCTAGCTTAAAATATAATCCACTTCAATATTTTCTCACCAATACACAATCTCAATTAACACTTGAACAGTTTTTGCAAGGCTAACTTTGAATCCCCGTTGCATATCAACTGGTAAGTATCAATACATTAAATATGCTGCAAGAAAGAAAGAAAAACAATTCAAATGCTCTATAAATTTTAGGATGCAGAATACAATATCTAACAATCCAAAACTGATATGGAGAGACAGACCAATATTAAACAGCACTACAGCAGGGGAAGGGTAACGAGGGGTTCAAAAAAGACCATCAGTAGAGCATATACCAAACTTTGCACATAAAAGGGAAATGGTAGGTAGTAGCAGGGAAATTTGCTCCCAAAAATGTTGAATACAAACTCATCTCAGTTCTCATCTTTTTTTCGTCTTCTCTTCTCTGACCCTTTTGATGCCTTCCTAGTGTTTCCCTTGTCATTTTTCTGCCATTCAAAATATTTTCATAAGCTCTACATTATCAATTTAGGGTCCATTTGTTTAAGTTTAAAAAAAATTGATTTTAAAACACTCTAAAAGGGGGATTTTTGTTGTATAGTTTTTATGTAAATCAATTGATATTTGCATTTGGTTACAATTATAAAAAAAAAAAACTGTAAGAAATAAAATCAGGAGCTTTTCAGATAAGCTAGACTGTATAGCTTTACATAAAAGCCATTTTCAACTTTTTCTGAAGATTGCTTTTAAATAAAAGCCTAAGCAAACAAACATGCAAGTGTCAGAAGTGATTTTTTATTAAAAAAAAGTGACTTTTTGTGGAAAAAGCTTAAACAAATGGGCCCAAAAATTCTGCAAGGTAATTGAAGTTAGGTGTTCTTTACCTTCCTTCTCATTCTCTTCTTATGCTGCTTCTGTCCTTTGTGATTCTTTTTCACTCCATCCTATAAAGTATAGAAATGATTTTGTTTTCAATGCGTGTCTAAATATAAATTACTTTCTTCTATTGCATGTAATTTTTATATCAGGCATAGGTATGCAATTGAACTGTTAAAGAACCAACCTCAGGATCTTTGGGTTGGATCTCTGTCACCTCTTGCTCCTCAATTTCACCATCACTGTTGAGCATCGCCTTCAGTCTACCTTCACTAAGTAGTTTTTCAGATCGAGCATGTCTCTACAGTAACAAACATACCAGACTTTTCAAGGTCAGCCATGTGAATATAGTAAATGCAATAGTTGATTTTCTTTTTTAGTTTTTGGGGTAAGAATATTTAATATAGGAGTTTATTGATTTCTTCTGAAAATTTTAATGAGTAATATAAATAGTAAAATGGTGCTTGAGCATAATAAGCCACCAAAAGAAAAACTGCAATACCTTTGACTGCAGATGATCCCTCAAAGTGTCCTCAGACAAACAGATAATCCTAGGACATATCCTGCACTTAAAAACTGATTTGCATTGTAAGACATGGGAGATCATATCCCTTGTTAAGGGTTTCTTTTCAACCAAAGCATTAGACTTTCTCCCTGGTACTTCAGAAACACGTTGACTAGACAACTCCCTGTTAACAAGTGTTTGTCTTTCATTTATAGTTGCCGTATCATCTTCACTAAACAGCAGGCCTGGAGTCACATCAATGTTAAAACAATCATGAAAAGGTTCTTTTCGAAGGAAACCCATTACAGCAGATGTCAGTATCCTAGAATAGACATCTAATAGACTTCAAAACAGATACAAAAGTAAAATGTCAAATCCATTTTGAACACGTGCAGAAGTTCGAGACTCAAGTCTCAAGTACAAACAAATCCTAATTGAATACTAAATTATCTGCACAGAGGTGTGTTTTTTATGATTCTATATTTGCATCAAATTGCTCAATTACTTCAACAAAGTTGAAAGGAAAAGACTTGAGGTCTAAGCCAAAGGAAGATATTAAAAACTCAATAAGATGCAGGTGGAAATTGAACGTCGTATTTTCTCGTTGTTTAGAATAATAGTGCTAGTGTGTTTTTAAAATGTTATTAGGTAAGGCTTGTACTAGTTGTACTACACTTGTATTTGACCTAAGTTTCTAAGTATACACACATAGGTAGAGCACAACAAGACAATTTGTCAGGGCATTCAATATCATGTAATTTAGGTTTTTCACTGCGCTCAGAATGCAACTCCTGATATCATGAAAAACAATATCAAGAGAGGAAGAGAGTGGCATATGAGATGCAGTAAATTGTTTTCGATTAGACTCCTAGTGTTTGTACTGAAGCTAGAGATCAAGTATAATAATGGTAGTACCATATTATGCTTCTAACACTGATGGTGGAATTAGATAGTAGAAATATCAACAATTAAATACAAACTTTGTTCCAATGGACAAACACTCAAGCAGTCATCACAAACAAACCCTACCTGACGAGTTGACATCAACATCATTTCCAGAACCATCCTCACTTTCATATCCTGAATTTGTGACAAAACAGAGAAAGATATTAAAAAAGTAACAATATTGATCAAAGTTACAGTAAATACTCATTTCTATTGCTTAAATATAATATTGGTTATACGCTTTCATATACAAAAGTTAATGAAGACAATGATAGTCAAATTGGAAGTTACACTTTCAGGTAGAAGCTAGGAATAAAAAGTTTAGTAAATTTATGTATAACAAACCCTCTAGCTATTAGCGAGTTACAGCATGATCTATAGCATTTACTGTTTAAAAATAATAACAGTACAGAAAGAAAATCAACATTGCTAACCAAAGTACATCTAAAACTGAATAGTGAACTGGAGTTTTTGAAACTTGAAAAAAAAACCCGTGACCTTTGCTTCTCAACTAATGAAACAATACAATAAGTCTACTAATTAAAGATACAAAAGTTAATACAAATCAATCACAGAATCAATCCAATGTAAATGAACTAACCAGAAGATGTTGAGCCAGCTTCGTCCTCTTGTTTTACTTCTGGAACTGCTTCATCCTCTGATTCTTCTTCACTGGCTTCGACTTCTATCTCAGAATCTGAAGAAGAGGATGGATCCGAGGCATCGCGGTTACTGTGATCAAGCTTATAGAATCTCCTCTTTATCATTTTGTCTATTAACGTCAACTGTGACAACAGAATACACGATTCCACGTGGAATACTTCAAAATCATTCAGATAATACTCGGCACTCGGCTTGGGCTGCCAAGCGGAAGCTATACATTGATTACAAGACTAATATCAGCGCGAACGATTTTAACAATCTCGTTGCGCGCAATTCACACCGCACCAAGGGGGAATGTTGAGAAAATGAAGAAAACAAAAGAGAATAAAGAATCTAGAGTGAAGGGACACTTTGGTCCCTCAAGTTTTTCGACAGGGACACTTTAATTCCTCAAGAAATTTAATTCATTTTTAGTCCCTCATGTTTTCCAAAAGTGACAATCTAGTCTAAATTGATACTTTTGGAAAACATGAGGGACTAAAAATGAATTAAATTTCTTGAGGGACTAAAGTATCCTGTCGAAAAACTTGAGGGACCAAAGTGTCCCTTCACTCAAGAATCTAAGATTCAGAGAAAGAAGGTAGTGTGTACATTGTATAAAAGAAGACAGAGTAACTAATTAGTAACCAACATTTCTAACGCAGCAAACTAATCTAGGGCCTGTTCATTTAAGCTTTAAAAAAAAATTGATTTTTAAATATTCTAATAAAAAAGTGATTTTGGTGTATAGCTTTAACGCCAATCAAAAACTATTTTACTCCATTATACGGCAAAACCTTAGTGTTCCTATTGCCAGTATCTTGGGTTCATATATATTTTTCTAAAGTCTAAAACATTCATATGGACCGTATTTTTGACTAATAGTAACAAAGAGACATAATAATAAATGAATGAATGCAGGGAGGAATGAATGAAGCGGCTGTACATAAAATAAATGAGTGCGTGAGAGAGAGAGAGAGAGAGAGAGAGAGAGAGCTTGAGCTTACATGATGGCGACGACGGCGAGAAAGAAGAGGGGAAGGAGGAAGACGAAAGTAAAAGTGAAACAAAAGGAGTGGGTTCTGAAGTTTGGAACCGGGTTGGATACGGAACGGGTTTGCTAACCATTGAACTTGTTATCCATTGGGCCTCCAATTATGATATGGATCTGCCAAATGGATCTTGATTTTTTAATTGCTACACCCATTTCTAAATGTTTTAGAAAATGCAAGTTTGTTCAAAATTAAGGAATTGATTTTAACTTATATATATATATATATAATGTTATATTATATTATCGAACTTGTTCACGAGCAAACGAGTCGAACTATACATGGTTCAAGTTCAGTTCGTTTATTTAACGAACTCAATTTCTAGTTCAAGTTCGGTTCATTAGCTCAAGAACTAAGTTCACAAGCTACTTAACAAATCAAGTATTGAACGAATTTTGAGTTTCTCAGTTGATTGACAGCCCTAAATATTAGGGTGGGAGGCGTATTTAAGGAATAAAAAAGAAAAAAGGGGATTAGGGATAAAAAGTGGGGTTCAAATTCTAAAGCTCGCATATTTTTACATGAGTTTTAATTTTTGGCCACCACTATTGAATTTTTTACCCCATTTTTTCGTGAAAAGTCTAAAATACACTTAATGTTAAATAATTTCCGACTTCAAAATGTCAGAAACTTCCAAAAATACATTTCCAACACACTTTTGTCGAAAATATATTTCAATTCACTAGTGTTGGAAGTGTAAATTTTTTATAATTATGACAAGTGAGTGTTGGAAGTACAAAAAACCCCATATTAATTTCCACCCTTCCATTGTCGAAAGCACCTACCCTTGTGTGCTTTTGTTTAACATGCAAAAATGAATGCTTGCCATGTCGTTTTCCTCGCAGTAAGAGATGTCTAGTATCATGCCCAATATGGTCTTTCTCTTATTTTGTAAAATCTTCAACATCGAAGTCATGCTGTCGAATGCCTATTTTACTATTTTGATACTTTTTATAAGTTCATGATGTTATTTCTGCTTCAGTCACAAGGCAATCTTTTTCACAAGACACAACTTTTTTTAGCTCATTTTCATCCTTAATTTTATTATGAGAAGATATAGAACTTTTCACATCATTAGGGCCAGACTTGTGTTTCCCAACTACAACATAATCACCATATGTATGCACCTGTGGTCGAGCCTTGACCGATGGTCTGCAAATTAAAAGGGAAGCTTTCAATGACTCATCTCCTATATTAGGTATCTCAACTATAGCACAATATCCTTGTTTACTAAGTAGAGCTTTATGTTATTTAAGCGTAAAGAATATATGTAGCATATAAATTATAGCGTGTGATCGTGAGGGATGATTTTATTGCAACCTTTATATCCGCTAAGATTGTTTCCAAAAGAAATAATCGTTTTAATTTCCGAAAACTCGTGACACTCAAAGTTTATTGGACATAAAATGTGTCACACATGCTTATAATTTAGAGACATAAAATAAACGAGCAAGGGATAGTGTTACTGCCTTTATTGTGGGATTGAGCATTCTGCCACTACCATTTGGATTGTTATATTAGAAATTGTTAGACTTAATTTGTGAATTGAGCGTTGCTAGCTACTTCCTTTGAATTTGGTTTCTAGTGGGGGAATCTTTTTGCCTTTATCGGGACTTTTTGGATCCGAACTTCTTCTCCACTTTTGGGTAGCTAGATCTTCTTTGTTGTTGCCATCATTGAGCTATTTGCTTCGTCGGTCGACATCAAGGTTGGTGTTGTAGTGATTTTTATAATTCCTTATTGCTTAGTGTGTAGCTTAAATCCAAGTCTCGAATCTTGCCTTCGCTTATAATGTGTATATTGCGACGGGCTTTGACTTCAGTCGTTTTTCGCTTTTCCTTCCTTTTTTGGCACATTGGGCTTTATGGTCCACCTTCTTTTCAACAGCATCTATCGAGTTAAAGCCATAGTCCTTCATACATGGAACTTCAATGGCTTAGCAGTGTCGTCTTCCTTGAGCATCCTTGAGGTCTGGTGCTCGTATCCAGGTCAGAGCGATATCCTACTTTCGTTTTGGACAATTTCCATCGTGGCCCATTATCGTTTTTTCTTTTCGATTCGGCCAGGGCCCAACTTTCTTTCTGCTCTCTTTCTTTCCCCCCCCCCTCTCTTTTTGGGCTTTGTGGCCTAACTTTTTTGATAGACCTATGCTGCATTTCGAGCGGGCCGCAACCTTGGGAACCTAATGAATGTTAGGAAAGTATTTTGACACCCCACATAAGAATTTATACACCCTCTTTTTGGGGTGAAAATACAAAACACCATTCCTATCAAAACTACCTTTTACTATACTTTTCTCTCACCTCACTCTCTTTTTCTTATCTTATTTCTCAAAAACCTATCCACACCCCACTCTCTTCGGAGTTCACGACCCTGACCTAATTTTTTTAAAGTATTGGGCTCTAGTCGTGAGAAAGATACCGACCACAGGTCGTAAAGGGGTTTCACGACACTAACCTAATTTTTTTTTAAAATTATTGGAATCCAATCAAGTAGGGGGTGGTCCATAATAATAAGTATAGAAATGGGGTACATGCATAGTATAAATAACAGGGATATGGAACCTCCGAGGACGGACTCAGGCGAGAGGGTTAGGGTGGCAGAATGTAATCTCTACCTCCCCCTCATAGGTCGCCTGATGGTCCTCATACTCCCTTACTTCGTTAGGGAGTGGTCGGATCTCCATGCAGGCAAGATAGCGAGCCATCACCTAATAAGGGAAGGGGAGTAAGCAATACACATTCACATAATCAAATGAGAATAAAGATCCTAACATTCACAATTAAGTAAATACACAGATAGAAATGCATATACAAATGAGCACACTTCATTCATTATATATTATTTTCAATGCAAGTGGTATGATGTATGCTTTTCTATCTCACATTTTGAGGCCTTCAATCCTATGCATTCTCGGACGTCCATCCATACACCAATGTATTCCCAAATCACAAAATCACGTTCCCAGAACGTGTATTAATAACAAACAAGCTTGACACGTGATCAAAACGTCACTCCCAGAGTGTACGCCCACGTTCCCAGAACACGTACTCATCACCCTCAACAACATCCCTCGATGCTGCCCACATTCCCAGAATGTGTCATCAAGCGAGTCATAACAATTTGGTACTCTCATAGTACCCTCATCATGTTCCCAGAACATGAAAACGAATAATCTTGCCAACCTAATTCATCCCATCACCATGCATGTATGCAAACATTGCACAATAATTATTTGGTTGGGCTTTTATTAATTTCCATTAATCCTCATATGGCATTAATAACAAGTTCCATCAATCCATCAAATCAAAGTATTCATAATACACATATAGTTTTCATAAGCAATTTAAAAAGAGTTATTTGGGTTTAATTAAAAAGAAATGTAATTAAAATGACAATTTTAGCTTTTCTGAACCCTGGTAATCGATTATTTTCTTTAAATAATCGATTACTGGGCTTCAGGTACAACTTTTATACGATTACTGAAATCATTAATCGATTAAAAACTACAGAATAACACTATAAACTTGGTTTTTCAATACCATTTTCAATTTCACTTCAATTTAATCCAAATTAATCTCAAACAGAACTCATATACCACAAAATGAACATATCCATGTATTGAACTCATCAAGTTACTCATTGATTTCAATTTCACATACCATTATGCATAAAAATCATAATTTCAACAACTCCAAGTATCAAACTCATATATACTCATAATTAACATGGTTTCAGCATCAATTGAGTTCACATGCATATAAACAAACAAACTTGCTCCATCAAGTTTTATGGCTCAGTTTTGCCTTTAAGCCAAAATCATATTTCAAACTATGTCCTTAGAGTCTCATGGTGACTCATCCTAATCTCTAGTCCATTTTATTCTTATTCTAGTAAATGGTAAGCTTCTCCCTTACCTTGGGTTTGTGTTTGAACAAGAATTGAACTGGAATTTGGGGTTGAACACCAAGAACCGAAAGCACAATCGAAGCTCAAAGAAAGGTCCACGAGTTAGAGACTGGGTTTGATAGCTTCAAACACGCAACTTCGTGAACTTTTAACTTCTTATACAGAGACTCTCACCTCACGATTTTGGTATCAAATTGAAGCTTGTGGAATGTACTTTACAATGGTGTATAGTTTGTTTGTTTTGGTGGCTTGTATAAAGAGAACGCAAGGGACAAAGATGAGGAACGAAAACAGAGCAATTTCTCAGAACTTAGAGCAAATAGCTCAATTTGATCAACAAGAGTGCCTTATATAGAGCAATTGAGGCTCCATGAAGGGCGACACAAGTTCCCTACTACGCTTGCAAGTGATTTTGTGGCAATTTCTGGGATTACATGGTTGATTACTCACCAAACGCACTAACCCTAGGTTCTGCAACACGATGACAATTGATTACAGTATCGTGGTAATCGATTACCACGTACAAAATTTTCAAAAATTCATATTTTATTTCCTTTCCCTCCAAAAGCCTTTTCAATATTGCAATTAGATCAAAAAACAAGGACTAAAGTGCAAAACTTATATTTTTGCATAAAATTTCACAACAAAAATACTTCTCATAATTTTTATTTATTTAAACCCATTTATTTTACAAAATCAAAACATGAAAATAAACTAATTTAAATATAAAGTATCATAATTAATAATTTCTAATCGGGGATTAAAATTAGGTGTGTTACATTCTTAAATAAATATCTCATAATATAATTTGGTACTAATTGAATGAAAATATATAAATGGCATTTCCTTATTTTATTCAATATGTCCATTTGAAAATATCTTTAGAAAATAATTGTTCCAAAATAATTTCAGTACGTAGAAAGGCTACATTAAACTTTTCATAAAGAAGTTAATCTTGCTACTCTTTTTATCTTTTTTCGTTTGACTTATTGTTTGCGGAATCCATCATTTTCATAATATCATTCAGAACACAACATTATACACTATTCTAAACACACACACACACACACACACACACACATATATGCATAAGTATATGTGTGCGTGTGTTATATTTCTACAATTCACATATTGCATATGCTCATATGCAATATGTGAATTGTAGAAATATAATACACACGCATATACATATACATAAATACATACATACACACACACACACACACACACATATATATATATATATATATATATATGAGAAAATGGAGAATGCACCGATAGTGTAAAGGTTTTTTACACCATCAATGCATCATCCACCATTCATCTGTTTATGGTCATTGACTTTTAGATTATAGTAATACAAATGAATGGTGGATGATGGGCTGATATGTAAAAAACTTTACACCGTCAGTGCATGCCCATTAATCTCTCCCTCTCTCTCTCTCTCTATATATATATATATTCAGACAACAACACAAGAGTAGGCACTCATTTAGCAATCAATTCACACACCATAAAATATGCACAATACATACACCACACATGTGAATTAGTTTCCAAACTAATCCATTTGGTAGGAGAGGGAACTCGAGTACCCAATCATTGACTAATACACATCTTAAAAGCTTATCCCTTACCTTGGGATCTGAGCCATAGTTACATTGTTCGAAAGTACGCACGCCCAACAACTACTCCAAACATCCACTCGAGACTGACACCAATAGCAAAACCCGTTCAATGTAACACAAGTTATTATTAAAGGATAAATTTGCCACATACTTAATACGAGATGAGGACACCCAAGTATCACAGTTTTAGATAAGTGTAATTGCATAACTAGACAAAAGAAATTAGTTAATTACAAAGTAATCAATTACTTCGTGCTATCATACAAATTTCCAGACAGTTAGTGATTAAGTAGATTTTCAGAAGCGATCGAGTACTTCTTCGAAGGTAGTAATTGATTACTTTAGACTAAATTCAGTTTTCGCTTTGTTTTCCATATTGTTGAGCAATTGGGGGCTTCCAGGGCTATTTTGGAAACTACTATACCATAGATTGCATTTTATACTTCTATATGTACTTAATTCTTATTCATGATTAATTAGTTTGGATTTTAGTTAGAATTGTGAGAGTTTTTTCTTGGTTTCTTTTGCAATCCACCCCATTGATCTTATTAAGAATTCAACAATACTTGTGATGATCTCCTGGCTTATCAACCTTCTTTAGGTTGTGGTTCCTATCATATTCTATTGTATCTATGTTTACTTTCACTAAATTACATTTTTACTATTTCTGTAATCCTGATCATTGTGTGCTAACTACAAGAGGATTGCATCCTTTGCCACTTGTTCTCCCCTAAAACGATCGCAAGATTTTTATAGCAAGGCAAAACATCATCAAGGAATGTTTTACTACTATGCCTCCCACACCCCTACATACCCTGGCAACATGAAGCCAAAAGAAAACAAGCATTCATGAAGAAAATAATAGACTAAGAAAAGAAAAGGAAACAAGTCCCTAAGCCAAAATGGAGGAAAAAAGAGACAACATATTATGATACAATCAGAACTTGATTTGCAATCCTATGATCTTTCGATCTATAAATTGGGACAAAATAACAAAGTGGAAGGGTGAAAAATATAGTAGGTTAAGAGGGACGAAAATCAGAATAGACAAGAAGAGAACATAACAACAACAATATTGTTAAGAGAGAAAATAAAGGGAGGAACTGAACTTGCCCTGCTTCATCTCATGTTCAATTTCGAATTTCATTCCCATCCCTTAACATAACCAAAACCACCCACAAAAAGAAAGAAAGGAGACCAATTTGTTTCACCCCTATGGTGGATTCAACACTCTATTGCTCCACGACCACTTGAGCCGTTGTGACCACATCGTTGTGTGAATAGACCCCCACGAGCACTCGTATCACCATGCCATTTCCCTTTGTGTGACCCCCATCACCAATACTACAATCACCCATTCTACACCATCACACTGACTCGCTCATACCACCATCATCGTCCAGTTATCTCTATTTTGGTACTCCTCTTTCATTATTGTTGTTTGTGACCCCCTCTTTCCTTTTTTTTATATTGTTGTTATTAACTTTGTTTTTTATTTGTTAACAATGTTTGTTCTTTTAGGAACCTCTACCTGACTCATAAGTAAAGTGGTTAGTAACTGAGTTATTATTTCGCAAAACCTTGTCAAATCGATCGTTTGCCCCTCATTTTCATCATTTAGAAGCTATATGTTCTGGGAAAATTATAATTCTTTCACGTCTTTCATATTTTTTAGATAAAACACTTCATAAAAACACCCTTCTCTTTACTCTGTATTACTAGAATAAGAGCCCAGCAAGAATAGAGAGAAATCCTTTCTTATTCCAAGTGAAAATCGCATGCATGTACCTTTTTGTTTTGAGTTGAAGTTATATGGTGAAACTTATTAAGCATGTTTTAAGTTTGAAATCAGTTGAATTTCCTCAGAACTGGTTTTATTCTTCTATGTGTGTGCATGTCTCAAAATAAAGATTGAATTTGAAGTCCAAAAGTAGATTTCTTGAAGCCAATTCAAAGTGGCGGTTGCTGTCTTGGTTCTATACCTAAGAAAATGTAATTACGTTTATTGAATATGTTGTATTATTTTTGTACACTGAAATAATCATTTGTGGAAAATTGTTGTTGTAATTTGTTGGGACACAAACAAGTATATCGGGTCATACAAGTAATATTGCAAAAAATGGGGTGTCGTACCCATAAGGGTTGATTTAATTCAAAAACTTATCACCTTAATGCAATTGTACTTAATGGAAAATGATTAAAAGATTGATATTCCTTTGAGTTTGTAAAAACATAGAAAAGTAAGAATAAAACTTGATTGGATTGTGAACTTGAGAAAGGTTAGGGACATGGTTTCATTGATAGAATTATAACAACCATGGATAAAAATATGAACTCTTCCTATGTTAAAAACAATTCCAAAGATAGTAAGAACTCGATTCCTCAAGGCACTTAATTCGTCTTATTAGTTTAGAGACTATAATCCCTTAAGCAAGTCCTAAACTAATAATCGCTTGATTAAGAACACTAGAATTACAAATGTTATATAATTTCCCAAAAGTATTCATAAGAGTTGTGAAATTATAATGTTTGATTAAAGGGTTAATTCAATCCCTAATTTTCGAATTGAAGGATAAATCTCAAATCATAGAGAGGCCAATTCCTTAAATACTTGAAAACGCATAATCAAACAACTAACAAAATAGAAGAATTCTTATAAAACCAAGATTGTATATCACAAATTCATATCAAGTCCACCATATATCTAATAGAAACTTAGTTATACATCATAACAAAAGAAAATCAAAAGGGAAAGAAAGACCCAATGAGTGTCTTGCAGCATGCCCAAGAGTTGATTGCCTCTCCAAAACCCCTTCCTTAATGTTCTCCTCTTCATTTTCTCTCTTTTTATGCTGAGTCAACCAAAGGTCACAAAATTTGTGTAAAATATGATAATATTTGATCGTCACGCCCAGGTGCACGGGACTGGTGCCCGGGCGCCTCTGTCCATATGACTTGTGTGCTTAAGCGCAACCAAGCGTGCTCTAGATGGGCGCTTGGGCCCCTGCTGTGAGTGCCCAGGAGCAAATCTTCACTATCCCACCCTTATTTGTGCCTAGACGTGAAGTATGCCATGCCCTGGCGCCCCAATAGGTCTAAAATTTGATTTTCTCACTTCTTGTAGTTCATTTTCAAAGCTCTAACCATCCTTTAATGTTTCTTTGCTAATAATCATGAACTTTATGCCTTGAAGTACCTAAAATCATAGTTAAAAAGATCCATTAGGTGATGAACTTAAAATCTAATCAAAATATGACACACACTTGGGAAACAAGACAAAATCTAAGCTAAAAGAGAATAAATACTAAGGAAAAGTCTTATAGGTTGGACTCTCAACACTCCCCCAAATTTAGCATTTTGCATGTCTCAAGCAAAACAAAAATAAAGAACAAATTTCAAGTCAAGAGGCTTCTCTAACCATTGTTAGAATATATTTACAAAATTGGAAAAATTAACTCAAATCCATTGTAACAACCTACAGATCAAGAGCATATTAATTCAATCAAGAATCCAACAGAAAGGCACAATTTTAAAAGAGTATAATGATCGATAGAATAAACGCACAATCCTTGCATTCTTCTTGTGGTGGGCTCAAGTGTTTACAATCAATTCATCTAATGAGCACAACACTACTATAAGTTGGACAATGTTCTCATTCTCCACCATGCTCATCACACACATGAACAAATCAAAAGAACTTTCTTAGGTTGTAATGTGGGGGAAAGGAAATACATGTGTCTAGGGGTGAACAACTCAAGAAATAGAGGAATAATGGAAATCCCTTTCACCCTATATGTGAATTGTTTCTTATTTTTCCCATTTTTTTCAAGGATTTTTCACTTTGTATCTCACTTTTACATAGCAGGCTTTTCATTAACACTTAAGAACATGAGACCCTTTTTTTTCTTTCTTCCCCTTTTTTTTCATTTTTGTGCCTTCATTTTTGAAAAAACCTTGAACTTTGCAGCCACCTCATCACTCACATCATATCCAACTCCCCTCTTCATCTAGAAGTTGTTCACAATTTGAGTCATTGAGGAGCTATGAAAAGAAATGGATTAAACACATTTGTCTCACAAATGGCTAGCAAAGGAAAAAGTTCTTTTTAGTTATTATTTTTTCATGCTAAAGTGGGTTGTATGGACCAATGCATAAATCGTCTTTGTGCATGCATGAAATTTCTAGAAATTTTGAAGAGAACAGAAACAAACTCTAGAGAAACTGAGTCATACTGAATAATGTCCTACAATACAAAAAAAATATGGTGGCATAATTGTGACATCCCAAATAGGCTCAATTCTCAAATGGCAAGGACAATGCACTGATCAAATATTCCTAAGAAAATGAAACTAACCGATACAAGAAAGTAAATCCAACCAATCAGATTCAGCTATATACAAAAACAATTAAATTGCATTCCCCAATCAAATATATGCATCATCAAATGACAAGGCAACCAAAAACAACATTTATATGCAACTTCCTGGTGACAAAACAAAAGCTGACAAGGGGAAGAAAAATCAAGCTAAATAAAAGAACATTCACCCCCAAACTTAAAATATTTACTTATTATTCCAAATATTTCACTAAATGCACCAAAATACTTTAAACAACAAAAAAAATAAAAGATGTGTTAGGAATTCCTTTTGTTAACACTCAAATATGGTTGTGCGATAATCCTGTGTTGGTATGCTCCCACAAACTTGATCACATCTGTCAATCACAAGAGCAAAACTAAAACCAGTGCTACAAGCACTGCATACTGTTAGATCCAGTGAGAAGGTTTTGATAATGACAAATATTTTGATCAAGTTCAAGTTATGGAGAAGCTCACCAAGTTCAACAAGATCAACAAACAACAATGATGAAGAGAGAACAAGCTCATGAAGATTCAAGTTGTGTATTGTATTGTAATATCTTTATTTTGAGTCTTAGAGTTTGATGAGTTTGGGTAGAGTTATTAGAGGGTAGTGAATCTCTATAAAGTGCATGATCATATTATATTTTGAGTATTCACTTAACCTAAAATCAATAGGCGGCTTAAAGGTTTGAAAGAAAAGGTTTAGTTTTGAGAAAACAAGTTTTTAATTGACTTTTACAGTGGCTAATCGATTAAGTAGAGTGACTAATCGATTAACACACATTTAATAGTGCTTAATCGATTAAGGCTATAGGTTAATCAATTAACACCTATTTTACTGGTTTTTAAAATACGTTTTTCACTTCTCAAAATCAGTTTTTAAGTTTCCTAACTTTTGGGTATTCTATATAAACCTTTTCCTAACCTTTGTGAATGATGAGAACAAATCAATTTCATTTTTCATATCATTTTGGAAAGATCAAAGCCACACTATTCTCTCAACTTTCTCTCTCACTTTCTCAAAGATCAAAGCTTTAATTTTCACATTCTTTGATCAAGAATCTTTGAATCTCATGTGTTGATATTTTCATAGTTCTTGAAAGAGATTCATAGGATTGTTATTGTTTTCTAATGAGTTGTAATCATTGCAAGGAGGCAAACATTCTACAACAAAGGAAGTCTTGGTGGTTGTTCATCAAGAAAATCAAGTTGGAAGTCTTGTTGTGTTAACAAGCAAATTGGAAGTCTTGTTGTGAGGAATCAACAAGCAATTGGAAGACTTGTTGTGGGGTTATCAACAAGCAAGGGAAGAAGGTTAGATTATATTTCAATAGGATTGCAAGACAAGAGTGAGGTATCTCTTGGAGGCTATCAAGAAGGGAGTCTTGAGAGGCGTATTACTTGTAATTTGAGAATTCTAATTCCTTTAGTGAAGAATCTCTCTTGGTTGAAGAGGGGACTGGATGTAGCTCACGGTGGTTGTGAGTGAACCAGGATAAATCACTGTGTAGTATCTCTATTCCCTTAACTCTTTACATTCTTATCATTTCATATTGTTCTTGATTGAAAACCTAAAAAAGATTGATTTTTCATAATTGAATGAATTAGCTTTTAATTGTGTAAATTGAATTGGGGAAAATCATTTTCATAACCTAGGTAATCAATAAGAATATTGGTGTTAATCAATTCCACTTAATCTCTAATTTTATTTGTTAATTGATTGATTTTCGTTTTTGATTGAAAAGTGATTTTTCAGTTTTAACAGTGGTTAATTGATTAACTGAAGGTGTTAATCGATTAAGCAAAAATCTGCTTTCAGGCATTAATCGATTAACTGGTCAACTTAATCGATTAACTCAAAGTTTTTCAAAGTTTAATGGATTAACAACTTTGCTTAATCGATTAAGGGCTGAAGTTTTTGTAAAAATGATTCGTTTTAATTGTTTCGATTTGTTTCATTCGAAAATCTTTCAAGGTTTCTTAAACACCTATTCAACCCCCCCTTCTAGGTGTTCTCCTAGGGTTCCTTAGTTAATTCACCCACCGATTGTAGTTTCTTAACAATTGGTATCAGAGCTTGGTCGAAAGACACGAGCATGGAGCTATTTTCGTAAAGATGCTTGAGGAAACTACAATGGGTTCTACGAATCCCTTTGGTGGTGAAGGTGCTTCGATAAGTCGCCTTCCTATGTTTGGTGGAGAGGGTTATGCTTATTGGAAAGTTATAATGAGAATCTTTATAGAAGCCATAAACATGAACATTTGGGAAGCCATTGAGAATGGTCCTCACATTCCCTCAAAACAAGTAGAAGGTGCATCTCAATTAGTTCCCAAAGATAATGGACCGATGATGATAAAAAGAAAATTCAATATGATTTAAAGGCTAAGAATATCATCACCTCCACTCTATCTTATGATGAGTTCTTTAGAGTCTCCCAATGTCAAAATGCCAAACAAATGTGGGACACCTTGCAAGTCACACATGAAGGCACTAGTGAAGTTAGGCGTGCTAGATTGAATTCTTTGATGCATGAATATGGATTGTTTCGTATGTTTCCTAATGAATCTATATGTATTATGCAAAAACGTTTTACTCATATTATTAATCATCTCATTGCTCATGGAAAAACTTTCATGAATTGTGAACTTGTTAACAAAGTTTTAAGATGTCTAAGTAGGGAATGGCAACCTAAGGTTACCGCAATTGTTGAATCAAAGAACTTGGACAACATGGATTTAGCTACACTTTTCGGAAAGCTTCAAGAACATGAAATGGAGCTTGGACGTCTGCATATGCATGAAGAGTCGGATAAGAACAAAGAAAGAAAAGGAATTGCTCTTAAAGCCAAAAGTTCTTATAAAAAGGAAGAGAGTTCCGATGATAGTGAAGATTCCGATTCGGACATTTATGAAGAGTCTATGAAACTTCTACTAAGAAAGTTTAGAAAGCTTCTAAGGAGAAAAGGAAGGTTGAACAAAGACAAAAGAAAAGATAAGAATTCCCCACACTACAAGACCAAGACATCAAAAGAAGGAGTCGTTTGCCATGAATGCGGAAAACCCGGTCACATCAAGTATACATGTTCAAAGTATCTCAAAAAGATGGAGAAAGAGAAGAAACATCCAAAGCATAAAAAGGCATACATTGTTTGGGATGATGAAGAAGAAAAAGAAAGCACATCAAGTAGTTCTTCAGATGATGAAGAAATCGCTACACTCAACTTGCTAGTTCAAGTAGATGAAGAAGAAAGTTCAAATGATGAATCAAATGAACAAAGCGAGGAAAGCGATGTAAGTGATACTAAATCCGAAATTTCTTCTAAATATGAAATTTTATATAATGCTTATGAAGAAATGCATGAAGAACTTAAGAAGCTAGTTGTGAAAAATTTAGAAAGGAAGAAGCTCATTTTGAAACATTAACAAGAGATTTTAGAACTTCAAAAACAAGTTGATGAGCTTAATCTTCAAAATGAAACTCTTGATCTCATATATGCTAGTTCTTCGTGTGATTGTGCTAGTACAGTGAATGTTGTGGTTGATTGTGAGAATTGCAAGTTGCTTAAGGATGAAAATGTTATTTTGAAAAATAAGCTTGCAAGTTTCACAAGTGGTGATATTAAATTGCGCACATTGTTAAATTTTCAAAGAGAAAATTCAAACAAGTTTGGTTTGGGTTATACTAATGCTAAGAGTAAGTCTCATAGAAATGTTGTTGATTTTTCTAAGATTGATTTTTCAAATGCACCAACATGTTTCTATTGTGGCACTCATGGACATACTTCAAATGTTTGTTATGTTAAAGTGCATGGTATACCTAAAGGAAATTTTGTTTGGGTTAAGAAGGGTGAAAGTCCCTTAACTAACAAAAATGGATCCAAGACTATTTGGATACCAAAAAGCAAAGCATGATTGTTTTGTAGGTATGATTGAAGAGCAAAAAGCTTACAAGTGTTATTCTTTATTTGCGTCTCTTCAAGTATCAAAGAGAAAGACCTACAAATTGGTACAATTGGTGTTGTTGAAGTTTTACAATTGGTATTATTTCTACAAGGCTCACATTGGTATCAAGTGGATTTTCACAAGAGACAACAAGTACTTTCAATTGGATTTACAATTGGTATCTTCTAATCTTACTATTAATCTTTTACAATTGGTATTTACAATTGGTGTTGAAAATTCACAAATTTTGTCATGATTACTATATTTTCTTCAATTGGTATCATTGTGTGATCATTATATGATTGTCATGCTATTGTTGTTATTGTGATATTTCTTTACAATTGATATCTTGCTTGTCAAGTGATATGATGACTGTAACAGCCCGATTTTCATAAACCCAAAATGATTAACTTTTACTTATTAAAGTTACCAAAAATGAGGCCAATTTTTTTTTTAAAACATGTTGAAAAGTCTTTGATACATTTTAAAATCTTTTGTACTGAAAACCGAGTTGTTACTAAAACCTTTACTTTCGTAGAACTTTCATTTTCATAAAAAGGTTTGTCTCCAAATCATCCTGATATTTTCCAAAAGGTCACATCGTTCGATTTTCAAAAATAATTAGACATCAATACAGAATGTAAAAGCTTAGCTTGATTACAGGAGTGGTACATTGCTTGGTAATCCTTGACTCAAAACACAATTTACAAACTTAAACTAAATTTGCTACTTTCGCTTCCGCTACGCTACTCTGATGAAGACAGCCGGATGAAGCCTCCTTTTCTTATTGCGCCTTTCCTTCATCCCCTAAGATGTAGTTATCTCGGTCATTACTTTCTTGTCGTTGATAAGATCCAGCTCCACTCCGTCTTGAATGATGATCTCCACGGGTTGCTCCGTCTGCCCGTTGAGATATCAGCAGCACCGATATGCCAACGAACAGGAGAGAGTAAGCGATCCGGACGGCGTAGCGTCGACGGTGTGGAATTACGGTAGGCAAAATAATAGGACACACAACAAACAACACACAACATGCACACACAAGATAACAAGCAAACATACTATCATCATTATCCGCAGTCTACGTTCATTCCATCTTATCATCATTCCCGTAACACTTCTCCACTCTTGTTTCTATTCCCTTTCACAGAACTCCATATTCTTCCCACATTTCTATTCTCATTCTTTACACTTCTCGGACTCTTATTCTCAAAATTATGATTCTTTTCTTATAATGTCTTATTAAAATTATAACCATCGATGATCAGGGGATTTGAACAATCATCGAGGTACGCGTTTCTTTCGTAGTTAGCACTCACGTTTCAAGCCTACATCTCCTCGGCCATCCATCCACCTAGTCGGAAGCAAACAGGAGTACAGGACCTTTACCGTGCGGGCACGACAGTTGTCAACACAAATGGTCCCAGACCAGGAGGACTCTGCCTCAATCAATATTCACAATAAACATGGCACACTGCCTCGCAGTGGCAAACAAGATGCCCCACTCCAGTCCCTCTCACTGTTCTCGATTTGCAATCTAGGGGGCGACAGTATGTTTCTAGTGGGCCCGCAGAACTTGCCACGGCATTAGACCCAGTCCCCACCACGTTAGTGCGCCACATGTGGAGTTCGTTCTGCCTAGAAACATACTCTAGACTTCTTGACGTTTCACCGTCATCGTCCTCCCCTAATGCAATCTCGTCCTAAGTATCCGCAGATACTTATCGTTCCTTCCTCTCCACTACTTCGATTCGACACTCATGCCTCACCGCTTTTATAAATGTCTTTTAATAGTCTTTTAATCTTTTTAATTAATCCTAAGGTCGGCCCGTCCTTCGTACAACCCTTCAACGAGTCCCGACCACTAACTTTGCACAGCCTTTCTCACATCGCACAGAGCTGGGATCACATCACAAATCTCATATCTCATTTCTCAAAATTTCTCAACATTCCCATTTCTCACAATCATTTCAACATCCTTCCTCAAAACAATCTTTTCTCAGCTTTCTCAAAATACCATTTCCAAAAACTTCCGCAAAATCTCTTTTCACCAACATTCATAAAATACTGTTTCAAAATAAATTCCAAAATGTCCTTCCAGAGTTTCATCATCAGATTGATTCACAAAACTTTCCTCAAAATCACATTCTTTCACAAATCCGTTTCAAAAAGATTATTTCATAAAAACTCTTTTGAAAACATTGTTTTGCAAACTTCTTCAACAACCTCATTTCAAAACCTTTTCAAAGATTTCGTTTCACAAACCTTTTTCAAGGACTTCTTTTCACAAAATTTCCTTTCGAAAACCTTTTTCCCAAAAATCCCCCTTCAAAAATCTTTTCAAAAGTATCTTTACAAAATCTTTTCAAAACCCTTTTCAAAAACTTCACTTCACAAACTTTTTTTTTTTCAAAAAGAATACCACTTTGCTGGGCGCTAGTGGAGGAGCAAGCTCAACTCAACACTAGTTCCCAGACTAAAACCAAAAACAAAGGAGCCCAGCTCCACTTAAATCTCATCTCACATCCAACAAACAACATCATTCTTCCCAGCTCTGGCTCGTTCTCGTCACTATCATTTCATTCTTTCCCCAACCTCAACTTTTTCCTTCTTTTCCAACTCATCTCTTATTCTCACTCATTACTCTTCTCTCATTGTGTCTTTACTTTATTACTTTCACAACTCATCTATTTCATTTTCACTTCCTTGTTCAGGACGTAGCAGACGTCCATCAACATATTATCATTTCCATTGACAGCAATAAATAACATAAGGCACAATTAAATAAATATATAAAGGCATGCTATCATTCACACAAACATCACACAACAATGTGGTCTTCGTCACCTTCGTATAAGTGGTCACACAATCAAACAATTGCCACTTATACTACTGACTCTAACCACTTAGTTCCGATCTTTGAGATGATGTGGAACGTCCTAATATATCACCTAACTACCACGGTGTCTTAGGAAGGCTTCTCTCTCACCTGAGGTCAAGCTATTTAATGCGTACCGTCTTCTTGGATCCTTTGGCCGCCAGCTGCCCCAATCCCTTGTCTTTAAGATTTCCTCGTACTAAATAAAATACATTTACGTTATTATCTTGTATTAAGAAAATCTTTTCTTAGTTTGGGACATTTTTCGTTTTTAATCGAAAGGCTTAAAACACTTTGGTTTTATTATAACACTTCTCGCGTTTTCTAGCACTTCAAATATTTGAAAGCTTTTAATAAAATAATTCAGATTAATTTATTTGGTTGCTGGTCCGTCTCGGACAGCATCTTAGACATGTTTGAAAACGCCGAAAAATTCACCGTTTTCAAACCGGCTTTTTCTAAAATCAATTACCATTTTCAAAACCAACTTTGAGTCTCATGAACTCAATTTTAGAAATCAAAAACAACTTCAAATAATCCTTGGACAGCAAGGAATTGTTTCACAAAAACCAATTTAATAAAATCCGAAAACATCGTAAAAACTCTTTTTATTCTCAACATTAATATTTAAAAACTCAAGTTTTTGTCATAAAACAAGTTTTAGAAAATCATAAACACAATTTCACAACTCAAATAAACCAAATAAATTTCACATCCACTCACACACTTAACAACACACTTTGATCAATTAAATCACATAAGCACTTAACCAAACATTTAGCTTAATAACAAACAAACATTCATTCCTGATCAATTAGCTTAACATCCTTTCACATATCCCATTCATTATTTTCATTTTACTTCATGGAAAAGAATTCTAACCTAATTGACATGTATAGACCGAAAATCTGACAAATCAAAACAAGATTCATTCATCATCAAATACACACAAAATCATGCAATTATTTATTCTTCTTTTTACTAAAAACCGTGAGCTTGAGTTTGGAAATTATCAACACTTTAATTTATTTTCCTTAACTTAAATCAAATCAAAGATCATACAAGAACATAAAACATAATTCGAGTTCTCACAAAATAAAATCATGGACTTTATTCTAAACAGGGCCGAATGCAACATGCACAAAATCAACTCTTAGATCAAAATTATTTTAAAACTTGTTTCCCTAATTTTCTTCTAAAATCCGTGACATGCAATCCAAGAGATCATAATCATTTTACTTAAAATTAACATGCAAGAATGAAGCTAAGGCTTTTCCTAACAAAACATGCAAGAACCATAGATCACATAAACATTTTCAATTTATTTTCAAGGGAATTATAAAAATAACTTTTCTAAGTCAAACACTCACATGCATGCATATAAATCATATAGGTCAAGTCATGAATTTAACATAGTAGCACAAATCAAAGATAAAGTTATTTTATATAAGAAAAGGGTAAAACCAAGACATGCATAAGAAGAAAATATACTCTTTTCATTTAAGATTAACATGCATACACTTAGATCAAGTAGATCAAGTTATGAATCCAATCATAAGAACACATATAGAAGACGAAAATAATTTTAAATAAAAGGGACCAAAACCGTGACACACTTTTGAGAAAATACCAAAGCTTTTGTTTCAAGAATTCACATGCAAAGCCTAAAATTAGAACAAAACTAAAGATTGAAACACAAAGCAAAGCTTTCACAAAACTTAAATCAAAACCGAGACATGCAAGGGTTCAAAGTCACATAAATCATTTTCAACCAACATGCAAGACCAAAAATCATCAAACAAGTTTAGATCGAACACTAATTTAGCAAATAAACACATAAACATTTCATGATCTACGGTTTTAAGTATAAAAATTAGACATGCAAAGAGATCTACTTCTAACTCACAAGGATCATGAACAAAACTTTAGATCAAGGAAATTTATCTTTGAAAATAATGAGATCTACCATGGGAACATCAAGATCTTATCATGAAGAGCACAAACCGAACCAACAATCACATTTTACAAATTCATTTAAGTCTTTAAAAGTCCATGGTTAAGAAAAGGATTACACATAAGTGCATCAAAAGAACATGCAAGGGAAGAAAAGAAAATAAGATTACAAGATCATAAATCAAGAACTAATTCTAAGGCTTCTAGGTCTTCGGTTTATACCAAGGAAGAAAAGGTCTTCAACACTTCTAAGCACTTCAAAAGGATTTCCTAGGTTTTTGGCTTGCTCTCGTCTTCTTCTTCCCCTCTAAACCTCACGGTTCCTCTTCTTCTTTTTCTTCTAATTTCTATTTCTTAGTCTAAGAGTTTTAGGAGACTCTTAGAATTGTGTTTTGGTTTGTGTTGGACGAAGGAGTGAAATGAGAAATGGGTGAAGGGAATGCACTATGGCTCAATCTATTTATAAACAAGTCATGACTTCCTCTTTTGCCCTTCATGAAATTCGGTCTTAGCACAAATGGGAGGGGTAAATTCGGTTCTTCCAAATGTTGCATGGGTGGAGGTTAGCATGGCTCAAGGAAACAATGTAGGAGACATAAGAGCTTAGGATTCATCCTAGGCTTTTTGACTTGTGGGTTCTCCATTAATCTAGTTAGGGTTTGGTTAGGAGTTTAGTTAAGGGCTTAGTTAGGTTTTGGCTTGGTTAACACTTCTAGGCTTCCATTCACACACTCACACACACGGCACACACATATCTTTACACATACACTTACTCATGCACACACACTTACACGATGCACACACACACACATGCACATATACCTACTCATATGCATATGCATCACACATACATAACCATGTCCATTTACTAATTGAATCTCCACACAATCCTAAGCATACATTCATGCACAACCGTACACATATATTCATAAATCATTCATGTATGGCAATCATAATAACACCAAAAATACCACACACGCATTTTTAGAAAATAAATCACCCTTTTCATAAACTAATTTCTTGTTGAAAAATTCATCTTTTCCTTAGAATCATTTTAAACACATCACCATTTCCAAAAACTCAACTTTAAAGTTCATTACATTATTTTAGGAAAAATCATTCTTTAAAATCATTTAAAACTTTGAAAACGTGATTTAGGAAATTTATTTAAGATAATTACTCTTTCAAAACACTTTTTTTAAAATAAATCTCTTTAGTATATTAAATTAATACGAGGAATTTGCGGGGTGTTACATTCTCCCCAACTTAAAGATTTCTTGTCCCCGAGAAATACACTGTGGATTGGGCAGCAGGGCACACAATCCTCACGTTACCGTGATTCTCATAAGAACGCTCTCATTCATTCTTCATGATCATATTCCCTTTCGCAGGTATAATCCTCCTTGCAGTGCTCCTCGTTTGTTGCTCTCGGATGAAGAAGTCTCAATCATATCACCGTTTAAGTGTCGAATCGGGTCAAGTCCAACGGACTGGCCGAAGAAGATGTCGCTCCTTGAGCTGATTGTCGTCACAAAAGTCCAACCATAGGTACGGACTTAGGGGAAAATCAAACAAACAAAATTTCATACATCTCCAAAAGCATAGGGTTTAGCCTAAAACCCTTAGATATTCACTATTCTCTACAACTTTAGGTTCTTACTAACTTACAAAAATTCACTCCTTGCTTCAGTTCTCCTTCTAACTCTAAGGTCTTCGTCTATCAGTTCTCTAACTTAAGGGATTCTATTACAATCTGGGTTTACTTACAATCTCGCTTTTCTTCTTTGATCTTTCCTAATCATCAATCAAGCCTATCGATTTCGCTGTCTAATCCTCGGATTAGGGGTATAGCAGTTCTAATCCTCAAACTTTCCTCAGAGTTTCTTCTAAGGACCGGGAATCATGCTCCTCTTTCTTCCTTGTGGCTCCCCAACTTTGATCAGACTTACAACTAATCTCACTATGGTCTTACACTCTTACTAAACTTCAACCATCAATCCATCCTTAATCCTTCCATCCTAAACCATCTGGGTATCTATGACACGTCCAATTTCACGAGGTAAGCTAATGGATCTTGGAGAGGTTCGGTAAGACTACGATTTGGTATGAAGAAAAGATTCAAATCTTAATAACAAACTGCTTTGTTGAAGCAATTCAACAATCACGGGAATTAAGAGATAGCAACCTATATTCTCAAAGACGATAACTGTCCCTGCATAAATGTATGCTAAGGTTAATCAAATCCGAGTCTTCTAATGAAACATCAGGGTATAGGGTCTTAATTGCAGGATCTATCCATGGTCTACTCTTATAGAGCCAAAAGGTTTCTTAAACTAATACGGTCGATGCTAAGCTACAAACTAGTTCCATGTCCCGAGAGACAAAAGCTTATCCTACTATTCCTACTCAAAGTCTAACAAACACACAGAGTCACACAAACAAAGCATGTAAGCCCATGCTTAAGGCCACTAAGGATTACCACAGCTCTGATACCATTCTATAACAGCCCGATTTTCATAAACCCAAAATGATTAACTTTTACTTATTAAAGTTACCAAAAATGAGGCCAATTTTTTTTTTTTAAAAACATGTTGAAAAGTCTTTGATACATTTTAAAATCTTTTGTACTGAAAACCGAGTTGTTATTAAAACCTTTACTTTCGTAGAACTTTCATTTTCATAAAAAGGTTTGTCTCCAAATCATCCTGATATTTTCCAAAAGGTCACATCGTTCGATTTTCAAAAATAATTAGACCTCAATACAGAATGTAAAAGCTTAGCTTGATTACAGGAGTGATACATTGCTTGGTAATCCTTGACTCAAAACACAATTTACAAACTTAAACTAAATTTGTTACTTTCGCTTCCGCTACGCTACTCTGATGAAGACAGCCGGATGAAGCCTCCTTTTCTTATTGCGCCTTTCCTTCATCCCCTAAGATGTACTTATCTCTGTCATTACTTTCTTGTCGTTGATAAGATCCAGCTCCACTCCGTCTTGAATGATGATCTCCACGGGTTGCTCCGTCTGCCCGTTGAGATATCAGCAGCACCGATATGCCAACGAACAGGAGAGAGTAAGCGATCCGGACGGCGTAGCGTCGACGGTGTGGAATTACGGTAGGAAAAATAATAGGACACACAACAAACAACACACAACATGCACACACAAGATAACAAGCAAACATACTATCATCATTATCCGCAGTCTACGTTCATTCCATCTTATCATCATTCCCTTAACACTTCTCCACTCTTGTTTCTATTCCCTTTCACAGAACTCCATATTCTTCCCACATTTCCATTCTCATTCTCCTTCTCCTTCTTTACACTTCTCGGACTCTTATTCTCAAAATTATGATTCTTTTCTTATAATGTCTTATTAAAATTATAACCATCGATGATCAGGAGATTTGAAGAATCATCGAGGTACGCGTTTCTTTCGTAGTTAGCACTCACGTTTCAAGCTTACATCTCCTCGGCCATCCATCCACCTAGTCGGAAGCAAACAGGAGTACAGGACCTTTACCGTGCGGGCACGACAGCTGTCAACACAAATGGTCCCAGACCAGGAGGACTCTGCCTCAATCAATATTCACAATAAACATGGCACACTGCCTCGCAGTGGCAAACAAGATGCCCCACTCCAGTCCCTCTCACTGTTCTCGATTTGCAATCTAGGGGGCGACAGTATGTTTCTAGTGGGCCCGCAGAACTTGCCACGGCATTAGACCCAGTCCCCACCACGTTAGTGCGCCACATGTGGAGTTCGTTCTGCCTAGAAACATACTCTAGACTTCTTGACGTTTCACCGTCATCGTCCTCCCCTAATGCAATCTCGTCCTAAGTATCCGCAGATACTTATCGTTCCTTCCTCTCCACTACTTCGATTCGACACTCATGCCTCACCGCTTTTATAAATGTCTTTTAATAGTCTTTTAATCTTTTTAATTAATCCTAAGGTCGGCCCGTCCTTCGTACAACCCTTCAACGAGTCCCGACCACTAACTTTGCACAGCCTTTCTCACATCGCACAGAGCTGGGATCACATCACAAATCTCATATCTCATTTCTCAAAATTTCTCAACATCCCCCATTTCTCACAATCATTTCAACATCCTTCCTCAAAACAATCTTTTCTCAGCTTTCTCAAAATACCATTTCCAAAAACTTCCGCAAAATCTCTTTTCACCAACATTCATAAAATACTGTTTCAAAATAAATTCCAAAATGTCCTTCCAGAGTTTCATCATCAGATTGATTCACAAAACTTTCCTCAAAATCACATTCTTTCACAAATCCGTTTCAAAAAGATTATTTCATAAAAACTCTTTTGAAAACATTGTTTTGCAAACTTCTTCAACAACCTCATTTCAAAACCTTTTCAAAGATTTCGTTTCACAAACCTTTTTCAAGGACTTCTTTTCACAAAATTTCCTTTCGAAAACCTTTTTCCCAAAAATCCCCCTTCAAAAATCATTTCAAAAGTCTCTTTACAAAATCTTTTCAAAACCCTTTTCAAAAACTTCACTTCACAAACTTTTTTTTTTCAAAAAGAATACCACTTTGATGGGCGCTAGTGGAGGAGCAAACTCAACTCAACACTAGTTCCCAGACTAAAACCAAAAACAAAGGAGCCCAGCTCCACTTAAATCTCATCTCACATCCAACAAACAACATCATTCTTCCCAGCTCTGGCTCGTTCTCGTCACTATCATTTCATTCTTTCCCCAACCTCAACTTTTTCCTTCTTTTCCAACTCATCTCTTATTCTCACTCATTACTCTTCTCTCATTGTGTCTTTACTTTATTACTTTCACAACTCATCTATTTCATTTTCACTTCCTTGTTCAGGACGTAGCAGACGTCCATCAACATATTACTCATTTCCATTGACAGCAATAAATAACATAAGGCACAATTAAATAAATATATAAAGGCATGCTATCATTCACACAAACATCACACAACAATGTGGTCTTCGTCACCTTCGTATAAGTGGTCACACAATCAAACAATTGCCACTTATACTACTGACTCTAACCACTTAGTTCCGATATTTGAGATGATGCGGAACGTCCTAATATATCACCTAACTACCACGGTGTCTTAGGAAGGCTTCTCTCTCACCTGAGGTCCAGCTATTTAATGCGTACCTTCTTCTTGGATCCTTTGGCCGCCAGCTGCCCCAATCCCTCGTCTTTAAGATTTCCTCGTACTAAATAAAATACATTTACGTTATTATCTTGTATTAATAAAATCTTTTCTTAGTTCGGGACATTTTTCGTTTTTAATCGAAAGGCTTAAAACACTTTGGTTTTATTATAACACTTCTCGTGTTTTCTAGCACTTCAAATATTTGAAAGCTTTTAATAAAATAATTCAGATTAATTTATTTGGTTGCTGGTCCGTCTCGGACAGCATCTTAGACATGTTTGAAAACGCCGAAAAATTCACCGTTTTCAACCCGGCTTTTTCTAAAATCAATTACCATTTTCAAAACCAACTTTGAGTCTCATGAACTCAATTTTAGAAATCAAAAACAACTTCAAATAATCCTTGGACAATAAGGAATTGTTTCACAAAAACCAATTTAATAAAATCCGAAAACATCGTAAAAACTCTTTTTATTCTCAACATTAATATTTAAAAACTCAAGTTTTTGTCATAAAACAAGTTTTAGAAAATCATAAACACAATTTCACAACTCAAATAAACCAAATAAATTTCACATCCACTCACACACTTAACAACACACTTTGATCAATTAAATCACATAAGCACTTAACCACACATTTAGCTTAATAACAAACAAACATTCATTCCTGATCAATTAGCTTAACATCCTTTCACATATCCCATTCATTATTTTCATTTTACTTCATGGGAAAGAAATCTAACCTAATTGACATGTATAGACCGAAAATCTCACAAATCAAAACAAGATTCATTCATCATCAAATACACACAAAATCATGCAATTATTTATTCTTCTTTTTACTAAAAACCGTGAGCTTGAGTTTGGAAATTATCAACACTTTAATTTATTTTCCTTAACTTAAATCAAATCAAAGATCATACAAGAACATAAAACATAATTCGAGTTCTCACAAAATAAAATCATGGACTTTATTCTAAACAGGGCCGAATGCAACATGCACAAAATCAACTCTTAGATCAAAATTATTTTAAAACTTGTTTCCCTAATTTTCTTCTAAAATCCGTGACATGCAATCCAAGAGATCATAATCATTTTCTTAAAATTAACATGCAAGAATGAAGCTAAGGCTTTTCCTAACAAAACATGCAAGAACCATAGATCACATAAACATTTTCAATTTATTTTCAAGGGAATTATAAAAATAACTTTTCTAAGTCAAACACTCACATGCATGCATATAAATCATATAGGTCAAGTCATGAATTTAACATAGTAGCACAAATCAAAGATAAAGTTATTTTATATAAGAAAAGGGTAAAACCAAGACATGCATAAGAAGAAAATATACTCTTTTCATTTAAGATTAACATGCATACACTTAGATCAAGTAGATCAAGTTATGAATCCAATCATAAGAACACATATAGAAGACGAAAATAATTTTAAATAAAAGGGACCAAAATCGTGACACACTTTTGAGAAAATACCAAAGCTTTTGTTTCAAGAATTCACATGCAAAGCCTAAAATTAGAACAAAACTAAAGATTGAAACACAAAGCAAAGCTTTCACCAAACTTAAATCAAAACCGAGACATGCAAGGGTTCAAAGTCACATAAATCATTTTCAACCAACATGCAAGACCAAAAATCATCAAACAAGTTTAGATCGAACACTAATTTAGCAAATAAACACATAAACATTTCATGATCTACGGTTTTAAGTATAAAAATTAGACATGCAAAGAGATCTACTTCTAACTCACAAGGATCATGAACAAAACTTTAGATCAAGGAAATTTATCTTTGAAAATAATAAGATCTACCATGGGAACATCAAGATCTTATCATGAAGAGCAAAAACCGAACCAACAATCACATTTTACAAATTCATTTAAGTCTTTAAAAGTCCATGGTTAAGAAAAGGATTACACATAAGTGCATCAAAAGAACATGCAAGGGAAGAAAAGAAAATAAGATTACAAGATCATAAATCAAGAACTAATTCTAAGGCTTCTAGGTCTTCGGTTTATACCAAGAAAGAAAAGGTCTTCAACACTTCTAAGCACTTCAAAAGGATTGTTGGAAACCAACAAGCAGCTCAATATAGTCTAGAGGGGGGTGAATAGTATATTGGAGCCTTAGTACAGATATTTCGATCACCGTAGAGAATAATTTTAAGAAAATAAATTTTCTTTCAAAAACAAGTCAGGTTACTCGAGTAAAATACCTTTTAATCGAGTATTACGCAAGCAAATTTTGTTTCACTCGAGTATCAGAAGTCTCACTCGAGTAAAGTTCAAAACAGCTTTCAGATTAATCGAGTAATCCACAATTCACTCGAGTAATCTGGGTAAAAATCGAATAGTAAATGAGTTTTGATGAGAATTCTTTTAGAATCGCAATACTATGATGATTCAACAAACTATGTATGAATGCTATGAAAATTACCTAGTTATGAAAATGATTTTCCCTTTATCAATTTGATCAATAAAGATTCAATTCAATCAATTATGAAAATCAATCTTTCTCTAGGTTTTCAACCAAGAACACAATGAATTGACTTGAATATAAAGAGTAAAGGGTTTAGAGATACGACACAGTGATTTATCCTGGTTCACTTTCATCCGCTTGAAAGCTACATCCAGTCCCCTCTTCAACCAAGAGAGATTCTTCACTATGAGGAATTAGAGTTCTCAAATTACAAGTAAGTGCCTCACAAGACTCCCTTCTTGCTAGCCTACAAGAGATACCACACCCTTGCCTTGTAACCCTATTGATATCTAATCTAACCTCTTCTCTTTTGCTTGCCGATACCCCACAACAAGACTTCCAATGCTTTGAGATTCTTCAAAGACTTCCACTTGCTTGCTTCACTACAAGACTTCCAATGTAACTTTGCTTGATGAATAACTTCTTCAAGACTTCCTTTGTTGTAGAGTGTTTGCCTTCTTTGCAATGATTACAACTCAAATGAAAACAAAATAACAACCCTATGAATCTCTTTCAAAAGCTATGAAAATATCAACATGAGAGATTCAAGGTTCTTGATCAAAGAATGTAAAAATGAGAACTTTGATCTTGAGAAAGTGAGAGAGAATAGAGTGGCTTGATTCTTTGTAAAATTGATTATGAAAGTGATGTAATTAATCACAAAGGTTAGGAATAGGTTTATATAGAATACCCAAAAGTTGTAGCACTTGAAAACTGATTTTGAGAAGTGAAAATCGTATTTTAAAAAATCAGATCAGCAGTGTTTACTCGAGTAGATTTCAGTTTAATCGAGTAATACTCGAGTAAATCCATACTTAATTGAGTAAACTGATACTGCACTTGTTTAAAACTTGTTTTCTCAAAAACCAACCTTTCCTTTAAAACCTTTAAGCCACCTATTGTTTCTAGGTTAAGTGAAAACTCAATTTATGATTTAATCATGACTTATGAATGAGATTCACTACCCTCTAAGATACTCTAACCAAACTCATCAAATAAAAGACCTATGAAGCTTGAGAGGCAAAAGATAAAACAAATACAATTATACTCAAACTAAGTCTTCATGAGCTTGCTTTCTCTCTTCTTCATTTGATGTTTGTTGTTGCTTGTTGAACTTGAACTTGATCAACACATGATAGCTTGTTCAAAACACTTTGTCATTATCAAAACATTCATCATGGAACTTACAATCTCCCCCTTTTTGAAAATGACAAACCATGTTTTGAATTTGATTGAAGTTGTTGATGCTTGAACCATTTGATCACTTGGTGAGACTCTTGCTCCCCCTCAATAAATGCTTTTGACATTTGAATCCCAATTGAGTAAGCTTGATTCTCCCCCTATCTTCAACAACTTTGCTCAACCTACATAAAAACAACAAAACAAACCTTTCTCCAAACATACCATTTCATTTCTTCAAAAATGATCAAAACATAATATTTCTCCCCTTTTTCAAAACATCATATTTCTCCCCCTTTGGCATTATCAAAAAGAAATATATACCAATTGAAATATAATATCTAAGCCAAAATAGAGAAATTAATAATATATAACAACCAAAGCATGATAATCATCTAATGATTACTCAATGATATCAATTATAACAAATTGTATACCAATAATATGATACCAATTGAATTATCTCAATAGTATAAACAATATCACATTATAAGAAATAATACCAATTGAGAGAACTATGAACAATATCCAACAATATCAAATTGAAAATACCAATTGTATAATATCGAATGTTACCAATTTGTAGGATTTTCTCCTTAATACCAATTGAAGAAGCAAATGAATGAATAACACATGAAAGTCCTTTTGCTCTTCAATCATACCTACAAAAACAATCATGCTTTGCTTTTTGGTATCCAAATGGTTTTGGATCCATTTTTGTTAGTGTAGGGACTCTCACCCTTTTTCATCCAAACAAAATCTCCTTTAGGTATACCATGCACTTTAATATAACACACATTTGAAGTATGTCCATGAGTACCACAATAGAAACATGTTGGTGCATTTGAAAAATCAACTTTAGAAAAATCAACATTTCTATGAGATTTACTCTTAGCATTAGTATAACCCAAACCAAACTTGTTTGAATTTTCTCTTTGAAAATTTAACAATGTGCGCAATCTAATATCACCATTTGTGAAACTTGCAAGCTTATTTTTCAAAATAGCATTTTCATCTTTAAGCGACTTGCAATTCTCACAAGAAGAACAAGCATATATAAGATCAAGAGTTTCATTTTGAAGATTAAGCTCATCAACTTGTTTTTGAAGTTCTAAAATCTCTTGTTGATGTTTCAAAATGAGCTTCTTCCTTTCAATGTTTTTCAAAGCTAGTTTCTTAAATTGTTCATGCATTTCTTCATAAGCATTATACAATATTTCATATTTAGAAGAAATTTCGGATTTAGTTTCACTTACATCGCTTTCGTAGCTTTGTTCACTTGATTCAACATTTGAACTTTCCTCTTCATCTACTAGAGCTATCAAGTTGAGACAAGCGGCGTCTTCATCATCCGAAGAACTATTTGATTGGCTTTTCTTGTCTTGTTCATCATCACTATTCCAAACTATGTATGCCCTTTTAGTTTTCTTTTATTTCTCCTTCTTCTTGAGATACTTAGAGCATGAGTACTTGAGATGACCGGGCTTTCCACATTCATGGCAAACTATACCTTCTTTTGAAGTCTTTGTCTTGTAGTGTGGGGAATCCTTCTCTTTACTTTTGTCTTTGTTCAACCTTCTTTTTCTCCTTAGAATCTTATTGAACTTTCTTAGTAGAAGCTTCACCTCCTCTTCATCAATGTCCGAATCGGAATCTTCATTATTATCGGAACTCTCTTCCTTTTTATATGACCTTTGAGCTTTAAGAGCAATTCCTTTTCTTTCTTTGTTCTTGTCTGTTTCTTCATGCAAATGCAAACGTTCAAGCTCCATTTTATGTTCTTGTAGCTTTCCGAAAAGTGTTGCTAAGTCCATGTTGTCCAAGTCCTTTGATTCAACAATTGCGGTAACCTTGGGTTGCCATTCCCTACTTAGACATCTTAAAACTTTGTTAACAAGTTCACAATTCAAGAAAGTTTTACCAAGAGCAATGAGATGATTAACAATATGAGTAAAACGTTTTTGCATAAAACATATAGATTCATTAGGCAACATACGAAAGAGTTCATATTCATGCATGAGTGTATTTAACCTAGCCCTTCTAACCTCAGACGTGCCCTCATGTTTGACTTGTAGTGTGTCCCACATTTGTTTAGCATCAACGCATTGAGACACTCTAAAGAACTCATCATATGAAAGAGCGGACATGATAATATTTTTCGCTTTTAAATCAAATTGAACTTTCTTCTTATCATCATCGTTCCAACTCGATTTTGGTTTTACAGAAACAACATCATTTACTTTAGTTTGTGGAACAAAAGGTCCATTCTCTATGGCGTTCCAAATTTCCATATCTATGGCTTGTATAAAAAATTTCATTCGGACCTTCCAATAAGCGTATCCCTCACCATTGAATAGTGGGGGACGGTTAATGGAAGCTCCTTCACCACCAAAAGGATTTGAAATTGAGCCCATTGTTTCCAAGTAAAAGGATCTTTTCGAAAAAGCTTTTTAAGGCTTGGATTTTTCGTCCAAGCTCTGATACCACTTGTTGGAAACCAACAAGCAGCTCAATATAGTCTAGAGGGGGGTGAATAGAATATTGGAGCCTTAGTACAGATATTTCGATCACCGTAGAGAATGATTTTAAGAAAATAAATTTTCTTTCAAAAACAAGTCAGGTTACTCGAGTAAAATACCTTTTAATCGAGTATTACGCAAGCAAATTTTATTTCACTCGAGTATCAGAAGTCTCACTCGAGTAAAGTTCAAAACAGCTTTCAGATTAATCGAGTAATCCACAATTCACTCGAGTAATCTGGGTAAAAATCGAATAGTAAATGAGTTTTGATGAGAATTCTTTTAGAATCGCAATACTATGATGATTCAACAAACTATGTATGAATGCTATGAAAATTACCTAGTTATGAAAATGATTTTCCCTTTATCAATTTGATCAATAAAGATTCAATTCAATCAATTATGAAAATCAATCTTTCTCTAGGTTTTCAACCAAGAACACAATGAATTGACTTGAATATAAAGAGTAAAGGGTTTAGAGATACGACACAGTGATTTATCCTGGTTCACTTTCATCCGCTTGAAAGCTACATCCAGTCCCCTCTTCAACCAAGAGAGATTCTTCACTATGAGGAATTAGAGTTCTCAAATTACAAGTAAGTGCCTCACAAGACTCCCTTCTTGCTAGCCTACAAGAGATACCACACCCTTGCCTTGTAACCCTATTGATATCTAATCTAACCTCTTCTCTTTTGCTTGCCGATACCCCACAACAAGACTTCCAATGCTTTGAGATTCTTCAAAGACTTCCACTTGCTTGCTTCACTACAAGACTTCCAATGTAACTTTGCTTGATGAATAACTTCTTCAAGACTTCCTTTGTTGTAGAGTGTTTGCCTTCTTTGCAATGATTATAACTCAAATGAAAACAAAATAACAACCCTATGAATCTCTTTCAAAAGCTATGAAAATATCAACATGAGAGATTCAAGGTTCTTGATCAAAGAATGTAAAAATGAGAACTTTGATCTTGAGAAAGTGAGAGAGAATAGAGTGGCTTGATTCTTTGTAAAATTGATTATGAAAGTGATGTAATTAATCACAAAGGTTAGGAATAGGTTTATATAGAATACCCAAAAGTTGTAGCACTTGAAAACTGATTTTGAGAAGTGAAAATCGTATTTTAAAAAATCAGATCAGCAGTGTTTACTCGAGTAGATTTCAGTTTAATCGAGTAATACTCGAGTAAATCCATACTTAATCGAGTAAACTGATACTGCACTTGTTTAAAACTTGTTTTCTCAAAAACCAACCTTTCCTTTAAAACCTTTAAGCCACCTATTGATTCTAGGTTAAGTGAAAACTCAATTTATGATTTAATCATGACTTATGAATGAGATTCACTATCCTCTAAGATACTCTAACCAAACTCATCAAATAAAAGACCTATGAAGCTTGAGAGGCAAAAGATAAAACAAATACAATTATACTCAAACTAAGTCTTCATGAGCTTGCTTTCTCTCTTCTTCATTTGATGTTTGTTGTTGCTTGTTGAACTTGAACTTGATCAACACATGATAGCTTGTTCAAAACACTTTGTCATTATCAAAACATTCATCATGGAACTTACAAGGATTTCCTAGGTTTTTGGCTTGCTCTCCTCTTCTTCTTCCCCTCTAAACCTCACGGTTCATCTTCTTCTTTTTCTTCTAATTTCTATTTCTTAGTCTAAGAGTTTTAGGAGACTCTTAGAATTGTGTTTTGGTTTGTGTTGGATGAAGGAGTGAAATGAGAAATGGGTGAAGGGAATGCACTATGACTCAATCTATTTATAAACAAGTCATGACTTCCTCTTTTGCCCTTCATGAAATTCGGTCTTAGCACAAATGGGAGGGGTAAATTCGGTTCTTCCAAATGTTGCATGGGTGGAGGTTAGCATGGCTCAAGGAAACAATGTAGGAGACATAAGAGCTTAGGATTCATCCTAGGCTTTTTGACTTGTGGGTTCTCCATTAATCTAGTTAGGGTTTGGTTAGGAGTTTAGTTAAGGGCTTAGTTAGGTTTTGGTTACTTGGTTGACACTTCTAGGCTTCCATTCACACACTCACACACGCGGCACACACATATCTTTACACATACACTTACTCATGCACACACACACTTACACGATGCACACACACACACATGCACATATACCTACTCATATGCATATGCATCACACATACATAACCATGTCCATTTACTAATTGAATCTCCACACAATCCTAAGCATACATTCATGCACAACCGTACACATATATTCATAAATCATTCATGTATGGCAATCATAATAACACCAAAAATACCACACACACATTTTTAGAAAATAAATCACCCTTTTCATAAACTAATTTCTTGTGGAAAAATTCATCTTTTCCTTAGAATCATTTTAAACACATCACCATTTCCAAAAACTCAACTTTCACTACTAAAAAAAGTAATTTAATCCCGGTTCTGAAACAATTTCAATCCCGGTTCCGAACCGGAATTGAATATGGCGGGATTAAAAATAAGAGGATTTACGATTCCGGTTCTTTAAAAACACGGAACTGGGATCGTAAATTCCACAGAACCGGGATCCTAAATAGAACTGAACCGGGATCGTATTTGATGGAATTTTTTGTAAAACCGGAATATTAAATGAGGGAGCTTTTTTCATGAACCGGGATCGTAAATGAATATTTTTTTTGGAAGCACAATTTTATATAATAATATAGCATGACAATACCCTGTACCTGTATAACTAAAACGAGAATTTGATATAGCTAATTTTTCCTTAAAATCTTGATTTCAAAAGCAATATAATATATATCTTCCTTGACTTCATACAAAAGAGCTTCAAAAGACCAAAATAGCTCCATAAAGTTGAGAAACATATACCGAAAAAGCTAAATTATCAAGTACTATATAACCAAAAGACCACAATATCTTCAAAAGTCTACTATATAACTAAATTATCAAGTACTATATATATATATATATATATAAATCTAAATCTAAGGTACTTCATCGAACATGAATGCTGTCAATTCTTCCTTGACTTCGTCCAACAACTCCTGAGTGTACATGGTGTACTTACAATCATCAAAAAGTACTGCAAAATAATATAAAGTAACATAAGTTATATTATTGAACTAAATGAGTAATTATAAGAGTTGAAATGAACATAAATCAGAATGAAATAACAAACCAATTCAGGAATCATGACATCTTCGTGATGTAATTGGACAATTTCCTTCATGTATCTCATGACATAATAACCACAATCAATATGATTTGGTTGTTTAGGACACTAAAATAAAATTCACATGAAAAAAAAAAGTATTAGGACAAAGCAGTACAAGACAAACAATATATATCAAATTGCAGACAGCAAATAACAAATAGAAACAGTAGATAGTAGACAGTAGACAACAAATAGATTACAGCAAACAGCAAAACACCTTTATTGTCAACCATTTGAATGGTTTGGATAGTTGCTTTTCTGTGTACGTTTTTCCATTGATACCACGGTAGATTCTTGGAGAGCTAAAAAATTAAAAAAAAAACATTATGAAGAAAAACCTCTACTTCAAACCCTGCAACTTCAACGATACTAAGATACCATAAGGTCAAGGTTTTGATTCTATGTACCCTCTTACAGGTGAATCAAAAGGCTTATCCAGTAATTCAAGACATTGATGAACATGCTTGGAAGAATTAGTATGGTTCATGAAAATGCAACACCAGAATATAAGAAAATTAAGAGCAAAAATATGCAAGAAATCATTACCTCAAATCACAATTACAAGTGCTCCTCAAACCTCATTGCTTTGCATATAAATCTGAAAGCCTTTCAATTCATAGGAAAAAGGAAAAACAATATATTAGAGTTTCTGCCATCATGCACTGAGAAAGAATCTGCAGAATAGAAACTGCTTAGAGAGTAATGCCAGATGCCATGCAATGATGTAAATTTGTCTCTACTATAGTACGTAGCTTTTGGAAGTTAGTTCAAACTTCAAAATTGAATGAAGTTTGGTTAGCTAATTGAAATTATATGAATGCAGATTACTCTCACTGACTAACATCAGGTTTCTTCTGATCCTGACATGTAACAAGAAACTGAAGAACATGAGAAATCTAGAATTGACGATGAGTGGTGAGACATATAACTCATTATTTTACTTTTGATAAAGTAAAATAAAAGTTAGAAACGTTCAAGGATATTGATAATGGAGAATGATATTATCAATATCCTTATACCATATCTGTTGCATAAAGCCCCGCATTTGCAGCTGTGCCGACAGTGCAAATTCCATTTCACTTTGTACATGAAACTGTGTATCATTTAGAAGTCTTAGACTAAAAGTATAGTTGAAAACGTGACTTTTTTCCTCTCAAAAAATATCTTTATAGGCAAAAGCTTCCTTATGCCTTATAGAGCTTTATATGTGTTTGAGTGTGATTTTCATTGTCCAAAGCATGTACACAGTTTAACTTTAACTTTACTACATACCATATTCATCAATTGGAGCATCATAGTCATAGCTTGTGGTAATGAAACGGCACCAAAGTTAGTTCCTCCATGGTACTGGACTCCAAAAATTGATAGATTAGACTTAACATTTCTAAAACATGATTTTGCACTGTACACAAGGTGTGTGAAATACTCACATAACTAATCAAATAACCAACCTACCATATAGTAGTTAACAAATGAGCCTCGATTCTGTATGAATCTGGCAACTGAGAATGCTATGTCTTCGGCTGGTCTATAAGGGTTTGCACCACCAAAAGCAGTGTACCTATATAAAGGGAAACAATAAACTAACTATAAGATAGAGTTAAAATAATTTTCAGTTATCAAGGTGCATTTGTATTACATACCAGCCAGTCCAATTCTCTGACCAAATATTGGGTTTGTAGTTCTTGTTGGGAGTGAAGTTTTCACAGTAAAATGCATTGCAGGTGTCAATCTGTATAATCCCAATCAACACTTCTCAAAACAAATAATTAAAAATCAGAAACCAAAAACCAAAAACCAAAAAAGATAATTCAACACAAAATCTTATTATAAGAAATACTTCAAGCAAACAACCAAATTACTAGAGTTTTTCAGAACTAAAGTGAACCACTAAAGCAATAATCTAAAAGAGTAAGGGTAGTCAACTAAGGTCGAGTGGCTCACAGCAAGGTTCATAGCAAGGTCGAGTGGCTCATAGCATCACCTCCAAGAGAGGACCAGCGGCCATGGCGGTTCGGTCCTGTAGCAGCGTCACAAACTGGAGAGAGGAAAGAAGTGGTGGCTGTGGCTCCACGACGGCGGATCGCGACTTTGAGGAGAGAACAGGGACGACGTCGGTTTGCACGAACCAAGGAAGGAGAGCGGCTGCAGCAGCGAAACCAGCAGCGTTCATGAGCTCCTTCATGGCTGCGGCGGTTCGATCTGAAAGAGGGAGTCGCGATTCGCGACTGGGTGGAGAGGGAGAGCGCGAGTGTGGCGGCGGTGCGACGACCCAGGGAGAGAGAGAAAGAGAGATGGAGGCGGTGATGGTGGTTTGGTTTGGTGACGGCGGCCATGGCAAGGCCGGGGAGGAGAACCCGAATGGAGAAGGAAGGTGGAGGTGGGGCGGCGGCACCTCTAAGGCTTTGTTTGGATTGATGGAATCCAATGGAGTGGGATGGAGTGGGATGGAAACTAAGCTTGTTCCATTGTTTGGATTATATTAAGGATAATGGAGTGGAATGGATTGGGATGGTACAGATTCCATCCAATACCACCAAATGCCTCACTTTTTCATTCCCCCAAATTGGGGTGTTCCTGGTGGTATCTAATTTTATTTTCTCTTAATACCAATTTTAACCTTAAAAAAAAGGTTATAACTTCTCCTCCTGTAAGCGCCAAAATCATTTCTTCTGCCGCCAAATCTCAGTATATAATGCCCTGCTTCTTCTCTATTTTACTTGCTCCTCATCTTCCCCCTTTTTTTTCTTCTTATCAATTTTGCTGCATCCCGTGTTGTTGCCTTGTTCTGCCACCAAAACTATCAGTGCTTATCATCATATACTGATCAGAATGTTGGCATGATCAGAATTTGCATACGTTAAAAAAAAAGCTCACTAGTAGTTACAGATAATTGCAAGTTGTAAGATAAAATAGAAAATAGATAAAAAAAAAGAATAGATAGAATAAATAACGTTTTTTTTTTTGAAAAAAAAAATGTTAGTTTGTTGAGCAGTTAGTTTGTTGAGTAATTGAAACTTGGGGGAGTTAAAAGTGAGAATGGGAATTTTGTCCCATTCCATCATACAATTACCAAACAATGGAATGGTAATTTTATATTATTCCATTCCACTCCACCCCATCTCATTCCATTTGATACCATTCCGCTCCATTTAACAATGGATATCCAAACAAAGCCTAAGGGAAGAAGAAAGAATAGGGTTTTTTCCATAGGAAGCTAAGAGGGAGTGATGGATCGAAGAAGCTAGGAGGGAGCTGAGGGCTTTTCCGTGCTTTTTTTTTAATTTTTAATTGTGTAAATTTATCATTAGTGATCCCGGTTCTTTATAAAAATGGGGATTAAAAATACACCGTTATTTATAAAATTTAATTTATATTTATGATTCCAGTTCCGTGTTATTTTTTAACCAGGATAAAAAATAGCTGGAATTTTAAATATATTTCTACCTCTTTTTTATTATTTTTTTAATAAAAATGTTATTTAATCCCAGTTATAACATGGAACCGGGATTAAAATTTAAGTATTTTAAATAGTTTTTGTAGTAGTGTTTAAAGTTCATTACATTATTTTAGGAAAAATCATTCTTTAAAATCATTTAAAACTTTGAAAACGTGATTTAGGAAATTTGTTTAAGATAATTACTCTTTCAAAACACTTTTCTTAAAATAAATCTCTTTAGTATATTAAATTAATACGAGGAATTTGCGGGGTGTTACAATGACTCTTTAGTTCCAATTGGTACCATATTTTATTGTCATATTTCTTTCCAATTGGTATCACATCTCAAAGTATAGTTACAATTGTTATCATTGATTAATTGGTATCAATGTTGTGAAGAAATGATTGTTAATTTCTCTTATTTTGGCTTAAGATCTTATTTTCATATTACTTTTTGATAATGTCAAAAGGGGGAGAAAAGGTTGTTTTGTTGTTTTTATATAGGTGGAGCAAAAATTGTTAAAGATAGGGGGAGAATCAAGCTTTACTCAATTGGATTTCAAATGTCAAAAGCATTTATTGAGGGGGAGCAAGAGTCTCACAAAGTGATCAAATGGTTCAAGCATCAACAACTTCAAACAACTTCAAAACATGTTTGTCATAATTAAAAAGGGGGAGATTGTTAGATCCAGTGAGAAGGTTTTCATAATGACAAATGTTTTGATCAAGTTCAAGTTATGGAGAAGCTCACCATGTTCAACAAGATCAACAAACAACGATGATGGAGAGAGAACAAGCTCATGAAGATTCAAGTTGTGTATTGTATTGTAATATATTTATTTTGAGTCTTAGAGTTTGATGAGTTTGGGTAGAGTTATTAGAGGGTAGTGAATCTCTATCAAGCGCATGATCATATTATATTTTGAGTATTCACTTAACCTAAAATCAATAGGTGGCTTAAAGGTTTGAAAGAAAAGGTTTAGTTTTGAGAAAACAAGTTTTTAATTGACTTTTACAGTGGCTAATCAATTAAGTAGAGTGACTAATCGATTAACACACATTTAACAGTGCTTAATCGATTAAGGCTATAGGTTAATCAATTAACACCTGTTTTACTGGTTTTTAAAATACGTTTTTCACTTCTCAAAATCAATTTTAAAGTTTCCTAACTTTTGGGTATTCTATATAAACCTTTTCCTAACCTTTGTGAATGATGAGAACAAATCAATTTCATTTTTCATTTTTCATATCATTTTGGAAAGATCAAAGCCACACTATTCTCTCTCACTTTCTCAAAGATCAAAGCTTTAATTTTCACATTCTATGATCAAGAATTTTTGAATCTCATGTGTTGATATTTTCATAGTTCTTGAAAGAGATTCATAGGATTGTTATTGTTTTCTATTGAGTTGTAATCATTGCAAGGAGGCAAACATTCTACAACAAAGGAAGTCTTGGTGGTTGTTCATCAAGCAAATCAAGTTGGAAGTCTTGTTGTGTTAACAAGCAAATTGGAAGTCTTGTTGTGAGGAATCAACAAGAAATTGGAAGACTTATTGTGGGGTTATCAACAAGCAAGGGAAGAAGGTTAGATTAGATTTCAATAGGATTGCAAGACAAGAGTGAGGTATCTCTTGGAGGCTATCAAGAAGGGGGTCTTGAGAGGCGTATTACTTGTAATTTGAGAATTCTAATTCCTTTAGTGAAGAATCTCTCTTGGTTGAAGAGGGGACTGGATGTAGCTCACGGTGGTTGTGAGTGAACCAGGATAAATCACTGTGTAGTATCTCTATTCCCTTAACACTTTACATTCTTGTCATTTCATATTGTTCTTGATTGAAAACCTAGAAAAGATTGATTTTTCATAATTGAATGAATTAGCTTTTAATTTGTGTAAATTGAATTGGGGAAAATCATTTTCATAACCTAGGTAATCAATAAGAATATTGGTGTTAATCAATTCCGCTTAATCTCTGATTTTATGTGTTAATTGATTGATTTTCGTTTTTGATTGAAAAGTGATTTTTCAGTTTTAACAGTGGTTAATCGATTAACTGAAGGTGTTAATCGATTAAGCAAAAATATGCTTTCAGGCATTAATCGATTAACTGGTCAGCTTAATCGATTAACTCAAAGTTTTTCAAAGGTTAGTCGATTAACAACTTTGCTTAATCGATTAAGGGCTGAAGTGTTTGTAAAAATCATTCGTTTTAATTGTTTTGATTTGTTTCATTCGAAAATCTTTCAAGGTTTCTTAAACACCTATTCAACCCCCCCTTCTAGGTGTTCTCCTAGGGTTCCTTAGTTAATTCACCCACCGATTGTAGTTCTCACACATACATTAGTGTGTGTGTGTATATATATAATCAGAATATATATCCAATATCAAAAAGGAAAACTCCCTTGGATTGCCTTCCGATAAGCGCTTGTTTAATGTCCCGAGCCTGACGGTGGAGCCCCACTCAAGGAGGTCTCAATAATCTCGATATGGAAGTTCACTTCTTTTTCCCTATACATCCTACATTCTCACCACCTGAGTGTTGGATGCAATTGATATGGAAGTACTTAATGGAAAATGATTAAAAGATTGATATTGCTTTGAGTTTGTATAAACATAGAAAAGTAAGAATGAAGCTTAATTGGATTATGAACGTAGGAAAGGTTAGGGACATGGTTTGATTGATAGAGTTATAACAACCTTGGATAAAAATATGAACTCCTCCCATGTTAACAACAATTTCAAAGGCAGTAAGAACTCGATTCCTCAAGGCACTTACTTTGTATTATTATTTTAGACACCTTAATCCTTTAAGCGAGTCCTTAACTATTAATCCTTTGATTAAGAACACTGGAATTACAAATGTTTTAAAATTTCCTAAAAGTATTCCTTCGATTTGTGAAATTACAATGTTTGATTAAAGGGCTAATTCATTCACTAATTTCCCAATTGAAGGATTAAATCCCAAATCATAGAGAGGCCAACTCTATGAATACTTGAAAACACATAATCAAACAATTAACAAAATAGAAGAATTCATATAAAACCAAGATTGAATATCACAAATTCATATTAAATCCACCACATCCCTAATAGAAACTTAGCTATACATCATAGAGAAATAAAAGCAAAAGGGAAAGAAAAACCCCAAGAGTGTCATGAAGCTTTCCTATCCCCAAGAGTTGATTGTCTCTCCAGAATCCCTTTCTTTGAAGATCAAGCCCTTCCTTAGTGCTCTCCTCTTCCTTTTTTCTCTTTTCTTCCAAGTTCTGAATAAGTTGAAAAGTAATTGGAAATCGGTTTTTATCCTCAAAGTCACCCAAAGGTCACAGAATTCGTGTAAAATCTAACAATAACTGATTCTCACGCCCAGACGCACAGAACTGGTGCTTGGGCACCTCTGTGCATGTGACCTATGCGCTTAAGCACATCTAGGCGGGTGCGCCAGCTATGTGCGCTTAGGCACGAATCGTCACGGTTTAACCCCCATTGGTGCGTGGGCGTGAAGTATGTCACGCCTAAGAGCCCCAATTGGCCTAAAACCTGATTTTATCACTTCGTGTACTTCATTTACAAGGCTCTTACCATCCTTTGATGTTTCTTTATCAATAATCATGAACTTCATGCCTTGAAGTACTTGAAATAATTGTTAAAAAGATCCATCAGGTGATGAACTTAAAATCTAATCAAAATATGACAAATAGGTAGTAAACAAAACAAAATCTGAGATAAAAGGGAATAAATACGAAGGAAAAAGCAAACAAATTGGACTCTCAACAAAATCCTAAGTTTTAAATAAGTATCAAATTCTTTTTTTATGGTAATCGAGTAACCTTCACGATAATTGATTACGTCCTCTCAGTCATTTAAGTATTTTCCCTAAGATTCCATGGATAAATTTTGCTACAATTATTTATTTATATGTAATTTAATTAATTAGAACAGTATAATATGAAGTTGAAATCGAAGTCGATCATCAATAAGAATTATATAATGATTTTGTACATAACGGGGGTACGTGAAAGAAAGTGAGTTTATAGTGTAATTTTAATCAAACTTTGAAGTTCGAAGGAAAGATAAAAATGAAATTCAAACATCACTTTGCAATGGGTTTGCAATGAGGTATGCAAAAAATAATACATTATTATTGGGTATCAAATGGGAATTGTAAAGGGTTAGTCTTGGACGGTGACTCATTTGTGGCCTTGAGAAGTATTGTGGGTAGGAAAGTCCTATGATGAGCAACAATTGATATCCTCTCTCGGGATATTTTAGCATAACTACAATGTTTTTGTCGTCCTCTTACTAATATTTTGGCCAGTAGAGGATGGTTGTCAGTATGGTCTAATCCTTGGAGGATTCGTGTTGAGTTTTATACTCGTTGTGAGATATTTACTCTTGATCGCTTTTAGTTAAAAAGTGATTCACAAGAAAGTTGATGTTATTGGATTCTAGACTAAGAGTGAACGGTTACAAGTATTGCATTCAGATAAACAATTGTTTAAAACACTTGTATTATCATGCATTATTGACATAAGTTATATGTTACTTGTTTTTATTTCGTTTCAATTATTTTAGTTGCTATTTATATAGTGATATATTAATAACTTACTTGTTGACTTTCTGGCAAGTATACCAGATCGTACAAGTAATAGAGTAAGTAGAGTATCGTTCCCACGAGGATTAGTGTTATGGTAATTATCACCTTAATATGGTTAAACTAATGAAATTAAAGTAAAAAGATGGATTTAAAAAGAAAGGGTATAAAGTTTGTAACATTGAAATAAAACTAGAAAAAACATAAAAAGTTAGGAACATGGTTTCATCGTAGGACTGTAGTTACTACTTATGAATTTCAGCTTTTTCTTAAATCAACAACAATTCCAGAATTAGTAAAAACTCGATCCCTCAAGGCAATTACTGTTTCTTATTAAACTAAACCACTTAATCTCTTAAGTGAGTTTTAATTTAATAATCATTAATTAAAACACTGGAATTTATTACGTTATATGATTCCCCAAAAGTATCCCTACGAGTTGAGCAATTATAAAGTTTGATTGAAAGGCTGAGTCTAATTCCTAATTTCCCAATTGAAGAATTAGACTACTAAACATAAAACAACGCCTTTTTATGTAAAACGATTAAAGCACAATCAAACAATTGATTTAAATGAAAAACATCAATTCATAAATAGGAAAACTATTCAAGATCTATACAAATCCACCATATTCCTAACAAGGAGTTTAGTTACTCATAATGGGAGAAGAAAAACAAAATAGGAGAGGGAAACTCATGACAAGAGATATAAGATTACCAATAATTAATCTCCAATCACCAAAGTGGATTCCTTCGTTGATGATCATCAACCTCCATGTTTTGCCTCCAAGCTCTCAATAATTGTCTCTCTAAACTCTGATAATACTCTCTAATAAACCTAACAAAACCTATTTTTAAAGTCCAAAACAAATCCCTAACAAATCTCCTAAAAGATTATGTTTGTAATTATCCACTTTCGGCGCGCGCCTGGGTGCACAGAAGCTTACACCTAGGCGCGAGAAATCCCATGAAAATTGAGATTTTGACCCCATTTTTAAAACTGCAGACCCACGCACGCCTAGGCGGACAAAAGCTTGTTCTTGGGCGCTATAGACACAAAAATCCCAACTTTGCTCTTCTTTGCTTCAATCTCAAGGCTTTAAAGCTCTTTTTCTTTCCTTTGCCAAAAATCACCAATTTATGCCTCCTAAACATGAAATTAAAACAAAAAAGCTAAAAAAAACCCTCAAGGACCTCATTCCTCATTATTATTAGTCAAAAACTCAATCTTTTTCCTAAATTACTTGAGAAATAAGCCTAAAATCTATGTAAAAGGGGGTAATTCTCACTCAAAAAATCATATATTGGACCCAAATCATTACTCCATATACGTATATGTTTGTTAGGTACTAATGATTTAGAATCGATACCTTTGATGTTTGGAGATGAGACCACTCCCGACAGGGGAGTGGGACTATAAGGATTATTTAGCAACATTTGAGGGAGATGTAAAGATCACTTTGCGTCATAGAAATCCTCGATTGCGACTACGGCCAAGGAAGTTTCGTTTGCCCATGATCTATACAATGCATGTGCCACCAGCGTTTACCTATCGTCATAGGTCCCAGGCATCAAGCCTCCTTAGATCCCCTTCACTTTGTTACAGAAGATGTCCCCCTCTTCACACATGAGAGCAAATTGTTAAAGTATTCTCATACTCATGCTTGTAGGTCCAGGACTCTATTGCCACTTGAGTATGTTCCGGGTGGAGGGATGGATAATTATGACGAAGAGGAAGACGAGGAGGAGCTTATTAAAGAGGAAGAGGGGGAGGATCCATTCGAGGGATCTACAAGGAGTTAATGGAGGTGTAACCATGTAGATAGGAGGGCACTAGCTGCCTTGGAATGGTATGATTTGTTTTAATTTAAATTTTGTGGAGTTGTGAACTAAGGCTCTGGGGGTGTAACTTATCTTTTGGGTAATATATATTGCAACACCCTCTTTCGTAACGACCCGAGTAATTAAGGAATAAATAATTAAAGTAGGTACCCGAAAATATTATGGACTTGGTAATGTATTAGAATTTATAGGAAATAAATTTTTCTTTTCTTTTCCTTTGAAGTTCTAATGGTCAGGTGTGCAAAATCACAAAACCTCTGGATCTCGGAAAATAACGTACACATTGATTAAACATTGGATTCGGTGTCCTTTGACATTAATAAAATATAACTTAGGTACTTATAAAAATAAAGGATGAGGTAGCATTCTCTTGACATTAAATACTTAATATAGTTTTGTTATTATAACTAACGATGAGGCTATCTCTCGTAAATTTAGAGCATACAATATTATTCTTTGGAAATAACACAGCCGAATTTCTTTTGAAATAATATCAGAGTAAGCGAAAAATCATTGGACTATGATTAATAGATATAAACATAGTATATATATATATATAGATCAATGGTAAAGTGAGTACATAGTCCAAGTAGTTAGAAAACTGAGTCCAGGATACAAGTCCATAAAAACATAAATATAAAAAGTAGGGATCTATGCTCTAGAGCTCCCAAAAATATGTACAATGTATATAACAACCCAAAGATAAAGGCTCCAGAGCTGATCCAGATGTAGCAGTAGCAGTAGTAGTAGTCCAAGTCACCAGAGTAGCATCCATCCATCCATCCATAGGGTCCACAATAGGTGCAGATCGGGTCCAGGATCCGCACTATCTATATTATGCCTATACCTAGGAACCACTCGGTCCTCCTCGAGGTCTAGTAGCCGGCTCGACTAGTACCTCCTCCTCGCTCTCTCCCTCCTCTGGGTCCTCCTCAATCTCGTCTGTCGGGGTAGAGACCCTACTACTGGTAGAGCTGTCAAAACGGGCCTGCGGGCCGGGTTCGGGCCGGCCGGGTTCGGGTTCGGGCCAAACCGGGCTCGGGCCAAAAAGCCTGGTTATAAATTAAGTACCATAGTATCAAACCCAAACCCGCCCTAAGCGGGCTTCGGGCCGGGTGCGGGCCGGCCCGCATCACCTTTTTCTTCTTCTTTTTTTTTTTTTACAATTCAACCCCTTCAAAAAAATATATATTTATTTTTCAAAAAATTAATGAATAAACTTCCTTTATTTTTTACACATATTTTTTTAAACAATAATAAGTGTTTTATTCTTTTACACATTTTTTAGAGGATATATTTGATTTTCTATTCTTACATAAATTAAAATGTATGTATAACTCATATAGGACAATTAATGTTGTGCTTTGATTTGTTCAGGTGCATTTTTGATATGTGAATATTGATAAAAATTAAGAGAATTTTATTATAAGTGTCTTTTTACACATATAAAATTAAAAAAAAAATTGAATTTTTTTCTTTTTTTCTGGGCCGTCGGGCCAGCCCGAACCCGGCCGGGTTTACCCGGCCCGAACACGAACCCGAACCGGGCCGGCTAAATAGCCGGGGTTGAATAAACAGGCCATATTAAAGAGCCCGAGCCCTATTATTTTTCGGGCTTTTTGGCCCGGCCCGGCTAGTCCGGCCCATTTTGACAGCTCTAACTACTGGGTCTAGGATCTACAACAGGTGCAGTCCTAACAGTACCCGTTGAACCAGGTGAGGGGACATCAGAATCAGTGAAAACTCTAGAAGCGAAGGGATGAGAACGAGTGGCTGATTGAAAACGAAAACTATGGAACCTACGTACAGGTCGAGCTGGCTGTGGTGGTCCCTAAAAGTATAGAAAGGGGGTACATGCATAGTATAGATAATAGGAACCCTAAACCTATGAGGGCGGACACGAGCAAGGGGGTTAGGGTGATTGAGAGTGAACTCCACCTCACCCTCAAAGGTAGCTCGGTGCTCCTCGAATGTCCATACACCACTAGGGATGGGTCTGATCTCTTCGCAAGCTAGGTATTTGGCCATCACCTATAAAGGCACAGGGATAAGCAACAACATACATATAATCGAAAGAGAATAAAGGTTTAACATTCTATATGCATATCAGATATGAAACAATCATATAATCAATTATAGGTCATTACGAAAACACAAGTCAATGACAAGTAAGAATGTACATAATATGCTCACACTCAGGTTATTAATCAAATAACATTTACTTATTTATGTGTGGCATGATGTATGAATGTCATATCATCAGTCCTATCTTCCATAGAAACTATTTCCTTTTTTTTTCGGGGCGACCACCTTATAACTCCATGTACAATTCATGTACTCGGTACCTTTGCGGGGTACAATTCAATACAATTCCTTGGAAGTGTATTACGCTCAAGCTTGGTAGTGATTCAAAACGCCGCAACCTCGCAGACGTCACGCTCCAACGTAATAATCACATCATCAGTATCCTCACACTGGCCACGTTTCCATTTATAACAAATAAACGTGTCATCAAGCAGGACGTGTTTGGCGCTCCCAGAGGCCCTCCCCAGGTTATAAAAATAACCGTGACAATTCGATCTATCAACCAACTCCATGCATGTATGCATCACAATAAATTCCATTGATTGGTATTTAAATTACTTGATAATATCCAACATTATGTCCAAGTAATTAAATCATTTTTCATGAACATTTTCAAGAAAATAATTAAAATACCCAATCAGTTATTTTTCAATTTCAAATTCATTCCATAATGTTTATTTAAATGTTAAATTTATGGTTCAGAAACAAAAATGGTATTTTTAAGTATTTTCAGCACTGGTAATCGATTATCAGAAACTAGTAATCGATTATCACGTGCATTTCTTTTTTCAGGTTCAGAAACAGGGCAGATAATCGATTACTATATCGTGGTAATCGATTACCCCTGAAAGTAAAACACTAAAAATTGGGTTTTAACATACCATTTTCATTTTTAACCAAATCTAACCCAAACCAAACATTCACAGAGTTCATATAACATATTATGAACATGTTTATGCACTGAAACTTCATAAATTCACAGAGAATGCACAAATTCACTCAATTATGCATAAAACATTAAATTCAACAACTCAACATACCAAAACTTCAAATACTCAATTAAGTCATGGTTTCAGATTCTTAATAGCTTGCATCCATCAAATATTACTTGCTCAAATCAGTTTTAAAGCATGAATTGGTCTCCAAACCAAATTCCTTATTCAAACTAAGCCCTTAGAGCCTCTTGATGGCTCTCTCATTAAAATCATACACTTTAATTTCAAACTAGTGTAGGTTTAGCTTTGCCCTTACCTCACAGACGTGATCAAACAGAAACTTTACAGAAAACAAGCTTCCAAATTCGATTTCCCCAAAATCTTCTTTTCAGCAGCACATGCAGACCAGTTTTCAACAGGGGTTCAAGATCACGATTTTTGACCAACATAATCAGAGCTGGAAGTAAGCTCCAGATCTCAGGTTTTCAGTTTGACAGATTTGGAACTCCAACGTGCTGGAATCGATTCTCTTCACACACAAACTCTCAACTCACGATTTCAGTGTCTTTGTGAAGCTCAAGATGTAAGCTTCACAATGGTGTATAATTTGTAAATTATTGTCTGGAATCAAGGAAGAACAAGGAGCTCAATTTCAAGAACCCTAAACTGAGTTGTTCATGCAATTTCTTCAGAACTTTGGCAAAATGAGGTTTCAATCCTCAACAATTGGGTTTAAATAAGAAAAATCAAGTAGCATGCAGCTCGACACGCGTATTAGGACGTGTCTTAAGGCTTAATTCATGTCAATTTTAGGTGATTTGGGTGTTGCCTCATCAAACGCACTATGAACTGGTGCTGCTGCACTTCGGTAATCGATTACCACGACTGAAATTTTCAAAAAATTATATTTTATTGAATTTCCCTCCAAAACCTTTTCTAATATTACCTTTAGGTCCTTAAACAGGGACTAATATGCAAAACTCCTATTTTCTCATGAAAAAATAACCATCAAATTATTTTCATGCATTCTCACTTAATAATGCATACACAAAATACATATTTAATCGAAGATTAAAATAAAAGTAATTAATTATAAATAAACTTTATAATTAAACTTTCATTAATCAAGGATTAAAAATTTGGAGTGTTACATATATTATAAATAGTTAAGTTACCCTAATTTTGTCTATCTCGTTATTAGGTTTAGTTTTGCTTAGAAGGAATGTTGGGTTAAAGATTATATGTAAATAGTAATGATGGAGTAATAGTATCACATACGTTTTAGGTTAAACATCTTGTTTAGTTTATTTTAAGTTAGTTTGTGTTAGTTTTATAAAACAAAAATAATTCATGAAATCAAAGTTTCTATACAAATATATTATATTATTTCGGGTTAAAATTCGAGGCGTTACACTTTAGTAGTGTTAGTGCAAAGGCTCCATCTGCCATGGAGTATGGCTTTACATATTATATCTAGTTGTGTGACTTTGACCAAAATTTGAGTTGCAAGCCTAGGCACGAAATGGCTAGGTGTAGTAATGATGCAAAACCTTTTCTAATGTTACCTTTAGGTCCTTAAACAGGGACTAATATGCAAAACTCCTATTTTCTCATGAAAAAATAACCATCAAATTATTTTCATGCATTCTCACTTAATAATGCATACACAAAAAACATATTTAATCGAAGATTAAAATAAAAGTAATTAATTATAAATAAACTTTATAATTAAACTTTCATTAATCAAGGATTAAAAATTTGGAGTGTTACATATATTATAAATAGTTAAGTTACCCTAATTTTGTCTATCTCGTTATTAGGTTTAGTTTTGCTTAGAAGGAATGTTGGGTTAAAGATTATATGTAAATAGTAATGATGGAGTAATAGTATCACATACGTTTTAGGTTAAACATCTTGTTTAGTTTATTTTAAGTTAGTTTGTGTTAGTTTTATAAAACAAAAATAATTCATGAAATCAAAGTTTCTATACAAATATATTATATTATTTCGGGTTAAAATTCGAGGCGTTACACTTTAGTACTGTTAGTGCAAAGGCTCCATCTGCCATGGAGTATGGCTTTACATATTATATCTAGTTGTGTGACTTTGACCAAAATTTGAGTTGCAAGCCTAGGCACGAAATGGCTAGGTGTAGTAATGATGTGCAAACGATGTTCCTGAAAGGATAACAATCGTCCTAGAGAATGTTATTCAACCAAATCATCAACGTTCTATAGAACTATTACAATTTTGTATATTTAGTATTAGGTTTTAATCCAAGTCCTTTGTTAATTGGGGAGTATGAATTAAATCAATTAATCATGTTTTATTAATGAGGTTAAGTGAACAATAATATAAATGATTTGACACCATGTCTTAACCTAAAACCTTAAGGCATTAGGTTCATGGGTCTTTCTACTTATATATTGTTCAACTTACCATATTTTAGTCCATGTGGGACTTGTTTGGTTTATATATCTCAACACTCCCCCTCAAGTCCAACTAGGAAAACTAAACCTAGTTGAGACTTGTCATTAATTTTTGCCATGGGCTTGTACTTCAAGTGAGCCTGCCTTTCTAGGTCGCATTCATTCTTGAGCGCCTGAGCAAGTGCTACTTTTTGACTTGAGTTGGCCCAGGTCTTTTTGTTTGTTTTTATATGGTCCTTGGATCATTAGACTCTGATACCATATTACAATTTTGTATATTTAGTATTAGGCCTTTAATCCAAGTCCTTTGTTAATTGGGGAGTATGAATTAAATCAATTAATCATGTTTTATTAATGAGGTTAAGTGAACAATAATATAAATGATTTGACACCATGTCTTAACCTAAAACCTTAAGGCATTAGGTTCATGGGTCTTTTTACTTATATATTGTTCAACTTACCAGCATATTTTAGTCCATGTGGGACTTGTTTGGTTTATATATCTCAACAAGAACTTCAAGGACTCACAAAATTTAGTAAAAATATCCACCTAAAGTACATATCTCAAGGGATGAAGGTACCTTAGATTATAACCCCATATATTAGTACTGAGATTTAGTTTAGGACTGCCGAAAATAGTATAGCCACTACATGATTATCTGGACTGGTTGAACATGATTGATTTTATTTAATGGATTCAGAATATTATAAGCTTGAATTATCTAGACTAGAAAATATGTCAATTTAATGGATTCAAAATATTATTATAGGCTACTTGAATTATCTGGACTGGTTGAACATGATTGATTTGATTTTGGATTTGCTTGTGCACTTGGAGGGTGCAATACACAAAGATTATTGATTAATTAAATCTTGTTGGCACTGGTTAGGCGCATTGGAATTGTATTAATATTAACATTGACAATGCATTGATTTGGTGCATACATGAGGAAGTGTAAGACACTCACTCTACTTGACGCGATATTATCTTCCATTGCATGTTGAAGCTAGAGAAGATAGTATTTTATGCTCGATATTGTCTAGCTTACTAGAGTTAGCGGAGATAGTATTTGATGCTTGATACTGTCGTGCACATTGGAGCTAGCGAAGATGGTAGCGAGATACGACTCCACGAGAAACAATCCAAAATTAAGAAGATTTTTAAGATGGGTCGATCACCCTGAAATTGAATCAAATTAATGTTGCTAATTATTAAAAGCTTTAATAATTTATTAATTGTACCATGACATTGCTAACACTTTAGAAGAGTAGTGGAGAGAAAAAATATCGGCCTCATCGCTTTGGCAATGGGTTGAAAAAGAAAAGAAGAAGAAGGAAGGAAAACGATGGTGATTCATCAAGAAGCAAAGATAAGTCCTTTGGGTATGATGATCCACTAATGCGTGGGCTACTACTTTTGATGCTCATATAGTCTTGCACATCGATATCATTATGACGATTGGCACCCACTTATCTTAATCCATATCGGTGAGAGGATGGGTCTGAACTTGGTCGACGTGGCACTCAATTTCGTGGAATTGTTAAGTAATTATTATTGATTATATAGGCTATTGAGCATTGATTGTATTGAGAGTGTTATTGACTCCTGAAGCCATGCGATAAGATGTTTGTACTCCTGATTGCTTTTCGAACTAGGTTTGGTTACGTTGGTCTTGAAGAGGAGATGTATCGCGTGTGATTTTTTGAGAGTGTCGTATACCATGTATCATAAATCCCAATTATCTTGGTTGTAACCCTGACAATATGATTAACATTGACTAATTTATCACGTAGGTACTTGATCGATTCGAGAGCATGGGTTACTTTAATTATTTGATTATATGTTGCATGATCCTACTTGCTTAACATGCGATCGATTACATGTTTTATATACCTTCTAAGTGATGATTGTTGATTGTTGTCCTGATGCTATATTCTTAGTTCTTACCCTTCTAAAATGTCAAATGAATTTCATTCATTTAGATGTCTCACTCCCTCTGTTTTCTTTGTTGGGTTTCCTTCTTTTCTTCTTTCCATTTGATGGGTCCATTTTTCGTTGGTACTTCAATTCACTTCTACATACCCCCTTACGGGTGGTTCAGATATATAGGATGGATCCTACTGGGCATAAGGTGATGACCGCTCAATGTCATGAAGAGATCAAGCTGCTCAGTGGAGGACACCAAGTGTTATCCTTTTCTCTACCACCATCCTTTGTCCTCCTTCCTAATGGAGATGATGATGACCCACCAGCAAACAACAATGATGCACTTGAGGAAGAGATATCCTTCCCTTTGTATTTATGGTAATAGATTTTATTGAAGAAAAGTATCAACATAGAAGAGTCCACTTAGCTTGAATAAACGTGAAAACATTTTTGAAAATTCTAAGTCATTCCTTTATGCAAAATTATTATACAATTACGTGCTACGACGTTGAGGAAAATGGTTTTATAATGAATATGTGACCTTTCGGATCTGGGTTGGGCATAAGCAAATGTGTACTTCTATTCTCGTCTAGAAAAATACTATTTTTGACAACACTACTATATTGGTCCAAGTTTTTTAGATTAAAAATCAATCCTTTAAGTGTTTTTTTTTAAATAAGTTCTATAAGTTATTGTCTTCTATTAAGTTCATTTATTCCATTAATTTTATCGGTTATTGACACATTATAAAACTAGCTCTTACCCCGTGCAATGCACGGGTTATTGATATTTTAATTTTTTTTATATTAAATATTTTAAATTAAAAATTATTATTATTTTTATTATAAAGTAAAGATTATTATTAAACAATAACCAAAAATACAAACGGGGGTTTGCTCAAGCGGTGCGATCCTGTCAACTTGAGAACTTGGGAATATGGCCTGAGACTAAGAAGTGACAGGTTCGATTCCCGGTTAACACATCCTGTTGGGAGAGGCATAAGAACGCGACCTCGTGCGAGATTAGTCTCAAGGGTTCCCTGGCATTAAGGGTGCTCTTGGGGACACATGTGAAACTGACCAAAGAGTACAAACAAAAAAAAAACAACAACAAAATATAATTATATAAAAAGGTAGAAGTTCAAACCAAACCCAATACTTTAAAAAAATTAATCTGAATGATCCTGTTGATAAATTTTATACTTCTTCATATGAACAAAAAATGTAACACTTTTTACCTAAGATATTCCTTATTTATTTTTTGGATAAATTGACATTTTTATATATGATTATCAAATTTATTATGATAAATAAATATTAAATAAGAATTGAACATTTTGATTTTTTTTATATTTATGAGATGGATGGATTAGTTCTTTTTTTTACAATTAGTATATTTTTTAATAAGATTATTAAATCTGTTGTTAATAATCATAATTAAATATTTTTATCTTTTTAATCAATTATCTTATCTCAAGTTAATAATAAGATTAAATCCTAAAAATCTTTATCTTATCTCAAGCTAAATATTTTTATTATTTTGTATGATTATCTTTATCTTATTGGATCTTAATATTTATTTTATTTTATTTTCTTTTTTTTAAACACTTATCAAATCTTAATATTAAAAAATGGAGACATATGCTATGACCATAAAAGTCTCCTCTCTTTGGATTTATCTTTTTGAGGATAATAATTACTTTTTTTAACATATAGATAAAAATATGTATTACTCTAAAGGATAATAATTACTTATTAACACGTGATGATTACTCTATAGGATAATAATTACTTATTTAATATTTATTTATCATAATAATTACTTTTTTTCCTTATACATGAGATATTGTTTTTCTCGCGAAAAAAAGATACAAATGTAAAGTTTATACGCATTATCACGTGTTTATAAAAAGATAAACCATGAATGGAAACTATAGAGTAGGAGATAAGTGATGATTACCATTATCACGTGTCACATGACCAAATAATTTGTAAAAATTAAATAACAAAAGGGAATGGTAATCATGTGTGAACTACCAATATATTGATGTATGAGTTTTACTTGACATGGTCAAAGTAACATGTACTCCCTTGCCACATCATTATTTACACATTTAACAAATCTAGACTAATGATAAAGACCTAAATTAAACGATTAATCCCAATTATAGTTCTTCACGCAGCAATGAAGCATATGAAGCTTGTTGTTCTCCCAATGTTCTCCCCATGTTGTTGTTGGGAATTCATTGCCGCTATAGATGAAGCTTCAGCCAATGCAAAATGACAATTGTGATGAATGCGTGTAGTGAGATTGCAACTTATATGGTGATACATTGGAAGAGACGGTGGTTCATGAACAATAAAAAAGAGAGGAGAATGATGAAGAAGGTGACTTTCATGACTTGAGAAATCATCATATTTATAGTTTGAAATATGTGATAACTAAAAAGATATTTGGGTTTATCATGAACTCAAGCATCATCTATTTTACAAAATGAGGATAATGATTTCACATATTCCACATATAGATAATTTATTTAATTTTAAATATTAATTTTGGACAGATAATTTATTTAATTTTAAATTATCATTTTGATTAAAGAAGATGTTATCTACCTACAAATGCTCTGATGCGAGTATTCTTTAAGCAGACAAATGTGGTGCCTCGAAAAGGGATGTTTTTATATAAGTACTAGCTCTCACCCCGTGCAATGCACGGGTTATTGATAATTTAATTTTTTATATTAAATATTTTAAAGTAAAGATTGTTTTTATTTTAAAATAAAGATTATTATTACACAACAATAAAAAAAATATACAAAAAGGCTGAGACTTAAATCAAACACTACAATTAAAAAAATTAATTTAAATGAGTTTCTTGAGAAATATTGTACTTTCTTGTATAAATAAAAAGTAACACTTTTTATCTGATATCTTATTTATTTAATAGATAAATTAACATTTTTATATGATTATCAACTTTATTTTAAAGAATCAAAAGTAAATCATATTTAAATATTTTCATCTTTTTTTGTTTGGTGTTATTATAAGTAAATTTAAGGATAAATTAGAATATTTCGTATTTCATAGGACATGAAGACGACATTGAACTTGTTATTCTTGACTGTCTTGATTAATTAACACATTGCATTTTATAAGGAATATAATGACTGCTCTTTTTTTATATATTTTTAATATTATATTTGTTTATGTATAGATGAGTATTAAATTAATGTATTTCTTATTTAGATGAAGTAACACTTTTTATATATCATTTTTACGTTTATTATGATATTATGATTAATTGGAGTGAAATCAAAAATAAACTTTTTTTTAATATTTTTTGTTTGATGGTATTATGAGTATATTTAATAAGGATATATCAAAATATTTCTTATTTCATGGAACATGATAATTTAGTATTTTTTTAATATAAATTATATCTTTTTAATATGATTATCACGTTTATTATTATTATTATTATTATTATTATTATTCATATTTAAATATTATTATTATTATATTTTGGTTCACATGTTTGTCTCACATTATCATGTCAGTATTACGTTGAATGGTTTGACAATAAACAAAAAATTGTACCAAGTCATAAGTTCGGTAGTCAATAATACTTATCTTATTTGCACTCCTAGAAGTGCACTCATAAAAAAAAAAACAAAACAAAAAACTAAAATTTGTTCCCACCGTTTTTTTGACTTTTATTCTTCGGTTTCTCACCCCTCCTTTCAAAAATAGATTTTTTTTTGTATTATTCAAATATATATTTTTGTACTTTAATATAAGTTCCTCTCTAACCAAAATTTATTACCATAAATAAAATTAATTATAAGCAAATATTTCAATTCTTTTTAGATAAATATAAACTTTTGTTAGATATTTGGGTTTATCATGGACTCTTTGCTATAATCATAGAAGTTTCATCTCTTTGGGTTTATCTTTTAGAGGATAATGATTATTTTTTTTATATCAATAAACTTTTGTTAAATGTTTGGGTTTATCATAGACTCTTTAATATGATCATAGAAGCCTCATGTTTTTGGGTTTATCTTTTTGAGGATAATGATTATTTTTTTTTTGTAAAAAAGTGATACTGAGGATAATGATTTCACAAAAAATTAATTATTAGCAAATATATCAATCTTTTTTAGCTTTTTGAGGATAATGATTAAATTTTTTTTTAAGTTCCTAACCAAATAATCCCTAAGTTTTTTTATAGATTAATCCCTAAGTTGGTAACCACGTAAATTTTTTAAGATAGGAATAGATTAATGCTTTAAACTTTAAAGGTGCAGCCTACTGTTTAAGGTGTAGCTCACTCTTTGCTAGCTATTAGCACCAAATTAAGGAGATCGATAGATACGTGCAATCACAACCGCATTGATTAACTAAAAGGGACGTAATTGTTTTGTTTCCAATTCTAGAGTAATAGGTTACCATACTAAATCACCCTTGTTGTTCTCTATCTCAATAAGTCTTCAATGAAATAGACAATGACAAACACAAAATGATGAAAGAGAGATTTGAAGGTGAACCAAAGTTAAAGAATGAAGGTGAGATCATGTTATATATAGTGATTTTTTTAAATTTTTTTTTTTAGGATAATGATTACTTTTTTTTTCAACAAACTGAGGATAATAATTTCACATACAGATAATGCTCAAGTATCATCTTTTTGTGTTTATCGATCTTTTTGAGGATAATGATTTTTTTTAACAAAATGAGGATAATGTTTCAACATATTCCATATATAGATAATTTATTTAATTTTAAATATTAATTTTGAACAGATAATTTATTTATTTTAAATTATAATTTTGATTAAAGACGATATTTTCTATCTACATATTGTCTAGTGCGAGTATTTCTTAAGCGAACAAACGTGGGGTCTCGAAAATTTTTCTGACAAACTTGTTGCCTCGAAAAGGGATGTTTTTATATAAGTACTAGCTCTTACCCCGTGCAATGCACGGGTTGTTGATATTAAATTTTTTTATATTAAATATTTTAAATTAAATATTATTATTATTAAACAATAACAAAAATAATTATAAAAAAAGGATTATTCAATATACTTTATTATGATAAATAAAAAATTATTATTATTTTGATTTTTTTGTTTGATGGTATTATGAGAATAATTAATGATAAATCATAATATCCCTTATTTCATTGGATATGAATTCATTGGAAGATAATGACAGTTCGTTTTTTAATATTATATTTATTTATGTATAGATCAATATTAAATTAATGTATTCCTTATTTAGTTGATCGATAATTAGCATGTTTTATTAATTAGAATGAAATCAAAATTAAACTTTTTTATTTTTATCCTGTGCAATGCACGAATTATTAATATTTAAATATTTTAAAGTAAAGATTATTATTAAACAACAATAAAAAATGAGCTTGTTGAAAAATTTTGTACTTCCTTATATAAATAAAAAATAACATTTTTTATATGAGATTTTCCTTATTTATTCAATAGATAAATTAACATTTTTTACATGATTATTAACTTTATTATGATGAATCAAAAGTATATCAGAATTAGATATTCCTTATTTATTTAATAGATAAATTAATACTTTTAATGATTATCAACTTTATTATGATAGTTAAAAATAAATCAGAATTAAATATTTTGATTTTTTTGTTTATTGGTATTATGAGAAAATTTAAGGATAAATTGGAATATCCACTATTTCATAGAACATGAAGACGACATTGAAATTATTATTTTTGATTATCTTGGTTAGCACATTGCACTTTATTATGAATATAATGTTGTCTTTTTTTATATATATTTAATATTATATTTGTCTATGTAAAGATGAGTATTAAATTAATGTATTCCATGATTAATTATTAGAGTGAAATGAAAATTAAACTTTTTTTATATTTTTTTGTTTGATGGTATTATGAGTAGATTTAAAGATAAATCAAAATATTTTATATTGCATAAGACATGATAATTTAGCATATTTTAAATTTAATTATCACATCTAATATAAAAAAATTATATATAGTTAAACCAAAATTATACATTCTGATTTTTTTATTGGATAATATTATAAGATATTTCTTATATTTATTTTGTGGATAAATTAATATTATTTTACCATTATTATTTTTTAATATAATTATCACATTTATTATTATTATTCATATTTAAATATTTTGATCTTTTTCATCGTTTATCTTATCTCAGGACAAAAACGGAAAAAAAATCATAAATAAATCGAAAAACATTGTTTCTTCAAATAGGCAAAAGACTCACCAAAATTATTTCTCACCGGAATACGATCAGGGTATTTCTTCTTAATCCTAGAAGCCTTAGCCCTTTTCTTCTTCTTTGAAAAAAGAAAAGGATCAATTATTTGCATATTCTTTTAACAAAGAATAATCAAAGTAAGTATGTATAACAACGGTCATGCTCTTGTTTGAAGTAATTCATTGATGTCATTCTTCCTGAAATTAGCATTAAGCAAAAGTCAATTAAAAGTATAACAAAAAATGCATAATCTAATAAGTAATTCATCAAACACTCAAAAATCAAAATTAAGAGCTCTAAATAGAGGAATAAACAAAAGTCAATTAAAAGTATAACAAAATACGCATCATCTAATAAGTAATTCATCAAACACTCAAAAATCAAAATTAAGAGCTTTAAGTAGAAGAATGAGGGAAAAAATAAAAATAAAAGAAAGAATTTGGAGAAGAGAATTCTTAGAATTAGATAGAACTTTAAAAATGGAATGGTAGAGCCTATTATATATATATATATATATATATAGTGATTTTTTTAATATTTTTTAATATTTTTGTTGAGGATAATGATTTGTTCAACAAATTGAGGATAATGATTTCACATACAGATAATGATTATATAAATTTAAATAATTAATTTAATTTCAAATTGTAATTTTGGTTAGAGATAATGTTATTTACCTACAAACATATAATGATTAAATAAATTTAAATAATATATTTAATTTTAAATTGTAAATTTGATTAGAGATAATGATTATCTACCTACAAATTCTCTTGTGCGAGGAAAGTTTCACGGGACAAACGTGGTGCCTCGAAAATTTTTCCGGCAAACGTGGAGCCTCGTAAAGGGATACTTTTATATATAGATAGTAGATTGTAGATAAGGAAACATAAAAAAATCATTAAACCTCTTTTTTAATATATTGTACTATTGGTTAGATAACACGTGTCAGTCAACAAAAAATTAGAAAAAAATTAACTGAAATAACTGATTTTTAAAGAATAAAAAAACAAATTAAGAGACTAATTTTTAACCTAAAAATAATTTAAGAGATCAATCTAATAATTTTACCTTTTAATATGTTCGGCAACTTGCTATGTCATGTAATCAAGGTTCCTTTAATTAATTTATAAATATGATATTAATTTGAAAAATCTGGTCATTTATCAAGCATTGTCGATAACCATTATTGGAAAAGCAATAAGAAGATGTTATTATTATGAAATTGTTATATATATATATATATATATATATATATATATATATAAAAATTAGATCTCTAACATTATTTAATAAAAATTTTGAGTGAAAAAAAAACCTATCTCTCACAGGACATGTGACTACTTTTCCAAAAGTAGAATTTTACTATAATTTAAATTGACTAAACTGTCACTTTAGTCCCTCACTTTGTAAGGAGCTTTCATTTTAGTCCCTGATTTTTCAATAATTCTTTTTTAGTCCCTCACTTTAAAAAAAGTTACTCACGTTAGTCCCTGCCAACGTTTTCCGTTTATAGACGTTAACGTCGCTGTTAATTTATAATATCGTATTTCATTTTAGTCACTAGCTTAAAATTTTTAATTCACTTTAGTCCCTCATTATATCGTGTTTCATTTTAGTCCCTAACTTAAAAATTTTAATTCACTTTAGTCCCCACTATAATAACAATGATGTTTCTTTCGCTTTTCTCTTGTAGTGTGACTACCACAAAAATATTGATTGTAGGTTCTTCTTGATCATAAGTATCATATATCCTTATATATAAGTATCATATTAATTTATTGATCATAAGTATCATATATCCTTATATATAAGATCCCATAGACAATTTTATGTTCATTAAGAAAGATGATTAATTTAATTAATGATATTGGAAATAAGAACATATAATATGTATTTCCTAAATTACCCCTATTAATATTATTGAGAATCTATAAATTGTTATATAAATAAGGGTATTTGTAGAAAGTGTAACACCCATCTAATTAATAATTACCCTTAATTAATTTAGGACCTGAAAATTTTTCCTTTTAAACTTGTTAAACATTTGAATTAATATTTATCCAGAGTGCCAACAGAACATATCATATACATATAGCACCAAAGTGTGCACCAACATCAAGTTATAATCATCACTTATACATAACCAAAATAAACTAAAGTATTGTTCTCTCAAAATAAATGACCCAGGACATGATCCTATGTCCTACTACTAAGACCTACTCTCCCTGTGAGGGAGAGTGAACCTGCTCAGCCGGGGAACGTGCACGCTCGGGCTCAGTACCTGAAAAAAAAAGGTAAGGAGGTGAGCATTACACAAAACATACAGTTTCTAATATGACATAACAAGATACAAAGTCAAACACAGTTAATCAAATATGCACATAATCACATATTCATTTCAAATCATGCATCAAACACAGTTATCATCATTCATTTAATCCTCACCTATCTTTTTCCTATCCCCTTGTCTTTTACTTTTACTCGCCTATTTCTTTTCCCTTTTATTCTCACTTATAACCTTTTATCATCATGTCTTAAATTCTCTTTACTTTTCCTTCTTTCCTCTTTTCCTTTTTATTCACATTTTTTGTATCTTTTAGAGAAGCGCGCACCCAGTATGCGTCTTACACTTTTCTTCTTTTAGGAAGCACACACCCAGTATACGTCTTACACCTTTCTTGGAGTTATGGAGTGTCCATCATCGCGCACACCCAATGTACGTCTTACAGTTGCCCATCGCGTGCGACTTACACAATCATGGCATACGGCACCCCGCACGTCTTACATGATCAGGAGCACATCCTAACCGATTCTGTTATTATGAATCTTGTGTGAGTCATTACTACGTACATCCCCATGAGGCACGTCTTACAGATGCACATTCCATGTGTCTTACTCAGTCATTGCACACGGTCCGCTTACGGTTTACAGCATGCATTTTCATGCACGACTTATTGCACCCAACCGTAATGTCTAACTTGACCTGTCTCACACAACCATTATTCTTTACTTATCCTTTTACCATTCCACTTTCTCTCTTGTTATAGTCTCTATCCTCTAGTTATTATTCCTCATTTAATCTATTCCCTAGCATTTTTCACCATCTCTCAAGCTCGGCCACCTATGGTTGGCACGCATATTATTCAAACAATATCAAACATGTATAAAACAGCTATCACATTTCACACTTTTATTCATGCTTGTCAAACATACACATATTCACAGTTAATTCAATGAGTTCTTTTTATTTACTTTTGTTCTCCAATAGTAATCTATATCCACTATCCTACGGTTCAATATCCTAATCTAACACCCATTCTTAGTACTCACTATGAGCACACTAGAAACCCAAACCTAAGCTAGGGTAACACCCACTCTTTACCTCAAAACAGTAAGAGATAAGGAAGTCCTGTGAGTCTTAGCCTTGTTCTTGCGTCCAAACTCCTCAAATCCGTAGCCCCTTGAACCTCCTTTGTGATGCCCTAGCAAAACCCTAAGAATGACGAGGAAGAGTTCAAAGTTTATGAGAAAGTGGAGGGAATGATCTTCGGCTCTTGATAATGGTTTAGGCTTAATGAAGGTTGATGATGAGGGTAGAGTCTGTGAGTTAAAATGATAAGGATGTTGTTTATCTCTTGAGCCCTAGTAGAGAAATTGAGAATGTGAAGTAGATATGTGTTTCGTGTGTTAGTGCGTTGTTGTTGGCCTTTGTTCTTGTGTTTATTTCCCTTTGGAAATAAACGTGTGGTTCTGGTGATAAGCTTCCTTTGGAAGTTTTGGGAATATGTGGCTATAAATTAATGGCTTCTTGAGGAAGCCACAACCAGTGATTTGAAAAGGGTGTCTGACGTGCGCACGCCTGGGCGTGGAGAATGGGGCGCTTGGGCGCGGGTAACGCTGTGCGAGCCATACGTTCTAGCGCAAGTGTTCGGCTCTAACTCGGTGTGTTATGAATCCGATCAGATCTCGATCGGTGTTCGTAACTTAGTGCTAATGGGTCGGTGTACGATCGAATAGACCGGACTGGAGTCATGGAAATTGTGTTGGGGTCTCAGTGCTCGAGTTCTTGGAAGCACCTTCTCGGAATGAGACAGGTAACTAAAAATGCTCAGAGCACGAGGGTCGAAATACTCTAGCGTCGATACAAGGTTGGCTTAGTTTCTCGATGGTCGGTCGGTAGAAGGCCGAACTTATAGTCGGTTAATACAAAGCGACTTGCTGGGGTCGGCTGTATATGGCTAAGATAGGTGCGTATAATCGTCCGTCGCGAATCGTCTCTATATGGTCGGCTGCTCACTGCCAAGGGTTGTCAAACGAGACGGGGTCGGTTCTCGTGAGCTCGGTTCTCATGATCTCAGTTCTCATGTTTACGGGGTAACCTAATGGTCTGATGCTCGATGCTCGTCTTACTTCGGTTAAGATGGGTCCGCGACTCTGAACGTCGCTCGTTGGTCGGCTAGAATGGATAGGGTCTGCCCGAGGTCTGATCAACTATACTTGGACTCTCTTATTGGCTAATGCTGCCTAATTCTAGCATGCTTTTCCCTTAATAAAATCCCAACTTATTCCTATGATTTCCATTAATTTCAATTAGAATTATTCTAATTAAACTTGACATTAAATTCAGGATGTTACAGAAAGAAATAATTAATGATCATTAAAAATTAATAAAATGTCTTATAAATTGTTAAAATGGGAAAACCGGAAAAAACGAAAATAATTTGAATTAAATATAGGCATAAAAACATTTATAATGCCTAATTGAGTCGTCATATGAGAATTAACTAGCCAACAAAAAACGGATATAATGCTGTAATTTGGGAAGTTCTAATACACGCGAGTTCTAATATAGACAAATTGGTATCAATCATTTAAAAAGATCATCATTATATGAAGAATAAATTTTGGCTAAAACGAAAAAAACGGATATATAAGTATTAAAGATGAGCTATAATTTGGTATAATGATTTAGTATAATATAATCAAATATTTACTCCGTTATTAATTCAAATTTTAAAAAATCCGAAATTTTTTACAATATGTTGTAATTTTGATCATGGAAAATAATGATGTGTTATTTGATACTTTAGACAATATACTTATATATAATTATGAAGTTCTAATATAGGTAAGTAATTTTAAAGTTGGAATCATTTTAATTTTTATATTCTTATAATGATTTAGTATAATATAAAACATCATATTTTAGAAAAATTTTAAACAAAATCCCGTAAATTTATATAACATGTAAATTTATACAGTGATGAAGCTTTGCTATAAGCAAATAATTTAAAAGTTGCAATTTTATAATATTTCTATATTCTTTTCTTAACCTTCTCATTAATGTTCAAATTTTTCTACGAATTTAACCTTAGTCCCACAATTGCTAATACTGAAACTAATTTATATAACTAATACGAGTATTAATCATTATAATCAAAATAATAATAAATAATACCATCCATCCTTATATATAAGATCCCATGGACAAATTTTATGTCCATTAAAAAAGATGATTAATTTAATTAATGATAATGGAAATTTGAACATTTAATATGTATTTTCCGAATTACCCCTATTAATATTATTGAAAATCTATAAATTGTTAAATAAATAGGGGTATTTTTAGAAAGAAATAATTAATGATCATTAAAAATTGGTAAAATGTCTTATTGTTGGAAACCAACAAGCAGCTTAACAATTTATTAGAAGGGGGGTGAATAGTAAATGGAAGCAACGATCTCAATTTTTCGAATATAATTGAAATTAGCAATAAACAAGCTTACTGTTTTTAATAAAAATTCTATTTCTGTCCAAGACCACTTGAACTACGCAATTAGTGCTCCAACTAATCGAGTAGTACGAGCAATTTCAGATAGATCACAGATTTGCAGCAGGAACACAACAACGCCAAAAATCAAGATAACTATCCTAGGGTTCAGAGATGCAACAAAGACAGAATAAAGGAAAGCAATAAAGAGATAGACACAAGGAATTTTATACTGGTTCAGTCTCAAACCTTTAGAGCTACATCCAGTCCTCCTTAAACCTTAGGGAGCCTTTACTAACAATCAATTAAATTGGATACAAACAGGATTAATTAGTAAACCTCACTCAATCTAATCCTAACCCTTTCAAGAGTGTACCAAACCCTTGAAATTTTACCCCAATTTCAATTGATTCACTGTTGAAGAACCTCTTCAATAACCTTCCACAAAGGGAGCTTCTTGAAACCTTCAAAAACACCTTCTCCCTTTTGCAATAGAGCCTCTTGAAACCTTCAATAGCTCCTTCTCCAAACTTAATGGAAGCAATGATATGAATAACAATGGCTCCAAAACACACTCAATTAATATGATATGAAAATACGAGAACTAATTGAGTATACGATCTAAGACTTAAGAGAGGGATTTATATGAATAAAATGAGTTTTCATGTTTCAACTTCTCTCCATGAGACAACAAGTTATAGGCTCCAAAAACCCCTAAAAATCAGGGAGGAGCGCAACAAATCAGATTTGAGGCTTGATTGCCTCTCCAATAGTCATATTTGGATCAGACTGGATGATGATGAAGACTCGTATTAATCGAGTAGTTGAAGCACTACTCGATTACTCAGTGCTTCCAGAATATAATAAATTTTCTTTTTAAGCTGACTACTCGATTAGTGCATGAACTAATCGAGTAGTTACTGCTAAATATTTAAAATTGGTTTTTCAATATTGTTGTGATTTAAACCTTTCATTTTACCAATCTCTTTCTAGTATTTTTCAGGTATTTTACTCAACTAATTTGCATACTTAATATACCATATTAAATAGAGCTAAAATACCTAAATCTACCACCCACACTCATGAACGATAAATGAATGAGTACAATGAATTACAAGAGAATGAGTAGACTTTTGGTTGTTGTTGTTTGTTGATTCAACTTCAAGGCAATTGACTTCATCAAAACAACTTGTTGATTTATTTATCTTCATCAAAACTTTTTTGATTCTACACTTATAAATTGGTAAAACGGGAAAACCGGAAAAAACGGAAATAATTGGAATAAAATATAGGCATAAAAACATATATAATGCTTAAACGAGTCGTCATCTGAGAAATAACTAGCAAAAAAAAACGGATATAATGTTGTAATTTGAGAAGTTTTGATACAAGTAAGTTCTAATATTGACAAATTGGTATCAATCATTTAAACAAAGGATCATTATGAAGAATAAATTTTGCCTAAAACAAAAAAAACGGATATATATATAAGTATTAAGAATGAGCTATAATTTGGTATAATAGTTCAGCATAATATAATCAAATATTTACTCCGTCATTTGTTCAATTTAAAAAAAAACTGAAAATTTATACAATATGTTATAATTTTGATCGTGGAAAATAATGATGCGTTATTTCATACTTTAGACAATATATACATATTTAAAATTATGAAATTCTAATATAGACAAGTAATTTTAAAATTGGAATGTTTTTAAATTCTAAATTCTTATAATGACTTAGCATAATATAAAACATCTTATTTTAGTATATTTAAAAAAAAACCCGTAAATTTATACAGTGATGAAGTTTTAATACAAGCAAATAATTTTAAAGTTGCAATTTTATAATATTTTTATATTTTTTTCTATAACTAATACGAATATTAATAATAATTAATATGATAAATTTGATGTTAAAATTTAACAAGTAAACAAAAATTTTCAACCATACTTTTGTCTCAAGGAGAGGCCGGATGCACATACATGCGTGTGCTAGTGCTACATATATATTCTCCATTTCAATATATATAGTGTTGTCTAGCCAGCTTGCGTAGCTTGTTAGGAGTAGTATATACAATATTGAACATCTCAGAGAGCAACTTGGCATCAATTCATTGATCCGGTCTATGGTTGAATTTTGGTGAATAGTTTAGTGAATTCTATGGTTGAATTTTTAATAATGTATATGTATACAGGGCACGGTTAACATACTTACTTGCTATTAGTTCGTATGTGTGCTAACTGCATAATCTAAGGGTGCATATGAATAGATAAAATTTAGAATAAATAAATGGATAAGATTAAAGTGTGTACTATTTTTGTACGAGACATAGAGTGCATTCGTGAATTACACAGTTATCTGTCTTGATTTTTTTTGGTTGAGTTGTATATGTAAGTTTTCTTTTAATTTTTTTATTATCTTTAATATATGTCTTTTTTTAAATTTTTAATGATATTAATTATTTTTTTCACAAAAACACCTATTTATTTAATATTTTTTAGAGTTTCAATAATAACTAGAGAATTAATTTTGAAAAAGAATACCAAATTAAATATTTATATTTTCAATGCAACTAATTATACAAACTAATTTTTTTTTAAAGATTGTATTTTTAATCAAAGAGGCTTACATATAAGACTGGAGTAACCAACGTGGGTTGGTCAAGTAGTAGCTCACTTGGTCCCTTAACCAACTGGTCTCGAGTTCGAGCCTTGGGTATAGAGCAACCCCCGTTGGGAGACCCGTACCACTTAGTGCAAGCTCAGTTAGGTCAGATTGGATGAGTCAGATTCTGGATAAACCAGATCTGAGTACCGGTTGGTGTACACCAAAAAATATAAGACCGAAGTCTTTCTTTTATACTTTGATGTGTACTCTTTCAGTTATTTATTATAGATCATATTTAATTATATTATAAAAATTAAGAATGGTGATTATATTTCTTGAAATTTTAAAAAATACTTTAATTTTACTCCCTCATTTACTATTTATCTGCATTTTTATGGATAATTTTTTTCCTATTTATCTGTCCTATTTAGAACTTTAAGAGTGTAATAAATGTTATTTTTCATGTTTCCCTCTGTTTAATGAGGTATTAATTTAGTTAAATAGTGAAAAAGTAATAATTACATAAAAAGAAAAGATATGTTAAAGAAAAATACAATTAATTTATTGAAAATCTAAATAATTATTGCATTTCTAAAGAATTTTTTTAAATAAGAAGATAAATAGGACCTTAAGGAGTAATATTAAATCACATATTTAAAATTTCAAAAAATATATAACTATCATCTGTATAATATAATCTAATATGACCAGTAATAATATAATCAAAAAATATATAACTATCAAAATATACTCCCTCCGTCCCTAAATATAAGACCCTTTTGAAACTTTTATTTTGTTCTTATTTATAAAATCATATATTAATTTTCAATGACAATTAATTACTTCTTTCTACAAACATCCCTATTTACCTAATACTTTTTAGATTCCCAATAACATTAATAGGGATAGTTTTGAAAATACACAACAAATGTTCACATTTTCAATACAATTTACCAAATTAACCAACTTTCTTCATAGACGTAAAACTTACTAAAAGGGTCTTATATATATGGACGGAGGGAGTAAAAGAAAAACCTCATCCGGTCTTATATGTAAGCCTTTTTTGACTAAAAAATACACTTTTAAAAAAGTTAGTTAGTATTATTAGTAACATGGTACCCCTTTAATTATTATTAGGACTCTAAAAAACATTAAATAAATAGGAATATTTGTGAAAAAAATAATCAATGTTAGTAAAAATTAAAAATGAAAGTCACCTTAAAAATAAAAATAAAAAATCTTTAAAAAAACTTGCATATAAGACCCGACCAAGTATACAACTTACTTGTATTTACTACTCATGCATCACTCCAAAGAGGACAAGTCTTAGATGCACTCTATATCTTATTACACATTTTTAATCACATATCTATGCTTATTTAGACACTATTTTTCTAAGTTCTGTGTAATGTTATTATTCTTGCTATTTTTATTACATGTACAGAAGGAGCTTAAACGAGTCATGGCAGAGTAGGAGTACACTACACACCATGGAGTGTAACTAGACAAAAGAGAATTATAATCACATTTGTGTAAGTAATATAGTCTAGTTTTTGAAACCCATAACCTGTATTATTGTTGTATTTAGGCATGTAGATACTCGGGCTTTATTTAGTATTTAAGTTTAAGTTTTACTTTACCCTGATACTGACAGGTCTCTAAATATGTAATTTTTGAGAAAATCCGAAAAACAGAGGAAACTCTGTCGGATTTCAGTTAGAAATTTTTAAGTAATTAATTAATCTCAACCTAACCTAATAATAGTAATTAAGGTATATAATTGTGAGGATGTTACAGGTTGCTCCATACCCAAGGCTCGAACTCGAGATCAGTTTGTTAAGGGATCAAGTGAGCTATGTAACGCCCCCAAAATATTAAAGGTAAATAAAAATGCGAATTAATAAAACCTTTTTCCAAAAGAGTGTGAAAACTAAAAGCATTGCTTACTAATATCATATTATATTACAAAACAGTCTGAGTGTAAATATAAGAATATAAAATTCTCAAAAATCCCTCTTTACACCCAGAGCATGGTCTTCACAACTCTATCCTTCAATAAGAGGATTCGGACAACAAGATGTCATTCAGGCTGTCTCTGCTAACGCTCCTTTAACTCTATCAGGAGAGACCTTTGACCTGTCATTCAAAAGAACCTACCACCACCAATGTGGTAGTATGGGAGTAAGTCACTTGTCATATCGCGTAAGCAGATTATATGATTGTTCAAACACAAGCATCACAGATATCATTTTAATGCAATGAATGCATGCTCAAGTGTCTTAACAAACAATAAATAATATTATTAATCTTTCATGCAATGCATGTACGTCTCTCAAAACATTCTTTTCATCACTTCCATAAAACAACACTCTGGGATAGGCAATCGTGCGTTCGATGTTTCCACAACCTGTATAGCGGCCACACCGTTCTATACTGGAACCTCATCTACCACGATCCCAAAATGAACAAGGGGATGATCCCTGAACCATTGTGCACCAATAGTTCTAGGTCCTTGTCATTTCAACGTTGGCGGCCACACCGTTCCAACCGTCTAATATAGCGGCTACACCGTCCTATATGGTTTCCCAATCCCGCATGCACCTTACTCATTTTACAATTCTTGTCATTTCAACGTTGGCGGCCACACCGTTCCAACCGTCTCATATAGCGGCCACACCGTACTATATGGTTTCCCAATCCCGCATGCATCTTACTCATTTTACGATTCTTGTAACATCATGCATGAGATGCATATTCCATTAATTATCAGCATTTCCATTATCAAGAGTAATCATCATCATTATACACATGGCGGCCACACCGTTCCATGTCTTCATATAGCGGCCACACCGTACTATATGGAATCACACACATATGGCGGCCACACCGTTCCACATGTCTTCGCATAGCGGCCACACCGTACTATACGGAATCACACACATATGGCGGCCACACCAGTCCACATGTCTTCGTATAGCGGCCACACCGTACTATACGGAATCATTTAAGCTCACGGTCTCATACCGGAGTTATTCATTCGGGCTCACGACCTTATATCAATGCTAATACAAGCTTCACATATCCAAATTAGAGCAACACGCATCACCGCATTTGGATCGGAGCTATATAATCATCATGCTCATATTATCATCATTATTCCTTTAAGACATTATCCTCTGTGTCATCATGATCACTATTAATCAAATGAAGGCATTATAATTACTCCACTATTCATACCTAATTAGTTAACTTATCCAGATATCATACTCAGAGTATAGTTCATTAATCATATATAATCGTCATGCGCAAGTCATGATTCATTAAGCATATGCAATCATCATATACCACTCCTAATCTATTTACCATCTTCAAGTTTTAACTCAATGAATACATTATCGAACCAATTAGAACAAAACCATAGTTCCAATTAAAAAGGTAATTCTTAATAAATTAGGTGAATAATGATTTACCCCTTTTTAACTTATTGATATCATGCTTAACTCATTTAGAAACTAAAATAATAATTAATCAAAACCCTTAAGGATTATAAGAAACTAAATTAATTATTCTCTTGTCTCAGGTCCTAACCGGTTACAGAGCCTGCTAACCGGTTAGAGACAGTAGTGTCTGAGAGCAAACCATTCATTCTTAAACTTAAATTACTTTTAATTTCAAGTTATTGTCTTTCTAATCCTTATGCAGCATTTAGGACATTACTAAAGTATGATTTAATCATATTAATAGTGAGCTATAACTCCAATAATTTAAGTTCCAGATAACCTCAAAGTCTTGGACCAAAATAAAAGGGCAAAGTCTAACTCACATCAACTTATTTCTCATTGTATCAACTTCTAATTCCAAACTATCAGTTATAACAATTTGGACATGACTCTAAGGTTATAGTAAGACTTAAGCTTATCAAATTGTATTCCATTAGTTCTAAGTCCATCAATTTAATTTCCAATTAAAACTCTTTATCAAACCATAACAAATTCCATTTCTCCCTAGCTTATTTACTCCCAATAATTTGTTCTAATATTAGTCCAAGTCCAAGTAAAAACTATCCTCACTGATTGTTATACCAACATAAGCAATTGATGCATTCTGTCAGTCACTAACCGGTTAGGGAGCCCACTAACCGGTTAGTTAATGCAGTTTGACAGCATAATGCACTTTTCTTGTTGAATTCCTTTCATAGTCCAATTATTACTTCTTGACATCATTGGACAACCAACATATGGTATCTAGTTACTACTTTGCAGCAAGTAATTCAACCAAATCAAAGCATCAAATCATCAAACCAATGCATCAAATCATTCAATTTATCAAGTTCATATTCATTGATTCATAATCAATTGCTCATGACCCTAATACTTTCTCAATTTCAACAATCATCACAAGAATCATAACAGAATTATAGCAACATGCTTCTCATTAATTTCATTCTTGTTTAGGTCCTTAATTCAGTTACATAACATAGGGAACCAAGGATTGTATTGGCCTCCAAGCCAACCAATTCTTGTCTTGGTTCTAAGATCAACAATTCACACATATCACTGCACAAACCAACAACCATAAATCCTAGCGATATGAATGAGGTCTCCCATACCTTACACGAATTGGACAGCCCTAGACAAGCTCTAAAACCCCCCAAAACAGCAGCTAGTAGCAGCCAACAGCAGCAGCTCGAAACCAGAAAAACAGAGCAACAAGAACAGCTCAAACCCTTTGATTTACAAGCTCTCACACTCACTAATCACAAGCTTAAGGTGCAACAACCAAGGGTTAGTTACTTGCACGAATTTAAGGAGAAATTTGGGCAGAGTTTCAGTAAGGAATTCGTGAGAAGCTTCAGCCAACAACAGCAGCAAGAACTCCTATTTATAGAGGAGGAAAAGAATAGGTTTTTGGTCCAAATTGAGCCACACCACTTCACCCCAATGATCAACCTCGTCCATATGCTTGCTTTGAGGTATTGAGAGGGGTTAGGTGGCTTATGGGAAGAGGAATCACGTGTTTAGCTCGAGATTTCGAGCTAAACTGACTTAATTTTTCTGCAGATTCAGACTCACTAACCGGTTACTGGTTTTAATAACCGGTTAGCCACTGCTAAAATCCAGAAATTTAAATATAAAATACTGATTTGCTCAAAAATTAACTTAAAAAGATTTACTTCTCAAAACAAAATTTCCACCGTTGGATGTTAAGATAAAATCATTAGGAACCTTGTATAAAAATTTGAGCAAGATCCAACGGTTAACAAAAGAGACACAGTCCAATCTTTACATGATATTTTACCTAAAATATCACTTTTTACATATTTCATTTAAATCTTTCTTTGCCAAAGCTATTTTATTTCTAAAATATGTTTCCTTGTGCTTATTCTTCCAAAATACTATTCTTAAAAATATTTTTCAATAATAAAATAATTGTTTATCCTTTTTATAAAAATGAGGGATGTTACAAGCTACTACTTGTCCAACCCAGTTGGTTACTCCAATCTTATATGTAAGCCTCTTTGATTAAAAATACAATCTTTGAAAAAAATTAGTTTGTATAATTAGTTGCATTGAAAATATAAATATTTATTTTGGTATTCTTTTTCAAAATTACTTCTCTAGTTATTATTGAGATTCTAAAAAATATTAAATAAATAGGTATTTTTGTGAAAAAAAATTAATTAATATCATTAAAAATTAAAAAGACTACTTATATTAAAGAAATAAAAATATTAAAAAAAAACTTACAAATACAACTCAACCAAAAGAAAAATCAAGACAGATATATGTGTAAGTCTCGAATGCACTCTATGTCTCATACAAAAATAGCACACACTTTAATCTCATTCGTTTTTTTTGGATGAACCAGGGTATCCACTTTAATCTGTTTATTTATTCTAAATTTTATCTATTCATATGCACCCTTGGAGTTTGCAGTTAGCACACATACGAACTAATAGCAAGTACATATGTTAACCGTGCCCATGTATACATCTGTTTGAAAATATTTTGACATACCATTCAAGCTGCTTTTTCGGTACATATATCATACAAGTTGTTTGGTTTGGACACACATTATTAAAAGTTTTCAAATATTTTGATTTGTGTTTGTGTTTGAGTGAACAATCTTTTGTTTTATTGAGAACATATTCTAAATTTTGATTATACTGCTTTTAAGTTCTCAAATGTCTACAAATGTTCTTTATAATTATAATTAGGGGGGGGGGGGGGGGGGTGGGATGACACCGTGGTCCAAATTAAATAATATTGCATCTTGTAGAACCAAAAAACATTTAATTTTAACCAACAAGACTTAGCACAGTTGACAGATAACTGAGCTTCTGAACCATGATGTCAGAAGTTTGATCTTTGTCGTGGGTATGGAAAAATTTTGGTAGTAAAGACAAAACCCACTTAAGTGATCACTACAACTGAGAGGAGATTAGTCTTCGACCGGAACATATAGTTTTGGTGAAAAAAAAACATTTAATTTCCATGCGTCACATGTTCAAAAATATCAGACAAAAAAAGTTAATTTCCATGTGTCACATGTTCAAAAATATCTTTATACATAGTTACTATGAGTATAAAGGCATATGTGCAAACTTTAGGTTCTTATTACTTTTTAGAGATTTGCCGTGGGTGACCGAAAAAGATAACACATTTGTTTTACATGTAGATAATTTATAAGAGGACAAAGGTGGAGCCAAAGAGTGATAGGATAAATTGTGGAATAAAGCCGTCACTCAAAGTTAATAAGAACAATTCTGATCATAGTAAAACGGTTGTTAAGGGAGTAGGCATGGAAGAAGAAAGTTCACGTACTGAAAAGTGGAATTGGATGAAAACAAGGAAAGCATTATTGAAGGAGATGAAGAAGGTTGGATCTATAGCGGTTCCAATGGTGGTGGTGACTATGCTTCAGTATCTTTTGCAAGTGGTATCAATGATAATTGTTGGCCGCCATCTTGGCAAGCTCTATATTTCAAGTATTGCTATTGCCACGTCTCTCACCAATGTATCTGGGTTCAGTGTTTTGGTAAGTTCTTAATTTTCTCTCCGTTGTTTCATTATCATTGAATCAAATTTGGATCGATCTCTAATTCCTTTAATTTAGCATTTTTTTTAATTCACAAACTTTTTTTTTACACCAACTGGTATCCGAATCCGATTTACCCAGAATCCGATTCATCTGGTCCGATCCAACTAAACTCGCAATAAGCGGTAGAGGTTGCTCCATACCCAAAGCTCGAAATCAAAACCAGTTAGTTAAGAGACCAAATGAATTACCACTTGACCAACCTTACGTTAGTAATTCACAAACTTTTTACTATCAAAAAGTTAGATCAAAAGTTCAAAACAAAATACCAAGTTTTACTTTTTAGTTCCCTTATAAAAATAAAAAAGTTGTACTTTTTAGTCACTTTTAATAATTCATTAATGTTAGAATTTAATTATGGATTTATTTAACATCAACTTTAAAGATTGAGAATAAAGCATAAAATATGATAAAAATAAATTGAAAAACAAAAATTACACTATCACTTTAAATATTAAATATTATATCTTTTTAATGCAAATATAACTTTTTTTTAATCTTTTAACCTCGATGTATAACAAAATCCTTTAATTATATATTACACTGGATTCAAAAGCTGGCATCCTACCTACCTGTCTTAGTATTTATGTCAATAAAATATAAAATATAATAATACGTGTGCCCCTTTCTATTTGTACTAGCCAAACTGCCGTATCCAGGTATATCAAGGTCTAACTTAATTAATTTAGGTCTCGGTTATAGATTAAATATATAATACGGTAAACATTTATATATTTATATTATGATAATATATATATATATATATATATATATATGAGAAAATTGAGAATGCACCGACAATGTAAAGGTTTTTTATACCATCAGTGTATCATCCACCTTCATCTGTTTATGGTCATTGACTTTTAAATTAAAGTAATACAAATAATTGGTAGATGATGGACAGATGATATAAAAATCTTTACATTGTCAGAGCATACTCATTAATCTTTATATTAATATAGTTTTTTATTTCTATTTGTATTAGCCAAACTGCCGTTTCGAGGTATATCAAAGTCTAACTTAATTAATTTAGGTGTCGGTCATAGATTAAACATATAATACGGTAAACATTTATATATTTATATTATGATAATATATTAATATAGTTTTTTATTGCAAAAAATTTAGGTGAATTTATTTTTTTAGTGATATATAAAAAAAAAAAAGAAAATAGATGGTGCGCCGATAGTGTAATGGTTTTTTTACACAATCAATGCATCATTCATCATCATTCATTATTCATGTGTTTATGGTTGTTGACTTTTAGATAAAAAATACAAATGAATCGTGAATGTTAAACTAATAGTGTAAAAAACTTTAAACGGTCAATGCACACCCGTTAATCTCATTAAAAATTTAGTTTTGATATCATTTACTTGTAATGTACTACGTATTTGTATATTTTTATTCTTCAACACATTCAGTAATGTAAGAGATATGAAATTAATTAGGTGTTGAGACAGAAATACAAGTATATATACTCGACTTTTCTTTCTTTTCCTTTTTCCATTCCATCTTTAATGAAAAACACGTACATTTTCTTGTTTCTTTTCTAAATACATTATTTTAAGCCTTTGAATTTCTCCTCGCAAATTCCAGAAGTCTGAAATCGGAAACGAACTCATAGAAATTTAAAAAAGGTTCAGCAAATTTATGCAAATGGCATATTAGTTGGATATTTGGAGTGTTTGCAGTTTGTTTGGATAAATTTTAAGTCATAAAACTAACTCATATGAAGTATCTTTCTTACATTCGTTTGTATGAATTAATTAGTAATTACATTTTAAAAGATGATCGAATTTAAATTAGTTTTGATTGAATCAATTTAATATTTTTTTTGACAAAAAATACTTAAGCTCAGAAATTTATGAATTCAAAACAGTTTAATGTATAAAACAACAAAACCAAGCCATTTTACATATTTGAAGTTGCAAGTGCACTTTGTTGTTGTTTCCTTGCCTTCCTTTTTTTAAGGTCTTGTACGAGTGATTCGGAATAGTGATTTGGTTATATGGCCTTTACTTGTCTTTAGTCCGTATTGGAAATAATGACATTCTCAAGGAAATTTTTATCTCTCATTTTTAATTCTTAGTCGTTACAATTTTTATGGGCCATTAATGTGTCATTAGTTGGTTGTTACGTTTTGGTAGTTATTTGAAATAATGACGTAATAGTTCAGCTGTTATTTGAAATAATGACGTATTAATTCAACTATTTTTTTTTGGAATAACGACACATTAATTTGGCTGTTTCAAAACTGTTTCTCTAGAATTTATGGCTATTTAATTAGCTCATTATGTTTTGGTCGTTTAAGGCTTTTGCCTTGGGCTATTTAAGGGTCTTTGAAAGATCAAGTATTGGTAGAGAGAGAACATAGAGCAAAAGTCCGTTCCTAGTCTTCCATTCATCCTTCCTTTCTCTAGGTTGAGCAATCTAACTTTGTGAGAATCCAAGTTCCTCGCCTTGAGTGCACAAGTTAGGGAACCGCGGTGCTAACCTTGGTAACAAGACCCAGTGGATATAGTTGCACCACGGCTATCCAGAAATCTTGTTTTTAAGGCAGTGATATTTTTCCACGACACAACGATCTTCAACTCTCTTTTTCCCAACAGTTCGAATCCAATTTCACAATAACTCAAGAAACTAATGCGAATGGCTGAAATGGTTCTGAGTTTCATAGATTGGACGAAAGTCTTTAAACCAATGTTTTTAAAAATCAGACCGGACTGATCGGTTCAATAAAGAAACCGGCGAATCGAGCAGACATTCGGTCCAATCTAACAACGAAACCGCAATTTTAAGAAACCGGTACTGAATTGGGTGAACCATTCAAAAATCGATAAAACCAGTGAAAATCGGAGCTTCTACTGCTGAACCGATTCTGGAAAATATAGCAAAGATAACAAAACCAGGAAAAAAAAAGTGACATTTAACTTATTAAGGACAAAAAAAGAGGGAAAATGAATAAGAATAAGTGATGGAAGGGAAGAGGCCATGACGATTCCCTTCATCCAGATTCCAGAATAACAACTTTTCTTCCTCTCTTTTAGGTTTCCACAAATTGTCGTTGCTGCTACGCAATTCTCAATGTTAGGTTTTTAGTCTATTAGATTAACACATCCTAAATGGAGCGATATCACATGAAAGCATACCCTAACTATACTCTTAGAACTAAGAACTCTTATGCAAAGCATTGGCAAAAACTAAAACTAAGAAGTACGTAGTCTTGAGTCCTCTAAGGAAACTTGGAGTGTACGTAGAACCGAGAGTATCCTCCGCCAAACTTAATCTATTGGTTTGTAGGTTTTATGAATTTGCGGACCAGAACATTGGCATCGCCTATGGGGATTGATAAACTTCAAATCTCCCTACTTATTAGCCATTAAACAAGGAAGTTGCAATGACTTCGCAGCAACAAGAAAGGCCACACCCCCAGATGGACCACAACTTCCCAATCCCTTCTTGTGACAACAGTCTAGTATACACGAGAACCTATGGCCAATAAGTCGCATAAATTGAAACCATGATCAACATAGCGTACCATGAGGATAGTGTAGGAGGACTAGTGCGCAATACCATATCTCTAGCAGGTTACACGACGAGCTCCCACTCTATAAGGACGAAGTCCAAGAGAAGATTCAACAACCCCTAGCCCAATCGGTGTGAGGAAGAAGTCAATCTAGATCAATTAACATTGGAGGGAGAAGGAGATTAAGAACTCCCTTAAGTAGGATCGTCCTCGAGCAAGTAGGGATTGCAAGGACAGCCCACCGGGAAACCAGACAAGGGAACAACCTGGATCATCATTGATCATTTTGGCTCCATATGCAAATTAGAAGAGAAAGGTAGTTCAAACTCGGTCTAAGCCAAAATGTAAAAGGAAAACTCTTAGAAGAAATTTGTGAAAGCCCAACGTGGACCTACCCTCCAAAAGGAAAGCCAGGAAGAGAATGACATCAATTTGGAGTTGGAGCCATTCTGCATGAGTATAATGGAAGAACAACCCCCCCCCCAAGGGATTTGTTCATCCCACAAATATATGATTTTGAGGAAGAGATTGGAGTGAAAAGTGGGGTTTCGGTTTCTGATATTGGAGCAGAAAAGTGTCACAATAAAAAATAGAGAAACTAGGGAAGGATAATAAAATGGGAAAGTTTTAGAAGATATTCCAATTTCAATTATACAGGGACAAGAGAAACCTCCCCAAAATATCAGCTTAAACTTGGGGCCAAAAATGACTTTCTCCTTGTTAATCATCACATATACAAATATCAAGAAACGACAGTTATTACTTGATTCCCCCAAATGCAATTGTCCAAGCACAACTAGCTGACGTGGCAATAGACACAAGAAAGACGCTAAGAGAACACATGTTGAAATCCCAAAGTAAGAACTTTCAAACAATCTAGAAAACGAAGATTCCCTCGAGGCATCAAAAATCAACAAACATTTATCGAAAGTATGGAGCAAACTTATATATCCAAACTAGGTAACCCAAAAAGCATCTCATCACTCGAATGACACTTTAGAGCAATGACTTGGGGGCATATGATTCGAAAAAATGACTTAGACATATGACCCACACCAACTCTTAAGTCTAGATTCGACAACTCAGGAAAGTAATGCGTAGATCGCATTATGTAGCTAGGTTTAATCCAAGATTAAATATAATTGTGAAACCAATGGAGGCTAGCACAGATGGTAAGGGATCTGTTGTTACTTAAGCAAGTGGTTGGGGGTTCGCTCCCCAGCTCTTGCGAATATAAGAGGCCTCGCTAGGAGACTAGCCCCTGAAAGGGCCCGATAATGTCGAAAGGAATAGTCACCCAGTTGCGCGGGTGGATACCTTGGAAAACAAAAAAATATAATTGTGAATATTGATAAAAGATATTGAATTAATTCTAAATTAAAAATAAATCTAAGATAATATCTCAACAAGATTATATCTTGTCAATTAAGGATAGATTCAAGATTATCTATGAAAACAGATAATTTGTGCTCCTAATTTTTTTTAGATAAGCATTTGTGCTTCTAATACTTGAGAAGATCAAGGAAAGATTATCTGAAATGATAATTTAATCGACAAGGAGATTCAAAAGATAGTTGTTGGAGTGCTATAAATACAACCTCAAAGAGGCAATATCATACATGAAGTACATCACGTAGGGTGTATTCAAGAGATAAAAAAAAGAGAGTAATATGTTAGATTGGTCTCTGACTTGGTAGGTATCTATAAATTTAGTCCTTGATATTTTCAAAATTTTGAATTGGTCCCTGAGAGAGGAACACGTCAATCATATTAGTTCCTGACGTTAATGACCGCTAGTGGTCCTTAACGTGGACTAACGGACTAGGAAACACGTCAATCATATTAGTCTTTGACGTTAATGACCGCTAGTGGTCCTTAATGTGGATTAACGTAATAACCAAAACGACGCGACTAACAGAATAGCCAAAACGAGAAAAAAAATAAAAAAAAGACTGTTGAGTATCAGTCAAATTAGTCCCTGAGATTGTCGAAATTGGTCAAATTAGTACCTAATTTTATTGACCATTAATGTTAGAGATTAATGTAATTGACGTGTTCCTATCTCGATGACTAATTTAGAATTTCGATAATCTCAAAGACTAATTTGACTAATATCCATAAAGTTAAGGACCTATATGACATATTCTCGATAAAAAAAATATCATTCAGTACTTTATTGTACTCTTTATAGACAAAAGAGAAAATATTCTCTAAAGAAAATACTCCCGTTAGACTATGGGAAAGAGCAATATCACTTGAAAGTGTGCCCCGACTATACTCTCAGAATTGAGAACCCATGTGTGAAAGCATAAGCTAAAACTAAAACCAAGAAGTAAGTAGTCTTGAATTGCTCGAGGCAACTTGGAGGGTATGTAAGATCGAAAATATCCTCTGATCAAACTTAATATATTTGTTTTGTATTCTCTCTATATTCATTTACCAAAACAACGAGCCTCTAAATAAAATCAATTTCTAAAAGAAAAAAAAATATTAAATTCAGTTGGATTATTTATTTTTTATTAGCTGATGTTGAATTTGAATTGAATTTAAAAGACTCTAAATACCGATTATTAAATTTAGTAAGAAATGAAAAGATACAATATTACAAGGATACAATCCTTTAAAAGACAACCTAGTTTCATCCTAGGAAGTAGGAATTGAGCTAACTCAGAAAACTTTGTTGAGCTGTCATTGTTATGGTTTACCATTAAACCTCTGTCGTTGATATTATTAGACATGGTCATCTTTCATAGACATTGATATTACCGTTCAAGGAAAGTTGTTCGTAAAACGTAGGAAGAAATTACATGTCCAATTTCAAATACGACCAACCAAATGTGAAGATTTTAAAAACTAGTATAGCGAGAAGCAGGGGAATTTTATAGTACTTTGATGGATACATTACTAAAGGTGATTTTCACAAAGTTACTTAACCCTGAACCTATGAGCTAGAGATAGATAAGTAATAAAAATAGAAGGAAAAAAAAGTATTAAGAAGATACATCTCTCACTATTTTTTCAGATGTTAAATATTTAATTTCCTAACACAAATAAATTATAGTATTTAGCTCCTTTTCCTCTATACTAGAGATAAAGATTTAAATTTTTTTTTCTTTTCATAATAAATTTTTAAAGATATATACTAATCTGAATAACATAGTAAAGAAAATGAGCATATATGGAATAATTGTCAAATTTTGATTCTTTTACTTCAGAGGCTGGTGCCTTAGTTAATTATAGTAAATTTTAGTCCAAAAATAAAAACTGAACCACTTAAATTATGATTTTAACAAATAGTAGTCTGAACATAAATCAGAGTTACATGTTCATCTAATGATTCAAATTCTTAATGTTATTAAATTTACTAAGCTCCTAAGTTAGATAATGCAAATTCCTAATTCTCTGGGTTAGACAAAAACGTGTAGGCTTATTTACAATAACAATAATATGCGTGACATATTAATTTCTTTTATATATTTCAGTCAGGGATGGCTGGTGGATTGGAAACTTTATGTGGCCAAGCTTATGGAGCAGAGCAATATGAAAAATTTGGAACCTATACCTACACTGCCATTATCTCCCTCACTTTGGTTTGTGCCCCAATCACAGTGCTTTGGATTTTCTTGGACAAAATATTAATTCTTATAGACCAAGACCCATTAATCTCCCATGAAGCTCGTAAATATGCCATTTGGTTAATACCTGGTCTATTTGGCTCAGCAATTCTTAAGCCTCTAACACGATTTTTCCAAACTCAGAGTTTAATTTCCCCAATGATTCTGAGCTCTGCTCTAGTTTTGTGTTTCCACATATTAACATGTTGGACTCTGGTGCATAAATTGGAGTTGGGACTTGTTGGTGCTGCAATTGCCACTAGCCTAGGTATTTGGTTCAATGTGGTGCTACTTTTGTCTTATGTGAAATATTCCTCTGCTTGTGAGAAAACACGTGTCACATTTTCAAAGAAGGCTTTGGTTGGCTTGGGAGAATTCTTTCGCTTTGCTGTCCCAGCTGCAGTGATGGTTTGGTAAGAACTTTTTCTTGTTCTCTTTTATATTTTCACCTGAAGTATTGTTCTGCAAAGTAAAAAGGCCTCCATGAACACTAGCTACTAGTGGCTCAAGACTTTCTAAAGGTTGGCACTTAGATTGCCAATTTTTTATTTTTTTTAAAAAAAAAAATAACCGAGTGGAGAGGGTGTAAATTCTATATATTTTTATTAAGTTGATAATCACTTTGGCCCACGAAAATTACATTGGTTATCAGAGTTAGTTAACTTGTTATAGTTAATTAAGTTAGTTTGTGCTTGTTTGATTCTGCGGTGAGTTAGCCCAGAATTAATTCTGCAATGTCAACGCTACTAACAGTTGTATCTAGTGATTTTGGGGCCGAAATTAATTCTGTGACCGTAAACCAAACATGCTATTAGAAGTAGTTTAGAGTTGGTTACTTTACCAACTGGGTAGATAGCTTGCACAACAAGCAACTCAAACTTGTGTGTGTGTGTGTATATATATATATAAACACACACACTCTTGTACTCTTACTTTGATTAGTTAATGAAAGTGAAGTTCAATTTTATTAAGATTGGTCATCAATTTAGTTTTCAAAAGATTTTTTACATTAATTTTGTCTCCCAAAAGCTAATGTTGCACCACATTGATCCTTTTAAAGACTTATTTGATGCTCGTATGAATCTTTTGGAGACAAAAATTTGCCCATGATGTCATCTTGATCTTTTGGAATTAAATTGATACCAAAAATCTCGTGAAAATTAAATTGATCATCAATATATCTTTCGGAAATCAAAATGATTATTAACTCTATTTTAAATTAAATTTGGAGTCATCATTTGGTAAAGAGAGACCTTGTTTTTAAATTCATGTGTGCGACTCTCATGTCTCGGAACTGGGTTTACATACTCAGTATCTGGGCCGTTGTGTTGTTGATAGAGGCTCTAGAAGATTTAGTCTCTTGTAGGTCTGGTCCTGAATCAGCACTCCAATATAGATAAGTTGGTGAGTATTGAATTAGAAACTATATGAAATTAGATCCCAAATTTAAAATTTTTTTATTTGGGGGAGTTGGAGAAATTTTTATCATGCCCCTAAACTAATTTATTTTTCGACTGAACCTCAAAGAAAATTTCGACTCTATCAGAAAATTGCATTTCTTAAATAAAAACTCGAAAAAATTCATTTTCCAACTAGATTCAGTTCAGAAAATGTATTTTTTTTTATGAGGCACAATCAAATTAGGTTTAGTAAAAAAAGTACAGTTGCATAAAATACTAATTTCTTTTCGATTCAGGATATCAAAAATTTTAATATTTAAAATAATGTTTGGGGTTCAATTTATGAGATTTGTAATCCAATTCTTTGAGTTGATCAACATAATCTCAATGTTGGTTATGGGCTTAGTTATTGTGCTTGCTCGTCCTAGACATAAACAACTAGAATATTATTTTCTACATGTCTACATATCTATTTTGTACAAAGTATTCCACCCTCATATTTAGTACGTATAGCATCCATTACTAAAGTGGACCTATTATTTCATAAATGTTCTTGCTTTACAGAACATATTATTAATTAAAAATAACTATTTGCATTAGTTAAAATGTTTCGTCAGTTTTCTTGCAAAAATTAATCTGGTCATTTTCTACATCAACAAATTAAATTTCACACCTCATCTAATTCAGTAGTAGAAAAGCCTCAAAATATGCAATCCCACGAGAAAAGTTCGGATCAATCCTCTAATTTAATATTTGGTGATTTTTTTTTAACTCACAATTTTTAACCATCAAATATCTTTTAATGATGAAGATTTAAAAGTATTTAATAGTTGTAATTTGTTCAAAAGACATCCAATAATTAAAAAGTGCGAGTTAAAGAGAATTACCAAATATTGAATTAGAGAATCCAATCCAACAAATTTCTTTTTCCATAAATTGGAATTACATTTGAAAGCAAATGCATTTCATGACGAATATTAGGGAAGAACATATTTTTATTTTCCTAAAAAGTTTCCTAAGGATAGTTCATTAATTTATTTTTCTTCTTCCATAATTGTTTCTCACAAAATTTCATTGGATTTCAGATGAGTTTCCATGAAACGACTTACGAAAAAACATTTTTTCCATACATGTGTAAAGCTTCGATGAACTTTTGTGCGGAAGTTCATTTACTTAAACTTTTGTATAAAAGTTCAATGCAATGATATTATGTGAACTTCTCTTCGTAAATTTATTTATACATTAGGATATTTTGGGTTTAAAAAAGATAATGGGATGTGAAATTTAAACAGTGAGGTTTGAAAATTGAATATCTTGATTTGTTTTTTAAATTTATTTTTAATAATTGAATATCTTGATTTAGCCGCCAACTTGATCAAATCACTTGTTATGCCATATATTTAATATCTACGGGTTTTCTTCTTGCAGTCTAAAATGGTGGGCATGTGAGTTGTTGGTATTGCTGGCAGGAATTTTTCCAAATCCAGAGTTGGAGACATCAGTTCTATCTATATGGTAATAAGCATGCTTCAATTTCATACCCTACTTCGTACTTACTGAAGTTTTCTGATTATTAAACCATTAGTTTAGAAGATAAAATCTTTAATATGTAACGTTGTTTTGTATGGTCAGCTTGCAAATATCTACATTGCACTTCACTATATCCTATGCGATTGGGGCTGCCGCGAGGTTCGTTTCTCACACTGAACTACTACAAACTAATCGATCGGAAAAGTCTTTAATTTACATCAATAAATAATTATGATTATAAAGTAGATGACGACAAAATTAATGTCATAATATCATTACCTATGGTAATTTTGGGTTTTTTCTAATACTAGTACGTAAACATGCATAGTACAAAAAGTGACACATAAATAAATTAATTGTATGTGACAGCACGAGAGTTTCGAATGAATTAGGATCTGGGAATCCTGAAGCAGTTCGTGTGGCTATTTCTACATCGATGTTCCTTGCAGTAACAGAGGCTGTCATTGTGAGTGCCACATTATTTGGCTGCAGGCATATCTTGGGTTATGCCTATACCCACGAAAGTGTGATAGTTCATTATGTAGCTGTTATAACTCCTCTACTATGTATCTCGGTTTTTATGGACAGCTTGCAATCGGTTCTTTCAGGTAATAACTATCTATCTTTCTCCATTTATCTCATTTAAAAGTGGGGGTGTTAATGGACCAGTTTTTAGTCCAAAATCCAAAAAAAAACCATATTAATTGGACCAGATAATTAACCAAACCGATTCTAGATTTACAATTGGATCTGGATCGGATTTAAACCGGTTCGAAATTTAAACCGGTTTTTAAAATTAAAACCGATTTTAACTAGAACCAGATCAAAAACCGGTTTTTTTAATCGGATTTTTTAAAAGACCAGTTTTTTAAAACCAGATTAACCCCTTTGATGCATGACATTATTCGATCTCCGCGGAAAAACCGAACGAAAATGAACTCGGGAATCCGAAAATAGAGAACGAATTTGGATCTATGAAATTGGAATAATTAGATCTGATATATGTTGCAATGTGAGAGTGTGAAGAATAACCCCTCTCTCTCTCTTGTCTACGTTTTCTCTCTCTCTCGTTTGCGTTTTCTTTCTCTCTATATGTTGTGTTGTGGATCCGTTCTTCTTTTAGCGTTTTTGTAAACTCGTAATTTGCAATGCTAAGCCTTATTGGGCTTTATAAAGGGAACCATTTAAACTGAGGTGTATGGGTGCATGTCGCACTAGATTCTGACTCCCATGAGGCAAATCTGTAAGAAGGAAAAAAATTTTCCCACCCCACTTTTTTTTTTAAATACCAAAAAGATCTCACCCCACCCCACCCCCACCCCTTAGAACCTTTTCCCTTTCCCACCCCCACCCCACCCCTACCCTTTAAAACCTGCTACTGAAAATGAGAGCAAGAGACCTATTACTCAGTGTCCACCTGGTAGAGTTTTGCTGCTGGAAAATGGGGAAGCTCGATTTCTAGTGAAAGAAAGAGTTGAAATTCCATTTTCATCTGTTGCTGCAATACCAGATATAAACTATGGATGTGGTTAAAACATTAAAAACTATGGATATGTTGCTGCAATACCTGCTCTGGTCTTTTACACTGAGTGACCTTAAGCTTGGGTCGTGAGAAGGGTCAAGACCAAGATTTACATAGTGGGGTGGATCGTGATGTAAGATCCTGACCCGTGGTCGTGACCCTTCTCACGACCAGAGTCCCAAAAAAAAAAAAGAAATTAAGAAGGAAAAGAAATAAACATGAGGTATAGATTCGAATTTGTAGAGGCTTTTGTGCCGCTGCTTGCTGGTTCTCGAGGTCATGACCCTTATGCGCCGCTGCTTGCTGGTTCACGACCAGAGTTTCATGGATGCACCTGGAGATCGCGATCGGTGATGTGGGATCTCTGCTGCAGCTCCTTGTTGGCGCCGGTAGGGATGACAATTGGACCCGGACCCGCGGGTACCCGCTGGTAATAGCCACAACGGGTCTGGGTCTAGATCCAAAAAAGAGCCCAGTGGGTCCAAAAAATGGACCCGTTTAGGTACCCGCTTTGAACGGGTCTGGGTCTGGATCTGAGATATCCAGACCCGTGGGTACCCGGACCCGTCCATATATACATATATGCATTATATATATATGTGTGTGTGTGTGTGTGTGTTAGATACCAGGTGAATGTGGAATAAAGGAAGGAAAAGAAAGTGCAATAGAAGTTGAGAGAATAAGAAAGTGCAATTTTATATATCAACAGCATTGGAATTGAGCATCAGTACAAATTAAACCTCAATAAGAAAGAAAAGCTGCAATTGATAAAAACAAGAAAATTATAAAGGAAGATTCCTTCTCTGCCCTGTGACTAACGTCACTATTCCACCAAATGATTGTCTGTCCTTTCTGTCCCTTTTTCCTCACTCATATACTCCCTATCACCTCTCAGCCTTGGCCACGTGTCTTGTTTGTTATGCCCATGTGCATCAGTAACTTGTGCCTCTATTCCAAAATTGCCCTGAACTCTATTTTTCCTCCTACTGTAGACTTGTGTAATTGGAGGCCCAACAATATATATATATATATATATATATATATATATATAATTTTAGTATGTTTGTGTTTAACGAGATAATTTCTTTGATGTCTGCGAGTGTTTAATGGTGGTAGAGATTAATATTAAGTAGAGTATGTAATGATGTATTAAGGATCACTCGATCTGTCAAAAAAACATAGAAATTAATTTAAAAAATAATTTCTTCTTTAAAAAAATTGCTAATGGGTACCTGCAAAACCCGTCTGGGTAACCGAAGACCCGCCTACCCATTATGCAGCGGGTACCCACGTGGATCCGGGTGGGTCCGGATCCAGTAATTTATGAACGGGGGTACCCGGATCCACCCGGACCCATTGCCATCCCTAGGTGCTGCTGCGACCATAGGGAAGGGTGGCAGGAGGCGGAGGCGGCGATGGCGGGATAGGTAGCAGGAGCGACCGTGTGAGGGGAGGAGGAGGGAGTGAGGGCGGCGGCGGCGATGGTTGGGGTGAATGGCATCGACAGGGAGGCTGTGGGTGGTGGCTGCTGGAAAGGAAAAGAGGAGAGAGTAGGGTGGTGGCTGGTATGAGGAAAGATATAGTGGGGTATAGTGGAAGAAGAGAAGAAGGGTGGTGGCTGGATACTCCTAATCTTAGGGTTTGTTTTTAGGTATTTTTGTATTTTCCTTATAAAAGTGGGGTGTATAAATTTGTGTATGGGGTGTGCAAATTTTTTCTCCTGTAAGAATATTGATGATGCGTTTTTTAGTTTCAACTTGCGAAATCTAAATGGACCGGGCTGGATATCCAATTTGTTATATTAAGTTTTATCCGGTCCATTTAAAAATGGATTGGTTTTGGATCTATAAAACCAAGTTTTTATAAATTGGTTCAGTTTAGTTCTGGTTCGGTTCAATCGAACTGGATTTTTTGAACACCCGGCCTGTTTAAAAGGCATAATCCAACTCTGTTGGTAGAGTTCAAATCCTCGAAATTGCGCTTTATTCCTCTCCCTAAAAAAGAACATTATAGTTGAAGGATTGTTTTAACATTTTACTCTTCCTATTGCACTATCTTAGTTCAAAGCTAATTGAAATTCTTTTGGAGTTTTACTTCGATCGGTTGATGGATCATGATATACTTTGAGCTGTCCTTTTACTTCGGTTGTTGGATTCATGATATACTTATTTTTTTTTTTGAGGTAGGATTCATGATATACTTTGAGCTGTCCTAAAATGATGTAATATTATATTTTTTTTATTTTTAAAAAAATATGTATTTCCTGCAATTAGTTACATATAATAAGATTTTTTATAATCATAAATTATTTTTGCACAATATAATTACATATATAATTAATGTTGAAATATATATCATGAAATATATATATATATATATATATATATATATATATATATATATATATATATATACTAGCTGTTACCCCGTGCAATGCACGGATTGTTGATATTAAATTTTTTATATTAAATATTTTAAATTAAAGATTATTATTATTTTTATTATAAAGTAAAGATTATTATTAAAAAATAACAAAAATAATTATAAAAAAGGATTATTCAATATACTTTATTATGATGAATAAAAAATTATTATTATTATTTTTATTTTTTTTGTTTGACGGTATTATGAGAATAATTAATGATAAATCATAATATCTCTTATTTCATTGGACATGAATTCATTGGAAGATAATGACAGTTCGTTTTTTATTATTATATTTATTTATGTATAAATTAATATTAAATTAATGTATTCCTTATTTAGTTGATCGATAATTAATATGTTTTATTAATTAGAGTGAAATCAAAATTAAATTTTTTATTTTTATCCTGTGCAATGGACGAATTATTATTTAAATATTTTAAAGTAAAGATTATTATTAAACAACAATAAAAATAAGCTTGTTGAAAAATTTTGTACTTCCTTATATTAATAAAAAATAACATTTTTTATATGAGATTTTTCTTATTTATTCAATAGATAAATTAACATTTTTTTACATGATTATTAACTTTATTATAATGAAACAAAAGTAAATCAGAATTAGATATTCCTTATTTATTTAATAGATAAATTAATATTTTTATATGATTATCAACTTTATTATGATAATTAAAAATAAATCAGAATTAAATATTGATCTTTTTTGTTTAATGGTATTATGAGAAAATTTAAGGATAAATTGGAATATCCACTATTTCATAGAACATGAAGACGACATTGAAATTGTTATTTTTTACTATCTTGGTTAACACATTGCACTTTATTATGAATATAATGTTGGCTCTTTTTTTTATATATTTAATATTATATTTGTCTCTATGTATAGATGAGTATTAAATTAATGTATTCCTTATTTTGTTGATCGATGAATTAACACGTTTTATCATGATATTATGATTAATTATTAGAGTGAAATGAAAATTAAACTTTTCATATTTTTTTGTTTGATGGTATTATGAGTAGATTTAAAAATAAATTAAAATATTTTCTATTGCAAAAGACATGATTATTTAGCATATTTTAAATATAATTATCACATCTAATATGAAAAATTATATATAATTAACCAAAATTATACATTCTGATTTTTTTTATTGGATAATATTATAAGATATTTCTTATATTTATTTGATGGATAAATTAATATTTTTTTACCATTATCATTTTTTTAATATAATTATCACATTTATTATTATTATTATTATTCATATTTAAATATTTTGATCTTTTTCATCGTTTATCTTATCTCATGACAAAAACGGAAAAAAAATCATAAATAAATCGAAAAACATTGTTTCTTCAAATTTGCAAAAGACTGACCAAAATTATTTCTCACCGGTATTTCTTCTTAATTCTAGAAGCCTTAGCCCTTCTCTTCTTTGAAAAGAGAAAATGATCAATTATTTGCATATTCTTTCAACAAAGAATAATCAAAGTAACTATGTATAACAACTTACCAAAATTAAAAAAAAAACAATTTACCAAGGTCATGCTCTTGTTTGAAGTAACTTATTGATGTCATTCTTCCTGAAATGAGCATTAAGCAAAAGTCAATTAAAAGTATAACAAAATATGCATAATCTAATAAGTAATTCATCAAACACGCACTCAAAAATCAAAATTAAGAGCTCTAAGTAGAAGAATAAACAAAAGCCAATTAAAAGTATAACAAAATATGCATCATCTAATAAGTAATTCATCAAACACTCAAAAATCAAAATTAAGAGCTTTAAGTAGAGGAATGAGGGAAAAAATAAAAATAAAAGAAAGAATTTGGAGAAGAGAATTCTTAGAATTAGATAGAACTTTAAAAATTGAATGGGAGAGCCTATTATATATATATTTATATATATATAGTGAGTTTTTTAATATTTTTTAAATATTTTTGTTGAGGATAATGATTTGTTCAACAAATTGAGGATAATGATTTCACATACAGATAATTATTATATAAATTTAAATAATTAATTTAATTTCAAATTTTAATTTTGGTTTAGAGATAATGTTATTTACCTACAAACATATAATGATTAAATAAATTTAAATAATTTATTTAATTTTAAATTGTAATTTTGATTAGATATAATGATTATCTACCTACAAATTCTCTGGTGCGAGGAAAGCTTCACCAGACAAACGTAGTGCCTCGAAAATTTCGACGGCAAACGTGGTGCCTCGAAAAGGGATCCTTTTATATATAAAAATAGTAAAATAGTAGATATTGGACAGAACTTTTTTTAAACAAATTTTATTTTGATTATCTTTACTTTTCAAAAGAAGTTAATCTTCGACGTATAAAACTCTTGGCATGTACAGAAAAGTATACATTATAAAATATTCTTAAAAATAAATTTTTACTTTTAAAAATTTCATGATTAGTATTCAAATTTTTACTTTATATTTCAAATGAGAAACATTTTAAACACCATATATTGTATGCGTGTTATCCCAGTATCTTTTATTCACGGTCTTTTGATAACGAGTTAGGTCATGATTTAAAAAAAAAAAAATTGCATGATCAAACCATATTAATCATGATAAAAAATTGATTGTGAGTAACATCATGACGATAGAATGACATAAATTCATAATAAATAACAATTTTTTCATTCCTTGTCAATTAGGTTAATCTAGTAAATACGTGGTCGTTATTGGGCCACGATCATTTCTATTCCTATTTGGTTTGGGAGAAAATGATAATATGGGAACAATAAAATCCCACTCAAATAAAATTGGTGGGGTGCATTATTTACGTGTGGAAGTTCTCCTCTTTCCCACTCAAGCTCACCCCACTTCTCAACTTAATTCCCACGTCCCACCCTACTCCCACAGTCCCACCCCACTCCTCCCTCAACTTAAGCTAAGTAGCTTATTAAAGCCCTTCAGGCCTCAGGAATCAGGGCACAACATCTAATTGTGGGTAACAAAGTCGGGGAGGCTCCGGTGCATGTAAACACATAACATGCATCGGTGCATGTGAAATTTTTTTTTTGCTTTTTAAATTTTTTTAATACAGATTTATTCAAATAGTTTTTAACACAAGTTCGTATACAGATTTATTAGAATATGTAAATTTTGAATACAGTTTTACTCAGCACAGTTTTTCAAGAACACAGAGTAAAAAAATAAATAAATCCAAATTATAAAAGTCACTTCATATCGATAAAAAAGAAAACGCATAGAATATTTTTTAATTGATTAAATTTTAAAAAATGAATAAAAAAACCCAAAAAAAAGGCATGCACCGATGTCATGTTACGTGTTTACATGCTACGCTTGTGGGCATTGAGGTCCTGCAAAAAGGTTCACGCTTCTAAAGGTGAAAAAATCTTTGGATTCGAGTTGTCACAATTTGGTGGGGAGGAAAAAAAATTGACCTTGACTTATTATTAGCTTAAAAGCTTGCGTCGTCAGCACCACGATTCTAAGTTTTTATTTTTTTTACAACCCATCATCATTCATGACTTTATCTTAATATGGATTAATTCAAATTTGTCATTTTGTATTAGACTTACTTAAGTTTTTGGTCCCTGAAAGTTGACTAAATTTTGTTAAAAAAAAAAAAAGTTGACTGAATTTTGGTTTCAGTCCTTATCTTTTTATTTGACCGGTATTGATTCTTAAAAGTTTAAATTTTTTGGTTTTGGTCCCTGCCGTTATAGATCCACCGTTAATTGATGACGTGGCTAACGAAGTGTCACATCAGCATGTCATGTCTTTTTATTTAAAGTAAAAGATCCCTGAAAGTTAAGCGAATTTTGGTTTTAGTCCCTATCTTTATTTTTGACCGATCAAGATCCTTTAAAGTTAATTTTTTTGTCCCTGCCGCCGTTAGAAAATACCGTTAATGACTAACATGACTAACGGATTGCCACATCGGCATGCCATGTGTTTGCACTTTTATATTTTTTATATTTTTAATGAAGTCTCACTTAACTATTCTTATCATATTTTCGATTCTTATTATTATTATGCATGTATACATTTACACGTTTCTTAGCTCTTTTATAGCAACAATTACTGTATAATAAGCAGATTTACCTGCATATATAATTCATTTATAAGTTATAAAGATTTTTTAAATCTTGGGTTGATGATAATAAGAATCTAATAATGAATATATTTTTTAAAAAATAAAAATATAATACTTTTTATTTATTAAATTTATTATTTTTTATAAAACACAATTATTTATGAATGTTTATCTTCCGACCTAAATCGTGAAAAGACAAATTAATGAAATTATAATTTTTGTTTGCTTACCTGGTTGGTATAATTTTTTTTTTTTTTTTTTGCTTCCTATCTTTTAATCAGGGGTTGCTAAAGGAAGTGGGTGGCAACATCTTGGAGCCTATGTCAACCTAGGAGCATTTTATCTTGTAGGTGTTCCCGTGGCTGTCCTACTTGGCTTTGTTGCACATTTCAAAGCAAAGGGCCTTTGGATTGGAATTGTTGGTGGCTCTATCGTCCAATCAATGTCTCTTTCTATTGTTACTGCTCTCACAAACTGGAATAAACAGGTCCAGATTTGTTATTATTTTTTTTTTTGGGTGCACATTTGTTATTTTGATTCAAAGGATTATCTATCTATGTTTAAGGTTTATACCAGTTTTGATTATGAAAAAATGCTCAAATGTTTTCCTTGCTAATCTTAATGGCTTTAATACCTAAGTTTAGGTTTTAACAAAACACCATATATAACCAATTTTGCAGGCAAATATGGCAAGGGAGAGAATATTTGATTCCAAATATTTGGAAGAAAATGGAACAGAACATGTGACGAACGCTTAACGGTTGATAATTATGAGTTGGCTACTTTCAACATTGTGGCATTGTTTATCTATTCATAGAATGACAACTCGGGAAGGTTTATTTGTTGATGGCACTAATATTCCTTTCCTTATGCTGACGGCTACATCTTTGTCTTGATCTTGAGCAATCTTATCTAATATTGAGTATCAAGAATATATATATGCTAGCTCTTACCCATGCAATGCATGAGTTGTTGATATTTTAATTTTTTATATTAGATATTTTAAATTAAAGATTATTATTATTTTTATTATAAAATAAATATTATTATTAAACAAAAAAAATAATTATAAAAAAAGGTAGAAGTTCAAACCAAATCCTATACTTAAAAAAATTAATCTTAATGATCATAAATTTTTTACTTCCTCGTATGAATAAAAAATGTAACATTTTTTTTATCCGAGATATTCCTAAATTATTTTTGATCAATTATTTTATCTCAAGTTAATGATAAGATTGAATCCTAAAAATATTTATCTTATCTCAAGCTAAATATTTTTATTTTTTATGATTATCTTTATCTTATTGGATCTTAATCTTTATTTTCTTTTATTTTCATTTTCTTTTTTAACACTTCTAATATCTTAATATTAAAAAATGGAGACATATGCCAACAGTAAAGAAGATGGGCTCTTAGTTTAATTTTTTTAAATAAGCCGTAATCTCTATACACCTAAGCAGTAGTGGGATAATGTCAGAATATGGTATAAAAATAAAGTTTTATTGGAATTTATATATATATATATTGACATTTCTATATAATAAGTAGTTATATAAATTTGGTAGCGGTGTGAGTGACTAAACATAAATTTAGTTTATCAACATAATTTTTAGTTTTTTTTCGCAATTGATTTTTAAAATTATTAATTGATCGCTGACTAATGGTCCTTATCATATGAGGAAAAAAATAGAAAGATAATATTGTTAAAAAATTTGGTTTGTTATTAATCGTTTTAATTTTCTTGTCACAATAAAAAACAAAAAACAAAAAAGTATTCACGTCAAGCATAAAATCAAATCTTATTCTTATATAGGTTGATTTTTATCTATTACAATAGACAAAATATATTATAGAAGGAAAATCAAATCCTATTATTATATAGGATGATTACATTTGGTTTGTTATTAATAGTTTTAATTCTCTTGTCACAATAAGAAACAAAAAAACAAAAAATATTTACATCAACATAAAATCAAATCCTATTTTTTTATATAGGATGATTTTTATCTATTACAATAGACAAAATATATTATAGAAAAAAAATCAAATTCTATTGTTATATTGCCTTAGTCATAAATGAAGTCTTCTTATATTAAAACTTGAATCTCTCAACAAAATGAAACGGTAGGATTTGGTATATCGGTCACCGTCATACGCCATCTTCCACTGTCTACATCATTAAAGAGGTCACTAGTGCATATAACAATAAATAACCATCTTCCTTAGTAGTTTATGATAGCCACCCTGAAACAATTAATGCAACATTATATTTTGATGCACTCTATTGTCACCTGCAATTGAAGAATCAATTACTAAAAAAAACTGGTTGAGCATTATTTATTTGGTCGGGATGGACTCCTCCATTTGTCTTTCTTCATTCCCTAACCGCACAATTGGTTTCCCCCAATTCAAAATTTTGAACAAACTACATTTTGATCAATAGTGCACACATATTGTTGAATTAAAGCAAGTATTTAGAGAGAAACTTAAGAATCAAACAATATAAATTAAAATGAAAGCGAATTATTAGAATAAAAAAAATTAAAGATAAAAAAAATACAAAAAATGAAGACAAATATAATTGTGAGATTGATGTTTACATGGATATCCATAAGTTTGTGAGCCAATTCCAATTCGCATAAATGCTAAAAGTATTGTTGAGGAGTCATCCAATGCATATTGCGTATTATATATAATGATTTGGAAAACTCGTAAAATTAAGGATAATGATTTCATATGCAGATAAGATTAAATAAATTTGAATTATTTATATAATTTTCGACTTTTAAGGATAATGATTTCACAGATAAGATTAAATAAATTCGAATTATTTATTTAATTTTCGACGATAATTAAGGATAATTATTTCACAGATAAGATTAAATAAATTTGAATTATTTATTTAATTTCGACAATTAAGGATAATTATTTCACTTATAAGATTAAATAAATTTGAATTATTTATTTAATTACCGACAATTATAATTGTTGGAAACCAACAAGCGGCTTAACAATCTACTAGAGGGGGTGAATAATAGTTGAAAGCGATAGTACCAATTTTTCGAATAAAATTGAAAACGATCGGATAATGCTTGCTGTTAAAATAAAATAGCTGACTTTGGGCGAAGCAAAATCTGATAATCGGTTATCTAAGCCGACCATCGATTATTCGAGCTGCGCCACACAAAGATCACATTTGCAGTGGTTTGTAGCAAGCAGTATTCGAGCAAACACGAGTTAAAAAAAACCAATTAAAAATGCTTGATAAAAAACGGAAAGCGGTAAAGAAGAGAGACACACCATATTTTATACTGGTTCACTCACAAACCTTGTGAGTCACGCCCAGTCCCCCCTAAAACCTTAAGAAAGCCTTTTACTCAAATCAATTCAAATGGTTACAACAGGAATTACAAGTGAACCTCACTCTACCTAATGTAAGACCCACAATTTTACCCAATTTATTTGTGTAATTATCTTTTTAATTTTAACTATATTTGTGTTATCATTTTATTTATTTTAATAAAAATGTATGAATATAATTAATTTATTGGGTGATGATTTGTGGTACCTTGATTTTTATATTTATAAAGTGATAATTAGCTGGATTTAATTAATTATGTATATATATATATGTATATATACGTGGTATATATATATATATATGATAAAATATTTTCTTTGAATATTTAAAAGGCATTTTTAAGCGATAGGTCCCTAAACTTAGGGGGTGTTTTGGATTTAGTCCTTAATCTTTTCTTTTGTTGGATCTGGTCCCTAAACTTTAACGTTGTTTGGAACTAGTCCTTCCGTTAACCCAAAGTTAACTCTGTCAGTGTCTTCCAATAAGATATTGCCACGTGTCCCAACTTGCAATTTTTTTTTTGCTTTTTTGACTTTGAGGTCCCTAAACTTAGGGGGTAATTGAATTTAGTCCTTATCCTTTTTTCGTTGGATCAAGTCCCTAAACTCGGGACCATTTTGGATTAAGTCCTTCTGTTAGTTTTAATAAAACACCATTACCCTGGGGAAATTTTTATGCCACGTGGACCAATAAATTAATGCCACATGGATTTTTTATTTTAAAATTGAAAAATTACAAAAAATAAATAAAATAAAAAAAACAGACTCTTGCTTCCTCCTTCTATCTGTTCGATCAGCATGAGTTTATTCCTAGAACTCAAGCATTTGTTAATCCATCCACCTGCATCATATATGTTCCTTTAACTTATTATTACTTGATTTGAAGCACAACCGAACCAAGCATCATAAACAGACTCACCATGCCACAGAAAATTTTTCAAGCCAGAATGTGAACCACCTTCCTTATCTTCCTCTCGTTCCTCGTCGTGCTCGATCGTCTCGTTAAGGCTTAACATCATGGTTTCTTCACCTTGCTTAGGGGGTGACATTGTTTTTCAGAATATAAAGATCTAAACAAAAAAAAAAAAAAACACACACACAATGTCAAGTGATAAAAATTGAGTTAGACACCTACCAAACCTTCATCATCAAACTCTAAAGTAATAAAAAAGAGATTTTTCTGTGTCAATCAAAGATACTTGTTGCCTTTCTTCCTCCCTCCAGACTCTGCATATGACGCGCCGCCAAGAAGAAGGCAGAGGAAGCGGAGACGAGGGCGGAGGCTGGAAAGCAGAGGGCGCTGAGGTTGTTGAGGGTTCGAAGTTGCAAGGCTGCTGCACGGTGAAGGAAGCGCGACTGGTCTCCTTCGGCGTCGCATCAGATTTGCAGAGAAGAGGACCAAGCGAAGGATGAAGAACGAAGAGGACCTTCGGGGTCGCCGCCGCAACTAGGTTCCAGGGGCTTTGGCTATAACTAGCGCCGCCGCACACCATCAAGCGAACTCGTGATTGTGACAGTGATTTTCGCTGTAAACAGAAGCAAGCACAAAACTCAGATCGAGGCGCGACCTTGAGGACGGTGGCGAAAGCTTCTCAAATCGTTACCCTGATGGCAGTGGTGAGCGCTGGAGACATCACGACCATGATGATGATGCATCTCGTCGCAGACGCGTTGTATTCCCATCGTTATAAAAAAATCAATTTTTTTAATTATATTTATTTTTTTTGTAATTTTTCAATTTTAAAAGAAAAATTCCATGTGGCATTAATTTATTGGTCCACATGGCATAAAAATTTCTCCAGGGTAATGGTGTTAGATTAAAACTAACAGAAGGACTTAATCCAAAACTGTCCAGAGTTTAGGGACGTGATCCAATGAAAAAAAGGATAGGGACTAAATTCAATTATCCCCTAAGTTTAGGGACCTCAAAGTCAAAAAAGCCAAAAAAAAATGCAAGTTGGGACACGTGGTAACATCTTATTGGAAGACACTTGTAGTGTCCTTGAACACTATGTCCTTAACCCTCTAAGTGCTCAAGATTATGGCAACCAGGAGCTCAAGAGAGGATCAAGTGTATTATATATGACTTTATGGTGTTTCTGCAGTTCCAGTTGGGAAAAGCAGGGTTTACCCAGTCAACAAGTGTGTGCAGAGTGTCAACTTAGGGATGAGAGTACGTACCTGAAACCCTAGCTGTAATGAGCTATTTATAGGGTTTGGAGGAAGCTGATATGGGCCGTCTGGGCCCTGTATCAGGGTTGAGCTGTCCCAGGATTCTGTGAGATAATATCGGAGGATTATGCTCTTAGAATCTGGATAGGATCAGCTGAAGATCTCATGTCTAGGCTGTTGCGAAAATCTAGGAGGGATTTGCGGAAGGGATAAGAAACCTCGTAGGGTTTGAGCTTATCCACTAGTCGACGATATGCCTCGGCCTAGAGTCTCAAGCCGGATGGATTGGAGGACCGATGATAAGGCTCAGTTCCATCAAGTCCGAGCCTGGTCTCTTGGGTATGCTCGGAGTCTATGAGTCCGAGCGAGGGACGTTTATGCTAAGTAATTCGAGGGAAGTGCCCTTAGAGAATCCCTTTAGTAAGACTCGTGTCCGTGTCAGGTCGGCAGACCCTACAAGCCCCCCAGCTCGTAAGACTTTGAGAAGTCTGTGACGAGGTAGCAAGTCTTTTGGGTTGACCTTTTCGGATGTCTCGTAACAGCTGTAATTATGCCGCCTGTTTCGAGGTGACATTTTGGGTTCTCTAGGTACGGCGCGTTTCCTTGTAAATTGTGCCAAATCATTTCAAATTTTGAAATTTGGAAAAGTGTCTTTAGTAACTGCCACGTCTCACCTTATGAATGGCAGAGTGGGTTAGTGGGCTTTCGGCCCACACGTGTGTCATGGAGGGAAACCGAAAGGTTTTTTTAGGGTTGAGGGTTATTCAAATCCCTCACTCCCCCTTCCTTCACTTCCTCATTTCTAATTCTCTGTAATCAGAAACTCAATTCTTCACTTTCTCCAGAGATTTTCGCGTTCCTTTTCACTAATTAGAGACTCCAGAAACTCTTTTTCTCACTTGCTCCCAACACAGTTTCTCCATTTTCCTCTATTCTTCCGCGATCATTCGTTGTCACCAACTTCCAGAAGTCAACAATCAAAAGCAGGTAACCTTTTCTGCTTCTAACTCGAATAACTTCTTTTTAGTGCTGTTTTTTCTACTTTTTGAGAGGGGTTTTGCGTTTTGGGTTTGGCAGGGAGTTTGGATTTAGGGGATTTCTGGGTTCTGGGTTTTTGTTTTGGGTGAGCTGTGTTTAGGATTCTTTACCTTTAGACCATGAGAGGATGGAGACGTTTGAGGAGAGTTTATCGTGAACTCTGCAGGAGATTAGGAGAGGAACCTTCTAGTGATAGTGATTCTTCAAGTTCTTCTGGGAATTCTGGGGATGAGGGAAACTCTGATATTGACGATTCTATACACCCTTCTACTCCCCCTTCTGACCAACGATCCACCGGGGCAAAACCGTTAGTTGTAGAGTACCCGTCGAATCCCGCAGATGAGAATAAGTGGTTACTAGCTTATAGGTTCGCTGAGCGTCGGGCTCAGGTCAGGACTAGCCCCGATCGTCGCACCGAGGAAAAACCTTTAGGAAGTCCACAGAGGGAAGGGGGAAAAAGTCCAGGGCTCGGCCTTAATTTTAGAATAAAAACATGTGCTGTAAAAAATCCTAACGCCGAGCCTTTTGCTTTTTCCCCAGATATGGTGGAACGCAGGTGTGCTACCAATCCTGAAGAGTACCCTTTGCCGCCCAATCACGCACAGTACGACGCCGTTTTTGATCGGGAGGTGCTAGGGACGAGACCTTCATTGCTGACAGAAGATAGTCTTAACCATCTCCGACCAATCCTGACACCTCCGAATGCTGATGGAAACGCTTCGGAATTTGTATTGAGACCTTTGGGCGTTGACGATCGAATATGCTTCCAAGTACCAGAGAATAGACAATATTTTTTTTCTATGAAGAGATAGCGACCAGAGTCGGTATCCGCATGCCCTTTTCCACTTTCGAGATTGAAGTCCTCGCTCATCTGGGTATAGCTCCGAGCCAACTACATCCAAGTGGTTGGGCGTTCCTCCGAGCCTTCCAGCAGTTTTGTGACGCTGAGGATAAAGTAGCAACTATAAGATCTTTCTTTTGGTTATATGCCCCCCAGGTAAACAAGTTTGGTGACTCTAAGGGGCTTTGGGTATCCCTAAAGGCTCGGAGGGGGCATGCCCTTTTTGCAAAGGTGACTGATTCTTGGAAGTCTTTCAAACCTCTTTTCTTCAAATACGAGTACACCGGGGCTGGAGTGAGTTGGTTTATGGAACAAGTTGAAGAAGATGGGATGGTTAAGGTCGTGCCTCGGTTTCCACTAGGTTGGACGGCTAACATTTACAACCGGGGGCCCTCCTTGTATCAATTTGACTATAAGTTGGATTTGTCAAAAGCCGAAAGGCGATTATGTGATTATGTTTGGGAATACCTTCAAGCGAACGGTCCAATTGATACCAAAAAAATCTTATTAAAAGGAACACGAGACGAAGTGAAGGCCGAGCTGGGTATTACTTTTTTTTTTGCTCGTACTAATCCGTTCTTCTTTGCAAAAACAATGGGAAAGAAAGCAACTAAGGCCAAGAAGAGTGAAGCTCGAGCAGCTAGAGTATCACAACTAGCTGCGATCAAAGAAACTGCATCTGGCTCGCCAAGCATGGGTCAGTCTTCTCAGCCGACCTCTTCTAAAAGCCCGGCCACCATCCCCAAAGCCACCCCGACCGTTAAGGTCACAGGTGTTGAACAAGTGGTCAAAGGGGATCGTGTCATTGACGTTGTGAACGTTGAAGTGGAGGCTCAAACAGCTCCTCAAGGCACACCCGAGCCCCCCTCAAGAGGCCTCGGCCGGAGAAAGGGAAAGGTCTTGCTGGGGACTGGTTCAATTTAAGCAAGTCCAAGAAAGGGATAGAGATTCCCGAGGGTAAAGAAGATGTTGCTGCCAAGACGGTGTGGGGTAAGAAGATATATGATTCCTTCATCGCCACTGTCTTCCCTCCCGAGGATGCCGAAGTGATTGAGGCCTGGACCCCTGGGACCTGGGAAAACAACTGTAAATCCTTGGTGAAGAGTTTTTTAAGGGGTGCGAGCATTCTTCATCACCTCGGTCATCATGGTGATGACGCTCATGCTGGAATGGCAGCCGAGGAAAAGAAGAAAAGAAGTGAGGCAAACGAGCGGGAGGACTATCTGGAACTTCAGGTCCAAGGTCTTAACCAGAAATTACAAACGCTGGCAGCTGAAAACGAACAACTTCAAAAGGCAGCACAAGATTCTGAGGGGGCAAAAGCTCGGGCCGAGGAAGCACTTCAGGGGATCCAGAAAAAGGCTGAGGAAGACGCTGCTGCTCTTCAGGTAGCTACAGAGAAAGCTAGGAAAGCCGAGCAAGCTGCTGCCTTGGCACAGGAGCAGCATGAGTATGCTAAGGATGAGATACTCGGGCTCCGAGCTTCCTTGGAGAAGACGAGAGCGAAGGCTCTCAAACATAAGAAGGCAGCCAAGGAGAATCTGTATAATTGGGACCATGCAATTGAAGATTCTTTCTACAATACTGCCGAGCAACTCCACATTCTGAATCCTGGGCTCGTGACCAAGGGTGCTGACCCTAATTTTGCTGTGAAAGATGATCGAATTGTCGGCTCGAGTGGGGCTCCCATAGATCTGAACAGCGCCGACCTGCCTGACCATTTGGCTGAGGATTTCGAAGGGGATGATGCCGAGGATGCCTTAGGTGAAGAAGAAGAAGACACATTTAACGCTGACAACATTGTATTGTCCGATTTAGAATAGTTTGATTATTTTGCTTCCTTTTTTGTAATTGCCCCAGTAGATGGGTTTAAACTTTTGCTGCATTATCTTGTTTGGAACACTTGGAATATTTATAATATTTGTAGTCATGTTATGCTTCTTTTTATACTTTTCGTTAAGAATTCAAGTGTTAAGACCTCGGAACTCCAGCACTTTAGCCAAGGTGGGTTCCTCTATCCGCGATGTAAGAAATGATTTTAGGAAACCATGTTTGAATCGGGAGTCTCAATAAAGTACTTGACGAGTTATAAGCTCTTATCCGAGCTGTTTATAATCGTTCGCGTCATAAACGGTGGCTAATCGAGTATGAGGAAAAGTACGTAATACAATGAATTCAATAACAGTCCTTTTATTGATTAGAAGCAGTAAATACAATGGGCTCGGAGTTCCACCGAGCGTACACCATCATTAAAAAGAAATAAATCTAACAATTCTAACAATAAAAACAATTGAAACTATGAAATTGAAATGAAAGAAAAATTCTAACTATAGTATGCTCTGAGCTTTGCCACGTTCCAGGTGTTGTTGATGAGAGCTCCCGAGAGAGTTTCGAGCTTGTAGGCTCCTGTTCCAGTCTTGGAGGCTACTCGGTATGGTCCTTCCCAGCTTTGGGCCAATTTTCCGTCCTTTGCATTTTTGAGACCAATATCAGCTCTTCTCAAGACAAGGTCACCTACCTCGAACTCTCTGGGTACAACCGTACAATTATATCCTTTCGCTTGCATCGTCTTGGCATGCTTTTCTCGTTCGGCGGCTAAATCCCTGACTTCTTCCGATAAAACAAGATCCTCACACAGCAAAGTGTTGTTGAGGGGATTCGGCTGTTGCATAACTCGGAATGAAGGGATGATTGTTTCAATGGGGATGACTGCGTCACAACCATAAGTGAGCCGATAAGGTGTTTCTCCTGTTGAAGTTTGTATGGTTGTGCGATATGACCAAAGCACCTCATACAAGTTTTCCAGCCAATTCCCCTTCGCACCTTCGAGCCTTCTCTTGATCCCCTGGATGATGGATCGGTTTACGGATTCTACTTGCCCGTTAGTCTGGGGATGCTCGACTGAGGAAAAGTAGTGCTTAATGCTCAGAGCGTTGACTAAATCCTTGAATGCCTTTGCCGCAAATTGAGTTCCATTATCCTTTACTACCACTTGCGGAACTTCGAATCGAGCCACAACCTGTCTCTCGAAGAACTTATGAACCTTTGCTGATGAAATGGTGGCAAGCGGCTCAGTTTCAACCCACTTAGTGAAATAATCGATGGCCACTATCACCCACTTGATCTGTCCAGGTGCGGTGGGGAACGGTCCAATCAAATCCATTCCCCACTGATAGAAGGGATATGGAGATGAAAGTGAATGGAGTTCCTCGACGGGTTTCTGGTATACATCACTGTGGAACTGACATTTCTCACATCTCTTCATATGGCTGATTGCATCTTGTTGAAGGGTCGGCCAGTAGTATCCTGCCCTTAGAACCTTTTTAGCCAGTGACTTCCCCCCAACATGATGACTTCCAATCCCCCCGTGAACCTCCTCCAGTGTCTGTTTTGCTTCGGCGGGGTCCAAACATCTAAGCATTGGGCCGCTGACCCCTCGGCGAAACAAGATTCCATCAACAAGGGCAAACTGTGATGCTTTTCTGACGAGTTTCTTGGCCTCTATTGGATCAGTTGGCAAAATCCCTTGTTCCAAGTAACCCGTGATCGGAGCAATCCAGCTCGGATTCACCGAAATAGGGAGGACAACGCTAGGTCCATGCACCATTTCTTGGATCAGCGTTTTGTTGTTTTCGGGACTCTTTGTTGAAGCGAGTTTGGAGAGAATATCCGCTCGGCTATTACTCTCCCTCGGGATGTGGCAGAATTCGACCTTCGCAAATTCCGAAGATAGGAACTTCACCTTTTCCAAGTATTTTTGAAGAATAGGTTCCTTGGCCTGGTAATCGCCTTTGACTTGTGAAACCACCAATTGGGAATCGCTGAAAATCTTCACTTCACGGGCCCCAACTTCTTTTGCCATTCTTAGCCCGGCTAACACAGCTTCATACTCCGCCTGATTGTTTGATGTTGAAAATCCAAACTTCAAAGAATATTCGAGGGTGACTCCCTCGGAATTCTCCAAAATTATTCCTGCACCAGCCCCGAGTTTGTTACTTGACCCATCCACATAAATATTCCAATCCAAGTTTGAGCTCGTCAATGGCTCAGTAAACTCGGTGAGAAAATCGGCTAAAGCCTGAGACTTCATTGCCTTTCTCGGTTCGAAAGTGATTTCAAACTCGGAAAGTTCGATGGCCCAGGTCACCATTCTTCCTGCCAAATCAAGTTTCTGAAGAATTTGACGGATCGGCTGAGCTGTTCTGACCGTGATATGGTGGCTTTGGAAGTATTGACGTAATCGTCTGGCTGTGATCACCAAACAAAAAGCCAATTTCTCCACTTTTTGATATCTCAACTCCGGTCCCTGAAGAGCTCGGCTGACGAAATAGATGGGAGACTCTTTGCCAGATTCCTCTCGGACCAGAACCGAACTGATTACCGAATCCCCCACTGATAGGTAAAGGAACAGAACTTCTCCATTTACCGGACTAGACAAGATCGGGGGAGAGGCCAAGTACTGCTTAAGGTCAGTAAAGGCCTTTTCGCATACCTCGTCCCATTCAAATGTCTTTCCCTTCTCTTTCCTCAGCAGTTTGTACCAGGGGAGGGCCTTCCTTGCAGACTGAGACAAAAATCTAGAGAGAGCCGCCACCCGACCTGTCAGCTGTTGAACACCCTTGATATCTGAGGGACTCTTCATCTCAAGAATGGCTCGGCATTTTTCCGGATTCGCCTCGATTCCGCGCTCAGTAAGCATGAATCCGAGGAAGGACCCTGCTGGAACTCCAAACGTACATTTCTCCGGGTTCAACCACATATCAAATTGTCGGATCCTTCCCAAAATTACCTTCAAATCCTTAGCATGATCTGCTTCATACAAGCTCTTCGCAATCATATCGTCTATGTAAACCTCCATTTTCGGCCCAATCAAGGGACCAAACACCTTGTTCATCATCCGCTGGTAAGTTGCCCCAGCGTTCTTCAATCCGAACGGCATCACATTGTAACAATATGTGGCATTTTCAGTGATAAATGAAGTCTTCACCTGATCCGGGGGATACATCGGAATTTGATTGTACCCCGAATAGGCATCCATGAAGGATAACCTCTGATAACCCGCCGAGCTATCCACAAGTTTGTCTATACAAGGGAGGGGGTACTAATCCTTAGGGCAAACTTTGTTCAAGTCTGTGTAATCTACGCACATTCTCCATTTACCATTGGATTTCTTAACTAGTACGGGATTGGCCAACCAGTCAGTGTACATTACCTCCCTGATAAATCCTGCTTCCAGTAGCTCGGCTACCTTTTCATCTGTTGCCTGTGCCTTCTCAATTCCGACCCTTCTTTTCTTCTGACAAACTGGCTTGGCGCCAGGATACACGCTCAACTTGTGGCAAATAAAGTTCGGATCGATTCCTGGCATGTCTGCCGAGGTCCAAGCAAACAAGTCTTTGTTTTCCACCAGCAATTCAGTCAGTTCTCTTTCCAGTTCCTCAGAGAGGCCAACACCAATTTTGACGCAACGAGATGGGTTGGGGCCTAAAATTACCTTTTTGAAGTCCCCTTGTGGGGTTGGCCTAGTTTCATCCTCTTCTCTTACGTCAAGATCTGCTAAGTTGACACTCCCCTTGTTCAGTTGTTCCTGCATGATCTTCTCGTCATCAAGCTTCAGCTTACCCAGGCTGATTTCATAGCATTTTTGAGCCAGATCCTGTTCGGACCTCACTGTTACTACCTTATCGTCAGGCCCTGGGAACTTCATGGCCAAGTGGACAGTCGATACAATAGCGCCAAAGGATTGAAGTGCAGTACGGTCGAGAATGGCGTTGTAGGCCGACGGGGCTTGGACAACTAGCCACTTTACCATTTCAGTCCGAGCAGAGGGTTGTTCGTCCATGGTCACCGGGAGGTGGATGTGGCCTAAGGGAATGATTGAATGTCCCGTGAAGCCAATCAAACTTCCCTCGAATGGGGTGAGATCAGATTTTCTCAGCTTTAACTTCTCAAACAGATCTAGAAACATTATGTCTGCCGAACTTCCCTGATCCACAAGAATTCTCCTTACTTCGTAGTTGTCGAGCCTGACCGTAACTACCATTGGGTCATTATGGTCTTGTATGATGCCCTCAAAATCTTCATCACTAAAGCTAATGACAATGTTTTTCTTCCTGGACTTCTGGATGGGTCGGCCGGCCACCGAGAGGACTTGTCCGACATACTTCTTTCGATCACACTTCTTTTCTCCTCCACCCGCAAATCCTCCAGCAATGGTACCAATGAGGAAAGAATCTCGAGCCTTATCCAGCTCGGATAGTTGGATAGACGTTCCCCCTGCAGGTGGTGAAGGGCTTCGATTCCGTTTTTGTTCGATTTTGGGGGGTGAGGGACTCTTCCTCCTCGAACGTTTGCGCAGTGCTTCGCCAATATAATGTTGAAGCTTACCATCCCTCACCATCTCTTCGATCAAGTCCTTCAACTGGATACATTGGTCGGTGGTATGCCCCCATCCACCGTGATGATCACAATACTTTGTCCTATCCTTTTGAGCTGCTTTCCTTAAAGCCGGCGGCCGAGTGATGTTTCGCATCTCAGTATGCATAGTCTCACGAAGGATTTGACTCCTCGGGACTGTTAGTTGGGTGTATTCATCATACTTGCCTTTTGGAGGCAGTTTTTCTCTTTCTGCTCTTTCCCGTTTGTCCTTCCTCCCCCTAGTGTCTCGGAAGCGATCCCTTTGACGAGGATCGTTTTGACGGGGATGTGATTCTTGATGCTCTTCTTTGCCCCTTGCCGCAGTACTTATCCTATGGAATTCCTCCAGATTAACGAATTTCCTAGACCTTTCTCTATGTTCGGCCATATCTTTCGGTGGTTTCCCAATCAAGCAATCCTTAAAGTCTCCATCTTGCAACCCTTGTGTGAGTAAGATAACGGACACTCCTGTCTGCAGACCTGATATGCCACTAGCTTCCTGCTGGTACCGAGCTAGATAGTCGCGTAAAGACTCGTCAGGTCTCTGTGCGACTCCAGCTAGTGAATGATCTGACTTCGGTTGTGACATACTGGCTGTGTATCGGTTTAGGAATGCCCTTTTAAGCTGAGCCCAAGAACTGATTGAGTTGGCGGGTAGAGAACTGAACCCCCTCAAAGGTGCTGAACCTAGAGTCATCGAAAAAGCTCGGCACTTCATGAAATCTCCTCCCCCATAAAACATCATGGAAGACTCATAAGAGGCTATGTGGTCCATTGGGTCAGTTGTCCCATTGTACCGAGAGACGTTCTGATGACCCATATAGGTCTGAGGGGTTTGGAATGCCATTATGTCAGCTGTGAAAGGGTGTCTCGGGTGAACTTCGGCTGCGGCATGTTCAGGAATCACGTTCGGATTGAGGGGTGGAGGTGGAGGAAGGTTAACTGGGTTGCCGAGAGCCACGCGAGGGCTTGGCTCGGCCAGTCTTGCCATGCTCTGCTGCTGAAGAGTAGCAATGGCCTGGTTTTGTTTTTCAATCAAAGAAGTTTGGGTTCTTAGGATTTCCATAATTGCTTCTTCTCTCCTCCTGGCCGAAGAGGAAGTCATATATGATCTACCCTGAGACTCGGAACGTTCACTGCCTTGAAGCGTTCCAAAACGACCTCTAGTCAAGTGTGGTATTTCCCTGTCGGATCGCTCGGCTCTAGAGTAATCAAGAGCGGAAGGCTCAACTCGCCGATCCTCACCAGTTCGTGACCCAGCAGGGGCCCTCCGAGATTGATGTGGTCTAGAGTCAGCAGTATCGTGCCATTCTGAAACATAGCCATCTGGAATGGTGTGGGGGTTGGATTGTCCTCCGCCGCCTTCGATGACAGGGGGAACAGTGGCCTGCGCCTGACCCACCGGCGGAACCGTGACTTGTGCCTGATTCACAGGAGGGTCGTTAGCCTGGTCACCTTCAACTGCTCCTCCAGGGGCAATTCTGTCCCTGAGGTTTGCTCTAGCCTTAGGCGGCCTCCCCCGGGGGCGCGAGGATCCTCCAGGGGCGATTCTGTCCCTAACGTTTGCTCCGGCCCCAGGCGGCCTCCCACGGAGGTGACGGCAGAGATCTCCTTGTTCTTGATTGTCGTTATCGTTTGCCATGAATATGGTGGACGTGGGAATACTGGTTATTCAATCTCCACAGATGGCGCCAATGTAGTGTCCTTGAACACTATGTCCTTAACCCTCTAAGCGCTCAAGATTATGGCAACCAGGAGCTCAAGAGAGGATCAAGTGTATTATATATGACTTTATGGTGTTTCTGCAGTTCCAGTTGGGAAAAGCAGGGTTTCCCCAGTCAACAAGTGTGTGCAGAGTGTCAACTTAGGGATGAGAGTACGTACCTGAAACCCTAGCTGTAATGAGCTATTTATAGGGTTTGGAGGAAGCTGATATGGGCCGTCTGGGCCCTGTATCAGGGTTGAGCTGTCCCAGGATTCTGTGAGATAATATCGGAGGATTATGCTCTTAGAATCTGGATAGGATCAGCTGAAGATCTCATGTCTAGGCTGTTGCGAGAATCTAGGAGGGATTTGCGGAAGGGATAAGAAACCTCGTAGGATCTGAGCTTATCCACTAGCCGACGATATGCCTCGGCCTAGAGTCTCAAGCCGGATGGATTGGAGGATCGATGATAAGGCTCGGTTCCATCAAGTCCGAGCCTAGTCTCTTGGGTATGCTCGGAGTCTATGAGTCCGAGCGAGGGACGTTTATGCTAAGTAATTCGAGGGAAGTGCCCTTAGAGAATCCCTTTAGTAAGACTCGTGTCCGTGTCAGGTCGGCAGACCCTACAACACTGACGGAGTTAATTTTGGGTTAACGGAAGGACTAGTTCCAAACGACGTTAAAGTTTAGGGACCAGATCCAACAAAAAAAAAAGATTAAGGACTAAATCCAAAACACCCCCTAAGTTTAGGGACCTATCGCTTAAAAAAGCCTATTTAAAATATACTTCTGGACCTAAAAATATTCTATAAAGTATAGTATTTTATTATGAAAGTATTATTTGATTTATATTATGAAAATAAAAGGATTTTTGAAGGGTTATAGTGTTATAACTTCAAAAATTCATATCTTTTTAACCGTAAGTCCAAAAATTACAAACTTTATGTCAAAACGATCGTATTGAAATTTAGATTATGAAAATGTAAAGTTTTGGATTTAATTATGGAGATTTCGAATTTTTATCCTTGCCACTGTAGAATTCGAATTTTTATAATTAATAACTTGGGAATGCATTTTTAAGTCATTAATGGACTCCTTGACTTAGAGATATTTTTACTTGTATGAAAATTTTATGTTCCTGAACTCTCATTGGGTGCACCGTCCAGAGATTTAGAATTTTTCTTTTTATTTTTGAATTTTAAATTATTGAATATTATTTGATTGGTTGATGAAGGTGACAAATTAATGATGCAAAAATCTTCCTTCTTCTCCAAGAGACACACGCCTATCAACTCAGTCCAAGAGGGGATGAATTGCAATTTTATCATGTGAAGAATATTTGAAATTCAAAAGTGCATAGTTTTTGTGAAAAGGCTTTAATACAACTTATACATTCCATGAATTAACTTGATGACCAAGCATAGGAAGTAAAAAATTTTCCTTCTTTCCCAAGCCTATAAAACCGTGTGATTTATTGTATTTTTGGGTGTGAAGACAATTTTTACTTCCTATATAAAAAGGTCTTATACCCTTGACATTTTTACACCAAATCAAACTGAAGAAAAAAGAGGAAAAAAAAATAAAAAGAACCTAAGAAAGGGAGAGTGGGGTGTGGCATCTAGGAGCATAGGAGGAGAAAATTTGCACATCATTGAATTATTTTTATTGCTTAGGCCTGGAAAAATTGAGCTATCATGTTTGTACCTTTCAATAAAAAATAATAATTAAAATATTAAGTAAGAATTATCACATAGTGACATTAAAGAGCAAAATTATTTTTGCTATTAATTATAAGCTATATATCAATAAAAATATTACTAGTATGATATTAGTATGATGATACAACTAAATATGTGACTATGTGCTAGTAAAGCTTTTCTTTACCATTTCGGCTAATATCCAACAGTAAATAATAAATTGACAATTAAATAGCATAAATGAATATAAGTGTATAACTGAATAATATAGTCCTTCCCTGAATAGTTGCTGAAGTTTTTTGCCTTGGGTCCCACGTGTATTGAATCTGTCACGTGTGGTTTCCTTTGATTTTGCCATTAACCAATTTTTCAGCGTTGATGTGCTTTTTTTTTGGGCTTGTGGGGGCAATGTGGCCCATTATTACTATTTTTTCTAAACAGGTTTGTTTCCTTCGTTTCCTTCATCCCTAAAACTTCTTTATGCCTTCATCGATGGAGAACAAAATACAACAAAGGTGGGGGCCGAGAGATTCGCGATCTGGATGAGCAACACTGTATTTGTGCTTGGCGTTCATGGTGGTGACCGGAGATGACACATATGCACAGGTGATGCCGTGAACAAAAGGGGCACGTGACCACCGGTTGGCCGTGCTCCTCACATCTTCCATCGCGATTTTGGACTGTTTGGTTCTGTTGTCCACATGATTTGAGCCTTTTCTATTATGAACTATTCTGTTCCATCCCGGATCACCGTACAAAACCGGTTAGCCATGTGCCCCGCCAATGTTGGTGGCTGCGGCCATGAAGCCAAGATGATGGGGTTCATGAAAAGAACTCTCCATTACATAGATGCACAAGATTGAAGGCGGTTTTGAAATGGTGGATGCGGCTACAACCGCGATATTGGACAATATTGCCGGCGGTGAGGATGTGTCTCGGTTGCAGTTACAGTGTGTCTGGCCGACTTCGTGAAGATTACTTGGTGGTGGGAATTAATTTACCGCTCCCACTGTGATCGCCAATGTTGTGGGGTATTATCCCACATGTACCGGCAAGTTGGTTTTGTTGATGTACGACGATGATAACGGGTTCCCGGTTAAAGAACTTCGTCATCGAGTCGGGATATTTTGGGGGTGGTGTGTGTGCCGTGTGTAAATAACGGAATGAGAGTGTTCGGTCATACCTTGGTCACTACTGTATTTATAGGGTGGTTGGAAGGAGACACTGTAATGATGAGTCATGATGGGTATTAAGGCCGAAGAGTAACGGCTTCATGAATGCCATCATTAGCAGCATAATGACGAACCGTTATGTCGGTTACGTATTGATTGACTATTGATGCCGAATTGCCGGTATGCCGAATTGATGCTTGTTGGTCCGTGATACCGGTTATTATTTGTCCGTGATACCGGTCCATAACAATAAGAGAACCAATTTAAAAACCATGCCAGTAGAAGAACCAAAACCTATCAAATCTAATAACAGATGGACCAAAACAAACTACCAACATAATTATAGGGATCAAAATTTAATAGGAAGGACCAAAACCAAAATGTTTTGTAAATGCAGGGACCAAAAGCAAAACGTTTTGTAAATATACGGATCAAAACCATTTTTTTGCAGGACCAATTTCAAATGAGTCAATATATACAAGGACCATATTGGTATTTAAGTCGAAAATAAATAACACTCCCTCCGTCCCTACGCATAAGATCCTTTAATAGATTTTATGTCCATTAAGAAAGTTGATTAATTTTTCTTTTAATTTAAAACGGGGCTAAAAGTCCAAAACAAGAAATTACAAGATCATCATTCTGGGAAATGCAATCCCATATGCATCATCCACTACAAATTGGTAAAGAAACTCAGGCAGAGAGCTATAAAACTGGCAGTTAAAATCCCCATCATGTCTTCTATTTGCAAGAACATTTGCACATCTGTTGGCTTCACGAAAGACATGATTCAAACTGAAATTCATACCATGGAGGCAAGACTTAATCTCCCCCACTAATCTAGCACAATGATGCGACTGAGGGCAATGGCCCATGATTAAAGAGACACTAAGCCGAGAATCCATATCAATGCAAAGGTCATTGAATCCTAGCCTTTTAGCCATACGAACACCGCATAGCAGTTGGCCTGATTCGCGTAAAATAGCATCCGACCGCAGGAGGAGTAGTGTTTAGTCCCTTTCGCGTACTAACCGATTCGCGTAAAATCGCAGTCGGCCCCGGTTCGCGTAAAATCGCAGCCGGCCGCAGGAGGACAGTGTTTAGCCCCTTTCGCGTACTAACCGATTCGCGCACATCGCAGTCGGCCCCGGTTCGCGTAAAATCGCATCCGGCCGCAAGGGGATTATTATATATGTTCTTTCTTTATAAATTACTTCTCTTTAATTCGAATTATTCTATTATTTCCTTCTTAATTAATTTTCTTCATTCTAACTAATAAGTTATCAATTACTTTCATACTTTTTGCATTCCTAATCAATAGGACATTTCTAAACATTGTTTAAACACTTAGCAGAAATAAGCACATAAAGCACACTCTTAAGCATTATTCAAACACTTATCAAAAATAAGCACATAAAGCACATATAACACATGACATCAGCGACCGTTAATTCACATTACAGAGTATTTCATTAATTTATTTTCTTAACTTCTAGGCTCTAATCTTCAGCTTTATCAATCACCCCATTGTGCAAAATCCTAAAACTAACAACAAACTCTTAGCAGGCACCATATACATACTAGAAACTTATTCCTAAGATAAGGTAACACTCACTCCTTACCTTGCCTTTCCAAAGACATATTTCTTTTCGTATGATGTTGCCCAAACGTAGCGCGATTCATTGCTTTCACTTTCGTTGATCCTAAAATCCTTCGTCATCTAACCGGGTCATACAAATAAATAATAATCAATATAATGCGTTTTATGAAAAAGGGACTTTAACTTGAAAATCGAGACAAGTTAATTTAGAAAACATTTAATTATTCATGAATCAAAGTCAAATAGAAATTTCTACTTAAAACCATTGCTCCTTCAATAAAACAATGCTACTTTATGTTAAAAATACGCTAAATTTCAAAAGTAACATGTTCGTAAAAAAATACATTAAATTTACTTAGTTTTAATTTCAAATCACCAAATCAAATACTAATGATACTTGACGCTATAAATTCAAAATTGAAAAAGAGCATTCCTTGTTCAAGAATAAGTTAAAATTACGTTTTCTAAGTTCAATAACTACGCTCCCTTTCACTTCGAATTTAAAGTCCAAGGTTTCAATCCGAATTAACGTTATGCCAAATCTATTGGGTTCCTAATTAATTGAGGTATTGTTTAGTTCAGGGACACTTCAACCTAGCTAAACAACAACTCACTTACTTAGGAACTTGACACATTTAACGAAAATACTCTTTGAAACTCATCATTCGACATAACAGTCAACTCAGCATTAGACAATTCATAGTAAGCAATTAAAATCCTTAAATAACACTGATTAAAATAATTATAACTTGTAATACCATTTAATTTCCAAAACAATAATAAAATCCCCAAAACAACTCTAACCTTCCAAAACAATTTAACACTATAATTATAATCAATAATATCAAAAGTAACATGGTGATTATTAACACACTACATAAAGTAATTAAAAAGGGTATTTGGAATTTACCCTCAAATCTGATTTTGAAGCAACAGCGAGGAGAGCGGTTCGGTCCACACCCAAACCGCAGCAACATCATCTACTTCTTCATGGCAGCCGCGACGTTCCCGACCGATGTCGGTGACGATAACGGAAACGACAATGGCAATGGATCTGAATGAAGGAAAGAGAGAGAAACGTGAGCACGGGGAAGAGAAGAGCGCTGCAACCACGGCAGTGGTTGGCTTCGTGTCACGGTGGCGGTTTGGTTTGGCCAATCGCCGAAGTGGCTCGCGATTGGGTTTGCAATTGGAGGAGGTGACAGCACAAGGAGGCAAAGATCATGGCTGGTTCATGGCCCTTGTTCACGAGCTCCTAGCAACGGCGGTGGTGGCTATGAGGGTGGCGATCGACGACACTTGGCAACGACGACAGCTAACGGCGGCAGTGGGTGCGTGCGGCGGGAAACAGAGACAAGGGAGAGAGGCGGTGAGAGAGACAAGGCACCAATAGAAAGAAGCAACTGTGAGAAGAGGGAGACTATGGGGGGCGGCGGCTCCAATGGATTAGAGAGATGGACGGTGAAGTGAGAGAAAAGGGTGATAAAAAAACGAAGAAGAAGAACCTGAGGAGGGGGGTGGCGGCTGGAACACACACCAGGAAGAAGGGAATAGGGTTTCCCCCACTTTACATTGCACACACAACACGTTTCTTTCTTTTTTTTAATAAACATATACTTATATTTATCTATTTACTAACCATAAGTAAATATTAATATTAAGATTTTTAGCATCATATAGCTTCATATAGGAAAACTGTAAGGCTAGAAATTAGTTAGATACTAGGAAATAACAAAAGATTTATTTAATATTGTACCTTTGTAAAATCCAAAGTAAAGAGTAAAAAGTCTATTTTTCAAATAGGGTAATTGTTTCAAATGAGTTTACTTTGAAATGTAATCAAGTATACTTGCATAATTAACATAGTGTATTTTTATGAAAATACCCAACAACTAAATGATTAATTTCAAGAAACAAATATTTAATTCGATAAAACTTATAATTATATTAGGGATTAAAATTAGGGATGTTATAATCCTTCCCCCAAAAAGAAATTTTGTCCTCGAAATTTGACTAGTGAAAACCATAAGGTTAGGATTTGAGAATCCTTGATCATCATTCCAATCAACTTGGACAAACACAAACGAAAACAAGCACTACATATTGCACGAGGATCTTCTAAAATCATTTATTTAACTGGAGATATAAAACCTTAATGATAATAAAAATTTAGCGGTAGCAAAAGAATTTCGTTGATTATTAGATTAGTAAAAGTTCTCGAATTCAATCAAAGAGTATAAACCATCTTTCAGGACAATGCCAAATAGAGAAATCATCACTCGGTGTACAAAATAGCAACTACGTACAGTTAAGTCAACTCCAAGCAAAATCATTTAAGTTCTCAAAACAAAAAAAGAATTTTAACATTTAGCAGGTGAAAGCTATCGGGAGTTTATGTCGACTCTTTGTCCTAAATTCAAAAGCGATTTCAAATCTCAAAGAGGCAACATAAAATTTAATGCAAAGGAGGAGCTTTAAAAACCCAACTGATTTAAACAAAATCAGCATTATGCACATGGTTTGAGTTCGTGTAACATGTTTAGCACCTAAAATAATAAAATATCTGAAAATCTTGCTAAGAACTATTTTTGTAAGAAAGACATAATTCAGTTACACCTTCAAATATGGTATTGATTTTGTAAGAACTTGAAGCAGAAAAAGTGGCACATCTCTTTTCTAAAAAAAATAGAGCATGTAATAAAATTTATGCAGAAATTTAGATTGCCAAAAGTAGGATTTAATAATCATGACTCAACCAATAGGGTGCTTTAACTTAAATGAACGTCAGTTTAAATTACAAGGAGAAAACTAAAGCCTAAAAAGAATTAAAAATTCGTTAAGCTGATGTTCAAAAACATTTTCCCTGGCCTGTTAGTTTTTGAGAAGCTTCTTGGAATAAGCTAAGTAAAAAAATAGGTTGACATTGGCCAACCCTAATATAAAATACTTATGAATAATGTGTTAGGAAAGAAAGCAGATTGTTGAAACTTATTTAACAATTTCCATTTAAAAGGATATAATCAATGGCTCAAATCCAAAATTCATCATTTTCAGATACATGCGCATGCAATCATGTGAAATCAGAAAACAAATTTATTTAAACTAAAAAGTCGACAAATCTAGCTTGCATTTTACATAAACTCTAAAACAAAAATCCATAAACTTAAGATCATAGAGACTAAATCAAAAAAAGAAATCCAAAAGCAAGAGGAACTAACTATACAAAGTGTAAGAGGTAAGTCTTTGACAAATAAAGCGAATTATCATCTCATCCAACATATTCTTCCAAGTGGATTGGAGGCAGAGTAAAAAATTTAGAGAACATAAAAGCAACAAATCTTCAAAGTCCATGATCGAAAAAAATTATATTCAATACAATCAAATAGTTGACACTTCGTCAAGGCAAAAACATAAACAAGTATTTTTGGAAAAAGAAAAACATATGTATAAATTAGGCTTTCATAAATCATATACTGTATTTTATAAAGAATTTCCTTAAGTATAAATTGGGGAAAGAAATTACTTATGAAGATTAAAAAAACTTGTTAGACTAAAAAGACTAAAATTTGTTGGAAAACAAGCGGGTAGTAATATTCCCTATAAAGGAGGTGAATAGGCGAAGAGTACGAATCTTCACCAATTAAAAATTTATCGCTTACTAAGGCCTTTAAAATAATCAGAGTAAAAACATATAAAACGCATATACTTAAATATATGAAAATTAAGCGCGCGGAATTGTAAAGAGATAATGAAAGAGAAGCGAACACAAGGATTTTATCCTGGTTCACATTAGTGTGTTAACGAACACTAATGCTACATCCAGTCCTCCCTCTCTGAGATGGGAGATTTGCTTCACTATGAACAAGAATTGTAAGTACAAGTAGTGTAAGAGAAAACCTTTCCCTTAGACTTGTCCCTCCAAAGAACCTCTTCGGAACTTGTGTCTTCGCAAACAATTCCTCGAACCACAGCGAACCTTGTGCTTGAAGAAACCTTCTTCAATTCCACTTGAAACCTTCAAGTATACTTGATGAAAACCTTTCACCAATTTGCGTTTGTCAAAGTCTTGTTGTTGGCACTTTACACCTCGTTGTGCGGATGAACAACTCCAATGAAAAGCAATGATCTTTGCACCTTTTTGTGTGGATAAGCAACTTATTTAAGAAAACTAACTATTAGATCAGAATCTAGAAGAATAAGAATGAATGCAAGTGTAATCAAAGTGGGTATTTGTGAAAATTCAATGCAACACTTGAATGTTCTTCTTGATCATATGTGAAAATGCAATTGATTCATGAAGAACACTTGAGAATTCTATAAAACGTGTTTAAGAGAAAGTTCAGAAGTGTTAGAAGGTTGTAAGAACGTTGTCTCATGGTTTAAAATCGTTTGGATATGTATATATAAAGGTTTGGACAACAAACAACTAGTTTTAGACAGTTTTAACTGTCAGTATCCGGATACTTTTGAAAGTATTCGGATAAATCGTGTTGAAATTTAAAATTCTGACTGTTATTTTAATGGGGTATCCAAATACTTTCAGATGTATCCGGATACTTTTCACATCCGGATACTTTTGAAAAGTATCCGGATACTTTCAGATGTATCCAGATACTTTTGTTCAAAATTTCCAAAAACAACATTTTTACTTATTAACACTTATAGTATTATATTTAAAACATTTTCTTCACTTCCAAAACACTTTAATTTATTATAAAAATATTTTCAAATTATTTTATCAATATTTTTCTTATATTTATAAAATCACATATTTTTCTTTTAATTTTGAAAAGCACCCACTTATGATTATACTTAGCATACATATCATCTCTTTTAGATTTTGATTAGTTTACTTAGAATCTAACCATTATCCATCTAGGGGACTTAATAAAGAATAAATAATAATACATTACATTACAATAAGAACCCCTTTGTTGACTTTGTTGAACCTTAAATTGAGTTGTGGACTTTTGCCTTGACTTGCACTTTGTAATCATCAAAACTACCTATGCTTAGGCATTTTCTCAACAATCTCCCCCTTTTTGATGATGACAAACTTTGTTGATTTGTGCTCCCCCTTAGTATGTGCATTAGATAATTGGATAATAATAAGAAGCTTCAATCAACCTGCAAAAGTCAACAACATACCTTCTCCCCCTTTTGGCATAATCAAAAAGAGAGTTATATAAATAGGCAAGAAAATTATAAACCTTCTCCCCCTTAACATTTGAGCTCACTCTCCCTTAATGTTAAGCCAAAAATACCTTGCATGTTTTAGGTAACTTGGGTACCTAATTGATTAGCATTAGGATCAAACCCTTTCTTAATCCATACAAATGAACCATTTGGGATACCTTTAAGTTTAACATTACAAGTATTTGAAGTATGCCCAAAAATTCCACAATAATAGCAAGTTGGTGTTTTAGAGTAATTGACATTTGAAAAAGATACCAACTTGTTATAATTGCAGTTTTTGGGTTTTCGATATCCCAAACCAGTCTTATTTGCATTTTCTCTTTGATTGGCAATTAAATTATTTAAGTTCATATCACCTTTAGTGAAACTTGCAAGTTTAGCTTTTAAATCGCGTACTTCCTTTTCAAATTGCTTGCAACTTACACATTCGGCGATGGAATTATCCTTTAGTTCACAATTACAGAAAACATTTGAATAAATAAGATCAAGAGTCTCATTTTGGAGTTGAAGTTCATCAATAAATTTTTGCATTTCTAAAATTTTTGCTTCATGCTCCAAGATAATCCTCTTGCTTTCAATGTTTATTTTAGCTAGCTTCCTTAATTCCTTATACATTTCTACATAAGATTCATATAGTTCATTATAAGTTGAATTTTCAGAATCAGAGTCGGAGTCAGAATATGTTACCCGTTTGGAGTTCATTGGCTCAAATGATTCTATGCTTGATGAAGTTTCTTCATCAAACTTTCCCATTAAGCACAAGTGATTAACCAATTCCTCCTCATCTGAACTGCTAGCATCTTGATTTTCTGAATTTTCGGGCAAATCCCATATAATATAAGCCTTCTTGGATTTGAATCCTTTGCTTTCCTTTTTGTCATTCTCTTTTCTCTTGAGATATGCAGCACATTCAATTTTCACATGACCTATATTACCACATTCGTGACATTGAATTTTGTCCTTTGGAGACTTTCTTCTTGAAGTTCCTTCATTTTGACTTCTTTGTTGTCTAATCTTAAGGAACTTGCTGAATTACTAACTAAAATCTCCATGGTCTCATCGTCGATATCGGAATCTAAATTTTCATCATTGGATAACTCTTCAAGAGTCTGCAGCATCTTGAATGAAACCCTATCCTTTTTGCACATGTCTGAATCTTCATGCATTTTTAGCCTTCCCAATTCCATTTCGTGCTCTTGCAGTTTTCCGAACAGAGTGGCTAGGTCCATATCACTAAGATCCTTTGACTTCATTATTGCTGTAACCTTTGGCTGCCACTGTCTGTCTAAACATCTCAAAACTTTGTTAATAATTTCACCATCAATAAAAGTTTTGCCAAGAGTAAGTAAATGATTTATAATATGTGTAAACCGTTTTTGCATATTCGAAATTGGTTCATTGGGAAACATTCTAAAAAGTTCATATTCATGCATGAGGGCATTTAATCTAGCCCTTTTGACTTCACTAGTACCTTCATGAGTCACTTGTAAAGTGTCCCACATCTCTTTCGCACTAGTACACTGAGAGACCCTAAAAAATTCATCATACGAGAGAGCGGAAGTGATGATGTTTTTTCCTTTCAAATCATAACTTACTTTTTTCTTATCATCATCATTCCAACTCCCCTTGGGCTTATCAAGGACAGAGTCATTAACCTTATGTTGTGGTACAAAAGGGCCATTTTCTATAGCATTCCAAATTTCTACATCTATTGCTTCAATGAAGATTTTCATCCTAACCTTCCAATAGGTGTAACCTTCGCCCGAAAACATAGGGGGTCGATTAATGGAAGAACCTTCACCACAAAAGGGATTACTAGAACCCATTGTTTACCAAACTAAGGATCGTACGGAAAAGCAGTTATGCTCGATCGTTTCCGACCGAGCTCTGATACCACTTGTTGGAAAACAAGCGGGTAGTAATATTCCCTATAAAGGAGGTGAATAGGCGAAGAGTACGAATCTTCACCAATTAAAAATTTATCGCTTACTAAGGCCTTTAAAATAATCAGAGTAAAAACATATAAAACGCATATACTTAAATATATGAAAATTAAGCGCGCAGAATTGTAAAGAGATAATGAAAGAGAAGCGAACACAATGATTTTATCCTGGTTCACATTAGTGTGTTAACGAACACTAATGCTACATCCAGTCCTCCCTCTCTGAGATGGGAGATTTGCTTCACTATGAACAAGAATTGTAAGTACAAGTAGTGTAAGAGAAAACCTTTCCCTTAGACTTGTCCCTCCAAAGAACCTCTTTGGTACTTGTGTCTTCGCAAACAATTCCTCGAACCACAGCGAACCTTGTGCTTGAAGAAACCTTCTTCAATTCCACTTGAAACCTTCAAGTATACTTGATGAAAACCTTTCACCAATTTGCGTTTGTCAAAGTCTTGTTGTTGGCACTTTACACCTCGTTGTGCGGATGAACAACTCCAATGAAAAGCAATGATCTTTGCACCTTTTTGTGTGGATAAGCAACTTATTTAAGAACACTAACTATTAGATCAGAATCTAGAAGAATAAGAATGAATGCAAGTGTAATCAAAGTGGGTATTTGTGAAAATTCAATGCAACACTTGAATGTTCTTCTTGATCATATGTGAAAATGCAATTGATTCATGAAGAACACTTGAGAATTCTATAAAACGTGTTTAAGAGAAAGTTCAGAAGTGTTAGAAGGTTGTAAGAACGTTGTCTCATGGTTTAAAATCGTTTGGATATGTATATATAAAGGTTTGGACAACAAACAACTAGTTTTAGACAGTTTTAACTGTCAGTATCCGGATACTTTTGAAAGTATTCGGATACATCGTGTTGAAATTTAAAATTCTGACTGTTATTTTAATGGGGTATCCAGATACTTTCAGATGTATCCGGATACTTTTCAAATGTATCCGGATACTTTCAGATGTATCCAGATACTTTTGTTCAAAATTTCCAAAAACAACATTTTTACTTATTAACACTTATAGTATTATATTTAAAACATTTTCTTTACTTCCAAAACACTTTAATTTATTATAAAAATATTTTCAAATTATTTTATCAATATTTTTCTTATATTTATAAAATCACATATTTTTCTTTTAATTTTGAAAAACACCCACTTATGATTATACTTAGCATACATATCATATCTTTTAGATTTTGATTAGTTTACTTAGAATCTAACCATTATCCATCTAGGGGACTTAATAAAGAATAAATAATAATACATTACTCCCTCCGGTCCTATATATAGGACATACTTAACCATATTCCTCGGACCAAGAAAAGTAGTTAGTTTTATGAATTCTATGGGAATATATTGTAACATTACAATTTTACCCTCTCAACTTTTCTTGAAAAATTCACACTCATTAATGAACAACAAAAAACACATGCATTTAATAAGGGCAAAAAAGAGAAAAAGCAATAAATGATGCATAGAAAATACAAAATGTCTTATATATAGGACCAAAGATTGCTTCTAGAATATGTCCTATATATAGGACCGGATGGAGTACATTACAATAAAAACCCCTTTGTTGACTTTGTTGAACCTTAAATTGAGTTGTGGACTTTTGCCTTGACTTGTACTTTGTAATCATCAAAACTACCTATGCTTAAGTATTTTCTCAACAAAATTGCTTATTGATTCATGATACCGTGACTTATTAGTCCATGGGACCAGTTTTTATTAGCCCGTAAAACGGTCCATAACGGGACTAATACTCAAATTGTTGTATGTAACATGGTTCCAAAGATTTAAGGGAACAAGAACTTATGTGATCATCATTGATCACATGTCTGATTTTTATAGTCGGTGTAGTCCACTGAGCTGTTTTTTTTGTTGGGTGGCTGTTGAATCATGATGCATCCGTGATTGCATATAATAATATAATAATGAAGGGTGATTTTTTCTCTGTTGAGTGTTGATTCATTATCCGGGGAGGGTAACTTGCGGTTTCTAAACTCAATTTTTCATATATTTTGTATTTTGTTTTTTAATAAAATATAGTTGTTGCATTTATGTTTTTTTTTTCATGAATATGGTTATGATATTGGTACTTAGTATGAGTATTGGATATGACATTTTCTAAAAAGATAGGACAAAAATATATTAATACATATATTTTATTAATGAGTTAATAGTCACATAGGTCCTCGAAAGATACCTGTGAAATCAGTTAGGTTCCTGAAAGATTTGTGGAATCTCTTAAAACCCCAACGATCATTTTGAAATCAGTTAGGTTCCTGAAAAATTTGTGGAATCTCTTAAGCCCTCAAGATTAATTTGGCATCACGTTAGTCCCCTAATGAGGGACCTAACGTGCAACACCCCGATTTAGTAATTTGATTATATTTTTATTTAGTAAAAATCTAAGGAAATTTTTTATTTTTTTGCATTGGTGACGTGGACATGAGTTCACCTTTATAAAACATTTCTCATTTTAAAAACATTTGCGTTATAAAAATAACTCTTTCATGTCCCACATCACACCTCAAGTTCCAAATCGAGATGTTACCAACATCGCGCTTTGAAACTCTTCCTTCCAATTTCATAAAATACTATTCCATTTCCCTTTATACAAATAATGTCAAATGTTGGGTTCCAAAAACTGATAAGGAAGTAGGGTGAGTTACATCAGGATAGAGCAATATTATCTTAGCAACTTAAGAAAGTGCATTACATAATCAAGGCACAAATGATAACCTACACTACCGATCACCATCCTCAGCATGAACCTCCTTCAATTCCATATCCTCTTCAGCGTCATCAAATCTCCCATCATTATCTGGAAGCACCAAAATCTTTGCATACTCTGGATCCTCTAGCGTTATCTTATCCATCATATCACACAAGTCGATACCCATTGGAGTGAACAGAGGGACGTCAATCTCCAAGCTAACATCTCCTCGCCACTTCCAGCCTTCCTCCAGGAAATCTCAATCTCCGTCTTCCAGAGGGTGCATAAAAACTTTGACGTCGAACGCCATCTAAATTCCACAATATCAAGCGTCGGGAGAAAAAGAAATAGAATAGCAGAGAGAGTGAGCATCCCGAACAATTTCTCGTCGACGGGGTGGAATTACAATAGTTAAAAATATCAAGACAAAAGCAACGACGTCACAACATTAAAAAACATACACAACACATTCCACATAATCATCATAATCACTCACTCATAATTCTCAAGCTTTCCATTCTCCATTCAACCTCATTTATTTCTTTCTCAATTCATTTCTCAACGATATTTCACAACTCTTAGCCATCATATAAACACGTCCTTAAACTTATCCATACTTCTCTTCCGCTTGACCTTCACATAAGATCCTCATCCTTGGCCATTCTCGTTCTCATCGTCAATATCCTTACTATCTTATTCTAAGAATCTTTTCAATGTTGTGAATTATTTTATTATGTTTTATCAGATCACACCCATCAATGACAGGGCATAAGAAATTGTCATCGTGGACTTTGTTAGCACACATACATCTCCTTCAATCCTCCCAAGCCTAATCGGAAGCAAACGAGACGTACAGGAACCATAACCCACGCAGGTCGAACAGCCGAGAATCACAACACATTAATGCCGCAACTGTACAAGCCGGCAATCACACTTTATTCATCATTTTATTTTTGCTCGATATCGCAAGGGCCCTAACCAATCGACTGCCCGCCTCGTTCAGGTTCCCTCTCACCGTTTCGAAGTTGATCAAGGGGGCGACAATACTTTTCTAGTTAGCTGTGTAGAACACTCTACGATCCCTTGGGTATTAATCCTCGATCAAATATAGACTCGTTCTGCCTAGAAAAGCACTCTAGGTTACTTGACGTTCACCGTCATCACCCTCCCCTATCACAATCACTCACTTGAGTATCCGTAGATAAATAGGGTATCTTCCTCTCCTCTAATTCACGCTCAAATCGCCGCATTATTCAATGTCTTTTAATGTCTTATTAATATTTTATTAATCTTAAGTTCGGACGAATCACCTTTGTTCATATATCCCTTCGGTGAACCTCGACCTTTAATCAAATCTTTCACATTATCACTTTCTCATCATTTCATAGTCATCATAACAACTGAGCACATCAGGGAGCTCCTCAACCCGGCAAACGCGTCACGTCAATCATGCACATCGGGGAGTTCCTCAACCAGGCACACATCACGCTAGTCCTTTCGCTACTCAGCATATCCACATCATTGATTCCAATCATATTCACATTGTCATTTCTTTCCTTGCACTATTCATCTTTTCATCAAAATCACATCTCATCGTTTTCGGAACCTTTTCGTTTTCCATCACTTAATTTCAACATTATTGCATTATTCTTATCAACATCATTATTATTTGCATAATTTTCATTGCCTCACCTAATTTCCGTCATGGATTTAAAACATACAGGCATTTACATCATCATATTTATAATATTCATCATGGCATAAATAATAAAGCATATCATATCATCACGGAATAATCACATCAATAACATCATGTCATAATATAACAATAAAAAGGGATGTCTTAGTCCTGCGTATAGGTAGCCACACACCAACAATTGTCAATATATGACTGACTCACAGACCCCACGTTCCGGCTTTTTGAGGTGGCCAGGAACATCTTAACATTTTACCTAAATACCACAATGTCTTAGGGAGCCCCTCTCTCACCTCTTGTCCAGCAAACATTGTCAGAAATTGCTGTAGGTCCGTCCGACTAACAGCGAATCCAAACTCCTGAACTACGAATTCCTTACTTAAACAAGACACACAATTATTACAAGGCTACTTACTAACATTCATGCTTAACATCAAGTCATTTTTCGAAAACTCGCTTTTACTTCTCATCGGGTAATCATAAAAGGAACCTTTACTTTTTCAAATTAAATCTAATATTCGAATATACGTTAAACACTTCAAAATCATTCTAAAACGAATAATAATATATTTTGAAACAAATCAATTTGCTGCTGATCCGTCCCGGGCAGCCAACTAACCGAAACCCAAAAACATCGAAAAACGTCACTTTTTCAATCCGACTTTTCTCTAAATCAAGTACCGTTGAAAACTCAACTTTAAATCAATGAAAGCATTTTTAAAAGTAAAACACCAATTTAAATCAACGTTGGACAGCAGTGAAACCACTCAAAATCACCTTCTCGAAAAAATCCGAAAACACCGAGAAATCGTACTTTAGTTTATCCAATACTTTGCAATAAACAAGCACTTAAACAATTTATTTTTCAAACATAACACTGTAAAACGAAATAGGGCAGCATCTAGAAGTTCAGTATTTTTCAAATATAACCCATTTAAAAAATCAATGATTTTTCGAGCTATGTACATAAATAAACACGACTCTTTGGTTAACTAATGATTCATTTTCTTTCACTCTTCTAATCACACAAATAATTCGAGGCAAGGAAATACATAATCAAAAAATGTATCAATCATCTCATAAAACAATTCAATTAGCATATATCACATAAGGAAAAACATCTTAACCTTAGAAATAAATACTTAAACCGAAACACGACAACCAACAACCAACATACAAGTTCATTTCATATATCCTAAACACAACTTCACACATTACTCATTCAATTATCTCAAGGTAGCATAACCATCTTGCAAGTCCATCCAAGCACAAAAGAAAGTACCAAAGTCCTTAGTTATCAAATGTACTTAAAAAGAGGGTTTAGTCGATTACGGGAAAAACACGAGAGATAAAATCCAAAACTATAACAAATCAATTGGTTTTAAATCCAAATTTTCCAGAATGCTAAAACACATATTCAAGTTCATCATATCAAATTTTTACGCTATATAGACATCCAGAACCTAAGTTTCAAGTCATATTTTGTATAAAAGTTAGGACAGAACTGATGCTGACCTAAGGCAAAGATGCAATGATTAAAAATAGTAAATCAACTCCGAATTGCATGAAACTTGGTACAAATATTCCTTACACAGTCAAGGTCTTCTAATAAAGATTTCAGATGATTTGGAGTTGTCTAGGTTACATTTTTCTAATTAAATTTGTCACTAACTCTGAAAAATATGAACCATTGTGCTCACTGTTTTTTGATTGATAAAAATATTAAATCAACTCCAAATCTTCTCAAATTTTTCAAAGAATCATGAGACATGTCCAGGAAGCTACCATAAAAATTTCAAACCATTTAGAGCAGTTTAGGTCTTAAAACTCTGTTTAGGTTTAACCCGAAAAATTCGTTTTTCCGAAATCGTTTTCGCCAAAATGACTCTTATACAATTATCAAATCAATCCCAAAAATCATATAAAAAATTCAGAAACACTACATTTGACACTATAAAAATAGTGGCTAAGTCATGAGAGCATTGAACTCTTGCAAACATCTTTTATCCGACACTTTTGCAACTTGAAACACAAGTTTATTACGAACAATCCTCAACAAACAAAATTCATTTAAGTTATCAAAACAATCCCAAACCTTCTCAAAATTTCCTGAACACATTTAAACAACATCATAGACAACATATCATATTTCTAGGACAATCCAATGAGTGAAACCGTGATTCATCAAAATCTCTTATAATCAAACATCATTTCTTAAAAATGTCAGCATTATACACAAACAAACATACTCCATATAAATCCTTTTTAAATGACTTCCATGCAACTTTAATTATACTCTAAACACTAGCTAACATTTGAACAATAACAGTTAACATCAAACAAAATAAGTTTTTTTGAAACATATTTGCACACATTCATTTGGTTCCTATTTAAAGAAACATTTTTCCTTAACTCAAAACTCAACTTCATCACAATTTAAGGTCTAAAAATCAAAGTTCAAATATTTGTTTCTCACAAACTCATTTGGTTCAAACAAACAAAATGAGGAAAAGTATTTTTAACTTCAAAACTCATTATTACTTCACATAGCATTTCATGAAATTCAAGATTTATTCTTACATGTACCAATAAATAGAAAATCAACAACATAAGCATATCTCTAATCATGCAACAAAATCTAGCATGCAAATCAATTGCATTCTTTCTACTTCCTTCTTATGGCCGAATCACACTCATAGATAAATTTAGGGTTTTTACTCAAATTAATCAACACACATACATACACTAAAAATCCCTTTTTCATTCCTTCATTCCAAGCACAACTCAAAGCACCAAAATAAAATCATTTGGGACAAAAACAATAAGAAACCATGTGGACCTTAAAGCATCATACACATTTATTTTGTTTATTTCAAGTTTAGCTCATAGCAAACATGCAACCAAAAATCAAAGATTAATGCTCAAAATCGATTAATCACCAAAATCAATTTCATTTCTTCCTTTCCTTATCTTGGCCGAATATATATATATATATATATATATATATATATATATACATACATACATATATACATAAACATAAAACATACCAAATTTTCACCAAGCAAACATATGCACATACTTAATGTCAAAACCGTATAGCACCCTAAATCAACATGTCAAGACAAAATTCATCCAATAACCCATTTTCATATGGGAACCGAAAAATACCTCACTAAAATACCAAAGATCAACAAACCATTATCATGTATTCAAGAACAAAATGATTTTCCCCTTTCTAAACCTTAGGTCGAATCATAAAAGTAGAAAATGAGGAACTTTGCAAAATAAAACATCACATAAGCACTAATTTGGGTCTAATATATGATGTTTTTGGGCTTAATTTCACTTCCTTTTACTTTGGTTTTGGCTTGTTTCTCTTGTAAATATAGGTAATTTGTATTAGTTTTAGGAATTCTTAGTATTATAGAGTCCTTTGAACGTTTTGATCCGTTTTGGGTATGTTTCAGGTGCTTTTGGAGCTTTATTTGGAGAAAATATTATTGGAGCTGAGAAGAGCATGAGAAGACCTTGAAATTGACACAAAAACGGAGAGAAACGGAGTTGGAAAAAGTTGTCCACGCCCAGGCGCATGGAGCCCGCGCCCTGGCGTGTGTGCATTGTTAAATCCTGTTGATCAGATGTTGCGCGCTCAGGCGTGCAGTCCCATACGCTCAGGCGCGCGTGACTTGTGGAGGCCCAATTGGGCTAATTTCTAAGCAATTTTGGAGAATTTTATTAGGATTTGTATTTTATGTATTTATTCTGGGTTTTAGAGTTAGGTTAACAGTCAATTAGAGAGCTTTTAGAAGATTGAGGATTCAGAGCAGAATTAGTGGTAATTTAGGAATGAATTCCATTATTTCAGTTTTGTTTCTTTTTTCTATGATGTGTAACTAAACCCTTGTGTTAGGAACATAGTGGATTTGCAGGGATAATTAGTTTTAATTTATGAATTAGTGTTTTTCCAGTTTTAAATCATGTGTTTGATTGTGTTTTTAATGTTATGCATGAACCTGATCAATTTGTGTTTTGGATCTCTAAATTCTGAATTGGAAAATTAGGATTTGGAATAGGCCATGCAATCAAACAGCATAATTATCCAACTTGTAGGAATACTTTTGGATTTTTATGTGACTTTTCATAAATTCACTGTTCTTAATCATGGTTATTCAATGGTTTAAATTTCTAATGAATTAGGATTTATCAAGTTGAATAATAAACAACAATTACATAAGAGGAATCTAGTAATTGCTGATTTAGGAGTGTGTTCATGATTTAAAGGAAAAAAAATAATTCAGAATTAAATAATGATGCCTGCAATGAAACTGATTTCCTAACCACTTTTCTTCCACCGCAACTTTAATATTTTATTTTTCAGTAATTTATTTTTAATTTTATTCAAAATTCAGATTTAAAAAGCATTTTAATTTAATAGATTGGACTTAGAACTACTCTTAGGTGAAAGTAATTGAATAATTTGCAATCCTCGTGGGACGATAATTTCACTTACATTATATTACTATTGTATGATCTAGTATACTTGCTAGAGAGTCCAACAAGTTTTTAGTGCTGTTGTCGGGGATTGAAATTCGTTTCAATTTATTTTCGGCACTTAGAAGTAGTTTTTAGTTTAATTTATTTTTATTTTTTTATTTGTTCTTTACTTTCTTAACTGGTGTTGCGTAACCTCTTATGTATTTGCGTTCTGCAGGTAATCGAGAAGCTTTGCGTTTCGACCCTGAGTGCAAAAAGGAGGAAGAAGCAAGCAAAGAAGGAAAGGAAAGAGTAAGAGAAGAAGATGGCTGAAGACAACGGATCCAAAGCAATAACTCCGGTCAGGAAGACCTTGGAGGACTACACTACCATGGAACCGGATATATGCATCTCCAGCGTAGTTCGGCCAGCGATCGCTGCGCTCCACACCAAGACCCCACGGAGCATGTGGCCAATTTCCTGAATATGCTCGATTTCTTCAAGATCGAGGGTGCATCGGAGGAGGCGATTAGGATGAGGATGTTTCCTCTCTCTTTGAGGGAACATGCTTATACTCTGATGAAGAATTAGCCACCGGGAAGTCTTTCTAGCTGGGAAGTGCTTGTCAAGAAATTCATAGATAAGTTCCTTCCAGCAAAAAAGCAAGCCAGATTGCGCCAGGATGTCAACTCCTTCATGCAAGAAGATGAAGAGCTTTTACATGAAGCCTGGGACAGATACAACCAGCTGCTCAAGAAGTTCCCAACTCATTCCATTCCGGACTGGATGCAAATCCGGTTGTTCTACTTTGGGTTGAAGATGGCGAATAAGGTCATGATATATGCAACATCTGGGGGTTCCCTTCTGAAGAAGACTGTTGAAGAGGCAAAAGAGATCGTTGAAACAATGGCCTACAACAGCAGCCAGGCTATCACGGAGAAGACAATCCTGAGAAATTCAGACCTGAGCTCAACCGAAGTGCAGACCATTATTCAGCAAAATAAGGAGATGCAGCAACAGTTAGCTGCACTGGCCAAGCAGATGGGTCAAGCTCAAATTTCAGCTGTCAACACCCTGAAGTGGGACTTCTGTGGAAGGAATCACAGAAATGGTGATTGTGCAAGGGACATAGGAGGAGGCTATGACAATTGAGGAGCAGGCGAATTATGTGGGGGTGGAGGACATAAAAACAAATGTACTCCAACTCCTACAATCCAACATACAGAAACCATCCCAACTTCTCGTGGCACAGTCCGGCTCTCAACCCACCACAACCACCTCAGCAGACATAGAAGCCAGCCTGAGAAGTAGCATTGGATAAGCTAGCCACCCACACTACAACATTCATGGAGGAGACAAGGGCGCAATTCGCCAATCAGGGGGCTAGCATCCGCAACTTGGAGGTGCAATTGGGCCAGATTGCAAAGCAACCATCAGAGAGGCCACTAGGAACTTTTCCTAGTGACACAATCACTAATCCCAAGGAGCGGTGCATGGCGGTAACTCTTCGAAGTGGCAAGTCGTATGAGGAGCCACATTCGAAGGGTGATGCAACTGGAGCGGAAAAGAAGAAGGAAGAGCAACCTAGCACGGATGCAAAGAAGGATCAAGAGAAAGGGAAGCAAGGAGCATCAAAAGCACAGGGTCCACCTGCGGATCTCAATCAAAGCCAGATTCCTTTCCTTTGAGGGTGCCTTATCCTCAGAGGTTGAAGAAGGAAGAAGATAAGCGGCACTTCTCCAAATTTTTGGAGATGATTCGGAAGATCCACATCAACATTTCGTTTGCAGAGGCTCTTGAACAGATGCCTTTGTACACGAAATTCATGAAGGATCTACTCACAAGGAAGAAGTGGATGCTCTAGGAAGAGACATTTTCGATCGTGGAGAAGTGCAGCAACATCATCAAGAGCAACTTGCCACCGAAGCTAAAGGATCCGGGAAGTTTCAACCTTCCCATCAGTGTTGGCAAGGAGTACTCAGGTAAGGCCCTCTGTGACCTTGGAGCTAGTGTTAACATTATGCCCTTATCTGTGTGCAATGCATTAGAGTTAGGAGACATTAAACCTACCTCTGCAATTTTAAAATCAGCTGATAGATTCATCCTCCGTCCCTATGGAGTGGTGGAAGACATTTTGGTAAAGGTTAATGACTTCATACTGCCCTTGGACTTTGTAGTCCTTGATGTGGATGAGGATGAAAATATTCCTCTAATTTTTGGTCGGCCTTTCTTGGCCACAGCAGGGGCAGTCATAGATGTGCCTAGGGGAGAAGTGATTCTCCGTGTGAATGGTGAACAGTGCATAATTAATATATTTGAAAAACCACCTATCACAGCAGAACGCTTTACTCCGCTCAACCTCATTCAGCATACAAATACTGAAAATAATTTGACAAATCAGCTGCCATCTTTCAAGGGGAAATTGGCATCCCCTTAGCCTCCGAAAGGAGGTGACCCGTCGGGCTCGTGACGTTAAACAAACGCTAGTTGGGAGGCAACCCAATGATTCGGTAGTTTTCCCTTAGTTTAGGAAATTAGTTTTAGTTTAGGTAATTTTTTATTTTTTTTTATTATTCTGTTTTTTTTTATTTTCATTAATATAAAAAAAAGCACCTATACAGTACCCGCGCGCCTGGGCGCATAGGACCGCGCACCTAGGCGCGCGCCAGGCGTTAAGTTGCACGCCTGGGGGAGCATCAGCCTCATTTCCTCCATTTCTTTTCAATTTCTCCCCCAAACTCAAGAACCCTAATCCCCAATTCATTTAATTTCACAAAATTACTCCTCAAATCCTCAAATTCTTCCAACACTAATCAACAATCCTTCATTCCCCTCCATTATTCTTCATTTTTCATGGGAGTTTCTGAAGTTTTTCCCCATTCCATCACTCTTCTCTCTCAATTCGGTTTTCTTCTCATTCAAAGGCAAGGGACACGAATTTGTGCATAATTTTGGGTAAGAATCAGCCCTCTATACTCCTTGGTGCTGTTTTAGTTTGATTTTGAAGTTAGGAGATAGTGTAGTGGAGTTTGGTACTAGAGTTATTTTTGTTGCACATCAGGTGTTAGATAATCTGTCCCTAGTTAATTTTGAGCTATTTAGAATGCCTAGAGGGAAGAGACCAGCAGTGCGTAGTAGTAGTGATGTGGGGAAGACCTTCGAGCACTCGAGGGTTGCTGATTTTTATGAGGGGAAGATGGTGAAGAGAGGGATAACCCTAGAGACTAGCATGTTATATGAGAGTGAGGGTCCCTTAGGACGGAGGGCAGTTGGTGTTAGGGACATTGAGGAGGTTAGGGAGACCCTGTTGGTTAACAGGTGCACTAAGTGGATTAGGGAGCCAAATGAGGCATTTAGCAAATTCCTTGTCTGGGAGTTTTATGCTAATGCCTGGTGGCGGGCTCAGAGGGCAGAGTTGGGTGGTAGCCATAGTAGGGTGTCATATGTTAGAGGGGTAGAGGTTCCGTATGATGCGGGCACTATTGCCCGAGTCATGGGACTTCCATCATATCCACCAGAGGCGGCACCCGCCATGTTTACCACAGACAGTTTTGACAGCGAGGACGAGTACCCGCTGAGGATGATTAAGGATGCCCTATTTCTGGAGGGTAAGTACTGGAACTTATCTGTTGCCGGTACGGTCAAGCACGTGTACAAGAATTTGAGGGGAGCTACGAGGTTTTGGGTCGGGTTTATTGTTCATAACCTGGACCCACACTCATACGACACCGAGGTTCAGCCAGGAGTTTGTCGGTTGGTCTATGCCCTTCGCCAGGGTATTATAGTGGACGCTGCATCGATCATCTCTGATAGGATGCACCGTTTTTCTAGGAGGGAGTCTGGATATGTTGGCTTTCCTTGGGTCATCACCCGGTTGTGCATTGCAGCTGGTGTTGATTTTCGTTCGGATGTGAGGGACCTTAGGAGGACTCCCAAGATGACCAGGGCTACGTGGGAAACTTTCAATGGTAGATCTATTGAGACGGCCAGAGCAGGCCCACCACAGCAGCCACAACCACAGAGACATGTTCCAGCACCACCTCAGGATGAGCCAGGACCTTCTAGTCGGCCGGCACAGCAGAGGGGAGATGATGATGGGGTGATCATTGGGATGTTACAACGCTTACTTAGGACACAGAGCAGAGCAGAGCAGCTGAGTTCCAGCGCAGAGAGATGCGTAGGAACCAGGCTAGGGATACATTCCTGAGCAGTGTGGGAGCAGCACAGGGTATGCCCTATGATGTGCCACCATATACAGAGGAGGATCAGAGCTTACTGATGCATCTCCTGAGGAGGAGGATGAGGATTAGTTTAGGGGATTTCTGATTTTCATTTCTATATTATGTACATCCTTCCCCTATTCGGACTTGTACTTATACTTGTGCCACACCAAAAACATGTATTTGCTTTTTAGGATTGGCTTTTAGTTTTATTACTTGGATTTTATTTGGTTCACTTGTTATTGCATCTAGATATTTATTTTGTGCAGCAGGTGTGAGTTGATGTTTTCCCCATGAGAGGTGCTCTTTTGCACTTGTTTCTAACGACCTGTAGGTATTAAGTTTGGGGGAGCATCTTCTAACTTGTGTTAGTAATGAGCATTTGATGTGGATGTGATAGGGAAGTGTTCTAAATTTATCCTTGTAATTTTTGATTTTGTAGTTTAGGTTTGTTTAGTTTAGTTTGCTTGAGGACAAGCCAACCTCTAAGTTTGGGGGAGTGGACAAAATAAAAATTTTCAGACTTGAATTGTTCTCCCATTTTTGGTGTTGGTTTGTGTCTTAGGTAGAGGTATTGTAATTATTCTAGACATGATTATTTTTCTGATGATAGGTGTAAATAATTAGTTTAGGATTAGACTCATTGATTCATATTACTAATTTGTTTGAGCTGTAAATATTTTTGAGATCTGGTTGTTTTGACAAACTTTTTCAGAATTTATAACTAATGAACTGACTGTAGCCTAGTGAGTTTTTGAGCCTAATGATGGGGTATGTGATTTATTTGATTATTTTGATTGAGACCCCTATTTCTTTCATGAGTGTGTTCTCATTAGTATTGTGTTTTAGAACTTGACCGATGACCATTTTGAGATTGATAATTGTTTGCATGCATGAATATGATTAAGGCACTTAGGATTGTGTTTTTGTTCCTTCAGATGATTTGGGTTGGATTTGTTTCCCTTAGTTGCTCATTTTGAGCCTGATATGAGATATGATTTTTCTTTGGTACCCTGCATTGGTTGTATACTTTTTGTGAGTACCTCAGGAATTTTGGATGAACAATTGAGAGAAGGACATTTCAAAAAAGAAAAATTGTAAAAATGTTGTTGAGCTTACTTCTCTTCCAAAAGAAAAAAAATTGAAAAGAAAAGAATTGAGAATTTGATTTGAATTGAAAATAAGAAGAAAAAGAAATTTATTTGGAAGAGGTAGTAGAGTAAAAAAATTGAAAGAGAAGAAGTGTGAAATTGATTGTGAGTTGAGTGTGAGTTCTCGTAGTATTCATTGCTCATTCATAATTCGTTAGAGAAATTTGTTTTTGCATTTTAGCCCTTTGTATATCCCTTCTTTCTTTTATCCCACCTAACACTTTTAGCCATGGTCTCATTACAACCCAATTAAAGACCTTTTGATTTGTGCATGTTTTTAATAATTTCAGTGGAGATTTTGGTCTATGGTCAAGCTTATGGTAACACTTTGCTATTGTATGAACTTGAGAGAATTGTTATAACCCTATACACTTGAGAGATATACACTGAGAGGTTGAGAGTGTTCACTAGTTTTGGGTTCTGATTGGGTTTGTTTCTTTAACCAATTTTTGAATATGTGAGTAACTTATGTAAATATGTGGCTGTATTGATAAGTCGAAATCTTGGATTAGGTGTTGTACATTTTGATTTAGAGGGTAGTCTTGTGTGTTGACACCCAATTTTGTCCCCCCCCCCCCCCCACCCAAACAAAATAAAACAAAAAAAAATAAAAATGTTTTTTTTAAAAAAAAAGAGAGAGATGAAAAATGAAAAATAAATAAAAAAATAAAAAAAAGATTTTGAAAAAGTATTTTTTGTAAAAAATAAAAAAAAAGAAAAATAAATAGAAAATAAAAAGATTTTGAAAAAGTATTTTTTATGAAAAATAAAAAAAATGAAAAATAAAAATTTTCAAAAAAAAATAAGATAAAAATGTTTTGGTAAAATATTTGGTTAATTTGTGAAGATAAAGATAAAATTTGGTTTTATTTTAAAAGGATTTATCATCAGATTTGTTTTTACTTTCTAAGATTTAATTGAGGAATAAACCAGGGAATATTCTACTGGGCTTTCAGAAGCCTGTTGAAAAACCCTATTTTTTTAACCTAGTTTTTTTTCCTATAAATAGAGCTTTCTTCCTCACTTTGAAGACACAGAAAAAATTAGAGAGAGAAGTGCATAAAAATTATATAAAAAAAAAAGCTTCCTGCCAACCTCCTTTCCGCGACGCCCACTTTCACGCCAGGCGCGTGACGTGTGCTGCACGTGCTCCAGCTTTCGCGCGTGTGTGCTGCACGCTCTCCGTTCCCCCACTCTCCTGCAACTGCTGCGGCTACAGCAGCCCCTGCCGACCCATTCCCTTGCTGACACGTGGCGCACCAGTTTCTCTTCCTTCTCGTTCCGTCTTAGCTGCTTCCTCCCTCTGTCCAGTACTTCTCTACTTCAGGTTTGTTTTATTTTTTATTTTTTATTTTTTAATAATAAATATTTAAATAATAATAATAATAATATAAAATGTAGTTTTTTATTTGTTATTTAAATTGGTTTTTTTTTGTAAGTCAATTTTTCTCACCCAAATTTGGCACAGTGGTGGGATCTCTTGTACTTACTCTTCACACCAAAAATAAATATATAAAAATAATTTTTTTTAAAAAAAATAATAAGAATTAAAAATGTAAATTTTTCTTAGTCTATGTTGTAAAATTTGTTGCATTTTGGTAAGTCGATTTTCTTTCCCAAATATAGTGGAGAGATCTGAACTTCCTCTCTGCATAAAAATATATACAAGTAAAAATAATATTTAGAAGAAAAAAAAACATTTTTTTTAAATTTAAATTAAATAGATTTTTTTAATTAATTATTAATCATATGCATTTTGGAAATCCACATTTCCTTGGCTAAATGTTATGGTCTTGTGCATATTTCCTCTCTGCGTCAAACATTTTTATAATAAAATATAAAAACCTTAAAATTAAAACAATTAGAACTATGTAGCCTCGATTCCTCATTTTACGAGGGTACGTAGGACCAGAGGCAACCTTGTCAGGCACAACAATAAAAAACAAATAATTTTTGGCAAACCAATTAATTAGGTCTTTTAATTAAAAATTAATCAAGGGTACCATTTTCGAATGGGCGAACGGGGTGCTAATACCTTCCCCGGCTCGTAACCGACTCTCGAACTCGGAATCTATCTAGTTTGAGACCGATCTTTATCCGTTTTAATTAATAATTATTTTTTCCGCGCTTTGGCAACAAAATGCGGTGGCGACTCCATATTGGGTCAGTCAACCCCCACTCATAGGCGAGGCCCCGAGGGCGACCCGGGACTCCGACCGCGACAGTTGGCGACTCCGCTGGGGACAAAACTAAATAAGAGAGTCAGGCCTAAATGATTGATTATTTTTAATAGACCTATTTTCTTTTCTAATTGGTTTGCCTTTAATTAATTGTTTATTGTATATATATTTTTTTGTGTTGCTAAATTGTATATTTATTCTTTATTGTAATCTCTTTTGTTTATTTTTTATTTTTTATTTTAAAAAAAAGGTTTGTACGCCCCCGAAATAGGTTTTACACGAATCTTTGCACACACGGAAACCCTTTACCCGGGTACTATTATTTAAACCCTAAGTTTAGGGGTGCTTTTGCCCTACCTTTGACTTACCATGTGTATGGTCTCTTGTAGTGTGTGAAAGTACCACTCGGACTAAAAACATTTCTTGTAAATACGACCGTTAGAGGGTACGTCTAACCTATTTTGGGAGGCGTAACCAACCTCTTGCCGATCGTTTGCAAAGTGGGTCCTCACCTTAAAAAGTGAGGGTGATCCGAGGACATTTAGAGGTCTAGAGCCATCGTTGAGTACACTTTGTGTAACATTCAATTTTGAAACTTGAATAAGTCAGTCATGGTTCTTCTTCATTCACTATCAAAGATTAAGAGGTGTCAAAACAGTTAATCTGTTACCTACTTAACCTTCAAAAAGGCTGTGGGGATTGTGTCGATAAAAAAATCAAAAAAATATATATACTCTTTTTCAAGTTAACAAATTAGAGTGTTACACCTTAGTTACCTTAGAACAAAGTCTCTTACAGGATTTACCCTAATGAGGCATATTCTCTATCTCTTATCGCATTTTGTTTGATGAAAGTTGGGATCATCATCCCGCATAAATTGGGTGACCCATTGTCATCAAAGCCAGAATGATGTAAGGGGCACCATTGCACCGTGGTAACCTTATGCCATGAGGAAGGCCATTAAACCCGCTATAGGGCCTACCACCCTAAGGGTAAATTTCAGTTTCATATCCATCATTTCACTTGGGATAATCCCTCATTGTTCCAAGTGGGCCCGAACTATATGGTTATTGTCAATTCATTATGACATCCCGTATTTTGTAATGAAGGCTTAATAGCCCCCAAATAGGGTCACTTACCTTAGGGGCATGCATCTGCATTTGTACCATAATATTTCATTTCAATAAGACAAATAAAAATTTTGGAGCATCCACCGTCGTTCCGAAGTTGGCCAGAACTATATGAATGCTATCAATCCATCCTGATACCTCATATCTGTAATGAAGGCTTAATCGCCCCCGTATAGGATCTTTTGGATTCTAAGGACACTGCATCATACATTTTTGCATCATCATATATTCATATTCATATGCATCATTCATAAAGAAAAAATTAAAAAAAATTGAACAAGCCAAGGTTTCATCACTATTGCTCCCGCACCCTTACCAGACCAGACTTAGAACCAGGACTATGGCAGATGTGAGTGACCAAGATGAGTCAATCAGTCAACCAGAGGAACAAGATCTGTCAAATGACTGATGATGAAGGATAACAATGAAAGGGGGTGAATGACCCGTCACATTTCTTGGAAATTTAACCCTTACTGTTTTGCCTAAGACTATAGGGTTATATTTAATAGTGGCCCACCGTGCTTTCCTTTTTCTCTTCAATAAATGTGGGCCATGTTTGGCCATCTCAATGTTGTTCCTTAATGAAATTTTCATTTTCGTTGCACATCTCTTTAACAATTATCTACTAATGTTTTGATCATGTGAATAAATCATCTCACCACATTCCATTGAATAAGATCATAAAAAAAACAAAAAACAAAATTGATTTCTGTATTAATTTGAGATATTTGATTAAAATTTGAAATTAGAGAAGGATGATGCAAATGTAAGACCCAAAATAGTGTGGACTCTCAAGCAAGTCCTTCCAGTGATACAAGGCTTCGTTGAATTCCCAAACACTGAGGAGATATCCCTAGTCACCCCATTGAGCCTAGACATTTTGAAGCGGAGATCATTTCTCTCAAACCAACAATGTATGTTTAAACCGGGATGGGTAGTTTGTCAACAGTTTTTGCCAGCATGCAAATATCAAGGAGGATTACTTTTTATTTCACAAATCCAAACACATTTCATCCATTGTTCACCCCATTGAGTCCAACAAGAAAAATTTTCTTCTTTTAAACCAAAAATATTTTACCCGAGTATTAATGAGAATCAAACCAAGGAAGGCAATTTCCATGGTCAAAAGTGCAATCACAAAAAAATCAAAAAAATGGATGTAGGCAAGCACAAAAAAAATTAACAAAAAAAAAATTAGCAAAAAGTGAGTGTGTTTGTCTAAATAAGGCAAAGCCCATGAATCCATTATGTGATGAAAAAAATTTCAATCCTTCTGAATGAAAGATTCTCATTTAAAACTCAACATAAATTTTGGGCCTTTATATCCATTCTTTCATTTGCCACATTATTACCCCCAGACCATGTTACAACCTTTTGGAAAATCCTCTTGATGATTTGAGTGTTGTGCAAAATCTGTTGAAAAATAGGGAATTGAAGAGAAAGGAGAAAGGAAGGGAAGGGAAATAAAAATTTGAGCCTTATACCTTTTATTGTCAACCCTCAACCAGACCACATTACAAGCTTTAAAAGACCTCGTTGAGGATTGGTTTGCTTGAGTTACACACTAGGGCGGAGAAATGCTGACTTCATTAAATTTAATTGAAACTTTGATGAAATATATCTCATTTTTAATGCATGAATTAATTACTCCCATCATCCAAATATTTTCCATTTTCATATGATCATTACATTAGTTTTTCTTGTTAAGAAGTTATGTGAGAAAAAGGAGTTGAAGGGGGCTGGATCGGTCAAATATAGTTGTTGGAAAGCGCCCGGTCGCAGTTTGCCGCAATTGACTATACCAAAGAATGATGAGGGCTCTTGCTAAAGTGATTATGGCCTTCAGATTTCCAGAGGATAAGGTTGTCTTCAAATGATTGTTCTTCAACAGAAATTGATGGTCTTTGAATTATGAGAGATCCTTTGTTCTTTGAGGAAGTCCTAACCTTGAGCAAGATGAATGAAGAAGATTTGCAATTTTCAATCAATTCAAAACCAATTAAGAAATTTTGTGTTTGAAAAAAAAGTTGAAAAAAAAGCTCACTAGGTTGAAAATCCTAAAAAAGGACGACCTAGGCAAAAGTTAGAGAGATTCGCTGAGTCGTAAAACTCGAAAGAGACGGCTTAGGCAAAAATTAGGATCATAAGATAAAAACCCGCTAGGAACCTACATTGGATTTCCTAGGCAAAATTTAGGGCAAAAAAATATATCCTCGAACACAAACCATTTTGTTCTTAGCAAAGAGATATTGGAAGTTGCAAATAAAACCAGAAAAGGGGTCCTGAAGGTTGAAACTGGGACAATTTTGAAGATTCCTTATCCTCGGTGAATCGTTGCTCAGAACTGGGGCAATTTTGAAAATTTTTTAACAAGTCCTAAAAAGAAATACTGGGGCAATTTTGAAAAGTCTTGTTGATAAACCCTAGAATGAGATACTGGGGCAGTTTTTGAAGAGAAATTAGAAGTATTTATCATTCTATTGCATTTTCCGCTGAGAAAGTAAACTGGGGCAGTATTTGAAAAGGTTCATTGTTGAGCTCAAGATGAAAGGTATTGGGGCATTACTTTGATTCCCCAATAATTATTTTAGCACAATACACAGGGGTAGATTTTGAACAAAATCAGGTTGCTTGATGGTGATTGATTATCGACAAATGTTGGATTGCTGAGCTTTCAAAAGATTTTCTTAAAGAAGAAAGTTGTTAAAGGTTTTCCTGTGCCTGTTTTGATCGACAAAATTTTGGTTTGATATGTTATTGGTGTTCAAGAGCAAAAGAATTGAAACCAGTTTATCTTGTTGAAAAAACACAAAAAAAAAAAAAAACTTTTTGCGCTTTAGACCCATTAATTCTTGATGGGTTTACATTTAGAGTTGCATTGTTGATTCCAAATCATATTCATTTCATTGTCATTCACATTATTTGTATTGAGCTCATCTTACATTATGCATTTTTTGACATCATTTGCACCAGTTACATTATCCATTGCATTATACCAGTTGCAACATACCAGTTTTTCATAACAATTATATTCGCATGCATTTTATTCATTACTATTTACATTGTTCGCATCACCAGAACTTGATTATTCAAAGATAATAATTCTAAAAGAATCATCTTGGGTCCTTTGACGTCCGGCACAAACGCCGAAAGTCATTTTGATGTTGGTTAGGCTTTCGTGATATCTTGACAGAAATGTCGAAGCATCATCGTTGTTATTAGGCTTTCGAGATATCCATGATATCCTGACAGAAATGTCGAAGAATCATCGTTATTATTAGGCTATCGTGATATCCTGACAGAAATGTCGAAGAATCATCTTATTATTAGGCTTTTCGTGATATCCTGACAGAAATGTCGAAGAATCATCGTTGTTATTAGGCTATCGTGATATCCTGACAGAAATGTTGAAGAATCATCGTTGTTATTAAGCTTTCGTGATATCCTGACAGAAATGTCGAAGAATCATCGTTGTTATTAGGCTTTTCGTGATATCCTGACAGAAATGTCGAAGCATCATCGTTGTCATTAAGCTTTCATGATATCCTGGCGGAAACGCTGAAGAATCATAGTTGTTATTGGGCTTTTCGATGCCCGACAGAAATGTCGAAAATCATTTTGGGTCTTTTGACGCCCGACACAAACGCTGAAGTCATTTTGGGTCTTTTGACGCCCGGCACAAACGCTGAAGTCATTTTGGGTCTTTTGACGCCCGGCACAAACGCTGAAGTCATTTTGGGTCTTTTGACACCCGGCACTAACGCTAAAGTCATTTTGATGTTGGTTGGGCTTTTTGATGCCCCGACAGAAATGTCGAAAATCATTTTGGGTCTTTTGACACCCGACACAAACGCTGAAGTCATTTTGGATCTTTTGACGCCCAGGCACAAACGCTGAAGTCATTTTTATGTTGGTTAGGCTTTTCATGATATCCTGACGGAAACGTCAAAGCATCATCGTTGTTATTAGGCTTTTCATGATATCCTGACATTTATGTCAAAGCATCATCGTTGTTATTAGGCTTTTCATGATATCCTGATTAGGCTTTTCATGATATCCTGACATTTATGTCGAAGCATCATCGTTGTTATTAGGCTTTTCATGATATCCTGACGAAAACGTCGAAGCATCACCGTTGTTATTAGGTTTTTCATGATATCCTGACGGAAACGTCGAAGTATCATCGTTGTTATTAAATTTTCATCATCGACCAGTTCTGTTTCTATCAAATTTCCAGATTTGTCAAGCGCGTTTTGTTTCTTAACAAAATTGGTGTCTACTTCTTTACTCGTTCCTTACCCTAATAGCATCCAAACCACAGTTTGCTTGCTATATGATAAGAAACAAGTAAAGAGGGGCAGCTTTTGACACCCAATTTTATCCCCCCCCTAACAAAATAAAACAAAAAAAATAAAAATGTTTTTTTTTTAAAAAGAGAGATGAAAAATGAAAAATAAATAAAAAATAAAAAAAGATTTTGAAAAAGTATTTTTTGTAAAAAATAAAAAAAAGAAAAATAAATATAAAATAAAAAGATTTTGAAAAAGTATTTTTTATCAAAAATAAAAAAAAACGAAAAATAAAAATTTTCAGAAAAAAATAAGATAAAAATGTTTTGGTAAAAGATTTGGTTAATTTGCGAAGATAAAGATAAAATTTGGTTTTGTTTTAAAAGGATTTATCATCAGATTTGTTTTTATTTTTTAAGATTTAATTGAGGAATAAACCAGGGAACATTCTACTGGGCTTTCAGAAGCCTATTGAAAAACCCTATTTTTTTAACCTAGTTTTTTTCCTATAAATAGAGTTTTCTTCCTCACTTTGAAGACACAGAAAAAATTAGAGAGAGAAGTGCATAGAAATTTTTTAAAAAAAAAGCTTCCTGCCAGCCTCCTTTCCGCGACGCCCACTTTCATGCCAGGCGCGTGACGTGCACGCGCCTCACAGCCATTCTCCAGCCTTCGCGCGCGTGTGCTGCACGCGCTCCGTTCCCCCACTCTCCTGCAACTGCTGCGACTATAGCAGCCCCTGCCAGCCCATTCCCTTGCTGACATGTGGCGCACCAGTTTCTCTTCCTTCTCGTTCCGTCTCAGCTGCTTCCTCCCTCCGTCCAGTACTTCTCTACTTCAGGTTTGTTTTATTTTTTATTTTTTATTTTTTAATAATAAATTTTTAAATAATAATAATAATAATATAAAATGTAGTTTTTTATTTGTTATTTAAATTGGTTTTTTTTGGTATGTCAATTTTTCTCACCCAAATTTGGCACAGTGGTGGGATCTCTTGTACTTACTCTTCACACCAAAAATAAATATATAAAAATAATTTTTTTAAAATAATAAGAATTAAAAATGTAAATTTTTCTTAGTCTATGTTGTAAAATTTGTTGCATTTCGGTAAGTCGATTTTCTTTCCCAAATATAGTGGAGAGATCTGAACTTCCTCTCTGCATAAAAATATATACAAGTAAAAATAATATTTAGAAGACAAAAAAACATTTTTTTTTAAATTTAAATTAAATAGATTTTTTTAATTAATTATTAATCATATGCATTTTGGAAATCCACCTTTCCTTGGCTAAATGTTAGGGTCTTGTGCACATTTCCTCTCTGCGTCAAACATTTTTATAATAAAATATAAAAACCTTAAAATTAAAACAATTAGAACTACGTAGTCTCGATTCCTCATTTTATGAGGGTACGTAGGACCAGGGGCAACCTTGTCAGGCACAACAATAAAAAACAAATAATTTTTGGCAAACCAATTAATTAGGTCTTTTAATTAAAAATTAATCAAGGGTACCATTTTCGAATGGGCGAACGGGGTGCTAATACCTTCCCCGGCTCGTAACCGACTCCCGAACTCGGAATCTATCTAGTTCGAGACCGATCTTTATCCGTTTTAATTAATAATTATTTTTTCCGCGCTTTGACAACAAAATGCGGTGGCGACTCCATATTGGGTCAGTCGACCCCCACTCGTAGGCGAGGCCTCGAGGGCGACTCGGGACCCCGGCCGCGACATTGTGTTCTAGAATTTTTATTTTACTTTTGCCTGGGACATGCAAAATGCTAAGTTTGGGGGAGTGATTTGGGTCTAATATATGATGTTTTTGGGCTTAATTTCACTTCCTTTTACTTTGGTTTTGGCTTGTTTCTCTTGTAAATATAGGTAATTTGTATTAGTTTTAGGAATTCTTAGTATTATAGAGTCCTTTGAACGTTTTGATCCGTTTTGGGTATGTTTCAGGTGCTTTTGGAGTTTTATTTGGAGAAAATATTATTGGAGCTGAGAAGAGCATGATAAGACCTTGAAATTGACACATAAACGGAGAGAAACGGAGTTGGAAAAAGTTGTCCACGCCCAGGCGCATGGAGCCCGCGCCCAGGCGTGCGTGCATCGCTAAATCCTGTTGATCAGATGTTGTGCGCCCAGGCGTGCAGGCCCATACGCCCAGGCGGGCGTGACTCGTGGAGGCCTAATTGGGCTAATTTCTGAGCAATTTTGGAGAATTTTATTAGGATTTGTATTTTATGTATTTATTCTGGGTTTTAGAGTTAGGTTAGCAGTCAATTAGAGAGCTTTTAGAAGGGAGATTACACAATTTAGGAGCAATTTGAAGGAGGAATCCAGTGAAGATTGAGGATTCAGAGTAGAATTAATGGTAATTTAGGAATGAATTCCATTATTTCAGTTTTGTTTCTTTCTTCTATGATGTGTAACTAAACCCTTGTGTTAGGAACATGGTGGATTTCCATGGATAATTAGTTTTAATTTATGAACTAGTGTTTTTCCAGTTTTAAATCATGTGTTTGATTGTGTTTTTAATGTTATGCATGAACCTGATCAATTTGTGTTTTGGATCTCTAAATTCTGAATTGGAAAATTAGGATTTGGAATAGGTCATGCAATCAAACAACATAATTATCCAACTTGTAGGAATACTTTTGGATTTTTATGTGACTTTTCATAAATTTACTGTTCTTAATCAAGGTTATTCAATGGTTTAAATTTCTAAGGAATTAGGATTTATCAAGTTGAATAATAAACAACAATTACATAAGAGGAATCTAGTAATTGCTTATTTAGGAGTTTGTTCATGATTTAAAAGAAAAACAATAATTCAGAATTAATTAATGATGCCTGCAATGAAACTGAGTTCCTAACCACTTTTCTTCCACTGCAACTTTATTATTTTATTTTTCAATATTTTATTTTTAATTTTATTCAAAATTAATATTTAAAAAGCATTTTAATTTATTTAATAGATTGGACTTAGAATTACTCTTAGGTGAAAGTAATTGAACAATTTTCAATCCTCGTGGGACGATAAGTTCACTTACATTATATTACTATTGTACGATCTAGTATACTTTCTAGAGAGTCCAACAAGCACATACTTCAAAATCAATAAAAAATCATCTTTAATCATAAACCAAAACGTTAGAGTAAAACAAAAATTATTTAGATAAAACAAAGGGGAAAATCGTATGGACCTCCCTTTGTCCATTACAAGCCTTTCAAAATCATATCCTTATATATTAGTACTTAGAAATCAATAAGGAACATGCAAAATCAATATGCATGAAAAACAAAAATCCTTTCCTCTAATTTTTCCTCTTGGTCGAGGCATACGTGAAAGAAAATTGGAAAAAATTAAACAAAATAAACCGTTACAATATCATACCAAAATTTACTCTTGTTTCATTACCCTTAATCAAAAGCAAAACAAAAATCATTTGGATATAAAAAGGGACAAAAACCATGGAACCCTAGGACATGGGTGCATGTCCATTTTTCAACTCAAAGCTTAAATCTTTAGTTATTAGTACTTGAAAAAAAAAAGATCAATACTAAAAACTAACATGCAACAACTCATTCTTAACAAATCAACAACTCTTATACACACATATATATATATATATATATATATAAATCGAAATGAAAAAAGGAAAGAAATGAGAAGTATAGTTGAATACCTAATAGAAAGTAGAAAATGAGGTTGTGAATGAATGAAAAATCAAGAAATCCACCTCTTCTCTCTTGGTATCTCCCACGGCCTCCCCTTCTTCTTCTTCCTTTTTTTTTTGGTCTAAGTGATAGATGGCAAGAAGCAAATGAGCACAAGTGGGTGGGTGGGGGGGGGGGTATATTTATAGAGGGACTTAAAATGGGGTGCATCATCTAAAAAGGGGGGTATAAAAATTTCAAGAGCCTCCCCTTGGTCATATACTCCCTCACGGTTTTATCATGTACATAGGGGTGGGGACTTTGCATTTTTTTTATGTTTAAGAGGAATAAAATAATAATAGGTGGGTAGGTTTAATTAGATTTACATGGCCAAGGGTGGTTGAATTAAAAAAAAAAATAAAGGTATGCATTGGTCCAGAATCTATTAAGGATAGGGTCATTAATTGCTTGTCTCCCATAGGGTACATATAGGGTGGCTACACCTTAATTAAGGTAGGTTATGTTTAATTGGGTTACCCTAGGGTCTTGTGTTCTCATAAAGGAATGTCTAACAATTTAAAATTCAAAATGCATCAAACCATTTGGAAATCGTCTAGCATCATCATATAGGAAAAATAATATTTTTCCAATACAGTAAACAACACTTAAAAATCATAATTCAATTTGCTTTAATAAAACATTATAATCTTTCCAAAAATAATAAAATTTTGTGGACAGTGTAAATAAATTCCAAAATGTACAACAATAAATTCTTCACTTCAATACGATCGTTTTGACTGTAAATTCATTAAATTCGGATTTACAGATCAAAAGTTATGAATTTTCAAAGTTACGTAAATCAAATAAGTCAATAATCAACAAGAGACAAAATAATTTATCATTATAAAAATAAATCTCAAATAATTATTTTCATTCAATCAAATTAATAATACATTTTTGCAACTCGAAATTAACTGCCCAATCATAATTCCAGAAAAATCAATTTATTAAAATATAAAAAATTACGGGTATTACATAACGGAATCCAACGTGGCACGTTAAATGCTTTTTGACCCCATTGCCATGTTGGAACGTGACGCCAAAATGATCTTGGGGGTTTAAGAGATTCCGCAAATCTTTCAGGGACCTAACTGATTCCACGGGAATCTTTCGAGGACGTATGTGACTATTAACTCTTTTATTAATATATATGATTAAAAAAATTGAAAAATGCAAACTCAAATATAGAAGACACAAAGAAGCTGCAAACTCAAATAAAGAATAGTAAAACATATGGGAAAACTAAAAAAAGAAAAAAAAAACCAAACCAAACCATAAAAAATAGCAAAAAACCAAACTAAACCACAAAAAATAGTAAAAGCCAAAAAAAAAGCGTACCCTTTATCACATCCAGTCAGACCCATATTTTATTTTTTTTAATCTGGTACGTACCAAATACGTACTCAAACATACCCAAATTGTAATTATACCCAATATATATCAAATACACTTACGTTAAAAAACAACATACTGATATATTTATAATGGTTGGGGCAATTTTATTACTGAAAAGTGGAACATTATTTTCACTTGTTGTTTATATTATATTTGGCAGTGGAGAAATTGCTTCTCTATCGACCCTTAGTTCAAATACCCAACTGATTTACGTTTGTTTGTATTTAATTAACCAGGTTCATGAAGTCGATCTTTAATGTGCTGACTCTCAACCCAAGGGAATTGGTTAGAAAGATGGAAATGCATTTTATCAAACGGAATCCTCCCCCAGACGACTGGATCAAATCGAACACAGATGGGAACGTCCAAAGGAAACCCAGGACCTATTGGATGCGGTGGCCTTTTCCGCAACAGTGATGGCATGTGGATGAGCTGGTACTGTAGAAGAATTGGAGTCTCCATGGCTTATAGAGCAAAATGTTGGGGCATATATGTTGGATTACTCCATGCTTGGGATAAGGGGTACATAAGAGGTATAGCTAAGTGTGATTCACTTCCAATTGTGATTTGTGAATTACCTCAGAATAAGAAAAAGAATATCAACCTAAATGGCATCCTGCAGAGAATCGTGACTTTGAGCACACTATGATTGGGTCATATTTGTATGTTAAGAAGGTGTCACGTTTGGGTCAACAAAGCATTTAACGTGTCACGTAGAATTCCGTTAGGTTCCTCATTAATTTGGGTCTAATATATGATTTTTTGAGCATTATTTGACTCTTTTTTGTTATGGATTTGACTTGTTTCTTAAGTAAATTTAGGATTTTATTTTTTTTAGGAAGTTTAGGTAATTTAGAATCGACTAAACTGTCACTTTGGCCCCTGTGTTTACAAGGCACTTTCACTTTCGTCCCTAATTTTAAAGAAATAGCTTCTAGGTCCCTCGATTTGAAAAAAACGTTTCATGTTAATCCCTGGGGCAGACAGACGTTAACGGTGTTATCACTATGCATTTAATTAATTTATTTTAGTCCCTAAAATAATTAAAATAATTCAGTTTAGTCCCTAAAAAATTAAATTAACTCAGTTTAGTCCTTGAGAAAATCGAAGCTGAGGAGAAAAAGAAAAAAAAATGAGTTTGCTTGCTTGGAGTCATTTAAAAATGTTGTCAAAGATTACAATATTAGACTAGGTAGGTCAGTTGAGTGGGTGAATAATGACAAGGTGAGGGCAAGGGCAAGGTGTGTGCAAGACAAGTTCCCCTGGTTAGTATATTGAGCTTACAGCAAAGCAACCAACTCCTTCCAAGTGAAGACATTCATCAGCACACACAACTGTTGTAGGGTGTTCAAAAACACACGAGCAAATCAGGAATGGGTTACTAACATGCTCGTGGACAAGTTTTTTAAGCATCTAGAGATGAAGTGTGTTGAAGCTAACGACTATTTCAAAAGGAAGTATGTGGTTCATTTGAATGACACTAAGGTGTTTAGATCAATGGTGAAGGCTAAGAAGATTGTGGAAGGGAATGAGTTAGAGCAGTATGGCAAATTGTGGGACTATTGCCATGAATTGATTGCAAGCAATCCAGGTTCTACTGTTAAGGGTGAAAACAATACCTATGCCAATTGGGAATCCACAGTTTCATAGAATTTACATCAGCTTGGTTGGGACGAATGAAGTGTTCAAAGCATTGTAGACCTCTAATTGGATTAGATGGTGCATTCTTGAAGGGTTATTATGGAGGGCAACTGTTAACTGCTATAGGCCAAGATGCAAATAACCATAAATGGGTTATTGCATATGTTGTTGTGGATGTGGAGAATAAAGATAATTGAAAATGGTTTTTAGAGCATTTGCATCTTGATTTGGGCTACAAAGAGCACGGCTGGAATTTCATCTCAAATATGCATAAGGTAACACTATTAATACTATCTTTGTTTAAATTAGTTACTTAGATTGATAGACTAATAGTTATGTTTATACTGATATACTGGATATGCTAAGCTTGATATAGTGGTAGCTTGATATACTAGATATTGGCTATGCGTGACATCCTAGAATGATGTTAACTTGTTATATTCATGCTTGATATACCTGTATACTGATACTGAGTGTTTTAATCAACATGAAATAACTCAGGGACTAAAATGAAAAGTTCAATTTTTTCAAGGACTAAACTGAATTATTTTAATTTTTTTAGGGACTAAAATGAATTAATTAAATGCATAGTGATAACACCGTTAACGTCTGTCAGCCCCAGGGACTAACGTGAAACGTCTTTTTCAAATCGAGGGACCAAGAAGCTATTTCTTTAAAATTAGGGACGAAAGTGAAAGTGTCTTGTAAATTCAGGGACCAAAGTGACATTTTAGTCATTTAGAATCCTTGAACGTTTTGATCTGTTTTGAGTTTGATTACAGGAATTTGAAGCATTATTTGATGATTTGTGCTTTGGAATGGAAAGGAGATTTGAAGGCCATGAGATTGGAGCTGAAATGGAGAAAAATGTTGGTCATCACTATTGCTCACGCCCAGGCGCGTGTCAGCCACGCCCAAGCGTGATGGGGTTCAAATGCCAGAAGTTGGGTGAAAAATTCAGAAATCAATTAATAAAAAATGCACCAGTTCAAAGGCAGCCACGCCTAGGCGTGGGGAATGGCACACCCAAGCGCGTGTGCCACGAGGAGAATTATTAAGCCAGGATCTGATGGCGTGCCTAGGCGTTGGTCCTACGTGCCTGGGCGTGCGTGCTGCGAGTTGGGCCTATCTATATTGGTTTTTGAGGATTCTAATAGAATTTAGATAGATTCGTTTTAGGATTAGATTTTTCTATATATTCTAGGACTTAGCATTAGGTTTAGTAAGCTTTTAGAGAAAGGATGGAGACTACATATTTTGGAGAGCATTGGAAGAGAGAAGTTAGAGGTAATTCTTTATTGTCTATGATAATGGAATCCTATTCTATTTCTTCTTTTTATTCTTTTATAATATGTAACTAAACCCTCATTAATTAGGAATATGGTGGATTTGCATGGATGAATTTACATAATTTATGAATTAATGTTTTTCCTTTTTAAATCAAGTGTTTGATTGTGTTTTAATTCCAATTCATGAAATTGACCACTTTATATTTTGCTTTGGATATCTAGTTCTTAGATCAGAAGATTAAGGATTAGAATAGGTCATTCTATCAAACAATATAACCGCCTAATTGGTAGGAACACGGTTATGGCTTATGTAACATTAATAATTCCACTGTTCTTCATTCCGGTTATTCGATGGTTTAATCGCTTAAGGAATTAAGGGTTATCAAATTGAATAATAAACGATAATTAAAAATGAGGAATCTGATAATTATCACCATAAGAATTGTTCTTGATTTAGGGAAAAACAGAGATTCATAATTAGTAAACAAGTCTTGCAATGAAACTAGATTCCTAACGCCTTTCTCCATCTGCTCACAACTTCTATTTTATTTTATTTTGCTTTTAATTATTTTAATTCAATTTTAAATATTTTTACAAAAACCCATAGATTTCTCTTTTAATTACGCCTTTGGTGAGATTAATAGGAAACAATTCACAATCCCCGTGAGGAATGATAATTTTACTTACACTTTATTACTTGTGATCCATTACACTTGCTAGTTGGGTACATGATGCCAAATTGATCTTTGGAGAGTTTAAGAGATTCCACAAATCTTTCAAGGACCTAACTGATTCCAAAATGATCTGTGGGGATTTAAGAAATTTCACAAATCTTTCAGGGACCTAACTGATTCCACAAGTACTATTAACTCTAAATTTATTAAGGGTTTTCGTAATCTCATCCCTTAAGGCTGAGGATAAGCATTCGAAAGTGGTTAAGATTTCTTGGAAAATAAAAACATAAATCTTTTGATTTATTATATGCATCATTCTCAAGAAATCCTAACAACTTTAGGGAGCTTATCCTTAGCCCTCCCTAAGGGTTAAGGTTAAAAAAACTCATTTATTAATTTAACATGTTAAATAATGTAACATCCTAGTTTTATTAACCTAAGAATTGTATTTAAGAATATTTTGTTTATACGAAAATGAAGTGTGGATAATGATTTGCAAACTATTTTCTTAAGTATATACATATATGTATATAGTTATGTTGAGTTAAAATATATATATATATATATACGTATAAGAGTTTGTAAACATTTCCTAGTGTATGTGTATATACAAATATATAACTATATATATATATATACTTTCCTATGTAAGTGTTAGTATTTGAAATCATATTCTTGTGTATGTGTGTATGTATATATATATATATATATATATATTCGTAATATAAGGTTTGGTTAAGAATAGGTTGGAAAATTTAATGGGAGTCGGTGTTTAGGCTTAAGGTAGGCGTGGAATAGACTTTAAGTGTTTTGGACTTGGGGTTATGCCTTGAGTGTATGTTTGGTCTTAGATTTTTTAAGGCTAGAGCGTTACCTTAAGTCATTAGGGCAAGATCGAGTGTAGAAAGGGGGTTAGGTTTAGAATTTGGTGTTTATTTCGTTTGATTTTCTGTGTTTATGACTCATGTGTTTATTATTATTAAGTTATGATTTTGATATTTTGTATGTGCTTGATTGTGTAGGGGGTTTGATTTAGTGTTAGGAAGGGTTAGGGACCTTCGAATCGGGTCAAAAAGGGTAAAAGTCGTTGTTTCGGGGCTGCCGGTGCGCCCGAGCACGAGCCGGTGCGTCCCAGGCGCACCAGGGTGCTAAAATCCGCACCAGTTCCGTGCGCCAGCTCGCTCGAGCGTGCGCCATCCTCGCTCCAGCGAACGCGGCCCTGTGGCGCGCATCTGATGCTGCGCGTGCGCTCGCTCCAGCGCCAGTCTCACTCGCTCCAGCGAGTTGGTGCGGGTTGCACGCACTAGTCTATATTAAACACGCATCAGCCCCTCCTCTCTCATTTTTTACACGCACCTTTCACCTCCTTCCTCCCCCAAATCAACCCTCCACCACCACCCAACACCCATAACTCACCTCCAACCTCCTCCCATGGCAAATCTCTTCTTCCTTCATATTTCCTTCTCATTTTCCCTCTCCCATGGAGTTTTCCTTTCTCTCTCGCCTCCATGACACTCTTTCTCTCTCCCCATCACCCAACCTCCATCAACAACCTCCAAGCACCCAAACCTCTATTTCTAACCTCACCCATGGATTTAATCTTGATTTTGGGTTAAATCCTATACATAAACACTATCCCTTTCTTGATTAAGCTTTCCCTCTCCTCTATTGGTGTTTCGCTCTCATCTAGGGTTTTTCTCTCTCCTCCAAATCATGGAATCAATTGGGAATCGGTCTAGGGAGCGGGAATCGGTCTAGGGAGCGGGAATCCAAGTAGATCGGGGGTAAAATCCAAGTCCTTGAAGCATCAATGGAATCTCCTCTCTGTCCAAGGTAAGGGGAGTCTCTTTTCCACACTTTGAGTTAGGGATAGTTAGGGTTTATAATAGTATTTGAGTCTAATAATTAATTTGGGCTGTGGGTGACAGATTAAGAAGTGATTAGAAGTGATTAGGGGTGATGGTTGTATATTTGGTTAATTTAATTACATTACTGGAACTGTTATGTTTAATCCTTTTATATGTATTAAAGTAGGAAGTGAAGAACTCTAGGGAGCTGACTTCTATTATTGCACTCTGAGACATACCTGAGTATATCGACTGAAATGTCTGATATTTGTGAGAATTGGTTATGCAAATTAAATGCTAAATGTGCAAGTTGTGATTAAATGTAAAAGGTGCCTATTTGAGATTATGATACTAATTTAGCAAATGAGAAATGCTGATAAAACGGTTATGAATGTAAATTGTTGAATGTGATAGGAAATGGGTAGAAATGCTAATTGTGGAATATGGAAATAAATGTGAGTACTTGGTGATAAAATTGTTATTCATGAGTTTGTGTTGTTATTTGGAAATAGGTGATCTATATATATATATATATATATATATATATATATTGTTATTGGAATTTTGGTTGTGAACTTGGATTTGTGAATGGTAACTAAATGGACTGGAATTTGAATGTGAAACTATGTGTGAAGGTTTATGATTATTTGTGCTACAATGTTATGTGATGTTGATTACGAATGGTTGTTAAATATACATATGGGAATGTTGATGGAATTGTGATTATGGCTACAATTAATGGACTGGATTGTTGATAATTAAAAATGGTAAAGGTAACTAAAGTGGAAACTGATCAGTGGGGCCCGGAACACTAGGTACCCGGTTAGGTGTTCCAATTACCTGCCAGGCCAATTACCCATCAGGCCAAACCGCCCTCTAGGCGCCGAGTGACCCACAAGATCAGTTCTCCACACCAATAATTTGATTAAATAAATGGAATGGTAAAATTACATAGTCCTACAGGTTATGGTCTGGATGGGTGTAAAGTCCTGGGCAGGTGTTCCAAGTCCCTAGACAGGTGTTCCAATTACCTAGCGGGTACTCCAAATCCTAGTGGTGTACGGTAAAAAGGAAAAAGGGAAGTTTATGTAGATCTCTGTTTTGAGGTTACATAAATAATATGGAGGGTATGCAGATCACTGATTTGTGGTTGCATACGCTGTGTGTAGATCTCTGTTTTGGGGTTACACACAATGGTAAGGTGTAAATCTCTGTTTTGAGGTTACACCCAATGAAAAGTGTAGATCTCTGTCTTGAGGTTACACATAATGGAAAATGAATAAAGGAAACGGAAAATGGAATTGATAAGGAAATAAAAGGGAAATGAATAATGGAAATGGATATGGATATGTTATGTATAACGGAAATAGAATGTGATGAATTGGTTGATCCCTGATCTGATTTAATTGTTATTCTTAAGTTTAAATTATGAACTTTATATTGTCTTCTGATTCACTATGTTGTGAAAAGGTCTCACCCTTAGTGGTTAACATTTTAGGTGCATAATCAAGGAGCTTGAAGATAAGAGTGCGCAGCGAACACTTCGAAAGAAGGGAATTCCAGTTGAAGCTATGTATATTATGAACGAATTCCCCAAAGTGTATTATGAACTTGTTTTGTAAAAAGAAATTTTTAATTCACTATTTTATTACAAAACTTAAATTTTGTTAAACTTTTATATATAAAATCGGGGTGTTACAAATAATGTTAAATGATATAAAATTTCAAGGGGTACAGTTGTCTTTGGGCAACTTTATCAATCCATCTCTTCTCACTTTTCTATCTAGCGAAATAAAGGAAGATAAAACTCGACTTTCTCTTTTCTCATTCTCTATGTTTTTTTTTTCTCAAAAACCAAAACAAAATTTCCTCATTTTCTTAATTTTTTTTCTTTTCTACTTGCTTTATTCTTTTCTATTTCTTTCTTATTTTATTTTGTGAAACCCAATAAAACATTAAAGATAGGTTGTGAGGGAGGAATTTTTTTTAGATGTTATAGATCAAAATGCAAACGCTATGCGTAACAGGGGTGAGCATGAGACGGTTTGGGCTTGTCCCTTATCCGTCCTTTAATGTTGTTCGGGTCAATTTTGGAACCTGAATCCGTCCCTAATTAGAACCGGACAAGGTATGGACGGGTTTAAAATAGGATGGGTTTGAATAAAAACGGGTCCGAGTTGACCCGAGATAAGGATGAATAGCATAAAAAAATTAAATTTAAAAAATATTCCTCACATTTTTTTTCCTATCGTTAAATCTAAAGTTTGTAAAAATAAAAATGAGTATGAGTGGAATTCAAGATATGTTTGCCTAAGATCAAAATTCTTAATATTTCTTTCCCTAACCTCAAAAAAGAATTCTTTTGTGATATACTGATTACAAACATGCAACACAAAAATTAAAGAAGCATACACAATTAATTAAATAGGATTTTGACGATAAATTAGTATAATTGTTTATTTTTTTTATAATGTTTGTACCAATAACACATTCAGTCTTATGAAGAGCTTAAACCATAATGAAAATAGTTGAAAAAACTAATTTGAGCAATTATAACACATTCAATATCTACTTAACAGAGAGTACCACTAAAAATTAACAAAGAAAAAATTCATAAAATTACATTTATTCGATATTATGGGCATTAATCATCCAAGAAATAGTCATAAAACGTATAATAGAGTAGCTCTCTCTACTTGACATTATAAAGAGTTAGTGGCCCGAATGCAAAACTCTATCTAAGAACAAAAACTTTAGATAAAGACCCAACCATAAATAAAACCATTATAAAGTTGAAGGAATAAGAGAGTTACTGAGTTACAAGTTGAAGTCTTGAAGATTGGGGGCAATAGCATTGCAATGGCCGACGGGTAGCTTCTAAGCGACGACAACAGTGTCTGGGTTATGGTGGGTGTGTGAGCGATAGTGGGTTCCATGGGGAAGAAGGGAGAAGGAACCCTATAAGTATTTCTCTGAATTTTGAAAGGTGAAAAACATGTGGTGTATGCTTATTGTATTAAATTTGATATGGATATAGAAATCCTATGTTTGGGACTTGTAAAGGGACGGGTCGGGTAACCCAACAGCAAACCTGAACCCATCCTATTTTTGGATGGGGTTTGTCCTTTTTAAATGGGTCTGTCCTCTAACTCGACTCGAACTTGTCAGGTCGGATCAGACCCCGTGGGTCGGGTCGGGTCGGGTATTGCTCATCCAACTATAAGAGGGACTCTACATATGAAAATGTTTGTGAACAAATCTTTTGGATTTTTTTAGGCTTAAATATGAAAATAGTCCCTATAAATATTGGGTTCTTTGAAATTAGTCCTTGCTTTCTTTATTTTTTGGGTTTTGGTCCCTTCATTTTGAATTTGTTTTGGTTTTGGTCCTTGGTGTTAATTCTAGATGAAAAATGCTGATGTGACCTAACATTAGCACTAATTTCTCTCTTCTACATGGATCACCTTTATCTTTGGCATCTTCTTCCCTTTCGTGGTTGGTCCCCATTGCTTCTGTGGGATCCTATGGTTTAGTATGACCTCCTGCCCAAGGTCTTTCTCTAAGGTTAATTTTAGTGTGATCTTATCAAAAGCATATTCAACATCTTTTATCACAATGGGAAAAGATGATAAAAATGAAGGTGATCCACATAGGATAGATAAGTTAGTGCTGAAATGGTTTCCGTTAAGCCTCGTCGTCATTTAAGATGATACTGAGGATCAAAACCAAAACAAATTCAAAAATGTAGGAACCAAAACCAAAACGAATTCAAAACGTAAGGATAAAAAAAATTAAAAAATAGGCACTAATTTCAAAAAACCCAATATTTATGGGGACTATTTTTCATATTTAAGCCTTTTTTTTATATAATACCAATAGTAAGTTGAATTAAAAAAATTAATTTTCAAAAATAACTCATTCGAGTTGGCTGTACGAATACATTTTTATACCCAAAATATGTTTTTAGTCCGATTTAAATATAATCATTTTGTTCATAATGTCCAAAAGTAAATGTTTTCAATTGCTACAATTAATTATTTTTATAGGCTTATTATTTAAGTTTTTGGTCCCCGAAAGTTGATCTACTTTTGGTTTTAGTCCCTATCTTTTTGTTTGACAAGTCTTGATCCTTAAAAGTTTAAAAATTTTGGTTTTAGTCTCTGTCGTTAGGGATTCACTGTTAATTGATGGCGTGCCACGTCTTTTTTTTTAATGTAAAAGATCCTTAAAAGTTGACCGAATTTTGGTTTTAGTCTTTATCTTTTTTTTCAATCAGCCAAGGTTCTTGAAAGTTTAAAATTTTTTATTTTGGTACCTATTGTTAGTAAAATGTCGTTAATTGTTTATGTGACTAATGGATTGCCACATCAGAAATAATGAGTTGTTGTCACGTTGGTAAATGACATGAATAACCCAGCAATGCATGCAGAACTCTAGTCACGGTTGGCCCAAGATTGCCCAACTTTGATATCCTCCTCTGGAGGAACCATGGTGACTCAAATATAATCCTAAAACAATCAAACTCAAGATTGAAGAATTTAAGGGAATGCCCTTGAAGGTGCCCTTATGGAGGACACATGCCCTTAATAAAGACACTTTTGGCCATGAAATAAGGTCAATAAAGGTGGAGGCAAGTGGTTGCACGAATTTGCTTCTTGAGAAAGCAAGGAGTCAGATTAATTAAAGAACTTAATGACAATTAATGCCATTAATTGAACGTTACGAAAACTTAATTCAAATAAAGTTTAGTAACCATTAGACATTAATGACATTAACCATGCTTTGAGATGAAAGGAAGATTTCTCTTTTCTTCATGAAGAAGAATTCGTGCAAGGAATGATAAGAAGAATAAAGGGAGGATTCATTCATGAAGCATTCATGACATAGGAGTTACAAATTGAAGGCTGCAATCATGGAGCCATCAATTGATGCACGACCATCATAAGAATTGATATGATGAGGGAGGTTACAACATGAATGAGTTAATCAAGATCTCATAAACTCACGGCCATAATGAAGAGGAAAGTTACAAAATGAATTTCAACTTCATGAGCCAATGATGGCTTGGGCGGCTACACATTGAAATCGAAGGAGGAGTTACCTTTCACCATCATGAGGAGCTTTAAATGGCCGAATCATCATCAATAGGGAATGAATGACATGTAGGTTACATTTGGGAATTTAAGTCTCATTAGTTAGTCTTAATTTGGTCATGGCTGGACCATGTTTAGTGCATCACGTGTAATAGGCAAATTTGGGCAGCCATGAGAACACAATGTAACTCTATATAATGTAAATCATTTCCATGAATGAAAAGAACTTTGGTTTTGGAGAAAACACATACGTGTGAGCCTTGTGCTAGAGGCGTGATGCCTTTCTTCTTCTCAAGGGTGAGATGCTCTTGAAATGATTCAGTGAATGAATCAATACAAGTCTTCCATGGAGTGATTCTATGAGAAGCAAGAAGACTTTCCTTTCTTCTTAGATGGAGATGTCTTCTTCCTATCCTTGTTTTTGTGTCTTTCTTCTTTTGTTTTTGAGTCCAAGAACACACGTGTGTTCATTCTATTAAAATACAAAAAGAGTTCGAGTTTTGAGTCATGTCTTGGTTGATCAAAACGTGATCATCCTTGGGTGGTTGAGAAGAGTCTCTCTTTGATGGTTCTTCTTAGTTTCTTGAGTCTTGTTTGAAGATCAATTCGTGGATCTTCTTGAGTGATTGAGAGTGTTTTCTCAATTTGAGTCTCTTTTTGAGTGAGAGTCTAAGATCATTTGATCTTTCCTTGGAGAAAAGAATTGGAATCGATGGTCTCATTTCCTGGGCGTATCAATTTGGTATCAAAGCCAAACTTTTCTCCTTAGAGAGGACGTCCAAGACATATCAATGTGGTATCAAAAGGTGGATATCAACTTGGTATGAGCAAGCCATGAACCACTCATCAAGTGGTGAGAAGATCCAAATTCTTCTAAGGTATTTTTCTTTTGAGTCTTGAAAAAGAAAAAAAAAATTGAGTCATTTTGAGTTTGATTCTAGTTTGAATCATGTTGAGTTAATTTTTGTGTTTGTCAAGTTGTGACAAATCAAACCGTGGCTGATTTCTTTTTGATGTGTTATAATCAAAAACAAAAATCGTGACTGTTTGATCTGTCCCTAAATTTTGTTTTAGTGTGTCCTGTTCGTGACGAATTTTAAACCGTGACTGTTTGGTTGTGTCAAATATCAAACCGTGGCTGTTTAGGCTTGTGTCACTATCTTTTGTTTTTGAGTTAAAAACCATGGCAAACTTTATGTTAGTTTTGTCACGAATTTTTGTTTCCCTAAATCGGTTTCTGTCCAAACCGTGGCCAAGTTGGTTTTTGAGACTTGGTCTATGTCATGATAGTTGTTATAACAATAGTGTGTCTAAGATTTTCTCTTGGCCGAATAGGATGTGATGTTCTAGGACAAGAAGTGTTGAATTTTAAACACATTATTGAGTCTTTTGTTTTGTGTCTTAGGATGTTATAGTGTGTTTAAGTTTGTGGCTGAACCATGTTCTTGTGTTTAGTCATTACCTTTTTGAGTCTTTAAAACACACTTTAAGTTTGAGTTTTGGAGTCTTTGAGTCTTAGAGTTTTTGAGACTTAGACTTTGAGTCTCTAGGTTGCTGGAATTATTTTGATGTTGCATTCTTACAATTCCTTGAGAAACCAACATCAAGAGATTATGAAACATGGCACAATTTGAAAGAAGTGCCTTTGATGGAGAAGAAGTTATTGTACCAATCTATGAAAGAAAAAGAGAACAAGAGAACATGAATGAGACACTTGAGAGTGAGATGCTTAAGAGTGGAACATTTGTGAGAGTGAAAGAAAGCATGAGTGAAACACTTGAGAGTGAGATGCTTAAGAGTGAAACACTTGTGAAAAAGAATGAAGAGCAAAGAGTAAGCTTGAGGAAAACACAAAGAGTGCAAACACTTTGAGTAATATGAGTGCAAACACTTTGAGTGAAAACAAGAGTGGAGACTTTGCTTCAATTCTATCTTTCTAACACATATCTTGTGAAAAACTTTTTGTTTGGATTTTAGGTTGCAAGAATGAAGTACCAATTGGGGTACACTCACCAATGCCTCAACTGTGAAGATTGAGTTCATGTTTCAAGAGCAACCATGTCTTTTTTATAGGAATTTACATTTAGTTTGAATTCTTATCATTGAGTCTTTTTAGTTTGTGTCTTTTCTTGAGTCAAGTCAAGACCCATGTAATCATGTAATAGGACATGTAACTTTTCATTTGTTTAGGATTAGAATTTTTAGTTCTCTAGTTTTCAAACAGGTGTGAAGCCAATACATGGGTCAAGTCAAAGTTGAAGCTGTTGTTGGAGTTGTCCATCACAAACCAATAACTGCAAAGGTGTTTTTGATTTGGTTGTGTTTAATCCTTGAGGATAGGAATGAGCACAACAAGTGAAGAGCAATAAAGTCCTTGTCTAGGACAAGTCAAGAATAAGGAAGTGTCAGTGAGCTTGGTGCTCAAGGGTAAGAGAATGTGTTTTCCAAGATTTTTGTTTCGTACTGATGTGAGTGTACTTTGTTTTAGGACCTTCAGGATTTGAGGGCAAATCCTCTTCAAGAGGGATGGAATGATATCCTCCTCTGGAGGAACCATGGTGACTCAAATATAATCCTAAAACAATCAAACTCAAGATTGAAGAATTTAAGGGACTGCCCTTGAAGGTGCCCTTATGGAGGACACATGCCCTTAATAAAGACACTTTTGGTCATGAAATAAGGTCAATAAAGGTGGAGGCAAGTGGTTGCACGAATTTTCTTCTTGAGAAAGCAAGGAGTCAGATTAATTAAAGAACTTAATGACAATTAATGCCATTAATTGAACGTTACGAAAACTTAATTCAAATAAAGTTTAGTAACCATTAGACATTAATGACATTAACCATGCTTTGAGATGAAAGGAAGATTTCTCTTTTCTTCATGAAGAAGAATTCGTGCAAGGAATGATAAGAAGAATAAAGGGAGGATTCATTCATGAAGCATTCATGACATAGGAGTTACAAATTGAAGGCTGCAATCATGGAGCCATCAATTGATGCACAGCCATCATAAGAATTGATATGATGAGGGAGGTTACAACATGAATGAGTTAATCAAGATCTCATAAACTCACGGCCATAATGAAGAGGAAAGTTACAAAATGAATTTCAACTTCATGAGCCAATGATGGCTTGGGCGGCTACACATTGAAATCAAAGGAGGAGTTACCTTTCACCATCATGAGGAGCTTTAAATGGCCGAATCATCATCAATAGGGAATGAATGACATGTAGGTTACATTTGGGAATTGAAGTCTCATTAGTTAGTCTTAATTTGGTCATGGCTGGACCATGTTTAGTGCATCACGTGTAATAGGCAAATTTGGGCAGCCATGAGAACACAATGTAACTGTATATAATGTAAATCATTTCCATGAATGAAAAGAACTTTGGTTTTGGAGAAAACACATACGTGTGAGCCTTGTGCTAGAGGCGTGATGCCTTTCTTCTTCTCAAGGGTGAGATGCTCTTGAAATGATTCAGTGAACGAATCAATACAAGTCTTCCATGGAGTGATTCTATGAGAAGCAAGAAGACTTTCCTTTCTTCTTAGATGGAGATGTCTTCTTCCTATCCTTGTTTTTGTGTCTTTCTTCTTTTGTTTTTGAGTCCAAGAACACATGTGTGTTCATTCTATTAAAATACAAAAAGAGTTCGAGTTTTGAGTCATGTCTTGGTTGATCAAAACGTGATCATCCTTGGGTGGTTGAGAAGAGTCTCTCTTTGATGGTTCTTCTTAGTTTCTTGAGTCTTGTTTGAAGATCAATTCGTGGATCTTCTTGAGTGATTGAGAGTGTTTTCTCAATTTGAGTCTCTTTTTGAGTGAGAGTCTAAGATCATTTGATCTTTCCTTGGAGAAAAGAATTGGAATCGATGGTCTCATTTCCTGGGCGTATCAATTTGGTATCAAAGCCAAACTTTTCTCCTTAGAGAGGACGTCCAAGACATATCAATGTGGTATCAAAAGGTGGATATCAACTTGGTATGAGCAAGCCATGAACCACTCATCAAGTGGTGAGAAGATCCAAATTCTTCTAAGGTATTTTTCTTTTGAGTCTTGAAAAAGAAAAAAAAAATTGAGTCATTTTGAGTTTGATTCTAGTTTGAATCATGTTGAGTCAATTTTTGTGTTTGTCAAGTTGTGACAAATCAAACCGTGGCTGATTTCTTTTTGATGTGTTATAATCAAAAACAAAAATCGTGACTGTTTGATTTGTCCCTAAATTTTGTTTTAGTGTGTCCTGTTCGTGACGAATTTTAAACCGTGACTGTTTGGTTGTGTCAAATATCAAACCGTGGCTGTTTAGGCTTGTGTCACTATCTTTTGTTTTTGAGTTAAAAACCGTGGCAAACTTTATGTTAGTTTTGTCACGAATTTTTGTTTCCCTAAATCTGTTTCTGTCCAAATCGTGGCCAAGTTGGTTTTTGAGACTTGGTCTATGTCATGATAGTTGTTATAACAATAGTGTGTCTAAGATTTTCTCTTGGCCGAATAGGATGTGATGTTCTAGGACAAGAAGTGTTGAATTTTAAACACATTATTGAGTCTTTTGTTTTGTGTCTTAGGATGTTATAGTGTGTTTAAGTTTGTGGCTGAACCATGTTCTTGTGTTTAGTCATTACCTTTTTGAGTCTTTAAAACACACTTTAAGTTTGAGTTTTGGAGTCTTTGAGTCTTAGAGTTTTTGAGACTTAGACTTTGAGTCTCTAGGTTGCTGGAATTATTTTGATGTTGCATTCTTACAATTCCTTGAGAAACCAACATCAAGAGATTATGAAACATGGCACAATTTGAAAGAAGTGCCTTTGGTGGAGAAGAAGTTATTGTACCAATCTATGAAAGAAAAAAAGAACAAGAGAACATGAATGAGACACTTGAGAGTGAGATGCTTAAGAGTGGAACATTTGTGAGAGTGAAAGAAAGCATGAGTGAAACACTTGAGAGTGAGATGCTTAAGAGTGAAACACTTGTGAAAAAGAATGAAGAGCAAAGAGTAAGCTTGAGGAAAACACAAAGAGTGCAAACACTTTGAGTAATATGAGTGCAAACACTTTGAGTGAAAACAAGAGTGGAGACTTTGCTTCAATTCTATCTTTCTAACACATATCTTGTGAAAAACTTTTTGTTTGGATTTTAGGTTGCAAGAATGAAGTACCAATTGGGGTACACTCACCAATGCCTCAACTGTGAAGATTGAGTTCATGTTTCAAGAGCAACCATGTGTTTTTGATAGGAATTTACTTTTAGTTTGAATTCTTATCATTGAGTCTTTTTAGTTTGTGTCTTTTCTTGAGTCAAGTCAAGACCCATGTAATCATGTAATAGGACATGTAACTTTTCATTTGTTTAGGATTAGAATTTTTAGTTCTCTAGTTTTCAAACAGGTGTGAAGCCAATACATGGGTCAAGTCAAAGTTGAAGCTGTTGTTGGAGTTGTCCATCACAAACCAATAACTGCAAAGGTGTTTTTGATTTGGTTGTGTTTAATCCTTGAGGATAGGAATGAGCACAACAAGTGAAGAGCAATAAAGTCCTTGTCTTGGACAAGTCAAGAATAAGGAAGTGTCAGTGAGCTTGGTGCTCAAGGGTAAGAGAATGTGTTTTCCAAGATTTTTGTTTCGTACTGATGTGAGTGTACTTTGTTTTAGGACCTTCAGGATTTGAGGGCAAATCCTCTTCAAGAGGAAGGGAATGATATCCTCCTCTGGAGGAACCATGGTGACTCAAATATAATCCTTAAACAATCAAACTCAAGATTGAAGAATTTAAGGGATTGCCCTTGAAGGTGCCCTTATGGAGGACACATGCCCTTAATAAAGACACTTTTGGTCATGAAATAAGGTCAATAAAGGTGGAGGCAAGTGGTTTCACGAATTTGCTTCTTGAGAAAGCAAGGAATCAGATTAATTAAAGAACTTAATGACAATTAATGCCATTAATTGAACGTTACGAAAACTTAATTCAAATAAAGTTTAGTAACCATTAGACATTAATGACATTAACCATGCTTTGAGATGAAAGGAAGATTTCTCTTTTCTTCATGAAGAAGAATTCGTGCAAGGAATGATAAGAAGAATAAAGGGAGGATTCATTCATGAAGCATTCATGACATGGGAGTTACAAATTGAAGGCTGCAATCATGGATCCATCAATTGATGCACGGCCATCATAAGAATTGATATGATGAGGGAGGTTACAACATGAATAAGTTAATCAAGATTTCATAAACTCACGGCCATAATGAAGAGGAAAGTTACAAAATGAATTTCAACTTCATGAGCCAATGATGGCTTGGGCGGCTACACATTGAAATCAAAGGAGGAGTTACCTTTCACCATCATGAGGAGCTTTAAATGGCCGAATCATCATCAATAGGGAATGAATGGCATGTAGGTTACATTTGGGAATTTAAGTCTCATTAGTTAGTCTTAATTTGGTCATGGCTGGACCATGTTTAGTGCATCACGTGTAATAGGCAAATTTGGGCAGCCATGAGAACACAATGTAACTCTATATAATGTAAATCATTTCCATGAATGAAAAGAACTTTGGTTTTGGAGAAAACACATACGTGTGAGCCTTGTGCTAGAGGCGTGATGCCTTTCTTCTTCTCAAGGGTGAGATGCTCTTGAAATGATTCAGTGAATGAATCAATACAAGTCTTCCATGGAGTGATTCTATGAGAAGCAAGAAGACTTTCCTTTCTTCTTAGATGGAGATGTCTTCTTCCTATCCTTGTTTTTGTGTCTTTCTTCTTTTGTTTTTGAGTCCAAGAACACATGTGTGTTCATTCTATTAAAATACAAAAAGAGTTCGAGTTTTGAGTCATGTCTTGGTTGATCAAAACGTGATCATCCTTGGGTGGTTGAGAAGAGTCTCTCTTTGATGGTTCTTCTTAATTTCTTGAGTCTTGTTTGAAGATCAATTCGTGGATCTTCTTGAGTGATTGAGAGTGTTTTCTCAATTTGAGTCTCTTTTTGAGTGAGAGTCTAAGATCATTTGATCTTTTCTTGGAGAAAAGAATTGGAATCGATAGTCTCATTTCCTGGGCGTATCAAACTTACACGAACCTAATTACTTAAACAAACCCACAGACATGATACAAGTATATAACGTTCAATATGTGAGATTTCAGATAAACTAAAATATTATAATTTTTAGTTTTTCGCCTTTTTTGTTTATATAATAAATCAAATACATCATAGAAATCATGTCTTATTCTATACCATTATACTGTTATTACATGTCTACTGTTCTTACATGTCATCTGCTAACGCGGCAATAGCTCATTGTTATGCAGACACGTGGCATGATGATGTGACAATCTGTTAATGTCAGCGATTAACAAATTTTATTAATGACAGAGACCAAATTCAAAAATTTAAACTTTTAAGGACCTTGACCGGTCCCCAAAAAAAGATAGGGATTAAAACCAAAAATTCGATCAACTTTGAAGGACCTTTTACTGTTAAAAAAAAGACACATGGCATGCTGACGTGACATTCCGTTAGCCACGTCATCAATTAACGGTGGATCCCTAACGGCAGAGATCAAAATAAAAAAATTTAAACTTTTAAGGATCAAGACCGGTCAAATAAAAAGATAAAGACTAAAACAAAAACTCGGTCAATTTTTAGGGTTCAAATCCTTAAATAACCCTTTTTTTTTTAATCTTCTATTATGATTGAAAATGACATGTCAATACCTAACATATTTCTGCATACAGCAAAAACTTGAAAAGCAAACAGAAAATAACATTTCAGAAACTAGAAAATAAACGTGTGATAAATAAATAAGTTTAAATATCAAATTAAATTTTATAAATGTTAATTTTTTAAATATTCAATTTTATTTTTTCTAGAGTTTCGGTTGCTGTTATTTCATTTTGTTTTCTTTTGGTTTTAATCCTCATTGTTAACTATGCATGAAAAATACTGAAATAATCTAATAAGATATTGATCAAAACCTACAATTAATAATATAAGGACCAAAACCTCCAAACTTTTAAAATATGAGGACCAAAATCAAGATTATATTTGCATTATTCTTAACCATAGATGATGAGGACCAAAACCAAATTGGAACAAAGAAACAAGAACCAAAACTGAAAAAAATAAAAAGGAAAAGAGTAAACATCTCTTAAACTATTTGCCTTTTGCAAATAACCACCATAAACTATTTTTCCTACATTATTACTCCATTAAACTTCAATATTTGGTAAATTAGTACTTCTTTTAACCCAAAATTAAAACTTAACAGTAAAAACACTTCATCATTCAATTTGTTGTAATATCAACAATCAGATCTTTATAATTTATTTTTTAATTTTAATAACATTCATTTATCCTTATTCTAAAATACCTTCTTTGTAATAAAAAAAGAAACAATATCAGTTTTTGCACACTGCCTTAGTTTCTCAATTTTTTAAAATAAGATTAAATGAATATTATTAAAATTAAAAAAATAAATTATAAAGATTCAATGGTTGATATTATAAAAAATGAGTTAACAAAAGTATTAATTTTGTCAAATGTTAAAGTTTATGGAGCAATTACGTAGAAAAAATAGTTTATGGTGGTTATTTGTAAAAAAACAAATAGTTTAAGAGGTGTTTATACTTTTTCCCAAATTAAAATGCAAAAACTACTATAAAAAAATCAACATTAATTAAAACCAATTTAATATTTAACATTTTAACCCAAATAAATATTACTACTCTTATATTCTTCCTATTGTCTAACAGCCTTATTTACACTTTCTTTTTCTATAAATAAATGTTTATTTAAGTCTCTTGTCCTTAATTTTACAACATCAATTACTTGTTTCTTTTGCGTTTATCTCTCTCCTCACTCCTGTCTACATCTTCTATACTTCAAAATAACAAGGGATGCAACGACAAAGTCCAGCACAGTTGGTAGATAGCTGAGTTCTTTAAGCATGATGTTAGGAGTTCGATCCCTGCTGTGGGCATGGAAAAGACTTTGTTAATAAAGACAAAACTCACTTCGATGATCTCTACATCTTGGAGATGATTAGTCTTCGACTGTCGATCGGGAGATACCCTTGATGTAAAAAAAAAATAACAACGGATGGGATAATTATTTTTCTAAATATTATGTGTTCAGAATCATCAATATATTAGATTATAATAACCAAGTGTGGTACGTTGTAAAATAATTTCTGTGGTTTATAAAGAACTTAACTGACCAGAGTAAAAAAAAAAAAAAAACGACAACAACAAGAACTTTTCCTTGTCCTATATAATTCCTGTCTTCATTCATCACATCTCACATAACATTGCATTGCATAAAAATTTCTAGACTATAGAAATATGAGTATGGAAGAAGCAGTACCACTGTTAACAACAAAGAGTGAAGAAGAGAATAATCATGGGGTGGCAGTACCATTAGAGAGTGCATTTTTCCTGCAGCTCAAGAGGTTAGGATCCTTGGCAGCTCCATTGGTGGCTGTGACAGTGTCTCAATACCTTCTGCAAGTTGTTTCATTGATGATGGTTGGACACCTTGGGATACTGGTGTCCTTCTCTGGGGTTGCTATTGCCTCCTCTTTTGCCGAAGTTACTGGCTTCAGTGTCCTTGTAAGGATTCATTTCACCTTCTCTCTGTTCTATTTTTTTTTTTTATTGTTCACTGCAAGTCCATTATTCATATATTTCAAATAGCTTATGCTTTTGATTCCTAAAAGTTCAGTGTGTTTTGGTTTTAGTTCTTATAAGTTATTTTGACCAGGACTGGTCCTTTATTTTTCAAATATTTTGGTTTTGATCCACTCCATTATGAGACGTGGCTAGCGGAACACCATATCACGTTGTGTGAGAAGACGCTAAATAAATGTTATGACATGGATGATACAGATCCATGAACACAAAATGGTCCATACGCAAAATGGTCTCATATGCAGACTTTTGCGTTTGTGAACCCGAATCATCCATTTCACAATATTTATTTGACGCTATTTCACACCACGAAGCTGTTGGTGTGGGTTTTTGTTAACCACGTCAACAAATTGATTTTTTCTAACAGATGAAACCAAAACCAAAATGTTTGAAAAATCAAGGACCAGTCACGGTCAAAATAACTTTTAGGGATTAAAACAAAAACACGCTGAACTTTTAGGGACCAAAACCATAAATAAGCATTTCAAATACAAGTATCAATCTTTTTTCTCTGCAAAGTAGTGTTAGTGTAGATTTAAGTGTGACTATATTTGTTTTTTTATGTTTTTTGTCATGAATATAACTTTTGGTGTTTTTGTCTGATTTTATTTTTTTTCTTAATTATCTCTGATTTTAGTACCTTAGTATTGACATGATGTTAGCCAGTCACATGGGAAAAGTTTAATGGATGATCAGCTATTTTGATCCAATTAAGGTTTACTGTTTTATTGACAATTTAATTCTCTAGTTGGTATAATTGAATAAAGAATTGTTGTACTATGAAACCCATTTGAAAATTGACACTTTATTTATCAAAAAAAAGAAAAGAAAAGAAAATTGACAGTTTTTCGGGTTTATCGGGCTTTAGTAAACTGAATAACAGATTGAGGGGGTTTGCAGATTGTCTTCTTTGTTTTGAAAATTGAAAATAAGATTCTAGTTTTAGTTTTTTAAGTATAAAATAGTTTGATTTGGCTGATTACACGTCCTCTGAGTTTGGTGCTAACTTCTGAGATGGGATCTGCAAAAATGGTTTTCTATTTAATGAAAATTTTAAATGCAGAGATGAGTACTCCACCCAAGGGTGAAGGTAATCTCACTGAAGTGCTAATAGAATTGTTACAAATAACCCAACAACAATTTTTTTTATAGCAAATTTGAATCCCAGAAAACTTATTTAATGTTTTTCCCTACCCTTTTGTGTGCCAACCGTTTTGCCTTTTGGAAAACCTGTTATTCGAGCATCAATTATTTATCATCCTTTTTTCTTTTATCATGTACCTGTTATTTGCTTTATATCCATTTATTTCAAAATTAATAACGAAATATATATTTGTTGTCCCATTATTGTCAGCAAATATTGTTCACAAAAATATTTTCCTTTAGAAATAGCTGAAATTGAAAGTTGCAAGCTTGAAAATATTCTTTGATTCAACTAACAGACTATATTTTGAAATGCCTTGCAGCTTGGAATGGCTGGTGCATTGGAAACACTATGTGGCCAAACCTACGGCGCAGAAGAGTATAGGAAGTTTGGAAACTACACTTGCTGTGCAATTGTGACTCTCATCTTGGTTTGTCTCCCCATATCTCTCCTGTGGATATTCATGCATAAAATACTCCTACTGTTTGGTCAAGACCCTGAAATTTGTCGTGCAGCTCGCGAATACTGCATTTGCCTGATCCCGGCACTGTATGGCTATGCTGTCCTTCAATCTCTGATTCGTTACTTCCAGACTCAGAGTATGATCTTTCCCATGGTTTTCAGCTCAATTGCGGTTCTGTTTTTGCATGTTCCTATTTGTTGGGGTTTGGTATTTAAATCGGGACTGGGACATGTTGGTGCAGCATTTGCTATTGCAATTTCATATTGGTTGAATGTCATTGGCCTTGGAATTTATATGAAGTATTCTTCATCATGTGAGAAAACCAAGATTGTGTTTTCTAGTAATGCTTTATCAAGCATTAAGGAATTCTTGCACTTTGCTTTCCCTTCTGGACTAATGTTTTGGTAATATATAACAACTTTGCATCTCTTGGAACACCATTAAGCACTGCTTCTTTCAGTCTTTTGTTTTCTTCTCCTGATTAGTTTTCATACTTCATTGTTCATACTTCATAGTTTTGAATGGTGGTCATTTGAATTGCTTACATTACTTTCTGGGCTTTTACCTAATCCGCAACTCGAGACCTCAGCTCTTTCGGTCTGGTAAGTGGAATCAATTTCTCATCATTTATTGAAATAATTTAGGGTTTAAAAAAAAAAAAACTTATCTCAAACTTTTGCAGCCTTAACATGACTACATTGCACTACTTCATTCCTTATGCTGTTGGTGCTTCTGCAAGGTTTGGTCCAAACTCCAAATCTGTTTGTTTATTTTCATATTCTTGCACAATGATACCGCACAATCATGGTTTTAAATTGTGGTTACAGCTATGTTCGTTTTTACCGCAATTGTAGACAATTGTGGGAAAATGCAACCACAATTGTAGCTATAATGCGGTTGTTGAAATTGCTGTCATAATTGCAGTTGTGAACCCCAATTTTATGTGCAAACATCTTGTGACAAAGGTTGATCATATGAATGTTGTTTTTTGCAGTACTCGAGTTTCAAATGAAATAGGAGCAGGGAATCCAAAGGCAGCACAAGGCGTTGTTCGTGTTGTTGTGATTATCGGAATTGTTGAGGCTGTCATTGTCAGCACATTCTTCTATTGTTGTCGGAATATATTAGGATATGTTTATACCAATGACAAGGAAGTTGTAGATTATGTCACCGACATGGTTCCCCTTCTTTGTGTGACTGTTAATGCTGATAGTATAATTGGAGCACTTTCTGGTGAGTTTCTATTTTCTAAAAAATGAATGATCTTTTATCCTAAAACTAGATTTGCATCTGCTGCCATATCATTTATTTATTTAATTTTTTTTTGCAGGGATAGCCAGAGGTGGAGGATTTCAGCACATAGGGGCTTATGTGAACCTTGGAGCCTATTATCTTGCAGGAGCTCCTTTAGCATTCATTTTAGGTTTTGTCCTACAGCTTAGAGCCAAGGGACTGTGGATGGGATCTCTAACAGGGTCTATTCTACAAATACTTATACTGGCTGTAGTAACTGCATTAACAGATTGGCAGAAAGAGGTTGGTTTTTAACTTTCTTATGTATATTTTCCATCGCTTAATATTACTAATGTCATTTATTTCTTTCCAGTTACTTTATAACCTCTTTTTTATTTTTCTGTCTTCTTATTGTTAGAGACAGTAATAGCATTGAATGATTATGTATTTTATGGTTATTGCAGGCAACAAAAGCCAGAGAGAGATTAACTGAGAAGTCGGTTAAACCTCACAATGTATTAGTATAAAATGTGAGAAAACTATTAGAAGAATAAAAGAAAGCGGAAGAGAAGGAAATTACTGACAGAATGGCTGTCAGTTTTTTGGTGTTGATGTTGTGTCCTTTTTAGGAGTTAAAATGTGTATTCTTTTTATTGTGAGAAGAACTCTGATTATGTTAACAGATAAAACTTAGCTTTGTTTGTCTGTTCTATATATATATATATATAGAGAGAGAGAGAGAGAGAGAAAAAAAAAGATTGAATGACCTACAAAATCAACCTATAAATCAACCTACATCACATAAAAAATGATATATGTCATTTGCTTCTTATTGATTGATTAACAAATAACACATGTCACATTCTTGTGGTGTAGGTTGTTTTGTAAATTGATTTTGAAGGTTGATTTATTTTTGGATTGGAATTGTGCTTGTAAGTAACTCGGATCTCAGAAAATATGTTGGCAATATAAAAGAAATGTCTACTTCTAAAGTATATTAAAAGAGAATTTTCTCGATTCGGTCGGAGATTTGTTTGAGTTTTTCTTCTCTTTCTTTGGAATATGTTGTTATTTACAAACATTTAGAAACTCTTAATATATACTCCCTTCGGTTCCTAATATAAGATCATCATTTGACCAATTTTATTTCCTTTAAGAAAAGTAGGTAAATTATTTATTTGTATTGGAATTGTAAATTTTAAGTGTACATTTATCAATCTATTCTTTTGATCTTTTAGTCATTAGTTGGTGTTTCTTTTTCCAACAAACATAATAGAGTATATTATATAGGGTTAGTTTTGTAAAATTTTAGAATAGGTGCTTATATTTAGGACCAAAAAATTTTGGTCAAATAGTGCTTATATTAGGGATGGAGAGAGTAAAAGCTAACATCTATTTTTATTAATGTACTAAAAACTGTATTCTTAACAAATTAGTTAATTTACTAATTTTTTTAGGAATTGTAATAAATATAAAAAAGTCACACATTTCTTCTTCATTAACAATTTGTAACAAACACGCATGAAAGTGCAGTTTACTTTTCAACATCCAAGCATATTTTTCAATTTCGAGCATATTTTTCAATATCAAGAACAAATTCATTGTAAGTGGTTTTGTAAAGATATATGTTATTTGGTCTTTTGATGCATAATAACCAACTAGAATTTCTTTATCTCTTATCAAGTCTCGAATATATTGGTGTTTGACGTCAACATGTTTCCTACGACCATGAAACATTGGGTTTTTCGTGAAAGCAATTGTAGACTTATTATAACAAAATATCCTTATGGAAATTTCTTGCTGATGTTGTAGTTCACTTAGCATTCTTCATAACCAACTGGTTTGATTAGCACAATTTGATGCTATAATGTACTCCGCCTCTATTGTTGAAAGGGCAACTACTTGTTGTTTCTTGGAAGACTAAGAAAATACTCATTTACTAAGATAAAAAGCATAACCTGAAGTGCTTTTTCGAGTTTCGTATTCACCAGCTCAGTCACTATGTGTGTATCCAATCAACTCTGACTTGTTAGAACTTGAATAAAAGAGACCTTCATCAATTTGTTCTATATGAATAAAACAAAGGTCTTTGTGAAGGACGCATAGTCTGGCAAGATGGAGATCTCGATCCTATGTACCCATTTAAGCAATGTTTTAGGGACTCAAGAATACAAAGTTCATATGGGCACATTGATATTGTGCATGGAAGGTCTATAAGCGGCATGATGAGTTGTTCTTGGGAGAGATTAGCGATAAGCAGAAGGAATTGATATTTAATGTCTCAGGGCTGAGCAGGCAAAAGGTACAGTTGTCAAGTTCTCAGTCATCACGGTGACAGAATGATAAGGCAAGGTTTAATGTGCACAACTTCCAAGACAGCACGTGTGATAGTGGAACGAAATGGTTGTGGATGAAATTCGACATATGCAGAAGAACCCAAGAGATGAAGATTTATTACAGGTCCAGCCCAAAAGACGAAACTGGAAGAGGAACTGTTTTCAGTATTGCACTTGGGGCTATCTGAGGTGTTTGAATAGCTCGTAGCTCTTAGTTCCCATCAGAGCAACGACCTAGGATCTTATATTCCGAACCTATCGTAAATTAAGGACACCTACCTTATATGATGACCTCTAGAAGACTTATTACTACTTATGAGAATATCTTACGAGAAGAAATCAAGTTTGAATGACCTAAGATGAACGACTTAGAGTCTGAACTAGCTCGAAGGAGTTTAGATATGGACTGGATCTGAGGATAAGTCACGAGACTTATCCCTGAAGAGAATCTCCAGCAAATAAATAACTCAATTAATGAAGATTGTTTATAGATTATAAATGGATTATCAACAATTATAGAAGATCACCGCTTATCTCCTTAGAGATAAGATTACACGAAGATTATTTTCAAAGATAGAATATTTAACAAGGAAATACTTCAGGTCAAGCTACGCATCTCGATCCTATAAATACCAGCCTCAAGTAGGGGACTGAGGACAATTTCCATCAATACACTCTAAGTACAACACATTTTATAATTGATACACTAAGAAGAAAGTATACACAAACACTCCCGAAGAGAGATATTCAGCAGTGAGAGAATCCAACTTTTACTGTCCCATACTGAGGTAGTTGCATCCAACCCCACCACGAAGATTCAATATCACGAAGACCACTACCAAATAGTACTGAGAGTCTTAACCTCATGATCCGAAATGGTGAGCCCGGCTCATTCATATAGGAGACACTAGGTCACCAACGACCTTCGTAAGAGTAGGGGGCATACTGTCAAATACTCTTAGGAACAACTCAAAGTCGTCTTACTCCCCCCTTGATGTACTATCTCAATTTGTCTAATAGAACTACGTAGTATAGATCCACAAAACCTTGTTTGAATGGGTACATAGGACCAAAAGCCCATTCTTGTCAAACTAAAAATCCTTAACAAGGACCAATGTTCTAATCGGACAGAACAATACTCTTGACTATGACGCTTACAGATACAAACCTTCGTATCTACACCAGGTTCATCCCATGAGACATGTCATATCGGGATATCAATATGAATATACTGCCTACAGATAGATTACTTCGTACCCATACCAGGCCTCATCCTATGAGACACTGTATAGCTGAGATATATGGATATACCACCTACAAATAGTATCCTACCTGTACCAGGCCTCCTTCCACTAAACACGGTATAGATGGGACACATGGATATACCGTCTACAGATAAAGTCCTATCTACACCAGGTCTCTTACCATAAGATACAGTATAACCAGAATAAATCATCATTCTTACGTGCGTCCATTACAAACATTATATTTGTAAGGCTTTTTTAAGCGATAGGTCCCTAAACTTAGGGGGTGTTTTGGATTTAGTCCTTAATATTTTTTTTGTTGGATTTGGTCCCTAAATTTTAACGCCGTTTGGAACTAGTTCTTCCGTTAACCCAAAGTTAACTCCGTCAGTGTCTTCCAATAAGATGTTGTCACGTGTCCCAACTTGCATTTTTTTTTGGCTTTTTTTACTTTGAGGTCCCTAAACTTAGGGGGATAATTGAATTTAGTCCCTCTCCTTTTTTCGTTGGATCAGGTCCCTAAACTCTGGACCATTTTGGATTAAGTCCTTCTGTTAGTTTTAATCTAACACCGTTACCCTGGGGAAATTTTTATGACATGTGGACCAATAAATTAATGCCACATGGAATTTTTCTTTTAAAATTGAAAAATTACAAAAAATAAATAAAGTTAAAAAAATAATTTTTTTTATAACGATGGGAATACAACGCGTCTGCGACGAGATGCATCATCGTCATGGTCGTGATGTCTCGAGCGTTCACCACTGCCATCAGGGTAACGATTTGAGAAGCTTTCGCCACCGTCCTCAAGGTCGCGCCTCGATCTGAGTTTTGTGCTTGTTTCGGTTTACAGCGAAAATCACTGTCACAGTCACGAGTTCGCTTGATGGTGTGCGGCGGCCGGCGGTGCTTGTTATAGCCAAAGCCCCTAGAACCTAGTTGTGGCGGCGACCCCGAAGATCCTCTTCGTTCTTCATCCTTCGCTTGGTCATCTTCTCTGCAAATATGATGCGACACCGAAGGAGACCAGTCGCGCTTCCTTCACCGTGCAGCAGCCTCGCAACTTCGAACCCTCAACAACCTCAGCGTCCTCTGCTTTCCAGCCTCCGCCCTCTTCTTCGCTTCCTCCGCCTTCTTCTTAGCGGCGCGTCATATGCAGAGTCTGGAGGGAGGAAGAAAGGCAATGAGTATCTTTGATTGACACAGAAAAAACTCTTTTTTATTACTTTAGAGTTTGATGATGAAGGTTTGGTAGGTGTCTAACTCGGTTTTTATCACTTGACACTGTGTGTGTTCTTTTTTTCTTGTTTAGATCTTTATATTCTGAAAAACAATGTCACCCCCTAAGCAAGGAGAAGAAACCATGATGTCAAGCCTTAACGAGACGATCGAGCACGACGAGGAACGAGAGGATGATAGGGAAGGTGGTTCACATTCTGGCCTGAAAAATTTTGTGGCATGGTGAGTCTGTTTATGATGCTTGGTTCAGTTGTGCTTCAAATCAGGTAATAATAAGCTAAAAGGAACATATAGGATGCATGTGGATGAATTAACAAATGCTTGAGTTCTAGGAATAAACTCATGCTTATCGAACAGATAGAAGGAGGAAGCAAGAGTCTATTTTTTTTTTAAATTTTATTTATTTTTTGTAATTTTTCAATTTTAAAAGAAAAATTCCATGTGACATTAATTTATTGGTCCACATGACATAAAAATTTCCCCAGGGTAACGATGTTAGATTAAAACTAACAGAAGGACTTAATCCAAAATGGTCCGGAGTTTAGGGATCTGATCCAACGAAAAAAAAAGGATAGGGACTAAAGTCAATTACCCCCGAAGTTTAGGGACCTCAAAGTCAAAAAAAGCCAAAAAAAAATTGCAAGTTGGGACACATGGCAACATCTTATTGGAAGACACTGACGGAGTTAACTTTGGGTTAACGGAAGGACTAGTTCCAAACAACGCTAAAGTTTAGGGACCAGATCCAACAAAAAAAAAAGATTAAGGACTAAATCCAAAACACCCCCTAAGTTTAGGGACCTATTGCTTAAAAAAGCCTATTTGTAATCTATTTCATTCTATCGTACCATATGAATTCTTTCATGTTTGACACATATGCCATGTCATACATGATTCCTCTATTTCCCCTTCTACCATTATTCAATTCTTTACTTTCTATTGTATTCCTTAACATAATATTAGAATATGATAACATATAATCACACCACGAATAAGCTATGGATAGTTAAATTAGACTTGAAATCATGATAATTGCTTCTCTGACATTATTAAATTCATTCTTTTACCTTACTTGTCCTTGAATATCATCTATTACTTTTATCAAATCAATTTAATAATAAAAGGGGCTAGTAACCGGGGTCATCCTCTAGTGATAATCGATTACTTGTTTGATAAACCTTTCATAATATCCAAGGATTTTTCCCTATAATCAGCTATCCTTCTCTGGTAACTGATTAGCTGTGAATTTCTAAACACAATAACAAGTTAACCCCTGAATAACCGGTTATCCTATCAGAAACCTAAGAGAATAATCTTCATTGAACTTGGGATTTCAATTCCATCTTGTTCCCTAGCTTATTCCAGGCTTATAAACATTTTCCAACATATAAATCATACGTGCATTACACCGACTCTAAGTAGTCCAAGAACTTTAATCAAATCATATATATATATATATATATATATATAATAAGCAACAACTAAGAAAGGAACTTCAACAATTGTTTTATCAACATACCAATACTTACATCACTTTAACAAGTTATTACATACATATCAATCCGTAATACCACTCGCTAATCAATTATCAATCCGACAAGCTCATGATAGCTTATACTACACTTTGCAGCCATCAATTACCATCAAAGAATCTTGAAATACTGAGAGATTGCAACTCAGAATTTAGACTAAAACAAGTCTGGAATAACAGTAATTACAACAACAACAACAACAACACTCCCGATCAGGATTGGGTTTTAAGCTTCTTTAACACAAGAATCTATCCTTGTTTCATAACGAAAACACCAAGGATTAGTTAAGATCGATTGTAGGTTATATGAACTCATTGAGGTGTGGCTTTCTCACCAAAACTAGCAATAGTCTTAAGGAAAAAACAACACAGATTTCGGAGATAAGCATAGACTCGGAACATGCATCACTTGTAGATTACTTTAGCTTCACTTCTTGAAGATGTTTTAGTATGGTTTCAGCTTAGGAATCCAACCCATGATTTAGAGCTTGCTACAATTGTATTTGCTTTAAAAACTTGGAGTCATCACTTGTATGGAACCAGTTTCCAAGTGTTTAGCGATCACAAAAGTTTGAAGTACCTATTTGATAAAAAAGAACTCAACATGAGACAACGAAGATGGATGAAATTTTTGAAAGATTATGATTTCGAATTGGAATACGATTCTAGAAAGGCAATGTTGTAGCAGATGCATTGAGTAGAAAGTCAATGCATGTAAGTTCTATGATGATTAAAGAAGCATCATTGATTGAAGAATTTTGCGATCTGAACCTAGCCGAGTACTTTAGACAAAGAAGCATCAAAGTTGGAATGTTGCAAATTACAAATGATTTTTTAACTTAAATTACCAGATAATAAATGTAATATCCCAGATTTTTAACCCCTGATTAATAATATGTTAAATATAAAGCTTATTTATAATTAATTATTTTTATTTTAATCTTCGATTAAAATCTATGTATATGTCATTGGTAAACGTGTGAATATGATTTGATAATAATGTTTATGCAAGAATCAGTATCTTGCACATAGTCCCTGTTTTGGGACCTAGAAGTAATTTTAAAAAGGTTTTGGAGGGAAAGAAAATAAATAATTATTTTTCAAAATTTGACCAAAATACTCGAGTATTTCTGAAAAGACTCGAGTATTCTGGTCAGTGTTGCACGAGTTAGTGCGTTTGGTGAGTCACCACCAACGAGTCACCGCCGTTTGACACGAAACCACCACCATCAACTCTTCTTTGTCTCGTGTCGACATGCATGGACATTTGAGATTGCTATAAAAGCCTCTTGGTTGAAGATTACAGCTCCATTTGGTTTAATTTGTGAAGTTGTGCATGTATTAGGGTTTTCAATTTCTTTTGTCCGATTCTCCATCTCAGTGTTGATTCGAACCACAAATCTTATACCAATACAAAGCTCACATCTCGAGCTTTGTATAAACACCGAAATAGTGAGCTGAGAGTGAGTGTGTTGGGAGATTCGAAGCTCGAAAGTTGGAGCTCGTTTGCTGTCAACAGTTTCTGGAGCTTACTTTGATCTTTGATTTTGGTAAGCTCACGCACTCTCTAAGTCTCAAATTTGTTTCTTCAGTTAGCACATGTTGCAAAGAGTTTAGAAGTATTAATTTCCCCATTTTTTATTGTTGATTCATGTGTGAACCAATTGGGTTTTGGTACTCCACTCAAACTGTCTTGCATGTTGGTGCTTGAAGTCGTTTTTGGTGTTGGAGGAGTTTTTCTTGCGAATTTTCTGTTGATTCACGATTGTGAGGTAAGGGGAAAGCTTTTTATTCACTAGATAGAGTTTAAATTGCATGAATTTGATTAGAGAGCCACCAAGAGGCTCTAAGGGCTTAGATTGAATATGGAAATTGGTTTGGAGACCAACTTGTGCTCTAAAGTTGTTTTGAGCAAGTTCCATATGATGCATGTAAACTGTTTTGAACTTGAATTCACAAGTTTATTGAGTATATTGCAAGTTGGCATGTTGAGTTGTGAATTTTCAAGTTTATGCATAATCTTGTAAATCCCTGTCAATTCTGTAATTTGATGTGTTCTAAGTGTTTGAACATGTTTAATATATGATGCATGAACTCTGTTGATCATTGGATTGGATTAGAAATGGTTAGAATTAAAAATGGTATGTTAAAACCAAGTTTCCAGTCTGTTCTGTATGAAAAGACTCGAGTACTTGGCTTGACACTCGAGTATTTTGTGATAAAATAGTGTGTCTTTTGCTCCAACACTCGAGTATCAGGTCCAGAGCTCGAGTATTGACTGATGTAACAAGAGTACTTTATGATGAACCACTCGAGTAATGCATGAACCACTCGAGTATTCTGGAATTGATGAAGAACACTCGAGTATTCATGAACTACTCGAGTATTTTTAAAGATCTGAAATCTGACTTTTCTGAAAAACATGAACGACTCGAGTAGCCATGAACTACTCGAGTAATCTGAAAAGACTGAAGAACTACTCGAGTATTCTGAGGAACACTCGAGTATTTTTGACCAGAAAATTAAGAATACCATTTTCAATTCTGAATCATTCTGCTAATACTTAAATGATAATAATCCAAGTGATCCAAGACTTAAAAGAAATTGATTGATATGGTTATTCCGTTTGGATGACGGGACGTTGCTCGGGTGGCACGTTACATATGATTATTTGAGATATACCAATCAATTCTTTTAAGTTAAGAAATTGCATTCATTCTGGAGTTCCGATGCTAGATCGTTTATCATGTTATGATAACATGTGGAGGACCTTTGGGAATGCTAAATGTTGCTTCTAGCTCGATGACACATTAAGGTGGACGATGTGGGCAGTATGTGATATACTGTTGATTTTATGTTTCAACGGTGTGATGTACACAAGTGATAAGGTTTACGTTTTGGCGACGTGACGTTCATCAGACATGGTGACGTTGTTTATCACCTCTGTTGTGTATCACTAGTGATAAGGTTTACGTTTTGGCGAAGTGACGTTCATCAGATGTGGTGACGTTGTTTATCACTCCCGTTGTATATTGAGAAGTGATAGGTTTACGTTTTGGCGACGTGACGTTCACCAGATAGTGTGACGTTTTTATCACTTCCCAGCTAGTACGCCATACGTTATGATAACGTATTTGTTGTATTCTGGGAATACACTGTTGTTCTGGATGGACATCTGTGAGGATATTCAAATGGAAAATTTCAGAAAGAGAAGAATTTCATGCATCATGCCACTCATCCTTAATTAAGTTAAGGTTTGATATTAAAAATGAGTGTGAACATCTTATTTGCATTAAGTGTTTGCTAAGTGTTAACTGTGGTTGTTAACTGATTTGGGGTTATCTGTGCATAATTATGTTGCTTAAACATTTATGCTCTATCCATTATGTGTATAGAATTGCTTACCCCTATGCCCTTGTAGGTGATGTCATGTTACATCGCTTGCATCGAGATCCACCCACTTCTTAGTGGCATATGGTTCTACGAGGATCTCCGAGTGGTGTATGAGGGAGAGGTAGAGATTACCTTTTATCACCCCTAACCCACTGATTTGGTCCCGTCCTCGTAGGTTTAGGATTCCCATCATATACACTATGCATGTACCACCTTTTTATACTTACCATGGATCACCTCCCACTCGACCAACTCACACCCTTTTACTTCTAGAGTCGTTCGAGAGGAGACTCCCTCATCTGTTTCAAGGATTCCTATTAAGGTCACGTCTTCACCAGACCTTGTACCCAGTGGTAGGGTACCTACTTCTTCAAATGAGATCGAGGAGGATCCTGTCGAAGACGAGAGCGGAGGCGAGCCTGTCGTTCACTCTACCGGGAGTCAGGGGAGGGACGATAATCCCTAGGTATGTGCATAAGGTAAATGATGAGGATCAGGGATCCGGTGTGATGGATGCTGTGGAGGAGATTTGTTGCTGATGATGTTGGATGATGACTGATGCTACTTCTTGGAGACTTCTACTACTACTACTGCTGCTGCTACCAGTGCTATGAGACCAGCTTTAGAGTTTTATATTTTGATATGTAAATATTGTGGACACTCCTTTTGAAAACTCTTGAGTTTTGGTCTATCTTTGATGTACATATATTTACAGAGCCTTATGGACTTGTGTTGGGAGTTTGGAGACATCACTATGGACTATGTACTTGATGGTTTTGATATATGTATATATATGTACCAAATCTATGTTTATATCTCAGCTTATTATATAGTCCTGTTATTTCCGCTTACTCTGATATTGATTTAAAAAGAATTCGGCTATGACATTTTGAAATGGTATCAGTTGTTTAGATGAAAAACTGGATGGCATTACTTAAGTTCCTTTATATGAAATATAATACATTCTATTTTCAAAGAGAATGCTATCTAAGATTTGAAAAACTACTTTTTGAGTAAAGCAAATGTCAAATTCGATTTTAAAAGTAATACGTAAATTATTCTCCAAATATCCTATGTTTTGGTTTGTGCACCCGACTCTTTAGAAAATAAAAAGGAAAAATTTGAATCCAGTATTTTCTAATATTAAACAAGTCCATATATTCTCAAGTAATAGAGTTTCTATTGTATTAATTACTTGGGTTATATTGAGGGTGTCACAATAAAAGTTTTACTAAGATAATTGATTATCAGCTTGGTTAGTCGATTATTCTGTTTAAATTTTGTAAAATTAAATCAATGACTCTATGCCAAGCCAATTCTTTAGTAGTATTTGGTCAAATGCATTACCATGAAATTATCCATGCATGCATACATGGTGTAAGGGGATATTATGGACAACTGGGAAAAGATGCAAGGAGAGTTTTGGGAACCCGAATTGGAAGATAAAGGAGGAACTAGGTCCCAGACAGTGATTCGTCAATGGACGCGGGAATTATTATGGGTAGGATGGTCCTAGGATGGGCTGGTCTAGCTAACTTCGCTCGGGATAGTCTTGCATTAACAATGATAATTCTATCGGTTCCTTCGACATACCAGGATCAGTGAATGACGGTTCTTGGCATAACCTATCCCAGAGAAGGGATTTATTTTAATATGGGCTTGCAGCCCCAAGCATGCATTGAGTGTGCTAGCAAGAGGTTTAATCCTGACAACTTTTTCCTAGTAAGATTGTAAGAATATGTGATATGAAGGGTTGTCATGATTGTGAGCTCATATGTTATGTGAAATCACGAGGAGGTGATAATATTCTTGGATTGAGGGAGTTGAGAATATTGAGATATCATGGCATTACATTTGTATGTATGGTATGCTAAGATATTGATTCTGAGATTCATTGCATTGTTTTGAATAATTGCTACATGTGTATGTCAACTTTAAGTTTCTTAATTACTTACTTATACAGCTTCTTGACAATGACTCACTCCCTGTTCCTTATGATGTGTTAAGTAATGGGCGGTCGGAACCTTATTTGTGCGAAGATGAGACCGCTTTATTTTGAGGATTAGGAGATAGATGACACCATTACTATTGTTGAAGGGGATGTCGATGTGATCCTACGTCATCCGAATCCTTGGTCCCGAGTGAGACCAAGGCATACTCGGATCCCCATGATCTATACCATGCATGCACCACCAGGATTTACCTTTCACCCTAGTTCACCACCACAAGTTCCCCGAAGGCCACCCACTCCTTACCCACGTCGTGGAGCATCCTCTTCTCCATTTTTCAATAGGACCCCTTCTTCCTCACAGCCCACTCGTTTAGTGCGGTTTGCCTCTTGGCCGAAGTCTCGTCCCGGATTTTGAGGGATGACCAATGGGCATGTGACGCAGGGGGTGATCCTATAGTGGACGGAGAAGAGGAAGATACAATGGAGTGACCATCAGAGAACTAGTGGCTTCAAGGAGGTAAACTTTGTGATGAATTCATGGTTTTAGTAAATTAGTGGTAGTGGTGGAGGTTTAGTTTTGAAATCTTAAGTGATATATGTATAATGTATATATTGTATATAGGTGGAACTTGGGTAATGAGAGAAGATACCCCTCTTTCTTGAATCAAAATATTAATGCAAAATATTCTTATAAAATATCGATTTGAAATATGATGTACATTATCCTTATATGTCTATCTGGTTTTGTTTTGCAAGAAGTTAGATAGTAAAGAAAAGGGAAAAAAATGCTAAATTACATATTAGGTCCCTTATCTTATTTTTCAATTTCAAATTGGTCCCTCGTGTTTTTTTTTTGCTATCAAATTGTTTCCTTAGTCACTGTTCATCCTACGTGTCAACATCATATTGGTCCACATTTGCAATGTTAAAGAGAGAAATGACACATGTGCGTATCTAATTGGTCCACATGGCATGAACAATGTTTTTGAGACCAAATTGATAGTGAAAAGAAACATGAGGGACCAATATGATACCAAAAAAACATAAAGGACCAATTTGAAATTGAAAAATAAGGTAAATGATCAAATACATAGTTTAGCAAAAAAAATTATTAAATTAGTCGAGTCATTACACTTTTATGGTATCAGAGCAATGGTTGCTCTTCCTTAACTGTGGAGTATGGCTTTCCATACTAATCTAGTTGTGTGACTCTGACCTAAAGTTTTTATAAGTGCATATTTGAAGAGATGGCAGGAAGAAGAATAAACAATATTCTAGAAATGATTATTGTCATTCTAGAAAATGCCACACAACCTCAACATCAAGGCCCAATTGAGTTTTATCGGCTTGCTGGATTTAGGAAGAATGAATCTCCTAAATTCGTTGGAGGATATAATCCTGAGGGAGAACAAAAGTGGATTTAAGAACTAGAGAAGATTTTCAGAACAATGGCTTGTTCTGATGTTCATAAGCTTACCTTTGCAAGTTATATGCTTGATGGTGAGGCTGAAAACTGGTGAAACCATGCACGCTAGTTACTTGAAGCTAAACAGCGAGCAATAACTTGGGAGGTTTTTAAAGAGAAATTTTTGGAAAAATATTTTCGTGTTGATATTCGAAGAAGAAAGGAAGTTGAGTTCTTAGAACTCAAACATGGCAACATGAGCATCAGCGAATACGTTGCAAAGTTTGAAGACCTACTCAAATATTCTCTGTATTATCAGCACAATCCCGACGAGTGATCAAAGTGCGTCAAGTTCGAGAACCGATTTCGACCGGATTTGAAGTCGATGTTCAGCTGCCAGAAGATTCATAGTTTTTCAGCCCTTGTGAACATGTGTAGAATTTGATGTCACGCATTCCTTTATTTCATATGACTGCGCTAGCAAATTAAAGTTAGTAATATCCGACATACCCTATTGTCTGAAAGTAGCCACCCCGACAAACTCCAAAAATTAACTTAAGTATTAAATAAGTCGGTTGTTACAGTTACACTTTGGATGACCCACTTTATTTTTATTATATTTTTTTTCATTTTATTTTGTATTGTGCACTGCTGAAACTAAGAAAAAAAAGGTCATTGCAGCATTGTTGAAACTGCGAAAAAAAACACCCACTAAGTCAAAGTACGCCACATGAATAGTAAGATTTGAATTTTTCAATAATATTTGAATGACTACTACTCACGATTATGTTATTCATGTATGACAGTCACTATTTAAAAAAAATTGGTTGTCGGGCTTGCATGCACAAGCAAGTAACCTGCATAATGCGATCATAAAGTACATTTTCTAGTACGATTTTAAGCCTACCATTTTTAGCACAACAAGATCATGACCTTAACTCAAATCGGAACGGCCCGAGCACAACCGCGTAGCATGAACTCCAAGCATGACTGGGTATAGGGATGATAATGGGTCCGGGTGAGTCCAGGTATCCCATTACCCAGACCTGCCTCGTTCATGCATATCCGGTTCCGGACCCGCCCCGGACCTGCACGGATACCTGCTGTCAAGCGGGCCTGCGGGCCTTCGATTACCCAAACGGGTTCACAGGTACCCATTATCTTTTAAAAATAATTTATTAAAATTTTAAGCTTATTTTTTTTAACAAACATAAAAATTCTCTATTTTTACTTGTTAAGCACTTGATATATCATTAAACAATTCACAAACAAATTCACTAGAGATAAAACAGATTCACTTAGAATCAAATTCTCTCACACAAACATATTTAACTTCCAAATTAATTGAATAATAAGTATTTTTCTGCGAGTCTGAATACCCACGGGTCTGATACCCCTTTACCCGGACCTGGACCCATTCAACATCAATTTTTGCCAAACCCATTTTTATTATATACCCACAAATCCATTTTCTGGATCCGGACCCGGACCCATTACAGGTATTACATGCGGATCCGAATCCATTTGCCAAGCCTAATTGAGTAGCACAATTTTTAAACATGATCGAAAAACAATAATTGTCACCTACAGTGAGGATAATATGAATATGTGTGCAAAACTATTTTTTAGGTGCAAGAGAATGAGATATTTTATTTACCAAATACCAAAGAAAAATTAAAATCATCTATAAAAAAACAGACAAATTTTATTTTTACTTTTTACTTTTTACTAACAAAACATATATTTTTTAATTTTCACTTTTTCTAAAAACGGATTGTGTGGCTTTAAAAAATATTTTTGGAAATTGTTTGGAAATTAAACATAACGATTGTTTTGATTTTATTTTATTTTTATTAAAAAAAAAGTAGTAAGCTAGACAAAATTAGGTGTTTTCTTTTTTATTTATCACAACTTTTTTTTTACCATTAATACTTTCCTTATCTCACAATAAAGATAAAAAATTGCAAAAGTCTAAAAACTAGAAGACGTATATTTAATGGTTTGTCTAACATATCAACTCATTATTAATCAACTAATATAATGCAGTTTGCATTGATCAGCCAATCAATTTTCAAAGTTTGCAATTTAAAGCAATTCCACTAATTACTTTAACTTTAGATTAGGATGACAAAAGATTTTGTTATGTTTTATCATCTTTGTGGGACACAGGAGTATCTTCTTTCTCTTCAATATTAATTATATGAAGATAATATAGTCAAAATACCTCATAATTTTACGTCATTTAAATACTCAGTTAGTTCTTTATTACCTATTATTTTTGAAGAATTTTTTTATTTCTATTTGTCGTGGCATGGGTCCTGGGTGACCCTCGGGGCCTCGCCTACGACGGGGCTGATTGACCCAATATGTAGTCGTCACGGCATTTTGTTAAAAAAATGGAAAAATTAATTATTAATTAAAACAGATAAAGTTTGGTCTCGCACTAGATAGATTTTGGGTTCGGGAGTCGGTTATAGGCTGGGGAAGGTATTAGCACCCCGTCTGCCATTTCAAAATACGGTACCTTGATTGACTTTAATTAAAAGACCTGACTAATTGATTTGGAAAAAATTATTTGTTTTTTATTGTTGTGTCAGACAAGGTTGCAACACCCTAATTTCTTAACCCGAGTAATTAAGAAATAAATAATTAATTAAGTATTAGTACCCGGAGATATTATGGACTTGATAATATACTAGAATTTATGGGAAATAAATTTTTCTTTTTCTTTTCCCTTGAAATTCTAATAGGTCGGGTGTGCAAATCATAAAATCCTTTGGATCTGGAAAAACAACGTATACATTGATCAAATATTGGATTCGGCGTTTGGAAATGTTACTGACTTTAAGCTTTGGGAAATAAGACTTGTGATAGCATTCAATTTACATAAAATACTTAAGGTGTCTAATATTTCAAAGATATTAGGAATGTTATCCTTGGTTTCATAAAATCTAGGCTTATTTCTTTGTAAATTGCATAACCGAATCCTTTAGAAGTCATAATCAGAGCAAGCGGAAATTACTGGACTATGAGTAATAAACATAACCATGATATATATATTAGAAGCCAGCAGGTACATAGTCCATAATGAGTAAAGAGGAAACCGGATCCAAGTACAACTCCATAAGTTTTAAAAGCATAAAAAGTAAGGATCATCCCTCTAGAGCTCCCCAAAATATGTACAATATAAACATATCAAAATAATGGCTCCAGAGTTGATCCAGTAGTAGCTGTAGCAGTAGACAGTAGTAGTCCAAGTCACCAGAGTAGAATCCATCCATCCATAGGGTCCACAGCAGGTGCAGATCAGATCCAGGATCCGCACTACCTATGCTATGCATATACCTAAGAACCACTCGGTCCTCCTCGAGATTTAGTAGCCGGCTTGACTGGTACCTCCTCCTCACTCTCTCCCTCCTCCGGGTCCTCCTCAATCTCGTCCGTCAGGGTAGAGACCCTACCACTGGGTCTGGAATCTACAGCAGATGCAGTCTTAACAGTACCCGTCGGACCAGGTGAGGGAACATCAGCATCAGTGAAAACTCTAGAAGCGGAGGGATGAGAACGAGTGGTTGTTCGAAAACGAAAACTATGGAACCTAAGTACAGGTCGAGCTGGCTGTGGTGGTCCTCTAAAAGTATATAAAGGGGGTACGTGCATAGTATAGATAATGGGAACCCTAAACCTATGAGGGCGCATACGAGTAAGGGGGTTAGGGTGATAGAGAGTGAATTCCACCTCACCCTCAAAGGTAGCTTGTAACACCCTCACATTAATTAGTTAGTTTTTAGGTTTTAATAAAATTAGTGTTTGAAAATTTATTTTAGAACTGGATTTCTTATGAAAGGTTTTACGAAAAATCCGGCAGAGTTTCCTCTGTTTTCCGGACTTCCCAAAAATTTACTTCTTTAAACCTATCAGATCAGAAATATTTAAAAACATAAAACACCACAATGTAATAGTCAGATCAGATCCTAACGCCCGATTAGTACATGTTTCAAGGCAAACGACTATTTCATATTATAAATTACAAAAATAATTGTCCACTCATAATAATAAATATACATTCCACGTAGTGGAATGAAGTCCTGCTCGGCCATGTCCCATGTAAGCTCCACTTCAGTACCTGCAAAATATAGCAAGAAGGGTAGCATTACACAGAATTTAAAAAGATAAATTCTATAAAAAGACATAGTAAATAACTAAGCCTACAATATTATTATCAGACTTTATACTTATATATCCATACAACTTAATTCTCTTTTACTACCTCTCTTGTTCTCACACTTTTCCACTCTTAGCCTTCGATTCATTTTATCTCATTCTTTCATTAGTTCAGATTTATTACTATTCATTTTTTTTCTTTCTCTTTCTTTAGTCTCTTTCTTTTCTTTTTCTTTTTCTCTTCCTTTTTATTTTTCTTTTTTTTTTTCCTTTCACATTTATCATTTGGCCACAGGTTCGCCACGACCAACCTGTGTCGATTATCATTTATTTTTATTAGGCCACAGGGTCACCACGACCAACCTGTGCCGCTTATCTTTTATTTTTATTAGGCCACAGGGTCACCACGACCAACCTGTGCCGTTTACCTTTTACTAGGCCACAGGGTCACCACGACCAACCTGCGTCGTTTACCTTTTACTAGGTCACAGGGTCACCACGACCAACCTGTGTCATTTACCTTTTACTAGGCCACAGGGTCACCACGACCAACCTGTGCCGTTTATCTTTTATTTTCTTTCTCATCATTAATTTGTCTTAGTCTTTTCTCTTTACTTTTAGTTCCTTAGTTCTCTTTAATTCTTTTAGTTTCTTGACCCTTCTTTTATCTCTATTATTTTATTCACTTCACCCAATCCTTTCCTTAGCGACTTATGATCATTTCCTTGCCAGCTTATATTTAAGTACTTTTCTTTACTAATTATTCTCATATTTGACTAACTCTACTCGGCCTGGTCACGTACCTTATATTCTAATTCTAATTACTAGTTCTCGGTTATTTTCTTCATTCCCTCTATCTCACACTATTACTTAACTTATTATCACTATTTTATTTTACCATTCTAATCCCTCTTTTATCCCATTTAAATCTTCACTTACTATTTTACTTATTACCTGTCAGTTTATTAGTTCTACTCTTTATGCCTATTACGTTTACCCTTTATTCTTTTACTCCCAAGTTTAGTTTGTTTTTCCTTAACTTCTCCCTTGTGTTACAGTGTATACTTTTCTACATTTTCGTTCTATATTAACCAATTTAATATCCTAAATACGCTCATTCGTCCCGGACCATATCCTAGACGTACATATTCTATTTCCTAAGGCGTGGTTTTCATTAATATTTCTAAATACTTCATTTATGTCAGTGGGGACTACCCTAAGGTTCATTAACATATTACCCTATTCTTAGTCATCACTATAGCATCCTAGAATTTACTTCCCAAGTAGAGGTAACACAACCCTTCTTACCTCGGTTGACGAAAGTAAAGAGATAACCTCAACTCCGGGGAAGGAGCGGCGGTCCGTGAAACTTTAGTGACCCGGGGTGATGAACGGGTCGATGGCGGTCAACGTTGGTGAGTGGCGGTGCGCCGGTGGTTTATGTTGGTGGCTGGAACGATCACGGGTGGAACCAAGGCAAGAGCTTCGAGCTTCGGAGCTCCCGACACAAGCTCGGCACGGTCACGGTGGCGGTAACGGCGCCGGTGAGTCCCGAGGAGAGAGAGATTGAGAGATGGTTCGGGAGGGAGAGAGAAAACACTATGGCGAGGCAAGGAGTGGTGGTGGGTCGCGGTGGTTGGTGGCCACGGTGGTGGGAAAGGAAGAGAGAGAAAGAGAGCAAGGAGAGAGAGAGGGACCAAGAGAGAGAGAGAGAGAGAGAGTTCTATAGAGAGGAGGAAGGGTCAAGGAGGTGGCGGCGGTTTTGGGTGGCGGATCTTGCACTTGGAGGGCTTGGTTATGGCTATGGAAGTTGGCTTGCCATGGAGGTTTGATGTCCTAGCCTGGGGAGGGAGAATGGGGCATTTTCGTGCCCCCCTCACCATTATTTTTTTCAGATCTGATGCGTGTTAATCGATTAACCAGTTGGTTAATCTATTAACTAGTGTATTTTATTTTTTTACCAACTTTCAGGTCTTAATCGATTAACCAACTGGTTAATCGATTAAGCAGTTTAGCCCACAATTTATTTGCACTTCAAAGCGCCATAACTTCTTCGTTACCCGTCGGATCTTGCTCAAATTTGAAAGCAAGCTTCCATACATACTAATCTTCACATCCAACGGTGGAATTTGTGTTTAGAGTTGTAAATCTTTTATTTTGAATTTCCTAATATAGGGTGTTTATAACACCAAAAACATCGCTTCTAACGCTATTTTGTTTATCTTTCAACCTCCTTTCCGATGCCAATTCTTCCTCACTCCTTCATGGCACTCTCCGGGATCCCAATCCACCACCTAAACTCTTCTTTAGCATGATTATCACTCTTATAACCCTATCATTATTCTAATTATTTTGGGAATTAAAATTCGGGATGTTACATAGCTCGGTGCTCCTCGAATGTCCATACACCACTAGGGATGGGTCTGATCTCTACGCAAGCTAGGTATCTGGATGTGTTTGGCGCTCCCAGAGGCCCTCCTCAGGTTATAAAAATAACCGTGACAATTCGTTCTAACATCCATCTCCATGCATGAATGCATCACACTAATTCCATTGAGTGGTATTTAAATTACTTGATAATATCCAACATTATGTCGAAGTAATTAAATCACCTTTCTTGAACATTTTCAAGAAAATAATTAAAATACCCAATCCGTTATTTTTCAGTTTCAAATTCATTCCATAATGTTTATTTGAATGTTAAATTAATGGTTCAGAAATAAAAATGGTATTTTTAAGTATTTTCAGTACTGGTAATAGATTATCAGAAGTTGGTAATCGATTACCACGTGTATTTCTGTTTTCAGGTTCAGAAACAGGGCAGATAATCGATTACCATATCTTGGTAATCGATTACCCCTAACAGTAAAACACTAAAAATTGTGGTTTTAACATACCATTTTCGTTTCTAACCAATTTTAACCCAAACCAAACATTCACAGAGGTAACATAACATATATCAATCATGTTCATGCACTGAAATTACAACCATTCTCAAAGATTGCATAAGTTCACTTAATTATGCATAAAACCATGTATTCCAACAACTCAACATACCCATACTCAAATTACTCAATTAAGTCATGGTTTCAGGTTCTTAATAGCTTGCATGCATCAATTATGACTTGCTCAAATAAGTTTTAGAGCACATTTTGGTCTCCAAACCAAGTTACCAATTCAACCTAAGCCCTTAGAGCCTCTTGGTGACTCTCCTATAAAAATCATGCTCTTTAATCTCAAACTAGTGTATATTAAGCTTTCCCCTTGCCTCATAGACTTAATGGAACAGAGACTTCACAAAGAAAGAGCTTCCAAATTCGATTTCCCCAAAACCCCTTTGTCAACAACACATGCAGACCAAATTCGAGTAGGGTCACAAGATCAGAATGTTTGACCAACCAAACATACATAAAAATTAGGGAAAACGATTAGGGTTTGTTCTCTGCAACAAGAACAAGAGAATGGAACATTTTGAGACTCGAGGGTTACATGAGCTTACCAAAATCAATGATCAAAGTGAGCTCCAAGACTCTGTTTTGGTTTTCTGCAGAATTAGAACACCAACTTTGGAAGCTCGATTCTCCTAGAACACACACCCTCAACTCACAATTTTTGTATCTTTGTGAAGCTCTGGGTGTGAGCTTCACAACCGTGTATAGTTTGTATGGTTTGAAATTGAAAGAGAATGAGAGGTTCGAATTCAAGAACCCTAAGTTGAGTTTTACATGCAATTTCTTGAGAAATTCGATCAAATGAGATTGAATCAACACAAAGATAGGTTTATATAGGTAATCCCAGGTTACATGCAGCTCGACACGCGTTCATGGTCGTGTCCATGGCGTTGATTCGTGTCAAGGAAGATTAGGGCGTTGACTCATCCAACGCACTCAAACCTGGATTTTCTGCATGATGGTAATCGGTTACCAATCGTGGTAATCGATTACCACAATGAAAATTTTCAAGAATTTATATTTTAATTAACTTCCCTCCAAAACCTTTTCAATATTGCAATCAGGTCCTACCCCAAGGACTGAATTGCAAAACTAATATTTTTGCCCAAAATTATTATATAAAAATATATCCCATATTTTTATATCTCTTAAGGCACATAATGTACAAAAACAAGGATTTTGAATAAACTTAAATTAATTATAAAATAACTATTATAATTTATTTATTTAATATTCAGGAGATGAAAATTAGGGGTGTTACAAAGGTTGCCCCTAGTCCTACGTACCCTCGTTAAGATGGATCAAGGCTAAGTAGTTCTAAATTAGCTTTTAATGTTTTTTTTGTTTTATTAAAAAAATGTTTGATGCAGAGAGGAGATATGCACAAGACCTCAACATTTAGTCAAAGAAAGGTGGATTTCCAAAACGCATATAATTAATAATTAATTAATAAAATCTATTTAATTTTAGGGTTTGCTTAAGCGTTGAGGATAAGAGGTTAAAAAATAGAAAAAAAAAGTATTGGAAACATAAATTTACGAAGTTCCAAGTCTTAAAAGTTTTCAATGCAAAATTGTTTTATAAAGCTTCTTATCCTCAGCCTTAAGTGTAACATCCTCAATTAAATTCTAAATATAATTAGTATAGTAATTTAATTTAGTATGAAAAGAATGTGAATATTAAGCTAAGAATTAGATTGGTGGAAGTGAGTTTAGGCTTTAATAACACACTTAATTGGGAAAATTGGAATAAAATGACCACAATTCTAAATGCAAATTCTACCGTTGGATGTGAAGGTTAGGTTCTTAGGAAGCTTGTTTCAAAATTTGGGCAAGATCCAACGGGTAACGGAAAAGATATAGCATGTTGAATGTGAGCTGTTCTAAGTAAACATGGCTACGCCCAGGCGCACTAGAATTGCTCCCAGGCGCGCCAGTGCCAATTTAAGTGGTGCTCACAGGTAGTTTGGCGCTCAGGCGCGCTCTCCCGTGCGCCCAGGCGCGCCTTCCACGCACCAGTCAGAAAAATGGCGCGCTGGTGTCTCTAGCCATGCACCAGCATCCAGCGCCATGCACCAGAAATGAAGCTGGTGCTGATCTCGCGCTCAAGCGCACAAAAGCCTGCGCCCAGGCGCGCGCGAGCTGTTGATGCAATGTCAGCCGTTGGATTTAGACTTGGGGACCAAATCAAATGATTTCAGCCACACGATTGGCTCCCTCTAGGCATAAAGCAAATTAAAACAAAAACATAACACCACCAACACATCATTATTCATCTTCTCCTCCATTTTCCTCTCAAACCCTAAGAGTAATATCACCATCATTCATCACACAACACCCAAAATCAACTCAAATAATCATCACAACCATCATCCCATCAAGAATCAAGCCAAGAAAGTGAGCTACAAACTCTTCTCTTCTTCTCCCTAAATTCGTGTCTCTCTCTCCCTCCTTCCATTGATTTTCAAGCTTCAAGAACCATGGAGAACATCACATGAATACTCCCCCACATCAAAGGCAAAAAAGAGAAAGCTCAACACCATCCTACAACAATCACTCAAGAATCATTTACAACCATTGGATTATTGCTATCTTGAGGTGGCAAGCAAGACTTAGGAGATTCAAGCCCTAAACTCACCAAGCTAAGGTTTTCCTTATCTCACACATCAAATTGAGGTAAGGGGGTGGGTATTGGCTTGTCATAGGAACGGGTATCCAACTATTTATAATGATTTGCTAGGATTTATTTGATTAGGAGAGTAACTAGAAAACCATAAGGTAGTGACAAATAGCATTAGTGTGTTTAGAAAATAAGTAATTAAAATGAGATACTAGGTAAATTGTTGAGAATGTATATTTGATTTAAATGTTAAATGTGGATGTTTGTGAATAATTGTGCTATAAATGCTTATTTATGAATGTGTATTGTTATAGGAAATGTGTGATATATATATATATATATATATATATATATATATATATATATATTTGACGCTGGACATTTGGTTGTGAAAATGACTAAATAAATTGTAAAGGAAAGAATTGGAAATGTAATTTATGATCCAAAGTGGGAACTAATCATTTGGGGAACCAGAACACTAGGTACCAGACATTTCGGCTAGGTGTTCCAATTACTTGTTAGGGCCAATTACCTGCCAGGCCAATTACCCATCAGGCCAAACCGCCCTATTAGGCGCCGGTGTGACCCATGGATCAGTTTCCCTGCTAAATAAATGGAATAATTAATGGAATGGTATAATGTGCATAGTCCTAACAGGTTATGGTCTGAATGAGTGTAAAGTCCTGGGCAGGTGCCAAAAGTCCCTAGACAGGTGTTCCAATTACCTAGCGGGTGCTCAAATCCTAATGGTGTACGTAAAAATGGGAATGAGAAAAAGATAATGAGAACAGGAAAATGGAAATGTTATGTAAATGGAAATGATAATGGAAATAAGAAATGATAATGATGTGTAAATTTGGAAATGATTGGGAATGTGTAATATGTGAACTATTTGGTAATTGTGTTTGGCTTAGTGGGTTATTATGTCTAATTGGAAACTACCTTTCTATTTCATGTGTGATGCTCACTCCCTTAACATTTTTCAGGTATTGAGATCGAGCTCGCACAGCCCCTGGCCGAGCAGGTGCACCCTCCCTCACAGGGAGAGTAGAGTCTAGTTTAGTGGGACATGGAAATGTCTTGAGCCCGACTAGAATGATGATGAAGTGATTTATTTTTGTTTGTATAAATGTAAATATATACTTTTGGGTGGGCCCAGGACAGCCTCTTTGGGAAGAGGTATTTTGGAAAACTTAGTTATGTTGAAAACTTGTAAATATCTGCTGAAAACTCTGATAATGACTTGACTGCTGATGGGTGCACAATGTTACACAAAATATGTTTTAGCCCTGTTGGCTATTGAATGAATATGAATAACTTGTTTAAAAAAGGTTGCAGGTTAACTAAAGTTTTGGGAAAAGTCCTACAAACAAAGGAAACTCCGTTCGTTTGGTCGGAGAATTTTTATAAGCATCTGAAATGATAAAGAAATTTTTAAAAGTCACTAAAATAATCTAAGGGTAGCTAAGGGTAATTTTGTATAGGGTGTATAGGGTGTTATATTAAGGGTTGAGGTTAAGAATATCTTAAATTTTATTTAAAAAATGTTTTTTATCTATTTTATTTTAAAAGTCATTTATCTAAAAGAAAATTTGTTTGTTATATAAATATATTTGAATACAAAGAGAAAAGCTCGAGAGATCTCACTACTCAAGAATTTGGGCGAGAAAAATATGCTTTCTAAAGCACATCCAATTTCAATTTAATTAATGATAAAATAAAAGAAAATTCTAGGGAAGATTTAATTACTGAATTTAAGATCTTAATTAATTTTAATTTAAATTTAAGAATTGAATTTAAAATATATCCTAAAATCCAATAACATGAATTGAACGATATAATTGAAATTTAAAAATTAAATTTATTTAAGATGCAAAACAGAATCATTATCATCTGGTAATTAAAATTAAGAATTTCTTTAAAATAATTAAATTTCCATAAAAAATTAAATGACTACATTTTAAATATATTAGTATGTTGTTATTTATAATCTGTGCAGAATGGCTGAAATGACAAAAGGAATAAAACAATTTAAAAAAAGAAAAAGAAAAAAAGGACCTGATATAGAAGAAGTACGGCAGCAGACTAGGCATGCTCCACGAGAATTGAAAGACTAATATAATACTCCCTTGGTAAAAGTGAACGAAATCAACAAAAATAAGGAAATATCTTTTTCATACAATGCCTGATTCGATTTTCAAAATCAAATATAATGTATGATTACAAATTTCAATCACACAACTTTTCATATTATTATAATTAATACATATTTGAATATATAATAATAATTGGATGTAATAATATATTTAGTGGATGTAATAATAATAATTGAAAAATTAATGGATCATCAAATTTTCTTTTTTGGTAATTAATTGTATCTTTCCTTACTTATTCAATCATGAATCAATCATGAATATAATATACAATCTTTAAGATTTTTCATTTATTATTTTTACTTTGATTTGGGAAAAAAATGCATTTTTTTACCAATATAATAGGACGGAGGGAGTATGATTTTCTTTTAACCCCGTAACCAACTTTTTGGTTCCCATTTCTATTTTTCTTAGACTATTATGACCTTGAGTATTATATTTTTCAACTTCCGACTCTTAATAGTCGGAACAATTATTCCGGTTTTTACTAGTCGAAAACAAACTTATATATTTTTCAGACTTATACCAGTCAAAAATATATTTTATGCATTTTTCGACTACTACTAGTCGAACATATATTTTCCGACTTTCCAACTACTAATGCATATTATTACAATCAAGTTATGTTACCTATTATTATAGGTAAAAATACGGATGCATGGGTGGGTGGTGATTAAAACTCTTCGAACTCTCTAGAAATAAACAAACTTTTCATTGAATAAACGTGTAAATTACTTTATCCTCAGCCTCATTTGATTACAAGAAAAAAAAACTTTATTTTATAGTTATTTATTTTATGGATTTTCTTAACTTCAATCCTTAAGGTTGAGGATAAATATTCAAAGTGGTTGAGATTTCTTGAAAATGATGCACACAATAAATCAAAAGACTTATGATTTTATTTTTCCAAAACATTTTAACCACTTTGGGGTGCTTATCCTTGGTCTTCGTAAGAAAACCCTTGTTTTATTTATTGATTCCACGGCTTAAAATGCATACAGTTCATTTGGCACCGTTCACTGACTAAGCATTTTTACTTCACATGCTGGTTTTGTTTATTGAACTCCAAAATATCCAGAATGAAAGAAATAGAGGAAATCCTGTTGCCAAAGTTGAGCAATGAAAACAAGGGGGAGGAGACATTATCATCAAAGACTTGTTCCTTTCTCCAACAGCTAAAGAAGTTGAGCTTCATGGCAGCTCCAATGGTGATGGTGACAGTGTCTCAGTTCTTGTTGCAAGTTGTATCATTGATGATGGTTGGGCATCTTGATGAACTCTCACTTTCTGGAGTTGCCTTGGCTACCTCCTTTGCAGATGTCACTGGCTTTAGTATACTGGTAAAGTCTTCACCTTTTGCAGTTGCCTCAAACTTATGTTTGGTTTAGATGAAGAATATACTTTTAGTTTATTTTTCAAAAATAATTATAATCTAATGTGTTTGTTTACGATGTAAATTATAATTTTAGTTTATATTTTTTGAAAAATAATTAAAATCTATACAACTCTCTCATAGTCGTAGTTAGAGATTACTTTTTGAAAGATTATTTTTATAGATTTATGTAATTTTTCTATTATACCTTTATCACTTCATTACATTAACTACCCACTTGTCACAACATACTCTTTCTTGTAATTTATTCAGTAAAAGTAATCCTTTTTATTTTATCTAAACAAAATAGATTATCTTAAATTTATTTTTCAGCTAAGATACTCAAACATAATTAAATTATAATTTTAATAGATTATAATCACAGATAAAATAATCATAATCTCATTTTATACCTATCGATTAAGGTAACAAAAGTTTAAATTAGCTTATATTGTAAGCCGGAGGGTGTACCTTTCTCTCTCACAAAAATGAGGCTTATAATAAGGACCGAAAGGAGTATAAACTTTTGTTACATTTTAAATTTACTTTTAAAAACATTCTCATATCATTTGTTTTGATTTCCAAAAAAAAATTTCCATAAAAAAATTTCAAAAAATATTTTACCTTTTCATAAATTATTATATTTCTTCATTAATCGTTATATGATTTAACAATATTTAAAATTTATTTCTTCATTAATGGTTATATAATTTAACAATATTTAAAATGAACTCAGATATAAGAGATAAAGAAAGGCTTAAGGCCGATTGCATTCCCTACTTAGGAAGTATTCTCCTTTTTATAGGTGAAAGTTATTGTATTTGTGTCTTTTTTTTTTTTTTTTTGGTGATGTTGTATTTGTGTCTTTTGCCTATGCCAGAAACAGAAAAACAAATAAGACAAAAAGTAGGGATTTCGTATTTTTATTTTCGAATTTCAATTTCATTTTTTTTTTAATTCTTACAATTCTAAAACTAATATTCATAATTATAATATTATTGGATTTAAAATAAAAATATGTGCAAATTTATTCATCATTTTCTTTAAATTGTACTATAAAAATAATTTTTATAATTTATTTGAAATAAAAACTATTTTTAAAATCAAATTAAAAAATTTAGGCTAAAATTAATATCCAGAAGAATTTAGAAAAGGAAATCATTAATTTAGAAAAAGAAATCATTAACAAACAATGAAAGTTCTGTGTCAATGATAACAAAAGTGAAGATAGAATGGGCAAACAATAATTACATAATGTCCCTAGTCACTTTACATGACTTTAAGTATGAGTGGAATTCGTGATAGGATATAAAGGGCATCAAAAACAAAATGATATTGATGTGTTTGTATTTACGGTGCAAAGTTGTTTACACTATAAATTTACTTACTCCGGCTCGAATTATAAGCAAAATCAACTAATTTTATGCTTATTAAGGAGGTTAATTGATTGTATTTAATTTTCTCAAATTTATAAAAGAATAGAGGTATTTTAGGAAAGTTGCATTGGGAATGAAACAAAAATTAAATAAGATAACCATTTTCTAGGGATATCTTTGAAAAGTGACATTGGAAATGAAATAAAATTTAAGAAAGTTGGTTAGTTTTGCTTATATTTTAAGCCAAAAAATATATGTTTTTTGTTGCTTATATTTCAAACTGATGAGAGTATTATTTATTGATATTTTATTTAAAAATTAACAATCCTAAATATATAAACGATGAATAATATATTGATAATAATGTAAAAAAAACATTTTCATCGTGAAGGCATCATTTATTGAACACAGACCAAAGATGATGTTTTTTATTTGGATTTTGTTTGGGTGGGCTTAGGGCAGTATTTTTGTTCCGAGATTGGGAATTTGGGATATTCTATGAGCCGCGGCGGCATGACTATGTATAGTAAAATAATGGTCAATAATTTAGAACTGTTGGTCAGAAGGAAACCCACGTGTCTACTGGTACACATACATCCTTATTGGACATTAGTGGGGTGGGTGACACTTACAGTTAACACCTAACAGCATGTGGGGCTCACTTGTTGATGGTTTGTGCTTTTCTCTTGTTGGGAACTACTCCTCCTGTCCTATTTATAAGTCACATTCTAGAATGATTTTTTGGTCCTATTTATAAGTCACTTTGTATTTTCTAGGAGACATTTATTGTTATTTTCTCTTATTTACCCTTTACCCATTAATGTGAAGTAATACATTGTGAAATTCCCAATGTAAGTTAAGAGGGTAAGATTGTAATGTTGAAGTATTATTTTAAAGTTTCAAGAAACCTAACTACCCTCCTTAGTCTATGTGTCTATGTGATATGGTTAAGTATGCTCTATAAATAGAACCAGAGGGAGTAATAGTATTTGTACTCGTGGATTGAGTCGTTTTGTAGGACAATTAGTATAATTATAAAGGCTTAAATATCAAAATGGTCCCTATAATTATTGCTCATTTTGAAATTAGTCCCTATAAAAAAATTTCTTTGGTTTTGATCCTTGACATTATTTATTGTTTTGGTTTTGGTCCCTGACATTATTTATTGTTTTGATTTTAGTCCCCCATGTATAAAATTGGATGGAAATCACTGCCGTGGTCTACCAGAATGGTGGTCAAGAGGCTGTTGCTACTGAGAATGGTGATCAAGAGGTTATTGCTATTGGGAATGAGCAATCATCTGCACAACTTGCACAGTCATGTAGAAAGAGAGCTAGATCAATTGATAAAGCCCTCTTTCTACATGACTGTGCAGGTTGTGTAGACGGATGATCATTTCTAGTAGTAGCAGCCTCTTAACCACCATTCTCAGCAGTAACAGCCTCTTGACCACCATTTCGTTAGGCAATGTTAACGATTTCCATCCAATTTAAATGCGGGGGACTAAAATCAAAACAATAAATAATGTTAGGGACCAAAACCAAAGAAAAAATTTTATAGGGACCAATTTCAAAATGAGCAATAATTATAGGGACCATTTTGATATTTAAGCCTAATTATAAATTATAAATTATAAATTATAAAATAGGTTTAAGTTATATTTCACATATTTTTATTTTTATAAATATTATTGGAGAAAATAGTTGGTGCATTGACGGTATAAAACTTTTTTTACATTATTAGTGAATCATCCACCATTTACATGTTTGTTGTTGTTCATTTTTAGTTAAAAGTAATACAAATGAAAGGTGAATAATAAATCGACAATGTAAAAAAATTTAAAGTGTTAATGCTTTTACATTAATCTCATATTACTATTCAAAATATAAATATTTAGATAATTAATTTCCATACAATTAGTAAATAAAATTATAATTATTTATTTATTGAAATAGGTTAAAAATTAATGGTGAATTTTGTTGAAAATCAAAACTGTTGATAAAGATTGCAACCTATGAATGAAAATTAACGGAGAATTAAATGTCATCGACGAATTAAAACAAACGGTAAAATTATTTTTCTAAAGATTCCAACACTATAAATAAATTGCAACCCTAACATTTTTTCAACAAAAACCATTTATAAAACCAACTTCATATTTAAACAACAATCATCCAAAATCTTTTATAAAAAAATTTGCAAGGCTTAAACAACCATCATACACAGATTGCAAAAAATGACCAAAATTATATCTTTAAAAATTTCTACCCCTTGCATAAATTTAAGTAAATAATATGTTTATTTTTTATTTTAAAATTTTAAACCTGAAATAGTAATCTGTATATCTACTTACTATTATATTATATTTTTTAATTCTTATTTGAGTTAGAAATATCAAATATCTCACTCAAAGTAATCTAAGCCACAATTTCGCTGCAAATTTTCTAACAATAAAATAAGCAATAAACAATATTATAGAAAACAATATTTATTAAGGTTCTAGTGCATAATAAATTTTATTTATTTATTTACTTGTATGTACTGTATTTCAGGAATAGAATTATTTTCCACCTGATAGAAAGTAATTTTATTTCCTTGCTCATAAAACTTAAAAGAACAATAAAAATAGAATTATGTTTGACCCATATTTTTGAATTTTTTTAATAACAATTTTTTTTAAATAGACAATCAATCTGAATTTCTCAACAAAGTTATTCATAAGAAAACAAAAACCCCTTAAAAATTTATGATCCAATATAAGTTGATGCTTTAATCACCATTGTACAGTTTGCTATGAGTGATGCGACATATATAGCGACCAAAATTGTCGATACGGAAACATGCAACACTGAAACAATTATAAACTATTGTTCACAAATCTAAAAAAATAGCCAATATTATATATTAAAAGATCTAATGACGTGCTTGAATTATAGTTACAATATTGATGCAATCAAAATATTATAGAAATCCAACCGCAAAATATTAGATTGGTCCCTTAAGTTATTTTTACATTAAAAAATCAATTTCTTAAATTTTTTTTTTAAATAAGTTTTGTAAGTTGTTATCATGTAATAAATTCGTCCTTCCAATTTTTTTGTTAAACAACACGTATCAATCAACTATTCCTACCACGTGTTAAAAAAAATAATTTAATGATTTTTTTTTTAAATATATGATGTCATCTATCACTTAGCATTAAAAAAGTAACCGAAATGATTGATTTGAAAAATAAAAGTTTAAAAAACAGAACTGTAACCTAAAAATAATTTAAGATATCAATTTAATACTTCTGGCAAACTCAATTTTTCAACAACCGACATTCATAATTTTCCATAAATCAATTATAGAGGCTTAAAAATTTATCATCTGCAAATATAAAAAATGACTAATATTACCCTTCTAAGATTCTAATCCAATGCATGAATTGCATCCCAAAAGTCATGAAACCAAAATGTTCTAGACAATGTTGAAACTAGGGATGACAATGGGTTCGGGTGGGTTCGGATAATTGGGTACTCGGATCCGGATCCGTTCATAAATTACTGCATTCGGGCCCACCGGATCCGGGGGGTATCTGCTGCATAATGGGTAGGCGGGTCTTTCGGTACCCAAACGGGTTTTGCGGGTACCCATTAGCAATTTTTTTAAAAGAAAAAATTATTTTAAAAATTAATTTTTATGTTTTTTTGATAGACCGAGGATCCTTAATACATCATTAGACACTTTACTTAATATTAATCCCTACCACCATTAAACACCCGTAGACATCAAAGAAATTCTCTTGTTAAACACAAACATACTAATATTATATATATATATAATGCATATATGTAAATATGGACGGGTCCGGTTACCCACGGGTCTGGATATCTCATACCCGGACCCGGACCCGTTCAAAGCGGGTACCCAGACGGGTCCATTCTTTGGACCTACTGGTCTCTTTATTGGACCCAGACCCGGACCCGTTGTGGGTATTACCTGCGGGTACTCACGGGGTCCAATTGTCATCTCTAGTTGAAACAACCAATGTTTAAATAAATAATGTTCTCTACCGGGATTGAACAAGAACCGGCTAACAACTCCAACTGCGTGGGCAATATCTGGTCTTGTACAAATCATGTTGTGCATTAGGCTTTCTACCACATAACCATAAAGCACCTTTCTCGTCTCAATCTTCTCTTCTTCACTTGTTGGGAACTACATCGCGCTCAACTTAAAATGCACGGCAAGTGGAATGCCATCTGGCTTTGCCTTATCCATAATATGTTTAGAACTTTCTCAATATATTTTTGTCTTGTGATAGCTATAACATCTTCTTGGAACGATCTCTGATCACCTTCATCCCGAGGATTTGCTTCGTAAGAACCTAAGTCTTTCATGACAAAAGACTTGCACAATGATTTCTTCAAACCAATGATCTTGGCTTGGCCATGACCTATGATTAATATATCATCGACATATAATAATAGTATAATAAAACTATTATCTTCTTAAAACCTCTTTACGAACACCCAATAATCAGCAATTGTTTTCTTGAAACTGTGCTTGGTCACGAAGGATTCAAATTTCTTGTACCATTGTCTGGATGCTTGCTTCAAACCGTACAGACTCTTCTTCAAGCAACATACAAGGTGCTTCCTGCATGGTACCTCAAAATCTTCTAGCTACTCCATATAGATTTCTTCTTTGATGTCTCCATGCAAGAATGTGGTTTTAGCATGAAGTTGTTTGACCTCAAGGTCAAGTCAAGCAACAAGATCCAAGGCTAATATGATGGAAGGGCACGTCACCACTTGTAAGAATATCTCATCGAAATCAACTCATTTCTTCTGATTGCATCACTCACAACAACTCGAGCTTTGTACCTTGATCTTGAGCTTCCTTTTTCACTTTTAAGCTTGTAAACCCATTTGTTCTTCAAATCTTTTCTACTTTCAGTTAGCTCTACCAGATCATATGTCTGGTTTTCATGTAAGGAGTTCATCTCCTCTTCCATGGCTTTCATCCACTCTTTTTTCTCAGCAGTCTCTAGGGCTTTTGAGAAGTATTGATGTTCACCTTCATTTGTCAATAATATGTTATCATTAGAGGAATACCTTATAGAATGTACTAGTCGTCTTACGGAACACCTTAGTTCAACCTGCATCTGATGCTCCGTTGGTTCAGGCTCTTCTTCTTTCTGTGCGTCTTGATTCATCTTATCAGGATTCATTTGCACTTCTGTTTTATCATGAACTTCATGTTGTACTTGGATAGGGTCATTATATCAGTGCCTCTGATCTGGTTGTTGATCAAGAACTTCTTGTTGAGGAATCTCTCCCCGTGAATCATCATAATCCTTAGTTTTGGGTTGCCTTCTTTACCCGATGTCTTCAATCATCTGATCTTCAAAGAACACAATATATTTGCTTTTAACAACCTTCTTGTTGATAGGATCCCACAATATGTACCCAAATTCATCTTTGGGAGCCCCAAGGTATATGCACTTCTTGGTCTTAGCATCTAACTTCTTTCTCTCATCTTTAGGAATGTGTACGAAGGCTCTGCATCCGAAGACTCTCAGATGGTTGTAGGATGCTCTCTTCTTATACCAAACTTCCTATGGGATTTCGCCTTTGAGGGGTCTTGAAGGAGTCATGTTTATCAAATCAATTGCAGTCTTCACGGCTTCTCCCCAGAAGGACTTGGGAATATTTGCATTTTTAAGCATACATATGATCTTCTGTTCAATTGTCAGGTTCATCTTCTCAGCCACACTATTTAGTTGAAGAATTTTTGGTGGGATTTTCTGCAATCTGATCCCATGAGCCTTGCAATCAGTTTCAAATGGGCCTTTGTACTGTCCACCATTATCCGCTTTTAGATATTTCAGCTTCATGCTAGTCTCACGCTCCACCTGAGCATGGAATTCTCTGAATGTTGATAGTACTTGATCTTTGCTCTTTAACAAGTATGCCCATACTCTTCTCGAGTGATCATTAATGAATGTGACAAAGTAATAGGCTCCTCCAAGGGACTTCTCAAATGGTGTACATACATATGAGTGCGTAAGCTCAAGTGTTTCTTCTCTCCTTGAGATTTCATCTGGTCTCTGAAAGTTGACTCTGCGTTGTCTACTTGCAATACAGTCTATATAGGATTCCAATATTTTCCTTTTTATACCTGTCAAGTGTTCTTTGGCGAGCATCTGGAGTGCTATGTCACTCATATGCCCCTACCGTCTGTGCCAAAGATCTTTCGAGTCTGCAGCTACATTTGCTTCTCCAAAAAAAAAAATGCTTCATTGCATAATATACACGAAGCCTTCCTTTGTACCTTTGGCTAGCTTCCACTTCCCAGCATCAAAGTCACTCACATAACCAGCATCATCCAACATTCTTGTTGATATAAGCTAAGGTTAAGACACATATCTGAGACATGTCTCACCTTCTTAAGCACAAACTTGCTACATGTATTAGTTAATAACACAATATCTGTGATACCTGCAATCTTGCTAGTAACATGATCACCTTTCATGTAATTAGAAAATAATCTACATGCGGACTTACACGAAAAAAGGCGTCAGAATCAACGATCCAAGAACAATCACCATTTGCAACATTAAAGTAATTGTCTTATCTAATGAGGAATATGTCATCATCGTCTGTTGCCACGACGGTGGTAGGCTTGTCATTTGCCTTTTTCCTTGGATCAATCTTATATAGATGAATTGTTCTTGCTTTCTAATCTCTCTTCAAGGTTACTCAAATTGATCTCTAGTGGCCTTTGATGCCACAATAGTAACAGACAACTCTGGAACGCGATTAGGAACGACCTTTATCTCTACCTTTGCTCCTCCCACGGGATTGGTGTCTTGCACGGGCTTCTCCTCTCCCTTATCTCTCCACAACAATTGCTTCGAATTGGAAGGACATACCTTTTTCTTTTCTCCTAGATTGTCCATTCAATATAATAGACTATCTGAACAATATCCGTTGAGATCTTACCTTCACGCACTAAATTGCTAAGAGTCACCACCAATGTGTCCCAGCTCTCTAGCAGCAAATTGAGTAGTAGGAGTGCTTGCAACTCGTCATCAATTTTCATATCCACCTTTGACTAACGATTGAACAGCCCATGAATGTTTTTAAATGCTCCATCATGCTTTGACCATACTTGTAGTCAAGCTTTATTAGCCTTTTGACGAGAGTAACCTGGTTCTTAGGAGTTTTCTTTTAAATTATAGATTCAAGCTTCGAAAACAAATCATTAGCATTAGTCTAAGAAGACACATGCTTGAACAAACTCCTATCAATATGATTTTGAATCATTGTAATTGCTTTTCGGTTCAAAAAATTTCTATTCATTGTTTGTCTTACCTGTAGGCTTGTCCTTGCAAGAGACACGTTGATGCATATCCTTACAATATAAGTGATCATCCATCATGTGCTTCCAATAAGAGTAATTATTTGTAGTCAACTTGAACAAGTCTCTGTCATATGAGACAGGAGCACTTGCGGTTCCATCTATATTGAGTCATACATGCAACGCTCCTCGGATAAGCCTGAGAGCTCTGACACTACTGCTGGGAAAATCAAAACTAATTTTTCTCCTTTGTGCAAAGCAAAATATGCTAAACAATGCATAAGCAATATATCTGCAGGCATTTATTGTAGACTGTGTATGTGTTTTGTCAATTTCAGTGAAAAATTGTTGGTAATATTGGAGAAAACACTTGCAAAAATAATAACAAAGTGAAATTGATCTGAGGCGTGTCTAAGACACTGTCCTTAAGAATCTATTCGCTAAGCACGATGATTCCCCTGGATTCAGAAGATCCCTATGACTAATGTCAGGTTTCTAAATCCGTAGTACTTTGTTTGGTAATGTAACCCAGGAAAAGATAAAACTAAAATTACAAAGTTGTGAGGATTTTTCTTAAGTTGTTCTACCTCACCGCCGTGTGTATATATATATATATATATATATATATATATATATATATATATATATATAACAATAAGATAAAGTTAAGAATTAAAACACAATAATTAAAAAGTAAATGAGAAAATAAAAACAAATTAAAACGATCAAACATAGTAGTAATGGAAATTTAAGTAGGTGAATAATGAAGTATTAACATCTCAAGCAACGGACAAAACAATAACTAATAAAAACAAAAATAAAAACTGATGCCTTGATGCTTTAACATAGCAAACGCATAAAATCAAAGGCAATAGTATAAAATCAAACTGATGCCTTAATATTTGCATATAATCAAAGTTAATAACTTTAATTTTAAAAACTATTTTTGAAATAAGATATTACTTTTACAACAAAATACACTCCTAACTTGGCTTTTGTTAAGTTAGAGAATACAAATTCACACATCTACTACTGCTACCAAATTTTATACTATCTTATGTGCAAACATTTGTTGATTTATCAAAATGTAAATAAATTTACTAAAAAATTTAATAAATCATACTTTTGATCAATTAAAAACACATAAAATAAAATCATACTTTTGAATTTCTTTTTCCATTCTCAACCATACAATTCTTCCATGTCGTTAAGCACCATCACATGTGGTGGTAAAGGATAAAAAAGTTTTCCTACTTTTTTTTTTAAAAGAATATAAAAAATTTAAATTTGTTAATAGCTATTAAATTATATATAATTTCAAAAAATTAAATAAAAAAATGACAACGTGGTACCACATAATGAGTAATAATATATAAAGTTACAAAATTAAACTATAAATAAATTTATAGTATAAAATTGTGACATGTATCACTTGTTATCCAATCAATATTATGTGAGTGACACATGTCATTTTTTTTATATAATCTTGTTTTTAAATTGTTTATTTAGGCTTATGTATAAATTTTGCCACATAATATCGTGTGCAATGATGACATTTAACACTATGACATTACGAATATAAACTCTTAAGGGCTCGTTTGGTGGACGTGATAAGAGTGATAGGATAGGATAGTCTATGCTATCTTGTCACTATCCAGTAATTATATTGGTGAGTTAGCAAGATACAATAGTGCTATATATTGTTGGCCTATCCTATTATGTCAGGTTAGTGTATTTTCTATCTTAAGTAAGAAGTTGTGTTAGAAATGAGCATGATAGAATAGTGTAGTTCTTTCTCTCATAGTTTCACACATTATCACTACAGCCAACACCATCATCAACTCATCAATGTTATTATTGTCTTATATGTACCATACATGGACATGATAAGAGCCATCTTACTCATATCCTACTCTCTATCCTATCATATCTTTATCTTATTTTGAGCACCAAACAAGCCTTTAACTGATACATTGTTAGTTAACGAAGGAATATAGATTCTAGATTTTTTTTAATATATAGATTCGGGATGAATTACAAAGATTTTAGAAATGCAATAACTAATGCGGACCAAAATTTTTTACAGGGATTTATCATAGAATGTGCTCCATTTATTTACATGTAGTAAAGCATTTTCTCTATATGTATTTGACTAAATTGCTCGCCCAATTTATAAATGCTCCCTTCATTCCATTTAACAAATTTGGGAAAAAGTAATTGTTTAAATTAATATTTTTTTTTATTTTCTTAAGTAGTAACCGTTGGAAATAATAGCATTCACTCTATAAGTTTAGTTCCACATTGGTCAATTTGTGAAAAACTTAATCCTTTATATTTCATTCTTCTCTACACACTTTCGAATAAGTTATTGAGTTTTGGTAGTAGATTTGTTGGGCCAAATACACGTGCAGCTACCGCTCGGGCGGGTGCTCGGGTCGTCGTCTTTTTGGAAGGTCGTTGCAAGATTTACTGCTATCCGGAAATCTTGTTTTTAAGGCAGTGACCATGACACTGTCATCTTCAAATTATTTTTCCAAAAAGTAACAAATAAAACAAAACATTTTTTTACCTATTAAATTGTTTGATACATATCAACAGCATTATGCTTTCTCTAGTTTCAATGGTGCTTGACTGAAAACGAAATGGAATGCAGTTGGGAATGGCTGGTGCTTTGGAAACTCTATGTGGCCAAACATTTGGAGCAGAACAATTTCATAAGTTTGGAAACTACACCTTCTGTGCAATAGTCTCCCTGATTTTAGTTTGTGTTCCAATATCCCTCATATGGGTATTCATGGACAAATTGCTTATACTTTTGGGGCAAGATCATGCAATTTCGCTAGTGGCTGGAAGATACTGCATTTGGCTCATTCCTGCACTATATGGCTATGCAATTCTTCAAGCCTTGGTTCGTTATTTTCAGGCTCAGAGTTTGATCTTTCCCATGGTTATAACCTCAGTTTTTGTTTTAGTTTTGCACATACCTTTGTGCTGGGTACTTGTGTTTAAACTTGGACTTGGACAAAATGGAGCAGCATTATCCATTGGAGTTTCCTATGGGATCAGTGTCTTATTGCTTGGAATTTACATAAAGTATTCCTCTGCATGTGAGAAAACTAAGATACTCTTGGGAATGAATGCTTTAAGAAGCATCAAAAAGTTCTTTCAACTAGGAGTCCCTTCCGCACTCATGGTTTGGTAAGTTAGTTGTTTGTGTACAATGCATATAGTATTTGCCTTAATTATGTTTTAGTCTTTGAATTTTAAAGTCTTTTTGTCATACGTTCTTTTTTTTTTATTATTATTTAATGGCTGGTCGATGGTGGTGTTTCATATCTTTAGTTATTCTGTGTCATTTTTTCATTTTATTTAATTGTTTTTTCTAAAATGTTTGTGATGTATAATACAGTTTGGAGTGGTGGTCATTTGAGCTGCTAATAATACTTGGTGGACTTTTACCAAATCCGGAACTTGAAACTTCAGTTCTATCAATCTGGTATGTTCCAATGTGATATAGTTATATAAATAAGATTAAAAAGTTTTTTTCTCATACAAACATGGCTGATTTTATGTTCCAGCAAAAAATTTATACATATTGTGATATTTGAAAAGTTAAAAAATTTGGCATTCATCTTTTGTTTAGATCTTAGATGCGATAGTTTGGATAAAAGTAGTACAAGTAAGTATCCCCTGTTGCAATTGACATTGTCGCATATTAATTTTGTGTATAATTAACACATGATTAACTTGCAATAATAAGTGATAAGGTTGATGTGAAAATTAGAACTTAAATTATACTCCCTCCGACTTGAAATATAAGCAACAAAAAACATACTTCTCTTGACTTAAAATATAAGCAAAACTAACTAACTTAAATTTTATTTCATTCCCAATGCCACTTTCCATGCAAAAACATTCCTAGAAAATTGTTATCTTATTTAATTTTTGTTTCAATGCAACTTTCCTAAAATACCTCTATTCTTTTATAAATTTGAGAAAATTAAATACAATCAACTAATCTCCTTAATAAGCGTAAAATTAGTTGGTTTTGCTTATAATTCGAGCCGGAGGGAGTATGATTCTTAAAGCGAAAACATTCGTAAATATCGTAGACATAAGAATTTTGAAGTAATTAACAAAAAAACTTAAAAATGACAAACTTTGAATTGTGATTGATTAATGCAAAATGTATTAAATTAGTTGATTAATAATTCATTGATGTTTTAGACTAACAATTAAATGCATATTTCTTTTTTTGTTTTTTACTTTTCTAATTTTTTTAGGGTATTTCTATCATGCAATCAAAAATTGGATGGTTGCTATGCAATCTTTCTTAAACCAACAAGAAGTTGACACCTATGCCATGTCATTATTTGAAGTAGTTAAAATTAGTTTTTTGCAATTTAGCCAAACATAAAAAGTAAATTAAAAATTTAGTTCTTTCTACCTATAGACAAATTATAACTTTTAATTTTAAATTTAGTCACTTGCATTAAGCCTTTTTACACAAGTGACTAATTTTAACTACTTTTAATTTTTTTTTAAAATTAAAAGTTATAATTTGTCTATAGGTACAAAGGACTAAATTTTTAATTTACTTTTTATGTTGGACTAAATTGCAAAAACCTAATTTTAACTAGATTTAAGAAAAGGTTGCATAGCAACCATCCAATTTTGGATTGCATGATAGTAACTCCCATTTTTTTTATCATCCTTATAAGATAGAAAGAATATAATTTTAGAAGGATAAAAATAAACCAAACATTTTTACCGAGACTAACCATAAAATCTGTGCTTTTCAGGACATAAACTTATTTATCCTTTCGAAATTCGAATTCCAAAGCTTATTAAGTGAAAGCTCAAATATATCTGACTTGTGTTTTTTATTTGGCTTATTTATGATTTTGGTCTCTAAGTTCAGCGTGTTTTGGTTTTAGTCCCTAAAAGTTATTTTGACCGTGACTGGTCCTTAATTTTTCAAACATTTTGGTTTTGGTCTCATCTGTTAGAAAAGATCAATTATTTGTTGATGTGGTTAACGAAAACTCACACCAACAGCTACATGGTTTAAGATAGCGTCAAATAAGTATTGTGAAATGAATGATTCAGGTCCATAAACGCAAAATTCTGCATATGAGACCATTTTGCGTATGGGACCATTTTGTGTATGAGACCATTTTGTGTCCATGGATCTGTATCATCCATTTCATATCATTTATTTGGCGTTTTCTCACACTATGTGACTGCTGATATGGTGTTCCGCTAGCCACGTCAGCAAATAACAGTTTTTTCATAATTGAGTGGATCAAACCCAAAATATTTGAAAAATTAAGGACCAGTCCAGGTCAAAATAACTTATAGGGACTAAAACCAAAACACACTGAACTTTTAGGGACCAAAAACATAAATACGCCTTTTTATTTTTGTTCTTTTTATTTATACAGTCTTAACATTGGTACATTGCACTTTTACATTCCTTATGGGATCGGTGCTGCAGTAAGGTATGCTCCATATAAGTACATACCAATATGTTACATAACTTATTTTTCTTTTTTTTTTTTTTGTTTGTTACCTCAACTTTTGGAGAAAAATTAAGCTTATAGTGAAAAATCATATTCTTGTGCAACATTTTGTAGTACCCGGGTTTCAAACGAATTAGGGGCAGGAAAACCACAGGCAGCTAGAGATGCTGCTTTGGCTGTTATTATTCTAGCATTCACAGAGGCAGTTGTGGTTAGCTCTGCACTCTTTTGCTTCCGTCATGTGTTGGGATTTGCATTTAGCAATGAGTTGGAAGTCGTTCATTATGTTGCAAAGATAATTCCTTTGCTTTGTCTCACTGTTAGTGTGGATAGTCTGCTTGGTGTTTTGTGTGGTAAGTCTTCCATTGAGCTTCACCTTTCAATTCTATATATTTTGTACAAGATTTTAAATTGTGGTCTATAACTGCAATTTTGCAGTCTTATTTGCAAAATATTACTCCCTCCATTTCGTATGTAGTGTTCGTAAAGCTTTTGTCCTATGTTTCATATGTATAATTCTTTTTCAAAACCCAATACATAATTAATGTTATTTTTCGAAACACACCCGTATTTGTCATACTCTTTTTTTCACTTTTAATATCTTTCTTTTTCTTCAATAATGATTAAATAGGGACATTGAAGTCAAAACATCCCAAATTCTTACATTATTTAACCATTTCTTAAAACTGCACATAACCTTAAAAAACAGTATTTATGAAACGAAGAGAGTACTCTTAAATAATTATTTGTAGTTGCAACCAAAATTTCTGATAACTATAAATAATTTCAATAAATGTAACATTATTACATTACTGTAATCGTGATTGCAACAAGCCAACAAGAATATAATTATAAATTGTGGTTGTAGTTATGTTGTCTTTACCACAATTATGAACAATTGTTTGAATGAATGGTTGATGCGGTTGCGATGGCAACTTTGATGTGGTTTCAAAGGTTATGGAAATTGCAAAATTACAATGGCAATTGTATTTGTGGACCACAATTTATAACCTTGATTCAATGTGATGATTGTGCATGCATTTTGAACATCAACTTTCATAGTCATAACAATAGCTTATTAATGAAAGTTACTAGATAAATATATGGCCAATGATCATAGGATTCATAACTCTCGGGTGTGTTTTCAACGAATTAGGGGTTGTCAGAGGCATTGGAATACAGAAGATAGGGGCAGTTACCAATCTTGCATCTTACTATGCTGTGGGAATCCCAGTGGCTATGTTGTTGGGTTTTGGTCTACATTTAAATGGTAAAGGTCTCTGGATTGGAATAGCGACAGGGTCTACACTCCAGGCAACTGTACTAGCTCTTACTACAGCATTCATAAATTGGGAAAAACAGGTTACATATTTGCTTTACATCTTACTTTATGCTTTGCTCAAATGGCATACCAAATCAATAACTAATAATTTAGAATGAAGATAGTAGAGTAATCTTACTTGTTTGGGTAATTGGGTATTCTAAACAGGTTTACGATATCCTTGAATTTTTTGAGACTTCATGGATATTTGCAAAAGAAAAGCAATTAATCATTTGTTAAGTGTCTACCATTCTTATGATAAAAGCAGATTTACAATGTTAGTTACACTTTCTATGATTTGCAGGCAACCTTGGCAATGGAAAGAATAACTGAGTATGAACATGGTGCACTTCCGGTTCATAACGACGTGGTTTGATTCTTAAAATGGAAGGGAAAAGTAGCATATACTAGTTAGTTCCAACTCCAACATCATATTTGTAATGAAGCTAAAGGGCAATTTGGAAAAAAGATGCAACTATGTGCCACCTGGCTTGGGGGGTGAAAGAATGAGATTAAAAGGCAACATCATGAAGCATTTGTGGGTGTGAAGAATTTGGAGTAAAATCTAGTCTCTCTCTTCCTTCCCTCTTCTTCCTTAGTCTTCTCCCTCTCGCTCTACCCTAGTACTTGTTACTCTTATCTAAGTTCCATTTCCCTTATATTTCTTGTTATTCTACTATCACTTCTTACTTGTTTACTTGTTTCATTGTACGTGTTCAGTGCTTGCATATAGATATATATACACCTCTCTGGTTTGATAATTCATTGTTATTTAACAAAAATCTTAGATCCACCGTTGTATTTTTGATGTTGTGGCCGGGGTTCTGGGTCGCCCTCGGAGCCTCGCCTACGAGTTTGGGTCGACTGATCCAATTTGGAGTCGTCACCGCATTTTGTTACAAAAAATGCGGAAAAGTACATAGATTGGTATCGAACTACATAGATTCCGAGTTCCGGAGTCGGTTACGAGCTAAGGAAGGTATTAGCACCCCGTTCGCTCATTCGAAAATGGTACATTTGATTGATTTTAATTAAAAGACCTAAATAATTGGTTTGCCAAAAAAATATTAGTTTTATTTTTGTTGTGTCTGACAAGGTTGCCCCTGGTCCTACGTACCCTCATAAAATGAGGGATCAAGGCTACGTAGTTCTTATTGTTTTAATTTTATTTTTTTATTAAAAAGATTTGATGCGGAGAGGAACTTGCACAAGATCTTGTCATTTAGGCAAGAAAAGGTTAATATCCAAAACACATCTTGTTAATACTTATTTAATAAAATTCATTTAATGTTTATAAAGGAAAATATTTTTAATTTCACTATTTATTTGTAATAGTAATTTAAATTAAGTTAACGTTTTATTTTACTACCTTTTAAAAAAATGGAATTTATGCGAAGAGGAAAATACATAAGACATCGACATTCAGAAGAGGAGAAATGAGTTTCCAAAACGCGCATTGTCAATACTGAATTAATAAAATTTAATTAATTATTATTTTAAATATGTTTTTATCTTAAAAAATTATATTATTTTAAAGATGAATTATATAATATTTGTTTTCGGGTGTGAAGAGGAAGTCCTAAAGATCTCACCATTAACAAATTTGGGTGAGAAAAATTGACTTAACAAAACACAACAAACAAATTCAACCAAATATAAAATCATAATATTGCTAATACCTTGAACCAATCATGGATACTTTATCATTAATCTTAATTTACAAATATTTTTAATGAAATAAAATTAACTCAAATAATAACATATAATTGTCGTGTCCTTAATCGAAATCAACCTTGAAGCTATGGAAGAACTTTAGGAATGATCTCTGTAGGACTCTTTTAGGATTTTTGTATATCCAGTTGCGATAAACAGGTTCTCCCCAGTCAACAATGTGTGTGCTAGTGTCAACTTAGGGATGAGAAAACGTACCTTAGCCCCTATAACATGGTGGTTCTTATAGGGGATTACCTGTATGTTCGTGGGCCTTTCTGATGAGGCTTGTGAAAAGGTAGAATTCAAGTAGGATTCGTAAAGGTCCTGATAAGGTTGCCTTCGTAAATCCTGTACGTGATAAGCCCTTATCCTTATCAAGTTTATCCAAGAAGCTACGTAAGACAATAGGGAAAGTCGTTAACCTAAATGAGACTATTAGGGATAAGGATAAGGTCGAATATCCTGTGCTCGGACCTAATCTCGTAAGCCTATAACGCTCGCTGGCTGTCCATAGGCTCGATACGATGCACCAAGCGAATGGTAACCCGTATGTCTTGTTCCAGTGTTTAACTGGTCGGATTAAGGTTACTTTGATGGACCAAACTATTGGTCTACTACATAAGACCCCCAAGCTCGGTTGGGTGATTTGAGCCCTGCCGAGTTGAAGAGGTAAGTAAGCTGTTTGGCTGATCGTTCGAAAAGGCATGCTTTGCTAAGGAGAAGAGAGATCCGGTTGTCTTAGTGTATTTGCAGAGCTGTCCTTTCATTGACACAGAAAGGACCTTTCAATTCTTCTTGTGCTTCCACGTGTTCTTTCTATTACCGGGAAATGAAACGTTATGATTTCAAAACTACAGAAGACGCCACCTATACTCTTGCGAGAGGAATGGGCTTTTGTTGATTCGGCCCAATTCTTAGATAGTGGAGGGAAACTTCTGAAAGAAAAGTTAGGAGAGGGTTTTCGAAATTCATTTCTGTCAAAATTAGAAACTCATCAACTTTCTCTCTCTTCTCATCTTCCTGAAGGATCGTTTCACTTGTCACGGAACAGTAGATTCAAAGATCATTGAAGACATTCTTGCACCGATTTCACCCTTTCCACTTGTACTAAGATCATTCCAAGTTCGCCGGTACTTCTATCATCTTCAACTTCTTGATCACTCATCGTCAAATAGGTATTGAACACATTCTTCAAACCTTGACTATCTTTTGCTTTCTTCCTTGTAAGCTTATGAAATATTGCATGCGTCTGTTCCTGTTATCTGTTATGTGTATTGCGCCTAGAATTTTCATTATTGCGTTTTAGCATTAGCCATGCACCCCTTTTCTTGACTCTGAACGAATCTTAGGGTTTACTGGAAACCTTTGCACCGATCGTCTGAATACCCCTCCTTTTGTAGAAGTTCTTTGCCATTATTTGAGCGATTGTCGTAGGGTTTCTTAGGGTAATTTTATTCTTTTTGCTGTTCATAATTTCCTAGGGTTTTTATTGAAGTGGGGATAAACATGAGTGAGGATTCTGTAAATTCTGATATACCAAGAACACTTGAGGAAGAAAATCAAAGAAGCCGGATTAAACCGATTGCGACCCATTTTCCTCAGAACTTGAAAGATGCCAGACAAGGTGTTATTCACTATAGGATTGCTGAGAGGATAGAACAAATGAGGTTAAAGAGGCAACGGAGAGGTATTCAGTATTTCGATTTGTTTGGGGAAGTTCAACCCAGGAAAGGGAGGTGTTCCCCAATCGATATTATGCATAAGTAATTTGATCAGAAATAATCAAGTTTTTACTGCTTCTAACTCCGCGTGTGCCTCCTTTTCCTCAGGTATGAAGCGAAAGTGTGTTACGAATCCTGAACTCTATCCCCTTCCTCCAGATGCTGGTCAGTATGACTGGGTCGATCGAGAAGTCGTAGGCACCCAATCCGAACTTTCAACCAATGAGTCCTTGGAACAAACCAGAGCCATTATACTACCTTGTCCTGGAGATCGTAATGGAAACTTGTATTCAGTAAGCCCAGTGGGATCCGACGAAAGGATTTGCACTCGAATCCCTGAGGGAAGCATTGGTTTTTACTTCTATGAGGAAGTGATAACTCGCCTCAGAATGAGGATGCCTTTTACAGATTTTGAGATAGAGGTTTTGAATACGCTGAGGGTTGCCCCTTCCCAATTACATCCGAATGCATGGGCCTTTGTTCGAGCCTTTCAACAAGTGTGCTCGACGATGGAATGGCCCTGTATCATACCGACTTTTTTCTACTTATTTGCCCCACAAGCTAATGCCTTTGAGAAAGGGTCCCCAAAACGACCCTGGGTGTCACTTAAAGCACGATCTGGGTACTCTTTGTTAACTAAGTATTCTGAATCTTGGAAAACGTTTAAACCTTTTTATTTTAAATACAATTTTGTTGGCACTGGTGTTTGCTGGTTTACGAAAACTGGTGAGGAGCGACCGATTCCACGATTTCCTCTTCAGTGGAGTAAGAGTTTTTTCAATCGTAGGATTGTTTCATATGGGTCAGAGTGGAAACAACTTTTTGAGCATGAGAAGGAGGTTTGCCGAGAATTTGAAAACTACTTGGTCAAAAATGGGATGATTGAAACGAGGGACATAGTGAATATCCCTTCGAAAGATGTCAAGGCTCAGCTCGGTAAACTATTTCTTCTTGCTTTTTACTTGTAAATTTGTTTGGATCTAACGATTTCTCTGTTTCTTTTTCAGACAAAATGGCTTCTCGCATGGCTACACTGCTCCAAGGGGGAAAGAAAAGAAAAGCTCCTCCAACAAGTGCGGCTTCAGGGTCATCAAGTATAAGTGCTCCGAGCTTAAGCACTCCGACTCCCACTGCCTCTCCTGCTGAAGGGTCTCCTCGGCCAGCTCCCAACTTGGTCGTAGTTACCGCTGCTGCAAGTTCACCGGCCTCAAGTGGCTAAGCCCCCTCTCCTCCTCTCTAACTAACTCGGCGTCGAAGGCTTGACAAAGGGAAAGAAAAGGTTTCTGAAGGGGCAAGTACTAGAGTCGAGGGAACAAGTACTAGAGCAACATCTGATCCTGCTCCTACTCCGACTCCACAAGTGGTTTCGGTGTGGAATCATGATTTGGATGAAAAATTTCCAGAGTTTATATGCCCAGAGTCTGATCATGTTCGGTATGATAACCTTAGTGCTTCTGAATGGACTCGTTACACTATATCGTTGACTAATTTTTTGCTTCGAGGTGCCAGTTTAACTCATTATCTGTCCAAGCATTCAGAAGATTTGTTTAAGGGCTTGAATGTTGAACAAAAGGAGACTCGTGAACTGCAAGCCGCTCAAGAAGCCAGCTTGTCGGACGAGCTGGTTCGAGTAAGGACTGAGTTAGAGAACTTGAAGGCAGATCAAACTGAATTGATTAAGGAGCGAGATTCTCTGAAGGCTACACAAAAAGCTGCTGAGGACAAGAAGGAAATTGAGGAAACTCTTAACAAAGAATTGCAAGTGAGCCGACTGAAGATCAAGGAGTTGGATTCCGAGGTGAATAAATCTGCTGCCATTGCTGAGAAATTTAAAGAGAAAGCTCACATCTTCAAGAAGAGGGCTGCGGCTAACTTCTATAACTGGGGTAAGGGTGTTGATGATTCCTTTGTTTCAGCGATCAAACAGATCCAGCTTTTGAATCCTGAGACTGAGTTCAGAGTGGTCGGAGCACACCCTTTTCATAGTGTACAAGATGGGAAGTTAATTGATATTGAGACCCAAGCCGAGATAGACTTGCAGGAAGAGAATCTTCCCAATCCTTTGGTGGAGTTGACTGAAGCTCCTGATTTCGATGACAAGGATATCAGCTTATCAGATGATGAGGCGTGAACTTGGTGTGCTAAATGGCCGGTTTCTAGTTGTTTTGATCTTTATCTTTCTGTTTGTTGGTAACATGTACAGGATGTCACATTTCTTTCTGCTGCTCGTTGTGTCCGAGCGTTATGCTTTGTTTATTTTGATCCAAACTTTTGTTAATTCAGATATGGCTTTTAATTCTTTTGTTGTTCAGCAAAAGGTATCTTTGCATGATATGTTTTTAAACTGCCTTTTGTTTCGTAGGTAAGTGCCACGTTTTTATTAGTGAACACTGTATGGATTTTCTTATTCGAATTTTCCGAGCGTAAACTCGAATTTGCTTGCCTAGCTTTTAAATAGGAATTGTGAGTGAGAACTCAGATCGCCGACTTTAGCCGAAGCGGGATCTTCGGACCGCGAAGTGAGGAAGGTTATTCCTGAGTTCGGGTGTTCTTTCAGTACGTCGTTAAACTCTCGAAAGGAGCTGTATCTCAATTTTGTTCGGTGGCTAGCCGAGCAAAATGAGCCGTACGCAGTTTCACAATGCATAAAGATGAAATTTCAAAGAAATCATGAACTTTTATTAATTAGAAAGTACAAAGCTTGAATTGCTCAGAACTAAGAAATTCCTAAAAATTTGAACTGTAATCTATGAAGGGAGTTATCCTTCGTTATTTATTTCCATCTACTCTCGAGTAATCAACAAATAGACTAAATTATTCTCAAAACAAAGAAAATAAAATGAGAGCTTAGCTGTAGTAAGCTTTGAGCTTGGCAGCGTTCCAACTGTTGTTGAAATCCTTGCCTGAGAGAGTTTCCAACCTGTATGCACCAGTTCCAGTCTTCGTCTTCACTCTGTACAGACATTCCCACTTTGGGCTCAGCTTTCCAACACCAGCATTTCCTTTACCAATATCTGCTCGGCGAAGGACCAAATCACCAATTTCAAAACTGCGCGGTCGGACCTTCTTGTTGTATTCCCGAGCTTGGCGTTCTTTCACCTTTTTTTCATGAGCTGCAGCAGCTTTGCGTATTTCATCAAGCAGTATGAGTTCATCGCTGAGCAAAGTGTTGTTAGTTTCCGAGGGACGTTCAAGCATTCTAAAGGTGGGGATTCTCTTTTCGATTGGAATGAGTGCGTCACAGCCGTATGTCAATCGGAAAGGGGTCTCCCCAGTTGAGGAATGTATGGTCGTCCTATGTGACCATAGTACACTCGGAAGCTTGTCCGCCCAAGTACCAGCTGCACTGCCAAGTTTCTTCTTTAAACCGTCCAGAATGGTGTTTTTTGCTGCTTCGGCTAATCCATTGGTTTGCGGGTGTTCTACAGAACTGAAGTAGTGAATAATCCCGAGGTCAGCTGCTAATTCCTGAAAGTGAGAGGCTGCAAATTGTGATCCATTATCAGTGACTATGGAATGGGGCACTCCGAACCGAGAAATGATTTCCTTTATGAAAAAAGATTGAATTCGGGCTGTAGTAATTGTTGCTAATGGTGCCGCTTCAATCCATTTGGTAAAGTAGTCAATTGTTACAACCGCATATTTCAATTGTCCAGGTGCAGTAGGAAACTTTCCGATAATGTCCATTCCCCATTGATAGAAAGGCCAAGGAGCTCCGAGGGAATGTAACTCTTCTGCGGGCCGTTGGTAAGTGTCACTGTGAAACTGACATTGAGTACATTTTTTGACATGTTCCAAAACATCTTTTTGTAAAGTGGGCCAGAAGTATCCTGCTCGGATCACTTTCCGAGCTAGAGATTTTCCGCCCATGTGGTGACTACAGATTCCACCATGAATCTCTTCGAGGATTTCTTCTGCTTGGGAGGGATGGACGCATCTGAGCATTGGTGAACCGAACCCTCTCTTATACAGGATTCCATCGAGAACTGTGTATTGGGCTGACTGCCGAACTAACTTACAAGCCTTTGCCTGATCTTGAGGGATGAAACCGTGTTGTAAGTAAGTTAGTATCGGATCCATCCATGATTGGTGCACTGATACCGCAAGGATGACGCTTGGCTTTGGGACAGTTTCTTGGATCAAAGTCTTGTTGTTTTCCGACCCCTTCGTGCTTGCCAGCTTAGATAAGATATCAGCTCGGGAATTCGAATCTCTTGGGACATGGGAGATATCAAACTCTGAGAAATAGGAGATTATTCGATTTACTTCTTCAAGATACTTCTGCAGGATGGGTTCCTTAGCCGAATACTGCCCCTTAATCTGAGAGACCACTAACTGTGAATCGCTGAATAACGACACCCGATTCGCACCAAACTCCTGAACCATTTTGAGGCATGCAAGGACTGCTTCATATTCTGCCTGATTATTTGAGGTTTGGAATTCAAATTTTAAGGAGTATTCCATGCAAAGTCCTTCGGGATTTTCAATAATGGCGCCAGCGCCTGCTCCTTTCCTGTTGCTCGAACCATCTACATAAACTGACCACAAGTCCTGGGGTGTACCCGAGGGAAACTCGGTGAATTCAGTAACAAAGTCAGCAAGAACTTGAGATTTCATTGCCTTCCTCGGTTCATAGAGGATGTCAAACTCAGATAGTTCTACTGACCATGAAACCATTCTGCCCGCGAGGTCAGGCTTATGAAGAACCTGCCTCAGGGGTTGAGCTGTCCTGACCATGATTCTATGAGCCTGGAAATAATGTCTTAACCTCCGAGCGGATATGACCAAGCAGTATGCGAGTTTCTCAAGTTTTTGGTACCGCAGTTCGGATCCCTGAAGTGCTCGGCTCACAAAATAAATGGGGGCCTCAACTCCGGAATCCTCTCGTACCAATACTGAACTGACTGCTGCATGTGCCACTGACATGTAGAGAATAAGGTCTTCTCCAGCAAGAGGGCTATGAAGGACTGGTGGGTTGGAGAGATAGTTCTTCAATTGAACGAAAGCTTGTTCACAATGATCATCCTAAAGGAAGTTTTTATTTTTCCTAAGGAGTTGATACCACAGCAAGGCTTTCCGAGCAGCTTGAGATAGGAACCTGGAAAGGGCCTCCACTCGACCAGTCAGCTGTTGGACTTCTCTAAGATTCGTTGGACTTCTCATTTCTAGAATTGCTTTGCATTTGTCTGGATTAGCCTCAATACCCCTCTCGGTTAGCATGAAACCGAGGAAGGACCCTGCTGGGACTCCAAACACACATTTTTCAGGATTTAATCTCATGTTGTATTTTCTCACTCGGTCCAGTATTGTCTTGAGATCTTGGGCATGGGTCTCTTGCTGTCTGCTTTTTACAATGATGTCATCAATATAAACCTCCATGTTTGAGCCGATCATCCCTTGAAATACCTTGTTCATCATTCGCTGATATGTGGCTCTCGCGTTTTTCAATCCGAAGGGCATGACATTGTAACAGTACGTTGCCTTATCGGTGATAAATGCGGTTTTATCTTGGTCGGCAGGGTACATGGGTATTTGGTTGTAACCTGAGTAGGCGTCTATGAATGAAAGAAGTTTGTATCCGACCGAATTGTCGACGAGCTTGTCAATGACGGGAAGTGGATACTGATCTTTTGGACAGACTTTGTTCAAGTCCGTGTAGTCGACACACATCCTCCACTTCCCGTTGGGTTTTTTGACTAAGACGGTGTTTGCTAACCAGTCTGTATAGTCGATCTCCCGAATGAAGCCAGCTTGGAGTAATTCGGAGACTTTTTCTTCGATAGCAGCGGCCTTTTCAGCACTAACCCTTCTTTTGCGTTGTGCCACAGGTTTTGCCCCCGGAAGAATGCTCAATTTATGGCAGATAAAATTAGGATCAATACCGGGCATATCGGCCGAGGTCCATGCAAACAGATCCCAATTAGCGATTAGCAGAGCGGACAGTTCAGCCTTGACATCCACAGGGAGATCCGAACCAATTTTTATTTGTCTGAGAGGATCATCATTCAAAGTCAAAAACTCCCATTGTCCCTTTGGAGTCGGTCTTTTTTTGTCAGATTCAGTGCGCGCATCAAGGTCTGCCAAATTAATGTTTCATTTTCCGAGGGGAATTCTTTCTAAACGATCCTGGTCCTTGTTTTTAACCTTGCCCAAACTTGCATTATAGCATTTTCGAGCTGCCTCCTGCTCAACTTTTACTGTAACCACCTTGTCATCCGTACCGACGAACTTCATAGCCAAATGTACTGTTGAAACTACTGCGCCGAATGCTTGTAAGGAGGTTCTTCCGAGGATGGCGTTGTAGGCTGCTGGGCAGTCAACTACCAAAAACTTAATTATTTCAGTTCGGGCCGAAGGCTGTTGACCGAGGGTAACAGGAAGTTGAATGTATCCCTTCGGCTCGATGGTATCTCCCGTGAAGCCGATCAACTCGCCTTCAAACGGAGTGAGATTGCATTCCCTAAGTTTTAAGGCTTTGAACAAAGGGAGGAACATGATGTCCGCTGAGCTCCCTTGATCGATAAAGACACGTTTTACTTCATAATTACCGATAAGGGCCGTGATGACCATGTGATCGTTGTGACCTGGGAGGATCCCGTCCAAATCCTCGTCATTGAAGATAATCGGAACATTTTTCGTTGATCTTTTGGAGATTGGTTTTTGGCTTACGGCTAAGATTTGGTTGATGTATCTCTTTCTGTCGGCTTTCTTCTCTCCCCCCCGGCAAACCCTCCGGCTATAGTGTTTACTAAAAATTCATTGTTTGTTGGATTTGTGTCAGTTACCGGGGCGGGGTCGGTTTTCTGTCTTTCGGCATTCCTGTCATCCGGTGATCTGCTTCTTTGGCGCTTAGACTTTACTGGTGAATGGGATCTGTTCCTGCCTCTTCGTCCTGCTGCATCTCTGATGTATTGTTGTAGCTTTCCATCTCTGATCATCTCTTCAATTAGATCCCTCAGCCAATTGCATTCATTAGTGGTATGTCCATACCCCTTGTGAAAATCGCAATATTTTGACCTATCACGTTGTGCGCCCTTTCTTAAAGACGGAGGTCTTTGGGCAGAGCGTAAGTCGGTATGCATCGTTTCCCGAAGGATTTGACTTCTTGGAACACTCAGAGGAGTGTACTCCTGATATTTGTTGCTCGGAGGTGGCCTTCGGTCCCGATCGTTTCTATCCTGTCTTCCACCAAAACGTTCGTCACGTTTTTGTTTGTTCTGACTTTGAGGGTCAGTTCGCTGCCTATCGTCTCTGAATTTCTGTCCTTTGTGGAATTCCTCCAAATTGATGAATTTATTTGATCTCTGTCTGAGCTCGGCCATATCTTTTGGAGGTTTTCCGATTAGCGATTTTCTGAAATCCCCAGGCTGCAAACCTTGTGTAAACAATAACACCGCAACACCAGGTTCCAGCCGAGGGACTGAACTAGCCTCAGTATGAAAACATGACAGATAATCTTTCAAGGGTTCATCTTGCTTTTGGGTAACCGCGGCCAGTGTGTGATCGGATTTTGGTTGGATGCAACTGGCTGTGTATCTATTTAGAAAGACTCGTTTCATCTCCTCCCACGAATTAATAGAATTTCGAGGGAGAGATGAGTACCAACGCAAGACCGAGGGCTCCAGGGTCATGGAAAAAGCTCGGCACTTCATCCGATCACCGCCTCCATAATAGTTCATTGCCCCCTCATAAGAAACTATGTGGTCAACTGGGTCGGTCAGGCCATTATAGTGTGGTACGTTGGATGAGCCTAAATACCTTTGAGGGGTTCCAAACTCCATGATATACAGAGTAAAAGGATGACCGGGGTGAAAGTCACCCTGACCGTGATCTGTGACTGGGTTGGTGTGAAAGTTTTGGGGTGGAGGAAGTTGCATCACGGGAATAGGTTGAGAGTCTAAAGGTTGTGTTATTTGGTTATTGGCTTGTTGGGTAATAGGTTGGTTTTGAGCAATTCTTGCCATTGCCTGTTGTTGGAGGTCGGCTATGGCCTGTCCTTGTCGCTCAATTAAGGTCGTTTGACGGTTCAGTATGTTAATCATCTCTTGCTCGCGAGCGCGAGCGGATGCGGAAGTTGCATAAGATCTACTAGAGGAGTGGGCTCGTTGGGAGTTACTTTGGGTTGTTCTTCCTGGATTCAATCTAGTACTGGGAATAGTTCCTATATGGTCAGGGTTTGGTTGGACCTGCGGAGTTGGGGTCCGGTGAGTATTTCGCCCATGGTGAGCTTGGGTTCCAGTAGATCTAGCGGTGTTTCGGGTAGGTAGGGCGGTGCTGCTTGAATCTCCATGAGTGGAGGGAGGTGGTGTTGGAGAAGGTGGAGGAGGTGGTGGAGGAAGCAAATTCCGTAGGGTTTTAAGTGGTTGGGGATTAGTCCCGGTTCTAGGCTGAGAAGTTTGTGGTGGTTAAGAGTTGGTGGCGTGATTTTGACTTTGCGAATTATGAAGAGAATGGGGGCTACTTCTCGTTCCCGAATGGGATGTACGTGGTGGCTGCGAAACAGTCTCACGATTTTGATTAAGAATGTCTCGAAGGTCACCAACAGGTTGTGGTTGTTGATCATTATGGCTAACATTCCTGGGTCTGCCACGAGTTCTGCCAATGTGATCTCGGAGATCACCAACTTGGCGATCACCAGCTTGACTCCTTGTATAAACCATGATGGTTGTGGGAATGATGTATTATTCAGTCCCCACAGACGACGCCAATGTCGTGTCCTTAATCGAAACCAACCTTGAAGCTATGGAAGAACTTCAGGAATGATCTCAACCAAGATATTAATGTAGGACTCTTTTAGGATTTATGTATATCCAGTTAGGATAAACAGGTTCTCCCCAGTCAACAATGTGTGTGCTAGTGTCAACTTAGGGATGAGAAGACGTACCTTAGCCCCTACAGCATGGTGGTTCTTATAGGGGATTACCTGTATGTTCGTGGGCCTTTCTGATGAGGCTTGTGAAAAGGTAGAATTCAAGTAGGATTCGTAAAGGTCCTGATAAGGTTGCCTTCGTAAATCCTGTACGTAAGCCCTTATCCTTATCAAGTTTATCCAAGAAGCTACGTAAGACAATAGGGAAAGTTGTTAAGCTAAATGAGACTGTTAGGGATAAGGATAAGGTCGAATATCCTGTGCTCGGACCTAATCTAGTAAGTAGGGGTGGAAACAGGCCAGGCCAGGCTTTGGCCTTAACCAGGCCCGGCCTATATAAATTATTCAAGCCTGGCCTGGCCTATTACCCTATGTAAATCATTTTTTTCGAGCCTAGGCCTGGCCTGTTACAAGGCCTGGCCTGGCCTATAAGCCTGGTTAACAGGCCTGCATAATCTGAAATTCTTAAATAGGCCAGAAGGCCTAATATTAAATAGGTCGGCCCTTCTACTTAAAAGCCTACATAATTCTAAAACTTTGGCCGGTCTAACAATAATATTATAAACAACATGTTGCCGAACAAATTAGAGCAATAAAATTAAACAGGAGCAATAAAAATAAGTCTACAACAGTCAACAACATGCTGCCAAATAAATTGGAGCAATAAAAATAAATTGGAGCAATTAAAATAAGACTACAACAAACAACATGTTGTCAAATAGAAACAACAGTACTGATTAAAGTAACAAAGGAGATCAAATCTTCAAGAGAATCTCCTTCTCATCTTCCTCAATCCCATGTTCCTTCAAAACAAAAACAAAATTAACATGTTTAGATAATCAAATCTATAACATATAATAACAAAATTAACAAACTTAATAACACTAGTGTTTGTACCTTTTCTTTTCTCTTCACTGAATATTTGTTACGAAGCCAATCCCCACCACATATTAATGCTTCAATTGATTCTTCATTCAACTTTGAACGGTATTCATCAATTACTCTTCCACCAGCACTAAATGTGGATTCCGATGCTACGGTTGAGACAGAAATGGCAAGTATATCTGCAGCCATCTTAGATAAAACTTTATATTTCATGCTATTGTTCCTCTACCACTCTAACGCACAAAAAGAGCTATCACCATCTTCAGAATTAGGAATAAAAACAGGATCATCTAGATAAGCATCTAATTCAGATTTGATTGGAGGAATTGCTTCATGTTCACGCACAATGCTCATGAAATGTTGAAATCCAGTAGGCACAACAGATTTTGATGCAAGTGATGAAGGGTTTGGACCACTGCAACTACTCACTTGATTAGAAGAAGTTTCTTCCATAGAAGACAAATACTGATTATATAAGTCTTGTAAGGAATTACGTACCTTGCTCACATTGTCATAGGCAACTTCTTCAGGCTTATAGATCATAGGAAAGCATACATTAATCAAATGCAACTTACACCTAGGATCCAAAACACTTGCAATGGCCATCAAGAGATTGCACTCCCCCCAATATTTGTCAAACTTCTTCTTCATAGGGGCTGCCATTTGTCTCATGAAGTAGTCTTCATCCTCTAATGCATTGTCAATTGCAACCTTGACCCTTGCAACTTCTGCCAGATACAAGTTGGCCGTAGGATAATCATTGCCTGAGATTACATGAGTTGCCAAATTAAACACTTGCAAAAGTCGGCAAACTTTATCAACTTTGTCCCAATCATCATCTGATGGTGCATAATCATAATGAGGTTCTTTGTCTTTGTAACATGCAAAGACACTCTTAAACGTCAAAGCACAAGATAGCATCTCAAATGTAGAGTTCCATCTAGTAGGACAATGAATGACAAGCTTCCTCTCTTTCAAGTGCTTTTGCTCAACCAATTCACAAAAAAGCTTATAACCTTCCATCATTATGGTTGATATATTTCACACTTTCACGAATGTTACAAATCACATCCAAATCACATCCTTGATTTCTTTAAGTCCATCTTTCACCAATAGATTGAGGATGTGTGCACAACATCGAACATGAAACAAAGCACCATCAAGGACTAGTCTTGAATTACAAGATATGTTGCCTTTAAGTTTCTTCGAACAAGAATCATTGTAACTAGCATTATCAACCGAGATTGAAAACACCTTATTTTCAATTCCCCATGCTTTTAAACACTTGAAAATTGCATCAGCCACATCAATCCCACGCCTTGGAGCAGGCACTTTCACAAAGCTTAAAACTCTTTTTTGAAGTTTCCACCCCGCATCAATGAAGTGACCAGTGAGTACCATATATTCAACCACTTGATGACTTGACTTCCACATATCCGTAGTCAAACTAATCTTGCTTACACCTTTCAATAAAGCCTTCAGTTGTTTCTTCTCAGCTTCATATATTGCTATGCAATCATTTCTTACTGTTTTATGAGACATTTTCTGAAAGTCTGGGATTCCATATTGCAATGCCCATATCATACCTTGAGCATGCACAATATTAAAAGGAAGCTTGTGCATCATAACAGCTGTAGCAAGTGCTTCCCTCATCTTCTCATTAGAGTACCTAGCCCCGGAAGCAAGAAATGGATTAGCTGAAGTAGGTCGAAATGGAATGACTGGTTGATGTTGCGGAGCTTTCATTGCATTTTTCATTGCATCACATTTGTGTCTCAATAAGTGGCTAGTGCTCCATCCAGCTCCACTAATACTTAGTTTCTCTTTACAAAATTTGCACTTAGCTTTCCTAATGTCGTTGCCATAATCAACTTCATCAAAGTTAGCCCAACAGGGGGAAGTTTTAGGTCTCTTCCTTCTACTCTTAATGGGACAATCCACTTGATTAGTTGAGTCAGTTGTAGAATTTGTTGCATTCCCTTATTGTTGAGATGAATTTTCTGCTGCAACTTCCATTTCACTAACATCATTAGGAGCAATAGAAGTGGACATTATGTTGACCTGAACCAAAAAACATTAAAGGAAAAGTCTATATCAGTATACCCAAATTAACCAAAATGGAAAATTCATAATACAAAATGGAATACTAACCAAATTAACAAGATCTACTAACCAAATTCAGAATACTAAGATATACTAACCAAATTCAGAATACTAAGATCTACTTTTTTTTAGGTAAGAAAAAATTGATTATAAGACCAAACACAATAAAAACAAAGATACTAGTTGTGGCACAAAACCAACATTGGGATATTGACGATATTTTAATTAGTTTTAAGGAAGTTTAATTGGAAAATTACAAAAAAAGAATTGTTGACCTAAAATTTCCAATTTAGGAATGATTGACTACTGTAGTGGTTAATTAATTCAACAATATTAGCCATTTTTGAACATCATTAACTGGTTAAGTGATTAATTTTTCCTAAAGTGGAAATATTCTTACTTGCTATTCCTTTTTGTAAATTCCCTAATCTAATCCTTATCTTCATAATGTTCAGTCTATTGCTGTCTTTGTTTCATCATTAGCAACATGACAGCTTGTGGTGACTAATCTCTCTACACTCTTATCTCGGTGTACTTGTGTTTTTGCAGGGTAGGATAATCAACATTGCATCTGTTGTCGGTCTAGTTGGAAATGTTGGACAAGCCAATTATAGTGCTGCAAAGGAATATTCTAGCAGAAGCATCACGGTAGTTTTCTAAGATTATTTCCAAACCAGTGATTTTTCTACCCCGCATCAACAAAAAAAAATTGCAAAGATCTAAGATCTAAGATCTAAGATCTACTAACAAGATCTCAAACCAAAAATGCTTACCTGGATGAAGACGGAGACGAAGAAGGAGACGGCGACGGAAGACGGCGAGTCGGCAACGGAAGACCGATGGTGGTGAGGGATCTAGAGACCGCGTGGCGTGTGAGGGAGAGTGACAGAGCGAGAGGGAGAGAGGGAGTGAGTGAGTGACGAAGTGAGAGGGAGGGAGGGAGGAGTGAGAGCCGAGAGAGTGAGAGGCTGAGAGTGAGAGAGTGAGAGGCTGAGAGTTTCTACTTTCTAACTTGGGATTGGGTCTGAGGGATTTTTAGGGTTAGGACTTAGGATTAGGTTTTTAGTTTTTTTTATATTGGGTTAGGTTTTAAAATAAATATAAATATAATAATTTTTAAATATAATAATAATAATAATAATAAAATTATATAGGCCTAGGCCGACCTGTTAAGCTAAATAGGCTTTTAAAAAAAGCCTAGGCTTGGCTTGTTTAGGTTATATAAGCTTTTTAAATAGCCTGAGCCTGGCCTGTTTGCAAAAAAAGCCTGGCCTGAGCCTGGCCTGACATTCGGCCTGTCATAGGCCCTTGTAGGCCGGCCTGGCCTGTTTCCACCCCTACTCGTAAGCCTATAACGCTCGCTGGCTGTCCATAGACTCGATACGATGCACCGAGCGAATGGTAACCCGTATGTCTTGTTCCAGTGTTTAACTGGTCGGATTAAGGTTACTTTGATGGACCAAACTATTGGTCTACTACAATAATCAATTTAATATGTAACATCAAATCAAATCAAAGAAACGATAAATAAACAAATACATGAAAAAAAATAAAAGAAAAGATAGGAAGATACATCACATGATGATATTATGGAGGCAAGGACATGGTGCCCCGATAAATTTGCAAAATCAGGATGGACTATTTGTGCATTATTGGATTATTCTTGGTATACTATTTGGGATGCAAAACTTCTTCTCTCTCTCTCTCTCTCTCTCTCTCTCTCTTTGTGCTTCAATATCTGAACCTAACCATGTAACCTCCGCTCTCTCTTGTCTCTCTCTCTCTGTTTTTTTCCTTCATCTATTGTTTTCTCGGATTTCTGTGCACCTCTCTTCAAATATTTTTCTCCTCCTCTCCAAAGTGAAGAAATGACCTCTATTTATTGTAAAAAAAATCAAGTTTAGAAAAATTTGTCCAAAATCAATTGTAATTTTTTTCAAATATTTATGATTAAAACAAATTTTCAATTAAATCAAATTGATTCTCAATTTCTCAAATTGATTTTCAATATTTAAATTGATTTTGAATTGATTCTAAAAAAAAAAAGATTTGTAATCTTTTGAATTGATTGTCAAATTTTGAATTGATTTTCAATCATTTCAAAAAGAGGATAATCTTTTCCAAATAATTGAAATAAAAGCTTTCAATTGAAAAAGAAATATTCTCAACTCAAATCAAATTGATTTTCAATCATCTTTAATTGATTTCAAAAAATTTACCTGATTTGCAATCAATTCTCAATTTTTTTTGAATTAATTTTCAATCTTCTAAAAAAAATTGATAATTTCTTCCAAATAAAAACATATCATCAACTAAATTCAAATTTTTTTAATTGATTTGTGAAAATTTCAACATAAACTTTTCAATTAATTTTTATTTTTGAAAATTTTAATGCAAACTTTTTATTTTATTTTATTTTTTATAAATAAATCCCTAAAATAACTTAATTCAGCTGAATTAGAAAATAATGGGTCCAAAAAAACTTTTTTTTTATAAAATTCAATTATAAAAAATTGAGGATAAAAATCTAATTAACCAAAATATTTACAAAATATAATTTTTGATCCCGGACAAAATTGGGTGGCTACAGCTGCCCCTCTTTACTTGTTTCTTATTAGAGAGCAAGCAAACCGGGGTTTGCATGCTATCATGGTAAGGAACTAGTAAAGAAATAGACACCGATTTTGTTCGGGAAAGAAACGAGAAACATACCTGTTAGATCTGGAAATTCCTATTGAAGAAATAAATAATAAATAATCCTCAAAATGATCTTCGGCGCTTGTGCCGGGCGTCAAAAGACCCAAAATGATTTTCGACATATCTGCTGAGGTATCAAAAAGCCCAACAACAAAATGACTTTGGCATTTATGTCGGGTGTCAAACCCAAAATGATTTTTGACATTTCTGTCGGGGCATCAAAAAGCCCAATAACTACTATGATCCTTCAGCGTTTCCGCTAGGATATCATGAAAGCCTAATAACAACAACATGTTTGGTGAAAGAGATGACCTTGGATCAGTCACTCGAAATATGAAACAACCTTGGATCAGTTGCTCGAAGGGATGAGATAACCTTGAAACAGTTACTCGAAGGGATGAGATAACCTTGGATCGGTTAATCGTAGGGATGAGATAACCTTGGATCGGTTAATCAAATAATTGAGATGACCTTGGATTAGTCACTCAGAATATGAGACAACCTTAGATCAGTTGCTCGAAGAGATGAGATAACCTTGGATCAGTTACTCGAATAATTGAGACGACTTTGGATCAGTCACTCGGAATATGAGACAACCTTGGATCAGTTGCTCGAAAAAATGAGATAACCTTGGATCGGTTACTCGAATAATTGAGATGACCTTGGATGTCACTCGGAATATGAGACAACCTTGGATCAGTTGCTCGAAAAAATGAGATAACCTTGGATCGGTTACTCGAATAATTGATAGATTTATGAACAAAATATTTAATGGAATGACAAAAAGTGTGTTTTTGAATGTTTGAATGTGATGATGTAATGTGATGCATTATGAAAATGTTATGAAATGTAATGATGCTTGATGTATTTATTTTTATTTGACTTGCAACTGAATTTTGTAATGAAACGCTATGACCTCAAATGTATGCATGAGTTTGATGCATTTATGAAATATGATGCATGATGCAAATGTTTTTGTTTTCAATATTCTTTTAGGGGTATGCAAGATGTAGGATGCATGCGCATGGAATGAAGTCTAACTCAATGTAACATGTCCCTTTTTTTTTGTTTTTTTTTTTGCAACCATAATGGACTCGACCGAAGCATGGTTCACCATTTGAAAGGACAAGAATAAATTTGCCCTAGTTTCTTCATCTTTCCTGGTAATCTTCATACTTCAAAAGACAATTTTATCCCAAAAACTGCCCCAGTATCGACTTGATTTGTGCTTGGCTATCACATTTTTTTTATTATTTTTTTTAGAAAAATAATAATAAAAAAACTACCCCGGTGTTGACTTGATTCGTCTTGAATAGCATATGATCCCAATAAGTGCTTGAGAGAGCTTAGGAGAAAGCTTAATTTGTAGTGGCGATCGATCGCAAGATTTTTTTATTATTTTTCTTCATAAAAGAAAATAATAAAAAATCTGTCCAAGTATTGGTTTTCTTTATGTTCGAATAATATCAGGGCCCAATGTATGTGCCTGAGTGGATTAGGGAATCAACTCAACAATATTACCCCAGTATTGGCTTTGAAGAGGGATCACACCCCATAAATTGCCCTTATATGAAGACTTCATTCATTCTCTTTTATTTGACCCTAACTTTTGCCTAGGTCGTCCTTTCGGGTTTTCAACCTAGCGGGTTGCTCTAACTTTTGTTTAGGCCGCCATTTCGAGTTTTCAACTTAGCGAGCAATTTTCTTTCTTTCTTTCTTTTCTTTTTTTTTTATGCATATTTATTTAACAAGAAATACTAATGCAAATATCATGTGATAAAAAGTGTTTGAGTTGATATGAAAGTGATGGTCTTGGTGTAAATTAATGCATACATTAGAAATGAGATATTTTCATCAAAATTTCCAAAAGTCAAAGGAGTCAGTTTTATGTTCACCTTGGTGTGTTTCTCAAGCAAATCAATCCTCAATAAGGTCTTTTAAGCTTGTAACGTGGCGGCCAAGGGCTTCGAGGCTTTCATTTTCAAATAAAAGGATATGAGGCTCAAAATATTTCTGTTTTCCTAACCCTTCTTATTCCTCCATTTTCTCCTTCTACCTAGTCTTTCCAAACAAAAGGATATGAGGATTTTCTAATGGTTGTAACGTGTGGTTAAGGGGTGATGATGTGGTTTGTGAAAGAATGGATATAAAGGCCCAAAATTGATGTGGAGCTTAAATGAGAATCTTTATTTGGTGTGACTCTTAGCGTGGTCCGTGCAAGCATCGCGAATTCTCCCATCATGCTTCTTGAACTTTTTTTTTTGTATTTTTGCTTTCATTCTTTTGACTTTAGTTTTCTTGGAATATCCGTGTGCTCTTTATTTTTCTTGCTTGATCTTTAACCACGAAAACCTCTTTCTTTATATTTGATTCTCATTATTGCTCGGGTAAAAAATTGTTTTTGAGATTTTAAGAATAAAATTTTCTGTTGGAGCCCAAATGGGTTGAACAATGGATCAAATGTGTTTGGGTTTATGAAAAAAGTAATCCTCTTGATATTTGAATAATTGGAAAAAATTGTTTGAAAAACTACCCGCCCCAGGTTATACACATGTTATGGGTTAAATGAAATAATCTCCCTTTCAAAATTTCAAAGCTCAATGGGGTAACTAGGGGTATCTCCTTAGTGTTTGGGATTTTCAAAGAGTGCCTTGTATCATTGAAAGAATCTACTTGAGGGTCCACACCAATGATGGATTTCAATTACTCTTTCCAGTTTCAAAATTAAATCAAATATCTCAAGTCAATGCAAGAATTATTTTTTTTTATGATTTTTATCTATTGGAAATGTGGTGAAATGGTTTATTCACATGATCAAACACTAGTAAATGCTTATTAAAATGATATGCAATGACAACTTCTTTTGTTTTTTTTTTACATTAATGAAATGAATTGTCAGTTGTGATCTCTTCATTGTTGAGCCTGTGTAACCGAGGTTTGAAGCCTCATTCAAAATGGTTCATTTGTCCCTTCATTCAATCCACTTTGTTCTTAAGATTATTTGATGACTTTAACGTGTCAATGGACCTTGCTTATAATCGAGTCCAAGAAGGTGCTTTGGAGAAATAGTGATGGAACCTAGACTTTTCAAAGAATTTTTTTTTATGAATGATGCACATGAATATGATGATGCAAAATGCATGATGCAGTGCCCTTAGAATCCACAAGATCCTATTTGGGGTGATTGAAATATCTATAGACCACAGTCTTATGACATTGTTCTATGTTACAACTAAAGTGTAACACTCTAATTTGATGACTTGAAAAATTGTATATATTTTTTAATTTTTGATTGACACAATCCCCACAGCTTTTTCGAAGGTTAAGTAGGTAACAGATTAACTATTTTGACACCTCTTAATCTTTGATAGTGAATGAAGGAGAACCATGACTTACTTATTCAAGTTTCAAAATAGTTAGCTACACAAAGTGTACTCAATGGTGGCTCAAAATCTCTAAAGGCCCTCGGATCGCCCTCACTCTTTAAGGTGAGGACCCATTTCGTAAACGGTCGACAAGAGGTTGGTTACGCCTCCAAAAATAGGTAGGACGCACCTCCAAATTAGGTCGTGCTCACGAGAAATGGTTCCCAATCCGAGTGGTACTTTCGTACACTACAAGAGACCATACACTTGGTAAGTCAAAGGTAGGATAAAAGCACCCCTAAACTTAGGGTTTAAATAATAGTACCCGGGTGTAGGGTTTCTGTAACATCCCGCTATTTTTAATTCTTTTAGTAAAATAATTAAATAATTTAATATGAAGTTTTCAAGATTTGAGTTTCAGAATAAAATTATGATTTCATCATTATATTTGAAATATGTTTTCTAGTCAAAATAAGTATAAATTTGTTATCATACGTTTTCCAAAAAATAAAGTAGTACTTTTATTTAGTTTAATTAACATTTTGACAGGGAGCTCAAGTGGCAAGCCTTATAGGCTTTTTCATAAATAGTTTCTTTAGAAAAATATGTTTAACTTAATATTTTGAGCGTCCCTGTAAATTTTCATATTCTTCGGAGGCTGTTATTTTTAGCTTCTGCACTGGTTTAATATATTACCGGTTTAAGTTATATATAATAATTTTCTACTTCAAAATTTTAAATATTATATATTATCAAGTTTAATATCAAGATTGAGAAAATTTATTTACTTTTGAATTTCGATAAATTTTCTTACGCAATAGCTATCCGGAGGGAACGGTAACTTTATTATTTTTCAATCAGTTTTGAGTTATTCAAAATACAATATTGTTTTACCTAAACGTATTTTATTTTTAGTATCATCAAACTTTTAGTTATAATCCAAAATACCTACACAAATTGATCCACAAATGACTACAAAACAAAATATATTATATTTCCCCATTACTACCCACAGTTCCCCGTCCCACCCATAATATGAAGATAAGAAGCTAGTGGCCACATGGCCAGCGTGAGAAGAAAGAAACTAGGAGAGAGAAAGAGTCTCAATGAAATAATAGAATGAGTAGCAGCGAGAGAACTAGGCGGCACCGAAGGGAGTATGTTTCTTTTTCTTTCCTTTCCGGTCCAATAATTCAAGATACAACCGTCCAATCTCAAATCCTTTTTAGGTATATATCCTCCTCAACTCCCTCTATCTATTTACCTAATTTATTCGACGATCCGTCAATAATTTTATTATCCCTATATTTTCAAATAAAGATATGTTTTAAGGAAAAGTAATATATTTTTATTGTATAATGATATATATTTATTATTTTGACAAAAATGAATTTATTTGACATATATATATATATATATATATTTTAATGTTATAATTAGTTTTATCATATGTCCCTATTTAGATCCAACACGCTTTTGACCTTGACCTTGGAGCAAGTCGCGGATGTAAACGTGGCTCTGTCGTTATTGCTAGGATCTCTAAGGTAAGGGGAGTGTCTTTTCCACACTTTGAGTTAGGGATAGTTATAATTTATAATAGAATTTGGGATTAATGGTTGAATTGGATTGTGGGTAACAAATTAAGATTTGTTTAGAGTTTGATTAGGAGTAAATAATATATTATGAGTAGATCTTATCTTATTTGGAAATAATTCTATTTAATTTCCCTTTGTATGATATTAAAGTAGGAAGTGAAGAATCCTAGGGAGTTGATTTATTTTAAGCACCCCGAGACATACCTGAGTATGTCGACTAATTTGTTGATATTTGGTGGTTGTTACGCATTTTGTGTTATCTGTTAGAAACTTATTATGTTCAAATAAGTGCTTAGTGTGACTGATTTTGATTATTGATGGTCTAATAAAATAATATAAAAGGAAAAAGAGAAAATGATGAGACTATTTTTGAATATTTCATTTTGCATTCATGCATAACATTCCATAATGAATCTTTCTTATTTGAAGTTGAGACTAATGAATAAGTATTTTAAAAATATTATGTCTCAAAGTCAAATAAGAAGGATGTCACCTACGTGTGTGCGAAGTTATAAGGAGGTGAGAGAGCCTGTGTGGCATAGCCTGTGTGGCAAACTTTGAGCCTGTGTGGCAAACCTTTTAGCCTGTGTGGCATAGCCTGTGTGACAAACCTTTTAGCCTGTGTGGCAAACCTTTTAGCCTGTGTGGCATAGCCTGTGTGACAAACCTTTTAGCCTGTGTGGCATAGCCTGTGTGGCAACTTACTGGGCCTGTGTGGCATAGCCCGTGTGGCAACTATTGAGGGTGGATTGCGGGTCCTTATGGCCATTGCGTGAGTAAGCCTGTGTGGCATGATAGGTCACATTGAATCCTAGGTTTGAATTGTTAATTTGGAAAGAGAAATATCGATTTAAAATGATAAACGTGGATTTGGAATGAGAAAGTGGAATGTATGAAATGATAAGGCAATGGCCTAAGAAAACTAGGATTCAATGGCGTACCTACTAAGAGTAGTGAGCATGCATTGGTGTGCATAGCATGGACTATGAAATGCATTGATGGCTATGTGTTGCTTGACGTATACTTTATGTGAGAATGTTGATGATTGTGATAATAAATAAATTGGGAAATCTGCCTTCCACATGTCCGAATGACTTGAAAATTTTATATGATGTTATGTTATATATTTGGTTTTTCCTTGTAAGTTTTCATGATATTTGGAATTGTTTCGATATTTTACATAATTGCATTTCGGTTACAGCTATGTAAAAATCCACGTTTTCGGGTTTTCGGGTAAATGATAGATGTCATACTTCCGTAATTCCGATTGGCCTGAATTTTGGATATGTCGCCTCTGTGTATATATATATATATATATATCATTGAGTTATGCAAAGTTTCGTGTGAATTGGAATTGAAATGATACGGGTTTGATACTTATCCTATTTAATGGTGAGTGTGCTTAAATGACCTATTTTGACATGAAAAGTGTGATTTACATACTTTAATGCATATATTGTCTTGGCTGGACTGTATGAATGAGGTGTGATGTTTAAGTATTATAATTTGACATTTTTGAATTATTTACTAATGATGATGGACACACACACCATATAATAATAAAGAAAGTCGTTGATATTAATGTGAAATTTAGTGAATTTGGAAGTGAATATGTGTAAGATATTGACATACGAATATGGTGAATTTGTTGGTGTAAATTCAATGCTCCTAATTATGTGGATTATATTTTGATGATGACAAAGTAATTAACAATCAAGCCTTGAAGACATTGCAACATCAACAACAACAACAAATCAAAAAAAGAAGACAAGTGCCCAATCATTCTCAATCAAATATTAATTGTAAATTTCTAATTTATGTTGAGAGTGGGTAGAAATAGTTAGTCTCTTCTAGGAATAAAATTTTATATGACTATTAGGTTGAGATTAACTAAAATTAATACTTGAGAGGAAAAATAAAATTGAAAATTAATTTTTCTCATGTTTGATCAAAATAATCGAGTATTTTTAGAAAGACTCGAGTATATACTCGAGTATTCTGTAAAACACTCGAGTATTTGTGCCAGGTCAGCAAATATGACCGTTAGTCTTGTTCGTGCACCAAATTCTTGTTGACTGGTCAAAAAGACTCGAGTATTTCATAAAAGACTCAAAAACCAAATTGAGGGCATTTGAGTCTCATCCAACCCAAGAGAGCATTTCAGAACCTAATTGTAAAATTTCTCTTTGAATTTGTGCAAGAACAAACAAGACAACAAGATCATATTGATTCAAGCTTTCTTAATTTCCTCTTCTCAAGTGTTAATTCCCAAAAAGCTCAACTTCTCACTCATATTGCCATTTTATTCCAAGTTGAGTTTTAGGCCTCAATTCATACATTGAGCTGTGCTTATTTGTGCTAATCCATTGTGAGATTAGTAATACACATACAAAAAGCTTGATTATTCAAAGTCTTGGATTGTTCCCAAGCAAACCCTAAGTGGCTTAGGGTGTTGGAGTCTTGAGAGGTTCTCAAGCACAAGACTAGGAGGTTCCTATCCCGGTGGAGTTTCTTGAAGGGAGTTCAAGGAAGCTTTTGAAGAGTTCTTCATTCACCGGAATCAAATTGGGGTAGAAATCAAGAGTTTGGTACACTCTTGAAGGGTTAGGTTGAGTGAGGCCATTCTCAAGCAATCCTTGTAATTTCTAACAATTTGATTATTAGTAGAAACTCCTAAGTGGTTAGGAGGACTGGATGTAGCTCATTGTTGGAGTGAACCAGGATAAAATTGCTTGAGTGTTGGTTTATTGCTTTTAATCTACTTTCTAGCTCAATCAACTTAAGTCATTTCAAACTATTAGGATTTATACAATTAGGTAGCAAGGTCAAGGAATCTTGATGTTAAAAGTTTATTTAGATTGCTTGCTAATCTGTTGGATAAGTTCCTGTTTAGTATTGAATTGATTTGAGTTAAATTGCTGGATTTTCGTTTCTGGTTTTACTGCTATCTGTCAGGAAAAAATTGAGTATATTTAGAAAGACTCGAGTTGTTCATCCTTAAAAAACTCGAGTATTTCACAAAAGACTCGAGTATTTCGTGTCTGATTCCAGAAAATTTAGTCTTAGCTCCATTCTTCAATTATCATTTGAAATATTTGGTATTAGTGCTTCAAAATACTATTCACCCCCTCTAGTATTTGCTTAGCCCGCTTGTTGGTTTCCAACAAGTGGTATCAGAGCTCGGTCGAAAGATCGAGTGTAACAACTTTTTCGAAAAATATCCTTTTGCAAACTAAATGGGCTCTAGAAATAACTTTGGTGGAGAAGGAGCTTCAATAAACCGTCCTCCACTATTTAATGGTGAAGGATATGTTTATTGGAAAACCCGCATGAAAGTTTTTATTGAAGCAATTGATATGGATATTTGGGATGCAATTGAAAATGGTCCTTTTATTCCCAAAAAGAAAACTAATGAAGAAATTGTTGAAATTCCAAGGAGTAGTTGGAATGATGATGAAAAGAGGAAAGTCTCATTTGATTTAAAAGCTAAAGACATCATCTTTTCGGCTCTATCCCATGATGAATTTTATAGAGTTTCCCAATGTAAATCGGCAAAGGAAATGTGGGATACTTTGCAAGTCACACATGAGGGAACAAGTGAAGTAAGAGAGGCAAGATTGAATTCTCTAACTCACGAATATGAATTGTTCCACATGTTGCCAAATGAAACCATTAGTGACTTGCAAAAGCGATTCTCTCACATAGTTAATCATTTGATTTCCTTGGGAAAAGTATTTCGCAATGGTGAAACTACTAACAAAATTCTAAGATGTCTTGATAGGAGTTGGCAACCCAAGGTAACCGCCATCAAGGAATCAAAAGACATAAATAGCATGGACTTAGCCACTTTATTTGGCAAACTCCAAGAGCATGAGATGGAACTTACAAGACTTGGGATGCATGAGGAATCAGACAAAAAGAAAAAGGGCATAGCACTCAAAGCTTCAACCAAAGCTACAAAAGAAGTTGAAGAATGCTCTACAAGTGAAGACTCCGATGGTGAACCAAATCAAGAAGAATTTGGGATGTTTGTGAAAAGATTCAACAAATTCTTCAAAGGGAAGAAAGGTGGCTCTTCATCCAAATTCAAGAGAACCAAAGACTCCAAACAAAGAGAAAAGAGTACCAATGATGGAGTTAAGTGTCATGAATGTGGTGGGGTTGGTCACATAAGAATGGAATGTGCCACATTCTTGAAGAAGAATGACAAGAAGACCCAAGAGACCAAGGGGAAGCGTGCATACATTGTTTAGGATGCACCGGAGAAGATCAATGAATCATCTTCAAGTAGTTTCGGTGATGAAAATGCAAACCTTTGTCTCATGGCCAAGAACAATCATGAGTCCTCATCAAGAGCTAATCATGACATGGGTGAAAGTGATGATGAGGTAACCTCTAGCTCTTCTTGTTCCTCTTCAAACTCCATTTCCTATGATGATTTGCAAGAAGCCTACAATAAAATGTTAGTTCAATTTAGAAGGCTTGCTAAAATTAATAAGGAAAAAGGAAAGAAAATTTTGGAGTTTCAACAAGAAATCGATGAATTGCAAAAATCTATAAATGAGTTGAAACTTCAAAATGAATCCTTGGAACTTATTAATTCTAGTCATCAAAGTGATTGTGCAAATCATGAGGAGATTATCACTCCATGTGAGAGATGTGATGAACTTGAAAAGGAAGTGAAAGAGTTGAAAAACAAACTCACAATCTCACATAGTGATAGAAACCTCAACCGGTTGTTGAACTCTCAAAGACATAATCACAACAAAACCGGTTTAGGATATGTTCATAAGAAGGACAAAAAGTACAAAGTGGTTGGAACATTTTCTAAGAAAAACTCATCAAAGAAACCAACTTGTACTTATTGTGGAAAAGTTGGACATATCAACATTGAGTGCCATATTAAGAAGTTTGAAATGAAAAAGGGCACTTATATGTGGATTAAGAAGGGAGAAAGTCCCAACACTAACCCTAAGGGACCCAACATTGTTTGGGTACCCAAAATGAACAAGTGATTTCATTTTGTAGGTGTGCCTTCGAACGGGAAAACAATTGTGGTATCTAGATAGTGGTTGTTCGAAGCACATGACGGGAGATAAGCGGCACTTCATTGAGCTTACTCCAAAGGAAAAGGGTTATGTCACTTATGGGGACAACAACAAAGGCAAAATCCTTGGTATTGGTAAAATCGGAAACTCTTCAAACTTGATTATTGATAATGTGCTCTATGTTCAAGGATTAGAACATAGTCTCTTGAGCATAAGCCAATTATGTGATATTGGTAATCATGTAGTTTTTACCTCTACCCGTTGCCTCATTAAAAGTGACAAAGATGAATCAATCAAATTTGTTGGTAGAAGATCAAATAATACTTACTTAGTTGATTTGAACAAAGTCACTTCTTTGGTCACTACTTGTTTGGTGAGCAAAGAAAATGACACTTGGTTATGGCATCGTAGGGTCGCTCACATAAATGTAAACCAATTGAAGAAAATACAATCTAAAGATCTAGTAGTTGGTTTACCGAAGCTAAATTTTTCTATTGAAGGTGTTTGTTCTCCTTGCAATAAATGTAAACAAACTAAAAACACCTTTGGATCAAAAACGGTGATGTCCACTTCAAGGCCATTAGAAATGCTTCATATGGACTTGTTTGGACCATCACAAGTAAAAAGCTTTGGTGGCAACTATTATGCATTGGTGATTGTTGATGACTTCTCTAGGTTTACATGGACTCTATTTTTAACCACTAAAAGTGAGACCTACAAATCTTTTAAACATCATGTCAAACTTTTGCAAAACCAAGTAAATCAAAAAGTAATTATTATTCGTACCGATCATGGTGGAGAATTTGAAAACCACAAATTTGATAGATTTTGTGCTAAAAATGGTATTGAGCACCAATTCTCCGCACCAAGAACTCCGGAACAAAACGGAGTGGTAGAGCGGAAAAATAGGGTGCTAGAGGAACTTGCTAGAACCATGTTAAATGATTATGAAGTACCTCAATATTTTTGGGCCGATGCCGTCAATACGGCTTGTTATATTTTAAATGTATTTTGATAAGGCCCTCTTTGGATAAAACCCCCTATGAACTTTACAAGGGAAGAAAGCCAAACATATCTCATTTTCATGTTTTCGGATGCAAAGTTTTTGTTTTAAATAATGGAAAAGAACACCTTGGCAAGTTCGATTCCAAATCCGATGAAGGCATATTTTTAGGCTATTCTTCTCATAGTAAAGCTTATAGAATTTTCAACAAAAGAACTTTAACTATTGAGGAATCAATTCATGTTGTTTTTAATGAGTCTTCGAAAGAAGATAGTGTTTTTTGTGATGATAGGGAAAATGGCATTGATTTTTCAAAAGAAGAAAAAGAGAGAGAGATATCAAAAGTTGATGAAGGAGAAGTTAGGGAAGAACTTCCTCCAACTTGGAAATCGGTCAAGGCTCATCCTATAGACAATGTCATAGGAGATATGTCAAAGGGAGTACTAACTCATAGGTCTATTCAAAACATTTGCCACTATGTCTCCTTTGTTTCTCAAATTGAACCCGATTCAATTAAAAAGGCCATTGAGGATGATCATTGGGTTCTTGCTATGCAAGAAGAATTAAACCAATTTGAAAGAAATGAAGTTTGGGATTTAGTCCCTAAACCCGATGATCATACCATAATTGGTACTAAATGGATTTATAGAAACAAACATGATGAATACGGGTTGATTATAAGAAACAAAGCTAGACTAGTAGCTCAAGGGTACAACCAAGAGGAAGGTATCGATTATGATGAGACCTTTGCTCCGGTTGCACGTCTTGAAGCTATCCAAATTTTACTTGCTTTTGCTTCAATCATGAAATTCACTTTATATCAAATGGATGTTAAAAGTGATTTCTTGAATGGGTTTATAAATGAAGAAGTGTATGTCAAACAACCCCCCGGTTTCGAAAATAGTGAATTTCCAAACCATGTTTATAAATTGAAAAAGGCACTCTATGGATTGAAACAAGCTCCTAGAGCTTGGTATGATCGATTGAGTTCCTTTCTATTAGAAAACAAGTTTCAAAGAGGGAAGGTTGATAATACACTATTTATTTATAAAACCAAAGATGACATATTGTTAGTACAAATCTATGTTGATGATATCATTTTCGGTGCTACTAACGTGTCTCTTTGTAGAAAGTTTTCAAATTTAATGAAAAAGGAATTTGAAATGTCAATGATGGGAGAACTGAAGTTCTTCCTAGGCTTACAAATAAAGCAAGTCAAGGAGGGGATATTTGTGCATCAAGGGAAATATTGCAAAGAGCTCCTTGAGAAATTCGGATTGGACAAGTGCAAGGAAGCCTACACTCCAATGAGCACATCATGCTACCTAGACAAGGATGAACAAGGTACACCGGTTGATGTCAGTAAGTATAGGGGTATGATAGGTAGTCTCGTATATCTCACTGCATCTAGACCGGATATTATGTTTAGTGTATGCATGTGTGCTAGATTTCAAGCTAATCCTAAAGAATCTCACCTATCCGCAGTTAATCATATATTTAAGTATCTAAAAGGAACAATTAACACTTGTTTATGGTATCCTGCTGATGCCAATCTTAGTTTAGTTGGTTACTCGGATTCCGACTTCGCGGGATGCAAGCTTGATCGCAAAAGCACCAGTGGTACGTGCCATTTTTTGGGAAGTTCATTGGTGTCTTGGTTTTCGAAAAAGCAAGCTTGTGTTGCCCTTTCTACCGCCGAAGCGGAATATATCGCAGCCGGTAGTTGTTGTGCTCAACTATTATGGATGAAACAACAATTATCGGATTTTGGTTTGAAACTTGAAAATATTCCGATTAGATGCGATAACACGAGTGCAATCAACTTGACCAAGAATCCAGTGTATCACTCAAGAACTAAACACATTGAAATAAGACATCACTTTTTGAGAGATCATGTGCAAAAGGGTGATTGTACAATTGAATTTGTTAGTACCACAAATCAATTAGCCGACATTTTTACAAAACCTCTACCAAGGGACACCTTTTATCATATTAGGAGAGAACTTGGTATTTTAGATGAAGCTAATATAGGCTAATTGCTTTGTGTGCCATTTTTGGAAAATCACCATATTAGCCTTACTCCAATGTGTTCTTGATTCTTAGTAAATTTGTCCTTGATGATATTTGAAAGAGTATGTGTTAATTGTATGTGATTCTAGACTGTATTCCAAGTTGGTAGTGAAGCATATGTTTTTGATTTGTGTTTGGTCTTTTAAAACTGAGTTTTTCCATTATGTTCTGTCAAAATACTCGAGTATTTCATAAAGAACAACTCGAGTATTGATGAATATACTCGATTATTTTTGAAAGTTTATATATTCTCTCAGCCCCTCACACTCGAGTTTTTCGAACCTCTTTCTCTTCTCTCTCGGTTTTCTCATATCTCTCTCCTCAAAACTCTGATTTTACTCAAAATTTTGCCAAATCTTACTAGTTTTACATCCTCTAAACACTTTTCGTCCATTATTTCAACAAATTTCAACAAATTTCACCCTCAAATCCGTCACCCCCTTTTCAAACCCTAACTTTCCAAAACTTCAATTTTCTCCAAAATTCTTCTATGGCTTCATCATCTGGAAAAGGAAAGAGAGTACGGATTGCAGAATCATCATCCGAGGAGGACATTCCAGAGTATTATCAAGAGGATGAGTGTTTGGAAAGGTTGGAGGGCTTTGCTACGAGAACTTTCGGTGTTGTCACATGGATCAACAGTGCTTTTCTCGAAAGTAAGGGTTTCTCATTTGTTTCTAACCTTAGGTACCAAAAACTTATTCAATTTCTGGAATTCAATGGTCCTATCTTTCCTAGGCTAGTTAGAACCTTTTATGCGAACCTTAGGCTACATAATGATGTCATGGAATCCATGGTAGAAGGAGTAAGGTTCAAAATTGGCGTTAAGGATATTTTCCATGCTTTTGGGCCTTCACGACATGGGGACAACTCCCTAAAGGCAGATGCCGATGGGATCTTTCAAAGTTGTTTGCGCCCTGGTCGTGTATGGACCGAAGGGATTAAGCATTCCTCCTTGATGACTGTCCAAACTAGGGTGCTGCACTACATAGTTTGCCATCAGTTAGTGCCTCAAACCTCACCAAATTATGCTAAACCCACAAACAATGAACTTAGACTTGTTAGTGCTATCCTGAACAATGAGAAGCTGAATTGGTGTCTCATAATTTTGGATAGAATGCTAGCTGCTGCAAAATCTAAACACCCTAAGACCTTGCCTTATCCCATGCATGTGTGTTACCTTTTGAGAAACTTCAGAGTGCCTATCCCACGAAATGAAGAGTCAAAGACTCTTCATGTTAACCAGCACTGCCTCAACAATGGTACCCTGAGTCATCAAGGCATGACGTTTCATGAACCTTCTGGGCAATACTTGTATCAGTCTGACATAGCTGAGTTGGAGCGGGCTGCAAATGTTGCAGCTCAACAAGGGGTAGATGCCCAACATTTGGAAGAGGAGGCTGCAACATTTGCACAGGTTGAAGAAGGGGACCCTATTGAGAATGAAATTAATTTTGATGACTTTGCTGGATATGACAACTCGGGATGGAGAAACAATGTTATCACACGGCTGGACACTCTAGATGGGAGGATGGACTCTCTTGTGCATGCTATGGACGCCCAGCGTGATGACTTTGTTAGCCTGGACACTAGGATGAGTGCAGAGTCTGCCATGTTTTATTCTCACTTGAATCAGCACTCGGACCAGATTAATTCCCGCCTGGATCAGCAGTCAGAGCAGATGAACCGCCGGTTTGATGAGATGATGGCGGCCTTCTCTCGGTTTTATCCTCCTCTAGATGATCCTGCTCCATCCATGTTCTGATGATGTTGTCCTTTGGATTTTATCTTAGTTTTCTTTATGTTGGCTTCTGTTGCATTTTCTGTATTTTGAAAACTTGGTGTTTGAATCTTTGGGTTTGTCATGGTATTTTTCGTTTGGACCTCCTGTTTAACACTATGGTGCTATTATGATGTTATTGACTTTCGTTTTCATTATGGTGTTTTTATTGCATAGCTTCAGGGGGAGCTCTTTATTATTTTTATTATGTCTCTGTTTTATTGCATAGTTGGTTATGGGGTTTTCCAATTATGCACCTCTCCTCCCTTGATCTTTTTCTTAATTGTTACACCTTTTTGGATCATGACAAAAAGGGGGAGAGATATTATACACTTGTCTTGATATTGTTGCACCTAAATTTTTCTAATTATGGTATATACTCTGATAATTGTTGAATACTCTAATACCATAGGCTTGGTGCTAAAATTAAATTGTCTTAACCTCTTGTACAAGTTGAATTTTTAGATAGGTGAAAAGGATCCTATAGTGAGGGGGAGTTGCACCTTCAAGTGGTTTCAAGCTCAACAAATGGTACAAGTGTTAATTATTTTGTCATCACCAAAAAGGGGGAGATTGTAAATTCAATGCTCCTAATTATGTGGATTATATTTTGATGATGACAAAGTAATTAACAATCAAGCCTTGAAGACATTGCAACATAACAACAACAACAAGTCAAGAAAAGAAGACAAGTGCCCAATCATTCTCAATCAAATATTAATTGTAAATTTCTAATTTATGTTGAGAGTGGTTGAGAGTGGGTAGAAATAGTTAGTCTCTTCTAGGAATAAAATTTTATATGACTATTAGGTTGAGATTAACTAAAATTAATACTTGAGAGGAAAAATAAAATTGAAAATTAATTTTTCTCATGTCTGATCAAAATACTCGAGTATTTTTAGAAAGACTCGAGTATATACTCGAGTATTCTGTAAAACACTCGAGTATTTGTGCCAGGTCATCAAATATGACCGTTAGTCTTGTTCGTGCACCAAATCCTTGTTGACTGGTCAAAAAGACTCGAGTATTTCATAAAAGACTCGAGTATTTTTGTCCAGTCAGCAAAAATGAACGTTGGAGAGACTCAAAAACCAAATTGAGGGCATTTGAGTCTCATCCAATCCAAGAGAGCATTTCAGAACCTAATTGTAAAATTTCTCTTTGAATTTGTGCAAGAACAAACAAGACAACAAGATCATATTGATTCAAGCTTTCTTAATTTCCTCTTCTCAAGTGTTAATTCTCAAAAAGCTCAACTTCTCACTCATATTGTCATTTTATTCCAAGTTGAGTTTTAGGCCTCAATTCATACATTGAGCTGTGCTTATTTGTGCTAATCCATTGTGAGATTAGTAATACACATACAAAAAGCTTGATTATTCAAAGTCTTGGATTGTTCCCAAGCAAACCCTAAGTGGCTTAGGGTGTTGGAGTCTTGAGAGGTTCTCAAGCACAAGACTAGGAGGTTCCTAGCCCGGTGGAGTTTCTTGAAGGAAGTTCAAGGGAGCTTTTGAAGAGTTCTTCATTCACCGAAATCAAATTGGGGTATAAATCAAGAGTTTGGTACACTCTTGAAGGGTTAGGTTAAGTGAGGCCATTCTCAAGCAATCCTTGTAATTTCTAACAATTTGATTATTAGTAGAAACTCCTAAGTGATTAGGAGGACTGGATGTAGCTCATTGTTGGAGTGAACCAGGATAAAATTGCTTGAGTGTTGGTTTATTGCTTTTAATCTACTTTCTAGCTCAATCAACTTAAGTCATTTCAAACTATTAGGATTTATACAATTAGGTAGCAAGTTCAAGGAATCTTGGTGTTAAAAGTTTATTTAGATTGCTTGCTAATCTGTTGGATAAGTTCCTGTTTAGTATTGAATGGATTTGAGTTAAATTGCTGGATTTTCGTTTCTGGTTTTACTGCTATCTGTCAGGAAAAACTCGAGTATATTTAGAAAGACTCGAGTTGTTCATCCTTAAAAAACTCGAGTATTTCACAAAAGACTCGAGAATTTCGTGTCTGATTCCAAAAAATTCAGTCTTAACTCCATTCTTCAATTATCATTCGAAATATTTGGTATTAGTGCTTCAAAATACTATTCACCCCCCCTCTAGTATTTGCTTAGCCCGCTTGTTGGTTTCCAACAGTTGGTCCTTGGTCTGATCTGATTATTAGTCTTGAATTCTTGTTATGAGCTATGTACTATCTTATAATTCATTGTGTTGTGAAAAGGTCTCATCCTTAGTGGTTAACATTTTAGGTGCATAATCAAGGAGTTTGAAGATCAGAGTGCGCAGCGGACAAGTCGAAAAAGGGAATTCCAGTTGAAGCTATTTATATTATGAATGAATTCCCCCAATGTGTATTATAAACTTGTTTTGTAAAAAGAAATTTTCAATTCAATAATTTTTTTTAAACTTAAGTTTGTTAATCTTTTAATTATAAATCGGGGTGTTACAGTTTCCGTGTGTGCAAAGATTCGTGTAAGAAAAAACTATTTCGAGGACATACAAACCCTTTTTTTTTAAATAACAAAAATGATTACAATAAAGAATTAATATACAACTAAACAAATATATATATATATATATATATATACAATAAACAATTAATTAAAGGAAACCATTTAAAAAAATAGGTCTATTAAAAATAACCAATCATTTATGCTTGACTCTCTTTTTTAGGTTATGTCCCCAGCAGAGTCGCCAACTGTCGCGGCCGAGGTCCCGGGTCGCCCTCGGAGTGTAACACTCTCACTTTTATTAGTAAATTTTAGGTTTTATTAAAATCGGAGTTTGAAAATTTCTTTTTAATACTTAAATTTCTTTAGAAGGTTTTACGAAAATCCGGCAGAGTTTCCTCTGTTTTTCGGACTTCCCAAAAATTTTCTTCTAAAAACCTGTCAGTCCAGAATTGTTTAAAAACATAAACAACAACAGTTAAAAGTCATAACAGATCCTAACGCCGGATTAATGCAATTTCAGGGTAAACTACTAATTTATATATTATTTACAAAAAGTATTTATCCACTCAAAATAGGTAAAACACATTCCACGTAGTGGAACTTAAAATCCTACTCGGCCAGCACTGGGGTATGCTCCACGTGTGTACCTGAAAAATATTAACCACACAGGGGAAGCATCACACAGAACTTAAAAGAGAGATTTCTAAGCAGATATATACGACACACCAAGACCATTAAAACCTATACTATACTACATAATTCATGCTCTTCTTTTCCTCTTTACTTCCTAACTGTTTCCCAATTCTTTTTCTTTTTAATTGTTTCCCCTTAAATAATCCCTAACCTCTAATTATTCTTATTCCTCATTACTTTCGCTCTATCCTGTTTACTCCTTTTTCCTAATCACCCTAATTTCCCTATTCCCCCTCTTTCCAGCTAACCTATTTCTTTTCTTCTTTTCCCATAACCACTCTATTAGCCATTTTTCCTTTCCATTATCATTTTCATTTCCTTTCCCATTTTTATTTCCTTTTTATTCCATTTTCATTACCCTTTTCCATTAATCAATGATAGGTCCCTATCCGTTTCCGTTATCCCTTTTTCTTGTACTAAATTTTTCCATTACCTTGACCATAATCCATTCCCTTTAATTCCTTTACCAATTCCATTTTTATTTATTTCCTTTATTCATTTTCCATTATGTGTAACCTCAATCAGAGATCTACACACCGTGTTTGCAACCACAAACAGTGATCTGCAAACGCTGTGTATGCAACCACAGACAGTGATCTGCATACGTATGCAACCACAAACAGTGATCTGCATACGTGTATACAACCACAAACAGTGATCTGTATACACCCATCTCGTTTATGTAACCTCAAACAGAGATCTACATAAACTTCCCTTACCTTGTTATTATTTGGCCACAGGGTCAATACAACCACCTGCGCCGTGCCACAGGGTCAATACAACCACCTGTGACATGTACCATATTTATTTGGCCACAGGGTCAATTCAACCACCTGCGCCGTGCCACAGGGTCAATACAACCACCTGTGACATATACCATTTTTATTTGGCCACAGGGTCAATACAACCACCTGCCCGTGCCACAGGGTCAATACAACCACCTGCGACATTTACCATTCTTATTATCTCTTTATTATCGTATTAGTTTTATCCCTTTACTTTTAGTTCCTTAATTCTATCTAATACTTTTAGTTTCCTAACACTTCCTTATCCTCTATTATCGTCTCACTTAGCTCACGCCTTCCCTTAACGACTTATTATTATTTCCTTGCCATCTTATACTTAAGTACTTTTCGTTACTAATTACTCTCATACTAACTCTTAGTTGTTTACCTATTCTTTTTCTTTTCTTTTTCTTCTTTTCTTCCTTATAATTCTGTTTATTTATTTCTTTCTTGTTATTCCGTTTATTTCGTTACTGATTGCTTTAACTCTTCTTTATCTAACTTTTCTTTTCCTAATTGTCTTCCTTATTATATATCATATTATTACATCATTAGTCCTATTCTACTCGGTGGTCACATTATATTCTCTTTACTCTCATTTGTTCATTTCTAAATTTATTTCCCTATTCACCATTTCTATTCTTTTGCCACACCCTACCGATCTAATTGATTAGTTACTCTATTACCTATCTTTTTATTCATCACTATTTGTTTCCCTTATTTACTCCATCTATCTTTCTTCATTATTAGCGGGTTACTCTAAGGTTCACTAGCAATTAACATTTCCCCCGGTCCTAGCGATAGATATAACTACCCAGAAATACACCCCTTAAGGACTGGTAATGAAACCCCTTACCTCAATCGGTGATAGTGAGGGGTAACCTTAATCTGGCGCTTTACTCCCCGACTCACGCTTTAGCTCGGCTCCAACTTGATCCTAAGCTTCCCCAATTTTCGATTCCAAGCACGGTGGGGACAATCGATCTCGATCACGGTGACGGTGTTGCTCTTCGACACCGGGAGGAGAGAGAGGGCTCACGGTGAGAGAGAGAATGGAAAAAAGGGAGGGGTTTATGGTTATGGTGATGGATCGGGACGGTGGTGGTGGCTCATGGTGGTTATGGTGGCCGGTGTAGTGGCGGTGGTGGCCCTTGGCGGCGGCGGTTTGTGGTGGTAAGGAGGAGAGAGAGAGAGGATGAGACTAAGAGGGAGGAGAGGGAAAGGAAGGATCTATGAGGAGGAGGAAGAACAAGGAGGTGGGGCGGCCTTGGGGCTCCGGTGGTGGCGGCTGGGGCGGCATGGTGGCCGGAGAGGAAGAGAAGGGTGGTGGATGAGGTGGAGAGAGAGGGAGGGCCGATTGTGAGGAGAGAAAGATGGATCGTGGGTGGAGGGAGTATGGACCAAGAAGGCGGCGGGCTTGGGTTTCGAACCCCACCAACGCTGCTTAAAAACCCGATCGGCGCTTGAGCGCCGCCCTCTGCGCTTGAGCGCGAGGGCCAACAGGTGCAGGTCTGATGCGCTACTCGCGCCTGGGCGCGGGCTTCTTGCGCTTGAGCGCCAAAAGGTTGACTTGAGTTGACCATGCTATATCTCCTTCGTTAACTGTCAGATCTTGCCCAAATTTGACGAGCAGCTTCCTAAAAATCATATCCTCATATCCAACGGTGGAAATTGTGTTCTGAGTCTTAAATCTTTTATTTTAATTTTCTACTCTTTGTTATGTTTTCGTACCGAATTATCTCTTCTTCTGGCCTGTTCCTAACTTCAATTTAATGTTCCCTTCTTTTCTAACCTTATTATTATTATTATTTTTATCCTTTCCTAATGTTAAAATACTTCTTTCGAATAACTATTTGTAGCTTACCATCCTTATTTCCTTTATTCTAATTATTATTTACTTATTCGTCTTTGGGTTTAAAATTCGGGATGTTACACTGAGCCTCGCCTACGAGTGGGGGTCAACTGACCCAATTTGGAGTCGCCACCGCATTTTGTTACAAAAAACGCGGAAAATTAATTATTAATTAAAACGGATAAAGATTGGTCTCGAACTAGATAGATTCCGAGTTCGGGAGTCGGTTACGAGCCGGGGAAGGTATTAGCACCCCGTTCGCCCATTCGAAAAATGGTACCTTTGATTGATTTTAATTAAAAGACCTAAATAATTGGTTTGCCAAAAAAAATATTTGTTTTTTTGTTGTGCCTGACAAGGTTGTCCCTTGTCCTACATACCCTCATAAAATGAAGAATCAAGGCTACGTAGTTCTTATTGTTTTAATTTTATTTTTTTATTAAAAAGGTTTGATGCGGAGAGGAACATGCACAAGATCTTGTCATTTAGGCAAGAAAAGGTGAATATCCAAAACACATCTTGTTAATACTTATTTAATAAAATTCATTTAATGTTTATAAAGAAAAACATTTTTAATTTCATATTTATTTGTAATAGTAATTTAAATTAAGTTAACGTTTTATTTTATTACCTTTTTAAAAAAAAATGGAATTTTTGCAAAGAGGAAAAATGAGTTTCCAAAGCGAACATTGTCAATACTGAATTAATAAAATATAATTAATTATTATTTTAAACATGTTTTTATCTTAAAAAATTATATTATTTTAAAGATGAATTATATAATATTTGTTTTCGGGTGTGAAGAGGAAGTCCTTAAGATTTCACCATTAAACAAATTTGGGTGAAAAAAATTGACTTACCAAAACACAACCAACAAATTCAACCAAATATAAAGTCATAATATTGCTAATACCTCCAACCAATCATGGGTACTTTATTATTAATCTTAATTTACAAATATTTTTAATGAAATAAAATTAACTCAAATAATAACATATAAGCAATTTAATATTTAACATCAAATCAAAGAAAAGAAATGATAAATGAACAAATACATGAAAAAAAAATAAAAGAAAAGATAGGAAGATACATCACATGATGATATTGTGGAGGTAAGGACATGGTGCCCCGATAAATTTGCAAAACCAGGATGGACTATTTATGCATTATTCGATTCTTCTTGGAATACTATTTGGGATGAAAAACTTCTTCTCCGTCTCTTTGTGCTTCAATATATGAACCTAACCATGTAACCTCCGCTCTCTCTTGTCTCTCTGTTTTTTTCCTTCCTCTATTGTTTTCTCGGATTTCTGTGCACCTCTCTTCAAATATTTTTCTCCTCCTCCCCAAAGTGAAGAAAGGACCTCTATTTATAGTAAAAAAATTAAGTTTAGAAAAATTTGTAGAAAATCAATTGTAATATTTTTCAAATATTTATGATTAAAACAAATCTTCAATTAAATCAAATTGATTCTCAATTTCTCAAATTGATTTTCAATATTTAAATTGATCTTGAATTGATTCTAAAAAAAGAAGAAAAGATTTTCAATCTTTTAATTGATTGTCAAATTTTGAATTGATTTTCAATCATTTTAAAAAGAGGATAATCCTTTGCAAATAATTTTTTGATTTGAAATAAAAGTTTTCAATTGAAAAAGAAATATTCTCAACTCAATCAAATTGATTTTCAATCCTCTTTAATTAATTTAAAATTTTTTACCTGATTTGCAATCGATTCTCAATTTCTTTTTGAATTAATTTTCAATCTTCTCAAAAAAAGTTGATAATCTCTTCCAAATAAAAACATATCATCAACTAAATTCAAATTTTTTTAATTGATTTGTGAAAATTTCAACATAAACTTTTCAATTAATTCTTATTTTGAAAATTTCAATGCAAACTTTTTATTTTATTTTTTTATAAATAAATCCCTAAAATAACTTAAAACACCTGAATTAGAAAATAATGAGTCCAAACAAACTCTTTTTTTTTTATTTATAAAATTCAATTATAAAAACTTGAGGATAAAAATCTAATTAACCAAAATATTTACAAAATATAATTTTTGACTCCGGACAAAATTGGGTAGCTACACTTGAGATATGATTCAGCCTCGTTAGAATATGTTAGGAGAATGGAGCATAAAATAACAATAATAATGAGATCAATTATGCTTAAAACGTGTTGTACTTGTTGTTACGGCAAATCGCTTCTAGGAATTTTTCAAATACCGAAAGATTTTCAGTTCACATTTAAGAAAAAATATGAGTGATTTTGAGAGATTATCATGTGTGTCATTATTTATACGGTAGGAAAATTCTTTTTATAATAGATTCCTCAGTAGTTGGATTCATAGTTATCAAGATCGCGAGACAGATCGTATGATCGTCCGTTTCTACGCTTTTCGGTCCCTTGCCCGCATTGTGTTCTCAGCTGTGACACGTAACGGCACTGTTGCGATGGGATCGCCATGATGACACGTAAAAAGTGGAATCGCAGCGTTCCAATCGCGTCTGATATACGGGTTTGGAGCCACATTCATTTTTGGGTCAAATCTCAGGTTGACCCGACCGGGATTGCAACAGAATCGACGCCCTTCAACCTTCCCTTCACATCCTCCTTCGCCCATCCTTGCTCCAACCGACATCATTCAGCCTTACTCCGGCTACCATTCAGCATCTTCCAACCTTGCGTATCGTGGTTATTGTTCTGTTTCTATTTCTATTTTTAGCCTTGCTATTCTAGCCTTGCTTCCATTCTATTTCTTCACTACTATTCTGATTTTTGACTTTCTTCTATTTTAGCCTCTATAATTCTGTTTGCCGTTCTTTTTATGATTTTTATTAATATGTCATATTGGTTCCTGAATTTGTGGGCACCGGTCAAATAATTCCCTGAGATTATCAAAATTTCAAATAAGTCCCCGAGATTAGAATACGTCAATCATATTAGTTCTTGACAATAATGGTTCATAAAGTTAGAGACTAATTTAACCGATTTCAACAATCTCAGGGACTAAGTTGACCGATATTATTCCACATTAAGGACCACTGACAGTCATTAACATTAAGGACTAATATGACTGACGTGTTCTAATCTCAGGGATTAATTTGAAATTTCGAAAATCTCAAGGACTAAATTGATGGATGCTTACAAAGTCAGACACCAATTTGACATATTACTCTTTTTTTTAACATCATCAATTTTCATGTTATATATTAAATAGGAATAAGTGTTGTAGAATTAAATATATCATTTTTGGATAATAAATATGTTACTTGGAAAATAAATATACTTGGTTATGATTAAATTATATTTTTGGAGAAAGTGAATATAATATTTTGATTAAAAAAAACACGGATAATTGATTATGAAGGAGAATAATCGATTATCGCGACTTAAAATTTTCAATTTAGTGTGAAAAACAGCCCGATAATTGATTATAAGGCTCAGATAATCGATTATCAGGTATCAATCAACCCAAAATCAGTGTTTTCAATAGTGGTGGGACACCTGGATTTCCTCCTCTTGCCGCCACTAGCTAGAGCCGTCTATTATCAGCATAGGCCACCTTGCCTCTGCAAACATGATGAATCAACACATGTTTAGTTTCATAAACATGAAACTTGGCTAATTATGATAAAGTTCATCGTTGCACAAAATTTTTTTATGCATTTTCCCCTCCTATAAATAGCCCCCTCCCCTTAACGCTTTTTTTCACTATTCACTTCTAAACACAGCTTGCAACACATACACCAATTGTGTTCAAGTCTCTCTGAGAGTTCTTTAGTGTATGAGTTAAGTTCTACCTCAAAGTGAGCTAGAAAGTTATTATGAAGTGCGGTTGAAGTTACACAACATTTCAAAGTCTTCAATTTCCTTCATTCGTTTGATAAGCTATATGCACCAATTCTCTAAGATTTTATTCTAATTCTTGTTCTCATGGAGTAGATTTGATTATATTTAGTTTCGTAAATTTTCGTTGAGGAACCAAGTTGAATTTTGAGTTCAAAGTCAGCAAAAAACTATTCCTGGTTTCCAGATGAAAACAATAATTTCAATGTGGTTACTTTGCACTAATACCATGATCAAATCAGTTCGTTGTATGCTTTAAACTTTAGTTCTAATTAAAGATCTCATGGCATAGTATATGTTGTAATTGGTGTTTCCCATTTTCATGACAAAATCAAGTTGAAATTTTGGTTCGAAGTTGGGCAAAAACCATTTATATTTATATTGAAAATCAACAAGTTCTTCTTCATCCCAGGTACATTGTAACACCCCGATTTGGAAACTTGAAATTTACCTTTTATTAATTTATAAAAAATACGGGTAAATTTTTTTTCATTGATGATGTGGACACAGATTCACTTTCATAAAACATTTTTATTTCAAAACATATACATATTATTATTATTTTTTTTGTAAAACTTATTCATTCATGTTCCACATCATCCATCAAGTTCCAAATCGAGATGTCACCAACACCACGCTTTGGAACCCGATTAACCATAAACAAAATCCTCAAAATGTTGTTTCAATAATCGAGTCTAAAAAACATTATTACAAGTACAGGAGTTACATAGTATCCAAGCAAAGTTATTAGAGTCCAATAACATACATGACCAAATAAAAACATAACTGGAATAAAAGCTAACTAATGACCTTCATCACTGGAGCCTGCAGCAAGCACCTCCTCCGGGTCAAACTCCCACGCATCAGCATCAGAATACTCAGTTGGAGACGATCCCTCACTAGGGTCCTCTTCAATCTCATCTGGATCACTCTGGGGCAAAGCCTCGAAAGCATCGTCAGGTGGCTCAACATGATCCAAATCCTCGTACACCTTTACCTCCTCAGCTCCTGGGTCAATGCGTGCAGGAAGTGGTAATGGATAACCACCATGGTAGTCTGCTGGTCCTCCGGTCCGAAGATCCACCAAAGAGAAACGACAAACACGAGTTTCGGTCGAATCTCCTTGAAGCGTGTGACCTAGGTCGCGAATGGTCACTCTGATCCACTTCTCCATTCCCAGCCTTGACGATTCACCTCCCATTGTCCATTGTGATAAATCTCAAAGGTAAACTTGACAGAGTCCACCATCTAATTGGCTGACACATAGCCAATAGAAAGATACACCACAAACATAGAAAGATGAAGAATTACAGCAGACAACATATCAAGATAAATAACAACAAGTTGTTGGGATTCTAGCAAGTGTACCAGATCGTACAAGTAATAAAGTGATAAATAGAGTATCGTTCCCAACGAAGACTAAAATTGATTCTAATAATTCTCACCTATTCGTAGTCACTAAATGAAAATTAAATTGGAATTCAATTGATTGAGAAATTGTTGATTCAATTAAATAAAAATAAATAGATGCAACGATTCTTAAACAAGGAGAAAGAGTGGGACGTAGTTTCAATGAAGGTTCCTAAAACGTTTAACAATGAATTAATTTATTTTCCTAAATTCTGAATTTGTTTTGCAAAAGTAGGAAACACCTAATGTCTTAGAACGTTTCCATATTTTAGAGATTAATCTCCCAATGATGTCTCAAGAGAGCCTTAAAACCTAACCCTTAATTAAGTTCAATCAAAACTCATAAAAATTATTCAATTCATAAGAAATATGTCTATCCCTATGCAATTGAACTGTTTGATTATTGGGCAAAATCCTAAATTAATATGTCTATTAAATTAGGATTCCTATGTCATGAACTGCGCACTTTCATGAAGAACAATAAAAATATAATCAAACACAGAATTCATAATTGAAAGAAAAAATTAATTCACTGCATAAACATTGAAAAGGTTCCATATTCATCTACTCCTACATCCCAAAGAAGGATTTAGTTCATAATTGAGAGAAGAAAAACAATAAAAGTGATAAAGATCAACATAATTACCACTAATCCTTGGTTCTAATCTCTTGTTCTTCACAAAACCTCTCCAAAACTCTGCTCCAAACTGTTCTAAATGAATCCCTAATTACTAATCCTAATGTCTTTTATAAAGCCCAAAGCTATTCATTCCACAAATCCATCAAAAAGATAAGAATTAAAAACAGATCAGCGACGCGCGCCTGGGTATGACCTTGGCACGCCTGGGCGCGTGCCTAAAAATTAACAGCTCCCCTTGCACGTGAAACGCACGCCTGAGCGCAAATCTGTCTGGACTGGTGCAGAATTCCTAGCCACTTGACCCCTCTTTTTGGCAAATTGACCCTTGCACGCCTAGGCGTGCTGTTCCTGCGCCTGGGCGTGCAAGTCTAAATCTTCACCTTTTCTTCTGCTCAGCTTCAAACTCTCCAAGGTCCAGCTCTAATTTCTTCTTCTCATCTCCAATTTAGCAGTAAAAACACCTGAAACACTAACAAACACATCAAAACGAACAAAACTCTAACTCAACACTAAAATCTAAAAATCCTAAGAAAAGACTCTGACTTTGCTTGAAAACTAACCAAAACCAAAGCAAACAGGGGTTAAATAAGGTGCAAAAACATCACCTTTCAGACCCATATCAAAAGCAATAAACACAACAAGTACATATGCATATTATTATTATCATCACATTTTATCGCTTTCATTGCCACCGTCTATCATTTCCACTTTTCCGTCTCAATGGGTATTCCCACCTTCAATCCAAATCTTTCCTTTACCAATATTTCATATCGTACTTATGCCATTACACTCCCACAATTCTTTTCTTATTATTATGCATTTTAATGTATCACATTCTTTAACTTTTCTCATTAAGTTTTATCAAGCGTATCCATTGATGACAGGGGAATTAAGGAAAGTCATCGAGGAGTTGGTTAGCACACATACATCTCCTCCAATCCTCCCAAACCTAAACGGAAGCAAATGGGACGTACAGGAACCTTTACCCACGCAGGTCGAACAGTCGAGACAACACATGCTGCAACCACTCAGGGTCAGCCACAATAATCACAATCAAAATCATTAACATCAATCTTTTATTTTTTGTGCGATATCGCAAGGGCCAAAAACCAATTTGTAACACCCCGATTTAGTAACTTGAATATACTTTCTTTAGTAAAATTCCAGCAATTTTTTTTAATTATCGATGGCATGGATTTATCTTTATAAAACATTCCTTTCAAAAACATTTGCATTATAAAGTTAAAGCATTCGTGTCCCACGTCATCCATCAAGTTCCAAATCGAGATGTTACCCACGCCGCACTTTGAAACTCAATTTTCAAAAGTCAAAATCATCGAGATACTGTTTCATATTTAAAGTCTGGAAACTTCGGGGATTACATGATATCAGAACAAGGTTATCAGAGTCTACCTGAATTAGATACATCACTAAGGCGAAACATAGCAGAAACCAAAGAATATGAATGGCCTTCATCATTGGATGTTGCTGCAGGCGCCTCCTCTGGAGGTGATCCTCCCCCGTCCGTAGGTCCACCATCTAATTGGTCGACGAAGGACTAATAGAAACATAAAGCAGAAACATAGAGAGATTCAGCTTTTCCGGGCGGATAAGCCGACGGTGTGGAATTACAGCAGGAAACATATCAAGATAAATTAAAACAACAAACACATCAAGTATATACATACACATCCCAATTTATCATTCCAATTATCATTTCCAATATTACCATTGATCATTTCCACTTTTCCTCTAAATGGGCATTCTTACCATAATTCTAAGTCATTCCATTGCCATTGTTCCAAATCACCTCCATTCTCAAAGGCTCTCTTAATGCCATAACATTTCCATAGCTCTTTTCTCATTATTAAGGATTCTATAGTTACATATCAGTAAACTTTTCTTATTAAGTCTTATTGAAGCGCATTGAATCGATGACATGGGAATTAAGGAAACGTCATCGAGGATTTGGTTAGCACACATACATCTCCTCCAATCCTCCCGAGCCTAAACGGAAGCAAACGGGACGTACAAGAACCTTAGCCCACGCAGGTCGAACAACCGAGAAACACAAACATATGCTGCAACCACTCCGGGTCAGCCACATTTATCACAATCATAATCATTGAAATCAATATTCCATTTTTGTGCGATATCTCAAGGGCCCAAAACCAATCGAATGTCCGCCTCGTTCAGGTTCCCTTTCACCGTTTCAAATTGATCAAGGGGGCGACAATACTTTTCTAGTTAGCTATGCAGGACTTACTACGGTTCCTCAGGTCTTGCAGCCCCAACCACATGTAGAACTCGCCTAGAAAAGTACTCTAGGTTTCTTGACGTATCACCGTCATCACCCTCCCCTATCACAATCGCTCACCTGAGTATCCGCAGATAAATAGGGTATCTTCCTCTCCACTACTTCACACTCAAATCACCGTATTATTCAATGTCTTTTAGTATTTTATTAAGGTTTTATTAGTCCTAAGGTTTGGACGAGTCACCCTTGTTCATCCATTCGGTGAACCTCGACCTCTACTCAAATCTTTCACATGCTCACTTTTCCATCATTACATTTCGCAAAACAGCTTACTGAATAACATTGGGCTCGGAACCACGGTATGAGACTTACGTGGCCAACATTATTCTCAATCCGAAAACTCAATTCCCCATCCATGCACATCGGGGAGTCCCTCTACCTGACAAGCATGTCACAAGAACGATGCTCATCGGGGAGTACCTCAACCTTCTGCCATATAGAACTTACACATCAACTGGGTTCCAATCATATCCACCATATCAGTTCTTTCCTTGAACTATCAGTCTTTTCATCATAATTACATCTTGTCATTTTCAGAAATGTTTTCATTTTTCATCACTTAATTTCAGCCTTATCCTCATCAACATCATTATCTTCTCTAACCAATAGAGCAGGGCATACTACACAACATGATTACTTTTGATTTCAGTTAAAAGTTCAGCAGGCATAAAATATCATGTCATTTCATCAACATAAATAGATAGCATCATCATGGCATCATAATATTTTATTCACAACTGGATAACCATCTACAAAAGAAAAAGGGATCCAGCCCGTCGTATAAGCGACCACACACACACAAACACTTGTCACTATACGACTGACTCTCTTAGACCCCTACGTTCCGGCTTTTGAGATGGCCAGGAACTCTTAACATATTACCTATAGACCACGTTGTCTTAGGAAAACTGTCCTCTCACCTCGAATGCTGACAAAAATCCAAAGAGCCTTTACCGGTGCAGTCCTTCGACACGCGTCCACAATTGACACTTTCTTCATCCTCAAGACAGACATTATATATTAATATCACAATTCGAATCAAGCATCAAGTCCATAATTAAAAATCATCCGTTGAAAACTCATATTAAAGTCCTTCGGGTAAAATCAAACATAATTCTTTTTCTCACTTTTATTGCAAAGCAACACAATAACTTAAACACATCAAAACACTTTGAAAACAATTAACAAATACAATTTAAACAAAGTAGTTAGCTGCTGATCCGCCTTGGACAACAGCTCGTTCGGACCCGAAAACACCGAAAAAATTCATTTTTTTTAATTCATCTTTTTCCTAAATCAAATACCACTTAAAACTTAAACTTTAAACCAAACAAACTCATTTTCAGAATAGAAAAACAAGTTAGATAAAATCTGGACAGCAAAAGTACAAGTCCATAAATCACATTTTAGAAAATCTGTAAACACCGTAGAGTCACATTTTTATTTATATGGCACTTTGGCATAAACCAACACTTAAACACTTTATTTCCAAACATTAGCACCAAAACAAAACTTGGGCAGCCACTACACATATCCAATAATTTTCAATCACACCAACTAACCAATTCAAAAACAATTAATTTTCAAGAACTAGTTACGTAATCAAACGCTTTTCAAACATCATGTAAAACATAAACGACATACAACGCTTTAACTAGTCAAATCATGAAATCAAGCAACCATGTCCTTCGTGTATTTCAATTAAATTAAGCAAGTAGACATATACACAATTAACCAACAAGTAGCACTTAAAATAAATTAGCTTAACCCTTAAACTAAACATTTAGCCGAAAAATAATCAACAAACAACTAACTCCTTAATTCTATTTCCTAATAAACTAAACATAATTCAAACAACACTTAGCATTTAGAAAAATAAATTCTTCCTTTCATGAATATACACTAAGGCCAAATCATGCATCAAAAGAGCCAATATCAATTCATTTTCTTACACTTCCTAAAAGCACTTAATCACACCTTTAGTTCAAACCATTCAATTAACATGCAACACTTAGGACAAACCAAATCCAAGTTCACATTTAGTCACAACCGAACCATGTAGACAAATGGAATCAAGACAAAGATTCATTTCCTTAATTCTTTCTTCTTGAGACGGACACATGCATCATGATGTACAATTAATCCTAACTTTATCTTGCATGCATTAATCAACTTAAAACAAATCATGTCCAACAAGTATGCAATTAGAACAACCAAATTTCACAGCCACATGTTTACTTAAACAAGAACCGAAACATGGAAATAAACCAATTAGGGCATATGCATTCTTGACCTTAAGCCAATTTAAATCACCTAACATGCAAGCCCACCTACAAGACAAAGGCCAGCATCCTATACTCAATTAATCATATCCAAATATCACAATCAAAATATAGAAATCCAGCCAAGGTCATAGAGAAATGTACGAAGCATCAAACACTTCAAAATGTCAAATAGAGCATTAGGTCGGATATGGGAAAAACAAGAAAGATAAAATTTAAAATCACATCAAACCAAAGAATTTCAGTTCCAATTTTTGAAAAATACTTCAAAATATATCAAAGTTCATCATGTAAAATTTTCAAGTCAATCCAAAACTCAGAAAATAAGTTTTTATTCGTATTTGCTATGAAAACCCAATCAGGTCTGCAACAACCTAAAGCAAACATGCAATTATTAAAAATAGTAAGCTAACTCCAATTCACACAAAATTTGGTACAGAACATATGCACACATCCAAGATTATCTCATAAAAATTTCAGATTATTTGGAGTTGTTTAAGTTAATTTTTTTTCATTTAAATTTCCCTCTAACTTTGAAAATCCTGAACTGGGTTTGTCACTGTTTTATATTAAATAAAATACCAAATCAAATCCAAACAACCTAAAATTTCAGAGAGAGTATCCTCACATGTGCGTGGCCTCACCATAAAAATTCCAAGTCCATTGGAGCAGCACAGACTCAAAAATTCAATTCACATTCAGCCCGAAAACCCGTTTTTTCGAAATCGTTTTCTCAAAAACAATTCAGAGGCACTTAAATCAATCTCATCAAAACAGTGGCTAAGTTTCAAGACCATCAAAGAAGTGCAAGTGTCTTTTTATCAAAACTTTTTGCACCTAAAACACAAATTTTCTTAAACAGTCCTCAACAAACAACATTCATTTAAAATACTAAAAGAAGTCCAATTCAGCTCAAATTTTCCAGATCACACTCAAATAGCATCAAGAACAACATATTAATTTCCTAGGGCACTCCAATTAGTACAACTAATATTTACCAAACCTCCTACAAGAGAATCACTTAGTAATCAAAATTTCAGCATAGAATCAAATAAATATTTTCTATATCATTCCTTATCATACAACCCCTACTCGATTCTAATCACACTCAAAACACCTAATAGCACACATAAATAATCACAATACACTTTAAATAAAATTAATTTCTTTAAAACACCATACACTCATACAATTCGGTACTCTTTATAAACAAATAAAAGAAATATTTTCTTAACTCAAAAACTCAACTTTATTACTTATAACACTAACACATATAAATGTTTAAAAATCAAAGTTCAAATATTTATTTTTCACAAAGGCATTCGGTCCAAGTAAACAAAAATGGGAAAAACACTTTTAACTTCAAAAACTCATTATTTCTCACATAATATTTCCATAAAAACCAAGGATCTAAACATGCATGCCTCAAATAAATTGTAAAACAACAATAAGAGCATTTTATTAACATGCATCCTGTAACACCCCTCATTTTCGTCTCCCGAATAATAAGGAGATTAATAATAAAGTTTATTATTAATTTATATAAATTTTCCAAGTTTATATTTTGTATTTAATTAGCCTTGAAATATAAAAATAGGTGAAAGTATTTTTATATGGCAAATAAATACAAAAATATGGATATTGCACTTTAGTCCTTGGATTAGGACCTAAATGTAATATTAGAAAGGTTCTTGGAGGGAAAGATTTAAAAAGTGTTAATTTTTAAATTTTGCACTAATCTAACCGGTTAGTAATGCCCTCTAACCGGTTACACGATGAACCCAAAAACTTGGTTAGTGCGTTTTGATGAGTAATCACTTGATTAATCCACGAATTCGCCACGAAATCAGCCTATGGTTAGTGGAAAACACGCGTCGGTATGCATGACATTGAAAATCCTCTATAAAAGCCAGTGTGTTGAAGAAATTGGGGTTGATTTTGCTGAGTTTGGTGTTGGGAGGCTCTATTAGGGTTCTTGAATTGTCTGGCGAAATTCTTCTTCTTCTCTAAGTGTTGGAGAGCGAGTGATACACCTCTACAAAGCTTGAATCAAGGGCTTTGTATTGACATAAAAATTATGAGCTGAGAGTTCTTGTGTGAAGAGGAATCAACCCAAGAAGTTGAAGCTGCCAACACTGTCTCTGTGTTTGTGGAGCTGTCTTTGAGCTTCAATTTAGGTAAGCTCAAGCGCTCTTTGAAACTCAAACCACTTCGATTCTTTAGTGCATGTTACCTAGATAAGAGTCCTAATTATTTTCCCTAATTTGTTTGGTCAATTTCTATGTCAAATTCCCTGGTGTTTGGACCTTGTTGCTGAAAAACGTGGTTGAGAGCAGAACCTAGAACTTCTGTGGATTTTCTTCAATCTCAGTGATTATACTCATCAAACACGACTTTGAGGTATGGGAGAAGTTTACCTTATACTAGATTGAGACTAAAATCAAGTGTTTTAGGATTTGAGTCAACAAAGACTCAAAAGGGCATTATGTGTAAAGGTCAAAAAGGCTTGGAGGTCAAATCTATGACTCAATCCTTGTTGAGCAAGTTTGATAACCTGCATGCAAGTGATTTTGATGATTGAATCATAATCTAAATGTTTATTCTGAGTTTTGTGGTATTAAATTGTGTTTATGTGGGTTTTTATGCAATTTAATACTCTAAATTGAATGCATGCAAATGAAATATGTTTTTGTGGTCAAACATGTTTAATTTAAGGTATGTGAACTCTATTGATTGATGAAATTGGTTAGATTTGAGTATTGAAAAGAATGGTATGCAAAACCTCATTTTTCAGTATACAGACTGCATAATCTAACCGGTTATTCGAAATTTGTAACCGGTTAGATACTGTAAATTTTCAAAGGAAATGAATTTCTGAAATTGACCCTATATTCTTACCATTTTTACTCAAGTCTATACTCTAATTTCACTTGGAATCAATCTGAAAACATGTGAATAAATACTGTTTGTTTCAGATTGTAGTTGAGGAGTTAATGCCTTAATGTTATGAGATAATTTCAAGAGGAAATTATGTCCCATTGGAATTGAATTGTGATTTAGACTTTGAATGATGACATCAGTGGAATTTGAGGTATATGGCAATGCTGGAAACTTGTTTATGAATTGGGTAGAGAATTCAAGAAAAAGGGTTTTCTGAATTTCAATGGTTAACAAGTTCAGGTCTGTAATTCTAACCGGTTAGCCTGAGACTGTAACCGGTTAGTACCTGAAACTGAAAAATAAAAGTTAAGTCTTTTAAGTGAAATGTGGATACCATGGGTTAAGTTTTTCGCAATCCAAGCCTAATGGCATGTTTTTAAGTTAATTCATTGATGAATTTTTGTGCCAAAGGTTATACCTCAAATTAGTCATTCAAAAGAGAAATTGAGATATTTCTAAATCACATTAATTAAAGTAAAGATAAAAACCAACCTTAATGATTGTGCATTCATGCATAGAGAATTTTCTATACCCAATTTTTGATAGCAAGTATTCTATATTTGGAAATATTAATTATTTTCAAGATATAAAACAAGGGTGTCACACGTTGGTGGTATCAGAGCATTGGTCCTGTCCCTCATGGCCCTGATGATGCAGCTAAGTATTATACTCAATGTTATTTGAATATGTTGAGTAAGATAGTTGAATAAGCTAGTTGTGCTTATGTTTTAAAGACCTTTTAGTGATCCTAAGCTCATAGTGCAGGTCTTTCTATGGTAACCAGGAATAGAAATTATACGAACGAAATGTTAGAACATATTACGACTGTGCTGGAAGGTATGCAGCAGCAGAAGCAACAACAGCCACCTCAAGGACGAGCTGGTAATCCACATGTTGGTAATGTGGTAAATCTGAAGAAACCGCAATTGGTGGTTGAAACAACTAAGGAACTCTAGGAATACACCTAGAAGGGGGGGTTGAATAGGTGTCTAAGCTACCTTGAAAGATTTTCGAACAAAACAAATTGAAACAATCAAAACAAAATATTTTTCCAAAAACTCTCAGGTTTACTCGAGTAGATTTCAGAGTACTCGAGTAGTACTCGATTAAAGACTCGTTTACTCGAGTATATCTGACAGAAACCAGAAAAATCAAGTTTTCATTCGCATACGAAAATCAATCAATTCACATGAAAGATCAGAGATTCAACGGAAATGATTAACACCTATGTTCTAATTGATTAACCTAATTATGAAAATGATTTTCCCCAAGTTAATTTGAACAATAAAGATTCAATTCAATCAATTATGAAAATCACTCTTTTCTAGGTTTTCAACCAAGAACACAATCAATGACTTGAATGTAAAGATTTAAGGGTTTAGAGATACGACACAGTGATTTATCCTGGTTCACTTTCATCCGCTTGAAAGCTACATCCAGTCCCCTCTTCAACCAAGAGAGATTCTTCACTATGAGGAATTAGAGTTCTCAAATTACAAGTGATTGCCTCACAAGACTTCCTTCTTGCTAGCCTACAAGAGATAACCGACACCCTTGCCTTGTAATCCTATTGATCTTCTCTCTAATCTAACCTCTACCACTTGTTGATAATCGACACAACAAGTCTTCAATTGCTTGATGATAATCCACACATCAAGGCTTCTCCTTGCTTGATTCACAACCAAGACTTTCTTCAATTGCTTGAACTTTGCTTGATGATAATCGACAGACCAAGGCTTCTTGTTTGTTGTAGTGGCTTGCCTTATTGCAAAGATTACAACTCAATGAATACACATAACAATCCTAATGAATCTCACTCAATAGCTATGACAAATCACACAAGAGATTCAAAGGTTCTTGATCAAAGAATATGAAAATAGAAAAGCTTTGATCTTTGAAATTGAGAGAGAATAGAGTGGCTTGATTCTTTTTAAAATGAATATCAAAATGATAGGTTATAATCACAAAGGTTAGGAAAAGGTTTATATAGAATACCCAAAAGTTATGGCACTTGAAAACTGATTTTGAGAAGTGAAAAACGTATTTTAAAAAACCAGTTCAGCAGTGTTTACTCGAGTAAATTGCAGCATACTCGAGTACTACTCGATTAAATCTTGATTTACTCGAGTAGATTGATACTGCACTTGTTTAAAACTTGTTTTCTCAAAACCAAACATTTCCTTTAAAACCTTTAAGCCACCTATTGATTCTAGGTTAAGTGAAAACTCAAATTATGATTTAATCATGACTTATGAATGAGATTCACTACCCTCTAAACAAACTACCCAAATGAAAACCTATGAAGCTTGAGAGGCAAAAGATAAAACAAAAACAATTACACTCAAACTTAAGTCTTCATGAGCTTGCTTTCTCTCTTCTTCATTTGATGTTTGTTGTTGCTTGTTGAACTTGAACTTGATCATCACATGATAGCTTGTTCAAAACACTTTGTCATTATCAAAACATTCATCATGGAACTTACAAAATTATGATGCTAAGACTCTGTCGGAGTTTAGAAAGTGCAATCCACCAAGGTTTGAAGGAGGATACAAACCTGATGAGGCAAATAAGTGGTTGTATAAGATCAACAAGACTTTTAGAACATTAGACTGTTCGGATGAGCAGAAGGTAACCTATGCAGTTTACATGCTTTATGGGGAAGCTGAGAACTGGTGGGATCATACGGTTCAATTGCTGAATTTTGAGAGAAGAGCAATCAACTGGGGAGTGTTTATGGAGAAATTCCTTAATAAATACTTTCCAGAAGATTTAAGGAGGAAGAAGGAGGTAGAGTTCATGCAATTGAAACAGGGGGATATGAGTGTAGGAGAATATGCTGCTAGATTTGAGGAGTTGATAAAATATTCTCCCTACTACTTGAATAACCCTAATGAAAGAAGTAAGTGTGTCAAGTTCGAAGGTGGACTGAGACCGGAGTTGAAGTCTATTTTCAGTTACCAGAGGATTCAAAGTTTTCCTGCACTTGTGGATATGTGCAGAATGTATGAGGATGATAAGAAGGCTGAGTTGATAGGAAGCCAAGGAAAGGGTAGTGGACAAGGTTATGGACCACAGAGAAAGAAGAGATTTGATCACCGGAATAATGGTCCATATGCTCAGAAGAACAAGGGCAAGGGCAAAGCTGTGATTGATAACAAGAACAAGTCTCGCGATAATGCTCCTTATTGTGAGAAGTGTAGGCGTTATCACCATGGTCAATTCTGCTGGTCCACAGGAGGGTGTTTCAAATGTGGGAAGCAAGGTCATTTTGCCCGTGATTGCAGAGAGCCCGCAAAAGGTGATGCTAAAGGATCTGCTGGCAAGTCTGTGGTGTAGGGCAAAGTGTTTACCCTGAGTGGTAATGAAGCAACCCAAACCCCGAATCTCGTGCAAGGTAACTTTTTGCTTAATGACCAACCTTGCAAGATTATGTTTGATTCTGGAGCTACACATTCATTTGTTTCTTCTGAATGTGTGAGTAGGTTGAATCTTGTTGTTTCTGATTCGCCTTGTTATCTTAGTTAAGATACCCCTACTGGGATACCCATCTTTACATCTAAGGTTTGCTTAGGGTGTGAAGTTGAAATCTTGGGTCGTGTCTCTAAAGTAGATTTGGTTTGTCTCCCTAAGTTACAGTTAGATGTGATCTTGGGTATGGATTGGTTGATGAAGAACCAAGTGATCATCAATTGCGAGAGAAAGACAATCCAATATAGAACCCTTGAACCCGAAGGTTACATGTGCTTATTCTCTGCTACTGGAGAAGAAGAGTCAATGCCGATAGAAGAGATTCCTGTAGTGAGGGAATTTCCGGAAGTATTTCCTGAAGAGATACCAGGATTACCTCTGAAGCGAGAAATAGAGTTTGGGATTGATTTATTTCCTGGAGCTGGTCCCATCTCTATTGCTCCTTATAGAATGGCAACACCGGAAATGACAGAAATGAAAAAGCAGATAGAGGAATTGCTGCAGAAGCAGATGATCAGGCCAAGTGTTTCGCCTTGGGGAGCTCCATTGCTGTTTGTAAAGAAGAAGGATGGAAGTATGAGGATGTGTGTGGATTACAGACAATTGAATAAGGTCACCATTAAGAATAAGTATCCTTTGACAAGGATTGATGACCTTATGGATCAAGTTAGGGGAGCTGCAGTATTTTCAAAGATTGATATGAGATCGGGCTATCATCAAATCAGGATAAAGGAGGAAGATATACCGAAAACTGCATTTCGATCTCGATACGGTCATTATGAGTATGTTGTGATGCTGTTCGGATTGACTAATGCACCTGCTATTTTCATGGATTATATGAACCAGATCTTTAGACCATATCTGGATTTGTTTGTGGTGGTGTTTATAGATGATATTTTGGTCTATTCTAAGAGTCCGGAGGAGCATGAAGAACATCTCAGGATTGTGTTAAAGGTCCTGAAGGAGAAGCAGTTGTATGCCAAACTTACAAAATGTGAGTTTTGGTTGAATGAAGTAAAGTTTCTTGGGCATGTAATCTCTAAGGAAGGAATTGCGGTGGATCCAGCGAAGGTGAGTTCAGTGTTGAAATGGGAACAGCCTAAGACTGTGACTAAGGTGAGAAGTTTCTTAGGTCTGGCTGGATATTATCGTCGGTTCATAGAAGGATTTTCCAAGATTGCGTTGCCTTTGACCAAGTTGACTCGGAAAGATCAACCGTTTGCGTGGGATGACAGGTGTGAAAGTAGTTTCCGAGAGCTAAAGGAAAGGTTAACATCGTCTCCTGTGTTAATCTTACCTGACCCTCACAAGAGTTTTGAAGTGTACTATGATGCATCTAAGCAAGGACTGGGGTGTGTATTGATGCAAGAAGGAAGAGTAGTGACTTATGCATCACGACAGTTGAAGAATCATGAGGTGAATTACCCGACACATGATTTGGAATTGGCTGCGATCGTGTTTGCCTTAAAGATATGGAGACATCATCTCTATGGCACTACTTTCCAAGTATTTAGTGACCATAAGAGTTTGAAATATCTGTTTAACCAAAAAGAGTTGAATATGAGGCAAAGACGGTGGATGGAGTTTTTGAAGGATTATGACTTTAAACTCCATTACCATCCGGGTAAAGCGAATGTGGTTGCGGATGCGTTGAGTCGGAAAGCAATCCACATAAGTGCAATGATGGTGAAGGAAGCAGCTTTGATCGAGGAATTCCGAGACTTGAGCTTGTTGACGCAAGTGGAACCATCAAGCATCAAGTTAGGAATGCTGCAGATTACAAATGAATTCTTGGAAAGAATTCGGGAGTTGCAACAAGTAGATGAGGAGTTGATTGAAAAGATGAGATTGGGTTCGAAGGAGAAGGAACCTGATTTCCAGATTGGGTTGGATGGAATCCTTCGTTTCAGAACAAGGATTTGCATACCAAAAGATCAGGAGGTTAAGAAATTGATCCTTGATGAAGCACATAAGAGTCGGATGAGTATGCATCCTGGATCAACCAAAATGTATCAGGATCTGAAGAAAATGTTTTGGTGGTCTGGTTTGAAAAAGGATGTCGCGGAGTATGTGGCTTCATGTTTAATTTGTCAGAAAGCTAAGGTAGAGCATCAGAAACCGGGAGGACAATTGCAACCCTTAAGTATCCCTCAATGGAAGTGGGATAGTATCTCGATGGATTTTGTATCTGGTTTGCCAAGAACAGTAGCAAATCATGATGCAATCTGGGTGATTGTGGATAGGTTGACTAAGTCGGCGCATTTTATTCCGATAAATAAGCGCTATCCTTTGAATAAGCTTACCCAGATCTATATTAAGGAAGTAGTTCGTCTACACGGAGTGCCTTCGAGTATTGTGTCGGATCGAGATCCCAGGTTTGCTTCACAGTTCTGGAAGAGTTTGCATAATGCTATGGGAACAAGCTTAAAGTTAAGTTTTGCGTATCATCCACAGACGAATGGTCAAACGGAGAGAACTATTCAGTCTTTGGAAGATATATTGAGGGCTTGTGCACTTGAAGAGCAAGGAAGTTGGGATCAAGTGTTACCCCTCGCAGAATTCACGTACAACAACAGCTATCATGCAAGCATCGGAATGACACCGTTTGAGGCTTTGTATGGAAGGAAATGCCAAACCCCGCTATGCTGGTTTCAAGTGGGGGAGAGCTTAGTGGTTGGACCAGAAATTGTGCAACAGACAACTAAGAAGATTAAGATGGTTCAGGCAAAGATGAAAGCGGCTCAGAGTCGGCAGAAAAGTTAAGGTTATATGGGAAAATGCTGACGTGTCTGAAGCTACATGGGAATTAGAGGAGAAGATGCGTCAAGAGTATCCTGAGTTGTTTATGTAAGTTAGAATTTCGGGGACGAAATTCCTTTTAAGTGGGGGAGTAGTGTAACACCCCTCATTTTCGTCTCCCGGATAATAAGGAAATTAATAATAAAGTTTTATTATTAATTTATATAAATTTTCCAAGTTTACATTTTTTATTTAATTAGCCTTGAAATATAAAAATAGGTGAAAGTATTTTTATATGGCAAATAAATACAAAAATATGGATATTGCATTTTAGTCCTTGGATTAGGACCTAAATGTAATATTAGAAAGGTTCTTGGAGGGAAAGATTTAAAAAGTGTTAATTTTTAAATTTTGCACTAATCTAACCAGTTAGTAATGCCCTGTAACCGATTACACGATGAACCCAGAAACTGGGTTAGTGCGTTTTGATGAGTAATCACTTGATTAATCCACGAATTCGCCACGAAATCAGCCTAAGATTAGTGGAAAACACGCGTCGGTATGCATGGCATTGAAATTCCTCTATAAAAGCCAGTGTGTTGAAGAAATTGGGGTTGATTTTGCTGAGTTTGGTGTTGGGAGGCTCTGTTAGGGTTCTTGAATCGTCTGGTGAAATTCTTCTTCTTCTCTGAGTGTTGGAGAGCGAGTGATACACCTCTAAAAAGCTTGAATCAAGGGCTTTGTATTGACATAAAAATTGTGAGCTGAGAGTTCTTGTGTGAAGAGGAATCAACCCAAGAAGTTGAAGTTGCCAACACTGTCTCTGTGTTTGTGGAGCTGTCTTTGAGCTTCAATTTAGGTAAGCTCAAGCACTCTTTGAACCTCAAACCACTTCGATTCTTTAGTGCATGTTACCTAGATCAAGTCCTAATTATTTTCCCTAATTTGTTTGGTCAATTTCTATGTCAAATTCCCTGACGTTTGGACCTTGTTGCTGAAAAACGTGGTTGAGATCAGAACCTAGAACTTCTGTGGAGTCTGTGGATTTTCTTCAATCTCAGTGATTATACTCATCAAATACTACTTTGAGGTATGGGAGTAGTTTACCTTATACTAGATTGAGACTAAAATCAAGTGTTTTAGGATTTAAGTCAACAAAGACTCAAAAGGGCATTATGTGTAAAGGTCAAAAAGGCTTGGAGGCCAAATCTGTGACTCAATCCTTGTTGAGCAAGTCTGATAACCTGCATGCAAGTGATTTTGATGATTGAATCATAATCTAAATGTTTATTCTGAGTTTTGTGGTATTAAATTGTGTTTATGTGAGTTTTTATGCAATTTAATACTCTAAATTGAATGCATGCAAATGAAATATGTTTTTGTGGTCAAACATGTTTAATTTAAGGTATGTGAACTCTATTGATTGATGAAATTGGTTAGATTTGAGTATTGAAAAGAATGGTATGCAAAACCTCATTTTTCAGTGTACAGACTGCATAATCTAACCGGTTATTCGAAATTTGTAACCGGTTAGATACTGTAAATTTTCAAAGGAAATGAATTTCTGAAATTGGCCCTATATTCTTACCATTTTTACTCAAGTCTATACTCTAATTTCACTTGGAATCAATCTGAAAACATGTGAATAAATACTGTTTGTTTCAGATTGTAGTTGAGGAGTTAATGCCTTAATGTTATGAGATAATTTCAAGAGGAAATTATGTCCCATTGGAATTGAATTGTGATTTAGACTTTGAATGATGACATCAGTGGAATTTGAGGTATATGGCAATGCTGAAAACTTGTTTATGGATTGGGTAGAGAATTCAAGAAAAAGGGTTTTCTAAATTTCAATGGTTAACAAGTTCAGGTCTGTAATTCTAACCGGTTAGTCTGAGACTGTAACCGGTTAGTACCTGAAACTGAAAAATAAAAGTTAAGTATTTTAAGTGAAATGTGGATACCATGGGTTAAGTTTTTCCCAATCCAAGCCTAATGGCATGTTTTTAAGTTAATTCATGGATGAATTTTTGTGCCAAAGGTTATACCTCAAATTAATCATTCAAAAGAGAAATTGAGATATTTCTAAATCACATTAATTAAAGTAAAGATAAAAACCAACCTTAATGATTGTTCATTCATGCATAGAGAATGGAAGATGGGTTGGTAGGAAACGATTATCATATTCTGGGAATATGAGGAGGGTACTCCGGGAGTACCAATTTTGTAACCTACTTGATGACACATTCTGGGAATGTGGCCAGTGTCTGGGACATGGTTTTTATGTGTTTCGGGAACGTGATGCACACTCTGGGAGTGATGCTTGTTTTTCCAAGTATGGTTTGGCATACGTTCTGGGAACGAATGTCAGTGTTCTGGGAACACAACGGTGTATTGGATGGACGTCCAAGATGGACTTTTGTTAGAGGCCTCAGTTGTGGATAGAAATCATGCATCATGCCACTTGCATTATAAGAGATATAATGTTGAAAATGGGTATGCTCATATGTACTTGCAATATTGTCTGTCCATGATATACTTGTGTTTGTATTTTAGTCTTTATTGATTATGTATATGTGTATACTTACTCCCTATGCCCTGCTTAGGTGATGGCCAGATACCTAGCCTGCATCGAGATACGCCCTATCCCTAGTGGTATATGGACGTACGAGGAGCACCGAGCCACCTTTGAGGGGGAGGTGGAGATCACTCTCTACCACCCTAACCCTCTGGTTCGGGTGCGACCTCGTAGATTTAGGATCCCTTTAGTCTATACTATGCATGTTCCACCCTTTTATACATATAGAGGACCACCCCCGGCTCGACCAGTGCGTCGTTTTCATAGTTTTCGCTTTAGAGCTGTCACTCGTACTCATCCTTCTTCCCACAGAGTTGTTACTGAGGAGACTCCTTCTCCTAATCCGACTGATTTTGAGAGGACTGCTTCTGCAGATCTTAGGCCCAGTGGTGGGGTCTCGGCACAATCGGACGAGGTCGAGGAGGATCCCGTGGAGGATGAGGACGGGGAGGAGGTGGCTGTCGAGCCTACTGTTTCTACTAGAGGTGGACCTGTTGGTTCCTAGGAGCCTGCATAGCATAGATGTTTTGGATCCTAGGACTAGGGATAGAGCTGCAGAGGATCAGAAGAGCTGCTGAGGACATGGATGACCTGCTCTGGGACTTCTACTTTGGTCTTGTCATATATTGTATATATTTTTGAGAGGTCTTAGAGTGAGGTTTATTTTGAGCAGCTGGTTATGTATATGTTTTATCAAAACTTGCTATCTCGACTTTTGCTACTTGCTACTGTGATACTGGTGGGAGTTTTATATCATATATATATATATATATATATATATATATATATATATATATATATGATGTTTTTATTTACCTCAGCAGTGCCCCACAAGTATTATTTTTACTTCCGCAAACTCTGATTCTGGTTCAAAAAGGATTCTGCAATAAGTTTATATTCTATAAGTTCGATTAAACTCAGGAGACAAATAATATGTTTTTAATAAATGTTACGACTATGTTTTATTGTGATAAAAAGACATTGTCTCGAGAGCCTTTTGTGTTTAAGATATTACTAAGCCGAATTCAAACTATTCGTCAAAGTTATAAGGTATTTATAATTGAGCAAGTACAAATTAAAAAGGAAAATTTTCTGTACCCAATTTTTGATAGCAAGTATTCTATATTTGGAAATATTAATTATTTTCAAGATATAAAACAAGGGTGTCACACATCCAGCCACTAAAAAAATTAAACTAATCCATCATATTTATTTTTACATGGACCGAAATATATACATATAAGAAAAAGGATGGATTTTTGCAAACCATTTTAACAAATCAACATGAAAAAAGGATTAATTACTAAAAATCAATTTTTATTTATTTTCCCCCAAGTATAAAACCGAATTATTAGAGTAAAACAAGGTTATTTGTGCAAAAATGAATATAAAAACCATATGTGTTGGAGAGTGCCCTAGTGGCAATCGTATTTTCTCTTTTACTTGTACTTATTTCATGTTTATGGATTATTACTAATAATAATAATGAGGCATTTCATTTATTATATTGGCTTAATTATGGTTTTGGTCCCTATAAGTTGACCTCGTTTTGAATTTAGTCCTTAAATTTTTTTTTGACCTTGAACGGTCCTTAAATCTTTTTAAATTTTGTTTTTAGTCCTTAAATCTTTTTTTGACATTGAATGGTCCTTAAATCTTTTTAAATTTTTTTTTAGTCCTTCTGTTTGTCTTCTTCCGTCATCTGCTGACATGGCAAACGGTGTGCCATGTCAGCCCTTACATTGACTGCCAACAATGCATCTGATGTGGACCTCCTACTCATGTGAGCAGGAACCGAGCAGGAATCAAGCATTAACCGATCATGAACCGAGCATGACTTGCCAAACCGAGGGGAGATATCGACCGAGCACGAACCGAGCACGATGAACTGAGCACGAACCAAGCTATGCCGTTACCAATTGCATCGTACTTGGTCGATATCTCATGCACGGTTCATGCTCGGCTCATGCTCGGTTCTTGCTGACATGAGTGGGAGGTCCACATCAGATGCATCGTTGGCAGTCAATATAAGGGCTGACATGGCACACCGTTTGCCATGTCAGCAGATGACGGAAGAAGACAAACAGAAGGACTAAAAACAAAATTTAAAAAGATTTAAGGACCATTCAAGGTCAAAAAAAGATTTAAGGACTAAAAACAAAATTTAAAAAGATTTAAGGATCATTCAAGGTCAAAAAAAGATTTAAGGACTAAATTCAAAACGAGGTCAACTTATAGGGACCAAAACCATAAATAAGCCTATTATATTTATGCTTTAATTGATTAAAATAGATGTAATAAAGTCCTTAGGATTATAAGTTCAATGTCATAAGAATATCAAGTACATGACTTGATAGTGAGATCTTATTCATTGATAATTATCCTTAAAGATTCCCTAGTCGAGTATTATAGTTAATAAGGACAACTATAATACATCGAGTCTAGTATGTGGCAGACTGATGACTGTATCTCACCGGTCATGGATATGAGATATCAAGTCTTCACGTAAGTAAACATTGGGACATATGTGTATTGAATTGACCCGCCATGAGAATGCTACATGGGTTATTAAGTGAGTGTCATAAGCGATTCTCATAGTGACAATGGTGTACATGCATGGTCCTTCGACCTGAAGTCGCTACGGTTCCCAACATGGGGAATTATGTGCTTTCACGCAATCAAACGTCATCTTTAACCAGGTGATCATAACGGTTGTAGTCGGGTATATGACAAATCATGTAGAGGGATGTGAGTGACGTAGATGGGATTTGTCCTTCTTTGTCAATAGGAATTATATCTCTGGGCCCCTTGATTGAGTGAGACGGTGAAATGTATGGCCATACTCAAGACAGTCAATATGAGATATTGACGATATTTGTTTAGACGTGTCTACTCAGGGATCAAGAAACCATATGTTACACTATACATGGGTGTCACGTTCCATGCCATGAGTGTAACTAAGATATTTGGACAAAGGGATTAAATTTACACATGATCATTGGTCACACTAAGGTTATGTCAGATCACAGACATTCCTGTCACTTGGGTAGCAATGACGTGTTGCTAGATACCGCTCATTGCTTGTAAATTTAAATGGGATTTTAACTTTACTGCCAACGTTACAGGAACCTATAGGGTCACACACTAAGAACATATAGATTGGAGATATCACATTTGATAAAAAAAATACAATAGTTGTATTTTTATAAAATTTACGTCCGTGCGATGCATTCTGATATGTGCTGCCAAGCCCAGCCCGCTGATCTAATACTGTTATAAATAATAGTATTAGCCTTAGGGTTTTTGGTACGTGTGAGACACAGAACGGAAACCCTAGCCGTCCATATCAGAGAGTGAGTGATACACTGAATCTCTCTCTTCTCCACTAGCACTGAGAAGAGAGACGTGACTCCAATTGGGAATCTGTTCGTGTGGATACCGATAGAGGCGCGACTACCTTGCTGCGCTCGTGATTGACGTGAATTGTTCGTGGACGATCTGATCAGCGCCGTTCTCCTCTTCGCATCAAGAGGTAAACGTTTTTCTATCTCGAATCATGCTCTCTCGCATGGATCCTGTTCTTGAAATAGGGTATTTCGTTTTTTTTTCCGCTGCGTATTTGATCCCTATTTCCAGCAATATGGACCTTTAACCCTCATGTAGAGCTGTTAAAACGGGCCTGCGGGCCGGGTTCGCGTCGGCCCGCTTCGGGTTCGGGCCAAAAAGCCTGGTTATAAATTGAGTACCCTATTATCAATCCCAAACCCGCCCTAAGCGGGCTTCGGGCCGGGTGTGGGCCGGCCCGCATCATTTTTTTTTACAATTCAACCACTTCAAAAAAAATTATATATTTTTTTCAAAAATATTAATGAATAAACTTCCTTTATTTTTTACTCATATTTTTTTAAACAATAATAAGTGTTTTTTTTTCTTTTACACATTTTTTAGAGGATAAATTTGATTTTCTATTCTTACAGAAATTAAAATGTATGTATAACTCTTATATGACAATTAATGTTGTGCTTTGATTTGTTCAGGTGCATTTTTGAGATGTGTATGTTGATAAAAAGTAAGGGAATTTTATTATAGGTGTTTTTTTACACATATAAAATTAAAAAAAATGTGAAATTTTTTTGGGCCGCCGGGCTGGCCCGAACCCGGCCGGGTTTACTCGGCCCGAACCTGAACCCGATCGTGTCGGGCTAAATAGCCGGGGTTGAATAAATAGGCAATATTAAGGAGCCCGAGCCCTATGATTTTTTGGGCTTTTTTGCCCGACCCGACCCATTTTCATTGTTTTTGGGAGATTACCCTCGTGCATGTCCATTTTTCATTTGTAAGCTTAAATCTTTATTCATCAGCACTTGAAAAATATGGATCAATAATAAAAATAAACGTGCAAGAACATATTTTAGCAAATCAATAACTCTCTAACAAATATATATATATATATATATATATATATATAAAACTGAAAATGAAGAAGAAGAGAAATAAAAGTAGAAATGAATACCTAAAAGGATGTAGAAAATGAGGTTTAAAATCAAAGTCCTCTCCTTCCTCTTCTTTATGTTCCACCGGTTCCTCCTCTCTTTCTCTCTATCTCTATATATTTTTTTTTAAGTAACAATGAAAATAATAAAGTGGAAGAAGATGGAAAGTGAGTATGTGTGTATTGTGGGGAGAAAATTTTCTAAGTTCCTCCCTCTTCTCTCAATGTTACGGCTCCCTCTATCTGAAAGTGGGGTTGGAAGCTTTTTCATTTTGCTTCTAAGGTAAGCTAATTAGTTTTTAATAGGTAGGTGGGGTTAGATGGATTTAAGTTGGTGGGAGTATGGGGAAGAATGAATGAAAGGAAAAGAAGGCCATGCATTGGCTGGAAGTCTCCAAAGAATAAGAGGATATTATATTTTAACAGTAAGTGGGATACTTTGAGGATGAATTGTATTTAATTAGGATAGGATCTTGTTCACTAATAAATGGATGTCTCACAATTCAAAATTCAAAATGCATAAAATAAATGCTTAAACCGTGTAGTACTAACATAGTTGAAAATAATATTTTCTTTTTTTTTTCCAATACAGTAAACAACATTTAAAATTATATTTCCAATTTCTTTAAATAATAAAACATTATAATCTCCCAAAAACAATGAAAATTTCGTGGACTGCAAAATAAATTCCAAACTGTACAAAAATAAATTCTACATTTCATTACGATCGTTTTGACTATAAACTCGTCTGATTCCGATTTACCAGTTAAAAGTTATGAATTTTCAAAGTTAAATAATCTTTTTTAAATCAACAAATAATAATTCCTCCAAGACACAAAATAAAATAATTTAACATTATAAAAATGAATCCCAAATAATTATTTTAACTCATAAATATAAATCAAATAATGTAACTATATTAATTTGAAAATAACTTACCAATCAAAATTTCTCAAAAATCAATTTATTAAATATGAAAATTTGCGGGTATTACACAATCGACTACCCGCCTCGTTCAGGTTTCCTCTCACTGTTTTGAAATTGATCAAGGTGGCGACAATACTTTTCTAGTCTCGAGTGTAGAACACGCTACGATCCCTTGGGTCTTAAGTCCCGATCACATATAGACTAGTTCGGCCTAGAAAAGTACTCTAGGTTACTTGACGTTTCACCGTCATCACCCTCCCCTATCACAATCACACACCTGAATATCCGCAGATAGACAGGGTATCTTCCTCTCCACTACTTCACGCTCATCTCACCGCATTATTCTATGTCTTTTAATGTTTTATTAAGAGTCTTTATTAACCTAATTGCAGACGAATCACCCTTATTCATCCCTTCGGTGAACATAGACCTCTAATCGAATCTTTTCCTTTAATTTAAATTTTTTCTTCAATGTTTCACATGCTCACTTTCCCACTAATATATCGTTATCACAATTGAGGGCTCGAAACCACGACATAAAGCTCACGCACCCAGCACCATCCTCAACCTGGAAAGCACGTAACAAAAACCATACACATCAGGGAGGTTCACTTTCACACCTCCATAATATCCACAACAATTCATCACCTCCAAAAATGCTTTCTGTACAATTTCACGTAATTCACTACTTTCCTTTAATTAATTACACAAACTTTTGCTTGGTAATTGTTTCGGGTGGCATTTCAATCATTATCTATGTAAGCGTTTCTTAAAACCTTTTCTACTGTTTATGATTAGGATTCACTACTAATCAGGGTTTTTTACTTTTTTATTTCTATCTTATTCTGCTATTTTTTTTATAATCTGTTTTAGCACTTTAAATGTTCATTGGAATTTTTCTATTAAAATTTATTTTGATTAAATGTTTAATTTTCATTTCAGAACCCTGAAGTACTTCCCCTTCTCACCGTCATGCCTCCTCCCTGCCTCACCAGCCGCTGGTTTAGCTAAGCTCGGTTCAAAGGTAATTTTTCCTTCTTTTTTGTTTGGTAACTGCAGGTTCCTTTTGTTTCTGTCTGTTTATGTGTCTATTAGTCCAAAGATAGGTTATTTGGAAAATACAGGTGGTTCTTTGTATCTGTATGGAAAATACAAGTATTTTGTATTTTCTACTTCAAGATTATTGTTAGTTTGATATGAATTTTGCTTATGAATTTTAGCTTGCTTAGGTTCTGTAATTGGGTTATTCTTCTGTGTAAAAAAGAAAATTTTTAATTTCATGCAGTAGGGGATGTATAAAGTATGGGGTAAGCAGGCAAAACAAAAGACTTTTAAAATCGGTCGTTATGACCGATTTCAAAAGTACTGTCTTTTAAAATCGGTCGTTATGACCGATTTCAAAATTACTTTTGAAATCGGTCCTTTTGACCGATTTCATAAAAACGACCGATTTCAAAAGTACTTTTGAAATCGGTCATAACGACCGATTTTAAAAGACAGTACTTTTGAAATCGGTCATAATGACTGATTTTAAAAGGTCCACTTTTAATTCCACCGTGTTCAACATCACCACGATGACCGATTTCAAAAGTCTAAAACGACCGATTTTAAAACTACTTTTTCCAGTAGTGAAATATGAAAATTTGCGGGTATTACACAATCGACTACCCGCCTCGTTCAGGTTTCCTCTCACTGTTTTGAAATTGATCAAGGTGGCGACAATACTTTTCTAGTCTCGAGTGTAGAACATGCTACGATCCCTTGGGTCTTAAGTCCCGATCACATATAGACTAGTTCCGCCTAGAAAAGTACTCTAGGTTACTTGACGTTTCACCGTCATCACCCTCCCCTATCACAATCACACACCTGAATATCCGCAGATAGACAGGGTATCTTCCTCTCCACTACTTCACGCTCATCTCACCGCATTATTCTATGTCTTTCAATGTTTTATTAAGAGTCTTTATTAACCTAATTGCAGACGAATCACCCTTATTCATCCCTTCGGTGAACATAGACCTCTAATCGAATCTTTCCCTTTAATTTAATCTTTTCTTCAATGTTTCACATGCTCACTTTCCCACTAATACATCGTTATCACAATTGAGGGCTCGAAACCACGACATAAAGCTCACGCACCCAGCACCATCCTCAACCTGGAAAGCACGTAACAAAAACCATACACATCAGGGAGGTTCACTTTCACACCTCCATAATATCCACAACAATTCATCACCTCCAAAAATGCTTTCTGTACAATTTCACGTAATTCACTACTTTCCTTTAATTAATTACACAAACTCTTGCCATCAATTCATCACGTATACTTTCAATATTATTACATCATTTTCATCAGTATCATTAATCAAACAGAGCAACATATAGCATCATATCATACCATTTCATCATTACTATATTGGCAACATCATGTAATCATCATGCAACAATAAAAGGAAGTCTTAGTCCTGCCTATAGATGGCCATACACACAACCAATTCTCACTATACGACTAACTCACAGACCCTGACATTTCAACTTTTGAGATGGCCAGGAACTTCTTCATATATTACCTACATACCACTGTGTCTTAGGAAAGCTGCTCTCTCACCTCGAATGTCTACAGAAATCCCAAGAATCCTCACGAGCACCGCCTTCCAACACGCGCCTATGCTGAAACCTTCTATATCCTCGAGACAGACATCACATATTAGAAACACAGGCAAATCAATCATCAAGTTCAAAATTAAAAATCATCCTTCGAAAGTGCAGATTAAAATCCTTCGGGTAAAATAAAATCATAATTCGTTCCAAAACTTTTTAACACTTTAAATGCCTTAAAACAAACCATTAACTTTATTTTAAATAAATGGGTTAGTAGCTGGTCCGCCTTGGACAACAGCTCACTTGGACCCGAAAACACTGAAAAACTCCAATTTTTCGATCTAACTTTTACTATAAATTAAAACACTTAAAATCTATGTTTTTAAACACTTGAAAACATTTTATAAATTGAAAACACAATGATTAAAATTCTGGATAGTGTAACACCCCGCAAATTCCTCGTACTATTTTAAATAATTAAAAGATCTAATTGGAGAAAATGTTTTTGAAAGAGTGTTTTCTTGAAGTGAATTTCTTATTTTAAAATTTTAAATGGTGAATAATTTTGAAGAAATGATTATGTGTTGGATATTTTTGTGTTTTAAGGAAATTGTGATTTTGTCAAAGAATGATTTTTATTTGAAATGAATTTTTTGGGTTTGTTAACTTTGAAAATTCGTAACTTTTTAAACGTAACCCGGATTTTCACGATCTTTATATCAAAACGATCGTCTCGAAACTTAGAGTTTGAAAATGTAATTTTCAGATTTTTCTGGGTTGATTTATAAAAATTTATTTTCAGAGCTTATAAAATACGAATTTTTGAGAAAAGGTGTTTTGTAGAGAATGAGATTTTGTCATGGCATGAATTTTTATGTGAGATGTGTTTGATTTAATATGTGTTGATGTATGATACATGAAATGGTTGTATGAATTTGAATTCTTTGAATTAGTTGCTTTGTTGTATGAATTAATAATTAGGATGTTTAAGTAAATATGATAAGGAAATAAAAATACGAGGCATGTATGTATATGTGTATGTGTATGTATGTGTGTGTATATATGTGTGTATGTTGTACGTGTGTATATGTATGTATGGGCTTAGATTTTTATTCCTTGGACAAGAAACCAAATGAAACTTAGTTAGAACCAAGCTAAACTAAGTAGGAAACCCTAACTATTAACTAACTAATACTTAGCCCTAAAGTGACCCCTAGAACCTAACCTACTCTACATTGTCCCCTTGCATATGATAAAATCCACCCATGCATCTTTTTGTAAGCCCAAAACTACCCCTCCCAATTATGTGTGATCGAAATTAGATCCATGGGCAAAAGAGGGATTTGTGAGTTGGCTATAAATAAATGTGGCCTTAGTTCATTTTCACTTCACCCATTTTCATTTCTCCTTCCACCAACACAAACACTACTCTAAGAGACTCATCAAACTCTTAGAGAAAGAAAGAAAAGAAATAGAGAGAAAGAGAGAGGGAGTTGGCCGTGAGACTTGAAGAGGAAGAAGGAAGGAGTTCAAGCCCAAACCTAGGAGTTTCCCTTGAAGATCTAAGTGTTAGGAGACTAGAAGACCACCCCTTTTCATGGTAGGATTTGAAGATCAAAAAGAAGAATTTGTAATAGTTTAGTTTTCTCTTTTGTTTGTAGATCTATTTCATTTTCTTCTTTGCATGTTCATTTTTGTGATTTGAGAGATGAACTTATGTGTTGATCTTCTTTAATCTTGGACTTTAAGGACTTAAAACAATTTGTAATATGTTAAGCCTTATGTTTTGTATTCGGTTGAGGATTTTCTTGCTAGATCTAATGTTTTTCTAACTAGAACCTTAAAGATCTAAAGAAAAGTCAAGATTTTTGTAAAGCTTAAAATAAACTTCCCTTGCATGTTTAATTTCCTTGCTCAAACCGTGATTAATGATATTTTCATGAAAATACTTGATAAATAAATTCATGATCTAAACTTGTTTGATGATGATCTTGGTATATTATGTACATGCATGTGTTATTTGTGCTTTGGTCTTGAATTTTTAAAAGTAAATGAACTTGAAAGTTTCTAAAACCAAGAACTATATAATTCGACCATGGATAGAAAATTTAGGTCTTGATGCTTTTAAATTGATCTAAGTGATTGCATGTTAATTTTATGCTTAGAAAAATTAATTTAAGTGGTTGAAAGGTTTTGATTTTAACTTGATCTTAATAAAGTTTGGATTTTTGGTTTTGATCTTTAAGAAGCTTTGATCTTTGCCTTGATTCTTGAAAAGTTTTAATTTTTAAAACTCATGCATGTGATTTTTGAACAAAAGCCTTGATCCTTCTTATTGCATGTCACGGTTTTAACAAAGGAAACCAAAGAAATTAACTCTTGAAAACTGGTTTTGTTTTGATCTACGCCTAATGATCTTGCATGTTAAAGATTTAAGTTTTACTCTTGATTTATAATGATAATAATTCGGTTTGACTTAAAAACCAAGAGATCATGTTTTGTTTTCATGAAAAAGACATATACATGTGATTCCTCTTTGATTTAAGGATTTACTTAAAAGCGCGTGATTTGATTCATGAACCTTGATGTGTGCATGTTGAAAAAGTGAATCAAAAACCTTATTTTAGTCATAATGAAATTCGGCCTATACCTAGGGATTAGACTAGGCCTCTTTCTCATGAAGTGACCTAAAAGAAATAAGTATGTTATGTAAGATTACGTTAAGCTAAATTATTTTAGATAATGTTGTGTTTGATTTGGAATGTTAAATCGTTTTCTTAAATCCTATTCGGTTTAATATAATAAGGGTATCTAAGATGGTTTAATTAATTGGATATGGAAATGAAATTTTGTTGGCTGTGTGATTTAGATTTGTAATTTTTAACTTGTTTCTTTGATGTCATTCGGCCACATAGTGTAAATAAGTCTAGCAGGTTTAGTTGCATGAAAATGAATTTACTTAATGATTTTTGAGAAGAATTAAATAATTCAAGGTAAAAGAAAAACAAATGTGCTTGATTTATATCTTTGGTTTCATTCGGTTTGTATGCCTAAGTGTTCTTGTTTATGAAAGAAAATGCTTTGGAGATTTGATGAGACTATTTTTCATGTTAATTGATATTTGAAAAATAGATGACTTATATGATTTGATTGTGAGAGTGTTGTTTATTGTTGTGTGTCAAGTTAATTGAATGTGCTTTGGAAAAATATTTAAGTACTTGATTGGTTTTGAAATTAATTGATTTTAAGATAAATCCATTTGATTTATTTGAGATTTTTAGATTGTGTTCATGGCTGTCCAAAACTTGTTTTATGACAAAAGCTTGAATTCTGAAGTAATTGTTTTAAACTAAAGAATTGTTTAAAGCGAAAAAAAAACTTTTACGGTGTTTTCGAGTTTTTATTAAAGTGATTTTATAAAGTGATTCTTTACTGTCCAAAGTTGTTTAAAATTGTTTCTTAAATTTAAAAAGGTGTTCACGTGATTTAAAACATAGTTTTCAAGTGGAATTTGGTTTAAGAAAAGCCGGATTAAAAACGGTGCATTTTTTGGTGTTTTCGAACGCGGTTAAAGTGCTGTCCAAGAAGGACCAGCAACTAAATCAAATGATTTAAATTATTTTATATGTTGTTTTCAAATGGTTTAAAAATACTTAAAGTACTAGAAAAATGTTAGAGTTGTTTTGAAAACAATCATGTTTTAAGTTTTTCCGACGAAGAACAAAATCTGAAATGAGTTAAGAAAATATTTTCTTAATACAAGTTAATGACGTAGACACATTTTATTTAGTACGAGGAATCTTAAAGATGAGGGATTGGGGTAGCTGGCAGAGACGAGGATCCGAGGAGAACGTACGCATTTAAATTGCTGGACTTCAGGTGAGAGAAAAGCTTTCCTAAGACACCGTGGTAGTTAGGTGATTTATTAGGACGTTCCATATCATCTCAAAGATCGGAACTAAGTGGTTCGGAGTCAGTAGCATAAGTGGCAATTGTTTGTGTTGTGTGGCCACTTATACGAAGGTGACAATGACCACATTGTTGTTGTGTGACGTTTGTGTGATTGATAGTATGTTTATGTTCATCAATTTAATTATGCCTGATGATATTTATTGCTGTCAATTTAAATGAGTAGTATGCTGATGGACGTCTGTTACGTCCTGAGTAAGAAAATGAAAATAAAGAAAATGGAATAAGAAGAAAAGAGATAAGATGGCTTAGAAAAGAAATAAGAGTTGAGATTGGGAAAAGAACTAACGATAATATTGAGAACGAGTCAGAGCTGGGGAAAGTAATGTTGTTGTTGATGCAAGATGTGGTTTGAATGGAGCTTGGCTCCTTTGTTTTCGTTTTTGAATGGGACTAGTGTTGAGTTGAGCTTGCTCCTCCATTATCACTCATCAAAAATATGATTTTTGAAGAAGGTTTTCGAAAAGAAATTTTTTTTTGAAAAATGTTATGAAAGGAAATTTTGGAAAAGAATTTTTAAAAGGAACTTTTGAAAAGAGCTGTCGAAAATAAGTTTTTGAGAAGGACTGTAAATAAAATGTTTTTAAAAAAGTTTTGAAATGAATTCTTGTGAAAGGTTTTGAAATGAGTTTTCTTTTAGAAACTTTGTGAAAAGAGATTTTTTTAGAAAGTTTTTGAAATATGGTTTTGAGGAAGTTTTTGAAACGATAATTTGAGAAGGTCTTCCTTTGTAAGGATATTTTGAAAATCTTTTTGATATAACATTTTTGGAGAAGAGTTTGTGAAAACATTATTTTGTGAAAGTTTGTGAAAGAAAATTTTGTGAAATGATATTTTCGAAAGGATTGTTTTGAGAAAAGACTTTGAAATAAGATTTTGGGAGAAAGATTGAGGAATGAGATGCGAGTTTGTTGATATGATCCCAGCTCTGTGCTATGTGAGAATGGATGAGAGAAAGATTGTGCAGAGTTAGTGGTCGGGACTCATTGAAGGGATGCACGAAGGATGGGCCGACCTTAGGTTAATTAAAAAGATAAAAGACATTAAAAGACATTAACGTGGTGAGGTATGAGAATGCGAAGTAGTGGAGAGGAAGGTACCCCGGATATCAGGGATATTCGGGTGGTGAATGCAATAGGGTAGGCTTGGGCGGTAAAACGTCACGTTGCCTTGAGTACTATTCTGGGCGGAACGAATTCCATATGTGGTAGCCAGACGTGGTGGGGACTGAGTCCCAATGCCGTGGTAAGTTCTGCACCCGGAACCGGAATAGTGTTGTCACCCCTATGGCATTTCGAGAACAGTGGAGAGGGACTGGAGTGGGGCATCTGGATTGCCACTGTGAGACAGTGTGCCTTGATATAAATATGAATTGAATGATTTGAATTGATTTGAGGCTGTAGACCTCCTGGTCTGGGACCAATTGATTGTGAGACAGCTGTCGTGCCCGCACGGTAAAGGTCCTGTACTCCTGTTCGCTTCCGACTAGGTTGGGTGGATGACCGAGGAGATGTAGACGTGTGAGACAATGGTAACAAAGGGAGTACCTCGATGATATCATGATTTCTCACCCAATCATCGAAGGTTATAATTTGATAAGACGTGATAATGAAAATTGAAAAGAGATTGAGAAAGTAGTTGAGAAAGAAGGAATGTTAATAAGTTTGGTAAAACAAGAAAAATAATGATAATAACAATAAAGATAATAATGATATGCGTGATTATTGTGTTGTATGTATGTTGTGTGTTGTATGTTTGTATTGTCTTGATATCTCGCCTATCGTAATTCCACACCGTCGACGATGCGTCGTCCGGATCGCTTACTCTCTCCTGTTCGTTGGCATATCGGGGCTGCTGATATCTCAACGGGCAGACGAAGTATCGCATGAAGATCATCACTAAAGATGAGTTGAAGATGGAACGGAGTGACGACCGCAAAGCAGCAATAGAGATGATTTCATTTTCGGGCGCAAGAAGGAAGGAGAGCTTCATCCGGTTGCCTTTATCAGAGTAGCGCAGCAGAAGCGAAAGTAGCGAATTTAGTTTAAGTTATGATGTGTGAGTTAAGGATTACCGAGCAAAGAACCATTTATGTAACCAAGCCAATTTTAAATTCTATGTTGTGAAAGTACCTTCATTTTGGAAAGATTAAGTAAGGTTCTTTTGTAAACTGTTGAGAATACTTTTAATCTACTGCAATGAATCACTTTGCTTTTCGAAAACAAGTTCTTTTGTAAACATGAAAGTTTTATGAGAAAAAATGTTTTAGTAACAACTCGATTTTCAGTAAAAGGTGGTACATTTAATATTGACACTTCAAAATGTTTTTTTAAAAAAAAAATTTTGCCTTATTTTTGGTAACTTTAATACATAAAAGTTAATTATTTTGAGTTATGAAAATCGGGCTGTTACAGATAGCCACAGCTCCGTTCATAAATCACTTTTTGAAAATCCAAAAACACGGTAAAACCATACGTTAATTTACAAGACTTTTGAATATAAAAGAAACACTTAAAACAATTTGTTTTTCAAACCATAAAACTTTAAACAATATTTGGACAACCATGAAATAGTTCTAATATCCAGAAATGAATTAAAATTAAACAACTCAAAACCAATTTTTATTCAAAAGCAAATCACCAAGTCAAACAACTTAGCACAAAACCATTTAAAACAAGAACATCACTGAAATCACATGCATTTATACACACAACTCACTTTCCTTCATTTCCTTAATCATGCACATAGTCCTATTCAAGTAGCACATAGCATAGCAAACTAATCACACTAAATTCATAAACTTACCCTAACCGAAACATGTTCACTTTTCGGTTCAAACAACTCAATTAACATGCCTTAAATTAATTCATCACAAATCATATTATCATGAACACAACTTAAAATAAACAAGTTTTCACAGCCACGTATTCATTTAAATAAGAGTCGAAATATAGAAACAAATCAATTAGGGCATGCATTCTTGACCTTAGCATGCAACTCACTTTATAAAAACATAAACCAACTTCCCACATTCATTTAATCATATCTAAATATCACAATCAAAATAAAAATCCAGCCAAGCCCAAAGAATTTACACAAAGCATCTCATATAGTCCAAAAATATCAAATATCACGTTAAATCGGATACGGGGAATTCCAAGAAAATAAATTCCAAAATCATGTCAAATCAACTCATTTCAGTCCCAAGCTTTGCAAAACACTTGAACACATATTAAAGTTCATCACATAAAATTTTCAAGTTAATTCAACATTCAGAACACAAATTTCCATTCAAATATGTCATGAAAATCAAATCAGGTCTGCAGCAACCTGAAGCAAACATACAATTATTAAAAATAGTAAACTAACTATAATTGACACGAAATTTGGTACAGATAATCTTAACACATTCAAGAACATGTCATAAAAATTTCAGATTATTTGGAGTTTCTTAAGTCACATTTTTTCAATTAAGTTTCTCTTTAAGTCTGGAAAATCTGAACTAGAATGTTCACTGTTTTGCAATCATTTAAAATATCAATTCAACTCCAAATCACCTCAATTTTTACAGAGAGTCTCCTAGCATATGCAAGGTCTAACCGAAACATGTTCACTTTTCGATTCAAACAACTCAATTAACATGCCTTAAATTAATTGATGTGTGCGTAGCACACATATTATTTCCTTATTAGTTTGTATTTATTTTAATAAATATTCATGCATTTTATTCTAATTTAGCATGTATTTAATTCATATTTCACTTGGAAAGGTATCTTGTGCTTTTATTGTGTAGATTGCTTATTTTGAGGCTTGGAGCATTGAAAAATAAATAAATAAATCAAAGAAGATATGCTAAGAGATATTGTGAGCAGAAATCTAGAGAAAGATAGAGATAGAGGCATGTGAGAGGAAGGAGATTGCTTATGGATTTATTTTGCTATTTGGGCCCAACACTTGGAGGAAGGAAAATCTATAAAAGGAGGAAGATAGAAACCCTGTAATAGGAGATTAGTCATAACATGTAGTAGTATAATTTTAGTAGTAGTAGTAGGATTAGAATTATAATTAGGATTATTTTCTCTATCATAGCCAGAAACAAATTAGAAAATAAGGATTCAAGGTTGCACAACTCTCTCCATGAAGAACTAGAAGGCGTTTGAAGGCGGAAGAAATTTCTCATCTTTCATCTTTTGGTTATTTCTACCTTTTATTCCCTTATTCTTATTTTTTGATTTTTATTATGTATATGATTGAGTAGTTTTCCGTTTCTAAGGATTAGGATTAGCCCATGAAGACATTGACATGATGTTTTGATATTCTTATCTCTTATTATTATTTATTCATTTTAGATTTAATTATGGTGTTTTTAATGCTTGTGATTGTGTCGGATCCCACTATTGCATGATCTCAGATAGTAAGGGAAGAACCGAAAGGTGAACCGTAGTATTAGAAAATACATAATTAAACTTAAGGTTTTAGATCACGAAAGTAGTTCTAATCCTTGAGAGGATTCAATGAATTATCAAAGATCTTAATGGATTTAATGTACCCTAATTACCCCGAAAGTAGGAATTAGGCCTCATTAGGTACGGTGCTAAGATTCTGAAAGGAACTAGTATTCTACATTAGGATAATTCACCTTCAAAGTAAATCTAATTTAATAAGAGATATATATTTAATTGATTGTCAATGTTGATATGTGGTGAAACTAATCCTTAGAAGATTTAATTCTTATCTTATCTCATATCTTTAGATTTATTTTATTTTATTTTATATCTCAATCCAATCTTTTATTTTATTTTTTCATATCTCTAATAGATTCGTTTAGCTAATCTATACTTGTAATTTGTCGGTAATTAACAACAAAATCCCTGTGGAGACGATATCTTTTTATACTACTACTTGACATAACCCGTGCGCTTACGGGGCGTATCAAGTTTTTGGCGCCGTTGCCGGGGATTTTGTTTTTGTTAATATTGACTATTATTATAAGTTGATTAGACTAAACATTTTTTTTAGTTTCTATTTTTTTTTATAGATATAGTATGGGAGTCAAAGGGCCAAGATGGACACCTGACATGAGTCTTGAAGAATACCAGAAGTTTTTTTGTGATTATTATCCTCCTGCACCATGTATTGCACGATCACCTCTTGATGAACCTCTCTTGAAGGAGTTAGCTCGGCAAGAATACATGCGAAAAAAGGAAGAATGGGAAGAAGAGCAATATTGGAATTCTCTTACACCACAATATCATGCACAACTGGTTGTTGATGAGCTTTCATATGTGGACTCTTATTCATACCTTTCAACACCTCAAAAGTCCAACTTGGAAATCATGCTTGAGAATTTCATGACTCAACAAATGGCTCACAACAAGATGATTGAGAAGCAATTTGAACAACAAGCAGCTTACAACAAGATGATTGAGAAGCAATTTGCACAACAAGCAGCTTACAATAAGATGATAGAAAACCAAATTGCACAACTAGCAACTTCATTCACAGAAGATCTCCACACATTTTCAACTCACACCGAGACTAAGGAGACAATTGAAGGTAGTGAGGATGAAGTGATTGAAGAGTTCCCAATGCAAGACATGAGTGATGAAGTATGCAAAGAACAGATGATAGAGGAGCCTTGTCAAGCAGTCACTGTGCATGATATGAGTGAGGAGGTAATCCAAAAAGTGCATGATGTGAGGGAGGAGGTAATCCAAAAAGAAGAAGAATTTTTATTGGAATTTGCTTATGTCAGCCTGTGTGTAGGGAAGGTCAAAATTTTGGAGTTAGACACGTGTATTGGTTTCCATGCATGTTTCGACTTTTCAAAGTTGGCTTTTCCTAATTGTCTATCTTCCTCCTTTGTGAAACAATGGATTTTGGAGTCTGGATCAAAATTTTTGAAAAGTCAAGTACTCTGAGATTTCATTATTAGTGATGAAGGCTTCAAAGATTACTCACAAAGTCAAGCTTCTTGGGCATCACAAGAATTCTATGCATACTTTGGGTGGTGTCACTATTGTTTCCTTTGACCCAGGAGGAATTAAAGAAGAATTCATATCAATCCTCCAAGGTGGTCTATGCTTCAAACAATGGGACCCAGGAGGAATAAGTTGTTGTGCTAAGTTTGTCACTTTGCCCTTGTGTCACAAGATATGGGATCCGGGTGGAAGCTTCATAGGTCAAGCTTAGGACCTTAAATAAGCGCTTCTTGGGAGGCAACCCAAGTTTTTAAATCGCTTTTGAATTTTATTTTCTTAATTTTTAGGATTTAAATAAGTTTTATTACGGGGTTTCGTCTTTGTTTTGTAGGTTGGAGTATAGAGGAGTTGAAGAAAATATGGAGCAATTTGAAGGACCATGGGAAAGCCACGGCGTGTGCCGTGACCATGGGAGTCTGAATGATTTTAAAAAAAAAGTTTTCAGGTCACCATGGACAGACCATGGTACATACCACGCCCATGGTGCATCAAACAGCAAGCTCCGTGGGCAGGCCGTGGCAGGTGCCACGCCCACGGCGTACTGGTTGATTAAAAAAAAAGGAATCATCTGTTTGGCATGCCTCTGATCAGTTTTTGTGGGTACAAATTCCTCTTCCATCATTATAACTAGGTGAGATATTTCCATATTTTTATTTTTATTTTAATTTTTTTTTAAATTTTTTTTCTCTCTTAAGTTTTTATTTTACATTGAGGACAATGTAGAATTTAAGCTTGGGGGAGTGCATTGCATTTTGCATTTAGCTTAGGATCATTCAGTTTAATTTTTCATTCATCATGCATTTTTAATTTTTTTTTCATCAGCATATATATATAAAAAATTCATTCATTTTTCATGCATTTCACTGACTCATCATTTAGGCAATTTAACTTATATCTGTTTTGGCTTGCACTTAATGCGTTTCCTTATGAATATTATTTTTGATAGTGACTTAGCATGTGATAATCTGCTGTTTGGAATGATGGTTGCATAAATAATCATTAGGATACTGATAATTGGCTGAAACTTATTGTGATTCTTGCTCTTCATTAAATTAGCCAATAAATGTGAGTTTTGAGCCTAAATCGGGTAACACATAATAAATATTTTTAAACCCCTCTTCTTTCTTGATATTTGAGTGTTGTTCACTTTGATTGTGGATTCTAGAACTTGACCTGTGACCATCTTGAGACTGATAATTGTTTGCATGCATGAATATGATAAAGGCACTTAGGACTGTTTTTCTGGCCTTCAACAATTTTGATAGACACTTTCCCTTAGTTGCCCATTTTAAGCCTAATGAAATAATTGTTTTCCTTGGTACCCTCTCATAATGTTACATATTTTTGGTACCCTTTGGATTGTGAATGGTGCAATTGAGAGAGTAGTTCTTTGGATGAGATGTTATAGTGTTGATATTGAGTTTAAAGCATTATTCTCTTTATCTCTCTTCTAAAAAAAAAGATAAATAATTGAGTGTCAGGTACCCCTTTTGAGAGCAGGTAATTGCTTATTGGGGAAATACTTGATATGTGAAAAAAAATAAAGAAAGGAAAAGAATAGAGAGAAGTGAAAAAAAAAGGGAATGAAAGATCACAAATTTTTGGAGTTGATGTGTAACTACAGTGATTATATGCTCCATTCATAATTCAAGGGGATATTGTGTTTATGGTTACATTATTATGGCCCTTTGCGTGATCCTTTGTTTCTTATACCCCACCTGACATCTTTAGCCATGGCCTCATTACAACCTAATTAAGACCTTTTGATTCTTGCATGTATTCAATAATTTCAGTGGAGATTTTGGTCTATGGTCAAGCTTATGGTAATTCACTTTCATTGATGAACTTGAGTGATATGTCTTTACCCTCTTATACACATTGAGAGAAGGTGAGTGGAGTGACCCATTTTAGTGATGAGCAAGGTTGTGATAAGTTTAAAGTTCTAATTGGGTAGACTTTTGATTATTTCATGATTGGTTAGTGGATGTTAGTTTGGGAGAATTGCAAGTTATGTCACTTGAGAAATTTAGTTTTGAGGAAGTTGTATTTGTGTATGTCATTATTGGATTATGAGTTTTGTTACCTGGATGATGAGTTAGTTTGCATTTCATATAGGATTCATTCATTGCATTGCATGTTTTGCTTGAGGACAAGCAAAGATTCAAGCTTGGGGGAATTTGATGTGTGCGTAACATACATATTATTTCCTTATTAGTTTGTATTTATTTTAATAAATATTCATGCATTTTATTCTAATTTAGCATGTATTTAATTCATATTTCACTTGGAAAGGTATCTTGTGCTTTTATTGTGTAGATTGCTTATTTTGAGGCTTGGAGCATTGAAAAATAAAGAAATAAATCAAAGAAGATATGCTAAGAGATATTGTGAGCAGAAATCTAGAGAAAGATCATGTGAGAGGAAGGAGATTGCTTATGGATTTATTTTGCTATTTGGGCCCAACACTTGGAGGAAGGAAAATCTATAAAAGGAGGAAGATAGAAACCCTGTAATAGGAGATTAGTCATAACATGTAGTAGTATAATTTTAGTAGTAGTAGTAGGATTAGAATTAGAATTAGGATTATTTTCTCTATCATAGCCAAAAACAAATTAGAAAGTAAGGATTCAAGGTTGCACAACTCTCTCCATGAAGAACTAGAAGGCGTTTGAAGGCGGAAGAAATTCCTCATCTTTCATCTTTTGGTTATTTCTACCTTTTATTCCCTTATTCTTATTTTTTGATTTTTATTATGTATATGATTGAGTAGTTTTCCGTTTCTAAGGATTAGGATTAGCCCATGGAGGCATTGACATGATGTTTTGATATTCTTATCTCTTATTATTATTTATTTATTTTAGATTTAATTATGGTGTTTTTAATGCTTGTGATTGTGTCGGATCCCACTATTGCATGATCTCAGATAGTAAGGGAAGAACCGAAAGGTGAACCTTAGTATTAGAAAATACATAATTAAACTTAAGGTTTTTGATCACGAAAGTAGTTCTAATCCTTGAGAGGATTCAATGAATTATCAAAGATCTTAATGGATTTAATGTACCCTAATTACCACGAAAGTAGGAATTAGGCCTCATTAGGTACGGTGCTAAGATTCTGAAAGGAACTAGTATTCTACATTAGGATAATTCACCTTCAAAGTAAATCTAATTTAATAAGAGATATATATTTAATTGATTGTCAATGTTGATATGTGGTGAAACTAATCCTTAGAAGATTTAATTCTTATCTTATCTCATATCTTTAGATTTATTTTATTTTATTTTATATCTCAATCCAATCTTTTATTTTATTTTTTCATATCTCTAATAGATTCGTTTAGCTAATCTATACTTGTAATTTGTCGGTAATTAACAACAAAATTCCTGTGGAGACGATATCTTTTTATACTACTACTGGACATAACTCGTGCGCTTGCGGGGCGTATCATTAATTCATCACAAATCATATTATCATGAACATAACTTAAAATAAACAAGTTTTCACAGCCACGTATTCATTTAAATAAGAGTCGAAACATAGAAACAAATCAATTAGGGCATACATTAATGACCTTAACATGCAACTCACTTTATAAAAACATAAACCAACTTCCCATGTTCATTTAATCATATACAAATATCACAATCAAAATAAAAATCCACCCAAGCCCAAAGAATTTACACAAAGCATCTCATATAGTCCAAAAAGTATCAAATATCATGTTAAATCGGATACTGGGAATTCCAACAAAAATAAATTCCAAAATCTTGTCAAATCAACTCATTTCAGTCCCAAAATTTGCAAAACACTTGAACACATATTAAAGTTCATCACATAAAATTTTCAAGTTAATCCAACTTTCAGAACACAAATTTCCATTCAAATTTGTCATGAAAATCAAATCAGGTCTACAGCAACCTGAAGCAAACATACAATTATTAAAAATAGTAAAATAACTCCAATTGACACGAAATTTGGTAAAAATAATCTTAACACATTCAAGAATATGTCATAAAAATTTCAGATTATTTGGAGTTTCTCAAGTCACATTTTTTCAATTAAGTTTCTCTTTAAGTCTGGAAAATCTGAACTAGAATGTTCACTGTTTTGCAATCATTTAAAATATCGATTCAACTCCAAATCACCTCAAATTTTATAGAGGGTCTTATAGCATATTCAAGGTCTTACCATAAAAATTTCAAGTCCATTGAAGTAGCACAGGTTCAAAATTTCAGTTCACATTCAACCCGAAAAACTCATTTTTCCGAAATCGTTTTCTCGAAAACAATTCTTGTAAAAATAGTAAATAAATCTAAAAAATTATTCAAAAATTCAGAGGCATTCAAATTAGTCTCATCCAAACAGTAAGAAAACCTTAAGCTCCTTAAACATGTGCGATTACTTTTCATTCAAACCTTTTTCAAGTAAAACCTTAAATTGCCATAATCATCATCAACAAACTAAAATGCACTAAAAGTTCCAAGACAAGTTCCAACTAAACTAAATTGCTAGAACACATTTGTATGGCATTTAGCATGTAGCAAAATAAGCTCATTCCCTAATGAGTATACCAAAACCGAATGGTGCACCCTAAAGGAACCAAAACCCCATTTGTTTCCCAAGGATCCTTTAAGGCACAAAATCAAATATTTTCTCTAACAAACTTAAACATACACCACCAATCAACGCACATTCATCACTTAGGACTAAAAAAAAATCATTTGATTAATTGAACATGCATGGGCGAATCATAGAGCAAGGAGAGTATGCCAATTTCATCAAACCCATCATGCCTTACCAAAACAAATTCATTTTCCTAAACTACTTACCAAAACCAAAACACACCAAGTAAAATAGATTTGGTTCTGGCAAAATAACCTAATAAGCTATCATGCAATCATGCACCAAAGATCCAAAAGAAATTTATTTTCTAAGACTCCCTCAAGGAATTAAATCAAGCAATTTCATGATCAAACCTTAGCGCATTCTCATTAACTAACTCTAAATCAAACATATCAACATAAAACAATTAAATTTCCATGTCCTTACACTTAAACCAAAAAGGGGCCTAATCATTCATCCCAAACAAACCAAAATTTACAATTCTTAAACACCTAGGTCAAACTAATCATTTCCAAGCATCAACATACAAATTTATTTTTAAGGAAACAAAAATCATTTGATCAATTTCTCATGCATGACCGGATACAAATCAACACATAGCTTCAAGTCAATATAACACATGTACACACAATTAAACAAAACCGTATAGCACTTTTAACAACTAAACAAAGACAAAAATCAATTCTTTCAAGAAATAAATTTTCAAAGATTTACAAATCAATTCTTAGGAAAAAAATTTCTTGTAAGGACCGAAAACTCATCAAGAAATCAACAAAGATTTACAAATCAATCACATGCACCAAGGATAAAATTATTCGAACAACAACAACAACCAAACCGTATGGCACCCAAAATTCCCAATCCAAGATAAAAATTAATTTAACAATTTCTTTTCTCATACAAATCGAAAATAAGCTAGAAAATGACAAAGATTAACAAACCTTTAACATGCATCAAACAAAAATTCATTTCCCTTGAGTTCAAGCCCTAGGCCGAAACATACATAAGAAAAATTGGGGATTTTGAAAAGAAAAATCAAAACAACAACATGCACATCAAGATCAATAACAAATCAACTCATATTTACTCATTCTAAACATAAACTAATTCAAAGAAATAAAACAAAACCATTGGGACCAAAAACAATGCAAAACCGTGGGAACCTCCCTCATGGTTGCATGTCCCTTTCTCAAATTTCAAGCTCAAAATCATGCATAATAATGCTTAGAAAATCAAGAGGAAACAAGATAATACACATGCATAAGCCATTGAGTATCAAACATCAAAAACCCTTCATGAACCAAAAACAAAAACCGAAAACACAAAAGAAAAGAGAAAGGGAAAATAAGATTGAATATCAATACCTAGGTTGATGATGAAAATGGGATGAAAAATTGGAAGCTCCTTCTTCCTCCTTTCTTTCCTCCCTCTCGGCCTCTCCCTCTCTCACTCTATCTCTTCTCTTCTTTTTTTTTGGTAAGAATATGTGTGTGTAAGAGCAAGGGTGTGGGTGGGGGTCATGGGTATTTATAGAATTTTAGATGGCTGGGGTGTGTTAGTTAAAATGGGGGTTTAAAAACTAATTAGAATTGGAGAGTGTGTAGGGGATAAGAAGCTAGGCTCCTCATTGGCCGAAAATCTATTATTAGATAGGGTCATTAAATGTTGGTCTTAATTAAGGTGGGTTAAAGATAAGTTGTGTTTAATTGGGGTACCTTAGGGACTTGTGCATTAATAAATGGATGTCTAACAATTTGAAATTCAAAGTACATAATGCATACTGAAACCGTGCAACACAGGCATGTAATACCAGCAATTTTCCTCATTTTAATAAATTGTTTTTTTGTAAATTTCTGATTGGTCGATTCTTTTAAAGTTCTATAAAAATATTATTTGAGTTATAATAATACGTGGCAGAGAAGGAAATTTTTTAACATTGATTAAATATTTGACTCTTGTGTTTTGTTAATTTAAAGGATTTATTTTATGGTGAAAAGTTATTTTATGTTTTGGAGAAATTATTATCTATTGATTTTGTAATACCCGCAATTTTTCGTATTTGCACAAATTATAATTTTATGATTAAAGTATTATTATATTTATTTTCGATAGGGACAAACGAATTTATTGGAGTCTTGTAAATTATAAGGAGTTTCGATTTTTAAACGTTACTAATTTATTTCTGAAAAAGGAGTTTATGGAGACAGTGAATTGTCAGATTCCAGATTTGGGATTTAGACTTGACATATTGATTTTTATTTACGTCAGCAATGAATTTTGATTTATTTATTTATCTATTTATCTATTGATTTGTTTAATTTCGTTGCTTGGACTTTCAAAGACATTATGTTTTCATATGAGGTTTAAGTAAAATGATGTTACTGTCAAAGTGGTTTGTATATAAATACAGTTTTATTTCTATAGTGAAAGTTTAATTTTTGTATAGTTCGAGAAGGATTATTATTTTTGGGATTTGATGTATACAACATTGTTATAGTATATTGTAAATTTATTAGAGCATGATTTTAATGCACCCCATAAGAGTTTAAAGAAATTTTCTTTTCGTCCCATGCATATTTATTGTCACGGTTTGGAAAGGGTAATAAAGAGGAAAAGTCTTTTGAAAAATAAACCTCAAATAATTACAATGCTCATTTTATTACCACCATAATTACCTTATTGGTATTTTAATCAAAAACAAATGAGACCCTGTTATTTTGGGTAAGAAACCATACCCCCTCTATTTTCTTTCTCTCTTTTATTTATTTTAAGTACGTGTCTGTCTCTGGTTTATTGAGAAAAAAAGGTGAAAAGAAACCCCCAATCTTCTCTTATACCTTTCTTACCCCCCTTCTCCCTTAAGTTTCATTTTCTTCTCCCAACAGCAAAAAAACACAACAGACAACATATTCTCCCTCCCCGTGTTCCACGATATGCTCCCTCCTTCTCATACCATGGTTTTCATTTTCTTCCTTCATAAAAATACCCTCCTTGTACATGCTCTATCCCCCTTCTTGATGACAGTAACTCCATTTTTCTTCTTCTCCATGAACAGAGAAGGAAGAACACCAACCCACAATAAGAGATTCTCCCTCTTTTCTCTATTTTTATTTCATAAATCAAATACCCACTTAGTTATTGTTATCCTTTTAATCAAGAGAAAGTGAAATCAAAACCCCTTTGAAGAGGAGAAGGAGGCCGTGGCTTTGGAGAAGGAGCAGGAACCTATTTTTGCAATTTTACTTTGTGGGTAATAATCTCTAATCTACTTTAATTTTTTACTCTATTTTAATTACTTGAAATTAGATTGTGATGAAAGTTAGGGTTTATGGTTTTGTATGTGTATATATCCATGTGTAGTTACTGTACAAAGTGATTTAAAGGGGATTTTTGTCAAAAAGTCATAACTTTTGTGAACGACAAGTCTTTATGTATTGTATGTTCATGATCTCAAACAAAAAGAGTGAAATTTTTACTTGCATGTATAGTTTGAACAAGTACCCGAGCCTAAAAGTTAATATTTTTGTGAAAATGAGTTATGATGTTCATGCATGTGGTTAATCGATTTGGACAAGTATAAGTTTTTTGTTTCATGAAATTATTAGTAGCTAGAACTGAGTTTTTGAAATTATTATTGATGAATAGTGTAAGAAATAATGAAACTTTGAGTATATGCCGAATTTCAGAAAAATGTGATTTTTGCTTGTAGGAGGTTTTGGTAAAATGCATTTCCACAAATTGGATTGCTTTGAAAATTTAGTATGATTGTCTTAAAGCTATTTGAATGTATTCTGAAAAATTTAGTTTGGTTTGGACTTGTTTTAGTATTTTAGTGAATTTTGGTTTGTTTGGTTTTGATTATGGAACTTAGTGGTTTTAGTTGCAAAAGACTTTGATAAAGGACACTTGTGCATGTCCAATGATTTCGAAACCTTGTCACTGTTTTAAGTAAGTTAATATGAGTTCCTCTGAATTTTTGTATGATTATTAGAGTTGGATTACTATTTTTTCAAGAATTATCTTTGTGAATACGATTTCGGGAAAACCGGTTTTTCGGGTCAAAGATGAACAGATATTTCCAACCTAAGCTACTCTAATGGACTTGAAATGTTTATGGTAAGACCTCACAAATGTGAGGAGATCCTCTGTAAAATTTGAGATGATTTGGTATTTTAAATAAACGCAAAACCGTATACAGGTCTGTTCTGTTTTTGCAGAACTAGAGAGGATTTTAATTGGAAAACTGTGACTTAGGCAACTCCAAATGATCTGAAATTTTTATGAGACAGTCTGAAGTATGTTTAGTTGTTCTGTACCAAATTTTGTGACAATTGAAGCTAGTTTACTATTTTAAATAATTTCACTTTTTCCTCTAGATGTGATAGGTCTGATTGGATTTTTATGACAAAACCAAATGAAAATTTGTGTTCTGAATGTTCGATTAGCTTGACAATTTTATGAGATGAACTTTGGAATATGTTTTAGTGTTCTGCAAATTTTGGGGCTGAAACGTATTGATTTGACATGGTTTTGGATTTTATCTTTCTCGTTTTCTCCGTATTTGATTTAGTATTTATTTAGCACTTTTTGACGCGTTTGATACTTGGTGCATTTTTATATGACTTGGCTGGACTTTAAATTTTGATTTTGATGTTTGGATATGATTAAATGTGGGTAGGAGATTGATTTGGTAAAATGAACTTATATGCTATGTGATTTAGATTGGGATAAGGCCAAAAAAAAAAACTTATATGCTCTAATTGATGTATTTTCGTGTTTTGGTTCTTGCTTATATGAACATGTGGTTATGGAAATTGATTGTTTGTGGCGTACTTGTTAATCATTATTTGTCTTAAGTTGATTAAAGCATGAAAATGGAGTTAGGACTATTGGTTAATTATGTTGTAAGTCTCAGTTCTTTGAAGAAGAGTTAGGGAAATTAATTCTTGTCTTGATCTCTTAGTAAGGTTTCGTTTTGATTAAGTATAAGAGTTAGACTTGATTTGTTTTAAGTGTTGCATGGTAATTGAATTATTTGGGTTATATGGGTAAGCATGACTTGTTTATTTGACTATATGCTAATAGTTTAAGTAAAGAGACATGAAAGCTAAGTTGTTTTTGAAGTTGCTTATGTGTTTGAAAGCTAAGTTGTTTTTGAATTTGCTTATGTGTTTGATTCCCAGATAGCTAATTAATTGTATGCTAAAGTTGGTCGGGGAAGGTGTGTTTAAATGCTTTTAGGAAATGCTAGAAAAGAAATTGATTTTTGGTTCATTTGGGTGCATGTTTCGGTCTAGGCATGTTCATAAGGAAAGAGAATTATTTTACTAAGTGCTAAGTGTTATTTGGAGTTTGTTTAATATATGTGAAAATAAAATTGAAAAGTTAGTGTTGTTATTTATTTTCGGAGTATGTTTAATGTATGTAACACCAAAATTGAAAAGCTAAGTGTTTAGCTTAAAACTTAATTGATTTATCCTAAGTACTACTTGAATATTTAATTAGTTATGTGTTCACTTGCTTAATTTAATTTAATGCATGAATGAACATAATTTGCTTGGTTATATGATTTGATTTGCTAAGTAGTGTTTGTCGTTTGAGTTTGATTGATATTCGAAAAATGTTTGGTTACGTAATTAGTTTTGGAGATTAAAATTGATCCTTGGGATGATTTAGTTGATTTAATTGGGAATTTTTGGATATGTGTAGTGGCTGCCCAAGTTGTATTTTGGTGTTAATGTTTGGTAAATAAAGTGTTTAAGTGTTGGTTTTATGGCAAAGTGTGATATGAATAAAAGGTGACTTTGCGGTGTTTTTGGATTTTCTAAAAGTGATTTCTTGGACTTACTTCTTTGCTGTCTAGAATTCATTTGACTTGTTTTTAATTCTAAAAATGTGTTTGATTGATTTGAAGTTTAAGTTTTAAGTGATATTTAATTTGAGAAAGAGTTGGATTGAAAAAGTTAAGTTTTTCGGTGTTTTCGGGTTCGAATAAGTTGCTGTCCAAGACGGACCAGAAGCTAATTAGTTTGTTTAAATTGTATTTGTTAATTGTTTTCAAAGTGTTTAGACGTGTTTAAGTTATTGCATTACTTCTAAATAAAATTGAAAAAAAGGATTGTGTTTGATTTTACCCGAGGGACTTTAATAGGAGTTTTCAAAGGATGATTGTTGATTAAGGACTTGATGCTTGATTTGAATTATGATATTAATATAGTGTCTATCTTGAGGATGTAGAAGGTTCCAGTTGTGGAGGCGTGTCAGAGGACCGCCCCCGTAAAAACTCATTTGGATTTCTGTTGGCATTCGAGGTGAGAGAGCAGCTTTCCTAAGACACAGTGGTGTGTAGGTAACATGTTAAGATGTTCCTGGTCATCTCAAAAGCCAGAACGTGGGGTCTAAGAGTCGGTCGTATAATGGTAATTGATTGTGTATGTTTGGCCACTTATACGCCAGACTAAGACATCCATTTTTTGTTATAATATTATGACATGATGCTATTTGTTTATGATGATGAGATATTATGATATGCTGCTCTATGCCTATTGAACTTTTATCTGAAATTGAAAGTAATCATGTTATGTGAGATAATTGTCATGCTTTGATTGTTAAATTTTAAAATAACGTCGCTGATGTGAGTTAAAAGTGTGTGATGATTGTTAGTTCCATGATGAACATGATGAATGTTTTGATAATGACAAAGTGTTTTTGAACAAGCTACAAGTGTTGATCAAGTTTCAAGCTCAACAAGCAACAACAAACATCAAATGAAGAAGAGAGAAAGCAAGCTCATGAAGACCTAAGTTTGAGTGTATTTGTATTTATTTTATCTTTTGCCTCTCAAGCTTCATAGGTTTTTTATTTGGGTAGATTATTATAGAGGGTAGTGAATCTCATTCATATGTCATGATTTAATCATAATTTGAGTTTTCACTTAACCTAGAATTAATAGGTGGCTTAAAGGTTTTAAAGGAAAGGTTGGATTTTGAGAAAACAAGTTTTTGAACATGTGCAGTACCAACTTAATCGATTAAGCGACTAACTTAATCGAGTACTACTCGAGTACACGACTTGCTTAATCGATTAAGTACTGCTGAACTGATTTTTAAAATACGATTTTCACTTCTCAAAATCAGTTTTCAAGTGCTACAACTTTTGGGTATTCTATATAAACCTTTTCCTATTATTTGTGATAAATTAGAATCATTTTCATACAAGTTTTACAAAGAATCAAGCCACTCTATTCTCTCTCATTTTCTAAAGATCAAAGTTCTCATATTTTCATATTCTTTGATCAAGAACCTTTGAATCTCTTATGGTGAATTGTCATAACTCTTGATTGAGATTCATAGGATTGTTTTGTGTTTTCTATTGTGTTGTAATCTTTGCAAGAAGGCAAGCCACTACAACAAACAAGAAGTCTTGGTGTGTCGATTTTATCATCAAGCAAGTGCATTCTTATTGAAGAAAAAGAAGAAGTCTTGGTTGTGAATCAAGCAAGGAGAAGCCTTGGTGTGTGGATTATCATCAAGCAATTGAAGACTTGTTGTGTCGATTATCAACAAGGGGTAGAGGTTAGATTAGAGAGAAGATCAATAGGATTACAAGGCAAGGGTGTCGGTTATCTCTTGTAAGCTAGCAAGAAGGGAGTCTTGTGAGGCAATCACTTGTAATTTGAGAACTCTAATTCCTCATAGTGAAGAATCTCTCTTGGTTGAAGAGGGGACTGGATGTAGCTTTCAAGTGGATGAAAGTGAACCAGGATAAATCACTGTGTCGTATCACTAAACTCTTACTCTTTATATTCAAGTCATTTGATTGCGTTCTTGGTTGAAAACCTAGAAAGATTGATTTTCATAATTGATTGAATTGAATCTTTAATTGTTCAAATTGATAAAGGGAAAATCATTTTCATAACTAGGTTAATCAATAAGAATATAGGTGTTAATCATTTCCGCTGAATCTCTGATCTTGCATGTGAATTGATTGATTTTCGTATTCGAATGAAAATTGATTTTTCTGTTTTCTGTCATATCTAATCGATTAAGTTCAAATTTAATCGAGTACTACTCGAGTAAATTGCAGGTTAATCGATTAAGTACTGTAGAATTTGCAAAAATCATTTGTTTTGATTGTTTCGATTTGTTTCGTTCGAAAATCTTTCAAGGTAGCTTCAACACCTATTCAACCCCCCCTTCTAGGTGTTTTCCTAGGGTTCCTAAGTCTCTCCAACCACCAATTGCGGTTTCCTCAATGAAAAGACGGGTGATTTTTGGAAGTAATGAAAGTGAAGTGGACTTGTTCAGAAAATGTAATTGGAAAGAATGCTATGTTATGGATATGATAGAATTATGATAATAAAATTCCTCTGATGTGCACCGAGCTGGATTTCGTGCTTTTAAGATTGAGCTTGTGCTGGCCACGTGTGCAGTAAGCTCGTGTGTCCGAGCCCTGATGTGTTAAGCAAAGTATTGTCAAGAAAGACTAACGTGAAAGGGGGATAACAGGGATGTATAAGGGTGACTCGTCCGAACATTAGGATTAATAAATACCCTAATAAGACTTTAAAAGACATTGAGTAATGTGGCGAGTTGAGTGTGAATTGTTCGATCGACGTGGGTTTTCTGAATTGTTCGATCGACGTGGGTTAAGGTTCCTGTACGTCCTGTTTGCTTTCGACCAGATGGGTCGATTGGAGGAGATGTATGTGTGCTAACCAAACTCCTCGATGACTTTCCTCAATTCCCCTGTCATCGAAGGATGCGCTTTAATAAGACTTAATAAGGAAAGTATATTAATACGATAAGATAAATTGATTAATGATGATAAAAGAGTGTGAAAGCGCTGTGGCACCTAAGGGAACCTTTGAACATGGAATCGAGGTGAAATATTGGTTGATGAAAAGATTTGGAAGAGATGATGGATACCCATGGGAATGATAAGTTATAATGATGTAAATGACAAATGATAATAATGGAAGGGATAATTGTGATAATAAAAAGGATATGCATTTGTAGTTGGTGTTTGTTGTTATTTATTGTTATATCTTAATATGATTTCCTGCTGTAATTCCACACCGTCGGCTTCCTGCCCGGAAGAGCTGACTCTCTTTATTTCTTTGTTGTCTGTTTCTATCGGTCCTCTGTCGACCAATTAGATAATAGACCTACGTACGAGAAAGGATTATCTTCAGAGGAGGCACCAACTGCAGTTCCTAAGGATGAAGGCCCTTCGTTCTCTTAAGAGTCTGTCATGCTTTGCTGTAGTGCTGTATTTTGGTTCAGGTAGACTCTGATAACTTTACTCGGATATCATGTAACCCCGTACTAACAATAACGTTTACAAACTGGATATTTGAAATAGTATTCTTCTGATGAATTATGATTATGATAAGTTGGGTTTCAAAGCGCGATGTTGGTGACATCTCGATTTGGAACTTGACGTGTGATGTGGGACATGAATGATTTATTTGATAATGGATATGTTTTTAAAAAAAATGTTACAATACGAATTCATGTCCATGTCACAAAAAAATTCCCAGATTTTTACTAAATAAAAAGAAATTCAAGTTACTAAATCGGGGTGTTACAAGGCATGCAATAAAAAATAATATTTTTCTAATACAATAAATAATACTTGAAAATCATAATCCAATTTTCTTAAATAATAGAACATTATAATTTTCCCAAAAATAATAAAAATTTCGTGGCTGCTGATTTAAATCCCAAACCTCACAAAAATAAATTCTATATTCCAATACAATCGTTTTGAATATGAATTCGCCTGATTCCGATTTGCTAGTCAAAAGTTATGAATTTCCAAAGTTAAATAAATTCTTTTAAACCAATAGTTTCTTTAGAACACAAAACAAAATAATTTATCATTATAAAGTAAATTCCCAATAATTATTTTCACTCTTAAATTTAAATAATAACTTTATAAAAAGAACTGCCCAATCATAATTCTTCAAAAATCAATTTATTAAAATGGAGAAAATTCCACGTATTACATACATGATACACTCGATCCACTTTCACTTCCTGTGGACTAAAACAGGGAACAATAACTATCTTGCCAATATGAGAAATTGACAACTTGGAGTTATTAGCTGTCACCACAACCCGTTCTCCTTTATACTGGGATATATCTGACAACTTATCCTGTTCCCCAGTCATATATTGGAACAACCGGAGTCAATAATCCAATCATTATCATAATTAATTGATTTGTCACTGACTGCGACAAACGCTACCTCCTCTACTGGTTCATCCATGCATGATGCGACAATCTCCTCACCTTCAATCCAGTGAGGTTGTCCATCATCTTCTAACTCTATTAGAGTTAGGCTCTTCTACTGCAAATGACGCTTGGAAATCCCATTCTTCAAAGTCATTTTGCTTATCTGTAACAGTGTTACCCTCGTCTGGGCCCTGCAGTCTTGAGCAAAGTGGTCTTTTCTTCCGCACTTGAAACATCCATCATTGTCTTGATGATACCTGTCTCTGTATCGGGGATGTCTACCTCCCCCTCGTTGTAGACCTCTTCCTTGTCAGCCTCTTTGCCAACCTTGTTGGCTTCTACTTGAACTTGCACCTTCATTGTTCAACTTTGCAGTTGACTTATCTTCTTTAAGCACTCTCCTTTTGGAAAGGAGAGCCCTATCTTCTTCATTTATAGAAACTTTAGACATTTGCTTTTCTAAAGCTTCTTGATTGGCCAATATGCTTTCCAACTCTGTCAAAGTTGGTTCTTTGACCCATCCTTGAGTAGTTGTAATTATCCCATGGTATTTAAGATTTAATCTATGGATAATTATCCTCCGCTTCCTCGCTTCACTGAGTGCGTCCGCCGAATCCAGTTTTGCGATTTCATTGCAAATGGACGATTTCACTTTGGTGAAATATTGGTTCACCGTCATGTCGCCTTGTTTGTCAGACATGAGCTAATTCTCCAACAACTGCAATTTCGCATCACTCTTTCTTGTGAAGAGTGTTGTCGAAGTATCTCAAGCCTCCTTTGGTGTTGTCAAGTCCTTGACCCGCTGCTAGAACTCGTCTTCTATGGTGATAGACAACACGTACATAGCTTTACCAGCTTTGATCTTCCATTTTCTTTTCTCCTCCTCATTAGTTGGTGAATTTATCTCCGCACCACCAACAACACCCCATAAGTCTTGCTCGAGCAAATAATACTTTATTCGGGTGCTTCAAGTATCATAATTGTTGTTGTTGAGTTTCTTCATTGAACTAGTTGAAGATGCGAGATCCGCCATGATTATTGGTTAGCGCTTAACACTTAACCAAATTAACTTGGTCCCAAAAATATCACAGTCCCAGACTGTGTAAGGTAGGGGTGTCAAAATTATCCATTATCCATGGGTTATCCTAATCCAATTTATTTTACATTCATCCAATCCATCCATTTAAAACAATAGATTTAGACGGATGTGATCTATTGGATTACTTTAAAATTAGATGGATGGTAATCCATCCTAGATATCTAATGGATATCCAAATCATCCATCCAAACGAATGGATATCATTCCATCCAATATTTTTTTTTTTAAAATTGTCAAATTACTTTTTTAAAAACAATTTATAAAAAAAGATTTTAATAAACTATTTTTTTTGACAATAAAAATAATTATTTCACTCTCTCACTATATCTCTCTCCGCACATAATCCTATAGCTCTTTCTCTACACATAATCGATCGCATTTTCTCTCTCTCCACCCCCGAATCTCTTTCTCTCTCTCCCCTGAATCGCGCTCTCTCTTTCTCCCTCGAATCGTTCTCTATCACTGTCGCTCTCTCTCCCTCTTGCCATTTCTCACTGTCGCACTCTCTCTCTCTCCGTTTAGTGTTTTGAGTACTTGTTATTTAGATGAATTTTTTTCAACACTGAGATTTGAGAACTTGGAGCCTTGAGATTCCCAATGTGTTTGTATGCTTGTGCAGCAACTGTATTGAAATATTTGTTGTTTAATATTAAAAAAACACATTAAAAAAACGGGAATGATAAAAAAAAATTATTTTTTAAGAAAATAAATTTATAATTTATATATAAAAAACGGAATGGGAAAAAAATTATTCTAAAAAAAAATTTATAAAAAAAAACAAATGGATTGGATGTTCCATCCAACATCCAATCCATCCAAATGGATGAATGGATGGATTTCAATCCATCCATTATGTTTGAATATGGATGGATTTGGATAACTTTATATAGGATGAAATGAATTTAGATAGGTTATTGGATATTTTTAAATCCATCCATAAGAATCCAAATCCATATCCATTCAATCCATCCATTTGACACCCCTAGTGTAAGGGTAGACTCTCTTTGTACCAAGGTCCTTAACTGTGAACTCTTAAGTTATACACGGGCTAGAGCAAGCAGGTCCAAGACCGCCTACTCTAATACAAAATGTAAAGATATAAGAGGCACAGACAAAATATAACTCACACACACTAAAGAGAGAATGGAAGAAATTAAAAATCACTCAAATGTTATTCATTGAGTTGTAATGCTTGAAATGGGATGCTAATACATGTCATATGATAGGCCTTTATAAGCACAAACTAAAACAAAGAATGACTTGGACAGTAATATGAATGATAGTGTGAACCAGCTTGGACGGTAGTGTGAAGATGACTTGGATGATAGTATGAATCTGCTTGGACCGTAGTGTGAACACTATCTCCATTTCACATAAACAAATAAACAATAATAATTGATATTTTAATAGTTAGTTCATATAAGTTGTACTTCGTTCAATAGCCATACAAAAGTTTTTTTTTTTAAAAAATCTCATACGGCCTTGGTGGCGAATTCGCTTTGTGATACTCTCGCTCAGAGCTCAATTAACCAGACAATTAGGTGGTAGGATTATTTTGCTAAATATGGGATTGTTCTTGGTTTCACATCATTGGTGCTGGTACTGTTGATCAGTGATCTTGTATGTTATCTATCCACTGATGCTCAAGAGCAGCCTTGAAGTATCAAAGCTTGCTAAGGAGAAGTTGAAGACGATGGGGAATATGACTCGTCACGAGAGGATAATGATCGTGACACTACTTCTTATGGTAATCCAATCAAATGAAATTATATTGCATGATTTAGCTACTACTTCATTTTATCAAATCAAATAAGATTAGACTATTTTCGATATGCATTTTGAATTTGTGTTTGTGGAAACTAGTGATAGTAACTCAATTGGTTGGTAAACTATGCAATATCTTACTTGCTTGTTGATTTTAATTTGTTTTTGATTGCCTAGGCTTGTAAGTCACTTACAAATTGATGGGGATTTCAGAGATAGATTTAGAAATGAATTGCAAAGTTGGTTCGAATCAGAGGAACTCTTTCAGCCTTAGCTCACTTGGAATCTTTCGTTATGCTTCCTCCATGTCATTTACTTTTTGTATTTATTGTTAGCTTCATATAATAGTAGGCAAAACTGCTCTTTTGGTCCCTTAAGTTATTTATTTGTTCTAAAGTGATCCCTCAAGTTTTTTTTGTTCTAAAGTGGTCCCTCAAGTTTTAATAAGTTATCACCGTTAGTCCTTCCGTCAATTTTTCCGTTATCTTCTTCCTCCGGTCATCTTCTCCAGCGAGCTTCATATTTTCTCTCTCCTCCTACTTCGCCTCCTCCTCCTCCTCTTCTTCTTCCAATCAAAACCGGCGTGCAGCGGCGGCAAGCTCGGCTCCTCTGTTCCAGCTTTTTCATACTGAACCGTCTTTTTATCTCCCTCACTACCGCGATCAGTTCTGTCACCGTCACTGCTAACGTGGCTTGTTCTTCTTCGCCGCTGCACATGGAAGGAACCACCGCAGTGCCCATTTGGAAGACCGTCGAACCCAACGCCGGTGAAGAAACTTCAGCCTCCAAAACTCCTCCATTCTTGCCGCCGTTGCTAATGGCAACTCTCGCCATCGACGCCGTTGCCTTCGATGTAGGCGAGCACTTCCATCCAACGAGCTTGTCGCCGTTGCACGTAGAAGAGGAAGAAAAAGGAGGAGGATGAGGAGCGGTGGAGGAGGAGAGAGAAATAAAAAAAAATCAGGTGTGGTCGGAATTTTCACCGGAAAATATGAAGCTCGCCGGAGAAGATGATCGGAGGGAGAAGATAATGGAAAAATTGACGGAAGGACTAACGGTGATAACTTATTAAAACTTGAGGGACCACTTTAGAACAAAAAAAACTTAAGGGACCACTTTAGAACAAATAAATAACTTAAGGGACCAAACGAGTACTTTTGTCTATAATAGTATGATCGGGTTTCTAATCTGTCCTATTTTATTTTTGTCTTTGGGTTGAGTGTTCAATTTGTTGTGTATCATTGAATAGATGTGCATTTCGGATTTTCTTTTTAGTGAAGTAATTGTAAAAACTCACATAGGTCACGATGTAAAAATTGTACAAGGGAATGATGTAAGAACATTATCTGTGACTCATGATTTATGGACAATCTTATTTATATTTTTAATATGATTAATTAAATTAACTAACTCATGTAACATTTATTTAAAAAGTCTTATATATCAAGATGGAATCAGTATTTATTATTAAAATACAATAATTATATGTATGATGTGTGATTGAGGTCTAATATGTGATGTTTTTGTACCTTTTTTGTCTCCCTTTTTACATAGTAAGTGGCTAGTTTCTTGAGTAAATTGGAATAAAACAATGAAATTTTGTCATTATAAGATTTCTGGAACCTTTTGATGTGTTTGGTTTGTTTTCAGGTATTTAAGAAAAGTTGACAGTGGCGCCCAGGCGCGGGTCCCACGCGCTCAGGCACTGGCTGGGGTCAACTGGCCAAAAATGGGGTGCATTTGGTTGATTTTTCAGACAGCCGCACGCCTAGGCGCAGGAGTTTCACGTCTGGGCGCGCAAAATGCGAGAAAGTGACATTGTTCGCTGTTTTGATCATAACTTGAGCTACGTTTATCCAAATGAGGTGATCTTTGTATCATTTTAAAGCTAAGGAAAAGATCTACAACTTTGCCAGAAATAGTCTTTCTCAAATTCGTCCATCTTGGGGGTAAAAATCAGTGCCGAAGTTGCTGGCAGACACAAATATGAGATTCTAGAAGGATTTTAATGATAAATTCTATTTGTAGATAAGATTCTTAGAGATTAGTTTAGTCTAATAAGATCTTATCATATTATATTCAGATTTAGGATTAGTTTTATTCAGATAATAATCTTATCACATTAGATTGAAAATTAGGTTAGTTTTTATCTATATAATAATAGGATTAGGATTCATTCAAACCAGAAAGCTTTGAAGAGTAGTTAACACGTTTTTAGAGAAAGCAATAGTGAGAGAGCTTTTGGAGGAAAGTTGAAGAATTGCACTTTGTGATTGGAGATTGAGGTATTTCCATATCTCTCATTATGATTTTCATTATTCTTTTTTCTTCTCTAATTATGTGTAACTAAACTCCTTTTTGGGAACATGTGGATTTGTATGGAACCTTTGTAGTTTCTGTTTAATGAATTGATGTTTTTCCATTAAGTATTGTGTTTGATTATGTTTTTTATTGGTCATCATGAATTTGGATCCGTTTATAATTTGGTAATTCTAATTGAATAGAAATATTGAATTAGGATTTAGACCTTTAATCAAACAATTCAATTACATAGGTATAGGAATATGTCTATGAATTGGATAACCTTCTAATAATTTTGATTGAACATTGATTGGTAAGATTATGATTTAAAGCTCTGCTTAAGGAATTAAGGGAGATTAAATTACTAAGAAACATGGTTGACCTAAGGAATTAAGCTGCTTTTACCTTTGCAAAATTGGTTCAATACTTAGGAAAATCATTGATTCGTTAGTAATTATTATAGGAACCTACAATGAAACAAGTTCCCAAGCTTTCCCAAATTCTTTCACAACCACTTTTTATTTGCGTTTTTGTTTTTCAATTTAATTTAGTTAAGAATTTTCCAATCAATTTAATTTTAATTTGAATTTCACGTAGTAACTACGACTTAGGTGAGAATTATTTTAATCGATTTTAGTCCTCGTTGGGAACGACAACCCACTTCCACTTTATTACTTGTCACGAGCTGGTGCACTTGCCAGAACCCCAACAAGTTTTTGGCGCCGTTGTCGGGGATTAGAAGTTTTCTGGGCCATGCCGGTTTCTATCGGAGATTTATAAAAGATTTTTCAAAAATAGCTAAGCCCCTTTGCAATTTGTTGGAGAAGGATGTGGAGTTTAAGTTTGATAAGGAATGTATGAATGCGTTTGAAACTTTGAAAAGGAAACTAGTAACAACTCCTATAGTGGTCGCACCCGATTGGGGAAAACCTTTTGAACTGATGTGTGATGCCAGTGACCATGCTATAGGAGTTGTTCTAGGACAAAGAGTTGATAAAGTATTTCATACAATCTACTATGCTAGCCGTGTTCTGAATAGTGCTTAGGTGCACTACACGACTACTGAAAAAGAGCTTTTAGCAGTAGTGTTTGCCATGGATAAATTTAGGTCCTATCTCATAGGCAAAAGTAATTGTTTACACAGATCATGCTGCACTTAGGCACCTTTTGGCTAAGCAAGACGCTAAGCCAAGACTGATAAGGTGGATCTTGCTTTTGCAAGAGTTCGATTTGGAGATTAAGGATAAGAAGGGGGTTGAAAATGTAATAGCTGATCACCTATCTAGACTTCCCCTTGAAACCAGTGATAAAGATGATCAGGTTCCAATAGATGATGCATTCCTTGATGAACAACTCCTAGCTGCATCTGCATTACCATGGTATGCTGATTTAGAAAATTACTTAGCAGCAGGGGTCATTCCCAAAGACTTAACTTGGCAACAAAAGTAAAAGTTTTTACATGACGCCCAGTTTTATTTTTGGGACGAGCCCTTTCTGTTTAGAAGAAGTGCATATGGAGTAATTAGGAGGTGTGTAGCTGAGGAAGAAATTCCTGACATTCTTTGTCATTGCCATAACCCCCATTATTCAGGTCACTATGGTCATGAAAAAACAACATCCAAGGTTTTGCAATGTGGTTATTTTTGGCCAACTCTTTTTAAAGATGCTCGTGATTTTGTGATCAAGTGTGACCGATGCCAAAGGATGGGGAATATTTCTAGGAAAGATGAAATGCCTCTCCAAAATATTCTGGAGGTAGAAGTGTTTGATGTTTGGGGGATAGATTTTGTAGGCCTCTTCCCACCATCTTATAACAACAAATACATTCTTGTGGGGGTTGATTATGTTTCTAAGTGGGTTGAGGACATCCCCACTTCCACCAATGATGCTGCAGTAGTGGTAGAATTTTTAAGGAAGAATATTTTCTGCAGGTTTGGAGTACCAAGAGTGCTCATTAGTGATGGTGGAAGTCACTTTTGCAATAAAGTGATGGAGAAGGCATTAGCTAAATATGGGGTGCACCACAAAGTTGCCACCCCATATCACCCACAGACATGTGGTCAGGTTGAAGTGTCTAATAGGCCCCTTAAGAGAATCCTAGAGAAAACTGTGAATAGTTCTATGAAAGATTGGTCTAGAAAATTAGATGATGCTCTTTGGGCATATAGGACAGCTTTCAAAGCCCCTATTGGCATGTCACCTTTGAACTTCTTCATAAAGCATACTGGGCAACTAGATTTTTAAACCTTGATATGCAATTGGTAGGCGAGAAGAGATTATTGCAGCTCACTGAACTTGATGAGTTTAGGGAGCAAGCATATAACACCTCTCGCATTTTTAAGGAAAAAAAAAAGGTGGCATGACAAGAGAATAATCAATAAAGAGTTTCATGTTGGACAAAGTGTCTTGCTGTACCACTCTAGACTTAAGCTTTTTCCAGGAAAGCTTAAGTCTAGATGGACAGGTCCTTTTGTTGTGATGCAGGTACTACCTTTTGGAGCTGTGGAGATTAAAAATCCCTCAAATGGGAATGTGTTTAAAGTGAATGGACAGCGACTCAAGGTGTACCATGGGGATGTAATCGACAAGAGCTCATCCAAAGTGGAGCTCAAAGACCTTTAGTCTCAACCTAGTGTCATCCGTCAGGCTCGGGACGTGAAACAAGCGCTTTCTGGGAGGCAACCCAGTGGTAAGTAATTTGATTTTAGTTTTTTTTTTATTTTTTTTAGTGTAGGATTTTTTTCTATTTATTAAAAAAAATAAAATTGGGGATCTGTACGATACGCCCAGGCGCGCTGGGGCTGTGAAGGCTGGAAAGGGGTGCAAAACCCAATTCGCCAATTAGAAAAATTATGTGGCCAGATAGACAGATTTGCGCCTAGGCGCGCTCCTCCTCACGCCCAGGCGCGTGGAAAAATAAAAAACAAAGTCATCAGACCTATGTGCACGCCTAGGCGCACCCAACCCGTGCTCAGGCGCGCGGTCTGTTATAAGCCAAAGATTATCAGACCCGACCCATTCTCTTTCTTCTTCTCCCTCTCAACCCTAAGTTTTTCCCCTCCTCTATTCCAAATCAGCAACCGCCGCCGCCTTTCTCCAATCACACCGCCGCCCCATCTTCCTTTTCCTCCTCTGCACCGCTGGTTCCTCTAGTTCTCTACTCCCTTTACTCATCATAAGTAATCCTCTTCCTCCACTCAAACCGTCGCGTCCCCTCCTCTCTTCCAAGACCATCGCCGCCATTTTATACTCCTCAACCACCGTTCTCTGCTCTTCCAAAGACGGTATTCTCTTTCTCTTTCCCCTTTTCTCTAATTTTTACTTTAGTTTATTTATTTTATTTTTATTTTCTAGGTTAGTTGTTTTTCTTTTTTTTTCATTTTATTCTCTGATTATTCTGAATTATTTGTGTCTTAGATTTTAGTTTGTGTTTAATTTTGATTTTTAGTGGTTTGTGTTAGGAATTAAGCCTAGAGTTTGTGTTAGTTGAGTTTAGAGTTAGGGTGCCCTTTAGGTGTTTGATTAATTGTTTAGGTGAGTTTTCATCATGAATAGGGGAAAAAGAAAGGCTATTGCTAGTGGTTCGGGGAAGAAAACGTTTGAGCACGCTGATGTCTCGGAGTTTTACAACTCAAAGATGATTCGCAGGGGTATCACCCCGGAAACTAGTATGCTCTATTTGCCGGAGGGCACTTTAGGACAGTATGTCATAGGTGTTAGGGAGATTAATGAGGTGCGGGAGACCCTGGAAATTAATCAGTGGGTACAATGGATATGGGGGACCGATGAGTATTTCAGTCAGGCTTTAGTGGGGGAATTTTATTCCCATGCTCATTGGAGGATAAAGAAGAAAGCACTAGAGTTAGGTAACCGTCGTGTTAGTTATGTGCGGGGCATTGAAGTCCCTTATGATGCGGCTACCATTGCTCGCGTCATGGGGCTCCCCATGTACCCACTCGAGGCTGGCCCTGCGATGTTCACATCCTCTAGTTTTGAAGATAATGAGCAGTACTCCCTGGACAAGATTAAGAGGGCCATGTTTATACCAGGAACTGACTAGAACTTGCCTGTGTCTCACACGGTCAAACATGTTTATCAAAAGAACTTAGTCGGTGCTGCTGGGTTTTGGGTTCGGTTCGTGGTGCATAACTTAGATCCTAGATCTCATGATACAGAGGTTCCACCTAGGGTGTGTCGGCTGGTTTATGCTTTTCTTGAAGGGATAGTGGTTGATGCGGCCACTATTATTTCTGATAGAATGCACAGTTTTGCCATGAAGGACCATGGATATGTTGGATTTCCATGGGTTATCCACAAACTGTGTATAGCCGCTGGTGTCTATTTTAGGGAGGATGTGCGCGCTTAGGAGGACTCCTAGGATGACTTGGTCCACTTGGGACCATTTCTTAGCTTTAGAGCGAAAAGCGTTGCGCGACGCCGGACACCCGGGAGGCAATGCACCTCCCCCACCACCCCCAGTCTTTGAGCCACCACCCCCAGTTTTTGAGCCACCACCCGCAGTTGAGGCTGGCCCCTCCTCCCCTCCGGTTTCACAACCGGGAGGCATGGATGAGATGATGCGCAAGATGCAGTCCCTTATGACGGGACAAACAGAGTTGAGGGGTGGCCAGTCTAGGATTTTACAGGGGCAGGATCGCATTTTGCGACGCCAGGCCCGGACAGCTGAGTTGTGGCGTCGAGAGATGCGCTGGAACCAAGACCGGGATGCGTAGATGAGGGATTGGAGAGAGTCTCAAGGGTTGCCGTTTGCTGTTCCTCCTTACACGGAGGAGGATTTTGGGCTTTTGGACGATGAATCGTCCCATGAGATGGATGAGGATGTCCATTGAGGAGTGATTACTGTGCTCTAGTTTTAGTTGGTAGTCTTAGGTGTCGTTAGGTTCTTAGGTTAAGTAGTCGTTGTCGGATTAGAACTTCTTATAATTGTTGACTAATGCGGTGCTGCAAGCGCCATTTTTAGTTACATGTGTGCAGGTACACAAGTTTGGGGAGTCTCCTCCATTGTGCATCAAGAGAGAATGATATGCTACAAAGGGAAGTCTCTAACTCCTTGCTTTTGTTTTTAGTTTTTAATTTTTATTTGAGTAATATGTCAGATTAGTCCCTGACTTTGTAAGCAGTGGTCAAGTTAGTCCCTGACTTTATCAAAATAGCAATTTAGTCCCTGAGATTTCATTTTAATTCACATACATCCCTATCTTTATCCCATTTTAAAGCAAATACATCCCTGTGATAATGACGACAGGGACTAACTTGATCGACGTTCTCCCATCTCAGGGATTAAATTACTATTCCGATAAAGTCAGGGACTAACTTGACTTACGCTTACAAAGTCAGGGACTAATCTGACATATTACTCATTTTTATTTTGTAGTTTAGTTAGTTTAGTTTGCTTGAGGACAAGCCAACCTCTAAGTTTGGGGGAGTGGACAAAATAAAAATTAAAATTTTTATGACTTGAATTGTTCTCCCATATTTGGTGTTGGTTTGTGTCTTGGATAAAGATAGATGATTATTCTAGGATTATGACTATTTTTCTGATTATATATGTAAATACTTGATTTAGGATGATGACTCATTGATTGTATGATGTAACAGCCCGATTTTCGTAACACCAAAATATCCAACTTTTATTCATTAAGTTTCCAAAAATGAGGCCAATTTTTTTTTTGAAAACATTATTGAGGTGTCGTTGATGTACTTTAACATCCTTTACCGAAAACCGAGTTGTTACTAAAACACATACTTACTTACTTGAATTTTCAAAAACATTTATCATTGAAAAATGGTTTGGTTTCAGACTTAACATAGTTCTTATATTTCATCAGGAAAACTTATATAATTCTCAAAAGGTTCCATTCTTACACTTCTTCAAAAATAGGGTATAATCTAAAATAAACTGAATTACATCAATAGTTCATCACTTAGGTAATCCTTGACTCACAACAATAACAACAAACTTAGACCATAAGGCACTAATACCACCCACAATAGGTACACTATTCTCCGATCTTTCTATTGAAGACGACTTGTCGAAGCTTCCCTTTCTTCTTGCGTCTTTTCTTCGCACCCAAAGCTGATGCCATTCGTAGGGAGTAGCCTTCCAACCATCTCCGTGCCTTTTCCAGGTGGTGATCTCCATATGATGTTCCATCTGCCCGTTGAAAAACCAGCAGCACCGATATGCCAACGAGACAGGAGAGAGTAAGCATTCCGAACGACGCATCGTCGACAGTGTGGGTTTACAGTAGGCAAGATATCAAGACAATACAAATATACAACACCACACATATACAGCATAACAATGCAATATAAATAAAACACAGCATTCAAGTCTCTCATCATTATCATCATTATTATCATTATCCATTATCTTGCCAACTCATTTCCATTTCTCAACATAATCATTCTTTCTTCCTCAAATCCTTTCTCAATCTCAATTATGCATCTTTGAGTTGCATTCATTTCCATTCTCATATGGTTTCTCATTATCAATATTTCAAAAGATTTCGCTTCTTATAATTATAAGTCTTTTCATTACTCTTAAACTTTTCTTATCAAGTCTTATTGGATCACAACCATCGATGATTGGGGAATTTTAAAGAATCATCGAGGTACTCGTTACGTTTGCAGTTAGCACACACGTCTACATCTCCTCGGTCATCCACCCAACCTAGTCGGAAGCAAACAGGAGTACAGGACCTTGACCATGCGGGCTTGACAGCTGTCTCAACAAATGGCTCCAAGCCAGGAGAACTGTAGAAAATCGGGTACAGTCTCAAATCAAATCGTATAATAAAGGTATACTGTAGAAAATTCGGGTACAATAGCAAAATCAAAGAGCCCCGTTCCAGTCCCTCTCACTATTCCTGAATTGCCATAGGGGTGACAGTACTATTCTAGTTCCGGGTGCAGAACTTACCACGGCTTAGGACCCAGTCCCCACCACGTCTGGTATACCACATGTGGAATTCGTTCCGCCCAGAATAGTACTCAAGGCATCATGACGTTTTACCGCCCTAGCCTACCCTATTGCATTCACAACCCGAATATCCCTGATACCCGGGGTATCTTCCTCTCCACTACTTCACACTCATTGCTCACCGCTTTCGTCAAAGTCTTTTATAGAATTTTAAGGTTTAGTTATTACCCTATGGTCGGCTCATCCTTGGTGCATCCCTTCAATGAGTCCCGACCACTAATCGTTCAATCTTTTCCCCAATCATAGCATGAAGCTTTAAGTCTTTCACTTTCCAAACTGGAATCCATGATCATTCTCATCATCTCATTGTTCCCCTGGAACTTTCATAATGCAGAGCCTCAGCTCGCCTCGTATTTCCTTGCTCATAATCATCATCGAACAATTCTCAAAATCAAATCATTTCTTAGCAACATCGTTCTCATCATCGTTTTTCTCATCATCACGATCATTCGTCTCATCGGTTATTTCTTATCACGTTCTTAAAATCATCATTACATCTCAACTCTTCCTCAATCTCAGCTCATGTTTATTTTCCAATCACTATTTATTTCTTTCACAGTTTCATCCACATCATGACTTATCTCTTATCACAGTCTTACGGTTCTCATAATAATTCATATTTTTCCACAATCTAGTTCTTTATCAACCTCAGCTCATATCTCTTTCCCAATCGTTCTCATAACTCTTATCATTATTTCTTTTCTTAATGTCTTATCAAGGTTGCCTTATTCAATTAAGGACTTAGGCCAAACAGGGTATTATATCTTTCTCTTTGTATCTTTTACTTTCACAATCTTTTCCACATTATCTTATCTCAAGACGTAACAGACGTCCAACAACATGCTACTCATATTATTCACAATTCAATATCATCATACATAATTAAACATCTAAACAGATAAACATAAGCATGCTAATTCAAATCATCATCATATAATTTCATCACACAACAACATGTGGTCTTTGTCTCCTTCGTATAAGTGGCCACACAACACAAACAATTGCCACTATACTACTGACTCAGAACCATCAAGTTCCGATCTTTGAGATGATCCGGAACGTCCTAATAGATCACCTAAATACCACGGTGTCTATGGAAGGCTTCTCTCTCACCTCAAGTCCTAGCAAATATATGCACACGATCTCCGCGGATCCTTGTCTTTGTCAGCTTCTCCAATCCCCCGTTTTTAGAATTCCTCGTATTAAATAGAACACGTTCACGTTATTAACTTGTATCAAGAAAATCTTCTCTTAACTCAAACACATTTTGTTCCTCGTCGGAAGACTTAAAACATAATTGTTTTCTCAAAACGATTCTAATATTTTCTAGTACTTTAAGTACTTCAAAACCATTTGAAAACATCAAATAAAGTAATCTAAATCAATTGATTTGGTTGTTGGTCCGTCTTGGACAGCACCTAAATCATATCCGGAAATACCGAAAAATTCACCGTTTTTAATCCGGCTTTTTCCCAATTCAAATATCACTTGAAAACCATACTTTAAACCATATGAACACACTTTTAAAGTTAAGAAACAACCTTAAACAACTCTGGACAGCAAAGAATTGCTTTGTAAATTTCACTTTAATAAAATCCGAAAACATCGTAAAAGCACTTTTGTTTCAAATAATTCTTTAGCTCAAAACTAACACTTTTACACCTTAAAATCCAAGGTTTTCGTCATGAAACAAATCTTGGACAGCCACCAAGCATAATCCAACAATCCCAAATAAATCAAATCGAACTATCTTAAAATCAATTAATTTCAAAACCAATTACATACTCAAATATTTTTCAAACATCAATTAACATACAAACAACAAACAACACTCTAATAAATCCATTCACATAGTCACTCACTTAACTTGATTATAAACATTCATTTTCAAATAAACACTTTCACAATCAAACACTTAATCACTTATTCAACACATAATCGCTTTCAAAACCATTTCATAATTTTTTATATCTACCTACTTACATACAAAGAGACCGAATTGAATAACCCAAAATAAACCAAGATTACAAGTTTCAATCACTCTATATCACTTATTCAACTTGAAACATTATCATGCAAGTTCATTTTTAAACAATAAAATCACTTAGACATATATGCATGCAAAAGCCGAATATAATCAAAGAATTAAGCCAAACATATAAACTTTATACACTCCAATCAACTAAATCATGTTCAAGCATCAACTTGCATATTTAGGTTTATAAAACAAAGTTTCCTTAACATCTTTATCATTCAAAAATCGTGAACTTCACTTGGAAAATTAATAAACTTTAATTTGATTTTTCTTGACTTAAATCAACTTATTAATTCAAATACCACATCAAAGTCTCATATTTCAAACCTTAGAAATTTCATGCATGCATTTCAAAGTCCTTAGATTTAACAAATACCAACATGCATGTGCTTTAAATGATGATCAAAACATAATTTCTCATTTCTTTTAGGTTTGGCCGAATCATCATCACATCAAGGACAAGATTTTTGTTCCATTTTTCAACATGCAAGGATCAAGATTCCTGAATCACATCATATACTTGTTCATGCAAAATTTTAAAACAACATTTTCTTTTCTTTAAACATCAAACCGATTTATCATTATTCATCAAACAAAATTTCATTTCAAATCTCCTGCATGCACTTGAAATTCTTAAATCAAGTAAATCTCAACATGCATGTGCCTTTTCATGAGAATCAAAGCATGATCTCTTAGTTCTTTAAGCTTAACCGAATAAACATCACTATAAATCAAGATTTAACTTCAAACCTTTAACATGCAAGAACATAATGCATAAATCAAGCTCTCTTTGCATCAAAATCATTTTCAAAAGCTTGACTCCTTGTTTCCTCTCAAAACCGTTGTAACATCCCGAATTTTAATTCCAAAAATAATTAGAATAATGATAGGGTTAGGAGAATGATAATCATGCTAAACAAGAAATTAGGTGATGGATTGGGATCCCGGAGAGTGCCATGAAGGAGTTAGGAAGCATTGGCATCAGAAAAGAGGTTGGAAGATGAACAAGAGAGCGTTAGAAGCGATGTTTTCGGTGTTATAAACACCCTATATTAGGAAATTCAAAGTAAAGGATTTACATCTCTAAACACAAATTCCACCGTTGGATATCAAGGTTACTATGTAAGGAAGCTTGCTTTCAAATTTGAGGAAGATCCAACGGGTAACGAAGAAGTTATGACCTTTCAAAGTTTGGATACTGCAAAACTATGCAGCTTAATCGATTAAATTGTAGCTTAATCGATTAAGGTCAGATAGTGTGCAAAACCTTAATCGGTTCTTAATCGGTTCTTAATCGATTAAATCGTGCTGCTGATGAAAAAAATAAAAGAGAAACACATGTGTTTTCCTCTCAAAATTCGAAGCTCTGTTCTTCTCTCTTCCCCAATCCTTCTCCAATGTCAAAGTAACACCAAATCAAACCAAATTAACGCCCCATAATCATTCCCCATCAACTCCCCATGATTTTCTATCAACAAAAACCCCAATTTCATTCTCAACCCCTCAAATCCCCAATTCCCAATTCAAAACCCTAACTCTCTCAATCTTCCTCATTGGGTTGGATAATCATAAAGGGAGCTAGGAATTGGTGATGGAGCAAGGAACTAGGGGTTTAAGAGTTTGTTCCAGGAGCTCGGTGGAGTGCTCTCTCTCTCTCTCCTTCTCCTCTTCTCTTCCAAAGATAAGGGGAGTCACTTTTTCACACTTTGAGTTAGGGATAGTTAGAGTTTATAATAGGATTTAAGTTTAATGGTTAGGTTGGGTTATGGGAGATGGATTAAGAGGTAATTAGAATCCAAGAAGGGTAACGGTAGTATATTGGTTAATGTTGTTATTTTGGAAATTGTTAATGTTTAATCTTTTTGTATACTAAATAAGTAGGAAGTGAAGAACCCTAGGGAGATGATTTATTTTAAGCACTCTGAGACATATTTGAGTATGTCGACTGATTTGTGGATATATGTGAATTTTAAAGGTTGTATGTGTTACATTGATTTGATGATGGATAGTGGGTGATGTGAATGGCTAACTAAAATAATAGGAAGGATAATGAGAGCATGAAAAAGGAAATGTAATGGAATTAATAATAATGAAAGAAAGTAGTGATTATGATATGTAAATTGGAGAGGACTAAGGTTATGAGTTGGACTATATGACAATGAGAGGGATTGTAGTAGTGGCGGTTAAGTAGAATGGCGTAATATAATAGGGAAAATAGATTAAGTTAATATGGTAGTGTAATTGAAGGGAGTAATGATATAAGAAAAATAAGGAAATAATATTGAGAGAGAGAAATTTTAGAAATAATTAAGAATTCGAAAAGGGAATTAAAATATAACGACTACTTATACTAATGCTAAGTGGAATTAGATGTAAACTTGAATAATTAATAAAAGGAATAAGGAAAAAGGAAAAGGAAGAGAAGAACAAAAAGAAAAGAAAGAGAACAGGGAAATAACTAAGAACTAGTAAAGAGAATTAGAATACAAAGTATGCAACCAAGTGTGGTTAAGTTAATTAAAAGCAAGAGTATAATTGGTAAAGAGAAACACTTAGTATAAGAAAATAAAGGAAGGGGACAAGTGAAGTAAACAAATAATAGGGGTTAAGGAAGAGTTAAGAATTAAAAGAATTAAAGAGAATTAAGGGACTAAAAGTAAAGAGAAAAGACTAAGACGAGTTAATAATGAGAAATAAAATAAATGTTAAATGGCATAGGTGGTTGTATTGACCCTGTGGCCAAATAAAAAGGGTAAATGTCACAGGTGGTTGTATTGACCCTGTGGCCTAATGAAATGGTAAATGTCACAGGTGGTTGTATTGACCCTGTGGCCTAATAAAAATGGTACATGTCACAGGTGGTTGTATTGACTCTGTGGCCTAATAAGAATGGTAAATGTCACAGGTGGTTGTATTGACCCTGTGGCCTAATAAAAATGGAAAACGGCGCAGGTGGTTGTATTGACCCTGTGGCCAAATAATAAAAAGGTACAAAGGTAAAGGGAAGTTTATGTAGATCTCTGTTTGAGGTTACATAAACGAGATGGAGTGTGTGCAGATCACTGTTTGTGGTTGCATACACAGTGTGTAGATCTCAGTTTGGGGTTACACACGATAGTAAGGTGTAGATCTCTGTTTGAGGTTACACCCAATGGAAAGTGTAGATCTCTGATTGAGGTTACACATAATGGAAAACGAATAAAGGAAAGGAAAATGGAATTGATAAGGGAATTAAAGGGGATAAATAATGATCATGGTAATGGAAAGGATTTAGGAAAGGAAAAAGGGATAATGGAAACAGATATGGATATGTTAAGTATTAATGGGAATGGAATGAATTGGTTGATCCCTGACTTGATTTGATTGTTATTCTTGAGTTTATATTATGAGCTTTATATTATCCTCTGATTCACTGTGTTGTGAAAAGGTCTCACCCTTATGTGGTTAACATTTTAGGTTATTGCTAAGGAGTTTGTGGATCAGAGTGCGCAGCGAGAGACCGAGAAAGAAGGAAACTTTATTTTTGTGTGCCACTATATTGTCAATGGATGCCCAAAGTTATTGTAAACTTAATTTGTGAAAACAAATTTTTAAGTACAACATTTTGATTATAGATTTTTACTTAATATTTTATAAATAAAATAAGGGTGTTACATTTATGGTATCAGAGCAGTTTCTTCCTTTCGGCCTGAGGGAAAGTTGTCCCAATCTCGCTGCGAACACTCTCATCTCAAGCTTCTTCTCTAAAGGTGAGACTTATACAAGTGGAAATTTTGACGTTAAAGTGATATTCGAGTAAGTTTATGTTTGCAATGGGAAATGACAACAATTGTTAAACTAAGAAATTTTTATGAAAGCGAAAAGAGAATCGAATTCTTTGGAAACTAAGCAGGATCCCTTAGTGATTCGAAGAATTGGATATTCTGAGTATTCACCCAATTGCAAACAGGAAACCTAAGTGGTATGAACACGATTAGTCGAGAGCGTAAATGTTGAGTTTTTGGACTAATCGAAAGTTAAAGTTTTCTACAAAGGAAATCTAGTCGATGCATTTGAACATGTAGTACAGGAACTCAACCGAACTGCGAGGGCTACTACCACCGATTAAATGTAGTGTTGGAAATGGCCAATCCGACATTATATCTGTCGGGAGGTGAAGTCACCGAAATTCAAAAGTTTGTGCACTATCGTGAATTTGCAAACGATTTCCTATGTATAAAACCTTAATGCCAATGATATGCTTCTCTTTGCTTTGCTATGTTTAATTGTCTATGTTTTGAATATATGTGTTTGACAACTAGTTCGGTATCAAAGTAATTGGACAGGGGTAGAAATGGAGCCGCACAAATCAAATAGATTACGATCTCGATGCTAATCTAACCATGTGATTAAATTCACATTGATTAGACCAGTATATGGGAGAGCAAAAAATAATGTTTAAAATAAGGCAATAGTTGGTCTCATAGCTAATCTCGATTCAATTAACTTTGACCCCAAATGTGAAACAAGCATTGAGTACTGACCAATTGAATTTGAAGCGCACCAATTCGATTTGCGAATATAAAAGGACTTTTGCCTAACTTGGGGAAGCGGTTCGGATTCAATCGAAAGGTTCTCATAATATGTTATACGCGGAATAGTTTAGCATTAAAGCAAGAGAACGAAAATTAGAAGTGAAATCAGGAGAATTAACATAACTTCTTGCCCGATTCTAATTTAAACGAGTGATATAATTCGCATAGCTTAAATTAGAATCCACGAAGAACAATAATAACTTTTATATCAGATTAGTAGTTGACTCCACTACTAATTTAATTCCGATAACTTTAATACTAAACGAAAGATAAGTATGCAGTCCTATCGATTGAAATTAAACCCAAGTGACAATAATTGGATTTTTGAATGACAAGAGATTTTACTCAATCAGCACCAAGGGTTTAAATTCAATCGGGAGGTCTTTACACGAGTTTTGGATTAGATCTATAATAGTATTTGTGTGTATCTATATACGTATGTATGTGTTGTTCCACATGTATATGTGTATACATAACACACTTGATAGTATTATTATAAATACTAGGTGTTGTGCTAAATGATCGTGGTGCATTGCATATGTTTGTTATTTCATATGTCTTGTGTTCATGCATGCTTGTGCTTAATGCTACTAAATTATTCGCTTATTTGTATATTCAAATGGTCACCCTATAGTATTAATATTTCTGGGTTATTACCATATACGGTTGTTGCATTTGTGTGTAGGTATTTTTACAACCCAAATTATTAAACATTTTTGCAACATGATTCCAAACCATTTCTAAAACTAATTGTGTTGCAATTTCCGTTCGATTTCAAAAGGCTTCCCGATATAAAAGGGAACTCCTATTTTCGGACTCAAAATTATTTTTTTTATATTTGAAAGAATATATCTACATATGTGCATATACCAAAAAGTTTATGTTATGGTTGAGATGGATTTAAACTTTCGAAAATGCTACCAAACGATAATCTGGGACTAAGAACTTTTCAATTACCATCCCCATATTTAAAAGTCCCAAAATTCATTTCAATCACAACAACGACTAAAAGTATTATTTTCAGGATTTGCTTTCAAAATAAAAACTTGACTATGTTGGTGTATGTACATATCATTATATGTACATGTATACATTTCATGTTTAACTTGGATGGTTTCAAATTTTGCAAGCGTTTTCAAATGACTTTCAAATTATGAGCTTTTGTGTTTTGTCCTAGGATTAGGAATCCTAGATAGTCCTTAGCGAGTAGCTAGGATTACGAGTCTAGTTAGTAGCTATGAAATCTTAGGATAGATAGGACTATTATTCACGCATATTTGTGGTTGTCTGATTGACCTATGTGTTTGATATTTGTGAGTGAATAGTATTATGATTATTTGTTTGCGTATGTGAATGTTCAAAATAAACTTCAAAAGGGTGCACCGAACCACAAACATTCCAAATGGATTATGAGGTTACATGACAAATTTTTAAGAAAGTAATAAAGGATGAAAGGATTTCTAAGTAATCGATCAGTGAATTAGCTCAATTGCTTTAACCAAGTCACTCGTCGATTAAATAGGAATTTTCTATATACAAACCCAAGTCAATTTGGAATGAAATTCAATTTTCAAACTTGGAGAAAAAGGGAATGCAATTGTTCTAAATTTTGAAAACTTACTAAACTAATTTTGTTTAAAGTAACAGCATATCCCTTTTCTTTAAGTCTGACGAATTGGAACAAGATTACACTTCCTCATCTAGACTCTTGTGAAACTAGATGGAGGTAGCTCTTTATGGTGACGTGCACGATTCAAAATTTCATTAAATTTTCAAGTAAAACTCAGTGTTCCCCTCATTAAGGGAGGAACCCGATTTCAAGGGATTTTGTTTTATAAATGCAAAACCGTTTTTCTACAAAGCATCACTAGTATGGAATCTTTTTACTAAATTCTAAATCTCCATGTCTAGTGCTTAGTATGGCGTTTGTACTGGAACTAAATGTTATTGGGAGTTATTGTTGTGTATGCTTTAACTTTGAATGACTTTTACATGATCTATGTTTATTTGAATGATGAATGTGGTTGTTAAGGGCGTAGGAATAGGATAAGTGTTAGATTTTGGAGCTAGACTATGATAAACCCTTGAGGGTAATAGTGTTTAGAGCGTATTAGTACCCTTTCCAACCTTCGATGTAGAATTCCGAAGGGAAACTCAATTGATCTTATAAAACTCGATAGGAACTTCGCATTGAGGTGGACTAAATTAAATCATAGTCGGTACTCCTCAATGAGTACAAGAGCTTAGAGGCGTACTCATGCGGAATGGTATGCCAATTCTAAGTGGGGGAGTAGGACCGAAGTGAAGTAGGCCTCATAACCTAGAAACCTATCTCTGGGATGGTTCTCCAATTAAGGATGTCGAACGGAATTTCGAGGACGAAATTCCAATAAGTGGGGGAGAATTGTAACATCCCGAATTTTAATTCCCAAAATAATTAGAATAATGATAGGGTTAGGAGAATTATAATCATGCTAAACAAGAAATTAGGTGATGGATTGGGATCCCGGATAGTGCCATGAAGGAGTTAGGAAGCATTGGCATCGGAAAAGAGGTTGGAAGATGAACAAGAGAGCGTTAGAAGCGATGTTTTCGGTGTTATAAACACCCTATATTAGGAAATTCAAAGTAAAAGATTTACATCTCTAAACACAAATTCCACCGTTGGATATCAAGGTTAGTATGTAAGGAATCTTGCTTTCAAATTTGAGGAAGATCCAACGGGTAACGAAGAAGTTATGGCCTTTCAAAGTCTGGATACTGCAAAACTATGCAACTTAATCGATTAAACTGTAGCTTAATCGATTAAGGTCAGATAGTGTGCAAAACCTTAATCGGTTCTTAATCGATTAAATCGTGCTGCTGATGAAAAAAATAAAAGAGAAACACGTGTGTTTTCCTCTCAAAATTCAAAGCTCTCTTCTTCTCTCTTCCCCAATCCTTCTCCAATGTCAAAGTAACACCAAATCAAACCAAATTAACACCCCATAATCATTCCCCACCAACTCCCCATGATTTTCTATCAACAAAAACCCCAATTTCATTCTCAACCCCTCAAATCCCCAATTCCCAATTCAAAACCCTAACTCTCTCAATCTTCCTCATTGGGTTGGATAATCATCAAGGGAGCTAGGAATTGGTCATGGAGCAAGGAACTAGGGGTTTAAGAGTTTGTTCCAGGAGCTCGGTGAAGTGCTCTCTCTCTCTCTCTCTCCTTCTCCTCTTCTCTTCCAAAGGTAAGGGGAGTCACTTTTTCACACTTTGAGTTAGGGATAGTTAGAGTTTATAATAGGATTAAGTTTAATGGTTAGGTTGGGTTATGGGAGATGGATTAAGAGGTAATTAGAATCCAAGAAGGGTAAAGGTAGTATATTGGTTAATGTTTTTATTTTGGAAATTGTTAATGTTTAATCTTTTTGTATACTAAATAAGTAGGAAGTGAAGAACCCTAGGAAGATGATTTATTTTAAGCACTCTGAGGAAATGTAATGGAATTAATAATAATGAAAGAAATAGTGATTATGATATGTAAATTGGAGAGGACTAAGGTTATGAGTTGGACTATATGACAATGAGAGGGATTGTAGTAGTGGCGGTTAAGTAGAATGGCGTAATATAATAGGGAAAATAGATTAAGTTAATATGGTAGTGTAATTGAAGGGAGTAATGATATAAGAAAAATAAGGAAATAATATTGAGAGAGAGGAATTATAGAAATAATTAAGAATTCGAAAAGGGAATTAAAATATAACGACTACTTATACTAACGCTAAGTGGAATTAGATGTAAACTTGAATAATTAATAAAAGGAAAAAGGAAAAAGGAAAAGGAAGAGAAGAAGAAAAAGAAAAGAAAGAGAACAAGGAAATAACTAATAACTAGTAAAGAGAATTAGAATACAAAGTATGCGACCAAGTGTGGTTAAGTTAATTAAAAGCAAGAGTATAATTGGTAAAGAGAAACACTTAGTATAAGAAAATAAAGGAAGGGGACAAGTGAAGTAAACAAATAATAGGGGTTAAGGAAGAGTTAAGAATTAAAAGAATTAAAGAGAATTAAGGGACTAAAAGTAAAGAGAAAAGACTAAGACGAGTTAATAATGAGAAATAAAATAAATGTTAAATGGCACAGGTGGTTGTATTGACCCTGTGGCCAAATAAAAAGGGTAAATGTCACAGGTGGTTGTATTGACCCTGTGGCCTAATGAAATGGTAAATGTCACAGGTGGTTGTATTGACCCTGTGGCCTAATAAAAATGGTACATGTCACAGGTGGTTGTATTGACCATGTGGCCTAATAAGAATGGTAAATGTCACAGGTGATTGTATTGACCCTGTGGCCTAATAAAAATGGAAAACGGCGCAGGTGGTTGTATTGACCATGTTGCCAAATAATAAAAAGGTACAAAGGTAAAGGGAAGTTTATGTAGATCTCTGTTTGAGGTTACATAAACGAGATGGAGTGAGTGCAGATCACTGTTTGTGGTTGCATACACAGTGTGTGCAGATCACTTTTTGTGGTTGCATACACAGTGTGTAGATCTCTGTTTGGGGTTACACACGATGGTAAGGTGTAGATCTCTGTTTGAGGTTACACCTAATGGAAAGTGTAGATCTCTGATTGAGGTTACACATAATGGAAAACGAATAAAGGAAAGGAAAATGGAATTGATAAGGGAATTAAAGGGGATAAATAATGATCATGGTAATGGAAAGGATTTAGGAAAGGAAAAAGGGATAATGGAAACAGATATGGATATGTTAAGTATTATTGGGAATGGAATGAATTGGTTGATCCCTGACTTGATTTGATTGTTATTCTTGAGTTTATATTCTGAGCTTTATATTATCCTCTGATTCACTGTATTGTGAAAAGGTCTCACCCTTATGTGGTTAACATTTTAGGTGATTGCTAAGGAGCTTGTGGATCAGAGTGCGCAGCCAGAGACCGGGAAAGAAGGAAACTTTATTTTTGGGTGCTACTATATTGTAAATGGATGCCCAAAGTTATTGTAAACTTAATTTGTGAAAACAAATTTTTAAGTACAGCATTTTGATTATAGATTTTTACTTAATATTTTATAAATAAAATAAGGGTGTTACAACCGTGACATGCACTAAGAAAAGATCAAAGCTTTTCACTCAAAAACAACATGCATGACTTCAAGATCAAAGCTTTTGTTCAAAAACAACATGCATGACTTCAAGATCAAAGCTTTTTCATAGATCAAGACAAAATCAAAGCTTTGTCAAAGATCAACTCAAAATCAAGACATGCAACTACTCAAATTAACTTTTCTAAGCATGAAACCAACATGCAATCATCAAAGTCTTAGCTTTTTCACAAACATGCAAAGATAAAAAATAATCATAGATCAAAAGAGCCATTTCCAACTTACTTTTCAGAGAACATAAAAATAACTTTTTAAGATCAAACATCAACATGCATGTGCTAAAAATGTTAGCTTTTGTTCTAAAGTCCACATGAAATCAAAGGCCAAGACATTATTTTCAAAAACACTTGGATCAAGTTCATACTTTTAAAAACATGAGTACAAGATTGACATGCATGAATTAAAACTCAAGATCAAATCATCATCATCAAAACCGTGAGTTATCTAGACTATTTAGTCATCAAAAATCAATTTTTACTTATGAAGTTTCAAGATCAAGGCATAATCAACACATGCAAAGAGGAAAACAAGATTACAAAGTCATAAAATCAAACATGCAAAAGAAAAGAAGATTACAAGGCTTAAAACCCAAACTAACTCTACTCTTCTTAGGATCTTCGAAATACCCACCAAGATCAAGGTCTTCTAGCTTCTAAGTTCTTGGATCTTCAAGGGAGTCCTTAGGTTTTTGGCTTGATCTTCTTCTTCCTCCTTCTCCTCTTACTCTCACGGTTTTTCTCTCTCTCTCTATGTGTTGAGAGCTTGATTTTGCTCTCAACAAAGTGTTTGTGAAATGAACAAATGAAAGGAGGAAATGAAAGAATGAAAGGAAATGAACTAAGGGTCAAGCCTTATATAGGCAAACCGTGAAATCTCTCTTTTGCCCTTGGAAATTTGGTCCATGTGTGTGTAGGAAGGGTAGTTTTGGCACTTTGGTTTGTTGCATGGGTGGATTTTATCAAGGAGACACAAAGGAGTAATTTAGGGTATTAGGTCTTATCACACATCATTCTTATTTTCTATATCACATCTCCTAATTTATTTTCCATGGATTAAACTTTACTTTTAATTTTCTTAACCTAGAAGAAAATAAATCTTCCTACTCTCTCTTCATGCATGCTTGACACATACACACACATGCATAAACATATTCATTTTATTTTCATTTCAATTTCAATCATACACAATTACTTTAAGTCCTATACCATTTTAAGAAAATATTATAGCACAAATTATTCAAGAATTCACACCTCATACAAGCATTCATACACACACCATATCAAATACTCATTTTATTTTAAATTCACTTTATAAGATCACATAAAATAATTTTCCCTTTATAACAAGGCAATCACTCACAATAGTGAATAAAAATTCTAAAATACACACTTTAAATAAAACAATTAACTGCACCAATGGGCTGTAGACATAGCACTCATTTCATTTTCTAAAATCATATTTGCACATATAAAAGAGATCCTAAAAAGGAAAAGTTCATTTGAGATTAAAAACTATTTTTACTACTTTATCCTTTAAAAATTCGTCCTTTAATTAGCTGAAAATAAATTTTTTGCAAATCAACCCAGAAAAATATAAAAGTTACACTTTTGAAATCTACATTTCAATACGATCGTTTTCATATAAAGATCATAAAATTCGGAGTTACGGTTAAAAAGATATGAATTTTCAAAGTTAGTCAATCTATTAAAATTTCACAAAGAATCCCAATTCTTAAAGAAATCTCAAATAATGAAATCTTTGGCTGTAATTCCATGAAAACACTCATCTTCACATCCATACATCTATTATTGATAAAATATATTTCAAAAATTCATTTAGAAGAGACGAGGAATTTGCGGGTCGTCACATATGACACTGTTTTGGATTGAGTTTTAAGTTTTGTTGAGAACTGGTTATTTTGATAAACTTTTTTGGAACAAGCTATTAGTGAACTGATTGTTTAGCCTGTGAGATATTTGAGCCTATACACTTGACAGGGTATGTGTTTTATATTGAATATTTATTTTGTGATTGAGACCCCTATTTCTTTCATGAGTGTGTTCACTTTGATTTTGTGTTCTAGAACTTGACCGATGACCATTTTGAGATTGATAATTGTTTGTATGCATTAAGATGACTAAGGCACCTAGGATTATTTTTCTGGCCTTCAACAGATTTTTGATAAATATTATCCCTTAGTGGCCCACTTTGAGCCTATTGATATATGATTTCTTTTGTACCCTTTTCATAAATGTTATATATTTTTTGTATCCTTTGAAATGTGAATGGTGCAATTAGGAATATGTTGATTCAGAAAGTGTTGAGCTGAAAGTATTAATTGTGATCTCTATTTCTCTTCCAAAAAAAACAGAGAAAAAAATATAAAGAAAAGAGAAGAGAATAGAGAGAATGAGAATGAAAAAGAATGAAGGGGAATTAAATATTGGAGTTGATATTTGTTATAAAATCAATGCTCCATTCATATTTAAAGGGATGTTGTTTGATTTCATATTTTTAGCCCTTTGTATAATCCTTTGTTTCTTTTATCCCACCTTTCATCTTTAGCCAGGGCCTCGTTACAACCAAAATTAAGACCTTTTGATTTTTGCATGTATTCAATAATTTCAGTGGAGATATTGGTCTATGGTCAAGCATATGGTAACACATTGTCATTGGATGAACTTGAGTGAATTGTTATAACCCTTGATACACATGAGAGATATACACAGTGAGGTTGAGAGAGTTCACTAGTTCGTGCTTCTTTTGGAGTTTGTTTCTTTAACCAGTTTTTGATGGAAGTTATTGCTTGTGAAGAAAAGTGTATGAGTCATGAGTCTGGAGTCTTAGATTAGGTGTTTGCATATTAATTTAGAAAATGGTCCTGTGTTTTAAAATTTTTATTTTAATTTAGCCTGGGACATGCAAAATGCTAAGTTTGGGGGTGTGATTGGGGTCTAATATGTGATGTTTTTGTACCTTTTTTGTCTCCCTTTTACATAGTAAGTGACTAGTTTCTTGAGTAAATTGGAATAAAACAATGAAATTTGGTCATTATAAGATTTCTGGAACCTTTTGATGTGTTTGGTTTGTTTTCAGGTATTTAAGCTCTTAAAACAATGATTTTTGCAAAGGAATGAAGAAGGAGAGCTTGGTACTTGAATTGGGAAGAAAAAGAGGAAAAAACGAAGAAAAGTTGACAGTGGCGCCCAGGCGCGGGTCCCACGCGCTCAGGCGCTGGCTGGGGTCAACTGACCAAAAATGGGGTGCATTTGGTTGATTTTTTCAGACAGCCGCACGCCCAGGCGCAGGAGTTTCACGCCTAGGCGGGCAAAATGCGAGAAAGTGACATTGTTCGCTGTTTTGATCATAACTTGAGCTACGCTTATCCAAATGAGGCGATCTAGGTATCATTTTAAAGCTAAGAAAAAGATCTACAACTTTGCCAGGAATAGTCTTTCTCAAATTCGTTCATCTTGTGGGTAAAAATCAGTGCCGAAGTTGCTGTCTGACACAAATACGAGATTCTAGAAGGATTTTAATGATAAATTCTATTTGTAGATAAGATTCTTAGAGATTAGTTTAGTCTAATAGGATCTTACCATATTATATTCAGATTTAGGATTAGTTTTATTCAGATAATAATCTTATTACATTAGATTGAAAATTAGGTTAGTTTTTATCTATATAATAATAGGATTATGATTTATTCAAACCAGAAAGCTTTGAAGAGTAGTTAACACGTTTTTAGAGAAAGCAATAGTGAGAGAGCTTTTGGAGGCAACTTGAAGAATTGCACTTTGTGATTGAAGATTGGGGTAATTCCATATCTCTCATTATGATTTTCATTATTCTTCTTTCTTCTTCTTTAATTATGTGTAACTAAACTCCTTTTTGGGAACATGTGGATTTGTATGGAACCTTTGTAGTTTTTGTTTAATGAATTGATGTTTTTCCATTAAGTATTGTGTTTGATTATGTTTTTTTATTGTTCATCATGAATTTGGATCCGTTTATGATTTGGTAATTCTAATTGAATAAAATATTGAATTAGGATTTATACCTTTAATCAAACAATTCAGTTACATAGGTATATGAATATGTCTATGAATTGGATAACCTTCTAATAATTTTGATTGAATATTAATTGGTAATATTAGGATTTAAAGCTCTACTTAAGGAATTAAGGGAGATTAAATTACTAAGAAACAGGGTTGACCTAAGGAATTAAGCTGCTTTTACCTTTGCAAAATTGGTTCAATACTTAGGAAAATCATTGATTCGTTAGCAATTATTATAGGAACCTACAATGAAACAAGTTCCCAAGCTTTCCCAAATTCTTTCACAACCACTTTTTATTTGCGTTTTTTTTTTCAATTTAATTTAGTTAAGAATTTTCCAATCAATTGAATTTTAATTTGAATTTCACGTAGTAACTACAACTTAGGTGAGAATTATTTTAATCAATTTTAGTCCTCGTTGGGAACGACAACCCACTTCCTCTTTATTACTTGTCACGAACTGGTGCACTTGCCAGAACGCCAACAAGTTTTTGACAGTTCTTATTAAACTGGTTAAAGAAACAAACTCCAAAAGAAGCACGAATTAATGAACTCTCTCAACCTCACTGTGTATATCTCTCATGTGTATCAAGGGTTATAACAATTCACTCAAGTTCATCCAATGACAATGTGTTACCATATGCTTAACCATAGACCAATATCTCCACTGAAATTATTGAATACATGCAAAAATCAAAAGGTCTTAATTTTGGTTGTAACGAGGCCATGGCTAAAGATGAAAGGTGAGATAAAAGAAACAAAGGATTATGCAAAGGGCTAAAAATATGAAATCAAACAACATCCCTTTAATATATGAATGGAGAATTGATTTTATAACAAATATTAACTCCAATATTTAATTCCCCTTCATTCTTTTTCATTCCCATTCTCTCTATTCTCTTCTCTTTTCCTTATATTTTTTTCTCTTTTTTTTTTGGAAGAGAAATAGAGATCACAATTAATACTTTCAGCTCAACACTTTCTGAATCAACATATTCCCAACTGCACCATTCACATTTCAAAGGATACCAAAAATATATAACATTTATGAAAATGGTACAAAAGAAATCATATATCAATAGGCTCAAAGTGCGCCACTAAGGGATAATATTTATCAAAAATCTGTTGAAGGCCAGAAAAATAATCCTAGGTGCCTTAATCATCTTAATGCATACAAACAATTACCAATCTCAAAATGGTCATCGGTCAAGTTCTAGAACACAAAATCAAAGTGAACACACTCATGAAAGAAATAGGGGTCTCAATCACAAAATAAATATTCAATACAAAACACATACCCCTGTCAAGTGTATAGGCTCAAATATCTCACAGGCTAAACAGTCAGTTCACTAATAGCTTGTTCCAAAAAAGTTTATCAAAATAACCAGTTCTCAACAAAACTTTAAACTCAATCCAAAACAGTGTCATACAATCATGAGTCATCATCCTAAATCAAGTATTTACATATATAATCTGAAAAATAGTCCTAATCCTAGAATAATCATCTATCTTTACCCAAGACACAAACAAACACCAAATTTGGGAGAACAATTCAAGTCATAAAAATTTTAATTTTTATTTTGTCCACTCCCCCAAACTTAGAGGTTGACTTGTCCTCAAGCAAACTAAACTAACTAAACTACAAAATAAAAATTAAAAACTAAAAACAAAAGTAAGGAGTTAGAGACTTCCCTTTATAACATAGCATTCTCTCTTGATGCACCATGGAGGAGAATGTGACATGTTGCGATGTGTATGTCACGCCATTGATAGACATGGTAATGATATGAAAAATTGCTTAAAAATTGGGACCTAAATCATTAAAAAAAATGAAATTAATTTTAAAGGAGACTTATCACTATATATAAAATAGGAGAATCTTCCTCTTCTCCTTTCCCGCCCAACCAGTCCACCAAAAACCAGCCCTTCTTCTTTTTTTTTTCATATAATACTATTACTACTCATTTGTGAGTTAATGTGTGTAAGTATCTTGCATTATAACTAAAAGTTTGATGATCCTAAAAATAAATATATTTAAGTACAACAATATTGTATTTCTATTTACTCAAAACTGATTGAAAAATAATAAAGCTACATATCCCTACAGATAGCTATTGGGTAAGAAAAAGTATCAAAATTCAAATGTAAATACATTTTTTCAATCCTGATGTCAAACTTGATTAAATATAATATTCAGAATCTTTAAATAATAATAAAGTTATCGGTCTTGTGTAAGAAAAGGTATCAAAATTCAAATATAAATACATTTTCTCAATCATGATGTCAAACTTGATAAAATATTATATTCAGAATCTTGAAATAATAAGTCATTAAATATAACTTATACCGGTAATAAGTTAAAATCAGTCCGGGAGCTAAAAATAAAGCAGTCTCAAAATGCTATTAAAATTTACATGAGTGGTCTAAATGTTAAATTAAACATATGTTTCTACAGAAATAATGTATGAAAATGCCTTTAAGACTTGCCAATTGAAATATTTGGAAATAAGTCTAATGATTAAGAAAATATTTACAACATAAGAAAACTTAAGACATTAAAGTCATAACTCATAATTCATAAAGATCAAGAATTTTAAGTATTTGGAAATGATTAGACTCATTTCCAAGTATAGAAATTAATTAACACAATTTTGATAATATCATTAATAATTTTGTTACCACACTCAAATTTTCAATATACTATTAATTTTTCCCACTCATAAATTAACAAAATCCAAACAAATACCGGCGGGCATAGATCCTGTTTGTTAGAAAAAAAGAAAAAAGCCTTGATTAAGATTTAAGATCGACTTTTGGTTATTGAAACTTTCAAACACATTATTGATTATCAAGAGGCCACAAACCAAAACTCGATGACTAGCGTCGGATGATTGATACGACAATATTATCTTCAAGCATCATTCATCAGAAATTTTTCTATGGATTTCAGAAAGAATAAAGTTGACTTTGATGCCTTGGTCCCGAAAGCTCCTTCTTCTTCTTCTTCCTTGCCGGTGTCATAGTCATAAAAGGTCTTCACTTTGACCAGAGTTTGAAGCTCTCCGATTTTATTTAGTTGAAAATTTGTCTTGTAGTATGACATACCTTGATTCAGATAGCCCCCTTCAATCACTTGCAGCCCAATTTCATGAGTAACCTCATCAAACTCTGTGATCCTCTCTCTTTGGTAACTTCTTTCGGGTACATCTGAGACTCATAACCAAAATTGAATTTTTGATCAGTAATGTTGAATAAATCAAAAAATGTGTAAATTAATAGTTATAGCTAGAGTTTTGAGCACTTAGATAATTAATATCTAAGGTGTTAGTATATACTATTTACCATATAGATTGCACAATGTTAAAGTTGCGAGAGTCTACCAATTCTCTCCTATCTCATTTATAAGAAAAAAAGACACACTCATGGTTTTAGATATAAGCAAAAATTAACTAATTTTATATTCTCAATACAACCATTCCTAAAATATTCTCATAATGTGGTTAAGCCATTTAATTTTTGTTTCATTCTCAATATAAATTTAGTAAAGTAGTCTATTTTTTTTATGAATTTGGGAAAATTAAATACACTCAACTAATTTCTTTAATAGTTGTGAAGTTAGTTATTTTTGCTTAAAAATGAGACTGGAGGAAGTATGATCATTGTAACTATGGCAGCATTACTCACATTAACAGCAACTTCATGATTTTAAGAATCTTCAAAACCGTGACTTCAACTTATTCAAAACTTTGTTAATATAAAGAAAATTATGAAATTAACTAAACTAAACTCACCAGAGTTAAAAGTAAAGAGGAGGATTGTACCAACTCCCCCATCGCCTTCTACAACCTTCACCTCTTTCACAATATCTGGGATCACCTTTTGAGTTATGACTGACAAATCCTTGGTCAAAGCTTTCCACAGGGTTTCCAACCCTACACTGAGCTCTGCTTGAGAGTTGAATTCCTTTACCATGTCTATTTAATATATGCTTCCATGTGGTAACATGATAAGTTATTAGTAGTATGTATAGCACTAGTAATTAGAAAAGCTTTTTATGGCCGTTAAAGAGAAAACAAAAGGGCATCTCCCATATGTAACCATGATCGATGCCTTTTGTTTTCTTATGAGGTTATTATATTATAGTTATACTACTATTTCAAGATTCGAAAAAGATATGGTGCGATATAACTTTTGTATTAAAGAAATTTTAGTATCTATTTAGCCGTACTCACAAGACAAGATCTTCCAATTTTATTTTATTTTATTTTTTTTATTTTTTTTTTTTTTTTACAAAAAGTAACTAGTTTTAGTATGCATAATTTCGAGAAGAATACATTAGGATGACTTTGTGATGTGATGGTATAGCGGGTTGAAGCCTGAATAAATAATAATAATGTTACGTGTACATTTAATATTGACATCTTCTGCATATACATTTCTTATATTACATGCAAAAAAGGTTCCATGCAGGCTGGCATGGTCATTTAGGCTTGGCAAATTGCTAGAGGATCATGTAATAATTATCTATAATAATGTAGTAATACAGTGGTTCAATAGTTTACTGAATTATAATTTACAAAAGTCAGCTGGAGTGATTAAATTACAACATGATAAAAAGTGAATATCTGAGTGTTCAAATATGTGAAACTACTTCCTCTTTACTAAAGAAAGAGTTTGCCTTAAAAAAAATTAGGAATGATAATAATAACATAAAATCATCTTTCCCATCAAAAAAAAAAAAAAAAAAAACATAAAGCTAAGCAAGTATTGAACTGATCTAGTCGATTAACAACACACAAAATGGAAGAGATTAAAAATAAAAAAGGAAGGCTTACATAAAGGCAGATCTCCAGTAATTAAGATGAATTGGAAGCGTTCAAGACAAATGCAAGTTTTTCAAAGCCTCTATTTATATTATTTATTTATAGCAAAGCACAAAATCCACCTGACCCATCTTGAGTAAAAATAAAGAAACACAACCAAAATATCGGGGAAACAACATGGAACAGAGGGGTAAGATGAATAGAGGGACGGGATTTTTCTTTTTTCCGATTTCAGATGCCAATTTATAGCCTCACATTCCATTCCCTGTTCCTCCATTATGCCATTTCTGAACATGCATGCTATCTGAGGTGTTGAGCACCAAAATTGAACCATGGACTTTTGAGCTGTTGAACCACCATCTGTGGCAAATTTACCAAACTAAAGTCAATTTAGGAGTATAAACTACTCCCTCCATTTCTTAACTTTATGCCTTTTAAACATTCTCATTATTCCATATCTTTTTATCCTTTTACAATTTTAATGCCTAAACATATTTTTCTTTCCAATTTTAAATTTCCTTTCAATCATTTCTCATATTCATCATTATTAATTCTACTTTTATCCTTTATCTCATCTTTAAACTGCTATATAGTAATTAATGAACATATTTCCAAAATATATGCACCGCTTATTTTTCATAAAACTAAATGATTATTTAACATGTTTAATTATTCACTGTACTAAGAATAATTTATATATCACTCCCCTGTATTAAGGTAAAGTGAAATTCTTGAAACTTTATAAAAAAATTTCATCTGTCCTATCTATTAAACTCATAACAGTTCAACACCTACTTAAAATCTGTACCGATATTATAATGCTTTAATTATGTTTATCCAAAGCAATTTCATTACATTCCATATATTAGATTCTCCAAAACATAACACTCTAGGCTAAATATATGTAATTACATATATTTCTAAAATATACATATATTCCCATATTTTGTAACCCATAATAGCTCAGAGCTTATGGTTGCGATACCTTAAAAAAAATAAGTCCAAAATGGTTTGAACTCATACTCCACTATCGGTAGAAGTGTGATTTTCCTCAGCATAGGAAAGCATAGATACATCTCCACTACCTAAAAAGATACAACAAGGAAGTTAGACATTTTCATATGAGTTAAGTAATAGCATTTGAACCATTCATATTACATAAATAAGCATTTGCAAACAATATATATATATATATATATATATATATATATATATATATTTATAAACAGAATAATAACTATAACAATCACAATTAAATGTATATGAATGCATGTTCTCACAAAGTTTTGTATCAATATATGCATATGAATGCACACACGCCTCTGATCTTATATCATCATTCAATCATTAGATCTCATTCTATCCGAATCCACTCATTGGATTCTATTTCTTTTTATCCTCAATCTGGATTTTCATTATCGTTGGATCCAATAAACGGATTTCTCATTTCATTCATTTCCCAATGCAGGTTCTCATTTCACTCTCAATCCATATTCTCACATTTCGCTCCACTCCTAGGAAAGATCAAACCAGGAGTCAGTGTCTTGCAACCAATGCTTGCACGGCACTTGGCCTCTCTCGGGTCCAAGTACAACTTAGGTTGACTACCCAAGTTGGCTATAGCCGAGACCACCCTCAACCAGTTATGAAGTGCCTAGGCTACCGATCCCCCAACATATGGGTAGCTAATCCGGCCCTGTAGTGGATCAAGGTTCTACCCACTACTAATTCTCGTGGTTGTTTCGTTAGCACAACCTAGTAACCGGGTCACTCTCGATTATTTGGTTCAAAGAACCGCCACATCATGTCTTTCTCGTACCCTAACAATCAACCTTATATATCCATGTATGATGCATGTCATAATTGGTTGGCTCTCAGTTGAACTTGAACCACATTTAATTCTTTTATCATTATCATTTACATACCCGTAATATGTAATTCTTCGCATTCAAGTTCATTTGAGAGTGCTAAGTCTTTGCACAATTTATGCTTTAGTACGAAGGCCATTCGAAAGGAATTAGCATATGAAAATGTTCTCACTTTATGATAATTTGCTAATTATTCTTAGTTTCCCTTGTTTAATGAATTCTTAACCGGTTATTAAATTGATTTAATCGACCAAGTTAGCATTTAAGTAATAATTTATACTTGGCCACATAAATCTATTTCCAATTCCCTTCCAAAAACTTTAGCATAAACCTTGGAACATATTGCTTTATGCCTCTGTCTATTCCAAACAATCCATCATCAATAAAGTAACAATTTAAAACGAATAAGCATTATAACAATTCATGTTCATCCAACATCTCAACACAATTCATATAACATCATTCATATATTATACTAATCCAATTCACAAGATTCCATAAGCATCACACCATTCACATAATGCATAATCATAAATCAACCAATATTTATATTCATGGTTTCCTTATAATACTTTTGGTTTCTAATCTAATTCTCAAATATACATCATATACCAATAATTCTTCTTAAGTCAATAATACACTTTCAATCTCATATAACATACCCAATTCAAGATTTTGGTTTCATACCCATATAAACTCAAAGTATTCATGTCATAGATGTAACACCCCCAATTTTCCCCATTTTAATAAACTGATTTTTGAAGATTTCTTATTGGTCAATTTTTTTTTTTAAATTGAGAAAAGTATCATTTGATTTATAAATGACACGTGGAATGAGGAAAATCGTTTTAAATGGAATGAGTATTTTATTTTTGGGTTTTATTGATTTGAAAGATTTATTTTGTGTTTTGGAAGAAGGATTATTTATTGATTTTTCTTTGATTTATTAAACTTTGAAAATTCATAACTTTTGACTTATAAATCGGAATTTGATGAATTTACAGTCAAAACGGTTGTAATAAAATGTAGAATTTATTTTTGTACTATTTGGAATTCCTTTTGCAGTCCACAAATTTTTGGTATTTTGTGAGAAATTATAATGTTTTATTCTGTAAGAAAATTTAACTATGATTTTTAAGCATTATGTACTGTATTGGAAAAATATTATTTTCTGCTACATATATATATATATATATATATATATATATATAATTCACGATTTTGACATATTTTTATGCATTTGAATTTTGAATTTGTGAGACATCTATTTATTAGTGCACAGGATCCTAGGGTAACCCAATTAAGTATAACCACCCTACTAATACCCTAGGGAGACAAAGCATTAATTGCTCACTTAATTATGTTCCCTACTAAGTTAGTTGTCATAAAAACCTAGCCAACCAAAATTGCAAACAAGCCCTTCTAAACCCCTTGGAAAAATTCGACCCCCTCTTTTAGGTCTTTGACCCCAACTTAAAATTTGCTCATAAGACCCTATGGCTCTTGAATGATTTGCACCCACATTTTTAAGTCTTGGACCCCCACTTTAAGTTTTCTATAAATATCTCATGCTCCAAGACATACACCCTTCTTGCTTCATAGTCTTAACCTAAAAAAAAATAAATAAAGAGAGAAAAGATAGAGAGAAAGAGAGAAAGTGGCCGAGAGAGGGAGAAGGAAAAGAGGGAGGAAAGAAGCTTGGATTTTTCCACTTGCTCTTGTTCTTCATATATTAGAGGGTGTCAGCTGTGGACGCGTGTCGGAGGATCACATCGGTAAAAGCTTTTGGGGAATTTATCGACTGTTAAGGTGAGAGAGCAGCTTTCCTAAGACACAGTGATGTGTAGGTAACATGTTAAGTGTTCCTGGCTATCTCAAAAGCCGGAACGTGGGGTTTAAGAGTCAGTCGTATAGTGGCAATTGATTGTGTATGTTTGGCCACTGATATGCCGGACTAAGACATCCCTTTTCTGTTCAAGTATTATGACATGATGCTAATTATTTATGATGATGAAATATTATGATATGCTGCTTTATGCCTGCTGAACTTTTATCTGAAATTGGAAGTAATCATGTATATGAAATATTGTCATGCGATGATTATGAAGTAAATTAATGTCGTTGATGGGAATGAGGTGATGATGTTAAAAGTGCGTGATGAAAGGACTGGTGATGTTTCGAAATAATAAAAGGAAAGTAAATTGGTACAGATATTGTAATTAAAAAAGAATAAATCGTTATGGATATGAGGAAAATGTGAGGATAAGATTTCCCTGATGTGCACTAAGGTGGATTCGAGCTTTCCGGAATGGAGTTTGTGCTGGCCACGTGTGCAGTACGCCGTGTGTTCGAGCCCCAACATAAAAGCAAAATGTTGCCAGGAAAAAGTTGCGAAAGATCAACGTTAAGATGAACAATTAGGGGTCGAGGATCACCGAAGGGATGTATGAGGGTGACTCGTCCAAATTTTAGGGTTAACTAGACATTAATAAAGCCTTGATAAAATATTTAAAAGACATTAATCATAATACGGCGAGTTGAGGGTGAAGTAGTGGAGAGGAAGATACCCTGTTTATCTGCGGATACTCAGGTGTGTGATTGTGATAGGGGAGAGTGATGACGGTGAAACGTCAAGTAACCTAGAGTACTATTTTAGGTGGAACAATTCTATATGTGATCGGGGATTAATACCCAAGGGATCGTAGCGTGTTCCACACTGCAGACTAGAATAGTACTATTGCCCCTTGATCAAATTCGAAGCGGTGAGAGGGAACCTGAACGAGGCGGGCAGTCGAATGGATTTGGGCCCTTGCGGTATCGCGTAAAATATTAATTGTCGTAATGACCGGCCTGTATGGTTGTGGTCTTGACAAAGATATTATATGCTGTTGGATTTTCTCGGCTGTTCGACATGCGTGGGTTAAGGTTCCTGTACGTACCGTTTGCTTCCGACTAGGTTTGGGTGGAATGGAGGAGATGTATGTGTGCTAACCAAACTCCTCGATGACTTTCCCTATTTCCCCTATCATCGAAGGATGCGCTTCAATAATATTTAATGAAGATAATGTATAAAGTTAAAGCAGTAATCTTGAAAAGTAAGATAAAAGTTATGAAAAACGTATAGTATTATGAGGGCCTTCGGGCAGGAAGGTGAAACGTTTGATTAAGAGAATAATGTTGTTAAAATGTTATGGCAACAAGAGAGGTTTTGAAATGTGATGATGTATGGATAAGTGGAAATAATAATCGAAAGGTCGTGAATTGCGAGTGAATGTTGAATGATGAATGAAAGTGTGGAAAAGGATAATTGGAAGTCATGATATGTGGATGATTGTTTATTGTGTTGTTTGTTTAATTATTAAGTATTAATATGTTTGTCTGTTGTAATTTTACACCGTCGGCTTTCCGCCCGGAAGAGTTGACTCTCTCTGTCTCTTGGTTTTATGCCCTATTGGTCCTGTGTCGACCAATTAGATGGAGGATCTGCAAAGTAAGGAGGACTCGAGTGGAGGATCTTTCTAGTGGAGTGTTCGTATGCAGACGAGTAGGGGCGTGATGTGATGTAGGTGATTACAACAACTTTTATTGATGATGGTTGCTCGCTCTCTTCGGTTCATACCGTCTTGGTTGTGAGGTTGCATCATAATCAGGTAGACTCTGATAACCTTGCTCGAATATCATGTAACCCCGTACCAATAATAATGTTTTTAAATTCGATATATAGAGTAGTATGGATGGTTTATAACTATGATGAGTCGGGTTACAAAGTGCGGTGTTAGTAACACCTCAAATTGGAACTTGACATGTGTTGTGGGATATGAAGGATTAAGTAGTTAACGGAAACTTTTTTTGGAACAAGAAATGTTTTACAAGATGACTTCATGCTCATGTCACAAAAAAAATCCTAGATTTTTACTAAATCGGGGTGTTACAATAGAGCCCAACACTTCAATTCAAATTCCATTTCAAATTCTCAAATATATTTTTCATTCAAGTAATTCTATTCAAATTAGACAACACAATCATTTAATCACAAATACATATCCAATTCAAATTATAAGTTCCATATTCATTCAATTCAAAACACAAATATCCTATTTCCCAATTATTCAAATTATATTCTATTTTCTTCAATTGATCGCTAATTCTAAACAAATATTACCCCCCCCCCCTCTAATCCATAAACCCTAAGTGAATTATTATCCCCCATTATTCCATAAACCCTAACAAATACTACACCTAAATCATAGAAAATGACTCCTCCCTTACCTTTGGTGGGAGAAGAAGTTTGATCCTTTGCCTCTAACTCTTATATGCATATTAGATTCCTAAGTGTCTCCCTTTGTTTCTTGCTTTCTTAGTGGCTAACCCTAATTTGGTAGAAGGATTGGGAAAGGTATTTGATGATGGGAGAAGGATTGGAGAGAGTTTAGTGACGATGGAGGATTTTGGAAGATGAATCAAGTAAGGGAAGCTTAGGGAAGACGAAGATTTGAGTTAATTTCACTATGCATGTCAACATAAGAACCATATAACATATCATATGTGGGGGAGTTATTTGAATCGGAATCGGAATCCAAATCTGAATTGTGATTATAATTTACCTCTCTTGAGCTAGATTGCTCAAGTGATTCATTGCTTAAGGATTCTCCTTCAATATCCTTAGCCATGACGCATCGATTTGCGGATTCTTCTTCATCCGAGGTGCTTGAACTAGCTTCCTCCTCTGGCACATCGCATACTATATATGTCTTCTTTGATTTGAAGTTGTTGGGTTTCTTGTTATCATTCTCCGCTTTCTTGAGATATGTAGAACAATGAAATTTAATGTGACCCGCCCTTCCATACTCATGACAAATTATCTTGTCCTTAGGTGTCTTGCCCTTTTTATTCACTTATTTTGCATCTTTGTTTCTTTATTAACGAATTGAACAAAATATAAAGGAGATAAGGGTAAGAAATATGGCACAACGATTTATATTGGTTCGCTCTCAACCTTCTGAGAGATACTACATTCAGTCCTCCCCTTCCGATTTGGGAGATTTGCTTCGTTCTGAATTTAGAAAACATTCGTACAAACACGCATCAAAGATGCCTCACTTGAACTGCTCCATAAAGGATCCCTCACCCTTGCCTTGTACCTCTCTCTATCTTCTAAATTCCTATGAACTCGCTGTGTTTGAAGATTCCCTCCTATTCAAACCGATTTGAGATTCTCCTCCTTGAAAACCTCTTTCTTCTTTGGTGTTGGCCTCACACCTTCTCTATGAAGATCTTGATTTTGTTGTTTCAACACTTTGCACTAGAATTTGCAAGATAATAATTCTTTTCAAAATACACTTAATCTCTGAATCTCATTGATTTCAACAAGAAAACTTGTGTGCATGAGATTCTTTGAATATGTAGAGAAGAAGATATTGAAAACTATATTTGTTCTTGATTGTTCTTTGAGAGAATTTGATTTCGCCGTGTAAAGGCTTGTAATTAATGTGAAAGTTACGTAAAAACTCAGTATATTCGTTTTCTAAAGTTAAAGGATATATATATTGGGTTTCTATAAAGAAAGGATTAAAGAGAATTCAGTTTCCCCACTGTTTTGATTGACATTATCCGGATAACAAGATGGATTAATTGGATAACGTGCAACACAACTGATTATTTGACCATTTTAAAGGTATTTATCCGGTTAACTAAACCCGTTATCCGGATAAACATGCATGTTCAAAATTGCCAATTTTCAGTTTTAATTTGGAAACATAATTATATATCAATTCTTAAGCCTTTACCAATGACATTCTCATTCAATGATGCATGTTTTATGTGTGAAAAACATTTATAAAAGTCTATGCATCTATTTTCAAGAACATGTTTTAAAAAGTAATGAATCAATCACTCGATGCATGCAATTTCGATTTAAATCATTGAGATTTACTACCCAACCTAGACTCTACCCAAGCAATCATCTTAAGGATCTAAGAAAATGAATAATAATAGTAAAAATACAATCCTATTTGCACTTCTTCTCTTTTTGAGTTTTGTTCTTTGCATTTTATCTTCATCAAAACCATGTTGAAAGCACACTTGCTTCACACTATGGAGTAGATAATGAATCAGTTGATCATTTGTTCTTTGAATGCCCCTTCTCACAAAAAGTTATTCAGGTGATTGGATCTAAGTTTGAGATAAATGTGCCTACTAGATTAAGAACGTGGATTAGATGCATTGTGCACATACATATTGATAAGTGCAATGGTGTTAGAACAAGAACACTGTATACTTTTGTTGCTGCTACAATCTATTATTTATGGATTGCTGGGAATTGGAGAATTTTTAAGAAGATTAACCAGGGAGTTGAAGAGATAATTAGAAGAATTAAGTTTTATGTGAGGACAAGAATTATAGGATTGAAAGTTAGTGAGAAATCTAATGCTGATAGAAACTTTCTTATCAGTATGGGCATAATGTAATCGGTTAGAGTTCATTGTTGTTTGTTGGCTGAGGCTGTTGCTTGTCTAGTTGGGGCTTGTTTAGCTTTGAGCTTTTGTTTGTTTTGTTGTTTGGTACTAATTAATCATACTTTAAAAAAAAATATAAAAAAAATTATTGCTTAATATTTTAAAGTAGATATAGTTGGTTTTTGTTTTAGAAAAATTAACTATTTAAAGTGTTTTAGAACATACAATAACAAAAGAGATTAATGAATTACACCGTCATCCACCATTCGTTTGTATTAATTACTTTAATTTAAAAGTCAACTACTATATACGGATGAAGGGTAGATGATACACTGATGATGTAAAAAACCTATACATCGTCGATGCATTTTACATTTTCTCATAAAAAAAAAAAAACCTTAACAAAATATACCAAAATTTAATGTGAAAAAAACTTAGTTTAAAGAAAAGTCCTTTTCCTTGCCTTCCTTAAAGTCTTACTAAGTGCGACGTAATCACTTACATCTACCTAGCTACTTTTTTTTTAATGGAAGCTACATGCATGCTACGAAAATGACCTCCTTTAATAAAATATTGTAATTATAATTTGTGGACTCCTTACTCAAAAGCAGCCGTTTTGTTTTTGTTCATATAATATATAGCAGCCCTATAAATTATTATTATTATTAACCCTTATTATTATTATTATTATTATTTTTGTCTCTGAAACTTGACCGAGTTTTGGTTTTAGTCTCTATTTTTTTATTTGACCAATCCTTAAATATTTTAATTTTTTGGTTTAGTTTTCTGCCGTTAAAGATTCTCCGTTAATTAATGACGTAACTAACGGAGTACCACGTCACATGTCATGTGTCTTTTTTTAAGTAAAAAGTTCTTGAAAGTTGACCGAATTTTTTGTTTTGGTCCCGATCGTTAGTAAAATATCTTAATTGATGACATAATTAACGAATTGCAACATCAGTATGCTACGTGTCTACACGATAATGAGTTGCTGCCGCTACACGTTGGCAGATGACATGGACAACACAACAAGACAAACAAAACACTCTGGTCACGGTTGGCCAAGATTGTCCAAGTTACACGTGCCCAATAACTTAAACAAAATCATAATGATCATAAAAGTATATAACATTCAATTCTTGTATAAATATTTCAATGTCGAATTTCAGATGAATTAAACTATTATAATTTTTAGTTTTTCGAACTTTCTATTTATATAATAAATCAAATACATAATAAAACTCATGTTTTATTCTTTATATACTTATTACATGCTTACATGTCATCTGCCAAGCGGATCATTACTACGGATATACATTGTATGCTCATGTTAAGAATTGAGCCTCATATTTACCGCTTGGAGTTTTTAATTTCGACATCCAATCAACCCACTTGAGTTAACCTTTTTTTTTTTTTTTTTAAATTTTAGATGTTGTCCAACGTCAAAACCCAAATGAAAACAGTCTATTTAAATCCAGGAAAATGGTGGATTTAAAACCATTGAGCACCACCTCCTACTCCTTCAAGTCCAAGGCTCCAAGCTACTCAAGCATGGAAATCGAGTCATTATTCCCCAACCCAACTACCTGTGGTGGCATACAGATACATCGAAGAAGATGGAGCTACCAGCGTCTCAACCTTGGAGCCTCCACAGGTAGAAAGAAGATGAAAATCATAAGGTTGAGAAGAAGCCGACGAGGTAGAAATTATTGGAGCATGAGACCAATTACAAGGCTGAGATGGGTTATGAGGTCACCGCTGAAGATGTTGAGAAAGTTCAAGAATGCTTATATTAACTTTATGTTAAGGTTGGCAGGTAAAGTAGGAGCTATGAACACCGATAACATTAACATCTTTGGTGGGAAACGTGTTCCAAAGGGTCGTCAATTGTCGAAGGGTTATTCCGGTGATGCATTTGAGGCTAGGCTCATTTTTGAGATTTCAAAGACTTTGATTGCTTCTTATGAACTATATCCCATTTAATGCTTTCTATTTTGTATTATTATTTACCTCTCTTCTTTAATTCCTTTTCTTTTTTGTTTCCCCTCTTGTTAACATCATGGATCGGATTTTATCATGTCATCATATTGTTACTTTTCACTTTATGCAACTCCATCTTCACCCTATCATCAAAACAAATAAATTTTGATTTTTTCATTTTGTTTCTTGTTAATCGTGCGTCTATGAAAACAAGATAGTTAAAACATTTAATAACTATATATACTTTTTTTTAGAATAATAACTACATATACTAGAATACATAAATGTTTCATAAAAATTTTAAAGTGCTTTACAAAATGACCACTAAAACATTCTAAATAGTACTCCTTATAACAATTTATAATAATTAAGTATGAATATACGAGAGGAGGCTACCACAGATGGTATGAGATCTGTTGCTATTTAACCAAGTGGTTGGGGGTCGATCCCCGACTCTGCCAATGTAAGAGGTCTTGCTAGTAGGAGATTAGCCCCCGAATGAGCTCGACAATATCGAAAGGATTAATCACCTAGTTGCGCGGGTGGATATTTTGAGAAACCAAAAAAAAAAAAAAAAGAAAAGTATGTAAGAGACTCAAGCTTCTTATTTCTAAGAAATTATATATTCTCCTACCTAATTAGCTTAAAAATTATACAAACCATATAAAAGTGATAAATTTTTTTTATAAGAAAAATAATATTTTTAATATAAGGCTCACTTAAGCATCTCAATGTTAAAACTTGCTCCATCCTCTAAGTAAAAGTTGAAAAGTTCACATCAAATCATTCGCTACAAAAGCTAACATACATAAATACAATAAGAACATAAAGTACCAGTAATACTTAGCTCAACAACGTTCCTAAAAAAAACCAACCACCCTAACAACATAAAGGAAAAGTTTTTTTTTTTTAAAAAAAAAAAAATACAATGCATTGACTAAACACACCAATTTAAAAAATTAGTATCTAACTTCACTCTTACTCTCTTGCTGAAAACTACGTCCAGAATCCCACCTTGATCAAATCAGTAATATCAACAACATCTAAAACATCCCATCTAAAAATAGCATTATTATGAAAGCTTAAGTGATGTGTCTAATCGTATGGTCACATAAAGATTTGGGTGACTTATATCTTTTTTTTAGGGTTAAAATAATTTTTAAGCTAATTAGGTAAAAAGTCATTTTATGATTTTAAATTTGATCCCAAATTTATTATTTTTATTTTCAAACTACCAAAACTACAAGTCTGTGAATAATTTGGAAAGATCGTGCTTTCAAGCTGTACGAAAAGAGGAGAAAGATCGTGTTTTCAAGTTTATTTGGAAGTGGGACGGATCACAAAGAATCAGAACACTTTTATGGAAAGTGATCGTGTTTTCAAACTTATTTGGAAATGAAACGGACCACAAAGAATGAGAACAATTTTATGGAAAGTCACTAGTAATGCTATTCCTATAAATGAGTTTAGACGAACGAGGCACTTAACGCACGATAGCAGACGCAAAATATATGTGGCAGTCAGAGTGAAACTGTTTTACATGCTTTAAGGGATTGTGCTTATGCTAGACAGATTTGGAGAAACTTTGTTCATCAATTAATCCCTATGGGCAAACTTCTGTGCGTTATGGAAATAGATCAGTGGTTGCTGAATAATTTAACGTCTAGACTCTAGTATGAGAAGTTACTCAAAACTGATTTGGTGGTTCACGTTTGGCACTACTAATGATACCATTTGGATGCAGCATAACAAGCACATATTTGAAGGAGACAACATAGACGTGGCAGGGTGCATTCAACATATTTGGTACAGAGTTGATTAGATTCTTAGCTCTCTTCATAAAGATAATCATGGTGCTTTCTTAGTGGCGTTCGTGGCCCAACTAGGGAGTTGTAGTATTTATGCAGGATGAGTTATTATGAGAAATTCTTCATGGTGTCAAACTAGCAACTCATCGAGGCTTTAGTAATCTTATCATTGAAGCTGATTCCATGAGCGCGATACAATTTTGTCCTCTGGATGTCACCCCCTCCACCCCTGTGCATCCATTGTTCGTAAAATCAAAGCGTGTCTCAATGGAAAAATGCTATTTTTGTTCATAATTTTCGGAAAGCTAACATGATTGCGGATACACTTGCTAATCAGGCTCATAATCTTGACATTAGAATAAAGATCTATTCTATAAATCCTGATTTTATTATTTTGCCACTGTTTGCTGATTCTTAGAATCTATTTACTACATGGGAATGTAGTTTTTCTGGTTTATTTAGGCTCTAGCCCCTTAGTTCATTAAAAAAAAAAAAACTAGTTTATGAAAAAATTACCACTTTGAAAAACAAGTTGTAAAAGAGTATTGTTGAGAAAATTTGTGACATTTAAATCTCAACCATCTCAATCCTAAACTTAATAAGGTCAAGGGCTAACATAAAACCAAAAATGTTAATACATGAAATAAAGGGCATAGCCTTTTGACCTTTTCCATTGGAACACTGCACATTTTTTTCAATTATTAATAAATATATCAAATATTTAATACAATGAATTTGTAATCGAATTGTCTTGAAAACCTCTTTCTTCTTTGGTGTTGGCCTCACACCTTCTCTATGAAGATCTTGATTTTGTTGTTTCAACACTTTGCACTAGAATTTGCAAGATAATAACTCTTTTCAAAATACACTTAATCTCTGAATCTCATTGATTTCAACAAGAAAACTTGTGTGCATGAGATTCTTTGAATATGTAGAGAAGAAGATATTGAAAACTATATTTGTTCTTGATTGTTCTTTGAGAGAATTTGATTTCGCCGTGTAAAGGCTTGTAATTAATGTGAAAGTTACGTAAAAACTCAGTATATTCGTTTTCTAAAGTTAAAGGATATATATATTGGGTTTCTATAAAGAAAGGATTAAAGAGAATTCAGTTTCCCCGCTGTTTTGATTGACATTATCCGGATAACAAGATGGATTAATTGGATAACGTGCAACACAACTGATTATTTGACCATTTTAATTTATCCGGTTAACTAAACCCGTTATCCGGATAAACATGCATGTTCAAAATTGCCAATTTTCAGTTTTAATTTGGAAACATAATTATATATCAATTCTTAAGCCTTTACCAATGACATTCTCATTCAATGATGCATGTTTTATGTGTGAAAAACATTTATAAAAGTCTATGCATCTATTTTCAAGAACATGTTTTAAAAAGTAATGAATCAATCACTCGATGCATGCAATTTCGATTTAAATCATTGAGATTTATTACCCAACCTAGACTCTACCCAAGCAATCATCTTAAGGATCTAAGAAAATGAATAATAATAATAAAAATACAATCCTATTTGCACTTCTTCTCTTTTTGAGTTTTTTTCTTTGCATTTTATCTTCATCAAAACCATGTTGTAAGCACACTTGCTTCACACTATGGAGTAGATAATGAATCAGTTGATCATTTGCTCTTTGAATGCCCCTTCTCACAAAAAGTTATTCAGGTGATTGGATCTAAGTTTGAGATAAATGTGCCTACTAGATTTAGAACGTGGATTAGATGCATTGTGCACATACATATTGGTAAGTGCAATGGTGTTAGAACAAGAACACTGTATACTTTTGTTGCTGCTACAATCTATTATTTATGGATTGCTGGGAATTGGAGAATTTTTAAGAAGATTAACCAGGGAGTTGAAGAGATAATTAGAAGAATTAAGTTTTATGTGAGGACAAGAATTATAGGATTGAAAGTTAGTGAGAAATCTAATGCTGATAGAAACTTTCTTATCATGGTACAGAGTTGATTAGATTCTTAGCTCTCTTCATAAAGATAATCATGGTGATTTCTTAGTGGCGTTCGTGGCCCAACTAGGGAGTTGTAGTATTTATGCAGGATGAGTTATTATGAGAAATTCTTCATGGTGTCAAACTAGCAACTCATCGAGGCTTTAGTAATCTTATCATTGAAGCTGATTCCATGAGCGCGATACAATTTTGTCCTCTGGATGTCACCCCCTCCACCCCTGTGCATCCATTGTTCGTAAAATCAAAGCGTGTCTCAATGGAAAAATGCTATTTTTGTTCATAATTTTCGGAAAGCTAACATGATTGCGGATACACTTGCTAATCAGGCTCATAATCTTGACATTAGAATAAAGATCTATTCTATAAATCCTGATTTTATTATTTTGCCACTGTTTGCTGATTCTTAGAATCTATTTACTACATGGGAATGTAGTTTTTCTGGTTTATTTAGGCTCTAGCCCCTTAGTTCATTAAAAAAAAAAAAACTAGTTTATGAAAATATTACCACTTTGAAAAACAAGTTGTAAAAGAGTATTGTTGAGAAAATTTGTGACATTTAAATCTCAACCATCTCAATCCTAAACTTAATAAGGTCAAGGGCTAACATAAAACCAAAAATGTTAATACATGAAATAAAGGGCATAGCCTTTTGACCTTTTCCATTGGAACACTGCACATTTTTTTCAATTATTAATAAATATATCAAATATTTAATACAGTGAATTTGTGATCGAATTTTCTTATTAAGAATTTGATTGTATATTATTTTTAAAATCCACCATTTTTAAAGTAATTTGAGCGCGATAGAATTTTGTCTTGTGGATGTCACCCCCTCCACCACTGTGCACCCATTATTCGTAAAATCAAAGCGTGTCTTAATGGAAAAATGCTATTTTTGCTCATAATTTCTGGGAAGCTAACATGGTTGTGGATACACTTGCTAATCAGCCTCATAATCTTAACATTATAATGAAGATCTATTATATAAATCCTGATTTTATTATTTTGTCACTATTTGCTGATTCTTAGCATCTATTTACTACCGGGGAATGTAGTTTTTCTGGTTTGTTTAGGCTCTAGCCCCTTAGTTCATTAAAAAAAACAAGTTTATGAAAAAAATTACCACTTTGAAAAACAAGTTGTAAAAGAGTATTGTTGAGAAAATCTGTGAATTTAAATCTAAACCAACTCAATCCTAAACTTAATAGGGTCAAGGGCTAATATAAAACCGAAAATGTTAATACATGAAATAAAGGGCATAGCCTTTTAAATTGGAACACTGCACATTTTTTTCAATTATTAATAAATATATCAAATATTTAATACAGTGAATTTGTGATCGAATTTTCTTATTAAGAATTTGATTGTATATTATATTTAAAATGTGTTTTATGATCAAAATAAGTATAACACTATTATTTTGCGATTTAGAATAATAATCATATTAATTTATTCGGTTTTAAACTCGATTTGACAGCGAGTTCAGATATCGAGTCTAAAGAATATTTTTGAAAAACGATCCTTTAGAGAAATATTCTTATAGAATTAATTCTTTGATAGTATAGAATTTTTCCAAAGATCTATCCTAGTAAAGCAAAGCATAAATCAAATAGCTAAGCTATACTTAATCTCTGCAAAAATGTCTCCAGGAGTCCTCTTTTGATTTGCTGAAAAATTCTTTTGTTCCTCTCTATCCAAATACTATAAGCCACAACAGAGTAAGTTGCCCAAAGACCTTCTTTCTATGCTTGGTACTGCTAAATGCGCTAAATGCATGCAATAACCAGCTCTTCCAATTCCTAAACTCCCTTTGCCAATTATCCAAACTTATCCATTGACAAACAAGCTGAAGAAGTTCTGAAGACCATTCTCACTCAAAGAATAAATGATCTTGAAGGCTCACTGGCAAGTATATCAGATCGTATAAGTAATATAAAAGTAAAATAAAGTGTCGAACCCACAACGATTTATTGATTTGAACAATTCTCGCCTTAAAGTAATTACTAAGTGAAAGTTGGATTGAATTTTAATTTAACGTGAAAGTTTGAAAAGAATATTAATTGGTTGTGAACACGAGAAAAAGCTAGGAATACGGTATCAATGTTAGGATTGTAACAATATGCTCGGTCGTGATCCCGTAAGTCTCAATCCACTCGTGTCCCTAGCTCGGTAAGACATGGTTCCGACCAAATTCGTGGTCGGTGCTCGTTGGTTCAATCCTTAATTGGTTGGCTTGGAGCAATATCGGCCGGACTGAAGTCTGGTTCACTACATTTAATCCCAGACCGAGCGTGTTGGGAGCACATCACCAGATTGTCGAGATTTCTCGGTTTTCCTCAATAAGAACATCCCTCGTTAAGGATTTAACGACTATCGGTTCCCCTTTTCGGTCCTCGCCCGTTTTTGGAGAGGAGCCATAAGAGACAAAATGTTATCTCCCCGGTGTTCAACCACAGGCGTAGGAGGCTAGTCGGAAACCGGTGGAAGAGTGGCGACAATCATCTAGCGACTTTGAAGGGAGATGGCTATTCTCTGGTTCCTGATGCTTCGAATTCATGGTTATGAAAAAAGATGGGTTGTCTGATAAGGGCCCTGTTGCGTTCGGTAGATGCATGATGTTGAATAAAACACGATCTTCTCAATTGTCAGAACATGAGGGTGGACGAATTATGTGAGACATTTTTAGAGATCCTGAGTCGCTTGTATCTCCATTGTTGTACCTTTCATCACATATACAGAGATAGGAATTAGAATATTAAATTAGAAATGAGACAAGAGTGATGCATTCACTTCGTAAACAATGAGTCATATTCAGAGACTATGTAGGTAGTATGATACTCGTAGCATAAATAAAGCGACCATGTGTACCACTCATGGCCAATAATTACAACCATCTCATGGAAGCCAATATGTGTAATTATGATATAAAACATAAATGTAATAAAGAGTAATGAATTAAATTTAGGATAAGGAAAGATTAATTCCCTGATCAAGCGAGAGGAGTGTTATATCCTTGCATTTGGATCGGCTGTTCTTTGAGTTGTCAGACATGCCTCCGTCTTTTTCTTCTCACAACCTTTAACCCGAGAACAGGAATACTATCCGAGGAACCATCAGAAGGATTGGTGATTGAGGGCATGAATGTGCAGCATAATCGCCTAATCCGAGTATACTTCCCCGACTAAATCGGATTCCCCCTCCGAGAATGCTCTGCCGATTAGGTCAGATTCATCCAAACCTGTTTGAGAGGCTTGCGGATTTGGACCTGTGTTGGAGTGCATTGTGACAGGGTTGACTGTTTGCAAGTTGTGAGGGTGGGGTCAGAGAAAACGTCTGAGAAGCATGAGACCTGTGGTCGGCTTGTGCTTACTTTCGGATGATAGGAATCCTAACTTGGGTTTTGCGCGAAACACTCGAATCATTTTTGGCCATTGTGCACGGGCTATCACGCCCAGTAGTTCCGACCATCAAATTTGTACCTTTGTATGATGTATGAAAACAACTATTAGAATATCAAGTAGTAAATGATATGTAATGACATTAATAGCGAAGTATGAGTTGTTTCACTGTTAATTATGATTATTTATCTAAGGTAACATAGTGCTGTGCAGCAAGTAATTCAATAATAATGAATGTGAGGCTTAAACCATGCAATGTAAATGACGTAAATGAGATAACGAGAAAGATCTTTCCCTGTTTGTCTTTATGGTACTATTTTTGAATTTTGATACGTTCGGCATCCTTTTTGGCATGAACGTTGATATGCTCGATGTCATTTTGGCATAGAGACATTTCTTCTTCTATTGCTAGAACGTGTGCTCGCTTGGTATTCTTCTTCTTCTTCCTACCAAACACCATGTATGCCGTTATGGGCGAACCATTGTATAGCGCCCTTGTGAGCAATGCTGGGATCTTGAGAAGAGATGTTGACGGGGATCGTCTTTTGGCTTTTAGTGACCATGAGAGGCAAGGGTGTCGTGGTAGAAGGGATCGATCAATTCGAGGACGTCATTGGTCGGTTGATATCATAGCCCGATATTCTACTGCGGGTGTAGGGATCTAGTAGGAAACCGGTGGAGAAGTGGTGACAATCGTGTAATGAATCCGAAGGGAGAAGGCTAGTATCTAGTATCCTCTCCACCGTCAACTGATTTCGAACAAGTTGAGGTGCTCAAAACACTCAAAAAAGTTGTTTGCCCATTGATGAAAACCTTGAAATGGACTGTTTACCCATATTTGTACCTCGTATATGTATACAAAATTAATAATCAGTAATCGTCATTTGAACTGACAATGTATAATAATTAAATTGCAATAATGAAAATTATTGGCAAGTTTACATAATAAAATATTGGTATGTAAATAGTGTGATTCTAAAAATATCACATGTAATAATAATAATAAACGACACGTGTATCAAAAATGTGTCGGAGCAATTAGTGGTATTAAACCAAATAATGTTAATAAGTATAATAATTAACAGTATCATTGGCATGCGATGGTGTACATAATAAATACCATTGAAATGACTTAAGTAAAAGAAATTAACTTCCCTGGATTGGTCATGGTAATGCCCTTAATTAAGCATAACTTGTGGTTTCACATGTTGTTTTGTTGATTGAGAGTTAATTGTGGACGGAGGCCTCGACAGCATGACTCGTAACAGTTTGACTGTGGTGAGTGTGTAGCGCCCGTTCTAGGCTAGCCTCGTGACAGGTTGTTACAGGAGCACATGCTTGCTTGGGCCTTGGCCGCAAAGCCTTTGTAATTATCTTGGAGTGACAATGACAGTAATCCGTGCCCCGACATGTTTTTACGATAACCGTTTTGACTTTTGGACTGTTCTCTATCATGAGGTCGTGATGGTCCTGTCAACTCTAGAGAGAATCCTAGCTGCTCGGTCTTCCTTTTCAATAGGTCCGACCATCCTTTCTTGAACCTTACATTACATGTTTAAGAACAATAATCAGTGATCGTCGTTAATTTGACAATCTATTATAATTGAATAGCAACAATGAAAATTATTGGTAAGTGAATATAAAGTATCAGAACAAAAGCAGCATGATTTAAAAAGATCACACGTAACAAATATAATAATGACAATAATTAAATATCGTGCAACCAGACAGGATTGCTCATGAAAAGACAATAATTTCAGGTATATCACGCGCAATAATTGTAATGAATGACATTTATAAATATGTCAGAGCATTTAATGACAACAAATCAAATGATGAAAGCGCCAAATCATGGAAAACGATAATGTACGATTGCCGGAAACTGCCTAATGTCATTATGAAAGGCAATGTATATCAAATATTATTATCCTATCACGACGAGAAAGACAGACATTTAAAAACATTCAGCAGCAAAGAAATTTGGCTAACAATATGCCACGTATCAGCATGTGTACAAAGTAATCACGTAAAATGCCAAGTAAGTATGAAAATAATACGGGAACGAGAATTCCTTCCCTGATTCAGTGTGGTGAGGTATGCCAGATTGAGGAACGTCGGACTGAAGAATGTTGGATTGAAGTCTTCTGTCATTCCTTTCCAAATGGACTTTGTTGAGCATTGAGGTTTGACCTCTGTTTTCCTTAAATATGATTTTCTCTATGCTCGGAACACGAGCTTCAAGAGGGGAATTCGGCGCGGGGGTCCTCGCTCTTCGCTCGGAGCACAAGCTTCAAGAGGAGGACTCGGCGCAGGGGTTCTCGTGATCACCACCAGATTCCAAATAGAGTAACATTATTGTATTCGGGATACTCGAAAAATTATTTGTCCATTGATGAGAATTTTGAAATGGGTTATTCAGCTGCTCGGGCCATGTACCTCGCATATGCGCACAGAAAATAATAATTTAGCGGTCCAAGTTTATAACCACAACAATAGATAACAATAGACATTTAATGACATTAATTAGCAAAAGTATAATTTATTTTTGCTGTTAACTAATAGTCATGTGAGTCAATAAAATATTTGTGCAATTATTAAAAATTAGAAAGAGTAGCTTCCCTGATTTAGAAGTAAGTATTGAGTTGTTGGGCCAATAGAGGTGTTGATAGTCCATTCCTCCTTTTTTTTTCAGTGTTGGGCTTCAGCCCAGATTTTTTTTCTCTTTTCTCTTTTTTCTTCTCAGCACAGACCCTTTTTTTTTAATTGGGCCGTGTGGCCCCCTAGGGTTGAAACCCTAATGAGGGTTTGCAGGAGTTGCAGCACGCAAGTGGGTACTTCTATTGTACAGCGGCGGCGGCGGCAAGCATGGATCCAGAGTTGACGGCGGTCAAACGGTGGCGGTTGCGACAGGGAAATGCCTCACGGGTTGGTGCGGCGGCGGTTCCTTCCAGCTTTGCCGTCCTCAACGCCTATTCTGACGGCGGCGGCGACGATGGAAGCAGATGCATCAGAGAGGCGATTGAATGCAAAACTCGGCGTTGGCGTCGCGTCACTATGCTTACGGTGACTAGAGCCGTGGCGACAAGCCTGGTGCCGGTTTTGGGGTGCAGTATGTAACACCCCGATTTGACAACTTGAAAATAAAATCTCTTTAATTAATATAGTAAAAATTTGGGCCAATTTTTTTTTTTAAACATAACATGGACACGAGAATCTCCAAGTTCCAAAATCTTTTATTAACATAATTTGCAACAGAAATTTGATTCTCATCTCTCATGTTATACTTCAAGTTCCAAACCGAGATGTTACGAAACATCGCACTCTGAAACTTGTTTTCACAAAACACATTTTAAAAGCCCGTTTCGTTTGTCTTAACCATAAAACTTAATCTCGATTATCCAATTTTTATAAAACATAATTCAGGTGCACATGTGGATGCAGCTAATGATGTCTAAGTACCTGGTAAGGGAGTACAATACTTGAACATAGACACTATAACAATAGATCTCCGTCCAACGTATGCTCCTTCGAAGAGTCGAACCATCGATCATCTAGTCCTCGAACCGAGCTTGACCTTCTTCTCCTTCGAGACTCCATCTCGATCTCGTCTTCGTAGGCCAATGCTTGCAGCGCCAATTCCCAATATAAACTACTCACTCTGTCACCTGTGGACATCATCGCAGAAGTCCACAGGGAAGGGGGAAAGACAGAGAGAGTAAGCATTCCGAACGACGCATCGTCGACAGTGTGGGTTTACGATAGGAAAAATATTAAGACAATACAAGCACACAACGATACACATTCACAACACCATAATACCACATGTAATTATGCAAGATGCATGGGGATGAAATGCAATAGTCGCATTATCTAACACTATGTCCTTCCCTTAGGGAGTCTCTAAATCAGTTCGTCTTGTAACACCCCGATTTGGCAACTTGAAAACTTAAGGTAATTACCTTGAAAATTAGGGCCATTTTTTTTAAACAAGTGTTGCACAAGATGAGAGCAATCAGATTTCTAAAACACAGTTACCATTAATTCTCATGCTCTCATTCCGCACAACCCTTCCAAGTTCCAAACTGAGGTGTCACGAGACACCGCGCTTCGAAACCCGTTTTCAAAACACTAATTAAAATGTGGCCCAGTTTGCTCATTTTCAAAACCTTCATATCAAATAAAACTCTTGTCGGGGTACAGTATAGTAGAGCTAGGCGACTAAGAACTTACAGAGGAATACAATGCTCCGGGAAAACCCAAGATTCTAGTCATGTGCCCAAAGACTCTTCAACTAACTCTGATGTCTTGCTCAAGGTCTGCTAGAAGAGTTGTCCTCCTTTCCACGAAGCTAATCCTACATCCCGATCAAGCTGGGTTTGGAACCTCAATTTCCTTCGCATCTAGTAGCCGTACGAAATTTTCCAGAAGGAATGCAGAAGCACAGAAGAAATAATAGAAGAAGAGGGAAAATAGATGAAGAGGAGAGAGTAAGCGACCCAGACAGTTATGTCGATTGTGTGGAATTACAATAGGCAAATACTAAGGAAAAAAAATAAACAACACACAATCAATTAAAATTACTATGATCATACACTCATCATCCCAATCTTACGCTTGACCCTTCATAATCAAATTCTCACAACCTTTCCTAATAACCTTCACAACTCTTAGCCTTTCTTTCTCCCGTCATACTTTTCCAATCTCTTCATATGTTCCCTAGAATCGCTTCTTATGAGTGATTTGGGTCTAATATATATAGATTTGAGCATTGATTTGACTCCCTTTTACTATGTATTTGGCTTGTTTCTCTAGCAAAGTTAGGACGTTTTAGTAGATTTTAATTATCTTTAGTAGTTTAGGGTCCCTTGGAACGTTTTGATCCTTTTTGGGTATGTTTCAGGTACTTACGGAGTTTAAATGCAAAATATATTGATGGATTTGGATAGAGGATGAAAAGAGCTTCGAAACGGTCCAAGAACGGAGTAAAACGGAGTCCGGAGCAGTTCGTAGCGCCCCAGGCGTGAGGAAGGATGCGCCCCAGGCGCACAAACCGCGTAAAAGTGACACTGCTTGGTATTTTGGCTATAACATGAGCTACGCTTATCCAAATAAGGCGATCTTGGTATCATTTTAAAGCTAAGGAAAAGATCTACAACTTTACCAGAAATATCCTTGCTCAAATTCGTCCATCTTCAGGGTCAAAATCAGGGCCGAAGTTGAGTGTCAGACATGAGAAAGCCAATTTGACCAGATTATGAACAAAATAGAAGAAGAGAAGTCTAACTTGGCTTCATATCTTAGATTTGGTCAGAAATTAGAAGATAAACATGGACCTTATCTATTAGATTTAATTAAGATTTATTTTAGGATTTATTTTACTCTTTAAATAGAGGATTTGTAAATAGTTTTCAGTAGGTTTTAAGATCATAGAATTCAATTAGGATTAGAAAGAGAGGTTAGTAACATCTATTGAGAGCAAGGAGGCAAGGCACAAGGATTGAAGGTCTCTTGGAGAGTTAACCTGCATTGTCTATGATATGAGGTTTTCTCTTTGCTTCTGTTTTCTTTATTTCTATATGTGTAACTAAAACCTCTTGTTAGGAACATGGTGTAAATTGTATGATGTAACTTATTTTAATTTATGATTTAGTATTTTGCTGTTTTTGATTCATGCATTAATTGAGTTTTTAATACATAAACCTGATCAATTTATGTTTTGGATTTCTTAATTCACAGCGGAAGTTGGGATTTTGAATAGGTCATGCAATTAATGGTATAATCAGTCCAAGATATAGGAATACAATTGGATGATTGTATGGCTTTTTAATTCCCTTGTGCTGGATGGATATTTTCTTATATTGTAATTTGTTGAGGGATCAAGGATTAAATATATAGAAAATAAGGGTAATGTTAAGAGGAATCTAACTATTGCTATTTGAGAGGAATAGTCCATGAATTGAAGGATATTTAAAGGAAAATATAAATCATAGTTAAAATAAGTGAATCATACAATGAAACCAAGTTCCTAACCTTTTTCTATTGCTTTCTAATCATCTTATCTCCTCAATCTTCTTATTTTATTTTATTATTATTCAATTTCTTCTTCTCCTTCTAAATTTCAATAACAAGTTGCACTAATAATTACGAATTGGTGAAAAGTTATTAGAAACAACTTCGATCCCTGTGGGACGATATTCGGTCTTCCAGACTATATTACTTGCTGACCTAGTCCTCTTGTTATATCTTTTTAGGATTAGATTTATCTTTTTAGGATTTTTTTTAATAGATTTTTTTTTTTTTAATTTATTTTCGTTTTTTTTTATTTTCTATTTTTAGGGATAGATTTATTTTAGGATTAGATTTGTTTTTGTAGGATTTGGACCCCATTAGCCCCAATTTTTTCAATATTACACCCCAGCCCCTGTACCTCACAAAAAAAATATTGTCCAGCTTTTTAGGTAGTTTTTAATTTTTATTTTGTAGTTTTAGGGTAGATTAGTTTGCTTGAGGACAAGCCAACATCTAAGTTTGGGGGAGTATATACAAAATAAAAATTAAAATTTTTCAGATCTGAATTTTTCTCTCATATTGGTATTGGTTTGTGTCCTTAGCAAGAGTAATTAATTTTTCTAACCTTAGGACTTTCTCTCTTTTGATGCATGTGCATACTTAGTTTAGGACTGAGACTCATTGACTTTTGACTCTATTTGATTGAGCTGTAAATATAATTGTGAACTGGTTATTTTGACAAATGCTTTCAGAACATGTGATTAGTGAACTGACTTTAGCCATGTGAGCTTTTGAGCCTATTGAGGGGTATGAAATTTTTATGAAATATTCTGAACATGAGACCCCTATTCTTTCATGAGTGCGTTCACTTTGATATTGTCTTCTAGAACTTGACCTGTGACCATTTCAAAATTGATAATTGATTGTATGCATAAAGATGATTAAGGCACCTAGGATGTGTTTTTGTGGACTTCAGATATTTTGCATTGATAAATAAATTCCTTAGTTGCCCATTTTGAGCCTTATAATGATATATATTTTTTCTTTGGTACCCTCTTACATTAATTGACTCTATTGTGAGTACCTTGGGAATTGTGAATGAGCAATTAAGTGGAATGTGATTGAATGAGAATGTGATGAAAAAAGAAAAAAGATAAAAAGTGTATGAGTTCTATTTCTCTTCCAAGAAAAAGAAAAAGAAAAGAAAAAAAGAAAAAAGAAAGTAAAGAATGAAGTAATGAATCAAATGAAAAAGTGAAAAGGAAGAGAATAGAGAAGGAAGGGCATGATCAAAAGAAAGAAAAAAAAAGATGTTTTTAATGAGAGTTTTGGTCTTTATTGTATTCATTGCTCATTCATGGTTTTTGAGGGAATTTGCTTTGCAATTAGCCCGTAGTTTTATCCCTTCTTTCTTTTATCCCACCGAACACTTTTAGCCATGGCCCCATTACAACCAAACATAAGACCTTTTGATTTTTGCATACTTTCAATAATTTCAGTGGAGATACTGGTCTATGGTCAAGCCTATGGTAACACATTATCATTGTTGAACTTGAGTGAATTGAAAATATGACCCTTATACACTTGAGAGAGATACACTGAGAGGTTGAGAGTGTTCACTAGTCCTGAGTTCTGATTGGGTTTGTTACTCTAACTAGTTTGTGATTGTGTAAATAGTTTTTGATAATATATGTTTGAGTCATGAGTCGAAGTCTTAGATTAGGTGTATTCATGTTGATTTAGGGAGTTTGTCTTTTGTTTAGAATTTTTATTTTACTTTTGCCTGGGACATGCAAAATGCTAAGTTTGGGGGAGTGATTTGGGTCTAATATATATAGATTTGAGCATTGATTTGACTCCCTTTTACTATGTATTTGGCTTGTTTCTCTAGCAAAGTTAGGACGTTTTAGTAGATTTTAATTATCTTTAGTAGTTTTGGGTCCCTTGGAACGTTTTGATCCTTTTTGGGTATGTTTCAGGTACTTATGGAGTTTAAATGCAAAATATATTGATGGATTTGGATAGAGGATGAAAAGAGCTTCGAAACGGTCCAAGAACGGAGAGCAGTCCGTAGCGCCCCAGGCGTGAGGACGGATGCGCCCCAGGCGCACAAACCGCGTAAAAGTGACGCTGCTTGGTATTTTGGCCATAACTTGAGCTACACTTTTCCAAATAAGGCGATCTTGGTATCATTTTAAAGCTAAGGAAAAGATATACAACTTTACCAGACATAGCCTTGCTCAAATTTGTCCATCTTCAGGGTCAAAATCAGGGCCGAAGTTGAGTGTCAGACATGAGAAAGCCAATTTGACCAGATTATGAACAAAATAGAAGAAGAGAAGTCTAATTTGGCTTCATATCTTAGATTTGGTCAGAAATTAGAAGATAAACATGGACCTTATCTATTAGATTTAATTAAGATTTATTTTAGGATTTATTTTACTCTTTAAATAGAGGATTTGTAAATAGTTTTCAGTAGGTTTTAAGATCATAGAATTCAATTAGGATTAGAGAGAGAGGTTAGTAACATCTATTGAGAGCAAGGAGGCAAGGCACAAGGATTGAAGGTCTCTTGGAGAGTTAACCTGTATTGTCTATGATATGAGGTTTTCTCTTTGCTTCTGTTTTCTTTATTTCTATATGTGTAACTAAAACCTCTTGTTAGGAACATGGTGTAAATTGTATGATGTAACTTATTTTAATTTATGATTTAGTATTTTGCTGTTTTTGATTCATGCATTAATTGAGTTTTTAATACATAAACCTGATCAATTTATGTTTTGGATTTCTTAATTCACAACGGAAGTTGGGATTTTGAATAGGCCATGCAATTAATGGTATAATCAGTCCAAGATATAGGAATATAATTGGATGATTATATGGCTTTTTAATTCCCTTGTGCTGGATGGATATTTTCTTATATTGTAATTTGTTGAGGGATCAAGGATTAAATATATAGAAAATAAGGGTAATGTTAAGAGGAATCTAACTATTGCTATTTGAGAGGAATAGTCCATGAATTGAAGGATAATTAAAGGAAAATATAAATCATAGTTAAAATAAGTGAATCATACAATGAAACCAAGTTCCTAACCTTTTTCTATTGCTTTCTAATCATCTTATCTCCTCAATCTTCTTATTTTATTTTATTATTATTCAATTTCTTCTTCTCCTTCTAAATTTCAATAACAAGTTGCACTAATAATTACGAATTGGTGAAAAGTTATTAGAAACAACTTCGATCCCTGTGGGACGATATTCGGTCTTCCAGACTATATTACTTGCTGACCTAGTCCTCTTGCTAGACAATCAACAATGGTTCTCATTTGATTTTGGGTGTTTTATTGTATATCTCATTAAGACATCTTTGTGCTTTAAGTTTTATTATGTCGGATAGCATCAATGATGAGGGGGACACATCATTGAGCTCACACACGTCTACATCTCATCGGTACACCACCCAGCCTAGTCGGAAGCCAACAGGAGTACAGGACCTTTACCACGCGGGCACGACAGCTGTCACACACAAAAATGGTCCCAGACCAGGAGGCTCAGCCTCAAATCATAATCATATCAAAGCACGCCCTCGGCGGCAAACACAATGCCCCGTTCCAGTCCCTCTCACTGTTGTAGATTTGCATTGAGGGGGCGACAGTATACTTCTAGTCTGCAGTGCGGAACGTGCCACGGCATTGGACCTAGTCCTCACCACGTTAGTGCGCCACATGTGGAGTTGTTCCGCCTAGAAATATACTCGAGGCTTCTTGACGTATCACCGTCATTGCCCTCCCCTCCTGCAATCCCCACCTGAGTATCCGCAGACACCCATAGTATCTTCCTCTCCACTACTTCGATACGACACTCATGCCTCACCGCGTTTGTAAATGTCTTTTAGTCTTTTATAGTTTTAGAATTTTAATCAACGGCTTATTCCTAACAGTCGGCTCGTCCTTGGTGCATCCCTTCAACGAAGCCCGACCACTAAACGCAAATCTATTCCCCCTAAACTTTCACTGGCCCTTGGCCTCATATCACTTTCTCATGTGACTCAGCATTATTTTCATCAGCATCACCATGGCTCAACAGCCTCATCCACATTATTAGTATCTTTTCTCATAAAAACTTTCTCCCAAAGTCTCTCTTTTTCAAAACTTTTTCCATCGAATCATATTTTGGGTGAGTGTTAGTGAAGGAGCAAGCTCGACTTGACACTAAGCTTCTTCCCAAAACATGAGTGAGGAATCCCAACTTCACGAAAGCCACGTGTTACTTCCCTAATCATATTCCCTTTCCAATCTCACTCTTTATCTCTTTGTGTTCCATTTACATCACTATCTCAGGTACTATCCTTTAATCTTAATTATCACTTTTCTCTCAATCATTCTTCATCAACTTAATCATTAAATTTTCTTTTATTACATCTTTATCTCTTTTGTGTTTCGTTTGCATCCTGATTCATTTCTCGATTAATTTCACAGTGTCTCATCATTCTCAATCGCACTTCCTTCTCTCTTTCAGTTTCATTATCATTTTATGTCTCAGGATAAAATCAGACACCAATAATGGAATTACTTCACACATTAAACTGACTAACAACACATGCATAATTAACATAACAAACATTTTAATTATAGACAACACTTCGGTCTCAGTGACTTGTAGGGATAGTCCACAAACAACAAACAAACACTCACTATCCCTCTTCCTCGCCTAATGAGACCGGGTCCAACCTTTGAGATGATTGGACGCCTTAATATGTTGCCTAAGACCACGACGTCTTAAGGGGAGCTTCTCTCTCACCTGGATGACGACACATCCGACATCGTTCCATTCCAAGGTTTCCCGTTAGTTTCCCACTGCTCGCTTTGCGTTGTTTCCTTCGCGTCCGACACCCGAACTAGACATTTTTCCCGTGCGTTAGAACGTGTCGATAGATTATTAATTTCGTTTTGAAAATTCTTTAGAATAATTCCTTTCTAGAAATCACGTTGTTAGTATCCAAAGTTTCAAATCCAATTTAATTTAAAAGATTTTCCACGAACACTTTGAAAAATTCACAACAAATCCATTCTCTTAATTTGAAACACTTGGTTATAAAATCAATGTTTTTATGTTTTAAAACAAAATATGAAAACCCAAGAAGATAAAATTTTAAAACCATACTTTGAAAATCTTTTAAAACACGAGACCTTAAGAAAATAAAACTCCAAATTGATTTAAGTTATTTTAAATCACATTTTTGAATAAAATGGTTTCAATTCTTCAAACATAGATTTTTGGCAAACACAATTCACAACCAATGAAACAAATTCAATTCACACAACAGCAGTACACACCGTTTTCACCCAATTCACATAAGGCAAACCACACTTCAATCATTCAAATCAATCAATTAAATTTTAATCTAATAAATTAACTAGATTATATTTAAGAAAAGAAATGATGAAAAATTTGTTTCTTAATTATCCTAACAAAACCGAATCATGCCTAGAGATTAAAATCATTGAGTCCACATATAAAATCTCTTTTCACATAATCAGATTAAATCATATGTACATATATATATATATATATATATATATATATATATATTAAAACCAAAAAGGGTAAAAGGGAAGGCATACACATCAGCTTCATCAAGCATACAGTATCATACACTCAAGGCATAACCATAATCACAATTTATTTCATGAAAATAATTTTCTAACTGCATGCACATGCATAGACCGACTCATGCATACATGGTTTTGCAAATATTTAATGCACAACTAAAATCATGAGATCATGAAATCATTTTCCCTCTTTTGGCCTAGAAACTGAGAGGATCAAAGATAATTCAACACTTTTAATTTATTTCAAGACTTTAGATTAAGGCCACAATTTAGATTATATATTATTTCAAAGGTTCTCATGCATTTTCTTTCAAAACTTAATCATGGCATGGAATTTCTGTTTTTTTTTTCTTTTTTTTTAAAACTCTTATATTTACTTAGTCTTATGATGCATGCACCCTTAAAGGAAAACAAACCTAGCTCCCTAGTCTCTTCTAGGATGACCGAATATCATCATGTGAAAGGGACATAGTTTCCATTCATTTTTCAACATTCATGCATCACAAAAGTCAAAGCAAATCATGTATGAGTTCATACTTCATCACACACACCATTAATTTCAAAGTTATCATTTCCTTATCAAAAAAAAATAAGGACTTAGTTCTAATAATATGCATGAACTTTTATAAATTAAGAGCATGGGTTTCATTATTTATTGGACATGGCCGAATGCACATAATCAATTAAGTAAGGCTTGTTCTTGAAAAATTATTTTAAAACTTGTTACTTTATTTATTTTCTTAAAAACCGAAACACATACATAAAGGAAAACATGATTTTTCATTAACAAACATGTATTTTTTTTGAAGTTACTAGACCTAATAATTATGCATCAACTTTTACAAGAAAGAAGGCATGGATCTTGAATCACCAAACATGGCCAAACGGCCTTATGAAATATAATACATGTACTCCTAAAATCAAACACTTAAATCAAACAATGCACATGACCAACATTAGATCTAAACAAGTTTATTGAAGGTCATTTTAAAACTTTGTTACTTAAATTTTTCTTTAAAACCGTATGACCTAGAGGAAAGAAAACACAATCTTGTTACTTGAAAATTACATGCAAATCAAGGATCCTAAATTTTTACTTCATAAATCGAAGGTTATTACATGCTTTCACTTAAACTACATAGGGCCATCAACATGCAAAACTAAAGACTTAAGTTCTTTCATATTTTAAGTTTAGATCATGAAATTTTTATCAAATAACCATAGAAACATATCATTGATCAAGATCTAGGAAAAGGATCTAACCATGCAAAAAGGGAATCAAAGCAAATTCACAAGCTTGAACACAAATCTTACATAAAGCCGTGAAGAAGAAAGGTATAAATCAAAAGATCAAAGCTTTCCAAACACAAAAACATTTAAGATCAACACATAACCATCACGTTTTTTTTTTTGGGAAGAAGGAAAGGTAAACATGCAAGGGACCTATTTTAATTTTTCACAAACCTTAGTTGTTCTTTTAGATTCTTAAGATTCAAATTAGAAAACACATAGATCCATCAAAGAGAAATCCAATCGAAACATCAAGCCTAATTCAACCTATTACAAATCATTCATAGTCCATGAAAGTTCTTGATCAAGCAAGACCAACATATAAAAGCAACATGCAAGAAGAAGGGAAGATCTACAACTAGAAAGAAAATTTCTAGACTATTACAATTTCTTCTTTGTTCTTCGGTTCCTACCATGGCAAAGGTGAGCTCTAGTCTTCTAATCACTTGGATTTACAAGGGTGAAAGGTCGATTAAGCTTAGAATCCTCCTCCTTCTTCATCCTAAGCTCTTGGCTCCTTCTCCTTCTATCTCTCTCTCTTCTTTTCTTTTCTTCCTCTAAGGGGTTGACGAATCCCTTAGAGATACGTTTGTGTGTTGGTGTGGAGGAATAGGAATGAAAATGGGTGAATGAATTTAGGCTACTTCCTTATATGAGCAAATGCATCCCTTATGCCCTTAGATACAAGTTTCGGTCATGAGTAAGGGAAAGGGTAGATTTGGGCTTCTAAAAGTTTGCATGGCCATATATCACCAAAGTCAAGGGGAAAGGTAGGCTAGTCTAGGATTTTAGAGTTACTTTAGGCTTAAGTGATAGTTAGCTCTTAGTTAGGATTTTCCCCACTTAGTTAGCACTTGGTTGGCTTGGTTCCTTACTCCTTAAGTTCTTAGAATTGTAGGTTGACACCCACTCAAATGCACACACACACACACGTAGCACACATTACACCCATCTACACGCATACACACACACGTAGCACACATAGTCCACACACACACTCACTCACATGCAAACACTAATTGTGGCACTTTCATACACACACACACCTATATCACTCACATGCACATTCACACCGTAACACACACATATATGCACATAATTCACATTTTATTTTCTACCATAGTTTCTAATTCATGCAAGCATCATAGTCACACTTAATTTCATGCATCACACGTTCAACACGTGCACACATATACATTCACATACATACTCATCCTCTATTTTATGTTCTAATTATATTTACTAGCTCACATAATAATGAAAGTAAGTCACACATTTCATTCACACAATTAGATTCATGCAACACTCAACACATACATTTTAAATCAAGCACTTATTAAAACCCAATTTCAAGCCAAATTAATAAATTTATTTTCTTCAAATACAACTTCACAAAATTCATATCCAAATTCATTTTCCAAAAACCATTCTTAATAAATCCTCATTTAGTAAGGCATTAACAAAATCATTCACTTTTATTTTAGAAAAACGTTTTGTTTATAAAAATCCATAATTTACTTTCAGAAATTTCCTTATAAAACCGAATTCTAGGGTTCATTTTAACAAATTCCGTTCACGCACGTAAGGGAAAAATGCGGGGTGTTACACGTCTCGCAAAGCCAAATTTCTTAAACAGCTTGTCTCACAAAATCGAAGTCTCTCGATCGGTTTGTCTCGCACGATCAAAGTCTCTTTGTTCACGTATCTCGAGTCCATAGTATCGGGATTCAGGCTTAATCATTTTGGTTTCAAGTCTACATCTCCTCGGAATCCATCCACCTAGTCGGAAGCAATCAGGAGTGCAGGATCTCTAACCACACCGGCTTTTACTGGATGGCAAAGTGAATGCATTCATATAAAAAGCCCGGGAAAATAAATAAAATAACCTCATCCGGCCATGTTCGAGCATCCCTCTCACTGATCAAGAATTAGTCAAGGGGGTGTCAGTCCTCTGTCTAGTGTACATGTGGTACTTCGTCCACACCACTGAGTGACCAGCTCCGACTAGTTCAGCCAGGGCCCCTATGGTTTTTCCCACCTAGACAGACTTCTCAAGGCTTCTTGACGAATCACCGTCATTGCCGTCCCCTATCCTAATCATCCAGCTGAAAACCACAAGGGTAATCGAGATGTATCTTCCTCTCCACTACATCGGGTTAGGGTTTAAGTTCGTAAGGTTATACTCGCTCGTTCTAACGTCGACCCATCCTAAGTCATCTCCGCCATACAGCTTCGACTATATGCGGAATGCTTCTGTGGGACTCGACCACTGTGTCTGATGGGCTCTGACCCATCCTGAATCATTCTCGGCATACGGCTCCAACCAATATGCAGGATATCCACAACTTGTCTGACGGGCTACAACCCAATCAGAATCAATCTCGCCATATAGCTACGACTATATGCGGAATATCAAACATCATTCTGACGGGCTACGACCCACTCAGAATCACCATCGGCATATGGCTCCGACCACATGCGGGATATCCATCAATCATCAATAGATAGGCTCCGACCTATCCCATGTCACCCATACTCAACATATGGCTACGACCATATGGAGGCTATCTCATCATGTGGCTACGACCACTTGGAAATTATCTCAACACATGGCTACGACCATGTGGAAACACTCTTTGTAGAAATCCACAGTCATTTCGTCCATGTTCAAAGCATCGTCGTCATAATCACATCGTCAACTCGTTCCACGTACTCGGCGCATCAGCATCATCTGGTTCCACCGCGTGTTCTGTCCTTTAGAGCTTTGCTCTATTCATTGGGGAATTTCTTACAGTTTTCTATGTCTTTTCTATTCTTATCTTATATCGCGGGATGATGCATTATGCTCATGCAATGACAATATAAACAACAATATATGTAACATCCCTAATTTTAATCCTGATATAATTATAAGTTTGATCAAGTTAAATAATTGTTTCTTGAAATCAAACTATTAGGTGTTGGGTATTTTCATAAAAATACATTATGTTAATTGTGAAAGTATAGTTAATTATATTTTAAAGTAAAATTCATTTGAAACAATTACCCTATTTGAAAAATAGACTTCCTATTTTATACTTTGGTATTTATAAAGGGATAATATTAAATAAATTTTGTTATTTCCTAACATCTAAACTAATTTTTAAAATTAAAGTTTTTCTATATGAAGATATATGATGTTAAAATCTTATTATTAATGTTTATGTTTGGTTGATAAATAAATGAAAGTGTATGTTTAAAAAAAAAGAAAGAAAAAGGGGGTAAAAGAAACGTGTGTGTGCATAGGGTAGGAAACCCTAAAATCAATTTCCCTTCTTCTTCCTTGCATCTTTAGCCGCCAACCTCCCCCTCTCTAGCTCTCTCTCTCGTGCTCCTTCTTCCTCCGCCGGTCGTTCTTGTTGCCGCCACCAAGCACCCTTGCCAAAACCTCAAAAACCGCACATCTCTTGCTCCCTCTTTCAATCGCGAGTTTTCTCTCTCCATGCCCTCCTTTGCTGCGATCTCTCTCTCTCCCTTGGCCAAGCACGCGGCCAACCGCTGCTCTCACCGCCCTCAACCATCACCATCGCAACACCCTCCTCTCTCTTGACTTGCGGTTTCTCCCTCTCCCTTGGTCTGGTCGCGAAATCGCGACTCCCTCCTAGCTATGAACGAACCGCCGCCGTCGCCATTAGTGGTTGTCGCTGCCGGCGCTCGAGCTCATCACGGTTGCCATGGGGGACGCCGCCATCACCTTGGAGAAGCCACCTCTTCCTTTCGTTTGGAGCCATGGTCACTGTTGCTGCTATCTGGGTGTAACCCCAACCGGTTCAGCCGTGAACCGGGTTGGATCAGAGCAGGTAGTTGATTGTTGGGTTGAACCGGAGCAGCTGTTGTGGTTTGGATCGTGGTGAACTGGATCGGGGCTAAGTATGACCGAATCGGCTTTCAAAACCGTATTTGAGGGTATATCCCTAATACCTTTTTAATTGCTTTATATTGCGTTTTAATTTTAATACGAATATTGATTTTATTGTTGTTGGTAGAAATTATTTAGTGTGAAATTGTTTTGGAAAATTAAATTGTATTAGAGTTCATGTTGATTTTAATAATACTGATTTTAATTGGTTACTTTGATTTGTTATAACGTCAAATTAAATGTTATGTCGAATTATGAGTCTTGAAGAAGTTTGTTAAATGCGTTGGATTCCTAAGTAATTGGGTTGTAGGTTAATGAGTTGGGTTGTCCCTGAACAAACAACAAACCAATTAAATAGGAATCCGGTATATATTCGGCATACGTTAATTCAGGGTAATACTTTGGACTTTAAATTCAAATTGAAAGGGGGTGAAGTTATTTGGACTTAGAAGAATGCAGTTTTAATTTGTTCTTGAACAAGAAATGCTCTCTTTCAGTTTTGAATTTATAGCGTCAAGTTAGCATTTGATTTGGCGATTTGGGATTAAAACTATTCAACTTTATTGTATTTTTGACAAACACGTTACTTTCGATAGTTAGCGTATTTTTCAAAAGAAGTTGTACTATTTTTAATAAAAAGGCAGCAATCTTGAATTTAAATTTTGTTTGATCTTGGTTTATGAACTTGAATCAAATAATGTTATGATTTGGAATAAAATATAATATTTGTCAAGTTTCAATATTTTATATTTGGGTTATTTTAGTTCCGGGTGCAAGGCTTTAAAGTGTTTACTTTAGTGTGATTTCAAAGTAATTATTATTGTTTTGTATGGCATTGTTAGAGGTCGACAGACTTTAGGATCAGCGCAAGTGAAAGCACTGAACCGCGTTATGTTTGGGCAGCACTATATGAAAGGGAACAGGTCTATGGAAACGCAAGGTAAGGAGTGGGTTATAGTGAGTATTACCTTACTCTGGGGTTTAGTTTGCAATATGCATATAATGAGTACTAAGATTTTTGTGTTAGTTTAAGTTGATATGATATAGAATAATTATTAAAATAGGATTTATGACTTAGAGAAATTATATTGATGATGATATATTTAATCTTGATACTTGGAAATGTTGGTAATTTGAATGCTTGATTTGTGAAATGACTGAGATATTATGTTGATTAAAATCCAAGGCAATGAATGATGATAATGTATAAAGTAAATAATGATGAAAGTGCAGTTGAATTGAGAATTGGTGCATTGGTAGACTAGGTGCCCCTGCCGGGTGTATCAAATTCCCAAGGGCTACGTTCTCAACCAGGCATGAAATTCCCATTAGGTCCAAATTCCTGTTAGGCATCGATGCACCAAGATTCAATTCACTGCCAATATAAAAGACATAAAATGTGTTGAGAATGTGAAAAGTGAATGAATTCAAACAACTGAATGTATATTGGAATGTGGAAATTATATGATAGCATAGCTTAACAGGTGAAGCCTTTTGGGTGAGATAGAGACCTGGTTGAGCGAGAGACCCTTGGGTGTGCCAAAGTCCTGACAGGAGCGTTAAATTCCTAGTGATGCAAACCGGTTCTAACCGGGAGTGTTGTCCAGACGTGGTAAGTCGTGATCGCGCATGTGGTGCGAACGCAATAAAGTCGTGACTGGAATACACTGAATGAGAAATGTGATTATAAATTGTGAAATGAGAATAAAGGGCATTATGAGATTAATGTATGAGAATAAAGAGATAAAGTTAACTTGAGAAGTTAATGAATACTTGAAAATGAATTATGATACATTGACTCTTATTTATGATGTTGTGATTGAATTGTGGTATGTGTATGGCTTAGTGTTGCATTATGTCTTAATTGGAAACTGCCTCCCCATTTTATGTGTAATACTCACTCCTTACTATCTCCACATGTACTGAGGTTTGAGCTTGCAATTCTATTGGCCGAGCAGGACTACACTCCACCCCATGGAGTGTTGTAAAATTAATTAGAAGAGAGAGTTGTTATTATGTTAAAATTTAGTTTTCTTTGGATTTGTTATATTTCATTCGTGCAAGCCCTGAATATGTTTTATTGGATTAGCAGGGCATAAAAATTAAATTAGTATGTTTATAAATATTTTATGAACTGTACTGGCTTGACAGGTGAAAAATCTAAATTTTTGGAAATCCGAAAAAACAGAGGAAACTCTGCCGGATTTTTATCGAAATTTTCAAGTCCATATTTTTATAAAACTCAATTTAATTAAATATTTAGGAGAGTGTTACAATATATCTCAACATAAACAATTATATCAATCAATCAATACCATGTGATGGTATAGGTCTGAGTCTTCGTATACCACGATACAAACAAGGCACACAATTTATCGGGTATACTACTAGCTACGATAGACCTTTACTCCGACTGAGAGAGAGTATGGAGTGTCCTAATAGATCACCTAAATACCACGGTGTCTTAGGGAAGCTTCTCTCTCACCTCAACTCCAGCAAATACCTCGTCCGAAATCGTTGCGGGTCCCCCCAACTGTCAGCTGCTCCAGCTTCCTGACTTATACGCACCTCGTACTAGATAGGAGACACTAACGTTACTAGTCTGATCTGTCTAAATAATCGTCATTCTTAAAATCCAAAATGCGTTTTCGAAAACTCCTTTCACTTCTTGTCGGAAAATCGTAAAACTTCAAGACTTCCTCAAATCAAAATCCAACTTTCACTATACTTTAAATACTTCGAAATCATTATAGAAATCAAGGATATCATTTTAAATAAATGGATCGGTTGCTGGTCCGTCTTGGACAGCAGCTCGCTCGATCCCGAAAACATCGAATAACGTCACTTTTGAAATTCAACTTTTCTTAAATCACGTACCATTTAAAACTCACACTTAAGACCAACAAAACACATTTTCAAGATTGAAAAACAATTTAAATAAATCTGGACAGCAAAGATGCAAGTCCATAAGCCACTCTTTTAGAAAATCCGGAAATACCGTAAAATTGCACTTTTCAAACCAACTTTATCCTACATTAAAAACTCAACATCAAATCACTTTAAAAACATTTTAAAACAAGAATTACATCTTAGAAAAATTCTGGACAGCATCATATGCTAAGTCCCAAGTTCATTTTTCATTATTCAAAACCAATTTAAATCCATAGAAAACTAAATATCTTGAAAACAATCAAATAACACCTTGATTAACAATTTTTCAATCAAATAAAGTAATGAAACATATAGGCACATATAAACTGAATCATACTCATATAAACATTTTAAATAAACAAATTGGTTGCTGGTCCATTCCGGACAACCACAACCAAGATTCGAAAACACCGAAAGATCGTTATTTAATCTCTTTAATACTTCATGTTAAAATGAACATTTGAAATGATTTATTTTCAAACATCACACTTATGAAATCAAATAAGGCAGCAACTAGTAACCCTATACTTTTTCAAAGAATCGAATTCTTTTCAAAGACCAATCAACTTCAAAAGATCAATTATAACATCGTAACTTATTAAATAACTCATTTTCCTACACCTCTTTTATCAAACAAACAATTCCAAAGCACTTAAACAAAGTAGTTCAATTAACATGCACCACTTAAAACAAACCATTTAGCACATAGCAAATAACACATTTTCAAATCATAATTTCGAACTAATAGCCTAGATCGAAACACCGTAGACAATCAATCTTGTAAACCCATTCATGCATAGTCTAAACATATCATCAAGAAGTCATTCATTCAATTGCTTCAAGACATTATAATCATCATACAAGTCCAGCCAAGTCACATAGCAAAGCACAAAATTCATGTTTGTCAAAAACATTTAAATAAGCTCTTGTTCAATTACGGGAAAGCACCAAAAGATAAAATTTAAAACTATGTCAAATCAACTTGTTTAATTCTTAAAATCTCCAGAACATACCAATATATGTTAAAGTTAACCATATAAAATTTCCAAGTCATTTGAACAATCTTAAGTTAGGTTTCCAATCAGATTTTGCATAAAAAGCATGATAGAACTGTTGCTGACCTCGGGCCAAAATGCCATTATTAAAAATAGTGTTTCAACTCCGAATTGCATGAAAATTGGTATAGGATTCCCTCATACAGTCAAGACAATCTCATAAAAATTTCAGATTATTTGGAGTTGTGAAAGTCATACTTTTTCAATTAAAATTGTCACTAAGTCTGGAAAATCTGAACCAAACGGTTCACTGTTTCTCAATTGGTAAAAATATCAAACCAACTCCAAATCACCTAAAATTTTGCAGAGAGTCACAAGACATGTTTAAGGAGCTACCATAAAAATATCAAGCAATTTAGAGTAGTTTAGGTCAGGGAACTCGGTTTAGGTTTTTTCCTCGAAAACTTATTTTTCCGAAATCGTTTTCACCAAAATGACTCCATTACAATTAACAAATCAACTCCAAAAAATCATATAAAATTCAGGGATAATCAATCTAACCTACTTAAAACAGTGTCCAAGTTTCAGAATCATCAAACATGTACAAGTACTATTTATTCAAATCTTTTTCACTAAAAACCTTAGACTTCCATAATTAACACCGAACAACCAAAATTTATTTAAATTACCAACACAATTCCGAATCCCTTCAAATTTCCCAGAACTCATTTAAATAGCATCAATGACCACATATTAAAATTTCGAGGCAATCCGATTAGTATAACTATCATTTCTCAAAGTCTCTTACAAGAAAATCACTTATAAATTAAGATTTCAGCACTTAGTCAAATGGTTCAAACCAAAACATTTTCAACAACAACTTCACATAATTCATCAAGTAAGTAGAAACATAATCCTAGCATATTTTTCTACACAAAATCGTGAGTATACATAGGTCTCTACACCAAACACTTTAGATCAACACAAAGTTCATGGAAGTCATACATTCATCAATTAAACTTAAGAGGATCTCAATCCCTATCACTTACACATGCAACCCGTGACTAATCATAGAAAATCTCACAATTTCTATTCATTCAAAATATCATCAAATCTTAAGATTATGACATGCAAAGGATCAATCAAAAGAAAATCAAGTTTCCATGCATAACAACACCAAACCGTGACCATCTTTAAAGCAAATTATCAAGAAAATTCAATCATCCACAAAGATCTTCACATTAAAACTCTAACATCAACAAATCATAGTTCAAGCATAGATCTTGACATGCATGAAGTTAAAAACACTAGATCTTTGGAAAGTCATCCATGAAAACTTTAAATCAAGCTCTTTTTCAAAAATACTTTTAAGAAATCAAGAGGAAAACTTAAGATCATGAAAAGAAAACACTTTCTTAACAAAAACTTCAAGATTAAGTTCAAAGATCAACATGCATGTAAAGAAAATCACTAGATCATGCATCAACACTTTTCAAACCACATCAAAGCTTTAGAAAGAAATCATGAAGAATGAAAATGAATCAAAGGAAAGGGTTTAAAAACTTTCCTTTTAGATCATGAAATAAAATTCTTACTTAATCAAAACTTTCAAGAATCAAGTCCAAGATCTTTGGTTTCTCCTCCCTTTCCTCACGGCTCACTCACTCTATCCTAGTCCATGGTTTTCTCCTTCCCTTCTTTGCTTATCTTAGTTTGATCTTGCTTAGGATGTGGAGAGTTCAAGGTTTGGTCCCCTTTCTCTCAATGTTCGGCCACTCTCTCTCTTTCACTAAGTGTTGGATTGTCTCTTAGTGTTGTGTGTTTGGTTTGAAGAAGAAATGAGGAAGGTGTGTGTTGATGAAAGAATGTAGGAAATGAAGAGGAACTCACTCCTTCCATACGGCCTTGGTGGTGTTTGTTGATGTGTGTGGGTTTGGCTTGTGGTGATGATAGAAAGAGGAAATGATGAAGATGGATGAATGAAGGATGAAAGAGTGAAAAAGGGCTCACTCTCCTCCACACGGCTCACCCTTCTCTCTCTTATTCTTCTTTACTTTTTCTTATTTGTCATCAAGGGCTTGCATGGGGGCTTGATTGCAAATACTTGGGGACTAAGTCACAAAACTTGGAGGCCAAGTCTTGCTCCTAGGTCCCTCACGGTTTTGGCTTCTAAGTCCCTCCTTAAGTCATGCTTTGGTCATCATGGTGATGTCATGGTCTTGACTTTTTGGCATGCAACTTGGGGACCAAGTTAAGGAACTTGGAGGCCAAGTTAATCACCTAACATTCGGCCATAGGGTATTAGGGTAGGATTAGGTTAGCTTAATTAGGTTTAAGGCACTAATTAGGTTCTAATCATGATTAGGGTAGGATTAGGAAAGATTAATCTAGGTTTAGCTCACTAATCCTCCTAGATTAGGGCTTAATCAAGGATTAAGATACTAATCAAAAACTTAATCATGGGTTTAAGGAAAATCAATTCTAGGTTAGCTCACTAACTTTGAGAGTTTAAGGTTTAAGAGAGTGATTAAGTCCTTAATCAAGGATTAAGAACTCGATTAGGGTTTTAATCAAAGATTAGGATACCAATTAGGGTTTTGAGAAATGATTCTAGATCAAGATAATTGGACTTTGATTTCCTTGAAGCTTGGAGTGAAAATAATTTTCCTTCTTAAAACCATAAAATCATATGAATCAATTAAGAAGACAAAATCTCAATAAGAACCTCAAGCAATATGATTCATTGAAAACCTTAGAAAATCACACACATAAAATCATAACACAAGCAAATTAGATTTCAAAGCATAAAAATCCATCATGAAATCAAAACTCTTTTAAATCAATTTTCAAATCAATTAGGTTAAATCTATAAAAATGCACAAAGAAATTCATTTCTCAAATGAAATCACAAATAATAAAATTACTCCAAATTCAATAAAATCACTTGCTTGAATTCTATAAAAATCTTTGTTTACTAGAATTCCATAAAATCGAAAATTGATTACGTAATCGAATAAAAAATGTTCATTAAAATCCTTTGTAAAACAATATTTCAAAATTCTTCTTTAATGAAAAACTTATTTATATTAATTGGGAAAATACGGAATGTCACATCCTCCCAACTTAGAAATTTCTTGTCCTCGAGAAATGCTACACGGGATCACACTATCATAGAATGCCGAGCTCCTTGGAGTGATTTCTTCGGTCTTTAGTAGTCGTAGCCTTCGAGTCACCAACTACGTGCCATTCTCTGAAGATCCTTGGGTGTAAGCCAAATTGATTACTTTCCAAAGTAATCCTTCGGGCCATTCCATTATCGAATATAATGGAATATTAACGGTTTAGTTTTGTCAACAAAAGTTTAAGGGTTCAAGGGCTTTTGGAACACATTTAGGAAGAATAACATGCTTATGCCAATCCTAACAAGGATACTATTACTCTCATGGTCTTTCTCTCTTAACTTGACTCTTCTCATCCACTTAAGCATAGGCGGGTTGTTACAAACCTCAAAATTCTCCGTTTACTCCCCAACTTTGATACATCATATTCCTATACATCATGCCTATCATTTAGCATTTGACAGGGACTAAAACCATAAAGTTTCCCAACATTTACCAATTCTAGTTTATCTTACAAAACATCCCATCACTTTGTTCAAGCCTATCGGAGTATCGCCTTAAATTCTGCGGACTAAACCAAATTTTCTCCCTCGTCGAATGACTAGGATAACTATTATTCCTTCCTTTTCCCTAACAACCACTAAATTTTTAAGGAAATATACATCATCTTACTCCTCATCCTAAATAACTTATGCATTCTAAGCCTTTTCTCACCCCCTTATGGCTCATCCTCGGGTTCTAAACCATCAAAATCTCTCCAACTCGGGGATTTATCCTCCTATCTTAACAGCTTGAATCCTAGAAATATCTTTGAATCCAAAACTTACAGTCATCTATGTCCGTTTCAACATCAGATCTTAGTCATTTATTCTAATCTTGGTCGTCACTTAAGGGTTCCATCCGTTAATTTTACCACCTCATTTACTCAATCTCATGGTCCTATCCTAAGTTCACATCCACTCCAATAGTTCACCTACTCCAACTAGAGCTTCTCTAACTCTAAATCCTTCAGACTGGCCTTAGATATCTACCACCTTAACACTATTCATGTCATCACTCGGGGTAGACTGCTATCAGACTTGTGGCTCTAAGGGGTACTCTTACCATACTTTGTTCATAATACATCATCCTCGTTCATGCTTACTTATTCCCTCAATCATCATAACTCTTCCCTAGCAACACCTCACCGTCCACCTTATACTCGGAATTTTCTAATTGACTGGCATAAGATGTCAGGGTCTAGGATTGTTACAAGGGTTCTGAAGAAGAAAATCGTTTTGTCAAAATTCAGGAGATTAAACTTTGGGTTCATCAGCAATCACAGTCTTGTCAAGTTGTTTGACAGAGCATGGTCATTTTTCGAAAGACCTTCCAGGTCATTAAGGATGTCAATCATGAGCACAAGAAAAGGGTTCGCATCAAAAGAAGCTTTTTAACAAACAGGGTGGCAGGTCAGGATTTCAAAAGTTATGGCAACAAAAGGGGTTCCCAACAAAGAGGGCTTCAACGAACAAGAGAAAGTTCAGGTCACACAGAACAAAGTCTCACGATGACACTAGTCTCGGTTCTTTGCACGCGCCGTAGACAAATTCCCAACGCACTCCAGAGATAGAGAGGTAGAACGATAGAGACAGAGCGATAGAAATTGAATGATAGAGACAGGACGAACGCTCACGTAACTTTGTATTCCTATCCTCACCCATTATAATTCTAACACTAACACACAAACAAATGCACACAAATAAAGCATGTAAGCCCATATAGCAGGCTACTTAGGACAACCATTGCTCTGATACCACACATGTAACACCCCGATTTGACAACTTGAAAATAAAATCTCTTTAATTAATATAGTAAAAATTTGGGCCAATTTTTTTTTTAAACATAACATGGACACGAGAATCTCCAAGTTCCAAAATCTTTTATTAACATAATTTGCAACAGAAATTTGATTCTCATCTCTCATGTTATACTTCAAGTTCCAAACCGAGATGTTACGAAACATCGCACTCTGAAACTTGTTTTCACAAAACACATTTTAAAAGCCCGTTTCGTTTGTCTTAACCATAAAACTTAATCTCGATTATCCAGTTTTTATAAAACATAATTCGGGTGCACATGTGGATGCAGCTAATGATGTCTAAGTACCTGGTAAGGGAGTACAATACTTGAACATAGACACTATAACAATAGATCTCCGTCCAACGTATGATCCTTCGAAGAGTCGAACCATCGATCATCTAGTCCTCGAACCGAGCTTGACCTTCTTCTCCTTCGAGACTCCATCTCGATCTCGTCTTCGTAGGCCAATGCTTGCAGCGCCAATTCCCAATATAAACTACTCACTCTGTCACCTGTGGACATCATCGCAGAAGTCCATAGGGAAGGGGGAAAGATAGAGAGAGTAAGCATTCCGAACGACGCATCGTTGACGGTGTGGGTTTACGATAGGCAAAATATTAAGACAATACAAGCACACAACGATACACATTCACAACACCATAATACCACATGTAATTATGCAAGATGCATGGGGATGAAATGCAATAGTCGCATTATCTAACACTATGTCCTTTCCTTAGGGAGTCTCTAAATCAGTTCGTCTCGCAAAGCCGAATTTCTTAAACAGCTTGTCTCACAAAATCGAAGTCTCTCGATCGGTTTGTCTCGCACGACCAAAGTCTCTTTGTTCACGTATCTTGAGTCCATAGTATCGGGATTCAGGCTTAATCGTTTTGGTTTCAAGTCTACATCTCCTCGGAATCCATCCACCTAGTCGGAAACAATCAGGAGTACAGGATCTCTAACCACACCGGCTTTTACTGGATGGCAAAGTGAATGCATTCATATAAAAAGCCCGGGAAAATAAATAAAATAACCTCATCCGGCCGTGTTCGAGCATCCCTCTCACTGATCAAGAATTAGTCAAGGGGGTGTCAGTCCTCTGTCTAGTCTACATGTGGTACTTCGTCCACACCACTGAGTGACCAGCTCCGACTGGTTCAGCCAGGGCCCCTATGGTTTTTCCCACCTAGACAGACTTCTCAAGGCTTCTTGACGAATCACCGTCATTGTCGTCCCCTATCCTAATCATCCAGCTGAACACCACAAGGGTAATCCAGATGTATCTTCCTCTCCACTACTTCGGATTAGGGTTTAAGTTCGTAAGGTTATACTCGCTCGTTCTAACGTCGACCCATCCTAAGTCATCTCCGCCATACAGCTCCGACTATATGCGGAATGCTTCTGTGGGACTCGACCACTGTGTCTGATGGGCTCCGACCCATCCTGAATCATTCTCGGCATACGGCTCCAACCAGTATGCAGGATATCCACAACTTGTCTGACGGGCTACAACCCAATAAGAATCAATCTCGCCATATAGCTACGATTATATGCGGAATATCAAACATCATTCTGACGGGCTACGACCCACTCAGAATCACCATCGGCATATGGCTCCGACCACATGCGGGATATCCATCAATCATCAATAGATAGGCTCCGACCTATCCCATGTCACCCATACTCAACATATGGCTACGACCATATGGAGGCTATCTCATCATGTGGCTACGACCACATGGAAATTATCTCAACACATGGCTACGACCATGTGGAAACACTCCTTGTAGAAATCCACAGTCATTTCGTCCATGTTCAAAGCATCGTCGTCATGATCACATCGTCAGCTCGTTCCACGTACTCGGCGCATCAGCATCATCCGGTTCCACCGCGTGTTCTGTCCTTTAGAGCTTTGCTCTATTCATTGGGGAATTTCTTATAGTTTTCTATGTCTTTTCTATTCTTATCTTATATCTCGGGATGATGCATTATGCTCATGCAATGACAATATAAACAACAATATATCTCAACATAAACAATTATATCAATCAATCAATACCATGTGATGGTATAGGTCTGAGTCTTCGTATACCACGATACAAACAAGGCACACAATTTATCGGGTATACTACTAGCTATGATAGACCTTTACTCCGACTTTGAGAGAGTACGGAGTGTCCTAATAGATCACCTAAATACCACGGTGTCTTAGGGAAGCTTCTCTCTCACCTCAACTCCAGCAAATACCTCGTCCGAAATCGTTGCGGGTCCCCCTAACTGTCAACTGCTCCAGCTTCCTGACTTATATGCACCTCGTACTAGATAGGAGACACTAACGTTACTAGTCTGTCTAAATAATCGTCATTCTTAAAATCCAAAATGCGTTTTCGAAAACTCCTTTCACTTCTTGTCGGAAAATCGTAAAACTTCAAGACTTCCTCAAATCAAAATCCAACTTTCACTATACTTTAAATACTTCGAAATCATTATAGAAATCAAGGATATCATTTTAAATAAATGGATCGGTTGCTGGTCCGTCTTGGACAGCAGCTCGCTCGATCCCGAAAACATCGAATAACGTCACTTTTGAAATTCAACTTTTCTTAAATCACGTACCATTTAAAACTCACACTTAAGACCAACAAAACACATTTTCAATATTGAAAAACAATTTAAATAAATCTGGACAGCAAAGATGCAAGTCCATAAGCCACTCTTTTAGAAAATCCGGAAATACCGTAAAATTGCACTTTTCAAACCAACTTTATCCTACATTAAAAACTCAACATCAAATCACTTTAAAAACATTTTAAAACAAGAATTACATCTTAGAAAAATTCTGGACAGCATCATATGCTAAGTCTCCAGTTCATTTTTCATTATTCAAAACCAATTTAAATCCATAGAAAACTAAGTATCTTGAAAACAATCAAATAACACCTTGATTAACAATTTTTCAATCAAATAAAGTAATGAAACATATAGGCACATATAAACTGAATCATACTCATATAAACACTTTAAATAAACAAATTGGTTGCTGGTCCATTCCGGACAACCACAACCAAGATTCGAAAACACCGAAAGATCGTTATATAATCTCTTTAATACTTCATGTTAAAATGAACATTTGAAATGATTTATTTTCAAACATCACACTTATGAAATAAAATAAGGCAGCAGCTAGTAACCCAATACTTTTTCAAATAATCGAATTCTTTTCAAAGACCAATCAACTTCAAAAGATCAATTATAACATCGTAACTTATTAAATAACTCATTTTTCTACACCTCTTTTATCAAACAAACAATTCCAAAGGCACTTAAACAAAGTAGTTCAATTAACATGCACCACTTAAAACAAACCATTTAGCACATAGCACATAACACATTTTCAAATCATAATTTCGAACTAATAGCCTAGATCGAAACACCGTAGACAATCAATCTTGTAAACCCATTCATGCATAGTCTAAACATATCATCAAGAAGTCATTCATTCAATTGCTTCAAGACATTATAATCATCATACAAGTTCAGCCAAGTCACAAAGCAAAGCACAAAATTCATGTTTGTCAAAAACATTTAAATAAGCTCTTGTTCAATTACAGGAAAGCACCAAAAGATAAAATTTAAAACTATGTCAAATCAACTTGTTTAATTCTCAAAATCTCCAGAACATACCAATATATGTTAAAGTTAACCATATAAAATTTCCAAGTCATTTGAACAATCTTAAGTTAGGTTTCCAATCAGATTTTGCATAAAAAGCAAGATAGAACTGTTGCTGACCTCAGGCCAAAATGCCATTATTAAAAATAGTGTTTCAACTCCTAATTGCATGAAAATTGGTAGAGGCTTCCCTTATACAGTCAAGACCATCTCATAAAAATTTCAAATTATTTGGAGTTGTGAAAGTCATACTTTTTCAATTAAAATTGTCACTAAGTCTGGAAAATCTGAACCAAACGGTTCACTATTTCTCAATTGGTAAAAATATCAAACCAACTCCAAATCACCTCAAATTTTACAGAGTCACGAGACATGTTTAAGGAGCTACCAAAAAAATATCAAGCAATTTAGAGTAGTTTAGGTCAGGGAACTCGGTTTAGGTTTTTCCTCGAAAACTTATTTTTCCGAAATCGTTTTCACCAAAATGGCTCCATTACAATTAACAAATCAACTCCAAAAAATCATATAAAATTCAGGGATAATCAATCTAACCTACTTAAAACAGTGTCCAAGTTTCAGAATCATCAAACATGTACAAGTACTATTTATTCAAATCTTTTTCACTAAAAACCTTAGACTTCCATAATTAACACCGAACAACCAAAATTTATTTAAATTACCAACACAATTCCGAATCCCTTCAAATTTCCCAGAACTCATTTAAATAGCATCAAGGACCACATATTAAAATTTCGAGGCAATCCGATTAGTATAACTATCATTTCTCAAAGTCTCTTACAAGAAAATCACTTATAAATTAAGATTTCAGCACTTAGTCAAATGGTTCAAACCAAAACATTTTCAACAACAACTTCACATAATTCATCAAGTAAGTAGAAACATAATCCTAGCATATTTTTCTACACAAAATCGTGAGTATACAAAGGTCTCTACATCAAACACTTTAGATCAACACAAAGTTCATGGAAGTCATACATTCATCAATTAAACTTAAGAGGATCTCAATCCCTATCACTTACACATGCAACCCGTGACTAATCATAGAAAATCTCACAATTTATATTCATTCAAAATATCATCAAATCTTAAGATTATGACATGCAAAGGATCAATCAAAAGAAAATCAAGTTTCCATGCATAACAACACCAAACCGTGACCATCTTTAAAGAAAATTATCAAGAAAATTCAATCATCCACAAAGATCTTCACATTAAAACTCTAACATCAACAAATCATAGTTCAAGCATAGATCTTGACATGCATGAAGTTAAAAACACTAGATCTTTGGAAAGTCATCCATGAAAACTTTAAATCAAGCTCTTTTTCAAAAATACTTTTAAGAAATCAAGAGGAAAACTTAAGATCATGAAAAGAAAACACTTTCTTAACAAAAACTTCAAGATTAAGTTCAAAGATCAACATGCATGTAAATAAAATCACTAGATCATGCATCAACACTTTTCAAACCACATCAAAGCTTTAGAAAGAAATCATGAAGAATGAAAATGAATCAAAGGAAAGGGTTTAAAAACTTTCCTTTTAGATCATGAAATAAAATTCTTACTTAATCAAAACTTTCAAGAATCAATTCCAAGATCTTTGGTTTCTCCTCCCTTTCCTCACGGCTCACTCACTCTATCCCAGTCCATGGTTTTCTCCTTCCCTTCTTTGCTTATCTTAGTTTGATCTTGCTTAGGATGTGAAGAGTTCAAGGTTTGGTCCCCTTTCTCTCAATGTTCGGCCACTCTCTCTCTCTTTCACTAAGTGTTGGATTGTCTCTTAGTGTTGTGTGTTTGGTTTGAAGAAGAAATGAGGAAGGTGTGTGTTGATGAAAGAATGAAGGAAATGAAGAGGAACTCACTCCTTCCATACGGCCTTGGTGGTGTTTGTTGATGTGTGTGGGTTTGGCTTGTGGTGATGATAGAAAGAGGAAATGATGAAGATGGATGAATGAAGGATGAAAGAGTGAAAAAGGGCTCACTCTCCTCCACACGGCTCACCCTTCTCTCTCTTATTCTTCTTTACTTTTTCCTATTTGTCATCAAGGGCTTGCATGGGGGGCTTGATTGCAAATACTTGGGGACTAAGTCACAAAACTTGGAGGCCAAGTCTTGCTCCTAGGTCCCTCACGGTTTTGGCTTCTAAGTCCCTCCTTAAGTCATGCTTTGGTCATCATGGTGATGTCATGGTCTTGACTTTTTGGCATGCAACTTGGGGACCAAGTTAAGGAACTTGGAGGCCAATTTAATCACCTAACATTCGGCCATAGGGTATTAGGGTAGGATTAGGTTAGCTTAATTAGGTTTAAGGCACTAATTAGGTTCTAATCATGATTAGGGTAGGATTAGGAAAGATTAATCTAGGTTTAGCTCACTAATCCTCCTAGATTAGGGCTTAATCAAGGATTAAGATACTAATCAAAAACTTAATCATGGGTTTAAGGAAAATCAATTCTAGGTTAGCTCACTAACTTTGAGGGTTTAAGGTTTAAGAGAGTGATTAAGTCCTTAATCAAGGATTAAGAACTCGATTAGGGTTTTAATCAAATATTAAGGATACCAATTAGGGTTTTGAGAAATGATTCTAGATCAAGATAATTGGACTTTGATTTCCTTGAAGCTTGGAGTGAAAATAATTTTCCTTCTTAAAACCATAAAATCAATTAAGAAGACAAAATCTCAATAAGAACCTCAAGCAATATGATTCATTGAAAACCTTAGAAAATCACACACATAAAATCATAGCACAAGCAAATTAGATTTCAAAGCATAAAATTCCATCATGAAATTAAAACTCTTTTAAATCAATTTTCAAATCAATTAGGTTAAATCTATAAAAATGCACAAAGAAATTCATTTCTCAAATGAAATCACAAATAATAAAATTACTCCAAATTCAATAAAATCACTTGCTTGAATTCTATAAAAATCTTTGTTTACTAGAATTCCATAAAATCGAAAATTGATTACGTAATCGAATAAAATGTTCATTAAAATCCTTTGTAAAACAATATTTCAAAATTCTTCTTTAATGAAAAACTTATTTATATTAATCGGGAAAATACGGAATGTCACACAGTACCTCGATCTGGGTTCAGTGATCTGGGTTCAGCTTCTGCCGTCGAGACTCATGGTGGCGGCGTCACGATCACGATCGAGCCTTGGCTCGATGTTTACCTCGGTTCACAAAGGAACACGCAGCCACTGCTGCCAGGAGATCAGAGAAGGGAACCGTGGTGATGCTCATCTTCCTGGTTCATAAAACGACTGCTCCTCTTCGAACAACACCAGGAGCAGCAACGCCGACGGTAACAGCACGCCTGGCGGTGGTGGCCCAGAAGAAGAAGGGACCTTGAAGAAGGTGTTCCCTCATGGAACAAGAACGACACCCTTGGAACTAGTTCGTGGACTATGCACCGGTTCTGGCGTCGGTGTTAGTGTTCGAGTTGAGCACCGGGTAGCGAGGAGACGGAGATGCAGCAACGCCGATTTCTAGCCTCGAACAGCACCAACCACACCGGTGAACGAGCACCGGTGCCTATGCCGAATTGAAATTATTAAACGAACGGGAAGGAAGTAGCATCGAAGTAGAATGCGAGTATGGTGAAGATTGATTTTAAGAGTGACTTTGCTAGACTCACTTGAAGGAATAAAAGGTGAATGGGATAAAAGTGAAGTCGCGAAATGGAATCTCAATTAAGATGTTATGTCAGAACACCGCAAGTGATAATCTAAGTCTTTTGGGACTCTGTGCATTTGACAGGACCCCGGTTGACCGAGACCAATCAATCAGCCGCAGATCCATAGAAAACGCATCCTTCGACGGCTCTTTGCTGAAAACGCACACTTTGGGGATAATCTCCATTGTCTTCTTGCTTGACATGTATCCAGTCCATCCTGGGTCATCGTGCAAAGACCATGAGACTCATCCTTGAGTGCTTCATGTTTCTTCTTTTCATCTTCACTCTCTTCAAGTTCCAAGCATCTCAGATGCATAGGTGAGAATTCGCCAAGTCATAGAAAACTGAACAACATGACCTCTTTTCAGCTTTGGATACCGGTTGGGAACCTGTGTACTCTATTCTGAGCAACGAATGAGCATACCCCCTAGCATGGATATAACCAAGTATGTCAATGTTAAGTGGGGGAGGATTTCAATCCAAGTAATGGGAGATGGAACTTTAATAAAAAGAAAACTGACGATCCTGTCCAGATAGAGGAGATACATTGTATTAAAGGACAAGCATTGAAATAGGCATGACCCTAACCACACCTGGAGCGGGAATTAAAAAAAAAATCGTAGGAAAGTGAAAACCATAGTCAGAAGCTTTACCAATGGGATGGTTCTCCAGTTACGGAATTCAACGGAATTTCGGGGACGAAATTCTAATAAGTGGGGGAGAAATGTAACATCCCGAATTTTAATTCAAATAATATTTAGAATAACGATAAGATTTGGAAGTAAGGAATATTCTAAAAAGGATGTAAAATGATGGATTAGGAGTTCTTTGAATGCCATAAAGGAATCAAGAAGCATTGGCATCAAAAGGGAGGTTGAAAGATGAACAAAAGAGCGTTAGAAGCGATGTTTTTGGTGTTATAAACATCCTATATTAGGAAATTCAAAATAAAAGCTTTACAACTCTAAACACAAATTCCACCGTTGGATGTGAAGTAGGATAGGTGAGGAAGCTTGCTTTAAAATTTGAGGAAGATCCAACGGTTAACGAAGAGTTATGGCCTTCCAAAGTCTGGATGCTGCAAAATTGTGCAACTTAATCGCCTCTTAATCGATTAAGCTGCAATTTAATTAATTATTAATCGATTAAGAGCTGTTGCAGTAGAAAAAAAAAATAAAAGTCGTTCACGCGTGATTCTTGCCATAAACTCGAAATTTCTCTCTCTAGGACACCCAATCTCTCATCCCAAATCCATCAAGCCTCAAGGGAATCACTCCAAGGTCCATCATCAAGTCCCTCTTGGTCTCTCCAAGTAAGTATTCATGATTCTTGAAGTTCCTCTCTCTCTAATTTGGATTTTCTCTCTCTCTCTCTTTCCTCTCTTTGGGGAAATTCGAATTTCCTCTTGAAATGGAGCAATAATCTCATCATTATTCCATTCCTTTGGCTTAGAGAAGGTTATCATCACTCTCTCTATCTTCTTGGCTTGGGAGCTCTTTGTTTTGGGAGCGTGCGGAGCGAAGGCTTGGATTTTTCCACTTTCCCTCTCCTTGGTTAAGGTAAGGGGGTGGATATAGTGAGCATTGGCTTGTTCTAGGAAAGGGTTTGTATTTAGATATAATGGTTGGCTAGGAGTTTATGTGTTAGGGTAGAAAATTAGAAATCTCAATTTAGGAATTAAGGAAAATGTTAAAAATAGGCTTAATTGGTAATTATGGAACTCTAGGAAGTAAAGAATGAGGTTAGGTTTTAATTGAGGAAAATAAATGGCATGAACCCCTAATTTAGGACTTTGAATCAATAATTCGGACAAGTGAAAAGATAATGTGGTTGTTGCATGATTATATGAAAAGGTGAAGTTTGTTATTATTTGCACTTTAATTGTTATGTGAAATGTGAAATGTGGCTATTTGTTTATAATATGATGGTGCTTGTGCTTGGAATGATTTGGTAAACATTAAATGGAATTGGTGGACAAAATAATGATATATATATAGACAACTAATAATGGATAAAGGTGGTGATGTATTGTAGGCCTTCGATTTGGGGGAGACAATACATCGTAAAATGGGGTTGTATTGTAGGCCTTCGATTTGGGGGAGACAATACAACGTAAACGGGGCGATGTATGTAGGCCTTCGATTTGGTGGAGACATACATCGTCGGTGGTGTATGTATGTAGGCCTTCGATTTGGTGGAGACATACATACACCCTAAACAAAAAGGAAAAAGGAAAGGACATTGGATAAAATAAGGTAACGGTAATGGAAACACGATGTATGTAGGCATTCGATTTGGTGGAGACATACATCGTGATTGGTGTATGTATGTAGGCCTTCGATTTGGTGGAGACATACATACACCGAAAATAAAAGGAAATGAATAAGGAAACAGGGGAATAAAATTGAATAAGGTAATGGTAATGGAAACACGATGTATGTAGGCCTTCGATTTGGTGGAGACATACATCGTGATTGGTGTATGTATGTAGGCCTTCGATTTGGTGGAGACATACATACAGCGAAAATAAAAGGAAATGAATAAGGAAACAGGGGAATAAAATTGAATAAGATAATGGTAATGGAAACGTGATGTATGTAGGCCTTCGATTTGGTGGAGACATATATCGTGATTGGTGTATGTATGTAGGCGTTCGATTTGGTGGAGACATATATACACCGTAAAAATAAGGAAAAGGTAAGGGATTAAAAAGGGATTTCTTTGGAAATGGGGAAAATAAATAAAAGGGAACCAAAGGGTGGAAAGGAATTAACTAAAAAGGGAATCGGCACTTGTAAAATGATGGAATTGGAAAATGTGGTATGCTTGCGATGAAATTGTACTTATGTGAATTAAATTGCTAATTGTGTTTGGCCTGGTTAGTTGTTATGTTTATCTAGAAACTGCTTTTCTATTTCTTGTGCAATGCTCACTCCCTTACCATATTTCAGGTACAGAGATTGAGTTAGCACAGCCCCCGGCCGAGCAGGAGTGCTCTCCCTCACAGGGAGAGTAGGGTTATTATTGGGATTAGGATAATATTTTTGGCATAGCAATGTGTTGAGCATCATGCTAGTTGCACCTAGTATTTATTTTCCGCTTAAACTCTGATAACTGATACAGGATATTATATTTTATGCCCATAGGGATGTTATATGATATGTGCATTAGATGAAGCCCTGTTGGCTGTTGGTTGTTTATATTGATAATGTTATTCACGGGTTAAAATTTGGAAAAGTCCGAAAAACAGGCAAAACTCTGTCCGTTTGACGGGTGATTTTATTATATTAAAAAGGAATTTTTAAGTACACATTTTTAATACTTGGGAATTAAGGGTAGTAATTATTAGGGTGTTACATTTTTGGTATCAGAGCAGTTTTTCCTCGGCCTTTGGAGTTTAAACTCATAACTCCTGTGGTTTACTCAACAAGCGAGTAACCAATAGATAGTGTCTAGTTCTATATTAGTTACTTAGGTTTATAGTTATAAAACCCTATGTAATTATGTACTAAATTATATACATGTCCACATCAACAGAATCCTTTGTTGCCACATTGTAGCAACATGGAGAATCAACTCTCCCATTCTCCTGCTAGCAGTTCGGCTACTGATCGTAAGATCAATTCCCTTGCTGATTCTTTGAAATCCAAGTCGTATGACATCTGTTTTCAAGAAGGACAAACTTCTGCAATGGGTAAGCTTAGATCGACTATGGGAAACCAGGAGCAACACGTGGGGATACAAGTTGCTGAGAAGAAGAGTATAATTTTGAGACCGGGAATGGTTCTCCTGAAGCAACACTTGACTCATGAAGAACAGGTGGGCGTAGTAAAGAACTGTCGGGAGATGGGCTTAGGCCCTGGAGGTTTTTATCAACCAGGCTTTATAAGTGGAGCCAGACTCCGACTGAAAATGATGTGCCTCGGCTTAGACTGGAATCCTCAAACCCGAGTATATGGACACAAAAGGGTAACTGATGGAAGCGAACCACCCAATATTCCTGATCATTTTATTCAGCTGGTTATGGGAGCGATGCAAGAAGCACAATCTTTGATGGAGAAGGAATGCGGTGTAAGTGAAGTGGAGGACATACTTCCTTCCATGTCCCCTGATGTCTGCATTGTCAACTTCTATGAAGAAAATGGAAAGCTTAGTCTCCATCAGGACCGTGGCGAAAGTGTTGGAAGCCTGCAAAGAGGGATATCAGTAGTTTCATTCTGCATTGGTGACTCGGCTGAGTTTCTCTATGGAGATCAGATAGAGCCAAGGAGAGCAGAAAGAATTATCTTGGGGTCGGGTGATGTATTAATATTGGGTGGCGAGTCTCGTCACATCTTTCATGGAGTGTCGGCAATCATACCAGACACAACTCCCGAGGGATTGCTCGATGACACAGGACTTCATCCTGGACGTCTCAACCTTACATTCCGACAATATCAGTTTCCTGGTCCACACCCTTAAGGTCTGCGGTACAGCTACTTAAGGAGATCAGGGCCAAATCAACAAAAGGTACGAGACGATTCTAAAAATTTAGATAAACATTTTTAGATACTTTCAATCTGCATCTCTATTAAGTTTTAGTGTAGAACATCCTAAATCAATTCTCTTGGAATTTTAAATTCCTAATCCTGTATTTCTAGAAGTTGTGAAACCTAAGAAAGACTCATCTTCAATCCAATCTTGAGTACCATCTAAAGGAACACGTAGGAAAAACCTTACTTAGTTATAAGACCGTAACAAGAGACCTAACGAAAAACATGGTGATAGTATCGTTCTCTAATAGAGTGTAGGGTCAGGATTGGTCATCCTTTCTCTTGCACCTGTTAAAAGATAATGCTATCATTCAATAACGTAGTGATGTACAGTTGATAAATGTGAGATTGGGACTGACCACCTCGGTCTTCGCGTTTATTGACATACTATATTATTGCAATTACCTAGTTGAGATCCGAATAAACCATCTAGGAATTCTATCTCTGTCGAAAGCCCGATTGAACGTTAATCCTATAGGATCTTTACTAAGACTCGTAAACAGTAATTCGCAAACCAACCTCATTCAAGACACTCATATTCTATATTTCCACCAAGAACATCCAACTAAATGATCGAACCACCCCTCTAACTTGTATGAGAACTTAGCCGTATACGTAAGTATGAAGAGCCATTATATCCTAGAAAATTCGAAACAACACCAATAATACCGATTAGCAGTCAACTTAATCCCATGTACCACCTCGCCAACCAATTAAGAACCTAGCTAATCAATTCTTGGAATCAACCCAGTTTCTTCCCTGCCTTCGACTTACTCAGGTATGTTGATACTAAGCGGGGGAGACTTGACGACTCAATTCGGATCCTATCCGAGCGACAATAACTAGTAATCATACCATAAGCCATAGGACTACTAAACAGATAATTCCTAACGCTCCGCGGAGGATCGAATGAGAGTTAAACTAGGGATAAAACAAGACCTCCTAAAAATAACACCGAATTGAGAAATAACAACTAGACCTTGACCTTGGCCCTCAAGTGAAATCGATCTTTAGGAATTCCTATACCGAATTGAAATTATTAAACGAACGGGAAGGAAGTAGCATCGAAGTAGAATGCGAGTATGGTGAAGATTGATTTTAAGAGTGACTTTGCTAGACTCACTTGAAGGAATAAAAGGTGAACGGGATAAAAGTGAAGTCGCGAAATGGAATCTCAATTAAGATGTTATGTCAGAACACCGCAAGTGATAATCTAAGTCTTTTGGGACTCTGTGCATTTGACAGGACCCCGGTTGACCGAAACCAATCAATCAGCCGCAGATCCATAGAAAACGCATCCTTCGACGGCTCTTTGCTGAAAACGCACACTTTGGGGATAATCTCCATTGTCTTCTTGCTTGACATGTATCCAGTCCATCCTGGGTCATCGTGCAAAGACCATGAGACTCCTCCTTGAGTGCTTCATGTTTCTTCTTTTCATCTTCACTCTCTTCAAGTTCCAAGCATCTCAGATGCATAGGTGAGAATTCGCCAAGTCATAGAAAACTGAACAACATGACCTCTTTTCAGCTTTGGATATCGGTTGGGAACCTGTGTACTCTATTCTGAACAACGAATGAGCATACCCCCTAGCATGGATATAACCAAGTATGTCAATGTTAAGTGTGGGAGGATTTCAATCCAAGTAATGGGAGATGGAACTTTAATAAAAAGAAAACTGACGATCCTGTCCAGATAGAGGAGATACATTGTATTAAAGGACAAGCATTGAAATAGGCTTGAAACTAACCACACCTGGAGCGGGAAATAAAAAAAATCATAGGAAAGTGAAAACCATAGTCAGAAGCTTTACCAATGGGATGGTTCTCCAGTTACGGAATTCAACGGAATTTCGGGGACAAAATTCTAATAAGTGGGGGAGAAATGTAACATCCCGAATTTTAATTCAAATAATATTTAGAATAACGATAAGATTTGGAAGTAAGGAATATTCTAAAAAGAATGTAAAATGATGGATTAGGAGTTCTTTGAATGCCATAAAGGAATCAAGAAGCATTGGCATCAAAAGGGAGGTTGAAAGATGAACAAAAGAGCGTTAGAAGCGATGTTTTTGGTGTTATAAACACCCTATATTAGGAAATTCAAAATAAAAGCTTTACAACTCTAAACACAAATTCTACCGTTGGATGTGAAGTAGGATAGGTGAGGAAGCTTGCTTTAAAATTTGAGGAAGATCAAACGGTTAACGAAGAGTTATGGCCTTCCAAAGTCTGGATGCTGCAAAATTGTGCAACTTAATCGCCTCTTAATCGCCTCTTAATCGATTAAGCTGCAATTTAATTAATTATTAATCGATTAAGAGCTGTTGCAGTAGAAAAAAAAATAAAACTCGTTCACGCGTGATTCTTGCCATAAACTCGAAATTTCTCTCTCTAGGACACCCAATCTCTCATCCCAAATCCATCAAGCCTCAAGGGAATCACTCCAAGGTCCATCATCAAGTCCCTCTTGGTCTCTCCAAGTAAGTATTCATGATTCTTGAAGTTCCTCTCTCTCTAATTTGGATTTTCTCTCTCTCTTTCCTCTCTTTGGGGAAATTCGAATTTCCTCTTGAAATGGAGCAATAATCTCATCATTATTCCATTCCTTTGGCTTAGAGAAGGTTATCATCACTCTCTCTATCTTCTTGGCTTGGGAGCTCTTTGTTTTGGGAGCGTGCGGAGCGAAGGCTTGTGTTTTTCCACTTTCCCTCTCCTTGGTTAAGGTAAGGGGGTGGATATAGTGAGCATTGGCTTGTTCTAGGAAAGGATTTGTATTTAGATATAATGGTTGGCTAGGAGTTTATGTGTTAGGGTAGAAAATTAGAAATCTCAATTTAGGAATTAAGGAAAATGTTAAAAATAGGCTTAATTGGTAATTATGGAACTCTAGGAAGTAAAGAATGAGGTTAGGTTTTAATTGAGGAAAATAAATGGCATGAACCCCTAATTTAGGACTTTGAATCAATAATTCGGACAAGTGAAAAGATAATGTGGTTGTTGCATGATTATATGAAAAGGTGAAGTTTGTTATTATTTGCACTCTAATTGTTATGTGAAATGTGAAATGTGGCTATTTGTTTATAATATGATGGTGCTTGTGCTTGGAATGATTTGGTAAACATTAAATGGAATTGGTGGACAAAATAATGATATATATATATAGACAACTAATAATGGATAAAGGTGGTGATGTATTGTAGGCCTTCGATTTGGGGGAGACAATACATCGTAAAATGGGGTTGTATTGTAGGCCTTCGATTTGGGGGAGACAATACAACGTAAATGGGGCGATGTATGTAGGCCTTCGATTTGGTGGAGACATACATCGTCGGTGGTGTATGTATGTAGGCCTTCGATTTGGTGGAGACATACATACACCCTAAACAAAAAGCAAAAAGGAAAGGACATTGTATAAAATAAGGTAACGGTAATGGAAACGCGATGTATGTAGGCCTTCGATTTGGTGGAGACATACATCGTGATTGATGTATGTATGTAGGCCTTCGATTTGGTGGAGACATACATACACCGAAAATAAAAGGAAATGAATAAGGAAACAGGGGAATAAAATTGAATAATGTAATGGTAATGGAAACGCGATGTATGTAGGCCTTCGATTTGGTGGAGACATACATCGTGATTGGTGTATGTATGTAGGCCTTCGATTTGGTGGAGACATACATACAACTAAAATAAAAGGAAATGAATAAGGAAACAGGGGAATAAAATTGAATAAGGTAATGGTAATGGAAACGCGATGTATGTAGGCCTTCGATTTGGTGGAGACATACATCGTGATTGGTGTATGTATGTAGGCCTTCGATTTGGTGGAGACATACATACACCGAAAATAAAAGGAAATGAATAAGGAAACAGGAAAATAAAATTGAATAAGATAATGGTAATGGAAACGTGATGTATGTAGGCCTTCGATTTGGTGGAGACATACATCGTGATTGGTGTATGTATGTAGGTCTTCGATTTGGTGGAGACATATATACACCGTAAAAATAAGGAAAAGGTAAGGGATTAAAAAGGGATTTCTTTGGAAATGGGGAAAATAAATAAAAGGGAACCAAAGGGTGGAGAGGAATTAACTAAAAAGGGAATCGACACTTGTAAAATGATGGAATTGGAAAATGTGGTATGATTGCGATGAAATTGTACTTATGTGAATTAAATTTCTAATTGTGTTTGGCCTGGTTAGTTGTTATGTTTATCTAGAAACTGCTTTTCTATTTCATATGCAATGCTCACTCCCTTACCATATTTCAGGTACAGAGATTGAGTTAGCACAGCCCCCGGCCGAGCAGGAGTGCTCTCCCTCACAGGGAGAGTAGGGTTATTATTGGGATTAGGATAATATTTTTGGCATAGCCATGTGTTGAGCATCATGCTAGTTGCACCTAGTATTTATTTTCCGCTTAAACTCTGATAACTGATACAGGATATTATATTTTATGCCCACGGGGCTGTTATATGATATGTGCATGAGATGAAGCCCTGTTGGCTATTGGTTGTTTATATTGATAATGTTATTCACAGGTTAAAATTTGGAAAAGTCCGAAAAACAGGCAAAACTCCGTCCGTTTGACGGGTGATTTTATTATATTAAAAAGGAATTTTTAAGTACACATTTTTAATACTTGGGAATTAAGGGTAGTAATTATTAGGGTGTTACAGTCCTCCTTTGGAAATGCAACACTTAATTTTGGATGATTGCTTAGAAACAACATATCCCCATTGTTAATTTGTTCTTTTCCTTTTTTATGCACCAAAAAAAAAGTATATGAGAAGGAACTTTATTCTGATTCAATATATATATATATATATATATATATATATAGAGAGAGAGAGAGAGAGTCTATATTCAGTGTTTAGTGTTTATTGTCGTATTGTAGAATAAAATTGCTCATGATGCATAAATAAAAAAAAAGAAAGTTGCCTATTTATCTTTGAATCACTCCTTTTCTTAATAAATGTAATACTTATTTTTGAAGCACTTATTTATTTTCCTAGATCGACTGCTCCATATAGCATACTCCCTATGTTACTAATAAGTATATTTTAAGGTTGTAGTAAGAATAAGAATTGTAATTACTATGTTTGTTAGTATTAAATTTGTATTATCTCTGATCCCTAAGTCAACAACATTTCGGAAAATTTAGCGAAGGTTTAATTCTTTAAACCAATCACTTTTTATTATAAGTTATAAAATCTTCTTAATCCCTTAATTCAATTTTAAATATATAACAGTTCCTTATAACAACAGCCAAAATCTGAATGTCATATAATTCCACACGAGATATCCCTATCAATGCAAAATTATAAAGCTTGATTGAAGGTCTATATTTATTTAATTCTCAATTTTCCAATTGAAGAATTAAATCTAAAATCACAAAAGTGCAGTTTTTATGAATAATAATTAAAGCAGAATCAAACAATTGACTTAAATGAAAAACATCAATTTATAAACATAAAAATATTCAAAATGCATACAAATTCATCATATTCCTAATAGAAGAATTAGTTATCCATTCTAAGAGAAGAAAAACAAGGAAGAAAATAGGAAACATGATAAAAGATATCATTGTTACCAAAATCCAATCACCCAAAGAGAATTCCTTCCTTTGCAATCTTCAATCTCCTCTTCAATTGCTTCCAATCTCTAAAAACAGAGGTTTATTGCTTAATTTCGAGCTCTCCCATCAAGGCTTAAGAGCCTCCTATTTATAGCCAAGGAAAACCGAATCAAAAGTCCTAATTCAGCCCAAAAACTGATCACGTCACACGCCCAGGCGCATGAAACTCGCGTTCAGGCATGAAAGTTCCCGTTTTGCTATGCAGCTTTTTTAAACAATTAACCCTTTTTTTTCAACAAAATTCTAGATTTGCCCTTTTTTTCTTCAATCTCAAGGCTTTAATCTCCATTTGCTATTCCTTTGTCATTAATCCTCAAATTCATGCCTTTAATTCCTGAAATTCAAACCAAAAAGGTACAAAATCACTCATGGGCTTTATTTCCTAACTTGGTGACTAGAAACTCAATAATTCTCCTAAATTACTTCACAAAACAGCCAAAAACTCAGTAAAAGGGGATAAACGCCACTCAAAAACTATATATATTGGACTATTAATCAGATCTCTACTCTCCGCAACCTTTTCACATAAGCAATAGATATTTCCAATTTCCATGCATTTGCACAACCTATCCAAATGTTTGTAATCAGTTATGCACCATTAGCCGCATGATGAAATTGTGTTTAGGGACTGAGCACCTATTCTGAACACATCTATGCTGAGGGAATAGACTTTGATCACCCCGAAGCAAGTCATATTCCCCACAAATTGTGTAATCGGATAAGAGATTATTATTAAAATTGATTATTGGCGAAACGAAGGAAAGAGTTAAAGCATACGACGGAATATATGTTGAGAAATTAGGCATGTTAGATCCATGTTGGTGATGTTAAACAAATGGAATTATGTTTCATCAATAGTCGATCTTCAATCAAGAAATAATGAAGAAAATGTGCATGACATGGCATTGCATGACTAACCAAGTTTAATCATTATAAGAGACAGATATATAATAGTTTGTGAGATGCAGATAGAAATATAATAGGATGTTGGGTCATATAATGATAAAGTTGATTATATGGCCCATATGGAGAAAGGGAGTAGGATAATTATTAATTATTATAGTTAGATAATTAAATAAATAGTTTATTATATATTTATAATTCTAGAAGGTTCTTAGTGTTTAGGATTATGCCAAGTGTATGGGTATTATTTGTTTTAGGGTTTCTTTACTTGTTATATAAGGATTGTATCCTCTTTGATAAGGGGAATGAAAAAATGATGTAATTCATCTTTATTATCTTTTATTATCTTTCTTTAGGAGTAGAATAGTTTAGTCTTATTGGTAGCAGCATTTTCTTCCTATCAATTTGGTGCTTTCATCCATGAACTCACCATGGGCCATGAACCCTCTACCGTCACCCTTCCCTTCCTTCCTAACGTGGCCACCAACACCACAGCCACCACCACATCAACCCTTTCCGTTCTCAGAATCACATAATTATTTTACACCTTCGTCACAGCAGCAACCATTACATACTCCTCCTTGGCTGTACCCACCACCAAAACCACCCTTTTATTCACCATTGTTCTATATTTCACCCCTTCATCTTTATTGTTCACTATACTATCAACTACAATCATCTCAACATTAACAACACCACCAACCAGAAAAATACAAACAAAGGCAAAAACAGAAAAAGAAGAAAAACAGGAAGCTCCTATCCCTTCACCACCGACCGATGAAGTACCGTCGGCATCCGCCGCCGTACCTTCACCCCTTTCTGAAGAGGATCTGCCAGCAACCACTGCGAAGGAGACGATTAGCTCATTTCCGCAGCGAGAAAACAAAAAGAAAAGGAAAAAGAAACCCACCGCCGCCTTCAACCACCGAGTTGCCGCAGTCACAACCGTTTTCACCGTCGAGCTTAGCCTCCGACGAGAACACGGAGAGAGAGGAGAAGAGTACCATACCTCGTCGCGAACCACCGCGAGCAACACCATGGACGCAATCGTCGGATCTGCCATCGGAAATCACCTTCGACGACGGAAATGGGGTAGAGGAAGAAAATCCCAATCGCCGTCGTGTGCCACCGCGGAAGCTACCATGGACAACGCCACAAAACAATAGCCTTAGGAGAGTGCGAAGATATTATTTCTCCGAATACCGCGCCACCACCGTCAACCACCAAGCTGCAACCATCACTATCACGGTCACGGGCTCCACCGGGGACACCACTCTCTCCACCGAGAGCTCCGCCATGGGAAGTTCCTCCTCCACCACGAGAGCTGTCATGGCCCTCACCGAAAATCGCTATTGGCAATAGAGAGGGCAGAGATTCTCTCTCTAACACTCACAAAATAAAGATGAAAGATGATATTCAAGAGAGAGAAAAAAATAATATTGTTGCCTCTGCATCTTTTGGCATGCACGATTGGTTAAAGGAAAAGAAGAATGGTTTCATATCTGAAGTTTTTCTTCAAGTTCTGGAAAGAACCATAATCAAAGTGCCAAAATGTATAAGTCCTCCCATTGATTCATTTGTTTGGCATGGACCCCACACACAGTTTCTTGCTTCTACAATGTGTTAGAAAATTATGGTTTTAATCTAAAATTAAAAAAATAAATAAATAAACAAATAAATATTTTATTTTATTTTATTAATTCCCGATCAATAGCATGTCCTATTCTAAAGGAACGGTTCATTAAGTTTGTTGTTGGGCCTTATTTGCTGTGTGTGGCCTCTATTTTAGATAAGATAGAAAGTGAAAAAGCATAGTCACACTCTCTGCAACAAAGACACGTTCTTCTTCTTCAAAAACAAATTCAGAACCTCGTTTTTTCATTTTTTTTCTCTTAATAACATAATAGAGCATCAGGTGTTCTAAGGTTCGGGAGTTCTTCGCTGCTCCCGAACGACTCATCGGGTTGTCATATCTTGGGAGAGGAATGTGCATTACAACTTATCAACCCAGAGCAGTGGGGGCATTTTCTCTCTAAGGACAGCGCATTGCGTGCTTCGACCCAGGCTACTCTAAACTTTATTTCTATCTTGTTGATTGTTTTATGATTGTATCCTTTTAGTAAAAGGAATTATTTATTTTTAATTGCTACTGTACTGATCCTAAATTTTATTTTATTTTAAGATATTATTTTTAACAATCTTAGAGAGAAAAATTTTCTCTGATTTTTATATCTCAGTTCAGTAGCTATTCCTTTAATCAAATGACTACACCTATGCCTGAGACTAATGATTGGTTAATAGACTCTGGTGCTAATGTTCATGTGTGTGCTTATAAATTGTTTTTTAATTTATATCGTGCATCAGGCACACATACTGTGAGCATGAGGAATGGTAGTAGTGCATATGTTTTAGGAGAAGGCCAAGTAAAATTAAAATTGTCTTTTGAAAATTGTCTAGTTCTAGATGGAGTATATATATTAGAAGGAATTTAATAAGTGCATCTTTGTTAGTCCAACAAGGTTACAAAGTTGTTTTTGAATCTAACAGAGTTGTTATTTCAAGACATGGCATTTTTGTTGGTAAAGGCTGCCTTTGTGATGGTTTGTTTAAATTGAGTCTCATGACTTTTTCTGCTAATACAACATCTTGTAATCCTTCCTTGATTGTTGCAAATGTTGAATGCTGTGATTTGTGGCATGGTAGGCTTGGACATGTCAATTTCAATTCTATAAGAAAATTGATGTATCTTATTCCTAAGGCCTCTATTAATTTGAATCAAAAATGTCAAATATGTGTTGAAGCAAAACAACCTAGAAAACCTTTTAATAATTGCACTGAACATGATTCTTTCTAGCTTGCTTGAACTAATTCATAGTGATGTTTGTGATAGCAATGGTATGTTAACCCGTGGTGGAAAAAGATATTTCATTACGTTTATTGATGATTTTTCTAAACATTGCTATGTGTATTTGATTAGTCACAAAAGTGAATTGTTTGATAAATTTAAAGTGTATAAAGCTGAAGTAGAAAATCAATTAGAAAAAAGAATTAAGATTCTCCGATCTGATAGAGGTGGAGAGTATGCACCTTCTGAAATGAATGATTTTTGTGAATTGCATGGAATTATTCATGAAGTTACTCCTCCGTTTGCTACTCAATCTAATGGAGTAGTTGAAAGAAAAAATCGCACTTTACTTGATATGGTGAATGCTATGCTTTTAAGTTCTGGTTTGCCAAACAATCTTTGGGGTGAAGCTTTATATTCTGCTTGTCATGTTCTTAACAGAATTCCTTATAAAAATATGACAAGACTCCTTATGAGTTTTGGAAAAATAGAAAACCAAATTTGAAATATTTCAAAGTGTGGGAGTGTCTTACAAAAGTAAGTGTTCCTATTAATAAGAAAAGAAAAATAGGACCAAAAACTATTGATTGTGTGTTTGTTGGATATTCCCTTTATAGTTCTACTTATAGGTTTTTGGTGATAAATTCTGAAATCGCTGAAATCTCTAAGAATACTTTGTTGGAATCTCGTGATGTTGTTTTCTTTGAAATTACTTTTCCCTTGAAATTAAATTTGCCTAATATAAACATGTTGGCCAGTCTTCTAATTCTTGTTTGATTTCTTCTAGTAATGTTGATATTGATGTTGTACATGAACTTAGGAAGAGCAAAAGGGCTAGAAAAGTCAAGGATTTTGGTCCTGATTTCTTTTTTTTACTTGAAGATGATCCAAATCTTTTAGTGAGGCCATGAGGTCTCCCGATGCACCTTTTTGGAAGGATGTTTTTAATGATGAAATGAATTCTCTTAGTGCTAACAAAACTTGGTTTCTAATTGATCTTCCTCATGGTTGTAAGAGTCTTCGTAGCAAATGGATTTTTCGTAAAAAAACTAAGAATTGATGGTTCAATAGAAAAATATAAAGCTAGACTTGTTGGTGTTGGTTTCAGCCAAGTAGAAGGTGTAGATTTCTTTGAAACATACACTCCTGTAACTAAAGTAACTACTATTAGAGTTTTAATTGCTATTGCGTGTGTTTTTAAGTTAGAAATTCACCAAATGGATGTTAAAACTGCATTTTTAAATGGTGAGTTAGAAGAAGAGATTTATATGAATCAACCTGAAGGTTTTGTACAAGTTGGAAAAGAAAACAGTGTGCAAACTAGTTAAGTCTTTGTATGGTTTGAAACAAGCTCCTAAGCAATGGCATGAAAAATTTGATCAAGTTGTTCTTTCATATGGCTTTCTAATAAATAACAATGACAAATGTGTGTATGTGAAACAGTTTGATGGTGGTGCTTGTGTTATTATGTGCTTGTATGTTGATGATATATTGGTATTTTGAAAGTAATTTGCATGTTATAAATGATGTGAAAACCTTCCTATCTAGCAATTTTGATATGAAGGATCTTGGTCATGTAGATATGATTCTTGGTATTAAGTTGATAAAGAAAGATGATGACATTGTTTTGACTCAATCTCATTATGTTGAAAAGTTATTGAAGAAGTTTAATTATTTTGACGTGAAACTTGTTTCAACACCTTATGACTCTTCTACTAAGCTGAAGAAAAATAAGAATGAAGGTGTTTCTCCCTTTAAATATGCTCAGATCATAGGTTCCTTGTTGCATTTGTCAAATTATTCTAGGCCGACATTGCATATGCAATTGGTAGATTAAGGAGGTACACTCATAATCCTGATCATTCTCATTGGAAAGCATTAGAAAGGGCTTTTAGATATCTTAAAGGAACTATTAATTATGGCATTCATTATACTTATTTTCCTGTAGTTATTGAATGTTTTAGTGATGCAAATTGGATTTATGATGAAACAAAATCAACTTATGGTTATGTTTTTACATTAGCAGGAGGTGCAGTATCTTGGAAATCTGCAAAACAATCTATTATTTCACGTTCTACCATGGAAGCTGAAATTATAGCTTTAGATACTGCTGCTTTTGAGGCTGAATTTCTAAAAAACTTATTATGTGATTTGCCTCTTTTCAATAAAAATTTGCCTCCAATAGCAATGCATTGTGATAGCCAAGTTGCTATAGCTATTATTAACAGCAAGAACAGTAATGAAAAAAGAAGACACCTTAGAGTGAGACACAAATCTCTTAGAAGTTTGATTTCTAATGGTGTTCTATCTCTTGATTTTGTCAGGTCTGAAAATAATCTTGCGGATCCGCTCATTGAAGGTTTGACGCGTCAGCTAATAATTGAATCGTCGAGTGGAATGGGATTGAGGCCCATTAATTAGTCACAATAATGGACACCCAACCCTGTTTGATTGGCGATCCCATGAATGGTTCAATGGGTAACAATGAAATTATTGTTGGCTAGGGTACACCAAACATAATTTTACGGAGTTGTTCCGGATCCCATTCCTAAGGCGTGGTGTACTTATAATTGTGGCAATAATTAGGTTGAGGTATTCATATTTAAAATAAAAAAAATTAAAATACCACTTAATGGACCCAACGACAATAGTGTGTGGGGGTGGTGGTCACGGATCACCCTTGGAGGGTTCACCCAATGAGTATGGTCGTGAGGCCACCACTGTGAGTTAATGGGCTAAACTCTAAGTGACACTCACGAAACAAGATACCTGAGCAAGGCCATTAATGCGCGCCCATTGATTAGAACCTAGATGAACACCTGTACTGTATGTCTTATGTGCTAAAGCCCGGCTTAGATGATGTGGCTCAAGACTAAGTCTCCATATTTATCTCGGGTAGAGGTATGTGTGCACTAGGTGTAAGGCTCAAACTCGGAAGGTTCCTTATATCGAAAACGCAGTATCACATGCTCTATTTTGTTATTATTTTCTTAAACTTGATTTTTAAATTTTATATTATGTGGGGGATTGTTAGAAAATTATGGTTTTAATCTAAAATTTAAAAAATAAATAAATAAATAAACAAATAAATATTTTATTTTATTTTATTAATTCCCGGTCAATAGCCTGTCCTATTTTAAAGGAACAGTTCATTAAGTTTGTTGTTGGGCCTTATTTGCTGTGTGTGGTCTTTATTTAAGATAAGATAGAAAGTGAAAAAGCATAGTCACACTCTCTGCAACAAAGACATGTTCTTCTTCTTCAAAAACAAAATTCAAAACCTCGTTTTTTCATTTTTCTCTTAATAACAAAATAGAGCATCGGGTGTTCTAAGGTTCGGGAGTTCTTCGCTGCTACCAAACAACTCATCGGGTTGTCGTATCTTGGGAGAGGAATGTGCATTACAACTTATCAACCCAGAGCAGTGGGGGCATTTTCTCTAGGACAGTGCAATGTGTGCTTCGACCCAGGCTACTCTAAACTTTATTTCTATCTTGTTGATTGTTACATGATTGTATCATTTTGGTAAAAGGAATTATTTATTTTTAATTGCTACTGTACTGATCCTAAATTTTATTTTATTTTATTTTAAGATATTATTTTTAACACAATGCCCATAATTTCAACTCATTTCCTCTTGGTATATTCTCATTTTCCCTTTGCCCCAATACATGTGTGGCCCCATTTACCATTTCTCTTTGGGTTCATGGTGAAGGCAACATTGTTGGGCCTTTACATTTTAGCCCTCAAGTGATGAGTTTACTTTTACAAAATCTTCAATCCCAATTGGTTTGCAAATTTGCCATTGCTCAATTACATTGCCCATTTAATTGCCAAGATGTTAAAGCCTTCACCCATGTTGTCCACACTGTTAGCGTTGATAAAAGGGAAGCCAATTATGTCAATTGGGCCAATCATAATCTGAACCTTATTTCTAAGGGTGAATTCAAACTTTATCAACAATTGCATACCACATTCAACCTTGGAAACAAGGTTGATCTTCAAGGGGTTGGCAATAATAGGATGTTGGGCCATATAATGATAAAGTTGATTATATGGCTCATATGGAGAAAGGGAGTAGGATAATTATAGTTAGATAATTAAATAAATAGTTTATTATATATTTATAATTCTAGAAGGTTCTTAATGTTTAGAATTATGCTAAGTATACGGGTATTATTTGTTTTAGGGTTTCTTTACTTGATATTTAAGGATTGTATCCTCTTTGACAAGGGGAATGAAAAAATGATGCAATTCGTCTTTATTACCTTCTTCTTTTTCTGAGCAGGTGCTTGGTCTTCATACTATATCTGAGCCGCCTAGAGCTCTTTCTAGGTTGGTTTTCAATGATTTTTCTGGGATCTCTTTACCTCGTGTAACTGGTTTTCTCTATCAATAAATCATGGGCTTTAGCCCCTCTTCTAATAAAAAACAACTCTAAAACGTCACCAACACACTTGAGTTTGTGTTAGCTTCTGCGAGTAAAGTTGTGCTATCACACATCCCTCATAACAAGTAAAATCCAAACTAGTAGTCTAATAATCCAAACTAGTAATCTTCTGCTTGTTGTCTACTACTATCTTAAGCAGCAAACAATTGTCTCAGATTCGCAACAAGTGATCTTCGAAAAGATAATGATCCAGAAATAAGAAACAAAAATAAATAATATCATCAGAAGTTCAGAACAGTACATTGAAATATAATTAATCTCTTCTAACCCCAGAATATGCACCAAATCTATTGAAAATTTAGCTATACCTGTATCATTAACCTAAGAGGGTTGTTCATTTTTACACAATTTATGACAAAGATGTCAAAATGGATCATCTGACCGGGTCCTCTGTTAAACAAACTCTTTGAGTAGCCAAAGTTACAAGCTCTAGATCCACCTCTCGGGTAGCACCAAGGCTAGTAACATGACCTTCAAATACCCTGCTGCGAAATTCAAGCCACTACTGCCTTTTCCTTTGCAAGGTCATTAGTCTTGTTATTTTTGATGCATGAACTAGTCTTCATTCTTTTGGATTTTGCAGATTCACATATGGAGATGCTGGTAGAAGTTCTATCCCTATTGATCCATTACAATATGTCAATAAGAATCCAAATCTAACACCTTTTAGCCTAGCATACAGACTAGCATCCATATAATATCAAAGGCATGTCATACTTACATATGTGATGCCTCAGCAAGCTTGTGAAGAGCAAGTCCTTGTTCCTGTTTGCAGAATATCAGCATGCTTGAACTAAATTCATGATATGATATATGGAAAAAAAAAAAAAAAAATTAAATAACATCCAAGCATTATACTCACCTCATCAGGTGAAGTATCAACAACAATTTTCTCCCAACGCTGCCTATTTAAGTTTAATACTTCCACCTCATCATCATCATACACAATCTGTTGAAAAGTAGGAAACATTAATAGATATAATTGTACAAGTTATCAAATAGTTCATGATTTTCAAATTTAGTATTACTTTCACTCTCAATCATTTTAACACAACTAACTTTATTATATTTCCTATTTCATATTTCATATTTCATTTGAACACACGTAACTTTATTATATTTCATATGCTGCCAGGATATTAACAGAGTCAATGATATGGTTTGTTAAATGGTTCACGTCTAAAATAATAAAACACATAATGCATTCCAACTTCCAAATAAGCAAGAGGAAATATAATCCTGAAGAAAAGTTATATAAATAAAATAATATCGGTCACAGGCATCTCACCTTGTGCTTTTGTTTGACAGGATCATACGATTCAACAACACCTTCATAATACCTGAAAAAAGGAAATTTGTATGTATAATGTAAGGACAAAAAGGAATGGATCTGTACTTCAATGCCACAAATTATTGGCATAAAATAAAGCAAGCAACAGGTTAAAGGCATAGTAAAAAATAAACTACTAGCTTGTTTAGGGAAGAAATTAAATAACTAATCCACTGAAATAATAAATTACACAGAAGTGCTGCTGAAATACTTACATTTTATCCATTGGCCACCAGACCTTGATCCTACTATGAACCAGTGAGTCACCAATGTCGCAAGTTTCAGATGACTGAAGAAAAAATAACACCAAACTTAATCCATTGAAAAATTTGAATAAAGTAGGAAGTATTAGGAAAATTAACAGAAGGGGGAAGTTCCAGTAAATAAACAACATTGAACGTAATCTTCTGATTCAATCTATTCTGTTAACAGCCTGAAAAGTTAGCTGTCATGCCAAATTTTGTTAGTTTTGGCCAATATCACTGAGTAAGAGTATGGAGACTAGGGCATAATTTTATATGCAGGACAATGGTCAAACAGAGAGAGAGAGAGAAAGAGAGAATGACTGTTCGCAAAGCAACACGAAGGTAATAACTTGTCCATTATGCCAAGGCATATCAACTTATTAGGGCCATTAGCAAATAATTTTAGGGAGTATCACCAATTAAGAACCTATCAAGGTAAACCAAAAAAGAATACGAAGGTCATATAAACACAGAAAATAATGGCATCTTAATAGCAGTAATTGGTAAAGTTTGATATTTTCCATACCTTAATAGCAGATAATTCATTGAGATCTCTTTTAGGAGTAGCATTAAGCATCCTTTTTTTCTTAGCTCCTGTTCGAAATGAGGATTTGCTCTCTTCTCCATTTTCTACATCAGTTATGATAACTGACTTATTTTTTCCCACATCGTCGCAAGAAGCCTTAGGTTCCATCTCCGCACCAACCATTTCTGGAGCCATGGCAGTTTTCTCAGCATTTTTGAAAGTAAACTTGATTCTCCTAATGGGCGGAATCTGAGGTTTAACTTCAGAGTCTTTCCTTGCTCCGGGTTCCTCTCCGAATCTAACACCACGAGACTCCAAAGAAGTATCCTCAAGAAGAGGATTCAATTTCCCTTCATCTAACTTTGACACAAATTTAGAATCATTCCATGTGCTGCTTCTTTTCCTTGGCCGGCGGCCCCTTTTGGTGCAGCCTCCATTCGGCCGTGGAATGTTACCAGATGTTGAAGGATAAGCAACATGATTATTCTCATCAGTCTTTGGCTTAGAAACTAAAGCTTCATGACCTTCACTCATTTCTTCAGGCTTTGACAACTCATTGTTCTTCTGGTGGACAGGGTTTTCATCAGCACTGCCAATATCATGAATCTTTCTAGATTGAGAATCTTTTTCATTGTTCTCATTTCTTGACTCAGAAACTAGAATTTCACTAGCAGTTTTAGGTTTCGACTGCAACTTATCCTTTCTCGAAGCATGAATTTCAGAAGGTGGAAAAGCAGAGCTGCTATCACGAGCCTTTTTGGATAGAGCTGGTTTTGCAGCTTTTGTTCTCTTAGAAATCCGAGAGATACCATAGCCTTCCTCCTCATTCATTAAAGAATTAGGTTTACGGACCCTCTTCATTGGCACCACAGTATTCAGTTGAGTTTCTGATTTTGGTTCCTGTGCAGTTTCTGCATTGGCTTTTGTATTTCTACTGTTCGAGCTCTTGGTAGGATCAGAATGCTTTTTCCCTTTTAAATGCGACTTTTTGAAATTTTCATCATTCATTGTAGACCTAACACAAGTAATCTTGGTCACCTGTAAGAATGAGCTTTAAATGTTTAATATTATTATGGACAGATGCTTAATGAAGCAAGCATTGCAATTGGAAAGTAAAAATTACGAATCAAATAGAAAACCAAAGATAATTACATCGCTGGGCTTTTTATCTGCATCTTTGGGTATATTAAGCTCGTTCTCAGGTTCCTGAACCTGCAGCATTCCAATGCAGTCAATTCTATTTTCAGTCTAGCTCAAAGCCTCAGAAAAAAGTAACTTGAGACAAATAAAAACAGAAATATGAAGATATCGATGCAAATATGAGTAATCTAAAAATAAAGCTCATCCATCTCTCAGTCATGAAAAATGGAAATGGCTCTAGTGAGCATGAATGGTTTCTGAATAATATGTTGATGGTAAATTATTGGCTTATGATCAACCAAACTGCAGCGGGTTATATTTCTCAGTAGGAATTTGATCATAGATTCATTGAATAATTGATGCACAGGTGTATTTGTTTCCAACCTGAGTTTTAGTGAGCACAAGCTTTTTGAGAAAGTTTCAAAAGGATAATCAGTATGTCTTCAAATGCATTAAATCACATAGTTCAAATTTGTTATAAGAGCCAAAATAAAAAAGACTGAACATGTTTCACTGTCTTCCATTACCAAATTTCTCATTCCTCTTTCATTAATTTATTTTTCAGTTGTTCTGTATTCTATAAAGCATTGAAGAACACCCTTTGCTTTCTCCGAAATAATTAAGTTAAAGATGGTTCGTTTATTAAATCGATTTTGATATCAAAGTGATTAGAGAACAACAGAAAAAGTCAAGGTTCTACAGATTAGAGAATCTGTGTCAATCAAATTTGTTGATATCAATCAGCATGCAGAAAAAGTAAGGCAAAGCACGAACATCACATTAGCTATACCAACTTATCAGACAGATAATTGCATCATACAAGTAAAGCGCACCTCTGTCTTCTTAGAACCATTGGAATGAGCATGCTGGGGAAATTCAGATCCATTCTGGCAAATAGTAGCCACTATTTGAGCATACTCATCAAGAGCTCTGCCTGAAGACTCCACCGCATTCATGAGATAGGGCTTAAGGTTAAGAGCACAATTGGTAAACACCTTCTCTGCCAATGCCCATGAAATAGGTGAAATAACCTGAGAAAATAAAATAAACCAGATTGACCAGGTTTAATAAAAGGATATGAAATAATAAATAAAAAAAGTAGAATAAACAAAAAGAAAAGATATGAGATTAGATAATACTGATATAATGAAGAGCATGTTACCTGATTTTCCTTTCTTGCACTATTTAATAGAGGTCTAAGAAGATCTGAGGAAATTTCTTCACTTTCATTCAAGACCTGGGTCATCACTGTTTCCATGTAACCAATTACCTGACGGGGAAGGTATGACCTTCAAATTGAGAAAACAATACTACAGAAGTGAGTGAAAACATAAAGTAGGAAAAGGAGAGAAAAGATGACACATGATTACAACATCAACGTCATCTTCTAGTTATGGGATCGACTTCAATAAGTTTGACCAGAACTGTAACATTGTTTACACATCAACTATCACAACAGAGTTTAGAACTTCAGATACCCACTTTGATAAAAGAGAAAAGAAATCTCAAAGTTGTGTGCAAGAATTTCATAGAGCTCTTGTATGCTTTGAAAGATATGAAATCACAACGTTTGGAACTGGAAGAAATATATGAAAGATATGTAGCCATGGCTCTAACCTTATATTTCTCAAGAATTGCTGAAACATCTCAATTACCAGGTCATCAAGCTCAAGGTCCAGCATGACCAAGCATAATCTGACTTTTTCAACATTATAGATTATGGTGAGTGCTTTATCATAACAGTAGCCAGATACATGAGACAGTTTCTCAAAAGCTGCCACTATAAGCTTGAAAATTTCCTGTTCAGCACAAAAAAGGATTGCTTCTATTTATATATAGTTGAAACAAGAAACATAAGAGTGCAAAATAGCATTAACTTCATTTATTGTAAAACTTGAACTGTTTGATTGAGAAATGACAAGTACAGTAAACTAAAAATGAGTACCTTCATCTGTTCATCATCATATGGCGCTTCTGGCGCTGTGATTCTTGTAATCTCTGTGAAGCAACATGTGACTGATATCTTAACAGCCTCATCCGCGTGCCTCAAAAGCTCATCAGAAATCAATGCCTGAATTGAAGGTTCAAGTGATTTTTTGATTGCCTCACTTGGTGATTGATCCACTTTTGATAACACCAGCGCTAGTTTCTTAATGTTAGAAAACCCAAAAAAAAGAGAGAGAGAATAAAGTCAGTTCAATCAGGTAACAATGTAATTTAAATTTGTTCCAAAAACTCTAAAAAAAAGTACTGAAATACATGTGGAAAATTCCTAGTTTATGGATTTTTTCCAACTGAAGTAATCTTTTCAAGGCAGCAAGGGAAAGTAGCCCTCTAAAGGAATGTGGTACGCACACAAGTGCTCCGCAGCTGACAGCCAGAGGGTAATCCCTTTTGGGGCAGAGAGATCACCGGACAGAGTGGATATACCCCCTTCCGGCAAAGTCTTTTCCATGAACAAAATGAACATCTCAGTTATGGAATGAACAAAATGAACATCTCAGTTGGTATCAATTCTATTAAGCTCTGGAATCCAAATAAAAGACTTGACCATGAAAGGGACATTGGATTTTCAAAAGGGGATTATCAGATGGAAATTCACTCTATTCAATGAATGAATTAGAGATGTCCAAATTGACAAATTAATTCAGCCAGAGAAACCCAATGACATATAAGGTCAGAAAGTTCCTGATCATAGGTTAGGGGGAAAGGGTGGAAACACAGAAAAAAATGGAATCTTGGGTGCTGTATGAGAGAAAGTAAAACAGTTATTAGACCATGAGAACAATCAATAATCCCAAACATCAGATAAACAATTGCAGCACATTAAAGAAAATGTATATATATCATAGCAGAGCAGCAAAAAAATGTATTCAGCAGACAGGATTAATTCATGATCAATTAATTAAGAAGTAAGAATTCAAATAAACCATACAGGATTAGCAAAAGGGAGGAAAGTGATTACATGAAGGAGTATAAGAAGCTCATCCAGTTGAAGAGAATGGGAATTGAGAAGCTTCCTCCCCAAATGTTGAAGTCTCTTAATTGAATCCATCTCAGTGCCGTTGGAAGAGGTCATTTTCTGCTCAGAGACAGAAACACACAAACTACTCTTGTTCTACCACATTCACATTGCAAACTTGAAACTCACTGAGGATGTTATATATATATAGCACCCTAGGCAAACAATTCAGCAGAGCAGAATTGAGGGGTTTGTGTCAAAGTGTGTGTGACATGCAAAATTACAAATATAAAATACTCGTCATAGCATAGTTACATTTTTTGGAATTTTAAAAAGGTACTTTAACATTACAATTTTATTTTTTTAATCTGTATTAGATATTTTATTAATATAATATTTTACATGAACCAAGAATAAATAAAAAAAAAACAAAAATGACATAAATATCGTAAATTCATAACACCCAAAAATTAAAATAATTATTTAAAAACTTAATTTAAAATACTAATTTACAAAAATAATTTTTTTTTTTTTTACCAATATGGAATATCACACATTGCGAAACATTACAATTTTTTTTTCCTGTCTTTCTTTTTCTTGTCCGGTGGACATCTTTGAATATTTCATTCTTGCATTGAAGAACAACAGCACTACCTCACTTATACTCACTAGCAAAAACCTGGTTTGGTCAGTGATGTCTATGCTGCTATCAAATACAATTTGCCCTTAAGCACGTCATGAGTTCATCTTCGTTGGTAAAGGCAAAATTCACTTTAATAATTTCCGCGACTCGAAGAGGATTAATCTCCGACTTTCGGTTGGAGGATACCCTTGGTGCACACAAAAATGAATATAAGCACCAGGAGAAGCAAATACTCTCTCCATTGCTAAGTATAAGCACTAGCTTTGTATTTTCTATTGATTTTTTTATAAATTTTTATTTCAATTTTCAATAATATTAAATACTTTTATTTTTCATAAGTATCCTTATTTATTCAATATTCTTTAGAGTCCAGTGATATAGAGATAACTTTGAAAAAAAAATATATCAAACATTATCAATTCCAATACAACTAACAATTTTAAATAATTTTTTTAATCAACATGCAAAATCACTACAAATACTAATATTTAAAAATGGAGGGAGCACTAGACATGAAATAGCGTCAAATCTATAAAGATTAAACTATCACTTTAGTCCCTCACTTTTCAATAATTCCTATTTAGTCCATCACGTTGAAAAAAGTTACTCACGTTAGTCCTTAACAATTTTCTCTATTCATAGACATTAACGTCTTACACACGTAATCGTTAAATAACATATACACACGTGGCCGTTAACATTTTACACATGATGCTGAATTCAAAAGACAATAATTGAAGGAAGAAGAGGCTAAGACAGTAAGGCCGCTGAAGAAACAGTTAAGGCAGCTGTAGAAGCTAAGGCAGCTGCTTCTGACAACTGCAGAAAATACAGCAGCTGATGAATCTGTTGCAGTAGCACAACAACTAGACGTCGTATAAGTTATTTAACGATTACGTGTGTAAGATATTAAGGTCTATGAACGGAGAAAGTTGTCAGAGACTAATGCGAGTAACTTTTTTCAAAGTGAGGGACTAAAGAGGAATTATTGAAAAATCAGGGACTAAAGTGAAAGCTCCTTACAAAGTGAGGGACTAAAGTGAAAGTTTAGTCAATCTATAAATTATCAAAATAACGAAAATCACTAAACGAATTTAAAATATCTTATTTAGTTCACTAATGGTCAGAAAAGGATAAATTTCCATAAAGGCATTGTGTTCCTGTCTTGTTACGAGTTGAGGACACCTATCCTACAAGAGGACCTTTAGAAAACCTATTATGACCTTTAGTAGGACCTCGACGAGATGGTTCAACCTCGCATCATCCATAACAGAAAACCTCAAGCTCGGAAAGGTATTAATTAGTTCGGAAGAAGTCCTGACAACAAATAAGCCACAAGACTTATTCGCAGAACTCAATCTCCTGGAGATAAGAAAGCTTTGTAAGGGATTAATGGCATATTATCCCCAGATTATCATAAATAATAGAAGATCATTGATTGTCTTCTTAAGGATAAGATCACACAAAGATCACTTTCAGATATAGAAAATTCATCAAAAGAATACACCATACTAGAAAACCTCATTTACCCTATAAATACTAGTCACATGCAAGGGGTTGAGACACACAGAAATATCCAAACACAATTAGTATATCCACTCTAAAATATATGCATCGTATAGCATCAGAGATACAATGTTCCTACTCTCATGGTCATCAACACTCCCTAGTGAGCAGTTCAACATTGGCAAGATCATACTCTTAGATGCCCAGAAGAAGGTGGCAGTTGCATCCAACCCCACCACGAAGGTTCATCAACCCATTGAAGTTTGTTGCTCTTTGCAGTAGGCCTAACATATTTGAAATTTGTAGGAGAGCTTTGACCATATAGGCCTCACTAAGAATAAGGGGCATATCGCTTATTACTCTTACAGATATCCCCGATCCGTGTCATTCACCACTTGATGCCTAGCTTACGCGTGCTTGATAGAATTACGTGGTCTTGATCCCCATAACCTAGTTCGAACCGGTACTAGAAGCAAAAGCCCACTCTATCTGACTAAATATCACTCATAAGGATCTTCATCCTAACAAGGGACCTATGTCCAACTTGGACAAAACACGTTGCATTGTCTATCATGGTGTCAAAATAAAAATATTACCTATCATAATATTCATATTTGTGTGTAAGTATTACAAATGGATTTTCTTAATTTCAATTTTCAAGATAAAAAATAAATAAAAAATGATGAAATCACATTGAAAAACAAAATACATTACTATCACTTAAATTATAATAATTTAAATCAAAAGTAATTTAACAGAAACTGATATGTAATTATTTATTAGGAATCGTACCTTTGCAATTTAAAAATAAAACTTGCTTGTCACCGAGCAAATTTCAGAGCAAGAAAAAGATGAGGTTTTATGTTTTGTCTCCATCATCCTCTTTTTCTTGCTCTCTTATATTCTCAATGGCACTCATAATTTATGTTTAATTTATCATGATTAAGCTCAAAGATTACTTATATACATAATTACATATCATTGTCCAAAAAGTTACTTTATATTTAAATTATTATGATTTAAGCTCAAAGTTTTGATTGCTTATATGGTAAAAATACTTTTTTTTTGGCTTTCTATCCTCATATTGAACTTAAGAAAATAAAATGCAAATTAACACAAGAAGGTCATATATATATATATATATATATAATAAAAAAAATTCATATTTGAGGTAAAATTGATACAGAAAGCATCACCTCGTTTGTAACTCCGCAATTAGTCACGCTTTACATAGAATAGTATTATTGCTCCAGCCAATTCTGTTGTTGGACTCGAGAAATATGCTTTGTAGGGCATCTGTAGGTTAATTCTCAAAGAGTTTTAGTTTTTGGCCCCTTTTTTTATTGCCAACCCTTATTCTTTATTCGAAGGGGTCTAGTCGAAATGTTTTCCGATATCCCGAGTTAAAGAAATGCATTTTCCGACTTTAAAAATGAATTTTTCAATAAGGGGTTAATCGGCAAAATGCATTGTCCAAATCAAGGATGTCGAAAAACATTTCGACTAAACCCTATAAAAAATAATGGTGGATGGGGATAAAAAATAGGACAGAGAACTAAAACTCATTCTCAAATTAGTGACTTCAACACATACTATTAACATTTTCTTAATCTTATCATTTAATCAAAATTACAACTATAGGAACTTGTTCTTCTTTCATTCTCATTTTTTAATTAAGCAAACACATTGAAAACTGAAAAGACTTTAAAAAAAAGGACTGAATAGAAGAACAAAAAAAACTTAAGAGGTAGATCATAAACTTTCTAGATTTTGGGATCACATTATTTAAATGCCTATCTGAAAAATTTCTTGCAAAAGGTAACAACAAAGCTCATTCATCTTGATCATCATCATACAATTAATAACCAAAAGAAACAAATGGCAACATTTATCAAATCAAAATTAAATTAAATATCACATCCAACTCTTTCTGAACATACTTTGCTCTCCTCATTGGCTTTTGAGGTGGCAATTTCCTTATCAATTTTAGGAAATCCTTTCAATGTTTGCCTTAGAATCAAGGAGAACGATGGCCTCTTCTAAGTAGTGGCCCAAACATGGACCATTGAATTTGTAATGGCAAACAACTCGACTTCGAGGCTGAAAATCCTATGATCGGTGTTGGGGATACTACTTCAAAGAGATCGGTGTTTTCCTTGACAACAACAAAAGCTGACATTGAGGAGGGTTCCTAAAAATGACTGGGAAATTACCACCAAAAAAGCCAATGAAGACACCAAAGAATGCCCCTAAACAAGTGGGATGAAATGTTTTATTTAATTTAGACTTTGATGAATATTTTCCTATTTGTTTCTTATCGCCAATAGTCATATGGTGATGTTAATTGGGTTTTTGTTATATGTTTCTGGAAAATTTTTTGGACAATATTTTATATAATGTGATCTCTTAAATCTACTAAGTTCCTTGTCCGCCTCTGATGCTTATCTCCCGTTCAATATTGTTTTTTTTATATCTTTTTAGTTTGTATTGTAATCATCTCTCATTATAGTTGCTAAGATGGAATCCAAATGTTCTTATGATGATAAGGGGAAAAACAAAATAAAACAAGTTTAACAAACCAACACTAACAATTTGACACCCACAATTGAAAAGAAATTTATCAAGATTTATGATTTCATAAGGTTAATAGTGAGGTAAAAGAAACTGAATTGAATAATAAGGATTTTAAAAGCACTGAAAAGTAAAACATAAACCATTTTGACATTAGAGTTTTCACAATAAAAAGGAGGTGTGTGAAAGGAAATGGTTTTAAATATAATTAGATGCTATGAAACAATTAAAAAAGTGACTTGGAAATTAGAGATCACATTGAAGTAAAGAAGAATTTGATTTTGATATTAGTTATTTCACAATAATATGTTGTTACTAAACTATAATGAGAGATGATTACATCACAAAAAGAAGTGTAACAAAAATGTGTTTTGATTTTAGGAATTTTAGGTACATATCATGAAAAAAAAAAAAGGAAAAACTAACCTTGATAAATGCGGCTTCATGCAGTAATTCAGAATCAAAAGACTGAGACGAGAGATTCCCATACCTCAAGATCATATTTCGAGATCCTTTTTTTGCAAAGATAATCTGCAAAGTTATCAATTAGTTTCTTTTAGTGTGGTAAAGATGCCCTAACATTCCAAATTATCAATCTTAAAATCTAGGATTTCACACCAATACAAATGGGTCGAAGAAATGAATGTGAAAGTAGAGATTTACAATGTTGAAGCACAAAAGAAATTAATTTTGAGATCAGAGATTTTTCAACAATAGTTCAATGGTGAACTGTAAAAGCATATCAGATGATTTTGATAATGATAAAGAAGAATTGATTAGGGTTCATTATTTATTTTTTTTTTTAAAAAGTGTAAAATAAAATGGTTTCACAATTAGGTGCATTTTTATTATACATATGATACAAAAGTTAGGCTTAACCTAATAAAAGAGGCTCTCACATAGTCAACATCAATTACGTGGGTCTCTCATATCTAGTGATAATCGAATTGGAAGCTTCTTTCTTTGTGAAATAGCTTGCGAAGTAATTTATTTCTCTAAAATTCAAGAGTAGATGCATTAAACAATTCATACGAATGATGTGTTGAAATTGCAGATTTCACCCCAATATAAATGTAGAGTTAAATGACTTAGAAAATAGAGATTTCACAATATCAAAGTACAAAACTCATTGATTCTTATAGTAGGGATTTCACAATAATAAATAGAGAGTGGGGTGTAGACAAAAGTGATTTCAACATATGATAATAAAGTAAACAAGAAAATTATTTTGAGATCGAAACTTCACAAATGCAGATAAAATAAGAACTTTTTTTAGATCTCGAATCTCACAAACGAAAACAATGGAAGAGAAAGGTTTGCGATTAGACAATTCAAGCTGATTTGGTACTCAACAATTAAATGAATCTTCTACCATACCTTATTGTTGTTGCAAATTTACAACATGACCATGTTAATGTAGTTTAGAAGCGTAAATGAAATAACAATATTTTGGAAAATCACTTAATCAAATGCAAATTATAAAAACATAAATTTAATGGTTACGAGAAAAACTTAACCAAATGGAGATCAGAAAAACTTAACCAAATGGAGATCAGAAAAACTAAAATAAACCCTTTTTTTTTACACATTTTTCTATTTAGGAAAACAAAAGTAAAAATACCTGGAGAGTGGAAGATGATATTTGAGGATGAGCGAAAGGTGACTTGAGATTTTGGAACTATGAGTTGTGCTTGTGAGTCAAACAAATTAGGGTTCATCTATAATGCTCATCATCGTCATCATGAATCAATTGAATACAAGAAATTAGGGTTCGGAGAGTCTAACCAATTCTGAGATGCTTGCTATTAGGGTTTGGAATTGATAATTTAGAAACGGATTTGCAATGTTTGTGATGAGGAAGAAGTTTGCGATTATGGTTTGGAATTAGAAATTTTGAAACGAATACTTGCAACTTGCCATGAGCAATGAGCATTGAGTTTTGTTCCGACTTGCGATAAACGCGGTGCATCTAATTTTCTACAAGGTGTGGGTAATTTAAAAAATGGATCCAGTTATTCTTTTTCATGGTTTTAGTTTTACTCGACCCATGTCAAAATGGATTGGAATTAAATCTTAAAAAAAAAATTGTTTATAATGGTTTGGATTAGTTCACAGTTCTAATTCAGTTCAGCCGAACCTGTGACACCCTAAATTATAAATCCTAATTAGACCCTAAAATAAATGCCAAATTAAAAATTCCTTTTCGAACACTTTGTTAATTGTAAAAAAATATTCGGAAAATTCGGCAGAGTTTACTTTGTTTTAGGGACATTCCCAAAATGTCAATTTCTCCTGTTAAACCTGTTATAACAACATTTCAAGTGCATGTGTATGTTCATACCTGTTCAGAATATTTTCAACTTGATGGAATAGTTTAGGTCTCACAAAATATAACCCCTTTCCCAAAAGAAGTCCTACACTCGCCCAACACAAGTAATTACATTTCATACCAAATATATTTATAACATAGTCAAATCCAAAAAGGGTCCAGGACATGCAGCATGTCCTAACTACACTACTTACACTCCCCGGAGGGGAGTGTACTCCTGCTCGACCGGGGACAGTGTATGCTCCTATTTTGTACCTGTAATTAAAACAGCAAGAAGGGCAGCATTACACAGGATTTAGGAAATAATATCTAAAGAGCTATAGTAATAAACTAAGCCTATTTACATAAAACAAACACGTTAATCACAATCAATTCCATGCATCATTCTCACTTTCCATTATATTAACTATTTCATTTTTCTCCCTTGACTTTACTCTCTATAAATTTCTTTCCTTTTATTCACTTTCTACTTTTCTTTAATTTCAGCCCATTAGGACATTTCCCCCTGTTAGGACATTTACACCCAATAGGACATTTTCACCTATTAGGACATTTGGCACCCATCAGGACATTTCCACACCCATTAAGAGATTTCATACCCGTTAGGACTTTTCATTTTCTTTAATTCCTTTAGCCACTTACTTCTCTCATGCTCTTTAGCCATTCTTGTTACTTAACTTCTTTTAATAGGTGTAAATCCCCAAAATTTTAATCCCCGATTAATGAAATGTTAATTATAAATTAATTATAATTAATGATTTCTATATTAATCCTTGATTAAAATGTGCGGTCATGAAATTAGTATATGGGTGTGAATTGACTTAATAAATATGATAACGCATAAAATAAGTGTATTGCATATTAGTTCCTGGGTGGGGACCTAGAAGTAATTATAGGAAAGATTTTGGAGGGAAAGTAAATAAAATAATTATTTTTCAAATATGGGGCAAAATACTCGAGTATTTCTCGGAAAACTCGAGTATTCTGATCAGAGTTGCTCAACGTTAGTGCGATTGATGAGTCAACACCGAGTTATCATCGTTTTGACATGAAAACACCCTCCAAACCACGTCCCAATCTGCGTGTCGAGCTGCATGGATAGCTTGACTATGTATTTAAACCCCTGGTTGATGCATCAACACCCCATTTTGCCAAATTTATGTGAAAAATCGAGTATTAGGGTTCTAAAATCGTTTTTAACGATTCTTCTTCTCTGAGCCGAATTGAACCACAAATCAAACACTGATACGAAGCTCACATCTCGAGCTTTGTATAGAGAGTAAAATCGTGAGGATTGAGTGAGTGTGTTGGGAGAATTGGAGCTTGGAAGTGAAGCTGTTTCTGGTCAAGCCTTGGTCTGGAGCTTACTTTGAGTTCGATTTCTGGTAAGCTCACGAATCCTTGAGTCCCAAATTCGGTTTCTTTAGTTAGTTGAGGTTGCATAGAGTTTAGAAAATCTAATTTCCCCAATTCTTATCTCTGTTTCATGTGTAAACCAATTCAATCTTGGTGTTGTACTCAAACTGCTCTGCATGTTGGAGTTTAAAGTGTTTTTGGTGCTGTGGAGCTTTTCTTTGGGGATTCTCTGTTTGATTCACGTCTGAGAGGTAAGGGAAAGTAATTTTATTCACTAGATAGAGATTAAACCCGATTAATTGTGTTAGAGAGCCACCAAGAGGCTCTAAGGGCTTAGATTGAATAGGAACTTTGGTTTGGAGACCAATCCATGCTCTAAAACTGTGTTGAGCAAGTTCTAAATCATGCATGCAAGCTTAAATGAACTTTACTTCATGAGTATTATGCTTATTATGCAATTTGAGATGTTGAGTTGTTAAAATGTGTATTTTATGCATGATTGAATGATTCTCTGTCAAATCTGTAATTTGATATGTATTAAGTGTTGTAACATGTTCAATATATGGTACATGAATTGTTTTGATCATTGGTTTAGGTTGAAAATGTTTAGAAATGAAAATGGTATATAAAAACCAAGTTTTCAGTCTGTTCTGTCTGATAAAACTCGAGTATATGGCTCGATACTCGAGTATTCCGTGATGCACCAGTGTGGACTTTGGCGCACAACTCGAGTATCTGGCTTGAGACTCGAGTATTAACAGATGCAACAATAGTCAAGTGTGATGAACGACTCGAGTAATGCATGAACTACTCGAGTATTCTGGATTGATGAATGACTCGAGTATTTCATGAACTACTCGAGTATTTTCTTGAAAATCTGAAACCTAACTTTCTGAAAATATGTGAACAACTCGAGTATAATGATGAATTACTCGAGTAAAACTGGAAACTGATGAACTACTCGAGTATTATGAACAATACTCGAGTATTTTAGTCAGAAACTTAAAAATACCATTTTCAATTCTAAGTCATTTTGTTAACACTTAAAGGACAACAAAACCAAGTGATCTGGGACTTAAAAAGAAATTGATTGGCATTATGAATGTTTTCATTTGAGTAATGATACGTTGCTCGGGGGCACGTAAGATATTAATAAAAGAATAAAACGTCAATCAATTCCTTTTTAACTAAGTAATGCATTCATTCTGGAGTTTGGATGGTAGGACGTATATCATGTTTTTGGTAAACATGTGGAGGGCCTCCGGGAGTGCCAATACGCTTGCTTGATGACACGTCGTTGACGTGGTCGGCTGAGTGGATGCCGATATGGTTATACCGTTTGGATGACGGTCCGTTTGGATGACGGGATATGCTCGGGTGGCATGGATTCCAAGCTTGTCGTGTACATTCTAGGTGAATGTACGAATTGTTGTATACCTAGGAATACAACGCACTGTGGAGTGCTGGGTTGTCAGGGATGGACGTCAGAGAGTGACATAGAATGATGGAGATAGGCTTGAGAGCTAAATTCATGCATCATGCCACTCATTTAAATTAATTGTGATAAACGAAACAAGTATGAGCATCCTATGTGCATTAACTAACTGCTAAATGTTAAATGAGATTGTTGTTCCTTGTTGCATATTTGCATATACATATTGTTAGACGTTATACTCATATTGCATAATTTATTCTCTGTTGATTATGTGTATAGAATTGCTTACCCCTATGCCCTTGTAGGTGATGTCTCGTTACATTGCTTGCATCAAGATCCGGCCACTTCCTAGTGGCATATGGATCTATGAGGACCATCGCGCGGTGTTCGAGGGGGAGGTAGAGATTACCTTCTATCACCCGAACCCGCTGATGCGATTCCGTCCTCGTAGATTTAGGATTCCCATCATATACACTATGCATGTACCCCCGTTTTACACTTACCATGGACCACCTCCCACGCGACCAGCTCGCTCTTATCACAGTTTTCATTTTCGACCTACCCGCTCTCACCCTTTTACCTCGAGAGTCGTCTGCGAGGAGACTCCCCCTTCTGATCCGAGGAGCCCAGTCAGGGTTTCATCATCACCTGACCCTGTACCAAGTGGTAGGGTACACTCTCCCTCGGATGAGATCGAGGAGGATCCGGTGGAGGACGAGAGCGGAGGCGAGCCTGTCATGCATTCTACTGGGAGTGATTGGAGGGACGATGATCCCTAGGTATGTGCGTATGGTGTATGATGTGGATCAGAGGATCCGGTGTGTGGATGCTGAGGAGGAGGCTTGCTGTTGTTGTGATGATGATGCTACTACTACTCTGTTACTTTTTGGGAGACTATTGCTATCACGACTACTACTTCTGATGTTGCCAGATCTACGTGACCACCCTTGGAGTTTATATTTTGTTATGTATATATTATGTAGATATACTTTTGGAGTGCTCTAGGGTTTTGGTTACGTTACTACATAGATCTGTTTATGGACTTGTATTTCTGGATCTTGGAGACTTGAGAATGGGACTGTGTACTTACGACTCTTTCTATATATAAAACCTATGTTTATATTACTATTAATTGCATAGTCCGATAATTTCCGCTTACTCTGATTTAATTTATTTAAGAGTTCGGCTGTGAAAACTATCCGATGGTATCAGTGTTATCAAATAAAACAAGGGTAGCTTCAGTTACTTTCTATGATATAAATTACGATTCCAAAAGACGATTGTTACCCAAATTTTGAAAAGGTTTTAGAAATCGCCGAATTCCATACAACTATTTTGAAATGATTTAGAGTTTATTCTCCAAGGATTCCAAGTGTTGATTTGTGCACCCGCTTCAGAAAAGAAATTTTCACTTTCATATTTTCTTAACACTCACAAGTCCATATATTATCCAATATAATTGGTTGAGTACTATATTATACTTGGGTAATTCGGAAGGGTGTCACAATAGGTGCATAATGATCCGTGGTGACACATTCTACACCTAACGGGACCTTTTCCACCTAATGGGATATTTTTACCTGATGGGACATTTGCACCTAACAGGACATTTGCACCTACTAGGACATTTGCACCTAACATGACATCTACACCTAATGGGGCGTGTCACCCAACCGGATCATTATTCAACGCCACAAACACAAGCACATGCATACATCACATGCACACACACATTCCTTTTCATTCACCCCTTATAATTAATTAATTCCCTATCCAAGATTATCATTTCACTCTAATTTTATTATCATCCTTACACTCATTTTTACCAAATCATTACCAACAAACTCGTCCACACATTACAAGCACACGGTATATAAACATAATTTCCTACCACGTATTTGAGCCTGTTTCCTTTATTCATCCCTAACTTAAACTCTAATCATTTATTCCCATCAACACCACCCAAAACAGTTAAATGTCACAATCACACAGCTCAAATATTCATAATTTCATAAACAAACATACTTAAGTTCGTTCCGTTATTTTTACACCAAATCCATTACTAACATCAACTACCCTAATGTTCATAGTTATAACTACTCTTTCCTACCCTTAGCCACCACTATAATCACCCTAGAAATCATGCCCTAAATAATGGTAACCCCCCTTCTTACCTCTATGAAGAGAGAGGTAGCAACCAACAAACCCTAGTCTTACTCTTTTGCCCTTTCTCCTTAGAATCCCAAACCCTTGAATCTCCTTTGAAATCCCAAATATGTAACTGTTGAGCGTGTTGGTGTTTTGCCTAGAGAGGATTGGAATGGTGGAAGAGGTTTCTATTTGAATGGTTCTTGAGAGGGAGGCATGAGAGAGTGTATGCCTCCATGGCCACGGAGGTTAAAGCTCAAAAGGGGGTAAAGAGGGAGAGAGATCGAAACTTCACAAATGAAGATAAAATAAGAACTTTTTTTTAGATCTAGAATCTCGCAAACGAAAACAATGGAAGAGAAAGGTTTGCGATTAGACAATTCAAGCTGATTTGGTACTCAACAATTAAATGAATCTTCTACCATACCTTATTGTTGTTGCAAATTTACAACATGACCATGTTAATGTAGTTTAGAAGCGTAAATTAAATAACAATATTTTGGAAAATCACTTAATCAAATGCAAATTATAAAAACATAAATTTAATGGTTACGAGAAAAACTTAACCAAATGGAAATCAGAAAAACTTAACCAAATGGAGATCAAAAAAACTAAAATAAACCCTTTTTTTTTACACATTTTTCTATTTAGGAAAACAAAAGTAAAAATACCTGGAGAGTGGAAGATGATATTTGAGGATCAGCGAAAGGTGACTTGAGATTTTGGAACTATGAGTTGTGCTTGTGAGTCAAACAAATTAGGGTTCATCTATAATGCTCATCATCGTCATCATGAATCAATTGAATACAAGAAATTAGGGTTCGGAGAGTCTAACCAATTCTGAGATGCTTGCTATTAGGGTTTGGAATTGATAATTTAGAAACGTATTTGCAATGTTTGTGATGAGGAAGAAGTTTGCGATTATGGTTTGGAATTAGAAATTTTGAAACGAATACTTGCAACTTGCCACGAGCAATGAGCATTGAGTTTTGTTCTGACTTGCGATAATAAACGCAGTGCATCTAATTTTCTACAAGGTGTGGGTAATTTACAAAATGGATCCAGTTATTCTTTTTCATGGTTTTTGTTTTACCCGACACCATGTCAAAATGGATTGGAATTAAATCTTAAAAAAAAATTTGTTTATAATGGTTTGGATTAGTTCACAGTTCTAATTCAGTTCAGCCGAACCTGTGACACCCTAAATTATAAATCCTAATTAGACCCTAAAATGAAATGCCAAATTAAAAATTCCTTTTCGAACACTTTGTTAATTGTAAAAAAATCTCCGGAAAATTCGGCGGAGTTTACTTTGTTTTAGGGACATTCCCAAAATGTCAATTTCTCCTGTTAAACCTGTTATAACAACATTTCAAGTGCATGTGTATGTTCATACCTATTCAGAAATATTTTCAACTTGATGGAATAGTTTAGGTCTCACAAAATATAACCCCTTTCCCAAAAGAAGTCCTAGACCCGCCCATAACAAGTAATTACATTTCATACCAAACATATTTATAACATAGTCAAATCCAAAAAGGGTCCAGGACATGCAGCATGTCCTAACTACACTACTTACACTCCCCGAAGGAGAGTGTACTCCTGCTCGGCCGGGGACAGTGTGTGCTCCTCTTTTGTACCTGTAATAAAAACAACAAGAAGGGCAGCATTACACAGAATTCAGGAAATAATATCTAAAGAGCTATAGTAATAAACTAAGCCTATTTACATAAAACAAACACGTTAATCACAATCAATTCCATGCATCATTCTCACTTTCCATTCTATTAACTATTTCATTTTTCTCCCTTGACTTTACTCTCTATAAATTTATTTCCTTTTATTCACTTTCTAATTTTCTTTAATTTCACCCCATTAGGACATTTCCACCTGTTAGGACATTTACACCCAATAGGACACTTTCACCTGTTAGGACATTTGGCACCCATCAGGACATTTCCACACCCATTAGGACATTTCATACCCGTCAGGACTTTTCATTTTCTTTAATTCCTTTAGCCACTTAATTCTCTCATGCTCTTTAGCCATTCTTGTTACTTAACTTCTTTTAATTGCGCATAATGATCCGTGGTGACACATTCTACACCTAACGGGACCTTTTCCACCTAATGGGATATTTTTACCTGATGGGACATTTTCACCTAACAGGACATTTGCACCTACTGGGACATTTGCACGTACTGGGACATTTGCACCTAACGGTCACCCAACCAGATCATTATTCAGCGCCACAAACACAGGCACATGCATACATCACATGCACAAACACATTCCTTTTCATTCACCCCTTATAATTAATTAATTTCCTATCCAAGATTATCATTTCACTCTAATTTTATTATCATCCTTATATTTATTTTTACCAAATCATTATCAACAAACTCGTCCACACATTACAAGCACACAGTATATAAACATAATTTCCTACCACATATTTGAGTCTGTTTCCTTTATTCATCCCTAACTTAAACTCTAATCATTTATTCCCATCAACACCACCCAAAACATTTAAATGTCACAATCACACACCTCAAATATTCATAATTTCATAAACAAACATACTTAAGTTCGTTCCGTTATTTTTACACCAAATCCATTACTAACATCAACTACCCTAATGTTCATAGTCATAACTACTCTTTCCTACCCTTAGCCACCACTATAATCACCCTAGAAATCATACCTTAAATAATGGTAACCCCCCTTATTACCTCTATGAAGAGAGAGGTAGCAACCAACAAACCCTAGTCTTACTCTTTTGCCCTTTCTCCTTAGAATCCTAAACCCTTGAATCTCCTTTGAAATCCCAAAAATGTAACTGTTGAGCATGTTGGTGTTTTGCCTAGAGAGGATTGGAATGGTGGAAGAGGTTTCTATTTGAATGGTTCTTGAGAGGGAGGCATGAAAGAGTGTATGCCTCCATGGCCACGGAGGTTAAAGCTCAAAAGGGGGTAAAGAGGGAGAGAGAGAGAGAGAAACGTGAATGATGATGATGATGGTTCTTTTGTCTTGAGTCTGGGTCTAGTGTGGATGATGAGAGTGGCGGGAGACAAGCTCTCGGGTCTCTTAGAGCTAGAAAGAGAAGTGAGTTGATGAGGAAGAAGAAGCACGAAGAGGAGAGGAAAAATGGGTGTACTGTTGGTTGTAAACTTTGTTTTTATTTGCCTTTGGAAATAAATGTGTGGTCCTAGTGAGAAGCTTCCCTTGGAAGCTTGGAAAAAAAGTGGTTATAATTTAATGGCTTCCTAAGGAAGCCACAAGTAAGTGATTGAGAGGGACCCAGGTCTGGCGCGTGCCTGGGCGAGGAGAACGGTGCGCCTGGGCGCGGAAAACGCAGCGAGAGCCATCTGATTTTGGCGCTGGTGCTCTGCCCCGATACCATAAGCCTGCAATTCGTTCAAGTATCACCAGCTCAGTGTGTTATCAATCTGACCAGATCGTGGTCGGTGCTCATAAACTGGGTGTCAACTAGTAGGCCTACAATTAAATCAGTCGGACAGGAGTCATGCGAACTGTGTTAGGACCGGACCTCGGTGCTCGGATCCTTGGAAGCACCTACTCGGACTAAGACAGGTAAAGCGAAATGCTTGGCGTGTGGAGGCCGATATATCCTGGCATCGATGCGAGATCAGTTTAGCCACTCTAACGAGACGCTAGGTACGTGGAGGCCGAGATGCCTTGGCGTCGATGCGAGGTTAGTGTGGCCTCTCGATGCTCGGTCGGTAATAGGTTGAACTTATAATCGGTTGACAGAAAACGACTTAATGCGGTAGGATGGCCACAACCAAGGGGTGTCAGACGAAATGAGGTCGGCTTATGACCCTGGTCGTCGCCTTTTTGTCGGCTAAGATGGGATAGATCGGACCGAGGTCTGATCTACTACACTCAAACCCTCTTATTCTTTGCTAAGATTTATAACTACTTCACTAAATCCCATCTCACCCTTCTGATCATCCCCAGATCTAACTCGAGTTTAATTGAACTAAGCTTGGAATGAAATTTGGGATGTTACAGAACCGACTTTTTTAAACACCCATACTTAGAACATGCTTCAAGTTTTAATCATCAAAGACATGACACATAAGACTAAAACTTGAAAAAATAATGAAAAGTGAAAACACAAACAATATCCCAAAGCAATGTTAAACCAAATCATACAAAACACAACAAGCGTTCTCATCCATATGTGCACATCCGTATTTTACCAATGAGACAACTGCATTATGTTTCCTACTACACTAGATATACCATCTTGTTTATTTTTTCCAATATAAATGCACTTATGCAAACATAGCACTCACCACCTCTCTCACATCCCGAGAAATCAAAGACAATCACTGGGTAAACTCAACAATTCATGCATGATGCATATACGATACAAGTATCAAGTAACAAAGGTATTCTTAAAATTAAAAGAAAATATAAAGGAAAAGCTCAAATAAAGTTTAGAGCGTCTTGCTTTCATATTTGAAAAAATTGTCATCCAATCGAGTTAGACAAAAAAGTTAAGCCACGAACAACATAATCTTATCAAGATCATTATATAGCTTATTGTAGGTAGCAATATCATGAAATATACCATGGAAATTAACTTAATGTCAAGCTATTTGAATAAATTACGAGTTGTTGTTCTTTAACATGACCATATTGATTATATTAGCAAAACCTATCCTAGCTAATATAATCAAGCGATTCTCTAAAATGTGCAAATATAATCAAGCGATTCTCTAAAATGTGCAAATATAATCAACATAACGTAGAATTGGAATACTGAATATCCACATACTATCCACTTATACTTCTAGTCAGACATATATAATTGGTAAACTAACATGACATTAATAATGTGTTGTCTGAATTAAACGGAGGTCCTTGAAAAATGATGTTTAGTCTGGTGAGAGAGGGTACTCTCGTTCCTACATACACATTCGAATTATGTTCAGGGGAATCAAGAGTACATAGTTCTTATGGGCACATTGATACTGTGCGTGGAAGAGATGTAGGCAGCGTATTGGAGAGTTCAGCGATAAGTCCCCTCTCCTAGGAAGGCCGTTTCGGATCCTGAGGCTATGGCTCTCAATATTGTTGGTGATGGCCTTCATGATGATGTGGATTCTCTACAATGGGGTTGTGACCAACTCCCACCGTGAGGTTTGCAGGAGTTTGATATTCTCTCTACTAGGATTCTTTGTGGGGAGTATGGATTTTTATTGGGTATACATTCTGTATGTGAGCACAATGATTGTACTCATTGTTGTTTTCGTTGATGTGTTTGGCCCTTTGATGGAGGTTGGTATTTGTAGGATTAACCTGGGTTGATTGGCCTAATGTATTTCTCGTGGTGGATCTTCTATCCGTGAGGATAGTAGTCTTCGTGTGATCTCATCTTATTCATATAATCGGTGATCCTCTATAATCTCAGATAATCCAGCATTTATCTCTTCTATCCGAGTTGTTATCTGTTGAAGATTGACTTCGTGATTAAGTCTCATGACTAGGATAGGTTTTAAAACCTATCCTAGCTCTAAGTCCTTGTTTGTAGGTTGTTTAAAATCGTGTCTTGTCCTAATTTATTTCTCGTTGGTCTATGTAGGTCGCCTTAGGATATCACGTAGGATAAGTTTCCTTATCTCATGACAGGACCAAAATATAAGCCCCTAGGTTGTTGCTCTGAAGTGGACTTCGAGCTGCGAGATATTCTAAGTCATGGATAACACCAAACTTAATATCGAAAATTAAATATGTTCTGTTATAAAATGATGTATTCTAAAGTTTTGATGACAACAAACAAAGCTCTAAAAAGGAGTTCAAGCTCAAACAAATATTTAAGAAGGAGATCAAGCCCATGCATTCATCTAGGAAAATAATGTAAGTCATGATATATCTAAAACTCAAGCTAGCCTTTAGGATACTAGGATATGGAGAAGAAAAAGTGAAAATCCTTTTTAAAAGTGTTAATCCAGTAACTAAAGTTGCAACAAACGTTTTTAATCAAAGTCTTAATTGTCTGGAACACAAAAATATATTTTTAATGAAATTTAGCATGAATTAATCGATTACTCTTGTGTTCTAATCGATTACTTTGTTGCATCACACAAAATCCAAAGAGTTTTGAATCGATTACTGAAGGTAGTGTAATCGATTACTTTTTCCAAAAGTAATGGATTACTCTATATATGGATGAACCGATTGCTTTGTTAAATCATACAATAATCCAGGGAGTTTTGAATCAATTACTTTTGTTTAAAATAATTAATTACTTGAAGGCACGAATCGATCACTTTTTTAAAAATCAGGTTAATGACTCTGGATCAATTGTATTTATTGTTTGGATTATTTTTTGATTTTCTGTGATCAAAATTCTAACTAGAAACCTCCCATGATCAGGTTTTCTAACAACTCACTCTCTTCTCTAACACTAATCCAAGTTTTTGAAAAACACAAAGAAGAACTCTTTTTCTTCTCCATAGCCATTATTTTCTTAAGAGCTTGAGTGTTAGCCAAACCATAGTTATAGTTCCTCAATTTGTATATTGTCATTATTTATACTATTTTCGAAGGTATCCTGTAGTGGTTAGGAGAAGCATCCATAGTGAAAGAAAGTGTGGCACCTTCATTATAATAGGGTGAGGCATCCTATTGAATGTATTTGAGGTTCTTTACGAAAGGTCGAATCTTAGTAGTTTGCAGGGAGCTCTGAAATTTTATTGAGGTTTGGAACTTCAATTGATCAATGCAAAAAATCCAAAGCATGTTGTAGAGGGCTTGGATGTAAGCTTGTCCGGAACCTAAAAGTGGAACTCACCATGGAGGTTGAACCAGGGATAAAAATCCTTGGTTTCATTTTTATCTATCCCTTAACTCTTTAATCTCTGTTGCGATTATTTTTGTTTTTAATTATCGTTTCCATTAAACTTTCAATTGTTATATCGTAACAAAAATTATTAATACACTTAATCCAATTCATAATTATATTTTCCATTAATTTTAGAATTTTTTAAAATAAAATTAATAACACTCGATGCATCCCTGCTCTCAAGGTTTGAAGTCAATTCCAACAATAGTATCAGAGCTAGATTGTTTCTTTAAAGGACTGAATAGTCTTAATAGAAGAAATGACTTCAAACTCTTCTTTTGGTGGTGAAGGGAGTGTTGGAAAACAAGAGGGTAGTACGAATCCCTAGAATGGGGGTGAATAGGCGAAGAGTACGCATCTTCACCAATTAAAAATTATCGCTTACTAAGGCCTTTAAAACAATTAGAGTAAAAACATATAAAACGCATATACTTGAATATATGATAATTAAGCACGCGGAATTGTAAAGGATAAAGGAAGAAAAGCGAACACAAGGATTTTATCCTGGTTCACATTAGTGTGTTAACGAACACTAATGCTACATCCAGTCCTCCCTCTTTGACGTGGGAGATTTTCTTCACTATGATCAAGAACACGTTATTACAAGTTATGTTTAAGAGAAAACTTTTCCCTTACACTTCACCATCCAAATAACCTCTTTGGAACTTGTATCCCCTAACTGAATCCTTCAAATCACAGCGAACCCCTTGCGTTGAAAGAACCTCCTTCAACCTCTTGAAATCTTCGAGAATACTTGATGAAAACCTTTCACCAAGTTGCAAAAGTACGAACGGTTGTTGTTGTTGTTAGAATGAAGCACCTTCTTCGTGCGGATGAACAACTCAATTGAAGAACACAAGTCTAATACTGAATTTGTAATCTAAGTGTATGAGAATGAATGCAAGTAATTGATTCAAGTGGGTATAGAAAGAGTATTATTCAAAACATGAGTTTGTTCTTCAAATCATATGTAAAAGTGAAATGATTCTCTGAAGAACTCCTTGATTCTCTGTAAAACAGTGTTAGAGCAAGTTTAGAAGTTGTGTTCCAGTTGTGTGTTCGTTGTATGAAGTTTAAGAACCTTTTTTATAAACAACTGGACTTGCAACGGCCATAATTCAGACAGTTTCAACTGTCAGTATCCGGATATCCTAGGGAGGTATCCGGATACCGCGAATTCAAATTCAAAAATCTGACGGTTGTAACATGAGGTATTCGGATACTTTGGAAAGTATTCGGATACTACGGTACAGAATATCCAAATACTTTATTTTTACTTATAAAAACTTATGTTTATATTTTTAAAACATTTTCTTCACTTCCAAAACACTTTAATTTAATAGAGAAATATTTTCTTAATGTGCTTCTTGTATTTTGAAATTAACCCACGTTGAATATTACTTAGCATGCATGTCGTATACTTTAGATTAAGATTAGTTTTATTCTAACTTAGACCCTAACCATTATGCATCTAGGGGACCTACTAAAAAATAAACGAGTACATTACAAATCAATAATCACCCCCTTTGACGCAGTTGAGCCTAATGTGATTTGCACGTTGACTTGCACATTTGGAATCATCAAAACTACCTATGCTTAGGCATTTTATCAACAGGGAGTTCTATTAATATTCCTTCCATGTTTGACAAGGTAGGTTATGCTTAATGGAAATCTAGAATGAAAATTTTTATTCAAGGAGTTGGATTTAAAGTTTGGGATGCAATTTAAAATGGACCCTTTGTTTCGACTCATGTGGTTGTTGAAATTATCATCAAGAAACCAATGAGTGAATGGAGTGAAGAGAAGGAGCAAAGAGTCCAATATGATTTAAAGGTCAAAAATATTATAACAACTGGTTTGAGTTATGATGAGTTTGTCTGGGTTTCTACATGTGAGACAACGCAAGAAATGTGGAACGCATTAGAAGTCACACACAAAGGAACCATTGAAGTGAAAAGGTCAAGAATGAACACGCTCACTAGAGAGTACGATTTGTTCAAAATGAATGAGGGAGAGTTCATCCAGGAAATTCAAAAATGCTTCCCATTGACAGTGAACCAACTTATGACATTTTGTAAAAAAAAAATTAATGAAGAATTAATTAACAAAGTGCTCAATTGTTTGAATAGGGATTGACAGCCAAAGTTGACTATTATCATGGAATGAAAGAACCTATCAACAATGACTCTCACAACACTATTTGGAAAGTTTCAGGAGCATAAAAGTGAACTCAAAAGGCTATCCCAACATGAACGGCGAACAAAACAGTGAAAGGGCTTTCTCTAAAAGCAAAGGTCTCCACGGAAGAAGGATACATTGACGCAAAGATCCTTATTAATAATGAACATATGAGCCTGCTTGCAAGAAAGTTTGTAAGATTCCTGAAAAAAAATGGGTAACATCAACAATTATTTTGGGTCTATGTAGTGCACCGATGTTCAAAAGGTAACTTTATTCACATTTATAAAGATGAGAGAAGCTGAGGCATGGCGGAATCATGCAAAACAACTATTAAAGGCAAAGCAAAGAGTGGTTACCTAGGAAGTTTTCAAGAAAAAGTTTCTTGAAAAGTATTTTCCCAAGGATCTGAGAAGAAGAAAAGAAGTAGAATTTTTATAGTTAAAACAAGGGAACTTGAATGTTGGCGAGTATGCTGCGAAGTTTGAGAAGTTAATTAAATCTTTCATTTCAAATTCATCACTAAGTTGAGTCTTCAACTTCTTGACATCAGACAAACCATTAGCAACGATGAACATATCATCAACATAGAGAAACTAATAAATGAACGAACCACCTTGGAACTTTCTATGGTATACACAACTGTCATAGTCACATCTGGAATAATTATGACTTAACATAGGTATCAAACTTTTTGTACCATTGGCGAGGAGATTGCTTTAAGCCATATAATGACTTCATTAAGAGAGAAACATGATCTTCTTGCCCTTCAACTATGAAACCTTGTGGTTGTTGCACGTAAATTTGTTCTTCAAGCTCGTCGTAAAGAAAAATCATTTTTACATCAAGTTGCTCAAGCTCCATATCAAATAGAGAAATCATGGCTAGTAACACCTGGATGTAACTATGGTTCACAACGGAGAGAAAATTTCATTGTAATCAACCCTTTCCCTTTTGGTTGAAACCTTTTGCAACTAAACATGCCTTGTATCTAGGTACTTCTACTCCAGATAACCCTTTCTTTTTCTTGAAGACCCATTTGCAACCGACAATCTTCTGTCTTTTCGACGGTTTCTCTGACTCCCAAGTTTGATTCAAGTGAAGAGACTCTAATTCCTCACCCATATCAGAAATCCACTCTACATACTCATCACCAAAGATAGCCTCATTTTATGTTGTGGGTTCTCAAGCTTAAATGTCCTTTGCAACCGATAACGCAAATGAGACTATGTCTGCATGACCATATTTATTAGGTGGTTTTTATATGTCTTCTTTCTCTATCTCTTGGAGATTATATTTTTTTAGTAGAATCTCTTGCTCTTCAACAACTTCTTAATCTTCTTCTTGAATTGGTTGATCAAAAGCAACATCTTGAACTTTCATTGGTTGTTCAACCTTAAGCTCCACCTGCTTGTTGTTATCATCTTCTTTCTCTGCATTGCCAACCTCCTTTGTCGGATAAAGCATGGATGATTCGTTAAACTTAACATCTATGTTGATTATAAATTTTGGTGGCTTAGTTTTAGTACTGCATAATTTGAAACCTTTCACTCCGGATGCATAACCGAGAAATATACATTTTTGTGCTCTTCCGTTAAGCTTCCCAACATTAATATGACCATATGCAAGACATCCACAAATTCTTAGATTAGAATAATCAGCTGGAGTGCTAGACCATACTTCAATTGCAGTCTTTAATTCAATTGCAATATACGGAGACCGGTTCACCAAATAACAAGCCATATTAACATCTTCAACCTAGAATTCCTTTCCAAGCCAGCATTAGAGAGCATGCATTGAGCTCTATTTAAAATAGGTATGTTCATACATTCTGCAACTCTATTCTATTATGAAGTATTCCGCACAGTACTACTATACGTCTCATTATGATTGTGTTCACACAAAACCTATTGTACTCTCCTTTACAAAACTCTAAACCATTGTCAGTTCAAAAATGTTTGATTTTCTTACCAGTTTAATTTTCAATCAACACTTTCCATTTCTTGAAAGAGGAGAAAGCATCACTCTTGTTATCAAAAAAAGTAACCCAAACTTTCCTTAAAAAATCATCAATGAAAGTTAATAGGTGTCTACCATCACCCATTGACGGGACAAGTGCGAGACCCCACAAATCAGAGTGAATATAATCAACTATGCCCTTAGTCTTGTGAATGGGAGTGTTAAAGTTGACTCTGATCTGCTCCCCGTAGACACAATGTTTACAAAAGTCAAGCTTCCCAATCTTATGATCCCCTATCAAGCCCTATTTGTTTAAAATAGACATTTCAGCTTCAATCATATGCCCTAGACGCATATGCCACAACTGAGTAGTATCAAAATGTGAATCAAGGTTGTACACACAAAAAAAAAAAAAACATGTGAATTAAGGAAAACCAATACAGTTACAACTCCAACAATTTTTTCCTAGATGAGTCTTACACACAGAACATGAGGGGTATTTCCTCAGTGATGTAATCTTTCCTTGATTGTTGACATAGGGTCTGTTCGGCAAAACTAGTTTATAGTTGTGAGCTTGTAACTTGTAGCTATGAACTTCTAGCTTGTAGCTGTTAAGCTAGCTAGGAGTTGCGAGCTTGTAGCTGGAAGCTTATAACTGTTTAGCTGACTATTTAAAATAGTGTTGTTCGGCAAAACTAGCTTTTGAAGTAGCTAAAAGTTATTAAATGACCAAAAAGGACATGCAACATTTTATAATTTTAGATTTTTCAAATTTTTTTCCTTATTAATTAAATAGATAGTTAATTAATTAATTAATTAATAAAATATAAAAATTATTAAATTGTAATTAATTAAATTCATTTTTTTCTTAATTTATTAATTATGTAGTTAATTAATTAAAGGGTAGTAAAATAATTTTAAATTTTGTTTGAGGATATAATTGGTATATGATTTATTGAAAGCTAGTTTAGTTTCTAGAAAGCTACTTGAAGTAGCTTTCTAAAAGCTAGCTTTCAAAAGCTACAAGCTCCTTTTTTAAAAGCTATAAGCTCCTTCTAATTTGTGTTCACCGAATGGGGCTAGTAGCTTATTGACTGAATCTAAAAGCTCCTAACTAGCTAAAAACTCCTAACTCGTATTGCCGAACAAAGCCATAGTCTACAAGTTGTACATGAGCCCTTTTTTTTGGGTTCCTATAAATTCATTCATTTGCTTAGGAAAAAAAGAAAAAAGAAAACTTGTTTTTTCCTGTCTTTTCCTACATACATGCTACACTGAACAAAGATAATAAATTTACAATACACAAGAGAAAAAAAATACTTAGATGAGAAGTTCCATTATTCAGTGCAGTTGTCCAAGTCTGATCATAGGAAACTGGTCAACTAATGGTGATTTTCCTGTAAGTTCCTTAACAACCTGCTCCATGGTTGGACGAGAATGTGGACTTTTACTCAAGCAATCAAGTGCCAGCATAGCAATCAAGATCACCTCCCCAACAATTGGATTCTTCGAAGGTTGAGGAAGCCGTTGGTCTAAAATATCAATCAATAGCAAATTATTAGCCATTGCCATTGTAGATGATGACATAAATAAAGAGACAAGATCCCCTGGATGCTTTCCCATAATGGTTTCCAAAGCAAGTACTCCAAAACTGTAAACATCGCATTTCTCGTTCACTTCCATCGTCTGCGCTAGCTCTGCAAAAGAAAGTAATTACATTATCTTAGTGACATTATGCTTAAACCAATATTGGTTTTAATAGTAGTAGCTTGTGGTTTTTTTTACATGGATTATGATACTTGCACATCACTTGTTTCCATCACATTTGCATAACTCTAATTCTTGATTTTGGGATTAGTTCAATTGTTGCACTTGTGAACCAATCCCTATGAAGAATTTGGATACATCAAAAGTGGTGTAAATGAAAAATGTTGCCATCATTTCCATGTTCAAATAGATGGGAAAATTGTCTAACCTGGAGCAGCGTATCCGAAGGTGCCTGCAAATGCCGTCCAAGTGTGTGAACCAGGACTCAGAAACTTTGCTGTCCCAAAGTCAGAAACATGAGCTTCATATTCCTGATCTAAAAGAACATTCTTGCTCGAAATATCACGATGAATTATAGGGGGTGAGCAGTCATGATGCATATAGGATAAAGCATTGGCCACACCTTTAACAACATTCACCCTCTTTTCCCAATCAAATGCATTTGCTTGTGTGTCCTCTTTCAGTATTTGATCCAAGCTGCCTCCTTCCAAGAACTCATAGACCAAAAATGAAAACTGTGAATGCAGACAAAATCCATAGAGCTTTATAATGTTCCGGTGCTTGATTTCTGTCAAGGTTTGAATCTCACTTGTAAAAGCTTTTATACTGGACATTTCCTCACTATTTACCAAATGAAGTTTCTTCACCGCAACGACCTGGCCTGCAGGCAGTTCAGCCTTGTAAACACATCCTTGCCCTCCCACTCCAATGAGATACTTGTCATCAAAATTCTCTGTAGCTTCAATGATAGTTTCAAACATCATTTTCCCATCATAACTCCATATGGAAAAGAGTGCTTCACTCTGTGCTTCTTGAACCTGTTTTTCCTTCTCATTTCTTTTTCTTCGACAAAGAATGTACACTGAAACTGCCACCCCACAAAATACTATTGCTAGAGCGCCAAAGATTATAAATAATATCAATTTGATGACTTTGAGGCTCTTTTGACTGCTGGTGGTTGGGCAAAGCGCAAAGCCAGTAACATTACCACACAAGCCTTTGTTATTTTGCAACAATGAGGCATTACGAAAGGCTTGAATTTTTGGAATTGGCCCTTCTAACTGGTTGTATGATACGTCAGCAGCATTCAAGCTTAACGTAAGATCAAAACTGGAAGGTATGGTCCCTGAAAGGCCATTATGGGAGAGATTCAACATTTGCAAGTGCATCAATATTCCAAGCCGTGTTGGTATTGTCCCAGTCAACAAATTGTCACTAAGATCAAGAGATACAAGAGATTGGCTAAATTCAGAGGGAATGCTTCCCTCCATGTTGGTGTTGCTCAGATTCAATTCCAACAACTTGGGTAAGCCCACAATTTCTTCTGGTATTGTGCCACTGAAGTGGTTTCTTGACAGATCCAAGTGTTCAAGATTCGACAGCAATCCTATTTCTTTGGGAATGTTTCCTGAAAGATGATTGTTGCTGATCCTGAGTTCAACTAGTGATTTCAAATTCCCTAGTTCCATTGGAAGCTTTCCTATTAACTGATTCAATGAAAGGTCAAGCACGCCTAGCTTGGTTGCCGTAACAAGTTCTAGAGGTATGCCACCAGAAAGATTATTGTTTCTAATGATAAGTCTAGTAAGTTGAGGGCATTTCCCCCAATTTGGAGAAACTTTACCATAAAATCTATTGCCGCTCAGATCAATATAGTCCAAATTTGGATAGACATCGAAAGCTTCTGTTATATCTCCTTCAATTTGATTTTCATCAAGCCTGATCCTCGTGATACTAGAGCAGTTCTTCAGGCTTGTTGGTACTGGACCAGAAAAACTGTTGTGATCAGCACCTAAGGTTTCTAGATACCCACCTAAGCAGATTTGTGGTAGCTGACCACTGAAATTATTATTGGACAACTGCAAGTTATTCAAGTTCTTAAGGTTATTCATTTCTTGTGGAAGGCTACCACTAAGTTTGTTGTCGGACAATTGCAGGTCGTCGAGCACTATCAAGTTTCCTATGGTGGAAGGAACCGGCCCGGAGAGATTGTTTTCTGCAAGGCTGAGCTGTGTCAAACTGATCAGATTTCCTATAGAGGCAGGAATTGATCCAGAGAAGTTATTTGTGATCAAGTACAATACGGAGAGCTTTGTCAAGTTTCCAATAGAAGGAGGAATTTGTCCAGAAAGCTGATTTCCACCAAGTGCAAGGTAATTCAAATTGACTATGTTTTCTACAGAAGATGGGATTGATCCAGAAAGTTTTTTATTGTAAGAAAGGTCAAGCTCAAACAGATTAGTCAAGTTCCATATGGAGGGTGGGATTGGACCAGAGAGGGTGTTTTTAATAAGGTAAAGAAAATTTAAATTGCTCAAGTTTCCAATTTCAGTAGGAATAGTACCAGAGAGACTGCTCTGTGACAGATCAAGAAACTTAAGCTTTGTCAACATTCCAATTTCTTTGGGAATGGAACCTTTAAGGTAGGGATTTATTGCAATGCCTAGGTACTCCAAGTTATTCAATTTCCCAATTTCTGGAGGAATGTAACCTTCGAAATCGTTGCTTCCAAAATCTAGATGAGTTAAGTTGGCCAAGTTTGCTATGGAAATAGGGATTGGTCCAGTGAGATTGCATATAGAAAGATCCAACTCATTTAAACTCCTCAATGTCCACATTTCTTGAGGAATGGAACCATTGAAAGAATTGCTAGACATATTCAGATGATGAATTCTGGATAAGTTACCAATTTGTGGGGGGATGGTTCCATAAAATAAATTGTTGCTAATATCTATGCTGAGGAGATTTGGCAAGGAGGAGAAGCTGAGTGTGTAGAGTGTACCTTTTAGTCCATAATTTGGAAGACTTATGCTGTAGACTGACTTGGACTTATCACATAGAATTCCTTCCCATTTGCAAGCACTAGTAGTAGAATTCCATGATGCCAAGAGAGTTTGGCTTTTGTTGTCAAGACTTGCTTTCCAATTCAATAGAGCATTTGCTTCACTGCCTTCAGCTGGAGGTTTATCATTGACAGTAGCAGTGGCCAAAGATGCCATCCTGGAAAAACCAGCAACTTGGGTGGAAGAGAGTGTTAGAATGACACACAAGTTTATGAAGAGACTTTGATAGAGTGCTGCTAGATGAATGGAGTATGCCTTCACAAACAAGGTCGCCATGAATTTGGTATGATAGGATTTCTGTGGTTTTAATAGAATATCAAAGACTGCACATGCTTGTAAATAAATGGCTGGTATGTTTGTGTTGATAATTGAAGTTGGAAGATGCTTGTATATAAATTAAATTATTAACTATTTGGTTTCAGTCCAAATATGAACACACTTTGGTGGTTGAAGCCTCTCTCTATGCTATGCCTAAGAGCTAAGACACGCTCCGCTATGATTGTGTTATCAAACTCCTCTATTTTGGAACGAGGTCCATGTTTTCATGCTTCACATTACTTTTATGAAAAGCACGTATTACATATTTTAATCACTCTTATCCTTATTATAAATCACCTCCTAGAAGATTTTATTTGTCCTAATTATAAGTTACTTTATGTTTTCTATGAATCATTTATTGTTTTTTCTCTTTTTTTGCTCTTATTAAATATTTCGACTATCTTTGTATTTTTTGTTGTTCATTAACGAGGGTGAACTTTCCAATAAAAATTAAGAAGGTAAAATTGTAATGTTACAATAGATTTTAATAGAATTCATAAAACTAACTACTTTCTTTGGTATGTGTAATTCGGTTAAGTATGTCCTATAAAAAGACCGGAAGGAGTATTTGCTTCCGTTCCTATTTATCTGTCATATTTCAAACAAAACACGTCCATTAAGAAATCCAATCATTACTCAAATTTCCAATGCATTAATTATGTTTTTTCCTACTATACCCTTTCTCTCTCTATAATCATTAATTTTTCTCCACTACTTACATAAACCAAGACATATTAAATAGGGGCAAACATGGAAAATAACATTTATTACACTCTTGAAATCCTCAGTACGACAGATAAAAAGAAACAAAAAATCTCTTCAAAAAACGACAGATAAAAAGGAACGAAGGGAGTAATTGAAAATTACTTTAGGTGTAAACAACATTATTGTCCATGGACTGAGACTTGAGTCTGATGTGAATGGGACCGCGTTTCACTTTTCCAACTACTATTTTTTTGTTTTTGTTGTTTGTCTTGCTACTAGCTGATGCATATTAACCACTTGATAATTTATGCAGGGCATGCATTACTTACACATGTGTGAACTTGTTTGTAAGGTAATCTCGGTCCTATTTACAAGATCTTTTTTGAGATTTTGAATTTTCATTATTATTAAAAAAAAGTAGTTAAATTTGTTAGTGACATTGCAAATATAAAAATTTCATATACCTTTTTTAAAACTATACGTATAATTATTATTATTAGAACTCTATAAAGTCTTAAAAAGTGTTGACTAACAGGATGTTTGTAGAAAAAAGTAATTAAATGTTATTGAAAATTAAAATGGGAACTTATAAATAGGACAAAAATAAAAACATCAAAAAAGGTCTTATACCAGAGAGAGTAATTTATAATCACATGATTCACATTTCTTTTAGTTTATTATCATTAAATATAATTCTTCTTTGCTTTTATAAGTTGTACTATTAGATTTTCAACGATCACATTGTATGTCTCTTTAGAGACATTCCACTGTTGCACAATATTTCATTTCGGAGAGGAATCAATTTGGTCCCTGAATTACTGTGTCATTATCATATTGGTTCACATGTACATTGTTGGAAAAAAAAAATGACACGTATACATATGTTCGTATAAGATAAACAATGATTCATAAACCAATTTGATAGCGAAAAAAAAACATAAAGGACCAATATAAAACCAAAAAACATAAGGAACCAATTTAAAATTAAAAAATAAGGTAACCTTTTTTTTTTCCCTCGTCATAATGTTGCATCATTTGATAATTATCTCTATTATTTTTCAAATAAAAGTATAATAACAGATTATAATGTAAGCAATAGTTCAAATATAGTTCAGTCTTGTATCAAGCTCCACTCTCTTATTTATAATAATCTTTTAACTTCTACCATTACAACAAAGTCCAACTAAGCGCGCATCAAAATATCTGTAAAGACATCATTTATTGAAATATAAATTAATAAATTGAATACATCTGAAAAGGCTTTTAAAGAACATTTTTATGAACAGGAAACGAATTGGAACAGAATATAAGAAAACCAACCTCTCTATAATGCACTTTTCTCTCTTAGACTCGATAATATACTATGTAATCTCATTACTCTTGCATATACACTAAACTGCTGCTATAACATATAACACAGATTTGCATTATTTTTCACTCCCAAAAAAAAAAAAAAGCAGCTCTTTAGAAGCTCAGGGAACTTGAAAAAATCTGCTATTAACCCCTGTTCTGTACAGATGCAACTTTGATGCACTACTAGTAACCTTAATCTCGGTGTTAGCAGCTGCAAAAAGAACATCACCTTCAGTGACTACTTGTCCTTTTGGTGATCCTGTATTCATTGTTCCTTCCCCAAATGTGATCAAAAAGATGGAAGGACCTGGGACTGCAGGGAATACCACTGTTTCTCCTTGAGGAAGAACACAACGATCGATCTCAAACTCCTCGAATGGTGGGATATATCGATTCACATATGGATTCAGAGGAATTCCTCTCAAGATCTCAGGAGAACCCTGTCAAATGATAGAGTTAAAATGACATTGAATACTGTGTCTCACATATCATGCCACGTACCGAGTTACAATTGCAAAACTATATGTCTATATCTTCCCTCAAAAACCTAAGTTCAAAAGGTATATATAGAGTTTAACTTCGATGTACTGTCAGTGTAAAAAAAATATACATATCACTAAATGTGTGACTTTAAGGTAGCTATTATAAGAGTCAAACATTTTTAATGAGGTAAGAACACATGATTGTTATCATGACTTAGTGACAAGGTGTAAGGCTAAAACACAATATTTAACGACGCTACCATGACATTCCTATCTAATATAACCATGTAGCAGCAAATCCCTATGATAAGAACCTTGGGAGAACCACACCACAAGAGCTAGCCGTTGTGGTTGGAGAGCCCAAGGCCTTGTAAACTCCACACTAGAATCCCATACTTCCAATGTGGGACTGAATTCCCATACCTTGCAATTGGATCCTAACACCCTATTAACAAACTGAATATCTGACTGAAATCCTACTATTAACAACATTGACGTATGATTTACCTGTTTGTATGTGAGCATGGAACAAAGAGTCTGGACATCTCTAAGTTTGGGAGTTAGGCCAGCTCGCACGACATTGTCCGAAGTTGCCATGCATTCAACACACTCCCCAGACAAATATGCATGTGGTTCATTTGCCCCAAGGAACAAGGCTTCACCAGGGTTGAGTTTCATATGGTTAAGAAAGAAGGCTGCTATAACCCCAATATCAGCTGGGTATTGTTTTTCCAATTGCAGCACCAGCTGCTCCTTCTCTGTCAACTGCCTCACCTGATGCAAAATGAAAATATAATGCTATCAATTAATCACGCTGGCAACTCATGTGTCTCAACAGAAGTGTTAAAAAGGGAAACAACTGTTCTCAGAGTGAAGTTGCTTCAGTACCCTTTATCCAATGCATAAAAAGGAGGTACAAAAATACAAAACAAAAACAAATTACTGCAGAATAAGTAGAAGTACTTTTGATCTGGACCGCAAATATCATGTGATCCTAAGAACAGACTTAAACCACATATTTCTGATCCTCTGCAAAAATATGCAATGTATCTCTAGATAACATTCATGACACATTCATAATGATTGTCTTTTTTGGTACAACAAGGTTTACATTTCACGCACACTTGGGATAAAAGGAATGAATTTATAAACCCACATAAATAAAATTGAACATAAGCTTAAAACTTAAAACTAAACAGGACAAGTAATCAACTAACCTCACTTTCTTTATGGAGACGACTTTTCAATCTGTTTACTGCATCAGCTATTCTCTCATTATTAGCAGACATGAGGAGAGTGAACACTGCCTGTAAAACAGATTTCAACGTCTCTTCACTATCCTGATCACTGGTTTGCAAGACCAGGTTAGCATTTTTAGCACCAACCAGCTGTTCAATTTCAGGAACAGTATGAAGCACAGCCTTAAGCTCCTAAAAAGAAACAAAACATATTGGTCAATTACAACTATGCAATAAATCTACCATGAGTAAGTTCCAACACCAAGAAGACAGGAAAAAAGACAAGAAAAAAGCTAAAAAACTGAGAAGAATTCATTGATCTACACAAGAACCATTCAAGCGCTATTTATGGAAAGATGAAACAGGTGAATTCGTTTGCCCATTATAGAAATTAGAAAACATCTTTGATTGATGATTAGAAGTACAGCACTCAATTCATATCAAACTACAAAAATATTCTCAACCTAAGATTTAGTTTTTCATGCGGTGAACAGAAGCTCAGTAATAACATCTGTCTTGCTTGACTGAACAAATAGACATTTTCACACGAGCTAAGTAAATGCATGGACAAAATGCAGATTAAATTCTTTAAGAGTTGCAGAAATTAACCATGACAGTATCATTATATGAATTCATGCATTAATTAAAAGGTTTCTTTAATCTTTAGTCCATACTCCATACTTCCAAGCTGCTCAAAGCTACACCAGTGATTATACACATCAAGCAGAACCACATATGCAGGTGAACCAACAAAAAGTAAAAACAGACATCAAAATCACCCAAAAAAATAAAAACTAAAAAACCAATCTTATGCATAACACAAATTAAAGTAATGTAACTGTTGTTTAGGTCAACAATAGAAAGACATCAAACTTCCACTATTTGCCATGTGGCCAACAACACTTCCATTCCATGTTTGATTAACTCAAACTGTTACCATTTTACTTTTTCACATGGAGCTCTTAATAAATTAATTGTTTGGTCCCCTATCACAGGTTGTTATTGCATCAGAAAGGAACCTGTGACCAAGGGGATATGTGATTGACATTTATTAATGCTAGTAAAGTGAACAGAAAAAAGGTTCTTCAGTCAGTCACATCATTAGGGAATCATAGGTAACAGGTGAGAAGTTCTTTTCAAATCACTTCTTAAAGTACTACATGAACACCAAATTTATTTTAATGTTTAAAAAACTGACTTTAAACATATCTAAAATACCAAATATTATATATAATAATAATTATTATCATAAATAACTAGACCGCAGACAAAAAAAAAAGGTATAAGTCTAAGCTGTTTTTTGTCAAATATAAGCCTCATCATGTTTGTTCTGCTATAACAACAAGGGAAGTTCTTTGATGCTCCCCTTTTTAAAGGATATTCATGCACTCTTTTTTAATTTTTTTCATGAAAATTCTTTTTTACTTTGCTCTTAACATTAATTTCATCCACTTTTATTCTACTGCAAATAGTTCAACACCGTTACCTTACTTTATCACCGTTGTCGCCATATCCAGCTTCACTTATGACAGTCGTTCCACTAACATAACATTATCATTTACCTCAACAATCTTCCAACAAATGACGATAGATGTCATCATCTTCTACTTATTTTAACATTAGTGTTACAATTTATCATTATTTCAACTTTTAATCTCAATTATCAAAGTTTTTAATTATTAAATCAATGATATAATGAAAGGGAGTATTGAAACAAAACATATATTGCAGTTAAGTTGCTCTTATAACAAGCATATATTGCAGCACTAAAATTAACTTCAAATAATAAAATTCAAAGGAAAAAAAAAAAAGTGCACCCCAAGTTTAGTCCAAATGAAAAGTCTTGAAGAATCTCAAATACCAATCAAAATAGTCGATTTGGGGACAACTGATAGGAACACAGTAGGACCAAGTTGTAATTTTTGATTGCTTAGGTAGAAGGAACTCTAAGAGTAGCAGTAGCAGTAGCAGTACCTTAAGAGTGATAAATCCGCAAAGAGCCTCAAAGTGTGTGATAGCCAGAGCCATCTCAGGTTTATGATTCCCATCTTTATACAAATCAGGATGCAATTTGTGCAGTCTCGTAGCCAACTCCTTATCCGGGTGGGCCTGTATAGACAAGGCTTTTCCCACCGACAGCACCTATCACAAAGAAAAGAACAAAACATGAGAAAGAAAGTGGATGATGAGAAATGAGAAATGAGAAATGAGATACCTTGAACAAGAAAGGGAGATCACGACCACCCCATTTGTTGTGACCAAGAACATGAGGATTGTTAGAAATCCAAGACTTGAGGGTAATAGCGACGGATTGAGAAGCGTGGAGAAAGGAGGGGCCGGAATCGTGGGTACCCATCCAGAGCTCGGCGTAGGGCTTATCGGGATCGAACGGGGAGTTGGAATTGAGAGAGGAGAGTCGTGCGACGGTGGAGTCTCGGCCCGGGAGACCCCAATCGTAATTCTGCACAGAGCATCGGAGTTTCAGGAGAAGCTTCTGTTGTTGTTGTTGTTGTTGTGACTTGGTTGCTTCTTTTTTCTCCATTGTGTTGTGTTGTGTTGTGTTGTGTTGTGTTGTTGGTTGATTAATTGATAGAAGAGATTGTTAGAGAGAATGAGAGTGAGAATGAGAATGGGGAGATGGGGTTTTGCATTGCATTTGCATTTGGTAATTGGTATTTGAAGGGAAGGGAGAAAGGAAGGAAAGAGGTGGAGGATGTCTTTTTGTTTCCCTTGTTTGGTTCTTTCTTCTTATCTTTCAAGTTTCCAACTTTGTTGCTTCTTTCTTTCTTTCTTTCTTTCTCTGTCGGTTCTCTCTCTCTCTGTCAGTCTTTACCTGGGATCTTTCAGCAAGATAACCGTGATGTAAACTCCAACCAAGGAGAATATGATCCAAATGAAGATGTCATGTATCACTTTTTTTTTCCCCTTTTGCCGGCGTGATGTTCATTTTTTTATTAAAGGAAGAAAAATATATAAAAAGAATTAGAGAAAATGGATAGTGCACCGACAATGTAACGATTTTTTACACCATCATCATATCATCCATCATTGATGTATTATTAATCATTTATTTTTAATTAAAAGTAAAACACATAAACGGTGGATGATCAACCGATAGTGTAAAAAACATTACACCGACGGGAGCACTCCCATTATTCTAAAAAATTAAGTATAAATAAAAATTATAAAAAAGAGTTATAAGAATATAATGATTGATTACCAATGAGGTATGGCACACCTGACTCGAGACTTTGTCCTAGGTTTGCAAGGACACGGGTTCGAATCTCACCTCGGCGATATAAGCTTGTCACTTCTTCGGGAGTGGTTGTTCTCCTTCGCGCAATTTGCAGGCTATGATCTGGAGGCGGAATTGCCCATCAAAATCGTCAATGTGCGGCAATGACGATGAGATTTCCCTCGTAAATAAAAAAATATAATGATTGATTTGATTTTATCAATGTCTTTATATATTGAGAGAATCGTGAAGTAAATAATAAATTGATTTAAATATTATTATTATATATTATATGAGAAGTAATTTGTTTATACCAGGTTAAATTATGTCAATTTAGCTAATAATTTTTTATACAAAATAAATTTAATCAAATTAATCATTGAATTAAAAATATTTATCCTATAAACCTTCTATTTCAAATTTAACAAAAAAAACCATAAAAAAAATTTATTTATGGAGTTCTAGTAGTACAAGTTTAATACTTCTTGTCTTCTTCTATTTCAAATTTAACAAAATATATTCTTTTGCAATATTTTTGAAAAAAAAATAAAACTCAATTTTCTCCATAAAAAAAATCTTCTAGTTCTATTACACACAAAAATAAATTTTTTATTGCACCAAGCACACCAAAACTTGTTTATTATTTCATTTATATAAGTTAAAATTAATGTAATATATATTTTTAAAATATATAAAAAATTAAAATATATATTAGTTGATATATTAATCGATATTTAAATTTTATCAAATTTTAGACAAATGATATAAATAGTGAATAGTAATTAATCAATGGGTGAATTTATATAATTTGTGTAAAAAAATTCTAAATTGTGTAAATACCAGCACGATATGTATTATATTTAAGGCTAAATTATTTATTTGTTCTCATATCTTACTTTTCAATTTCAAATTCGTTCATTACGTTTTTTTGGTGTCATATTAGTTCATCATATTTCTTTTTGCTATCAAATTGGTCTCTAAGTTAATGTTCTTCATCCTACGTGTCAATATATTATTGGTCCACATAGCATTAACAGTGATTCAAAGACCAAATTGATAGTGAAAAGAAACATGAGAGACGAATATGATAAAAAAAACGTAACGAACTAATTTGAAATAGAAAATAACATAAGGAACCAAATACGCAGTTTAACCTATATTTAAAGCTCACAAGCATGAGCAAATTTTTTTTTAAGGTAATAGAAACAAAATTGACATTTTATTGCATATTTTGTTTGGTGTATCACAATGTTCTTTCATTAGAAAGTGAAAAACTAATCTTCCGAACTGGGTAGTTTATAAGGCCTCACTACTTATGCAACTCCTAAAAATCGAGTCTCAAATTATAGAAGACTTTGAGATTACAAACCCCATTTAATATCCTCAAACCCCAAATTTTAATGTGAAATTACCAAATGTCCAAATTAAAAAATTACTAAAATACAAACCCCATTAATTATCCCCAAACCTCTTTTTACCAATTATAGCAAGTTACTATTCCTTGTTTTTCCAAAAAATAAAAAGTCTTCCCCTCTTTGATCACTCAACTTCTCCTTCTCCCTTCTCCAAAATATGGCTTCCGATCAGCAAGGTTCACCTTTTTTTTTACTGCATGGACGTTTTCCAACCTTCCAGAGTCGGAAAACAATTTTCCGACTCGGGTGTCTTGGAATTTGACCACAATTTTCGACCCCAATATCTCGGAAATTATGAAAATTTGAAAAAAAAAATAAAAAAGTTCCGAGACCTGGATCTGCATTATTTTCAAAATGTGTTATACCCAAACATGTCTGCTTCTGCATTATTTCTATATAACAACAATTAACCCAAAAGATACAGACAAACTTTGCATAAGTCTCTTACAAGCACACGAATCTTAGAGAGAGGCTGACGACAACGGAGTGAATGGCGATGGTGGCGGCATGAGGGGCGACGATAGAAGGGCGGCAACGATGGCAGTGAGAGGCGCGACAACAGTAGGGGTGAGTTGGGGGAGTTCTCCCTGCTGTGAGAGAAGAAACGAAGCACACGAACCTTAGAGAGAAGCGGACGGCGGCAGCGTGAGGGGCGACGGCGGCGGCGGCGGGAGAGGACGACCGTGGTGGGAGGGGTTGGGAGAAGAAAGGGAATGTATGTATTGTGAAGAGAAGTTGGGACTTGGGAGAAGAAAAGGTACTTTAGTAACTTGAAGTCTAGATTTGGGGTTTGGGGATATTATGGGGGGTTTGTAATCTATTACTCTTATAGAATCCTTTTACATCTCAATATTTAAAAATTTGGTAAGCAGCCACCAAACCAAAAATGTTAGATATATTTTTTTACATATTTAATCATATCTAAATACAAGCAATTTTAAGTAACTCTCAGTTATTGATTATAATTCATAATTTTCATGTTATTGAGTTTAGAATTAAAAAAGTCTACAAATCTTCTGAAGATGCACATTTGAAACATAAGATTACTCAAAGACCGACTTTTTTTTTTGGTCCATGATCGGAGTGTACACCGCCGACCGCAGTAACTAATCTCTTCGCTGGCTTATAGGCATCTCTAATGGGTGGGAAAGCTGGCTCCACTCAAAGACCGACTTGAAATTATAAAATAAATTCGATTATGAAATATGTCAATTTTTAAATATAGACTTGGAGTTCTTTGTTTGCAACGTTGACTTGATTTGTTTGCCTAATACATTACTTAATACTTGGGTTTACTTTTAGTCCCGGTTTTTTTGGTTATTGTGGTCAACTAAATAAATTATTAATTCCTTATCGTGGGTATGGAAAATGTTTTGTTAGTAGAGGCAAAAGCTACTTAGATGATCTCGACATTTTGAAGAAGATTAATTTTAGACTATCGGTTAGAGAATACCCTTGGTGCGTTAAAAAAATACAAATTACTAATTTTTTTTTATCTGATGTTCTTATATATGTAAATAACGTAAACAATGAGTAACTTGATTTAAACGCAATTTAACTTGTCATAAATTAATGGGATTAATTGACAACATGTTGGTGAAGTTTATTTTTTTTGAAGAAAGTGATTAATTGACTTTTTTTGGGTGAAGTTATAAAAAAAATTGCAGAATATCTATGCATCATTTTCATTTTTTCCTTGCAAGTATCTACCAATGATTTTTTTTTTATATATGGAAATCTACTTATGATTTTGAAGTATTTATCCATGGAATATATAAATGATTCTTTATATTTTGTATTAATGATTTTTTTTAATGTATGTTTTTAAGAATTTGTTAACAAATTCATCATAAAAAAATTTACACTAAAAATTAATATATTTATAAAATTCATCTATTTTAATAATATCAATTTCCAATATAAAATTTCATTTTCTATTATAGTTACTTAACGTACTCCTCCGGCTTGAAATATAAGAAAAAAAACATATTTCTTTTGGTTTAAAATATAAGCAAAACTAACAAACTTTCTTAAATTTATTTCATTCTCAATGCTAATTTCCTAAAACATCAATAGAAAATTGTTATCTTATTTAATTTTTGTTTCATTCTCAATACAACTTTCCTAAAATAACTTTATTCTTTTATAAATTTTAGAAAATTAAATACAATTAACTAATCTTCTTAATAAGGGTAAAATTAGTTATTTTTGCTTATAATTCGAGTCGGAGAGAATATATTTTAGGACATATTAAAACAAATCTTTTATTAGTTGTTTATTTATTTCATTTATTGTGGGATACAATTATTTACCTTACTTTTTGTCGGAAAAGGTTTGTAGCTCATTTCAAGTAGGCATGGCAACGGGTTAGGTTTGGAGCGGGTTTTGACAATACCAACCACGCATCCATCAAGAGATGGATATGAAAAAGTGAAAATCAAACCCATCCCCATTGGGTTTGGTCGGGTTCGGGAAAACCCGCAGGTAACCCATCCAGTTATTTTATAAAATTATTTTTTATTGTATTAAACAAAAATCACACATAAGATACATTATAATTCAAATAATATATAATAATAAACATCAAATTTTAAAAATATCTAAACTGCCATTTCAAGAATTTTAAAATTTTAAGAATTTGTAGCTCATTTCAAGGTTTTTTACAAAAAAAATAAATAAATAAATTTGTGTAAATGGAAAAAAAGAAAATGGTGTACAATGGCTTTTTGATAACAAAACAAACAAATAGTTTCATTTATTTAATTTTTATGGACTATGGATAAAAATGGAAAGGAAAAAAAATGCCATGTCGGGGGAGACAGCACAACACGTGAATCACTGAACAAAATGATAAAAGGGCCCTCAACAAGTGACGTGGAGACGACGCCATTGCATCCCGCCAAACCCCCTAAAGCGCAAGAAAGTGGGTCGATGCAGTGCGGCAGCAATTTGAATCAAATTAAAGATTAACCATCAAAAAAATATGACGTGACGTATATCGTAGAATAACAAACTGTACACATCAAGTGGGTCCCATCCCTGATTTCAACAAGTAATTATAAATATAATAATATGTGATTGCGTAAATGAAAAAAAAGAAGATGGTGTAAAATGGCTTTTTTTTTATGACGAAGCAACAAATAGTTTCGTTTATTTAATTTCTATGGACTATGGATAAAAATGGGAAAAAAATGCCACGTCATGGAGAGACGGCACAACATGTGAATCAGTGAACAAAATGACAAAAGAGCCCTCAACAAGTGACACAGAGATGACGTCGTTGCATCCAGCCAAATCCCCTGAAGTGCAGGAAATTCGGTGCGGTGCGGTGCGGTAGCAATTTGAATCGAAATGAAAATTAACCATAAAAAAAAAATATGATGTGACGTATATCGTAGCATAATGAACTGGACATATCAAGTGGATCCCATCCCTGATCTCAATAAGTAATTATAAATCCAATAATATGTGATTTCGTCAAAAATACAAGTCCACCTCAACATGTACAAACACAAAGTCCCAAACACAATACACACATGCTACTTTGGTTTTGAATATTAACAAATAAATAAATAGACACTTTGGTTTTCAAACAATATATTAGTCAATAATTTAGTTTCTAAAATATTTTTTTACATTTTTTTAGTCCTTTGAAAAACAATACAATATTACGAAGTGTAAGTTTTGATTCTAAAAGGATTCATATAATCATCAAATGCGTCCCTAAAAAAACCAAAGTGGTGTCATGTTGATATTCAGAGAGTAAATTGATATAAAAAAATCTTTTGAAGATGAAACTGGCAATTAAAATAATTTTCAAGGACTAAAGTGACTATTAACTCAAAAAAACATATTAAAAAAGTTAGCTTTGTGTATTTAATTTTATTATTTAAATTTTACTTGATAATATTGTGAAGTAAATGAAGGGGACATATTTCATATATATATATATATATATATTGAAATTGTAATGTCTTTGATCGACCGAGGTATAAGGCTAACGAAATTCCTTAGACTCATATCTAGACAAGGGATCAATATAGGATTTTGGTTTCATAATACCCATTTGGAGTATCCTGGTTCTCCCTTAGTCAACAAGGTGTGTGCAAAGTGCTAACTTAGGGATGAGAAAAAAACGTACCTGAGCCCTTGTGTATTGTGCTATTTATAGGGGGAACTTCAATGTTGAAGTTAGGCCTAATTGGGCTTAGCAGGCTAAAGTGTAGCTGGCAGAATAAAGGGAGGAATATCTTGAATATTCTCTCAGCCTTTATGAGCTAATAAGCCCGTTACCAACCATTGCAGATCTGGCAGGCAAAAATATCAGAGAGAAACACGGAAGAGAGCAAGTGTCGTCGGATTCTCGACCTTTTTGTATTCGGCGAAGACTTCACGGCCTTAGTTAGTGTATTGTCGAAATTCGCAAGTCCTAGGGGTCGGGTGTAGATCTGAGTATCGTTTAGTCGAGCGTGTGTCTTCGACTCGGTTGTCCGACTTTATGATCAATGTGTGCTCAGAGATGGTCGGCCTGAGTTTGGTCCACCATACAAGCCCCCAATTATAGAGGGTCCGAAGGACCTGTGTCGAGTTCAAACGAGGTAGGCGTTGCCGACTATTCTTCCACTAACCGTTGGGCCGACCTGAAGGGTGAGTGGTGTCTGACTCGCATGGTTTCGAGACTCACTAGTCATCTCAAGCTGTCCTTCAACTGTTCAAGGTGACGTTTCCCATTTTCGAGGACAACACGTGTCCTAATCTTGACCTGGCAGTTGAATAGTAATAGTCGAGAAGGTTTCTGGGATCCAACAATTGAGATGGTTACTGGAAAGATTAATTGACTCCAATCGTAGGCAATTCGACTGATTACCAAGGATTGGACCGTGGAATGGATTAGAACTAAGACCAAGAGCGGTTAGATTTTTCATTGCAGAACAATTCAAATTAATGGAACCACTCAAAGAGTTGTTGTTCAAAATGAGGATTCGAAGAGATGGAGAATTCACCAGTGTTGCAGGCAACAGTCCAGTGAATCTATTAGAGTCGCCAGAGAAAACCTGACGTCTTGTGAGGCTCCCAAAGATATCAGGAAGAGTTCCAGAAAATTCATTATTGGAAATGTCCAATTCCACTATGTTTGAAAGGTTTCCTACTCCCTTATTTAGTGGCCCAAATAGCTTATTATAATGCAGATGCAACACACTCAAATTTTGCAACTGAAATATACTATCTGGAATACTTCTTGAAAGACCCTTTCATCAATAGACAGATGTTGTAGAGAGGAAAACCTACCTAAGTTTTCTGGAATCCTACCAGAAAAAAGTTACTTGATATTTTAAATACTCTAAACTGATTCAAAAAGAAACAGGTGGCTGCATTTATAGTTCCTTGAAGATTGTTATGCTTAAGTCTATAACCTCCAAGTTTTCTAGGTGAAACAACTTATCATGAAGAAAGCCACTCAAGAAATTATGTGAAAGATTCAAGACTCTTAGTTGATCCACACCTGCTAAGGATTCACATACTTTTCCTCCAAGTTTTCTGCTTGCAAGATCTAATTGAACCACCCTTGGAGGCAATCCATCACACGTGACATCAGAACAAGTGCAGTAATTAGGGGATATAGTGTTGTTCTAGTTAAGAGTTGCTGATTCTAAGTAGTCAGAAAATTCAGTCAAGGCTTTCAAGTCATTGAAATTACTTGAAAAGTTCTGGGATTTATGTGTACAAGTCCCAAAACTAAACAATAGTATCCATATGAGTGACAAAAAGAGAATAGAAAACTCCATTGAACACCACTAAGGAAAACAGAGATGAACATGCAGCCACCAAGATTGGCCTGAGAAACAATGCTCAGTGGCCTGGTCAAAAAAGTCTTCATATAACCAGATTACATTCCCTTCCGTTGTTATAACCTTGCACTCTTCATTGGAGGTTGTCAGAAAGGCGGTCAAAAGCTAATGCATTCGATTCCCTACTTCCTGGCATGGATATAACCAAGTATGTCGACGCCAAGTGGAGGAGGACCTAGTAACCCAACGAAGATTTTATTTGAGTAACAAACAGAAACGAGAAGGAAAGCCGGACGAGAACAAGAAATAGAATGTTCTAATATAAGTTTGAAAGTGCCAAAGAGCATGAAACTAGAAGCATCTTAAGTGGGAGAACGAAACCGAAGAGACGTAAAGACCATAGTCGAAAGCGTTGTCGAGGGATGGCTCTCCATTTACGGAACCAAACGGAATTTCGGGGACGAAATTCTAATAAGTGGGGGAGAATTGTAACATCCCGAATTTTAATGCGAAGAATAAACAAAATGATAAGAGGATTAGATAAATGCTAGTTATGTCCAAGAATAATCAAGGTAATGGATTAGGATTATGTTAGTGTTATGAAGTAGTCAGATAGCCTTAGCAAAGAGTAAAAGTTTGAAAGAGGGGAAAACGAGCGTTAGAAACGGCTTTTTCGGAGTTTGGAACACGTGATATTAGGAAGTTAAAAATAGAAGATTTATAACTCAAAACGTAAATTCCACCGTTGGATATGAAGATAAGGATTTTAGGAAGCTTGCTTTCAAATTTGAGCAAGATCTGACGATTAATGAAGAAGTTATGGCGATTTGAAAGCAAGAAGAAGATAAAAGAAAAATAGGAATAAAGCAAAAAGGCAAGAAAAATAGGAAAAATTAATCAGATACGCACGCCTAAGCGCACCCAAGCGTGAGCCTTGTCTCGCTGAAGCGCGCTGGCGCGTCTATGCCAAACAGAAAGGGGTTCAAAATGGCGCTCAAGATGCCTGGGTGCGCTTGGGTGCCTAGCACACCAGCTCCCACCAGACACACCAATTTGGCGCACCAAAAATCAGAGCACCAGATTCATCACGCACGGACGCCGGAGCGCGCCTGAGTGTGCGCGTCAGAGTTTTCTCTCTCTCAACCACTCATTTGTGGCTTCTTCAAGAAGCCATTAATTTATAACCACAAATCCATTTCCTTCCATGAACAAAGAAAAGAAAACAACACAACACAACAACAAAAAAACACTCATCTTCCTCATTCATTCATCATCTCCTTTATTCTCTCTTCATGAAATCAAGAGCAAACATCATCATCACATAAACCATAGAAAACTAAGATCACCCATCATCAACCTTCATCATCATCAAACCCTCATCAAGAACAAGCTTAAAATCATTTCCCCATCACTCCCTCAAACTTGTCAATCTCTCTCTCTCTCCCTATCTCCATTGAATTTCTTCAATTTCATAGCTATGGAGAAGCACACAAGCACATGCCTCCTCAAGACCAAGTGAAGACAAGCTCACTGATGTGTGCATAACATACATATTATTTTCTTATTAGTTTGTATTTATTTTAATAAATAATCATGCATTTTATTCTAATTTAGCATGCATTAAATTCATATTTCACTTGGAAAGGTATATTGTGCTTTTATTGTGTAGATTGCTTATTTTGAGGCTTGGAGCATTGAAAAATAAAGAAATAAATCAAAGAAGATATGCTCAGAGATATTGTGAGAAAAAATCTAGAAAAAGATAGAGATAGAGGCATGTGAAAGGAAAGAGATTGTTATTGGGCCTATTTTGCTATTTGGGTCCAACACTTGGAGGAAGGAAAAGTTATAAAAAGAGGAAGATAGAAACCCTGTAACAGAACATGTAGTAGTAGAACATTAGTCATAACATGTAGTAGAATTTTAGTAGGTAGTAGTAGTAGGATTAGAATTAGAATTAGGATTATTTCTCTATCATAGCCAGAAACAAATTAGAAAATAAGGATTCAAGGTTTCACAACTCTCTCCATGAAGAACTAGGAGGCGTTTGAAGACGGAAGAAATTCCTCATCTTTCATCTTTTGGTTATTTCTACCTTTTATTCCTTTATTCCTATTTTTTGGTTTGTATTATGTATATGATTGAGTAGTTTTCCGTTTCTAAGGATTAGGATTAGCCCATGGAGGCATTCACATGATATTTTGATATTTGTCTCTTTTTATTATTTATTTATTTTAGATTTAATTATGGTGTTCTTAATGCTTGTGATTGTGCCGGATCCCACTATTGCATGATCCCATATAGTAAGGGAAGTACTGAAAGGTGAACCTTAGTATTAGAAAATACATAATTAAACTTAGGTTTTTGATCACGATCGTAGTTCTAATCCTTGAGAGGATTCAATGAATTATCAAAGATCTTAATGGATTTAATGTACCCTAATTACCACGAAAGTAGGAATTAGGCCTCATTAGGTACGGTGCTAAGATTCTGAAAGGAACTAGTATTCTACATTGGGATAATTCACCTTCAAAGTAAATCTAATTTAATAAGAGATATATCTTTAATTGATTGTCAATGTTGATATGTGGTGAAACTAATCCTTGGAAGATTTAATTCTTATCTTATCTCATATCTTTAGATTTATTTTATTTTATTTTATATCTCAATCCAATCTTTTATTTTATTTTTTCATATCTCTAATAGATTCGTTTAGCAAATCAATACTTGTAATTTGTCGGTAATTAACAACAAAATCCCTGTGGAGACGATATCTTTTTATACCACTACTTGACATAACCCGTGCGCTTGCGGGGCGTATCAAGTTTTTGGAGCCGTTGCTGGGGATTTTGTTTTTGTTAATATTGACTATTATTATAAGTTGATTAGACTAAACATTTTTTTTAGTTTCTATTTTTTTTATAGATCCAGTATGGAAAATAATGGACCAAGATGGACACCTGACATGAGTCTTGAAGAATACCATAAATCTTTTTGTGATTATTATCCCCCTGCACCATGTATTGCACGATCACCTCTTGATGAACCTCTCTTCAAGGAGTTAGCTCAGCAAGAATACATGCGAAAAAGGGAAGAATGGGAAAAAGAGCATAATTGGAATTCTCCTTGGGAATATCCTACACCACAATATCATGCACAACCGGTTGTTGATGAGCTTTCATATGTGGACTCTTATTCATATCTTCAAACACCTCAAAAGTCCAACTTGGAAATCATGGTTGAGAATTTCATGACTCAACAAATGGCTCACAACAAGATGATTGAGAAGCAATTTGCACAACAAGCAGCTTACAATAAGATGATAGAAAACCAAATTGCACAACTAGCAACTTCATTCACAGAAGATCTCAACACATTTTCAACTCACACCGAGACTAAAGAGACAATTGAAGGTAGTGAGGATGAAGTGATTGAAGAGTTCCCAATGCAAGACATGAGTGATGAAGTATGCAAAGAACAGATGATAGAGGAGCCTTGTCAAGCAGCCACTGTGCATGATATGAGTGAGGAGGTAATCCAAAAAGTGCATGATGTGAGGGAGGAGGTAATCCAAAAAGAAGAAGAATTTTTTTTGGAATTTGCTTATGTCAGCCTGTGTGTAGGGAATGTCAAAACTTTAGAGTTAGACATATGTATTGGTTTCCATGCATGTTTCGACTTTTCAATGTTGGCTTTTCCTAAATGTCTATCTTCCTCCTTTGTGAAGCAACTGATTTTGGAGTTCGGATCATTGCCTAAATACATTGATATTTCATCATTAGTGATGAAGGCTTCAAATATTGCTCGCAAAGTCAAGCTCCCTAGGCACCACAAGGATTCTACACATGTCAAAATTTTGGGTGGTGTCACTATTGTTTCCTTTGACCCGGGAGGAATTAAAGAAGAATTCATATCAATCCTCCAAGGTGGTTTATGCTTCAAACAATGGGACCCAGGAGGAATAAGTTGTAGTGCTAAATTTGTCACTTGGCCCTTGTGTCACAAGATATGGGATCCGGGTGGAAGCTTCATAGGTCAAGCTTATGACCTTAAATAAGCACTTCTTGGGAGGCAACCCAAGTTTTAAATTGCTTTTGAATTTTATTTTGTTAATTTTTAGGATTTAAATAAGTTTTATTACGGGGTTTCATCTTTGTTTTGTAGGTTTATTAGTGGTTGCAGCAAAAAAGGAGTTGATTTGGAGCATAAAAGTGTTGATTTGGGAAGAGAAGGAATGAATTTGAAGATCCGTGGGGAGGCCACGGTGCATACCATGGCCACGGGGCTCTGGAAAAAAAAAGGTGGTTCAGAATACCACGGGCTAGCCGTGGTATCTAACACGCCCGTGGAGCTTGGCACCCCGTCCTCGTGCTGATTTCCCAGGTTGCCACGGGCAAGCCGTGGCCCGTGGCGGCGTTATCGTAGCTCGCAAAAAAAAAGTTATCCTAGCTCGCACAAAAAAAAATCAGACCCCTCCCCTCCCCCCCCCAATCACCTCCACCATACCTCCTTCCAGCCACCACGCTAGCCCCCACCCCTTCGACCGCCGTCCTTCCACCGATGTCATCCCGCCGTCGCTGTTCACCCTTCTCCGTTCCACCATCCCTCCACCGCCGTCACACCCTTCTCTCTCCCTCTCCTCACCGCGCCGTCTCGACCCACTCTCCCTCCTTCCTCACCAAACCAGCGTCGCCACCCATAGAGACCGACGCAGCCAACCACCCTTCCTCTCTCCTTCACCCTCAAGCCCCAACAGAACCACCACCAACCCTTTAAATCGTCGCCACCCACTTTCCCTTCTTCTCACTCCCTCCATTCTTTCTTCTCCTCAAGCTGTCGCCGGGCCACAGTCCCCACCACAGCTCCAAGCCGAACCGCCGCCAACCGTCCTAGCCACCGCCAGCAGCCACTTCTCTCCGATCGTCTCGCCATCGACCGCTTCCAGCCACCCACAGAAACCGTGACTCACCTCTCCACTCTCCTATGCCCTCCTTCTTCCACCAAAAACAGCAATTCCCCAACCCATTCTCCGACCCCAAAAATTCACTTTCAGACCCCAGAAAAAAAAATCAAATCTGTTTGGGGTACTTTTGGTCAATTCTTTTAGGCAAATTCCTGTACCATCATAGCAAGGTGAGATCTTTCCACTTTAATTTTTTTTTCTCTTAAGTTTTTATTTTACATTGAGGACAATGTAGAATTTAAGCTTGGGGGAGTGCATTGCATTTTGCATTTAGCTTAGGATCATTTAGTTTAATTTTTCATTCATCATGCATTTTTAATTTTTTTCATAAGCATATATTAAAAAAAAATTCATTCATTTTTCATGCATTTAACTGACTCATCCTTTGGGCAATTTAGCTTATATCTATTTTGGTATGCACTAAATACACTTGCTTTGAATGTTATTTTTGATAGTGATTTAGCCTGTGTGTAACATCCCGAATTTTAATTCTAATAATAATTAGAATAATAGTAAGATTTGGAAGTAAGGATTATCCTAGAAGATATTTAAAATTATGGATTAGGAGTTCTTTGAGTGCCATAGAGGAGTCAAGGAGCAATGGCATCGAAAAGCAAATTCAAAGAAGACCAAACGAGTGTTAAAAATCGATTTTTCGATGTTATAAATACCCGACGTTAGTAAATTCAAAATAAAAGATTTAAGACTCAAAACACAATTCCCACCGTTGGATATGAAGGTATGATTTTTAGGAAGTTACTCGTCAAATTTGAGCAAGATCCGACGGTGAACGAAGAAGTTATGGAGGTTTGAAGTTCGGAAGAAAATGGAAGGAAAATAGAAAAATGAAACAGCAGTAACTGCTCATTTCGCTTAAGCGAAAATATTTCGCTTAAGCGAAACAGCTTCAGTGGCAGCACGATTCGAGTTCGCTTAAGCGAAATGCCCTTGACCTGAAACAATAAAGTCGGGTTTTGGGGGTTGAAACCCCCATTCCAACCCCACTTTCTCTCTCCACTCGACCTCCCTCCCTCCTCCGACTCCGACGGCTACCATCACCGCCGCCCAGAGCCACCACCACCACCATAGCCTTCTCTTCCTCTCTCTTTCCCTCTCCTCCACTCCATAGATCTCTCTCTTTCTCTCACTTGGCTCTCTCTCCTCCCCTCTCACCCTCCACCAACCGGCTGCCGCCATCTCCGGCCGCCACCGCCACTCCACCACGAGCCACCATCACTATCCCCCACCACCACCATCAAGACCTCTCCCTCTCCCCTTTGTTTCTCTTCCCTTGACTTCGATCCCTCTCTCTCTCCCACGAGATTTCTCTCTCTCTCCTCCCGGTGTCGAAGAGCAACACCGTCACCGGGATCGAGATCGATTGTCCCCACCGTGCTTGGAATCAAGGATTGGGGAAGCTTAGGATCCATTTGGAGCCGAGCTAAAGCGTGAGTCGGGGAGTAAAGCGCCAGCTTAAGGTTACCCCTCACTATCACCGATTGAGGTAAGGGGTTTCATTACCAGTCCTTAAGGGGTGTATTTCTGGGTAGTTATATCTATCGCTAGGACCTGGGGAAATGTTAATTGTTAATGAGCCTTAGGGTAACCCGCTAATAATGAAGAAAGATAGATGGAGTAAATAGGGGAAACAAATAGTGACTGAATAAAAGATAGGTAATAGAATAACTAATCAATTAGATCGGTAGGGTGTGGCAAAAGAATAGAAATGGCGAATAGGGAAATATATTTAGAAATGAACAAATGAGAGTAAAGAGAATTTAGTGAGACTACTGAGTAGAATAGGACTAATGATGTAATAATAGGATATGTAGTAAGGAAGATAATTAGGAAAAGAAAAGTTAGATAAAGAAGAGTTAAAGCAATTAGTAACGAAATAAATGGAATAACAAGAAAGAAATAAATAAACAGAATTATAAGGAAGAAAACAAGAAAAAGAAAAGAAAAAGAATAGGTAAACAACTAAGAGTTAGTATGAGAGTAATTAGTAACGAAAAGTACTTAAGTATAAGATGGCAAGGAAATAATAATAAGTCGTTAAGGGAAGGCGTGAGCTAAGTGAGACAATAATAGGGGATAAGGAAGTGTTAGGAAACTAAAAGTATTAGATAGAATTAAGGAACTAAAAGTAAAGGGATAAAACTAATACGATAATAAAGAGATAATAAGAATGGTAAATGTCGCAGGTGGTTGTATTGACCCTGTGGCACGGCGCAGGTGGTTGTATTGACCATGTGGCCAAATAAAAATGGTATATGTCACAGGTGGTTGTATTGACCCTGTGACACGGCGCAGGTGGTTGCATTGACCCTGTGGCCAAATAAATATGGTACATGTCACAGGTGGTTGTATTGACCCTGTGGCACGGCGCATGTGGTTGTATTGACCCTGTGGCCAAATAATAAAAAGGTAAGGGAAGTTTATGTAGATCTCTGTCTGAGGTTACATAAACGAGATGGGTGTATACAGATCACTGTTTGTGGTTGTATACACGTATGCAGATCGCTGTTTGTGGTTGCATACGTATGCAGATCACTGTTTGTGGGTGCATACACAGCGTTTGCAGATCACTGTTTGTGGTTGCAAACACGGTGTGTAGATCTCTGATTGAGGTTACACATAACGGAAAATGAATAAAGGACATAAATAAAAATGGAATCGGTAAAGGAATTAAAGGGAATGAATAATGGTCAAGGTAATGGAAAGATTTAGGAAAAGGAAAAAGGGATAACGGAAACGGATAGGGACATATCAGTGATTAAGGGAAAAGGGTAATGAAAATGGAATAAAAAGGGAATAAAAATGGGAAAGGAAATGAAAATGATATTGGAAAGGGTAAATGGCTAATAGAGTGGTTATGGGAAAGGAAGAAAAAGAAATAGGTTAGCTGGAAAAGAGGAGCATGACTTAAGTAGTATAGTATAGGTTTGAATGGTCTTGGTGTGTCGTATATATCTGCTTAGAAATCTCTCTTTTAAGTTCTGTGTGATGCTTCCCCTGTGTGGTTAATATTTTTCAGGTACACAAGTGGAGCATACACCCGTGCCGGCCGAGCAGGATTTTCATTCCATTACGTGGAATGTTTATTAGATATTATGAGTGGATAATTATTTAATGTAATTTATAATATGAATTAGTAGCTTGCCCCGCAACTTGTATTATTTGGGCATTAGGATCTGTGTACATATTAAACTGTTGTTGTTTATGTTTTTAAACAATTCTGGACTGACAGGTTTTTAGAAGAAAATTTTTGGGAAGTCCGGAAAACAGAGGAAACTCTGCCGGATTTTCGTAAAAGTTTTTATAAGTAATTAAGCTTAAAAAGGAATTTTAAATCTCTAATTTTAATAAAACCTAAAAGTAACTAATAAAAGTGAGAGTGTTACATTTTGGTATCAAAGCAGTTTTTCCTCGGCCTTGGAGTTTGGACTCACAACTCCTGTGGTTTACTCACCAAGCGAGTAACCGATATGTATAGTCAAGTGTCTAAGCTAGGCGAATAGAATACATATATAACTACCTATTGATAGATGTATTCACTTACTATTTTTTCCAGGCTTAGGTTGTGACAGCAAAAGACTATAGGATGTTAGTTTGAACTCAACTGGATCCCTCGATGGTGTTGTCGTTTAATAGAGTGTAAGGGTAGGATTGGTCATCCTTACTCTTGCAACTATTAAGTGATTATATCGTCAGCAAATTTGACAATGATGTTTCTATTGATAAATGTGAGATTGAGACTGACCATCTCGATCTTCGCGCTTGTCGATTGTCAATGTCATTGAAAGCGTCGAAGTAGCACAAAAACCAATCCAACATAAGATTTCATGAGAAGTATCACCTTTAGAAGAAAGTAGGCCGACTTGAACGATTCCTTCTTCGGATCCTTCACGTGAAGTTCTTGAGGGAATCAAGCTCACCCTAGACACCATCTCCAGCTTCTCTGAAAAGCTAGATCAGACTTTGACAGTCCGAAACCTACTGGGAGTCTTACCAACAAGATTCCTAAACGGTCGCCCGCGAGAAAAGCAAGTCTTGACAACCTTACCAAGTATCCCCGCCGAGACCAACCAAGTTTGAGCAATTGAACAATGGCCTTCGGTAAAAATAAGAACCCGACAATGGTGCGCTGTTGATAGACGTGAGGTTGAGATTGATCACCTCAATCTTTGCAACTATTAACGGATGATATCATTGCAATCCTCTTAATGAAATTGAAACCATAGAAATGGAAACTCTCCAAGGGAGTAGATCCTTTGGAAACACAGAAACCAACCCGAATGGTGTTCTTTCCAAGTTCCTTAAACGGAAGCGGATAGTAGGCCCAAAATGAAACCAAAGCATAAGAGCCTTATGCCATCTTATCTATTTAAGAGTAGAGTAATCGAATACTCTATCTTAGAAAGGATGGAATAAACTCTATAAGAACCACCCCTAACCATCAAAAAGCCAAACTGAAACTTAGATAACCCAAGTCTCATCGGGAATCTTACCAAGGTTCCTGAATAGTCATTTATTAGAAAAGCTTAACTGATAACCTCTTGAAGTCTCTACACAGAAACCAAACAAATTGACTGAATGACCACCAACGGGTTGTCCACCCAGCACGAATCTCAATTTCTAGAATAGTGCGAGTCTTAAGGTGATAGAAAGGACAGATCCCATTAGTTTTCTTGTTCTGTAACAAACTCATTCAAGCTTTCCTTAAGATCCAACTTGAAATAGGTTGTAAGGGATTGCTGACATACATCCAAGGTATCCCTTGAGTGTCATTGATCTTAAATGATGCTTAATAGAACGTTCAAAAGTCAAGAACGTCTGCCAACCTCAATTCGTGATCATCAAAAATCATTTAAGACTTTAATAGTAATTCTGAAAGGCTTAGTTAGTACCTTAATTCGTGCAAGTAGATCTCTTCCTCCTCATTCTTCTTGGTTTGACTTTACCTTGAAGTAGCGACTTTTGATTATGGATCAAATCCGATTCCTCGTGGACGAGGAAATTTCTAGTCAAAAGCTGCTACAATCTGCAAAAAGTCCTTGGATCGCATAATCTTAGGTTGTTTTTCTTAAAGCGAAAGCGCAAATTCCTTGTGAATTCCAAAGATTACGTTTCCTGCTGTTGTTAAATTATTACACTCTTCATTGAAAGTCGTATGAAAGGCAGTCAGAAGCCGACACGTTTGATTCCCTACTTCCGGACACCGGCATAATCGGGTAAGTTGATAATAAGTGGGGGAGGCTTAACGACTCAATTCGGGCCCTATCCGAGCGACAATAACTAGTAATCATACCATAAGCCATAGGACTACTAAATAGATAATTCCAAATGCTTCACGGAGGATTGAATGAGAGTTAAACTAGAGTTAAAACCATACCTCCCCGAAATAACACCGAATTGAGGAGTAACATCTAGGCCTTGACCAAGACCAATCAATTAGCCACAGATCCATAGAAAACGCATCCTTCGACGACTCTCTACTGAGAAGGCACACTGTGGGGATAATCCCCATTGTCTTCTTGCTTGACATGTATCCAGTTCATCCTGGGTCATCTTGCAAAAACCATGAGACTCACTCTTGAGTGCTTCATGTTTCTTTTATTCATCTTCACTCTCTTCAAGCTTCAAGCATCTCTGATGCATAGGTGAGAATTGCCAAGTTGTAGAAGCCCAACATAGTTCGATGCCTACCGATAGACAGTCACATACGTGTCCTCTTCTCAGCCTTGGATACCGGTAAGGAACTTGCGTACTCTATTATGAGAAACGAACGAGCATACCCCCTAGCATTGATATAATCAAGTGTGTCGATGCTAAGTGGGGGAGGATTTCAATCCAATAAATGGGAGATGGAACTTTAATAATAAGGAAACTGACGCTCCTGTGCAGGCAGAGATAATACGTAGTATTAGAAGACCCGCCTTGAAATAGGCATGGACCTAGCCACACCTAGAGCGGGAAATAAAAACCGAAGGGAAGTAAAAACCGTAGTCCGGAGTTTACCAATGGGATGGTTCTCCATTTAAGGAACCAAACGAAATTTCGGGGACGAAATTCTAATAAGTGGGGGAGAAATGTAACATCCCGAATTTTAATTCTAATAATAATTAGAATAATAGTAAGATTTGGAAGTAAGGATTATCCTAGAAGGGATTTAAAATTATGGATTAGGAGTTCTTTGAGTGCCATAGAGGAGTCAAGGAGCATTGGCATCGAAAAGCAAATTTAAAGAAGAACAAACGAGTGTTAAAAATCGATTTTTCGGTGTTATAAATACCCGACGTTAGTAAATTCAAAATAAAAGATTTAAGACTCAAAACATAATTCCCACCGTTGGATATGAAGGTATGATTTTTAGGAAGTTACTCGTCAAATTTGAGCAAGATCCGACGGTGAACGAAGAAGTTATGGAGGTTTGAAGTTCAGAAGAAAATGGAAGGAAAATAGAAAAATGAAACAGCAGTAACTGCTCATTTCGCTTAAGCGAAAATATTTCGCTTAAGCGAAACAGCTTCAGTGGCAGCACGATTCGAGTTCGCTTAAGCGAAATGCCCTCGACCTGAAATAATAAAGTCGGGTTTTGGGGGTTGAAACCCCCATTCCAACCCCACATTCTCTCTCCACTCGACCTCCCTCCCTCCTCTGACTCCGACGGCTACCATCACCGCCGCCCAGAGCCACCACCACCACCATAGCCTTCTCTTCCTCTCTCTTTCCCTCTCCTCCACTCCATAGATCTCTCTCTTTCTCTCACTTGGCTCTCTCTCCTCCCCTCTCACCCTCCACCAACCGGCCGCCGCCATCTCCGGCCGCCACCGCCACTCCACCACGAGCCACCATCACTATCCCCCACCACCACCATCAAGACCTCTCCCTCTCCCCTTTGTTTCTCTTCCCTTGACTTCGATCCCTCTCTCTCTCCCACGAGATTTCTCTCTCTCTCCTCCCGGTGTCGAAGAGCAACACCGTCACCGGGATCGAGATCGATTGTCCCCACCGTGCTTGGAATCAAGGATTGGGGAAGCTTAGGATCCATTTGGAGCCGAGCTAAAGCGTGAGTCGGGGAGTAAAGCGCCAGCTTAAGGTTACCCCTCACTATCACCGATTGAGGTAAGGGGTTTCATTACCAGTCCTTAAGGGGTGTATTTCTGGGTAGTTATATCTATCGCTAGGACCTGGGGAAATGTTAATTGTTAATGAGCCTTAGGGTAACCCTCTAATAATGAAGAAAGATAGATGGAGTAAATAGGGGAAACAAATAGTGACTGAATAAAAGATAGGTAATAGAATAACTAATCAATTAGATCGGTAGGGTGTGGCAAAAGAATAGAAATGGCGAATAGGGAAATATATTTAGAAATGAACAAATGAGAGTAAAGAGAATTTAGTGAGACTACTGAGTAGAATAGGACTAATGATGTAATAATAGGATATGTAATAAGGAAGATAATTAGGAAAAGAAAAGTTAGATAAAGAAGAGTTAAAGCAATTAGTAACGAAATAAACGGAATAACAAGAAATAAATAAATAAACAGAATTATAAGGAAGAAAACAAGAAAAAGAAAAGAAAAAGAATAGGTAAACAACTAAGAGTTAGTATGAGAGTAATTAGTAACGAAAAGTACTTAAGTATAAGATGACAAAGAAATAATAATAAGTCGTTAAGGGAAGGCGTGAGCTAAGTGAGACAATAATAGGGGATAAGGAAGTGTTAGGAAACTAAAAGTATTAGATAGAATTAAGGAACTAAAAGTAAAGTAATAAAACTAATACGATAATAAAGAGATAATAAGAATGGTAAATGTCGCAGGTGGTTGTATTGACCCTGTGGCACGGCGCAGGTGGTTGTATTGACCATGTGGCCAAATAAAAATGGTAAATGTCACAGGTGGTTGTATTGACCCTGTGGCACGGCGCAGGTGGTTGCATTGACCCTGTGGCCAAATAAATATGGTACATGTCACAGGTGGTTGTATTGACCCTGTGGCACGGCGCATGTGGTTGTATTGACCCTGTGGCCAAATAATAAAAAGGTAAGGGAAGTTTATGTAGATCTCTGTCTGAGGTTACATAAACGAGATGGGTGTATACAGATCACTGTTTGTGGTTGTATACACGTATGCAGATCACTGTTTGTGGTTGCATACGTATGCAGATCACTGTTTGTGGGTGCATACACAGCGTTTGCAGATCACTGTTTGTGGTTGCAAACACGGTGTGTAGATCTCTGATTGAGGTTACACATAACGGAAAATGAATAAAGGACATAAATAAAAATGGAATCGGTAAAGGAATTAAAGGGAATGAATAATGGTCAAGGTAATGGAAAGATTTAGGAAAAGGAAAAAGGGATAACGGAAACGGATAGGGACATATCAGTGATTAAGGGAAAAGGGTAATGAAAATGGAATAAAAAGGGAATAAAAATGGGAAAGGAAATGAAAATGATATTGGAAAGGATAAATGGCTAATAGAGTGGTTATGGGAAAGGAAGAAAAAGAAATAGGTTAGCTGGAAAAGAGGAGCATGACTTAAGTAGTATAGTATAGGTTTGAATGGTCTTGGTGTGTCGTATATATCTGCTTAGAAATCTCTCTTTTAAGTTCTGTGTGATGCTTCCCCTGTGTGGTTAATATTTTTCAGGTACACAAGTGGAGCATACACCCGTGCCGGCCGAGCAGGATTTTCATTCCATTACGTGGAATGTTTATTAGATATTATGAGTGGATAATTATTTAATGTAATTTATAATATGAATTAGTAGCTTGCCCCGCAACTTGTATTATTTGGGCATTAGGATCTGTGTACATATTAAACTGTTGTTGTTTATGTTTTTAAACAATTCTGGACTGACAGGTTTTTAGAAGAAAATTTTTGGGAAGTCCGGAAAACAGAGGAAACTCTGCCGGATTTTCGTAAAAGTTTTTATAAGTAATTAAGCTTAAAAAGGAATTTTAAATCTCTAATTTTAATAAAACCTAAAAGTAACTAATAAAAGTGAGAGTGTTACATTTTGGTATCAAAGCAGTTTTTCCTCGGCCTTGGAGTTTGGACTCACAACTCCTGTGGTTTACTCACCAAGCGAGTAACCGATATGTATAGTCAAGTGTCTAAGCTAGGCGAATAGAATACATATATAACTACCTATTGATAGATGTATTCACTTACTATCTTCTCCAGGCTTAGGTTGTGACAGCAAAAGACTATAGGATGTTAGTTTGAACTCAACTGGATCCCTCGATGGTGTTGTCGTTTAATAGAGTGTAAGGGTAGGATTGGTCATCCTTACTCTTGCAACTATTAAGTGATTATATCGTCAGCAAACCTGACAATGATGTTGCTATTGATAAATGTGAGATTGAGACTGACCATCTCGATCTTCGCGCTTGTCGATTGGCAATGTCATTGAAAGAGTCGAAGTAGCACAAAAACCAATCCTACATAAGATTTCATGAGAAGTATCACCTTTAGAAGAAAGTAGGCCGACTTGAACGATTCCTTCTTCGGATCCTTCACGTGAAGTTCTTGAGGGAATCAAGCTCACCCTAGACACCATCTCCAGCTTCTCTGAAAAGCTAGATTAGACTTTGACAGTCCGAAACCTACTGGGAGTCTTACCAACAGGTATCCCTTTTGAGAGCAGATAATTGCTTATTGGAGAAATACTTGATATGTGGAAAAAAAAATATAAAGGAGGAGAATAGAGAGAATGAAAAAAAAGGAATGAAAAATCACAAATTTTTGGAGTTGATGTGTAACTACAGTGATTATATGCTCCATTCATAATTCAAGGGGATATTGTGTTTATGGTTACATTATTATAGCCCTTTGCGTGATCCTTTGTTTCTTATACCCCACCTGACATCCTTAACCATGGCCCCGTTACAACCTAATTAAGACCTTTTGATTCTTGATTCATTCAGTAGTTTCAGTGGAGATTTTGGTCTATGGTCAAACTTATGGTAATTCACTTTCATTGATGAGCTTGAGTGATATGTCTTTACCCTCTTATACACATTGAGAGAAGGTGAGTGGAGTGACCCCTTTTAGTGATGAGCAAGGTTGTGATAAGTTTAAGGTTCTAATTGGGTAGACTTTTGATTATTTCATGATTGGTTAGTGGATGTTAGTTTGGGAGAATTACAGGTTATGCCATTTGATAGAATTTGTTTTGAGGAAGTTGTGTTTTTGTGTATGTCATTATTGGATTATGAATTTTGTTGCCTGGATGATGAGTTAGTTAGCATTCATATAGGATTCATTAATTGCATTGCATGTTTTGATTGAGGACAAGCAAAGGTTTAAGCTTGGGGGAATTTGATGTGTGCATACCATACATATTATTTCCTTATTAGTTCGTATTTATTTTAATAAATAATCATGCATTTTATTCTAATTTAGCATGCATTTAATTCATATTTCACTTGGAAAGGTATATTGTGCTTTTATTGTGTAGATTGCTTATTTTGAGGCTTGGAGCATTGAAAAATAAAGAAATAAATCAAAGAAGATATGCTAAGAGATATTGTGAGAAAAATCTAGAAAAAGATAGAGATAGAGGCATGTGAAAGGAAAGAGATTGTTATTGGGCCTATTTTGCTATTTGGGTCCAACACTTGGAGGAAGGAAAAGTTATAAAAAGAGGAAGATAGAAACCCTGTAACAGAACATGTAGTAGTAGGACATTAGTCATAACATGTAGTAGAATTTTAGTAGGTAGAAGTAGTAGGATTAGAATTAGAATTAGGATTATTTCTCTATCATAACCAGAAACAAATTAGAAAATTAGGATTAAAGGTTTCACAACTCTCTCCATGAAGAACTAGGAGGTGTTTGAAGACGGAAGAAATTCCTCATCTTTCATCTTTTGGTTATTTCTACCTTTTATTCCTTTATTCCTATTTTTTGGTTTGTATTATGTATATGATTGAGTAATTTTCCGTTTCTAAGGATTAGGATTAGCCCTTGGAGGCATTGACATGATATTTTGATATTTATCTCTTATTATTATTTATTTATTTTAGATTTAATTATGGTGTTCTTAATGCTTGTGATTGTGCCGGATCCCACTATTGCATGATCCCAGATAGTAAGGGAAGTACTGAAAGGTGAACCTTAGTATTAGAAAATACATAATTAAACTTAGGTTTTAGATCACGAAAGTAGTTCTAATCCTTGAGAGGATTCAATGAATTATCAAAGATCTTAATGGATTTAATGTACCCTAATTACCACGAAAGTAGGAATTAGGCCTCATTAGGTACGGTGCTAAGATTCTGAAAGGAACTAGTATTCTACATTAGGATAATTCACCTTCAAAGTAAATCTAATTTAATAAGAGATATATCTTTAATTGATTATCAATGTTGATATGTGGTGAAACTAATCCTTGGAAGATTTAATTCTTATCTTATCTCATATCTTTAGATTTATTTTATTTTATTTTATATCTCAATCCAATCTTTTATTTTATTTTTTCATATCTCTAATAGATTCGTTTAGCTAATCTATACTTGTAATTTGTCGGTAATTAACAACAAAATCCCTGTGGAGACGATATCTTTTTATACTACTACTTGACATAACCCGTGCGCTTGCGGGGCGTATCACTCACTACCTCCTTCACAATATCCTCTTGACAAAGTTCCTATCCATCTTGATGTTGCTTGGTTGAGATATCTCAAGAGGTTCAAATTCTAGGATTTATAAAGCTAAGGAAAGGCTAGAAGTCAAGGTTCCTTATCTCTCATTGCTTTTGAGGTAAGGGGTGGGTGTTGTCTTGACCTAGAAAATGGTTTCTAGTTAGCTCATAGTGATTTGCTAGGATTATATGTTTAGTGTAGTGATTATGAAACCCTAGGATAGTAAAGGATGATAATATTATCACCATGCAAATAAACGAAATGAACCCTAATTGATACTTGTGATTGAATGCATATGCTAAGTGTAAAATGTTGTTATAAATGCTTGTTTGAGAATGTGAACTTTCAATGGTAATTGAGAATAATTGTGTGTGTGATAATTGTTATGTATGTCTTACATGATTGACTGAGATATAGGTTAATGTTAGAGGAAAATGCAGAGGAATTAACCATTGGGGATACTGGCACACTAGGTGCCCTGCTAGGTGTTCCAAACGACCTGTTAGGGCCAAACAACCTATCAGGCAAAACGACCCATTAGGTTCAAACGACCCGTTAGGTGTCGGTGTAACCAATGGATCAATTTACTGCTAAATAAAATAGACTAGAGTATGGAATGGAATTAGGGGAATTGAATTGAATAATTAATAAGCATAGACCTAACGGGTGATGCCTAATGGGTGTCAAAATCCTGATAGGTGCCAAGTTCCTAATGGGTGTGCCAAATGACCTATCAGGTGCAATCAAATCCTAGTGGTGCAACTAAAAAGAAAGGATTGTAAGAAAGAAAAGTAGGAGCATTAATGAATAACGAGATAAGATAAGGAATTAGAACTTGGAAATAATTGAATGTTATTGTGTTGTATGACTGTGATGAATTTGCATTATGTGAACTAGTTGATTATTGTGTTTGGCTTAGTAGGTTATTATGTTTGATAAGAAACTGTTTTTCTATTTCATGCGCAATGCTCACCTTCTTACTATTTTTACACAGGTACTGAGATTGAGCTAGCACAGACCCGGTCGAGCAGGTGCACTCTCCCTCACAGGGAGAGTAGGTTTTAGTTGTAGGACATGCAACATGTCCTGGGCCTTGTTTTGATTATGATGATGTAGTTATTTTGTTGTAAATAATGTAAATATCACTTTTGGGTAAAGGAGTCCTTTTGGGAATTATATATAAATCCGCAACTTGTTAATATTTCTGCTAAAACTCTAATGTGGTTATTACTGTATTGTGAGCAGTGCCTGATGATGCTCAAACTTATGTTTTAGCCTTGCTGGCTTTTGAATGATATGAATATTTTGTTTACAACAGGTGGTAGGACAAACCAAATTTTTGGGAAGCTAAATAAACAAAAGAAACTCCGTCCATTTTTACGAAGATTTTTATAAGATTAATGAAGTTAAAAAGAATTTTTTATGCCCTCTTTTCACTAATGGATAATTAAGGGTAGTTTAAAGTAATGTGTTACACCACTGCTAGATCCCCGTAAACTACAAGGAAGAGAGATAAAGAAAATATCAATATTAAGACGAAATTCATTTTTATGAGAATGAATTGGATGGAAATTGCCTTCTGCCTTCTTCTACGACTACTTAGAGTTAGATAGAACTACTGTATGGATGTGTGATGGATTATTGATTATGCATGTATTATTATGCTCAACTCCTTATATAAAGCGAATTACACGCTAAATAATTATGAAATTAATTATGCGATATTCTACGTTTTACGTACCGCGTTAAGTGTTCTACCAAAGTAGTAAAATTTTATCTTAAAGTAATCTACGCTCCAACATGCAGATGATTTTGCACATACACACGCACGTAACAAGATAGCGATATAGATAAAATTTGTTACGCTGCAATTCATCACATAATGGGGAACATCAAGTAGATATATATAGATATGAAAGTAGATATGTATAGATTTTGAGAAGGCGTATGATTTAGTTGTCTAGTCTTTCCTTTATTACATGATAGGCAGGATGAATTTCCCAGAAAAAATGGAGGTCCTGGAGATTCGCATCGCACCTGTATCTTTTCTGGTAATTTATCCACTCTCGTTAATGGCAGTTCCACAGGTGAAGTCGTAAAGATAGGTTTAAAGTTGGGTGATCCATTGACTCCCTTCTTGTATCTTATAGTGTCTGAAGGTCTTACAGGTATGGTGATGTGAGGTGCTTCAGTATGCTGATGATGTGGTATTCATGAGGAAGATATTCTTGAATAATCTTTGGACCATTAAGTCAATTCTTCGTTGTTTTGAGTTGGTTTCTTTAGTATGCTAATGATGTAGTATTTGTGGGGAAGATATTATGGAATAATCTCTGGACTATTAAGTCAATTCTTCGTTGTTTTGAGTTGGTTTCTAGTTTAATAGTGATTTTTTTTTACACCATGGTTATCCCCCAGCCGATAGCCGAAGATTAATCCCCTCCGAGGCGTAGAGATCACCAAAGTGAGTTTTGTCTCTACCAACAAAGTCTTTTCCATACCCACGACACGGATCGAACCTCTAACATCATGCTTAAGGAACTCAACTATCTATCAACTGTGCTGGACTTTGTTGGTAGTTTAAAACTGAATTTTCATAAAAGTAGTATTATGGGAGTTAATGTTGATCCATAATTTATGAATGTTGCTACTTTGTTCGTTAATTGTAAAAATGGCTCCATTCCCTTTAATTTTTAAATATAGACTTAGAGTTCCTTGTTTGGAACGTTGACTTGATTCATTCGCCTAATACATTGCTAATACTTGGGTTTTCTTTTAGTCCAGATTTTTTTTTTGGTTATTGTGGTCAACAAAATAGGTTACTAATTTTTTTTTTATCCAATGTTCTTAGATATGTATACAACGTCAACAAATGAGTAACTTGATTTAAACGCAATTTGAATTTTCATAAATTAATGGGATAAATTGACAACATGTTGGTGAAGTTATTTATTTTTTGTGAAGAAAGCGATTAATTGATTTTGGGTGAAGTTATAAAAAAAATAAAAATTGCAGAATATCTAAGCATCATTTTAATATTTATGGCAAGTAACTACCAATGATTTTTTTTACATGGAAATCTACTTATTATTTTGAAGTATTTATCCATGGAATAAACAAATGATTCTTTATATTTTATATTAATGATTTTTTTAATGTATGTTTTAAAGAATTTGTTAACAAATTCATAATAAATAAATTTACATAAAAAATTAAAACATTTATAAAATTCATCTTTACTTTACTTTTTGTTGGAAAAGGTTTCGTAGCTCATTTCAAGGTTTTTTACAAAATAAAAGAAAAATAAAAGTTGCTTAAATGAAAAAAAAAGGAAGATGGTGTAAAATGGCTTTTTTTATGACTAAGCAAACAAATAGTTTCATTTATTTAATTTCTATGAACTATGAATAAAAATGGGAAGAAATAAAATGTCACATCTAGTGCAACTCAGCTTGTGAATCACTAAAGAAAAAGACAAAAGAGCCCTCAACAAGTGACGCAGAGACAACAACGTTGTAACACCCCTAATTTCGTTTTCCGAATAAATATGTTAATATTTTTATTTAATAAATAAACAACGATTTCATGTTTAATTTTGGTTTGCATTATATATATATTTATATATATAATGTGAAAATATTATTATGTTGAGGTTTTTGCATAAAAATATTAAATATTGCAATTAAGTCCTTGAGGAGGACCTAAAAGCAATAATGGAAAGTCTTTTGGAGTTAGAATTAATTAAACAAAGTTTTTAGTGAAAACTGGCCAAAATACTCGAGTATTTTTCTGAATACTCGAGTATTCTGGGTCTGATGGCTCAAGATGGTGCGCGACAGCTGTCCAGCCATGGAGGGAGTCCGGAATTGCCACGAATTCAGCTGGTGTTGCCACGCCATCCAGTCCAGACATGCCTAGGACTCGTGTCCTTATGCATGGAGCCTTCCAATCTTCTTCAACAAGGGAGAGGAATTGATATATGGCCAACAAATTCAAGGGTGGAAGCTTAGAAACGAGTTTAGGGTTCTTCACTTTAGGAGCTTAATTCTCTCTCGTTCCAGGGTCATACTACACAAATCATACACCGTTTTGAAGCTCACATCCAGAGCTTCGAAAAGAGCCATGGATTGCAAACTAAGTCTGAGTGTGGAGAGAGTAATGAGCTCTGCAAAAGAGAGTTCGAAATCTGTCAAGAACCAGAATGTTGTGCAGATCGGTCACCTTCGTGGCTTCGATTCTCTCTCATACTTGAGATTTAGGTCATGGGTGATATACCATTGGAAATCTCTTTCAACGAGCTTCGATTTGATACCAAGTTTGTTGGATTTGAGTTCCTGGTCGAAAAGTTATGCTTCTGCGAAGTTAGGTGTTGAAATCTGTCAAACCAAATGTTCAGATTCAAAGAGCAGACTTTGAGCTTCAATTGTGGTAAGCTCAAGCTCCCTTTTTGATCTGAAACTTATTGGTTTTCAAATTTCATGTTATAGAGAACAAAGTCTAACCAATTTCCCCAATTTTTATGCATGATTCGAATGTCGATTAATGTGGTTTTGAACCCCTGCTGAAACTGTCATGCAAGTCCGGGTTGGAAGTGGTTAAAGCTTTTGGTTGCTGTTCTCTATGGAGCTTTTGTTCAAGCACGACCCTAAGGTATGGGGGAAGCTAACCATTTGCTAGAATGAGACTAAAATGTATTTGAAATTAGGATGAGCCACCATGAGGCTTAAGGGCATAGCTTTGAATTAGAGAATTGGCATGGAGGCCAATCTAAGACATGCTATATGTTTGAGCAAGTTTGTTATGCTGCATGTGCACTGTATGCAAGTTACTTTCATGCCAAAAATGATTATAATGGAATTTGGTATGTCAAGTTGCTCAAAAGGTGGTTTTTATGCATAATCGATACTCAATTATGATTCACTGTAATACAATGTAATTTCTGGATTGGGACATGTTTAAAATATGTAATATAAGCTCTGTTGATCATTGGTTTGGATTGGAATTAACTATAGTTGGAAATGGTATGTTAAAACTCAATTTGCAGTGTTGTCTGTCTGCAAATACTCGAGTATTATGGATGATACTCGAGTATTTCGACTATTTTGGGAAAATTGAATTTCTGGAAAATAAAGAACACTCGAGTACTCATGAAGAACACTCGAGTATTTTGATGAATTTTTAAAATAAAGTTCTGGAAACAAAGAACACTCGAGTTTCATGAAGAACACTCGAGTATTTTGATGAATCTGAGAAACACTCGAGTACTTTTATGAAAAGTATGATTCACTCGAGTCCAAGGAAATTCTACTCGAGTCTTTTTAATTATACTCGAGTCCTGTTAATCAAAATGCTACCAAAATACCATTTTCAACTAAGTCAAATTCCAAGTAAATTAAGGATAAATTACCAGGAATTGGGTTATGTTCCAAGAAGGATATATATTGTGTTAAATTACATTGTTATTACATGAGTGAACATAATGCATATTGCACACTATAAGATTAATGGATAGTCTTAAATGGAGAATTTGTGTGCATTCATACATGATGATAAAACAATAGGATACCACTTGTCATGTTCGTAGAACATGAAGGGGGTATTCGGGAAGTACCAAATGTACACGATGAGTTTGATGACACATTCTAGGAATGTGGGCAATATTCGAGGAATGTTGTTGATTTCGTTCTGGGAACGTGGACGTACATTCGGATTGGGACGTATGATACCAAGCTTGATTGTTAATGTCATTTGTTCGGGGAACGTGAAAATGTACTCTAAGAGTACCAAAGGTTGTATGACAAGCTTGGTAACACATTTTGAGAATATGGGCAACATTCAAAGAATGTTGTTGAGATTGATGAGAATGCGTTTTGAAAACGTGCACGTACAATCCGAATGGGACGTTTTGTTTATGAGCCAAACTTGTCATTACATTGGTAATTTATTGCATGTTGCACATATGCGGATTAAGGAATAACCTTAAATGGAATGTTGGTATGTATTGATGCATGGTGATGTGTAGCATATCATTTGTTCATGTTCGAGAAACATGAGGAGGGTACTCTGGGAGTACCAATTTGGTTACGACTTGCCTGTAGTCACATTTTGGTAATGTGGCCAGCATTGGTTGCTGAGAACGTTGGATATTCGTCTTGGTGACGAAAGGATTATTGTTGTCACATTTTGGTAATGTGGCCAGCATTGGTTGCTGAGAACGTTGGATATTCGTCTTGGTGACGAAAGGATTATGGTAATCACATTTTAATAATGTGGACAGCATTGGTTGCTGCCAACGTTGGATATTCATCTTGGTGACGAGATGTGCACATCGATATTGGTATTATGGACCACGTTCCAGGCAAAGTCGTGTGGCTTGCTCGATGACACATTTTGATAATGTGGGCAGCATAGGAGATGCTGTTACGTCTTGGTGACGCGACGTACACTTTGGTAGTGTCGTTATGGATTATGGTCCGAGCAGGTTCACTATACGTTCGAAGCACGTATACGGGTTGTTTGGATGGTCATGCATGAGAGCATTGATTGGAGAATCTCATGACTTGAGAAATAGTAAGCAAGCATCTGGACATATCATTAATGGGTTGATTATCCATTAAATTGGCTTGCTCATAAGTTGTGCATATAACTGGACTATTTGGTACACGTGTTTGTGCATTGGAATCATGATGGATTGCTTACTTGTGCATGTTAGTGCTTTATTCTCATTTGATTATGCGAATGAGTATAGCTTACCTCCCTGCCCTTATTAGGTGTTGGCCAGGTACCTAGATCTTCAAAAGATCAGTGATCATGGGATAGAGACTCCTTTTACAACTCTTGAAGATCCGGCCAAAGGGATGTTTGGACGAAGGACCATTGACTAGCTCTGAACGTTTCCAACTTTTGATAGAAATCGTAACTTTATGATTTGAGAGATGTATCAGAGAAAACCTTATATTTCATCCTTTGATTATATTGGTGGTATTCATAAAGTTATTACACTTAATTTTATGAATCAATGACCTTCCTTATGATTTACGAACTCTAAGGAAACATAAATAAACCATTTTAATATATTTCGCTGACTCTGATTTTATCATTTGAGTTCGATGATGAAGGAAGTATTGTCAAAGTCAATTTCTTAGGATAACCTTATAACTAAGCTATTTCGTGCTATAAGGGTTATCTCCAAATGATTTTTAAGATGTTCAGAAAATTAATTATTCCTTCCACCGAATTCCCTTTCAAATGCATGGTTTAAATTTGAGTACCACATTCAAGTAAAAATTTTCATACTCCGATTTTTGCAACATAGTCAATAAGAAAATAAAAATTCTTTTGATTAAACGAGGGACGTTACATTTTATGGTATCAGAGCAATGGTCCTGACTCTTGATCCTTGGGTGTGTGGTCCAATACGCTGGTCATCAAGATTTGTGGAGTTTTCTTGTGAAGTATGCTCCTACATACTTCTAACTGGAGTAAAGATTCTATCATTTGGCCATTGGTTTATGGCTTAGTGTTTGATGTAGCCTAAGTCAAAGTATGATAGTAATGTACTTCTTTTAGGTATGATCCAACGTTATGTTCATAATCCATTATGACACCAAGGAATCAATGAGGGGTGATTCCAAAAGATCTAAAAGATAGCTAATATCCTCTAGGGAGGGTATTTTCCTCAGTAGAATGAAAGATTATCAAATCCTTAGATTTGGTACTAGGTGGTTACCTCCCTAGCGATTGGCTTTGCAGAGTCTGTAACTCTGAAGCTGAGTAAATTTTGTGAGGACGTGGAATGATTGCGTTTTCTTGTGTTTGATCCACTCTGCTACATCAAGATCGAACTCCCACAAGTTTTCTTGTAGTTGTCTCCCTCGTCTGTTTGAACTATTCTATTGAGCTATCTCTTCGGAGTAGACATGGTCTCTGTGACATCCTGACTTTTTTAGTTTAAAATACATTAATTAAAATCTTTGATTTCATTAGAAAATAATTCGGATTCTATAAAAATTTTGGCGGAGTTTCGTTTGAATTTCGGACTTTCCCCAAATAAATTTAAAACCTGTCAAGTCCAGAACAGTTTCAATAAAGTAGAAAAGAGACCTATAGAGTTGTTTTTTAAATAATTCAAAAAGGATATTATTATATCCACTCCAAACACTAATACTTTCATAAAAATAATTATAGAGTCCCTTTTACAAAATCAAAGAAGTCTCAACTCCGAATAAATATAAAATTAAATACAACTTAAATTTATTAAAAATATTTTACATAATAGCATCTTAGCTTGGTTGCTAAGGTGATGCGACTATGAGGTCACAATCACAATTATGCTCTCTTTAAAAGAGAGTGGTTATTCTCGGCATAGAAGCTATGAACGTCTTTCTCCACTGAGTACCTAATATGGTCAACAGTAAGGGTGAGTAATTTGAGAAATAATCAAGGAAAACACTTAAAATAACAGTAATAAAGTATAATTAGACATACCCACACACATTTATTCATGTTCATTTGTCCTATCCAATTTCACTATTTCTAGACCGTAACATTTTACTATTCCTTTATACTATATATATATATCCACAATCCATCACATAACAATGCTTTGATGCTCAATCATATGAGTGTGAAATGCACTTTATACTATTATGGTTTAACTCCTGAATCCAGTGTAACACTTTCCACTTTACTTTATACACTTTATACACTTTAACACTTTCATTGGATTCAGTGAATTAAACCTATTATATAACAATGAATGCACTTCTCCATTTACCATAACCATAACACTTTAACTTTTGGGTACATTGTGCTTCACATTCTCCCCGCAGGAGGGTTCCTCACACAATGTACCTTAACACTTTATCCGATAACAACACAACCTCCTCACAACCCTCCCTCCACTCTGGGGAAAAACCGACCAGGAGTAAGCATTTCTCAACCTCTAGTTGGGTGCTTCACCTCCACTTAGGAAGGTCCCTCGCTCACCCGCTTGCACAACACTTCACCTCCACTTAGGAAGGTCCCTCATGCGATTTGGGTTGATTTGTCCAAATCGGGCTTTAGCAGAAATCACCCTCGACTGGCCCAAAGAAACCAAAGTAAATAGAATTATTATGGTTTGCATAGAACCAACCCCCAATACGGGAAGCAAACCCGTATCCTTTGCAGGATCAAAGTTCTCCATAATAATTCCTAACATTTACTCTTGTCCTCATCAATCGCAAAGCGACGTGTGTTTTTCCCCGTACACCTAAGGTCCACCTTACTCCAAAATGCACGTGTTTCTAATTCATTTTTATGTGGCTTTTGATTAGTTAAACCTTTAGTAATTATATCCAATTGGTTGGGTCTCTAACTTAGGATTTGGCCATGCTTTATATATATATATATATATATATATATATATATATATATATATATATAGACAATCACATCCAACAACAATAGGTTCACAATCGTGCCATTCATTCATTTCGTTTCATAACAATTACAACAATTTATTTCTAACAAAATCCTAAGTTCATAACATACATACACTCATAGTAAACATATATAGCATATCACACCAATAATCATAATCATATTATTCATTTAATCATTTAATTCAGTAACAATCTAATTATCAATTACCAAACACCCTAAGTCAATTACACACACTTTTGTTTTCCAACATAACAATGTCAACATACAAATAAAACATACACATATAAAATACATCTAATTATAGCCCTATTACTATCATTAAGCCCCTCCCCTAATTAAGACCAAAGTACCCCCCTTACCTTGAGGAGAGAGAAAGAGAATTGGGGTTTTTGTTGGAGCTCCACACCAAGCTCCAATCCATGCTCCATGACTCCTATTCCTTGCCCCTCTAACATCTCCTAATGCCAATTGAATGATTTGGAGGCTCAATTTGATGAATTTGAAAAGTTAGGGTTTTGGGGTTTTGATTTGGGGGTTTTTGAGAGAGAGGAATTTAGGTGAGATTGAGAGAGGGAATATGATTGGGGATTGATAGGGAGTGATTATATGAAGTTGATTCTATGGGATTTGGTGTTACTTTCATGATTTGAAGAAGATTGGAGAAGAGGAAGAAGAGAGCTCGAGCTTGAGGAGAGAGAAGGAGTTGCTGAAAATGATTTGGAATTCACGTGTTTTTCAGCTTAACTGCAGGTGTTACTCGAGTAATTTGACCCATTACTCGATTAACGAGACCATTAATCGATTAATGCCGAAAGGGCAATAAAATCTACTCGATTAATCTGCTCACTACTCGAGTAGATCCGAAAGGTGCTTAAATTCTAATCGATTAAGGCCCTCATTACTCGATTAATGCAGTGTAAAGGGCTTTCTTTCATACTTCTAAGACTCTTAGGCTTTCACAACTCTTTCTAACTTAACTTAACACCAAAACCTACACTCTAAACACAATCTAACCTATTCTTAACTCAATCCAACTTACACTTAGCTAAATTTCTAATTCTAAACAAGTCTAAACAATTATAATTACTAATATCAATACTAATTAACACTTCTAACCGAATCTGACACTTAAGGATTCTCTAACACTTATGAAATTCTACTAACTAATATTCTTAATGCCTATATAAAATTGGGGATGTTACAATTCTCCTTCACTTAATGGAATTTCGTCCCCGAAATTCGACTGAGTTTAAAGAACTAAAAGAGATATAGAGCTATGTGCTCTATACACACGATGAACCTAATCTTGGTCAATGAGAGGGCTATGGCCTTCGGGGATTCACTCCCCCACTTAAAACACAACTAAGGCTAAGGTTTTATTCTCAAGGAAACTAACCTGTCAAGCAATCAGAGAAGCAACAAGTCCTCAATTCTCCTCTAACATACAATCATTCAAAAGAAGAGAGACTGCTATATCAGGAAAATATTTTAAACAGATAGTTATGAATAACATGCTTGAAAGGAACAAAACACAAAGCATTTATCAATAAAAAGGATTCCACATAACAAAACGTAATTCAGACACAAGCAGAATAGATAACAGTGCACATCAACAGTTTTAAAATACTATTTATTTATCTACAATTAGATACAAAGAGAATCATGGTTGGAGTTTTGTCAAAGAGGGTACCTTTGAAAAGAAAGTAAAGCATCAACTCAACACAAGTAGATGAAAATAATTGATACACCTTAAAATAGTCTAGCATAGAATTAAATTGAATTTGATAAAAGTTTGAAAGATTTTGGTATGGCAAGACTTACTTGGAGTAAAAAGGGATTTGTGAATTATGGAATATCAAAATCAGGGTTTGAAGAGGAAATCATTAAATGAGTAGGATTTACAAACAATAAAACACATGAGTCAACATTCAAAATCGGGGAATAATTGCCACAACCTCAATACACCCTCATTTGAAATTTAGTTCGCAATCTTACTTATGAAAATAGATGTTTGATGATCATACTATGGAATATAGAAGGAATAAGGTTTGGAATGTCAATAGGAAATGAACACATTAGAAAAGTTACAAATTCGTTTTACAAAGAGCATTTTCTCAAAGAGGTAAACAAAATTAGGGAATACTTTATACATGGACATGATTGGAAAATAAGGGTTATAATAAAAGGTAGGTATAAGAATTATTCTTAGAAAATTAAACTGATGTTCATAAAGAGGATTTGCAAATAATACATGATAGGTATACTTTAATAGTAATATGCATAAAAATGAATTATCAATTATCCAAAACTTAGTTTTTTTTTTTTTTTAAATTGTAAGTTTTATTATGTGCAACACTTTCTCTAAGGAAAAGGTTACACTGAAAATATACATATACACTTAATGAAAGAATTGGAATTAGAAATTGCCATGCAAGGAACACAACAAGGTTTATAAAAGCCAAACTTGAAACTAAAGATAAATGATTTCCATCAAAGAAATACGAGGTACTTATTTTAAAAGAATTTGATTAGATAATTAGTTAAGAAGGATTAGTAAAATATTCTTTCAAAATCATTCTCAAAATGGGTAGAAATATTCTTTATCGAAAACTAACTTCGATTTGTAAACGAAACATATAAAAATACTTAAAGGTTGGGAACTATCATAAAAAAAGATCCCAAACAATTTGTTTATTAAAATAGTTTAACTTAGCATATAATCTTAGGAAATTCGAATTTGTAAATACCCACACAAGCACATACAAGTCAACCATTCAGAAACACATAAAGCCTATTTCCTACATAAACATCTATACATCTATGGGACTTAGACTTAAACTCTAAGACTCCACCAAATCGGACCCAACTTCTACCACTCGATCCACGACTTAGAAACTAAGGAGGTGCTACACTCAACTTAATAAATAACTCCGCAAGGCAAGACCTCAACTAGTCCTATGTTTATTATTTTCTCTATGGATCAAGGCTTCCTATTCGGTTCCTAAGGTTAGGACTTTACACGATTATTTCTCGTTGCTAATCCTAATCGATACTTAACTATTACAATCTAGACTTCCACACTAAGACTTTCCCACCGGATGTTAAAATTGGGACTTTAACATTTAACAAGCTATATTCCTTGAAATAGTTCATAAGGGTTTTGAAAATCATTTGTAATTTCGGAATATTGCTTGTTCAATACTACCCACACATTTCCTCGGAGTTCTAAGTGAACTTAAAGGAAAAGACATAGCACCCTTCACCTTAACTTAAGTTCTAACTTAAACCTTAACTCTAAGATGACATACATTGCCTTTACTTCACCTTGCTACCTTCACTTACATTCCTCAAATCCACATTATTGACTTGCAAGAAAAGATTTGGCATTTGGTGATAAAGTACTTTTAAAGATTTGCATCTTCTTCATCATAAGAAAAACACTTTGTATTTGGAAAAATTAAACTTGGACAAAATTATCAGATAGGAAAAAGGCATGTCAAGCATTCAAAAGTTTAAAGTGTTTTTTTTATAAGTTTTCCAAGGTCATTTCACATTAGCTTTGAAAATAATTCAGAAGCTTTGAGGACTCCTTGGATCAAGCAAACGTGAGTCCGCTATGATTTATCAAGCTCAAATAAAAGGAATGTATCCCTCGGTTAAAATTTTAATTTCATTTAAATTTTCAAATCTTAATGAATATATTTCCTTTATTTTAACTTCGAAGTTCAAACTTTGATTCGAACTAACTTATGTCGCATTCGGTGAATTCCCATCTAATCGGTAGTTGGTGTAATTTGAGAATAGGCTACACCATCATTCAATTAGTTAGGATTTCACAGTATTAACAGTACGTTCTTAAAAACTGGTGTTGCGACACTTAATCAGTTGTCAAAGTTGGAATCAATTTCATGCCTTGAAAAATATTAGAATACTAGTATACTTGACATTTATCATTAGTAATAATCCTTGGATTTTTCAAAGAAAAAGTCTCAAAATAGTTTGATGCAAAAACGATTTTATACTCTATCAATAATAGTATGTTTATCACCAAATATAATGTGGAAAATGTAGAAAAGGCACTTAGGTTTCACTAAGATGACACTTAGTGGCTAAAGTGAAAGACAATTACAAAGGGTTAACTCCTATTCACTCCCGCTGCGCACTCCGATAAAGAATGCCCGGAGTGTACAAAATTAGGTGGCCTCTAATACCCTTCCTATTCTTAGACATAAAAATAATTTTGACAGTTATTTGATTGGATTCAAGGACGTAATGATCTTATCTTCCAACAAATGTAAATCTCGAGGTGGCCAATCTCGACTTCACATTACATTGAAGATAATATCACTTCTCGTACTACCTGAGTTCCAATTAAATAATCTAAAATGAAACAAACGACTACTCATCTTCGATTCAAATGAGGACTTTGAAACTTCACTAAACAGAAAAGTTGCAACCCTTTATTATATTTGAAATGATACTCAATTTCAAAACTACGGTTTAGTTCTGCCCGTTGGGGTAGCAATTTCATGCCCTGACCCGTTGGGAGTTTTCACTTCCCTTAGTCTCTACTTTTCGTCCACTTCTAAATATAACAAAGTAACAATTAAAAATTTAGTTTCAATCCCTCTTTTAAATTGAAGATAGAATCTTAAGGTTGCTACGCTATAGCTATCACTATTGCACACTGCTACACTATACCAATTTCAACTAAAGATGCATGAACTTAGTGTCAGAGTGTGCAGCCTATTTAACTATCCTTAGTTACTCTCATGTTGAGTAACTCTTTTGGGAGTAGGAAATCCATACTCCACAGCCGAGAATTGCAACCATTGCTCTGATACCATCTGTGACATCCTGACTTTTTAAGTTTAAAATACATTAATTAAAATCTTTGATTTCATTAGAAAATAATTCGGATTCTATAAAAATTTTGGCGGAGTTTCGGTTGAATTTCGGACTTTCCCCAAATAAATTTAAAACCTGTCAAGTCCAGAAAAGTTTCAATAAAGTAGAAAAGAGACCTATAGAGTTGTTTTTGAAATAATTCAAAAGGGATATTATTATATCCACTCCAAACACTAATACTTTCATAAAAATAATTATAGAGTCCCTTTTACAAAATCAAAGAAGTCTCAACTCCGAATAAATATAAAATTAAATACAACTTAAATTTATTAAAAATATTTTACATAATAGCATCTTAGCTTGGTTGCTAAGGTGATGCGACTATGAGGTCACAATCACAATTATGCTCTCTTTAAAAGAGAGTGGTTATTCTCGGCATAGAAGCTATGAACGTCTTTCTCCACTGAGTACCTAATATGGTCAACAGTAAGGGTGTGTATTTGAGAAATAATCAAGGAAAACACTTAAAATAACAGTAATAAAGTATAATTAGACATACCCACACACATTTATTCATATTCATTTGTCCTATCCAATTTCACTATTTCTAGACCGTAACATTTTACTATTCCTTTATACTATATATATATATCCACAATCCATCACATAACAATGCTTTGATGCTCAATCATATGAGTGTGAAATGCACTTTATACTATTATGGTTTAACTCCTGAATCCAATGTAACACTTTCCACTTTACTTTATACACTTTATACACTTTAACACTTTCATTGGATTCATTGAATTAAACCTATTATATAACAATGAATGCACTTCTCCATTTACCATAACCATAACACTTTAACGATTGGGTACATTGTGCTTCACATTCTCCCCGCAGGAGGGTTCCTCACACAATGTACCTTAACACTTTATCCGATAACAACACAACCTCCTCACAACCCTCCCTCCACTCTGGGGAAAAACCGACCAGGAGTAAGCATTTCTCAACCTCTAGTTGGGTGCTTCACCTCCACTTAGGAAGGTCCCTCGCTCACCCGCTTGCACAATACTTCACCTCCACTTAGGAAGGTCCCTCATGCGATTTGGGTTGATTTGTCCAAATCGGGCTTTAGCAGAAATCACCCTCGACTGGCCCAAAGAAACCAAAGTAAATAGAATTATTATGGTTTGCATAGAACCAACCCCCAATACGGGAAGCAAACCCGTATCCTTTGCAGGATCAAAGTTCTCCATAATAATTCCTAACATTTACTCTTGTCCTCATCAATCGCAAAGCGACGTGTGTTTTTCCCCGTACACCTAAGGTTCACCTTACTCTAAAATGCACGTGTTTCTAATTCATTTTTATGTGGCTTTTGATTAGTTAAACCTTTAGTAATTATATCCAATTGGTTGGGTCTCTAACTTAGGATTTGGCCATGCTTTATATATATATATATATATATATATATATATATATATAGACAATCACATCCAACAACAATAGGTTCACAATCGTGCCATTCATTCATTTCGTTTCATAACAATTACAACAATTTATTTCTAACAAAATCTTAAGTTCATAACATACATACACTCATAGTAAACATATATAGCATATCACACCAATAATCATAATCATATTATTCATTTAATCATTTAATTCAGTAACAATCTAATTATCAATTACCAAACACCCTAAGTCAATTACACACACTTTTGTTTTCCAACATAACAATGTCAACATACAAATCAAACATACACATATAAAATACATCTAATTATAGCCCTATTACTATCATTAAGCCCCTCCCCTAATTAAGACCAAAGTACCCCCCTTACCTTGAGGAGAGAGAAAGAGAATTGGGGTTTTTGTTAGAGCTCCACACCAAGCTCCAATCCATGCTCCATGACTCCTATTCCTTGCCCCTCTAACATCTCCTAATGCCAATTGAATGATTTGGAGGCTCAATTTGATGAATTTGAAAAGTTAGGGTTTTGGGGTTTTGATTTGGGGGTTTTTGAGAGAGAGGAATTTAGGTGAGATTGAGAGAGGGAATATGATTGGGGATTGATAGGGAGTGATTATATGAAGTTGATTCCATGGGATTTGGTGTTACTTTCATGATTTGAAGAAGATTGGAGAAGAGGAAGAAGAGAGCTCGAGCTTGAGGAGAGAGAAGGAGTTGCTGAAAATGATTTGGAATTCACGTGTTTTTCAGCTTAACTGCAGGTGTTACTCGAGTAATTCGACCCATTACTCGATTAACGAGACCATTAATCGATTAATGCCGAAAGGGCAATAAAATCTACTCGATTAATCTGCTCACTACTCGAGTAGATCCGAAAGGTGCTTAAATTCTAATCGATTAAGGCCCTCATTACTCGATTAATGCAGTGTAAAGGGCTTTCTTTCATACTTCTAAGACTCTTAGGCTTTCACAACTCTTTCTAACTTAACTTAACACCAAAACCTACACTCTAAACACAATCTAACCTATTCTTAACTCAATCCAACTTACACTTAGCTAAATTTCTAATTCTAAACAAGTCTAAACAATTATAATTACTAATATCAATACTAATTAACACTTCTAACCGAATCTGACACTTAAGGATTCTCTAACACTTATGAAATTCTACTAACTAATATTCCTAATGCCTATATAAAATTGGGGATGTTACAGTCTCCCCATCCTTTTAACAATTAAGTGTAATCTTGGACTTGGATTGGATGTCCAAGAACAAGGCAATACTTAATTGTGATAGCGAGGCAAGAATCCGAAATCCATAAGGTATGTGTGTGTTGCTTCATAGTCGATTTAAGGAAGAGGGAGATTGAAGAAATTTTGGTTTCGAAGAATTTTTCAAATATTCTCTATTGAAGTATCGGGTGTCGTCATCAAAGCATGGAGATCAAGTTTGGTATTGATTTGGTCCTAGAGGATGGTTTTATCTTTATTGTTTCTCATGGGATAGTACCATCAGAAATAGCCGGATCGAAGAAACAAGCAAAGGTATTACTGAATTGGCAGTCGGTCGGATCAAGTGTGTTTCAATGCAGAACTTCAATAGTGTTCGATAAGAACAGGAGTGGAAGTATTGCGCATAGGCGATGTTTATTTGGGAATGGAATAAGAGCACCATCAGGGATGAGTGTTCCTTACCAAGAAAAGAGAATCGAATTTGGAATAAATGATGAAGCCTCGATAGTTTATAAGGAGGACCTCAGGCCGAGGCATCATCAAATTGGAAACTGGAAGGAAGACATTCCCAAAGCAATATTTCAATTCCGATACGGACTCTATGTGAAAGTAGTAATGCCGTTTGAATTGGCTTATGCTTTGTTATCTTCATGGGCTGCATGAGCAGAATTTTCAGATCTTATCTGAAATCGTTTGTGCTTATGCCCGCTGTCAATATCCTAAATCATTAGAAGGATCTCAAAGAGCACATGGACTATCCTGGGAATGTGTTATGTGTCCTGAACAAGGAGTAGTTGTAACCCTTTAAGTGCAAAGGAAATTGTCAGTAACGGAATGGAAGACTAACATCCTATCCTGTGCAACTCTTGCTCGATTCGTGCAAAGGTATTGAAGTTTACTGTCATGGATCGAGGCAAGGACCGGGAAGAATAAAAGAAAGTTGTGTGTGTGCATCAAGTGAGGGAAGACACACAAGGTGAATCGTTCGACGCAGAACTTGAGCCTTGCAACGATCGTGGATGCTTTGAGGGCTTAAAGTCATTCATTATGGCACTACGCTTAAAGTGTTAGTGACCATGGAGAGTTTAAGTGATTTGTTAAATTAGAGGGAGTTTAACAAGAGACAATGTCGACGGACAAAGTTTTGAAGGCTAAGGATCGGAGACCCCGTCGCCATCAGGATAAAGCAAATATGGAAGCACTTGAAATGGACCAAAAGGCAATCCATGCGAGCTTTATGGGAATTAAAGAATTTGTTTGAATTGAGTAAGGATTCTAGTAGACTTGAGCTTAGCGATGCAAGTAGACTGACGAAAAGTAAGAAGGGAAAATTGCAAACCACAAGAAAAAACCTGATTCGAACTCGTGGGTTTTAACCAAAGCAATGAAGGGTTGAAAGGAAATAAGAGATCGGCTTTTGAAGGGAGGAGGCCCAACTTCCATGAGGAAATGGATGAAAATTCTTGTTTTTAAACAGGAGTTTGAGTTCCGAATGATTTGGAAATTCGGAGGATGATTTTGGAGTTAAGAGAGCAAAGGAGGGTTAAACAAAAAAAAAGTTTTAGTGCTAAGGGTGAAGCTAAGATATGGAGGAACCATGTAAGACAAATGTTGGAAACTGAGGACGGCTTAAGCCCGAATCTCAAGCTAGCTATCAGTTATCGGGAAATGAGGAAGTTCTCGACATTGGGAAGCATATGTGAAACTTATGAGAACAAAGGGAAAAGGAGAAAAGAATCACTTGTCCACCTCAATGTGGGAAGTATAGGACACTTAACTCAGGTTCAAGACACGGTGTAACCAAGGGGGATAGTTGTTTCAAGGGTAAAGGCAGGAAAAATGATCAGCAAGCAAATCAAGCTCAAAGAAGGTTCAGTCGGTTCGGCGTGAGTTAGATTTGGTTAAGGGTAACCCGAGTGATCTTATTCCGATCTGAATTAATGTAGTTAAATGTCTTTCGATTGCGTTAATTAGATCGTTTGATAATCTGGAAATCTAATCAAGTCTTGGCTTAAAAATTTTTGTGATCAAAACCTTATCACAGTTGGATGTGATAAACTCCTCGGACACTACAGAATGGGAAGTTCAGTTAAGGCTAGAGAGATTAACAACCACCGGGATAGGACAAGCATTTGTCTCCCCAACGGAAATCTCTCAAACTTGGCTATCTGACTAAGTCTGATAGTGACGATAATGTTCCCTATCTTTGAGTTTATCTAACTTAAAGGTAAATCGTATAGTCTTTCTTGAGAAAGATTATATCTGAAAGGGATGATTTTATTACTAATAGTTTAAATATTAGGACTGATCACCCTAATGTTTACAACTGTTAAGGAATGAAGTCATACAAATATCTCCTTACTCGTGCTCGAGTGATCAGAGAGCGCAGCAGAAAAAGTTTTCCTTGAAAAGTTTATTTGTAAAATGTTTCTATTATGGAAAGTGTGTATTTGAAATGTGTTATTCAAAAAGCTCCTTTTGAAATAATATTTTGCGAAATATTTTGAGACGGAAAATTTGGTGGATGTATAAGGAAAATCTTTTTAAGTGGGGGAGGAATTTCCAAAAATTATAAGGAAAAATGATAAAAGAACCGTCTTTTATATATCTTTCGCAAAGGTTTTTAAGAATGAATTTCGGGGACGAAATTCCTTTTAAGTGGGGGAGTAGTGTAACACCCCTAATTTCGTTTTCCGAATAAATATGTTAATATTTTTATTTAATAAATAAACAACGATTTCATGTTTAATTTTGGTTTGCATTATATATATATATATTTATATATATAATGTGAAAATATTATTATGTTGAGGTTTTTGCATAAAAATATTAAATATTGCAATTAAGTCCTTGAGGAGGACCTAAAAGCAATAATGGAAAGTCTTTTGGAGTTAGAATTAATTAAACAAAGTTTTTAGTGAAAACTTGCCAAAATACTCGAGTATTTTTCTGAATACTCGAGTATTCTGGGTGTGATGGCTCAAGATGGTACGCGACAGCTGTCCAGCCATGGAGGGAGTCCGGAATTGCCACGAATTCAGCTGGTGTTGCCACGCCATCCAGTCCAGACATGCCTAGGACTCGTGTCCTTATGCATGGAGCCTTCCAATCTTCTTCAACAAGGGAGAGGAATTGATATATGGCCAACAAATTCAAGGGTGGAAGCTTAGAAACGAGTTTAGGGTTCTTCACTTTAGGAGCTTAATTCTCTCTCATTCCAGGGTCATACTACACAAATCATACACCGTTTTGAAGCTCACATCCAGAGCTTCTAAAAGAGTCATGGATTGCAAACTAAGTCTGAGTGTGGAGAGAGTAATGAGCTCTGCAAAAGAGAGTTCGAAATCTGTCAAGAACCAGAATGTTGTGCAGACCCGTCACCTTCGTGGCTTCGATTCTCTCTCATCCTTGAGAGTTAGGTCATGGGTGATATACCATTGGAAAGCTCTTTCAACGAGCTTCGATTTGATACCAAGTTTGTGGGATTTGAGTTCCTGGTCGAAAAGTTATGCTTCTGCGAAGTTAGGTGTTGAAATCTGTCAAACCAAATGTTCATATTCAAAGAGCAGACTTTGAGCTTCAATTGTGGTAAGCTCAAGCTCCCTTTTTGATCTGAAACTTATTGGATTTCAAAGTTCATGTTATAGAGAACAAAGTCTAACCAATTTCCCCAATTTTTATGCATTATTCGAATGTCGATTAATGTGGTTTTGAACCCCTGCTGAAACTGTCATGCAAGTCCGGGTTGGAAGTGGTTAGAGCTTTTGGTTGTTGTTCTCTATGGAGATTTTGTTCAAGCACGACCCTAAGGTATGGGGGAAGCTAACCATTTGCTAGAATGAGACTAAAATGTATTTGAAATTAGGATGAGCCACCATGAGGCTTAAGGGCATAGCTTTGAATTAGAGAAATGGCATGGAGGCCAATCTAAGACATGCTTTATGTTTGAGCAAGTTTGTTATGCTGCATGTGCACTGTATGCAAGTTACTTTCATGCCAAAAATGATTAGAATGGAATTTGGTATGTCAAGTTGCTCAAAAGGTGGTTTTTATGCATAATTGATACTCAGTTATGATTCACTGTAATACAATGTAATTTCTGGATTGGGACATGTTTAAAATATGTAATATAAGCTCTGTTGATCATTGGTTTGGATTGGAATTAACTATAGTTGGAAATGGTATGTTAAAACTCAATTTGCAGTGTTGTCTGTCTGCAAATACTCGAGTATTATGGATGATACTCGAGTATTTCGACTATTTTGGGAAAATTGAATTTCTGGAAAATAAAGAACACTCGAGTACTCATGAAGAACACTCGAGTATTTTGATGAATTTTTAAAATAAAGTTCTGGAAACAAAGAACACTCGAGTTTCATGAAGAACACTCGAGTATTTTGATGAATCTGAGAAACACTCGAGTACTTTTATGAAAAGTATGATTCACTCGAGTCCAAGGAAATTCTACTCGAGTCTTTTTAATTATACTCGAGTCCTGTTAATCAAAATGCTACCAAAATACCATTTTCAACTAAGTCAAATTCCAAGTAAATTAAGGATAAATTACCAGGAATTGGGTTATGTTCCAAGAAGGATATATATTGTGTTAAATTACATTGTTATTACATGAGTGAACATAATGCATATTGCACACTATAAGATTAATGGATAGTCTTAAATGGAGAATTTGTGTGCATTCATACATGATGATAAAATGATAGGATACCACTTGTCATGTTCGTAGAACATGAAGGGGGTATTCGGGAAGTACCAAATGTACACGATGAGTTTGATGACACATTCTAGGAATGTGGGCAATATTCGAGGAATGTTGTTGATTTCGTTCTGGGAACGTGGACGTACATTCGGATTGGGACGTATGATACCAAGCTTGATTGTTAATGTCATTTGTTCGGGGAACGTGAAAATATACTCTAAGAGTACCAAAGGTTGTATGACAAGCTTGGTAACACATTTTGAGAATATGGGCAACATTCAAAGAATGTTGTTGAGATCGATGAGAATGCGTTTTGAAAACGTGCACGTACAATCCGAATGAGACGTTTTGTTTATGAGCCAAACTTGTCATTACATTGGTAATTTATTGCATGTTGCACATATGCGGATTAAGGAATAACCTTAAATGGAATGTTGGTATGTATTGATGCATGGTGATGTGTAGCATATCATTTGTTCATGTTCGAGAAACATGAGGAGGGTACTCTGGGAGTACCAATTTGGTTACGACTTGCCTGTAGTCACATTTTGGTAATGTGGCCAGCATTGGTTGCTGAGAACGTTGGATATTCGTCTTGGTGACGAAAGGATTATTGTTGTCACATTTTGGTAATGTGGCCAGCATTGGTTGCTGAGAACGTTGGATATTCGTCTTGGTGACGAAAGGATTATGGTAATCACATTTTAATAATGTGGACAGCATTGGTTGCTGCCAACGTTGGATATTCATCTTGGTGACGAGATGTGCACATCGATATTGGTATTATGGACCACGTTCCAGGCAAAGTCGTGTGGCTTGCTCGATGACACATTTTGATAATGTGGGCAGCATAGGAGATGCTGTTACGTCTTGGTGACGCGACGTACACTTTGGTAGTGTCGTTATGGATTACGGTCCGAGCAGGTTCACTATACGTCCGAAGCACGTATACGGGTTGTTTGGATGGTCATGCATGAGAGCATTGATTGGAGAATCTCATGACTTGAGAAATAGTAAGCAAGCATCTGGACATATCATTAATGGGTTGATTATCCATTAAATTGGCTTGCTCATAAGTTGTGCATATAACTGGACTATTTGGTACACGTGTTTGTGCATTGGAATCATGATGGATTGCTTACTTGTGCATGTTAGTGCTTTATTCTCATTTGATTATGCGAATGAGTATAGCTTACCTCCCTGCCCTTATTAGGTGTTGGCCAGGTACCTAGATCTTCAAAAGATCAGTGATCATGGGATAGAGACTCCTTTTACAACTCTTGAAGATCCGGCCAAAGGGATGTTTGGACGAAGGACCATTGACTAGCTCTGAATGTTTCCAACTTTTGATAGAAATCGTAACTTTATGATTTGAGAGATGTATCAGAGAAAACCTTATATTTCATCCTTTGATTATATTGGTGGTATTCATAAAGTTATTACACTTAATTTTATGAATCAATGACCTTCCTTATGATTTACGAACTCTAAGGAAACATAAATAAACCATTTTAATATATTCCGCTGACTCTGATTTTATCATTTGAGTTCGATGATGAAGGAAGTATTGTCAAATTCAATTTCTTAGGATAACCTTATAACTAAGCTATTTCGTGCTATAAGGGTTATCTCCAAATGATTTTTAAGATGTTCAGAAAATTAATTATTCCTTCCACCGAATTCCCTTTCAAATGCATGGTTTAAATTTGAGTACCACATTCAAGTAAAAATTTTCATACTCCGATTTTTCCAACATAGTCAATAAGAAAATAAAAATTCTTTTGATTAAACGAGGGACGTTACAAACGTTGCATGCAGCCAAATCCCATGAAGCATAGGAAAGGGGGTCGGTGTGGTGCAGTAGCAATTTGAATCGAATTGATGATAAACCACCTAAAAAACGTGACGTGATGTACATCATAGTATAACGAATTGGACACATCAAATGGGTCCCATCCCCAATTTCAACAAGCAATTATAAATCGAATAATATGTGATTTCGTCAACAATACGTGTCCACCTCAACATGTACACACAAAGTCACAAACACCGTACACACATGATACTTTGGTCTTAAATATTAAAAAAATAAATAAATAGACACTTTGGTTTTCAAACGGTATATTAATCAATAATTTAGTTTCTAAAAGATTTTTTTTATATTTTTATAATCTTTTAAAAAACAATATAATATTACGAAGTGTAAGTTTTGATCCTCAAAAGATTCATATAATCATCAAATACGTTCCTAAAAAAATCAATGTGGTGCCATGTTGATATTCGGAGAGTAAATTTAAATACAAAAATCTTTTGAAGATGAAATTGGCAATCAATATTATTTTCAAGGACCAAAGTGACTATTAACTCAAAAAAACATATTAAAAAAGTTAACTTAGTGTATTTAAATTTTATTTTATTATTTAAATTGTACTTGATAATATTGTGAAGTAAATGAAGGGGACATATTTCATATATATATATATATTGAAATTGTAATGTCTTTGATCGGTCGAGGTATAAGGCTAACGAAGTTCCTTAGACTCATATCTAGACAAGGGATCAATATAGGATTCTGGTTTTAGAATACCCGGTTGGAGTATCCCGGTTCTCCGTTAGTCAACAAGGTATGCACAAAGTGCTAACTTAGGGATGAGAAAAAGACGTACTTGAGCCCCTATGTATTGTGCTATTTATAGGGGGAACTTCAATGTTGAAGTTAGGCCTATCTGGGCTTAGCAGGCTAACATGTAGCTGGCAGAATAAAGGGAGGAATATCTTGAATATTCTCTCAGCCTTTATGAGCTAATAAGCCCGTTACCAACCATTGCAGATTAAGGAGGCAAGAATATTGGAGAGAATCACGGAAGAGAGCAAGTGCCGCCAGATTCTCGACCTTTCCGTATCCGATGAAGACTTCATGGCCTGAGTTTGTGTATTGTCGTGATTCGCAAGTGTCAGGGGTCGGGTGTAGATCTAAGTATCATATCGTTTGGTCGAGCATGTGTCTCCGACTCGGTTGTCCGACTTTATGATCAATGTGTGCTTAGAGATGGTCGACCTGAGTTTGGTCCATCACACAAGCCCCCAACTTTGGAGGTTTTGAAGGACTTGTTCTTAGTTTAAACGAGGTAGGCATTGCCGACTATTCTTCCACTTACCGTTAGGCCAACCCGAAGGGTGAGTGGTGTCTAACTCGCATGGTTTCGAGATTCACTAGTAATCTCGAGCTTTCCTTTAGCTATTCGAGGTGACGTTTCCCATTCTTGAGGACAACACGTGTCCTGATCTTAACCTGGCAGTTGAATAGTAATGGTTACCGTCATAGTGAAAAGTCAATTGTACCCATTGGTTCAAATTTTGAATAACTGCCACGTTTTGGCAGCTGGTCCACCACGTTTTTAGGAAATTCTGTTTGGGTCCTGTCCATTGGGCCTGGGTTTTTACCAAAATGTCCTTGGGCCTAAGTGGTGGGGAACTCTAAAGGTTCCTATTTAAATCCATGAATATCACTTTTCCTTCTTTTTTATGATTCGACATCATTCCTCTCTCTTTTTTTGTTTCCTGAGTTTTCCATGCTAAGGCTCTCCAGAATTTCAATTGTGTTTCCCTCTCTGTTAGTTGTCGGTTACTCTTCTCGCTAAAGCCTCTTCTGCCCTTTCTATTCCTCTTCATTAGGTATTGATTTTCTTCTTTTGGTTTTTGTTCTTTGCAATTTTGTTTCGCTTTTCTTTTGGGTTTTCTTATTTCTGGTGTTTTTTGATTTCCAAGGTTTTGTGGGGTTCAACGAGTCATTTGGGTTGAATGGTTATTCTATATCTAAGTCATCTTTTTTTTCATTCTTTTTTATTTGTGATGTTAGGTTTGGGGTTCTGAAACGATGAGTGGGAGTGAGGATTCAATTAACCAAAGTGGTAGTTCTGTCGAGATCTTGTCAAGTCCTTCTACACCTTTCCGAAGTCAAGCTCGTCATGAGACTCGTGAGAACAAATTCTTATAGAGGAGCCTTTAGCCATTCACGTGTCGCGAAACTATGATGAGTGGAGAGAATGGAAAATTGCTTACCGAATAGCTAAGTTGTATGAAAAAGGGTGAGCGTCTACTAAGGATTACCAAACGATGCATTCAAAACTCGGCAAGGGGTTTGAGGATTTAGCTAGGACTTTAAACTTTTCATCTTCTAACTTTGATGTCGAGTGTGCCTCAGTTTTCCCAGGTAAAATGGTGCATAAGGTGATTGTCAATCCTCAAGAATTTCCCATGCCGAGTGATGTGGGAAATTATCCCTGGGTGGATTTGGAAGTTCTTGGGACTCCCTCGCAATTGAATAGTGCTGAAGATTTGAGTCATATCAAGGAATTTGTCGTTCCAAGCCATGACCAAGTTGGTAGGACTTCTAATAGCATAAGTCCTCCATCGGCCGACGATCGTGTTTGTACTCGGATACCAGAAGGTCAAAAATCTTTCTTCATGTTCGACGAGTTAGTTACTCGGTTAGGGGTTCTACTACCCTTTACCGTTTTTGAAATGAGGTTGCTTGGTCACCTTCTCTTGGCCCCCATACAACTCCATCCTAATGCTTGGTGAACTGTCTACTTGGGGTTTCTCTAAAGGTTGGGTAACAATATTCTTTGTTCATGAAATTCTCTGACTCGTTGAAGACTTTCAAACCCTCGTACTTCAAATATAATTTTGTCGGGGACGGAGATTGCTAGTTCATGGATGGGGATAACACTCGATTTCCTCTCTCGTGGACTGAGAAGTTTTTTATTCATTCACGTAAGAGTTTCCAAATCAAGTAGGAGAGTCTTAGCCGAGAGAAGAGAAGGGTAGTCCATTTCATATGCAGTTGGCTGAAAGATGAGGGTCAGATGGATAGTAGGTGAATAGTAAACTGCCCGGTTGAGGTTGTCAAGTCCGAGATTGGTAATTTCAAATTATGTACTGTAGAATTTTTTTGAACTTGAATTGATCTTCTATTTCGATGTTTAACGTGTTCTTTTATTTTTTTCAGAAAAAATTGGCTGGTTTTAGTCTCGCCGAGCTTGGTGTGAGCTGAGAGGCTTGTACCAATGTGGCGTCTCAATATTGCCGAGTTCCCAAGTGTCGAGTGAACACGAGGGTAGATCGGTGATTGGACACCAATATGTGTTTTTGGGGTTGTTGTACCTAACGAGAGTGACCCCGGTCCTACGTATCCCAAGTGAAAAGGAAATCAAGGCATACATAGTTCTTAAAAATAAGGTTTAGAGAAAACATAGCTGATCCCTATGATAAGCGGTGAACTTATAGGGGGAGTTGCTTAACCTAGTTCAAGTGGGTTGGGCCTGATAGGCAAATAATATATAGGAGGGGAATATGATAAATATTCCATTCTATGGTTATTTGAGGCTTACGATCGACAAGAATTAAGGATCGATGAGGGCCTATTGATCGACTTTGTGAGCTTGACTCAGCTAGTCAATTATGGTCCATTACATATGCCCCAGCTTGGTGTAAGCCAAAAGGCTTGTGCTAAGGTGTGTAGTTACGACGTATAAGACTATTTGAGCCGTTTGAGCCGAGGTCTTAGTCGAGCGTGTACATAGGTTAATTGTCCTTGACAGATGGTTGATAGTACTCCTTGTGCTTAGATGACACTAAAATGGGAAACCCAATAGAAGCATCTTCATAATAGACAAACTATTCCGAATAAAGGAAACCGAAAAAAATATTTTTTGTACCCGGAACAAGAGACTGAAGTGGGGAAGCGGTGTAGGGTTTTCACAATCGTCTACTGATTCCAAGGAGACGAGACTAGTGTGAGGTTCCTGACACTTCGAATTTATGGGATACCAAAGGAGGACCCCTAATAAGGGCCCACCACGTTTGACGCATGCATTTGAAATGGGGAATCGAACACGAGCTTCTTTACAATAAGAACACGAGCTCAAAGAGGGAAACTCGACATAGGGTCCTCGCCATCGTCAATTGATTCCGGATAGAGTAACATGTTATCATGTTCTCAACACTCAGAAAGGATTTTGTCCGTTGATGAGAATTTCAAAATGGGCTATTTGGAAAATATCATGCGTATCTCGGCCATCGTTCTCAACAGGTCATCCGACCATCATCTTTGTACCTTACATTATGTGTACAAAAATAATAATTAGATGATTGTCGTTGTTCAATTTGACAATTTAGAACAATTATAACAACAATAGTAACAATTATTGGCCATTGTAAAGCATATAATATCGGTACAAAAAATAGTATGATTTTAAATATATCATACGTGATAAAAGTAATAATTGTCAGGGATAATAATGTAACACCCCTAATTTTCTTCTCTCGGATAATAAGGAAATTAATAATAAAGTTTTATTATTAATTTATATAAATTTTCCAAGTTTCTATTTTGTATTTAATTAGCCTTGAAATATAAAAATAGGTGAAAATATTTTTATATGGCAAATAAATACAAAAATATGGATATTGCATTTTAGTCCTTGGATTAGGACCTAAATGTAATATTAGAAAGGTTCTTGGAGGGAAAGATTTAAAAAGTATTAATTTTTAAATTTTGTACTGACCTAACCGGTTAGTAATGCCCTGTAACCGGTTAGACGATGAACCCAGAAACTGGGTTAGTGCGTTTTGATGAGTAATCACTTCATTAATCCACAAATTCGCCACGAAATCAGCCTAAGATCAGTGTAACACACGCGTCGGTATGCATGTTAACCTAATTGCTCTATAAAAGGCTGGATTGTTGAAGGTTTGGGGTTGATTTCTGAGTTTTGTGTTGGGGAGGCTCTGTTAGGGTTCCAACTTTGTCTGGAGAAATTCTTCTTCTTCTCTGAGTGTTGGAGAGCGAGTGATACACTACTGGAAAGCTTGAATCAAGGGCTTTTCATTGATACAAAAATTGTAAACCAAGAGTGTGTGTGGGAGGAGAAATCGATCTTGGAAGTTGAAGTTGGAAAGCTGAGTTGTGTCTTTCTTGTTTCTGGAAGCTGGGTTTGAGCCTTGATTTTGGTAAATACAGATAACTCTTAAGCCTCAAACCACTTCGATTCTTTAGTGCATGTTACCTAGATCAAGTTCTAATTGTTTTCCCTAATTTCTTTGGTCAATTTCTATGTCAAATTCTCTGGTTTTTGAACCCTGTTGCTGGAAAATGTGGCTGAGAGCAGAACCTAGGATTTCTGTGGAGTCTGTGGATTTTCTTCAAACCTCAGTGATTATACTCATCAAACACGACTTTGAGGTAAGGGAGAAGTTTACCTTATACTAGATTGAGACTAAAATCAAGTGATTTAGGATTTGAGTCAACAATGACTCAAAAGGGCATTATGTGTTTAGAGTTAAAAGGCTTGGAGGCCAATTTTGTGTCTCAATTCTTTTTGAGCAAAGTTAATAACCTGCATGCAAGTGATTTTGATGCTGGAATCATAATCTAAATGCTTAGTATGAATTTTGTGGTATTAAATTGTGTTTATGTGGGTTTTTATGCAATTTAATACTCTAAATTGAATGCATGCAAATGAAATATGTTTCTATGGTTAAACATGTTTATTTTAAGGTATGTGAACTCTTTTGAGTGTTGGAATTGGTTAGATTTGAGTATTGGATAGAATGGTATGCAAAACCTCATTTTTCAGTGTACAGACTGCATAATCTAACCGGTTATTCGATATTTGTAACCGGTTAGATACTGTGAAATTTCAAAGAAAATGAATTTCTGAAATTGGTCCTGTGTTCTTACCATTTTACTCAAATCTATACTCTAATTTAACTTGAATTCAATCTGAAAATATGTTGATAAATACTGTTTGGTTCAGATTGAATTTGAGGAGTTAATACCTTAATGTTATGAGATAATTTCAAGAGGAAATTGTGCTCATGTGGAATTGGAATGTGATTTAGACTTTTGAATGATGAAAACAGTAGGTGTGAGGTATAAAACAATGTAGAAACTTGTTTATGGATTGGGTAAAGAATTCAAGAAAAAGGGTTTTCTGAATTTCAGTGGTTAACAAGTTCAGGTCTGTAATTCTAACCAGTTAGCCTGAGACTGTAACCGGTTAGTACCTGAAACTGAAAAATAAAAGTTATGTCTTTTAAGTGAAAAGTGAATACCATTGGTTAAGTTTTTCCCAATCTAAGCCTAATGGCATCTTTTTAAGTTAATTCAAGAATGAATTTTTGTGCCAAAGGTTATACCTCAAATTAATCATTCAAAAGAGAAATTGAGATATTTCTAAATCACAATAATTAAAGTAAAGATAAAAACCAACCTCAATAATTGTGCATTCATGCATAGAGAATGGAAGATGGGTTGGTAGAAAACGTTTATCATATTATGGGAATATGAGGAGGGTACTCCGGGAGTACCAAATTGTAACCTACTTGATCACACATTCTGGGAATGTGGCCAGTGCCTGGGACATGGTTTTTATGCGTTCCGGGAACGTGATGCACACTGTGGGAGTGATGCTTATTAAACCAAGTATGGTTTGGCATTACGTTCTGGGAACGAATGTCAGTGTTCCGGGAACACAACGATGTATTGGATGGACGTCCAAGATGGACTTTTGTTATAGGCCTCAGTTGTGGATAAAAATCATGCATCATGCCACTTGCATTATAAGAGATATAATGTTGAAAATTGGTATGCTCATATGTACTTGCATTATTGTCTGTCCATGATATACTTGTGTTTTTAATTTTAGTCTTTATTGATTATGTATATGTGTATACTTACTCCATATGCCCTGTTTAGGTGATGGCCAGATACCTAGCTTGCATCGATATACGCCCTATCCCTAGTGGTATATGGACATACGAGGAGCACCGAGCCACCTTTGAGAGGGAGGTGGAGATCACTCTCTACCACCCTAACCCTCTGGTTAGGGTGCGACCTCGTAGATTTAGGATCCCTTTAGTCTATACTATGCATGTTCCACCCTTTTACTCATATAGAGGACCACCCCCGGCTCGACCAGTGCGTCGATTTCATAGTTTTCGTTTTAGAGCTGCCACTCGTACTCACCCTTCTTCCCATAGAGTTGTTACTGAGGAGACTCCTTCTCCTGGTCTGACTAACTTTGAGAGGACTGCTTCTGCAGATCCCAGACCCAGTGGTGGGGTCTCTGCACAGTCGGTCGAGGAGGACCCTGTGGAGGATGAGGACGAGGAGGAGGTGCCTGTCGAGCCCACTGTTTCTGCTAGAGGTGGACCTGCTGGTTCCTAGGAGCCTGCATAGCATAGATGTTTTGGATACTAGGTCTAGGGATAGAGCTACAGAGGATCAGAGGAGCTACTGAGGACATGGATGACCTGCTCTGGGACCTCTATTTTGATTTTGTCATATATTATATATATTTTGAGAGGTCTTAGAGTGAGGTTTATTTTAAGCAGCTGGTTTGTATATGTTTCATCAAAACTTGCTATCTCGACTTTTGCTACTTGCTACTTGCTGATACTGGTGGGGGTTTCTATCATAGTATATATATATATATATATATGATGTTTTCTTTACCTCAGCAGTGCCCCACAATTATTACTTTTACTTCCACATACTCTGATTTTGGTTTAAAAGGATTCGACGATAAGTTTATATTCTATACGTTCGATCAAACTCAAGAGAAAAATAATATGTTTCTAATAAAGGTTACGAATATGTTTCATTATGTTAAAAAGACATTGTCTCGAGAGCCTTTTTGTAATTAAGGTATTATTAAGCCGAATCCAAATTATTCTTCCAGATTAAAGGTGTTTATAACTGAGCAAGTACCAATTAAATAGGAAAAATTTTCTAGTCCCAATTTTTGATAGCAATTATTCTATATTTGGAAATATTTATTATTTTCAAGATATAAAACAAGGGTGTCACATCTTTGGTGGTATCAGAGCATAGGTCCTGTCCCTCATGGCCCTGATGATGCAGCTAAGTATGGTATTCAATGTTATTTGAATATGTTGAGTAAGATTGTTGAGTAAGCTAGTAGTGCTTATGTTTTAAAGACCTTTTAGTGACCCAAAGCCCATAGTGCAGGTCTTTCTATGGCAACCAGAAATGAAATTATACGAACGAAATGTTAGAATGTATTACGATTGTGCTGGAGGGTATGCAGCAGCAGCAGCAACAGCAACCACCTCAAGGACGAGCTAGTAATCCACATGTTGGCAATGTGGTGAATCATGATGATAAGACTCTGTCGGAGTTCAGAAAGTGCAATCCACCAAGGTTTGAAGGAGGATACAAACCTGATGAGGCAAATAAGTGGTTGCACGAGATCAACAAGATTTTCAGAACTCTAGTCTGTTCTGATGAGCAGAAGGTAACCTATGCAGTTTACATGCTTCATGGGGAAGCTGAGAACTGGTGGGATCATACGGTTCAATTGCTGAATTTTGAGAGAAGAGCAATCAACTGGGGAGTGTTTATGGAGAAATTCCTTAATAAATACTTTCCAGAAGATTTAAGAAGAAAGAAGGAGGTAGAATTCATGCAATTGAAGCAGGGGGATATGAGTGTAGGAGAATATGCTGCTTGATTTGAGGAGCTGATGAAATATTCTCCCTACTACTTGAATAACCCTGATGAAAGGAGTAAGTGTGTCAAGTTTGAAGGTGGACTGAGACCGGAGTTAAAGTCTATCTTTAGCTACTAGAGAATTCAAAGTTTTCATGCACTTGTGGATATGTGCAGAATGTATGAAGATGATAAGAAGGCTGAGTTGGTAGGAAACCAAGGAAAGGGTAGTGGACAGAGTTATGGACAATAGAGGAAGAAGAGATTTGATCACCGGAATAATGGTCCATATGCTCAGAAGAACAAGGGCAAGGGCAAAGCTGTGATTGATAACAGGAACAAGTCTCGCGATAATGCTCCTTATTGTGAGAAGTGTAAACGTTATCACCATGGTCAAGTCTGCTGGACCACAGGAGGGTGTTTCAAATGTGGAAAGCAAGGTCATTTTGCCCGTGATTGCAGAGAGCCCGCAAAAGGTGAAGCGAAAGGATCTATTGGCAAGTCTGTGGTGCAAGGCAAAGTGTTTACCCTGAGTGGTAATGAAGCAATCCAAACCCCGAATCTCGTGCAAGGTATCTTTTTGCTTAATGATCAACCTTGCAAGATTATGTTTGATTCTGGGGCTACACATTCTTTTGTTTCTCCTGAATGTGTGAGTAGGTTGAATCTTGTTGTTTCTGATTCGCCTTGCTATCTTAGTATAAATACCCCTACTGGGATACCCATCTTTACCTCTAAGGTTTGCTTAGGGTGTGATGTTGAAATTTTGGGTTGTGTCTCTAAAGTAGATTTGGTTTGTGTCCCTAAGTTACAATTAGATGTGATCTTGGGTATGGATTGGTTGCTGAAGAATCAAGTGATCATCAATTGGGAGAAAAAGACAATCCCATATATAGAACCCTTAAACCCGAAGGTTATATGTGTTTATTCTCTGCTACCGGAGAAGAAGAGTCAATGCCGATAGAAGAGATTCCTGTGGTGAGGGAATATCCGGAAGTGTTTCGTGAAGAGATACCAGGATTACCTCCGAAGCGAGAAATATAGTTTGGGATTGATTTAGTTCCTGGAGCTGGTCTCATCTCTATTGCTCCTTATAGAATAGCGCCACCGAAAATGGCAGAAATGAAAAAGCAGATAGAGGAATTGCTGCAGAAGCAGATGATCAGGCCGAGCGTTTCGCCTTGGGGAGCTCCACTACTGTTTGTAAAGAAGAAGGATGGAAGTATGAGGATGTGTGTAGATTACAGACAATTGAATAAGGTCACCATTAAGAATAAGTATCCTTTGCCAAGGATTGATGACCTTATGGATCAAGTTAGGGGAGCTGCAATATTTTCCAAGATTGATCTGAGATCGGGCTATCATCAGATCAGGATAAAGGAGGAAGATATACCCAAGACTGCATTTCGATCTCGATACGGTCATTATGAGTATGATGTGATGCCGTTTGGATTGACTAATGCACCTGCTATTTTTATGGATTATATGAACCAGATCTTTAGACCATACCTGGATTTGTTTGTAGTGGTGTTTATAGATGATATTTTGGTCTATTCTAAGAGTCCGGAGGAGCATGAAGAACATCTCAGGATTGTGTTGAAGGTCCTAAAGGAGAAGCAGTTGTACGCCAAACTTGCGAAATGTGAGTTTTGGTTGGATGAAGTAAAGTTTCTTGGGCATGTAATCTCTAAGGAAGGAATTGCGGTGGATCCAGCAAAGGTGAGTTCAGTGTTGAAATGGGAACAGCCTAAGACTGTGACTGAGGTGAGAAGTTTCTTAGGGCTGGCTGGATACTATCGTCGGTTTATAGAAGGATTTTCCAAGATTGCATTGCCTTTAACCAAGTTGACTCGGAAAGATCAACCGTTTGTGTGGGACGACAGGTGTGAAAGTAGTTTCCGAGAGTTGAAGGAAAGGTTAACATCGTCTCCTGTGTTAATCTTACCTGACCCTCATAAGAGTTTTGAGGTGTACTGTGATGCATCTAAGCAAGAACTTGGGTGTGTGTTGATGCAAGAAGGAAGAGTAGTGGCTTATGCATCACAACAGTTGAAGAATCATGAAGTGAATTACCCGACACACGATTTGGAGTTAGCTGCGATCGTGTTTGCCTTAAAGATATGGAGATATCATCTCTATGGCACTACTTTCCAAGAATTTAGTGACCATAAGAGTTTGAAATATCTGTTCGACCAAAAAGAGTTGAATATGAGGCAAAAGAGGTGGGTGGAGTTTTTGAAGGATTATGACTTTAAACTCCATTACCATCCGGGTAAGGCAAATGTGGTTGCGGATGCTTTGAGTCGGAAAGCAATCCACATAAGTGCAATGATGGTAAAGGAAGCAGCTTTGATCGAGGAATTCAGAGACTTGAGCTTGTTGATGCAAGTGGAACCATCATGCATCAAGTTAGGAATGTTGCAGATCAAAAATGAATTTTTGGAAAGAATTCGGGAGTTGCAACAAGCAGATGAGGAGTTGATTGAAAAGATGAGATTAGGTTCGGAGGGGAAGGAACCTGACTTCAAGATTGGGTTGGATGGAATCCTTCGTTTCAGAACAAGGATTTGCATACCAAAAGATCAGGAGGTTAGGAGATTGATTCTTGATGAAGCACATAAGAGTCGAATGAGTATGCATCCTGGATCAACCAAAATGTATCAGGATTTGAAGAAAATGTTTTGGTGGTCTGGTTTGAAAAAGGATGTTGCGGAGCATGTGGCTTCATGTTTAATTTGTCAGAAAGCTAAGGTAGAGCATCAGAAACCGGGAGGACAATTGCAACCCTTAGGCATCCCTCAATGGAAGTGGGATAGTATCTCAATGGATTTTGTATCTGGTTTGCCAAAGACAACAGCAAATCATGATGCAATCTGGGTGATTGTGGATCGGCTGACTAAGTCGGCGCATTTTATTCCGATAAATATGCGCTATCCTTTGAATAAGCTTACCCAGATCTACATTAAGGAGGTAGTTCGTCTACACGGAGTGCCTTCAAGTATTGTGTCGGATCGGGATCCCAGGTTTGCTTCACAATTTTGGAAGAGTTTGCATAACGCTATGGGAACAAGTTTAAAGTTGAGTTCTGCGTATCATCCACAGACGGATGGTCAAACGGAGAGAACTACCCAGAGATTGTGCAGCAGACAATTGAGAAGATTAAGATGGTACAGGCAAAGATAAAAGCAGCTCAAAGTCGGAGAAGAGTTATGTTGATAGGAGGAGAAAGCCAATAGAGTTTTCGGAAGGCAACCATGTGTTTCTTCGGATAGCTCCGATGAAAGGAATCAGTAGAGCCTTGAGAACCCGAAAGCTTTCCCCTAAGTTTATAGGTCCATACTAAATCCTCAAGAGAGTTGGTCCTGCTGCCTATCAAATAGCCTTACCACCCTCTCTGTCAAATTTGCACAATGTCTTTCATGTTTCTCAGTTAAAGAAATATGTGCATGACCCATCAGTTGTTTTGAAAATTCAACCTGATGATCTAACTTTGAAGGAGAACCTTACCTTTGAAGCCAGACCGGTCCGGATAGAAGATCGTGAAGTTAAGCAGCTTAGGGGAAAAGATATACCTTTAGTCAAGGTTATATGGGAGAATGCTGACGTGTCTGAAGCTACATGGGAATTAGAGGATAAGATGCGTCAGGAATATCCTGAGTTGTTTATGTAAGTTAGAATTTCGGGGACGAAATTCCTTTTAAGTGGGGGAGTAGTGTAATACCCCTAATTTTCGTCTCCCGGATAATAAGGAAATTAATAATAAATAAAGTTTTATTATTAATTAATATAAATTTTCCAAGTTTATGTTTTGTATTTAATTAGTCTTGAAATATAAAAATAGGTAAAGGTATTTTTATATGGTGAATATATACAAAAATATAGATATTGCATTTTAGTCCTTGGGTGAGGACCTAAATGTAATATTAGAAAGGTTCTTGGAGGGAAAGGTTATAAAAGTATTAATTTTTAAATTTTACACTGATCTAACCGGTTAGATGTGCCCTGTAACCGGTTACACGATGAACCCAGAAACTGGGTTAGTGCGTTTTGATGAGTAATCACTTGATTAATCCACGAATTCGCCACGAAAGCAGCCCAAGATTAGTGGGAAACATGCGTCCTCGTGCATGCAAACCTAATCTCTCTATAAAAACCTGAGTTGTTGATGAAATTGGGTTGATTTTCTGGGCAAAGTGCTAAAACTCTGTTCTTAGGGTTCTGAGATTCGTCCCTGCGATTCTCCTTCGTTTCTGAGAGGTAGATTGTGAGTGATACACTGTTGTAGAGCTTGAATCAAGGGCTTTACATAGATATAAAATTTGTGAGTTGAGAGTTCCTGAGCAAGGAAAAATCAATCCAAGAAGTTGAAGCTTTGAAGTTGTCAACACTGTTTCTGTTTTCGTGGAGCTGTCTTTGAGCTTCGATTTAGGTAAGCTCAAACATTCTTTGGACCTCAAATCACTTTGTTTCTTTAGTACATGTTGCATACAACAAGTCCTAACCATTTCCCCCAAATTATATGACCTTTTCATGCACCAAAATCTCTGGTTTTTTAACCATGTTGAACCTGTGTTGGTTGAGGACAGAGTTGAGGTTCTTGTGGATTTCTTGCAAAAGTCAGTGATTTCACTCATCAAACACGACCTAAAGGTATGGGAGAAGTTTACCTTATACTAGATTAAGGCTAAAATATGTGTTTTAGGATTTGAGTCAACAAAGACTCAAAAAGGGCATTATATAGATGTATAAAAAGGCTTGGAGGCCATTTCTGTAGCTCACTACTTTTTGAGCAAGTTTAATGATATGCATGCAAGTGATTTTGATGGTTGAAACAGAATCTAAATGATTATTATGAGTTTTGTGATATCAAGTTGTGTTTATGTGGATTTATACGCAATTTGATGCTCTAAATTGAATGCATGCAAAATGAATATGTTTCTGTGGTGAAACATGTTTATGTTAAGGTATGTGAACTCTGTTTATGATTGAAATTAGGTGGAGATTACTCTCTACCACCCTAACCCTTTGGTTCGGGTGCGACCTCGTAGGTTTAGGATCCCTATAGTCTATACTATGCATGTTCCACCATTTTACTCATATAGAGGACCACCCCCGGCTCGACCAGTGCGTCGATTTCATAGTTTTTCGTTTTAGATCTGCCGCTCGTACTCATCCCTCATCACATAGAGTTGTTACTGAGGAGACTCCTTCTCCTGGTCCGGCTGACTTTGAGAGGACTACTTCTGCAGATCCTAGACCCAGTGGTGGGGTCTCTGCACAGTCGGGCGAGGTCGAGGAGGACCCCGTTGAGGATGAGGACGAGGAGGAGGTGTCTGTCGAGCTTACTGTTTCTACCAGAGGTGGACCTGCTGGTTCCTAGGAGCTTGCATAGCATAGATGTTTTGGATCCTAGGTCTAGGGATAGAGCTGCAGAGGATCAGAGGAGCTGCTGAGGACATGGATGACCTGCTCTGGGACTTCTATTTTGATCTTGTTATATATTGTACATATTTTTGAGAGGTCTTAGAGTGAAGTTTATTTTGAGCAGCTGGTTATGTATATGTTTTACTAAAACTTGCTATCTCGACTTTGTTACTTGCTACTTGATACTAGTGGGGGTGTTTTCTCTTATGATATATATATATATACATGATGTTTTACCTCAGCAGTGCCCCACAAGTATTATTTTTACTTCCGCATACTCTGATTTTGTTTCAAAAGGATTCGGCGATAAGTTTATATTCTACAAGTCCGATTAAACTCAAGAGACAATTAACTGTTTTTAATTAACGCTACGGATATGTTTTATTATATTAAAAAGGCGTTGTCTCGAGAGATTTTTGTAGCTAAGGTACTATTAATATAAGCCGAATTCAAATTATTTGTCAAGGTTAAAGGTGTTTATAATTGAGCAAGTATAAATTAGAAAGGAAAAATTTTCTAGACCAAATTTTTGTATAGCAAGTATTCTATATTTTGAAATATTTATTATTTTCAAGATATAAAACAAGGGTGTCACTGAGAGGAAAAAGAGAGGGAATAAAAAAGAAAGAAAATGTCAAACCCCAATGCATTTTTTATTGGGACAACTAATATTTATCGCATGCAGAAAAGTACGATGTACTGTCCCTGCTAATATTCATGTGCATATAGAAAAGTATGGTGTACTGGTCCAACCTTAAAAGCTCATATTTTACCTACACGTGGCAATCAAACAATATGTACCACTGGTGGTACCGTATTAATACGGGACCATGAGAAAATCTAAGAACAACATAATTAAATCTAAAATAATTGAATATTAATAAGAAAAAATAATCAAAATATCATGTCAATGTCTTCATGGGCTAATCATAATCCTTAGAAATAGGAAACTACTCGGTCATAGACATAATACAAGATAAAAATAAGAAATAATACATAAGAGACAGGTAGAACTAAAAGAGGAAGAAGAAGAGAGAATCTCCACTTCAATCGCCTTCGAATTCTGCCAAGAAGAGTAGTTGTCGTCTTGAATTTGTTTCTAACTTGTTTCTGCCTATGATAATCATAATCCTAATTCTAATTCTATTTCTAATTCTAATATGTCTCATAGAGTTTTTATCTTCATTTTTTTTAATAACTTTTCCTCCCTCCAAGTGTTGGGGCCAAAATTGCAAAATAGTCCAATAGCTGTCTCCTTCCTCTCACATGGCTCATTCTCCATCCTTTTATATTTCAGCTCCCAAAAACTCTTAGAATTGCTTTTATTTTTATTTTTTTATAATTTCTTTTATTTTTCAAAACTCCAAGCCTCCAAATTAGTAATCTGCATAGCAAAAACATCATAAACCTTTTCAAGTGAAATATGACCTAAATGCATGCTAAATTATAATAAAATGTATGAATATGTATTAAAATAAATACAAACTAACAAGGAAATAACATGTATATTACACACATCAAGTATGTCTCCTTTTGCTCTATATTTAGGCAGGTAATCTACCACCTCGTTTTATTATCTAAGAACATGAGAAATCTTAGCCTACCATTCCCTTTGCAACCTCTTCCTAATATCAAATATAACCACAACATGGTGATGTGAGGCATTAAAATCCTACTCACTGACAAGTCGCACCGTGTCCATCGAATCTAAATGACACTAAACCTTGTGATAGCCCAAATCCCAAGCTACCATTAGACCATGTCTGATACCAAGGAGCTCCGCTAAAAGAATTGAAATGTTGCCTCTGAAGCTTGAGAAAACCTCGAATCCAATATCCATTGCTGTCACGAATCACACCACAAAAACCACTTTTCTAGTTTTTAATTTTAATGTTGCCATCAACATTTAACCAACCGAATGTCAAAACTCAAAACCTGTTTAAAAATTCTGAGCATCTGATATGATCTTTCTTAGCACATAGTCTATACTCGAATCTCCATCTCCATCTGAAATGGCTTCCTTGAGGTCCTCACTTGGCTTCCTTTTGTGTCGTAATGCATTGGTAGGTAGCCAAGGAATTGGGCTTTACGTTGGCTCCTAGTTTTCCAAATCCATTTGAGATTAGGCTCCACATTCCATTGCCCAACAACCTCCATTCCAAGCATCCCCAAGGAAAAAGTAAAATAAAGCAATAATTTCTGATAAGAAAGTGTATTTTAGAAACTAAGAGATATTGACTCATAAAAATAACTTGTTCAAATAAATTTATTAGTACACAAGCAAATTCTAATACATAAGAAACATTTATTTGAGAGTACAAAAACCTCGCCTAAAATTGAAGTAAAAGGATGCTCAATCCATTTATTGGGTTTTTTCAACTATAACGTCAAGATAGTTGCTGAGGAGAAAGAATTCAAGATATTATATTTGTAAGAGCAGAGGTCAAGGCCAATAAAGAATGGTTTTAATTTACTTTTAAACAAAGTAACTCACAATGCAGCAACAGAATAAACTTGTTTGCCTGAATGGCTTGTGAGTTTCCAGAAGTGTCTCTACGAATCCATGATCGGAGACTTGGGCCTTGCTACTTTAGCCCCAAAGCATCCACTCCTCGGAAAGGTTGGCTTCCTTATTCAAATGGTTGATTCGCAGCCTCTCATAGGTTAAGAGTTGATGCGGGTTTTGGTGGTAGCAGCCACTTTTTAGATTTGTCATCATCAATATTCGCTGTAATTGATAAAAAAAAAAACATAAATGGTAAGAGAATTAGACAACTTAGCATTTAATTGATTCCAATAGCATTATGCAAACATGATATAATTCATGATGGGGGGGTTTCTTCGGTGCCGTCCCAAAAGGATGGGTTTCGGTGTCGTCGAACCCTTAGCCAATGAAAGTACGCCAGCTCATTCAATTAGTCACGTCAGCATAATTTCTAATAAAACATCTAATTTAATCATATTGCATTTTAATCCTTCACATGTTAGGTAACTGTTGATTAATCGAACTAATTTAAATCAAATTAAATATTTCCTATTTTATTTAAAAAAAATAAAATAAAAAAATTAGGATTTGATTTTGAAATAGTTTCTTTCATAATCTATTAGTTCATCAACGCTGCAAATTTCATCACCTCTGTTCCTGGGCAAACTTCATTACGGTTTAATCACCAGTACAAGTTTCATCACGGCTTCATGGTTCATCAACACTTCATAAAAATTATTAAGTTACCTCATCCATAAATCAGTAGGGTACAACACATTCATCATCCATCAAATTTCCGCCGCACACACCAAACACATCTCACCGTGATATCAATTTCCACCGCTATTCTTCACGGCATCACAACCAAACACGACCCGACGTCATCATTGTCCCCAATCCGTCTTCTCTTAGAAAATCACTTTACCGTATGTTTTCCCCTCTTTCTCAACTCTGATTATGTTTTCCCCTCTTTTTTTTAGTTTGTTAGATCTGTAACAAAGATTAAATTTCCAACCACTTGTAAGCATATGCTTCGTTTTTTTCCCTTTTTTTGACTTTCTATTGTAAAAACAAAAACAAAGAATTGTGCAAGTGATGAATGAAATGAGAATTGATTATTACCAATGGGGCTTGGTTCAGTTGGTGTAAGGCCCCAACTGAAATCCTGGGAATGGGACAAGGGTGCTAGTAGCCCCGGGTTCGATTCCCACTAAAAACATCCCGTTGGGAGAGCCAGCCACGCAGCTCGCTCCGGATTAGTCTCAAGGGCTCCCTGATATTAAGGGTGCTCTTGGGGATACCGGTGGTTCCACAAAGAATTCGGACCCAAAAAAAATGAAAATTGATTATTTATTTTTTGTTGTGATTATTTACTTAGTGTTAGTGATAACCAAACAAAAATCACTAATCAAATTTGTGAAATTTTTGAATAGAGACCCAATAAATCACAACATCCACACAATTAAACTCACGAATTTCAATATTTGTTTCTGGATTTTGGTAGCCCTGCTATAAAATTTTATAATATTGGTAAAATTACAATCATGTTATTGATTGGTGAATTAGAGGAATTTATTATGGTCTATTTGTTTAGAAATAAAGAAAAACAAATTAAAAAAAATGATTATTTGAAAAAGTGATTATTTTTAGATGTTGTCATATTTAGATTCTATACAAACAATAGAAAAAAATCATTTTTTCGTAGCTTCCTACTTTTTCACAAAACAGCCATAATGCAATTAAATTGTGCAGTGTATTAAATTGTTGTCTTTTTGATGTGCACATGGCCGAGTTTGGTAAGAATGCTTCAAATGCTAATTCTGATGAGGATTACGAGCATGATTTTACATTTCACCACCATTAACGCCAACTGCAATATCATCCTTTTGAAGCACGACAACATCATTTATCTCGAACCTTTTTTTGGGAGATATGATTATAATGTTTTGATACCCCAAGAATCATTTATTTCTCGAATTTCTGTATAAAAGAGAAAGTATTATCACTTGCACTCATTTGGAGAATCTATTTTGTTTTTAATAGTTGACAATGATGAAACTCTACTCGAAATTTTTATTTTTAGAATGAACTTTTGTTGTCTATTTTTTATTATGGTTTATTTTAGAGTTCAGAATAATAGAATATAGAGAATCAGATATTTAAGTCATGAAGAAGACAAGCATAAGGCTCTGACATTCATCTAAGTAGACCTATTATAAGAGATACTTAATTTATTCCGGAGCTGAAATTTGTCATTTTCAATCCATGCTTACAATTATGTTCCATTAAAAAAATATCACATAAATATAGATGCAGTACCATTTTTGTCAAACAGATACAATAAGCATTAAAAAAAACTCTATTACATGCATGTGAATAAGATATAATTGTAAAATTAACCGTGACATCAAATAATACATTTTTGTCTAATACCAATTGTATGTCTTGCTCTAAAACAAAACAACTAACATGATAATATTATAGCTGGCTGACAACATGTTTATCATATTCACCAATTCTTAACACTAAACAATCAGCAACATGTTTCTCCCAAGTTATTTTGCTAACCTTGCTTTGCTTGGGATCAAGATTTTGAATTTTATAATTTTCAATCTCTTTAAGAGGTATAATTGATAATTGATAAACAATAGTAATGAATGAAAGATATATATAGAAACATAATCAATTGCCATCATTTTTGTTTTTATAAGCAATAAATTAAGAAAAAATTATACGAATTCAAATTCAAATAACAGCGTAAAGATCTCTGCAAAAAAAAACAATGTAAAGATATACATTAAATTTGGTTCAAGATTTTGAATTTTATAACTTTCAATCTCTTTAAGAGGTATGATTGATAATTGATTAACAATAGTAATGAAAGAAAGATAAGTATAGAAACACAATCAATATCCATCATTATTGTTTTTTTTTAGAGGATCATTATTGTTTTTATAAGCAATAAATTAAGAAAAAAATTTACAAATTCAAATTCAAATGACAGCCTAAAGATCTCTACCAAAAAAAATAATGTAAAAATAAACATTAAATTTGGTTCATGATTTTGAATTTTATAACTTTCAATATCTTTAAGAGGTATGATTGATAATTGATTAACAATAGTAATGAATGAAAACAATAATGATCCTCTCAAAACATTAATGATCTTAATTGATTTTTATAAAATTCAAAATCTTGAACCAAATTTAATTTTTATTTTTACATTGTTATTTTTTTTGCAGAGATCTTTACGCTATTATTTTGAACTTGAATTCATATAATTTTTTCTTAATTTATTACTTATAAAAAAAATAAAGATGCAATTTGATTATGCTTCTATATTTATCTTTCATTCATTACTATTGTTTATCAATTATCAATCATACCTCTTAAAGAGATTGAAAGTTATAAAATTCAAAAATCTTGAACCAAATTTAATGTTTATCTTTACATTGTTATTTATTTATTTTTTTAGAGCAATTATCAATCATACCTCTTAAAGAGATTGAAAGTTATAAAATTCAAAATCTTGATCCAAATTTAATGTTTATCTTTACATTGTTATTTATTTATTTATTTATTTTTTAGAGATATTTACTCTGTTATTTGAATTTGAAATCGTAAATTTTTTTCTTAATTTATTGCTTATAAAAACAATAATGATGGAAATTGATTATGTTTTTATATTTATCTTTCATTCATTACTATTGTTTATCAATTATCAATTATTATACCTCTTAAAGAGATTGATAACAAAATTTATTGAATTTCACTTATGGAGGTTTTGGCCGCACTAAACATAAAGTTTGACCAAAATCATGGGCATAAATGAGTAAATTGTCTTCCCTTGGGAATGATCTATTAGGTGTTGAAAGAATATACGATGCTAAAAATTTATAAGATTCTCAATTGGAAAGAGTTATGAACTTGTACAGGAAATTACACGCAATCACTAAAATAATAACATGCATAATTGCGAGAATAGAACTAGAATACTATGAACAATCTTAATCAGAATATCGTGCTCATTCTTAGAACCAAATTCTCACATTATTATTGTTACGGAGGATAGCTCCAGAACACACCAATGTTTAAATAAACTAAAAACAATAATGACAAATCCATCAAAACTCAATGTACTATCAAGATAATAAAATTCAGCTTGAGAAAATAAGCATGTGTTCAAAATGATAACAAGTAATAAGGCTGCAACTGGTATGTATTACTAATGAAAAATCCCTGTCCGCCAAAGTATCCTCCAAACAACACATATTATCCTACAAAAATTGGGCAAAGCATCAACAATAAAATTAGGGATTCCTTTAAAAAAATAAGATAAAAAACCATCTTAGTTGAATTAGGGATTTTTTTTTCTATTGTTTGTATAGATTCTAAATATGACAACATCTAAAAATAATCACTTTATCAAATAAACACTTTTTTTGTTGAATTTATTTTTATTTATTTCTAAACAAATAGACCATAATAAATTCCTCTAATTCACCAACCAATAACATGATTTTATTTTACCAATATTATAAAATTATACAGCAGGGCTACCAAAATCCAGAAACAAATATTGAAATTCATGAGTTTAATTGTGTGGATGTTGTGATTTATTGCGTCTCTATTCAAAAATTTCACAAATTTGTTTAGTGATTTTTGTTTGGCCATGTTATGGATCACGTAAACGAAACCGGTATGCCGGATTCGGATACCGGATTGAGGCCATGAGAGGTCCATTAAGGCCAGATTCACATACCAGATTGAGGCCTCAAGAGGCCCAATAAGGCCGGATTCAGATACCGGATTGGGACCTTGAGAGGCCCAACCAGGCCGGATTCGGATATCGGATTGAGGCTATCAGAGATCCAACCAAACCGGATTCGCATACCGGAATGGAATCCTAAGAGTTTTTAGAAGACCGGATTCAGATACCGGTATCAGGATAAGTCTTGAACATGTAACCTCATACCGTTATACCGGTATGAATTCGGAGACGTGCATTAGGGAATCTGAAGAATTCCGTTATCCTCACCAGCATAGGATTCCACTTAACTTAATACCGCCATTATGTCTGAGCCGTTTGGAGAGAACCTCACCTGCCACATGAAAGCGGCAATCGACGTCATTTATGTTGGTATGCCTATATAATACCTGATAAGGCAAGCAGGTATGATCTATCTCATCTCACACAAACACACACACCACCCCAAATTAGAACGACAAGAGAGTGTGTATCTTGGTGTTCAAGGTGCCCACTTCACGTCTGATATCAAAAGTGGGATTGCCGAACTCTTAGCCGGATAGTCTAAGAACAGTAATCCTACGACAGAACATTGGCGACCACAGTGGGAGCGGCTAATTAATTCCCACCACCGCATTATCAATTATTCGACGTCTTTGGCAAGGATTGAAGGTACAATTACAAAGCATGCAAAACGATTACATTGAAACAAGGACACAAAGAAATACTAAGCACAAGGATGGACAATGTGCAGATGATGATTCACAAAAAGGAAGAAAATCAATGAGTCATATTCCAAAACAAGCAGTCAAGCACAAATTAAAAAAAAAAAGTAAGCAGTGCGTGCAACCATCGTGTAGGCCACCTCACGGGTAACCTACATGGTTGAGAAGAACGCCACAAACCAGGCTCCCGGCTATTTGGAACCCGTGGAGTGACTACCAAGGCCACTATGGAACAAAAACTGCCCCAAGTTATCTCTTCTATCACCCACGGAGACCCAGTTCTTCAAGAGCCACCACCAACTGCAGCCTCACGTCACCAGACTTGGTCGAATCTGGCACTAAGAACTGGGCGCGAAATCACTGCCATACACGATCATGAATGTCATGCGTTCCGGTTTGGACCGATGTTCGAACTGAGGCATCAAACGCTTTGCATCATCCTAGACCGGTTGTGATTGGCTCGTGCATGACCAAGGCCACACCACCGTCTCTAACTCTCTGGACGTTACAAGTTGTTCCTGCCAAGAGCTTAGCAGCAATAAGGTAATGAATTTCAACAAACAAAGAAGATGGGGCACAAGGTGGAAGAAGAAGATGGGCCAAAAGCCCAAACCAAGAATAAAAAAAGAAAAAGAAAAACCAACACGGGAGGTTTCACACCAAACTTACTGGAGCATGGAAGTACAAATACGATAGTCCAAGTTTCTCAGCATTAGTCTAAAAAAGACTCTGGGATTCTCGTCAACGGACAATAAGCTTTTCAAGAGGAGAATAAAAAAATATTCCCCATCAAAATTATTCTAGCCCATGAGGTTTCCAAAATGTACCACCCCCTAATTTGATTAGCCATCGATTTAGTAGCGGTTAGAGAGATACATGATTTTTTATGATCCCTATCTCGAGAGTACTCTATGCGGACATAACTCTAATATTTTCTTCAATATTCAATATGCTTCCAAAGATGAGGAACATGTTGCTATATTCCCTTACCCGGACTCATTTGTTGACGACGAGGAACCTTGTGTCGAGTTTCCCTATTCGCTTTAGGGTTCAGAATGAGAAGAACTTCATGTTGAATTCCTCTTCCCGGACTCTTGCCAAGAGTGAGGAACCCTCAATTGGGCTTCCCCCTTAGGTCTTGTATCCGGAAAGCAAGGAATTTTCATGCTAGATTTCTTCCTTCGAACTCACTAAACGACTCGAGAAACCTTGCACCGAGTTCCCCCCTTCAAACTCTGGTTCCGGACATTGAGAATATTGTAATGTTTTCCCTCCTTTGAGATCAATTGAAAGATTTGAAGAATTTCTTCGAAGATAAGGATCCGTGTCATAGTCACAAAAAATTCAACGCTTATACCGGTCTTTCCTATTCATACCTCGATGCTCCTCCTTACGTCACAGCACCGAGCTGGGGGGCTACTGTTATGGACCGGTATCACGGACAAATAATAACCGGTATCACAAACTAACAAGTATCAATTCGGCATACCGGCAATTCGGCATCAATAGTCAATCAATATGTAACCGACATAACGGTTTGTCATTATGGTGCTAATGATGGCATTCATGGAGCCGTTACTCTTCAGCCTTAATGCCCATCATGGCTCATCATTATATAGTCTCATACTCCTTCTTATAAATAAGGTAGTGGCCAAGGTATGAAACTCTCTTATCTCTCATTTCACACGGCACACACACCACCCCCACATATCCCGACTCGGTGACAGAGTTCATCAACAAACCGGCTTGCCTGTACATGTGGGATAACACCCTACAACATTGGCAACCACAATGGAAGGGAGAAACTTATTCCCACCACCTTCTGAAGAAGTCCATGGCGAACCAGTCACAGGGAGAACGTGCTGAACCCAGCCACCACAGTGCGCTGGAATTGAGAAAAAACCCAAGTGGAGAACAAGCACCTTCTCGTCAGAAGGACCTCAGGGAACGATTAAGCGAAGGAAGAAATCTAGCATGAAGATTCCTTGCTTTCCGGATACAAGACCTAAGGGGGAATCCCAATTGAGGGTTCCTCACTCTTGGCAAGAGTTCGGGAAGAGGAATTCAACATGAAGTTCTTCTCATTCTGAACCCTAAAGCGAATAGAGAAACTCGACACAAGTTTCCTCGCCGTCAACAAATGAGTCCGGGTAAGGGAATATAGCAACGTGTTCCTCATCTTTGGAAGCATATTGAATATTGAAGAAAATATCAGAGTTATGTCCGCATAGAGTACTCTCGAGATAGTGATCGTAAAAAATCATGTATCTCTCTAACCGCTACTAAATCGATTATTCCAAAGGCTACGAAAGCAAGTAAAAAATACACATCAGGTATCCTACCGAATACCGAACGCAAGGAATCCGGTTCTGCATCAACTATCTTCCTGGTACTGATGTACCCGAAACGTTCATACCAGGCAAAGAAAAATGTTATGGTTGATCGCTCAACTTCAGTAAGAACGTTATTGGGGGTAAGGAAGGAACGGGCTGGAATCTGTGAGTTTTTATCAGACCAAAAGAGAGGGAAGTATGAATTTCCTCCATGGTCAAAGAAGAAAGGCCAGGAATGTGGGGATCCTACTATCTTGAAGTATTCATTCTTGAATCCTTTCCATGTCTCCGAGTAAGTGTCAAAAACTTTCCAGTTAAGACGAGACTTCAAAGTAACCCAGGACCATTTCCCCTTGACCTTACTTGGGGCAAACAGTCCAAAGAAGGTAAAAAATACCGGGAGAGTACAGGCTAAATTGAAATGATTGCAGAAAAGTTGAAAAGCACTCAAATAACACCAGCCGCTAGGATGGAGTTGTGTCGGAGCAAGCTCTAAATGTCTAAGGACCCTACATTCGAAGTCAGTAAAAGGGATTCGAACTCCGCAAGTCTCAAAGAGAACCACATACATGAAGAAGAAATTTTCAAGGGGATTTCGTACAGAGCAAATTCGGTTTTGAGAAGAAGGAGCCTCTAAGGCATAAAAATTTGGAGTAAGTCCTGGTGCCGCAAGGTCAGCATTGTTATGGTATTCCTGTAATGATTGGACATCTACAAATATGGAGGGTCTGCCTAAGGCATCAAGATCTACACTTTCATAGCCAGTAATGTCAGTAGGGAGGATGAATTCCTCAGGGTTTGTTTCCGACCTCTTTTTTCCCATGATGGATTCGTGAGAGGAAGTGTGGAAAGAAAATTTAGAAGGAATGTTGAAGACTTCACTAAACATATCCCTAATGATCCATTTCTTCACTAGTTCGTCTAAAGCTTCCTTTTCGTGTTCAGAAAAAAAAGAGTTTTGAAGGCCACTGGGTTGGCTAGCAGAATTACCAGGGTTAACGGAAAAGGGCTTTGACGAATTGGAAGAAGAAGAAGAACATGAGAGTTTGTTGGATGGAAGTGAGTCCATGATAAAAGAAAAATTAAAAGATAAGAAGTTATGTACCTGAGAATGAAGGAAGGAAGAGGGAGAGAGGGAATGAATTCGTATGCAGCAGAGAAGAAATGGAGAAGTGAGTTTTATCACTAAAAGCTCCTCTCTATTTATAAAGAGAGTTCGGTTTCCAAGGGAAGCAAGTGAAGGGGTACTTGCATTAGATGAAAAACCACTCAAGAGATGTGTCAGTTGAATAAGACAGTAAGGAGTCATAATGGTGCAGTGATAAGTCATGATGGTTGAAGTGAAAAGCCATAATGGTTGCAGTAAAGAGTCACCTCTTTCATCTTCCCAAGGAAAATGAAGATCAGTTACTACATCCCTTCAGAAACCAAAAAATCTGAATTCGTGGGTACAGTAAAGAGGGGAGCTCGGATTCCAATAAACCTCTAAGAGCAGGTGATTCTCTAGGGAACAGAAAAATTGGATGGTCATGGGGAGTCTGATTAGTGTCAGACTGAAGAGCAAAGTTCATCATGGGGAGCTGTGAAGTCTTGGGAAGATACTAAATTCAAATTTTTGAATTCGAATTTAAATGTGCATGTTCAAGGTCCCGATATTAGGATGCTGAAATCATCATCTCGAGAAACGGAAGCAGACATAGTTATGGGAAAGTGGGAATTCAGAATCCTTGGAGACTGGGCCCTTGTGACTTCGGGATTGAGGAGCAACTGATGAAGTTTCAGTTAAAACCGACATCCTGAAGTCGACAATCCGGTATGATCGATGCAGCTGATAAAGTTACTTGAAGTTCATGGCTCACATTCATACACCATGACTTGGGGGCTACTGTTATGGATCACGTAAACGAAACCGGTATGCCGGATTCGGATACCGGATTGAGGCCATGAGAGGTCCATTAAGGCCGAATTCACATACCAGATTGAGGCCTTGAGAGGCCCAACAAGGCCGGATTCAGATACCGGATTGGGACCTTGAGAGGCCCAACCATGCCGAATTCGGATACCGGATTGAGGCTATTAGAGATCCAACCAAACCGGATTTGCATACCGGAATGGAATCCTAAGTGGTCTTAGAAGACCGGATTCAGATACCGGTATCAGGATAAGTCTTGAACATGTAACCTCATACCGTTATACCGGTATGAATTCGGACACGTGCATTAGGGAATCTGAAGAATTCCGTTATCCTCACCAGCATAGAATTCCACTCAACTTAATACCTGCCATTATGTCTGAGCCGTTTGGAGAGAACCTCACCTGCCACATGAAAGCGGCAATCAACGTCATTTATGCTGGTATGCCTATATAATACCTGATAAGGCAAGCAGGTATGATCTATCTCATCTCACACAAACACACACACCACCCCAAATTAGAACGACAAGAGAGTGTTTATCTTGGTGTTCAAGGTGCCCACTTCACGTCTGATATCAAAAGTGGGGTTGCCGAACTCTTAGCCGGATTGTCTAAGAACAGTAATCCTACGACAGAACAGGTCATCACTAACACTAAGTAAATAATCACAACAACAAATAAATAATAAATTCTCATTTCATTGATCACTTGCACAATTCTTTGTTTTTGTTTTTACAATAGAAAGTCAAGAAAAGGGAAAAAAACGAAGCATATGATTACAAGTGGTTGGGAAATTAATCTTTGTCACAGATCTAACAAACTAAAAAAAAGAGGGAAAAACATAATCAGAGTTGAGAAAAAGGGGAAAACATACGGTAAAGTGATTTGCTAAGAGAAGATGGATTGGGGACGATGATGACGTCGGGTCGTGTTTGGTTGTGATGCCGTGAAGAATAGCGGTGATTTCCACGATGTGTTTGGTGTGTGCGGCGGAAATTTGATGGATGATGAATGTGTTGTACCCTACTTATTTATGGATGAGGCAACTTAATAATTTTTATGAAGTGTTGATGAACCATGAAGCCGTGATGAAGCTTGTATTGGTGATCAAACCGTGATGAAGTTTGCCCAGGAACAGAGGTGATGAAATTTGCAGCGTTGATGAACTGATAGATTATGAAAGAAACTATTTCAAAATCAAATCCTAATTTTTTTATTTTATTTTTTTTAAATAAAATAGGAAATATTTAATTTGATTTAAATTAGTTCGATTAATCAAAAGTTACCTAACATGTGAAGGATTAAAATGGATTATGATTAAATTGGATGCTTTATTAGAAATTATGCTGACGTGGCTAATTAAATGAGGTGACGTGCTTTCATTGGCTAAGGGTTCGACGACACTGAAACCCATCTTTTTACGATGACGCCGAAGAAACCCCCTTCATGATATACCAATTTGGCTTATCACATAGCTTTAGTCTCTCACTATGCTTGTAATCACAACAGATAACGTTTGCATATATTATTTTATTACAAATATCTTATTATATTTTAAGCGTTATCATGATTTGAAGAATGATAGAAGTCTTAGATAATTGCAATACCATAGAAGGACAAGGACCAAGGGTGTTCAAAAGAGCCCATGGAAAACTTATTTTCGCTTATATGAAAATAAGCTAATGATAATAGCTTATGACCTTCATATAAGCTCTTATTTAGCTTACTTCTATAAGCTATCATCTAAGTTTATAAAAAATAAATTTTTTTGTGCTTTTTACCGAAAATTTTATTGCATAGGTGCTTGAATTGTTTGTCGAAATGTGCCCAAGCCATAATTAGCCTCTCTCACATAATTGCTTTGACAATATCAAAATTGCACAATAATCTTCCTTATCAAATATCACTATCTTTGAAGAGCATTGTATAATAAATTATTTTAATGTAGATTTAATATTTGACTACGCTTATCAGGTTGTTCTTCTATTAAGACCAAATGCCAAAGGAATATTCAAATCATAATATAAAATGCATGTGAGATAATATGTTTCACCTATCAATTCAAAATCCAAAAAATTAAATAATTCATTTTAAAAATAAATAACACAAATTTCCTCTCAGCAAATCATAAGTGCTACAAAAAATGATTAAAATTGAAAAACAAAAAATTAATCAAGTGCATTTTACTATTGCACAGCACGTTCAAAATCATATCATACATTGGGAAATTGAAAAGATTAGATGATATGGCGAAGCAATAAAGGTGATATGGGTATCTTAGATTAAGCAATAAGCACAAGTTTAACACTATGAAGAAATGATTTTCTTTACAAAGAAAGGAATCAAAACTAATTTAAAATAAAAAAAAAATAAGGAATAAATAACCTTATCTTTGAAATGACACTTGGAAGAACATTGGAATAAGGATCCACAATAATGAAATTTGGAAGAACGTGATATTACGAGGGCATGCACAATAAAGACTTGAGAGAGTTTTGTGCAGAGTCTTAACATCAGATTTTTCTATAAGACTATGCTATTTTTCAAAATTCATAGAGAATTTTTAGTTGAGTCTCTTATTTAAATACTCAACTTAAGACTCTGTGAGATACAAATTTTCATAACTTTTTTTTTTAACTCTTCATCACCCTAATAAATAACTAATATTGTTATAATAAATAATAATAATAATAATAATAATAAAATAACTTTTTTTACCTTCTCTTTTTTTTATTCACATCACCCTAATAAATAAATCATAATAATAAGGATTAAGTATATGTTATTATACTCAAATATGAAAGCTTTAATTAAATTATAAGAATTTGAATCAAGTTATATTTTTTTAAAGCACTTTATATTTTGGCAATTATATTTTTAAGTAGGTATCATTATTAGGCTTGGCAATTGCCTGCGGGTAATACCCGTAATGAGTCCGGGTCCGTATTCGAAAATGGACCCACACGTATATAAAAACGGGTACCCGTGGGTAATATTCGGAATGGGTTCGGGTCCGGGTAATGTGGTATCAGACCCGCGGGTACCCGGATCCGTAGAAAAATACTTATTATATAATTGATTTGAAATTTAAGTATGTTTGTGTGAGAGAATTTGTTTTTAAGTGAATCTGTTTGACCTCTAGTGAATTTATTTGTGAATTGTTTAATGATATATTAAGTGTTTGGTAAGTAAAAATAGGGAATTTTTATGTTTTTTCAGAAAAAAATAAACATAAAATTTTAATAATTTTTTTTAATATAATGGATACACGTGAACCCGTTTGGATACCCGAAGACTTACTGGTCCGCTTGACAACGGGTACCCGAGCGAGTGCGGGTCTAAATATGCATGAACGAGGCGAATCCGGGTATGGGATACCCGAACCCATTGCCATCCCTAATCATTATCTGACATCAATTATTGTAAAATTAACTTTTATTTAATTTCAAAATTTTATTTGAATGAACTTTGGAAATTTATAACTAATATATTGAAAAAAAACATTAGAGATAATTTTTAGAAATAATAGATAATTAATATTATTAAAATAAAATTATATTTTAAAAGTTACATGATGATGTAATATTGATACATAAGTTTTATGATTATATGATAAAAGATATCAAAAAATTTGAGTTGTTGAGTCTTGTAATAAAATGAAAATATAGTAAAATGATGTCGTAATGATGATATGTTAGAGTTTTACGACCTTTTTTTTAAAAAAAAATTCTTAATTACATTTTTTTTTGGTATAAAAAATAATCTTATTACCATGACGCAAAAGAATAATCTTAATTACATTTTTGGTTTTTCAGTTTTTTCAATTTTTCAAATTTAGTTCCCTTACTTTTAATCAAGTGAATTCCTTCAATTGTACTTTTGTCCCTTTTTTTTTTAGAAGAAAAAAAAATCTATTACCACATGCAAAAAATAAATACATCAAAAAGTCACGTAGTCCAATAAGCTGTCACCTTCTAGGAAGGGTTCGACACAAAGGACTATGACAAACAGTAATTGATGGAAAGCCACCTTCTATGAAGGGTTCCTTCAACCAATTAAAGTTCATTACATATTCTATCTACCAATAACCTATTAGGCCATCTCTTAAAATTCTTAATACAAGAAAAAACTCTAAAAGCAATCTCTTTCTTAACTAATCTAAACCTGTAAATTAAAAAGGAGTAGTAACTATATTATTGAAAGTTCGTGCATTTCGTTTTTGCCACGTGTGGTAAATAGTTGCCTCTACCACTACCCAAATCAAAAGTCGTTTCCAATTCCTTCGAGCAACACATACAACCCAGCGACGCCATCTTCCAAAGTTCCATGGAAAGCTGGAGATGTCAATCCACTTCATGCACAGATCCACCAATTCCCGACTCCAGGCACTGTAACACCCACTGGAAGTATTCCCGAAATAATAATAATATATATAATTATGGTTATTTATTTTTATGTTTGAATTTTTTAAGTTTAGTAATTTAAAACTATTTAATATTGAGGAAACAATATTAGGAAAGAAGGAAAAGAATTAAAAATAACTTTTTGGCCTTTCAGCCAAAAGACTCGAGTATAAGTTGGAATACTCGAGTCTTCTGTGGTGCTGCTGACCAGTTTGAGCTGGTGCGCCAAAAAGACTCGAGTCCTGCGCCAAAGACTCGAGTAGTTCAAGCAGTGTGGCAGTAAGTATAAGTCGGTTTCAATTCAAAATTCGCACCAAAACGCGTTTTCTCTTAGTTCCAAGCACAGAGCTGGACTTTACTTCGAAGGAGGGTAATCTTAGACTATAAATAGGTGATTGGGAAAGCCGCAAACTCATTCAAATCTTCCAAACCCGAATTTCTATTCTCATTTCCTCTGTTCTCTGGTGCATACTTTCCAGATTCAATTCTCCTTCCACACACCACGAAATTCTGTAAAACCAAAACACAATTCGAGTTGTAATTCCAATCTTGAATTAGAACCAAGAACCACTCAAATTGACTTCCTGTAGAGCGATTTGCAGGCCTTCAAAGTTAGGTATTCCAAAGCTGAAAAACAGAGCATCAAACAGCATCATCAACCTCTCTTTCTTGAATTGGTTTGGTAAATTCAGGAACCCTTTTGATTCCAAATTCGTTTCTGACTAAAGTTAGTATTCCCTAGTTGCTAAAGCTAATTTGTTTCACCCTTTTTCATTTAATATTCCCTGTCAAATTTGTGGCCGAAGTTCGCTGTTCAAGTGCAGAACTTGAGTGTTGAAACTCAAAGTTTGATCCTGACCATTTCTCTCTCGATTAGTTGTTTCTCTAGCTTCTCTAAGGTAAGGGGAAGTTACCTAATTGCTAGAATGGTATTTAACAAGCTAAATTCTTAGGAACCAATTGAGGTTCATGGACAATATAGTTTGAAATAGGAATCTGACTTGGAGGTCAGGAACTAACGGTTTTTATGTTCAAACAAGTTTAATTGGACCTAATGATGCTCACTGGATTGATTTACGAACTTAAAATCAAGTAGAAATGAAATTCGTATGTTAAAATGGATATTTTCTATGTTTTATGCAATTCTATGATTTGATTATGTTTTCTGTTAATTTGATGTTAATCGATATATGCAACATGTTTATTATATGTGGAATAACTTCTGTTTTGTGCAGAATTGAAGTAAGAATGTAAGAATCACGAATTGGTGCATAAAATGCAGAAAACTGGTGCTGTTGCAGTAAAAAGACTCGAGTATTTTGAGAAAGACTCGAGTATTCTGGAAAGTGATGAACGACTCGAGTATTTCTTCAAGTACTCGAGTATTTTTGGAATGAACCACTCGAGTAGTTCATGAACTACTCGAGTATTTTGAGAAAATTCCATAAATCTCTTATTCTTTTAAATTTTCAGAAGTTAACTCGTCTAATCTCCTAAATTCTAAACATCACTATGCTTAATATCTAATCCCGTTTGGTTGATAACTATCCTGGAGGTGTCCTACTGGAATTATATTCAGTGGTTGATAATTTCCCTACAAGAGTCCCAACGGAAGTGCGTACACCCATTTGGTCGATATTGATCCTATAGATGTCCCAGTGAAAGTTTTATTCACTTGGTTGATATTTTACTATAGGAGTCCCAATGGGGTCGTTGCAATAACCATCAATATGAGGCTATGCCCGATGGACTATAAATGGAATAATTCAATACTATTTCTAAAACCATCACAAAGTGGCTAGGCCGCTGATGGACTTTTCCTGAAACTTTTAAATGGAAATGATTAATTCCATCACAAAGTGGTTATGCCGCTGATGACCTTTTTCTGAAAGCATCAGCACCAGCTAAAAGAAAAGTTAAAAGATGAGATTAACGGATTGAAAGATGGAATGATGGACTATGTCCTGAGTTGATATCAATGATGATAATGAATTGATAAGAAGGATTGGTAATAGATTGTGTTTGCATTCATGCATTGATTGCTCCAGCTTGTGAGGGTTTTCCCTATTATACTGGTACGCCGGGAGATGGGAACCCGTAAGTCGTGAGTGCAGGGCTAAGCTCGTAAGTCCTATGCAGAGCGAAGTTCGTAAGTCATGAGTGCAGAGCGGAGGAAGCTCGTAAGTCCTACCACCTCCAAACTGTGATGCCCCGGGAAATTGTTGAGATCAGCATGCATCATGCCATTAAGAATAAGAATAATGTTTGAATCAAAATGGTTTGACATATGTATATGCATGGTGGAAATTGTTACTATTTGAATACTTGTGTTTGTCGTTTTTAGCCTCTGTTATTTATTATTCATTTTAACGTGATTAACTATGACTTACTCCCTTGTTGCCCTTGTAGGTAATGAAGGTCCTGTTATCACAGAAGGAGAGTAGGGACGGCAAGGGATATGAGATTCCCTTCCCGACCGTTGGAGTTGAGAACCATGCTCTGGGTTACGACTAGAGTCTTAAGTAGCTCAGAGTCTATTTGCTATTAGTATAAATTGGTTTGAACTATTGTGTTTTGTTATTTGAACTAAGTTCTGTTAGTTTGTTTTCGCACTTGATGTAACTTAAAGATTTGCTTCCGCAATTGAATAATAAAGTTTTGAAATTTGCGAAAAATTATTCTTTATTTTCATTATAATAAAAAAATCAAGGTTAGAGAGTTGGGATGTTACAGGCACAACTAAAGAAGAGATGAGGAATCAATTCATCTGATCTGCTGCAACACAAAGGCTGCAATAATTCAGTATGTAACTCCATCTCATCTTGTCTCTAGTTTGAAGCTTTTCATGAATAACTAACCAAGTGATAAAGAAATGCTTAGGCACACTCACTCGATTCCATACAAATTTGAACATAGGAAAGATAGGTCGATCTCCAACTAGAAAATGATACCCTAAATGGATGGTGTAGACACCATCTAAACTTGCAATCCAGTGTCTGTTCATAAACCCCGCTCTGAGCTTGTCTCTGATTTTTAACAATTGCTTCCAATGCCAACTCTGCCCCTGTACCCATTCACAATCCCAGAAAGATCGATTCTTAATGTAATACGAATTGATCCAACGTACCCATAAGCAATCTTTCTTATCATCTATATTCCAAACCTGCTTGCCAAGAGCAGCCATATTCCAAATCCCACAGTTCTGAATACCCAAACCTCCATATCTCTTCTCACTCCACACAGTGGACCAAGCTACCTTTGCTTGGTAAGAACCATCATCCTTCGCACCCCATAGGAACCCACGACACTGCTTCTCAATTTCTTTGATGACTGCAGTAGGAATAATGAAGATAGAGGCCTAGTATACATGAAAACTCATTAGGACATAATTGATAAGACACACCCTTGATTGATAGGATAGATTTCTCGTTTTCCAGTAATTGATACTCTTCAAAACCTTATCAACCAAGCTCTTGCAAGTATTAGCATTCCACTTCCCAGAGGACAAAGGAATACCTAAATACTTACAAGGGAAACTCCCTTTCTGAAAATTAGTGATAGACATTCGGAGGTTCTGAGTTTGCAGAGGGATACCAGCCATAAAAATGTAAGACTTCTCAGGACTCACATGTAAGCCTGACCAAACAGCAAAATCTCTAATAGTAGCATTCATTATTATAACACTGGCTGGATGGGCTTTGCAGAAGATCATAAGATCATCTACAAAAGCCAAATTGACCAGCTTAGTCTCCTTACAAGCAGGATAAAAATGAAAATTCCTCTGAGTAGTAGCCAAATTCAAATTCCTGGTAAGCATCTCCATAGCTAGAACAAAAATAAGGGGAGACATAGGGTCCCCCTGCCTTATTCCCCTAGAACCCCAAAATCTATCACCCTGTTGCCCATTAATGAGAATTGAATAGGAAACAAACTTGATACAATTCATCATCCAGGCTATAAACTTAGTTGAAAATTTTAGAGCAAGTAGCACACCCTCAATAAAGTTCCACTCTAAAGTATCATAGACCTTCTTTATGTCCAGGTTCATCATACACCTAGGAGAAACTCTCCTTCTCCCATAGAATCTGATCAACTCTTGTGACAACAGGATATTATGAAGGATGCTTCTGTCTTTAATGAATGCATTCTGATTGTCCTGAACAAGACTAGGTAACACATCAGCCAACCTGCTACTTATAATCTTTGAAATGCATTTGTACATAGTGGAGCAACAAGCAATAAGTCTAAACTGAGAGACCTTTGATGGAGATTCAACCTTAGGAATCATGATCAAATTGGTATGATTTATTTCTCTGAGCATATGACCTAAATCAAAAAACTCCCTGATAGCCTTACAAATGTTCTGTCCCATGATGCTTTAAAAAAACCCGATCCAAAACCATCAGGGCCCGGTGCTTTATTTTGGTGGATAGAAAATAGTGCCTGTTTTATTTCCTCATCAGTTATAGGCTGAATAAGACAGAGTTGCTGATCCACTAAGAGAGTGCACCCTTGATCCACCATTTCCTAACTGAAAATCACCCCTCTACTTCTGCTGAGATATAAATTCTGATAGAATTCTTCAAAAAGCTTCTGAATCTGCTCTTGCCCAGTCACAGGCTCTTCTCTGTCATCCATAATTTTAAGGACCCTATTCTGGTATTTTCTCTTCCTAATGAAGTCATGAAAAAATTTAGAATTACAGTCCCCATCCTTCAACCAGTCCAGTTTTGCCTTCTGATTAAGAAATGAAAAAGCTTCCTGTTACACCTTGCTATACTTAGCAGAAATAATCTTCTCAGCAGCATGGAGATCTGTATCCAAAGGTCTCAATATCAATTCATTCTGAATAGCTTCCAGTCTTTCTCTAAGGTCAATTTCTCTAGCATCAATGTTAGAAAAGTGATCTCTATTCAATTTAGAGAAAGGCCCCTTTAGATCCTTTAGCTTCCTCCACACATTATACATCATGCTCCCATCATAATTCCTTTGCCAACAATGATCAATAATGACGTAAAAATCCTGATGATTAGTCCACATATTAAAGAACTTAAAAGAGTGCTTTTTCCTCTCCTCTTGATTACCCCAGTCAATTATAATAGTAGAATGGTCAGATAAACCTGGGGTAATAAACGAAGCTAATGGATTGGCCACTCCTTGCACCAGTGCAGATTAACCATTGCTATGTCAAGTTTTGACTGAGTCCTGTCTACACCTTCCTGCTTGTTGCACCAAGTGTAGTAGTAACCAAAGTGTCTCATATCTGTGAGCCCATCATCAACACAACATTGAAAATCTTTAATGCTGCTAGTCTCAATAGGACTACCCCCCAACTTCTCATACTGATGTAAGCATGTATTAAAATCCCCTAAGACTAGCCAAGGGATATTAGTACACGTCTGAGCACCACTTAACACCTGCCACAATTCTTTCCTAACTTGCATTTCATTGTCAGCATAAACAAAAGTCACAAAGATCTGTTTCAAAGACTGTCTAAACATGACATGACAATGAACAAAATGAGGAGATCTGGTTACTATATGAACATCAAAGACATCTTTTCTCCACATAACCCAAATCCTCCCAATAGCACAAACATCCAAATTAATGAAAGAACCCCAACCACAAGTAATTTTATTCTAAACATGCTTAAAACTATTATTTCTCAACTTATTTTCTAAGATAGCAAATAAACCAACTTTATTTTTTCTATACATATCTAGAACCTGTTTTTGTTTTCGAGGATGGTTCAGACCTCGAATATTCCAAGCACCAATTCTATCCATGTGGAGGATGTGATGAAGACTCCCCCCTCAGTATTTCACTAGCCCTTTGTTGAGCCTTGCTTCTAGTGGTTACTGTAATCCACCCTTCATTATCCCCCTCCTTTTGCTTACCTCTGTCTTCTGTTGGTTTACTGATTGTGAGGTCTTCAATCACTGCCTCTACAACATTCCTTCCTGCCTCCTTATTTTCCTGGAGAACAGTCTCAATATCAATATTATGCTTTAATTGTTTTAATTTCAAAGCATCATCCAGCTTTTGCATATCCTTTTGCGTAGGCTTATTTTTAATAACTCATGGTTGTTTCACTCATTTCTTACACATCTTAGCATCATGACCATAAGAAGAACACTTGGAACACAGTGTAGGCTTCCATTCATAGCTGACCTTTTGAGATACAATATTACCTTTATCATCCTCAAAATGAACTTCCTCTGGAAGAATAGCTGGGTCCACTTCTATCAACACCTTAGCATAACTGATTTTGTTTTTCTCCTCGATAACTTTGTCTGCCATGATAGGGGTTCCCACCAAACTAGCTATCTTTCCTAGAGCAGAGACTCACCAGAATTTCAAATTCAAATTTGGTAATTGAACCCACACATGAACTTTATCTAAGAAGCTTTTTGTGACTGGTTTTCCTGTCCAAGGGGCTATGATCAAAGGTTTTTTTTATCAAAGTGGTAGATACCCACTTCCAACACACTGTTTCTACCCTCTATATTGTTGAATCTCACAATAAGAGTGCCATCCGAGTTCATAAGGACTTTGTCAATCCCATACTGTCCCCAGACTTTTTTTGATAAAACCACTCAATACTGGATATGGTGGATTTGCTCCTAATACATAGCATACCAGGGAGTTCTGCCAATATTTGACCTCATCTTCCACATCACATGGATCAATCTTCCCTATTGCCACACCATCCTTTAACTCTGGCTGGTGAAACTTCAACTTTCCACCAGCATTACGGAGTTTTGAGATATCAAAATTTTCCCACACATTCGGCCTAAGAGGCACAACCCTATCTGACTTAGGGTTAACAGGTTCTGTATTATTAGGATTTGCATTAGGTTCTTCTGCATGCTGCTGATCATCCCCTTGTTCTGTTTGTTTTTTAGAGGTTTCTTTTTTATTGACTCTGGCACGAATCAATTCAATCCATGCACCAAGGATTCCAATTGCTTAGGGGTCAAGGCATCAATGGCTTCCAGATCATCATCATCCAGATGCGAAAAGTAAAAAACCTGAGACTGGTTATCATTCTTCAACGTGCTAGAAGGAGTTTGAGGCGACGTAGATATGGGAGGCCTCCCCATCTTCTTTGCCATGGAGGCACTCAGTGACCGTGAGAAACCCTAGAGAAACCCTAGATCACCGGAGAGAGAAGAGAGAAAACCTGATTGTGCTTTATATTTTTTTGTCCCTTGATTTTGTTAATTTGACAACTTTAGTTTCCCTATTTTTAATTTGACGAATTTAGTCATTTAATTATCATTTGTGATGATTTCAGTCTTTCGGTGTCTAAGAAAAAAACCGAAGGACTAAGAAAATTTTGTTAATCGCTTAGACTCCAATCCTTCTGTGTCTAACAAAATTTGCTTAATTTAGCCCTTCAATTGTTAATTTTGTTAACTGAAGGGCTAAATTCGACAAATTAAAAATAAAAGGATTAAATTTGCGAAATTAACAAAATTGAGGAGCAAAGTACAATTAAGCCCTAAAAAAAATGAAAAAAGCAAGAGTGAAAATTGGAAGAACGGCGGGTTAGAGGGAAAAAAGAAAAAATGACAAGATAAACGTGAACGGACGCGTAGAAGCAAGGCACAGGCACAGGCACAGGCACAGGCACAGGGGGTAATAACGAGGGTAAGAGGAGCAAGTGGCATTTTAACACTTCCCTGCAACTGCTGCTTGTGGCAATCTCAATTTGTTGGGTAAGTGTTTCTGCCCCAAAATTCAATTTTAGGGTTTCAATTTCTGTGATTTTGTTGAATATGCAACTGCCCATTTTATGCTACACTCCAAATTTGTTTAATGATTGTTAACTTGCCACAAGACACACCATTCAATATGTGCATATATACTCTCTCTCACACACACACACATATATATATATATATGAGTATATATTTAGTGCCAAGCTGTGGTTTTAGTTGTTGAACTGTGACTAAGTTAAAATTTTTTGGTAGAATGAAATTATAAGAGAAGAAGTGGAAAAGGTGATGAGCAGAAAATGACTAGGTTGTCATTCAGGCCACGACCACTTGACATTCACAAGAAGCTTCCGATTGTTAAGTCTATCAAGGATTTTGAAGATGATGATACGCCAACATCTACTCGAAATTCGCTATTGCTGCGTATTGCTCCCGAGGTTGATAATGAGGTACAGACAATTTTGCCTTGAAAGGGTTTTGACTTTCTTGCTTCGTTCCTGGTGATATTTTATTGCACTTGTTTCTGGTTACCATCTTTACTTTTTTTTGTGTATGCCAACATTAAAGGTAGTGTTGTGTAGAGGTGTTAGAATGAGATGGAAAATAATATACGAGTTCTGTTTCTATGTTTAGCATATCTGATAAATAGAACAACGTATGACGTATGACATGGTTACAAAGTGGGACATTTAGGTTCCACTGAAAGGATAGAATCATACAGAAAATAATTGAACACTTTGTTTCGTTATGTTATTTACGCGTGCCGAACACTTCCTTTGGGTTGTTTTAAATCTTGGTGTTTATGAATTGCCTATTTAGTATTGTAAATTCAAACCTATATTCTGGATTGTAGTTAGCAAGAAGGGTTTCACTGTTGTGCAAAATAAGAAAACAATGCTTGCCTCGTGAACCTTTACAATTAATTAGGCCTTGTTACATTTTGGCATCTATGATAAATATGCGATCAATGTTGTGCAGAAGTTTTGATGATTGAAATTTAAAGTAATCAGAAATTTATATTGACTACCCTGCTCCTGTATTTAAAGATGAAAGTAGGAAAGAAACAAGGAGATGCGTATGTTATAGAAAAAGTGGAACTATCTGGGTGCTTCTCATATGATTGTAATTGGCTAAAAATTCATGATATGCAATGTTTTAATTAAATTGCAATGGTACTGGAGATTGAATATTTGAGCAGTAACTTCTTTCTATTTTTATTAGGTACATCCAGTTCCCAGCAGGAGACTGGCTTCTGAAATTCCTACTCCTCAGTTTGTTGTTGTGGATACATATGAAAGAGACTATTCTTGCACTTTCTCTCAACCAAATTCTTACTTGCGTGCTAGAGGAGGTGCTGCCAGTGCCATTACATATAATGTTCAGTTAGAATAATTTGGAAGTTTCTTTTGCAAATTGAAAACTTTAACTGTTGTGCTGAAAATCCTTTCAATTGTTGCAGCTCGGGCTGAGATTGGAGAGTTTGTTGAGTATGACTTGGACAATGAAGATGAGGATTGGCTTTTCGAGTTTAACGAAGAAAGAAAGCTTATGACACCTGAAACGTAACCTTTTAGATTGATTTCTTGTTTCAGTGGTTTCAGTTAATTAATTAATTTAATTGGTTGTTAGATGTTGGTTTTCTTAGAAGGCATTGTCTGTCATTCTGCTTTTCTTTTATTTGTGTTGATTACATGAAATCTAGTTGGTAATGTTGATCATGGTTTGATTGAACTATTTAACTATCATTTAATAAAACAGAATTATTTACCTATCATTTCTATCAAATTGAATCTTTTTTATGGAACAGAAATCAATAAGGGTAATTTGAATTTTGAATCAGGATTACAATGAAGTAAAAGAAAACCAAAACTGTAATACAGTATGTATCGTGCTTATACAAACTGGTTGTTTAAGACATTCAATAAAGTGACATTATTAGTTTCTAAACTACTGAGGAATATTAGATATGATTTGTTGCTGCTTTGGGGTGTTTAAAAACAATGACAATTGAATGTCATTCATGCATTATTAATTTTAATGACAATTGAATGGAGACTATTTAAATCGTGGTTGAAATGTTATAATATTCCACTTTTGCTAATTTTAGTTTCTCTTACTCTATACATACTCTGCTGAATAATTTGTGCAAACCCTGGCTCAGGTGTTTCAGATGAAAGCTTTGATGAAGCCCAATTGTGTTTGTTTATTTATTGAATCTTCTGACAAAAAAAACAAACTTGTAAAAATCTAAGACATAATTTTTTGATTTCTTTTAAAAGTTCTTGAACACTTTTTGATAATAGAATAGCTATGTTTTGCAGGAGGTTCAAGTTTTTTTTTGGTTTTAATTTATGGTTTTCACTCGTTGCCTGGTAAATAGGTTTGAGAGTCTTATTTTCAAGTTGGAGGTATTGGATCATAAAGCTCGTGAAAGAGCCGGTCTTATAACACCTACTCTTGGTTCACCAATTCCTGTGCTACTACGGCTTGATGCTGCTATCGAGGTGAAACTGATTATGTTTCAGTGAGTTTTTTACTATTTCGATACCAATTGTTTGCTAACAACAGTTGTATGTTTCTATATACTATTATGGGGGCAAGGAGGCCAGAACTCTGTCACATTATGTAGAGTATGCAGTTGGTTGTAGTGAAACACACGCATTGCCAAAGTTGTTTCCTCACCATTAAATCTGCCTTAAGACAAGTTTGTATTTTAAGCCTGTCTTGTTAAGTGGCCTAATTTTTTTTAAAGGATGTTCTGTTATGACTTGAAGAGAGAATGAGTAGCCTGGCTACATTCTTTCTTTTTATCTAACCCTTCTATTTTGCCATTTTCATATTTGTTTGTTTTTATAGAATATCTCTTTATTGCTTCTGTTGTATCGACTTTCACATTCTTCTTTTTTATTAATTTTCTTTTGCTATAAAAAATATTCTATTCATGGATCTGTTCATACATTTTCTCTTTATGGATAATTTTTTTTTTGGATATTTTGGTAGATTATTTTTGCACCCTTAATCATGAATGATAAATGGCTTAAATGTCATTATGCTATATTGTCTCCAGATGATGTCAATGAATTATTAGTTTTCTGTAAGGTTTCCTTATTTAGGTTACTATCTATTGAAATTCTTTGCTCGATACTTTTGTCGCATCTTCAAATTTCATGATGCATTTGGTATATTTTCCTGCAATACTAATATTGCTGTTGATACATTGTATTTCTTGTTAGGCTCATCAGAAGTTCTTTTCTTTAAATGTTATGCCATTATTTATTGAAATTCTCGATACTTTTCGAGCACCTTTTTCAAATTTCATGATGCATTGGATAAATGTTTTCCTGCAATACTAGCCTTACGTTTGATGCAATGTTAGTGTACTTCATGTTAGGCTATTGAATTTTTTATTTTCTTTTAAATGTTAGGCTTATCGAAAGTTTTTTTCTTTTAAATGTTAGGCCCTACAAGCACAGCCGATCAAATATGCTATTGTCCAGTCTGCGTATGATTATTGGAAAGAGAAGGTATGGAGTTAGCCTCAGAGGATTACTTATGAGGGGCATGCTTCCTTAATTCCCATGAATTTCCCCAAAAGGGGCTTATATTAAGGACCTGAGGGAGTAATCAATATTTACCAGAAACACTATTTCCTTGTTTTCCGTATTTCTTTTCTGTTTACTGTGATGTTTTTGGGTGCAGCGAGAGCGAAGGCAAAAGCCAATTTTGCGACGTTTGCAGGTTGGTTTTCAGCACATCTCAATCTCAATATTTTGATTTAAATTTAAAATAATTATACTGTATTTTTAATTTCTCAATTCAGTTATTCTATTCAGCTACACTATCTTGACTTATTTATGTAAGAATAAATAATTTTCTTTTTTGGCCTTTCTCCCTTCTTCTACATAACTATCTATGACATCAAATTTTAACCTGGGATTATATAATTGAACGTGTTATCTAGTCTTTTTTGGGATTATTTAGGCCTTCTTTTAGTGATGTTGCTGATTGCTGATTACAACTTTTCCAGTTCTTCAAGTACATATTTTTTGGCTATAAGTTCCTTCTCCTAAGCAAGTTCTATTCATTCTTGGATCTATTTTTTCCTCCAAAAATCTTTCTCTGTAGTAACTACAGTTACTTGTTTGCCTAAAGTTACTTGATAAGCTTATGGAAGTTTAACAAGATCAAATGCATTTGTTGCAGCCGCCTCCTCCTGCTAATGACACCAACCCATTTAATGTCTTTCGGCCAAGGGAAAAGGCTCACAGGCTCCACACAAGAAGGGTAGGTGGAAAATTCAAACTTTAAATGTACCTCAGTTTTTCATAAATGCTTTTTACTGAAAGCATTATTGGTTTATGGAAATTGGTATATAATTTTGGCAGACCTTCTTTATTTACCTTGTGTTCAGATGCAAAGGAGGGAAAACAATGTGCAGTCGTTTGAAAAACTTCGCCAGGTTAGCTTCTCTGATTGGCTATGGTTCTCAGGCATTTATTGAAGTCAATAAATTAGCTTGAAGCTTTTCCTCTGTTAGAGTCCTGGTGTTGGATTTATAGTTTTTCGTTTCTTTTCCATTTTCATAAAAGTTAAAACATCATTCTAGTGTGTTAGGATTAACTTATTCTCCAGAGATAATTATTTAGCTGAAAAGCTGCTTAAAAATGAAGCGAAACCAAAAACATGCTTGGGCGTTTTTTTTAATTCTTAGTGAAGTTTGGTATTTTATTTTCTTATTATGAAGTTATTCTTGGGCTTCTGTTTGAATATTTTCAATTCTGGTGAAGTTATTCTAAAAACCTTGGTGTGTGCTGATAAGTTACCTTTGAATAGATCTGTTAATGTGGGTTCTGGCTTGTGAGCCAATGCTGCCTACCACGGGTTTGAGCCGGGTTGGGTTGGGCAAAATGTGGCTTATCAAAACCTGGGTCTGATCTGACCTGGCTCACTTAATGTGTGGCTCACTCAGCTTCAACCCAGGTGAGCAAGATTGGTGCAAAAAAATTATTTTTTTACATGAGCCAGGTTGGGTCAAATTTCTGAACAGGTTATTGGGTAGCGTGGGTTAGGGTTTCACATTTCATTCCTGAATCACCATTCACAAACAATCAAACTCTGAATATGGAACATCACAAAATTATTTTGTGTCCCACAAATTTTAGTCTTTGGTTTGTCCTTTTGTTTGTATCACATCCTGTACCTGAGTTGATGTTTGTGCTTCATAGCTTATGACTGATTAAACACAAATACACACATACTAATCAAATGAAAATTCTCTGTAATATTGGCTAGTGTACAAAAAGCTGTAGTAGAATGTTCTTGTTTAATGAATTGATTTTGTACCAATTGCTTAAATAACAGGTTAGGCGCAACCTTGACCAAGCTAAAAGCTTGTTGCAGGCTTTGATCAAGGTATGAGTTTCAACATATTTTTTAAAATCTAGTTAAAGCCTTTTGAACTCACTTATTTTGTTGCATATGATTGTAACCAGAGGGAGGAGAAAAAAAGAGAAGTAGTGGACAGTGAAGTTACACTGCAGAGGATGCAAATGAAGTATAAGGTATTTGTATTGTTTTTCCTGCTTGCTTTCTTAATAGATGCCATACAATATATTGTTTGTATTTTCAACCAAAATTAAGGAGGGACACTATGGTGTTTGCAATCCGTCAATTCCAAAGGAGGTTTAGCTCTTTATTTGTACCCTTTTTTTTTTTGTTGTTGTTGTTGTGTGTGCGTGCGGGGGGGGGGGGGGGGGGGGGGGGGGGGGGGGGGGTTCGATTAAAGTCCTTTATCAGGGGCATTTGGAAGAACAACCTATTTTCCACAAGCTTATGAAAATAGCTTATATACCTTAGTATAGAATGATTTTGCCTGGAAATAAATACTTTGCTAGTTCAGTGTTATCCTCTCTAGGAACTGATGGCTGTTGTGGACTCTGGGTATTCACGTCTCTTTACTGGTCCATTAAAAATGCATTAATTGAGTAGTTTGTTTGAACTAATGAACTGATATGGTTCTCTATTTCAGCATGAAACTGAATTTTTGGAAGACAGCTTAGCACTCCCTGGATTTACTGAGGAGGAATTTTTGGATTCTGATGATATCATGACCGACCATCCTCAAACATGGTCTTCTGCAGTGCAGAACCTGCCTTCCTATGACACCAACCTACTCACAACTCCTACAGTTTTCACAAAGCAAGAGTCTAAGAGGCGATATGTCCCACATGGGTGGCCTCGTAAACTGGTAATTTACTAGTTCTTTTTGCCTTATTTTTGTGGTAGTGTCCTCTTCTCCTTCTACATGTTTTGTTTTATCTCGTGTGATATCAGAGATGATTCCTCTAAAATTCATATATTTTTATTACCTTAATAGTTCAGTATGGTTGTTTATGAGTTGCATGGCAATTTGCAGGATCCTCTTGAGCCAGTTATGTTGTTCACAAAACCTTTACTTCCAGAGAAGTTGGCCATGGCAGGCATTCTGCCACCATCAGATTCTTCCACAGTTAATGGGGTGTCAGCACAATCATATGAATTCCGTGGCAGAATTGGCAGGGGAGGCCGTATAATATTTGACAGACGGAATCCACTTTTGCAAACTTCAATTGACTGTGGTAATTCTCATTATGTGCCACCGAAACCAAGACCTTCATTCAATATGTAACTAAAATGCTTTTCCAATTATGCAGCTAAATGGTACCACCCTGCTGTGTATTCAGTTTGACAATCATTAGAAAAGTACAGTGTAACAAAAGTAATTGTAGAGAGAGTGTAATCAGAATGCTGCCATGTCAGCAACATTTTGTTGTAACTGTAATAGTTAATGTTAGTGAGGAGCAGTTGCTTGCTCTAGAAGCTTCATGATTGTTGTATCTATAGCATTTTGTTTCTGTACATTATTGAATACAGTTATAGAATGAGTTGCAGAGTTTTATCTCATTTTCTGCTGCTTTCTCAGCTGCGAATCTTCTGCTGTGTGTCTGTTTTGCTTCAAATCTCTTAAACTTCACCGTGTATTCAAAAAGCTTCTATGGATCCTCGTGCAAATGATGCATCCAAATCCACAATAAGAAAGACAATTGAATTTTGTTCCAAAAAAATTGTAATTGATTAAAACCAAAATTTATCGGATTATCAAGCGAACTTTGAATCAAGGTTTAAAGTTCCCGTTGTCATCCCGGTTTTTCATGAAGAAAGCTTCTACTTGCTTCATCCTGAAACTGCGATAACTAACACTATCATTGGTAGAAATGAATTTCTTAAACCCTGGCTCAGATATAGTGATTGGCGAGGAAGTCGTGACAACAGCAGTACTGCAGATGCAGAGATGGCTGAAGAGACATGGATGATGGAGTGAAGGTCGTGACCTTTATTCTTGAGTATGTTCCAAGAGATTCACCGACAGATGCCGATGATGCTTGTTTGAGTCTTGTTAGGAGTGGTTTTTTAGTTCTGTTTTGTGATCCTGTAAATTGTATTTCGCTAGGACCTATTTACTTTAATGTATCCCTTGCATTTTATTTCAGTAAACTTTGTATTCAATGGGCTAGTGCCCTTTTTATTAGTAAAAAGAAGTATTTAAGTATTAACGTTTCCTTTTCAAATGTTGTTATCTGCAATTTTGGAATTTTTAAAAAGAAAGAAAGTTCGATTGGTTATGAAGGAAAGTTTCTCCATGTGATGTTTTGGTTTGGAATTTCAACGATGACATTGATGATTGTAATATTAATGTGAAAATCTTTTTGACAAGTCAAGTTACAATTACTTGTATACATTCTTGGTACGTATTTAAAAAAAATTTACCCTCAAAATAACTACTACTATTTTATAAAGTGTAATTTATTAAGTAGATTTTCAAGTCGCGGCATTACATAGAGCATGGGTGTTGCCCATTAATTTTGATATTGATATTAATTTGATTGATTGGATTCATTCCTATTTCACATCTGTTTTGTCCTAAGTGATTGGCCGACGTGCAGTCTTAGAGCAATGATGATAATGGTAATGATATTTGGATCGTTTACTCCTACTTCACATCTAGGTTTTTTTGAGTGGTTGACCGATAAGCAATCCTGGAGCGATGATGGTTAAAGTTGCTGCCATGCATTCCTATTCGGGGAAATTATTTTGTCACCCCATGATTTATTAATGTCATCCAATATTATAATTTATTCCTTTTGAGCCCTTTAAAAAAACTTATTTTTACACGGGTCGTGGGGATTGCTTACGACCTGCGGTCGTAACACCCCTTTACGACCCAATCAAAAACTGAATTTTTGAACGGGTCGTAAGGAAGTATTACGACCTGCAGGTCGTAGGGGTGGAAAATTGCGTACGTGTTTGTAGCGATTCCGTTGCTAATCCGTAGTTTGCTAGAGATCAGATGGAATGGATACACAATTTTTCGTAGCTGTCATGTCGTAGGGGTTGCTTACGACCTGAAGGTCGAAACACCCCCTTATGACCCGTTCAAAAACTTAGTTTTTGATTGGGTCGTAAGGGGTGCTACGACTTGTAGGTCCTAAACAACCCCTACGACCTATAGGTCATAACACCTCCTTATGACTCGTTCAAAAATTCAGTTTTTGAACTGGTCGTAAGGGGGCGTTACGACCGCAGGTCGTAAGCAACCCCTACGACCCGTGTAAAAGTAGTTTTTTTTAAAGGGTACAAAAGAAATAAATTATAGTATTGGGGTGACATTAGTAGATCATGAGGTGGCAAAATAATTCCCCCCGTTAGTAATCGGGTTTGTCTCGTGAGGTGAACTGACGGGCCATTAGGTAGTGATTAAGCAAATTTCATTGTTGTGAGGCATTCCTATTCCTGAGTGGTGAGCTGATGAGCCATATAAGAGCGATGACAATTAAGTAATAAGGAGATACCCGACCTCTGCGGAGAAGTACACACATATGATCGTTTGAGAGTACTCCCTCCGGTCCTATATATAGGTCACATTCTAGAAAGTTTTTTTGGTCCTAATTATAAGTCACTTTATATTTTCTATGCATCATTTATTGATTTTTCTCTTTTTTGCCCTTATTAAATGCTTTGACTATCTATGTGTTTTTTGTTGTTCACTAATGAGTGCGAATTTTCCAAGAAAAGTTAAGGGGGTAAAATTGTAATGTTACAATATATTCTCATAGAATTCATAAAACCAACCACTTTCCTTGGTATGTGTAATTCGGTTAAATATGTCCTATAATAAGGACTAGAGGAAGTATTGATTATTATTGGTTGATGGAATCAATATTGTTGGGTGCCATTGACCCCTTAAGCCAGGGTGGTAGGACATCTATATTCCTAATTGTTGTCAACTAGGCTTGGTGGAGGAGGTGTATTGCATATGATTGTTCGAAGTGTCGTGCACTGAATATCATGAATGCCAATGATCTTGGAGGTAACCTACTAACATGTTTAATAATGGTTGATTTATTTTATCGCACTTCTTTTAATTAATTATATGATGTACCCGATTAGTGTGGTGTATTTATTTAATTGCTTAAATTGTTATCACATGTTATATATGCTTAGTTGGTGATTGTTGATTGTTGTGTCTCTTAACACTATTTTATTAATATTCCTAGATGTCAAATGAATTACACTCATTAAAAAGTCATTAAAATGTCTGTTCCGGTCTTGTCACGAGTTAAGGATACCTACTCCACCTAATATCTCTTCCACGACCTAGGAACCCTTCACAAGGACTAGAGGTGAACTCCTCCAACCTTTAACATTGGGCAAGAAGCCAACGTTAGCTTGTCTAAGCACGGATAAAGGCGTAGTCAGCACATGATCTGCGAGACTTAATTGTGAAATGAATCTCCTTCAAATAATGGCAGAATTTATGAAGATAAATGATGAATTTATTCCAATAATCCGGATGTTCTGTCGTAGAAAACTTGGTACTTGAACTAAGCGGTTCAGCGTCTGTCCAAGTCTTCCACTATTGCTTTTAGACTGAGGAGTGGCACCCTGATTACCAGGATACCAGCTCTGTTGTCGTTTGTTTGGGGTGGTGTGTGTGTTTGTGTGAGATTGAAGGATGCATACCTGGTTACCCTCTGCCTGCTTATATAAGCTGATACCCTTACCGTTGGGTTTCCCTCCTCATCGATGGAGTGGCCGAATTACTGCTAACGGCAAGTGATAATGGCAGGAGTAAAAAGGGGTCATTATTGGAGAGTTGTTGCTCATCATGATAGTGGAATCCAAGGAATTCAGGCTTAATGGCCTTGTCAGAAGAGTAACCGTTAAACCGGTTTTGCGAGGTAAGGAATCCCAAGTTTTGCCAGCAAGAAGTCTTCTTCTTTGTCAATTGGGAGGAGGAGAGGATTTGGGCTCTTATTGGGCCACTCACTCCGGTAATCCGGTTTATAGGCGTCATGGGCCCTTAAGAAAGGCCTTTATGCCGGTAAGCCGATTTGCTTAAGACTAGGGCCCTTAAAGAGCTTCTAATAATAATTAACCGGTTTCATGAAGTCAAAGATCCTAACTGGACCAAACCTTACAGATAATTCGGTTTACCGAAGTACAGGTCTACTTCTGGTCCATAACACCGGAGATAATAGAAAGATATATTATTTATCTAATATTAATCCCTGTGTTCCAATTTATCTGTCGTTAGGAGTTTCACATGAATTAAAAAAGTCGTTTAATGGTTAAAATTTCAAGAGAAGTATAAGGCAACTTTACTATATTATCTTCACACTACATTAATTATCATACATTTCACATATTTCAAAATGTTAAAAATCAAGGTTAGGGTTGGAAAAAAATTAATGCACCGTCGAATTCCTTAAGTGACAAATAGTTTGGAATAAGTTGAAAATGCTAAAACGACTGATAAATTGGAAAAAAGGGAGTATAAAGAAGATCATTCCTCAATAGTAGCATATAATTATAGGATTCTCTAACATAATAGATAATTCAATCTTCCCAAAGGAGATAAAATATAGGGAGATTATCTTCATAAATCGAAGATTTATCAAGGGAAATACATCAAGCCTAATAGCTCATTATGCTGAAAATAGGGATCAAATACGCTTGGAAAAAAAAAACGAAATCCCCTATTTTCAGAACAGGATCCATGCGATAGAGCATGATTCGAGATAGATAAACGTTTACCTCTTAATGCGAAGAGGAGAACGGTGCTGTTCAGATCGTCCACGAACAATCCACGTCAATCACGAGCGCAGCAAGGTAGTCGCGCCTCTATTGGTATCCACACGAACAAGTTCCCAATTGGAGTCACGTCTCTCTTCTCAGTGCTAGCGGAGAAGAGAGAGATTCAGTGTTTCACTCACTCTCTCTAATACGGACGGCTAGGGTTGCCATTCTGTGTCTCACACGTACCAAAACCCTAAGGCTAATACTATTATTTATAATAGTATTAGACCAGTGGGCTGGGCTTGGCAGCACATATCAGAATGCGTCGCACAGTCATACGGTGCATCGCACGGACGTAAATTTTATAAAAAATACAACTATTATATTTTTTTTATCAAATGTGATATCTCCAATCTATCTGTTCTTAGTGTGTGACCCTATAGGTTCCTGTAACGTTGGCAGTAAAGTTAAAATCCCATTTTAAGTTTACAAGCAATGAGCGGTATCTCGCAACACGTCATTGCTACCCAAGTGACAGGAATGTCTGTGATCTGACATAACCTTAACGTGACCAATGATCATGTGTAAATTTAATCCCTTTGTCCAAATATCTTAGTTACACACATGGCATGGAAGGTGTCACCCATGTACAGTGTAACCTATGGTTTCTTGATCCCTGCGTCTAAACAAGTCTCGTCAATATCTCATATTGATTGTCTTGAGTAAGGCCATACATTTCACCGTCTCACTCAGTCAAGGGGCCCAGAGATATAATTCCTATTGACAAGGAAGGACAAATCTCATCTATGTCACTCACATCCCTCTACATGATTTGTCATATACCCGACTACAACCGTTATGATCACCTGGTTAAAGATGACGTTTGATTGCGTGAAAGCACATAATTCCTCATGTTGGGAACCGTAGTGACTTCAGGTCGAAGGACCATGTACACCATTGTCCCTATGAGAATCACTTAAGACACTCACTTAATAACCCATGTAGCATTCTCATGGCGGGTCAATCCAATACACAGTTGTCCCAATGTGTACTTACGTGAAGACTTGATATCCCATATCCATGACTGGTGAGATACAGTCATCAGTTTGTCACATACTAGTCTCGATGTATTATAGTCGTCCTTATTAACTGTAATACTCGACTAGGGAATCTTTAAGGATAATTGTCAATCAATAAGATCTCACTATCAAGTCATGTACTTGATATTCTTATGATATTGAACCTATAATCCTAAGGACTTTATTACATCTATTTTAATTAAACAATTAAAGCATAAATATAATAAATGAAATGCCTCATTATTATTAATAGTAATAATCCATAAACATGAAATAAGTACAAGAAAACGAGAAAATACGATTGCCACTAGGGCACTCTCCAACACATTAAGACCCTATAAATACCAACTTCCATCAGAGGGAGAACACAAAATTCCAACCACAACTACAATTCCAATACACATAGAGTATACACGATATATATCCTTCATATTCATGAGAGAGATCTAGTAGTGAGAATACCCAAACTCCTGCTACCTTCATGGTGGAAGTTGATCACAACCCCATCGTAAAGCATTCACTGCATCACCAAGGCCATCACCCATAGTACTGAGAGACATAGCCACACGATCCTTATGGTTAGCCCGATTTTGTCATACAGAGGACGAGGACCGCTAAACAACCTTCTTAAGAGAGGAGGTTTATTGCTGAACTCTCTCAGGAACAACTCGTCACACCGCCAATATATAATCCTCCCATGCACAATATCAACTTGCCCATAAGAACTACGTAGTCTTGAATTCCCAAAACACAGTTTGAACCGGTATGTAGGATTGAGAGACCCCTCTTTCCAGACTAAACATCCTTCACAAGAATCTCTATCTCATAAGGACAAAACATTGGAGCCATTTATGGGGACGATAAATTACCATCCCCACCAACAAACTCTACAGACATGGGTCCTTGTTAAGGATCTTCAGTCGGACAAAAGGGAACTTTTGATCCTACATACCCATTCGAACTAGGCGAAGGAGATCAAGACTACGTAGTTCCTTTGGGCACGTTGATATTGTGCATGAGACAGATACATGCGGCATCAAGTTTTTCCTAGGAAAATTCAGTGATAATCCCCCTCTCTTAGAAAGATCGTTTTTGGGGACTGTAACCTCTATATGAGCAAATTGGGCTAACCATTTTGGATCCTGAGACTGTAGCTCTCAGTACTATTTTTGGTAGTCTTCGTGATGTTGTTGAATCTCTGTGTTGGAGTTGGGATCAACTACCACCATGAGGATGACAAGAGTTTGGTGCTATCATTGTTGAATATCTCCCTTTTGGGAGTATTGATGTAATCTGCATATACTTTCTTCGTATTTTAATTTTGATATTATGGTTGTGTCTTCAACTCCCTGCTTGAGGATGGTATTTATAGGATTAACATGGTTTGCTTGGCTTAAAATATTTTCCTTAATAAATCTTCTATCTTTGAGCATAATCTTCGTGTGATCTTATCTTATTTAGATAAGCGGTGATCCCTTAAAATTATTGATAATCCAATGATTTTTTTCCTGATTCAATTATATATTTATCTTCTAGAGATTGACTTTTATAATGATTTATAGGTTTCTTTTTTCTTACTTAGGGTTGAAACTTCCCTTGGACTTCTTCTCTTTAAATATCTTGAATGTCCTCCCAACGTGCTGATGTTCCTTCTCAGCTTGCTGAAGGAAGGTCCCTTGCCCAAATCGCATCAAATTCTGATCTTCTTTCATCTCCCCGTATTACGATGTTGATGGGCCTGCCCTCAAGAGAGCATCAAGCTGTTGCTTCAATGAATCCAATTGTATGAATCCAATTGTTGCTTCAATACATCCAGCTGCTGCTTCAACTCGTCAAGTTATTGCTTCAACTCATCAAGTTGTTGCTTCAACGCCTTCAGCTATTGCTTCAACTGGAGAAGATTTAATTTCTAATATGGTGGATGAGCTGACCAGCTCAGAGGGATTTGATCTGAGCTTGTTGCATGTTCGTGAGGGGACAACTCCTGCTCTTACTCCTGTTGCCGAAGAGGTGAAGGATGTTTCAGATGTGGTGTTCATTAGGGAGTCTCTTGCCTTTCAAAAATAAAGGCAAGTGTTCTTACCATTCAAGGGGCTATTCAAGATGTTGTTCTTGTGTCACAATATCCTCCTACTCCTAAGTTCAAAGTTTCCTTGGCCTCTCATCGGGAGGCATTGCATCGGTTATTCACTCATTCAGAATCAGTTTACACAAAATTGTACTTGGGTAACCATTTACTCTAACCAGTTAATCGGTTATCCACTATAAAAATCACTTGAAACTTTGTAGAAAAGTACTTGATAACTGATTACCAGTCCAGGGTAGCCGATTAACACTAGTGTCTAATGCCAATTACACTTGTTTTCAACTTCAATCCATTCCATTAAACTCAATTTATCCCTTAACAACTATCACATAACATTAAACACATGTAATTATGCTTGTTACAAGTAGCATATAGGCAGAAACTTGAGCAGTAATTCAAACTTAACATTTAAGAATAACCTATCATCTCAACAATCTAATATACTAAATTTTGAATTAAGCTTATACTAATCCATTTCATACTTAATTTACCTTAGCTGCAACATTTAGAACATATTCATAAATCAATCATTGGTTATTAGGACCTCCAAGTTATTCAACCAATTAATGATTCCACAATTAGTTTTCCCTCAAGCTTGTGGAGCCTTGAACTATAACTTATAGCTATTAATCACTATCATAGTGATATGAATGAAATCTCCCATACCTTATTTCCTTTAGACAAAGACAAAAGATAGAGGCTTTAAACCAAACCTGCAACTCCCACCACTTTTGGAACAACAACAAAACAACAACAACACCACAGCACCACAAAACATATTTTAAGCCTTGAATCCACCAGTAATTCAGAATGAATTTGAGGTGTTTAGTGTGACAACTCCATGAAAGTTAAACCACGAATCTCATAGGTGTTTACTAAGGGAGGTTGAGCTGAATTGTGAGGAGAAAACTGAGTTGGGTTCAAGTATTTATAGGTGAGTTTTAGGAGGTGAAGAGCTTTACTTCAAGGGAAAGGAAATCATGAGAATTGGCCACCACCTCACTTGACTCACCTAAGGCTCATGGCTACTCATCATAGGGGAAGCAGGGGGTGGCAAATCTAGAGAAATTGTATGGTTTGAATCATTAACACCTTGCTTCTTCATTAAGATTTGCAGAGATCACCGGTTACTGGAGCATGATAACCGGTTATCATGCCCTAAATTGAACAAATTTGGAGAAAATTACACTACGATAATCGGTTACCTCAATTGATAACTAGTTATCATGCTCTAAAATCAAATAAACTGGGTGAAATATACTGTAATAATCGGTTATCCAAATCAATAACTGGTATTTCAATGTAAATTTCAAATTTTCAAAATATTATACTTTATTCATTTGTCTCCAAAATAAAATACTTCTATTTTTTTTTCAAAAATGAATTTTGCATCATAATATAAAAAATTATAATTTAATTTAATCAAAATACATAAACTAGTAGGTGTTACAATTCTTTTTGCCACCTCCTTCGACATTTTGAAGATGCCCACGTAACAAAGAGGTAGGCTATTTTGAACGGACTTGATGAGGACTAAGCGACCTGTTCATTATATAGGCTAAACTGCTAATTTGGTTCCTTACCTTATTTTCAGATTTTCATTTGGTCTCTTACTTTTATTTGGTGTCAATTTGGTCCCTTATGTTTCAAATCGTTAACATCGTTAGTCCCAACCGTTAGTATTCTTTAATTTGTTGATCTGAAATTATCTTCCTTCTACTCGATACTAGTGAATAGCTAAGCTCCAACTCACGTTTTTGTCTCTTCAGTTTGTGCCCTAATTGTGAGACCCTCTTTATTAACCACATAATTAAATAATGTATTTATTATATAAAGTAACGTTTGTGGACAATATTAGTGAGAATTAAAAATCCCAAATCAAATGGTTATAGCCAGTATTAATTCGTACGAGAAATTATTGAATTTGGCTCAGAACATTTGATATTAAAATGTTGTAATCATTACTTTCTTGAAAGACAACGTATACTTGTTAATTAAAATCTAGACTTTCATAATTATAAACATAGCGTTGCCTTGTTGATCTCATATGATAATTTCCAAATAATAATAGTTGACGAATTCTCTTTTAACAAAATCAGAGTGCGCGGAAAGATAGTAGTACTCAAGGATCCATGCTGTAATAAACATTATATATATATGTGTGTGTCATCATGAAATGGGATCGATAGGTACAAAAGTCAGCAAAATACAAGTGATCATGTCCATAAACTGAAAATACATATAAAAGTCTGAAAGTAAGACCTAAACTCTCAAACACTCTCAAAATATGTATATATATCACAACTCAAAAATAAAGAGTGTTTGAAAGCAGGTCAACTGGTCCTCCATGCATCCGTCTGGTCCACTGCAGCAGCAAAGTCGGTCCGGGATCCCTACTAACTATACTATGCTTGTCCTAGGAACCACTGGGTCCTCCTCGAGGTCTGGGAACCGGCTCGACTGGTACTCCCTCCTCCTCGCTCTCCCCCTCCTCGGGATCCTCCTCTATCCCGTCTGACTGAGTGGCAGACCTATCAGTAGGTCCAAAAGTAGTAGCTGGTGTAGTCCCACTGGCTCCAGTCGGATAGGATGAAGGAACATCCTCATCGGTGAAAACTCTGTAGGCAGAGGGATGAGAACGAGTAGCAGGACGAAAACGAAAACTATGAAACCTACGTACAGGTCGAGCTGGTGGTGGTGGTCCTCTATAAACATAAAAAGCAGGGATGTTCATAGTATATATAATAGGTACCCTAAACCTACGAGGACGCACCCGAACGAGGGGGTTAGGGTGGAAGAGTGTGAACTCCATATCACCCTCAAATGTCGCTCGGTGCTCCTCATACGTCCATATCCCGCTAGGGATGGGCCTGATCTCTACGCATGCTTGGTAACGTGCCATCACCTATCAAGGGCACAAGGGTAAGCATATACATACACATAATCAAATAAGGATGAGCAATAAATATGCAAAGTGAACAGTTAACATTTTATAATGATATCAAATTTAATCACATAATTAAATCAATGATGATATGATGCATGTTATCTCACTCTACTAAAATTCTCCAACTAATCTCTCAAATGGACGTCCTTCCATAACTTCATTGTATTCCCAGAATACAAAAATAATACGTTATGAAACGTATGGCTTACTTGCTCGAAGTGATAAACAACATCACTTTATCTAGTGATCGTCACGTCGCCAAAACATAAAACTATCACTGTATTACATAGTCATCTAGACATAAGACCCACAACGTAAACCTTGAAGTGGGGTCGAGCAAGCAGTAACCTTTGGCACTCCCGGAGGCCCTCCTCATGTTCCTTAAATAATACGTTATCAAATGTATGGCGTACGTGCTTGAAAGTAATAAACAATGTCACCCTATCTGGTGATCATCACGTCGCCAAAACGTAAACTATCACTTATATTACATAGACATCTAGACATAAGACCCACAACGTCAACCTTGAAGTGGGGTCAAGCTAGCAGTAACCCTTGAACATGACAAAATGACGACTTACCACCAACACCATGCATGAATGCCATAACATATTCCATTTAAGATTAATCCCTCTTTAATCTTAATATATATATATATATATATATATATATCCAACATGGAATAATTTATTCACAAGTATTCAAAGTAATTGATGTAATCTTACAATCTCATTAATTTCTTGGGACATGATTAATCAACTTAAAAATTAATAATTTGGGTTAAAATAACTTGGTTAGATTTTAAAAATGAAATTTAAGTGTTCTGACTAAAATTACTCGAGTATCTTACCAAAATACTCGAGTAGTTCATGCTCTTTCTGAAACGTGCAGTTTCAGATTTTCCAGAAATACTCGAGTAGTTCATGAAGTACTCGAGTAGTTAATCATCCCGGAATACTCGAGTAGTTCATGTAAGACTCGAGTAGTTCATCAAAATTTCAAAGTGGTGCATCAGACAATACTCTAGTCTCAGCTCAAACACTCGAGTACTGGTGTTACCAGACACACTGGTGCACCAAGAAATACTCGAGCATCGAGCCAAAGACTCGAGTATTTCATGACAGTAAAACACTGAAACTGAGTTTTCACATACCAAATTCAATTCTAACCAATTTTAACCAAAACCAACTTTCAACAGAGTTAAGTTTAAGTATATTAAACATGTTCCAACACAGAAATTACATCAAATTACACTGAATCAAGACTGAGCATTCATTATGCATAAAATCATCTTTTCAACAACTTAACATGTCAATTTCAATTCTGAGCATCTTTAACATGAAAGTAACTTGCATTTAGCTTGCATGCAACATAATAAACATGCTCCAACAAGTTGCAACACACAGAATGGCCTCCAAGTCAATATCCTATTTCAAACTAAGCCCTTTAAGCCTCATGGTGGCTTCCTAAATCAATTTCATGGAATCAAACCTTATTCTAGTGAATGTATAGCTTCCCACTTACCTCTAGATCGTGTATAAACTGAGAATCAACAGAAAATCAACCTCCAAGCTATTTTCCCCCAAATCCATTTGACAACATCACAGTTTTGAGTAAGGTTACAAAGTCATTGATTTTAATCATCAAATCATGTAAAAGAATTGGGGAAATTTATTAGAAATTATTCTCTGCAACATGCATAAGAGAATGAAATGAGTTTGAAGTCTTAAAATTTCAAGAGCTTACCAAAATCAAGCTCCAAAGTAAGCTACCCGAACTGTTTCCAGAAAATGACTTCAACCTTTTGAGCTTCGATTCTCTTAATACACTGATTCTCAACTCACAAGCTTAGTGTCTTTACAAAGCTCAGGATTCAAGCTTTGTAATGGTGTATTACTCTCAACCTAACACTCAAAGATGGAAGAGAATCGTTGAAAACGAAATCGGAACCCTAACTCTCACGAATTCATCAACAAAGGCATGAATTCATAGTTGATTGCCTTAAATAAGCGATTCATCATCGCATGCAGATCGACACGACACCCTTGAGGTGTTTCTGGATTGATATCGTGTCAAGACCTGGGATTATTGCGTTGATGACTCATTAAACGCACTAACTCAACCAGTTCCACCCAGAATACTCGAGTATCGGACGAAATACTCGAGTATTTCGACTAAAATTTGAAAAATAATTATTTTATCCTTTCTTCCCTCTAAAATCTTTCTAATATTGCACTTAGGTCCTACAGTAAGGACTAATATGCAATAATCTAATTTTGCATAGAAAATAATTGTAAATTATTTTCCACCTATTTGCAATAATTAAATACCTAATTTAATAAGGGATTCTTAATAACAATTAATTATAAATAAAATTTATAATTAACTTTTATTAATCCAGGATTAAAATTTTGGGGTGTTACACTAACAGAGGAAACATTTCCCTTCAAAAGGATGTGATTGAGTTTCTGAAATACTTTCCCTACCTTTCTTGAGAAGAAGGTGAAACGTAGGCTCCCAAACAACAACGTTTTGGGCCACAAATTGTGTGGACACAGAGAGGAATACATGTTCATAGGTTGTGTATAATTAATGTCCACGTAGGATTAAAATCTACAGTGTTAATAGCAACTGACAGTTGGGACTAACGGTGTTAACGATTTGAATCATAAGGGACCAAATTGACATCAAATAAAGATAAGGAACCAAATTAAAATAAAAAAATAAGGCAAAGACCAAATTAGTAGTTTAGCCTATAATCTTTCTTTTTATAAGAGGCAAATTGCAATAGTCTTGGAAAACAAAAGAAGGCTTAAATATGAAAATGGTCCCTATAAATATTGACTTTTTTGAAATTGGTCCCTGTAAAATTTTTCTTTTGGTTTTGGTCCCTACATTTATAAAATATTTTGGTTTTGGTCCCTCCTGTTATATGTGGATGGAAAATGCCGAAAATGTAATATATTATATTCTATGACCTATTAAGTATGGTATTCGCATTAATTCTCAAGGGTAAAACAACTTACATTAAATAAGAAAACCAGTTCAAAAACCATGATATTAGAGGGACCAAAACCAATTGAATCTAAATAATAGAGGGACCAAAACAAACTACCAACATAATTATGGGGACCAAAATTTAATATGAGGGACCAAAACCAAAACGTTTTGTAAGTGTAGGGACCAAAACCAAAAAAAAATTTTTACAAAGACCAATTTCAAAGAAGTCAATATTTACATGGACCATTTTCATATTTAAGCCACAAAAGAACGACGATATCCATATGGAGAAACAAAATACGAGATTCAATGTTTTTTTTTTTGAAACTACGAGATTCATTGATGAGAAGTTTAGAAGAGCGAATAAACTAGTAAAACGAATCCTCCAAATTATGATTCAAAATAACTTTTTCTCCGTTGACGTCGGTGAAGGAGAATGTAAAATACTTTGCATTAGATTAGATTACTAGCTCTTACCTCGTGCAATGCACGGATTATTGATAGTTAATTTTTTTATATTAAATATTTAAAGTAAAGACTATTATTAAACAATAATAAAAAATAATTATACAAAAAGGCAAAGACTCAAATCAAATCCTATACTTTAAAAAAAATTAATTTAAATGAGTTTGTTGAGAAATTTTTGTCCTTCCTTATTTAATTAATGGATAAATTAACAGTTTTTATATGATTATCAACTTTATTATGATGAATTAAAAGTAAACCGGAATTAAATATTTTGATTTTTTTGTTTGACAGTATTGTGAGCAAATTGAAAGATAAATTAGAATATCCACTATTTGATAAGACATTAAGACGACATTGATTTTTTTATATTGAATATTATATTTGTTTATGTATAGATGAGTATTAAATAATTAAATTTATGTATTTCTTATTTAGGTGATGGATGAATTAACACATTATTAAATACCATTATTACCTTTATTATGATTAATTAGAGTGAAATCAAAATTAAACCTTTCTATATTTTTTGTTTGATGGTATAATGAGTATATTTAAGGATAAATCAAAATATTTCATATTACATGAGACATGATAATTTAGCATCTTTTGAATATAATGATCACCTTTAATATGAAAAGTCATAATTAAACCAAAATTATACATTCTGATTCTTTTTATTTGATTATATTTTAATATATATCTTATATTTATTTGATGGATAAATTAATTTTTTTTACAATTATCATTTTTTAAATATGATTATCACATTTATTATTATTATTATTATTTAAATATTATTTTGGTCTTTTTCATCGTTTATCTTATCTCAAGTTAATCATAAAATTTGACCTAAAAAATCTTTATCCTAATTGTCTAAATCATCTTGAATTAATTTTTTAAAATATATGTAACTTTTTTTTTAATTCGTTACATTTGTTTCTGTGTGTGTAGAGATTATAACAACTAAAGTATTTATCTATTACAAATTTTTTATAAAACTATAATTATTATATTTAATCATATATCCATATTATTTATTTGTAATGTTTGAAATTGATACTTTATTAATATTTAATTTGTTTTACCTTTTAAAAAAACATTGAAGTATTCTCAATTTCGATATTGCAATATTGATAAAATATTGTTTGGTTTGTTATAAATATTGTGTCAGGAAAAATTGTCTCAAGTAAAGTTAAAAAAAGAGCTCAAAATAATATATAACTAATATAAGTATTTCTTATATTTATTTGATGGATAAATTATTATTTTTTTATAATTGATTTTGTAATATGATTATCACATTTATTATTATTATTATTATTATTATTATTATTATTATTATTATTATTATTATTATTATTCATATTTAAATATTTTGATCATTTCATTGTTTATCTTATCTCAAGTTAATCATAAGATTTGATCCGTTTTTTTAGCTTTTAGGTTGAGCCCATCAATCTGTATAGATTTATGATCTCTCCACCGATTGTAACACCCCAAAAATTAATCCCCGATTATAAAATATAATTATATGTAATTACGTTAATTATTATAAAAATTATAATGTGATTATAATATAATCATGCCAATTAATATATAATTATGTTTTAAAAATAAATTAAGAAATAATTAAAGGAAATTATTGTATTAAGGTAAATATTTCTTTTTGTGGAAATAAAAGATGTATTTAATAAGTATTTGATAAGAGAAAAGAAAAAAAAAATAAAATATAATATTTTGTGATTTTTGTGTCTCACTAACCGGTTAGTGACACGAGTAACCGGTTAGTGCTCTCAGACACCCAGAACTGAGATTGTTCTGGACACAAATTGGAAAAGGGAAACACGTTTTTAACCTCAACACCAGTCACCTTAGCCTGAAAACACCTCTTGTCTCTGCTAATTCGTGTGGTGAAGGATGTTGGTGACTTAAACCACGTTTAAGCCACACAATTCACTCTCAATTTCTCATAAAACAAAGTTCAGACTCCATTTCTTTGTTGTGGCTGTGTTTGAGTTCGTTTTCTTCCACTGAAGCACTGACACACATAAACTCTATATCAAAACAAAGCTCTCTGAACCTTCTTGAATTAGAAACAAACCCCACTTGATTTGATAAACCGTAGAGAAAGTTATAAGCTCTACAATTTGACCCTGTGTTGCTGGAAAAACAGAGCACGAATCTGTTGTTGGAGCTCTCTTTCTTGATTTTGTTTGAGTTGCAGCTGAGGTAGGTTTTGCCTCAAAATCGTGTTGAACCTTTTCCTTTGCTTTCCAATCAGTATCAAAAGCTTCAATAGGTAAGGGAGAAGATATTCATTTGCTAGAATGATTATTAAATGGCTTGGAATGTAAAAGAGCTTTACAAGCTCAAGGGCCATAGGTTTTGAATTGGGACTTTGGCTTGGAGGCCAAAATAGGTTTTAAAACTCATTCAAGCATGTCATAATAACTGAACACGAGTTAAAGGAACTATAATTTTGACTTGAGAAGCTCTGAAATTGATTTTGACATATTAAGTGCTAAATATATGGTTTTATGCATACTTGAAAAGTTATATATGAATCTCATGAAATTGATGTGTATAATTGATTTGAACATGTTTAAATATGTCCATATATGTTCTGTGAATGATTGATAAGGATTGAAAATGAAAGGTTTTTGAATTGGTGTTGAAAAGTGATGTTTCTGAACTGATGTTGCAGTGACTAACCGGTTACTGCAACTTCTAACCGGTTGTTGATACCCCATTGTTCGGTAGCCCAAAGTCGCAAGGCCCAGTCCATATGAAAGTCCAAGATCACCAAACCCAAGATCACCGCACAACGAGGGCATCAGGAGAAAGCGTGGAAACACCAGGAGCTTCTTAAAGCGCTACGCCCAGAGCGACAGCCCTCAAGGCGTCATATTCTGACGTCACAACCAACAAGAAGAGCAAGGTGCGCCGATGCCAATGAGCACAACGTACCCTCTCAGAGCGCCTCGGGTGATACGGAAACTTGGGGAGAAAGTCATGATAAATGAGAGCGAACAGAAAACGGAGCCTGTGGAAGGCGTACGCGTACAGACAAGAGATTCCGGTTCCCCAGACTATGAGGAGCGTGCAAGAGAAGCCAGAGCATCTTGGCTTACATCATGCAGCCCCTTCTTTGAGGAAAGTCGAAAAAGGGAAGTCTCGTGAGCCTCCCACTGTGATAATCAAAGAAAGAGCTTAAAGAAGTAAAGAAGACAAAACGAACTTTGCAGAGGGCAGCCACAAAGAAGGAAAAGGAGAGAAGACCAATGGACCAAGAAACAGGAAGGCAAAGACCGATGGGCAGAAAACACTCTATAAGAGGAACCTTCCTCCAACGTACACAAAAACAAGAAGAACAGAAAGAGGGGATCCCAACACAATTAAAAAAGAGCCAACACTACTGAAGCTAGGAAAACTAAAAGAACCCTAGCAAAATACACAGAGAGTGTAAGAGAGAGGAATAGAATAGAAGATTCAACTTAAGTTTTAGAATATAGAGGAAGGTGTAAAAAGCGAAGGCGCTCACCCCTCGCCCTGTAAAAACACTACAAGTGTGGAGCCCTACTCTTACATTTATCTCTTTGAATTCCCCTTTTCAAAGTAATAAAATCCTAAAGCTTCATCAAGTTTACGAACCCATTATCTTTTTACTAATTATTCACTTATCGCACAAAGCGGTCCGAAACAATTGGCGACTCCGCTGGGGAAGCTATGGCTTCCAATCACGAAGGAAAAGGGGCTCATGTTGTGGAACAAGCATCTGTAGGAGACGTAGCTCCGAAGGTGGTGCCTGTGATCACCGTTCAAAACCCAGCGACCAGTCACGCAAGTCGTGGGACGGGACAGGGCTCCAGAAGGTTGAGTTTCAGCCCAGCCAACCAAGGAAGCGATAATACTCGCTCTCCCTCAGACATTCCAGAGGATGACCAAGAGCCTCAAGAAGAAGAGCTCGGCAGCGACAAGGAAACGCTAAGTCACATCAAGATCCCCCACATAGAAGGCGACTCCAACACTCAAGTCGTGATATCAGCTGCGCTGCTCAACTCTCTGGTGGCGAACCAAGGCGCACTATCCGAAATAGTGGCAGAATACAAAGCCCAGTCTGCCAAGGCAAGAGAAGAAAAGGAGGCCTTGAGTGCAAGATTGAAAGAAGAAGAGGAGGCACGCAGAGAGGCGGAGTTGGCGAAAGCGAGAGCGAAATCAGAGGAGGAATTTCAGCACGAGACAAGTGGCAGGAGAGAAAGTACAGAAGACGCTCTGGTCACACAAGCAGAGTTGAAACGCATCCTGCAGGCGCACAAGGAAGGACAAAATATGGTAATAAATCTAAACCCTCCTTTTACCGCTGATGTAGCTGCCTATCGCTACCCACAAGGGTATGCGCCCCCAATGTTTCGAAAGTTTGACGGAACCGGGAGCGCGCGCGAGCACTTGGTGACGTATGCGGATGATCTTGGGGTATACAGTGCAGACCACTGTTTAAGGTTAAGGGAGTTCTCAAAGTCTCTTGTTGGGCGCGCCTTCACTTGGTATTCCAAGTTGCGCCCAACATCAATTCGGACTTGGGAGGAAATGACTATAGAGTTTTGTAACAAGTTCTTAGAAGAGGAAGGCGCTATCCACATCATGGACCTTGGTCGTGTAAGGCAGCGAGCAGGAGAGAGTCTGACCGCCTTCATTAAAAGGTACAGGGACAGAGCGTTACATTGAAAAGAGACTCTCCCTGAAGCGGACCTAGTTTACGGGTGCATAAAAAGTATTGAAGATGACTCGCAAATATTCTTGGCACTCAGTAAGATCACCACTTTTTCTGAGTTGCTTGGGAGAGCGATGGATGTTACCGAGGCCATGAAGAAACAAGGAAAGAGAACCAAAGACCAAATCGCCTTTGACGTAAACGCTGTGGATGACAAGAGGAGGAAAAGCTACAGAACCATGCCGCCTTCTAGGAGCTATGAAAGGAAAGAACCCCCATCAAAGCTCCCAATCTCTAGGGAACTTACTTATCAGTTGGTGGAGGAATGGCTAAAGGAAGGCATCCTCACTAAAAGGGCGACAAGACCCCCTCTGACGCGTGAGGAGTACGATAACCCAGAGTATTGCATTCTGCACAGACAGAAAAGTCATGGTACTATGGATTGTTACGTCATTAGAGGCGTGTTTCAGAAGCAGTACGCGGCGGGAAAGATATTGCTGCCAGAGGGTGAAGGCGAAGAAAGTCTAGGCGATCATCCCTTGCCTAGACACAATGTGAATGTTATCCTTTCCCACGGCGATAACTTGTTAGAGGAGATTGAAGAAGAAGAGCTGGTGGAGAATGAACTGAGAAGGGGACTTGTGAAGACCAGAGGGTTCAGAGCCCTATTTGACCAATTAAGGTTGGGAGCTGACATCAGGGAAGAAGCGACACATGCTCTAGCTGATGTGATGGTTAGAAGAGGGGCGAACACCAGTGCCGCCTACGCACTAGAAACCAGGGTAGCCAAGGCGCACGCCTCGGCAGTGATGTTTAGAGAGCCGCAGCGAATACATCCAGGCTTTTGTCACAACAGGCCGCTATTTGTGGAGGCAACCGTCGAAGGCGTACACGTCTGGCGCGCCCTCGTGGACAACGGATCAGGAGTAAACATCATCCCAACCCATATATTTGTGAAGCTGGGAGTTGCTAAAGAAAGGCTCATGAAAGCGGAGGCAACACTGGGAACTTTCAACGGAGGAACACTCACGGCAAGGGCGTGCGTAGTACGTAATTTGGAGGTAGGGCCCATAAAAACTCTGAACACTTTCCACATTGTTGACGGAGAGCCTAGTTATCATATCCTACTGGGACGCCCCTGGATCCATCTACATGGGTGTGTTCCCTCTACGCTGCACCAGTGTGTGAAGTCAATGTATAAGGGACAAGACATTGAGATCCCAGCAACGAAGGCGCCATTTGATGCTTCGGAGTTACATTTGATTGATGCCACAGTGTTCGATGAACTAGCTCCCCCTGGGACCAACAGGATTGGAAGAGAACCCAAGATCTCGATCAGAGGAAAAGAGAAAATGAAAGAGCCAGAGAAGAGGCAGTCAGTGTTCAAGAGATTCCGCTTACCAGAAGAAGACGAAAGCGCACAGCAGCGGACAACCAAACCAAGATACAAGCTGCAAAAGCAAAACCTTCCTGGAGGAGGGCCCAGATGGGCCATCCTCTAGGAACTCGCGGGGCCAGCCAAGCCAAAGCTGAGTGACTTGGCTAGCCCCACACTCATGGGCGTCATAAAAGGGTGATCGAGGCCGTACCCGATACAAATAAAAACAGTTTAAGTATAGTACTAGGAAGTGACTCCTAGGTCGTCTCCCAAGGAATATCTTATCAAGCAAAAGGTCGAACACATAGTATGCATAGAAAACAGGGGGAGTTTTTTTGTATTGAATATTGAATAATTGAAATCAAAACAAAATTAAATCAAAACGAAGAAACAGATAAGGAAAAGCGGATAAACCCCTTTGGCTCGCATTCACAACTCTATCATCGGTCACATAAGATCAATTTCTTTCCTCTTCACTGTCCAACTCGTGAGAATTAAATACTAAGCGAAAATTCAATTCTCACCCCAAAACCCAAACCTCTAATTAAGCATTAAAAGCCAAAGCATGGAGTTTTTACGAGTTTGCATAAATTAAGCATTCATACACATGGATTATCTCTATATAATGGAACTAAGCGAACCATAACATATCAATAAGCATGAAAACAGTGAATAAAAACGAAATAGCATTAAGAACAAAACCTCAAGAGTATGTGATATATTACCAAAGGGATTTAACCTAAGAGTTTAGCCTTCCATGAAGAAAAATACCAAAAACGTGTAGAAAAGGGAAGAGAGAGAAACCCTAGCAGCCTCCACAAGCTTGGAGAGCAAAACTAAGCCTTCTCTATGAGAGAGAATGTAAAAAAACGTGAATGGAATCTCTCTCCTAGGGTTTACACGAATTTAGCTTTTTAAATCACAAAACGGGCCTAAATCATGGGCCCAAATCCTAAGGAAAGCTTAATCTCTAAATTAAATCTAAAAAATATCTTATAGATAAAATCTAAATCTTAAAAGATATAACTAAATCTCAACTAATCCTAAAGATAGATTACAATCTTCACTTCATCATATATCTTCTCTTCCAACATTAAATCTTCATTCCCAAAATGTCCAAAAAGCCCTTGTGCCAAATATGACCTGAAAATAGAAATAGAATTAATTAGGCTAAATAATCCCAAATTAAACAATATTCAGAATAATAGTCCAATAAACTCTAAATCACTAAATCAAGCTAAACAATGTCAAATAGGCAACAAGTATCAATAATAGGAGTAAAATAATGCAAGGAAAAATGGGAAATAAAATGCTCATCAAATACCCCCACACTAATCCTTTTGCACTCCTGGGCAAAACTAAGAATTAGGACTGAGAAAATCAATATGCACCAAAGTGAATCATGTAACAAGATTACTAAAACTAATGAATGCAAACCTAAGAGATTACATACTTCACAATGAATTCTAGGAAATGCAAAGAAATGGGCAAAATCGAGCACATGAAGAAAATAAGGACCAAAGAATCAAGGCATTCATGAGCATCATCCAATTATTTCAAATATGCAAAGAAAACCAATGACATCAAGAGGGTAGTCACAAAGATGATAGAAACTCACAAGGATCACTCAATAGTGTTTACACTCAAGTGTTTAAGGTTAATCAGTGTTTACACTCAAGGCACATCATGAAAAACAAACACAACCATAGGTTTGACAAGCCTCTAACATCAACAATCAACACACATGCACATTAAGATCAAAAGGTCTTTTCAGGGTTGTAATGGGGCCAAGGACAAGGTAGGATAAAAATATGGGAAATGTAGCTAAAACCCAGGGAATAGAGGAGCAATGGGGAACAAGTAAAAAAAAATAAGCACAATCCACCCCAAAATGAAATGATAAACATAACAACAACCTCTAATTCCAATCCTCTATGCCTCAATCAACCTTTTATTCTATTTTTTTTCTTTTTTTTTTCCTCTTTTTTTTCATCATTCATTTTTTCAATTTTTTTTTTCTTTTTTTTTTCATTGCAGAACTTCATGAACGAAAGGGAAGAAGAAACAACAAAAATGGCATAATGAGATAAAGCCATAATTACATCACCGACCATAGAGGCAAAACCCAGAACTCACAAGAGATGAAGAACAAAGCACCCTCGCTTACTTAATACCCATTCCCAAAACAATTCCAAAGCTCCAACATTCCCTAAGGTTAGGACAATCATGGTTTTTCAGTCATAGGCTTGTAATGAGCTAAAGAACAAAGAAAAGGGATATAAAGGCTCAAAGGGGCTATCAAAGGATAAATTCATTCAAGGTAGGCTCATATGGCTAGTGGCTTATTCAAGAAAAAACAATGCCTAAATCATTTCAAAATGTGCATGGGAATATCAAGTATCAACAAGAGTCAAGTCAAGTTCTAGAGTGCAAGTAATCCAGAGTGCAATCACACATGAAAGAAAAATTAGGTGGCATATATAGCAATCCACCCACAATTAAGGCTCAAATCCTCACAAAAGGGACAATTCTATCACAGTGTTACCACCTCTTAATTATCAAAAGCAACTTTACACACAGAAATGCATGAATTCAGACACAAGATACCAAGACTCTACTAAAATGAAGCAAAAACATGCAAGAAAATGCCCAAAACTTAGCAAAACCTAAAAAATCAAAGCAAAAATATGCAACCTAAACTACTCTCCCCCCACACTTAAATCACACATTGTCCTCAATGTAAAACAAATAGCATAATCAGACAGATATAGACAAGTGCAATAAAAAGAGTAAGGAAGGAGAAAAGAAAACTCCCTAAATCATGGTGGGTCAAAAATGGGGTCGACCAATGAGGCTTCCTCCACAGGTGCATCATCCAAAGTAGGAGAGGTTAGGAAAGGCTTGAGTCGGTGGCCATTGACTTTGAAGCTCTTGTCTGTGGACTCACTCTTGATCTCCACGGTGCCATAAGGAAACACCTGGGTGACTACAAACGGTCCAATCCATTTAGAGCGGAGCTTTCCACTCATGATTCCAAGCCTAGAGTTGTAGAGCAACACTTTTTGACCAACCAAGAACTCCTTTTTGCAAATTGAGCTATCATGGAGCTTCTTGGTCTTCTCTTTGTAGAACTTGGAATTCTCATAGGCCTCCAAACGGATCTCATCTAGCTCACTCAACTGCAGCTTCCTCTCCTCACCCGCTTGATCAAGAGCTAAGTTGCATTGCTTCACAGCCCAATATGCACGGTGCTCTGATGGGAGAGTCCAGTCAGGTGGTTGGATGATGGGAGTGGTGGTGAGTGCTCTCTTTAGCTCATCAAATGCCTTCTTGCATTGGTCTCCAAACTCAAATGTGGTATCCTTTTTAAGCAAGTTGGATAGTGGAAGGGCTATCTTGCTAAAGTTCTGAATAAACCTTCGATAGAAACCTGCATGGCCAAGAAAAGAACGCACCTCTCGCACGCAAGAGGGGTAAGGCAAATGTGATATTACATGCAGCTTAGCAGAGTCAACCTCTATGCCCTTATGCGAAATAATGTGCCCTAAGACTATGCCTTGTTCTACCATAAAATGACATTTTTCAAAATTCAAGACAAGGTTAGTCTCAATGCACCTATTAAGCACCTTAGACAAACTATCAAGACATGCATCAAAAGAGGAACCATATACACTAAAATCATCCATGAAGACCTCTATGCAATGCTCAAGTAAGTCATTAAAAATACTCATCATACATCTTTGAAAAGTGCCAGGAGCATTGCATAGGCCAAAAGGCATCTTCCTATAAGCAAATGTACCAAAAGGACAGGTAAATGTGGTCTTATGTTGGTCCTCTGGTGCAATACAGATTTGGAAATAACCAGAGAAACCATCTAAGAAGCAATAGTGAGATTTACCTACCAGGCGCTCCAACATCTGATCAATGAAGGGAAGAGGAAAGTGATCCTTGCGGGTCGCCTGGTTGAGCTTCCTATAATCAATGCAGACTCTCCAACTGTTCTGCACTCTAGTGGGAATCAGCTCATCCTTCTCATTTTTGACAACTGTCACCCCAGACTTCTTGGGAACTACTTGAACCGGGCTTACCCAAGTGCTGTCTGAAATGGGGTAGATAATGCCAGCTTGCAGCAGCTTGGTGACCTCTTTCTTCACCACATCAAGAATCTGGGGGTTCAATCGTCTCTGGGGTTGTCTCACTGGTTTAGCCCCATCCTCCAATAATATCCGATGCATGCACATGGAGGGGCTAATACCAGGTATGTCTGCCAAAGTCCATCCTATTGCCCTTTTGTTTGCTCTAATCACATCCAGCAGCTTCTTCTCTTGATCAACAGAAAGGGAGGTAGAGATGATCACTGGAAGTTTCTGCTCAGCCTCCAAGTAAGCATATTTGAGATGAGGAGGAAGGGGCTTCAGGTCCAATAAAGGTGCCTGCATCACAGATGGAACTAAAGGAGCAGCAGAATTGGATTCTGCCGCCTGCACCTGAACAAGTGAATTAGACTCATGCAAAACAGAAATGGGGTTAGCATGATCTGAATCTATATCATATGAATCAACAGATGCAGTAGCAGAATTTAAAAACTGGTCAATTTCAATGCATGCAGTGCACATTTCGGAATCAGAACATGAAGAACAAGTAAATGAGCTAGTGAAAGATGGCAAATCATAATCATGCAAAAAGTCTAGAACATGCTCATCAATCAGATCATCAATCAAGTCAACATGAAAAATAGAGTGGTCATCAGAAAAATGTTTCATAGCATCAAAAATATTGAATCGAACCACACTGTCATCAAATTCCATGGAAAGTGTACCTGCATGCACATCTATCTTGGTTCGGGCTGTTTTCAAAAATGGTCTCCCTAATATGATAGGGACAGCACTACGAGAGGTGTCCTCTTCCATATCAAGAATATAAAAATCAGCAGGAAAGATAAGCTCTTCAACCCGAACCAGGACATCCTCTATCAAACCTGCGGGGTAGGCAGTAGATCTATTTGCCAAGTGAATAACCACACCCGTAGGTTGAAGGGGTCCAAGTGAAAGAGACTTGAAAACAGACATAGGCATAACATTAATAGATGCTCCTAAATCTAGCAAAGCATTCTCAAATTTAGTATTACCTATGATACAAGGCACAGAGAAAGTTCCAGGATCCTTACACTTTTCAGGAATATGAGGGACGGGTTTACCTATAAGAGCAGAGACATTTCTTCCCATGCTGATCCTCTCATTGCCCTTGAGCTTCCGTTTGTGTGTGCATAGATCCTTCAAGAACTTTGCATACCTTGGAATCTGCTTGATTGCATCAAGAAGGGGTATGTTGACTTCCACCTTCCTGAATGTGTCAAGTATCTCTTTGTCAATCTCTTCCATTTTCTTGCTTTGAGTCACCCCCCTTGGTGGGAAAGGAAGAGGAATGGGGGGTGGTTGTTGGGCAGCAGCAGGTGTTGTGCTTGTGGAAGGCTGAGCTGGATGGGATTTTCTGGTACTTGTGTGCTCACTCTCCTCGACCATTTGGCTCTTCTTGTTGGTTGAAACTAGATCATCTTTGTTGAGGTCAGATTCTGGTGTGGGTGTGACAATCTGCTTCCCTGACCTTAGACTAATGGCATTCACATTCTGGTTTGGATTGATCACTGTTTGGGATGGCAACTTGTTAGAATTCTGAGATTGCATAGTGTTGATTGCTGTTGCCATCTGTCCCATCTGATTGGTCAAAGATTGAATGGAGGCCTCTTGTCTTTGAATGGATGCTCTAGTTTCCTGTTGGAATTGGAGATTTTGCATGGTCATCTGTTTCATCAGCTCTTCCAATGAAGGCTTCTGCTCAGTACTAGGAGCTGGTGGTGCAGAATTAGCCTGTTGTTGTCTCTGTTGCTGGACTGGAGGAGGTACATATGGTGGTCTAGAATTGTTCTGAAATTGAACCTGTGAAGGTTGCTGCTGATCAGACCATCTCAGGTTGGGATGGTTCCTCCAACCAGGGTTGTATCTATTGGTAGAGAGATCAAAGTTCTGTGGCTGCTGGTTTCTACTGTTGAAGATGTTGGCGGCATATGCCTCAGGTTGGTCAGCACCAGTCGTGGGCTGCTGCTGCTGCACAGAAGGGCATGCATCTGTGGGGTGCTCAGCGGATGTGCATATGCCACATAATCTAGCAGGCAGGGACAACTTCTTCTGGTTGATGGCCAATTGAGTGACCAAAGTTGTAAGTGAATCTATCTTCTGTTCAAGCTTCTCAACCTTACCAGAACTTGTGCCAACATCATTCACTCCTCTCACTATGATTGCATCGCTGTTGCCCCTTGCATGGAATTGTTGACAATTGGAAGCCATCTTCTCGATCTTGACTCTGGCTTCTAAAGGTGTCATGTCTCCTAGGGCACCACCACTTGCAGCATCAAGCATGTTTCTCTCCATGAGGTTGAGACCTTCATAGAAATATTGAATAAGCAACTGCTCTGAGATCTGATGGTGGGGGCAGCTTGCACACAGTCTCTTGAATCTCTCCCAATACTCATAGAGACTTTCTCCACTTTGTTGCCTGATGCCTGATATATCCTTTCAGATTGCTGTTGTTCTGCATGCAGGGAAGAATTTCTCCAAAAATGCCCTCTTCAGGTCATCCCAGACTGTGATAGAACCAGGGGTCAGATCGTACAACCAATCCTTGGCTAGCCCCTCTAGGGAGTGTGGGAATGCCTTAAGACAAACATGATCCTCTTGCACATCATGTGGTTTCATAGTAGCACAGACAATATGGAACTGCTTGAGATGTTTATGAGGATCCTAACCTGCAAGACCATTAAACTTGGGCAACAAATGAATTAGTCCAGACCTTAGCTCATACGGGTCATCGGGATACTGGATGCACAAATCTTCAATAGTGAAATCAGGTGCAGCCAGCTCCCTCAATGTCCTCTCACGTGGTGGAGGTTGAGCCATATTTTCAGAATAATCAGAATAAGAATCAGAATTTATAGGAATAGAAGAAAAAGAAGCAGACTCACTATGTAAAGACTCAATAGACTCACTACCTATGGACTGGTTCCTATTTTGTCTAACTAGTCTGTGATAAGTTCTATCAATTTCAGGGTTATATGGATGAAAGTAGCTTGGGTTGCCCCTAGTCATGTACTGAACAGAACACCATTAAGCATAGCAAACTGTCACTAATATACATGACCAAAATAGGCAACAATTTTTTTTTTATTTTTTAAAATTTTTTCCTTTATTTTTTTCAGCACCCTAAAATCATGAAAACATACCACAAAAAGTTTGAGGACAAAATTCAAAAGGGAACCAAGTCAAACAATTAAATCAGAGACCAAAAACTAAGAAAATAAAACTTGTAAAATAAAAGAGAAATAGTAAAACGGCTTTTTCAGGATCCAGATGAAGGAGTTTTCTCACAATGTGAGAAAAATCAGATTATTCAGAAAATTCCCTTCGATTTGATATAAAATTCGTCAAATTCCGAGTTACGGGTCAAAAGTTGCGACGATTTGAAGAAAGTGCTGCTAAAACTTGGAAATTTTTTCTGGAACTCACAACCAGTGATGATCTGAGTGATCGTGGTGCCTCAAAACCTTTTTATATGATAAAAGTAGTGTGGATATAAATTTTCGTGCAAAAATTCCACCCACAACTATGTGAACTAGCAACCACAGAATCAATCAAATACACTAATTGCAACAAAATAGCAAAACAGCAAACAATGCAACTTCAACCGGTTATCAGAATTGACTACTAAACCCTAAATCAGACACGACACACTATAATAACTATACTAACTACGACACTAACTAACTACTAATGACCTTTGGCAAGAACCGATATTCCCCGGCAACGGCGCCAAATTTGATCGAGGCCGTACCCGATACAAATAAAAACAGTTTAAGTATAGTACTAGGAAGTGACTCCTAGGTCGTCTCCCAAGGAATATCTTATCAAGCAAAAGGTCGAACACATAGTATGCATAGAAAACAGGGGGGGTTTTTTTGTATTGAATATTGAATAATTGAAATCAAAACAAAATTAAATCAAAACGAAGAAACAGATAAGGAAAAGCGGATAAACCCCTTTGGCTCGCGTTCACAACTCTATCATCGGTCACATAAGATCAATTTCTTTCCTCTTCACTGTCCAACTCGTGATAATTAAATACTAAGCGAAAATTCAATTCTCACCCCAAAACCCAAACCTCTAATTAAGCATTAAAAGCCAAAGCATAGAGTTTTTACGAGTTTGCATAAATTAAGCATTCATACACATGGATTATCTCTATATAATGGAACTAAGCGAACCATAACATATCAATAAGCATGAAAAAAGTGAATAAAAACGAAATAGCATTAAGAACAAAACCTCAAGAGTATGTGATACATTACCAAAGGGATTTAACCTAAGAGTTTAGCCTTCCATGAAGAAAAATACCAAAAACGTGTAGAAAAGGGAAGAGAGAGAAACCCTAGCAGCCTCCACAAGCTTGGAAAGCAAAACTAAGCCTTCTCTATGAGAGAGAATGTAAAAAAACGTGAATGGAATCTCTCTCCTAGGGTTTACACGAATTTAGCTTTTTAAATCACAAAACGGGCCTAAATGATGGGCCCAAATCCTAAGGAAAGCTTAATCTCTAAATTAAATCTAAAAAATATCTTATAGATAAAATCTAAATCTTAAAAGATATAACTAAATCTCAACTAATCCTAAAGATAGATTACAATCTTCACTTCATCATATATCTTCTCTTCCAACATTAAATCTTCATTCCCAAAATGTCCAAAAAGCCCTTGTGCCAAATATGACCTGAAAATAGAAATAGAATTAATTAGGCTAAATAATCCCAAATTAAACAATATTCAGAATAATAGTCCAATAAACTCTAAATCACTAAATCAAGCTAAACAATGTCAAATAGGCAACAAGTATCAATAATAGGAGTAAAATAATGCAAGGAAAAATGGGAAATAAAATGCTCATCAAATACCCCCACACTAATCCTTTTGCACTCCTGGGCAAAACTAAGAATTAGGACTGAGAAAATCAATATGCACCAAAGTGAATCATGTAACAAGATTACTAAAACTAATGAATGCAAACCTAAGAGATTACATACTTCACAATGAATTCTAGGAAATGCAAAGAAATGGGCAAAATCGAGCACATGAAGAAAATAAGGACCAAAGAATCAAGGCATTCATGAGCATCATCCAATTATTTCAAATATGCAAAGAAAACCAATGACATCAAGAGGGTAGTCACAAAGATGATAGAAACTCACAAGGATCACTCAATAGTGTTTACACTCAAGTGTTTAAGGTTAATCAGTGTTTACACTCAAGGCACATCATGAAAAACAAACACAACCATAGGCTTGCTGAAAGAGTTCAGAGAAGTGTTCGCCTGGAGCTATGAGGAGATGCCAAGACTCAGCCCCAAGCTAGTCACTCATAACTTGGCCGTCAAAGCTGATGCAATACCTATAAAACAACATCCCAGGAAGTTTAGCCCTGAGATTGAGAAAGAAATAAAAGACGAAGTGGAGAAGTTACTGGAGGTGCGCTTCGTCAAGCCTATACAACACCCCACTTGGTTGGCCAACATAGTCCCTGTAAAGAAAAAGAATGGCCAGATTAGATGTTGCGTGGACTTCAGAGATTTAAACAAGGCGTGCCCCAAGGATGATTTCCCGCTGCCACACATAGACTGCATGGTAGATGCAACAGCCATGCATGAACGCTTTTCCTTTATGGATAGCTTCAGCGGCTACAATCAAATAAAGATGGCAGAGGGCGATGAGGAAAAAACCACTTTCAGAACCCCGGTGGGAAATTTCTGCTACTTGGTGATGCCGTTCGGTCTTAAGAATGTCGGAGCAACATATCAAAGAGTGATGCCAACGATCTTCCATGACATGATGCATGATATAGTAGAAGACTATGTTGATGACATAGTGGTCAAATCAAGGAAGAAAGAGCCACACTTGACACATCTAAGAGCTGTCTTTTCCAGATGCAAGAAGTACAAACTCAGAATGAACCCTCTCAAATGTAAATTTGGGGTCTCTTCTGGTGAGTTCCTGGGGTTCAGAGTTCATAAGGAAGGTGTCTCAGCCGACGAGAGAAAAGTCAAGGCAGTCAGGGAAATGAAAGCGCCTCGCAACAAGAAAGAATTGCAACAAATGATGGGGAAATTGGGATATATCCGTAGATTCATACCAGCCATGGGAGAACTGTTGGGTCCTATGAGGAAACTTCTCAAGGGTAAGGAAATTTTCAAGTGGGAAAAAGAGCATCAGGACGCTTTCGACAAAGTGAAAAGGGCTTTAGCAACACCACCAGTGATGATTCCGCCTCCAAAAGGAGTACCACTCAGAGTGTATCTGGCAACTACCCAAATGGCGATCAGTGGACTCTTTGCACAAGAAGTTGAAGGTTCAGAGCGCCCCGTAGCCTACTGGAGCAGAATGCTAAAAGAGGTAGAATCTAGGTACTCCAACCAAGAAAGGCAATGTCTTGCTTTGGTGTACGCCGCCCAGAAGTATCGTCACTACTTTCAAGCGCACGCCATTCATGTGATGACTAAAGCTGAGGGAATCAAGTACTTATTGCAAGGCGCTGTTCTCACAGGGCGAATAAGTAAGTGGGCGCTCACGTTGACAGAGTATGAAATAACCTTGGTGACGCCCACGACGCTTAAAAGTCAGGCCCTGGCTGATCTGATGGCCATCTGTACAAATCAAGAAGAAGAAGAAGCAATAGAGTCTGTCAACGCGTGCTAAGAGCCCGAAGTATGGACTTTGATGTTTGATGGCTCGCCCTCGGCACCCAAAGGCGGAGCGGGAGTTACTCTGACGAATGGGAAGGGTGAGGAACTGGCCTTCGCCTTCCAACTCGAGTTCCAATGCACTAACAACGAAGCAGAATATGAGGCTCTCCTTCTGGGACTTGACATGGCTGAAGAAATCGGGGTTCAAACACTCATTGTGAAAGGAGATTCCAACCTGCTGGTGTAACAGCTAAAAGGGGAGTATGGAGTAATGGAAATGTCCTTGGCGCTATGCAGAGAGAGCGCACCAAGCATTGGCAAAATTCAAATTAGAATCTCTCGAGCATGTGCCACGGGCCGAAAACAGAAAGGCCGACGCTCTCGCAACCCTAGGAAGCAAAGCAGGCATAGCGGAAGGCGAACATCTGGTACATTTCAGGAAGGCGTACCAACCCAAGGTCCAAAGAGATACACAAGCAGATCAAGCAAGGAAAGATTGGAGAGTCCCGATCATGTGGGAGCTCCACAGCAAAGCATTGACGAAGGCATCCAGAGACTTTTGCCTTCTAAAGGGGGCATTGTACAAAAGAAGTACGGAGGGGTTGCTCATGAAGTGTGTCGCCGAGGAAGAGGGAGAAAGGAAGATGGCAAGCCTTCACGACAGCATATGTGGGCAGGTTGGCCCCGGCCTGTACAGGAGAATGCAAAGACTATGAGTGTATTGTCCAGACATGAAGGCACATTGCGATTCATTTCAGAAGGCGTGCAGTCAATGCCAGGAGGCCAAAGAAGAACTGGAGGTCCATCTGGTAGATGAAGATTGGGCTAAGCCAATTCAGGCATACTTGGAAAGCGGCGCCTTGCCAGAGAATCACATGGAAGCGGAAAGGGTCAGGAAAAAGTCAGAACATTATTTCATTGAAAAGGGGGAGTTGTTCAAAAGAAGTTTCACTGGAGAGGCTCTCAGATGCATTGGGAGAGAGGAACGAAACAAAGTCATGGAGGAGGTCCACGGAGGATCTTGCGGAAGGCACCAAGGGGGTAGATCGCTCTGGAGCGAATTGTTGAAAATCGGCTATTATTGGCCAAATATGAAAGGCGACGCCCTCGATTTTGTGAGAAGGTGTGAACAATGCCAGAAGCATGATAAAAGAATCCATGCACCCTCTCTCTCTATGAGAGGCCTCAGCTCGCCCTACCCTTTCCACACATGGTCAATGGACTTCATTGGTCCAATTGACTCGCCTTCTAAAGGGAAGAGATGGATCCTGGGGGCAACAGAACACTCCACCAAGTGGGTCGAAGCAGCAGCATTCAAGAAAGGTGACGCCGACGCCACCACACAATTCATCAAAGAGCACATTATCTGTCGCTTTGGGCTACCCAAGAGGATAGTATCTGACAATGGCACTCACTTCATCAATAAGAAAGTAGAGCAAGTATTTGAAGAATACGGGATCACGCACCACAGGTCCACCCCCTACTACCCACAGTCCAACGGCCAAGATGAGTCCACAAACAAAATACTGATCAAGATCTTGGCCAAGACAGTGGAAGACACGCCTACGGACTGGAGCGAATACTCGCCACTCGCCCTGTGGGCATATCGCGTGACTAAGCACAGCGCAACCAAGGCAACACCTTTCTCCCTGGTGTATGGGGCGGAAGTGACGCTGCCAGCAGAAGTGGTGGTCCCCTCAGCGAGAATGATTGGCCAAAATGAAGGCGGGCCGGAGGAGCGAGCGCTATCCCTGGAAGGCGCCGGAGACAAAGCGCATGAAGAGTTGCTCAAGAACCAAAGGCGTATAATGCTGTCATATGAGAAGATGGTGAGGCCAAGGATGTTTGTCGAAGGCGAGCTCGTGCTGAAGGCGACAGACGCAGTCATGAGGAATCTGCATACGAGCATGTGGATGCCAAAATGGGAAGGACCCTGCATCGTGCAAGAGGCGCATCCTAATGGGTATTGTTTCTTACTCGAATCAGACACTCAAAGGAAAATAGGGCCTTTAAATTTCAAGTATGTTAAGAAATATTATGCCTAGCTCACTGTGTAATATAATGAAAGAGCCGTAGTCTTCACTTTTTGTTGGAATCTAGGAAGTAACTTGTTTTGTACGCCTCTGACTAATGAATGAAAATCTGAAGACATTCTCTCCTGAACTACCTCCCTAGAAATATGTTAATATGAAATATGCATGCTGAAGATAAACACGGTTCAGACAAGTAAAAAAAAAAGAGAAAACGCTCTCAAAGTAAAGAGCCAAAATGCCAAACGCGAGGTCCAACACTAAAAAGGAAAAAGAGGTGAATCCACATGAATATGCATTTGACAGGGTGAAAATAAAGTGTTGGGCCGTACCGCGGGCACAAGCGCCTTATCGCGGTACCCGGATAGACCTCCTGAAAAGAAAATTTCCGGGACAGACGCGGGCGAAGTACACTATATCGCGAAACTAGAAAAGGTCCCGGGAAACAAGGGCGCTAGTCTTAAACGCGGGCGGAAAAAATCTTTAAAAGAGGTTGGCTAACGCAAGATCCAAGGCGATCCGTTAGTTCATGAAGCCCAAAAGTGGCGAACTGAAAAGTCCAAAGTGACAACCCCAAAAAAAGGGAGAAAGCCCAAAGCGGCAAAATCTTTAAAGCGTGCCCAATGCGCACCTTGAAGAAAATTTGGCACCGATGACATGAGGGGCCACTGTTCAAAAAAAAAAAAACGTGCCCAATGTGCACCTTGAAGAAAATTTGGCACCGATGACATGAGGGGCCACTGTTCGAAAAAAAAAAGTGCCCAATGTGCACCTTGAAGAAAATTCGGCACCAATGACATGAGGGGCCTCTGAAACTTGCTGAAAAATTCGAAAGCGTTAAATACTGGGCGAGGGAGAAAAAGAAGAAAAGAAGAATTGTGCGCTGTCAAATACTGGGCGAAAAGCATTTAAGTCAGGGAAAGCATGCCGGAGAGGTAGCAAATACAAGCAGTACCAAATAAACGCAAAGACACGATGCAAGCCACAAGAGTGTAAAGCGACGAAGTCAACAAAGGCACACAAGAATCGAAAAGCATAAGACCTACGTACAAGTCCAGGGAACAAAGCAAACAAAGGCGTATGAAGCAGAATTAAAATGTTCATTGTCAAAGTGATGACAAACACACAAAGCAAAGTCTAAGGCTCGAAGAGCATACAAAAGAAGCCATTAGAAACGGCTACAACCACAACTTCAAAGTTCAACAAATAAATCCCAAAGTACATGCCCGAAACAGCAAACCATAATGCAATGATAACTATTAAACGTTAAACAGAGTGTTCAGGCTGATAAGTTTGCAGGCTTCCTCATAAGAGAGCTCCTGAGCAGCCAAATCATTGAGTTCTTTGTCAACATTCTCCAAGTCGGCAGTCACCTACGCAAGTTGGGCCGAAAGCTCCTTTGAACGAACAGTCAAAGTGGTGCGAAGCTCCTGCAAGGTGCGATTGGTTTCAACCAAGCCAATAGCATCGAAAGGGGGGTGCAATTTCTCCAATTTAGCAATCGCCTCGTCAAGCCAAACACCAGAGTAGTGTTGAATCTTCAAAGAATGAAGGCAATCCAAAAGCTCAACCTTATCTTCCCATGACAATGCATCAACATCAACAGAGCTCACTAAGCCCAGCATTTGTACCATGGTGCGCGCAGGAGACTCTCTGAAAAAATGTGGAAACGAAGCACCTGGTGGCACCAAGTCAGGATGAGCAAGGAGGAATGATTCAATAATAGATTGCTCCTCCGCATCAAGAGAACCACGGGACTTGGCAGAAAATGCAGCTGCAAGACAAAAAAAAAACAACAACAAACAAAACGGAAATGAATGAGAAAAGCAGCAGTATTTGCAAATCCAATGAAAGCATGGACACATAGCAAAGGAAACCCAACTTGATGAATGGTTAAAGGAACACTCACAAACCGAATAGGAAGCCGGATATGTAGCAACCTGAGTGACTTTGACAAGGGCAAGCCGAACCAAGGGAATCTCGCTCACAGGGCGCCCCTCAAAGGAATTCGCAGCCCCTTTTGAAATTTCAGCCACGTTAGCAGAGCTCGGAGTGAGGCCGGTATCGCCCTCATTAACAACGCGTTCCTCAGATGGAACTTCGGCGGCAGAATCAACTTGGCTTTCCTTGGGGGCAGGGGTATCCATCACCTCAACATCCAAACTATCAAAAACAGTATCAACAGGAATACCCTCACTTATGACAATGTCAGAAACATTTGCAGCAGCAACACTTGAAGAAACATCAGCAGGAGCGTTCTTGGAAGCAATGGGAACGCTCTTTGGGACCTCAATAGGGGGCAAGGAAAAATCACCAACCGCAACGATTTCCAAACCAGAACCAACATCACCGGCAGGTTCGGAAGCAACACCAGAATGAGTAGGAACACTAACGACGATGGCCTCCAGAGCGGAAACGACCGACAAAGGTTGCACAAACAAGGGGCTGCTGACTCGACCAAAAGGCACATGAGTGGCAAATCCGGTGGGCGCAGCGCCTCCACTAGCAGTGGGTTGACGGCGAAAGTCCGAAGCATCCGCACGATCAAATGGTTGAATTGTTGGAGAACTAACAGAAGTGCTAATGGGAGTCGGAAGGCTCTCAGAAGCCTGTGGTGAAGGCGAAGCCGAACCACATCCGCCAGAACCACCTACAGCGAAACAAACAAACGGAATAACGGAAAATGAAAATGTGCATTAGTACTAAAAATCTGAAAAAATGCAACAACAGTAAAAAGCAGAAAGGCCGAAGGGGAAAGAAAAGAGCCACGACGAAGGAGAAAATGGGAAGCAAGAGGCGGAACCTAGGGGGTTTTCCTCATCAGCATCGTCGCTCTCACCCTCAGAGGAGTCACCATCTCCTTTTGAAGTATCATAATAAGCCAAGAGAGCGTCGCCCGACTGACCTTCATTGTCGCTCTCAGCTTCAACTAAATCAACACGAGTAGGAGAAGCAGGGGCAGGAGGAGTATTGTGAAGCTGCAAGCGAGAAGACCGTCGAGAAGGCACGGCTGTAACAGCTTTCTTCCCTTTCTGAGAGGGTGCAGCATTTTTACCCCCGCCTTGAGAAGAAGATTTAGGAGCAGAAGGAGCTGGAGAAGAAGCCTGTTTCTTACCTCGTTTTGATATTACAACAGCGGAAGGCAAGGACGTAGTGGCTTTACGCTTGCGCACGGAAGAAACCGCTTCAGCTGAAACAAACAAGGCAAAGTATGAAAACGGAGCCAAATGGATGAAACAGTAATCAATAAAACAAATGAGACCAGTGAAGAGACTACCTTTTCCTTTCTTCACAGAGGTGGAGTAATAAGGATCATTACACACAATAGACAAAAGAGAAGGGATCGTACGCTTCGGAGTAGCTTCAAAACTCTGGAGATGCTGTAAAATGTCTTTATGGGATGTCACCCAACTGAGCAGAACGCCTCCGACATGAAGGGGAGGGATATAAACCAAAGAGGCACTTGAAACATCAGGATCAGCATCAAAAAGAACAGATGGGATGGTCTCATGTAAGGAAACTTGATCAATTAAAAGGACACACGGAGGCTGATCGCGCCCAAATTGCCTCTCAACACGATCAGGACGATACGCAAAGGGCCACAAAGCACCTCCATTAGCGCTCTTGTTATCCAAGTGAACGAAACCAGGAAGACAGCGAGCGGTCAGAATCAGTTTCCATAGGTCATACATACCCTCAGTATAATTTTGCGCATTATTTTTGGAGGTAAGACGCTCCTCAATATACAAGGGATGCAAGGGGTCACACCCTTCCCAAATAAGGTCTAAATAAGGGCGAAAGACGAACTGTTCCTCTAGATCAATGACAGCAACTAAAGGCTCTCTAGGACAGCCTTTGGTCCAACACCAGGCGCGAGGCTCGAGGCCCGAGGCGTCGTCAGAAGGGGCAAGCCTAACCGGACCATATTCAGGAAAACGCTCAAATAAAAAGTATTGAAGGAAAGCCAAATCAGCAAAAGAATTGATGGGAAAACGACCATGAGAAATTCGCATTTGTTCAGAAACTTGATCGAGGCGAGCATACAAGCCACCCAAATAAAACGAAGAGAGGGGAAGACGTGTTCCCTCAGCTAGAAGACAGGCCAACAAGAAAACACAAGGACTGACAGACTCCCATGGAGGGCCTGGAACCACATACCTGCTCAACCAGAAGGCCACGAAAGTAGCACGGCGGAGCCTCTGATCCTTCACAGGGCCAGGATGAAATTTGCCATCATGGAGGTCGCCATAGAAATACCGAACCCAGCTAGCAAACGTGTATTTGAGCGAGGAATGCTGACTCGCCTTCTGTTCTCTAGGGACCAAATTCCCTGTACCTCTGACTTTCTGAGAGGAAGAACCTTCGGCAAGCGAAGCACACCTCTGCTGCAGCAACTCGTGGGAGTGCTTGGCGCTGGCAATGGAAGCCGCCTTCAACTCCAGGGCCAAATCAGAAAGGCTCTCATCCACTTTTGTTATGTCAAGATCAACGCTCCCAAAAGAAGGAAGCTTTAACAAGACAACTACGTCCTCCAGCGTGGGAGTGAACTCGCCCCAGGACGTCAAAAATGTATGTGTCGAAGAACACCAGCTCTGGATCAAAGCGAACAAATCATCTGACCTACGATTAGCGCCAATACGAGGAGACACCTTGATTGCTTCCGCTATTCCAACTTTCTTAAGAACCTCCACGAAGGGAGGGTCACTTGCAAACACTTGATTGATCCAGTCTTGCCAGCCGGTAGTCCCGCCGATACGAACATTAAAGTTCAGGTCCACCCAGGGAAACTCTGCACGGTGAAGGCGAGAACGAAGCAGTGAAGGACCCAACTCATGGTGGTCCCTGTGGTAAGAATGAGAAGAAATGAGCTTGGCGGTGTCATCAGGAATCACCATTGCTTTGGTAGGAGGACCGTTGAGTAGGTCACCGAATTCGGGGAAGGGACCAAAAGGGAGAGTCGCCTTCACCCCCGTCTCCCAACGGCGGTGACCAGCGTTTATGGGATAGGAACGGGGGCAAGGGAGACCTTGCATGAAGCAATAAGTGATAGGGTTTGGGAGAGAGATCTCCTCCTCGGTTTCTTCAAGGGTAATGTCATCTTCAACTTCAACGGGGGGAGCAGATTTCGACCTTCCCATGATTAAGGGCGAGCAGTAACCAGAAAGAGAACTTAAGGTGAAGAGAGAATCTGCAATGGAAAGAGAGAATGGCAACGCTGAAGAGAAAGGTGGTGGCAAAGACTTCTACCGCCAGAAAGAAACAAGAAGGTAAAAGAGGTTTTGAAAGAGGGTGAATAAGAAGGAGTGGTTGAGGAAAAAGAGGGACCGAAGAGTTTGAAGGAGGGAGTTTTGAACTGCAGAGGAGAGTGGGAGAACGTGCAAGTAACTGATGGGTATCCCTCAACTGGCACGTGGAACGAAGAATAAGAAAAGGGGAACAGGTGACAGGGCAACAAAAAACGGGATTTGCACTAAAAAGGAAATCCCTTCCTTTTCACTGCAAAGGGGGCAATTGTTGATACCCCATTGTTCGGTAGCCCAAAGTCGCAAGGCCCAGTCCATATGAAAGTCCAAGATCACCAAACCCAAGATCACCGCACAACGAGGGCATAAGGAGAAAGCGTGGAAACACCAGGAGCTGCTTAAAGCGCTACGCCCAGAGCGACAGCCCTCAAGACGTCATATTCTGACGTCACAACCAACAAGAAGAGCAAGGTGTGCCGATGCCAATGAGCACAACGTACCCTCTCAGAGCGCCTCGGGTGATACGGAAACTTGGGGAGAAAGTCATGATAAATGAGAGCGAACAGGAAACAGAGCCTGTGGAAGGCGTACGCGTACAGACAAGAGATTCCGGTTCCCCAGACAATGAGGAGCATGCAAGAGAAGCCAGAGCATCTTGGCTTACATCATGCAGCCCCTTCTTTGAGGAAAGTCGAAAAAGGGAAGTCTCGTGAGCCTCCCACTATGATAAGCAAAGAAAGAGCTTAAAGAAGTAAAGAAGACAAAACGGACTTTGCAGAGGGCAGCCACAAAGAAGGAAAAGGAGAGAAGACCAATGGACCAAGAAACAGGAAGGCAAAGACCGATGGGCAGAAAAGACTCTATAAGAGGAACCTTCCTCCAACGTACACAAAAACAAGAAGAACAGAAAGAGGGGATCCCAACACAATTAAAAAAGAGCCAACACTACTGAAGCTAGGAAAACTAAAAGAACCCTAGCAAAATACACAGAGAGTGTAAGAGAGAGGAATAGAATAGAAGCTTCAACTTAAGTTTTAGAATATAGAGGAAGGTGTAAAAAGCGAAGGCGCTCACCCCTCGCCCTGTAAAAACACTACAAGTGTGGAGCCCTACTCTTACATTTATCTCTCTGAATTCCCCTTTTCAAAGTAATAAAAGCCTAAAGCTTCATCAAGTTTACGAACCCATTATCTTTTTACTAATTATTCACTTATCGCACAAAGCGGTCCGAAACACCGGTAAGTTACTGTAAAATTGGAAAAAGAGGGAAATTTGAATGTGACTAACCGGTTACACGACTTTCTAACCGGTTAGACACTGTCCAGAACCTGAAAAATGTATTTTTCTTTAATCCAATATTTCCCTAATATTTTTAATTAATTCTTTTAAAATAAAAACTTTATTTTTATTATTTAAAAGAATGTTTTGATGTCAATTCCTTTTAACATCAATTCAATGCCAATTAAATAATTTTAATTCAATCCTAATAACTTGGTTTTGATTGAAATCATGCATGGTGTTAAGGAGTTAAGATAAGATAATAGGAAAAGACACATTCGATTTAATTAAATCGGTATGAGAATACGCGGAGATTAGGTTTATGACGGTGATACATCAAATAACCATGGGAATTAATTATAGGTAAAATAGTCCTATGATGAGTGGGTTCGGCAGACTCGACTCGGGATAATTTTACAATGACTATAATTTTATTCTATCGATCTCTCGGAGTATTTCGTGATTGCGGAGGACGGCCTTTAGTATGATTTACACATGGGTTGTAATTGTATACTTGGTGGAAAGACGTTTACTCCCAATTGCTTTTCCTTTTTAGTGTGAATCGTTTGTACGTTGTCGTCAAACGTACGAGGAGCGTTTGAGCGTTTTCGTTAAAACGTAAAATTTGATCGTTTGAACGTTTTCGATAAAACGTAAAATTAATCGTTGAGGACGTTACCGATAAACTGTGAAATTTCCAAGTGCATGATATTTGAAAAATATCACAGAGGAGATTGCATCAAGTAATTGCATCGCATTGCATTGCACATGCATTAGAAACATACATTATTGCTTAATATTCATTAATTAGTAATTATTAATTGATTATTTGAGATTGCTTATTTGCCTATGTGATTTTAATTGCTACTTGACTAATTGTGTTTGCTTATTCCTAGTTCATTTAATTATTCATTTGTACGTGAATGACACTGTCTTACTCCCTTTGCCCTAATTGTTTGTAGGTCATGGCTCAGAACCCCATATGCATAGAGATGAGGTTTCTCCCTGAGGGAGAATGGCACCGGAGGGGACATGGCTTAGTCCTTGAGAGAGTGGTGGAAGTTACTATCCGCCGTCTCAATCCTCTCCCGCATATGCGTCCCCTTAGGACCAGAATTCCTGTGATCTTTATCATTCATCTTTTCCCTGATTAAGATGAATGTTATGCGACTTCCTATCATATTGTAGAGTTTTGTGAACTGCTCTGGGTTACACCCCATTATATATATATATATATATGTGTATATGCGCACTGACTGAGCTTAGTAACTCAGAGTTATGATGCAGTACCTTTTAACTGAAACAATGTGAAATGATGTACATTAAATCAAACTTTTTATGTGAAATATAATGACGCAGTTTTATGAAAGTATTTGGTTTAAATTATTTCTTATTTTTATATACCATCATATAAACATCAATATCATTTCCTTAAAATACATTAATAATATGCATTTATCATAACATAATTCCCGTGACGACTTAGGTCGTTACACCGATTACGTGGAAATTTCTAGATGAGACACGCAAATTCTTTTTCTTATATGTTTTATTTGTATTGAATCTATCTACTATTGTAATTTGTGGATAACATCAAAAAAATTTATTCCCAGATATCCCAACCAAATAATCCCTACGTTTTTTTTGATAAATTGATCCCTTCGTTTTTTAATATAACATTTTTATATTAAATATTTTTTTCATAATTATTGTAATTAAAAAAATAAATTTATCTCAACAATACATTTAGATAAAATGGTTACATAAAAAGTAGGAAGAGACATTCAACTTTAGATTGAACTTAGTTGTTTTTTTTATCTTTGGTCTGTAGTTTGTATTTTTTTTAATGTTGTTATCTTTTAATATATTATGGGACTTATTTATAGGATTTTAATTTTGTTTTAATTATTACATATAATTAATGTATTATTTTATCACAGCAAGAGAATATTACCAAGAAAATCTTGATGAAACTTCTTATTGTTAATTTACCAAGAGGAACAGGTTTGAGTATAAAACTCGTGCATAGCAAGATAGCCACAACACAGGTAAATTTTAGTTGTCTCTTTAAATTTGTGCCTCTGGAAAATATATCATTGCTAAGATTATATTAACAAATACAACTTGGGGGAATATTATAATGAGAATGAATGAATTTTTGTATTCATTGCTTAATGGATGTGCAAGATAAGACGTAGCAGGAAACACGGCTTCACATTTTTTCATTCATTTAGAAAATCTGGAAATGATATAATATTCCTTTATCAATGCTCAAGATTTTTTCTTAGCACCTAATAATTTGGGTCCCTAAAAAATATGGTTCTCAATATAGAATCTCTAAAACTTTCTTTCGTTAGCGTGTGTTATAGTTTTAAGTTCTCATAATGCTGAGATTTTTACCATGCAATAATTCAATAGGCATTTTATTTTTTGGTAAAGTTGGGAAAGAAACAAACGAAACGCAACACCAAGGCCTTAGAAAACTAATCCCCATCTATTGCATTTGATAGGAGAATGTTGGATATTTCAGGGGAAGGGGATTCAAAGAGACAAAAATCATGGTCATTGGCTGCACCATGCTAGGATTTCAATAAAAGAGGCTCCCTAAGATAAATTAATTTGGATTTCAATAATTCATATAGTTTTAGTTTTTTAATTTAAAAGAGCTATGTAAATATATGTTTGTCAATTAATTATGTATTTTGTTTTTTATTTTTTTGTAGCTTTAATTTTTGATTGATTATGGAAAGTAAAAGAGCAAGCAAACAACCTAGAAGCATATGAGGTTTCCAAAAGAATCAAGAAGGTTTTGATTATGATCGATATTGTACATTAATTTTTTTAAATGTTGGATTTCTGAATTTTAGTTATGAATATGTTGGTTTTTCTTGCTTCAGGTTCATGCGGAATATATTAGTGATGTTAAAAGTCGAAGAAGTTCTGTATTTATCATTTCTAATTTTTATTCAAGTAAAGTAAAAAAAAGTTCTAAATCTAACTTCTACAGCTATTTATTTAAATGTTTGATTTCCATTATTGAATTATTGTGTTTATTATATCTTATATAAACTCTTTTATTTTATCCTCAGATGCGGAAGATGATACTCAACCTAAAATATTAGAAATAGAAACTCTACATCTGAAATTTAAACTATGTACCCAACATGTCAATATGGCATAAATATTAGTTGGAACACCTCTTCAATATAAACTACATATAAAAGTCAAAATTATTGTCTTTTATGATTGTAAACTTTAGTTTTATAAAATACAAAAAATAAATAAATTAAATTTACATTAAATAAAAAAAACTACACATTGGCTATTCATAATTTAATCACTAAAAAGTAATTTAATATTATACATTTCAAATTCAAAATATTTTACTCATACTTTGTCAAATGAAATTTCTCATACAATGCTAATATCTCAAATTAAATGACTCGTGCATCGCACGGGAAAACTTACTAGTATTTTAAAACTAATGAATTATGTTTTGGGATGATAATATTTAACAATGTAATAATAATTAGCATTTTCTTATATATTTAGATTATCAGCATACCTTATAAACAAATAAAAATCCAAACGAAAGCATCACATGCATTAATGTGGAAAAAGGATTGGGATTATTACCCTAGTCATATTGACAATTTGGGGTTTCGAACATACTTCCCGAAAATATTGAGTTAGGTTTTGACATTAGTTTTTTTTGGAAGAATAAAAAACTATGATTAATAATTAATTAGATTGATTTTTCTTTAACTTGGATTTAGAATGAAATATATAAAAATATGAAATAAGTAATTTGAATTATTGTTCATGAATTTGTGAATATTGCAGAACAACTATGTAACATCCCTGGCTGTCCCCACATACCAACACGGGTCTTTTCAGCATGCTTTGTCCTCACTCGCACGTTTCCCGGAAAACTTTCCAGGAGGTCACCCATCCCAGTATTACTCCAAGTCAAACACGCTTAACTATGGAGTTCATAATTGATGGGCTACCGAAAAGAAGATTCATCTTGTTGATATGGGTAGTACCAATCAATTCATTTAAACCTTCCTGTACTATGTAGTCTCATTCCTACAGAGTCTCAGGATTACCCTCTCATTCCGGTGTGTCGGTTCATTCATGTACCCCTCCCTTAGAAGCCTGCCAGGAGCCGCTCCTTGTCCGTGCCTCTTGCACCGGCAATCACTCCCCGCCCTCGTCAGCCTGAGGTCATACATGCCCACCAGCTTCCGCCTGGTTCGTCCTCGAACCACATCGTACTGGGAGAGGAGCCGCTCTAATACCATTTGTAACATCCCCGGTGTTGAATCAAAGGTTTTGATGAAGACAAATGAACAAGCTCGGTTTGATGACGACAAATATATCATGTGCTCGGTTCTCGGTTAAGGTTTGATGAAGCCAAATAAATCAGCTATGAAGTATCCTGGAAATCAAATCAAGCTCGGTATGTTGATCAGAGAAAATCAACATACTCGGGAAGTGATCAATCCAAGCTATCTCTCAAAGCTGACTCAGTTAGCCGACGTCAAGCTCGGCAACACCGATTGCTCAAAACAGACTCAGTTAGCCGACGTCAAGCTCAGCAACACTGTTCACTCAAAGCAGACTCATTCAGTTGAGAAGATTAATCATTCAAGACTGCAAGCTCGGTGAAGTTGTCAAGCTCGAACTTTCATCAAGCTCGGCAATACTGTTCACCAAGAAGAATAATCATTCAAGTCCTCAATCTCGGTGACGATGTCAAGCTCGGTGAAGTTGTTAAGCTCGGCATCACATTAGATCAGCTCAGCTCAGATGAATCACTCAAGTTCCCAAGCTCGGTGAGGATGTCAAGCTCGAACTAGTTGTTAAGCTCGGCATCAGATCAGCTCAAGTCAGAAGTCTCCAAGCTCGGCTTAAGAAAGTCGGTCGAAAGATTAGCTCGGTCAGCTCAGATCAAATCTTTCACTCAAGTCCTCAAGATCGGAGAGATGTCAAGCTCGAACTCGTTGTCAAGCTCGGCATCACTATTTATCTTCTTCATCCTTCAACACGTCGCCGCATGCATCACTTCATCTCTGTACTGGCATTATAGTACGATGCATGGCTGGCAATTTTGTCCTTATCTCAACAGCACTCATCTGTCACCGTCCTTAATATTTCAAAATTGAAAATTCAAATCAGCAATGCAAGAGAGACAAATTCAGAACGTTACAAAGAAGTGGAAACAGCTGGACAAAGGACAAACGTATCTCTGTACAGTACATAAATTGTCCAGTATATCCGTTGCAAAGGACATATGTATTTTCCACTCTTTCTCCTACCTCATGCATGCTCGCATCACTATAAAAGGCATGGGTTATCTTCTCCAACAGAGATAGAGCACAAGAGCCAAAAATTTCAAATCATTCTCTGATAAACACAAGAACAAAAATGCAGCAAAGAGAACGATAGAACTTGAGAGAGAAACTGCCATATTTTTAGATCCAAGCCTCAAAATCGCTCTCTGCAAAATCCTTTCTCAAACACATAACCGAAAACTCTTTTGTTCACCAAACTTTCAAATCAAACACACTTGAGTTTCGGGTTGGAGCCACCATCATCATTCATTCAATCTGTTTGTAAAGTCTTGAGGTGTTCTCAAGCAAGTGAAAGTCTTGGAAGGTTTCCAAGCCATCTAAGAGGTTCTTAGGTGTTTTTTAAAGTCTTAGGAGGTTCCTGAGCAGAAATCCAAAGAGGTTCTTTGGTGAAAATCCTTGAAGGTTTCAAGGTGTCTTGAATGTTTCAAGACTTGTCATTTTAGGTAGAAGCCAAGAGTTTGGTACTCTCTTGGTGGGTTAATTGATCTCGTGTAATCTCTATCTATTTGATTTTATTAAAGGCTCCCTGAGGTTCGGGGGGGACTGGACGTAGCTCACCGTGGTTGTGAGTGAACCGGTATAAAAACTCGGTGTCTCTATTTCTTTACTGCTTTCATTTTTATTCCGAGCATTTAGTCGGTTAGTTTAACTTATATTTTGTGCTCGGATAGTGCTAGCATATTTCCGTTGCAAACTTGATCTTTGAGTGGTGCAGCTTGGATAATCGGTGCTCGGTCTAGACAACCGATTATCAGATACTGCTCGGTCCAAAGTCAGCATTTTTAGTCTTAACAGCTAGCCTTATCCGACCTTGTTCATTCACATCGCGAAAAATTGATATTATCGCTTCCAACTACTATTCACCCCCCTCTAGTAGATTGTTAGGCCGATTACAGGGTTTCTAACATCTGGCAGGCAAATGGATTGCGACTGTCCCCACATACCAACACGGGTCTTTTCAGCATTTTTTTGTCCTCACTCACACGCTTCCCGGGAAACTTCCCAATTTGTAATCTCCATATATTTCAATTCAATATACTGGATGTATGGATTTATGATATATTATGCGGCACTGTTGTTATAATATACCACACAATTTCTAAAAGAATTTATTATATGTTACACGGTACTGCTTATATAATATACTGAGTATGAATTTCTAATAGAATTTCTTACAAATATGTTAACACGTGAATACATATTATTTTCTCAATGAATAGTAGCGGCATTGTTATATATATATATATATATATATATATATATATATATATATATATATATATATATATATATATATATATAGACTTAATAGTCACATAGGTACCCGAAAGATACATGTGGAATCAGTTAGGTTCTTGAAAGATTAGTGGAATCTCTTAAACCCCCAAAGATCATTTTGAAATCAGTTAGGTCCCTGAAAGATTTGTGGAATCTCTTAAACCCCCAAAGATCAATTTGGCATCACATTAACAACAATCGCAAGTATACCAGATTACAAATTGGAAGAGCTACTAGATCTCTATTATTGTTTTATGGAGTTTGATTGGGTTATAGTGTTACCTTAATGGAGATTCTCTCTTTTTCTCTTTCTTCTTCCTCTCCTCTTGTACCTACGTCTTTCGCTTTTGGTTCTTCTAATGGAGGCTAGGTTTTATTTGTTTTTAAGAGAATGAAACTAACCTATTTTATCTCAACTTTTTATTTATTTTAAATTAATTGCTCTAACTTATCCTTTTAATCACAACTATTATGAAAATCTAATAATGATAGAGATAAAATAGAATAATTTAAACAAAATAATATCTAATATTATCTTATTATAATAATAATGATGATGATGATAATAATAATAATAATAATAATAATAATTCTATTAAGTACTCTTATTTTAACAATGTAGTACCATAAAATTTATATGCTTATTTTATTATCGTTATAATATAATATAAAGGTGTAAGATCTTTAGTAATTTAATATTAAAAAATAACTACAACAATAAAATTATAACAGATAAATTTTGGGATGTTACAAATTATCCATCTATTACAATAAATAAAATAAATAAAATTTATCATAGAAACACTAATAAGTTTTTTCTCAACTCTTCTAACTAAATAAAATATTGCGGAACAATTCTTCATATTTCTTGAATATGAGATGCTCTGGTTTAGGTTTCTTGAATAAGAGATGCCCTTGTTTAGTTTGGATAGATATAAAAGCCTGAGAATAAAAACAATGACTTGAACAAAAATAAAAGGATGTTAGTGCATACTCATGAATACAATATATGAGTAAAACATGCGAAAACAACTCACCAAATTAATATTTGATCTTGCAAATATGGAAAGAACAAAAGATGAAAGATGTCACGCACACAAGAGGACATAAACAATTGTAAAACATGCGAAAACAACTCACCAAATTTTGATTTGATCTTGTACCCGAATGAGTCAAATCCGCTGAAAAGAACAAAAGTAAAAGATGTAACACTCAAAAGTACATAATTAATTCAACATATTTCAGAGTAATATATAAAAAAGAAAAGGATTTTACTCACCAAATTTAAAACAAAGCATAGAAAATAACATGGAACACATACCATATGCTCCATTTCTAAGTTTCTACTTGTCTTGAATTTAATTTGCCAACTTTTTATAGAGGATCTCGAAGACATCGATGTGATTAACCATGCTTATTAATTGTTACATCGTATGCATTGTATGCCTTTTATATTAGGAGATAATAATTATTTTAAATTTTCAAATTTTTTGAGGATAATGATTTAATATAAAGATGATATCTTGAATATAATGATTATTTTAAATTTAAATTTTTTTTGTTGTGATAATGATTTCATATGAAGATGATTCCTTAGTTGGGATAATGATTTCAACAAACTGAGGATAATGATTTCAAACTGAGGATAATGATTTCACACCGAGGATAATGATTTCACACATATATATGGATAATTTTTTAATTCCAAATTATAATTTTGGTTAGAGATAATGTTATTTACCTACAAACACTCTGGTGCGAGTATTCCTTAAGCGGACAAACGTGGTGCATTGAAAATGGATCTTTTTATATAAGTATAGTGGATTAGCTAAGCTAAATAAAATTACATGTTATATACTCCCACCGGTCTTATTTATAAGACACTTTTGGGGTTTTTCATTCTCACCAAGAAAAGTGGATAAATTGCTTAGTGACAATGGAGATGTGAAAATTTGATATACTTTTTCAAAACTACCCCTATAATTATTATTGACACTCTAAAAAATATTGACTTTATAGGGGTGTTCGTGGAAAGAAGTAATTAAATGCTATTGAAAATTGAAAAGGGGTCTTATAAATAGGACCAAAATAAAAACCCCAAAAGGGTCTTATAAATAGGATCGGAGAGAGTACGTAAATAATACTCCATCCGATCCATATTATAAGTTCATTTGACTAATTTTCAAACCCTTTAAGAAACTTAGTTGATATTGTCAGTGGTATTAGAAATGTAAATATTTGGTATACTTTTTCAAAAATACATCTATGATTATTATTGGGAATCTAAAAAGTGTTGAGTACATAGGGGTGTTTGTGGAAAAGAAGTAATTAATGTCATTGAAAGTTGGAAATGAGACTTATATTAAGGACTAAAGAAAAGTCTTCAAAGAAGCTTATACATAGAACTGGAGTAATTTTAAAGAATTTAAGGACCATAATAGCTACTCCCTCCCTTCCTTATTTTTGTCGTTTTTTGGAGAGATTTTTTGTTTCTTTTTATATATCGTATTGAGAATTTTAAGAGTGTAATAAATGATATTTCCCATATTTTCCCCTATTTAATATCTCTTGGTTTATGTAAGTAGTGGAGAGAAATTAATGATTATAGAGAAAAGATATAGTGGAAAAAAAAACATAATTAATGTATTGAAAATCTGAGTAATAATTAGATTTCTTAAATGACATGTTTTGTTTAAAATATTATAGATAAATAAGAATGGAGGAAATATACAATTTTGTCAAATATGTTGGTCTGCATGATCATAGTAGTTATCAAAACTATATATGGCAAAGAGGATCAAAGTCAAAGCCTATGTCAACGCAGTTATTTGCTGTTTGAAGAGGAAAAATGGATTTTATTACTCTCTCCCTTTATAGATTTCATATGCAGTGTTTATAGAGTTTTTGTCTCATGTTTCATATGTATTGTTCTTTTAAAAAATAGAATACATAATTAATGCTATTTGTCTTAACACACCCTTATTTATTACACTCTCTTTCTCACTTCAAATATCTTTGTCTCTCTTCAATAATAATTATATAGGGGTATTATAGTTAAAATACACTAAATTCTTACATCATCTAACCATTTCCTAAAATCCATGCATAATTTTAAAACACACTGTATATGAAACTGAGGGAATACAAAATGTTCACCAATGGGTATCAAACTTGGGTTCCAACCATACTTAAAGACATTGTTACCACTTTTGCCATGAATTATTGTGATATGCTTAATTAGTGAATGCTCCATCCATTTTGTTTGGTACTCCCTCCGTTCCTTGTTATGTGTCATTTTTTGAGATATTTTTTTTCTTTTTATTTGTCATATGAGGATTTCAATAGTGTAATAAATATCATTTTCTATGTTTGCCCCTATTTAATATGTCTTGATTTATGTAAGTAGTGGAGAAAAATTGATTATAGAGAGAGAAAGGGTATAGTGGGAAAAACAAAATTAATGTATTGGAAATCTGAATAATGATTAGATTTTTTAAAGGGTGTATCTTGTTTGAAATATGATAGATAAATAGGAACGAAAAGAGTATTTCGGTTTTTTTTCCATTCAATATTTATTGTCTTTTTACAATTCCAATGCATAAGTATATTTTTGCCTTCCAATTTTAACCTTTGATTCAATCATACTTTTATCGTCCCCTCATTTCTAAACCACTATACATTAATGAATGCATTTCCAAATAAAAATTAAATGCTACTACAATTTTCAATAAGGATTAAATAACGGGCATTTTAGACAAAATACACATAAAACTTACAATAATCAACACTTTCTTAATATGTGTGTTCAAATCTAAAAGGCCAAACAAAATGAAACAAAGGGAGTACTTTTTTTTACTATTATGTTTTGCTTTTGTTAAAATTATTACACCACCTTGTTATATTTATTACTCCATCTGTTTCATAAGTTAAATTTTTTTAGGCTCTTACACATAGATTATAAAATGAGTAAATGATGTAAGAATTTGATATGTTTGGACTAAATTACCCTCAATTAATAGTAGGAGAGAAAGTAATAATAAATGTATAAAGATTATATTGAAGAGAGATGGAGAAATAGGTGATGAAAAAGAAAATGTAACAAATAAGGGTATACTTAAAAAAAAGAAGTATAAATGAGTACTCCTCCGGTCCTATATATAGTTCATACTTAACCGTAATCCCCGGACAAAAGAAAGTGATTAGTTTTGTAAATTTTATGAGAATATATTGTAACATTACTCCCTCTGGTCCTATATATAGGGTACATTCTAGAAGAAATCTTTGGTCTTATATATAGGCACTTTATATTTCCTATGTATCATTAATTGTTTTTTTTTTCTTTTTTGACCTTATTAAATGCTTGACTAAATATGTTTTTTTTGTCATTCATTAATGAATGTGAACTTTCCAAGTAAAGTGGAGGGGATAAAATTGTAATATTATAAATATTCTCATAAAATTCATAAAACTAACCACTTTCCTTGGTCCGGGAAATACGGTTAAGCATGCCCTGTATATAGGACCGGAGGGAGTACAATTTTACTCCCTACTTTACTTGGGAACTTCACATTCATTAATGAATAACCGAAACACATAGTTAGTCAAAGCATTTAATAAGAGCAAAAAAAAGAAAAAACAATTAATGATGCATAGGAAATATAAAGTGTCCTATATATAGGACCAAAAATTAGGACCAGAGGGAGTATTAGGCAGGGGAACATTTTTATTTCAATGAACGTACTCAATTACCTAGGCACTTTGAAGAAAAGCAAAGCAATTGATTCACATAAACAAGTTAAATAAGAGAGTTCAAGATAACAATAAATTCAGCCAAAACCATATGTGATGCATGCTGCTTGAAGAGAAGAAAGTCACCTTCTTTTCCTAAAACAGATAGGATTAAAATCTTCAGTAACACTCAGAGGTAATTCCACGACTCCAAAAAGTTCTGGTCATTGATTGATGTAAGTGTAACATATGTGCATGGTGTCATGGAAGCCTCTGAGGGTTGCTAAAGCCTTTGTCCTTTAAAACCATTTGCATAAACCAATGCTATTTATGATCAGAAAGAACGAATACCTATTTATAGTACACATTACACAAAGATGATATACAGATTGCTAATAAATCTTTCCAGGGAAATTCTATAATGCTTCGGGCATATAAGATGATTCGGGCATTTTGTTTTTGTTTGTTATTTTTTTAATTTTTTTAATTTTTTTAAAGCAGATTTATCAAAATATGTCAATTTGTAATACAGATTTATTAATATAATTTTTTTTTACCTGTGTCAGGAAGCATATGATAAAAAAAAATTTCAAATCCAAATAACAAAAAGATGCATATAAAAAAACACAGAAAACCCAAAATATATATTTTATTTTTTAAAATATTAGATTTATAAAAAAAAGCCGAAACACAAAAAACCGATGCATGATAGAAGCAACAATTTTTCTATTCATGAAGTCAATTCACCAAATTTTAGATAAGGTTACTTTATTGATCACGAGCTGTTGGAATTTATTCCTTATGGACTTGTCTGTTTGAGTGTCTCGTGCCTTAGGGATAGAGCCAATATAACTATATATACTCTTCTGTAGCCAAATTGCACATGCCAAAGTAATGGTTAAATTTACTTCCTTCGTTTCGTATATAACGTTTATAGCTTTTCTCTTTTCTTTTAGACTTATTTTTATTTTACAAATCAAATATATAATTAATATTATTTTTTTCATAATTATATATTTATTTATCGTGATTTTTTTACTTCCAATATATTTCTCTTTTTTCAATAATAATTACATAGAATGTTATCGTTAAAATATCACAAATTCTTACATCACTTAACCATTTTTTAAAACTCATGTATAACGTTAAAACACATCATATATGAAATTGATGGAGTAGTTATTTATTTCATTAATATAAATACTACTCCTACATGTTAACCCATTCTTAAAGACACCGAAGTACATGAAAAAATTATTTAAACCCTTTAACAAAAATAAAATATTTCTTCGGTCTCTAATATATATAAAAAAGATATATTGATCTTGGTCTCAAATATAATAAAATAATTAATTAAAATTTTTTTATTTCCAATACAATTATTGTTAAAATATTCCTATAAAGTTGTTTCATTCATAATGTAACTTTTTTAAAATAACACTATTTTTTTTATCAATTTGAAAAAAATTAAATACATTCAATTAATTTTCTTAATAAATATGAACTTGATTATTTTTTTTTTAATAATAAAGACCGGAAGAATGGTGCGTGCTAAACAAGTGAACTTAACGTGTTTCTATTTAATATCAAAAACAATTTAACAAGAGTAAAAAAAATAACACTTCCTAAAAAGAAAATATAAAATCACTTATATAAAATAAATCCAAAAAACCCTTCAAGAATATGCATGATTTAAAATAAAGACAAAAGGAAGTAATTTTTTTTCTTATCTAAAATAGTTTACAATTACAAACAAAGCCAACACAATTGGTAGATGACTGGATTTCTTAAGCATGAGTGCCTTTTCGAATTCCAAGGGTCTTTCTGCCAACTCCCCATGCTTCTGCCATGTGACTGCGGTTTAGTGGAGGGATTTGGAGGGGTAAAGCCTTTAAATTGGCCCCCTTGATGCATCCTTTCATACCAGTGACATTTTTGTGAGAACTTTCCTCCGGTATTTTCTTATTTGAGACCAGTCTTTGGTACTTCTTCTGGTTTGTGTTTCTTCTTTTTCTGTTTTCCTTGCTGAGTACTACTTTCTGGGTTTGGAGGAGATTCTTGTTTTCCGTTTTTCTCACCAAGAGGAACCTTTGGGGAGTCAATCTTCACATATTTTTTTGCTCTTTTTTCTTCTTTTTCTTCTTTCTTTTTTTTTCTTTTTTCTTGGCTCCCCGTGGGTTCTTGGCTTGCGGTGAAAAGTTTCTCTCTCCTTTACGTTTTGGGAACGTAGTTGCATGATTTTGTATTGTACCCATTTTCTAACCCATCTTGGTTTTACGGGGGTACCGTTCGTCATGGCTCTTGGAGGGATTACCCCAAGATGGTTAGATAAAGAGGATGCAATTTTGAAGTCTAAGGGATTGGCATAGAAGAACCTGGTTAATGCTCAACAAGCATTGGTTGATGCTCAAAAGAAGGCTGGAGAAGGAGTTGAGGTGGCGGGTGCTCATCTTGAGAGGATGAAACGGAAGGTTTCTGAGCCCAAGGGGTATGAAGGGATTTTCCCTGCCAGGGTCTGTCTTTTCATGGGTCGATTTTTGACTTGTGAATGCTTTGTAAAATCAAGTCTCCGATTAAGGCGGATTAATTTTGATGATGACAATGTAATTAAATTATGGACTTAAAGTGAAGAATGCAAACCCAACATTAAAGAAGATCAAGTGCTTAGTTATTTATTCATTCTCATTTAATTTTAATGTATTTTATTTTATTTATGAGAGTGGGTAGTTTAGGTTTTTATTCTCACATAAGGTCACATGATAATTATGCATGCAAGGTTGAGATTAAAACCAATTAGGCTTGAAGAGAGAATTGAAAACAATGTTAGAAAAACTTAATTTTTCCAACATTAAGCAATTCACTCGAGTGATTCTCAAAACACTCGAGTGATTTATGAATTTTCAGTAATATAGCCGTTGGATAAAGTAAAAAGGCAACCCTATCAGAGTTGACCAAAACACTCGAGTGTTTTCAAAAAGACTCGAGTGTTTTGGGTCTGACAACAATTTTTCTAAACGTTAGAAGAGGACAAAAAGGGAGAATAACTTGATTTTTCCTTCCCTTTTGTCCCCTCACTTACATTCTGAAGTGTTGACCTCATTTACTACAACAAGCCAATACTCTTTCATTGATTTCCATCTCTCTCAAGTATTAAAATCTTTTCTCTCTCTAAACTCAACCAAGCATTCATCTTTATGATTGTCTTAGTGAGTTAAGAGAGTGTGCTTTAATTGTAAGAGAATTATTTGTTGTACAATTCTCAAACACTCATACACTTCTTGTTCTAAAAATCTTGGTTGGTAACCAAGTGTACCTAAGTGGGTCTTAGGTTCATTCAAGACTTGAGAGGTTCTCAAGCAAGGGCTAAGAGGTTCTTAGCTTTGGTGGAGCTCTTGGAGGTTCCAAGGAGCAAAAGAAGAAGGGACTCTTCATCACCAAATCAAGTTGGGGTAGAAATTTCAAGAGTTTGGTACACTCTTGAAAAGGGTTAGGATTGAGTGAGGAATCTCAATTTAGCCTTGTAATTTCTAACAATTTGATTACTAGTAGAAACCCCTAAGTTGATTAGGGGGACTGGATTAGCACTCTAGATTGAGTGTGAACCAGGATAAATTGGTGTTGTCTCTCTCTTTATAGCTTTCTTAGATTTCAAGAAAAACCAAACCCTAAGTTCTCTAGAAAGGGGCTTTTACAATTCAAGTAGAAATTGGTAGCAATTAAATTGTTTTCAACTTGTTATACCTTCATTTAATTGCCCTCTACTTTGATTAATATCAGCTCTTGCCTAGTCTTTAAGATATTGAATCATTTGGCTAAATTTCTCTGAAACTGAATTTTTCTGTTCTGCATAAAACACTCGAGTGTTTTCCAAATCACTCGAGTATTTAGTAGGTTTTCACTCGAGTGTTCTTAAAATCACTCGAGTAAATTGCCCAGTTTCAGAAAATCAAGCTTTTGATCAATTATCTTTTAATTGCACCGAAAATTAGTCACTGTTGCTTTCATATTACTATTCACCCCCCCTCTAGTAATTGCTAAGCCCGCTTGTTGGTTTCCAACAAGTGGTATCAGAGCTCGGTCGAAAGATCGAGCGTAAAAGCTTTTTCGAAAAGATCCTTTGGAAACTATGGGCTCTAGCAATTATCAAGAAGGATCCTCTTCAATAAACCGCCCTTCATTCTTTAATGGTGAAGGGTATGCTTATTGGAAGGTTCGGATGAGAGTTTTTATTGAAGCAATAGACACCGATATTTGGGATGCAACAGAGGATGGTCCATATATTCCTAGACATATGATAAATGGGGAAGTCGTTGAAATTCCTAGGAAAAGTTGGAGTGATGATGATAAAAAGAAAGTATCCTATGATTTAAAAGCTAAGAACATCATCTTCTCCGCTTTATCCCATGATGAATTTTATCGAGTTTCTCAATGCAAGTCGGCTAAGGAAATGTGGGACACTTTGGAAGTCACACATGAAGGAACAAGTGAAGTAAGAAATGCTAGATTAAATTCTTTAACACATGAATATGAATTATTTCACATGTTCCCGAATGAATCTATTGATGACTTACAAAAGAGGTTTTCACATATCATTAGTCACTTGATTTCTCTAGGAAAGCAATTTCGTGATGGTGAAACTACTCACAAAATTTTGAGATGCCTTGATAGAAAATGGCAACCAAAGGTCACCGCCATCAAGGAGTCCAAGGATTTGAACACTATGGACTTGGAAACCTTGTTTGGGAAGCTCAAGGAACATGAGATTGATCTATCAAGACTTAGCTCACATGAGGAGTTGGACAAAAAGAAGAAGAGCATCTCTCTCAAGGCCTCAACCAAAGTTTTAAAAGAGGTTGAAGATGACTCTACAAGTGAGAACTCCGATCATGCACTCAATGAGGAGGAAATTGGATTATTTGCGAAAAGATTCAATAAATTCCTCAAGGGTAAGAAGAGTGGCTCATCATCAAGAGATAGAAGACCCAAGGAACAAAAATCAAAGAACAAGACTTCAAGTGATGTAGTGAAGTGTCATGAATGTGGAGGCATTGGACATATAAGGATGGAATGTCCTACATACTTGAGAAAGAGTGAAAAGAAGACCCAAGAGGGGAAAGGCAAGAGAGCTTACATTGTGTGGGATGCACCGGAGAAGGAAGCAAACTCATCATCAAGTAGCTCGGATGATGAAGTTGCAAATCTATGTCTCATGGCTAGAAGCAACAATGAAGCCTCAAGTGCCAAGAGTGAAAATGAGGATGAGGTATCATCTCAAAGTTCTAGCTTTTCCTCTTCCTCTATTCCTTATGATGATTTGCTCAATGAGTATAATGAAATGTTGATACAATTTGAAAAACTAGCTAAGGTTAACAAGGAAAAAGGAAAGAAAATTTTGGAGTATCAAAAAGAAATCAATGAATTGGAAAAATACATAAATGATTTGAAACTCCAAAATGCATCCTTAGAACTTGCTAGCTCTAGTCATGTTTGTGATTGTGCAAATCCTAAGGAAACTATCACTCATTGTGAGAAATGTGACTTTCTTGAAAATGAAATAAAAGATTTGAAACACAAACTCACAATATCAAATAGTGATAGAAACCTAGACCGGATAATTAATTCTCAAAGAAATTATTCAAACAAAACCGGTTTAGGATATGTCCATAAGAAAAAGGACAATAAAAAGGTTGGTTCATTTTCTAAAATTGATTATACAAAGAAACCAACTTGCTTTTATTGTGGAAAGTTTGGACATACAAACAATAGGTGCCACATAAAACATTTTGAAATTCAAAAGGGCACTTATGTTTGGATTAAAAAGTAAGAAGCACCAAAAGCTAACCCAAAGGGACCCAACATAATTTGGGTACCCAAAATGAGAAAATGATTGTGTCTTGTAGGTGTGCCTTAGAACCGAAAAGAAACCGTGGTATCTTGATAGTGGATGTTCAAGGCACATGACGGGAGATAAGCGGAACTTCATAGAGCTTACTCCTCAAGAAGGTGGATATGTCACTTATGGAGACAACAACAAAGGCAAAATTCTTGGGATTGGTAAAGTCGGTAATTCTTCCAACTTGGTTATTGATAATGTACTTTATGTTCAAGGATTAGAACACAATCTTTTGAGCATTAGTCAACTTTGTGATATTGGTAACCATGTATTATTTACCTCTACCCAATGTCTCATAAAAAGTGACAAAGATGAATCTATCAAATTTGTTGGCAAAAGGTCTAATAATACTTACTTGGTTGAATTAAACAATATCACCTCTTTGGTTTCTACTTGTCTAGTTAGCAAAGAGAGTGACACTTGGTTATGGCACCGTAGGACCGCTCACATTAATGTAAATCAATTAAAGAAACTACAATCAAAAGACTTAGTAGTTGGATTACCAAAGCTAGATTTTAAAATTGAAGGTGATTGTACTCCTTGTAAGAAGTGCAAGCACACCAAAAACCATTTTGGTTCTAAAAATGATGTGTCCACAACAAGACCATTAGAAATGCTTCATATGGACTTGTTTGGACCTTCTCAAGTAAAAAGCTTTGGTGGCAACTACTATGGTTTGGTGATTCTTGATGACTTTTCTAGATTTACATGGACATTATTTTTAAGTGCAAAGAGTGAGACCTACAAATCTTTTAAACGCCATGTTAAACTTGTGCAAAACCAAGTAAACCAAAAAGTAATTACTATTAGAACCGACCATGGTGGTGAATTTGAAAACTACAAGTTTGATAGATTTTGTGATAAACATGGTATTGAACACCAATATTCCGCACCAAGAACTCCGGAACAAAATGGAGTGGTAGAGCGGAAAAATAGGGTGTTAGAGGAACTTGCAAGAACCATGCTAAATGATTCTCAAGTACCTCATTATTTTTGGGCCGATGCCGTTAATACGGCTTGCTATGTCATGAATAGAATTCTAATTAGGCCCATGCTCAAGAAAACCCCCTATGAGATTTACAAAGGAAGAAAACCAAATATATCCTACTTTCATGTTTTTGGATGCAAAGTTTATGTGCTAAATAATGGAAAAGATCATCTTGGAAAATTTGACTCCAAATCCGATGAGGGAATATTTTTGGGTTATTCTTCACATAGTAAAGCATATAGAATTTTTAATAAAAGAACTATGACTATTGAAGAATCTATTCATGTGGTTTTTAATGAGTCTTCGAAAGAAGATGGTGTTTTAAGTGATGGTTGTGATGAAGGTTTTGAGTTTTCAAAAGAGGAAAAAGGGAAGGAGATTTTAAAGGATGAAGAAGAAGTCAAAAATGACCTTGATCCGGCTTGGAAAACGGTGAAAGCTCACCCTATTGACAATGTCATAGGAGACCTTTCAAAGGGAGTATTAACTCGTAGGACAATTCAAAATATTTGTCACTTTGTTTCCTTTGTTTCTCAAAGCGAACCAAATTCAATTAAGGAAGCAATTTTGGATGAACATTGGGTTATGGCCATGCAAGAAGAACTAAATCAATTTGTTAGAAATGATGTTTGGGAATTAGTGCCTATACCCGATGATCATACCATAATTGGTTTAAAATGGATTTATAGAAATAAACTTGATGAATCGGGTTTGATTATAAGAAACAAAGCTAGACTTGTTGCCCAAGGGTACAACCAAGAGGAAGGTGTTGATTATGATGAGACCTTTGCTCCGGTTGCACGCCTTGAGGCAATCCGAATCTTGCTTGCCTTTGCATCAATTATGAAATTTACTCTTTATCAAATGGATGTCAAGAGTGCTTTCTTGAATGGTTTCATAAATGAAGAAGTGTAGGTTAAGCAACCACCCGGTTTTGAAAGTCATGAATTTCCAAACCATGTTTATAAATTGAAAAAGGCTCTTTATGGATTAAAACAAGCTCCTAGAGCTTGGTATGATCGATTAAGTACCTTTTTATTAGAAAATGACTTTCAAAGAGGAAAGGTTGATAATACCCTATTCATCTATAAAACCAAAAAGGACATTTTGTTAGTGCAAATATATGTAGATGATCTTATCTTTGGTGCCACTAACGTGTCCTTGTGTAGCAAGTTCTCTAATTTGATGAAAAAGGAATTTGAGATGTCCATGATGGGGGAGCTCAAGTTCTTCCTAGGACTTCAAATCAAGCAAGTCAAGGAGGGGATTTTTGTGCATCAAGGAAAATATTGCAAGGAGCTCCTTGGAAAATTCGGAATGGACAAATGCAAAGAAGCCTACACTCCCATGAGCACATCATGCTACCTAGACAAGGATGAACAAGGTACACCGGTTGATGTTAGTAAATATAGAGGCATGATAGGTAGTCTTCTATATCTTACCGCATCTAGACCGGATATTATGTTTAGTGTATGCATGTGTGCCCGTTTTCAAGCTAATCCTAAGGAATCACACCTATCTGCGGTCAAACATATTTTTAAATATCTTAAAGGAACAATTAACACCGGATTATGGTATCCTAGTGATACTAGTCTTAGTTTGGTTGGTTATTCGGATTCCGACTTTGCGGGATGCAAGCTTGATCGCAAAAGCACTAGTGGTACTTGCCATTTATTGGGAAATTCATTAGTGTCATGGTTTTCTAAAAAGCAAGCTTGTGTTGCTCTTTCCACCGCCGAAGCGGAATATATCGCCGCCGGTAGTTGTTGTGCTCAACTCTTGTGGATGAAACAACAACTATTGGATTTTGGTTTGAAACTTGAAAATATTCCTATTAAGTGCGATAACACGAGTGCAATCAACTTAACTAAGAATCCGGTGTATCACTCAAGGACTAAACACATTGAAATTAGACATCATTTTCTAAGGGATCATGTTCAAAAGGGTGATTGCACAATTGAATTTGTAAGTACCACAAATCAATTAGTGAACATTTTTACAAAACCATTGCCAAGAGATACCTTTTATCATATAAGAGGGGAACTTGGAATTTTAGATGAGTCAAGCATTAGCTAATTGATTTGTGTTTGTGAAAAATCACCAAGCATGTCTCATTTCATGTGCATTGGTGTTTGATGAACAATTGGACCTTAAGATGTTATAAATCTATGTTTTAACTGTGTGTGATTATGTTTCCTATCTATTGTCTTCATTATTTGTGGTGGATTTTGTGTTTTGTGTTTTAAAAACTGTGTTTTAAGCTTAACTGATAAAAAGACTCGAGTGTTCCTAAAATCACTCGAGTAATTTTAATTCAAAATTAAATCAGTTTTAATTGAAAATGTTTTTGAGCAGGTCTGATGGAAGATACTCGAGTGTTTTCTAAATCACTCGAGTGTTTCGTCCAACACTCGAGTGAATCCCATTTCACTCGAGTGAATCTCAGTTTTCTGAAAATCAAACTTTCGTGCAGCACGCGAGTGAATTTCAATTCACGCGAGTGTTTTTCAGGTTTTCTGAAAAACACGCGAGTGTTTTAAAAATCACTCGAGTGATTTCATCAGATTTAGTCTGATGCTGCTGCGATTTTGCCCAGTTTTGCACGAATCTCTCTCTCTTCTCACTCGAGTTTTCTCAGCTCTCTCACCTCTTTCATCACATACTTCACCCAAAATCAATATTTCTTTCATTTTTCAACAAGATTTCATCTTCTAAACTCATTCCCATCCTTTATTTCACATCAAATCCACATTTTTAACCCCCAAATTCATCATTCCCTTTCAAAACCCTAACTTTCAAAAACCCCAATTTTCTCAAAATTTCTTCTAGTTTTCAATTATAAGTGCAAATGGCTTCATCATCGGATAGAAGAAAAGGGAAGAAGCCTAGAATGGAGGAACCAATTGAAGAGGAGGATGGTTTCTACCATAGAGCCAATTGCATTGAGAGGGAGAGAAAGTTTGCTTCCAACGATTATGCTACTCAAACATGGGTAAGTGAAGCTTATCTCAATAGTAGAGGATTCCCTTTTGTAGATGCCCTCAAAACTCAAAAGCTTATGGGTTTCATATCGTTTAATGGCCCTATTTACATTAGGCTAGTTAGACAATTTTATGCTAACTTTAGGCCGGTTGGGAATTCTTATGAGACCTCCGTGTTAGGAAATCGTTTTGAGGTTACCCCCAAGGATTTATTCCAAGTCTTTGGGATTTCACGATCGGGCGAAGGTACATCAAAAGGGGAGGTTGACCCTATTTTCCGAAAACTACTCCGCCCCGATCGTGCATATCTCAAGGGCGAGAAGAGAGAGAACCAAATGACCGCCGACAATAGAGTCCTTCACTATATTGTTAGCCATATTTTGTTGCCCCAAACTTCTCCAAATTACTCCCGCCCTATTCAAATTGAACTTAGAGCTATGGATGCCATTTTAAATGGTAATGTTTTGAATTGGGCTTCCATTATCCTTGCCAAGATGAACCAAGCCTCCGACTCTAAACCCAAGCAACACCTCCCTTACCCAATGCATGTGTGCAGACTCCTTCAACATTTTGATGTTCAAATTCCTGAAATCGAGTGTGTTGTTCGTCTACCTGAGAAGACTCATGCCTTTTCTGACATTTCTTTGGGAAAGATGGACATCGAATACTACGGTAATCGATGTTTCTATTTTGATGAGGCGGCTATTCTGAAGGCTCAGGGGAACGTTCAGCAGGCTGCGGATCAGCTGGGTGTTGATTCTCAGCAGCTAGAGGAGGAGTAGGCTGCTTTTGACCAGCAGGCCGGAGGGAGTGGGAGTGTGCCCCATGATGACCCTACTGATGGAATTAATTTTGATATGCCGGAGTCCTGGAACTCCCAATTTGCACAACACAGGGTCTATATCGATGAGAGGCTGGATATTTTTGATGGGAAGTTTGCCTCCATGGGACATCAGGCTGAGGAGTTTAGGAACATTATGACTGGTCGGGCTGATAGGATTGATGGACGCTTGGATGCTTTGGAAATCCAAGCTCAAGAGCAAAGGGCAACCTTATTCGACATGAGAGCTCAGATGGATCTCCAGCATTCTGCTCTTCATGGTAGACTTGACGCACATTCCGATCGTATGGATGCTAGCTTTGGCCATGTGCGCTCCGACCTCAGTCAGATTCTGTCAGCTCTTGGGCGATTTTAGCCATATCCTCGCGATGATGATCAGCAGCCACCCTCTGTCTGAGTCCAGATGTTCCTTTGCACTTCTTTTTTTTTATGACTATGTCTTTATTTTAGCTATGTTAAACTTTTTGAGTATTTTGTTGTTTTTGGAGTTGGGTGTACTTTGATTCAAACTCTAGTTTTATGGTCTATTTATGGTTTGTTGGAATGATGAATTTATGACATCTATGCATTACTCAAGTTTTCTTCATAATTTTCATGTTCTTCAAAGTTTCTTTATTGCTTCATAGTCATATTTTTCTTATTATTTACTCTTCAGGGGTAAGTTTTCTTATTGGTATCCCTCATTCTCCACCTTGTTTCCAAATTTTATCTTTTTTGATCATGACAAAAAGGGGGAGAAAGGAGATTAAAGAGAAAGAGCATATTTTTTTTCCGCTTTCTTGCTTATACTCTGATGACTTATGCTCTTGCTCTGATACCAATGAGCACTTGATTATGTTTATTATTGTATTACGTTGTGCTTGGCAGTTTCTGGATTGTACAGGTTAAAAAGGTTCCTAGATTGAGGGGGAGCTCTCAAGTGCTAGAGGTTTAATTATTTTGTCATCATAAAAAAGGGGGAGATTGTAAAATCAAGTCTCCGATTAAGGCGGATTAATTTTGATGATGACAATGTAATTAAATTATGGACTTAAAGTGAAGAATGCAAGCCCAACATTAAAGAAGATCAAGTGCTTAGTTATTTATTCATTCTCATTTAATTTTAATGTATTTTATTTTATTTATGAGAGTGGGTAGTTTAGGTTTTTATTCTCACATAAGGTCACATGATAATTATGCATGCAAGGTTGAGATTAAAACCAATTAAGCTTGAAGAGAGAATTGAAAACAATGTTAGAAAAACTTAATTTTTCCAACATCAAGCAATTCACTCGAGTGATTCTCAAAACACTCGAGTGATTTATGAATTTTCAGTAATATAGCCGTTGGATAAAGTAAAAAGGCAACCCTATCAGAGTTGACCAAAACACTCGAGTGTTTTCAAAAAGACTCGAGTGTTTTGGGTCTGACAGCAATTTTTCTAAACATTAGAAGAGGACAAAAAGGGAGAATAACTTGATTTTTCCTTCCCTTTTGTCCCCTCACTTACATTCTGAAGTGTTGACCTCATTTACTACAACAAGCCAATACTCTTTCATTGATTTCCATCTCTCTCAATTGTTAAAATCTTTTCTCTCTCTAAACTCAACCAAGCATTCATCTTTATTATTGTCTTAGTGAGTTAAGAGAGTGTGCTTTAATTGTAAGAGAATTATTTGTTGTAGAATTCTCAAACACTCATACACTTCTTGTTCTAAAAATCTTGGTTGGTAACCAAGTGTACCTAAGTGGGTCTTAGGTTCATTCAAGACTTGAGAGGTTCTCAAGCAAGGGCTAAGAGGTTCTTAGCTTTGGTGGAGCTCTTGGAGGTTCCAAGGAGCAAAAGAAGAAGGGACTCTTCATCACCAAATCAAGTTGGGGTAGAAATTTCAAGAGTTTGGTACACTCTTGAAAAGGGTTAGGATTGAGTGAGGAATCTCAATTTAGCCTTGTAATTTCTAACAATTTGATTACTAGTAGAAACCCCTAAGTTGATTAGGGGGACTGGATTAGCACTCTAGATTGAGTGTGAACCAGGATAAATTGGTGTTGTCTCTCTCTTTATAGCTTTCTTAGATTTCAAGAAAAACCAAACCCTAAGTTCTCTAGAAAGGGGCTTTTACAATTCAAGTAGAAATTGGTAGCAATTAAATTGTTTTCAACTTGTTATACCTTCATTTAATTGCCCTCTACTTTGATTAATATCAGCTCTTGCCTAGTCTTTAAGATATTGAATCATTTGGCTAAATTTCTCTGAAACTGAATTTTTCTGTTCTGCATAAAACACTAGAGTGTTTTCCAAATCACTCGAGTATTTAGTAGGTTTTCACTCGAGTGTTCTTAAAATCACTCGAGTAAATTGCCCAGTTTCAGAAAATCAAGCTTTTGATCAATTATCTTTTAATTGCACCGAAAATTAGTCACTGTTGCTTTCATATTACTATTCACCCCCCCTCTAGTAATTGCTAAGCCCGCTTGTTGGTTTCCAACATGCTTTCCTTTGGTTTTGGACTAATGGGTGCCCTCCTCATACCTTGGACTTATGGATTCTCTCCTTCAACCTTGGACTTATGAATGCTCTCCATGAGCCTCGAGCCTATGGATTCTCTCCTTCCGTCTTGGACTTATGGATGCTCTCCTTTCGTCCTGGACTTATGGATGCTCTCCTTCAGCCTTAGACTTGTGGATGTTTTCCATGGGCTCTTGCTTGCCATAAGCTCTGTTGACGTTTTTATTAGGTTGCTAAGTTTTCCTTGTCCTTTCGGGATTTTCCTTAGTTAAGCGTGCTTGTGTAAGATCCGTTTTGGGATTCTGTTTTGTAAGTCGATTTCGGCCCAATTATATTAATGAAACTAAATGTTTTCAATTTCACTGTGTTATTTCTTTACTGTTTAAATTCTGTTGCTTAAGAACTCGAAACTCAGACCGTTAGCCATGGTTGGTTTCTTGGATCGCGAGTCGACCGCTCCAATCGTGGGTATTGATCGATGTAGCGTTCGGGTATCTTTTGTACCTAGTAATGTTATGAGCTCGTAAGCGAAATTAGAGCCTTGAACATAAATTTCTTCTGTTAGGTTCGGTGGCGAGCCAAACGTAAGGAAGACTAGTACGTAGACAACAGAATTAAAGTAAAGGTTTTATTTATGAATCACGCATGTATGATAATACAATGGCTTTCATGTATTCCGAAGAACTGAAGAAGTTCTTAGCTGTGGTATGCTTTAAGCTATGCAACATTCCAAGTGTTGTTTATGGCTTCACTAAAGAGCATTTCAAGCCGATAGTTGCCTTAGTCGATTTTGGAAGAGATCCGATATGGTCCTTCCCAGTTACGGGCGAGTTTGCCATCTTTGGCATTTTTCAGCCCGATGTCGGCTCTTCGTAGGACCAAATCTCCCTCTTCGAAATATCGTGGATTGACTGACTTGTTGTACTCTTTGCTTGCCTTGACTTGGATTTTCTTTCTTGTTCTATAGCAAATTCTCGGACCTCGTGAGTTAGGATGAGATTTTCCCTGAGGAGCCTGTTGTTGGACTCTTGGGTGTTGCTCATCCTGAAGGTCGGTATTTGCCGCTCAATAGGGATGACAACATCACATCCGTAAGTAATCCGAAATGGAGTTTCACCTGTGGAGGTTTGCATGGTCGTTCTGTATGACCACAATACCTCAAGGAAATTTTCCACCCATCTGCTTTTTGCTACCTCTAGCCTTTTCGTTATTCCTCGAATGATCGACCTATTGACGGCTTCCACCTGATCATTGGTCTGGGGGTGTTCAACCGAAGAGAAGTGATGCTTGATCTTTTAGTCGACCATCATATCCTTGAAGGAGCTCGAAGTGAACTGCGTCCAATTGTCGGTTACCAACGAATGGGGAACTCCAAATCTGGATATGATGTTACTCTTTAAAAACTTCTAGATCTTAGCAGAGGAGATAGTGGTGAGGGGTTCTACTTCCACCCATTTGGTGAAATAGTCTATTGCCACCATTACGAACTTGAAGCCCCAAGGAGCAGTAAGGTATTTGCCGATTATGTCCATTCCCCACTGGTAGAACGGCCAGGGAGCGGACAGTGTGTGTAACTCTTCTGGGGGTTTTTCGGTAGACATCACTGTGGAGCTGACAACGTTCGCACCTTTTGACGTTGTCTATCGCATCCTTTTGCAGGGTCGGCCAGTAGTATCCTGCTCCCCCGTGGACCAACGATTTTTCCCCGACGTGGTGACTCCCTACTCCCCCGTGGACCTGCACTAAGACTTCTTCGGCTTGCGTTGAGTCAAGACATCTGAGCATTGGATTGTCGACTCCTCTTCGGTATAACACTCCGTCAAGTATGGTGTATTCAGCCACTTGTTTTATGACTTTTTTGGCTTCTAGGGGATCTTGGGGAACGATCGCTTGCTGGAGGTAGGCAGTGATGAGTGTCATCCAATTTTCCGACAAGGAAACATCTAGGACAACGCTTGATCCTTGAATGGTTTCCTGTATCAGTGAATTGTTGTGACCTGATTCTTTGGTGCTGGCGAGCTTGGAGAGTATGTCAGCTCGGTTGTTGGACTCTCGAGGAATGTGAGTGATTTCCAAGTGTGAAAACTAGGTAGCTAGGAACCTAACCTTTTCCAAATACTTATGAAGGATAGGTTCCTTCGCTTGGTACTCGCCCTTGACTTGAGAGACTACCAGCTGTGAATCTGAAAAGATCCGTATCGTGGTAGCCCTCATTTCCTTGGCGAGCCTCATCCCCGTGAGAACAGCCTCATACTCGTCCTGGTTATTGGACGTGGAGAATTCAAACGTGAGTGAATACTTTAAGCTGATTCCTTCCTCGTTTTCGAAGATAACTTCAGCCCCTGCACCCTTCCAATTATTGGGTCCATCGACATAGAGGGTCCAGATCTGGGAGTTAGATCCTATAGAAAGTTCGGTAAACTCGACCACGAAGTCTGCTAATACCTGTGATTTTATTGCCCTTCAAGGTTCATACGCTCGGTTGAACTCGGAAAACTCAATCGACCAGGAAACCATTCTCCCAGCGAGGTCGGGCTTTTGCAATACTTGCCTTATTGGCTGATCGGTTCTGACGACGATCTTGTGGCTCTGAAAGTATTGTCTTAGCCTCCTCGTCGTGATTATGCGGCAGAAAGCCACCTTCTTTAACTTGGAGTATCTGGTTTCAGGCCCTAGGAGTGCTTTACTGACAAAGTAAATGGGCGACTCCGTTTGTCTTGATTCTATCACTAACACCGAGCTAATGGCGTGTTCACCGAATGAGAGGTACAAGTAAAGGATTTCTCCTTCTTCTGGGCTCGTCAGTACGGGAGGTGTGTGATGTGTGCGTGGCATACATATTATTTCCTTATTAGTTTGTACTTATTATAATAAATAATCATGCATTTCATTATAATTTAGCATGCATTTAGATCATATTTCACTTGGAAAGGTTTTCTTGTGTTTTTGATGTGTAGATTGATTATTTTGAGGCTTGGAGCATTGGAAAATAAAGGATAAATCAAAGAAGATATGCTAAGAGATTTTGTGAGCAAAAATCTAGAAAAAGATAGAGATAGAAGTATGTGAGAGGAAGGAGATTGCTATTGGGCTTATTTTGTTATTTGGGCCCAACACTTGGAGGAAGGAAAATCTATAAAAGGGATAAGATAAAAACCCAGTAACGGAACATTAGTAGTAGTAGTAGTAGTAGTAGTAGTATAGTAGTATTTTATCTATCATAGCCAGAAACAAATTAGAAAATAAGGATTCAAGGTTATTGCACAACTCTCTCCATGAAGAACTAGAAGACGTTTGAAGACGGAAGAAAATCCTCATCTTTCATCTTTTGGTTATTTCTACCTTTTATTCCTTTATTCTTATTTTTTGGTTTGTATTATGTATATGATTGCGTAGTTTTCCGTTTCTAAGGATTAGGATTAGCCCACGGAGGCATTGACATGATATTTTGATATTTGTCTCTTATTAATATTTATTTATTTTAGATTTGATTATGGTGTTCTTAATGCTTGTGATTGTGTCGGATCCCACTATTGCATGATCCCAGATAGTAAGGGAAGTACCGAAAGGTGAACCTTAGTATTAGAAAATACATAATTAAACTTTCGGTTTTAGATCACGAAAGTAGTTCTAATCCTTGAGAGGATTCAATGAACTATCATAGATCTTAATGGATTTAATGTACCCTAATTACCACGAAAGTAGGAATTAGGCCTCATTGGGTACTGTGCTAAGATTCTGAAAGGAACTAGTATTCTACATTAGGATAATTCACCTTCAAAATAAATATAATTTTAATAAGAGATATATCTTTAAATGATTGTCAATGTTGATATGTGGTGAAACTAATCCTTAGAAGATTTAATTCTTATCTCATACCTTAAGATATATTTTATTTTATTTTATATCTCAATCCAATCTTTTATTTTATTTTTCATATATCTAATAGATTCGTTTAGCTAATTTATAGTTGCAATTAGTTGGTAGTTAACAAATAAAGTCCCTGTGGAGACGATACTCTTTTTATACTACTACTTGACATAATCCGTGCGCATGCGGGGCGTATCAAGTTCTTTGGCGCTGTTGCCAGGGGATTTTGTTTTTGTTAATATTGACTGTTATTATAAGTTGATTAGACTAAACACTTTTTTTAGTTTCTATTTTGTTATAGATCTAGTATGGAAAATAGTGGACCAAGATGGACACCTGACATGAGTCTTGAAGAGTATATGGGAAAATGGGAGTTAGCTCAACAAGAATATATGCGAAAATGGGAAGAATGGGATGAGTGTTGTAATTCTCATTTGGAATATCCTACACCACAATATTTTGCATAGTCGGTTGTTAATGAGCTTTCACATGTGGATTCATTTTCATATATTCCAACACATCAGAAGTCCAGCTTGGAGATCAGGCGTGAGAATCTCACAATATATGAAGAAAAGTTGATTGATTCTATATTAGCTAAACTCGAGAGGTTAGAAAATCAATTTGCACAACTATCAACTTCATCCACAAGAGATATCAGCTCGTTTCCAACTCACACCGAAACTAAAGAGACAATTGAAGGTAGTGAGGATGAAGTGATTGAAGAGTTCCCAATGCAAGACATGAGTGATGTAGTAAGCAAAGAGCAGATGATGGAGAAGCCTTGTCAAACAATCACTATGCATAATGTGAGTGAGGAGGCAATCAAACAAATGCATGATGTGAGGGAGGAGGTAATCCAAAAAGAAGAAGAATTTTTAATGGAATTTGCATATGGCAGCCTGTGTGTAGGGACTATAAAAAATTTGGAGTTAGACACATGTATTGGTTTCCATGGTGTTTCGACTTTTCAAAGTTGGCTTTTCCTAATTGTCTATCTTCCTCCTTTGTGAAACAATTGATTTTGGAGTCTGGATCATTGCCTAAGTACTCTGAGATACCATCATTAGTGATGAAGGCTTCAAAGATTGCTCGCAAAGTCAAGCTCCTTGGGCACCACAAGAATTCTATGAATACTTTGGGTGATGTCACTATTATTTCCTTTGATCCAGGAGGAATTAAAGAAGAATTCATATCAATTCTCCAAGGTAGAACTTTCAAAAAATGGGACCTAGGAGGAATAAGTTGTTGTGCTAAGTTTGTCACTTGGCCCTTGTGTCACAAGATATGGGATCCAGGTAGAACTTTCATAGGTCAAGCTTAGGACCTAAAATAAGCGCTTCTTGGGAGGCAACCCAAGTTTTAAATCGCTTTTGAATTATACTTTAGGATTTAAATATGTTTTATTACGGGGTTTGGTCTTTGTTTTGTAGGTTTGTTAATGATTGGAGTATCGAGGAGTTGATTTAAGAGCATAAAAGAATTGATTTGAAGAGAATATAACAATTTGAAGAACTATGGGGAAGCCACGACGTGTACCAAGGCCATGGGAGTTTAAAAAAAAGTTTTCAGGTCACTGTGGGCAGGGCGTGGTACGTACCATGGCCATGGTTCGTCATCCAGCAAGCTCCGTGAGTAGGCCGTGGCAGGTGCCATGCCCACGACACACTGTTTGAAGAGAAATTAAAATAAAAAAATTACACCGCTTTTTTCAAATTTCGGACCCCCTTACTCCTTCTTCTCCAAGCCCCTCCTCCTCATCTCCATGTGCAGCATCGGTAACTTCCGCCCCTCTCCCACGACCTCCATCCTCACCAGCCGCGCCCCAACCCTAACAGTCAAGCCACACACAATCACGGGCAGTAGCCAAATACAATCCTTGAACCCCCAACTTTCTAATTTCAAACCCCAAACACCCTGTTTGATAAAAAAACCGGGTTTGATTGGGTGTTTAGATCAATTCTTTTGAGCTGCAACTTCCTTTTCCAGCCTCATGAGGAAACCGCAATTGGTGGTTGAAACAACTAAGAAACCCTAGGAACACACCTAGAAGGGGGGGTTGAATAGGTGTAAAAGAAACCTTGAAAGATTTTCGAACGAAACAAATCGAAACAATTAAAACAAATGATTTTTGCAAATTCTACAGCATTTAATCGATTAATCTGAAATTTAATCGATTAAACCTGAAAGTTCAAATTCTCTTAATTGATTAAATGAACACTTAATCGATTAAATCTGACAGAAAACAGAAAAATCAATTTTTCATTCGAATACGAAAATCAATCAATTAACACTCAAGATCAGAGATTCAGCGAAAACAATTAACACCTATATTCTTATTGATTACCTAGGTTATGAAAATGATTTTCCCAAACTTAATTTGAACAATAAAGATTCAATTCAATCAATTATGAAAATCACTCTTTTCTAGGTTTTCAACCAAGAACACAATCAATGACTTGAATTGTAAAGAGTAAGAGTTTAGAGATACGACACAGTGATTTATCCTGGTTCACTTTCATCCGCTTGAAAGCTACATCCAGTCCCCTCTTCAACCAAGAGAGATTCTTCACTATGAGGAATTAGAGTTCTCAAATTACAAGTAAGTGCCTCACAAGACTCCCTTCTTGCTAGCCTACAAGAGATACTCCACACCCTTGCCTTGTAATCCTATTGATCTTCTCTCTAATCTAACCTCTACCCCTTGTTGATAATCGACACAACAAGTCTTCTTTGCTTGATGATAATCCACACACCAAGGCTTCACTTTGCTTGATTCACAATCAAGACTTTCTTCTTCTCCAATGAGATTTGCTTGATGATAATCGACACACCAAGGCTTCTTGTTTGTTGTAGATGGCTTGCCTTCTTGCAAAGATTACAACACAATAGAAAACACAATGACACTCCTATGAATCTCATTCAATAGCTATGACAATTCACAATAAGAGATTCAAAGGTTCTTGATCAAAGAATATGAAAATATGAAAGCTTTGATCTTTGAAATTGAGAGAGAATAGAATGGCTTGATTCTTGTAAAATTGATTATGAAAGTGTTCTAATTAATCACAAAGATTAGGAAAAGGTTTTTATAGAATACCCAAAAGTTGTAGCACTTGAAAACTGATTTTGAGAAGTGAAAATCGTATTTTAAAAAACCAGTTCAACAGTGTTTAATCGATTAAATCTTCACTTAATCGAGTAGTAATCGATTAAATTCATCCTTAATCGATTAAATCCATACTGCACATTTTAGAAACTTTTTTTCTCAAAACTAAACCTTTCCTTTCAAACCTTTAAGCCACCTATTGATTCTAGGTTAAGTGAAAACTCAAATTATGATTTAATCATGACTATGATAGAGATTCACTACCCTCTAAATAAACTCTAACCAAATAAAAGACCTAAGAAGCTTGAGAGGCAAAAGATAAAACAATTACAATTACACTCAAACTAAGTCTTCATGAGCTTGTTTTCTCTCTTCACTTGATGTTTGTTGTTGCTTGTTGAACAAGAAACTTGATCAACATCTTTGTAGCTTGTTCAAAACACTTTGTAACCTTTTGTCATTATCAAAACATTCACCATGGAACTAACACCTCATAGCAAGGTGAGCTCTTTCCATTTTTATTTTCATTTTTTATTTTTTTCTCTCACGAGTTTTTATTTTACATTAAGGACAATGCAAAATTTAAGCTTGGGGGAGTGCATTGCATTTTGCATTTAGTTTAGGATCATGTAGTATATTTTTCATTCATCACGCATTTTTTATTTTTTTCGTATGCATATAAATTAAAACAAAATCATTCATTTTGCATTCATTTAGTTAACTCACCATTTAGGCGATTTAACTTATATATGTTTTGGTATATACCGGATGTACTTCCTTATGAATATTATTTATGATAGTGAGTTAGCCTATGAGAATCTATATGTTTGGAATGATGGTTGCGTGAATAATCCTTAGGATGCTGATAATTAGTTAAAGTTTATTGTAATTCTTGCTCTTCATTGAATTAGCAAATAAATGTGAGTTTTTGAGGCTAAAAGGGGTAAACATAATGAATATTTTTTAAACCCCTCTTCTTTCTTGATATTTGAGTGTTGTTCACTTTGACTGTGGATTCTAGAACTTGACCTGTGACCATCTTGAGAGTGATAATTGTTTGCATGCATGAATATGATAAAGACACCTAGGATTGTTTTTCTGGCCTTCAAATATTTTGATAAACATTTTTCCTTAGTTTCCCATTTTGTGCCTAATGAAATAATTATTTTCTTTGGTACCCATTTAATAATTGTTATATATCTTTGGTATCCTTTACAAAGTGAATGGTGCAATTGGGAAAATATTTATTCAATAGAAGATGTTACAATGGTGCTATTAAGTCTCTATATCTCTCCTTATTTCAAAAGAAAAGAAAAAAATTTTGATATCTGAAAAAATTAAAGAATAAAGGAAGAGAATAGAGAGAAAAAGAAAAAAAAGAATGAAAGATGAGTGATTATTTGGAGTTGATATGTAGTTACAGTGATTGTATGCTCCTTTCATATTTTTAAAGGGGAATTTGTGTTTATGATTATATTTTTTTAGCCCTTTGCGTGATATTTTGTTTCTTATACCCCACCTGACATCTTTAGCCATGGCCCCATTACAACATAAATAAGACCTTTTGATTCTTGCATGCTTTCAATAGTTTCAGTGGAGATTTTGGTCTATGGTCAAGCTTATGGTAATTCACTTTCATAGATGAACTTGAGTGATATGTCTTTACCTTCTTATACACATTGAGTGAAAGTGAGCAGAGTGACCCCTTTAGTGATGAGCAAGGTTGTAATAAGTTTAAGATTCTAATTGGGCAAACTTTTGATTATTTCATGATTGGTTAGTGGATGTTAGTTTGGGAGAATTGCAGGTTATGTCACTTGATAGAATTTGTTTTAAGGAAGTTGCATTTTTGTGCATGTCATTATCGGATTATGAGTTTTGTTGTTTGATTGATGAGTTAGTTCACATTTCATATAGGATTCATTCATTGCATTGCATGTTTTGCTTGAGGACAAGCAATGATTCAAGCTTGGGGGAATTTGATGTGTGTGTAACATACATATTATTTCCTTGTTAGTTTGTATTTACTTTATTAAAAAATCATGCATTTCATTATAATTTAGCATGCATTTAGATCATATTTCACTTGGAAAGGTTTTCTTGTGTTTTTGATGTGTAGATTGATTATTTTGAGGCTTGGAGCATTGAAATATAAAGGACAAATCAAAGAAGATATGCTAAGAGATTTTGTGAGCAAAAATCTAGAAAAAGATAGAGATAGAAGCATGTGAGAGGAAGTAGATTGTTATTGGGCTTATTTTGTTATTTGGGCCCAACACTTGGAGGAAGGAAAATCTATAAACGGAAGAAGATAGAAACCCGGTAACAGAACATTAGTCATAGTAGAATATTAGTAGTAGTAGGATTAGAATTAGAATTAGGATTATTTTCTCTATCATAGCCAGAAAAAAATTAGAAAATAATGATTCAAGGTTGCACAACTCTCTCCATGAAGAACTAGAAGGCATTTGAAGACGGAAGAAATTCCTCATCTTTCATCTTTTGGTTATTTCTACCTTTTATTCCTTTATTCTTATTTTTTTTGTTTGTATTATGTATATTATTGAGTAGTTGACCATTTCTAAGGATTAGGATTAGCCCATGGAGGCATTGACATGATATTTTGATATTTGTCTCTTATTAATATATATTTATTTTAGATTTAATTATGGTGTTCTTAATGCTTGTGATTGTGTCGGATCCCACTATTGCATGATCCTAGATAGTAAGGGAAGTATCGAAAGGTGAACCTTAGTATTAGAAAATACATAATTAAACTTAAGGTTTTAGATCACGAAAGTAGTTCTAATCCTTGAGAGGATTCAATGAATTATTATAGATCTTAATGGATTTAATGTACCCTAATTACCACGAAAGTTGGAATTAGGCCTCTTTGGGTACGGTGCTAAGATTCTGAAATGAACTAGTATTCTACATTAGGATAATTCTCCTTCAAAATAAATCTAATTTAATAAGATATATATCTTTAATTGATTGTCAATGTTGATATGTGGTGAAACTAATGCTTAGAAGATTTAATTCTTATTTCATATCTTTAGATATATTTTATTTTATTTTATATCTCAATCCAATCTTTTATTTTATTTTTCATATATCTAATAGATTCGTTTAGCTAATCTATACTTGCAATTAGTTGGTAATTAACAAACAAAATCCCTATGGAGATGATACTCTTTTTATACTACTACTTGACAGAACCCGTGCGCTAGCGGGGCATATCAAGTTTTTTGGCGTTGTTGTCGGGGATTTTGTTTTTATTAATATTGATTGTTATTATAAGTTTATTAGACTAAACATTTGTTTAGTTTCTCTTTTTTTATATATAGATCTAGTAAGGAAAATAGTGGACCAAGATGGACACCTGACATGAGACTTGAAGAATACCAGAAATCTTCAAGGAGTTAGCTCGGCAAGAATACATGCAAAAATGGGAAGAATGGGATGAGTGTTGGAATTCTCCTTTTGAATATCCTACACCACAATATTATGCACAACTGGTTGTTGATGAGCTTTCACATGTGATTCTTATTCATATATTCCAACACCTCAGAAGTCCAGCTTGGAGATCATGCGTGATAATCTTATAATATATGAAGAAAAGTTGATTGATTCTATATCAACTAAACTTGAAAGGTTAGAAAAACAATTTTCACAACAAGCAACTTCATCCACAAGAGATCTCAGCTCGTTTCCAACTCACACCGAAACTAAAGAGACAATTGAAGGTAGTGAGGATGAAGTGATTGAAGAGTTCCCAATGCAAGACATGAGTGATGAAGTAATGATTTGGGTCCAATATATGATGTTTTGAGCATGATTTATACTCCCTTTTACTATGATTTGACTTGTTTCTCTTGTAAATTAAGGATTTTTAGTATAGTTTTAGGAATTGTTATTAGATTAGGATTCTTTGAATGTTTTGATCCATTTTGTGTATGTTTCAGGTACTTTCGGAGCTTAATTGAAGAAAATAATTATGGAGCTGAAAAGAGGACGAAAGGACCTTGAAAATGGCACAATAACGGAGCGAAACGGAGTCGGAGCAGGGCTACACGCCCAGGCGCCCAGCCCCTTTTAGTAGCGCCCAGGCGTGTGGCTCTGGGCGCCTAGGCGCACATGACATGTTCAGGCCCAATTGGGCCACTTTCTGATCAGTTTTGCTCCAATTCAATTAGGATTAGTTTTAGACTTTTAATATAGGTTTTTACATTAGGTTTTGTAGACTTTTCAGAGGCAATTAGAGATTAGAATAGAATTTAGGATTAGAGAAGAGAGACTAGTTCTGCAATTGAGAGCAAGGAGGCAAGGCACAAGGATTCAAGATCAACATTGCTGGAGGGATCCACTTGATGATTGAAGATCTCTTGGTGGTAAATTGATTATTGTCTATGATGATTAGTTTTTCCCATCTTTGTATTTCTTCTCCCAATATGTATAACTAAACCTCTTGTTAGGAATAAGGTGGATTTGTATGGATCTTAATTTGGCTATTTATTCATGAATTAATGTTTTTTCCTTTTAAATCAATTGTTTGGCTGCATTTTAATTACAATTCATAGAATCGGCCACTTTATGTTTTGCTGTGATAATCTGAACCTTAATTGGAAAATTAGGATTTAGATTAGGTCTTTCAACCAAACAATATAATTATTGTAACATCTCAAATTTATTTAATACAAAATAACTTAACAAAATATAGGTTTATTATTTCAAAAGTTGAAAAGTATCGAGATTTTACAAATTGATATTAAGAGCGACATAATATAGTTCTCCCTTTTTGAAAGCTCTGCTGCGGAATCCGTTGTCCCAATGATACCTAAAATGTTAAACCACGAGGAGTGAGACATTTTCAAATTATTTAAACAAAAGGATTATAAGAGATCATAATAAAAATCAGAGAACGCAGAAAGTCGATATAAAAATATATTTGCCATACTTAAGCTCATTTTCAAAATAACATTACACCAAGTCTATGATCCTGCACGACACAAAAAATAATTCATACAGAAAGTATTAATAACACTATTTATTTACAAGTCAAATATCAAATATTCTCCCTATATATTTAAGTGTTCCCAATTAAATCAATTAGAACTGTTTAATATAAATTACCTATTAAGAACAAAAAAAATACAATGGACATAATTAGCAACGACAAGCAACTAACATTCACTGAGTCAAATAAGCAGAACAACCGCACTCAAGAAATCAAACCACCAAAGTAAACACACACAATTAATCAACACACTCAAGTGTGTCTCAGTTTTTACATAAAGTAAATCAACTCCCTATGGTTCTTCACTTCCTACTTTCATGTTAAAAAGAAGACTAATAATATAATTCTTCGTTATATACTTTATTAATTATACTCTAATTTTAAATTGAATTGATAAAGTAGATTTTTAGTTCTAATTTACTACCTGTAACATCCCGAATTTTAACCTGTAGTATAATTATAATAATGATGGAGTGGAATAATAATAATATTGATTTGTATTTACTATAATTAATTAATAAATAAATAAATAAAGAGTGGGTTTTTGTATGTGAAGGGAAACCCTAATCCCTGGGTTGATGAGCCACCGCCCCTATGGTCCCTCTCTCTATCTCCCTCGTCTCCTTTAGGGTCGGCCGCCACCCACCTTGCCGTCGTCGCCATACAACCAGAAGCACCATCACTGCCTTCATATCTCTCTCCCCTCTGGTCCGCGTGCGCATTCGCGTGTCCTTTTTTTCCCCCAGTCGCGATTTGCGACTCGCTGCCATCATGGAGAAGATCGTCGCCCCGTCACCTCCTCCATGCCTCGCGGTGGATTCGAATATTACGAGCCTCCACGCCGCCGTCATCGGGGGTCCCCGATGTTGTTCTCTGTGGGCTGCAAACCGAACCAGGAGCACCGCCGCCTAACACCCCCTATCCAACCTCGCTCCGACCCGAACCGACGCCGCCATCGATAGTATCCCCCCCAAACCTTCTTTTTCGTGCCTCGCTCTTGCGATCCCATCTCTCTCTCCCTTCTTCGCTCCTCCCGTCGCTCCACTAGCCAGCCCCGTCGCCACACACACAACCACCCTTTCTCCAAACGCACGGCTCAAACCCTTCAACCTTCCTCTTCCTTCTTCAACACAGCAGACCCCATTGCCCCCTGCACCCCACTTTCGAATTTCAGCACCCCGGATCACTAAAGCTTCACGGATCACTGCTCCTTCTTGTCGGCAAGCCCCGAAGTTGAGGTTATCTCTTTATTTTCATTAATCGAGGTAAGGGGTGTTTTACCTTGCTTTAGAGAGTACTTTCTAGTTAGTTATAATACCTGCTAAGAATATATGTGTATGCTTGTGATTGAATCTTAGGGTAATTAATCGAAACTAAAAGTAAAGGATGAAAATAAACAAAAAAAAATCTAATTGGATAGTGTGATTTGAAATATGTGTTTTAAGTGCAAAATGTAAATATGGATTATCGCAAGTTATAGATTATGATGTATGTTTGCTACTCCCTCCGTTTCATAATATTGGTCTTTTTAGGGTTGGACACGCAGACTAAAAAAGTGTTGATTATGATGATTATTGTAAGTTTTATGTGTATTTTATCAAAAATACCCCTATTTAATATTTTTATTTTATCAATGCATAATTATGACTTAATGACCGGAAAAACAGAACCAGCTTCACGTTTCAAGTACTACACCACTACAACCAGCTTCTCACGTATTTCAAGTACTACACCATTACAACCAGCTTCACGTTTCAAGTACTACACCACTAGTCCACTACTACTAACTGACTGGAAAAACTCTTCATATTTCTTATAATTTCGTTTTCCCACCAAATTTGTTTTCCCACCAAATATTTTTTTTGCCCACAATTTTTTTGCTTTGCTCTTAAAAATAGAAATTTCAGATTTCCCTCTCAATTTTACTTATAAATATTGAAATAGTACCGTCCACCAAAAAAAGACTTAAGTACCGTCCACCAAAAAAAATAAAAAGACTAAGTACCGTAGCATTGAGAGACGTTTCATTTATCTATGTATTGAGAGGTGTTATACATTAACTTCTTATCAGAAAATAAGATGATAAAAATGTATTTATAATTAATGAATGAAAGAGATGATAAAAATAAAATTAATGAGGAGTGAATGAAATGATTGGATGGAAGGTTAGAATTGGAAAGAAAAATATGTTTATGTATTGGAATTGTAAAAGGACCAAAGGTATGAAACAAGAAAAAATGGCCAAAAGGACCAATATTATGAAACGGAGGGAGTATTTGATTATATATATGCTCAAGGTTAAAATGCTATTATGTATGGTTATTGGGAAAATATAAATATGGTTGGACTGTACTTAAGTTGATTGTAGATGATGATGATATGTTGAATGAAGAAAAGAGATGCTAAATAAAGACACAAAGGGAAAATTGAATTGTATGAGGATATGTACAATCAATTATGTGTTTCGGGAATTGGTTTGATATATGAGGAACGAAATGATGATTGGTATGACATTGAGATGCAGTTAAGCCTTAACCCAGAGAAAAAGAAAAAGCGCGATGCAGTTTAGCTGTAACCCAGAGATAAAAAAAAGAAAAGGGCGATGCGGTTAAGCCGTAACCCAGAGAAAAAGAAAACGGGAGATGCGGTTAGGCCATAACCCAGAGGAAAAAGAGAAATGAAAAGTGAAAGCAAGAAAATAGCAAAAGGGAATGAAAAGAAAGAAAAAAGTAAAGAAAAGAGAAATGTATTAGAAATGAGAAAGAAAATATATTAAGTAAAGTGATAAGAATGATGGACGAAAGAAAAGATTATAGATGTGTATGAATTTGAATTGTTCGGGTTTGCTATGTTTGGAACTATATGAAATATTTGTGTTTGACTTAGTCGGTTATTATGTCTAGTTAGAAACTACTTCTCTACTTCATGTGTAAAGCTCACCCTTGCAACCATTTTTACAGGTTCAAAGTTTGAGCAGACACAGTTTAAGGTCGAGCAGGAATAACACTCCACGTGGTGGAGTGCTCGTTCATTATTTTATGAGTGGACTGTAGTTTAATTATGTGAAAAACGGTTATTTTTGGTAATTTAAAATTTGTAATAGTTATGCGCCCTAAACTTGTATTAGTAAGGGCATGAGGATATAATCGAATGTAAAATGTGCCTGTTTTATGTTTTAAAATGTTCTGGTCTAAACAGGTACAAACAGGAAATTTTGGGGAAAGTCTGTAAAATAGAGCAAACTCTGCCGGATTTTCGTCGAAATTTTCAAGTCCATATTTTTATAAATCTTAGTTTAACTAAATATTTGTAAGGGTATTACACTACCTTTCCCCAATTTCATTATAAACCCAATAATCCATGTGCTTAAATAATAGAAAATGACTCCTCTTTACCTTAGGGTCCTAGCAATAGAGACATTACCACCATCACATCCGCGTCTTACTCGAGCGTCAGGGTCAACAATAACGTGCTAGATCTAAATAAAGACACACGTTAAAACTAATTACAACATTAAAACTATATATATATACATACATCAACTAAATTCATTTTTGTCAAAATAATGATCGTTATACAATAAAAATATATCACTTTTCCCCAAAATATCTCTTTATTTGAAAATATAGGGATAATAAAAATATTTATGGATCGTAAAATAAATTACATAGATAGGTAGAGGGAGTTGAGAAGATTATATACCTAAGAAGGATTTGAGATTGAACGATTGGATCTTGAATTATTGGATCAGGAAGATAAAGAAAAATCAAAATTTCCTTTCCTTCGTGTTTCTCTCTTCGTCGCCCTCTGATCCACACTTTCTATCTCTTTTTTTGTTCTCTCTCTCTTACGCTGAAGGCCTTAAGGCCATAATTTTCTTTCATACATTTATGTAAAATAATATTGTATTTTTAATTACTCAAAACTGATTGAAAATTAATAAAATTACCGGTTGATAGCTATTTCGTAAGAAAAAGTATCAAAATTCAAATATTAATATATGTTTTAAATCTTAACATCAAACTTGACAAAGTGTAATATTCAGATTTTCGAAATAACAAATTATTAAATATAACTTATACCAGTAAGATATTAAACTAGTTCGAGAGCTTAAAATAAAATAGTCTCAGAACGCTATGAAAACTTACAGGAATGTTTAAAATATTAAATTAAATATATCTTTCTAAAGAAACTATTTATGAAAATGCCTCTAAGACTTGTCAGTTGAGCTCCCTGTCAAAATATTAATTAAACTAAATAAAAGCACTCTTTTATTTTTATAAAGCGTATAGTAACAAATTTATACTTATTTCGATTACGAAACATATTTCAATTATAATAATGAAATCAAAATTTTGTTACGACGCTCCAATCTTGAAAACATCATATTAAATCATTTAATTATTTTACGAAAAGTATTAAAAATAGCGAGGTGTTACAATTATTCAACTCGTAGGAATACTTTTGGGTAATTGTATAACTTTCATAAACTAAAACTCACTTAAGGGATTAAGGGGTAAAGTTTAGTAAGAAACGTAATAGCCATGAGGGATCTAGCTTTTATTGTTTCTGGAGTTGTTGATTTATTGGAAAACATATTTTCATAATTTATAACCTGATCCTACAATGAAACCACGTTCCTAACCTTTTCCATACTTGTTTCTAAACCCTTTTATTTTCTGTTTTGTCTCATTCTTTTGATTCTACACTCCTCTCTCTAAACTCAAAACCAATACAAGTTTCACATAGTAATCGCAATTAGGTGAAAGAAATTAGAAACAATTTGCAATCCTCATGGTAACGATATTTGGTCTTACTGACTGTATTACTTGTTAATCCGGTATACTTGCTGGTGATCCAACAAGTAAGCAAAGAGCAGTTGATGGAGGAGCCTTGTCAAACACTCATTGTCCATAATGTGAGTGAGGAGGCAATCCAACAAATGCATGATGTGAGGGAGGAGGTAATCCAAAAAGAAGAAGAATTTTTATTGGAATTTGCATATGTCAGCCTGTGTGTAGGGAAGGTCAAAAATTTGGAGTTAGTCACATGTATTGGTTTCCATACATGTTTCGACTTTTCAAAGTTTTCTTTTCCTAATTGTCTATCTTCCTCCTTTGTGAAACAATTGATTTTGGAGTCTGGATCATTGCCTAAGTACTCTGAGATTCCATCATTAGTGATGAAGGCTTCAAAGATTGCTCGCAAAGTCAAGCTCCTTGGGCACCACAAGAATTCTATGAATACTTTGGGTGATGTCACTATTATTTCCTTTGACCCAGGAGGAATTAAAGAAGAATTCATATCAATTCTCTAAAGTAGTCTATGCTTCAAACAATGAGATTCAGGAGGAATAAGTTGTTGTGCTAAGTTGGTCACTTGGCCCTTGTGTCACAAGATATGGGATCCAGGTGGAAGTTTCATAGGTCAAGCTTAGGACCTTAAATAAGTGCTTCTTGGGAGGCAACCAAAATTTTAAATCGCTTTTGAATTATATTTTTAGGATTTAAATATGTTTTATTATGGGGTTTCGTCTTTGTTTTTTAGGTTTGTTAATGATTGGAGTATCGAGGAGTTGATTTAAGAGCATAGAGGAATTGATTTGAAGAGAATATAGAAATTTGAAGAACTATGGGGAAGCCACGACGTGTACCGTAACCATGGGAGTTTAAAAAAAAGAGTTTTCAGGTCATTGTGGGCAGGGCGTAGTACGTACCATGGCCACGGTTCGTCATACAGCAAGCTCTGTGGGTAGGCCGTGACAGGTGTCATGCCCACGACACACTGTTTGAAGAAAAATTAAAAAAAAAATTTACACCCCTTTTTTCAAATTTCAGACCCCCTTACTCCTTCTTCTCCAAGCCCCTCCTCCTCATCTCCATGTGCAGGATCGGTAACTTTCGCCCCTCTTCCACGGCCTCCATCCTCACCAGCCGCACCCCAACCCTAACAGCCAAGCCACAGACAATCAGTGGCAGCAGCCAAATACAATCCTTGAACCCCAACTTTCTAATTTTAGACACCAAACACCCTGTTTGATAAAAAAAACCAGGTCTGATTGGGTGTTTAGATCAATTCTTTTGGGGTGCAACTTCCTTTTCCAGCCTCATAGCAAGGTGAGCTCTTTCCATTCTTTTTTATTTTTTATTTTTTTCTCTCTTGAGTTTTTATTTTACGTTAAGGATAATGTATAATTTAAGCTTGGGGGAGTGTATTGCATTTTGCATTTAGTTTAGGATCATGTAGTATATTTTTCATTCATCACGCATTTTTTATTTTTTTTCATATGCATATAAATTAAAACAAAATCATTCATTTTGCATTCATTTAGTTAACTCACCGTTTAGGCGATTTAACTTATATATGTTTTGGTATATACTGGATGTACTTTCTTATGAATATTATTTTTGATAGTGACTTAGCCTATGAGACCCTATATGTTTGAAATTATGGTTGCATGAATAATCATTAGGATGCTGATAATTAGCTAAAGTTTTTTGTAATTCTTGCTTTTCATTGAATTAGCCAATAAATGTGAGTTTTTGAGGCTAAAAGGGGTAAACAAAATGAATATTTTTTAAACCCCTCTTCTTTCTTGATATTTGAGTATTGTTCACTTTGACTGTGGATTCTAGAACTTGACCTGTGACCATCTTGAGACTAATAATTGTTTGCATGCATGAATATGATAAAGGCACCTAGGATTGTTTTTCTGGCCTTCAACAATTTTGATAAACATTTTCCCTTAGTTGCCCATTTTGAGCCTAATGAAATAATTATTTTCTTTGGTACTCATTTAATAATTGTTATATATCTTTGGTATCCTTTAGAAAGTGAATTGTGCAATTGGGAAAATATTTGTTCAATAGAAGATGTTACAATGGTGCTATTAAGTCTCCATATTGTTGGAAACCAACAAGAGGCCTAACAATCGAGTAGAGGGGGGTGAATAGGAGATTGAAGCTAATATGACAATTTTTCGATTTATTTAAAACTTAACTGAATGTTGTTCGGGAATGAAAATAAATGTCGAGCGATAACCGAGCAGACAGGGTTAAATGATTAACCAAATAGATAAATAGATTGGTTAATCGATTAACCGAGCTGCTTCGAACCCGAGCTTTGAGAACAACACTCAACGCCGAGCTACAAGACTAACGATTGAAAATTTGGATGCTCGAAATATAGAGGAAAACACTTAAGCAAATACTGCAACAGAAAAGCGATAAAGAAATAAAATGAACACCTGATATTTATCCTGGTTCACTCTCACCCTGAGAGCTAGTCCAGTCCCCTCTAAAAACCTTTTAGAGAGCTTTCACTAAAAATCGATTTTCGGGGTTACAAAAGGATTTACAAGAGACTGCCCCTCAACACCTATCCAGTCAAACAAGTTTACCAAACTCGTGACAAACTACCCACAACAAATCGATGACCAAAGAACCTCCTTGGAACCTTTTCAACACGGAAAAGCTTTCTCGATCAGAGACCAGCTTTTCACTCCAGCAAAAATACAATGAAGTATATAATGAACGATGATGGCTCCAATTCGAAACACTCTTCGAATGAGTATGAAAGTATGAATTTCAAGAGTGAGTTGATTTTGTGAAGGGTAATCACAGAGAAGAAATAAGTTGAACTTAGAGTTAGGATTTGAATGATTAAATCTCTAAGTTCTTGAGAAGATTCAAATGATCTTCTTCTCTGTGAGTGTTAGATTCTGCTCTATTTTTGAAAGAGAATAAAATTTTGATTCAAAGAAAAAGTTCAGTGGAGTCTCTCTCTCAAAATTTCTCTGTATCTATATTTGTAACCGTTGAAAACTCCCCCTTTAATAAGCTCCTCTCATTTCAAGACAAGAAAGAGAGAGAGCGAGCTGTACGGAAAAAGGTATGGGGTTTCCAACGGCTATATTCTGAAAAGCAGAGCAGTGATGGTGACCCTTCACCAACCTTTTGACTTTAACTCATTTTGAATTTCAAACTTATTACTTTGTTGGAGTTAAAATCCTAGACTTTCTACCCAGACTCAACGGTAATAAAAAGTACGAACAAGCTGAGCAGAATCTGAAAGTCGAAGATGAAGTTGTTGAAGAGTAAACAGAGTTTGCCGAGCTTGATCTTTGTTCGAGCTTGATCTTGGATTTGTGTTGCCGAGCTTGAACTTTGTTTCGTCTTGACAATTAGACTTGAGCTTTGAGGAACAGATCCAAGTTTTGGCCTTTGCTTAAGGCTCGTGCTTAATCCGAGCTTATTGATCTTTCTGATGCTGTGTCTTCTTTCAACATTCCGGGTGTGTGCCGAGTCAACCATCATCCGAGCTAACTGCCTTTTAGTAAAGAGCTGAGTTAGTCACTCTTGAATGAACTTAGGCTGTGATCAAGAGCCGAGTCCAAACCGAGCTGAAGTCTCAAAAGCTGGCTTGCTGTAAGTAGCGAAGAAACCCAATTTTCCGAGCTTTCTGCCTTTGGCAGAACGCATACGCAAAACTAAATCTGACACTTTTGATCTTGACCCCAAGCCGAGCCTATCAAAATCTCTTTTAGTTTTCCGAGCGTATTTATTTGACATCATCAAAAGCTCTTTGATTCTACAATCTCCCCCTTTTTGATGATGAAAAATATTCTGTTGAAGGTTTGTAGATTTTTGTACTCTTCTCTTGACTGTACGCTCGAAAACTGATTGGTCTTAGCACTGATTGGAATTTGTGCCACATGTTGGAATGAAAATGCTCAGATCAGACTGCACCCCATTTGTTGAACACCAAGGCTCGAAGGAAGGCTTGAGTGATTGTGGAGCTGCCTGCTGCTCGTTAAACATTCCTCCTGAGTTTATGCTCGTTTGCATACACCTTTCTACCCGTCTGCATAGAATCAACAACAGCAAACACCTTTCTCCCCCTTTTGGCATGATAAAAAAGGAGCCAAAGATTAAGCACATGCGCCAAAAGAGAGTTGAAAACAAATGTGGACAAGTTTTTCAAAACTTTTCTCCCCCTGAAGAATGTAACAGGATAATCGAGGAAGAAAATTTTCATTATCATCGCTCTCCCCCTTTAACAGTGAAAACAGGCTTTTCATAAAAATAATGGGAGGATGCTTCTCATAGAAACCAACACCTTTCTCCCCTTCTAACGATGATTTAAAGGAGAGGAAGACGAATTTGAGGATGTGAAATTTCAGGAAATTTAAACAAATACACAATTGAACGTAAAAATCGAGATTATGAAGGTGATCAGGTATATGATATACTGAAAATCAGGAAATTTAAACAAATACACAATTGCCGAGCTCACGTCGAGCACACACTGGATTCCTCCAGAATGCCGAGCTCACGCCGAATTTTATAAAAAGTTTCCCTCTGCAAACACATCAGCTAATTGATTTTCAGTGCTAAAAAATTCAATGATACAGTCACCTTTTTGAACATGATCTCGTAAAAAATGATGCCTAATTTCAATGTGTTTTGTTCGTGAGTGATACACTGGATTCTTGGTTAGATTGATTGCACTAGTATTGTCACATTTGATAGGAATGTGATCTAAAATTAAGCCAAAGTCCGACAGCTGTTGTTTCATCCAAAGGATTTGAGCACAACAACTACCAGTAGCAATGTATTCGGCTTCAGCTGTTGACAGGGCAACGCATGCTTACTTTTTAGAAAACCATGGCACAAGGGCACTGCCGAGCAAGTGACATGTTCCGCTTGTGCTTTTTCGGTCAAGCTTGTACCCAGCAAAATCTGAATCCGAATACCCAATCAAACTAAGATTGGCATCCCTCGGATACCATAGGCCAGTGTTCACAGTTCCTTTTAAGTATTTAAAAATTCTTTTAACCGCCGAAAGATGAGATTCTTTGGGATTTGCTTGAAATCGAGCACATAAACAAACACTGAACATAATATCAGGCCGAGATGCAGTCAAATATAGAAGACTTCCTATCATGCCTCAATATTTTCTTACATCTACGGCTTTACCTGACTCATCCTTTCCGAGATAGCTGGAAGTGCTCATGGGAGTGGCAACTTCTTTGCAATTTTCCAACCCGAATTTCTTGAGGAGTTCCTTGCAATATTTTCCTTGACGCACAAAGGTTCCACCCTCAACTTTCCTTACTTGCAGCCCGAGGAAGAATGTGAGTTCTCCCATCATTGACATCTCGAATTCGCCTTGCATTAATTCAGAGAACTTCTTGCAAAGAGACATGTTAGTAGCACCGAAAATTATATCATCAACATAAACTTGTACTAACAATATGTCCTTTTTGGATTTATAAATGAATAGAGTTGTATCAACCTTTCCTCTTTCAAACCCTTTTTCAAGTAGAAATGAGCTCAACCGATCATACCACGCTCTTGGAGCTTGTTTCAGACCGTAAAGAGCCTTTTTCAATTTATACACATGGTTTGGGAATTCAAAATTTTCAAAACCGGGAGGTGGTTTTACATAAACTTCTTCATTTATAAAGCCATTTAAGAATGCACTCTTTACATCCATTTGGTAAAGGGTGAAATTCATAATAGAGTGAAATTCCCTTTTTCTTCTTATCAGATTCTTCATGCATGGTCAGTCTGCCGAGCTCCATCTCATGCTCTTGCAGTTTGCCGAACAAAGTGGCTATGCTCATTGTGTCCAGGTCCTTAGCTTCCATAATGGCAGTGACCTTTGGCTGCCATTCTCTGCTAAGACATCTAAGCACTTTGTTAGTTATCTCGGCATTTTGAAATGTTTTGCCGAGAGCATTTAGATGGTTTATGATATGAGTAAACCACTTCTGCAAATCATTTATATTTTCGTTTGGCAGCATTCGGAATAGCTCATATTCATGCATCAGAGTGTTTAGCCTTGCTCGTCTGACCTCACTTGTCCCTTCATGAGTAAGTTGTAGAATATCCCACATTTCTTTTGCAGATTTGCAACTTGATACTCTAAAAAATTCATCATAGGACAAAGCTGAGGTGATGATATTTTTGGCTTTTAAATCGAAGGATACTTTTCTTTTATCATCATCATCCCAGCTTTCCCATGGGATTTCTACAACTTCTTCATTAATTTTTCTTTTAGGGACAAATGGCCCGTTTTCAATAGATTTCCAAATTTCCATATCTATGGCTTCAATGAAAATTTTCATTCGAGCTTTCCAATAGGCATAACCCTCACCATTGAATAGTGGTGGTCTGTTTATGGAAGAGCCTTCACCTCCGAAGGGATTGTTAGTAGCCATTCGGTTTCCTCAAAGATCTTTTCAAAAAAGTTTTTACACTCGATCTTTCGACCGAGCTCTGATACCACTTGTTGGAAACCAACAAGAGGCCTAACAATCGAGTAGAGGGGGGTGAATAGGAGATTGAAGCTAATATGACAATTTTTCGATTTATTTAAAACTTAACTGAATGTTGTTCGGGAATGAAAATAAATGTCGAGCGATAACCGAGCAGACAGGGTTAAATGATTAACCAAATAGATAAACAGATTGGTTAATCGATTAACCGAGCTGCTTCGAACTCGAGCTTTGAGAACAACACTCAAGGTCGAGCTACAAGACTAACGATTGGAAATTTGGATGCTCGAAATACAGCGGAAAACACTTAAGCAAATACTGCAACAGAAAAGCAATAAAGAAATAAAATGAACACCCGATATTTATCATGGTTCACTCTCACCCTGAGAGCTAGTCCAGTCCCCTCTAAAAACCTTTTAGAGAGCTTTCACTAAAAATCGATTTTCTGGGTTATAAAAGGATTTACAAGAGACTGCCCCTCTACACCTATCCAGTCAAACGAGTGTACCAAACTCGTGACAAACTACCCACAACAAATCGATGACCAAAGAACCTCTTTGGAACCTTTTCAACACGGAAAAGCTTTCTCGATCAGAGACCAGCTTTTCACTCCAGCAAAAATACAATGAAGTATATAATGAACGATGATGGCTCCAATTCGAAACACTCTTCGAATGAGTATGAAAGTATGAATTTCAAGAGTGAGTTGATTTTGTGAAGGGTAATCACAGAGAAGAAATAAGTTGAACTTAGAGTTAGGATTTGAAAGATTAAATCTCTAAGTTCTTGAGAAGATTCAAATGATCTTCTTCTCTGTGAGTGTTAGATTCTGCTCTGTTTTTGAAAGAGAATAAAATTTTGATTCAAAGAAAAAGTTCAGTGGAGTCTCTCTCTCAAAATTTCTCTGTATCTATATTTGTAACCGTTGAAAACTCCCCCTTTAATAAGCTCCTCTCATTTCCAAACAAGAAAGAGAGAGAGCGAGCTGTACGAAAAAAGGTATGGGGTTTCCAACGGCTATATTCTAAAAAGCAGAGCAGTGATGGTGACCCTTCACCAACCTTTTGACTTTCACTCATTTTTAATTTCAAACTTATTACTTTGTTGGAGTTAAAATCCTAGACTTTCTACCCAGACTCAACGGTAATAAAAAGTACGAACAAGCTGAGCAGAATCTGAAAGTCGAAGATGAAGTTGTTGAAGAGTAAACAAAGTTTGCCGAGCTTGATCTTTGTTCGAGCTTGATCTTGGATTTGTGTTGCCGAGCATGAACTTTGTTTCGGCTTGACAATTAGACTTGAGCTTTGAGGAACAGATCCAAGTTTTGGCCTTTGCTTAAGGCTCGTGCTTAATCCGAGCTTATTGATCTTTCTAATGTTGTGGCTTCTTTCAACATTCTGGGTGTGTGCCGAGTCAACCATCATCCGAGCTAACTGCCTTGGAGTAAAGAGCTGAGTTAGTCACTCTTGAATGAACTTAGGCTGTGATCAAGAGCCGAGTCCAAACCGAGCTGAAGTCTCAAAAGCTGGCTTGCTGTAAGTAGCGAAGAAACCCAATTTTCCGAGCTTTCTGCCTTTAGCGGAACGCATACGCAAAACTGAGTCTGACACTTTTGATCTTGACCCCAAGCCGAGCCTATCAAAATCTCTTCTAGTTTGCCGAGCGTATTTATTTGACATCATCAAAAGCTCTTTGATTCTCCATATATCTCTCCTTATTTCAAAAGAAAATAAAAAAATTTTGATATCTAAAAAAAGTAAAGAATAAAGGAAGAGAATAGAGAGAAAAAAAAGAAAAAAAAGAATGAAGGATGAGTGATTATTTGGAGTTGATATGTAATTACAGTGATTGTATGCTCCATTCATATTTTTAAAGGGGAATTTGTGTTTATGATTATATTATTTTAGCCCTTTGCGTGATATTTTGTTTCTTATACCCCACCTGACATCTTTAGCCATGGCCCCATTACAACATAAATAAGACCTTTTGATTCTTGCATGCTTTCAATAGTTTCAGTGGAGATTTTGGTCTATGGTCAAGCTTATGGTAATTCACTTTCATAGATGAACTTGAGTGATATGTCTTTACCTTCTTATATACATTGATAGAAAGTGAGCAGAGTGTCCCTTTAGTGATGAGCAAGGTTGTAATAAGTTTAAGATTATAATTGGGCATACTTTTGATTATTTCATGATTGGTTAGTGGATGTTAGTTTGGGAGAATTGCAGGTTATGTCACTTGATAGAGTTTGTTTTAAGGAAGTTGTGTTTTTGTGCATGTCATTATCGAATTATGAATTTTGTTGTTTGAGTGATGAGTTAGTTTGCATTTCATATAGAATTCATTCATTGCATTGCATGTTTTGCTTGAGGACAAGCAAAGATTCAAGCTTGGGGGAATTTGATGTTTCCGTAGCATACATATTATTTCCTTATTAGTTTGTACTTATTTTAATAAATAATCATGCATTTCATTATAATTTAGCATGCATTTAGATCATATTTCACTTGGAATGGTTTCTTGTGTTTTTGATGTGTAGATTGATTATTTTGAGGCTTGGAGCATTGGAAAATAAAGGATAAATCAAAGAAGATATGCTAAGAGATTTTGTGAGCAAAAATATTGAAAAAGATAGAGATAGAAGCATGTGAGAGGAAGGAGATTGCTATTGGGCTTATTTTGTTATTTGGGCCCAACACTTGGAGGAAGGAAAATCTATAAAAGAAAGAAGATAGAAACCCAGTAACGGAACATTAGTCATAGTAGAATATTAGTAGTAGTAGTAGTAGTAGTAGTAGTATTAGAATTAGAATTAGGATTATTTTCTCTATCATAGCTAGAAACAAATTAGAAAATAAGGATTCGAGGTTGCACAAATCTCTACATGAAGAACTAGAAGGCGTTTGAAGACGGAAGAAATTCCTCATCTTTCATCTTTTGGTTATTTCTACCTTTTATTCCTTTATTATTATTTTTTGGTTTGTATTATCTATATGATTGAGTAGTTTTACGTTTCTAAGGATTAGGATTAGCCCATGGAGGCATTGACATGATATTTTGATATTTGTCTCTTATTAATATTTATTTATTTTAGATTTAATTATGGTGTCCTTAATGCTTGTGATTGTGTCAGATCCCACTATTGCATGACCCCAGATAGTAAGGGAAGTACTTAAAGGTGAACCTTAGTATTATAAAATACATAATTAAACTTAAGGATTTAGATCACAAAAGTAGTTCCAATCCTTGAGAGGATTCAATGAATTATCATAGATCTTAATGAATTTAATGTACCCTAATTACCACGAAAGTAGGAATTAGGCCTCATTGGGTACGGTGCTAAGATTCTGAAAGGAACTAGTATTCTACATTAAGATAATTCACCTTCAAAATAAATCTAATTTAATAAGAGATATATCTTTAATTGATTGTCAATGTTGATATGTGGTGAAACTAATCCTTAGAAGATTTAATTCTTATCTCATATCTTTAGATATATTTTATTTTATTTTATATCTCAATCCACTCTTTTATTTTATTTATCATATCTCTAATAGATTCATTTAGCTAATCTATACTTGCAATTAGTTGGTAATTAACAAACAAAATCCCTGTGGAGACGATTCTCTTTTTATACTACTACTTGACATAACCCGTGCACTTGCGGGGTGTATCAGTGTGGATAGTTACTCCTTAAGTTTGAGAAAGGCGGTTTCACATCGCTCATCCCATAGAAACTCCTTGTTCTTTCTAAGGAGTTGATACCATGGGAGAGCTTTCCTGGAAGATTGAGATAGGAATCTTGATAGTGCAGCTACCCTTTTTGTGAGCTGTTGCAGCTGCTTCACATCGGCGGGGCTTTTCATGTCAAAGATTGCTCAGCACTTTTGAGGGTTTGCTTCAATTCCCCTTTCAGTGAGCATTTCTCGGGGTTCAGTCGCATATTGTGTTATTTAACCGGATCTAAGATGGTTGCCAAGTCCTTTGGATGGTTTTCTTTTTTCTTTGATTTTGGAATCTTGTCATCCACGTAGACTACCATCTTGTCACCGATGAGCCCGTCAAACACTTTATTCATCATCCTTTGGTAGGTCGCGCCTGCATTTTTTAGGCCAAAGGGCATGACGTTGTAACAGTTGTTGGAAGTCAAGCTAGTGTTGGAAAACATACTTCAAACTCTCTCATGGACTTCAAGAAAATATCAAGCTAATGTTTTGATGATAACAAACAAACTCAAGATTCAAGCTCACAAGTTCCTTCAAGTTCAAGTTGAAGATTCAAGATAGATATAAGTTTAGAAGCCTTTTCCCTTAGGACACATTTGTAAGGTAATGAAGTTTCTGTTCTTAATGAGTTTAAAAGGCAATGAGTTTTTCAGTTACAGGAGAAGAAAAATGTGTTTTCATGAAAATGTGTTTTTCTATCTTCGTTTCTGTGAAAATACTTGATGAAACAAAACTCTGGATATTTTTATGTTATGCAAGAAGGAGTAATCGATTAACTGGCTAAGGTAATCGATTAACTTTGTTGCATCTTAGAAAAATCAGAGAGTTTGTAATCGATTAAGTGAACTTTGCTAATCCATTACTTTCTGTTGAGGGTAATCGATTACCTGGATCAAGTAATCAATTAAAATTGTTGCATCATATATTTTCCTGAGACAAAGTAATCGATTACAGGTCTTGTAGTAATCGATTACATGATGTTGCATCATTCAATTATCAGAGGCTCAGTAATTGATTATTTGATTAGTGATAATCGATTAAATGAGTTGCATCATATAATGAACAAGGGTGATGTAATCGATTAACTATTATTGGTCTAATCGATTACTAGTTTTTCAAAAGAATTTAAAAGTTTCTATTTTTGAAGGGTTAATTGATTACCTTCATAAAGTAATCGATTACTTCAACTTTTATTGAAAAACGTGTCAGAATCATTTTGATTTGTTTCCATATTTGTTTTTATTTATATGATTCTGATCTATTTTCAAAAATTCGAAATTGATTTTAAATTTGAATTATTTCCTTATTTGTTTTAAGAATCAAATCTTTATTTTATTTCTTAAATTTTTTGATTTAGTTTTGATTTTAAAACTTATTTCAAAATCATATTTTATTTTATTTTGATTTAAAATTGATTTTGATTTGTTGATTTAAATTTTTTGAATTTAAAAGTTATTCATTCAGAAATCACTCCAACACCCTTTCATTCTTTTTCTTCTGACAATTTTCCGAAATCACGTACTCTTCTTCTCCTACTTTTCTCTGAACATAACGCTCATATTTTTGAAGAACTCATAGAAACTCTTGTTGGCCCTTTAGACTTCAAAAGACAACTTCATTATCGTAGAACATTGAATTGTTGTATCTGTGTTTTGAGAACACATCAAACTTGTTGTAATCACTCTCATTGAATTGTACTCAACCTTAGTGGTTAGGGAGAGAATCCCATAGTTGAACGTTGAGGCGTTCGTAGGGTGAGGAACCCTGCTGTGTGTTGTTGAGGCCCCTAGCGAACGGAGGTTCCTAGTAGTGTGCGGGGTGCTCTCGGTTGTAATTGGGTGCGGCTCAATTGCTGGTTATAGAACTCTCAAGCGGGTCGCTTGGGAACTGGACTAGGCCTTTCGATGGGAAGGCTGAACCAGTATAAATTTCTGGTGCAAGCTTTTCTATCCCTATCTCTTTTATTTTTCCGCATATTTCATTTATTTACGTTTCCGCGCTACTCTTATATTTTCTATCAATCGATTTCGCTCTCCTTCTCAAACGTCTAATCTCTCCATCGCAAAACAATTTTTAATTTTTAAGGGTTTTTGCAATAATTTAATAAAACTCGATTCACCCCCCCCTCTCGAGATTTTGAGGCCAAACCCAACAATTGGTATCAGAGCTAGTCTCTTGTGTTAAGACTTAACCGTCTCAAGAGTATGGCTTCAAACTCTCTGTTTGGAGGTCAAGGGAGTTCTATTAACCGTCCTCCCATGTTTGATGGGGTAGGGTACGCGTATTGGAAAGCTCGTATGAAAATTTTTATTCAAGGAGTTAGATTAAAGGTTTGGGATGCTGTCGTAAATGGTCCCTATGTTTCTACCTATGTAGTTAATGGTAACACTGTCGAAAAGCCTATGGCTGAGTGGACGGAGGAGGAGGAACGTTGAGTCCAGTACGATTTGAAAGCGAAAAATATTATAACATCTGCTTTGAGCTATGATGAGTTTTTCGGGATATCTACGTGTGAGACTGTGCAACAAATGTGGGATACATTAGAAGTCACACATGAAGGTACAACTGAAGTGAAAAGGTCGAGAATAAACACTCTGACAGGTGAATATGAATTATTCAGAATGAAAGATGGAGAAACAATCCAAGAGATCGAAAAACGCTTCACAATGATTGTCAACCAATTAACAACATTGGGGAAGAAATTCACCAATGAGGATCTCATCAACAACGTTCTAAGGTGTTTGGGAAGAGAATGGCAACCCAAAGTGCCTGCAATTGCTGAGTCAAGAAATCTTTCAACTATGACGTTGGCAACTCTCTTCGAAAAGTTACAAGAGCATGAAAGTGAATTGAAAAGATTGGCTCAACATGAAGAGGAGAGCAAAAAGGTCAAAAGTCTGGCATTCAAGGCTGAAGTGCCAACAACTGAAAGTGACTTGGACAAAGAACTGATAAATGATGAACACATGGGACTTTTGGTCAAAAAGTTTGGGAAGTTTCTGAGGAAGAAAAGCAACTTCAACTCCCAAAACAGAAAAGACAACAACAAAGGTGGAGGATCATCCATTACATGTCATGAATGAGGCAAGCCTGGTCACATCAGAGCGGAGTGCTACCAGTTGAAAAAGAAAGAAAATTCAGAAAGAAGCACCTCCAATCCAAGGAAAGGGAAGCAAGCATATCTGGCGTGGCTAGACAACGAGGGAAGTTCGGATGAGGATTCAGACGAACAAGAAGAAACAACCAACATATGCTTGATGGCACATGGAAATGAGGTAAACTCTGATCTAGAACATTCTTATGATGAATTACAAGAGGCTTTTGAAGAATTACATGAGGAGTCAATGAGGTTATCTGTATTGATTTCTTTGGAAAAGAAAAATTCAGCTTCTCTTTTACAAAAGAACCAAGAACTTATTAAAGAAAATGAAATTTTGAAAAATCAAAATAAGGAGCTGAATTCTACTTTGAAAAATCTTCAAACACCTCGAGTAATGAAGTTAAATTTAAAGCTAGTTCTTCTTCTTGTAAGTTTTGCAAGGATTTAGTTAAAGAAATAGAAGATTTAAAAGAAACGCTTGCAAAATTTACGAAAGGTAGAAATACTTTAAATTTAATGCTAGGGAGACAAAAGTGTTTCTTTAATAGAGCCGATTTAGGATATCAACCCGGTAGGCATCAAAAACAATTAAGTACCATTTTTGTCCCGGCTAGCAATCATAAGAAATCTTTAATTATATGTCATATTTGTGGTAGAAAAGGCCATGGTGCACATGAGTACGTACACTGGAAAGTGAAGTTCGTTAAATCGAACAATGAAACTAAAAGGTGGCATGATTCGAACTATGGCTACACTAACGCTCAATGACCCAAAAAGATATGGGTACCTAAAAAGAAATCTTGAATCTTATGCTTGTAGGTTACTCCGGAAGAAAGGAAATCGTGGTGGTACTTGGACAGTGGATGCTCGAAACATATGACGGGAGACAAATCTAAATTCGCATCTCGTTCCAAAGGACCAGGGACATGTGACTTTCGGAGATAACAACCAAGGAAAGATTCTTGGAGTGGGTAAAATAGGTACACCTCCTAACCCTTGCATAAAAAATGTTTTACATGTTGAGGGCCTAAAGCATAACTTGCTAAGTATTAGTCAGTTATGTGATAAGGGCAATAGGGTTATATTTGATTCTGATAGATGTATTATCGAGGGTAAAGTTGATAATCTTATCAAGCTAATTGCTCGCAGGATAAACAATGTATATGTAATTGATTTTAACTCAATACCCTCAAATGATGCGAAATGTTTATTAAGTAAAGAGGATGAGTCGTGGCTATGGCATCATAGAATAGGTCACATCCACATGAATCATTTGAACAAAATTTCTTCTAAAAACTTAGTAGTTGGTTTGCCAAAGCAAAATTTTTCTATTTCTAAAAAATGTGATCCTTGTTCAAAATCAAAACTCACAAGGGCATCTTTTCCTTCTAAAAATCTTGTTTTATCTCAAAGGCCCTTGGAACTTTTACATATGGATCTTTTTGGACCTTGTCAAACAAAAAGCTTTGGTGGCAACTATAATTGTCTTGTTATTGTGGATGACTATTCTAGGTATACATGGACATTATTCATTACTCCTAAAAATGATGCATAGCATGAATTTAAAAAGCTAGCTAAGATTATTCAAAACCAAATGCATATGAGCATTGCATCCATTAATACTGATCATGGTGGAGAATTTGAAAATCAATTTTTTGAATAATTTTGCGAAAAACATGGAATTAAGCATTATTTTTCAGCTCCAAGAACTCCGGAGCAAAACGGGGTTGTGGAGAGGAAAAATCGTTCCTTAAAAGAGCTTTAAAGAACAATGCTTAATGACATGAATTTGCCTGCATATTTTTGGGCCGATGCAATGAGTATAGATTGTTATGTTATGAACCGTTTTTTGATACGACCTATTTTAAAGAAAACCCCCTATGAGCTGTACAAGGGGAGAAAACCAAATATTTCCCATTTTCGTGTCTGTGGATGTAAATGTTTTGTGCATAATAATGGTAGAGACAATCTAGGAAGTTTTGAGGCTAGAGCTGATGAGGGCATATTCCTTGGATATTCTTTTTCGAGCAAAGCTTATAGGATTTACAATAAATCTCGTAATACTGGGAAAGGTATCTGTTAATGACATTCCAGGTATCCTTGGAGATTTATACATTGATGAGGATGAAAAGTCCAATGCTAAAGAAAAAGATCAATTCAAATGCAATGAAAAGCCAAATGAATCAGTTGAGGATAAAAATCAAGAACAATCCATGGAGCTCAATTCTGATTTGCCTAAGGAATGGAGAACATCGCGGCACCATCCAATTGACCAAATCATAGGTGATATCACAAAAGGTAAAGAGTTCGAGATGTCTATGATGGGCAAGCTGAACTTCTTTCTAGGATTGCAAATCAAACAAGCAAAGGATGGAATTTTCATTAGCCAAGCAAAATACTGCAAGGAACTATTAAAATGATTCGGCATGGATAAGGCCAAGGCAGTAGCAACACCAATAAGCACATCTTGCTATCTGGATAATGATGAAGGAGGTAAATCCGTAGAAATCACTAAATATCGAGGTATAATCGGATCCCTTCTCTATTTAACGGCAAGTAGGCCGGATATTATGTTTAGCGTATGTTTATGTACATGTTTTCAAGCGAATCCAAAAGAAACGCACATGGTTGCTGCCAAACGAACTATGAAATATATTTCTGGCACAACTGATATGGGTTTATGATATCCCAAAGGTTCCTCTTGTAACCTTGTTGGGTATTCCGATTCTGATTTTGCTGGGTGCAAAGTAGATAGGAAAAGCACAAGCGGCACTTGTCATCTCCTAGGTAATTCATTAGTATCATAGGCTAGCAAGAATCAGTCTAGTGTAGCCCTAACCACAGCTGTGGCTGAATATGTCACTGCGGGTAGCTGTTGTGCACAAATCTTATGGTTAAAACAACAACTCCTAGACTTTGGTGTAAGTCTAGATCACATTCCCATAAAATGTGTTAACACAAGTGCAATTAGTATTACCAAAAACCCTATGCAACATTCTCGCACTAAGCATATAGAGATTCGTCACCATTTCATACGTGATCATATTCAAAAAGGTGATTGTGTTATTGAGTATGTTGATACTTCGCGGCAGTTTGCTGATATCTTTACGAAACCGCTTCCAAAAGAAAATTTCTTTTTTATTCGTAGAGAAATTGGTTTAACTTCTGTCTCTCACCTGTTTTGAATATGTGATTACTTTAACTTTTTCTTGAGTCATTCTCTCAATTGCTCATTCAAAATTTCCAAGGTACTCACAAAAATAATACAATAGATGCAAGGTACCAAAGAAAAATCATATTTATATCAGGCTCAAAATGGGCAACTAAGGGAAAACAAATCCAACAAAAATCTCTGAAGGCTACAAAAACACCATCCTAAATGCCTTAATCATTTCCATGCATGTAATCAATTATCAATCTCAAAATGGTCACCGGTCAAGTTCTAGAACATAAAACTAAAGTGAACACACTCATGAAAGAAATATGGGTCTCACATCAAAATAAATCATACCCCATCAAATAGGCTCAAAATCTCACTAAGCTAAAGTCAGTTCACTAATCTCAAGTTCTGAAAAACTTTGTCAAAATAACCAAATTTCAAAAATATTTACAGCTCAACAAATAAATAACATGAATCCATGAGTCTAATCCTAAACTGAGTATATACACCTATCATCAGAAAAATAATCCTAAGTCTACAATAATTACAAAACCTCTACCTAAGACACAAATCAACACCAACAATGGGAGAAACAATTCAGATCTGAAAATTTTTTATTTTGTATCCATTCCCCCAAACTTAAAGGTTGGCTTGTCCTCAAGCAAACTAATCTAACTTATACTAAAAAATAAAAATTAAAAACTAAAGTAAGGAGTTAGAAACTTCCCTTTGTAGCACAACATTCTCTCTTGATGCACCATGGAGGAGACTCCCCCAAACTTATTCACCTGTGTCACATGAACAACTAAAAATAGTGCTAGAAAGCACCTCATTAGTAGTTACATAAAGAAATCTCTAAACTCTTTATTCACTAACTAACTAAAAAAAATAAAACCTACACTACTACATAATTACAAAGAATCCACCAGGATCCCAAATCCTATAGGTTAATTCCCATGTGATGCAGCCATAACAAGTTATTCCCACATCGCATGGGTCAACTCTTGGATGATGATGGAGTAAGGAAGCTTCAAAAATAAACTCAATCCCACCAGGGTCAAAAGGTGCATTCCTTACTCCATGCATCATCTCAGACAAGTTATTTCTTTTTCCATTCATGAATTTGTTAATTCCATGAATTAGGAAAACTGTTGGAAACCAACAAGCGGGCTAAGCAAATACTAGAGGGGGTGAATAGTATTTTGAAGCACTAATACCAAATATTTCGATTGATAATTGAAGAATGGAGCTAAGACTGAATTTTCTGCAATCAGACACAAAATACTCGAGTCTTTTGTGAAATACTCGAGTTTTTCAGTGATGAACAACTCGAGTCTTTTCTGAAATACTCGAGTTTTTCCTATCAGATATGGGAAAAACCAGAAACGAAAATTCAGCAATTTAACTCAAATCAATTCAATAATAAACAGGAACTTATCCAACAGAATAGCAAGCAATCTAAATAACTTTTAAACACAAAGATTCCTTGAACTTGCTACCTAATTGTATAAATCCTAATTGATTGAAATGACTTAAGTCTATTGAGCTAGAAAGTAGATTAAAAGCAATAAACCAACACTCAAGCAATTTTATCCTGGTTCACTCCAACAATGAGCTACATCCAGTCCTCCTAATCACTTAGGAGTTTCTACTAATAATCAAATTGTTAGAAATTACAAAGGATTGCTTGAGAATGGCCTCACTCAACCTAACCCTTTCAAGAGTGTACCAAACTCTTGATTTCTACCCCAATTTGATTCCGGTGATTGAAGAACTCTTCACAAAGCTTCCTTGAACTCCCTTCAAGAAACTCCACCGGGCTAGGAACCTCCTAGTCTTGTGCTTGAGAACCTCTCAAGACTTCCAACACCCTAAGCCACTTAGGGTTTGCTTGGGAACAATCCAAGACTTTGAATAATCAAGCTTTTTGTATGTGTATTACTAATCTCACAATGGATTAGCACAAATAAGCACAGCTCAATGTAAGAATTGAGGCCTAAAACTCAACTTGGAATAAAATGACAATATGATTGAGAAGTTGAGCTTTTTGGGAATTAACACTTGAGAAAAGGAAATTATGAAAGCTTGTGATCAATAATGTGTTGTTGTCTTGTTTGTTCTTGCACAAATTCAAAGAGAAATTTTACAATTAGGTTCTGAATTCTCTCTTGGGGTTGGATGAGACTCAAATGCCCTCAATTGGGTTTTTGAGTTTCTCCAACGTTCATTTTTGCTGACTGGACAAAAATACTCGAGTCTTTTGGTAAAAACTCGAGTCTTTTTGGTCGGTCACGAGTGAATTGGTGCACGAACAAGACTAACGGTCATAATTGCTGACCTGGCACAAATACTCGAGTTTTTTACAAATACTCGAGTGTATACTCGAGTCTTTTTCAAAATACTCGAGTATTTTGATCAGATATGGGAAAAATTATTTTTCAATTTTATTTTTCCTCTCAAGTATTAATTTTTGGTCAATCTCAACTTAATAAACATATAAAAATTTATTCCTAGAAGAGACTAACTATTTCTACCCACTCTCAACCACTCTCAACATAAATTAGAAATTTACAATTAATATTTGATTGAGAATGATTGGGCACTTGTCTTCTTTTCTTGACTTCTTGTTGATGTTGATGTTGCAATATCTTCAAGGCATGATTTGTTAATTATTTTGTCATCATCAAAACATAATCCACATAATTAGGAGCATTGAATTCACAATCTCCCCCTTTTTGGTGATGACAAAATAATTAACACTTGATCCATTTGTTAAGCTTGATCCACTTGGAGATGCAACTCCCCCTCACTATATGATACTTTTCACCTATCTAAAAATTCAGCTTGAGCAAGATGTTATGACAATTTAATTTTAGCACCAAGCCTATGGTATTAGAGAATTTAACAATTATCAGAATATATACCATAATTAGAGATTTTAGGTGCAACAATATCAAGACAAGTGTATAATATCTCTCCCCCTTTTTGTCATACGCCAAAAAAGATGTAACAATTTAGGAAAAAGATCAAGGGAGGAGAGGTGCATAATCGGAAAACCCCATAACCAACTATGCAAAAAAAAAACGGAGATATAATAACGATAAAGAGCTCCCCCTGAAGCTTTGCACAAACATCATAATGAAAACCAAATTCATTAACATAAAAACATCATAAAAGGTCCAAATCAAAGGTGCAATAAGAAACCCAAAGTCTCAAAACACCAAGTTCTCAAAATACAGAAAATGTAACAAAGACCAATATGATAAAAACAGAATGAAAACTAAGATAGACTGCAAAGGTCAACATCATCAAAACATCGAAGGAGCTGGAGCATCTGGAGGAGGATAAAACCGAGAGAAGAGTTTAGAGGATGAAAAACTAGTAAGATTTGACAAAACTTTGAGGAACATCTGAGTTTTGAGGAGAGAGATATGAGAAAACCGAGAGAGAAGAGGGTCGCAAAAAAAACTTGAGTCTGAGAGTATATATAAACAGTTCAAAATACTCGAATATATTCATAAATACTAGAGTTGTTCTTTAGGATATACTCGAGTTTTTGAAAATATATTCGAGTCGGTCGTGACTCAGCCCAGATTTCCCCAGAAAAGTCGAGTAAAAATTGAAAAACTCGAGTTTGGTCCGAAAGTTCAAATTTCAGGAAAACGCAAAATACTCGAGTTTTTGGAAAATACTCGAGTTTGGTCTGAAAGTTCAAAAATTGGGGGTTTCGAAAGATCAAAACACTCGAGTATTTTAATAAAGACTCGAGTGTTTTGAGAAACACTCGAGTATTTTTATCAGACCCTGATTAAAAACTTTTTCAATTTAAAACTGATTTAATTTTGAATTAAAATACTCGAGTGTTTTTGGAAAAACTCGAGTATTTTGACAGAACAGAAAGTAAAAACTCAGTTTTAAAAGACCAAACACAAATCAAACACAAATGCTTCACTACCAACTTAGAATACAGTACAGAATCACACACAATTAACATATACAATTTCAAATATCATCAAGGACAATTTAACTAAGAATCAATAACACATTAGAGTAAGACTAATATGGTGATTTTCCAAAAATGACACACAATGCAATTAGCCTATATTAGCTTCATCTAAAATACCAAGTTCTCTCCTAATATGATAAAAGGTGTCCCTTGGTAGAGGTTTTGTAAAAATGTCGGCTAATTGATTTGTGGTACTAACAAATTCAATTGTGCAATCACCCTTTTGTACATGATCTCTTAAAAAATGATGTCTTATTTCAATGTGTTTAGTTCTTGAGTGATACACCGGATTCTTAGTCAAATTGATTGCACTCGTGTTATCGCATCTAATCGGAATATTTTCAAGTTTCAAACCAAAATCCGATAATTGTTGTTTCATCCATAACAGTTGAGCACAACAACTACCGGCTGCGATATATTCCGCTTCGGCGGTAGAAAGAGCGACACAAGCTTGCTTTTTAGAAAACCATGACACCAATGAACTTCCCAAGAAATGGCAAGTACCACTGGTGCTTTTGCGATCAAGCTTGCATCCGGCGAAGTCGGAATCCGAGTAACCAACTAAACAAAGATTGGCATCAGCAGGATACCATAAACCAGTGTTAATTGTTCCTTTTAGATACTTAAATATATGTTTAACTGCGGATAGGTGAGATTCTTTAGGATTAGCTTAAAATCTAGCACACATGCATACACTAAACATAATATCCGGTCTAGATGCAGTGAGATATAGGAGACTACCTATCATACCCCTATACTTACTAACATCAACCGGTGTACCTTGTTCATCCTTGTCTAGGTAGCATGATGTGCTCATTGGAGTGTAGGCTTCCTTGCACTTGTCCAATCCGAATTTCTCAAGGAGCTCTTTGCAATATTTCCCTTGATGCACAAATATCCCCTCCTTGACTTGCTTTATTTGTAAGCCTAGGAAGAACTTGAGTTCTCCCATCATTGACATTTCAAATTCCTTTTTCATCAAATTTGAAAACTTTCTACAAAGAGACACGTTAGTAGCACCGAAAATGATATCATCAACATAGATTTGTACTAACAAAATGTCATCCTTGGTTTTATAAATAAATAGTGTATTATCAACCTTCCCTCTTTGAAACTTGTTTTCTAATAGAAAGGAACTCAATCGATCATACCAAGCTCTAGGAGCTTGTTTCAATCCATAGAGTGCCTTTTTCAATTTATAAACATGGTTTGGAAATTCACTATTTTCAAAACCGGGGGGTTGTTTGACATACACTTCTTCATTTATAAACCCATTCAAGAAAGCACTTTTAACATCCATTTGATATAAAGTGAATTTCATGATTGAAGCATAAGCAAGTAAAATTCGGATTGCTTCAAGACGTGCAACCGGAGCAAAGGTCTCATCATAATCGATACCTTCCTCTTGGTTGTACCCTTGAGCTACTAGTCTAGCTTTGTTTCTTATAATCAACCCGGATTCATCAAGTTTGTTTCTATAAATCCATTTAGTACCAATTATGGTATGATCATCGGGTTTAGGGACTAGATCCCAAACTTCATTTCTTTCAAATTGGTTTAATTCTTCTTGCATAGCAAGAACCCAATGATCATCCTCAATGGCCTTTTTAATTGAATCGGGTTCAATTTGAGAAACAAATGAGACATAGTGGCAAATGTTTTGAATAGACCTACGAGTAAGTACTCCCTTTGACATATCTCCTATGACTTTGTCTATAGGATGAGCCTTGACCGATTTCCAAGTTGGAGGAAGTTCTTCCCTTACTTCTCCTTCATCAACTTTTGAATTCTCTCTCTCTTTTTCTTCTTTTGAAAAGACAATGCCATCTTCACTAGCATCACATAAAACACTATCTTCTTTTGAAGACTCATTAAAAACCACATGAATTGATTCCTCAATAGTTAAAGTTCTTTTATTGAAAATTCTATAAGCTTTACTATGAGAAGAATAGCCTAAAAATATGCCTTCATCGGATTTGGAATCAAACTTGCCAAGGTGTTCTTTTCCATTATTTAAAACAAAAACTTGGCATCCGAAGACATGAAAATGAGATATATTTGGCTTTCTTCCCTTGTAAAGTTCATAGGGGGTTTTATCCAAAGAGGGCCTTATCAAAATACGATTTAAAACATAACAAGCCGTATTGACGGCATCGGCCCAAAAATATTGAGGTACTTGAGAATCATTTAACATGGTTCTAGCAAGTTCCTCTAGCACCCTATTTTTCCGCTCTACCACTCCGTTTTGTTCCGGAGTCCTTGGTGCGGAGAATTGATGCTCAATACCATTTTTAGCACAAAATCTATCAAATTTGTGGTTTTCGAATTCACCACCATGATCGGTTCGAATAATAATTACTTTTTGATTTACTTGGTTTTGCAAAAGTTTGACATGATGTTTAAAAGATTTGTAGGTCTCACTCTTAGTAGTTAAAAATAAAGTCCAAGTAAACCTAGAGAAGTCATCAACAATTACCAATGCATAATAGTTGCCACCAAAGCTTTTTACTTGTGATGGTCCAAACAAGTCCATATGAAGCATTTCTAATGGCCTTGATGTGGACATCACCATTTTTGATCCAAAGGTGTTTTTAGTTTGTTTACATTTCTTGCAAGGAGAACAAACACCTTCAATAGAAAAATTTAGCTTTGGTAAACCAACTACTAGATCTTTAGATTGTATTTTCTTCAATTGGTTTACATTAATATGAGTGGTCCTACGATGCCATAACCAAGTGTCATTTTCTTTGCTCACTAAACAAGTAGAGACCAAAGAAGTGACTTTGTTCAAATCAACTAAGTAAGTATTATTTGACCTTCTACCAACAAATTTGATTGATTCATCTTTGTCACTTTTAATGAGGCAATGGGTAGAGGTAAAAACTACATGATTACCAACATCACATAATTGGCTTATGCTCAAGAGATTATGTTCTAATCCTTGAACATAGAGCACATTATCAATAATCAAGTTTGAAGAGTTTCCGATTTTACCAATACCAAGGATTTTGCCTTTGTTGTTGTCCCCATAAGTGACATAACCCTTTTCCTTTGGAGTAAGCTCAATGAAGTGCCGCTTATCTCCCGTCATGTGCTTCGAACATCCACTATCAAGATACCACAATTGTTTTCCCGTTCGAAGGCACACCTACAATATGAAATCACTTGTTCACTTTGGGTACCCAAACAATGTTGGGTCCCTTAGGGTTAGTGTTGGGACTTTCTCCCTTCTTAATCCACATATAAGTGCCCTTTTTCATTTCAAACTTCTTAATGTGGCACTCAATGTTGATATGTCCAACTTTTCCACAATAAGTACAAGTTGGTCTCTTTGATGAATTTTTCTTAGAAAATGTTCCAACCACCTTGTACTTTTTGTCCTTTTTATGAACATATCCTAAACCGGTTTTGTTGTGATTATGTCTTTGAGAGTTCAACAACCGGTTGAGGTTTCTATCACTATGTGAGATTGTGAGTTTGTTTTTCAACTCTTTCACTTCTTTTTCAAGATCATCACATCTCTCACGTGAAGTGATAATTTCCTCATGATTTGCACAATCACTTTGATGACTAGAATTAATAAGTTCCAAGGATTCATTTTGAAGTTTCAACTCATTTATAGATTTTTGCAATTCATCAATTTCATGTTGAAACTCCAAAATTTTCTTTCCTTTTTCCTTATTAATTTTAGCAAGTCTTTTAAATTGAATTAACATTTCATTGTAAGCTTCTTGCAAATCATCATATGAAATGGAGTTTGAAGATGAACAAGAAGAGCTAGAGGTTACCTCATCATCACTTTCACTCATGCCATGATTAGCTCTTGATGAGGACTCATGATTGTTCTTGGCCATGAGACAAAGGTTTGCATTTTCATCACCGGAGCTACTTGAAGATGATTCATTGCTCTTCTCCGGTGCATCCCAAACAATGTATGCACGTTTCCCTTTGGTCTCTTGGGTCTTCTTGTCATTCTTCTTCAAGAATGTGGCACATTCCATTCTTATGTGACCAACCCCACCACATTCATGACACTTAACTCCATCGTTGGTACTCTTTTCTCTTTGTTTGGAGTCTTTGGTTCTCTTGAAATTGGATGAAGATCCACCTTTCTTCCCTTTGAAAAATTTGTTGAATCTTTTCACAAACATCCCAAATTCTTCTTGATTTGATTCACCATCGGAATCTCCACTTGTAGAGCATTCTTCAACTTCTTTTGTAGCTTTGGTTGAAGCTTTGAGTGCTATGCTCTTTTTCTTTTTGTCCGATTCCTCATGCATCCCAAGTCTTGTAAGTTCCATCTCATGCTCTTGGAGTTTGCCAAACAAAGTGGCTAAGTCCATGCTATTTATGTCTCTTGATTCCTTGATGGCGGTTACCTTGGGTTGCCAACTCCTATCAAGACATCTTAGAATTTTGTTAGTAGTTTCACCATTGCGAAATACTTTTCCCAAGGAAATCAAATGATTAACAATGTGAGAGAATCGCTTTTGCAAGTCACTAATGGTTTCATTTGGCAACATGTGGAACAATTCATATTCGTGAGTTAGAGAATTCAATCTTGCATCTCTAACCTCACTTGTTCCCTCATGTGTGACTTGCAAAGTATCCCACATTTCTTTTGCCGATTTACATTGGGAGACTCTATAAAATTCATCATGGGATAAGGCCGAAAAGATGATGTTTTTAGCTTTTAAATCAAATGAAACTTTTCTCTTTTCATCATCATTCCAACTACTCCTTGGAATTTCAACAATTTCATCATTTATTTTCTTTTTGGGAATGAAAGGACCATTTTCAATTGCATCCCAAATATCCATATCAATTGCTTCAATAAAAACTTTCATGCGAGTTTTCCAATAAACATATCCTTCACCATTAAATAGTGGAGGACGGTTTATTGAAGCTCCTTCTCCACCAAAGTTATTGCTAGAGCCCATTTAGTTTCCAAAAGGATCTTTTTCGAAAAAGTTGTTACACTCGATCTTTCGACCGAGCTTTGATACCACTTGTTGGAAACCAACAAGCGGGCTAAGCAAATACTAGAGGGGGGGTGAATAGTATTTTGAAGCACTAATACCAAATATTTCGATTGATAATTGAAGAATGGAGCTAAGACTGAATTTTCTGCAATCAGACACAAAATACTCGAGTCTTTTGTGAAATACTCGAGTTTTTCAGTGATGAACAACTCGAGTCTTTTCTGAAATACTCGAGTTTTTCCTATCAGATATGGGAAAAACCAGAAACGAAAATTCAGCAATTTAACTCAAATCAATTCAATAATAAACAGGAACTTATGCAACAGAATAGCAAGCAATCTAAATAACTTTTAAACACAAAGATTCCTTGAACTTGCTACCTAATTGTATAAATCCTAATTGATTGAAATGACTTAAGTCTATTGAGCTAGAAAGTAGATTAAAAGCAATAAACCAACACTCAAGCAATTTTATCCTGGTTCACTCCAACAATGAGCTACATCCAGTCCTCCTAATCACTTAGGAGTTTCTACTAATAATCAAATTGTTAGAAATTACAAAGGATTGCTTGAGAATGGCCTCACTCAACCTAACCCTTTCAAGAGTGTACCAAACTCTTGATTTCTACCCCAATTTGATTCCGGTGATTGAAGAACTCTTCACAAAGCTTCCTTGAACTCCCTTCAAGAAACTCCACCGGGCTAGGAACCTCCTAGTCTTGTGCTTGAGAACCTCTCAAGACTTCCAACACCCTAAGCCACTTAGGGTTTGCTTGGGAACAATCCAAGACTTTGAATAATCAAGCTTTTTGTATGTGTATTACTAATCTCACAATGGATTAGCATAAATAAGCACAGCTCAATGTAAGAATTGAGGCCTAAAACTCAACTTGGAATAAAATGACAATATGATTGAGAAGTTGAGCTTTTTGGGAATTAACACTTGAGAAAAGGAAATTATGAAAGCTTGTGATCAATAATGTGTTGTTGTCTTGTTTGTTCTTGCACAAATTCAAAGAGAAATTTTACAATTAGGTTCTGAATTCTCTCTTGGGGTTGGATGAGACTCAAATGCCCTCAATTGGGTTTTTGAGTTTCTCCAACGTTCATTTTTGCTGACTGGACAAAAATACTCGAGTCTTTTGGTAAAAACTCGAGTCTTTTTGGTCGGTCACGAGTGAATTGGTGCATGAACAAGACTAACGGTCATAATTGCTGACCTGGCACAAATACTCGAGTTTTTTACAAATACTCGAGTGTATACTCGAGTCTTTTTCAAAATACTCGAGTATTTTGATCAGATATGGGAAAAATTATTTTTCAATTTTATTTTTCCTCTCAAGTATTAATTTTTGGTCAATCTCAACTTAATAAACATATAAAAATTTATTCCTAGAAGAGACTAACTATTTCTAACCCACTCTCAACCACTCTCAACATAAATTAGAAATTTACAATTAATATTTGATTGAGAATGATTGGGCACTTGTCTTCTTTTCTTGACTTCTTGTTGGTGTTGATGTTGCAATATCTTCAAGGCATGATTTGTTAATTATTTTGTCATCATCAAAACATAATCCACATAATTAGGAGCATTGAATTCACAAAAACTACCTTTTCAGGTTCCCTATTGTTCAACAATGATTTAGATTGATTTTTAGATTTTTCATGAAAGCACAGAGGTTGAATATAGTGGAAAAAATTTGAATCATCCAAACATGCAATAGATTTGACCAAATTTTTAAGTGCAAGAAATTCATCATGCAAGGGTGGATCAAATTTTTCTACCATATTCACACCTTCTAAAGTTTTATTTCGGTCCTCTTTCTCAAACTTATTATGCACATTTTCTTCTATTTGCTCCTCCATAGGGGTTTCATCATTGGTCACATCCATCACCACCACTTTTTCCTTTCTTTGAAGAGAGTCAAAAATTGTTGGTGATTCTTGTGACTCTTCATCTAATGGCTTTGAAATGTGTTCAACTTTGATTTCAAGGTTCCTTGAATTGGAACCTTGAATCGGGTAATAGGTTCTGACTTCTTCAACAAATTCTTTAGTGTTTTGAACACATTTATCTAAAGCTATTTTCCATGGAGTTTTCTCCATAGGAATTGGCTCCACATGAGACTTTAGTTTTTCAACTGAATTTTGTAATTTTTCTAAAGCTATTTCCCATGGGGTCTTCCTATCACTTATGTTTTGTGCATAATAGTATGGAGAATAGGGATCCGAAATAAATCCATCACAATTAAAATCATTATTAAAATAATAGTTAGACATGAAAAAGTACAAGTTACACAAATAGTTACAAAAAAGTACCAAAAAAATTAGAATCGAATTTCAATCCCCGGCAACGGCGCCAAAAACTTGTTGGCAATTCGGCAAGTGTACCGATCGCACAAGTAATAAAGAGTAAGTAAAATTATCGTTCCACTCGGGGATTGCAAATTGTTTCTAATTTCTTTCACCTAATTGTGATTACTATGTATAACTTGTATGGGTTTTGAGTTTAGAGATAGGAGTGTAGAAATATAAGAATGAAACAATTAAGAAACTAAATAGGATTTAGAAGCAAATATGGAAAAGGTTAGGAACTTGGTTTCATTGTAGGATTAGGTTATTAATTATAAAAATATGTTTTCCAATAAATCAAAAACTCCAGAAACAATAAAAGCTAGATCCCTCATGGCAATTATGTTTCTTACTAAATTTTACCCCTTGATCCCTTAAGTGAGTTCTAATTTATAAGAGTTATACAATTACCCAAAAGTATTCCTACGAGTTGAATAATTATATTGTTTGGTTGAAAGGCCTAATCTTAAAACATAAAGTGATCAATTCTATGAATTGTAATTAAAACACAACCAAGCAATTGATTTAAAAGGAAAAATATTAATTCATAAATAAATAGCCAAATTAGGATCCATACAAATCCACCTTATTCCTAACAAGAGGTTCAATTATACATATTGGGAGAAGAAGAAGAAGGAATGGAATAAACTAATCATCATAGACAATAATCAAATTACCCCCAAAAGATCTTCAATCTTCAAGTGGATCCCTCCAGCAATGTTGATCTTCAATCCTTGTGCCTTGCCTCCTTGCTCTCAATTGCATAACAGCCTCTCTTCTCTAATTCTAATTTTATTCTAATCTCTAATTTGGATCTAAAAATTCTACCTAATCTATTAGAAAAACCTATATTTAAAGTCTAAAACTAATCCCAATTGATAAGAAGCAAATCTGATCAGAAAAGTGGCCCAATTGGGCTTTCTCATGTCTGACACGCAACTTCGGCCCTGATTTTGACCCTAAAGATGAACGAATTTGAGCAAGGCTATTTCTGGTAACGTTGTAGATCTTTTTCTTAGCTTTAAAATGATACCAAGATCGCCTTATTTGGATAAGCGTAGCTCAAGTTATGATCAAAATACCGAACAACGTCACTTTTACGCACTATGCGCGCCTGGGCGTGCAGACCAGCACGCCTGGGCGCGCTATATCTGATGCCCTCTGATTACCGCTGCATGCGCGTCTGGGCACGCCATTCCCGCGCCTGGGCGTGCTCAGTAACTTTCAACTCCGTTTTTCTCCGTTCTTGTGCCATTTTCAAGGTCTTCTTAGCTCCAATAATATTTTCTCCAAATAAAGCTCCGAAACACCTGAAACATACCCAAAACGGATCAAAATGTTCAAAGGATTCTAAATTACCTAAAAATTCCTAAAACTAATACAAAATACCTATATTTACAAGAGAAACAAGCCAAAACCATAGCAAAAGGAAGTGAAATTAAGCCTTAAAACATCATATATTAGACCTTCATCACTTACCAACTCCGATTCCTAGATCCTTAGCACTCAAATCCTTGTCCTCATGCCCGATCTAAGACTCCTTGAATGATTGGAAGCTCTATGGAGGTGATTGCACAATTAGGGTTCTTATGGGTGATTTGGGTATTGAATGAAAGAGGAAGAAATAGGGGTTTTAAGAGAGGAAAAATCATTAAAACATGATGGGGAAACTATTCATGAAGTTGATTTAGTGTGGATTTGAGTGGCTTGATCGATTGAAACATTCTAGGGTTGAGAGAAGGGAAGAATCGTGGAAGAGGGGGGAGGAAATGGTGATAAATGAAGGGAAAATCGTGTTTTTATCAACCAGAACTGCAGATTTTCACCCAGGCGAGAATCTACTCGCTTGAGCGAAAACTGGAAGCGATCAGACTTGATTTTCTGTGAGTCATTCGCTTGGGCGAGTAGAAACTCGCTGGAGCGAGTAAAATTCAGCTTCAGCATGCTAATTTCAAAACGTCATAAATTTTTCGTTAACCGTCGGATCTTGCTCAAATTTTGAGCCAAGCATCCTAAGACACTTATCTTCACATCCAATGGTGGAATTTGGGTTTAGAGCTATGGATATTTTATTCCTAATTTCCTAAGATCCTATGTTCTTTAGTTCTTAAATAACTCTTCTAAAACTCATTTCTAAGCTAATTCTACCTCATAAAACCTACCCTTAACTAAATTCTACATTCTAAACACATTCTAAACATCTCTTAGCACCTCTAAGAAAAATCAAAGACTTGAGAACAACACCACCCTTATCAAAATTCTATTAACTAAGGCACCTAATGATTTGGTAATTTCGGGGATGTTACAATACTCCCCCACTTAAAGGAATTTCGTCCCCGAAATTCGACTGAGTTCAAAGAACTAAAAGAGATATAGAACTATATGCTCTAATAACACGATGGCTCTTATCTTGGGGATTCACTCCCCCACTTAGAACACAACTACGGTTGAGGTTTCACTCTTAGTAAAACTAATCTATTCAAACTAATCAGATAACAACAAGTCCTAAACTCCCCTATAACATATAATCATTCAATAAAATATAGACTTCAACATCAGGAAAACATTTTAAACAGATAATCATAAATAACATACTCAAAAAGGAACAAAACATAAAGCATTTATGAATAAAAGGTATTAACATAACAAAACCTAATTCAAACACAATCAAAAGAGATAACAGCACACATCAACAGTTTTAAAATATTATTTGTTTAACTAAAACCAAATACAAAGAGCATCATGTTTTGGAATTTTATCAAAGAGTATACTTTTGAAAGAAAAGAAGACATCAACTCAACACAAGTAAGTGAAAATAATTACTACACCCTAAAATAGTCTTGCATTGAATTGAGTTGTGTAAAATCTGGAAAAGATTTTGATATTTATTTGATAAAAAGTTATGCATCATGCAATTTAAAGGATAAACAACATTTACACATATGGAAGGTCACCCAAAATAGAGTTGGTTACTCATGAAGAGAATGAGTTTAAATTCCAACGCAAAGTTATTCAATATAAAAGAAATACGATTTTGAGATATGCCTACGCCGGGTGAAAGCGATAGGTTGCTTGAAAGCATTTTCGAAATTTACCATTTCATCTTTTTTTTTTGAAAATTTCCTTTGCAAAAGAGTCAAGATCAAATAATACATTAAACCTGAATGCGGTTGAAAATAGGGGTTATTATGAGAAGTAAAGATAATGATGGTCTTTTGAAAATTTAGTTTGATATACGTTTATAGTTCGGATTGAAAACATTACTTGAAAAGATACACTTCAAGTATATACATACATGTATAGAAAATGGGTTGTCCTTCATACAAGGACTTGGTTTATCATAATTATAAATTTATCATTTACAAAATTTTCTCTAAAGAAGAGATTACATTGTAAAATATAATAGAAATAGAAAAAGAATTGAAGTTAGAAATTGCCATGCCGAGGACATAAGGCAATTAGCTTTTAAAATTTAATTTGATGCTTAGTTGATAAAGAATGGTTTAGTATTTTTACCAAATCACCTAGTAGAGAAAAAACATTCTTTATCTAGGATTAACTTTAATTAATACATAAAGTTTATAAAAATAACTAGAGTTGGAACTTGAATGAAAGAATACAAAACAGATAGCTCCAACAATAATTTGATTTTGTATATAATCATAGAAAATTTAAATTTACAAATATACTTATAAATAATTCAAACACACGCAAACCAACGACTCTTAGAATAAACAAAACCTACTTCCTATATAAATATATATATATATATATACGTAAGGCTTAAACTCGAACACTCAACCAAGACGAACTTAACTCCTACTACTTAATCTAATCCTCACCCTATTGAAGTTCTACCACTCAATCTAAATGAAGCTCTACAAGCTTAAGACTCCCACTAGATATACGCTTGACTATCCTTCACATAGGGTTCAAGGTTTCCTATTTGGTTCCTTAGGTTAGGACTCTCCATAACTTCTTTCTAGGACCTAGGTGAAACTCTCTTTTTGCTATCTAATCTTTGGTGCTAAGACTCTTATAATGGATGATAGAATTGGGACTTTAATATCCAACAAACTACATTCCATGAACTAGTTAATATTGGTTTGAAAATTATTTATGATTCCGGATTATAGTTTGTTCAATAATTATCCCACACTTCGCTTGAGTTCTATGTGAACTCAACGGAAGAGACATAACATCCCTTAGTTGAGATTCTAAACTAAAATCTCACTCTATGCTAAATACATTGCCTTTAACCCACCTTTTTATCGTCATTTGCATTTCGCAATTCCACATCATATTAGAAAACAAAGGAGTTCTAATTTATAAGAAAAAGATTTGGTCTTTGGTGATAAAGAACTTCCAAAAATTATCTCTTTCCAAAAATAAGGGAAAAACTCTTTGTAATTTATAAATCAGTTTCATTTCGAACTTTAACAAAATTAGTTGATGATAAGAAACATGTCAAGTATCCAAAAGTTCAAAGTATTCATAAAGTTAATTCAAAAGTTTTGAGGACTCCTTTGACAAAGAAAAGTAAGAATCCCCTATGTCCATCAAATTCAAATAAAAGGAGTGCCTGTATCGGGTGATATTGAATTTCATCCGTATTTTCAAATTTTAATAAATGCTCTTCCTTTTATTTCAACTTTGAAGTTCAAATCTTGTTTCGAATTGACGTATGTCGCGTTCATTGAATTCCTATTTAACCGACAATTGGTGTAATCCAATAATAAACTGCACCATCATTCCATTACTTAGGAATTCACTTTCTTAACAATACATGTTTAAAAATTGATGCTGCGACATTCGACCAATTATCAAAGTTGGAATCAATTCCGTACCCTGGAAAGTATTAGAATACTAGTATGCTTGACGTTCATTAGAAGTCATACTATTAATACTTTTCAAAATAAAGTCTTAAAATAGTTTGATGCAAAAACACATTTACACTTTATCAATATAGTAATGTATTTATCACCAAACATAATGTGGAATTGTAGAAAGTACTTAGGTCTTATTAGAGACGACACTCGATCATCAAAAGTTAAAGGCAAGTACTTTGGGTTGACACCTATTCACTTCCACTACGCTCTCTGATAAAGAATGATTGGAGTGTGTATGATGAACTGACCTCTAATACCTATCCTATTCTTATGCATAGAAAAGAAATTTGACAATTATTTCACTGGATTCAAGGACTCAATGATATCATCTTCCAATAAAATGTAAACCTCGAGGGGCCCATCTCGATTCTACATTGCATTAGAGATAAAACCATTTTCGTACAACCTGAATTCCAATCAAATAATAATAAAAGAAATGACTCATCTTCCATTCAAAAGAAAGCTTTGAAATTTCATTTCACGTAAAAGTTTCAATTCTTCGTCATCTCCGAAGTTGACTTACTTAATTCAAAACTAAGGTTTAGTCCTTCCCGTTGGGGTAGCAATTTCATGCTCTGACCCGTTGGGAGTTTTTTTTTACTTCCCTTAGTCTCTACTTTCGGTCCGCTTCTAAATATGATCCATATTTTATTTCTTTCACAAGATTTCGGGTTTTCTTTGGTAAGTCTCAAACAACCTAAACAAAATTAAAGAAATCTTAAACACTCACTACGTTATAGTTCGCAGCCAATTCTATCATTATACTGGCCATAATACTTAACTAAATCATAAAACAAATCTATTACTAATAACATGCTACTCGCTTGGTGAGTAACACAACAAGAGTTGTGAGTCCACACTCCAAGGCCGAGGAGAAACTGCTTTGATACCACAATGTAACACCCTCACAAATATTTAGTTAATTTAGGATTTTATAAAAATTGGTACTTGAAAATTTCGATAAAAATCCGGCAGAGTTCCCTCTGTATTTTGGACTTTACCAAAATTTCCAATCTCGTTCCTGTCCAGACCGGAATATTTTAAAACATGCAACATTTAATCAACACACACAATTAAGTCCTAATGCCCAACATAATCCAAGCGAGGGCGTACAACTAATACATTCTTTTAAATTACAAAATATCAATCTTTAACTTAATTAATACTTTAATTCTCTCTTAATACACGACCCCTCCACGTGGTGGAGGGTAATCCTGCTCGGCCAAAAATTGTGCAAGCTCCAAGCACAGTACCTGAAAAATGGTTGTAAGGGTGAGCTTTACACATGAAGTAGAAAGTAGTTTCTAACTAGACATAACAACTCACTAGGCCAAACACAACTATAAAATAATACATACCATCACATATAGCACACCATACACATTTCATTATTTCCATATTCATTATTCATTCCAAATTTCCATTTTCATTATTCCATTCAAATTCCATATCCTTTACTTTTCATTCTTTTTACTTTCTCTTTATTCAGGTACATCACCTCAAACCAGAGGCCAATGTTGTTGGAAGTCAAGCTGGTTGGAAGGCATGTTTCAAACTCTCTATGGACTTCAAAGGGATACAATTATATGTTTTGATGATAACAAACCAACTCAAGTTCAAGTTCACAAGTGCAAGTCTAGAAGATTGAAGACTCAAGCAAGCATAGAATAGAAGCCTTATCTTTAGATCAAATGTAAGGTAATGAAGTTCTGTTTCTTTAAGTAGTTACAAAGCCAATAAGTTTTTCATTTTAGAGAGAAGAAGAAAAACGTGTTTTTGCATGAAAAATGTATTTTCTGCATTTAACCTTAGTAAAATAATTGATGTTACAAAACTCTGTATATTTATATGTGTGCAAGAGGGAGTAATCGATTATTTGCTAAAGTAACGATTAACTTTGTTGCATCATAGAAAAATCAGAGAGGTTATAATCGATTAAATGATTTGTGATAATCAGTTACTTTCTTATGGAAGTAATCGATTACAATGGTCAGGTAATCGATTATAATTGTTGCATCATATATTTTTCAGAGGCTTTGTAATCGATTACAAGGTTTGTAGTAATCGATTACATGATGTTGCATCATATGCAAACCAGAGGCTTAGTAATCGATTAACTCCTCAGTGTAATCGATTATTATAGTTGCATCATATAATGAACAGGAGTGATGTAATCGATTAACTATTCTTAGCCTAATCGATTACATGTTTTTTCAAATGTTTTAAGAATTTCTATTTTTGTAGAAGTAATCGATTATTGCTTCTATGTAATCAATTATTTCTTGATTTATTGAAAAACGTGTCAGAATCATTTTTATTATTTCCTGATTTGTTTTTATATAAAAGATTCTGATATATTTTATTTTATTTTATTTTATTTCGAAAATGAATTTAAATTTGAATTGTTTCCTTTTTGGTTTTAAGAATCAAATCTTTTTATTATTTCGAAAATCGTTTTGATTTTATTTTGATTTTAAAACTTATTACAAATCTTTTATTATTCTATTTTGATTTGTTTTTCTTAATTCAAAATCATTTGTTGATTCAAAACCTTTTTCTTTTTAAATCAAACACTCCAACATTTTTCAAAGAGAGATAATTTTTCATTCATTCACGCTGCACGTTTCTTCTTCATCTTCTTCTCTAAACTTGTGCTTTTTATTGTTCATACTTTTTGAAGAACAAACTCTTATTGGCTGAGTAACATCTAGAGAACCACTACTTCACTATCATAGAGCTTATTGTTGTATCTGTGTTTTGAGAACACACAAAGCTATTGTAATCGCAATCGCATTCATTCTAAACCTTAGTGATTAGGGAGAGAATCCCTTAGTGGACGTTGTGATACGTCGTAGGGAGAGGAACCCTGCTGTGTGATTGAGGCCCCTAGCGAACGGAGGTTCCTAGTAGTGTGCGGGGTGCTCTTGGTTGTAATAGGGTGCGACTCTATTGCTTGGTTATAAGAACTCTCAGGCGAGTCGCTTGGGGACTGGACTAGGCCTTTCGACGGGAAGGCTGAACCAGTATAAAATCACCGGTGCAAGCTTTTCTAACCCTTATCTCTTACTTTCCGCATATTTACTTTATTTACGTTTCCGCGCTACTCGATTATATTTTTTCTAACGTTTTCGCGATCCATAACAACGCTTAATCTCTCCGTCTCAAAACTATTTTTTAAATTGGTACGAATTTTTCAATACATAATAAAACTCGATTCACCCCCCTCTCGAGATTTTGAGGCCAAAACCAACAATTGGCATCAGAGCTAGTCTCTTGTGTTAAGACTTAACCGTCTCAAGAGTATGGCTTCAAACTCTCTGTTTGGAGGTGAAGGGAGTTCTATTAACCGTCCTCCCATGTTTGATGGGGTAGGGTACGTGTATTGGAAAGCCCGTATGAAAATTTTTATTCAAGGAGTAGGATTAAAAGTTTGGGATGTCCTCGTAAATGGTCCCTATGTTCCTACCTATGTGGTTAATGGTAACACCGTCGAAAAGCCTATGGCTGAGTGGACGGAGGAGGAGGAACGTAGAGTCCAATACGACTTGAAAGCGAAAAATATTATAACATCTGCTTTGAGCTATGATGAGTTTTTCAGGATTTCAACATGCGAGACAGCACAACAAATGTGGGATACACTGGAAGTAACGCATGAAGGAACAACGGAAGTGAAAAGATCAAGAATCAACACGCTGACTGGTGAATATGAGTTATTCAGAATGAAGGATGGAGAATCAATTCAAGAGATCCAAAAACGCTTCACGATGATAGTAAATCAACTAACAACATTGGGGAAGAAATTCACCAATGAGGATCTCATCAACAAAGTTCTAAGATGTTTGGGAAGAGATTGGCAACCTAAAGTGACGACAATTGCTGAATCAAGAAATCTCTCAACAATGACGTTGGCAACTCTGTTTGGAAAATTACAAGAACATGAAAGTGAACTGAAGAGGTTGGCTCAGCATGAAGAAGAAAACAAGAAAGTCAAAAGCTTGGCTTTCAAGGCTGAAGCACCCGCACCAGATAGTGACTCGGACAAAGAACTGATCAGTGATGAACACATGGGTCTATTGGTGAAAAAGTTCGGGAAATTTCTGAAGAAGAAGAATTTCAATAGAAGAGACAAAAGTGGAGGCTCAACCATCACATGTCATGAGTGTGGCAAGCCTGGTCATATTCGAGCAGATTGCTATCAATTGAAAAAGAAAGAGAATTCAGAAAAAGGCACCTTAAGTTCAAAGAAGGGAAAGCAAGCATACTTGGCGTGGCTGGACAATGATGGAAGTTCGGATGAGGATTCAGACGAACAAGAAGAAACCGCCAACCTGTGCTTGATGGCTCACGAGAATGAGGTAACTTCTGAACCAAATTTTTCTTATGATGAATTACTTGAAGCTTTTGGAGAATTGCATGAGGAATCAATGAGGATATCCTTATTGGTTTCTCTAGAAAAGAAAAATTCAGCCTCTCTTTTAGAAAAAAATAAAGAACTTTCAAAAGAAAATGAATTTTTTAAAAATCAAAATAAGGAGCTGAATTTGACTTTAAAAAATTCCTCAAACACTTCTAGTAATGACATTAAACTTAAAGCGAGTTCTTCTTCTTGTAAATTCTGCAAGGATCTGGTTAAAGAAATTGAAGATTTAAAAGAAACCCTTGCTAAGTTTACAAAAGGTAGAAATACTTTAAATTTAATGTTAGGTAGGCAAAAATGTTTCTTTAATAGAGCGGGTTTAGGATATCAACCCAGTAGGCATCAAAAGAAACTTAGTACCATTTTTGTCCCTGCCAGTAATCATAAGAAACCTCTTATTATATGTCATATTTGTGGTAAAAAGGGCCATGGTGCACACGAATGCATACACCGAAAAGTGAAGTTCGTTAAACCGAACAATGAAGCTAAAAGGTGGCATGACTTAAACTATGGCTATACTAACACTCAAGGACCCAAAAAGATATGGGTACCTAAAAAGAAACCTTGAATCTTTGCTTGTAGGTTACTCCAGAAGGAAGAAAATCATGGTGGTACTTGGACAGCGGATGCTCAAAACATATGACTGGAGATAAATCCAAATTCTCGCATCTCGTGCCTAAGGACCAAGGATATGTGACCTTCGGAGATAACAATCAAGGAAAGATCATTGGAATCGGTAAAATTGGTACACCTCCTAACCCTTGCATTGAAAATGTATTACATGTTGAGGGCCTAAAGCACAATTTGCTAAGCATTAGTCAATTGTGTGATAAAGGCAATAGGGTTATATTTGATTCTGATAGATGTATTATCGAGGAAAAAATTGATAATCTTATTAAGCTTATTGCTCGCAGGATAAACAATGTATATATTATTGATTTTGATTCAATTCCCTCAAATGATGCTAAATGTTTATTATCTAAAGAGGATGAATCGTGGCTGTGGCATCGTAGAATAGGTCACATCCACATGGCTCATTTAAATAAAATTTCTTCTAAAAACTTAGTAGTTGGTTTGCCAAAGCAAAATTTTTCCTTTTCTGAAAAATGTGATCCTTATTCAAAATCAAAACTCACAAGGGCCAATTTTCCTTCTAAAAATCTTGTTTCAACTCAAAGGCCTTTGGAACTTTTACATATGGATCTTTTTGGACCATGTCGAACTAAAAGCTTTGGTGGCAACTATTATTGTTTGGTTATTGTGGATGACTATTCTAGGTATACATGGACGCTTTTTATTACTCATAAAAATGACGCATTTCATGAATTTAAAAAGCTAGCCAAGATTATTCAAAACCAATTGCATTTGAGCATTGCATCCATTAAAAATGATCATGGTGGAGAATTTGAAAATCATCTTTTTGAAAAGTTTTGCGAAAAACATGGAGTTAAGCATTATTTTTCTGCTCCAAGGACTCCAGAGCAAAATGGGGTTGTGGAGAGGAAAAATCGTTCATTAAAAGAGCTTTCTAGAACAATGCTTAATGACATGAATTTACCTGCATATTTTTGGGCCGATGCAGTGAGTACAGCATGTTATGTTATGAACCGTGTTTTGATTAGGCCTATTCTAAAGAAAACCCCCTATGAGCTGTACAAGGGGAGAAAACCTAATATTTCCCATCTTCGAGTTTTTGGATGTAAATGTTTTGTGCATAATAATGGTAGAGAAAATCTAGGATCTTTTGAGGCTAGAGCTGATGAGGGTATATTTCTTGGTTATTCTGCTTCTAGCAAAGCCTATAGGATATACAATAAATCTCGTAATACTATTGAAGAATCTATTCATGTATCATTTGACGAATCCGATCCCAGAAGGTTGGGAAAGGTATCTGCTAATGATTTTTCAGGTATTCTTGGAGAATTATTCATTGATGAGGATGAGGAGCAAAATGATAAATCAAAGGATCAATCCAGAAGCAATGAAATTTTAGTTGAGGAGAAAAATCAAGAACAATCAATGGAACTCAACTCTGATTTGCCTAAGGAATGGAAAACATCAAGGCATCATCCTATTGATCAAATCATCGGAGACATTTCTAAAGGTGTAAGTACTCGCAACTCTATTAGCAATCTATGTAACTTCTTTGCATTTGTTTCTCAAGTAGAGCCAAAGAATTATTCTGAGGCAATACTTGATGAGCATTGGCTTTTGGCAATGCAAGAAGAATTAAACCAGTTCGAAAGAAATCAGGTATGGGAACTTGTTCCTAGGCCTGAGTCTCATCCGATTATTGGACTTAAGTGGATTTATAAAAATAAACTTGATGAGGCTGGTTTAATTGTTCGAAACAAATCTAGGCTAGTTGCACAAGGTTACAACCAGGAAGAGGGGATAGATTATGAGGAAACATTTTCCCCTGTTGCTCGGTTGGAAGCCATTAGACTGGTATTAGCATTTGCATGCATTTTAGATTTTAAATTATATCATATGGACGTAAAGAGTGCCTTTCTTAATGGTTTTATAAATGAAGAAGTTTATGTGTGTCAACCGCCTGGCTTTGAAAGTTATGAACACCCTGATTATGTTTATAAGTTGAAAAAGGCTTTGTACGGTTTAAAACAAGCTCCTAGAGCATGGTACGACCGTCTTAGCAAGTTTTTATTAAAAAATAACTTTGAAAGAGGGAAGGTTGATAACACACTTTTTATCAAAAAGAAAGGAAAGGACATTCTTTTAGTTCAGATTTATGTAGATGATATTATATTCGGTGCTACTAATGAAATCCTTTGCAAGGAGTTTTCTAGTATGATGCAGGAAGAGTTCGAAATGTCTATGATGGGCGAGTTGAACTTTTTCCTGGGTTTACAAATAAAGCAAGCAAAGGATGGAATCTTTATTAGTCAAACTAAATACTGCAAGGAATTATTGAAAAGATTTGGCATGGATAAAGCCAAGGCAGTTGCAACACCGATAAGTACATCATGCTACTTGGACAAAGACGAAGGAGGTAAATCCGTAGAAATTACGAAGTATCGAGGTATTATCGGATCCCTTCTATATTTGACGGCAAGTAGGCCGGATATCATGTTTAGTGTGTGTCTTTGTGCTCGGTTCCAGTCTAATCCAAAAGAAACGCACATGGTTGCTGCCAAGCGTATAATGAAATATCTGTCTGGCACAACTGATATGGGTTTGTGGTACCCCAAAGGTTCATCTTGTAATCTTGTTGGGTATTCTGATTCTGACTTTGCTGATTGCAAAGTAGATAGAAAAACACTAGCGGCACTTGTCATCTTCTTGGCAATTCATTGGTATCATGGGCTAGTAAGAAACAGTCTAGTGTTGCCCTATCTACAGCTGAGGCTGAATATGTAGCCGCGGGTAGTTGTTGCGCTCAGATTTTATGGTTAAAACAGCAACTCGTAGACTTTGGTGTAAGTCTAGATCACATTCCTATTAAATGTGATAATACCAGTGCTATTTCTATTACCAAAAACCCAGTGCAACATTCTCGAACGAAGCATATCGAGATTCGACACCATTTTATTCGTGATCATATTCAGAAAGGTGATTGCATTATTGAGTATGTTGATACTTCGCGGCAGTTGGCTGATATCTTTACGAAACCGCTTCCAAAAGAAAATTTATTTTTTATTCGTAGAGAAATTGATCTAGCTTCTGCCTCTCACCTCTTTTGAATATGTGAATCTTTTATCTCTCATGTTATTATTGATGCATCTTCTTAGTGTTTCAGGGGGAGATTGCACATCTTTTTGATGATTACAAAAGGGGGAGAGAGATTCTGATATTATCTGAATCTTGGATTTTTGGCTAATTTTTATTGGCTAATACATTCAGGGGGAGAAGATATAATCCATTATTCTGGAAGGATGCTTGAATCGATATGATATATTTTTAAGCATTCATACAGGGGGAGATGAAATAATTCATTATTTTTTTCCTGTATTTTATGATTCTAAGGAAGGTTTCATTATTATATATCTATTTCTGCTTGTATAACACTTGTGATGCAGATAGTAAAGAGCATATCAGAATGGGTGTTTGTCATCATCAAAAAGGGGGAGTGTTGGAAGTCAAGCTGGTTGGAAGGCATGTTTCAAACTCTCTATGGACTTCAAAGGGATACAATTATATGTTTTGATGATAACAAACCAACTCAAGTTCAAGTTTACAAGTGCCAGTCTAGAAGATTGAAGACTCAAGCAAGCATAGAATAGAAGCCTTATCTTTAGATCAAATGTAAGGTAATGAAGTTCTGTTTCTTTAAGTAGTTACAAAGCCAATAAGTTTTTCATTTTAGAGAGAAGAAGAAAAACATTTTTTTGCATGAAAAATGTATTTTCTGCATTTAACCTTAGTAAAATAATTGATGTTACAAAACTCTGTATATTTATATGTGTGCAAGAGGGAGTAATCGATTATTTGCTAAAGTAATCGATTAACTTTGTTGCATCATAGAAAAATCAGAGAGGTTGTAATCGATTAAATGATTTGTGATAATCGGTTACTTTCTTATGGAAGTAATCGATTACAATGGTCAGGTAATCGATTATAATTGTTGCATCATATATTTTTCAGAGGCTTTGTAATCGATTACAAGGTTTGTAGTAATCGATTACATGATGTTGCATCATATGCAAACCAGAGGCTTAGTAATCGATTAACTCCTCAGTGTAATCGATTATTATAGTTGCATCATATAATGAACAGGAGTGATGTAATCGATTAACTATTCTTAGCCTAACCGATTACATGTTTTTTCAAATGTTTTAAGAATTTCTATTTTTGTAGAAGTAATGGATTATTGCTTCTATGTAATCGATTATTTCTTGATTTATTGAAAAACGTGTCAGAATCATTTTTATTATTTCCTGATTTGTTTTTATATAAAAGATTCTGATATATTTTATTTTATTTTATTTTATTTCGAAAATGAATTTAAATTTGAATTGTTTCCTTTTTAGTTTTAAGAATCAAATTTTTTTATTATTTCGAAAATCGTTTTGATTTTATTTTGATTTTAAAACTTATTAAAAATCTTTTATTATTCTATTTTGATTTGTTTTTCTTAATTCAAAATCATTTGTTGATTCAAAACCTTTTTCTTTTTAAATCAAACACTCCAACATTTTTCAAAGAGAGATAATTTTTCATTCATTCACGCTGCACGTTTCTTCTTCATCTTCTTCTCTAAACTTGTGCTTTTTATTGTTCATACTTTTTGAAGAACAAACTCTTATTGGCTGAGTAACATCTAGAGAACCACTACTTCACTATCATAGAGCTTATTGTTGTATCTGTGTTTTGAGAACACACAAAGCTATTGTAATTGCAATCGCATTCATTCTAAACCTTAGTGATTAGGGAGAGAATCCCTTAGTGGACGTTGTGATACGTCGTAGGGCGAGGAACCCTGCTGTGTGATTGAGGCCCCTAGCGAACGGAGGTTCCTAGTAGTGTGCGGGGTGCTCTTGGTTGTAATAGGGTGCGGCTCTATTGCTTGGTTATAAGAACTCTCAGGCGAGTCGCTTGGGGACTGGACTAGGCCTTTCGACGGGAAGGCTGAACCAGTATAAAATCACCGGTGCAAGCTTTTCTAACCCTTATCTCTTACTTTCCGCATATTTACTTTATTTACGTTTCCGCGCTACTCGATTATATTTTTTCTAACGTTTTCGCGATCCATAACAACGCTTAATCTCTCCGTCTCAAAACTATTTTTTAAATTGGTACGAATTTTTCAATACATAATAAAACTCGATTCACCCCCCTCTCGAGATTTTGAGGCCAAAACCAACAAATGTACTAGTCTCATTCAGGACATTTATCACCTCAAAACTGAGGCCCTCATATTTTTACTTATTTAAACTATGTGTCCCTCAGGTCAGAGGTCAACACTCTTTTTCTTACGTCACTGTGTGTCTCTCAGGTCAGAGGTCAACACACTTTCACTTTATTTCATTTTGTGTCCCTCAGGTCAGAGGTCAACACACTTTCACTTTATTTCATTTTGTGTCCCTCAGGTCAGAGGTCAACTCACTTTCACTTTGTTTCATTTTGTGTCTGTAACACCCCTAATTTTCGTCTCCCGGATAATAAGGAAATTAATAATAAAGTTATATTATTAATTTATATAAATTTCCCAAGTTTATATTTTGTATTTAATTAGCCTTGAAATATAAAAATAGGTGAAAGTATTTTTATATGGCAAATAAATACAAAAATATGGATATTGCATTTTAGTCCTTGGATTAGGACCTAAATGTAATATTAGAAAGGTTCTTGGAGGGAAAGATTTAAAAAGTATTAATTTTTAAATTTTACACTGATCTAACCGGTTAGTAATGCCCTGTAACCGGTTACACGATGAATTCAGAAACTGGGTTAGTGCGTTTTGATGAGTAATCACTTGATTAATCCACGAATTCGCCACGAAATCAGCCTAAAATCAGTGGGAAACACGCGTCGGTATGCATGGCAAGGAAACCCCTCTATATAAGCCAGTGATGTTGTCGAATTTAGGGTTGATTTGCTGAAATTGAGTGTTGAGGCTCTGTTTAGGGTTCTAAGTTTCATCTCTGAAATTCTTCATTGATTCTAAGAGGTAGACTCTGAGTGATACACGAACACGAAGCTTACATCCAGAGCTTCGTGTTGATACAAAAATTGTAAGCCAAGAGTGTGTGTGGAAGGAGAAATCGATCTTGGAAGTTGAAGTTGGAAAGCTGAGCCTGTGTTTTTCTCATTTCTGGAAGCTGAGTTTGAGCTTTGATTCTGGTAAGCACAGATAACGTTTAAGCTTCAAACCACTTTTATTTCTTAGTGCATGTTACCTAGATCGAGTTCTTATTGTTTTCCCCAATTTCTTTGGTCAATTTCTATGTCAAATTCTTTGGTTTTTGGACCCTGTTGCTGGAAAACGTGGCTGAGAGCAGAACATAGGATTTTTGGGGAGTTTGTGGATTTTCTTCAAGTTTCAGTGCTAATACTCATCAAACACAACTTTGAGGTATGAGAGAAGTTTACCTTATACTAGATTAAGACTAAATCAAGTGATTTAGGATTTGAGTCAACAAAGACTCAAAAGGGCATTATGTGTTTAAGGGTGAAAGGCTTGGAGGCCAATTTTTAGCTCAATTCTGTTTTGAGCAATTTTGTTTTTATGCATGCAAGTGATTTTGATGCTTGAATCATAATCTAAATGTTTATTATGAGTTTTGTGGTATTAAATTGTGCTTACGTGGATTTTTATGCAATTTGATGCTATAAACTTGATGCATGCAAATGGAATTGGTTGATGTGGTTAAACCTGTACATATTAAGGTATATGAACTTTGTTGAGAGTTGAAATTGGTTAGATTTGAGTAATGAAAAGAATGGTATGCAAAACCTCATTTTTTAGTGTACAGACTGCATAATCTAACCAGTTATTCGATATTTGTAACCGGTTAGATACTGTAATTTTCAAAGCAAATGAATTTCTGCAACTGGTCTTGTACTCATACCATTTTTGCTCCAATCTATACTCTAATTTCACTTGGAATTAAGCTGGCAAACAGGTGAATAAATACTGTTTGTTCAGATTAAATTTGAGGAGTTGATACCTTAGTATTTTGAGATAATTTCAAGAGGAAATTATGCTCCAATGAGAAGGAATGGTGATTTAGACTTTGAATGATTAATTCATTGAATTTGAGGTAAAAAAATAGTGTTGAAAACTTGTTTATGGATTGAGTAAAGAATTCAAGAAAAAAGGTTTTCTGAATTACAATGGTCGGTAAGTTCAGGTCTGTAACTCTAACCGGTTCGCCTGAGACTGTAACCGGTTAGTACCTGAAACTGAAAATTAAAAGTTAAGTCTTTTAAGTGAAAAGTGAATACCATTGGTTAAGTGTTCCCAATCTAAGTTTAATGGCATGTTTATGTGTTAATTCAAGAGTGAATTTTTGTGCCAAGGGTTATTCCTCAAATTAATCATTCAAAGGAGAAATTGAAATATTTCTAAATCACAATAATTAAAGTAAAGATAAAACCAACCTTAATACTTGTGCATTCATGCATAGAGAATGGAAGATTGGTTGGTAGGAACGTTTATCATATTCTAGGAATATGAGGAGGGTACTCCGGGAGTACCAAATTGTAACCTACTTGATGACACATTCTGGGAATGTGGCCAGTGTCTGGGACATGGTTTTTATGCGTTCTGGGAATGTGAGGCACACTCTAAGAGTGATGCTTATTATCCAAGTATGGTTTGGCATTACGTTCTGGGAACGAATGTCAGTGTTCCGGGAACACAACGGTGTATTGGATGGACGTCCAAGATGGACTTTTATTAGAGGCCTCAGTTGTGGATAGAAATCATGCATCATGCCACTTGCATTATAAGAGATATAATGTTGAAAACTGGTATGCTCATATGTACTTGCATTATTGTCCGTCCATGACATACTTGTGTTTGTAATTTTAGTCTTTATCAATTATATATATGTGTATACTTACTCCCTTTGCTCTGTTTAGGTGATGGCCAGATACCTAGCCTGCATCGAGATACGCCCTATCCCTAGTGATATATGGACGTACGAGGAGCACCGTGCCACCTTTAAGGGGGAGGTAGAGATCACTCTCTACCACCCTAACCCTCTGGTTCGGGTGTGACCTCGTAGATTTAGGATCCCTCTAGTCTATACTATGCATGTTCCACCCTTTTACTCATATAGAGGACCACCCCCGGCTTGACCAGTGCGTCGATTTCATAGCTTTCGTTTTAGAGCCGCCACTCGTACTCACCCTTCTTCTCATAGAGTTGTTACTGAGGAGACTCCTTCTCCTGGTCCGACTGATTTTGAGAGGACTGCTTCTGCAGATCCTAGACCCAGTGGTGGGGTCTCTGCACAGTCGGGTGCGCGAGGTCGAGGAGGACCCTGTGGAGGATGAGGACGAGGAGGAGGTGCACGTCGAGCCTATTGTTTCTGCTAGAGGTGGACCTGCTGGTTCATAGGAGCCTGCTTAGCATAGATGTTTTGGATCCTAGGTCCTAGGGATAGAGCTGCGGAGGATCAGAGAAGCTGCTGAGGACATGGATGACCTGCTCTGAACTTCTATTTTGATATTGTGTTATATTGTATATATTTTGAGAGGTCTTCGAGTGAGGTTTATTTTGAGCAGCTGGTTTGTACATGTTTCATCAAAACTTGCTATCTCGACTTTGGTTACTTGCTACTGATGATACTGGTGGGGTTTTTATCATGATATATATATATATGACGTTTTTCTTTACCTCAGCAGTGCCCCACAAGTATTACTTTTACTTCCGCATACTCTGATTTTGATTCAAAAGGATTCGGCAATAAGTTTATATCATATACGTTCGATCAAACTCAAGAGACAAATAATATGTTTTTAATAAGGGTTACGAATGTGTTTCATTATGTTTAAAAGATATTGTCTCGAGAGCCTTTTTGTAATTAAGGTATTATTAAGCCGAATTCAAATTATTCATCCAAATTAAAGATGTTTATAATTGAGCAACTACCAATTAAAAAGGAAAAATTTTCTAGTCCCAATTTTGATAGCAAGTATTCTATATTTGGGAATATTTATTATTTTCAAGATATTAAATGAGGGTGTCACAGTGTCCCTCAATTCAGAGGTCAACACACTTTCACTTTATTTCATTTTGTGTCCCTCAGGTCAAAGGTCAACACACTTTTACTTTATTCCATAAAATCATCAATTTCATTATCCTTTTATATTTCCAAATTCCAATATAAAATTAGCAAAACACCACATCACAAATTCAAATCTAAATCATCATAATCATTCACAAAATAGCACAACTCTATACTTTTTCTAACATACCTAACAACTATCATATATAATCATTTCTAGTTACCAACCAAGTCTCCATATACTTCAGTTAGGCATAAATAATGACATTTAGTACTTAGAATACAAAATTTATCACATATATCAATTTAACAACTATTTCATTTAATTTCATTCTTGATTGTTAAGCCTATAATAACTATCTCAATTCCAAACCAAACGTATACATATACTCTTAGCAAGTACTATGAGCTAATTATAAAATACTCCCTAAAGCAAGATAAAGAACCCCTTACCTTTTGAAGAGAAGAGGAGAAATTGGGGTTCTCTTGGAACCCACTTACCAACTTCGATTCCTAACTCCTTAGCACTCCAATCCTTGTCCTCATGCCTGATCTTAGACTCCTTGAATGATTGGAAGCTCTATGGAGGTGATTGCACAATTAGGGTTCTTATGGGTGATTTGGGTATTGAATGAAAGAGGAAGAAATAGGGGTTTTAAGAGAGGGAAAATCATTAAAACATGATGGGGAAAAGATTTATGAAGTTGATTTAGTGTGGATTTGAGTGGCTTGATCAATTTAAACATTCTAGGGTTGAGAGAGGGGAAGAATTGAGGAAGAGGGGGGAGGAAATGGTGAGAAATGAAGGGAAAATCGTGTTTTTATCAACCAGAACTGCAGATTTTCGCCCAGGCGAGAATTTGCTCGCTTGAGCGAAAACTGGAACTGAGTCATTTGTGAAGCTCTCTTTTGTATCTTGAAAATAATTAATATTTCCAAATGATTGAAATACTTGCTATCAAAATTAGGACTAGAAAATTTTTCCTTTTTAAATTAATACTTGCTCGATTATAAACCCTTTTATTCTGAACCATTAGTTGAATTCGGCTTAATAATATCTTAATTATGAAAAGACTCTCGAGAGAATATTCTCTTAATCCCAATAACATATTTGTAATACTTTTTAAAACATATTATTTGTCTCCCGAGTTTGACTTGAATATTTAAAACATAAACTTTTTGCCGAATTCTTTTTGAATCGAAATCAGAGTTCGCGGAAGTAAAAATAATACTTATGGGGCACTGCTGAGGTAAATAAAACATCATATATATATATATATATATATATATATGTCATAACATAAAAACCCCATCAGTATCGATAGTAGCAAGTAACATAAGTCGAGATAGCAAGAGTTTATGAAAACATATACAACCCAGCTGCATAAAATAAAACCTCACTCTAAGACCTCTCAAAATATATACAATATATCACATAATCCCAAAATAGAAGTCCCAGAGCAAGTCATCAATGTCCTCAGCAGCTCCTCAGATCCTCCACCGCTCTATCCCTAGGATCTAGGATCCAAAACATCTACTCTATGCAAGCTCCTATGAACCAGCGGGTCCACCTCTAGCAGAAACAGTCGGCTCGACATGCACCTCCTCCTCGCTCTCATCCTCCACAGGGTCCTCCTCGACCTCGCCTGACTGGGTAGAGACCCCACCACTGGGTCTAGGATCTGCAGAAGCAGTCCTCTCGAAATCAGTCGGACCAGGAGAATGAGTCTCCTCAGTGACAACTCTATGGGAAGAAGGATTAGAACGAGTGGCAGCTCTAAAACGAAAACTATGAAAACGACCCATAGGTCGAGCCGGGGGTGGTCCTCTATATGTGTAAAAGGGTGGAACATGCATAGTATAGACTAATGGGATCCTAAATCGACGAGGTCGCACTCGCACCAGAGGGTTAGGGTGGTAGAGAGTGATCTCAACCTCCCCCTCAAAAGTGGCACGGTGCTCCTCATACGTCCATATGCCACTAGGGATAGGGCGTATCTCGATGCAAGCTAGGTATCTGGCCATCACCTAAATAGGGCACAGGGAGTAAGTATACACATATACATAATTGATAAAGACTAAAATTACAAACACAAGTATATCATGGACAAAGAATAATGCAAGTACATATGAGCACACCAATTTTCAACATTATATCTCTTATAATGCAAGTGGCATGATGTATGATTTTCTATCCACAACTGAGGCCTCTAAAAGTCCATCTTGGACGTCCATCCAATACACCCTTGTGTTCCCGGAACACCGACATTCGTTCCCAGAACGTAATGTCGAACCATACTTGGATAATAAGCATCACTCTCGGAGTGTGCACCACATTCCCAGAACGCATACGTTCCCAGAACGCATAAAAACCAGGTCCCGGACACTGGCCACATATCTATAATGTGTCATCAAGTAGGTTATAATTTGGTACTCCCGGAGTACCCTCCTCATATTCCCAGAATATGATAAACGTTCCTACCAACCAAACTTCCATTCTATATGGATGCACAATTATCAGGGTTGGTTTTTATCTTTATATTAATTAATGTGATTTAGAAATATTCTAATTCCCCTTTTGAATGATTTAGCTGAGGCATAATCTTTGGCGCAAAATTCTTCTTTGAATTATTTCCAAAACATGCCCTTAAACTTAGATTGGGAAAAACATAACCATTGGTATTCAAAAACTTAACTTTTTATTTTTCAGATTCAGGTACTAACCGGTGACAGTTTCAGGCTAACCGGTTAGAATTACAGACTTGAACTGTTTACCATTGTAATTCAGAAAAACCATTTTTCTTGAATTCTCTACCCAATCCATAAACAAGTTTAACATTGTTTTATGCCTCAAAAACCACTGTTTTTATCATTCAAAAGTCTAAATCACACTTCATTCTCCAATGAGCCTAATTTCCTCTTGAAATTATCTCATTACACTAAGGTATTAACTCTTTGATTGCAATCTGAACTATAACAGTGAGATCAACTGGTTTTTCAGATTGTTTTTCCATGAAATTGAGGCCTAGATTTGAGTAGGATGTATAACACCACCGTACTGATTTTGTAAAGTTATTTTCTTTTGCATTTTTACAGTGTTTAACCGGTTACGAATCTCGAGTAACCGGTTAGATTATGCAGTTAGACACTAAAACATAAGTTTTAACAAACCATTTTCTTCACTACTCAAATCTAACCAAATTTCAACCTTTAATAGAGTCCATATACCTTCAAGAAATATGTTTAAGCACAGAAAACATATATAATTTTGCATGCATTGGTTTAGTGCATCAAATTGCATAAAAATCAATACAAACATAATTCAACACACCAAATCACATTTTATACATTTAGCTTCTGATATTAACACTAAAATCACTTGCATGCATCAATATAAACTTGCTTAAAACAGCATTGAGCTGAAATTTGGCCTCCAAGCCCTTGTGCTTTACACACATAATGCCCTTTTTGAGTTTTGTTAACTCAAATCCTAATTCACTTGATTTTTAGTCTAAATCTAGTATAAGGTAGACTTCTCCCATACCTCTAAGTCGATTTTGATGAGAATAACCTCTGGACTTTGAAGAAAATCCACAATCTCCTCACAAGTCCTAAGTTCTGCTCCCAGTTTCGGTTTCCAGCAACAGGGTCCAAAAACCACCAAATTTGACATAGGAATTGGCCAAAGAAATTGGGGAAAGTAGTTAGAAATTGCTCTAGGTAACATGCCCTAAAAATAGGAACAGATTTGGAACCAAAAGGGTTTATTTTCTTACCTAAATTGAGCTTCAAAGCAAGCTTCAGAAATCAGTCTCCCAGGTTCTGCAGAATTTGGAACTGATCTTAACAAGCTTCGTAATCCTTCCACACTCAACCTCAACTCTCAAACTTGGTGTCTTTACAAAACTCAAGATCTAAGCTTTGCAATGGTGTATGACTTTCAGTCTCACTCTCAAAGACAAGGAAGAATTTCAGCAACGAATTCAGGAACCCTAAACAGAGCCTCACACTCAATCTCAGCCAAACAACCCCAAATTCATCAACCACACCAGCTTAAATAGAGAAATTCGTGTGCCATGCAGGGCGACACGCGTTTCCCACTATGATTTGAGTGGGATTCGTTGCGATTAATCGAATTACCCAAGTGATTACTCATCAAAATCCACTAACCCAGTTTCTGGGTTCATCGTCTAACCGGTTACAGGGCATTACTAACCGGTTAGATCAGTACAAAATTAAAAAATTAATATTTTTAAGTCTTTCCCTCCAAGAACTTCTTCAATATTACATTTAGGTCCTAAACCAAGGACTAAAATGCAATATTCTTATATCTTGCATTTATTTGCCATATAAAAATATTTCAATTTATTTTTATATTTTAGGCTAATTAAATACTAAACATAAACTTGGAAATTCATTTAAATTAATAATAAAACTTTTATTATTAATTTCCTTATTATTCGGGAGACGAAAATTAGGGGTGTTACACTACTCCCCCACTTAAAAAGAATTTCGTCCCCGAAATTCTAGCTTACAAAAACAACTCCGGAAACTCTTGACGCATCTTTTCCTCTAATTCCCATGTAGCTTCAGATACGTCTGCACTTTCCCATACAACCTTAACTAAAGGTATCTCCTTTCCCCTGAGCCGCTTAACTTCTCGATCTTCTATCTGAACTGGTCTTGTCTCAAAGGTAAGGTTTTCCTTCAAAGTTAGGTCATCAGGTTGAAGTTTCAAAATGGCTGATGGGTCATGCACATACTTCTTCAATTGCGAAACGTGAAAGACGTTGTGCAAATTGGATAAAGAGGGTGGTAAAGCTAGTTGATAAGCAACAGGACCAACTCTCTTAAGGATTTGGTATGGACCTATACACTTAGGCGAAAGCTTTCGGGTTCTTAAAGCTCTACTAATTCCTTTCATCGGAACTATCCGAAGAAACACATGATCGCCTTCCGAAAACTCTAATGGTTTTCTCCTCCTATCAGCGTAACTCTTCTGTCGACTCTGAGCCACTTTCATCTTTTCTTGAACCATCCTAATCTTCTCAGATGTCTGCTATATCATTTCCGGCCCAACCATTAAATTCTCCCCCACTTGGAACCAACATAGCGGGGTTTGACATTTCCTTCCATACAACACTTCAAACGGTGCCATCCCGATGCTCGCATGATAGCTTTTGTTGTACGTGAATTCTGCAAGAGGTAGTACTTGATCCCAACTTCCTTGTTCTTCAAGTGCACAAGCCCGCAACACATCTTCCAAAGATTGAATCATTCTCTCCGTCTGGCCATCCGTCTGTGGATGATACGCAGAACTCAATTTCAATCTCGTTCCCATAGCATCATGTAAACTTTGCCAGAATTGCGAAGAAAATCTGGGATCTCGATCCGACACAATACTCGAAGGCACTCCGTGAAGACTGTTTCGGACCGCTTTGTGCGATAAGTGAATAATTAGTAAAAAGATAATGAGTTCGTAAACTTGATGAAGCTTTAGGCTTTTATTACTTTGAAAAGGGGAATTCAGAGAGATAAATGTAAGAGTAGGGCTCCACACTTGTAGTGTTTTTACAGGGCGAGGGGTGAGCGCCTTCGCTTTTTACACCTTCATCTATATTCTAAAACTTAAGTCGAAGCTTCTATTCTATTCCTCTCTCTTACACTCTCTGTGTATTTTGCTAGGGTTCTTTTAGTTTTCCTAGCTTCAGTAGTGTTGGCTCTTTTTTAATTGTGTTGGGATCCCCTCTTTTCTGTTCTTCTTGTTTTTGTGTACCTTGGAGGAAGGTTCCTCTAATAGAGTCTTTTCTGCCCATCGGTCTTTGCCTTCCTGTTTCTTGGTCCATTGGTCTTTTCTCCTTTTCCTTCTTTGTGGCTGCCCTCTGCAAAGTCCGTTTTGTCTTCTTTACTTCTTTAAGCTCTTTCTTTGATTATCACAGTGGGAGGCTCACGAGACTTCCCTTTTTCGGTTTTCCTCAAAGAAGGGGCTGCATGATGTAAGCCAAGATGCTCTGGCTTCTCTTGCACGCTCCTCATAGTCTGGGGAACCGGAATCTCTTGTCTGTACGTGTACGCCTTCCACAGGCTCCGTTTCCTGTTCGCTCTCATTTATCATGACTTTCTCCCCAAGTTTCTGTATCACCCGAGGCGCTCTGAGAGGGTACGTTGTGCTCATTGGCATCGGCGCACCTTGCTCTTCTTATTGGTTGTGACGTCAGAATATGACGCCTTGAGGGCTGTCGCTCTGGGCGTAGCGCTTTAAGCAGCTCCTGGTGTTTCCACGCTTTCTCCTGATGCCCTCGTTGTGCGGTGATCTTGGGTTTGGTGATCTTGGACTTTCATATGGACTGGGCCTTGCAACTTTGGGCTACCGAACAATGGGGTATCAACAATTGCCCCCTTTGCAGTGAAAAGGAAGGGATTTCCTTTTTAGTGCAAATTCCGTTTTTTGTTGCCCTGTCACCTGTTCCCCTTTTCTTATTCTTCGTTCCACGTGCCAGTTGACGGATACCCATTAATTACTTGCACGTTCTCCCACTCTCCTCTGCAGTTCAAAACTCCCTCCTTCAAACACTTCGGTCCCTCTTTTTCCTCAACCACTCCTTCTTATTCACCCTCTTTCAAAACCTCTTTTACCTTCTTGTTTCTTTCTGGCGGTAGAAGTCTTTGCCACCACCTTTCTCTTCAGCGTTGCCATTCTCTCTTTCCATTGCAGATTTTCTCTTCACCTTAAGTTCTCTTTATGGTTACTGCTCGCCCTTAATCATGGGAAGGTCGAAATCTGCTCCCCCCGTTGAAGTTGAAGATGACATTACACCCTTGAAGAAATCGAGGAGGAGATCTCTCTCCCAAACCCTATCACTTATTGCTTCATGCAAGGTCTCCCTTGCCCCCATTCCTATCCCATAAACGCTGGTCACCGCCGTTGGGCGACGGGGGTGAAGGCGACACTCCCTTTTGGTCCCTTCCCCGAATCCGGTGACCTACTCAACGGTCCTCCTACCAAAGCAATGGTGATTCCTGATGACACCGCCAAGCTCATTTCTTCTCCTTCTTACCACAGGGACCACCGCGAGTTGGGTCCTTCACTGCTTCATTCTCGCCTTCTCCGTGCAGAGTTTCCCTGGGTGGACCTGAACTTTAATGTTCGTATCGGCGGGACTACCGGCTGGCAAGACTGGATCAATCAAGTGTTTGCAAGTGACCCTCCCTTCGTGGAGGTTCTTAAGAAAGTTGGAATAGCGGAAGCAATCAAGGTGTCTCCTCGTATTGGCGCTAATCGTAGGTCAAATGATTTGTTCGCTTTGATCCATCGCTGGTGTTCTTCGACACATACATTTTTGACGTCCTGGGGCGAGTTCACTCCCACGCTGGAGGACGTAGTTGTCTTGTTAAAGCTTCCTTCTTTTGGGAGCGTTGATCTTGACATAACAAAAGTGGATGAGAGCCTTTCTGATTTGGCCCTGGAGTTGAAGGTGGCTTCCATTGCCAGCGCCAAGCACTCCCACGAGTTGCTACAGCAGAGGCGTGCTTCGCTTGCCGAAGGTTCTTCCTCTCAGAAAGTCAGAGGTACAGGGAATTTGGTCCCTAGAGAACAGAAGGCGAGTCAGTGTTCCTCGCTCAAATACACGTTTGCTAGCTGGGTTCGGTATTTCTATGGCGACCTCCATGATGGAAAATTTCATCCTGGCCCTGTGAAGGATCAGAGGCTCCGTCGTGCTGCTTTCGTGGCCTTCTGGTTGAGCAGGTATGTGTTTGCAGGCCCTCCATGGGAGTCTGTCAGTCCTTGTGTTTTCTTGTTGGCCTGTCTTCTAGCTGAGGGAACACGTCTTCCCCTCTCTTTGTTTTATTTAGGTGGCTTGTATGCTCGCCTCGATCAAGTTCTGAACAAATGCGAATTTCTCATGGTCGTTTTCCCATCAATTCTTTTGCTGATTTGGCTTTCCTTCAATACTTTTTATTTGAGCGCTTTCCTGAATATGGTCCGGTTAGGCTTGCCCCTTCTGACGACGCCTCGGGCCTCGAGCCTCGCGCCTGGTGTTGGACCAAAGGCTGTCCCAGAGAGCCTTTAGTTGCTGTCATTGATCTAGAGGAACAGTTCGTCTTTCGCCCTTATTTAGACCATATTTGGGAAGGGTGTGACCCCTTGCATCCCTTGTATATTGAGGAGCGTCTTACCTCCAGAAATAATGCTCAAAATTATACTGAGGGTATGTATGACCTATGGAAACTGATTCTGACCGCTCGTTGTCTTCCTGGTTTCGTTCCTTTGGATAACAAGAGCGCTAATGGGGGTGCTTTGTGGCCCTTTGCGTATCGTTCCTGATCGTGTTGCGAGGCAATTTGGGCACGATCAGCCTCCGTGTGTCCTTTTAATTGATCAAGTTTCCTTACATGAGACCATCCCATCTGTTCTTTTTGATGCTGATCCTGATGTTTCAAGTGCCCCTTTGGTTTATATCCCTCCCCTTCATGTCGGAGGCGTTTTGCGCAGTTGGGTGACATCCCATAAAGACATTTTACAGCATCTCCAGAGTTTTGAAGCTACTCCGAAGCGTACCATCCCTGCTCTTTTGTCTATTGTGTGTAATTATCGTTATTACTCCACCTCTGTGAAGAAAGGAAAAGGTAGTCTCTTCACTGGTCTCATTTGTTTTATTGATTACTGTTTCATCCATTTGGCTCCGTTTTCATACTTTGCCTTGTTTGTTTCAGCTGAAGCGGTTTCTTCCGTGCGCAAGCGTAAAGCCACTGCGTCCTCGCCTTCTGCTGTTGTAATATCAAAACGAGGTAAGAAACAGGCTTCTTCTCCAGCTCCTTCTGCTCCTAAATCTTCTTCTCAAGGCGTGGGTAAAAATGTTGCACCCCTCTCAGAAAGGGAAGAAAGTTGTTGCAGCCGTGCCTTCTCGACGGTCTTCTCGCTTGCAGCTTCACAATACTCCTCCTGCCTCTGCTTCTCCTACTCGTGTTGATTTAGTTGAAGCTGAGAGCGACAATGAAGATCAGTCGGGCGACGCTCTCTTGGCTTATTATGACACTTCAAAAGGAGATGGTGACTCCTTTGAGGGTGAGAGAGACGATGCTGATGAGGAAAACCCCCTAGGTTCCGCCTCTTGCTTCCCATTTTCTCCTTCGCCGTGGCTCTTTTCTTTCCCCTTCGGCCTTTCTGCTTTTTACTGTTGTTGCATTTTTTCAGATTTTTAGTACTAATTCACATTTTCATTTTCCGTTATTCCGTTTGTTTGTTTCGCTGTAGGTGGTTCTGGCGGATGTGGTTCGGCTTCGCCTTCACCTCAGGCTTCTGAGAGCCTTCCGACTCCCATTAGCACTTCCGTTAGCTCTCCAACAATTCCACCATTTGATCGTGCGGATGCTTCGGACTTCCGTCGTCAACCCACTGCTAGTGGAGGCGCTGCGCCCACCGGATTTGCCACTCATGTGCCTTTTGGTCGAGTCAGCAGCCCCTTGTTTGTGCAACCTTTGTCGGCCGTTTCCGCTCTGGAGGCCGTCGCCGTTAGTGTTCCTACTCATTCTGGTGTTGCTTCCGAACCTGTCGGTGATGTTGGTTCTGGTTTGGAAATCGTTGCGGTTGGTGATTTTTCCTTGCCCCCTATTGAGGTCCCAAAGAGCATTCCCATTGCTTCCAAGGACGCTCCTACTGGTGTTTCTTCAAGTGTTGCTGCTGCAAATGTTTCTGACATTGTCATAAGTGAGGGTATTCCTGTTGATACTGTTTTTGATAGTTTGGATGTTGAGGTGATGGATACCCCTGCCCCCAAGGAAAGCCAAGTTGATGCTGCCGCCGAAGTTCCATCTGAGGAACGTGTTGTTAATGAGGGCGATACCGGCTTCACTCCGAGCTCTGCTAACGTGGCTGAAATTTCAAAAGGCGCTGCGAATTCCTCCGAGGGGCGCCCTGTGAGCGAGATTCCCTCGGTTCGGCTTGCCCCTATCAAAGTCACTCAGGTTGCTGCGTCTCCGGCTTCCTCTTCGGTTTGTGAGTGTTCCTTTAACCATTCATCAAGTTGGGTTTCCTTTGCTATGTGTCCATGCTTTCATTGGATTTGCAAATACTGTTGCTTTTCTCATTCATTTCCGTTTTGTTTGTTTGTTGTTGTTTTTTTTTTGTTGTCTTGCAGCTGCATTTTCTGCCAAGTCACGTGGTTCTCTTGATGCGTAGGAGCAATCTATGATTGAATCATTCATCCTTGCTCATCCTGATTTGGTGCCACCAGGTGCTTCGTTTCCACGTTTTTTCAGAGAGTCTGCTGCCCGCACCATGGTACAAATGCTGGGCTTAGTGAGCTTTGTTGATGTTGATGCATTGCCATGGGAAGATAAGGTTGAGCTTTTGGATTGCCTTCATTCTTTGAAGATTTAGCACTACTCTGGTATTTGGCTTGACGAGGCGATTGCTAAATTGGAGAAATTGCGCCCCCCTTTCGATGCTATTGGCTTGGTTGAAACCAAGCGCACCTTGCAGGAGCGTCGCACCACTTTGACCGTTCGTTCAAAGGAGCTTTCGGCCCAACTTGCGCAGGTGACTGCCGACTTGGAGAATGTTGACAAAGAACTCAATGATTTGGCTTCTCAGGAGCTCTCTTATGAGGAAGCCTGCAAACTTATCAGCCTGAACACTCTGTTTAACGTTTGATAGTTATCATTGCATTATGGTTTGCTGTTTCGAGCATGTACTTTGGGATTTATTTGTTGAACTTTCAAGTTGTGGTTGTAGCCGTTTCTAATGGCTTCTTTTGTATGCTCTTCGAGCCTTAGACTTTGCTTTGGGTGTTTGTCATCACTTTGACAATGAACATTTTAATTCTGTTTCATAGGCCTTTGTTTGCTTTGTTCCCTGGACTTGTACGCAGGTCTTATGCTTTTCGATTCTTGTGTGCCTTTGTTGACTTCGTCGCTTTACACTCTTGTTGCTTGCATCGTGTCTTTGCGTTTATTTGGTACTGCTTGTATTTGCTACCTCTCCGGCATGCTTTCCCTGACTTAAATGCTTTTCGCCCAGTATTTGACAGCGCACAATTCTTCTTTTCTTCTTTTTCTCCCTCGCCCAGTATTTAACGCTTTCGAATTTTTCAGCAAGTTTCAGAGGCCCCTCATGTCATTGGTGCCGAATTTTCTTCAAGGTGCACATTGGGCACGTTTTTTTTTTCGAACAGTGGCCCCTCATGTCATCGGTGCCAAATTTTCTTCAAGGTGCACATTGGACACGTTTTTTTTTTTAACAGTGGCCCCAAATTTTCTTCAAGGTGCGCATTGGGCACGCTTTAAAGATTTTGCCGCTTTGGGCTCTCTCCCTTTTTTTTGGGGTTGTCACTTTGGACTTTTCAGTTTGCCACTTTTGGGCTTCATCAACTAACGGATCGCCTTGGATCTTGCGTTAGCCAACCTCTTTTACAGATTTTTTCCTCCCGCGTTTAAGACTAGCGCCCTTGTTTCCCGGGACCTTTTCTAGTCTCGCGATATGGCGTACTTCGCCCGCGTCTGTCCCGGAAATTTTCTTTTCAGGAGGTCTATTCGGGTACCGCGATAAGGCGCTTGTGCCCGCGGTACGGCCCAACACTTTATTTTCACCCTGTCAAATGCATATTCATGTGGATTCACCTCTTTTTCCTTTTTAGTGTTGGACCTCGCGTTTGGCATTTTGGCTCTTTACTTTGAGAGCGTTTTCTCTTTTTTTTTATTTTTATTTTTTTTACTTGTCTGAACCGTGTTTATCTTCAGCATGCATATTTCATATTAACATATTTCTAGGGAGGTAGTTCAGGAGAGAATGTCTTCAGATTTTCATTCATTAGTCAGAGGCGTACAAAACAAGTTACTTCCTAGATTCCAACAAAAAGTGAAGACTACGGCTCTTTCATTATATTATACAGTGAGCTAGGCATAATATTTCTTAACATACTTGAAATTTAAAGGTCCTATTTTCCTTTGAGTGTCTGATTCGAGTAAGAAACAATACCCATTAGGATGCGCCTCTTGCACGATGTAGGGTCCTTCCCATTTTGGCATCCACTTGCTCGTATGCAGGTTCCTCATGACTGCGTATGTCGCCTTCAGCACGAGCTCGCCTTCGACAAACATCCTTGGCCTCACCATCTTCTCATATGACAGCATTATACGCCTTTGGTTCTTGAGCAACTCTTCATGCGCTTTGTCTCTGGCGCCTTCCAGGGATAGCGCTCGCTCCTCCGCCCCGCCTTCATTTTGGGCAATCATTCTCGCCGAGGGGACCGCCACTTCTGCTGGCAGCGTCGCTTCCGCCCCATACACCAGGGAGAAAGGTGTTGCCTTCATTCCGCTGTGCTTAGTCACGCGATATGCCCACAGGGCGAGTGGCAAGTATTCGCTCCAGTCCGTAGACGTGTCTTCCACTGTCTTGGCCAAGATCTTGATCAGTGTTTTGTTTGTGGACTCAGCTTGGCCGTTGGACTGTGGGTAGTAGGGGGTGGACCTGTGTTGTGTGATCCCGTATTCTTCCAATACTTGCTCTACTTTCTTATTGATGAAGTGAGTGCCATTGTCAGATACTATCCTCTTGGGTAGCCCAAAGCGATAGATAATGTGCTCTTTGATGAATTGTGTGGTGGCGTCGGCGTCACCTTTCTTGAATGTTGCTGCTTCGACCCACTTGGTGGAGTGTTCTGTTGCCCCCAGGATCCATCTCTTCCCTTTAGAAGGCGGGTCAATTGGACCAATGAAGTCCATTGACCATGTGTGAAAAGGGTAGGGCGAGTTGAGGCCTTTCATAGAGAGAGAGAGGGTGCGTGGATTCTGTTATCATGCTTCTGGCATTGTTCACACCTTCTCACAAAATCGAGGGCGTCGCCTTTCATATTTGGCCAATAATAGCCGATTTTCAACAATTCGCTCCAGAGCGATCTACCCCCTTGGTGCCTTCCGCAAGATCCTCCATGGACCTCCTCCATGACTTTGTTTCGTTCCTCTCTCCCAATGCATCTGAGAGCCTCTCCAGTGAAACTTCTTTTGAACAACTCCCCCTTTTTAATGAAATAATGTTCTGGCTTTTTCCTGACCCTTTCCGCTTCCATGTGATTCTCTGGCAAGGCGCCGCTTTCCAAGTATGCCTGAATTGGCTTAGCCCAATCTTCATCTACCAGATGGACCTCCAGTTCTTCTTTGGCCTCCTGGCATTGACTGCACGCCTTCTGAAACGAATCGCAATGTGCCTTCATGTCTGGCCAATACACTCCTAGTCTTTGCATTCTCCTGTACAGGCCGGGGCCAACCTGCCCACATATACTGTCGTGAAGGCTTGCCATCTTCCTTTCTCCCTCTTCCTCGGTGACACACTTCATGAGCAACCCCTCCGTACTTCTTTTGTACAATGCCCCCTTTAGAAGGCAAAAGTCTCTGGATGCCTTCGTCAATGCTTTGCTGTTGAGCTCCCACATGATCGGGACTCTCCAATCTTTCCTTGCTTGATCTGCTTGTGTATCTCTTTGGACCTTGGGTTGGTACGCCTTCCTGAAATGTACCAGATGTTCGCCTTCCGCTGTGTCTGCTTTGCTTCCTAGGGTTGCGAGAGCGTCGGCCTTTCTGTTTTCGGCCCGTGGCACATGCTCGAGAGATTCTAATTTGAATTTTGCCAATGCTTGGTGCGCTCTCTCTCTGCATAGCGCCAAGGACATTTCCTTTACTCCATACTCCCCTTTTAGCTGTTTCACCACCAGGTTGGAATCTCCTTTCACAATGAGTCTTTGAACCCCGATTTCTTCAGCCATGTCAAGTCCCAAAAGGAGGGACTCATATTCTGCTTCGTTGTTAGTGCATTGGAACTCGAGTTGGAAGGCGAAGGCCAGTTCCTCACCCTTCCCATTCATCAGAGTAACTCCCGCTCCGCCTTTGGGTGCCGAGGGCGAGCCATCAAACATCAAAGTCCATACTTCGGGCTCTTCGCACGCGTTGACAGACTATATTGCTTCTTCTTCTTCTTGATTTGTACAGATGTCCATCAGATCAGCCAGGGCCTGACTTTTAAGCGCAATAGGGCGTCACCAAGGTTATTTCATACTCTGTCAACGTGAGCGCCCACTTACTTATTCGCCCTGTGAGAACAGCGCCTTGCAATAAGTACTTGATTCCCTCAGCTTTAGTCATCACATGAATGGCGTGCGCTTGAAAGTAGTGACGATACTTCTGGGCGGCGTACACCAAAGCAAGACATTGCCTTTCTTGGTTGGAATACCTAGATTCTACCTCTTTTAGCATTCTGCTCCAGTAGGCTACGGGGCGCTCTGAGCCTTCAACTTCTTGTGCAAAGAGTCCACGGATCGTCGTTTGGGTAGTTGCCAGATACACTCTGAGCGGTACTCCTTTTTGAGGCGGAATCATTACTGGTGGTGTTGCTAAAGCCCTTTTCACTTTGTCGAAAGCGTCCTGATGCTCTTTTTCCCACTTGAAAATTTCCTTACCCTTGAGAAGTTTCCTCATAGGACCCAACAGTTCTCCCATGGCTGGTATGAATCTGCGGATATATCCCAATTTCCCCATCATTTGTTGCAATTCTTTCTTGTTGCGAGGCGCTTTCATTTCCCTGACTGCCTTGACGTTTCTCTCGTCGGCTGAGACACCTTCCTTATGAACTCTGAACCCCAGGAACTCACCAGAAGAGACCCCAAATTTACATTTGAGAGGGTTCATTCTGAGTTTGTACGTCTTGCATCTGGAAAAGACAGCTCTTAGATGTGTCAAGTGTTGCTCTTTCTTCCTAGATTTAACCACTATGTCATCAACATAGTCTTCTACTATATCATGCATCATGTCATGGAAGATCGCTGTCATCGCTCTTTGATATGTTGCTTCGGCATTCTTAAGACCGAACGGCATCACCAAGTAGTAGAAATTTCCCACCGGGGTTCTGAAAGCGGTTTTTTCCTCATCGCCCTCTGCCATCTTTATTTGATTGTAGTCGCTGAAGCCATCCATAAAGGAAAAGCGTTCATGCATGGCTGTTGCATCTACCATGCAGTCTATGTGTGGCAGCGGGAAATCATCCTTGGGGCACGCCTTGTTTAAATCTCTGAAGTCCACGCAACATCTAATCTGGCCATTCTTTTTCTTTACAGGGACTATGTTGGCCAACCAAGTGGGGTGTTGTATAGGCTTGACGAAGCGCGCCTCCAGTAACTTCTCCACTTCGTCTTTTATTGCTTTCTCAATCTCAGGGCTAAACTTCCTGGGATGTTGTTTTATAGGTATTGCATCAGCTTTGACGGCCAAGTTATGAGTGACTAGCTTGGGGCTGAGTCCTGGCATCTCTTCATAGCTCCAGGCGAACACTTCTCTGAACTCTTTCAGCAAGGCGACCAAGTCCGCCTTTTCAGACGGGGTAAGTGAAGAGGCAATGAAGAGAGGCCTGTGCTCGCCTTCTCCTCCTACATTGACTTCTTCCAAACGTTCTGGACCATTAGCTTCATTCCCTTTTTGCTGGGCGTGCATAACCTCCTCCGTCGAAGCAAACCATGCTTCCCCTTTTATGACGCCCATGAGTGTGGGGCTAGCCAAGTCGCTCAGCTTTGGCTTGGCTGGCCCCGCGATTTCCTAGAGGATGGCCCATCTGGCCCCTCCTCCAGGAAGGCGTTGCTTTTGCAGCTTGTATCTTGGTTTGGTTGTCCGCTGCTGTGCGCTTTCCTCTTCTTCTGGTAAGCGGAGTCTCTTGAACACTGACTGCCTCTTCTCTGGCTCTTTCATTTTCTCTTTTCCTCTGATCGAGATCTTGGGTTCTCTTCCAATCCTGTTTGTCCCAGGGGGAGCTAGTTCATCGAACACTGTGGCATCAATCAAATGTAACTCCGAATCATCAAATGGCGCCTTCGTTGTTGGGATCTCAATGTCTTGTCCCTTATACATTGACTTCATACACTGGTGCAGCGTAGAGGGAACACACCCGTGTAGATGGATCCAGGGGCGTCCCAGTAGGATATGATAACTAGGCTCTCCGTCAACAATGTGGAAAGTGTTCAGAGTTTTTATGGGCCCTACCTCCAAATTGAGTACTACGCACGCCCTTGCCGTGACTGTTCCTCCGTTGAAAGTTCCCAGTGTTGCCTCCACTTTCTTGAGCCTTTCTTTAGCAACTCCCAGCTTCACAAATATATGGGTTGGGATGATGTTTACTCCTGATTCGTTGTCCACGAGGGCGCGCCGGACGTGTACGCCTTTGACGGTTGCCTCCACAAATAGCGGCCTGTTGTGACAAAAGACTGGATGTATTCGCTGCGGCTCTCTAAACATCACTGCCGAGGCGTGCGCCTTGGCTACCCTGGTTGCTGGTGCGTAGGCGGCACTGGTGTTCGCCCCTCTTCTAACTATCACATCAGCTAGAGCATGTGCCACTTCTTCCCTGATGTCAGCTCCCAACCTTAATTGGTCAAATAGGGCTCTGAACCCTCTGGTCTTCACAAGTCCCCTTCTCAGTTCATTCTCCACCAGCTCTTCTTATTCAATCTCCTCTAACAAGTTATCGCCATGGGAAAGGATAACATTCACATTGTGTCTAGGCAAGGGATGATTGCCTAGACTTTCTTCGCCTTCACCCTCTGGCAGCAATATCTTTCCCGCCGCGTACTGCTTCTGAAACACGCCTCTAATGACGTAACAATCCATAGTACCATGACTTTTCTGTCTGTGCAGAATGCAATACTCTGGGTTATCGTACTCCTCATGCGTCAGAGGGGGTCTTGTCGCCCTTTTAGTGAGAATGCCTTCCTTTAGCCATTCCTCCACCAACTGATAAGTAAGTTCCCTAGAGATTGGGAGCTTTGGTGGGGGTTCTTTCCTTTCATAGCTCCTGGGAGGCGTCATGGTTCTGTAGCTTTTCCTCCTCTTGTCATCCACAGCGTTTACGTCAAAGGCGATTTGGTCTTTGGTTCTCTTTCCTTGTTTCTTCATGGCCTCGGTAACATCCATCGCTCTCCCAAGCAACTCAGAAAAAGTGGTGATCTTACTGAGTGCCAAGAATATTTGCGAGCCATCTTCAATACTTTTTATGCACCCGTAAACTAGGTCCGCTTCAGGGAGAGTCTCTTTGCAATGTAACGCTCTGTCCCTGTAACTTTTAATGAAGGCGGTCAGACTCTCTCCTGCTCGCTGCCTTACACGACCAAGGTCCATGATGTGGATAGCGCCTTCCTCTTCTAAGAACTTGTTACAAAACTCTATAGTCATTTCCTCCCAAGTCCGAATTGATGTTGGGCGCAACTTGGAATACCAAGTGAAGGCGCGCCCAACAAGAGACTTTGAGAACTCTCTTAACCTTAAACAGTGGTCTGCACTGTATACCCCAAGATCATCCACATACGTCATCAAGTGCTCGCGGCGGTCCCGGTTCCGTCAAACTTTCGGAACATTGGGGGCGCATACCCTTGTGGGTAGCGATAGGCAACTACATCAGCGGTAAAATGGGGGTTTAGATTTATTACCATATTTTGTCCTTCCTTGTGCGCCTGCAGGATGCGTTTCAACTCTACTTGTGTGACCAGAGAGTCTTCTGTACTTTCTCTCCTGCCACTTGTCTCGTGCTGAAATTCCTCCTCTGATTTCTCTCTCGCTTTCGCCAACTCTGCCTCTCTGCGCGCCTCCTCTTCTTCTTTCAATCTTGCACTCAAGGCCTCCTTTTCTTCTCTTGCCTTGGCAGACTGGGCTTTGTATTCTGCCACTATTTCGGATAGTGCGCCTTGGTTCCCCACCAGAGAGTTGAGCAGCGCAGCTGATATCACGACTTGAGTGTTGGAGTCGCCTTCTATGTGGGGGATCTTGATGTGACTTAGCGTTTCCTTGTCGCTACCGAGCTCTTCTTCTTGAGGCTCTTGGTCATCCTCTGGAGTGTCTGAGGGAGAGCAAGTATTATCGCTTCCTTGATTGGCTGGGCTGAAACTCAACCTTCTGCAGCCCTGTCCCGTCCCACGACTTGCGTGACTGGTCGCTGGGTTTTGAACGGTGATCCCAGGCACCACCTTCGGAGCTACGTCTCCTACAGATGCTTGTTGCACAACATGAGCCCCTTTTCCTTCGTGATTGGAAGCCATAGCTTCCCCAGTGGAGTCGCCAATTGTTTCGGACCTCTTTGTGCGATAAGTGAATAATTAGTAAAAAGATAATGGGTTCGTAAACTTGATGAAGCTTTAGGCTTTTATTACTTTGAAAAGGGGAATTCGGAGAGATAAATGTAAGAGTAGGGCTCCACACTTGTAGTGTTTTTACAGGGCGAGGGGTGAGCGCCTTCGCTTTTTACACCTTCCTCTATATTCTAAAACTTAAGTCGAAGCTTCTATTCTATTCCTCTCTCTTACACTCTCTGTGTATTTTGCTAGGGTTCTTTTAGTTTTCCTAGCTTCAGTAGTGTTGGCTCTTTTTTAATTGTGTTGGGATCCCCTCTTTTCTGTTCTTCTTGTTTTTGTGTACGTTGGAGGAAGGTTCCTCTTATAGAGTCTTTTCTGCCCATCGGTCTTTGCCTTCCTGTTTCTTGGTCCATTGGTCTTCTCTCCTTTTCCTTCTTTGTGGCTGCCCTCTACAAAGTCCGTTTTGTCTTCTTTACTTCTTTAAGCTCTTTCTTTGATTATCACAGTGGGAGGCTCACGAGACTTCCCTTTTCGACTTTCCTCAAAGAAGGGGCTGCATGATGTAAGCCAAGATGCTATGGCTTCTCTTGCACGCTCCTCATAGTCTGGGGAACCGGAATCTCTTGTCTGTACGCGTACGCCTTTTACAGGCTCCGTTTCCTGTTCGGTCTCATTTATCATGACTTTCTCCCCAAGTTTCCGTATCACCCGAGGCGCTCTGAGAGGGTACGTTGTGCTCATTGGCATTTGCGCACCTTGCTCTTCTTGTTGGTTGTGACGTCAGAATATGACGCCTTGAGGGATGTCGCTCTGGGCGTAGCGCTTTAAGCAGCTCCTGGTGTTTCCACGCTTTCTCCTGATGCCCTCGTTGTGCGGTGATCTTGGGTTTGGTGATCTTGGACTTTCATATGGACTGGGCCTTGCGACTTTGGGCTACCGAACAATGGGGTATCAACAAAGACGAACTACCTCCTTGATATAGATCTGGGTAAGCTTGTTCAAAGGATAGCGCATATTTATCGGAATAAAATGCGCCGACTTGGTTAACCTATCCACAATCACCCAGATTGCATCATGATTTGCTGCTGTCCTTGGCAAACCAGACACAAAATCCATTGAGATGTTATCCCACTTCCATTGGGGAATACTCAAAGGTTGCAATTGTCCTCTTGGTTTCTGATGTTCTACCTTAGCTTTTTGACAAATTAAACATGCCGCCACATATTCTGCAACATCCTTTTTCAATCCAGACCACCAAAACATCTTCTTCAAGTCCTGATACATTTTGGTTGATCCAGGATGCATACTCATCCGACTCTTATGGGCTTCGTCAAGAATCAGTCTTCTAACTTCCTGATCTCTTGGTATACAAATCCTTGTCCTGAAACGAAGGATTCCATCCTGCCCAATCTTGAAATCAGGTTCCTTTCCTTCTGAACCTAGTCTCATCTTTTCCATCAATTCTCCATCCGCTCGTTGCAACTCCCGAATTCTTTCCAAGAACTCATTTGTGATCTGCAGCATCCCTAACTTGATACTTGTTGGCTCCACTTGTGTCAACAGGCTCAAGTCTCTAAATTCCTCAATCAAAGTTGCTTCCTTAACCATCATCGCACTTATGTGGATTGCCTTCCGACTCATAGCATCCGCAACCACGTTTGCTTTACCCGGATGATAGTGGAGTTTAAAGTCATAGTCTTTCAAAAACTCCATCCACCTTCTTTGCCTCATGTTCAACTCTTTCTGGTCGAACAGATATTTCAAACTCTTATGGTCACTAAATACTTGGAACGTAGTGCAATAGAGATGATGTCTCCATATCTTTAAGGCAAACACGATCGCCGCCAATTCCAATTCGTGTGTCGGGTAATTCACCTCATGATTCTTCAATTGTCATGATGCATAAGCCACTACTCTTCCTTCTTGCATTAATACACACCCCAGTCCTTGCTTAGATGCATCACAGTACACTTCAACGCTTTTGTGAGGATCAGGTAAGATTAACACAGGAGACGATGTTAACCTTTCCTTCAACTCACGGAAACTAACTTCACACCGATCGTCCCACACGAACGGTTGATCTTTCCGAGTCAACCTAGTCAAAGGCAATGCAATCTTGGAAAATCCTTCTATGAACCGACGATAGTATCCAGCCAGCCCCAAGAAACTTCTCACCTCAGTCACAGTCTTGGGCTGTTCCCAGCTTAGCACTGAACTTACTTTTGCTGGATCCACCGCAATTCCTTCTCTAGAGATTACATGCCCCAAAAACTTCACTTCATTCAACCAAAACTCACATTTCGTAAGCTTGGCATATAATTGCTTCTCCTTCAGGACTTTTAACACAATCCTGAGATGTTCTTCATGCTCTTCCGGATTCTTAGAATAGACCAGAATATCGTCAATAAACACCACCACAAATAAATCCAGATATGGTCTAAAGATCCGGTTCATATAATCCATGAAAATAGCAGGTGCATTAGTCAATCCGAACGGCATCACAACATACTCATAATGATCGTATCGAGATCGAAATGCAGTCTTGGGTATATCCTCCTCCTTTATCCTGATCTGATGATAACCCGATCTCAGATCAATCTTGGAGAATACTGCAGCTCCCCTAACTTGGTCCATAAGGTCATCAATCCTTGGCAAAGGATACTTATTCTTAATGGTGACCTTATTCAACTGTCTGTAATCCACGCACATTCTCATACTCCCATATTTCTTCTTTACGAACAGTAATGGAGCTCCCCAAGGCGAAACGCTTGGCCTGATCATCTGCTTCTGCAGCAATTCCTCTATCTGCTTCTTCATTTCGGCCATCTCTGGTGGTGCCATCCTATAAGGAGCAATAGAGATGGGTCCAGCTCCAGGGACTAAGTCTATCCCGAACTCTATCTCTCGCTTTGGAGGTAATCCTAGTATTTCCTCAGAAAATACTTCCGGAAATTCTCTCACCACCGGAATCTCTTCTATCGGCATCGACTCTTCTTCCCCAGAAGCCGAGAACAAACACATATAACCTTCGGGTTCAAGGGTCCTATATTGAATGGTCTTTTCCTCACAATTGATGATCACTTGGTTCTTCATCAACCAATCCATACCCAAGATCACATCCAATTGTACCTTAGGGAGACAAACTAAATCTACCTTGGAAAGACGACCCAAAATTTCCACATTACACCCTAAACAGACTTTAGCGGTAAAATCGGTATTCCAGTAGGGGTATCTATACTAAGATAGCAAGGTGAATCGGAAACAACAAGATTCAGCCTATTCACACATTCCGGAGAAACAAAAGAATGTGTAGCTCCAGAATCAAACATGATTTTGCAAGGTTGGTGATTAAGCAAAAAGTTACCTTGCACGAGATTCGGGGTTTGGGTTGCTTCATTACTACTCAGGTTAAACACTCTTCCTTGTACCACAGGCTTGCCAGCAGATCCCTTTGCATCACCCTTTGCAAATTCTTTGCACTCACGAGCAAAGTGACCTTGCTTTCCACACTTGAAACATCCTCCTGTGGACCAGCAGAACTGACCATGATGATAACGCCTACACTTCTCACAATAAGGAGCATTATCGCGAGACTTGTTCTTGTTATCCACCACAGCCTTTCCCTTACCCTTGTTCTTCTGAGAATATGGACCATTATTCCGATGATCAAACCTCTTCTTCCTCTGTGGTCCATAGCTCTGTCCAACTCCTTTCCCTTGACTTCCAATCATCTCAGCTTTCTTGTCATCCTCATACATTATGCACATATCCACAAGTGCAGGGAAACTCTGAATCCTCTGGTAACTGAAGATAGACTTCAACCCCGGTCTCAGCCCACCTTCAAACTTTACACACTTACTCCTCTCATCGGGGTTATTCAAGTAGTAGGGAGAGTATTTCATCAGCTCCTCGAATCTGGCAGCGTACTCTCCTACACTCATATCCCCCTACTTCAATTGCATGAATTCCACTTCCTTCTTTCTCCTTAAATCTTCTGGAAAATATTTATTAAGAAATTTCTCCATAAATACTCCCCAGTTGATTATTCTCCTTTCAAAATTCATCAATTGGACAGTGTGATCCCACCAGTTTTCAGCTTCCCCATGAAGCATGTAAACTGCATAGGTTACTTTCTGTTCATCAGAACAATTCAAAGTTCGGAAAATCTTATTGATCTCATACAACCACTTGTTCGCCTCATCAGGTTTGTACCCACCTTCGAATCTTGGTGGATTGCACTTCCTGAACTCCGACAGAGTCCTAGCATCATGATTCGCCATATTGCCAACAGGTGGATTACCAGCTCGCCCTTGAGGTGGCTGTTGTTGCTGCTGCTGCATGCCTTCTAGCACTGTCGTGATTCGTTCTAACATTTTGTTCGTAATATTTCTATTTATGGTTGCCATAGAAAGACCTGCACTATGGGCTTTGGGTCACTAAAAAGGTCTTTTAAAATATAAATGCTACTAACTTACTCAAAACATATTCAATTAACAATGAATACCATACTTAGCTGCATCATCGGGGCTATGAGGAACAGGACCAATGCTCTGATACCACCAAAGGTGTGACGCTCTCTTTTGTATCTTGAAAATAATTAATATTTCCAAATGATTGAAATACTTGCTATCAAAATTAGGACTAGAAAATTTTTCCTTTTTAAATTAATACTTGCTCGATTATAAACCCTTTTATTCTGAACCATTAGTTGAATTCGGCTTAGTAATATCTTAATTACGAAAAAAATCTCGAGAGAATATTCTCTTAATCCCAATAACATCTTTGTAATACTTTTTAAAACATATTATTTGTCTCCCGAGTTTGACTTGAATATATAAAACATAAACTTTTTGCCGAATTCTTTTTGAATCGAAATCAGAGTTCGCGGAAGTAAAAACAATACTTATGGGGCACTGTTGGGGTAAATAAAACATCATATATATATATATATATATATATATGGCATAACATAAAAACCCCATCAGTATCGATAGTAGCAAGTAACATAAGTCGAGGTAGCAAGAGTTTATGAAAACATATACAACCCAGCTGCATAAAATAAAACGTCACTCTAAGACCTCTCAAAATATATACAATATATCACATAATCCCAAAATAGAAGTCCCAGAGCAAGTCATCAATGTCCTCAGCAGCTCCTCAGATCCTCCACCGCTCTATCCCTAGGATCTAGGATCCAAAACATCTACGCTATGCAAGCTCCTATGAACCAGCGGGTCCACCTCTAGCAGAAACAGTCGGCTCGACATGCACCTCCTCCTCGCTCTCATCCTCCACAGGGTCCTCCTCGACCTCGCCTGACTGGGTAGAGACCCCACCACTGGGTCTAGGATCTGCAAAAGCAGTCCTCTCGAAATCAGTCGGACCAGGAGAAGGAGTCTCCTCAGTGACAACTCTATGGGAAGAAGGATGAGAACGAGTGCCAGCTCTAAAACGAAAACTATGAAAACGACCCATAGGTCGAGCCGGGGGTGGTCCTCTATATGTGTAAAAGGGTGGAACATGCATAGTATAGACTAATGGGACCCTAAATCGACGAGGTCGCACTCGCACCAGAGGGTTAGGGTGGTAGAGAGTGATCTCAACCTCCCACTCAAAAGTGGCACGGTGCTCTTCATACGTCCATATGCCACTAGGGATAGGGCGTATCTCGATGCAAGCTAGGTATCTGGCCATCACCTAAATAGGGCACAGGGAGTAAGTATACACATATACATAATTGATAAAGACTAAAATTACAAACACAAGTATATCATGGACAAAGAATAATGCAAGTACATATGAGCACACCAATTTTCAACATTATATCTCTTATAATGCAAGTGGCATGATGTATGATTTTCTATCCACAACTGAGGCCTCTAAAAGTCCATCTTGGACGTCCATCCAATACACCCTTGTGTTCCCGGAACACCGACATTTGTTCCCAGAACGTAATGCCGAACCATACTTGGATAATAAGCATCACTCCCAGAGTGTGCACCACGTTCCCAGAACGCATACGTTCCCAGAACGCATAAAAACCAGGTCCCGGACACTGGCCACATATCTATAATGTGTCATCAAGTAGGTTATAATTTGGTACTCCCGGAGTACCCTCCTCATATTCCCAGAATATGATAAACGTTCCTACCAACCAAACTTCCATTCTATATGGATGCACAATTATCAGGGTTGGTTTTTATCTTTATATTAATTAATGTGATTTAGAAATATTCTAATTCCCCTTTTGAATGATTTAGCTGAGGCATAATCTTTGGCACAAAATTCTTCTTTGAATTATTTCCAAAACATGCCCTTAAACTTAGATTGGGAAAAACATAACCAATGGTATTCAAAAACTTAACTTTTTATTTTTCAGATTCAGGTACTAACCGGTTACAGTTTCAGGCTAACCGGTTAGAATTACAGACCTGAACTGTTTACCATTGTAATTCAGAAAAACCCTTTTTCTTGAATTCTCTACCCAATCCATAAACAAGTTTAACATTGTTTTATGCCTCAAAAACCACTGTTTTTATCATTCAAAAGTCTAAATCACACTTCATTCTCCAATGAGCCTAATTTCCTCTTGAAATTATCTCATTACACTAAGGTATTAACTCTTTGATTGCAATCTGAACTATAACAGTGAGATCAACTGGTTTTTCAGATTGTTTTTCCATGAAATTGAGGCCTAGATTTGAGTAGGATGTATAACACCACTGTACTGATTTTGTAAACTTATTTTCTTTTGCATTTTTACAGTGTCTAACCAGTTACGAATCTCGAGTAACCGGTTAGATTATGCAGTTAGACACTAAGTTTTAACAAACCATTTTCTTCACTACTCAAATCTAACCAAATTTCAACCTTTAATAGAGTCCATATACCTTCAAGAAATATGTTTAAGCACAGATAACATATATAATTTTGCATGCATTGGTTTAGTGCATCAAATTGCATAAAAATCAATACAAACACAATTCAACACACCAAATCACATTTTATACATTTAGCTTCTGATATTAACACTAAAATCACTTGCATGCATCAATATAAACTTGCTTAAAACAGCATTGAGCTGAAATTTGGCCTCCAAGCCCTTGTGCTTTACACACATAATGCCCTTTTTGAGTTTTGTTAACTCAAATCCTAATTCACTTGATTTTTAGTCTAAATCTAGTATAAGGTAGACTTCTCCCATACCTGTAAGTCGATTTTGATGAGAATAACCTCTGGACTTTGAAGAAAATCCACAATCTCCTCACAATTCCTGAGTTCTGCTCCCAGTTTCGGTTTCCAGCAACAGGGTCCAAAAACCACCAAATTTGACATAGGAATTGGCCAAAGAAATTGGGGAAAGTAGTTAGAAATTGCTCTAGGTAACATGCACTAAGAATAGGAACAGATTTGGAACCAAAAGGGTTTATTTTCTTACTTAAATTGAGCTTCAAAGCAAGCTTCAGAAATCAGTCTCCCAGGTTCTGCAGAATTTGGAACTGATCTTAACAAGCTTCGTACTCCTTCCACACTCAACCTCAACTCTCAAACTTGGTGTCTTTACAAAGCTCAAGATGTAAGCTTTGCAATGGTGTATGACTCTCAGTCTCACTCTCAAAGACAAGGAAGAATTTCAGCAGCGAATTCAGGAACCCTAAACAGAGCCTCACACTCAATCTCAGCCAAACAACCCCAAATTCATCAACCACACCAGCTTAAATAGAGAAATTCGTGTGCCATGCAGGACGACACGCGTTTCCCACTATGATTTGAGTGGGATTCGTGGCGATTAATCGAATTACCCAAGTGATTACTCATCAAAATCCACTAACCCAGTTTCTGGGTTCATCCTCTAACTGGTTACAAGGCATTACTAACCGGTTAGATCAGTACAAAATTAAAAAATTAATATTTTTAAGTCTTTCCCTCCAAGAAATTTCTTCAATATTACATTTAGGTCCTAAACCAAGGACTAAAATGCAATATTCTTATATTTTGCATTTATTTGCCATATAAAAATATTTCAATTTATTTTTATATTTCAGGCTAATTAAATACAAAACATAAACTTGGAAATTCATTTAAATTAATAATAAAACTTTTATTATTAATTTCCTTATTATTCGGGAGACGAAAATTAGGGGTGTTACATCATTCGCTTGGGCGAGTAGAAACTCGCTGGAGCGAGTAAAATTCAGCTTCAGCATGCTAATTTCAAAATGTCATTACTTTTTCGTTAACCGTCAGATCTTGCTCAAATTTTGAGCCAACCATCCTAAGACACTTATCTTCACATCCAATGGTGGAATTTTGGTTTAGAGCTATGTATATTTTATTCCTAATTTCCTAAGATCCTATGTTCTTTAGTTCTTAAATAACTCTTCTAAAACTCATTTCTAAGCTAATTCTACCTCATAAAACCTACCCTTAACTAAATCCTACATTCTAAACACATTCTAAACATCTCTTAGCACCTCTAAACAAAATCAAAGACTTGAGAACAACACTACCCTTATCAAAATTCTATTAACTAAGGCACCTAATGATTTTGTAATTTCGGGAATGTTACAAGGGACGCGACTCTATCGATCAGATGCCTTCCTCAAGCAATATTATGGGAATTCTCATACTGTCCACATATGACTTAATCGTACCCAACCAACAATCCTAGAATTGAGCCACTGTACTCGCTTCTACTTCATATTCCAAGTCAACAACAAGGTGCTTATTTTGGACGCCCAAGGATTTACCCCAAGAAGACCTCCCGGAGCAACATTTTCCTTTGTTTCCCCCTTTGCCAACTTCTTCACCATAGTACCCTCTTTTTGCATTACCATTGGCTCCTCTCTCTCATACTTGGAAACATTGGCCCAAATTTTCTTACTTCCCAGCTAAATATTGTCCAACCTCTTTTTCAACATCGTGGCGTCACAAATATTTTTAAAATGAACAAATTTAAAACGCTTTTACATGGAGTTACGTTTCATAGAAAATACTTCTATATATGTACAGACAAATAGTTGGGAACCTAATTTGTCTGCCTGTAACACCACCAAACATTTCCTATTCAATTTTTGTCGCAAGTTGATTTATTCAAAATACAAAGAAGCCTCGTTTGGATAAGGTTCGACAAATTCTAAGATACGTTAAAGGTACACTTGACTATGGTACCGTCTATTCAAGATATGTAAATAGCAAGTTAATTGGATATTGTGAAGTTGAATATGCTGTTGATTATGATATATGGTGGTCAAAAACTAGGTACATGTTTAGTCTGGGTCTAGGATCTATTTCGTGGTGCAAAAAAAAAGAAAAAGAAAAAAATACAACCAACAATTTCATTGTCAACCACTGAAGCCAAATATAGAGCAGCAACTATGGCTGCTCAAAAAATTCGATGAACTTTTGAAAAATTTGCATCAATTAGTGAATCATGCTAAAGCTTTTAATAGTGATTATAAATATGCATTTTGTTCGGCTGAGAACCCAATATTTCATGTTCGCACTAAACACGCAAAAATACTATACCACACTTTTTAGATAAAATTAAAGTATTACTAGGAGTTATAAGGATGGAGTTTGTCAAAACTAATTATCAATTGACAAATATTTTTACTAAAAGAACTAGGTCATCAGAAGTTTGAAAAAAATCAAAGATAGACAACCTGGCATTATATATAAGTCTGTGATTAGAGATAATAATGACTGAGGAGGAGTGCTAAACAAACAATTATTATTCTATTATAATAGTGATATTTCAATTCATAGTTGCAATGAATTAAGCTTGTTTGTAAAACAAACAACAAGACAGTAATAATACGTAATTGTATGTAACAAACTCAAATTCTTTCATGTGAAAAATAGCAAAAACCCTTGCTATATATAAATGAGGGAACGACATAAGACTATATCAATTTAAAAGAGAATAATTATCGAGAAATGCTTAAAAATGTGTGCATAATTCTTTATAATGAATCTTTATTATTATGATTATTGCATTTGACCACCACATAAATTCTTAATTCAAGTGAGTGAGTGAGTCAATGGGTTTATCATCTCATTATCCATCAATCATACTTGAATTTTCAATAATCTTTCCTAAAGTGTGAATCACAACATAGTGTACTCCCTCAATTCCAAAGTACCGTGGAATTATCATTTAAGATCAAACCAAAGTCTTGCCGAAATGTGGTATGAAGACAACCATGGCCAGACTAAATACTTGTCCATGAATGCACATGCCAATATTATACTTAGCCAAATGAACAATCAACTTTGATACGACTTCTTAGAATTATGGTGTTTAAAGCAAATGTTTGCAACCAATAATTAACTAAGGAAGAACAACTATGAGTTTGCATTACTACAAATATAATTTTTGAAGTTGATTCCGAAACACTAACGAGATTGGTTCCAAATCGGTCTTAAAAATGCCAGTGTTGTTGCAGGTCAAAACCAAACCAGTTCAAAACTAGTCTCGTTATGAAAAAAGAACAGGTCTCACTTAACTTTTTGATCTGGTCTCATTTTATTGTTTGAACCATTTTAATCAGAAAGGTGAATTACGTCTTTTTTTAATCAAAAAGCATAATATTGATTTGGTTTTCGACATTACATTTGGAATCTTTGTTGAAGGATAGCGATTTATGGTGAGAAACATTGTTGAGCATGCTGCAGTTGGAGTAGGGGTGGCAAAATTATCCAATATCCACGGTTAATCCTAATCCATTACATTTTTTATCCATACAATCCATCCATTTAAAATAATGGATTTAAATGGATGTGATCCATTGAATTGCTTTAAAATTAGATGGACTGGAATCCATCTTAAATATCCAATGGATATCCAAATATCCATCCAAATCCAATCCATCTATTTTTTTTAAATACAAAATTATTTTTTAAAACTATTAAAAAAAAAGAATGCGAGAAAACTTTGGGTCTTCAATCTTCTTCGACACCTGAACTTGTTGGAATTACAGTTCTACCACTGTGTCGAATGTAACACCCTATTTATAATTACCCTTAATTACTCTTAATAGAACTAGTGACTTAAAATTCCTTTATTAATTCAATTACTTATAAAAGTTCTCCGAACAAATGGACGGAGTTTCCTTTGTTTCTAAGACTTTCCCAAAAATTAGTTTGAACTACAACCTGTTTTTCAGTAAAGTATATATTCATATTCATTCAGATGCCACCAGAGCATATAAACATAACTTCGTGCATCATAATGCACCCAGATAACAATTATACACCTATCAGAGTTAGCATCATATATATACTAGTTTTGGAAATAGTATTCTCCCAAAAATACTCCTTTCCCAAAAGGAGTTGTCCTGGGCCCACCCAAAAGATATTTACATTATATACAACAAAAATGAATTACATCATGCCATTCAAAAGGCCCAGGACATAACCATGTCCTAACTGACTACAACCTACTCTCCCTGTGAGGGAGAGTACACCTGCTCGGCCGGGGGCTGTGCTAGCTCAATTTTAGTACCTGTAAAAATAGTAAGGAGGTGAGCATTGCACATGAAATAGAAAACCAGTTTTTAATTAGACATAACAACCTACTAAGCCAAGCACAGTTATCAAGTAATTCACACAATGCACATTCATCACAATCATAAACCATAATTTCATTAAATTTTATCCAAGTCTTATTTCCATCTCCTATCTCATTATTTAAATGTGATTCCATTTTTCCCTCTTTCAATTTCTTCCCTTTTTCTTGCACCTGCTAGGTAATTGGCACACCCATTAGGGACTTTGCACCCATAAGGACTTTTGCACCCATTAGGCATCATCCGTTAGGACTATGCTTATTAATTTATTCAGTTCATTTCCCTTAGCTCTAGTCCATACCCTATTCCATTTTATTTAGCAGTGAATTGATCCATTGGTACACCGACGTCTAATGGGTGTTTGGACCTAATGGGCAATTAGCCTGACGGGCAAGTAGCCCTAATGGGACAAATTGGAACACTTAGCAGGGCACCTAGTGTGCCGGTGTCCCCAATGATCAATTCCACTGCATTCTCTCTAGTTTTAACCTATGTCTCATTTCCTCATTTTAAAACATACATGGCCATTTCTCAACGAATACATTAACTACCAATTATCAAATATTACATGTCAAGTTCAACATGCAGATCATTTATCAAATACTCAAATATTTGCAAGTATCATCAAGCTTCATATTCATCATTTCAAGTATTTATATCCACATTTGACACTTAACCTATTATTTAATCACTTGCATTACCCAGGGTTCAATTCATTTATTTACCTAATAATCAAAATATTATCATTATTCTCTATCCTAGGGTTTCCTAATCACTACACTAACATATAAATCCTAGCAAATCATTATAACTAATTAGAGACCCTTTTCTAGAACAAGCCAATACCCACCCCCTTACCTTAAATGCCAAGAGATAAGGAGACCTTACTTTGCCCTAGCTTTAGAACCTAGGAACCTTGAACTTTCTTAATTTGGCTTGCCACCTCAAAAGAGCCAATATCCAATGTTGATGAATGAACCTATTGCGAGAGTTATATGACGGAGGGTTGTTGTTCTTAACTTGTTCTTGATTAGAAGGCCTAAGGTGATTGATTCTCCATAGTTGAAAGCTTGAAAAATGAAGGGAGAATGGGAGAGAGAGTGGGTCAACTTTTATGAGGGAGGATGGAGTGATTTTTGAGCTTGCTACATAATGGAGACGATGATGTTGATGATGATTGGTGATGGTGGTTCTTGATTTGTGATGTTTTATGAGATAATGGTGATGTGGGTTCTTGAACCCTAAGGAAGAAAGTGGAGAAGATGATATGTGTTTGTGTGTGTGTGTTATGTTTGTTGTGGTTGGCTGGTTTTTGTTTCCCTTATGTTTCTTGCATAAGGCGGTTGGTTTTGGGTGGCTGAAAATTATGGCTTCTTGTGGAAGCCACGAATATGTGGTCCACACGTTTTTATTTTTTTCTGGGTCTGTGCGTAATACTCGAGTCTTTTCTGGTGTCTGCAGGACTGGTGCGCCATTCTGGTAAACCTGGAGCGCCATTTTTGGCTAGACTTTGCTCAGAATATGAAAGACTCGAGTGTTTCCTGAGAGCAACTTTTTCACTGATCGTTTTTCTGATACAATACTTGAGTGTTTTAACAAGGACTCGAGTATTGTCTAACAAATTTCACTGTGTACTTCATAATGCTACCGTTTCCTCTTTCACCTTCGGATCGTGCTCAAATTTTAACACAAGCTTCTTCATATATCTAACTTCTTATCCAACGGTGGAAATCATGATTTGAGCTACGAATCTCATATTTTAAATTTCCTAAAGTTACATGTTTCTTTTTTTTGGTGAAATAAAGTTACATGTTTCTAACTTCACAATTACCCTTCTAATGCACTAGTTTAGCTTATTTTTATCATCCTCTTCACCCTAAGTTGGTTAACACATTAATTATACTTGAATTTAAATTGAGGATGTTACACCGAATGTCCATTTTCAGGAGCAGGTAGAGGTGCTATGGTCTTCCAATCCTTCCAAAAAAAAAATAAACAAAAAATGCGGCTTTGTCGCTTGAGAGGTGTACTGAGTTTCTTTTCTCAATCAGCCACCGGAAAAGCTTCTTTCTGTTCCTCATCTTCCCTCAACATCGCAACAGTGAACAAACCAAGCGGCGTCGTTTCATCCCTAAGGAAATGTTTCCCGATTGTTCCATTTGACGTATTGTACCGAAGGATCACTCCAACCGGATTAAAAAAACAAATGGATTAGAGGTTCACCATACCATCATTTCAAATGGATAAATGGATGGATTGAAATCCATCCATTAAGTTAGGATATGGATGGATTCAGATGATTTCAAGTAGGATGGAATGAATTTGAATAGGTTGTTGGATATTTTTAAATCCATTCATAAAGATCCAAATCCAAATCCACCCAATCCATACATTTGCCACCCCTAACTACGTTAAGGAGGCTTATGCTTATGAGTGTAATATTTTTTCTACATCACTATTATTTTGTTGGACTTTCTTCTCTAAAATGGAAATTATTATTAATTTTTAAATGGATATTTTATTTTTTGTTGAATACACTCTTCCATCCAGGGTAATTTCTCAAAGAGAAGTAATGGTCAATTTGATGAGATAATCAAAGTTGTTCAAAATTTGTCTTGTACTGAATTTAGTTTCGATCTTATCTCAGAGTATCAACAAAAATCCAAGAAACCCGGATGAGAAAAGTGTCCTTATTCATCTAACATCAATTTCCAACAACCTAATTCATCGATCTTTTCTTTGATCGAAGAACTTGATCCAGAGGCAATAGCAAAGATGATGGAAATGATATATAGAGATTTAGCTTTTAGGCCTATGATCTTGGCCTTTGAGGCATTGGAAAAGCCTAATAGGTGGAATGTGAGGATATCAAAAGATCCGCAAATAATGGCGGCAAGGCAAAGAAGGGAGAAAATAAGTGAAAAGATTTAGGTTTTACAGAAAATAGTCCTGAGGGAAAGCAAGATGGACATTTCATCAGTGTTTGATGAAGCTGCTAACTACCTCAAGTTTCTCAAGTGATAGGTCAAGACACTTGAAAATATATGCAACATTGCTGATATTATGAATTGCCATCCAGCTACCATTGTATTCTCTTTCAACCCTTCTTCTCCCATGAAAACCCCTCTTCATCCCCGTCATTACCAGGGTTAAAGTGATTATTATCATGGTATAACAATTAACATGTAAAATGGGGTTAAACAATACCCATTACCTATAATAAATCATTTTATTACTGGTGACAATGATTGACAACTTATTTTTGTTTCTAAGCTAAAGTTGTTTGAAATCTCTAATTGTTGACATGTATTATAATGGTTTTCAACATATTTATCGATGACTTATTTAAAATTCTCATTATTGTTTTGGTTTTTATGTTAATTTGTCAAGTGTATCACCACCATCGAACATATATATATATATATATATATATATATATATATTTGTGTGTGTGTATCAGCACTTTGTTGTAAAGAAGAACATGCTTAGCATAAATTTTCTATTTCTATTTGAGAGAAATGATTACAAGAGATTATTGCAAGAAATATAGATGATACTAACTCAAAATTTATACTAACCAACAAGCCCCTCAATTTTGATAAATTTTTCAAGGCAAAAGTGGGGCTGCCCCACAGACCTATCATTTTAAGTGAAAACATGGACCTCCAAACTTTTAGATTAAGTGGAGTTATAAATTTTCTTAAACCACTTTTTGATGATTCAACATTATACGGTATAATATAATACCATTTTCATTATCAACTACTTAGATTAATTAATATCATTATTTTGTATAACAATTTTTATGAGAGAAATATAGATAATTTTTACTATTATTTAATAATATCAAATAATAATGAGGGCTTAGATACTTTATTCGTCCTTTATCTTATTTTTAACTTTCAATTTTGTCCTTTATCTTTAAAAAAAATCAATTTAGTCCTCTATGTTTCTAATGACTATCGATTTCATCATTCCATCTTGACAGTGTTAAATTTTCTCTTGAGTACATTGATTTTGCCAAAAAATTACTTTTTCGATCGAATCAATCACTCAAATGAAACTAAATTTGAATGGAACAAATCAGAATTTCAGTGATAGATTCGACTCGATTAGGTATTTTTGGATTACAACCTCGATTAGGGTTTTCAATTAGAATGAATGAACGATAATTGTGTATATCAAATGAATGAATGAAAAACACGTTAAACCTAACCTCTAGCAGCTAGTAATGGCAAGTCTTGATTAGGCAACGGAACTCACCTTGAAAGCGATGGCTGTTCAATAAAGGCACAGCTCCGAGGCTGAGAATGGTGGTGATGTATATGAGCTTTTATTCGAACCAGAGGAGACATGATTGATGGTGGTGATTGCTAGAGATGGAGCACGAACTTTTGTGGTGATGGTGCCATCGACGACAACGAAGAACTGGTGGTAGAGAGCTCAAAAGAGAGAAAGAAAGTGGATCGAGAAACGGATACTTTGTGGTGATGGTGAGTTGTTGCAGCTAAAGGTAGGCAAAGGGAATTAGGGTTCTACTTTTTATTTTTATAAATTTACAACAAAATCGGTTCAATCGTATTGCAAAATAGACCGGTTCAATTGAACAACCAACACGTTCTTTTATTGTATTTAAAGATTACGAGATCGGTTCAACACAGAACCGACTTTTATATATATATATATATATATATATATATATATATATATATTAAAATAAAGAACATTCAGTCTCTTTTCAAAAATAATTTTTATAAAACCGATTACGTGTGGAATCGATCTTAAAATATTGGTCTTAAAAATCAGTTTTGTAATAGTGTTGACATCAAATGTTGATCCAAAACGATCAGTGAATGCGCTAATGTACTTAAAAGGTTTCCAAATTACCCATCATTATTCATCAATATGGGTACTCAACGATCACACCTGAATTTTAAATGATTCTGAGACTCACGTGTATGAAGAAATATTGGCAAAACTAGCATATTATTTTGTTAAGTTATTTTTTTGTCACTTTGTTGGTTTTGTATTTTTTTTCATGCCATGTTTTTTTTTTTTACAATTTTTTCAATTCTCAACCAAAATTCCTAATTTTCGTATCGTTGAGTTTAGAATGAAAAGAATCTACAAAATTCTCACACTAGTCTGATCTTTTGAAATTATTTTAATAAAGAAAACGAATTTTAAGTTACAAAACTAATAAAAAAATTACAGAATCCATTTCAAAACATAAAATAACTAAAAGCCAAGAGCATATTTTATAAGTTAGAATAACTTAAAAACGGATCTATTAATTTTGCCAAATTTACTGGCTTAAATATGTTCATAGTTCTTGAATATTTAGTAATTTTGGTTTTAGTCCCTGCAATATTTTTGATGATGTGTCGATACCATAATTGATTACATTGACAATTATTATGACATGTATGTGTCATGTGCAAAAATCATCCATATGTCTCGCTAAATTACCAAAATCAAACTTTTGAAAAATATGAGAACCAAACTTAACAATTTTTTTTTTGAAAAAAAAAAAATATTTAAGTCAAAATTGTTTTTAAAAACTATTCACTTAAACATCTGAATATATTATCCTATTTCTCGTCTGAGTGATAGAAAGTTGGGTGTAATCAAAATTAAAGGAATTAGTTTTTTTGACCTCCCTAGTTAATTAGTTGACCTTCTTTTTTTTTTAAAAGACACTAGTAACCTTCTTTCCTCTTTTCTTCTTTTCTTCTCTACTTCACAATATGACACTGAAACAAAATAAAAAAAAATATAAAATAACATATTTAGCTGCTGAAGCTGAACCATCATCCAACGGGTAAACGCTTGAAAGTTTAGAATTGGAATAGCATGTTTTGTTACAAGTTGAGTTGAGACAAACTCACATCCAAGGGACTGAAAACGCAGAATCTACAACCAGTAGAACTGGCAAAACGTTTGGCAATGCTCGCTGAAGCCACAGCATTTTGCCATTCTCGCTGATGCCACAGCGTGGCTTCATTCCACACGCTTCATTCAATTTAAAATTCTCGCTGATGCCACAGCGTGGCTTCATTCAATTTAAAATTTTCCCAGCGAGATTTATAAAATTTAATTTTTACAAGCCTCGTTGACCTCCCAGCGAGGGTTATAATTTTTTATTTTATAATCCTCGTTGGGGGATCAGCAAGTTTTATAAAAATTAAATTTTACAACCTCGCTGCCGTCAGCGTGTTTGTTAAAATATATATTTTATAAGCGTGGATTGTTTAATTTTTTTTTAAGAGGAGATATTTTGGAATTATTGAAAGTTAGTAAGGTTATTATGGAATTTTTACATAAAAAGGGGGTCAACTAATTAACAGTGGGAGTCAAAAAACTAGAACCCAAATTAAAAGGATTATTGTTTCCATTTGAAAGAGTTTACATAATCCTGACATCAAGTCTATATAGGTTTAACGGTTTTGTTATACTCAGCCCTAAAAGTTGAGTTTAAGCAATTAATAAGATTCCTAAATCATTAAGAGTTGCCTAATTAATCAATACTTATTTATTATTTTTAATTATTCAATATCTTTTTTTTATTCTCTCATTAATTCCTAGCAAACCTAGTTTTTATAATTTTGAAATTACCCTTTATTCACTCTTTCCCTATATTCACACGGCACAATTTTCTTCTTATGCGTCACTTTCTTTGTTTACTCCTTTATTTATATATATATATATATATATATATATATATATATATATTCAAAAATTTTCTCCTTCCCTGTTAACTTGAATTCGAATACTGATGTTTTTTTAAAGTCTATCAATTTTGTCTGTTCATGAATGATTTTCTATCATGTGCGATGGGCACCATCTTGGTTCACTCCCTTTTTTTTAACATATATAAATTCCCTACAATAGGATTCATTTTTATATGAATTCTATTCAAGTAATTGGACTGAATACGCATATAGAAATTCTCTACGCCTTATCACGCAAACCCAGGCAACCAACTTATTACAAGCAATAGGATTAAAAACACATATAGAAAATTATTCATAAACAAACAAAATTGATACACTTATAGAAACACGAGTATTCAAATTCAAGTGAAAAGAGAAGAAGGAAATTTGAGAATTTATATATATATAAGAAAAAAAGGAGTGAACAGAGAAGGTGATGAGTAAGAAGAGAATTGTGTCGTGTAAACATGGAAGGAGTGAAAAGAGGGTAATTTGGAAATGATAAAAACTGGGTTTGGTAGGAGTTAATAAGATAATAAAAAAGACATTATATAATTAAAAATAATAAATAAGTATTAATTAATTAGGCAATTCTTAATTATTTAGGTATCTTATTAATTGCTTAAACTAAGGGCTGAGTATATCAAATCCTTAAATCTAAAAGGGAAGACACTAGCAAGATCTATGCTTAATGGACAAGAGTGATAAAAAAATATGGTAGAGATTAAAATCAAAATTGGGTCAATTTTGAGATATCACTAATAAGCCATTAATTGTAAAATCCATTTAGAAAGGGATAAGATAGTTATTTATTACTCTTTAAATTATTAAATAATTAAATAACTGTCAATTCTATAATGTTTTTATCTCATAAAATATTGCTATTTGTATGATTTAGTTTTATTCTAGAATTTATTATTTTATTATATAAAATTTTGTAGTCACAATTCTAAATCAATTAAGGAAAAAAGTTAAAACATTTTATTAAACATTTTTCTTAGTATTAATGTAATTCAAGTGTTTTGACAGGTAATAAGAAAAGTTGCTTTCTATCAGCCACAAACATGGTTAATTCTAGGATCTGTAATATGGAGAACATAAATGTCACCTCCAAAAACGACGTTAGTGGGTTGACATTCTAATATGCAGTAGTATTTTTTAAAATAGCATCATATCTAGCATCACGTTGAGTAAATGACTCCTTTCCAAGCTGAGAATAACTTATATATTCACGATAAGTTCCGCATAACATATATGATAGGGTCTTCTTAACAAGAGTGTTTAGGGTACTTGTCAAGAGGGAAAACAGTTACTCCCTTAGTTTTATTATGTTTGACTTTTTAAATTTGGGTACACAGATTAAGAAAGTATTAATTATTGTAAGTATTATGTATAGTTTGTCCAAAATGCCCATATTTAATCCTTATTAAAAATTGTAGTCGTATTTAATTTTTATTAGTAGGTGTGTCCATTAATTAATGTATATATAGTGGTTTAGAGATGAGAGAGATGATAAAAGTAGAATTAATGAGGACTAAAAGAAATGAGTGAATGAAAGGTTAAAATTGAAAAAAAAAATGCTTATGTATTAAAAATGTAAAAAGTCAAACAATATGAAACAAAAAAAAAAAAAAGACTAAAATGTTAAACATAATAAAACGGAGGAAGTATAAGTTAACATTTATTTTTCTCTTGAGGCTTTCAAAAAATGCATTTTCTAATATGTTTTATTTATTTTTAAGGGCATTTGTTAGCATTTGCCCATATATTATTATGTTTTAAACCCATAAAGCCTAGTATGATTGGTAGATGACTGTGTTTTTAAGCATAATATCAGAGGTTTGATTCCTATCGTAGATATGGAAAAAGCTTTATTAGTAGAGGCAAAACCCACTTCGATGATCTCCACACCTCGAATGATTAGTCTTCAACTGCCGGCCGGAGAATTCCCTTGCTATAAAAAGAAATATTAATATGTTTTAAGAATATATATCGTTGCTTTCCATGATTAACAGAATTCTAAGAATGTGTCGTTTTAATCTTGAATTGATCGATCGAATTGTATGAAAATTTATATCTACTTAAATATAATATTCCTTCGTGTATATATATATATATATATATCTTTTGATATAATTTACATTCATTAAAAAATTATTAATTTGGTTAGTAACTTTGGAAATATGAACATTTTATAGTTTTTTCAAAATTATAGTTATAAATATTATTGGAACTCTAAAAAGTGTTGAATAAATAAAAGTGTTTGTGACAATAAGTAATTAATTATCATTAAAAATTGATAAAAAATCTTATAAATAAGATCAATATAAAAATTTCAAAAAGTCTTATATTTAGGTACAAAGAGAATATGCAGCTAAACACTTATTTCTTAAAAAAGAAAGTTTGTATATTTTTTTCTGTAAGAAAAATGAAAAATGGCATACTTGTCTTCACAAATTTTGAACTTTTTTTTTAAATAATTCATTTTCATAATGAACGCCTTTGGTTTAAGAAGATGTAACTGATTATATTTGCATTATAAATTGAATTTAATTTGTATGCATTGATAGTGTAAAGTTTTTTACATTGTCGATACATCATTTATTATTCATTTGCATTACTTTTATATAGAAGTCAATGACCATAAACAATTGAATGATGGATAATGTGCTGACAGTGTAAAAAACATTTACACTATAAATTTTCTTAAATAAGTTATTATTTCCATATTCTATAACTTGTTTTAATTTTAATTCTTATTTTTTTTTCCGATCTTAATCCTTAATCATTAAAAAAATGGATGTTGATGTATACCAAAAAAAAAATTGATTAAGTGTATAAAAAAAATAAATTGATGTTGGTCCTAGCAGGTGCTATATGCTGGAAATAGGGTTCAGAATACGCAGCGAAAAAAACGAAATACCCTATTTCCAAAACAGGATCGAGAGCATGATTCGAGATAGAAACAACGCTGGTCAGATTGTCCGCGAACAATCCGCGTCAATCACGAGGGTAGCAAGGTAGTCGCGCCTCTATTGGTATCCACACGAACAGGTTCCCAATTGGAGTCATGTCTCTCTTCTCAGTGTTAGTAGAGAAGAGAGAGATTCAGTGTATCACTCACTCTCTGATATGGATGGCTAGGGTTTCCGTTCTGTGTCTCACACACACACAAAACCCTAAGGATAATACTATTATTTATAATAGTATTAGACCGCGGGCTGGGCTTGGCAGCACATATCAGAATGCATCGCACGGACATAAATTTTATATATAAAAATATAACTATTGCATTTTTTTATCAAATGTGATATCTCCAATCTATATGTTCTTAGTGTGTGACCCTATAGGTTCCTGTAACGTTGGTAGTAAAGTTAAAATCTCATTTTAACTTTACAAGCAATGAGCGGTATCTAGCAACACGTCATTGCTACCAAAGTGACAGGAATGTCTGTGATCTAACATAACCTTAGTGTTACCAATGGTCATGTGTAAATTTAATCCATTTTTTCAAATATCTTAGTTACACTCATGGCATGGAAGGTGTCACCCATGTACAGTGTAACCTATGGTTTCTTGATTCCTGAGTAGACGAGTCTAAACAAGTCTCGTCAATATCTCATATTGACTGTCTTGAGTATGACCATACATTTCACCGTCTCACTCAGTCAAGGGGCCCAGAGATATAATTCATATGAACAAGGAAGGACAAATCTCATCTACGTCGCTCACATCCCTCTACATGATTTGTCATATTCCCGACTACAACCGTTATGATCACCCGATTAAAGATGACGTTTGATTGCGTGAAAGCACATAACTTCTCATGTTGGGAACCGTAGCGACTTCAGGTCGAAGGACCATGTACATCATTGTCACTATGAGAATCGCTTATGACACTCACTTAATAACCCATGTAGCATTCTCATGGTGGGTCTATCCAGTACACAATTGTCCCAATGTGTACTCACGTGAAGACTTGATATCCCATATCCATGCATGACCGGTGAGATACAGTCATCAGTCTGCCACATACTAGTCTCGATGTATTATAGTTGTCCTTATTAACTCTAATACTCAACTAGCTAGGGAATCTTTAAGGATAATTGTCAATCAATAAGATCTCACTATCAATTCATGTACTTGATGTTCTTATAACATTGAACTTATTATCCTAAAGACTTTATTTCATTTGTTTTAATTAAAAAATTATAGCATAAATATGATAAATAAATGAAATGCCTCATTATTATTAATAGTAATAATCCATAAACATGAAATAAGAACAAGTTAAAGAGAAAATATGATTGCCACTAGGGCACTCTCCAACACTATACGGATGCATGGGTGGCCCAAACATGTGAACCAAAAATGGGGTTTTTATTTTGCCATCTCATAACAATACATTGTCATCTAAATACAATAAAAATTTCCAATTTTACCCTATATGAAAATTCCTTCTTTTCAATTTTGTTTTTCTTTTTTGCATTCTTCAATCCAAAAACTCCTGTAAAAAGAACACTCACTACTAGAGAAAAGGCTTTTAAAATCGGAGTTTTAAAATCAGTTGCTTCAAAGCCGATTTTTAAAAAAACGCAGTGACATTTTTGTAAATAAAATTGTACTTTTAATATCGGTCGTGAGTTTGACCGAGTTACTTTCTAACTCGGTCGTTTTGTAACAGCCCGATTTTCGTAACTCAAAATAATTAACTTTCATTTAATAAAGTTGCCAAAAATGTGGCCAATTTTTTTTTATAAACATTGTTGAAATGTTATTGGAACACTTGACCTTCTTTTACGGAAAACCGAGTTGTTACTAAAAACATTTATTTTTATAAAACTTTCAACTTCACGAAATAACGTAACTCGCTTCAAATCATCCAAACATTTCTCTGAAAGGTTACATTGTTCAACTTTCCAAATGAAGTATTGCAGAATTGAAAGTTTAGCTGAATTACAGAAGTGGCATATTGTTTGGTAATCATTGACTCAACATTACTGTCACTAGACTTGACTAAAAACTCTATCCCTAACTCTTCATGTCGCACACGACCGGATGAAACTTCCTTTTTCTTCTTGCGCTCTTTCTTCACTCCCGAAGATGAAGCCACCTCTGTCGTTGCCTTCCCGTTGTCGTTAGACTCCGGCTCCAACTCCTCTAAAGTGATGATCTCCATGCGATGTTCCGTCTGCCCGTTGAAATATCAGCAGCCCCAATATGCCAACGAACAGGAGAGAGTAAGCGTTCCGAACGACGGATCGTCGACGGTGTGGGATTACGATAGGCAAGATAATAGGACCAAACAAACACACAATACAATATACAAGCACACAATACCCAAACAGGTTATTGATATTATCATCATTATTATCTTACATTATTAGCCTCATTGTTATCCTTTCTCATTTCTTCTTTACTTTCACATCTTATGAACATTCTTTCCTTTTCTCATTCATTTCCATTTCACCACTATATTCTCTTTTCCTCCATTCTTATCAATTCATAACCTCTGATGATTGGGGAATGTCAAAATACCATCAAGTATTCATTTCAATCTCAGCGATCACTCACGTCTACATCTCCTCGGTCATCCACCCAACCTAGTCGGAAGCAAACAGGAGTACAGGACCTTTACCGTGCGGGCACGACAGCTGTCTCAAACTCAAATGGTCCCAGACCAGGAGGTCTCAGCCTCATATCATAATCATATCAATTCATATACATGGCACACTGTCTCACTATAGTGGCAAACAAGATGCCCCACTCCAGTCCCTCTCACTGTTCTAGATTTGCAATCTAGGGGGCGACAGTATATTTCTAGTGGGCCTGCAGAACGTGCCACGACATTAGACCCAGTCCCCACCACGTTAGTGCGCCACATGTGGAGTTCGTTCTGCCTAGAAATATACTCTAGACTTCTTGACGTTTCACCGTCATCGTCCTCCCCTAATGCAATCTCCTCCTAAGTATCCGCAGATACCTATGGTTTCTTCCTCTCCACTACTTCGCACTCTCATACCTCACCACGTATGTTCATGTCTTTTAAAAATCTTTTATCTTTTTAAAATCAATCCTAATGGTCGGCCCATCCTTCGTGCATCCCTTCAATGAGTCCCAACCGCTATCTTTGCACATATTTCCTCTCATCATTTCTCACTTAGCACAGAGCTGGGATCACATCAATGAATTCTCAACCGGAATCTCATTCACCAAATACATTTCACCATTTCTCTTAACAATCCCATTCCGCAATCGTTTCTCAAAACCATCTTTTCACAAACTTTCTCAAATGTCATTTTATAAACTTTCACAAAAACTCATTTCATAAACCTTTTCATAAAATTCCCTTTTGTAAATTTTCTCAAAAATCTAGTTTCACAACCGCTCACAAATCTCATTTCACAAAGTTTCTAAAATCTCTTTTCACAGCCTTCCACAGAACTTCTTTTCAAAAACTTCTTTGAAAATACTTTTTATAATATTTCTCAAAACCTCTGTTCAAAACATTTTCAAAAGAATTTCTTTTCACAAACCCTTTTCAAAAACTGCTTTTCGAAAACCTTTTCAAAATTACGTCTTTGCTGAGCGCTAATGGAGGAGCAAGCTCAACTCAACACTAGTCTCAGACAAAAACCAAAAACACAGGAGCCCAGCTCCGCTCAAATCACATCTTGTTCCAACAATCAACATCACTCTCCCCAGCTCTGACTCGTTCTCAACATTATCATTCATTCTTTCCCCAATCTCAATTCTTTCTTTCTTTTCCAACACATACTTTGTTTCCAATCATTATTCCTTTCTCATTGTATCTTATCATTATTATTTTGTCATACTTATAACTTTTCTTTCAATTTCATTCATTTCATTTCCTTATTCAGGACGTAACAGACGTCCATCATCCATTCACTCATTACAATCAGCAGTAATAAGTATCATCAGATATAATTAAATAAATAGATAAAAGCATGCACACAACATCACACAATAACATTGTGGTCTTCGTCACCTTCGTATAAGTGGCCACACAATCAAACAATTGCCACTTATACTACTGACTCTAACCACTTAGTTCCGATCTTTGAGATGATACAGAACGTCCTACTAAATCACCTAACTACCACGGTGTCTTAGGAAAGCTTCTCTCTCACCTGAGGTTCAGCTATTTAATGCGTACCGTTTCCTCAGATCCTTTGGCTGTCGGCTGCCCCAATCCCTCGTCTTTAGGATTCCTTGTACTAAATAAAATACGTTTTCGTCATAAACTTGTATTTAGAAAATATTTTTCTTAACTCATTTCACATTTTGTTCCTCGTCTGAAAACTTAAAAACGTGATTGCTTTCTCAAAACACTCTTAACTTTTCTTAATTATTTAAACACTTTAAAATCATTTTGAAAACATCAAATAAAATAATTTAAATCAATTGGTTAGGTTGCTAGTCCGTCTTGGACAGCACCTTAACCTCATTCAAAAACACCGAAAAATTCACCGGTTTCAATCCGGGTTTTTCTCAAATCAATTACCATATGAAAACCAAACTTTGAGCCTCATGAACTCAAAATCAAAAATAACTTTAAATTAAACTTGGACAACAAGGAAATGTTTCAAAAAAAAAATCAATAAAAATCCGAAAACATCGTAAAAACTTGTTTTGTTTCAAATACTCAAGTTTTTTGTCATAACACAAATCTTAAACACCATCTCACATACTCAAATAGATCAAACCAAGTTTAATTCAAAACAATTACACACACAGCCAACCACACACTTTGATCAAATAAAACACGTAGACAATTATTCAATTATTCAATTTGATTACAAACCACTTATTCATTCCTAACAAATAGTTCACAAATCAAACACTCAATCAAATTATTCAACACATAACTCATTTCAAAAACATTTTATTATTTCTAAAACAAAAACATTTAAACATACTGAAATTCACAAACCGAATACACACATAAATTTCAAGTAAACACAAAACTTATTCCTAATCAATTATTTTACCAAGTACATGCATTATTCCTATGTTACTTTCATAGAAAAGAATTCTAACCTAATTAACATGCATAGGCCTAAAATATACACACATCAAAGCAAGATTCATTCAATCATCAAACACACACAAAGTCATGAAATTATTTCTCCTTTTTCTTGACAAAACCGTGAGTCACATCTTTGGGAAAACAATCAAACTTAAGTTTATTTAATCAAGGATCATGCAAGAACATAAGGCATATATCAAGTTCTCACAAAATAATAAAAAAAAGCATGTATATTAGTTTAAACATGACCGAATGCAACATGCATAGGATTAACACTTAGATTAAATCATGTTCATGCAAAGAAAATTATTTTAAAGCTTACTTCCCTAATTTTCTTCCAAAACTCGAGGCATGCATCCAAGAAATCATGGTCTTTTATTTAAATTTAACATGCAAGAATGGATCCTAAACTCTTCTAGCAAATCATGCAAGAATCATAGATCAACATAAACATTTTCAATTTGTTCTTCAAAGAAATATAAAAATAATTTTCAAAGTTCAAAGTCAGCATTCATGCACTTAAATCATGTAAATCAAGTCATACTAGCACAAATCATAGACGAAAATTGTGTTGAATGAAAAAGGACCAAGAACCGAGACACTCAAAGGAAACAAGAAAGCTTTTGTTTCAAAAATTACATGCAAAGCTTAAGATCAAAACAAAAATCAAGGATCAAAACACAAATCAAACTTTTCTCAAGATCAAACCAAAAATTACACATACACGGTTCAAGATCAACATCATAAACTAACATGCAAGAAGATCTACTTCAAGTTCACAAAAATCATAAGCAAAACTTTAGATCAAAGAGATTTAACTTGTAAAACATAAAGATCCATCATGAAAACATAAAGATCTACCATGAGAAATACTACCCGAATTATAGAGTCCATCATTTAGTTTATTACAATTTATTTAACTCTTAAAAATCAAGATCAAAGCAAGGACATCACATGCACCTTAGATCAAACCATAAAAATGAACATAAAGAGAGGAAAAGAAAAATTACAAAATTACAAAATAAAACTAGTTCTACTCTTCTAGGATCTTCGGTTTATACCAAGAAAATAGGTCTTCTAGTTCTTCTAAGTACTTGATCTCCAAGGGACTTCTAGATTTAGGGCTTGATCTCCTCTTCTTCTTCTTCCTACCTCACGGTTCCTCTTCTTTTTCTCTCTATTTTTATTTTTCTTAGTCTAAGAGTTTGAGAGGCTCTTAGAACTTGTGTTTGGTGGTGTGTTTGGGCGAAGGGATGAAGAAATGAGGTGAGAATGGGTGAGATGCATCTAAGGCCAAGACTTATATAAACAATCCATGGCTTCCTATTTTGCCCTTGGTTTGATTCGGTCAAGAGTTCTTGAGGAATGGGTAAATTCGGCCTTCTCTATTTTTGCATGGGTGGAGGTTAACATTTCTTAAGGGAACATGTAGGGGACATTAGGGTGTTTAGGGGTCACTTAGGTTCAAGACTTTTTGGCTTTCCATTAGGGTTTCCACCATTTAGTTAGGGTTTTGGTTGGGATTTAGTTCACTTAGTTAGGGCTTGGTTACAACTTAGGAAATTTCTAGGTTTCTCACATACACACACATGGCACACGCGGTACACACATATATTCATGCATTCACACACTCATGCACACATACATGCTTACACGTTACACATACATATATAATCATGTTCATTTACTAATTAAATTCCTCATAATTCTAAGCATACCTACATATAAGGCCGTACATACATATGCATGTACACACATAGAAAATAGATTTTCTTATTTATAAAATCATATATATATAAAACCAAAATTCCCTTAAAATGTCCAAAGATATCAAACACACATAGAAAATAAAAATATATTTTCTTCCTTATAAAATCATTTAGGTAAAAGGAATCACAATTCCCTTAAAATACCCAAAAATATCAATCACATAATTATTTTTCAAACTCAACTCTAAAACTCATCACATTATTTCATGGAAATCATTTCTTTATATTCATTTTCCACTTTGAAAATGTGAATTAAGAAATTTATTTAAGAAAATATTCTTTCAAAAACATTTTTCTCAAAATAAATCTCTTTAGTATTTTAATTCAATACGAGGAATTTGCGGGGTGTTACACGTTTAATGGCCGATTTTAAAAATAAAAAAAAATTAGACTTTCTAACTCGGTCGTTTAATGGCCGATTTAAAAAAAAAATTAGACTTTCTAACTCGGTCGTTAATGGCCAATTTTAAAAATGAAAAAAAAAAGTTTTTAACTCGATCGTTGAGTGACCGATTTTAAAAAAGAAAAAAAGTAGACTTTTTAACTAGGTCGTTTATTGACCGAGTTAAAAAGTCCTTCCCTTATTACATACTTCTTCTTCTTCTTCTTCTTCCTCCCTTATTTTCACATAACTCGTTCTCTCTCTCTCTCTCGGTTCCCTCCGTTCCCTCCGTCTTCCCTTCACTAAAAACCCTAACAAACCGCCGCTGCCGTCTTCCCTCTCAGTTCTCCTTCTTCTTTTTTCTTCTTTTCCATGACCCCCTTTTGCGCTCGCGTTCACTGCTATCGTGCTGCTAGAGTACCGTCGCCTGCTGCCATTGCTATCGTCGAACCTCATTCCCTTTTCAATTTTTTCAGCTCTTCCAACCCAAACAAAAGTCTATTACCTTCTCCTTGAACGAACTCTAGTCTGCCAACCACCCTCCTCCGCTGCCTCGTCATGTGCGCGCCTCCCCGCATCACCGCAACTACCACAACCGCGCCTCCTCCACTACCCCTGTTGCCACTAGAACCTACGAGGTGCCTTCTTCTTCTTCTTTTTTTTTATGTTGCATTTGGATAGTGCGGTCAATTTCGGCTTACAAATAGTACTAGTGAGTATTAACAGTGCTTTGAAACTTGATTAGAAGATGCACACCATCTGTTTGGTAAAATGTTTGAACTAAGCATTCAATTTGCATGCTCATTCAAAGTTTACAATAAATAATATTGATAATTGTGGTTTTGGCTATCACTTGTATTGTTTAGAGAATTTTATCATTTTGTAAGTGTTATATAAGCATGTACTTGTTGTCCAATTTGATTGAATGCTTATATTTGTGAAATTGATAAGTTGGATTTGGAATTATTAAATTACATGCCCTAATTTTTAGGAGGAATTCTCACCCAATTTTAACATAAGATGCAGGATTTCCCTAAGTTAAGACATGAATTGGGGTGTTAATCGTTTACACAATGCAGAGATTTAATTTAGTTCTCTAGATAGAGTAGTTTTTCTAGCTTCTTACTGCTGCTCCGATCATGGCCTTCTTTGGGTGTTTTTGACTAGGAAGCACGGAGATATAGTGCTTTCGGTGTAAAATAATGCCTCCACTAATCTTTACTTGCTTGCATTCTTGGCTCCTCATATTGGAACTAAACTTCTTTCACTCTCACTCATTTGTTGGGAGAAACTAGAACAATTTCATGCACCACTCAGTATATTGGTTTATATCCCAACCTTTTCTGTATCAGCGTAATGATTATGTTCCTTTGAAAATTGTATATTGGTTGAGATTATTGGTTGTTATCAACGTAATGAATTGTTTCAAAACTGCTTCAATATGAGCTACAACCTGCAAGTAAGCAAAAGGATATAGACCAGGATAATAAAAGACATGAATTGTTGTGCAGGAAAAGTAGAAGGTTAACACATACTAAATTTGTACTAAAATGCTTTTGATTTGTTGATGTGTTTGACAAAATGCAAATCATTAACAGAAACCAACTTATGCTATGGGTCGGTTTGACAAAATGCAAATCATTGTACAATATGTCTAGTTCATTGTTATTTTGTACCTTTATTTGAGCCTTTATTTTGAGTACATTTTTTTAATGATTTGATTTAGATTTAGTTTATGAAATTTATAATGTATGCCTACAATATGTCTAGTTGTCTTATGATATTTTGGTCAGCGACAATGATTAAGCGCCATGCTGTTAATTTATTTTTTTTTCTGTCTTTGTTTTGTTTTATTTATTTTCAGTCATTGATATTTGAAATTTAAATCATATTCTTTCAAATGCTTTGCAGTGCATTATTGAAATCCTCAGACAGAGTCTCTTTTGAAGCTTCTAGAACTTCCATATCTTGATAGCAATCCTGAATCAAAGGGCTTGTCACCTTATCTATCTCCCTTGATTCGAAGAGGTAATGATTAACCTATTTTACTTTTTCCTTGCTAATAATGATGCATGAGAAGTCACTATTCAATACTGTATTTAAAATTAATTATGTTTAGATGTAACCTATTTTATTTTTTTAGATTAATTATGTTTAACATTATTCATACTGTAGTTAAGAACAAAAAAGAGAGGGAGCAATCATGTATTTATTACCTTAAAGGTGACTTTACATGTTTTATTGCTCTTGGAAGTAGATTTCTTAAGAGTGGGGCAATCATGTATTTATTAGCATGAGTTGAGTGTGTATGCCCTTCAACAACCTTAAATGTTGTTCCTTATCTCCTAATTCATGCATAATCTCTTGTTTCATACTAATTCTCTCCTTCTCAAGCATACAAATTCTCATATGCAACTTTTGAAACTCAGCTTGAGCTTTGCAACTCACATCCACCCTTTCTTTTTTCTACCAATTGATGGTCTCTATATTCTACCATTTCCTCAAACACCGAGTCTGGTTTTATTAATTTGCTAACCACATATGAAATCTATCCCTCTATTTTCCATGTTTAATTGACAGTGGTTACATATGGATCGTAGTTGGATAAATGCTGATCTATTGAGTGATGAGTATGCTTGTGGAGTGGAAGACTTTTTAGAATTTGCAAAAACCAATGATCGTGATAACAATGGGCTATTTCATTGTCCTTGTGTAAAGTGTGTCAATGTTGATCAAAGAAAAATTAGGGAAATAAGAGATCATCTCATTTATCATGGGTTTTGCAAGAGTTATACAAAGTGGATATGGAACAGTGATCCAATAGGCATGAAGAGTGAGTCTCCAAGTGTGGAAGTTGATGATGGAGTTGCGGAGGGTCAACTGGAGTACATGATCCGTGATATTGGACCAAAGTCTTTCCACCGAGCGCATGTGTATGAGAGTTTGTGCGACGATTTGATGACGCCTTTGTATCCGAGGTGCAATGATGATTTGACATGGTTGTCAACAGTGTTAAATTTGTTCAATTTGAAGGCAAGGAATGGGTGGATTGATAAAAGTTTTACCGAATTGCTTAAGTTATTGAAAGACATGCTTCCATAAGGTGCCTGACTGCAACTACGCGGCGAAGAAGATATTATGTCCAATGGGTATGGAGTATCAGAAAATTCATGCTTGCCCTAATGATTTCATATTGTATAGGAAAGAATATGAAGAGTTGCATGAGTGCCCCGTATGTGGGAAATTACGCTACAAGGTGAAAGATGGTGATGATTGCATATTGTATAGGAAAGAATATGAAGAGTTGCTTGAAATCGTGCACACATGCATACACTAAACATGATATCTGACCTACTTGCCGTTAAATAAAGAAGGGAACCGATCATACCTCTATACTTTGTAAGTTCAACAGATTTACCTCCTTCATCTTTGTCTAGGTAGCATGTTGTGTTCATTGGTGTTGCGACTGCCTTGGCCTTGTCCATGCTAAATCTTTTCAATAGTTACTTGCAGTACTTTGTTTGGCTAATGAAAAATTCATCATTTGCTTGTTTGATTTGTAATCCAAGGAAGAAATTGAGTTCGCCCATCATAGACATCACGAACTCTTCCTGCATTATACTTGAAAATTCCTTGCAAAGGGTTTCATTAGTAGCACCGAAAATAATATCATCAACATAAATTTGAACTAAAAGAATGTCCTTTCCTTTCTTTTTGATAAAAAGCGTGTTGTCAACCTTCCCCCTTTCCAAATCCTTTTCTAATAAAATTTTTCTCAATCACTCATACCATGCTCTAGGAGCTTGTTTGAGACCATAAAGAGTCTTTTTCAATTTAAAAACATAATCAGGATGCATGTTCAAAAATTTCAAAACCAGGAGGTTGGCTAACATACACTTCTTCATTTATAAAACCATTAAGAAAGACACTCTTTACATCCATTTGATATAATTTAAAATTTAAAGCGCATGCAAAGGCTAATAGCAACCTAATAGCTTCCAACCTAGCAACAAGGGCAAAAGTTTCATCATAATCTATCCCCTCTTGTTGGTTGTAGCCTTGTGCAACCAATCTAGCTTTGTTTCGAATAATTATACCAGTCTCATCAAGTTTGTTTTTAAAAATCCATTTTGTTCCAATAATTTGATGAGAATCAGGCCTAGGAATGAGTTCCCAAACCTGGTTTCTTTCGAACTGGTTTAATTCTTCTTGCATAGCCAACAGCCAATGTTCATCAACTGAAGCCTCAAAAATATCCTTAGGCTCCACTTGAGAAACGAAGGCCATATGGTTACATAGATTACTAATAGAGTTTCGAGTACTTACACCTTTTGAGATATCACCTATTACTTGATCGATGGGATGATATCGTGATGTTTTCCATTCCTTGGGTAACTCTGAATTTAGCTCGGTGGAATCTCCTCGAGGTTGCACTTGCTCTTCATTGATTTCAATTGACTTTTCATTACTTTGGGATTCCAGCTTTTCTTCCAAAGATGGTTCATGATCCTCATCAAGATATAGATTTCCAAGAATACCTGCAATGTCATTAACAGATACCTTTCCCAGCTTTCTGGGATCGAATTCATCAAATGATACATGAATAGATTCCTCAACTGTATTACGAGATTTATTTTAAATCCTATAAGCTTTGCTCGATGCAGAATAACTAAGAAATATACCCTCATCAGCTCTAGCATCAAAACTCCCTAGATTCTCTCTACCATTATTGTGCACAAAACATTTCCATCTAAAGACTCTCAAATGGGATATGTTTGGTTTTCTTCCCTTAAACAACTCATAGGGGGTTTTTCTTTAAAATGGGCCTTATTAAAACACAGTTCATAACATAGCAAGCAGAATTTACAGCATCAGCCCGAAAATATGTCGGTAAATTCATGTCATTAAGCATGGTTCGAGAAAGTTCTTTTAAAGATCTATTTTTCCTCTCCACAATCTCATTCTGCTCTAGAGTTCTTGGAGCTGAAAAATAATGCTTAATGCCATGTTTTTCACAAAACTTTTCAAAAAATCGGTTTTCAAATTCACCACCATGATCAGTCTTAATGGATGAAATGCTCAAATGCATTTGGTTTTGAACAACCTTTGCTAGCTTTTTAAATTCATGGAATGCATCATTTTTATGAGTAATAAATAATGTCCATGTATACCTAGAATAGTCATCCATAATTACCAAACAATAATAGTTGCCACCAAAGCTTTTTGTTTGACACGGTCCAAAAAGATTCATATGTAAAAGTTCCAAGGGCCTTTGAGTTGAAACAATATTTTTAGGAGGAAAAGATGCCCTTGTGAGTTTTGATTTTGAACAAGGATCGCATTTTTCAGAAATAGAAAATTTTTACTTTGGCAAACCAACTACTATGTTTTTAGAAGATAATTTATTTAAATGGTTCATGTGGATGTGACCTATTCTATGATGCCACAACCAAGATTCATCCTCTTTACTTAATAGACATTTAGCATCATTTGAGGGAATTGCGTTAAGATCAATTAAATAAATATTGTTTACCCTGAGAGCAATTAACTTAACAAGATTATCAACTTTTCCTCGACAATACAATTATCAGAATAAAAAATAACCTTATTGCCCTGATCACATAACTGACTAATACTTAGCAAATTATGCTTTAGGCCCTCAACATGTAGCACATTTTCAATACAAGGGTTAGGAGGAGTACCTACATTACCAATGCCATGTATCCTTCCTTTGTTGTTGTCACCAAAGGTCATGTGTCCTTGGTCCTTGGGAGTGAGATATGAGAATTTGGATTTGTCTCCAGTCATGTGTTTAGAACATCCACTATCCAAGTACCCGCAAGACTTCTTGTCCTCCGGGATGGCCTCTTTTCCATGTGCCATGAGACATAGATTGGTCGTTTCGTCCTGCTCGTCTGAATCATCATCTGAGCTCTCCTCATTGTCCAGCCATGCAATGTAAGCTTGTCTCCCTTTCCTTGAGCTTGATGCATTTCTTTCGGAGTTCTCCATCTTTTTCAGATATTGGATGCAATCCGCTCTAATGTGACCCGGCTTGCCACATTCATGACATATGATGGAAGAACCTCCACTTTTGTTTGCATCCTTCTTCATGGAAATATTGAAGTTGTGTTTCTTTTTCAAAAATCTCCCAAACTTTTTCACCAAGAGTCCCATGTGCTCATCACTGATAGATTCTTTGTCAGAGTCTCCTTCTGATGTTGGTGCTTCAGCCTTGAACGCAAGACCTTTCACCTTTTTGTTCTCCTCTTCGTGCTGTGCTAATCTTTTGAGTTCACTTTCATGTTCCTGAATCTTTCCGAAGATAGTTGCTAATGTCATTGTTGAAAGATTTCTTGACTCCATAATTGTCGTCACTTTGGGTTGCCATTCTCTCCCTAAGCACCTCAGTACTTTGTTGATCAGCTCTTCATTAGTGAATTTCTTCCCCAATGTTACGAGTTGATTAACGATCATTGTGAACCTCTTTTGAATTTCTTGCACTGATTCTCCGTTCTTCATCCTGAACAATTCATATTCTCCAATTAAGGTGTTGATTCTCGACCTCTTGACCTCATTTGTAGCTTCATGTGTGACTTCCAAAGTATCCCACATTTCCTGTGCTGTCTCACATGTAGATATCCTGAAAAACTCATCATAACTCAAACCAGATGTTATTATATTTTTCGCTTTCAGGTCATTTTGAACTCTTCGTTCCTCCTATTCCGTCCACTCACCAATAGGTTTGTTAACGGTGATTCCATTTACCACATAGGTAGGAACGTAGAGTCCATTAACGACAGCGTCCCAAACTTTTAATCCTACTCCTTGAATACAAATTTTCATTCTCGCTTTCCCATAAGCGTACCCCACACCATCAAACATGGGGGGCCTATTAATAGAACTCCCTTCACCACAAAACGGAGAGTTTGAAGCCATCACTCTTGAGATTGTTAAGTCCTTTAACACAAGAGACTAGCTCTGATGCCAATTGTTAGAATCGGCCTCAAACCTCGAGAGGGGGGTGAATCGAGTTTTATTAATTTATTGAAAAATACTTGAATGATTAAAAAATTGTTTTTGTGGAGAGATTAAATTATTCATACAATTAAATTCTCTAAACCTATTTAAATTGCTTGACCGAATAAAAGCAAGGGAAATAAACCAAACATCACAAATTAATTCACATAAGTCAACTTATTTTATTTGAGGCATTTAGATTCTATTTTCTTTTAGTCTTAACCGAATACACATACACACACATGCATATTCATTCAAACACAACACTCAATTAATTTAATTCATTCCTTTCTACACAAGGAACCGATTAGAAAATGCATGTCCACAACACAATTTATTTTAGCACTTTTCCTTAAGAACATATTTATTCCTTTTAAATCATTTTATTGAAAAAGATCCTAGGCTAGCTAACATATATAGACCGAATATCGTTATGATAAAGCAAGGTCAAATATTCATCATGCACATGCATAGATCATGGGTCAAAGCAAAGATTATTTTTCAAAAACTTTATTTTCTTCTTTTCTTTATGAAAACCGTGAGTTGCACAAGAAAATTTAGCAAGCCAAAATTTAATTTCTTAACACAATAAAATCAAGAATTGTGTCAAATCTTTGTCCTTTAAGAAAACACATGCATGCACCCATAGATCTCTAGGTGAGACACTTTTCAACATGCATGTAAGAAAATGATGGCTCAACATGGTTCCCTACTTCTTCCTAGTCTTGACCGAATCATGACATGCAAGAAGGCAAGGTTTTATACTTTTATTTTCTACATGCCAATGCTTAAATTCATGAATCATATCATGCAAGGCACAGAAGCATCATTTTACTTTTCCAAACATCAACCGAATCACCATCATCACACACACAACCTTGATTCTAACTAAAAATTATTTTTGAAACTTGTTAAGCTTACTTTCTTTTGAAAATCGTGACTTACATATGAGAAATCAAGACTTCTTACTCAAATTAGGCATATAACATTCAAGCTTCATGTCTTCTCAAAGATCAAACATAAATCAAATCATGAAAAGAAAATCAACGCAAAAATATAAACTTAAACTCAAATCTCCAAGCAAACCGTGAAGAATAAGTTTGAAATTAGCTTTCCCTAGTCATAGAAATGGCATGAAATCACTTAGATCAAATTAAAAACATCAAGATCTATTTCTTCTACTCATGGCCGAATCACTTAGTTGTTGATTTGGTGATTTATAAGTTCATTCGTTCATAAAAATTCAAGATCAACACATAAGGAAAACATGCAAAGAAAAATAAGAGTTACAAGGTCACAAAATCAACATGCATGTGGGAATCAAAGAAATCTATGAATTCTAAACACAACCTCAACAAAACCGTGATGAAGAACATTTACAAGTAAGAGATCAAAGTACAAAAATAACATGCAAGACATGTAGATCTCAAGATCACTCAAAAATAATTACATGCAACACAAAAATTAAATCAAAGTCCAAAATAAAGTCTTTTACAACACAAAATAGTCCAACCAAAACTCTCTCTACCTTAAGTCCTAACTTAAATCTTCAAATCTCCTCCTCCTTTCTTCTTGGGTTTGCCTCGGTCTATCTCTTCCTCTAGGGTTGGTGGAGGTTTTCTTCTTAAACTTTGATGAAGAAAGATGTGTGGAAGAAAGAAATCAATGGTGTTTGGGCTAAAAGTTTGGGGTTTGCACTCTCCTTCCTCTGTTTTCCTCTCACGGCCTCACTCTCCTCCTCTAAGTCTCTAAGAGCTTGATAGTGCTCTTGAGAGAAAATGTGTTTGTGTTGGTGTGGGAAAGAAAGTGAATGAAGGAAATGAAACATGAGCCAAAGGCAACACCTACACACACACGGTTTTGAGGGCAAGAACAAGGGATGGAATTTCCCTATTTTAGCCTTGGTCCAAGGTGTGAAAGAAAAGGGCAATTCGGTCCAACCCATTTGTTGCATGGGAGAGGGTCAAACCGTGGGACACATGGAGGGAGGAAAGTCCTCCTAGGCTTCATGAGTCACTCACCCTACTTCTCCTCCCAATTTCTATTTAAATTTCACTTTCTTAAGGCTTAAGGAAAAAGGGCTCCTAGTTGGTCTTTCTATCCTCATACGGCCTAACCACATACACACACTCATTCATACACAATTTTCTTTTCATGTTTATCATACATTCATGCATATACTTCAACACACACATATATACTCATACACGTAAGACACATATAATACATGCATTCATGCATCATACACATTTATTTAATCTTCCCATTATCCTAAACATATACACGTATCATACATATATATATGTTCATGCCTCATATTCTTTTTCAATAATTAAATTCTTATATAATCCTAAGCATACTTGTACCTACCCACACCGTATATACACATGTCTAGCAAACACTTCTTTTTCATCACAATATTTTTTTTATAAAATCATTAAACACATAACTTTCTCAATCCCAAATATCTAAACGTTGAACATTATTCAGAAAATCATTATGTTAAAATCATTCATTATCTTTGAAAACATGAATTTAAGAAGATCATGTAAGAAAATGTTCTTTCAAAATACTTTTCTCAAAAATAATTTCTTTAGTGTTTTAATTTAATATGAGGAATTTACGGGGTGTTACATGTGGCAGACTGATGACTGTATCTCACCGGTCATGGATATGGGATATCAAGTCTTCACGTAAGTACACATTGGGACAATTGTGTACTGGATTGACCCGTCATGAGAATGCTACATGGGTTATTAAGTGAGTGTCATAAGCGATTCTCATAGTGACAATGGTGTACATGGTCCTTCGACCTGAAGTCGCTACGGTTCCCAACATGAGGAATTATATGCTTTCACGCAATCAAACGTCATCTTTAACCAGGTGATCATAATGGTTGTAGTCGGGTATATGAAAAATCATGTAGTGACGTAGATGGGATTTGTCCTTCCTTATTAATAGGAATTATATCTCTGGGCCCCTTGATTGAGTGAGACATTGAAATGTATGGCCATACTCAAGACAGTCAATATGAGATATTGACGAGACTTGTTTAGACGCGTCTACTCAGGGATCAAGAAACCATAGGTTACACTATTCATGGGTGACACGTTCCATGCCATGAGTGTAACTATGATATTTGGACAAAGGGATTAAACTTACACATGTTCATTGGTCACAGTAAAAGGTTTAGTCAAATCACAGACATTCCTGTCACTTGGGTAGCAATGATGTGTTGCTAGACATTGCTCATTGCTTGTAAAGTTAAAATATGATTTTAACATTACTGCCAACGTTACAGGAACCTATAGGGTCACACACTAAGAGCAGATAAAATTGGAGATATTACATTTGATAAAAAATACAATAGTTGTATTTTTATAAAATTAAATCTTTCTGATATGATTAAGATATGATTCGTTTTATCTTTATGTATAAGATATAAATTTGATTTTATCTTCTACATATAAGATAGAATTCGAATCTATCTCCTAAAAAGCCCAACTAGTTGGTCTGATAATATTATAAATATAATATGATTAGCTTTAGGGGTTGATAATGTGTGAGACACAGAACGGTAACCCTAGCCGTCATATCAGAGAGTGAGTGATACATAGACTCTCTCTTCTCTGCTAGCATTGAGAAGAGAGACGTGACTCCAATTAGGAATTTGTTCGTGTGGATACCAATAGAGGCACAACACATTGATGTGCTCGTGATTGACGAAGTGTTCGTGATAAGATTTGTTTGTCTCCTCTTCCCTGCAAAAGGTAATTTAATTCCCTATCTCAAATCATGCTTTCACATGGATCCTGGATGGAAATAGGATTTATTTAATTTTTCTTTTTCGCTGCGTTTTGTCGCATCCTATTTCCTAACAAGTAAGTTTGTTCTTTTTTGGAAAAGAGTGAGAATGCTGAGAAAGTTGAGAAATGAGATGGTTGTGAGAAATGGAGAATGTTGTGATAGTTTGAGAAATGAGGTTTGAGATTTGAGATTGTGATGTGATCCCAGCTCTGTGCTATGTGAGATTTGATGAGAGAAAGATTGTGCCAAGTTAGTGGTCGGGACTCGTTGAAGGGTTGCATGAAGGACGGGCCGACCTTAGGATAATTAAAAGATAAAAGACTTAAAAGACATACGCGGTGAGTTATGAGAGTGCGAAGTAGTGGAGAGAAAGGAACCATAGGTATCTTCGGATACTTAGGAGGAGATTGCATTAGGGGAGGACGATGACGGTGAAACGTCAAGAAGTCTAGAGTGTATTTCTAGGCAGAACGAACTCCACATGTGGCACACTAACGTGGTGGGGACTGGGTCTAATGTCGTGGTAAGTTCTGCGGGCCCACTAGAAACATACTGTCGCCCCCTAGATTGCAAATCGAGAACAGTGAGAGGGACTGGAACAGGGCATTGTGTTTTGCCACTGCGTGGACAGTGAGCCTTGATATTATTGAAATGATTTGAGGACGAGATCCTCCTGGTCTGGGACCATTTATGTGTTGTGACAGCTGTCGTGCCCGCGTGGTAAAGGTCCTGTACTCCTGTTTGCTTCCGACTAGGTTGGGTGGATGACCAAGGAAATGTAGACGTGAGTGATATCCGAGAATGAAATGGAACCCCGACAATGTTTTATGATTCCTAAGTAAAGGAACGATATGAATTGATGAGATTGGGAAAGAAGAAGTTCTGTGTATAAAAGGAAAAGGGTAGTGAAGGAAAGAATAATTGAGAGGAATGAAATTAAATTTGGAAAGAAACTGAAGAATAATGACAAAGATAATAAAACTGAAAATGATGGCATCATGTTTATTGTTGTGTGTTTGTATGCTGTATGTTGTATGGAAATTTTGTATGGCCCTTCTATCTTGCCTATCGTAATTCCACACCGTCGACGATTCGTATTTCGGATCGCTTACTCTCTCCTGTTCGTTGGCATATCGGGATTGCTGATATCTCAATGGGCAGACGGAATATCGTATGGAGGTCATCACTAAAGAGGAGTTGAAGATGAAGATGAGTGACAACCGCAAAGTAGAAATAAAGATAATTGCATTTTCGGGAGCGAAGAAAGGGCGTAAGAAGAAAGGAGAGTTCCATCCGGACGTCTTCATCAGAAGGAAGTGACAGTAGAGTGTTTAGGTTAAGTTTGTGAAGTGTGTTTTCGAGTCAAGGATTACCAAGCAATGTGCCAATTATGTAACTAAGCCAAGTTTTAATTCTGTATTGTGGAATCCTCTACTTTAGGATGAACAAACAATGTAGACTTTTTGAAATATCATGATGATTTGGAAACAAGTCTTTTTATGAAAATGAAAGTTTTCTGAAAATAAATGTTTTATTAACAACTTGGTTTTCAGCAAAAGGATGTTGAGGTACCACAACGACTTTTCAATGTTACGTTGACAAAAAAAATTTGGCCTAATTTTTACAAGCTAAAAGAATAAAAGTTAGTTATTTTGAGTTACGAAAATCGGGCTGTTACAGAATGGTATCAGAGCTTATGGTAATCCTTAGTGGCCTTAAGCATGGGCTTACATGCTTTGTTTGTGTGACTCTTTGTGTTTGCTAGTATAAGACTAGGAGCATAAGTTTAGGATCTCATATTTCTTCGGATGTGAGATTGTAGTTTAAGGAACTCGTCCATCTTGTAGTTTGAAGAAACGTAGACTAAAAGTAGACAGCGAATAGATTCTAAGACTGAAGACCCTACCCATTGATGTTCCATTAGTATTCGTAAGACTTAAGCTTGTTAACCTTAGCATACCTTTATACAAGGATAGCTATCACCCTTAAGAATGTAGCTTGTTATCTCTAAATCCTCATGTTTGTTGAACTGCTTCAACAAACAGTTAGTATTGTTAGAATTTAAACCTCTTCTTCATGAGCCTTACCTATCTACATGTAGCCTTACCGATCCTATTTAAGACTCTTCAAGTCCAAATTGTGGAATTAGAAATGCCATGGTTGCCCAATAATTTAGGTAAATCCTTGCTTTTGGAGACGTATGAATGTTTGTTTGTTTGATTTTCCCTAAGTTCGTACCTATGGTTGGACTTTCTGCAACAATGACCGGCTAAGGGAGCGACATCTTCTTCGGTTAGTCCGTTGGACTTAACCCGACTCGACACACAAGTAGATGTGCGAAGGAGATTTATTCATCTGGAAGCAACCAACAAGGAACACAGCAAAGCGAAAGAGGTCAGCAAAAAGGGAATACGACCACGAAACCAGAGGAAAGTATTCGTATGAAAGTCAAGGTGATGTGAGAATTTTATACCCTGCTGCCCAATCCGCAACGAATTTCTCGGGGACGAGAAATCTTTAAGTTGGGGAGAATGTAACACCCCGTGAATTCCTCGTATTAATTTAAAATACTAAAGAAATTTGTTTTTGAGAAAAGTATTTTTGGAAAGAGTATTTTCTTAAATAAATTGCTTAATTCACGATTTCAAAGAGTTGAGTGATTTTAAAGAAATTATTTTTCATGAAATAATGTCATGATTTTTAAAGTCGACTTTTGGAAATGATCATGTGTTGAAATTCTTTTAAAGCAATAGTGAAATTTTCCATAAGAAATTGTTTGATGAAATGGTGATATGTTTTCTGAAAATATATGCTTGATATTTTTGGTGTCATTATAATTTTGATGCACGAATAATTTATTCCCTATGAGTGTGTGCATGTGTATGTATGTACGGCCTTATATGAGTGTATGCTTAGGATTATGAGAGTTTCAATTAGTGATAAGTATATGCATGTATGTGTGTGTAACGTGCAAATGCATGAATATAAGTGTGATCGGTGTCTGTGTGTGTGCATGATGAACATGTATGCATTATTCCCTGAATCTATGCTATGTGACCAACATGAAAATAAAATTGCATGAGTATATGTGTGCGCTAGTGTATGTGGTTCGGCCATTATAAGAATAGAAGGACCAAGTAGGAGCCTTTTTCCTTAAGAATTAAGAAAATGAAAATTATATGGAAAATTGGAATGGGAAACAAGTGGAAACCTAGGTGGTGTGAGTCATGGTGCCTAGGAGTGACTTTCCTTCCACCTTGTCCCCCATGCAAATTTATGGTTAGACCGAATTGCCCTTGAACCAAGCCATGAACCGAGGCTAGAAGAGGAAATTCCATGCCTTAGTTTTGCCCTTATAACCGTGTAAGTGAGTGTGTGTGTTTGGTTAGTTCATTTTCATCTCCCTTATCAAACCCAAACACTTACTCTCAAGAGCATTCTCAAGCTCTTGAGACATAGAGAGAAAGAAAGTGAAACCGTGAAGAGAGGAGAGGAAAGGAAGAGTGAAAACCTAAAATTCTTAAACCCAAACATCTTCAACCTCTTTCTCAACTACTTTCTTCCTCAAATATCAAGAAGAAAGTCACCTATCAAACATAGAAGAAAAGAGGCCGAGGCAAAACCAAAAGAGGAGATTTGAAGATTTAAGTTAGGAATTAAGGTAGAGAGAGTTTTAATTGGATCATTTTGTATTGTAAAGGACTTTTAATGGACTTGTTTAATTTTGTGATGCATGTATCTATATTTGAGTGATCTTGAGATCTAAGTGGCTTGCATGTTATTTTTATGCCTTGATCTTGAATGTTGATGTTGGAAAGTTTTGATCTCTTACTTGTTGTTTTTCTTCACCACGGTTTTGTTTGAAATTGTGCTTAAAATTCATGTCTTGTGTTGATCTCATTTTGCAAGTTGATTTTGTGGACTTAAGACTCTTATTTTTCTTTGCATGCTTTGATCTTGAATTTCTAAGACTAAATGAACTAATAAAACACTAGATCTTAATTTAGGTGGTTCGGCCATGACCTAAAAGGTTAGGCCTTGATACCTCTCTATTTGATCTAAGTCATTACATGATAGCTCTATGCCTTTAAAAGTTAATTTGAGTTGTGGAAATGTTCGGTTTTGATTTGATTTGAAAAGTGTTGATACATGTTTGTTTTTATGCTAGATCTAGAGTTTTTACTCACATGCATGTTGATTTCCAAGCTTGTTCTTGAAGTTTGGTTGAGAAAGTGTTTCTCTCATGATCTTGAGTTTCTTTCTTGATTTCTTAAAAGTGTTTTTGAAAAAGTTTGATTAGTTTCACCAAAGGATTTTTCAAAGGTCTAATATTTTTGTTTGTAAACATGTTTAGATCCATGCTTAAACCATGATATGTTTGATTGCTTGAATTTTAATGTAAAGATCTTTGAGAATGATTGAGTTTTTTCTTGGTGATTTTCTTTATGAGTGGTCACGGTTTTGATGAATGATGTGGTTGGAATCTTGATTTTCTTTATTTGACTTCTTGCATGTCATGATCTTGAAAGTCAATGATGTTGTGGTGTTGAGTGGTGGTCACGGTTTGTATGTGTAAATAAAAAGGGGTTAAGGTTTTCTTAAGTTTAATTGATGAATATACGATTTCCATGAACTTTGAGTTGATCCTAAGTGTTAGATGTGAACTAAAAATTATTTAGAGACTTGTTTAGGCTCACAGTTTTATATAGAAAAATATGCTAGGATCATGTTACTATTTGCTTGACGAATTATGTGAAATTGTTGTTGGATTTGAAGTTGTCTTTAGAGGTCTTGAATCTTTGAAAATGTTTTTGAGAAGACCTAGTTAAGGTCACGGTCTGGACCTTAACTTTTGAGTTAAATTTTCTTGAATGTATATGTGTTTATGTCATGAAACTATATGTTGATTTGTGAAACTATTCTTTGAATAAATAATTTTCAAAAGACTAATGATGCACACGGTTTTAATGTGATTAAGTGTAGGTTTTTTGGTGAAGCATGGCTCGATTTGTATATGCTTAAGAATTTGATTTCTTTATTTAATTGAGTCATATGAATAAGTATGTGAGAGTGTTATGTCTGACCTATTTTGATGGCTTATGATTCTGTAATGCTTGAAATGAATGAATGTTTGTAAAGTATGAATGATTTCTAGAATGCATAAAAGTGTTTAAATTGTTGAATTTGTTTGAGTATCATGCTGTTCACACTTGGTTTTAAGTGCTTAAATGTGAGAAAGTATTGATTAAAGTGTTCATTTGATTGTTTTCAAGATTCTTGGTTTGTTTGTGAACTTGAATTGGTCTTGAGCAATGAAAAATGAATTTAGAACTTGGAAAAAATGATGCTGTCCAGAATTTTCTAAGTGGTATTCCTTATTTAAAAGTGTTTTCAAGTGTTTTAAAGTTTAGTTTTATGGGTGTTTAATATAAGGTCAAGTTGGTTTAAAAGGTGCAATTTTTCGGTGTTTTCGAACGTAATCCCGGTGCTGTCCCAGATGGACCAGCAACCAAACAAATTGGTTTAAATCATTTTAGGAAATGTTTTCATATGGTTTTGAAACATTTAAAAGTTCTAGAAAGTACGGGAATTGTTTTGATAAAACAATAGTGTTTTAAGTCTTTCAATTAAGAGCGGAAGGCGTCACGAATTAAGAAAAGATTTTCTTAATACAAGATAATAACGTAAGTGTATTTTATTTAGTACGAGGAATTGTGAAGACAAAAGGATTGGGGCAGCCGGCAACAAAACGAATTCGAGGAGACGGTACGCAATTAATAGCTGGACCTCAGGTGAGAGAGAAGCTTTCCTAAGACACCGTGGTAGTTAGGTGATTTAGTAGGACGTTCTGTATCATCTCAAAGATCGGAACTAAGTGGTTGGAGTCAGTAGTATAAGTGGCAATTGTTTGATTGTGTGGCCACTTATACGAAGGTGACGAAGACCACATTGTTGTGTGATGTTTGTGCGAATGATAGCATGCTTTTATACATTTATTCAATTATGCCTTATGTTATTTATTGCTGTTAATGAAAATGAGTAATATGTTGATGGATGTCTGTTACGTCCTGAAAATAGAAGCGAAATAAATAAGGTTGTGAAGTAAAGACATAATGAAAGGGAAATAAAGTGTGTAATGGAAAAAGAGAAAGAGTTGAGATTGGGAAATGAGTGAAATGATAATGCTGAGAACGAGCCAGAGCTGGGGAGAATGAGGTTGATTGTGGGAACAAGGTGTGAATTGAGTGGAGCTGGGCTCCTTTGTTTTTGGTTTTAGTCTGGGACTAGTGTCGAGTTGAGCTTGCTCCTCCATTAGCGCTCAGCAAAGTTATTTGTGGAAAAAGGTTTTTGAGAAGCAGATTTTAAAAAGGTTTTTGAGAAGAGCTTTTTTGAAAGATTTTTGAAAAGAGATTTTTGGAAAAGATTGGTGAAATGTTACTTTACGTGAAACATCATTTTTGAAAGGATTTTATGAAACCTTATATTTGCAAAAGAAAATGTTTGTGAAACCTAGTTTTCAGTAAACATCATTTTTTGAAAAGAGATTCCTTATAAATAGTATTTTCAGAAAAGTTTTGGAAATAGATTTTATGAGAGCTTTGAAAAGAGATTTTTAGAAACTTCGAGAAGGTCTTTTGTGATGATACTTTTGAAAGCAAAGTTTTTGAAACCAATATTTTTGGTGAACGGTGGTGAAAAATATTTTTCGTGAAAGTTTTCGAAAGAATATTTTATGAAAGTTTATGATATGAGATTTTCTAATTAGTTATTGAAAATGTGTTTGAGGAAAGTAAGTTTGTTCTTTTTTGGAAAAGAGTGAGAATGTTGAGAAATGAGATGGTTGTGAGAAATGGAGAATGTTGTGAAAGTTTGAGAAATGAGGTTTGAGATTTGAGATTGTGATGTGATCCCAGCTTTGTGCTATGTGAGATTTGATGAGAGAAAGATTGTGCCAAGTTAGTGGTCGGGACTCGTTGAAGGGTTGCACGAAGGACGGGCCGACCTTAGGATAATTAAAAGATAAAAGACTTAAAAGACATACGCGGTGAGTTATGAGAGTGCGAAGTAGTGGAGAGGAAGGAACCATAGGTATCTTCGGATACTTAGGAGGAGATTGCATTAGGGGAGGACGATGACGGTGAAACGTCAAGAAATCTAGAGTGTGTTTCTAGGTAGAACGAACTCCACATGTGGCGCACTAACGTGGTGGGGACTGGGTCTAATGCCGTGGTAAGTTCTACGGGCCCACTAGAAACATACTGTCGCCCCCTAGATTGCAAATCGAGAACAGTGAGAGGGACTGGAACGGGGCATTGTGTTTTGCCACTGCGTGGAAAGTGAGCCTTGATATTATTGAAATGATTTGAGGACGAGATCCTCCTGGTCTGGGACCATTTATGTGTTGTGACAGCTGTCGTGCCCGTGTGGTAAAGGTCTTGTACTCATGTTTGCTTCCGACTAGGTTGGGTGGATGACCGAGGAGATGTAGACGTGAGTAATATCCGAGAATGAAATGGATTCCTGACAATGTTTTATGATTCCTATGTAAAGGAATGATATGAATTGATGAGATTGGGAAAGAAGAAGTTCTGTGTATAAAAGGAAAAGGGTAGTGAAGGAAAGAATAATTGAGAGGAATGAAATTAAATTTGGAAAGAAACTGAAGAATAATGACAAAGATAATAAGACAGAAAATGATGGCATCATGTTTATTGTTGTGTGTTTGTATGATGTATGTTGTATGGAAATTTTGTATGGTCCTTCTATCTTGCCTATCGTAATTCCACACCGTCGACGATTCGTCGTTCGGATCGCTTACTCTCTCCTGTTCGTTGGCATATCGGGATTGCTGATATCTCAACGGGCAGACGGAATATCGTATGGAGGTCATCACTAAAGAGGAGTTGAAGATGAAGCTGAGTGACAACCGCAAAGTAGCAATAAAGATAATTGCATTTTCGGGAGCGAAGAAAGGGCGTAAGAAGAAAGGAGAGTTCCATCCGGACGTCTTCATCAGAAGGAAGCGACAGTAGAGTGTTTAGGTTAAGTTTGTGAAGTGTGTTTTCGAGTCAAGGATTACCAAGCAATGTGCCAATTTTGTAACTAAGCCAAGTTTTAATTATGTATTGTGGAATCCTCTACTTTAGGATGAACAAACAATGTAGACTTTTTGAAATATCATGATGATTTGGAAACAAGTCTTTTTATGAAAATGAAAGTTTTCTGAAAATAAATGTTTTAGTAACAACTCGGTTTTCAGCAAAAGGATGTTGAGGTACCACAACGACTTTTCAATGTTACGTTGACAAAAAAAAAATTTGGCCTAATTTTTACAACCTAAAAGAATAAAAGTTAGTTATTTTGAGTTACGAAAATCGGGCTGTTACAATTTCTAATTAAAATTCCCAGGTTACAACTCAGAAACATAGTAATCGATTATCCAGGAGAGCAAGGTTGTCAAACTCGCGAGTTTACGTAACTCGTGAGGCCAAGGTAAACTCGACTCGTAAACTCGTACGAGTTTACCTCGAGTCCACTTATTTTAAAATTAACCTATAGATAAATTTCATAGCTTCCATTTCATAGTTTTTACTCAAAAAATTAAACATAAATATTTAAATGTTGCTATAGCATATAAGAACCCAATAAATAATATTAGCAAACCAACTTAACAACAACCAAATATGATGGTTTTATGATTTAAGTGGTTAGTTAAGTAAAAATAGTGGTTATAATGTTATTTTAGTCAAAATGTCGTTCAAAGATTGATCAGTATCCTCTTTGTTAACCATTGGATCGTGCTCAAATTTTTAGATACGCTTCCTAACTCGTTTATCTTGACATCCGACGGTGGAAATTTTGTTTTGAGAAGTAAAAGCTCAAGAAAATTCAAATATCTGTAAGGCCACTGCTGTTTACCCGAGTTTGCACGAGTTTACCCGAGTTTGCACGAGTTTACCCGAGTTTACCCGAGTTTAGTGGGAAGCGAGTTTGCATGCGAGTTGACTCGATTCTATGGGTAGGATCGTAAACTCGTACGAGTTTACGAGTTAACTCGCGAGTTTGACAACCTTGCAGGAGAGGTAATCGATTACTTCTGCTTATTTTCATAAAATTAATTTTCTAAAGTAGAGTATGTAACTATAGGTTTTCAAAAACATTTTTAGCTGAAAATCAAACTTAAAATTAAACGATTTCAAAAACATTCCTTACTTCTCCTTAGATTGAAACTTATTTTGGCCTTATGAACTTGGAAAACTAAAACTTCATTACCTTACAATGATTCCTATGGGCAAAGCAAAACTTAATCTACTTGCTTGAGCTTGATAGAGCTTGTTTGTTATCATCAAAATAATCTTCTAGAAGTCTTCTAGCATAACTCTTTACGTCCTTGGGAAAGCTTGACTTCCAACATGAAGCCTTACCTGATGAGGTCTTTTTTGTGGAAGAACATGGTAATGTCATATCACAGAAGGTGGTGTATGAATGGAAACCTTCTCTGTGTTCTAAGTGCTCAAACTATGGTCATGATGAGAAGATGTGCATGAAGGGGGTTAAGCAACAATGGGTTGTCAAGAAAAAGCCTTCTCAGGAGGATGCTGACATTTTAGTAGAAGGTCTCAAACTTCAATAGAATATTTCAGAGGGCACTATACCTGAGGAGAATGTGGTGGTTGCCACTAAGGCAGTGCATAAAGAAATAGTTACAGAAATCACTATTTTATAGAAAGGTAAAGAGGTGCAAGGTGACTCTATTGAGGATGGTGAATGGACAACGGTTATGATTAGGAACAAGAAGAATCAGAATTTGCAGAAGCGGGAGACCGCTAAGCAGATTCTTCATGGATAGAATCTGTGCTTGGAACATTAGAGGGCTTAATAACCCTCAAAAGCAACAAGAAGTTGTTGCATTTTATAGAAAATATAGAGTAGGTTTATTTGCAATTTTGGAGAATAAATTGAGAAGCCATTCCTTCCTGAATGTCCAGAATAGAATTGCTCCAGGTTGGGGTTCATTCCATAATCTTGATCTCAGTCCAGTGGGAAGAATTTGGGTGATTTGGAAACTTGATATGTTTCAGGTTGTTGTAGTTGGGAGGTCTGATCAATATGTTCATTGTTTTGTCACTGAGAAGCTCAAGCACATATCCTTCTTTGTTACATTTATCTATGCTTCCTATGATCATGATTAGAGGAAAGATCTCTGGGATGTCCTTAGAGGCATTAGTACTATCACTGACCTTCCTTGGCTCATCCTTGGTGATTTTAACACCTGCCTTGATCAGCAAGAAAAGTTGGGAGGTAATCTTACTGACCCTTCTGTTTTGGAGGACTTTAGAGACTGTGTGAGTTATAGCAATTTAGTTGATTTGAAATTTGTTGGCAACTATTATACTTGGACAAATAGACAAATGGGAGATGATAGAATCATATGTAAGCTTGATAGGGCTATGGATAATGATGCTTGGTGTAATACTTGGCCTAATTCTTATACAGACTTTCTGCTTCCTGGTGTCTCTGATCACTCCCCTATTCTTATTGATTGGGGCTGTGATGTTCAATTGAAGCATCAAAGTTTTAAATTCTTTAACATGTGGACAGATCATGAGGACTTTAATTTCATTGTCAAAGCAGTGTGGTCCATTGAGATTGAAGGTAGCATAATGTATCAAATTTGTAGGAAGCTACAGTTCCTCAGGAAGCTTAATAGGGATCACTTCTCTCATATTAATGAGAAGGAGCATGATTTAAGGTGCAGACTACAAATTGTGTAGCAGGAGCTAATTCAGAGACCAACTGATATGGATCTACATCAATCTGAAAGAGACCTAAATAGATAGTATTCTCAGATAAAGAAGGTAGCAATTTCATTTCTGTAGCAGAAGGCAAAACTAAACTGGCTAAAGGATGGTGATAGTAATACTCGAATTTTTCATCAGTCCATCAAGCAGAGAATCTATCATAATAGAGTGCTGAATATCACAAATGCTTGTGAAAATCTTATTTCTGATCCTTTGTTGATTAAGAAGGAATTTCATGATTATTATGTGAAGTTGTTCAAAGGTAGGAATGTGTCTACTATTCTGAATCAGGATATTATAGCTGAGGAAAGGACTTTATCTACTGAGAATCAGATTAGTCTGATTAAGCCTTTCACTGATTTGGAAATTCAAAAGGCCATGTTCTCCATTCACATTGATAAATCCCCTGGGCCTGATGGGTATGGTGTTGGATTCTTCAAGAACAGTTGGGATATTATTGGTGCAGATTGCTGCAAGGCTATCAGAGATTTTTTTGATTCTGGTCATATGCTAAGGGAGCTTAATGTAACAAACCTGGTCATAATTCCTAAGGTGGATGATCCTACTCATGTACATCAGTTCAGACCAATAGCATGTTGTAATACATTGTATAAATGCATCAGTAAGGTTCAGTGTTCTAGACCGAATGTCATCTTGCCATGCATCATTCAAGATAATCAAGCTGTGTTTGTCCAGAACATAAATATTATTCAGAATGTGTTGATTATTCAGGAGTAGTTGAGACTTTATGGCAGAAGAAGGGTTTCACCAAGATGTATGCTGAAGGTAGATTTCAGGAAAACATACGATACTGTTGAATGGACTTTCATTGAAAATCTGATGAGGGCTCTAAGGTTTCCTGACAAATTCATTACTTGGATCATGGCTTGTGTCCCAACTGCTTCTTATTCTATTGTCCTGAATGGATCCAGAGGCTGAAGGTTCAGAGGGAATAGAGGTTTAAGACAGGGTGATACTATCTCACCTCTACTGTTTGTGATGGTTATGGAATATCTTATCAGATCTTTACAAAATGCTGCTAGGCATAGGAACTTCAGGTTCCACCCTCTTTGTAAGGAATTGAGGTTGGTTAACTTAGTGTTTGCTGATGATTTGATGCTTTTCTGCAAAGCACACCCAGCTAGTGTTAGAGCTTTGGCTGGCTGTCTCAAGGACTTTGCTGTTTTGGCTGGACTTGAGGCTAATTCTGAAAAATCATCCTTATACATGGCTGGGGTGAACCAAGTAAGACAAGAAGAGTTGCTTGAGATATCAGGTTTTTAGAGAGGTGTTTTCCCTTTCAAATACCTTGGGTTGCCTATCTCTGCTAAAAAGTGGATTGTTTCATCCTGCAATATTCTACTAGATAAAGTTACAAAGAGAGTTCAGGTTTGGAAGTCAAGGAATTTGTCCTATCAAGGTATAGTGTCCTTGATTAATTCTGTACCCCTAAGTTTGCATGTTTACTGGGCTTCTATATTCATCATACCTAAAGCAATGATTAGAGGAGTAGAGAAGGTCTGTACATCCTTCTTATGGGGAGTTAATGAGCAAGGTAACTATCATGCTAATATTGCATGCTGGGACAAAGTCTGCAGAGATAAAAAGAATGGTGGCCTGCATGTGAAAAATAGTATTATTTGGAACAAGGCAGCTCTTGGTAAGCAAATTTGGGACTTGGCTTCTAAAAAGGATTGCTTGTGGGTTAGGTGGATGCATTCTGTATATATCAAGGAACATGATTTCTGGGTTTGTATTGCATCTGCTGGTGCAAGTTGGCATTGGAAGCAATTACTGAAGCTTAGGGACTGTCTCAAGCTTGGTTATAATTCTGTTTACTGGTTGCATTCCATGGATGGTTCTTATACAATCAGATCAGGTTACAGGTTCTTTATTGGTCATCAACTATTTTTTCCTTTATGGCAGTTTGTTTGGAATTCTTTAAATGTTAAAAAACAATTCTTTATTGCTTGGCTTGCTGTCCAAGGCAGGCTCATGACTCTTGATCGAAGGAGTTTCTTCTACATTCCTAATCACTACATTTTGTGTTTGAGGGAAGAGGATTCCACAAATCACCTGTTGTTTGATTGCAATTGGAGTAGAGGTCTGGTTGATCTTTGTTGTACATGGTTTTACATTGACTCTTGGCCTTGCAGATTTCAGAATTTGACTCGTTGGCTTAGGCACAGTTTCAAGGATAAGACAAGAAGGAAATGTGTATTCTTGCTTTTCTCAGCTATGATTTATCACATTTGAATTGAGAGGAATAACGGGATCTTTAAGGATACCGCCATGACTATTTTTAAGATTTTTAAGGCAATTAGGAAGGAGGTTTCTTTTAGGATTATGTTTAATTTTCCTAGTTTTAGGAATTGGTCCAACAAAGCTCTAGGTCATAAAATATGTAATGAGCTATAGTTTATTTTTGTTTTTTAGATTCATTTGATTTAGGTGAACTCTTTCTAGAAGGTGGCACCTTTTCAAATGGTTAAGCATAGATTGGTCTCTAGAACCCTTCCTAGAAGGTGGCTAGATGCTATCTATGGCTTGTAGGATGTATTGATTTTTGTTCGTGGTAATGAATTTTTCTTTCCAAAAAATAAATTCCTCCAACGGTTACTTTGTGATATATTTGTTCTATATTTACGATGAATAATAATATTTGATCATTAATTCAATTTTTATTTTTTATTTCATTTTATAGTACTTCCCGAACTGCAATCATAAAGAATACAGTCGTGAAATGCTTGATGAAGTGAAAAAAGAATTGACTTCTTATTTGCTTGAAGAACTCTAAGCATGTGGCCTACAGTAGTAAAGGGTTTTTCACAAGATCAATTTTTGTTTTGCTATGCTAGTGATTTTTTGATGTAAACCTTCATCATACTCACTCTAATGCTTATATATGTCTTATTGTCTAGTACCCTAATGCTTGTATTTTGTCCACTACTCCGGTACTCTTTAATTGTCTGCTCCAGTACTCTAATGCTTTAAAATCCAGTACTCTAATGCTGGTATTTTGTTCAATCCAGGACTACATGCAACATTTTAATTATATAATGAAGTCATTTTGTTGGATTAAATATGTTTTGTATGTTTTTTTAGAACTATTATGTATGCCAATTATTTAATTTATGTAATTGCAAAATAATGCAAACAGGGAAATTAAAAGTTTAGACATTAGTAATAAAATAGACTATTAAAAAATTAAAAGAGGCCGGATTTTCACAAAAAAAAAATTGGTTAGAAATAAAAGTAAAGAAGTAGATTATTTGAGATAAACAAGGGTGGTTTTGATCTGCCCTCTTTGAAAGAAAAAGAGGGCGGTTCAAAACCGTAAAAAGAGGGTGGTTCTGAACAGTAAAAAAGGGGCAGTTTCGAACTGTCATCTTTGAAAGAAAAAGATGGTGGTTCCGAACAGCCCTCATTAAAATAGTACTTTTGACGGCAGTAGATTTAAGGGGGGTTCGGAACCACCCTCTTTAATGTTAAATAACGTCCTTCAAAAGACTTTTTTTGTAGTAGTGTAATGATCTATACAATCTATATGTTGATGAGCCATATATCCATGTTGTAGCAAAGGGCAAGGTTTATGAATCAACAACCGCTACTTTCTTAAATCTATCTGGTATAAGCATATTGTGTATGGTTGTTGAAGCATTAGATGAGAATGCTAAAGTGCCTGAGGAAACTGAAGAAGTTAAAACAGTGGGACAAGCCCTCAAGCACATCATATTGTGGCCAAGTCGACTCGTGAAGCATATCTCAGATATGGTATATTATTAATTCATTTTTATTTATTCATAATTGCATTCCTTTTATTATGAATATTGTATTGCTATTTTATTTTTTGATATTTATGTATCTTTTATTCCTTTCACTAATAATATGCATATTATGTTGTTTAGGAAAATTTTCCCAAAAAATCGGGTCCATCTCAAGATATTTTGAACAAGAAGTCACAATTACCTCAAGATGTTCCGATTTTAGTACGTGCATTTGCATTGGCGTATAAATTGAAACACACCTCGTCAACTATGTGACACCCTCAAGATAATTCAAGCAATTAATACAATAATTGTACTATTACTTGTAATAGTTATGGACTTGTTTGTATTTAAAAACTGTGGAAAATAAAATTTTATTTTTATTTTCTATAGGGCGGGTGCACAAACCAAAACATGGGATTCTTGGAGAATATAGTTTATACCATATTAAACATTGTATTGAATTCGGCATTTTCAAAGACAAGAAAATCCTTTCATAACCCAGATAGCATCGGTATTTTGAAATCGTATTTACATAGTAAAATTAAGCGATGCCATCCATTCTTTTGTTTCACGGAAATGATACCATTCTCAAATAACGTAGTTGAATCCTTTTAAATAAACTTTATCAGAGTAAGCGGAAATAGTAGGACTATGTACAGTTGTAATATGAACATAAGATATATATATATATATATATATATATATATATAAGTCATGAAATACATAGTCCCAAGTAGTCATGTCTCCATAAAAAGATCCATGTCAAAAGAAAACCATAACCCTAGAGCTCTCAAAAGCATATCTACAATATATACATCTCAAAAATATGAAACTCTAGAGCAGGTCACATAGATCTGGTAGCAGCAGTAGTAGTAGTAGTATAAGTCTCCAGGTAGCAAAAGTAGTAAACATCATCCAACATCACAACAGCAGCAATATCTCCTCCACAGCATCATCACACCGGATCCCCTGATCCTCATCATTTACCATATGCACATACCTAGGGATCATTGTCCCTCCACTGACTCCCGGTAGAATGAACGACTGGCTCGCCTCCGCTCTCGTTCTCCACAGGATCCTCCTCGATCTCATCTGAAGGAGTGGGTACCCTACCACTGGGTACAGGGTCAGGAGATGGTGAAACCCTAACAGGGCTCCTCGGATCAGATAGGGGAGTCTCCTCGCGGACGACTCTCGAAGAAAAGGGGTGTGAGCGGGTAGGTCGAAAACGAAAACTGTGATATGAGCGAGTTGGTCGTGTGGGAGGTGGTCCATGATATATGTGTAAAAAGGTGGTACGTGCATAGTGTATATGATGGGAATCCTAAACCTACAAGGACGGAACTGGATCAGCAGTTTCGGGTGGTAGAAGGTAACCTCTACCTCCCCCTCGAACACCGCGCGGTGGCCCTCGTAGATCCATATGCCACTAGGAAGTGGCCGGATCTCGATGCAAGCGATGTAACGTGACATCACCTACAAGGGCATAGGGGTAAGCAATTCCATACACATAATCAATAGAGCATAAATATATCTACAATATGAAGGTATAGACATGCAACAATAATCAACCACATTTAGCATTTAGCAAATATTGGATGCAAATAAGATGCTCATACTTATTTCATTTATCAACTTTTAGGTTAAATGAGTGGCATGATGTATGAATCTAGCTCTCAAGCCTAACTCCATCGTTCTATGTCACTCTCTGACGTCCATCCTTTACTTTCCAGCACTTAACAGTGCGTTGTACCCCTAGGTGTACAACATTCGTACATTCACCAAGAATGTACACGACAAGCTTGGAAATCGTGCCACCCGAGCAACGTCCCGTCATCCAAACAGTATAACCATATCATCAGCATCTCCTAGTGCCGACCACGTCGTCAACCATAACGTGTCATCAAGCGAGCCGTCAGTTGGCACTCCCAGAGGCCCTCCTCATGTTACAAAAACATGAATAACGATCTAACATCCGAACTCCATAATGAATGCATTATCTTGATTTTTATAGGAATTGATTATGTATTTCTTTTTAATAATACATTACGTGCCACCCGAGCAACGTATCGTTATCCAAAGAAAATCATCATATCATCAATCAATTTCTTTTTAAATCTAAGATCACTTGGATTATTGTCATTTAAGTATTAACAAAATGCTTTAGAATTAAAAATGGTATTTTTAGGTTTCTGGCTAAAATACTCGAGTATTCTTCATAGTACTCGAGTAGTTCCTCAGTTTCCAGTTTTACTCGAGTAGTTCATAATTATACTCGAGTCGTTCTTACTTCTTCAGAAAGTCAAGTTTCAGGTTTTCTAAAAATACTCGAGTAGTTCATGAAATACTCGAGTCGTTCATCAACCCAGAATACTCAAGTAGTTCATGCATTACTCGAGTTGTTCATCAGACTACACTCTTGTTGCATCTGTTAATACTCGAGTCCTAAACCTGATACTCGAGTCGTGGTGCCAAAAGATACACTGGTGCATCACGAAATACTCGAGTATCGAGCCACCTACTCGAGTATTATCAGACAGAACAGACTGAAAACTTGGTTTTTACATATCATTTTCAATTCTAACCATTTCTAATCCAATCCAATGATCAACAGAGTTCACATACCATATATTAAATATGTTCAAACACTTATAACACATCAAATTACAGATTTAACAGAGAATCATAAGATTATGCATAAAACATGAAAATTCACAAATCAACATACTAAATTGCAATAAACTCAAAACAGCTTGCATGCATCATATGGGACTTGCTCACAACCATTTAGAGCACAAGTTGGTCTCCAAACCAATTTCCCTATTCAATCTAAGCCCTTAGAGCCTCTTGGTGGCTCTCTACTTAAATTCATGGAATTTAAACTCTATCTAGTGAATAAAAAGCTTCCCCCTTACCTCACTGACGTGAAACAACAGGAAATTTGCAAAAGAAAACTCCACAGCACCAAGAACCTCTTCAAGCATCACATGTAGAACAGTTTGAGTGGGGGTCCAAAATCAGAACATTTGAATGGGTTAACATGCAAGAGAATTAGGGGTTATGGTTAGAATTCATTCTCTGCAACATAGACTAGGATTTACAACAAGTTTGAAGCAAATTGGATGCAAGTGCTTACCAGAATTCGAATCTAAAGTAAGCTCCAGAGAATGCTTTGACAACAACAAGCTCCACTTCCAAGCTTCAATTCTTCCTCCACACACACTCTCAGCTCACGAATTTGGTGTCTATACAAAGCTCAAGATGTGAACTTTGTATTGGTGTATAGTTTGTTACTCAAATCCAAACATAGAGGGAGAATCGAATGCTCAAACTCAGGAACCCTAACTCAATCAACACACACGAATTTTGGCCAAATTCTCACAAATTCAGGCTTGATTGGCTTATATAGGCTGGTTGGAGACTCATGCACAGCGACACGAAGCTGTTAATGTGTTAGAGGTGATGTTTTCGTGTCAACGGAGGGGAATCGCTGGTGGTGACTCACCAAACGCACTAACTCGTGCAACTCTGACCAGAATACTCGAGTAGTCACGATAATACTCGAGTATTTTGGCCAGTTTTTGAAAAATAATTATTTTATTTATTTTCCCTCCAAAACCTTTCCTATAATTACTTCTAGGTCCCAAATCAGGGACTAATATGCAAAACATTTATTTTATGCATAATTATACTTACTAATAAACTCACACATCCACTAATAACATAAAAACAGATTTTAATCAAAGATTAAAATAGAAATAATTAATTATAATAAACTATAATTAACATTTCATTAATCAGGGATTAAAATTTTGGGGTGTTACAAACTATATGATTATGTTTGAAACCTGAGGTCATTGGTTTGGAGGGTGAAATCAACACATGGATTGACTCCAACATAATAGAATGGGTCATTAAATCTGACGAGGTTGATATATATACCCGTGATACAAGCATGGATCGTGTAAGTTAATTAAAACTATTTTAGTTAACTACACTAGTTTAATACTCAAACTATTAATGTTAACGGACGATTTTATTATATTTTAGGTATTTGCATCGCTTGTGTGTCGAAAAAGGTATAGATAAAGAGTATGGATTCATAGAACCTAACCTCATTGAAAGTGGCAAATCTACGGATGATGAAATTCGACCATACATTCATTCGAGGTTAAACAGTAAGACTCCTAAATATTACCTAGCACCTTACCTTGACAGGTGAGTATTAATTGTTTTTATGATATTTATAATTAATATGCTCCAATATGTTGTCCTTTGGATTATATTTAATCTCGATTACTTAATAATCATTATTTTCTCGTAGCAAACATTAACAACTATTGATCATTTGTCCGAGCGATAATTCCGTCGTCTATTTGTGTTCATTGGGGTGGAACTTAAACAAGTCTATCGCTAAAATTTTAGAAACGTAAGCCTTTATTTGTAATACAAATTGTTTTATGCAATTGTATCATTATCCAACCTTGCATACAAAATATACTTATCACGATTATTTTTCAAACAGAGTGATGATTGCATATCAAACATGTGACAGAGTGCAAGCTCACAAGAGAAAGAAGATTAAATGGATTAAACCTAAGGTATATTAACTTTCTTTGTTAATTTCATTGAATGGATTATGACATATATATATATATATATGTGTTCTTGTAATGGCCTTACTGGCCATGTGAATAATTTATACGAAGTGACTATATAAAGGTTGGAGAATATATTTAACTTTTATCAAACGAATTTGCCTGGCCTTGCTGGCCATGTTATTACGTTTATGACATATGTCTGCTTGTAATGGCCCTGATGGTCCTGCATTGGTTAATATGATCGATTAAAATTTTTCATGTACATTGATAATTGTATTAAATGTATGTTGTGTGCAATTCAAACTGGAAGCAAGGAATGTGGATATTATGTCATGATACATATGCTTACCATTGTCACTGCAAAAACTAAGGATAGATGGAATGAGGTAATTGAATATGACTATGTATGTTGATTATATATGGAACGAAGTAATGAGATATATTATACATATTATTTGTTTAATTTATATTAATGATTTTTCATTTTATTATATTTTTGGCATTTTTGCACAATCTGTCAGGTCCGCTACCAAAAGAAACTATTGATAATGTTCAGGAGCGTTGGACATCCTTTATACTTGAACTAGATAGAAGTCAATGACATTTAGATAGTAATTAATCTTATTATTGTTAGGAATTTATTGTGTTTTGTGTTGACAACTCTTGCAGTGAAAATATATCTATCTAAATTACGTTTTTATGTTTTGGTGTTTTATTTATCTAACTAGCCGACTCAAAGGTAGAGCGATTTCTGATCTGATTTGTACTGGATTAGGCTCTTTAGAAGCAGGGGCCTAAATAGATCGAATGACTTTATAAATATATGTTGAAAAAATGCAAGGTTGTCTCATCAAGAGTCTTTAATATCTAAATATATATATATAATTAAGATCGGTCGTTAAATGACCGATATTAAAAGTGGACTTTTTAATTCGGTCATAAATAAAGACCGATTTTGAAAATGCAAACTTTCAAAATCGGTCACAACAACGACCGATTTTAAAACCATTTTTTATCTCGGTCAAAAAGAACGACCGATTTTAAAAAATCAGAGTTTCAAAATCGATCACAGCAACGACCGATTTTGAAAATACATTTTAACTTGGTCGTACGACCGATTATAAAAGTGTTAGTTTTTAATATCAGTGCCTTCCACATCGACTCAGCGACCGATTTTAAAAGTCGAAAACTGTGACACCCTTCTCGGATTACCCAAATTACACTGATGTTTAAGCTTTTATATTGGATAATATATATGGACTTGCGCGTATTAAGAAAATATAGAAATAAATTTTTCTTTTTAACAGCGGGTGCACAAAATCGTCATTTGAAATTCTTGGAGAATAAGTTCTAAACCTTTACAAAAATGTTTATATCGAGTTCGGCGATCTCTTAAAATCCTTGCACAAGTAGGGTAACGTTTGTTCTTTGAAAACATCCATGTATCATACATGTAGCTAAGGTTACCCATGCGTTTTGATAAAACTGATACCATTAAGTAACATATTTAGCCGATCTCTTCAGTAGATTAAATCAGAGTAAGCGGAATTCGTTGGACTATGCAACTGATAAAGTATAAACATAGGTTTTATATATAAACATAGTCATAAGTACATAGCCCATAATATAGTCTCCAAATCCATAAGTACAAGTCCATATAAAAACAGATCTACATAGTGTGACCAAAACCCTAAAGTACTCCAAAAGTATATCCACAATATGTACATAACAAAATATACAGCTCTAAGGATAGTCACATAGATCTGGCAGCATCAGATGGAGTAGTAGCAGCAGTAGTCTCCCAGAAGTAAAAGTAGTAGTAAGATAGTAGCAACATCATCATCACAGCAGCAGCAGCAAATCTCCTCCACAGCCTCCACACATCGGATCCTCCGACCCACATCATACACCATATGCATGTACCTAGGGATCATCGTCCCTCCAGTCACTCCCAGTAGAATGCACGACAGGCTCGCCCCCACTCTCGTCCTCCACCGGATCCTCCTCGATCTCATCCGAGGGAGAGTGTACCCTACCACTGGGTGCCGGGTCAGGTGATGGTGAAACCCTGACTGGGCTCCTCGGATCAGATAGGGGAGTCTCCTCGCGGACGACTCTCGAAGTAAAAGGGTGAGAACGGGTAGGTTGAAAACGAAAACTATGGTAAGAGCGAGCTGGTCGTGTGGGAGGTGGTCCATGGTAAGTGTAAAACGGGGGTACATGCATAGTGTATATGATGGGAATCCTAAACCTACGAGGACGGAATCGTATCAGCGGGTTCGGGTGGTAGAAGGTAATCTCTACCTCCCCCTCGAACACTGCGCGATGGTCCTCATAGACCCATATGCCACTAGGAAGTGGCCGGATCTCGATGCAAGTAATGTAGCGAGACATCACCTAAAAGGGCATTGGGGTAAGTAATTCTATACACATAATCAATAGAGAATAAATTAAGCAACATAAATATGTAACATGCATCAATTAATATCAATCACACTTAACACTTAGCAAATAGGATATGCACATAGGATACTCACACTTAATTTAGTCATAACAGTTTGTTTGAATGAATGGCATGATGCATGACTTTAGCTCTCAAGCCTATCTCCATAATTTCTATGTCACTCTCTGACGTCCATCCCTGACAACCCAGCACTCAACAGTGCGTTGTATTCCTAGGTATACAACCATTCGTACATTCACCTAGAATGTACACGACAAGCTTGGTATCCATGCCACCCGAGCATATCCCGTCATCCAAACGGATCGTCATCCAAACGATATATCCATATCGGCATCCACTAAGCCGACCACGTCAACAACGTGTCATCAAGCAAGCGTATTGGCACTCCCAGAGGCCCTCCACATGTTTAACAAACATGAAATACGTCCTACCATCCAAACTCCAGAATGAATGCATTTCATCTTTTAGACTTAAGGGAAGTTGATTAATACTTTACAAGCCACCTAGGCTTTATTTTCTTTATCAAAAAGGACCGTCACCAAACGATCTTTTTGTATTAATCAATTTCTCTAGGTCTTGATCCCTTGGACTATTATTAATAATTCCTTAGTTTATTAAGTCAGAATTGAAAATGGTGTTTTCAAGTTCTGAACCATTTACTCGAGTAAACTTCAGGACACTCGAGTGTTCCTCAACTTTTCCAGATTACTCGAGTGTTCTTAAGACTGCTCGAGTGTTCATGACTTTCTGAGGATTTGGGTTTTCAATTCAACAATTTACTCGAGTAGTTCATGGGTTACTCGAGTGTTCTTGAACATTTCCAGAATACTCGAGTGACCTTGAATGACTCGAGTGTTTGACCTAAACTTGTCCTCAGGTCATGCTCGATACTCGAGTATCAGACAAAATACTCGAGTGTTCTTGTTCATTTTACATTGTTTTGAAAGCATTTTACTCGAGTACCCTGTCTTTTACTCGAGTGTTTCGTAGCAGATAACACTGAAACTTGGTTTTAACATAACATTTTCATTTCTACTTAATTCTAGTCCATTCCAGGGATCCACAGAGTTCATACAACATAATTTGAACATGTTACAACATTCATTTCATATCAAAACACATAATTGACAGAGAATTCAGTAATCATGCATTAAAACACATTTTCACAACTCAATACCTCAATTTGCAGAATAAGCTCAATACTCATGAATTAAAGTTCATTTAAGCTTGCATGCATGATATATAACTTGCTCAGCAAAGTTTTAGAGCATGGATTGGTCTCCAAACCAAAGTTCCTATTCAATCTAAGCCCTTAGAGCCTCTTGGTGGCTCTCTAACACAATTCATGGAATTTAAACTCTATCTAGTGAATATAATTACTTCCCCTTACCTCTCAGACGTGAATCAAACAGGGAAAATCCAAAGAAAGCTCTCCAACACCAGAAATCCTTTAGAGCATGACATGCAGAGTAGTTTTGAGTACCATACCAAAATGGAATTGGTTTGTACATGAAACAGAGAATTAAATTGGGGAAAATTAGATTTCTAAACTCTATGCAACATATCTAACTAAGGAAACCGAAATTGAGACTCAGGGGTTCATGAGCTTACCAGAAATCAAGATCAAAGTAAGCTCCAGAAACAGTTTGGACAGCATCTAGCTCGACTTCCCTGCTCCAATTCTATCAGCACACTAACTCAAATCTCACGATTTCACTCTCTATACAAAGCTCGAGATGTAAGCTTTGTATTCGTGTATGATTTGTGTTTTGAATCAGAACAGAGAATGAAAATCGAAGGAGACGAATTCGAAACCCTAACTTCTTTAACTTCAACAAGATTAAGAAAAATTCTCTACCAAGGTTCGTTGATGAGCTTAAATAGGAGTGGAGGGTGTTCATGCGTGACGACACGCCACCCATGGCGTTGGCAAGGAGACGATTTTGTGTCAACGAAGGGAAATCGTTGGATGTGACTCATCAAACGCACTAACTCGTGCAGTTTGACCCAGAATACTCGAGTATTCTGAATAATACTCGAGTGTTTTGCCCAGATTTTGAAAAATAATTATTTTATTTACTTTCCCTCCAAAACCTTTCCTATAATTGCTTTTAGGTCCCAACCCAGGGACTAATATGCAAAATACTCATTTAATGCATTTAAATTATTTATTAAATAATTTACACACATAAGCTAGTCACATGAATACATATTTTAATCAAGGATTAATATAGAAACTATTAATTATAATTAACATTCCATTAATCGGGGATTAAAATTTTAGGGTGTTACAAAAACGACCGATTTCAAAAGTGGTTTTTCCAGTAGTGACTATGCAACATGGATACTAAATACACATTATACTCATGAATTTGTCACACAATGATCAAAGATACCATAGTTGCGTGAATGGACAATACCGACAAGGAGGGCTTATGTAACATAATGTACAAAAACAAAGCATCTAACCTTCTTAAAAGTAGCAGTTTGGTAAAGCAGACTACTAACTGTTCCAAAAGGATAATCAAACTTATTCCTGAAATTCAACACCGTTATTGAAATAGTAGACTCCCTTATCTCCTCGTCTCCAACAGGAAGATTTGGTATTTACACGCGTAACAATAACAAATCTTTTATATTTGGCGTCATTATATACCGCTTAAAAACTCCTAGCATCCATCTCCCTTTCAACCAAGCAATTCAGTTTGAACCCCTTTACTTTGAAGACAACATCGGGTTTGTATTGAAATTTGATACCTTGTCAAATACCAAGCTCTCTAGCTTACATGTACCAATTATGATCTAAAGGGCACACTAAGGTTGTGAGGGGCGCTCACAATCTCAAGGTCGTGAAACCAATTCACGACCCGTGCTCAATGTATTTTAATAAAACTTAAACTTTGGGTTGTGAAGGGTGCTCACGACCTGAAGTCATGAGGGGTGGTGACGACCTGTACCTAATGCGTTTTAATAAAACTTACAGGTTGAGTTGTGAGGGGTGTTGATGACCTGAGGTTGTGAATGGTTGCTGACGACCTCAGGTTGTGAATGTTGTTGACGACCCGTACCTAACATGTTTTAATAAAACAAAACGTTGGGTCAAGAGCGGTGTTGAACCCAAGGTCGTGAGACCTGTTCACGACCCGTGTTAACACATGTGCTTTTGCATAACTACTTTTATTTTCATTTGTTAAATATTGTTGTTTCGTTTGCCAATTGATGAGTTGGACAAAAAATAAGAAATACTAAGTTGCTTACAATTCATACTTTGGAGCCATGACTTATCAGTGAGTTAAGAATTTAAGGGGATCTTTTAGTTAATTTTCATTATGGGTGGAGGGGAAAAAGGAAGAAAATGAAAAAAGAAGAAATAAAATAGAAGGAAATAAAATTTTAGTGAAGGGATAAAATTAGAAAATTTTATAATATTTGTGTGATATGGTGATGGGGAGACACTATAATTTCTCAAAAATGAAGAGTTTTAATTTTTGTCCCCCATGTATGAATTTTTGGTCCCCATTTTTTCATGAAAAATACAAAAATACCCTTAATAGTTTCAAACTTCGGGGTGTCGAAAACTTAGGAAAATATACTTTTGACATACCCTTGTCGAAAGTATGTTCTGACTCACTAATGTTGGAAGTGCAAATTTTGACACTTCCGGAACTGGTGAGTTGGAAGTGTCATTTGCTGTTAGAAGAAGATATAATGAGAAGCAGAAGAAGATTAACAAGTCTCATTTTGGTATAATTAGAATCTGTAAAGCAAATAAAAAGAGAATGAAAAAAAAAGACTTAGCTGGAGGTGCTTGAGAATATTGAGAGCAGGATGATTCAAGCAAACGTATTTTCAACATAAATAAATAAGGGAAGGGGACCTTTTGAATGGGGAGTGAAACAAGCAGCAAGGATAAGGAGAAAGGTAATCTTAAGAGTAGAGGTCCACAACATGCTTTGTTTAATAAATCGATCACAAGCAAGGAAGAAAGGAGTGTCAAGTTCACTTGTGTGTGAGAGCGAGAGAGAGAGAGAGAGAGATAAAGAGTAACACAATAGTAGTGCGCTACTCCTTTTCTTCTTCTAGCAGGGTATGTCATTTTCAACTCTTCGGTGTCGGAAGTGTAAAAAATTTTCTTCTTTTAGTGAGTCAGAATATATTTTCGATAGGGGTGTGTCGGAAGTGTATTTTTTAAGTTTCCAATATCCCGAAGTCGGAAATTATTTAACACTAAAGATATTGTGGTCTTTTTCGCAAAAAAAAATGAGGACCAAAAATTAAAACTCAAAATGAAATTAGAAACCCATTTTAACCCACCAACCACAAACCCAAACATGGCAGGCTTTCATGAATGATTTATCAAGATTTTTTTTACCTCCCTAATTAATTGTTGACCCCCAAATTTTAGTTTTTTTTTCTAAATATGCTCATGTATTTTTATATTTTTTCCTTTTTTTGCTTCATACCCTAGGGGTCAGCTTACGAGTTTAAAATCTTAACATACTCTAACTCCTTGGAGTACCATTATTTTTGCTTAGCATGATAACCCCTCAATGTACTATAAAATTTGAAAATACGTTAACCCAATAACATACATTAATTAAAACATTTATTTTTGCCCAATAAGCTGATTTCTATGCGTATATGTGAAATCTACATATACTCTTAAGGTGAGCGCATGCAGCCTATAAATGCATGACATCAAAAAATGCATCATTTAATATATTTAATGATTAGAAAACACACATATGTAGGAGGTAGGAGGCTCACATCTTTCCATGATGAAGTGCTCAATACCAGTCCAAACCAGAGTCACATAATTTGTTCATATCATCAACGAATAGCGAATTGGTTCGTCTATACCAATTCACGGTTCTTTTGCGAATTAGTACGGTTCATTTCTTGTGCAATTCCATGGAAGAAACGAATTAAAAACCAGATCTTTAATAGACAAAAAAATGAGAAAGGAAGAAAGGAAAAGTTCAAAGAAGGAAGAAAGAATCACACTAATCGACCTACGCAGTGGGTTCCCTAACGGCCACCTAACCATCTCTATTTTAAGTTTTCAATTGGGAGTCTGGGATGACTCTGCATCTGAGATTCAAAACCTGCAATCCACCATGCCTCTCTTTCTCCAAACCCCCTTCACACCTCCATGATAGTAACCCCATCACATGCTCTTCTACGAAATTATTTTATTTTGAAGTTGTGAAATGTGAACACTAGAGTGTGAAGTTGTGAAATGTGAATGGTGGATATGTGTTTGGTGGTGATGCAAAAAAATAATACGAAAAGTTAACTGTTAAAGTGATATTGTAACTGATAAGAGTGTGGATGGTCTTTAACTTTTTTTTCCAAAGGATCATTGATGAGCGTCAAATTCTATTGGTTAAAGTGTTGGAGGGTTATTGAAATAATAAATTGTTATTAAATTATATTTGTTTATAATTGTAAAGGTGCATCTATAATCTGTGCCAATAAAAAAAAGAGTAATATGTCAGATTAGTCCCTGATTTGGTAAACATCGGTCAAGTTAGTCCCTGACTTTATCGAAATAGCAATTTAGTCCCTGAGATTTCATTTTAATTCACATACGTCCCTATCTTTATCCCATTTTAAAGCAAATACATCCCTGTGATAGTAACAGAAGGGCTAACTTGATCGACGTTCTCCTATCTCATGGACTAAATTGCTATTTCGATAAAGTCAGGGACTAACTTGACCGACGCTTACAAAGTCAGGGACTAATCTGACATATTAATCAGTGCATGCGTGTAGTGCATGTGTGCCATGAAACATAAAATAATCCGGTGGAAAAAAAATAAGAAAGTTGGACTTCAGCCCTTCTTGTTAATGAGAGTGAAATTTTTTTAAAGAAGTTACTTCTTTTGTTTAATAGAAATGGTAAAAAATGGTAAAATTTTATTTTAAACTAAAATATAATAAATGTATCACGAACCAAACATGTATCGATTAAGTATACCCTCAACATATCATATACTTATGGAAGTGACGTAATACCACGCAACCATACCCGTATCACGTACCCGTGCGAATTGCGAATTGCGAATTATGTAACTCTGGCCCAAACAACTGTTACACCTTATCAATTGAAAAGCAAAATGGTTGGTGTCCTTATGTAAGGAGAGTATTATATTTCTTCATATATATATATATATATGAAAACTTGTTAGTGTCCTTCCGTAGGAGCAAATGAAACTTCAAATCATACAAATTTGATTTTCACATGTTTATTGTTTGCAATGCTGAATATGAATTCTTAGTAATGCGGGTGCATAAATCTTCAGGCTCCAATTCCTTGGCAGATGAAGATAATATTTCTTTAGCACATTTGGAAGAAGCATGACAATATAGCCTCATCTTCGAATACAACTAGCTAGACATCCTCCTATCCAATGTCTACCAGACTTTTGTCTTGAAACGTACTCATAATTATTTATTATTGGTTAACCCTACAAGCTGCAAACATAAAATTGCAGTGGCATATGGAATCCTTAAGTCGTCCTAGATAAAGTGAACACCAAGATATCACAAGACGACAAAAAGAACATAGTGAACCGGAGGTGGATTATGCATTATTCCATTTGTATATACTATTTATTTCTTTCTCTTTTTCGTTCTTTTTATCTTCTTCCTTTTCTTAAATATTTCTTTACACTTTCAATTTGATTTATTTGAACTTGCTCCTTCGTGGAGGATGCTATAAACCTCTTAAAAAATGTGTTCATCTGATTTTACAATTTGAATTCTTTTTGTTTCAAATGAACTTTGATTGGAAACAAAAAACAACTAAAGTTGTGCATCTCTCTCCAATGACATATTTCCCCATATCGATTGATCTATTATTTGGATTATTCTAAGGGTGCATATATGCTTAGTTGGCCGAGCTCGACTTTGTTTATATTGGTAAATAAAAGTTTCCATTTTCAATTCTATGCTGATGGTGCTGATATTGATTTAGAATTTGTTTATGTAGCTAATTTTTTAACGGGTTTGTTTTTTCCTAAATTCATATATTTTAGGAGATTGGAGTTATGTGAAAGTATATTCACTCATCATTCTATTTTTCATGTATTAAGAGTAAAAATATTCATCTTTCATTGGACCACCGGACGATATCATGGACCAATATTTTCATTTTTGTACCGGTGTAAGAACCTTTGTAATTGGTAGTTCGAATTAAAAGATTTTAGCCTATTTTACAAGAAGGGGAATTAGAAAATGAGGTCATCATTAGGGATTTATTTAAATTTTTTTATTTGCACATCATGCATATAAGTATTCTATACCTTAGACTAATGGGGAGAATGAATAGCATGACTAAGGGAACCAATTAATTGCTAACTACCATATGTAAGTTTTTTTTTATCAAAGTTCATGTGTAATTATTAAATACTTTATAACATTTACTTTTTAAATTCTTTGAACCTAATGGTAGTAAAAAGCATGGTTAACACTTGGGGATTAGAATTGCAAATCGGAAAGCCTATTTTTTGAATCGTGAATTGTAAGATACATGAGCAATTATTAATATAAGCATAGAAATAAATGAAGTAACTTTTTTTTTTCATTTATGAGCATTTATTTGAATTTATTTTCATTTTCTTATTTCATATATGCATGAAATTTCTTTTCCATATGCCTCGTAATTTTTGTACTTTTATGCCCATTAATTAATTCGCATATTTAACATAAGCGATGTCCCAATTTTTGTTAATTTGTTAATATAAATAGAATAAATAATTTTAATGATAATGAAATTCTATAATTTTTTATTTCTATTATTTTGTACATAAATTAATTAGTTTATTTGTGATGCAATATAATTTTCATATTTTTAACGCACAGTAATTTTACATCAAGTATTTACTTCCTATCTCTTTTACTCTTTAAACCAAAATTCCAGTTTTTCTTTCACAATCGTCATTGACATCTTCCTCAAGATACACACAAGAACTACATAGTCTTAACTCCCAAGAGTTATGTCTCAACGTGTATGTACATATATTAATTAGTTTATTTCTTTATTTCGTACATATATTAACTAGTTTATTTGTGATGCAATATAACTTTATTTTTAATGCACAATAATTCTATAACAAGTATTTAGTTTCTATCTCTTTTACTCTTTAAACCAAAATCCTAGTTTTTCTTTCACAGTCATTGTTGACATCTTCCTCGAGCTAAACACAAGAACTATGTAGTCTTAACTCCCAAGAGTTAAGTCTCAACGGGTACATAGGACCGGGAGTATCCTCTTATAGGACTCTATATCCTGCAGACCGGAACATCTTGCATGATCACTTGCTGATTAATAAGCGTGATTAGAGATTATAGATATGATATTATTGTCGGCATTAGACGTTGGTTCAGGTATTAGCTAATGAAGGTGATGGTCTGCGGTGGTGGTCAAAGGTGAATTTTGGTAATTTAATTCTTCTGAATGTTTATTCGTAGTTTACCAATTACTTTGATTACCCATCAAATGATGCTCAATTAACTATAGTAGCTTGAAAATTTTGATGGAATAAATGCTAAAATGAACCAAATGAAAAGTTCTATCTATTGGACATTGAAATTGTATTCAAATTCTATTAACCCATGTAAGACATTATGATTTGGTGTAGGAGTGGGAGAATTTTAATTCATTTCAAATGTTGGACTAATGGGATAAGTTACATAATTCTACGATTTAAATTAAAGAACATTTGAAGGCACAAATGCCTGCAATTGTGGAGCTGTTGTTTCTTTTTTTTTTCTAATTTAAAAAAAATTATAACATGACATACTATGTGGTGTGTCTAATGATCCACTATTTTAACATAGAGTAATTAGGGAAATTTTGGATTGCTAGAAATGTTCTTGTGCAAGATAAATCCTCAAAAAAGTTCTAGTTGCGACAAAAGAGTTTTCAATTATATATAAAAAGAGATTCTATATATTTAAATGTTTAGCTTATTGACCATCATTAACACCATGTAAAGTTTGAATAAACCAACAATAAGACACAAGATATATGGAACAGTTTTATAGAAGCATTATTTTCAAGCTCAGCCCATCAACAATGTAGGTGAAGCTAGCGCTTTCGGCTCCCTAAAAAATTTTATTTACAAATTTAAAAACACTACTAATAATTATCTAATAAAAAATAGTATTGAATATATATTAGTCCTTGTAACATCCCGAATTTGAATTCTAAGAGCAATTAGAATAGTAGTAAGATTTGCACGTAAGGATTATTTTAAAAAGGATTTAAAAAGATGGATTAGGAGTTCTTTGAATGCCATAAAGGAGTCAAGAAGTATAGGCATCAGAAGGGAGGTTGAAAGATGAACAAAAGAGCGTTAGAAGCGATGTTTTCGGTGTTGTAAACACCCTATATTAGGAAATTCAAAATAAAAGATTTACAACTCTAAACACAAATTCCACCGTTGGATGTGAAGTAGGATATGTGAGGAAGCCTGTGTCAAAATTTGAGGAAGATCCAACGATTAACAAAGAAGTTATGGCCTTTTAAAGTCGGGGTACTGCAAACTCTGCAACTTAATCGATTAAGCTGCAGCTTAATCGATTACGACCAGAATGTTGGGAAACCCTTAATCGATTAATAATCGATTAAACGACCCTGCAGTGGAAAAAATAAAGGTCGTTCACGCGTGATTTTGGCCATAATGCACGAAATTTCTCTCTCTAGGGCACCCAATCTCTCATCCCAAATCCATCAAGCTTCAAGGGAATCACTCCAAAGTCCACCATCAAGTCTCTCTTGGTCTCTCCACGTAAGTATTCATGATTCTTGAAGTTCCTCTCTCCCTCTAAGTTGGGTTTTCTCTCTCTCTTTCTCTTTCCTCCCTTTGGGGAAATTCGAATTTCTCTCTTTGAATGGAGCAATAATCTCATCATTTTTCCATTTCTTTGGCTTAGAGAAGGTTATCATCATTCTCCCTATCTTTTTGGCTTGGGAGCTCTTCGTTTTGGGAGCGTGCGAAGCGAGGGCTTGGGTTTTCCGCTTTCCTCTCCTTGGTTAAGGTAAGGGGGTGGATATAGTGAGCTTTGCCTTGTTCTCGAGAGTAGGTTCTAGTTAGTATATAATGCTTGTTAGGGTTATGTGTTAGGGGAGAAAATTAAACTATAAAACCCTAGGTTATTGAATATAAAATTCTAATTAATTAAATATGCATGATGATTGGATGTTAAGACTAGGAAAAAGGAAACCCAATAATACGACAATGAATAATTTGATAAATGAAACTTGGATAAGGATTAAATTGAATTACATGAGGAATTGGGTAATGTGATAATGAAGTTGACATAAATGACTTCTATGATTATTGATCTTATTTGTAAAGTTGTGAATTAAATGATAATTAATTACTATAGCAAATATATGTATGTGTTGTGGAATAAATGGACATAGGAAGAAAATGGAATGGAAACGATTAAATGTGATGAATGTGCATAATTGTATCTAATTACTAAATGAGTAAAAATATTAAGCATTTTCAATTGTGAACAAAGGTCATGGTTTAGGAATAATGAATATTGAAAATTATTATGTTGTTGTCATAAATAAACCCCAAGTGTAAATGCTCAATATAAGTGTAAGAATGTGAATAAATATTGAAAGGCGTGGATTATTGATGATTAATTGTGATATATGGATGAATATGATTATGTGCTACTTGAAATATATGCTTAAATGAAATGCTTGTATTATGTTAGTTATGCTTGTTTGATAGGAGGAATTGATTTGGAACATAACTCTAAATGGAAAAGTATAATGTAAATGAATTAATAAGGAATGGATGGTTGAATTGATCATTGGGACATTGGCACACTAGGTCGCCCTTGCTAGGTGTATCAAATGCCCCATTAGGGCTAAATGCCCCGTCAGGCCAAATGCCCCATTAGGTCCCAATGCCCCGTTAGGCGTCGATGTACCCAATTGATCAATTCAACGGTAATTAAAAGAAATGGAAAATGTGGGAAAGGATTAAGGTGTATGAAATTGAATATGTTAAGATAAGTGGTAATATTAAGTAAAAGATTATATGTATTGTCCTAACGGGTGAAGCCTAATGGGTGACCAAAAGTCCTGATGGGTGTAAAAGTCCCTAATGGGTGTACAAATGCCCTAGCAGGAGCAATCAATTTCCTAGTGGTACAAATTAAAAGAAATGAGTAAAAGAAAGAAAGGTTGGTATGTTGTCCTCTGACCGTGAGGAGACATGCGATGTTATATTTGGTGTGTTGTCCTCTGACCGTGAGGAGACATGCGGTATAATGATGGGTGTGTCGTTCTCTGACCGTGAGGAGACACACATTATATGGATTTTAATGGAAAATGAAAATGATTTTGGAAAATGAAAAATAAAGTAAATGTGTGAAAAGAATAAAAAGTAAACGGGATGGATGTTGAACTGGATAATGGAAATGGATGTTGAAATGAATAATGATTATGGAAGAAATGAAATGAGTATGGTGTGCAATATGTGAATATATGATTATTTGCTAATTGTGTTTGACCTAGCGGGTCGTTATGTCTAGTTAGAAACTGCTTACTATTTCATGTGCAATGCTCACTCCCTTACATTTTCAGGTACGGAGATTGAGCTGGCACAACCCCCGGCCGAGCAGGAGTACTTTCCCTTACAGGGAAAGTAGGGATACTATGGGATTTAGAATATAATATGGGCCTAAGCCTCTTATGCTATTTTGATGTGAATTTAATATGCATATTTTGAATGAGGCTTAGGATGTTTCGTTTTGAGAAAATTATATGTTTTGGTTTTTAATACTCAAACTTTGTATTTTCCGCTGAAAACTCTGAATAGTTGTTATCTCTGTTATGTTTAGAGCCCATAGGGCCTTGATATAATCTAGAAATATAAATCTGAAGCCCTGCTGGCTATTGGCTGTTTATTTGAAATTGTTTATCACAGGTTGAACTTTGGAATAGTCCTAAAAACAAACAAAACTCCGTCCGTTTGACGGGTGATATTTATTAAATTAAAATGAAATTTCAAATTCACATTTTTAATAGCGGGGTTAAAAGGGTAAAACTCTTAGGGTGTTACATTTATGGTATCAAAGCAGTTTTTCCTCGGCCTTTGGAGTTTGAACTCAAAACTCCTGTGGTTTACCCACCAAGCGAGTAACCAATATGTATAGTCAAGTGTCTAAGTTAGGCGAATAGGATACATATATATCTACTTATTTATATATGTGTTCCCTTGCTATTTTTTTTCCAAGACTAAGTAGTGATAGTGATAAACTGCAGGACGTTAGTTTAAACTCAACTGGAGCCCTCGATGATGTTGTTGGTTGATAGAGCGTAAGGGTAGGATTGGTCATCCTTACTCTTGCAACTATTAAGTGATGACATCATCAATAACCCGACAATGATGTTGCTATTGATAAATGTGGGATTGAGACTGACCATCTCGATCTTCGCGCTTGTCGATGGTCAATGTCATTGAAAGCTTCGAAGTAGCACAGAAACCAACCCGACGTAAGATTTCCTATTTAGAAGAAAGGAAGTTGACCTGAGCAGTACCTTTTCCGGAACCTTCATGCGATGTCCTGAGGGAATTAAGCTCACCCTAGAAATCATCTCCAGCTTCCCTAAAAAGCTAAACCAGACCTTGACAGTTCGAGACCCGTTGGGAGTCTTACTAACAAGATACCGGAACGGTCGCCCATGAGAAAAGCAAATCTTGACAACCTTACCAAGTATCCACACCGAGATCAACCAAGGTTGAGCAATTGAACCATGGTCTTCGGTGAAAATAATAACCCGACAATGGTGCGCTGTTTATAGATGTGAGGTTGGGACTGATCACCTCAGTCTTTGCAACTATTAACGGATGATATCATTGCAATCCTCTTTATGAAATTGAAACGATCGAGATAGGAACTCTCCAAGGGAATAAATCCTTTTGAAGCAAGGAAACCAACACAAATGGTATTCTCTCCGAGCTCTATATACAGAACCGGAAAGTATACCCCAGAACGATACTAGAAGAGAAGATTCTTAAGCCATCTTAGCGGTTCAAGAGTAGTATAGCTGAGTGCCTAATCTCTGAAAATCGAACAAACCCTATAGGAATCACTTCTAAAATTCCATGAGAAGCCAAACCAGCTTCCGGTAGTCCAAAGCTTACCGAGAATCTTGCCGAGGTTCCTGAAAGGACACCGCGAGAAAAAGTAAACCTTAACAACTTCATGAAGTCTCCACACGAGGCCAACCAAGTTGAACAGACGACTAGTACTTTTCGTTAAGTACAAGACCCTGAATGTAGGTCAGTGTTAAAATTCTTAAACCATCGGAAATTCGGTCCAACCCAACGACTGCCATCGGATAGTTAACTCAACACAACATTCAATTGCTAGAGTGATAGTAGGGTCGGATTCTATTATCATTCTTAGTCCATACCAAATTTGTTCAAACTTCCTTCAAGATCCAGCTCAATATAGGTTGAATTGGGATTGCTGGCATACACCCAAGGAGTGACCCGAGCTTCGTAGGTCTCAACTCGTGTCTTATAAAGCGTATAAATCTCAAAAGTGCCTGATCCCTCAATTCGTGACTACCAAGAATCGACTGGAGCCTTACTGTTGTTTCCGTGAGCATTGATTAATGCTTCACCTTGTGCAAGTAAACCTCTTTCTCCATATTCTTTTTGGTTCGATTCAACCTTGAAGTGGCAACTTGTAATCGCAACTGAGGGTTTCTCGTTCCAATCGACTAAGGATTGTGAATTGCAATTTTCTTCTTGTTCCTTATACGGGAATTATCAATCGTTCCTGGAGTTCCAGTCATGTCTATGCAGTTCGGTTCCTCTTCCACAAAGGAAGTCCTAACCATAAGCTGTTGCATCCTGTGAAAAATCTTGGGATCGCATGACCTTAGGCTGTTTTATTAGAGCGAAAGCACAAATTCTTAGTGGAATTCCAAGGATTATATTTCCTATTGCTGATTAGATTCTTACATTCTTCATTGAGAGTCGTATGGAAGACGACTAGAAGCTGACGCATTCAATTTCCTACCCCTTGGCATCGGTATAACCAAGTATGTTGATGTCAAGTAGGGGAGAACTTAGTAACCAAAATAACACCGAAACGAGAAACAACAACTAGACCTTGACCTTGACCCTCAAGTGGAATCGATCTTTAGGAATTCCTATACCGAATTGAAATTATTAAACGAACGGAAAGGAAGTAGCATCGAAGTAGAATGCGAGTGTGGTGAGGATTGATTTTAAGAGTGACCTTGCTAGACTCACTTGAAGGAGTAAAAGGTGAACGGGATAATAGTGAAGTCGCGAAGTGGAATCTCAATGAAGATGTTATGTCAAGAACACCGCAAGTGATAATCTAAGTCTTCTGGGACTCTGTGCATTTGACGGGACCCCGATTGACCGAGACCAATCAGTTAGCCGCAGATCCATAGAAAACGCATCCTTCGACGGCTCTCTGCTGAGAATGCACAATTTGGAGATAATCTCCATTGTCTTTTTGCTTGACATGTGTCCAATCCATCCTGGGTCATCTTGCGAAGACCATGAGACTCATTCTTGAGTGCTTCATGTTTCTTCTTTTCATCTTCACTCTCTTCAAGCTTCAAGCATCTCAGATGCCTAGGTGAGAATTTTCCAAGTCGTAGAAACCCGGCATAGTTCTATGTCTACCGATAGATAGTTACCCATGTATCCTCTTTTCAACCTTGAATACCGGTTAGGAACCTGTGTACTCTATTCTGGGCAACGGATGATTGTGCCCCTTAGCATGGACATAATCAAGTATGTCATTGCTAAGTGGGGGAGTATTTCAATCCAAGGAATGGGAGATGGAACTTTAATAATAAGAAAACTAACGATATTGTGTAGATGGAGATAATACACAGTATTAGAAGACGGGCACTAAAGTGGGCATGACCCTAACCACACTTAGAGCGGGAAGTAAAAACCGAAGGGAAATGAAGACCATAGTCAAAAGCTTGTCAATGGGATAGTTCTCCATTTAAAGGACCAAACGGAATTTCGGGGACGAAATTCTAATAAGTGGGGGAGAATTGTAACATCCCGAATTTGAATTCTAAGAGCAATTAGAATAGTAGTAAGATTTGGACGTAAGGATTATTCTAAAAAGGATTTAAAAAGATGGATTAGGAGTTCTTTGAATGCCATAAAGGAGTCAAGAAGTATAGGCATCAGAAGGGAGGTTGAAAGATGAACAAAAGAGCGTTAGAAGCGATGTTTTCGGTGTTGTAAACACCCTATATTAGGAAATTAAAAATAAAAGATTTACAACTCTAAACACAAATTCCACCGTTGGATGTGAAGTAGGATATGTGAGGAAGCCTGTGTCAAAATTTGAGGAAGATCCAACGATTAACAAAGAAGTTATGGCCTTTCAAAGTCGGGGTGCTGCAAACTCTGCAACTTAATCGATTAAGCTGCAGCTTAATCGATTACGACCAGAATGTTGGGAAACCCTTAATCGATTAATAATCGATTAAACGACCCTACAGTGGAAAAAATAAAGGTCGTTCACGCGTGATTTTGGCCATAATGCACGAAATTTCTCTCTCTAGGGCACCCAATCTCTCATCCCAAATCCATCAAGCTTCAAGGGAATCACTCCAAAGTCCACCATCAAGTCTCTCTTGGTCTCTCCTCGTAAGTATTCATGATTCTTGAAGTTCCTCTCTCCCTCTAAGTTGGGTTTTCTCTCTCTCTTTCTCTTTCCTCCCTTTGGGGAAATTCGAATTTCTCTCTTTGAATGGGGCAATAATCTCATCATTTTTCCATTTCTTTGGCTTAGAGAAGGTTATCATCATTCTCCCTATCTTTTTGGCTTGGGAGCTCTTCGTTTTGGGAGCGTGCGAAGCGAGGGCTTGGGTTTTCCGCTTTCCTCTCCTTGGTTAAGGTAAGGGGTGGATATAGTGAGCTTTGCCTTGTTCTGGAGAGTAGGTTCTAGTTAGTATATAATGCTTGTTAGGGTTATGTGTTAGGGGAGAAAATTAAACTATAAAACCCTAGGTTATTGAATATAAAATTCTAATTAATTAAATATGCATGATGATTGGATGTTAAGACTAGGAAAAAGGAAACCCAATAATACGACAATGAATAATTTGATAAATGAAACTTGGATAAGGATTAAATTGAATTACATGAGGAATTGGGTAATGTGATAATGAAGTTGACATAAATGACTTCTATGATTATTGATCTTATTTGTAAAGTTGTGAATTAAATGATAATTAATTACTATAGCAAATATATGTATGTGTTGTGGAATAAATGGACATAGGAAGAAAATGGAATGGAAACGATTAAATGTGATGAATGTGCATAATTGTATCTAATTACTAAATGAGTAAAAATATTAAGCATTTTCAATTGTGAACAAAGGTCATGGTTTAGGAATAATGAATATTGAAAATTATTATGTTGTTGTCATAAATAAACCCCAAGTGTAAATGCTCAATATAAGTGTAAGAATGTGAATAAATATTGAAAGGCATGAATTATTGATGATTAATTGTGATATTGGGATGAATATGATTATGTGCTACTTGAAATATATGCTTAAATGAAATGCTTGTATTATGTTAGTTATGCTTGTTTGATAGGAGGAATTGATTTGGAACATAACTCTAAATGGAAAAGTATAATGTAAATGAATTAATAAGGAATGGATGGTTGAATTGATCATTGGGACATTGGCACACTAGGTCGCCCCTGCTAGGTGTATCAAATGCCCCATTAGGGCTAAATGCCCCGTCAGGCCAAATGCCCCATTAGGTCCCAATGCCCCGTTAGGCGTCGATGTACCCAATTGATCAATTCAACGGTAATTAAAAGAAATGGAAAATGTGGGAAAGGATTAAGGTGTATGAAATTGAATATGTTAAGATAAGTGGTAAGATTAAGTAAAAGATTATATGTATTGTCCTAACGGGTGAAGCCTAATGGGTGACCAAAAGTCCTGATGGGTGTAAAAGTCCCTAATGGGTGTACAAATGCCCTAGCAGGAGCAACCATTTTCCTAGTGGTACAAATTAAAAGAAATGAGTAAAAGAAAGAAAGGTTGGTATGTTGTCCTCTGACCGTGAGGAGACATGCGATGTTATATTTGGTGTGTTGTCCTCTGACCGTGAGGAGACATGCGGTATAATGATGGGTGTGTCGTTCTCTGACCGTGAGGAGACACACATTATATGGATTTTAATGGAAAATGAAAATGATTTTGGAAAATGAAAAATAAAGTAAATGTGTGAAAAGAATAAAAAGTAAACGGGATGGATGTTGAACTGAATAATGGAAATGGATGTTGAAATGAATAATGATTATGGAAGAAATGAAATGGGTATGGTGTGCAATATGTGAATATATGATTATTTGCTAATTGTGTTTGACCTAGCGGGTCGTTATGTCTAGTTAGAAACTGCTTACTATTTCATGTGCAATGCTCACTCCCTTACATTTTCAGGTACGGAGATTGAGCTGGCACAGCCCCCAGCTGAGCAGGAGTACTTTCCCTTACAGGGAAAGTAGGGATACTATGGGATTTAGAATATAATATGGGCCTAAGCCTCTTATGATATTTTGATGTGAATTTAATATGCATATTTTGAATGAGGCTTAGGATGTTTCGTTTTGAGAAAATTATATGTTTTGGTTTTTAATACTCAAACTTTGTATTTTCCGCTGAAAACTCTGAATAGTTGTTATCTCTGTTATGTTTGGAGCCCGTAGGGCCTTGATATAATCTAGAAATATAAATCTGAAGCCCTGCTGGCTATTGGCTGTTTATTTGAAATTGTTTATCACAGATTGAATTTTGGAATAGTCCTAAAAACAAACAAAACTCCGTCCGTTTGACGGGTGATCTTTATTAAATTAAAATGAAATTTCAAATTCACATTTTTAATAGCGGGGTTAAATGGGTAAAACTCTTAGGGTGTTACAGTCCTTCTATTGGCTTTGGAGATTGAGTACTAAAAGATAAAAAAAAGTTATGTCAAAGAACAAGAATTATATGGTAAATCACAGTCTAGTTAATTACCTTTATATCTTTATTGAACTTAATATTTAATCTAATGGAACAAACTCTTGTATTGTTAATGAGTTTGTCTCATGTATATCGCTAGAAGATATATCTGGATTCGACAAAGTTTCTTTTTGGGGATAGTACAACACAGGCTTTGGAGGATTTGGTATTGAGTGAAGTGGTCCTTCGAACATATCTACCACTTTACTCATTGATGGTCTATCTGATGGATGTGTTTGAATGCACCATAGACTTATCAAAGCCATTTTTAGGACCATATCATTTTCCTCCTTCGTGTTAACAAAACAATTTGCTGGAATGTTACCATGTTCAACATCCTTATAAATCCAATCTGGGAAAAACATTTCACTGGAATGTGACCCTCCGCTAGCATAATTCTTTCTTCCTCCGACCATTTCAATAATCAACATGCCATAGCTAAATACATCAGATTTGTGAGAAACCCCACCAAATGTTCGACTAAAAACTTCTGGTGCAATGTACCCGATAGTTCCTCTTGTTCCCACTAGAGACACATTACTCTCCTTCTTTTTGCATAATTTCGCCAGTCCAAAATCACATATTTTAGGACAAAATTCTTCATCCAAAAGAATATTTTGGGGTTTAATATCAAAATGGAGAATCTTTGTATTACATCCTCGATGCAAGTATTCTAGTCCTCGAGCAACACCAATTGCAATTTTGTACAGTACGTTCCAATCTAAAGTACAAATAGCATCTGGAGATCCTTTTTTATAGATAAACTTATCTAATGAACCATTAGACATGAATTCGTAGATTAGTGCCTTTTTGTTCCTTTCATAGCAAAATCCCAAAAGTGAGACAATGTTGACATGAGATGTTTTACTAATACTAGCAACTTCATTAAGAAACTCTTCTCCACATCTTGTAGAATTACTTATTACTTTTACTGCCACATGACGACCATCCTGTAAGATTGCTTTGTAAACAACACCAAAACCTCCTTGGCCCAATTTATTTTGGAATGAGTTTGTGATCTTTTTCACTTCTGAAAAATTGTATCTCTTTGGTGCCAAAAAACTATTACTACTTATGAAATTCTCAACTTTGCAGTCTAAAGATGAACCTGGTTTCTTGAATATCTTCCTTTGTATTACATTGAGACACTTCTTCTGGTTAAAAATAATTACTACAAGTATTACAAGTCCAACACCTGCGATGGTTGCACCTACATTTATTTAAAACACAGTCCTAAACATTATTAATAAGGAAAATGTATTAATATATTGAAAATTTAAAAGCAATTTGTCAGTAATTGTTCTAGGCTCTTGGTGTATGTGTAATCCTATCATTAGCTAAGGACACTTACCCTATGAAAGGAACCTAGCAGACCTATTATGACTTCTAATAGGACCTTGACGAGATGGTTGGACCTTGGATCATCCCTTACAGAAGATCTTAAGCTCGGAAGATCATTGAAGAGCTTGGATGAGGTCTTGACAGTGAATAAGGCACAAGACTTATTCGCAGAACTCAATCCTCATAATATAAGAAAGCTTTATTAGGTTTTAATGGCATATTATCCCCAAATTATTGAAGATAATAGAAGATCATCGTTTATCTTCTTAAAGATAAGATCACACAAAGATCCCTCTAAAATATAGAAGATTCATCAAGTAAATACCTCAGACTAGGAAACCTCCATGGTCCTATAAATACTAGTCCTATTCAAGGAGTTGAGGCCTCCAACAATTACATCCTACATCCCACTCATACATAGACAAATCCGCATATACACGTAGCACTAATACTATGTCCTATACACATCGTATAGCATTAGAGATACGACGTTCCATTCTCGATAGAGAATGTATGTCCTCATCACTCTCCCTAAGAGCAATTCATGAAGCAGCAAGGCCATCCCCTTGCTACCTTATACGATGGTGGCAGTTGTATTCAACCCCACCTTGAAGGTTCATCAACCCTTGAAGCTCACTGTCCTCGCAATGACCCAAACATTTGAAGAAGAACTTTGACCATATAGACCTAACCAAGAGTAAGGGACATAACCCTCAATTACTCTTAAGGGAAACCCTGATCTATCTCGCTCTTCACCTTTGATGCATTGCTTACGCTTTCCTGATAGAATTTCGAAGTCTTGATCCCTACAACCTAGTTCGAACGAGTATGTAGGAACAAGAACCTACTCTTGTCAAACTAAATATCCTTCACAAGGACCTTTTTCCTAGATAAGGGACCTCTGTCTGATTTGGATAGAATAATACTATTTTATTCTTTAAAATTATAAACATTTAAGATATTTTAAATGCTCATTAACCTTAAGGATATTCATTGACAAGTCAAAATATAAAGATAATTCAAAGTTTGAGACTATTTATTAAATGATTTAAACTTTTTTTCTCTATACCACATGTATCACCCACTAACCAGAGAAAATCATGCCGTAGGATTTCTACGAGAGGAAAAGCTTCCTTAACAAATATTTACCTCTGTAGTGTCCTTAACTGGAAGAGTATTGGGACCAAGTGGTAGGCCTTAATCCTAACACAGCTAAGTATTAATATAGGACTTCTATGTTTTCTGAATATCTAGTTGGGATAATCAGAATCTCCCTAGTCAACTTGAGTGTGTCCAAAGTATCAACTTAGGAATGAGAGAACATACCTTAGCCCCCCAACAGTGTGGTTCTTCTTATAGCAGGATCGACTGCATGTGAATGGGCCTGGATGGGCTGGTAAGGCTAATGTGTAACTCCTAGAATCTAAGTGGATCAGTGAGTAATCGTCCTTTACATATTAGACTCACTAGATTGTAGGAGAGAATCTCAAGCTAATTAGGCTGATGGGGGGGTTCCTTGGTCACTCCGTGGGCCGAGGGTCGTTTAAGCCTCCGATAAAAGGAAATAGCGTAAGTGTTTGGGACTTGGTTCCAGAACCCGAACAATGGTTAATCAGTTTTGACAATGTTCCCGGAGTCGTGGTCAGTCTACGTCAAATCCGAGGTCATGTCCATCACACAAGACCCTAACTTGAGAACTTCTCTTCGGCCGTTTCTCCCAAGGAGAAGTCGGTGAGGAGGAAGTCGGCGAAGAGAGAAGAAATATTGACAAAGCAACTGTCTAAGAGGCACCAACAGCTAGATGCGACCGAGAAGAAGCTTAGTGACATGAAGAGGGAGAAGGAAGACTTGGGGCAGGCCAAGAAGGAGGCTGAAAACGCAATTGGAAGAGCTCGGCTAGCGTTAAATATGTCAAATGAGGACCGAGAGAAACTTCGGTCGACCTTGGACAAAATGCAAGCTAAAGCCTTGAAGCACAAGAAAGAAGTTGAGAAGAATTTGTACAACTGGGACAAGACAAGTGTTGAGTCCTTTGTTAATGTTGTTAAGCAGCTTCAGTTTATGGACTCGGATGGCATTCAAGTGATTGGAGCGGATCCTTACTTCGAGGTGGCCAATGGAAAGCTGGTCGACTACATGACGGATGGTGCTGAGGTGGATATATCATCCCGAATGCTTCCTAATCCCTTGGCTGTGGACAAAGGACTTGAAGCCGAGTTCGATGAATCCAAGGTGGTCCTGTCTGATGTTGACAAGTAGTCCACACTTGTATTTATTTTTGTGGCATAAGACGCATATGTTTGGTAGCTTTTTGTTTTAACTTAGTCAAATATTGACTATTTATTATTGAAAGAAGAACCGTTGTGTGGATTTCTTTTGATTGTCGCTTGATCCTTGTTTGAATTTCCTTAATTTTATGTTTTGTATTTTTAAGAACTCCGGAGTCCTACGTTTAGCCTTGGCGGGTCCCTCTATCCAATTTGCACTCAATCATTGAATGATTGTTTTATTAATCTGACATCTTATGATGTACTTTTTCCGTTTATAAGCTTCCGAGTTAGGAGCTCTGTATAAACCGTCTCTACTCCCTCGGTGGCTAGCCGAGAGGGTGGACTCGTATGTTAATAACATTGAAAATAATAGGAAATTTGCAAAAGATATTTTATTCTATGTACTTGAAAGTATACAACTATTGAAATGGCATAACAGATTATGTAAAGGAAATGTTCTCGGTTTAAACCGAGGTCACTTATTCTAAGATGAAACAAGGAATTGAAATAACTTAACACAAAAAATGGGAAGCTTAACTAAAGTAGGCCTTGAGTTTGGCTGCTTTCCAGCAGTTCGGTATGGCGGCACCCGAGAGGGTTTCAAGTTTGTATCCTCCTATTCTGTCTTGACGGAGATTCGATAGGGCCCTTCCCAATTACGAGCCAATTTTCGTTCTCCGTAATTCATCAGACCAATGTGAACTCGGCGTAGGATCAAATCGCAAACATTGAAGCTTCTTGGAGGAACTTCTTCACTACAACATAATAGCTAAAAGATCCCGGTTCCGCATGCCTATTGATCCCTGTTCCGAACCGGGATTGTATCCCCTGGTATAACAAGAATGTTGCTTTTGATCCCTGTTGTTTTGGAAAAAAACGGAACCGGGATCTAAAGAGAAACAAGGAACCGGGATCAATAATACTGAATAATCACTGATGAATTTTTAAAGGAAACGGGATCAATAATTCTTATGATCACTGTTAAGTTTTTTATTAGGAACCGGGATCAATAATTCTTATGATCACTGTTAAGTTTTTTATAAAGAACCGGGATCAATAATACTAATCAATATTAATTTTTATAATTTTGTTCTTGATGTCTTTTATTTATTTATTTATTTTATCAACAAATAAGTTTTATTATTAAAAGAGCATAATGGCATTCAGTAACAAGAAATATATATAAAAGATAGAAAAAACATGAAACTTGGAAAAAAAAATTAAAAAATACCAATATCTCGGCATCACTAAATTTGCAATTGTTCTATCATTTCACTTTTACAAATGGCAAAAGATTTTAGTTTTCAACTTACACTAAAATCTTAAAATTTACATAATCAAAACTCCTACCAACACACTAACCACATAAACAACAACGACGGTAATCTGGAATCATGATAATCCAATAGTTGTACTAAGAATAGCGAAGCCTTTTGCAACATATTTTGCAACATATCCCACAAGCAATACACCATGATTTAGCAATCCTTGATCAAATACATGGATCATCTGAAAACAAATAAATAGACACAACATTAAGAAATCACCACTATGCTCTATCTTTGATATATTCAGCATGGATAGACCTAAATTAAGTAAATCTAACCACATGAAGAGTTAAACCAACTAGGTGGATTCTATTTAAAATGAGGGGTGACATCAAGGAAATGATTTTCCAGAGATCATCTGAAGGCATTGCCATCTTTAAGCCTCTTGATAGACAAGAGTGCCATCTGAGAGGAACATTTAGTGATGGCGGTCTAAAACATTCAGTTATAAGTCTTGAATTTGAAGAACTAAATTAACCTATGTCCCACATGGACATCCTTGTAAAATAATGAATATTTAATATGCATTTCAAGGTTGTGTTAATTGGAAAGTACCTTTAAGATCAAAGAATGCTTGTGGATTATTCTTGTGCCTCCACCAAATAAAAAGTCCGAAACCAAGAACTATAAGGCAGAGGCATCCTAGGCTCAAGCCAAAGACAATAGCCATCTTGTGAGTTTTGGGTCTGCCTGATGGTAAAGCATCTAGCGAAGAAAAGATATAGCTGTCAATATCAAAACAATGAGTGGCCACTTTGAAAATAAACATGAGCAACTCTGAACAGATCTTACCCTCAGTATTGTTTAAGTTCATGGACATAGGCATCAGTGTAATCCCATGGCAGTTTGGATATTTTCCAGTAGCACAAACAAGGGGGTTTCCAACAATGCTGAAAAAGTTTAAGGGAATTGAAATAAGTTATCAGTTATTGCCCATTTTTATGTTTTCTCAGCCAAACACAAATGCACAAACATCATCATCAGAGAGAGAGTGAGAGAGAGAATTACATGAATGATTTAGCCAAAATTCACAGGACCACTAATATTGTTGTAGGACAAGTCACTGAATTGATATTCACAAAACAAGAAACCAAATTTAGGAATGCAGAAAACATATAAACAAAATTAGTGCATAAGATTTTTTTAAAAAAAATGACGTCATGAATATTACAGAAAAGAAAGCTGTGTCATATTAGCCAGTGACTCAGGGCATCCACCAACAAGACTGTTATTATTGAGCCTCCTGAAACAATTGTAATAGCACTTTAGATTGGTATTGAGTACTGAAAATAGCTTATCATAGTTCATATTTGCTTACAGGTATTGGAGCTTCTGAGGTGACCCAGGGAGGAGGGAATTTCACCACTGAAGAAGTTATTAGAGAGATCAAGAGTTTGTAGCTTAGACAGTTTGCCTAGGTCTGAAGGGATTGGTCCAGTTATATTGTTATTCTGTAGCAGCCTGAAAAGTAGTCCGTATAACCCAACTTAGCAAATAACAAACATCTACCTTGAGTGTAGTAAAATGGTATTATTACTTACACAATTTGAAGGTTGGTTAAGTTTCCTATGTAGCATCTACTATTACTAAGGTTATCGAACTGATAAGTGCAGGCACAACACGAAATACCTAAGCAACCAAACAAGAAAAGTAACATGTATCAATCAAATTTCATAACTTACAACAATAAAATTCCAACATAATTTAACACTAGAATTATCACTAATTAAGATTACAATTATAAATTACTCTACAATAGAAACAACTAATTAACACAAGGGAAAGCATCAAGATTACGACAATAAATTACTCTACAATAGAAAGAACTAATGAACTTCAATAAACAAAATGTGAACCATTCAATAGATTCTGCGTAGAAGAATCTATCATCTGGCAAGCACAAGTGCAAGACAACAACATGATACAAGGTAACCAATTGAAAGTAAAATATCTAGATTACAGTGTTGGCTTACAAACTAGATCCAATAATAGTATTACTTGAAAACTTGCAAGGTTTCCTCATCTAAAAATATTACCAAAAGCAGGCAGACACACACATACACATAACACACACACACACACAAAGCAGAGTCCATTACAACATAATTTAACACTAGAATTATCACTAATTAAGATTACAATTATAAATTACTCTACAATAGAAAGAACTAATTAACACAAGGGAAAGCATCAAGATTACGACAATAAATTACTCTACAATAGAAAGAACTAATGAACTTCAATAAACAAAATGTGAACCATTCAATAGATTCTGCGTAGAAGAATCTATCATCTGACAAGCACAAGTGCAAGACAACAACATGATACAAGGTAACCAATTGAAAGTAAAATATCTAGATTACAGTGTTGGCTTACAAACTAGATCCAATAATAGTATTACTTGAAAACTTGCAAGGTTTCCTCATCTGAAAATATTACCAAAAGCAGGAAGACACACACATACACATAACACACACACAAAGCAGAGTCCATTACAACACACACACACACACACACACACACACACACACACACTATTTCCTAAGTGCCTATATATAGTACCGTAACACATACTAATGTAAATATCCCTAATGTAGTACTAGTAAAAAGTTGAAAGTATGAAAAAGGTACCAAAACAACAAACGGAAAAGTATACTGTTTGGTACTAAAATTTTAAAAGATTAATTTTGATTCACTTTCGGAGTGCTATGTTGATAGAAAATACAAGAGAAAATTCATGAGTAACAACACAACTCAAGGCAAGTCCATGGAATGCAAACAAGATACATAATTGTTTGGTGAGAATCCACATCTGGTCAAGTTGCACAGATATTATGTCAAGGTGACAAGTATTCAAATTTAAGGATGTAAAACTATGCTAGAAAGATCATTATATCAGGATCATGTTGTATATTTTGACATATTTCAAAAGTTTAGAAGTCTCACAATGACCAAGTATTTTTTACATACTTTAATTTGATCAAACTTAAACTGTCCAAGCCCAACCTTGTTTTCATCACCACAACCCACCTAGTCTTCTGTGCTACCTTGTTATTTTTGCCATTAGACATCTGATCTTTTGTGCCCCATAATGACTCAACATTATATTGTTTGGCTACAAAAGGGTGGTTGCAAAAACACTGAGAGATTCTGATTAGTCCCTTCTAATGCTTTCCTGGGTTATCTATTATTTCATTCTTGTGAGCTCTGTTACCCGGCACATACCAGAAGAGGCTATCAAATCACGGGGAGTCTTTGGGTTGCCACAGAATGAACTCTTAAGCACAATGAATCTAATTCACTTCTTAGCCTATCAATTTGTTACAACAGATAGGGCTAGACGAGAAGAATAACTTGCAGATACTTGGATAAAAAAGTGAACATTTGGAAGATTACATAGATGCAACCAAATGTGTATGCTACTCAAGGTGCTTAGATAAACAAAACAAATAAAAACAAACACATATACAATCACACATAATAGACATTACAGTGAAGAAATTAGGGCACAAAAGCTAACAGAAATTAGGGCACCAATTAGATAAACAAAGAGAATCTATTTCAGTGACTGAGAAGAAAATCGATTTGGGGTTTTCTAAACCCGAAATCGTCGAGTGAGTGAGAAGGAAATCGATTTGGGCTTACCTTTCCACGATGAAGAAGCAAGGAGGAGGCTGTCTACGGTCCACACAGTGCCTTTGCTGTCTACGATCCACGCCTTTGCTGTCTCGAGTGGGAGGCGAAGGCTCAGGAGTTTGGTTCGTGGCGGCACCGGCGTCCCTGTGAACCGCGTTTCGCGGCGAGAGACCGAGGAGGAAGACGAACGCACGACGAGAGAGAGCAAGGGACCGAGGACGAGCACGAAACAGAGAAGGGAATCGAATGAAGAAGAAGGTACGGTGGCCACAACTGGGGCGGCGACGGTGGCGGTCTGGAAGAGGGAGAGAACGAGAAAGGCCAATAATGGAAGAAGTAGAATATGTGAGGGGGGTGGCGGCTGGAAGAGAAAAAAAATTAGGGTTTCCCAACTCTAGTTGATAATATTGATCCCGGTTCCGTTTTTATTATTCATCCCAGTTGAAATAAAACAATGGGATAAATAAGGTTTGTGTGATTTTTAATTTTTAAAAAATAAAAAATTTATATATGTTATAACATTGATCTCGGTTCCGTGTTTTTTATAACCAGGATCAATAAATTCCTGGCATTTTTAACTATCATTTGTCTATTAATCCCAGTTCCGGAACGGAACCGGGATTAATATCCGGCTACTTTTTTGCAATTTTGTAGTAATGCTTGTTGTACTGTTGAGCTTGTTGATCTTTTGCACTTCTTTCCCGAACTGCAGCTATTTCTCGGATTTCTTCACATTAGATCAGGTTCTCTCTGAGAAGGGCTTCATTGACCTCGGTGTATCGTTCACGCACCCTGTAAGTGGAGAATAATCTTTCGATTAAAATGACTGCGTCACAACCATAAGTCAGTCGAAAGGGGATTTCTGCAGTGGATGAGTGGACAATTGTTCTATGAGACTAGAGTACCTCGGGAAGTTTATCTACCCAGCTCCCCTCATCATCTATAAGTTTTTTCTTGGTTCCCCTGATGATGGCCCTATTTGTTGTTTCTATCGGTCCCTTAGTTTGGGGATGTTCCATGGAGGAGAAGCAATGAGAGATGTTGAAGTTGGCTGCTAATTGTTGAAAGGTTGCTGCAGTGAACTATGTAAGGTCCTGTATTTTTATAAACAAAATAAATTATGTAAATAAATAAATGTGTTGAATAAAATAATGATTTTTCTGAAATTAAGACATTTTACTCGAGTATTGTAGAGGGTACTCGAGTATAATCACTATCTGTTTGAAAATTTGAATTTTGAGTCAAAAGACTCGAGTATGTCAGAAAAGACTCGAGTGTTCTTGAGTTTTTGAAATATACTCGAGTAGAAAGAAAAAGACTCGAGTAAATCGAGCAGTCTGGCTAAATGTATAAGTTGGTTTTATAATTAATTTCGCACCAAAACGCGGTTTCTTGACGTGACAAGCATAGAGCTGAACCTTACTTCGAGTTGAAGTACTCTTAGACTATAAATTGATGCTTGGGTGAAGCCTCAACACCTCTGAAGTTCCAAAACCCGAATTTGACCAGAAATTTCCCTGTTTTACAGAGTTCACTTTGATCCCTTTGTTCTCTCTCAATCCTCACTCATTTTCCTTGAAACCTAAACACAAACTGAAGTTCTGATTCCATTCTTGAATTAGAACTCGAAATCACTTCAAATAGCCTTCTGAAGATCAGGTTCTAGGCCTACAAAGTTGGAGGTTCAAAACTGAGAAAAACAGAGTAACATTCAGTCTCAAGTATTCATCTTCATTGAAATCGTTTGGTAAATTCATGGATTCTTTTCGTGTCAAACTTGTTTCTGATTAAAGTTAGTATATCCTAGTTTCTGAAACTAACTTGTTTCATTCTTTTCATGCCAAATCCGTGGTGAAATCTGTGGCCAAAGTCAGTCTGTTCAACTCTTTTTCACCAAGTCCAGAATTTGGATTTTTGATCCAACCGATTTCTCTGTCGTTTTACTTGTTGATTAGCTTCTCTAAGGTAAGGGAGGAGTTATCTAAATACTAGAATGAGTTATTTCAAGCTGGAAATGTAGGAACCTCATATGGTTCATCAAGGGGTGAAGTTTGAATTGGGAATATGACATAGAGGTCATAAACCCAAGTTTTTATAAACCAAACATGTCTAAATGGACCTAATGATGCTCACTGGATCAATTTTCGAAGTTAAAAACAAAAGGAAATGAAAATCATATGTGAAATGGTTATTTGCTAAGTTTATGTTGATTTTGTGATTTATTGCATTTGATGTTGTTTCAATATTGATTACATGTTCTAACATGTTTATTTTATGTATCTAAGTTACTGTTTTGCATAAAAGTGGAAAGGAAAGGCTCTGAACTCGAATTGGCATTATAAAGTGCAGAAACTGGTGCTGCTGCTGCTAAAACACTCGAGTAATTGAAGAAAGACTCGAGTATTCTGGAAAATGGGAAGAACACTCGAGTATGTCTTGAAGGACTCGAGTAATTTTACATGAACACTCGAGTATGTGAAGAACTACTCGAGTAATTTAAAATAATTTTCAGAAAATCTTTACTTCTTTATGAAGTAATTAAAGATTAACTCGTCTAAACTCCTATATGCTTAAATTTTAATTTCTGCTCTTAATATCTATAGATTTAATCCCATTGGTTGATTTTATCCTGGATGAGTCCTACTGGAATTTTATTCAGTGGTTGACATATTCGGACAGGATGTCCCAATGGAGGTGCGTACACCCATTTGGTTGATTTTATTCCCACGTCCCAGTGGAAGTTTTTACCCACTTGGTTGATATTTTGGGAGTCCTAGATGGGGTCGTTGCACAAATTAATGACAACGTAATTAAATTCCTATTGTATAAAACCATCACAAAGTGGCTGGGCCGCTGATGGAATTTTTGGAAAGCACAAGCACCAGTTAATGCAAAAAAAAAAAATGAAAAGATGGTTATAAGCAAGAAGGATTATGAATTTTGGGTCTCTATATTGGAGGCATGATATTCAAAGATATGAATTAAAAGAGAAAAAGACAATGAACAATTATGTGACATTGACATGCATGGAGATGCTCCGATTTTGATTGTGGAATCTGGTATAGGTAGAAGTATTCCGCAGCCCTGAGATAGCTGTGATGCCATAGCACGAAGATGCTGTGATGATTTGGATTCCGTAACATGAAAATGTTATGATGGCCAAATTCCCAATCAAATCGTGACGCCTGGGTTGTGAATACGCTCCGGTTTGATGAACCATAGGATTATGAATATCCCGAGCCTGAGATACTCGGATGCCGAACCGCGTAGCATGAATGGAGAGTAGGCATGCATCACGAAACTAAATGAAATATTATAAAAGACAGTTTGAGCATATACATATGCATTTATTATTGCTATCTGGAAACTTGTGCTTGTTATTTCTAGCCTCTGTTATGCTCATTTGTTATTGTGTTTAGCTATGACTCACTCCTAATCCCTTGTTGTAGGTCATGGCCAGGAACATGATTTGCGTGGAGATGAGGCCGCTCCCTAATGGGGAGTGGAACTACGAGGATCATCGGGCCATCTATGAGGGAGACGTGGAAGTTATTTTCCGTCACCCGAACCCATGGTCCCGAATGCGTCCGCGTAGGACGAGAATCCCAATGATGTACATTATGCACATTCCGCCCAATTTTGTGTTTCGGCATGGAACACCACCACCACCGCCAAGACGTTTTCCGAGACGCACCCTCCCACCAAGTCCATCACCCTCTGAAGAAAGAATTATTTTGGAGGTTCCTGCTCCCTCTCGTCCTTCCACTAGAGCCCGATCTCGGACTCCGGTATATGTGCCATCTGAACCGGCACATGAAGAGGAGGAGGAGGAGGAGGATCCGATAGAGGATGAGGATCCGGTGGAGGATGCTGACCCGGTGGCTGATGATGATTTCATGGACAACTCAACCGGTAGTCAGTGGGGAACTGATGATTGAGTTGAGTTGGGATGTTGGAATGTGGATAGTGCTACTCATCAGGTTTCTCTTATCTATTTGATATTTTGAGTTCCGAACCAGTTGCTCAAGGTTATTATAAATTTTGTTGTAAGATATGTAATATAATGTAATGACCTAGAGTACTTAAGTTAAACCTAGTGTTGATAGTTTTAATGTAATGGAAATGTACTTTCCTTTTTATGAAATATAATATGAATAGTTTCTTTCATGATAATTGATTTTATAATTTCCGCAAAGACTCGATAATGGATGATGACTGACTTTTAGTTTTAGAAAAAAAAAATGGTCAAATTTTCTAAGAATGAATATTAAGTTTTGGAATAAAAGTTGGGTCGTCACATTTAGTGGTATCAGAGCAATGGTTCAACTCTCGGCCTTGGAGTGTGGCCTTACACACTAACCATTGCATACTCTAGAATCATGTTTGCATTTTGAGATATAGAATAGCAGAATCTAATTAAGTTCTCCCTTTTGGATTCTGTAAGATAGATGGCTGGACGTAATAACGCTAACATTGCTGAGGCTCTGACCCGTATGGCTGCGGTCCTGGAAAACTTGCAGCAAACCCGTCCTCCCAGCAATGTAACCCCTGTTGAATTTCAAGGACTAGATTCTTTCCGTAGATGTAAACCCCCTGGCTTCTCGGGTGGTCGTTGCCCTGAGCAAGCCCAGTTTTGGTTAGCTGAGATGAATAAGATTTTCCGAACGTTGACTCTCACGGAAGTTCAGAAGGTCACGTTCGCGGCCTACATGCTGAATGGGGAAGCTGCAACTTGGTGGGAGCAGACCCGCCAGTTCTTGGAGTATGATCATCGCGAGCTCTCTTGGGAAGTCTTCACGGAAAAATTTTTGGAGAGGTATTTCCCGGATGATGTTCGGATCCAAAAGGAGATGGAATTCTTAGACTTGAAGCAAGGCAGCATGACTGTCGACCAGTATGCTGAAAAGTTTGAGGAGCTGATGAAGTACTCTCCGTACTTCCAATATCATCCTGACGAATACTCGAAGTGCACCCGGTTTGAAAATGGGCTAAGGTCAGATATCAAACTAGCTGTAAGCGTGCAAAGGATTCGTCACTATCCAATCCTGATTAGTGCATGTCGCATTTTCGAGAAGAACAATTTCAAGAAGGAAGTCAGTCAAGGAAGCCATGGACCCCACCGCAATCAGCATAAGAATAACCGTGGAAATCGTGGAGGCCCATATTGGCACAAAGGAAAGGGAAGAGCACAACCTTCTGGAGCAGTTAGTCTTCCGGCTCCGGCAGAGATTTGTAGCAAGTGTCGACGCTCTCATCCTAGTCAAGAATGCTGGAGGGACAAGCCACCAGTCTGTTTCAATTGTGGAGGGACCGGACACATCGCCCGTGCGTGCCGCCAACCCCCGCGTCAAAGCAACCAAGGACAAGGAAGCAAACCTTGGGTCAACGGAAAGGTGTTCACGATGTTTGGAGAGGAAGCAAAGCAGGCCGACAACCTTGTGCAAGGTAACCATTTCCTCAATGGCATGCCTTGTCGCTTTTTATTTGATTCCGGAGCAACGCATTCCTTCATCTCGGAGGAATGTGTCAAGCGTTTAAATTTGTCTGTCTCGGAGACCCCGTTTAAACTGAGTGTGTCTACCCCCACGAATGCTCATGTTGTTGCATCAAGAGCATGTGTCGGTTGTGTAGTTAGCATAAGAGATCAGATTTCTCGAATAAATCTGATTTCTTTGCCATTGTCCAATATCGATGTCATTTTGGGCATGGATTGGATGGCATCCAACCATGTAGTAATCGACTGCAAGGTTCGAACGATCATCTTTCCTGGTGAGAAGTCGCCGGTCAAGCAACCTGGAGGTTATGTGTGCCTATTTTCAACCATCGCTGAAGAAAAGAAAGAGGAAGCAAAGATCGAAGATATTCCGGTTATTCGAGAGTTTCCCGAAGTGTTTCCCGATGAAGTGCCCGGTTTGCCGCCGCATCGAGAGATAGAATTCAGTATTGACCTAGTCCCCGGTACTGGCCCTATCTCTATCGCCCCTTATCGTATGGCTCCAGCAGAATTAGCTGAATTAAAGAAGCAAGTGGAGGACTTGTTAGAAAAGCAGTTCATCAGACCAAGTGTGTCGCCTTGGGGAGCGCCGGTTTTATTCGTGAAGAAGAAGGATGGATCAATGAGGATGTGCATTGATTATAGACAACTCAATAAGGTTACCATCAAGAACAAGTATCCGTTGCCAAGAATCGACGATTTGATAGATCAAGTGATTGGAGCATCGGTATTTTCAAAGATTGATCTGAGGTCAGGATATCATCAGATCAGAGTTAAGGAGGAAGATATACCGAAGACTGCCTTTCGGTCACGATATGGACACTACGAGTATGTAGTGATGCCATTTGGGTTGACCAACGCTCCAGCAATATTCATGGATTACATGAATAGAGTGTTCCGACCCTACCTGGATTCCTTCGTCGTGGTGTTTATCGATGATATTCTCATCTATTCGAAGAATCCGAAAGAGCACGCTAATCATTTGAAGATTATTTTGGAGACCTTGAAGGAGAAGAAATTATATGCTAAGCTGGCCAAGTGTGAATTTTGGCTTGAAAAAGTCAATTTCTTGGGTCATATAATTTCAAAGGATGGTGTGGCTGTGGACCCGGTCAAAGTAGAAGCAGTTTTGCAATGGGAAAGACCAAAGACGGTTACTGAAATAAGAAGTTTTCTGGGGTTAGCTGGATATTATCGGAAGTTTATCGAAGGTTTTTCCAAGTTGGCTCTTCCGTTGACTCGTTTGACCCGGAAAGAGCAACCTTTTGTCTGGGATGAGAAGTGTGAAGTTAGCTTCCAGACGTTGAAGGACAAGTTAACATCATCTCCAGTGTTAACTTTGCCCGATCCTAGGAAAAGCTTCGATGTTTATTGTGATGCATCTCGACAAGGTTTGGGTTGTGTCTTGATGCAAGAAGGGAAAGTTGTTGCTTATGCATCTCGTCAGCTGAAGGTGCATGAAGGGAACTATCCTACTCATGACTTGGAATTGGCTGCCATTGTCTTTGCTTTGAAGATTTGGAGACATTACCTGTATGGTAATACGTTCCAAGTATTCAGCGACCATAAAAGTTTGAAGTATCTCTTCGACCAAAAGGAACTGAATATGAGGCAACGTAGGTGGATGGAATTCCTGAAGGATTATGAATTCGAATTGCATTACCACCCCGGCAAAGCTAATGTTGTAGCCGACGCTCTCAGTAGGAAGATGTTGCACATGAGTACGATGATGATAAAGGAAGCTCAGCTAATTGAAGAATTCCGCAACTTGAATTTGGCAATTCAGTTCAAGCCGAGCTGCGTCAAGTTAGGAATGTTGCAAATCACAAATGAGTTTGAGGGTCAAGTTCGAAACCTTCAACAAGCGGACGAGGAGCTTCTAGAGAAGAAAAGATTAGGAATGGAAGGAGTGGAACCGGAATTCCAATTAGGATCTGATGGTATTTTGAGATTCCGGGATCGGATCTGCATCCCGGCAAATCAAGAATTAAGAAGAGTTGTATTAGAGGAAGCCCACAAGAGCAAGCTGAGTATGCATCCTGGATCAACGAAGATGTATCAAGACCTGAAGAGGATGTTTTGGTGGCCCGGACTAAAGAGGGATGTTGCGTCTTACGTAGCGTCTTGCCTTGTCTGCCAAAAGGCGAAGATTGAGCATAAGAAGCCTGGAGGAGAACTACAACCTTTAAGCATACCAGAATGGAAGTGGGATGGAATAGCTATGGATTTCGTAAGTGGTTTTCCAAGAACAAGAGAAAGCTTTGATGCAATTTGGGTTGTGGTTGATCGCTTAACGAAGTCTGCACATTTCATTCCCATCAACATGCAGTATCCGTTGGAGAAGCTTGCAAGATTGTACATTAAGGAGATTGTTAGATTGCACGGAATTCCCTCGAGTATTGTATCGGATCGTGATCCCCGTTTTGTGTCCCGGTTCTGGCAGAGTTTACATCAGGCATTGGGAACGCAGTTGAGGATGAGTTCCGCCTATCACCCTCAAACCGATGGTCAATCGGAAAGGACGATTCAATCCTTGGAAGACCTGCTTCGAGCGTGTGTTCTGGAATATCAAGAAGGGTGGGATCGGTTATTGCCGCTTGTGGAATTCACCTACAATAATAGTTATCACGCAAGCATCGGTATGGCCCCGTACGAAGCCCTCTATGGAAGGAAGTGTAGAACCCCGCTATGTTGGTTCCAAGTGGGGGAGAATGCTCTCATCGGACCTGAATTAGTTCAAGAAACGACTGAAAAGGTAAGGACTATCCAAGAGAAGATGAAGATCGCTCAAAGTCGCCAGAAGAGCTATGCCGACCAACGAAGATCCAAGCTCGAATTTCAAGAAGGAGATCATGTATTCCTGCGGGTTGTGCCAACGACTGGAATTGGAAGGGTAATGAAGCCAAGGAAGCTATCTCCTAAGTTCATCGGCCCTTATCAGATTTTGAAACGAGTAGGCCCTGTCGCGTATCAGATCGCCCTACCCCCATTTTTGTCCAACCTGCACAATGTTTTCCATGTCTCTCAGCTTCGCAAATTTATCCAAGATCCATCTTCGATTGTGCAATTGCAACAAGATTTGATACCGCTGAAAGAAAATCTCACGTTTGATCTTGGACCCGTGAGAATAGAGGATAGAAGGATTAAGAAGCTGCGAGGGAAAGAGATTCCGTTAGTACGAGTTCTCTGGGGGCAAGGTGGAGTGTCTGACTCCACATGGGAATTAGAGTCTAAGATGAGGGATGAATATCCACATCTATTGTTGTAAATCGGAATTTCGGGGACGAAATTCTATGTAAGTGGGGGAGGATGTAAGGTCCTGTATTTTTATAAACAAAATAAATTATGTAAATAAATAAATGTGTTGAATAAAATAATGATTTTTCTGAAATTAAGACATTTTACTCGAGTATTGTAGAGGGTACTCGAGTATAATCACTATCTGTTTGAAAATTTGAATTTTGAGTCAAAAGACTCGAGTATGTCAGAAAAGACTCGAGTGTTCTTGAGTTTTTGAAATATACTCGAGTAGAAAGAAAAAGACTCGAGTAAATCGAGCAGTCTGGCTAAATGTATAAGTTGGTTTTATAATTAATTTCGCACCAAAACGCGGTTTCTTGACGTGACAAGCATAGAGCTGAACCTTACTTCGAGTTGAAGTACTCTTAGACTATAAATTGATGCTTGGGTGAAGCCTCAACACCTCTGAAGTTCCAAAACCCGAATTTGACCAGAAATTTCCCTGTTTTACAGAGTTCACTTTGATCCCTTTGTTCTCTCTCAATCCTCACTCATTTTCCTTGAAACCTAAACACAAACTGAAGTTCTGATTCCATTCTTGAATTAGAACTCGAAATCACTTCAAATAGCCTTCTGAAGATCAGGTTCTAGGCCTACAAAGTTGGAGGTTCAAAACTGAGAAAAACAGAGTAACATTCAGTCTCAAGTATTCATCTTCATTGAAATCGTTTGGTAAATTCATGGATTCTTTTCGTGTCAAACTTGTTTCTGATTAAAGTTAGTATATCCTAGTTTCTGAAACTAACTTGTTTCATTCTTTTCATGCCAAATCCGTGGTGAAATCTGTGGCCAAAGTCAGTCTGTTCAACTCTTTTTCACCAAGTCCAGAATTTGGATTTTTGATCCAACCGATTTCTCTGTCGTTTTACTTGTTGATTAGCTTCTCTAAGGTAAGGGAGGAGTTATCTAAATACTAGAATGAGTTATTTCAAGCTGGAAATGTAGGAACCTCATATGGTTCATCAAGGGGTGAAGTTTGAATTGGGAATATGACATAGAGGTCATAAACCCAAGTTTTTATAAACCAAACATGTCTAAATGGACCTAATGATGCTCACTGGATCAATTTTCGAAGTTAAAAACAAAAGGAAATGAAAATCATATGTGAAATGGTTATTTGCTAAGTTTATGTTGATTTTGTGATTTATTGCATTTGATGTTGTTTCAATATTGATTACATGTTCTAACATGTTTATTTTATGTATCTAAGTTACTGTTTTGCATAAAAGTGGAAAGGAAAGGCTCTGAACTCGAATTGGCATTATAAAGTGCAGAAACTGGTGCTGCTGCTGCTAAAACACTCGAGTAATTGAAGAAAGACTCGAGTATTCTGGAAAATGGGAAGAACACTCGAGTATGTCTTGAAGGACTCGAGTAATTTTACATGAACACTCGAGTATGTGAAGAACTACTCGAGTAATTTAAAATAATTTTCAGAAAATCTTTACTTCTTTATGAAGTAATTAAAGATTAACTCGTCTAAACTCCTATATGCTTAAATTTTAATTTCTGCTCTTAATATCTATAGATTTAATCCCATTGGTTGATTTTATCCTGGATGAGTCCTACTGGAATTTTATTCAGTGGTTGACATATTCGGACAGGATGTCCCAATGGAGGTGCGTACACCCATTTGGTTGATTTTATTCCCACGTCCCAGTGGAAGTTTTTACCCACTTGGTTGATATTTTGGGAGTCCTAGATGGGGTCGTTGCACAAATTAATGACAACGTAATTAAATTCCTATTGTATAAAACCATCACAAAGTGGCTGGGCCGCTGATGGAATTTTTGGAAAGCACAAGCACCAGTTAATGCAAAAAAAAAATGAAAAGATGGTTATAAGCAAGAAGGATTATGAATTTTGGGTCTCTATATTGGAGGCATGATATTCAAAGATATGAATTAAAAGAGAAAAAGACAATGAACAATTATGTGACATTGACATGCATGGAGATGCTCCGATTTTGATTGTGGAATCTGGTATAGGTAGAAGTATTCCGCAGCCCTGAGATAGCTGTGATGCCATAGCACGAAGATGCTGTGATGATTTGGATTCCGTAACATGAAAATGTTATGATGGCCAAATTCCCAATCAAATCGTGACGCCTGGGTTGTGAATACGCTCCGGTTTGATGAACCATAGGATTATGAATATCCCGAGCCTGAGATACTCGGATGCCGAACCGCGTAGCATGAATGGAGAGTAGGCATGCATCACGAAACTAAATGAAATATTATAAAAGACAGTTTGAGCATATACATATGCATTTATTATTGCTATCTGGAAACTTGTGCTTGTTATTTCTAGCCTCTGTTATGCTCATTTGTTATTGTGTTTAGCTATGACTCACTCCTAATCCCTTGTTGTAGGTCATGGCCAGGAACATGATTTGCGTGGAGATGAGGCCGCTCCCTAATGGGGAGTGGAACTGCGAGGATCATCGGGCCATCTATGAGGGAGACGTGGAAGTTATTTTCCGTCACCCGAACCCATGGTCCCGAATGCGTCCGCGTAGGACGAGAATCCCAATGATGTACATTATGCACATTCCGCCCAATTTTGTGTTTCGGCATGGAACACCACCACCGCCGCCAAGACGTTTTCCGAGACGCACCCTCCCACCAAGTCCATCACCCTCTGAAGAAAGAATTATTTTGGAGGTTCCTGCTCCCTCTCGTCCTTCCACTAGAGCCCGATCTCGGACTCCGGTATATGTGCCATCTGAACCGGCACATGAAGAGGAGGAGGAGGAGGAGGATCCGATAGAGGATGAGGATCCGGTGGAGGATGCTGACCCGGTGGCTGATGATGATTTCATGGACAACTCAACCGGTAGTCAGTGGGGAACTGATGATTGAGTTGAGTTGGGATGTTGGAATGTGGATAGTGCTACTCATCAGGTTTCTCTTATCTATTTGATATTTTGAGTTCCGAACCAGTTGCTCAAGGTTATTATAAATTTTGTTGTAAGATATGTAATATAATGTAATGACCTAGAGTACTTAAGTTAAACCTAGTGTTGATAGTTTTAATGTAATGGAAATGTACTTTCCTTTTTATGAAATATAATATGAATAGTTTCTTTCATGATAATTGATTTTATAATTTCCGCAAAGACTCGATAATGGATGATGACTGACTTTTAGTTTTAGAAAAAAAAAATGGTCGAATTTTCTAAGAATGAATATTAAGTTTTGGAATAAAAGTTGGGTCGTCACAAACTAGGTGTCGTTGTCAATTATGATGGAACTTGGGAGTCCGAACCTGGCAATGACTTCCCGAGTAAAGAATTTTTGGACCCTGGTTGATGAAATTGTGGCTAGAAGTTTGGCTTACATTCACTTGGTGAAGTAATCTACTGCTACCACCACATACTTTAGTTGCCTGAGGGCTGTCGGGAATTTCCCGATCAAGTCCATCCCTCACTGAAAGAAAGGCCAGAGGGCGGCAAGGGAGTGCAACTCTTCTGGCGGCCTTTGGTAAATGTCACTGTGGAACTGGCACGATTGGCACCTTTTAACGTGGTCAAAAGCCTCTTATTGGAGGTTCGACCAATAATAACCAACTCTTGGTATTTTTCTTGCTAGGGACTTGCCGTTCATGTGGTGGTTGCTTACTGCTCTATAAACTTCTTGCAAAAATTCCTTGGCCTGGATAAGGTCCACACATCTCAACATGGGGATCCAACACCTCTCCAATATAGTAGCCCATCGAGGATGGTTTAGTGGGTCGACTGTCTTACTATCTTCTTGGCCTCGGTAGGGTCTTGCGGTAGGACCCCTTGTTGGAGATAAGCAATGATCGGTGACATCGAGGTTGGTGAAAGGGAAATCCCAAGGACAACGCTCGGTCCTTGCACGGTTTCTTGAATTAGAGTCCTCCTGTTTTCTAACCCTTTTGTGCTGGCTAGCTTTGATAGGATGTCCACTCGGGAATTCGATTCTCTAGGGATGTGGGTTATCTCGAGCTTCGAGAACTCGGTCATGATGAATTTTACTCTCTCAAGGTATCTTTGCAGAATCGGCTCCTTCGCCTGGTAATCACCTTTGATCTGATAAACAACCAATTGCGAGTCACTGAAAATCCTAACTTCGATAGCCCTAAGATCCTTGGCCATCTTCAGGCCAACCAAGACAGCCTCGTACTTTGCTTGATTGTTCGAGGTTGGGAACTCGAACTTCAATGAATACTCCAGACTTAATCCCTCGGCGCTTTCCAAGATAATCCCTGCGTCGGCACCTTTCTTATTACTTGAACCATCAACATAGACAGTCCACGTGGTGGAATTTGAGCTCATCACTGGCTCAGTAAATTCCGACACGAAATTTGAGAGAACCTGCAACTTCAAGGCTCTCCTTGGTTCGAACGTGATGTCAAACTTGGAAAGCTCAATTGACCATGAGACCATTCTTCCTGCCAAATCGGGTTTTGCAGGACATGTTTGATCGGTTGTGAGGTCTTGACAATTATTCAATGGCCCTGGACTTCTTACTGTAGTTATGAGGCAAAACGCAAGTTTCTCGATTTTCTGGTAGCGCAGCTCCGATCCTTGTAGAGCTTTGTTGACAAAATTTATTGGGGTGTCGGCCCCGACATCTTCTTTGACAAGGGCAGAACTTACCGCCGAGTCTCCAACTACCAAATACAAATACAAAGTCTCGCCTAACACAAGGCTAGTCAAAATCGGTGCTGATGCCAAATACTGCTTTAACTCGGCGAATGCCTTCTCGCATAGCTCATCCCAAAGGAAGTCTTTATTCTTTCTCAAGAGTTGGTACCACAGCAAGGCCTTTTGAGCAGTTTTTGATAGGAAAATAGAGAGTGTGACTACTCATCCCGTTAGTTATTGAACTTGTATGATGTCCGTTGGGCTTTTCATTTCCAAGATAGCCTTGCATTTCTATGGGTTCGCCTTGATTCCTCTCTTGGTTAGCATGAAACCGAGGAAAGAACCTACGAGGACTCTGAATGTAGACTTCTCTAGGTTGAGGTGCATGTTATGCTCCTTAACCTGATCTAAGATGGTTGCTAGATCTTGTCCATGGCTTTCCCATCTCTGACTTTTTGCTATCATATCGTCTATGTAGACCTCCATTGTGGGAGATATGATTCCTCGGTAAACCTTGTTCATCATCCGCTTAAGTGGCATTAGAGTTCTTGAGTCCGAACGACAACACATTATAGCAGTAGGTCGCCTTCTCAAAGATGGAGGTTTTTTCTTGGTTGGATGGGTACATGGAAATCTGATTGTACCCTGAATACGCATCCACGAAAGACAAGATTTGGTAACGTGCTGAGTTATCGACGAGTTTATCGATAATGGGTAGAGGGTATTGGTCCTTCAGGCAAACTTTATTTAGAGTTGTGTAATCAATACACATCTGCCATTTACCGTTCAATTTCTTGACTAGCACGGTGTTGGAGAGCCAGTCAGAGTAACTAACTTCTCGAATGAATCCTGCCTTTTGCAATTCTGCTACTTTCTCCTCAATCGTCGCGGCTTTCTCTACTTTGACTCTTCTCTTCCTCTGGGCCACGGGTTTTGCTTCTGGGAAGATGTTTAGTTTGTGGCAAATAAAATTCACATTGATGCCTAGCATGTCAACTGACATCTAGACGAACAAGTCTCGCTTGGTCTGTAGGATTCGGATCAGATCGGCTTTTACTGATTCTGATAGTCCTGAACTGATATTTGTTCTATTTAGGGGGGTTTTCCCCGAGAGGGATGTATACCCACTCACCCTTGGGTTTGGGCCTAGACTCATCGGACTCGGCTCAGACGTCTAGGTCGGCTAACAAAACACTGTCCTTCCCGAGATTCAGCTTCTCCATCTTCTTGATGTCTTTGGATTTAATCTTTCCCAGACTCGCATTGTAGCAGAGCCTGGCTTTCACTTGTTCAAATTGGACTGTGACGACTTTTTTGTCTACCCCAACAAACTTCATCACCAAGTGAAGCGTGGATAAGACCGCTCCAAAGGCTTGTAAACATGGTCGCCCCAAAATGGCATTGTACGTCGAGGAACAATCAACTACCAAAAATTTGATGATTTCAGTTCTTGTCGAGGGTTGTGTTCCCATTGTGGTTGGTAGTTGAATCTGCTGGGTAATGGGTAATCACAACCCTAATTGAAAACTACGAAGTCAACCAGCTTTTCATCGATCAAGAGAGCTCGGCTGACGTCATGTTCCTTTCCCTCTTCAATGTGCTAAAGTTGAAAGAATCGAACCTGACCTCATTCGAGGGAACCTTAATCGACTTCACTGGCGATACAATAACCCCCTTGGTGACAATTTCCTTTTGGCTTAACTCTATTTTAGTTGTCTTAACATTGATACCTAACATATTCTTTCTTGGATCATCTCAAATACAAACCCAGTAGCTTTTGATAAACTATTTTCTAGGTACTTAATCTAAAGAAAGTTACACTAAAAATATATGAAATTCAAATATTTATATTTATATAAGGGAGTAAATTGTATTCTATCTTTATCAAAATGTAAGTAAAAGTTTTTGAAAAGTCAACACAAATAATGAAACATCTTTTTAATACATTGTCTCCTAGATATATTAATTAACAGAGCAAATATATAATGCATGTTTTCTAAGTAAACGAATCATAAAATATTATATGCAATTTTAATTTTTTTATTTATTATTTTAATTTTAATTTGGAACAAATGTTTTTCATGTTTTTTTAACGTTTTAGGACGACGGATGGAGCAACTAGAAATGGATTCAAAAATGCATCGATGATAGTTATGAATTATATACCTACAATCCAACCAAATGACAATGGCTTATTTTTTGTTGTTTTACTTCCTCCTTCTTCTTCGGAATTTTGAAGCAAAGCATTCCCTGTAGTATTTAACTTCACCCATGGTGGAAACTTGGGAACAACTCCTTGAGAGGTTATTGTTAGACACATCCAAAGCCTCAAGTTGAGGCATAGTTGTCAAGCTAACCAGTATTGAACCACTCAAATAATTGCCACTAAGATCCAACATCCTTAAATCTGTTAAACTAGAAAATGCAGGCGAGATCGTTCCTGTTAAATTCTGCTTTGCTAAGTTCACAACAATAATCTTCTCGTCTTGACACATAATGAAATTCCAATTTCCACAAGGATTGTTCCCTACCCATGCATCAGCCAATAGAATTGGATACCCAAATGCTGCTGCAATTTCAAGCAAAGTCGTTACCTGCGGATCACAAGGCGCGACAATTGTTTGACAAAAGCTATTAGTCCCACCAAGGGTGACGATTACACTTTCGCGAAACGCAGGCATCGGCCCCTGAAGCCTATTGTTGTCTAAAGAAACATAATCCAAGTTTGAGAGAGCCGTCAAAGAGGATGGAACAACACCAGTTAGATTATTGTCATGAAGATGCAGAGTTTGTAAATTTGTACAGTTTGACAAGTTGGGAATAGGACCGGTGAACCGGTTATTTTGAAGTTGCACATTATTCAAAAATAAGGACATCATTGAAAGCACATCAATTGTACCTGATAACCCATTCTTCTGGTTGTCAAGCCATAGAAAACTAATTACTGATGTCACTAAGGACTGGGGCAAAACCCAGGTGAGGTTGTTGTAAGAGAGAAAAAGTGAATTCAAATTCGGGAACATAGCAAATATATCCGGTAAGGAACCCATCATATTTGTGCTTTCGAGCTCGATGCGCTGCAGATTAGAGGATTGAGTCAAATCAATAGGAAAAGTCCATGGTGCAAGATTGTTGTTAGTCAATCGAAGATACCGCAAGCTCGATAACCCCTTGAAGCAATCATTTGGGATGGAGGTGAAGTTGTTGTCACCAAGGTCCACGATTTGGAGCATGGTGAGACTTGCAAGAGAAGGCAAAGGACCTGAGAGAGAATTGTTTTGCAGAAAGATGGAGGAGAGTTTAGAGAGCAAGTTGAGATCAGAAGGGAGTGTCCCTCCTTGTAACATTGAATCTAGCAAAATGTTGACAACACGGCTGGAGTCGTCGCAAACGATGCCGGACCAATTGCAAAAGTGGGTATCAGGTGACCAGTCAGAGGGAATTGAGGTTAGAGCTTTGGCCAACTTGGACATGTAAACAGCATCATCACCCATGGTAATGGAGAGGAGAGAGAAGAAAAAGAGAAGTGTAGACAGAGTAACTTGAAGATTAAATTTTGTTTTGAGATTAACCATTCAGATCTGTAGGAATGAACGAGGAGGAACATAGGAAGACAATAGTCACAGTTTTTGTGCAAATGTCATACTTAAGAGTTAAGAATGTGCTTGGCGAGGGAGGATAGTTTAATGAGAAATTCAAAATGTGAGATGATTGAAACTTATATGGCTGAGAACTCTAAGCTCAAATAACTAAGGAATAAAAAGATGCAACAAGAAGACGGAGGGAGTTCCAATGATTGGCCTGCACTGTACTTCATTCATTCACTTCATCAGTTGACATTTTAAATTTTGTAAGCTAGCAAGTATTTGAGACTTTAAAAAGAGAATATTATCTTCCTAGATTGGTAATCTATATAATCTATATAATATTATATTACCGATGATTCCCTCCATTTACTACTGTGTCCCGCCCATTTGCTCCCTGGCGTGGTCCCCACTGTCCATTTCCTCCTTCCTAACTTCCCCTCTCATAATAGCTGCCCAAATTTCCCCAATCTCCAATTGAAATTGAAAATTCCGTCCGCCCAAATTGCTCCGGCTTTTTTTTTATTTAATAAATTTAATATATTAAAAAAAATATGTTTTGCGTTTTTTTTTTCTTTTTATGTACATGTTTTTGTTATTTGGATTTGAATTTTTTTATTATATATACTTCCTAACAGAGATAATGGTCCAAACAAGTAAAATATAAAACAAGTGTTTTTCTACCATGTACCAGTTTTTGGTGCTCCGGCTCTTTTTTTTTTTGTTTTATTTTAATAAATCTAATATATTAAAAATAATATGCTTTGGGTTTTCTGTGTTCTTTGTAATTACATGTTTTTGTTATTTGAATTTGAATTTTTTTTATTATATGCTTCCTAACACAGGCAATGGTCCAAACAAGTGAAATATAAAACAAAGGTGCTTCTACTGTGTACCGGTTTTTGGTGCTCCAACTCTTTTTTTTATTTAAATAAATCTAATATATTAAAAAATATATGCTTTGGGTTTTCTGTATTTTTTTTATACCGCATGTTTTTGTTATTTGAATTTGAATTTTTTTTATTATATGCTTCCTGACACAGGTAATGGTCCAAACAAGTAAAATATAAACCAATGGTGCTTCTACCATGCACAGGTTTTTAAATAATAGATACGATTACCAAGCTATGATATTTTACACTTATGTTCTATATTTTTTCAAATGACTTCATTTATAAATAAAGTTTAATACTTTAAAGATTTTTCACTTTACTATCTTATTTCTTTCATTTTTCTTGCTTTGAAGGATCAATTACTGAATAAATAGGAAGACTTAAATATTACATACAAGAATGTTAATCGACTCCAATTTATCGACTCTTTCGTAAATAATAATATTGATCGACTCCTTCCTAAACAATTTTTAAAAAATAATGTTTACATTATTATACTTTATTTACACTTAAACATTATTCATATTAAAATTCTTCATAACTATTCAATAATAAATTAAAACTAATATTAATTGTAACTTTGTGAAATGTTTTATCAATATATTAAAACTAATATTAATTGCAACTTTATGAAATGTTTTATCGATTTCATATTTCTCCCGTGCATCGCACGGGATTGGGGACTAGTAAGAATGAATATTTGATGGACAGCCTGCAAAGTTGACAAAATTGATCATTTTCATAATTTTAAGTATCATTGATAATTTACACAACTGTAAAGTGTAAAGAACCATATTTGAAATATGGTTAATTTAGCTAGTAATAAAACTATAAAACAAAATAAAATTGGAACAATATCTACAAGGCGCCAACGCAAAAGACATACTTCTCAAAATACTTCAACTGTATTTCATTAAGTACAATTTTGGACGATGGGGCCAATACTAATCGGATATATCATACATGAATTCAATTTAATACACAAAATCTCATATAAGCAGCAACCCGAAATAGGCTGCAAAGAATAAACCCATGTGAGAAACATGGACAAAGCAAACTTCCAGCCGGTATAAAAAATATCTAGATTGACAAATCATTGATATACAAAGCATCGAATTTCTCAACTAACCTGTAAACACAAAGCACGTGAGATATCAAAACACTGAAATTAAGATTTATGCATTCATAACGCGATGCAACATGACATGGACACAAGGAGAAATCAAATTTATAAATCAAAAATTAAAAAAGAAAAATCATAATTCTCATATTAATGCTAAAACAACCTTTGTAATTGAGTCATAGACTCAGATGCTAATGTGAGCAGTCACTCTCTAATCCATACAAAGCATATCAATGACTTGTTGCATGTACCCTTTAGGATTGAAACTATGAAGTTTGACTTAATCACATCCAGCACTCAACATTTTAAAATCGTCCCTTACTGTTTATATTATATGCCCGTTACCACCCTAAGCAAGTGTGGTAGGGTGGTAACTTTCCCGAAGCCAAACATCAGCGAATGTCAATAGCTTTCCTATAATAAGATCCATCTTAAACAAATACGGGAGATACGGAGGTAAAGAAAATGGTTAGGACTGTCCTAAATTGACTAAATCTAATACGTGTCCAGCACAGACACTCAGACTAATATGAAATGTCTGTGCTTCCTTGGTTGGCAGTGAAATAGAATTAACAAATTTCCATGATCGATTTAATGTCAGAGGAATAGTAATCCCTTGAGATAAACATGATTAAATGTGTCATACAAAAGATTTTGTATATTTACCTCATGATAATATGACAAGTCCAAGGTACAAAGATCCACAAAGAAAGGCAAATGATATCATACCCCTGAAAGTGGAACACGTTACAGAAAGGAATATTAATGATGAGTAATAAGTAAAAACAAGGACATAACTTGAGTTTATCCCACCGTCATAAAGCATATACTATTCTTTCCATTCTTCTAATCATTCATGCACTTTCCCCTTATGCTATGCTATGCCTATTATTAATATGTACATCAACAATTGATTTTTGTAAAGCTTGAAGAAATTTTTTGACTTTCAGTCTAATCTAACAAAAACAAAACAAAAGACTGGCAAAATCAACGCAAGCTTTATGGCCAAAGGGTTATTATTTATTCAAGTATAATTTGTGACAATTATATTCCAGATTTCAAACTAATAAAACAAGTTCCAGACCATAATAAAAGAATTTTAAGTAAGTTTCCATATAGTAAAACTCACCAAATAATTCCCCATCCTACACCATTACAGCATGGGCAAACTTCTGCGAACTTTTCAGCATCACTAGAGTTGACTCTTCGAGATATTAAATCATCATAAATATCTGCAGCATATCAATTCAATCATATGATACAAGTGCTGCCAGGAGATTTTATTCTGGGATGAAAATAAACTATATAAATGGTGATCGAATGTGTACCATAAACTGAAAACAGACTATTCATCACACCTGAAAATCAAATCATAATTAGTTGCCTGTATATTTCACAAGAAATGACACAAATATCAACCAGAAATAAATTCAAATATCTACACGAACGAAGAGGAAAAGAACATACCAATAAAGAGTATGACATAGCGAAGGATACGGACTGTTGTTTTCTCTTGTAGTAACCAAATTACACCGATAAAAATAATAAATCCTGATATTCAATAATAATGTGAGAAATCTTGGCAATAACTTCTTTCCTTACTTTCCTTTTATTTGAGAAGTACATAAAAACCACTCACCAATACAGAGTCCACGAAGAGTCCACTTTTTGGATGAAAAATGTAGCAAGACAGAGGAAAAGGGAGAGATGTCAGGACACAAGTAGCTTCAACAGATTTGATAAAAAGCATTTGCATTTCTGCATCTATAACCATCTTACATTTTTAGCAACAAAGAGCACAATAATCAGGGCAACAATAAAACAACCAGCAGCAATTCTTGCGGTGAGAAGATTTGTGGAAGCAAGTATCAAAGCCATTCCCCAAAATGATGAACCAAGATCTAGAGGCAAACCAACCAAAAAATCAGTAAATTCAGCTAGAGAGTGCTCTTATCAAATTCAAATCGTATGCATGAAAAGGTTTAAGTGTCTGTATCTATTCAACGTATAGAATATCTATGTATTTATGAATCACATCATTTTCTAGCACTTTTCATGTATGCAATATTGCATTTTCACATCAAAACCGTAGCATGCGTGGTGCTGTTTGCTGCTTCAAGTCATACTTTATATGACTGCTATACACTATCCTGATTCTAAATTAACTTCAAAAGATTTGCCACATTGATACCTTATTTATATATCATATTATTAACAATGTCATGCAGCATGAAGATAAATAACGTGTTCACTGAAAATTTAGGGAGAAAAGCATTACATCCGGCAGGCAAGATCACCCAGTAAATACCACCACGTGTCTGTGTTACCCCACCTTCATTTGCATGAACCTGCATCCCCTCCACCTATTGACAATAGACCAGAAGCAATCAGCAGGGGAAGACATAAATAACAACGAAGAAGCTTACAGCATAACCAAACTTTCAAATTTTTCAGCCTTAAGAATAAAACCACTTGTGATCCTGCTTGCTATCAAAAACTGCATGATGCTAATTCATCATTATATTAGAAACAAAATGCTACCCAACTTCACTTCAATGAAACATGCAGCATCAATGCATTAAGAATTCATTATGTTATCCAACTGAAATGGGAAAATATCCTAAAATTCCATAAACATTAAACGTACTGAATCCATAATTGGCAAGTTAGGACAGAGAAATTGCTAGAGCTTTAATAGCCACAATATAATTGACAGTAACATATAAAAATGCTCCTTGGACAATTGCAAGAGATGGTTACCCCCAAAGAATAGAAAAGTAAATAATCTTAAAATACTTGCAACTTTAACTTCTTGTCATGAAATACAACTGGGCTCTTTTTATATCTTTTTTTCCATTTACTCATTCATTGAATATCATTATGATCTCAAGGAATTACCTTAAGAATATCAGAAGTATGCCTTTCTACCCTGGTTTTCAAATCAAACTTCTAAAAGCCTCAATTAAAGCATCACTTTCTAAGTCAATAGGATTGAATACTTACTAATATAACCTGTTTTTCAATACCAAAATTATGTTCTGCTCCTACTCCTGTCTTTCTAAGTTCAAACCGTTGCCCTTGTGGTTATGGCGTTCGGTATCTAATCAGTGCCTCAGTTCGTTTCCCAACAGATGCAACCCTTGTTATTTTCTTTACTATGGATGGCAATCTTTTGACTAAAAAAAGAACTTTGCACAAATGCAGCCTCGTCATGGCAAGTTTAATTATTTATTCTTGTATTTAATGTATCTGTTATATCCATAAAAGTGACAAGACAATCACATACTGAGAAAGAGAATGCTATGATTTATCAGATTGTCTCTAAATATTCTACCTATGAACAATAAAGTGACACCAGGATCATCCTTGACAAGCAGCTCATATTGTGAAATGAATATACAACAGTAAATCTTCCCGCACCCTACTAATAATTTTTAGTTGGTGAAATAAAAAATATTCTTTGTTAGAAATGCAACAAGGTCGTGCCTCCATAATTAACATTTGATGATACTTGACCCAAAGAGCCATTATTGACCCCAGAAATTCTTGAATTTTTTGCAATATGATATTGAAAGCGATACTAATCTGTATTTTTCATATTATAATTATTCAGAGCTAGGCTAAAACATGTAATGCATCATAAAGGAAAAAAATTTCTTCAAAAGCTTTCTACGTGTTGACGGAGGAGATGTTGGTAGAAAAGGGAAAGAGTCACACTCTTTAAAAACTCATTTCATATGATATTTTTGGCTTTCCTCTTTGCTCTTGGATTACTCTTAACTCACTCTTTTCTCTCTGTTGGCCTTTATTTCAGTAAACGCTAGACCCACCTTGTGAGCCTGGTAGAGGAGGCATCTAAATGATACCCTAATAATAGGGTTTGGAGGAAGGGTTGGGGGACAAGAGGATAGAAATTGAGATGGAGAGTATTGGCTTGGATCAAACCCCACACCTCTCACTGCATGTTACCTGCACTTAACTCGCTCTATTCTGCCTATTGGCTTTACTATTGCCCCATTACCTTTCTTTTGGCTCACTCTTACCTTCACTTGGCTTTACTTTTTTCTTTTCTCTAACCTTACATGAAGGTCACAACTACAAGAGTATGTATCAGCATAAATACCTCATAATGGCTACCCTTTCAATGAACTCAACCCCAAATTTGAGTGCTCTATTCACTAAGTATATGTATAGCTACGTCGAAATATCAAATACACGATTCTTCTAATGTGCGAATATCCCAATTCATGAATACCAATTTAATTAAATGCATGTATCACCAAAGAGAAATAAGCTCCTACATGTTACGGTTTTACCTGGCCACATGTGAGCTTACAAGCAATTGCATGACTCGCTTCATGCAGAAACACAGTGATGAGCTTAAAAGGTGTAAGCAAGAAAGTCCTCCACAGCTATAACCACGACAACAAAATAATTTCATAATAAGGCCAATTGTACAGCCACAGAAACCAACATAAACATCTACATGACATGACATTTTACCTAAACAAGAATCTAGATAATGTAAAATTGTAAATACCTATGATTATTAATTCCAGATTAATATCATCCAATTTCTCTATTTTAACCAACCCAATTCAAATATGGTGTAGCATATAAAAAGTAGTATAATCTATGATAATAAAATAAAGCTTAAATATCAAATTTGTCCCTATAAATATCGACCTCTTTGAAATTAGTCACTACATTTTTTTTTAAAATTTTGGTCCCTGCTTTTTTGTTTCATTTCGGTTTTGATCCCCGCTGTCACCTATGGTTTAGGATAATGCAAATGTAGTTTTGATTTTGGTCTCCATATTTTTAATGTTTGGAGGTTTTGGTCCCTAATTTTCCGCTTCGTTTTGATTTTGGTCCCTACTTTTCTGCTTAGTTTTGGTTTTGGTCTCTGTTCTGCTAGGCCATTTCAGCGTTTTTCATCCAAAGTTAACGGTGAGGACCAAAACCAAAAAAAAATAATAATAAAATGTTGAAAGTAATTTCAAAGATGTCAATATATATATGGACCAATTTGGTATTTAGGCCATAAAATAATGACCTGGATTTGAAAAGATCCATGGTCAAATTTAAGTCAAATTAGCGGTTCAGATTTCACAACCACCTACTACTTCATCTGATTTGCTCATCCTAATCGGGTATATGAAATAATTTCTTTTTTTGTGTGTGTGTGTGTGTTCAGCAGAGGGAGGAGAAAGTGCAGTGCGGATTTGAAGCCTAGCAACACCTTCTATTCCCGCAGCTTCACCAATAAAAAAATAAAAATAAAAAGTTAATGAAATTTGACTTAATTACAACTCTTGTTTTTTGAAATTACGGTAAAGTCCCCTGAAAGAATGAATGTGCAGAAGAGAGAGATTAGTTTACCAGGAGGATAACAACGGTAAAGCCACCAACACAAGCAATGAACACCTTCTGGTCGCGGTCACAACAGTTCTTGAGCTCCCAGTTCGGCATTGCAATTTTCCAAAAATCAACAACAACAAGGAAAGGAACGGAACGGAATGATGATATGATAGTGTTGTTGTGTGTGAAATAAGCGCGTTTAGGTGGTGGGTGGGAAAGTTGAGCGAAACAAAGAAAGACTATTATAAAATGTTACAGGGAGTATTTGTTACTCGCATACTCATGTAATTCCCGGTATCGTTATCTTGATAAAAGTCAAACAAGTCAATAAAATTAAGAGAGTATTTATTTAATATAATGCATGATTCATTCATTAATTACAAATTGATATTATACAAATTTTCATATCATTACAATTAATACATATTACTGTATTGTCTCAAAAAAATTTAAATATGTTTTCCTTACTTACTTATAAATCATCGATACAATATACAATCTTTAAGATTTTTCATTTATTTTTTACTTTAATATGGGACAAATTTTTTAGCATTTTTTTATCAAAATAATGGGACGGAGGGAGTATATTTTTTAAATTACCTTATAATAATTATTTTTTTACTCCTAAAAGTGATATGATAATAAAATATTATACAAATAATTAATTGTTATAGAGAATTGAAACAGCATCTTATAAGTAGAATAAAATAAAAATTGTAAAAGAATTTTATGTATAATCTTAGAGACAGTAATAAATAATAAAGTTTAAATATCAAATTAATCCTTATAAATATTTATCATTTTTAAATTGGTTTTTTTTTTATTTTTTTAGTTTCGATGCTTACTTATATGCTTTGGATTACCAAATTTTACACAAATATATATATACATATATATATATATATTAATAAAATAAAAATTGAAACTTACGCATGCTAATAATATAAGTATGAAAATTTATAATTGATGATTAGAAATCAACGGCTAATAATATAAGGATAAAAACTTATAATTAACGATAATGACTAAAAACAAAATGAAATTAAAAAAATTAAAATCCAAAAAATTAAATATAAAGACTAATTTGTTAAAATTCAATATTTAAAATAACCTATAAAACAACAAAGCCAAAGACCTTTTCAAAAAAACTAAAAAAAGGACAAAGAGAGATAGAAGAGATATTTGCCATTTGTTGCCGAATGAAATGGCTGCAGCCTTCAGGCAGGAACAAGGATGGATGACTTGGCTGCGTGTCCTTCGCGAAAAGTCAATAACTATTCATTTCGGTCAATGGCCCATTCCTATATCAAACGAAGAAGCACTGTATACAAAATTAAATTATAAGTCTGCCTAAGACAGCCCAGTTAGTGGCTGCAGGGATATTTAGCATTTCTCCCTCTCCAGATCATGGGTTCTAGTCCCAGACTTCCCATGTAAACAAAAAAAATTAAATTATAAATTAAATAATTTATAAATTAGCTTATATTTAAAAAAAATATACTAATTTTTACAATATATATGTATTAACAAAGCTCAGTACAGTTGGTAGATGATTGTCCCGCTCGGAGGGGATTAATCTTCAGTTGTCAGTCGTAAGACTCCATTGGTGTTAAAAAAAAAAAAAACCAGTACGAAAATTGATTTATATGTTATTTTATAAGTTGTTACTATAACATTTTCTATTTCAGTTTGGTATTTGTTTCCGGATTTAATTTATCTTATTTGAAAATATAAATAATTTTCACTTTTTTTCTTTTAAATTTTTAAAACTAAATAATCACATTCGTTCTTAATTTTGTACTCCATCCAATTTGAAATATAAGAAGAAAAAACCTATTCCACTTAATTTAAAATATTAGAAAAAGTTAATTAACATTTTTAAATTGGCTTAAATACCAAAATCGTCCCTATAAATATTAACGCTTTTGAAATTGGTACATGTAAAAAAAATATTTTGGTTTTGGTCTCTGCATTTACAAAACGTTTTGGTCAAAACATTTTGATTTTTGTCCCTCCTGTTAGACGTGGATGAAAAATGCCGAAAACGTAATGTATTACATTCTATGACCAATTAAGAATGGTATTCTTGCATTAATTCTCAAGGGTAAAAAAACAACTTCTATTATATAAAAGAACCAATTCAAAAACCATGATAGTAGAGGGACCAAAACCTATGAAATCTAGTAACAGATGGACCAAAACCTATCAAATCTAATAATATAGGGACCAAAACAAACTATAACATAATTATAGGAACCAAAATTTAATAAGAGGAACCAAAACCAAAACGTTTTGTAAACGTAGGGACCAAAACCAAATTTTTTTTTATAGGGACCAATTTCAAAGGAGTCAACTTTTACATGGATCATTTTGGTATTTAAGCCATTTAAATTTTGTTTCATTCTCAATATTACTTTCTTAAAACATTCCTAAAACACAAATCGAATAGATATGTAGGACGAAGAGCTCCCTCTCACCAAACTAAACATCCTTCAAAAGAACCTCTTCATTCTCATTTATCTATACTCTAAAAATATATCTAGCCTAGAACTATCATATTTAATAGCTAATCTAGAATAATCTATGCTCTAGAACCCTCCCTGTAATACTATAAATACCCATTGTACTCCCTCATTTTGACAACTTGAATAAGCAATTCTCATTCCCTACTTAGCTTCAAGCTCTAATTCTCTCTTTCTTACATGAGTGCTCTAAGCACTACTAATTGGTCACTTTCCCTTACTGATTTCTGAGCCATTATCCAATGTTGAATCAAGAATTGATATCTTCCACTATCAGTGATCCTGACTCATCCTCGACTAGCTGTACAGATTCTTGCACGACCTCTTGATGCTCCCTTATTCTTCTGTGATTACGACCTCGAAGTATAGCATGACCGCCTCTGCTGAGATTCCTGAAGGTGATCTGACCCAGGTGCGGTTCCACAGCTGCTCCCCTTAGAACGTGGCTAGGGTCTGTAACACCCTCACAATTATTTAGTTAAATTAGGATTTTATAAAAATAGGTACTTGAAAAATTCTTTTTAAATTAAAATACTTAAGAATATTTTTCCAGAAAAACGGACAGAGTTTCCTCTGTTTTACGGACTTTCCCAAAATTTCCAATTTTGTACCTGCTTAAGTTGTTCAGTCCAGCAAACTTTAAAACATAAAACGTTTAAATTTTATCCAGAAACAGATCCTAATGCCCTGAATATCTCAAATAGGGCATACAACTAATACATATCTTTATATTACAAAATAGTAGTTTTTAACATATCTAAAACTGCAGTCCTCTCGTAAATAATAAACAGATACTCCACGTAGTGGAGGTTCAACCTGCTCGGCCAGAAACTGTGTAAGCTCCAATCTCAAAACCTGAAAAATGGTTGTAAGGGTGAGCTTTACACATGAAGTAGAAAGTAGTTCCTAACTAAACATAATGACCTACTAAGTCAAACACATTTAGCACGTAACACATATTTTCAATCATCAAACCAAGCATGCATCACACACAAACAATAGTTTCCCTTAACCACTCTTAAACCCATAACCTTCGCTCTTTTATCTTATTCATGTACTGTTGATTCTCTTTTCTCTCACTCACATCCTATTATCTTTCAATATTGCATTCATTCATTATTTCTTCCTTTTACATTTTTATCGTTTACTTCTCTTTCTTTCTTTTTAATCTTTCTTTACTTCTTTCTTTTTATTAATTTGGCTACAGGGTCTCACGACCAGGCCCACCGACCTAACCTGCACCAAATATTTCCTTTATCATCTAACCACAGGGTCTAACAACCAGATTCATATGACCTAACCTATGTAACAGGGTCTCACGACCAGATCTTTCGACCTAACCTGCGCCATAGGGTCTCACGACCAGATCATACTATCTAACCTGCGTTGGCCACAGGGTCTTACGACCAGATCCCACGATCTAACCTGCGTTGGCCCATTCTTTTATTAATTCTTTTATCAATTGGCCACAGGGTCTTACGACCAGGTCCTCCCGACCTAACCTGTGATAGGTATCCTTTTATTATTCTCATCCTCATTTAATTTATCTTATTTAGTTATTCTTTTCATTTATTATCTTTTCTCTTCTTTAATTTCTTTATAATTTTCCTTCTCTCTTTTGCCTTTCATTATTAACTTCTTATCTCATTCGTCATTCAACACACATTTACCATAGAAACATACTCAACAATTTTCACATTTTATATTTTCAATTCCCTAAGTTTATGTCACGACATTTTTAACTCTTTCTATTCCTTAGTTCTCATTCTAGTTTACATCTCATACATACTTTCTTTTATTTATTATTCAATTATTTGATTTGTTATGTGATACACATTTAACACACAAACATCACAATTCAGCCAGATATACAGAACAATAATCATTTATAATCATTCACAATTAACAACCAGAGTTCATGTTCTTCCAATAAACATACATGATAACATATAGCACTTAGCCTGCATACTCAAATCCAAGTATCAATTTATAGTTCATTTTATTTACTTTCTTACTTTATATTTAATTTAAATTAATTACCGAATAATCAGTTATAAGCATACCCACATATTCTTAGCAAGTATTATATACTAATTAGAAAATACTCCCTAAAGCAAGGTAAAGAACCCCTTACCTCGATGGATGAAAATAAAGGGTTAACCTCACAATCTGGGCTTGTCGACGAGAAGGAGCGGCGATCCGTGAAGCTTTAGTGACCCGGGATGATGAACGGGTCCGTGGCGGTCAACGTCGATGGATGGCGGTGTGTCGGCGGTCGATATCGGCGAATGACGGTGAAGATCGGCGGAGAGAGAGACACGAATTGTAAGGGAGAGAGAGGGCTAGGGGCGGTGGTTGCTTGCTCGTGGTGGTTCGGTGGTTCTTTGGTTAGAGAAAATAAACAAATTAAAAGCTAAGGGAGAAACTAGTGGAGTGGGCTACTATGAACTGGCTTTAGATTTGAGAAGCAAAGTTCCCTTCTCCTTCCTTTCTCTGTGCTGCGTGCTGCGCTGCTGCTTCCTTCTTCCCTCTATCTCAAGCGATTTCTTTTTCTTTCATTTTTTGTTTCATTTCTATTCACGGGGTGGGGGGTACTTGGGCTTTCATCCGTTTTCTTTTTCTTTCATTTTTGTTTCATCTCTGTTCACGGGGTGGGGGGTACTTGGGCTTTGGGTAGTTAGTATATATACTTATATTATAGTTACGGTGGGTGGTAGTAGATCATTAGGAAATTATATATATTTTTTTTTTATATTTTGTGCTTATTTGTGGGTAAATGTGTGTAAGTATTTTGGATTATAATCAAAAGTTTGATGATCCCAAAAATAAAATATATTTAAGTACAACAATATTATATTTTTAATTACTCAAAATAATTAAAAAAATAATAAGGTTACCGGTCCATACATATGGCTATTGCGAAAGAAAAAGTATCGAAATTCAAAAGTAAATATATTTTCTCAATTCTGATGTTAAACTTGATAAAATATAATATTTATAATTTTGAAATAGAAGATCATTGTATATAATTTATACCGATAATATATTAAAACCGGTCCAGAAGCTAAAAATAAAACAAAATCCGAACGCTATGAAAATTTACAGAGGCCGCTCAAAATATTAAATTAAACATATCTTTTTAAAGAAACTATTTATAAAAATGCCTTTAGGACTTGTCAGTTGAACTCTCTGTCAAAATATTAATTAAACTAAATAAAAGTACTCTTTTATTTTAGAAAAAAAAAACGCATGATAACAAATCTACACTTATTTTTTACTAGAAAACATATTTCAATTATAATGACGAAATCAAAATTTTATTATGACACTCAAATCTTGAAAACATCATATTAAATCATTTTATTACTTTATTATTAATATTCTATTATTATACGTTTCTAACACTAAAAGATCCTTTTTCAACACTCATTTAGCCTTGTTATTATTATTACTATTATTTTAATCACGCTATTATTCTAATTACACTTGGGATTAAAATTTGGGATGTTACATTTCTCCCCCACTTATGAGAATTTCGTCCCCGAAATTCCGTTAAATTCCGTCAAATGGAGAACCATCCAGCTAATGGGGTTCCTGTCGGTTCTATTTCCCTACTTCCGATGTGTTTTGGTCCATTCTTCTTAGTATGGTCATGTCTGTCCTCGGACACTACGTATCTCCTCTATCGTGACAGGATTCACCATTTCCTTATTATTAAAGTTCCATCTTCCATTTATTGGGTTGAAATCCTCCCCCACTTAGCATCAACTTACCTGCTTACTCCAATGCCAGGAAGCAGGAAATCGAACATGTCGGCTCCTGATTGCCTTTCATACGATTCTTAACAAAGAGTGCAAGAATCTAACAACAACAGGAAATAGAATCTTTGGAATTCACGAGGAATCTGTGACTTCGCTTAAAGAAAATGGCATAAGACTATGCGATCCAAAGACTTTTCGCAGAATGTAGCAGCTTATGGCTAGAAATTTCTCGGAACCGGATCGAATAAATAAGGCTGGAACTCCAGGAACGATGGATATTCTAAGATAAGAAACAAGGAGAAGATTGTAAATTCACAATGTTTAGTAGACTGGAGCGAGAAATCTTTGATCCGTGATCAAAATCGCTAATTCGAGGTCATGTCAAACCAAGAAGAATGAGGAGGAAGGGATCTACTTGCAGGAATTGGGGTACTAATTAAGGCTTTCAGATTTATTATTAAATTCTTAAACGATTTTCGATGGTCAAAGGTTGGAGGTTGGCAAGTATTCTTGACGTTTGAACATTCTATTAAACACTATTTTAGACCAACGACACTCAAGACATACCTTGGGAGTATGTCAGCAATCCCTTACAACCCTCTTCACATTAGACCTTAAGGAAAGCTTGAATGAATTTGATACAGAACAAGAAAGCTAATGAAATTTGACCTTTCTGTCACCTTAAGACTTGCACTACTTCCGACATCGAGAGTCGTGTTGGGTTGACAAGTTTGAGAAGGTTGTGGTGTCTGACCACGTATGGTTTTCTCCATACTGTATGGTGATTGGCGGGTCCAAGAGGGTCTCCATCATGACAAGAATCGGGTAGATACAGGCATTGGAGACGATAACGTGATTAGATACATGTCAAGCAAGAAGATGAAGAAAATCATCCTAAAGAATGCATTTTTACTAGATATTCATAGAAAAAGGCATTTCCTCCGGACTAATGGTTGACTTCGTCCATACTCCGACACTTGTGAGTACCAACTTTGATTATTAGGGAAAGGTTCTTTCGGCTAAACGTCCAGATTTAATCAGCTAGGAGTAACGGATTCCGACTATGGTTCCTTACTCCCCCACTTGGCATTGACATACCTGGCTGTGTCAATGCCAAATAATAGGCTTGTTCAGTTCTAAGGATCGTCTATCTAACTTTTTGATGGTTCTTCGAGATTGAAGATGGCACCTGTTAAGGAGAATTGGGTCATATTGAATTTCTACGATTTGGCGAATTCTCGCGTCTACTTCTATGTTCTCCCACTTGATGCTTGAGGCTCGAAAAGAGTGAAGATGTGAAGAAGAAACACGAAGCACTCAAGGAGAAGCTTAATGATCTTTGCAAGGTGATCAAGGATGTGCTGGGTGACAAGGTCGAGAAAGGTTCATGCCCGTACAGACATCGAGGTTAGCAGCATGACTGGGTACATGTCAAGCAAGAAGACAATGGAGATTATCCCAGAGAATGCACTTTCATTAAGGAATCATTAATAGATGTACTTTCTACAGAGCGATGATTGACTTGATCGATCTCGGTGAGGGTACCTCGTGCAGTGGTCCAGCTTTATTCATACGAGGTAACTGAATCGAGTAGACAAAACTAGAACTCCGTGAACGTCTGATATTTACCAGACAAACATAGGGAAAATCAAGAGTTCACCAACCTTAGTTGGTTGAAACACGAATGCACTTGGTTAGGATTGAAATCGTTGCATCAAATTTGGTTCAGAACCATGAAGATCAAAATAAGAAGATGGAGGTTTACTCGCACGAATGGAATCATTACTTACGGTTCAACGAAACACGACTAAAGCTTGAATGACACTTTGTGCCCATGGATCGAGGCAGGCCAACACTCTTAGGGGTTTACATCATTTCCAAGACTAAGGGTCAGGTTAAGCTTACTATCTGTTGGTGCTCAATTGCTAAGATCATCTAATCTCAGCATGGAGACTTTATGGAATTGTCAAAACTTTTTTATTTATTTATTTATTTATTTATTTTATTTTATTTTTTTGGCTAGAAACATCTGATTTGGTTCTTCGTGCAATTTAGAAGGGGTTCCTAAGGCCAGCTTGGTTTTCTCCAGGATGCTGCATGAAGGGTTCGAAAGGCACTGTCTGGTTGGCTTCCTTCCTCCTAAAGGTGGTACTTCTTAGGAAATTCTATTTCGGATCGGTTTTGGTTTTAGTTAGGAGCTTCCAATGGCATCGACCATGAATAGGTGCGAAGATCGAGGTGATCAGTCCCAATCTCCCATCTATCAATAGCAACATCATTGGAGCGGTTATTGATGATATTATCACTTAACAGATGCAAGGATCAGAGTGATCGGTTCTGACCTCACATTCCATCAAACGACAACACCATCGCCGAATTCAATTAAAGTTAAACCTGTGTTCCATGGCTTAACGCTATCACTACGCTTCCAAATCTTATCACTTAGTTCCTATAATTATATGTGTTTCCCTATAAATATATAAATATATATATAGGAACGAGTGCTTACTCAACTAAGCATACTAACCTATATACATCTATATTTATCCATCTAATTAGTTAACATAAGACTTGACACTATCTATTGGTTACTCGCTTGTTGAGTAAACCACAGGAGTTATGAGTTCAAACTCCAAAGGCCGAGGAAAAACTGCTCTGATACCATAATGTAACACCCTCACAATTATTTAGTTAAATTAGGATTTTATAAAAATAGGTACTTGAAAAATTCTTTTTAAATTAAAATACTTAAGAATATTTTTCCAGAAAAACGGACAGAGTTTCCTCTGTTTTACGGACTTTCCCAAAATTTCCAATTTTGTACCTGCTTAAGTTGTTCAGTCCAGCAAACTTTAAAACATAAAACGTTTAAATTTTATCCAGAAACAGATCCTAATGCCCTGAATATCTCAAATAGGGCATACAACTAATACATATCTTTATATTACAAAATAGTAGTTTTTAACATATCTAAAACTGCAGTCCTCTCGTAAATAATAAACAGATACTCCACGTAGTGGAGGTTCAACCTGCTCGGCCAGAAACTGTGTAAGCTCCAATCTCAAAACCTGAAAAATGGTTGTAAGGGTGAGCTTTACACATGAAGTAGAAAGTAGTTCCTAACTAAACATAATGACCTACTAAGTCAAACACATTTAGCACGTAACACATATTTTCAATCATCAAACCAAGCATGCATCACACACAAACAATAGTTTCCCTTAACCACTCTTAAACCCATAACCTTCGCTCTTTTATCTTATTCATGTACTGTTGATTCTCTTTTCTCTCACTCACATCCTATTATCTTTCAATATTGCATTCATTCATTATTTCTTCCTTTTACATTTTTATCGTTTACTTCTCTTTCTTTCTTTTTAATCTTTCTTTACTTCTTTCTTTTTATTAATTTGGCTACAGGGTCTCACGACCAGGCCCACCGACCTAACCTGCACCAAATATTTCCTTTATCATCTAACCACAGGGTCTAACAACCAGATTCATATGACCTAACCTATGTAACAGGGTCTCACGACCAGATCTTTCGACCTAACCTGCGCCATAGGGTCTCACGACCAGATCATACTATCTAACCTGCGTTGGCCACAGGGTCTTACGACCAGATCCCACGATCTAACCTGCGTTGGCCCATTCTTTTATTAATTCTTTTATCAATTGGCCACAGGGTCTTACGACCAGGTCCTCCCGACCTAACCTGTGATAGGTATCCTTTTATTATTCTCATCCTCATTTAATTTATCTTATTTAGTTATTCTTTTCATTTATTATCTTTTCTCTTCTTTAATTTCTTTATAATTTTCCTTCTCTCTTTTGCCTTTCATTATTAACTTCTTATCTCATTCGTCATTCAACACACATTTACCATAGAAACATACTCAACAATTTTCACATTTTATATTTTCAATTCCCTAAGTTTATGTCACGACATTTTTAACTCTTTCTATTCCTTAGTTCTCATTCTAGTTTACATCTCATACATACTTTCTTTTATTTATTATTCAATTATTTGATTTGTTATGTGATACACATTTAACACACAAACATCACAATTCAGCCAGATATACAGAACAATAATCATTTATAATCATTCACAATTAACAACCAGAGTTCATGTTCTTCCAATAAACATACATGATAACATATAGCACTTAGCCTGCATACTCAAATCCAAGTATCAATTTATAGTTCATTTTATTTACTTTCTTACTTTATATTTAATTTAAATTAATTACCGAATAATCAGTTATAAGCATACCCACATATTCTTAGCAAGTATTATATACTAATTAGAAAATACTCCCTAAAGCAAGGTAAAGAACCCCTTACCTCGATGGATGAAAATAAAGGGTTAACCTCACAATCTGGGCTTGTCGACGAGAAGGAGCGGCGATCCGTGAAGCTTTAGTGACCCGGGATGATGAACGGGTCCGTGGCGGTCAACGTCGATGGATGGCGGTGTGTCGGCGGTCGATATCGGCGAATGACGGTGAAGATCGGCGGAGAGAGAGACACGAATTGTAAGGGAGAGAGAGGGCTAGGGGCGGTGGTTGCTTGCTCGTGGTGGTTCGGTGGTTCTTTGGTTAGAGAAAATAAACAAATTAAAAGCTAAGGGAGAAACTAGTGGAGTGGGCTACTATGAACTGGCTTTAGATTTGAGAAGCAAAGTTCCCTTCTCCTTCCTTTCTCTGTGCTGCGTGCTGCGCTGCTGCTTCCTTCTTCCCTCTATCTCAAGCGATTTCTTTTTCTTTCATTTTTTGTTTCATTTCTATTCACGGGGTGGGGGGTACTTGGGCTTTCATCCGTTTTCTTTTTCTTTCATTTTTGTTTCATCTCTGTTCACGGGGTGGGGGGTACTTGGGCTTTGGGTAGTTAGTATATATACTTATATTATAGTTACGGTGGGTGGTAGTAGATCATTAGGAAATTATATATATTTTTTTTTATATTTTGTGCTTATTTGTGGGTAAATGTGTGTAAGTATTTTGGATTATAATCAAAAGTTTGATGATCCCAAAAATAAAATATATTTAAGTACAACAATATTATATTTTTAATTACTCAAAATAATTAAAAAAATAATAAGGTTACCGGTCCATACATATGGCTATTGCGAAAGAAAAAGTATCGAAATTCAAAAGTAAATATATTTTCTCAATTCTGATGTTAAACTTGATAAAATATAATATTTATAATTTTGAAATAGAAGATCATTGTATATAATTTATACCGATAATATATTAAAACCGGTCCAGAAGCTAAAAATAAAACAAAATCCGAACGCTATGAAAATTTACAGAGGCCGCTCAAAATATTAAATTAAACATATCTTTTTAAAGAAACTATTTATAAAAATGCCTTTAGGACTTGTCAGTTGAACTCTCTGTCAAAATATTAATTAAACTAAATAAAAGTACTCTTTTATTTTAGAAAAAAAAAACGCATGATAACAAATCTACACTTATTTTTTACTAGAAAACATATTTCAATTATAATGACGAAATCAAAATTTTATTATGACACTCAAATCTTGAAAACATCATATTAAATCATTTTATTACTTTATTATTAATATTCTATTATTATACGTTTCTAACACTAAAAGATCCTTTTTCAACACTCATTTAGCCTTGTTATTATTATTACTATTATTTTAATCACGCTATTATTCTAATTACACTTGGGATTAAAATTTGGGATGTTACAGGGTCCGGGATCTCAAGTTGAGTGTGGCCTCTCCACACCCAACCCCTTGGAGAGGCCTCCCATGCTCTTTCTCACGAAGGCCATACAGTGACGTCTATTCAATATGCCATCTGCTCGTTGTGGCATCAGCATCCACCAACAAAACAACGAGACAGGAGAGAGTAAGCATTCCGAACGACGTATCGTCGACGGTGTGGGTTTACAATAGGAGACATATTAAGACAATGAAAACGTAGCACAAAAACACATATAAAGTACACAATACATGCTCATCATCATCATCAACATCAAATAATAATTCACCAGCACAAGCTTACTTTCACTTATCAATATCATTAATTTCTCTTTCTCAAGTTCCTTCCTCAACAACATCATATCTTATGAGTCTTTTGATTGCATTCCTTTCCATCATCATACAGTCTCATTCACTTTTCCATTCTTTCATTATCGATATCATTTCTCATTATTGTAATATTCATCTTTTTTTAATTAAACATTATGAATTCATGTCCTTCAATGATGCGGGGAATTGGTCATCATTGAGGAGGTTGGTTAGCACACACGACTACATCTCCTCGTATCCACCCATGCCTAAGTCGGAAGTAAACAGGAGTATAGGACCTTCTCCATGCAGGCTGGCTGCCAAAACATATCATAATCATCTCATTTCATCATCATATCACAATTCATCATAATCAAGATCATCGGGCCCAACAGCAACACGGACAGCCACCTCGTTCCTGTCCCTCTCCACTATTCACGAATTGCCATAGGGGTGACAACACTATTCCAGTTGGCCGTGCAGGACTTACCACAGTTATTCGGGACCGGCTCACCCATACCACATATGGAATTCGCCCCGCCCAGAATAGTACTGAAGGCATCATGACGTTTTACCGCCCTAGCCTATCCTAACGCAATCATCTCTTGAGTATCCGCAGATAACCCAGGGTATCTTCCTCTCCACTACTTCACACTCGTACTCGCCACATTAGTCAATGTCTTTTAAAGTTTTATTATTAAATTTCAGGCTTATTAACTTGGTCGACTCATTCTTGGTGCATCACTTCAATGAGCCTCGACCTCTAACAGATTCTTTTCTTTTCCCCAACAATAGCATTGTACAAGGCTTCGAGTTTCAGCAACTGTTTGGCACCACGACCATCGCATAGCTCACATGGTTGACTTAGAGTCCTAGCCTCATGGAGATTCCGTTAGACACCACGGCCATCACATAGCTTGCATGGCTGACTTGAAGTCCTAGCCTTACAGGTGTTCCTCAGAAAGTTACTTGCGTACAAGCATCGTTCCATAATCACATTCTTTGGCCAACAACATTTCCATTCAAACTTGCACAATCACAAGAACACCACTTATCTCTTATACTCTGTTACTCTTTGATCATTATCAATATCAACTTCCAACTTATCTTATCTCAGGGACAGAATTCATATCTTGTAGTACATTAACTTTGAATCATCATTCATGATCTTGTTCTCATATCACCATTGTTTCGAATTAAACTTTCTCAATATCAGGAGCTTAACTTGTCTCTTGTATCACATCACTTTTAATCCACATCTTTTATTCTCATACTGAACTTACTTTCTTTACAATGTTTTCATATCTTTCGAATTATTCTGAGTCTCACTTATCCTTTCATGATTTCCATTGTCTTACTTAGATGAAATCCAGAGTCAAGACGTAGCAGACGTCTCTCAGCAAATTAATCATAAGCAACAATAGGTATAATATTAATCATGCATAAATAAATAAATGAGAGCATACTATTATCAGAACATCATCGAATTAAACTTATCATGACATATTTGTGGTATTTGTCTCTTTCGTATAAGTGGTCACACAAACACAAACAATTGCCACTATACTACTGACTCAGAACCACGAAGTTTCGACCTTTGAGATGATCGAGAACGTCCTAATATGTTACCTAAATACCACAGTGTCTTAAGGAAGCTTCTCTTTCACCTCAGAAGATGTGCAGGTCTCCAAGCGTCCCCCTCGAATTTTCGATCCGCTATTCCTTTCCCCGCTCTCTTCCCGCAATCCGAAACTAAAACATTAGATGCTTACGTTAAGATCATATCAATAGATTTATTCTTAAACCTCTCTAATGAAACACTCCTTGTATATCATCTTACTTTATAAGAAAAGTAATAAGTTTATGATTACACTTGTTATTATTGGAAAAAGATCTGAAAATAAGAACTTTCCCTTCCCTTGAAAATTACTTTTCACAAATACTTGATTAATAATGAAGTTGACTAATAAAATCAGAGTTTGCGGAAACATAGTAGAATAATCATATTATACTCCCAAAATATATCAAGTGTAACAAGTCCACGGATACCAAATAAGTATTATTATGAAACTAAATTCCTCTTATAATACCTCTTTCAAAATATGTATCATATAAATTCTATTAAAAATAGAAATGTTATAGAGCTGGTCACTGGTCCTCTGTCCAAACAGCCATCTGGTCGGATTCTCGATATCTGCATGAAGGGTTCCCAACCCGCACTTTCTATACTCTGCATGCACCTAAGGGACATCTCCCTTAACTGACTTTTGTGCCAACTAGATACACGATCAACACCTAATAAGGGCATGGGGGTTAGCTATACATATTCGCATAATCAAATGACAATAAAACTAACATACACAAGTAATCATATAGCAAATCAGAATGCATAACCATATGAGCACACCCGGTTAATCATAACAAGTCTTTCAATGTAGGTGGCATGATGCATGATTTCCATCCAGGCCTCCATCATCTTTGATATCTGTCAATAGATATCTCAGTGTTCCCAGAACACTAACATACGTTCCCAGAACGTATAGCAAATCATACTTGGAATATAAACAAGCACCACTCCCAGAGTGTGCAGCACGTTCCCAGAACGTATAGCAAACCATACTTGGAATATAAACAAGCATCACTCCCAGAGTGTGCATCACGTTCCCAGAACGTATCAAGAAACCATGTCCCAGACACTGGCCACATTCCCAGAATGTGTCATCAAGTAGGTTGCACACCAATGTGTTCCCAGAACACATCAAAGAAACCATGTCCCAGACACTGGCCACATTCCCAGAATGTGTCATCAAGTAGGTTGCATCAGTTTGGTACTCCCAGAGTACAGGGTCATCATGTTCCCAGAACATGAGAAACAACACTTGCCAACCTATTTCATCACCCTTCACTTTGCATGAAAGCACACATAATTACTAAGATTGGTCTTTCCTTTAATCTCAATTAATTAATTAGCATTACGACTTAAGTCTTAAACTCATTTCAATGATAAATTTAGGGTATTAAATTAATTACCATACTTCATTAAATTCACCTTTGAACTTAACTAGGTAATTAACATTGTGCTTGAGTAGACAAAGCATTCTCATAATCATCAGCATCACATAATAAGGAAAAATTAAGGTTTGTTAAAGTTTCAGGTCCTAATCGGTTACAACCTCTTCTAACCGGTTTAGACCGTATCAATTCATAAAATGCAACACTTGATTTTTAAATCCTTTTCCTTTGCTCTCTCAATTACAGACCCAACACAACTTCCTTTCTGACTTAATACCTTAACCATAACAAATCTAATCATTGAAATATTGTTTAAGTCATAATTCAAAGCACAATTCCATAAACTTCCCTTTGAAGTTATCATAAACATTAAGGCATAAACTCATCGAAGTTCAACTATAATTAAACAACACCTTGGTCATTAAATTACAGTGATAGACCCTCTGAAATTTGACTTTGAATTGAGTACATTTGATAGGAATCACTCAAACAATTAAAAAACTGTTTTGTTCTGAATGCTGTCAGCTAGTAACTAGTTACTGCAACTCAGTAACTGGTTACTGGTTGCAGAATTTGCACTAAAAAGTGGGGTTTGACATACCAAATTCTTTAATACTCAATTCCAATCCAATTCAAGGCATAAACAGAGTTTTATTACCTTAATATAAACATGTTCCAATGCTCAACATGTCACAAATTCATGTATTCAAAATTTATATAGCAGGCATACGTACATAAATCACATATAAGTTCCATGTATAACATTATGATAATTATACAATATTCCGTCAATTCGTTAAATCACCATGCTCATATTATACATGTAGTTCCCATAAGATAGGTTAATATAAGTTATTTGAGATGGGTTTAAAAGAAAGATGATTGAAATGACTTTTTCATTGTTTTTCTTCAATTTTCTAGTTTCAGGTACAGCTAGTAACCGGTTACTGCAAGTCACTAACCGGTTACTGACTGCAGAAAATACTAAAAAGAGGGTTTTTCAATACCATTTTCAATCACACCTCATTTTAACCCAAACCAACCCCAAACAGAACTTCATTTCCATAAACTAAACATGTTTGAACACTGAAACTAACAAGAAACTTGTTGATTTCATTTCCATTCCTCATTATGCATAAAAACCATAATTTCAACAACTTCAAGTATCAAACTCACATGTACTCAGAATTAGCATGGTTTAAGCATCAAATAAGTTCACTTGCAGCATATTAAACTTATTCAAACAAGTGTTATATTTCAATTTGGTCTCCATGCCAATATCCTATTCCAAAATTAATGCCCTTAAGCCTCATGGTGGCTCATCTTACTTTCTCAACATATTTATTCTCATTCTAGCAAATAGTAAGCTTCCCCCTTACCTTAGGTTCGTGCTTGAACAAGATTTGAGCAGATATTTGAGGTAGAACACCAAACACCCAAAACTCCTCCTCAAACAAGAACCGTTTTGACAGGGTAGATTGTTCAAGGAATTTGGAACATGAAATGGACATGGAAATTAGGGAAAATGGTCATTATCAAAACCATGCAACATGAACTTTGAAAGGAAGTCAAGTCTAGAACAAGAGAAGGCTTGAGCTTACCAAAATCGAAGCTCAAAGTCAGTTCCAGAAACCCAATACAGAACTGTGACAGTTTTGAACCTCCAACTTCGTGAATGGATTTCTCCTAGCTCAGGAACTCTCAACTCACAAACCTTATATCAATACAAAGCCCTTGATTCAAGCTTTGTAATGGTATATCACTCGAAATCTAACTCTTAACAAAGAAGGATAATCGAACGAAACACAACAAGAACCCTAAAACAGAGATTGATACCAACACACTCACAAAACCCCAACTTTGATCTGATTAATGGCCTTATATAGCAAGATTAGAGAGCCATGCATGTTGACACGTCCTAACCCACCAACAGAAGGATGAATTCGTGGCAAATTTCTGGGTTTTGGCTTGATTACTCATCAAATTCCACTTCCTCTTATGAGCTGTCTGCACTCACTAACCGGTTACTGGGCACTGGTAACCGGTTACTCCAATGCAAAAATTCAAAAATTAAGATTTTAATTCCTTTCCTTCTAAAAACCTTTCTAATATTCTAATTAGGTCCCAACCCAAGGACTAAATTACAATATTCATATTTTTGTACAAAATAACCATATAAAAATATTATTTTTATATATAAAAACACATAATGTACAAAAACTAAAACTTTCCAAACCAATATAAATCAATTATAAAATAATTGTTATAATTAATTTCTTGGTTATTTGGGAGACGAAAATTAGGGGTGTTACATCTAAAACATTTTAAAACATTTCTAACTTTGAAGAATCACCATGATACTCATTTTCGTCAAATAACTTTTCAAGACACATTGCCAATATCCAAATGACTTTAAGACCAAAACAAATCTATAAAGTTTTGGTTTAAAACCATAAACATTTTCAAGAGGCTTAAAAAGGATTCCAAAAACAACTTTTTATTATCATTACATTCCTCCGAACTCTCCTGAAATTAACATCTTGAATTTATAAGAAAATCACTTATAAGTCTTATACCAAAAACCCTAAAAGCCAAAACACTTAACTAACATTTTTTTTAAAACCTTAGTACCATAAAATAAGAAGTGGGACAACATTATATTCATTTATTTAATTTAAATTACATAATCAATTAAATTAAGTCTTTAAACTACCATATCATCAACTAAAACAATTTTTCACACATGCACACTTAACTTAACATGATTTTGACTAAGTTATCATATCAAACACTTTAGGACAGCATTACACATAAACATTGCAATGTCACTTAAACACATTTAAACATTTCTAAAAATCAATTCTCCTTATCTAAAAATTTACATACACATTATAATTATAAACAATCAAATCACACATTTACACTTACTAATCTTAACTAGTCAAACAATAGTTCAAGTCAACTATCCTACTTACATTCTCTTACTCAAAACCGAATTCACACATGAAACTAAAACAAACTAAATTTTCTATTTTCCTTCTTCAAAATAAATTGAAATCACTTAAACTTTTAATTTTGGTTTAAATTTATAATCATGAACAAACACAATCAATCAAGCTTAATAAAATAACAAAACCTATATTAATCCAAAATCACTTTTCACACTTAAAAATTACGGCCCAAAACCATATACAAGTCTTATACTAAAAATCCTTAAAGTGAAACACTCAAGCTAATTCTTTTTCAAACCTTGTTATAATAAAATCTCAAGTTGGACAACATCATATATATATATATATATATATATATATATAATTAAAATCATGTATTTAATCAAATAAGGTTCCTAAACTATTACATCTATAACCTAAACATTTTTCCTAACACTTACGCAACCAAACATAAATTTTTTACTCACTTTTCAATATTAACACATAGTGGACGGAAACTTTAAAAAAAATAATTTCCTATACATACATGCATTCTACTTCTCAAAAATCATTTTCCATGCAACAAATAATTTTTCTATGCATTTTTGGACTTAGAACTGTAACACCCCTAATTTTCGTCTCCCAAATAACCAAGAAATTAATTATAACAATTATTTTATAATTGATTTATATTGGTTTTGAAGGTTTTAGTTTTTGTACATTATGCGTTTTTATATATAAAAATATGAGATATATTTTTATATGGTTATTTTTGTACAAAAATGTGAATATTGTAATTTAGTCCTTGGGTTGGGACCTAATTGCAATATTAAAAAGGTTTTTGAAGAAAGAGTAATTAAATTATTAATTTTTGAATTTTATCAGTATGTAACCGGTTAGAAGGGCTCTGTAACCGGTTACACGATGAACACAGAAAGTAGGATTAGTGCGTTTGATGAGTAATCACGCATTTTAACCCAGAAATTGCCACGAATCAACCCTAATCTTAGTGGAGATCAACGTGTCAACTTGCATGACACTCAAATCCCTCTATAAATAGCTTTCCTTGCTCTGATTAAAGTCCATTTTTGCTCCTGAATTGCTGAAGCTCTGTTTTAGGGTTCCATAATATTTCTGTTCGATTCTCAGTCTGTGTTGAGAGATAGAAAACGAGTGATACACTTTTACAAAGCTCACATCAAGGGCTTTGTATTGATATAAAATTTGTGAGTTGAGAGTCCCTGAATCAAGAGAACGAAGCTTGCAAAGTAAGGGTGTTGGTGCTGTCAAACCTCAGCTTCTGGTTTCTGGAGCTGACTTTGAAGCTTGATTTTGGTAAGCACACAAACCCTTGTGATTTCAAATCTGTTCCTACCACTAGTGCATGTTGCAGAGAACTCAATTTGACCATTTTCCCCAATTCTTAATTTGGTTTTGCATGTCAAATTCCCTGGTTTTGGTACCCTGTCCAACTCTATCAGCATGGAGTAGATTCAATGGGAATTTGTGTTGGAGCCTTTCTCTCTGCAAAGTTTTGGATCAAGCACAATTTAGAGGTAAGGGGGAAGCTTACTATTTGCTAGAATGAGGAAAAACATATTGGTAAATAGGATGAGTCACCAAGAGACTCTAAGGGCATAGTTGGAATTAGTTTTATGGCTTGGAGGCCAATTTAAGCTCATTTCTGTTTTTGAGCAATCATAATATGATGCATGCAAGCTGTTGTGATGACAATTTCATGACTTAATTGGATATTATGTGAATTGATGCATTAAGTTGTGATATATGTGCAATTATGTGCAATTTGAGTATCCATATTGAATGCATGCAATATAGATATGTTTCTGTGGTTGAACACACTAGTATTAAGGTATGTGAACTCTATTTATGAATGAAATTGGTTAAATTTGAGTATGGTGGAAAATGGTATGAAAAACCTCATTTTTCAGTGTATTTCTGCCAAATCTAACCGGTTAGTCGAAATCTGTAACCGGTTAGAGACTGTCAATTTTCAAAGAAAATGAATTTCTGAAATTGGCTAAATGTCCATACCATTTGTACTCAAGTTTAAGCTAAAATTTCATACAGAGACCAATCTAAAACTATGTGTTGAGCATTGATTGGTTTAGATTGGAGGAGATGAGTTAATACCTTAATACCAAATGATAATTTCAAGAGGAAATTATGCATAAATGAAATTGGATTATGACTTAGATCTTTTGAATGATATTATGTGTTGAACTTGAGGTATTCTGATATGCTAAGGCCTTGTGATTGGATTGAGTAGAGTATTCAAGAAAAGATTCTTTGAAAATCAGTGGTTTTATAATCAGGTCTGTAATTCTAATCGGTTAGGTGATGATGTAACCGGTTAGTACCCGAAACTTAAAAATAAAAGTTAAGTTTTTGAGTAAGGATTTGTTAATACCAATGAGTAATTCTCTCAATCCAGGTCTATGAGTATATGCTAAATTTAAATTCAAAGGTGAATTTTATTGGTAAAGCCATACCTCAAGATATCATTCAGAAGTTGTGGTTTCTAAGTCATAATAATGGAAATAAAGGGAACACGACCCTGTACTCTAGGAGTACTAAACTGATGCAACCTACTTGATGACACATTCCGGGAATGTGGCCATTGTCTAGGACATGGTTTCTTGGACACGTTCTGGGAACGTGATGCACACTTTGGGAGTGGTGCTTGATTTTATTCCAAGTATGGTTTGCGATACGTTCTGGGAACGTATGTTAGTGTTCTGGGAACACATTGGTATAATAATGGAATTAAAGATAAAACCAACCTTGATGATTGTGCATTCATATAGAATGGAAGTTTGGTTGGTAGGAACGTTTATCATATTCTGGGAATATAAGGAGGGTACTCCGGGAGTACCAAATTGTAACCTACTTGATGACACATTATAGATATGTGGCCAGTGTCTGGGACCTGGTTATATACGTTCTGGGAACGTATGTTGGTGTTCTGGGAACACTTTGATAAGCAACCTACTGGATGACACATTATAGATATGTGGCCAGTGTCCGGGACCTGGTTTTTATACGTTCTGGGAACGTATGCGTTCTGGGAACGTGATGCACACTCTGGGAGTGATGCTTATTTATCCAAGTATGGTTTGCTACACGTTCTGGGAACGTGATGCACACTCTGGAAGTGAATGCTTATCATCCAAGTATGGTTTGGCATTACGTTCTAGGAACGAATGTCAGTGTTCCGGGAACACAACGGTGTATTGGATGGACGTCCAAGATGGACTTTTAGAGGCCTAAATTGTGGAAGGAAATCATGCATCATGCCACCTGCATTGAAAGAATTATTCAGATTAACCGGGTGTGCTCATATGATTATGCATCATGACTTGCTACATGTTAACTTGTGGATGTTAGTTTTATTCTCATTTGATTATGCGAATATGTATAGCTAACCCCCATGCCCTTATTAGGTGTTGATCGTGCATCTAGCTTGCACAAGAATTAGTAAGGGGAGATGTCCCTTAGGTGCTTGCAGGGTGTAGAAAATGTGGGTTGGGAACCCGTTGTGCAGATATCGAGGATCCGACCAGAAGGATGTTTGGACAAGGGACCAGTGACCAGCTCTATAACATTTCTATTTTTAATAGAATTTATATGATACATATTTTGGAAAAAGGTATCATAAAAGGAATTCAGTTTCATCATAATACTGATTTTATAATAATGGACTTGTTACACTTGATATATTTTGGGAGGGTAATATGGTGATTTTACTATGTTTCCGCAAACTCTGATTTTACGAGTCACCTTCATTATTAATCAAGTATTTGTGAAAATAAATTTTCCAGGGAAGGGATAATTTCTTATTTTCAGATCCTTCTCCAACGATAACAAGTCCAAGTATTCATAAACTTATTACTTTTCTCTTAAAGTAAGATGATATACAAGGAGTGTTACATACGCTGGTCATCGATATCTGCAATGGTCCTGACTCTTGGTCCTTGGGTGTGTGGTCCAATACGCTGGTCATCGATATCTGCAATGTTTCCTGGGAAGTATGTAGATTCACAATGCAGAATCAAAGAGCTTTTGATGATGTCAAATAAACAGACTCGGCTTGTGCTTAGCGTTAGACAAGTCAGACTTATCAGCGCAAGCGTTTAGCTAAAGGTTCAAGCTCTGCAGAGGCTCGGAATCCTTGTTTTGCGTATGCGTTCCGCCAAAGGCAGAGGCTCGGCAGAAGCTCGGAAAACTAGGGTTCTTCGCTACCTGCATCAAGTCAGCTTTTGTAGCTCAAGCTCAGCTTTGACTCGGCCCGTGATCAAGGCCAAAGTTCATCCAAGTTTGCAAGCTCGGTTCTTCTTTTCAAGGCAGTAAGCTCGGATGATGATTTGCTCGGTACTCGCTCGGATTAAGCTCGAAACAGCCACAACATCAGATAGAGTAAATAAGCTCGGGTTGATCGTTCTAAACTTGAAAATTTGCCGACGCTCAGATCAAGCTCAGAAACACCAAGCTCGACCAAAGCCAAAATCTCGGCAATCTCTGTTCATCGTCTTCAACAATGCATCGTCTTCAACCTTCGGACTCTGCTCGACTGTTCCGTACTTTTTATTACCGTTGAGTCTAGGTAGAAGTCCTAGGTTTAGCTCCTATGCTCTGACAAGTTTGAAATTCAAAATGAGTTAAATCAAAGGTTGGTGAACTGTCACCATCACTGCTCTACTGTCTAAATGTTACCGTTGGAAACCCCATCTTCGTACAGCTCTCTTTCTCTCTTTCTCTGCAGAAAAGAGGAGACTATAAAAGAGGGGGTCTTCAATGTTAAAACGATGGATTCTTTGATAACCATTTTTCTCAGAACTTAAACTTTCATTTTTACTCTAGAAAAAGAAAAACAGAGCAGAAATCACAAACTCACAGAGGAGAAGAACTTTAGATTTTCATACGAACTTAGAGAGTTAAAAACTTTCAAATCTTAACTCTAAGTTCGAATCAGTTCTTCTCTGTGAAACCCTTCTAGAATTGACTCACTCGTTATTCAATCTTTCATCATATTCGAAGAGTGTTTCGAATTGGAGCCATACACTTTCATCATCTTCTTCGCTGTATTTGCTGTTGTGAGAAGCTGGTCTTTGATCGAGAAAGCTTCGATTTGTAAAGGTTCCAAAGAGGTTCTTTGGTCGTCGATTTGTTGTGGGTAGTTTGTCACGAGTTTGGTACACTCGTTTGACTGGATAGGTCTAGAGGGGTAAGCTCTTGTAAATCCTTTGTAACCCAGAAAATCGATTTTTAGTGAAAGCTCTCTGAAAGGTTTTCAGAGGGGACTGGACTAGCTCTCAGGGTGAGAGTGAACCAGGATAAATCTCTGGTGTTCTTTCTTTACTTCTTATCTGTTGCTGCCAAGCGTAACGTTAATTCCGCTAATCTTCATTTATCTAAGTTCGAACTGTTATTTTTCTTAGCTCGGCCCTTTTGAGTGTTGTTCTTCGAACTTAAGTCAAAAACCAGCTCTACCTTGAAGCAGCTCGATTAACTGATTAACCATTTTGTTTATCTGATTGGTTAATTATTTAACCTTGTCTGCTCGGAAAGAAGCTCGGGTTTTCTTTTAAAACCGAACAACATCAGTTTATTTTTAATAAATCGAAAAATTGCCATATTAGCTTCAATCTCCTATTCACCCCCCTCTACTCGATTGTTAGGCCTCTTGTTGGTTTCCAACAAGTGGTATCAGAGCTCGGTCGAAAGATCGAGTGTAAAAACTTTTTCGAAAAGATCCTTGAGGAAACCAAATGGCTACTAACAATCCCTTCGGAGGTGAAGGCTCTTCCATAAACAGACCGCCACTATTCAATGGTGAGGGTTATGCTTATTGGAAAGCTCGAATGAAAATTTTCATTGAAGCCATAGATATGGAAATTTGGAAATCTATTGAAAATGGGCCATTTGTCCCTAAAAGAAAAATTAATGATGAAGTTGTAGAAATCCCGTGGGAAAGTTGGGATGATGATGACAAAAGAAAAGTATCTTTCGATTTAAAAGCCAAAAACATCATCACCTCAGCTTTGTCCTACGATGAATTCTTTCGAGTGTCAAGTTGCAAATCTGCTAAAGAAATGGGGGACATTCTACAACTTACTCATGAAGGGACAAGTGAGGTCAGACGAGCAAGATTAAATACTCTGATGCATGAATATGAGCTATTCCGAATGCTGCCAAATGAAAATATAAATGATTTGCAGAAACGGTTTACTCATATCATAAACCATCTTAATGCTCTCAGCAAAACTTTTCAAAATGCCGAGATAACTAACAAAGTGCTTAGATGTCTTAGCAGAGAATGGCAGCCGAAGGTCACTGCCATCATGGAAGCTAAAGACTTGGACACAATGAGTATAGCCACTTTGTTCGGCAAGATGCAAGAGCATGAGATGGTGCTCGGCAGACTGACCATGCATGAAGAATCTGATAAGAAGAAGAAGGGAATTTCCCTCAAAGCTGCTATAAAGGCAACCAAAGAATCCTCTGAAGATGAGTCCAGCTCGGACATGGATGAGGAAGACTTTGGTCTCATGGTCAGGAAGTTCAGCAAATTTTTTAAAGGAAAAAAGAACTTCACAAACAGAGCAAGAGATACCAGAAGCACTCACCACAAAGGCTCAAGTTCAAAAGACCGAGTTAGATGCCACGAATGTGGTGAAGCAGGTCACATTAGAACTTACTATCCAAGATTACAAAAGCAAAGTGGCGAAGAAATAAAGAAGAACAAAGACCACAAGAAGAAGAGAGCTTACATAGTATGGGATGCACCCAACAACAATACCAGCTCAAGCTCCAGCTCAGGCGATGAAGAAGAAAAAGCAATTCTGTGCTTAATTGGAAGAGAAACTGTGTTCAGAAGCCCGAGCCAAATGAGCCCTGAGCAAGAATGGTGCTCGAACCGTGAAAAGGAAGTATCGAGCTCATCACTCAGAATAGATGAACAAGATCTCCCTGTATATGACTCTTGCTCGGAGTGTGAAGATGAGGAAGCTTGTTCGAGTCTCAGATATACCGATCAAGAAGACTCATCGAGCTCGACTTTTGGCACCATTAATCAAAGATCAAATTTCAAATGCTTAATGGGCAAACACAGCAAGGAAACCTCAGCCAGCCGAACAATGTCCGAACATAAAAACACTGAGGTAACCTCTACATCTGATTCTGACTCTGAATCTGAATTTAATGACTCTGATGAATTGTATTCTGCTTATCTTGAAATGCAAACCAAATTCAAGAAGCTTGCTAAAAATTTCATTAAGTTGAAACTCAGTCTTTCAAAATACAAAAAGCAAGTTCTTGATTTGGAAAATTCAATTGAAATTCTGAAAAGCAGAAACGAGTCATTAGAAAACACTATCACTCAGTTGAAAAATGAAAATCTTGACTGCTGCACTAAATATGAAAAGGAAATTTCTGACCTAAAATTTAAAAGTGCAACTGTCATCAAGAGTGATGGCTTGTTTGATCGGCTTTTAGCCGAACATAGGAACTACTCGAACAAAACTGGCCTCGGCTACACTCAGACCAAGAAGAAAGCGGTAAGGAAACTCGGCTATGTCTCAAACTTTAATAACTCAAAACGACCGAGCTGCTCCTACTGTGGCCTTCATGGTTATACACCCAATGAATGTAAAATCCGACGTCACGGTGTAACCAGGGGAAACTTTGTTTGGGTAGTCAAAAAGAAAGATCCAACTGCTAACCCCCAGGGACCCAAAACTATTTGGGTACCCGAATCAAAGAAGTAATATTTTTGTGATGCAGGTGTGCTTCCGAGCAAAAGAGAGCAGATGGTACCTTGACAGTGGATGCTCGAAGCACATGACGGGGGACAAAAATCTATTCATTGAACTTTCACATTCAGATAAGGGCTACGTCACTTATGGTGATAACAACCGAGGTAAAATATTGGGTGAAGGTAAAGTCAGTAACTCTGCCAACTTGGTTATCAATAATGTTTTACTTGTAAAAGGGCTAGAACACAATCTTTTAAGTATTAGCCAACTTTGTGATATTGGTAACCATGTTGTTTTTACCTCTACCCATTGCATTATTAAAAGTGACGAGGACAACTCTGTCAAATTTGTTGGAAAACGATTTAACAATACTTATTTGGTTGATTTGAATGAAATCACCTCTTTGGTAACCACTTGCATGGTTAGCAAAGAAAGTGACACATGGTTATGGCATAGAAGGACAGATCATATAAATGTAAACCAGTTAAAGAAACTACAATCAAAAGAATTAGTGATTGGTTTACCAAAGCTAAATTTTAACATTGAGGGAGTTTGCTCTTCATGCAAGAAGTGCAAACCGATCAAAAATAAAAACGATTTTCCATCTAAGTTGATGGTCTCGACAACGCATCCGTTGGAAATGTTACACATGGATTTGTTCGGACCATCACAAGTCAAAAGCTTTGGTGGCAATCTCTATGCCTTAGTAATTGTAGATGACTTTTCCAGGTTTACATGGACTTTATTTTTAAAATCAAAAAGTGAAACTTTTGAAACTTTTAAAGATCTTGTCAAGCAACTCCAAAACCGAGCTAACCAAAAAGTAGTTGTAATCCGAATGGACCATGGCGGTGAGTTCGAGAACTACAAATTTGACAAGTTTTGTTCTAAGTTCGGAATAGAACATCAGTTTTCTGCTCCTCGGACTCCCGAACAAAACGGAGTTGTGGAACGGAAAAACCGAGTTCTAGAAGAACTAGCCCGAACCATGCTAGATGAATACAATTTACCACATTATTTCTGGGCCGATGCGGTGAACACAGCTTGCTATGTAATGAATCGCATCCTCATCAGACCAATTTTAAAGAAAACTCCATATGAACTTTATAAGGGTAGAAAACCAAAAATTTCTCATTTCCATACATTTGGCTGCAAAGTCTTCATTTTAAACAATGGAAAAGAGCATCTCGGCAAATTTGATTCTAAAGTCGATGAAGGAATATTTTTGGGTTATTCTACTCATAGTAAAGCATTTAGAGTTTTTAACAAAAGGACCTCCACTGTGGAAGAGTCCGTGCATGTGGTATTTGATGAGTCTCCTCGGAGAGACAATGTTAGTTGTGCAGATAGAGAGGATCATCATATGGCTGAACTCGATCCGAGCACAACAACTGAAAGAGCTCAAAAGAATGAAACTGCTGAAGACAAAGATCGGAGGGACGAGCTTGTTCCGAGCCAAACAAACAAGGAACAAACCGAACTTAGTCCGAGCCAAATTCTAAATAGTCAGTCCGAACTCATTCCAAGCCGAGCAGAGCAGTTTGAGCTCAGTCCAGGCTGGAAGAGAGTCAAGGACCATCCGATAGAGAATGTGCTCGGTGACTTGAATAAGGGAGTTTTAACTCGTCGTTCTATTCAGAACTTTTGCAATTTCGCTTCCTTTGTCTCTCAAATTGAACCTAATTCGATTGATCAAGCAATTGATGATGAACATTGGGCGATTGCCATGCAAGAGGAACTGAATCAATTCATCAGAAATGATGTCTGGGAATTGGTTCCTCGGCCCAATGATCATACGATAATTGGCTTGAAATGGATTTTCAGAAATAAAACAGATGAATTAGGCTCAATTATAAGAAACAAAGCAAGATTAGTTGCTCAAGGCTACAACCAAGAGGAAGGTATCGATTATGATGAAACCTTCGCTCCAGTTGCTAGGCTTGAAGCAATCCGAATTTTACTTGCTTTTGCATCTATTATGAATTTCACCCTTTATCAAATGGATGTAAAGAGTGCTTTCTTAAATGGCTTTATAAATGAAGAAGTATATGTGAAACAACCTCCTGGCTTTGAAAATTTTGAATATCCAAACCATGTATTTAAACTCAAAAAGGCTCTTTACGGTTTGAAACAAGCTCCGAGAGCTTGGTATGATCGTTTGAGCTCATTTTTACTCGAACAAGGGTTTGTGAGAGGGAAGGCTGACACAACTCTATTCATTTATAAATCCAAAAAGGACATATTGTTAGTACAAGTTTATGTTGATGATATAATTTTCGGTGCTACTAACATGTCTCTTTGCAAGAAGTTCTCTGAATCATTGCAAGGTGAATTCGAGATGTCGATGATGGGAGAACTCACATTCTTCCTTGGGATGCAAATAAAGCAAGTTGATGAAGGAACCTTTGTGCATCAAGGAAAATATAGCAAGGCACTCCTCAAGAAATTTGGCTTAGAAACTTGCAAAGAACCTGCCACTCCCATGAGCACATCCAGCTATCTCGGCAAGGATGAGTTAGGTAAAGCCGTGGATGTGAGCAAATATAGAGGCATGATAGGAAGCCTTCTATATTTGACTGCGTCTCGGCCAGATATTATGTTCAGTGTTTGTTTATGTGCTCGTTTTCAAGCTAATCCCAAAGAATCTCATCTTTCGGCGGTTAAGCGAATTTTTAAATATTTAAAAGGAACTGTGAACACTGGTCTGTGGTATCCTAGGGATGCCAATCTTAGTTTGATTGGGTATTCGGACTCAGATTTTGCTGGGTGCAAGCTTGATCGAAAAAGCACAAGTGGAACTTGTCATTTGCTCGGAAGGTCCCTTATGTCATGGTTTTCTAAAAACCAAGCTTGCGTTACTTTGTCAACAGCTGAGGCCGAATACATTGCTGCTGGTAATTGTTGTGCTCAAATTCTTTGGATGAAACAACAGTTATCAGATTTTGGCTTAATTTTAGATCACATTCCTATCAAATGTGACAATACAAGTGCAATCAATCTAACTAAGAATCCAGTGTATCACTCTCGAACAAAACACATTGAAATTAGGCATCATTTTCTTCGAGATCATGTTCAAAAAGGTGACTGTGTCATAGAATTTGTAAGTACTGAAAATCAATTAGCCGATGTGTTTACTAAACCTTTGCCGAGGGAAACTCTTTATAAAATTCGGCGTGAGCTCGGCATTCTAGACAAATCCAGTGTGTGCTCAGCGCAAGCTCGGAATCCTGGATAAGTTTAGCATGTGCTCGGCATGAGCTTGGTTTTCAGTATATCACTAATTTGGATCACCTTCATAGTCTCGATCTTTAAGTTCAATTGTGTATTTGTTTAAATTTCCTGAAATTTCACATCCTTCAAAACTTCTTCCCTTCCTCTAAATTTCTATCTAAGGGGAGAAGAGTGCTGTTTTTTTTAATATTTGAACTTTCATATCATGTTATTCGTCATTCTCACCTTTACCTTTTAACTTCTCGAATGAGAAGCATGCTTTCACTGTTAAAGGGGGAGAACGATGATCATGAAAATTTTCTTCCTTGGTTATCATTTTAAAGTCTTAAGGGGGAGAACAGTTTCTTTTAATCAACAAATGATACATTACTAACAAGTGGTACAGAAAAATGTTGATCTCTTTTTTTTTATTAAAAAGGGGGAGAAAGGTGTTAATCTTTTCTTTAGTTTTTATTTCTCTCTTTTGGCGAATGTGCTTAATCTTTGGCTCCTTTTTTATCATGCCAAAAGGGGGAGAAAGGTGTGTTTGTTGGTTTGTTTTTGATGTTTCAGATTTTGCGAGCATAAATTCAGGGGGAGTGTTTGACGAGCTGCTCCTGCTCCACATTTTTACATCCTTTCAACAAGTGGAAGGGGGAGACAGGTCTCATAAGTACATTTTCATGTGCAACATGTGGTGTATTTTCGAGCAAATTCCAATCAGTGCCAAGACCAATCAGCTTACGAGCATACAGTCAGGGTGAGAACACAAAAAGCAACAAACTGTTAAAGAATATTTGTCATCATCAAAAAGGGGGAGATTGTAGATTCACAATGCAGAATCAAAGAGCTTTTGATGATGTCAAATAAACAGACTCGGCTTGTGCTTAGTGTTAGACAAGTCAGACTTATCAGCGCAAGCGTTCAGCTAAAGGTTCAAGCTCTGCAGAGGCTCGGAATCCTTGTTTTGCGTATGCGTTCCGCCAAAGGCAGAGGCTCGGCAGAAGCTCGGAAAACTAGGGTTCTTCGCTACCTGCATCAAGTCAGATTTTGTAGCTCAAGCTCAGCTTTGACTCGGCCCGTGATCAAGGCCAAAGTTCATCCAAGTTTGCAAGCTCGGTTCTTCTTTTCAAGGCAGTAAGCTCGGATGATGATTTGCTCGGTACTCGCTCGGATTAAGCTCTAAACAGCCACAACATCAGATAGAGTAAATAAGCTCGGGTTGATCGTTCTAAACTTGACTATTTGCCGACGCTCAGATCAAGCTCAGAAACACCAAGCTCGACCAAAGCCAAAAGCTCGGCAATCTCTGTTCATCGTCTTCAACAATGCATCATCTTCAACCTTCAGACTCTACTCGACTGTTCCGTACTTTTTATTGCCGTTGAGTCTGGGTAGAAGTCCTAGGTTTAGCTCCTATGCTCTGACAAGTTTGAAATTCAAAATGAGTTAAATCAAAGGTTGGTGAACTGTCACCATCACTGCTCTGCTGTCTAAATGTTACCGTTGGAAACCCCATCTCCATACAGCTCTCTTTCTCTCTTTCTCTGCAGAAAAGAGGAGACTATAAAAGAGGGGGTCTTCAATGTTAACACGATGGATTCTTTGATAACCATTTTTCTCAGAACTTAAACTTTCATTTTTACTCTAGAAAAAGAAAAACAGAGCAGAAATCACAAACTCACAGAGGAGAAGAACTTTAGATTTTCATACGAACTTAGAGAGTTAAAAACTTTCAAATCTTAACTCTAAGTTCGAATCAGTTCTTCTCTGTGAAATCCTTCTAGAATTGACTCACTCGTTATTCAATCTTTCATCATATTCGAAGAGTGTTTCGAATTGGAGCCATACACTTTCATCATCTTCTTCGCTGTATTTGCTGTTGTGAGAAGCTGGTCTCTGATCGAGAAAGCTTCGATTTGTAAAGGTTCCAAAGAGGTTCTTTGGTCGTCGATTTGTTGTGGGTAGTTTGTCACGAGTTTGGTACACTCGTTTGACTGGATAGGTCTAGAGGGGTAGGCTCTTGTAAATCCTTTGTAACCCAAAAAATCGATTTTTAGTGAAAGCTCTCTGAAAGGTTTTCAGAGGGGACTGGACTAGCTCTCAGGGTGAGAGTGAACCAGGATAAATCTCTGGTGTTCTTTCTTTACTTCTTATCTGTTGCTGCCAAGCGTAACGTTAATTCCGCTAATCTTCATTTATCTAAGTTCGAACTGTTATTTTTCTTAGCTCGGCCCTTTTGAGTGTTGTTCTTCGAACTTAAGTCAAAAACCAGCTCTACCTTGAAGCAGCTCGGTTAACTGATTAACCATTTTGTTTATCTGATTGGTTAATTATTTAACCTTGTCTGCTCGGAAAGAAGCTCAGGTTTTCTTTTAAAACCGAACAACATCACTTTATTTTTAATAAATCGAAAAATTGCCATATTAGCTTCAATCTCCTATTCACCCCCCTCTACTCGATTGTTAGGCCTCTTGTTGGTTTCCAACAAAGTATGCTTTCATATACTTCCAAGCTAGAGCTAAGGTTATGGGTAATGGCTCTAGATAAATAGCTCATTCTGCTATTAAGAAGTGTTCTATGAAGTCTAAGTAGAAGTATGATAGTCGTATGCTTCTCTTTAGACATGTTGTAAACCCAAAACCACAGTGTTGGTTTATTATGTTTTCATAGAACCAGTGATGATGAAATTTTAAGGAGTTGTAGTTGAGTCCTCGACTCTGAGGAGGAGTGTTTACCCTCACTCGTGTTAAAGTTAATCAACTTTTTTAGACCGAGTGTAGGGCAGTGATCTTCTTAAAGATCAACCTTGTTGAGTTTGTTAAACTCTAAAGCTATCCTTTCTTTTGTTCCTTTCGGATAAGGGTAGTGATCGAAGTTGCTCAATGTCTTACCCAATCTGTTATCTCAAGTGGAGACTCCTACAAATCTTCTTGTAGTCATTTCCATGGTACGTCTGGATCATTCTATTAGACTTTGTCTATGTACCTGTGTCATGAGTACATTTGATCTTAAGCACGATTTGGGAGCCGAGGGATCAAGTGATCATGATTAATGACGATAGAACAACCCTGTAATGGGATTCCCAAGTTTCGAATCGAGAATCCAATGAACCCATATGTTGCTTCTGGGAAGCAATATTAAAAGAAAAAGGGGGTTAAAGAAATCCTGGTTGTAGGAAATGATGCCAGGTTTACCTTTGGGTAAAGAGATAGAGTTTGGAATCAAGTCAATTCTTGAAACTGATTCTATCTCTACTACCTTTCTAATATGGTACCATCGGGAATGGTCAAATGGGAGAAACACGTAGAAAAGTGCAAGGTTGATTGGAGGTGGGATTAACCCCAAATCAGGATTCGGGACAGGGATACACTTAAGACTGCATTTTGATCTCGATACGGACATTATGAGTGGGAAGTAATGCCGTTCGGATTGACTAATGCACTTGTTCTTTTATGGATTATAAGAACGGGACCTTTAGATTACACTGGGATTCGTTTGTGGTTTATCCTGAGAATCCGGAGGAGCATGAGGAACATCTCGGGTTTGTGTTGAGAATCCTGCAAGGGGAATAGTTGTGTGTTAAGCTCGCCAAAGATGTGTTTTTGTTGAGTGAAGTTACGTTCGCAGGGCATGTGATCTTTAAAGAAGAAAATGCGATGGATCCAGCAAGGGTAAGTTTAGGGTTGAAATAGGAACAGCCTAAGACTGTGACTGAGGTGAGAAGTTTCTTAGGGCTGGCTGGATATTATCACCAGAATGTTGAGGGATTTTCTAAGATCGCATGGCCTCTGACCAAGTTGACTTGGAAAAGATCAACTGATGGTATTAAATGATAGGGTGTTGTTTAATTATGGTGGGGTGGTGATGGATTATACCCCAACATAATATGATTAGTCCAAGAGGAATTATGGAAAAGGTGAGTAGATTATGATTTAAATCATTTCAGTGATGGATTCAGTTGGAATCAGGGTATTAGATTATGATTAAATCCTATTTTGAGTTGGATTGGATGATGTAAAGAAAATGGTTTTGAAATTCTTTGGTTTTACTTCTAAAACTATACTTCATAACCGGTTAGAGTTTCTTGTAACCGGTTAGAAGCTGAAAGTTTAAAATAAAAATTTAAGTCCTTTGTGAAGGAACTTTTGGTATTAGTAGACATCTTCCTCCAATCCAAACTCAATGTCAATTACCTAAGTAAAATTTAAGAAAGGATTTAGTGTGGTAAAATAACTTAATACCTTGATTCATCATTGAAATTGATTTAAGGGGATTGAATCATAATACTTATGGATTAATCGAGAATTGAAATTAAAGAGTACTCCAATCGGAGAAGGTAGAAAATTGAGCTGGATAATGCAAAGGAGTCAATAGATATTAAGATAACAAGGTTGTGATTCATGAACAAGTTTGGAGTTCGAAAGTATGAATGACAATAAGAAGAGGAAGAGTTGAATGTAAGATAAAGGCGATGGATGGAGTTTCTTAAAGATTATGGCTTTGAGCTCCATCCTGGCATAGCAAACATGGTTGCAGACGATTTGAGTTGATAGGCTATTCTTGTGAGCTCAATGGTGGTTAAGGAGGTTATCCCGATCGAGGAATTCAGAGACCTAAGTCGGGTAACCCAAGAGGAACCCTCTAAGTATTAGATTGGGAATGTTGCCAATCACCAACAAATTCTTGAATCGGATTCGTGAATTACAACCAGAGGATGAGGAGCTGGAAGGGATGAACTTCAAGAATAGATTATGTTCGAACCCAAGTTAGCTATCAACTATCAAGGAATAAGGAATTTCTCGATGTTGGTAAGCATGTAAGAGGGCTATAGGAAAGTACATGAATTTCATGCGAGAAGTATCAGAATTCAGAATAAGAGAAAGATTGATGAAATAAAGGCCCAACTGGAGAAAGAGGAAAAGTAAATGGGAGAATATCAACCACGGAAATATCAAGGTTAAGGAATCTTCGATTGAAGAAAAGGGACTAAGGAGGAAATAGGGAAGGGAACATTTGTCCATCTTAAGGTGAAAACTGTGAGGCACATCACTTTGAGTTTAGTTGTGATGTACCTAAGGGAATAGCCAATTCCGATTGTAGGAAGCTGGAGTATTATTCACCGAATTGTCTTGAAGGAAAAGGTGAGAAAGAAATGGACAAATCCAGCACGAGAAGAATTCACCGACTGAGATGTGAGTTGAGTGTAATCCTGACGTAGACAACCCAAGCCTATCTCTTCCTTTGATCTGAGTTAACGTAGTCAAATGTTTTTCGATTACGTTAATCTAATCATTTGAGAATATCAATATCCTGTTGGAAGTTCAACTCCAATCTTTCTGTGATCAAAACCTTTATCACAGTTGGATGTGATAATATCTGATAATAACCACCGGGATAGGACAAATCTTTGTCTCCCCAACGGAAATGTCTCTAGAACTTGACTATCTAACTAAGTCTGATAGTGATAATTTCCCTATCTTTAAGTTCATCTAACTTAAAGACCTGTCGTATGGTCTTTCTTGCGAAAAGATTATATCTGAAAGGGATGACTTTGTTATTAATGGATTGAATATTAGGACTGATCACCCTAATGTCTCAAACTATTAAGAAATGAAGTCATACAAATGTTTCTTTGATCGTGCTCGAGAGATCAGAGTGCGCAGCCCAAAAAGTTTTTCCAAAAAGTTTATTGGAAAATGTTTTAATTGAAAAATATTTATGTGAAGTATAAAGAGAATTTCTTTTAAAAGAAATTCTTTCACATAAGAGTTTTATATGAAAAATCCTTGTGGTTTAGTTTGGAAAGTTTTTCCTGAAGGGTTTTATTTGAAATGTTTCAAAATACAAGGAATATATCGAAACTCTTTTAAGTGGGGGAGGATCCTAAAAGAACAAATTTTTGGGAGCTAGATGAAGATTTCTAGTATAAAAATATTTTGGAAAAGTGGAAAATTTTAAAAGATGAATTTCGGGGACGAAATTCCTTTTAAGTGGGGGAGTAGTGTAACACCCCTAATTTTCGTCTCCCAAATAACCAAGAAATTAATTATAACAATTATTTTATAATTGATTTATATTGGTTTTGAAGGTTTTAGTTTTTGTACATTATGCGTTTTTATATATAAAAATATGAGATATATTTTTATATGGTTATTTTGTACAAAAATGTGAATATTGTAATTTAGTCCTTGGGTTGGGACCTAATTGCAATATTAAAAAGGTTTTTGAAGAAAGAGTAATTAAATTATTAATGTTTGAATTTTATCAGTATGTAACCGGTTAGAAGGGCTCTGTAACCGGTTACACGATGAACACAGAAACTGGGATTAGTGCGTTTGATGAGTAATCACGCATTTTAACCCAGAAATTGCCACGAATCAACCCTCATATTAGTGGAGATCAACGTGTTGACTTGCATGACACTCAAATCCCTCTATAAATAGCTTTCCTTGCTCTGATTAAAGTCCATTTTTGCTCCTGAATTGCTGAAGCTCTGTTTTAGGGTTCCATAATCTTTCTGTTCGACTCTCAGTCTGTGTTGAGAGATAGAAAACGAGTGATACACTGTTACAAAGCTCACATCAAGGGCTTTGTATTGATATAAAATTTGTGAGTTGAGAGTCCCTGAATCAAGAGAACGAAGCTTGCAAAGTAAGGGTGTTGGTGCTGTCAAACCTCAGCTTCTGGTTTCTGGAGCTGACTTTGAAGCTTGATTTTGGTAAGCACACAAACCCTTGTGATTTCAAATCTGTTCCTACCTCTAGTGCATGTTGCAGAGAACTCAATTTGACCATTTTTCCCCAATTCTTAATTTGGTTTTGCATGTCAAATTCCCTGGTTTTAGTACCCTGTCCAACTCTATCAGCATGGAGTAGATTCAATGGGAATTTGTGTTGGAGCCTTTCTTTCTGCAAAGTTTTGGATCAAGCACAATTTAGAGGTAAGGGGGAAGCTTACTATTTGCTAGAATGAGGAAAAACATGTTGGTAAATAGGATGAGTCACCAAGAGACTCTAAGGGCATAGTTGGAATTAGTTTTATGGCTTGGAGGCCAATTTAAGCTCATTTCTGTTTTTGAGCAATCATAATATGATGCATGCAAGCTGTTGTGATGACAATTTCATGACTTAATTGGATATTATGTGAATTGATGCATTAAGTTGTGATATATGTGCAATTATGTGCAATTTGAGTATCCATATTGAATGCATGCAATATAGATATGTTTCTGTGGTTGAACACACTAGTATTAAGGTATGTGAACTCTATTTATGAATGAAATTGGTTAAATTTGAGTATGGTGGAAAATGGTATGAAAAACCTCATTTTTCAGTGTATTTCGGCCAAATCTAACCGGTTAGTCGAAATCTGTAACCGGTTATAGACTGTCAATTTTCAAAGAAAATGAATTTCTGAAATTGGCTAAATGTCCATACCATTTGTACTCAAGTTTAAGCTAAAATTTCATACAGAGACCAATCTAAAACTATGTGTTGAGCATTGATTGGTTTAGATTGGAGGAGATGAGTTAATACCTTAATACCAAATGATAATTTCAAGAGGAAATTATGCATAAATGAAATTGGATTATGACTTAGATCTTTTGAATGATATTATGTGTTGAACTTGAGGTATTCTGATATGCTAAGGCCTTGTGATTGGATTGAGTAGAGTATTCAAGAAAAGATTCTTTGAAAATCAGTGGTTTTATAATCAGGTCTGTAATTCTAACCGGTTAGGTGATGATGTAACCGGTTAGTACCTGAAACTTAAAAATAAAAGTTAAGTTTTTGAGTAAGGATTTGTTAATACCAATGAGTAATTCTCTCAATCCAGGTCTATGAGTATATGCTAAATTTAAATTCAAAGGTGAATTTTATTGGTAAAGCCATACCTCAAGATATCATTCAGAAGTTGTGGTTTCTAAGTCATAATAATGGAATTAAAGGGAACACGACCCTGTACTCTAGGAGTACTAAACTGATGCAACCTACTTGATTACACATTCCGGGAATGTGGCCATTGTCTAGGACATGGTTTCTTGGACACGTTCTGGGAACGTGATGCACACTCTGGGAGTGGTGCTTGATTTTATTCCAAGTATGGTTTGCGATACGTTCTGGGAACGTATGTTAGTGTTCTGGGAACACATTGGTATAATAATGGAATTAAATATAAAACCAACCTTGATGATTGTGCATTCATATAGAATGGAAGTTTGGTTGGTAGGAACGTTTATCATATTCTGGGAATATAAGGAGGGTACTCCGGGAGTACCAAATTGTAACCTACTTGATGACACATTATAGATATGTGGCCAGTGTCTGGGACCTGGTTATATACGTTCTGGGAACGTATGTTGGTGTTCTGGGAACACTTTGATAAGCAACCTACTGGATGACACATTATAGATATGTGGCCAGTGTCCGGGACCTGGTTTTTATACGTTCTGGGAACGTATGCGTTCTGGGAACGTGATGCACACTCTGGGAGTGATGCTTATTTATCCAAGTATGGTTTGCTACACGTTCTGGGAACGTGATGCACACTCTGGAAGTGAATGCTTATCATCCAAGTATGGTTTGGCATTACGTTCTAGGAACGAATGTCAGTGTTCCGGGAACACAACGGTGTATTGGATGGACGTCCAAGATGGACTTTTAGAGGCCTCAATTGTGGAAGGAAATCATGCATCATGCCACCTGCATTGAAAGAATTATTCAGATTAACCGGGTGTGCTCATATGATTATGCATCATGACTTGCTACATGTTAACTTGTGGATGTTAGTTTTATTCTCATTTGATTATGCGAATATGTATAGCTAACCCCCATGCCCTTATTAGGTGTTGATCGTGCATCTAGCTTGCACAAGAATTAGTAAGGGGAGATGTCCCTTAGGTGCTTGCAGGGTGTAGAAAATGTGGGTTGGGAACCCGTTGTGCAGATATCGAGGATCCGACCAGAAGGATGTTTGGACAAGGGACCAGTGACCAGCTCTATAACATTTCTATTTTTAATAGAATTTATATGATACATATTTTGGAAAAAGGTATCATAAAAGGAATTCAGTTTCATCATAATACTGATTTTATAATAATGGACTTGTTACACTTGATATATTTTGGGAGGGTAATATGGTGATTTTACTATGTTTCCGCAAACTCTAATTTTACGAGTCACCTTCATTATTAATCAAGTGTTTGTGAAAATAAATTTTCCAGGGAAGGGATAATTTCTTATTTTCAGATCCTTCTCCAACGATAACAAGTCCAAGTATTCATAAACTTATTACTTTTCTCTTAAAGTAAGATGATATACAAGGAGTGTTACAAGAACAAATTTTGGACAGCATGCATACAAGTCCCGTATTTCTCAAATAAACATAATTAAATCATACCAAAATCAATTATGTTTCTAAGGCTAATCATCCAAACAAAATACCTAACACATAATAACCAAAAACAAGTGTCAAATACAACACATGCAAGAGGAAAATCACTTTTTTTTTTCTTCTCAAATAATTTGGCCATCCCCTCCTTAAAGAGGAAAAATTATTTTTCCATGGTTCCTTTTATGGATCCATTTTTCTTTAAATGATTTTGTCATTTGGCTTCATAAAAAAAAAAAATAAAACAAGGTAAAGTAAAATAGAACATCTTTGCATGTCATTAAAAATCCACTCTTTTTCACGAAAAATCAGATTTCATAGATTTTTACATAATATCCTTAGATCTTAACATGCATGCATTACAAAACAACTCAATTATTAGCAAAAATCAACATACACAAAGTATAAACATCACACTATTTTATTTTCATCAAACTAAACCTCTAACATACTTATACATGTTATGGCCGAATATTAAAGCAAGAAACGTCATTATTTTGTTAACACACAACCATGCAATAATTTAAAAATTAGTCTCCCTAATTATACCTCTAAACCGAAAAAGATCAAGGAAACCAAAATAAATAATCTCAACTCTTTTTCAAGGAAAAATCAAAGGTAATCTTTTAGAGACAAAGATCATCATGCATGTGCTCAAAAATTAAAGATCAAGTGAAATCTTGAACATGCATCAACTCTATCACAATTTAAAAATCAAATCTCACAAATCATCATGCATAAACCGAAAATCAAAAACAAAATAAACTAAACATAAACTCTTTCTCAAATCACAACCAACAAACACACTAAACATAAACAAAAGAAATCACATGCATGCATCATCAAGCTTCTAGATCTCACTAACCAACTAACATGCATCATAATCTTAGGCTTCGTTTGTTTTGCGAAATAGTCAGGACAGTACAACACAAGTAGTACTGCACAGTACAATTAAGTATAAGACAGTACAACATTTTGTTCAGTAACATATTTGATGAAGAAAGTACAGAACTAAAAATTTTGTGCTATCCACCATTTGAGATGCTTAAGTACTGGACAACATAAAACAAAATTATTTAAATACCCTTTTGTGGTATACATGGATTAGTTTTTTCTCTATCATTTGTCTTAAACTGGAAACATAATTATTATTGACACCCAAGGATTGACATTCGACGGACACCAACCGCCACCATCAACTTTTCCGACCACCATCGTTAACTTTTCCGACCATCAAAACCACCTTCAATTACTTTTTTGGGACCACCAAACATGATTCATGTCAGCACCCGAGTAGTAAAATCACTGTGTATTGTTGTTTTCTACTTGTTGTTAGTAGTTAAACAAGTTTTTATTTGATGCTATTGCATCTCCAGAAAACCAGGATATATACTACCATGTCATCATCAGCTCCTTCAACTTCTGTAACTACATTTTCTACTCCACAGTATAATCAAAGCATGTAAACATAAGTCATCAATGTTTTGTCCTTCAATTTAAAAATGCTTTATTTCATTTACTTGAATTTTCATATCTTAACACATTCCCTGCTAACTCGTACAACCAAAAAAAAAATACTAAAGAATATAATAAAAATAAAAATAAACACACATTGCACTTGTAAAAAATGAGTCCCACAACTTTTTCATAACTTAAAATATCTACTAAATAAATAGAAAAAACTAGAATTTAGCCTAAAAAAAAAGCAATCAAATCCTAACAAGTCCTTGAACTAAACACACACAGACCTAAAATATAGTAGACTTGAACATGTTATAGTCAATAAACTATAATCACATTTTCATTATCTTTCTCACAAATGTCATTCTTTGAGGACCATGGAATTCCCAAAAGAACTTTTCATATGGTTGATTGTGAGAAAATTTTATGACTAAGTCAATTTCTTCTTCTTCTTTACCTCTTCAACCAAGTCTCTTTTTGACTGATCTGGTAGTTTGGATGCAACTTTTCCAAAATCAGCTGTCACTGCATCCATTTTGCTTTCAAAACTCTCAAGAAACTTAGTGGCTACATGAGCAAGGTGTTGACGCCTGGGAGGTGGTTCATTAGTATTTCCAAAAAAAGGAGGTGACTTATCATGTTGTAGCCAATCATCATCATCAACCTGGTTATCACCAATTTCGTTTCTCGTTGCATCTCCAGCAGTCTCAGCCCCTTGACCATTAGCACGATCTTTGCCAAAAATACCTTGGAGCCTTTCAAACTCTTTAAACTCTTTATTGATGTGGTTGCCAACTTTGGGATATGCTTCTGCAAGTTAAAAGAGACAAAAAAAAAGCTTACAAAATGAATAAAAAGTCTTCACCAATTAAAGTAGTAAAACTTTATTTAAACTAATAGGTAAAATACCTCCAAATACTCAGATAAAACTTGACTACTATCACAAGTGACACATTTTCTTGTGTCATCCCAACCAAATCCACTAGTGTTCATCATGTCAACAACGTCATTGAGCTTTGAGGACCACCTTTTCATCTTGTTAACAACATGCTTGATGGTTAAAGTAATCCCAGGAATCCTATTTCTCATCCTCTTACAAGCTTCTTCATGACTACCTGTTTTGAATGTCTCATTCTCTTGTTTATTGCCTTCCACCACTAACTCCTCCAATATAGTAAGCAATGTTTCCTCCTCTTGCTTTGCCCAATTACGCCTGGATCCTGTGTTATTCCTTATTGTTCAGTGTTATCCCCACCTTCACTGGCCATTACTGAATACCACAAAAAGGAACGGTTATTGCAACACCCCGATTTGGAAAACTCGAAATAAATACTCATCATTTACTAATTATCTCTTTTAGGAAAAATAGGGTGAAATTTTTTTTTTGAACACTAGAATAATACTCCACTGTCAAGCTTTCCAAAACAAGGTATTACTTTTTAAAATCCTTTCTCTCAAAACGCTTGCGGAATTTTCTAAAAACAGTTTGATATGGATAACTTCACAAAACAAAGGCTTTTCGTATAGGAAAATATTTGACTTACTTAAAATAGTTATCTGTCTGATTAAGACAGTCATTCAGAAAACAGTTTTGAAAACAGACCATAAGGGTTCTTACAAAAGTGGTCACCATAGGTCAGCGGTGCCATTCTTACATAAACATTTACTTAATCAAAACATTTCAAAAGATAAGGGGTACACTTGATACATATCAGCAAGGGTCCATCGGGAACCTATTTATAATCTACTAAGCAGCGTCCCCTTCTCGATCCGCAACCCAAGTCTTCAAAAGCGATCCCCGTCATTCAGCAGCCGCCCTCTCGTCAGCGCATCACGATCAGTAAGTCCTTCCTCCAGGAGTAGCATCACCAGCTCCGCTATCTTTTAGAACCAAAGGTTCATCATGACATATGCACAAGAAGTTGAGAGAGTAAGTTATCTGAATGGAATTACTCCCATCGACTTCTTGGAATTACACTAGCGACGCATACCAGAACATACAAACAGCACAACAGACAATACAGCAGGCAATTATACAAGATGCATGAGGATGCAATGCAATCGTCACATTATCTGACATTTTGTCTCTTTTTCTTAGGGAAATTCCTAAATCGATTATCTCGCGAAGCTGAATCTCTTTAACCACTTGTCTCGCAAAGTCGAAGTCTCTTGTCCACGTTTCTCGAGTCCATAACATCGGGAATTCAGGCTTTATAGTTTTAGGTCTCGGGTCTACATCTCCTCGGAATCCATCCACCTAATTCGGAAGCAATCAGGAGTGCAGGATCTCTAACCGCACCGGCTTTTACTGGATGGCAAAGTGAATGCATTCATAAAATAATGGTCCGGGAAATAAATAAAATAACCTCATCCGGCCGTGTTCGAGCATCCCTCTCACTGATCAAGATTTAGTCAAGGGGGTGTCGGTCGCCTTGTCTAGTGATCATGTGGTACTTCGTCCACACCAATGAGTGACCAGCTCCGACTGGTTCAGCCAGGGCCCCTATGGTTTTTCCCACCTAGACAGACTTCTCAAGGCTTCTTGACGAATCACCGTCATTGCCGTCCCCTATCCTAATCATCCAGCTGAACACCACAAGGGTAATCTAGATGTATCTTCCTCTCCACTACTTCGGGTTAGGGTTTAAAGTCGTAAGGTTGTACTCGCTCGTTCTAATGTCGACCCATCCTAAGTCATCTCCGCCATACAGCTCCGACTATATGCGGAATGCTTCTGTGGGACTCGACCACTGTGTCTGATGGGCTCCGACCCATCCTGAATCATTCTCGGCATATGGCTCCGACCAGTATGTAGGATATCCACAATCTCTCTGACGGGCTACAACCCATTCAGAGTCAACCTCGCCATATAGCTACGACTATATGCGGAATATCAAACATCATTCTGACGGGCTACGACCCACCTAGAATCACCATCGGCATATGGCTCCAACCACATGCGGGATATCCATCAATCATCAATAGATAGGCTCCGACCTATCCCATGTCACCCATACTCAACATATGGCTACGACCATATGGAGGCTATCTCAACACATGGCTACAACCACGTGGAATTATCTCAACATATGGCTACGAGCATATGGAAGCTATCGGCAGTTATTGCGTCCACATCCAAAGCGTCGTCATCATCATCATAGCCTCAGCTCGATCCACGTACTCGGCGCATCAGCATCATCCGGTTCATCGCGCGTTCTATCCCTTAGAGTTTCGCTCTCGTCGTTGGGGAATTCCTTATAGTTCTCTATGTCTTTACTACTCTCGTCTTATATCGCGGAATGATGCATTATGCTCATGCAATGACAATATAACAACAATACATCTCATCGTAAACAAATATATCAATCAATCAATACCATGTAATGGTATAGGTCTGAGTCTTCGTATACCGCGATACAAACAATCACATAATTTATCGGGTATACTACTAGCTACGATAGACCTTTACTCCGACTTTGAGAGAGTACGGAGTGTCCTAGCATACTCACTAGACACCAAAGCGTCTTAGGATAACTTCTCTCTCACCTGGATTCGCAGTTACCGAATCTACAAGTTCCGGGTGATCTGCTTCCTTCCTTGTCTGCCCGACTTCAACTTCTTTCAAGTCCCATAAGGTAGATACGTGAGTATTAAACTTTACTTAATGTTACTCTTAAAATCATTCTCAAAGAAACTTAAGAAAAATCCAAACTTTCGTCTTTATTTAAAAAAAAAAACAAAACAGTAGTTCTTTTTAGCTCAAACTTGTCCTAAGTTAATCACTAACTTTCACACTTTAAAATCATGAGAAAACAATTAAGTAAATTTATTTAAACCAAAGGTTTCTTTGCTGGTCCCTCTTGGACAGCATTGAATTCAATCCAAAAACACCGAAAAATGGCATTTCAAGACCAACTTTATCTTAGATCAAATACCCATGGAAACTCAACTTTAAAACACTTTGAAAACACTTTAAAGCAAGAAACATAGCTTAGAAAATTCTGGACCGCATCATGTCCTAAGTTTCAAATTCATTTTCCATTGTTCAAAACCAACTCAAATCCATAAACAAACCATGCATCTTAAAGGCAATCAAATGAACACTTTGGTCAACGATTCATCAAGTTCAAACACTTAGAATCACATGTGGGCAGCATAGGTACTCAAGTAAAACAAATCATTTAAACATTTCCATGCATTCTAGAAATCACTCTTACTTTACTTAAGAGTTCTAAACAAACATTCATTCAATTCAAGCATCACATAATCACAAGTCATCAAGTCAACATAACACGTTTACATACTCATTCATACACATAACTTAATCAATCAAAGAAATCAAGTTCTTAAACATAGACAAACCGAATCATGCATCGTACAAACACAATTCCTTTGAAATTTCACTTAATCAATTTCCATCTTAGCAAAACTTCATCCTAATATACCTAAATATGTTGAAACCGTATACATAATGGATTCACAAATCAACACATAATTTCACAATATAATCATCCACATACTCAAGAAAATTTACTCAAAGTCTAAGGTCCAAACCGTGGCCTTGACTAGGTTTTCTCAAAAATGTTTTCAAAGTTTCAAGACTTAAAAACAACTCCAAATTCAATCAACAATTTCACATAATTCATCAAGGAAGTAAAGACATAACCCTAGCATGTTTTTCCTAGGTGAAACCGTGAGCATGCATAGGTTTCTAAACAATTTAGACTTCACATTTAACACATAAAATCAACTCAAAGTTCATGGAAATCACATACACATAACCAAAATCCAACATCAAAACCTCTAACCTAAAGATCAAGTACAAACCGTGGCTAACATAGTAAATCACATAATTTCTATTTATTCAAAACATCATTAGACTCAAGATTGTGACATGCAAAAGATCAATAAAAAGAAAATCAAGCTTTCATGCATAACAACATCAAACCGTGGTCATCACAAAGAAAATCATCAAGGAAAAGTTCAATCATTTCAAATATCACAGCTCCAACATCAAGTTTATCATAGATCAAGCATAGATCTTGACATGCATGAAGTCAAAAACACTAGATCAAACATAAAAGTAAACATGCATCAACACTTCTTCAAACAAAACCAAAGTTTAGAAAGAAAGCATGAAAACGAAGAAGAATCAAAGAAAAAGGGTTTAAAACTTTTAAGATCATGAGATGAAATCCTTACTTAATCAAAAAATTTTAAGAATCAAGTCCAAAATCTTCAATCTCTCTTCCTAGTCTTCACGGTTTCTCCCTCCTTTTCCTAGTCCATGGTTTTCTCCTTTCCTTTTCACTAGCTTGGCTTGATCTTGCTTAGGTTATGAAGAGTTTGAAGTGTTGGTCCTTCTTCTCTCTATTCGACCACTCTCTCTCATTTCACTAAGAGTTTGATTTTCTCTTAGTGTTTGTGTGTTTGGTCTTGGGAAGAAATGAAGGAATGAAAGAAAGTTTGTGTTGATGAATGAATGAAGAAGAATTCACTCACTCCCTCACGGTTTTGGGGTACTTTGTTGGTGTGTGTTGGTGTTGATGAGATGAAGATGAAAGAATGAAGAGTGAAGGAATGAAATAGAACTCACTCTTCACCACACGGTTTTGGCCCTCTCTTTTAATCTTCTTCACTTTTTCCTAATTGCCATCAAGGGCTTGCATGGAGGGCTAAATTGCAAATACTTGGGGACTAAGTCACAAAACTTGGAGACCAAGTCTTGCCCTTGAGTCCCTCACGACTCCTTCCTCTTTCCTTCCTATTCTTCACTTTTTCCTTCCTTATGTCATGCTTGGTCATGAGGATGATGTCATTGTGTTGACTACAAGGCATCCTAGCTTATGACTAAGCAAAGCTACTTGGTGGCCAACCCAAGTACATGCATTCGGCCACATGGAGGTTAGGGTAGGTTAGATTAGCTTAATTAGGTTTAAGGCACTAATTAGGGTTCTAATCGTGATTAGGGTAGGATTAGGTTAATTAATCCAGGTTTAGTCCACTAATCCTTAGTGATTAGGGCTTAGTCAAGGATTAAGGTACTAATCAAAAACTTAATCTTTTCTAACATAAGTTTAGGGAAAGCTAATTCTAGGTTAGCTCATTAACCTTGAGGATTTAGGGTTTAGGAGAGTAATTAAGTTCTTAGTCAAGGATTAAGAACTCGATTAGGGTTTAATCAAAGATCAAGGGTGCTAATTAGGGTTTCTAGAGACGATTGGACTTTGATTCTTTGAGACTTGAAATAAAATAATTTTCCATCTTAAAATCATATGCATGAAATTAGGAAAACAAAATCAAACCTTAAGCAATCAAACACACAAAATCACAACACAAGTAAATCAAGCATAAAAATCCATTATGAATTCAAACTCCTTTAAATCAATTCTCGATTCATTTAGGTTAAAATAATTTCTTAATTAGGGACTTGTAGAAGTGAGTCAAAAGGCAGATGTCACAGTTATAACAATAAATATTTATAGTACTTTGAACAACACATAAATAAACAAATCCTTTGTGGAATATGACAAATAAGTTCATTCATACCATAAATAAAATAAAATCTATAAATATAACAATTCAAATTTCATTAACATTGCAAAATGTCATTACACAACTAGATGTTTAATTCCTACACCTATTCCTCCACTCCATAAACATGTCTTGCGCAAGTGCATCCCTCATATGAGTCCATTCATTGCTAGGCTCAACAGTCCCAATTATATTGATGGGCTCTTCACCAACAGGTTGCGCATCTTCTGGTAACGGAGATAATTCTTCTGGATCTATTGCCATGTTCATGCGTACGAAATTGTGCAGTAAACAACAAGCAAGGATTATTCTAGATTGCGTTCTAATGGGATAAAATGAAGGGCTTCTTAAAATTCCCCATCGTTTCTTCAAAAGGCCAAAACATCTCTCTATTACATTCCTTGATCGGGCGTGTCTATAATTAAATAACTCTTCACGATTTTGAGGTGCACGCCGACCACTGTTCCATTCTTGCAAATGATATCGCTTTCCTATAAGGGGCTAGAAAGCCTTCCTCATTAGTGTAACCACCATCAACAAGATAATACGCACCTAAAAGAATATTCTTTAAATAATAAATAGGGAATTAAATAATATCAGTTCTTATAATGACATGAACATGAGTGCAAGTTTTATTTATCATACCAATTGGAACAACCAAACCATTTTGCCTGATTACTGCATCGCGTAATATTCTAGAGTCTGAAGCTGATCCTTCCCATCCTGCTAAAACATAAATAAATTGCATATCTCTAGTACAAACTCCTAGGACATTAGTTGCAAGTCCGCCTTTCCTTGTTCGATATCTAGGCCTATCCGAAGCACTTGGCGTGACTGCTATGTAAGTACCATTTATAGCCCCTAAACATCCCTAGAGGTTCATATAACGTTCAAACATAATCAGACAACTTGGCTATAAAAAAGTATATTACCATGAAGATATACATGTATAATTTTATTTCTATTAAAAATTATATATATTACCTTAAACCACTTCCATCTTTCATCAACACAGTCTTGAGGAACTGGTTCTGGCTTAGCAAATAAGTCACTTTGTAACCTCAAAATGGCATTCAGCACTCGATGAAAGTACCTACTAATTGTCTGTCCCGATCTATAAAATCTAACTTGGATACTCTTATTTTTTGTGTGGTGTGCAAGTATATTCAAAAACACGGCAACTTGCTCCTCAACAGTCACTTGCCTAAGTCGCACTAATCCTCCTCGCACCCTCAAAACCTCACAAAGGTGCGCAAATGTGTTTCTGGACATTCTCAATTCCCATAAACAATGGGAATCACTTGTGCCAATGATAGATTCCAAAACAACCCTCACGTCTCATATCTTGCCAAAGCTCTTTCACTCAAAGCTCTCCTTTCATAATTGTTTCTCAAGACAAATTTGAAGAAAAATAACCCAACAGCATTCATGGTCAAAATGTGAACATTCATCCTCCATCCAAGAAGATAATGACAAATGTACTTATCATCCATTACAACTATATAGGGAAATAAAATGTAAAAAGATAATAAGAATTTCACATAATAAAAAATTCAGAATTATATTTTTTTGGATAACTGAAATTTTTTTATGGAACACCGGGTATGAAAATTACACAAGCCAAATAGCAGAAATTACAAAGTTTGAGTTTAAGGTACAAGGTCAAAAACATCACCCTTACAACATTTAGTATGCATCAACATATAATTAAAAAGCAGTAAAAGAAAGAAAGACAACCCACCACCCTTCAGTGTTACATAACAGAAACTGAACAATGACAGATCAAGAAACCAGACAGTATAAATATCAGTCAAATGCAATATGATAAAAATCACTTGTAATATGTTACAATGACATTCCTTCAACAGGCCCAAATGAGATGCTAGTATCTTCAATACCTGTACAACAACATATATATAACTAGTAAAACAAACAATTTTTTCTAAAGAAAAAGGAATTAAACAATTTAGTCATGAACAATGATTTCTGGTTCAGCCAAAACTGTTCTGGCAGACGATGATACCAGAAAGGCTCAAAATAAACTTATGATTCACTTGATAATGTAGTCATAATGATATATCACTCTTTGCTTCATATTGGTTATTTGCAAATAATATTTTTTACAGTTAATTGTTTTGACATTGGAATTTTATGCAGGCTGGTAAATCATATATGGCCTTAAAGATATTCAATGAAATGATGAGCCATAAGTGTAAACCTAATATTTGCACATATACTGCCCTGGTGAATGCATTTGCTAGAGAGGGACTATGTGAGAAAGCAGAAGAAGTATTTGAGAAGATGTAAGAAGCTGGGATTGAACCTGATGTTATGTATCATTTGTCCTCCAGGACCATCCCGGTTGCAGGGTTTAGTCATTATAGAAACTACATAACTTTCGGAACCTTAAATTCTTAAGAAATCTTTCTGCAATACCTTTGGTTGATCGAAACTGAAGCAGATTAATATCCTGCCTGAGTGGCAGGCAAACCTTTACTACAAACCATAATTGCAATGTCGAGAGTTTGAATCTTGGAGCTGTCACATTGAAAAAAGCTTTGCTTATTTAACCTGAAAATTTGTCTCACTACAGTGTTTACGAAACTCCGAAGATACCTTTGAAACACCACAAAGAAATATTTATGAAAGAGAAAGTTCCAAGTCTGATTCTTGTTTCATTTTAATTGTCGCATTCGAGCCCCTTCTAGATTGGATAAAGGAAACCTTCTTAGAATCACTCACTATAAAATTCTATCTATATTAGTATTTTCTGTCATAAATATATATGGAAAAATAACGATCTTTTTTCCCTAGTAGAAAATGGAAAACTAAACAAGACAAACAAAACAAAACAATTAACACAACTAAGGACGAAGGCAAATTTGCCCAGTAGCATCACGCTCCAGCAACTGCAGCAAAGAAGCAGGAGGAACCACAAATAAATCATAAGGGATATGCATCAGACCACCCAACTTGGAAAGCTCATCCGCACAAAAATTGGCTTGGTGCAAAACATGAGACAAGGAGACATTCCAAGACCGACTCAACAACTCCTTGATATCAGCAATTACAATAACACCAAAGGCATGGCAAGGAGGGATATGTTGGAAACCAACAAGCGGGCTAAGAAAATACTAGAGGGGGGGTGAATAGTATTTTGAAGCACTAATACCAAATATTTCGATTGATAATTGAAGAATGGAGCTAAGACTGAATTTTCTGGAATCAGACACAAAAGACTCGAGTCTTTTGTGAAATACTCGAGTTTTTCAGTGATGAACAACTCGAGTCTTTTCTTAAATACTCGAGTTTTTCCTATCAGATAGCAGAAAAACCAAAAACGAAAATTCAGCAATTTAACTCAAATCAATTCAATAATAAACAGGAACTTATCCAACAGAATAGCAAGCAATCTAAATAACTTTTAACACAAAGATTCCTTGAACTTGCTACCTAATTGTATAAATCCTAATTGATTGAAATGACTTAAGTCTATTGAGCTAGAAAGTAGATTAAAAGCAATAAACCAACACTCAAGCAATTTTATCCTGGTTCACTCCAACAATGAGCTACATCCAGTCCTCCTAATCACTTAGGAGTTTCTACTAATAATCAAATTGTTAGAAATTACAAAGGATTGCTTGAGAATGGCCTCACTCAACCTAACCCTTTCAAGAGTGTACCAAACTCTTGATTTCTACCCCAATTTGATTCCGGTGATTGAAGAACTCTTCACAAAGCTTCCTTGAACTCCCTTCAAGAAACTCCACCGGGCTAGGAACCTCCTAGTCTTGTGCTTGAGAACCTCTCAAGACTTCCAACACCCTAAGCCACTTAGGGTTTGCTTGGGAACAATCCAAGACTTTGAATAATCAAGCTTTTTGTATGTGTATTACTAATCTCACAATGGATTAGCACAAATAAGCACAGCTCAATGTAAGAATTGAGGCCTAAAACTCAACTTGGAATAAAATGACAATATGAGTGAGAAGTTGAGCTTTTTGGGAATTAACACTTGAGAAAAGGAAATTATGAAAGCTTGTAATCAATGATGTGTTGTTGTCTTGTTTGTTCTTGCACAAATTCAAAGAGAAATTTTACAATAAGGTTCTGAATTCTCTCTTGGGGTTGGATGAGACTCAAATGCCCTCAATTGAGTTTTTGAGTCTCTCCAACGTTCATTTTTGCTGACTGGACAAAAATACTCGAGTCTTTTGGTAAATACTCGAGTCTTTTTGGTCGGTCACGAGTGAATTGGTGCACGAACAAGACTAACGGTCATAATTGCTGACCTGGCACAAATACTCGAGTTTTTCTATAAATACTCGAGTATATACTCGAGTCTTTATCAAAATACTCGAGTATTTTGATCAGATATGGGAAAAATTATTTTTCAATTTTATTTTTCCTCTCAAGTATTAATTTTTGGTCAATCTCAACTTAATAAACATATAAAAATTTATTCCTAGAAGAGACTAACTATTTCTACCCACTCTCAACCACTCTCAACATAAATTAGAAATTTACAATTAATATTTGATTGAGAATGATTGGGCACTTGTCTTCTTTTCTTGACTTCTTGTTGATGTTGATGTTGCAATATCTTCAAGGCATGATTTGTTAATTATTTTGTCATCATCAAAACATAATCCACATAATTAGGAGCACTGAATTCACAATCTCCCCCTTTTTGGTGATGACAAAATAATTAACACTTGATCCATTTGTTAAGCTTGATCCACTTGGAGATGCAACTCCCCCTCACTATATGATACTTTTCACCTATCTAAAAATTCAGCTTGAGCAAGATGTTATGACAATTTAATTTTAGCACCAAGCCTATGGTATTAGAGAATTTAACAATTATCAGAGTATATACCATAATTAGAGATTTTAGGTGCAACAATATCAAGACAAGACAAGTGTAATATCTCTCCCCCTTTTTGTCATACGCCAAAAAGATGTAACAATTTAGAAAAAGATCAAGGGAGGAGAGGTGCATAATCGGAAAACCCCATAACCAATTATGCAAATAAAACGGAGATATAATAACGATAAAGAGCTCCCCCTGAAGCTTTGCACAAGCATCATAATGAAGACCAAATTCATTAACATAAAAACATCATAAAAGGTCCAAATCAAAGGTGCAATAATAAACCCAAAGTCTCAAAACACCAAGTTCTCAAAATACAGAAAATGTAACAAAGACCAATCATGATAAAAACAGAATGAAAACTAAGATAAAATCCAAAGGTCAACATCATCAAAACATCGAAGGAGTTGGAGCATCTGGAGGAGGATAAAACCGAGAGAAGAGTTTAGAGGATGAAAAAACTAGTAAGATTTGACAAAACTTTGAGGAAAATCTGAGTTTTGAGGAGAGAGATATGAGAAAACCGAGAGAGAAGAGGGTCGCAAAAAAAAACTTGAGTCTGAGAGTATATATAAACAGTTCAAAATACTCGAATATATTCATCAATACTAGAGTTGTTCTTTAGGATATACTCGAGTTTTTGAAAATATATTCGAGTCGGCCGTGACTCAGCCCAGATTTCCCCAGAAAAGTCGAGTAAAAATTGAAAAACTCGAGTTTGGTCCGAAAGTTCAAATTTCAGGAAAACGCAAAATACTCGAGTTTTTGGAAAATACTCGAGTTTGGTCTGAAAGTTCAAAAATTGGGGGTTTCGAAAGACTCGAGTGTTTTGAAAAACACTCGAGTATTTTAATAAAGACTCGAGTGTTTTTAGAAACACTCGAGTATTTTTATCAGACCCTGATTAAAAACTTTTTCAATTTAAAACTGATTTAATTTTGAATTAAAATACTCGAGTGTTTTTGGAAAAACTCGAGTATTTTGACAGAACAGAAAGTAAAAACTTAGTTTTAAAAGACCAAACACAAATCAAATACAAATGCTTCACTACCAACTTGGAATACAGTACAGAATCACACACAATTAACATATACAATTTCAAATATCATCAAGAACAATTTAACTAAGAATCAATAACACATTAGAGTAAGACTAATATGGTGATTTTCCAAAAATGACACACACAATGCAATTAGCCTATATTAGCTTCATCTAAAATACCAAGTTCTCTCCTAATATGATAAAAGGTGTCCCTTGGTAGAGGTTTTGTAAAAATGTCGGCTAATTGATTTGTGGTACTAACAAATTCAATTGTGCAATCACCCTTTTGTACATGATCTCTTAAAAAATGATGTCTTATTTCAATGTGTTTAGTTCTTGAGTGATACACTGGATTCTTAGTCAAATTGATTGCACTCGTGTTATCGCATCTAATCGGAATATTTTCAAGTTTCAAACCAAAATCCGATAATTGTTGTTTCATCCGTAATAGTTGAGCACAACAACTACCGGCTGCGATATATTCCGCTTCGGCGGTAGAAAGAGCGACACAAGCTTGCTTTTTAGAAAACCATGACACCAATGAACTTCCCAAGAAATGGCAAGTACCACTGGTGCTTTTGCGATCAAGCTTGCATCCCGCGAAGTCGGAATCCGAGTAACCAACTAAACTAAGATTGGCATCAGCAGGATACCACAAACCAGTGTTAATTGTTCCTTTTAGATACTTAAATATATGTTTAACTGCGGATAGGTGAGATTCTTTAGGATTAGCTTGAAATCTAGCACACATGCATACACTAAACATAATATCCGGTCTAGATGCAGTGAGATATAGGAGACTACCTATCATACCCCTATACTTACTAATATCAACCGGTGTACCTTGTTCATCCTTGTCTAGGTAGCATGATGTGCTCATTGGAGTGTAGGCTTCCTTGCACTTGTCCAATCCGAATTTCTCAAGGAGCTCTTTGCAATATTTCCCTTGATGCACAAATATCCCCTCCTTGACTTGCTTTATTTGTAAGCCTAGGAAGAACTTGAGTTCTCCCATCATTGACATTTCAAATTCCTTTTTCATCAAATTTGAAAACTTTCTACAAAGAGACACGTTAGTAGCACCGAAAATGATATCATCAACATAGATTTGTACTAACAAAATGTCATCCTTGGTTTTATAAATAAATAGTGTATTATCAACCTTCCCTCTTTGAAACTTGTTTTCTAATAGAAAGGAACTCAATCGATCATACCAAGCTCTAGGAGCTTGTTTCAATCCATAGAGTGCCTTTTTCAATTTATAAACATGGTTTGGAAATTCACTATTTTCAAAACCGGGGGGTTGTTTGACATACACTTCTTCATTTATAAACCCATTCAAGAAAGCACTTTTAACATCCATTTGATATAAAGTGAATTTCATGATTGAAGCATAAGCAAGTAAAATTCGGATTGCTTCAAGACGTGCAACCGGAGCAAAGGTCTCATCATAATCGATACCTTCCTCTTGGTTGTACCCTTGAGCTACTAGTCTAGCTTTGTTTCTTATAATCAACCCGGATTCATCAAGTTTGTTTCTATAAATCCATTTAGTACCAATTATGGTATGATCATCGGGTTTAGGGACTAGATCCCAAACTTCATTTCTTTCAAATTGGTTTAATTCTTCTTGCATAGCAAGAACCCAATGATCATCCTCAATGGCCTTTTTAATTGAATCGGGTTCAATTTGAGAAACAAATGAGACATAGTGGCAAATGTTTTGAATAGACCTACGAGTAAGTACTCCCTTTGACATATCTCCTATGACTTTGTCTATAGGATGAGCCTTGACCGATTTCCAAGTTGGAGGAAGTTCTTCCCTTACTTCTCCTTCATCAATTTTTGAATTCTCTCTCTCTTTTTCTTCTTTTGAAAAGACAATGCCATCTTCACTAGCATCACATAAAACACTATCTTCTTTTGAAGACTCATTAAAAACCACATGAATTGATTCCTCAATCTTTAATGTTCTTTTATTGAAAATTCTATAAGCTTTACTATGAGAAGAATAGCCTAAAAATATGCCTTCATCGGATTTGGAATCAAACTTGCCAATGTGTTCTTTTCCATTATTTAAAACAAAAACTTGGCATCCGAAGACATGAAAATGAGATATATTTGTCTTTCTTCCCTTGTAAAGTTCATAGGGGGTTTTATCCAAAGAGGGCCTTATCAAAATACGATTTAAAACATAACAAGCCGTATTGACGGCATCGGCCCAAAAATATTGAGGTACTTGAGAATCATTTAACATGGTTCTAGCAAGTTCCTCTAGCACCCTATTTTTCCGCTCTACCACTCCGTTTTGTTCCGGAGTCCTTGGTGCGGAGAATTGATGCTCAATACCATTTTTAGCACAAAATCTATCAAATATGTGGTTTTCGAATTCACCACCATGATCGGTTCGAATAATAATTACTTTTTGATTTACTTGGTTTTGCAAAAGTTTGACATGATGTTTAAAAGATTTGTAGGTCTCACTCTTAGTAGTTAAAAATAAAGTCCAAGTAAACCTAGAGAAGTCATCAACAATTACCAATGCATAATAGTTGCCACCAAAGCTTTTTACTTGTGATGGTCCAAACAAGTCCATATGAAGCATTTCTAATGGCCTTGATGTGGACATCACCATTTTTGATCCAAAGGTGTTTTTAGTTTGTTTACATTTCTTGCAAGGAGAACAAACACCTTCAATAGAAAAATTTAGCTTTGGTAAACCAACTACTAGATCTTTAGATTGTATTTTCTTCAATTGGTTTACATTAATATGAGCGGTCCTACGATGCCATAACCAAGTGTCATTTTCTTTGCTCACTAAACAAGTAGAGACCAAAGAAGTGACTTTGTTCAAATCAACTAAGTAAGTATTATTTGACCTTCTACCAACAAATTTGATTGATTCATCTTTGTCACTTTTAATGAGGCAATGGGTAGAGGTAAAAACTACATGATTACCAACATCACATAATTGGCTTATGCTCAAGAGATTATGTTCTAATCCTTGAACATAGAGCACATTATCAATAATCAAGTTTGAAGAGTTTCCGATTTTACCAATACCAAGGATTTTGCCTTTGTTGTTGTCCCCATAAGTGACATAACCCTTTTCCTTTGGAGTAAGCTCAATGAAGTGCCGCTTATCTCCCGTCATGTGCTTCGAACATCCACTATCAAGATACCACAATTGTTTTCCCGTTCGAAGACACACCTACAAAATGAAATCACTTTTTCATTTTGGGTACCCAAACAATGTTGGGTCCCTTAGGGTTAGTGTTGGGACTTTCTCCCTTCTTAATCCACATATAAGTGCCCTTATTCATTTCAAACTTCTTAATATGGCACTCAATGTTGATATGTCCAACTTTTCCACAATAAGTACAAGTTGGTCTCTTTGATGAGTTTTTCTTAGAAAATGTTCCAACCACCTTGTACTTTTTGTCCTTTTTATGAACATATCCTAAACCGGTTTTGTTGTGATTATGTCTTTGAGAGTTCAACAACCGGTTGAGGTTTCTATCACTATGTGAGATTGTGAGTTTGTTTTTCAACTCTTTCACTTCTTTTTCAAGATCATCACATCTCTCACATGAAGTGATAATTTCCTCATGATTTGCACAATCACTTTGATGACTAGAATTAATAAGTTCCAAGGATTCATTTTGAAGTTTCAACTCATTTATAGATTTTTGCAATTCATCAATTTCATGTTGAAACTCCAAAATTTTCTTTCCTTTTTCCTTATTAATTTTAGCAAGCCTCTTGCCATGATTAGCAAATCATCATATGAAATGGAGTTTGAAGATGAACAAGAAAAGCTAGAGGTTACCTCATCATCACTTTCACTCATGCCATGATTAGCTCTTGATGAGGACTCATGATTGTTCTTGGCCATGAGACAAAGGTTTGCATTTTCATCACCGGAGCTACTTGAAGATGATTCATTGCTCTTTTCCGGTGCATCCCAAACAATGTATGCACGCTTCCCTTTGGTCTCTTGGGTCTTCTTGTCATTCTTCTTCAAGAATGTGGCACATTCCATTCTTATGTGACCAATCCCTCCACATTCATGACACTTAACTCCATCATTGGTACTCTTTTCTCTTTGTTTGGAGTCTTTGGTTCTCTTAAAATTGGATGAAGATCCACCTTTCTTCCCTTTGAAAAATTTGTTGAATCTTTTCACAAACATCCCAAATTCTTCTTGATTTGGTTCACCATCGGAATCTCCACTTGTAGAGCATTCTTCAACTTCTTTTGTAGCTTTAGTTGAAGCTTTGAGTGCTATGCCCTTTTTCTTTTTGTCCGATTCCTCATGCATCCCAAGTCTTGTAAGCTCCATCTCATGCTCTTGGAGTTTGCCAAACAAAGTGGCTAAGTCCATGCTATTTATGTCTCTAGATTCCTTGATGGCGGTTACCTTGGGTTGCCAACTCCTATCAAGACATCTTAGAATTTTGTTAGTAGTTTCACCATTGCGAAATACTTTTCCCAAGGAAATCAAATGATTAACAATGTGAGAGAATCGCCTTTGCAAGTCACTAATGGTTTCATTTGGCAACATGTGGAACAATTCATATTCGTGAGTTAGAGAATTCAATCTTGCATCTCTAACCTCACTTGTTCCCTCATGTGTGACTTGCAAAGTATCCCACATTTCTTTTGCCGATTTACATTGGGAAACTCTATAAAATTCATCATGGGATAAGGCCGAAAAGATGATGTTTTTAGCTTTTAAATCAAATGAAACTTTTCTCTTTTCATCATCATTCCAACTACTCCTTGGAATTTCAACAATTTCATCATTTATTTTCTTTTTGGGAATGAAAGGACCATTTTCAATTGCATCCCAAATATCCATATCAATTGCTTCAATAAAAACTTTCATGCGAGTTTTCCAATAAACATATCCTTCACCATTAAATAGTGGAGGACGGTTTATTGAAGCTCATTCTCCACCAAAGTTATTGCTAGAGCCCATTTAGTTTCCAAAAGGATCTTTTTCGAAAAAGTTGTTACACTCGATCTTTCGACCGAGCTCTGATACCACTTGTTGGAAACCAACAAGCGGGCTAAGCAAATACTAGAGGGGGGGTGAATAGTATTTTGAAGCACTAATACCAAATATTTCGATTGATAATTGAAGAATGGAGCTAAGACTGAATTTTCTGGAATCAGACACAAAAGACTCGAGTCTTTTGTGAAATACTCGAGTTTTTCAGTGATGAACAACTCGAGTCTTTTCTTAAATACTCGAGTTTTTCCTATCAGATAGCAGAAAAACCAGAAACGAAAATTCAGCAATTTAACTCAAATCAATTCAATAATAAACAGGAACTTATCCAACAGAATAGCAAGCAATCTAAATAACTTTTAACACAAAGATTCCTTGAACTTGCTACCTAATTGTATAAATCCTAATTGATTGAAATGACTTAAGTCTATTGAGCTAGAAAGTAGATTAAAAGCAATAAACCAACACTCAAGCAATTTTATCCTGGTTCACTCCAACAATGAGCTACATCCAGTCCTCCTAATCACTTAGGAGTTTCTACTAATAATCAAATTGTTAGAAATTACAAAGGATTGCTTGAGAATGGCCTCACTCAACCTAACCCTTTCAAGAGTGTACCAAACTCTTGATTTCTACCCCAATTTGATTCCGGTGATTGAAGAACTCTTCACAAAGCTTCCTTGAACTCCCTTCAAGAAACTCCACCGGGCTAGGAACCTCCTAGTCTTGTGCTTGAGAACCTCTCAAGACTTCCAACACCCTAAGCCACTTAGGGTTTGCTTGGGAACAATCCAAGACTTTGAATAATCAAGCTTTTTGTATGTGTATTACTAATCTCACAATGGATTAGCACAAATAAGCACAGCTCAATGTAAGAATTGAGGCCTAAAACTCAACTTGGAATAAAATGACAATATGAGTGAGAAGTTGAGCTTTTTGGGAATTAACACTTGAGAAAAGGAAATTATGAAAGCTTGTAATCAATGATGTGTTGTTGTCTTGTTTGTTCTTGCACAAATTCAAAGAGAAATTTTACAATAAGGTTCTGAATTCTCTCTTGGGGTTGGATGAGACTCAAATGCCCTCAATTGAGTTTTTGAGTCTCTCCAACGTTCATTTTTGCTGACTGGACAAAAATACTCGAGTCTTTTGGTAAATACTCGAGTCTTTTTGGTCGGTCACGAGTGAATTGGTGCACGAACAAGACTAACGGTCATAATTGCTGACCTGGCACAAATACTCGAGTTTTTCTATAAATACTCGAGTATATACTCGAGTCTTTATCAAAATACTCGAGTATTTTGATCAGATATGGGAAAAATTATTTTTCAATTTTATTTTTCCTCTCAAGTATTAATTTTTGGTCAATCTCAACTTAATAAACATATAAAAATTTATTCCTAGAAGAGACTAACTATTTCTACCCACTCTCAACCACTCTCAATATAAATTAGAAATTTACAATTAATATTTGATTGAGAATGATTGGGCACTTGTCTTCTTTTCTTGACTTCTTGTTGATGTTGATGTTGCAATATCTTCAAGGCATGATTTGTTAATTATTTTGTCATCATCAAAACATAATCCACATAATTAGGAGCACTGAATTCACAGGATATCCCTCAAAGACACAAGCCTAAGAACCTCAAGAGAATCAGTTTACTATTCAAAGTTCGAATTTTTTTCACCATCACACTTGGTAATTTCTTATTATTTTTACTATTCATAGAATGAGAGGAGAAGATCGGCAAGCAAGAGATCAATTGCTTTTTTAATAAAAAAAATAAATAGAGAAAAGGATGAGAAAAATCGAACCTTGTCTTCTCTCAGTTTTCCAAACAGTGTTGATCGATCTTCTTGAGGTGACTGTGTATTTTGGGGAGTGAGAAATTTATAGATCTCAAGCTTTTGCGATTGCAAAGGAGATGTGGAGCCATAATGCTCATCGTGGGTTCTAGAGAAGAGAGGAGGAGAAGGCAATCGCGGGAATATCGTAGAAGGAGGGTGAGTAGCGCGGGAGAGCATATGAGAGGGTATTTCAGGCTATAAAATATTCTATATGCACAGGACAAGTTTTTGTTCGGTGGATTAGTGGGTTACAATTTATGGCCTTTTTGTCCTGTACCTAACCTCTTTAGTTGTGCTGTACCGTTTCAATTTTTTAATCAAACATCGAACAAATATATTTGTGCTGTCCAGTACCCCATTTTAATGCAAATCAAACGAACCCTAAGGGTTCAACTTCAAAAATCTAGAAAGCATTTAAGAATTACATGAGATGAAGAGATCAAGATCAAGATGAAAATCCAAGCAACTTCAAGAAATTCCAAGCAAAAATGCTCCTCCTATTTCTCTCTCTCTTCCTCGGCCACTCTCTCTCTCTCTAGAATTTCTTAATTTTTCTTTAAAGTGTGAAATAAAGAAATGAACCAAATGAACTGCTACATGGGGTTTAAAGGGGTATATATATATATATATATATAAGTAAGTGGGCTTGGGCTAGAAATCAACAAAATGGGCTTAACACCTCAAAACTAAGAATATTTTTGGCATTCAAATAAAATTGCATGTAATAGTATTTTAGTGGGAGACAAACAAGAGTAATTTAAAGAAATAAGTCTTCTCAAACATCAACTCACATTGCATCACATTTTCTATTTGATTTTTAATTTAATTTAATTTCTTTTCCTTTACTTACTCTAGAAGGAAATAAATACAAACATCATCCATGCATCACACAACACATACATATGCACATACATACACATTGCATTTTCATTTTCAATCACACTTTTAGGCAAAATAATTAATTGTACTTATTGGCTAAAGGTACAGACCCTATTTCATTTTCTAAAATCATATTTCCATATATAAAAGAGATTCTCAAAAGGAAAAGTTCACGAGAGGTCTTTAACTATTTTTAATAATTTATACATTCAAAATTCATAAAAAATGCACCCAGAAAATAATTTTTTTGTAGATCAACCCAGGAAAATTATAATTTTATATTTTTAAATTCTACATTTCAATACGATCGTTTTCATATAAAGATCATAATTTTTGGACTCACGGTTAAAAAGTTATGAATTTTCAAAGTTAATAATTAAATTAGAGTTTATAAAGAAATCTATTACCTAAAAGAATCAAAATAGAAAGCCCATCACTTATCCTTTATCAATTATCAACATTCCATGTTTAACAGAATCACTTATTTTGAGTCTATAAAAATTATATATATATATATATATATATATATCTATAAAATTTATGACTTATTACTTAAACAAATAAAATATTCATTTCGAATTCTTTTATAAAATAATAAAATCTCCAAATTTATATTAATGAAAATTAATTTATACGGGAAGGGAAAATGCGGGATGTCGCAGACCCCATTTGCTCCCATTAGTTCCCAATATGTCACCCCAGACCTAGTACTTCGCAAAAATATTGTCCTGTTTTTCTAGGTAGTTTTTAATTTTTATTTTGTAGTTATAGGTTAGATTAGTTTGCTTGAGGACAAGCCAACCTCTAATTTTGGGAGAGTGGACAAAATAAAAATTTTTCAGACTTGATTTGTTCTCCCATTTTTGGTGTTGGTTTGTGTCTTTGGTAGAAGTAGGTAATTATTCTAGACTTAGGACTGTTTTCTGATATTAGGTGTAAATACTTAGTTCAGGATTGGACTCATTGACTTTTGATATTGATTTGATTGAGATGTAAATATTTTTGAAACTTGGTTATTTTGATAAAACTCTTTGAGAATTTGAGATTAGTGAACTGACCTTTAGCCTAGTGAGTTATTTGAGCCTAAACACTGAAGGGGTATGATTTATTGATTTTATTTTCTGATTTGAAATCCCTACTTCTTTCATGAGTGTTGTTCTCATTGACTTTGTGTTCTAGAACTTGACCTGTGACCATTTTGAGATTGATAATTGTTTGCATGCATTAAGATTATTAAGGCACTTAGGATGTGTTTTTGTGGTCTTCAGATGTTTTGTATTGATATATATGTTCCCTTAGTTTCCCACTTTTAGCCTAATGAAGATTTCATTTTCTTTGGTACCCTACATTGATTTGAAAATTTTTTTGTTAGTACCTTAGGAATTTTGAATGAGCAAATGAGAGGAATGATTGAAAAAATTTAATGAATGGTACAAAGTGTTGTAAGTCCATTTCTCTTCCATGAAAAAATGAAAAAAATGAAAAAAACTGAAATTTGGAAGAGGGTAGAGGAAAAAAATGAAAAGAAAAGAAGTATGCATGAAATTAATTGTGAGTTGAGTGAGAGTCCTCTTTGTATTCATTGCTCATTCATAATTTTTAAGGGAAATTTGTCTTTGCATTTTAGCCCTTAGTTTTATCCTTTCTTTCTTTTATCCACCTAACACTTTTAGCCATAGCCTCATTACAACCAAATATAAGACCTTTTGATTTTTGTGTGCATTCAATGATTTCAGTGGAGATTTGGGTCTATGGTCAAGCTTATGGTAACACATTGTCACTGTATGAACTTGAGTGAATTGTTATAACCCTTGATACACATGAGAGATACACACTGTGAGGTTGAGAGTGTTCACTAATCATTGGTTCTTGTTGAGTTTGTTTCTCTAACCAAGTTTCAATTGTATGAATTGCTTGTGAAAATAAGTGTTTGAGTTTGTGAGTCAAAGTCCTAGATTAGGTGTGTACATTTTGATTTAGAGAGTAGTCTTGTGTTCTAGAGTTTTTATTTTACTTTTGCCTGGGACATGCAAAATACTAAGTTTGGGGGAGTGATTTGGGTCTAATATATGATGTTTTGAGTAAGATTTAGACTCCCTTTTACTATGGTTTTGGCTTGTTTCTCTTGTAAATCCAGGACTTTTTGTATAGTTTTTAGGAAGTTAGGTCATTTAGAATCCTTTGAACGTTTTGATCCGTTTTGTGTATGTTTCAGGTACTATCAGAGCTTAATTGAAGAAAATAAATATGGAGCTGAAAAGAGGACGAAAGGACCTTGAAAATGGCGCATGAACGGAGCGAAACGGAGTCAGGAAGTCAGTTGCACGCCCAGGCGCACGGGCCGGTGCACCCAGGCGCGCTAGCAGCGGACCAACCAGCATCAGATGTCTGGCACGCCCAGGCGCGCGCACACCGGGGGAGGCTGAATTGGGCCTGTTTTGCTGATTTTTTGATGGGTTTGATTAGGATTTCGTTTTAGCTTTTAAATATAGGTTTTAGAACTAGGTTAGACAGCTTTTAGAGGGGGAGATTACATAATTTTAGAGAGTTTTAGAAGAGGAGAAGATCAAGGATTGGAAGATCCAAGGCTTTTCATGGTAATCATGTATTCTTCTATTGCTTTTGTTCTTATTTTCTCAATGTGTAACTAAAACTCTCGTGTTAGGAATTGGTGAATTTGTATGGATTAGTTTATTGATTTCATGAATTGAGGTTTTTCCGTTTCTAAATCAAGTGTTTGATTGTATTTTCACTGTTATGCATGGAAGTAGCTAATCTATGTTTTGGATCTCTAATTCTTCAATTGAGAGATTAGGAATTAGAATAGGCCTTCAATCAACTCATAGGGATACTTTTGGGTAATTATATAACTTGTTATAAAATTCACTGTTCTTAATAATGGTTATTCAATGGTTTAATCACTTAAGGGATTAAATGTTATCAAATTGAATAATAATTGCAGGAGGAATCTAGTAGTTACTACCTTAGGAATTTGTTCTTGATTTAGGGAAAAACAGAGATTCATGATAAATAAACAACGCTTACAATGAAACCATGTTCCTAACATCTTCCTCAAATTTCTCACAATTTCTATTTAATTTCTGTTTTTAATTTATTTTCTGTTTTTAATTTATTTCAAATCAATCTTAATTAATTAGTTACAAACCTATAGATTTCACTTTTAATTACTCTTTGGTGGGAATGAATTAAACAATTTGCAATCTCTGAGGGACGATATATGGTCTTATTGACTATATTACTTGTGCGATCGGTACACTTGCCGAATTGCCAACATCAAGCTAATAGGGATTCTAAAAAAATATAAAATAAAGAGTAACAAATAACCCTTTTGAAGCTTCATTTTGAAGTAGACAATCTCTCTTCAATTCTTCTCTTCATAATTTGTTGATTTTTGTTCTTGGTTGAATTTGAATTTTTACCTTCATCTCTAGTTGTCTAGTTGACTTCATAATTATTTGTCTTCACCAAAACTCTTCAAGAGATAGCATTCTCCATATGCTTCACAATCTCCCCCTTTTTGATGATGACAAACAACTCTTGAAGAACAATTTTGTTGCATGTTGTTGGTGTACTGAAACAGCTTCCTTCAATATTCAATAGCTCCTGTGACACCCTTCTCGGATTACCCAAATATAAACTAATAAATATGCTTTTATATTGGATAATATATATGGACTTGTGAGTGTTAAGAAATATTGGCAAATAAAATTTTTCTTTTAAAGCGGGTGCACGAATCGTCACTTGAAAGTCTTGGAGAACAAAGTCTATATTATCTCAAAATCATTGTATCGAGTTCGGCGATTTCTAAAACCATTTCGCAAATAGAGTAACATTCGATCTTTTAGAAAATATCTTTGTATCAAGTAGCTTAAGCTACCCTTGCTTTGTACGATAGAACTGATACCATTTATAGCCAAGCTCTTAAACAGATTAAATCAGAGTAAGCGGAAATTACTGGACTATGCAACTGATAGAATATAAACATAGGTTTTCATAGATATAGAGAATCATAAATACATAGCCCATGAGTAAAGTCTCCAAGTTTAAAAATATACAAGTCCATCATCAGATCTATATAACAGTGTAACTACAAGCTCTAGAGTGCTCCAAAAGTATATCTACAATATATATACATAACAAAATATATAGCTCTAGGAATAGTCACATAGATCTGGCAGCATCAGATGGAGTAGTAGTAGCAGTAGTAGTCTCCCAAAAGTAAAGTGAGTAAGGTAGTAGCATCATCATCACAGCAGCAGCAGCAAATCTCCTCCACACACCGGATCCTCAGATCCACACCATACACCATATACATGTACCTAGGGATCGTCGTCCCTCTAGTCACTCCCAGTAGAATGCACGACAGGCTCGCTCCCACTCTCGTCCTCCACCGGATCCTCCTCGATCTCATCCGAGGGAGAGTGTACCCTACCACTGGGTACCGGGTCAGGTGATGGTGAAACCCTGACTGGGCTCCTCGGATCAGATAGGGGAGTCTCCTCGCGGACGACTCTCGAAGTAAAAGGGTGAGAGCGGGTAGGTTGAAAACGAAAACTATGGTAAGAGCGAGCTGGTCGCGTGGGAGGTGGTCCATGGTAAGTGTAAAACGGGGGTACATGCATAGTGTATATGATGGGAATCCTAAACCTACGAGGACGAAATCGCATCAGCGGGTTCGGGTGGTAGAAGGTAATCTCTACCTCCCCCTCGAATACCGCGCGATGGTCCTCATAGATCCATATGCCACTAGGAAGTGGCCGGATCTCGATGCAAGCAATGTAGCGAGACATCACCTACAAGGGCATAGGGGTAAGCAATTCTAAACACATAATCAATAGAGAATAAATTATGCAACATAAATATGTAACATGCATCAATTAATATCAATCACACTTAACACTTAGCAAGTAGGTTATGCACATAGGATGCTCACACTTAATTCAGGTATATCAATTACATTAAATGAATGACATGATGCATGATTTTAGCTCTCAAGCCTATCTCCATCATAATACTATGTCACTCTCTGACGTCCATCCCTGACAACCCAGCACTCAACAGTGCGTTGTATTCCTAGGTATACAACCATTCGTACATTCACCTAGAATGTACACGACAAGCTTGGTATCCATGCCACCCGAGCATATCCCGTCATCCAAACGGATCGTCATCCAAACGATATATCCATATCAGCATCCACTAAGCCAACCACGTCAACGACGTGTCATCAAGCAAGCGTATTGGCACTCCCAGAGGCCCTCCACATGTTTATCAAAACATGAATACGTCCTACCATCCGAACTCCGGGATGAATGCAATTTATCTTTTAGACTTAAGGGAAGTTGATTAATACTTTACAGGCCACGTAGGCTTATTTCTTTATCAAAAGGACCGTCATCAAACGATCTATTTGTATTAATCAATTTCTTTAAGTCTTAATCCCTTGGACTATTCTCAATAATTCATTAATTATTTGACTTAGAATTGAAAATGGTGTTCTTCAGGTTTTGGGCAATATACTCGAGTGAAATTCAGTCCACTCGAGTGTTCTCTAGATTTTCCAGATTACTCGAGTGTTCCTGAAGTTACTCGAGTGTTCATGACTTTCTGAGGATTTGGGTTTTCAATTCATCAATTTACTCGAGTGGTTCATGGGTTACTCGAGTGTTCTTGGATATTTCCAGAATACTCGAGTGACCTTGACTGACTCGAGTGTTTGGCCTATAATGGTCCTCAGGTCATGCTCGATACTCGAGTACCAGACAGACTACTCGAGTGTTCTTCCTTAATTTACATGGTTTTGAATACGATTTACTCGAGTACTCTGCCTTTTACTCGAGTGTTTCGCAGCAGACAGCACTGAAAACTGGTTTTAACATGACATTTTCATTTCTATTCAAATTTAATCCATTCCAGGGATCCACAGAGTTCACATAACATTATTTAGACATGTTACAACACTTAATACAAGTCAAAACACAGATTTGACAGAGAAATCAATAATCATGCATTAAAACACATTTTCACAACTTAACATGTCAATTCTCATAAAAAGCACAATACACATAAAACCAAGTGCATTTTAGTTCACATACATGATATCAAACTTGCTCATCACAGATTTAGAGCATGGATTGGTCTCCAAACCAAAGTTCCTATTCAATCTAAGCCCTTAGAGCCTCTTGGTGGCTCTCTAACACAATTAATGGAATTTAAACTCTATCTAGTGAATATAATTGCTTCCCCTTACCTCTCAGACGTGAATCAACAGAAAGAAATCCAAGAAAAGTGCTCCAACCCCAGAAATCACTTTGAGCTTCACATGCATGACAGTTTTGAGTGCACCACCAAAACCGAATTGGTTCACCCATGAAACAGAGATAAGTGTAACATCCCGTTATTTATAATACCTCTAATAAAATAATTAAGCGATTTAATATGATGCTTTCAAGATTTGCGTGTTTTAATAAAATTTTGATTTCATCATTATAATTGAAATATGTTTTCTAGTCAAAATAAGTATAAATTTGTTATAATATGTTTTTCAAAAAAATAAGAGTACTTTTATTTAGTTTAAATTAACATTTTGACAGGGAGCTCAAGTGGCAAGCCTTAGAGGCATTTTTATAAATAGTTTCTTCAGAAAAATATGTTTAACTTAATATTTTGAGCTTCCCTGTAAATTTTCATAGTGTTCGGAGGCTGTTTTATTTTTAACTTCTGAACTGGTTCAATATATTACCGGTTTAAGTTATATATAATAATCTTCTACTTCAAAATTTTAAATATTATATATTATCAAGTTTAATATGAAGATTTATAAAATATATTTACTTTTGAATTTCAATAATTTTTCTTACGCAATAACTATCCGGAGGGACCGGTAACTTTATTATTTTTCAATCAATTTTGAATAATTCAAAATACAATATTATTTTACCTAAATGTATTTTATTATTTGGATCATCAAACTTTTAGCTATAATCCAAAATACCTACACACATTGACCCACAAATTAAAGCATATTGTTAAAATATGTATTTAATACCTAAATCTACCCGTAGTCCCACCCATGACCCTTAACATCAATAATATAAAATATATATGTATATAAAGCCCATGTACCCACCCACCGCGTGAACTAAAGGAAATAGAAAAAAAACAAAAAAAGAAAGGAAAGAAGATTGGATGAGTAGCAGCGAGAGAGAGTGACGGGGCGACGCAGGTCAGAGGAAAACTTAAGGTTTTTCATATTTCTGGGTCCAATAATTCAAGATCCAACCGTTTAATCTCAAATCCTTCTTAGGTATATAACATCCTCAACTCCCTCTACCCATCCATGTAATTTATTCGACGATCCGTCAATATTTTATTATCCCTATATTTTCAAATAAAGAGATATTTATGACAAAAGTCATATATTTTTAGTGTATAATGATATATATTTATTATTTTGACAAAAATGAGTTTATTTGATATATATTTTTTTAATGTCATAATTAGTTTTACATATATCCCTAATTAGATCCAACACGTGGTTATTGACCTTGACCTTGGAGCAAGTGCGGATGAAAACGTGGCTCTGTTGTTATTGCTAGGATTTCCAGGTAAGGGGAGTCTCTTTTCCACACTTTGGGTTAGAGATAGTTAGGGTGTATAATAGGATTTAAGTTTAATACTTAGACCGGGTTGTGGGTAGCAAAATGGTTTTGAATTAGAATTGATTTAGGGGTGATTAGAATGTTTATGGTTAATTTTATATTAATTAAATTGTTTATGTTAAATTCTCTTTTTATTAATATTAAAGTAGGAAGTGAAGAACCCTAGGAAGTTGACTTACATTCAATGTACTCTGAGACATACCTGAGTATGTCGATTGATTTGTGATATTGGTTGATGGTTGATAAATTGATGTGACCCTATATGTGAGTAATGAATGGCGTATGTGTATAAATTTTGAAATGAAAATGTGATGTAAAAAGGAATAGTAAATTGGCATTGAAAGTGAATATATCTATATATATATATATATATATAACTTGAATATGTTTGCATGTGAAGAATGTTGGAAATATGTGATTTGTGAAATACTTGGTAAATGGCGGTTTGATTTGTGAATTTAAAGGAAAGATTATGTCTGCTAAAAGTGATGAAAATGAATATTTGATATTACTTGTAATTCTCTGAGTATTTGATCAATGGTATGAATGTTGTACTTGACTTTTGTGAATACGTTTTGATATGGAATAAAAGGAATGCAGTGTAGTTGATCCTTGGATGTCCCGGCACACTAGGTGCCCTGCTAGGTGGTGAATTTCCTACTAGGGCCTAATTGCCTGTCAGGCGAATTGCCCATTAGGTCCTAAATTCCCGTTAGGCGTCGGTGCGCCAATGGATCAATACACTGCATAACCACCTGAAAAAGTTAATAAATTGTGGGCTGGAATTGAGAAATGAATAATTAATGGAAAGGTAATTAATTGTGTTGTCCTAACGGGTGATGCCTAATGGGTGTCTCAGTCCTGACAGGTGTAAAGTCCCTAGTAGGTGCCGAATTGCCTAGCAGGTGCGCTAATTCCTAGTGGTGCAAAAATAAAAAGAAAAAGAAAAAAATGGTTTGTATGTTGTCCTCTGACCGTGAGGAGACATACAATGTATAAGTGGGTATGTTGACCTCTGACCGTGAGGTGACATACAGTTTTATGAAATATGGAAAGAGAATGAATATGGGAATGTATTTGGAAATTGTTAATAAGTGAATGTGATACATTTTGTTAATCCATGGCTTGATTTAATTATTATCCTTGAGTTTTTTTATATACCGTTTTACTATCTTTTAATCCACTGTGTTGTGAAATGGTCTCACCCTTATGTGGTTAACATTTTAGGTACTTGAGCAAGGAGCTTGGAGATCAGAGTGCTCAACGGATCAGTCGAAAGAAAGAAACTCAAGTGTATTTTATTATATTATAAATGAAAGCCCCCAACGCTATTTGTGAACTCTGATTTATAAAAGAAAATTTGAAGTTCTATGTTTCATTTTTCAAACGTTTATTGTTTATTATTCATTATATTTCGGGGTGTTACAATAAGAATTGGGGAAAATTAGATTTCTAAACTCTATACAACATGTTCTAACTAAAGAAATTGAGTTTGAGACTCAGGAGCTCGAGAGCTTACCAGAAATTAATCTCCAAGTAAGCTCCAGAAACCAACTTTGACAGAATAACTCCAACTTCCAAGCTGTCGTTCTCCCAACACACTCGCTCAATCCTCACGATTTTGGTGTTTATACAAAGCTCGTGATGTAAGCTTTATATTCGTGTATGATTTGTGTTTCAATTTGACACAGAGAAGGAGAATTGAAGAGTACAAACTCGGAACCCTAATTTCATCAACCAAGCTACTTTGATCCAAAATTCTCAGCTAAGGGTCGAAGATGAGCTTAAATAGGAAGTGAGGACACTCATGCAGGTCGACACGAAGGCATTGAGCTGTTGATGGCGGAGTATTCGTGTCAACGGAGGGGAATCGTTGGCTGTGACTCACCAAACGCACTAACTCGTGCAGTTTGACCCAGAATACTCGAGTATTCCAGAAAATACTCGAGTGTTTTACCCAGATTTTGAAAAATAATAATTTTATTTACTTTCCCTCCAAAATCTTTCCTATAATTGCTTCTAGGTCCCAACCCAGGGACTAATATGCAAAATACACATTTTATGCATTTAAATTATTTATTAATTAATTTCCACACATCAACTAGTTATATGAACACAGATTTTAATCAAGGATTAATTTAGGAACTATTAATTATAATTAAATTATAATTAACATTTCATTAATCGGGGATTAAAATTTTGGGGTGTTACAGCTCCCACTCATTATATGCTTGAAACACCTATTAAAAGTTTGAACGATAAATGCTCTTTTTCAACCAAATTATAAAGCATAATTGAATAAGTCCTACAACACCTGCATAAAGAACAAAAACAATCCTTTCTCCCCCTTTTGACATGATCAAAAAGCATAAAGAAGTATAAAACTTTGCCAAAAAGTGGAAAAAAAAATTGCTTAAAAATAAGTTGTGAACTGTCAAACACTAACCGGTTACTGTAACGATTAACCGGTTAGTTACTGATTATCAAACTAGTAATCTTAACCTGATTGCATGATACTAATTTTGATTCATCAATACAGTACTTTAATCCATCAAAAACATATTTTGCAAGATTCCTACATCAAGTATGCATGAAGTACTACACAAACATATATACCATTTGCATTCGTAATTGCACCTTATATAATCAATTATAACACTTTGAAAATCACTAGTGCAAAGCTATATTTTTGAGACATACATATACAGAGTTAATAGTCACATAGATCCTTGAAAGATACCTATGGAATCAATTAGATCCCTGAAAGATTTGTGGAATCTCTTAAATCCCCCAAAGATCATTTTGGAATCAGTTAGGTCCTTGAATGATTTGTGGAATCTCTTAAACCCTTCAAAGATCAATTTGGCATCATGTTAGTTCCCAAATGAGGGACCTAACGGAATCCTACGTGACACGTTAAATGCTTTGTTGGTCCAAACGTGGCACCTTCTTAACAGTCTAACATGGCATTGGGGCCAACAAAGCATTTAACGTGCTACGTAGAACTCCGTTAGGTCCCTCCTGACGAAATTGGATGGGAGGACTAACGTGATGCCAAATTGATTTTTGGGGAGTTTAAAAGATTCCACAAATCTTTCAAAGGACCTAACTGATTCCACGGGTATCTTTCGGGGACCTATATGACTATTAACTCTACATATATACATTAAATCAATTTCGTTTACTAAAGCGAAGTAAAATGACTTAAAATATGACAAAACAAACACATATAAATGCCAAACATTAGATAAGTCAATAACATTCATAAGTGCTTACAAAAAGTCATTAACCAAGTCAAAATACATCCAAAACACCATAATATTAAAAACTGAAATTAACAAAATTCATAACATAAGACTGAAAACATAGAAACTAAAACTATCTAGTCATATTCTTCATCATTGGTAGGAGGAGGATGAGATGCCGGAGGAGTCGGAGGACCACGGAATCTTCCAAAAGTTTGCATGAGAAATTGCAAATTCCCCATATTCGTAGTCTATTGATTCTCCAACCTAGTAACCCGAGAATCAAGATTATCAACTCTCTCATATATTCTTCAAAAACCAGCATCAATCCTAGTATTTAGACGCGCTTCCATAGCAGAAAAATCTAATAACCCTAGAGCATGACCCGAACCATCACCAGAATCATAAGTAGACCTTGGTTGGTTGTCTTGTGCAGGAACATCTCCTTTATTTTCTTAATCATTACCACCATCCTCATCATCATCATATCATCAACATCATCATCACTACTAACCATGTGAACATCAGGAACCTCTTTCTCTTCCTTTCTTCTTCTTTCTTCTTCTTCATCCAATTGAGCATTAAGAGCAGTGATGTCCTCTTGCCACTTCCATCGCATATCAAGCCTAGTGTGCTTACAAATGCTAGTGGCATGAAGAACACTAGTATTGATGTAATGAAGAGCAAAATAAAGCTCTTGAACATCCTCAGCTGCTGAAATTTCCACATTTTTCCTTTCAATCAACTTGCTCACAAATATAGCATAAGGAAGGGATCCACGTGTAGACTTTGCAGATCACTCCATGAACCAACAAATCACTCGAAACCAATTTACTTGAATCCTATCCTTGACAGCATACATACACCTTAAATCAGTCTAAAAGGTTTGTGAGTGGTTGGAACTAGTCCTAGGAGTCAAAATATATGTGAGGACATAAAGAGTCATCCTATCCTCAATATTCATATTTCCGACTGCTTTTCTAGAACCGAGAGCTTACATATTAGCACGTCAAAGGCTTTCACGGTACACATCCTCCGTGTTGCAAATACTTAGCCTATCATCTTTCTCATCACCTGGATAAGTACCTACAACCCTAAGACCAGCGATACTAGCAAAATCTGCTTCAGTAACACTGAATATGACACCATTAACCTTGGTATAGTAGATACCATCCCTAAGAACAAAGTTTGCATAGAATTCCTTAATAAGCCTAGGGTATATTTTTCTTTTCAGTTCTAAGAACCCTCTAAGACCTAGAAACTCATATAATCTATGGAACTCTAGCCTTTGCTCACTACACCAATTGAAATCCATCCATCTTATCAAACCAAACTCTCTATTATTGAAGTTCTCTAACCTTTCTTCACAATTTTCATCATCGAAATAATCATCTTTGTTTCTCCTTGGAGGTTTGTTCGCTGCATTCTTCATTCTTGTGCGTCTTGTGAGATGGGTGAATACGAATAGGGTTTGAGAATTGGGGAAAATGGATTTTGACACAAATCATCTAATGAGTTGATAAAAACAAGTTAAATAATGATGGAAAATGAAAATGCATTGAAGAAATCAAGTTGATTTGTTGAAAATTTATAAATTTGAGTGCTCGGGTTAGAAAGATGAAGAACCGAGTGTGAAAGGAGTGTTAAAAACAAATTGAAAAGTAACTTTTTATTTTCTAGTTTAACATGTGATAGCTTAAACTAATCGGTTAGCCACTGTAACCCATTAGTGAAAAATGCAAAAATCAAGTAAAATTCAATTTTCACATAAAAATCACATTTTTTAATCATTAATTCTGCTATATCAACATTGATAAAATATTTTTCACACAATACAAAATCATTTTGCATATAAACTCACTTAATTAAACAATTAGACATATATATATATATATATTCATTAATATTGTGAAATATAGATAATAATGTATAAAACTTCCCTTTACAAACCATAATAACTTCACATTCATCAAACAACATATCAAACAAATATGCATTTCAATTTTCTTCATTCAATCTCAACAACATTTGTAAATTTGAACAAGTGCGCTATTATTGATAGAAACCTTCACCATGTGCTAGATATTTTCTATGATATTAAACATGGTCGAAATACTTACTTGAGATATTTGAAATTATTGTTTTCCATAATTCTTACATTTGCATGACATCACCCCTTCTCCTATACCATACACTTGTACTAGGCCATCTAAAGACGTTCCATGTGTCATGAAGAGGAAGAAAAATCGATATTTCTTCGAGTTTCTAGCTTAAACCGACTTAATTTTCTGCAATTTAAAACTCTCTAACCGGTTAGCCACTGTTAAAATTCAAAAATTCAAAAATATAGACTGTTGTGCGTAAAAATTGAGTTTTAGGAGTTTTATACCTCAAAACAAAATTTATACCGTTGGATATGACGATAAAAGGGTTTGGAAGTTTGTCTAAAAATTTGAGAAAGATCCAACGGTTAACCAAGGAGATAATGTCCGATCTTTGAATGATATTTTACAAAAATATCATTTTCTTAAATATTATACTTAAATCTATCTTGTCAAAACTATTTTATTTCGGAATATGTTTCTTTATGTTTATTTTTCCAAAATACTTCACTTAAAAATAATTTTCAATGATAAAATAATTATTTAATCATTCTATAAAAATAAGGGATGTTACACTACCCAAACTCTACCCAAACTCTCAAGCTAATAAGGACTCTAAAAAAATATAAAATAAAGAATAACGAATAACCCTTTTGAAACTTGATTTTGAAGTAGACAGACAATCTCTCTTCAATTCTTCTCTTCATAATTTGTTGATTTTTGTTCTTAATTGGTTGAAGTTGAATTGTTGCCTTCATCTCTAGTTGTCTAGTTGACTTCATCTCTAGTTGTCTTCATCAAAACTCTTGTAGGGATAGCATTCTTCATATGCTTCACATTTTTGTCTTTGGTCCCTAAAAGTTTAGTGTGTTTTGGTTTTAATCCCTAAAAGTTATTTTGACCAAGACTAATACTTAATTTTTCAAACGTTTTTTGTTTGGTCCCCACCATTAAAAATAATATGTTATTTGCTTATGTGGCTAACATAACGCCACATCAGCAGTCACGTGAGGTGAGGTGGCGCTAAGTATGTTGTGTGACATGGATGATTCAGGCCCATGAATGCAAAAGTTTGCATGTGCGGCCATTTTGCGTTTGTGAACCTATATCATCCATTTCATACCATCTATTTGACACTACCTCATACCACGTGGTTGTTGATATGGTGTTTTGTAAGACAAATTAGTAGATAACAGATTTTTACTAACAATAAGAACCAAAACCAAAACATTTAAAAATTTTAACGACTAGACATGATCAGAATAACTTTTAGGGATTAAAACCAAAATACATTGAACATTTAGGGAGTAAAGACATAGAATGAACCACTACTTCTAAAGATGTTAAACATCTAGCTTTTTCATATAAATAAGTTATTTTTAGATCCCAAAAATCATCAAGTTGAGTAATTTTCTTTCAAAACACGTCATCATACTTGGCTCTTGCAATAGGCTATGAACCTAATTAAATAATTCGCAATGGGTCGAATCCAGTTAGATATTAAATAAACCATAAATAAACCAAAGTGAAACAAGCTAGTGCACAAGGGTGAAAATTTAAGTGAATAAAAAAGAAAAATATGGCCTTATTAGGATTCGTTCGAACCTACACCTCTAATACTAGGAGTCTTAAACATGCTATAATTAAAAATTTTATCAGCAATTTATCATGAGTATACGATAGCTAAAATATTTATTTAAACAATTTCAAGGGGATCGGAGCAAGTACTCTCGCCTACTCCAACTAAGGTCCTCCACCGATTGCTGGGTATTATTATCGAATCAATTATTACACCAACTAACACTTATTCAATTTAGAAACAAACTCAACTAAAAGATTAACAAGTGATATTGTGCTTACTAATGAATGATTAACAAGTGACACATGTTATTTTCTTACGGTATAAGCTGATTTGTAGGTTCATATATCATTCTTCATATATTAATTAAAGTAATAAAAGAAAAAAAATTAAATAATATTTAAACGTAATAAAATTTATGTTTATATAATGCAATCTAATTTTATGACAATACTTATTTTACCAAAATTTATCAAATTTAGAAGATTATGTGGAAATAAATAAAGAAAGGTCTAAAGATTTTGGATATTTTTTTTATTTTAGGTGATTAATAAAAGAGTTGTTGTTACCAAAATTAAAAAATAAAAAAAGTAATGCCAGATTCCCAATTCCGATACTAATGTCAGTTTTTTATGAAATGATTATGTCCCTTTATCCTTTCAATTTCGTCTTTTTTCAATAAATTATATTTTTAAATAACAATCATATTCTTAAGAAATTATCTTTATCCAAAAAATTAGAATAATGTACCTTCTCCGATTATCATATTCATAGGAATTTATATTTGAGAATGTGGTAAAACAAAATATCTATTACCAAACACAAGCCAAAGTTTGTTTTTTCCTTCTATAATGTGTGTGCACATTTTTTTTGGTTTATAAAAGAAATGATAATTTTACAATAAAAATTGGTGAACAAATGGTTATTGATCCACATAATTTTTTTTAAAATGCACTTATTTTCAATCAAATTGCCTGGTTTGTCAAAATCATTATTATTATTATTAGGTTTTTTATAATCAATGTATCATGTACTTATTATTATTAGGATTTTTTTTTTATAATCTAGTGTATAGAATTTACAAACTTGAAAAAAAAATTAGGAAAATTATGCACTTAAATAACCATAAAACAATGTTTTACTTTTCCAATACATATTCACTATTTATGATTGTTTATTCTATGTATGAATGCATAATTTAGAAAATCCCTTATTACTATTATTTATTACAGGAGGAAGGGGGTAAAGGGTGTGCGTATATAAATTGACTAGTGATAGTTGACTAGTGATAGAGTCTACATATACATATAGGCACATTGTGAAGGTTGGGAGCTTGATAAACACACAAGAGTTGAATAATGATGAATGCGGGAACGAACAAGAGAAAAATGGCTGATGATGCTAACCTTCATGATGTTGATGAGACAATTATTACTGAAGCGATGCAGAGGTATCTGATCTAATTTATTTATTTCATTTCTCTTTCATTTTACAAAAATACATTCATTTACCCTAATTAAATTTATTATATGTTTTTTTGAAGCCTCATTTTAGCAGAAAATAAAAACGTGACTCATGACACCAAAGAACAACAATTGCAGCAACTGCCAATCAAACCTGCAGTTCCACAAGATGAGGTAGCTTCAACAAACAATCCAAACAAGAATATTGTCAAAATTTTAAAGGCCATTGGCCATGAAACTTTTCCAAACAACGAGACGGTCACGTACTTTCAGGCCTTGAGGTTAGTCAAGCTACTAACAACAAATTTCATTCCTTCTTATTTCTTTAGAGGTTTCCAATTTTTATTCTACACTTGATATATATATATACATATTATAATTTTTTATTTAAAACAATCATTTTATAATTGCATTTGTTTTCCTCATGACTAACGAGTTCATAAATTTTGTTTTAAAGGGTTTTTTGGGTGTGTTATTTTAATTTAGAAATGGGAAAATGACTATTTGACATAAAATTTTGACAAAACATTATCTTTGATGGGATCACATCCATTGACACAAGTTATAATTTTTCAGTCATTCAATATGTAAAAATCTCATGATTCTCCCAAATTATAATTTTTTGATAATCATAAACCTTTGATACATGTTTTAACACTAAATATTGATCATCCCACTTTTTTCCTTCAATAATAATAATAATAATAATAATAAATAATGTAGATTAATTCTATAATCTATCTAACATTTGATACCAATTGGCTGGTTATTGAAAATTAATTCAATAATCTATCTAAACCTAGACTGTAGTTAAGAATGTAGATTTTAGTTCATAAAACATTTATTTTCATAATGAATGTAGAATAAAAATTGATTGTAGCATAAAATTTATTGCAATAAAAACAAAGTTTAGAGAAATAAAAGTAAGAAATCAAAACAAGAAACAATAAAAAAAATTGTTTGGTACCATATATGTATATATATATATATATACATGTGAGGAAACTTCCTCGGAGAAGTAAGGAGACTAACCATTACCTTAAAAGAGGGATACACAAGAATTGATGAGTTTCTGAAAGTGTGAGCATTGAGAACATGTAATGAGTTGTTAGTTCTAATGCTCATGAGTGCAACAAACCAACCCAAAGCTTTAGTTTGCGAAGATCGATCTTGTGAGGCCAAACCTCTTGCATCTTTTCTGATTTAATCTTGTGATGTAATTTTCTATACTCTTGTAAATGGGATTGAATATCCCTGGTATCTGCTTAATATCATCAGTTTCATTTAACAAAAATAAAGCCTTAATTTTAAATGGAACTTATGTTGTTAAAAAGGATTTTAGTTTGGATTATTTGATGTTATAGGAGTCTAAGATTATTTTTACTTTATTATTTAATTTTGTTACTATGCTTTGTCATTTCTATTGGGATTTCCGTCCTTATTTGATGGAAAGAGATATAAGCCCAAGATATTACTTGGAGATAAAGGCCCAAGTTATTACTTGGAGAGTAAGCCAAGTTGAGTGGAGAGCAAGCCAACTTACTTGGAGACCAAGACAACCCACACGTAGTGGACAACAAGCAATTGAAGTGGGGAGCAAGTCAGAGCCTCCAATCCAGACTCTATAAATAGAGCTCTCCAGGGAGAGAGCAAATTGCACCAGGGTGTGCCACAAGCACCAACACCACCAAACCTCAAGAGAGAGTCTTAGAGAGTTCTTCCACCATACAGTGAGTATAGAGAGTTCCTAGCGAGACGCTGGAGAGAAATCCTAGTGGAATACCAGAGATATTTTATTCCATCCTTTTAGGTTGAGATTGAGAGTATTCCTCCTACACACACCGAGAAATACTTTGTATTCCTACTTTTTTCACAGTGGAGATTTTACTGGCTTGTGCCCATGGTTTTTTACTTCTCTGATTTGGAGAAGGTTTTTCCACGTTAAAATTTCTGGTGTTATATCTTCTACTTCTACCCCTTCTCTTTCCCAATAACATACTTATCTATATATATATCGCTTCCGCATTGTATAGCCTATTTTGCGTCACAAAGAGGAGGGGAATCAATTCTGGTTTCCCCAACATTTTCCACCTCTATAATGGAAATTTGCATGAACATGATTTTATTTTAATAATTGTACATCATGCTGTTTTACATGAAACATGATACTTACCTAATTCACTTTATAGGTCTGATGGAATAAAAGTTATGATGGACAATAATTATCTCAAGCAACACAATCCAACTTTGGTAATGTACTACCTCTAAGAAATTGAAGATAGAATTGATTATTTACCAGTCAATTTTGTATAACTGACATTCAAAGTCTTTTGGAAATGTGTTTGTGCCTTCATTTAACCCGAAGCTACTGATTTTATTAATCTTGCAGTTGATCGAATACTATGAGTGGACTATGTTTACACATTATAAGCAATCCATGGCGCTTGACTCAAAAAACCATTGAAGAAGTTTCATGCGCATGTTGCTATTGACATCATGGTTTTGTAGATGCAGCCAGTGATGTTACTTGAACGAGAACGAATGCATCTTTGTTTTTCATTTAAGCACCATTTTAATTTCTTTTGCGTGTTTCTATTTTCACATTATTTTGCCTTCATAAAAGTAGGGGATCATAAAGCCATGTGTTATATCCATGATAAAGGGGCATGTCGCATGCAAAAAACTATGTTTATTCAATGCAAAGATCCTTTCTATTTCTCTCTTAGCATCGCTATTCCATATTTCTCATTAGATGGTCATTTTTTAATCTCACCACTCACATCACCTTCTTTACCCTCTCATTATTGTTGCTACATCTCTAATGAGTTTTAGATCGATAACCATTGTGACTCTGTTCATTATTTAAAGCTTTTTCATGAGAAAGTATTACATTGTTTTAGAATATCAAGTCATCCACGGTTTTGGTCAACAACAATTTGATACATATCAAAATAGAATTAAAAATAAAAGATAAAATGAGAAGGTTGTATATTTTTTGTAGATATTGGTTGAGGACAAGTAATAATTTATCTTTCCTCAACTTGAATATTAAGTTCATCTACGAAGAATTGCAACACAATCTCAAGAAGCCCAATATGTTGTGAAAAAAAAATTGACTTAGTATCTACCAAAACATGCTCACAAGAAGAAATTCAGGGGAGAATAATTTTGTGTCGACATAAGTTTAATTTAACTATGATGTGAGAATCATAATAAACTCAGATCAGTATTTCCATTGTCAAGCTTTCCATATATGTAAGAAAAATAAATTCCCCATAACTTTTTTTTATGATTCTAATTATCAAGAAGAAAGAGCTAGTTTATGAGGGGAAATCATGTAGATCAGTGGCACTTTTAAAGGGGAGTGGATGTTAATTGGAGATTTTGACAACCCCCTAAATGCTTATAATAGAATAGGTAGGAATCCAATATCTTCATCTGAGTTTTTGGACTTTAAAATCTGTGTTGATCTCTACGCCCTTCAAGAATTGAGGTCCACTGGTTTTTTTTATAACTGGAACAACAACCAAGATAATATGAGGGTATTTTAAAAAATTGATAGGGTATGGGTAAATGGAAATTGGATTACCAGCAAACCTGTGCCTAAAGTTAAAATTCTATCAGCATTTAAATCTAATCACTCTCCATTGATTGTTAAAAGGGATAATGATTGGAAGCATCAGAATAAACCATTCAAATATATCAATATTTGTTCCAAACCTGAGGAGTTTAAATCTCTCATGAGAAAAGTTTGGTAAGCAAAAATACAAGGATGCAATAGGCATAAACTTTGTCAAAAGTTGAGAATTGTTAGAGGATAATTGAAGACTCTCAATAAAAAGAAGTTTTCTTAAATTGAAGTTAGAGTAGCAAATGCAACGTATAAATTGAGTCATGAGCAAGACCTTCTTCATTTGGGCCCTCTTAATGTAGATTTGCAAAATTTTGAGAGAGTTGTTATTATGTTCAGATAAGACAAGGGGTCATGTGGAACGATATTTAATTTGGCGAGAGGGAGCTCGTGATCCTATGTACCCGTTCGAACACTATTCTAGGGATTCAAGACTACGTAGTTCTTATAGGCACGTTGATATTGTGGATAAGAGAGATGTAGGTGGCGTACAAGCTATTCCTGATAAGCCCCCTCCCTTAGAAAGGTCGTTTAGCTAGCTTGTAACATTTGTATGAGCAAATAGAGCTAATTGTTTAGTACCATGAGGCTATGGCTCTTAGTACTGATGGCAGTGGCCCTGATGAAGCTGTGGAATCTCTGCGATTGGATTGTTATCAACTACCACCTTGAGGATGGAGGGTGTGATGCACGCTCTTTAGGCAAATCTTTATAGTTAAATAAAGATATAATATAAAGAGTATGGACTTCTGTTGTATATAAAAGATGGTAAATAAAAATTTCCAAAGAACAATAAAGTTTAATATACTTAAGTTATAAAATGATTGTATTTGGAGACGAAAAGATTAAGAGTCGAGACTATACGTCATGGTACACAAAATATGTTTTTCATAAAAAGTATTGTTATCTCGAACCCATAAAGTAATGTTCTTTTGAATCGAATCTTAATATCAGAGTATGCGGAAATTAATTTAAATAGGAACCTTGAGTTCATAATGTCAACTGATAAATAACTATATATATAGATGAAAGATAACATAAGTGTGCAAAAGTAAATCAAGGTCCAAGGTGGTGATAACAACAGATCCATAGGTACAAGTCCATAAAAGCTAAATAAAAAGATAGACCATCTCACTGAAATCTCTCAAAAATATATACAATATAGATACAGAGCCAAAATATGAAAACTCGGCGATGGTATGATGATCCTCCTCCAAACCATAATCCTCCTCAGGTCTCTAGCTGCTGCTCCACATGACCCACATCCTAACTATCTATATCATGCATCGCCCGTTGGATCCCCAACTCCCCACTGACTCCCAGTGGAATGCTCGACCGGCTATCCCTCACTTTCTGCCTTCTCGGGGTCCTCCTCGGCCTCGTCCGACTAAGTCGGTACCTTACCACTGGGCACTGGGTCAGCTGATGGAGTCCCATGAATCGGACTCATCGGACTAGCAACAGGAGTCTCCTCACGAATCACACGGGAAGCAGAAGGATGGGATCAGGTAGCTGCTCTAAATCGAAAAGTATGAAAACGACGAGCTGGTCCATGGTAAGTATAAAAAGGGGGCACATGCAGGGTATAGATAATAGGGATGCGGAACCTACGAGGACGGACACGAGCCAAAGGATTGGGGTGATAGAGGGTCACCTCTACCTCCCCCTCGAAGGTGGCTCTGTAGTCCTCGTAGTACCACACTCCATTAGGGAGCGGGCGAAACTCTATGCAAGCTAGATAGCGAACCATCACCTACCATGAGCATAAGGAGTAAGCAATACAGTTCACATAATCGAATAAGAACAATTTAAGCAAGTAAACAATCACATATATCAAGTAGTCAAGTGATATGCATAAACATATGAGCAAGCCAGTTTCATTATAATTAATCTCTTTATTTATATGGTATGATGCATGTTCACTATCTCTCAATTCTTGAGATTCTCCAGTTATCAATTTATGGACGTTCATCCAAACAACCCAAATATGTTCTCATAACGTATAGTGAACCTGTTCGGAACGTGATACATAACGTCATCCGTCGATGAACGTCACGCCGCGAAGACGTAATAACCACATCAACAACATCCCACAATGCTGGCCACATTACCAAAATGTGTCATCGAGCAAGCCGCGCAAACATGCTTGGAACGTGGTACATAACGCCACTACCAAAGTGTGCGTCACGTCGCGATGACGTAATAACCACATTAACAGTATCCCACAATACTGGCCACATTCCACTGGAACAACAACCAAGATAATATGAGGGTATTTTAAAAAATTGATAGGGTGTGGGTAAATGGAAATTGGATTACCAGCAAACCTGTGCCTAAAGTTAGAATTCTATCAACATTTAAATCTAATCACTCTCTATTGATTGTTAAATGGGATAATGATTGGAAGCATCAGAATAAACCATTCAAATATATCAATATTTGGTCCAAACCTGAGGAGTTTAAATCTCTCATGAGAAAAGTTTGGTAAGCAAAAATACAAGGATGCAATAGGTATAAACTTTGTCAAAAGTTGAGAATTGTTAGAGGATAATTGAAGACTCTCAATAAAAAGAAGTTTTCTTAAATTGAAGTTAGAGTAGCAAATGCAACGTATAAATTGAGTCATGAGCAAGAGCTTCTTCATTTGGGCCCTCTTAATGTAGATTTGCAAAATTTTGAGAGAGTTGTTATTATGTTCAGATAAGACAAGGGGTCATGTGGAACGATATTTAATTTGGCGAGAGGGAGCTCGTGATCCTATGTACCCGTTCGAACACTATTCTAGGGATTCAAGACTACGTAGTTCTTATAGGCACGTTGATATTGTGGATAAGAGAGATGTAGGTGGCGTACAAGCTATTCCTGATAAGCCCCCTCCCTTAGAAAGGTCGTTTAGCTAGCTTGTAACATTTGTATGAGCAAATAGAGCTAATTGTTTAGTACCATGAGGCTATGGCTCTTAGTACTGATGGCAGTGGCCCTGATGAAGCTGTGGAATCTCTGCGATTGGATTGTTATCAACTACCACCTTGAGGATGGAGGGTGTGATGCACGCTCTTTAGGCAAATCTTTATAGTTAAATAAAGATATAATATAAAGAGTATGGACTTCTGTTGTATATAAAAGATGGTAAATAAAAATTTCCAAAGAACAATAAAGTTTAATATACTTAAGTTATAAAATGATTGTATTTGGAGACGAAAAGATTAAGAGTCGAGACTATACGTCATGGTACACAAAATATGTTTTTCATAAAAAGTATTGTTATCTCGAACCCATAAAGTAATGTTCTTTTGAATCGAATCTTAATATCAGAGTATGCGGAAATTAATTTAAATAGGAACCTTGAGTTCATAATGTCAACTGATAAATAACTATATATATAGATGAAAGATAACATAAGTGTGCAAAAGTAAATCAAGGTCCAAGGTGGTGATAACAACAGATCCATAGGTACAAGTCCATAAAAGCTAAATAAAAAGATAGACCATCTCACTGAAATCTCTCAAAAATATATACAATATAGATACAGAGCCAAAATATGAAAACTCGGCGATGGTATGATGATCCTCCTCCAAACCATAATCCTCCTCAGGTCTCTAGCTGCTGCTCCACATGACCCACATCCTAACTATCTATATCATGCATCGCCCGTTGGATCCCCAACTCCCCACTGACTCCCAGTGGAATGCTCGACCGGCTATCCCTCACTTTCTGCCTTCTCGGGGTCCTCCTCGGCCTCGTCCGACTAAGTCGGTACCTTACCACTGGGCACTGGGTCAGCTGATGGAGTCCCATGAATCGGACTCATCGGACTAGCAACAGGAGTCTCCTCACGAATCACACGGGAAGCAGAAGGATGGGATCAGGTAGCTGCTCTAAATCGAAAAGTATGAAAACGACGAGCTGGTCCATGGTAAGTATAAAAAGGGGGCACATGCAGGGTATAGATAATAGGGATGCGGAACCTACGAGGACGGACACGAGCCAAAGGATTGGGGTGATAGAGGGTCACCTCTACCTCCCCCTCGAAGGTGGCTCTGTAGTCCTCGTAGTACCACACTCCATTAGGGAGCGGGCGAAACTCTATGCAAGCTAGATAGCGAACCATCACCTACCATGAGCATAAGGAGTAAGCAATACAGTTCACATAATCGAATAAGAACAATTTAAGCAAGTAAACAATCACATATATCAAGTAGTCAAGTGATATGCATAAACATATGAGCAAGCCAGTTTCATTATAATTAATCTCTTTATTTATATGGTATGATGCATGTTCACTATCTCTCAATTCTTGAGATTCTCCAGTTATCAATTTATGGACGTTCATCCAAACAACCCAAATATGTTCTCATAACGTATAGTGAACCTGTTCGGAACGTGATACATAACGTCATCCGTCGATGAACGTCACGCCGCGAAGACGTAATAACCACATCAACAACATCCCACAATGCTGGCCACATTACCAAAATGTGTCATCGAGCAAGCCGCGCAAACATGCTTGGAACGTGGTACATAACGCCACTACCAAAGTGTGCGTCACGTCGCGATGACGTAATAACCACATTAACAGTATCCCACAATACTGGCCACATTCCACTGGAACAACAACCAAGATAATATGAGGGTATTTTAAAAAATTGATAGGGTGTGGGTAAATGGAAATTGGATTACCAGCAAACCTGTGCCTAAAGTTAGAATTCTATCAACATTTAAATCTAATCACTCTCTATTGATTGTTAAATGGGATAATGATTGGAAGCATCAGAATAAACCATTCAAATATATCAATATTTGGTCCAAACCTGAGGAGTTTAAATCTCTCATGAGAAAAGTTTGGTAAGCAAAAATACAAGGATGCAATAGGTATAAACTTTGTCAAAAGTTGAGAATTGTTAGAGGATAATTGAAGACTCTCAATAAAAAGAAGTTTTCTTAAATTGAAGTTAGAGTAGCAAATGCAACGTATAAATTGAGTCATGAGCAAGAGCTTCTTCATTTGGGCCCTCTTAATGTAGATTTGCAAAATTTTGAGAGAGTTGTTATTATGTTCAGATAAGACAAGGGGTCATGTGGAACGATATTTAATTTGGCGAGAGGGAGCTCGTGATCCTATGTACCCGTTCGAACACTATTCTAGGGATTCAAGACTACGTAGTTCTTATAGGCACGTTGATATTGTGGATAAGAGAGATGTAGGTGGCGTACAAGCTATTCCTGATAAGCCCCCTCCCTTAGAAAGGTCGTTTAGCTAGCTTGTAACATTTGTATGAGCAAATAGAGCTAATTGTTTAGTACCATGAGGCTATGGCTCTTAGTACTGATGGCAGTGGCCCTGATGAAGCTGTGGAATCTCTGCGATTGGATTGTTATCAACTACCACCTTGAGGATGGAGGGTGTGATGCACGCTCTTTAGGCAAATCTTTATAGTTAAATAAAGATATAATATAAAGAGTATGGACTTCTGTTGTATATAAAAGATGGTAAATAAAAATTTCCAAAGAACAATAAAGTTTAATATACTTAAGTTATAAAATGATTGTATTTGGAGACGAAAAGATTAAGAGTCGAGACTATACGTCATGGTACACAAAATATGTTTTTCATAAAAAGTATTGTTATCTCGAACCCATAAAGTAATGTTCTTTTGAATCGAATCTTAATATCAGAGTATGCGGAAATTAATTTAAATAGGAACCTTGAGTTCATAATGTCAACTGATAAATAACTATATATATAGATGAAAGATAACATAAGTGTGCAAAAGTAAATCAAGGTCCAAGGTGGTGATAACAACAGATCCATAGGTACAAGTCCATAAAAGCTAAATAAAAAGATAGACCATCTCACTGAAATCTCTCAAAAATATATACAATATAGATACAGAGCCAAAATATGAAAACTCGGCGATGGTCTGATGATCCTCCTCCAAACCATAATCCTCCTCAGGTCTCCAGCTGCTGCTCCACATGACCCACATCCTAACTATCTATATCATGCATCGCCCGTTGGATCCCCAACTCCCCACTGACTCCCAATGGAATGCTCGACCGGCTATCCCTCACTTTCTGCCTTCTCGGGGTCCTCCTCGGCCTCGTCCGACTAAGTCGGTACCCTACCACTGGGCACTGGGTCAGCTGATGGAGTCCCATGAATCGGACTCATCGGACTAGGAACAGGAGTCTCCTCACGAATCACACGGGAAGCAGAAGGATGGGATCAGGTAGCTGCTCTAAATCGAAAAGTATGAAAACGACGAGCTGGTCGAGCTGGTCCATGGTAAGTATAAAAAGGGGGCACATGCAGGGTATAGATAATAGGGATGCGGAACCTACGAGGACGGACACGAGCCAAAGGATTGGGGTGATAGAGGGTCACCTCTACCTCCCCCTCGAAGGTGGCTCTGTAGTCCTCGTAGTACCACACTCCATTAGGGAGCGGGCGAAACTCTATGCAAGCTAGATAGCGAACCATCACCTACCATGAGCATAAGGAGTAAGCAATACAGTTCACATAATCGAATAAGAACAATTTAAGCAAGTAAACAATCACATATATCAAGTAGTCAAGTGATATGCATAAACATATGAGCAAGCCAGTTTCATTATAATTAATCTCTTTATTTATATGGTATGATGCATGTTCACTATCTCTCAATTCTTGAGATTCTCCAGTTATCAATTTATGGACGTTCATCCAAACAACCCAAATATGTTCTCATAACGTATAGTGAACCTGTTCGGAACGTGATACATAACGTCATCCGTCGATGAACGTCACGCCGCGAAGACGTAATAACCACATCAACAACATCCCACAATGCTGGCCACATTACCAAAATGTGTCATCGAGCAAGCCGCGCAAACATGCTTGGAACGTGGTACATAACGCCACTACCAAAGTGTGCGTCACGTCGCGATGACGTAATAACCACATTAACAGTATCCCACAATACTGGCCACATTCCACTGGAACAACAACCAAGATAATATGAGGGTATTTTAAAAAATTGATAGGGTGTGGGTAAATGGAAATTGGATTACCAGCAAACCTGTGCCTAAAGTTAAAATTCTATCAACATTTAAATCTAATCACTCTCTATTGATTGTTAAATGGGATAATGATTGGAAGCATCAGAATAAACCATTCAAATATATCAATATTTGGTCCAAACCTGAGGAGTTTAAATCTCTCATGAGAAAAGTTTGGTAAGCAAAAATACAAGGATGCAATAGGTATAAACTTTGTCAAAAGTTGAGAATTGTTAGAGGATAATTGAAGACTCTCAATAAAAAGAAGTTTTCTTAAATTGAAGTTAGAGTAGCAAATGCAACGTATAAATTGAGTCATGAGCAAGAGCTTCTTCAATTGGGCCCTCTTAATGTAGATTTGCAAAATTTTGAGAGAGTTGTTATTATGTTCAGATAAGACAAGGGGTCATGTGGAACGATATTTAATTTGGCGAGAGGGAGCTCGTGATCCTATGTACCCGTTCGAACACTATTCTAGGGATTCAAGACTACGTAGTTCTTATAGGCACGTTGATATTGTGGATAAGAGAGATGTAGGTGGCGTACAAGCTATTCCTGATAAGCCCCCTCCCTTAGAAAGGTCGTTTAGCTAGCTTGTAACATTTGTATGAGCAAATAGAGCTAATTGTTTAGTACCATGAGGCTATGGCTCTTAGTACTGATGGCAGTGGCCCTGATGAAGCTGTGGAATCTCTGCGATTGGATTGTTATCAACTACCACCTTGAGGATGGAGGGTGTGATGCACGCTCTTTAGGCAAATCTTTATAGTTAAATAAAGATATAATATAAAGAGTATGGACTTCTGTTGTATATAAAAGATGGTAAATAAAAATTTCCAAAGAACAATAAAGTTTAATATACTTAAGTTATAAAATGATTGTATTTGGAGACGAAAAGATTAAGAGTCGAGACTATACGTCATGGTACACAAAATATGTTTTTCATAAAAAGTATTGTTATCTCGAACCCATAAAGTAATGTTCTTTTGAATCGAATCTTAATATCAGAGTATGCGGAAATTAATTTAAATAGGAACCTTGAGTTCATAATGTCAACTGATAAATAACTATATATATAGATGAAAGATAACATAAGTGTGCAAAAGTAAATCAAGGTCCAAGGTGGTGATAACAACAGATCCATAGGTACAAGTCCATAAAAGCTAAATAAAAAGATAGACCATCTCACTGAAATCTCTCAAAAATATATACAATATAGATACAGAGCCAAAATATGAAAACTCGGCGATGGTCTGATGATCCTCCTCCAAACCATAATCCTCCTCAGGTCTCTAGCTGCTGCTCCACATGACCCACATCCTAACTATCTATATCATGCATCGCCCGTTGGATCCCCAACTCCCCACTGACTCCCAGTGGAATGCTCGACCGGCTATCCCTCACTTTCTGCCTTCTCGGGGTCCTCCTCGGCCTCGTCCGTCTAAGTCGGTACCCTACCACTGGGCACTGGGTCAGCTGATGGAGTCCCATGAATCAGACTCATCGGACTAGGAACAGGAGTCTCCTCACGAATCACACGGGAAGCAGAAGGATGGGATCAGGTAGCTGCTCTAAATCGAAAAGTATGAAAACGACGAGCTGGTCGAGCTGGTCCATGGTAAGTATAAAAAGGGGGCACATGCAGGGTATAGATAATAGGGATGCGGAACCTACGAGGACGGACACGAGCCAAAGGATTGGGGTGATAGAGGGTCACCTCTACCTCCCCCTCGAAGGTGGCTCTGTAGTCCTCGTAGTACCACACTCCATTAGGGAGCGGGCGAAACTCTATGCAAGCTAGATAGCGAACCATCACCTACCATGAGCATAAGGAGTAAGCAATACAGTTCACATAATCGAATAAGAACAATTTAAGCAAGTAAACAATCACATATATCAAGTAGTCAAGTGATATGCATAAACATATGAGCAAGCCAGTTTCATTATAATTAATCTCTTTATTTATATGGTATGATGCATGTTCACTATCTCTCAATTCTTGAGATTCTCCAGTTATCAATTTATGGACGTTCATCCAAACAACCCAAATATGTTCTCATAACGTATAGTGAACCTGTTCGGAACGTGATACATAACGTCATCCGTCGATGAACGTCACGCCGCGAAGACGTAATAACCACATCAACAACATCCCACAATGCTGGCCACATTACCAAAATGTGTCATCGAGCAAGCCGCGCAAACATGCTTGGAACGTGGTACATAACGCCACTACCAAAGTGTGCGTCACGTCGCGATGACGTAATAACCACATTAACAGTATCCCACAATACTGGCCACATTCCACTGGAACAACAACCAAGATAATATGAGGGTATTTTAAAAAATTGATAGGGTGTGGGTAAATGGAAATTGGATTACCAGCAAACCTGTGCCTAAAGTTAAAATTCTATCAACATTTAAATCTAATCACTCTCTATTGATTGTTAAATGGGATAATGATTGGAAGCATCAGAATAAACCATTCAAATATATCAATATTTGGTCCAAACCTGAGGAGTTTAAATCTCTCATGAGAAAAGTTTGGTAAGCAAAAATACAAGGATGCAATAGGTATAAACTTTGTCAAAAGTTGAGAATTGTTAGAGGATAATTGAAGACTCTCAATAAAAAGAAGTTTTCTTAAATTGAAGTTAGAGTAGCAAATGCAACGTATAAATTGAGTCATGAGCAAGAGCTTCTTCATTTGGGCCCTCTTAATGTAGATTTGCAAAATTTTGAGAGAGTTGTTATTATGTTCAGATAAGACAAGGGGTCATGTGGAACGATATTTAATTTGGCGAGAGGGAGCTCGTGATCCTATGTACCCGTTCGAACACTATTCTAGGGATTCAAGACTACGTAGTTCTTATAGGCACGTTGATATTGTGGATAAGAGAGATGTAGGTGGCGTACAAGCTATTCCTGATAAGCCCCCTCCCTTAGAAAGGTCGTTTAGCTAGCTTGTAACATTTGTATGAGCAAATAGAGCTAATTGTTTAGTACCATGAGGCTATGGCTCTTAGTACTGATGGTAGTGGCCCTGATGAAGCTGTGGAATCTCTGCGATTGGATTGTTATCAACTACCACCTTGAGGATGGAGGGTGTGATGCACGCTCTTTAGGCAAATCTTTATAGTTAAATAAAGATATAATATAAAGAGTATGGACTTCTGTTGTATATAAAAGATGGTAAATAAAAATTTCCAAAGAACAATAAAGTTTAATATACTTAAGTTATAAAATGATTGTATTTGGAGACGAAAAGATTAAGAGTCGAGACTATACGTCATGGTACACAAAATATGTTTTTCATAAAAAGTATTGTTATCTCGAACCCATAAAGTAATGTTCTTTTGAATCGAATCTTAATATCAGAGTTTGCGGAAATTAATTTAAATAGGAACCTTGAGTTCATAATGTCAACTGATAAATAACTATATATATAGATGAAAGATAACATAAGTGTGCAAAAGTAAATCAAGGTCCAAGGTGGTGATAACAACAGATCCATAGGTACAAGTCCATAAAAGCTAAATAAAAAGATAGACCATCTCACTGAAATCTCTCAAAAATATATACAATATAGATACAGAGCCAAAATATGAAAACTCGGCGATGGTCTGATGATCCTCCTCCAAACCATAATCCTCCTCAGGTCTCCAGCTGCTGCTCCACATGACCCACATCCTAACTATCTATATCATGCATCGCCCGTTGGATCCCCAACTCCCCACTGACTCCCAGTGGAATGCTCGACCGGCTATCCCTCACTTTCTGCCTTCTCGGGGTCCTCCTCGGCCTCGTCCGACTAAGTCGGTACCCTACCACTGGGCACTGGGTCAGCTGATGGAGTCCCATGAATCAGACTCATCAGACTAGGAACAGGAGTCTCCTCACGAATCACACGGGAAGCAGAAGGATGGGATCAGGTAGCTGCTCTAAATCGAAAATTATGAAAACGACGAGCTGGTCGAGCTGGTCCATGGTAAGTATAAAAAGGGGGCACATGCAGGGTATAGATAATAGGGATGCGGAACCTACGAGGACGGACACGAGCCAAAGGATTGGGGTGATAGAGGGTCACCTCTACCTCCCCCTCGAAGGTGGCTCTGTAGTCCTCGTAGTACCACACTCCATTAGGGAGCGGGCGAAACTCTATGCAAGCTAGATAGCGAACCATCACCTACCATGAGCATAAGGAGTAAGCAATACAGTTCACATAATCGAATAAGAACAATTTAAGCAAGTAAACAATCACATATATCAAGTAGTCAAGTGATATGCATAAACATATGAGCAAGCCAGTTTCATTATAATTAATCTCTTTATTTATATGGTATGATGCATGTTCACTATCTCTCAATTCTTGAGATTCTCCAGTTATCAATTTATGGACGTTCATCCAAACAACCCAAATATGTTCTCATAACGTATAGTGAACCTGTTCGGAACGTGATACATAACGTCATCCGTCGATGAACGTCACGCCGCGAAGACGTAATAACCACATCAACACCATCCCACAATGCTGGCCACATTACCAAAATGTGTCATCGAGCAAGCCGCGCAAACATGCTTGGAACATGGTACATAACGCCACTACCAAAGTGTGTGTCACGTCGCGAAGACGTAATAACCACATCAATAGTATCCCACAATACTGGCCACATTCCACCAAGGAATGTGTCATCAAGCTGTTGCAAACAATTTGGTACTCCCAGAGTACCCTCCTCATGTTCCTCGAACATGACAAACGATATCCTATCGCCATATCACCATGTATGAATGCACATAAATATTTCATTTAAGATTATCCTTCAATCTCATTATGTGCAACATGTAATAAATTCATCAATGTAATTATCAATGTAATTGATCACATCATAACTTCTTTGGAACATGATTTATCCCTTATAAGTGTCATCAGATTTTAAATAATTTTGCTATAATTGAAAATGGCATTTTTCAATATTCTGACTAGAAAGACTCGAGTCTTTTCCAAAAGACTCAAGTAGTTCATCATTCTGTCCAGAATACTCGAATGGTTCATATGAGAGTCGAGTGGATCATAAGATTTCTTAAAAGTTTATGTTTCAGGTTTTCCAAAAATACTCAAGTAGTTTATGAAATACTCAAGTCGTTCATCAACCCAGAATACTCGAGTGGTTCATGCTAGACTCGAGTAGTTCATCAGGAAGGTTCATTTGTTGCATCAGTCAATACTCGAGTCTCGACTCAGATACTCGAGTGTTGGTGCTATCAGACGCACTGTTGCATCAGAAAACACTCGAGTCTCGAGTCTTGACTGACAGTAAACACTGAAAATTGCATTTTAACATACCATTTTCAATTCTAGCCAAAACTAATCAAAACCAATGATCAACAGAGTTATATTTATGCATAATAAACATGTTCCATCACAGAAATTACATCAAATTACAGTGAATCAAAATTGAGCATCAATTATGCATAAAAATCACATTTTGAGCAACTTAACATACCAAATTCAATTCTATACACTTTTGGCATGAAAACAACTTGCATACAGCTCACATGCAACATAATAAACATGCTCAAAACAAAGTTTCAACTCAGAGAGGCCTCCAAGCCTTCAACCTATTTCAATCTATGCCCATAGAGTCTCATGGTGACTCTTCACATAAATTCAACATAATTAAACTTATTCTAGTGAATGTATAGCTTCACCCTTACCTCTAGGCCGTGAATCAACAAGAAATTTGCAGAGAAATTTCCTGCAACTCCAAAACCCACAAAATCCTTTGCATGCAGACAGAGTTGAACAGGGTTCAAAGACCAGAGATTATTATGTTGCATGCAAAATAATAATTGGTCAGGACTTATTCTCTGCAACATAAACTAAAGGTAGGAAAAGATTTGAGGGTCATAGGGTTCATGGACTTACCAAAATCAGAGCTTGAAGTAAGCTCCAGACTTCAGTTTTCAACCTTGACAACAAAAACTCCTTCTCTTTCGAGCTTCGATTCTCCCTCTACAAAGATCCTCTGTAACACCCCTAATTTTCGTCTCCCGGATAATAAGGAAATTAATAATAAAGTTTTATTATTAATCTATATAAATTCTCCAAGTCTATGTTTTGTATTTAATTAGCCTTGAAATATAAAAGTAGGTGAAGGTATTTTTATATGGCAAATAAATACAAAAATATGGATATTGCATTTTAGTCCTTGGATTAGGACCTAAATGTAATATTAGAAAGGTTCTTGGAGGGAAAGATTTAAAAAGTATTAATTTTTAAATTTTGCACTGATCTAACCGGTTAGAAATGCCCTGTAACTGGTTACACGATGAACCCAGAATCTGGGTTAGTGCGTCTTGATGAGTAATCACTTGATTAATCCACGAATTCGCCACGAAAACAGCCTCAGATTAGTGGAACACACGCGTCAGTATGCATGTTAACCTAATCTCTCTATAAAAGGCTGGATTGTTGAAGGTTTGGGGTTGATTTATGAGTTTTTGTGTTGGGGAGGCTCTGTTAGGGTTTCTAAATCGTATGGAGAAATTCTTCTTCGTCTCTGAGTGTTGGAGAGCGAGTGATACACTACTGGAAAGCTTGAATCAAGGGCTTTTCATTGATACAAAAATTGTAAGCCAAGAGTGTGTGTGGGAGGAGAAATCGATCTTGGAAGTTGAAGTTGGAAAGCTGAGTTTGTGTCTTTCTTGTTTCTGGAAGCTGGGTTTGAGCTTTGATTTTGGTAAGTACAGATAACTTTTAAGCCTCAAACCACTTCGATTCTTTAGTGCATGTTACCTAGATCAAGTCATAATTGTTTTCCCCAATTTCTTTGGTCAATTTCTATGTCAAATTCGTTGGTGTTTGGACCCTGTTGCTGGAAAACGTGGCTGAGAACAGAACCTAGAGTTTCTGTGGAGTCTGTGGATTTTGTTGGAATAATTGGTGGTATTTGGCGTGAATCACCCAAGAGGGGGGGGGGGGGGGTGAATTGGGTGTTTATAAAACTTTGAAATTCAATCGCAATAAATCGTTCTTTGAAATAATAACAGAGAATAAAACGAGCGGAAGACTTAAAGAACGAGTTAAAACGTTTTTAAGCGAATAATTGAGATAATATTACTATGAATATAGAAACCATACTACACACGAGATTGATTTAAAAATCATCACAGAGAAATCGCAATACTCGTGTTAAATAAATTAAAACTTAAAATAACTTTTATCTGCGAAAATATAATTAAAAATAAACTTGCGGAAAATAAAGAGATAAGGGATAGAAAATTTGCACCGATGATTTTTATCCTGGTTCGGCAAACAACGCCTACATCCAGTCCTCAAGCGATCCACTTGAGCTTTTCACTAAGCCAAGACGCGACGCGTCCCCAAGTACATCCAGAGCGCCCCGCAAGCTACTAGGAATCCCACCATTCGCCAGGGACCTCGAATACAATAGCCTAACTACTAGGAATCCCACCGTTCGTATAGCGCTACCCAAAACAACAAAGGGTTACCTCACCCTATGAACGCGACACACGTTCAATCCTAAGGGAAAACACTCCTTAATACCTAAGGTTGTCACACCCCTTACAAAGAGAATGATTTGCATGAAGAAATTTGTGCAACTAACAATAAAGCTCTCTAGATAGAGCAGATACTACAATAAAGTCCTATGGCAATATAATATTCTAAAGCAAAAACAAAGCTATAACACGATGATGATGATGATGATGAATATGATTTTTCTTCTCAAAACGATTTTCAAAAATGGGAGAAAGAGAAGAAGAAGAAGAAGATCATTTTCAAGTGAAGTGAAGGTGTCTTTTTAAAAATGAAGAAGAAGCAGCCAGAAAATCAGAAACGAATCATCCAGAAAAGGAAATAAATCATTCTGGGAATCAGTTTGATTTCAGCACGATTTTCAAAATTTGAATAGAGTAATTGATTACTTGCTCTCAGGTTTTTCACAAAAGTTGCAGCATTGAAATATAATCGATTAACAGTTTCAAGTAATCGATTACTGTCACCTAAATGACCAGTTCAAGGACGTAATCTATTACAAGAATCTAATTAATCAATTACTCACACTCTGGTTACAAGTTGCATCAAGTAATCGATTATTCCAGAAGGGGTAATCGATTACTCCACAATAAAAACAGATTTTCATGAAAAGGTTGTAACCAAAGGTTTTCGCAAAACATTTTTCACAAAGATATTTCCTGGAGCAGAAGTTTAAAAAGGCTTCTTCTAGGTTTTTAAGAATAAAACAAATATCATCATCATATAGTTATAACTAAGTGCTTTATAGAATACCAGATGCCTTACAAAGATTTCTAAGCCTAAAGACTATATCTTCAATTTGCATAACATCTTTGCAATCTTCAATGTACCTGAACCTGTTAAGAACATTATATAGAAATGTGTTGTGTCATCATCAAAACAACAAAGGGAAACCATGAGTTTCAACACTCAGTTTCAACACTCCCCCTTTTTGATGATGACAAACTCTACCTGCAAAACAAGGTTAGTACAAATATATAATAAATAAGGCATTCAGCTCTTTAAAACATAAGAGCACATCATAAGCTCAATTTCCAAAACAAAGCTTATCACAAAAGCTCACAAGCAGAGCTACCCCTGAATTCATGAGAACCCATGACCATGTTCAACCTGTTCCTAATAACTTGTACTGCTCATTATATATTTCTCTGCATGTAACATATAACCATACCTCTCCATATTTCTCCCCATTTTGACATCATCAAAAAGGTGAGAAGGCACAAGAGAATCAGCATATGACAACAAATATGAATAACACATGAAATAGAACATATTGTCATAATGCATCGAGCTAAATCCAAACATGTCAGAGAGAATTAAACTAAATCCAGGAACAGTTAAAACATGATGAATAAAAGGAACTAGGGGTTACGAACAGAAACATAAAATTATCCAAATAGCATAAAAAAAATTAAACAGAGAGTAGAGATCCACAAGCTAAATGATCACTGGAATGGCGGACGGTTCTGATGCCTCAGATGATATATCTCCTGTTGCACTGCCTCCATATCAACGTGCATCTGTTCCATGCCGGAGGTGAGCTGAGCAAGCGAGGTATCCACTGAATGCATGTGCTCATCAGAACGCCTCATGTATCCTCTGGCATCGTCCATGAAGAGCTGCATGTACGGAGGAATGTGATCAGGAGGGTAGATAGCTTGTAGCGGAATGAAGTCTGAATCCTAAGCCGGTGCTACTACAAAAACTATTTAAAATACCTGAATTTTAATCCCGGTTCCGTGTTATAACTGGGATTAAATACCATTTTTAATTAAAAAAATAATAAAAAGAAGTAGAAATATATTTAAAATTCCAGTTTTTTTTAATTCCGGTTAAAAATAAACACGGAACTGGGATCATAAATATAAATTAAATGTTATAAATAACGATGTATTTTTAATCCCCATTTTTATAAGGAATCGAGATCAATAATGATAAATTTTTTAAGCGATCTACCCGAGTTTTCACACGAAATTGTGGTAAAAAATACTTACCCAATTAAAAATAAAACAAAAACACGCATCACTCCCTCTTATGTATACTGATTCATATTCATATTCATTCGCTGCCTCTAAACCCGGCAAACCCAGCCTCTTCGATCTTCTCATCCATTGTTCATTCATTCATTCGCTACCCTAAACCCAGCAAACCGCAACAGCTAACCTCTCTTGCCTCGTCTTCTCCCTCCGGTTCGCGGCAGCCAACCGCAACAGCAAGCCCAGCAACTCAAATCACTCTGCTCACTCACGCACTCGCTGCTCCCTCACTGTGTTTCCAGGTTTGTTCTCCATTTTCGGGCTTCGTTTTTAATTCCTCACCTCAAATCCTGTTTTCTGATTTTATTTGCTACTCCTTCAATCATGCTTGCGTTGTTGCGTTGAAGTTAGGGTTCCTAATTTTTTTATTTCCTATATCTGATTTTGTTTTCAAAAATATTTGTGTATTTCTTAATTTCTTAATTTATGAATCGTTACTGTGTAATATTTCTTGTTTAGGCGTCTAGCTCTCTGAATCAATTGATTGTGACAATGTAAGTCTATCCTATTCATAATGTTTTGTGGTCCTTGAATGATGTATCAAAGGTGTTCGATGAAATGCCTCTTAGAAACGTTGGCTCATGGCTCATGATTACTTGTATTATCGCCATACCCTCGCACTCTTGTCTTGATTCTTAGTTTGTTTCAGTACAGTTAGTTTGGTGGACAGACTTTTAGTTTTACTATTGACAATGAAGTGTGGCAACAAATTTATTCATGGTTTGGTTTCCAATCTGTTCTTCCTCAGGATGGGAAATCTCATTTTCTTAACCACTTGCAAGCGTTACAGGATAGAAAAATTCAAAATTGGTGGTCTGCAATTTGGCTTATTGTAATATGGCATATCTGGCTTTGGAGAAATAAAACTCAGTTCGGTGATGAAGTCCTAAATTTTGACGAAGTATTGGAGCGTATTAAAATTCGCTCATGGTTTTGGATTAAAGGAAATTGCTCAAAGATGAATGTATCGCTCTATGAATGGTTCCTTAATCCTATACCATCCATTCGGTTATGTAGGTCTGCCTAAAGTTGGAAGCAGTTTTTGTCTAATTTGAATCTGGTATTAATGGTATAACGTTGGTGGCTGGCTGCTGTTTTGTGCACATTTCATCGAGTGTTGCTGCTGGTTGCTGAGCTTTGAGAATTTTTCATATTGCTGTTGATCTTTCTGCAAAATTGTTATGGTTTTTCTGTATTTGGTTATTTTCTTTATTGTATATGATTTTGGTTCTGGATTGGGGCTTTTGAGTATGTCTCATACTCCCAATTGGTTTTTAATATATTCTTTTCTTATCAAAAAAAAAAAAAAATGAAGGGCACTTGAAAATGTTAAAACATAAGAGCTATACAAGTATGATATCATGGGAAGCATAGCTCATGCTTCAATGCTCGCTCATCAGGTACCCTTCCACTTTTTCTTTATTTACTCTTTTATTTTTTTTTGTTATTATTATTTTTAAATAATAACTTCAAAGTTCAAACGGTGCAATGGCATTCATATTGACTCAACCCAGTGTAGTTCATTTGGTGTGTTCATTTAGTATGTTCTGAAATGTAATTGGTGAGGCATGTAATCTGTTTGATAAATTGCCCTTCAGAGAACCATAGCACAGTATTGACCAAATGTTTTCATTGTCATATTCGTTTTCCTTAGGTTTTTGCTAACCTGATTCCATTTCTTGTGAGTTCTGTTCTTCAGTCCTTTACAATCTTCTTGTTTTTTTTAATCTAATTTGGATTTGGAATGGCTGAACATGCTTAGAAACCTATGGAGTTTTTGTTGGTAGCTACTAATACTTGGAAAGTGATTGGAAAATGACAATTCTATATCTATGGTGGCTGTATAGAAATTTGGATTGCGAAAGTTAGTTTTCAGAATGTTATTTGTGTGTGTCTTGTGAAATTTATGTTCCCATTTGAATAGGGAATAATGCCCTGCTTTGTTAATATATCAGTGTTGGTTTGGTCTCAATTCTCAAATATCCCTTCAGTCTTGTGATTCTTGTTTTCTTAATCGTATTATATTATTATGTATTCTCATTGTACTAACTTCCATCATTATTTTTGAGGATCCATTTTCATGTTTACTTTAGTTTTTAGCTTCCCTGGTAATGATTTATTTCACCTAAATTTCATTTTCCTTCTTTCACTGCTACTTATTTTTCATGCTTTCATGTTGCTATTTTCCTACTGCTGGTTGCTGCTGTCTTGATGTCATGGAAAGGTGTTCTGGTCTCTTCACCAAAATCCCTTGCCACTGCTCACTTCCCTCAATCCAATTTAGTTCCAACTCGACCCTCCTTCACTGCTGGCTCTCCACTTTGTAAGAAAAGCTCTACTTTCTAAACTTTATCATCATATTCTAATTATTGCTCAAAATTGCTTTTTCAAGTTTCAACTAAAATATTGCTCAAAAGATTTGGTTTTCATTTTGAACCGTGAAATTGTTTGTTTGGGTCAATTAATTGATTGTATGTACTGTTCAAACTATTTATCAGGTTCACTGCTGCCTTGTACTACCGTATAGTATTCCCTTTGCTTCTTAGCTACAAACTTTGGGCATATTTCTCATATTGGACCACATGTATATCTTTTACCATATAGGTAATTTTATTTGACAAGTGACTTTCACAGCAAAACGGATCAAGAACCCATGGAAGGAGGGGGATCCAGATCCAGATAATGATGATCGTTGCAGCTAATTCTCTATGATACTAATGCATGCATAGTAAATCTGCAACAATAATTATTCAATATGCTACTGTTGTTGTTGCATATATATGCTATGCATTGCTCACATGATGCATTATATATATATATATATATATACACATACATATATATATATATATATCCTATGTGGAATCACACTGAACCTGATTGGCCAAGTTAATTATTTCCAGTCATAGAATGCATTTTAATTGTATTATGCTCTGCCATTTCTGTGCTTATGCACCAAATTGACATTGAATCTTTAAATGGTATGGTCACCAACCATTGTAGGGAACTTATATTTAGGTTTATTCTCCCACTTTTTTACTTTATGATATGTACTGTCACACTAGGTGTGGCGATAATTTCCATACATATAGATTTTTCACAAATTTTTTCATGTTGTTTTACTAACTTTTTATAGAACAAAGAAGTACCATTTTACCTACAGTAATCCAAAAATAAGTTATTCCATATATGTATGGACATGGTCACATAATATAGATATAGTAGCAACTAGCAAGATGATAATATTTTCATCCACCATCGAGAGGATTACTCAACTCATAATATTTTTCAAAGATGTAGGTTTGAACGAAGTTGTCGACAAAAGGATCTCCTTAATTAGTTGGTTTATTACTGCTGAGCTCATTGAAATATGAAACCTTCATTGCATGACTGTTACAGGCTTAGAGCTGAGAGTAGTCATTAGCAAACACCTGCATGAGTCTTACAGCCAGGGACAGAAGATACCTTAATTTTACATGATTCATTTCATTTCGATTTATGTTTGTTTCAACTCTTATAATTACTCATTTAGTTCAATAATATAACATACGTTACTTTATATTAATTTTACAGTACTACTTTGATGACTGCAAGTAAACCATGTACAATCAGGAGTTGTTGGATGAAGTCAAGGAAGAATGGGCAACTTTCATGTTCAATCAAGTGTACCTTAGATTTAGATTTAGATTTATATATATATATGTGTGTGTGTAGTACATGATAATTTAGTTATATAGTAGACTTTTGAAGCTATTTTGGTCTTTTGGTTATGTAGCACTTGATAATTTAGCTATTATGGTATATGTTTCTCAACTTTATGAAGCTATTTTTGGTCTTTTAATTTGAAGCTATTTTGGATGAAGTCAATTAAGATATATATTATATTGCTTTTGGTGATGCTATATTATTATATAAAATTCTGGTTCCAAAAAAAAAATCCTATCATTTACGATTCCGGTTCATAAAAAAAAACAGTGTTTAAGATTCCGGTTCGTAAAAAAATTTTAAAAAAATCCATCAAATACGATTCCGGTTCAGTTCAATTTACGATCCCGGTTCTTTACAATTTAAGATCCCAGTTCCGTGTTTTTAAAGAACCGGAAACGTAAATTGTCCTATTTTTAATCCCGCCATATTCAATTCCGGTTCGGAACCAGGATTGAAAATTTTTCGGAACCGGGATTAAAAATGTTTTTTTGTAGTAGTGGCACTCTCTTGCTGTTGCTGCTGCTGTTCTTCTTCTTCATCTGGGTTATAGTTGTGATTGGACTTGCGTTCCCGACGCTGAGTCTTTGGCATCCAACCTCTATCTTCCATGTTAACCCAACCCATGTTTCCCAAGAAATTTGTATCCATACGCATATCGGCGTTGGGAGTAGTTCTAGCTTCACCATTCAAGGGAACTCGGAAATGCCTGAGGATGTTGGTTATAACGGTTGCATATGGAAGCTTAGAAGTCTTATGCTTCAAATCCTTATCAATCGATCGGCGTACTTGTGACACCCTCAAAATTACCCAAGTGATTAATACAAAATGAATACTATTACTTGAGATTATATGGACTTGTAAAATGTTAGAAAATACTGGATTCAAAATTTTATTTTATATTTCCAAATAGTCGGGTGCACAAACCAAAACATAGGATGTTTGGAGAATAGTTTACGTATTACTTTTAAAATCGAATTCGGCATTTACTTTGCTCAAAAGATAATTTCACAAATCTTGGATAGCATTCTCTTTGAGGATAAATGTACTCTATTTCATATAAAGGAACTCAAGTATTGCCATCCAGTTTTCGTCTAGCCAAGTGATACCATTTCCAAAATGTCAAAGCCGAATTCTTTCAAATCAATATCAGAGTAAGCGGAAATATCAGGACTATGTATAGACTCTAGTATAAGCATGGATTTTATTTATATCAAAAGGTACGTAATACATAGTCCGGCGGTAAGGATCTCCAAAATCCCAGAAAAGTCCATAAGGCTATGTATTTATATGTACATCAAAATAGACCATGGCTCCAGAGTTTTCAAAAGAAATTCCCACAGTATATAAAACTCCCCAAAGCTGGTCTCATAGCACTGGTCGCGGCAGTAGTAGTAGAAGTCTCCAAGAAGTAGCAGCAACCATCATCCAACATCAGCATCAGCAACTAATCTTCTCCACAACATCCATCACACCGGATCCTTGATCCTCATCATTTACCTTATGCACATACCTAGGGATCATCGCCTCTCCATTGACTCCCGATAGATTAAACGACAAGCTCGTTTCCGCTCTCGTATTCGACAGGATCCTCCTTGATCTTATTTGAAGGAGTAATTACCCTACCACTGGGTACAAGGTCTGATGAAAACGTGACCTTAATAGGACTCCTTGAAATAGACGGGGAAGTCTCCTCTCGAATAACTCTAAGAGAAAAAGGGTATGAGCGGGTAGGTTCGAATTGAAAACTGTTAGACAAGCGAGCTGGTCGAGTGGGAGATGATCCATGATAAATATAAAAAGTAGATACATGCATAGCGTATATGATGGAAATCCTAAACCTACGAGGATGTGACCGAACCAGTGGATTAGGGTGATCGAAGGTAACCACTATCTCACCCTTATACACTACTCGGCAATCCTCGCAGATCCATATGCCCCTAATAAGTGGGCGGACCTCGATGCAAGCGATGTAACGCGACATCACCTACAAGGGCATAGGGGTAAGTAAATCTATACACATAATCAATAGAGCTTAAATGTAGAAATGATCATGATTATGCACATATACCCCAAATCAGTTAACAGCCATGGTTAGCACTTAGCAGCACTTAATGCAGATACGATATTAATTCTCAATCTTAATATCAAACCTTAGCTCAAATAAGGTTGAGTGGCATGATTGCCTGACATTCTTTTCTTTCTGAGATTCTCCATCAAATGTCCTCACGGACATCAATCCAATACCACAATGCATTTCCAAATCACGAATACGTTACCAAAACGTATGGCGTACTAGCTCGGAAGTGATAAAAACGTCACACTACCTGCTGAACGTCACGTCGCCCAAGGACGTAAACCTATCACTTCTCAACATGCAATGGGTGTGATAAAAAACGTCACCACATCTGATGAACGTCACGTCGCCTACGGACGTAAACCTTATCACTTGTGATACACAACAGAGGTGATAAACAACGTCACCATGTCTGATGAACGTCACGTCGCCTAAGGACGTAAACCTTATCACTTGTGTGCACCACACCCTTCTCAACAAACAACGGGTGTGATAAAAAACGTCACCACATCTGATGAACGTCACGTCGCCTACGGACGTAAACCTTATCACTTGTGATACACAACAGAGGTGATAAACAACGTCACCATGTCTGATGAACGTCACGTCGCCTACGGACGTAAACCTTACCACTTGTGTGCAACACACCGTTGAAACATCCAATCAACAGTATACCACATACTGCCCACATTATACACCTTAATGTGTCATCGAGCTAGTAGCAATTTTTAGCAATTTCAGAGGTCCTACTCATGTCATCCGAACATGAGTAAACAATCCAGCACTCCAGCTCTTAAGGAATTTGATTGGTCTTCCTCAATTGATAATACGTAACGTGCCACCCGAGCAACGTTATGACGTGCCACTCGAGCCACGTCCCATCATCCAAACTCCAGTATGAATGCATTAACTTTACTTAAAAGGAATTTGATTGATGTTTTATCCTTTTATTAATACATTACGTGCCTCCCGAGCAACGTATCATTATTCAAATGAAAGCATCATAACGTCAATCAATTTCCTTTAAGTCCAGGATCACTTGGTTGATTATCCTTTAAGAGTTACAAAATGTCTTAGAATTAAAAATGGTATTTTTAAGTATCTGACTAAAAATACTCGAGTGTTTTCCCAAAATACTCGAGTAGTTTATCATTTTCCAGATTCTACTCGAGTGGTTCATAATTATACTCGATTCGTTCATGTCTTCTTAGAGATTTAGGTTTTCAGATCTTCATAAATATACTCGAGTAATTCATGAGATACTCGAGTATTCCATTACCCAGAATACTCGAGTAGTTCATACATTACTCGAGTGTCCAATCTGATTCCCAAGTTGGTGCGCCAATTTTCACTCTGGTGCACCACGAAATACTCGAGTATTAAGCCAAATACTTGAGTATCTGCAGACAGAACAGAGTGAAACTTGGTTTTTACATACCATTTCAATTTCTAAACATTTTTAACCCAAAACAGTGATCACAATAGTTCATATACCACATATTGAACATGTTAACATACTCATTTCATATCAAATAACAAATTTGACAGAGAATCAATCCATTATGCATGAAATATACAATTTAGCAACTCAACACTTCAAATTGCAAAATAAGCACAATATTCATGAAACAAAGTTCATTTAAGCTTGCATGCATGATATAGAACTTGCTCATCACAGTCATAGAGAATGGATTGGTCTCCAAACCAAAGTTCCTATTCAAACTAAGCCCTTAGAGCCTCTTGGTGGCTCTCTAACACAATTAATGAAATTTAAACTCTATCTAGTGAATATAATTACTTCCCCTTACCTCTCAGACGTGAATCAAACAAGAAATCTCCAAAGAAAAGCTCCACAACTCTCAGACCAACTTCAAGCACCATATGCAGAGCATTTTGAGTGCATCACCAAATTGGAATTGGTTTACACATGAAACAGAGAATAGAATTAGGGAAATTAAGTTTTCTAGACTCTATGCAACATCATCTAACTAAAGGAACTGAATTTGAGACTCAGAGACTCGTGAGCTTACCACAATCAATGATCAAAGTGAGCTCCCAGAACTGATGACAGTACCCAAACCTCAACTTCTCAGCTTTGATTCTAACAGCACACTCACTCTCAGCTCACAAACTTTATGTCTATACAAAGCTCGTGATGTGAGCTTTGTATTGGTGTATGATTTGTTACTTGAATCTAAGCACACAAGGAGAATCGAAGGAAACGATTATAGAACCCTAACTTGAGTAGAAAACTCGAATTTGACCAAAATCCTCAACAAATCGGTGTTGATAGGCTTTTATAGACGTGGGAGAGACTCATGCATCACGACACGACATCCATGGCATTGGCATGGTGGTGATTTCGTGTCAACGAAGGGGGAATTGGTGGTGGTGACTCACCAAACGCACTAACTCGTTCAACTCTGTCCAGAATACTCGAGTTTTTCAGAAAATACTCGAGTATTTTTCCCAATTTTTGAAAAATAATTATTTTATTTACTTTCCCTCCAAAACCTTTCCTATAATTACCTCTAGGTCCCAATCCAGGAACTAATTTGCAAAATATTTATTTTATGCACAAATTTACTCACCAAAATAAATTCTAGCAATATAAACAAAGATCTTAATTAAAGATCAAGAATAGAAATAATTAATTATAATAAACTTTATAATTAATATTTCATTAATCCAGGATTAAAATTTTTGGGGTGTTACACTACTTCCCCACTTAAAAGGAATTTCGTCCCCGAAATTCACTCTTCAAAATTACACATTTTCAAAATTAAATAAAAGACTATTTTGATGTTATGATATCATTAGGGAAAATCCTTCCCCACTTAAAAAAATTTTGCTTACACTTCTTTAAATTCTTTGACTCAAAATACTTCAATTAAAACTTTTCTCGACTAACACTTTTGCGTTCAAAAGCATATTTCAATCCCTTATTCTCATAAAAGAGTTTTCTTAAACTCCAACGAAAATTATTTCATAATTAAATCCAAATAATAAAAAAAAATCTTTTGATCGCCCTTTTCCCGGACAAGATGTTTCAAATACTTAGCTTAAATTAAAACTTTCCCTCATAAACTTTTTCGAGAAAAACACGTTTCAATTTCATTACATTTTGTGATTACTTCAAATGAAATATTTTGGCTAAAACTTTTTCAAATAATACCTTTTAAATATATATATATATATATATATGTATGTTCTTCCATTAAAACATTCTCCAAAGATCTTTTCGAGGAAAAACTTGACCCACAAGCACGATTAACGAATCATTTATATGACTTTATTCCTTAATAGTTGCAAACATTAGGGTGATTTGTCCTAATATTCAAACCATTAATAATAAAATCATTCTTTTCAGATATAACTTTTCGCAGGAAAAGTCATACGACACATCTTTAAGTTAGATGAACTTAAAGATGGGATACTTGTCACCATCAGATACAGCTAGATAGCCAAGTGCTAGAGTTGTTTCCGTTGGGGAGACAAATACTTGTCCTATCCCGGTGGTTATTAATCTCTCTAGTCTTAACTGATCTTTCTCTTTCTGTGGCGCCCAAAGATATTTATCACATCCAACTGTGATAAGGGTTTTGATCACAGAAATTCAAATCACAGACCTGCTCAGGTTTTCAAATTACATAACGATTTAATCAACGCAATCGAAAACATTGATTACGTTAATCCCGATCAGAGAAAGGATAAACTCAAACTATCTATACTCAAATCTAACTCGCATCCTAGCTGGTTGAATAACTCTCCCATTCTTGATTTGCTGATTGACCATTCCCTTCTCGTATTCCCCTCTAAGCAATCCGATGAATAAGACTTCATTTTCTTGTGACCAAAATCAAATATTCCTTTCCGTTCATCACTATTCAACCCATGGTGATGCACCTTACCTTCTCAAATAGTTTCTTTCCATCGGCTTTTCAGTTACTTTCATGTGATGGAAGTTTCCTTAACTCCTTATGAAATTCCGATCCCCACAATTGATTCACTCATAAGCCTCCCGTGCTTAAAAGCTTCTTGTGCTTTCCTCACTATCCATACCAATTCTATACATGCTTACTAATGTCAGGAATCCCCTATTCCTCAATGATTGACAACTGGTTTGAAGTTGATCCATAATTCTTTTCGGACTCCGCATGTCTGAATCTCTTATAAAAATTGCAACGAAACATACTTCTCCAATCCTTTGAACTTGGCAACATTTTCCCCGAGATTCATATTGCCCTACCTTATTTCCAACCATTTAATCCCCTTTCTCTAATCTTTCAAAAATTTCATCCTTGAGTAATTCCCAAGTGTCATGCCAATCCTTTGCTTCCAATATCAAATTTGCATAGTTCCACTATGTCTTAGTTTCACCCTTTATCATATAAGTGGTATAACCTTTACTCATCCATTTTGCTTGATCCCATAACTAATCTTCATCTTCCAAATCGTCTGGAATCCAAATTCTTATCCTTAACATATCCCCTATGGAACTTAGGTTTCTTCTCTTTCGAAATCAATTTCTTATTGGTCCTTACTTCTTCGGTTTTTTGTTGCTATTCACGAATTCAAGTTAGGAATTCTATTGTGATTTGCAACCTCCCCTCCTTACTTCTCGTCGGTCTACTCGTATCATCAAACTCGAATTTCTCAGATCCACCTTCTTAAACCCCGTAGGGCTCACATGAATTGTCTTTCAGCCCCTTGTGGTCGCTTCCTCATTGGCATTGTTGTAATGACGACAGAGTCTCCGGTCACGAGCTTTTAAAACACTGCCCGTTGACGTTGTCCCTTGTTCAACTCCTCCTCTCGGCTGAACAATTACTTCGATTCTCCAGGGTCGTTAACACTTAAAGCATAGTGACGCGAGGAGAGGCCTCACGCCCTCACAATAATCATGATCGTTGCAAAGCTCAAATCATGCGCCAAATGTATCACCTTGTGTGTATTCAATCACCTTGATGCACGCACATCTACCTTCTTCCAAGTCCCGTTCTCGACACATGAAAGTATGCTCTAATACTTTGGCATGAATCAAGTAGGAATAACACAGGAGGGAATGCTATTCTTCCCTTCAATGACTGAAAGTTCTTGTTGTTCTTCTTATTCCATGTAGAAGACTACTTCTCCCGGGTTATCTTGGTTGAATGTTTTTGACTCTATAAAGTCCACTTAACAATAAGATTCGATCAATCTTTTCCCAAAATCACATTCAAATGGGAGAAAGGATAATAGACCGAATTTAACTTAGTGCCTCGATCAAATATCTCGACACTATAATCTAAACAAACTTTTAGAAATAAATTTGGGTAGTTTCATGGGGTCTCAAATTTTTAAAACAGTCAGGGAGATTCGACTTCAACCTATTTACACATATGTATATTGAACAAAAGAATGGGTAACTCCCAAATCGAACACAATCATGCAAAGTTGGTTTAGAAATAAATGGTTACCTTGCACGAGATCAGGAGATTGGTTAGCTTCCACTTTATTCAGGGTAAACACTTTGCCTTGAGTCTTTGGTTTTCTAGCAGGTCGGGTGCGGTTACTTTTCACAAGTTCTCTGCAATAACGTGCAACATGACCCTGCTTTCCATAGTTAAAACAATTACTCATTGCCCAGCAGATCCTTCCATAATGATGATGCTTACACTTCTCACAGCAAGGAGCATTACTGCGAGGCTTAACTCCATCCTTAACTTCAGCTCTTCCTTTGCCTCGGTTCTGATCACAATATGGACCCTTATTCCGAGGATCAAATCTTTTCTTTCTCTGTGGTCCATAATCTTGCTGGCTACTCTTTGCCTGATCAGCTAATACTTCAGCCTTCTTATCATCCTCATACATTCGACACTTATCTACTAATGTAGAAAAACTTTGAATCTTCTGATAACTGAAAACAGATTTCAGTTCGGGTCTCAAACCACCTTCAAACTTGATGCATTTGCTCCTCTCATCAGGATTGTTTTGATAGTATGGAGAGTACTTCATCAGTTCTTCGAACTTAGCCGCGTACTCACCCACACTCATGTCTCCTTGCTTTAATTGCAGAAACTCAATTTCCTTCTTCCTTCTTAAGTCTTCCGGGAAGTATTTATTGAGAAACCTCTCTGTAAACACATCCCAATTAATATCCCTTCCTTCATAGTGCAGAAGCTGAACTGTGTGATTCCACCAGTTCTCAGCCCCGTCCTCTAACATATAAACTGCATACGCCACCTTCTGAGCCTCAGTGCAGTCTAATGTTCTAAAGATCTTATCCATAGTACGAATCCACTTATTAGCCTCCTCAGGCTTAAATCCTCCTTCGAATTTAGGTGGGTTACAACTTCTAAAATCCGCCAAACTCTTGGCTTCCGAATTACCAACACTATGTTGGTAAGGTGGTTGTTGAGATTGTTGTTGTTGCCATTGATGCATAGATTCCAACACCACGGTGATTCTTTCTATTATCGCGTCGGTGCGATTTTGATTTCTAGTCGTCATAATAGACCTGCGCTATAACTTATGGTCACATATGATGGACTAGAGAAACATTCTTCACACAACCTATACTAAGGTTCTAACAATAGCTTTCTACAATGAATTCAATTTCTACATTATATCAATTGCTCCATTCGAGCAAGATACTGATATTCAAAACAATAAATATGCCTTGTGGATACTTGCTTGATGTCGATGACTGACTTTTTGGAGCTACTTCCACTACTACAGGATCTGACTTTTGCTCTGATACCACTAAGTGTGACACCCTCAAAATTACCCAAGTGATTAATACAAAATGAATACTATTACTTGAGAATATATGGACTTGTAAAATGTTAGAAAATACTGGATTCAAAATTTTCTTTTATATTTCCAAATAGTCGGGTGCACAAACCAAAACATAGGATGTTTGGAGAATAGTTTACGTATTACTTTTAAAATCGAATTCGGCATTTACTTTGCTCAAAAGATAATTTCGCAAATCTTGGATAGCATTCTCTTTGAGGATAAATGTACTCTATTTCATATAAAGGAACTCAAGTATTGCCATCCAGTTTTCGTCTAGCCAAGTGATACCATTTCCAAAATGTCAAAGCCGAATTCTTTCAAATCAATATCAGAGTAAGCGGAAATATCAGGACTATGTATAGACTCTAGTATAAGCATGGATTTTATTTATATCAAAAGGTACGTAATACATAGTCCGGCGGTAAGGATCTCCAAAATCCCAGAAAAGTCCATAAGGCTATGTATTTATATGTACATCAAAATAGACCATGGCTCCAGAGTTTTCAAAAGAAATTCCCACAGTATATAAAACTCCCCAAAGCTGGTCTCATAGCACTGGTCGCGGCAGTAGTAGTAGAAGTCTCCAAGAAGTAGCAGCAACCATCATCCAACATCAGCATCAGTAGCTAATATTCTCCACAGCATCCATCACACCGGATCCTTGATCCTCATCATTTACCTTATGCACATACCTAGGGATCATCGCCTCTCCATTGACTCCCGATAGATTAAACGACAAGCTCGTTTCCGCTCTCGTATTCGACAGGATCCTCCTTGATCTTATTTGAAGGAGTAATTACCCTACCACTGGGTACAATGTCTGATGAAAACGTGACCTTAATAGGACTCCTTGAAATAGACGGGGAAGTCTCCTCTCGAATAACTCTAAGAGAAAAAGGGTATGAGCGGGTAGGTTCGAATTGAAAACTGTTAGACAAGCGAGCTGGTCGAGTGGGAGATGATCCATGGTAAATATAAAAAGTAGATACATGCATAGCGTATATGATGGGAATCCTAAACCTACGAGGATGTGACCGAACTAGTGGATTAGGGTGATCGAAGGTAACCACTATCTCACCCTTATACACTACTCGGCAATCCTCGCAGATCCATATGCCCCTAATAAGTGGGCGGACCTCGATGCAAGCGATGTAACGCGACATCACCTACAAGGGCATAGGGGTAAGTAAATCTATACACATAATCAATAGAGCTTAAATGTAGAAATGATCATGATTATGCACATATACCCCAAATCAGTTAACAGCCATGGTTAGCACTTAGCAGCACTTAATGCAGATACGATATTAATTCTCAATCTTAATATCAAACCTTAGCTCAAATAAGGTTGAGTGGCATGATTGCCTGACATTCTTTTCTTTCTGAGATTCTCCATCAAATGTCCTCACGGACATCAATCCAATACCACAATGCATTTCCAAATCACGAATACGTTACCAAAACGTATGGCGTACTAGCTCGGAAGTGATAAAAACGTCACACTACCTGCTGAACGTCACGTCGCCCAAGGACGTAAACCTATCACTTCTCAACATGCAATGGGTGTGATAAAAAACGTCACCACATCTGATGAACGTCACGTCGCCTACGGACGTAAACCTTATCACTTGTGATACACAACAGAGGTGATAAACAACGTCACCATGTCTGATGAACGTCACGTCGCCTAAGGACGTAAACCTTATCACTTGTGTGCACCACACCCTTCTCAACAAACAACGGGTGTGATAAAAAACGTCACCACATCTGATGAACGTCACGTCGCCTACGGACGTAAACCTTATCACTTGTGATACACAACAGAGGTGATAAACAACGTCACCATGTCTGATGAACGTCACGTCGCCTACGGACGTAAACCTTACCACTTGTGTGCAACACACCGTTGAAACATCCAATCAACAGTATACCACATACTGCCCACATTATACACCTTAATGTGTCATCGAGCTAGTAGCAATTTTTAGCAATTTCAGAGGTCCTACTCATGTCATCCGAACATGAGTAAACAATCCAGCACTCCAGCTCTTAAGGAATTTGATTGGTCTTCCTCAATTGATAATACGTAACGTGCCACCCGAGCAACGTTATGACGTGCCACTCGAGCCACGTCCCATCATCCAAACTCCAGTATGAATGCATTAACTTTACTTAAAAGGAATTTGATTGATGTTTTATCCTTTTATTAATACATTACGTGCCTCCCGAGCAACGTATCATTATTCAAATGAAAGCATCATAACGTCAATCAATTTCCTTTAAGTCCAGGATCACTTGGTTGATTATCCTTTAAGAGTTACAAAATGTCTTAGAATTAAAAATGGTATTTTTAAGTATCTGACTAAAAATACTCGAGTGTTTTCCCAAAATACTCGAGTAGTTTATCATTTTCCAGATTCTACTCGAGTGGTTCATAATTATACTCGAGTCGTTCATGTCTTCTTAGAGATTTAGGTTTTCAGATCTTCATAAATATACTCGAGTAATTCATGAGATACTCGAGTATTCCATTACCCAGAATACTCGAGTAGTTCATACATTACTCGAGTGTCCAATCTGATTCCTAAGTTGGTGCGCCAATTTTCACTCTGGTGCACCACGAAATACTCGAGTATTAAGCCAAATACTTGAGTATCTGCAGACAGAACAGAGTGAAACTTGGTTTTTACATACCATTTCAATTTCTAAACATTTTTAACCCAAAACAGTGATCACAATAGTTCATATACCACATATTGAACATGTTAACATACTCATTTCATATCAAATAACAAATTTGACAGAGAATCAATCCATTATGCATGAAATATACAATTTAGCAACTCAACACTTCAAATTGCAAAATAAGCACAATATTCATGAAACAAAGTTCATTTAAGCTTGCATGCATGATATAGAACTTGCTCATCACAGTCATAGAGCATGGATTGGTCTCCAAACCAAAGTTCCTATTCAAACTAAGCCCTTAGAGCCTCTTGGTGGCTCTCTAACACAATTAATGAAATTTAAACTCTATCTAGTGAATATAATTACTTCCCCTTACCTCTCAGACGTGAATCAAACAAGAAATCTCCAAAGAAAAGCTCCACAACTCTCAGACCAACTTCAAGCACCATATGCAGAGCATTTTGAGTGCATCACCAAATTGGAATTGGTTTACACATGAAACAGAGAATAGAATTAGGGAAATTAAGTTTTCTAGACTCTATGCAACATCATCTAACTAAAGGAACTGAATTTGAGACTCAGAGACTCGTGAGCTTACCACAATCAATGATCAAAGTGAGCTCCCAGAACTGATGACAGTACCCAAACCTCAACTTCTCAGCTTTGATTCTAACAGCACACTCACTCTCAGCTCACAAACTTTATGTCTATACAAAGCTCGTGATGTGAGCTTTGTATTGGTGTATGATTTGTTACTTGAATCTAAGCACACAAGGAGAATCGAAGGAAACGATTATAGAACCCTAACTTGAGTAGAAAACTCGAATTTGACCAAAATCCTCAACAAATCGGTGTTGATAGGCTTTTATAGACGTGGGAGAGACTCATGCATCACGACACGACATCCATGGCATTGGCATGGTGGTGATTTCGTGTCAACGAAGGGGGAATCGGTGGTGGTGACTCACCAAACGCACTAACTCGTGCAACTCTGTCCAGAATACTCGAGTTTTTCAGAAAATACTCGAGTATTTTTCCCAATTTTTGAAAAATAATTATTTTATTTACTTTCCCTCCAAAACTTTTCCTATAATTACCTCTAGGTCCCAATCCAGGAACTAATTTGCAAAATATTTATTTTATGCACAAATTTACTCACCAAAATAAATTCTAGCAATATAAACAAAGATCTTAATTAAAGATCAAGAATAGAAATAATTAATTATAATAAACTTTATAATTAATATTTCATTAATCCAGGATTAAAATTTTTGGGGTGTTACAGTACCTTCCTAGCAGTCTCAATCATGTGATTCAGAACAAACCAACCCCAGTTAATGGGTTTGTCGTGAAACCACGCCCAGAAGATGATATAGTCAGAATCAAGCAGCCTGAAATAGTTGCCTTGCCTTGGAATAAGACAATGATTCAAAATGAAATGCAAAACCCGAAATTCAAACTTCAGATTACCAGAAGTCAACACTTTTCCAAAAGGGATACGATCATCAATGAACTCTTCTTTAGCAGTTTTCTTGTCATACTCATCTCCCCAAAGACTATCAGAACTAGAACCAGTGTATGTGATACCATCCATGGGTAGGTGAGTGATGTTAATCCAAGTAGCCAAATCAATTTTGATACTCCTCCCTTTAACTTCAGAGAATAGGATCTTTTCATCAGAATTCCAAGAGAGATTTGTGTAGAATACTCGGACCAGATCTTCATAGAAGTCGCCTCCGATAGTGCTGAACTCAAATAATCCTTTTTCCTTTAGAAGCACTACGACAGGAAGATTACAATCTTCGCCATCGAATGTATCAGCATCCAGAAATCTCGGAGAAATTACAGAGCAATCTTCAAAGTATTTCTCATAATCCATAATCTGAGATGAATTAGAAAACCAGCGATTTAAATTCTCCACTGCTATAGGTTGGTGAACTGGAGGAGGTGGAGCAGAAGAACTAGCTACATTTCTTCTAGGTCTAGGAGGCCTAGGAGCATGACTGGATGATGGTTGAGCCCTACTCTGAACAATAGGAGGAGATGGCTCATCCTCATCAGACTCATCAATGATAACTCTTCTTTTTGTGCGGCGGGTTGACATGATCACAACTAAATTTAGATAACCTCAACAAAATATAATGAACTAACTAAGCCAATCAACCGAATAGACAACCCAGCAATTCTTCAACACAACACAGAAATGCCCAGACTAATAATTTAGAATATCAGCTATATCATGTCATCATCATAGAGCAGCATACCATACATGATCACAGAGATGTAGAAGAACACACTGCACAATACTGAAAAAGAAGGAACCTGAACCGAAGAAGAGTACTGAACCGAAGCTAGACCGAATCTGAACCACTGAACCAGACGATCCGAAACACTGAACCAGAAAACCAAATGAACCAGAAAACCAGATCCAAAAACACTGAACCGGATTCCTAACAGATCAACAAACTGAACCGGAACAGAACCAGGGAGCACTGAACCAGCGTCTTCACTGAATCGAATGCAAACAAGGAAGCATTGAACCGCTCAAATGTGCCACTGAACCAGAGAGGAGAGAGGCAACAAACCGAGTGCATGAACCGAGTTGGACTCTTGAAAAACCAAAGAACCAGTGAACCAAGATCTTGACAAGGAGATGGTTATGGTGGTTATGAAGGTTTTAACAATGGTGGCTTTAATGGTGGTTAAGGGTGAGAACCGAATGGGTATGGTGAGATGAGGAGAGAGAGGCGAGTTTTGAAGAAGAATAAGGTAGGATATTGATGAGCATTTTATTTCCCATTATTCCTTGCATTATTTTACTCCTATTATTGATACTTGTTGCCTATTTGACATTGTTTAGCTTGATTTAGTGATTTAGAGTTTATTGGACTAATATTCTGAATATTGTTTAATTTGGGATTATTTAGCCTAATTAATTCTATTTCTATTTTCAGGTCATATTTGGCACAAGGGCTTTTTGGGAATGAAGATTTAATTTTGGAAGAGAAGATATATGATGAAGTGAAGATTGTAATCTATCTTTAGGATTATTTGAGATTTAGTTTATATCTCTTAAGATTTAGATTTTATCTATAGGATATTTTTAGATTTAATTTAGAGATTAGCTTTCCTTAGGATTTGGGCCCATGATTTAGGCCCGTTTTGTGATTTAATAAGCCAATTTCATGTAAACCCTAGGAGCCACCTTCCATAATCACGTTTTTACATTCTCTCTCTTAGAGAAGGCTTAGTTTTTCTCTCCAAGCTTGTGGTGGCTGCTAGGGTTTCTCTCTCTTCCCTTTCTACACATTTTTAGGTATTTTTCTTCATGGAAGGCTAAACTCTTAGGTTAAATCCCTTTGGTAATGCATCACATACTCTTGAGGTTTTATTCTTAATGCTATTTCGTTTTTATTCACTGTTTTCATGCTTATTGATATGTTATGGTTCGCTTAGTTCCATTCTATAGAGATAATCCATGTGTATGAATGCTTAATTTATGCAAACTCGTAAAAACTCCATGCTTTGGCTTTTAATGCTTAATTAGAGGTTTGGGTTTTGGGGTGAGAATTGAATTTTCGCTTAGTATTTATTTCTCACGAGTTGGACAGTGAAGAGGAAAGAAATTGATCTTTTGTAACCGATGATAGAGTTGTGAACGCGAGCCAAAGGGGTTTATCCGCTTTTCCTTATCTGTTACTTCGTTTTTATTTTAATTCTGTTTTGATTTTAGATTTCAACATTCAATACAAAACCCCCCTATTTTCTATGCATACTATCTGTTTGACCTTTTGCTTGATAAGATATTCCTTGGGAGACGACCTAGGAGTGACTTCCTAGTACTATATTTAAACTGTTTTTTTATTTGTATCGGGTACGGCCTCAATCAAATTTGGCGCCGTTGCCGGGGAACTATCGGTTCTTGCCAAAGGTCATCAGTAGTTAGTTAGTGTCGTAGTTAGTATAGTTATTATAGTATGTCGTGTCTGATTTAGGGTCTAGTAGTCAATTCTGATAACTGGTTGAAGTTGCACTGTTTGCTGTTTTGCTATTTTGTTGCAATTAGTGTATTTGATTGATTCTGTGGTTGCTAGTTTACATAGTTGTGGGTGGAATTTTTGCACGAAAATTTATATCCACACTATTTTTATCATATAGAAAGGTTTTGAGGCACCACGATCACTCAGGTCATCACTGGTTGTGAGTTCCAGAAAAATTTTCCAAGTTTTAGCAGCACTTTCTTCAAATCGTCGCAACTTTTGACCCGTAACTCGGAATTTGACAAATTTTATATCAAATCGAAGGGAATTTTCTGAATAATCTGATTTTTGCCACTTCGTTGTAAAACCCCTTCGTCTGGACCCTTAAAAAGGCGTTTTACTATTTCTTTTTTATTTTACAAGTTCTATTTTCTTAGTTTTTGGTCACTGTTTTAATTCTTTGACTTGGTTCCCTTTTGAATTTTGTCCTCAAACTTTCTGTGATATGTTTTCATGATTTCAGGGTGCTGAAAAAAATAAAGAAAAAATTTTTAAAAAAATAGAAAAATTTTGTTGTCTATTTTGGTCATGCATATTTGTGACAGTTTGCTATGCTTAATGGTGCTTTCGTCAGTACATGACTAGGGGCAACCCAAGCTACTTGCATCCTTACAACCCTGAAATTGATAGGACTTATCACAGATTAGTTAGACAAAATAGGAACCAGTCCATAGGTAGTGAGTCTATTGAGTCTTTACATAGTGAGTCTGCTTCTTTTTCTTCTATTCCTATAAATTCTGATTCTTATTCTGTTTATTCTGAAAATATGGCTCAACCTCCACCACGTGAGAGGACATTGAGGGAGCTGGCTGCACCTGATTTCACTATTGAAGATTTGTGCATCCAGTATCCCGATGACCCGTATGAGCTAAGGTCTGGACTAATTCATTTGTTGCCCATGTTTAATGGTCTTGCAGGTGAGGATCCTCATAAACATCTCAAGCAGTTCCACATCGTGTGTGCTACTATGAAACCCCATGATGTGCAAGAGGATCATGTTTGTCTTTAGGCATTCCCACACTCCCTAGAGGGGCTAGCCAAGGATTGGTTGTACGATCTGACCCCTGGTTCTATCACAGGCTGGGATAACCTGAAGAGGGCATTTTTGGAGAAATTCTTCCCTGCATGCAGAACAACAGCAATCCGAAAGGATATATCAGGCATCAGGTAACAAAGTGGAGAAAGTCTCTACGAGTATTGGGAGAGATTCAAGAGACTGTGTGCGAGCTGCCCCCACCATCAGATCTCAGAGCAGCTGCTTATTCAATATTTTTATGAAGGTTTCAACCTCATGGAGAGAAACATGCTTGATGCTGCGAGTTGTGGTGCCCTAGGAGACATGACACCTTTAGAAGCCAGAGCCAAGATTGAGAAGATGGCTTCCAATTGTCAACAATTCCATGCAAGGGGCAACAGCGATGCAATCGTAGTGAAAGGAGTGAATGATGTTGGCACAAGTTCTGGTAAGGTTGAGAAGCTTGAATAGAAGATAGATTTACTTACAACTTTGGTCACTCAATTGGCCATCAACCAGAAGAAGTTGTCTCTGCCTGCTAGATTATGTGGCATATGCACATCCACTGAGCACCTCACATATGCATGCCTTTCTTTGCAGCAGCAACCAACGACTGGTGCTGACCAACCTGAGGCATATGCCGCCAACATTTTCAACAGTAGAAACCAGCAGCCACAGAACTTTGATCTCTCTACCAATAGATACAACCCTGGTTGGAGGAACCATCCCAACCTGAGATGGTCTGATCAGCAGCAACCTTCCCAGGTTCAATTTCAGAACAATTCCAGACCACCATATGTACCTCCTCCAGTCCAGCAACAGAGACAACAACAGCAGCAACAACAGGCTAATTCTGCACCACCAGCTCCTAGTACTGAGCAGCAGCCTTCATTGGAAGAGCTGATGAAACAGATGACCATGCAAAATCTCCAATTCCAACAGGAAACTAGAGCATCCATTCAAAGACAAGAGGCCTCCATTCAATCTTTGACCAATCAGATGGGACAAATGGCAACAACAATCAACACTATGCAATCTCAGAATTCTAACAAGTTGCCATCCTAAACAGTGATCAATCCAAACCAGAATGTGAGTGCCATTAGTCTAAGGTCAGGGAAGCAGATTGTCACACCCACACCAGAATCTCACCTTAACAAAGATGATCTAGTTTCACCCAACAAGAAGAGCCAAATGGTCGAGGAGAGTGAGCACACAAGTACAAAAAAACCCCATCCAGCTCATCCTTCCACAAGCACAACACCTGCTGCTGCCCAACAACCACCCCCCATTCCTCTTCCTTTCCCACCAAGGGGGGTGACTCAAAGCAAGAAAATGGAAGAGATTGACAAAGAGATACTTGACACATTCAGGAAGGTGGAAGTCAACATACCCCTTCTTGATGCAATCAAGCACATTTCAAGGTATGCAAAGTTCTTGAAGGATCTATGCACACACAAACGGAAGCTCAAGGGAAATGAGAGGATCAACATGGGAAGAAATGTCTCTGCTCTTATAGGTAAACCCGTCCCTCATATTCCTGAAAAGTGTAAGGATCCTGGAACTTTCTCTGTGCCTTGTATCATAGGTAATACTAAATTTGAGAATGCTTTGCTAGATTTAGGAGCATCTATTAATGTTATGCCTATGTCTGTTTTCAAGTCTCTTTCACATGGACCTCTTCAACCTACGGGTGTGGTTATCCATTTGGCAAATAGATCTACTGCCTACCCCGCAGGTTTGATAGAGGATGTCTTGGTTCGGGTTGGTGAACTTATCTTTCTTGCTGATTTTTATATTCTTGATATGGAAGAGGACACCTCTCACTAGTGCTGTCCCTATCATATTAGGGAGACCATTTTTAAAAACAGCCCGAACCAAGATTGATGTGCATGCAGGTACACTTTCAATGGAATTTGATGACAGAGTGGTTTGATTCAATATTTTTGATGCCATGAAACATTTTTCTGATGACCACTCTGTCTTTCATGTTGACTTGCTTGATGATCTGATTGATGAGCATGTTCTAGACTTTTTGCATGATTATGATTTGCCATCTTTCACTAGCTCATTTACTTGTTCTGCATGTTCTGATTCCGAAATGTGCATTGCATGCATTGAAATTGACCAGTTTTTAAATTCTGCTACTAGATCTGTTGATTCATATGATATAGATTCAGATCATGCTAACCCTAACCCCATTTCTGTTATGCATGAGTGTAATCCATTTGTTCAGGTGCAGGCGGCAGAATCCAATTCTGCTGCTCCTTTAGTTCCATTTGTGATGCAGGCACCTTTATTGGACCTGAAGCCCCTTCCTCCTCATCTCAAATATGCTTACTTGGAGGATGAGCAGAAACTTCCAGTGATCATCTCTACCTCCCTTTCTGTTGATCAAGAGAAGCAGCTGCTGGATGTGATTAGAGCAAACAAAAGGGCAATAGGATGGACTTTGGCAGACATACCTGGTATTAGCCCCTCTATGTGCTTGCATCGGATTTTATTGGAGGATGGGGCTAAACCAGTGAGACAACCCCAGAGACGGTTGAACCCCCAGATTCTTGATGTGGTGAAGAAAGAGGTCACCAAGCTGCTGCAAGCTGGTATTATCTACCCCATTTCAGACAGCACTTGGGTAAGCCCGGTTCAAGTAGTTCCCAAGAAGTCTGGGGTGACAGTTGTCAAAAATGAGAAGGATGAGCTGATTCCCACTAGAGTGCAGAACAGTTGGAGAGTCTGCATTGACTATAGGAAGCTCAACCAGGCGACCCACAAGGATCACTTTCCTCTTCCCTTCATTGATCAGATGTTGGAGCGCCTGGCAGGTAAATCTCACTATTGCTTCTTAGATGGTTTCTCTGGTTATTTCCAAATCTGTATTGCACCAGAGGACCAACATAAGACCACATTTACCTGTCCTTTTGGTACATTTGCTTATAGGAAGATGCCTTTTGGCCTATGCAATGCTCCTGACACTTTTCAAAGATGTATGATGAGTATTTTTAATGACTTGAGCATTGCATAGAGGTCTTCATGGATGATTTTAGTGTATATGGTTCCTCTTGTGATGCATGTCTTGATAGTTTGTCTAAGGTGCTTAATAGGTGCATTGAGACTAACCTTGTCTTGAATTTTGAAAAATCTCATTTTATGGTAGAACAAGGTATAGTTTTAGGGCACATTATTTCGCATAAGGGCATAGAGGTTGACCCTGCTAAGCTGCGTGTAATATCACATTTGCCTTACCCCTCTTGCGTGCAAGAGGTGCGTTCCTTTCTTGGCCATGCAGGTTTCTATCGTAGGTTTATTCAGAACTTTAGCAAGATAGCCCTTCCACTATCCAACTTGCTTCAAAAGGATACCGCATTTGAGTTTGGAGACCAATGCAAGAAGGCATTTGATGAGCTAAAGAGAGCACTCACCACTACTCCCATCATCCAACCACCTGATTGGACCCTCCCATTTGAGCTCATGACCGATGCCTCGAATTATGCTCTGGGAGCAGTTCTCTCCCAAAGGGTTGGTAAGCTGTCTCATGTGATTTATTATGCATCTAGGACTTTAGATTCAGCACAAGTTAATTACACCACAACTGAAAAAGAGCTGTTAGCCATTGTCTTTGCACTTGATAAGTTTAGATCATATCTGTTAGGTTCTAAGGTTGTAGTGTATACTGATCATGCTGCTCTGAAGTATCTTTTGAAAAAGACAGATTCCAAACCTAGGTTGATTAGGTGGATGTTGCTCCTCCAGGAGTTTGATTTTGAGATTCAGGATCGGAGTGATGCGCATAACCTTGTCGCAGACCACTTGAGCAGAATAGAGAGAGAGGAGGATGCATTTCCTATCCGGGATGACTTCCCGGATGAGCAGCTTTTAGCTTTGCATGTTTCACATCCCCCTCCCCTTACTCCTTGGTTTGCTGATATTGTAAATTATCTAGTTGCATCTGTTTTTCCACCCTTGGCATCCAAGGCTCAAAGAGACAAACTTAAGAGCGATGCCAAGTATTATGTATGGGATGACCCCTATTTGTGGCGTTTTTGCAGTGATCAGGTCATTCGCAGGTTCATTCCAGATCATGAGATCCAATCGGTTCTCCAGTTTTGCCATGCTTCACCAGTTGGAGGCCACCTTGGCACTCAAAGGACAGCACGAAAGGTGCTGGTTCTGGATTTTATTGGCCTACCATCTTCAAGGATGCAAGCAACATCTGCAGCTCATGTGAGCAATGTCAAAGAGCAGGAGGTGCCCTATCTTAGAGGCAACAGATGTCGCAACAACCTATGTTGTTCTGTGAGGTGTTTGATGTCTGGGGTATAGATTTCATGGGCCCCTTTCCTGTTTCTTTTGGTTTTTATTATATCTTACTTGCTGTGGATTATGTATCCAAATGGGTGGAAGCTAAGGCCACCAGGACTAATGATGCTCAGGTTGTTGTAGATTTTGTCAGGTCTAATATCCTTTGCAGGTTTGGCATACCTAGAGCCATAGTCAGTGATCAAGGCACACACTTCTGCAATAGATCCATGCAAGCTTTGCTCAAGAAGTATGAGGTTGTGCACAAAGTTTCTACACTATATCACCCCCAAACCAATGGGCAAGCTGAGATTTCAAACAGAGAGATCAAGCGGATTTTGGAGAAGATGGTTAAGCCTAATAGAAAGGATTGGAGCACACAATTGGAGAATGCTCTATGGGCCCATCGGACTGCTTACAAGGCACCCATAGGGATGTCACCCTACCGGGTTGTCTTTGGTAAGGCGTGCCACCTGCCTGTGGAAATAGAGCACCGTGCATATTGGGCTGTGAAGCAATGTAACTTAGCTCTTGATCAAGCGGGTGAGGAGAGGAAGCTGCAGTTGAGTGATCTAGATGAGATCCGTTTGGAGGCCTATGAGAACTCCAAGTTCTACAAAGAGAAGACCAAGAAGCTCCATGATAGCTCAATTTCCAGAAAGGAGTTCTTGGTTGGTCAAAAAGTGTTGCTCTACAACTCTAGGCTTGGACTCATGAGTGGAAAGCTCCGCTCTAAGTGGATTGGACTATTTGTAGTCACCCAGGTGTTTCCTTATGGCACTGTGGAGATCAAGAGTGAGTCCACAGACAAGAGCTTCAAAGTCAATGGCCACCGACTCAAGCCTTTCATAACCTCTCCTACTTTGGATGATGCACCTGTGGAGGAGGCCTCATTGGTCGACCCCACTTTTCACCCACCATGATTTAGGGAGTCTTCTTTTCTCCTTCTTTACTACTTTTATTACACTTGTCTATATCTGTCTGATTCTGCTATTTGTGTTCCATTGAGGACAATGTGTGATTTAAGTGTGGGGGGAGAGTAGTTTAGGTTGCATATTTTTGCTTTGATTTTTTAGGTTTTGCTAAGTTTTGGGAATTTTCTTGCATGTTTTTGCTTCATTTTAGTAGAGTCTTGGTATCTTGTGTCTGAATTCATGCATTTATGTATGTAAAGTTGCTTTTGATAATTAAGAGGTGGTAACACTGTGATAGAATTGTCCCTTTTGTGAGAATTTGAGCCTTAATTGTGGGTGGATGGCTATATATGCCACCTAATTTTCTTTCATGTATGATTGCACTCTGGATTACTTGCACTCTAGAACTTGACTTGACTCTTGTTGATACTTGATATTCCCATGCACATTTTGAAATGATTTAGGCATTGTTTTTCTTGAATAAGACACTAGCCATATGAGCCTACCTTGAATGAATTTATCCTTTGATAGCCCCTTTGAGCCTTTATATCCCTTTTCTTTGTTCTTTAGCTCATTACAAGCCTATGACTGAAAAACCATGATTGTCCTAACCTGAGGGAATGTTGGAGCTTTGGAATTGTTTTGGGAATGGGTATTAAGTAAGCGAGGGTGCTTTGTTCTTCATCTCTTGTGAGTTCTGGGTTTTGCCTCTATGGTCGGTGACGTAATTATGGCTTTATCTCATTATGCCATTTTTGTTGTTTCTTCTTCCCTTTCGTTCATGAAGTTCTGCAAAAAAAAAAAAAGAAAAAAAAAAGAAAAAAAAATAGAATAAAAGGTTGATTGAGGCATAGAGGATTGGAATTAGAGGTTGTTGTTATGTTTATCATTTCATTCTGGGGTGGATTGTGCTTATTTTTTACTTATTCCCCATTGCTCCTCTATTCCCTTGGGTTTTAGCTACATTTCCCATATTTTTATCCTACCTTGTCCTTGGCCCCATTACAACCCCTAAAAGACCTTTTGATCATTTTGTGCATGTGTGTTGATAGTTGATGTTAGAGGCTTGTCAAGCTTATGGTTGTGTTTGTTTTTCATTATGTGCCTTGAGTGTAAACACTAATTAACCTTAAACACTTGAGTGTAAACACTTTTGAGTGATCCTTGTGAGTTTCTATCATCTTTGTGACTACCCTCTTGATGTCATTGGTTTTCTTTGCATATTTGAAATAATTGGATGATGTTCATGGATGCTTTGATTCTTTGGTCCTTATTCTCTTCGTGTGCTCGATTTTGCCCATTTCTTTGCATTTTCTAGAATTCATTGTGAAGTATGTAATCTCTTAGGTTTGCATTCATTAGTTGTAGTAATCTTGTTGCATGATTCACTTTGGTGCATATTGATCTTCTCAGTCCTAATTCTTAGTTTTGCCCAGGAGTGCAAAAGGATAAGTGTGGGGGTGTTTGATGAGCATTTTATTTCCCATTATTCCTTGCATTATTTTACACCTATTATTGATACTTGTTGCCTATTTGACATTGTTTAGCTTGATTTAGTGATTTAGAGTTTATTGGACTAATATTCTGAATATTGTTTAATTTGGGATTATTTAGCCTAATTAATTCTATTTCTATTTTCATGTCATATTTGGCACAAGGGCTTTTTGGGCATTTTGGGAATGAAGATTTAATTTTGGAAGAGAAGATATACGATGAAGTGAATATTGTAATCTATCTTTAGGATTATTTGAGATTTAGTTTATATCTTTTAAGAATTAGATTTTATCTATAGGATATTTTTAGACTTAATTTAGAGATTAGCTTTCCTTAGGATTTGGGCCCATGATTTAGGCCCGTTTTGTGATTTAATAAGCCAATTTCGTGTAAACCCTAGGAGCCACCTTCCATAATCACGTTTTTACATTCTCTCTCTTAGAGAAGGCTTAGTTTTGCTCTCCAAGCTTGTGGTGGCTGCTAGGGTTTCTCTCTCTTCCCTTTCTACATGTTTTTGGTATTTTTCTTCATGGAAGGCTAAACTCTTAGGTTAAATCCCTTTGGCAATGTATCACATACTCTTGAGGTTTTATTCTTAATGCTATTTCGTTTTTATTCACTGTTTTCATGCTTATTGATATGTTATGGTTCGCTTAGTGCCATTCTATAGAGATAATCCATGTGTATGAATGCTTAATTTATGCAAACTCGTAAAAACTCCATGCTTTGACTTTTAATGCTTAATTAGAGGTTTGGGTTTTGGGGTGAGAATTGAATTTTCGCTTAGTATTTAGTTCTCCCGAGTTGGACAGTGAAGAGGAAAGAAATTGATCTTTTGTGACCGATGATAGAGTTGTGAACGCGAGCCAAAGGGGTTTATCCGCTTGTCCTTATCTGTTACTTCGTTTTTATTTTAATTCTGTTTTGATTTTAGATTTCAACATTCAATACAAAACCCCCCTATTTTCTGTGCATACTATCTGTTTGAGCTTTTGCTTGATAAGATATTCCTTGGGAGACGACCTAGGAGTCACTTCCTAGTACTATATTTAAACTGTTTTTTTTATTTGTATCGGGTACGGCCTCGATCAGATATGAGGGTTTATGAGTGAAATAAGAATAATGAGTAAAAATGGTGGAGGTTTAATGGAGGTTTGGAGGTGGTTATGGAGTTTGTGGGTTGGATGAAGAAGAAAGGATGAGGAAGGAGAAGAAAATATCGTGGGAGAGGAGAGAGAGGGAGGTCGTGTAATGTTTGAAGAAGAAGGAGAATATGTGAGTGTGTGGCTAGGGTTTAGTCAATTAAGAGGTCCACACATGGTCAAACTGGGTCAAGGCCCACTTGGTCCACACGATTCTGCACTTTTTCCCTTTTTTTTCAGATACTGTAGCCGATAATCGATTACTAGCAGAGTTTAATCGATTACTTTCACGTTTAATCGATTACTCTCATGCCTTTAATCGATTATTCCTCCTCTGGTCAGAACCTGATGCAACATCTTTAATCGATTACTTCAAACATCTTAATCGATTACTTTGCCTCTGATGGGTTGCATGATGCTGCAGATTTAATCGATTAAAATAGACGTCTAATTGATTACTTCCTCATAACTGATCATAACTGCTGCATAAAACCACAGGGTAATCGATTACTGTTGCAGAGTAATCGATTACTTCTGCATACATTTCAGAATTCTTCTTTCTCTGCACAACCAGCCTTCATTGAACTTCTGTGAGATGATTTCTGATGCTAGAGGCCATTAGTGACTTTAGCTTGTGGCCAACTTACCTCTTAGGAGAACCTGTTTCCTACAAAACAGATCGCTCGGGATATCTCCAACGCTCAAGTTAGATAATTTGTCATGATAAACAATTAGAGCTATTGAAGAAAATGATATGGACCATAAAACAATATAACAAATCATATGTTTCATTATAACTATGAATTATATCAAGTTCAATCATAATATGTATTTTGATACCAACTCGATTAACTCAAGTTTTTCACCAAATAACACATTATGGGTGAGATACTTCATTATTCCAAGGTATGAGAATCATGTGCCAAGATAAAACAAAATGTTGCACATGATTTGTTTTCCAAAACTTAATATAACTTGGAATAATCAAAGTATACTCTTGAATAGTCATGGTTATAATAAAAATATGACATGTTTACCTCAAACTTTGTATGCCATGGAGGTTTTGTCTTTGACAACTGATTCCTTTCATCAACCATTTTATGACAAGGATATTTTGTTTGAGACCAATGATTTCTTCTTTGATTTTTCATCAAGATGGACTTTTCATTTCTTCCATTGAGAGCTTTTGATCTAGCAATCTTGTTCTTCACTTGGTCAACTCTTCCAGCTTGACTTCCAGTAGGTCCAGTTTATTGCTTTCTTCCTCTGATTACCTTTTGATTCAATCTTGGTTACTTGATTTTGCACAGTCCTGTTACAATAGGAAAGTTTTGGTACCCATCTCATTTTGGGTCCTGGGGGATTAGATTTAGATTCCTCGGAAGCCTTTAGAATCCATTTCAATTTACCTTTCATAGTTGGATTTTTCCGATAGTAACAAAGATAAGCGATATGACCCGAACATCCACAATAATTACATATAATGAGCTTGGGTGGTGACTTGACTTTTTCATACACATGGTCACATAACTTGGAACTTTTATTTTGAAAAGATAAAGAACTATTGTTCAAATCTTTACTTGGTTCTTGGATATCAACATTAGTTTGACCAAGTAATGAATTTGAGTCAATAGGTTTTTCAGCGTGAGTTTCAACATTTGTATCCTCAATTTGTTTTTCAGTTAAAGAACATTTTTCAAAGTGCATTGAGGAACAATTTTCTAAAAATATTTCTTTGCCAAGATTATCTTCAATTTTCAAAGAGTCAACTGTAATTTCTGTTGAAGATAATTCTCGCACAAAGTCCAAGTCATGGTTTTTCAAAATTGTCTCATCATCACTTAAGCTATTATAAGTAATATGTAGATTGTTAGAGAGAGAACTGAATTTTGTTACCTCATGAGGAATATGCCCATTTGATTCGCTTTCATTGTTCGTGGACTCTTCTTCCGAAGAACTCAATTCCTCATAAGATTTTATGAACTCTTCAAGTAATCTTTCTAAATCATCATCTTCACTAGTTGAGTAGCTTTTTGTCTCATCATCAATAACATCATCGTTCTTACAATCGATCCTTCCGTTCATGCCTTTTTCCCTGCGAACACTAACACTTTCCCATAGATCATTAGTAGCATAGTGTGTTATTAAAGTGTCCCAAATACTTTTTGCATTAACACAATCCTTGATTCTTGCATATGCGTCATCGTTTAAGGCATTCCTTAAAATCTGCATTGCTTGAATATTCAAGGCAAAACATTTTTTGTCAAAATCATTTAAAACATTTTTTGGTTTTAAATCAAAATCATTTTCCACAATAAACCATAAACGATAATTAATTGATTGTAAATAAAATTTCATTCAAGCACTCCAATACGAATAATTTTCTCCATTGAAAATTGGTGCTTCATCGAATGAAAGTCCCTCTATATTAAAATCAAAAACAAAAAACCCAATATGTCAATCCACACAAGGATCTTTAACTCAAGCGATTAAGCTTGTTACCAGAGCACGAAGCTCTGATACCAATTGTTGGAATAATTGGTGGTGTTTGGCGTGAATCACCCAAGAGGGGGGGGGGGTGAATTGGGTGTTTATAATAACAGAGAATAAAACGAGCAGAAGACTTAAAGAACAAGTTAAAACGTTTTTAAGCGAATAATTGAGATAATATTACTATGAATATAGTAACCATACTACACACGAGATTGATTTAAAAATCATCACAAAGAAATCGCAATACTCGTGTTAAATAAATTAAAACTTAAAATAACTTTTATCTGCGAAAATATAATTAAAAATAAACTTGCGGAAAATAAAGAGATAAGGGATAGAAAATTTGCACCGATGATTTTTATCCTGGTTCGGCAAACAACGCCTACATCCAGTCCTCAAGCGACCCACTTGAGCTTTTCACTAAGCCAAGACGCGACGCATCCCCAAGTACATCCAGAGCGCCCCGCAAGCTACTAGGAATCCCACCGTTCGCCAGGGACCTCGAATACAATAGCCTAACTACTAGGAATCCCACCGTTCGTATAGCGCTACCCAAAACAACAAAGGGTTACCTCACCCTATGAACGCAACACACGTTCAATCCTAAGGGAAAACACTCCTTAATACCTAAGGTTGTCACACCCCTTACAAAGAGAATGATTTGCACGAAGAAATTTGTGCAACTAACAATAAAGCTCTCTAGATAGAGCAGATACTACAATAAAGTCCTATGGCAATATAATATTCTAAAGCAAAAACAAAGCTATAACACAATGATGATGATGATGATGATGAATATGATTTTTCTTCTCAAAAAGATTTTCAAAAATGGGAGAAAGAGAAGAAGAAGAAGAAGAAGAAGAAGAAGAAGATCATTTTCAAGTGAAGTGAAGGTGTCTTTTTAAAAATGAAGAAGAAGCAGCCAGAAAATCAGAAACGAATCATCCAGAAAAGGAAATAAATCATTCTGGGAATCAGTTTGATTTCAGCACGATTTTCAAAATTTGAATAGAGTAATTGATTACTTGCTCTCGGGTTTTTCACAAAAGTTGCAGCATTGAAATAATAATCGATTAACAGTTTCAAGTAATCGATTACTGTCACCTAAATGACCAGTTCAAGGACGTAATCTATTGCAAGAATCTAATTAATCAATTATTCACACTCTGGTTACAAGTTGCATCAAGTAATCGATTATTCCAGAAGGGGTAATCGATTACTCCACAATAAAAACAGATTTTCATGAAAAGGTTGTAACCAAAGGTTTTCGCAAAACATTTTTCACAAAGATATTTCCTGGAGAAGAAGTTTAAAAAGGCTTCTTCTAGGTTTTTAAGAATAAAACAAATATCATCATCATATAGTTATAACTAAGTGCTTTATAGAATATCAGATGCCTTACAAAGATTTCTAAGCCTAAAGACTATATCTTCAATTTGCATAACATCTTTGCAATCTTTAATGTACCTAAACCTGTTAAGAACATTATATAGAAATGTGTTGTGTCATCATCAAAACAACAAAGGGAAACCATGAGTTTCAACACTCAGTTTCAACAGATTTTCTTCAAACCTCAGTGATTATACTCATCAAACACGACTTAGAGGTATGAGAGAAGTTTACCTTATACTAGATTGAGACTAAAATCAAGTGATTTAGGATTTGAGTCAACAAAGACTCAAAAGGGCATTATGTGTTTAGAGTTAAAAAGCTTGGAGGCCAATTCTGTGTCTCAATTATTTTTGAGCAAAGTTAATAACCTGCATGCAAGCTATTCTGATGATTGAATCATAGTTTAAAGGTTTATTATGATTCTTGTGATATCAAGTTGTGTTTATGTGGAATTATGTGCAATTTGAGTATCTAAATTGATTGCATGCAAGATAAATATGTTGTTGTTGTTGAACATGTTTATTTTAAGGTATGTGAACTCTTTTGAGTGCTGAAATTGGTTAGATTTGCGTATTGGAAAGAATGGTATGAAAAACCTCATTTTTCAATGTACAGACTGCATGATCTAACTGGTTATTCGATATTTGTAACCAGTTAGATACTGTAAAATTTCAAAGAAAATGAATTTCTGAAATTGGTCCTGTGTTCTTACCATTTTTACTCAAATCTATACTCTAATTTCACTTGAACTCAATCTGAAAATATGTTGATAAATACTGTTTGGTTCATATTGAAATTAAGGAGTTAATGCCTTAATGTTATGGGATAATTTCAAGAGGAAATTGTGCTCATTTGGAATTGGATTGTGATTTAGACTTTTGAATGATGAAGTCAGTGGGTTTGAGGTATAAAACAATGTTGAACTTTGTTTATGGATTGGGTAGAGAATTCAAGAAAAAGGGTTTTCTGAATTGCAATGGTTAGTAAGTTCAGGTCTGTAATTCTAACCGGTTAGCCTGAGATTGTAACCGGTTAGTACCTGAAACTGAAAAATAAAAGTTAAGTCTTTTAAGTGAAAAGTGAATACCATTGGTTATGTTTTTCCCAATCTAAGCCTAATGGCATGTTTTTAAGTTAATTCAAGAATGAATTTTTGTGCCAAAGGTTATACCTCAAATTAATCATTCAAAAGAGAAATTGAGATATTTCTAAATCACAATAATTAAAGTAAAGATAAAAACCAACCTCAATAATTGTGATTCATGCATAGAGAATGGAAGATGGGTTGGTAGGAAACGTTTATCATATTCTGGGAATATGAGGAGGGTACTCCGGGAGTACCAAATTGTAACCTACTTGATGACACATTCTGGGAATGTGGCCAGTGTCTGGGACATGGTTTTTATGCATTCCGGGAACGTGATGCACACTCTGGGAGTGATGCTTATTTATCCAAGTATGGTTTGGCATTACGTTCTGGGAACGAATGTCAGTGTTCTGGGAACACAACGGTGTATTGGATGGACGTCCAAGATGGACTTTTGTTAGAGGCCTTAGTGGTGGATAGAAATCATGCATCATGCCACTTGCATTATAAGAGATATAATTTTGAAAATTGGTATGCTCATATGTACTTGCATTATTGTCTGTCCATGATTTACTTGTGGTTGTATTTTAGTCTTTATTGATTATGTATATGTGTATACTTACTCCCTATGCCCTGTTTAGGTGATGGCCAGATATCTAGCCTGCATCGAGATACGCCCTATCCCTAGTGGTATATGGACGTACGAGGAGCACCGAGCCACCTTTGAGGGGGAGGTGAAGATCACTCTCTACCACCCTAACCCTCTGGTTCGGGTGCAACCTTGTAGATTTAGGATTCCTTTAGTCTATACTATGCATGTTCCACCCTTTTACTCATATAGAGGACCACCCCCGGCTCGACCAGTGCGTCGATTTCATAGTTTTCGTTTTAGAGCTGCCACTCGTACTCACCCTTCTTCCCACAGAGTTGTTACTGAGGAGATTCCTTCTCCTGGACCGACTGACTTTGAGAGGACTGCTTCTGCAGATCCTAGACCCAATGGTGGGGTCTCTTAGAGCTGTCAAAATGGGCCGGGCCAGCCGGGCCGGGCCAAAAAGCCCGAAAAATCATAGGGCTCGGGCTCCTTAATATGGCCTATTTATTCAACCCGGGCTATTTAGTCCGGCCCGGTTCGGGTTCGGGTTCGGGCCGGGTAAACCCGGCCGAGTTCGGGCCGGCCTGGTGGCCCAGAAAAAAAGAAAAAAAAAATCACATTTTTTTTAATTTTATGTGTAAAAAAACACTTATAATAAAATTCCCTTAATTTTTATCAATATTCACATATCAAAAATGCACCTGAACAAATCAAAGAACAACATTAATTGTCCTATATGAGTTATACATACATTTTAAATTTTTTTTTGGTAGACAAAGGGGGCAAAAGCCCAACAAAAGAAAATTACATTAAAATAATGTCTCTAGGATACGCAGTCCCAGTGTAGTCATGAAATAGAAGAGATCTTAAACCATTGACAGGTTCATCAAGGATGCAACAATCTAAGCTCTTTGTCCAAGCTGAAGTTGGCTAAGAAATCAGCACAAGAGTTTCCTTCACGATTCGTGTGGAAGAAGTTGATTCTCCAGTTGTTCTTCTTTAATCTGTTGATGTGATGAATCAGACTATTCCTTCCTTTATATTGATCAGCAGCAACTTCTTTGTTGAGGTGCTGGACTATGGTGAGGGAGTCACATTCCAAAATTATGTCGGTGAAGCCTTTATTCAAGGCTATTTCCAGGCCAGTATAGATTCCCCATAATTCGGCATTAAAAGCGGTGGTAATGCCAATCCTTTTGCAAAATCCGCATATCCATCTGCCATTGCTATCTCTGAAAATTCCTCCGCAGCCCGCTGTACCGGGATTCCCTTTAGATGCACCATCGGTGTTGATCTTAATCCAGCCTTCCGGGGGCTTTTTCCATCGTATGAAAATAGTTTCCATATATCTTCTATGCTGCATGTTGTCTTGAGATATTAAATCTTGAACCTGCAATAAAATGAATTGTTTAGCATCATGAGGAACTTGAAAATAAGTTTCATAAATAGTTCTATTACGCCAGGTCCAAAGAAAGAATAGAAAATTAAATATAAGAATAGAAAATCAAATATAATTAGTTTAGCATCTTGAACATTCATTTTAATTTATGTAAGAATAGAAAATCAAATATATCCTCTAAAAAATGTATAAAAGAATAAAACACTTATTATTGTTTAAAAAAATATGTGTAAAAAATAAAGGAAGTTTATTCATTAATTTTTTTGAAAAATAAATATATATTTTTTTGAAGTGGTTGAATTGTAAAAAAAAAAAGTGATGCGGGCCGGCCCGCACCCGCCCCGAAGCCCGCTTAGGGCGGGTTTGGGTTTGATAGTAGGGTACTTAATTTATAACCGGGCTTTTTGGCCCGAGCCCGGTTTGGCCCGAACCCGAAGCGGGCCGGCCCGAACCCGGCCCGCAGGCCCGTTTTGACAGCTCTAGGGTCTCTGCACAGTCGGGCGAGGTCGAGGAGGACCCTGTGGAGGATGAGGACGAGGAGGAGGTGCCTGTCGAGCCTACTGTTTCTGCTAGAGGTGGACCTGCTGGTTCCTAGGAGCCTGCATAGCATAGATGTTTTGGATCCTAGGTCTAGGGATAGAACTGCAGAGGATCAGAGGAGCTGCTGAGGACATGGATGACCTGCTATGAGACTTCTATTTTGACTTTGTTATATATTGTAGATATGTTGAGAGGTCTTAGAGTGAGGTTTATTTTGAGCAGCTGTTTATGTATATGTTTCATCAAAACTTGCTATCTCGACTCTTGTTACTTGCTATGATGATACTGGTGGGGTTTTTTTTATTATGATATATATATATATATATATATATATATATGATGTTTTATTTACCTCAGCAGTGCCCTACAAGTATTATTTTTACTTCCGCATACTCTGATTCTGGTTCAAAAAGGATTCGGCAATAAATTTATATTTTATAAATCCGATTAAACTCAAGAGGCAAATAATATGTTTTTAATAAACATTACGAATATGTTTTATTGTGATAAAAAGGATGTTGCCTCAAGAGCCTTTTGTAATTAAGATATTACTAAGCCGAATTCAAATTATTCGTTAAAGTTAAAAAGGTATTTACAATTGAGCAAGTACAAATTTAAAAGGAAAATTTTCTGTACCCAAGTTTTGATAGCAAGTATTCTATATTTGGAAATATTAATTATTTTCAAGATATAAAACGAAGGTGTCACATCCTCAACTCACGATTTTTGTGTCTTTGTAAAGCTCGTGGTGTGAGCCTGACAATGGTGTATAACACTCACACTAACACTAAGAATCGAACAAGAACGCAAAGGGCGAAATCAGGAACCCTAGCTTCGAATTTTCAGAGCAATTTGGCAAAAATGGTTGATCTTCGTCAACCAACAAGCTTAAATATATGAATCCAGGACTCATGCATGGCGACACGACATCAGGGCTGGGTTTCTAAGTGGGATTCGTGTCAACTCGTGGGAATCGTTGAGTGATGACTCACCAAACGCACTAACTCGTGCAACACTGACCAGAATACTCGAGTATTGGCTGAAATACTCGAGTCTTTTGGCCAATTTTTGAAAAATAATTATTTTAATTCCTTTCCTTCCAAAATCTTTCTAATATTGCTTCTAGGTCCTAAAACAAGGACTAATATGCAATACATTTTTCATATATTTTCATTTAACATAAGCACACACATAAACCTATATTTAATCAAAAATTAAATATAAAATAAATAATTTTAAATAAAATAAATAATTATGAATAAAATTTCATAATTAAAATTTTTATTAATCACGGACTAAAAATTTGGGGTGTTACAGAAGGAGTTTAATTTTCTCTCTTATGGGAATCTTTCTCTGCGAAGGAGCAGGGATGTGTATATCATGTATACTTTATGGCCACTAGCTTTGAAATTACGATTGCACTCTTTGATGTGCTTGGTGATGGAAATTGTGTATCTTCAGCTCCCTGATTGAGGAGGGTATTTATACGGTTGACATGGGATGCTCATCCTAACGTATTTCCCTTGATAAATCTTCTATCTCTAACGATCCTCGATAATTGTAGATAATCCAACATTAAACTTCTCTGATCAGGTAATTATCTACTGGATATTGACTTTGTGATTAAGTTTCTTGATTCGTCTACTGGTTATGTCCATATCTAAGCTTTTCGAACTACTCTAGGCTTTAAGTCTTTCACTCTAATTCGTTTGAGATTGTCTCTTGTCCTTAGGCCTTTCTAGTAGTTCATTGTAGGTTGTTTGAGGGTTATCACGTGGGGTAAGCATCCTTAGCTCATGACAAGACCGAAACATAAGCCCCTAGGTCGTTGCTCTGAATAGGCTTTGAGCTGCAAGCTATTCTATGTCCTTGATACTCCCACGCATAGCACTGAAAATGAAATTTGATCCATATTTATTCTTTTGGAATGGAACTATTCATAATCATCCATCTTTTATGCTTTCAACATACATATTTCAAATTTCCTCCATAATTATGCTAACATGTCGTCTTAAACTGTCTTGGAAGTTGTAATCATTAATTCCTATCTAACATGATGTCTCCATGATGGGTGGGAACTAGATTTGACAATTATGTCCTTTGCACATTCAAAGCTAATCAATTTGATATGTAAAGATAGATGCTGTCAGGAAAGTACATTAGAAAACCTGAATAAGGATAGTAGAAATTATTAAAACCTTCATTCTTTGATTAGTTGGATTGGCTTGATATAAATTAGATTAGATGTAACATCCTATTATGCTAAACAAAAGATAACTGGGATTTTCTAATTTTGGAAAAGAGCAGTAAATATTTTAAACAACAAATCAAAAACATAATGAAACTTCTAAATTAAAGAATTAATCTAAACAGAGTGTCCGATTTTAAAAAATCCAACATTCCTTAATCTCATGTAGAAAAGTAAAATGTTTATCTTATAAACAACACCTTGTGTCTAACCACAAAACATAAATTTCAACATCGCCATGGCTACCCTTTTTGTCACAAGGATTTTTTTTAAATTTATAAGAGGGGAATTATGCATTTAGTCCACCCAAGTCTCAACCTAGAATAAAATAAAAAACATCAAATTACATTATGAATGAATACTTCTTAATAAGTACACATTTGGACACTGTTTATTTCCTTTGTAAACGAAGTTTTTACTCCCACTTTAGGAATGATGATTTATTAATGAAGTTTTTTCCTTCAAAGAATTATGTTTGCTCCCAATTCGTTAGAATCCAAGCGGCCAATACACTATTGTGCAAAACACTAACCAGACTCTCGCTCGCCATGGGATCTGGGGAGAGACGGGGTATTGAGATGCCCCATAACTCTATTAATGAAGGAGTTAATGTATTAGTACTGTCTTAACCTGTGGACATGAAAGCAATTTCTCTATTTATGAAAGACAATATGTTCTTCCGAAACATGCCCCTGTGGCTAAGGGTGAGCATAAATGGTCTTGTAACTAGTGGCTGCATAGCAAACGATTCCATTAAACAAATAAGTCAAAGAAGCAATATAATTCAAAAATTGCTTTTAAGCACTATTACATTGATAACTCCTTAAACAGGATGTTCGAAAGTTACTTTTAAGCACTATTACATTGATAACTCCTTAGATAGGATGTTCGAAAATTGTTTTTAAGAACTATTACATTGAAGATTTCTACTTGGAAGTACAAGAGGCTTTATGCCGATCTCCGATGCACTACTCACGAAAGGGAGAACTACATTAAAAGGTCTTGAACTCCTCAAAAAAGGGGAAAATAAAAACCCTTGAGGCAGCCAAAGTGCATGATCCGCGACAGATCTGTCCTAAATGACAACTTACAAGTACAAGTTGACAAGAAAACTGCCACCTAAAACAAGCCAAGGAAGATCGAAGATCAACAACCGTTACCTTAACCGCTTCGAACATTCAAGGGCTAAAAGTTAAAAGATCTATATAATATGCCATTGTGATCCCATCTTCAAAATTATTAACGGTCTTTGACCCCATGAGCTACAATAACATGACCCTCATCCTCCTCTTCATCGTCAACCGAGGACCTCGCGAGATCGGCAAAGGCATTATTATTGAATTTAAGCTCGGCAAGTTCTCTGGTAATGGCAAAAGGACGATAGGTCCTACCTCCCACCACTTGACACTCAGGGTGAATCACTTTCGTGAAAATTTGGAGGTCAGGATTAGCAAGCCTCACCATACGGAAACAAACTTGGAAGCTGTCAACCATTTTTGTAGAGAGATCCAACATTTCCTGACTGAGCTGAGATCGAAGGTCCATGTTTGTCTCCTCCAAGATGGTAATTTCCTTGGAATCGAGCTTAGCTCGGCCTTTAACGATGTCGTATAACTCAACCTTCTAACGAAAGTCAGACACGTACTCCTCAAGGCCCATATATTTGGATTCAAGGGAGGAGTAAGCGTTATGAACTGCGCCAGCGCCAGTTTGGCAGCCCTTTGCCGAGCAGTAGCAGATTTTACCTCGAGCTCCATAGCTTGGATGTCGAGGATAGAAGAGAGACCCTCCTTCATTGATAGAAGGATACCATTGACCCACGACAAAGCCTCAGAAGCCTTGACCAAAGTCTGTTGATCAGTAGCAATAGGAGATTCCGATTACAGTGGTGGCGAAAACTATGCAAGAGGAGTGGCAGTCCTAGGATGTACCAAAGACTCCCACACCACAGTGAGACTTGGGGAGTCTGAAAAGATGGAAGTTGGACATGTTAGAAGTCAAGCTTTTCAAAGGACTTCAAGTTCTATTCAGAAAGGTTTTGATGATTACAATCAGAGTTAATCAAGTCAAACAGATGCACATGATGCATGATTATGCCAAATGTCATAACACAATGAACTCATGAGAATGCATGGTCGTCTCTCATTTAATCCAATCATTGGATCCTATTCATTCATCCCCTCGCAGGATACCATTCTCATACTTGTCCTTATTCTCTTTTGGATCCGATTACTGGATTGTCTGAATTCATTATTCATTCTCCAATCTAGACATTCTCATTTCACTCTCTAATTTCTCACATCACCTTCTTCTCCTGGGAAAATACTAGCCAAGAGTAAGTGTCTCGCAACCAATGCTTGCACAATACTTGGCTCTCTCTCTGTTCAAGTATAACTTTGGTTGCTTCCCCAAGTTGGCTCTAGTCGAGACCACCATCCGGGACCCCGAAGTGGCTAAGTGACCGATAGAGTTGTCATAGTTAATGCGGAACCGATCCTCGACACGGGTAGCTAATCCGGCCAGGTTTTTTCAATAATACAACTTAGTCACTATAACACTCTCGTTCCTCGGTTCAATGAACCTTCACGTCAGTCAATTCCCATACATCTAACGTCCAACCTCAACACCATGTCATGATGCATGTCATGCTGTAACAGCCCGATTTTCGTAAACCAGAAATGTTTACCTTTACTTATTAAAGTTACAAAAAATTGAGGCCAGATTTTTTTTTTGTGTAAAACATTTATTTCAATAGAAGAACTTGGTTCAAGTTCCTCTTGACAATCTCTCCAAAAGCTTCACAGGAATTGCTTAACATGAAATGTATCCCATCATTTTCTTTGAAAACATGACTTGATTACATAAACGGTTCAAGGCTTGGTAATCCTTAACACAACACTCACTACCACCTAAGCTAATTACATTATCCCTAAAATTTCCTATTGGGAGCAAGCGGGTGTAGCTCCTTGTCCTTCTTGCATCCTTTTCTTGCCCTTGAAGACGATGCCGCTTGTGTGGTGGTTCCCTCATTGTTGTGGGGCCTTTGTTCCACCCCCTCAACTACAATAGAAGTTCTCTGTTGTTCGTACCGAACCTTCTCCTCATAGCTCTGAAAACCTCGTACGTTGACTTGTCCTAAGTGTGGCTCCAGGTTAGCTCCGCTTAGTTGATGTTCCGGGTCCGGGATCACAATCTCCGTGTAGCCGGTCCATGCCCAACCTTGGGGAGTATGCTTCCAGCCTCGTCCATACTTGTTCCACAGAGTGATGTCCATGCCATACTCCATCTGCCCGTCGAGATACCAGTGGCACCGATAGGCCAACGGACAGGAGAAAGTAAGCGATCCGAACGACGAATCGTCGACGGTGTGGGATTACAATAGGCAAAATACTAGGACCACACAACATAATACACAACACACAAGCACACAATATTCAAGCATATCATTATCTCTATTATCTCGCTCCATTATTATTACTATGGTTTTATCTGGTTATCATTATTCCAATACTTTTCTTCTTAGGAACATTCTTTATTTCTCTTTCATTCTTTTTCTTTTCCATAAACATTCTTCTCTTTTATTCCAACCTTTCATCTCACAACCGTTATGATGGGGAAATTTTTAAGAACATTCATCGAGTCACTCGTATCGATTCTCGGCTATCACTCACGTCTACATCTCCTCGGTCATCCACCCAACCTAGTCGGAAGCCAACAGGAGTACAGGACCTTTACCACGCGGGCATGACAACTGTCTCAACAATGGCTCCAAACCAGGGGGTCTCAGCCTCAAAACATATCATATACTCAAAAACACATTGCCCCGTTCCAGTCCCTCTCCACTGTTGTAGACTTGCATCGAGGGGGCGACAGTATGTTTCTAGTGGGCCCGCAGAACTTGCCACGGCATTGGACCCAGTCCCCACCACGTTAGTGCGCCACCTGTGGAGTTCGTTCTGCCTAGAAACATACTCTAGACTTCTTGGCGTTTCACCGTCATCGTCCTCCCCTCCTGCAATCCCCACCTGAGTATCCGTAGATACCCATAGTATCTTCCTCTCCATTACTTCGCACTCTCATGCCTCACCGCGTATGTCTTTTAAGTCTTTTAGCCTTTCCAATTAACCTAAGGTCGGCCCATCCTTCGTGCAACCCTTCAATGAGTCCCGACCACTAACTTGGCACAGCCTTTCACTCATCAATTTCGCATAGCACAGAGCTGGGATGGCATCAGCAAACTCTAATCTCATCTCTCATCCTTTTCACAATCTCATATCTCCATTTCGTTTCACAAACTTTTCCAAAACACTGTTTCAACAACTCCCTCAAAGTCCCTTTCCATACTCTTTCACAACAACATAGTTTCCACCAATTTCTCTCAAAAGTATCATTTCACAAAATTCCCTTTTCAAAGCTGTTTTTCAAAAATCACGTTTTGGGTGAGTGTTAATGGAGGAGCAAGCTCAACTCAACACTAAGCTTCTTCCCAAAACGTGAACAAGGTATCACACTTCACATCTCTTTCCACATCTCTTCTCCCAGCTCTGGCTCGTTCCCAACATCATCATTTCATTCTTTCCCAACCTCAACTCTTTCTTTCTTATTGTGCTTTACTTTTAATCTCAATACTTTCTTAACTTATTCTTTTCGCTTCCATCTCTTTTTAGGACGTAACAGGCGTCCATCAATGTGTTACTCATTTAATCAATAATAATAAATACCATTCAGCATAATTAAATCAATAAACATAAACATACTATCAATCACACAAGCATCACACAACAACAGTGTGGTCTTTGTCACATTCATATAAGTGGCCACACAATCACACAATTGCCACTTATACTACTGACTCCGACCACTTAGTCCCGATCTTTGAGATGATACGGGACGTCCTACTAAATCACCTAAATACCACAGTGTCTTAGGATAGCTTCTCTCTCACCTGGATTCGCGGTTTCCGAATCTACAAGTCCCGAGTGATCGGCTTCCTTCCTCGTCTGCCCGACTCCAACTTCTTCCAAGTCCCAGAAAGTAAATATATGAGTATTAAGTTTTGTTTTAATATTATTATTAAATCATTCTTAAAACAGTTTAGGAAAATTCAAACATGGTCTTAATTTCAAAACCAAACATCAATTCTTTCACTCAAACTTGTTCAAAATCAAACACTAGTTCTTGTATTTTAAAATCATGAGAAGACAATTGATTAAATCAATTCAATTAAAAGACCTCTTTGCTGGTCCTTCTTGGACAACATTGAGTCCAATCCCAAAACACCAAAAAATAGTACTTTTCAAACCAACCTTGTCTTAGATCAATTACCCATGAAAACTAAGCTTTTAAAACACTTTTAAAAACACTTCAAAACAAGAAATACACCTTAGAAAATTCTGGACAGCATCATGTCCTAAGTTTTAAATTCATTTTTCCATTGTTTAAAACCAATTTAAAAGCATAAATAGCCAAGAATCATGAAAACAATCAAATAGACACTTTGATCGACAATTTATCAAGTTCAAGCACTTAGAATCACATATGGGCAGCAAGGTACTCAAGTGAAACAAATTATTTAAACATCCTCACACATTCAATATATCACCCTTACTTCACTCGAAAATCTTAGACAAACATTCACTTAATTCAAGCATCACATATTCACAAATCATCAAGTTAAGTCAACCCTAGCATACTCGCATACTCATTCACATATATGACTCAATCAAATAAGGGAAATCAAGCTCTTTAGCACACATAAACCGAATCATGCATCATATAAGCATACAAACACAGTTTCATGGAACTTTTACTTAATCAATTTCCATCTTAGCAAAATTTCATCTTAATGTGCCTAAACATGATGAAACCGTATGCATCATAGCTTCACAATCACACATAATTCCATGACACGAATACATACACATTTAAGGAAAAGTGACTTCAAGGTTAAGGTCCAAACCGTGACCTTAACTAGGTTTTCCCAAAAATGTTTTCAAGGTTTCAAGACTTAAAAACAACTCTAAAGCCAACAACAATTTCATTCAATTTTTCAAGCAAGTAAGAATATAATCTTAGCATGTATTTCTTATAGGAAACTGTGAGCATCATCACCTCTCTAAACATTTTTCTTTTTTCACATTTAACACTTAAAATCAACACAAAGTCCATGGAAATCACATATTCATCAATTAGACCTAAGAAAATTCTAATCTCTTCAATCAAGTATGCAAAACCGCGGCTAACACACAAGGATCTCAACATCACATAAATATCATCAAATCTCAAGATCATGACATGCGAGAAGTCAAACGAAAGAAAATCAAGAGTTCAACCACACCATCATCAAAACCGTGACCAACGTAAAGGAAGTCATAAAGAGAAGTTCAATAATTTTTAAAGATCTTAACATCACAACTCAATTGTCAAGTACATCATAGGTCAAGCATAAATCTTGACATGCATGGAGTCAAAAACACTAGATCAAACATAAAAGCAAACATGCATCACACTTTTTCAAACAAAGATCAAGTTTTAGAAAGAAGGTATGAAAATGAAAATGAATCAAAGAAAAAGAAGTTTAAAACTCTTTAGATTATGAAATAAAATTCTTACTTAATCAAAACTTTCTAAGAATCAAGTCCAAAATCTTGTGTTTCTCTTTCTAGTCCTCACGGTTTTTCTTCCTCTCCTCACGGTTCACTACTCCTCTTCCTAGTCCATGGTCTTCCCTTTTCTCCACTTTACTCACTTGGCTTGACCTATGAAGAGTTTGGTGTTGAAGTTTGGGTTAATCTCCTTCTTTCTTCTAATTCGGTCTCTCTCTTTTTCTCTTTCTCACCAAGAGCTTGATGATGCTCTTGGTGTTATGTGTTTTAATTGGGAAAAGAATGGAAGAAAGTGTGGGTGTGGATGAAGGAGTGAAGGAGAATTTACTCACTTCCTCACGGTTTAGAGTGTTGATGATGGGTGAGTTGAAGTTGTTGAGGGAAGGAGCGAATGATCAAGATAGAAGAATGAGGAAGAAAAGGGTGAAAAGAGCCTTTTCTTCTCTCACACGGTTTGATTCTTCTTTTATTCTCCTCTACTTTTCCTTATTTGCCATTAAGGGTTTGCATGGGGGACTTGGTTGCAATTCCTTGGTCTTGCGTCCTTCCCCACGGCTCCTTCCTCTTCCTTTCCTTTTCTTCACTTTTCCTTCCTCTAAGTCATGCTTTTGTCATGTAGGTGATGTCATGGTGTTGACCATAAGGCATGCAACCTAATGACTAAGATAAGCTACTTGGTGGCCAAGTATCACCTAGCATTCGGCCAAGATAGGTTTTAGGGTAGGTTAGATTAGTTAATTAAGTTTAAGGCACTAATTAGGGTTCTAATCATGATTAGGGTAGGATTAGGTTAATTAATCTAGGTTTAGTCCACTAATCCTTAGTGATTAGGGCTTAATCAAGGATTAAGGTGCTAATCAAAAACTTAATCATGGGTTTACGGGAAGTTAATTCTAGATTAACTCACTAATCAAAAAGGGCTTAGATTTTTAAGAGGGTGATTAAGCACTTAATCAAAGATTAAGAGCTCGATTAGGGTTTAATCCACGATTAGGGCATCAATTAGGGTTTCTAGAGGCGATTGGACTTTGATTCTTTGAAAATAATTTTCCATAAATTCATATAAATCAATAAAGCAAAATCTTAATCGAAACCTTAAACAATCAAGTACACAAAGTTACAACGCAAACGAATCAAATTTCAAAGCATAAGAACTTATTATGAAATCAAAATCTCTTTTAAATCAATTCTTTGATTAATTAGGTTTTAAACAATCTTCTTGATCAGGGACTTGTAGAAGTGAGTCAAAAGGGCCAATGTCATGGGGTGTTACACATGCTACACCCTCAAGTGGACTTGAATCACATTTCAACCCTTTATCATTATTCATCGCACACCCATACGGTAATCTTCCATATTCAAGTCCCCTTGAGAGTGTCAACCTTTATATAAGTCTCATTCGGTTCCAAGGCCATTGGAAACGAAATCCGTACACGGAACTATTTATTGTTAGAATTGGTAGCCGTCACCCAAGAGGGGGGTGAATTGGGTTTTTACAAAATCATTGATAACATTGAAAATAAATCATTTTTAAATAAGATAAATATTACTTGCAGCGGAAAACTATTAAAAACGATTAACACGATTGAGCGGAAGCTATAATAATAATAAAAACTAATACGCGCGAAGACGAATAAATCAAAAAGAATGAAAAGCATTGCCGCGCAATAATTAATTTAAAACGATTAAATTAATATAATGAGAAAATAATCGTTAAGTTGCAAGAATGATAAATATAACAACAATGCACACATGCAACAATAACAACGATAAATAAAGGAGATAAGGGATAGAGAGATTGCACCAGATATTTTATACTGGTTAAGCCTTTCTAGCGAAAGGCCTACGTCCAGTCCCCAAGAGACCCGCTTGAGATTTTATCAATTATAATCACAAACGCCTTACGTCCCAATTACAATCAGAGGATGTCACACCCTCACACTAAGGTAGCCTATCTACTAGGTGTCCCACCGTTCGTCTAGCCACTACCCCAGATAAATAACAAGGGTTCCTCACCCTACAAAACACGAACGTGCCACACGTCCGAACTAGGGAGCCACTCCCTAATAGCTAAGGGTCACACACCCCTTTACAACAACGGTTATGATAAGAGATTGGTACAACTAACAATATTGCACTCTATGTAGTGCGGATACAACAATAAGGCTCACTAACAATAATGTGTTCTAAGCAACACAGATACAACAATAAAGCTCCAATGGCAAAGTAATAATTTCATTATAGCATAGGCCAAGACTTAGAGTTGAAGAAGAAGAAGAAGCAGAACGTAAAATTGTTTTCTCTCAAAACGTATATTTCAAAATATGATCAGAAGTATTTTTGGAAGAGAGAAAAAGCCTTTAAATAAGAATTTGATTTTATTTCAAAAGATTTGAATTAACAATAGAAATCAAATCAAAAACAAATCTTGAAATATTTCAAATATTCTATTTGAAAATATTTGATTAGAATATTTGAATTTTGAATTTGAAATTAAATCAGAATCAAATCAAAAACGATTTTGGAAATAAATCAAATTCAGAATAAGAATCAAATCAAAATCAAATCCGGAGAAATATTAAGATTGATTTTCAAACTAAAAAGGATTATTTTCAAAAAATAAATAAGAATTCGAATTTTGAAAATAAATCAGAATCAATTATCTTAAAACAAATCTGGAAATATTTAAGATTGTTTCTGACACGGATTTCAAGAAAACTTAAAAGTAATCTATTACTTTTCAGAGATAATCGATTATCTCTTATCTGTGAAAACAGTGAAATTAATTTTTAAGAAAGTAATCAATTATATAAAACAAGGTAATCAATTATCAGCTCTCTATGAGACAGGTAATCGATTATTAAAACAAGTAATCGATTATTTTCACTTAAAACTCCCATGTCACAACTCAGAGGCATAGTAATCGATTATCCAGGAGAGGTAATCGATTACTTCTGCTTATTTTTATAAAATTGATTTTCTAAAGCAGAGTTTGTAACCAGAGGTTTTCATAAATAATTTTTACTTAAAAACTGAAAAACAACTTAAAACACTTTTTGTGAAAAAAAACTCTTTTCCTTCACCAAGAATTCTAAATAATGTCTATTACTAAAGTGAAGCAATTACATAGCCTTACATTGATTCCTAATGAGGGAAGGAAGAAAACCACTTGAAGCTCTTGCTTGACACTTGACTTGCATCTTGACTTTGATTGGTCCTTGTTTCGCATCATCAAAACTCCAACATACATCCACGTTGACTTCTAACATAATTCCTATCCAGAGACAACAACATTCAAGGAGACTACAAATCCAATTATATTCAAAGAATAAGTGATTCCTACACTCAGCGGAAGATAGACATAAACAACAATGATTAGAAATAGCCATAAAACATAACTTGTCCAGAGTTTGGAGCTTCCCAAGAGCGGCAAGCCAAGCAATAAAACAGTGTTTTTGTACATTCACACTGTTCCAAACCATCCTATACAAAGGAAAGATCCCTTGCTGGTCTTTGAGTAGCAAGTAACCACTCTTGACCGTGTAAATGTCATCTTAAGTCCTACTCCAAGTATCATTACGGAAGTCTGATGTAACACCCCGATTTGACAACTTGAAAATAAATTTCTTTAATTAATGTAGTGAAAATTTGGGCCAATTTTTTTTTGGTAACATAACATGGACATGAGAATCTCCAAGATCCAAAATCTTTTATCAAAATAATTTGCAACATAATTTGATTCTCATATCACATGTTATACTTCAAGTTCCAAACCGAGATGTTACGAAAACATTGAACTTTGAAACTTGCTTTCACAAATCACATTTAAAAGCCCATCTCTTTTATGTTCAACCAGAAAACTTAATATTGGTTATCCAGCTTTATAAACATCTTTCGGGTGTACATGTGGATGCAACTAATGATGTCTAAGTACCTGTTAAGGGAGTACAATACTTGAACATAGATACTTATGACAGTAGACCTCCGTCCAACGCATTGCTCCTCAGAAGGGTTGAATCATCAACCATCGAGTCCTCGAGCCGAGCTTGACCTTCTTCTCTTTCGAGACTCCATCTCGGTCTTGTCTTCGTAGGCCAATGCTTGAAGCGCCGACTCCCAATATAATCTACTTACTCTGTCACATGTGGAAATCATTACAGAAGTCCACAGGGACGGGAAAAGAAAGAGAGAGTAAGCATTCCGAACGACGTATCGTCGACGGTGTGGGTTTACGATAAACAAAATATTAAGACAATACAAGCATACAACATTATACATCCACAGCACAACAATACTATATGATTACAACACAACAAGATAACATATTTGCATCTTCACAATCATAATCTTAATTTTCATTAATTAATCATTTATTACCGTAAGCTTACTTTCGTTAATCAATAACGTTCATCTCTTCGCGATGTACCATTCTTTCTTCCTCACTTGCTTTTCTCGATCACCTCTTACGAGTCTTTCACTTAAAGGAATCTCTTAATCGGATTATCTCATGAAATCAAAGTCTCGTTGTCCATATTTATCGAGTCCATAATATCGGAAGTTCAGGCTTTGTGGTTTTGGGTCTACATCTCCTCGGAATCCACCCACCTAGTTCGAAAGCAATCAGGAGTACAGGATCTCTAACCACACCGGCTTTTACTGGATGGCAAAAGAAATGAATATATAAAATGTCCTGGGAAATAAGCACATCCGGCTGTGTTCGAGCATCCCTCTCACTGATCAAGATTTGGTCAAGGGGGTGTCAGTCCTCTGTCTAGTGATCATGTGGTACTTCGTCCACACCACTGAGTGACCAGCTCCGACCGGTTCAGCCAGGGCCCCTATGGTTTTTCCCACCTAGACAGACTTCTTAAGGCTTCTGACGAATCACCGTCATTGCCATCCCCTATCTCAATCATCCAGCTGAACACCACAAGGGTAATTCAGGTGTATCTTCCTCTTCACTACTTCGGGTTAGGGTTCTAAGTCGTAAGGTTATACTCGTTTGTTCTAATGTCGACCCATCCTGTATTGTCCAGGAACACTAGATGTCCTTAACCCTCTAAGTGCTCAAGACTATGGAATCAGGAGCCCTAGAGAGGATCAAGAGTTAATGTGTGACTTATGGTATTTCTGCAGTTCCAGTTGGGAAAAGCAGGTTCTCCCTAGTCAACGTGTGTGTGTAGAGTGTCAACTTAGGGATGAGAGTACGTACCTGAAACCCTAGCTGTAATGAGCTATTTATAGGGTTTGGAGGAGGTTGATATGGGCTGTCTGGGCCCTGTATCAGGGTTGAGCTGAACCAGGATTCTGTGAGATAATATCGGAAGATTACACTCTTAGAATCTGGATAGGACCAGCTTAAGATCTCATGTCTAGGCTGTTGCGAGAATCTAGGAGTGATTTGCGGAAGGGATAAGAAGCCTCGGTGGGTTTGAGCTTATCCGCTAGCCGACGGTGCGTCTCGGCCTAGAGTCTCAAGCCTGATGGGTTGAGGACCGAGGATGAGGCTCGGTTCCATCAAGTCCGAGCCTGATCCTTTGGTGATACACGGAGTCCATGAGTCCGAGCGTGAGACGTTCATGTTAAGTGGACCGAGGGAAATGCCCTTAGAGAATCCCTTTGACAAGACTTAAATCCGTGTCTGGTCGGCAGACCCTACAAGCCCCCCAGCTCGTAAGACTTTGAGAAGTCTGTGACGAGGTAGCAAACGTTTAGGGTTGACCTTTTCGGATGTCCAAGTTTGGGACTGCTTTGACAACTGTTTCCCGCTTTAACCTTATAGCCTGTTCGAGGTGACGTTTTGGGTTCTCTAGGTACAGCACGTGTCCTTGAGAGTTGTGCCACATCATTGCAAATTTTGAAATTTGAAAAAGCGCCTCTTCTGCAACTGCCACGTCTCATCGTGCGTGTGGCTAAGTGAGGTAAATGGGCTTTCGGCCCACAGGTGAGTTGGAAGGAAACCGGAGGGTTTTGAAGGTTGAGGGTTACTCAACTTCTTCATTCCCTCTTCCCACACTTCCTTCATTTCTAATTCCCAAAAAAAAATCAAACACGCTCCCCTTGCTACTCCAAAAGTATTCCATAAACTCTTTTTCTCACTCACTCCCTGCCCTTTTTTCCTTCAGTTCTCCCACGATCACCCGCTGCGTATCAACTTCCAGAGTTCAAACATCAAAAACAGGTAACCTCTTCCTCTTCTTCTAATTTTAACCACTCATTTTCTGGTTCTTCTCTTTTTCCTATTTGTTGAAAGGGTTTCGCGTTTCTGTGTTTTGCAGGGATTTTGGGGTTTTTTGTTCTGGGTAGATAGTGTCTTGGGTTTTTTGTTTTCTGAATCATGAGTGACAAGAGGGATTGGAAGAGGATATATCACGAACTTTGTAGGAAAATAGGAGAGGAACCTTCTAGTGATAGTGATTCATCTTTTTCTGGGAGTTTTGGGGATTCTGGGGATAGTGATAATGCAGTAGATCCTTCCTCCCCCCCAATCGGCCAGGGATCCACCGTGACAAAACCGCTAGCTGTAGAATATCCATCGGATCCCGCTGAAGTAAGCAGGTGGCTATTGGCTTATAGGTTTGGTGAACATAGGGCTCAGGTTAGGGTTAGTCCCGAGGGTTGTACAATGGAAGAAGAGCCTTTGGGAGATCCGAGGAAAGAGGGGGGAAAAAGTCCAAGGCTCGGCCTTAACTTTAAAATTAAAACATCCGCTATAAAAAATCCTAACGCCGAGCCTTTTACTTTTTCCCCAGATATGGTGGAGCGCAGGTGTGAGACCAATCCTGAAGAATATCCCTTGCCTCCAAATCATGCGCAGTATGACGAAGTCTTTGATCGGGAGGTGCTTGGAACGAGACCTTCATTGCTGACGAGGAACAGTTTGAACCATCTTCGTCCACTTCTCACACCTCCGAGAGAAGATGGGAATGCCTCGGACTTCGTGCTAAGGCACATGGGCATAGACGACCGGATATGCCTTCAAATACCGGAAAATCGACAGCTTTTTTATTTCTACGAGGAGATAGCCACTAGGGTCGGATTCCGCATGCCCTTTTCCACCCTCGAGATAGAAGTCCTGAAGCACTTAAACATATCCCCGAGCCAACTACATCCCAGTGGTTGGGCCTTTGTAAGGGCGTTTCAACAGTTCTGCGACGCTGAAAATCTGGTCGCTACATTACGATCTTTCTTTTGGTTGTACGCCCCCCAAGTGAACAAGTTTGGCGATTCAAAGGGGATTTGGGTGTCCTTAAAAGCTCGGAGGGATCACGCCCTCTTTGCAAAAGTAACCGATTCTTGGAAATCCTTTAAACCGCTCTTCTTTCAATACGAATACACTGGAGTAGAAGTTTGCTGGTTTATGGAACAAGTTGAGGCCAAAGGGGAAATTAAAGTTGTACCCCGGTTCCCTTTGAGCTTGTCAAATAGTATCTACGATCGAGGGGCTTCGTTATATCAATTTGATTACAAAACTGATTTAACGAAGGCCGAGAGACGATTGTGCGACCGAGTTTGGGAATACCTTGAGGCGAATGGTCAAATTGATACCAAAAAAATACTGCTGAAGAGGACACGAGCCGAAGTGAAAGACGAGCTGGGTATTTTTTTTTTCTCGGTTTAACACATATTTTCTTGCAGAAAAAATGGGGAAGAAAGCCACCAAAGCTAAGAAGAGCGAGGCTGCCGCAGATCGAGTGAGTAAACTAGCAGCACGAAAGGCTGGTTCAAGTTCCTCGATTAAGAGCCAGTCTTCCGAGCCAACACCGGTGGACAGACCAACCTTGGCTCCTCGTGCCGTCACCCCCGAGGTAATTCAGGCCATCGAAGGAGTCCAAAAAATTGTCCAGTCGGATGCACAACAAGACGCTCAAGGTACCACCGAGCGTCCAGCCAAGAGAATTCGGGTAGAGAAAGGGAAGGGCTTGGCTGGGGATTGGTTCAATTTGAGTAAATCCCATAAAGATACTCAGTTTGAGGAGGGTACCGAGGAAGCCGCTGTCAAGACTGTATGGGCCAAGAAGACTCCTGAGGGCTACTACGCAACAGTCTTCCCTCCCGAGGATGCACAGGTGATGGATGCCTGGCATCCTTCGACTTGGGGGAACAACTGCAGCGCCCTGGTGAAGGGTCTTCTTCGAAGTGCAAGTGTTCTTCACTACCTCGGCCGCCGCGGCGAGGATGTTCATGCTGGGGTCGCCCCTGATGAGAAGAAGAAGAGGAGGGAAGTGAATGATCGGAAGGATTATTATCAGCTCCAAGTGGAAGGCCTTGAGAGAAAGCTTCAAATCCTGGCCAAAGAGAACAAGGAAATGAAGAAGGGAATGCAAGATGCTGAAGAGGCCAAGACCAGGGCCGAGGCCGAGAAGGAGAAAGCAGAGAAAACTCTTCAAAAGGTCCGAGAGGGGATGAGGAAAGCCGAAGAAATCTTGAAGAAGGCCGAAGAGGATGCTGCCACATTGCAGGAGGCCCAGGAGAAGGCTCGGAAAGCCGAGGAACTATTGAAGAAGGCTGAAGAGGACAAAGCAACTTTGCAAGTGGCAATGGAAAAAACTCGGAAGGCCGAAGAAGATGCCGCGGTAGCTGTAACATCCCAAATCTCAAAATTCTTCTTTAATGAAAACTTATTTATATTAATCGGGAAAATACGGGATGTCACACTCTCCCCAACTTGAAGATTTCTCGTCCTCGAGAAATGCTACGCGGGATCACACTATCAACGGATGTTCGGACCTCCGTAAGCGATTCTTTTAGCTTTTCACAATAGTCGTCGTCCTCGAGTCGCCAATTCTGGAGGTTCTTGGGAGTAAGTCAAATTGATCACTTTCAAAAGTAATCTTTCGGGCCATTCCATCATCAGATACAATGGAATATTAACGGTTTAGTTTTGTCAACAAAAGTTTCAAGGGTTCAAGGGTTTTGAAACAACATTTAGAAAGAAAAGCATACTTATGCCAATCCTAACAAGGGTACTACTATTCTCATGGTCTTTCTTCCTTAACTCGACTCTTCTCATCTACTTAAACATAGGCGGGTTATTACAAACCTCAAAATTCTCCGTTCACTCCCCAACTTTGATGAATCATATTCCTATACACCATAACTATCCAATAGCGTTTGACAGGGACTAAAACCCTAAAAATTCCCAACATTCACCAATTCTAGTTTATCTTACCAAAACTTCCCATCGCTTTGTTCAAGCCTATTGGAGTATCACCTTAAATTCTGCTGACTAGACTAAATTTTCTCCTTCATCGAATTACTAGGGTAACTATTATTCCTTCCTTTCCCCTAACAACCACTAAATTTTAAGGAAATATACATCGTCTTACTCCTCATCCTAAATAACTTATGCATTCTAAACCTTTTTCCACCCTTTATAGCTCACCTTTGGGCTCTAAACCATCAAAAACTCTCCAACTCAGGGATTCATCCTACTATTTTAACAACTTGAATCCTAGAAATATCCTTGAATCCAAAACTTACAGTCATTTATGTCCATTAAAACATCAGATCTTAGTCATTAATTCTAATTTTGGACGTTACTTAAGGGTTTCATCCATAAATTGTACTGCTTCCTCTATCCAATCTTGTGGTTCTATTATAAGTTCACATCCACTCCAATCGTTCACCTACTCCAACTATAGCCTTTCTAACTCTAAATCCTTCAGACTTGTCTTAGATATCTACCACCTTAACGCTATCCATACCATTTCTCAAGGTAGGCTGCTATCAAACTTCCTGGTTTTAATTCTTTGGTACGTTCCACTATCATACTTATGGCTCTAAGGGGTACTCTTACCTTACTTTGTTCCTATTACATCACCTTTGTTCCTGCTTACTTATCCCTCAACCTTCATAACTCTTCCTTAGCAACATCTCACTATCCACCTCATAATTGGGAAATATCTACTTGATTGGCATAAGGTGTCAAGGTTGAAAATTGTCAAAAGGTTCTGAAGAAGAAAATCGTTTTGTCAAAGTTCAGGAGATGAAACTTTGGGTTCATCAGCAATCACAGTCTTGTCAAGTTGCTTGACAGAACAGGGTCATTTTCGAAAGACATGCCAGGCCGCCAAGGACGTTGGCCATGATCACAAGAAATGGGTTCGTATCGAAAGAAGCTTTAACAACAAGATTTCAGGTCAGGATTTCAAAAGTTATTGCAACAAAAGGGGTTTTCCACCAAGAGAGCTCCAACAAACAAGAGAAGGTTCGGGTCACACAAAACAAGGTCTCACGAGGACGCTAGTCTCGGTTCCTGGTACGCATCGTAGTCAAATTCCCGACGCACTCCAGAGATAGAGAGATAGAACGATAGAGACAGAACGAGCGTTCACACAACTTCGTACTTCTATTCTCACTCATCGAAATCCTAACACTAACACACAAACAAATACACACAAGCAAAGCATGTAAGCCCATATATCAGGCTACTTAGGACAACCATTGCTCTGATACCACAAATGTAACACCTCGATTTGACAACTTGAAAATATAATTTCTTTAATTAATGTAGTGAAAATTTGGGCCAATTTTTTTTTTTGGTAACATAACATGGACATGAGAATCTCCAAGATCCAAAATCTTTTATCAAAATAATTTGCAACATAATTTGATTCTCATATCACATGTTATACTTCAAGTTCCAAACCGAGATGTTACGAAAACATTGCACTTTGAAACTTGCTTTCACAAATCACATTTAAAAGCCCATCTCTTTTATGTTCAACCAGAAAACTTAATATTGGTTATCCAGCTTTATAAACATCTTTCGGGTGTACATGTGGATGCAGCTAATGATGTCTAAGTACCTGTTAAGGGAGTACAATACTTGAACATAGATACTTATGACAGTAGACCTCCGTCCAACGCATTGCTCCTCAGAAGGGTTGAATCATCAACCATCGAGTCCTCGAGCCGAGCTTGACCTTCTTCTCTTTCGAGACTCCATCTCGGTCTTGTCTTCATAGGCCAATGCTTGAAGCACCGACTCCCAATATAATCTACTTACTCTGTCACATGTGGACATCATTACAGAAGTCCACAGGGACGGGAAAAGACAGAGAGAGTAAGCATTCCGAACGACGTATCGTCGACGGTGTGGGTTTACGATAGGCAAAATATTAAAACAATACAAGCATACATAATTATACATCCATAGCACAACAATACTATATGATTACAAAACAACAAGATAACATATTTGCATCTTCACAATCATAATCTTATTTTTCATTAATTAATCATTTATTACCGTAAGCTTACTTTCGTTAATCAATAACGTTCATCTCTTCGCGATGTACCATTCTTTCTTCCTCACTTGCTTTTCTCGATCACCTCTTACGAGTCTTTCACTTAAAGGAATCTCTTAATCGGATTATCTCATGAAATCAAAGTCTCGTTGTCCATATTTATCGAGTCCATAATATCGGAAGTTCAGGCTTTGTGGTTTTGGGTCTACATCTCCTCGGAATCCACCCACCTAGTTCGGAAGCAATCAGGAGTACAGGATCTCTAACCACACTGGCTTTTACTGGATGGCAAAACAAATGAATATATAAAATGTCCCAGGAAATAAGCACATCTGGCCGTGTTCGAGCATCCCTCTCACTGAACAAGATTTGGTCAAGGGGGTGTCAGTCCTCTATCTAGTGATCATGTGGTACTTCGTCCACACCACTGAGTGACCAGCTCCGACCGGTTCAGCCAGGGCCCCTATGGTTTTTCCCACCTAGACCGACTTCTCAAGGCTTCTGACGAATCACCGTCATTGCCATCCCCTATCTCAATCATCCAACTGAACACCACAAGGGTAATTCAGGTGTGTCTTCCTCTCCACTACTTCGGGTTAGGGTTCTAGGTCGTAAGGTTATACTCGTTTGTTCTTATGTCGACCCATCCTAAGTCATCTCCGTCATACAGCTCCGACCATATGCGGAATGCTTCTGTGGGACTCGACCACTATGTCTGACGGGCTCCGACCCATCCTGAATCATTTTCGGCATACGGCTCCGACCATATGCAGGATATCAACAATCTTTCTGATGGGCTCCGACCCACTCAGAATCATTCTCGGCATATAGCTCCGACTATATGCGGGATATCAACAATCTTTCTGACGGGTTCCGACCCACTCAGAAGCATTCTCGGCATATAGCTCCGACTATATGCGGGATATCAACAATCCTTGATAGATAGGCTCCGACCTATTTTAACTCACTCTCAACATATGGCTACGACCATATGGAAGCTGTCTCAACATATGGATACGACCATATGGAAACTATCTCAGCATATGGCTACGACCATATGGAAGCTATCTTTGTAGAATTGTGCAATCATTGCGTCCACGTCCAAAGGCCTCGTCGTCATCGTCATATCGTCGTCACGATCTATGTACTCGGGCGCATCAGCATCATCCGGCTCCATCGCGTGTCTTATCTGTTAGAGTTCCGTTCTATTCTTTGGGGGATTTATTATAGTTTTCTAATGTCTTTACTATTCTTATCTTATATCACGGGTGATGCATTATGCTCATGCAATGACAATATAAGCAATATATCTAAACATAAACAAATATATCAATCAATCAATACCATGTGATGGTATAGGTCTGAGTTCGTATACCACGATACAAACAAAGCACACAATTTATCGGGTATACTACTAACTACGATAGACCTTTACTCCGACTTTGAGAGAGTACGGAGTGTCCTAATAGATCACCTAAATACCACGGTGTCTTAGGGAAGCTTCTCTCTCACCTCAACTCCAGCAAATACTTTGTCCGAAATCGTTGCGGGTCCTCCCAACTGTCAGCTGCTCCAGGTTCTTGACTTATACGCACCTTATACTAGATAGGAGACACTAACGTTACTAGTCTATCTAAATGATCGTCATACTCGGAAATCAAAACGTGTTTTCGAAAATTCCTTTCACTTCTTTTCAGAAAATCGTAAAACGTCAAGATTTTCTCAAAATCAAAATCCAACTTTCACTGTACTTTAAATACTTTGAAATAATTATAAGAAATCAATGAAATCATTTTAAATAAATGGATCGGTTGCTGGTCCGTCTTGGACAACAGCTCGCTCGATCCCGAAAACATTGAAAATGTTACTTTTTGAAATCCAACTTTTCTTAAATCACGTACCATTTAAATCTTAAACTTTAAAACCAATCAAACACATTTTCAGGATTGAAAAAAAATTTAAATAAAAACTGGACAGCAAAGATGCTAGCCCGTAAACCACTCTTTTAGAAAATCCGAAAACATCGTAAAATCGCATTTTTCAAACCAATTTTATCTTACACTAAGTACTCATCAAAACTCAACTTCAAATCATTTTGAAAACATTTTTAAATAAGAAATACAACTTAGAAAATTCTGGACAGCATCATATTCTAAATCTCAAGTTCACTTCCCATTGTTCAAAACCAATTTAAATCCATAAACAAGCTAAATATCTAGAAAAGAATTTAATAAACACTTTGATAGACAATTTCTCAATCAAATAAAGTAGTGAAACGTATAGGCACATACAAACCGAATCATACTCATATAAATACTTCAAATAAATGAATTGGTTTCTGGTCCATTTCGGACGGCCACAACCAAGATTCGAAAACACCGAAAAATCGTTCTTTAATCTATTTAATACTTCCATGTTAAAATGAACATTTGAAATGATTTATTTTCAAACATAACACCATGAAATCAAATAAAGCAGCAACTAGTAAGTCCAATACTTTTTCAAATAACCAAACCCTTTTCAAAAACCGATCAATTTCAAAAGACCAATTACAACATCGTAACTTATTAAATAACTCATTTTCCTTCACTTCTTTTATCAAACAAACAATTCCAAAACACTTAAACAAAGTAGTTCAATTAACATGCACCACTTAAAACAAACCATTTTGCACATAGCACATAGCATATTTTCAAATCATAATTTCAAACTAATAACCTAGACCGAAACACCGTAAACAATTAACTTTGCAAACTCATCCATGCATAGTCTAAACATACCATCAAGCAATCACTCATTCAATTATTTCAAGACATTATAATCACCATACAGATCCAGCCAAGTCATGAAATGAAGTACAAAATTCATGTTTGTCAAAAACATTTAAATAAAGCTTTTGTTCAATCACGGGAAAGCACAAAAGATAAAATCTAAAACTATACCAAATCAATTTGTTTAACCTTCAAAATTTCCAGAACATACAAATATATGCTAAAGTTCATCATATAAAACTTCCAAGTCGATTGAACAATCTTAAGCTAGGTTTCAAATCAGATTTCGTATGAAAAGCAAGATAGAACTGTTGCTGGTCTGAGGCCAAGATGCCATGATTAAAAATAGTGTTTCAACTCCGAATTGCATGAAAATTGATATAAACTTTCCTCATACAGTCAAGACCATCTCATAAAAATTTCAGATTATTTCAGATTTCAAATTTCAAATTTCAATTAAATTCGTCGCTAAGTCCGGAAAATCTGAACCAAACGGTTCATTGTTTCTCAGTTGGTAAAAATATTAAATCAACTCCAAATCACCTGAAATTTTACAGAGAATCACAAGACATGTTTAAGGAGCTTCCATAAAAATTTCAAGCAATTTAGAGTAGCACAAGTTTGAAAATTCTGTTCATCTTTAAACCGAAAATCTTGTTTTCTCAAAATTGTCCTTACAAGGTTAGCTTTTATAGAAATAGGAAATCAATTCCAAAAATCATTCAAAAATTCAGAGAAGCTTATTTTAACATACTTAAATCAGTGACAAAATTTCAAAATTATTGAACATGCACAATTATTATTTATCAAGGTTAGAATCACACACATCACAATTTTCAGCATAAAACTTCATCAAGCAAACTTGTTCATTCATTTTCTTTTGTGAAAATCAAAAATACACTCAAGAAAATAATAAAGCTCAACAAACCATCAACACATATATTCAATAAAATTTAACTCAAAAGCTAAGGTCCAAACCGTTGATCGAGGCCGTACCCGATACAAATAAAAACAGTTTAAGTATAGTACTAGGAAGTGACTCCTAGGTCGTCTCCCAAGGAATATCTTATCAAGCAAAAGGTCGAACACATAGTATGCATAGAAAATAGGGGGGGTTTTTTTGTATTGAATATTGAATAATTGAAATCAAAACAGAATTAAATCAAAACTAAGAAACAGATAAGGAAAAGCGGATAAACCCCTTGGCTCGCGTTCACAACTCTATCATCGGTCACAAAAGATCAATTTCTTTCCTCTTCACTGTCCAACTCGTGCGAATTAAATACTAAGCGAAAATTCAATTCTCACCCCAAAACCCAAACCTCTAATTAAGCATTAAAAGCCAAAGCATGGAGTTTTTACGAGTTTGCATAAATTAAGCATTCATACACATGGATTATCTCTATAGAATGGAACTAAGCGAACCATAACATATCAATAAGCATGAAAACAGTGAATAAAAACGAAATAGCATTAAGAACAAAACCTCAAGAGTATGTGATACATTACCAAAGGGATTTAACCTAAGAGTTTAGCCTTCCATGAAGAAAAATACCAAAAACGTGTAGAAAAGGGAAGAGAGAGAAACCCTAGCAGCCACCACAAGCTTGGAGAGCAAAACTAAGCCTTCTCTATGAGAGAGAATGTAAAAAACGTGAATGGAAGGTCTCCCCAAGGGTTTACACGAATTTGGCTTTTTAAATCACAAAACGGGCCTAAATCATGGGCCCAAATCCTAAGGAAAGCTTATCTCTAAATTAAATCTAAAAATATCTTATAGATAAAATCTAAATCTTAAAAGATATAACTAAATCTCAACTAATCCTAAAGATAGATTACAATCTTCACTTCATCATATATCTTCTCTTCCAAAATTAAATCTTCATTCCCAAAATTAAATCTTCACTCCCAAAATGTCCAAAAAGCCCTTGTGCCAAATATGACCTGAAAATAGAAATAGAATTAATTAGGCTAAATAATCCCAAATTAAACAATATTCAGAATATTAGTCCAATAAACTCTAAATCACTAAATCAAGCTAAACAATGTCAAATAGGCAACAAGTATCAATAATAGGAATAAAATAATGCAAGGAAAAATGGGAAATAAAATGCTCATCAAATACCCCCACACTTATCCTTTTGCACTCCTGGGCAAAACTAAGAATTAGGACTGAGAAAATCAATATGCACCAAAGTGAATCATGTAACAAGATTACTACAACTAATGAATGCAAACCTAAGAGATTACATATTTCACAATGAATTCTAGGAAATGCAAAGAAATGGGCAAAATCGAGCACACGAAGAAAATAAGGACCAAAGAATCAAGGCATTCATGAACATCATCCAATTATTTCAAATATGCAAAGAAAACCAATGACATCAAGAGGGTAGTCACAAAGATGGTAGAAACTCACAAGGATCACTCAATAGTGTTTACACTCAAGTGTTTAAGGTTAATCAGTGTTTACACTCAAGGCACATCATGAAAAACAAACACAACCATAAGCTTGACAAGCCTCTAACATCAACAATCAACACACATGCACATTAAGATCAAAAGGTCTTTTCAGGGTTGTAATGGGGCCAAGGACAGGGTAGGATAAAAATATGGGAAATGTAGCTAAAACCCAGGGAATAGAGGAGCAATGGGGAACAAGTAAAAAAAATAAGCACAATCCACCCCAGAATGAAATGGTAAACATAACAACAACCTCTAATTCCAATCCTCCATGCCTCAATCAACCTTTTATTCCATTTTTTTTCTTTTTTTTTCTTCTTCATTCATTTTTTCAATTTTTTTTTTTTTGAATTGCATTACATTGCAGAACTTCATGAACGAAAGAAAAGAAGAAACAACAAAAATGGCATAATGAGATAAAGCCATAATTACATCACCGACCATAGAGGCAAAACCCAGAACTCACAAGAGATGAAGAACAAAGCACCCTCGCTTACTTAATACCCATTCCCAAAACAATTCCAAAGCTCCAACATTCCCTAAGGTTAGGACAATCATGGTTTTTCAGTCATAGGCTTGTAATGAGCTAAAGAACAAAGAAAAGGGATATAAAGGCTCAAAGGGGCTATCAAAGGATAAATTCATTCAAGGTAGGCTCATATGGCTAGTGGCTTATTCAAGAAAAAAAAATGCCTAAATCATTTCAAAATGTGCATGGGAATATCAAGTATCAACAAGAGTCAAGTCAAGTTCTAGAGTGCAAGTAATCCAGAGTGCAATCACACATTAAAGAAAAATTAGGTGGCATATATAGCATTCCACCCACAATTAAGGCTCAAATCCTCACAAAAGGGACAATTCTATCACAGTGTTACCACCTCTTAATTATCAAAAGCAACTTTACACACAGAAATGCATGAATTCAGACACAAGATACCAAGACTCTGCTAAAATGAAGCAAAAACATGCAAGAAAATGCCCAAAACTTAGCAAAACCTAAAAAAATCAAAGCAAAAATATGCAACCTAAACTACTCTCCCCCCCACACTTAAATCACACATTGTCCTCAATGGAACACAAATAGCAGAATCAGACAGATATAGACAAGTGCAATAAAAAGAGTAAGGAAGGAGAAAAGAAGACTCCCGAAATCATGGTGGGTCAAAAATGGGGTCGACCAATGAGGCTTCCTCCACAGGTGCATCATCCAAAGTAGGAGAGGTTAGGAAAGGCTTGAGTCGGTGGCCATTGACTTTGAAGCTCTTGTCTGTGGACTCACTCTTGATCTCCACAGTGCCATAAGGAAACACCTGGGTGACTACAAATGGTCCAATCCATTTAGAGCGGAGCTTTCCACTCATGAGTCCAAGCCTAGAGTTGTAGAGCAACACTTTTTGACCAACCAAGAACTCCTTTCTGCAAATTGAGCTATCATGGAGCTTCTTGGTCTTCTCTTTGTAGAACTTGGAATTCTCATAGGCCTCCAAACGGATCTCATCTAGCTCACTCAACTGCAGCTTCCTCTCCTCACCCGCTTGATCAAGAGCTAAGTTGCATTGCTTCACAGCCCAATATGCACGGTGCTCTGATGGGAGAGTCCAGTCAGGTGGTTGGATGATGGGAGTGGTTCTTGCATGGAATTGTTGACAATTGGAAGCCATCTTCTCAATCTTGACTCTGGCTTCTAAAGGTGTCATGTCTCCTAGGGCACCACCACTTGCAGCATCAAGCATGTTTCTCTCCCTGAGGTTGAGACCTTCATAGAAATATTGAATAAGCAGCTGCTCTGAGATCTGATGGTGGGGGCAGCTCGCACACAATCTCTTGAATCTCTCCCAATACTCATAGAGACTTTCTCCACTTTGTTGCCTGATGCCTGATATATCCTTTCGGATTGCTGTTGTTCTGCATGCAGGGAAGAATTTCTCCAAAAATGCCCTCTTCAGGTCATCCCAGACTGTGATAGAACCAGGGGCCAGATCGTACAACCAATCCTTGGCTAGCCCTTCTAGGGAGTGTGGGAATGCCTTAAGACAAACATGATCCTCTTGCACATCATGTGGTTTCATAGTAGCACAGACAATATGGAACTGCTTGAGATGTTTATAAGGATCCTCACCTGCAAGACCATTAAACTTGGGCAACAAATGAATTAGTCCAGACCTTAGCTCATACGGGTCATCGGGATACTGGATGCACAAATATTCAATAGTGAAATCAGGTGCAGCCAGCTCCCTCAATGTCCTCTCACGTGGTGGAGGTTGAGCCATATTTTCAGAATAATCAGAATAAGAATCAGAATTTATAGGAATAGAAGAAAAAGAAGCAGACTCACTATGTAAAGACTCAATAGACTCACTACCTATGGACTGGTTCCTATTTTGTCTAACTAGTCTGTGATAAGTTCTATCAATTTCAGGGTTATATGGATGCAAGTAGCTTGGGTTGCCCCTAGTCATGTACTGAACAGAACACCATTAAGCATAGTAAACTATCACTAATATACATGACCAAAATAGGCAACAAAATTTTTTATTTTTTTAAAATTTTTTTTTTTATTTTTTCAGCACCCTAAAATCATGAAAACATACCACAAAAAGTTTGAGGACAAAATTCAAAAGGGAACCAAGGCAAACAATTAAATCAGAGACCAAAAACTAAGAAAATAAAACTTGTAAAATAAAAAAGAAATAGTAAAACGGCTTTTTCAGGATCCAGACGAAGGAGTTTTCTGACAAAGTGAGAAAAATCAGATTATTCAGAACATTCCCTTCGATTTGATATAAAATTCGTCAAATTCCGAGTTACGGGTCAAAAGTTGCGACGATTTGAAGAAAGTGCTGCTAAAACTTGGAAAATTTTTCTGGAACTCACAACCAGTGGTGATCTGAGTGATGGTGGTGCCTCGAAACCTTTTTATATGATAAAAGTAGTGTGGATATAAATTTTCGTGCAAAAATTCCACCCACAACTATGTGAACTAGCAACCACAGAATCAATCAAATACACTAATTGCAACAAAATAGCAAAACAGCAAACAGTGCAACTTCAACCGGTTATCAGAATTGACTACTAGACCCTGAATCAGACACGACACACTATAATAACTATACTAACTACGACACTAACTAACTACTAATGACCTTTGGCAAGAACCGATAATCCCCGGCAACGGCGCCAAATTTGATCGAGGCCGTACCTGATACAAATAAAAACAGTTTAAGTATAGTACTAGGAAGTGACTCCTAGGTCGTCTCCCAAGGAATATCTTATCAAGCAAAAGGTCGAACACATAGTATGCATAGAAAACAGGGGGGGGGGTTTTTTGTATTGAATATTGAATAATTGAAATCAAAACAGAATTAAATCAAAACGAAGAAACAGATAAGGAAAAGCGGATAAACCCCTTTGGCTCGCGTTCACAACTCTATCATCGGTCACAAAAGATCAATTTCTTTCCTCTTCACTGTCCAACTCGTGAGAATTAAATACTAAGCGAAAATTCAATTCTCACCCCAAAACCCAAACCTCTAATTAAGCATTAAAAGCCAAAGCATGGAGTTTTTACGAGTTTGCATAAATTAAGCATTCATACACATGGATTATCTCTATAGAATGGAACTAAGCGAACCATAACATATCAATAAGCATGAAAACAGTGAATAAAAACGAAATAGCATTAAGAACAAAACCTCAAGAGTATGTGATACATTACCAAAGGGATTTAACCTAAGAGTTTAGCCTTCCATGAAGAAAAATACCAAAAACGTGTAGAAAAGGGAAGGGAGAGAAACCCTAGCAGCCACCACAAGCTTGGAGAGCAAAACTAAGCCTTCTCTATGAGAGAGAATGTAAAAAATGTGAATGGAAGGTCTCCCCAAGGGTTTACACGAATTTGGCTTTTTAAATCACAAAATGGGCCTAAATCATGGGCCCAAATCCTAAGGAAAGCTTATCTCTAAATTAAATATAAAAATATCTTATAGATAAAATCTAAATCTTAAAAGATATAACTAAATCTCAACTAATCCTAAAGATAGATTACAATCTTCACTTCATCATATATCTTCTCTTCCAAAATTAAATCTTCATTCCCAAAATTAAATCTTCACTCCCAAAATGTCCAAAAAGCCCTTGTGCCAAATATGACCTGAAAATAGAAATAGAATTAATTAGGCTAAATAATCCCAAATTAAACAATATTCAGAATATTAGTCCAATAAACTCTAAATCACTAAATCAAGCTAAACAATGTCAAATAGGCAACAAGTATCAATAATAGGAATAAAATAATGCAAGGAAAAATGGGAAATAAAATGCTCATCAACCGTGACCTTGGCTAGGTTTCTCAAAAACGTTTTCAAGAATTCAAGACTTCTAAAAACAACTTCAAATCCAACAACAATTTCACACAATTCATCAAGCAAGTAGAAACATAATCCTAACATACATTCACTCATGAAACCGTGAGCCTAAACAAGTCTCTAAACAATTTTTATTCATTTAAAACATCACTAAACTTCAAGATCGTAACATGCAAGAGGTCAAACAAAAGGAAATCAGGCCTTCAACCACATCATCATCAAAACCGTGACCAACATAAGAGAGATCACTAAGAAAATTCAATCATTTTCAAAGATCTTTACATTAAAATTCAAACATCAAGTACATTATAGTTCAAACATAGATCTTGACATGCATGCAATCAAAAACACTAGATCTTTGAAAAATCCTTTATGAAAACTCAAAAATAAAATCCTTTTCAAAAACCATTTAAGGAATCAAGAAGAAAACTTAAGATCATGAGAGAAAACACTTTCTTAACAAAAACTTCAAGATCAAGCTTAGAAACCAACATGCATGTGAGTAAAAACTCTAGATCTAACTTGAAAACAAACATGCATTAAATTTTTCAAACAAAAATCAAAGTTTTAGAAGGAAATCATGAAAAACGAAAATGAATCAAAGAAGGTAGGTTTAAAACTTTTAAGATCATGAAATAAAATGCTTACTTAATCAAAAACTTCAAAATCAAGTCCAAATCTTGGTGTTGTTCTTTGGTTTTCTCTTCCCTCTCCTCACGGTTCACTCACTCTCCTTCTTAAGTCCAAGGTTTCTCCCTCTTTCCTTCACTATTTTGGTTTGATCTTGCTTCGATTGTGAAGTGGTTAGGGTTTGGTTCTTCTCCTCTCTCTAATTCGACCACTCTCTCTCTCATTCTCTCACTATGAGCTTAATTTTTGCTCTTAGTGTTGTGTTTGGTTTGGAATGGATAATGAAGGAAATGAAGAAATGGAAACTAAATGAAGGGTGTATGTGTTGGTGTTTGTATATTCATGGTTTTAGTGGGCTTGGGCTTGTGTTATTTCCTCCTCCCCACAGCTACCCTTCTTTTCTTTTTCTATTTCTTTTCTTTTCCCTCCTTATGTCATGCTTAGGTCATTAGGATGATGTCATATGCTTGGCTATTAAGTTAAGGAACTTGGAGACCAAGTAAGCAAATCTTGGAGACCAAGTAATGCACATGGAAGGTGCATTCGGCCTTTGGGGTCTAGGGTAGTTTAGGTTAGCTTAATTTAGGTTTAAGGTGCTAATTAGGGTCTAATCACGATTAGGGTTGGATTAGGAAAAACTAATTTAGGTTTAGTCCACTAATCTTTAGAGATTAGGGCTTAATCAAGGATTAAGGTACTAATCAAAACTTAATCCATACTAACATGGGTTTAGTGAAAACTAATTCTAGATTAGCTCACTAACCTTGAGGGTTTAGGGTTTAAGAGAGTGATTATGTACTCAATCAAGGATTAGGAACTTGATTAAGGTTTAATCAAAGATCAAGGATGCTAATTAGGGTTTCTAGAGATAATTCTAGATTAAGGATAGGATAAGATGCTTGGACTTTGATTTTTGAAACTTAGGGTAGAAATAACTTTCCATTTAAAACCATAAAACCATATGAATTAATTTAATGAAAATAAAATCTTAATTAAAACTTTAAGTAATACAATTCATTTGAAAACCTTAGAAAACAAACACATAAAATCACAACATAAGTGGATCAAATTCCAAAGTGTAGAAATCCATCATGAAATTAAAACTCCTTTAATCAATTCTTAAATCAATTAGGCTAAATCCATAAAAATTCACAAAGAAATTCATTTTTCAAATAAAATCACAAATAATAAAATTACTCCAAACTTCAACAAAATCATTTGCTTGAATTCCATAAAAATCTTTGTTTTACCAAAATTCCATAAAATCAACAATTGATTACGTAATCGAATAAAATACCCATTGAAAATCCTTTGTAAAACAATATCTCAAAATTCTTCTTTAATGAAAACTTATTTATATTAATCGGGAAAATACGGGATGTCACATCTGATCTTAATTTATCTCTGACTTTAAGAATCTGCTTCTAGTGCCATCCAGATCCCTAAGTTGAGTTGCATTGCCAAAAATCTTGCTCCTTTATATAAACCGAATGCATTCATCTCACCCAAAGCGTATCCTTCTTCATAGCTAATTCCCAAACCTGCTTTCCAATTGCTGCAAGGTACCAAATGCAACTATCCTTGATGTTGAACCCACCATGCTTTCTGGATTTACATACAGTATCCCAAGCAACATTAGTGTGAGAACCTACAATAGGTGGATGAAACAACTAGGACACACTAGGAGAACACCTAGAAGGGGGGGTTGAATAGGTGTAAAAGAAACCTTGAAAGATTTTCGCAAGAAACAAATCAAAACAATCAAAACAAATGATTTTCAAAAAAATTCTTTAGCCTTAATCGATTAATGACATGAACTAATCGATTAATGCCTCTGTTAATGGATTAATCACTTTTCAATCAAATACGAAAATCAATCAATTAACACATATGATCAGAGATAAAGCGGAATTGATTAACACCAATATTCTTATTGATTACCTAGGTTATGAAAATGATTTTCCCAAATCAATTTACACAATTAAGATTCAATTCAATCAATTATGAAAATCAATCTTTTTCTAGGTTTTCAATCAAGAACACAATTAAATGACTTGAATGTAAAGAGTTAAGGTTTAGAGATACGACACAGTGATTTATCCTGGTTCACTTTCATCCACTTGAAAGCTACTCCAGTCCCCTCTTCAACCAAGAGAGATTCTTCACTATGAGGAATTAGAGTTTCTCAAATTACAAGTAAATGCCTCACAAGACTCCCTTCTTGCTAGCCTACAAGAGATACCACACCCTTGCCTTGTAACCCTATTGATATCTAATCTAACCTCTTCTCTTTCTTGCCGATACCTCACAACAAGTCTTCCAATGCTTTGAGATTCTTCAAAGACTTCCACTTGCTTGCTTCACAACAAGGCTTCCAAGTGCTTGATGAAATGTCACACCAAGGCTTTCAATATAACTTTGCTTGATTCACAACCAAGACTTCCTTTGTTGTAGATAGCTTGCCTCTTGCAAAGATTACAACTCAAATGAAAACAAAATAACAATCCTATGAATCTCTTTCAAAAGCTATGAAAAGATCAACATGAGAGATTCAAGGTTCTTGATCAAAGAATGTAAAAGTTAAAGCTTTGATCTTGAGAAAGTGAGAGAGAATAGAGTGGCTTTGATTCTTTGTAAAATTGATATAAAAATGATAGGTAATTGTAATAATGATTCACAAAGGTTAGGAAAAGGTTTATATAGAATACCCAAAAGTTAGGAATGGTTAGAAGTGCTTTTGAGAAGTGAAAAACTCATTTAAAAACGGTAACAGCTCGTGTTACTCGAGTAGCCAAGTCATTACTCGAGTAGCAAGTGTAATCAGTGTTCACTACTCGAGTATTTACGCAAGGCTTCAAAATTCTACTCGAGTAATCAGAGATTTAATCGAGTATTTGCGCAAGACTGCAAAATTCTACTCGTGTAAACAAGTGGCTAATCGAGTAGTCAGTTCAAAAAACACTTAAAAACTTGTTTTCTCAAAAACTAAACCTTTTCTTTCAAACCTTTAAGCCACCTATTGATTTTAGGCAAAGTGAATACTCAAAATATGATATAATCATGACTATGATAGAGATTCACTACCCTCTATATAACTCTACCCAAACTCATAAACTAAGAGACTTGTGAGGCAAAAGATAAAACAATAAAACATAAACTACCAAACTAAGTCTTCATGAGTTGGCTCTCTCTTCATCACTTGATGTTTGTTGTTGCTTGTTGAGCTTGAACTTGATCAACACATTTAAGCTTGTTCAAAACCTTTTGGCATTTATCAAAACATTCTTCATGGATCTTACAATTAGCTGAATAATGACATGTTTCCTATTTCCCCCAAAGAAAGTGTAACGACCTAGGTCGTTACTGCAATGATATTATGTTAAATGTATATGATTAGTGTGTTTTAATGAAATAGTGTTGATGTTTTTATGATGGTGCATAAAAATAGGAAACAATTTGAATCGGAAATTACTACATAACTGCTTCTTTTATATTACACATAAAAGTGTTTGATATAATGTACATCATGTTACGTCATCCTTTCCAAAAAGTTTGTATTGTCTCGTAGCTCCGAGTTAACTGATTTCCATTAGTAATATTATACATAGACAAAATGTAACTCGGAGCGGTCCATCAAAACTCAAAAATGCTAAGAAGTTACATAACATTCATCTCAACCAGGAAAAAGATGAATGATAAAGATCACAGGAATTCTGGTTCTGAGGAAACGCATATGCAGCAGAGGATTAAGACGGCGGATAATAACTTCCACCACTCCCTCAAGAACTATGCTATGTCCCCTCCGGTGCCATTCTCCCTCAGGGAGAAACCTTATCTCTATGCAGATGGGATTCTGCGCCATGACCTACAAACAATTAGGGCAAAGGGAGTAAGATAGTGTCATTCACGTACAAAAGAATAATTAAATGAACTAAAAATAGACAAACACTGTGACACCCTTCTTGCTTATCCAAATATAATATAGTACTTAAGCTATAATATTGGATGATATATGGACTTGCGAGTATTAAGAAAATATGGAAATAAAATTTTTCATTTAAAAGCGGGTGCACAAATCAACACTTGGAATTCTTGGAGAATAAACACTAAATCATTTCAAACAGTTGTTTCGAATTCGGCGATTTCTACAACCTTTTCAAAAGTTGGGTAACATTCGTCTTTTGAAATCGAATTTGTTTAATAAAAAGTAAACGAAGCTACTCTTGCTTGATTTAATAATACTGATACCATCGAATACTTTTCTCAGCCGAACTCTTAAATAGATTAAATCAGAGTAAGCGGAAAATTATCGGACTATGCAATTGATGGAAATATAAACATAGATTTTATATATAAAAGAGTCATAAGTACATAGTCCCATCATTAAGTCTCCAAGATCCAGAAATACAAGTTCATAGGAAGATCTACATAGTAATGTAACCAAACCCTAGAGTACTCCAAAAGTATATCTACAACATATATACATAACCAAAATATAACTCTAATGGTGGTCACGTAGATCTGGCATCATCAGATGTAGTAGTAGTGATAGCAGTAGTCTCCAAGAAGCAAAAGTAGTAAGGTAGTAGCATCATCATCAACACAGCAGCAGCAAGATCTCCTCCATAGCATCCACACATCGGATCCTCTGATCCTCATCACATACCCTATGCACATACCTAGCGATCCTCATCCCTCCAATCACTCCCAGTAGAATGCACGACAGGCTCGCTCCCACTCTCGTCCTCCACCGGATCCTCCTCGATCTCATCCGAGGGAGAGTGTACCCTACCACTGGGTACCGGGTCAGGTGATGGTGAAACCCTGACTGGGCTCCTCGGATCAGAAGGGGGAGTCTCCTCGCGGACGACTCTCGAGGTAAAAGGGTGTGAGCGGGTAGGTCGAAAGCGGAAACTGTGATAAGAGCGAGCTGGTCGCGCGGGAGGTGGTCCATGGTAAGTGTTAAACGGGGGTACATGCATAGTATATATGATGGGAATCCTAAATCTACGAGGACGGAATCGAATCAACGGGTTCGGGTGGTAGAAGGTAATCTCTACCTCTCCCTCGAACACCGCGCGATGGTCCTCATAGATCCATGTGCCACTAGGAAGTGGCCGGATCTCGATGCAAGCAATGTAACGAGACATCACCTACAAGGGCATAGGGGTAAGCATGTCTATACACATAATCAACAGAGAATAAATTGTACAATGTGAATATGTAAATATGCAATCATAAATAACAATCACATTTAGCACTTAGCAAGTATTGAATGCAAGTAGGATGCTCACACTTGTTTCATTTATCACAATTAATGCAAATGACTGGCATGATGCATGAATTTAGCTCTCAAGCCTATCTCCATCATTCTATGTCACTCTCTGACGTCCATCCCTGACAACCCAGCACTCAACAGTGCGTTGTATTCCTAGGTATACAACAATTCGTACATTCACCTAGAATGTACACGACAAGCTTGGAATTCATGCCACCCGAGCATATCCCGTCATCCAAACGGTATAACCATATCGGCATCCACTCAACCGACCACGTCAACGACGTGTCATCAAGCAAGCGTATTGGCACTCCCAGAGGCCCTCCACATGTTTACCAAAAACATGATATACGTCCTACCATCCAAACTCCAGAATGAATGCATTACTTTACTTAAAGGGGAATTGATTGATGTTTTGTCCTTTTATTAATACATTACGTGCCTCCCGAGCAACGTGTCATTATTCAAATAACAACATCATGACGTCAATCAATTTCCTTTAAGTCCAGGATCATTTGGTTTATTGTCTTTTAAGTGTTACAAAATAACTTAGAATTGAAAATGGTATTTTTCAATATCTGACTAAAAATACTCGAGTGTTTTCCATAATACTCGAGTAATTCATCAGTTTCCAGATTTTACTCGAGTGGTTCATAATTAGACTCGAGTCGTTCATGTCTTTTTGGAGACTTAAGTTTTCAGATCTCCATAAATATACTCGAGTAATTCGTGAGATACTCGAGTTGTTCATCAATTTTTACTCTTGTTGCGTCTGAAATACTCGAGTGTCGAGCCTGATTCTCAAGTTGGTGCGCCAATTTTCACACTGGTGCACCACGAAATACTCGAGTGTTAAGCCATATACTCGAGTATTTTCAGACAGAACAGACTGAAACTTGGTTTTTACATACCATTTCCATTTCTAAACATTTTTAACCCAAACCAATGATCACAATAGTTCATATACCATATATTGAACATGTTACCATACTCATTTCATATCAAATAACAAATTTGACAGAGAATTAATCATTTATGCATAAAATACACAATTTAGCAATTCAACACCTCAAATTGCAAAATAAACACAATACTCATGAAATAATATTCATTTAAGCTTGCATGCATGATTTAGAACTTGCTCAACACAGTCATAGAGCATGGATTGGTCTCCAAACCAAAGTTCCTATTCAAACTAAGCCTTTAGAGCCTCTTGATGGCTCTCTAACACAATTAATGGAATTTAAACTCTATTTAGTGTAAGAAATTACTTCCCCTTACCTCTCAAACGTGAATCAACAAAGGATTTACAAAGAAAAGGCTCCACAACTCCCAGAACAACTTCAAACATCACATGCAGAGCAGTTTAAGTGCATCACCAAAATGGAATTGGTTCACACATGAAACAGAGAATAAAATTGGGGAAATTAGATTTTCTAAACTCTATGCAACATAAACTAACTAAGGAAACCGAATTTGGGACTCAGGGATTCATGAGCTTACCAGAAATTGAACCCAAAGTAAGCCCCAAACCAAGGCTTGTCCAGAAACAGCTTCACTTCCAATCTTCAATTCTCCCAACACACTCACTCAATCCTCACGATTTTACTCTCTATACAAAGCTCAAGATGTGAGCTTTGTATTCGTGTATAGTTTGTGTTTTGAATATGAACAGAGAAGGAAAATCGAAGAAAACGAGTTCGGAACCCTAACTTCAACAACTATTGCAAGATTGATCAAAATTCTCAGCCAAATGATGTTGATGAGCTTAAATAGAAAGGGAGAGGGCTCATGCAGATTGACACGACATCCATGGCGTTGGCATGGTGGTGATTTCGTGTCAACGAAGGGGAATCGGTGGTGGTGACTCACCAAACGCACTAACTCGTGCAACTCTGTCCAGAATACTCGAGTTTTCCGAGAAATACTTGAGTATTTTGCCCCATTTTTGAAAAATAATTATTTTATTTACTTTCCCTCCAAAACCTTTCCTATAATTGCTTCTAGGTCCCAACCCAAGGACTAATATGCAAAACATTTATTTTATGCATTATTATATTTATTAAATCAATTCACACACATATACTAACTATATGAACACATATTTTAATCAAGGATTAATATAGAAATAATTAATTATAATTAATTTATAATTAACATTTCATTAATCGGGGATTAAAATTTTGGGGTGTTACAAACACAATTAGTCAAGTAGCAATTAAAGCTACGTAAGCATATAAGAAAACTTAAATAAGCAATCAATAATTATCAAACAATAATGTATGTTTTCTAATGCATGTGCAATGCAATGCGATGCTAATGCTCAATGCAATCTCCTCTGTGATATTCTACGAATATCATGCACTTTAGCAATTTACATTTTATCGAAAACGTACCAAACAATCCAATTTACGTTTTAACGAAAACGTACCAAAATGCTCCAACATACGTTTGACGACAACGTACCAACGATACATACTACATAAGAAAAGCAACTGGGAGTAAACGTCTTTCCACCAAGTATACAATTACAACTCATGTGTAAATTATACTAAAGACCATCCTCTGCAGTCACGAAATACCCCTAGAGTCGATAGTATTAATTATAGTCGTAAAATTATCACGAGTCAAGTCTGCTGAACCCACTCTTCATAGGACCATTTTACCTATAATTAATTCCCACAATTATTTGATGTATCACCGTCATAAACCTAATCTCCGCGTATTCTCATACCGATTTAATATAATCGAATGTGTCTTTTCCTACTATCCTATCTTAACTCCTTCACCACCATGCATTATTCAAATCACAATTAATACATTGATGTTGTTTTTAAATTCTTTACTTGGTATTAAATTGATGCTAAAAGGAAGTAACTCCAAAAATAACCTTTTTAATAATAAAAATAAATTTTAAACTTAAAAATATTAAGTAAAAAGAGTAGGGAAATATTATATTTGAAAAAATGCACTTTTCAAATTTTTCTACAGTGACTAACCGATTAGCAGATCTAGTAACCGGTTACTCCACTGTACCTGTTAATTCAAATTTCCCTCTTTTTCAGTTCTACAGTAATCTAACAGGCTAGAAAACTCAGTAACCGGTTAGATTATGCAGTTCACAGTTTTAAAATGCCGCTTTTAAGCATCAATTCAATATCCTTTCAGTTTCAATCTTAATCAATCATTCATCAAACATTCTTGGGCATGTTTAAACATGTTTACTCCAATAATAAACATCAATTTCAGGAAATTCATACACAATCTACCAAGTATGCACATAATCACATAATTGCCACTCAATATAGGAAAATCATTTCCAAAACCATTCAAGTCATATTTTCTGTTTCTTTAGCTCATATTGAGTTATTATGACATGTTCAAATTAGTTTTATACCCTATTATGGCCTCCAAGCCAAAGTCCCAATTCAAAACCTATTGCCCTTGAGCTTGTAAAGCTCTTCTACATTCCAAGCCATTTAATAATCATTCTAGTAAATGAATATCTTCTCCCTTACCTATTGAAGCTTTTGAGACTAATTGGAAAACAAGAAATTAGAATTGACATGTTTTGGAACAAATTTGGTTCAGTTGCAATATTCTATTTTCAGTTTCAACAAGGGTTATTTATCAGAGATTTTCAATAAGAATCAGCTAGATAAACTCGTGAATAAGGATTGGAACTAAAACTAGGATACATGAACTTGAGATTAACACAAATTTGAGACTCAAAGGTAGCCTGAGCTTACCAAACGAATTAGAGAAAGAGAGTCCCAAAGACAAACTCGTGATCTGTTTTTCAGCACCACAGGGTCAAGTTGTAAGGCTTATAACTTCCTCTATAGTTCACCAAATCAAGTGGGGTTTCTTTCTACTTCAAGAGGGATGAGAGAGCTTCGCTTTGGTATGGAATTTGTGAGGGTTTATGGACCAGAACAGGGACACGAGCTCAGACACAACCACACCAGAAAAATTGAGCTTTTGAGCTTGGTTTGTAAGATTTTTATGGAAAGATTAAATTAATTCACCTTTACCTCAGTTAATTTCGTCCACAAGTCATGAAATGACTAATTTTAGGCATTGTTGGCACGTTTTTGTGGTAAAAACGTGGCCCCTATTCAGTGATTTTTGATATCACCGCCTCAATTTTTTACTGCAGAGACACACTAACGGTTACTCATTTCACTAACCAGTTAGTGAGTACAGTTCTGAAAAAAATCTTTGAATATTTTATTTTATTTCCTTTCTTTTCTCAATTCCTTTTAAATACTTCTTTTATCTTTATAAAATGGAATATTTTAATTAATGAAATAATTTCCTTTAATTATTTCTTAATTAATTTCACATTATAATTCTTACAATTATATTCTAATCATCACAATCATTGTAACACCCCGTCTGAATACCTCACACGAATTTTAATAGACAAAGGAATTTATTTGAGAAGACGTTTTTATAAAGGGTATTTAAAAAAAAAAAGAGAATATTTATTGAATTGAATTTATGTTGGTGATTTCAAATGATTTTGGATTTTTAAGCAAATGATTTTATTTTGAGACCAACTTTATGAATTTCGGATTTTTGGCATTTTTTTGGGTTAAATATCTTAAGCCTTTTATACTTTATATTTTTAAGAAAATGTGATTTTATAAGAAAAGAAAATGAAAATGATTTTGTGCATGTGTGTGCATAGGTGTCGCCGTGTGTGTGTGAGTAGTGTGCATATGATGCAATCTTGTTGACTTCTTTGCACCCTAGGTTAGTGGACTAGTGAACCCTAGGTTTAATTAGTGTAAAGCTTAGTTAGTAGTTTGACCAACCAATAGGAAGTGAGATTAGCCCTAATTTTACTCCATTTGTCCAATGGCTTGGCTTGAGCCATGCAAGCCTTGATGTGGTCGAAATTACCCTTCCTAGTTGCACTCTTGACCGAATTGACTTAAGGGTAGGAAAGGAATTTGTTGGTTGCTTTCTTATAAGCCTAAACCGTAGTACACCAACCCATTTGCTTCTCATTCCATTTCCAATCAAACACAACTCTAAGAGTAACATCCATACTCTTAGAAAAGAACTAGAAACTTAGAGAGAGAGGGAGAACCCGTGAGCACCAAGGAGAAGAGGAAGAGGAAGACCAAGCTCAAAAGTCTTAGGATTCTTGGAGATTAAGTGAAGAGGTTGAAGATCCTTTCTATTTCTCTAGTTTATTCGAAGGTCCTAGGTTGTTCTAAGTGGTTTTTAATTTTCTAAGTCTTGTAAAGTTTATTTGTTGATGCATGTCCAAGTTCTTTATAGATCTATGTTTGTAAGTATTTGTTAAGCCTTGATCTTGAGTCTCAAGAACTCTACAAATTTGTAAAACCTTAAACCATGGACATTCCTATTCGGTCTTGCTTAGAAAAATTAGGTTGTGATGACTTTCATTTCATTCTAAGTTCATGCATGTTAGTTTGATGCTTGATGAAGGTGATCTAAATGGTTTGTTTGCTTTGATTTTAATTTTGAATTTTCTAAGCCTTGATCTTTGATTTTCCTTTTCAAAAGGTCTTTAATCTTTTGTGTTGATCTTGAAAGAGGTTTGATACTTTTCTTGATTTTCATGGTCTTGATCTAAAAAGCTTTGCATGTGGTTTTCTTGCTTAAAAAGTTTTATTGCATGACTTGCATGTGATGGTTTTCATGAGAAAACAAAGAAACACAACTTCTCCAAAAAGATTTTGCTTTGATTTAAGCTTATGAGTGTTTCAAAGTTAGAGATTTGAGTTTTCTTCTTGATTTTGGTTGATGTTTCATTCGGCCAAACTTGAAAACAAAGGTTCATGATTATTTTTCCTAAAAAGTCTCTTGCATGTGTTCTCTTTTGGATTTCCATGATTTCAAGACACATGGAAAGGAAAATAAAATGAAATTTGTGTTTGAAGTGACTTATAGGTCACGGTTTTGAAGAAGAAAAGAGTTGAGGTTTTTCTAAAAACCATGTGCTTTACAAATGCATGTTGTTGATTTAATATTTTCATGATTTTGTGAAGAAAAGATGCATCAAAAGCCTTGTTTTTCTATGACCATGATTCGGCCTACTCTAGGTTGAAGAAGCTAGATTCTTTTGCATGAAATTGTCTTCTTGAAATGATTATGTTTTATGACTTGGTTTTGAGAAAAATTTATTTAAATTGTATTGAGTTGGTTTTGGTTCAATTCGGTTTTCATGAGGAGAAAATGAGTGAAAGTATTTGATTTTTTTTCTCAAAGTATTTCCATGAGTTGATTTTTATTCCTTGCTGTCCAAGATTTTATTTCCAAGTATTTCAAGTTTAAAAATGTTTTTGAGTTGTGAAAAGACATGGATTTCAAGTGTTATTGATTTATGAAAATTTGGAGTGAAAAATGGTGGATTTTCAAGGTTTTCCAACTAGGAATAAGTGGCTGGACTTTCCCATACAGCCACATAAACTATTGTTTTATTTATCCTAATATGAGTTTTCAAATGATTTTCAAAAGGCTTTAAGCAATAGAAAAGATTGAGAGTTGTTTTGATAAATATCAATATTTTAATAAAGAATAAAGAAAGTAAAGGGTTTTGATTTGAGAATCAAGTGGTGATTTCTAATTGAAATAGTTTTTAATAAAAGTGTATTTATTTATTTGAGGTTATTCAGTGGACGGTGGTGACGATTCTCAAAGAGAAGTTAGAGACCTTCAAGGGCAAAGTATTTCTCTTGCTGGAATAAGAGGTGAGTGAGATTGCGGTGAGCCCGTAACATTGTTGCCGGATGGTGGTGCAATGTGTTTATGTAATGCTTATTTACGTTACGTTCTTGTGCACGTTATTTATTATCTTAAGTCAGTTCCTTATTACTCTGTGATGAGATGGTGATTTTCCCGTTTGATAAGTTTAAGTGATTCACGAATGATAATGAAAGAATAAACGTATGAGGATGAGTGAAGGAATGGTATGTGATGCGATATGAGAAATGTGATGAAATGTAAATGTATTGGATAAGGACATGGTGCTTGTGAAGCTGAGATCGTGTTAGAGAATATGTTGTGCTGGAAGTGATAGTGCAAAGAGCAATGTGAATTTATGAGAAAGTGATGAGGTGAGATGGTTGCCCAAGGGGCTTGGAATGTGAATGTATTTGTGAAAGTGGGGAAAAAGATGCTTTAGTGGTCGGGTCTTGTCGAAGGGATGGACTAAGGGCAAGCCGACTATAGGTTAACTAAAAGACTTTAAGGTTCTAAAAGACTTTAAAGAATATTAAAAGACATTAAAAGACATTAATATTCGCGGTGAGATATGAGAGTGTGAAGTAGTGGAGAGGAAGATACTATGGGTATCTGCGGATACTCAGGTGGAGATTGCATGAGGGGAGGGCAATGACGGTGACTCGTCAAGAAGCCTCGAGTACATTTCTAGGCGGGACGAATCCCATAAGTGGCGCACTAATGTGGTGGGGACTGGGTCTAATGTCGTGGTAAGTACCGCATAGCTAACTAGAAATGATACTGTCACCCCCTTGAATGCAAGTCTACAGCAATTGAGAGGGACTGGAACGGGGCAATGTGTTTTGCCACTGCGTGGAGAGTGAGCCTTGATTATATGATATGTTTTGAGGTTGAGACCTCCTGGCTTGGAGCCATTTGTTGAGACAGCTGTCGTGCCCGCGTGGTAAAGGTCTTGTACTCCTGTTGGCTTCCGACTAGGTGGATGGAGACCGAGGAGATGTAGAGTGCGCGTTCCTCAGTGATGGTGATTCCCCTACCTCATTGAGTGAGTTAAGTACGATAAAACTTAATAAAAAAAGAATAAAGAGGTGCTGAATATTTGAAAAGATGGGCAAAGTATGATGATGTTCAGTTGTGATATATTGTGGTAATGGTTGGCGAGCATTGCTTTTTATGTGTGGTTTATTTTATATCTCGAATACCTTTATTTATGATATTGAGTTTGATTTGGGATAAGCGTTTTATCCTTCAAGTACTCGATGTATTCTGGTTCTCATGTCTTGTTCTGTGTATATATAGTCGTCGAGTATCCTTGGTATTGTTCGTCTTTCTATCGTGTCTATTCTGCGACCTTGCGGTCAACCTGTTACATATGGCGCGCTGACTCTCTCCTACCTGGTTGTCGTATTGGCATTTGCCGGTATTGCAACGGGTAGATGCCGTATCATGTAGCGATCCACATGTGGCCTCTTCAGGGAGGTGCATGGGAGGTGGTACCTGATGGATGGATCTGGATAGGAGATACTCGTCTGGAGATCGACGATCCGAGGCACATTCTATGGGGAGCAGGCATGGACGTGCATGTTGGGCAAGTCACTCTGCGAGATTATCAAGTCGGTGGACCACGGGAACACCATGAGCTAAATGGTGATCCTGCACCCTTGGCAGCGGTGGTTCCTGAACCTATGGAAGAGGAGAGTGCTAGCGATCCCGATCACGCAGCGGAGACGGATCCAAGCGAGGATATGGAGACGGAGGCTAGTTCTGCTGATGAGTGACGTCTTGCAATCTGTGTCTAGAGGATGTCTTGTGTCTAGGATCTGAGTTTCAGTCGAGGATTATCTTGTAATGAACTAATGATGTAATCAACTATCTTTTATTTCGGTTTGTAATATTTTGATTTCAGTTCACTTCTTTTGGAAAAACTTTGGAGTGTATCTTTAGTATGTGTGACTTATGTTTTTATCAATGCAAGCAAGTTCCATGTTTTCATAATGATGTTGATTTAGGGTGAAAGGTTTCGAAAGTAACAACTCGATTTTCAAAAGGGTGGATTACGTATTAACGAACTTATACTTAAAAAAAATGGCCTCATTTTTGCAAGAAAGTAATCATAATTCAGTTAAGTTTTTGGGAAGTGAAAATCGGGCTGTTACAATCATATTATAATTACGTTATAATTTTCATAATAATTAACATAATTACATATAATTATAATTCCTAATCGGGGATTTAAATTTTCGGCTGTTACAGAAAGCCTATGCAAATCTTCTAAATATCACGCAACACAGTTTTTGGGATAATAAAAACAGTAACCCAATAAGAATGCAAACTCATGAGGACTGAATTTATAAGACAACACCTGCCATGATACGACAGATTCCTGGTTTTCCATGAGTTAATCCTCTTAGACACCTTATCCACTAGAAGATGGCATGTAGAGACAGACCATTTCTTAGCAGACAGAGGTAAACCAAGATATCTAAAAGGGAAGATCCCCTTCTGAAAACCAGTAATCTCAATAAGTTCCTGTTGCCTCTGTTGAGGGATACCTACCATAAAAATAGAGGATTTCTCATTGCTAGCATGCAGACCTGACATATTGGAAAAATTATCAAAAGCCTGCATCAGATTGTTAACAATTGTAGGGTGTCCTTTACAAAAAATCATGAAATCATCTGCAAAAGCTAAATTAACAAGCCTCATCTCTTTACATAAAGGATGAAACCTGAAATTCCTATGATAAGTAGCATGCTGCAAAAATCTAGTCAAAATTTCCATTGACAAAACAAACATAAGGGGGGAAACAGGATCTCCCTATCTGATTCCTCTAGACCCTGTAAATAAGCAAGAAAGCTGGTCATTCAACACAATAGAATATGTCACAGTTGTTATACAAGCCATTATCCAACCAATAAACTTCTCAGGAAACCTGTAAGCAACAAGCATTTACTCAATAAAACTCCAGCTTAGAGTATCATAGGCCTTACTGATATCAATCTTCATTAAACGTCTGGGGGATGTCCTGCTCCTCCAATACAGCCTAAGCAAGTCCTGAGTAATAAGGATATTATGCACAATGCTCATGTCTTTAACAAAAGCAGTCTGGTTATCCTGTACAATGCTAGGCAAAACACAATTAAGCCTATTACATAGAATCTTAGTAATGCTTTTGTAAACAGAGTTACAGCACGCTATAGGCCTAAAGTCCTTAATATTACAAGGACTCTCAACCTCAGGGATCATAACCAAATTAGTTTGGTTAATCTCCCTCAACATTCTTCCAGAAAGGAAAAACTCCTTAACCATTGCACATATATCATCGCCAACTACCTCCCAGGCTTTCTTGAAAAAACCTGAACCATACCCATTTGGACCAGGGGACTTGTCATGATGAATATAAAAAATTGATGCCTTAACTTCCTCATCTGTGATTGGCCTAATAAGGCCAATTGCTGATCCCTGTCTAATATAGGACCACGTTTGATAACACTTTGATCTAAAGCCCAAACTCCATGATCACCCATAAAAAGAGTTCTATAATAGTCCACAAAAGCATTACAAATACCATCCAGATTCATAACCACATCACCCTGATCATTCACAATTCTCAATATCTTATTCCTGTACTGCCTCTGCTTGATAGAAGCATGAAAGAGTGTAGAGTTCTGGTCACCTTCATTAGCCAAGTTAACTTTGCCTTCTGCCTAAGGAAAGAAAAAGCTGTCTGACTCACCATCTGATACTGCATGAGAACATCTTTCTCTTCAGCCTGCAAAGCCACATCATATGGCTTAATAATCAACTTTGTCTGATGCAATGCAATTTGTCTCTTAGCTTAATCTCCCGTTTGTTGGCTGAACCCTTTCTGACTTCAATAGCACAATCACCATTCCGGTGACCTCCCCCACAGAAGTCGCACCTCGGAGTGGTAGATGCAACTGACATACTGATCTGGCTCATCTACTTCATTAATGCAGCAATCTGCTGCTGCATCTGCTTGTTCTTCTCGATTAAGATCTGGGCTTGACTAGAGTCCGGATCTTAACTCTTCAGGACGCTTTGCTCCACCTGGGTCCTTAGTCCTTGGCTGCTGTTGAATGCCATATTTGCAATGACTTCCGTGGCCTCTTCAACAGTCTTCTTCATCAGCGATCCACCAGCTGCTGCATCAATCATGCTTTGATTGAATCAGTTGAGCTCATTATAGAACAACTGAATTTGCTGCCAATCTTGCATATATGTTGGGCACTTCCTCAGTAGCTGGTTGTAGCGCTGCCAAGCTTCATGCAACGGCTCGTCGTCCTCTTGCATGAATGAATGAACATCTTGCCTCAGCTTTGCTTACTTCCCAGCTGGAAGAAACTTATCCACGAATTTGGAGACAAGTATTTTCAGGCTGGAAAGACTCCCTGGTGCTTGGTTGTTCACCCACGTTAGCGCCTCACCCTCAGGGAGAGAGGGAACATCCTCATTCTGATGGCTTCGTCCGTAGCACCCTCGATCTTGAAGAATCTGAGCATGCCCAGGAAGTTGGCGATATGGTCCCTAGGGTCTTGATGCGGCACACCACTAAACTGATCCTGCATGATGAGGTGGATATACTGTGGATCGATCGCGAATGCAGTTATAGTGATGACTGGCCGGACTATGCTGGAAGCACAGAAGTCCAAGTCTACGGTTGCATACTCCGCCAAAGTTTTCCGGGAAGAAGGAGGCGGAGAGGATCCGTGAGGTCCTCCTCTTTCTGCCATCTTCAAAGTTGTTATTTCCCCTCTTCTAGTGCTGAATTTTTCTCCTCTTTGCACTTAAATTGATATAAATTCCTGCACATCACAAAAACAAAAGAAAAATTACGCAGCACCTGTTGAGACAAGAAACTAACTAAAATAAATAAATAAATTTCACCTAAAACTACTACTAAGAACCGAAAACTAATTGAAACAAATTTCAATCCCCGACAACGGAGCCAAAAACTTGTTCACTCTCTAGCAAGTATACTAGATTGAAAAGTAATATAGTCAATAAGACCAGATATCGTCCCTCAGGGATTGCAAATTGTTCAATTAATTTTCACCAAAGAATGGTTAAAAGTGAAATCTATAAGTTTCTAACTAATTAATTAAGATTGAATTGAAATAAAAACATAAAATAAATTAAAAACAGAAATTAAATAGAAGTTTTGAGCAATTTGAGAAAGATGTTAGGAACATGGTTTCATTGTAGGTTTTGTTTATTTATCATGAATCTCTATTTTCCCCTAAATCAAGAACAAATTCCTAAGATAGCAACTACTAGATTCCTCTTGCAATTACTGTTTTATTATTCAATTTGATAACACTTAATCCCTTAAGTAATTAAACCATTGAATAACCATAATTAAGAACAGTGAATTTATGACAAGTTATATAATTACCCAAAAGTATTCCTACAAGTTGAATAATTATACTGTTTGAAGGCATGACCTATTCTAATCCCCAATCTCCAAATTGAAGAATTAGAGATCCAAAACATAGATTAGCTACTTCCATGCATAACAGTAAAAATACAATCAAACACTTGATTTAGAAACGGAAAAACATCAATTCATGAAATCAATAAACTAATCCATACAAATTCACCAATTCCTAACATGAGGGTTTTAGTTACACATCATGAAAATAAGAACAAAAGCAATAGAAGAATACATGAATACCATGGAAAAGCCTTGGATCTTCCAATCCTTGATCCTCTCCTTTTCTAAAACTCTCTAAAATTATGTAATCTCCCTCTCTAAAAGCTTCCTAACCTAGTTCTAAAACCTATATTTAAAAGCTAAATGAAACCCTAATAAAACCCATGAAAACGCATCAGAAATCAGCCCAATTGGGCCTCCACGACGTTAGCGCACCTGGGCGCGCCAGGCCACATGTCTGGGCGCGCCAGGCATCTGATTGCTGGATGATCGCTGCTCTCACGCCTGGGCGCATCGGCCCGTGCGCCTGGGCGTGCCACTTTACTTCTAGCTTTGTTTCACTCCGTTCTTGCGCCATTTTCAAGGTGCTTTCATCCTCTTTTCAACTCCATAATTATTTTCTTCAATTAAGCTTCGAAAGTAACTGAAACATACCCAAAATGGATCAAAACATTCAAAGGATTCTAAATTACCTAACTTCCTAAAAACTATGCAAAAAGTCCTAAATTTACAAGAGAAACAAGCCAAATCCATAGTAAAAGGGAGTCTAAATCATACTCAAAACATCATATATTGGACCCAAATCATTTGTCAATATGAGAAAATGTAACATCCCGAATTTTAATTCTAACAATAATTAGAATTATAGTAAGATTTGGAAGAAAGGATTTTCATAGAAGGGATTTAAAATGATGGATTAGGAGTGCTTTGAGTGCCATATAGGAGTCAAGGAGCATTGGCATCGAAAATCAAATTTAAAGAAGGCCAAACGAGTGTTAAAAATCGAGTTTTCGGTGTTATAAACACCCGATATTAGGAAATTCAAAATAAAAGATCTACAACTCTAAACACAAATTCCACCGTTAGATGTGAAGTAGGATATGTGAGGAAGCTTGTGTCAAAATTTGAGGAAGATCCAACGGTTAACGAAGAAGTTACGGTCGTTCAAAGTTGGGGTGCTGAAAACCCTGCAACTTAATCGATTAAGTTGAAGCTTAATCGATTAATCCTGAAGGGGGGGGGGGAGGTTTTAATCGAGTAATACTCGATTAAGGGCTGCTAAAACTGAAAAAAAATAAAAGCGTTTCACGCGTGCTTTTGGCCATAATGCACGAAATTTCTCTCTCTAGGGCACACAATCTCTCATCCCAAATCCATCAAGCTTCAAGGGAATCACTCCAAGGTCCCCCATCAAGTCTCCCTTGGTCTCTCCAAGTAAGTATCCATGATTATTGAAGTTCCTCTCTCTCTCTAATGTGGATTTTCTCTCTCTCTCTCTCTTTCCCCTCTTTGGGAAATCCGAATTCTCTATGGAAAAGGGGCAATAATCTCTTTATCATTCCATTCCTTTGGCTTAGGGAAGATTATTATCACTATCTCCATTTTCGTGCGTGCGGAGCCCTTGGTTTTGGGAGCGCTTGGAGCTACGGCTTGGGTTCTTCCACTTTCTCTCTCTTTGGTTAAGGTAAGGGAGTGGATATAGTGAGCTTTGCCTTGTTCTAGGGAGTAGGTTCTAGTTAGTATATAATGCTTGTTAGGGTTATGTGTTAGGGGAGAAAATTAGATTATAAATCCCTAGGTTATTGAATATGGAATTCTAATTAATTAAATATGCATGAGGATTGGATTCTAAGGCTAGGAAAAGGAAATCCAATAATATAAGAATGAATTAATTGATAAATGAAATTTGGTTAATGAATATAATGAAGTATAAGAGGATTTGGCTAATATGATAGTGAGGATGATATGAATGATTTCTATGACTATGGATGTTAATTGTCAAGTTTTGTATAAAATGTTAATTGATGGATGTTACAAGTATATGTGGGTAATATGGAGTAAATTGATATAGGGAGGAAAATGGAATGGAAACGATTATATGTGATGAATGTGCGTATTCGTATCTAATTACTAACCGAGTTTAAATGTTAAGTATTATTAATTGTGAACAAAGGACATGGCTTATGAAAGGAACTTGTGAATATGGGAAATGGAAGTAAAATGATTATGTTTAATAAAAAGTAAAAGATGATTTTAATATGTGGTGTTAAAGCGAAAATGTGAGAAGGTGAATTATGTAAATTGAAATGAAGTGTAATATAAATGTTGGGCTATGAATGAGAATGCTATTTGGTATGATCGTGATAACCGAGAAAGGAAATGAATAAGGTAATTACATGAATGATTAGATGTTGAATGTGTGTTGTTGAATTTAAATGTGATATAATTGTTTATATGAGAATATGAAGGTATGTTTTGGCCTCTGATGTGAGGTAATGAATATGGAAAGGTAATTAAGTGCGTTGGCCTCTGATTTGAGGTGACGATTAATGGAAAGTGGTGAATGTGTTGACCTCTGACCTGAGGGACACGAAAGGTATGAAATGTTAAAATGTGTTGACCTCTGACCTGAGGGACACGATATGAATTAAAATGAATGTGTGTTGACCTCTGACCTGAGGGACACCGGATTAAATAATGGGTTGGGTGTTGACCTCTGACCTGAGGGACACAGGATTAAATAATGGGTTGGGTGTTGACCTCTGACCTGAGGGACACCAAATTAAATAATGGGTTGGGTGTTGACCTCTGACCTAAGGGACACCGAATAAAATATGTATTGGAGTGTTGACCTCTGACCTGAGGGACACAAAATGGGTGTTGACCTCTGACCTGAGGGACACATAATTTAAAAAGGGAATAAAATTGGATAAGGTAAAGGTAATGGAAACGCGATGTATGTAGGCCTTCGATTTGGTGGAGACATACATCGTGGTTGGTGTATGTATGTAGGCCTTCGATTTGGTGGAGACATACATACACCGTAAATAAAAGGAAATGAATAAAGGAAACAGGGAATAAAATTGGACAAGGTATGGTAATGGGAACGCGATGTATGTAGGCCTTCGATTTGGTGGAGACATACATCGTGATTGGTGTATGTATGTATGCCTTCGATTTGGTGGAGACATACATACACCGTAAAAATAAGGGAAAGGTAAGGGTTTAAAAAGGGAATTATTTGGAAACGGGGAAAATAAATACAGGGGAACAGATGGTGAAATGAATAATGAGAATGGAAATGTGGAATAAATATTGTAATGGGTATGGTGTGCAATATGTGAATATATGCTTAATTGCTAAATGTGTTTGACCTAGTGAGTTGTTATGTCTAGTTAGAAACTGCTTTCTATTTCTTGTGCAATGCTCACTCCCTTACATTTACAGGTACGGAGATTGAGTTGGCACAACCCCCGGCCGAGCAGGAGTACTTTCCCTTACAGGGAGAGTAGGGTGTTATGGGTTTAGTGTATAGTATGGACCTAAGCCTCTGATATTATTTTGATGTAAATTTTATATGCATAATTCGAATGAGGCTTAGGATGTCTTGTTTTGCTAAAGCTATAACTTTTGGTTTTAATGCTTAAAATTTGTATTTCCGCTAATACTCTGATTTATTTTTGCATACTGATATCATTGGAGCCTGTGTGGCCTTGATTTGATTTAGAAATATAATCTGAAGCCCTGCTGGCTATCAGTTGTTTATTTGAAATTGTTTATCACAGGTCAAATTTTGGATTAGCCCGAAAAACAAACAAAACTCCGTCCGTTTGATGGTTGATTTTAATGTAATAAAAATGAATTTTTGAGTCCGTATTTTAATATAAGGGGAATTAAGGGTAATTAATCATAGGGTGTTACAGAAAACACCTCCCTATTAAGATTTGAAAGAGGCTTCCTCAGAAGGCGAAGCTTGCTACACACCTTGTACATATAACTACCATCGCACTGCATAGACCACAGTGCATGAATAATCTGCTCAAAAAGCCTGTGTTCTACCCACATATAGAAGAAATTAATACCAGATCTTCTCGGTTGAGAACCCAATACCCAATCTATGAGAATATGAGAGTGATCAGATACCCCCGGAACAAGGAACTCTGTTTCTGCATTCGGCCACTGCATACACCAATAATCATTCACAAGAGCATGGTCAAGTTTACAATAAATTCTATCCTGTTGATCTTGCTTGTTGCACCAAGTATAGTAACAACCCATGTACCTCATATCAATCAATTGAGAAGTGTGGACACAATCATTAAAATCAGATAATAAGGTAACATCAACAGGAACACCACCAAGCTTCTCATTATCAGAAAGGAAGCTATTAAAATCCCACAAAACAACCCAAGGGATTTGAATAAAAGCATGAATTCCTTTCAGAACATTCCATAACTCCTTCCTGTGCTTATAATCATTTGAGGCATATATAAAAGTAGCATAAAAAACAGCATCAATATGTCTAACCTTCAAATAATAGAGAAAATATCCATCAGACTTGCTAATAATCTCAACTTCGAACATATCCATTCTCCGAATAAGCCAGATACGCCCAACTGGAGTTAAATCATGATTGGAAAAAGAACCTCAACCAGATGCAATCTTATTCTGAACAGTACTAAAAGAGGATGCACGTAATTTATTGTCCAAAATTCCTAACAAACCTACACTATATTTATTGTAAAAATCTACAACTACTTTTTTGTTTTAGAGGGTGATTCAGCCCTCTAATATTCTATGTAGCTATTTTGTCCATTAGAGACTTGCCTAGAGGTTTCCTCCTTATGCAAAACTACAGCTTTAGATTTACCTTTACTCCTTGATGTGACAAGTGTCCACCCTTCTTCAGTATCCACTTCTCCCTCAGCACTGTCATGCACCTTCCCAGGAACAGTCTCAGAAACTGGCTCAGCCTCCAACACTACCTCAGAGGTAGGCTCACTAGAATGCAAAAGGTCCTTGATAGCTTCAGTGGCTGACTCTATATTCTCTTCTGGAATTATACCCTTCTCTAAGCTTTCTTTGAACTTCAATTTATCAACTAGTTCATCCATTGTAACACCCATCTAAATCCTCATATTGTTTTAAGCACTAAAGAGATTTTTTTGAGAAAGTGTTTTGAAAGGGTATTTCTTTGAGTGAATTTCTTATTTTATGATTTCAAAGTGGTGAATGAATTTTAAAGGAATGGTTTTCATGGAATGATGTTATGAGTTTTAGAAATTGAGTTTTAGAATGGTTATGTATTTAATATTTTTATGCCTTAAAGAAATTGAGATTTTTATATCATGAGTGATTGCATGAGAAAAATTTATTTTCTATGTGTGTATGTATGTATGTGTACGGTTGTCCATGTATGTGCATGCTAGGACTTTTATTTTTTTTAGAAGCTTGTGGAATAGATTAGAACCATGTAGGAATTAGATTAGTAGGAAAGTGTAATTAAGGGAATAACCAACCAATAGGAAGTGAGATGAGTGCCTTAAATTACTCTTCTTTGTCTAGGTGACATGACCTAAACCATGCAACATTTTGAAGAGCCAAAATTGCCCTTCTTATACACACACGTGACCGAATTCCTCCAAGGGTAAAAGAGGAAGCACACGTTTGTCTATAAAAGCCTTGGCCCTTAGTTCATTTTATTTCATTTCCCATTCATTTCCTTCATTTCTCATTTCATTCTAAACACAACTATAAGAAGTCCAACAAGCTCTTAGAGAGAGAGAGAGGCCGTGAGCTAGGAGAAGGAAGAAGAAAGAGTTCAAGGCCAAAACCTAAGGATTTTTCTTGAAGATCAAGTGTAGGAGGTTGAAGATCATCTCTTTCTTGGTGTGTTTCGAAAATCTTAGGAGTATTAGAGTTAGTTTTTATTTCTAAGCTTTGTAATCTTCATCTCTTCTTGCATGTCTATTTTTATGGTTGATTAATGGTTGCATGTATTGTTAAAGCTTTGATCTTGAATTTTTAAGAGCAAAATGAACTTGTAGAATACTAAACCATGGACTATGTGATTCGGCCATGCCTAGAAGACTAGGTCTTGATGCTTCTTACTTTGATTCAAGTCATTGCATGTTAACTTTATGCTTAGAAAAGTTGATTTGAGTTGTGGAAATGTCTTGATTTTGATTTGATCTTGATAAAGCTTTGATTTTTGTCTTGATCTTTAAAAAGTTTTGTTCGTGAGCCTTGCATGTGACTTTTGAACAAAAAACTTTGATCTTTCTTAAGTGCATGTCACGGTTTTAGCAAGGAAACCAAAGAAATGAGCTTTTGAAAAATGATTCTTAACTTGATCTATGTCTAATGTTCATGCATGTTAAAGATTTGAAATTTAATCTTGATTTTTGGTGATGAATATTCGGTTTAAGCTTGAGAACTAGAGGGTCATGTTTTGTTATCATGAAAAAGGGCACATGTATGTTAATCTCTTCTTGATTCAAGGATTATTTTTTTAAAAAAAGTGCATGCAAGAAAAATTAAAATGAAAATTTGGTTTGAAGTGGTAATGATGTCACGGTTTTGTGCTTGAAAAAGGAAGTGGTATTTTTAAAACCTTGTGTAAGAAAGTGCATGATTTGGTTTGAGATTTTTGATGTTTGCATGTTGAAAAAGTGAACCAAAACCTTGTTCTTGTCATGATGAGATTCGGCCTATGCATGTTAGTTAGGCTAGGATCCTTTTTTCATGAAGTGACTTGAAGTCATAAGTATGTCTTGTGGATTAATATTAAGTTAAATTATTTAAAATTGTGTTGTGGTGGTTTCCTTTCAATTCGGTTTGTGTATAAAATGGGTGAATAAGTTTGGTTACTTCAATGAGTATTTTCAATGGTTTTGATTTTATTTCTTTGCTGTCCAAGATTTATTCTTGAGGTATTTTCATTTTAAAAGTGTTTTTGATTAATGAAAAGTGTGAATTTCAAGTACCGTTTAAAGTAATAAAAGTTAGATTGAAAATTATCGATTTTTCGGTGTTTAAAGAATTAAGAGTGTGGCTGGATCGATTGCATACAGCCACATAAAGTAATTATTTAATTTATATTAATATGAGTTTTTCAAATGATTTTGAGGAATTTCAAGTGCAAGGAAGGATTGAAATTATTTTGACAAACGATTGTGTTTTAGAGAAAATGATGAAAAGAAAATAAGAGTTTTCTGTTTCAAGTGAAGAAGAACAAAGTGATGAATTTTAATTGAAATAGATTTTTGACGCAACCGTATTTTATTTAAATACGAGGTATTCTTTAGACGGTGGAACCGAATCGCAAGGAGAAGCTAGGGATTTCCGAGGACAAGGCACTTTACCTGCTGGGTTAAGAGGTGAGTGAGAGTGTTGTGATCCCACAACGTGGTGGCTTGTAGTCCGAATATATGGACTGTGAATGTATTGAGATTTACGTGATATACTATGTGCTAAATGTTTATCTGTCTTGTTAAATGTGATGCATAAGTGTTTTATTATGTACTGGATCTCACTGTGTTTATACTGTTGAGTATATTTTATTCTGTCTGGAAAATCTGAATGTTGTTATATGAGATAATGGGAATCATGAGAAAGAGTAAGACTTGAGATTAAGTGGAAAGTTAAAGAAAGATGATAAGTGATGAGATCTGAGAATGTTCAGTTGAACAATGATGCTGAGATTGTGCTCATGATATGGAGATCATGTTCGTGAAGCTGAGATTATGCTTGAGGATTCAAGATTGAGGATGATTGTCAAGTGGCTATTGAGAATGAAAAAGGATGCAAGAGAATTATGAGAATTTCCTACGGGAACAGTTTGATGTGCTTGATTGCCAAGTGGCTAGTGAAAGTGAAAGAGATATGTGATGTTTTGGGAAACGGATATACCCTTAGTGGTTGGGACTTGTCGAAGGGATGAATCAAGGGCGAGCCGACCTTAGGTTAATTAAAGAACCTAACATAAAAGACTTTAACATAAACGGTGAGCTATGAGTGTGATATCGAAGTAGTGGAGAGGAAGATACCATGAGTATCAGGGATACTCAGGTGGAGATTGCATGAGGGGAGGGCAAGGACGGTGAACGTCAAGAAGCCTGGAGTACATTTCTAGGCGGAACGAACTACACATGTGGCATACGAACGTGGTAGGGACTGGATCCTAAGCCGTGGTAAGTTCTACATCACGAACTAGAAATAGTACTGTCACCCCCTTGATTGCAAATCTAGAACAGTGAGAGGGACTGGAACGGGGCATCTGTGAATTGCCACTGTACCCGATTTTTCTACAGTGATCCTTATTTATATGATATGAATTGAATTGATTTGAGACTGTACCCGAGTTTTCTACAGTTCTCCTGGCTTGGAGCCATTTGATTGTTGAGACAGCTATTGTGCCCGCGTGGTAAAGGTCCTGTACTCCTGTTAGCTTCCGACTAGGTTGGGTGGATGACCGAGGAGATGTAGACGTGTGTGCTGTTTTTCCTCAGTGATGGTTTTTCCCCACCTCATTGAGTGAACTGAATTGATAAGACTTAAGAATGAGGAAAGATTCAAAGAATGAAAGCATAAGTGAATTTCTAAAAGATTGAGAAAGATTTGTGATACCAAGTGCAATGAGTTATTTGGCAATGAATTGTGATCTTGATATATTTGGAATATTATGATATACTTTGTTTATATGTGATTCATACATGCTATGTGTATAACATGTTATATGTGATGACGATGATGTGATTACATTGTGATGAATGTTTATGTTATGATGTTCTGGTTATATTGTTCTGTTCTGTTATATGCCTGTCTTTATATTGAGTCTACCCTGAGACCGTATGGTCAACCCGTTAGTGTTCGGAACACTGACTCTCTCCTACCATGTTGTCGTATTGGCATTTGCCGGTATTGCAACAGGTAGATGGCGTATCGTGTAGCGATCCACATGTGGCCTCTTCAAGGAGGAGCATGGGAGGTTGTCCCTGAAGGTTGGATATGGAGAGGTGAAACTCGGTTGGAGATCGATGATCCCAGGCACATTTTGTGAGGGACGAGTCTAGACGTGTATGTAGGGCAAGTCACTCTTCGTGACTATCAGGATGGCGGACCGAGGGAACATCATGAGTATGATGGTCAACCCGCACCGTTAGCCGCAGTGATTCCGCAGCCAATGGAGGAGGAAGACGAAAGTGACTCTGGTCACGAAGCGGAGGCAGTTTCTAGTGACGAGATGGAAGCGGATGTTAGTTCGGATGAAGAGTGAAGCCGATGTTCTGTGTCTAGATGTATTAATGTCTATAGGATCTAAGCTCCCAATCGAGGATTACCTTGTGAAGTACTATGGATGTAATCAAGCTACTTTTATTTATGTTTTTAATTATGTTTCAAAACCTGGGTTGTAATCTTTTGTAATTATGAACTGCTTTCGGAAAACTGCTGGAGATGAGACTCCAATGCTTTTGACTTATGATAATGATAATTACAGTGAGGATGATGTTATGACATGTTAATGGTGTTTCGGTTATGAGAAGTTTTAAAGTGACAACTCGATTTTCAGTTAAGCGACATTAGCAATTGATGAACTCATGTTTTACAAAAAAAATGGCCTCCTTTTTACAACAAATTGATAATAAATCAGTTAAGGTTTTGGAAGCGAAAATCGGGCTGTTACATCCACCTCCTTCTGTGTAGGTTTGTTCTTGCCACCCAATGCTGCTTCACTCCTTTCCGACATGTAACATCCCAAACTTAATTTCTAGTGTAACCTATGTTGTGATAGTCTTATAGTAGAAGAATTGATGGTATAAGTTAGAAATTTGGTGAAACAGACATGTAAATTTAAGTTTAAACATAGGACTTTAGGGGATTTAAAGAACAACATTGGTAGCTCAAAACATAAATTCCACCATTGGATATGAAGTAGGGTAAGTGAGGAAGCTTTCTTTAAAATTTGAGCAAGATCCAACGGGTAACGAAGAAGTTATGGCGTTTTAAAGTACTGAGCAATGTATGATTTTTTAGGTTAATCGATTAACCAGTAGGTTAATCGATTAGTGCCTGAAAGGGGTGCAAAAATTAATCGATTAACCTACTGGTTAATCGATTAGTGCCTGAAAGGGTTGCAAAAATTAATCGATTAGCCTAGAGGATTAATCGAGTATGACTTAAATGTTGATTTGTCGCCAAATTGCATTGAGTTAATCGATTAACCTTGGTTGCTGTTGAAAAAAATAAAAGTGAGCCAATCGTATTTTTCCTCTAATATTCGACCCATTCCATTGCTTCCCTAAGGCACCAATTTTTCTACTCCAAAAACAATCAAGGCTCAAGTTTGTGTATCCATATCCATCATCAAATCTCTTTCTTTCTTAACTCCAAGTCCTATCTTCCTCCTTTGGATTTTAAGCTCTTTGGTGAAAAGCTCAAGCTTAGAGCAAGTACAATCTCCCTATCTCTAAGAGCTTGAGGTAAGGAGGTTTGTGTTACCGTATTCTAGGGGGTAGGTTGTATTACGTATATAGTGGGTTGTTAAGAGTGAATTGTTAGTTAAGATTAAGAACCCTAGGTTAGATAATATTATACGAAAAAGTATTTAGATGTGTTATTTTGTGTTTAAATGTGATTATTGGTACTTGACTTGTGTGATTTGTTATTTTGCTAAGCTGTATTGAAAACCTTGAATTTGAAAATGATAATGATTATGATGTTTGGAATTGGAATAAAGGCCTCTTAGTAAATTTGAAGTATAATTACATAATGAAATTGATGAATTCATGAGGATGATTACAAATGAAATAATTGATTATAAAATGTTAAAAGATTTAAAGGCAAAAGAGTGTGTGATTCCAGATCTTGTAAGACGTTGTCCTTAGGAGATTGTACGCATAGATCGCGTAAGACGCACATGATGCGCAGCTGTAAGACGTTGTCCTTAGGAGACTGTACGCAATTATGGACACACACACCATATATTAATAACGGTATAATTGGATTGAGCGATTCCAGATCTTGTAAGACGTTGTCCTTAGGATACTGTACGCATAGATCGCGTAAGACACACATTGTGTGCAGCTGTAAGACGTTGTCCTTAGGAGACTGTACGCAATGATGGATCCCCGTGATAAATTCTAAAAATCTATGTAAAACTCTAAAGAGTATGAGAAAATAAGATTGTGAAAATTACTACGGATTGTGAATAAGTTTATGTTTGACTAAGTTGGAATTAAATGAAATTAAGAGTTATGGTATCATAAAAAGAACTAAATGTTATGATTACGAACATGTTTATTTGAATGGGAGTGCCTTATTGTGTTTTATGTAATACGTGTCTAAATGTGTATGACTTAGTGGTTCATTATAGCATAGTAGAAACTGCTTCCCTATTTTATTGTGTAATGCTCACCTCCTTACCATTTTTCAGGTACTGAGCTGGAGCATACACCAGGACAAGCCGAGCAGGATTACTCTCCCTCACAGGGAGAGTAGGGTTGTTGTGGGTTTTAGAGAACTTTAGTTGACCTAAGCCTCATACATTATTTTGTTGTATATGGGTTGTATATACTTTTTGAGTGAGGCTTAGGATGTTTTTATTTGGGCGCAGTTTATGTTTTGTTTCTTGGTTCACATACTTGGTCTTTCTACTGGTACTCTGAAAATTGATACAGTTGTTTTATTTTTGAGCCCATGGGGCACTTATATGATGCATACATATATGAAATGAGCCCTGCTGGCTACTATTTATATTTATGTGAATGTGTTCAACAGGTTGAGATTTTAGAAAAGTCCGAAAAACAAACGAAACTTCGTCCGTTTGACGGTTGATTTTTAATAAAATAAAAGGAATTTTTAAGTCCACATTTTTAATTATGGGGAATTAAGGGTAATAAATCATAGGGTGTTACACGACACATTGCTGCATCATGCCCATATGTTGAGCATTTAGTGCAAAGTGTCGACTTCCATTCATAAACCACTCTCTGGCTAATTATATTACATTTCTCATCCTCAAAATAGACTTCATCAGGAAGAATTGCAGGATTTACCTCTATTAGCACTCTTGCATAATTTATGTGGTTTCTCTCTTGGGTAACCTGATCAACCATAATTGGAGTTCCAACAAGATTTGCAATCTTACTCAATGCTGCAGCACCCGAGTAATAATTTAAATTCAGGTCCCGGAATTGGACCCAAATAGGAACATGATCAGTGAAGGTCCTAGCAGTAGGTCTTCCAGTCCAAGGAGTCAGGATCATCAACTTCTTATCAAAGTGAAAGACACCAATCTCCATTACTGTGTTCCTGGCCTCAATTGTATTGAATCTAACAATAAAAGTCCCATCATTATTCATCAAGACCTTATCAATTCCATGGTGACCCCAAACCTTCGTAATGTAGCCATTAATCACTGGGAAAGGTGGTCGTGACCCCAGAACATAACACACTAGAGCATTCTGCCAATACTGCACCTCATTCACAGAATCATTGGATTCAATCTTCCCTACAAAGACACATTCTTTCACCTCTGGTTGATGATATGTGAGTTTCTCCCCAGCATTTCGAAGCTTCTTGATGTCAAAAATATCCCATATTGATGGCGGCCTTCTAGAGCCATTCTTGTTCGTTGCATTAGTATTTTGGCCATTATCATGCACCACAGTCGCACCACGCACCAAAACTGGTGCACCAGACCGTGCCCTATTATCAGCCTTGCTGGCTGCACCAGGCGTTGCACCAGGCGCTACACCAGCACCATTCACATCAGACCCGCGCGCGCTAGCCTGCGTCACACCAGACAACCCGCGCGCATCAGCCACGTCCAGACTCGCACCGCTCGCATCAGACCCCTTCAGCGCCACACCATGCGCACGCTTCTCTGTTCTGCCCGCACCAGATCGTGCCACACGAGCCAAGTCACGTGCACCAAATTGCAACACACCAGGAGACTGTGGTGCGCCAAAATCAGTCAACGGTGGCGCACCACCCTTACCCGCCAATTTGCCACGGATCTCCTCCAAAGTTTCTAAAACCTTGTCTGTAACACACTCACTTTTATTTAGTTAATTTAAGATTTATTAAAAACGGTACTTGAAAATTTTGACGAAAATCCGGCAGAGTTTCCTCTGTTTTTCGGACCTTCCCAAAATTTCATGTTGTACCTGTTCAGACCAGAGTAATTTTAAAGCATAAAACATAATAATACTAGAACCGGTTTAATTCTAACGCCCGATTAATACAAGTTCAGGGCGTATACTAATACATATTTTAAACTTCCAAAATAACATTTTATATCATAAATATTAGTCCGCTCATGACAATATTACACTCCACGTGGTGGAGTATGCTCCTGCTCGGCCAAGACTTGTGCATGCTCCTTCTGTACCTGTAGGAAAAATAGCAAGAAGGGTAGCATTACACATAACTTAGGAAATAACCTCTAAGAAGACATAGTAAATAATCTAGGCCTACCTATTATTTACACACAATAAACCTATCATTTTCATACATTCATTCACATTTATTTTATTTTAACTTCCTTTACTTTTCTTATTTATATTGCCGCATTTAGTTCACTTTACTGCTCTCTTATTCTCACATTTCTTTTCATTCTTAGTTCTCTATTTATTTTATCTCATTCTATCTTTTGTTCTCTTTTGTTCTTTCTTTTGTTTTCTTTCTTTTCTTCTCTTTCTTTTGTTTTTTTTCTTGTCTTTGTCTCTTTCTTTTGTTTTCTTTCTTGTCTTTGTCTCTTTCTTTTGTTTTCCTTCTTTTCTTTGTCTCTTTCTTTTTCTTTATTCTCTTTCTTTATGAATGAGTCCCACCGACCATCAATCATTCTCTTTTCTTTGTGACTGAGTCCAACAGACCGTCAGTCGTTCTCTTTTCTTTATGACTAAGTCCGACAGACCATCCGTCGTTCTCTTTTCTTTATGACTGAGTCCAACAGACCATCAGTCGTTCTCTTTTCTTTATGACTGAGTCCAACAGACCATCGGTCGTTCTCTTTCTTTCTTTTTCTTTAAGTTTATTCTTTTTTTGTTCCTTTAATCTTTTTCTTTCCTTTTCTTACTCATTCTTTCTCTCATTTTAATTTCTCTTAATTACCCTCATCTCTCTTTCCTTTCATGATTAGCTTATAAACATTTTCTTATTATCATCTAATAGTTAACAAACAATTCAAACATTCTCAATCAACACACTTTCGCAATCAATCCCTTTTATTCCTTACTTATTATAATCTATTCTTACTACTTAAGGTCATCCAACTAATCTAAATCAATTCACAACACTTTCTTATATTCATTGCTTCTTATAATTTTAATTCACTAATTAAATTTATCCTCTTAGCCCTAAGTTATTTCAAGCATTCACTCAATCAATCACTCACATACATGCACAATCCCTCAATTCATCCATTTATTTATAATACTTATTATTTTACTGTATCCTATGTTCATTTTCAAGCCCAATCCCCACATATACTTCAGACATACAAGTGGTCTCATTATCATCATATTCTTACTTAACATATTGTTTACATTTCTATTATATTTTCACACATTACAAACGTCATCATACATCACATCTATTCACATTATCCCAATTGGTTTCATTTTCATTGTTTTCATTCTTAACTTATTATCAACCTCGACTACCCTATTGTTTATTCTCATAACTAATCTTTTCTATCCCTAGCCATCACTATATACAACCTAGAAATCAAGTCCTAAATAAAGGTAATACAACCCTTTTACCTCAACCGAATGTAGAGAGAAGTTGAGTACCAAACCCTAGCTTTTAAGAAGCTCCTTTAACTGAAACGGGAGAGGCCGAGCTCGACAACTGAAAGGCGGTAAGAAGGCGGGCCGAGGAACAGCAAGAAACTCACAAAGTGGAGGATTGAAAGATACGCCTCCTTGGCACTTGCAATCTTCGAGAAGAGAGGAACACACGAAGTAAATGGTGATGGAACTTGACTTAGGACGAGATTGCTGCCAAGTAAAGAGTGTAAAAAGATTGGCCTCAAACCTCGAGAGGGGGGGTGAATCGAGTTTTATTAATTCATTGAAAATTACTTGAATGTTTAAAAATAGTTTTAGTGGAGAGATTAGAAATTTGAACGTGAAGGCGAATCGTTAGAAAAATAATTAAATAGAGTTGCGCGGAAACGATATAAAACAATAAAAATAGCGGAAAGTAAAAGAGATAAGGAAGAGGAACACGCAAACCAATTTTTATACTGGTTCAGTCTTTCCAGCGAAAGACCTACGTCCACGTCCCCAAGCGACCCGCTTGAGCTTTTTATAAACTTGCAAATTGAGCCGCACCCAATTACAACCAGAGCTCCCCGCACACTACTAGAACCTTCGTTCGCTAGGGACCTCGAATTCACACAAGGGTTCCTCACCCTACGAACATGCCACACGTTCAACTAGGAGATACTCTCCCTAATCACTATGGTTGAATATGATATGATGTGAGTGATACAATTCTTATGTGTTCTTTGTAACACCCCTCAAAATCCTCGTACTGTTTTAATCTTCTAAAAAGAATTATTTTTGAGAAAAGTATTTTTGAAAGGGTATTTTCTTAAATAAATTTCTTAAATCACGTTTTCAAGGTGGTAAATGATTTTAAAAGAAATGATTTTTCATGAAATAATGATATTCTTTTTAAAGTTGAGTTTTGGAAATAATTATATGTTGAAAATTCTTTTAAAGAAATGGTAAATTTTTCCAACAAGAAATTATTTATGAAAAGGTGATTTAATTTCCAAAAATATATGCTTGATATTTTTGGCGTTATTATGATACATGAATACTTTATATGTGTGCATGAATATGTATGTACGGTTTTTGCATGTATGTATGCTTAGAATTATGTGAGAATGTAATTAGTGGAAGAACATGATTATGAATGCATGTATGTATATGTGTAACGTGTAAGCATGATCATATGTGCATGAGTGTATGTGCTAAGTGTGTGCATAAGTATGTGTATATGTGAATATATATATATGTGTGTGTCGTGTATGTGTGAGTGTGAAAGCCTAGAATTTTCCTAAGTGAGGACCAAGTAACTAGGTGTAACTAAATCCTAACCAAGTCCTAACTAAGTGGTAGAAACCCTAATGGAGAGCTAACAAGCCATTGAACCTAGATTGACTTTAAGCGCCTAATGTCCCCTACATGTCCCCTTAAGAGATGCTAACCTCCACCCATGCAACATTATAGAGAACCGAATTTACCCCTCCCTCTAAAGCTTGTAGCCGAATCAACCAAGGGCAAAATAGGAAGCCACGAGTTGTCTATATAAGCTTTGGCCCTTAGCTTCATTTCATTCATTCTTCACCCATTCTCATTCCACTCTTCCACGCCCAAACACAACCAAACACAATTTCTAAGAGCTTCTCAAACTCTTAGACTAAGACAAAGAAAATAGAGGGAAAAAAGAAGAGGAACCGTGAGGTAGGAGAAGGAAGAAAGAAGGAGACCAAGCCTTAAACCTAGGAGTCCTTTGAAGATCAAGTGCTAGAAGACCTATTTCCTTTGTATAAACCGAAGATCCTAGAAGAGTAGACCTAGTTTTTATTTTGCAATCTTGTAATCTTTGTTTCTTCTCTTTGCATGTTCATTTTATTCTTTGAAAGATGACTCTAAGTGTTGATCTTTCTTAACTATGGACTTTTAAAGACTCAAACTAATTTGTAATATGTGTAGGTTATGTATGATGATTCGGTTGGTATTTTTCATGGTAGATCTTTGTGTTTTTAAGTTAAATCTCTTTGATTCAAAGTTTTGTTTATGATCTTTGTAAACTTGAAGTAGATCTTCTTGCATGTTTGATTTTAGTGTTTAAAACCGTGAACTACGAAATGTTTATGTGTTTATTTGGTAAATCAAGATGTGATCTAAACTTAATTGTAATTTTTGGTCTTGCATGTTATTTTATGATGTTGATCTTGAATCGTGTATGTGTAATTTTGGGTTTAATTTTAAGAAAAGCTTTGATTTGTGTTTTGATCTTTGATTCTTGATTTCATCTTTGGTTTTGCTTGATCTTGAGTTTTGCATGTAATTTTTGGAAACAAAAGCTTTCTTACTTTCCCAATATGTGTCTCGGTTTTGACCTCTTTTCATTTAAAATGATTTTTGTCTTTCATTTGTGCTAATACTTTTAAATTTCATGACTTGATCTACATGATTTAAGTGCATGCATGTTGATATTAAGTCTTGAAAAGTTATTTTTATGTTTCTTTGAGAAATAAATTGAGAATGTTGTGTTGATCTATGATTCTTGCATGTTTTGCTAGAAAAGCATAGGACTTGATTCATGTATGTGAATTTTAAGTGAAAAGACTATGTGTTCCTTTGTGCATGCCTCGGTTTTTGGAAGAAATTAGGGAAGTAAGTTTTAAAATGATTTATGATTAAGAGTATGATTTAATCTAAGTGCTAATTTTATGCATGTTGTATTCGGTCATGCTTAAATTCATATCTATGCTTTTTATTTTGTGAAAACTTGATATGTGCTCTGTGTTCTTGCATGATTCTTGATTAGATAAATTTAAGTTTGATAATTTTTCTAAGCTTAAGCTCACGGTTTTGCAAGGAAAAAGGAAGAATATAATTCCATGATTTTGTGTGTGTTTGATGATGCATAAATCTTGCTTTGATTTGTGATAATTTTCGGTTATGCATGTTAATTGGATTATGATTATTTTCCATGTAGTAACCTAGGAGTAATGCATGTATTTTTTGAAATAATGCTAAGCTAATTAAGTTTAAGAAAAGTTTATGTGTTTGAATGATTATGTATGTGTGTATTCGGTTTGTGAGTCTAAGTTGTTTAAATGTTTTTGTTTTATAAAAGTGAAATGTTTTTGGAAAGTAATTGTGTGTTGACTAATGTGCTTAAGTGTTTGATTAGTGAAATGTTTACTTGGAAATGAAGGTTTAATTTGTAATTGAATAATTGCTTAATTGTTTATGTGCCTTGATTTATTACAATGTGTTGTTGTTTGCGTGTGTAAATTGTTTTGAAATTTATTTGGTTTGATTTGTTTAAGTTTGTGAGATTGTGTTGGTGACTTGTTTTCTAATAAAAACTTGAGTTTTTAAAGAATGAACCTTGAACTAAAGAGTATTTGGAACAAAACGAGTTTTTACGATGTTTTTGGGTTTTATTAAATTGATTTTTGTGAAACGTTTCTTTGCTGTCCAAGTGTATTTTAAAAGTTGTTTTTTATTTCTAAAAATTGAGTTCATGAGACTCAAAGTTTGGTTTTCAAATGGTAATTGATTTTAGAAAAACCCAGATTGAAACCGGTAGATTTTTCGGTGTTTTCAAAAGCGGTTGAGGTGCTGTCCAAGACGGACCAGCAACCTAACCAATTGATTTAAATTGTTTTATTTGATGTTTTCCAAATGATTTCAAAGTGTTTAAAGAACTAATAAAAGTTAAAAGTGTTTTGAGAAAGCAATCGTGTTTTTAAGATTTCCGACGAGGAACGAAAGAACGTTTTAAGTTAAGAAAAGTTTTCTTGAAGCAAGTTAATAATGAAAATGTGTTTTAATTCGAGGGACGTTACAGACGAGGGATTAAAGCAGTGGCAGCAACCAAGATCAGAGAAGACTGTACGCATTCAATCGCTGGATCTCAGGTGAGAGAGTAGCTTTCCTAAGACACTGTGGTAGTAGGTGTTGTATTAAGACGTTCCGTATCAGCTCAAAGATCGGAACTCAGTGGTTCTGAGTCAGTAGTATGGTGGCAATTGTTTGCTTTGTGTGGCCACTCATATGAAGAGGACGAAGACCACATTGTTGTGTGTGATGTATGTATGCTGATGATGTGATGTTTACATTTATTTATTTATGCATGCTGATATTATCCTTTGTTGAGTATGAGATAATGTAACTAATTGGTAATGATAATAAAAGGAATTAGAATTAAAAGACATCAAGAAAAGAGATAACCCTTGTTTGGCTTAAGTCCTGATGGAACCAGGCAGCCTTGATAAGACATTGAGAGTGGAGATAATGACAAGAGGATGATAAGGGAGTTAAGGATGAGGTGAAAGGAAATAAGGGGAATGATTGGAGAAAGAGACATAGAGATGAGAAGAATTCGTGATGCGGTGTGAATGAGCCAGAGCGAGGAAGGAATGTTGATGGTATTGAAGTGAAAAGTATGTTAAGAGTGATGCTTGATTCTTGTTAATATTTCTTGGACTGAGACTAGCGTTGAGTTGAGCTTGCTCCTCCACTAGTTCTCAAGAAGAGAAAGTTTTTGAGAAAACTTTTGAAAAAAAATTTTTGAAAAGGTTTTTTGAAAATGAGATTTTTGGAAAGAACTTTTGAAAAGAATTTGCGAACTGAATTTTTGAAATGAATTTATGAAATGAATTTTTGGAAAAGGGTTCCCAAAATGAAAATTTTTTAAAAAAAAAAAAAGAATTTACGAAAATGAAATTTTGAAAGGGATTCCCAAAATGAGAAAAAATTTCCAAAAGAGATTTTCGAAAAGGAATTACGAAAAGAGATTTTTGAAGAAGGATTACAAAAAGGGATTTTTGAAATGGGTTTTCGAAAGGAGATTTTTGGAAAGGAGTTATAAAACGAAATTTTTAGAAAAGGATTTTTGAACTGAAGTTTTTGAAAGAAAGTTTTACGAAATGAAAAGTTTTTGTGATGAGATTCAAGCTATGAAAGTGGTTCCGCTCTGTGCTAAGATGTGTTGTGAAAGGAAATGTGATGCAAAGATAGCGGTCGGGACTCATTGAAGGGATGTACGAAGGGTGAGCCGACCATTAGGTTAAGTAAAAAGATAAAACATTTTAAAAGACATTAACAGCGAACGCGGTGAGGTATGAGAGTTAACCCGAAGTAGTGGAGAGGAAGATACTATGGGTATCTGCGGATACTCGGGTGGAGATTGCAATAGGGGAGGACGATGACGGTGAAACATCAAGAAGTCTAGAGTACTTTTCTAGGCAGAACGAACTCCACAAGTGGCGTACGAACGTGGTAGGGACTGGGTCCAATGCCGTGGCAAGTTCTGCATGATCAGCTAGAATTAGTACTGTCGCCCCCTAGATTGCAAGTCTAAAACAGTGAGAGGAATTGGAGTGGGGCATCTTGTTTTCCATTGTGAGTGAGACAGTGTGCCATGATTATATATGAATTGAATTGATATGATATGATTTGAGGTTGTAGTCCTCCTGGTCTGGGACCATTTGTTTGTGAGACAGCTGTCGTGCCCGCACGGTAAAGGTTCTGTACTCCTGTTTGCTTCCGACTAGGTGGATGGATGGCCGAGGAGATGTAGACTTGAACGTGAGTGCTAACTACGAACGGACGCGTACCTCGATGATTCTTTAATCCCCTTAATCATCGATGGTTATAAATCAATAAGATTTAATAAAGAAAAGAGTTATGATTGAGAAAAGCTAAGTCTATGGAATTCTGATAAGGGTGTAAAGTGTGGGAAAGAGAGGAAACCCACGATGAGAAAGGAAATAAATGAAGGATTGAGATTTGAGATTGAAGACGTGTTTGCGTAAGTAATTGAAAAGAAAAGATGTTGAAGAAGGATAATAAGATAATAATGATAAAATGTAATAATCTGCTATGCTTGAGTGCTGTTTTGTGTGTGCTCTGTTTGTATTGTGTGTGCTTTCTTGATATCCCGCCTGCGATAAATCCACAACGTCGACGACTTGTCGTTCGGTTCGCTAACTCTCTCCTGCTCGTTGGTATATCGGTGCTTCTGGTACTCCAACGTGCAGATGGAGTATCGCATGGAGATTGCTACCTGGACTCGACATGGATGTGGCTGGAAGCGTACCCCATCTGGTTGGGTATGGATTGGCGACACTCAGATCGTGATTCCGGATCCAGAGCATCGACTTTGTGGATCTAACCTAGGACCCTTCTTGGAGCAAGTTTTTGTCCGTGGATACAGAGACTATGAGGAGAAGGTGCGATGTGAAGCTCAGCGGACCTCTGCTACTCCAGTTAGGATGCAATGGGTGCCAAAGAATATCGGACCAGCAGCAAGGGAGATGGCTTCATCTTCGGGAGTCAAGAAAGGACACAAGAAGGAGGATCGAGAGCTGCACCCTATAGTTTTCATTAGGAAGAGTCAGCGGTAGGGTAATTAGTTTAAGTTGTTGTGTGTGTGTGTGAGTCAAGGATTATCTTAGCAAAGTACCACTGCTGTAATTATGCCCTACTTTTATTTTGTGAACTGGCCGAATCTTTGTTTTAACAAAATATGAAATTGTTTTAAAAGAATGCAAAGAGTAGGTGCGGAAAGGTTTTACGTAACAACCCGGTTTTCAAGTAAGGACGTGAGCATGCACCAATGGTTTTTCCACAAACGTTTGCAAAAAAAAAAAATCCCAAAATTTGGCCTCATTTTTAGCAACTTTTTAAATAAATGATGATTATTTTCGGGAGGTGAAAATCGGGCTGTTACATTCTTGATAACACATATATAACAATAAAGATCTACTGATAATGAAGGTTTAGATTACAAGAGTAGAGGCCAAAATATGTTCAACAATGAAGAACAAGTTCTATGGAGAAGAGGAAGAAGAGCAACGTGATTTTTTGTTGATCAGAGAAAACAAAAACCAAAAACTAGGATTTTAGAAAATTCGTCTTGAAAGATTTTTGAAAACAAATAAATAAAGATTTTTTTTTAAATCAACAATAAGTAAAAGATTTTAGAATAAAAATAAAATAGATTTTTAATTAATTTTAAAATCAAAACAGAATAAAAAAAGATTTAGAAAATAAATCCAAGATTTGATTCTTAAAACAAATAAGGAATATTTTCAAAAATAAAATCAATTTCGAATTTTGAAAATAAATCAGAATCAATTATATAAAAACAAATATAGAAACATTTAAGATTGATTCTGACGCGGATTTCAAGAAAACTTAAATGTAATCAATTACTTGAAGAAGGTAATCGGTTATCTTCATTCTGTGAAAAGTTTGAAATTAGTTTTTAAGAAGATAATCGATTATTAAAATCAAGGTAATCGATTATTGACTTTCTGTGAAAATAGTGAAATTCATTTTAAATAAATTAATCGATTATAAAAACAAGGTAATCGATTATCTACTCCCTGTGAGGAAAGTAATCGATTATTTAAAATGTAATCGATTAGATTTTAATTAAAATTCCCAGGTCACAACTCAGAAGCTTGGTAATCGAATATCCAAGGAAAATAATCGATTACTTCTGCTTATTTTCATAAAACAAGATTTTCTAAAGCAGAGTAAGTAACCATAGGTTTTCATAAATAATTTTCACTTAAAAACTGAAAAGCAACATAAAACATTTTTTTTGAAAAATTCTATTCCTTCTCCTTAGAATTGAATAATCTATTTGGCCATAAACACTTGTAATAAAAATTCTTCATTACCTTACAAATTTCCTATAGGCCTGGCTAAACTAATCTTGAACTTGAGAGCTTGAGCCTTGAGCCTGAAACTTGATCTTGTAACTTGATGCTTGAAGCATGATGCTTAAAACTTGGAATATGTTGTTATCATCAAAACTATCTTCTAGAAATCTTCTAGCATAACTCTTTACGTCCTTTAGGGAAAGCTTGATTTCCAACTGATTTGGGTCTAATATATGATGTTTTAGGGCTTAATTTCACTTCCTTTTGCTATGGTTTTGGCTTTTTTCTCTTGTAAATATAGGTATTTTGTATTAGTTTTAGGAATTTTTAGTTTTATAGAATCCTTTGAACGTTTTGATTCGTTTTGGGTATGTTTTAGGTGTTTCTGAGCTTTATTTGGAGAAAATATTATTGGAGCTGAGAAGAGCATAAGAAGACCTTGAAAATGGCACAAGAACGGAGAGAAACGGAGTCGGAAAATACTTGGCACGCCCAGGCGCGTGGATGCCGCGCCCAGGCGCGCGTGCTTCGTTAATTACTGGGTGATCAGATGACGTGCGCACAGGCGCGCGTGACTCGAGCAGGCCCAATTGGGCCAATTTCTGAGCAATTTCGAGGGTTTCTATTAGGATTTGTATTTTAGAGATATATTTATGTGTTTAGGACTAGGTTAGGCAGCCATAATCAGTCATCATTAGAGATTAGTATCAAGTTTGAGGGAGATTGCATTCTCTGGAGAGCATTCGGAGGAGGAATCCATTGAAGGCTGAAGATTCAGATCAAGGATTAGTGGTAATTTAGGAATGAATTACCTCTATTCTTATTTGTTCTTCTTCTCTATGATGTGTAACTAAACTCTCTTGTGTTAGGAACATGGTGGATTTGATTATGTAGTTTATTTATATGAATTGATGTTTTTCAGTTTTTAAATCAAGTGTTTAATTGTGTTTTTATTGTTATGCATGAACTTGATCAATTCATGTTATGGATTTTTAGATCTGAATTGGAAAACTAGGATTTAAAATAGGCCATGCAATTAAACAATATAAGGATTCAACTTGTAGGAATTCTTTTGGATTTTTATATAACTTTTCATAATTCACTGTTCTTAATCATGGTTATTCAATAGATTAAATTTCTAAGGAATTAGGATTTAACAAATTGGATAATAAACAGTAATTTCATTAGAAGAATCTGGGAATTACTATTTTTCTGAATTAGTTCTCGGTTTAAATGGAAAACATTGATTTATAATAAATGAATGAAATATTCAATGAAACTAGTTCCTAACCACCATTCACCCATTGTTAATTGTTTTTAATTATTTTTCCAGCAGTAAAATATTCTTTTAATTAATTTATTTAATTCTGAATTTTAATAGATTTTACTTTTAATTACTCTTAGGTAGGAATAAGTTAAATAATTCGTAGTCCCTGTGGGAACGATATCTGGTCTTCCTAGACTATATTACTTTGCGATCTAGTATACTTGCTAGATAGTGAACGAGTTTTTGGCGCCGTTGTCGGGGACTAGAATTTATTTAATTTTTTTTTACACTAAGAAATAATTTTAAGTGAAATCTATTTTTGGGACTTCATTGAAATGTACAAGAATGCCTTGTAAAGAGTTAGCGTTTTTTGATTTTGTTTTGGCTTCACCTCCTCTTACTTATGATGCAAATACCCCTATTAATGAGATTGAAAAATTATATAAGAAATCTTTGATAGAAAAGTTGATACAAAAGTTTCCTGTTAAGGAAGACTTAAGTATTAATTTTTCTGAAAATTTTGAAGAAGAAAAAGAAATTAAGGTGCGTCATGAGGAAGAAGAGGTGAAACAAAACAAAACTAATATTAGTGGAGAAATTTGACTTATCCTTGCGTGCTGAATTTTCTGAACTTAAAAATTGTGTTGAATCTCTTGCATGTGTGGATGAGTCAATGTTTTTCAATTATGTTCGACCTTTGAGTTTGTATGATGTTTTTCCAAAACATCAACATGAGTCATTGTTGTACAAAGGGATGAATAGAGATCCTAAAAATTTTGTTTTCCTTGTTCATGAAATTAACACCTTCATGAATGGGGGAAAAGGCAAATTTTCTAAGATGATGCATGATGTAAGGAATATACCTATTGACCCTGGTGGGATTGAATTTATTTTTAAAATTTCCTTACTTCATTATCATCCATGCTCATTCCCATGGGACATGGGAGTAATGTGTTATTCCTATATCACATGGGAGTTGAGCCATAGAATTTGGGATCCTGGTGGATTCTTTGTAATTATGTAGTAGTGTAGGTTTTTATTTTTTTAGTTAGTTAGTGAATAAAGAGTTTAGAGCTTTCTTTATGTAACTGCTAATGAGGTGCTTCTAGCACTATTTTAGTTGTTCATGTGACACAGGTGAATAAGTTTGGGGGAGTCTCCTCCATGGTGCAACAAGAGAGAACGTGCTACAAAGGGAAGTCTCTAACTCCTTGCTTTTGTTTTTAATTTTTTATTTTATAGTTAGGTATGTTTAGTTTAGTTTGCTTGAGGACAAGCCAACCTTTAAGTTTGGGGGAGTGGACAAAATAAAAAAAATTTCAGATCTGAATTTTTTTTTCTCTCCCATTTTGGTGTTGGCTTGTGTCTTAGGTAGATGTTTTGTAATTATTCTAGACTTAGGATTATTTTTCTGATGATAGATGTATATAATTAGTTTAGGATTAGACTCATTGATTTATGTTATTTATTTGTTGAGCTGTAAATATTTTTGAAATCTGGTTATTTTGACAAAGTTTTTCAGAACTTGAGATTAGTGAACTGACTTTAGCTTAGTGATATTTTGAGCCAATTTGATGGGGTATGTGAATAAGTTGAAATATTTTGATTTTGAAACCCCTATTTCTTTCATGAGTGTGTTCACTTTAGTTTTGTGTTCTAGAACTTGACCGGTGACCATTTTGAGATTGATAATTGATTACATGCATGAAAATGATTAAGGCATTTAGGATGGTGTTTTTGTAGCCTTCAGAGATTTTTGTTGGATTTGTTTTCCTTTAGTTGCCCATTTTGAGCCAGATATAAATATGATTTTTCTTTGGTACCCTGCATTGATTGTATATTTTTGTGAGTACCTTAAGAATTTTGAATGAGCAATTGAGAAAGGAACATTTCAAAAGTATGAAAATTGTGAAAGTGTTGATTGAGTTACTTTTCTTCCAAAAGAAAAGAAAAATTTGAGAAAAAGTGAAAATTGATGAATGATAAGAGAAAAGAAATTTGTTTGGAAGAAGTAGTAGAGTAAAATTGAAAAATAAGAAGTTTGAAATTAGTTATGATTTGAGTGTGAGTCCTCATAGTATTCATTGCTCATTCATAATTTTTAGAGGGAAATTTGTTTTGTGTTTTAGCCCTTAGTTTCATCTTTTCTTTCTTTTATCCCACCTGACACTTTTAGCCATGGCCTCATTACAACCAAAATTAAGACCTTTTGATTTGTGCATGTTTTTAATAATTTCAGTGGAGATTTGGATCTATGGTCAAGCTTATGGTAACATTTAACTATTGTATGAACTTGAGTGAATTGATTTATACCCTTGATACACATGAGAGATATACACAGAGAGGTTGAGAGTGTTCACTAGTACTGAGTTCTGATTGATTTTGTTTCTTTAACCAGGTTTTGATATGTGAATAGCTTGTGTAAATATGTAGCTGTGTTGATGAGTCGAAGTCTTAGATTAAGTGTTGTACATTTTGATTTAGATGATAGTCTTGAGTTTTTTTAGTTTTATTTTACTTTTGCCCGAGACATGCAAAATGCTAAGTTTGGGGGAGTGATTTGGGTCTAATATATGATGTTTTAGGGCTTAATTTCACTTCCTTCTGCTATGGTTTTGGCTTGTTTCTCTTGTAAATATAAGTATTTTGTATTAGTTTTAGGAATTTTTAGTTTTATAGAATCCTTTGAACGTTTTGATCCGTTTTGGGTATGTTTCAGGTGTTTCTGAGCTTTATTTGGAGAAAATATTATTGGAGCTGAGAAGAGCATAAGAAGACCTTGAAAATGGCACAAGAACGGAGAGAAACGGAGTCGGAAAATACATGGCACGCCCAGGCGCGTGGATGGCGCGCCCAGGCGCGCGTGCTTCGTTAATTACTGCGTGATCAGATGGCGTGCGCCCAGGCGTGCTGCGTCGCACGCCCAGGCGCGCGTGACTCGAGCAGGCCCAATTTGGCCAATTTCTGAGCAATTTCGAGGGTTTCTATTAGGATTTGTATTTTAGAGATATATTTATGTGTTTAGGACTAGGTTAGGCAGCCATAATCAGTCATCATTAGAGATTAGTTACTCCCTAAATCAGTCATCAGCCATGCTAGTAATGATACTCACTAAATCAGAAAGCAGTTCTATTTCTAGTTCAAGTTACTCGCTTGATGAGTAACTACAGGAGTAATGAGTTACTCCCTTCGGGCCGAGGAAAAACTGCTCTGATACCATAAATGTAACACCTAGAATAATTACCCATAATATTAAAATAGTAACTTGAAAATTTCTTTTTAAATCATTTGATTAGTTTCGTTTCATAAGAAAACTCGTAATCATATAATTCACTTTCGAAAATTCTCCGTGAAGTCGGACGGAGTTTTCTTTGAATATGGGACTTTTCTAAAATAACATCTTAACCTGTCAAGCTTATACAGAAGCAGATTTAAATTCATCAGAGGCCAGCAGAGCCCAAAATATTGATCAGTCCACTTAGAACATTAGTTCAAAAGGGATACAAATAACTTCTCGAACTCTTAGTTTTCCAAAAAGACAAAGTAATTGAAATACAACAAAACTTCCCAAAATAACCCATGACCGATAGATGGTCACCAAATACTATATACATTCCACGTGGTGGAATGTACTCCTGCTCGGCCAGACTTGTGTATGCTCCTTCGGTACCTGTAAAAATATAGCAAGAAGGGTAGCATTACATAGTACTAAGGAAAATAGCTTCTAAGAAGCATAGCTGACAAACTAGGCCCTATCACAAAAGAAATTATCTATTAACCTAATATTCTTTTTCAGGTAATTACATACAAGTTCATTTTCGACAACTTAAGCCTTATGTCCATACTACCTTCCTAGCAATCCTACATTCAACCTTAAGTTACTATTCAATTCCATTAAATTCACATTTCACTTTCATTTTGTCCCTGGTCACGACCTACTGCGTCCGCACTAATGTGTTGGTCACGACTTACTGCGTCCGGGTATGTTTCATTTTCATCCTCCCCTAGTCACGACCTACTGCGTCCGCACCCATGCGCGGTCACGTCTTACTGTGTCCGGGTATGTTTCATTTCATTCTGTCCTTGGTCACGACCTACTGCGTCCGCACTAATGTGCTGGTCATGACTTACTGCGTCCGGGTATGTTTCCTTTTCATTCTGTCCCTGGTCACGACCTACTGCGTCCGCACTAATGTGTTTGGTCACGACTTACTGCGTCCGGGTATGTTTCATTTCATTTTGTCCCTGGTCACGACCTACTGCGTCCGTACTAATGTGCTGGTCACGACTTACTGCGTCCGGGTATATTTCATTTCATTCTGTCCCTGGTCACGACCTACTGCGTCCGCACTAATGTGCTGGTCATGACTTACTGCGTCCGGGTATATTTCATTTCATTCTGTCCCTGGTCACGACCTACTGCATCCGCACTAATGTGCTGGTCACGACTTACTGCGTCCGGGTATATTTCATTTCATTCTGTCCCTGGTTACGACCTACTGCGTCTGCACTAATGTGCTGGTCACGACTTACTGCGTCCGGGTATATTTCATTTCCATTCTTGGATCATAACAACATCACATCTCATTAATATTCAAGCACAAACATCATTTCAATATCACATATTATCATACAACTGTTATTGTCACATTTGCACTTAACAAATTAAATCAAGCACAACATCCATCAAGTTCCTAGTCACTCAATCACTATTCTCTAACTTATGATTCATTTAATAATAAACATCACTTTCCTTTTATCAGGCCACTTGTCCTTAATCCATTCATTAATTACTCGTTCGTAATTTTCCATCCTTCCCACCTTACTTAGCCCTTCCTATATGACTTGACTACGTTAACTGTAACACCCCAATTTGGAAATAGAATTTTCACTAAAAATTTGCACCATTTTTTTTTATAAACCTTTATTACAAGATATAATTTAAAGGTAAGTTTGCACATGAACTTAGTTTCCAAAAATATTTTCTCAACTTATCTTTTCAAAAATTGTATTACATAAACGACTTAGTTTCTTGAAAAGGTTTTGTTCCATAACTTAGTTCTATTTTCCAAAATGAAGTGCCACGACGTATTTCCATTCACAAAACATACTAATCGAAAATGAGGAATAAAACATCATTATATTGATTTCAAAATTAACCATCATAATAAAAAGAGTTTCGGCCCAACGGCCATTATCCAGAATAAAAGCGAAATAACATAAATCTCCCCATAGGGTGTACATAGAGATAATCAGAGGGTCCGTTATCCAAGACTTTAAAAAAACAGAGATCAATACTACTAGAACTAAGCTACTCGTCATCATGCACATCCTCATCAGGGTCCTCCTCCGGATCTTCTTCTTCTTCTAGGTCTTCTTCCTCTTCTGGGTCTTCCTCCTCTTCTGGATCCTCATCATCATCAACATTGTGATCAGCAGGTGGAGCATTATGAAAAGCATGGGGTCCACCCGGCATAAGATCCCTCAGACGATATCGCACTTCCTCAAGGACGAAAGGAGAACAAGTCGCAGGAGAAGCGTTGAAGAAGCAGTAGTTTCAGCCATTGATCCTGCAGCTTCTCAAAAGAAGCACCAGCAGACAGAGGTAGATACAGAGCCATAGGCAAACCTTCATGATAGCCTTTTATGAATACGACCCTCGTGCTCGAGAGGCGGATCCAAAGGCAGTCGCTTACCTAGGAGCATACTTCGGTGTAGCATATATAGCGGCATAGCCCTTTGACCTAGGTGGAAAAGAGATCTATTGAAACCCACCATAAGTAGAACAAGACGTCGACGGCATGATCTCGATCGGTAATAATGAGTCTTGTTGGTCCCTCCTAGATCCATCCGTTTGCAGTTCTATGCCATTGTCCCCCCATTAAAGGAGACATCTCCACTTGAATTACCCGGTCCACCATCTAGTAATTTCATAGATAACACAAGAGCATAACAGAAAAATAGAGAGTTAGCTACCAGACGATCAAGACGTCGACGGCATGGGCTTACTCCATGGGTCGCATTAGGACTAACCACAAGGTATAACATTCCATAATAACATCATGTCACAAAATTATGCCTTATATTATTATAACAACTTCATATTGTTATTCAAGAGTTCCATAAAGTCTTTCATTACGTCTTTCATGACCATCAATGACTTAGGGAGAGAAATCATTCAGGTAGGGAAATTAGCACACTCGATACATCTCCTCCTTCAATATCCAACCACACCCTAGTTCGGAAAGCAGATGGGATGCACACGAATCCTAACCATGCTGACCTCAAAGCCAAAGGGTACGTACCAGCTGAAACCACGCAAGTTGGCCAGCAAACAAAATTCAATAACAATTCATCATTTCAAAAACAATGGCTTATAGTCCCATTCGGATTCCCTCTACACCATCTAGGATTTGTTCAAAGAGGCGACAGCTCTATCCCTAGTTCGCGTTGCAGTACTTACTACGATCAACGCCCAGCAGGTGACCTTGACCATTGCAGCATCGTTCCGCCTAGGGAAGCGCTCATAGGCTTCTTGACGAGTCATCGCCATTGCCCTCCCCTATCACAATCACCACTTGGAGGGATGCACGACCTCCAAGTATACGGTATCTTTCCTCTCCACTACTTCACTCTCAACGTAGTTAGAAAGGATTTTAAACATAGAGTATTTTAAATCTTTTAAGTCTTTTATTAATCCTAGATTGGTCGACCCATTCTAAGCCTCGCTTCTAACGGCCCTCGACCTCTAAGGGTAATAGCAAAACAAACTCCCTATTGTACAGTGGAATCCACAAGACAGAATCAAGGCACAATTATTCACGTGATTAGTCACTTAAGGGAAAAGATTACAAGTTAAGTGCCACGATGCACCATCACTGTACACAAGCATTATCATCGTATTGTCATAACATTGATCTTTTACAGGTTCTCTTAAACAATATCAAAATACAAGGTCTTGCTCCTTTCAATATTTCCATGATCATAAACTCTTAGCCAATAATCTTTCATCACTTATATAATCAACATCTCACAATTGCATAATTTCATTGGAATATTTACAACATAATTATTATCGTTTCCAGATTCAATTGAACAACATCTCATAATTATTTTTCATAATAGCATAACAAAATATAGTCATAACAACATCAAACAAATAGAGTTACTAATGCACGAAGGACGACTAAACATTCACAATCAATTGTCGTCTCGTGTCTTGACACGTAACTCGGATACCGACTTTTGAGATGGTCGAAATCATCCTAATGATTACATGATGCCATTATGTCTAAAGGTTGCTACTCTCTCACCTTGGTATGATGTGAAAGAATTTAGATCTGCTCGATTCACAGTAGCGCTTTCGTTTTCCGTTCGCAAACCTTTAATCAAACCACATTTACAAAATAGCTCTATAAATATCCATAACAACTTAAAATTACTATAACTTTTGGGAAATTTATTTTCTTAAAAATCCTTGACGCCTTGAAAATATATAAACTCTTAGAAAATAAATCACTCCTTTAAAAATCAAAACCTTTTTGAAAATCAAGCACAGACTACAGTATCAGGAAATCACTTTTTCTTTTTAGCTTTTAAATCATGAAAAACTTTTCCAATCGAAATATAACTTTTAAAACATAGTTATAACACCTTAAGAATAAATCTAAATTTTTCTTTTACTAAAAATCTCACTCCTAAGTACCTTATAACAACTATCATGTTCAGACCACTCATACAACATGACTTTAAATTATTTTTCTTTTGATGCAACTTTTTAATCAGACCAAGCAGTAAACAAACTTTGCAAAATCATGTTATAAGCATATATAACTAAATAAGAAAATAAACTCAAGCATTCAAAGTTCGAAAAACTTTTTCTACCATTAATTAGATTAACTTACCGACTACAAACAGATTACAGAAAATTCATTTTCAAGCATCAGTACATTCACAAAATCACTTTTATACATCCTAATAATTTTAAATACTTATAATAAAGATTCTATCATAAAGCACACATTACCAATTATTTCAAAATGATTTTAATCGTTGATGCAATTGTTTTACAATCTTGGACAGCACATACAGAACTTCTACAAATCAATTTTTTTCTCCTAATCAGTTTACCAAAAACACATGCCACTTTTTCCTAAAGATTCTTTACAAAACTTACTATAATAAAATGATTAAACATGATTAAAATAAAGCATATTGGTTTGCTGGACAGACACCTTAAGTCCAGTTGCATCACTTTAAAAAAATAAACGAACAGACTCTAACATTACTGTACATACTGAAATTACATATAAACAGTCAAGCATAGTACACACCTATAAAAATTATTATTTGAAGCCATGTACCTTATGAAAATAATACTTTTCAGCATTAAGAAAATTTCTAGCTCTAAATATATTTTTATCAGAATACCTAATACTTACTGATAATCGTTTATTCACATCAAAACAAAATAAATTAAAATAATCAAGCATTTTTGTTTTTCCCTTAAAAAAAATTTCGGCCAACCTCATATATAAAAGAGTACTTTTTAAATTTTTCAAACACACGTGTACACTTTAGGCACATAATTTCATATACTCAAAATAATCAATTTGACACAGGATAATCACTTTTAAGAAAATTTACTTTTGTACAGTAACTAGTTTACAATCTCTACTAATCACATAATCAGATATTTACACAATCACAAAATAAAATTTACTTACTTATTCCTAAATTTACTAAATCAAATGATATAACTCATGTGTAACTTTTAATCAGAAATCATTCATACTTCACTGTTAACACCATAGAATCCAGAATTTCAATTGTTTTTATAAAACTATTTTCATTTCACTACAGCAACATCAGAGATCAAATAATCATCACATAACATAATAATAACAACTACCACTTTATATACATATCATGACCAATCAATTAAAAAAAGCAAAAGACTAAATTTTTTTCTTTTCTTTTAATGCTACATCAGATCTCAGTAACACAAAATTTTCAGAATCAATTTTAGTTTCCATTTTGAATCCAAACAAAGAGAACTAAAATACTTCAATCAGATACAAAATATAAATTTCTATATTGTAAGAACACAAAAATTTCAGAATATAAATTTCCCTTTTGTGCTACAAAATTAGGTCATCTCAAGGCCAAAGAAAAGGGGAGATTATTCTTTTTAAACAATTTACTTTGTCCCTTTCCTCTAAACCTTTATTCATTTGACCACAAAACAAAATACCATCAACAAATACATGGTTTATTCTAATATAAAAAGAAGAAGTAGAAACTTTTTGTTCTTACTGTTATAAAAAGAATTAGGGATTTTAATATCAGTAAAAGCAGAAATGAATTAAATTAAAATAAGGACTTAGAATTACCTCTCCTCCTAAAGCTAAAAGACTTCCCCAAAGGTGAGAAAATTTTCCTCCTCTCTTCCCCTATGCCACTCGCCACCTTCCTCTCTTCCTTCTCTTGGAATAAAATTTTTTCTCAGAATAATAACAAGTATTGTGTGTGAAATTGTGAGAGGTGTGATGGTCTATTTATAGGTGAAGAGAAGTCCAATTTCCCCTCCCATCAGATCACTAATTCGTCCCCCCTAAGCCAAAGTGAGTCAGCAATTTTCAATTCCCACTTTGAAACACACACATGCATTAATGTACTTTGTATAATTTCTATGGCTTCTTAACTTAAGAATGATTCCCCACAATTTTCAGAAAATTCTCCTCTCTCCCTCCTACTATTTTTTGGACGGTGCATTCAACAAAAATAGGGAGAAAAATTTCCATTGGTCCATTTTGAATTCACCTCAAAATTGACCAATCACATTAAGGCTTACATTTTAAGAATTCAGAACAAAATTTAGAAAAAACTAATATTTGGACTGTGCAACCAGTAGGTATTTAAATAAATATCTCAATACACAAATAAAATTATTTTATAGCCCAATAATTTATTTCATACTCCAAAATAATTTTTTTCTAAGTTAAAGATACCAAAAATTCGTTTATTCCTACTGTACAGTACTTTTCATAGATGCCAAAATAAAAATTTTATTTTAACATATTCAGATACTACATTTCAATACGATCGTTTTCATATAAAGTTTGTAATTTTTGGACTTACGGTTTGAAAGTTATGAATTTTTGAAGTTCTAAGATTATTTCCTTCAAAAATGCACTTCATAAGCTTTCAAAAAAATTTATAATAAGAAAATACGAAAATATATTTTATTTGAATGGTAATCCAATAGAAAACCTCAGAAATGTATTTTTGTTTTCGAAATAAAACACACTTGAGTCAAAGGATCATTTAATGCATTAAAAACACACCTTTTCACTTAAAACTCAAAAATTCGTTCAGCACTGTAGCAGTGATAAAATCTTGAAAACTCCAGAATAATAATCAAAGTTTTACATTTTCATAATCTACGTTTCAATACGGTCGATTTGACATATCATTTGTAATTTTTCGACGTATGGTTTAAAAGATATGAATTTCTGAAGATAGGATACTTTAATCCTTCAAAAGGCATTTCATCTTTCTAAGATCATTTAAATCAAATACTATACCATAAAATATTTTATTTAAATACATTAGGGAAAACATTGATATGCATATATGATATATATATACCACGTGTATTTATATATACATATATATATATAACTCACACTATTTTAATTAATTCCAGGTACCAAAAATCAAATATAATAATTTAAATTCACATATAAATTCACAATTAATTTGGGTAAAATTGTGGGTCTCACATTAACACTTAATCCATTATTTGCTTTACGAGTCACCAAACCAAGCACGGTATTACCATACATCCATGACGAGTAAAAATCAACAAATGGTGAACAAAACAGTTGACATACTCAGGTATGTCTCAGAGCACTATGAATCAAGTCAGCTCCCTAGGGTTCTTAACTTCCTACTTAATTAACATATCTTCTACACATTTAGTAGCAATTAGGCCCTAAGATTCATTTCATGCATTTATAATTTAAGTATCCTATGGTTTATACTCTTAAACAATTATCTACACCTAGTCATCATTACAACAACCTAGAATCTATATCCTTAGCAAAGGTAACACAAACCCCTCTTACCTTCTTAAGAGGTGGTGATGAATCTCAAGCCCTGGCCCATGGACCCTTGGTGTTTGAGTTCCTTATCCTTAGCTCTTCTACCTTTTGACTTGTACTCACTTTGACCCTTGAATCCCTAGCCTTAATCTCCTACTTCTTGTCTTTAATGATGAGGTTGATGGGTATAACTCTCCCTAGTTGTTAGGTTTACAAACCCATGGAAATAGAGAGGGAGAAGGTCACGAATTTGGTGGAGGAGAGGAGGAAGGATTTTGTTGACCAAACTCTTACTTGATCTTGATGGGAATGATGGGTGGGTCAATTTTGTGGCTTGGTTTTGGGTGCTTCATGGTTGATGGCTATGGGTGATGATTATGCCTTGGTTCTTCTTAGGTGCAAATCTTGAAAGGTCTATGGAGATGAGGAGGAGGGAGCCACGAATTTCATGAAGGAGGGAAAGAGGGTTTCTTAGTTATCATAGTGATGAGGACATGATGGAGGTGATGATTATGAAGTTTAGTTCTTGGGGAGAAAGGAAGAGGTGATGAGGAGAAGATGGTGCTAGAGAGGAAATTCATGAGATGATGATGATGCTTGCTCTTGGATTAAGAGGGTGGATGATGGTGTTGATTGGTTCTTAGAATCCATGGATAGAGGGAAGGAGAAACATGGTGGAAGAGGGAGAAGAAGGTGTGTCGGTGTTGGTGGTGGCCTTGGCTTGTTTTTGATGTCACTTGCCTTGGCTGGCCAGATCGTGTGGCCAAAAATCCAAACTTTGGCCCCAAGTTTGGATTCAACACACCAGATCTGGTCTGGATGCGCGCGCGCGCCTGGGTGCAGTGACCGCGCACCTGGGCGGGAGATCAGCACCAGCTTCTGGCCTGGTGCGTGGGGCGTGCCTCTGGTGCGGGATCAAGGAAAAATGGCGGGCCAAAACAGGACTGGTGCGTGGCTGGTGCGTCAAGGACGCGCCTGGGCGAGCAGGAGGGCGTGCCTGCGCGAATTTTTGTCTGGCCCAGCACCAATGAATAGTGGTGCGCGCCTGGGCGCCGGCTGGTGCGCCTGGGCGTGGGTCAAATTTTTCAAACTTCGATTCGCCGTAACTTTTTGGTTAACCGTCGGATGGGATTCAAATTTTTAGACAAGCTTCTTAATCCCTTAAACTTCATATCCAACGGTGGAATTTATTTTCTTAGCATCCTATAATAAATTTCTAATTTTCTCTTTTCGGTTGATTTCTAACATCTAAAACGCCGATTTAACTCCCGATTCCGCTTAGTTAATCTTACCCATTGCTACAAATGTCTTCTACACAACCCCTAGTACTTATAATTACTACTCATCTAGCTCCCAAAATTGTTTAAGCAATTAATCTACTCGTTCTCTACACTATAAACCTCTTAACTCACTAATTAGGCTTGTAAATTAAACTAGGGATGTTACATTAGGAACATGGTGGATTTGATTATGTAGTTTATTTATATGAATTGATGTTTTTCAGTTTTTAAATCAAGTGTTTAATTGTGTTTTTATTGTTATGCATGAACTTGATCAATTCATATGGATTTTTAGATATGAATTGGAAAACTAGGATTTTAAAATAGGCCATGCAATTAAACAATATAAGGATTCAACTTGTAGGAATACTTTTGGATTTTTATATAACTTTTCATAATTCACTGTTCTTAATCATGGTTATTCAATAGATTAAATTTCTAAGGAATTAGGATTTAACAAATTGGATAATAAACAGTAATTTCATTAGAGGAATCTGGGAATTACTATTTTTCTGAATTAGTTCTTGGTTTAAATGGAAAACATTGATTTATAATAAATGAATGAAATATTCAATGAAACTATTTCCTAACCACCATTCATCCATTGTTAATTTTTTTAGTTATTTTTCCAGCAGTAAAATATTCTTTTAATTAATTTATTTAATTCTGAATTTTAATAGATTTTACTTTTAATTACTCTTAGGTAGGAATAAGTTAAATAATTTGTAGTCCCTGTGGGAACGATATCTGGTCTTCCTAGACTATATTACTTTGCGATCTAGTATACTTGCTAGAGAGTGAACACCAACACTCCCCCTTTTTGATGATGACAAAGCCTTTTCTGAGTTTCTGCATCACAGGCGTTAAGCAAGCAAGTATAGCATAATATAATCCAATAGTAACATAGGAAATTTTAAATTATCAGGGAATAACATGATAAAACATGATAACTCTCTATCCCTTATCATAATCAACATAATCTCATAATCTCCCCCTACATAGATGGTTAGTATAAAAAATATATCCAATGAAGCTCAGAATTATTCTTCCCCTTTTGTAACATCAAAAAATAGAGGAAAAGATGTACGCATACTACTCCCCCTGAAACACTGAATAAATGTATTAATAATAACAAGGGAATAATTATGCATGACCTACGAGAGATGCGCAAGTTAAGCCGAGTTCTCCACGAATATAAAAGAAGCTTTCTTTCGGAAGTGGTTTCGTGAACATACAGCTAACTGCCTAGTGGTATCCACATACTCAATCACACAGTCACCTTTAGCTATATGATCGCGAATAAAATGAAGACAAATATCTATGTGCTTTGTGCGTGAATGTTGCATTGGGTTTTTGGTTATATTAATTGCACTAGTGTTATCACATTTGGTGGGAATGTGATATAGACTAACACCTAAGTCTAGGACTTGCTGATTTAACCATAAGATTTGTGCGCAACAGCTACCCGCAACGACATATTCATCCTCAGATGTAGATAGGGCTACACTAGACTGTTTCTTACTAGCCCAAGACACTAAAGAACTGCCTAAAAGATGGCAAGTGTCGCTCGTTCTTTTCCTATCTATTTTACACCCAACAAAATCAGAATCGGAATACCCAACAAGGTTACGAGTGGAACCTTTGGGATACCATAAACCCATATCAGTTGCACCCGATAAATATTTCATTATCCTTTTGACAGCAACCATGTGCGTTTCTTTTGGATTCTCTTGAAAACGTGCACACATGCAGACACTAAACGTGATATCTGGCCTACTTGCAGTTAAATAATGGAGTGAACCGATCATACCTCTATATTTTGTGATTTCAATTGGTTTACCTCCTTCATCTTTATCAAGATAACATGATGTGTTCATTGGTGTTGCTACTGCTTTGGCCTTATCCATGTCGAATCTTTTCAAAAGTTCCTTGCAGAATTTTGTTTGACTAATAAAGATCTCATCCTTTGCTTTTTTAATTTGTAATCCAAGGAAGAAATTCAGTTCGCCCATCATAGACATCTCGAACTCTTCCTGCATTATACTAGAAAATTCCTTGCAAAGGATTTCATTAGTAGCACCGAATATATTGTCATCAACATATATTTGAACTAAAAGAATGTCCTTTCCTTTCTTTTTAATAAAAAGTGTGTTGTCAACCTTCCCCCTTTCAAAATCCTTTTCTAGTAAAAATTTGCTCAATCGCTCATACCATGCTCTAGGAGCTTGTTTGAGACCTTAAAGAGCCTTTTTCAATTTAAAAACATAATCAGGGTGTTCAAAATTTTCAAAACCAGGAGGTTGACTAACATACACTTCTTCAGAAATTTGAAACCATTTAGAAAGGCACTCTTTACGTCCATTTGATATAATTTGAAATTTAAAGCGCATGTAAATGCTAAAAGTAATCTAATTGCTTCCAACCTAGCAACAGATGCAAAAGTTTCATCATAATATATCCCCTCTTGTTGGTTGTAGCCTTGTGCAACCAATCTAGTTTTGTTTCGAATAATTATACCAGCCTCATCAAGTTTGTTTTTAAAAATCCATTTTGTTCCAATAATTTGATGAGAATCAGGCCTAGGAACAAGTTCCCAAACCTGGTTTCTTTCTAACTGGTTTAATTCTTCTTGCATAGCCAGCAGCCAATGTTCATCAATTGAAGCCTTAGAGTTTAATTCTTCTTTCGAACTGGTTTCTTTCGAACTGGTTTAATTCTTTCGAACTAGTTTAATTCTTCTTTCCCAAACCACTTTGACTAACAGGATCTCCTTACCTCTAAGTTGCTTTATTCTTCTATCTTCAATTCTAACTGGGCCAACTCTAAAGGTTAGGTTTTCTCGTAGGGTTAGGTCATCAGGACGAATCTATAGGATTGCAGTCGGGTCATGCACATACTTTTTCAATTGGAAAATATGAAAAACATTGTGCAGATTGGATAAGGATGGCGGTAAAGATATTTGATAAGCTACAGGGCCTACACGCTTAAGGATTTGGTAAGGACCTATAAACTTAGGTGAAAGCTTTTGAGATTTCAAGGCTCTACTCACTCCTTTCGTCGGCACAATCCTAAGGAACACATGGTCGCCCTCAGAAAACTCTAAAGGTCTTCTTCTCTGGTCTACATAACTTTTCTGACGACTCTGTGTTGTCTTGATTTTCTCTCGAATCATCTGAATCTTCTCAGTCGTCTGCTGCACAACATCAGGACCAAGTTGCAGGTTCTCCCCCACTTAGAACCAGCATAGCGGGGTTTGACACTTTCTTCCATACAAAGCTTCGAACGGTGCCATACCGATGCTTGTATGATACCCATTGTTGTATATGAATTCAGCGAGTGGCAATATCTGATCCCAATTTCCTTGTTCCTCCAATGCAAAAGCTCGCAGAATATCTTCCAATGAATGAATGGTCCTTTCTGTCTACCCATCCGTCTGAGGATGATAAGTCGAACTCATCCTGAGTCTTGTCCCCAAAGCTTATGTAAACTGAGCCAAAACCACGACATGAACCTTGGATCACGATCTGAAATGATACTAGAAGGTATCCCATGCAGCCGTACTACTTCCTTGATGTAAAGTTGGGTAAGCTTTTCCAAAGAATAACGCATATTCACCGGAATCAAATGTGCCGACTTAGTCAAACGATCAACGATTACCCAGATTGCATCATGGTTTGCAATTGTCCTTGGCAATCCTCTTCCCTCTGGGCTTCTGATGCTCCACCTTAACCTTCTAACAGATTAAACAAGACGCCACATAATCCACTACGTCTCTCTTCAAACCTGACCACCAGAACATGCTCTTCAAGTCCCGATACATCTTAGTTGATCATGGATGAATACTCATCTGACTTTTGTGTGCTTCATCCAAGATTAACCTCCTAACTTCTGCATTCTTCGATATGCAAATTCTCGTTTTAAAACGAAGAATTCCATCCGACCCTTCTGAGAAATCAGGCTCCTTTCCTCCAATCAACAACTACCTTTTCTCTTTTAACTCATCGTCTTCTCGTTGCAATTCACGAATTCGAGCCAAGAATTCATTTGAGATTTGCAACATACCCATCATAATACTGGTTGGTTCTACTTGCATCACCAAACTCAAATCCCGAAACTCTTCAATCAAGGTTGCTTCTTTAATCATCATCGAGCTTACATGAATCGCCTTCCGACTCAAAGCGTCTTCCACAACATTGGCCTTACCAGGGTGGTAACGGAGCTCAAAATCATAATCTTTCAAAAACTCCGTCCACCGACGCTGCCTCATATTCAACTCCTTTTGATCAAACAAATACTTCAAACTCTTATGGTCACTAAACATTCTGAATGTAGTGGCATAGAGATGATGTCTCCATATCTTCAAGGCAAAAACTATCGCAGCAAGCTCCAAATCATGGGTGGGGTAATTCACCTCGTGAATTTTCAATTGACAAGATGCATACGCCACCACCTTTCCTTCTTGCATCAACACACTTCCGAGTCCTTGCTTCGATGCATCACAATACACTTCATACTCCTTGTGAGGGTCGGGTAAGATTAACACTGGTGAGGATGTTAATCTTTCCTTCAGCATCTGAAAGCTTTTCTCGCACTTCCCATCCCATATGAATGGTTGATCTTTCCGAGTCAACTTGGTGAGAGGTAGTGCGATCTTTGAAAATCCTTCAATAAACCTCCTATAATAGCCAGCCAGTCCTAAGAAACTTCGAACCTCAGTAACTGTCTTAGGCTAAACCCACTGCAGAACTGAATCAACTTTGGCTGGGTCTACAGCTATACCTGCCTTTGAAATTACATGCCCCAAAAACTTAACTTCCCTTAACCAAAACTCACACTTGGAAATTTGGCATAGAGCTGCTTCTCCTTCAGAATCTTCAACACTATCCGGAGATGTTCGGCATGCTCTTCCAGATTCTTAGAATATATCAGGATATCATCAATGAATACCACTACGAATGAATCCAGATATGGTCTAAAAATTTGGTTCATATAATCCATGAAAACAGCTGGTGCATTTGTAAATCCGAACGGCAGTACATTATACTCATAATGTCCGTATCGCGACCGAAATGCGGTTTTAGGGACATCTTCCTCCTTAATTCTTATCTGATGATACCCAGATCTTAGATCTATCTTAGAAAAAACAAAAGCTCCTCTGACCTGATCCATAAGATCATCAATCCTCGGCAAAGGATAATTATTCTTAATGGTCACCTTGTTCAATTGCCTGTAATCCACACACATCCTCAGGCTCTCATCCTTCTTTTTAACAAACAACACTGGAGCTCCCCACGGTGATACACTTGGTCTAATGAGTTGTTTCTGTAATAACTCCTCTATCTGCTTCTTCAACTCAATCATCTCAGGTGGTGCCATTCTATAAGGAGCAATAGAAATGGCATGGGTTCCCGGAATCAATTCAATTCCGAACTCAATCTCCCTCTTGGGTGGCAGTCCCGGCATCTCTTCAGGAAAAACTTCAGGAAAATCCCGAACAACCGGAATCTCCCCCATAACCTTCTCTTCTTCGTCTGATCCAAAGGCGTTGAACAAACAAAGATACTTCTCTGGAATTGGGTTCTTGTACAGGATTGTCTTTTTATCACAACCGATGATCACTTGGTTACTAATCATCCAATCCATACCCAAGATCACATCTAATTGGGATAAAGGTATACAAATCAGATCTACCCAAGATACTCGGTTTAGTACCTTAACTCAACAATTAAGGCATATCCTTGAAGCAATCACAGGAGGATTGGTAGGGGTTTCTACCCTAAGGCAATAGGGTGAATCAGACACAAGCAATTTTAAATGATTCACACATTCAAAAGAAACAAATGAATGAGTGGCTCCTGAATCGAATAAAATTCTACAAGGTTGGTCATTGAGCAGATAATTACCTTGCACGAGTTCTGGAGTCTGATTGGCTTCAACACCACTAAGAGTGAAAACCCGTCCTTGAATCACAGGCTTATCTGCAGATCCTCTTGGGTTGTTATTCGGTGGTTCCTTGCATTCACGAGAAAAATGACCAAGTTTCCCACAATTAAAACATCCACTGTTGGCCCAAAAAAATCTTCCAAAGTGTTGACGTTTGCATTTCTCACAATAAGGAGCATTATTGTAAGAACTGTTTCTGTCACCAGATGACACCTTGCCTTTCCCTCGATTCTTATGGGAATAGGGACCCTTGTGGCGGTTATCATGCCCCTTTCTCCTCTGCGGTCCATACCCCTGATGCTCTTTCTTCTCTTCCACAACTTGTAAAGTCTCAGCCTTCTTATTGTCTTCATACATTCTGCACATATCCACCAACATAGGAAAACTCTGAATCTTCTGATAACTGAACACTGACTTCAATTCAGGTCTCAATCCCCCTTCAAACTTAATACACTTGCTCCTTTCATTAGGGTTCATCTGATAATAAGGAGAGTACTTCATTAACTCCTCAAATCTTGCAGCATACTCACCCACACTCATGCTGCCTTACTTGAGTTGCAAAAGGTCAACCTCTTTCTTCCTTCTCATATCTTCAGGAAAATACTTATTCAAGAATTTTTCCATAAATACTTCCCATGTTATTTCTCTTCCTTCATGAGCCAATAATTTGGCAGTATGGTTCCACCAATGCTCAGCTTCTCCTTCCAGCATGAAAACAGCATAATCTATCTTCTGAGCATCACTAAATTCCAAAGTTCTAAAGATCTTGTTCATCTCCAAGATCCACTAGTTAGCTTCTTGAGGCTTAAATCCACCAGCAAACTTTGAGGGATTACAGCTTCTGAAATCAGACAAAGTCTTAGCTTCAGCAGCTGCTACATTCACCGGAGGTGGATTAGCTGGCTGATGCTGTTGCCGTTGCTGATTCTCCTGCATGTTTTCCAACACTGCAGTGATTCTATCCAACATCTCATTCGTATGGTCTCTATAACGCGCCGCCATAGTAGACCTTCACTATGGACTTGGGTCATTTAAGGTTTACCCAAGTTGCTACATACTATCTAATCTTATCTTAGACAAACATTCACAAGACTTAAGCTATATGAAATAAATCAGATAGAAAAGATGTTGGAAGTCAAGCTTTCCCAAGGACTTCAAGTGCAATCATCATATGGTTTTGATGATAACAAACTCAAGATTCTCAAGTTCATATCAAGTGCAATCACAAGATCTTCATCCTTCAAGTCCAAGCTTCAAGTTGAAGAATCAAGCAAATGAAGTTGAAGGCTCAAGCAAATAGAAGATTTTAACCCTTTCCCTTAGGACATCATGTAAGGTAATGAAGTCAAGGTTTATATTATGTTAAAAGGCCAATATAAGTTTTTCTAAATATGTTTTTCATAATTAAGGAGAAGAAAAAGAAGTTTTGTGAAAATCAGTTTTTATATCTTAGTTTTGGTGAAAATAATTGATGTTACAAAACTCTGAATATTTTTATGTATGCAAGAGAGAGTAATCTATTACTTGCCTAAGTTAATCGATTAACTTTGTTGCATCATAAAAAAATCAGAGAGGTTGTAATCGATTAAGTGAACTTTGCTAATCCATTACTTTCTTATGAGAGTAATCGATTACCTTCTTCAAGTAATCGATTAGAATTGTTGCATCATATATTTTCCTGAGACAAAGTAATCGATTACATGCCCTGTAGTAATCGATTACATGATGTTGCATCTTATAAAAATCAGAGGCTCTGTAATCGATTATTAGAATAGTGGTAACCGATTATATCAGTTGCATCATATATTAAACAGAAGTGAAGTAATCGATTACATGCATGTGATAATCGATTACTGGTTTTTCAAATGAATTTCAAAGTTTCTATTTTTAAAGGGATAATCGGTTACCTCCATGAAGTAATCGATTACCTCAAGTTTTATTGAAAAACGTGTTAGAATCATTTTGATTTATTTCCAGATTTGTTTTTACTTAATTGATTCTGATTTATTTTCAAAATTCGAATTTGATTTTATTTTTGAAAATATTCCTTATTTGTTTTAAGAATCAAATCCTTGATTTATTTTCTAAATCTTTTTTATTTGGTTTTGATTTTAAAACTTAAATTATTTTATTTCCAAAATTGTTTTTGATTTGATTCTGATTCTATTTTCAAATTCAAAATGCAAATTTCAAATCTTTGGTTTTAATTCTTAAATATTTTATTTTATTTTTTTGATTTGATTTTGATTTCAAAAGTAACTCTATTTATTTGTTTTTCAAAATCAGTTCTACTTCTACATCGACAACAATCTGATATTCACGCTCTTTCTCTTCTTCTCCATTCTTCTCTGGTTTTCACGTTCATATCTTTTCAAAGAAAAGCAAAACCTTGTACTGGCCTTGTAACAACCTTATCTAGACTTCATTATCATTAGAGCTATATTGTTGTATCTATGTTGCTTAGAACACATAATTGTTAGAGTGACCTATTATTGTTGTATCCGCACTATCAAGAGTGCATCATAGGTCTTGTACCCAATCAATCATACCTTAACCAGTGTTGTAAGGGGTGTGTAACCCTTAGTGACTAGGGAGTGAATCTCCTAGTGCGGACATGCTGCGTTCGTGGTTGTAGGGTGAGGAACCCTTTGTTGTGTTGGGTAGTGCTAGACGAACGGTGGGTCACCTAGTAGTTAGGCTATCTGGAAATCTAGGAAAGGTTTTCCTAGTTATGTATCGAGGTCCCTGGCGAAAGGAGGTTCCTAGTAGCTTGCGAGGCGCTCTGGTTGTACTTGGGGACGCGAGGCGTCTTTGGTTTAGTGAAAAGCTCAAGCAGGTCGGGACTGGAGTAGGTCAGGTTTGCCAAACCAGGATAAAATCTCCGGTGCAATCTCTTCTATCCCTTATCTCTTTATTTTTCGTTGTTATATTTATTTGTCTTGCATCAAAGCGATTATTTTCATAATAATTAATTTAAAGGATTTTAAATTAATTAGCGCGGTAACGGTTTTCGTTGTTATTATTTTAAGTGTATCCGCGCATATTAGTTTTTCTATTATTATTTATATTATTCGCTTTCGCGCAATCGTTTTCATCGTTATAATTGTTTTCCGCTGCAAAATCTCTTTAAGTTTGTTGAAAACGATTTAATTCGAATATTTTTCAATGTTTTCGTAAACACGCAATTCACCCCCCCCCCCCCCTCTTGGGTGACGGCTGCCAATCCTAACAATAATTCTAACAATTGGTATCAGAGCTTCGTGCTCTGGTAAAGGCCTAACAGCCTGAGTTAAAGATCCTTGTAGATTGGCAGCGTTGGGATATTTTATTTGTTTTTAATATGGAGGGATTTTCATTCGATGATGCACCATTTTTTGATGGAAATAATTTTCACTATTGGAGTGCGAGAATGAAAATATTTTTTCAATCTATCAGCATTCGTCTATGGAATGTCGTTTTACATGGTTTTGACGAAAAATATTTTTCCTTGAATTTTCAAGCTATGCATGTTTTGAAAAATGCTTTGAACCATGATGCATTTGCTATTATTAAAAATTGTGAAAATTCTAAGGATATTTGGGACACTTTACATCTACACTATGCTACTAATGATCTTGTTGAAAGTGTAAGTGTCCACAGGAAACAGGAGAAGGAACAACAAGAAGTTGCTATAGAACGTGAAAGGACCAACTCCCTAGACGAAGATTCTGATAATGAAAGTGAAAGCGTGGGGAGTAACTCAACAAGCGACTGTGATGACTTAGAGAGGATATTTGAAACCTTTATGGACTTACTGAAGGAATCAAGTGACTCGGATGCGGAATCAATGGCAGATGAAATTGAAACATCCGACTACTTGGATCATGAGGACCATGAGGTAATTTCAATTAGTCCTTGTTCTAAATCTCTACAATTTGCATATAATGATTTGAATGATGGTTTGATAGCTTTGGAAAATAGAAACTTGGACTCTTTACAAAAATTATCTCAAATTGAAAATGAAATTGATATTTTGAAAAATGGAGATATTTTTTATAAAGAGATGTTTTTAGAAAATAGCTCCTCAACTATTTTTGAAAATTGCATTGATATTGTAAAACAAGTTGAGGATGCACTCTTTGATTGTAGTAACATGGAAAAATCTATTTGTTCAAATTCATTGCTTGAAAGTGAAATTGAAAATGATGTTGATATTCAAAAATCAAGCAAAGTATTTGAAAATAACATTTTTCAATGTGAGTACAAAAATTCCAAGTTTCATGAAAATAATTTTGAAAAAGTCAAATCATCGTCCAAACCTATTATTTGCAATTATTGTGGTTGTTTGGGACATATTTCTCATTTATGCTTTTATCGTAAAAATTTAAATATGAGAAATAATATGCAATGGGTTCCAAAGGCCTCTAAGGAATCTATGACTAACCCCTAAGGACCCAAGATGAAATGGGTACCAAAAGGTTCTTCTTGTGTTAAAAATGTGAAGGAAATTAAATCAAAGGGTGAACCATTTGGACAACGTAAGGGGAAGTCAATGAAGTCAAAGGGTCATTGGTCCAAAAATAAGCATTGTGGTCAAAAGAGAAAGATGTTACAACCAAAGCTTCTCACGTGCAAAAAGGTGAAATCATAAGATTGAGGACTTCAAACAAAAGGCAATGGCATAAACCATGTGGAGGAGAAAAAGGGAAATTATCAAGGGTGGTACCTAAGAGGACAAAAACTAAATGGGCCAATCAAAGGAGAAAGATGCCTACCAACACCAAAGCTTCACATGAGAAAAATGGAAGATCCGATGTGCTCAAAAATCAAAAGGTGAAGCAATGGGTAAAGGCAACAACTTCATTGGTCAACACACCTAAGGTATCTATCTCTTATTCCTCTTATGTCAATAACTATACAAAGGTATATTTGGACTATTCTAATTTTTATTCATACTAAGGTCGATCATGAGTGCTAAATATTTTTTAATTATCATGATCACTCCTTAGTTGAATTAAATCATGTGTGCTTTACATCTTTTTGAAAAAAATTTTAGCACATGATTATTTTTGGTATAGTCCTAGATACCTGTTACATATAGTGTGTTACATCATTTGAGGTTTAAATTTTGTTGTTATATTCTATCTCATGATTACACTTTATATGTAATGATATTGCATTGATATATGAGGACATGCTTGTATATGTAAGGACATGTTTGGTACGACATGGACTTATAACATAAGCATGGTGTTATTTATTTTTATGATTAGTGCATATGTTTAAAATTGTTTATTCATATTTTGCCTCCACAATATCTTTGATATTTGTGAGGATATGTAACTAATCATAGAGGATCCAATTCTTTGGATACCAAAAGAAAAATTCTTAAGTAGTTTTGCAGGTATCTCTACTAGTTCCAAGCATTAGAGTTTTCTATATGAGGATGTACACACTATGGACTTAAATGAAAAGATACTGAAGAGGGACATGAACTTAATCAAGGGAAATGCAACTTGAATAGACACAAGTGGAGCTCTTATCATGTTGTTCAATAAGGACGAAAGACCTAATGGAAGAACTCCACAAGTGGACAAACAATCCCTACTACACGTGAAAAATCAACACCTACGATACGTATCACTGTACTAATGTTTTAAATATTATATGATATTTATCCTTGTGATACACATGTTTATCCTGGTGCTGAAATTTTATTTATTCCTTCTTCGATATGCGTGTACAAAATATTTTTTGAAGAATAAATTACTTTTCAGCATACACATGTGTTACTAATTCCTAAAGGATCCAATTAACTAGGATACCAATAGATACATGTGCTAATTAGTTTTGCAGGTATTCCTACAAGTATCAGTATGCAACGTCCTCTACAAACTTGGTTAATGGATTCAAATGAAAAGAGAACTGGGAAATACTCAAATACTTGAAGGTGATACGGCAATATCAAGACGACCTCTTGAGATGGAAGAAGTGCAACACATTGAATAAGAGGAGAATTCCTTCAATTGCAGAATGTTGAATACCCAAATGGGAGGAACTCCAAAGCCTTCAATCATCACTATAAGTATCACTGATCTTTATTTATTTTAATCATTTCATGATGCTTCTACTTATGATATGTGCTACATGACATTTTGTGCTTAATTGCATTAAATATTTTTTTGTCATGGCATATAGGCTCATAAAATTTTGATGATGTTTTTATATAGTGAGCATACACATGTTTTTAATGATGCATTTGATCTCCCTTTATAATATGCTTGGTTGAATCATTCTTTTAGAAAGGGGGAGAAAAACTTTTTCAAATCTGCATAAAAACATGTTTCTCTTCTTCACTCTATCTTGACATCATGCGTCTATTTAACTATGTGTTGGGACAAAAATTTATTTTTTCCCATAACTTCTTATGCTAATATCAAATAGAGGGAGTAAAGTATGAAACAAATCTCATTGTTATTATTAATGCTTCTACCCAGTGTTTCAGGGGGAGTTTAGCATGTATTTTTAATTCATCAAAAAGGGAGAGATATTTGACAAAAGACACGTTTCCCTTACAAAAGACATGGGCTGAATGAGGACAAAAGGGAAGAGAACCATATGTCATTGACAAAACAAAAGGGATCTTGTGATAACTCCCATGGAAAGAAAAGTGAGAAGTCAAGCTTACTTATGGGGAGAAGAATTCAGAGCTTCATGGCATATCTGATGAATAACAAAAGGGGGAGAAGAAAAATTCAAGCATAACAACAAGAGAAGAATTCTGAAGCCACTTTTTGCTGTTGACAAAAGGGGGCGAAGAATTCCTGAATGATGATGAATGATGCAAGGATGCAAAGCATTTAACCGTTATATCTAATGCATCTATGTAGGGGGAGAGTATCATTTAACTGTTATATCTAATGCATCTATGCAGGGGGAGAGTATCCTTTTTGTATTCTTAGTGTTCTAGGGATAAGGATGTGTTTAGTATATATACATTTGCTTGTATAACACTTGTGATGCAGATCATTCAGAATACAGGTTTGTCATCATCAAAAAGGGGAGTGTTGGAAGTCAAGTTTTCCCAAGGATTTCAAGTGCAATCATCATATGGTTTTGATGATAACAAACTCAAGATTCTCAAGTTCATATCAAGTGCAATCACAAGATCTTCATCCTTCAAGTCCAAGCTTCAAGTTGAAGAATCAAGCAAATGAAGTTGAAGGGTCAAGCAAATAGAAGATTTTAACCCTTTCTCTTAGGACATCATGTAAGGTAATGAAGTCAAGGTTTATATTATGTTAAAAGGCCAATATAAGTTTTTCTAAATATGTTTTTCATAATTAAGGAGAAGAAAAAGAAGTTTTGTGAAAATCAGTTTTTATATCTTAGTTTTGGTGAAAATAATTGATGTTACAAAACTCTGAATATTTTTATGTATGCAAGAGAGAGTAATTGATTACTTGCCTAAGTTAATCGATTAACTTTGCTGCATCATAGAAAAATCAGAGAGGTTGTAATCGGTTAAGTGAACTTTGCTAATCCATTACTTTCTTATGAGAGTAATCGATTACCTTGTTCAAGTAATCGATTAGAATTGTTGCATCATATATTTTCCTGAGACAAAGTAATCGATTACATGCCTTGTAGTAATCAATTACATGATGTTGCATCTTATAAAAATCAGAGGCTCTGCAATCGATTATTAGAATAGTGTTAATCGATTATATCAGTTGCATCATATATTAAACAGAAGTGAAGTAATCGATTACATGCATGTGATAATCCATTACTGGTTTTTCAAATGAATTTCAAAGTTTCTATTTTTAAAGGGATAATCGGTTACCTCCCTGAAGTAATCGATTACCTCAAGTTTTATTGAAAAACGTCTCAGAATCATTTTGATTTATTTCCAGATTTGTTTTTACTTAATTGATTCTGATTTATTTTCAAAATTTGAATTTGATTTTATTTTTGAAAATATTCCTTATTTGTTTTAACAATCAAATCCTTGATTTATTTTCTAAATCTTTTTTATTTGGTTTTGATTTTAAAACTTAAATTATTTTATTTCCAAAATCGTTTTTGATTTGATTCTTATTCTATTTTCAAATTCAAAATTCAAATTTCAAATCTTTGGTTTTAATTCTTAAATCTTTTTTTTTTTTTTGATTTGATTTTGATTTCAAAAGTAACTCTATTTATTTGTTTTTCAAAATCAGTTCTACTTCTACATCGACAACAATCTGATATTCACGCTCTTTCTCTTCTTCTCCATTCTTCTCTGGTTTTCACGTTCATATCTTTTCAAAGAAAAGCAAAACCTTGTACTGGCCTTGTAACAACCTTATCTAGACTTCATTATCATTAGAGCTATATTGTTGTATTTGTGTTGCTTAGAACACATAATTGTTAGAGTGACTTATTATTGTTGTATCCGCACTATCAAGAGTGCATCATAGGTCTTGTACCCAATCAATCATACCTTAACCAGTGTTGTAAGGGGTGTGTAACCCTTAGTGACTAGGGAGTGAATCTCCTAGTGCGGACGTGTTGCGTTCGTGGTTGTAGGGTGAGGAACCCTTTGTTGTGTTTGGTAGTGCTAGACGAACGGTGGGTCACCTAGTAGTTAGGCTATCTGGAAATCTAGGAAAGGTTTTCCTAGTTGTGTATCGAGGTCCCTGGCGAAAGGAGGTTAATAGTAGATTGTGGGGCGCTCTCGTTGTACTTGGGGACGCGAGGCGTCTTTGGTTTAGTGAAAAGCTCAAGCGGGTCGCTTGGGGACTGGAGTAGGTCGGGTTTGCCGAACCAGGATAAAATCTCCGGTGCAATCTCTTCTATCTCTTATCTCTTTATTTTTCGTTGTTATATTTATTTGTCTTGCATCAAAGCGATTATTTTCATAATAATTAATTTAAAGGATTTTAAATTAATTAGCGCGGTAACGATTTTCGTTGTTATTATTTTAAGTGTATCCGCGCATATTAGTTTTTCTATTATTATTTATATTATTCGCTTTCGCGCAATCGTTTTCATCGTTATAATTGTTTTCCGCAGCAAAATCTCTTTAAGTTTGTTGAAAACGATTTAATTCGAATATTTTCCAATGTTTTCGTAAACACCCAATTCACCCCCCCCCCCCTTCTTGGGTGACGGCTGCCAATCCTAACAATAATTCTAACAAAAGAAACATTACTCATATGGAGAACCTTTCTGTCGGATCATGCTTGCAAGGATCAAGAATCAGGACCATATGTTCTGATACCATAAAAGGTGTGACACACGCTCTTTGGACAAATCTTTATAGTTAAATAAAGATATAATATAAAGAATATGGACTTGTGTTGTATACAAAAGATGGTAAATAAAAGTTTCCCATGAATCATAGAGTTCAATGTTCTTAAGTTATAAAATGATTGTCCTTTGAGAAGAAAAGATTAAGAGTTGAGACTATATGATATGGTACACAAAATATGTTTTTCATAAAAAGGTGTTGCTATATCGAACACGTAAAGGAATGTTCTTTTGAATCGATTCTTAATATCAGAGTATGCGGAAATTAATTTAAATAGGAACCTTGAACTTATAAACATTAAACTGATAGATGGCTATATATATATATATGAAGATAGAAGATAACGTAAGTACAACATGAGTACATCATAGTCCAAGGTCCGGGTGGTGCTAGTAAAGATCTCAAAATACAAGTCCATAAAACAAAATAAGAAACAGACCATCTCACTGAAATCTCTCAAAAATATATACAATATAGATACAGAGCCAAAATTGTTGGAAGTCAAGCTTTCCCAAGGACTTCAAGTGAAATCATTATATGGTTTTGATGATAACAAACTCAAGATTCTCAAGCTCTTATCAAGTGCAATCACAAACTCTTCAAGCTTCAAGTCCAAGCAAATGAAGACACAAGCAAATCTGAATACAAGCTTCAAGTTTAAGATTCAAGGAAATGAAGATGTTATCCCCTTTCCCTTAGGACATCATGTAAGGTAATGAAGTCAAGGTTTATATTATGTTAAAAGGCCAATATAAGTTTTTCTAAATATATTTTTCAAAAGTAAGGAGAAGAATAAGAGTTTAATGAAAATCAGTTTTTCTAAATTAGTCTTTTGTGGAAATGCTTGATGAAAAGAAACTCTGGATATTTTTATGTTATAAAAATCTATTTTTACAAGTGCAGGAAGGAGTAATCGATTACCTGCTTTAAGTAATTGATTAACTTTGTTGCATCATAGAAAAACCAGAGAGTTTGTAATCGATTATGTGAACTTGGCTGATCCATCACTTTCAGAATGAGAGTAATCGATTACCTAGATCAAGTAATCGATTAAAATTGTTGCATCATACATTTTCCTAAGACAAAGTAATCGATTACATGTCTTGTAGTAATCGATTACATGATGTTGCATCATGATTTGGGTCTAATATATAGTGTTTTGAGCATTGATTTGACTCCCTTTTACTATGTGTTTAGCTTGTTTCTCAAGTATTTTGTAGGACTTTTTGTTAATTCTTAGAAATAGTTCTTAGTTTTGAACCCTTTGAACGTTTTCATACTTTTTGGGTATGTTTCAGGTACTTATGGAGCTTAAATGGAAAATATATTGATGGACTTGGATAGAGGATGAAAATAGCTTCGAAACGGTCCAAGAACGGAGTAAAACGGAGTCCGGAGCAGTCCGTAGCGCCCAAAACAGTCCAGGGCGCGCGTGCTGAAATTTTGCTGTACAGAGCGTGCGCGCCCGGGGCGCCCGAACCCATGCGCCTGGGGCGCACGAACGCTGCACAGGCCGGAAACAGGCCCGTTTTGATCCAGTTTGATGGGGATTCAATTGGGACTCAATGAGGGTTTGTTTTAGGCATAAAATATTAGGTTTTTCAGCAGTTTTTGGAAGCTTTTAGAGAGGGAGATTACATAGTTTAGAGAGAGGTTTAGAAGAGGAGGAGATCCAAGGTTGAGAGATCAAGACTTCTCCATGGTAATCATGTATTATCCTTTTATTTCTTCTCTTGTTCTTCAATGTTTATCATGTAACTAAAACCCTTTGTTAGGAATTGGTAAATTTGTATGGATTAGTTTATGTAGTTATTGAATTAATGTTTTTCCGTTACTAAATCATGTGTTTGATTGTGATTTAATTGTTATGCATGAATCTGGCCAATTTATGTTTTGGATTTCTAATATCCAAATTGAGAGATTTAGGGGTTAGATAGGCCTTTCCAATCAAACAATATAATTAATCCAGGGGTAGAGATGCAATTAGGTAATTATATAACTTTTATGAAATCCATTGTTCTTAACTATTATTCAATGAATTAATCACTTGAGAGATTGGGGGTTATGAATTGAATAAGAAACGGTAACTAAACATGAGAGATCTGATAGTTACTAATTTAGGGATTTGTTCATGATTTAGGGGAAAACAATAATTCATAATTAGATAAACGAAACATATATTGAAACCATGTTCCTAACAATCCTTCTCTACCTGCTCACAACTTCTTTTAATTTTTAGCATTTAATTAATTAGTTTTAGTTTTTAATCTTAAATCTATTTTAATCAAATCTGAATTTTAATTATAGGATTTACTTTTAATTGCATTAAGGTAAAAGTAGATTGAACATTCTCACAAACTCCCTGTGGGACGATATCTGGTCTTTCTAGACTATATTACACGTTGATCCAGTACACTTGCTGGCATATCAACAAGTTTTTGGCGCCGTTGCCGGGGAGTTTAGAATTGTTCAATTTATTTTTGGTACTTAGTGTAATTTTTAGTGAGTTCTATATTTTTTTTTGGAAAAAAAAAACCGAAGCTATAGGTCTAAGGGGTGCAAAAGTTCAGTTTTGGGGTCAAATTCTGATTCTACCATCTTATCTCTTAGGATTAGATTTATCTTTATCTCTAGGAAGCTTTTTTTTTAATCTTATTTTTTTCAGCAACAGATATTTTTTATTCTTATCTTTTAGGATTAGATTAGTTTTATATCTTTTTAGGATTAGATTTATCTTCTTAGGATTATTTTTAGAATAGATTTTTTTTATTTTATTTTTTATTTTCGTTTTTTTTTTATTATTTTCTATTTTTTTTTAGGGATAGATTTTTTTTAGGATTAGATTTGTATTTTTAGGATTTGGACCCCATCAGCCCAATTTTTTTCAATATTGCGCCCCGGACTTAGTTTTTATTTTCTATTTTTTTTAGTTAGTTTTTAGTTTTATTTTTCTTTTTATTTTAGTAGTTTCTTGTCTCAACAGGTGCTGCGTAATCTTTTTGTTGTTTTTGTGCTCGCAGGTATTTTATCTATTTGAGTGCAACAAAAGAGAAGTAGCACAAGAGAAGAGAACACTTAGAAGATGGCTGAAGGGGGAGGATCCGACGGGTCCATTCCGCCTCCTCCTTCCCGTATGACGTTAGGCGATTATGCAACCGTGAGCATGGACATGTTTGCCTCAAGCATGGTCCATCCACCAATCTCAGCAACCGCCTTCAAAATTGATCCCAATTACATACAACTCATCAAACAGGATCAATTTGAGGGTGCTGCACATCAAGACCCACGGGAGCATATCGCCAACTTCTTGAGCCTCCTCGACTAATTCAAAATCGAGGGTGCTTCGGATGAGGCCATTCGGATGAGACTGTTTCCCTTCTCACTAAGGGGCGAGGCAAGGACATGGTTGCACAATCAGGCACCTGAGAGTCTTTCCAGTTGGAATGTGCTTGTCTCCAAATTCATGGACAAGTTCCTTTCAGCTGGAGAGCAAGCAAAGCTGAGGCATGATGTATACTCTTTCATGCAACAAGAAGAAGAGCCGTTGCATGAGGCCTGGGAATGCTACAACCAGCTGTTGAGGAAAACCCATACCGTATGCCAGAACACCAGGAGATTACTCTATTTTATAATGGGCTCAATGGGCATGACCAGAGCATGATTGGTGCAGCAGCTGGTGGAGCATTGAGGAAGAAAACTGTTGAAGAGGCTAGAGAAATCATCACCAATTTGGTATTCAGCAGTAGTCAGTCTGTCAGAGAGAAAAACATTCAGAATAATAAAGGTTCAGACTCTCCTTTAATCCAGGCCCTCATCTAGCAAAACAAGGAGATGCAACAACAGCTAAAAGCATTGGTGAAGCAAGTTGCATCCCAGGCTCTGAAATGTGATTTTTGTGGAGGAAGTCACCGGAATAGTGATTGTGCTTATCAAGTCAGAAAGGGACCAACCACCATTGAGGAGCAAGTAAATCAACTTAATGCAACATGGTATCAGCCGGCACCCAACCCACCTTAACCACAAAAGAAGGATTGGGAGAAGGCGATTGAAGCATTAACTCTCAATACCCATTCCTTCATAGCTGAGTCTCGGGCGAATTTCAATAATCAACAAGCTAGCATCAAGAACTTGGAGATGCGGGTAGATCAAATAGCAAATCAAATATCAGAGATAGTAACCCACACCAAGGAAAGATGCAAGGCAGTCACCCTTCGAAGTGGCAAGTCATATGAGGAGCCACTGAAAAAGGGTGATGCAACTGAGAGGGAACCTGAAAAGAGGGAAGAGCCCAAGCCATCAGCTGAGCAAGAGGAGCCTGAAGCACCACAAGCGCAGGGTCCACCTGCGGATCTCAATCAAGGCACACCCAAACCAGCACCACTACCTTTGAGGGTACCTTTTCCTCAGAGGTTGAAGAAGGATGAAGACCATAAGCAGTTTTCCAAGTTCCTGGAGATGCTACGGAAGCTGCACATCAACATCCCGTTTGCTGAGGCACTTGCACAAATGCCTCAGTACGCGAGATTCATGAAGGAGTTGCTAACAAAGAAGAAGCTGATGCTCTTGACGGAGGAGACATTCACAATAGTAGAGAAGTGCAGCAACATCATCAAGTGAAACCTTCCACCAAAGCTAAAGGACCCAGGTAGCTTTAACATTTCAGTTAGCATAGGCAAGGAGTATTCAGGTAAGGCTCTCCGTGACTTAGGAGCTAGTGTTAATGTTATGCCCTTGTCGGTGTTTGAAAAATTGAAAATAGAAAAGATTGAGCCTACCTGGGCGACACTTGAATTAGTTGATAAATCCATCCTCCGCCCTTATGGAGTGGTGGAAGACCTTCTGGTAAAGGTGAATGATTTTATCCTGTCCCTTGACTTTATGGTACTTGATATAGACGAGGATAAAAACATTCCTCTAATTTTTGGAAGGCCATTCTTGGCCACAGCAGGGGCAGTGATTGATGAGCCTAGGGGAGAAGTAATTCTCCGAGTGAAGGTGAGCAATCCACTATAAAAAATTTTCCAAAACCACCAGTCAACACGGAGACCTTTGCTCCTCTTAAATTTATTCAGCACTCTAGTGGAGGGAGTGTTGGAAAAAGGTGGAGTAACCACGCAAAAGTGTTCCCATTAAAAGGGTCATGGCAACCACCCTAACCTCTAAAAAGAGGTAACCCGTCAGGCTCGTGACGTTAAACAAGCGCTTGGTGGGAGGCAACCCAATTGTAGGTAATTCTCCCTTAGGTTAGGTAGTTTAGTTTAGTTTAGGATAGGTCTTAGGTAGAATTGTTTTGCCTTAAAAAAACAAAAACAAAAAAATAGAGGTACAGACCTCACGCGCCCCAGACGCATGCGGTCGCGCTCCTCAGGCGCGCCGGGCTGTGAAAGACCCTGTTTGGGGGAATTTCACTCCTACTTGATTCTCCTTAGTTTCCAACTTCCCATTCTAGCCCGTGTACCTCACCAAAAATATTGTCCAGATTTCTTAGGTAGTTTTTCATTTTTATTTTGTAGTTTAGGATAGATTAGTTTGCTTGTGAGACAAGCCAACATCTAAGTTTGGGGGAGTATATACAAAATAAAAAATTTTCAGATCTGAATTTTTCTGTCATATTTTTTGTATTGGTTTGTGTCCTTAGCAAGAGTAATTAATTTTTCTAACCTTAGGACTTTTTCTCTGATGATGCATGTACATACTTAGTTTAGGACTTAGACTCATTGACTTTTGACTCTATTTGATTGAGCTGTAAATATGGTTGTGAACTGGTTATTTTGACAAATGCTTTCAGAACTTGTTATTAGTGAACTGACTTTAGCCTGTGAGGTTTTGAGCCTTATATTGAGGGGTATGAATTTTATTGAAATATTCTGATATTGAGACCCCTATTCTTTCATGAGTGTGTTCTCTTTGATGATTGTGCTCTAGAATTTGACCTGTGACCATTTCAAAATTGATGATTGATTGCATGCATGAAAATGATTAAGGCACCTAGGTTGTGTTTTCGAGGCCTTCAGAATGTTGCATTAAATATTTTCCCTTAGTTGTCCATTTTGAGCCTGATATGTGATATATGATTTTTCTTTGGTACCATGCAATTGTTGCATTAATTCTATTGTGAGTACCTTAGGAATTTTGGATGAGCAAATAAGTGGAATGTAATGCAAAAGAAAAAAAAAGTGAAAAGTGTTATGTGCCTACTCCTCTTCCAATGAAAAAAAATGATGTAAGAATCAAATAAAAGTGAAAAGGAAGAGAGTAGAGGAATTAAAATTGAAAAGTGAGAAGAATAATAAAGTTGTGAATTGAGTTGTGATTCGTTGTAATACTACTAGTTGCTCATTCATAATTTCTGAGGGAAATTTGCTTTGCATTTTAGCCCTTAGTTTTATCTCTTCTTTCTTTTATCCCACCTAACACTTTAGCCAGGCCCCATTACAACCAATATTAAGACCTTTTGATTTTTGTGTGCAATCGATAATTTCAGTGGAAATGTTGGTCTATGGTCAAGCATATGGTAGCACTTTATCATTGATGAACTTGTGTGCTTAAATGAAATATTACCCTTATACACTTTTGAGAGAAACATTTGAGAGGATGAGAGTGTTCACTAGTCATGAGTTCTGATTGGGTTTGTTACTCTAACTAGTTTGTGATTGTGTAAATAGTTTGTGATAATATGTGTTGGAGTCATGAGTCGAAGTCTTAGATGAGGTGTATATATGTTGATTTAGGGAGTTTGTCTTTTGTTTAGAATTTTATTTTACTTTTTGCTTGTGACATGCAAAATGCTAAGTTTGGGGGAGTGATTTGGGTCTAATATATAGTGTTTTGAGCATTATTTTGAACTTAGAAATAGTTCTTAGTTTTGAACCCTTTGAACGTTTTGATCCTTTTTGGGTATGTTTCAGGTACTTATGGAGCTTAAATGGTAAATATATTGATGGACTTGGATATAGGATGAAAAGAGCTTCGAAACTGTCCAAGAACGGAGTAAAACGGAGTCCAGAGCAGCCCAAAACAGTCCGGGGCGCCCGTGCTGAAATTTTGCTGTACAGAGCGTGCGCGCCCGGGGCGCCCGAATCCATGCGCCTGGGGCGCACGAACGCTGCACAGGCCAGAAACAGGCCCGTTTTGAGGGAGTTTGATGGGGATTCAATTGGGACTCGATGAGGGTTTGTTTTAGGCATAAAATATTAGGTTTTTCAGCAGTTTTTGGAAGCTTTTAGAGAGGGAGATTACATAGTTTAGAGAGAGGTTTAGAAGAGGAGGAGATCCAAGGTTGAGAGATCAAGGCTTCTCCATGGTAATCATGTATTATCCTTCTATTTCTTCTCTTGTTCTTCAATGTTTATCATGTAACTAAAACCCTTTGTTAGGAATTGGTGAATTTGTATGGATTAGTTTATGTAGTTATTCAATTAATGTTTTTCCGTTTCTAAATCATGTGTTTGATTGTGATTTAATTGTTATGCATGAATCTGGCCAATTTATGTTTTGGATTTCTAATCTCCAAATTGAGAGATTTAGGGGTTAGATAGGCCTTTCCAATCAAACAATATAATTAATCCAGGGGTAGAGATGCAATTAGGTAATTATATAACTTTTATGAAATCCATTGTTCTTAACTATTATTCAATGAATTAATCACTTGAGAGATTGGGGGTTATGAATTGAATAAGAAACGGTAACTAAACATGAGAGATCTGATAGTTACTAATTTAGGGATTTGTTCATGATTTAGGGGAAAACAATAATTCATAATTAGATAAACGAAACATATATTGAAACCACGTTCCTAACAATCCTTCTCTACCTGCTCACAACTTCTTTTAATTTTTAGCATTTAATTAGTTTTAGTTTTTAATCTCAAATCTATTTTAATCAAATCTGAATTTTAATTATAGGATTTACTTTTAATTGCATTAAGGTAAAAGTAGATTGAACATTCTCACAAACTCCCTGTGGGACGATATCTGGTCTTTCTAGACTATATTACACGTTGACCCAGTACACTTGCTGGCATATCAACGCATCATATGCAAACCAGAGGCTCAGTAATCGATTATTTGATTAGTGATAATCGATTCTATGAGTTGCATAATATAATGAACAAGGGTGATGTAATCGATTACATATTCTTGTTCTAATCGATTACTAGTTTTTCAAAAGAATTTAAAAGTTTCTATTTTTAAAGGGTTAATCGATTACTTCCCTAAAGTAATCGATTACTTCAAGTTTTATTGAAAAAGGTGTTAGAATCATTTTGATTTATTTCTAGATTTTTTTTATATAATTGATTCTGATTTATTTTTCAAAATTCGAATTTGATTTTAAGTTTGAATTATTTCCTTATTTGTTTTAAATCAAATCCCTGATTTGTTTTTTTAAATATAATTGATTTGTTTTTGATTTTAAAACTTACTACAAAATCTTATTTTGATTTTAATTTGTTGTTTTAAATCTTTTATTATTTTGAAAATCAATCTTTGTTTTATTTCCGGATTTGATTTTGATTTTGAATTTGAATTATTTCCAAAATCGTTTTTGATTTGATTCTATTTTTAATTTTGAAATTCAAATTCAAATCTTCAAAATCCTTTTATAAGAAAGTTTTTCTATTTTTCAAACCAACGCTCCTACATTCTTCTACTACTGATTTCAAGTTCTCTTCTCTTCTTCTCCATCAACTTCTGGTTTTCACTCTCAAACTTTTCTAAAGAAACAAAACCATGTATTGGCCTTGTAACTACTTATCTAGACTTCATTGTCATAGTGCGTTATTGTTGTATCTGTGTTATCTAGAACACATATATGTTAGAAAGCCTATTATTGTTGTATCCGCACTATCATGAGTGCATTATAGTGGTTGTACTCAATCATTCATATCCGTAACCAGTGTTGTAAAGGGGTGTGTGACCCTTAGAGACTAGGGAGTGAATCTCCTAGTGCGAACATGCGGCGTTCGTGTTTGTAGGGTGAGGAACCCTTGTGTTGGGTAGTGCTAGACGAATAGTGGGTCACCTAGTAGTTAGGCTATCTGGAAAATCTAGGAAGGGTCTTCCTAGTTGTTTATTGAGGTCCCTAGCGAAAGGAGGTTCCTAGTAGCTTGCGAGGCGCTCTGGTTGTATTTGGGGACGCGGGGGCATCTTCGGTTTATTAGTGAAAAGCTCAAGCGGGTCACTTGGGGACTGGATGTAGGTTGTTTTGCCGAACCAGGATAAAATCTCCGGTGCACAATCTTTTATCCCTATCTCTTTTATATTCCGTTATTATATTTATTTGTTGTGCATCATAACATCTATTTTCGTAATAATCTATTTTCGTAATAATCTATTTTAAGTGAATTAAAAATAATAAGCGCGGTAACGGTTTTCGTTGTTCTTATTTTAATTTGTATCTGCGCATATTAGTTTTCATAATAGTATTAATATTATTCGCTTCGGCGCAATCGTTTTTCAACATTATATAGTTTTCCGCTGCAAATCTCTTTAATTTTATTGAAAACGATTTGAAACCAACGTTTGACAATGTTTTCGTAAACGCCCAATTCACCCCCCCCCCCCCTCTTGGGTGACGGTTGCCAATCCTAACAAAAATATGGAATCTCAGTAATGGTCTGATGATCCTCCTCCAAGCCATAATCCTCCACAGGTCTCCAGTTGCTGCTCCACATGTTCCACATCCTAACCATCTATATCATGCATCGCCCAGTGGATCCCCAACTCCCCACTGGCTCCCAGTGGAATGCTCGACTGGCTCTCCCTCACTCTCTGCCTCCTCGGGGTCCTCCTCAACCTCGTACGACTGAGTCGGTACCCTACCACTTGGCATTGGGTCAGCTGATGGAGTCCCATGAACCGGACTCATCGGACTAGGAACAGGAGTCTGCTCACGAATCACTCGGGAAGCACATGGATGGGATCGAGTAGTTGCTCTAAATCGAAAAGTATGAAAACGACGAGCTGGTCGAGCCGGGGATGGTCCATGATAATTATAAAAAGGGGGTACATGCAAGGTATAGATAATAGGGATGCAAAACCTACGAGGATGGACACGAGCCAGGGGATTGGGTTGATAGAGGGTCACCTCTACCTCCCCCTCGAAGGTGGCTCTGTGGTCATCGTAGTACCAAACTCGGAACGTGATACATAACGCCACTACCGATGTGTGCGCGTCACGTCGCGAAGACGTAATAACCACATCAACAGCATCCCACAATGCTGGCCACATTACCAAAATGTGTCATCGAGCAAGTCGCGCAAACATGCTTGGAACGTGGTACATAACGCCACTACCAAAGTGCTCGTCACGTCGCATAGACGTAATAATCACATCAACAGTATCCCACAATACTGGCCACATTCCACCAAGGAATGTGTCATCAAGCAGTTGCAAACACTTTGGTACTCCCAGAGTACCCTCCTCATGTTCCTCGAACATGACAAACGATATCCTATCTCCATATCACCATGTATAAATGCACATAAATTTTCCATTTAAGATTATCCTTTAATCTCCTTATGTGCAACATGCATTAGATTCACCAAAGTAATTATCAATGTACTTGATCACATCATAACTTCTTGTGGAACATTATTTATTCCTTATAAGTGTCATTAGGTTTTTAAATAATCTTGTTATAATTGAAAATGGCATTTTTCAGTATTCTGACCAAAAAGACTCGAGTCTTTTCCTAAAGACTCGAGTAGTTTGTCATTCTGTACAGGATACTCAAGTGGTTCATACCAAGACTCGAGTAGATCATCAGTTTCTGAAAAGTTTGTGTTTCAGATTTTTTCCAAAATACTTGAGTGGTTTATGAAATACTCGAGTCATTCATCAACCCAGATTACTCGAGTGGTTCATGCAACACTCAAGTAGTTCATCAGAAAAGTTCATTTGTTGCATCAGTCAATACTCGAGTCTCTACTCAAATACTCGAGTGTTGGTGTTATCAGACGCACTGGTGCATCAGAAAACACTCGAGTCTCGAGTCAGATACTCGAGTCTTGGCTAACAGTAAACACTGAAAATTGCATTTTAACATACCATTTGCCATTCTAGCCAAATTTAATCAAAACCAACGATCAACAAAGTTATAATTATGCATAATAAACATGTTTCAACACAGAAATTACATCAAATTACACTGAATCAAAATTGAGCATCAATTATGCATAAAATCACATTTTGAGCAACTTAACATACCAAATTCATTTCCAAACACTTTTGGCATGAAAAAAACTTGCATACAGCTCACATGCAACATAATAAACTTTCTCAAAACAAGGTTTCAACTCAAAGAGGCCTCCATGCCTTAAACCTATTTCAATCTATGCCCATAGAGTCTCATGGTAACTCTACACATAAAATTCAACAAATTAAACTTATTCTAGTGAGTGTATAGCTTCACCCTTACCTTTAGGCCGTGAATCAACAAGAGAATTGCAGAGAAATTGACTGGAACTCCAAAACCCACAAAATCCTTTGCATGCAGACACAGTTGAATAGGGTACAAAGACCAGAGGATTTGACATGCAAAATCATATTAGAAATTGGGGAAAATGGTTAGGATTAACTCTCTGCAACATAGACTAAAGGTAGGAATAGATTTGAGGGTCATAGGATTCATAAACTTACCAAAATTCGAGCTTGAAGTAAGCTCCAGACTTCAGTTTTCAAACTTGACAGCAAAGAACACCAAACTTTCGAGCTTCGATTCTTCTTCCACACAGAACCTCAACTCACTAATTTTGTGTCTTTGTAAAGCTCGTGATGTGAGCTTTACAATGGTGTATAACACTCACAAAAACTCTCAGAAACGATCAAGAACGAAGAGAACGAAGAGAACGAAATTAAGAACCCTAAGCTTGGAATTTCGGAGCAATTCGACAAAATGGTGGATTTTCGTCAACAATCATGCTTATATAGCAAGAATCGTTGCTTCATGCATGTCGACACGTCATCAGGAAGGCATGGTTGAGTGGGCTTTGTGTCAACTCGAGGAAATCGTCGAGTGATGACTCACCAAACGCACTAACTCGTGCAACACTGACTGGAATACTCGAGTATTGTCTGAAATACTGGAGTCTTTTGGCCAAATTTTGAAAATAATTATTTTAATTCCTTTCCCTCCAAAATCTTTCTAATATTGCTTCTAGGTCCTAAAACATGGACTATTATGCAAAAACCCTATTTTTACATATTATTAATTATCAAAACATTTTACATGTCTTTTCATTAAACATAAGTACACACATAAACACATATTTAATCAAAAACTAAATATAAAAGAAATAATTACAAATAAAATAAATAATTATGAGTAAACCTTCATAATTAAAATTTTATTAATTAGAGATTAAAATTTGGGGTGTTACACCTATTAATAGAACTCCCTTCACCACCAAACGAAGAGTTTGAAGCCATTACTCTTGAGACTGTTAAGTCCTTTAACACAAGAGACTAGCTCTGATGCCAATTGTTAGGATTGGCCTCAAACCTCGAGAGGGGGGAATCGAGTTTTATTAATTTATTGAAAATTACTCGAACGTTTAAAAATAGTTTTAGTGGAGAGATTAGAAATTTGAACGTGAAGGCGAATCGTTAGAAAATTAATTAGATAGAGTTGCGCGGAAACGATTTAAAACAATAAAAAAAGCGTAAAGTAAAAGTGATATGGAAGAGGAACACGCAAACCAATTTTTATATTGGTTCAGTCTTTCCAACGAAAGACCTACGTCCAATCCCCAAGCGACCCGCTTGAGCTTTTTATAAACTTGAAAATTGAGTCGCACCCAATTACAACCAGAGCGCCCCGCACACTACTAGGAACCTCCATTCGCTAGGACCTTGAATTCACACAAGGGTTCCTCACCCTACGAACAAGCCACACATTCAACTAGGAGATACACTCCCTAATCACTACGGTTGAATATTTTATGATGTGAGTGATACAATTCTTATGTGTTCTTGATAACACATATACAACAATAAAGTTCTACTGATAATGAAGGTTTAGATCACAAGAGTAGAGGCCAAAATATGTTCAACAATGGAGAACAAGTTCTATGGAGAAGAGGAAGAAGAGCAACGTGATTTTTTGTTGATCAGAGAAGACAAAAACCAAAAACTAGGATTTTAGAAAATTCGTCTTGAAAGATTTTTGAAAAAAAATAAATAAAGATTATTTTTTAAATCAACAATAAGTAAAATATTTCAGAATAAAAATAAAATAGATTTTTAATTAATTTTAATGTGGAGGCAGGTAGAGCAGCAGTAGAGGCAGTGATCACATAGCTTAAAGTTATAAAACCAGCTGATGATAGGGGTAAACAGCAAGATAATGAAAGTGAGGGTTGGACCACAGTTACTACAAGAAGTAAGGCCCAACAAAGAACGGTTGATGCTCAGAGGGAGGAGTTTTCTACTCAATCTCCACATGGATAAGATTGGTGCTTGGAATATTTGAGGGTTGAACCACCCTCGGAAACAAAAACAGGTTCTTAATTTGTATAAAAAGAATAAAGTAGTTTATTTGCTCTTTTAGAAAATAAGCTGAGAGATTTTTCTTTTCAGCATGTTCAAAATAAAATTGTTTGTGGTTGGGGTTCTTATCATAATTTGGATGTCTGTCCCCTAGGGAGGATTTGGGTAATGTGGAGAAGGGATATTTTTTATGTTCAGGTGATTGCTAGATCCCCTCAGTATGTTCATTGTCATGTCACTCTTAGACAGTCTTTGAAGCAGATGTATGTTACTTTTGTGTATGTTGATACCGATCCTCTTGTTAGAAAGGAACTGTGGCATTTCTTAAATGGCATTCAGAGTTTTATTAATATCCCTTGGCTGATTGTTGGGGATTTTAACACATGTTTGACCCAACAAGAGAAATTGGGTGGTAATCCTATTGATATTAATTCTTCTAGAGAATTCCAGAACTGTGTTGATGTGTGTGGTTTGACGGATATGAGACAGATAGGATGTTATTTTACTTGGTGTAACAAACAAGAAGGAGCAGACAAGGTTAATGTAAAGCTAGACAGAGCTTTGGTAAATATGTACTGGTGCAGAGAGTGGCCTAATGCATTTGCTGAATTTTTAACTCCAGGCCTCTCTGATCACTCTGCAATTATAATTGATTGGGGGGAACCAGGAAGGTAGAAAGAAGCACTCATTCAAGTATTTCAATATGTGGGCCAACCATCAAGATTTTATGAACATTATCGATCAGTGTTGGCAGAGGGACTATGTGGGGAGCAGGATGTTTATTTTGTGCAAAAAGCTTAAGGATCTCAAGACTCCTTTATCTAATTTGAATAGACATCACTTCTCTAATATTGATGTTAGACAAGCTGAGCTGAGAGATAAGCTGGAAGCCATTTAGAATGATCTGATATTGAATCCTATGGACCCTGAGCTTCATGCAGCTGAAAGGAGTATTTCTAGTCAGTATGCTAGGATTTAGCGGGATGCTTTTTCTTTTCTTAAGCAGAAAGCTAAATTGGAGTGGTTGAGGGATGGTGATAGTAATTCTAGATTGTTTCATGACTCCATCAAGAAGAGGAATTATCAAAACAGGGTGCTAAGAATTATCAATGACAGGGATGAACCTGTTTTTTAGCAGGACTAGATTCAGAGGCATTTTGAAGAGTTTTATCAGGATCTCTTTTTGAGCAGAAGTAGAGGATCTATGTTTGGTTAGGAGGTGGTTGATCTAGGGAATACTCTCTCTAGGAATACTCTCTTTATGGATCAACAACTTGCATTAATTCAATCTATTTCAGATGAGGAGATAAAGCTGGCTCTTTTTTCTATTAACCAGAATAAAGCCCCAGGGCTAGATGGATTTGGTTCAGGGTTTTTCAGATCAGCTTGGGACAGAATTGGGTGTGATTTTTGCCTGGCAATCAGAGAACTTTTTTATTCTGGTAATCTCCTTAGAGAGGTAAATCATACTAACTTAGTCATGATTCCTAAGGTAGATCTTCCTTCAAGGGTGACTCAATTTAGACCTATTGCTTGCTACTCTACAATTTATAAATGTATTTCAAAGATATTAAGCAGCAGATTGGCAGATGTGCTTTCTATTTTGGTTCAGGATAATCAGAATGTGTTTGTTAAAGACAGAAGCATTCTTCACAATATTCTTCTGTCTCAAGAGCTGGTTAGATTGTATGGAAGAAGGAGAATTTCTCCTAGGAGTATGATGAAGTTAGATATCAAAAAGGCATATGACACACTTGAATGGAATTTTATTGAAGGCATGCTCCTAGCTTTAAAATTTCCATTGAATTTTATTGCCTGGATTATGAACTGCATCAGGACTGTTTCCTACTCCGTTGTCATTAATGGCCAGCAGGGAGCAAAGGTTTTGGGGATCAAGGGGTATTAGACAGGGTGACCCCATGTCCCCCCTCATTTTTGTACTGTCAATGAAAATGCTTACCAGAACTTTGATGCTAGCTACCTATCACAGAAACTTTCGTTTTCATCCTGCTTGCAAAGATTCTAGACTGGTGAGTTTGGCCTTTGCAGATGATCTGATGATCTTCTGCAAGGCCCACCCAGCCAGTATAAGACTAATGAGTCATGCTCTTAATGATTTTGCAGACTGGTCAGGGTTACATGTGAGTCCTAAAAAGTCACATATTTTTATGGCTGGAATTCCTCTCCAATCTCATAACCTTTTAATGTCTATTAATACTTTTCAGAAGGGGGAGTTTCCTTGTAAATACTTGGGTGTTCCTTTGTCATCTAGGAAGTGGAATGCTAATACCTGCCAAGTCTTGGTGGATAAGGTTTTGAGAAGTATTAATTACTGGAGGTCAAGAAATTTATCCTATCAAGCAAGGGTGTTCTTAATTAACTCGGTCCTTATGAGTTTTCATACTTACTAGGCCTCAAATTTTATTGTTCCATCATCTGTCATAAAGGATAGTTAGAAGGAATGCAGAAGTTTTCCTTAGAATGCCAAGGATGATGGTTCTTATCAAGCTAAGATAGTTTGGGAAAAGTTTGCTCTGACAAGAGATTTGGAGGGCTAGGCATTCAAGATTGTGCGGTTTGGAATATTGCAGCTCTTGGAAAACAGATCTGGAACATTGCAGATAAGAAAGATTGTTTATGGGTTCGATGGATAAATTCCTATTATATTAAAGATCATTCTCTATGGGACTATGAATGGATTCAGGGTCAGAGTTGGCATTGGAAGCAATTGTTGAAGGTCAGAGACAAGCTCAGAATGGGGTTTTTGAATGATCGATGGATTGTAAGTGCTAATGGTGTCTACACCATCCATTCTGGGTATCGATTTCTCAAAGGATCAATACCTATCTTCCCTATGTACAAATTCGTGTGGAATCGAACTAGTGTGCCTAAACATTGCTTCATCACTAGGCTAGTTATTCATGAAAAGCTTCAAACTAGAGATAGGATGAGATGGAGTTACATATCGAATTTTCGTAGTCTCTGTGTTGCAGCTGAAGAATCTGGTCTGCATCTTTTCTTTGAGTGTGGATGGAGTCGTGAGCTGCTATCTTTATGTGAAAACTGGCTGGGCCTTTTCAGATTCCCTTCCAGATTCGATAGATGGCGCCGTTGGGTGATGCATGCTGCTGGAAGAAGGTGGATTCGTCCTCTCATATGGGCTATGGTGGAAGCGGTGATCTATCACACGTGGTAGGAACGTAATGCTAGATCTTTTAGTAATATTAGTAATACCCCTTTGCTAAGGTTTAAGTTAATAAAAAAGGAAGTGGTTTATAGAGTTTTTTATTGTATTAAGAATTTTAGAAGTTGGCCTAACAGGTCTATGGTAGAGAGAATATGTAATGAACTTGCTCTTAATTGATTGAAGGAACCCTTCCTAGAAGGTGGCTTTCAATCGGTGGTTTCTTAGTCATAGTCCTCTAATCTGAACCCTTCCTAGAAGGTGGCAGGTTATTGGATTATGAATTTCATGATGTATTTCTCATTGCATGTTGGTAATAGAATTTTTTCTTCTATAAAAAAAATCAAAATAGAATAAAAAAGATTTAGAAAATAAATCCAATATTTGATTCTTAAAACAAATAAGGAATATTTTCAAAAATAAAATCAATTTTGAATTTTGAAAATAAATCAGAATCAATTATATAAAAACAAATCTGGAAACATTTAAGATTGATTCTGGCACGGATTTCAAGAAAACTTAAAGATAATCGATTACTTGAAGAAGGTAATCGATTATCTTCATTCTGTGAAAACTTTGAAATTAGTTTTTAAGAAAATAATCGATTATTAAAATCAAGGTAATCGATTATTGACTTTCTTTGAAAATAGTGAAATTCATTTTAAATAAAGTAATCGATTATCTACTCCCTGTGAAGAAAGTAATCGATTATTTAAAATGTAATCGATTAGATTTTAATTAAAATTATCAGGTCACAACTCAGAAGCTTGGTAATCGATTATCCAAAGTAATCGATTACTTCTGCTTATTTTCATAAAACAAGATTTTCTAAAGCAGAGTAAGTAACCATAGGTTTTCATAAATAATTTTCACTTAAAAACTGAAAGGCTTAATTATGTCTGGGATCCCTGTAGTTTGGATCTCTTTTGTGAGATACTCCTATGCTTTTTTTTTCAATGAATATACCCCTATAGTTTACTCTGGTTGGGTATTTGCCCCCAGCTCCTTTTCCAACGAGTTTTTGGGTGAGCTGGACCGCCGGAGCTCCACTTGGAGCCACGTGTTATACACGTGACACTATGTTGCACCAATACGGGTACGGTACCGGATACGGGTACAGTACCGAGTACCGGGTACGACATTTTCTAAAAAACTAGGGTATGGGTACGACAATATATATAATTCTAATTTTATAAATAAATATATATAAGCAAGGTGAAAATAAACGATTTTGACATTAAAATAACATATGAGTATCGTAAAATTATAGGTTGATGCTCAAAATAAGTCAAGATATAAGTCCGAAAGATTGATTATAACATTAAAAAATATTGATCCACACCTAAAAAATACCTTAACATACTAGTTACAAGTATCCAGGAATACGGTACGTGTACCGGTACCCAAGGTGTACCGGGTACGGTGACCTCGAAGAAGCTGCAGATCTGGAGCTGGAGGACTTCATGACTGAAAAGAAGAAGAAGAACTGAATGACTGTGGGATGGAGAAGATGACAGCTACACCGTGGGATATGGAGTGAGAACGCCGGAGGGAGATGTAGGTTGTGAGTGAGAGAAAAAGAACAAGGGAGATAGACGGATCGAATGGAAAGAAATGGGAGGGATTATAATAAGCCACGTTTTTTTTTAGTTTAATAGTTTATTCTATTGTTTTATTATTTTTTTTAATTTAAAAAAAAAATATTTAAGTGACTGCCACGTGTATAACACGTGGCTCTAGGCAACGGTCCAGCTCACCCAAAAACTCGTCGGAAAAGGAGCTGGGGGAAAATACCTAACCGGAGTAAACTATAGGGGTATATTCATTAAAAAAAAGCATAGGGGTATCTCACAAAAGAGGTCGAAACTACAGGGACCCCAGACATAATTAAGCCAAATTGAAAAGCAACTTAAAACATTTTTTGTGAAAAACTCTTTTCCTTCTCCTTAGAATTGAATAACCTATTTGGCCATAAACACTTGTAATAAAAATTCTTCATTACCTTACAAATTTCCTATAGGCCAGGCTAAACTAATCTTGAACTTGAGAGCTTGAGCCTTGAGCCTGAAACTTGATCTTGTAACTTGATACTTGAAGCTTGATGCTTGAAACTTGGAATATGTTGTTATCATCAAAACTATCTTCTAGAAATATTCTAGCATAACTCTTTACGTCCTTTAGGGCAAGCTTGATTTCCAACAAAGAGAAGGAAAGGGGTTTTGATGGTGATGTTAAGCGGAGTTGATGATGATCGTGATGCACACTTATTTGTCTTAGGGCTCACGAAGAAGAAGGAGGAAAACACATAGTGTCTGGAGTTATTTTGTCTTACTTTGTTTTTGATTTATTTTCCTTTGGAAATAAACATGTGGTCCTAGTGAGAATCTTCCCTTTGAAGCTTGGCAAACATGTGGTTATAAATTAGTGGTTTCTTGAGGAAGCCACAATGAGTGGTTGAGAGAGATTTAAGGTTTGACACGTGTGCCTGGGCGTGGAGAATGGGGCGTCTGGGCGCGGAAATGTTGTGAGAGCCATTTGTTTTGGCGCAGGTGTTCGGTCCTTATCCCCTAGTTTGGCGTGTTATGAGTCCGACCAGATTGTGGTCGTGCTCGTAAACTGAGCGCTAACTGATCAGCCTACGATCGAATCGAACGGACTAGAGTCATGCGGGCTGTGTTAGGATCTCGATGCTCGGATCCCTAGAAGCACCTGCTCGGAATGAGAGGTAAAGTGAAATGCTCGGCGCGTGGAGGCCGAGATGCCTTGGCGTCGATGCGAGGTCGGTGTGGCCTATCGATGGTCGGTAAGAGACCGAACTTATACTCGGTTTACACAAGGCGACTTGCTATGGCCAACGGGATATTGCTGAGGTAGGTGCGTATAATCGTCCGTCGCAAATCTTCTCGATATGGTCGGCTGCTCACTGTCAAGGGTTGTCAAACGAGACGATGTCGGTTCTCGTGAGCTCAGTGCTAACTGTTCGGTTCCCATGAGCTCGGTTCTCATGAGCTCGTGATAACTGTTCGATTCTCATGAGCTCGGTGCCACTGATGAGCTCGGTGTGGCCACTGACAAGGGGATGCAAAACAAAATGAGCTCGGTTCTCATGAGCTCAGTGCTACATGCTCGGTTCTAAAGTCCTTTAAACCCAAGAAGACTGGTTACCGACAAGGGATGTGAGACGTAACGAGGTCGGCTTGCGACACTAAATGTCGTACGGTGGTCGGCTGAGATGGAATTTGGTCGGAACGAGGTCCGATCCACTACACTTAGACCCTCATTCTTCGCTAAGGCTTAACTACTTCACAGAATGATTATAATCGATTAACACCCCACGGATAATCGGTTACATTGACAGATTTTTATGTACTGATGTCTTCTAACTCTATGGCATACTTCTCAACTCCTATACTCGTTTTGGCTATGATTACTCTAATCAATCCTAGCTTATTCTTAGGGTTTCCATTAGCTTGACTTCGACTTATTCTCATTAAGCTTGGAATTAAAATTCGGGATGTTACATTGTCAACTTGCGTGGGTGGCAAGGTATCCAAATCAATTTCATCCAATTTGAAGAAATCAATGACAATCGAATCATTGACCTCCCGAGAGCGATCATCCTTTCTTGTTGTGCAAGGTGATTGTTTTGGAGGCCTCCCTCTTTTCTTTGCCATTGATGGTGGCTACGAAAACCCTAGGATTTTCGCAAGAGAGAAAAGAGAGAAATCTAAAGAGAGAAAATTTTGTACATATAGTTGTTTACGAAAAGAAATAGTTCATTATTATTAAAAATTAGTTTAAAATTTTATAAGTAATAACAAAATAAAAATTTAAAATTTAAAATCTTATACTCCCTCCATTTCATATGTAATGTTTTTTTAGCATTTGTACTATATTTCATAAATCATGTTCTTTTATAAACCCAATACATAATCAATGCTATTTTTTCAAACACACCCCTATTTATTACATTCTCTTTTTCACTTCCAATATATTTCTCTTTTTTCAATAATAATTATATATGAGCATTATAGTTAAAATACAACAAATCCTCATATAATTTAATCATTTTTTAAAATATTTGTATAACCTTAAAACACAGTGTATATAAAACGGAATCGGTACTATTTAGGGAAGAATAAAGTATACCAACAACCCACGAATCAATAACAGCGCGTGAGCTCCACGAAATCGAGAATTGAAAAGTGGACATAATAAAATGACGCTCCCTCCTGTAGCGCACATTAGGCGACAAACGTAGACACAACGTTACTGAACAAAACAAATAAAAAAACAAATCAAACTTGTTCCCATACACAAACATTAACTTAATACTGTTGGTGTTGACCAATGCTTCGTTGCGCGTTGGGTGTCCACTTTTGTCTCTCTCAGCTAATGCTACGCACCTCACTTTGTTAGCTGGTCAAGTACCAAGTACAGTAAATAATTTGATCTTTCATATACCCTCCAATTTAGAATATTGTAAAAAAAAAAATTACTCCCTCCGATCCTATATATAGGGCATATTTAACCGTATTCCCCGAATCAAGGAAAGTAATTAGTTTTGTGAGTTTTATGAAAATATATTGTAACATTACAATTTTACCCCCTCCACTTTCTTGGAAAGTTCACATTCATTAATGAATAGCAAAAAAACATAGTTAGTCAAAACATTTAATAAGGACAAAAAAGAGAAAAAACAATTAATGATGCATAGGAAATATAAAGTGACTTATATATAGGACCAAAGATTTCTTCTAGAATGTGACCTATATATAGGACCAGAGGGAGTAGTTAATTTCAGCTTTTAGGATCGAGAATAAGAGTTCAAAAGCAATTAAGTTTTATAGAAAATGGTGTCTTTAGGAGAGATAAAGTTTTTCATTTTTATTTTTTCAAGAACGCAAATCTAGATTAAGGTGTTTATCCTCGGTCCTAAGGGCTGAAGTTAAGAAAATTAAAAAAAAACCTAAAATGAGAAAGTTAGTTGAAAAAAAACCTAAAATGAGAAAATTAATTGATTGTATTTATTTTTTTTTCAATTTAAGTATAAAAAATAGAAGTATTTTTTAAAAGTAATATCAGGAATAAAACAAAAATTAAGTGAGATAACAATTTTTTAGCTATGTTTTAAAAAGTAGTATTGAGAATGAAATAAAATTTTAAGAAGATTAATTACTTTTGCTTATATTTTTAAAAAAAAAATACTCGAACGTTTTTATCTTATATTTCAAACAGAAGGAAGTACTACCCTCGTGTAATCTGTTGAGATTTTTGTTTTGTTCCATTTTTAAGATTTTATATCAATTTTTAATGACAAATCATTTATTTTTTTTTTACAACAACCCTTATTTATTTAACACTTTTTAAATTCTTAATACTTTCAATTGAATTAACCAATTTTCTTAATGGCGTGAAATTTACCAAAATGATCTTATATATAGGGACAGATGGAATACTATAAAAAAAATCTTATTAACCATTGCCTTAAGGATAGTGTCTAACAAATACACTTTAATTAACCAATGTCTTAAGAACACTCTTTAGCATTTAAAAAAAAACATATTTGTCTTGTTCTCAAATATTTAAAAAAAGAGTTAATAGTCACATAGGTCCCCGAAAGATACCTGTGGAATCAGTTAGGTCCCTGAAAGATTTGTGGAATCTCTTAACCCCCAAAGATCAATTTGGCATCACGTTAGTCCCCCTATCCAATTTCGACATGAGGGACCTAACGGAATCTCCTATGTGGCATGTTAAATGCTTTGTTGACCAAAATGCCATGATGGACTGTTAAGAAGGTTCCATGTTTGAGCCAAAAAAGCATTTAACGTGCCACGTAGGATTCCATTAGATCTCTCATGGAGGGACTAACGTGATGCCAAATTGATCTTTCGGAGGTTTAAGAGATTCCACAAATCTTTCGGGGACCTAACTGATTCCAAAATGATCTTTGGAGGGTTTAAGAGATTCCACAACTCTTTCAAGGACCTAACTGATTCCACATGTATCTTTTGGGGACCTACGTGACTATTAACTCTAAAAAAAAATATCACTAACTTTTCATTCTCAATGCAATTATTTTTAAAATATTCTATTAAAATGATTATCTTATTTAATTTTTTTTTCATTTTCAATGCAATTTTATTAAAGTAGCTTTATTTTTTTTTATGAATTTTACAAAAATTAAATGCAATCAACTATCTTTCTTAATAAGTGTGAAGTTGATATATTTTTTTTTACTATAATAGAGATCGGAATAATAATGGTTCCTTCCTACTTTTATACTCCCTCCGTCCCTAATTATAAGACCCTCTTGACACTTTTATTTTGTCCCTATTTATAAGGCCCTTTACCAATTTTCAATGAGCATTAATTATTTTTTTCCAAAAACACCCATATTTATTTAACACTTTTTTAGATTCCCAATAATATTAATAGGGGTAATTTCGAAAATACATATCAAAAGTTCACATTTCCAATACAATTAGCTAAATTATTTCACTTTCTTAATGGACATGAAATCTTTCAAGAGGGCCTTATAATTAGGGACAGAGGTAGTATAAGCATTAGTTAGTGGAAGTATCTTGATCTTTTTTATAAGCACATTGTCCAAGTCCAATTTTTAATGACATTAATTACTTTTTTTTTTCACAAACATCCTTTTATGCTTAATACATTGTAGAGTTTCAATAATAATTATAGGATAATTTTGAAAAAGTATATCAAATATAATCAATTTCAATGCCACCAAAAATATTTTAAACTTTCTTAGTCCACGTACAAATCATTTTCAGAGACTTATAACAAAGTATTTGTGATTTTGATCGATAATAGGAGTAAATTTTTGGGTCGCTTAATTATATCATTAAAGATTATGAAAAATAAAAAGTTAAAAAAAAATTAAAAATATATTGAGAAACTAAATTTACTCTTTTTCAAAGTATTAAACTTTTATTTTTAATAAAAAATTACTTTATTTTGTTTCTAAAGATCCTTTTTTTTTAAATCCTTCTAATAATACTTATGATATTCGAACAAAAGACTGTCTGATAAATCAAATTTAATTTTTGATTTTTGTAATTAATAGTTACATAGGTTCCCGAAAGATACATGTAGAATCAGTAAGATTCTAAAATATTTGTGAAATTTGTTAAACTCCCAACGATCATTTTGGAATCAGTTAGACTAGAATCTCTTAAACCCAAAGATCAATTCGACATCACGTTAGTCTCCTTAAGGGGACTTATCAGAATCCTACGTGGCACGTTAAATACTTTGTTGACCCAAACATGACACCTTCTTAACAGTCTAACATGACATTAGGGTCAACAAAACATTTAACGTAACACGTAGGATTCCGTTAGGTCCCTCTTCATGAAATTGGATGGAGGCTAACATGATATCACATTAATCTTTGAGGAATTTAAGAGATTCCACGAATCTTTCAGAGATCTAATTGATTTCACGAATATCTTTCGAAAACTTATGTGACTATTAACCATTTTCAATATTACGGGTCTAATTTTGCTCGACGATTAAGTCAATGCATTGTCGTGACAAATCAATAATATATTTGTACACGTAATATGTCTCATTAGTAAAAATAAGGTAAAATTGTTAGTTTGATCCTTAAATTAATTATAAATGAAGTATTAACGTTGTCCTTGATTTTTTTTTTATCATGTCAATTAAGTTCTTTAAAATTTATAAATATCAACTTAGTTTTTTTTTTAAATGAAAATATGTAATTCATTCTATAATAGAAAATAGTACAAGTAGATCCAACAGTACAATAACAAAGCACATATTTTTCTTACCATAAAGATTGCTAAAAAAGACTAGATACTCAACCATAACAGCAAACTCCCTGTGGATCAGGATCATCATCAACATTCAGCTTCGAACTCTAACAAGAGATTAAACAACCTTTGTTTCCAAGATAACTATCTCATCAATGTCGGAAGTAAGCACAGTTCGACGACAAAGAATCTCAGATCTGACGACAAAGAATCTCAGATCTGAGGAGGTAGAGCCACTAGACAGAGGAGAAGACAGAGATCTGGAAGGGAAAAGCTGTCCCGAATATCAGTCTTCTAGTTCTTGTAGTTATTGGAGAAGATAGGAAGGTCATGAGATCTGGACAAACAAAAAGCCTTCACACACTCAAACACACAAAAAACAAAACCTTGATGAAACTGGGACAAGAAAAACCACACCACTTGCACAAAGACAAGATTTATTTATTTAACCCAGATATAACTGGGAGAAAAAAAACTCACACACCAACCAAAGGAATGGGAGGGAGGGAGAACTCTCCCTCCTCTTCTACCGCTATCACATAAGAGAGGAAAATGGAGAAGAGAAGAGAAGAAGACTGAGGAAGAGAGAAGCCGAGCCCCTCTCTCCTCAAATTAGGATTCCTATTAAATATGGAACTAATTAGTTCAACTTAGTTTTTGATATTTTCGTATTGTATTAATTTGGTTTCTAATAATTTTTAGACGTACTAATTTAGTCAATCAAAATTTTAGATTTCACGAATCATATTGATATATGCATAAATTTTGAGGGACAAAATTGATAAAATAAAAAATGAGGGATCAAATTGGTATTTATAAATTTTTAGAGATTAAATTGATATAATAAAAAAATATCAAATACTAAATTGATACTTAACTCATTAATTATTTATCTCACTTCGATTTTGTTCGCCAATTTTCAAGTTATTCTATTGCCAATTTTAAGCTAATAAAACAAATGAAAAGAAAAATGGGAAAATATTTTATAAAAACATCATCAAAATCTTTTAGATCATTCTCTAACTTATACTCGCTATGTTTTAATTTATTTGTCATTTTAACATTTTTAATTTATTTGATATGTCACGTAGATATTTAATGATGTATTAATTAATTTTTTAATTTTAATCCTATTTTTAAATATTTTGAAAAATATGTGAAATATGCGATAACTAATGTAATATGAGGATAATATAATAAAATTTCCCTATACTTCTATTGAAATTTGAAGTATTCAATGAATTTATTAATATGTATGAAACTCCTAAAACTATTGATAAATTGGAATGGCGTTAATAAGTATTTTTTCATGTCCTATATGTAAGATCCTTTTAGGAAAAAAAAGATTTGGTCCAATTTGTAAGATTCGATTCCAATTTTCAATTGAATTATGATAAATAGACCTATAAAATCAACCTACACCATGAAAAAGTAACTTGTGACACTTATTAACCAATCAATAATAAGCAAGTGACACATGTCACTTCCTTTGCGATGTTAGGCTATTTTTAAGTTAATTTTATTGGTTGTTCAATCATTTTTGTTTTCAATAATATTTAATTACTTCTTTCCAAAAAAAATTTAAAATCTCAATAATAATTATTAAATATTTACATTATTAATGTCAATAATAACATTAATCTAGTTTGAATAAAATTTCTTCATAGTGTCTTAGATATATAATTAGAGTTAATAGTCACATAGGTTCCCGAAAAATACCTATGGAATCAGTTAAGTCTTTGAAAGATTCGTGGAATCTCTTAAACCCTATAATGTTAAAAATGTGTCATGTTTGGGCTAACAAAGCATTTAATGTGCCACATAGGATTCCGTTAGGTCCCTCATGGGGACTAACTTGATGTCAAATTGATCTTTGGCGAATTTAAAAGATTTCACAAATCTTTCGAGGACCTAACTGATTCCAAAATGATTTCTGGGGTTTAAGAGATTCCACAAATCTTTCAAAGACCTAACTGATTCCACATGTATCTTTCAGAGACCTACATGACTATTAACTCTGTGTAATTACTACTTTCATCCCTGCATATAAGATCATTTTGAAATTTTTATTTTTTTCTTATTTATAGGACTTATACCAATTTTCAATGACAATTAATTATTTTTTTTCACAAACACCATTTTTAGATTCTCAATATTATTAATAAAGGTTGTTTTAAAAATATAACATATCAAATATTTAGATTTCCAATACAATTAACTAAATTAATTAATTTTTTTATTTGTCATAAAATCTACCATGTTATATATAAAAACGGAGGGAGTATGCAGGATGGGAGAAGGATCTAAAGGAGTATTTCATTTATATTTAAGAATGAAGGTTAAATTTGGTTCCTCAAGTTTTTCGATTGAGATACTTTAGTCCTTCAATAATTATAATTTATTTTTAGTTCCTAAGGAATTTAAAAAATACGAGTTCCACTTTACTTCATGTTTTTATTTCATTAACTATTGTCACTGTTTCCAGAAACATCAGGACATTATTAGGAGGCCATTAGCACCTGAGAATGAAATGTTACAATTTATGCTAAGAATGACAGTAGTTAACAAATGAAAATAGAGACTAAAGTGTATTTTTTTTAAATTCTTTAGAAACTAAAAAAAATTATAATTCTTGAGAGAGTAATTGAAAAGCTTGAGGGACCAAATTGGATCTTCAATGTATATTTAATTGTGGATATATAGATAACCGAGGAACTACTGATACACAGTACTAATTTCTTACCCCACTCTCCCTCTCACTCTCCAACACACTTTCATCTCACAGACAGGAGAAGAAAGAAAAGCCTATTCTTTTGCAGTGTTATTCTGATCCTTCTGTTTTGGTAAAACGTTTGTTTTTTTGTATTTGTACCTAAGCGCCCTATTCTTGTTATGGTCTTCTTCTCTCTTTTTATGATGCGTCATCGTTTTGAGGCAGCAAAGGTTGCTTTCACACTCAGTGCTGTCGTGGGTTGTTCTCGTGTCTTTTTTGTTTGACATTATTGTACTGTGTTTCCTTAACTCAATTCTCTGTTTTTTGGATGTTCTGATGCGAAAATAGGTGCCATTTGTGTAAGAAAATGATGGGCTCTTTTTATTTTTTGGGTTGGTGAAGTTGAGAGAGAGTGATTGTAAGTTGAAAAATTGTGTTTTTTTTTAGCTGGTGAGGGAATGTGAAGTTGAAACTTTATGGGGGGAGAGAGATTATAAGAGCTTAAAAATTGTTTTTTTTTCTTTCCCTTTTGGGTTGATGATGGAATTTGAAGTTGAGATTTGAGAGAGAGAGAGAGAGAGAGAGAGAGAGAGAGAGAGAGAGAGAGAGAGAGAGAGAGAGAGAGAGAGAGAGAGAGATTTTTAGAGTTGAAAATTTGGGTTTGTTTTATTTTGTAGTTTTTTCTTTTTGTGTTTGCTTCTGAGTTAGAACAATGCAGAGAGAAGTGTATTTGTAGAAGAAGCTGGTTTGACTATTTTTTTTTATTTTGGAGAAGTTTTTTTTTTTTTGGGGGTGTGTTTGGGAAGTATTGCAAAATGAATGATTCTGTGGTGAAGAATTTGGCTATCATAGAGAAGAAGCCACAGAAACCAGGTGGTTGCGCTGGCATTTTCTTTCAGCTCTTTGAATGGAAGAGGAAACTGGCCAAGAAAAAGCTCTTCTCTAAGAAACTTTTGCTTCCTGGTTAGTTTGTAAATTGTAATTGTGTCCTCATTAATACATTTGACTTCTGCATTTCTTCTTGGTTTGTGGAAACTGATGTAATTAGTTTGGATCTTGTTGTTTGTTGAGTTGATATCAGCACGTGCAACAAAGTTTAATGGAGATGAAAAAATGCCAAATTCCAAGCTTCAATTGGTAAGGCTTTTATATGCTTGAGGAGGGTTTGTGCTAAGGCTTTTCGATTTGGTTTGTCTTTGATGTTTAGCACTAACTCTTTCTGATTAGTATTGTGATTATGTGTTTTATGAATTGTAGATTGCTAATGAGAACAATGGAGGTTTCCCAAGTGCCAAAAAAGGCGGTAATCGTCGTTCGGATGTGGACCATAGAAGTGAAATGCGTGCTCCGAGTCTTGTAGCTAGGTTGATGGGTCTAGAATATATTCCGGCTGTGCAACAAGATAAGTCCAAGAAAGCTTTGGTTTCTGATAGTTGTGGTGATGAACGTGAGGAGGCTTTAGGTGATAACTGTGCATCGGATAGACAAGGCATGGATTTGGATGTAGGGATTGTGAAGCAGGATTCAAGACCTCAGAAGCTTCAGAAAACTGGGACATGTGAGAGAATGGCGGTGACTAGGTTTGGAGCAGAAGCCCTGCAAATTAAGAGTGTTCTGTCACGAGCAAGGAAGAATAATCGCCACCAACATCAACACCCAAAGCTTGCGTCTCCTTTGAAGAATCCGAGAACTACTTCAGGAAAGAGTGCCTCTCGAAATGCTAGGTTAATTGGAGCAGCTTCTAAAATTTTAGAACCCGGACTTCAGTCTAGAAGCAGAATTAAAGGTTCTCTTACATATCATGCTTCCATCTATCCTCCTAAGACTGGCACCGAGAACAATTGTGTTGGAACAAGCTCTGCGGTTATGCAAAACCGATTATGTTATGATGACACCACAGCCAAACCTTCAATGGGGCACACTTCTTGCCGAAATTGTGGTAATTTTTTTGATGTTGTTGACTGCAACCCGGAGGTCGGGAGACAGCCGGCTGCTCCTCCAGCTATCATCTCAGATATGATCGCTCCGACCTCTGTGGCATCAGCACAGAAAAAGGGAAGGACATCCGTTCCCTTTAATGAACAAGAAAGAGAAGTAGTTCTTTTGAGATGTCAGGAGAAGCTCATATCTGTTGTCGCTGAAGAAGAGGGAAAAAATGATGCACAAGTACAACAATCTTGTAATGAACCTGTTTCTAGAAAAATGCCAATGCCCCATGAAGTTCCAGCTACATGGAATAATTCATCACGCCTGCCATTTAGGACCCTAGAGGATGGTGCATCGTCTTTTGCCTTGAAACAGAAAACTCAAACACAAGAACAGAATTCAAACAGTGAAATACTTTCATCCGGATCTTCGATGAGTAATATGCAAGTAAAAAGAGTATCATCTTCTACGAGCTCTGTTAGCGGGACTAAGGACTTTATCGCTTTTAATAGAAGCCTAAGTGGCCGAACAAGGATGAGGTCACCTACCAAAGTGGATAGTTCCAAATTTGACATGGAGAAAAAACCTTGTAACAGACAGCAAAATTCCTTGCCTCATGCGAGGACATTAGAGAGGAAAAGAAGGACCCCAAATGCCACACAAGTTGAAGGTGCAGCTTCTGTTAATTCAATTGGTTTGAAGCCAAGAAATCTTCATTCTGATGCACTGAGGGGGAAAAGGAGGGAGTTCGACTCTTCCTCCATGAACAGTTCCAATGTCAAAAGCAAACAAGGTAGTCAGGGAAAAACAATGAAGGCTAATGACAACAAGACCAATGAGGTAGTTTCATTTACATATAATTCCCCTTTCAAGCAAAAGCTGGGAATACCTTCCGAAATGGAAGAGACAGACATCAATTATGAGTTGAAGAGATGTTTACAAAGACCTTCAACCATTAGAGTTGATGCTTTAGGTGCCTTTTTAGAACAAAAATTGAAGGAATTAACCTCTCAAGAAGATGAGGAGTTGGCTACAGGTGCTCCACCTAAAAAATCTAGTGCTATGATTCTTCAAGAGCTGATATCTGCTCTAGGTTCAGCGCAACTGCTCTGTCATGATGATCATCACATGCTCAATGAAAATGCTGATCTCCATGTAAGTCTTCTCTTTCTATATTGTCTTTCCACACTTGTATTTGACATGACATGCATTCGACACCAATTGATGAATATATGTTATGCTGACAAATTTAACTCATGCCAAATATTGGAGGTAGTGCTGAACTACAAGCATTGACAAGTGTTTGTTCTAAAGTCCAAACAGTCAAAATTGAGGCACTTGATTATGTTGTTAGATTACTTATGACATGTCTAAGATTAAAAATGATATTATACAACGAGTCAAGCTTTGGAATAACTCAAACAGGTCCACTGTTAGTGGTGAGAGAACTTTTAATGGCACTTGAACATCCATAACCTTGACCTGGTATGCTTTAAGGTCTAGTGAAGCAAAACATTTGCGTGGCATCATCTAAATGGAAATTGGCAGAAAGGATATCCAAACATTTGCTTTGCATCATATAAGTGAAATTTATTCTTGATGCCCTAAAGTGAGCAATTTTTTTTTGGGTCTTGCTTAAGGGCACTTGTTAAGGTTTCTAGGAATAGAAAAAACATCACAAGTTTCAATTTTTCTTCTCTCAGAAAAATAAAAAACCACACTTTCCAATAAATTTTTACCCCATTTAACTTCTTAACAAGTGCCCTGGGCACTTGTTAGCATTTTCCTTTTTTCTTTTTTTGTGTGTAGTTATGCTCAACTACCAATACATAGCTAGAGTGTTTGGATAATGAAAGTTAACAAAGACCAAAGCTGTTTTTTCATAACTCTTGTACACATGATATCATTTCATGGATATTTAGTTAGTGTCTTTGGTTGGCAATTTCCACATTTTTTTTAAGCATGTGAGCTGACTAGCATCAGTTACCTTTTTAAAATGGAATTATATTTCCTGAAACCAGTGCATATATTAGAGCCAGCCACTTGAGCTTTGTTGATCCACATTTGAGCATGATCTATGTTAATTGTAATATTATATCACAATTTGTACTTTTGTTGGTGAAGATATGCATTCTAACAGATTATATTTTGTTTCTATCCTATCAGTATGAAGCAAAACAAGGTAGGTTGTCAGGAACTTATTTCACTAGTAATCATCTTAGCCCTGGATCTGTTCTGGAAGCATCCTTTTCTTCAAGTAGTCTGGATGAAGGTTCAGGTATATTTGGCTTCAAAAATATTTTAATTATGCACCCATGAAACAATGATTTCTAATGTCAATATATTTAAAGGATGAAACTTAGGTGTTGTTCTTTGAGTGCCAACGTTGTTGTTCTTTAGTACAAGTACAACATGTGTATGTGTAACAACTATTACACGTTATACTTTTATTGATGAGTTGTTACTCATGTTATATTCTTATTAGAAAACAACACCACAAGCACCTAGACAACAATGCCTTAGTTTTGCTCTTATTTAACCCTTCTGTCTTTTGGGTCAAGTTCTCATGCTGATGTCTATGATCTTTGATTTAATTCCAGGGCATGGTTTTCATCCCGAGTCCTCAAGTTACTCATATGATCAACTGGAACAAGTCAGTCATGATACCGAGCTTTTAGATTCCGCAACATCCCTTAACAAAGGGAACAAAGGGATGATGCACAGTGAGAAACTGACTGATCTTGTCAACCATATTTCTAAGGCATTGCAGAGTTTATATTCTTTCGGGTCACGATTGACAACAAGCAGTCATATGAAAGATGTTATCTTGAATGCTGAATTGGTGCTTGGATTAACCACCAACCACAATGAGGATGATGTAGTGTCACAACTTCTAATTTCTAAGTTTCTCCTCAATGAATTGGACACTATGGCAGAAGATGCCACGTGGACAGATTTTAATGTCTTTGTTTGTAGTGAGGATTCTAAACAGAGAAAGGAACTAAAGGGATTTCTCTTTGATTGTGTTATAGAGTATCTAGAGTCTAACTGTTGCATATATTTTAACTGTGGATTCAAGGCGTGGACGAAACTTCCCTTATGCCTGAAAGCCGAGATGTTAATGTTAGCTCAAGAGGTCGAGAGGGAGATGAAGAGGTGGGCATCTATGGCTGGGATGGCACCTGATGAAATAATAGAATGGGAGATGAGCCACTCCCTTGGGAAATGGACTGATTTTGATATTGAAGCATTTGAGGCTGGTGCTGATATGGATGGGGACATAATGGAAATTTTGGTTGATGAAATTGTTGAAGACCTTGTAGGATGCAATCTAGGCTCCATTTGCTTCTAAAATTGCTTGGTAAACTCCCATCTCACCGGTCATTTATGTAGTGAGAAGTTATGATGTAAGAATCAAGGTGTATTTTTTGTACAAATGGGACTATGGTTTTCATTAGTAGACAAATATAGATCCAGGGATCTTTATCTTTGTTTTTTTTTCACGTGTGACGTGTGGATATAGCCTTTGATAACTAACCATAGCTGATTATTAAGAAAGTTGAAGGGTGCTACTGGTTTCAGCGTTTTCATAGAAACAAGAATCATCAAAACCAATTTAGGGACGGACTTTGATGAATAGATTTCCATCTCAGTTAAACTTGAATCAAATTATATTTCAAATCAATACATCTCATGGCCTCAATCAAGGCTCAATTCATCACAAAGATTTCTTATTTTTAAGAAAGGAATGTCAGAGAAACATTGGTTAGTTGTGCGAATGTAAGCGAAGCACCACATTTTGCTTTATATCAAAACAAAATGAACCAAGTTCCACAACATTGATACAACAGAAATATTCATGTAATATTCAGGTATGACATGTTCCAAAGTAAAACACACAAATATATTTAAAAATGTAAATGTGAGTAACTAAGTACTCTAAATTCCTTTAAAAAATACAAAACAAATAGAAAGAATGAAAAAACATGAGCTGTGAAAGCATCAACAGAAACCTCTCTAAGCTGCAAAGTGCAAACTAAATCAATTAAAAAAATAAAAAAATAAAATAAAATAAAACGTCAAGACTCTCTACAGCAGCTGCCACATTTAAAACTGCCTGTACCCAAAACCACTTCTCCCAACAACTCTGCCACTCCTTCCTCCTCTACTTTCACCATTAATAGCACTTGCAGTGGCCTTAGAAAAACTCCTGAGTTCATCGATACTAGCATAGCTCTTCCTTGCCATCAAAACCCTCCTTTTGTCCCCAGCTCCACTTGCTGACACACTCCCTCTTGAACTGCACAAAACCCCACCAGCACCACCACTCCCTTTCTTAATTGATGGAGGTGTCAACTCCATCACTGAAGGTAACATATTCACCACTGGCTTTCTATTCTCCTTCCTCAACACTGCAGTGAAATCTGGCACAGACTGAGCAACAACTGAACAAGAAGAAGAAGAAGAAGAAGACCCTTTTATCCCTGATGCCAAACCACCACCTTGAAACTTTACCTGTTTCTAGGAAGCACACATATAGATACTATGAGATATGAGATACTAAAACATTTTAAACAAAGTATCTAAAAGTAAAAAGTATTGATATTGGTGCTGCATAGACCTGTTTTCTTGGTGGGGTTGGTAGTTTTGTGTCCACATTCCTATATTCTCCTTCTGCATGTTGTTGGTCTTCTGGCCTTAGGTACTTCATTAGCAGCTTTTTTTCCCTCAGCTCAGAATAAGCTTTGTATCTTGGTCCTCTCTCCATGTCCATAATGAAAATGTGACTCATAGGAAGAAGAAGAGAATCAAGAGAATTGTTTTGGTGTCGTTGAAAAAGATAGACGTTGGTGTCTGCTGCTACTGCCATCATGCGTTTTTGTTGTTGTTGTTGTTATTGTTTTTATTTGATTGATTGATTAATAGTTCTGTGGCTTTTTCTTGGGTTCTATTAACTTTCACTACTTTTTTTACTATTAAAATATTTGATTTTGCAACGGTCTAGTTAATCTAACTAGGAGAGAGAACAGAAAACCCTCCTTCTCTGTTCTAACGTTTTAATTCGAGTGGATCCCATTCCCATGTTTATATTCTAACGTTTTATGATTGACAAATACTCCAACCTATTTATTTGTCACGAAGAAATTTTTCGTTTCTTATTTACTTTTTTCATTAATAAGTTCAAAAATTAATAATTGTGATTTATTATGTTTATATCCATTTAATATATATTTTTTTTAATCCAAAAGTTTTGACCATTGAAAGATGCATTGATTTTAAGAAATGACTATATGTTAATATAAAAAATCAGGGTAATTTAACTATAAAAAAACCCATCGTAATAATTAATTATTGAGAATGGAGGAGAAAGGAGAAGAGAGAAGAAAAGATTGGAGGAGAAAAAAACATAAATATGAATAAATGTATGCTCAGAAAAAAAAAATAGGATATTTATGTATTGGATTTGTAAACGGTCAAAACAGATTAAAAAGAAAAACCAATATAATTAATATTTTTAGATCGAAAAGAGTATTTAATTAAATAATGAAAAAAAACTTAACGATTTAGAAAAAAAACATTAAAAAAATAATAACTTTATTAAAATTAATCCAATCATTACATTTATTAAAAAAAAATATGTTTTTTTATTATTATAATGAGAAAGACAAATACTTTCTCCTTTTCAACATAATTATCTTTTAAAGTAATAGTTAGGGATAAGAATGAGTTGGCATATGGCTCGACTCACTTAAAGTCTAACTCAGCTCATTTAAGAAAAAGATTATGTTTAAGCTTTTTAAAAAGTATATATATGTGTGTGTGTGCGCGCACCTAGGGTATCATCCAGCCGATAACTAACGACTAATCCCCTCCGAGGCATAGAGATCACCGAAGTGGGTTTTGCCTCTACCAACAAAGTCTTTTCCATATCCACGGCAGAGATCGGTTAAGAAACTCAGCTATTTACCAATTGTGTTGGGCCATATTGGTAAAAGTTCATAAGAAGCCTATTAGGTTCATCAAGTCGACCTATTTAACATTATGATATTTTAAATATTTTTTGTATTCCCAACTTTGTATGATTAGTTAAAAAAGTAACCCACTACTAAGTTTAGTTAGATAATTTTTGAGCCAAATTTCATCCAGGCCTCTTTGGCCCAGTTCGATCATGGCTTGAGCCCGAATCCGATCGGGTAGTCTGAATTGTTAACTCAAGAGTGGATCAGTGGAGAGATAGTGTGTTTTATTTTTAGACTCACAATACTCAATCTAATAAAATATAAAATTGTGATTCTAGGGCTTAGGAATAAGAATTGAGTTTTATATTTTTATTTATAATCTAATTTCATGGAATTGAGTATGGAATTATGATTCCAATTTCAAATGCAAAACCAAACACCAAAATTTCAATTCAACCCCAAATTACATACTCAATTCCACGTGTCAAACAGAGCATTAGCCTAACCGTTATACCACAGCATGTTGTTGATAATATTCCAATTAGTGTAATTATCACGTAATTAGAAAGTTAAAAACAATATTTCATTGGTTGAACCAGTTGTCTAGTATTTCTGCCGAATTTAATAACATGTCCGTTTAAATCCAATTCCAAAAAAATAATAACATGCCCGTTTGTTTCGAGCTTCTACTGTTAAATACTTAGGGTGCACGATGAATTGGCTCCACACATTCACTATTTAGTGCTGTTTAGTAGGTAGAAATAGAAAGATTGACTTGATTGGTTCATAACTGTTAAATAATCTTTGGTTAGCATTTTTTTTTTTTACTTATGTAAGGATATCTTTTCTTGTTTAGTAGGAATATAATTTTCCCATCTAACCATTTGTTAAAAAAAAATTTATATATATGAGAACGAGTGACTTTACACAAAGATGGATATATAGATTTTTTTTTTTTTGGGGGGGTTACAAGTGATAGTAAACAGAATAAGGTAACCATGGATCTCATCTCTGCCCGAAACTGGCGGTTCATTTGAGAAATATTTAAACTTTATGGTACTTGTATTTTTGCCTTGTATTGAATCTAGTGACGTGGTGGTTGAACCCGTTCAACACTAAGGTCCTTACAGCTTCAACTCCTTGCTCCAATGACTCATCAATCTGACATTAAAAAAAAAAAAAACTCGTTCCCATCAAATTTCTAACAAAGAAAAAATATAGGAGCATAATTCATAACACATGCAAAATTGTGTGCCATAAATAGGCTTCTTAATCTTCCTGTTGTTTTTGTAACTCGTAAGTAACACTAACTGAAATCTTGTGCTTTATGTAACTTCTCAATTTCTTCTTTATATTCTCCAAATATATACTTATGCATTTAGTTGCAATGCACCATCAGTGTAAAAGTTCTTTACACTATCATGTATTTCCTCTTGTCGCCTATAAAATACACAAAAACAATGATGCAATTACAGTAAAATGATAAAGAAGAACTAGACACCTCTATCCCTTTAGTTCATCATGGCTTCTTTCAACCTTCATTTACATCCGAACATGCTAATTTCTCAATGCACCTACTATTTTCTTACCATAATGGCAACCTTGCAAATTACATCGCGATGCGAATATAATGAGAGCAAAATTTACATGAACACGTGTTAAATGGATACACAAATAATAATGTAGATCAGATTTTATTAAATTAGTTTTAACAAGGGTTTTATTATCATTCTAGTAGCTATTTTTAATGAGCCTATCATGTATTGCCACATCATTAAAAAAATGATTCAATAACTATCTTAAAAATCATGTGATTGGTTCAGTGTAACAAACTTTGCTTTGATGGTGCATCATAAAACTCTAATTATAGCCATATTCTAAGTTGTACTTACACTTTTAATGAAACATCATAATACACGTAAAGTATTTTACAGCTAGCAAAACCATAAAGTTGCTGCGCATTAACAAAAAAACTGAACAAATTTACACTTGGCACAATGACTAGAACGTGTTACCTGCTTTCTCTCCACTGAACTGAACTTCTGAAGTAGAAAAGCTTTTACATCCATGGTTCCAGGAGGATTTCCAATTCCTACAATATAAATTTCGAAATATAATACTGCCGAACAACTGAAGAGAAAATATATCAACTTATCAAGTGATTCTAGGCAAGGAACTAACCAATGGCAAGTCGAGGAAATTCACGGGAACCATCCAAATGGCCCATTACATCTTTCAATCTGAAACAATTTAAAAGCAGTAGAAGAATTCATGACCCACTATAGAGAATTCTGCTAGCAGTTCCTAAATAAGTTTTAAAAAAACAAGGTTTGCAAGATTGCGATAGAGATCTAATATGTTGGATAAAATTTAAAGATGAATCTGATGTTTATAAGTTTATTGATAGAACACATTGATATCTAGATGTCTATATCATAGACTGAAGAACAACTAGCAAGATAGCTCTCTTCTACTCCAGGATATTTGAGAGTCCTTGGCTCCCTTCCCCTTGTTCTTCCTATCTCAATCAATCACTCCTGTTACTAACTCGAAGCTGTTTTTGTGCCTAATACATTGTTCAACTATCACCTGTCTGATGGACAGTTATTTCTGTTAGTAACAGACTTAGCCGGTTAGCCCCAATCCTCTTCTCTCACCCTTATCTAACCCCTATTGAAAGTAAGCAACAAGCAAGGGTATATTTGCACTTAATTTATCTAAAATGTATTAAAATATTAACCCACATAATTTAAGAGTAGATACACCCTACTTGCTCACTTTACAGTTTACACACACTCACTCACTCTATGGGACCCTTTACTTGGAGGTTTGCTAACTCTGTCATGCCAATAAAAAAATTTGGAACAATTTTTCATCTAAATGCAGCAAATAAAAAATTTGAAAAAAATATATATATAATTGAGAGGCTACTTGTTACTGATGCCAAAATTCAAATCATTATCCTGGTTTAGAACATAACCAAGAGTCAATCAAGTTAAAGTTCAACCAGCATACTTATACTTTGGAGTTGAAGCAATCAGTGATAAAGCTATGCCAACAAACCACACTCACCTTTAAGAGCTAAGAAAACTTCAATAACCCAATTTACCTTATTTGACTATATATGCATCCAAAATCCCTACCGCTAACCTTGGATAACTTAATTCATTTCTGTCTTATGTCAAAAAAATTAGAAAAAATCTGTTCATTGTCTGACAATTCATAATTCACAAGTTATAGGATTTGTTTAACTAACAATTCTTACATTTGAAATCATATTTTGTTATGATATATCAAATATCTTCATGATGTCAATATTATAAACCATGTTATGGGAAATTCAACAAGCATTACCCATTATGATGCCCATGTCCACCTTTATGTTGAAGCCTTAAAACACCATTTGGAAGGCTCATTTCATCATAAACCTGCATAAAAATCCCCACAAAAAGAAAATTTAGAAAAAGGACAAACTGTCGCCAATTACATTCAAACAGAAGTAATGGAAGAAATACATACTAGTAGAATATGACGCAAAGGTACTTTATAATATGCAGCAAGTGGTCCAACCTTTAAGAATGACAAGAATAAAATAAAATCAGGGATACAAAGTGACAGACCATAATAGTTTGTGAGAATACACAACAGATGGGCATCAAACTAGATCATTGATCCATAACTAGTTTCAATATTTGTAGCAATGTATATATAAAATGTAGCTATTGTGATGTTGAGAACTAACCGATTCCCCACTAAAATTCATATACGTTTGAGGCTTTGCCAGCAAAACTGGTACCTCTCCTATAGAACCTGCACAGACCACAGACGAAAACATGATTTAATGTTACAGTTACCATGAATATGAATCTAGTAACTATGAGGGAAAAAGTACGAAACATAAAATGAATGGTAGCAGATTATGCAGTATGCACCTATTCCAATCAAGGCCTTTGACTGTATCACGTTCATCCGAATCCCTTCTGCTTGAGAAATGCTGTCAATTATTTCAAATCCAACCTAATAGAGAGAAAACTGTAAGATCCACCACAAATCCAGAAGTGCATTCAGGTTCAAGCGCATAAACAAAGTAAAGAATAATTACGTTGTGCCTAGTGCCGTGGTATTTTGACCCTGGGTTACCCAAGCCAGCGATAAGCCAAGGAGTATATTCCACTTTAGCTCTTCCATTGTTTGTCTCCGATACGGAACAACGAACAGAAAACCTTCTTTTGCCTAACGACGGATCTATTATATAACGAGGGCAATGGGGATAGGTTGTAGAAAAGGCTGGGGCAGATGCCGCATGCAACATTGAGCTATGGAAAAAAATGAAAGGGGAAATGATGATCAACAAACATTTCATCATATAATTCATAAACAAAACAACAACAACAATAACTACTAAACCTAATCTCACTGGGTGTGGCTGCCATTGAGCCTATCAAAAACCAAGATTTCAGTAAATTTCAATTTCAGAGACAGTCATACTACTTGAAATTGGTAGATTGTCTCTGAAATGAGTGGCTGCTCAATTTAGTATAGTCCGGTCTGTGAGCCATATTACGGACCGGACCGCTCAATTTAGTATAGTCCGGTCCAGTTCGGTCCGGTCTATTTTGCTTAATTAGTTAATTATTGGATTAAAAAAAAAAAAAAAAACCCAGATCTGATCAGCAAAGGAGTAACCAAGAACACCGTTCTCAACGAAGAAAATCTTAAAAAATACAAATAATCAGTTCAATCAACTCAAAAAATCCAACCATCAGATGGCATTATGAACAACATATCCCCTGTAACCCTCAATGATTCACAGTTTGAATCCATTATAACATCAATTAGAAAGAATATTTGACTCAAGCAAAATAATGCCCTGATAAATGTATAACAAGACTGATTGGTTCAATTAAGGAGAAGGGAGAAGGGAGAAGCAAACCTGGTCGCTGGAGGTTGGAGGCGGAGGCGGAAGCGGAGGGGACGACAGTGAACGAAGACAGCGACGGCGGAGACTCGAACGAAGGAGAGGGGACGACACGAAGTTTGAGACGGCTGTGAGTTTGAGACGGCTGTGAGGGTTGTGAAGCTTTTTAGTTTTAGATATGTAGGTTTTTTTTTTTTTTTTTTATTAATAATTAGTAAGCCTATCGGTCCGGTCCGGTCCAGCGGTCTAAAAATATCTGGGACCGTGGACCGGACCGTTCAAGTACGGTTTAATTTTTTTGGGATCAGACCGGACCGTGAGACCAGACCGGATTGCATTTTTCGGTCTGATCCGAGCGGTCTCGCGGCCTCGGATCGGATCGCTTACACCCCTAGAAAAAAGTAGGCACATACTTGATAAATATTATTTTATTTTTCATTAATAAATTAATATTTAATCCAAGAGTTAGTACAAGTGGTTAAGTCGTGGGACATGCTATTAACAAAAGTTTGAACCTCAGATTTGAAAATACTTTACAAAGCAATAAATCATTGTGTCACTAATCTCATTATTATTTAATGCCCAAACAAATATATTTAAGATAAACTTGAATATTATGTAATGATACTTCTAAAATAATATGATTATATTATTGTATGATATTTTTAGTTTGGGTCTCCCAAACTTGTTGTTCAAGCTCTTACAATGATTGTGGTCCCAAAACCTTTTTTTTCCTCACACTTTTCTACTCGCATAATTGTTGAAATCCGTGTGAAGCTTTTCTTTATATGATTAATTGTATTGTTGTGAATTAATAGACATTAATATTTTTTTATTTCATATGTATTGTTTATATAATTTTTTTTGTTTCATATGTATTTTCTTACAACAATATATAGTTAATACAATTTTTCCCAATTATACTTTTATTTATCACTTTTTTTTTCGCCTTTAATCACTTTCTCTTCTTTAAACAATGGTTATATAAGAATATTATAATCAAAATACTCCTTATTCTTACATCATTTAATCATTTTTTAACACTCATTCATAACCTTAAAATACTATATTTTTGAAATGGAGAGAATAGTAATTTGAGAAACAGGAGAAATGCTACTCAATTTTTGTTACTATAATTTCAATTACTTTCAAGTTTGTGATAAATTTGGGGGCCTCAAATTTTTATTCGCCCCGGGCCCATAAAATGTTAGGACCGGGCCTGCTAATAATTATTGAGAAGGGACGAGAAAGGAGAAGAGAGAAGAAAAAATTGGAGGAGAAAAAAACGTAAATATGAATAAATGTATGCTCAGGAAAAAAAGGATATTTATGTATTAGATTTGTAAACGGTCAAAACAGATTAAAAAGAAAAACCAATATAATTAATACTTTTAGATCGAAAAGAGTATTTATTTAAATAATGAAAAAAAAACTTAACGATTTAGAAAAAAAAACATTAAAAAAAGAATTATTTTATTAAAATTAATCCAATCATTACATTTATTAAAAAAATATGTTTTTTTTTATTATTATAATGAGAAACACAAATACTTTCTCCTTTTCAACATAATTATCTTTTAAAGTAATAGTTAGGGATAAGAATGAGTTGGCATATGACTCGACTCACTTAAAGTCTAACTCAGCTCAACTCATTTAAGAAAAAGATTATGTTTAAGCTTTTTAAAAAGTATATATATATATATATATATATATATATATATATATATATATATGTAGGTGTGCACCAAGGGTATCCTCCAGCCGATAGCCGACGACTAATCCCCTCCGAGGCGTAGAGATCACCGAAGTGAGTTTTGCCTCTACCAACAAAGTCTTTTCCATATCCACGGCAGGGATCGGTTAAGAAACTCAGCTATTTACCAACTGTGTTGGGCCATGTTGGTAAAAGTTCATATATTTAAATAGGCTTAACTCAAGCTTTATAAGAAGCCTATTAGGTTCATCAAGTCGACCTATTTAACATTATGATATTTTAAATATTTTTTGTATTCCCAACTTTGCATGATTAGTTAAAAAAGTAACCCACTATTAAGTTTAGTTAGACAATTTTTGAGCCAAATTTCATCCAGGCCTCTTTGGCCCAGTTCGATCATGGCTTGAGCCCGAATCCGATCGGGTAGTCTGAATTGTTAACTCAAGAGTGGATCAGTGGAGAGATAGTGTGTTTTATTTTTAGACTCACAATACTCAATCTAATAAAATATGAAATTGTGATTCTAGGGCTTAGGAATAAGAATTAAGTTTTTATATTTTTATTTATAATCTAATTTCATGGAATTGAGTATGGAATTATGATTCCAATTTCAAATGCAAAACCAAACACCAAAATTTCAATTCAACCCCAAATTACATACTCAATTCCACGTGTCAAACAGAGCATTAGCCAACATGATTAAACCATGTATTAAAAAAAAACTTCAAGCAGTAACCGTTATACCACAGCATGTTGTTGATAATATTCCAATTAGTGTAGTTATCACGTAATTAGAAAGTTAAAAACAATATTTCATTGGTTGAACCAGTTGTCTAGTATTTCTGCCGAATTTAATAACATGTCCGTTTAAATCCAATTCCAAAAAAATAATAACATGCCCCTTTGTTTCGAGCTTCTACTGTTAACTACTTAGGGTGCACGATGAATTGGCTCCACACATTCACTATTTAGTGCTGTTTAGTAGGTAGAAATAGAAAGATTGACTTGATTGGTTCATAACTGTTAAATAATCTTTGGTAAGCATTTTTTTTTACTTATGTAAGGATATCTTTTCTTGTTTAGTAGGAATATAATTTTCCCATCTAACCATTTGTTAAAAAAAAATTATATATATGAGAACGAGTGACTTTACACAAAGATGGATATATAGATTTTTTTTTGGGGGGTTACAAGTGATAGTAAACAGAATAAGATAACCATGGATCTCATCTCTGCCCGAAACTGGCGGTTCATTTGAGAAATATTTAAACTTTATGGTACTTGTATTTTTGCCTTGTATTGAATCTAGTGACGTGGTGGTTGAACCCGTTCAACACTAAGGTCCTTACAGCTTCAACTCCTTGCTCCAATGACTCATCAATCTGACATTAAAAAAAAAACTCGTTCCCATCAAATTTCTAACAAGGAAAAAATATAGGAGCATAATTCATAACACATGCAAAATTGTGTGCCATAAATAGGCTTCTTAATCTTCCTGTTGTTTTTGTAACTCGTAAGTAACACTAACTGAAATCTTGTGCTTTATGTAACTTCTCAATTTCTTCTTTATATTCTCCAAATATATACTTATGCATTTAGTTGCAATGCACCATTAGTGTAAAAGTTCTTTACACTATCATGTATTGCCACATCATTAAAAAAAATGATTCAATAACTATCTTAAAAATCATGTGATTGATTCAGTGTAACAAACTTTGCTTTGATGGTGCATCATAAAACTCTAATTATAGCCATATTCTAAGTTGTACTTACACTTTTAATGAAACATCATAATACACGTAAAGTATTTTACAGCTAGCAAAACCATAAAGTTGCTGCGCATTAACAAAAAAACTGAACAAATTTACACTTGGCACAATGACTAGAACGTGTTACCTGCTTTCTCTCCACTGAACTGAACTTCTGAAGTAGAAAAGTTTTTACATCCATGGTTCCAGGAGGATTTCCAATTCCTACAAAATAAATTTCGAAATATAATACTGCCGAACAACTGAAGAGAAAACATATCAACTTATCAAGTGATTCTAGGCAAGGAACTAACCGATGGCAAGTCGAGGAAATTCACGGGAACCATCCAAATGGCCCATTACATCTTTCAATCTGAAACAATTTAAAAGCAGTAGAAGAATTCATGACCCACTATAGAGAATTCTGCTAGCAGTTCCTAAATAAGTTTTAAAAAAACAAGGTTTGCAAGATTGCGATAGAGATCTAATATGCTGGATAAAATTTAAAGATGAATCTGATGTTTATAAGTTTATTGATAGAACACATTGATATCTAGATGTCAATATCATAGACTGAAGAACAACTAGCAAGATAGCTCTCTTCTACTCCAGGATATTTGAGAGTCCTTGGCTCCCTTCCCCTTGTTCTTCCTATCTCAATCAATCACTCCTGTTACTAACTCGAAGCTGTTTTTGTGCCTAATACATTGTTCAACTATCACCTGTCTGATGGACAGTTATTTCTGTTAGTAACAGACTTAGCCGGTTAGCCCCAATCCTCTTCTCTCACCCTTATCTAACCCATATTGAAAGTAAGCAACAAACAAGTAAGGGTATATTTGCACTTAATTTATCTAAAATGTATTAAAATATTAACCCACATAATTTAAGAGTAGATACACCCTACTTGCTCACTTTACAGTTTACACACACACACACACACTCACTCACTCTATGGGACCCTTTACTTGGAGGTTTGCTAACTCTGACATGCCAATAAAAAAATTTGGAACAATTTTTCATCTAAATGCAGCAAATAAAAAATTTGGAAAAAATATATATATAATTGTGAGGCTACTTGTTACTGATGCCAAAATTCAAATCATTATCCTGGTTTAGAACATAACAAGAGTCAATCAAGTTAAAGTTCAACCAACATACTTATACTTTGGAGTTGAAGCAATCAGTGATAAAGCTATGCCAACAAACCACACTCACCTTTAAGAGCTAAGAAAACTTCAATAACCCAATTTACCTTATTTGACTATATATGCATCCAAAATCCCTAACGCTAACCTTGGATAACTTAATTCATTTCTGTCTTATGTCAAAAAATTTAGAAAAAATCTGTTCATTGTCTGACAATTCATAATTCACAAGTTATAGGATTTGTTTAACTAACAATTCTTACATTTGAAATCATATTTTGTTATGATATATCAAATATCTTCATGATGTCAATATTATAAACCATGTTATGGGAAATTCAACAAGCATTACCCATTATGATGCCCATGTCCACCTTTATGTTGAAGCCTTAAAACACCATTTGGAAGGCTCATTTCATCATAAACCTGCATAAAAATCCCCACAAAAAGAAAATTTAGAAAAAGGACAAACTGTCGCCAATTACATTCAAACAGAAGTAATGGAAGAAATACATACTAGTAGAATATGATGCAAGGGTACTTTATAATATGCAGCAAGTGGTCCAACCTTTAAGAATGACAAGAATAAAATAAAATCAGGGATACAAAGTGACAGACCATAATAGTTTGTGAGAATACACAACAGATGGGCATCAAACTAGATCATTGATCCATAACTAGTTTTAATATTTGTAGCAATGTATATATAAAATGTAGCTATTGTGATGTTGAAAACTAACCGATTCCCCACTAAAATTCATATACGTTTGAGGCTTTGCCAGCAAAACTGGTACCTCTCCTATAGAACCTGCACAGACCACAGACGAAAACATGATTTAATGTTACAGTTACCATGAATATGAATCTAGTAACTATGAGGGAAAAAGTACGAAACATAAAATGAATGGTAGCAGATTATGCAGTATGCACCTATTCCAATCAAGGCCTTTGACTGTATCACGTTCATCTGAACCCCTTCTGCTTGAGAAATGCTGTCAATTATTTCAAATCCAACCTAATAGAGAGAAAATTGTAAGATCCACCACAAAACCAGAAGTGCATTCAGGTTCAAGCGCATAAACAAAGTAAAGAATAATTACGTTGTGCCTAGTGCCGTGGTATTTGTTGGAGAGTGTCCTAGTGGCAATCGTATTTTCTCTTTTACTTGTACTTATTTCATGTTTATGGATTATTACTATTAATAATAATGAGGCATTTCATTTATTATATTTATGCTTTAATTGTTTAATTAAAATAGATGTAATAAAGTCCTTAGGATTATAAGTTCAATGTCATAAGAATATCAAGTACATGACTTGATAGTGAGATCTTATTGATTAATAATTATCCTTAAAGATTCCCTAGTCGAGTATTATAGTTAATAAGGACAACTATAATACATCGAGACTAGTATGTGGCAGACTGATGACTGTATCTCACCGGTCATGGATATGGGATATCAAGTCTTCACGTAAGTACACATTGGGACAATTGTGTACTGGATTGACCCGCCATGAGAATGCTACATGGGTTATTAAGTGAGTGTCATAAGCGATTCTCATAGTGACAATGGTGTACATGGTCCTTCGACCTGAAGTCGCTACGGTTCCCAACATGAGGAATTATATGCTTTCACGCAATCAAACGTCATCTTTAACCAGGTGATCATAACGGTTGTAGTCGGGTATATGACAAATCATGTAGAGGGATGTGAGTGACGTAGATGGGATTTGTCCTTCCTTATTAATAGGAATTATATCTCTGGGCCCCTTGATTGAGTGAGACGTTGAAATGTATGGTCATACTCAAGACAGTCAATATGAGATATTGACGAGACTGTTGGAAACCAACAAGCGGGCTAAGAAAATACTAGAGGGGAGGGGGTGAATAGTATTTTGAAGCACTAATACCAAATATTTCGAATGATAATTGAAGAATGGATCTAAGACTGAATTTTCTGGAATCAGACACGAAATACTCGAGTCTTTTGTGAAATACTCGAGTTTTTCGGGATGAGCAACTCGACTCTTTCTAAATATACTCGAGTTTTTCCTGACAGATAGCAGTAAAACCAGAAACGAAAATCCAGCAATTTAACTCAAATCAATTCAATACTAAACAGGAACTTATCCAACAGATTAGCAAGCAATCTAAATAAACTTTTAACACCAAGATTCCTTGAACTTGCTACCTAATTGTATAAATCCTAATAGTTTGAAATGACTTAAGTTGATTGAGCTAGAAAGTAGATTAAAAGCAATAAACCAACACTCAAGCAATTTTCTCCTGGTTCACTCCAACAATGAGCTACATCCAGTCCTCCTAATCACTTAGGAGTTTCTACTAATAATCAAATTGTTAGAAATTACAAGGATTGCTTGAGAATGGCCTCACTCAACCTAACCCTTCAAGAGTGTACCAAACTCTTGATTTCTACCCCAATTTGATTCCGGTGATTGAAGAACTCTTCAAAAGCTTCCTTGAACTCCCTTCAAGAAACTCCACCAGGCTAGGAACCTCCTAGTCTTGTGCTTGAGAACCTCTCAAGACTCCAACACCCTAAGCCACTTAGGGTTTTCTTGGGAACAATCCAAGACTTTGAATAATCAAGCTTTTTGTATGTGTATTACTAATCTCACAATGGATTAGCACAAATAAGCACAACTCAATGTATGAATTGAGGCCTAAAACTCAACTTGGAATAAAATGACAATATGAGTGAGAAGTTGAGCTTTTTGGGAATTAACACTTGAGAAGAGGAAATTAAGAAAGCTTGAATCAATATGATCTTGTGTCTTGTTTGATCTTGCACAAAATCAAAGAGAATTTTTACAATAAGGTTCTGAAATGCACTCTTGGGTTGGATGAGACTCAAATGCCCTCAATTGGGTTTTTGAGTCTCTCCAACGTTCATTTTTGCTGACTTGACAAAAATACTCGAGTCTTTTATGAAATACTCGAGTCTTTTTGATCAGTCACGAGTGATTTGGTGCACGAACAAGACTAACGGTCATATTTGCTGACCTGGCACAAATACTCGAGTGTTTTACAGAATACTCGAGTATATACTCGAGTCTTTCTCAAAATACTCGAGTATTTTGATCAGACATGAGAAAAATTAATTTTCAATTTTATTTTTCCTCTCAAGTATTAATTTTAGTTAATCTCAACCTAATAGTCATATAAAATTTTATTCCTAGAAGAGACTAACTATTTCTACCCACTCTCAACCACTCTCAACATAAATTAGAAATTTACAATTAATATTTGATTGAGAATGATTGGGCACTTGTCTTCTTTTCTTGACTTGTTGTTGTTGTTGATGTTGCAATGTCTTCAAGGCTTGATTGTTAATTACTTTGTCATCATCAAAATATAATCCACATAATTAGGAGCATTGAATTTACAATCTCCCCCTTTTTGGTGATGACAAAATAATTAACACTTGTACCATTTGTTGAGCTTGAAACCACTTGAAGGTGCAACTCCCCCTCACTATAGGATCCTTTTCACCTATCTAAAAATTCAGCTTGTGCAAGAGGTTAAGACAATTTAATTTTAGCACCAAGCCTATGGTATTAGAGTATTCAACATTTATCAGAGTATATACCATAAGTAGAAAAATTTAGGTGCAACAATATCAAGACAAGTGTATAATATCTCTCCCCCTTTTTGTCATGATCCAAAAAGGTGTAACAATTGAGAAAAAGATCAAGGGAGGATAGGTGCATAATTGGAATACCCCATAACCAACTATGCAATAAAACAAAGACATAATAAAAATAAAGAGCTCCCCCTGAAGCTATGCAAAAAAAAACACCATAAAGAAAACTAAAATCATTAACACCATAATAACACCATGGTTTTAAAAAGGTCCAAACAAAAAACAATAACAAACCCAAAGAGTCAACCACCAAGTTTTCAAAATACATAAAATGCAACAAAGGCCAACATAAAGAAAACTAAGATAAAATCCAAAGGACAACATCATCAAAACATGGATGGAGCAGGATCATCTGGAGGAGGATAAAACCGAGAGAAGGAAAAGGGGTTCGCAAAAACTCGAGTCTGAGGGGCTGTGAGTATATATAAATGTTCCAAAATACTCGAGTATATTCATAAATACTCGAGTTGTTCTTGACTAAAGACTCGAATTTTTCACCATATACTCGAGTTGTTCGTGACTCATCCCCAGGTCTGCCCAGAAACTCGAGTATAAAACCAAATACTCAAGTTTGGTCAGATCACCAAAATTTCAGGAAAAATTTAAAATACTCGAGTTTTTGGCAAATACTCGAGTTTGGCCTGAAAGTTCAAAAATTGGGGTTTACGAAAGACTCGAGTGTTTTGAGAAACACTCGAGTATTTTTGTCAGACCTTGATTAAAAACTTTTTCAATTTAAAACTGATTTAATTTTGAATTAATATACTCGAGTGTTTTTAGAAAAACTCGAGTATTTTGACAGAACAGAATGGAGAGAATAGTAATTTGAGAAACAGGAGAAATGCTACTCAATTTTTGTTACTATAATTTCAATTACTTTCAAGTTTGTGATAAATTTGGGGGCCTCAAATTTTTATTCGCCCCGGGCCCATAAAATGTTAGGACCGGGCCTGAACTCACCGGAGAAGAGATAAGATTAGGGCACCGAGTTGAAGATTGGGTGAAATATCGGAGTCGAAGCTGCTACTGTTTGGGAGGAATGTCAGGGGAAGGTCAAGGGGGTTATTATTAATTACTCCTTCCGGTCCTATTTATAAGTCACATTCTAGAATAATTGTTTGATCCTATTTATTAGTCACTTTGTATTTTCTAGGAGGCATTTATTGCTATTTTCTCTTATTTGCCCTTTGCCAATTAATGTGAAGTAATACAATGTGAAATTCCCAATGCAAGTTAAGGGGGTAAGATTGTAATGTTGAAGTATTTTTTTAAAGTTTCAAAAAACCTAACTACCCTCCTTGGTCCATGTGATATGGTTAAGTATGCCTTATAAATAGGACAAGAGGGAGTATTAATTTTTTACGAGTAGTTTTTTTCCCTCTTCTCAATTTTTTTTTCTTTTTATATTTTGAATTAATACTATAAAAATAAAAATATCCCTAGGTGCCTAAGATAGTATCCCTCTCTAACTCTAAAACACCCAATGTTAAAGTTCTATAAAACTTTCCTGCAATAATAATAACAGGGAAACAGTATTGAAGCTTCGATAATTAGTTCCAAATGAGTATCTTCAAGCTTGAAGAGTAGAAGAATAGCACCCTGCGAATCAATGGCCCTTGCAAACCCTAGCCTCTGCGGCTCAGCAAAGGGGAAATGAGAAGAAGAATTGAGAAGCACCTAGCTTAGCTACTCAGCAATGCACACGTCGTCATTTGGAAGTGGAATATACTTTGCTAGTTTTAAACTCGTGCAGTGCAATGCACGGGTTTTGGTTTGTTTGTTGACAGGGAAAATGCATAAAAAAATTTGTCCCAAATAAAAGGTAAAGTAATGAATAAATAAAGCAAATCAAGTTAAATAAATGAAGTTTCTAGACGGCACAAGAAATTATCTTTTTATGTTGCAACTCAACTGATCCATAATTACATTAAAGAGCAGTTATGCAAATTGCAATAGTAAAGGATTTCTATTCTAATATGGTTTATTGAGTGATTAAATATGATTATTCCTTTGTAATTAGGTTACAATGAAGTAACTATAGTTATAAAATATAAACAATTTGCCTATAGGTAGTTTTGATCTTCAAAAAAATGTTTCATGGTCTCTTTCGAGAAAGACCAATCTTTCTTCTAGGTCATAGCAATCACATTATTTAACTTGAAAATTGCAGGTCTTCATGGAGGCTACAAGGCAATAAATAAACAATACAAAACAAATGCAAAGGTTGATTCATTTGGTTCCAAAATTCAGACCATAAAATGTTGGATCTTACAAAATTCCTTCGCATCCATCATAAAAACCAATATTTTCTATCATAAAGATATAGGATAATAGGAAGTTAACATACTAGATTCCCCATGTCTGTGCACTCCACCAATCCCACCAGTGACAAAGACGGGAATACCAACCTGCAAAAAATTAAAAACGTACTGCAGTGAAACCAAAATGGCATGCTACAAAAGGCGGAGCAAGAAATGGATTACATTACGAAACTATGAATTCAGTATATAGTAAAGTCACCTTGAAGCAAAAAAACATTGTTGCAGAAACAGTAGTAGCTCCATTTCTACCACTAGCCACCTAAAAATTACACATGTTAGTAGTATATATAGGCATTGTGTAAACTGAAAAACCAATGAAGGTGTACTATGATTGTGGGTGAGTAAAATGTATAAACTCTTTTGGTGATATAGCACTAGTCATGGAAAGTTCACTTCCTACGATTACTTTGAACCTGACTATAGAACATAATGCGAAAAGCACTCACAACATATGCAATGTTCCTTCGAGCGATTTTTTGAGCTTTTTTTCGCAGAGTAGCAAGCCTTTCAAGTTCCTCCACACTTAGACCTGCATACATATGATAAAACAAACAAGTAAGCAAAACAAAAGCTCTCCAATTCGGCAAAGAATATCAAAGATTATATATATATATATATTATAAGCAAAAGATTTCATTCCAAACTCCAAAAGGTAAACTTTTGGGAAAGAAGTACACCGATAGGAACCGAAAGATTCCGAACGCCAATAATACAAAAACAAAAAATATGAAACGAACCCCAATCACAAGAAGACTGCTAACAACAAAAACACCTATTGCCCAAAACCTGCAACACGAAAAAACCTCGATGGAAAAAAGATGCAGGAGAACCATGCAGAACCTAGCAGCGCACACCCAGCAACAAAAACAGACTCAACTAGCTAATTACGCTCACAGACCAAAACAACACTACTCCACCTTTTCATGACTGAACCAAACCGCTATGGACTTCGAATTTCCTTCCTTAGAAACACCAAAATGAGGCAACTCAAACCTTCACACTCCAAACTCAACTCTAATACACCTAGAAATGGATCCTCTTATCAACTGTCACTCTCATAACCCTCAGATATTAATTTCTTATATTTTTCCACTTGAGTTGGCTGACTAGTATAAGTCAAAATCTTCATCCCATAGCTTATTGGTGCTAGCGCTTCTTTAATCACTTTCACAATACGTTTCTCCTTCCTTTTCCGATACTGACGAATAGAGTGAGCATTTTCTGCAGAGTTTGGAGCTCCATCTTTTGTTTGTACAACATCCTTCTTTGAATACGAAGAAGAAATGTTTTGAAATGCCACTCTCGTAATCTCCTTACGTATTGTAGGATTATTGGATAAAGAGTTTTTCTTGGACACGTTAGCCAAATATGAATATTTGAGCCTGCAGATTGTGACTTACCTTTGACTGAAGCAGCAGAAGCACACTCTCCCTCTTGAAACTCCTCCTGCTGAATCTCTTGTTCATTCGGAACCCCTATATATTCGCCCTTCCGATCCAAGTCGACATCAACCTGTGCATCAACAACCTTTGGATAATTCTTTGAGTTGTCAATCTCTTTAATGAAAATTGGATACTTTTTTTCACCCCCTTTCAGCACCAGATTTTCCTCGATAAAAAACATGTTCTTTGTTAGAACACGAGCTTTGGCAGTTCCAAAGGTATGCCAAAAAATTTCAATCCACACATTTCTCATACTACTTATAATGCCTTCATGCCATTTTGACATCGATTTAATGTCCAACCCTAACTTCCCGGCTCCTTGTTTCAGCCTCTCCTCCATCTCATTCACATGGCTGAATGTGATTATGAACCTAACAATATTCATGTCTCTCACTGTAGTCACGTACGGCCATGCTTCAAGAATTCTTTCCTTTACCTCACTTGAAGCTTTAGGTTTTGCCAAATCTATGACAATGATTCTCTATAACCATTCCACATTTTTTTCATTTACCTTCCCTTCAATTGTCTGTAGATCTATTGGCTTCCTCGCGATATCCTTGTTCTGTGCATCATCATTTCTCCTTCTTTCTTGCCAAACCAACTTCCTCCCATATCGTTGTTGCTTTGCTTCTGTATATTTTTGATGAAATCCTCCCATCTCTTTAACAAACTTAGCCCGTTGTACAAATAGCCTTCTTCCTTCGAGGATCACACCATTTGTCTTCCTGATTACTTCAATAGCTTAATTTTTCGACCCAAATCTGAAAAAACCGAATCTCATCTCCGTTTTACTTCTTCTTTTCAATGATAAGAAACTATGGACCACTTTCCCATGTTCATGGAATACATCCAAAACCTCACTTTAGATAGGTCCGGATGTAAATTGTCCACAAACAGTGAGAATGTTCTCCTAGACATTCTGTCAAACACCTAATGGGAAAGAATTTTGATCATAGCAGAGTTAGATTGCTCAAAGAGGAAGACATCTAATTCATGTGGATGATTGAAAGGGAAGAGGGCGGCAGCGGCGGCAGCCCCATAGCGGGGCCACCGCCATCGAGGATGATGGCGGTCGGTGTTGCGAAGGGAGCCGTGAGTCGTCGGGGTTGTGGTGGCGGTGAAACAGGGGCTAGGGTTGAGCGGATCGATGGTAAAGGAGGGAGTGACAGAGGCGGTCGGTGGGGCTAGGGCGGATTTGGTGGCGGTGGGTTGGGCCGAGGCTAGAACTGGTGGCGAAGGAGTAAGGCTGGATCGTTGGGTGGGGTCGGTGGGTGGGGCTTAGTGGTTCGAGTGGAGAACAGCAACCACAACAGAAAGGGAAGAACAAGAGGTTAGATGGTGGTGGATCGATGGGTTGGTGATGGGTTGGTGGAGGATCGGTGGGAGGAAGAAGGGTTGGTGGTGGATCAATATCAAAGATTATATATAAATTAATACAGGGAGACAGACAGACCTACACAAGGTGTGCCATGTAATATTGCTACAGTTGCAGGAATGAAACCATTCTCTCTCTCATTATAGCTTCCACCTGTTTTGCAGTTTCCAAATTTTGAGGATACAACATCCCTACAATTACAAACAAAACAAAACAAGAGAAAAGGGTGGGTATTTGAGAATGTAATGTTTCAAATTGGGTCCCACACCCACCATGGGAAATGATGGTAGATTCGAGAGCAACAACTGCGCGGTCGAGGGATAACGCTTCAGAAACCTCACCAGTTACTTTCACCTTATAAAATGCACCATTCACTCTCGCTGCCTCATTGCTAGTGTGATCTAAATCCAAATGTCGTCGAAGATTGTTTAATCGCGACATCTCTGAAGAAGATGATGATGATGCCATATCCACCCACTTACTCAAGGCTCAACACTTCGGCTTATCAATACAGCTTACGATGGACAACTCCGCCGTCGCCGATTCCTTTGGTGTGTGTGATAAGTGAAATTGTTTCTCTAACTTCCTATTCCCTCGTCTGTTATCCAACGCTCTCAGAATAAAAATGGAGAAAATAGAACTCCCTCCATCCCACGAGGATAGTTCCTAAAAGATAAGTTAGTAAAAATAACATAAAAAGGTACACATAAAAGCCTAACAAATCAAAATCCTCATGCTCACCTCCTCAAAACCAGTATTCCTCAAATCACCTCTTCTATGGATACTTGCATGTTTTTATGGTTTATGCGTTTTTATGCTATGTGCTTGAATATATTACTACGATGCTCAAATCACCTCTTATGTTATTGTTGATGGTTGCTTATGATGGTTTGTTTGTTTTCTTGTTGGTAGTTGTTTAGTGTTGTTATGGTTTATTGAGGTTGTTCTTATTGTGGTGTGTGAGCATTAAAATGTTGGTAAAGTCCGGGTTAAGATTATTCCAAATGAAGTCGATATCGGATGATATGACAAATCAATTGAATGGTACTTCAATGCTCACTTAATCGGTTAGTCGATTCTAATAACCGGTTAAGTAAGTATCAAGCACCAAGCTTTTATTATTAAAATCAAGAGAACACCGTCGATCAACTTCCTTTCCAATAATCCTAATCGTCATGCATCATAACATGGAGTAGAGATTGGACGTCAGGGTATGGGATAGGCTTTCGTCAAGGTTCAATGAAACGAGGAAAGAGAATGATCCAGTGATTAGGTTGTGCTAATGAAACAACCGCAGTAATCGTAGTGGGTGGAAGCTTGATCTAATAAAAGGGCACGAATTTGCTACCCGTGTCGGGCATCGGTTCCACGATTACCACTACAATTCTATCGATCACTTAGGCATTTCGGAGGTTGCGGAGGGCGGTCTCGGCTATAGCCTACTTGGGAACACTGCCCAAGTTGTACTAGACCGAAAGGGTCCAGTATTGTGCAAGCATTGGTTGCGAGGCGTTGACTCCCAACTAGTCTATTCCCAGGAGAGGAATGTGATGTGAGGAAAAGGAAAAGAATAAAAATGTGAAAATGTGAAAGTGTGAAAATGAATAAATGAGAAAAGAAAAGTGGACCAATTCTATAAATGTATCCCGTAGTGAAATATTAATAATGATTTTATGAATGAGAATGAAGTGAATGGGATCTAGTTATAGGTTGGCATTAAGAGGCGCTCATGCATTGCACGAGTCCTGATAACGTGATGTGTGTTGATATCCCACTGCCTGATTTAGTTTTTATTCCTAAGTTTTCTTATCAGCTGCTTACTATCATCTGATTTACTATGTTTGAAAATGTCTCAACCCTTAGTGGTTTAACATTTTAGGGGAATTTGGCACGTGGTTTGAAGATCAGAGTGTCGCAGAAGAAGAGTCGAAAGAAGGAACCCTGAATCATGCTTGTTATTGCTTATTGGGTATTGGATTTTTGATACTTGGAATCGTTAAATGTGCTAGGACCGAGACATACCTAAGTATGTTGACTAGAAATTGTCTTGATTACTATAAGATGATTAATAAAATGTTTGAAATGTATGAATATGGCATTGGTTGTTAAATCTTACGAAGTATTGCCTATATATAAATATATTTGATTATATATGATGATTGAAATAATTGTAATTTGGATATTATGTGGAATATGTAATATTTTGAATTAATTATTGGATATCATGTGAATAAAGTTGAATATGTGATGTTATAGATATGGTGAATGATGATGAAAATAGAATGATGTTGTTGTCGAGTTTTAGAAAATGATGTACATATTCTACGATTGATGATTGTATATGGTTGATGATAAAAGCATGACATGTAGAAATGCATTAAGGGATAGCCATGAACACTTGTATCAAATTCATTGGAAAGGAATTAGTAACGGAATTTGTGGCCAACCCAAAATATCGTTTTAATTCTAACTTAACCATTTAAACCATTTTAATAATTGGTTAAGATGGCATTAAAAATGGACAATCAAGAATAGCTGGCCAATGAATATGAAGTGAAATGAACTCCATAAACTAATTCCTTTCTAGTGACCTTTGTACTAAGGCGAAGTGGTTAACGAGATTGACCCTCTCAAGTGAACTTGAACCCAAGCAATTATGTATTCTGGAAATGTATTGATGAAAATGATAAAAGAAATGGGATAACAATGGTGGTTCAAATTCAATTGAGGGGCAATAGAAATATGCATCTTACATGGTGAAATAAGGTCGGACGTTAGGGTATGTGAATTGACTGACGTGAAGGTTCTCTGAACCGAGGAACGAGAATGTTATAGGACTAGGTTGTGCTATTGAAACAACAGTGGAAATTATTGATGGGTAGGACCTTAATCTTCCAAGAGGGTCCAATTAGCTATCCGTGCCAGGGATCGGTCCTGCATTAACCACGACAATTCATCGGTCACTTAAACACTTTAAGATCGGTTGAGAGTTGTCTCGACTAGAGCCAATTTAGGGAAGCAACCCAAGTTGTATGAAGTATCCAAGAGGGGTGAAATACTGAGAAAACATTGGTTGAGAGACACTTACTCCCGGCTAGTCTTTTTGTAACATCCCGAATTTTAATTCTAATAATAATTAGAATAACAATAAGATTTGGAAATAAGGATTATCCTAAAATGGATTTAAAATGATGAATTATGAATTCTTCGAGTGCCATGAAGGAGTTAAGGAACATTGGCATCGAAAAGCAAATTTAAAGAAGACCAAACGAGTGTTAAAAATTGATTTTTCGGTGTTATCAACACCCGACATTAGGAAATTCAAAATAAAAGATTTAAGACTCAAAACACAATTCCCACCGTTGGATATGAAGGTATAATTTTGGGAAGTTGCTCGTCAAATTTGAGCAAGATCCGACGGTGAACGAAGAAGTTATGGCTATTTGAAATTAGGGAGAAAATAGAAGAAAAATAGAAAAGCAAACTAGTAGTATCTGATCATTTTACTCGAGTATTTTGTGAAATACTCGAGTATTTTGGGTCAAAATACTCGAGTATTGACAGAAACACTCGAGTATTGACAGAAACACTCGAGTGTTTACAGAAAAACTCGAGTATTTTGCGGTCTGCAACTTTAAAAACGCGTTTTTGGGGTCGAAACCCCCATTCCAATCCCTCTTTCTCTCTCCCTCCGATCTTCCTCCTCCTCCTTACTCCGACCGCCACCATCACCGCCGCCCAACACCGCCATCCACCTCGGTCTCTCTCTCTCTCCCTCCTCCATAGATCTTCTCTCTCTCCTCCCTTGTCTCTCTTTGTTTTCTCTCTCCCTTTCTCACTCCCCACTCACGGCCGCCACCACCAAGGGCCACCACCGCCACCACACCGGCCACCTCCACGGTCACCACCTTCATAAACCCCATACTCGCCCTCTCCTTCTCCTTTGGCCGAACTCCCTCTCTCTCACCGTGAGCTCTCTCTCTCTACACGGATCTCACCGACACCGTTATCGGCTCGTGACCGTGCCGGGCTCGTATCGGGAACCTCGAAGCTTGAAGCTTTGGCCTCGATCCGGCCGCGATCGTTCTCACTAACGAAGAGCAACACCGTCACCGTGATCGAGATCGATTATCCCCACCGTGCTTGGAATCGAAGATTGGGGAAGCTTAGGATCCAGTTGGAGCCGAGCTAAAGCGTGAGTCGGGGAGTAAAGCGTCAGATTAAGGTTACCCCTCACTGTCGTCGATTGAGGTAAGGGGTTTCATTACCAGTCCTTAAGGGGTGTATTTCTGGGTAGTTATATCTATCGCTAAGACCGGGGGAAATATTAATTGTTAATGAACCTTAGAGTAACCCGCTAATAGTGAAGAAAGATAGATGGAGTAAATAGGGGAACCAAATAGTGATGAATAAAAAGATAGGTAACAGAATAATTAATCAATTAGATCGGTAGGGTGTGGCAAAAGAATAGAAATGGTGGATAGGGAAATAAATTTAGAAATGAACAAATGAGAGTAAAGAGATAAATAAACGGAATTATAAGAACGAGTGAGTAGCGTAAGTAAGAAAAGGGAGAAATTAGAGATTAACTATGGAGAGCCGGAATTAAATAAAGAAAGTGTAGGAATGAGTTGAGAGCTAAATTAGGATAAAATAAGGTTAATAGAAATAAATGGAGTGAATGAGTAATTAGCCATTAGAGGAAAGGAATAAACGAAAAATAAGGAAGAGAGAGTTAAAATATAAGGCATATGACCAAGCTAGGTAGAGTTAAATAAAAGTAAGAATAAACTAGTAAAGAGAAACATTGGAAATAGTGGAAATTAAGTAATGTGATAATAAGTTCCTAAGTAACGGAACGAAAGAAAAGAGAATGATATAGCAAACCAGAAAAGAGGCTAAGAAAAAGCAAAAGAGAAAGAAAAAGTAAGAGAAAGAAAGGTAAAAGATAAAAGTCCGATGCAGGCCTGAGAAGGCGTATCGGCATCGATGCGAGCCTGTGAGGGCGTGCCGATTAAAAGGGAGAAATGAAAGTCCGATGCGGGCCTGAGAAGGCGTATCGGCATCGATGCGAGCCTGTGAGGGCGTGTCGATTAGAAAGAAAAGATGGAAGTCCGATGCGGGCCTGAGAAGACGTATCGGCATCGATGCGAGCCTGTGAGGGCGTGTCGATTAAAAAGAATTTGAATGGAAAATGGATAAAGGGTAATGAGAATGAAATAAAAAGGAAATTTAAAATGGAAATACAAATGGAAAATGAGAATAAAAAGGAAAATAACGAAAGTAATGAGGAACAAGAATAATTAGAGGTTAGGGATTATCTAAAAGAAGACAATTAGAAAGGAAAAGAATTGGGAAACAGTTAGGAGGTAAAAAGGAAGAAGAGCATAAATTAAGTAGTATAGCATAGGCTTGAAAGGTCTTGGTGTGTTGTATATATCTGCTTAGAAATCTCTCTTTTAAGTTCTGTGTGATGCTTCCCCTGTGTGGTTAATATTTTTCAGGTATACAAGTGGAGCATACACCAGTGCTGGCCGAGCAGGACTACAAGTTCCACTACGTGGAATGTATTTTACTTATTTCGGAGTGGATAATTACTTTTTGTAAATTATTTATGAATTAGTAGCTTGCCCTGAAATCTGTATCCATCGGGCGTTAGGATCTGTTATGACTATTAAAATATTGTTGTTTACGTTTTTAAACAATTCTGGACTGACAGGCTTTTAGAAGAAAAATTTTGGGAAGTCCGGAAAACAGAGGAAACTCTGCCGGATTTTCGTAAAACCTTTTAAGGAAATTTAAGTATTAAAAAGAAATTTTCAAGTCCATATTTTTATAAAACTCAATTTAATTAAATAATTGTGAGGGTGTTACATTTATGGTATCAGAGCAGTTTCCCTCGGCCTTGGAGTGCGAAATCACCACTCCTATGGTTTACTCACCAAGCGAGTGACCAAAGTTGTTGTCAAATCCAGCCATAGCTAGTCAGTATATTTACATACCTATGATATCAGACTTAATTAATTCTCGGAATATCCGACTATTCGTGCCTTAATTTGTTTCTATTACTAAACTCTAGTATTATGGGAGACACATCTAGTAATAGAGCTAAGGTTGTGTCAATCCTAAGGGACTTAGTTCAGGTGGACTTAAGTCAAATAGAGGCGATTGCCGTTTCATGTGCTCTACCACTATGCCCATGATGTGGGAGACCTCATCGGGGTATATGCTGGTTCCTGGCTCAACTCAAAGAGGAGGAATGTATCTTATGGTTGAAAAGGACGAAGGGAATCCAGACGAGAAGTGTAGAGGCATATTACGTCCCTAAGATAGGAAATTACATCAGAACCTCAAGTCTCCGTCCCGATTCAGTTATATAAGACAAACTCGTCCAATTCAGTTTAAAAGGAAAAGACGAGCGCTAGTATTCTAGTTAGAGACCCACCAATCGCATTGATAATATTGTCACCAATGGAGAGTAAGGTTAGAACTGATCACTCTAACTTTTACATCTGTTAGGGGATAATGTTATCGACAGACCCGACAGTGATATTGCTCTTAGTAGAGGTGAGATTGGGATTAGCTACCCCAGCCTTTGCGTTTACTAACAGATGATATCATTGCAATTTCAAATTTAATTAGAACAACCAAAATAGGAAATTCCAACCCCGTAGGACCAAATCGAACTCCCGCTCCTTAGGAACTTGTTAGAATTCATAAACATCCATTAGTTAGACATACCAATTCCTGACAACACCTTCAATTGCTTCCATTTAACTCAGCTCGGTAGAAACGCCGACCCACTTTTTCGCTTGTTGCAAGAGCTCGGAGAGATGTAAGTATGTGCGATCTCCATACCTTAGAAAATTTACTACATATTTGATAGCATGGACAAGTAGTCAACATGGTCTTAAATCTTGCCGTGCTAACTGATCGAAAAGGTAGACAAGCCAACCCTTGCAATGGGAGCGAACCTAACGCCAGAACTAAGGAGATGAAAGCCTTAAGATATTACCCTCGCCTAAGGTAAGCACCATTAGACATAGAACCCCAACAGGACCTCGCGAACTCTATAGTGGTCACCTGAGACCCTTTGAAAACCAAACTAGATATTCAGAAACTCAAAACTCCCTAAGTATCTATTCAGACTCTTAAAAGTTGCCAGAGAAGCCGACAGATATCCATCCACAGCCATTCATATTAAGACCAATCAAGTCGATCATTAATTTGTAGAAAATGCGTTTTCGATGATTCTTCATTGAAGATGAAATCTTTAGAATAGTCTCTGTTGTCTTCTTGATGGACATGTACTCAACCATGTTATTACCCGGCGATACCTGTGCGTGCATGACACTTTCATGCCGACAATCCACTCGTATTCGTCAATTATAATGTATCCAACAGAAGAACAACGACATGGCCTTATCTCACAATTTCTCAACCTTGTCGCCTAAAAACATCCTTGGTCACCTTGCGGAGACCATTAAACCCTCCTTGCATAATTCTTCTTTTCATCTTCACTCTCTTCAAGCTTCAAGCATCTTAGATGCAGAGGTGAGGATTCACTAATACGTAGAAACCCAACATAGTTCTATGCCTACCGATGGATGACCATCCACATGTCCCTTCTAACCTTAGACACCGGTCGAGAAGCTTACGTGCGAAATTCTTAATAACAAATGAGCATACCCCCAAGCATGGATATAATCAAGTATGTTGATGCTAAGTGGGGGAGGATTTCAATCCAAGGAATGGAAGATGGAACTTTAACAACAAGAAAATTGTGGATCCTATCCGAGTAACAAGGTGGAATGCAGAACGGTAACGAAGTGTAAGGAAGATTGCATCGAACCGGACTCAATGTCCGATGATCATACCATGACCCGTAGGACTAACGAATAACTCACCCCAAACGCTCCGCATTAACTGTCGAAGAGGTTCGCGGAAAATGGAACGAGAATTAAATTAAGGATCAATCAATACCTTCTCGGACCATCAGACAATTGGGTAATAAATCTAAAACCCTGACCTTGACCCTTAAATGAAATCGACCCATAGGAACCCCTATACCAAACTGAAATCGTTAAACAAACGGGAAGGAAGTACCACCGAAGTAGAATGCAGATATAGCTAAGGTGGAATTGAAGGGCGACCTCACTAGACTCACTTGAAGGAGTAAAAAACAAACAGGAAAAAGTGGAATCGCGAAGTGGAGTCTCACTTAAGAAGTTATGTCGGAGTACCGCAAATAATTGTCTCAGTCTCTTAAGACTCTATGTATTACGCAGATTTCTGAGTGACTGAGATAAACCATACCTGAGGCGAATAATTATACCGCAGAAACCTTAATTTAGAACTCCCTCAAAGGGAAGATTGGAACCAAAGGAATTGAAATGACATGGGTGGAAACTATGTCAAGGGATGCTCCTCCAAGATAAGGGACAACTAGAATTTCGGGGACGAAATTCTAATAAGTGGGGGAGAAATGTAACATCCCGAATTTTAATTCTAATAATAATTAGAATAACAATAAGATTTGGAAATAAGGATTATCCTAAAATGGATTTAAAATGATGAATTAAGAATTCTTCGAGTGCCATGAAGGAGTTAAGGAACATTGCATCGAAAAGCAAATTTAAAGAAGACCAAACGAGTGTTAAAAATTGATTTTTTGGTGTTATAAACACCCGACATTAGGAAATTCAAAATAAAAGATTTAAGACTCAAAACACAATTCCCACCGTTGGATATGAAGGTATGATTTTTAGGAAGTTTCTCGTCAAATTTGAGCAAGATCCGACGGTGAACGAAGAAGTTATGGCTATTTGAAGTTAGGGAGAAAATAGAAGAAAAATAGAAAAGCAAACTAGCAGTATCTGATCATTTTACTCGAGTATTTTGTGAAATACTCGAGTATTTTGGGTCAAAATACTCGAGTATTGACAGAAACACTCGAGTATTGACAGAAACACTCGAGTGTTTACAGAAAAACTCGAGTATTTTGCGGTCTGCAACTTTAAAAACGCGTTTTGGGGGTCGAAACCCCCATTCCAATCCCTCTTTCTCTCTCCCTCTGATCTTCCTCCTCCTCCTTACTCCGACCGCCACCATCACCGCCGCCCAACACCGCCATCCACCTCGGTCTCTCTCTCTCCCTCCTCCATAGATCTCTCTCTCTCCTCCCTTGTCTCTCTTTGTTTTCTCTCTCCCTTTCTCACTCCCCACTCACGGCCGCCACCACCAAGGGCCACCACCGCCACCACACCGGCCACCTCCACGGTCACCACCTTCATAAACCCCATACTCGCCCTCTCCTTCCCCTTTGGCCGAACTCCCTCTCTCTCACCGTGAGCTCTCTCTCTCTACACGGATCTCACCGACACCGTTATCGGCTCGTGACCGTGCCGGGCTCGTATCGGGAACCTCGAAGCTTGAAGCTTTGGCCTCGATCCGGCCACGATTGTTCTCACTAACGAAGAGCAACACCGTCACCGTGATCGAGATCGATTATCCCCACCGTGATTAGAATCGAAGATTGGGGAAGCTTAGGATCCAGTTGGAGCCGAGCTAAAGCGTGAGTCGGGGAGTAAAGCGTCAGATTAAGGTTACCCCTCACTGTCGTCGATTGAGGTAAGGGGTTTCATTACCAGTCCTTAAGGGGTGTATTTCTGGGTAGTTATATCTATCGCTAAGACCGGGGGAAATATTAATTGTTAATGAACCTTAGAGTAACCCGCTAATAGTGAAGAAAGATAGATGGAGTAAATAGGGGAACCAAATAGTGATGAATAAAAAGATAGGTAACATAATAATTAATCAATTAGATCGGTAGGGTGTGGCAAAAGAATAGAAATGGTGGATAGGGAAATAAATTTAGAAATGAACAAATGAGAGTAAAGAGATAAATAAACGGAATTATAAGAACGAGTGAGTAGCGTAAGTAAGAAAAGGGAGAAATTAGAGATTAACTATGGAGAGCCGGAATTAAATAAAGAAAGTGTAGGAATGAGTTGAGAGCTAAATTAGGATAAAATAAGGTTAATAGAAATAAATGGAGTGAATGAGTAATTAGCCATTAGAGGAAAGGAATAAACGAAAAATAAAGAAGAGAGAGTTAAAATATAAGGCATATGACCAAGCTAGGTAGAGTTAAATAAAAGTAAGAATAAACTAGTAAAGAGAAACATTGGAAATAGTGGAAATTAAGTAATGTGATAATAAGTTCCTAAGTAACGGAACGAGAGAAAAGAGAATGATATAGCAAACCAGAAAAGAGGCTAAGAAAAAGCAAAAGAGAAAGAAAAAGTAAGAGAAAGAAAGGTAAAAGATAAAAGTCCGATGCAGGCCTGAGAAGGCGTATCGGCATCGATGCGAGCCTGTGAGGGCGTGTCGATTAAAAGGGAGAAATGAAAGTCCGATGCGGGCCTGAGAAGGCGTATCGGCATCGACGCGAGCCTGTGAGGGCGTGTCGATTAGAAAGAAAAGATGGAAGTCCGATGCGGGCCTGAGAAGGCGTATCGGCATCGATGCGAGCCTGTGAGGGCGTGTCGATTAAAAAGAATTTGAATGGAAAATGGATAAAGGGTAATGAGAATGAAATAAAAAGGAAATTTAAAATGGAAATACAAATGGAAAATGAGAATAAAAAGGAAAATAACGAAAGTAATGGGGAACAAGAATAATTAGAGGTTAGGGATTATCTAAAAGAAGACAATTAGAAAGGAAAAGAATTGGGAAACAGTTAGGAGGTAAAAAGGAAGAAGAGCATAAATTAAGTAGTATAGCATAGGCTTGAAAGGTCTTGGTGTGTTGTATATATCTGCTTAGAAATCTCTCTTTTAAGTTCTGTGTGATGCTTCCCCTATGTGGTTAATATTTTTCAGGTACACAAGTGGAGCATACACCAGTGCTGGCCGAGCAGGACTACAAGTTCCACTACGTGGAATGTATTTTACTTATTTCGGAGTGGATAATTACTTTTTGTAAATTATTTATGAATTAGTAGCTTGCCCTGAAATCTGTATCCATCGGGCGTTAGGATCTGTTATGACTATTAAACTATTGTTGTTTACGTTTTTAAACAATTCTGGACTGACGGGCTTTTAGAAGAAAATTTTTGGGAAGTCCGGAAAACAGAGGAAACTCTGCCGGATTTTCGTAAAACCTTTTAAGGAAATTTAAGTATTAAAAAGAAATTTTCAAGTCCATATTTTTATAAAACTCAATTTAATTAAATAATTGTGAGGGTGTTACACTTTTCCCAGGAGCGGAGGGTGAAGTGAGGAATATGAAATGAGAAAATGGATTGGGAAAACTGAACAAAATGATAAATCCAATTATTTGATCCAATGAAAAAGAGAAATCCAGAATTATGAGAATGAAAAGAGAAAGAAATCCTATGAGTGGATTCAAAGAGAATAGGATCTAATGATTGGACATTATGTGAGAGGTGCATGCATCATATGCAGGAATTGATTGAGTTTCATGTGTATCATGCCTCACTTGCATCTGTTTGTGACTATTAGTACTTGGCTTGGCTTGACTTGCGATTGCTCATATTGTATTTATTGAATTTATGTGTATGTAATTAAGTATCAAATGCTTTACTTGAATTATATGAAAATTTCTCATTCCCTTTGTTGTCTCTTTTTAGGTACTTGAAGTGTTTACACTTCCCTATGCCAAGGAGAAACTTGCTCCTATCAACAATGAAGTATAAGTATGGTCCAAGTATGAGTGTGTTCCATTTAGGATTAAGTCCCTTCTCATATTGCAACCATAAGCTCTGGGCTATTATGGGTTAGGACATATAGGAATGAATGCATATTTTTGAAATGTATATATATATATATATATATATATATACTTAGCCTAGAGTCTTATGTTTTTTAGAATCTAATATGTGAAATGTTAGGGACTTCTTTGAATAAACGTGATTGAAATATTGCCATGATTATACAGGTATTGAACTACCTTTTCATATTTTTTTTTTGGGGTTAGAACTCAAAGTTAGTGCAATAAGAGCATCTCCAACGGGTTGCCAAAGGAGTTGCCAAACGAGTGGCGAACATGTAAATTGGTTCGTTGCCGGTGGAGAAAATATCTGTTCGTTGCCATTTCACAACAATGAACTATTTGGAAACCATTCATACTCATGGATGAGAGAGAAACAACAATAAAAAAACACATAACTCTCCATTTTTTTGCATTTCAAATGTAATAAATTAAAAAAATATCATATGTATTTTTATTTTCATATATATATATATATATATATATATATATTTTGTCATTTGGACTTAATTTTTTTTAATCTGTGCTCTCTGACAGAAGTTAAAAATTTTTTCCTTGTTTTCAAATGTACTCAATTAAAAAATATTCTATGTGTATTCTTTTTCACCGATATGCAATAGTTTTTATGATTTGCATTAATTTTTTTTACTCTCTGCTCTGAAAAACTATATTAAAAATGAAGTTAGTTTTTTTTAAACGATAAAAAATATGGGTAAAAAAATGGTTAGTTGATGATGATTATATTTATTATAAAATATTATGAGTGTGGGATAGGTAGTGGGACCCATTTATGAACGAAAAGTAGGTTCATGGGTGGAGTGAAAATGTAGTTGAGGTTCTTAGAGGTTCATAAAGTATGGAAAAATGTGAAGAATAATAAAATAATTTGTGGGATTCATTTAAGAACGGAAAAGTGGTTCATGGGTGGAGATGCTCTAAATGGCTGAACCGGTGCACATATTAAGTTATGACTTAATAGTTTTTTTTTTTTTTTAAATCTCCCATTTGTGCACTATAGGACTTATTTTACTAAACATTTAATCCAAATTCAGAAGATATTTTGCCCTTTTTTCGCATGTATCTCTAATCTTGCCATGCGGAATGGTAGGCCTAAACAACGTAAAAATGGATGTTGTCTTGCCTTGGTGCATTTTTATTGCATAGTTGTGAAATAAACACATTAGTAATCAAATCATAGCAAGTAATGTAGTAACCAAGTGATACATGACATGACATTTACAATCTTAATTATTGTAAAACTACATTATTTAGCAATGACTTCTTATAATCTAAAACAATCTTAACTTGTGCGAGCGGGAAGGATTAGAGCAAACTCTGTTTTCTTGCGAACATGAGTGAGTGGCAAAGAAAATGAAGTAGGAGAGGTGTGGGGGGTTTTAATTACTTCGTAAATATTAAGGAAAAATTCAAATTTACCAAATGCGTGAGGATAAATTAGTTCAAATACTATGTAAATATTTCACCCATTTTATTTCCCCTCCATATTTTGGAGGGGATCTAAAAATCAAGATTGAATTTTTTTTTTTAAATGAAAAAAAATTTGAATGTATTTAGACCTCTAATTTTATCTCCCCTCCACTCCAAAGCAGCAAATAACAATTAACTACTTTGCTCATGGCTTTCATAAAAGAAATATGAAGCCAGAAGACATACAAGAATAAGTTTAGAATTATAATTTTTTGTTCAAGAACTACTATCTATACAAGACGTATCAGATCATTGCCATCATCTTCTGCATTTTTTATTATTATTTCAATTTCAATTAAAACAAGTTATTTTCTTGGCCAGTGCTACATGTTCCATAATTGCGCAGTTGTTTGTTGACAGAGCTTACCATGAACAACACTTGCAAGTGTATATGGAAAATAGAACAAATAATAAAAATAAATGAAATAAAATTTGTTGAAATCCTGGTAATCAAATAGAAAAGGAAGAGAATTGAAAAGCTTATCATTATCACTGTCAGCTCGTTTTTCCACATACTCCATTTAAAACATGTGGCAACGTTTGAATATTAATTACCCCAACGTTGACAACTTTAAAAATCACTCCAGTCCTCGGGTACAGTGCACGTAAGTGTCCTCTAATAACACAAAGTCATCATCTTCAAAAGCAACCACCTTTTTTCTACCTATTTAGCAACTACACACATACACCAGGAAGGTGAGATAACTGAGCAATATGCCAAAATGTACAACTACCCCAGAACCAGAAATCAAATAAAAACCCCAGAGGAAACTTTTTTGGGCATCATGTTTAAGTTAAAAGAAAGAATCAGTTTCATTCATATACTAGCTGAACTGGTCAACATGAATCAAGAAAATACAAGCTTACTTGCCGTTACAGAGAAATGTTTCAGTTTCATTCATATACTTGCTGAACTGGTAAACATAGATCGAGAAAATTTAAGCTCACCTCTGATTATGTTCTCTTAGCTGAGCAAGGGATGTAGCAACTTTAGCTCCAACAAGAGCATTATTCTTCACAAGAGCAATGTCTTAAATGCAGTTAAGAATTATTTTCACAGTAGTTAATTACTTAATTTGGATCTGACATTTGAAATCATATTACAATCGATTAAATTTATTTACTATTTTACAGTGTCAACGATAGCCCCATTGGCTATGGATCCTAGTCATTTTGTTCTCTGTTAAAAGTTAGAGTCTTCAGATAGGCTTTTCTTTTTTTATATTCAAGATCCAAGTCAACATAGGAGATTGTTAGTCAATTTTAAATGAGGATACTTGAAGCAAGTGAAGCACCTCCGGTCAGCTCATTTACTCTAGCAAGCAAGAAAGGGGTCTCGGCATTTCCTGTTATATTGTTTTCCCTTCAAGAAGCAAATATTAAATCTATTTTTTAAAATTGTGGTGATTATGAAGAAAGCATTAGCAAAACAACCATTTTACATAGCAATGTTAATGCACACAACTTGCATATCATGTCATAATAGACAAAGAGAAAGATAGGAAATATATTACCTAGCTTCTTTAAGGGCTTTTTGAATGGCAGATTCAATCGCGTGTCCAGAAGTTGAGTGTTCCCGAGGAATGGGAACAGCTATCAAAATTCCAGTTCCAAGCTTCATTTTGATGTTCGCTTCTGTTGAAGGAATAAAAATTAAAAGTAATTGTATTGAAGGTGTATTTCAAACAAATAAACAAATAAAAACATAAGAAAATAATGTGTTCCTTGCCAATTAGGCGAGCACAGTCTTCAGGTGTATCTACCCGACATGAAACCTGGGAATTATGACATGACCAAATTATAGATTGTCAATTCGTGTTCACATAGCAACCTTGTGTATAACTTCAAGAAAATATCTTAGCTATCATAAAAATGATAGATGGAAACATGGCTGTCAAAATGTCAAATTGTGAAATAAATTGTAAATCAGAAGGGCTTTTTCTGAATCAATTCATGATAAATTTTTAAAATGGGTTTTACTATCCTATGCACAAAATGAAACATAGCAATCATTTAGATATTAACATTTTAAAGTCAAATAACTCTATGTAGTTAAGAATTTGAAATCTGAACTTCAAAATAAATCAAAATTGAAGTCATATGGTTCAAAAGGATACAAATTAAAGATGACATATGTTTTTAATCCCTGAAAATATAGGCAACTTTGCTTTTAGTCCCCCAAATTTTTTCTTAGTTTTTAGTACCTACTTTGGTTGAGTGTTTTGGTTTTAGTCCTTGTTGATGATGTGTCAACAAGACCAATTGGCCACGTCACCAATTAGTATGACACGTGTCGCATGTTGGTGTAAGCCACATCATCATTAGGGACTAAAACCAAAATTATGCAATATATTATATTAAGGACCAAAACCCAAAAAACTAAACTATTGGGACTAAAATAAAAACTCAGCATATTTTCAGGGACCAAAAACATATTTAAGCCAAAAATTAATTTAGGAAAACTAAAATGAACAATATTTACATTCAAATAAAATCCTATGTAAAGATTCTTTCACAATGGCTCCATGTAACATTACCTTTATTCTTTTTTGTTTCTGTTTTTACCTATGACACATTGTACTACACCCACACAGCACAGCAACAAAGTAGAGAACAAATAAAAAAGATTACCAGCAAAAGAAGACAAGAGAAAGAACCAGAAGAACAGAATACATACAGAGGACACGCATTCAGCGCGGGTGCGGCAGCGGGTAAGGGATGAATGGAATACAAATATATGATTGTGTTTCTTTAAGAGGGAAGCAGACGAAAAGTTTAAGAGCTTTATTAATGAAAATGCAAGGTTCTTAAAATTCAGGTTACTCAGGAACTGTAAGAGTTGAATGCATGACCTGACTATACAAGAATCATCTGCATCATATATGAAATGCAATTCCAGGAATTCGGAATTATAACAATAAAAGTATAATTCCCAGTATTGATTGGTTGATGAAGCATCTCGAATAGCTTGAATCGTGTTGCAATTTATGGAATTCCGATTTCAATGGATGAAAAGAATATTTATAATTTTAGGCTTGAATCATCAGTTAACGATTGGTGTAATCATTCATTTCAACTGTATTGAGATCTCTTCTATTTGTTTGTTTGTTTCAAAATTTCGCTAAAAATCATGTTTCTTTTAACCCAACAAGGAAGACGAGGGAAGAAATTGGTACCATATCATTGAGATGATGAGAAAAATAATATTAAAAAATAGTCATTCACCTTCCGATGCAACACAACTCGGTTGTCACAAGTGGAAAAAGTAAACGAAGATCAAAACATTGTTCAACATTCTTAAGAAAGCCATACAAAAACCTAACCTTGGAGCCACTAGATTCGGTGAAAAATGCAGGAAACTCGTTTGTCTTGTAAGCAGCAACACAAACTCCCTGTGTTTCCTATTCAAGATAAAAACAAATGTAAGCTGCAATTGATAGCATAGCTGCACTACTTCATAGATAGTTTCAACATGAAAGCAAATGGATACCAGATATTCAAGGGTCCTGGGAATATCTAATATTGACTTTACACCAGCACAAATAACTGCAACTGGTGTTTTACCAAGCTCAGTAAGGTCTGAAGATATGTCCATAGCTGCCAAAAGAAAAATGAAAACAACATGCTAAATAAAAACAATAGACGTATTTGTCGGAAAGCCCAATAACACAAAATTTAAGAAGAATTTTAGTTCTTAAAGTTTCTAGACGCCACAAGAAATTATCTTTTCATGTTGCAACTGAACTGTTCCATAATTACATTAAAGAGCACTTATGCAAATTGCAAAAGGCAAAGGATTTCTATTCTAATGTGGTTTATTGAGTGATTAAATATGATTATTCCTTTGTAATTAGGTTACAATGAAGTAACTATAGTTATAAAATATAAACAATTTGCCTACAGGTAGTTTTGGTCTTCAAAAAAATATTTCACGGTCTCTTTCGAGAAAGACCAATCTTTCTTCTAGGCCATAGAAATCACATTTTATTGTTTAACTTGCAAATTGCAGGTCTTCTTGGAGGCTACAAGGCAATAAATAAACAATACAAAACAAATGCAAAGGTTGATTCATTTGGTTCCAAAATTCAGACCATAAAATGTTGGATCTTACAAAATTCCTTCGCATCCATCATAAAAACCAATATTTTCTATCATAAATATATAGGATAATAGGAAGTTAACATACTAGATTCCCCATGTCTGTGCACTCCACCAATCCCACCGGTGACAAAGACGGGAATACCAACCTGCAAAAAAATTAAAAACGTATTGCAGCGAAACCAAAATGGCATGCTACAAAAGGCGGAGCAAGAAATGGATTACATTACGAAACTATGGATTCAGTATATAGTAAAGTCACCTTAGAAGCAAAAAACATTGTTGCAGAAACAGTAGTAGCTCCATTTCCACCACTAGCCACCTAAAAATTACACATGTTAGTAGTATATAGAGGCATTGTGTAAACTGAAAAACCAATGAAGGTGCACTGTGATTGTGGGCGAGTAAAATGTATAAACTCTTTTGGCGATATAGCACTAGTCATGGAAAGTTCACTTCCTACGATTACTTTGAAGCTGACTATAGAACATAATGCGAAAAGCACTCACAACATATGCAATGTCCCTTCGAGCGGTTTTTTGAGCTTTTTTTCCCAGAGTAGCAAGCCTTTCAAGTTCCTCCACACTTAGACCTGCATACATAAGATAAAACAAACAAGTAAGCAAAATAAAAGCTCTCCAATTCGGCAAAGAATATCAAAGATTATATATAAATTAATATAGAGACAGACAGACCTACACAAGGTGTGCCATCTAATATTGCTACAGTTGCAGGAATGGCACCATTCTCTCTCACTATAGCTTCCACCTGTTTTGCAGTTTCCAAATTTTGAGGATACGGCATCCCTACAATTACAAATAAAACAAAACAAGAGAAGAGGGTGGGTATTTGATAATGTAATGTTTCAAATTGGTAAAATGTTTCAAATTGGGTCCCACACCCACCATGGGAAATGATGGTAGATTCGAGAGCAACAACTGCGCGGCCGAGGGATAACGCTTCAGAAACCTCACCAGCTACTTTCACCTTATAAATTGCACCATTCACTCTCGCTGCCTCATTGCTAGCGTGCTCTAAATCCAAATGTCGTCGAAGATTGTTTAATCGTGACACCGCTGAAGAAGATGATGATGATGCCATATCCACCCACTTACTCAAGGCTCAACACTTAGGCTTATCAATACAGCTTACGATGGACAACTCCGCCGTCGTCGATTCCTTTGGTGTGTTTGATAAGTGAAATTGTTTCTCTAACTTCCTATTCCCTCGTCCGTATTCCAACGCTCTCAGAATAAAAATGGAGAAAATAGAACTCCCTCCATCCCACGAGGATAGTTCCTAAAACATAAGTTAGTAAAAATAACAGAAAAAGGTACACATAAAAGCCTAACAAATCAACATCCTCATGCTCACCTCCTTAAAACCAGTATTCCTCAAATCACCTCTTCTATGGATACTTTTGGATACTTGCATGTTTTTCTGGTTTATGCATTTTTATGCTATGTGCTTGAATATATTACTACGATGCTCAAATCACCTCTTATGTTATTGTTGATGGTTGCTTATGATGGTTTGTTTGTTTTCTTGTTGGTAGTTGTTTAGTGTTGTTATGGTTTATTGAGGTTGTTCTTATTATGGTGTGTGAGCATTAAAATGTTGGTAAAGTCCGGGTTAAGATTATTCCAAATGAAGTCGATATCGGATAATATGACAAATCAATTGAATGGTACTTCAATACTAACTTAATCGGTTAGTCGATTCTAATAACCAAGCACCAAACTTTTATTATTAAAAGCTAGAGAACACGTCGATCAGAATTCCTTTCCAATAATCCTAATCATCAGGCCCGGCCCAGAGGCAGGGCAGTAGGGGCGCCCGCCCTGGGCCCATAATTTTTGGGGCCCTGAAAAATTTACTTTTGCTTATATATATATATATATATATATATATATATATATATATAAATATAGTAATAGTTTAAAAAATCTATAATCATCACACATAGCGCAAGTGGTTGTTCATGTCTAAATTTTATCTTAGGACACAAGTTCGATCCTTGCAACATGTTTTTTTTATAAGGTCGTTGTGCTATATATTGAGTATTTATTAACAAATTAAAGTAGTTGTTAATTAAATTTCTAGTTTTATCAAGTTCATTGATAATAAATAGAAAAATTTGCTTAATTAGTTAATTATTGGATTAAAAAAAAAAAAAAACCCAGATCTGATCAGCAAAGGAGTAACCAAGAACACCGTTCTCAACGAAGAAAATCTTAAAAAATACAAATAATCAGTTCAATCAACTCAAAAAATCCAACCATCAGATGGCATTATGAACAACATATCCCCTGTAACCCTCAATGATTCACAGTTTGAATCCATTATAACATCAATTAGAAAGAATATTTGACTCAAGCAAAATAATGCCCTGATAAATGTATAACAAGACTGATTGGTTCAATTAAGGAGAAGGGAGAAGGGAGAAGCAAACCTGGTCGCTGGAGGTTGGAGGCGGAGGCGGAAGCGGAGGGGACGACAGTGAACGAAGACAGCGACGGCGGAGACTCGAACGAAGGAGAGGGGACGACACGAAGTTTGAGACGGCTGTGAGTTTGAGACGGCTGTGAGGGTTGTGAAGCTTTTTAGTTTTAGATATGTAGGTTATTTTTTTTTTTTATTAATAATTAGTAAGCCTATCGGTCCGGTCCGGTCCAGCGGTCTAAAAATATCTGGGACCGTGGACCGGACCGTTCAAGTACGGTTTAATTTTTTTGGGATCAGACCGGACCGCGAGACCAGACCGGATTGCATTTTTCGGTCTGATCCGAGCGGTCTCGCGGCCTCGGATCGGATCGCTTACACCCCTAGAAAAAAGTAGGCACATACTTGATAAATATTATTTTATTTTTCATTAATAAATTAATATTTAATCCAAGAGTTGGTACAAGTGGTTAAGTCGTGGGACATGCTATTAACAAAAGTTTGAACCTCAGATTTGAAAATACTTTACAAAGCAATAAATCATTGTGTCACTAATCTCATTATTATTTAATGCCCAAACAAATATATTTAAGATAAACTTGAATATTATGTAATGATACTTCTAAAATAATATGATTATATTATTGTATGATATTTTTAGTTTGGGTCTCCCAAACTTGTTGTTCAAGCTCTTACAATGATTGTGGTCCCAAAACCTTTTTTTTCCTCACACTTTTCTACTCGCATAATTGTTGAAATCCGTGTGAAGCTTTTCTTTATATGATTAATTGTATTGTTGTGAATTAATAGACATTAATATTTTTTTATTTCATATGTACTGTTTATATAATTTTTTTTTGTTTCATATGTATTTTCTTACAACAATATATAGTTAATACAATTTTTCCCAATTATACTTTTATTTATCACTTTTTTTTTCGCCTTTAATCACTTTCTCTTCTTTAAACAATGGTTATATAAGAATATTATAATCAAAATACTCCTTATTCTTATATCATTTAATCATTTTTTAACACTCATTCATAACCTTAAAATACTATATTTTTGTAATTGAGAGAATAGTAATTTGAGAAACAGGAGAAATGCTACTCAATTTTTGTTACTATATTTTCAATTACTTTCAAGTTTGTGATAAATTTGGGGGCCTCAAATTTTTATTCGCCCCGGGTCCATAAAATGTTAGGACCGGGCCTGAACTCACCGGAGAAGAGATAAGATTAGGGCACCGAGTTGAAGATTGGGTGAAATATCGGAGTCGAAGCTGTTACTGTTTGGGAGGAATGTCAGGGGAAGGTCAAGGGGTTATTATTAATTACTCCTTCCGGTCTTTTTTATAAGTCACATTCTAGAATAATTGTTTGATCCTATTTATTAGTCACTTTGTATTTTCTAGGAGGCATTTATTGCTATTTTCTCTTATTTGCCCTTTGCCAATTAATGTGAAGTAATACAATGTGAAATTCCCAATGCAAGTTAAGGGGGTAAGATTGTAATGTTGAAGTATTTTTTTAAAGTTTCAAAAAACCAAACTACCCTCCTTGGTCCATGTGATATGGTTAAGTATGCCTTATAAATAGGACAAGAGGGAGTATTAATTTTTTACGAGTAGTTTTTTTCCCTCTTCTCAATTTTTTTTTCTTTTTATATTTTGAATTAATACTATAAAAATAAAAATATCCCTAGGTGCCTAAGATAGTATCCCTCTCTAACTCTAAAACACCCAATGTTAAAGTTCTATAAAACTTTCCTGCAATAATAATAACAGGGAAACAGTATTGAAGCTTCGATAATTAGTTCCAAATGAGTATCTTCAAGCTTGAATAGTAGAAGAATAGCACCCTGCGAATCAATGGCCCTTGCAAACCCTAGCCTCTGCGGCTCAGCAAAGGGGAAATGAGAAGAAGAATTGAGAAGCACCTAGCTTAGCTACTCAGCAATGCACACGTCGTCATTTGGAAGTGGAATATACTTTGCTAGTTTTAAACTCGTGCAGTGCAATGCACGGGTTTTGGTTTGTTTGTTGATAGGGAAAATGCATAAAAAAATTTGTCCCAAATAAAAGGTAAAGTAATGAATAAATAAAGCAAATCAAGTTAAATAAATGAAGTTTCTAGACGGCACAAGAAATTATCTTTTCATGTTGCAACTCAACTGATCCATAATTACATTAAAGAGCAGTTATGCAAATTGCAATAGTAAAGGATTTCTATTCTAATATGGTTTATTGAGTGATTAAATATGATTATTCCTTTGTAATTAGGTTACAATGAAGTAACTATAGTTATAAAATATAAACAATTTGCCTATAGGTAGTTTTGATCTTCAAAAAAATGTTTCATGGTCTCTTTCGAGAAAGACCAATCTTTCTTCTAGGTCATAGCAATCACATTATTTAACTTGAAAATTGCAGGTCTTCATGGAGGCTACAAGGCAATAAATAAACAATACAAAACAAATGCAAAGGTTGATTCATTTGGTTCCAAAATTCAGACCATAAAATGTTGGATCTTACAAAATTCCTTCGCATCCATCATAAAAACCAATATTTTCTATCATAAAGATATAGGATAATAGGAAGTTAACATACTAGATTCCCCATGTCTGTGCACTCCACCAATCCCACCAGTGACAAAGACGGGAATACCAACCTGCAAAAAATTAAAAACGTACTGCAGTGAAACCAAAATGGCATGCTACAAAAGGCGGAGCAAGAAATGGATTACATTACGAAACTATGAATTCAGTATATAGTAAAGTCACCTTGAAGCAAAAAAACATTGTTGCAGAAACAGTAGTAGCTCCATTTCTACCACTAGCCACCTAAAAATTACACATGTTAGTAGTATATATAGGCATTGTGTAAACTGAAAAACCAATGAAGGTGTACTATGATTGTGGGTGAGTAAAATGTATAAACTCTTTTGGTGATATAGCACTAGTCATGGAAAGTTCACTTCCTACGATTACTTTGAACCTGACTATAGAACATAATGCGAAAAGCACTCACAACATATGCAATGTTCCTTCGAGCGATTTTTTGAGCTTTTTTTCGCAGAGTAGCAAGCCTTTCAAGTTCCTCCACACTTAGACCTGCATACATATGATAAAACAAACAAGTAAGCAAAACAAAAGCTCTCCAATTCGGCAAAGAATATCAAAGATTATATATATATATATATATATATTATAAGCAAAAGATTTCATTCCAAACTCCAAAAGGTAAACTTTTGGGAAAGAAGTACACCGATAGGAACCGAAAGATTCCGAACGCCAATAATACAAAAACAAAAAATATGAAACGAACCCCAATCACAAGAAGACTGCTAACAACAAAAACACCTATTGCCCAAAACCTGCAACACGAAAAAACCTCGACGGAAAAAAGATGCAGGAGAACCATGCAGAACCTAGCAGCGCACACCCAGCAACAAAAACAGACTCAACTAGCTAATTACGCTCACAGACCAAAACAACACTACTCCACCTTTTCATGACTGAACCAAACCGCTATGGACTTCGAATTTCCTTCCTTAGAAACACCAAAATGAGGCAACTCAAACCTTCACACTCCAAACTCAACTCTAATACACCTAGAAATGGATCCTCTTATCAACTGTCACTCTCATAACCCTCAGATATTAATTTCTTATATTTTTCCACTTGAGTTGGCTGACTAGTATAAGTCAAAATCTTCATCCCATAGCTTATTGGTGCTAGCGCTTCTTTAATCACTTTCACAATACGTTTCTCCTTCCTTTTCCGATACTGACGAATAGAGTGAACATTTTCTGCAGAGTTTGGAGCTCCATCTTTTGTTTGTACAACATCCTTCTTTGAATACGAAGAAGAAATGTTTTGAAATGCCACTCTCGTAATCTCCTTACGTATTGTAGGATTATTGGATAAAGAGTTTTTCTTGGACACGTTAGCCAAATATGAATATTTGAGCCTGCAGATTGTGACTTACCTTTGACTGAAGCAGCAGAAGCACACTCTCCCTCTTGAAACTCCTCCTGCTGAATCTCTTGTTCATTCGGAACCCCTATATATTCGCCCTTCCGATCCAAGTCGACATCAACCTGTGCATCAACAACCTTTGGATAATTCTTTGAGTTGTCAATCTCTTTAATGAAAATTGGATACTTTTTTTCACCCCCTTTCAGCACCAGATTTTCCTCGATAAAAAACATGTTCTTTGTTAGAACACGAGCTTTGGCAGTTCCAAAGGTATGCCAAAAAATTTCAATCCACACATTTCTCATACTACTTATAATGCCTTCATGCCATTTTGACATCGATTTAATGTCCAACCCTAACTTCCCGGCTCCTTGTTTCAGCCTCTCCTCCATCTCATTCACATGGCTGAATGTGATTATGAACCTAACAATATTCATGTCTCTCACTGTAGTCACGTACGGCCATGCTTCAAGAATTCTTTCCTTTACCTCACTTGAAGCTTTAGGTTTTGCCAAATCTATGACAATGATTCTCTATAACCATTCCACATTTTTTTCATTTACCTTCCCTTCAATTGTCTGTAGATCTATTGGCTTCCTCGCGATATCCTTGTTCTGTGCATCATCATTTCTCCTTCTTTCTTGCCAAACCAACTTCCTCCCATATCGTTGTTGCTTTGCTTCTGTATATTTTTGATGAAATCCTCCCATCTCTTTAACAAACTTAGCCCGTTGTACAAATAGCCTTCTTCCTTTGAGGATCACACCATTTGTCTTCCTGATTACTTCAATAGCTTAATTTTTCGACCCAAATCTGAAAAAACCGAATCTCATCTCCGTTTTACTTCTTCTTTTCAATGATAAGAAACTATGGACCACTTTCCCATGTTCATGGAATACATCCAAAACCTCACTTTAGATAGGTCCGGATGTAAATTGTCCACAAACAGTGAGAATGTTCTCCTAGACATTCTGTCAAACACCTAATGGGAAAGAATTTTGATCATAGCAGAGTTAGATTGCTCAAAGAGGAAGACATCTAATTCATGTGGATGATTGAAAGGGAAGAGGGCGGCAGCGGCGGCAGCCCCATAGCGGGGCCACCGCCATCGAGGATGATGGCGGTCGGTGTTGCGAAGGGAGCCGTGAGTCGTCGGGGTTGTGGTGGCGGTGAAACAGGGGCTAGGGTTGAGCGGATCGATGGTAAAGGAGGGAGTGACAGAGGCGGTCGGTGAGGCTAGGGCGGATTTGGTGGCGGTGGGTTGGGCCGAGGCTAGAACTGGTGGCGAAGGAGTAAGGCTGGATCGTTGGGTGGGGTTGGTGGGTGGGGCTTAGTGGTTCGAGTGGAGAACAGCAACCACAACAGAAAGGGAAGAACAAGAGGTTAGATGGTGGTGGATCGATGGGTTGGTGATGGGTTGGTGGAGGATCGGTGGGAGGAAGAAGGGTTAGTGGTGGATCAATATCAAAGATTATATATAAATTAATACAGGGAGACAGACAGACCTACACAAGGTGTGCCATGTAATATTGCTACAGTTGCAGGAATGAAACCATTCTCTCTCTCATTATAGCTTCCACCTGTTTTGCAGTTTCCAAATTTTGAGGATACAACATCCCTACAATTACAAACAAAACAAAACAAGAGAAAAGGGTGGGTATTTGAGAATGTAATGTTTCAAATTGGGTCCCACACCCACCATGGGAAATGATGGTAGATTCGAGAGCAACAACTGCGCGGTCGAGGGATAACGCTTCAGAAACCTCACCAGTTACTTTCACCTTATAAAATGCACCATTCACTCTCGCTGCCTCATTGCTAGTGTGATCTAAATCCAAATGTCGTCGAAGATTGTTTAATCGCGACATCTCTGAAGAAGATGATGATGATGCCATATCCACCCACTTACTCAAGGCTCAACACTTAGGCTTATCAATACAGCTTACGATGGACAACTCCGCCGTCGCCGATTCCTTTGGTGTGTGTGATAAGTGAAATTGTTTCTCTAACTTCCTATTCCCTCGTCTGTTATCCAACGCTCTCAGAATAAAAATGGAGAAAATAGAACTCCCTCCATCCCACGAGGATAGTTCCTAAAAGATAAGTTAGTAAAAATAACATAAAAAGGTACACATAAAAGCCTAACAAATCAAAATCCTCATGCTCACCTCCTTAAAACCAGTATTCCTCAAATCACCTCTTCTATGGATACTTTTGGATACTTGCATGTTTTTATGGTTTATGCGTTTTTATGCTATGTGCTTGAATATATTACTACGATGCTCAAATCACCTCTTATGTTATTGTTGATGGTTGCTTATGATGGTTTGTTTGTTTTCTTGTTGGTAGTTGTTTAGTGTTGTTATGGTTTATTGAGGTTGTTCTTATTGTGGTGTGTGAGCATTAAAATGTTGGTAAAGTCCGGGTTAAGATTATTCCAAATGAAGTCGATATCGGATGATATGACAAATCAATTGAATGGTACTTCAATGCTCACTTAATCGGTTAGTCGATTCTAATAACCGGTTAAGTAAGTATCAAGCACCAAGCTTTTATTATTAAAATCAAGAGAACACCGTCGATCGACTTCCTTTCCAATAATCCTAATCGTCATGCATCATAACATGGAGTAGAGATTGGACGTCAGGGTATGGGATAGGCTTTCGTCAAGGTTCAATGAAACGAGGAAAGAGAATGATCCAGTGATTAGGTTGTGCTAATGAAACAACCGCAGTAATCGTAGTGGGTGGAAGCTTGATCTACTAAAAGGGCACGAATTTGCTACCCGTGTCGGGCATCGGTTCCACGATTACCACTACAATTCTATCGATCACTTAGGCATTTCGGAGGTTGCGGAGGGCGGTCTCGGCTATAGCCTACTTGGGAACACTGCCCAAGTTGTACTAGACCGAAAGGGTCCAGTATTGTGCAAGCATTGGTTGCGAGGCGTTGACTCCCAACTAGTCTATTCCCAGGAGAGAAATGTGATGTGAGGAAAAGGAAAAGAATAAAAATGTGAAAATGTGAAAGTGTGAAAATGAATAAATGAGAAAAGAAAAGTGGACCAATTCTATAAATGTATCCCGTAGTGAAATATTAATAATGATTTTATGAATGAGAATGAAGTGAATGGGATCTAGTTATAGGTTGGCATTAAGAGGCGCTCATGCATTGCACGAGTCCTGATAACGTGATGTGTGTTGATATCCCACTGCCTGATTTAGTTTTTATTCCTGAGTTTTCTTATCAGCTGCTTACTATCATCTGATTTACTATGTTTGAAAATGTCTCAACCCTTAGTGGTTTAACATTTTAGGGGAATTTGGCACGTGGTTTGAAGATCAGAGTGTCGCAGAAGAAGAGTCGAAAGAAGGAACCCTGAATCATGCTTGTTATTGCTTATTGGGTATTGGATTTTTGATACTTGGAATCGTTAAATGTGCTAGGACCGAGACATACCTAAGTATGTTGACTAGAAATTGTCTTGATTACTATAAGATGATTAATAAAATGTTTGAAATGTATGAATATGGCATTGGTTGTTAAATCTTACGAAGTATTGCCTATATATAAATATATTTGATTATATATGATGATTGAAATAATTGTAATTTGGATATTATGTGGAATATGTAATATTTTGAATTAATTATTGGATATCATGTGAATAAAGTTGAATATGTGATGTTATAGATATGGTGAATGATGATGAAAATAGAATGATGTTGTTGTCGAGTTTTAGAAAATGATGTACATATTCTACGATTGATGATTGTATATGGTTGATGATAAAAGCATGACATGTAGAAATGCATTAAGGGATAGCCATGAACACTTGTATCAAATTCATTGGAAAGGAATTAATAACGGAATTTGTGGCCAACCCAAAATATCGTTTTAATTCTAACTTAACCATTTAAACCATTTTAATAATTGGTTAAGATGGCATTAAAAATGGACAATCAAGAATAGCTGGCCAATGAATATGAAGTGAAATGAACTCCATAAACTAATTCCTTTCTAGTGACCTTTGTACTAAGGCGAAGTGGTTAACGAGATTGACCCTCTCAAGTGAACTTGAACCCAAGCAATTATGTATTCTGGAAATGTATTGATGAAAATGATAAAAGAAATGGGATAACAATGGTGGTTCAAATTCAATTGAGGGGCAATAGAAATATGCATCTTACATGGTGAAATAAGGTCGGACGTTAGGGTATGTGAATTGACTGACGTGAAGGTTCTCTGAACCGAGGAACGAGAATGTTATAGGACTAGGTTGTGCTATTGAAACAACAGTGGAAATTATTGATGGGTAGGACCTTAATCCTCCAAGAGGGTCCAATTAGCTATCCGTGCCAGGGATCGGTCCTGCATTAACCACGACAATTCATCGGTCACTTAAACACTTTAAGGTCGGTTGAGAGTTGTCTCGACTAGAGCCAATTTAGGGAAGCAACCCAAGTTGTATGAAGTATCCAAGAGGGGTGAAGTACTGAGAAAACATTGGTTGAGAGACACTTACTCCCGGCTAGTCTTTTTGTAACATCCCGAATTTTAATTCTAATAATAATTAGAATAACAATAAGATTTGGAAATAAGGATTATCCTAAAATGGATTTAAAATGATGAATTAGGAATTCTTCGAGTGCCATGAAGGAGTTAAGGAACATTGGCATCGAAAAGCAAATTTAAAGAAGACCAAACGAGTGTTAAAAATTGATTTTTCGGTGTTATAAACACCCGACATTAGGAAATTCAAAATAAAAGATTTAAGACTCAAAACACAATTCCCACCGTTGGATATGAAGGTATGATTTTTAGGAAGTTGCTCGTCAAATTTGAGCAAGATCCGACGGTGAACGAAGAAGTTATGGCTATTTGAAATTAGGGAGAAAATAGAAGAAAAATAGAAAAGCAAACTAGTAGTATCTGATCATTTTACTCGAGTATTTTGTTAAATACACGAGTATTTTGGGTCAAAATACTCGAGTATTGACAGAAACACTCGAGTATTGAAAGAAACACTCGAGTGTTTACAGAAACACTCGAGTATTTTGCGGTCTGCAACTTTAAAAACGCGTTTTTGGGGTCGAAACCCCCATTCCAATCCCTCTTTCTCTCTCCCTCCGATCTTCCTCCTCCTCCTTACTCCGACCGCCACCATCACCGTCGCCCAACACCGCCATCCACCTCGGTCTCTCTCTCTCCCTCCTCCATAGATCTTCTCTCTCTCTCCTCCCTTGTCTCTCTTTGTTTTCTCTCTCCCTTTCTCACTCCCCACTCACGGCCGCCACCACCAAGGGCCACCACCGCCACCACACCGGCCACCTCCACGGTCACCACCTTCATAAACCCCATACTCGCCCTCTCCTTCTCCTTTGGCCGAACTCCCTCTCTCTCACCGTGAGCTCTCTCTCTCTACACGGATCTCACCGACACCGTTATCGGCTCGTGACCGTGCCGGGCTCGTATCGGGAACCTCGAAGCTTGAAGCTTTGGCCTCGATCCGGCCGCGATCGTTCTCACTAACGAAGAGCAACACCGTCACCGTGATCGAGATCGATTATCCCCACCGTGCTTGGAATCGAAGATTGGGGAAGCTTAGGATCCAATTGGAGCCGAGCTAAAGCGTGAGTCGGGGAGTAAAGCGTCAGATTAAGGTTACCCCTCACTGTCGTCGATTGAGGTAAGGTGTTTCATTACCAGTCCTTAAGGGGTGTATTTCTGGGTAGTTATATCTATCGCTAGGACCGGGGGAAATATTAATTGTTAATGAACCTTAGAGTAACCCGCTAATAGTGAAGAAAGATAGATGGAGTAAATAGGGGAACCAAATAGTGATGAATAAAAAGATAGGTAACAGAATAATTAATCAATTAGATCGGTAGGGTGTGGCAAAAGAATAGAAATGGTGGATAGGAAAATAAATTTAGAAATGAACAAATGAGAGTAAAGAGATAAATAAACGGAATTATAAGAACGAGTGAGTAGCGTAAGTAAGAAAAGGGAGAAATTAGAGATTAACTATGGAGAGCCGGAATTAAATAAAGAAAGTGTAGGAATGAGTTGAGAGCTAAATTAGGATAAAATAAGGTTAATAGAAATAAATGGAGTGAATGAGTAATTAGCCATTAGAGGAAAGGAATAAACGAAAAATAAGGAAGAGAGAGTTAAAATATAAGGCATATGACCAAGCTAGGTAGAGTTAAATAAAAGTAAGAATAAACTAGTAAAGAGAAACATTGGAAATAGTGGAAATTAAGTAATGTGATAATAAGTTCCTAAGTAACGGAACGAAAGAAAAGAGAATGATATAGCAAACCAGAAAAGAGGCTAAGAAAAAGCAAAAGAGAAAGAAAAAGTAAGAGAAAGAAAGGTAAAAGATAAAAGTCCGATGCAGGCCTGAGAAGGCGTATCGGCATCGATGCGAGCCTGTGAGGGCGTGTCGATTAAAAGGGAGAAATGAAAGTCCGATGCGGGCCTGAGAAGGCGTATCGGCATCGATGCGAGCCTGTGAGGGCGTGTTGATTAGAAAGAAAAGATGGAAGTCCGATGCGGGCCTGAGAAGGCGTATCGGCATCGATGCGAGCCTGTGAGGGCGTGTCGATTAAAAAGAATTTGAATGGAAAATGGATAAAGGGTAATGAGAATGAAATAAAAAGGAAATTTAAAATGGAAATACAAATGGAAAATGAGAATAAAAAGGAAAATAACGAAAGTAATGGGGAACAAGAATAATTAGAGGTTAGGGATTATCTAAAAGAAGACAATTAGAAAGGAAAAGAATTGGGAAACAGTTAGGAGGTAAAAAGGAAGAAGAGCATAAATTAAGTAGTATAGCATAGGCTTGAAAGGTCTTGGTGTGTTGTATATATCTGCTTAGAAATCTCTCTTTTAAGTTCTGTGTGATGCTTCCCCTGTGTGGTTAATATTTTTCAGGTATACAAGTGGAGCATACACCAGTGCTGGCCGAGCAGGACTACAAGTTCCACTACGTGGAATGTATTTTACTTATTTCGGAGTGGATAATTACTTTTTGTAAATTATTTATGAATTAGTAGCTTGCCCTGAAATCTGTATCCATCGGGCGTTAGGATCTGTTATGACTATTAAACTATTGTTGTTTACGTTTTTAAACAATTCTGGACTGACAGGCTTTTAGAAGAAAAATTTTGGGAAGTCCGGAAAACAGAGGAAACTCTGCCGGATTTTCGTAAAACCTTTTAAGGAAATTTAAGTATTAAAAAGAAATTTTCAAGTCCATATTTTTATAAAACTCAATTTAATTAAATAATTGTGAGGGTGTTACATTTATGGTATCAGAGCAGTTTCCCTCGGCCTTGGAGTGCGAAATCACCACTCCTATGGTTTACTCACCAAGCGAGTGACCAAAGTTGTTGTCAAATCCAGCCATAGCTAGTCAGTATATTTACATACCTATGATATCAGACTTAATTAATTCTCGGAATATCCAACTATTCGTGCCTTAATTTGTTTCTATTACTATACTCTAGTATTATGGGAGACACATCTAGTAATAGAGCTAAGGTTGTGTCAATCCTAAGGGACTTAGTTCAGGTGGACTTAAGTCAAATAGAGGCGATTGCCGTTTCATGTGCTCTACCACTATGCCCATGATGTGGGAGACCTCATCGGGGTATATGCTGGTTCCTGGCTCAACTCAAAGAGGAGGAATGTATCTTATGGTTGAAAAGGACGAAGGGAATCCAGACGAGAAGTGTAGAGGCATATTACGTCCCTAAGATAGGAAATTACATCAGAACCTCAAGTCTCCGTCCCGATTCAGTTATATAAGACAAACTCGTCCAATTCAGTTTAAAAGGAAAAGACGAGCGCTAGTATTCTAGTTAGAGACCCACCAATCGCATTGATAATATTGTCACCAATGGAGAGTAAGGTTAGAACTGATCACTCTAACTTTTACATCTGTTAGGGGATAATGTTATCGACATACCCGACAGTGATATTGCTCTTAGTAGAGGTGAGATTGGGATTAGCTACCCCAGCCTTTGCGTTTACTAACAGATGATATCATTGCAATTTCAAATTTAATTAGAACAACCAAAATAGGAAATTCCAACCCCGTAGGACCAAATCGAACTCCCGCTCCTTAGGAACTTGTTAGAATTCATAAACATCCATTAGTTAGACATACCAATTCCTGACAACACCTTCAATTGCTTCCATTTAACTCAGCTCGGTAGAAACGCCGACCCACTTTTTCGCTTGTTGCAAGAGCTCGGAGAGATGTAAGTATGTGCGATCTCCATACCTTAGAAAATTTACTACATATTTGATAGCACGGACAAGTAGTCAACATGGTCTTAAATCTTGCCGTGCTAACTGATCGAAAAGGTAGACAAGCCAACCCTTACAATGGGAGCGAACCTAACGCCAGAACTAAGGAGATGAAAGCCTTAAGATATTACCCTCGCCTAAGGTAAGCACCATTAGACATAGAACCCCAACAGGACCTCGCGAACTCTATAGTGGTCACCTGAGACCCTTTGAAAACCAAACTAGATATTCAGAAACTCAAAACTCCCTAAGTATCTATTCAGACTCTTAAAAGTTGCCAGAGAAGCCGACAGATATCCATCCACAGCCATTCATATTAAGACCAATCAAGTCGATCATTAATTTGTAGAAAATGCGTTTTCGATGATTCTTCATTGAAGATGAAATCTTTAGAATAGTCTCTGTTGTCTTCTTGATGGACATGTACTCAACCATGTTATTACCCGGCGATACCTGTGCGTGCATGACACTTTCATGCCGACAATCCACTCGTATTCGTCAATTATAATGTATCCAACAGAAGAACAACGACATGGCCTTATCTCACAATTTCTCAACCTTGTCGCCTAAAAACATCCTTGGTCACCTTGCGGAGACCATTAAACCCTCCTTGCATAATTCTTCTTTTCATCTTCACTCTCTTCAAGCTTCAAGCATCTCAGATGCAGAGGTGAGGATTCACTAATACGTAGAAACCCAACATAGTTCTATGCCTACCGATGGATGACCATCCACATGTCCCTTCTAACCTTAGACACCGGTCGAGAAGCTTACGTGCGAAATTCTTAATAACAAATGAGCATACCCCCAAGCATGGATATAATCAAGTATGTTGATGCTAAGTGGGGGAGGATTTCAATCCAAGGAATGGAAGATGGAACTTTAACAACAAGAAAATTGTGGATCCTATCCGAGTAACAAGGTGGAATGCAGAACGGTAACGAAGTGTAAGGAAGATTGCATCGAACCAGACTCAATGTCCGATGATCATACCATGACCCGTAGGACTAACGAATAACTCACCCCAAACGCTCCGCATTAACTGTCGAAGAGGTTCGCGGAAAATGGAACGAGAATTAAATTAAGGATCAATCAATACCTTCTCGGACCATCAGACAATTGGGTAATAAATCTAAAACCCTGACCTTGACCCTTAAATGAAATCGACCCATAGGAACCCCTATACCAAACTGAAATCGTTAAACAAACGGGAAGGAAGTACCACCGAAGTAGAATGCAGATATAGCTAAGGTGGAATTGAAGGGCGACCTCACTAGACTCACTTGAAGGAGTAAAAAACAAACAGGAAAAAGTGGAATCGCGAAGTGGAGTCTCACTTAAGAAGTTATGTCGGAGTACCGCAAATAATTGTCTCAGTCTCTTAAGACTCTATGTATTACGCAGATTTCTGAGTGACTGAGATAAACCATACCTGAGGCGAATAATTATACCGCAGAAACCTTAATTTAGAACTCCCTCAAAGGGAAGATTGGAACCAAAGGAATTGAAATGACATGGGTGGAAACTATGTCAAGGGATGCTCCTCCAAGATAAGGGATAACTAGAATTTCGGGGACGAAATTCTAATAAGTGGGGGAGAAATGTAACATCCCGAATTTTAATTCTAATAATAATTAGAATAACAATAAGATTTGGAAATAAGGATTATCCTAAAATGGATTTAAAATGATGAATTAAGAATTCTTCGAGTGCCATGAAGGAGTTAAGGAACATTGGCATCGAAAAGCAAATTTAAAGAAGACCAAACGAGTGTTAAAAATTGATTTTTTGGTGTTATAAACACCCGACATTAGGAAATTCAAAATAAAAGATTTAAGACTCAAAACACAATTCTCACCGTTGGATATGAAGGTATGATTTTTAGGAAGTTTCTCGTCAAATTTGAGCAAGATCCGACGGTGAACGAAGAAGTTATGGCTATTTGAAGTTAGGGAGAAAATAGAAGAAAAATAGAAAAGCAAACTAGCAGTATCTGATCATTTTACTCTAGTATTTTGTGAAATACTCGAGTATTTTGGGTCAAAATACTCGAGTATTTACAGAAACACTCGAGTATTGACAGAAACAGTCGAGTGTTTACAGAAAAACTCGAGTATTTTGCGGTCTGCAACTTTAAAAACGCGTTTTGGGGGTCGAAACCCCCATTCCAATCCCTCTTTCTCTCTCCCTCTGATCTTCCTCCTCCTCCTTACTCCGACCGCCACCATCACCGCCGCCCAACACCGCCATCCACCTCGGTCTCTCTCTCTCCCTCCTCCATAGATCTTCTCTCTCTCTCCTCCCTTGTCTCTCTTTGTTTTCTCTCTCCCTTTCTCACTCCCCACTCACGGCCGCCACCACCAAGGGCCACCACCGCCACCACACCGGCCACCTTCACGGTCACCACCTTCATAAACCCCATACTCGCCCTCTCCTTCCCCTTTGGCCGAACTCCCTCTCTCTCACCGTGAGCTCTCTCTCTCTACACGGATCTCACCGACACCGTTATCGGCTCGTGACCGTGCCGGGCTCGTATCGGGAACCTCGAAGCTTGAAGCTTTGGCCTCGATCCGGTCGCGATTGTTCTCACTAACGAAGAGCAACACCGTCACCGTGATCGAGATCGATTATCCCCACCGTGATTAGAATCGAAGATTGGGGAAGCTTAGGATCCAGTTGGAGCCGAGCTAAAGCGTGAGTCGGGGAGTAAAGCGTCAGATTAAGGTTACCCCTCACTGTCGTCGATTGAGGTAAGGGGTTTCATTACCAGTCCTTAAGGGGTGTATTTCTGGGTAGTTATATCTATCGCTAGGACCGGGGGAAATATTAATTGTTAATGAACCTTAGAGTAACCCGCTAATAGTGAAGAAAGATAGATGGAGTAAATAGGGGAACCAAATAGTGATGAATAAAAAGATAGGTAACAGAATAATTAATCAATTAGATCGGTAGGGTGTGGCAAAAGAATAGAAATGGTGGATAGGGAAATAAATTTAGAAATGAACAAATGAGAGTAAAGAGATAAATAAACGGAATTATAAGAACGAGTGAGTAGCGTAAGTAAGAAAAGGGAGAAATTAGAGATTAACTATGGAGAGCCGGAATTAAATAAAGAAAGTGTAGGAATGAGTTGAGAGCTAAATTAGGATAAAATAAGGTTAATAGAAATAAATGGAGTGAATGAGTAATTAGCCATTAGAGGAAAGGAATAAACGAAAAATAAGGAAGAGAGAGTTAAAATATAAGGCATATGACCAAGCTAGGTAGAGTTAAATAAAAGTAAGAATAAACTAGTAAAGAGAAACATTGGAAATAGTGGAAATTAAGTAATGTGATAATAAGTTCCTAAGTAACGGAACGAGAGAAAAGAGAATGATATAGCAAACCAGAAAAGAGGCTAAGAAAAAGCAAAAGAGAAAGAAAAAGTAAGAGAAAGAAAGGTAAAAGATAAAAGTCCGATGCAGGCCTGAGAAGGCGTATCGGCATCGATGCGAGCCTGTGAGGGCGTGTCGATTAAAAGGGAGAAATGAAAGTCTGATGCGGGCCTGAGAAGGCGTATCGGCATCGACGCGAGCCTGTGAGGGCGTGTCGATTAGAAAGAAAAGATGGAAGTCCGATGCGGGCCTGAGAAGGCGTATCGGCATCGATGCGAGCCTGTGAGGGCGTGTCGATTAAAAAGAATTTGAATGGAAAATGGATAAAGGGTAATGAGAATGAAATAAAAAGGAAATTTAAAATGGAAATACAAATGGAAAATGAGAATAAAAAGGAAAATAACGAAAGTAATGAGGAACAAGAATAATTAGAGGTTAGGGATTATCTAAAAGAAGACAATTAGAAAGGAAAAGAATTGGGAAACAGTTAGGAGGTAAAAAGGAAGAAGAGCATAAATTAAGTAGTATAGCATAGGCTTGAAAGGTCTTGGTGTGTTGTATATATCTGCTTAGAAATCTCTCTTTTAAGTTCTGTGTGATGCTTCCCCTATGTGGTTAATATTTTTCAGGTACACAAGTGGAGCATACACCAGTGCTGGCCGAGCAGGACTACAAGTTCCACTACGTGGAATGTATTTTACTTATTTCGGAGTGGATAATTACTTTTTGTAAATTATTTATGAATTAGTAGCTTGCCCTGAAATCTGTATCCATCGGGCGTTAGGATCTGTTATGACTATTAAACTATTGTTGTTTACGTTTTTAAACAATTCTGGACTGACGGGCTTTTAGAAGAAAAATTTTGGGAAGTCCGGAAAACAGAGGAAACTCTGCCGGATTTTCGTAAAACCTTTTAAGGAAATTTAAGTATTAAAAAGAAATTTTCAAGTCCATATTTTTATAAAACTCAATTTAATTAAATAATTGTGAGGGTGTTACACTTTTCCCAGGAGCGGAGGGTGAAGTGAGGAATATGAAATGAGAAAATGGATTGGGAAAACTGAACAAAATGATAAATCCAATTATTTGATCCAATGAAAAAGAGAAATCCAGAATTATGAGAATGAAAAGAGAAAGAAATCCTATGAGTGGATTCAAAGAGAATAGGATCTAATGATTGGACATTATGTGAGAGGTGCATGCATCATATGCAGGAATTGATTGAGTTTCATGTGTATCATGCCTCACTTGCATCTGTTTGTGACTATTAGTACTTGGCTTGGCTTGACTTGTGATTGCTCATATTGTATTTATTGAATTTATGTGTATGTAATTAAGTATCAAATGCTTTACTTGAATTATATGAAAATTTCTCATTCCCTTTGTTGTCTCTTTTTAGGTACTTGAAGTGTTTACACTTCCCTATGCCAAGGAGAAACTTGCTCCTATCAACAATGAAGGATAAGTATGGTCCAAGTATGAGTGTGTTCCATTTAGGATTAAGTCCCTTCTCATATTGCAACCATAAGCTCTGGGCTATTATGGGTTAGGACATATAGGAATGAATGCATATTTTTGAAATGTATATATATATATATATATATATATATATATATATATATATACTTAGCCTAGAGTCTTATGTTTTTTAGAATCTAATATGTGAAATGTTAGGGACTTCTTTGAATAAACGTGATTGAAATATTGCCATGATTATACAGGTATTGAACTACCTTTTCATATTTTTTTTTTTGGGTTAGAACTCAAAGTTAGTGCAATAAGAGCATCTCCAACGGGTTGCCAAAGGAGTTGCCAAACGAGTGGCGAACATGTAAATTGGTTCGTTGCCGGTGGAGAAAATATCCGTTCGTTGCCATTTCACAACAATGAACTATTTGGAAACCATTCATACTCATGGATGAGAGAGAAACAACAATAAAAAAACACATAACTCTCCATTTTTTTGCATTTCAAATGTAATAAATTAAAAAAAAATATCATATGTATTTTTATTTTCATATATATATATATATATATATATATATATATATATTTGTCATTTGGACTTAATTTTTTTTAATCTGTGCTCTCTGACAGAAGTTAAAATTTTTTTCCTTGTTTTCAAATGTACTCAATTGAAAAATATTCTATGTGTATTCTTTTTCACCGATATGCAATAGTTTTTATGATTTGCATTAATTTTTTTTACTCTCTGCTCTGAAAAACTATATTAAAAATGAAGTTAGTTTTTTTTAAACGATAAAAAATATGGGTAAAAAAATGGTTAGTTGATGATGATTATATTTATTATAAAATATTATGAGTGTGGGATAGGTAGTGGGACCCATTTATGAACGAAAAGTAGGTTCATGGGTGGAGTGAAAATGTAGTTGAGGTTCTTAGAGGTTCATAAAGTATGGAAAAATGTGAAGAATAATAAAATAATTTGTGGGATCCATTTAAGAACGGAAAAGTGGTTCATGGGTGGAGATGCTCTAAATGGCTGAACCGGTGCACATATTAAGTTATGACTTAATAGTTTTTTTTTTTTTTAAATCTCCCATTTGTGCACTATAGGACTTATTTTACTAAACATTTAATCCAAATTCAGAAGATATTTTGCCCTTTTTTCGCATGTATCTCTAATCTTGCCATGCGGAATGGTAGGCCTAAACAACGTAAAAATGGATGTTGTCTTGCCTTGGTGCATTTTTATTGCATAGTTGTGAAATAAACACATTAGTAATCAAATCATAGCAAGTAATGTAGTAACCAAGTGATACATGACATGACATTTACAATCTTAATTATTGTAAAACTACATTATTTAGCAATGACTTCTTATAATCTAAAACAATCTTAACTTGTGCGAGCGGGAAGGATTAGAGCAAACTCTGTTTTCTTGCGAACATGAGTGAGTGGCAAAGAAAATGAAGTAGGAGAGGTGTGGGGGGTTTTAATTACTTCGTAAATATTAAGGAAAAATTCAAATTTACCAAATGCGTGAGGATAAATTAGTTCAAATACTATGTAAATATTTCACCCATTTTATTTCCCCTCCATATTTTGGAGGGAATCTAAAAATCAAGATTGAATTTTTTTTTTAAATGAAAAAAAATTTGAATGTATTTAGACCTCTAATTTTATCTCCCCTCCACTCCAAAGCAGCAAATAACAATTAACTACTTTGCTCATGGCTTTCATAGAAGAAATATGAAGCCAAAAGACATACAAGAATAAGTTTAGAATTATAATTTTTTGTTCAAGAACTACTATCTATACAAGACGTATCAGATCATTGCCATCATCTTCTGCATTTTTTATTATTATTTCAATTTCAATTAAAACAAGTTATTTTCTTGGCCAGTGCTACATGTTCCATAATTGCGCAGTTGTTTGTTGACAGAGCTTACCATGAACAACACTTGCAAGTGTATATGGAAAATAGAACAAATAATAAAAATAAATGAAATAAAATTTGTTGAAATCCTGGTAATCAAATAGAAAAGGAAGAGAATTGAAAAGCTTATCATTATCACTGTCAGCTCGTTTTTCCACATACTCCATTTAAAACATGTGGCAACGTTTGAATATTAATTACCCCAACGTTGACAACTTTAAAAATCACTCCAGTCCTCGGGTACAGTGCACGTAAGTGTCCTCTAATAACACAAAGTCATCATCTTCAAAAGCAACCACCTTTTTTCTACCTATTTAGCAACTACACACATACACCAGGAAGGTGAGATAACTGAGCAATATGCCAAAATGTACAACTACCCCAGAACCAGAAATCAAATAAAAACCCCAGAGGAAACTTTTTTGGGCATCATGTTTAAGTTAAAAGAAAGAATCAGTTTCATTCATATACTAGCTGAACTGGTCAACATGAATCAAGAAAATACAAGCTTACTTGCCGTTACAGAGAAATGTTTCAGTTTCATTCATATACTTGCTGAACTGGTAAACATAGATCGAGAAAATTTAAGCTCACCTCTGATTATGTTCTCTTAGCTGAGCAAGGGATGTAGCAACTTTAGCTCCAACAAGAGCATTATTCTTCACAAGAGCAATGTCTTAAATGCAGTTAAGAATTATTTTCACAGTAGTTAATTACTTAATTTGGATCTGACATTTGAAATCATATTACAATCGATTAAATTTATTTACTATTTTACAGTGTCAACGATAGCCCCATTGGCTATGGATCCTAGTCATTTTGTTCTCTGTTAAAAGTTAGAGTCTTCAGATAGGCTTTTCTTTTTTTATATTCAAGATCCAAGTCAACATAGGAGATTGTTAGTCAATTTTAAATGAGGATACTTGAAGCAAGTGAAGCACCTCCGGTCAGCTCATTTACTCTAGCAAGCAAGAAAGGGGTCTCGGCATTTCCTGTTATATTGTTTTCCCTTCAAGAAGCAAATATTAAATCTATTTTTTAAAATTGTGGTGATTATGAAGAAAGCATTAGCAAAACAACCATTTTACATAGCAATGTTAATGCACACAACTTGCATATCATGTCATAATAGACAAAGAGAAAGATAGGAAATATATTACCTAGCTTCTTTAAGGGCTTTTTGAATGGCAGATTCAATCGCGTGTCCAGAAGTTGAGTGTTCCCGAGGAATGGGAACAGCTATCAAAATTCCAGTTCCAAGCTTCATTTTGATGTTCGCTTCTGTTGAAGGAATAAAAATTAAAAGTAATTGTATTGAAGGTGTATTTCAAACAAATAAACAAATAAAAACATAAGAAAATAATGTGTTCCTTGCCAATTAGGCGAGCACAGTCTTCAGGTGTATCTACCCGACATGAAACCTGGGAATTATGACATGACCAAATTATAGATTGTCAATTCGTGTTCACATAGCAACCTTGTGTATAACTTCAAGAAAATATCTTAGCTATCATAAAAATGATAGATGGAAACATGGCTGTCAAAATGTCAAATTGTGAAATAAATTGTAAATCAGAAGGGCTTTTTCTGAATCAATTCATGATAAATTTTTAAAATGGGTTTTACTATCCTATGCACAAAATGAAACATAGCAATCATTTAGATATTAACATTTTAAAGTCAAATAACTCTATGTAGTTAAGAATTTGAAATCTGAACTTCAAAATAAATCAAAATTGAAGTCATATGGTTCAAAAGGATACAAATTAAAGATGACATATGTTTTTAATCCCTGAAAATATAGGCAACTTTGCTTTTAGTCCCCCAAATTTTTTCTTAGTTTTTAGTACCTACTTTGGTTGAGTGTTTTGGTTTTAGTCCTTGTTGATGATGTGTCAACAAGACCAATTGGCCACGTCACCAATTAGTATGACACGTGTCGCATGTTGGTGTAAGCCACATCATCATTAGGGACTAAAACCAAAATTATGCAATATATTATATTAAGGACCAAAACCCAAAAAACTAAACTATTGGGACTAAAATAAAAACTCAGCATATTTTCAGGGACCAAAAACATATTTAAGCCAAAAATTAATTTAGGAAAACTAAAATGAACAATATTTACATTCAAATAAAATCCTATGTAAAGATTCTTTCACAATGGCTCCATGTAACATTACCTTTATTCTTTTTTGTTTCTGTTTTTACCTATGACACATTGTACTACACCCACACAGCACAGCAACAAAGTAGAGAACAAATAAAAAAGATTACCAGCAAAAGAAGACAAGAGAAAGAACCAGAAGAACAGAATACATACAGAGGACACGCATTCAGCGCGGGTGCGGCAGCGGGTAAGGGATGAATGGAATACAAATATATGATTGTGTTTCTTTAAGAGGGAAGCAGACGAAAAGTTTAAGAGCTTTATTAACGAAAATGCAAGGTTCTTAAAATTCAGGTTACTCAGGAACTGTAAGTTGAATGCATGACCTGACTATACAAGAATCATCTGCATCATATATGAAATGCAATTCCAGGAATTCGGAATTATAACAATAAAAGTATAATTCCCAGTATTGATTGGTTGATGAAGCATCTCGAATAGCTTGAATCGTGTTGCAATTTATGGAATTCCGATTTCAATGGATGAAAAGAATATTTATAATTTTAGGCTTGAATCATCAGTTAACGATTGGTGTAATCATTCATTTCAACTGTATTGAGATCTCTTCTATTTGTTTGTTTGTTTCAAAATTTCGCTAAAAATCATGTTTCTTTTAACCCAACAAGGAAGACGAGGGAAGAAATTGGTACCATATCATTGAGATGATGAGAAAAATAATATTAAAAAATAGTCATTCACCTTCCGATGCAACACAACTCGGTTGTCACAAGTGGAAAAAGTAAACGAAGATCAAAACATTGTTCAACATTCTTAAGAAAGCCATACAAAAACCTAACCTTGGAGCCACTAGATTCGGTGAAAAATGCAGGAAACTCGTTTGTCTTGTAAGCAGCAACACAAACTCTCTGTGTTTCCTATTCAAGATAAAAACAAATGTAAGCTGCAATTGATAGCATAGCTGCACTACTTCATAGATAGTTTCAACATGAAAGCAAATGGATACCAGATATTCAAGGGTCCTGGGAATATCTAATATTGACTTTACACCAGCACAAATAACTGCAACTGGTGTTTTACCAAGCTCAGTAAGGTCTGAAGATATGTCCATAGCTGCCAAAAGAAAAATGAAAACAACATGCTAAATAAAAACAATAGACGTATTTGTCGGAAAGCCCAATAACACAAAATTTAAGAAGAATTTTAGTTCTTAAAGTTTCTAGACGCCACAAGAAATTATCTTTTCATGTTGCAACTGAACTGTTCCATAATTACATTAAAGAGCACTTATGCAAATTGCAAAAGGCAAAGGATTTCTATTCTAATGTGGTTTATTGAGTGATTAAATATGATTATTCCTTTGTAATTAGGTTACAATGAAGTAACTATAGTTATAAAATATAAACAATTTGCCTACAGGTAGTTTTGGTCTTCAAAAAAATATTTCACGGTCTCTTTCGAGAAAGACCAATCTTTCTTCTAGGCCATAGAAATCACATTTTATTGTTTAACTTGCAAATTGCAGGTCTTCTTGGAGGCTACAAGGCAATAAATAAACAATACAAAACAAATGCAAAGGTTGATTCATTTGGTTCCAAAATTCAGACCATAAAATGTTGGATCTTACAAAATTCCTTCGCATCCATCATAAAAACCAATATTTTCTATCATAAATATATAGGATAATAGGAAGTTAACATACTAGATTCCCCATGTCTGTGCACTCCACCAATCCCACCGGTGACAAAGACGGGAATACCAACCTGCAAAAAAATTAAAAACGTATTGCAGCGAAACCAAAATGGCATGCTACAAAAGGCGGAGCAAGAAATGGATTACATTACGAAACTATGGATTCAGTATATAGTAAAGTCACCTTAGAAGCAAAAAACATTGTTGCAGAAACAGTAGTAGCTCCATTTCCACCACTAGCCACCTAAAAATTACACATGTTAGTAGTATATAGAGGCATTGTGTAAACTGAAAAACCAATGAAGGTGCACTGTGATTGTGGGCGAGTAAAATGTATAAACTCTTTTGGCGATATAGCACTAGTCATGGAAAGTTCACTTCCTACGATTACTTTGAAGCTGACTATAGAACATAATGCGAAAAGCACTCACAACATATGCAATGTCCCTTCGAGCGGTTTTTTGAGCTTTTTTTCCCAGAGTAGCAAGCCTTTCAAGTTCCTCCACACTTAGACCTGCATACATAAGATAAAACAAACAAGTAAGCAAAATAAAAGCTCTCCAATTCGGCAAAGAATATCAAAGATTATATATAAATTAATATAGAGACAGACAGACCTACACAAGGTGTGCCATCTAATATTGCTACAGTTGCAGGAATGGCACCATTCTCTCTCACTATAGCTTCCACCTGTTTTGCAGTTTCCAAATTTTGAGGATACGGCATCCCTACAATTACAAATAAAACAAAACAAGAGAAGAGGGTGGGTATTTGATAATGTAATGTTTCAAATTGGTAAAATGTTTCAAATTGGGTCCCACACCCACCATGGGAAATGATGGTAGATTCGAGAGCAACAACTGCGCGGCCGAGGGATAACGCTTCAGAAACCTCACCAGCTACTTTCACCTTATAAATTGCACCATTCACTCTCGCTGCCTCATTGCTAGCGTGCTCTAAATCCAAATGTCGTCGAAGATTGTTTAATCGTGACACCGCTGAAGAAGATGATGATGATGCCATATCCACCCACTTACTCAAGGCTCAACACTTAGGCTTATCAATACAGCTTACGATGGACAACTCCGCCGTCGTCGATTCCTTTGGTGTGTTTGATAAGTGAAATTGTTTCTCTAACTTCCTATTCCCTCGTCCGTATTCCAACGCTCTCAGAATAAAAATGGAGAAAATAGAACTCCCTCCATCCCACGAGGATAGTTCCTAAAACATAAGTTAGTAAAAATAACAGAAAAAGGTACACATAAAAGCCTAACAAATCAACATCCTCATGCTCACCTCCTTAAAACCAGTATTCCTCAAATCACCTCTTCTATGGATACTTTTGGATACTTGCATGTTTTTCTGGTTTATGCATTTTTATGCTATGTGCTTGAATATATTACTACGATGCTCAAATCACCTCTTATGTTATTGTTGATGGTTGCTTATGATGGTTTGTTTGTTTTCTTGTTGGTAGTTGTTTAGTGTTGTTATGGTTTATTGAGGTTGTTCTTATTATGGTGTGTGAGCATTAAAATGTTGGTAAAGTCCGGGTTAAGATTATTCCAAATGAAGTCGATATCGGATAATATGACAAATCAATTGAATGGTACTTCAATACTAACTTAATCGGTTAGTCGATTCTAATAACCAAGCACCAAACTTTTATTATTAAAAGCTAGAGAACACGTCGATCAGAATTCCTTTCCAATAATCCTAATCATCAGGCCCGGCCCAGAGGCAGGGCAGTAGGGGCGCCCGCCCTGGGCCCATAATTTTTGGGGCCCTGAAAAATTTACTTTTGCTTATATATATATATATATATATATATATATATATATATATATATAAATATAGTAATAGTTTAAAAAATCTATAATCATCACACATAGCGCAAGTGGTTGTTCATGTCTAAATTTTATCTTAGGACACAAGTTCGATCCTTGCAACATGTTTTTTTTATAAGGTCGTTGTGCTATATATTGAGTATTTATTAACAAATTAAAGTAGTTGTTAATTAAATTTCTAGTTTTATCAAGTTCATTGATAATAAATAGAAAAATTTGCTTAATTAGTTAATTATTGGATTAAAAAAAAAAAAAACCCAGATCTGATCAGCAAAGGAGTAACCAAGAACACCGTTCTCAACGAAGAAAATCTTAAAAAATACAAATAATCAGTTCAATCAACTCAAAAAATCCAACCATCAGATGGCATTATGAACAACATATCCCCTGTAACCCTCAATGATTCACAGTTTGAATCCATTATAACATCAATTAGAAAGAATATTTGACTCAAGCAAAATAATGCCCTGATAAATGTATAACAAGACTGATTGGTTCAATTAAGGAGAAGGGAGAAGGGAGAAGCAAACCTGGTCGCTGGAGGTTGGAGGCGGAGGCGGAAGCGGAGGGGACGACAGTGAACGAAGACAGCGACGGCGGAGACTCGAACGAAGGAGAGGGGACGACACGAAGTTTGAGACGGCTGTGAGTTTGAGACGGCTGTGAGGGTTGTGAAGCTTTTTAGTTTTAGATATGTAGGTTATTTTTTTTTTTTATTAATAATTAGTAAGCCTATCGGTCCGGTCCGGTCCAGCGGTCTAAAAATATCTGGGACCGTGGACCGGACCGTTCAAGTACGGTTTAATTTTTTTGGGATCAGACCGGACCGCGAGACCAGACCGGATTGCATTTTTCGGTCTGATCCGAGCGGTCTCGCGGCCTCGGATCGGATCGCTTACACCCCTAGAAAAAAGTAGGCACATATTTGATAAATATTATTTTATTTTTCATTAATAAATTAATATTTAATCCAAGAGTTAGTACAAGTGGTTAAGTCGTGGGACATGCTATTAACAAAAGTTTGAACCTCAGATTTGAAAATACTTTACAAAGCAATAAATCATTGTGTCACTAATCTCATTATTACTTAATGCCCAAACAAATATATTTAAGATAAACTTGAATATTATGTAATGATACTTCTAAAATAATATGATTATATTATTGTATGATATTTTTAGTTTGGGTCTCCCAAACTTGTTGTTCAAGCTCTTACAATGATTGTGGTCCCAAAACCTTTTTTTTCCTCACACTTTTCTACTCGCATAATTGTTGAAATCCGTGTGAAGCTTTTCTTTATATGATTAATTGTATTGTTGTGAATTAATAGACATTAATATTTTTTTATTTCATATGTATTGTTTATATAATTTTTTTTTGTTTCATATGTATTTTCTTACAACAATATATAGTTAATACAATTTTTCCCAATTATACTTTTATTTATCACTTTTTTTTTCGCCTTTAATCACTTTCTCTTCTTTAAACAATGGTTATATAAGAATATTATAATCAAAATACTCCTTATTCTTACATCATTTAATCATTTTTTAACACTCATTCATAACCTTAAAATACTATATTTTTGAAATGGAGAGAATAGTAATTTGAGAAACAGGAGAAATGCTACTCAATTTTTGTTACTATAATTTCAATTACTTTCAAGTTTGTGATAAATTTGGGGCCTCAAATTTTTATTCGCCCCGGGCCCATAAAATGTTAGGACCGGGCCTGCTAATAATTATTGAGAAGGGAGGAGAAAGGAGAAGAGAGAAAAAAAATTGGAGGAGAAAAAAACGTAAATATGAATAAATGTATGCTCAGGAAAAAAAAGGATATTTATGTATTAGATTTGTAAACGGTCAAAACAGATTAAAAAGAAAAACCAATATAATTAATACTTTTAGATCGAAAAGAGTATTTATTTAAATAATGAAAAAAAAACTTAACGATTTAGAAAAAAAACATTAAAAAAAGAATTATTTTATTAAAATTAATCCAATCATTACATTTATTAAAAAAAAATATGTTTTTTTTATTATTATAATGAGAAAGACAAATACTTTCTCCTTTTCAACATAATTATCTTTTAAAGTAATAGTTAGGGATAAGAATGAGTTGGCATATGACTCGACTCACTTAAAGTCTAACTCAGCTCAACTCATTTAAGAAAAAGATTATGTTTAAGCTTTTTAAAAAGTATATATATATATATATATATATATATATATATATATATATGTAGGTGTGCACCAAGGGTATCCTCCAGCCGATAGCCGACGACTAATCCCCTCCGAGGCGTAGAGATCACCGAAGTGAGTTTTGCCTCTACCAACAAAGTCTTTTCCATATCCACGGCAGGGATCGGTTAAGAAACTCAGCTATTTACCAACTGTGTTGGGCCATGTTGGTAAAAGTTCATATATTTAAATAGGCTTAACTCAAGCTTTATAAGAAGCCTATTAGGTTCATCAAATCGACCTATTTAACATTATGATATTTTAAATATTTTTTGTATTCCCAACTTTGCATGATTAGTTAAAAAAGTAACCCACTATTAAGTTTAGTTAGACAATTTTTGAGCCAAATTTCATCCAGGCCTCTTTGGCCCAGTTCGATCATGGCTTGAGCCCGAATCCGATCGGGTAGTCTGAATTGTTAACTCAAGAGTGGATCAGTGGAGAGATAGTGTGTTTTATTTTTAGACTCACAATACTCAATCTAATAAAATATGAAATTGTGATTCTAGGGCTTAGGAATAAGAATTAAGTTTTTATATTTTTATTTATAATCTAATTTCATGGAATTGAGTATGGAATTATGATTCCAATTTCAAATGCAAAACCAAACACCAAAATTTCAATTCAACCCCAAATTACATACTCAATTCCACGTGTCAAACAGAGCATTAGCCAACATGATTAAACCATGTATTAAAAAAAAACTTCAAGCAGTAACCGTTATACCACAGCATGTTGTTGATAATATTCCAATTAGTGTAGTTATCACGTAATTAGAAAGTTAAAAACAATATTTCATTGGTTGAACCAGTTGTCTAGTATTTCTGCCGAATTTAATAACATGTCCGTTTAAATCCAATTCCAAAAAAATAATAACATGCCCCTTTGTTTCGAGCTTCTACTGTTAACTACTTAGGGTGCACGATGAATTGGCTCCACACATTCACTATTTAGTGCTGTTTAGTAGGTAGAAATAGAAAGATTGACTTGATTGGTTCATAACTGTTAAATAATCTTTGGTAAGCATTTTTTTTTACTTATGTAAGGATATCTTTTCTTGTTTAGTAGGAATATAATTTTCCCATCTAACCATTTGTTAAAAAAAATTATATATATGAGAACGAGTGACTTTACACAAAGATGGATATATAGATTTTTTTTTGGGGGGTTACAAGTGATAGTAAACAGAATAAGGTAACCATGGATCTCATCTTTGCCCGAAACTGGCGGTTCATTTGAGAAATATTTAAACTTTATGGTACTTGTATTTTTGCCTTGTATTGAATCTAGTGACGTGGTGGTTGAACCCGTTCAACACTAAGGTCCTTACAGCTTCAACTCCTTGCTCCAATGACTCATCAATCTGACATTAAAAAAAAAACTCGTTCCCATCAAATTTCTAACAAGGAAAAAATATAGGAGCATAGTTCATAACACATGCAAAATTGTGTGCCATAAATAGGCTTCTTAATCTTCCTGTTGTTTTTGTAACTCGTAAGTAACACTAACTGAAATCTTGTGCTTTATGTAACTTCTCAATTTCTTCTTTATATTCTCCAAATATATACTTATGCATTTAGTTGCAATGCACCATTAGTGTAAAAGTTCTTTACACTATCATGTATTGCCACATCATTAAAAAAAATGATTCAATAACTATCTTAAAAATCATGTGATTGATTCAGTGTAACAAACTTTGCTTTGATGGTGCATCATAAAACTCTAATTATAGCCATATTCTAAGTTGTACTTACACTTTTAATGAAACATCATAATACACGTAAAGTATTTTACAGCTAGCAAAACCATAAAGTTGCTGCGCATTAACAAAAAAACTGAACAAATTTACACTTGGCACAATGACTAGAACGTGTTACCTGCTTTCTCTCCACTGAACTGAACTTCTGAAGTAGAAAAGTTTTTACATCCATGGTTCCAGGAGGATTTCCAATTCCTACAAAATAAATTTCGAAATATAATACTGTCGAACAACTGAAGAGAAAACATATCAACTTATCAAGTGATTCTAGGCAAGGAACTAACCAATGGCAAGTCGAGGAAATTCACGGGAACCATCCAAATGGCCCATTACATCTTTCAATCTGAAACAATTTAAAAGCAGTAGAAGAATTCATGACCCACTATAGAGAATTCTGCTAGCAGTTCCTAAATAAGTTTTAAAAAAACAAGGTTTGCAAGATTGCGATAGAGATCTAATATGCTGGATAAAATTTAAAGATGAATCTGATGTTTATAAGTTTATTGATAGAACACATTGATATCTAGATGTCTATATCATAGACTGAAGAACAACTAGCAAGATAGCTCTCTTCTACTCCAGGATATTTGAGAGTCCTTGGCTCCCTTCCCCTTGTTCTTCCTATCTCAATCAATCACTCCTGTTACTAACTCGAAGCTGTTTTTGTGCCTAATACATTGTTCAACTATCACCTGTCTGATGGACAGTTATTTCTGTTAGTAACAGACTTAGCCGGTTAGCCCCAATCCTCTTCTCTCACCCTTATCTAACCCATATTGAAAGTAAGCAACAAGCAAGTAAGGGTATATTTGCACTTAATTTATCTAAAATGTATTAAAATATTAACCCACATAATTTAAGAGTAGATACACCCTACTTGCTCACTTTACAGTTTACACACACACACACACACACACACTCACTCACTCTATGGGACCCTTTACTTGGAGGTTTGCTAACTCTGACATGCCAATAAAAAAATTTGGAACAATTTTTCATCTAAATGCAGCAAATAAAAAATTTGAAAAAAATATATATATAATTGTGAGGCTACTTGTTACTGATGCCAAAATTCAAATCATTATCCTGGTTTAGAACATAACAAGAGTCAATCAAGTTAAAGTTCAACCAACATACTTATACTTTGGAGTTGAAGCAATCAGTGATAAAGCTATGCCAACAAACCACACTCACCTTTAAGAGCTAAGAAAACTTCAATAACCCAATTTACCTTATTTGACTATATATGCATCCAAAATCCCTAACGCTAACCTTGGATAACTTAATTCATTTCTGTCTTATGTCAAAAAAATTAGAAAAAATCTGTTCATTGTCTGACAATTCATAATTCACAAGTTATAGGATTTGTTTAACTAACAATTCTTACATTTGAAATCATATTTTGTTATGATATATCAAATATCTTCATGATGTCAATATTATAAACCATGTTATGGGAAATTCAACAAGCATTACCCATTATGATGCCCATGTCCACCTTTATGTTGAAGCCTTAAAACACCATTTGGAAGGCTCATTTCATCATAAACCTGCATAAAAATCCCCACAAAAAGAAAATTTAGAAAAAGGACAAACTGTCGCCAATTACATTCAAACAGAAGTAATGGAAGAAATACATACTAGTAGAATATGATGCAAGGGTACTTTATAATATGCAGCAAGTGGTCCAACCTTTAAGAATGACAAGAATAAAATAAAATCAGGGATACAAAGTGACAGACCATAATAGTTTGTGAGAATACACAACAGATGGGCATCAAACTAGATCATTGATTCATAACTAGTTTTAATATTTGTAGCAATGTATATATAAAATGTAGCTATTGTGATGTTGAAAACTAACCGATTCCCCACTAAAATTCATATACGTTTGAGGCTTTGCCAGCAAAACTGGTACCTCTCCTATAGAACCTGCACAGACCACAGACGAAAACATGATTTAATGTTACAGTTACCATGAATATGAATCTAGTAACTATGAGGGAAAAAGTACGAAACATAAAATGAATGGTAGCAGATTATGCAGTATGCACCTATTCCAATCAAGGCCTTTGACTGTATCACGTTCATCTGAATCCCTTCTGCTTGAGAAATGCTGTCAATTATTTCAAATCCAACCTAATAGAGAGAAAACTGTAAGATCCACCACAAAACCAGAAGTGCATTCAGGTTCAAGCGCATAAACAAAGTAAAGAATAATTACGTTGTGCCTAGTGCCGTGGTATTTGTTGGAGAGTGTCCTAGTGGCAATCGTATTTTCTCTTTTACTTGTACTTATTTCATGTTTATGGATTATTACTATTAATAATAATGAGGCATTTCATTTATTATATTTATGCTTTAATTGTTTAATTAAAATAGATGTAATAAAGTCCTTAGGATTATAAGTTCAATGTCATAAGAATATCAAGTACATGACTTGATAGTGAGATCTTATTGATTAATAATTATCCTTAAAGATTCCCTAGTCGAGTATTATAGTTAATAAGGACAACTATAATACATCGAGACTAGTATGTGGCAGACTGATGACTGTATCTCACCGGTCATGGATATGGGATATCAAGTCTTCACGTAAGTACACATTGGGACAATTGTGTACTGGATTGACCCGCCATGAGAATGCTACATGGGTTATTAAGTGAGTGTCATAAGCGATTCTCATAGTGACAATGGTGTACATGGTCCTTCGACCTGAAGTCGCTACGGTTCCCAACATGAGGAATTATATGCTTTCACGCAATCAAACGTCATCTTTAACCAGGTGATCATAACGGTTGTAGTCGGGTATATGACAAATCATGTAGAGGGATGTGAGTGACGTAGATGAGATTTGTCCTTCCTTATTAATAGGAATTATATCTCTGGGCCCCTTGATTGAGTGAGACGTTGAAATGTATGGCCATACTCAAGACAGTCAATATGAGATATTGACGAGACTGTTGGAAACCAGCAAGCGGGCTAAGAAAATACTAGAGGGGAGGGGGGTGAATAGTATTTTGAAGCACTAATACCAAATATTTCGAATGATAATTGAAGAATGGATCTAAGACTGAATTTTCTGGAATCAGACACGAAATACTCGAGTCTTTTGTGAAATACTCGAGTTTTTCGGGATGAACAACTCGAGTCTTTCTAAATATACTCGAGTTTTTCCTGACAGATAGCAGTAAAACCAGAAACGAAAATCCAGCAATTTAACTCAAATCAATTCAATACTAAACAGGAACTTATCCAACAGATTAGCAAGCAATCTAAATAAACTTTTAACACCAAGATTCCTTGAACTTGCTACCTAATTGTATAAATCCTAATAGTTTGAAATGACTTAAGTTGATTGAGCTAGAAAGTAGATTAAAAGCAATAAACCAACACTCAAGCAATTTTCTCCTGGTTCACTCCAACAATGAGCTACATCCAGTCCTCCTAATCACTTAGGAGTTTCTACTAATAATCAAATTGTTAGAAATTACAAGGATTGCTTGAGAATGGCCTCACTCAACCTAACCCTTCAAGAGTGTACCAAACTCTTGATTTCTACCCCAATTTGATTCCGGTGATTGAAGAACTCTTCAAAAGCTTCCTTGAACTCCCTTCAAGAAACTCCACCAGGCTAGGAACCTCCTAGTCTTGTGCTTGAGAACCTCTCAAGACTCCAACACCCTAAGCCACTTAGGGTTTGCTTGGGAACAATCCAAGACTTTGAATAATCAAGCTTTTTGTATGTGTATTACTAATCTCACAATGGATTAGCACAAATAAGCACAGCTCAATGTATGAATTGAGGCCTAAAACTCAACTTGGAATAAAATGACAATATGAGTGAGAAGTTGAGCTTTTTGGGAATTAACACTTGAGAAGAGGAAATTAAGAAAGCTTGAATCAATATGATCTTGTTGTCTTGTTTGTTCTTGCACAAAATCAAAGAGAATTTTTACAATAAGGTTCTGAAATGCACTCTTGGGTTGGATGAGACTCAAATGCCCTCAATTGGGTTTTTGAGTCTCTCCAACGTTCATTTTTGCTGACTTGACAAAAATACTCGAGTCTTTTATGAAATACTCGAGTCTTTTTGATCAGTCACGAGTGATTTGGTGCACGAACAAGACTAACGGTCATATTTGCTGACCTGGCACAAATACTCGAGTGTTTTACAGAATACTCGAGTATATACTCGAGTCTTTCTCAAAATACTCGAGTATTTTGATCAGACATGAGAAAAATTAATTTTCAATTTTATTTTTCCTCTCAAGTATTAATTTTAGTTAATCTCAACCTAATAGTCATATAAAATTTTATTCCTAGAAGAGACTAACTATTTCTACCCACTCTCAACCACTCTCAACATAAATTAGAAATTTACAATTAATATTTGATTGAGAATGATTGGGCACTTGTCTTCTTTTCTTGACTTGTTGTTGTTGTTGATGTTGCAATGTCTTCAAGGCTTGATTGTTAATTACTTTGTCATCATCAAAATATAATCCACATAATTAGGAGCATTGAATTTACAATCTCCCCCTTTTTGGTGATGACAAAATAATTAACACTTGTACCATTTGTTGAGCTTGAAACCACTTGAAGGTGCAACTCCCCCTCACTATAGGATCCTTTTCACCTATCTAAAAATTCAGCTTGTGCAAGAGGTTAAGACAATTTAATTTTAGCACCAAGCCTATGGTATTAGAGTATTCAACATTTATCAGAGTATATACCATAAGTAGAAAAATTTAGGTGCAACAATATCAAGACAAGTGTATAATATCTCTCCCCCTTTTTGTCATGATCCAAAAAGGTGTAACAATTGAGAAAAAGATCAAGGGAGGATAGGTGCATAATTGGAATACCCCATAACCAACTATGCAATAAAACAAAGACATAATAAAAATAAAGAGCTCCCCCTGAAGCTATGCAAAAAAAAACACCATAAAGAAAACTAAAATCATTAACACCATAATAACACCATGGTTTTAAAAAGGTCCAAACAAAAAACAATAACAAACCCAAAGAGTCAACCACCAAGTTTTCAAAATACATAAAATGCAACAAAGGCCAACATAAAGAAAACTAAGATAAAATCCAAAGGACAACATCATCAAAACATGGATGGAGCAGGATCATCTGGAGGAGGATAAAACCGAGAGAAGGAAAAGGGGTTCGCAAAAACTCGAGTCTGAGGGGCTGTGAGTATATATAAATGTTCCAAAATACTCGAGTATATTCATAAATACTCGAGTTGTTCTTGACTAAAGACTCGAATTTTTCACCATATACTCGAGTTGTTCGTGACTCATCCCCAGGTCTGCCCAGAAACTCGAGTATAAAACCAAATACTCAAGTTTGGTCAGATCACCAAAATTTCAGGAAAAATTTAAAATACTCGAGTTTTTGGCAAATACTCGAGTTTGGCCTGAAAGTTCAAAAATTGGGGTTTACGAAAGACTCGAGTGTTTTGAGAAACACTCGAGTATTTTTGTCAGACCTTGATTAAAAACTTTTTCAATTTAAAACTGATTTAATTTTGAATTAATATACTCGAGTGTTTTTAGAAAAACTCGAGTATTTTGACAGAACAGAATGGAAAAACTCAGTTTTAAAAGACCAAACACAAATCAAATACATATGCTTCACTACCACATTTCAAATATCATCAAGGACAAATTTACTAAGAATCAAGACCACATTGGAGTAAGGCTAATATGGTGATTTTCCATAAATGACACACAAAGCAATTAGCCTATATTAGCTTCATCTAAAATACCAAGTTCTCTCCTAATATGATAAAAGGTGTCCCTTGGTAGAGGTTTTGTAAAAATGTCGGCTAATTGATTTGTGGTACTAACAAATTCAATTGTACAATCACCCTTTTGCACATGATCTCTCAAAAAGTGATGTCTTATTTCAATGTGTTTAGTTCTTAATTGATACACTGGATTCTTGGTCAAGTTGATTGCACTCGTGTTATCGCATCTAATCGGAATATTTTCAAGTTTCAAACCAAAATCCGATAATTGTTGTTTCATCCATAATAGTTGAGCACAACAACTACCGGTTACGATATATTCCGCTTCGGCGGTAGAAAGGGCAACACAAGCTTGCTTTTTCGAAAACCAAGACACCAATGAACTTCCCAAGAAATGGCAAGTACCGCTGGTGCTTTTGCGATCAAGCTTGCATCCCGGAAGTCGGAATCCGAGTAACCAACTAAGCTAAGATTGGCATCAGCAGGATACCATAAACCAGTGTTAATTGTTCCTTTTAGATACTTAAATATATGTTTAAATGTGGATAGGTGAGATTCTTTAGGATTAGCTTGAAATCTAGCACACATGCATACACTAAACATAATATCCGGTCTAGATGTAGTGAGATATAGGAGACTACCTATCATACCCCTATACTTACTAACATCAACCGGTGTACCTTGTTCATCCTTGTCTAGGTAGCATGATGTGCTCATTGGAGTGTAGGCTTCCTTGCACTTGTCCAATCCGAATTTCTCAAGGAGCTCTTTGCAATATTTCCCTTGATGCACAAATATCCCCTCCTTGACTTGCTTTATTTGTAAGCCTAGGAAGAACTTGAGTTCTCCCATCATTGACATTTCAAATTCCTTTTTCATCAAATTTGAAAACTTTCTACAAAGAGACACGTTCGTAGCACCGAAAATGATATCATCAACATAGATTTGTACTAACAATATGTCATCTTTGGTTTTATAAATAAATAGTGTATTATCAACCTTCCCTCTTTGAAACTTGTTTTCTAATAGAAAGGAACTCAATCGATCATACCAAGCTCTAGGAGCTTGTTTCAATCCATAGAGTGCCTTTTTCAACTTATAAACATGGTTTGGAAATTCACTATTTTCAAAACCGGGGGGTTGTTTGACATACACTTCTTCATTTATAAACCCATTCAAGAAAGCACTTTTAACATCCATTTGATATAAAGTGAATTTCATGATTGAAGCAAAAGCAAGTAAAATTCGGATAGCTTCAAGACGTGCAACCGGAGCAAAGGTCTCATCATAATTGATACCTTCCTCTTGGTTGTACCCATGAGCTACTAGTCTAGCTTTGTTTCTTATAATCAACCCGAATTCATCAAGTTTGTTTCTATAAATCCATTTAGTACCAATTATGGTATGATCATCGGGTTTAGGGACTAAAACCCAAACTTCATTTCTTTCAAATTGGTTTAATTATTCTTGCATAGCAAGAACCCAATGATCATCCTCAATGGCCTTTTTAATTGAATCGGGTTCAATTTGAGAAACAAAGGAGACATAGTGGCAAATGTTTTGAATAGACCTACGAGTAAGTACTCCCTTTGACATATCTCCTATGACATTGTCTATAGGATGAGCCTTGACCGATTTCCAAGTTGGAGGAAGTTCTTCCCTAACTTCTCCTTCATCAACTTTTGATTTCTCTCTCTCTTTTTCTTCTTTTGAAAAATCAATGTCATCTTCACTAGCATCACATAAAACACTATCTTCTTTCGAAGACTCATTAAAAACCACATGAATTGATTCCTCAATAATTAAAGTTCTTTTATTGAAAATTCTATAAGCTTTACTATGAGAAGAATAACCTAAAAATATGCCTTCATCGGATTTGGAATCAAACTTGCCAAGATGTTCTTTTCCATTATTTAAAACAAAAACTTGACATCCGAAGACATGAAAATGAGATATATTTGGCTTTCTTCCCTTGTAAATTTCATAGGGGGTTTTATCCAAAGAGGGCCTTATCAAAATACGATTTAAAACATAACAAGCCGTATTGACGGCATCGGCCCAAAAATATCGAGGTGCTTGAGAATCATTTAACATGGTTCTAGCAAGTTCCTCTAGCACCCTATTTTTCTGCTCTACCACTCCGTTTTGTTCCGGAGTTCTTGGTGCGGAGAATTGGTGCTCAATACCATTTTTAGCACAAAATCTATCAAATTTGTGGTTTTCGAATTCACCACCATGATCGGTACGAATAATAATTACTTTTTGATTTACTTGGTTTTGCAAAAGTTTGACATGATGTTTAAAATATTTGTAGGTCTCACTCTTAGTAGTTAAAAATAGAGTCCATGTAAATCTAGAGAAGTCATCAACAATCACCAATGCATAATAGTTGCCACCAAAGCTTTTTACTTGTGATGGTCCAAACAAGTCCATATGAAGCATTTCTAATGGCCTTGATGTGGACATCACCATTTTTGATCCAAAGGTGTTTTTGGTTTGTTTACATTTCTTGCAAGGAGAACAAACACCTTCAATAGAAAAATTTAGCTTTGGTAAACCAACTACTAGATCTTTAGATTGTATTTTCTTCAATTGGTTTACATTTATATGAGCGGTCCTACGATGCCATAACCAAGTGTCATTTTCTTTGCTCACTAAACAAGTAGATACCAAAGAAGTGACTTTGTTCAAATCAACTAAGTAAGTATTATTTGACCTTCTACCAACAAATTTGATTGATTCATCTTTGTCACTTTTAATGAGGCAATGGGTAGAGGTAAAAACTACATGATTACCAATATCACATAATTGGCTTATGCTCAAGAGATTATGTTCTAATCCTTGAACATAGAGCACATTATCAATAATCAAGTTTGAAGAGTTTCCGATTTTACCAATACCAAGGATTTTGCCTTTGTTGTTGTCCCCATAAGTGACATAACCCTTTTCCTTTGGAGTAAGCTCAATGAAGTGCCGCTTATCTCCCGTCATGTGCTTCGAACAACCACTATCTAGATACCACAATTGTTTTCCCGTTCGAAGGCACACCTATAAAATGAAATCACTTGTTCATTTTGGGTACCCAAACAATGTTGGGTCCCTTAGGGTTAGTGTTGGGACTTTCTCCCTTCTTAATCCACATATAAGTGCCCTTTTTCATTTCAAACTTCTTAATATGACACTCAATGTTGATATGTCCAACTTTTCCACAATAAGTACAAGTTTGTTTCTTTGATGAGTTTTTCTTAGAAAATGTTCCAACCACTTTGTACTTTTTGTCCTTCTTATGAACATATCCTAAACCGGTTTTGTTGTGATTATGTCTTTGAGAGTTCAACAACCGGTTGAGGTTTCTATCACTATGTGAGATTGTGAGTTTGTTTTTCAACTCTTTCACTTCTTTTTCAAGTTCATCACATCTCTCACATGGAGTGATAATCTTCTCATGATTTGCACAATCACTTTGATGACTAGAATTAATAAGTTCCAAGGATTCATTTTGAAGTTTCAACTCATTTATAGATTTTTGCAATTCATCAATTTCTTGTTGAAACTCCAAAATTTTCTTTCCTTTTTCCTTATTAATTTTAGCAAGCCTTCTAAATTGAATTAACATTTCATTGTAGGCTTCTTGCAAATCATCATAGGAAATGGAGTTTGAAGAGGAACAAGAAGAGCTAGAGGTTACCTCATCATCACTTTCACCCATGTCATGATTAGCTCTTGATGAGGACTCATGATTGTTCTTGGCCATGAGACAAAGGTTTGCATTTTCATCACCGGAACTACTTGAAGATGATTCATTGATCTTCTCCGGTGCATCCCAAACAATGTATGCACGCTTCCCCTTGGTCTCTTGGGTCTTCCTGTCATTCTTCTTCAAGAATGTGGCACATTCCATTCTTATGTGACCAACCCCACCACATTCATGACACTTAACTCCATCATTGGTACTCTTTTCTCTTTGTTTGGAGTCTTTGGTTCTCTTGAATTTGGATGAAGAGCCACCTTTCTTCCCTTTGAAGAATTTGTTGAATCTTTTCACAAACATCCCAAATTCTTCTTGATTTGGTTCACCATCGGAGTCTTCACTTGTAGAGCATTCTTCAACTTCTTTTGTAGCTTTAGTTGAAGCTTTGAGTGCTATGCCCTTTTTCTTTTTGTCCGATTCCTCATGCATCTCAAGTCTTGTAAGTTCCATCTCATGCTCTTGGAGTTTGCCAAACAAAGTGGCTAAGTCCATGCTATTTATGTCTCTTGATTCCTTGATGGCGGTTACCTTGGGTTGCCAACTCCTATCAAGACATCTTAGAATTTTGTTAGTAGTTTCTCCATTGCGAAATACTTTTCCCAAGGAAATCAAATGATTAACTATGTGAGAGAATCGCTTTTGCAAGTCACTAATGGTTTCATTTGGCAACATGTGGAACAATTCATATTCGTGAGTTAGAGAATTTAACCTTGCATCTCTAACCTCACTTGTTCCCTCATATGTGACTTGCAAAGTATCCCACATTTCTTTTGCCGATTTACATTGAGAAACTCTATAAAATTCATCATGGGATAGAGCCGAAAAGATGATGTTTTTAGCTTTTAAATCAAATGAGACTTTCCTATTTTCATCATCATTCCAACTACTCCTTGGAATTTCAACAATTTCTTCATTTATTTTCTTTTTGGGAATGAAAGGTCCATTTTCAATTGCATCCCAAATATCCATATCAATTGCTTCAATAAAAACTTTCATGCGAGTTTTCCAATAAACATATCCTTCACCATTAAATAGTGGAGGACGGTTTATTGAAGCTCCTTCTCCACCAAAGTTATTGCTAGAGCCCATTTAGTTTCCAAAAGGATCTTTTTCGAAAAAGTTGTTACACTCGATCTTTCGACCGAGCTCTGATACCACTTGTTGGAAACCAACAAGCGGGCTAAGCAAATACTAGAGGGGGGGTGAATAGTATTTTGAAGCACTAATACCAAATATTTCGAATGATAATTGAAGAATGGAGCTAAGACTGAATTTTCTGGAATCAGACACGAAATACTCGAGTCTTTTGTGAAATACTCGAGTTTTTCGGGATGAACAACTCGAGTCTTTCTAAATATACTCGAGTTTTTCCTGACAGATAGCAGTAAAACCAGAAACGAAAATCTAGCAATTTAACTCAAATCAATTCAATACTAAACAGGAACTTATCCAACAGATTAGCAAGCAATCTAAATAAACTTTTAACACCAAGATTCCTTGAACTTGCTACCTAATTGTATAAATCCTAATAGTTTGAAATGACTTAAGTTGATTGAGCTAGAAAGTAGATTAAAAGCAATAAACCAACACTCAAGCAATTTTATCCTGGTTCACTCCAACAATGAGCTACATCCAGTCCTCCTAATCACTTAGGAGTTTCTACTAATAATCAAATTGTTAGAAATTACAAGGATTGTTTGAGAATGGCCTCACTCAACCTAACCCTTCAAGAGTGTACCAAACTCTTGATTTCTACCCCAATTTGATTCTGGTGATTGAAGAACTCTTCAAAAGCTTCCTTGAACTCCCTTCAAGAAACTCCACCGGGCTAGGAACCTCCTAGTCTTGTGCTTGAGAACCTCTCAAGACTCCAACACCCTAAGCCACTTAGGGTTTGCTTGGGAACAATCCAAGACTTTGAATAATCAAGCTTTTTGTATGTGTATTACTAATCTCACAATGGATTAGCACAAATAAGCACAGCTCAATGTATGAATTGAGGCCTAAAACTCAACTTGGAATAAAATGACAATATGAGTGAGAAGTTGAGCTTTTTGGGAATTAACACTTGAGAAGAGGAAATTAAGAAAGCTTGAATCAATATGATCTTGTTGTCTTGTTTGTTCTTGCACAAAATCAAAGAGAATTTTTACAATAAGGTTCTGAAATGCACTCTTGGGTTGGATGAGACTCAAATGCCCTCAATTGGGTTTTTGAGTCTCTCCAACGTTCATTTTTGCTGACTGGACAAAAATACTCGAGTCTTTTTGATCAGTCACGAGTGATTTGGTGCACGAACAAGACTAACGGTCATATTTGCTGACCTGACACAAATACTCGAGTGTTTTACAGAATACTCGAGTATATACTCGAGTCTTTCTCAAAATACTCGAGTATTTTGATCAGACATGAGAAAAATTAATTTTCAATTTTATTTTTCCTCTCAAGTATTAATTTTAGTTAATCTCAACCTAATAGTCATATAAAATTTTATTCCTAGAAGAGACTAACTATTTCTACCCACTTTCAACCACTCTCAACATATATTAGAAATTTACAATTAATATTTGGTTGAGAATGATTGGGCACTTGTCTTCTTTTCTTGACTTGTTGTTGTTGTTGATGTTTCAATGTCTTCAAGGCTTGATTGTTAATTACTTTGTCATCATCAAAATATAATCCACATAATTAGGAGCATTGAATTTACAGAGACTTGTTTAGACGCGTCTACTCAGGGATCAAGAAACCATAGGTTACACTATTCATGGATGACACGTTCCATGCCATGAGTGTAACTATGATATTTGGACAAAGGGATTAAACTTACACATGTTCATTGGTCACAGTAAAAGGTTTAGTCAAATCACAGACATTCCTGTCACTTGGGTAGCAATGATGTGTTGCTAGATACCGCTCATTGCTTGTAAAATTAAAATGTGATTTTAACATTACTGCCAACGTTACAGGAACCTATAGGGTCACACACTAAGAGCAGATAAAATTGGAGATATTACATTTGATAAAAATACAATAGTTGTATTTTTATAAAATTAAATCTTTCTGATATGATTAAGATATGATTCGTTTTATCTTTATGTATAAGATATAAATTTGATTTTATCTTCTACATATAAGATAAAATTCAAATTTATCTCCTAAAAGTCCAACCAGTTGGTCTGATAATATTATAAATATAATATTATTAGCTTTAGGGGAGTTAGAGGTGTGAGACACAAAACGGTAACCCTAGCCGTCATATCAGAGAGAGTGAGTGATACATACACAGACTCTCTCTTCTCTACTAGCATTGAGAAGAGAGACGTGACTCCAATTGGGAATTTGTGATAAGATTCGTTGGTCTCCTCTTCCCTGCAAAAGGTAATTTTATTCCCTATCTCAAATCATGTTTTTTCACATGGATCCTGGATGGAAATAGGATTTTTTAATTTTTCCGTTGTGTTTGTCGCATCCTATTTCCTAACAGTGGTATCAGAGCCAGTTGTGCAATCATGATTTGATTATTTTTGATTAAACATGTTTTAGTATGATTATGATGTGTTGGAATTAATCAAAAATTAAAATTAATTAAAAAAAAATCACGACACAAAACAATTTGGTGATGCGGCAAAAGTATGCCATGATATAATAGGATTCCAAAATTATGTGTTTTCATGGATACGGGCCACATCCTTGTATTTAGAATAAAATAGGTTTAATTGCCGCATGAACCTGTGCTGTGAGTATCAAATTTGGCCGCATGAATGATTCCTGGAGTTCAATCAGCGTGAATCATCAAAAGCTTTCTCTTGGCGGTGAATCAATTAATATTAGTTTGTCACAGTGAATCAATTGCCGCATGAATTTGGCCTGGAGACTAAGTTTATCTAAATTGTGCGGCTCATGATAAGTTCATGCGGTGAATTCGGCTAAACTCATTTTCATGCGCCGTATGATGGGGTCGTTATATTCATATTTTTTTTTTATCAAGAGTTAATACGTTATTATTTTATCAAGAGTTGATAAATTTTTTTTTTAATTCGTAACAAACATAATTTTAATAAAATAATAATGTATTTTATTTAATATGTTGTTTGTTGTATGGTGAATGGTCATGACCTCTTAGATCGTTTCGCGCCTTGTGTATGTTTTATTTTCTTTTGGTTTATTTTTAAATACGGCCTGCGTGTCGTGCCTCTCTCCATATTCAATATGTATTTCTTTTCTCATCTAAATCCCCTCATGAACGAGGTTTCTATTTGTAATATTTTTATTAAAAATTGCGAAAGACTTGAAGATGAAAAAGGAAATGAGATTTAAGGAAGACTTTTGGAGAAGGACCGATGCATATATTCAAGGAATGCCCTTGGAGAAGAAGCTATGCGTTTAGGATCTTTGTATTAATTCACTCATTGGCTTGGGTGAATTAGTTTTTCTAGGCCATGACCATATCACCACGTAGTTTATAATTATAGTATGTATGTGATGCATGTTATCGTTATAATGTATGTTAATGTAAGATAAAATAGGTGAGATCACTTAAATATAAAACCCCTCAAACTGAAATATTAAGTTATATGTCTTCCAATGCTTGACACTCGTCTTGATTGATGTCGTTTTGAATGTGGGTCTGCTAAAGTAGAGTACGTTTATCTACATTGGTCAGACGCGAAGGAATAAATGTAATATTCGTTTTGTCAACCATTGGGTCTAACTTAAATGGATGGTTCAATAGGATTGAAGATCTATAGGCAAAAGAATTGGGTATAAATTAATAAGTTAATTTTGAATAAATGTTATTCACCAAATTGATCCAAGAGTCACATGAGATGTGATTGGAAAAGGGTTCCTTACCTAAATAATCTAATTGTGGGTGATCAGCTAAAGTTGACTCATGATAAGATGAAATATGGATCTTGGTCCCACTAGAAAATCTTGCGCTGAGATTTTCCGAGTCAACATTGAGGGTTATTGATTTGAGGAAAATAGTGGGAGTAATATTTAATGAAAGTCCTTATTAAATATTTAATAAACATGATTTTAATTCTGCTTTTATTTTGTTGTTAGATCACCATGGCTTCAAACAATTCAAATAACTTATCACTGCGATCGGTCCTTGAGAAGGACAAACTGACGGGAATTAATTTCCTGGACTGGTATCGAAACCTAAGGATTGTCCTTGGGAATGAGAAAAAGCTCTATGTGCTAGAGCAACCGCTCCCTGAAGCACCCCCCGCTAATGCACCGACTGCTGAGCGGAATGCTTTCGTAGACATCAAGATGATGCCTTAGAAGTTGGAACTCTCATGCTTGTCACTATGACTCCTGACCTTCAGAAGGTTCACGAGAACATGAGTGCGTACGATATGATCGTACACCTTAAGGAGCTCTATCAAGGGCAAGCAAGGCATGAGTGTTTTGAGGTCACAAGGTCCCTTTTCACTTGTAAGATGACAGAGGGAAGCCCAGTTAGTCATCATGTAATCAAGATGATTGGTTATATTGAGAACATTGAGAGGATGGGTTTCCCACTAGGTCAAGAGTTGGTCGTTGACTTAGTTCTGCATTCCTTACCACAGAGCTTTAGTCAGTTTGTCATGAATTACAACATGAACAACATTGACAACACTCTAACTGAATTGTTAAGGGAAGTTGAAAACTGCTGAACATGATATCAACAAGGGAAAAACTGTATTGTTGGTTCAAAATGGAAAGGGCAAAGGTAAGGCCAAAGGGAAAGCACAAAAACCTAAGGATAAGGGCAAAGCTAGAGTTGCTAAGGCTCTTAAGCCTAAAGGTGGGGTGGCTAAGGAGGGAAATTGCTTCCATTGTAACAAGGAGGGACATTGGAAGAGGAATTGCCCAGATTACCTTAAAGAGAAAGAAATGAAGAAAAGCGGAGTCTCTTCTTCAAGTATTTTTGTTATAGAAGTTAATTTTTCTGCTTCAACATCATGGGTATTAGATACTGGATGTGGATCTCACATTTGTGTTAATGTGCAGGATCTAAAAAGGAGTAGAAGATTAGCTAAAGGTGAAGTCGAACTGCGAGTTGGAAATGGAGCAAGAGTTGTCGCCATTGCTGTTGGAACTTGTAGTTTAACCTTACCTAGTGGATTAGTTTTAGAACTAGAGGATGTTTATTGTGTACCTGCTATTCGTAGGAATATTATTTCAGTTTCATGTTTAGACAAAGTAAGTTTTTCGTTTTCAATAAGGAACAAATGTTGTTCCATTTATTTGAATGAGATGTTTTATGGCAGTGCACAATTAATAAAAGGTCTTTATTTGTTAGATCTTGATCATCCAGTCTATAACATTAATGCTAAAAGGTTTAAATCAAATGATACAAACCAAACTTTTCTTTGGCATTGTCGTTTGGGCCATATAAATGAGAAACGCATTTCTAAGCTTCATAAAGATGGATTCTTAGACTCATTTGATTTTGAATCTTATGAGACACGTGAGTCTTGTTTGTTGGGCAAGATGACAAATGGCCCATTTACTGGCAGCAGTGAACGGGCTAATGAACTTTTGAGACTCATACATACAAATGTATGTGGGCCTATGAGTTCAAATGCTAGAGGAGGTTACCCGTACTTCGTCACATTTACTGATGATTTTAGTAGATATGGGTATGTATATCTGATGAAATACAAACATGAAACCTTTGAAAAGTTCAAGGAATTCAAGAATGAAGTACAAAATCAACTTGGCAAAAGTATTAAAGCCCTTCGATCTGATCGAGGTGGTGAATACCTTAGCCAAGAGTTCGATGACTATCTAAAAGAGTGTGGTATAGTATCTCAACTCACTCCTCCTGGAACGCCCCAGTGGAATGGTGTTTCAGAAAGGAGAAACCGAACCTTGTTGGACATGGTTAGGTGTATGATGAGTCAATCGGACCTTCCTATCTCATTTTGGGGACATGCTCTGCTTATAGCTGCTTTTACACTTAACCGATCTCCATCGAAAGCGGTTGAAAATACACCATATGAGATATGGACTGGGAGGCGTCCTAGTATGTCTTTTCTCAGGATTTGGGGTTGTGATGTTTATGTGAAACGTCTACTTTCTGATAAACTTAGTCCCAAATCTGACAAATGTTACTTTGTAGGATATCCCAAAGAAACTAAGAGATACTATTTCTACAATCCCACAGTAGGCAAAGTGTTTGTCGCTCGCACAGGCGTGTTTCTTGAAAGAGAATTTCTCTCTAAAGGAAATAGTGGGAGGAAAATAGATCTTGATGAGATTCAAGAATCCCAAAGTAGCCAAGACCAAGCGATGGATGTTGAGCAAGTTCCACAAGATGTTATGGATGTACAACCTGCTCAAGTTACACATGTTTTGCGTAGGTCAAGTAGGATTCCTCTTCAGCCAGAGAGATATGAATTTCTCTTGACTCAAGAGGATGACATTATGATTTTTGATCAAGATGAACCTACTACTTACCAAGAGGCTATAAACAGCCCTGACTCTGAGAAATGGCTTCAAGCCATGAGATATGAGATGAAGTCCATGCACACCAACCAAGTTTGGATCTTGGTTGATCTACCTGATGGGTAAAACCAATTGGGTGCAAATGGGTTTTCAAGAAGAAGACTGACATGGATGGTAATGTACATACCTTTAAAGGACGATTGGTTGCTAAAGGTTTCAAACAAGTTCATGGTATTGACTATGATGAAACTTTTTCACCGGTTGCCATGCTTAAATCCATTAGGATCTTGCTTGCTATTGCAGCATTTCATGATTATGAAATCTGGCAGATGGATGTCAAAACTGCTTTCCTTAATGGAAATCTTTTAGAGGATGTGTATATGACACAACCTGAAGGTTTTGTTGATCCAAAGCATGCTGGAAAGGTTTGTAAGCTGCAACGATCCATTTATGGAATGAAACAAGCTTCTAGGAGTTGGAATATTCGATTCGATGATGCAATCAAACAATTTGGTTTCATCGAGAACGAAGAAGAGTCTTGTTCATATAAGAAGGTTAGTGGGAGCGCAATTGTCTTTCTTGTGTTGTATGTGGATGACATACTACTCATTGTAGACTCACAATGCAGAATCAAAGAGCTTTTGATGATGTCAAATAAACAGACTCGGCTTATGCTTAGCGTTAGACAAGTCAAACTTATCAGCGCAAGCGTTCAGCTAAAGGCACAAGCTCTGCAGAGGCTCGGAATCTTTGTTTTGCGTATGCGTTCCGCCAAAGGCAGAGGCTCGGCAGAAGCTCGGAAAACTAGGGTTCTTCGCTACCTGCATCAAGTCAGCTTTTGTAGCTCAAGCTCGGCTTTGACTCGGCCCGTGATCAAGGCCAAAGTTCATCCAAGTTTGCAAGATCGGTTCTTCATTTCAAGGCAGTAAGCTCGGATGATGATTTTCTCGGTACTCGCTCGGATTAAGCTCGAAACAGCCACAACATCTGATAGAGTAAATAAGCTCGGGTTGATCGTTCTAAACTTGACTATTTGCCGACGCTCAGAGCAAGCTCAGAAACACCAAGCTCGAACAAAGCCAAAAGCTCGGTAATCTCTGTTCATCGTCTTCAACAATGCATCGTCTTCAACCTTCGGACTCTGCTCAACTGTTCCGTACTTTTTATTACCGTTGAGTCTGGGTAGAAGTCCTAGGTTTAGCTCCTATGCTCTGACAAGTTTGAAATTCAAAATGAGTTAAATCAAAGGTTGGTGAACTGTCACCATCACTGCTCTGCTGTCTAAATGTTACCGTTGGAAACCCCATCTCCGTACAGCTCTCTTTCTCTCTTTCTCTGCAGCAAAGAGGAGACTATAAAAGAGGGGGTCTTCAACGTTAACAGTAGATTGATTGCTTTACAACCATTTTTCTCAGAACCAAAAACTTTCATTTTTACTTTAAAACAGAGCAGAAATCAAAAACTCACAGAGAAGAAGAACATTCGATTTTCATACGAACTTAGAGACTTAAATCTTTCAAATCTTAACTCTAAGTTCGAATCAGTTCTTCTCTGTGAAATCCTTCTAGAATTGACTCACTCTTGTTATTCAATCTTTCATCATATTCGAAGAGTGTTTCGAATTGGAGCCATACACTTTCATCATCTTCTTCGTTGTATTTGCTGTTGTGAGAAGTTGGTCTCTGATCGAGAAAGCTTCGATTTGTAAAGGTTCCAAAGAGGTTCTTTGGTCGTCGATTTGTTGTGGGTAGTTTGTCACGAGTTTGGTACACTCGTTTGACTGGATAGGTCTAGAGGGGTAGTCTCTTGTAAATCCTTTGTAACCCAGAAAATCGATTTTTAGTGAAAGCTCTCTGAAAGGTTTTCAGAGGGGACTGGACTAGCTCTCAGGGTGAGAGTGAACCAGGATAAATCTCTGGTGTTCTTTCTTTTCTGCTTATCTGTTGTTGCCAAGCATAACGTTAATTCCGCTAATCTTCATTTATCTAAGTTCGAACTGTTATTTTTATTAGCTCGACCCTTTGAGTGTTGTTCTTCGAACTTAAGTCAAAAACCAGCTCTACCTTGAAGCAGCTCGGTTAACTGATTAACCATTTTGTTTATCTGATTGGTTAATCATTTAACCTTGTCTGCTCGGAAAGAAGCTCGGGTTTTCTTTTAAAACCGAACAACATCAGTTTAATTTTCAATAAATCGAAAAATTGCCATATTAGCTTCAATCTCCTATTCACCCCCTCTACTCGATTGTTAGGCCTCTTGTTGGTTTCCAACAAGTGGTATCAGAGCTCGGTCAAAAGATCGAGTGTAAAAACTTTTTCGAAAAGATCCTTGAGGAAACCAAATGGCTACTAACAATCCCTTCGGAGGTGAAGGCTCTTCCATAAACAGACCACCACTATTCAATGGTGAGGGTTATGCTTGTTGGAAAGCTCGAATGAAAATTTTCATTGAAGCCATAGATATGGAAATTTGGAAATCTATTGAAAATGGGCCATTTGTCCCTAAAAGAAAAATTAATGATGAAGTTGTAGAAATCCCGTGGGAAAGTTGGGATGATGATGACAAAAGAAAAGTATCTTTCGATTTAAAAGCCAAAAACATCATCACCTCAGCTTTTTCCTACGATGAATTCTTCCGAGTGCCAAGTTGCAAATCTGCTAAAGAAATGTGGGACATTCTACAACTTACTCATGAAGGGACAAGTGAGGTCAGACGAGCAAGATTAAATACTCTGATGCATGAATATGAGCTATTCTGAATGCTGCCAAATGAAAATATAAATGATTTGCAGAAACGGTTTACTCATATCATAAACCATCTTAATACTCTTGGCAAAACTTTTCAAAATGCCGAGATAACTAACAAAGTGCTTAGATGTCTTAGCAGAGAATGGCAGCCGAAGGTCACTGCCATCATGGAAGCTAAAGACTTGGACACAATGAGTATAGCCACTTTGTTCGGCAAGCTGCAAGAGCATGAGATGGAGCTCGGCAGACTGACCATGCATGAAGAATCTGATAAGAAGAAGAAGGGAATTTCCCTCAAAGCTGCTATAAAGGCAACCAAAGAATCCTCTGAAGATGAGTCCAGCTCGGACATGGATGAGGAAGACTTTGGTCTCATGGTCAGGAAGTTCAGCAAATTTTTTAAAGGCAAAAAGAACTTCACAAACAGAGCAAGAGATACCAGAAGCACTCGCCACAAAGGCTCAAGTTCAAAAGACCGAGTTAGATGCCACGAATGTGGTGAAACAGGTCACATTAGAACTTATTGTCCAAGATTACAAAAGCAAAGTGGTGAAGAAATAAAGAAGAACAAAGACCACAAGAAGAAGAGAGCTTACATAGTATGGGATGCACCCAACAACAATACCAGCTCAAGCTCCAGCTCAGGCGATGAAGAAGAAAAAGCAATTCTGTGCTTAATTGGAAGGGAAACTGTGTTCAGAAGCCCGAGCCAAACGAGCCCCGAGCAAGAATGGTGCTCGAACCGTGAAAAGGAAGTATCGAGCTCATCACTCATAATAGATGAACAAGATCTCCCTGTATATGACTCTTGCTCGGAGTGTGAAGATGAGGAAGCTTGTTCGAGTCTCAGATATACCGATCAAGAAGACTCATCGAGCTCGACTTTTGGCACAATTAATCAAAGATCAAATTTCAAATGCTTAATGGGCAAACACAGCGAGGAAACCTCAGCCAGCCAAACAATGCCTGAACATAAAAACACTGAGGTAACCTCTACATCTGATTCTGACTCTGAATCTGAATTTAATGACTCTGATGAATTGTATTCTGCTTATCTTGAAATGCAAACCGAATTCAAGAGGCTTGCTAAAAATTTCATTAAGTTGAAACTCAATCTTTCAAAATACAAAGAGCAAGTTCTTGATTTGGAAAATTCAATTGAAATTCTGAAAAGCATAAATGAGTCATTAGAAAACACTATCACTCAGTTGAAAAATGAAAATCTTGACTGCTGCACTAAATATGAAAAGGAAATTTCTGACCTAAAATTTAAAAGTGCAACTGTCATCAAGAGTGATGGCTTGTTTGATCGGCTTTTAGCCGAACATAGGAACTACTCAAACAAAACTGGCCTCGGCTACACTCAGACCAAGAAGAAAGCAGTAAGGAAACTCGGCTATGTCTCAAACTTTAATAACTCAAAACGGCCGAGCTGCTCTTACTGTGGCCTTCATGGTCATACACCCAATGAATGTAAAATCCGACGTCACGGTGTAACCAAGGGCAACTTTGTTTGGGTAGTCAAAAAGAAAGATCCAACTGCTAACCCCCAGGGACCCAAAACAATTTGGGTACCCGAATCAAAGAAGTAATATTTTTGTGATGCAGGTGTGCTTCCGAGCAAAGGAGAGCAGATGGTACCTTGAGAGTGGATGCTCGAAGCACATGACGGGGGACAAAAATCTATTCATTGAACTTTCACATTCAGATAAGGGCTACGTCACTTATGGTGATAACAACCGAGGTAAAATATTGGGTGAAGGTAAAGTCAGTAACTCTGCCAACTTGGTTATCAATAATGTTTTACTTGTAAAAGGGCTAGAACACAATCTTTTAAGTATTAGCCAACTTTGTGATATTGGTAACCATGTTGTTTTTACCTCTACCCATTGCATTATTAAAAGTGACGAGGACAACTCTGTCAAATTTGTTGGAAAACGATTTAACAATACTTATTTGGTTGATTTGAATGAAATCACCTCTTTGGTAACCACTTGCATGGTTAGCAAAGAAAGTGACACATGGTTATGGCATAGAAGGACAGCTCATATAAATGTAAACCAGTTAAAGAAACTACAATCAAAAGAATTAGTGATTGGTTTACCAAAGTTAAATTTTAACATTGAGGGAGTTTGCTCTTCATGCAAGAAGTGCAAACCGATCAAAAAGAAAAACGATTTTCCATCTAAGTTGATGGTCTCGACAACGCATCCGTTGGAAATGTTACACATGGATTTGTTCGGACCATCACAAGTCAAAAGCTTTGGTGGCAATCTCTATGCCTTAGTAATTGTAGATGACTTTTCCAGGTTTACATGGACTTTATTTTTAAAATCAAAAAGTGAAACTTTTGAAACTTTTAAAGAGCTTGTCAAGCAACTCCAAAACCGAACTAACCAAAAAGTAGTTGTAATCCGAACAGACCATGGCGGTGAGTTCGAGAACTACAAATTTGACAAGTTTTGTTCTAAGTTCGGAATAGAACATCAGTTTTCCGCTCCTCGGACTCCCGAACAAAACGGAGTTGTGGAACGGAAAAACCGAGTTCTAGAAGAACTAGCCCGAACCATGCTAAATGAATACAATTTACCACATTATTTCTGGGCAGATGCGGTGAACACAACTTGCTATGTAATGAATCGCATCCTCATCAGACCAATTTTAAAGAAAACTCCATATGAACTTTATAAGGGTAGAAAACCAAAAATATCTCATTTCCATACATTTGGCTGCAAAGTCTTCATTTTAAACAATGGAAAAGAGCATCTCGGCAAATTTGATTCTAAAGCCGATGAAGGAATATTTTTGGGTTATTCTACTCATAGTAAAGCATTTAGAGTTTTTAACAAAAGGACCTCCACTGTGGAAGAGTCCGTGCATGTGGTGTTTGATGAGTCTCCTCGAAGAGACAATGTTAGTTGTGCAGATAGAGAGGATCATCATATGGCTGAACTTGATCCGAGCACAACAACTGAAAGAGCTCAAAAGGATGAAACTGCTGAAGACAAAGATCGGAAGGACGAGCTTGTTCCGAGCCAAACAAACAAGGAACAAACCGAACTCAGTCCGAGCCAAATTCAAAATAGTCAGTCCGAACTCATTCCAAGCCGAGCAGAGAAGTTTGAGCTCAGTCCAGCCTAGAAGAGAGTCAAGGACCATCCGATAGAGAATGTGCTCGGCGACTTGAATAAGGGAGTTTTAACTCATCGTTCTATTCAGAACTTCTGCAATTTCGCTTCCTTTGTTTCTCAAATTGAACCTAATTCGATTGATCAAGCAATTGATGATGAACATTGGGCGATTGCCATGCAAGAGGAACTGAATCAATTCATCAGAAATGATGTCTGGGAATTGGTTCCTCGGCCCAATGATCATACGATAATTGGCTTAAAATGGATTTTCAGAAATAAAACAGATGAATTAGGCTTAATTATAAGAAACAAAGCAAGATTAGTTGCTCAAGGCTACAACCAAGAGGAAGGTATCGATTATGATGAAACCTTCGCTCCAGTTGCTAGGCTTGAAGCAATCCGAATTTTACTTGCTTTTTCATCTATTATGAATTTCACCCTTTATCAAATGGATGTAAAGAGTGCTTTCTTAAATGGCTTTATAAATGAAGAAGTATACGTGAAACAACCTCCTGGCTTTGAAAATTTTGAATATCCAAACCATGTATTTAAACTCAAAAAGGCTCTTTACGGTTTGAAACAAGCTCCGAGAGCTTGGTATGATCGTTTGAGCTCAGTTTTACTCGAACAAGGGTTTAAGAGAGGGAAGGTTGACACAACTCTATTCATTTATAAATCCAAAAAGGACATATTGTTAGTACAAGTCTATGTTGATGATATAATTTTTGGTGCTACTAACATGTCTCTTTGCAAGAAGTTCTCTGAATCAATGCAAGGTGAATTCGAGATGTCGATGATAGGAGAACTCACATTCTTCCTTGGGCTGCAAATAAAGCAAGTTGATGAAGGAACCTTTGTGCATCAAGGAAAATACTGCAAGGCACTCCTCAAGAAATTTGGCTTAGAAAATTGCAAAGAAGCTGCCACTCCCATGAGCACATCCAGCTATCTCGGCAAGGATGCGTCAGGTAAAGCCGTGGATGTGAGCAAATATAGAGGCATGATAGGAAGCCTTCTATATTTGACTGCTTCTTGGCCAGATATTATGTTCAGTGTTTGTTTATGTGCTCGTTTTCAAGCTAATCCCAAAGAATCTCATCTTTCGGCGGTTAAGCGAATTTTTAAATATTTAAAAGGAACTGTAAACACTGGTCTGTGGTATCCTAGGGATTCCAATCTTAGTTTGATTGGGTATTCAGACTCAGATTTTTCTGGGTGCAAGCTTGACCGAAAAAGCACAAGTGGAACTTGTCATTTGCTCGACAGTTCCCTTGTGTCGTGGTTTTCTAAAAAGCAAGCTTGCGTTGCTTTGTCAACAGCTGAGGCCGAATACATTGTTGTTGGTAATTGTTGTGCTCAAATTCTTTGGATGAAACAACAGTTATCAGATTTTGGCTTAACTTTAGATCACATTCCTATCAAATGTGACAATACAAGTGCAGTCAATCTAACTAAGAATCCAGTGTATCACTCTCGAACAAAACACATTGAAATTAGGCATCATTTTCTTCGAGATCATGTTCAAAAAGGTGATTGTGTCATAGAATTTGTAAGTACTGAAAATCAATTAGCCGATGTGTTTACTAAACCTTTGCCGAGGGAAACTCTTTATAAAATTCGGCATGAGCTTGGCATTCTAGACGGATCCAGTGTGTGCTCAATGCAAGCTCGGAATCCTGGATAAGTTTAGCATGTGCTCGGCATGAGCTTGGTTTTCAGTATATCATAAATTTTGATCACCTTCATAGTCTCGATCTTCACGTTGAATTGTGTATTTGTTTAAATTTCCTGAAATTTCACATCCTTCAAAACTTCTTCCCATCCTCTAAATTTTTAATATTTGAACTTTCATATTATGTTATTCGTCATTCTCACCTTTACCTTTTACCTTCTTGGATGAGAAGCATGCTTTCACTGTTAAAGGGGGAGAACGATGATCATGAAAATTTTTTTCCTTGGTTATCACTTTAAAGTCTTAAGGGGGAGAACAATTTTGTTTTTAAATCAACAAGTGGTACATTACTATCAAGTGCTTACAGAAAAATGTTAAATCTCTTTTTTTCCAAAAAGGGGGAGAAAGGTGTTAATCTTTTCTTTAGTTTTTATTTCTCTCTTTTGGCGAATGTGCTTAATCTTTGGCTCCTTTTTGATCATGCCAAAAGGGGGAGAAAGGTGTGTTTGTTGTTTGTTTTTGATGTTTCAGATTTTGCGAGCATAAAGTCAGGGGGAGTGTTTGACGAGCTGCTCCTGCTCCACATTTTTACATCCTTTCAACAAGTGGAAGGGGAAGAAAGGTCTGATAAGAGCATTTTCATATGCAACATGTGGTGTATTTTCGAGCAAATTCCAATTAGTGCCAAGTCCAATCAGCTTACGAGCATACAGTCAGGGGGAGAACACAAAAAGCAACAAACTGTTAAAGAATATTTGTCATCATCAAAAAGGGGGAGATTGTAGACTCACAATGCAGAATCAAAGAGCTTTTGATGATGTCAAATAAACAGACTCGACTTATGCTTAGCGTTAGACAAGTCAAACTTATCAGCGCAAGCGTTCAGCTAAAGGCACAAGCTCTGCTGAGGCTCGGAATCTTTGTTTTGCGTATGCGTTCCGCCAAAGGCAGAGGCTCGGCAGAAGCTCGGAAAACTAGGGTTCTTCGCTACCTGCATCAAGTCAGCTTTTGTAGCTCAAGCTCGGCTTTGACTCGGCCCGTGATCAAGGCCAAAGTTCATCAAAGTTTGCAAGCTCGGTTCTTCATTTCAAGGCAGTAAGCTCGGATGATGATTTGCTCGGTACTCGCTCGGATTAAGCTTAAGCCAGCCACAGCATCTGATAGAGTAAATAAGCTCGGGTTGATCGTTCTAAACTTGACTATTTGCCGACGCTCAGAGCAAGCTCAGAAACACCAAGCTCGAACAAAGCCAAAAGCTCGGTAATCTCTGTTCATCGTCTTCAACAATGCATCGTCTTCAACCTTCGGACTCTGCTCAACTGTTCTGTACTTTTTATTACCGTTGAGTCTGGGTAGAAGTCCTAGGTTTAGCTCCTATGCTCTGACAAGTTTGAAATTCAAAATGAGTTAAATCAAAGGTTGGTGAACTGTCACCATCACTGCTCTGTTGTCTAAATGTTACCGTTGGAAACCCCATCTCCGTACAGCTCTCTTTCTCTCTTTCTCTGCAGAAAAGAGGAGACTATAAAAGAGGGGGTCTTCAACGTTAACAGTAGATTGATTGCTTTACAACCATTTTTCTCAGAACCAAAAACTTTCATTTTTACTTTAAAACAGAGCAGAAATCAAAAACTCACAGAGAAGAAGAACATTCGATTTTCATACGAACTTAGAGACTTAAATCTTTCAAATCTTAACTCTAAGTTCGAATCAGTTCTTCTCTGTGAAATCCTTCTAGAATTGACTCACTCTTGTTATTCAATCTTTCATCATATTCGAAGAGTGTTTCGAATTGGAGCCATACACTTTCATCATCTTCTTCGTTGTATTTGCTGTTGTGAGAAGTTGGTCTCTGATCGAGAAAGCTTCGATTTGTAAAGGTTCCAAAGAGGTTCTTTGGTCGTCGATTTGTTGTGGGTAGTTTGTCACGAGTTTGGTACACTCGTTTGACTGGATAGGTCTAGAGGGGTAGTCTCTTGTAAATCCTTTGTAACCCAGAAAATCGATTTTTAGTGAAAGCTCTCTGAAAGGTTTTCAGAGGGGACTGGACTAGCTCTCAGGGTGAGAGTGAACCAGGATAAATCTCTGGTGTTCTTTCTTTTCTGCTTATCTGTTGCTGCCAAGCATAACGTTAATTCCGCTAATCTTCATTTATCTAAGTTCGAACTGTTATTTTTCTTAGCTCGGCCCTTTGAGTGTTTTTCTTCGAACTTAAGTCAAAAACCAGCTCTACCTTGAAGCAGCTCGGTTAACTGATTAACCATTTTGTTTATCTGATTGGTTAATCATTTAACCTTGTCTGCTTGAAAAGAAGCTCAGGTTTTCTTTTAAAACCGAACAACATCAGTTTAATTTTCAATAAATCGAAAAATTGCAATATTAGCTTCAATCTCCTATTCACCCCCCTCTACTCGATTGTTAGGCCTCTTGTTGGTTTCCAACACTCATCGGGAATGACATTCCTACCTTACAGTCTGTTAAGACTTGGTTAGGGAATTGCTTTTCTATGAAGGATTTGGGTGAAGCAACCTATATATTAGGCATCAAGATTTATAGAGATAGATCAAGGAGATTGCTTGGCCTAAGTCAAAGTTCATACATAGACAAAGTGTTGAAACGGTTCAACATGCAGGATTCCAAAAGGGGATCTTTGCCAATATCACATGGTATAACCTTGTCAAAGGAACAATGTCCTTCCACTAAGGAAGAAAGGGAACGCATGGATAGAATTCCATATGCATCTGCAATTGGATCTATCATGTATGCCATGATATGTACTCGACTTGATGTTTCGTATGCTTTGAGCATGACGAGCAGATACCAGTCAGATCCAGGTGAAGGTCACTGGACAACAGTCAAGAATATCCTAAAGTACTTAAGAAGAACTAAGGATGCTTTCTTGGTATATGGAGGTGAAGATGAGCTGGTTGTAAAGGATTACACCGACGCTAGCTTCCAGACTGATAAGGACAATTTCAGATCACAATCTGGATTTGTATTTTGTTTGAATGGTGGGGCTATATGCTGGAAGAGTTCAAAGCAAGAGACTGTAGCCGATTCTACAACAGAAGCTGAGTATATAGCTGCATCAGAAGCAGCAAAGGAAGCGGTTTGGATTAAGAAGTTCATAACTGAACTTGATGTTGTTCCTAGTATTGAGTTTCCAGTGGACCTCTATTGTGACAACAATGGAGCCATTGCGCAAGCTAAGGAACCGAGATCTCACCAGAAATCCAAACATATACTTCGGCGTTTTCACATCATTCGAGAGATAATTGACAGAGGGGATGTGAAGATATGCAGAGTTTCAACAGATGATAATATTGCTGATCCACTGACTAAACCTCTTGCCATAAAAAGGCATGAGGGACATGTTAGGGCTTATGGTATTAGATACATGAACGATTGGCTCTAGTGCAAGTAGGAGATTGTTGGAGAGTGCCCTAGTGGCAATCATATTTTCTCTTTTACTTGTACTTATTTCATGTTTATGGATTATTTCTATTAATAATAATGAGGCATTTCATTTATTATATTTATGCTTTAATTGTTTAATTAAAATAGATGTAATAAAGTCCTTAGGATTATAAGTTCAATGTCATAAGAATATCAAGTACATGACTTGATAGTGAGATCTTATTGATTAATAATTATCCTTAAAGATTCCCTAGTCGAGTATTATAGTTAATAAGGACAACTATAATACATCGAGACTAGTATGTGGCAGACTGATGACTGTATCTCACCGGTCATGGATATGGGATATCAAGTCTTCACGTAAGTACACATTGGGACAATTGTGTACTGGATTGACCCGCCATGAGAATGCTACATGGGTTATTAAGTGAGTGTCATAAGCGATTCTCATAGTGACAATGGTGTACATGGTCCTTCGACCTGAAGTCGCTACGGTTCCCAACATGAGGAATTATATGCTTTCACGCAATCAAACGTCATCTTTAACCAGGTGATCATAACGGTTGTAGTCGGGTATATGACAAATCATGTAGAGGGATGTGAGTGACGTAGATGGGATTTGTCCTTCCTTATTAATAGGAATTATATCTCTGGGCCCCTTGATTGAGTGAGACGTTGAAATGTATGGCCATACTCAAGACAGTCAATATGAGATATTGACGAGACTTGTTTAGACGCGTCTACTCAGGGATCAAGAAACCATAGGTTACACTATTCATGGATGACACGTTCCATGCCATGAGTGTAACTATGATATTTGGACAAAGGGATTAAACTTACACATGTTCATTGGTCACAGTAAAAGGTTTAGTCAAATCACAGACATTCCTGTCACTTGGGTAGCAATGGTGTGTTGCTAGATACCGCTCATTGCTTGTAAAATTAAAATGTGATTTTAACATTACTGCAAACGTTACAGGAACCTATAGGGTCACACACTAAGATCAGATAAAATTGGAGATATTACATTTGATAAAAATACAATAGTTGTATTTTTATAAAATTAAATCTTTCTGATATGATTAAGATATGATTCGTTTTATCTTTATGTATAAGATATAAACTTGATTTTATCTTCTACATATAAGATAGAATTCGAATTTATCTCCTAAAAGCCCAACCAGTTGGTCTGATAATATTATAAATATAATATTATTAGCTTTAGGGGAGTTAGAGGTGTGAGACACAAAACGGTAACCCTAGCCGTCATATCAGAGAGTGAGTGATACACAGACTCTCTCTTCTCTACTAGCATTGAGAAGAGAGACGTGACTCCAATTGGGAATTTGTTCGTGTGGATACCAATAGAGGCACAACACATTGATGTGCTCGTGATTGACGAAGCGTTCGTGATAAGATTCGTTGGTCTCCTCTTCCCTACAAAAGGTAATTTTATTCCCTATCTCAAATCATGTTTTTTAACATGGATCCTGGATGTAAATAGGATTTTTTAATTTTTCTGCTGCGTTTGTCGCATCCTATTTCCTAACAGTATTTTGACCCTGGTTTACCCAAGCCAGCGATAAGCCAAGGAGTATATTCCACTTTAGCTCTTCCATTGTTTTTCTCCGATACGGAACAACGAACAGAAAACCTTCTTTTGCCTAACGACGAATCTATTATATAACGAGGGCAATGGGGATAGGTTGTAGAAAAGGCTGGGGAAGATGCCACATGCAACATTGAGCTATGGAAAAAAAATGAAAGGGGAAATGATGATCAACAAACATTTCATCATATAATTCTTAAACAAAACAACAACAATAACTACTAAACCTAATCTCACTAGGTGTGGCTGCCATTGAGCCCTATCAAAAACCAAGATTTCAGTAAATTTCAATTTCAGAGACAGTCATACTACTTGAAATTGGTAGATTGTCTCTGAAATGAGTGGCTGCGTAGATTTCAACATATATATATGAGAATGACATATCATATCATATCATATCCTCTCTCTCCTCAATCATTAATTAGAAAAAAGTATAAGGAGGAAATTGGAAAGAGAATAATTAGAAAGCGAATTGAGGAGTAGAACAATTTCTTGTAGTAGCTGCTGCTTGTTGCTTGTAGTAGAAGAAGAGGAGAAGGTGAAGGTGGAATGATGATAGGACGTAGTCAAATTATCAAGATTTATGTTTTTGACAACCCCAGAGATATGAAAGTGGAACAGAGGACGAGAAACTCAACGGAGAAAAGATAAGATTAGGGCACTGAGTTGAAGCTACAACTGTTTGGGGGGAATGTCAGGGGAAGGTGAAGGGGGTTATTATTAATTTTTTAATTTTTTTCCCTCTTCTCAATTTTTGTTTTTTTTACTTCCTCAGTCTTATAAAGTTAGAAAAAAATATTGAAAATTTTTGTCCCAAATTAAAGTTAAAATAGTGAATAAAAAAAATTGGAATTGCATGGTATATTCTATGATTTATTGATTAAGGAAGCATACATTCAATTTTCAAAAATTTACTAACTTTTTGGGAACAAGGGAATAATTTTTTTATATTCTGAATGTTAATACTTCGTTAATACTTGAAGAGATCAATAGGTATGTACTGACGGTGTAAAATTTTTTACACAATCAATCCATCATCTACCATTCATTTGTATTACTATAATCCAAAAGTAAATGAACATAAACAATGAAATATAGTATAAGAGATAAAACAATGAAGTAAAACAATAGTATAGAAATAAACCTAAAATCTCTACACATTACTCACTCCGTCACTCACTACCCCAACCCCAAGTCCCCGCCGCTCTCCCCCTCTCCCTCACCACCACCACCTTCTGTATCCGTCGCGAATCGCTTCCAGCCCATCGCCGCCTTAACGGTCCAGGCTCAGGCCGTCTTCGTCGCGAATCTATGTTATGTGTTCATTAATGTACTGCTGGTAGGTGAATCTGTGACCTCTCTCGCTGACTACCTATCAGCTTCTTCCATTGTATTTTCTCTTCAAAACGTGTAGCTCTATCCACAAAGTTCATTGTTTACCTTGACTAAATAAGTAAGTGGGTGGATATGGCATCATCATCATCTTCTTCAGCGGTGTCACGATAAAACAATCTTCGACGACATTTGAATTTAGATCACACTAGCAATGAGGCAGCGAGAGTTAATGGTGCAATTTATAAGGTGAAAGTAGCTGGTGAGGTTTCTGAAGCGTTATCCCTCGGTCGTGCAGTTGTTGCTCTGGAATCTACCATCATTTCCCATGGTGGGTGTGGACCCAATTTGAATCATTTTACCAATTTGAAACATTACATCCTCAAATACCCACCCTCTTCTCTTATTTTGTTTTGTTTTTTTTTGTAATTGTAGGGATGCCGTATCCTCAAAATTTGGAAACTGCAAAACAGGTGGAAGCTATAGTGAGAGAGAATGGTGACATTCCTGCAACTGTAGCCATATTAGATGGCACACCTTGTGTAGGTCTGTCTGTCTCTCTATATTAATTTATATATAATCTTTGATATTCTTTGCCGAATTGGAGAGCTTTTATTTTGCTTACTTGTTTGTTTTATCTTATGTATGCAGGTCTAAGTGTGGAGGAACTTGAAAGGCTTGCTACTCTGGGAAAAAAAGCGCAAAAAACCGCTTGAAGGGACATTGCATATGTTGTGAGTGCTTTTCGCATTATGTTCTATAGTCAGCTTCAAAGTAATCGTAGGAAGTGAACTTTCCATGACTTGTGCTATATGGCCAAAAGAGTTTATACATTTTACTCGCCCAAAATCACAGTGTACCTTCATTGGTTTTTCAGTTTACACAATGCCTCTAAATACTACTAACATGTGTAATTTTTAGGTGGCTAGTGGTGGAAATGGAGCTACTACTGTTTCTGCAACAATGTTTTTTGCTTCTAAGGTGACTTTACTATATACTGAATCCATAGTTTCGTAATGTAATCCATTTCTTGCTCTGACTTTTGTAGCATGCCATTTTGGTTTCGCTGCAGTACGTTTTTAATTTTTTTGCAGGTTGGTATTCCCGTCTTTGTCACTGTAACACTCCTTGTATATCATCTTACTTTAAGAGAAAAGTAATAAGTTTATGAATACTTGGACTTGTTATCGTTGGAGAAGGATCTGAAAATAAGAAATTATCCCTTCCCTGGAAAATTTATTTTCACAAACACTTGATTAATAATGAAGGTGACTCGTAAAATCAGAGTTTGCGGAAACATAGTAAAATCACCATATTACCCTCCCAAAATATATCAAGTGTAACAAGTCCATTATTATAAAATAAGTATTATGATGAAACTGAATTCCTTTTATGATACCTTTTTCCAAAATATGTATCATATAAATTCTATTAAAAATAGAAATGTTATAGAGCTGGTCACTGGTCCCTTGTCCAAACATCCTTCTGGTCGGATCCTCGATATCTGCACAACGGGTTCCCAACCCACAATTTCTACACTCTGCATGCACCTAAGGGACATCTCCCCTTACTGAATCTTGTGCAAGCTAGATGCACGATCAACACCTAATAAGGGCATGGGGGTTAGCTACACATATTCGCATAATCAAATGAGAATAAAACTAACATCCACAAGTTAACATGTAGCAAATCATGATGCATAATCATATGAGTACACCCGGTTAATCATAATAATTCTTTCAATGCAGGTGGCATGATGCATGATTTCCTTCCACAACTGAGGCCTCTAAAAGTCCATCTTGGACGTCCATCCAATACATCGTTGTGTTCCCGGAACACTGACATTCGTTCCCAGAACGTAATGCCAAACCATACTTGGATGATAAGCATTCACTCCCAGAGTGTGTATCACGTTCCCCGAACGTGTAGCAAACCATACTTGGATAAATAAGCATCACTCCCAGAGTGTGCATCACGTTCCCAGAACGCATACGTTCCCAGAACGTATAAAAACCAGGTCCCGGACACTGGCCACATATCTATAATGTGTCATCCAGTAGGTTGCTTATCAAAGTGTTCCCAGAACACCAACATACGTTCCCAGAACGTATATAACCAGGTCCTAGACACTGGCCACATATCTATAATGTGTCATCAAGTAGGTTACAATTTGGTACTCCCGGAGTACCCTCCTCATATTCCCAGAATATGATAAACGTTCCTACCAACCAAACTTCCATTCTATATGAATGCACAATCATCAAGGTTGGTTTTATCTTTAATTCCATTATTATACCAATGTGTTCCCAGAACACTAACATAGGTTCCCAGAACGTATCGCAAACCATACTTGGAATAAAATCAAGCACCACTCCCAGAGTGTGCATCACGTTCCCAGAACGTGTCCAAGAAACCATGTCCCAGACAATGGCCACATTCCCGGAATGTGTCATCAAGTAGGTTGCATCAGTTTGGTACTCTTAGAGTACAGGGCCATGTTCCCAGAACATGATAAACAATCCTTGCCAACCTATTATATTACCTTTCTCTATGCATGCATTGCATACATAATTCCTAAGGTTGGTCTTTCCATCAATTCCACTATTATGACTTAGAAAAACACAACTTTTGAATGATATCTTGAGGTATAACTTTACTCATAAAATTCACCCTTGAATTTAAATTTAACCTATGCTCATAGACCTGGATTGAGAGAATATAATCATTGATATCAAAATCCTTACTCAAAACTTAACTTTTATTTTTAAGTTTTCAGGTACTAACCGGTTACATCATCACCTAACCGGTTAGAATTACAGACCTGAATACAAAACCACTGATTTTCAAAGAATCCTTTCTTAAATTCTCTACTCAATCCAATGACAAGGTCTTAGCATATCAGAATACCTCAAGTTCAACACATAATATCATTCAAAAGATCTAAGTCATAATCCCATTTCACTTATGCATAATTTCCTCTTGAAATTATCATTTGATGTTAAGGTATTAACTCCCAATTTTCAATCTGAATTACTACAATAAAATCAACTTCATTTCATATTGAATTCCAGTGAAATTAGGGTCTAGATTTGAGTAAAATTTATAAGACCACAGAACTGATTTCAGAAACTTATTTTCTTTGACAATTTTACAGTGTCTAACCGGTTACAATTATCGAGTAACCGGTTAGATTGTGCAGTCAGCACATTGAAATATGAAGTTTTGCAAACCATTCTTTTCATTACTCAAATCTAACCAATTTCAACATTCAAAAGAGTTCATATACCTTAAGTAAACATGTTTAACCACAGAAACACATTCACCTTGCATGCATTCAATTTAGATACTCACATTGCACATAATTGCACATATTTCACAACTTAATGCATCAATTCACATAATATCAAATTAAGTCATGAAATTGTCATCACAACAGCTTGCATGCATCATATTATGATTGCTCAAAAACAGAAATGAGCTTAAATTGGCCTCCAAGCCATAAAACTAATTCCAACTATGCCCTTAGAGTCTCTTGGTGACTCATCCTATTTACCAACATGTTTTTCCTCATTCTAGCAAATAGTAAGCTTCCCCCTTACCTTAGGTTCGTGCTTGATCCAAAACATTGCAGAGAGAAAGGCTCCAACACAGATTTCCATTAAATCCACAGTTCTGCTCTCAGCCACGATTTTTATCAACAGGGTCCAAAGACCAGAAGATTTGACATAGCAATTGGCCAAATAAATTGGGGAAAACAATTAGGACTCAATATAGGTAACATGCACTAGAGAATCAAAGAGGTTTGAGACTTAAAGGTTAACTATGCTTACCAAAATCGAATCTGGAATTCAGCTTCCAGAACCAGAACAACAGAGAACTCGGACTCAAACTCCTAGCTTCCAAGCTTGATTCCTCCACCCACACGAACACTCAACTTACAAGGTGTATATCACTGGAAAGCTCTTGATTTAAGCTTTCCAGAAAGGTGTGTTTCACTCTCTAACTCTCAAAGAAGGAGACGAATTGCTCAGAACGAATTTGGAACCCTAATTACCCTTCTTCAACAAGAATTGCAGCAATCAACCCTTGATCTTCAGCAATTCCACTATTTATAGAGAAATTGGCCTCTCATGCATAGCGACACGCGTCTCCCACCATGAATCGAGTGGGATTCGTGGCGAATTCTGGGTTAAACCGCGTGATTACTCATCAAACGCACTAACCCAGTTTTCTGAGTTCATCGTGTAACCGGTTACACAGCCCTTCTAACCGGTTACATACTGATAAAATTCAAAAATTAATAATTTAATTACTCTTTCTTCAACAATCTTTTTAATATTGCAATTAGGTCCCAACCCAAGGACTAAATTACAATATTCATATTTTTGTACCAAATAACCATATAAAAATATATCTCATATTTTTATATATAAAAGCACATGATGTACAAAAACTAAAACCTTCAAAATTAATATAATTCAATTATAAAATAATTGTTATAATTAATTTCTCGGTTATTTGGGAGACGAAAATTTGGGGTGTTACACTACTCCCCCACTTAAAAGGAATTTCGTCCCCGAAATTCATCTTCTGAAATTTTCCGCTTTTCCAAAATGTTTTTATACTAGAAACTTCATCTTGTTTTCAAAAATTCGTTCTTTAGGGTCCTCCCCCACTTAAAAGAGTTTCGATATAATCCTTGTATTTTGAAACATTTCAAATAAAACCCTTCAGGAAAAACTTTCCAAACTAAACCACAAGGATTTTTCGTATAAAACTCTTATGTGAAAGAATTTCTTTTAAAGGAAATACTCTTTACACTTCACATAAATATTTTTCAATTAAAACATTTTCCAATAAAATTTTTGGAAAAACTTTTTGGGCTGCGCACTCTGATCTCTCGAGCACGATCAAAGAAACATTTGTATGACTTTATTCCTTAATAGTTTGTGACATTAGGGTGATCAGTCCTAATATTCAAACCATTAATAACAAAATCATCCCTTTTTGATATAATCTTTCACAAGAAAGATCATACGACAGGTCTTTAAGTTAGATGAACTTAAAGATAGGGTAATTATCACTATCAGACTTAGTTAGATAGTCAAATTCTAGAGACATTTTCGTTGGGGAGACAAAGATTTCTCCTATCCCGGTGGTTGTTAATCTCTCTAGCCATAACTGATCTTTCTATTTCTGTAGTGTCCACAGTGATTTATCACATCCGATTGTGATAAAGGTTTTGATCACAGAAAGATTGAAGTTGGACTTCCAACAAGATATTGATATTCGCAAACGATTAGATTAACGTAATTGAAAACATTTAACTACGTTAACTCAGATCAAAGGAAGAGATAGGCTTGGGTTGTTTACGTCAGGATTACACTCAACTCTCATCTCAACCGGTGAATTCTTCTCGTGCTGGATTCGCTTGCTGTCCAATCCTTTCTCACCTTTTCTTTCAAGACAATTCCGTGAATAATACTCCAGCTTCCTACAATCGGAATTTACTATTCCCTTAGGTACATCACAACTAAACTCCAAGTGATGTGCCTCACAGTTTTCACCTCGAGATGAACAAATGTTCCCTTCCCTATTTCCTCCTTAGTCACTTTTCTTCAATCGAGGACTCCTTAACCTTGACGTTTCTGTGATTGATATTCTCCCATTTACTTTTCCTCTTTCTCCAGTAAGGCCCGTATTTCATCATTCCTTCCCATAGTCCTCATACATGCTTACCAACATCGAGAAATTCCTTATTCCTTGATAGTTGATAGCTAACTTGGATTCGCAAGTAATCTACTCTTGAAATTCGTGCCTTTGGATTTCTCATCTAGGTTGTTCTAAACAATACTTCATAAATCCCTTTCCTCCTTAATATACTTTCTAATATCCATAATCCTTGACTTTAATTCCAAAGATTAAATCTTATTCGTTTTCTTCATAGAAATCTAACTCCTCATTTCCTGGTTGAAATCCACGAATCCGATTCAAGAATTTGTTGGTGATTGGCGACATTCCCAATCTAATACTAGAGGGTTCCTCTTGGGTTACCAGACTTAGGTCTCTAAATTCCCCAATCAGAATAGCCTCCTTAACCATCATTGAGCTCACAGAAATAGCCTTTCAGCTCAAATCGTCTGCAACTACGTTTGCTAAACCAGGATGATAATGGAGCTCAAAGCCATAATCTATAAGAAACTCCATCCATCGCTTTTATTTTACATTCAACTCTTCCTCTTCTTATTGTCATCCATACTTTCGAACTCCAAACTTGTTCATAAATCACAACCTTCTCATCTTAACACCTATTGTTTCCTTTGCATCATCCAGCTAAATCCTCTACCTTCTCCAATTGGAGTGGCTCCTTAATTTTAACTCTCAATTAATCCATAAGTATTATAATTCAATCCTCTTAAATCAATTTCAATGATGAATCAAGGCATTAAGTTATTTCATCACATTAAATCCTTAAACTTTAATTAGGTAATTGACATTGAGTTTGGATTGGAGGAAGATGTCTACTAATACCAAAAGTTCCTTCACAAAGGACTTAAATTTTTATTTTAAACTTTCAGCTTCTAACCGGTTACAAGAAACTCTAACCGGTTATGAAGTATAGTTTTAGAAGTAAAACCAAAGAATTTCAAAACCATTTTCTTTACATCATCCAATCCAACTCAAAATAGGATTTAATCATAATCTAATACCCTGATTCCAACTGAATCCATCACTGAAATGATTTAAATCATAATCTACTCACCTTTTCCATAATTCCTCTTGGACTAATCATATTATGTTGGGGTATAATCCATCACCACCCCACCATAATTAAACAACACCCTATCATTTAATACCATCAGTTGATCTTTTCCAAGTCAACTTGGTCAGAGGCCATGCGATCTTAGAAAATCCCTCAACATTCCGGTGATAATATCCAGCCAGCCCTAAGAAACTTCTCACCTCAGTCACAGTCTTAGGCTGTTCCTATTTCAACCCTAAACTTACCCTTGCTGGATCCATCGCATTTTCTTATTTAAAGATCACATGCCCTGCGAACGTAACTTCACTCAACCAAAACTCATCTTTGGCGAGCTTAACACACAGCTATTCCCCTTGCAGGATTCTCAACACAAACCCGAGATGTTCCTCATGCTCCTCCGGATTCTCAGGATAAACCACAAACGAATCCCAGTGTAATCTAAAGGTCTCGTTCTTATAATCCATAAAAGAACAAGTGCATTAGTCAATCCGAACGGCATTACTTCCCACTCATAATGTCCGTATCGAGATCAAAATGCAGTCTTAAGTGTATCCCTGTCCCGAATCCTGATTTGGGGTTAATCCCACCTCCAATCAACCTTGCACTTTTCTACATGTTTCTCCCATTTGACCATTCCCGATGGTACCATATTAGAAAGGTAGTAGAGATAGAATCAGTTTCAAGAATTGACTTGATTCCAAACTCTATCTCTTTACCCAAAGGTAAACCTGGCATCATTTCCTACAACCAGGATTTCTTTAACCCCCTTTTTCTTTTAATATTGCTTTCCAGAAGCAACATATGGGTTCATTGGATTTCCGATTCGAAACTTGGGAATCCCAATACAGGGTTGTTCTATCGTCATTAATCATGATCACTTGATCCCTCGGCTCCCAAACCGTGCTTAAGATCAAATGTACTCATGACACAAGTACATAGACAAAGTCTAATAGAATGATCCAGACGTACCATGGAAATGACTACAGGAAGATTTGTAGGAGTCTCCACTTGAGATAACAGATTGGGTAAGACATTGAGCAACTTCGATCACTACCCTTATCCGAAAGGAACAAAAGAAAGGATAGCTTTAGAGTTTAACAAACTTAGCAAGGTTGATCTTTAAGAAGATCACTGCCCTACACTCGGTCTAAAAAGTTGATTAACTTTAACACGAGTGAGGGTAAACACTCCTCCTCAGAGTCGAGGACTCAACTACAACTCCTTAAAATTTCCGCATCACTGGTTCTATGAAAACATAATAAACCAACACTGTGGTTTTGGGTTTACAACATGTCTAAAGAGAAGCATACGACTATCATACTTCTACTTAGACTTCATAGAACACTTCTTAATAGCAGAATGAGCTATTTATCTAGAGCCATTACCCATAACCTTAGCTCTAGCTTGGAAGTATATGAAAGCATAATTCCCAGGAAACATTGCAGATATCGATGACCAGCGTATTGGACCACACACCCAAGGACCAAGAGTCAGGACCATTGCTCTGATACCATAAAAATGTAACACTCCTTGTATATCATCTTACTTTAAGAGAAAAGTAATAAGTTTATGAATACTTGGACTTGTTATCGTTGGAGAAGGATCTGAAAATAAGAAATTATCCCTTCCCTGGAAAATTTATTTTCACAAACACTTGATTAATAATGAAGGTGACTCGTAAAATCAGAGTTTGCGGAAACATAGTAAAATCACCATATTACCCTCCCAAAATATATCAAGTGTAACAAGTCCATTATTATAAAATAAGTATTATGATGAAACTGAATTCCTTTTATGATACCTTTTTCCAAAATATGTATCATATAAATTCTATTAAAAATAGAAATGTTATAGAGCTGGTCACTGGTCCCTTGTCCAAACATCCTTCTGGTCGGATCCTCGATATCTGCACAACGGGTTCCCAACCCACAATTTCTACACTCTGCATGCACCTAAGGGACATCTCCCCTTACTGAATCTTGTGCAAGCTAGATGCACGATCAACACCTAATAAGGGCATGGGGGTTAGCTACACATATTCGCATAATCAAATGAGAATAAAACTAACATCCACAAGTTAACATGTAGCAAATCATGATGCATAATCATATGAGTACACCCGGTTAATCATAATAATTCTTTCAATGCAGGTGGCATGATGCATGATTTCCTTCCACAACTGAGGCCTCTAAAAGTCCATCTTGGACGTCCATCCAATACATCGTTGTGTTCCCGGAACACTGACATTCGTTCCCAGAACGTAATGCCAAACCATACTTGGATGATAAGCATTCACTCCCAGAGTGTGTATCACGTTCCCCGAACGTGTAGCAAACCATACTTGGATAAATAAGCATCACTCCCAGAGTGTGCATCACGTTCCCAGAACGCATACGTTCCCAGAACGTATAAAAACCAGGTCCCGGACACTGGCCACATATCTATAATGTGTCATCCAGTAGGTTGCTTATCAAAGTGTTCCCAGAACACCAACATACGTTCCCAGAACGTATATAACCAGGTCCTAGACACTGGCCACATATCTATAATGTGTCATCAAGTAGGTTACAATTTGGTACTCCCGGAGTACCCTCCTCATATTCCCAGAATATGATAAACGTTCCTACCAACCAAACTTCCATTCTATATGAATGCACAATCATCAAGGTTGGTTTTATCTTTAATTCCATTATTATACCAATGTGTTCCCAGAACACTAACATAGGTTCCCAGAACGTATCGCAAACCATACTTGGAATAAAATCAAGCACCACTCCCAGAGTGTGCATCACGTTCCCAGAACGTGTCCAAGAAACCATGTCCCAGACAATGGCCACATTCCCGGAATGTGTCATCAAGTAGGTTGCATCAGTTTGGTACTCTTAGAGTACAGGGCCATGTTCCCAGAACATGATAAACAATCCTTGCCAACCTATTATATTACCTTTCTCTATGCATGCATTGCATACATAATTCCTAAGGTTGGTCTTTCCATCAATTCCACTATTATGACTTAGAAAAACACAACTTTTGAATGATATCTTGAGGTATAACTTTACTCATAAAATTCACCCTTGAATTTAAATTTAACCTATGCTCATAGACCTGGATTGAGAGAATATAATCATTGATATCAAAATCCTTACTCAAAACTTAACTTTTATTTTTAAGTTTTCAGGTACTAACCGGTTACATCATCACCTAACCGGTTAGAATTACAGACCTGAATACAAAACCACTGATTTTCAAAGAATCCTTTCTTAAATTCTCTACTCAATCCAATGACAAGGTCTTAGCATATCAGAATACCTCAAGTTCAACACATAATATCATTCAAAAGATCTAAGTCATAATCCCATTTCACTTATGCATAATTTCCTCTTGAAATTATCATTTGATGTTAAGGTATTAACTCCCAATTTTCAATCTGAATTACTACAATAAAATCAACTTCATTTCATATTGAATTCCAGTGAAATTAGGGTCTAGATTTGAGTAAAATTTATAAGACCACAGAACTGATTTCAGAAACTTATTTTCTTTGACAATTTTACAGTGTCTAACCGGTTACAATTATCGAGTAACCGGTTAGATTGTGCAGTCAGCACATTGAAATATGAAGTTTTGCAAACCATTCTTTTCATTACTCAAATCTAACCAATTTCAACATTCAAAAGAGTTCATATACCTTAAGTAAACATGTTTAACCACAGAAACACATTCACCTTGCATGCATTCAATTTAGATACTCACATTGCACATAATTGCACATATTTCACAACTTAATGCATCAATTCACATAATATCAAATTAAGTCATGAAATTGTCATCACAACAGCTTGCATGCATCATATTATGATTGCTCAAAAACAGAAATGAGCTTAAATTGGCCTCCAAGCCATAAAACTAATTCCAACTATGCCCTTAGAGTCTCTTGGTGACTCATCCTATTTACCAACATGTTTTTCCTCATTCTAGCAAATAGTAAGCTTCCCCCTTACCTTAGGTTCGTGCTTGATCCAAAACATTGCAGAGAGAAAGGCTCCAACACAGATTTCCATTAAATCCACAGTTCTGCTCTCAGCCACGATTTTTATCAACAGGGTCCAAAGACCAGAAGATTTGACATAGCAATTGGCCAAATAAATTGGGGAAAACAATTAGGACTCAATATAGGTAACATGCACTAGAGAATCAAAGAGGTTTGAGACTTAAAGGTTAACTATGCTTACCAAAATCGAATCTGGAATTCAGCTTCCAGAACCAGAACAACAGAGAACTCGGACTCAAACTCCTAGCTTCCAAGCTTGATTCCTCCACCCACACGAACACTCAACTTACAAGGTGTATATCACTGGAAAGCTCTTGATTTAAGCTTTCCAGAAAGGTGTGTTTCACTCTCTAACTCTCAAAGAAGGAGACGAATTGCTCAGAACGAATTTGGAACCCTAATTACCCTTCTTCAACAAGAATTGCAGCAATCAACCCTTGATCTTCAGCAATTCCACTATTTATAGAGAAATTGGCCTCTCATGCATAGCGACACGCGTCTCCCACCATGAATCGAGTGGGATTCGTGGCGAATTCTGGGTTAAACCGCGTGATTACTCATCAAACGCACTAACCCAGTTTTCTGAGTTCATCGTGTAACCGGTTACACAGCCCTTCTAACCGGTTACATACTGATAAAATTCAAAAATTAATAATTTAATTACTCTTTCTTCAACAATCTTTTTAATATTGCAATTAGGTCCCAACCCAAGGACTAAATTACAATATTCATATTTTTGTACCAAATAACCATATAAAAATATATCTCATATTTTTATATATAAAAGCACATGATGTACAAAAACTAAAACCTTCAAAATTAATATAATTCAATTATAAAATAATTGTTATAATTAATTTCTCGGTTATTTGGGAGACGAAAATTTGGGGTGTTACACTACTCCCCCACTTAAAAGGAATTTCGTCCCCGAAATTCATCTTCTGAAATTTTCCGCTTTTCCAAAATGTTTTTATACTAGAAACTTCATCTTGTTTTCAAAAATTCGTTCTTTAGGGTCCTCCCCCACTTAAAAGAGTTTCGATATAATCCTTGTATTTTGAAACATTTCAAATAAAACCCTTCAGGAAAAACTTTCCAAACTAAACCACAAGGATTTTTCGTATAAAACTCTTATGTGAAAGAATTTCTTTTAAAGGAAATACTCTTTACACTTCACATAAATATTTTTCAATTAAAACATTTTCCAATAAAATTTTTGGAAAAACTTTTTGGGCTGCGCACTCTGATCTCTCGAGCACGATCAAAGAAACATTTGTATGACTTTATTCCTTAATAGTTTGTGACATTAGGGTGATCAGTCCTAATATTCAAACCATTAATAACAAAATCATCCCTTTTTGATATAATCTTTCACAAGAAAGATCATACGACAGGTCTTTAAGTTAGATGAACTTAAAGATAGGGTAATTATCACTATCAGACTTAGTTAGATAGTCAAATTCTAGAGACATTTTCGTTGGGGAGACAAAGATTTCTCCTATCCCGGTGGTTGTTAATCTCTCTAGCCATAACTGATCTTTCTATTTCTGTAGTGTCCACAGTGATTTATCACATCCGATTGTGATAAAGGTTTTGATCACAGAAAGATTGAAGTTGGACTTCCAACAAGATATTGATATTCGCAAACGATTAGATTAACGTAATTGAAAACATTTAACTACGTTAACTCAGATCAAAGGAAGAGATAGGCTTGGGTTGTTTACGTCAGGATTACACTCAACTCTCATCTCAACCGGTGAATTCTTCTCGTGCTGGATTCGCTTGCTGTCCAATCCTTTCTCACCTTTTCTTTCAAGACAATTCCGTGAATAATACTCCAGCTTCCTACAATCGGAATTTACTATTCCCTTAGGTACATCACAACTAAACTCCAAGTGATGTGCCTCACAGTTTTCACCTCGAGATGAACAAATGTTCCCTTCCCTATTTCCTCCTTAGTCACTTTTCTTCAATCGAGGACTCCTTAACCTTGACGTTTCTGTGGTTGATATTCTCCCATTTACTTTTCCTCTTTCTCCAGTAAGGCCCGTATTTCATCATTCCTTCCCATAGTCCTCATACATGCTTACCAACATCGAGAAATTCCTTATTCCTTGATAGTTGATAGCTAACTTGGATTCGCAAGTAATCTACTCTTGAAATTCGTGCCTTTGGATTTCTCATCTAGGTTGTTCTAAACAATACTTCATAAATCCCTTTCCTCCTTAATATACTTTCTAATATCCATAATCCTTGACTTTAATTCCAAAGATTAAATCTTATTCGTTTTCTTCATAGAAATCTAACTCCTCATTTCCTGGTTGAAATCCACGAATCCGATTCAAGAATTTGTTGGTGATTGGCGACATTCCCAATCTAATACTAGAGGGTTCCTCTTGGGTTACCAGACTTAGGTCTCTAAATTCCCCAATCAGAATAGCCTCCTTAACCATCATTGAGCTCACAGAAATAGCCTTTCAGCTCAAATCGTCTGCAACTACGTTTGCTAAACCAGGATGATAATGGAGCTCAAAGCCATAATCTATAAGAAACTCCATCCATCGCTTTTATTTTACATTCAACTCTTCCTCTTCTTATTGTCATCCATACTTTCGAACTCCAAACTTGTTCATAAATCACAACCTTCTCATCTTAACACCTATTGTTTCCTTTGCATCATCCAGCTAAATCCTCTACCTTCTCCAATTGGAGTGGCTCCTTAATTTTAACTCTCGATTAATCCATAAGTATTATAATTCAATCCTCTTAAATCAATTTCAATGATGAATCAAGGCATTAAGTTATTTCATCACATTAAATCCTTAAACTTTAATTAGGTAATTGACATTGAGTTTGGATTGGAGGAAGATGTCTACTAATACCAAAAGTTCCTTCACAAAGGACTTAAATTTTTATTTTAAACTTTCAGCTTCTAACCGGTTACAAGAAACTCTAACCGGTTATGAAGTATAGTTTTAGAAGTAAAACCAAAGAATTTCAAAACCATTTTCTTTACATCATCCAATCCAACTCAAAATAGGATTTAATCATAATCTAATACCCTGATTCCAACTGAATCCATCACTGAAATGATTTAAATCATAATCTACTCACCTTTTCCATAATTCCTCTTGGACTAATCATATTATGTTGGGGTATAATCCATCACCACCCCACCATAATTAAACAACACCCTATCATTTAATACCATCAGTTGATCTTTTCCAAGTCAACTTGGTCAGAGGCCATGCGATCTTAGAAAATCCCTCAACATTCCGGTGATAATATCCAGCCAGCCCTAAGAAACTTCTCACCTCAGTCACAGTCTTAGGCTGTTCCTATTTCAACCCTAAACTTACCCTTGCTGGATCCATCGCATTTTCTTATTTAAAGATCACATGCCCTGCGAACGTAACTTCACTCAACCAAAACTCATCTTTGGCGAGCTTAACACACAGCTATTCCCCTTGCAGGATTCTCAACACAAACCCGAGATGTTCCTCATGCTCCTCCGGATTCTCAGGATAAACCACAAACGAATCCCAGTGTAATCTAAAGGTCTCGTTCTTATAATCCATAAAAGAACAAGTGCATTAGTCAATCCGAACGGCATTACTTCCCACTCATAATGTCCGTATCGAGATCAAAATGCAGTCTTAAGTGTATCCCTGTCCCGAATCCTGATTTGGGGTTAATCCCACCTCCAATCAACCTTGCACTTTTCTACATGTTTCTCCCATTTGACCATTCCCGATGGTACCATATTAGAAAGGTAGTAGAGATAGAATCAGTTTCAAGAATTGACTTGATTCCAAACTCTATCTCTTTACCCAAAGGTAAACCTGGCATCATTTCCTACAACCAGGATTTCTTTAACCCCCTTTTTCTTTTAATATTGCTTTCCAGAAGCAACATATGGGTTCATTGGATTTCCGATTCGAAACTTGGGAATCCCAATACAGGGTTGTTCTATCGTCATTAATCATGATCACTTGATCCCTCGGCTCCCAAACCGTGCTTAAGATCAAATGTACTCATGACACAAGTACATAGACAAAGTCTAATAGAATGATCCAGACGTACCATGGAAATGACTACAGGAAGATTTGTAGGAGTCTCCACTTGAGATAACAGATTGGGTAAGACATTGAGCAACTTCGATCACTACCCTTATCCGAAAGGAACAAAAGAAAGGATAGCTTTAGAGTTTAACAAACTTAGCAAGGTTGATCTTTAAGAAGATCACTGCCCTACACTCGGTCTAAAAAGTTGATTAACTTTAACACGAGTGAGGGTAAACACTCCTCCTCAGAGTCGAGGACTCAACTACAACTCCTTAAAATTTCCGCATCACTGGTTCTATGAAAACATAATAAACCAACACTGTGGTTTTGGGTTTACAACATGTCTAAAGAGAAGCATACGACTATCATACTTCTACTTAGACTTCATAGAACACTTCTTAATAGCAGAATGAGCTATTTATCTAGAGCCATTACCCATAACCTTAGCTCTAGCTTGGAAGTATATGAAAGCATAATTCCCAGGAAACATTGCAGATATCGATGACCAGCGTATTGGACCACACACCCAAGGACCAAGAGTCAGGACCATTGCTCTGATACCATAAAAATGTAACACTCCTTGTATATCATCTTACTTTAAGAGAAAAGTAATAAGTTTATGAATACTTGGACTTGTTATCGTTGGAGAAGGATCTGAAAATAAGAAATTATCCCTTCCCTGGAAAATTTATTTTCACAAACACTTGATTAATAATGAAGGTGACTCGTAAAATCAGAGTTTGCGGAAACATAGTAAAATCACCATATTACCCTCCCAAAATATATCAAGTGTAACAAGTCCATTATTATAAAATAAGTATTATGATGAAACTGAATTCCTTTTATGATACCTTTTTCCAAAATATGTATCATATAAATTCTATTAAAAATAGAAATGTTATAGAGCTGGTCACTGGTCCCTTGTCCAAACATCCTTCTGGTCGGATCCTCGATATCTGCACAACGGGTTCCCAACCCACAATTTCTACACTCTGCATGCACCTAAGGGACATCTCCCCTTACTGAATCTTGTGCAAGCTAGATGCACGATCAACACCTAATAAGGGCATGGGGGTTAGCTACACATATTCGCATAATCAAATGAGAATAAAACTAACATCCACAAGTTAACATGTAGCAAATCATGATGCATAATCATATGAGCACACCCGGTTAATCATAATAATTCTTTCAATGCAGGTGGCATGATGCATGATTTCCTTCCACAACCGAGGCCTCTAAAAGTCCATCTTGGACGTCCATCCAATACACCGTTGTGTTCCCGGAACACTGACATTCGTTCCCAGAACGTAATGCCAAACCATACTTGGATGATAAGCATTCACTCCCAGAGTGTGCATCACGTTCCCCGATCGTGTAGCAAACCATACTTGGATAAATAAGCATCACTCCCAGAGTGTGCATCACGTTCCCAGAACGCATACGTTCCCAGAACGTATAAAAACCAGGTCCCGGACACTGGCCACATATCTATAATGTGTCATACAGTAGGTTGCTTATCAAAGTGTTCCCAGAACACCAACATACGTTCCCAGAACGTATATAACCAGGTCCCAGACACTGGCCACATATCTATAATGTGTCATCAAGTAGGTTACAATTTGGTACTCCCGGAGTACCCTCCTCATATTCCCAGAATATGATAAACGTTCCTACCAACCAAACTTCCATTCTATATGAATGCACAATCATCAAGGTTGGTTTTATCTTTAATTCCATTATTATACCAATGTGTTCCCAGAACACTAACATACGTTCCCAGAACGTATCGCAAACCATACTTGTTATAAAATCAAGCACCACTCCCAGAGTGTGCATCACGTTCCCAGAACGTGTCCAAGAAACCATGTCCCAGACAATGGCCACATTCCCGGAATGTGTCATCAAGTAGGTTGCATCAGTTTGGTACTCTTAGAGTACAGGGCCATGTTCCCAGAACATGATAAACAATCCTTGCCAACCTATTATATTACCTTTCTCTATGCATGCATTGCATACATAATTCCTAAGGTTGGTCTTTCCATCAATTCCGCTATTATGACTTAGAAAAACACAACTTTTGAATGATATCTTGAGGTATAGCTTTACTCATAAAATTCACCCTTGAATTTAAATTTAACCTATGCTCGACCTGGATTGAGAGAATATAATCATTGATATCAAAATCCTTACTCAAAACTTAACTTTTATTTTTAAGTTTTCAGGTACTAACCGGTTACATCATCACCTAACCGGTTAGAATTACAGACCTGAATACAAAACCACTGATTTTCAAAGAATCCTTTCTTAAATTCTCTACTCAATCCAATGACAAGGTCTTAGCATATCAGAATACCTCAAGTTCAACACATAATATCATTCAAAAGATCTAAGTCATAATCCCATTTCACTTATGCATAATTTCCTCTTGAAATTATCATTTGATGTTAAGGTATTAACTCCCAATTTTCAATCTGAATTACTACAATAAAATCAACTTCATTTCATATTGAATTCCAGTGAAATTAGGGTCTAGATTTGAGTAAAATTTATAAGACCACAGAACTGATTTCAGAAACTTATTTTCTTTGACAATTTTACAGTGTCTAACCGGTTACAATTATCGAGTAACCGGTTAGATTGTGCAGTCAGCACATTGAAATATGAAGTTTTGCAAACCATTCTTTTCATTACTAAAATCTAACCAATTTCAACATTCAAAAGAGTTCATATACCTTAAGTAAACATGTTTAACCACAGAAACACATTCACCTTGCATGCATTCAATTTAGATACTCACATTGCACATAATTGCACATATTTCACAACTTAATGCATCAATTCACATAATATCAAATTAAGTCATGAAATTGTCATCACAACAGCTTGCATGCATCATATTATGATTGCTCAAAAACAGAAATGAGCTTAAATTGGCCTCCAAGCCATAAAACTAATTCCAACTATGCCCTTAGAGTCTCTTGGTGACTCATCCTATTTACCAACATGTTTTCCCTCATTCTAGAAAATAGTAAGCTTCCCCCTTACCTTAGGTTCGTGCTTGATCCAAAACATTGCAGAGAGAAAGGCTCCAACACAGATTTCCATTAAATCCACAGTTCTGCTCTCAGCCACGATTTTTATCAACAGGGTCCAAAGACCAGAAGATTTGACATAGCAATTGGCCAAATAAATTGGGGAAAACAATTAGGACTCAATATAGGTAACATGCACTAGAGAATCAAAGAGGTTTGAGACTTAAAGGTTAACTATGCTTACCAAAATCGAATCTGGAATTCAGCTTCCAGAACCAGAACAACAGAGAACTCAGACTCAAACTCCTAGCTTCCAAGCTTGATTCCTCCACCCACACGAACACTCAACTTACAAGGTGTATATCACTGGAAAGCTCTTGATTTAAGCTTTCCAGAAAGGTGTGTTTCACTCTCTAACTCTCAAAGAAGGAGACGAATTGCTCAGAACGAATTTGGAACCCTAATTACCCTTCTTCAACAAGAATTGCAGCAATCAACCCTTGATCTTCAGCAATTCCACTATTTATAGAGAAATTGGCCTCTCATGCATAGCGACACGCGTCTCCCACCATGAATCGAGTGAGATTCGTGGCGAATTCTGGGTTAAACCGTGTGATTACTCATCAAACGCACTAACCCAGTTTTCTGAGTTCATCGTGTAACCGGTTACACAGCCCTTCTAATCGGTTACATACTGATAAAATTCAAAAATTAATAATTTAATTACTCTTTCTTCAACAATCTTTTTAATATTGCAATTAGGTCCCAACCCAAGGACTAAATTACAATATTCATATTTTTGTACCAAATAACCATATAAAAATATATCTCATATTTTTATATATAAAAGCACATGATGTTCAAAAACTAAAACCTTCAAAATTAATATAATTCAATTATAAAATAATTGTTATAATTAATTTCTCGGTTATTTGGGAGACGAAAATTTGGGGTGTTACAGTCACCGTTGGGATTGGTGGAGTGCACAGACATGGGGAATCTAGTATGTTAACTTCCTATTATCCTATATCTTTATGATAGAAAATATTGGTTTTTAAGATGGATGCGAAGGAATTTTGTAAGATCCAACATTTTATGTTCTGAATTTTGGAACCAAATGAATCAACCTTTGCATTTGTTTTGTATTGTTTATTTATTGCCTTGTAGCCTCCACGAAGACCTGCAATTTGCAAGTTAAACATTAAAATGTGACTGTTATGGCCTAGAAGAAAGATTGGTCTTTCTCGAAAACATTTTTTTGAAGACCAAAACTACCTGTAGGCAAATTGTTTTTATTTTATAACTATAGTTACTTCATTGTAACCTAATTACAAAGGAATAATCATATTTAATCACTCAATAAACCACATTAGAATAGAAATCCTTTGCCTTTTGCAATTTGCATAACTGTCTTTAATGTAATTATGGAACAGTTCAGTTGCAACATGAAAAGATAATTTCTTGTGGCGTCTAGAAACTTTAAGAACTAAAATTCTTCTTAAATTTTGTGTTATTGGGCTTTCTGACAAATACGTCTATTGTTTTTATTTAGCATGTTGTTTTAATTTTTCTTTTGGCAGCTATGGACATATCTTCAGACCTTACTGAGCTTGGTAAAACACCAGTTGCAGTTATTTGTGCTGGTGTAAAGTCAATATTAGATATTCCCAGGACCCTTGAATATCTGGTATCCATTTGCTTTCATGTTGAAACTATCTATGAAGTAGTGCAGCTATGCTATCAATTGCACCTTACATTTGTTTTTATCTTGAATAGGAAACACAAGGAGTTTGTGTTGCTGCTTACAAGACAAACGAGTTTCCTGCATTTTTCACCGAATCTAGTGGCTCCAAGGTTAGGTTTTTTTATGGCTTTCTTAAGAATGTTGAACAATGTTTTGATCTTCTTTTACTTTTTCCACTTGTGACAACCGAGTTGTGTTGCATCGGAAGGTGAATGACTATTTTTTAATATTATTTTTCTCATCATCTTAATGATATATATGGTACCAATTTCTTCCCTCGTCTTCCTTGTTGGGTTAAAAGAAACATGATTTTTAGCGAAATTTTGAAACAAACAAACAAATAGAAGAGATCTCAATACAGTTGAAATGTAACCGATGATTCAAGCCTAAAATTATAAATATTCTTTTCATCCATTGAAATCGGAATTCCATAAATTGCAACACGATTCAAGCTATTCGAGATGCTTCATCAACCAATCAATACTGGGAATTATACTTTTATTGTTATAATTCCGAATTCCTGGAATTGCATTTCATATATGATGCAGATGATTCTTGTATAGTCAGGTCATGCATTCAACTTTGACAGTTCCTGAGTAACCTGAATTTTAAAAACCTTGCATTTTCGTTAATAAAGCTCTTAAACATTTCGTGTGCTTCCCTCTTAAAGAAACACAATCATATATTCGTATTTCATTCATCCCTTACCCGCTGCCTCTCCCGCGCTGAATGCTTGTCCTCTGTATTCTGTTTTTCTGTCTTCTGGTTCTTTCTCTTGTCTTCTTTTGCTGGTAATCTTTTTTATATGTTCTCTACTTTGTTGCTGTGCACTGTGGGTGTAGTACAATGCGTCATAGGTGAAAACAGAAACAAAAAAGAATAAAGGTAATGTTACATGGAGCCATTGTGAAAGCATCCCTCCACATAGGATTTTATTTGAATGTAAATATTGTTCATTTTAGTTTTCCTAAATTAATTTTTGGCTTAAATATGTTTTTGGTCCCTGAAAATATGCTGAGTTTTTATTTTAGTCCCAATAATTTAGTTTTTTGGGTTTTGGTCCTTAATATAATATATTGCATAATTTTGGTTTTAGTCCCTAATGATGATGTGGCTTACACCAACATGCAACACGTGTCATACTAATTGGTGACGTGGCCAATTGGTCTTTTTGACACATCATCAACAAGGGCTAAAACCAAAACACTCAACCAAAGTAGGTACTAAAAACTAAGAAAAAATTTGGGGGACTAAAAGCAAAGTTGCCTATATTTTCAGGGATTAAAAACATATGTCATCTTTAATTTTTATCCTTTTGAACCATATGACTTCAATTTTGATTTATTTTGAAGTTCAGATTTCAAATTCTTAACTACATAGAGTTATTTAACTTTAAAATGTTAATATCTAAATGATTGCTATGTTTCATTTTGTGCATAGGATAGTAAAACCCATCTTAAAAATTTATCATGAATTGATTCAGAAAAAGCCCTTTTGATTTACAATTGATTTCACAATTTGACTTTTTGACAGCCATGTTTCCATCTTTCATTTTTATGATAGCTAAGATATTTTCTTCAAGTTATACACAAGGTTGCTATGTGAACACAAATTGACAATCTATAATTTGGTCATGTCATAATTCCCAGGTTTCGTGTCGGGTAGATACACCTGAAGACTGTGCTCGCCTAATTGGCAAGGAACACATTATTTTCTTATGTTTTTATTTGTTTATTTGTTTGAAACACACCTTCAATACAATTACTTTTAATTTTTATTCCTTCAACAGAAGCAAACATCAAAATGAAGCTTGGAACTGGAATTTTGATAGCTGTTCCCATTCCTCGGGAGCACTCAACTTCTGGACACGCGATTGGATCTGCCATTCAAAAAGCCCTTAAAGAAGCTAGATAATATATTTCTTATCTTTCTCGCTCTTTGTCTATTATGACATGATATGCAAGTTGTGTGCATTAACATTGATATGTAGAATGGTTGTTTTGCTAATGCTTTCTTCATAATCACTACAATTTTAAACAATAGATTTAATATTTGCTTCTTGAAGGAAAAACAATATAACAGGAAATGCCGAGACTCCTTTCTTGCTTGCTAGAGTAAATGAGCTGACCGGAGGTGCTTCACTTGCTTCAAGTATCCTCATTTAAAATTGACTAACAATCTCCTATGTTGACTTGGATCTTGAATATAAAAAAAAGAAAAGCCTATCTGAAGACTCTTACTTTTAACAGAGAACAAAATGACTCGGATCCATAGCTAATGGGGCTATGGTTGTTGACACTGTAAAATAGTAAATAAGTTTAATCGATTGTAATATGATTTCAAATGTCAGATCCAAATTAAGTAATTAACTACTGTGAAAATAATTATTAACTGCATTTAAGACATTGCTCTTGTGAAGAATAATGCTCTTGTTGGAGCTAAAGTTGCTACAGCCCTTGCTCAGCTAAGAGAACATAATCAGAGGTGAGCTTAAATTTTCTCAATCTATGTTTACCAGTTCTGCAAGTATATGAATGAAACTGAACATTTCGCTGTAACTACCAGTAAGCTTGTATTTTCTTGATTCATGTTGACCAGTTCAGCTAGTATATGAATGAAACTGATTCTTTCTTTTAACTTAAACATGATGCCCAAAAAAGTTTCCTCTGGGGTTTTTATTTGATTTCTGGTTCTGGGGTAGTTGTACATTTTGGCATATTGCTCAGTTATCTCACCTTCCTGGTGTATGTGTGTGTAGTTGCTAAATAGGTAGAAAAAAGAAGGTGGTTGCTTTTGAAGATGATGACTTTGTGTTATTAGAGGACACTGACATGCATTGTACACTGAGGACTGGAATGATTTTTAAAGTTGTCAACGTTGGGGTAATCAATATTCAAACGTTGCCACATGTTTTAAATGGAGTATGTGGAAAAACGAGTTGATAGTAATAATGATAAGCTTTTCAATTCTCTTCTTTTTCTATTTGATTACCAGGATTTCAACAAATTTATTTCATTTTTTTTATTATTTGTTCTATTTTCCATATACACTTGCAAGTGTTGTTCATGGTAAGCTCTGTCAACAAACAACTACTCAATTATGGAACATGTAGCGCTGGCCAAGAAAATAACTTGTTTTAATTGAAATTGAAATAATAATAAAAAATGCAGAAGATGATGGCAATGATCTAATATGTCTTGTATAGATAGTAGTTCTTGAACAAAAAATGATAATTCTAAACTTATTCTTGTATGTCTTCTGGCTTCATATTTCTTCTATGAAAGCCATAAGCAAAGCAGTTAATTGTTATTTGCTGCTTTGGAGTGGAGGGGAGATAAAATTAGAGGGCTAAATACATCCAATTTTTTTTTATTTTAAAAATAACATTCAATCTCGATTTTTAGATCCCTCCGAAATATGGAGGGGAAATAAAATGCGTGAAATATTTACATAGTATTTGGACTAATTTTTCCTCACATTTGGTAAATTTGAATTTTCCCTTGATATTTCCGAAGTAATTAAAACCCCCCACACCACTCCTACTTCATTTTCTTTGCCACTCACTCATGTTTGCAAGAAAACAGAGTTTGCTCTAATCCTTTCCGGCTCACACAAGTTAAGATTGTTTTAGATTATAAGAAGTCATTGTTAAATAATGTAGTTTTACAATAATTAAGATTGTAAATGCCATGTCATGTATCACTTGGTTACTATATTACTTGCTATGATTTGATTAGTAATGTGTTTATTACACAACTATGCAATAAAAATGCACCAAGGCAAGACAACATCCATTTTTACGTTGTTTAGGCCTACCATTCCGCATGGCAAGATTATAGATACATGCGAGAAAACATCAAAATATCTTTTGAAATTAGATTAAATGTTTAGTAAAATAAGTCCTATAGTGCACAAATGGGAGATTTTTTTTTTTAAAAAAAAACCTATTAAGTCATAACTTAATATGTGCACCGGTTCAGCCATTTATTGCACTAACTTTGAGTACTAACCCAAAAAAAATATGAAAAGGTTGTTCAATACTTGTATAATCATGGCAATATTTCAATCACGTTTATTCAAAGAAGTCCCTAACATTTCACATATTAGATTCTAAAAAACATAAGACTCTAGGCTAAGTATATATATATATATATATATATATACATACATACATTTCAAAAATATGCATTCATTCCTATATGTCCTAACCCATAATAGCCCAGAGCTTATGGTTGCAATATGAGAAGGGACTTGGTCCTAAATGGGCCATACTCATACTCCACTGTCGATAGGAGCATGTATAGGGAAGTGTAAACACTTCAAGTGCCTAAAAATAGACAACAAAGGGAATGAGAAATTTTCATATAACTCAAGTAAAGCATTTGATACTTAATTACATACACATAAATTCAATAAATACAATATGAGCAATCGCAAGTCAAGCCAAGTACTAACAGTCACAAACAGATGCAAGTGAGGCATGATACACCTGAAACTCAATCAACTCCTGCATATGATGCATGCACCTGTCACATAATGTCCAATCATTAGATCCTATTCTCTTTGAATCCACTCATAGGATTCTTTTCTCTTTTCATTCTCATAATTTTGGATTTCTCTTTTTCATTGGATCAAATCATTGGATTTATCATTTTGTTCAGTTTTACCAATCCATTTTCTCATTTCATATTCCTCACTTCGCCCTCCGCTCCTGGGCAAAGACTAGCCGAGAGTAAGTGTCTCTCAACCAATGCTTGCTCAGTACTTGACCCCTCCTGGATACTTCATACAACTTGGGTAGCTTCCCCAAATTAGTTCTAGCCGAGACAACCCTCAACTGACTCTGAAGTGTTTAAGTGATCGATGAATTGTCGTGGTTAATGCAGGACCGATCCCTGACACGGTAGCTAATTCGACCCTCCTGGAGGATTAAGGTCCTATCCATCAAAAATTTCCACGGTTGTTTCAATGGCACAACCTAGTCCTATAAAATTCTCGTTCCTCGGTTCAGAGAACCTTCACGTCAGTCAATTCACATACCCTAACGTCCGACCTTATTTCAGCATGTAAGATGCATATTTCTATTGCCCCTCAATTGAATTTGAACCACCATTGTTATCCCAATTTTTTATCATTTTCTTCAATACATTTCCAGAATTTATAATTGCTTGGGTTCAAGTTCACTTGAGAGGGTCAATCTCGTTAACCACTTCGCCTTAATACAAAGGTCACTAGAAAGGAATTAGTTTATGGAGTTCATTTCACTTCATATTCATTGGCCAATTATTCTTGATTATCCATTTTTAATGCCATCTTAACCGATTATTAAAATGGTTTAACTAGTTAAGTTAGAATTAAAACGATATTTTGGGTTGGCCACAAATACTAATTCCTTTCCAATGAATTTGATACAAGTGCTCATGGCTATCCCTTAATGCATTTCTACATGTCATGCTTTCATCATCAACCATATACAATCATCAATCATAGAATATGTACATCATTTTCTAAAACTCAACAACAACATCATTCTATTTTCATCATCATTCACCATATCTATATCATCACATATGCAACTTTATTCACATGATATCCAATAATTATTCAAAATATTACATATTCCACATAATATCCAAATTACAATTGTTTCAATCATCATATATCATCAAATATATTTATATATAGGCAATACTTCATAAGGTTTAACAACCAATGCCATATTCATACCAAACATTTAATTAATCATCTTGTAGTAATCAAGATAATTTCTAGTCAACATACTTAGGTATGTCTCGGTCCTAGCACATTTAACGATTCCAAGTATCAAAAATTCAATACCCAATAAGCAATAACAAGCATGATTCAGGGCGACATAAGCATATCCAAACATCCCTAATTAACCAAGTTTCACCGCATATAATTATATATATATATATATTCAAGAACATACTAATCTCAAACTATATATCAATTTCTAATTACCCAATAATTTCCAATCTCAAGTTCTAACTCATAATCAAATACTAATTTCAAGTTTCAAGTCCTAATATTAGTATTATCAAACCTTAAACCTAAGTTATAGAAAATAACTCCTCCATTACATCCCAAGAAGAAAACCCTAGCTTATGTAACACCCCGATTTATTTATAAAAGATAAACAAATAAAAATTGTGTGAAAATAATAAAATTCTGTAATAAAAATTGATGAACTCAAAATTTTCTTTTTGAAACAAGGTTATAAACAAGTTGGGGGGGGGGGGGGTTCACAATTTACAATACAAAGCCGAATAAAATAGAGTTCCTTCTTTCTTCGACTCTTCCGCTCGACGCTCTGATCTTCAAACCACGTGCCAAATTCCCCTAAAATGTTAAACCACTAAGGGTTGAGACATTTTCAAACATAGTAAATCAGAGGATAGTAAGCAGCTGATAATAAAACTCAGGAATAAAAACTAAATCAGGCAGTGGGATATCAGCACACATCACATTATCAAGACTCGTTCAATGCATAAGCGCCTCTCAATGCCAATCTATAACTAGATCCCATTCACTTCATTCTCATTCATAAAATCATTATTAATATTTCACTGCGGGATACATTTATAGAATTGGTCCACTTTTCTTTTCTCATTTATTCACTTTTCACACTTTCACATTTTCACATTTTCACATTTTCATTCTTTTCCTTTTCCTCACATCACATTCCTCTCCTGGGAATAGACTAGTTGGGAGTCAACGCCTCGCAACCAATGCTTGCACAATACTGGACCCCTTTCGATCCAGTACAACTTGGGCAGTGTTCCTAAGTAGGCTATAGCCAAGACCGCCCTCCGCAACATTTGAAATGCCTAAGTGATCGATAGAATTGTAGTGGTTATCGCGGAACTGACGCCTGACACGAGTAGCAAATTCGTGCCCTTTTAGTAGATCAAGGTTCCACCCACTATGATTCCTGCGGTTGTTTCATTAGCACAACCTAATCACTGGATCATTCTCATTCCTCGTTTCATTGAACCTTGACGAAAGCCAATCCCATACCCTGACGTCCAACCTCTACTCCATGTTATGATGCATGATGATTAGGATTATTGGAAAGGAAGTCGATTGACGGTGTTTTCTCGATTTTAATAATAAAAGCTCGGTGCTTGATACTTACTTAACCGGTTATTAGAATTGACTAACCGATTGATACAACTCTATTTTATTCGGCTTTGTATTGTAAATTGTGAACCCCCAAACTTGTTTATAAACTTGTTTCAAAAAGAAAATTGAGTTCATCAATTTATATTACAGACTTTTATTATTTTCACACAATTTTTAATTGTTTATCTTTTATAAATAAATCAGGGTGTTACATAAGCTAGGGTTTTCTTCTTGGGATGTAAGGGAGGAGTTATTTTCTATAACTTAGGTTTAAGGTTTGATGATACTAAGATTAGGACTTGAAACTTGAAATTAGTATTTGATTATGAGTTAGAACTTGGGATTGGAAATTATTGGGTAATTAGAAATTGATATATAGCTTGAGATTAGTATGTCCTTGAATATATATATATATATATATATATATATTTATATAATTAGTATGTTTGGATATATATATCATGCTTGTTATTGCTTATTGGGTATTGGATTTTTTATACTTGGAATCATTAAATGTGCTAGGACCGACACATACCTAAGTATGTTGACTAAAAATTGTCTTGATTACTACAAAATGATTAATTAAATGTTTTAAATGTATGAATATGGCATTGGTAGTTAAATATTACGAAGTATTGCCTATATATAGAAATATATTTCATGATATATGATGATTGAAACAATTGTAATTTGGATATTATGTGGAATATGTAATATTTTGAATTAATTATTGGATATCATGCGAATAAAGTTGAATATGTGATGATATAGATATGGTGAATGATGATGAAAATAGAATGATGTTGTTGTTCAGTTTTAGAAAATGATGTACATATTCTACGATTGATGATTGTATATGGTTGATGATGAAAGGATGACATGTAGAAATGCATTAAGGGATAGCTATGAGCACTTGTATCAAATTCATTGGAAAGGAATTAGTAACGAAATTTGTGGCCAACCCAAAATATCGTTTTAATTCTAACTTAACCCGTTAAACCATTTTAATACTCGGTTAAGATGGCATTAAAAATGGATAATCAAGAATAATTGGCCAATGAATATGAAGTGAAATGAACTCCATAAACTAATTCCTTTCTAGTGATATTGGTATTAAGGCGAAGTGGTTAACGAGATTGACTCTCTCGAGTGAACTTGAACCCAAGCAATTATGTATTCTGGAAATGTTTGATGAAAATGATAAAAAATTGGGATAACGATGGTGGTTCAAATTCAATTGAGGGGCAATATAAATATGCGTCTGACATGGTGAAATAAGGTCGGACGTTAGGGTATGTGAATTGACTGACGTGAAGGTTATCTGAATCGAGGAACGAGAATGTTATAGGACTAGGTTGTTTCATTGAAACAACAGCGGAAATTGTTGATGGGTAGGACCTTAACCCTCTAGGAGGGTCAAATTAGCTACCCGTGTCAAGGATCGTTCCTGCACTAAACACGACAATTCATCGGTCACTTAAACACTTCAGGGTCGGTTGAGGGTTGTCTCGGCTAGAGCCAATTTGGGGAAGCAACCCAAGTTGTATGAAGTATCCAAGAGGGGTCAAGTACTGAGCAAGCATTGGTTGTGAGACACTTACTCCTGGATAGTCTTTTCCCAGGAGCGGAGGGCGAAGTGAGGAATATGAAATGAGAAACTGGATTGGGAAAACTGAACAAAATGATAAATCTAATGATTTGATCCAATGAAAAAGAGAAATCCAAAATTATGAGAATGAAAAGAGAAAGGAATCCTATGAGTGGATTCGAAGAGAATATGATCTAATGATTGGACATTATGTGACAGGTGCATGCATCATATGCAGGAATTGATTGAGTTCCATGTGTATCGTGCCTCACTTGCATTTGTTTGTGATTGTTAGTACTTGGCTTGGCTTGACTTGCGATTGCTCATATTGTATTTATTGAATTTATGTGTATGTAATTAAGTATCAAATGCTTTACTTGAGTTATATGAAAATTTCTCATTCCCTTTGTTGTCTATTTTTAGGTACTGAAAGTGTTTACACTTCCCTATGTCAAGGAGAAACATGCTCCTATCGACAGTGAAGTACGAGTATGGTCCATTTAGGACTAAGTCCCTTCTCATATTGCAACCTTAAGCTCTGGGCTATTTTGGGTTAGGACATGTAGGAATGGATGCATATTTTTGAAATGTATATATATATATATATATATATATATATATATATATATATATATACTTAGCCTAGAGTCTTATGTTTTTTAGAATCTAATATGTGAAATGTTAGGGACTGTTTGAATAAACATGATTGAAATATTGCCATGATTATACAGGTATTGAACAACCTTTTCTTATTTTTTTTGTTAGTACTCAAAGTTAGTGCAATAAATGTCTGAACCAGTACATATATTAAGTTATGATTTAATAGTTTTTTTTTTTTTTAAAATAATCTCCCATTTGTGCACTATAGGACTTATTTTACTAAACATTTAATCCAATTTTAGAAGATATTTTGCCTTTTTCTCATATGTATCTCTAATCTTGCCATGTGGAATGGTAGGCCTAAACAACGTAAAAATGGGTGTTGTCTTGCCTTGGTGCATTTTTATTGCATAGTTGTGTAATAAACACATTACTATTCAAATCATAGCAAGTAATATAGTATCCAAGTGATACATGACATGACATTTACTATCTTAATTATTGTAAAGCTACATTATTTAACAATGACTTCTTATAATCTAAAACAATCTTAACTTGTGCGAGCTGGGAAGGATTAGAGCAAACTCTGTTTCTTGCGAACATGAGTGAGTGGCAGAGAAAATGAAGTAGGAGAGGTGTGGGGGGTTTTAATTACTTCAGAAATATTAAGGGAAAATTCAAATTTACCAAATGTGTGAGGATAAATTAGTCCAAACACTATGTAAATATTTCACCCATTTTATTTCCCCTCCAAATTTCAGAGGGGATCTAAAAATCGAAATTGAATTTTTTTTTTAAATAAAATTTTTTTTTTAAATAAAATTTTTTTTTGGATGTATTTAGCCCTCTAATTTTATATCCCCTCCACTCCAAAGCAGCAAATAACAATTAACTGCTTTGCTTATGGCTTTCATAGAAGAAATATATGAAGTCAGAAGACATACATGAATAAGTTTAGAATTATCATTTTTTGTTCAAGAACTACTACTATCTATACAAGACGTATCGGATCATTGCCATCATCTTCTGCATCTTTTTATTATTATTTCAATTTCAATTAAAACAAGTTATTTTCTTAGTAGTGCTACATGCTCCATAATTGCGCAGTTGTTTGTTGACGAAGCTTACCATGAACAACACTTGCAAGTGTATATGGAAAATAGAACAAATAATAAAAATAAATGAAATAAAATTTGTTGAAATCCTGGTAATCAAATAGAAAAGGAAGAGAATTGAAAAGCTTATCATTATCACTATCAGCTCGTTTTTCCACATACTCCAATTAAAACATGTGGCAACGTTTGAATATTGATTACCCCAACGTTGACAACTTTAAAAATCATTCCAATCCTCAGTGTACAATGCACGTCAGTGTCATGTAATAACACAAAGTCGTCATCTTCAAAAGCAACCACCTTCTTTTTTCTACCTATTTAGCAACTACGCACATATACACCAGGAAGGGTGAGATAACTAAGAAATATGCCAAAATGTACAATTACCCCAGAACCAGAAATCAAATAAAAACCCCAGAGGAAACTTTTTTGGGCATCATGTTTAAGTTAAAAGAAAGAATCCGTTTTATTCATATACTAGCTGAACTGGTCAACATGAATCAAGAAAATACAAGCTTACTAGCAGTTACAGAGAAATGTTCAGTTTCATTCATATACTTGTTGAACTGGTAAACATAGATCGAGAAAATTTAAGCTCGCATCTGATTATGTTCTCTTAATTAGCTGAGCAAGGGTTGTAGCAACTTTAGCTCCAACAAGAGCATTATTATTCACAAGAGCAACGTCTTAAATGCAGTTAAGAATTATTTTTCACAGTAGTTAATTACTTAGTTTGGATCTGACATTTGAAATCATATTACAATCAATTAAATTTATTTACTATTTTACAGTGTCAACGACAACCCCATTGGCTATGGATCCAAGTCATTTTGTTCTCTATTAAAAATTAGAGTCTTCAGAGAGGCTTTTCTTTTTTTATATTCAAGATCCAAGTCAACATAGGAGATTGTTAGTCAATTTTAAATGAGGATACTTGAAGCAAGTGAAGCACCTCTGGTCAGCTCATTTACTCTAGCAAGCAAAAAAGGAGTCTCGACATTTCCTGTTATATTGTTTTCCCTGCAAGAAGCAAATATTAAATTTATTTAAAATTGTAGTGATTATGAAGAAAGCATTAGCAAAACAACTATTTTACATAGCAATGTTAATGCACACTACTTGCATATCATGTCATAATAGACAAAGAGAAAGATAGGAAATATATTACCTAGCTTCTTTAAGGGCTTTTTGAATTGCAGATTCAATCGCGTGTCCAGAAGTTTAGTGTTCACGAGGAATGGGAACAACTATAAAAATTCCAGTTCCAAGCTTCATTTTGATGTTTGCCTTTGTTGAAGGAATAAAAATTAAAAGTAATTGTATTGAAGGTGTGTTACAAACAAATAAACAAATAGAAACATATGAAAATAATGTGTTCCTTGCCAATTAGGCGAGCGCAGTCTTCAGGTGTATCTACCCGACACGAAACCTGGGAATTATGACATGACCAAATTATAGATTTTCAATTTGTGTTCACATACAACCTTGTGTATAACTTGAAGAAAATATCTTAGCTATCATAGAAATGATAGATGGAAACATGGCTGTCAAAATGTCAAATTGTGAAATCAAATGTAAATCAGAAGGGCTTTTTCTGAATCAATTCATGATAAATTTTTAAGATGGGTTTTACTATCATACGCACAAAATGAAACATAGCAATCATTTAGATATTAACATTTTAAATTCAAATACTATGTAGTTAAGAATTTGAAATCTGAACTTCAAAATATATCAAAATTGAAGTCATATGGTTCAAAAGGATAAAAATTAAAGATGACATATGTTTTTAATCCCTGAAAATATAGGCAACTTTGCTTTTAGTCCCCCAAATTTTTTCTTAGTTTTTAGTACCTACTTTGGTTGAGTGTTTTGGTTTTATTCCTTGTTGATGATGTGTACCTAATTTTTTCTGCACTGTACAACGACGTTTTGTCCTTTGTCTAGCTGTTTCCACTTGTCTGTAACATTCTAAATATGTCTCTCTTCCAATGTTGATTTGAATTTCAATTTTGAAATATTAAGGATGTTGACAGATGAGTGCTGTTGAAATAAGGACAAAGTTGTCAGCCGTGCATCGTACTATAATGTCAGAGACGAAGTGGTGCTTGCAGCGACGTGCTGTTAAAGGTTGAAAAAGAGCAGTGATGCCGAGCTTGACAACTAGTTCGAGCTTGGGGACTTGAGTGTTATATCTGTTCTGAGTTGAGCTGAGCTAATCTTGAGCTAATCTTTTGGCCGACTTCCTTAAGCCGAGCTTGGGAACTTCTGAACTGAGTTGACCTGATGCCGAGCTTGAGGACTGTCGAGCTTGAAGACTTCTGAACTGAGTTGACCTGATGACGAGCTTGAGAACTTCACGAAAGTTTGAACTTGATATCTTCACTACGTTTGACATCTTAACCGAGCTTGACATCGGCACCAACCTTGGGGACTTGAGTGATTAATCTTCTTGATGAACAATGTTGCCGAGCTTGACGAAAGTTAGAGCATGACAACTTCACCGAGCTTGGGAACTTGAGTGATTAATCTTCTTGATGAATAGTGTTCCCGAGCTTGATGAAAGTTCGAGCATCTTCTCGGCTGACTGAGTCTGCTTTGATCGCTAAGTGTTGCCGAGCTTGACGTCGGCTGACTAAGTCTGCTATGAGCGATAGCTAATGTCGAGCTTGACGTCGGCTGACTGAGTCTGCTCTGTCGATAATGTTGCCGATCTTGATGAAAGTTCGAGCATCTTCTTGGCTGACTAAGTCTGCTCTGAGCGATAGCTTGGATTGATCACTTCCGAGTACGCACCGAGCTGATTCATACCGAGCTGGTTTGATTTCCAGGATACTTCATTGCTGATTCAATTGGCTTCATCAAACCTTTGCTGAGAACCGAGCACATGATATATTTGTCTTCATCAAACCGAGCTTGTTCATTTGAACCGAGCTTGCTCACATGTCTTTATCAAGCCGAGCTTGTACATTTAAACCGAGCTTGCTCATTTGTCTTCATCAAAACCTTTGATTTAACAAAAATGGCATGCTACAAAAGGCGGAGCAATAAATGGATTACATTACGAAACTATGGATTCAGTATATATTAAAGTACCTTAGAAGCAAAAAACATTGTTGCAGAAATAGTAGTAGCTCCATTTCCACCACTAGCCACCTAAAAATTACACATGTTAATAGTATATAGAGGCATTGTGTAAACTGAAAAACCAATGAAGGTGCACTGTGATTGTGGGCGAGTAAAATGTATAAACTCTTTTGGCAATATAGCACTAGTCATGGAAAGTTCACTTCCTACGATTACTTTGAAGCTGACTGTAGAACATAATGCGAAAAGCACAACATAAGCAATGTCCCTTCGAGCGGTTTTTTGAGTTTTTTTTCCCAGAGTAGCAAGCCTTTCAAGTTCCTCCACACTTAGACCTGCATACATAAGATAAAACAAACAAGTAAGCAAAATAAAAACTCTCCAATTCGGCAAAAAATATCAAAGATTATATATAAATTAATACAGAGAGATAGACAGACCTACACAAGGTGTGCCTTCTAATATTGCTACAGTTGCAGGAATGGTGTAACACCCCAAAATTTTAATCCCCGATTAATGGAATGTTAATTATAAATTAATTATAATTAATTATTTCTATATTAATCCTTGATTAAAATATGTGTTCATATCGTTAGTATATGTGTGTGAATTGATTTAATAAATATAATAATGCATAAAATAAATGTTTTGCATATTAGTCCCTGGGTTGGGACCTAGAAGCAATTATAGGAAAGGTTTTGGAGGAAAAGTAAATAAAATAATTAGTTTTCAAAAATGGGGCAAAATACTCGAGTATTTCTCGGAAAACTCGAGTATTCTGGACAGAGTTGCACGAGTTAGTGCGTTTGGTGAGTCACCACCATCGATTCCCCTTCGTTGACACGAAATCACCACCATGCCAACGCCATGGATGTCATGTCAACCTGCATGAGCCCTCTCCCTTTCTATTTAAGCTCATCAACATCATTTGGCTGAGAATTTTGATCAATCTTGCAATAGTTGTTGAAGTTAGGGTTCCGAACTCGTTTTCTTCGATTCTCCTTCTCTGTTCAGATTCAAAACACAAACTATACACGAATACAAAGATCACATCTCGAGCTTTGTATAGAGAGTAAAATCGTGAGGATTGAGTGAGTGTGTTGGGAGAATTGAAGATTGGAAGTGAAGCTGTTTCTGGACAAGCCTTGGTCTGGAGCTTACTTTGGGTTCAATTTCTGGTAAGCTCATGAATCCCTGAGTCCCAAATTCGGTTTCCTTAGTTAGTTTATGTTGCATAGAGTTTAGAAAATCTAATTTCCCCAATTTTATTCTCTGTTTCATGTGTGAACGAATTCCATTTTGGTGATGCACTCAAACTGCTCTGCATGTGATGTTTGAAGTTGTTCTGGGAGTTCTGGAGCCTTTTCTTTGTCAATCCTTTGTTGATTCACGTCTGAGAGGTAAGGGGAAGTAATTTCTTACACTAGATAGAGTTTAAATTCCATTAATTGTGTTAGAGAGCCATCACGAGGATCTAAGGGCTTAGTTTGAATAGGAACTTTGGTTTGGAGACCAATCCATGCTCTATGACTGTGTTGAGCAAGTTCTAAATCATGCATGCAAGCTTAAATGAATATTATTTCATGAGTATTGTGTTTATTTTGCAATTTGAGGTGTTGAATTGCTAAATTGTGTATTTTATGCATAAATGATTGATTCTCTGTCAAATTTGTTATTTGATATGAAATGAGTATGGTAACATGTTCAATATATGGTATATGAACTATTGTGATCATTGGTTTGGGTTAAAAATGTTTAGAAATTGAAATGGTATGTAAAAACCAAGTCTCAGTCTGTTTTGTCTGAAAATACTCGAGTATATGGCTTAACACTCGAGTATTTCGTGGTGCACCAGTGTGAAAATTGGCGCACCAACTTGAGAATCAGGCTCGACACTCGAGTATTTCAGACGCAACAAGAGTAAAAATTGATGAACAACTCGAGTAATACATGAATTACTCGAGTATTCTGGGCAATGAACTACTCGAGTATCTCACGAATTACTCGAGTATATTTATGGAGATCAGAAAACTTAAGTCTCTAAAAAGACATGAACGACTCGAGTCTAATTATGAACCACTCGAGTAAAATCTGGAAACTGATGAATTACTCGAGTATTATGGAAAACACTCGAGTATTTTTAGTCAGATATTGAAAAATACCATTTTCAATTCTAAGTCATTTTGTAACACTTAAAGGACAATAAACCAAGTGATCCTGGACTTAAAGGAAATTGATTGACGTGATGATGTTTTTATTTGAATAATGACACGTTGCTCGGGAGGCACGTAATGTTTTAATAAAAGGACAAAACATCAATCAATTCCCCTTTAAGTAAAGTAATGCATTCATTCTGGAGTTTGGATGGTAGGACGTATATCATGTTTTTGGTAAACATGTGGAGGGCCTCTGGGAGTGCCAATACGCTTGCTTGATGACACGTCGTTGACGTGGTCGGCTGAGTGGATGCCGATATGGTTATACCGTTTGGATGACGGTCCGTTTGGATGACGGGATATGCTCGGGTGGCATGGATTTCAAGCTTGTCGTGTACATTCTAGGTGAATGTACGAATTGTTGTATACCTAGGAATACAACGCACCGTTGAGTGCTGGGTTGTCAGGGATGGACGTCAGAGAGTGACATAGAATGATGGAGATAGGCTTGAGAGCTAAATTCATGCATCATGCCAGTCATTTGCATTAATTGTGATAAATGAAACAAGTGTGAGCATCCTACTTGCATTCAATACTTGCTAAGTGCTCAATGTGATTGTTATTTATGATTGCATATTTACATATTCACATTGTACAATTTATTCTCTGTTGATTATGTGTATAGACTTGCTTACCCCTATGCCCTTGTAGGTGATGTCTCGTTACATTGCTTGCGTCGAGATCCGGCCACTTCCTAGTGGCACATGGATCTATGAGGACCATCGCGCGGTGTTCGAGGGAGAGGTAGAGATTACCTTCTACCACCTGAACCCGTTGATTCGATTCCGTCCTCGTAGATTTAGGATTTCCATCATATACACTATGCATGTACCCCCGTTTTACACTTACCATGGACCACCTCCCGCGCGACCAGCTCGCTCTTATCACAGTTTCCGTTTTCGACCTACCCGCTCACACCCTTTTACCTCGAGAGTCGTCCGCGAGGAGACTCCCCCTTCTGATCCGAGGAGCCCAGTCAGGGTTTCACCATCACCTGACCCGGTACCCAGTGGTAGGGTACACTCTCCCTCGGATGAGATCGAGGAGGATCCGGTGGAGGACGAGAGTGGGAGCGAGCCTGTCGTGCATTCTACTGGGAGTGATTGGAGGGATGAGGATCCCTAGGTATGTGCATAGGGTATGTGATGAGGATCAGAGGATCCGATGTGTGGATGCTATGGAGGAGATCTTGCTGCTGCTGTGTTGATGATGATGCTACTACCTTACTACTTTTGCTTCTTGGAGACTACTGCTATCACTACTACTACATCTGATGATGCCAGATCTACGTGACCACCATTAGAGTTATATTTTGGTTATGTATATATGTTGTAGATATACTTTTGGAGTACTCTAGGGTTTGGTTACATTACTATGTAGATCTGCCTATGGACTTGTATTTCTGGATCTTGGAGACTCAATGATGGGACTATGTACTTATAACTCTTTTATATATAAAATCTATGGTTATATTTCCATCAATTGCATAGTCCGATAATTTTCCGCTTACTCTGATTTAATCTATTTAAGAGTTCGGCTGAGAAAAGTATTCGATGGTATCAGTATTATCAAATCAAGCAATAGTAGCTTCGTTTACTTTTTATTAAACAAATTCGATTTCAAAAGACGAATGTTACCCAACTTTTGAAAAGGTTGTAGAAATCGCCGAATTCGAAACAACCGTTTGAAATGATTTAGTGTTTTTTCTCCAAGAATTCCAAGTGTCGATTTGTGCACCCGCTTTTAAATGAAAAATTTTATTTCCATATTTTTTTAATACTCGCAAGTCCATATATCATCCAATATTATAGCTTAAGTACTATATTATATTTGGATAAGCTAGAAGGGTGTCACAAATGGCACCATTCTCTCTCACTATAGCTTCCACCTGTTTTGCAGTTTCCAAATTTTGAGGATACGACATCCCTACAATTACAAACAAAACAAAACAAGAGAAGAGGGTGGGTATTTGAGGATGTAATGTTTTAAATTGGTAAAATGTTTCAAATTGGGTCCCACACCCACCATGGGAAATAATGGTAGATTCGAGAGAAACAACTGCGCGACCGAGGGATAACGCTTCAGAAACCTCACCAACTACTTTCACTTTATAAATTGCACCATTCACTCTCGCTGCCTCATTGCTAGTGTGATCTAAATAAAAAATGTCGTCGAAGATTGTTTAATTGCGACACCTTTGAAGAAGATGATGATGATGCCATATCCACCCACTTACTCAAGGCTCAACACTTCAGCTTATCAATACAGCTTATGATGGCCAACTCCGTCGTCGCCGATTCCTTTGGTGTGTGTGATAAGTGAAACTGTTTCTCTAACTTCCTATTCCCTCGTCCGTAATCCAACGCTCTCAGAATAAAAATGGAGAAAATAGAACTCCCTCCATCCCACAAGGATAGTTCCTAAAACATAAGTTAGTAGAAATAACAGAAAAAGGTACACATAAAAGCGTAACAAACCAACATCCTCATGCTCACCTCCTTAAAACCAGTATTCCTCAAATCACCGCTTCTACTCTGCTTGAACTATCTTTCCTGCAAGATGAACAAATAACTACATGAGAATTCCAGAAAAGATAAGTATTTGTTAAATAAACAAATAAACAACCATATATAGAGAGGAGTTTGAAGTTCAAAATATAACCACAAAAACTCAAGAAAGAAACAATAAAACTAACAATCATATAGGCAAGAGATATTATAGGTCTATCCAACCATAACAGACAAATCACTTAAGGAATGAAGGAAACAGGTATTTCAAGGAAATGATGCATTTTAATGGCAAAGACAGAGATTTTTTAAAAAAAAGGGAATGCCTAAGAGAGGAGAATCCTACTCCTTCTACCGCAACCTTTGACAATGAGCTTCTCAATGAAGATTTCGTGGGGGAGAAATACAAAACAGGTTACTCCAACAACAACAACAATGAAGTGGAAAGTAACAACTACAATAACCAAGAGTACAAGAGCAATTTCAACAATGGCTACAACAAGAATTACGTAGATAGCTACTCCAATAGCTACAACTATAAAGGGAATGCCTAAGAGAGGAAGAGAAACCGGTATCCAAATGAGTTTGACACCATGGAAGAGTATGAGATCATACACCAGAATAGTATTGAACTAGAAAATTGGAGCTAAGCTTTTTAAATTAGAGGAAACCCCTCTATATACCATTTGCTCTCTTTTCTCTCATCATTGCTAATTCCTTTCCCTATCCCTGAAAGTAAGGCAAAGAGTAGGGCTATCTACTGAGTAACTCAATAGAAAGGGGAGAAACACATGTTGCAGATTCATAACCCTAAAAGGGGGAGTTTAATCGTTGTACTCAATAACTCAATAGAAGGGGAAATCGTAACCCTAAAAGACAAATCCTAAAGGAAATTGAAGAAAAAGAGACCCCCTCAAACCAGTCGGAAAACGAACTTGCTGGGAACCGATACAGACAACCAAAAAACCCAAAACACTATAATTAAACCAATATTACAACCCCACTGCACCTCAAGGATCTAAATAGGTCCAGTACCAACCAACAATAAAAACATCCCTAGAGTGCCTAAGACAGTATCCCTCTCAAACTCTAAAACATCCCAATGTTATAGCTCTATAAAACTTTCTTGCCATATCAGTAAGAAGCAATGCTAAAGCTCTATAAAACTTTCCTGCTATATCAGTAACAGGGAAACAATATTGAAGCTTCGATAATTAGTTCCAAATGAGTACCTTCAAGCTTGAAGAGTAGAAGAATAGCACTCTGCGGTGGCCTCTGGCCTCTACGAATCGATTGCCCTTGCAAACACTAGCCTCTGCTCTCTGCGGCTCAGCAATGGGGAAATGAGAAGAAGAATTCAGAAGCACCTAGCTTAGCTACTCAGCAATGCACACGTCGTCATTTGGAAGTGGAATATACTCATCAGCTAGTTTTAAACCCATGCAGTGCAATGCACGGGTTTTGGTTTTTTTGTTGTTAGGGAAAATGCATAAAAAAATTTGTCCCAAATAAAAGGTGAAGTAAAGAATAAATAAAGCAAATCAAGTTAAATAAATGAAGTTTCTAGACGGCACAAGAAATTATCTTTTCATGTTGCAACTCAACTGTTCCATAATTACATTAAAGAGCAGTTATGCAAATTGCAATAGCAAAGGATTTCTATTCTAATGTGGTTTATTGAATGATTAAATATGATTATTCCTTTGTAATTAAGTTACAATGAAGTAACTATAGTTATAAAATAAAAACAATTTGCCTACAGGTAGTTTTGATCTTCAAAAAATGTTTCATGGTCTCTTTCGAGAAAGACCAATCTTTCTTCTAGGCCATAACAATCACATTTTATTGTTTAACTTGCAAATTGTAGGTCTTCGTGAAGGCTACAAGGCAATAAATAAACAATACAAAACAAATGCAAAGGTTGATTCATTTGGTTCCAAAATTCAGACCATAAAATGTTGGATCTTACAAAATCCCTTCACATCCATCATAAAAACCAATATTTTCTATCATAAAGATATAGGATAATAGGAAGTTAACATACTAGATTCCCCATGTCTATGCACTCCACCAATCCCACCGGTGACAAAGACAGGAATACCAACCTGCAAAAAATTAAAAACGTACTGCAGGGAAACCAAAATGGCATGCTACAAAAGGCGGAGCAAGAAATGGATTACATTACGAAACTATGGATTCAGTATATAGTAAAGCCACCTTAGAAGCAAAAAACATTGTTCAGAAACTGTAGTAGCTCCATTTCCACCACTAGCCACCTAAAAATTACACATGTTAGTAGTATATAGAGGCATTGTGTAAACTGAAAAACCAATGAAGGTGCACTGTGATTGTGGGCGAGTAAAATGTATAAACTCTTTTGGCGATATAGCACTAGTCATGGAAAGTTCACTTCCTACGATTACTTTGAAGCTGAATATAGAACATAATGCGAAAAGCACTCACAACATATGCAATGTCCCTTCGAGCTGTTTTTTGAGCTTTTTTCCCCAAAGTAGCAAGCCTTTCAAGTTCTTCCACACTTAGACCTGTATACATAAGATAAAACAAACAAGTAAGCAAAACAAAAGCTCTCCAATTCAGCAAAGAATATCAAAGATTATATTTTTTTTATAAGCAAAATATTTCATTCCAAACGCCAAAAGATAAACGTTCATTCCAAGCCATGCTTCAAAGCTAACAACTCAGCTAGCAGAATGCTTTGAGAAGGAAAGCAACCAGCAAAGCCTCCAAGCCAAGTCCCATTCGAGTCTCTAATGAGCCCACCAAAACCAACTACACTATCTCCTTCCCTGTAACTGCCATCCACATTAAGTTCAACAGCAAGAGCTGTAGGTCTTAACCACGAGATATCCCTCACCCGCCGATTAGCAGAGAATGACATCGGGCACCACTTTGTCAATTCTTCCACCATAATGTTAATGTTCCAACACACTTTATCCAATTGCCAATTCTCCGAACCTAGAATATCCATATTGCGCCAACACCAAGCCCACCAAAGAACAACCAAGTATTTGTGAGATTTAATACCCACCGTAAATTCCTTAATCCATCTCCACATGTCCATGGCGAAAAAGTCATGCGAGACAAAACCAAATTTAGACCAAAGCTCACTGTTCTTCACACAGTCCCGAATACAATGAAGTGCAGTATCCACCTCAGTCCTGCATCTAGAGCAATAAGGGGAGTTATCTAATCCTTTACTAAAACGAAACGCATTAGTGAGAATAGCATTGTGTAGTAAAAGCCAAATCAGACTCGATTTTCTCATGGCAGTTAATTCTCCAAACCCACAACCAGGAAACGTCACTGCTTTTGTTGGAATGGATTTGGCGCAACCACTTGTACCCACTAGCCGCCTTGTAATCACCATCTGTACTATGAGTCCAAGTCCAAGTATCCTTTACATCACCAAACCCCAAGATCTGTATGCTACTTAAGCCAGCTCTCATATCATTAGGAAGCATAGTATAAAGTTTCGTCCAGTCCCAACCACCTTCCGTTTAGACATCACACACTGAGTTGTCCGTGTCTGATATATGCACAAAGGGAATATTCTCACAAAGAGGACCCTTTTTGCACCAAGACCCAAGCCAGAACGAAGTCTTGCCATCACCAAATCTGAACCCGAAACCATCTTTTAAACAATCCTTAGTCTTCATAATATCTCTCATTACATAGGACTTTTGCATACTAGCCTTTGCAAAAAGAACACATCTTCCCTACAAGTACTTATGATCAAGCATCTCTTTCCATAAGCAAGTCTGGTCAAACATTAAACGCCACACCAACTTTCCCAAGAGGAAAACATTAGCTACATGGGCATCTCTTACTCCTAGCCCCCATATCTCCTAGGTGTTGTTACTGTCGTCCAGTTCACCAACTTTAGGCTTCTTGATGACCCTTCTCTCCCCCAAATAAAATTTCTTGAAACTTTATCTATGTCATCACATATGCTTTGAGGCAGCCAAAGCGTTTGCATGGTATAAGTTGGCATCGACGCCAACACCGATTGAGTAAGGCACACCTTACCTGCTCTATTTAGAAGGCTTCACTTCCAGCTAGCCAAACGAGTACGAAGTTTGTCCACCAAAGGCAGAAAGTGTTTTCTAGAAACACGACCAGTGATCAGTGGAAACCCCAAATAAATTCCTAGGTCTTGACAGAAGGGGATGTTTGTGGCATTTGAGAAGTTACGAACAACCTCTCTAGAAACTAGGGCCGAAGCTTATCCTTTGGATTTCTCGAAATTATCCTTCATCCCAGACGCCATGCAAAACTCAGTCAACACATCAACACTCACCCTATGCTAGTTATTCTTAGCTTTGCAAAACAATAATATGTCATCAGCGAACAAAAGATGTTAAATCAAAGGCCCTCCCTGGGAGACACTCACCGGACACCAATTGTTGTTATCAACTTTAAGATTAATAAGAGCAGACAACTTTTCCATGCAAAGCACGAAAAGATACGACAACAAGGGATCTCATTGTCTCAACCCCCGAGAAGGACAAAATCTATCGAGGCGCTCACCATTCCAAAGGACCAAGAGACAAGAGGAGCGAACAAACTGCATGATCAACGAAATGAAAATGGTAGGGAAACCGAAATCCTCCAACGTATTGTGAAGGAAGTCCCAATTCACTTTATCATACGCTTTTTTCCATATCCACCTTAAAAGCCACCGAACCCACAGTACTCTTGGACTTTTTCATGTAATTCAAAATTTCTTAGGCAACAATTGCATTATCTGTCGTGCCACGGCCAGGAATGAAACTACTCAGGAGAGGTTCGACGAGAGAGTTCATGAAAGGTCTAAGCCTGTTAACAATCACCTTGATAATAATTTTGAAAATCACATTGAATAACCCAATAGGGCGAAAATGCTTGAATTCCGTGGGATGCTGCGTTTTTGGTATAAGAACCAGAAGAGTTTGACATAAGCAGTTATCAAGCGAACCAGAAGCGAAAGCATTTGCCACAAGCTTCCAAACATCAACACCAACCAACTCCCAATATTTCTTAAAGAAAAAAGGTTGAAAACCATCAGGGCCCGATGCTTTATAAGATTTTAAAGCCATCACAGCAGTTCGAACCTCATCTAAAGTGACAGGAGCTATTAAAATCTCTTTTCCTTCATCCGAGATGCTAGGTACTGGTAACACGAAATTCTTCCATACCCAAAATGTTATAAGAAGGAAACGAAATAGAATTCATGGGCTTTTCCTGGAGGATGGTTCTTGGTACGTTGATGATAACATTCTTAAGGTCGAAGCCAACAAGTTTTACCACAATCTCTTTCCTAGACCTATAGGTGCTTCCCTCGATGCTTTACGTTAAACACACACCAATTTGCACTTGAATTAATAATTTAATCATTTAAAAAAAGAAAACTCATTTTCAAGGGGCCAAATTTTAATACAAAACGGAAGTTATTGAAAAAATTAAACCATTTTCAAAAGACCAAATTTGAATTAGAAGTGGTTTAAACCACCCTCTACGTGGATGCCTTGTTTAAGCAAGAAAATCCAACTTTTATTATGGAGGCAATATTTTTTGAGATTGAATATGGAGGCACTATTTGGACACATTTTTATATATAAGAGAAAGATATACTTAATTATATACCCAGAACCGGCCAAAAACCCGAACCCGGTCCTTTAAGGACCGGGTCTATCCTGTATTCATCTGGGTTTGTTCTTTTGATTGCCTAAGGACAAGTTTGACTCGTCTCAAACCCGATGGGTCGGGTCTACGGGTTGGTCCGGGTCCTACTCACCCCTAGTTTGAGCATACCTCTCCACAGGGACAAAGGAACACTGTAGCCGCTGTCCATATTTGGGGTGTGGTGGCTGCACTCTTAAGTTGAAGAGGGAAAATGCTGAAGAGTTTTATCTGAAATGAGTTTTGCCTTGTGCTCTTTATTTTTGCCACGGAAACAATAATGTTTCGGTATTCTTTTTATTATTTTTAATAAAACATCAGAGATAGAACATTCCGTCTCTAACTTCTTTTTATTTTTGAGATGGGCCTATTCCGTTTTGTCTCTAACACTGATTTTTTTCTTTTTTTATTTTTTATATATAAAATCTGAGACGAAAATATCTGTCTTTGTATTATTTTTATTTCTGAGACAGACATATTTCATCTCTACATAATAGAATGAAACTCTAGAGACGATTTTATAGATGGTTTCAGAGACAGAAAAATCTGTCACTATTATTGCCTTGGTTCGTCTCCAATTTTTACAATTCAATGATAGAAAACACTATAAGAATTCCATTTTTAATTATATAATTTCATCTCATGTTCCGTCTCTAAATCAGACTTTTCTAGTAGTTCTCATCGCCATGTGCCCATGTCCACAATCGCCTCATAACTAGAGCTAATTATGAACCAACTAGAGGTGCAAGCGGTCTAGTCTCAGACAGCGAGACCGCTAGGATTGAAACGGACCGAACCAAAAAATGTAGTCTGGTCTGGTCTCGCGGTCCGGTCTCAAAATTTGTAGATCGTTACTTTATGGCCCGGTCCATGGTCTCATAATTTTTGACGCCATGAGAACCGGGCCAGACCGATTATTGTAATAATTAAAAAAAACATGGGATTTTCATTTCCCTGACTTGTTAGTCGCAATCACTTGAAAAAGCACATCATCGGTCTTAAACAAGCTTCTTAAGCACTCCAAGACCCACAAGTAGTTTTCGACTTTCTCTTACTGCAAATGCGCAAACGCGACACCATATGTCTTCATTGTCGATGTCTGATGACCAACTATCTGTAGTAAAGGCATCTAATACTTCTTGGTTTTGTATGTGCTATCAATTAGCAATTCCACACTAATGGAGTGCAAAAGAATAAGCGATTGTGGATGTGCCAAAAACAAATCTTCTACAATATCGATCTCTCATTCTTCCTATGACAATGGACATACTTACCTTGTTCTAACAAATACATAAAATGTTGCATCTCTGTCCTGGGAAACCTTTTCCTTAGCCTGTAATCTTGACGCTCATTGTAAATTTGCTTTTTACTAGTCACGTTGTTGTGATCACGATCTTTCAACGTAAGCAATATGGAATTGGGCATTCCATTGTTTTCCGTCAACTCTTCAACTAAGGTCTTTTGTTCAACAGTTAGCCGACTTGCAAATGGGTTACCCATCAATCTTTTTGCACAATTGTGGTTGTGAAACCCATGATGCACCTAAACCTTCCCTTCTTGACCTTCACCACTTCTTAACATCCTTCCTTTTAGAGTGAATGAGTATTAGCGCTTTCTAGACGCAATTAATATCGGTTTCTTTTCACCTTCCTTCATAGAGCATCTATATTTTCCGCTCATTTCACACCCAATAGTAACCCTTGATTTCTTACCCATTACATCTTCATCTGATCTAATGATGATAAGAACAAATCCATGAGCACTTGAACATATCGACCCAAGTCTCAAAAATCTATAAGATTGATACATGAACTTAAAACTACTAATAATTCAATGCTTAATGAACAAATTTAAATTTCGCTAACCTCATTGTTGCTAAATGTACTTGAAAAATCAGGAAAGCTTTTTAAAGGTGCATTATTGTCATTCTCGTCCATAATTGGTTCAAGACTAAAAAAAATCAATAACCAAATCAGTTTTATTATATTTTCGAATAAGGTATCCGATCGAACAACCTATTAGACAGTTCACTGATAATTTCGAATGAGGTTTCCGATCGGATAGCCCATCTGAAACTACCACTCATCAGCAGAATAACTATCAGATCCACTATATGATCAGAGAGATAAGCCAATGTTGCCAATATTTAGGTTATCCAATTGGATAGCTTGATCGAATGTTTTCTGTTTTTGGATAGCCTATCCGAACGGATTTAATGTCCAAAAATTACGCAACTTAGAAAAAAATGCGAACAGTGTTACATATGAATCTAAGAAGTTGAACAGTCTTCAATGTTGTTTGGAAAGTTTTGCACAACATAATTCAATAATTTAATTAATTTGTGTATGTCATTGATAAAGAGTGACATGAGAGAAGAATGGTGAAGAAGAAAGATGAGATGAAAAGGAGAAGGGAAGAAGAAAGAGTGAAGAATTGTAGTTGGATAAGGACGTAAGGTTGGTTAAAAGTAAAAAAAAAATTAACTAAGGTTAATTTTGACAATTCAATGACAAAAATTATAAAACTATGGATGTTCTTAGCATTTTGTTGGTGTACTCCATCCAGCTCGAATTATAAGCAAAAATAGTCAATTTTACGCTCATTTAAGGAGGTTAGTTGATTGTATTTAATTTTCTCAAATTTATAAAAAATAGAGGTATTTTAGGAAAATAATATTGAAAATGAAACAAAAATTAAATAAGATAACATTTTTTTAAGAATGTTTTAAGAAAGTGACATTGAGAATCAAACAAAATTTAATAAAATTAATTTTATTTTGCTTATATTTTAAACACAGAAAATTATGTTTTTTTCTGTATTTTTGAAATTCACAAGATACTCTCTCCGATTTTATTTATAAGGCACATTCTAGAAGGATTCTTTGGTCCTATTTATAAGTCACTTTGTATTTTCTATGAGACATTTATTGTTATTTTCTCTTATTTACCTTTTGTCCATTAATGTGAAATAATACATTGTGACATTCTCAATATAAATGGGTAAAATTGTAATGTTAAAATATTTTTGGCTAAACTACTCATTTGGTCCCTTACCTTATTTTTTTATTTCAATTTGGTCTCTTACCTTTATTTGGTGTCAATTTGGTCCCTTACGTTTCAAATCGTTAACACCGTTAGTCACAACCGTTAGTATTCTTTGTTGATTTGAAATCGTCTTCATTCTACTTGATACTAGTGAATAGCTAAACTCCAACTCAAGGTTTTGTCTCTTCAGTTTGTGCCCCAGTAGAGCAAACGTTTCACTCCAAAAGGCTGTGAATGAGTTTCTGAAACACTCTCCCTCCCTCCCATGAGAAGAAGGTGAAACGTAGGCTCCAAAACGACAATGTTTTGGGCCACAAATTATGTGGTCGCAGAGAAGGACACGTATTCACAGCCACGTGTATAATTAATGGCCACGTAGGGTTAAAATTGACATCGTTAATAGTAACTGACGGTTGGGACTAACAGTGTTAACAATTTGAAACGTAAAGGACCAAATTGACACCAAATAAAAGTAAGAAACCAAATTAAAATAAAAAAAATAAGGTAAGAAATCAAATGAGTCATTTAGCCAATATTTTTTTAAAGTTTCAAACAAACTTAACAAGCCTCCTTCGTGTTCCATGTGACATGGTTAAGACGGATTGATAAAAGCCTCCTTCCTCCTCGTCTTTGATGTAGTGTTCTTATTTCTGTTTTATTACACCAATAACAGATGAATGCAGCAACAGTATCACCACGTTGGTGTTATTGGCATGCCAAGCAGCACCCCCATCATCCTACTCAGTTGAATTTCCTTCATCTTCATCATCCACCACCACGCTTTCCATACCTCAAAGGTGAGCCTGAGAATGGAAATGACACCAAAAATAAAATCCCTTTCTTCAATTTTGGTGTTACCCAAATGAAAAATAATCCCAAAGTTTGATTCTTTTTTTGTAGGATTGAGTGTGTCTGTGTCTGGTTGGGATGATAAACCCTTTGAAATACTTGAAAGTGGTAAAAGGAGTTATTTGGATGAGCAGGATGTGGTCACCTTTCTTGATCCTCCAAAGGATTTGATTCCTTTGGACCCTTCTTCTTATAATCCTGCTGCTTATCTCTGGTTATCACTCATTCACTCACTCTCTTTTCTTTGCTTCCTCATGTCTTAAATTAATGGCTTTAGAGTTATGGAGGTGCTAATAGAAAGCTTTATTGGGCTTATGAGAACAACTTGTCTTATAGAAGAAATGCCTTTTGAAAATAAGCTTGTTTGACAACTATTTCTAGCTTATTTCAATAAACTTGTTTGTCAACTCTTACATTATGCTAGGATTTAGTTTTTTTTTTTTTCTTTTTTTGAAGAGCTTGTAGGTAGTGTATTTAGGTTTTTGATAGAATAGCTTATTATCATAAGACTTTCCTATAAGTTCTTTCTAGCTTATTTCAATGATCTCATGAAAGAAACTTTTAAAAATAGCTTAAGAGTTAAGACCTTTCTATAAGCTCTTTCTAGCTTATCTCAATAAGCTTACCAGTTACCATAGAAACTTGTAAACACAACTTAACACCTTTTTATAAGCTCTTTCTTGCTTATTTCAATAAATTTCTAGCTTGTTATCATTCACAAGATTATGAAAACAACTTATTTTCATAAGCTTATAAAAATAGCTTGTGACCTTCCTATAAGCTATTTTGAGCTTATTTCAGTAAGCTCATTATATTTTATTCCAAAAAACTTTATAGAATAAGTGTTTAATTAAGTTGTTTACCCAAGTGCGCCCTTGTTTCTGTAGCACCTTGTTTCTCTGTATAATAATATAATAATATAATATAACAATTCACTGAACAAAACACTTTAAAATTCACTGAACTTGAAAGGTTACCACTTCTTTAAATGTGACAAAAGGGTAAACAAAAGAAAATAATTTTGAGAATTTGGTCATGAGAAATTAAACAATGACTTAAAATTCAGTTGTGCTTATGTAATGCTTGTCCGTTTATGTAAAGAGTCATATACTCTGCATACAATAAGGTAGTTTACTGTACTAGGTTCTTGGTTGTTGATGTTGTAATTATAGCAATGGCATTTGTTAAACCTAGAGAAAACTCTCTCTCTCTCTCTCTCTCTCTCTCTCTCTCTCTCTCTCTCTCTCTCTCTCTCTCTCTCTCTCTCTCTCTCTCTCTCTCTCTCTCACTCTCTTCACCTGTATGTTCAGGAAAAAAATTGAAGATATTCCTGAGGAAAGGCGTCACCAACTGCTGCTATTATTAAATCCTAGGTCTTTTCTTCTCTCTTTCTTATATGTGCAGCTTAATTATAAATGCCATATTGATCTTATCTAGGTGTGTGAATATTGGTATCTTTGGGAGATTTGTGCAGACTTATATCAAGGGCTTGGCAGATAGCTGGTACACGGTATGCGAATTCCAAGTTAGTAAAGAAAAGTGCATCTACATTGCTGTCCAACTCCAACAATGATGCCGTGATGCCTGAGTATTATAATTGCCGAACTAGTGGAGGTTAGCGATGTGATTCATCTTTGTTGTTTGTATTTAGTCACGACTCATACTTAAGATCATTGCAGTTAATGTGTTCTGTCCCCTGCTACTTCATTCTGTTTAGACGTTAGGGAGCATAATCGACGAAGACAAAAAGCCAATTCGAGTGAATAAGTGAATGGGCCATTAATTTATGAGCTAGTTTGTTTCCTGATACTATGCAGACTTGAGTCATGATGGTCAAAAACTCAATGTCTTCCCCGCTCTTGCTCACAAGCCATTTCACCAAATTTACAAGCCATTTCACCAAATTTTTTTAATTAAATTTTATTGGAATCATAAATTACTTGAATTGAATTTTTAAATGCTTCTTTCCTCGCATCTTTGACCTTCAGTTTGATGGAAATAAGATAAAAAATTGAGAGTGAGTGAAGAAAAAAATGATTTATGGTGTTGTAAACGAATCCTTCCTATATGTAGTTTCTTCTTCCAACAGTTATGCTGGAGTTGTACTTCATGTGTCTTTTTGGGTAGAAAATATTTGTCATTGTTTAGTGAGCATTCTCCTTTCACTTTAAACATGTCTTTAACTTTAGAAGCTAAGGTTATTAATAACATTGAACTATGTTAAATAGGACCAATGCCAATTTCCTGGATAAATTCCTTCAGAAAGGTAAACTCCATTCGGTCTTTTGCTTTTTGTGCTTGTAAAGTATATTTGAAGACTATACTTGACTGTGTTGCTACTTTTTAAGGCTATATTTTCTTGCAAGGATGGGAAAGCCTATGGACGACTCATTGGTAAGTTTCTTATACAATTACTCATTTTAGTGAAGCATGCGACATGCCCATCAATATTTTAAACACCATTACTCCTTAGATCTCCTGGTTGCATTGTTTGTCAGATCATTAATGTCACTTCATATCCAATTACTTGCCAAAGCACCTAGTCAAAAAGATATCAAAAGAAAATGTAACAGTGCGGTTGAATCTGATGGAACCACAGCAAATAGGATTGGTGCCAAAGGTCAGCTCATTGACCAAATAAGCTGTGGGACTAAGATATGGAATGTGTCCTCCAGGAGGGGCAAGAAGGGAATATGAAGAGAGTGCTGATGTGGGGAGAGAGATTATTCCTCTGCAGAAAAGTTGTTAGAATGTTGTGCGGTGCCTTTTTTTCGTTTATATAGGAATGAGGGATATTGTGATGGGTATCTTTTGTCATGATTGTTATTTGTTAGGGTAGAGAATATCTCATTCTTTATAGGAGCATTGCTCTGTGGATAGCAGCAACTTATTCTGCTGCATTTCTTTCTTTATTCTATCATTAATATACAGAAATCCCTCTTTTCTTTATCTTTTCGTGTGTTTTACTGCTTAATTGATACTAGAACCTAAAAAATCAAATTCCTGCAATGTAGTAGTTAATGACATGACCATTCAGTTATTATTGTCGGAGTTTTTGTTTTTAAAAAAGGATCTTTTGACTTCTAAAATCTGTAATCACAGTCAGCTCATACTTTTGAGTTTTGAGAACTCTTATGTTTCTCGTTTTCTACAGTGCCTCAGTTGTTCATATTGATTCGAAGTGTTAAAATAATTGCTTTGAATGCACAATGCGATCACAGGCACAGAAGCAAGGGATTTAAAGAAACTCCCTATTTTGTCATATACAAGACTTGAATTGGTCCAGAATATTGGACTTGTAATCCCCTTTCATTGTTCTAAAAAGTATAAAATTCTAACCACTGCTAGCTTTACTTGTTTAGCAGTCACTGTTTATTATTCTTTAAATCATGGTTCGTCATTCTCAATCATAATGATTGAATCAATGATCATTATAGACCTAATGAAGAGGATTAGGTTGCAACATAATCATGCTGATTTTCGTTCGTATATGCCTATGAAGAATTCATATGCGCTGCTTTGCTTGGTTCTTTTTGGTTCTTGTTGCTGCATTGATGTTCACTGTCCCAAGCTTAAATTTGATTGTCCTTACTCTTATCATATTTTACAAATTTCACAACAACTCAGGTGGATCAGTTTTTGATGCATTTACCAACTCTTTTACCCCTTTGTATTTCACGGTGAGTCAACTTAAGGAAGTGATGTCAACTGAGCAACCTTGTGATATAGCATATGAATTTGGGGATGGACTATACGATATCAAAGAACTCCCTCAAAGCTTTCCGAAGCCAGGTAATGGCTATTTTATTTCGTTCTTGGGTGCTAATAATACTCTTGACTGTAAGCTTGTATGTAATATTTTCTAGGTTGAACTATACTTTTGGTCCTAATACGTGATGCTCATTTTTAACTTGGTCTCTCTATTTGAAATTTTTTCAGTTCACTTCCTTCCTATATGGAGTTATGAACATTTATTTGGTCCTCTCCAGCTCTCCATTTATTGTTGTTGTAGCCTGTTTGTTGGAGTTAAAATATAGGGACCAAAGTGAAAATGATTGTCTCTTGCATACCTGCAGAATGGTCATATCATTGTTTTAAGTCCTGGCTTACCCCAATTTTCATATAACATCTATTTATTTTTCGGTTTTTGCAGTTAAACATCCTTATCCTTTCAACGACCATCTTGTTATATATGTTCGTTATCTAGGACCAGGGGTTTCGGTGGGGCAAGCATGGCAAGAGGGAAAGAAGTTAGAGCAAGTACCACAGAAATTATGTAGCGAAATCTTAATGGTGAAGGATTATTCTTTGTTACAAGACCAGTGAAGAAACTTGTTAATTTGCTTAAGGATGGTGATGAATCAACACAGTTTTACAAAGTACTACCAACAGTGCACACATCAATGCGTCTGTCCGCTAAATGATGTGGCAAAAGCAAAACTTCTTAGGCATGTATGAGGGAATTATGACTCCATCTTAATGTTATGCTGTTTTTATACAAACAAACTGAGTGTAGAATAGACCTAGTTGAGAGAATAGCATATGTGATGTAGTGTCACATGGTATGTAGTAACATAAGATGAACTGATAATTGACTGCTACATTATTGAGCATAGTAGTGTTCAATATCCTCATGCAAACTTAATTTAGCTTGTACTTTGTAGGCATTAAGTATTTGGCTAAAATTTCTTGAAGATTGAATACACACACGTACTGTTCTCTCTTAAAAATCCAAGTATGGTTCAAACCTTACATGTGTTCTTCGATATGAGCAATTAGTGCAATGTTTATGGTACCATGCTCCTTGCATTTGCTGTCATTGGATTTTAGGAAAACTAGATCATTGGTAAGTAATGATGACATCTAACTTGTTAATTAGGTACTTCACCTATACATAATGAATCCAAATATGTCATATATATATATATATATATATATATATATATATATATATATATAGTTAGCCACCATAGATGGGGTCTGCCTGAATCCCCTCCAGCTAGCTACTGAGATTGCGTGCAAGAGAACTATAGCAACCAAGTAGCCATAAACATCATTTTGATCGTTAAAATAAACATGTGATTATGAATTAAAGAAATTTTAATGTGAATGCAAAGAAAATGTAGTGAGGCCAAATTAAAGAATTGTGAAAGCCCTCTCGGAAACCTCACATGAATTAATAAAATTTGGTAATATTGTTAGTAGTATTACAATTGATAACATTTGATATACTTTTTTAAAATTATTCTTATGATTAGTATTAGTTTGACTGTAAAAAGTGTTGAGTGTGTTGAGTAATTAAGGATGTTTGTGGAAAAAAATAACTAATATTATTGAAAAAAGGCTTCTCTGTATGGAATTTGGAATCACTGGTTTTTCTGGGCTTGTTTGTATTTTTTGTTGAGTAAATAATATGTTTCAGAGTTGGTAAATGATATTTTGTGTTCATTTTTGGCGTAAATTTTTCTTGAGAAAATTTTTTTCACCCCACACCCAAATTAATACACCCCACTTTTAAATAAAAAACCAAACAAAACAGAGAAAAGAGAAAAAGAGGAAGAAATTAAAAAAAAATAGAGAAAAGAGAAAGAGGAAGGAAGGGAAAGGAAAGGGTGCGGCGGGATGGGGTGGGGTTGGGAAAAGGGTGGGGTGGTGCAGTGGGTTGGGGCGGCTGGGTGGGGTGGGGTGGAGTGGGGGTGGGGGAGGGGAAGGGGAAGGGTGGGGTGGGCTAGGGTGGCTGAAGGGAAGGAGAAAGAGATGAAGTATGTTTGGTTTTTTAATTAAAAGTGGGGTGTATTAATTTGGGTGTGGGGTGAAAATCTTTTTTCCCTTTTTCTTTTACACCTTGTTTGTTTCAAGAGAAAATGGGTAGAAAGAAAATGGGAGGAGAGATTTTGGAGAGAAAACTTCATTTTCCCTTGTTTGGTTTAGGAGATAAAATGGAGAGAAGAGAAAAAAAAATACATGGGACCCACAAAAAAAGTTTTCTCTCCCCAAATGAAGAAATTTTGGAGAGAAAACTATGATTGACACGTAAAATTACTCATATGTTTTTCACTTGTCCATTTTACTTCATCTTTTTTCTTTAATTTTTTAATTCTTTTATTGAAAAAAAATAAAACATTTTTATTTTAATAAAAATACTATTTTTATAATATTTTGGATTCGAAAATTTTATTATGTAATAAAAAGTTGAAGTAAAAAAAATCTTTGACCATATGAAATATAGATATATATGAAAAATAAAAAAATATTATTTATATTTTTGAAAATAATGGTATAATTGTCTTTTGACAAATTTATTATTTTCTCTCTTCCCACTTTTCTCTCCAACCAAACAAAAGGAAAGAAAACTCAACTTTTCTCTCTTTCCAATTTCTTCACATTTTCTCTCATACCAAACAACCATAAAATCTACTCATTTTCTCTCCATAATCCCTCTTCCCTATTTCTTTCTTCTCATTTTCTATCTTCTTATTTTCTCTCCGTTAACCAAACAAAGCCTTAGGTTTTGTTTTGTATTTTTTGCTTTTGAGTAATTGATGATTTCTCTGATCAATCATTATACTAAAAGTGTTGCATCTTTTATTGAAAGCTAATTCTTGCGCTAACATTCCTCCCTCAATCTGGGAGTTGTTTGGTTTGGCAATGTATAATAATAATAAAACACCTTATCTTGGTTTTAGTTCTTCAAATTTTGCTGAGAAAAACTTGAAACATAAATATCATAAGCCTCAAATAAGGTCTAACATGTGTGAATCCTTGAACTTGAATAGCTTGAGAACACTATTCGAGATGAAGCTGAATTTTAGTGAGAAAAAGGGTCTCTGTGAAGTTAAGCCGTTTATTATTAGAATGACACTTCTTAATTTTTTGGCTTTGGTATGAAATAAGCCGTAGCACAGCGTTCTAACCTTGTTCTTTAATGTTTTCTTAAAAATGGAAGAGATCTTCATGTGCATGTTTTTCTTTTATTTTTGGTAGTGGCACTTAGACTGATCTAACTCGATTTTATTTGCTATGTAAAATGTGATTTAGTACTTTTGTCACTTAATGCATGTTTAATTCTACGGTGAGTTAGCTCATAATCAATTCTGGAATGTCAACGCTACTAAACAGTTGCGTCTGCTCCAACGTGATTTTAGGGCTAGAATTGATTTTAAGAATCACAACCAAATATGCTATTAATGAATTCTAGCACTTGCAAGTATTATTTAACTTAGTATTTGTAGAATGTAGTCATATATGCTCAATCATTTGTAGAATATAGTCATATATGCTCAATCATTTGTAGAATAGGATTGTCCGGATAACTTCTAAGTGGACGAGGGAGGAGGCTTCCTATTGAAGCTCATTGTCCCTTGAAATAAAATTTGCATAACTAATCGCTATGAGTTGCATGGAAATATTGCAATTGTTTTATCTGATACCTTTGCTTACCTGCAGGCCTGCTTACCTATGTTGTGTTGCTATTGGTGTAATGATCTTCTTCTGCTACTGCTGTTATCTTTTGTTATTGTTATGTAGTTTTGGTATTATAGTTGTTCCAACAGATATTTTGTTGCCCTATGCTATGTTGTTTTTATTTGGGCTTAGGTTGGATAAAGAATAGCAGAAAATTTTAATTATCACAATAAAAGATAAGATAACCACCCTATTATTAAAAAAAAATAATAGATAACCATTTCATTATCAATAAGTTTACGGGAGGAAATTAATCTTTACAAAACCTAAACTCTATCTCTTTGGATTTAAGATAGATAAAATATGTATTTAAAACTAAGTTATTTTTTAAAGAGAATGGATATTAAACCAAACAGCAGGGAAGTATCAGCAATACTACCCGCCACAGAAAACATAATACAACCAAGAAGAGATCGAAAGCATAATACAACCAAGAAACTTTGGAAAAAAAGACAAAGATCAAAAGCAAAGTGCAGATAAAAAGAAAGAGACACGCACTAGCTACATAGCGCTAAGTTAGTCACCATCTTTCTATACGTGATTCGAACCATGCTCTCTCAAATTATTGTTGGCTCTGGTGAGTCTCCTGCTTCTACTTGCCCTCGGCGCCAACCAACACCAATATATCGTGTGCCTAGACTTGTGTGTTGGATTGCTCTTTCGGTTTCCTTCTTCAAATTCAAATTGAATGTGGATGGCAGCTCTTTTGGTAATCCGGGAAGAGCGGGTTTTGGAGGTGTTGGTCGAAACCACCTTCGTAAATGGGTTTTCGGATTTTCGGGATCCATTGGCAGATCCACCGCTCTCCAAGCTGAGCTTGTTGCTATGCAACACGGGTTACGCTTGGTCTGGGAATTCGGGATTCGAAAAATCATTTGCAATTTGGATTCCACACTTGCCCTAGACCTGGTTGATAGGGGTGTCGTATCTTGCGATCATTAGTTCGGTGAGTTTGTTACCTCTATACTTAGTCTCGTGAATCGAGATTGGTCTATTTCTTTGGAGCACACTTTTCGTACAGGAAATCAATGCGCTGATTTGTTGGCCAAGAAGGATGCTTTTAATGATATCAAACTGTGTGACTGGATGCATCCTCCAACATATTTGGATCTCTCCTTACTTATTGATGCTTCAGGGATTCCTTTTCTTAAATTGTAATTTTCTTATATTCCTTATTTTTTTTTATCGAACTTCGTTCTTGGATTGGTTTTGTAATTTTTTGGGTAGGAAAGTTTCTTATGCAGATTGGTGCAATTGATGCATGAGGTGTGCTTGCTTGGATTTGCTACACTCTTTTTCCCTTATTTATAATTTTTCCACTAGGTTTTTTCTATCAATGTTTTTAAGGAGGTAGAAATCCTAGTAATGCTTTGGCAGATAGTGTTGGTGTCATTAGTTTTTTATTGTAGACTAATGTGTAATACTCTTGGTTGATTTTGGTATATTTTGAGCACATGATTGTGTATTCGTGTTCAAACCCTTCATAGAAAGTGAGGTTAATGTGTACTATGAAGCTCAAATAGATCTCTTTTGTTAATAAAATTTTTTGCTTATAAAAAACAAGTTTTTGTTTTTCATTACTTTCTTTTGTAAAGCAAAAAAAAAAAAATTAGATATACATGACTTGCTAGTTTGCTACCATAAGTTGCTCACGTTTTTGGAAGGGATATTTCAATAAACTCAACAGTAGTAGTACATAAGTTGTTCTACTTTGGGCAACTTGTGTGCTTTATAGTAAATGGAATAATTACCTTTATGGATGTTACGGATAAATTGACATTTTTATATGATTATTAATTTTAGTATGATAAATCAAAATTAAATCAGAATTAAACATTTTGATTTTTTTTAGACATTATGAGATATTTATTATATGAGTTAATAGTCACATATGTCCCCGAAAGATACCGGTGGAATTAGTTAGGTCCTTGAAAGATTTGTGGAATCTCTTAAACTCCCCAAAGATCAATTTGACGTCACATTAGTCCCCCCATCCAATTTCGCCAGGAGGGACCTGACGGAATTCTACGTGGCACGTTAAATGCTTTGTTGGCCTCAATGTCATGTTGGAATGTTAAGGTGTCACGTTTGAGCCAACGAAACATTTAACGTGCCACGTATGATTCTGTTAGGTGCCAACGAAACATTGACCTCCTATCTTTTTTTATATAATTATATAACACATGATTTTATTTTCAAAATAAAATATGATGCATGATTCATTCATTAATTACACATTTTTATCACATTGATTTTCATATTACTTTTGGATATAAGTGAAGATGAATTAGCTTCCACTCTTAAATTGATAAATAAAACGACGAAAAGGGAGGCAGAACAATATTAGGATGTTGAGCATGACGTACAAACCTCATCTAACAAGACCCCAAAACACAACAAAAAAAGTCAAGAAAAAAAAAATACAAAAGTGAAGCTTATGTTGTTTTTATGGAATAAAGTTTACCTAAACTATTATTAATTTAATTTTATATTTTTTAAATTCCAAATTTAATATATTATCATGATTAAAAAAATTATCATTAAATAAAAATAATAACATAATTAAAATTCAAATAACCCGTGTATTGCACGGGTTAAAAACTAGTTTATAGATAAATGCATGAGTCAAGCACAGAGCTTTTAAAAGCAGGTGGAAGCATGTGCTCTCCCTCAAATTTTCTAAAATTTCAAAAGATATATAGAACAGTACCATACTTTACCATTGCTTGTCTATGTAGTGGTATTTCACTTGGGAGTACAATCTTAAGGTCCTTGGTTCGATTCCCATTGGCTCCTTCTTCTGCTTTATTTTTGTTAGCTTATTTAGCACTCCTTACCAATAAGCCTATGCATTTAATTAGTTAACTAGTATTTATCCCGTGCATTGCTCGGGTTATGAGTTTTTTATTTACCAATAATTAAAGTTTAAACATTTTGCATGTCAGAAATATTTTTAAAATTATATGAGTTAATTAGGATTATTGTTTAAAATTGATAAAGAAATAGAAAAATTTAGAAATACAAGGATTATTTTGAATTTAGGTTTTTTGTATAGAAGAAGTACATGTGTGCGTCAAGTAGAATTTTTTTTCCAGCAATAAATTAATGCAATAGAATAGGAGCATTAGTTTATTTGTACATGTGTATTAATAAGGTGTATTAATTGATATTTTAATTTTCTCATAATTAGTTTGAAATATTGCATCATTTTATTATATCGAATCGTTACATCTAATCATGCATTAATTTAAAAAAAGGTGATATTTAATTTGAAACAATATATCTCTTGGTGATATTATTTTTTTCCAAGTAATTTAAAATTAATATTTTTAAAATTAAAAAAAAGTTATCACAAGTGACAAGTCGTTTCAACAGAGAAGTGATATGTCGTTTTAACAGTAAAGTGATATATAGTTTTAATAGTGAAGTGAAGTGATATGTCGTTTCAATAGTGAAGTTATATGTCGTTTCAACAGTGAAGTAATATGTCGTTTCAACAGTGAAGTAATATAACACAGTGTTTGACACGTGACATACGTGATTGACATCTATTTTATCAACTTTTCATGTGAGCTGAGAGCTCCATTTCGTGAGGAGTTCTCTAGTTTTTAAATTTGGGTTCGAAAATATAATATAGTGTTTAAAGTTTTTATCCCGTGTAATGCGCGAGTTATAAGTTTTTTATTTACCAATAATTAAAGTTTAAACATTTTGCATGTCAGAAATATTTTTAAAATTATATGAGTTAATTAGGATTATTGTTTAAAATTGATAAGGAAATAGAAAAATTTAGAAATGCAAGGATTATTTTTGAATTTATGTTTTTTTAATAAAGAAAGTACATGTGTGCGTGAAGTAGAATTTTTTCTCCTGCAATAAATTAATGCAATAGAATAGGAGCATTAGTTTATTTATGTGTACATGTGTATTAATAAAGTGTATTAGTTGATATTTAGTTTTGCTCATAATTAGTTTGAAACAATATATATTTTGGTAATATTTAATTTGAAACAATATATCCCTTGGTGATATTATTATTATTATTTTTTCGAGTAATTTAAAATTAATATTTTTAAAATTAAAAAAAGTTATCACAAGTGACAAGTCGTTTCAATATTGAAGTGATATGTCGTTTCAACATTAAAGTGATATATAGTTTTAACAGTGAAGTGATGTGTCGTTTCAATAGTGAAGTTATATGTTGTTTCCACAGTGAAATGATATGTCGTTTCAACAGTCAAGCCATATAACACAGTGTTTAACACGTGACATACTTAATTGACCTTTATTTTATCAATTTTTCATGTGAAAGCTTCATTTTGTGAGGAGCTTTCTGGTTTTTATATTTGGGGTTCGAAAATATAATATAATGTTTGAAGTATTTATCTCGTGCAATGCACGTGTTATAAGTTTTTTATTTACCAATGATTAAAGTTTAAACATTTTGCACGTCAAAAATATTTTTAAAATTATATGAATTAATTAGTATTATTGTTTAAAATTGATAAAGAAATAGAAAAATTTAGATATGCAAATTTTTTTTTTTTGGTTTTTTTTAACAAAGGAAGTACATGTGCGCGTGAAATAGAATTTTTCTCCTACAATAAATTAATGCAATAGAATAGGAGCATTAGTTTATGTGTACATGTATTAATAAGGTGTATTAGTTGATATACTTAATTGACCTTTATTTTATCAACTTTTTATGTGAGAACTCTAATTCGTGAGGAGCTCTTTGGTTTTTATATTTGGGTTCGAAAATATAATATAGTATTTGATTTAGAAACACTATTATGAAATGGTGTTAATCCATAAGACATATCTTTTGAAGAATTTTTTATTTTTTTTAAAACTATTATGAAAGAGTGTTAGTCTATAAGACATATCTTTTCAAGAATTTTTTATTTTTTTAAAAACTATTATGAAAGGGTTTTAGTCCAAAAGACATATCTTTAAAAAAAAAAATTATTTTTGAAAACTACTATGAAAGAGTGTTAATCCATATGACATATCTTTTCAAGAGTTTTTATTTTTTTTAAAACTATTATAAAAGGATGTTAGTCCAAAAGACATATCTTTTTAAGATTTTCTTTTTATTTTTTTAAAAACTTCTCTGAAAGGATGTTAATCTATAAGTCATATCTTTTCAAGAATTTTTTATTTTTTTAAAACTATTGTGAAAAGGTATTATTTCATAAGACATATCTTTTCAAGAATTTTTTATTTTTTTAAACAATAAATGACATTGATTTTTTTAACTTTGATGATGAAAGCTCCGTTTCATGAGAAGTTTTCTAAATTCAATATTTGGTTTCAAAATTATATAATAGCGTTTGATAAGAACAAATATTTATATTTATATATTATATATATAATTTTGTGCAGCCCCAAAATATTCCATCAAGATCCGTCACTGGCCCGAGTAACACCTTTATAAGTTACAAGTTTTTAATAACAAAAGAACCGTCCCAAAAAAAAAACGTAATAAGAAAAGAAGCGAAAGAATTATTATCCGGAATTTCTGGATAGATATATAGTGTAGATTTTATTTATTTATAGAGAAGAAGACGACAGGCAAGTGAAAAACAGAACAAGGAAAGTACTAAGAGATACTTATTTACAAAAACCTTACTTCAATCGAAAAATAGAGAGAGAGAGAGAGAGCGCGCTTAGCAATTAGCATAGCATTTGGGATGTCGTCGTCAAAAACAAAACGGTCGTGTTCCTTCTCTCACTCTCCGTCTCAGGTATGCTATGTTATGCCTTTGCTTGCATTCAATTCCGTCTTTGTCTCTTTTTTAATTATCGCTACATACTCCAAACTCACTCCACACCATATGATATATGATATGATATGTTCTTTCTTTCTAGAAGACGAAGACGAAGAAGAAGAATGAGAACATGTTTTTGAGTAGCATGATGACTATGCTTCCAATTCCAAAGGACATGATGATTGAGTTTGCTTTGGAAGACAAACACCCTTCTCCTCCTCCTCTTCCTCCTTCTCCTTCCCCCTTCAATTTCACTTTCCACCTCCCTCCTAACCTTCCTCATGCTTTCACTGTAAGTATATTTATTAAATATATTATTATTATTATGCTTTTAATTAATTAACACCCACTCACCGAGTGGGATTTCATTTAATCTCATTATTTATTATTAATTAATCAGGAATTCATGGGGACTAGAGAGGTTGGGGAGTTTGTTAGCGGCGCCCTTGCTGGTGCTATGACTAAAGCTGTTCTTGCTCCTCTCGAGACCATCAGGTTCCTTTCTTTCTTTCTTTCTTTTCCTTTTTACTTTCCTCTTCCTCTTCCTTCCCCCTTTACAATCCTAATAATTCTTTATTTTGATTTGTAACAACTCCTTATCAATCCCCAAGAGTTAGCTCAGTTGGTAGAATTGCACGACATGACACGTTCAAATCAGAGTTCAAATCCCAGTTAAAATGTTAAATATTTGGCGATTTAAAAATATCCCTCACCCTAAAAAATAATTGATAAAACTACACAATTAACCTACAAATAGGCTTACACCACAAAGAAAGTGACATGTGTCACTTGCTTATAATTGATTGGTTATCAAGTGACATATGTAGCTTGTGAGTTATGACCTTTTTATAAGTTGCTCTTCTTAGCTTGTTTCAATAAGCTTCTCGGAGGATTTTTTTTTTTTAAAAAAAAAAAAAAAACTCTTTTTAGCTTATTTCAAACAAGTTTTATCAAATGGTCACCTGATAAAGTTGTTTACCAAATGTGCCCTACATATTTATTGTCCTGGATAACCGAATGTAAAACGCTAGAGGAATGAAAGAATGAGGTCAATTTTAAGTAACACTACAGCTTGCATTTCAAATGCAATTGGTAGCTGGTATTTGATTATAAGTAATAATCTGTGAACTGTGCTGCAGGACAAGAATGGTAGTTGGTGTTGGGTCCAAAAATATCGCTGGCAGTTTTGTTCAGGTTATAGAGCAGCAGGGATGGCAGGGGTTGTGGGCTGGAAACATGATTAATATGATTCGTATTGTTCCGACTCAGGCTATTGAGTTTGGCACCTTTGAGTGTGTAAAACGGGCAATGACATCAGTGCAACAGAAATGGAAACAGGAAGAATGCCCTAAGTTGCAGATAGGTCCCATCAATTTAAGCTTATCTTTATCTTGGATCTCACCAGTAGCCATTGCCGGGGCAGCTGCAGGAGTAGCTAGCACACTTGCATGCCATCCCCTCGAAGTTTTGAAGGTATCTATCTTTTGGGAATATTTCATAAACCTATCAACATTGAATTGAATTGAATTGAATTGTATATTTCAAATCCTTTCCTTGCCTTTTACTCTTGTTTTCAAACATGGTTGTCCTTTGATTTGTTATTACAGGATCGGTTGACTATAAGTCCTGAAGCTTACCCTAGCTTGGGAATTGCAATTAGAAATATGTATAGAGAAGGTGGTGTCGGTGCTTTTTATGCTGGTATCTCACCTACACTAATTGGTATGCTTCCATACAGTACATGTTATTATTTCATGTATGATACAATAAAGAAATCTTACTGCCAGACCAGAAATAAGAAGTCTTTAAATCGTCCAGAGATGCTTCTGCTTGGAGCTCTAGCAGGTGAGAAATTCTCTACTACCTGTCAAGACTTAATTTCTTAATGTTTCTCTTTGGGTATTGCTCCATGTCTTATGCTTAATTGTTCCGTGAAGCAAATGTTAGCGTTCGATACAAAATCATTAATGAGCCTTATTAATCTAAAACTAAAAGCTTAAGCTTTTGGAAATGCTGGTTAGATATCAAAGCTTCTATGATCAAGTAGTTAGAGGTTTGATTCTTGATGCCCTCATTCTTCAAAATACAAGTTGAATTTCAATTCAGGGTAGTTGGGTTTGTGCATTCTCCATGCTTCAAGCCCAAATGCCTCTTGCCTGAGAGAACATGATAGATACAGAACAATTCATGAGTTTTCACCTAAGAGCTTAAGCATTTAGGAGAGTTGGTAATTGATAGATAGTGGCTGCCAGTGTTTCACTTAATTTGCCTATCTTTTCCTGCGTTATTATGGCTCATTTAAACTTACATCTGCCGTGGGCGAAGAAGCCTGAACTTTTATACTCGGTAGTATAAATGATTTGTGCTAACTGACTTCTTATGCAAACTCAGGTTTTACTGCCAGTACGATTAGCTTCCCATTGGAGGTGGCCAGGAAGCGCCTGATGGTGGGAGCTTTGCAAGGTAAGTGCCCACCAAACATGGCAGCAGCAATTTCAGAAGTAATCCGAAATGAAGGTTTTAAGGGACTCTACAGAGGATGGGCCGCAAGCTGTTTAAAGGTCATGCCTTCCTCTGGCATTACATGGATGTTTTATGAAGCATGGAAGGACATACTGCTTGTCCATAAGAGTCACTCCTAAGAAGGACTTGTGGTTTTTTTATTAACCAATATCCTTTTTTCCTTTTTGATTAGATTAAAAAATTGGATAGCTTAATACCAAAAAGAGAAGAGAAGAGTTTGTTAACCATTTTTGCCATTGCAGCCAATTGGCTAGCTTGTTGGAATGATAACTCCTACGAACTAGTTAGCCTTGTTTTCAAGTTCAGACATTGATCTGGGAATATTCTCATCAAAGAATGAGGTTGGGGGAAGCTTCCTCTGTTTCATGTTTCTTGCCATCATGAGTTTAAATGTGATCAAATTGTATCGTTTGAGATTAAATTTAGTTCCCATATAAACAATATTTTACTAGAAAATTTTGCATGATTATAAGTTCTAGAAACTTTTCTTTCTTTTCACCCTTTATTTTATTATAGCCATTCAAATCAATAGATGCCATATTTAAAGTTGTATAGATCTTACTAGAGAGCATTTATCTAAAACAATATTTTCAAATGTGTTCTCTGATGATTCGAGTGTTTGTAGTAAGCCATGCTTCTCTGAAAATCACATAAGCTTGTTACCCACCAAAGGCAAATTCACTTTATAGAAGCTTGTTCTCTGAAAATATGGTACTTTTAGTTTTGTTCTCCAAAACATTTTTGTTGGTTGTGGGTATTTTTTTTCTTCTTCCTGGTTTTAGTCTTCAACTGTTAACTGATACATTGATCCTTTATGTGTCCTTGCACATGAATGGCATATCGTATCGTTCAACATATTATAGAGGATTATATTTGATTGGTTAGTGGCCTTTGTAGGTCTATTAAGTTATATTCTTTAGAAGACATGTCAAGTTGTGGCAATCGCTCTCTATTGACTATTGGTAATTTTTATTGACTTTGACCAGGTTAAACATATTAAAAAAGATTTATTTAAAATTTTAAATATTTTATATATACTTCAGTTCATTTTTTTTAAGGTAAAATGAAAAATATTCATTACCACAACCAAAATTTGCAGCTATTCAAATAAAAGACCAATTAGATAAACTTGCCACTTCTACGAAAGGTTCAAGCTTCACTAACTGTTTAAAACAGCATATGTACTTCAGTTCTTGTTCTATGTATATTTTAAATTATTTAAAATTGATCATAATATAGAGCCTAATATTAGTTGAAATTAAAACTGTAATTATTATGTTATCATGTTAGCCAAAAACTTATTGATCCACTAATGAATAGTTGGTTTTTGTGATATAATTATCTTGAAGTGAGATTTTCGGTTCGAGTCTTGTATATGAAAAGAATTCTTGTTAAAAGAGCTAAACTCTATATGTTGTGTCTATTTTTGACCATGATCTAGGCAAAAAAACTTATTGATTCAAGAAGTTCTAAAAACTAATAAATTTCAAAATACTCCTATCCAAAACAAAATAACATCAACCGTACTATATTTGATTGCCTAATGGCATTTGCAACTTGAATATTTAGCCAAGTTAGGAGTCCTTAAATTGTAAACTTAAACCCAAATAGGAATGTGAATCCATAGTGAAGAGCTCAATTAATCCATCATGAAAGTCGAGTTGTTGAGTACCAGAATTCTCAAGTGTAGAAAATTTGAAAGCAAAAATGCCAATTAAAGAAGGGAGACTCACCTGCCGTAACCAGGCATGCGACCCGAGTCGGATCCAGATATATATTTTTCTCATTTCCCACCACTGCTAAGGCCGCGCCGATAATTTTAAAAGAATGAGAATATCGTATGCAATCGCAATTGATATTCTGGACTACTCATTTCATAGTATGAACCATCAAATCAACGGATTCAAAACGGGTTGAGGGAATAGGTATTGTTGACGTTGAGGAAATAATAAATTGGGGACTTTGCACAATAAAAAGAGGGTTTGCTCTTCATGTATTTTGGTGGCTTACAAACGTAAATCATATATATTTACTAAGACCATTCACTAAGTTAAATTACATGATTGACAGATTGTTGAAATTTCCAATTTAGCCAGAGAATCAGCTAGCTATCAAATGGTTAGCAACAAAATGAATGGAATAGACAACAGGTTACATGATCACGTCTTGTTCTCCATCATCATCATCGGTGTCATTTCTTCTTCCCAAGAGCCAGGCTACACATGAACTGATCGATTGAGAGCTCTCCGCAAACATGTAAAGACAGAACAAGCATAATCCTGTAACAATAACAGAATATAAGAGAGATTAGACTGTATTAATTAATACTACAACAGCAGCAAGTAGAAAAGTTGGAACCAGCCAAACAGGTGAACATTGAAAACAGCAGGTGGCAATAAAAAGGACAGGCAGTGTTTCTACCCATTAGGATCTTGTTCTATTCATCAACAGGCAGAGGATCCCTTTACTACTTAATGTTGTTGTCATTTTGCAGATGCAGCCATGCAAGTCATCATCATAATAATAATAATAATAATAATAATCATGATGATGATAATAATAATAATAAAAATAACAATAACAATAATGATGATGATGTCGATGATTGGTAGCTTTGATTGTTGTTCATCATGTTATGACAAACCAGAACCAATGCAACAAATCCATTTCCCCACCACCAAGTGATATTCATCATCATCATCATTATCATCAACAAAAGTTGTGTGAAATCCTTGGCACCAAAGGTTCTCCTAATCAAAAGCACAAACAATAAGGATAGCAGAGGTACAGAATGCTACGAAAGGCAGGAGGCTTATAGAAAAGTAAACAAACAAACAATCTTTTCTTGTCGTATTTCAGAAATTTGAAGCAGTGTCAATGTAAAACCTTGTCATTACCTATTCTATTCTGTTCTATTGTAGAAGGGGAATGAATTCCTCGCACTTGGTGTCTTTTTCTTTTTTAAACCATTTTCCAAATTTTCTTTTTCATAACAAGAAAGAGAGAGCAACATTTTTCCTCGAAAAATAAAACATCAAAGCCCACCACCACCTGCACTCATATTTTTAAGATAGTTATGAATTTCATATATATTACTGATAGTGATTACTAATACGTGCTTAAATTCAATTTTAAGATTCAGAGATAAACAAAACAGGTAAAGTAGCCTGTTTAACAATTTAAACACATATTGCAGGCTAGGACCGAGGAGGCTTCTTTGTTCTATAGTGTAAACATGGAAGTAATCAGTACAATCGGAAGATTTTCTTTCCACTTGAATTAAACATGTAAACACGTAGCGCCGCATATTGTTTAACTCGTGTTTTTGCTATATAGTTATAGTAACTTGTTTTTCCCCCCTAAACTAAAACTTTCAGATTCTATAGTTATACTAAGAGTAAACAGTTACTTTGGTCCCCAAAGATATATTGATAATCAATTTAATCAGTCCTCCAAAGATTTTTTATATCAATTTAATCAATCCTCCAAAGATCAACATGACATCATGAAATATAAATTTTGGTCCCTGAAAGATTCATATAATCACCAAATAAGTCCCACCAAATAAGTCCCAAAAAGGACAAACGTTGATATTTGGAGGACTGATTAAATTGATGTAAAAAATCTTTGGAAAACTAAATTGGTGAGCTGTGTAACTTTGAGGACCGAACTGACTATGAATTCTTATGCTAATAAGCAAGTCTTTGAGTCTTTGTTTCTTGAATCGAAGAAGAAGGGTAGGGAGTGACTGACCGGCATAGGCAATGGTGGCACCCAAAGCAAATCTTCCAAGAGCAGATAAGACATAAAGGCAAAGAGCGACTTTGAAGAATAGCCTCTTGTCATGGCCGGTAGCAGCGACACGCAACACGGACTCAGTAGCACCAATTGTATTCGCTAAAGACGCGACTATCGTATTCGCAGTGTCCTGCGATATCTGCCACTCCAACGGATCCACCGGGACCCTATCAATTTTATTATATTATTATTATTATTATTATTAGAATCCTAAATAAGATAAGATAAGATATGATAAAATTAGAAAGAATGAATGATTGAAAGAGTGAGAGAGTAACTGGATGTTGAGTTGGCGGAAGAGGAGGCCGAGGATGGCGAGGGAGCACAAGAGGACGATGAAAACATCGGAGAAGAGAGAGATGATGGATGAATTGCGATAGGCGCAGTGGTAGTAAACCAGCGTCCCGCATACCAATGCTATCAAAGCCTTCCCTGCTTCATTTGAATCTCTTCTATTGTTATTGTTATTGTTATTGTTATTGTTATTGCTGTTGTTCTGATTCAGAAGATTGGTGTTAGTATTGAACTCCATCCACATCCACAGAGGGAGAGGGAGAGGGAGAGGGAGAGGGACTGAATTGATGTGATTATTCTTTGTGGCTCTCTCAATCCCCAATCCCCCAATTTGTTCTCAACATCCGCACACCACCGATACTGGTACTACTCAATTTCAACTTTTCATCTTCACAACTTACTACTAGTCTTTCTTTCTGTTTTTATTTAACAGTTTTGGAATTAAAAAAATATCGTAAAAAACATTTTGCCCGTGCATACCCCGATCATTGAGATTAAAAATTAAGTTTATAAGTTAAGTTTTATTTTTTACTATTAGATACCATTAAATAAAAATAGTAAAAATTATCCATATAAAAATAGTAAAATTATCTATAGCTAAAATTAAAACCCGTAGAGAAATGAGAGGGAGAAAGAGAAGAGGAAAAGTAAGAGATAATAGTTGAAATGGGTTAAGAGAGAGAGAGAGACAACGAGGATATATGTTTGAGACATTTGTGTTTTCAACACTTGAGGAGGGAAAGGAGTAATTGAGTAATTGGAGTATTGTGGACAACATGAGGAAGCTAGCACACGCGAGGAGGGAAATGAGTAATTGGAGTACTCGGACTACATGAGGGCGCTAGCACACGAAAGGAGGGAAATGAGTAATTGGAGTATTGGGGACCACACGAGGGAGATACCAAATGGGCGAAATTTTTTACTTTGGGTTATTAAATGGGAGGGAATGTGCTCTAATTTAATATTATGTATGTAGATTACCTAAGTAGTTCGCACATGAGTTTCCTTCACGTAAAGTGTGATGAAAGTGGATTATCCAATCCTGTCTACAAAGATCTTTGATACGCAGGACGAGACCATTCTCAGATGAGGTTGTACCTGTATTTGAAATTAGGTTGATAACAGTCAGAGAGTCACATTCGACCTGGAGCCTGCAGTTACCTTTTTCCTAAGCAATTTTGAGGAACATATCATCCATCATTCAAGAATTTATAATCATTAACTTTTAAGTGAAAATAATGCAAATCATTGGTAGATAATGTATCGATAATGTAAAAATATTTACACTATCAATAAACAAACTTTTTTTTTGAAATATTTTGTCTTATTACAACAATAAAATAAAATAATATTGATAGTTGATAAAAAAACTAAAGGTTAAATGTGAAAAAATAGTTAATTAAATAATATTAATGATAGTTGATAAAAAAAACTAAAGGTTAAATGTGAAAAAAAATAAAAAATCAAGTTTAATGATTTAATGGGTGTATACTGACAGCGAAAAGTTCTTTATTGTGTCAATCAATTATTCATCATTCATTTATATTAATCTATTCTATATTATCAACATATTATAGAATAGGAGAAGTATGATGGTACAAAAGATTTTCCTCCTTTGATAATGTTTTTCCCTCCTAAAACTAAAATTAATGCAGATTTACCTAATTAATTAAGTGTTTACTTATTTTAGATCTCAGCCATTCATGATGTGATTTTAAAATTGAATCTCAACCGTTAACAATGTTTCACATTCCAAAGCTTCATGCAGAAGCTTCCTCCCTCTTTTCTTCTTTAGGCTTTGTTTGGATTGGTGGAATATGATGGAATGGAAGGGAGTTGAATGGTATTTAAACAAGCTCCATTGTTTGGATTGTTATATTTATAATGGAGTGGAGTGGAACTTGGTGGAATGGATCCCATCCAATTCCATCAAAAGCTTCATTTTTTCATCCTTCCCAAATTGGGGTGTTTGTGATGGAACCAAACAATGGAACATTATTTTTGTCCCACCCCACTCCATCCCACTCCACTCCACTCTATCATATTCCATTCCATTTCATCCTCAAGAGTGTATCCAAACATAACCTTGTTTTCATTCGATTCATATTCCCCTCTCTCTCTCTCTCTTCCTTTTCTCTCTATATACTTCATTCAACACTACTCTCGGTCTCTCTTCCTCACTTTTCATTCTCTATTCTCGAATTTATGTCTCTTTTTCTCATATTCTCACTTTATCATCTCATATGTCTCTCATTCTCTCATTTTTGAATCTCTGCAAACATGGAAGATTGAAGGATCGATGAGATGGAACTTATGAGCATGGTAATATTTTCTCACTTTCTCTCTTTCATATTCTCGAATCTCTCTCTCTCTCTCTTCGTTTTTGTTTGACTTTGAATCCTTCGTTCTTCTTCTTCAACCGTTCAGACCCAATATCGATTTTCTCTCTTTCTCTCAGTTTCAATTTAGATTTCATCTTATTTTGTGGTTCTGTTGGGATTCTGGCAAGTGTACCAGATCGTACAAGTAATAAAGTGATAAATAGAGTATCGTTCCCAACGAGGATTGAAATTGATTCTAGTAATTCTCACCTATTCGTAGTCACTAAATGAAATTTAAATTGGAATTCAATTGATTGAGAAATTGTTGATTCAATTAAATAAAAATAAATAAATAAAACGATTCTTAAACAAGGAGAAAGAGCGAGACGTAGTTTCGATGAAGGTTCCTAAAACGTTTAACAACGAATTAATTTGTTTTCCTAAATTCTGAATTTGTTTTGCAAAAGTAGGAAACGTCTAATGTGTTAGAACGTCTTCGTATTTTAGAGATTAATCTCCCAATGATGTCTCAAGGGAGCCTTAAAACCTAACCCTTAATTAAGTTCAATCAAAACTCATAAAAATTATTCAATTCATAAGAAATATGTCTATCCCTATGCAATTGAACTGTTTGATTATTGGACACAATCCTAAATTAATATGTCTATTAAATTAGGATTCCTAAGTCATGACTGCGCACTTTCATGAACAACAATAAAAATATAATCAAACACAAAATTCATAACGGAAAGACAAAATCAATTCATTGCATAAACATTAAAAAGATTCCATATTCATCTACTCCTACATCCCAAAGAAGGATTTAGTTCATAATTGAGAGAAGAAAAGCAATAAAAGTGATAAAAGTCAACATAATTACCACTAATCCTTGCCTCTAATCTCCGTTCTTCACAAAATCAATGCAAAACTCTGCTCCCAAGTGTTCTGAATCAATCCCTAATTACCAATCCTAGTATTTTAAAGTCAAAAGAAAACCCAAAACCCTTCCAAATCCCTAAAAGATATAATTCGTGTTCTGATATCTACGACACTCGCCCATGCGAGAATAAGGCTCGCCTGGGCGAGTTTTAAACTGAGAAGACCCCACTCGTTTTAAACAATTGACCCCACTCGCCTGGGCGAGTGGTAACCTCGCCTGGGCGAATCTGTACTTCTTCTGCAGTTTTGCTTCGACCTCCTGATTCCAAGGCTTGTTTTTTCCTTCTTTTCCATAATGCATCAAATTAAGCCTCCAAAACCTGAAATTCAGACAAATTTGATACAAAATCCACAAGGATCTCGTTCTCCACATTAGACATCAAAATTTCAATCTTTTTCCTAAAATACTTGAGAAACAAGCCAAAATTACTAAGAAAGAGGGTTAAATATCATCCAAAAACATCATATATTGAGCTTAAATCACTCCCTCAAACTTAGCATTTTGCATGTCCCAGGCAAAAGTAAAATAAAAATTCACAACTTAAGAACACTTCCTCTATCAAGATGTAGCAATCCAATCAAGAAACTCGACTCACTTTCTTCAAAACTTTTCTTCACAAACAAATAATCCAATCAAAAACCAATTAGAGGGGCAATCTCCAAGAGAACAATGTGGTTAACAAACAACTCGCAACTCGCAAATTCCTCTCATGTGTATCATGATTTAAAATTCTGCACTCAAGTTCTAACAATTACAATGTGTTACCATAAGCTTGACTATAGACCTACATCTCCACTGAATTTATTGAAAACATGCACAAATCATAAGGTCTTTATTTGGTTGTAACGGGGCCATGGCTACAAGTGTCAGGTGGGATAAAGAATAAAAGGATAAACAAAGGGCTTAATCAATGAAATCACAACACTTCCCTTTTAAATTATGAAATGAGCTATAAGGTAATTACACACTCACAACTCAATTCACTTGATTTTTCCTTTTCTTTCTTTTTATTTTTCTATTTCTATTCTCTTCTTCTTTTCAATTTTTTTTAAAGGAGAGAAATAGAAACACAAATTTTCAGCACTTACACTTTCACCAATTTCTAACATTCCACTTAATTGCTCATTCACAATTTCAAAGGTACTTCACAAGAATAATTCAATTTATGTAGGGTACCAAAGAAAATCACTAAATCTCAAAGCTCAAAATGGGCAACTAAGGGATCATTATGTCTCAAAAATTTGTTGAAGGCCACCAAAACACAAACCTAAGTGCCTTAATCATGTTCATGCATGCAATCAATTGTCAATTTTGAAAAGGTCACAAGTCAAGTTCTAGAACACATAGTAAAAGTGAACGCACTCATGAAAGAAAGGGGATTTAAAAATTCAGTCATCAATTATCAACTATCAATTACTACCCCTTTTTTGTATAAGCCCAAAATCTCACAGGTAAGGACAGTTTGCTAATCACATATTCTCAAAGAGTTTGCCCAAGTAACCAATTTTTAAAAGAATTACACATTCAATCCAAGCAGTTTATGTTAGAGAAGTGAGCTTCGTTCCTAAACCAGACATCTAAACCTATCAAAAGAAAGAAAATCCTAAGCCTAGAATAATTACCTACCTCTACCAGGACACAACTAACACAAAGCTAGGGGAAATCATCAAGTCATGAAAATTTTTTATTTTGTTGGACTCCCCCAAACTTAGAAGTTAGCTTGTCCTCAAGCAACACACTAATCCTAAACGACAAAATAAAAATTAAAAAAAAAAAGATAAGAGACTTCCCTCTCTGAATGCAATCAGACAATCTAAGGGAGACACATGTCCTCCCCCAAACATAACACCTGCCACTAACAATTAAATCCAAAGTGCATCAGGCACCACAAAATATCACCTGTGACAAATGAAATCCAACTACACAAAGCAGGTAAAGTCAAAAACGACACATTAAACTGAAATAACCAAAGTATCAGAAAACTCAAATGTGTCACACCAAGTCACAAGCAAAAGTACTACAGGTCCAATTATAAGTCTCCAAAGTTAAATGAAAACCTAAATCAACTAGAGGCAAATACCACCAACAACAGCAAACCACACATCTCACATCCCAGCAGCATCTGCATCCTCATCCATGCCATCCTCATCGGACTGATCTAGGACCTACAAATCCTCCTGAGAATATGGAGGCAAGGGAAAAGGAATATGCATTTGATCAGTCACGACTCGCAAGGCATCCTGAATTATTTGATTCCTGCGCATCTCGTGCTGGAAATACTCATTCTGACGACTCTGCCTGCGAAGAAGCCGCTCCATCATACCAGTCAGACTAGCCATATCACCACCGCGGCCGCGCCCTCGTCCCTAAGGAGCAGCTGGAGCCTGGAGATCTGCAGGGACCGGCTCATTGTTACCATACTCGTGCCGTGCAATATCCACATAGCGCTCGTAAACTTTCATGTTCATCCTTTTGGTTGGCGTAAGCTCCAAAAGGTCATCCCCCAAATCCACCTGCCGAGCTTGACACAACTTGGTAATTACCGCTGGCAAACCAAAGGAGCCCAGGTTACCTTCCCGAGCCATGTGAAAAAAGGTACTCGGACATAAGAAATCCAGCATCAATCACCATACCCCTACGAATCCCATAGACAATACGCATAATGAAGGGTTTGATGTCAGTTTCGTGGGACTGGGGGTGCAAATTATGCATGACAAAATGTGCCCAAAAAGGAGCTCTCGGGCGAAGGTATTTGGCTGTCACATGCTTAATGGAATTGTTAACACCATAGTTCCAATCTTTGTTAGGCAAGAAGAGAGTGTTTTTGATGTCATTGAAGCTCTGGGGATCAAGGGTGTCCCTAAGATAGTATTGCTCAAATTCGGTGGGTTCACTGTAAGCAAGCAATCCTAACACTTGGTTAATTTCATGCCGGCCATAATCAATTTCTACCCCCCGCACCCAGCTTTTGCGACACCTCGGATTTTGTTGCTCACGATAATGTGCGTGAGCGAAAAATTCCCAAATTAAGGGCTTGCTCATAAATTCCGGGGGTGCCACAGTAAATGGTGCCCACTCTAGCTGACGCAATGGTTCGAAAATCTTGGGAACACTCGAAATGCCCCCCTCATAATCCTCTATGCTAGTGTCCGGAGTAATACCCTTCCCTACTACTTTTTCAGTGTAAAATTTCTTGACAATTTGGTGTTTAAAATTCCTAGAGTAGGGTCGACTAGAGCCACCAACAAGCTTAGGTCTCTTTCCCTTGGCCCTTGAAGCCATTTTGCAGAAAAAAATTCTAAGTGGCAATTTATCAAACACCTTATGGGCACTAGAACCATAGGTCCTAAAAAGTGCAAATCAAGTTCAAAAACTACCCAAAAACAGTACCTAGGCCACTAATCAGTGTAGAAACAAGAGAAGAAAGAGACTTACCCACAAATAGAGCACAAAATTCGTGAACCCTAGAGGAGAGAAGGAGGAACTCGAATTGGAGGGAGGGAAAACAAATCCTTCATGCATGTGACAGAAGATAATGAGGAAGATTAAGAGAGAACCGATTTTGGGGAAGGCGGTAGAAGAATGGGGTTGTTGATGGTGGTTGGGGGTGGTTTGGAGAAGAGAAGAGGTGATGGGAGAGGAGGATTCGTGAAAGAGAAGGAGAGAATGAGGGTTTGGGGGTAGAAAACCCCCAATTTTAATTTCTGCATCTGACGCCACTCGCCTGGGCGAGGGTCGTGGCTCGCCTGGGCGAGTCCTTAGTTTTGCCACGAAACCCCATTTTTTAGTGAACCAACCCCACAACACCCATCAGACCCACAAACTTGCGTGGGCGCAAAACGGGCTAGCCTGCGCGAGTTTTTGACTGAGTTGCTCCTCTTTTTTTTTTCTTTTTATGAATTTGTCTATGAACCCCCTTGAACCCCACCTCGCCTGGGCGCACAGGATCCGCGCCCAGGCGAACCAATCAGACCTGTAGTTTTTTTTTTAAAATTTTTTTTTTGAAAGTGGGAAACACTACTCTACAAATAAAATAAAATAAAATAAATGAACACAATAATGAAATAACTACGAAGGGATTCGTTACCGCTGGGTTGCCTCCCAGAAAGCGCTTGTTTAACGTCACGAGCCTGACGGATGACAATACTTCCAAGACTAAGGGTCGCAGAGCCCCAATTTGGAAGAGCTCCCCTCAAAAGCATCGCCATGGTACAATTTCAGGCGCTGTCCATTCACCTTAAAAACATCCCCAGACTTGGGGTCCTTTATCTCAATAGCGCCAAAAGGCGAGACATGCACAATCACAAAAGGACCAGACCATCTAGATTTAAGCTTTCCAGGGAAAAGCTTAAGTCTAGAGTTAAATAGCAAAACCAATTGTTCAGGCTCAAATTTCTTATTAGTCAATTTCTTGTCATGCCACTTTTTAGTTTTCTCTTTAAAATCACAAGAAGTGTTATATGCTTGCTCTTTGAACTCATCAAGTTTAGTTAGCTGCAATAACCTCTTCTCACCTGCAGGTTGCATATCCAAGTTCAAAAATTTAGTTGCCCAATATGCCTTGTGAAGTAACTCCACCGGCAAATGACAATTTTTTCCATAAACAACCTGAAAAGGTGACATGCCAATGGGTGTCTTATAAGCAGTTCTATAAGTCCACAAGGCGTCATCCAATTTTTTGACCAATCCTTCCTACTGCTATTAACAGTTTTCTCTAGGATTATCTTAAGAGACCTATTTGACACCTCTACTTGACCACTAGTCTGTGGATGATATGGGGTAGCCACTTTGTGGTGCACCCCATATTTGGACAAGGCTTTCTCCATGACCTGATTGCAAAAATGACTCCCACCATCACTAATAAGTACTCTAGGTACTCCAAACTTGCTAAAAATATTTTTTCTCAAAAAGTTCACAACCACAGCAGAGTCATTGGTGGGAGTGGAAATTGCCTTCACCCACTTAGACACATAATCAACCCCTACAAGAATGTACCTGTTGTTATAAGAGGGGGGAAAGGGGCCTACAAAGTCTATGCCCCACACATAAAACACTTCAACTTCTAAAATGCCTTGAAGAGGAATCTCACCTCTCCTAGAAATATTCTCAACCCTTTGGCATCTATCACATTGCATCACATGGGTCCTAGCATCTTTAAAAATGGTGGGCCAGTAGTACCCACATTGTAAAACTCTAGAAGCTGTTTTTTCACTGCTGTAGTGACCAGCATATGGTGAATTGTGACAATGCCAAAGGATGTCAGGAATTTCCTCTTGGGAAGCACAACGCTTGATTACTCCATCTACACTCCTCTTGAACAGGAATGGTTCATCCCAAAAATAAAACTTGGCATCGTGTAATTTTTTTTTCTTTTGTTGCCAATTCATATCCTTAGGAATCACATTCGCTGCTAAATAATTAGCTAGATCAGCATACCATGAGAGTTCAGATGCAGCAAACAGGTGTTCATCAGGGAATTTTTCTTCAATTGGAACCTGCTTATCCCTATTTCTATCCTCAAGGGGGAGCCTAGACAAGTGATCAGCAATAACATTCTCTACCCCCTTTTTATCTCTTATTTCCAAGTCGAACTCTTGCAAGAGAAAGATCCACCTAATCAGCCTTGGCTTAGCATCGTGCTTAGCCAATAGGTGCCTTAAAGCAGCATGATCTGTTAAAACTATCACTTTCGAGCCTATCAAATAGGCATGGAACTTGTCCATTGCAAAAATCATAGCCAAGAGTTCTTTTTCAGTGGTCGTGTAATTAATTTGAGCACTGTTCAATACACGACTTGCATAATAGATTGCATGAAAGACCTTATTAATTCTTTGACCAAGTACAACTCCTATTGCGTGGTCACTAGCATCACACATTAGTTTAAAAGGTTCACCCCAATTGGGTGCAACCACGATAGGAGTTGTAACCAATCTCTCTTTCAAAAGTTCAAAGGATTTCATGCAATCATTATCAAAAATGAACTCAACATCCTTCTCCAGTAAATTGCATAGGGGTTTTGCAATTTTTGAAAAATCTTTAATGAATCTCCGGTAAAAACCGACATGACCCAAAAAACTTCTTATCCCCTTAGCATTTACTGGAGGAGGTAGATTTTTGATGACATCAATCTTTGCCTGATCTACCTCAATACCCTTTTCTGAAATCTTATGTCCTAAAACTATCCCCTCCCTGAACATGAACTGACATTTTTCCCAGTTAAGGATGAGATTAGTTTCTTGACATCTTTTTAAAACTTTACCCAGATTGGCAAGACATGCATCAAAGGATGACCCGTAGACCGAGAAGTCATCCATAAAAATCTAATGAAGTTTTCGACCATGTCGGAGAATATAGCCAACATACACCTTTGAAAAGTCGCGGGTGCATTACAAAGCCCAAAGGGCATTCTCCGATAGGCGAAAATCCCAAAGGGATAAGTGAAAGCAGTTTTTTCCTGGTCTACAGGATCGACACAGATTTGATTATAACCTGAATATCCATCCAAGAAACAATAATATGCATGTCCTGCTAATCGTTCTAACATTTGATCCATAAAGGGTAATGGGAAATGATCTTTCCGGGTGGCTTTGTTTAATCTCCTATAATCAATGCACACACGCCACCCAGAAACAGTGTGGGTTGGTATTAATTCATCTTTTTCAGACTTAATCACAGTTAACCCCCCCTTTTTAGGCACTACTTGCACTGGGCTAACCCAAGTGCTGTCGGAGATGGGGTAGATAATGCCTGCATCTAAAAGTTTGACTACCTCCTTTCTCACGACTTCCTGCAAAGTCGGATTCAGCCTCCTCTGAGGCTGAATTACTGGCTTAAAATTCTCCTTAAGGAGAATCTTATGCATGCAAAAACTAAGGTTAATCCCCTTCAAATCAGAGACACTCCATCCTAAAGCAGCTTTGTATTGCCTCAAAATCCTCATTAATTTCTCAGTTTCAGTTTCAGTCAAGGCATTACTAATTATAACTGGATAGAATTTAGTGTCATCTAAGAATTCATACCTGAGATTTGGTGGAAGAGCTTTGAGCTCTGGTACTGCACGTGCCTCCTTTTCATGCAACTTCAGCTCTTTCATCTGATCTGTCCTTGTGTAAGATGCAGGTGCATCCAATCTAGTCACCACCTTCTCCACCTTGAGATCTTCACTCTTCTCATTGGGAGCTCTCCATTGGATTCTTCATGGACCGGTAGACATTGAAAGAAACCTCTTCCTCATGAACCCGGAGCTTGAGCTCGCCCTGTTGAACATCTATGAGGGCTCGCCCAGTAGCTAGAAAAGGCCTACCCAGGAGGAGAGGAATGTCTGAATCCTCTTCCATATCCAAAATGACAAAATCAGCAGGGAAGATGAACTTGTCCACCTTGACAAGCACATCCTCCACTTTCCCATAGGGCCTCTTCACAGACCGGTCAGCTAGCTGAAGACACATCATTGTTGGCTTCACTTCCCCAATACCAAGTTTCTTGAAAATAGAGAGGGGCATCAGATTGATGCTTGCCCCCAAGTCGCACAGAGCCTTTCCAATGTCAAATCCCCCAATGTTACAAGGGATTGTGAAACTCCCAGGATCTTTTAACTTCTAAGGGAGCTTCCTTTGCAGAATTGCTCTACATTCCTCTGTGAGAAGCACAGTTTCATCATCTTGCATCTTCCTTTTGTTGGTCAAGAGCTCTTTCATGAACTTTGCATATGTGGGCATCTGCTCAAGGGCCTCCACGAATGGAATGTTGATCTGGAGCCTCTTGAACACCTCCATGAACTTGGCAAATTGCTTCTTATTTTCCTCCTTTTTCAACCGCTGAGGAAAAGGAACCTTGTGAGACATCTGTGGCTTCTTCTCTTCTTCCTGTGTTGCAGTTGAGTTCTTATTTTGTTGCACTTCAGGACTTGTTTCCTCAGCTAGTTGTGGTTGTTCCTTTACCTCTGCTTTCTCAATCGCTACCTCATCACTCTTCTTCCGTGGCTCCTCAAGAGACTTGCCACTTTGAAGAGTAATGGCCTTGCAATGTTCCCTGGGGTTTGGAATAGTGTCACTGGGAAAGGATCCCGGTGACCTCTCTGAAATCTGCTTGGAAAGTTGACCCATCTGAACCTCCAGGTTGCGAATGCTAGCACCTTGGTTTTTGAAATTGGCTCGCGTCTCCTCAACAAAATTAGTTGTCGTTTGAGCGAGCTTCTCAATTGCGGTCTCCCAAGGTGCCAGGTGCTTCTCTTATGGTGGCTGGAGTGCTGGACTGCGCCAAGAGAAGTTAGGGTGATTTCTATACCCTGGGTTGTAGGTGTTTGAGTACGGAGTGTTCCTCTGTCCTCCTCCCACAAAATTTACCTGTTCTTCGTTACCTGTGCTATTACTAACCTCAAATACACACTCACCATTATGGTGGTTGCCTTTACAGAAATCACATGTTAGTACTAAACCAGGAATATCAGAAGGGATAGAAGGTATACCTGTTGAAGCATTCATTTGGACCTGACCCAATTTCTGAGTCAATGCAGCTATCTGCTGCTGCATCTCCTTATTCTGAGCGAACAAAGCTTGCTCATTCTCAAGCTCCAAATCACTCTTCTTCAAGATACGCTTCCTGATAGTGGCCCAGCTACTGTTGTGAGCCATTTTTTCAAATAATTGTCTGGCCTCCCCCGGTGTCTTGCTTTCCACGGAGCCTTGTGATGCACAGTCAACCATGTGCTGGTTGGAGTGGTTCAACCTGTAACATCCCTTTTTTTATTTTAATAAATCTTAATGCAATTATAAAAATTAAGAAAATTTTTTGCAAGGTTTCGTCTATAATTCGGACTTTCCCAATACTATAATATGTGTATATATATATAACCTGTCAAAATCCAGACATTTATAATTAAGCAATACTTCATTACTTATGCTCACTATCATAAGATATTATCATCATCATGAAAGCAGTTGTTTTACAAGTCCATAAAAGTTCATAAAAGTCTACATACAATCCAAAAGAGGTTGTGATCTAAGAAACTGTGATTTACATCAAAAGGGTGGATGATTAGCCATCCTCACAACCTTTACATGTCATAGAAATATGTACATCAAAATGATAGCAAGAGAGTGAGCATCAAAATAAGAAACTACATAGTGCAGAAAGTCCAATGCATGCTAATGCAACTACACTCCATCAGGAGGAGCGTAGTGGTCCTCAGCAGAGGGAACAGTCGGTGGATCCTCGCTATACGTACCTAAAATATCAACATGTAAGGGGTGAGTAACTCGAATTTAGATTAAAGAAAACATTAGAAAATAATAATAAGACTTAACTAGGCATAAACATATTATCAAGCATTTTCAGAATGAATTTAACAATGGCAACATTCAATATAAAACAATACACACTCATAATATAATAATGCATTGAGCAATCACATGATTATGCTATGCACGTCACACTTGTAATGACTTAGTTCACAAATCTGATACCACACAATAAATTCCATTTTATTTCACTTAAACAATTTGATCGGATTTAATGAACTAACTCATTTATGCAATCTTCTTCCACACTTTCACTTTCATTTACACTTTGACACTTAGACACTTTCACACTTTACTTTAACAATTTACTTTAACACTTTACTTCAACAATTTCACATTCTCACATACACCCTCCACTCTGGGGAAAAATCGACCAGGAGTAAGTATTTCTCAACCTATAGTTGGATACTTCACCTCCACTTAGGAAGGTCCCTCATATCCGCTTGCACAACACTTCACCTCCACTTAGGAAGGTCCCTCGTGCAATTTGGGTTGATTTGTCCAAATTGGCTTTAGCAGAAATCACCCTCGACTGGCCAAAAGAAACCAAAGTAATAGAATTATTATAGTTTGCATAGAACCAATCCGCAACACGGGAATCAAACCCATGTCCTGTGCAAGATCAAGGTTCTCTATAATAATTCTAACAATTTACTTTTGTCCTCATCAATCCAAAGACGTGTGTTTTTCCCCGACTCCTAACGTCCCCTTTTCACCATGCATGATTCAACAATCAAGTACTTTTCAATTGAGATTGAAGCCCTTTTTATTTTTATCAAAAATCATTTTAGAGTGGCTCCTCTCAATTGAAAATCACTTGTCTCTAGGTTATGCCTAACTAGTAATATATTAAGTTCATAATTAGCAAACATCTCACAATATTTATACAAGCCACAATTATCAACTACAAATAAATTAAAGCATTAAACATAAACAATTACATACAAAATCTACCAACACTTAAGGTTTGCTAGACTAAACTAATTTCTCTCGATCCTAATTACAACAAATCACCTATACATACCTAACTAAGTGCCAATTACTAGTTTCTAACACTTCCCCTAAGCTAAACCCAAGCTAAACCCCCTTACCTCTTGAAGGGTAGAGGAGAACCTCCCAAATTCTAGAGAAAGCTCCAACCCAAAGCTCCTAGCTCCTTAATCCTTGCCCCTTAGCCTTTTTCCAAGCTCCTTTGTGACTAGAAGATCTCCAACCAAGGTTTACACATATTGGGGTTTAGGGGTGAATTGGGGAAAATGAGGAGAGGTAGAAATTGAGAGATTAAAGGGTAGAGAATTGATGTAGAGATGATGGGGGATTGATTTGGGGTTTTAATTTGGTAAAACTTGGGAGATTATGTGAAGAAATTGGATGCCCTAAGAGAAATGAGAAGAGGAACTCGTGCAAAGAGAGAGAAGGATACTGAGAAACTGATTTTGGAAAGGACGTGTTTATGACTTAAACACAGGGGTTAATCGATTAGTTTGGCCCTTAATCGATTAACATAGCCATTAATCAATTAGTGCCAGAATGTGCATCAAAAATTAATCGATTAAGCTACTCCTTAATCGATTAGTGGCTGAATGTTGCTTAAAATCTAATCGATTAAGGCCCTCGTTAATCGATTAACTCATTGAAAATGGCTTTCTTTCACACTTCTAAAACTCTTAAGCTATCATAACCCATTCTAACTTAGCTAAACACTAAGGCCTACACTCTAAACACAATCTAACCTATATATAACTCATTCTATCATACACTTAGCTAAATTCTAATTCTAAACACTTACTAATATCTATACAAATCAACACTTCTAAACGGAATCGAAATTGAGGATGTTACACAACCCGTCATAAAACAGTCGCATTTGCATCCACTCAGGTACAGAATGGTTGGGGCACCTCTTGAGCATTTGCTTAAACCTTTCCCATGCCTCATGTAAGGATTCACCATCTTGTTGAGCAAAGGAATTGATTTCTTGTCCCAGCTGAGCTTGTCTAGTGGGTGGAAAGTATTGATCAATGAACTTCATGGCCAGATCATCCCACGAAGTGATGCTCCCCTGTGGTTGAGTCCGGAGCCACTGATTAGCTTTCCCCTTGATTGGAGTCTAATATGTGATGTTTTTGTACCTTTTTTGCCTCCCTTTTACATAGTAAATGGCTTGTTTCTTGAGTAAATTGGAATAAAACAATGGAATTTTGTCATTATAATATTTCTGGAACCTTTTGATGTGTTTGGTTTGTTTTCAGGTATTTAAGCTCTTAAAACAATGATTTTTGCAAAGGAATGAAGAAGGAGAGCTTGATACTTGAATTGGGAAGAAAAAGAGAAAAAAAAATGAAGAAAAGTTGACCGTGGCGCCCAGGCGCGGGTCCCACACGCCCAGGCGCGGGTCCCACACGCCCAGGCGCGGGTCCCACACTCCCAGGCGCTGGCTGGGGTCAACTGGCCAATAATGAGGTGCATTTGGTTGATTTTTTCAGACAGATTTACGCCCAGGCGCAGGAGCTTCACGCCTGGGCGCGCAAAATGCGAGAAAGTGACACTGTTCGCTGTTTTGATCATAACTTGATCTACGCTTATCTAAATGAGGCGATCTATATATCATTTTAAATCTAAGGAAAAGATCTACAACTTTTCCAGAAATAGCCTTGCTAAAATTCGTCCATCTTGGGGGTCAAAATAAGTGCTGAAGTTGCTGTCAGACACAAATACGGGATTCTAGAAGGATTTTAATGATAAATTCTATTTGTAGATAAGATTCTTAAAGATTAGTTTATTCTAATAGGATCTTATCATATTATATTCAGATTTAGGATTAGTTTTATTAAAATAAAAATCTTATCACATTAGATTGAAAATTATGTTAGTCTTTATCTATATAATAATAGGATTATGATTCATTCCGGGAAGGAGAGACACTCATACAACTCCAGAGAATAATAGTAGATTAGGATTTGAGACTTGGAGAAGGAGCAGAGTTTTGGAGAGTTTTTGTGAAGAACACGAAGTTAGCTCAAGGATTCATGGTAATTATTTTTATCATGTTTATTGTGTTTTCTCTTGTAAGTATGAACTAATTCCATCCCGCCTTTCACCTTGTCAAAGAGTCATTTATTTTAATTTCTGTTTTTAATTACAAATTCATAAATCCTTTGTCTCGTTCACTAAGTAATATTAATTAGGTGGAATTAATTAAACGGTCACTCCCTTGGGTACGATACTCGGACTTCATTGTCTATATTACTCGTACGATCTGGTACACTTGCCGGAATCTCCCAACACCCCTTCAATGAAAAAGGGAAAAGTCTCAGCCTGATTGCCTCATCACTAGCACCCTGAATTCTGAAAAAGTCCAGGTAACTCAAGAAGTTTGCAATATGATCATTCGGGTCCTCATCCGGGCCACCACAAAAACTGACTCTGCTGTAACAAGTTCAGATATGCTCCCTTGATGTCGAAATTTGGAGTGTCGACAGCAGGTCGCACTATGCTTCTGCCACAAACATTCGGGTTGACCAAGGCGTAATCAGCCAAAGTATGCCTATCAACTGGGGGTTCGCGTGCGCGCTCAGCTTGGCGCTCGCGCTCAAGTGCGCGTTCAGCTTCACGTTCACACTCTTCAGCCATTGCTCTTGCTTGTCTCTTTCTCTCTCGCTGTGCTCGTTTCATTAGCTTCTTCGCTGTCAACTCAATCTCAGGATTGAATTGAAGACTGCTATAATCACCTACAGATCGCAAGTGCATATACCAATCTCGGCAAAGAGGGTTAAAAGCACCTGTTGATAATAAATAGAGACAATTAAGAATAAAAGGCTAAAGTAAAATTCCACCAAATAACTACGAAAAAGTACCGAAAATTTATTTAAATCTAATTACAGTCCCCGGCAACGGCGCCAAAAACTTGTTGGGATTCTGGCAAGTGTACCAGATCGTACAAGTAATAAAGTGATAAATAGAGTATCGTTCCCAACGAGGACTGAAATTGATTCTAATAATTCTCACCTATTCGTAGTCACTAAATGAAATTTAAATTGGAATTCAATTGATTGAGAAATTGTTGATTCAATTAAATAAAAATAAATAAATAAAACGATTCTTAAACAAGGAGAAAGAACGGGACGTAGTTTCGATGAAGGTTCCTAAAACGTTTAACAACGAATTAATTTGTTTTCCTAAATTCTGAATTTGTTTTGAAAAAGTAGGAAACGCCTAATGTCTTAGAACGTCTTCGTATTTTAGAGATTAATCTCCCAATGATGTCTCAAGGGAGCCTTAAAACCTAACCCTTAATTAAGTTCAATCAAAACTCATAAAAATTATTCAATTCATAAGAAATATGTCTATCCCTATGCAATTGAACTGTTTGATTATTGGGCACAATCCTAAATTAATATGTCTATTAAATTAGGATTCCTATGTCATGACTGCGCACTTTCATGAACAACAATAAAAATATAATCAAACACAGAATTCATAATGGAAAGACAAAATCAATTCATTGCATAACATTAAAAAGGTTCCATATTCATCTACTCCTACATCCCAAAGAAGGATTTAGTTCATAATTGAGAGAAAAAATCAATAAAACTGATAAAAGTCAACATAATTACCACTAATCCTTGCCTCTAATCTCCGTTCTTCACAAAATCAATGCAAAACTCTGCTCCCAAGTGTTCTGAATCAATCCCTAATTACCAATCTTAGTATTTTAAAGTCAAAAGAAAACCCAAAACCCTTCCAAATCCCTAAAAGATATAAATTTGTGTTATGATATCTGCGGCCCTCGCCCAGGCGAGAATAAGGCTCGCCTGGGTGAGTTTTAAACTGAGAAGACCCCACTTGTTTTAAACAATTGACCTCACTCGCCTGGGCGAGTGGTAACCTCACCTAGGCGAGTGGTAACCTCGCCTGGGCGAATCTGTACTTCTTCCGAAGTTTTGCTTCGACCTCCTGATTCCAAGGCTTGCTTTTTCCTTCTTTTCCATAAATCATCAAATTAAGCCTCCAAAACCTGAAATTCAGACAAATTTGATACAAAATCCACAAGGATCTCGTTCTCCACATTAGACATCAAAATTTCAATCTTTTTCCTAAAATACTTGAGAAACAAGCCAAAATTACTAAGAAAGAGGGTTAAATATCATCCAAAAAAATCATTTATTGAGCTTAAATCACTCCCTCAAACTGATCTAAAATATATCTAGAGTTTTTAAACTTATGAATGAGGTTAAGAATGAGGACCTTGTATATATTTACTTTAGAGACTATTGTGGACAAGTTTGGGGAAGAAATGGCACCTTATGGGTTTGAGCTGTGCCAAAATTTGGTAACATATATCTGCCAAAAAAGTTATGCTTTTTACGGAGCAAGTATTTTTCTCTTTAAAAACATTGCAATTTTATCTGTAATGTAACCATGTAAACCTTAGTCTAATAAAAAAATGGGAAAAAAAGTGTCAAACAAAGTAAGATATGGATGATCAATTGCTTTTGAATGACTCAACATCTTCCAAGGCAATGGTTGCAGGCCTGTAGCTGGCTTTTGTATCCTTTCTTCTCAGTTCTCTCATTCCAGACATCAATTTTTTGGCAGGAAACTTAAGTAAACAATTTGACGAGCTAAGTTGAAGTTAACTGAGCAGTTGAGGACTCGAGGGTACCTTCCCTCTGATAAGACACCTTTCAACGGGGAAAAAAAGGTACATGTCAATACTATAATTAAAGGCTTAATTATTGCCTTTTTCCAATGAACAACAACAGAAGTGCTTAAAGAAGAAATGACTTTATACAGGTCTTAAAATAAATGACCAATGATAATACATAACTTTCAATGCAAGAATACTCTAAAGATGTTAACGTGGTCCAATTGTTATGGCTTTTTTCTCAGTTAGGTAATTTTTATTTATGCTTACTAAAAGCTTGTTGCTCTACATTTATATTAACCTTAGACCCTCCTGCTATTTTCTTAAAATTATAGCCTTGAATAATTTAATATGCTGAGTACTAAGGACTAACAACTCGAATTATCTCTTCCTATTTTACATGGATTTGGAAAGTAGTTAGCACATATTCCGACTTTTTTTCCCTCCCATAACACCTTTTTATGATGCATTTACAGTGGTGTAAAAATTTTGGTGCACGAATAACAGAACTGCCATGCAATACTTTTCTCAGTTTCTGTCATGTAATGTAATGTTCAACTACATAAATACCACTTCCTATACACAGTGCTCCATCAAATGGAGACCTCAAAATTGCATGAGTTCTTATGATTCTTATTCACCCGAGCTGTAATGTAGTGCCCTGGCTGTTGTACAAGATAGTGGTTATTTTTTAGTGTTTAACTTCCATATAGCTAATTTATTCTTTTTGTGCATTTTTTAAGATTGATTATGATTGTTTATGTGAAAAATCTTGAGAGAATGGTATAATTTTTTATTTTGATACCAAGCAAGTTTAATCTTTTTTAAGTTTAAGTTTAATTTTCTTTTTATTTAAGGTTTTTTTAAGTTTAATTTGATATTAGTGGCTTTTCTTATCGACCTTTATTCTTGATCCTGGTGGTTCATTGTGATCGGTTCCATTGAAGTATTTAGAGAACTATTTCAAGTGTACTTAAGCAACTGACTAATTTTTTTATGAGTTTTCTTAACCTCAGCCCTAGAACCCAATAATGGAAGTGTTTTTATTTTTAAAACTAAACACAATAAACTTTCAACTTCATAAATACACAATTTTCCATGAAACACTTCCACTATTGGATTCTTATCCTCAGCCCTAAGAAAACCCTTTTTTTATTATATTTTATTGAACAATTTTCATCTCTCTGCCACATTACTCACTCTTACTGCCTATCACTTATTTTTACAGGTTATGATGACACAATTGTGTGAGCGAAGGCATGATATGCAACTAGCACCTTCAACCAAGTAGCATCACGTTTTGGAATGTTTGAATGAACATTGGTTTGTTTTTTATTTTTTTAATGTTTGATTTTACTATTAATGAACTTGATTTTCATCTTTATTCTAATTCTGCAAAGTAACTGTCATCAGGAATACTGATAGCCAAAAATCAATTTTGTGAAGTATTTATGCATAAGTTATGGGAGATGGAAAAAAGCCACATTATTTTTGCACTGTACAATTTGTACCACTCTTTGACATTTTTTAAAAAGCATAGAACTCAAATTTTAAAAGAGATTTCTCTGGTCATCCGACATAAGATTAGGCTTTTGGTTCTACTTGGTATAGAGCCCACACTTTTCTTAATGGATTTCTCTTTATAAAACGTTGAAAAATGGGGTGATTTGTTTTATGAATGATTCTTTATACTCTTTGCTTCATGAATGATTCTTTATACTCTTTCTTTTTTTTACTTTGTGAGAAGAATTATATGTGCTCCTGTCTGTTTGTAATCGTCTTCTCTTCGTCTCAACGAATTTCTTAATTTATGTAAATAAGAAAAAACTAACAAAATATAGTAGCTGTGACAGCCTGATTTAGCAACTTGAATACCTTTCATTTAGGAAAAATTTGGGATTTTTTTCAAAGCATTGATGACATGGACATGAAGCAATTTCACAAAACAATTTGATTTCAATATTTTCATTATAAAACTTATATGTCCCGTAACACGTCATCCCTCAAGTTCCAAATCGAGATGTTACCAATATCACGTTTTGAAACTCTTTCTTCCATTATTATTAAATATTTTGTTTGTCAAAATAAACCTTGTTTCATAAATATTACTTCTAAATCTAGTCACATCCATCAGAGTTATAAATTCTTCCAAAACGTGTTGTCTCATAAAACAGTTACATCAGAGTAGAACCATTTCATCTTAGTACATCTCAAGAATGTGCATTACATACTAAAAACATAACTAGAACCTATATTGCAGATCATCGCCTTCTCCTGGCACTCCTGCCAACTTGAACAGCTCTTCCGCATCCTCTAATCTCTCCTCATCATCATCGGGAAACGTTGGACTCAACGTACACTCCTGGTCCGTCAACACTAGCTTAATCATCATGTCTCACACATTTGATCCTGCAAAGTGAACAGTGGGTCGATGACCTCTAACCCGATGGATCCACGCCATCTCCAACCGCTAGAGTCAACTCCCAGCCTCCGTCGTTCAATGGGCACATGGAAATCTTGATGTTGTACGCCATCTGCAATTGCGTGGTATCGAATACCAACAGAAGAAATAGGGCAAAAGAGAGAGTGAGCGATCCCGAACGATTTCTCGTCGACGAGTGGAATTACAATGGGCACAAATATTAAGACAAGCACATGATGAAAACATATCAACAATCACATACACAACATAAGTCACCTCATCATCATCAACATCATCATTATTGTTACACAGTGATACTTTCTTTCGCGTCATCCTCTCTCTTCCTCATTCATCTCTTTCTTTACTTGTTTCACAATGCCACATCCTTGGTACTTCCTTGCCTCTTGACCTTTTCCATTTCCTTGATCAAAACCCTCTTATACTTTAATCTCTTATTCTAAGAGTCTTTTCAATAATTAAGCTTACTTTATTTTTATCAAAGCGCATCCAGTGATGATAGGGGAAATTAAGGAAATGTCATCGAGGATTTAGTTAGTACACATACATCTCCTCCAATCCTTCCAAACCTAATCGAAAGCAAACAGGAGTACAGGAACCTTAACCCACGCATGTCGAACAACCGAGAAAATCCAACAACATATGTATTTGTCAAGGCCACAACCGTACGGGTCGGCCATCATGACAATCAACATTTTATGCGACATCTCAAGGGCCCAACACCAATCGACTGTCCGCCTCGTTCAGGTTCCCCCTCACCGTTCCAAAATTGATCAAGGGGGTGATAGTACTTTTTTAGTTCCGGGTGTAGAACACGTTACAATCCATTGGGCAATAATCCCCGATCACATATAGACTCATTCTGCCTAGAAACGCACTCTAGGTTAATTGACGTTTCACCGTCATCACCCTCCCCTATCACAGCCACTCACCTGAGTATCCGCAGATAAACATGGTATCTTCCTCTCCACTATTCGCACTCAACTCGCCGTGTTATATAATGTCTTTTAATTGTCTTATTAGTATTTTATTAATCCTATGGTTCGGACAAGTCACCGTTGTTCATTCCTTCGGTGATCCTCGACCTCTAATCAAATCTTTCAAAATCATTATCGGGTAATTGTAAAAGGACCTTTACTTTCTCAGATCAAATCCAACTTTTGAATACACTTTAAATACGTCAAAATCATTCTAGCACACTTAATAAAACACTTTTAAACAATTTCTTTGGTTGCTGGTCTTTTCCGGACAGCCACGAACCAAAGCCCGAAAACATCGAAAATCTTCGTCTTTTCAATCCGATTTTTCTCTAAATCAAATACCATTGAAAACTCCAACTTTAAATCAATTGAAAAAAATCTTTAGAATTAAATACGACCTAAATAAATTTGGGGTAGCCACATAGCCATTCCATAAATCACTTTTGTAAAATCCGGAAACACCGAAAAACAACACTTTAAATCCTTTTAATACTTTGCTTAAAAATGACACTTAAAACAATTTGTTTTTCACACCCAATACCATGAAATCAATTAGGGCAGCAACCAATATGCTCAGCACATTACACTTATGCAAACCTTTTCAAAAGTCAATCAACTTCAAAGGATATATAGCACATAATCAAACACAACACTTTAACTTAGCTAAATAATTCATTTTCTTTTTATTTCTTAACCACACAAATAGTTCCAAGACAAGTGAACACTTAGGTAATTTAATTAGCATGCATCACATAACAAGCCAATTAATATACATATATCATATAAGACAATCTCATCTAAAACTAAAAACCTAGGCCGAGTAACAATCGTAAATAATTACCTTGCAAACTCATTCATGCATAACCTAAGCATATCATCGAACAACCAGTCATTCAGTTATTTCAAGGCATTATGATCATCATACAAATCCAGTCAAGTCACAAAATGCACAAAAGTTCACACATGTCCAAAAAGTATCAAATTGAGCATTAGTTTGATTACGGGAAAAACACAAAAGATAAAATCCAAAACCATATCCAATCAATTCATTTAAATCCCAAAATTTGCAGAACACATACACATATATCAAAGTTCAACATATAAAATTTTCAAGTCATTTGAACATTCAGAACCTAAGTTTCACATCAAATTTTGCCTTTAAATCCAAGCAGGTCTGTTGTTGACCTGAGGCTAAAATACCACAATTAAAAATAGTAAATCAACTCCGAATTACATGAAAATTGGTACAAACGGTTCACTGTTAAGTCATACTTTTTCAATTAATTCTGCCACTAAGTCTGAAAAATCTGAACCAAACGGTTCACTATTTTGCCTTTAGTAAAATTATTGTGGTGGACTCGGCCTAGCCGAGGTCCTCAGAACCCTTGCCCAAGGCCTCACGGCCCTACAAGAAGCCCTCTGTGTGCTGGGCCGAGCTCAAGGCTCAACGGCCGAACAAATACCAGATACGGGCCGACCTCATACTCCCACCCAGGTCCGACTTCCCTGTCCGACACCTCCCAGAGTCCGACACCAAGGACAGGATGACGTATCTCACCTTATCCACAAGGACAGCTCATCACCTTATCCACAAGGACAGCTCACCCACTCATAGCTCAGTACAGGCTGGCCCTACTTGGGCCTAAAGCAAGCCCATTAGGGCAACCAGCTCCCCCTATAAGTAGCTCCGTACTGCATGGGGCTCAGGTACGTCCTCTAACCCTAATTGTCACCCTCACACACCAGTGATTAGGGTTACTTCTTGGCTTTCCCCTTAGCCACTTGAGGACTCCCAACAAACATCACACAGAAACCCTAGACAGAGGCTCTTTTGAAGGTCTTCCCTAACCCTTGGAGGACCTCACCGTCTAGGACATCACATTGGCGCCGTCTGTGGGGAAAGGAAAACTTCATCCCCACCCAGAAGATTCTACCATGTCTGAGGAACAACCTGTCCAGAGGAGAAGGAGGGGGCGTCCAAGAAGGGTGCCGTCAACTGAGGACCTGCTCCTGCATCTTGAAGCCAATAGGGCAGCAAGGTCCTCACCACCACCCCCTCCGCCACCTCCACCTCCTCCCCCGCCACCACTCCCGTTTCCACCGCCACCCCCACCCCCAGAGTTCACCCACACCCACAGTGGACCATACACCATCCACACCGGAGACACTGCAAATCCAACTCAGCACCAGGGAGGAGGTCGGCGCGTGCAGCTACGCTCCGAGCTCGGAGAAACCAACACAGAACAGCACCGCCACCGTGGCGAACGTGCCCACTCTTTCAGCACTACACATCGCTCTCACTCTCGTCAATCTTCCCTCTCTCGAGATGTAGAGCTCTTATCCTTGATGAGACAACAGATGAGGATCGTAGAACAGCAGGGAAAAGCCATCGCAAATATTCAGCAAGCTACTATGCAACGTTTGGCTGAACGAGCAGTTGTTCAAGCTCCAGCCCAAAATGAACTTCCCCCCCACCTCCCCCACCGACACAACCCCCGTCACCCCGCAAACCTTTGCAACACCACATACAACCATTACACGACTTACACCACCCCTTGACCACCAATAACAATATTCAGATGATTCCCACCCTGGGCACCCCTTTACACCAGCCGTCATGGCTTACGAACCACCACCTGGGTACCTCGGACCCAGTAACATCCCCAGATACAATGGCCTAACAGACCCTCGGGAGCATGTCCTTTCTTATGAGGGAGCTGTGAACTTCCATGGTGGAGGAGATCAGCTCAAGTGTCGAGCTTTCTCTATGACCCTCCAGGCCCCGGTCCTCCGATGGTACTCAACATTACCCAAGAATTCTGTCAACAACTGGGCAGAAATGAAGCGAGTCTTTCTCAACAGGTACACTGCTAGCTGTGTGCAACCCAGATCGGACCACACGCTAGCAACAGTGACGCAAAAACCAGAGGAATCTTTGTGTGCTTACCTGCACAGGTTTCACAGCGAATCCAGCTCAGTCCCCAATCTATCTCCCGAGGTGGCTGTCCTCCTCCTAACTCAAGGCCTGGCCGAGGGAGGATTCAAAGACTCATTGATTGGGAAGCCGCCGAGAGATATGGCCGAGCTGAGGCAGAGATCTAACAAATACATCAACCTTGAAGAATTCAACAAAGGACAGTCAAGTAGGATGGAAAACGCTCAAGCCGCCTCGCAGAACACCCTCCCCCGAGGTCGTCCTCGCGGTAACAGGGATGATAGAGGAGGAAGAGTGAACCAAGGAGACCGAGGTCGCCCTCACGTCGGCCAGCAAGAGGACCGCCGACGTTCGTACATCACTAAGTATGATTCTTACACCCCCCTGACGGTTCCAAGGTCTCAAGTCTGGAGAGAGACCGTGCAAACCGAACTCAGGAGCGTACCTCGGCCTCCTTTCCTCAGAAACCAAAGTAATATCAGGGACAGGACTAAATACTGCAGCTTCCACGACGGGTATGGTCACCATACCGATCAGTGCACCTGGCTTCGAGACGTCATCGAAGACATGGTGAGGAGGGGCAAGCTGCAACAGTATGTGTGGGAAGCGGTGGAGAGAAGAGGCCGAAGAAGGTCTCGCAGCCCAGACAACGACAAAGGAAAGGCCAAAGCTGATCCCTCTCCGAAAAAGAAAGAAGAAGAACCACAACGAGTAAACATGGTCGTGGTTCAAGATCTGGACAAGTCACCAGAAAACTTCCGAGTTGAAACCATCTCAGGAGGTTTTGCCGGTGGCGGAGAAAAGAGGGCAGAAAGGAAGAGGTACGTCAATCAGGTCTTGGCTGTTCACCACAAACCCGCCTATAAAAAACCATCTCGAAACATCCCCATCATTTTTTCTGACCAAGATATGGAAGACATCATCCCGGATCACAATGATCCTATGGTGATCACGGCGTTGATCGGCAATTTCGAAGTCGCCCGAGTTTTCATCGATCAAGGAAGCTCGGCCGACATTCTCTTTCTTCATACATTTCAAGCATTGAAGCTGAGGTCAGCCGACCTCGTGCAATTTGAAGGCAATCTCATCAGCTTCACAGGGGAGGCAATTCGCCCCCTGGGAGCCATCCATCTCCCGGTAACCTTAGGCAACCAGCCTTCGGCCCGAACGGAGATCATCAAATTTTTAGTTGTTGATTCTGAATCCCCGTACAACGTGATACTAGGGCGAACCTGCCTGCAGGCTTTTTGGGCAGTGGTTTCAACGGTTCACTTGGCGATGAAATTCGTTGGTTCTGACGACAAGGTCGTCACAGTCAAAGCCGACCAAGTGAGAGCCCGGCTCTGCTATAATGCGAGCCTACGGGAAGTAAAAAAGAAGCAGAAAGAGCTCACCGATCAGACATTGGCCAAAGGAAGAGTTCTATTGGCTGATGTTCAGGTCGGACAAGATGTTTTCAGGTCCTCCCCTCGAGGGGGATGGTCAACAATCCCCCTCGATCCTTCCAGCCCTGGCAAGGCTGTCAAAGTAGGTACCAACATCCCCCAAGAAATCCAAGGTGCAATTAAGGAAAATCTCTCTCCCCTTCCAGTTCTCTCCAGCCCTCCGCAAGGGGAGAACCTTTTCATTTATTTAACTATCGGTGATCCCGCCCTCGGCTTGGTTTTGTCCCGAGGTGAGGGCCGAAGCAAGTACCCCATCCACTCTTTGAGCCGAGGTCCCGAGCTCTGGTGTTTCAAGATGAAAAACATTGCATTTTGTAAAGCTGCCAACAATTTCCAAGTATCGGTCGAGAACCGCGACATCCCTCATCGGTCCCTATCGGCCGCGCTCTACCCGACCGATGCTGTCATCTCCTTCGAACGAGGGTTTCAGACCTTCCAATGGAGGGATAGGCCCGAGGTTGAGAGTAAGAATCTGATACCGGCCGAGGAGGTCCGAGAAGCCACCTCTGTCCAGAAGAAGATAGCGAAAGAAAGGCTAGCCAACCAAGACAGCAAAACTGTGCTCGGAGACCTCGGGCTCCGAAGAGCAGATATTGGTTTGGGGATTTGAAGGGAAGTAAAATGTGCTCGGAATCAAGAAAGCTCCAACAGAGGCGTTTCAAAAACATACTCTGGGGCACACGAGCTAGAAATTCTGGAAGGAACCGAGCTCAGGAATTCCCGAAAACGTCGCAAAACCGAGAACCTACTTCAGTTAGGTTTACCTCGGAAATCATCAGCAACACCACCAGCTAAAGTTTAGGTTTAATTTTAAAATTTTGTTCATGTTTTTTCATTCCCATTGTGATATATTCACTTCTCCAAAAGGCAATGTACTCATGTCCACAATTAATGAAAAGTACAAACTTGCTCATACTCAAGTGCCACAGTTTTATATACGTACGTACTAGCTTCTCATTTAGCACTAGCCACCTAAATGTTGCATGGCGCTATGCACAGCCAACGTCTCCTAGATAAGATCGGCTCATATGCACAGTGTACAAGGGACACCCGGTAAAGTACAGCTTGCTGTGAAATGTTCTCACATAACTTCACTCAAGAACCTCTTTTACATCGGGGACGAGGACTCCCACCTCGGCTAAGGTGGGAGAATCCGAGATCCCTACCGTATGCCCTTATATACAGTACCTTTTTTCAGAGGAAAACTTATAAGATTACTGCACTTACTGAGTCGTCCGAGCTTAACATAATTAAGTTTTAAATCCGATCAAATCCGAATACAACAAGTCAAAAAGGACTTGTATTCTCAAAAACATTTTTACTTGGTTATTTAAACAAAACGCAACAAGTCTCAAAGACTTACGTTTTTTCACAGCGTAAATTCACTTGATAATCCGACATCGAATCAAGCTCAGATCCGAGGTATCCTTCGCAAACATGCAACGAGTTTATTAAATAAAACTCGCATTTGTGAGACAAGTCAAAGAAAGAACTTGCACAAAAGTGACCTCGGACACCATGAGTATGCAACAAGTTAAACAGAGGATAGCTTGCATTCCTGAAGACGAGTGCGGATCCGCGGTCCAAAGAATAAACGTGCAACGAGTTAAATAAACTCGCATTCGTGCAACAAGTTAGAGAAAAAACTTGCATAAAAATGACCCCGGACTCTATACGTATGCAACAAGTTTAAGTACAAAACTTGCATAAAAATGACAACTTGCAACAAGTTAAAATTGAAACAAACTTGCATTGAAATGAAATGTTGTGCACAATCAGCAGAATAAAAACATTGTCAAACATGTTATACAAAAAACATAGACACATCGCAAGCCGCCCAGCATAAGGGACTTATGCTGCTTCATCTTCAATATCGGACAGGACAACCGAGCTCGGGTCGAACTCTTCATCCGGTTTTTCCACCAGGGGTTGGGAAGGTTCTCCTCAGGTTGATTGAGGTCAACCTCGGCCCCATCCTTATCATAATCAACCATCTTCTCATCCTCCACCCTGAACCCGGCGGAAGCGCCAACAACCCGAATTCGGAGTCCTTGGTTCAAGTGGAGAATCTGCTCTACGACTCCAGCAAAAATTTTGATCCCCGCCCTCTCGAAATTGAAGTCTGCCTCAGATGCTGCTATCTTATGCTTAAGAGCTTGAGCAACTCTTCTTTTCAGCAGGGTCCTCACCTTCTCCACCTCGGCCAGGCCTTCCTGCCAACCAGCCTCCTTGGCATCTGCCTTTGCTTGAACCAGGGCCTCCTCTTGATTCTTCAGAAGCTCTCCCATCTGCTGGCGGTGCCTCTCTTCCAGTTCGGCCAGCTTCTGTTCAGCAGAATTCTTCCTGTTCTTCAGCTCCTCCACCTCGGCCATCATATCAGATCGAGCCTTCTTTTTGGTTGGTGACACACCTTCGGCCACATCGTCTGCGACCTCGGCCAACACATTAAACATCATGGTCGACCTCTTCAATTGACAGGCCATCTCCTCGGCCATTCTTTTCCATTCAGCTCCCGACATTTTAATCAAGGCTTCTTTGACCGAGGGCTTGGCCATTGTGGTCGCCGGCCTGGGGAGTATATCAGTTCCCTTCCTCGGGCCTGCCGGCGATGGTGGGGTACCTACAGCAGTCACCAACTCGGTACTGGGAGTTGGAGATTGAGGAGGAGGAGCGGCAATAATCACTGCGGGCGGAGTTGGATGAAGAGGAGCCGAGTCGTTTGAGGCCGTATCGGTGGAGACCTCGGCGGACATGGCTTCATTGGAGGAGACCTCGGACTTTTTCCTCTTGCGAGCCTCCAATGCTGCTCTCAGCGCTCTGGACGACATATCCGACCAATGTTTTTCTGCAACCCAAAAGATAAAGAAAGGTAAGTAAGAAAGTTGAAAGAAAATGTACAAGTGTAAGGGTAAAAGTAACTACCGATTCTGGTCAAGACTTCGTTGTCAGGACACTTCATAAAAACTCCTATGTCAAGCTGGAATTTCCGAGCTCGATATTCGGTTTGGAAATGATGGGCCGTCACGGCCTCATCAGCATCAAGGGTTACGCCCGACCACCCCTGCGGCGTGCTGACATGACGATTGAAGAACTCCGGGGTCCACTCTAAAGGGAACCTCGGACCGTCTCGGCTCGAAACCAAGGTAGCCCTGTTCCAACGTACTTGTACTTGAAAAACTTGGGTTTGAAATGCTTCCAGGATTCCGAGAACATGCCGAATAACCCACAGTGAGCTCGGGCCTTAGCCGATACCCAAAGGCGACCAGTGACCCCGTCCTTATTGCTGACGAACGGGTTGTACATCCACAGGAATAGCCGAACAGTGCATACCAAATTCCTGGCTCCGCAGTACTTTTGGAATGCTCGGAGAAACGACCAAGTATTGGGGTGAAGTTGGGAAGGAGCCAGCCCGAGCTCGTTTAAGACCCTCATTTCCAGATCGGTGAACGGGAGGGTCACGCCGAGATTGTGAATCAGGTCGGCATAAAAGAAGAAGGAATTATTATCAGTTCGGCTGCATATCCTGTCATTTGCCGAACAGGGGAGTACTTCGTAAGAGGTCCCGGTGGCGTCCCCTGGGCAAGGCAGCATGGCTCTCCTCACCTCGACAAGCTTGTCCTCAGAGCAAAAGTTGGACTGGACTCCTTTGGGCTCCACGTCGACCCACTCGTATTGATCGGCATCGAAAGGCGCAGGATAGAGCTCAGGTCCTCTGACGCACTTCCTGGGCGGCATGGTACCTGTGGAAGAACAGGGGAGCTCGGCGTTAGTCTTACGGGTTACAAAAAATAACCCCCCAGAGAACCCCCTCGAAGTTGTTCCGAGGGGCGAGCATCTCCCCTCTACCACAGGTACCCCCCGTTCGTACATCCCCTCTTGCTCCATCCTCTCGAAGTCGGCACGCTCCCTACCGTCAACAAACTCGGCCCAGGCGTACTGTCGTATCCACTCCCTCTTCTCCTCCCAATCCCGAGGATAGATTACCTCAACAGGATCAACCTCTAGAACCCGTCTCTCATATTTCTGCCTATATTCCCTTTGGCGACGGAGCGCCTCGTCTGCCTCCGTGGAGGAACAGGACGAGGAGGAAAAGCCGTCCTCCTCCTCACTACTGCTAGATGACAGGGAGACTACCCCAACCCATTTCCTAAACCATTCCCTACTCATACTGAACCCAATCTACTCCCTTGGTTTTCTGAAAAATAAAGACAAAAACGAGTATCAAAAACCCTCCAAAAAACCCAGAAATACCAGAAACTCCCAATATCAATCCCCAAGATCACAAACCCAAAAACCAGAAAAAACACCCCATAAACAAAAAGTATCAACCCTCCTCATGCACACCACAAAACAAAACAGGAACAGGAAACCCAAAAGTTCTTAATCCCTCCCTCGAAGGCCAATACAGAGAACCAAAAGCTGAAGAAAAGAAGAAAATAATGGAAAGAGGAGCAAGAAGAAACTGTACCTGGAGAGGATAATGTGAATAAGAATAAAACTTGCAAGATCAGACGACTCCTGGAGAGAAGAGGGAGAAGAAGTTGCAGTAATGGATGTACGGATTTGGTTTTGGGAGAGAAGGAGTTGCAGCGAAGGAAAAACGAGTGGGAGAGGAAGAAAAGGATACTGGGTGCACAAAAAATGAGATTTGTGAGAGAGAGAGAGAGAGAGAGGAACAGTTTTGGCAGTTTTGAGTCAAAGAAGGAGAAGGGAAACCGTTTTCCCCCCACTTTCGAAATATGGGCCTGACCCAAGAGGCCCAACCCAGCGTGCAGCCGCACATACCAGGACACGTGGTGCATAACAGCTGGAATCACGAACCTCGAGCAACGTCGCAGTAATGGCGACGCTTCGTTAGGTGGAATCTCTGACACGTGTCAGATGCGAGAATGCAAGCGTCACTTCGGACCAGGCGAAAGGACAGCTCTCAGACCTGCTCCATCATGATGAAAAGACGTCAGAGACAGCTGGATCCAGCTCTTGGCAGCTCATCGTCCGAACGCCCTAGAACCTCGGAACAAGGCTCAGATAGCCTTGACCGAGCTGGGGGGCTTATGTGGTGAACTCGGCCCTTATGTGGTGGATTTGGGAAAAGGACCCAAACCAGGACCTCGGGACAAGGCTCAGATAGCCTTGGCCGAGCTGGGGGGCTTATGTGGTGGACTCGGCCTAGCCGAGGTCCTCAGAACCCTTGCCCAAGGCCTCACGGCCCTACAAGAAGCCCTCTGTGTGCTGGGCCGAGCTCAAGGCTCAACGGCCGAACAGATACCAGATACGGGCCGACCTCATACTCCCACCCAGGTCCGACTTCCCTGTCCGACACCTCCCAGAGTCCGACACCAAGGACAGGATGACGTATCTCACCTTATCCACAAGGACAGCTCATCACCTTATCCACAAGGACAGATCATCCACTCATAGCTCAGTACAGGCTGGCCCTACTTGGGCCTAAAGCAAGCCCATTAGGGCAACCAGCTCCCCCCTATAAGTAGCTCCGTACTGCATGGGGCTCAGGTACGTCCTCTAACCCTAATTGTCACCCTCACACACCAGTGATTAGGGTTACTTCTTGGCTTTCCCCTTAGCCACTTGAGGACTCCCACCAAACATCACACAGAAACCCTAGACAGAGGCTCCTTTGAAGGTCTTCCCTAACCCTTGGAGGACCTCACCGTCTAGGACATCACAATTATCAAATCAACTCCAAATCTCCTCAAATTTTATAGAGAATCGCAAGACACGCCCAGGAAGCTACCATAAAAATTTCAAGCCATTTAGAGCAATTTAAGTTCAAAAATTCTGTTCACTTTCAATCCGAAAAGCTTATTTTTCCGAAATCGTTTTTACCAAAATGAATTCAATACACTTAGCAAACCAATTCCAAAAATCACATAAAAATTCGTAAGACTACAATTAGCATCACGAAAACAGCGACCAAGTTTCATAGTCATTGAATTTGAGGAAACAGTTTTCATTCTAGTCTTTTGCCATTAAAAATACAAGTTTTTCTTAAACATTCCTTAACAACCAAAATTCATTTAAAATAACAAAACACTTCCAAATCACTCAAAATTGTCTAGAACATAGTGAAATAACAGTAAGGACAACATATGAAATTTTCAAGGCAATCGGATCAGCACAACTATTATTTAGCAAAACTTCCTACAAGCTAAGGCAATAAGCTTAAAAAATCAGCATAGATGCTTCATATCATTTGCTATTTTATTCACACACATCCAACACTTAAATGATTTTATTTCCTACTTCAAACATACATTATCATGCACCAAAATCACAATGTTCCAGCCCCACTTTTAGCTCACACAAACATGCATTTTTCAAACCAAGTTGATTCATTTTCTAATTCAATTTCTTTTTCAACCAATTACTCAAATCAGCCTATCATTTTCAATTAAACATAAACCAAATGCACTTAACTAAATAGTCCAAAGACACAACTTTCTACACTTAAGCATACACACACACACAAAACCGTATAGCCCACATATATGTACAAATCAACACAAGAATCAATTCATCAATTGTTTTCTTCAAAACTGAATTATAAGACATGGAAATAATTTATCTTAGCTCGAATAAGACATGCATAATCAAATCAACTTGCTTTCTTCACTATCCTAGTTTGGCCGAATTGCACATATAGGAAAATTTAGGGATTTTACAGAAATCATTCAACACACCAAACATACACTAAAATCTATTTTCATTCCTTCACTTAAACATAAATCAAAGCATTTAAATAAAACCAAATCATTTGAACCAAATCAATAGGAAAAACCGTATAAACTTCAAATCCTCATGCATGTTCATTTTGTTCATTTCAAGCTTAAATTTTAGCATGCATGCACTCAAAAATCAAAGATCAAAGCTTAAAATCACTCAAGTACCAAAAATCAATTTTATTTCTTTTATTTCTCATCTTGGCCGAATCATCAAAGAAGGAAAATGAGGAACTTTTGCACAATAAAACAATACATAAACATATACTTTAAAAGCAATGAAAATCAAGCTTATTTCCTTACTCTTAACACCAAACAAATTAATAAAACAAAAATCAAACACTTTGAGCAAAAGCTCATAAAACCGTATGGCCCTTTTGTAATTCATGCATGTTCATTTCAACTCTAAAAGCTTAAATCTTTACACATTAGGGCTTGAAAATCAATGAGGAACACAAAAATATAACATCCACTAAAAACAAAAATTCATTTCCCTTGCTTCTTGCCTTGGCCGAATAGTGTATATATATATATAGAGAGAGAGAGAGGAAAATCAAAAACTTTTCACAATACACATCAATGTGCTCCCAATCATTTCAAGATCAAGAATCAAATATTCAAAAGAAAAACAAAAATCATCTTGGGTACAAAATAGAAGCAAAACTGTGAGACCTCTTTTTGGTTCATGCATGTCTCTTTTCCATTTTTCAACTTAAATATATACATAACAAGACTCAAAAAGCAAGGATCTTTAGTAAAAGCCAACATGCACTTTGAACAAAAATTTTGAACTTAGATACCTCACTGAAAATTGACTCCTTTTAAATCCAGTTATTTGCAATATATCTTGCTGCACTAATTCATATACACTACCAAAAAATATGGAAGACTTCCGATTATTTGCTTCTAAACCAGTAGCTTTGGAAAACTTTTGAAAATGCTCAATTAGAATCTGAACTGATTGTTTTTCACCCTGACAAAACAACATCAAATCATCCACAAAACACAGATTTGTCATTGCTAGTCTCTTGCAAATAGGATGATACTTAAATCCTGAAATCATTCTGATGCCACCTTTAGATATCTAGTTAACATCTCCACAATCAAGACAAATAGCATAAGAGAGATATGATCTCCCTACCTTAGTTCCCTTTTGCCAACAAACTATCCTACTTCTTTACCATTTATATCAATAGAATAAGATGTAGTAGTTATGCATGTAATAATCCAATCAATAAACTATGGAGGAAAAAACAAGCCCTGTAGACCAGTTTTAACACTCATCCAATCCACTGTGTCATAAGCTTTCCTAAGGTCTATCTTCATCAAGCATCTTTGAGAAATGTTTTTCCTCCTATAAACTATAATACGATCCTAAGAAAGCAATACATTATGCAATATAGACCCGCCTGCTACAAAGGCTCCTTGATTTTCATCAACTAGGCTTGGAAACACACCTTTCAATCTTTCTCCAATAATTTTAGACAAAAATTTATATAACACATTGCAACAATATATTGGTCTATAATCTTTAGCATTATTAGCTCCTTCAAACTTTGGCACTAAAGCAATAAGAGTATGGTTCAATTTCCTCAACATCTTACCTGAATTGAAGAATTCCTTAACAACCTGACTAATGTCCTTCCCAATTATGTTCCAAGCTTGCTTATAAAAGCCACTTCCATATCCATTTGGCTCTGGACTTTTTCCTTCATCAATACTGAACATTGCCTTTTTAACATCTTCCTTAGTGTATGGTTTAATTAGTTCCAATTGCTACTCTGTAGATAGTTTTACACCCTTATCAAAGATTAGATTATCCAGCAGTGCCCTATTAGTTAAGTAATTTTCAATCAAGGATTGAAAAAATTAATGAAGTGCTGCTATACTCCTTTTTGATCATCCACTCCACTATACTTTCATCCAATTCTATAACAGATGTGATTCTTACTTTCATCTGTCTAGCCTTAAAGACAGAATGAAAGTAAGAACTATTGGCGTCTCAATCCTTAAGCCACAATGCTTTAGCCTTTTTCTGCAAGAAACTATTTACATTCATGTCCAGCTCATAGCATCTCTTCATAGCTTATTTCTCAGATTGCTGAACTTCAACATCCATAGGATCAACATCTAGTTTGAGCTGAATTTTCTTCAAATCCTCCTTAGCTTTTGTTGTCTGCACTTCAATTTTAGAGAATTTCCTTTTATTTAGCTTTCTAAGGTCATCTTTCAATCTGCTTAATTTCTGACAGACTTGATACATTCTGCAACCTTAAACTGAAATATTCCAAGACCTTGCAACAATGTCTTTGAAATCAAGATCTCTTGCCCACACATTGAAGTATTTGAAGGGTCTTTGTTTAATCTTCCAATCTATTTATGTCTTCACAATCAAAGGAGTGTGATTAGAAATCATTGCTGACATCATCTTAACTTTTGATTGAGGAAACTTTAGAATCCACTCACCATTAACCAAAGCCCTATCAATTCTAGAAAACACCCTCTTATCATCTTGATTATTGTTCCATGTAAAGAACATTCCAATAGATCTCAATTCCTGAACCTCACACTGATCTATACATAATGAAAATCTATAACTTCCCTCATTCTAACTGCATTACCACTCACTCTGTCTTCTAACAAAAGAGGACTATTAAAATCTCCTGCTATTAACCAATGCCCCACAATAGTTCCCATTAAATCCAACAATTTCTGTCATAATTGTAACCTCTCTGACTGACAATTTGAGCCATAAACAATAGAAAGAATCATCTGCTTCCTTTTTGAATAATTTTCTACCAAACAGTGAAGTACTTAACTATTGCTAGCAATTAACTTTAGTGAGAAATAAAACTTGTGCCAAACAAGCATTATTCTACCATTCAGATGATCAATATTATTACTAACGAACTCATAATCCGATCCCCATTTATTCACAAAACTCTGGACATTACCCTGCTTCAACTTTGTTTCTATCAACCCAACAAATCCTCCATTATTTTGCTTACAGAATCACATAACGTCCTTCTGTATATTGGGGTTATTCAACCCTATGACATTCCATATGATCAAATTATCCATGGTTAGGCTGCTACTGGCTGATTGGGTCAGATTCAGTGATCATCTTAGCTTTCCCTTTCCTGATAGCAATCAATTTTCCCAAGTGTTCTGTACCTCTTCAGTTCCAGGTTTTTCTTTCAGCACTATAAATGAAGTTGAATCTCTCATACTCTTTCCTTTAGACTCCTTCCCTCTGCCCCCTCTTCTTACTACAACCCATTCCACCTCTTTTTTTCTCTTATCCTTTCTTAAATGTAGCCAAGTCATAATATTCACTTGGATATTTGACCTCCTTCTCTTTAGATTCTTTCTGAATATGTTTGTTAGTAGTTTTTCTACAATTCTCTTCTTTATGGCCAAATCCCTTATAGAATTTACACTGTATAGGTAGCCATTCACAGTGTAGGATCTGTTCAATTACAACACTTTTCTCATTCTCAAAGTAAACATCGAAATCGACATATAATCCACTATCTCCATCTCAACCAACACCCTAGCATAGTTCAATATTTCCTTGTTGTATGACATTGAATCCACTAAAATTGGCATTCCAAAAGTGCTAATTATTCTACTCAAGGATTGAGTACTCCAATACTTTGTGTCTAAACATGGAGTTGAATCCACATAGGCACTTGCTGAGCTTCATTCACATATATGTTTATTTCAGAAGTTCATTCACGAACAACTAATGGCTTCTTGTCAAACTGAAAAATGTTTGCTCCAATCACCTCCTTCTTAGATTCTTCACTACAGAATCTGACCATGTATAGACCATTAGGCATTTGCAAAACTTTGTCTAATCCAAATTTCCGACAAATTCTGTTCAAGAACGCATTCATGATTTAGCAAGGAGGGTTTGCCCCAAGAACATAAAAAACCATAGAACTTCTCCAATAATCTACTTTAGGAACAACATCCTCCATTCTAATCTTCCCATTTTTCTGATTCCCAGCAATAATCGGTTCAATATACTCTAATTTATCCCCTGCATTTCTTATTTTATTAATATCAAACTTCTCCCATACATAACCTCCTTAACCTCTGTCACCTTTTAGAATTGATTTCTCAGCCTCTAACCCATACCCTAGTTTTTCCTTAATCAACATTGATAACTTATCAACAATAACTGATTTTCTTTTTGAATATTATTGTGGGTAATATATATATATATATATATATATATATATATATATATTGATAGCCCCCGGAGGGAAAAAATAGTTTGCTTATTTAAATGGGTTGATATCTCCTGTTTTACCCAACAAAAACCGCATATATAGATAATAAGATTATATGATTGATTATCATACTCCTTCCAGTTTTTATTACTCCCCCTGTCTCATTATCTTGGGAAAAAACGTAGTTTGTTGTCCCAAATCAAAGTAAAAATAATTAATGAAAAATCTTAAAAATTGTATATTATCTTAAAAAATGTATATTATATTAAAAATAATTGATGAAAAATCTTAAAGATTGTAAAAATAATATGAAATTTTGGGTGATAGAAATTTGTAATTAATGAATGAATCATGCATTATATCAAAAAGATATTCTCTTATTTTTGTTGACTACTTTGACTTTTACAAAGATAATGGGACGAAGGGAGTATATGACATAGTTAACCGAATTACACATACCAATAGAAGTAATTAGTTTTATGAATTTTAAGAGAATATATTTTAACATTACAATTTTACCCTTTTAACTTTTCTTGGAAACTTCACACTCATTAATTAACAACAAAAAAAACAAATAATCAAAACATTTAATAAGGGAAAAAAAAGAAAAAGTAATAAACGATACATAGGAAATATATAATAACTCACACCCTCCGACCTATGATATAAGCAAAACTAACCACTTTCACACTTATTAAGAAAGTTAGTTGATTGTATTTAATTTTCTCAAACAGAGATATTTTAGGAAAAGTAGTATGGAGAATGAAACAAAAATTAAAATAAGAAAATAATTTTCTAGGTATATTTTAATAAAGTATTATTGGGAATGAAATAAAATTTTAGAAAATGAGTTACTTTTGCTTATATTTTAAACCAAATGAAATATGTTTTTTCTTGCTTGTATCTCAAACTGAAAAGAGAATAATTAGGATAAAAAAACAAGAGGGGGACCAACAAAGCCCAACACACTTGGTAGATAGCTGGATTCCCTTAACCATGATGTCAGAGGTTCAATCACGGGAAAATGCTTTATTGGTAGAGGCAAAATTCACTTCTATGATCTCTAGATCTTAGAAAAGATTAATCTTTGACTATTGACGAGAAAATAACTGGTGGAAAAAAAAAAAAAGGAGGGGGTAACATTTAAGAATTACGACAATTGCAAGTTGAAGTACAAGTGGCAGTTACAGAGTTATTACTCCTAATTCAGAACCTCTTTTAATTTCAACCTCATTGTCATTGATTTAAGGTACCTCAACATGTGGCATGAGGCCCCTAGCGTAAAACATAAGGGAATGGGTCATAGCCCGTTGGGAAGACCGATTAATGGAAGCAAGCAAGGTGCTGCTGCAAGGTCGGCGCAAATGCATGCAGATGCTAGAATAGATATTACTCCCTCCATCAATATATAAAAAAGGTTTTCTAAGTGAATTGGGCTAGTGGAAACTAGGTAAACGCTTAGGAACTTTAGGGTAAAAGGTTCGAATCTCAGTGAGATAATAATTTATTGGGAGAATTTATACCATTGAGTCAAAGACTCGCATAATTCGCGCATTTGAGGTGGATTAGTTAGGCCACAAAAAATATTCGAATCTCAGTGAGACAATAATTTATTGGGAGAATCTATATCATTGAGTCAAAGACTCGCATAATTCGCGCATCTGAGGTGGATTAGTTAGGCCAAAAAAACGTGAAACCAAAAAATCACTTGGTTTCGGAAAAAAAAAAAAAGGTTTTGCGAACAAGCTTCTTTAGATTTATTAAGAAATTAAAGTTATTAATTTAATTAACAGTATTTGAAATATAAATATATGATATGTTTTTTTAAAACTATATCTCTATAAATATCACGATGAGTCTAAAAAATATTGAGTAAAAAAAATGTTTTTGAAAAAAACTTAATTATATATATATCATTCAAAATTGGTATAATATTTGATTTTATAAATAAAAATAAAATTAAATTAAAAAAAAGAGTTTTATATTAATATCTGATTTTAATTTATAATATCGTATTTCATTTTAGTCCCTAATTTAAAATTTTTAATTCACTTTAGTCCCTCATTATATCATGTTTCATTTTAGTCCCTAACTTAAAAATTTTCATTCACTATAGTCCCTCACTATAATAACAATTATGTTTCTTTCGCTCTTCTCTTGTAGTGTGACTACCATAAAAATATTGACTGTATGTTCTTCTTGCTATTCTGTGAACTAACTTTATAGTTTATATAAGCATTGACTCCAAACTTTGTATTTGAAGGTATCAATAGTTTTGATTCAAAAATATTCTATTGAGTTATGTGTTTAAGAGTCATTACCAAAATGTTGTAAACTCCCCCAATTTGTTTAGCTTGATATTCAAACGACTTCATACCATATCCTTGTGATAATGTAGATCCACTAGTTATCCTAAAAAATTCCTCCACATGCCTAGACAAAGGAGCAGCTCTTTATAGCAAGATACGAACTCGTTCACCTAGTGCTTGTTTTTTGTCTATCAATACAAAGAATGTTTTAGTTTTTTTTTTATTACAACAATGCTTTAGTTTTGAAATAAAACTATGTGCAAATTTCATAAGTGTAAAGTGGATATGGAATACATTGTTAAACACAAGCCTATCAAACAGAGGCGCTGCTTTGTATTATGGAAGACCCTTCTTCTTATATCTTAACTTGTCGCCTGGAGGATTCCACTTAGTTCACACATGGATAGATGATTAAAACACTAAAGAGCTTAAAAAAAAACTAAAACCTTAAAGAGTTTAGAGGAAAAACATACTAGTCATGTGGATAACGAAAAAATGTCCTCTGAAGAGCTCCTCCGAAAGAAACTTTCCTATTGATACCTTCAGGTGCAAAGCTTATATAAACTATAAAGTTAGTTTACAAAATAGCAAGAAGAACAGTCAATATTTTTATGGTAGTCACACTACAAGAAAAAAGTGAAAGAAACATCATTGTTATTATAGTGAGGGACTAAAGTGAATTAAAATTTTTAAGTTAGGGACTAAAATGAAACACGATATAGTGAGAGACTAAAGTGAATTAAAAATTTTAAGTTAGGACTAAAATGAAATATGATATTATAAATTAACGGTGACGTTAACGTCTTTAAACGAAAAACGTTGCCAGGGACTAACGTGAGTAACTTCTTTCAAAGTGAGAGACTAAAAATGAATCATTAAAAAATCATGGAATAAAATGAAAGCTCCTTACAAAGTGAAGGACTAAAGTGACAGTTTAGTCATTTGAAATTTGTATTTAGTATTCCGTCATACCTTGTTATAGGGCATCATTTTGGTAGATTTGGTGTCCCTTTTTATAAGTCGTTTTAGAATATCTAGGTAGCATTAAAGAGTTTATTCCAAATACATCTTTCATAATTACATAGGGGTGATATGGTAATAATTACAAGAGAGAAATGAATAGAGTTGTAAAGTTTTAAATAGGGTAGCTTTGGAATGACAATATATTTTTTTGATAAATTTGAAAGTAATAATTACTTTTCTTAATCTGCATGAATTAGATAAAAAGTGACTTATACCAACGGGGGTTGACTCAAGTGGTGAGATCATGCCAACTTGAGAACTTGGGAGTGGGGCTTGAGACTAAGAAGTCTCAGGTTCGATTCCCGGTTAACACATCACGCAGGAAGAGACATAGGAATGCAACCTCGTGCAAGATTAGTCTCAAGGGCTCCCTGGTATTAAGGATGTTCTTGGGGACACCTGTGGTACTGGCCAAAAAGTACAAATAAAAAAAAAGATAAAAGTGATTTATAATAAAGGACAGAGGGAGTAATTAGTATTCTCCTGGTCAATAAATTAATTTTTTATTTCAATATTAAATATAAGAGTTTGTATAAAACATATAAAAATGAGTATATTGTCACTTTGGTCCCTGAATTTACACAACATTTTTACTTTAATCCCTGAAATTAACAAAAATGCTTTTAGGTCTCTGACTTTGTAAAAAGTCATTCACCTTAGTCCCTGCCCCTAACCCCGTCAACGAACGTTAACATAGTGATGACGTGGCTGACTGGAGGCCTTAAACGACGTCGTTTTTGCGTCCTCATGACACTTATCGGCTGCATCAGTGTCATGTTCAGCTGCATCAGTCCCATGTTTTGAAGCTGAACACTTCAAAATATGCACACTTCAAAACATGACATTGATGCAGCTGAACATGTGACTGATGCAGCTGATGAGATTAACATGACAGTTTACTCCGTTATAAGTGTCATGAGGACGCAAAAACGACGTCGTTTAAAGCCCCAGTCAGACACGTTATTACTCTGTTAACGTCTATTGACCGGGGTTAGGGGCATGGACTAATGTGAACGACTTTTTACAAAGTCAGGGACCTAAAAGCATTTTTGCTAATTTCAGGGACTAAAATTAAAGTGATGTGTAAATTCTGTGACTAAAGTGACAGTTTACTCAAATAAAAATGTTAACTTTTAATTATGAAATATACATTTAAAAGATTTAATATATACTGTATAATTCATGTTGGGAGACTCACATGTTATAGTTAAACACGTGATCCGAATCAGATTCGGATGTATCTAGGTAATACTCAAAAAATCGGTGGACAACATAAAAAAAAGATTTACTATAAATATTCAATAAGAAGTAATGATTTCAGTTTCTCAATACAATTGCTACGATATTTTAATTCTTTTTTTTTTTTTGAAGTGTACGATATTTTAAGTCTTTGCACATTTGAAGTATTGATGAAATCAAAATAGTATAGTAAAGTGGATGTATTCCAAGTAATTTTGTATGTAAATCTTAAGACTTACTAATAATTGGAAGATTTTGAATTTGATACTGAATATTATTAGTATTTGGTTTATTTAATTTTCATTATCTTATACCGTAAAAAAAAACAACTTTGCTTATGAAAAAATATGCAAATAATAAACCTTCATCATAGGAGTTCTCACATGGCAAATCTGTCTGGAGCACCTTTTTCAAGAAACATTGTTCCCGCAATGCATCAAAGCGCAAAGCCATGTACATCGTGTGAAAACTGAAAACCATGGAAATCCGGAAGAAAAAACAAACCAATAACACCGACTCCAAGGCACCTCCATTCTTGCAACTAAAAAAGGCACATGTATTTAACAAATTTTTTTTTTCCTTTCCGCAAATAATGTTTCGACCTCACTTTTTGTAGCCCAATTAATCCACCCCGACCCACGGAGTTCTTTTGGGGATGAGAGGTCTTCCAACGAGTATTTGTCCATACCCAGGACTACTGGTTAAGGATCCTAGTGAGCTCACCACTAGGCCAACACCACATTAGTTAACAATTTTCTCTTTCATCTACTTTATTTATAAATATTTAATTTTTTAAGGGAATAAATGAGTATTTAATTTGATTCTTTATTTTTAAAATTTTTATAATAATTTATTATTTCAAAAATATTCAATTTGATCATTTCGATATCACATTGTTGGATTAAATAAAATATTCTAAAATATTTTTTTCCTTCTTCCTTCAATGTAACTTTCAAATCCACTCTTAACTTACAAAGCTTCCCAAATAATAGAAGTGGTAACTAGGATTGTAATTCAATCAGTCAGAGCACCGCCCTGTCAAGGCGGAAGCTGCGGGTTCGAGCCCCGTCAGTCCCAACCTAGGATCCGATGACTGATCTTGGACGCAGTACATTGAAATCCTGAAGCACCACAACGAACGTTACCGCACGTTCGCCTGCGGTGCGGCATTCATTCATTTCTTTCTTCCTCATCGACCATGACAACTGAAACGACGCGAAAAATCCAGACCCGGAAAGGAGAAGGGCCGGTGGTGGGCATTTGGGAAAGTAGGGCCGATCGGGTGTCTTCATTCCAGCGCCCAACTCTATCCCTTGGAAAGAAAAAGGTAGCACTGAAGAAAGGAAAGAGCGAGATAGTGGTTTTTGTTGTTCCCGCGAAGCGAAGATCATTCGCCAAGCGAATGAAGTGGGTCAACCTCTTTTTGGCTTTGGCCAAACACTTTTTATCGCTGGTCGAGTCGTGAAAGGTAAATTCGGAACATCACCTTAATAATTTTTAGTGTTACTTGTGTTTTCGTTATTCGAAAATTCCATAAATTGCAATAATGGTGGATTTGATAATGAAAAACTAAGAATAGTCTAGGATATTTCATCTAAATTAAATTAATGGTATGATGGAAAAAACATCAAATTGAATATTTTCGAAAAGATAAATGATCAAAATAAATTTAAAAAATATTAAGAACTGAATTTAATATTTGTAAATAGATTAAAAAAACCAAAAATATATTTAAGCATTTTTTTTGGTTAACTAAGCTTTTTTTTTAAGATGCGTAACTTAATTTTATTTTTAAAAAGTGTCTATCCCGAAAATTGAAAAGATTAACTATTTCGATTCTACTGTTATACTATTATTTTACTAATGAGCTAAATTTATGTCAATTTTTTGTTAGGAATTGGAAGAACTTTTTATAACTTAAAATTAAATCGATGATGACTTTTTTATTACTAATTTGTCTGCTCTTTAAGTTAAGTTATTTAAGATTATGTATGCAGATTAAAAAATATTAAGGTTCTGTTTGGTGTGCTTAATTATGAACTTTTAAATTTAGTTAATAAGTTATTAGTCTCGTTCAGTGAACACAAATTAGAAAGAGCATATAGATTTTTTTAAAAAAAAACTTTTACCTTTTGAAACTAGTTTTTATAAAGTTACTTCAAGTAGTTTTCAAGAAATCAAATTAGTTTTCAATAATTCTATACCAATTATATTCTCAAATTTTTTTTCAAAATTATTAACTTACCCTCGTGACAATTTAACTTTTAATTAATTGTGTATTTAATTAATTATTTATTATAATTTAATAATTTTGTTATAATTAATTAATATACCCTAAAAAGAATTTCAAAATTATTTAACTACTCTCGTGTAGAGCTGTCAAAATGGGCCGGGCCAGCCGGGCCGGGCCAAAAAGCCCGAAAAATCATAGGGCTCGGGCTCCTTAATATGGCCTATTTATTCAACCCGGGCTATTTAGCCCGGCCCGGTTCGGGTTCGGGCCGGTCCGGCTGCCCAGAAAAAAAAGAAAAAAATTCATATCTTTTTTAAATTTTATATGTGTAAAAAAACATTTATAATAAAATTCCCTTAATTTTTATCAATATTTACATATCAAAAATGCACCTGAACAAATCAAAGCACAACATTAATTATCCTATATAAGTTATACATACATTTTAATTTATGTAAGAATAGAAAATCAAATATATCCTCTAAAAAATTATGTGTAAAAGAATAAAACACTTATTATTGTTTAAAAAAATATGTGTAAAAAATAAAGGAAGTTTATTTATTAATTTTTTGGAAAAATAAATATATATTTTTTTTGAAGTGATTGAATTGTAAAAAAAAAAAAGTTGATGCGGGCCGGCCCGCACCCGGCCCGAAGCCCGCTTAAGACGGGTTTGGGTTTGATACTAGGGTACTTAATTTATAACCCGGCTTTTTGGCCCGAGCCCGGTTTGGCCGGAACCCGAAGCGGGCCGGCCCGAACCCGGCCCCGGCCCGCAGGCCCGTTTTGACAGCTCTACTCTCGCGACAATTTAATTTTTAATTAATTGTGTATTTAATTAATTATTAATTATAATTGAATAACTTTTTTATAATTAAGTAATTAAATAAGTACATAAATAATAAAAAAATAAAGGAAAAGAATTTAATTTATTATAATTTAATATTTTTATACTTTATAATTAATTAATTAAAAATTTATTTAATAAATAATAACAAAATGAATAAATTAAAATAATAAAATATACATAATATAATGTTGCATAGCATGTCCTTTCCAATCATTTTATAATTTTCAGCAACTTCATAAGCTAGCTTTGCCAAGCAACACTATTTGAAACAGTCAACTAAACCGCTATAAACTATTAGCTACAAGCTCACAATTCGCAGCTAGGAAAACTAAATAGGTTTAAAAAAATAATCTTACAAAAAATAATTTCCAACTCCTGTGAGAAAGCTATATTTTGATAAGTTTTCCATGAATATAATCTAAAATTATAATATGCATTTACAAACAAATAATTATAATTATTTTTGAATTAATCACGCCCTAACTTGCTGATTAAGTGAGCTACATTTGGTACCAACTTGTGTTCAAAGTGATCGTATATGACTTTTTCATAGATTTAAATGAAGCATCTTGTTCATCTCTTGTTTTTCATTTTTTGCGTCTATTATTGATAACTAACATATGGATCATAAACAATCCTTTCAACATTGGAAGCCATTCACCGGGAAATTACACAATGTCTTAGTCTTCTATATGATTGCTATATCACTAGCAATAATTTCAATTTCAACTTTATGCTTTTATAACCTAAGTTTCAGTTTACAAGACATTATGTTTCCGGTGACAACTAGATTCAAAGCAATGCTTCCACCACCATCAATACCATTACAATTACAATCCTCGCAAGAATTATTGGTAACACCACCACCACCGTTACCTTCGCTGCCGCTACCGCCACCGCCATCGCCGCCGTATGAAGTAATATCTTCATTATCATTGAACAAAAAGTCCAACTCTCTCATGCACAACATGACCGACCAAGAGTTGTTCCTTGCAGCATCCATGGTTCAAGGAATTGATGATTTCACTAATAACAAGACAACACCAAAGGTTGCTTTCATGTTTTTGATCAAAGGTAAGCTTCCCATGGCACCCTTGTGGGAGAAATTCTTCCAAGGCCACGAAGGTTTATACTCAATTTACTTGCACCAAGATCCTTCTTACAAAGACATCTTCCGTGAGGGTTCTGCGTTCTATGGAAGAAAAATTCCTAGCCAGGTTAGCTTGCCGTTGCTTATATATGGGGGTAAATTAAATTTTATAATAATTTTGAATAACCATTAATTACTTTTTTTTTTCACAAACACGTTTATTTAACTTGTTACGAGGCTTTTTCTATTTTTGCCATTATTCTCCATAGTTAAGCTGTCCAGAAAAGTAATGTTCTTAAAATGAAACAAATTGAGAAGATTAAGTAAAAAAAATAAATTTAATATTTAATATTTAAGTACTCGCTCTGTTCTTAAATATACTTTTGATATGTTTATTTTGTACATATTTATAAGATCCTATATCAATTCCTAAAATATCCCTAAGTGATAATCTCATCTAATTTTTGTTTTACTCTCAATGTTACTTTCGAAAAATACCTTTACCTTTTTATAAATTTGAGAAAATTAAATACAATTAGCTAATCTTCTTAATAACTGTGAAATTAGTTTTTTCTTATATTTTAAACTGGATGGAGTATTTCCTCTATTTATTAACTTTTGGTTTTTTAGGTTTTTTTTTTTCATTTCATAATCTTTGTCTTTTTATAATTGAGTTAGGATCCATTAACACCAGGTGTAAAACTTGGTTATTTACACATTCACATAACTTTTATATATTATGAAATTTGTCAATCCAACCGTTGAATTATAACCGTTTTTTTCAATTTTAACTATTTATTCAATTATTTCTCTTACTTCTCATTAATTCTACTTTTATATATCTCTTCTCTCATCCGATCCTCAAACTATTGTACATTAATTAATGAACTCACTTTTTAATAACAATTAAATACTACTCCCTCTTGTCTCAAATATAAGAAAAAAAAACTAACTTCACACTTATTATGGAAATTAGTTGAATACGTTTAATTTTCTCGAATTCATTAAAAAAAAGATTATTTTAGGAAGCATGCATCGGGAATGAAACAAAAATTGAATAATACAACCATTTTATTGAAATATTTTAGGAATAATTGTATTGAGAATAAAAAGCTAGTTAAGTTTTGCTTATATTTGAGACCACTAATAAAGTTTTTTTATTTTCTTATATTTGAGACCAGAGGGAGTACTACAATTCTCAATGAGAATTAAATGGGGGACATTTTGGACGAAACATATATAAACTTACAATAATCAATATTTTCTTAATATGTGTGCACCATCCTTAAATTCCAAAAGTGAATACAATATTCAATGAGAATGAAGGGGAATATTTCGATAAAACTAGCATTGTTATGATAAAAGGACCAGATTATATTTTTGAAGAAAAAAATAAAGGATCAAAATAAATAAAAAAAAAAAGATTAAAGACCAAAGTGAATCTCGAAAATAAGATAAAGAAAAAAAATGAAATTAAACCTTAATAGATATAATATCATATATTATTGAATGTTTAAATATGTTTTTCGTTTTTGAAAATCTAATGACTTACATTTCAATTTTTTTTATTATTAGTTTTAGTTTTTAAATGGTCAAAATATTTTTTTAGTCTTTGGTGAATATATGGATGATTTCCCATATAACACTTTTCATACTCCCTCTAATCTTATTTATAAAATCCTTTTAGAGTTTTTATTTTGGTCCTATTTACAAGACTTAATTTCAATTTTAAATAATATTTAATTACTTATTTCCACAAACATCCCTATTAAGTCAATACTTTTTAGAGTTCCAATAATAATTATAGGGGTAATTTTGAAAAAGTATATCAAATTTTCCTATTTCTAATGTCACTAACAAATTTAACCACTTTCCTTGACGTGAGTAAAAAATCCCAAAAAAGATCTTATAAATAGGATCGGAGGGAGTAATAATCATTGATATGTTCAATTTTGATGATGACACATCATGTAAAAAAATGAAATCAAAATTTAAAATATAAAAGGATAAAAAAAATATATAAAAACTAAAATGAAATTTTTGTTTTGTTTCGAGAAAAAACATATTAAAGCCATATTTATTGAATTAAGAGTAAGTATATAGTATTGATTGATTGATACGATATACTAGTATATAGTATAACATGAAGGTTGACTAATCTTTTCTGTCCATGGCATGCAGCCGGTTGTATGGGGTACATCATCAATGATAGATGCTGAAAGACGTCTTCTAGCAAACGCACTCTTGGACTTTTCCAATCAACGTTTCGTTCTTCTCTCAGAATCATGCATCCCATTATTTGGCTTCAAAACCATCCATAGCTATCTCATTAACTCAAGCCTTAGCCATCTACACTCATTTTATGACACAACAAAGGATATGAGAGGAAGATACAACCCACAAATGTCACCTACAATTAACATAACCAATTGGCGAAAAGGGTCTCAATGGTTTGAATTGCACCGTGATATTGCCATTAACATTGTTTCTGACACCAAATATTACCCAATATTCAAGAAGTATTGTCTTCCAAGATGCTATAGTGATGAACATTATATACCAACACTAGTGCATATGATGTTCCCTGAATCGAATTCTAATCGTAGCATCACTTGGGTGGATTGGTCAATTCGGGGCCCACATCCACGAAGATATGCGAGGGATGATATTACGGATGATCTTATGAATCATCTAAGATTTGGATCAACATGTGTTTATAATGGGAACAATACCAATATATGTTTCCTTTTTGGAAGAAAGTTTCATCCAAGCTCATTGGAGCCTTTATTGCGGGTGTCTCCCCCTTTGCTAGCGGATTATTATCCATAGATCTTACAGGGTTGAGTTTGTTTTCTTTTTTGTTAGGAATCCATTGAGCTCTCATACATGAACGAAATTGTCTATGAGCATATGATAATATCTTTTTGTAAATGGAATTATTTTAGTTTTCATATAGTGATAAGGATCAGGGTATTGTCCACAGCATATAACTTGATTGAACCAGGAGATTATTATATCTTAAAGGGTGGAGGTTGAAGAATGATTTTATATCAGCATTTACCTCAATTAAAATGATGTTTATATTGATTACATAAATGAGTAATGAGTTTAATATGTGTGCACTGACTGTCGGTACATCATCTACCGTTCATTTGCATTACTTTTATTTAGAAGTCAATAATCATACACCTATGAGTGGTGGATTGTAACACCCCTAATTTTCGTCTCCCGAATAATAGGAAATTAATTATAGAATTTTTTTTATAATTAATTTATATTAGTTTTGAAGTTTAGATTTTTGTACATTATGTGTTTGAAAATATAAAAATATGGAATATATTTTTATAAGGATATTTTGTACAAAAATATAAGTTTTGCAATTCAGTCCTTGGGTTAGGACCTAATTGCAATATTAGAAAGGTTTTTGGAGGGAAAACAATTAAAATATAAATTTTTGAATTTCATCAGTATCTAACCGGTTAGATGTGCCTTGTAACCGGTTAGTCGATGAACCCAGAAACTGGGTTAGTGGATTTTGACGAGTAATCACTTGATTAAACCAAATCTTGCCACGAGTCAGCCTTAATCTTAGTGGGAAACACGCGTCCTCGTGCATTTTAGCTGGATTTCTCTATAAAAGCACGAATTATGCATGAATTTGGGTTTTATTTCTGAGTTGAGTGTTGAAGACTCTATTCTAGGGTTCTTGATTTCGTTTCTGAAGTTCTTCTTCGTCTCTGAGAGTTGGAGTGCGAGTGATACACCTTTACAAAGCTTGAATCAAGAGCTTTGTATAGATATAAACATTATAAGCTGAGAGTTCCTGAGTTGGGAGAAATCGAGCCACGAGGTAGAGGTTCCAAGTTTGTCCAACTCTGTTTATGGTTTCTGAAGCTTACTTCAAGCTTCGATTTGAGTAAGTACAGACGCTCTCTGAGTCTCAAATTAGTTCAAATCTTTAGTACATTTTTCATAGAGTGAGTATTGATGGTTTTCCCCAATTTGTTTGTCCATTTCATGTGTCAAATCTTTTGATTTTTGGACCCTGTCAAACCTGTTCTGGTTGAAAACAAAGATTGTGGATTCTTTGGAGTTTTTGAATTTTTTAGTGATTCAACTCATCAAACACTACCTAGAGGTAAGGGAGAAGCTAATCTTATACTAGAATGAGATTTAAAATATGATTTTTATAGTGAGAGTCACCAAGAGACTCTAAGGGCATAGTTTGAATTGGTTATAAGGCTTGGAGGACAATTTGAGCTTATTTCTGATTTTGAACAACTTTAATATGATGCATGAAAGCTTATATGATGCTTTGTTGATGGTTATGTGCATTGTATATGAATTTGGTATTTGAAGTTGTGAAATATGTGATTTATGCACTTTTGGAATATGAGATTTGCATGCATGGATTTGTTGCATGTTTAAGTGTTTAAACATGTGTATTTTAAGGTATTAAACCTCTGTTGGTGATGAAAATATGTTAAATTGAAGTATCAATGAAAATGCAATATGGTGTTGGAAACCTCAATTTAGAGTGTTGTTCTGCAGAATCTAACCGGTTAGAGGTTTAGTGTAACCGGTTAGATCCTGACAAAAATTAAAAATGAAATTTTGATTTTTGTACAGTTGTTCACATCATTTTTGCTTGATCCTCTTAGCCTATTTTCACTGTAAATTACCCTGTGAATGCTGGATGTTGAAGCAAAGTTGGGTAATTAGTTTTATACCTTAATGTTAATAACAAATTCACTTGGAAAATATATAAGATTGGAAAGTATGATGAATTGTGGAATTTTCAATGATGGAACAAGTTTTACATAAGGTACTAAATAAAGGTTCAAGGTTGTTTTGGAATAGAGTGGAAGAGGAATGAAAATGGTTTTGAAAATCACAAAAGTTTAGTTTCTGGAATTGTACAATCTAACCGGTTAGAATACCTTGTAACCGGTTATAACCTGAGAACAAAAATAAATTTAAAAGGTCTTTGTTAAATAATTTATATTCTTTTTAGTTATGCTCTTCCCAACCCAAAATCAATAAAAATTATCTAAGTTAAATTCATGGAAGAATTTTATGGGTTAAGATAATTTATTTTAGTACCTTAAGTTCCTCATTGAAAATAACAAAAGGAATTATGACATATGTTTAATCTTAATTGTGGAGATGTTAAGATTATGTCATAATAATTATGGATTTATTATGGAAATTAATTAAAGGCCAACCAATAATGCTTTGTGTATGTGCATTCATTCATGAAGAATGGGATGATTAGGTTGGCGATGTGATTGGGTAATATTCTGGGAACATGACCTGAGTACTCTGGGAGTACCAAACTGTTGTGCTTTGCTTGATGACACATTCTGTGGATGGATGTGGCCAGTGTGGGCTCACTATTGATGTGGTTATTACGTCTTCGTGGCGTGATGCTCACTCTGGGAGTGGCGTTATGTACCATGGTGATTCATTACGTCTTCGCGCCGTGACGTATACTCTGGGAGGAACGTTAAGGAAATCACCCCAAGCAATTCCGCCATACGTTCTGGGAACGTATTATTTAGTGTTTTGGGAACACAAGGATATCTGTTGATAGATATCTATATGATGTTTGGAGGCCTCAGATTTGCGAATAGAAATCATGCATCATGCCACCTGCATTGAAAGAGTTATAAACATGAACATGGGTGTGCTCATATGTCTATGCATATTCTGTCTGTCTATGATTATATGTGTTTGATATTTTAGTCTCATTTTATTATGTATATGTGTGATGCTTACTCCCGTGCCCTTGTTAAGTGATGGCCAGATACCTAGCTTGCATCGAGATCCGACCCATCCCTAGTGGTATTTGGACTTACGAGGAGCACCGAGCTACCTTTGAGGGTGAGGTGGAGATTACTCTCTATCACCCTAGCCCCTTGGCCTGGGTGCGACCTCGTAGGTTTAGGATCCCTATTATATATACTATGCATGTTCCACCCTTGTATACTTATAAAGGACCACCCTCAGCTCTACCTGTACGGAGATTTCACAGCTTTCGTTTTAGAGCTGCCACTCGTTCACATCCTTCTGCTTCGAGGATTTTCAGGAGTCTCCTAGCCCGATAGGTGTCGGTAGGTATGTTCCTGTTGCAGACCCTAGACCCAATGGTAGGGTCCCTACCCCGTCGGACGAGGTCGAGGAGGATCCTGTGGAGGATGAGGACGAGGAGGAGGTACAAGTTGAGCCGGTTTCCAGGACTAGTAGTGGAGTTAGTGGTTCCTAGAGCGAGCATAGTATAGATAGTTTGGATTCTAGGATAGGGATGTAGCTGCTGTGGACCAGTTGGGAGCTTTGGAGGATCCGTTGACCTGCTCTGAGATATCTATTTTTGGAGTTGTATTATATTATATATATTTTGAGATGTCTTATAGAGTCAAGGTCATTGCAGTTACAGTTTTTACTTTCGGTATATGGACTTGGTACGTTGGACTTGGACTACTTTTGGAACTTGATGATGTACTGATGAGGATCTTGTATCTTATTATATATATATATGTTGTTGTTTATATATCACAAATGATCCTCAAGTACTATTTTATTCCGCGTACTTTGATTTTAAAAAAAAAGGAATATGGCGATGGTTATTATTTTTATTTTATTATCGATAAATCATTCGGGATAACGATAAATTATGATAGAAGATTAGAAGCTAATTATAAGATTATTGATAAGGAAAAGAATGTTGTCTCGAATTATTTTCTAAACTGAGTTTTATAACTTATTAATAAGCTGAATTCAAAGTATTTATGAAAGGTTAAAGTATTTGATTTAAAACGCAAGTCCAAACTCTTTGAAACTAAATAGAGGAATAATACAATACATGAACATTTTTATTGACCTATTTTTCAAAAATAAGTCCATAACTAAGTATTTGGAAAAAATTAGAGTTTTCAGTTTATAGTATGGAGTTGTTTCATGGATGATGTGCTGATAGTGTAAAAAAACCTTTACACTATCAGTGTACAAACTATTTACTAATGAGTAATATGCTCTGAAGAATGCTAGCGACTTGTGTAAGTTATTTTGAGTCAATTATGGTTATTGGTTAAAGTAACTCTTTTTATGCAATTTAAAATTCACTCATTGGTTTAAAATCCTGAGTGTACATATAGAATTATATATATTGCTACGATGACAATAAAATTGACATAAATCACGAGAATACAAAGAGACAGTTCAGCTATAATTTTCTATCGATGTGGAAAATTGTAGAAATAGAAGAGTTAACCTTGCAAATCATAAAAATCTTGAGTGATATATATAATAGTGTCTTTAAGCCAATGTGTCTCGAACCAGCATCAAAGTGGTTGCCTGTGATTCAGCAAACCAGCTAAGAGTGTGTCTTTGATTAACCTAATTTCTATGATCATCTATTTTTTCATGAGTCAATTTGATTACGAGGAGCACAAAAAGTACTAAACCCGTACATACATACACACACACATATATATATATATCCAAACATTATATCATGAGATTAATCTAAAATGTTCCCTGTGGATGGGTTAGAAGGTTGACTTGGAGTAACGTGGATGTTGACTGGACTACCGGGTTGTGACAAGTCTTGACTCGTCCCTCGATGGGGTCCCTGCACATTTTTCGACGCTTAAGTCAATGAAGTATAAATATTATGATTGAGAACAAAGAACAGAACAATAACATTAGACTTCGACAGTGGAGAGGAGCAAAAAGATAGAGTAGAGAGAGTAGAGAGAAAGGGGAGTAGGTGAATAGTGGTTCTTGCTTAGTGTTCAAGGGAATGGAGAGGGTATTTATAGGCACATCTGGTAAAATATTGGGCTTGGGTCAGTGTTGATGGTCTTGTCAACCTCAGGATGAGTGATCCTCCATGTCAGGCGATGAAGAGGACAATTGAAGTGAATGTAGGACAGGAAAATGGCGCAGTCTTATCAAGTTATGACAGGTCGTGCTTGGTCAATTGTCCTTGACTATCCAATCGGCCTCCTTAAGGTTCCTTTATTTTTTGTTGATTAGCAAACGAATTTTATTAATGGGAGTATTATGTATACTTAACCTCCAAATAGAGATATAATTACAATTAAGTATTGAGTATGTGTCCAAGGACTCATGAATTAGTCATTAAAGGAGATATTATTATCCTCAAGTATATTAAATCAATATCAGGATCTAATTTTTAGAGAGTATAGTAACCTTTTATTGTCCACCGTCTCGCTTTGGAAAACAACTGTATTTCTTTATAACCAGATTAATCAAGTACACTCACACCACACCACGACACCTATGTTCTTGGATTTTTTTCCCAAAAGAAAATACTGTGGTGCTAGACAAAGAATTCCACAATTGTTGGCGCCAAAGGTACAAGGTATTCAAGCCATGCATACACTTGTTTCTGTACTTGTTTGGACACTAGCCAACGAATGAGTAAATGGGTCATATCTTCTACTTGATTCCTACACACATCACATGTGATCCCCACATCAAAACCTCTTTTGCAGAGATTTGATTGACATACATAAGTTGTCGTACAAAACTCTTATCTTCAAGAGAATCTTTTTTTTTCATACTTGTTTAAATACATCATCATCCACCGCAATAGTATCTATAGGAGTAAGAGAGATAATATAATCATATGAGGTTTTGCAAGAATAAATACCACCATTTCCCAAGGAAATTGCTTTTCGGCCCCCACGTATGACTTTTTGGCCCCCATTTGTAATTTGCGTGGACGAAAACACCCTTTAGCTTGTTAAACTTTCCAGTTCTATTAAGCCAAAAAAATCATTCCGGTTTTTCTGAACCGGAAGCAATTTAAATACTATTCCGGATTTGCTGAACCGGAAAATGGCTTCCGACTTTGTAGTACCGGAAATATATAATGATTTCCGGTACTACTAAACCGGAAAAGATAAAAGTTATGGACCTAGTGGAGGCATGGGAACTGGATATTCAACAACTACAGGAGGCATGGAAGCATGGGCATGAGAAGAAAGTCAGGACTCAGGAGGCATGGGAGCATGGGCAAGGGTACGTTTTTGCAGGAAGAGGCTGAGGACGCAAGTTTTTAACAAAGGTTTTACGGGCAAGGGCACAAAGCACAAAACATTACATTAGTAATGACAAAAGTATTTAAATTAGTAAGAAAAATAAAAGCACAAAGCACATGGAAAAGGGAAGCACAAAGCACACAGTAGCGGAGCAAAGCATGGCAAAAGCATTATATTAGCAATAAGAAAAAGAAAAGCACAAAGCACATGGAAGCACGAAGCACAAAGCATACAATATTTTTCCGGTTTAGTAAAGTCGGAAGAATTATAACTCAGTAGAACCGAAAAATTGCTTCCGGTTCAGCAAAATCGGAAAGACTTTTCTGGTTTCATTGAACCGGAAATGTTAACAAGATTAAGGATATTTTGGTCCATGGAAATTTGAAATGGGGGCCAAAAAATCAGTCATAGGGGCCAAAAAGCAATTTCCTTTCCCAAACCCTAGCACACATTATCATTTGCATCTAGACCAATCTAATGTCAAGCAAAAAATTCAACTGTTCGGTTGCTTGTTCGATTTTCCATTCATAAAGTCCACACCTCCATGATAGTTGCCAAGCAGGAAGCACTACTACAAAAATGTTAATTGATCACGGTTCCGAACCTATTTTAATCCCGGTTCTGCACCAGGATTGTATCCAGCGGCATAAAAAGAATGTCGCTTTTGATCCCAGCTGTTTTTGAAAAAACGGAACCGAGATCTATAGAGAAATAAGGAACCAGGATCAATAATACTGAATAATCACTAATGAAATTTTTAACAGAACCAGGATCAATAATTCTTATGATCACTGTTAAGTTTTTTTATTAGGAACTGGGATCAATAATTCTTATGATCACTGTGAAGTATTTTATAAGAAACCGGGATCAATAATTCTTATAATCACTATTAATTTTTATATTTTTTTTCCTTAATCTATATATTTCAACAAGTTCTTGATGTCTTATTTATTTATTTATTTATTTTATCAATAAATAAGTTTTATTATTAAAAGAGCATAATGGCATTCAGCAACAACAAAAAGATATATATAAGATAGAAAAAACATGAAACTTGGAAAAAAAATAAAAAAATACCAATATCTCGACATCACTAAATTTGCAATTGTTATATCATTTCACTTTTACAAATGGCAAAAGATTTTAGTTTTCAACTAACACTAAAATCTTAAAATTTACATCATCAAAACTCCTACCAACACACTAACCACATCAACAACAACGGCGGTAATCCGGAGTCATGATAATCCAATAGTTGTGTGGTGGACTGAACGTCGATCCGACCGATGCGACCACGGTCCGACCAGTTTTATACTAAGCCAAGGAGTGCCAACCCTCATTCGTTTTGCATACATCACACCGAGCTAGGGACATAGTGGTTTAAAGGCCTACGGGATCAGGACCGAGCACATGACTATCATCCTTATCCTCACCCATTGCGGTCCCAATAGCCTAACAACCACTCCTATATTCCCGCATAGCTTGGTTAGATTACAGGATAGGATCAAAGTCTATCATATATAGGATTAACAGAGGTGATCTTATCAGCAGCCTTTACTAGTCCTAATTGAACACTTCTACTTCACGGGCCACACCAGAAAGCCCAGGAACACACCTGAACAGGTAACACCCTATAAGAACCACGAGGCTATAGGGGCTAAGGTACGTTCTCTCCATCCCTAAGTTGACACAAGCACACACTCTGTTGACTAGGGAGACCCTGTTTATCCCAACTGGATATTCAGAAATCCAAAGAGTCCTACATTAAAACTTGATTGAGATCAATCCTCAGGTTCTACCATAACCTTGAGGAAGCTCTTGATCGAGGACACCACATTGGCGCCGTTTGTGGGAAACGAATAAGATATCATTCCCACCAACACCATGGTAACCACCAGGAGCAATGCCAGTGATCTTCGTGACCGCATCACACGAAATCGTGATAGGCCACCACATTCCCCAAACCCACCCACCAGCGATATGCGGATTCAATTAAACCAGAACCGTGGGGAAAATTCTCAACCACCCCCTCTTTACACCTCTGGTGATTTGCGAAATCGCTTGAACCATAATCGTGGGGCAAGTTCTCAACCGCCACAATCACCACCACCTTCAAACCCTCCACCGCTGATGGATCTAAACCCTCCTTCAACAAATCCCCCTCCATATTCAGCCCATCTCCTACCACCCCCTCCACCTCCCCCACGACCCCCTACCAAAACACATAGTGGTCCATATACTGTTCAGGGGGATTCCAGTAGTACAGCTCCACAAACTCGAAAAAACGCCCCTTCCAGATAGGCCACAAATAACCAGTCCCCTAGTTCTACCGCTAACCGAAGATGCTCAAACCAACCACCTCGTGATGAGCAGGTCCGAGCCGCACGAGAAAACACTAGAATGGAGCGTTCGGTTGGTAGGTCTTACGCGAGTACTGCCTCTGCTCGGTCGCGTGAACATGAAATGATTAACATTTTAAGACAGCAAACTACTCTCATCCAACAACAAGGAAGGGCCATTGCTGACCTGCAGCAGCAGGCAATGGTAAGAATGTCAAACCCACCACCTCCCAACCATCCTCCGCAATCACCTAACCCGGCACATACTCTTCAGCTTCCACCACCTCCCCAGCTCAACTTCAACCCGAACGTTCATCCAACCCAAGGTGATTATCATCCTGGCCACCCCTTCACCTCGTATATTATGTCTTTTGAAACTCCACAAGCATACCTGTGCCCGTCAAATGTCCCTCACTATAACAGTCTCACAGACCCTGTTGATCATATCGTTTCATACGAGGGAGCCATGAATTATTACGGAGGGGGAGACCGAATGAAGTGTCGAGCATTTTCAATGACCCTTGAACCCTCGGTTTTGCGCTGGTATTCTTCACTCCCGAGGAACTCCATTAATTCTTGGGAGGAGATGAAAAGGACTTTCTTGAATCGCTATACCGCCAGTTGCATTCAGCCCAAATCCGATCACACGTTGGCGGCAGTTACTCAGAAACAGGACGGATCTCTTCGAGATTACTTGTCACGCTTCCATGCAGAGGCAAGTTCGGTTCCTGGGCTTGAATCTAGGATAGCAGTCTTACTTTTTACTCAGGGTCTGCAACACGGTGACTTCCGTAACTCTTTGATTGGTAAACCTCCGAAAGACATGGCTGAACTTAGACAACGTTCCAATAAATTTATTAACTTGGAGGAATTTAATAAAGGACAGAAAGTGAGAGGGGATCAGCTCAAATCAGACCCCCTGGGTCAGAACAAAAATAGAAGGGATGATAGATTCAATGGCAGAGGTGAAAGGAGTGATCGTAATCGGAGGCCACCTCCCAGGAATAAATATCAGGAGTACACTCCATTAACCATTCCGAGGAGCCAAATTCTCAGGGAAACAATGCAGACCGACTTATGCTCAGCCCAGAGACCTCCAACATTGAGAAGGGTGCACAACGTGATAGGTCTAAATATTGTGACTTTCACAGGGGATACGATAATACGACCGATGAGTATATTTGGCTAAGAGATCTAATTGAGGAAATGATTAGAGATGGGAAGCTTCAGCAATACATCAGGGATGCAGTCGGACGTAGAACTAGAAACCGATCACCTTCCCCTGATAGAGACAAACGCCGATGGAGTAGATCCCTAGATGACAAAAACCCAGGTCGGCAACGTGTAGACCCAATTCTTGAGGTCGACAAGTCCCCAAACGATTTTCTTGTCACCACCATTGCAGGTGGTTTTGCAGGCGGAGGCGAAAAACGACCTGAAAGGAAGAAGTACATCAACCAAATTCTGGCTATCAACCAAAAGCAAACCATGAAAAGGTCGGGAAAGAACATTCCAATATCATTCAGTAATGAAGATCTTGAGGGAATATTACCTGGAACAACGACCCTATAGTTATTACTGCCCTTGTTGGGAATTACGAGGTGAGACGTATTTTTATTGACCAAGGTAGTTCGGCTGACATAATGTTCCTTCCCATGTTCAAAGCATTGAAGCTGAGCGAGAGTAATCTTGTCGCGTTTGATGGCCAGTTAATTGGATTCACTAGGGACACCATTTAGCCTCTCGGATATATTTAACTCCCGGTAACGTTAGGACCGCAACCTTCAGCCCGAACCGAGATTATCAGATTCCTGGTTGTTGATTGCCCCGCCGCGTACAACGTTATACTAGGAAGAACCGCCCTACAAGCGTTCGGCGTAGTGGTCTCAACAGTCCATCTTGCTATGAAATTTATTGGAGTGGATGATCAGGTGGTAACAGTGAAAGCTGAGCAGGAAGCAGCTCGGAAATGTTATAATGCAAGTTTGGGTAAGATCAGAAACAAGAACCAACCACAAATCGAAAAGCCTTCTCTTGGAAAGGGAAATGTAAGCCTTGCCGACCTCGACGTTCGAGCCGAGCTGGATGAATCCCGTCCGCTCCCTAAAGGGGAATGGGAATATTTAACCTTGAGCACCAACCCACTCAAACAGATCCGACTCAGCTCATATCTCTCCTCATCAGCGAAGGCCGAACTTTCTGAACTTTTTATCGCTAACAGGGACTTATTCGCCTGGACCTCGGCTGATATTCCAGGTATAAACCCGAATTTTATTTGTCATAAACTGAGCTTTAACCCTGTTGCCAAACTAGTCGCTCAAAGAAAGAGAAGGGTCAGTCCTGAAAAAGCTATTGCAATTGAAGAAAAGGTGTCCGTGCTACTCCTAGCAGGGTTCATACTCGAAATTGACTATACAGACTGGTTGGCTAACACCGTCTTAGTTAAAAAGTCTAACGGGAAGTGGAGGATGTACGTTGATTATATAGACTTAAACAAAGTCTGCCCAAAAGACCAATATCCACTTCCTGTCATAGATAAACTAGTCGACAGCTCGACGGGTTATCAACTCTTGTCATTCATGGATGCCTATTCAGGCTATAATCAGATTCCCATGTATCCTCCCGACCAAGACAAGACTGCCTTTATTACTGACACTGCCACATACTGCTACAACGTCATGCCATTCGGCTTGAAAAATGCCGGTGCGACTTATCAGCGCATGATGAATAAGGTTTTGCGAGGGATGATCGGTTTAACTATGGAAGTATACATTGATGAAATCATCACAAAAGGTAAGTTGCATAAGCATCACACTTAGGATCTGGCGGCAATCCTTAACCGAGTGAGAGACCACAACATGAGGCTTAACCCAGAAAAGTGTATGTTTGGGGTTCCAGCAGGTTCCTTCCTCGGTTTTATGCTGACAGAAAGAGGGATCGAAGCAAACCCAGATAAATGCAAAGCTATCTTGGATATGAAAAGCCCGACCAATGTTCGAGAAGTTCAACAACTCACTGGTCGGGTCGCTGCATTATCAAGGTTTCTTTCTCAAGCCGCATAGAAAGCTCTCCCCTGGTATCAACATCTCAGAAAAACAAAGACTTCCATTGGGACGCTTCCTGCGAGCAAGCTTTTTTTCAATTAAAGGAATATTTGTCTAGTCCACTGGTACTCTCCGGTCCTCTTTCTGGTGAAGATCTTTTTCTCTACATGGCGGTATCTGAATCAGCCGTCAGTTCAGTTCTGGTTAGGGAAGATTCTGGTAGTGAAGCTCTTGTTTATTTTATTAGCCGAGCGTTACAAGGGCCGGAGAATATATATCAGAAACTGGAAAAACGTGCTTATTGCCTCGTCCTATCAGCTTGGAGGTTGAGACAGTACTTTCAAAGTCATAAAATCATAGTTCGAACTGCACAACCTCTATGCCAGATCCTCCATAAACCAGATTTGGCAGGAAGAATGGTGTCTTGGTCTATTGAACTCTCTGAGTCCGACATCGTCTACGAGCCACGGAAGGCAGTGAAGTCTCAGGTGTTAGCTGATTTTGTGTCGGAATTCACCGAGCCAGGTAAAAGCTCGGATTCTTCCTCTTGGCCAGTTTACGTTGATGGTTCAAGTAATAGGAAAGGAGCTGGAGCAGGAATCATTGTAGAAAGCGCGAATGGTCTCTGTGTTGAGTATTCCTTGAAGTTTGAGTTCCAGACTTCAAACAATCAAGCAGAATACGAAGCAGTTCTTCCAGGCTTCAAAATGGTTTTAGAACTCGGGGCATCTCGGGTAAAGGTATTCAGTGATTCTCAGTTGGCCGTATCTCAGATCAAAGGACAGTGCCAGGACAAGGAGCCAATCTTACAGAAGTACTTAGAGGAAGTAAAGCGGTTAACTCTGAATTTCTTCGAATTCGAGATATCCCATGTGCCGAGGGACTCAAACGCTCGAGCTGACATTCTATCCAAGTTAGCAAGCACAAAGGGGTCAAAGAACAATAAAACTCTTGTCATCGAAACCATTGCCCAACCAAGCGTAATTCTTGCTGTATCTCTAACCTCTTCCTGGATGAACCCGTTTTTAGCATATCTTCAGCACAGGCTCGTCCCTTAGGAACCTGCCGAAGCACGAAAACTGGTTCGGAAGGCAGTACAATACACAATCATAGATGGAATTCTCTATAAAAGAGGTTTTGGTTCGCTTTTACTCAGATGTGTCGACCCTTCTCAGGCCGAGGAAATCTTAGAGGAGGTCCACAGAGGAATTTGCAATCACCACATTGGGGGTAAGTCTTTGGCTCGGAAGGTAATTCGCGCGGGGTATTTCTGGCCTACCTTACAAAGCGATGCTATGGATCATGCTAAAAAGTGTGTTCAGTGTCAGGTTCATAGTGACGTTATTCAACGTCCTACTGAAGAACTACATTCCCTCGGATCCCCGTGGCCATTTTACATGTGGGGAATGGATATAATCGGACGGTTCCCCACTACCCCGGGACAACTGAAGTTTGTGGTGGTAGCAATTGACTATTTCACAAAATGGATTGAGGCAGCTCCACTTGCCACCATCTCAACCGCACGAATTCAGAAGTTTTTTGTCAATGACGTAATTGCTAGATTTGGGGTGCCTCATTCCATCGTCATGGACAACGGTTCACAGTTCACTACTGCTCATTTCCAAGAACTCGCTGCCGACCTAGGAATCAACCATTATTTCAGTTCGGTAGAGCACCTACAGACCAATGGGCTAGCAGAAGCTGCCAATAGAGCTATTCTTGAAGGGGTTAAGAAAAAGCTATTCAATGCTGAAGGAACTTGGGCCGATAAACTTCCGAGCGTTCTTTGGTCACACTGAACGACTATCAGCAATTCTACAGGGGAAACTCCTTTTTGATTGACTTACGGCTATGACGCAGTCATACCGATCGAAAAGAGGATCCCGACTTTCAGAATGCGAGAGCGCTCGTCGGAAGTTAACGAGGCCCTTATTCGGGATGAACTTATCCTTACGAACGAAATCGAGAGGCAGCAGCTCTCCATGAAAATAAGGCCAAATAAAGGAAGGCTAAGGAATACAACAAAAAGGTCTTGCCTCGGAGTTTCAAGATTATGGACTTAGTCTTGAGACGAGCAGACATTGGTAGAGGAAATTCTGGGATTGGAAAACTTGGTCAGAATTGGGAAGGACCCTATAGGATCAAATCCAAGTCAGGTTCAGGAGCATACAGGTTGGAAACACTCTCGGGCACAGAGATTAGCAACAGTTGGAACGTAGCCAAGCTCCGAGCTTACTACAGCTAAGCTTTCAACATTTCCTTCTTCTCTTTATTTTTCAATAAGTAGATTAGGTTAGCATCTACAAGGTACTGCTCGGAACCGAGCTCTTTATCTAGAACAACTCATCTGAGTTATTGTTAGGTAGCCATTCAGTCGAGCAATTGTTTAGGAAAGTTTTACTTGTATTTTTTTCATCAATAAAATTGTGCAGGATTTTGTTCAAAATCTCTATTATTGTGAAATTACATATGCCTCATTTCGATCGGCTAGCCACCGAGTGAAATCAAGCATTTACAGCTCAATTCATGAGTTTATAACGTCGTACTTATATATAGAACGCCCGATCTCAGGAGCATCACACTCCTTGTATCGCGGTCCGAGGATCCCGCTTCAGCTAAAGTTGGCGATCCAAGTTCTAACTCACAAACCCAAACGTTCACAAATCCTTGTTCTTCAACAAGTCAATGCACGCGACACACTGACATTAGATGACCATAAACACTTGTTCTACTAAGAGATTACAACAAATTGAAGGAAAGCTCAAATGATTATCAATTGAAATAAACGAACACCAGAACAAACTAAAATTGTCAAGTTAATACGCTCGGAATCACATCCGAGCAGAAGACAGGTCAACATGGATTAGGGGCGATCCAGCATAAGGGATTTACGCCTCTTCTTTGGATAAAACCACTGTTGAGTCATCAAAGGGTGGTTCCTCCACAAGATCAACCAAGGGGTTGGGCAGATCTTCAGTTCCAAGATCCACCCTAAAATCCACTCCATGGTTCAGAAATTTTATTTGATGAATAGCTGAGAGAAAGGAATCACAAGCACCTTTCTCACAATCATAGTAGTTGGTAGCAGCCGCCTTCTTGTGCTTGAGGGCTTTCCCCTTGAACTTTTCAGAAAGGGCAGTTTACTTCTACACCTCAACAATCAGCCTTTTCACATTGCCAACCAGCTCGGAGTTCTGCTGACGACCCTCTTCAAGCGCTTGACGAGTCTCCTGTAGAGCCTTCTTTGTTTCCTTATTCTTCGCCCGAGCAGTCTTTTGGGTGGTTATCAAATTATCTCTTTCCTTCACAACCTTTCCATGGTCAGCTCGGAGATTCTCCAGCTCAGTTCGGACTCTAATTATCTCGTCCATCAAACTTGCCTCTTTAGCAGCAGCGAGCCCCCTCGCCTCCTTCCGCTCGAGATTAATACCCTGGAACATATCCTCCGAGTGCTGTGACAAAAAGTGTGTCACACTAGCCCCTCGGAGGAGGAACTTGTTCAACACTCGCATATGCTTCCCCCATTCATTAACAGTAAGACCCAAGTACCTGGTGTGATCTTGTTCGAGGCAGACCGAGTTCGGGAACCTTTCGTCCAGTCGTCGGTTCCACACCGAGGGATACTCTTCAGGTTCTTCCTCGATAGCAACAGCACCTAAACCTTCACCGACCACTGCTTTTCCCTTGTCCAGCCTTCGGCTTCTGAGTGGTTGAGGTGGGGGATAAGCTGTTTCAGTATCTATAGCTATTTCAACATTGGCAGCTTGAGTGTTTGCAACTTGTCCATCGCTCGGGTTTTGAGTTTCAACAACTGATGGAGCAGGTGAAATGATAGTCGAAGGCTAAGGAGAGCCACCAGCAAGCGAGACTGAAACTGAGGGAGTTAGGGTGCTCAGGCGCGAGCTTTCTGATGCAGTCTTCACTGAAGGGGTTTTTCTCTTCTTATTCCCCTTGGCCAGACGAGAAATGCGGCTGGCCATAATATCTGAAAGAAGGAAACACGTTTGTCACACGAGCGAGAAATGACGACCAGAATTACAAGTAAAAAACACAAGCAAGATTTAACAGGGTTAAAATAACATAAAACACGAGTCTTATACCAAGCTGAGCTGCCACTCTGGTGACAGGAAAAGTAACTATCTCTCTGATATCAATCACCCCTTTCTTCGTCAAATACTCTTCATACTCTCGGCACACTGCTTTTTCATCGTCAAACATGCTTTTCCAATCCAAACTGTAAGACCCGATGCTACGTTGGAAGAAAGCATCTGTCCACGATAGTGGGAAACGTGGTACTGGCCGACTGTCGTCGGGCTTCATAAACCAACAATCCCCATTTCCGGCAAAAATGATATTTGAAGTAGAACGTCTTGAAGGTTTTCCAAGATTCAGAGAATTTGGTGAAAAGGTTGTAGCCGATCCGAGCCTTCAAAGATATCCAAGGACATTTATTCGATCCCTTTTCGAAGGCGTTTGCTTGAGGGGTGAAGAGATAAAAAAATATTGGAAGGGTACATGCCCATCCCTTAGCTGAGCACACTTATTGGAACGCTCGGACAAATGCCCAGGCGTTAGGATGAAGTTGAGAAGGCGCAACCATTAATTTATTCAGGACAACAATCTCAAAATCTGTGAACGGCATCTTCACTCCAAGCCGAGTAACAACCTCCTCATAGAAGTAGAAGCCCGGACTCTCGTGTGGGATCCGAGTGCAGATCCTGTCAGTAACCCCTACTGGTAAAATGGCATAAGAGTTTCCACTCTCATCCTCTGGACAGGGTAGTAAGATCGCCCTGGATTGCTTGGTAGAAGAGTCAGTTGATATATCCGAACGAGTGCCTACGACCTCTCGGTCAACCCATCCGTATTCATCACCATCTGGGGGCAAGGGATAGTCCTCGGGATGAGTTACGACTCTACGAACCATACCTGAGTAAAAGGAGGCATACAACACAAAATTCTGAAACTAAGATATTCACGATATCAAATGGGGAGCCCTCCTTCGGAAAGCCTCGGGGGATCCCCCAGTTGAGTCTGTTGGTACCTCTCTGCTGCCTCCTTAACCTCGATTTTTCTATTCGCTCGACAATTCTGTAATACAAAATCCCGTCCCTCGATCCAGTGGAGATAAAAAGTACTCCCTTCGATCCTATATATAAGCTTCTTTTGAAGACTTTTTTTTTGTCATTAATATAAGTCTCATTTCCAATTTCCAATAGCATTAATTACTTCTTTTCCACAAACACCCCTATTTACTCAATACTTTTTAGATTTTCAATAATAATTATAGGGATACTTTTGAAAAAGTATACCAAATATTTACATTTTCAATATCACTAACAATATTAACTAACTTTCTTAAAGGAAATGAAATCGGTCAAACGGTGCTTATATTAGGGACCGGAGGGAGTACAATTTAGCTCCCGTATTCTTTAGGCTAAGTTGATTTCATTGCTTTAAGTTACTTCTTTTGCAACATGTTCCAAGTCTTTATGTTTAGGTGTTGACTTCCACGGTTGGTAGTTGACTTTGTTTTACACTATTCTAGGGTCTCTTCCCAATTAATAACTACCTATCGTCCAGTTGTCATCAAGAAAAAAAATATTTTTTATTTAAAATATAAGAAAAATTAATTAAATTTTTAAATTTTTGTTTTGTTTTGTTTATGCTTCTTTCATCACACATACACTTATAAAGTGAATGTCTCATTTGATTATTATTTTATTTTCAATATTATTTTTATAATTTTTTTTTAAATTTTTGAATTCTTTTAATCTCAGCCCTTAAAGTTAAGAATAATTATCCAAAAGTTGATGGTTTTTCTTGAAAGTTGATATATTAAAGAAATCAAAACTTTATATCTTTAATTTTTGAAAAAAAAAATCATTCATGTCGAGTTTCTTGTCTCCAGTTCTAAAAATTGAGGTTAAAAAATTCTTTTTTTTAATTATAAATTGAAGGGAGTAGTTTTTTTATAGGCAAATAGGGCTTGGGTTTTAAAACATTTATTTTCCACATCTCTAGTAGCTTAGAGTATCAGGGACCAATTAATAAGTACTCCCTCCATAAATTATTTTGATAAAAAAATATAAAAAATTTAACCTAAATTAAAGTAAAAATAATAAATAAAATTAGTATATTATGTTTGTAATTAAGTAATTAAGAAATAACATACTTAATTATTAGAGAATAAATATTTGGTCCATTATTACTTAAAGAGAATAATAATATAAAAGTAATGACATAATTTTTTGTTTTTTTTATTTTTTTATAAATATAATAAGATTGAGAAATAGTATATAGTTTTGGTGATAGTTAAATTGTTAGATTGTTAGTATGCATGAATAGAATTGCTGTTAGAAAAAAATAGGAAATAATAATAATAATAATAATGATTGCACTTGAAAAACACTGTCCTTAAGTGATTATTTGCCCCCACTAATTGTTATAGGGTTATAGCAAATCGACTCTAGGATTTATCCAAGCACCTAGAGATTATTGATTAGCAATTCCGATAAACTCACTTCAAAAAAAAAATCTGAATGTTATTTTAAAAGAAGAAGTGAGGATCAAGGGAATGATAGATCTCTATTTATAATACGTTTTTTCAGCAAAAGTGTTTGTTCCCTAAAACACACATATTTGCTCATAGTTTGATAAACTATCACTAATAATTCTCCACTTAATTTGTAAAACTATTCAACTTCTCATAACCATATAGCATCATTGTTATATAGCATCATTTATAAGAAAAGGTAACGATGTGCTTTTAAATAAATACTTCATGGTTATAACATAGTTTATGCATGATAGTTAAATGCTTTTAACCATAACCATTTGCTTTGTTATCTCTTGGTTACAAACAATCAACAATTGATCAAGCATTGTTTCTCAAGTTATCTCCTTCCTCTTTCATTGCCTTAATGACTTATTTTAATGACATAGTCCTTATAAGGATTGATATGGCAAGAATCAACTCTGTCAAACAATGTCTACACAAAGCCTTTCAAAATCAAAGATCTTTTCCATCTCAGGTTCTTTTTTAGTTTAGAAATTGTTAAGTCCAAATTAGGAATTTATTTGAATAAGAGGATATATGCCCTGTAATAATTAGAAGAGTGTAGTTCTCTAGCTGCCAAAATTTTCAAGACTCTAGTTGATCCGTATGTCAAACTTCAGAGTGATCAAGGAACACCACATTATGATGTAGCTTGTTATAAAAGACTAGTTGGCAGGCCAGGACGAAAAGTAATTTGGGGCCCAATGTAGTAATATTTATAAAATTTGTAAAAAAAAAAAAAGTTTAACCACAAAATTTGAATAGTATTTTTTTCTAAAATAGGGATTTTCGAAAATACTATTAATACTTATAAACTCACACAAATTACAATAGCAATGAATTCCATGCTTAGTGTAACACTCGTCAAAATCCTCGTATTGTTTTAAGCGATAAAGAGATTTATTTTTGAGAAAGTATTTTTGAAAGAATATTTCTTTGAGTGAAATTCCTATTTTATGATTTCCAAGTGGTGAATGAATTTTAAAGGAATGATTTTCATGAAATGATTTTATGAGTTTTAAAGTTGAGTTTAAGAAATGATTAAGTATTAAGGAAATTGTGATTTTTGCGCATGAGTTATTTTGTAAGAAAAAATTTATCTTCTATGTGTGTGCATGTATGTATGTGTACGGCTATGTATGTATGTGCATGCTAGGACTTTTATTTTTTAGAAGCTTGTGGAATAGCTTAGAACCATGTAGAATTAGATTAGTAGAAAAGTGTGATTAAGGAATTAACCAACCAATAGGAAGTGAGATAAGTGCCATAATCTACTCTTCTTTGTCTAGTTGAAATGACCTAAGCCATGCAACATTTGGAAGAGCCAAAATTGCCCCTCACACACACACACTTGACCGAATTTTACAAGGGCAAAAGGGAGATCTCACGAGTTGCCTATATATACCCTAAGCCTTAGTTCATTTCCCATTCATTTTTCTTCATTCTCATTTCATTTCCTAAACACTAGTTCTAAGAGTACCAACAAGCTCTTAGAAAAGAGAGAGAAAGAGAGAGAGAAAGAGAGAGAGTGGCCGAGAGCTTGAAGAAGGAAGAAGGAAGGAGTTCAAGTCCAAAAACCTAGGATTTTCCTTGAAGATCAAGTGAAGAAGGTTGAAGATCATCTCTTTTCTTTGGTGTGTTTCGAAAATCTTAGGAGTATTAGAGTTAGTTTTGAGTTTGTAACCTTATCCTCTTCATTTCTTCTTGCATGTTTAATTTGTAGCTTCATAATGATTGCATGTAATGTTTAAGCCTTGATCTTGAGTTTTCAAGGGCTAAATGAATTTGTAGAACACTAAACCATGGACTATGTGATTCGGCCATGACTAGGAGACTAGGTCATGATGCTTTTTAATTTGATTTAAGCTATTGCATGTTGATCTTATGTTTAGAAAAGTTGATTTGAGTTGTTGAAATGCTTGATTTTCATTTGGTTTTGAAAAAGCTTTGATTTTTGCCTTGATCTTTAAAAAGCTTTGATCTTGAGCTTTGCATGTGATTCTTGAAAAAAAAAGCTTTGATCTTTTTCTAATGCATATCACAGTTTTAGTAAAGGAACCAAGGAAATGAACTTTTGAAAAGTGGTTTTGTCTTTATCTATGTTTAATGTTCATGCATGTTAAAGATTTGAATTTTTCTCTTGATTTTTGGTGATGAGCATTCGGTTCAAGTCTAGAACCAAGAAATTATGTTTTGTTTTCATGAAAAAGGGCACATGCATGTTAATTTCTTCTTGGTTTAAGGATTTCTAAAGTGCATGCATGAAAAATTAAAATGAAAATTTGGTTTGAAGTGGTAATGATGCCGCGGTTTTGTGCTTGAAAAAGGAAGTGGTATTTTTAAAACCTTGTGTAAGAAAGTGCATGATTTGGTTTGAGAATTTTAAGGTTTGCTTGTTGAAAAAGTGAACCAAAAACTTTGTTCTTGTCATGATGGTATTCGGCCTATGTATGCTAGTTAGGCTAGGTTCTTTTTTTTATGAAGTGACTTGAAGTTATGAATATGTCTTGTGATTTAATGTTAAGTTAAATTATTTAAATTTGTGTTGTGAACATTTCTTTTTTTTTCGGTTTTGTGCAAGAAAATGGGAAAATGAGTTTGATTATTTCAATGAGTATTTTCAATGGTTTTTATTGCATTTCTTTGCTGTCCAAGATTTATTCTTGGGGTGTTTTCATTTTAAAAGTGTTTTTGATTGACAAAAGTGTGGATTTCAAGTACCGTTTGAAGTAACAAAAAGTTAAATTGAAAAATATTGATTTTTCGGTGTCTAAAGAAATAAAAGAGTGGCTGGACCGATTGCATACAGCCACATAAAATGATTATTTAATTTATATTATTATGAGTTTTCAAAGGATTTTGAGAAATTTCAAGTGTGAGAAAAGATCGGAATCGTTTTGACAAATGATTATGAAAATAAGAATTTTTCTATTTCAAGTGAAGAAGAACAAAGTGATGAATTTTAATTGAAATTGATTTTGACGCAAACGTATTTTATTTAAATACGAGGTATTCTTTAGACGGTGGAACCGAAACGCAAGGAGAAGCTAGGGATTTCCGAGGACAAGGCATTTCACCTGCTGGATTAAGAGGTGAGTGAGAGTGCTGTGATCCCGTAACGTGGTGGCTTGTAATCCGAGTATATGGACCGTGAATGTAGTGAGATTTACGTGATATATTATGTGCTAAATGTTTATCTGTTTGTTAAATGTGATGCATGATTGATTCTGTTATGTACTGGATCTCACTGTGTTTATACTGTTGAGTATATTTTATTCTGTCTGGAAAATCTGAATGTGGTGATATGTGATAATGAGAATCATGAGAAAGAGTAAGACTCGAGATTAATTGAAAGGCTAAGGAAAGATGACAAGTGATGCGATTCGAGAATGTTTCATGTTCGATAACGATGCTAAGCTTGTGCTCATGATATGGAGATCGTGCTCGTGACAAGAAGACTATGCTAGAGGACTCATGGATATTGATGATGGCAAAGTATCAAGAGGATGCAAGAGAATTATGAGAATTTCCTACGGGAACAGTTTGATGTGCTTGATGCCAAGTGGCCAGTGAAAGTGAAAGAGATACATGATGTTTTGAGGAACGGATATACCTTAGTGGTCGGGACTTGTCGAAGGGATGAATCAAGGGCGAGCCGACCTTAGGTTAATTAAATAACATAAAAGACTTTAAAAGACTTTAGCATAAGCGGTGAGCTATGAGTGTGAGTGCGAAGTAGTGGAGAGGAAGATACCATGGGTATCTGCGGATACTTAGGTGGAGATTGCATGAGGGGAGGGCAAGGACGGTGAACGTCATGAAGCCTGGAGTATATTTCTAGGCGGAATGAAGCCCACATGTGGCATACGAACGTGGTAAGGACTGGGTCTTAAGTCGTGGTAAGTTCTGCAATGCAAACTAGAAATAGTACTGTCACCCCCTTGATTGCAAATCTATAACAGTGAGAGGCACTGGAACGGGGCATCTGTGATTTGCCACTGTATCCGAGTTTTCTACAGTGAGCCTTGATTATACGATATAATATGAATTGAATTGATTTGAGACTGTACCCGAGTTTTCTACAATTCTCCTGGCTTGGAGCCATTTGTTGAGACAGTTGTCGTGCCCGCGTGGTAAAGGTCTTGTACTCCTGTTAGCTTCCGACTAGGTTGGACGGATGACCGAGGAGATGTAGACGTGCGTGCTGTTTTTCCTCAGTGATGGTTTTTCCCCACCTCATTGAGATAACCGATTATGATAAGACTTAAGATTAATGAAAGATTTAAAGAATGAAAGTATAAGTGAATTTCTGAAAGATTGAGAAAGATTGTGAAAGGAATTGGATGCTTGAAAAGATTGGTGATGCTAAGTGCAATGAGTTATGATTTTAATATATTTGGAATAACATGATATGCTTTGTTTGTATGTGATTCATATATGCTATGTGTATAACATGATTACTTTTGATGATGATGATATGATTATATTGTGCTACATGTTTATGTTATACTGTTCTATTTGTACTGTTTTGTTCTATTATTTGCCTGTCTTTATTTTGAGTCTACCCTAAAACCGCATGGTCAACCCGTTAGTGTTCGGAACACTGACTCTCTCCTACCATGTTGTCGTATTGGCATTTGCCGGTATTGCAACGGGTAGATGGCGTATCGTATAGCGGTTCACATGTGGCCTCTTCAAGGAGGAGCATGGGAGGTTGTCCCTGAAGGTTGGATTTGGAGAGGAGAAACTCGGTTGGAGATCGATGATCTCAGGCACATTTTGCGAGGGACGAGTCTGGACGTGCATGTGGGGCAGGTCACTCTTCGTGACTATCAGGATGGCGGATCGAGGGAACATCATGAATATGATGGTCAACCTGCGCCGTTAGCCGCAGTGATTCCACAACCGATGGAGGAGGAAGACGCAAGTGACTCTGGTCACGAAGCGGAGGCGGATTCTAGTGAGGAGATGGAAGCGGATCCTAGTTCGGATGAAGGGTGAAGCCCGGCGTTCTGTGTCTAGATGTCTTAGTGTCTAGGATCTAAGTTCCCAATCGAGGATTACCTTGTGAAGTACTATGGATGTAATTCAGCTACTTTTAATTATGTTTTTAAGTAAGTTTCAAAACCTGGTTTGTAATCTTTTGTAATTATGAACTGCTTTTGGAAAACTGCTGGAGGTGAGTCTCCAATACTTTTGGTTTATGATAATGGTAATGACAGTGATGATGATGTTATGAGATGTTAATGGTGTTTCGGTTATGAGAAGTTTTAAAGTGACAACTCGATTTTCAGTTAAGTGACGATGGCAATTGATGAACTCATGTTTAAAAAAAAATGGCCTCATTTTTACAACAAATTGATAATAAATCAGTTTTGGTTTTGGAAGTGAAAATCGTCGGGCTGCTACACTTAGAAAAGTTTTTTAAAAAAAAAGCTTTCGAGACGCAGTTTGAACAAAATGCTATAAAAAATTAAAATATTATATAGTATTATAATTATATAAATACCATATATAATTATAATCAGCTTTTCTTTTTTTTTTTGTTTAAAATAATCAGCTTTTCTAATCTATGTACTAAATTCATATGATAACAATATTAAAAAGTAAATATTCACGAGAAAATGTTATAATTAGTGAATAAAAAATGATTATTTAAATTTTGAACACATGTTTATTATTATTGTTTGTTTATTCTATGTCTTTGGTGCATAAGTTAGAAAGATTCAATTATAACTACCTCGTCGTTACACTTTAAGTGTTCTTTTAGGATATAAAGTTCGGATTAAGAAATGTAGTTAATGTGCTTTTTAATTAAATTAATGTGATGTTTACCTAATTTGTACTTTATCTCTTTTATAATTATATTTATTTTATTTTTTTTTACTTAAGGTTCAAAATAAGTTTACTTTTAAAAAATAAATAAATAAAAGTGTGCTTTGTGTAATAGAGAATAATGACATTAGCGAATTCACTTTTATTGTCTGAAAAATTAAAACAGTCTACACCAAGATTCGAACCCCAAACCTCAATAATTAATTTAAGATTAATTGACTAATTGGGATACAAGAAGATATTAATAGAAATTTATTAAAAATATTAATTTTTATTTGGGGCCCCTAAAATTCATGGGCCCAGGGCAGTCGATCCTATTGCCCACCCCGGGGCCAGGTATGCTATTTGGTATAATCTTGTACCTCACTATTTAATGGCATATTAATTCGTATGTAATGCAGCAAATTAGTATTTTATTTGGCTAAACCAAATTACACTCATTATAAGGCTAATTTAAGAGTACTTCAATACTTAAATCTGCACCGGCTCAAGGTTTCTTTTTTCTTGATAATTCTAGCCTCAGACTTTCTGGTTTAGCTAATTTTGACTTAGCGTGTTGTCTTAAAACCAGAAAGTCCATCACTGGGTATTATGTTTTCATAGGTTATTCCCTCATTTGTTGAAAGACAAAAAAAATTCTATTTATTATAGGCCATCATTAGAAGTAGAAGATCATGCCATAGCTTGCATGTCATCTGAACTTTGATCCCTACAATATTTGTTCGATGACTTGCACATCATGCTACCCGATTCTGCTTCAGTTTATTGTGGCAATCAATATGCTATATATTTGGCTCACAATTCTATGTGCAATGACCCAACTCTCTAATTTCTAATTTATACAATTAAGAGTACATTTTTTTTTATTCAAAATAAGATAAGTAATCAAATTAAACATTAATATAGAACATCAGAAGGTACGATGAACAAAAAATTCTTCATTCATTTATATTACAATTATTCTTTTTACAGGAGAGAAGGATCTCCTCTCTCACCAAGAACACGCACACTATACACATATAAAATAAATTTATAAGAACTCTAGGTTTAACCTGGAGCATGTTTGCAATCTCTTTTCCGCCAGTTGGTCCCTTCCTCCCAGCCTCTACCCGAGTATACCCCTTCTCCACCGGTCATGCTATGTCGAAGGAAATGATAGAATTATCATAGTCAACACAAGATTATCCCGAGCAAGGTTAGTTAGGCCAATCAATCTTAGGACAGTTTTATCCATAATAATTCACGCGGTCATTGACGAATCATCGTTTGAGATCTAGTTACCCCTTTCATCCTCCTTTTCCGGTTCCCAAAGCCCACCGTGAATCTTTTTCCACTCATCCATAAAATCTCCTTACACCATGCATGAACGACTCATGGTTTCATATTGGACTTAGTGTCTCTAAAGAATAGGCATAATAACCTTAAACTAAATTATTTTACAAATTTTGAACGTGATAATCGGTTATCAAAACACCTGCACCAATTATCTCAGTGTTAAAGTTCAATATTTGTAAAATTTACACCCGATAACCGATTACCTCCTTTGGTAACCGATTATCCATGCAGTCTGAGATCAATATCTTGTTTTTCCACTTACCATTTCTTTAGACATGCTAAGTTAGCCTCAATGCTTCATTTTTAACACCTTATTACAGTGATGCAAATCATTATTATGTATATATTCACAGATATCTTCAAGTTATCAAGAATTTGTACATTTAACATATAATCCTCATTTCACAATTCATTTCAGTTTATAACTCATTATCAGTTTAGTTCCAGCTTAGTTTCAGCTTTACTATAGTTTTGGACCTATCATTGGTTAAGGACACTTACTCTATGAAAGGACCCTAGCAAACCTTTTATGTCCTTGAAAAGGTCCTTGAGGATATGGCTCAACATCAAATTATCTCTAATTGAATACCTCAAGATCAAAAGATCATTAAAGAGCTTGGATGAAGTCCTAACAGCGTATAAAGTCGCGAAACTTATTCGCAGAATTCAATCTCTAGAAAGATTAGAAAACTTTATAAGGGATTGGCAGCAGATTATCCCCAAATTATCCAAAATAATATAAGATCGTCGTTTATCTCCTTAAAGATACGATCATGCGAAGATCCCTCTCTGATATAGAATGATTCATCAAGATAATACATTAGACTAGGAAACTTCCATGGTCCTATAAATACTGGTCCTATACAAGGGGCTGAATATCCAACATCCAACACACTCTGGCACTCAAGAACCAAACATACCTAAATATCCCCTCAATACACAGAGAAATACCTACACACATAGCACAGATACTCTGCTCTATATACACCGTATAGGGATAGAGATATTAAAATTCGTTTCTGACAGAGAACATCTCATCACTCTTCCTGAGAACAGATTAAGATGCAGCAAGACTTTTCTCTTGTTGACTAGATAATAGGTGGCAGTTGCATTCAACCCCACCCGAAGGCTCATCAGCTCTTGAAGCTTGTTGCCCTTCGCAGTAGGCCTAACACTTGAACAAGAGCTTTGACCACACAGACCTCGCCAAGAGTAAGGGACATAACCCTCAATTTGTAACACTCCGATTTAGTAACTTGAATATATTTTTATTTAGTAAAAATCTGAGAATTTTTTTTATTGATGGCGTAGACATGGGTTCATTATTGTAAAATACATTACCTTTTAAAAACATTTTCATTAGATAGTTAATTCACTCATGTCCCACGTCATCCATCAAGTTGCAAATCAAGATGTTACAAACATCACGCTTTGAAACCCAATTTACCGTAGTAAAAAATCACCAAGTTCCCGTCTCAATTATAAAGTCTGAAATTCGATATTACAATACGGGAGTTACATGATATCTGAACAAGGCCAACTTGAATGAGACACAATACCAGATCAAAACATGACATAAATAAGACAACTAATGACCCTCATTGTCGAAAGATGCGCCTTCTCCGGATCATACTCCCATTTAACAGCATCAGAATACTCCTCTGGAGAAGATCCTTCGCTCGAGCCCTACTCAGTCCGTAGATCCACCATCTAATTGGTCGACAAAGGACCAATAGAAACATGTAGCAGAGACATAGAGAGAGTCAGCTTTTCCCGTGCGGATAAGCCGATGGTGTGGGATTACAGCAGGCAACATATCAAGATGAAATAACAATGCAATACACACCTCATGTACAAAGTCATATAATTTTCAGTATCACACTTATCATCTTTGATATTAATTAAAAATCTTTCCTTAGTCATCATCCAATCTCATTTTCAAGCCCAAAGCTCACTGTAACACCCTACCTATAAATACCCTTAATTACCCATTAATAAAAAGATGAACTTAAAATTTTCTTTTCAAAACCTTTTTAACTTATAAAAAGCTCCGTGAAAACGGACAGAGTTTCCTTTATTTTTATAACTTTACCCAAAATATTGTTTTCCCTGTAACCTGTTATAAACAAAACATCCTTATCATCCAGAAGCCAACAAGGCCAAGATATCATTATGTAACAAAGTGCATCCACATCAGAGTTTACTTTCATAATGGAAATCATAAAAACAAATACAAGTTTCGGAATTGTTTAAATTTCCCAAAAATATCTCCTTTCCCCAAAGGAGTGTCCTGAGCCCCCCAAAATAATTATAAACATCTTATACAAAAAGCAACTACATCATCATAACCCAGAAAGACCCAAGACATAAACAAGTCCTATCTACAATGACTTGCTCTCCCTGTAAGGGAGAGTACTCCTGCTCGGACGGGGGTTGTGCAAGCTCAATCTCAATACATGTGTAGAAATAGTAAAGAGGTGAGCATTACACATGAAGTAGAAAAACAGTTTCTAAGTAGACATAATTACCTACGACGTCAAACACAATAAACATATATTACACTTATTTCATTCACAATCAACTCATCCTCATGAACACTCAACCGTTTACATCAATTCATTTTTCTTATTCCCTTTTCTTTACTTTCACACATTTCATTATTTAGCTCGCTTCACCTTTTTGAATGTCTTTTAATCATTCTATTATTCTTGTTAGTGCACCAATAGGATTTCATGCACCTGTTAGGTCATTTGTCACCCATTAGGTAAATTTTACACCCATCAGGTCCCTTTTACACCCATTAGGCCATAATACACCCGTTAATCCCATTCTCTTTATCACTTCACTCATTACCATTTCACTCTTTTCCATGTTCAATTTCACATTTTGATTTTCTTTTTATTTTACAGAACGCTAATCCATTGGGTACACAGGCGCCTAACGGGGCATTTGAGCCTAATGGGTCGTTTGTACCTGATGGGGCGTTTACCTGATGGGGCATTTGGCACCTAACAGTGCACCTAGTGTTTCAGTGTCCCCCAATGGATTAGCTGCTCGACTCTTATCTTTGTTTTCATTCCTTCTTTAATTCCATTGTTTATTTATCATTCATACACTTATACAATCTTCACAATTTGCACATCCAATAGCTTAGATTCATTTTCCTTTCCTTAATTCATTTCTATCATAACACTCCTCATACAATATACATATCACATCACATTATTCAACAATCATGGAAACATTTCATATAATCACATAGTCACAATTTTCACCATTTCATCACAACACATAATCACAACTATCAACATGTATTCAATTTACTTCTTTGCATATTCAACATATTATCATCATAAACTACCTTATGGTTCAATAGCACAACTAGCACACATTCTTAGCAATCACTATATACTAGCTAGGAACTATTTTTTAAATCAAAGAAACACTCACTCCTTATCTCAACCAAGAAGAAAATATAATAACCCTTCAAAAAACCTTAGCCTTTAGCTTTTACCCTAACTCCTTAAAACCTCAACCAAGAAGCCACCAAGTGAGTAGTGAGAAGAAGGAAGAGAGCTTGATTCCAACTAGCCATTAAAATGGAGAAAGCATAAGAGTGGGGTACTCTAAGATGAGTGGTTCGATATTTACAAGAGAAAGGGAAAGAGAGAGAGAGACGTGAGATAAGCATGAGGAAGAGAGGATGGAATTTACCTTGTGTTTGTGAGGGAGGAAGTGTGGTTGATGGTGGTTCTTGATGATGAATAGGATTGGTGCTCTTAGAATCTTGAAGGAGGAGAGGAAGAATCAAACTTAGCCATGGTGGGGGATGGAATTCGGGTGAAGGTGTGAAGGTGGTGATGATGCTCTTTGACTTCGGGTTTAGTTGATGATGATGGATGAATGTTCTTTGATCTTGGTTCTAGGTTTGATGTTGAGTTGCTCTTAGTTTCTTAGTCTTGAGAGGAAGAGTGGGTTTCATGAAGAGAAGAGAAGAAATGAAGATGATGAGTGTTGTGTTGTTTTGTTTTTGTTTTAAATGCCTTGGAAATGAATGTGTGGTCCTCATTAGAAGCTTCTCATAGAAGCTTGGTAAATGAGTTGTTGAGAGGAGAAGCTTCCTCAAGAAGCTTTGACTTTTGGCTTTTGATCAACCTTTTTTTTTTGTAAGAGCACGTGTGGTAATCGATTACCACCCTAGGTAATCGATTACATCCCTTATTTCACAATTATTGGACTTCTCAAAGAACACATGTAATCGATTATCTCCCCCAAGGTAATCAATTACCTCCCAAAAATCAATTTCTAGGGTTCCTCACAGGAGGTCAGTAATCGATTACCTTCCTCAATGTAATCCATTACTTCCCTTAATTCAATTTTAGTGCTTTTCTCATGGAGTTGGTAATCGATTACTTCCCCAAAGTAATCGACTATCTTGCCAAATTTTCATATTTTGATGGTTCCTAACTCTAAGGCATTCCTCTTAACACCTATATAGATTTTGGATATGATTAATCCACCTAATCCTTGCTTATTCTTATGATTTCCATTAGTTTTACTTAGATTTAATCTAATCAAAAATTAGGAATTAAAATCAGGATGTTACACTCACTAGAGCCACATCATTTCCACAGTTCCTTTCTCATCTTTAAGCATTATAACTTATCATATTCCTCAAATTTTCATGTTAAGTTTTATCAAAGTGCAACAATCGATGACAAGGGGATAAGAGAAAGTCATCGGGGACAAGTTAGCACACTTTACATCTCCTCCAATCCTCCCGGGCCTAAACGGAAGCAAACGAGACGTACAGGAACCTTAACCACGCAGGTCGAACTGTCGAGAAATCATCATCATCATAACACAATCACGTATCATTTCACAATTTCTCATTAATATCATCGGGGCCCAATACCATTCGACAGCCCACCTCGTTCAGGTTTCCTCTCACCGTTTCGAAATTGATCAAGGGGGCAACAGTACTTTTCTCATTCGCGGTGCGGAACACGCTACGATCTCCTGAGTCTTAAGCCCCGATCACTTATAGACTAGTTTCGCCTAGAAAAGCACTCTAGGTTACTTGACGTATCACCGTCATCACACTCCCCTATCACAATCGCTCACCTGAGTATCCGCAGATAAACATGGTATCTTCCTCTCCACTACTTCACACTCAACTCTCCGCGTTATTTAATGTCTTTTAATGATTTATTAAAGTTTTATTAATTCTTTATTAAACCTAAAGGTTTGGTCGATTCACCCTTAGTCCATCCCTTCAGTGAACCTCGACCTCTAATTAGATCATTCACAATATTCATTTCCACGTTATCACATTAACATCACAACCGAGGGCTCGAAACCACGACATAAAGCTCACGCGGCCAGCACCATCCTCAACCCGGAAATCACGTCACAAACCACCGTGCACATCAGGGAGTTCAATCCTTAACCTGGAAAGCACGTCACATTAATCGTGCACATCAGGGAGTTTGATCTTTCACAAGCTCATACCATCCATACCATTGAATCTACATCGTATTCACTTAATCATTCCTTTCCTTGTACTTTCGCTTTCGTTACTTCACAAATCACAATCTTTTCCATCATGTACTTTCAATATTTCTACACCATTTTCTTTAGCATCATTATTTCACTTAGCAATTAAAATAGAGTAAGCATCTCACATAGCATGATTACTTTTGATTTCAAATAAAAGTTCAGCTGGCATAAAATATCATATCATACCATTTCATCATCACCATATGGACAACATCAAGTAATCATCATGCAACAGTAAAAGGAAGTCTTAGTCCTGCGTATAAATGGCCATACACACACAACCAATTACCACTTTATGATTGACTCACAGATCCCTACGTTCTAGATTTTGAGATGGCCAGGAACCTCTTAATACATTACCTATACACCACGATGTCTTAGGAAAAATGCTCTCTTACCTTAATTGCTGACAAATATCCAAGGAGTCCACGCGGGTACAGCTCTCCGACACACGTCCACAACTAACACCTTTTAAATCCTCGCGAAAGACATCGCACATTAATATCATAATTCAAATCAAACATCATGTCCATAATTAAGATTCATCTTTTGAAAACCTAGATTAAAGTCCTTCGGGGTAAAACCAAAAACAAATATTTTCCTCAAACTCATTCAAAAAATCTTTAACACTTTAAATACCTTAAAACCATTATAAAACAATAAACAAAATAATTTTAAACAAATGGATTAGTTGTTGTTCCGCCGTGGACAACAACCTATTCGCACCCGAAAACACCGAAAAACTTCACTTTTCAATTCCTCTTTTTCCTAAATCAAATACCACTTAAAACTTAAACTTTAAACTAATCAAACACATTCTTAGAATTGAAAAAAAAAGTTAAATAAAATCCTGGGCAGCAAAGGTACAAGTCTGTAAATCACTTTTTTAACAAATCCGAAAACACCATAAAATCACACTTTATTGGCTTAAATACCAAAATGGTCCCGATAAATATTGACGTTTTTGAAATTGGTCCCTGTTAAAAAAAGTTTTGGTTTTGGTCCCTACATTTACAGAACGTTTTGGTTTTAGTCCTTGCATTTACAAAACGTTTTGGTTTTGGTCCCTCCCATTAGACGTAGATGGAAAATGTCGAAAATGTAATGTATTACATTCTATGACTAATTAAGAATGGTATTCTTGCATTAATTCTTAAGGGTAAAAAAAACAACTTCTATTACAAAAAAGAACCGATTCAAAAACCATGTTAGTAGAGGGACCAAAACCTATGAAATCTAATAACCAAGGGACTAAAACCTATCAAATCTAATAATATATGGACCAAAACAAACTATCAACATAATTATGAGGATCAAAATTTAATAGAAGGGACCAAAACCAAAACGTTTTGTAAATATAGGGACCAAAAGCAAAACATTTTTTTTATAGGGACGAATTTCAAAGAAGTCAACTTTTACAGGGACCATTTTGATATTTAAGCCCACTTTAATTTATATAACACCTTGACAAAAAACAAATACTTAAACACTTTATTTTATAAACTTTAACACCAAAAATAAATCTTGGACAACAACTACACATACCCAATATCTTTCAATTAAATCAAACTAAACCAATTCAAAAAACAATTAATTTTCAAAAGCTAGTTACGTAATCCAAACACCTTTCACACATCAATTAAAACATAGGCGACATACAACACTTTAACAAATCAAATCACATAGTCAAGTAACTCATGTTTCTTTATCATTCAATTAATTTAAGCAAATAGACACATAGCCAACTAATCAACTAGTAGAACTTAGAATAAATCAACTTAACCCTTAAACTAAACACTTAACCGAAAAATAAACAACTAACAACTAACTCTTCAATTCATTTTCTTACAAACCATACATACTTCAAAGAATACTTAACATTTAACAAAACAAATTCCTCCCCTCATGAACATGCTAAGATCGAATCATGGAACCAAATGAACCCAAAATCAATTTATTTCTAACACTCCCTAAAATTACTTAAATCAAATATTTCACAACCAAACTTTAACATACAACTAATTAATTAACCCTAAACCAAATAAATATCATACAATCAACCTTAAACAATTAAATTTTCATGTCCTTACACTTAAACATTAAAGGGGCCGAATCATACGAGCATAGACAAACTAAACTTTACAATTCTTAAACACTAAAACCAAACTACTCACTTCGAGACACTTATATAAATTTTCATTTGAGAGAAACAAAAATCATTTAAGCATTTCCACATGCATCACGATTAGCAATTAGTCCTAACTTCTTCTTACATGGCTTAACCAATTCAAAAGAATTCATGTTATCAGATATGCAACTTAAAACAAACAAATTCCCATCACTACATGTTCGTACAATTGAGAATCAAAACAAGAAATTAAATCAATTAGGGTATACCAAGTTCTTAACTCTTAAATCATTTAAATCATATTCTTTTCCATTCATACAAGCGAACTTCATAGAAATAAAGATCAATGCCCTACACTCTTTCGATCATATACAAACATCATAATAAAAATGAAAAGTCCAGTCAAGTCACAGAAAGATGTACCAAGTATCAAACACATCAAAAAGTATCAAATCAAAGACTAGATCAAATACAGGGAAAACGTGAAAGATAAAATTCAAAACGTATTAAATCAAAGAGTTTGTCCCAAACTTTGCATAACACTAAAACATATATCAGAGTTCAACACATAAAATTTTCAAGCCATTTGGATATTAATAACATATGTTTTTGTTTAAATTTGTCATTAAAACCAAAACAGTCCTGCTGGAACCTGAGACAAAAAAACAATTATTAAAAATAGAAAACCGACTCCAAAATGCATGAAATTTGGTGCAGAACCTTCCAACATACACAGTATCATCTCATAAAAAATTCAGATTATTTTAATTTGTTTAAGTCACATTTTTATAATTAAAATTCTTTCAAATCCTGTAAAAACATAATTGAGCTGCTCACTGTTTGCAATTAGTATAAATATTAAATCAACTCCAAATTACCTCAAACTTTTCAGAGAGTCTCCCAATATATGCAAGGTCCTACCATAAAAATTTCAAGTTCATTGAAGTAGCATAACTTCAAAATCTCTGTTCGTTTTCGATCCGAAAAATCCATTTTCTCGAAACCGTTTTCACAAAAGTAATTCTTATAAAAAAAGTAAACCGATTCTAAAACTTTCACAAAAATTCAGAGAAGCTCAATTTAACCTCATCAAAAAAGTGACCAAGTCTTACAATCATTGTACATGTGCAAGTGTCCTTTATCCAAATCTCTTGCAACTAAAACCTCAAATTTCCATAATCCACATCAAACAATCAAAATTCATTCAAAATACCAAAACAAGTCCAAACCAACTCAAATTTTCCAGAATGCATTCAAATAACACTAAGAGCAACATACTAAATTTTTAGAGCAATCCAATTTGTGAAAATACTTTTTACCAAAACATCCTACAAGTTAAATGATACACTTTCAAAAATTCAGCATGAAGACTCTATGGCGTACCCTATTTTAATCCTTATCCAACAGCCCCTACCTACTCTTAATCATATCCCAAACACACATAATAAATCACATTATACATATAAGAAAGGCATAAATATGAAAATGGTCCTTGTAAATATTGACTTATTTGAAATTGGTCCTTGTAAAATTTTTCTTTTGGTTTTGGTCCCTGCACTTACAAAACATTTTGGTTTTGGTCCCTCATATTAAATTTTGGTCCCCATAATTATGTTGGTACTTTGTTTTGGTCCCTCTATTATTAAGATTCAAATGGTTTTGATCCCTCTAATATCATAGTTTTTGAACTGATTTTCTTATTTAATGTAAGTTTTCTGTTTACCCTTGAGAATTAATGCAAGAATATCATCCTTAATAGGTCATAGAATATAATATATTACATTTTCGGCATTTTTCATCCACATATAATAGGAGGGACCAAAACCAAAATATTTTATAAATGTAGGGACCAAAACCAAAAGAAAAATTTTACAGGACCAATTTCAAAAAAGTCAATATTTATAGGGACCATTTTCATATTTAAGCCTATAAGAAAATTAATATATTTAAAACACATACACACATACATTCGGTCCTCTCTTAAAATAAATAAAAGAAATATTTTTCTTGACTTAAAAACTGAACTTTATTGTTTATAATGCTAACACATATCGATGCTTAAAAATCAAAGTTCAAATAGTTATTTCTTTATAGACCCAATTCAGTCCAAGCATCAAAATGGGGAAAAACATTTTTAACTTCAAAAACTCATTATTTATCAAAGAGCATTTTCATAAGAACTCAAGATTTACACATGCATGAGTCAAATAAATTGAAAATCAACAACAAGAGCATATTTTGACATGCATCCAGCCAATCATAAAAACAAACAAATCCATTATATTTATTTTTATATGAACCGAAATATATACATAGAAGAAAAAAGAGTTAATAGTCACATAGGTCCCCGAAAGATACTTGTGGAATCAGTTAGGTCCCTGATAGATTTGTGGAATCTCTTAAATCCTCAAAAGATCATTTTGGAATCAATTAGGTCCCCGAAAGATTTGTTGAATCTCCTAAACCCCTTAAAGATCAATTTGACATCACGTTAGTCCCCCCATGAGGGACCTAATGAAATCCTACGTGGCACGTTAAATGCTTTGTTGGCCCAAATGTGGCACCATCATAACATTCCAACATGGCATTGGGGCCAACAAAGCATTTAATGTTCCACGTAAGATTTCATCAAGTCCCTCCTGACGAAATTGGATGGGGGGGACTAACGTGACGCCAAAATGATCTTTGAGGGGTTTAAGAGATTCCACAAATCTTTCAGGGACCTAACTTATTCCACGGGTATCTTTCGGGGACCTATGTGACTATTAACTCGAAGAAAAAAGATAGATTTTTGAAAACCACATTAACAAATCAACATGCAACAAAGATTAATCACCAAAAATCAATTTTTATTTCCTTCCCCCAAGTGTAAAACCGAATCATTAGAATAAAACAAGGTTATTTGTGCAAAAATAAATATAAAACCGTATGGACCTCTTTTGTTCATGCATGTCCCTTTTTCATTTTTAAGCTTAAACCTTTATTCATTAGCACTTGAAAAACATAGATCAATAATAAAAACCAACATTCAAGAAGGTATTCTAAGCAAATCAACAACCTCTCCAATCAAACATACAAAAACCGAAAATGAGAAAGAAAAAGGAGAAAGGAAAATCAAGCTAGGGGTAGATACCTAGATGGAAATTGAAAAATGGAGTAAAAAATCAAGGGGTTTCTTCTTCCTCCTTCGATCTTCCTCCCTCACGGCTGCCCCTCTCTTCTTCCTCTATCTTCTTTCTTTCTTTTCTTTTCTTTTTTTTTTTTGTATGTTAGAATGTGTAAGAGTGTGTGAGTGGATGATGGTTTGGGGTATTTATAGGGGTTTGGGTTGGTGGGGTGTATAAATTTAAATTGGGGTTCAAAAATAAATTAGAGTGAGAGAGTGTGAAGGGATAAAAAGGCTAAATCACCCATTGGCTGAAAATCCTCTCTAGGGTAGGGTAATTAAATGTGGGTCTTAATTAGGGTAGTTTAAAGATAAGTTGCATTAATTAGGTCACCCTAGGGTCTTGTGCACTCATAAATACATGTTTGACAATTTAAAATTTGAAATGCATAAAATAAATACTTTAAACCGTGTAACACTAATACACAGTAGAAAATAATATTTTTCCACTACAGTGAACAACATTTAAAATCATATTTCGAATTTTCTTAAATAATAAAACATTATAATTTACCCAAAAATATAAAAATTTCGTGACAGCATAATTAAATGCCTTTGAAGCATGGGTACTCTTATTTGACTGTCGTACACGTACACGTATCCGGTATGCCTTGGGTACTCCTGGGTACATATCGGGTGAGTACCCAAACAAAAAAAATTAAAAAAAAATTGGGTACTTGAATGAGTACGCCTGGGTACTTAAATTGGTACGTACCCACCAGACGTACCCTCCATGTGGGTAAGACTAAACATATTTTTTTTCCCAAACGATATGTTTTGTTCACAAGGATAAGGAAAAACCATTTTTTTCAATATTTTTAAATTATCTTCTCACCCTCTTTCATTTTAACCCGAAAAAACACTACTCTCAAATCTAAAATCTCTTTCTCCTCTCGTTGACTTGATCCCCTTTGTACCTAACTATGTTTGACCCCTCTCCACCGCTTGTTGTGCTTGACCCCCTCCACCTCTTGCAGTACCCCTCATTACGCTTCATCTCCTTCATCAGTTTGGTGTCTCCCTCTAAACGCTCTCCCTTGTCTCTGTTTCCCCTTTCTCTGTTTTGTTCTCTTGCTAACTGGTACTTCTGTTTTTCATGTTCTATAAATATTTCTCTATTTTCTTTTTCGTTGTTGTGATGAAATAATGAATACTATCTTGATTTTATATTTTGTTTTGATTTTTTTTGCACACCAAGTGTTTAAACTCGTTTAGGAATTCAACCAATCTTCTTTTTCCTATTATGCACCGCTTTTTTTCCACTATTTTGTGTTATTTTTGGATGTTTTGTTATTTTTTTATTAATTGTTACATAGTACAAACATTACAGGTTGTGTGGTAAGAAATTATTAATTCCTATGAATTTCAACTTGTTGATTGTATTTTTATTTTTTCAATTTTCTATTTTTGAAATTTATATATAATTATATTAATAAAATAAATATTTATAAGAACGTACTTGTACCCTAATTTTTTTAAAAATGTCGTACCTCGTACCCGTACTCGTACCGGGTACTGTACCCGTACTCATGCAACACATTTAAATGAAAGTCTTTACAAAAATAAATTTTAAATTTCATTACGATCGTTTTGACTGTAAATTCGTTTAATTCTGATTTGCCAATCAAAAGTTATGAATTTTTAAAGTTAAATCACAAAATAATAATTCATCAAAATATATTATAAATGCACCACTTTTATTCATATAAACAGAAATCAAAGACATTAAATTTCAACAAAAGAGTAAATTCAAATAAATGGGTTGATTAGGGTGCATGCATTGGTTACCACTCCTTATAAAATTGAACAACTTTAATTAGCCTTTGAGAATTTAAATCTTAAAAGCTTTAAATAGCAAATTTCCTTCAAACACAAAATTAAATATTTTACAATTATAAAATAAATTCTACATTTTCAAATAATTGTTTTCACTCATGAATATAAATCAAACATATTTATATAAATTCGAAAAGAACTGCCCAATCAGAAATTCTCAAAAATCAATTTAGTTTTTGGTAGAAGAAAAAATCTTATTACCACAAGCAAAATATAATACAAACTAAAGGCCATGATGAGGATCTTGCCACCTTCTAGAAAAGGGTTCAAAATACTCAAAATGCCAAAAAAGAAACTAGTTTAATTGAGCATTAATTCTACTGACAAGGATCTTGTTATCCCAACTAAAGAAAGAAGACAGTTGTGTTCATGCTCTTTTTGCTGCTGTTGTATACAATGTCTTGTCAGAAAGGAACAGACGTATTTTTGCAAACAAGGTGTGTTCCCCCCAGCATCTTGTGGCTATTATTAAACGTGATATGTAATTTATTGAAATATGAAAAAAAATCAATTTATTGAAATATGAAAAATTGTGGGTATTACATAATTACTCTTAAGGGCAACCCTGATCCGTTTCGCTCTCCCCTTGATGAACAATCTCAACGTGCATGATAGAACTACTTAGTCTTGATGCCTGGAACAATAGTTCGAACGAGTAGGTAGGACTGAGAACATACTCTTGTCAGACTAAATATCCTTCACAAGACTTCTGTTTTAGATAAGGGACCTTTTCCCTATTTAGGCTAATCTCATGTGTCTTATTAGGATTTCGGTGTGACATGTTAGCAAAATTTGGGCAGAATTGGTGACAGGGGTATAAGGCAAACTCAGAAATAATTTCGGGAAGTCAGTCAGACATTGAAAAAAACAAAGATCTATGACAAAACGACCTTAATATTCAAAAACTGAAAATATAATTAAGCAAAGAATTTATTAGTAAGTTGTGAAATTTAAATATTTCTATATTTTTAATTTTTTTTTGAAATGGTATTTCTTGTTTAAACTTAGAAAAAGATAATGGATGGAATATCCAAGTTTGGAACGATAGATATTACACATTTACACATGTTATATATTATTGAAATAATTTTATTAGTTATAATAAGTAATAAATTATTATAGAATTATGTTAGTATTTTTGAATGAAAACAATTATTTAAAATTTATTTTATTTATTTTAATCTTTTGGGAGAGGGGTGGATGGGTGCAGATCCTGGGTTTGAAACCAAGTCCTAATACTTTATGTTCTACAACTATACCACTTGAGCTGAATAAGGGGACGGAAATAATTATTTAATGTTATTATCAAAACAAATATGATATTTAGTGGTTTTGTTATATTATGAATCACCATTAAGTATTTCAATTAAAAATACTAGTAATTTTACCCGTGCATCGCACGGGTTTAATTTTTTTTAAAAAAAAAAAATTGATTATAGATTTTGGAAATATGTCTTTTTAAATAATATGTTAATATGAACTTTTCATAAAAATGATTTACATGTATTTAGAAATGAATAATCATAAACATTAATCTTTGAATCTAGTTCCAGCTACCAACTTTTTCATTAATAAAAATTAACTAATAATGTATCAACTATGCGATTTCTAATCTTAATTAACAACTTAATTTCTTATATTAAAAAAAATCCAACTCATTTTGATTTTTGTTTTATTTAATCCATCATTCCAAATGCATTTTGTTAGTAAATCGTTTTGCAAGTCCAAATGCAGCTATTTTTTTTGCCATATATATCATCATTTTTATTACATCTGTCCCAAAATATAAGACTTATTTTCACACTTTTAATTAATTAGTGTTTATAAGATTCGAACTTTCAAATTACTTGCTTGTATTAAAACTTCATAATTGTAAATAAGTATATTGTCTAAAGTATAAAATAACGCATCTTTATTTTTCACAATTTAAATTGCAACATATTGTATAAATTTTTGGATTTTTTTAAATTTGAATTCATGACTGTATTGTATATTGTCTAAAATATAAAATAACGCATCAATGTAAGCAACTTATAATTAAAATTTAGCATGTTAATAAAAAAAATCTTTACATAAATAATTCTTCAAATAAATATTATTCATAAAATAGCTAGACAGAAAACAAACGCAAGAAATGTTCAAATATTTAAATAAAAAAAAGCATCTTTTTCAATATTTATGGCTATCTTAATGTCTATCTAACATAAAAAAAATTAGTTATCAATAAGTGAAGGACAATGAATAAATAATATAAAAATATATAATTTTCATCATCGTACATATATTCTATATAGCATTCACTGTATACTATATATACACAATATGAATATAGCTATTAGTAACTGTTTGAAGTTAAAAATATATACTACTATAAGTATATATACTCTAACGGAAAGAAACCGTTAGAAAGAATAATTAATAATAATAAGTAATGAAATAATAAGAATTAATGGGAATAAACACCCAACTTAATAAGAATAAATTTTTGTAACCACCACCCAAATTAATAATTAATAAATTCAATTTAAAATAAATATTTTTAAAATAATAAAATATTATTATTTTTACAACATCATCACCATGAAAGCTTTATATCATCAATCACCATCCTCTGAAAAAGTGACAAATTAAAAACAGAGAAGACAAATGGTGCACAAAATGGAAAGAGAAAGACCTAAACTACAACAACTAAGTAACCTTTTTTTTCTAATAATTACAATTTAGCAGACTTAGATAAAGGAAGCAACTATGAAAATGCAACTTAGATAATCTTTCTTTCGAGTAACAACAACAACTATGAACATGCTTCTCGACATCATCAACATCATTCACAAGTGATGCCTTTGGATCATTTAATAAAATCGCAACTATTTTTCGATCAAGTTCTCCTTCATCAATCATGGCTAATGCAGCCAAGGGTTTGACCCTGAGAACCTCACCAATTTTCCTTTGTCTTTCACCAATCTCAACAACATCAATTACAGATTAACAATAATTTTAGACACGTTTTGTCCAATCCTACTAATGGAAAAATATAATAAAAATATCATTCTAAAAAAAAACCACAACTCTTATATAAATAAAGCAATAATGAAATGAAGAAAATAATATAACAAATAGAAACCAAAGAACAGCGAAAATATAGAACAAATATCTAAGAGAAAAAAAATCAGAAATGGTAAATACAAAACTTTCTTGAAATTTGAACATCACCAATTTCTCATGGATCTGAAGCAAGTAATATATGCCTCCCAGGTTTAAGTAATATAAAACAATATTACAGATCAGAGAGATTAAAAAAACAATACTACAAAAATGAAAATTAAACGGAGAAGAAGGAAAGGGGATTCTTCAAACCCTAGAATCCCAAAACAAAATTCGAGTAAAAAAAATCTCAAAAACAAAAATTTAAATAAAAATCTCTTTAAAAAAACATACCTGTACAAAAATTAATAGTAAACCTATTCTAAACAAAAATTAAAAATTAAAAAAAAACTAAAATTAAAAAAATGCCCATACGCTCATACCTGTTTCACACCTGCAACAAAAGAGATGAAAACTATGCTATTAAAAAAAACATACTTGTACAAAAATTAAAAAACCTATTCTAAACAAAAATTAAAAATTAAAAAAAAAAAACTAAAATTTAAAAACTGCTCATACGTTCATACCTGTTTCACACCTGCAACAGAAGAGGTGAAAACAATGCTTCCAAATCCAGATGCTTTCTTTTTGCCCGGATCTCTAATTTCTTTTTGTTGCCTTTTCCTGATCGTGATTCTACTAATTTACTACTACCACTAACTACTAATTGATGTTGGTAGTATGTCTTTCACACCATAACAGTCAAAAAATGAATGAATGAAAGAAAATGAAAAGACTTAATCTACCAATGGATATGGACGGCTATGATTGATTATTGCATTTACAATTGAATGACTGAGATTAAAAGAGAACTTAGGAGGGAAATTGAGAAATTAGGAGGGAAAATAATGGGGATTAAGAAGGGAAAACAAAAATGCTCTCATACTTCACCTATTTTATAATATATTGATCAGTCAGCTATGAATATTTGTAATTTTTAGAATTTGTAACCTTTGTTTATAAGTATTAATTATATAAATATCAATTATTATATATCAGTTATAATCTAAATTAATTACTATATAATAATTTAATTGATGAGATTTTTAAATAAGAGTGAAAAACTCGAATAATATATATCAACAATGTATATAATAATTGGTAAATAGTTTAGTTCCTTTACCATGATGTTGATAGTTTGATCTATACAGTGAGTTTGAAACAAATCTTGTAAATATAAGCAAAATTTGCTAAGTGATATCTATACCTAAAAAGGACTAATATTCAGATATTAACCAAGGAAACCTTTGTGAAAAAAAAAATCTCAAATAATGTGCATGTCCCAGTGAAGAGAGATTAGGACAGACTTGCCTTCATGCAAGATGTTATTGTCAAAATTATTATAATAATACAGGGTTGATTATTATATTTTCTTACATTCGAAATATTTTATGTGCAATTTTTGTCGCCTGTGTGCATGGATTTTGTAAGATAAAAGAATAAGTGAGAGATAAAGTATAGAGATTATAACATACCCTTTCAAACATGTGAATTCTTTTTTGTCCATGACAGCCAGTTTATTGGGGTTCATCATCAATGATAGGCATAGCTGCTGAGAGACGTCTTTTGGCAAATGCACTCTTAAATGGACTCATCCAACCAACATTTTGTGTTACTCTCATAGTCATGCATCCCATTATATATTTGGCTTCAAAACTATATAACTATCTTATATTATGAAATCAATACTAAGCTTTCTAAACTCATTTGATGACAAAAGAAAAGCAGGGAGAGGAAGATACAACCCAAAAATGTCCCCTATGATTAACATAACCGGTTGGCGAAAAGGGTCTCAATGGTTTGAATTGGACCGCGAGCTTGCGATTCGCATTGTATCCGACACCAAATTCTACCCTATATTTCATTATTATTGTCTTCAACCAATTTATCCAGATGAGCATTATATTCCAAAATTTTGTGCATATGAATTACCCTGAATTGAACTCGAATGGTAGCATCACTTGGGTTGATCGGTCAAGGGGTGGAGCTCATCAAAGAAAGTTTGGGTGGCGTGATATTACGGAGCAATTTTTGAACCATACTCGTTATGGATCAAGATGTGTTTATCATGGGAAAACCACCAACATATGTCCCCTTTTTGCAAGGAAATTTGATATAATTACATACAATTGCAGCCTTTATTGCGATTTTCTTCGTCGGCTCTACTTGGCATTAGTCCTTAGATCTGACAGGGTTTGAGATTGTTTGTGTGTATGTATGGCTTAATTATGATTTATGTCGCAAGTCACGTTTGAAGTAGTTTTGTCAGATACCCTTATTTTTTTTTTTTTTTTTAATATCTGACTCCCTGAAGTTGTTTCTCGGTTTGTCATATACTCCTATTACTAATTCTGATCAATTTTTCTGACATGTAGCATCGGAATCCTGGTCAGACGCAGAAGGTTAAGCACATGGTGCCCCTTATTAAATTAAAAAACTAAAAAAACGTAATATTTTATATTCTTAGATAAATAAAAAAAAAAGAATAAAGAGAGAGGTCATCTTTGCCCATGTGATATCATGCGGCACCACATGACCAACCTTCTGCGAGAATATCTAGCAAAAGTATTCAAACTTTCAGGAACTTGTGACATAATTAAGCCTTTATATAGAAATCCATTCATTAAGTTGGATATACGCCTTTAAGTCTATGTTGGTAGTTTTCTTCTAGTACAAGCAATGTAAAAATTATTTTGGTTTATCAATGTATAAATCCTTCATGGTTTATGCATGTATTATGCTACGGATCATTATGCAGGACCTACCCTTAGATATTGCAGGGTGGAGATGGTTTGAGTTTGTGCGGTTAGAAAGCCGTTAGGCTTCACTTTCAAAGTTATCTAGTTTTGTTCTTTTGGTACAGACAAGCAAGGAAGCATTTACTTTGATTTATCTATGTATGAACCTTCCTAGTTTATATATATCATGCTAAGGATCAGGAAATTGTCAACATCATAGTAGGTGCAAACTTGAACTGGGTTAATAATTTTAGGCAGGGACATAGCTAGAAAACTCTCAACTATTATTATCAAATTTAGATACCACATTAATAATATAGTAATATACTCGCTCCAGTTCCATATTTTTTACGGTTTATGTTTGTTTCACAAATATTAAGAATGTATTGAACATTGTAGGTTTCCTATTTAATTCTTATTGAAAATTGTAGTATTCCCTTCATCCCATAAAGTTTGTAAAAAATAAGAAAAATTTTGTCCCAAATTAAAGTTAAAAAAGTAAATAAAAAAAATTGAAATTGCATTGTATATTCTATGATTGATTAATTAAGGAAACATACATTAAATATTTGTTTTAGTAATTGATTGATATGGGGGACAATGCATCAAAAGCATGTTCTCTTATTTTTGTTAAATTTTTAAAAATTTACTAACTTTTTGGCACGAAGGGAATAATATTTAATTTTTATTAAAAAGTATGTCCATTAACAAAGTGTATGATAGTATTTACAAACGAAAGAAGAAAGAAAAATAGAATTAATAAGGAGTAATTAAAATAATAGAATGTAGTTAAAATTCAAAAAAAAAATATTGAATGTGGCTTGAAAAGCTAAAACTAAAAAAAAATGAAATAAAAAGAAAATGTTAAAATTATTAAAAAAAAAAATACTAACCAAGGGAGAAAGACTTTAAACATATGTTCTCAAGTTTAATTATCAAATTTATACTTGTCTAACCCCGAGCGTGTGGTTCAGTGATAGGGATTGATCCACGCTTAAGTAAGGTCAGGTGTTCGAATCATGCCTTCTGCATGCAGCAGCGTTAAATCTCGGGGCCAGCTGTCCCACCCATTAGAGGTGCCTACAAGCCAGCGAGGAGATTAGTCACTGCGATCGGCGGTGGACACTCCGGTCATGGACAAAAACAAAATTTATACTTGTCTCCATTTTTTTTGGTTTTTTTAGTGTATGTAGCCCTTAAATAACTACTTGAATCCAAATTAGCACCTACATAATCCAGGCCATACTATCATTGTTGAAAAAAATTAGATACTCTAGGGAATAATATGACATCCAATCAAGTCATAACGAGTAAGAAGCATACTACCCTTCTCTCAAGCAGAATTAAGGATCTGATATAGTTTCTGTGACCTTCCATTTATAGTTATGAATAATTTAATCTTTAGTGATGCTTTAAGCATGTGCAGAAACTTGACCTTCTTGTTGGAATTTCAACCAGAATCAAACCGCATACTAGTAATTACTTTAATTTAATAACAAAAACTGTTAAGTGTAAAGTCATAACTCATTAGTTTATTGAATAGCTTATACATGTCAAGAGGCAAAAGTCCCTGCTGATACAACATAATAATTAGATATGGGATGAGGCTATTAGAATTTCAAATTGTCTATGTACACTCCTTATTAACCAAACATAATCTTAGTTCATTATTTAAAAAAATAAAATTATGATTGGTTAAATAGGAGTGTGAATAGACATTTTTGAGTGCCAATTGCCTCACTATTGACCAATATGCAGCATTCATCCTAAGCCTATATATGATCCTGCATCAACTCTATATCTTGGACAATAATCAATTTCAAACTATATTCTCTTTCATTTCCTTCTCTGAAGGGAAATCGAGTTTAGTGCCGTTGCAGCAGTGATGTGTAGAGTTCACATATCCCTCCAATTCTTTCTGCTGCTCTGTACAATGGGTTTCTCCATTCTTCTTAGCATCCTTGTATATGAGGTATAAGATCATTTGAGCTATGCCAAACAGAAATCCTAGCACATTTGGTATCTGAGGTGTTGCATCAAAAAAACAATTTCATCAGTTTTCTTAGTACCATACTAGAAATTAAAATTAATAATTTGATATGTAATAACTTTCTGTCATTGTTCCTTACCATAATGTAGTAATCCTTATCGAAAAGTCCATAGAAAAACCAAGTGGTGGCACATAGGGTAAGAAACACGGACAAAGAAAATGGCATGTACTCTACACTTTTAGTTGTTATGACCTTCCTCTGCATTTGATAAAGAAAGATGCTAATTAGTCAAGAACTCGAGATGTTTAAAGAACTAGTAAAGAGAATATTAGGGTATCACATATATTGAGGTAGAGTATTAAAAATGTATGTAAATAAGAATTGTTATCCCAAATATAGAACAAATAATAATAGAATATTAAAAGTACCATGATGCTTAAGGGAGCAGCAAATACTGCAATGTTGAAAACGGCACAAATCCATCCAACAGCATGAACACGGTTGATGCCCTTAAAAACAAAGACGCTCACTAACAAGGTCAAGCCAAATCCTCCTACGTCGGAAATGAGTACCATAGTCAAAGTGGAAATCTGCAATACATAAAAAAATAAATAAAAAAACAAATAAACATTTATTTCTGTGCTTTAAGGATATAATCTTGCTAAGGCATGGTTTATGACACTCTTAAGGACAATGAAGTTGGTGTCAAATTGAAAAAGTGTATGAAAGTTTTAGAGTTTTTAAATTGCGGTCCGCAACCACAATTGAAAATATGAATGATTTTAGTAATTTTCATGATTGCATTGCGGCTGCATCTATCACATTTTTCGGCAATCGTAATCACAACTGAAATATTAAAACCATGGTCACTAAGATAAGGAGTATAGATGAAAAAGGAAAAGGAATTGAGAAAAGAGTTGAGAAGGGAAAAATGGTGATCTTGTTTTCACCTTCTGCTTCTTGGTACCATATACGGTGTACAATATTAAGTAGGAAATTTCTATAGCAATTCCAATAGCATTGATGGTGATAATCAAAATGGCATTGGTCTTTAGGAAACCATAATATAACAGCAACAATGCACTAAGAAGTGCAACCACATAGGGGATTGATTGAAACCCTTCAGATGATTTGTTCTTGAAAATTTTATAGAAGGTTGGCCTGTTAGAGAAAGAGAGAGAGAGATGTAAGTTTTCTACCATTTCAGTGATATTCATATCAAGGTATAATATTATTTAATTTGAGGACTTACAAGGGTGCCAAGAACACCAAGAATGAGACGATGTTGCCTTTAGAAAATAAGAAAACAGAATGAGACAGTGAGAATATTAAAATAAAAAAGAGAAAAATTAGCAGGCAAAACTAATAGCTATTATTATTCTTACATATTATCCTGATCCTACATATATATGATGAAAACCTTTGTCATCAGATTATAAGGAAAAGTTAAAAACAAAGATGGCTAGCCTTTTAGTAAGACCCATTAATTGGAATCAAAAATAGTAAAAGCTAAGTGAAGTTTTATACAAATCATTTGTTGACAATGATGGGACGGCATATATATTTTAACAAAGCTTAAAAAAATATTTCCAAGAAGTTGAAAAGGGTAGAGGGAAATTATTGAAATGAATGTAGCACTTAGTCTGATTGATAAATAATACCTAGGACACCAAAGATCAAAACCATCTCATGTTCAGATAACGAAATCATTTTAGAGATAGAGGAGTTTGGTAACAAAGTCTTTGTGAAAATGTTGTGCCTTTTGTGTGGTATGATAAGTAGGATACAGTATATGTGCTTCAACCAAGCTTGCTAGCTCCCATATATATATGGAATAACTTCTGACACTGTCGTACACGTGTATGGTGTTATTTTTCAACCTCAGGACTCCATCTTTTATGAGCACTACTAAAATATCATCATCATCCAAAAAGCCAATCAAACATCTAAAATGATTAGGTTTGGTAACTTCCATCGTTGTCTATCTCAACTGTGTGCCTAGTTTTTTTTCTTCTCCAACCCATAAAACTCCCCCTTTAACTTGTAAGAGCAATGATAATATCTTATCGGTCACATTGTATATAATTCACTATTGTTAGGCAAAATTTCTAAATTTGTTATGAAAACTAATGTAATTTAAGATTATCTACAAGTTTTAAAAAATGATTAATGATACAAGAATTTACGATATTTTGACTATATTTTCCCTAAGTAATCATTATTGAAGACAGAAAAAATATTAGAAGTGAAAAACAAATTGTACTAATAAACAAGGATATAGTTGAAAACAAATAGAAGTAAAATATTAAAAATAGTATCCAGTTACTTGTTTAGATAAATAGTACTCATATGATTCTAATTTATTTGTCGCTTTAAGAGTTTCACACGAATTAAAAGAATTATTCAATGTTTAAATTTTTAAGTGAGGTATTAGATAAATTTATTGTAATATTCTCACACTATATTAATTATCACTCATTTCACATGTTTCAATATGTTAAATGCATGGTTAACAGTAGAAAAAATGAATTAATACACCATCAAATTTTTAAAAAGATAAATAATGTGGCATAAGTTAAAAAAAACTAACGTGCCAAATAATATGGAACAAAGGGGTATATTACCCGTATTATGGCAGTGTTTTTTGTATTGGGTATTTTGGTAGTTAGTTCTACCAAAGTGAAATAGGTAAAATATCATCGTTTTCAATATAATTAAAACAAATTCATAAAAGGATGCTTAAACTTGCGTTTTCCAATATGAAACACGTACTTCATACTTTAATTGGGTTTGTGAATCATAAATGATTTTTCATTTGTTTACGCAAGAGGAACTTTTTCCCCGATAAGCACCAGTATTTGTTTCTTCTTTGATTTTTATTTTTTTTTTTTTTTTTTTTGATAACGTTGTTTCTTCTTTGATTGATTGTGGGACTAACAATATGATTAGGGTTGTGATTAGAGAAATCTCTCTTCAAAATAGTAACTCAATGATTTGAATTGTTGACATGCAAGTGAAGTTTTAAGAGTTGTTTTTTTTTAAACCACGCACGAGTATATTTTTATCCACTGGATACCATCATATTCTAGCATTATGGACGGTAACTGTATTCTCAGAAAACTCTAACCCAAATTTTTTGGTTAAGTTAAAAAACATATATATATATATATATATATATATATATACTATTATAAAGAAAACATGGTTTTAACTTTGTACATAATTTTGTCAATTCCTATTATACCCTTCCTGATTGAAATAAAAAAACACTGCTGAAATAATGAGGGGAAAGAAGTTACTAGAGAAAAACTGCTCAAACTGCCATAACTTTACCGGCCCGTGCATCGCACGGGCATAGGTACTAGTATATATTAAATTTTGTTTATCACAATAAAGGAAAGTATATTGTGCTCCTATATGAATTACTCTATGCGATAGCTTAGTGTTTTTATTCTTTTTTTTTTATACTTCTACATACTTTTTTTTTATAGATTCGCCTTTTTTCAGGGTGAATATTTCAGAACTTTTAAATTTATGAAGAATTTTGTATTCTTTTTACGTGGACTATTTAAATAATGACAAATATATATGGAATGCTTAATCGAATTTATTTGATTGAAAATGTCAATGTTTATCATTAAATCCTTAAAAATCCAAAAGCAAAATTACAAAGTTATTGGGGTAAAAAAAATGTAATTCACTCTGTTATCTTGATAAGAAACATTTCTTCTTATACGTTTATTTTCAGTTATGTGTTTCTACTTGTGTTCTTTTCCTTGAATATAATTACGACTTATGCCTTTAAACTAAAATATTTAGGAGCTAGTTGTTTGGGATGGGGAAATAATTGGTTATTGGGCCAGAGGCCCGTTATTAAAAAGAAAAAAAATAAAAATGGAATCCTCAGGTGGCCCAAATAAGCCAAGGCCAAGGAAGGGTCCCATGTCAGCAGGAAAGGAGAACGTGAGAGCGTCCCCAGGACAAAGCGTCCTCTTCCATGGCACTTATCCAAAGCTGAACCTGGGAAGACCTCCTCTGTTACGTTACCTCCTCTTGAGCCCAACGACGTGCCAGCTATCTCCACCCAGAAACACCATAAGAGGAAAGATGCCATTTCATTCAAGGACCATATATAGTAAGCCAGGAGAGGAAGATGCCATTTCAATCAAAGAAGAAAAGCACTGTTCATCTCCCCTACCAAGACAAAAAGAGGGCAACGACCAAGAGGCAATGTTACAGTACCCATCAGGTAAAAGAAAGGCAAAACTTGGAGAGCAAGAGATGAGGTTCCTACAAAAAGGACACCAAGCCAACAGAAGCGGGAGAGAGAGGCAACGCCAGAGAAACACAAAATACAACAACGACACATTCAGAACCAGAAAGAGAGAGAGTTCCAAGAGTGACAAATTGAGAGCGTCCTATGAATCTGATGAACTCTTACTGTATTTCATGATATCCATGCTCTCTTTTCCCTTGTATTTTCTCTCATCATCAATAATAAGAATGAAGCCCTGATTTCATTAAGTTTACGAACCCATCTTTTATTTTGCATTCCATTTATTTTTCTTTGCAAAATATCGTAAATTCCTGGCTGAAACAATTGGCGCCGTTGCCGGGGAAATCATGGCTTCAACAGTAGAAGGAGACACACCAGGAGATGTTCAGAGAAGGGTGGTTGAAGAAAGTGCCAGGACCACAGTGGGAGGAGGCTTCGGGTTTGACGCATCACGAGTCACCAACCCTGGAGGCAAAGCAGCACGAAGACTAAGCTTCAGCCCAGAAAGTGACCAAGAAGAGCCTTTCTTGGACGCCCCTGAGAAGGAACCAAACCGAGAGGAGGAGGAAGCAAAACAGCCACGGAGTTCTCAAAGTAAAGGGGAGTCTGGTACACAAGTGACCCTAGATGCCTCTGTTCTGGACAACATCATAGCTAATCAGAATGCCTTGACTGAAATAATCACGAACCTCAAGGCTCAAAATACCAAAGCAAAAGAAGAAGAAGCCAAGGCGAGGATGGAACAGGAGGCACGGAAAGAAGAAGAGTTAGCCAAAGAAAGGGCCTGGAGAGAGTTTGAAACTAGAAGGACTGCAAGTAATGAGGAGGATGCTCCGGTGACGCAAGCAGAACTGAGACGCATCCTGCAAACACATAAAGAGGGAGGTAACTCTGTAATAAACTTAAACCCTCCTTTCACAGCTGACATAGTGTCCTATCGCTACCCTCTTGGGTACACACCCCCAACTTTCAGAAAGTTCGATGAAACTGGAAGTGCAAGGGAGCATTTGATGACTTATGTGGATGACCTGGGTGTCCACAGTTCGGATTTGCGTCTCAGGCTCAGAGAGTTTTCAAAGTCTCTGACTGGGCGCGCATTCACGTGGTATTCGAAACTACGTCCAGCGTCTGTTGGGAGTTGGGAGGAAATGACGGTGGAATTCTGTAACAAGTTTCTTGAGGAAGAGGCAGCCATCCATGTAATGGACTTGGGACGAGTCAGGCAAAGGATGGGGGAGGGTCTGATACCCTTCATAAAAAGATACAGAGATAAGGCACTCAGTTGCAGGGAGACGCTCCCCGAGGCAGATCTTGTTTATGGATGCATCAAAAGCATAGAAGATGGATCCCAGATTTTTTTGGCTTTAAGTAAGATAACAACCTTCTCTGAGTTACTAGCAAGGGCATTAGACGTAACAGAAGCAATGAAGAAGCAAGGAGGAAAGCGGCCTCGAGAGCAAGTAGGCTTCGATGTTAATGCTGTGGAGGACAAGAACAAGAGAAGGATTACAGAGCAGTTCCGGGAAGATATGAGAGAAGGGAACCTCCACCTGCACTACCTGCCTCTATTCCCAGGGAGATGGTATATGAGCTTGTAGAGGAGTGGCTGAAAGAAGGGATACTAAAAGAAAGGGGGGAGAAGCGCCCTCTAACAAGGCAGGAATATGAGGATCCTGCATTCTGTATTTTGCATAGACACAAGGGGCATAGCACAGTGGAATGTTATGTAATCAGAGCGGTGTTTCAAAAGCAGCTTATTGCAGGAAAGGTGTTGTTACCAGAACAAGGAACTGAGGAAAGTTTGGGAACGCAACCTTTGCCTAGACACCAAGTGGGCGTTATCTTATCTGGTGAAAACCTGTTGGAGGAAATAGCAGAAGAAGAAGTCGTTGAGGACGAGCTTAGAAGAGGATTGATCAAAACAAGAGGCTTCAGAGCGCTGTTTGACCAGTTACAACTCGATACAGATGTAAGAGCAGAGGCGGTTCAAGCCTTAGCAGATGTGATTGTGAGAAGAGGAGGGAATGCCAGCGTCGCTCATGTTCCCCTTGCCAAGGTGGCCAAGGCGCATGCCACAGCAATCCTGTTCAGAGAGCCCCCCATGACGCACCCAGGATTCTGCCATAATCGGCCCTTGTATGTAGAAGCAATGATAGAAGGCGTGCGGGTAAGGCACGCTATGGTAGATAATGGCTCTGGAGTGAATATCCTACCCACACACATCTTTGCTAAGCTAGGCATACCTGGATCAAGACTCAAGAAGTCTGAAACTGCACTAAGCACATTCAATGGTGACTCAGTGGAAACAAGAGCTTGTGTCGTGGTACAGCTGGAAGTGGGCCCGATAAAGACGCTCAACACATTTCACATTGTGGACGAAAGCCCAAGTTATCACATTCTGCTGGGACGCCCATGGATCCATTTACATCAGTGTGTGTCTTCCACTTTGCACCAATGTGTCAAGTCTTCATACAGAGGCAGAGATATTGAGATCCCAGCCACCAAGGCGCCCTTTGACGCAACAGAGATGCATCTGATTGACGCATCTGTGTTTGATGAACTTGCGCCACCAGGAGCCAGCAAAATTGAGAAGGATCATCGAATCAACATCAAAGGAAAGGAGAAAGCAACCCCAGCTAGAGAATCTGTTTACAAACGGCTCAGCTTACCACCCAAGGAGAGCACCCCTGGACCAGTCAAAACAACAAAGTTCAAGCTACAAAAACAACACCACCCTCAGGGAGGGAGTAGATGGATCATCTTATAGGAAGTCGCGGGGCTGGTCAAGCCAAGCCTCCATAGCTTGGCCAGTCCCACACTCCTTAAGGTGTTGAAGAAAAAGGACACCTTCAAGAAGCGAGAAGAAGTTATGGTTGTACAGGAGGCAGAACCAAAGAAGAATAGGGGTTTAGAGGAGATTAATGTAGGGGAAGAAGGGGAGCACAGGCCCTTGTTTGTTTCATCATCACTGACTGACAAAGAAAAAGAAGATTTAACCGTCTTGCTCAAAGAATATAAGGAGGTGTTCGCATGGTCTTATGAAGAGATGCCTGGGTTAAGCCCGAAGCTAGTCACCCACAACCTGGCTGTGAAAGCAGACGCTGTCTCAGTAAAACAAGCTGCAAGGAAGTTTGATCAAGACGTTGAAAAGGCTATCAAAGGAGAGGTAGAAAAGCTGCTCAAAGCCCAATTCATTAAACCAATCCAACATCCAACTTGGTTAGCAAATGTGGTTCCTGTCAAGAAAAAGAATGGGCAGACAAGGTGTTGTGTGGATTTCAGGGATCTTAACAAAGCATGCCCAAAAGATGATTTCCCCTTACCTAATATTGATAACATGGTGGACGCTACTGCAATGCACGAACGCTTTTCATTCATGGATGGGTTCAGTGGCTATAACCAGATCAGGATGGCACCAGGGGATGAGGAGAAGACCGCATTCAGGACACCTGTTGGGAAATTCTTTTACAAGGTCATGCCATTTGGGCTTAAAAATGCAGGGGCTACTTATCAAAGGGCTATGACGGAAATCTTCCACGATATGATGCATGAAATCGTGGAGGATTACGTAGATGACTTGGTTGTGAAGTCCAGAAAGAAGGAGCAACACATAGAGCACCTGAAAGCCGTATTTGAGAGATGCAAGAAATACAAACTAAGGATGAACCCGTTAAAATGCAAGTTTGGGGTTTCCTCAGGTGAATTCCTTGGTTTTGTGGTGCATAAGGAGGGGATCTCAGCTGCGGATGACAAAGTGCAAGCCATAAGAAACCTGAAGGCGCCCAAGACTCAAAAAGAATTACAGCAAGTAATGGGAAAGCTAGGCTACATACGCAGGTTCATTCCAGCTTTGGGAGAGCTCCTGGGGCCTATGAGGAAGCTTCTGAGAGGAAAAGAGATATTCAAATGGGAAAAGGAACATCAGGAGGCATTGGAAAGGATCAAGAGGACGCTCACGTCCCCCCTGACCATGATACCACCTCAAAAGGGTGTCCCCCTCAGAATCTACTTAGCCATCACCAAGGTAGCAATCAGTGGGCTTCTCGCTCAAGAGGTAGACGGGTCAGAGCGCCCTATTGCATACTGGAGCCGAATGCTTAAAGACACCGAGACTAGGTACTCAGTACAGGAAAAGCAGTGCTTAGCCTTGGTGTATGTGTCTCAAAAATATAGGCACTACTTCCAAGCATACATTGTACATGTCATGACCAAGTCAACAGGGATCAAGCATTTGCTACAAGGAGCGGACTTGACAGGCAGGATAAGTAAGTGGGCCTTTGCACTCACGGATTATGAGATACAACTGGTGACGCCTACTGCTATGAGAAGTCAGGCCTTGGTGGATTTGATTACAATATGTGTCTCAGAGGAAGGAGAAGAATCAGAAGAAATGGTCAATATGGTTGAGGAAGGAGAAGAAACCTGGACACTTATGTTTGACGGTTCCCCATCCTGTCCAAAAGGAGGAGCAGGTGTAGTGTTGGCTAACGAAAAAGGAGAAGAGCTGACATTTGCATTCCAACTTGATTTCTCCTGTACTAACAATGAAGCTGAATATGAAGCTCTACTACTAGGATTGAAGATAGCTGAAGAAATGGGGATCAAGAAAGTACGAATAAAAGGGGATTCGAATCTGGTGATTAAGCAGCTAAAAGGGGACTATGGCGTGAAAGAAGCCTCACTGGCGCTCTGCAGAGAAAGGGCCCTAGAAATCATGGAGAAATTCAGAGTAGAGTCATTAGAACACATGCCAAGATCTGAGAATCGAAGAGCAGATGCCCTAGCCACGTTGGGAAGCAAGTTGGCAATGAAAGGAGAAAAGTGGGCAGTCTACCTCAGAAAAAGGCAACAATCCCAAGTGGAGGAGAGGGCAAGAGATGAAACGCCCAAGGATGACTGGAGGATGCCAATCATGAAGGAGCTGCGAAGCAAGATGTTGACTAAAGCGTCTAGGGACTTTTGCTTGGTGAAGGGGGTTCTTTACAAAAGAAACAAGGAGGGGCTCCTTATGAGGTGCGTGGCAGAAAGCGAGGGAATATAAAAGATGGTTCAGTTGCACGAAAGTATCTGTGGACAAGTGGGACCAGGGCTGTACAGACGCTTGCAAAGAATTGGTGTGTTTTGGCCAACCATGAAGGCGCATTGTGACTCCTTGTAGAACTTTTGTGCTCAATGCCTGGATTGCAAAGAAGAAACTGAAGTCCACCTTGCAGATGCGGAATGGATTCACCCCATCAAGGAGTATTTGGAACATGGGATCTTGCCAGGAGATAATATGGAGGCTGAGAAGATAAGAAAGAAAGCTGATAGGTATTTCTGTGACAAAGGGGAGTTGTTCAGAAGAAATTTCACTGGAGATGTTTTGAGATGCCTGAAGAAAAATGATCAAGAGAAAGTAATAGAAGAAATTCATAGAGGGCCCTGTGGTAGGAACCAAGGAGGAAGAGCGCTGCATGAAGAGCTTGTTCGAATGGGGTATTTTTGGCCAACAATCAGGGAGGATACCATTGATTTTGTGAGAAGGTGTGAGCAGTGTCAGAAGCATGGGCATAGAATACATGCGCCAGCCAACAGCATGAGGAGCCTAAGCGCCCCCTATCCCTTTCACACCTGGTGTATGGACTTTGTAGGTCCCATAGATCCCACATCCAGAGGGAAGAGATGGATCCTGGCAGCCACTGAGCAGTCAACGAAGTGGATTGAAGCTATTGCATGCAAGAAGGCGGATGCGGATACGACTGTCCAGTTCATAAGGGACAATCTCATCTGTCGCTTCGGGTTGCCCAAACGAATCGTGTCAGACAATGGGACGCACTTCATCAACAAAAGGGTGGAAAAAATCCTAGAGGAATATGGCATCACCCATCACAAGTCTACCCCGTACTATCCTCAAGCAAATGGCCAAGCAGAGTCCACCAATAAAACATTGATTGGGATCTTGTCCAAAACAGTGGAAGATTCACCCCAGGAATGGAGCGAATATTTGCCTTTGGCTCTATGGGCTTACCGTGTTACAAGGCACGGTACAACGAAAGCGTCCCCGTTCTCCTTAGTTTATGGAGCAGAGGCAACGTTACCAGCAGAGGTGATGGTGCCCTCAGCACGTATGATTGTACAAAATGAAGAGGATGCTGTGGAAAGGGCTGAAGCAGCAGAAGGGAAGAGAATTAAAGCACAGGATGAGCTGCTCAAACATCAGAGAAGGGTTATGTTAGCATATGAAAAAATGGTGAGGCCCAGAATGTTCGCAGAAGGGGAACTGGTATTGAAAGCCACTGACGATGTCATGAGAAACATTCACACTAGCAAGTGGACGCCCCAGTGTGAAGTCCCATACATCGTGCAAGAAGCGCACCCCAGTGGCTACTGTCATCTTCTAGAGCCAGAGTCACAAAAAAGAGTAGGCCCCCTGAACTTTAAGTATATCAAGAAATATTATCCATAGTATGTAGGCGCTGATGTTTTGTATACCTCCTTTGGAATGAATGAATGAACCAGATAGTATTCAGTAGAAGATTTACTCTTTCATAAAAAAAAGGGAGAGGTATGATTACATAACAAATAAGTACCTTGGGTTGCACCCTGATATGTGCAAATGGCACCCTGATATGTGCAACCTAAGTAAAAAATAAAATCTTTGCACCCTGATATGCGTGAAAGCGCCCTGATATGTGCAAAGTACCTTGGGTTGCACCCTGATATGTGCAAATGGCACCCTGATATGTGCAACCTAAGTAAAAAATAAAATCTTTGCACCCTGATATGCGTGAAAGTGCCCTGATATGTGCAAGGATCAGGAAGGAGAAGACAAAAGATGATTTGTACAAATTCATATGAAGTAAGGAGCATGCCAATTTCTACAAGAAAAGGGTAAGCAGAAAATGCAATGTCTATCATAAGCCCTCACACACCCTCTTTCTCTCAAAGGGGCACCCAACAACGCAAGTAACCTCACTCTCATTTTACTATCAATGGAGTCACCGGTTGATGTCCATGCTTTACTGCCTAAACCCACTTCCCCAACTGGTATGTTCCCTTTCCTTCTCAAAGAAAGAAGAGAAGAAGAAAAAGAAGAAAAAGAAGAAAAGAAGAAAAGGAAGAGAAGAAGAAAAAGAAAGAAAGAAAGAAGATTCTATTCAAAGGACAAGATACAATCCAGAAGAAAGAAAGTTCTATTTAAAAGGGCAAGATACAATCTGATCAAAAGAAGCATGCATAAAGATCCTGAACCAAGAGAAAATAACAAGTTTGTCCAAGTACAGTAACAAAAGAAGAGCTCCAGGAACCAAATTCAAATGAAAAGACAAGTACGAGAATCACATGAGTCTAGCAAAATAAAACAAGAAAGTACAAAGTCCCAAAGTGAACACAAAAGTTCTAATAAGTTTCCAAAAGCAAAGCAATAAGCACAAAAGCTACATCTTGAAAAGGGCGCCCAAAGAAGAAGCCTTGCAAGCAGCAACATATGATTCTTGTTGAGAATCCAATTCAGCAAGGTCAGCCTTCACACTTGTCAGATCAGCTGTGGCCTTGGATAAAGTAGCAGAAATATCATTGATCAAGCTTTCCAAATCAGCCACGACGCTCCAACATCAGTCGACGCTTTGCAACAAAAGTCTCCTCATTAAAAGGGGGACGCTGACTCTCTATTTGTTTGATGACACTATCAAGCCAAGACCCTGAATACTGATGAAGTTTGAGGGATATCAAATAATCCAACAAAGAAGATTTCTGGTTCCAAGAAAAAGAGTCCACATCTTGATTCACAGTAAGCCTCAACACATGCAACATGGTATAAACCCCAGCCTCATTAAAAATCTGAGGCAAATGCAACCCAGGCAGCACCAAATCCGAATGGGCATGAAAGAATGAGCTTAAAAGTGCCACGTCCTCATCAGAAAGGGGCTTGGTCATCCTTAAAGACAATAGTGCTGCAAAGCAAAGAATAATAACAGAGGATAAAAAGTGAAATAGCCAAAACGCAAAACACAAGGAAAAGGAAAGGGAGAATAGGAAAAGCAAAGGCACTTACGGAAAGAAGCTACATTAAAAGTAGCATCAAGAACAACTTCAGCTGAAATGGGAACCTCTTGAGTAGGAGCAGCATCAGGAACAGCTTCAGTTGGAACGGGAGCCTCTTGAGTAGAAGTCAAATCAATAACAGTAGGAGTGGAAGCTTGTTGAACAGGAGTAGTAGCAACTTTGACAGGAGTAGGAGTGGAAGCTTGTTGAACAGGAGTAGTAGCAACTTTGACAGGAGTAGGGGTGGAGGCAGCAATAGTTTCATCCCTTTGAGGAGGGGCAGGAGCAATAGGGGAAGCATCCTCACGAGCAGGAGAGTCAACAACCATGCCCTTTGGAGACATGGAATCACCAGCTAAGACGTCCTCCACAGGTGGAGACTTAGAGGCAGCATCCTCAGGGACAGTTTCAGGATCCATATCCATGGGGGAACCCGGAGGAGGAACGGTGGCAAGCGGCTCCACTTCCAAAGGGACAGTAGTTTCGCCTTCAACAAAGTTGCCATAAGCAGAACCAGATGAAATGTGCTCAGAAACAGGAGTACCTTTGAATTTTGATTTGGGAGCAGCAAATTTGGGTGGAGAACGACCAGATGGAATTTTCGCTTTAGGAGCTGATGCAGGGCGCTTGGCCTTGGGAGTATCTGATCAAAGAATTCACAAAGATAATAAGTATGCAACGACAAGAGGAAAGTACCATGAAATAAGCAAAGCAAATAAAAAATGATGTAAGAAGGAAGGATAGCACAAGGAAGCAGGGAAGTCTGGTTTTGAAAAGGGAAAATCGAACCAGGAAGAACAGGATCAGTGGGATGCCCTTCCTTCAACATCTCATCATGAGAAGAGTCAGTATTGGAAGAAGAAGGAGATGACTGATGACCCTCAGGAGCAGGAACCTTGGCGTCCCGAACTACTCGATCACCTTCAGAAGAAGAATAATGAGCCGCAATGGATGCACCAGTATCATCCTCCTCTTCATCTACTAAATCAACATGATCAGGATTCGAAAGAGTTGGAGAAGAAACACGAGCCATCAAACGAAGCGAGCGCCGGGAAGGAGTAGAGGCTGGGGTATATCTTTTTGTTTTAGAAGGAAGGCTTGAAGCCTTCTTGGCAACAGAAGGCTTTGGAATTGGAGGACCAGAGACAGAAGTCTTCTGCTTACCTTTTTTCGAAGCTGTAGAGGCAGAGGGGGAGGACGCTGGAGTTTTCCTCTTGCGTGTTTGAGGGGCAGAGCTGGTGGCACCTGAACAAAAGAAATGCAGCAGACTAAGGATGCTAAGCAAACAATAAAAAAAAAGTAAAAAAAAAAGTAAAAGGAAGAGGAAATTATAAGGCAGGGATACCTTTCTTCAAAGGAGTAGCATAGTAAGGGTCCATAAAGGAAATAGACACAGCAGCAGGAGTAACAAGATTGGGGGTCGCCTCGAAACTGCGAAGATGTTGCAACACGCCTTGATGAGAGTTTAACCAACTTTGAAGAACGTTACCAGTAAGAGTAGGGGAAATGTAAAAGGGGAAAGAATCCTCTGGGTCTGAATCATCAGGAATCCGGAAGAGTGCCGACTTAAGAGCCACGTCTACCCCTATGAGAGCAACATGAAGGCTGCAAGGGGGCTGGTCCCAACCGAACTGACGAATGACCCTGTCCGGCCTATAGGCATACGGCCACAAAGCTCCCCCATGTGTGCTCTTGTTGTCGGTAGGAACAAATCCAGGTAAACGGCATGGAGTGAGGATCAAATTCCACAGATTAGTAACACCTTCTGACTTCTTTGAAACATCATTTCTTGCTGCAAAAAGGAACCTATCATTTGTGTAAAGATCATGAAGTATTTCCCCAGAATGGAATAGTGGTTTGGTATAGGGGCGGAATGAAAAGCTCCCCTCGTCATCAATCACGTGAACCAGTGGACACCTAGGTTTCCCTTGGGACCAATGCCATGATCGAATTTTAGAAGGATCAGCATCAACCTCTTCTTCAGTATTTTCAGCAGCACCTTCAGCATTGTCATCAGGTTTAGGATTCTCTGGGCCAAACTTTGGAAAATGCTCAAACAAGAAGTGTTGTAGAAAAGTCAAGTCCAAATAACAATTTATGGGAAAACGACCATAAGAATTGCTCAGCTGTTCAGCGATCTGGTCCAACCTTGCATACAACCCGCCAAGATACAATGACGACAGTGGAAGACGAATTCCTTGAGAAAGCATGCTAGCAAAGACAAAAACAGCAGGACTCACCGATTCCCATGGTGGTCCAGGGAAAACATATCGACTAAGCCAGAAAGCTATAAAACCTGCCCTATACAAGCCTTCATCCAGAGAAGGGCCAGATTCAAAGTTGTCACCAGAAACTTCTCCAAAAAAGTATCTGACCCAGTTTGCAAAAGTGTGTTTTAGAGAAACCTTCTTACCTTTGGATGAAGATTTACTAGCACCCTTGCCCTTGGATGAGGACCCTTTCCTCTGTGACAAGAGGTCACGAGAGTGCTTGGCACTCAGCACTATAGCTGCCTTTAATTCTCTGGCCATGTCAAGAAACTTTTCATCAATATTAGACAAAGACAAATCAGAATCTCCAAAAGAAGGTAATCTCATGAGGACGATTACATCTTCCAGGGATGGGGTGAACTCGCCCCATGCAGTAACAAATGTGTGGGTAGTCGCACACCATCGCTGTACCAACATGTGTAGATCAGTGACTCTCTTACAAACACTGAGCCTAGTGGAGATCTTGATAGCTTCAGCAATGCCTGTGCTTTCCAAAATTGCAACAAACGAAGGGTCATCTTTGAAGACAGAGTCGACCCACTCAGGCCAGCCACCAGTTACACTCAGTCTTGTATGAAACCGCACTTCTGACCAAGGAAACTCAGCCCTCAGCAAGCGGGATCGAAGCAATGTTGGACCTAGAGTCTTGTTATCACCATCAGTGACAGGTGTGGTTCTCAAGTGGGCAAACTCCTCTGAAACAACAGTAGCTTTCAAAGGAAAGTTGTGGAATAAATTACCAGATTTGGGAGGACCCTCAAACGGAGGAGAAGGACGGGGAGCGTCCACCCAGCGGCGATACCCTTGCTCCACGGGTTCGGAACGAGGAGGGGGAAGATCGTACAAGATGGCAATAGCAATGGGCTGAGGGGACGTCCCTTCATCGCCAACATACTCAGAAGCATCAGAGTCTAATTCTTCGCCAGAAGAGATGACAGCGCTCGAGTGAGCCATGGAGGAAGGAATGGTTTTCGGTGAGGGAAAGAAGAAGGGGCTGCTACGAGAGAGAGAAGGAGGAAAGTCTTTCAAAATGAGAAGAGGAGAAACGTGGGAGTGAGAAGGCATGAAATAACGTTAAGAAGTAAAGTGGAAGCACGGTTACCAACTGAATGGGCCACGTTTCACACGACAAGAGGTTGGCAAGGAGTAGGCTTGCAGACTAGGCAGTTTGTATTTGAAAAAATAGGATTATTTCAAATACAAAAAGGGGCTATTGTTTGGGATGGGGAAATAATTGGTTATTGGGCCAGAGGCCCGTTATTAAAAAGAAAAAAAATAAAAATGGAATCCTCAGGTGGCCCAAATAAGCCAAGGCCAAGGAAGGGTCCCATGTCAGCAGGAAAGGAGAACGTGAGAGCGTCCCCAGGACAAAGCGTCCTCTTCCATGGCACTTATCCAAAGCTGAACCTGGGAAGACCTCCTCTGTTACGTTACCTCCTCTTGAGCCCAACGACGTGCCAGCTATCTCCACCCAGAAACACCATAAGAGGAAAGATGCCATTTCATTTAAGGACCATATATAGTAAGCCAGGAGAGGAAGATGCCATTTCAATCAAAGAAGAAAAGCATTGTTCATCTCCCCTACCGAGACAAAAAGAGGGCAACGACCAAGAGGCAATGTTACAGTACCCATCAGGTAAAAGAAAGGCAAAACTTGGAGAGCAAGAGATGAGGTTCCTACAAAAAGGACACCAAGCCAACAGAAGCGGGAGAGAGAGGCAACGCCAGAGAAACACAAAATACAACAACGACACATTCAGAACCAAAAAGAGAGAGAGTTCCAAGAGTGACAAATTGAGAGCGTCCTATGAATCTGATGAACTCTTACTGTATTTCATGATATCCACGCTCTCTTTTCCCTTGTATTTTCTCTCATCATCAATAATAAGAATGAAGCCCTGATTTCATTAAGTTTACGAACCCATCTTTTATTTTGCATTCCATTTATTTTTCTTTGCAAAATATCGTAAATTCCTGGCTGAAACACTAGTGTAGTTTAAAAAAAACATATGACGTATAACCAGGACCGGCCCTAGGATAGGTACAAAGGGCGATCGCCTAGGGTTCGGGGTAAATGGGTCCCAAAAAATAAAAAAAATACTACCTATTTTTAATTTAAAATTTTTAGTAGTCTATAAATAACTAGATTAAAAAATAAAATGTATTTTACTATTTTACACTTTGTATTTGCTTTTAAGTTGTTTTCAAATTTTGATGTAAAAGCTTCACATAATTATTTTTGTTATGAATTAAGGATTCTAATTTTTATTTTGCTTTTGCAATTTTCATGACCTTTCATTTTTAATCAAATTTTAATGTAAAAATTTTATATACACAATTTCTTTTTATTAATTATCAGGGCCCTTAAAAAAATTTCACTTAGGGCCCAAGAAATCTTAGGATCGGCCCTTAGTATAATGCAAGGGATGCAAAGGATGATGGATAACCTCCCTAATTACGACAAGTTAAATTCTTGATTGTGTACCAAAATAATTTCTGTTGTCTTTGGTATCTTGATTTCTTCATAAACGCAGAACTGAAATTAAGAAGAAACGCAAAAAAAGAAACATTTCTAATCAGGATAACGGAGTGAATTGCACCTTTTTTTTTTTTTAAACCTTCATCAACTTTGTATTTTTGCTTTTGGATCCTTAAGGACTTAATGGTAAACATCTAACCTTTCAACCAAATAAATCTGACTCGACATCCCATACAAATTTGTCATTATCTAAGTGATCTACATGAAAAAGGTATCAAACCCTTCATAAACTAAATGGTTCTTAAGAAAAAAAAAAAAAAACCTTTTTTTAATAATCAATTTGCATTTTTTGTTATCACCCTCAACTTAGAGAGTTAATTTCGCGATCATGTATGTGAGTATATTAAAGAATAGATTATTAAAGGGTCTGTTGTTTCTATATGAACTATATGAACTTGAGAGTGATAACAAAAAATCTAAAATTAAAATCACTGAGCTATTGCATGGAAATAGATTAATGAGTCTCTTATTCGTAATAGCTAACTCAGTTAATAAAATTGTGGATACGTGCACGTGAGTTTGTCACCTTTAACAACTGCTCAATTTTATCCTCGCCCTTCCTATCAAAAATAATGTTGCCAATCAAAAAACTTTAAAGGGTCGTCTCTTAATGTGAAAAGACGGCCATTACACTTATTGGCTTGCACATTGTGCATCCACAACCGCTACAAGATAGATAGTTAACGAATATGATAAGATAAAGTTAGATTCATATGTTTAGCCATTTTACAGAACATTTGCATGCAAGAACAGAACATGGACTAAAATCTTTTGCCTATTGAGAGGGGCAGATCGATGAACTTTATCTTACTATGCTCCAACTAATGGCCAATATATAATGAAGCAATGGCCCCGTAGTGCATGTACTTTACTCCTTGTAATTGCGGTGGGTATCTGCACGCAGCAAATTGTTACTTGCATGTGCTAATAGAATTCCCCTGTACAAGCTAAGCAGGTTGAAGCAGTGTGGGAGAATGTGGCGTGCTAGGGTTTTAAAAAAAAGATAAGTCTAAAAAAAGTAAATTTAATTAATTATAAAAGAAAAATAATAAAAATAATTAAGGGCAGCAAGGAAAATCGAAGAGATATATGGAACTTTATACCCTTACAACCAATATTTTAAAAATCGGATCGGTTATTGAACCGATCAATATACATACTGGTTCAAGGTTCAATGGTTGGATCGTGATCGAACCGTGGTTCAACCGATCTTAATGTACGTGTATGTATATAATTATATAATAACATAATAATAAACTAACATTCTGAAACTAAATAGTAAAGATTAAATACATCATCAAATAATGAAAGTACTCATGATTTCATAATATTAAAATATCAAAATTCAATAGTATCCAAAATTGTTGAAGTCTAACAATATGTATTAAAATGTCTAATACCTCTATTATAGTACTTATTATAGCATTATATTTCCAGTATAAAAACTTAATGCAAAAAAAAAAACAATGCTATTATTATTAGTATTATAATTAATAAAATATCATAGTATTACATTTCCAGTATAAAAAAAAGCCCAATTTTTTGCTGAATTTGGGCTTCCAAATTCAAACCGGGCCAAACCGATTTTGACCGATTTTGGTGGTTTAATACTGGTTCCGCCGATTAATTTCCGTTTGTTTGTAGAGCGATTTCTGGTTTATTCCGGACTGGCACCTCCACCGATTTTTCGGTCGAATTGGCCGGTCCAGTCCGGTTTTCAAAACCATGCTTATAACCTTAGTTATCTAAACATATTGAGTTTTTGTTTTCATTTTTACTTGTGCGTTGTCTGAACAAATTGCTTGAAAAATGTGTTGGGACAAACACTTTTTTCTTTGAACTTTGAACTTTGCTAGAAACAAAGAAATAAATTAAAAAAAGGTGATTGCTTCAAAAATTTCAAAATCGGAAGCAACAAACCAACTAGTTGTTCAGACCTATGTCGACCCAAAAAGAATGTCAAACGAAAGTAGTCACAACATGGTGTCTTCCTATCAAAGCTCGATGTTAGGGCGAGCAATGATGAAACATGGCCCTAAACCAAAGGAGATACCCTGGCATTTCAAATTGCCCCCCTTCCACACTAAACAATAAAGGTTGAGGACGATCTACGCAAGCAACAAGAAGAACTCAACACCTCCCTCTTCAAAAATAGAGATCTCTTCACATGGACGTCCTAAGATCTACTAGGCGTAGACCCCAATTTCATTTGCCACCATCCCTCTGTATGGTCGAACACCCGCCTGATCGCACGTAAGAAAAGAAATGTGGTTGGAGATCGGAAACAATTCATGGAAATGGAGATTAAGGAGTCTTTGGGGACTAGATTCATTTGTGAAATAACTTATACTACCTTGATGTCTAATGTGGTGTTGGTGAAGAAGACCTTCAATCAATGGAGGATGAGCGTAGATTACACCGATGTTAACAAAGTTTTCTCCAAATATCCTTACTTAATCCCAAACATTGACCATTTTGTTGATAATTCGTCTAGGTACCAATTCTTGTCTTTCATGGATTTCTATTCATGATACAATTAGATCCCAATGTATTGATCTGACAAAGAAAAGACAACCTTTATCACTGACTGGGCAACTTACTATTATACCATCATGTCGTTTGGATTGAAGAACAGAGGGGTCATCTACCAAAGAATGATGAATAAGATGTTTTCCTATCAGGTCGACAAGGTTATGGAGGTTTAGATGGACGACATGATCACTAAGAGCACGATCTCTGAGACCCATGTCCACAACTTGTTTGAGGTGTTCCAACAATTGAGAAAATGCAAGTTGCACCTCAACCTTGTGAGAAGTGTTCATTCGGAGTAAAAGCTGGTAAATTCTTGGTGTTCATGCTCACCAATAGTGGCACAGAGGCCAATCCAAAAAAAATGCTCAGTCATCCTGAATATGGGCAACCCGACCACGTTCAAAGAAGTACAGGAATTGAACGTTCGACTCTATTCTATCTCGATTCCTTTCGGCCTCAGCACAAAACTCACTCTTAATGTTTCAATTATTGAAGAAAGGGAAAGACTTCAAATAGACTGAATAATGCCAAGCAACTGTCGAGACCTTCAAACTGCATCCTGGCCTCGTCGCCTATCCTCACCAAACCTGACTCAAGTGAGACAATATAAGTTTAAGGGACCAAAATGAGAAAAAAAAATATGAGGAATCATTTCGAAACAAAAAAAAAAGACAAGGGACCATATGAATAATTTTTTTGACATATTAAATACATTTCTCAATTTATGTGTCACACCCTTAAAAACTTATATCATGTAAGGAGTGGAGTATTTATTATATTACGCTACAAATTTTTCGAGTCCTTAGTTATTTGAGATTTTTAATGTGTGTCGTACGTCTATGTTAAAAAATATGTATTGAGTAAGCTTGAATTATGAATTAACACATTTAAAAAGTTTATATGTATTATATACATCAATTTCATATACAAACTCACTCCTTCAAAATTATTAATGTATTTTATACACAAACCATTTTTCCAAAATGTTTGACAAATTATTTTAAAAAAATATATATTCTTGAAATGAACCTTAGAACTTGGTAAGTGTTTGGTATAGCAGATAAAATCATATTATGATTATTTTTATCTGTGATTATAATAATTTGGTAAGATTGTACTAATATGTTAAAATTATAATATATTTATATTTGAGTCATTTAGCTGAAAAATGAATTTAAGCTTGTTTTATTTTGATAGTGTAAAGAAGATTATTTTTACTGAGTAAATTATAAAAAAGAGTAAATTAAAGAAAAAAAGGTACGAAGTGATAAGTGGGTAGTTAATGTTGTTGGAATGATAAGCGTAGAGCAAGAAAATTATATGGGTCAAAAAAATAATCTTACCAAAAATAATATACAAGACCTATAAAAAAGATGTTAAATTTGATTATTTTTTCAAAAATATAATCTGAAATTATAATTTGAATTAACAGCTAAACACATTAAATTATGATTATTTTAAAAAAATAAAAATATAATTTTAATAAAAAAACAAACATGCCTTTAAAACACACGAAAAAACTAGTAAACTATTGCTTTAATCCCTCAATTTGCACTGGACTTTCACTTTAATCCCTAGAATTAGCGAAATTGCTTTTAGGTCCCTGACTTTGTAAAAAGTCTTTCACATTAGTTCCTAACTCTAACATCCGTCAAGGGACATTAACAAAATGAGGACGTGTCAGTGGAGTGAGTGAAAAATGATAAAGTTAGAGAGGGACAAAGTGCATCCATGATAGTTGCCCCTAGTTGATATATTATGCATACAACAAACAAACAAACAGTTTTTAAGTCATTCAATAACACACACAAATGTTGTAGGTTAAGGATTGACAATGTAACATCCTCATTTTTATTCCCTTACTTAAAATTAGTTACTTGAAAATCTCTTTGTTAATTCAATTACTTATAAAAATCTTCCGGAAAATTCGGCAGAGTTTCCTCTGTTTTTCGGACTTTCCCAAAAATTCCTGCTTTGGTACCTGCCCAGCCAGATTAATTTAAAACATAAAACCTACGAATACTATAACCAGGTAAATCCTAACGCCCGATTAATACAAGTTTCAGGTCATACACTAATACATATTTTAATTTCCAAAATAACATTTATAATATAAACTATGATCGGCTCATGACAACATTACACTGCACGTGGTGGAGTGTACTCTTGCTCGGCCTGCACTGGTGTAAGCTCCGCTTCTGTACCTGTAGTAAAAATAGCAAGAAGGATAACATTACACAGAACTTAGGAAATAACTTCTAAGAATTCATAGTAATAACTAAGCCTAACATTATTCCTAACCACACAACAAACATAGACAATCATTCAATCTCATTTATTCTCTTTTTAACTCTTTTACTTTTCCTATTTAAATTCCAGCGTGTGATTCTCTTCACTTAGTCTCTTATTCCTACATTTGTTTTCTTATCCCTTGAGCACATGGGTCATTCAGGTTGTGTTTTCTCTTTTTACTCCTCTTAGGTTTCCTCATCCCTGGAGCACATGGACCATCCAGGTTGTGTTTTCTCTTTTTACTCCTCTTAGGTTTCCTCACCCCTGGAGCACATGGGCCGTCCAAGTTGAGATTAATTATGAGTATTAGTTCCCAACCCCCATAGATTAGCCCCCAAACCCCCATTTTATTAATAATCCCAAAATACCCCTCCACATAACTTCCAATCACATTCCCCAAACCCCATTCCCACCATTACAGAACAAAGCAAACGCAACAGGAGGTTGTAGAATCTGGGAAGCATGAAAGTCTTGTTGTCGGCGAACAGTGCCGGACGCCACTAGCGATGGTGGTGGCTGATTGCACGAAGCGGTGGTTTCTGGACACGTTGAAAGAAGCCAAGGCTGGGGACAATGCTATGCAGGTTTTGATTGGTCAAGTGTATTACAGTGGCTATGGTGTTCGCAGAGACCCTCGAAAGGTTCTTCTTCTTCTGTCTGTAGTAAAGATAAAAATCTTCTTCTTCTTCCCCGAAATTTGCATCTGATGAACAATTTCGACGAACCAGTGTCGGAATTTCAAGAAATTCCGACACGGGGTTCTCAAAAATTTGCATAACCCAGAAAAAAAAACACAAAACAACTACGAAAACCCTAAACACATACCTATTCCGACGAACCAGTGAAATTCCGACACGGGGTTCTCGGAAATTTGCATAACCCAGAAAAAAAAACACAAAACAACTACGAAAACCCTAAACACATACCTGACAGAGAGAGCAGCAGTGGCATCGTGGGGTGAGCAGCGGCGGTGGTGACTGATCGGCGGCGGCAGGGGGAATGAAGGAGAGAGAGAGAGACAATGGAAGGGTGAGGGAGATGAAGAGGTGGCTGCTGTTGGGGTTCAATGGGGTTTGGGGTTTGGAGTGTAAAGGTGGAAGATGAAGGAAGGGCATTTTTGACTTTTCGCGATTAAAATGGGGTTTGGGGCTAAAGTGAGGGGTTTGGGAACTAAAACTCATTAATTATTCCCGGAGCACATCGGTCATCCGAGTTGTGTTTTATTATCCATGGAGCACATGGCCTGTCCAGGTAGTGTTTTATTATTCTCGAAGCACATGGGCCGTCCGAGTTGTTTTTAATTATCCCCGGATCACACGGGCCGTCCAGGTTGTTTTTTAATCTTATCCCCCGAGCACATGGGCCTTCAGGGTTGTGTTTTAATTATTCTCGGAGCACATGGGCCGTCCGAGTTAAGTTTTATTGTCCCCGGAGCACATGGGCAGTCCGGGTTAGGTTTTAACATTTTTCCTTTTTTTTAAGTTGTATTTCCATTCCTTTACTCACTTTTAATTTCTTAGTTCTCTTTCTTTCTTTCTTTATTACTTATCTTTTCTCTTAATTAGTTTCTATTAATTATTCTTTTCTATCTTTCCTTTCATTAATAACCTATTATTATGTTCATACATTCCCTTAAGGGTTAACAAACTATTCATACATTCAATGCGCACACACACATGTACAATTATTTACATAACACTATCCTTTACATTCTCTTCTATCATCTTATTTATTACCTTGGCTTTTATTCTTGTTTACACCTACTATCAATCTTTGTATATCTCATATCTCATATTCAACATTTATAATCTATGTTCTTCTCTTAATTCATTTAAATCATCAATCATCAAACCTATACTTCAAGCAACACAATTATTTCATTCATCATTCAACATGTGTGATCACATTTCATTTAGACATATATTCACAACTATCGCATTGGGTTCCATTCCTCTCTTCTCATACTCTAGTTATAGCTTATGTCACTTATCCTAATTTATTTTACCATCCCAAGTTACCCAACCCAACTTATATTATCTTTTACTCCTTTCACTATCTCTATATCCCTACATTTTTTCATTCACTATCCGTCATTTAACAATCCCATAATAATTACACACATCACAAACATCATCGTAAAACACATACGTCCACAACATTCAAATGGGTCCATTTTCTTTATTTTCATTCCTAACTTATTGTCAACATCAACTACCCTATTGTTTAATCTCATAATTAATCTTTTCTATTCTTAACCATCACTATAAACAACCTAGAAATCATGTCCTAAATAAAGGTAAGGCCACCTTCTTACCTTGTGTTTCCATAGATATGTTTCTTTTCGTATAACGATGCTCAGACGTCACGCGGTTCATTGCTCGCATCACGGTTGGTCCTAAAGTCCTTCGCCGTCTAACCAGGCCATACCAATCAAACAACAATCAATATAATGCGCTTTAGAAAAAAAGGGACTTTAACTTGAAAATCGAAACTAGTTAATTTCGAAAACATTTAATTAAAATCCATAAGTCATAGTCAACTAGAAATTTAAACTTAAAACCATTGCTCCCTCAATAAAACAGTGCAAGCTTTTTGTTGGAAATACACTAACTTTCAAAACTAACCTAATCGTCAAGAATTCATTAAAGTTAATTAGTTTTAGCTTCAAGCCACAAAATCAAATGCTATTACTTGACACTATTAATTCCGAACTAAAATGAAGTGTTCTCGGTTCAGAAATAAATCCAAGTTACAATTATAACATTCAAATAATTTCACTTCCCCTTAATTTGAAATTAATGTTCAACGCTTTAACTCGAATTAACGTTATGCCGAATATATCAGGTTCCTAATTAACTGAGGTATTGTTTAGCCTAGGGACAATTCCACCAAGCTAAACTATAGCTCACTTACTTAGGGACCCAACACATTTAACTAAAATACTCTTTAAAACTCATCATTCGACATAACAATTAATCCTATATTATCCCAAATTGGAGTAACTAATAAAAATTATTATAAATAACAATCTAATTTAAAATCCGTTTATTGTTCTGAAAACAATGATAACATTCCAAAACAACTTAACATTATAGTTACTACTAATTAATATTAAAAATCAGGTTTATTATTAGTATTAGTATTATGATTAAACCACAACACAGAGCAGTTAAAGAGCATTAGAGCTTTACCCTCAAACGTGACTTTTGAAGTGATTGAGACAACCAAACCGGTTCAAAGAACAATGAACGGTGACGATGACGGTGACAACGTCGGTTTGGTTTGAAACCGCGACAAGAGCCAATGACGAAGGCGGAGACGGCTTTTTTTCGTGTCTGTGGCTGTCACCGGTGCAAGGAGGAGGCGGCGATGGCTGGATCCACCATGGCAACAGTGACAACATCGAAGGCCACAACACTCATGCGGCGGCGGCGGATCCGTGACTGGAGGGAGGCGAGTCGCGATTCGCGACTCCCTTGGCTGGCGGCATCGACTGCAGCAGCTGGAGGAGGACGCGCGCGGCTTCGACGGCGAGGGGTAGCGAGTGGCGACGAACGGTGGCGGTGAGTGGCGGCCCAGGGAGAAGGAGAGATCGCGAAGGAGAGAGAAAGAATGGATGTGTGAAGGAGAGAGAGACACGGTGGAGAGAGGGACCGAACTAGGAGAGGGAGAAGAGCCAAAGAAACGAAGAATAGTGGAGGTATGGGGAGCGGCAGCGTGAATCCAAAGAAGAAGGGAAAAATAGGGTTTCCGTTGCACATCCACTCACAACATCTTTCTTTTTTTTATTTTTTATTTTTTTTAAATAAAAACTAAAGGAATTACTAACAATTAAATTTAACATTAAATTAATACATATATGATAATCCTAAAGTTAGAAATTTAAAGATATTAAAAGTAATTTAATAATTGAGTATATCAGAACTAAGGTAAACTATAGAAAGTATATTTTTCAAATAGGGTAATTACTTTAAATGAATTTACTTTAAAATATAAAATGAAATATACTTTCGTAAATACTATTGGATATTTTAAGAAAATGCTCAACGCTCAAATGATTAATTTGAAGGATTAATCATTTAATTTGATAAAACTCAGAATTTATAATACAAAAGAAAATCAGATGTTACAGACAAGTTCTTTAAGGATCCTCAAATGAAGTGTTCCGAGACTGAAAATTATTTCAAAAGGAAGTTTGGGGTTCACTTGGATGACATTAAGGTATTTAGATCAATGGTGAAGGCTAGAAAATGAAAGTCTCTTGACGGATGTTATTAGATGTATGAACTAATGAAATAGACTTTTTACAAAATCAAAAACCTAAAAATAATATAATTAATTTTAAATATTAAAATAAAAGTCTAATGTAAATTGAGGGATTAAAGTAACAGTTTATAAAAAAACCCTTGTACTACTAAAGATTGGAGGGAGTAGATGACAGACGATGCTGCAATGCAAAGGTGGTGTACCACCAACAGGGGACAAACACCATGCGTGCCCACCGATAAGTTCGTTTTGTGACTCATAGTACATTAATTACTCCCAAAATACCAAAATCAAAACCAAAAAAGATGGCACTAACGTTCCCATTCATGGCTAATAGATTGGCTTCGTTCTCAGGGAGTTCTAAGCTGCATAGCTATTTCTAGCCCTAGTATACAATTATTAGTTACGTTAAGAAGCACATGCATTCATCACATCATCGCTCGCGCCCTACAACAAACATTAGTAGTAAGATATTTTGGTTTTGGTTTTTACTTTTTTTTTTTCGCAAGTGGTGTCTAGGCTTTCGCACTTTGACGGCCCAACTAAATCCACTCCGACCCTACGGAACTCCACTTTGTGGGCAGAGGTCTCCCAACGCGTGCTTCTCCGTTCCCATGGATGTCGAACTCGAGATCTCATGGTTAAGGGACCTAGTGAGTTGCCACTAAACCAACAGCACGTTGGTGGTTTTTACTTCTTTTGATCACACTTATAAATCATTTTTTTTATTATATTTTACTTTGCATTGTATTTTCAATGTCATATTTATTGATTTTTTATTTATCTTTTGTTTTTTAAAATTTTCAATACAACAAGATAAATAATTATAATGTTAAAGTACCTTTTTGAATTTCAAAAAATATTAAGTTGCTACTTCCTTGATCTTTGCTGGATAAATAATTATCATAGTTAAATATAACGTATAATAAGGACTATAGAGAATACTTCTTTACTGGATATTCTCTCTTGAACACAAATAAAATAATCAACAAAATTCAACTCAATTATAGATAGCCGAGTCTTTTAAATATGATGTTAGAGATTCGAGCTTTGATGTGTGTATAAACAAAGTTTTATTAGAAAAGGTTATAGTCACTTAATTAGATGATCTCTTTACTCATAAAGTATTAATTTTTAATTATTGACTGAAAGACACCATTCAATTCATTCCCACCAAAAACAAAAATACAATTTACAAAAATTTTAAACTAGGAAGTCAAGAGAGGATACCTTTAGATTCATTTAATCATATATATATATATATATTTTTTTAGAAAAATGCCAGGAAAGGGAACTTATTAAGAAGTTAAAGATGAAAAAATTTATAGAAAATTGTGGTTAAAGATAGATGACTAATTTTTTCAATTTAGTTAGACTCGTTCTCCTAACCAACATTTTCATCAGAAATCAAACCTTGAAATTTTCATAGAAGTATAATATGCTTCTACCAATGTGTCAATACCATTATTAGTATTTAATCTCATGATTGTTACAACCTTGAGACTCAATATTGTTTCTTTATTTTATGTTTTTAATTATGTTTTTTTTCCAAAAAAAATAAAATATATGAATAAATTATAAATTCATTCATCACCTTTTTTTTTTTCTAAATTTATTTGGTAGATAAAATTGTGGAGGGGAACTTCACATTCCCGACACCTAGAGCAACATGAGTGGGGTGTCTCCCCAAGGGATGTTCTCCACAAGGATTCGAGCCTCTGATCTTATGGTCTTATGAGTTCTCAATATCTTTATGGTCCTTGCTTCCACTAGGTCAAACTCATTTGGGTTAAATTTATATTTATCATGCGCAGAGATATAAATATATCCGGCCGGGCTTGAATCTAATTACATACTAAATACTAATAGTTAATAGTTATATCTTTATAGCTTTAACTAGAGGCCAACTATTGGTGATAGGTTAGGCCATTAGGTTATTTTAACTTGGGTTTGCTTAATCCCATTGGTTCTTTAGGCTGAGAATTAGAGGTGAAAAAAGAATAAAAACATATTGGGAAGCTAAATATTAATGTATCTTCTTCAAAATATTAAATTTTTATTTTTTTAATATAAACTTACTTTATTAAACCTCTTATCTTCAACCTTAAAAAGGACTAAGGTTAAGAAAATTCTTTTAACTTAACCAATTATCCTAATTTTGAGCTATGGGTGGTTAAGCTTTTTAAGAAGTACTCCCTCCTATTCAAAATGTAAGATTCTTTTGGAGAATATTACATATAAAAAAAAAGTGAGTTAATTTTGTTAATATAATATTGGAAATGTGAATATTTAATACTTTTTTTCAAAATTACCTTTATAATTGTTATTAAAATATAAAAAGTGTTGATTTAATATGTGTGTTTTTGGAAAGAAATAATTAAATACTATTGAAAATTAGAATGTGATCTTATAAATAGGACAAAAAATATTATAAAAAAGATCTTATATACGATCATAGAAAATACTAGCTCTTACCCCGTGCAATGCACGGGTTGTATATATTAAATTTTTTATATTAAATATTTTAAATTAAAGATTATTATTATTTTCATTATAAGTAAAGATTATTATTAAACAATAACAAAAATAATTATAAAAAAAGGATTATTCAATATACTTTATTATGATAAATAAAAAATTATTATTATTATTTTGATTTTTTTTTGTTTGATGGTATTATGAGAATAATTAATGATAAATCATAATATCCCTTATTTCATTGGACGTGAATTCATTGGAAAATAATGACAGTTCGTTTTTTAATATTATATTTATTTATGTATAGATCAATATTAAATTAATGTATTCCTTATTTAGTTGATCGATAATTAGCATGTTTTATTAATTAGAATGAAATCAAAATTAAACTTTTTTATTTTTATCCTGTGCAATGCACGGATTATTAATATTTAAATATTTTAAAGTAAAGATTATTATTAAACAGCAATAAAAAATGAGCTTGTTAAAAAATTATGTACTTCCTTATATAAATAAAAAATAACATTTTTTATCTGAGATTTTCCTTATTTACTCAATAGATAAATTAACATTTTTTTACATGATTATTAACTTTATTATGATGAATCAAAAGTAAATCAGAATTAGATATTCCTTATTTATTTAATAGATAAATTAATATTTTTATATGATTATCAACTATATTATGATAATTAAAAACAAATAAGAATTAAATATTTTGATCTTTTTTGTTTAATGGTATTATGAGAAAATTTAAGGATAAATTGGAATATCCACTATTTCATAAAACATGAAGACGACATTGAAATTGTTATTTTTGACTATCTTGGTTAACACATTGCACTTTATTATGAATATAATGTTGGCTCTTTTTTTTATATATATTTAATATTATATTTGTTTATGTATAGATGAGTATTAAATTAATGTATTCCTTATTTAGTTGATCGATGAATTAACACGTTTTATCATGATATTATGATTAATTATTAGAGTGAAATGAAAATTAAACTTTTTTATATTTTTTGTTTGATGGTATTATGAGTAGATTTAAAGATAAATCAAAATATTTTCTATTGCATAAGACATGATAATTTAGCATATTTTAAATATAATTATCACATCTAATATGAAAAATTATATATAATTAAACCAAAATTATACATTATGATTTTTTTATTGGATAATATTATAAGATATTTCTTATATTTATTTGATGGATAAATTAATATTTTTTTACCTTTATTATTTTTTAATATAATTATCACATTTATTATTATTATTCATATTTAAATGTTTTGATCTTTTTTATCATTTATCTTATCTCATGACAAAAACGGGAAAAAAATCATAAATAAATCGAAAAACATTGTTTCTTCAAACAGGCAAAAGACTCACCAAAATTATTTCTCACCGGAATACGATCAGGGTATTTCTTCTTAATCCTAGAAGCCTTAGCCCTTCTCTTCTTTGAAAAGAGAAAAGGATCAATTATTTGCATATTCTTTCAACAAAGAATAATCAAAGTAAGTATGTATAACAACTTACCAAAAATTCAAAAAAAAAAAAAACCTTACCAAGGTCTGTTGGTTTTGGCCTCAAAATCTCGAGGGGGGGGGGGTGAATCAAGTTTTATTATGTATTGAAAAATTCGATTACTCTCTTTTGCAGTCATATAAATATGAAGAGTTTTGTAACATCAACTATTTTTACTCCGATGAAATGCAGAAAAACATTTTATATGCAAAAACACGTTTTCTTATTCTCTTCTAAAAATGAAAACTATGTTGGCTTTGTAACTTCTAAGTAAACAAAAACTTCATTACCTTACATTTGATCTAAGGAGAAGGTTTCTATTCTTAAGCTTGCTTGAGTCTTCAATCTTGACACTTGCACTTGTGAGCTTGAACATGAGTTGGCTTGTTATCATCAAAACATATAATTGCATTACTTTAAAGTCCATAGAGAGTTTGAAGCATGTCTTCCAACCAGCTTGACTTCCAACAAGGTCATGGTCTTGCTCTTGTTTGAAGTAACTCATTGATGATGTCATTCTTCCTAAAATTAGCATTAAGCAAAAGTCAATTAAAAGTATAACAAAATATGCATCATCTAATAAGTAATTCATCAAATACTCAAAAATCAAAATTAAGAGTTCTAAGTAGAGGAATAAACAAAAGGCAATTAAAAGTATAACAAAATATGCATCATCTAATAAATAATTCATCAAACACTCAAAAATAAAAAATTAAGAGCTTTAAGTAGAGGAATGAGGGAAAAAATAAAAATAAAAGAAAGAATTTGGAGAAGAGAATTCTTAGAATTAGATAGAACTTTAAAAATTGAATGGGAGAGCCTATTTTATATATATATATAGTGATTTTTTTAATATTTTTTAAATATTTTTGTTGAGGATAATGTTTTGTTCAACAAATTGAGGATAATGATTTCACATACAGATAATGATTATATAAATTTAAATCATTAATTTAGTTTCAAATTGTAATTTTGGTTAGAGATAATGTTATTTACCTACAAACATATAATGATTAAATAAATTTAAATAATTTATTTAATTTTAAATTGTAATTTTGATTAGTGATAATGATTATCTACCTACAAATTCTTTGGTGCTAGGAAAGCTTCACGATACAAACGTGATGCCTCGAAAAGGAATCCTTTTATATATAGATAGTAAATTTACGATGCATAACTGTATATCTAATTACTTTCACCTAATATAAGATCTTTGATTAGGCTAGATTATTAACCCATCACCGAATGATACGTCTTTGTTGGGTTTTTTTTTCTTGAGGTCTAAATTGTTAAAACTCATGTTAATTTTCTCTTAAGTCTTCTATTTTTTTTTTTAATTTATAATATCTTAATTCCTCTACTCTTATACCGACTCTTTCAAGTTATTAGGTGGGGTAGAAGTAAAAAAATCTCCTTCTCCTAAGATTTTTGTATCAATGTAAGATAATATTTTATCTCTGTCTGTCATCTTATATGTATTAACCTTTTTATTTGATTTGTTAAATTTAAAAATGCGAGTTCGAATGCGTTCATTTCAAACACACTCATGATTAAGATAATAAAAGTAACTAAAAGCTCATGGATTAAATATATTTATCAGAAAGTTTACGGATTTGTATAAATAATAATAATAACAACTATGTAAGGAGTTCAGATCCTCTTTCTTAAAGGGAATTGAGTTTTTATATAATTTACCTATATACTAAATAATAATGATAAATAAGTGTATAAAATCAATTAACAAATAAATTTAATTTAGAAGTGTAAATATAACTTGTTAACCAATCAATAATAATGACGTGACATTATTATGATGTATGTCTATTTGTAAGTTAATTTTTTAAACTTTTCTATTATTTTTATACTGAAACATTGATTTTTTTTTTTGCTAAAAGATACTCCATTAAATGAAAGGAATTGAGAAAAAAAATAAATGAAGAATCGTTTTCTTATTAATAAAAAATTATAACTTTACATTCCACTGAATCATACCCTATCCGTTTCTAAATACAAGATTTTTTCTAAATTTTAATTTTATTTTGTCCTTATTTATAAAACTCTATATTAATTTTTAATGACAATTTATTACTTCAATTCTTTTTATCAATATCCTTATTTACTTAATATTTTTTAGATTCTCAATAATATTTATAAAAATAATTCTAAAAAAGACATATAAAATATTTATATTTTCAATATCTATTAGCTAAATTAATTAATTTTTTTAATAAACATAAAATCTATCAAAGGTGTTTTTTTCTGGACTTCGCATTTTTTGTGGTCCAACTAATCTACATAACATTCGCAAATTGTACGAATCTTTGACTCAACGGTATGAATCTTTTCCAAAAATTGTTGTTTCATTAAAATTCGAAACTTTGACCTTAAAATTCTTAATCATCCAGTCAATTTTCATTTGGGCAATCCTCTTGGTTAAATCTATCAAAGGTTTTATATATCGGAAAGAGGAAGTATATCATATCAACTAGCTAGCCAACGGAAAATACTTTGGTACCAATAAATCTAAAAAGCTAAGTTCTAAGAAAAAAATAATGATATTAAAAGGCTAATGAATCCAAAAGCTGTGTTGCCATTCTCCCTCTTTTGTTGTGGGGGACTTGTGGTTGAGGTGGAAGAAAACTATAGGACCGTTATCCAAGATCAAAGGCATTATGAAACCATCACATGATGAACTTGAGGTGACTAAACCATGCATTATCCTCGATATGACACGTCGTACTGCCAAACATGTTAGCGCCACTTCCATGACAGAGAGTGCGGCCATTCACCAACTTACAAATGGTCAGAATTCCCTTCCAAGAGGCACACATAACAATGACCAAAATGAAAAGTAACACCCACGTTATTACCACTTATTTATTTACGTGAATGGATTGGCTGCAATCTTAAGGTGTTCAAGATTGTGTGGATTGTTTTTAGCAAAATATATTCCATCTATCCATTTCATCATAAGTACTCTCAATCTTATTTATAAGTAAAAAAAAAAACACACTTCATTTGTATAAGTAAAAATTAACTAATTTTTTATTCTCAATACAATCATTCTTAAAATAACCTCATAATATGGTTGAGTCATTTTATTTTTGTTTCATTCCCAATATAAATTTATTATAATAGTCTATTATTTTATGAATTAAAGAAAATTAAATTTCGATTATAATACTCTTATATAATCATTATTGTAGAGAGAAAAAGATAATGGAAATGAAAAAGAAAATGTAATAAATATGGTTATATTGGGAAAAATAGTATTAATTATGTATCAGATTTTGTAAAAAACGAATACATACAAAACAAGAGACAAAAACTATATATAAAGACTACATATGAAATCAAGAGAGTACTACTCCTTTCATTTTCCTTTATTTATTTGTTTTATTCGGAGAAAAGTTTCGCCTTCTATTATTTATTTTATTTAAAAATTTAAATATGTAATAAGTATATTTTTTTCTATTTATATTTATTCAATAGGGTTTTGATTTATATAAATAGTGAAAAAATTAATGATTACATAAAAAGAAATAATATATTAAAAAAACATAATTAAAATATCGATAATAAAAACAACCGTTATATATTTTTTTAAATGTGTTTTTTTAACTAAACATATAAATAAGATAGAATAAATAGAGTATTATATTGACAGGCTATTGGATAAAGTTTTGGTTCTCCTTTGACAAAACCAAAACTTGAAAAAAGAGTTAATATAGTTTGGCATGGTAAGAATTTTGGTCATCATGCATATCTTCCAAAGTGCAATAAGGAGAATTCATGATTTCTAGTTCTCTTTTAACACTTTAATATATGGTTGAGCATGGGCTTTAGATAAAGAATATTTAATTTATACTGGCTTGTATATATCGTTTTAGGATAATTGACTCTTGCGGTATGTTTTCTTACCGCTTAAGTATATAATTTTGCTTATAATAATCTCTCCATAATCTTTACATTATTTAGGATGACTTATCCTTTATTATCTTAAATAACCGATATTTATTTCTTGTTTGTGTAATGCAATATGATGAGAGATTTATTTATTGAATATGAGTCATCGTAAGATATTCTCATTAATATATTTACCACATATTCACACAATGTTGTCATGCATCAATATTCCAAGATTATGATACTTTCTATGGTTTTTATTGTAAGCCACTTTTCACAGAACCATAAAGACCAATAAAGTTTGTTAAGTGTTGTTAACTTTCTTGACTTTTTTTTTTCAAAAAAAATACTACATTACAATTTTACCCTCCTTTAATATTTGAGTATTCTATAATTGATTGTCTTTAAACTTGTTCCGGACTTGTCGCGAGTTAAGGACACCTACCCTACATGATTACCTTTAGACGACTTACTGTCATCTACATGAAAGGCTTTTAGTCGAGAACTGAGCTCAAACGACCCATGACATAGGACTTAGAGCCTGAACCAACTCGAAAGAGCTCATATATGACTCTGACTCATGGATAAGTCGTGAGATTTATTTATGAAGTCAATCTCTAGTAGATATATGATTCTATCAAAGAAGATTGTCAATGGATTATCTTTAATTATAAGGGTTCACCCCTTATCTAAATAAGATAAGATCACACGAAGATAATCCTCAGATATAGAAGATTTATCAAGGAAATACACCAGACCAAACAGCCCCTGTCAATCCTATAAAAACCAGCCTTAATCAAGGGGCTAAGCATCATAATCAACACATACTAAATATACAATCACAACATCAAAATTACAATTCGCATAAAGTGTACACAAACTATATCAACACTCCTCAAAGAGCAGCCTAGAAGAGAGATTACCCAAAATCCATGTCATCCTCACGGTGGTGGTTGATCTTAACCTCGCTACAGAGACTAAATAGCATCACGAAGGCCACTGCCAAACAGTACTGAGAGCTTTAGAGTCATGATATGAAATGATGTGTCCAGCTCATTCATGCAGGGAATACAAGCCTACAAACGACCTTTGCATATCGCTAAACACTCTTAGGATCCTTTGCTAATAATAAACCTGCTATACATGCTTCATATTTTGTTTGATTATTTGAAATTGAGAATTTGATAGTGAGGGATTGTTCAAGGATTATCCTCTACCTTTTTTTTTGCTGACCTGTCAGTGTATATGATCCAGCTGGTTCTGGACTTTGTTTCTTGTTCGGGGATCGGTTCAGCTCAACAACGAAGTTTGTTAACGCCTGGGATTTTATAGTTTTATGGAGCTTGAAACCAAGTTCGAATTTTTATAATTCTGCAGACCATTTAATCATTCGTTTTGATAATTCTGGATTGTGAAAGATTTTCTTAATTGGTTGATCGGTACAAACTACGATACGATGGCTTTGGAAGTATTGCCATTGTGACACCATCACTAATTAATTACCCTTAATTAAGATTGGTTAATTAGTTACTCAAAAATTTTTTGGTTAATTCAATTGCTTATAAAATTCTCCGTAAAATTCGACGGAGTTTACTTTGATTTTCGGACTTTCCAAAAATTTAGTTTTCCCTGCGAAAAGAGTTCGGGAAGAACACCCCTTCTTGGTTGGTTTCTTCTTTCTAAGAGATTTATCTCCTTGGAGAGTTCCTATTTCGATTGTTTCAATTTTGCTAAGAAAGTTGCAATGATATCATCCATTAATAGATGCAAAGATTGAGGTGACCAATCCCAACCTCACGTCTATCAACAGCACACCATTGTCGGGTTTGCTGATAACATCGTCATTTAACAGATGTCAGAATCAGAGTGGTCAGCTCTAACCTTACAGTCTATCAAACGACAATGCCATCACAGGATTTGTTGGACTAAGTCTACGTGTTCTTGAAGTTCCGCAGTCCTTCATTTAAAGGATAGAAGATCCTTGTTATTTTCCTATCGCTAATGGTTTCTAAGAAGATACTTCGCTTAAAATCCTATTCTAAGAGTAGTTATCGTGGAACCAAATTGTGCAAGTCCTCTTCCAGAAAGATATAAAGGTGTTGACTACCTGACACCATTCAATTAGGCTTACGCATTGGTTTGGCCCAAAACCCTTGGCTAGATACCCAGAAGGAATGAGTTGAACCTGATTTGTGAGATCTTCACTAACAGACTCATGAGTTGAAAACCTAGAGTTTACAAAATCTTTTCAATCTCCTTGCGCCATCGCTGAGCTTCACCAGGATTATACCCCCCTTCAAACTTGGGTGGTCCGTTCTTTCGGAATCGTGCCAACTGATCAATCACGGCTGGGGCTGGTGGTTGGGGATTCGGTGCTGCTACTGCTACTGCTATATTCTCTGCTTGATTCTGTGCATCTGAGCTATATTCTCATCCTCATTCTGGTTCATCTGAACTAGGTTTTCCAGGATAGCAGCAATCCTGTCATTTTCGACAGGCCTCCTAGCCATGATGGCGAAGTCCTAGAGAAGGCACAAGTTAACACTTGCCTAGCAATTAATTGCATGAGAATCCTATTTGCTTAACTTAGACACTTGACTAGACATATCGGTCACTCGCTCGATGAGTAACCACTGGAGTTGTGAGTTCACACTCCAAAGGCCGAGGGAAACTGCTCTGATACCAGATTGTGACATCCTCACATTTAATTAGTTAAACTAAGTTTTATTAATATTGATACTTGAAAATTTCTTTCGAAAAACCGGCAGAGTTTCCTCTGTTTTCGGACTTTCCAAAAATTCCTTATTTGTACCTATCCAGTCCAGAATGATTTAAAACATAAAACTCATACAACTACAGTCAATTTATTCCTAATGCCCAATTAACAATATAACACAAGCTCGGGGCATACAACTACACATATTTAAATTACAAAATAACAGTCTTTATCTTAATCAGTCTACAATTCGCTCATAACAAATGAACCCTCCACGTGGTGGAGTGTACTCCTGCTCGGCCGACACTAGTGTAAGCTCCGCATCTGTACCTGTAATAAAAAATACAGCAAGAAGGGTAGCATTACACAGAACTTAGAAAATGACTTCTATAAAGTCATAGTAGGAACTAAGCCTAAACATAAATAATTCCCACATAACAATCACAATCAATTGATATATAAATTCAATCACATTTTCATATTTTATTCTTTACCTATTTCTCTTTGCTTTTTGCTCAATCTTATTTTTCTTTACGCTCTTAATTCTCTTATCATTCCGTATTCCTTATTTATATTTTCTTTCTGTTCTTTTTCCCCTTACTTTTCATTTTTTTTATTCTTTCCTCTTTCTTATCAAATCTTTTCCTTTTCATTTTACTTTCCATCTTTTCTTATCAAATCTTTTCCTTCTCATCTTACTTTTCATCTCTTATTCTCTTTCTTTTACTTTTTCGTTTCTTTTCTTTCCTTTTCTTTCCTTTTCTTTCTTTTTCTTTTTCATTTCTTTTCTTTTAACGGCTTTGTGAACCCACCACTGTGCTCCCATACCGGAGCGTCTTACCGCTGCACACGCCATTAAATTGTGTGGCTTACGCAACCAAAGAACCCCACCAGGGCGTACTTACATGGCCTGGCATCCGCTCAGCGTATCGAGTATTGCGAACAAACCACTGCGCTCCCCCACCGAGGCATCTTACCGCGACGCATACCATTAAATCGTGCGCTTACGCAACCAATACACCCCACCAGGGCTTACTTACATGGCCTGGCATCCGAGTACTAAATCATCTGTATAGGTTTTGTGAACCCACCACTGCGCTCCCACACCGGGGCGTCTTACCGCTGCACACGCCATTAAATCATGCGGCTTACACAACCAATGCACCCCACTAGGGCGTACTTACATGGCCTGGCACCCACAAAACGAGTCCGGTACTGCGAATCCACCACCGCACTCCCACACTGAGGCGTCTTACCGCTGCACACGCCATTAAATTGTGCGGTCTATGCAACCAATGCACCCCACCAGAGCGTACTTACATGGCCTGGCATCAGCATACCAAATGCTTTGGTCTTTTATTACCTTTTCTTTCTTTGCTTTCTCATTTTTCTTTCTTTTCTCTTTTGTTCATCTTCCCCATAGGGGATACATAGAACGTTTATTTTATCTGTTGTACATCTTCCCCATCGAGGATACATAGTATGTTTCTTTTAACTTTTTTTTCATCTTCCCCATAAGGGATACATAAAACGTTTACTTTATCTGTTGTACATCTTGCCCATCGGGAATACATAGTACGTTTCTTTTAACTTTTGTTCATCTTCCCCATAGGGGATACATAGAACGTTTACTTTATCTGCTGTACATCTTCCCCATCGGGGATACATAGTACATTTCTTTCATTTTTTGTTCATCTTCCGCATAGGGGATACATAGAACGTTTACTTTATCTGTTGTACATCTTCCCTATCGGGGATACATAGTACGTTTCTTTTAACTTTTGTTCATCTTCCCCATAGGGGATACATAGAACGTTTACTTTATCTCTTACCTCTTTCTTTTTTTACCCATTCTTTACTCTTCTTTAGTTTCTTTTAATCACTCATTTCTCTTTTCCTTCCATTATTTACTTATTAATTGACCCTTTTGTGTTATTCTCGTTATCAATCATTTATACATTCATCACATTGACAAATACCCTTATTCATCCCTTAATTCATGTTATGTATTACCTTACTATATTCTAAATTCATTTCAAAGTCCCAACCCCGCATATACTTAAACACACATCATCATTTCAACATAACAACACAACCATTTAGACACATGGGCACATACACCAAAGTGGTTTCCATTTTCTTTATTTTCATACTCAATTTATCATTATTATTTCCACCTAATACTTATCTTACTATCAACATTTCCATGATATTACACACATCACAAACATCATCATATCACATATATTTATAAACATACATAAATGGGTTCTTTTCTTTTAGTTCCTACTTACTTTAATTTTTAATATCAACTACCCTATTGTTCATTCTTACATCTAATCTTTTCTACTCTTAGCCGCCCCTATAAACAACCTAGAAATCACGCCCTAAATCATGGTAAGGCTACCTTCTTACCTTAACCTTGAAGAGAGAGAAAGCTCCAACGACTATGGAGAAGAGAGAGTGCACCATGAAGCAAAAGAGGTAAAAATAGTTAGAGATGGTGACAATAATTAGTGTAACATGAAAGGAGAAAGGAAGGAAACTTGAATCAAGCTTACCTAGAGGTGGTGATCTCCCATGGTGTGGTCGTTCTTCCAAGGGAGGAGAGGGAAGTTGGGGATTTAAATGTGTGAGAGAAACAATGGGAGTATGAATGAAGAAGACAGCCAAAACGCGTTTTTTAGCTGAAAACACTCGGACCAATCGATTAGTTCCCCTACTAATCGATTAGTATGGCTAAATTTCCCTTCTGATATACACAAGAAGCTAATCGATTAGTCATTGTTGTTTTGCTTTTCCATTTTTCTCTTATTTTCTTCTTGCTTTCAAATCGCCATAACTTCTTCGTTAACCGTCGGATCTTGCTCAAATTTGAGAGCAAGCTTCCTAAAATCATTATCTTCATATCCAATGGTGGAATTTGTATTTAGAGTTTTAAATCTTTTATGTTGAATTTCCTAATATAGCGTATTTAAAACACCGAAAACGCCGATTCTATCTCTCGTTTTGTCTTCTTTAAACTTCCTATCCAATGCCAATGCTTCTTAACTCCTTTATGGAACTCAAAGAAATCCTAATCCATCACCTTAAATCTTATTTAGCCTAACTATTATTTCCTAACCTTATTATTATTCTAATTACTCTTGGAATTAAAATTCGGGATGTTACAATTGACCTATTAAAGTCAAATACTTAGGACAAGAAGGGTTCAACTTCTCTAACTCAACCGTGGAAAACCCAGGGTTGTTGTGCCAAATTTCTCTTCTCTCACTATCAGTAGATCCATAAAAGTCGGATTCGTAGACAAAGTCAAAGATAACTTTGAAAATAGGGTTGAAGATTAAGGTAAGAAGAAATGCACGCCTTAACGAATTGAGAGCAAATGTAACATCCCTCATTTTTATAAAAAGGATAAATAAATAAAATGTTTATTTTCATGGTGAAAATTCATAAAGGTAAATATTTTAAAAAATGATTTATTAAAGAGGAATTATTTTGCATTAGAAATTATTTTAAGGGAAGTATTTTAATAGATAAATTGTGATTTATTGCTAAATAAGAAAAGGATTATTTTAATATGGAAAATTATTTTTGGAATCAAAAAGGGTAAATTAGTAAAAATACAATATCATGATTTTGGAAGGAAAGCTATTAAAAAATTATATTTTGAATTTTTGAATTTTTGAATTTTATCAGTGTCTAACCGGTTAGCCGAACTCGATAACCAGTTAGAGACATTGCAGTTGCTAAAGATGATGGCGATTTGAGTCTCCACCGCCTGGAATAACTTGATTTCCTTCCTCGATAGAGCACGTGGAGCCTCCCTAAGCGGTTATAGATACGTGGGGAAGGCCTGGATTGGAAGGGTGGCTTGAAGAGGCAACTTCCACCTCTTCTACCTCTTAAATCTCTTATATAAATGGCTATGTTTGTTGCTGCTATATGGATTTATTTCCTCTGCGTTTGTTGAGCCAAAACTCTGCCAAAATCTACTCTCAAACCGTGCAAGTAGCTTACCTTGAGTTATTGCACATAAAGCTTGTGATTCGTGAGTGAGAGCTTGAGGATTTTGAGTGTTTATCTCTCAAAGTTATAGTTTTTGTTTTTGCTGTGGTTGGTTGTTTTCATAGGATTGTTGCAGCTGCTGTTTCAGAGTGATACATCGTCTATAAATCTTGTCCAAAGGTATGAGAGATGTCATTCCTATTGCTAGGATTATGGATTGTATAGTTTGTTATATGTGGTATGTTAATTGTTAATTGGAAACCATGACAAGGATTGCTTGGTATTGAGACCAAGACAGCTCATAGTTCTCCTTTGAAATTCTGAAGGGGAAGATATGCTGAATTAAATACAATTATATGGAATTAGAATATGTTGTTGCTTGAAATACTATGCTGAAATATTAGAAGGTATTAGGTTGATGGACTTTTGGTTATGAATTTGATATGATGCTTTTATGTTTCAGAGAATTAATGCTTGTAACAAGTTTATAAGGATGCAAAGATTATTGTATGTTGATCACTAATGAGTAGAGTTAAGATTTGAATTGAATTGGAACTGGAATATGTGTGGTTTGCTCTCAGGTCTGCATAAGTTAACTGGTTAAGGGATGCTTTAACCGATTATCACATGAGAGTAATGAATAATTAATCTGGTTTATTAGATAATAACCTGAAAGAAATGATTAATCAAGTCTCATAGTTTATGGAATTAGATAATGATTTAAAAGGGAAGTGACTTAACGTTTTTGGGACTTGATGTTATCTTGAATTTAGGACATTGGAGTTTTAATTCAATGTTCATATAACTAGGATCACATAACTTAGTCATGCCTCAAATACTATATAAGTGTAGAATAGGTTTAGATTAAGGTTTGAACTGAAATGGCATTGAAACCTTTAAGTTTATTTTATGTACCTGCATAATCTAATCGGTTAGGGGTCAGTCTAACCGGTTAGGCCAGAAAGCAATTGTTAACTAACTTAGTTTTTATAATATTCTTCTATAACAAAGTATAATCCTTTTTCTTAATCATTATTTTGGAATAAAAGTGTAATTAAAATATAAAAGTTAACAAGAGGGTAAGATTATTAATTTGTAATTTCAATAATTTTCCTTTTATGCACTTTGATGATGATCTAATGACGGAAGAGTAATTGAATTTAGTTAGTGGAAAAGAACAGAAGTTAATTATCTAAGGATAGTTAACTATGAGAATTACGTGAGATTTCTTGAGAGCAACCCTTAATGAGATTTTAATCGGAAGGTTGTGATTAATGGATTTGATGATAAAGGAATTTTGCATTAAGTCATGCATGGTGTAAAGGGGTTACGTCAGGAGCGGGAATAAGAGACATATGGAACGCTGTGGTCGCCATAAGGTGGAAAATGACAAGTTCCTAGGGCTATTGGGGTACAATAGTTATGGGGTGTCCACTTGTTCATTTTGAGACCGTGGTGGGTGATTTCTGTAACATCCCCATTTATTTAAAATAAGAAATCTTTATTATAAGATCATCAGTTGTAGAATTTGCGTCATTAACATGTTGTACATGAAAATTTTGAACACTTCTTTTCGGGATGTACAATATAATATCAATAAATCTAAAATTTCAGTTATTTTGAAATTCCTTTCCTTCGTCCTTTGCCAATATGAATCTCATGTGCCTGGCTCCTTCCAAGGGTACCTAAAATGTTAAACCACAAGGAGTGAGACATTTCTCTATACTTTAAGCAAAAGAATCAAGAAAATAATAATAAAACCAGTAGAATTGGAGTATGGTTGCAGTGAGCACTTATCAGATATTCATTTCATTGTAAACAAAACTTTGATCTTAACTATAATATTTACTTCTTAACCGGTTATTGGATTCAATTAACCGGTTAAGTTAGGAATAGTGTTAATTCTTTATAATTATTCTTTTTTATACATTAGTTACATTTTATTATTTACCCAAATATTAATATCTAACTCTGATTACATGTAATCTCATAATTAAATCTTTTTCTTTATATTTTTGTTTATAACCGGATTTAGTACATTCTTTTGATTCATTCACGAATACAAATATCATATATTTGATAACATTCAAATCATAATCCGAAGAAATAACCAAAACTTATTTACAATTTATCGTTCACACATATATCAAACAATCATAAAAATTAATATTCCAAATCCATCAACACCCTCAGGGGTGTCTCAGATGAAATGAATAAGTCGACTTTCTAGTGTTTTTGGCTTATGACTTCTATCTAACTACACACTTACAAGAGTGTATCACTTCCCATACTAATATACAAATAACAAAAATATCTAATTCCTTGAAATCCTTGTTTCTTTAAGTATATCATTATTGTTCATAGTTAAAACCTTAATTATTTCCCTTCTCCTAGTGTTATTATGTTTTCCCTAATTCTTAAGCTTAAAGGATCAGAAACATCTCCTCCTTACTTTGGTTGAGGAGAGAGAGAGCCTTAGAGAGAGAGAGAGGGAGCTTTGTTTGACTCTTGATAGCCACCCACACACCTTGATTTCTTATTGATTCTAGCTCCTTCCTTGGGGTTTCTAACGTTTAAACTTCATATTCTCAGCTTGAAATTGGAAAACCCCAAGAAATCAAGAGATGTTGATGGTATGAAAGAGGATTGTAGGAGTTTGATTAAGAGGAGAGGAAGAGTTAAGAAGTAAGAAGGAGATTGTGAAGGGTATAGAAATGATGGAAGGTGAAAACTAAATGATGAAGGTTGGAATCATGAGGGGTTTTTGGAGTGATTTCATGAAGCTTGTAGAGAAGCCCAGAAGAAGCTCGAGTTTTTTGGAATGAAACCCAAGTGAATACCCACTATAAATCACGTTTATAAGACTGTTTTAGTAGGGGTTAATCGATTAACCCATATGGTTAATAATCGATTAAACCATATGGTTAATCTAACCCATATGGTTAATCGATTAAGCTTTCAAAATCGCCTTAAAATCATAAGTTCTAAACATCTTAATCGATTAAATGAATGTCTCAACCGATGAAGACCTGAGACCTTGCAACAACTTAATCGATTAAAGCTGCTCTTAATCGATTGATGGTTGAGAGCACATCAGCTCTTAATCGATTAAGGCCCCCATTAATCGATTAAGCCTTCACATTTTCGCTTTTCTGGTGCAATCAAATGATTCCTAGCATTTCCCATGCCTAAACCAAGGCTCTACAATATTAAATCACAATTCTTAGCATATTTTTAATTTTCATTAAGATTAGGATGTTACAATACTCCCCCACTTATAGAAATATCGTCCCCGAAATTCGGTTAGGCGGTGGGGGTAAGAATTTTAATGTTTAAATCTGAGTTAGGATTCCCTATATTAATAGTGGAAACCTAGATCTTCTGATAGGAGTTTTTATTAAGAAGTTTAAACTAAGGGCTAGTTCTTAAAGTAAGTATGTATTCAATAAAAAGGTACATGGTTACATTCAATTTTAACATATTTAGCAGTTGAGGATTACAATATACTACAAGATTACTTAATGTTCTATAATTATAAAGCTAGAGAATTTACATTAATAGAAACAAATTACAGGTCGTTCTTCTTTCTCTTGTTAGGACATTCCTTCACATAATGTCCTAATCCTTTGCAACGGTGACATATTGCCCGTAGTTTCCGACATTCCCTTAAGTGGTGTCGTTGGCAAATCTTACAGCGAGGAAGATTGGTCGACTCACATTCTTCATTGTTTACTTTCTGTTTGTTTCTAACTTCATCCTGATTAGTGGTGAGAGACTCATCTTCTGCGAAGGGTTCTTGATCTTCCACTTCATATTTCTTTTTGGCTTCTAAATCTTTTTCATAGGTGAAACTCATATTCACCAGTAATGGGAAGCTTTGAACATTCTGGTACTCGACAGCTAGTTTGATTTCGAGGCGAAGGCCGCCCATAAATTTTGCGCATTTGAATTTCTCATCAGGGTTGGCTTCATAATAACGGGAATATAGAAAAAGCCCTTTAAATTTGGTTACATATTCTTCTATACTCTTGCTTTCTTGTTTTAATTCAAGGAATTCAATTTCTTTTTATCGCCTAATATCTTCTTGGAAATATCTTTCTGAGAACTTTTCTTGAACAATTTCCATGTAATCTCTTTTGATTCTGCCTCTAAAAGTTGTTTGGTGTTTTCCCACCAATTGTCAGCCTCTTCAATTAGTACATAGGTGGCCAACAAAACTCTTTGTGCATCGGTACAATTCATTATCTGAAGGATTTTCTCTATACTTCGAATCCATATGTGGGCTTTGATCGGATCAAACCCTCCTTCAAATTTTGGGGGTTCAACTTTACAAAATTCAGCGAGCCTATAAAATTTTGTTGCTTCAGGGTTTTGGTTGGCTTGTCCCAGGTTCTCTGACATAGTTGTATTCCTTGTAGTCATTTTGGTGGTTATGCAATTTCAATTGATTAGAGCTGACTTAAATGCTTTACCATCATCAAATAATTCTTTTGCTACTATGATGTAGTTATAGTTCATTTTCTAATTATTGTTTCTTCAACAGGGTGTTGGGAGTTTCTACTCCCCACTTATGGTTTAACTAGTTTTCTTTTACTCCTGATTCACTCTGATTTTTATGACATACATAATTAGATCTAAACTAACAATCATATAGGTGTAATTCATGTATAAAATTCATGTAATTTAATTTAAGTCTTGCGTACAGTTTCCGATGTTTATAATTGTCTTGATGAGAACAACTTGTTTCCATATTTCATACAGTTTCTTATATCTATTAGCTTCCTTAATTACATTTAATACATCTTACAATGTATACCACTTATATATGTTATTAAATATTCTTTGAATGGAATATGAAAATTTCTATAGAAATTTTGCCTGGGTCTCCTCTAAAATATGGATCTTGCCCGATTATTTACAACATGTCCAACCTGTTTTCATATAAATTAAATATATTGATTCCAACTTGAAGTCAATGACACAAACACGTTTTAGTCTTTACATACTTTTGGTTTAACAAATTTTATAATTCACCAAAAACATATAATAGAAATACTATCCCATATATATTATAACTTAAACATTTCCCCTTACTATTAGAAGCAAAATATAATCGATTAACTCTTATTAATCGATTAATAACTGACAAATTTAACAACTTAATCGATTAACTTGCTTGTTAATCGAGTAATGCCTGACAAGGGTTCTATACTTAATCGATTAACTTGAGCTCTAGTTAATTAATAGGTTTGAAGCTTCCCTCTTTTATGCTTTCTAATGGTTTTCAAATTATTCTGTTGTAATTTCAAGTCCATAAACATCGAATTCCTAACTACTAACAGTTCTTCATGGAAATAAAATTGAAACTACTACAATCCCTTACTCTTATTTCTTGCACACCTTATATATATATACACCGAATATCAAGGGATATGTAGGGCTAAAAGGATTAGCACCACTTATTATCGAGAATTTTCTTTCTTTTGCATCCAAAATATAGTCTTCTAGATTGATGACAACTTTTACCACCCAATGAATGCAAACATTGGGGTGATCAGTCCAAATTCCGCATTCAATTGGCGGTAACAGTTCTTTCCATCTAGATCAATTTTTTTCATTTCACATCAATTTCATTATTCTCAAAATCTCTTTTCACATAAACATTGCCATTTTCACATTCTGTTGGTTCAATACTAATGGCTTTTTGTCTCTTCCAGATTTTCACAAATTCTCTTCATTCTTTTCTTTATTCACTCTTTTCAATTACATTCTTAATTCTTTCAACATTCTCCATTTAGATCTTTTTCTCATATACTTCTCTTTCACTCTCTTTTCTTTTCTCTCTCTGTTATCACTCTTTCTCATTCATTCACTCTCAGTCTTTATATTGTGGTTATATTCTATATTGTTGTATGAGACATTCGTCATTCTTTTCATTTCTCTCCATTTCTTCACTTCACCCTACGCTCCAGGGAAAGACCAACTGGGAGTAAGTGTCCCTCCACCAATTGCTTGCACAATACTGGCCACTCATTTTCAGCCCAGTACAACTTGGATTGAAGGCCCAAGTTGGCTATAGCAGGGAACCACCCTCAATCGGCCATGATGTGACTCTGTGACCAATAGAATCATTGTGGTTAATGCAGAACCAATCCCCCGACACGAGTGGCCAGTTCGTGTCCTCCTAGGAGATCCAAGTTATACCCAACAACGACTCTCGCAGTTGTTTCATTAGCACAACCTAGTCACATATCACGCACGAATCCACGTATGTCTTTCCCAACTTCCTCGTCGTCCACCTTATGACTTCAACATATTCGTTTCTATGCAAAACAGCTTACATTTTCAATTAAATTCAAATCTGACTTATAACTTTTCCTTGATTGAATGACTCAATTGATTTAGAGTCCCGATTTTTATTGTTTTGATAAATCAGATATTGTTCACTGGGCTTCCAAATCAATTGAGGAATTTCTGAGTCGTTTCATTTCCATATTTCATTCAAATGATTCAACAAGTTAAATCGAGAATGTACTCTGTTTACATAGATTAATTTATCAAGATCATTGAAAAGGAAAAACTAAACATCAATCCTTGTACTTTTGGAAACAATTTCTTGTCTTAAAGAAACATGTCATTTAATTCAAAACATTTATTCACAAAGCTTTTCCTTTTCATTGACCTTAGCAAGATATTCTCTTACCACTCATGTTGTGGCGCATAAAGTAATGAATTCTCAAAGGGACCTAAACCATCTTTCTCTTTCTTTACAGTCGAGTCCTTGCATTTTCAAAATCACCCTTTTTCTTTGTTCAAGTCCCATTGAGAATATGCCATAATTCCTGACACAAGTTCATTATCATAGCCATTGGAAAGGAATCAATTTCAAAAACTCATTCACTTTCAATTTGATTCTCTAGATTGCATTTGTATAAAGAAAAATAAGTGAAATCATAAAACATTTCTTCCTTTCCACTGACATGAATATATTCATTATGCATCATCCAACCTTTAATTCACCTTGTCTTATACAACAATATTTTACTCTCATTTGTCTCATACAACAGTATCTTGGTCATTGGTCAGCTACGTTATCCTCGACGGACCCCGACAACACCACAGCCGACAACATCCGAGGTGTCCCCCCGACCATGCCAAGTAAGTTTCATCACTCTCATTTCTTTTCTAAATATCCCATTACCTTCTCTTTATATGTCTTATTTCTCTCTTGGTAATCACATCTTTTCCTCCATGATTCTCAATGGCATATGTATTGGTTTCTTTTAGACCCTTAGTATTGACCCACAAGGTTTTCCATGTCCATTTGGTGCTATGCCTTTTGACTTCTTTACACTTAACAATTCATAGTTCACTATATTACATATTTCATTCATGATTCATGACATATAATATCATTTGTTTTACTAACAATTTATTACAAATAGCCTTGTATATCTCACTTCTTGCGAGTAATAGAACTTGGAACAAGAGATTCATAACAGGATAGGGACTATTTCCCTCAGGCCGAAAGGAAAGAACTGCTCTGATACCAAATTGTAACATCCCCATTTATTTAAAATAAGAAATAAAATAAGAAATCATTATTATAAGATAGTTGTAGAATTTGCGTCATTAAAATGTTGTACATGAAAATTTTGAACACTTCTTTTCGGGATGTACAATATAGTATCAATAAATCTAAAATTTCAGTTCTTTTGAAATTCCTTTCCTTCGTCCTTTGCCAATATGAATCTCATGTGCCTTGCTCCTCCCAAGGGTACCTAAAATGTTAAACCACAAGGAGTGAGACATTTCTCTATACTGTAAGCAAAAGAATCAAGAAAATAATAATAAAACCAGTAGAATTGGAGTATGGTTGCGGTGAGCACTTATCAGGTATTCATTTCATCGTAAACAAAACTTTGATCTTAACTATAATATTTACTTCTTAACCGGTTATTGGATTCAACTAACCCGTTAAGTTAGGAATAGTGTTAATTCTTTATAATTATTCTTTTTTATACATTAGTTACATTTTATTATTTACCCAAATATTAATATCTAATTCTGATTACATGTAATCTCATAATTAAATCTTTTTCTTTATATTTTTGTTTATAACCGGATTTAGTACATTCTTTTGATTCATTCACGAATACAAATATCACATATTTGATAACATTCAAATCATAATCCGAAGAAATAACCAAAACTTATTTACAATTTATCGTTCACACACATATCAAACGATCATAAAGATTAATATTCCAAATCAATCAACACCCTCAGGGGTGTCTCAGATGAAATGAATAAGTCGACTTTCTAGGGTTTTTGGCTTATGACTTTTATCTAACTACACACTTACAAGAGTGTATCACTTCCCATACTAATATACAAATAACAAAAATATCTTCTTCCTTGAAATCCTTATTTCTTTAATTATATCATTATTGTTCATAGTTAAAACCTTAATTATTTCCCTTCTCCTAGTGTTATTATGTTTTCCCTAATTCTTAAGCTTAAAGGATAGGAAACATCTCCTCCTTACCTTGGTTGAGGAGAGGGAGAGCCTTAGAGAGAGAGAGAGAGCTTTGTTTGACTCTTGATAGCCACCCACACACTTTGATTTCTTATTGATTCTAGCTCCTTCCTTGGGGTTTCTAACGTTTAAACTTCATATTCTCAACTTGAAATTGGAAAACCCCAAGAAATCAAGAGATGTTGATGGTATGAAAGAGGATTGTAGGAGTTTGATTAAGAGGAGAGGAAGAGTTAAGAAGTAAGAAGGAGATTGTGAAGGGTATAGAAATGATGGAAGGTGAAAACTAAATGATTAAGGTTAGAATCATGAGGGGTTTTTGGAGTGATTTCATGAAGCTTCTAGAGAAGCCCAGAAGAAGCTCGAGTTTTTTGGAATGAAACCCACGTGAATACCCACTATAAATCACGTTTATAAGACTGTTTTAGCAGGGGTTAATCGATTAACCCATATGGTTAATCGATTAAGCTTTCAAAATCGCCTTAAAATCATAAGTTCTAAACATATTAATCGATTAAATGAATGTCTTAACCGATTAAGACCTGAGACCTTGCAACATCTTAATTGATTAAAGCTGCTCTTAATCGATTGATGGCTGAGAGCACGTCAGCTCTTAATAGATTAAGGCCCCCATTAATCGATTAAGCCTTCACATTTTCACTTTTCTGGTGCAATCTAATGATTCCTAGCATTTCTCATGCCTAAACCAAGGCTCTACAATACTAAATCACAATTCTTAGCATATTTTTAATTGTCATTAAGATTAGGATGTTACAGTTTCCGATATACGTCCCGGTGGGATTGTTATACGGGTTGTGGAAACATTTTAGCGCACAGTTGCTTATTTCCAGAGTGTTGTTTTTGGAAGATTTGTTTATGGAAGAATGATTTGAGAGACACACATGCATAACATGAAAGATTAATGATGATAATTATTATTGATAAGACACATGCTCAACATGCATCGGTTTATTAAAGTTATATTGTGTTTGTGCTTGAACCAATCCTTAATATGCTTATGCGATGTGACAAGTGACTTACTCTCATATGCCATGTCTGTATGGTAGGTCTCTTCGAAGGACAAGACTGAAGTCACTCCTGTTGGAGTGAGTGTACGCTAGAAGGAATAGCCAGAATGACGTGTAGTTATTCGAATCCTTTTGCAAGAGGATAGAGTTGTGAAGACCATGTTCTGGGTGTAAAAGGAAAATTTGGGGTTTTGATAATCATGTATCTTTACAATCAGACTGATTTTGTAAACAAATAATAGTTTAATAAAAAGGTTTTTGGTTTTCACTCTCTCAAAGAAAAGTTTGTATTATTCCACATTTTTATTCAACTTAATATATTTGGGGTGTTATAGCAAACAAGGATCAAGCTACAGTTTGAGAAATAGCACAAGAGCACAAGTAGAGAAGACAATGAATCAAGAGAAAGAAAGAGTAAAACCTTTCTAAACAATGGAGATGGTTAAGACCCAAAATGAATAGCAAGAGTAGAATTTTCAACTATGTTTTTAAATTGCCACAAAGGCATTGTGATTAGATGGGAGTTATTAATTGCAACTTCCAAGAAAGCATGTAACACACGTGTCAAATCCATATTAGTGGTTAAAATGCAGTGTCTAAGGGAAATCTTGAAATTTTCCACTTCATGAATTCAAGAGGTGGAGGATTACAAACAGTTTCCAACCAAAGAATGAACTCAGGAGTAGTTCGTAGATCGATTGTCGGCATCAACAAAGATTTTAAAGCATCAGATAAGATTTAGATCATAATTTGAAAATATTGTGTTTTTTAGCATCGGACCTAGGGTTATCAAGAACTTAGAATAGCTCCAACTCAAAGTATATTTCAGAACAACGACCTCGGGGCTTATGTTCCGGTTCTGTCGGGAATTGAGGAAGTCTTCCCCATGTGATAGCCCTTAAAGGACCTAAGACGACCTATGGAAAAGAACTTAGGGCAAGAAGCAACTTCAAACAACCTACGCCGCAGGGCTCAAGACAAAAAAGAGATTGTTAGAGCTTGGATATAGATGTGACCAATGAGTAAAGCACGAGACTTTTCTGAGAAGTCAATCTCCAGCAAATAATGACCCGGTTAGAAAAGATAAAGCTGAATTATATGTAATTATAGAGGATCACCACTGGTCTGAATAAGATAAGATCACATGGAGATTATTCGCCCAAATAGAATACTCATTAGGAAAATACATCTGGCCCAAAAGCCTAAGAAGATCCTATCAATACCAGCCTCCATCAGATGTCGAAAATTGTTTTATGGAGAGATTAATTATTTGAGCGTGAAGGCAAAGCGATATAAGATAATATAAATAGAGTAGCGCAAAAATAATTTAAACAATATAATTGCGGAAAAGCAAAAGAGATAGGGAAGAGGAACATGCAAACCAATTTTATACTGGTTCAGTCTTTCCAGCGAAAGACCTACGTCCAGTCCCCAAGCGACCCGCTTGAGCTTTTTATATCCTTGAAATTGAGTCGCACCCAATTACAACCAAGAGTGTCCCGCACACTACTAGGAACCTCCGTTCCCTAGGGACCTCAAAATCACACAAGGGTTCCTCACCCTAAGAACGTGCCACACGTTCAACTAAGGGATCCACTCCTTATCACTATGGTTTGAATATGATCAGATGTGAGTGATACAAATAATGTGTTCTTGATAACACGGATTCAACGATTAAGTTCTATAGCAATGTAGTTTATTTCACAAGAGATAAGGCCAAGAAGATTTTCTTTTCGGAAAAACTATCAACAATGAAGAACGTGTTTTTCAAAGAAAAAGAAGAAGAGAGAACGTTGATCAGAAAAGAGAAAAACAAAACTTCTTTTTCAATGTTTTTGGAAATCAAAAAATAAATAAAGATATGTTTTGAAAAAAAACAAATAAGAAAGATTTATAAAATAAATCAGAATGTTTTAAAATCAAAAACAAATAAAAAAGATCTAGAAAATAAATCAAAGATTTGATTCTTAAAACAAATAAGGAATTATTTCAAAAATAAAATCAAATTCGAATTTTGAAAATAAATAAGAATCAATTATGTAAAAACAAATATGGAAACATTTCAGATTGATTCTGACACGGATTTCGATAAAACTTAAAGGTAATCGATTACTTGAGATAGGTAATCGATTATCTTCATTCTGTGAAAACAGTAAAATTAATTTTTAATAAAGTAATCGATTATTTAAAACAAGGTAATCGATTATCTCCATTCTGTGAGAAAGGTAATCGATTATAAAATAAGGTAATCGATTATTTCTAATTAAAATTCCCAGGTCACAACTCAGAAACATAATAATCGATTATCCAGGAGAAGTAATTGATTACTTCTGCTTATTTTCATAAAATTGATTTTCCAAAGCAGAGTATGTAACCATAGGTTTTCAAAAACATTTTTAGCTGAAAATCAAACTTAAAAACGATTTCATAAAAAGATTCTTTTCTTCTCCTTATCTTTGAAAAAAAATTTGGCCTTATTGAACTTGGAAAAAGAAACTACATTACCTTACAACATTTCCTATGGGCAAAGCTTAACTTAAACTATTTGCTTGCTTGAGCCTTGAGCCTTGAGCCTTGAGCCTTGAGCCTTGAGCTTGAATGCACTAGAAGCTTGAGAGAGCTTGTTTGTATCATCAAAACCATCTTCTAGAAAACTTCTAGCAAACTCTATATGGTCCTTGGGAAAGCTTGACTTCCAATAGAAGACACGACATTACAATCACATCAGCAACATATTACACTAAGAGAGAGAGAGAGAGAGATCTAACAATGAGAATAACCCAAACTCTTGCTACCCATACTATGATAGTTGATCACAACCCACCTCAGAATACTCAAATCATCCCCAAGACTTTCGCTAACAGTATTGAGTGGCTTAGCCTCAGTATCCACATGGTGAGCCTGATCAGTTAGATTAAAGGATAAAGGCCCAGAAACAACCGTACTTGGAGATGGGGCTTATCGTTGAACTCTACTAGGAATAACCCGTCATGCAACCATTAATCCTCTCATTCACAATATCAACGTGCTTACAAGAACTACATAGTTTTGAATCCCATTAAAAGAACTCATCAGTTCCAACGGGTACGTAGGACCGAAAGACATATCTCGCTAGACTAAACGTCCTTCCCAAGGACCTTTGTTTTATCAGACAAAACAAAAGGTAAATTTTATAGCAACTATATAAAATTTACACTAAAGCATGAAATATTTTTCCTAGTGCGAAAATAACATCAAAGATATGTTCCCACACACTTAGTAAAACAGTAACTGTTAGCAAAATCAAAAACTATAGTTTGACAATCCTGCTAAGCATGTTGAGCAGTTGCAGACTTAAAAATAGAAACCAAAAACATGTATACCGTTTTTTACTAGGAATATTTAAAAAACAATGATTTGGAATTCAGAATAAAGTATCTCCTCATATGAGGAGAGAAGCTATCTTCTTAAACCACTAATGCGATGACACATGTCAATAATATATTTTTTAAATTTTTTTAACAAAATTTGCCAAAACTAACGCATACAGTTTCTAACAATTCTAACAGCTACAGGTATTTATTTATTTATTTTTAAACAAAATCCTCACATGTAGATCTCGCAAGTATCATCTTTGTTGATTCACTTTGCTATATGTACATAAGATAGTTTGTTGTGTTTGTTGTTTTTTCTTCTTTTTTTGTACCAAACGCATAGTGAAACAAAAACAGGGTATTTGCACAGAAGAATCACGCAATACATAGGATAGTGAAAACAACAACCACCATAGTGTCACCCTGCCTCTCCACCGTTGCACAACAAGTTCCCCATCACCGTATATTGCACCGTCACACCGTTCGCCACCCGCCACCTCTAGCGACCCTCAGAAAAAGGGGATTAGGGATTTGGTTTAGGCACGTGACGGTGGCGGCTTGCTCATGAAGATGGCATCTGGCGTGCGACGGTGTCAGTGGCCCATGGTGGTGGGTGTGCGGGTGGAAACTCTTTCGCTAGTTTTGCGATGGATGCTGATTCATGTGGCGCTGGAAACTGTTTCTTCTTTTCAACTCTGTTTCGCTCTGCTTCATGTGGCGCTTAATAAGTTTAAGCAATATTTTTAACCATTTTTGTTTTAGAAAAAATAAATAAAAATAATGACATTGGTCACCATATTAATGGATTAAGGAGATAGCTTTTCTCCTCATATGAGGAGATACTTTATTCTGTTTAATTAGAATTTTAATATTGTGCTTTGATCACAAAGCGACATCTAAAATCTCTTAATTATAACGATTAAGATAGGGGAAAATTTGTGGTGTTATATTTGTATGTGACTTAACGTTCTACGTGGAAGTGGGTGCTAATCCGTTATCACGTGGGTGAGGCTAGGGATCGGACTATCGTTCTTGATAGTGAACACAGTTAGGAACGAATTTGCTATTATGTCAAAGTCAGTTACTAAATTGTTTGTCACTTACAAAGTTATGAATGAAACTAACTTACTCTTTTTTTTTCAAAAGGGGTGGTGTGTAGTTTATGATATACTCATTTTTTCTTTTAAAAAATATAAAAGAAATTCCATATAGGTTTCTGTATGTGTGAGATGTGACTTGCAATTTATCATGTCAATACTAATAGTCACTTTTTGAACGAATGAACTAAAATTGAAAAATGTGAGTATTTTAAAGACTAAATTCATCATTAAAAAAGTGGGAACTAACAATGCCAATCTATCAAATTTAAGGATATAGACCGCATTTTTATTATTTTTTTATTTTCATACAAACCCAGCCCCATCACTCATTTTTACCCCATTACTCTATAATAATTTCTTTATTTAATATTCTTTAAAAAGAAACAAGTTAAATTTAGATTAGTTAATAAAAATTTGTAATTACATTTTTTCTAAAATATCTATAAGAACCTACTTAATCTAATTTAAAAGAAGCTTAATTAACAAATTTCAAATTATCGAAACTAATCTATCTAAAAATTAAATCTAAAAACTAATTTATAGATTTAATAAATTGGTAAAAATAAAGATAAAAGAGTAATTTAATGAATAACACTCTATATATCCATGTGGCTTATTCATAGGTAACGAACTAATCTTTTAGGGTGCGTATCTTAAAACTTGCCCAATCCAATGGCTCTTACATCATTGTACAAATTGGGGGATTAAAGTGATCATTTGAGTAAATGATCACTTTGGTATATAATTTTGAACCCACCGGTCATATTGATCCCTTCTATTAATAGAATAGTTATTTAGTCCTTGACATTGACAATCGTCAACCACGTTCGTCCTTGGAGTTAATGGACATTATTGCATCTCAATCGTGATGCTATGTGCGTGGGCCGTTAAGTGGCTTTATAATGACATCATGCATAATTTGAATAAAAACTATTAGTTTAGTTCATGACTTTCCCATTCATCGGTTATATAAGTCCCTAACGTTAAATAAATTTCACTTTCATCCACGAGTTTATCAAAAGTTTGTCACATTAGTCCTTGAGAGTAGCATGGATGTTTCTTTGAAAATCATTGCCACTTTGTATTCTTCTTTACTAGTCCATAACTCATGATGTTTGAGAAAAGATAAGTCAGAACATCATTCATTCTCATTCAATATAGAAACTTGTATCAATTCTTAGGTTAAGATCAAGTTTCTATGTTGAATTGGCTTATGGTGTATAAGACTACTCATGTTAGTATAAATTGAGCTCTAACTAATGGTTGATAATGTATTTCATGGTTGGAATTGTAGTTGTGATGTCGATTCGAAGATTTCGATCATATTGTTTTTGTTCAATATAATCATATCGTGAATACATGTATTATTTATGTTCTTTCTAGTGATTATTTTAATGAATATATGATTAAATAAAGAGTTAATAGTCACATAGGTCCCCGAAAGATACCCATGAAATTAATTAGGTCCCTGAAAGATTTGTGGAATATCTTAAAACTCACCAAAGATCAATTTGGCGTCATTGTTAGTCCCTGCCATCTAATTTATTCAGGAGGGACCAAACAGAATCCTATGTGACACGTTAAATGTTTTGTTGGTCCCAATGCCATGTTGAAATGTTAAGAAGGTGTCACGTTTGGGTCAATAAAGCATTTAACGTGCCACGTATTAGGATTCTGTTAGGTCCCTAATGGGGGACTAACGTGCTGCCAAATCTTTAGGGGTTTAAGAGATTTCACAAATCTTTTAGGGACCTAATTAATTCCAAAATGATCTTTGGAGGTTTAAAAGATTCCACAAATCTTTCAGATACATAACTGACTCCACAGGTATCTGTCGGAGACCTATGTAACTATTAACTCTTAAATAAAATACCTTGCGTAAGCTTTTTTTTTTTTTTTTAAAGATGAGTTATCTTGTGTTGTAGGTTGAATAAATTAGAAAAAGAAATTTATTCTAAATGAGTTGTTTTTTTATGGGAGACATTGTCATTGCTAATAGACATTGTCATTGCTAATTGAACAACAGACCCTGCAAGTGTTGCGTGTGAATGATTGTGGAGTAGGAATTGTACTGAATTGAATTGAATCGAATCATCATGCTCTTCATTTCTCTTCATCCACAGTTACTCTCTCCTCAATCACATTCATCATTTCCATATTCTTCCCTTCAAATTTCTTCTTCTTCTTCTTCTTCTTCATTGTTGTTCCCATCAAACCCCAACAACAACAACAACAACAACAACAACAACAATAACACTAACAACAACACCTCCCTTCCAATTCCTAAAGACCCCATCAAAGCCCCCACTCCTCCATGGATGAAGGGCCCTCTCCTTCTCCAACCCCATCACCTTATTCACTTCTCCAAACCCCTCAAAAACAAGGGACACGTGGCACACCCACAAGACCAAAAACATGATGGACTTTATGACAAAGCATTGACTGGTAAAGAGGCCAGAGGGAAAAAAGCTATGAAGAAAATTGCAAACAAAGTTGAGAAACTCCACAACACTGAAAAGGCTCAAATGGGTTCTGAGAAAGGTGGCAGCTTTGAATGGTATTTGGAAAAACTGAATGAAAAAGAAGAAGAAGAAGAAGAAGAAGAAGAAGAAGCTAGAGCTAGAGAGAGGATGCCATGGGAGAAAGATGAGAGGACTGTGATTCTGAGGATGAAAAAGGAAAAGGCTTTGACAGCTGCAGAGTTGAATCTTGATAAGGTGCTGCTTCAGAGGTTGAGGGGTGAGGCTGCAAGAATGAGGAAATGGGTTAAGGTTATGAAAGCTGGTGTTACACTACATGTTGTGGATGAAATTAAGAGGATTTGGAAGGGAAATGAACTTGCTATGATTAAATTTGATATTCCTTTGTGCAGGAATATGGATAGAGCTCGAGAAATCGTTGAGGTTAGGCTTCTACCAATGCACTCTAAGATCATTTTGTTTTGATTTTGGTTGTGTAAAAAAAAAAAAGAGAAACAATCTTTATGCAGTACATTATAAAAATTGGTACTACCTTCGGTCTTATTTATTTGTCTCGTTTGAAGAATTTTTTGTCTATTTATCTGTCCCGTTTATAAGTTCAATGAACAATAATTGTTATTTTTGGAAAGAAAAAAAATGTAATGATCACATAGAGAGAAAGGGCTATTAGAAATAACACAATTACATTATTGCAAATCAGTGCATTCAATACTTTTCTTAAAGTGCGTGGCTTTGTGTAGATTATTTATTTAGATTAATAATATTTGTTTTGTAGTTACTTGTCTGAAAATCACCCTTTTCCTGTAAAAACCATTTTTTCATACTTTAATCAAGTTTGGCGAACCTGTCATATTTAACCAAAGAACCGATTCCTTGAGAAATAATCTTTTTCAGAAAGACCCTCTTCATGTGGGTTTTTGAAATAGAATATTGCAGTCTGCCTTGTTAAATTGCTTGCAATGATAATATAGTGTGGTGTAAGAATTGGTATGCTAACATGTTGTACTTGTACATGACTGAAAAGCACTGCAGAGATGGGCAATATAAAGGCATGTTGCCTGTATATTTCTTCCCTGTAGAATTTGTATTTTTTGGCAAGGAAATCATTTGTTTTGGTAGAGCAGAATTTACGACTTTAAAAGCTGAGGATTTTAGCCAAATGGATTTTTCTAGTATGTTTATAGATGTTGAGTATTGAAAATGCGTGAACCAGTTTCACTAACTCTTGTCAATTTACTGATATATAAAGCATATATTCACTATCCAGTCTGTACTCTGTAGTAGTTGTATCTTGTATGAATCTTCTAAGATTAATCAAACTGCTTTGACTTGTAGATAGTTATTTCTGTTACGTGTTATATATGTTTCATGTTATCCTTCTACATTATCTTATAGCTACATTAGTTTTCGTTTCCTGTGTGAATAGACAAAGACTGGAGGCTTGGTTGTCTGGAGTAAGAAAGACACTCTTGTGGTTTACCGAGGATGCAACTATCAGTTGACCTCTAAAGGTTCCCCCAAGATTTATATTCGTAGTCAAAGAACCAATCTCTCTGAAGCGAATTGGGTGGGGTCAGTAACCAAAGATGATCTTTACTGGGCTAAATCAAACCATAGTACAAGTGACATGCCAAGCTTGAATGCTGATCATAAGGATTCTATATCAACTGCCATTGAAGACATGAATTGCCAACCAATCAGTGGATCATTGTATGAGAGGGAAACTGATAGATTATTGGATGGCTTAGGACCTCGCTTCGTTGATTGGTGGATGCATAAGCCACTCCCTGTGGATGCTGACTTACTTCCAGAGGTTGTTTCTGGATTTAGGCCTCCATTTAGGCTTTGTCCACCTTATGATAGTGAAAAGCTAGCTGATAGTGAATTAACATACTTGAGGAAGCTTGCTCACCCTTTGCCAACCCATTTTGCCCTTGGTACCTTCTTGCTTTTTGCAACCAATCATTTTCTTTTCTGTCTGAAAATACATATTTATTTTCTAGTTTTTCCATGGATATCAATGAATTGGTGCAAATCACACAAGATATCTAACTTGCCAAAATTTCACTCAGCTCAAACTAGAGGGACCAACAATGCAATTAAGCCTTTTTAAGATATGAACATATTGTCTTTAAAAGCATGAGGAGTTTTATCAAGTCTTGTATTTTGTAACTAGGAACTAGGTACAAGGATAGAGTCAGGTCATCAGGTGTAATGGAAATAACTTTGTATTCAGTTTGTTTTTATATTGAGTTCATTGCTGAATAGTTAGTTGCCTCAACTTGTTTTAGTTTGTACTGTGCAACGTTGTGGGTACCATTTAGAAAGCACACCTAAATAAAATGAGTTCTTAATGCAATATTGGGCTACACCTTAGACATGGTCAACCAGTATCTAAAACAAAAAATAGCTTCTCACTTTCTTGAAAAAATGATGAATCAAATCAGCTCCTATAATAAGCAAAAACATAATTAGTTGGTTATGAACTCTATTTAGGGTTGTGTTAAAATCAACCCTAAGGGAGGGGGCAAGCAATTAGAAAAGGGTAAGTTTGTATTGGGAAGCTAAGTCCACTATTTCTCGATATATTAAATACATCATTTCTCAATATAAAGTTACTTTTTTTAATTGCTAATCAGAGCTGAGGTAAACAAAATCCAACTAATAATAGCCTTAAAAAATGTATATGCAGAACTATTCATGCTTATCCTTGTTTGCACTAGGTCAATTAATTCATTTTCTCACTATATTTTGAAGGAAGGAATACAAGACTTCAGGGCTTAGCTGCTGCTATCTTAAAGTTGTGGGAGAAGAGTCTTATTGCGAAAATTGCTATCAAGTATGGAGTTCCAAATACTGACAATGAAACAATGGCCAACGAACTGAAGGCAAGTTTGCTTGAAATTTTCATGTTAAATGTAGATGCAATGCTACCTAGACCTCAGGGGTAGCTGGGTAGTTTCAGTCATTGATTTTATTATATGAGCTTGACTATGCATGTTTCATTGAGTTGGATTTTTTTATTTAAATGATTGTAGTACACTGACTGACCTTTTGATGAAGAACTTATCACTTTGGTTGTCCTCTGTTGAAAAGTAGCCTGGTACAAGAATGGCTGTATAGAGTTCTATTATTTGTACAACTTATTTGAACACTTACACTATATTTATATACTTTCACAGTTTCACATAATTATTTATTGCTTTTTATTCTCTCCTCACATCATTTCAGAGTTGAAAACCACCTCCCTCATATATGTCACCCTAAAGTTGTTTAAAAAAACTTCCTACTGCAATGATAGGGCCTACAATTTCAAGTCTGAATGAATGGGAAAGGTTGCACCATGCGTCTATGAAAGCTAAAGTCACTTCTTACCTCGTCAGTATTTTTCCATATTAGCTAGCTTATACCTAAGCTCTATGTTTAACAGTGGTGAGAGACTAGTACACAGTGTCTGCCCTTTTATAGCTTGTATTTTAGCTCTTGCGCTGGTTTTGGTTTATGCACTTCTATAAAAGTGTGTATAACTTCAGTGTCTACGATGCAGCTTCTCACAGGAGGAGTTCTGTTGTTGCGTAACAAGTTTTACATATTACTATATAGGGGGAAGGATTTCCTTCCAAGGAAAGTTGCAGATTTGGTAAAAGAGAGAGAAACGGAGCTTAAAAGTTGCCAATATCATGAAGAAACTGCACGTATGAGAGCAGTTGAAGCCTTGCCTTCAATTGCCGAACCTTCACAAGAGACTAGTACAAGTGGAACTTTCACAGAATTTAAGAATATCCAGACAACACTTGGAGGAATAAAAAAAGGAAATGGAGATTCGAACATTCAACTGGATGCTGAAATATTTAGACTGGAGAAGGAATTGAAAGAGGAACAACGCAAAGCTTTCATTGTGAGATTTGGTTTATTGACCTTTTCCTTTTGCATTTGTCATGAATATATACTGATATTCTTTAAAAGAACTTTATGGACTCTGCAGCTTGATAAGAAAATAGAGAGATCGGCAATGGAATTATCAAAGCTAAATGCTTCATGGACACCTGCTGAGAAGGATGCAGACCTGGAAGTAATGACAGATGAGGAGAGAGAAAGCTTCCGAAGGATAGGTTTGAAGATGTATAGTAGCCTAGTGCTCGGTAAAGAAATTTCCACTTCTCCAATTTTAGTTGGCTTAATGAACTTTCTCTATCTCTATGATTTGTGTTTAGTTCTTTTCTTTCTTTGTTTAACTGCAATAAAATGCTTTCTTGCTGAGTACTCCAGGATCATAGTTATTTGAGAGTTTCAATTAGTTGAATAGGTAGTACATTGAGAAATTTCTCATAGGTTGTTTATTTGCGTATGTGAATTATAGACAATCACTTGGATGATAAATTGTTAACCTTTCGATTTAGATGTTATGACCCAAAGTATCAATATTAGCATGAATATAATTCTCTTCTCTTGATGATCACATCACAAAGATTTCATTTTCTCGTGCTTTGTTTCTGGGGTTATGTTTTGCATTAACAGGATTCTCGAGGTGTGAATGAAAACATTTCCACATTTGGTGCAAAATCTGGAAAAACATTCCCACTAAAAACTTATTACCAGGCATCTTTTGTTAGTGAAATTCTCGTAAATCATTCCCATTGTACGAGTTGGGATGAGTTTATTCGATCCCATTAGCAGAATACTTTCTTGCCTGCCTCATCACCAAAAAAAAAAAAAAAAAAAAAATAGTTCTTCCCAATCATATCACTGATGTAAAGGGCCTTCTAGTTAAAGTCAAAATTAGTGGTTGATTGGATATTTACCTATTGAATTTGAAAAGCTAGAAGATTGCAGAAAATTGAAAGTGAGTATTGGAACCAAATAAGTTTTTTTTTTTTTTTAGTCATTGAATAGCCACTAATATAAACTGCATTACTAGCACGACCCTCTCCTAGAGTTTAGTTTCGTGTAAATCTGTGTCTTGTTATTTTTTTAAGTTAAAATCGTAAAGAGTGTACACTTTACTTTAGAAACCCAAGAGTTAATGTCCACTTTACTGATGTGATTTCTGTGGGCTCATCAGCTAGTGATGTTATGTATATTCACTTAACTTTCTATAATGCTGCTACTATATGTATGCTCTCACTTATATGTCTCTTTGCATGAAGAGCTTTATTATTTTTTCCTTCTCTAGGAGTTTATGCTAAACATCGAATGCAGGAAGGCGTGGAGTCTTTGACGGTGTATTGGAAGGACTACATCAGCATTGGAAATTCAGAGAAGTAGTGAAGGTCATTACGATGCAGAGACTATTCAAACATGTTATCGACACCGCAAAAGTGCTGGAGACAGAGAGTGGTGGAATTTTAGTTTCAGTTGAAAAACTAAAAGAGGGCCATGCTATTATTATTTATCGGGGTAAAAACTATAAGCGACCTTCACAAAAGGTATCAAAAAATCTTCTAACCAAAAGGGCAGCATTGCGTAGATCCCTCGAAATGCAGAGAATTGGAGTAAGTTATTGCTTTCTTTAGAATCCTTCATTTCCTAGTATTCTTGGGAAATACATATCCCATTCCTTTGGATCACCATTTGTTGAATTTCCTTTTCCATTCATGGCTAATTTGCTAACTGTTGTTTCAGTCACTGAAGTTTTTTGCTCATCAGAGACAGCAGACAATATCTGATTTGAAGCTGAAACTGGTAAATCTCAGTAATCTGTTTCAAATTGACATTCATGCATGACAATATTAACTATAACTCATAACAAATCTATCAAGCGTCTAGGTGTCTTTCCATTTGACCAGAAGACATATACATAACTGTGATAACTTTATATGATGTATAGTATAACTGACTGGGAATCATTTTGCAATTTTAGGCAGACCTGCAGCAGAGAAAGGAAATTGAGCTGGGAGAATTTTAAAACTAATAATGCAAGCATGTCTAAGACATGTTTCTTGCTGCAACATTGACAGTAGACAAGATAAGCCTTTTGAGAAAGTCAACAAACTTCAGCGAATAAGCTTTTCGCTATAAATTATAATAGTATTGTACAAAAATTCTTATTTGAGCTCCAAACAAATATTTACTACTTCTGATATACGAAAATTAATCTCATGTCACCCATTTACTCTCACAATGAGCTTATTCTTAAAGGATACTTGAGAAATGGTTACTTGTAGATCCTTTTGTAGCTCCTCTTTCAATCCTTCAGGATCAAAGGATACGGTGACAAATTGACTATTAGGCTCCTTTTGTATTTTTTTTTCTTTTCAGTTTGTCTAAAGTCTAAACAACTTATTTGTTTCGTTTCCTGTCAACTCTACTCAGAATATTAAAACAAGGGTGAGGACCTTTAAGTGCTTCATGACTTTTGCGGTTTTGCCTACCTCATCTATTACAGTGCTTTGCTTGTGTCCTTACACACAACAAGCCGATTCACAGCATGTTTGGTTTTGAGTTATAGATTCAATTCTGACTCTAAAATCATGTTGGAGCAGAAGCAACTGTTAGTAGCATTAGCATTCCAGAATTGATTCTGGGCTAACTCACCACAGAACCAAATATGCATTCAATCATGCATCTATTAAGTTGAACACTTGATCTCCATTCCTTAGGGTTTTCTGAACTACAATGATTAGTTGCAATCTTTTGTAGTGTAATTTAGTAAGTTCTGCTTGCTCCGGTCCTAGATGTAAGCCCCTTTGACCAAAAAAACACGTCCTTTAAGATATTGGAAAGGGGCTCACATTAAGGACCAATTTTTTCTTTTCCAAAAGGGGCTCACATTTAGGATCGGAGGGAGTATTTGAAATCTTTGTATAAATAACTCTCTAGAAAAATATTTTTGTGTGAATGTATTTTATTGTGCACCTGTTACTTTTCAGAGAAATGAAGTAGCCATTTTTGTTATTTTTGTGGAGAATCAAGTGTTTACTCTATTGGGTTCACTTTTGATTAATATTTGACCGCCGTTAACGTTTATGAAGTTGAAGCTTTGTCAATTTGCATGGCTTCGACTTGATTACTTGTACGCAATTGGCTAAAAAATCCGCTGTTGACTCATGACTGGGTTTATTAGGTTATGACTTATTGGGTTTATTAGGTTATGTGAAGCTAGCTTAGAGCGGTAAGTTTGTAGTTCCGAGCATATAGTTTTTTAGCTGATTGTTTGAAATAATATTGTTCGTCAAAACTAGCTTTTGAAGAAACTGAAAATTATTAAATAACCAAAAAGAACATGCAACATTATATTATCTATATTTTAATATTTTAAAATTTTTTATTGAATATTATTTTTCTTTATTAAATAAATAGTTAATTAATTAATTAAGTATAAAAATTATTAAATTATAATTAATTAATTATTAATTTATAAGCTACTAGCTAATTACTCCCTCTGTCTATGTCTATCCCTTATCAATTATTAGTATAAGTTATTTTTATCTAATGCATGTAGATTAAGAAAATATGTCCCATAAAAAATCTTCAGGGATTAAAAGTCAATTTTCACATTTTGAGGAACTAAATTGTCGCATCTAAAAAATATATGAGGGATCAAAGTGTAACTTCACTCTGTTACTTTTATCATGCTCATAACAATATGTGTTTGTATTTTTCAAATTAAAATACAAAGAAATTATTAAAAAAAATTAGGCAAAACTATTAGATTGATCCTGTAAGTTATTTTTTTGTTGCGATTTCGTCTCTTTACTTTTTTTCGTTTCAAATAAATCCGAAAGTTTGTAACTTGTTTCAAATAAATCCTTTTGTCCAATTCTATCTTAACATTGTTAATGGGAGCCTCCTACGTGGCAACCAATGGTCTTACAAGTCTAAAACTCAACGTTACACCCCAAAACGATGTCGTATGAGGCCAAAATAGAAGTTTATTGGGTTATCCCTAACTATTTTGGTTTTCTCTTTTGACCTCATATCACATCATTTTGGGGTGTAACGTTGAGTTTTAGCCACGTAAGACCAATGGTTGTCACATAGGAGACTCTCATCAACGGTGTTAAGACAAAATTGGATGGAAGGATTTATTTGAAACAAGTTACAAACTTCCGGATTTATTTGAAACGAAAAAAAGTTAAGGGACAAAATCGCAACAAAAAAATAACTTACAGACCAATAATTTAGTAGTTTTGCCAAAAAATTATTTCATTATATTGGGTATATTTTATGGCATTATAGGCTTACATAGGTTTTTATTTATTTATATCTACATTTATTTGGATGATTTCTCTTTTCTAAAAATTGATACTTAATTTGGGTGTCGACTTGGTGCATGATTCTAGTTAGACACTTCTCATATAATTTTAGATATTTTAATTTATTTCTTTTAAAGTTTACAAGGCCTTTATTTAGGAATTGCGATGAGTAAGTAGGGTATTAGAGTAGTCATCCACATGCTCGTATATTTAAAAATTACCTATATTCGTTCTAGATCCGTGTGAGTAATAATCTTGACACAAGTTCAATATATAGAAGGCATGATAATGGTAGGATTATTACAACCGGAGGGATTGAGCTAGACAATCGCTTTCCCCTATAATCTATATTTGTTGATTAAGTATGATGCACACATCAATGTGGAATGGGGGTGTAACCAGTCACACTCAATTAAATACTTATTCAAATATAATAATAAAGGACATGACCGAATTATAGTCGCATTACACGACAAAACCAAACTAGTGGACGAAGTGAAAATGTATTATGATTGTCGATACTTGGACCCGTGTGAAGCTGTATGGTGAATTTTTAGCTTTCCAATCTAACATAAGGAACCTGTTGTAGAAAGGTTGTCTTTCCATTTACCTAATGAACAAAGTGTGCTATTTGAAGACGAAGAACCACTTGAAGCAGTGGCCAATAGAGCTAAAAGGAAAAGGACAATGTTTATTGCATGGATGGATGCAAATAAGTATATTCGGAGGCCAAAAATTATAGATACTCGGAATTTCCAATAGCTTTTATTTATGACCATAGGGGTTGTAAGTGAGTACCTAGAAAGACCGGAAGAACAATTGGTAGATTGTATTATAATAAACCTACACGTGGAGGTTTTTTTTTATTTGAGAATAATGTTGTCCATTGTCAAAGGACCGGAAAGCTTTGACGATATCAGGACGGTTGATAATGTTGTTTATGATACATATAAAGATGCATGTAATAAGCGGGGTTACTAGAAGATGATGAAAATATGTTCATGCTTTAAAGAGGCTTCTTTCACATCAGTAGGAGGACAGTTGAGACTTTTCTTGGCTGATATCCTTATCTCAAACAGTATGGTAAAGCCAGATCATGTATGGAATCGGACTTGGGAACTATTTTGGAAAGGAATTCTAAGCCCAGAACGCATACGCAAAGATTTTCTAGGTGCCTATAATTCTAATTATGTTTTGTTTATATTTTGCCTTTTTATGTTTATGTGTTTCTTAACATTGCAAGTGCTATGCTGCAAAGGATTCATGTAAATCTAAAGCTCAATTTAACTCCCTAGGAATATAAACATTTTTTCATGATTTTATGAGGTTTGGAACTAGAAAAACAACAACTGAAGAGTCAGACACTAATAAAGATTGAGAAAATTCGAAATATCAATCGACGAACCTTAGTTGGATTCCCAAATATTCCATACCCATATATATCATCCACAAATCAACATGTTAATGTTCTCATCCAGAATGAAATAAATTACAGCCAATTGCAACTTGAAGATAATTTAGAGATATTAATCTCTAAGTTAACAGATGAGCAAATGTGTGTTTTTAACTTTATCATGACAGTTGTAGAACGAAACAAAGGTGGTTTTTTTTCCTGAATGGTTATGGAGGAAGCGATAAGACTTTCGTATGAACAATTATAACTGCTGCAATACGTTCTAAAGGTGATATAGTGCTTAATGTCACATCTAGCAGTATAGTAGCTATTCTTCTCCCAGGAGGAAGAACTGCTCATTCAAGATGTACGATTACATTCCACATAAATTAAACAAGGTTCGGAGTTAATAGAGTTACTAAAAATGACCAAATTAGTAATATGGGACGAAGCGCCTATGACAAGAAAAAATGTTTTGAAGCATTAGATGTAACGTCCCTTTGTTTCTAAAGGATTTAGTAGAGGTTTTTTTTTTTTTAATTTGCGCATAACTTTAAGAGGTCCAATAGATAGTAAAATCTATACATAAGTGAGAACAATACTATTTAAACTGAAACTTCCACACTTATATTCACATAATATGGCACCTACATATGCTAAGGTCAGTGCCGGTTATGAGACTAAGTCTCTTTCTTCACACACCTAGATATATAAACATATCTTACAGGCCTACTACTTAATTATTATATGGGGACTAAACATTTTTTTTTGTTTTTTTTCCTCTTTTCTTTTCTTTTCATTCATCGGCGAGAACATGTTCGGCAGAATCTTCGGCGGGGTTGTATTCTTGGGCTTCCTCAATTGGTAACGGTGGTGGTGGAATGAGGTCTGGGGGCGACAAATAAATTTCACAGTAAAATTCCTGAGTTTCCTGGATGAATCCTAACTCTGGTCGGTGTCCAATACTCAGCTCCACAGTAAGGGTACCAGCAAAAATCACAGATCCGAAGGTCGGATCTATAACATACTCTCCTGGTCCCATAATAACTCGCAAGGTACTAATAGGATGGTGATTATTCTGGATGGCTTGATTACTTTCCTCAGTCATCTGAAATATCACGCTAGTGAGTAAACTCAGTAGAGACTAAACCAAACATAAGTATTATTAAACTAATGATATTTCAGGGATGCAACATCCAAAACATTTCATTTTCCCTTTTTATTCCCCTTATGAATGAAAAGGTTTTAAAATGCAATAAATGATCTAAATTAAATTAACACCTTTCTAACATTATTTTTTTTATAGACTAGTGTCATACTGAGACAAGTAAATGAAGCTTTTTCCCATATCTAGAATCATAATCTCTGATTTATGCACCTTTCGTCCTTAAATTTATAAAGGGTATCATTAATCTTACCTATGGCCATAGTATCATATCTATGTATGCATAAACCGTGGGATTTTCTTCGTCCTCCCTTGTCCAGTTATATTTTATTATATATATATATATATATATATTTTTTTTACAGTAAGTGGCGGCTTCCATTTTTAAAGAGAAATCTTCATGATGTTATCAGCAAGATATTATTTATGCCCCTTTTTAAAAAGAATCATTAACACTAAACTAACAGTCGCATGTACAGATCATGAAAAACCTCAAGGTAAAAACTTAGGGACTTAGAATCTAATTTAACACAAATAATTCTATGGTTCCTTTTTCTTTTAGTAGCAAACTCATCAAGCCACTGCATAGTACTGTATACATTTTTCCATTGTTTCTCATATAGTTATTATACGTGGACCCCTTATCCCCTTCATAAAACTCTTCCAGGAACTTGAGGTTTAATGGCCTCATTCTTCTTATTGTTGAATCGACATGCCCTTGATAGATGTCCAGGCTTCCCACACGTGTAACAGACATTTTGTCCAAAAAGACAGGGTCGATTGCCATGCATCTTTCCACATTTCGCACAAACAAGTATTGGTTCCGCGGGTACCTGTTTTTCTTTATTTTTATTTTGATTAAATCGAGAGAATCCTCCCTTCCTATTATCTTCCTCCCTCTTTCTTTTGAATTGTAGTTGTTTGTTTTTGTCCTCCAGGAGTTCCAGTCGGGTTTTTTCCACAATTCGACATTTATTAACTAGACTAGCATAATCTTTTATTTCCATTGGACCAATTACTTGTTTTATTTCAGGTTTTAAACCAGATTCAAATTTTGTAGCTTTCCAAGCCTCATTCTGGTTAAATTGGAGGTAGGATGAGAATTTAGATAGTTCTTCAAATTTTGCCACATATTGACCTATTGTCATGTTTCCTTGTCGAAGATGTAAAAATTCTACTTCTTTTTCATTTTTAACACTTTCTGGAAAATATTTATTTAAAAAGACGGTCTGAAATACGTCCCAGGTGATATAGGTTTCTTGTGCTTCTAAAAGTCTCCTAGCTCCCCTCCACCAGTGTTCGGCCTCTCCAGTTAGCATGTAGGTTGCAAAGACTACTTTTTGATCATCCGTACATTCAAGGACTCTAAAAAAATTTTCTAACTCCATCAACCATCCTTCAGCTAAGGTTGGATCATCAGTTCCTTTAAATGATGGGGGTTTGGCTTTTCTAAATTCTGAAATTCCTTGGAAATTAGGGTTATGACCATCAGAGCCACTTACTACATGGCCATTATTTTGGTAGTTTTGGGCATTCTGAAAAAATTGTTGAGTTGCACTAGTTTGTTCCCTCATTGCAGCTGCAATTTTTACCAACGTGTCTACCATCTGGTCCACACCCGTATCAGTGTTATCGACTCGTTCCTCGGAATTTCGTTGTGGAATATTTCTTCTAGGCGGCATTTTGATTCTGCACATATAAAATAATATTATCAGCAAAATTTTCTAAGGAACCAGGATGCTCGCTCTGATACCACTATGTAACGTCCCTTTGTTTCTAAAGGATTTAGTAGAGGTTTTTTTTTAATTTGCGCATAACTTTAAGAGGTCCACGAGATAGTAAAATCTATACATAAGTGAGAGCAATACTATTTAAACTGAAACTTCCACACTTATATTCACATAATATGGCACCTACATATGCTAAGGTCAGTGCCGGTTATGAGACTAAGTCTCTTTCTTCACACACCTAGATATATAAACATATCTTACAGGCCTACTACTTAATTATTATATGGGGACTAAACATTTTTTTTTTTTGTTTTTTTTCCTCTTTTCTTTTCATTCATCGGCGAGAACATGTTCGGCAGAATCTTCGGCGGGGTTGTATTCTTGGGCTTCCTCAATTGGTAACGCTGGTGGTGGAATGAGGTCTGGGGGCGGCAGATAAATTTCACAGTAAAATTCCTGAGTTTCCTGGATGAATCCTAACTCCGGTCGGTGTCCGATACTCAGCTCCACAGTAAGGGTACCAGCAAAAATCACAGATCCGAAGGTCGGATCTATAACATATTCTCCTGGTCCCATAATAACTCGCAAGGTACTAATAGGATGGTGATTATTCTGGATGGCTTGATTACTTTTCTCAATCATCTGAAATATCACGCTAGTGAGTAAACTCAGTAGAGACTAAACCAAAAATAAGTATTATTAAACTAATGATATTTCAGGGATGCAACATCCAAAACATTTCCTTTTCCCTTTTTATTCCCCTTATGAATGAAAAGGTTTTAAAATGCAATAAATGTTCTAAATTAAATGAACACCTTTCTAACATTATTTTTTTTATAGACTAGTGTCATACTGAGACAAGTAAATGAAGCTTTTTCCCATGTCTAGAATCATAATCTCTGATTTATGCACCTTTCGTCCTTAAATTTATAAAGGGTATCATTAATCTTACCTATGGCCATAGTATCATATCTATGTATGCATAAACCGTGGGATTTTCTTCGTCCTCCCTTGTCCAGTTATATTATATTATATATATATATATATATATTTTACAGTAAGTGGCGGCTTCCATTTTTAAAGAGAAATCTTCATGATGTTATCAGGAAGATATTATTTATGCCCCTTTTTAAAAAGAATCATTAACACTAAACTAACAGTCGCATATACAGATCATGAAAAACCTCAAGGTAAAAACTTAGGGACTTAGAATCTAATTTAACACAAATAATTTTATGGTTCCTTTTTCTTTTAGTAGCAAACTCATCAAGCCACTGCATAGTACTGTATACATTTTTCCATTGTTTCTCATATAGTTATTATACGTGGACCCCTTATCCCCTTCATAAAGCTTTTACTTGTAAAAAAAATATAATAAAAAAACACAAGAACTACTCCCAGCTAATAGCCACACGTTACTGTATGTGGATAGAGAAAAGCTAAAAACAAGTAATAGTGTAACCGAGTACCATTGAGGCAACTTAACAAATCTAAGTTACTCGAGTACATGAGTTTACTTGAGTACTCATAATAAAAATATTAATAGAATATTATTATAGTTATAATTATATGAAAATAATATATAAGTGTGGGGTAGGTCATGGGTCCTATTTAAGAATGAAAGTTGGGTTTGAGGTTGGAGGAAAAAATTGATAGAGTTCTTAACTTTTGAGGAAGTGTAAAAAATAATTATAAAATAATACGTGGAATCCTTTTATGAATTAAAAGTGGGTTTTATAACAGTTGGAAAAAGATACTAAAATTGGAAATTAATAAAGATGAATAAAACCTATGTCACATAACAACTTCGTATCAGCATGGGGCAAGTTACAAAAATAATTCTAGTTGGTACAGGAAGCAACTTTTAGACAGATTGGTTTGGCTGAACTTGGAACTTATAAGAGGAATATCAGTGAAAAGGAAATATGGTTTTTCTTTGTCCCTACCTTGTGAAAAGTGGTGCATGAAAGTGACTTAGTAGAAGGATGTTACGGTGGATGCAGACTGGTAGCTTTTTATATAGAAAAGTTAAGAATGCAGACTGCTTTATAGAAAAAGATAAGGATGCAAGTTACTAGCACAATCAGATGGAATCTGATTCATTGATTACTTTGATAGCTTCACGCTTCCTCCCACACATGTGGTACATTCTCCGCCTTAACTTTTCATTGCCCAGTAATTTTGCTCTACGTGGGAATTACATGATAACAAGCAGTAGTTTTTTTTTCTTTTTTTTTCCTTCTTATATATATATATATATATATTTAAAACTTGAAAATAATAAGTGTCATAATCTTATGTGTAGGTTTGTAGACTTGTAGGTTTTTAAATCATTTTACTAATATAATAATATATACTAGTACAACACGTACTTACATCTCATGCTTAACTACATATATATTTCCTATACTCGTGAATACCATTACGTGTTATATAGTTATATATATATATATATGTATTGTTCTATAAATAATACTTGTTATGAATAATACTACTCATATATATAATATGTGTTATGCATATATATATATATATATCCTATGCTTAAGATAGATGGTAACATTAGAGGTTACATATTACTTATTATTATCATTATTATTATTATTTTAATGTGGATCATGCTTATAAGATATTACATTCATCCCTCCTAAAAAAAATTGTCCTCAAAATTTTAATTTTTACCTCTAACTAATAACTTTGGATATTTTTGAATTATGCTCTCTTCAGTTTCCCAGGTGGCTTCTTCTTCGGTCTGTCCTTGCCATAGTACTTTCACCATAGGAATGTTCTTGTTCTGAAGTTGACGACTAGATCGCTCTATTATTCGCTCAGGCTGTGTTTCGTATGTTAAATTTTCTTTTAATTGTATTGATTCTGGCTCAATAATGTGTGAGGGATCAAAGCAATATTTGCGAAGTTGAGACACATGGAATACATCATGAATATTGGCTAGGCTGGGTGGTAAGGCAATTTGATATGCAACAGGGCCAATTTTCTGAATGATTTGGAAGGGTCCAATAAATCGAGGGGCTAACTTTTTATTACCTTTTAGTGATCTTCCAATCCCTGCAGTAGGTTTAACTCTCAAAAAAACATGTTCTCCTTCCTGAAAATCAAGTGGCTTTCTTCGCATATCCGCATAATTCTTCTGTCGACTTTGAGCTGTTAACATTCTTTCTTTAATTATTTTAATTTGCTCAGTGGTTTTTTGGACCAAGTCTAGTCCCATTAAAGTTTTTTCCCCAACTTCATACCAGCATAAGGGAGATCTGCATTTTCGACCGTACAAGGCCTCATATGGTGTCATTCCAATACTTAAATGAAAACTGTTGTTGTAAGCAAATTCTATTAGTGGCATATGATTGTCCCAATTTCCCTTGAACTCTAACACACAGGCTCTAAGCATATCTTCTAGGGTTTGAATAGTTCTTTCGGTTTGTCCATCAGTTTGGGGATGATACGCAGTACTAAGGGATAGTTGAGTCCCAAAAGATTGTTGCAAAGCTTTCCAAAATTTTGAGGTGAATCTTGGGTCTCTATCAGAAACAATCGTAGTAGGCACGCCATGTAATCTTACAATTTCTTGAAGGTACAACTGAGCTAATTTTTTTAATGGGCTACTAATCTTAATAGGTAAAAAGTGTGCTGACTTAGTTAACCTATCGACTATCACCCAAATGCTATCATTTCCAACAGTTGTCCTAGGCAGACCTACCACAAAATCCATGGAAATACTATCCCATTTCCATTCTGGAATCTCCAAGGGTTGTAACAGTCCAGATGGTTTTTGATGCTCTATCTTGATTTTTTGGCAAGTTAAACATTTATTTACAAATTCAGCAATTTCTACTTTCATTTTGGGCCACCAAAAATGTTGTTTGAGGTTTTGGTACATCTTATTGATTCCTGGATGAATAGTATATCTACTCTTGTGTGCTTCCTCTAATATCATATTTTTGAGCTCACTATCATCAGGGATTAACAACCTATCTCTATACAGAATGACCCCATCGTGGGCCAAACTAAAGTTTTCTTCCCCTTTTCCCACAATTTTGTCCTTGAGTAGTTGTAAGTTTTCATCTTTCACTTGGGCTTCCAAAACTTGGGTTCTTAAATTATTGTGTATTTTAAGTGCACCTAAACTGATTTTGCCCTAGTTAACTTCTAGTGAGAGATCTAAATCCCTAAACTTTTCTACTAAGGCCAACTCATGAAGCATCATATATGACATATGTAATGACTTCCTGCTCAAGGCATCAACCACTACGTTGGCCTTACCTGGGTGGTATTTGAGCTCTAAATCATAATCTTTCAGAAATTCTATCCACCTTCTTTGTCTCATATTTAATTCTTTCTGGTCAAAGAGATACTTCAAACTTTTATGATCGGTAAAAATCTCCACCTTAACCCCATACAGATAATGCCTCCAGATTTTTAGAGCAAACACTACGGCTGCTAATTCTAGATCATGGGTTGGATAATTCTCTTCATGGGATCTAAGCTGTCTAGAAGCATATGCCACTACCTTTCCATCTTGCATTAGTACGCATCCTAAGCCTCTTTTTGATGCATCAGTATAAACCACAAATTTTCCTAAAGGGTCAGGAATTACTAGGATTGGAGCCGTAGTGAGCCTTGTTTTGAGCTCCTGAAAACTTTTTTCACATTCTCTTGTCCATGTAAAAGGAGTTCATTTTCTAGTCAATTTTGTTAATGGTTTGGTAATAAGCAAAAATCCTTTAATAAATCTTCTATAGTAACCAGCTAGTCCTAGGAAACTTTTGATTTCAGTAATTGTCTTTGGTTGTTCCCAATTCATTACTGCTTCAACCTTACTTGGGTCCACAGTTATCCCGTCTCTATTGATCACATGACCTAGGAATTTAATTTCTGCCATCCAAAACTCACACTTTTCAAACTTTGCATACAATTCTTTTTCTTTCAAAACTTGCAATACTATTTCTAAGTGAATCTTATGGTCTTCCTCCGTCCTTGAGTAAATCAAGATATCGTCTATAAATACCACCACAAACTGATCTAGATACGGCCTAAAGACTCTATTCATGTAATCCATAAAGATCGCTGGAGCATTAGTAAGTCCAAATGGCATCACCAGATATTCATAATGCCCATAACGAGTCCTAAAGGTTGTTTTTGGTACATCCTCTGATTTAATCCTAATTTGGTGATATCCTGACCTTAAATCTATTTTGGAAAAGATTGAGGCCCCTCTCAGTTGATCTAGCAAATCATCAATCCTAGGAAGTGAGTATTTGTTGTTTTTAATTGTCACTTTATTTAATTGTCTGTAATCTATACACAACCTCAGACTTCCATCTTTTTTCTTTACAAAAAGTACTGGGGCTCCCCAAGGTGAAACACTAGGCCTGATGAATTTCTTTCCTAATAATTCTTCAATTTGATTTTTGAGTTCTCTTAGTTCAATTGGGGACATTCTATATGGAGCCACTGAAATAGGACCTGCTCCTGGTACCAAATCGATGGAAAATTCTATCTCCCTTTCTGGTGGAAGACTTGGAATATCAAGAGGAAAAACTTCAGGGAACTGACTTACTATAGGGATATTTTTGAAATCCTCTTTATTTTCAGTATTCATAGAAGTAAGGAGAACATGTACTCTAGCATTCCCTACCACAGGTTGATTGGCTTGGGTAGTGGGTAGAAAAAGAGTTCGGGCGCCGTTTTTGAGGTTTGGAAGATGAATGGTTTTCTGTTGGCAATTAAGAATCACTTTGTTGGATGAGAGCTAATCCATCCCCAGTATAATGTCAAAATCTTGTATACATAAACAAACAAGATTTATTTTGAAAGATAGGCCCTCTAAGTTGATGAGACAATTTAAACAGGTTTGAGAGGAAATTATTTGACTTCCGGTAGGGGTAGTCACAATCAACTCATATGGTGTCTCAATTATGGGTAATTTTAATTCTTTCACACATTTATTTGATATAAAAGAATGAGTAGCCCCAGAATCAAATAATACTTTCAAAGGAAAATTTTGAACGAAACACTGACCTTGCACCAAATTTGGTGGTTTGTCTGCTTCTTGGCTATTTAGAGCAAAAACTCTTCCAGGAACTTGAGGTTTAATGGCCTCATTCTTCTTATTGTTGAATCGACATGCCCTTGATAGATGTCCAGGCTTCCCACACGTGTAACAGACATTTTGTCCAAAAAGACAGGGTCGATTGCCATGCATCTTTCCACATTTCGCACAAACAAGTATTGGTTCCGCGGGTACCTGTTTTTCTTTATTTTTATTTTGATTAAATCGAGAGAATCCTCCCTTCCTATTATCTTCCTCCCTCTTTCTTTTGAATTGTAGTTGTTTGTTTTTGTCCTCCAGGAGTTCCAGTCGGGTTTTTTCCACAATTCGACATTTATTAACTAGACTAGCATAATCTTTTATTTCCATTGGACCAATTACTTGTTTTATTTCAGGTTTTAAACCAGATTCAAATTTTGTAGCTTTCCAAGCCTCATTCTGGTTAAATTGGAGGTAGGATGAGAATTTAGATAGTTCTTCAAATTTTGCCACATATTGACCTATTGTCATGTTTCCTTGTCGAAGGTGTAAAAATTCTACTTCTTTTTCATTTTTAACACTTTCTGGAAAATATTTATTTAAAAAGACGGTCTGAAATACGTCCCAGGTGATATAGGTTTCTTGTGCTTCTAAAAGTCTCCTAGCTCCCCTCCACCAGTGTTCGGCCTCTCCAGTTAGAATGTAGGTTGCAAAGACTACTTTTTGATCATCCGTACATTCAAGGACTCTAAAAAATTTTTCTAACTCCATCAACCATCCTTCAGCTACGGTTGGATCATCAGTTCCTTTAAATGATGGGGGTTTGGCTTTTCTAAATTCTGAAATTCCTTGGAAATTAGGGTTATGACCATCAAAGCCACTTACTACATGACCATTATTTTGGTAGTTTTGGGCATTCTGAAAAAATTGTTGAGTTGCACTAGTTTGTTCCCTCATTGCAGCTGCAATTTTTACCAACGTGTCTACTATCTGGTCCACACCCGTATCAGTGTTATCGACTCGTTCCTCGGAATTTCGTTGTGGAATATTTCTTCTAGGCGGCATTTTGATTCTGCACATATAAAATAATATTATCAGCAAAATTTTCTAAGGAACCAGGATGCTCGCTCTGATACCACTATGTAACGTCCCTTTGTTTCTAAAGGATTTAGTAGAGGTTTTTTTTTTTAATTTGCGCATAACTTTAAGAGGTCCACGAGATAGTAAAATCTATACATAAGTGAGAGCAATACTATTTAAACTGAAACTTCCACACTTATATTCACATAATATGGCACCTACATATGCTAAGGTCAGTGCCGGTTATGAGACTAAGTCTCTTTCTTCACACACCTAGATATATAAACATATCTTACAGGCCTACTACTTAATTATTATATGGGGACTAAACATTTTTTTTTTGTTTTTTTCCTCTTTTCTTTTATTTTCATTCATCGGCGAGAACATGTTCGGCAGAATCTTCGGCGGGGTTGTATTCTTGGGCTTCCTCAATTGGTAACGCTGGTGGTGGAATGAGGTCTGGGGGCGGCAGATAGATTTCACAGTAAAATTCCTGAGTTTCCTGGATGAATCCTAACTCCGGTCGGTGTCCGATACTCAGCTCCACAGTAAGGGTACCAGCAAAAATCACAGATCCGAAGGTCGGATCTATAACATATTCTCCTGGTCCATAATAACTCGCAAGGTACTAATAGGATGGTGATTATTCTGGATGACTTGATTACTTTTCTCAATCATCTGAAATATCACGCTAGTGAGTAAACTCAGTAGAGACTAAACCAAAAATAAGTATTATTAAACTAATGATATTTCAGGGATGCAACATCCAAAACATTTCCTTTTCCCTTTTTATTCCCCTTATGAATGAAAAGGTTTTAAAATGCAATAAATGTTCTAAATTAAATTAACACCTTTCTAACATTTTTTTTTTATAGACTAGTGTCATACTGAGACAAGTAAATGAAACTTTTTCCCATGTCTAGAATCATAATCTCTGACTTATGCACCTTTCGTCCTTAAATTTATAAAGGGTATCATTAATCTTACCTATGGCCATAGTATCATATCTATGTATGCATAAACCGTGGGATTTTCTTCGTCCTCCCTTGTCCAGTTATATTATATTATATATATATATATTTTTTTTTACAATAAGTGGCGGCTTCCATTTTTAAAGAGAAATCTTCATGATGTTATCAGCAAGATATTATTTATGCCCCTTTTTAAAAAGAATCATTAACACTAAACTAACAGTCGCATGTACAGATCATGAAAAACCTCAAGGTAAAAACTTAGGGACTTAGAATCTAATTTAACACAAATAATTCTATGGTTCCTTTTTCTTTTAGTAGCAAACTCATCAAGCCACTGCATAGTACTGTATACATTTTTTCATTGTTTCTCATATAGTTATTATACGTGGACCCCTTATCCCCTTCATAAAGCTTTTACTTGTAAAAAAAATATAATAAAAAAACACAAGAACTACTCCCAGCTAATAGCCACACGTTAGTGTATGTGGATAGAGAAAAACTAAAAACAAGTAATAGTGTAACCGAGTACCATTGAGGCAACTTAACAAATCTAAGTTACTCGAGTACATGAGTTTACTTGAGTACTCATAATAAAAATATTAATAGAATATTATTATAGTTATAATTATATGAAAATAATATATAAGTGTGGGGTAGGTCATGGGTCCTATTTAAGAATGAAAGTTGGGTTTGAGGTTGGAGGAAAAAATTGATAGAGTTCTTAACTTTTGAGGAAGTGTAAAAAATAATTATAAAATAATACGTGGAATCCTTTTATGAATTAAAAGTGGGTTTTATAACAGTTGGAAAAAGATACTAAAATTGGAAATTAATAAAGATGAATAAAACCTATGTCACATAACAACTTCGTATCAGCATGGGGCAAGTTACAAAAATAATTCTAGTTGGTACAGGAAGCAACTTTTAGACAGATTGGTTTGGCTGAACTTGGAACTTATAAGAGGAATATCAGTGAAAAGGAAATATGGTTTTTCTTTGTCCCTACCTTGTGAAAAGTGGTGCATGAAAGTGACTTAGTAGAAGGATGTTACGGTGGATGCAGACTAGTAGCTTTTTATATAGAAAAGTTAAGAATGCAGACTGCTTTATAGAAAAAGATAAGGATGCAAGTTACTAGCACAATCAGATGGAATCTGATTCATTGATTACTTTGATAGCTTCACGCTTCCTCCCACACATGTGGTACATTCTCCGCCTTAACTTTTCATTGCCCAGTAATTTTGCTCTACGTGGGAATTACATGATAACAAGCAGTAGTTTTTTTTTCTTTTTTTTTCCTTCTTATATATATATATATATATTTAAAACTTGAAAATAATAAGTGTCATAATCTTATCTTATGTGTAGGTTTGTAGACTTGCAGGTTTTTAAATCATTTTACTAATATAATAATATATACTAGTACAACACGTACTTACATCTCATGCTTAACTACATATATATTTCCTATACTCGTGAATACCATTACGTGTTATATAGTTATATATATATATATATGTATTGTTCTATAAATAATACTTGTTATGAATAATATTACTCATATATATAATATGTGTTATGCATATATATATATATCCTATGCTTAAGATAGATGGTAACATTAGAGGTTACATATTACTTATTATTATCATTATTATTATTATTATTTTAATGTGGATCATGCTTATAAGATATTACATTAGATAGGACTTTTAGAGATACCATGCGGACTATGAGCAATGATTGAGAGACCTACTCATAAGCCTACACATTAGGATCTTGACATTTGTCATTTAAGTTCTTTTATTTAATTTTTTTAACTTGAAAATAACAAGTGTCATTATCTTATTTGTAGGTTTGTAGGCTTATAGGTCTCTAAATCATTTTTCTGCTGACTACAGACCCTAATTGTGAGAACAAGGTCTTCGGTGGTAAGACAATAGTCTTTGGGGTGATTTTAGACAAATCCTTCGAGTAATATTTGGAGAAAATAGAGTTGAAAATCATCTTTATTTGTAGCAATCAACTCTTCGCCATTATGGGACCATTGCAAGATACATTGAAAATTATGTATATTTACTTAAATGATTTTAATGCTTATTACTTTTAAAGGTAATACAAAAAATTTTTTGATGTGGTGTTCAGGTGTTAACGTTAACAAAGAATATGAGGTTACAATTAGGATGTGATAATCGGGATATTCACCAATGCGAGATTTTGCATGATGGATATTAGATGTTGATAATGGTGAAACAAAAACACCTGATGACGATGATGAAACACATATTGAGATTCCAAAAGACATGCTTATAATGGATTTTGCCGACCCTATATCAGCGATTGTGGAGACAATTTACCCTGGCCTAATTATGAACTACAAGGACAAAAGTTATGCCTAGGAGAAAGCAATATTATGCCCTACATTGCGTATAGTCAAGAAAATCAATGATGACATTATGTGTACCATCGCTGGAAAAGAAAAGGTTTACTACAAGGCTAATGAAATATGTCCAAGCCAAAGAGAATACATGAGATGCAACATCTTAATCAATCAGAATTCCTAAATGACTTGACAAGCTTTGGACTTTCAAATCATGAATTAAGGTTGAAGGTTGGGGTATCTATAATGTTACTCAGAAATATAGACCAATCACAAGGTCTATGCAATGGTACTAGACTGCTGGTTAGTAGACTACACAATTGTGTCACTGAGGCTGAGATCATGACGGGAACAACTAGTGGTCAAAAGGTACTCATCCCAAGAATGATCGTGGTACCTTCGCAATCTAATAAATGTTCATTCAAACTACAAAGAAGACGGTTTCCAATCACCGTGTGTTACGTAATGACTATCTACAAGTCTCTAGGGCAGTCCTTAGGTCATGTTGGATTGTATCTTCCTAAACCTGCTTTTACTCATGGGCAACCATACGTGATTGTCTCTCGAGTTAAAAATAGGAAATGTTTAAAAAATTTTGTGCATGATGATGCGGGCAAACCATCTAAATTTACTATTAATGTTGTTTTGAAATAAGTTTTCCAAAATGTACATTAGACATTAACAATTCAATTGCAAGTGTAATTTCCTTTCCTTCAATGTCAACTTATTATAATGTGTACAATGCTTATTCTGTCAAATTTAAAAAAGAAAACTAAATTGTTTCTAAAATTTTTTTTCACCAAAATTATAACTAATAACTAATCATACCATAATACTACAACTATTAAATCATCATACCATGTTGCTATAAGAATGACTCATTATATAATACTACCTCCGTTCCTAATTATAAGACCCCCTTGGGAGATTTCACGTCTATCAAGAAAGTGGAATAATTTACTTAATTGTATTGAAAATGTGAACTTTTGATATGTATTTTCAAAATTACCCCTATTAATATTATTGGGAATCTAACAAGTGTTAAATAAATAGGGGTGTTTGTGGAAAAAAATAATTAATGCTAATTGAAAATTGGTAAAAGACCTTATAAATAGGGACAAAATAAAAGTGTTAAGAAAGCCTTATAATTAGGGACAGAGGGAGTAATATACAATAATTAAAGATGCAATTAATTTGTTTAAGGTATATAATAACAAGAAAAAAAACTAAATAATACTCCATTCTTACATAGACCAAAAAATTAAGGCAAAACTACTATATTGGTACCTTAAGTTATTTTTAGGTTATAAATCAGTTCTTTAAGTTTTTTTTTCTTTTCAAAGAAGTCCTATAAGTTGTTACCGTCTAACAAATCCGTCTTTTCCATTAATTTTTCCCGTTAAGTGACACGTACCACTTAATAAATGGTGTCACGTGTTAAAAAATGATTTAATATTTTTTTTAAAAAAATTCTTATTGTGCCACGTGTTATTTAACGAAAAAAAATTAAAGGTAATAATTGATTGGTTAGTTGCACGACAACAAGTTACACGACTTATTTGAAAAAAAAAAAAGAAAAGCTTAAATGACTGAATTGTAACTTAAAAATAATTTAAAGAATCAATATAATAGTTTTGCCAAAAATTAAATATTTAAGCCAAAGTCCAATCATTCAGCACATGCAATTAATTGAGATAAATTAAATAAAAATTGTCATGGCTAAACTTAAGACTTTCCACCAGAGTCTTGAGAGAGTCTGGTAGAAAATATGATGTTAAGACTCTTCACCAGACTCTCTTAAGACTTTGCTGTGATTGCCCTTATAACAGAGTAATGATGTAGTGCTGATGTGTCAAAGTCTGGTGAGTATGATGTTAACACTCTACTACAAATGCCCTTATAATTATATAATTTGTAACTAACTTTTTTTTTGGGTAAACCTCCGTAACTAACTTTGACCTCGAGTCGTGCGTGAATTATTTATTTATTTTTTTTTGCATGTATTGTTTTTTTAAAATGTAATTAGGAATTGAAATTATTTTACTTCTTCACTCCATTGCAATTATAATGCAATTATAACTGTTGTTGTATTATTTTTGTTTGATTACGGTATAAAATTGTGATGCATGAAGTTTTTGAAAAACAATTTGTTAAAATTTTTTATTAACATCAAACACATTGATAAAATTGCTTAATATATTAAAAAGAGAAATAAAAAAATGATACTAGGAAGAGAAATAAATTTATGAGTGAAATTACGATTCATTTTGTTGGATGACATTATGAAATATTTCTTATTTATTTAATAGATAAATTGGCCCTTTTCATATGATTATTACTTTTATTATGATCAACTAGAATTAAACATTCTAATTTTTTTATATGATAATATTATGAGCAAATTTAAAGGATAAATTAAAATATAACTATTTCACAGGACATGAAGAAGAAATTGAAATTTTTGATTTTTTTTGGGTTATTGTATTGCATTTTATAAGAAAGATAGTGATTATTTATTTTTTATTTTGAAATTAAATATTATATTTGTTTATGTATAGATCAATATTAAATTAATCTATTTCTTATTTTTTTATTATAATATTATGATTAATAAGAATGAAGTTAAAGATAAGAGTCTTGATCTTTCTTTATTTAATGTATTATATATGAGCAGATTTAAGGATAAATCAAAATATTCTCAATGTCATAGGATATAATAATTGAACACGTTTTTGATATAATTAATAAGAATTAAATCATAATTATATACTCTTATCTTTTTTATTTAATGATATTATGAGATATTCCTTATATTTATTTGATGGATAAATTAATTTTTTTTATTTTTATTGTACAATTAAGATTTTTTGTAGTATGATTATCACCGATATTAATATTAAATAGAATTAAATATTTTGATATTTTTTATTTGATTGTATTATATGAGCATATTTAAAGATAAATTTAAATATTGTTTAGTTCATAGTGTATGAAGAAGACATTGAAAATCAAATTGATGATATTATGAGCAAATTTAAGAATAAATCAAAATATTTTGTATTTCATAGGATATAATAACTGAACATATTTTTGAATATTTAATTGATTTATAAATTAGTATTTATTTTATTATGATTGTTATAATAATAGCGATGAATTAATATTCAGATAAATATACATATATATATATATATATCTACTATACTTATATAAAAACATCCCTTTTCGAGGCACCATGTTTGTTCGCTTAAAAAATACTCGCACCAGAGTATTTGTAGATAGATAACATTGTCTTTAATCAAAATTATAATTTAAAATTAAATAAATTATATGTCCAAAATTAATATTCAAAATTAAATAAATTATCTATATGTGGAATATGTGGAATCATTATCCTCATTTTGTTAAAAAAAATCATTATTCTAAAAAAGATTGATAAACCCAAAGAAATGATGCTTATAAACAGAAAAAAAAAAGAGATGATGCTTCAGTTCATGATAAACTCAAATATCTTTTTAGTTATCACATATTTCAAACTATAAATATGATGATTTCTCAAGTCATGAAAGTCACATTCTTCATCATTCTCCTCTCTTTTTTATTGAACATGAACCACCGCCTCTTCCAATGTGTCACCATATAATAAGTTGCAATCTCACTACACGCAATCATCACCATTGATGATTTTGCATTGACAGAAGCTTCATCTATAGCAATGAATTCCCAACAACAGCATGGGAAGATGGGAAGAACAACAAGCTTCATATGCTTCATTGCTGCGTGAAGAATGATGATTAGGGTCGACCATTTAATTTAGGTCTTTATCATTAGTCTAGATTTGTTAAATGTAAATACTGATGTGACAATGGAGTGTTACTTTAACCATGTCAAGTAAAACTCACACATCAATATATTAGTTGTTCACACATGATTATCATTCCCTTTGTTATTTAACTTTTACAAATTATTTGGTCACCAAATAACCAATAATTAATTCTTCAATTATTTATTACCTTATATTGATAATCAAGGTGTCAACTTGTGATTGTTTTTTATTCTTTGGATGTGTTTTTTTAAATGCGTGTAAAGATAAATAAATAATGAAACGTGAATGAGACACAGAAAGAGATAGTTTTTTTGGTAGACAAGATTTTACTGCATCCATACATACATTCTATTCTTCATATTATCAGGAAAAAAAACAAGTAAAAATATATAATGAAAATAACAATTTCTATCGATCCCATAATTTTATGTTTTGAACCCTTTGAATAGTTTGTTCGAAGTGAAAAAATTTGGGATAACATATTGAAAAAAGCACTCAGACATGTTGTACAACATAAATATCAAACTAAAAAAACAATAATAATTTTTTTTTCAGATTTAAATTAATTCTTTACCAACAATTTTAATTAAAAAAGATTGATATATTTGCTTATAATTAATTTTGTTTAATTAATTTTGCTTATAAATCATTATCCTCAAAAAGATAAACCCAAATAAATGAGGCTTATATGATCATAGTAAAGAGTCCATCATAAATCCAAACATCTAATAAAAGTTTATATATATCTAAAAAAGATTGATATATTTGCTTATAATTATTTTTTTTGTGAAATTATTATCCTCAGTATCATTTTGTTAAAACAAAATTAATCATTATCCTCAAAAAGATAAACCCAAAGAGATGAGGCTTCTATGATCATAGTAAGAGTTCATCATAAACCCAAACATCTAATAAAAGTTTATATATATCTAAAAAAGAATGATATATTTGCTTATAATTAATTTTGTGTGAAATCATTATCCTCAATATCATTTTGTTATAAAAAAAATCATTATCCTCAAAAAGATAAACCCAAAGAGATGAGACTTCTATGATCATATCTAAAAATAATAATAATCTTTAATTTAAAATATTTAATATAAAAAATTAAAATATCAACAACCAATGCATTGCACGGGGTAAGAGCTAGTATATATATATATATATATATATATATATATATATATTCACATTAAGATATGTTTTTTTTTTATATTTTAGATTAAGTGAAAAAATTTTGTAGTTATGTCGGTATGAAAAAAGTTCAATCGAAATGTTTTTTTAAGTGGATTTGGTATTATGTTCATTTCAGATAAGTCACAAAATTTCATGAATTTTTCAAAATAAGAAATTGCAACACAAAGAAAATAGAAAAGAGTAAAAAATTTAAAAAAGTAATATCTCTCTCATCAAAGAATAAAAAGTGATTCGCTAATACGTTGCAGTGTTTTCTTTAATTCACAAAAATCAATATGAAATCAAAATTGCAAAAAGTACATATAATGAAAAAATATAATGAAAAAACATAATGAAAAATGTGAGCATAATAATTTTGGTATAAAAAAATTAAAATAGATGAAAGAAAAATAAAAAAACAAAAAATTGGAACGATGATGTGAAACTTTTAAATATAGATATAACAAATAGTAAATCTATATATATATTTAATTTGTATTTATTCAAAACAAATAACAAATTCCCTCATATTTAATTTATATTCATCAAAATAAATAATCTATTTATTTATTATTTATTTAATTTCAAATTGTAATATCTTGGTTGAAGATAATGATTTGAAAAACTTGAATAATCTATTTAATTTCAAATTGTATTATTTTGGCTGAAAATAATGATTATTTACCTATAATTGCTCTTATGCAAGGAAAACTTCAATGACAAATGTGGTGGCTCGAATAGACATCTTTTATATAAGTATAGTATAATATTAGATGAGTGAAATACCGATTTAATCCCTCTACCAACTTAGTCCTTGAAAATTTTTAAATACACAACTAGTTTTCCAAGATTTTCAGATATACCAATTTTAACTTTCAAAATTTTTGTTGTACCAATTTTTTTTCTTAAAACATCATAAACCAAGTTGGTATTCAAGAAAATATTGAGGGACCAAATTAGCACATTCGAAAATCTCGAGGGATTAAATGTGTATTTTTAAATTTTCAGGAACTAAATTAATATAATAAAAAAAATATTAGGGACTAAATTGATACTTCACTTTTATTTAAAAAAATCATTAATTCATCTTTTTTCTTCTTTTTAAAATATAAAAACAATATTTTCCAAAAAAATTTCAGTGCATGTGGTTCTTTTAAGTTAGCATTTACACCTAATAATAATAATAGAGTGGTTGATGGTCGATAAATAATAATTACTCTATAAACTTTTTTTTTTTTGGTAAACTAAACTTTTTTTTTCTTAGACAATGTTTTAAAAGCCTTTTTTAACATTTTTTTTGGTTTGCACCCTGGTATCCGGCCCACTGGGCCGACTAATCCAGTTCGAGGGGGTCTTGGGTTAAGGTTTTATTCCTCTCCCAACGTTGTTGCGGGGGATCGAACCGTGATTCGCTCTATCAAGTGCAGCCCCTGACACCACTGCACCAGCAACTCGTTTTTAGCCTTTGTTAACATTTTGATATAGTGATATAGATAAGTGGTTTATCGTTGATTGTTTGATAAATTAATAGTTAATAATTAATATTAATATTAATAATAATTTATAATGCAGTGCTATAATATAATAATGTCTAATTGATGTTACTAGGTATTCCAAATTCCAATACAAGGTTACTGCGCATTCTTTCTTTCTTCCTTCTCCGTTCCGAGTGAAGAAGAAGAAGAAAACCAAACCTAACCTAACCCAGCGACACCGAGTGCTCTCATTCCTCTCACTCACTCTGCTCAATTTCAATTCTATTCAATTCAATTCAATCTCAACAACCTCCACTCTTCTAGATTCACCTCATTCCTCACTCCTTCAGCTTTCGGTCAGTTTCCAATTCCACCCCCCACCCTTTTTTTTTTAAAAAATTTAAATTCGCTATTTTATTTTGTTATCTCATTATTATTGTTATTGTTATTAAATCAACGACCAGTTTGTCAAAAAAATTATTGTTATTGGTATTTCGCTTTTTCCACAGTAGCTGCATTAGACATTTAAATGGTGGGTTTTAGAGTTGGTCCAATGGTGTAAAGTCATGTTAGATCCCTATGTATTATTGTACAAGCCCAAACCCAAAGACCCGGTTCGATCCATGAGAATCATACTTGTTGATGGAAGGGATTAGTTCTTTGCTCATAGTATGGGGATGCTCTTGCTCTTGGGTAATGCCAAAAAATAGGGGTTTTATTATAGATCGTTATCGGATAAGCATCTATTGGGGCGCCGTTAGTTTTGGCGGCCGCTGAGTTGAGAAAGGGGGGGCTTCTTCATTTTAGGAATTCTGTAAGCTTTTGTTGAATGTTTGTTTTCCTTTCGTTATTGTGTTTGGAGGACCGCCCGAATTGGATGCTATCGTCAGCTCTTGTGGTGGGGTGTTTGGTCAAGTCCTATTATTACGACCCATACCCTCATTTTGTTTTGATGATGATATGGATTGAGTACAAGTTACTAGAAATTCGCGACGGATGTTTTTTGTTTTTTTAACTACATTATGGTTCTGTTTGATCCATGTAGCTGATCCCAACTAGCGGGACAAGGCTTTTCCAAATTCATTTGTTCTAGAAAATTTTTCATTGTCGAAGACATTTAGTTTGTTAGTGATGGAAAATTGAAGTGCATTGTTTTAGAGAACGGGAAATAATAAAGTGAACTAGAAATTGTTTTTTGTAGAGCCTGATGCAGATGATATACGTTAATCTTTTTTTGTCAGGGTTCGTATGCTAATGCAAATATGAGTTCCTTCTCCATCACAAGGAAGAAGACACCATTCCAGAAGCACAGAGAAGAAGAGGAGGCAAAGAAGAAGGTAAGGTTAATCTATTCAATTTAGCTAGTTCTTGTTGGAATTTAGAAAAGACGTTTCCTAGGTATCTTAATGGTTTTTGTCTCCTGCAGAGAGCAGAAGACGAGACCGCTCGCTTATATGCTGAATTTGTGGAGTCATTTCAAGGGGATAATGCTCCTGGGTCGAAGACTTTTGTTCGGGGAGGAACAATTAATCCCAATGATAAAGTGAAAGATGACTTAGAGGGTAAGTATGACTTGAAATTTCTGTACTTCCTGCCCCTCCTGTTTATATTATTTTTGCTTTATCTCTTTGAATTCTTATTATATATGTTTTTCATGTTGCGGATAGATACATAGTTTTTGCTGTTATTTTCTATGATAAGTTTAATAAAAGCATGGACTTTTTTATTCATTCGCGGATGACAGGTGAAAAGTCCAAAGATGGGGTATCTGGTCCAAAGAAGGGAAGTAGGTAAATAAATGCTTTTGATTAACCATGTTTCTGTGCTCTTTTAATAGGCATCGTAAGTAGAAAAAACACGTCTTTTAAGTGTAGCTTTATTTTCATTGGGTTTGTACTTATATAGACTTAAGAAAATGAGTACTTTAGTTTATTTTTATGAATAATGATACATTTAGTGACGTGATTAACCTAGCCTAAACATTATTTGTATAATTGTGGTGTCTTTTCCCAACTCATTCGAATATGTTGTATGTTTTGTTTACATAGAGAAAATACTCAATTAAGAGAGTTAACTGAAAATTCTTTATCCTTATGCCGTTGAAGGTTATCTTGCTATATAAATCATACAATAGCTTATTCTAGATAGTTAGTTTTGTTGATATCAATATAAATGTTAGAGTTGTTTGAATATCCTAATTTCCTAAACTACTCAAACGTTTCCTTATCAAGGCTCAATTAATCAATATTCATGCATTTCATCCTTTACTGGGCATCTGATAGAAGTGGAATGATAAAGGATGCATTATCCTTGGAATCTAGACCTTTGCAGTTATGATTATGAAGTCACTTTTTGTAATGGTTAATATTTTTTTAAGATTGCTTAGGTGGACTTTCATTTTATTTTCTCGCTATTATGACTTGTTGTATAGCTATTATGAGATTGCATACGTTACTTTGTGAGTTTGCATCAGTATATTAAATTATTATTTTTAGAACGGAAAAGAAGTAATATCTGATCTTCCGAATTGATGTATCCTCTTTGGCGTAATCCTTTATCTCTACTGTAACAAGGTTTCCTTCTATCATAATACTATTAGAATCACTTTCACTATTAACGTTCCCAGGCAAACATCTTATTCTTGGTCTGACTGAACCATAATTTGGAATGAATCTGAGATATAGTATTTTGAGGATTTTCTTTTTAAAGAATCTAGTCAGTTACAACACTCTGCAATTGATGAGTGGTTGCTTATTGCCATCGAGGAAATGCTCTTTGTACTAGATAATTCAGTTTGCTCCACCATTGTAGAGAAATAAATATTTATCATACATTAAGATGATTTCAGTTGAAGTTGGACAGAACATTTTGAAATATGGATGGGAAACCAAGCAAATTAAGCAGAATCTCTTATTTTTGTTAATTGTAATCGGTGATTCTTGAGAAGGATACAACCTATCACCTCAATTTAATGAGTTTTATTTTTTGTTGGAAGGAATGTAAATAAAAAATGCTATTGAATTGGAATTTTCTTTTTGGAACTCGAAAATTCACTTTTGTAATTTCATTAGTAAATTTTCCCAGACTAAATTTTTTCCTTTAGAAGGAGATGAGTTTCTTATCTTTCGTACTTAATGCTGTTAGGGCCTCAGCTAAAACTGGGTGACAACTTTCTCCCCTTTTCTATGAAGGTCTTTTATATCTTTATTAGGGAGTGTGCCTCTTGGACATTCCCCTTTCCAATGCTAGTCAAGGATGCACTTACACGATACAGGACACTGATACGACATGGCACTGAACACGAGGACATGACAAAAGAAATATAAAATTTAAAGATGGGAGTATCTAAAATGGATACGTGTACGACACGAGACACGATACATATCTGACAACACAATCACAAATATAAAGTGCTCGTGCTTCCTTGATGCTTGGTTTACTTGGTTAGTTAGGAGTCATCAAATTTTGCTTCTCGTTTGGCTAGATTCCTAACTTCATGTTTACATCCTTTTGGGACGATGGTTTTCTCGATCTTGTTCAAGAGGCAAGCTCTCGCCCTATTTTCGAACACTTCCATATCATGTTGGATTTTAGTAAGATGAGGTGGGGGTCCTACCCCCTTTAGATTTCAGAACATGTGGCTTGCTCCCTGGATTTTTGGTCCTTGTTGTTAAGGAGGTATGAGGTTCAGATGCTCCTGTTGATTGGGAAGGCTTTAAATTTATGGGGAAATTAAAGCTTACCCTATAGAAATTAAAAGAGTGGAATAAATTAGTTTTTGGTGATATTTCGATTAGAAAAGAAAACATCACTTGCTTGATTAGTTGTACCATGAGGATAACCTTTTGGAGGTTTTTGGTGCAACGAGAGAAGAATTAAGATTAGACTTGGATGACTAGTTGGGGAATAATCTAAGTTTCAATGGGATAAGGATGGGGGTGCTAATTCCAAGTTATTTTTTAAGTTTGCTTTCGAAAGGCATCAAAAGAGGTGGGAGTGTATTTAGAGACTTTGACTATTGTTTCTGATATTTCAAGGTTTTTCTATAAGCTATTCACGATCGGTTTGCCTTTAAGGCCTTTCATTGAATAATTAGATTAATGTCCCATTAATCAGGAAAGGTTTGTTGGATGGAAAAGCCTTCAGAGGAGGAGGAAATTCTTGGGACTGTGATTCGTTTGGGGAAAGCAAAGCACCTGGTCTAAATGGCTTCACTTTTGGTTTCTTTTAGAGGTATTGGGATGTTATCAAAATCTAACCTCCTTTGGTTGTTTGCTAATTTCTTCTACAGTGGTAAAAATGGAGTTGCCGTGAGTTTCACCTTTATCTCTATTATTTTGAAAAAGGTTAGGTTAGTTATGTTAAAGGTTTGTGGCCTATTAGTTTGATCTCTAGCATTTTCTAGATCATAACAAATATTCTAAATTATACATTGTGAGGTCTTTCTGATACTGTCTCCGAGAATCAAAGTGCTTTTTATTCATAGTAGGAAAACCCTTGATGTTGCCTTCATTGGTAACGAGGTGGTGGATGATGTTAGGTCCAGAGAAAACAAGGTCTTGTCTTTAAGTTAGACTTCGTGAAAGTGATAGACCCTTCACCGTGGGACTTGAGAAGGATCAATTGCTTGATCTAGGCCTACTGTTTTGAAAGTATACTCTAGGAGAAAGGATATTCCTGCTACTCAGCATGATAGGTAGTTAGATGATGGGCATTCTGTTAGAAAGGGAATCAAGTATCTAAGTAGTCAATCTTAAGCACCTCCCGGCTACACCATATGCTGTAGTGGAGCAGTCGGTGGTTGCGGACAAATCCCGGCTGTAGTGGTTGCTCCCATGTTATTAGGGATGAAACCCCTCATAAGTATATACTATATAATTTTTCTAAAATTTGCTGTAGCAACCTTGCCACTACTTGCTTTAGCATTTTTGGGGTTGGCTGTCATACTCCACTATCCGAGATTGACTACCTAGCTGTGTTTATTCGGAGTGGGAAGGGGAGAGAGACATGCATGTATGTTGTGAGCTTGAGAGAGGGTTCAAGATTTTCCTTGCTAAGGGAATCTTTGTTATTGGATCTTAGACTCTGGTACAGTTCATTTTGCATCTTGCTGAGTGAATTCCCTTATTTCAATAAGAAGAATTGAAGAATTGTGTTTATTCATTTGGTGCTCTATCATAAAGGTTGTGATAGAGGTTTTCTGGGTGAAGATGCGAGATGGCGAAAATGGGTCTAGTAGTGCTTATCTTCTTCCAGCTTTGTGGTTATTGGGAATGACAAACCTGAATCTTGATTTCATGGCCAGAGGGGTTTGAGACAAGGACTTAACAATTGGCTTACAGTTTCTCACCTTCAATTTGTTGATGACACATTGTTATTGTTGGTACCAAATGTTGACTCTTGTTAGTATTTTTTGTGTTTGTATAGAACTTGTCTAGAAGTGGTTTAGTGGGTGTCAATGTAGATAACCAATCTTCGGTGACCCTTAACCTATCTTGCCATTCCTTTGGGTGGTAATGCTCGTGCTTTGTCCTTTTGGGATTCAATGGTTTGTAAGATGTTGAAGATTTTAGATTGCTGGAATGGTTGGTCAGATTATTCTTATCCGGTTTTGCTTAGCTAGTATCCATTTACACTTCCTCTCTCTTTTTTGCATTCAAGGTTGTGGCCATGAATATAGAAAAGGTTATGTAGCATTTCCTTTTTTAAGGGGCAGGTTTTCTAAGCAAGACCAACCTTGTTTCTTGGGACTTTTGTTGCAAATCTAAGAGGCAGGGTTTGATAAGGCACTGGTCCTCAACTTTTATAGGTTTTGGTTCTCATAAAGATGCCAAAACTTTGGGGCAGTGTTTGATTTTCTCAACTTTTATTAGGGGCAGCTTTCTTTCTGCCAGGCGTTTAAGTAAACAAAATAGATCAAATAATTTTCATGGTAGTCTATATTCTGCTCTGGTTTGGCATTTGAGATGAGATGTGATCGTTTGGTGAGTGGACTGTGGAGAGGTATGTTGTTGTCCCTAGAAGGAACAGGGTTTGGGTTTTTTGCTAGTTTGGTGTCTATAAAACCTCATTTTGTGTGACATCAGGTTATCTGACGTATGTATGACATTATGACTTAGATAAAATTGGGTGGGATGCTTTCACAGCATTCTAGCTTCTGATTTTAGTACAACGAAATTTGTCTCACAAAACTTACTTTTTAAGTCTTTGCTTTTCCATAAGGTGGGTAATGAGTCTCAAGTCAACCTTTGGGAGGACCATTGGTGGGAGATTCCCCATTTAGATTGGTTTTTCCACGTCTTCATCTTCTTCTTCATTATAAACTTCTTGTATTCACAATTTTTGGTGGCCAAGATTCTGTATATTCACTGAATTTCCACTTTTTGTGCGACTACAATCAGGCATTTTGTGCTGAAATCTTCTTGGGTCTCCTTGACTCATTCTTTTATGTCATCTAATGAGGATAAAAGAATTGATGCCAGCAAAATATGGCCGGCCTTGCTTCATAAGGCTCTTTCCTTGATATTTTTGTCTACTCAGAAACGGTTCTACACTTGTTCTTCCACTGTCCTGCTGCTTTTTCTATATGGAATTCCCTATTCAGTCTTTTTGTTGAATGTTGGAAGTCCCACATCGGCTGCCTCATTCTCTATGTTATGCTTTAACTACATGTTCGCCTACTCCTCCCATTGTCAATTGGTTGAGTTGGAACCTTAACATGGTATCTGAGCTTGAGCCCAATTTCTTTCCGGTTGTTATGGGCCAAAAGTTGCCCTTTCGTTATGGGTAGAAAGTAACTATTCGCCTGGTTCGGCAGGCTTCGTTGGAGGGGGCGTATTGGAAGTCCCACATTGCATGCCTTATTATCCGTGGTATGGTTGAAATACCTGTTGGGCTACTCCTCCCATTGCCAACTGGTTTTGAGATGGAACCTTGACAAATGTCATGTGTGTACCAAATTTTGTTGATTACCTTCTCATGGCTTAGGTAGAAGAGGCCATTTTTTTGTGGCAATGTTCAACTTAAAGGACACTTTTGTGTTGGTTGGAGCTCTCATATCATATTTTAAAGAAGGTTTTTATGGCACAACATTTGATTTTGGATAAGATTAGGTTGTTGGCTTAAATTCATTGTAAAGCATGGCTCTGTTTTAGTAGGGTTTCCCTGACTTTTAAGTTGAGGACTTGAGGGATTAAGCAGCTTTGCTTCATTGGATTTCTCTTTTTACTTTGTTGTTTTGTGTCTTGTTCTTATGTTAAGGTGGATTTCTTATCCACCCATCTCTCTAATTTTTTCCATTTGTCTTAATGAATTCTTTCTTCAAAACAATATGCTTAAAGTTGTTATAATGATTATTGTCACGCTGTACGGATATGTGTTGTTTTTGTTGTCTATTTTTTCAGTACCTTGCTTAATGAGCCTATTCAGATTAGCTTGAGTGGTGCAGAGTGTTGTGTATGTTGCAACTCAGGATTCCTCATTTCAAAATGGCTAGATGAGTTATAAGACTTGTTCTTAGGATATAATTTATTTGACCCAAAGACACATAATGCTTTCAATTGCATAGCATTAGAGAAGTATTACAATACATTAGTTATGCAATACAAACAATCAGTTAAGTGAAAAAAAATCATGCTTCATTGTGAAACGTCTGAAACAGAGGGGGATTGCCTGTGGTTCCATCAGTTATGAATTTCGAAGTGTTATAATCCATCAGTTATGCAAAACAAACAATCAGTTAAGTGAAAAAAAATCATGCTTTATTGTGTAACAGAGGGGGGTTGCCTGTGGTTCCTCTACTGTGGTTTCATTGATGTTTCAAATGTATGACTTCTGATCTCGTAAGTTTTTCTAGTGAAACAAATATGTGTTCAGTGTCAATAGTGTGGACTTATGAAGGAGTAAAGCTTTGCCGACTGTAAATATTAGCCGAGACGGTAACTTAGTGTCTTGTGGAGGAGTGTGCTAGATTACCTAGTGACAATTCCTGAAGCTTCAAATTAGCTGAATTTTTAAAGAACAAAGTTTGAAGGAATGTTTTGAAAATGCAGATTCTGATAATTCCTATACTTGAAGTTAGTCTAATGCACTGTTAATAAATTAGTAAATTATTCTGTTTACAGGAAGTTCATCATTTATGTTTCTTTGCAGGTATGTACCTTCTTTTCTGCCACCTCCATTGGCAACCAAGGGGAAAGAATCTGAAAGGAAGGTCTGTATCTCAGTGGAAGCTTTGACCTCTTATTTTGTGCATTTCAAGTTGTGATGTATCTAGATCTAATGACTTTGTGTTGTACTTTGCAGAAAGAGGAGGAGAAGCCAAAAGAGAAAGAGAAAGGAAAGTCAAGGAACATTGACCATTTTATGGAGGAGCTAAAGCAGGAGCAAGAGATGAGGGAGAGGCGAAATCAAGAACGTGAACATTATCGTGATGGGCGCAGTGTAGAACATTCTACTGTAAGTAATCCAGTTTTCTTACAAGTTAGTATGCCGCATGAGGGTGTTCATATTTTGGATTTTGGCCCCTACATCTTAAAATGCATAGGACTTGCTTATTGCTTATGGATTTCTCTTTATAGTGGTTGTGAAATGTTGTAGGGTAAGACCAATTGTTACAAGTGTATGTTAAATGCATCTCATAATCTTGTTTTTATCTACTTTTTTGTGCTATGGTTTTATTATTTGCTTGTTATGATATTCTTGCTTTACAAATATGAACAATGTTCTTCTTAATCTGAATTATGAAAATAACTATTAGCATATGGCATATGCATATTCTTAGGATTTCATTCAAAATGTTGTGTTCAATGAATTTATGAAGCATTTCTACTAATGGTTTTTCCGCTTACCAACAGTCGAGTCGCTTTGACGAACTGCCAGATGATTTTGATCCAAGTGGAAAACTTCCGGGATCATTTGATGATGGTGACCCGCAAACAACAAATCTTTATGTTGGAAATCTCTCACCCCAGGTTTGATTGCCTCCTCAATCAATTGGCTTTGTCATTCTTTGGAAATTAAGGACATCTTAATCTCATCTTAATTTTATATTTCTAGGTTGATGAAAATTTTCTTCTCCGTACTTTTGGAAGATTTGGACCTATTGCTAGTGTGAAGATAATGTGGCCTAGAACAGAGGAGGAACGAAGGCGCCAAAGAAACTGTGGCTTTGTAGCTTTCATGAACAGAGCTGATGGACAGGCTGCTAAAGATGAAATGCAAGGTCCGGTCCTTTTCTATGAAAACTAAAGATAAGCTAGGGAAGAGATAACTTGTGTCTTGTTTTGCTTTTTCTGTTAAGTATGCAAGTCTGCTTCCACAATGCAATGTCATCTATATCTAAATTGCTTCAAACTTGAATCTAAAAATAATATTTTGGACTTCTTTTCTAATGATATGTTCTATATAAGTTGTCAAAGATCAGTATAATTATGTTTTCATCGGCCTATGATTCTGCATAGCGTGTATTGTGTATGATAAGGACTCAATTCCTGTCTCCGGAAAAAAGACTGTATTATAGAGAAAATAAAAAAGGAAATGCAGGAAAATAAGAGCAGAAGCTCCCCTCAAGTGCACTCTGCACACACTCTCTGTAACCTACAATTTCCATTTCTCGCAATATAATTATAACTCGAACTTAGAGAATAACCATTAGAGATCTTGGGTCTGGCTTTAGTGACGTGATGCCAGACAAGCTTCAGGATCCACCTTTGGATCCTTGACTCTATCAATGTTCCATAAACCTCGCATTTACCTTCAAGATTATTGTTACTGAATGATGTTATATTCACCATCTAAGGAGGAGCAGGGGGGAGCTGTATAGGCTCAGCAGTGAAGAATTTTAGTGTTTTTGTGATATTTTTTTAATTGATCGAATTGTTAAGGATTGCGTTCAGTCCATGGTTTCTTTAGAGATGTTTCCTACGTAGATATTCTTGGAGATTTGCATGCTTTGTTACATGACATAATTTCGTAGCTCCCAGTGTTTCTTGGCCATGCTTGTATTTTTGTGTCTGCAGTTTTTTTTTGGGGGGAGAATATCTTCCTCATATCTTGTAATTCCCTTTTTTTTTTGTCATGGATTTCTTTTTCCATTAAAAAAGGATTAAATTTTGAGGATTGAGCAGTGGTTGATATTTGATATTTCTGTGGCTTGCAGAGTTTTTGGTCCATTTTTTGTGCAATGCTGGGTATTGGGGTGGGGGGTAGGCTATAAGTGTTCTTTACCAACAAAGATTTAGTTTGAGCATCTCTGCCACCTAGGTATGATGGGTGAAGGGTTATACTTCGCAATTGTTACTCTCTGTATCATAATTTAGATATTTCATTTGATTTCGTCGTTTTTGGGAAGGATGGATAGTAAACAAGTATATCATAAGAATGATTGCTCTGATTTTGTTTGGAGTCAAGTCAATAATTGTTTTTTATTTTTATACAACCAACAGCTATGTTGTGTTTGACTATATAATCATTATGTTCTTGCTTGGAAATGTATGCAAATACTAGACTGAGGAGAAATGGATGTTTGTGCAGGAGTAGTGGTTTATGAGTATGAACTGAAAATTGGTTGGGGAAAGTCTGTTGCCCTCCCATCGCAAGCACTACCTGCACCACCACCAGGGCATATGGCTATCAGGAGTAAAGAGGTATTACTGTTATCTTTTGTCTCTCTTGCTCTGCCTCCCCCCCTCCCTTTCCGGGAAGAGAAATTCCCCCACTGTTGTTAGAAAAATGGAGTTGATTAAATATTGGAAAGGCTGATTATCTTTATTTTGTATTTTTTCAACATATTAAATGTAAAGGCTACTTTTTTGGTCTGCAGGGCAGTACTGTGATCTTGTCTGGCCCATCAGGTCCGCCCGTAACTTCCGTGCCTAATCAGAACTCCGAACTGGTAAATTCTAAGTTTTTGGATTGGCAAAATTCCTTTAAATCAATACTTTCTTTAAGTGTCATGTTTTAATGAAACCAAAAATCATTATTAAATGCAAGGATTTGTGAGACATTTATTTGATGTGTATTCAACACACCTTTTTGAAAATATGAATATTTGTATCATTCTATTTTCCTTATGAACTATCATATTTAGCTTTTTGTTTGGTTATAAAATTAGATATGATAAATTACTTTCATATCAAATGATAAACGTTTGTAACAAAAACCACCTTATTATGGTAGTAATATTTAAATGTGTTTCTGCCATGCTCAATTCTACAAGTTATATTATATATTTCTGCTGTAACAAAATACAGCCAATTCTATCTGCACCGCTAATATATTACGCACACCCACCAACTTCCATAAAATACCCTTTTTTTTTTGTGTTTAGGACTTTAGGTTAGAGTCTGATAGGCTGTTCGACAGGTCAGTGTTTTGAACTGTCGGATAGGCTATCAACAGTTCAAAAAGCTCTCAGAACTGTTGGATGGCCTATTCAACTGTTCAAGTTGAACTGTATTTGCAGTGTCAGATGCCCTATCTGATTGAACAGAAAAATTTGAAAGTATCAGAAGGGCTATCCGATAGAACAAAAAGTGGTGCCAGGGATGACTCTGTATAATCTAATTGTGCATGATGTTGAAGACTACACCATAAGTGAGTGCACGGCCTCTGGGTGGGCTGTGCGCATGGATCCATATTACCACTAACAATGGTGGGCTTAAGATCATGCTGGTGTTGTTCGTGGCCTAGAGCGGAGGATGCTCCGTCAAACAAGGTGCGGCCGTGGGCTTTTCTGGGCATTGCAGAGAGTAAAACGGAGGTGTTTGGTTTTGATGAATATAGTAGTTAAGATGGAGAAGGTGGGCGTGAATGGAGTTTGAAGATGAGGGTAATTTTGAAGTTGTCCAAAATTTATATAAAAATGAGTAATAGTGTTAATAGAATTGACCACCAAATAATGGTTACTTCTGGGCTCCTAGCGTTCCTAGTGTAATTTTTCTTACTTCTAATTTACCTCATAATTTGTTGCCAGGTTCTTACACCTAATGTTCCTGACATAATGGTTACACCTCCGGAGGACGACCACCTAAGGCATGTAATTGATACAATGGCTTTGTATGTCCTAGATGGAGGTTGTGCTTTTGAACAAGCTATTATGGAGAGGGGTCGTGGCAATCCTCTTTTCAATTTCTTGTTTGTTCTTGGCTCGAAGGAACATACCTACTATGTTTGGAGGCTCTACTCATTTGCTCAGGTACACCAATTTTAATTTTGTGCTGACCCAGTTTTCTTTCCAGGAATATATTGATAAAAATAGATTGCTCAAGTACGTTGAGAAATTTTTTAGCATTTAAAAATCCAAGAAAAAGTTTACAAAATTGAGTCAATTGACATAGTGATTTAGTGTTAGATGTATGATTGAAAATGTGTTTTTTGCATGCATTGCAGGGTGATACTCTTCAAAGATGGCGGACAGAACCTTTTATCATGATAACGGGTAGTGGAAGGTACTCATTATTCTCCGTTTTTTTAGTACTATATAGTGTTTTGTTGCAGGCTATAACCAAAAATTAAAAACGAAAAAGGAAAGGGAAAGGGAAAAAAGTAGTGGCGGCTGTTTTCCTTTTTCATTTTATCTCTGAAGGGTCAATCATATATATCAGTTGACAACTTTTTTCCAGATGGATTCCTCCCTCATTGCCAACAGCAAAAAGTCCAGAACATGAAAAGGAGTCTGGTTCCACACATGCTGGAGGAAGAAGCAGGGTACCCAATTTTTTGTATTTTCATTCAGGATGAATACAATTCCTCAGTGGTGTACTCAGTTTTGTAGTTTTCTTTGCTTCAATTGAATTTTGCAGCGTGCAGAGCCTGAAAGAACACTGACTGATGCACAGAGGGATGAGTTTGAGGATATGCTGCGTGCTTTAACATTAGAGAGGAGCCAGATAAAAGAGGCTATGGGGTTTTCTTTGGACAATGCTGATGCCGCTGGTGAGGTAATACTGTTACTCTGCTTAGCTGCTACTGACCTCTTTAATCTTTATCATACCAAACTATTGAGCTACAGCGTTAAACTCTGCCAAACCAAGACCTAGGGTACTAGTCCAGAAGACCCCCTTCCCCGCTTAAGCAACAAACCAAGGGTTTTGGTCCATGTAAACTTCTTCGTTGAGATCACCATGGAGGAAAGCATTCTTAACGTCCAGTTGATGAAGTGGCAGGTGGCAAATGGCGGCCATAGACAGAAAAGGCGAACATAAGCCATCTTCACCACCAGACTAGCCTTGAAGCCATCAATCTTGCCTTTAGGGCCAAAATTGGCTGTATAAATCCATCGGCAGCTTGAAATAGACTTCCTGGGATTGAAAAAGAACAAGTTTCCAAGTATCACTGTTCTAAAGGGCACACATCTCATCAGTCATACTTGTTTCTGCCTACGATGGGATTTAGTTACCTGGGGATTTAGGAATAGACACAGATGACAAAGAATTAGAACGAGTACAATGCATAAGTGTAGTACTTAAGAGTCCAACCTATACTTAGATAAGCTTGCATACAGTAATTATAACATTGGAATGCCATTTATATTTTATGAACCTAAAAAATAAGCATAGTTCTTATGAGTAAAAAAGAATATCTGAAGTCTGAAGCAGAAGAAATAGATGTAGAATCGTCCACTGCTGATGTTGTTCCAGTGTTATCTTTTAATACTTACGCCTTCCTGAATTATCTTTCATTTTATGATTTTGTAGTGTTGACTTCCTTAATTATATCTAAATCTTTTCATAACTGCAGATAGTAGAAGTTTTAACAGAATCGTTGACACTTAAAGAAACCCCTATTCCAACTAAAATTGCAAGGCTTATGCTTGTCTCTGATATTCTTCATAATAGTAGTGCTCCTGTAAGAAATGCATCAGCATATCGCACCAAGTTTGAAGCAACAATACCTGACATAATGGAGAGTTTTAATGACTTATACCGTAGCATAATGGGGCGTATTACTGCTGAAGCCTTAAAGGTAGACTGAACAGTCAAAGACTTAATTGATATAATTTTTTAACATTCTTTCTTATTTTATTTGTGATCTTTATCTGAAATTCTCCAGGAACGAGTACTGAAAGTTTTGCAAGTGTGGGCCGACTGGTTTCTCTTTTCAGATGCTTATGTGAATGGTTTACGAGCCACTTTCCTTCGCTCAGGGAACTCTGGCGTTATACCTTTCCATTCCATATGTGGTGATGCACCTGAGGTTGAGCAGAAGATCACTTCTGAGGATACTGTTGTTGGTGGCAAAACCAACCCAGATGCGGCTTTGGCAATGGGTCGAGGAGCTGCAACAAAGGAGCTAATGGATCTTCCTCTTGCTGAGCTTGAAAGACGTTGCCGACACAATGGATTGTCGCTTGTTGGTGGTAGAGAAATGATGGTTGCTCGGTTGCTGAGTCTTGAAGAGGCAGAAAAGCAAAGGGTTTATGAACTAGATGATGAATTGAAATATGCTCAAAACCAAGCAAATTCAGGGAAATATACAAGCATTCGGCGAGAAACAAGCGCTGAGCCTGAAACAGTGGGATTGTCTGGATGGAATCGCTATGGTGAAGATTTGAAGGCACAAGGCAAAGGGTCTGTACCTTTAGTGCCAACTCTTTCTATTCCACAGCCTGAACTAAAAGCCTTCACGAAAAAGGAGAAGAGTGATCCGGTTTTGCCTGCCTCTAAATGGGCTCGGGAGGATGATGAAAGTGATGATGATCAAAGGAGAAGTGGAAAGAATCTTGGATTAAGCTACTCATCTTCTGGTAGTGAGAATGCTGGTGATGGTCTTGTTAAAGCTGATGAATCGGAGTCTGCCGTTGATACAAGATCATCAGCTCATGCTGACAGTGGAATGAATGAAGAGCAGAGGTTGCTCTATAGCTTGTCTTGATTGCTGTCCCTTTTTGTTCTTTCAGTAGTAGTGTTGATAATATCAACTTGTCTATCGAACTGACCTTGTCTTTTTTGTTCTGCATGCACATACCTATGCTTATTATCTTGTGATAGCATAACATTGTTTGTTCAGTCATTAGAATTTCTATTTCCACTTTTAAGAATAGGTGATGTTATTTTCCAGATGAAAAATGATTTAGAGGCCTACAAGCCTACAAACCTACACATAAGATTATGACACTTGTTATTTTCAAGTTAAAAAAAATTAAATAAAAGAACTTAAATGACAAATGTCAAGATCCTAATGTGTAGGCTTATGAGTAGGTCTCTTTATGTAGGTCTCGCAATCATTGCTCTTTCCAGATAGCATAGGCAGCTTTCTCTCCCCAAAAGCTATTAAAAATGCCAGTTAAATTTTTTTTTTTTTTTTTATTTATATTATATCTGTTGTGTGATGCTTATGGAGCTTACTGTTATACAGGCAAAAGTTGAGACGCTTGGAGGTAGCTTTGATCGAATATCGTGAGTCTCTTGAAGAGAGAGGGATTAAAAATTTGGAGGAAATTGAGAAGAAAGTCGCAGCTCACCGGAAACGACTGCAAGTGGAGTACGGGTTATCAGATTCTGGTGAAGATGGTCAAGGCAATAGTAAGTTCTTTCTTTCTGTCCGTCTTTCTGTTTTATGAAATTATGTTTTTGAAAGTCATACAAAAGTCGACTTCTTAACATCTCAACTGACACCAGGCTGACGATTTCTAATCATCAATTGCCTTTGTTATAAATTGGTTTAGATGTGATATTGCTTTATATTATTCAGACAAGCATATAGCATATTATATCAAATTAACAGTCATCCGTTTTAAGTTACATATCATATTCTGGAAGCCTGTTAAAAACTTAAAAAACAAAATCCATCACTGCCTATTTGACCATATTACATGGTTGCTTGTGATGATGTTAATTTACGTAATAGGAATTGGGATAAATTTTTTGCGTGACCTTAATGAATTATTTGTACATGTAAATATAATATGGTTAATTATTCAGTTGCATTTGGAGAAAAGATGGTATTCAAGAGGCAGAGTGAAAATCTGCTGTGTCTAGATATGATGCATGCTTTCATACATTCCCATTTTTCATTCGTTGCTCCGCCCCTTCCATTTTCATTCACCTTTACCAAGTACACTACTAATTTCCTGCAATAATATGGGAAATTATATCCCTACATTCTACAATTGTTGATGCAACTTATTTATTCAAGATCAAGCTTTTAAATTGGTTATTTTATATTTCAGAAAGAATCTCTTCAGATAGAAGAGATAGACATGATGTCCCGAGGAAGCGCCACCGCAGCCATAGTCCAAGCCACAGTCCGCAACAGAAGTTATCAGGCAAAGTCAGAGATAGAGAACATGATTTAGATAGGGACCGAGACAGACAAAGAGATAGAAGTCGTGATTTTGATAGTGATAGAGGAAGGGACCGGCACCGGGAAAAGAGTGGAAGCAGAGAGAGGGAGGATCGTGATAAGGAGAGAGGCAGGGACAGGGACAGGAGAAGACGGATCAATTAAGAACATTTCACAAACTGTGATGTGGAAGATCTGTCAGCACAATGATTTGCAGATTGGTTTGTAAGAAGAGTTTCGGAAAGTGTGTTGTCATCATGGTTGGATTTTGACAATGTGATACCTGGTGGATGATAGGAATGAAGCATCTGCCAGGAAATTGTGTTATAGACAATCTTTAAAAATGTTGAATAGAATCCGGTCTACACACCCATAGTTTAAACTAGATGTAATTTTGAGATTTGAAGTTTCTAACTGTGTTGATGAATTAGTCTTGGGGTTGTGCTGCACATTGCGTATCAATAGGGTTCTAGCTTTGGAACTCATCATGGACGAAATGAAATAAACTCTTAATGACAGAACTGGCATAGGATCTTTGGGAAAATTCTCCCGTTGACTTGGGGAAAACGTTAATTACTACTCTGTCCGGTCTTTAATATAAATATCATTTGATCAATTTCACTTCCTTTAAGAAAAGTAGGTATGTTAGTTATTTGTATTGGAATTGTAAATTTTAAGTGTATATTTACCAATCTATCCTTTTGATCTTCTAGTCATTAATTGGTGTTTCTTTTCCCCACAAACACAATGGAGTATATTAAATAGGGTTAGTTGTGTAAAATTTAGAAAATGTGCTTATGTTTAGGATCAAAAAATTTTGATCAAATGGTGCTTATATTAGGGATCGGAGGGAGTATATATTATTGTTAAGATTTTGTTATTAGTTGATATTAAAAGCATTTCTTCGCAAGGGAGAAAATAAATATTTAGTGATTATTCAAAGCAATACTAGTGGAAATAATGAGATGAATCAAGCAAACGTCTTTTAGCATGTTATGACTTATATCCATATGTTAAAAGTTGATTTTTTTTTATTTTTTTTTTTGTCTCTTGCAAAAGCTCTGGCAACGAAAACTTTAATTAAGCTTATTGGCATAATCAAAATTTCTAAAACTTACACCCTAATGTCATATTAGTTGTTTAACTACAAATACGAACCTTTGTAAGAATTATAAAGAGGGAAGAGAAGAGAAATGTTATTGAATCTGTGTGGGAAAACCCCCAATAGAAGGAATTGTGTTGATGAATTTCAAAGCAGAAGGACATCATCTATAGTTGAAGGTTCTTTTGCAATTTTGTAATGTTTGAAAAGATATTGAGACTTTATGCACCCGTAATCACAAATCCTCTGTTCATACCTCGAGGCTCAATCACAGAAACCTTAGCAGATGATAATATTCACCTGTTGTGCTGTATGTGAGTGATGGTAACACTCAAGTCATTGCATAAGGTGAGGGGTGTAACAGCCCGATTTTCGTAAGCCAAAAATATTTACTTTTACTTATTAAAGTTACCAAAAATTGAGGCCATATTTTTTTTTTTTTTGTAAAACATTGTTGACATGTTTGAAAACATTATTGAAAAGTCCTTGGTGTGAGAACACCCTTTTTGAAAACCGAGTTGTTACTAAAACTGTTCATTTCATTCAATATTCGTTTCCATAAAAAGCTTGATTCCAAATCATCTTAACAGTTTTCAGAAACTTCTCATGAATTAAAAGCACACAAAAAGATACTACACACGTCAAATTGAAACTTGGCTCAATTACATAATGGCTCATGGCATCGGTAACCCTTAACTCAACCCTCACCACTGCCTAAGCTAATTACGCTATCCCTAAACTTTCCTATTGAAAGCAAGCGGGTGTAGCTCCTTGTCCTTCTTACGTCATCTTCTCGCCCTCGAGGACGATGCCGCTTGAGTGGTGGTTTCATCAATGTTGTATATGTGAGACCTTTGTGCTACCCCATCGGCTACAATAGAACTTCTCTGCTGCTCGCACCGGACCTTCTCTTCATAGCTCTGGAAACCTTGTACATTGACTTGCCCCAAGTGTGGCTCCAGATTAACTCCGCTCAGTTGATGCTCCGAATCTGGAATCACAATCTCCGTGTAACCGGTCCATACCCATCCGCTTGGAGTATGTTTCAAGCCTCTCCCATGCTTATTCCATATGGCGATATCCATGCAATACTCCATCTGCCCGTTGAGATACCAGCCACACCGATATGCCAACGAACAGGAGAGAGTAAGCGATCCGAACGACGAATCGTCGACGGTGTGGAATTACGATAGACAAGATAAAAGGACCATACAAACACACAATACAACATACAAGCACACAATGATCAAGTATGTTATCACATTATTGTCAGTCTTATCATCGTTACTATTATCTTTCATTATCTTTTCAAACTTAATTTCCTTTCTCATAAACATTCTTTCTTTCTCAATCCTTTTTCCCTCTCCTACTCATAATCTCTTCATACAAAATATCATCGGGGTACTCATTTCGTTCTCGGTTATCACTCACGTCTACATCTCCTCGGTCATCCACCCAACCTAGTCGGAAGCAAACAGGAGTACAAGACCTTTACCGTGCGGGCACGACAGCTGTCTCAACACATAAATGGTCCCAGACCAGGAGGACTCAGCCTCAATCAATAATATCAATTCATAAACATGGCACACTGTCTCACTACAGTGGCAAACAAGATGCCCCACTCCAGTCCCTCTCACTGTTCTTGATTTGCAATCTAGGGGGCGACGGTATGTTTCTAGTGGGCCCGCAGAACTTACCACGGCATTAGACCCAGTCCCCACCACGTTAGTGCGCCACCTGTGGAGTTCGTTCTGCCTAGAAACACACTCTAGACTTCTTGACGTTTCACCGTCATCGTCCTCCCCTAATGCAATCTCCTCCTAAGTATCCCCAGATACTTATGGTTCCTTCCTCTCCACTACTTCGCACTCTCATATCTCACCGCAGTATGTCTTTTAAGGTCTTTTATCTTGCTAATTAACCTAAGGTCGGCCCGTCCTTCGTGCAACCCTTCAACGAGTCCCGACCACTAACTTTGCACAGCCTTTCTCTCATCATTTCTCACATAGCACAGAGCTGAGATCACATCACAATCTCAATTCTCATCTCATTTCTCAACATACCTTCCACCATCTCTCTTAACAATCACATTCAGAATCTCTTCTCAAACAATCCTTTCACAACTTTCTCAAAACACCTTTTTATAAGCTTTTACAAAACCTCACTTCATAAACATTTTCATAAAAACCCCCCCTTTTGTAAATTTTCTCAAAAATCTAGTTTCACAACTGCTCAAATCTCTTTTCACGAAGTTTCTAAAATTTCTTTTCACAACCTTCCACAAAATTTCCTTTCAAAAACTTTCCTGAAAATACTTGTTATAATATTTCTCAAAAAACCTCCTTTCAAAAACATTTTCAAAAGACTTTCTTTTCACAAACTCTTTTCTAAAAATTTCTTTTCACCATTTTCCACAAAACTCTTTTCAAAAATATTTTCAAAAAGCTCTTCTCAAAAACCTTTTCAAAAATTGCTTTTTAAAACCTTTTTCAAAAGTAATATATTTGCTGAGCGCTAATGGAGGAGCAAGCTCAACTCAACACTAGTCTCAGACTAAAACCAAAAACAAAGGAGCCCAGCTCCGCTCAAATCACATCTCATGTCAACATCACTCTCCCCAGCTCTGGCTCGTCCTCATCATTATCCTCAATTTCATTCCCCAATTCTCAACTCTTTCTTTGTTTCTTTCTTTCCATCTTTCAACCTTATTTTCATTCTTTTATCCTCATCAATTACTCCCACCATTTCATTATTTCAACTTACTTTCAGGACGTAACAGACGTCCATCAGCATATTACTCATTTTCATTAATAGCAATAAATAACATAAGACATAATTAAATAAATATATGAAATCATGCTATCATTTACACAAACATCACACAACAATGTGGTCTTCGTCACCTTCGTATAAGTGACCACACAATCAAACAATTGCCACTTATACTACTGACTCTAACCACTTAGTTCCGATCTTTGAGATGATACGGAACATCCTACTAAATCTCCTAACTACCACAGTGTCTTAGGAAAGCTTCTCTCTCACCTGAGGTCCAGCTATTAAATGCGTACCGTCTCCGCGTATCCTTTGTGCTACCTGCTGCCCCAATCCCTTGTCTTTAAGATTCCTCGTACTAAATAAAATATACTTATGTTATTTTCTTGCATTAAAAATCTTTTCTTAACTCGTAACTTTCGGTTCCTTATTACAAAACTTGAAACATGATTGTTTTATTGGAACAACTCTCATTCTCTCTAGTACTGTAAATCTTTTTAAAACCATTTGAAAACATTCCATAAAATGATTTAAATCGATTTATTTGGTTGCTGGTCCATTTTGGACAGCACCTCAATTATGTTCGAGAACACCGAAAAATTCACCGGTTTCAATCCGGGTTTTGCTCAAATCCATTACCCTTTTGAAAACCAAACTTTGAGTCTCCTAAACTCAACTTAGAAATCAAGAAAACAATTTTAAATAAACTTGGACAGTAAGGAATAGTTTCACAAAATCAATTTTATAAAACCCGAAAACATCGTAAAAACTCGTTTTTGTTTCAAATACTTTGAAAAGTCAGGTTTTGTTGTAAAACACACCTTAATTAACCACAAACATAATCTCACACACTTAAATAAATTAAATCAAATCAAATAGATCTCAAAACCACATACATACACAATGTACCTTGGTCACTCAAATCATATAAACAAATAATCAATTACAAATCGACACTTAATTCGATTATTTAATTAAATCGCATGCAAACATTCATTCTCAAGCAAATATTTCACAAATCAATCACTTAAGTAAATCATTCAACACATAATTAATTTAAAATCATTTCATTTTCATAAAACAAAAACACTCACATATATCTAGCCCATAAACCGAATACATACACATAAATCAACTTAAACACAAAACTTATTCCTAATCAATTAGCTTAACACAACATACATGCATTATTCCTATGTTACTTCATGGAGAAGAATTCTAACCTAATTAGCATGTATAGACCGAAACACTTCACAAATCAAAGCAAGATTCATGCATCATCAAACATACAAAAGCATGCAATTATTTATTCCTTTTTCCTTGACAAAACCGTGAGCTATATCTTTGAAAATTAGTCAAACTTTAATTTATTTTTCTTAGCTTAAATCAAATCAAAAATCATCCAAGAGTATAAAACATATATCAAGTCCTCACAACATAATAGCATGGATTTAATTTTCATTAGACATGGCCGAACACATCATGCATGAAATCAACACTTAAACTAATTCATGTTCATGCAAGGAGAATCATTTTAAAGCTTATTTTTCCTAATTTCTTTCCAAAACCGAGGCATGCATCCAAGAAAACATGGTTTTTCATTTGAATTTATCATGCAAGAATTAAATCCTTAAGCTTTCTTAGCAAATCATGCAAGAATCATATATTAACACAAACACTTTAACTTATTTCTCAAAAGAATATGAAAATAACTTTTCAAGATTCAATACTCACATGCATGTACTTGAATCATGTAGATCAAGTCATCACATGAAACATAAGAACACAAATCAAGGACAAAAGTCATTTTAAATGAAAAGGAACCAAGACCAAGACATAGTCTAAGAAAATAGGAAAACTTTTGTTTCAAAATTAAAGATCAAAACACAAATCAAAGGTCAAAAATCATTTTGAGTGAGAGAAAGATCAAACCGTGACATGCATACAAGAAATCAAGATTTTTACACTCAATTTAGACATACAAAATTCAAGCTTCATGTTTTCTCAAAGCTCAACCATAGATCAAGACATGCAAAAGAAGATCAAAGCAAAAATATAAACTTAGGCTCAAGTCTTCAAGCAATCGTGAGAAATAAGTTAGAAATTAATCTTCCTAAACATAGAAGTAGCATGGAATCACTTAGATCAAACTAAAAACATAAGACCTAAATTTTCTACTCATGGCCGAATCATGTTAGCTCTTGATTTGGTGATTTATGAGTTCATTTAGTCCTAGAGATCCAAGATCAAAACATAAAGATAACATGCATGACACTTAGACCTCAAGATCACTCAAAATAGTTACATGTATCACAAAATTAACCAAAGTCCATTAAAAGTCTTTTACAACACAAAATCATTCAATTTAAAACTCTATCTACCTTAATTCCTAACTTAAATCTTCAAATCTCCTCTTCTTCTCCTCTTGGTTTGCTACAGCCTCTTCTCTTCTTCTAGGGTTAATGGGGTTTCTCCTTGATCTTTGTAGAAAGATGTGTGTGGAAGGAAGAAATCAAGGGGTTTGGGTTAAAGGGTTGGATTCTCACTCTCTTTTCCTTTTCTTTTCCTCACGGCCTCCTCTCTTTCTCTCTATGGGTTTCAAGAGCTTGAGAGTGCTCTTGAAACTAAGTGTGTTTGTGTTGTGATGGAGTGAAGAATGAGTCCTAACCAACACTCATTCCTACTGTTTAAGATCAAAGGCAAAGGTGTGGAAATTTCCCTTCCTAGCCTCGGTTCCTAGTAGAAGTTGGAGGGCAATTCGGTCAAGCTCAAAGTTTGCATGGATTGTGTCTTATCAAGGAGACATGGAGGTGAGAAAGTCCTCCTTAGGCTTCATAAGTCACTTAACCTAGTCTCCTCCTATTTCTATTTAGTTTTCATTTTCTTAATGCTTAAGAAAATTGCCTCCTATTTGGTTCTTTTATACCTCACATGGCCGAACCACATACACACACTCATGCACATGTGATTTTATTTTCATCAACACATAGCATAAACTCATGCATACACCTAACACACTCAAGCATGCACATAATTGAAATTTTGATGGCATCATGTTCACACGACCCACACATACATATAGGCATCCTACATACATTCATTCATGCATCATACACGCATAGGTTCACATACATTTACATACATCGTATTCTTTTCAATAATTAAACCCTCATATAGTCCTAAGCACATTTATACATACCAAGACCGTAAATACACACACGTATTATACATGTAAACATACACATATCCATAAAATAATTCTTGTTCATTCAAAGTGACCCATACAAAGATTGCAAATATTTTATAAAAACATCTAGCATATAAACTTAAAAAAAAAAAACGAAATTTCTAACTTTTGGACATTATTTTAGGAAATCATTTCTTTATAAATCACCCATCATCTTTGAAAACGTGAGTTTAAGAAAATCATTTAAGAAAATATTCTTTCAAAACACTCTTCTCAAAACAATTTTCTCAGAAATAAATTTCTTTAGTGTTTTAAATTAATATGAGGAATTTACGGGGTGTTACAAGGGGCGTTATAGAATCTTTGTGAAGACCATTGATATTGCTGTTGGGAATTGCTTGGATGGCTTTGCTGGGGTCTTGACACTTTCCAATGATCCATGTCCTGGATACAACATTGAGCAGATGCTTCTTCAAAGCTATCAATTTTTATGGAGTTTATGGCGCTTGCATATTATGTTTTCCCTTTGATATTCTTTGTACTAGTTTTTTTCCTTCTTTTGCACTGCTTATCTTATGTTTAGTGAAAGCCTAAAAAGCATTCAACCTGCTTTAACTATATAGGTTAACAGCTCAACTCCTAACACTTACCAAACCATGCATAATATTGAAATCATAGCAGAGAGTTTTCTGCACATACACAGGTTATTGAATTAACACTACTTTGAATGGCTTGTGAAATTCAAGGAGTTCACTTGTTGAGAACCATGGACGGTTTTCAAAAAATGACCTATGATTGAAGGGTTCTCTGCATTTTAGCCTTTAATATAATGAAGAAGTAGAAAGATGTTTCCTTAATCTTTATTTTATGTTATGAGGTTTATGTAAAAAGTATTCAAGTTATACTTCAGGTATTGTGCTGTTATTTATAAGTTTTTAATTCAATAATGTTGTCATAATTTTTTCTGTCTCAACTTCCCTTATATGGTTTTCCTTTCCTTCAGCTTGCAGAGAAAGGAGACAAATTTATAGAACTTCTTCGTGTTGTCAAAGGGATGAATGTAACTTTGAGTGGAACAAGTGCTGATGAACAGCTAAAGAATAATGAATGCACCCCTGCAGATTTGTGCTACTCTCTGCAGGTAAATTTGTTCTTGTGTGTTATCCTGCTACATGTGTCTAAAACAATGAATATGCAAGTTGAGATTTCTTGGGGGCGTTGCAGGAGGAGACATCGTTTGCTATGCTCGTTTAGATAACTGAGCGAGCCATGGCTCATTGTGGCACGAAACATGTCCTTATAGTCGGCAATGTAGATTGCAATGAGCGCTTGCAACAGATAATGAGAACAATGTGCTATGAAAGTGGTGGAATGTTGCATCCCCCTGTATGATAGGTAGTGCATTGATAAATGATAATGGTGCAATGATAGCTTATACCGGTCTCCTTGAATTTTCTCATGGTGCATCAACTCCACAAGAGGAGTCTACATTCACGATTAAAACCATGATTTAAAACCATGATCCTACCGTTAAAAAACAAGTTCAAAATTGGAAGAACATATGACAAAAGGGAATGACTAATGGTTTTGGTAGGGAAAAGAGGAGGCCCTTCAACTACACCACCTACTTGAAGACTTGAGTTTCCATCTTAGCACAACAAAAACCAGATTGAAGAAACTTTCCCACCTCAACAACACTCTCTATGTGCCAAACTATGGGAAACTCAAAAGCTACCCACCAATTTTGCCCACTTACCCAAATTAAAACCACCCTAAGCTATCGTGAGGATACTGTTGTTGAGGTTCCTAAGCAATTGGCTAAGCCTCCTGGTAATCTCAATTTCTATTTTGCAATATCAGAATACTTATTTATTTTCCAAGAAAAAGTAAAAATTTCCCTTTTTTCTTCATTGAGCTCTAATTTCGTTTTTACATTATAATAACCATGATTGATGTTGTTTTTCATAAATAAATTGCTCTAGTTCAAAAGTACCTGTGTTAATTCAAGTGTTAATTCAAGTGGAAATTTGCGTTTTTTATTCAAAACTCTTTATTTAAAAAAGCCATTTAATTAAGTTCATACATACATACAACTAAGTAAAATAAGTTCAAGACTTCAGTTTTGGAAGACATGTTCCATTCAGGTGTTAAATCTCATAGTTGAAGCTTCTCCATAATAATCATCACAAAAATAAACATAGGTTACAAACATAATCACTCGAGGTTCCCAATGGAAAAGGGTAATAATATTCTAGCACAACTAATGTCCTATTATGAGGGTTTCAGTTCAATATTTGGTGAGGTTTGTAGTCAACCCAAATCCAAATGGAAATAGAGGATCATAATGTTTATCCCCAACATTCATTGGGAGCTGGTCAACTGTCTTGAACCATGTTCTTGCCAACTTGCCAGTGAATCCATAGTCACCAAAGAGAAGGTCAGCAACACCTTGTCCTTCAGTACCAGGAAGCCATGCAGCTACGAGTGCATCTATTTTGGATAGATATGGCTGAATCACAACCGGGCGGCCGGTGACGAGAACGACTACACATTGGGTATACCCACATACATTAGTGATAGTGCTTGGTCCTGGCTCGGCTATAGTAAGATTCAAGCTGTCTCCAAATGTTTCTGCATAATTTTTTTCTCCCACGACAACTATGGCATGGGAGAATTTGTTCGACTTGACAAAGTTGGCGTCGGGATTTTCATTGTAGACAACTTCAGTGGCAGGAGCAACAGTTTGTTTTACAGCATCAAGGATTGTTGTGCCTGTTAACAAAATGGAATTGTATCATTTATTAACAAGTGGTTACAAGATGTGAAAGTTCTTCATGTGAGCCCATTCAGTATTAAAGACTGTTCAAAACTGAGCTTTTAACATGTAAATGACTGCATTAAATTTGGAATTGATCAAAGATTTGAAAATTGAAAGTACTCCACATATAACATTGATAAACTCAACCACCGTGGGATATGTTTCTTAAATTGTAGGTTTTCGGAGTGATTGTTAAAGACACGTTGTTGACTTACCAGATGTGAGATCATTACCACCAAGCCCCTGCCAGGTAATGGTCCATCCTCCACATTGATAACCCAAATTGTCGGCATGACTTCCTGCCACTAGTATTTTTCCAACTTTCTTGGGAAGGGGAAGCACTGGCTTCTCTGCAGATTTTCCATTCTTTAGCAACACAAGGGATTTCCGTACAGCTTCCCTTGCTAACTCTCTATGTTCCTGTTTAAGATATAATACTTGATTAAGAAACAAGCTCTTTCCATCTGAAAGAAATGGATAGAGTACCCAGCATATATGTTCATATGACATCCACAAGAAAATGTACCTTGCTTCCAAGTTGAGATGCCAGGCTTAGATCAGCAAGTGGATTTTCAAATAGACCCATAACAAATTTTACTCTTAGGATTCTTGCCACGGCATCATCAATCCTGCTCATCGGGATAATATTGTTCTTTACTTGATAGGTTAGGTCATCAAGGAACACGGTGAAGTTATAGGGAACCATAATCTGTAAGATAATGCAAATGTAAAATAAAAGTTAAATTGATAATACTACATTTTCTCGGACTCGAAATTTTAGTTCTTTCTTTTTCTACTTCAAAATGACAATGGTATTTACCATATCAATTCCAGCACTGACACCGGCTTGAACAGAGTATGAATAGTTGGCACCAGGAGGAGAGGTAATCCGATCAATACCCTGCCAATCTGATATGACAAAACCCTGAAAGATGGCAGAAAAAGCACATCATATGAATTATCTTCACTTATTTTTTTCTGGACTTGAATTTTTACATTAGAGAACTAATCAGAAAAATAATATTACCCTGAACCGCAATTTGTTCTTGAGGTAATCAGTGACCAGATCACGGTTAGCATGCATCTTCTTTCCATTCCAGCTAGAGTACGAGACCATTACTGTTGCAACACCCTTGATGATAGAGTCATAGTAGGCTGGCATGTGAATCCTAAGCAATTCATGGAAACTAATCACAGTATTGTTCTCATTGATACCCTTATTTGTGCCACCATCTCCCAAATAGTGCTTTGCACAAGCTGCAACCTTGTTCCTGGGTAAAGTACTTAAAATAAGGGACATTCTGATTTAATAATTTAAGGCTTCCTCAATTTATATAAGAAAAATGATTTATAAACCTACAAAATTAACTTACAAATAGACCTACGTCATAAAGGAAGTGAGATGTGTCACTTGCTTATTATTGATTGGTTAACAAGTGACATGTCACTTTCTTATGGTGTAGGCATGTTTGTAGGTTGATTTTGTAGATCTATTAATCATAATAATAGCACAAGGAATGCCAAGAGTGTATGCACCGAATGAATCCTAGCGCTACTGGATATTTTTTATTTTTTCGATACCGAGAAAATCATATCATTACATCAAATAAAATGACAACCGGATGGTTCCAGTCTCCAGTCATTTGGATACTAAAGCTGATGAACCCAACCAAACACCACATGGTCAGGACCATCCAAAGCAGCTTTTGGATACAATACCTTTCTTGCACTTCATTTTCTTCTGCTTTATTTTTTTTAACTTATCTTTTTATGGATGCAAAATCTGGTGAACCCTTTCTTTATGTTTTGGAATAAAATGATGCTTTGATTGATAGGGGAATATGTGCCCACAGTAAGGTCTGCCACTTAACCAAAACATCCTAATATTCCAAGGCATTGAAACTTAACATGTGTCATCAGAAATTGAAATTTCAAGTATTGATAGTGTAATATTGCTTACAGGAGTAAATGTAATTAACACTTTTACTTGGAAACAGGAAACAACAACAACAACAACTAAGCCTTTGTCCCACTAGGTGGGGTCGGCTACATGGATCAAACGACACCATAAAGGCCTATCATAAATCATGTCTTTTGATAAGGCATTGATTGCCATATCCTTCTCAATAAGGCACTACTTGGAAACAGGAAAAAACCAAAAAAAAAAGAAAAGAAAGAAAAAGTAATTAAGAAGGCATGTAAAATATGCTGTAATATAGTGCTATTACCAAGAAACATAAAAAATGGAAATTCAAAAGAATGTATAACTGTATTTTATGTTGTAAATAAAATGTATTTTCTGATAATTAAAGCAAGCTCTTGATAGAAGATCACTAACCTTACAAGGCTAGTTACCACCATCATCTAACATAGGAATTTCAAGTATTAAAAGACTCAAGGAAAACACATTCATTCATCAATCCATGTTCAAATCAAACTATATTTTTCTGCATTATCTAGCTACAAACAAGAACCTTACTTGCCAGCAACAAAGGGAACTCCCTTCTTATTGGAATTTCCAGAGATTTCTCCTTGCAAACCATGGATAATTTCAGTCATAGTTCGAACAATCTTAGGGTCCTCGCTGTAGCTTTCGTAGCATCGTCCCCACCTTGGATCTCTGCAGACCTGCGGATGAATAGTCAAGCAACATATTATCAGGACTAAATCAATCTATACGTAATTTGAACAACAGAATACTAAAATTCTTCTTAATTACCGCGATACATGGAGCAAAGACATATGGAATTCCAGTAGCTCTAACTTCAAGGGCAGTTGCATCTCCGATCTTCTTGATAAGCACTGGATCCCTGGTAAACAGAAGATTTCATCATAATAAAAATGTTAACATTTTAGGGTTGGGGTTTAACGAAAACTTTAACATTTCCAGATATAGCTTCAAACAAACCAGGTAACTACAATAAGAAATAAATCTAAAAAGGATTTCATGGCTACTCATTGTTTATTTTATTTTTTTGGTTTATTCCATGACTCTACTCATTTTGACATGTACAAAATAACTTGCCTGGTAACTCCTAGCCCAACATTGTGAGGAAAAACGGTAGCATTGTAGACATTATTGTGGCCATGAACTGCATCAATGCCATAAATCATCGGAATCCCAAGGCGAGTAGACAATGCTGCAGTTTGGATCTGATTCACCATTTGCACCCAGGTCTTGGCATCTGCTTTTGGAGCTGGAACACTCCCTCCCCCACTCAGCACACTCCCTGTCCATCAAAATGCATATCTATAATGTCACCCACACAGAAAGCACTAGATTTATCTAAATCTTTGACCATTGACCATCTGATTCGTATTCTTAGACATAATTGTTATAGGGACTTCAGTGTTAAAAGCACTCGAGTCCCTCTGACATTATGTTAAAGAATCCAAATCCCTCACACCCAGGCTTTTCTTACCTGGTGCGTAAAGTTTATGCAGATTTTCGCGGATGGCCTACATTTTGTGATCGAGTTAGCTCCGATACCATCTTATTAAATGTGGTTGAGCTCAGCTCAAAGGGCGAGGGTTGGCCCACATTTCGTGATCGGGGGTTAGCTCCGATACCATCTTATTAAATGTGGTTGAGCTTAGCTCAAAGGGCGAGGGTTGCCCGATCATTTCACAGGCTAATCTTTGGCCATTGCCCATCCAATGTGGGATCTCAACATCGATTCAATGACAAGAGCACAACACTTACCAATGAAGTACTTCTTCATAACATCAGGAGTAGCAACACTCCTTTCAATCTGTGTCATTTGGCCTATCTTTTCCTCAAGAGTCATCCTCTTCATCAAGTCTTTGATTCTGGCATTCACTCCCACCTTTGGATCTTTATACTTCAAGTGTTCTGCTGCTTCTGATAATGAGACCATGCAGCTCAGTAGCATCATGAGAATAATAACAAAACCCACAATGGGTATTGAACAAGATCTCAACATTTTGAAACTTCAACTTGCAAATCTATTACCAATCTGCAGATAACAAAGTAACAGAATCAAACCAAAAAAATAAAAATAAAAACACACTTCAGCAAGTGGATCAAACAGTAGAAGAATGGCATCACAGAAAATCTTTGCTAAATAGTAAATACCAATAACAAGTGAAACTCATTAACTTATTACTATTACCAAGAATGAAGTAAGACTAGAAACAAAAACATGCAGTTTAAAAACCCATGACAACGAGCTACTATAGATGTTTGAACACCTATGTTTTGAAGCTCTGACAACTAATGTAAAGTTTAACAAAGAAAGAGAACTAAAAGTATAACGTGTGCTCTAAAAACATGCTGTACCTCACTCAAGGGTGTAATGATTAATGAAAGGAAGATAGAATGTATTACTGATTTGATATAATAGTGCAATACTGGGCATGGAGTGAGGAGTGGGAGCAACTTATTTGTGATATAGAGGCACTTGCTGGTCCCACCCATCTAATTTTATTAATGTTATTTATCACTCTTCCCTTGATTCACGGTCCAGGGGATTAAGAAATAAGTAATAGTAATATACACGTAGATTAAGAAATAAGTACTATGATATAAGAATTTGGTATATTTTGATTAAATTATCTTCAATTAATAATTGGAAAGAGTAATAATAAATGTATTATATTGAAAAGAGATGAAGAAATAGATGATGAAAAAGATAATGTAATAAATAATAGTATACTTGAAAAAAAAATGTATAAATAAGTATTGAGTTTTTAAAAGAAGTTAACTTATGAGACAAAATAAAAAACCTAAATGAGCATGACTTATGGGACGAAGGGAGTATTAATTAAAGAAAAATAATTGGTTGAATCAATAATTTTTAGAAGATAAAGATAAAATTTAAAAAAAATATTATGAAATAAATAGAAATTAATGATATAGACTAATGTTGTAACGTTGTTTACACTCTCCTCTATCATTTAAGTGTTTTATTTTTTGTTAAGAATAAATGTTCAATAATGCATGAAGGATAGATGATATATTAAGGTGTAAATGCATCACCATTTTTTTCTATCTAATAAAAATATAATTGTGATGCTTATATTGTTTTAAGAAATCCACAAAGTTTAATTTTATTGATCCGACCCGGGTCGCGTGTCTGGCTATGGCAGGTGAATCTCGCAACATGAATTTTCTGCATTCACAATAACTCGAACTCGAAACCTTGCTTAAGCGAGACCGAACCGCTTACCACTCGTCCCAACCCATGTTGGTATTTATTTAAGCTTTTGTTAACACTTACATGTATTTTTCGAAATTTTTCAAAAAAATAATATTGCGGATTTATGTTTATTTTTTTTTTATATTTGTAATTGTAACAATAATAAGTGTTTTTGACTTTAATAATCAACTCAATTAATATTAAGGTTATGAGACAAAAAATGTTGAAATTCAGATAGTGATGGCACCTTTTTTTTTTAAAGTAAATTTTATTATAAAAAAAAACAAATGTTTTTGGCTATTTACCTTGTTAGGCAGTACGTATTATTTAGATTTTTTTCTCCATAAAGGATCCTGTGGACGGGATTTTCAAATTTCAACGACTCTTTTAGGTGGGAGTAACTACATTATCAATAAAACGTGCGTTGCTCAAACTCACTTGGTTCTTTTACTAATTGGTTTCGAGTTTGAGTCTTGGGTATGAAGCAACATCCACTGGGAGACTCCTACCGCTTAGTGCAAGCTCAGTTGGGTCAAACCACATAAGTCAGATTCTGAATAAACCAAATTCGGATACCGGTTGGTGTAAAAAAAAAAAAAAAACTACATTATCATTTTGTCCTTCATGATTTTCGTCAGCATATGAATCGTCTGATGCTTTTTTGTCCTCAAGTTATTTTTTATGTTACAGTCCTCAAGTTATTTTAAACTTTCAAGCCGATCCTACAATTTCTTTTTATTTACGGGGTCTTGCTAGTAAGGGTACTTAACATTTAATAGGAAAAATATTCATAAATTAGCATTTATTTCTCTCTCGAGAATCTCAAAAAATGCATTTTCCAATATTTTTTATCTCTTTTTAGTTGTTTATCGAGTGCAATAAGAAAACTTGTTAGCATTTGCCTTATTTATAACTTACACCATGTTTGTTTGGATGATTTTGGCGAAGGAATAATTGGGGGAGAGAAAACAAGGACAAAAACTTGGGAGAGAGAACAGAGAGAAAATGAGAGGAGAGAAAATAAGGTGGATCCCGCCATAAAATTTTTTCTCTCTCCATAGAAGAGAGAATAGGAGGAAAATGAGTTTTGACATGTAAAATTGCCTATTTGTTCTTCATTTATTCAATTTACTTGATTTTTTTTTATAAAAAAAATTAATTGGAAAAAATAAAGTTTTTTTTTTCGATTAAAAAAATGTTTTTTTTAATATTTTGGACTCAAAATTTTTTTCGTGTAATAAAAAATTGAAGTAAAAAAAAATATTTGGCTATATTAAATATACATACATGTGAAAAATAAAAAAAATATTTATCTCTATTTTGTAAAACTTGTAATTTTGCCCATGCGATGCACGGGACGAGAATTTTTGTGGGGTTTGATTATGAAATGAAAGGAAATGGTTAATTAATTATCATTAATTTTTGAATTGGAATTTTCATAATTAGAATCATATATAATGTAGTCATACCTTGCATAATATCTTAAAAGATAAGTGATATTTTTCAAGATATAATTAATACGATGCAACTTGAGAAGTGTTAATACAAAACCAAATAGCAAATGGATTAAACTTTTTATTTTATCAGGTAAAAGAAACTTTTATTAAAAAAGATAATTACCAAATGTTTATCAAGGATGATAAGACCCAATCACTGTATAAAAATAATTAGAAGAGTTCCTAAAATACAATATCCCATAGTTTCATAGCATAATCATGTTGCGAACCTGCAAATTGTAAACCTAAAAGTTACTTTCCTATTTTATTTTGGTTTGTTAACAAAATCTAAATAAAACCGAAAACACTCATTAACACACAACTGAGAAACATAAAATAAATTCCATAACCAAAACAAAATTAAAAGTAAAAACTTTAGCTACAATAAGAAAAATTTGGCATTAAGCCTGTCATGAAATCTCGTTAGCAGTTTAGACTCATCTTATAGCATATTTTCGCTCATAATGGTTAAGTCTCTTAGATCTAAAAAAAATACATAATGTAGCACCAGCAACAATATCATGATTTTATATTAAAAAAAAAAAAGAAACTTCATTTCAGTCAGCTAGCTCTCTCACCATCATTCTGAAATCCTGGTGACCTTTCCTTCTCCCGTATGCTCATGCTCAGCTGAAACAATAGAGAGCAGATCAACATCTTCATGGCAACACAGAAACCATGATCAACGGTGAAAAATATATAAAATTGAGGAAATAATAGACGATATCAATATTATGACCTCAATCTTTATCATAAAAAATTTAAAAAATTCAGAGTTTAATATTTATACCAAATGGTCATGTTAGTCTTGTAAGTGAAGCATACCTTGTAGTCATGTGTTGTTGTTCTATAATGTCTAGTGTATGTTGAGAATCATAGAGATAGGCAATCCTATACACACAAAAGTACACAACCCTCCTCCACCAAGGGTTTAAACTTAACTATCTATGTTTTCCTTACTATGGCATAAATTTCACATCCTAAAAACTAATGCAACAAAATACTGATAAGGCAAATGAAAGTGGAATAAAAATATAAAGAAACAATAAATATATAAAGTTATCTAGCATTTCCATCTCTATAAAATTGATCTTCTCAAGATTGTTTACATGGGAACAAATCATAAAATAATCACCTGAATTGACCGCACTAAGAAAGAATAAACTATTACAATTAGAATATATCAAGCAACAAAATAAAATTGGAATAGAGCATATATAGTAAAGCTCTTGAGATTTGAGAGGGAACAATAACAAAAGAGCATTGAAATTGTTTTTTCAAACTAAAACTACCCTATAGTCATATCGCTCTTATATAAGTACATATGATTGCATTGCTGCAGCAACTTAGAGATCAACCCCCAATAGGAAGTGGGTTTTTTCACAATTACTCACAAAAACGAATGTATATAAGCATTACTCACAAAGTGAAATTTTGATGAACACTTTATGTGCATTTCTAACAATTAAAACCAATCACTCAAACAACTAAAAATGAAACTACAGTTTCGTAATCAAATAGATTAATATAAAAGTATAAAAATTAGTACTCCAAATTTTGCCAAAACCAATCTCATTATTGCATCAAATAGTCAGAAAATGGACATGCAGAAACTAAACACACATTCAAGCAAGGATGGAAACAGAGCCAATTGCCAAGTCTTCTCGGAGAAAACACAAACTCTATGCTCAATATGGTTACCTCAAATTAGCATTGGTTGAATATGAATCCATAAAACTCCTAGGATTCTCCTTACATTGCTCAAGCTTTAATATATCAAACCAATTAAAGCAATCAATACAGAATAAAAACTCATTTCTTATAACAGAAGCCACAAAAATAATCAGCATGCAACAGGAAGCAGCAGCAATAGCAAGTAGTGACAACTACTTAGAACAGTAGCAACAGCAAATAGACACAACAATAAACAACAACAAAAACAACTGTAACCTATTGATGAAAACTAACAAATACTCTCAGCCTCAGTTGCTAAATTATATCATATTTGGTGTATTTAAAAATGTAGCGATCCTTGATATCTTTTGTAAAAAGATTAACAAAAATCAGCATGATAGGCTCATCACGATACACATTCATTATCCATATGCTAACCATTAAAAAAAAGCATTTCAACAATGCAACAAAGTAGCATATAAAGAAGCTAAAACTGAAAAAAAAAATAAAGACCTATCACTCATTCAAAAAAAAAATAGAGATTGCAAATAACAAAATACAAATAGTGATAATGACATCAATCTTTCATAATTGTCTAAGCCTCTGTGCAGAGTCAGCAACACATGCTTACTATGTGGGAAACTAAGATATTAATAAAAAAAAAAGATCATACTTACTAAATGAATGCATTAGGATCTTGTTATTCGTGGTATTTAACTCTGTTCTCTTCCAATAAGAAACTTTCCACTGAAGAGTCATGGCTGCTAAATGGTGTGGTAGATATAGAGTAGTATATAATGAAGTTGGAAAACTTGTTAGAGGGAACAGTTTCCAAAGCCATTGAACTCTTCAACTGTTAGTCCAAATTCTCTTCTAGGATTCAAAATAACTTCAGTTTGATCATCTAACAATCAAAACCAAATATCATGTTGCTCCTCAAAGTATTATTATATCCATTTGGTCCTTGAATGATATTTTTTGACATCAAAATATTTCAGAAGTTTCTATTTACTTTGTCCAAGTTAATGTAATCACTTGACAATTATTTTGATCTTGCTAATCTTTTGAGGATTTAGATAGATGTTTCAAAAATATTTCAAGAACCAAATTGTGGTTTACTCTATTTGATATTTGAAAATGTCATTATGCATATAATGTTCTGTTCTTGTATGTCAATATACATATGATAAGTTTCAAGCCAAGTTACAAAAATAATTACCACCAAGGATTTTTATCAAACATGTGGTGTCCAATAGTTTTAGTGACTCAAAAATAATGCACCAAAAATCACACATTTCTCTTAGACATTTCTTCAAACAGAACATATGATATCTAAATCACCAAAACTTTTAACAATACAAAATAATTTTAGAACTAATGAAAGACAATTATTCAACAAAATAAAAAATACCCAAAATTAAAAGCAAAAAAAAATTATTTTTGAAAGTGTTGAAGAAAACCTACTGTGAGAGACATCATATATATGATCCTTGATGGTCATTAGCAAATGCTTCCCACGATCGGAGTCGACGTATGCTTGGAGTTTCTCCTTCGTAACATCGAAGTCTCTGTGGGTGTGGCATATTCAAGCTTCTCTTTCATCCTACACCAACAAATAAACACTAAAAGCTTCAATTTAAAGAAAAAAATAGAGGAATTGAATCTATGAAGGAAATGAAGAAAGTTGAGTGAAGTGAGAATGAATCAAGTTCCAAATAAGAATGAGGAGCAGCGGAAAACTACACAGAAGAGGATTTCCTATGCTGTCATCTTCACTCTCAGATTCGAAAGCAAAGAGAGAATGAAGGAATATAGGGAGAAAAGGAAGATGGAGAGAGCATAAGAAGGACCGAGAATGAATGAAAATAAAAAAAAACGAAAGAGAAATGAGACTTTCATAAGAAGCTTCTTCAATACTTTGTATTGAACGGATGAGATCAACTCAAACAAATAGTAAATGAACGAATATGATTGACATGGACTTAGGAGGGAAATATAGGATTAGGAGGGAAAACAATAGGATTAAGGAGGGAAATCACATTTACCTTCAACTTCTCCTAATATATAATATGTTGACAAGGGTTTAGTTGTCTTTTGACAAATTTGTTATTTTCTCTCTTCTCTCTATTCTCTCCAACCAAACGAAATGAAAGAAAACTCAACTTTTCTTTCTTCCCCATTTCTTCACATTTTCTCTCATACTAAATAACCACAAAATCTACCATTTTCTCACCATAATCTCTCTTCCCTGTTTCTCTCTTCCCATTTTTTCATGCAACCAAACAAAGCCTTAAAGTCATTTATATTTTTTTAGTATGCTTTCTAACTCCTAAAACTTAATAAAGACTACTCTTGTCTTATCAATATAATTTATTTTATATTCTTGTACAAATTAATTTTTTCTCATACAAAATTTATTTTTCTTCAAAAATAATTTAGTTTTACCGTATTATTATTGAGAACAAATAGACCAAGTATACTTGAAATTTATATTAGTGACATAGACATTTCTTGAGGACATAAATATCATTTTCAATCCTAGGAAGAACATTTTCGTTGGTAAATTAATCATCTATTAAATTGAGGAGGTGCAAGTATAATAGTGAATGTCAAAAAAGGGAAGTGAGTGTCATTTCTAAAACTTGATGAAAATGTTTGTGGCATCATGGCAAACTTTAAAGATGACAAATGGAATTTATCCTTTAATTTATGTTGTCGTGGGTATGAAAAAAACTTTGTTGGTAGAGGCAAAATCTACTTCAATGTTCTCTACGCCTCGAAGGGGATCAGTCTTCGACTGTCGGCTGGAAGATATCCTTGATATACACCAAAAAGAGGGAAGAGAAAGGGAAGCATAAGGATTTTAAAAGGAGGGGTGGAGCGAAAATTAACATAAAGAAATCATTTATCCTGATATAGTTCGGTTCAATTAGATGAGGAGAAATAACATTTACTTTCCCCTTCCCTTATTTGATGTTAAGAAGATAACAAAACCTTTTATCTAAGATATGATAATACTTAACTAAACACGTCATTCCTTTTTAAATTAGAAAAATAAAAGAATTTTCCTCTTATAAAGACTTAGGTAATAAAAGCATAATTTCTCATAAAAGTGTTCTGCTTTTGATAAGAGGGTATATTGATGTATAGCCTATGTGGCTCAGTTTTTGATAAGATGGTTATGTTGCTCAATAGCTTGTGTGGCTCAATGAATGATAAATAAACGTATGAAGTCAATGTGTCGAGTCTCGAATAGTATCATGGGCTCCGATTGAGCACTCAAACTTATTGTGAAGCAAGTGAGGCAATATGCTTCAATGTATGTTTTTGATGAAGACAATTGACAAAGAACAAATATTCAACAAAAGAGGAGAGATCAAAGACTCAAGAAGTTCCATCATTCACATAGGACAATTGTATATTAATTGTATAATCTTTATTAAGGTCTTAGGGTGTGTGTTTTGGGTAGAGTCTAAGATAGGTGATGAATCTCAACAGTTTTAAAAGGAATTTGTAACCATTGAGTCATTACTTTGCATAATGTTCTTGAAAATAGATGCATACAACTATGAAAATGTTTTTAATACTTCAATCATGCATCATTGAATGGCTAAGGGACTCTTATAAGTATGTATATATATATATAGGTATATTTATTGAAGTTTCCACTTAAAAGTATAAAACTAGTCAAAACAAACCGAGTTATTCGATTAATGGGTTCTATTAACCAGATAAATCAGTGTAAATTAGCCAAATTTGCCAGTTACGGTTATTTATCTGATTGATGGGTTTCTATATCCGATTAATGACAGTTAAAACTGTCAAAACTGAATTGGATCTTGATTCTATCTTTTGGGAAACTCAATATAATATACCCTATGACTTTAGAAAATACTTATACAATACTTTTAACAAGATTTACATATCAAACACAGTGCCATTCAATCTTTCTCAAGAATTTTCACAAGAACATTGATCTTCTCCTCATTCTTACAAAGAATTTCATGCATTCAATCATTTCTCATAAAACGCATTGAGATCAGTTTTAGAAAGTGTTAGACAAGAGTTATATATTCTGCAAATCAAGTGCTAGGTGAAGATACAACAACAAAGAGATTCAACAATGGTTGGTTTGTGGAATCACCAAAGATAACTTGAAGGTTTCAAGTTAAAGAAGAGTAATCGATTGGTTTGAAGGGGCAGTAACCTTCATTCACAAACGTTGAAGGAGATCTTAGATGATCATTAGGGTACAAAATCAAAGGTGGGGCATCTTTGATAGAGGCGATCAAGTGCGGGATCTTGAAGCGCGATTTGTATGGATTTGATCACTACATTTCCTTATAAGCAAATCTCCCAATTCGAGAGGGAGGACTGGACGTAGCTCTTGAAAATTCAAGAGTGAACCAGTATAAAAATCTATCTGTCCATTCTCTAACTCTATCTTCTCCTTTACTTTTGACGTTTTTCATTCAATTTCTGTTTAAAACAGTTTTTGGGAAAAACGATTTTTGAATTGTTAAAATCGAATCTTTATATGTGATAAACCTTTGTTTAATCATTCATCGATTGAGTTTGAATATCACTTTTACTGGGGGTTTGAAAATATCGCTTGAAAGGTCGATTTTTGAACAATTTGTTTTCTGTTTTCTGGTTCATTATCTCCTTAATTAACTGGTTTATTATCTGGTTAATTATTCTGTTCAACCAGTTAACGAACACAATAACATACAAAATAAAAGCCAGTTAAAGTGTGTTAAACGCAATCGTAATTTTTGATAATAAGCAAAAATTCTTTAATTGTTCTCTTCACACCTATTCACCTCCCTAGGTGTATATTAGCCCACTTGTATTCCAACCAGTAGTAGTAGAGCTCAGTCGAAAAGACTAGAGCTTAATAGCTTTTTCCATTGATCCTTGGATTGGTATACAAATGGGCTCAATGAACCCCATTTGGTGGCCAAGGCGCCTCGATTAATCTCCCTTCAATGTTTGCTGGAGAGGGCTACGCATATTGGAAAGTGCGTATGAAAATATACAGAGGCCATAGACACAGATATTTGGGAGGTTATTGAAAATGGACCACATGTTTCCAAGAAACTAGTAAATGAAGTAATTCAAGTGACTCCTAAGGGAAGTTAGAGTGATGATGATAAAAAGAAAATTCCATATGATTTAAAATCGAAAAACATCATCACTTCCGCTCTCTCTTATGATGCAAAAGTGCCAAAGAAATGTGGGATACTTTACAAGTCACCCACGAAGATACAAGTGAAGTTAAACGTGCTAGATTGAATGTCTTAATGCATGAATATGAATTGTTTTGCATGTTACCTAATGAATCAATTAATGATATCCAAAAAAGCTTTACTACTCACATTATTAACCATTTAATTGCCCTTGGAAAATTTTTTATTAATGGTGAAATTATTAACAAAGTGTAGAGATGTCTTGATAGGCAATGACAACCTAAAGTCATCGCAATCATGGAGTCCAAGGACTTGGACAGCATGGACCTTGCCACTCTATTTGGCAAGTTGCAAGAGCATGAGATGGAATCAGGGTGCTTGAATATGCATTAGGAGTCTGATAGAAAGAAGAATGGGATTTCTCTTAAAGCCACAACAAAAATGTCAAATGCACAAGATGAAATCTCACAAGTAAAAAACTCCGACTCCGATATTGATGAAAAGACTCTAGGACTCTTGGTGAAAAAGTTCAACAAGTTTCTCAAAAGGAAGGAAAGCTTCAATAGGCAAAGAAACAAGGATGTAAAAGAGGCAAATAAAAAGGGTAAGACACCAAAGGACAAGATAATTTGTCATGAGTGTGGAAAGGTGGGACACATCAAAATGAATTGTCCTACTTACCTCAATAGAATGAATCATAAAAAGGAAAAACCCAACAACTTCAAATCAAAGAAGACATATATAGTATGGTATGTGTTGGAAGAAGAAGCTAGCTCAAGCATCTCGGATGAAGAAGAATCCGCAAATCCATGTTTAATGGCTAAGGATGTTGAAGGAGAATCTTCAAGCAATGAATCACTTGATCAATCTAGCTCAAGAGAGACAAATTTTAAACATAATTCAGATTTGGATTCCAATTCTGATTCAAGTAACTCCCACGCATATGATATGTTGTATGGTGCTTATGTTGATATGCATGGTGAGCTTCAGAAATTAGCAAAGATAAATTTGGAAAGAAACTCATATTGAAGTACCAAGACAAGCTTCTTGAAAGGCGAAAACAAATTGATGAGTTGAAACTTCAAAATGAGACTCTTGATCTTAACGAACCGGGGAGAACCGGGTCACATGACCCGGTTTTGGGCCAAACGAGCCCAACAACCCCGTTTATTTTCTTTTTTGACCATTTTTTGTTTGTTTTGGCCTTTATTTTTTTCAAATACAATAATAAAAATTTCTTTTTAAATACAAAAATGAAATTTTTTTCTCTTTATATAAAACAAAATTAAAATAAATGAACAATTCATAAAAATAACTTGACCTTGGACAAAATTGGGTGACACAATAACCTGTTATGAGTTGGATTGTTCATTTGAGATACCCAATAAGAGGTCCCTACTTTCCACCAATAAGACTAATGACTGTCCCTATTAGATAATCTCTTGGAATTTTATCTATCCATATTTTTTGCAAACATAACACTCTTATGATAATTTTCAAGTGAAAGCCTATCAGGATGAGAGGAGTAACCCTCTCACATTTTTTCTTGAGTGATTTTATTGACACTCTTTTACATTACTACTCACACTCATTCTTTAAAATATTTTTCACATACCTACCAATTTTACACTTCTTTACAAACTTTCCAAAATACTAATTATTCTCTTCATTTTTACTCACACCCACTACTTCTCTTGAACCCTTCTTTTCCCTTCCCACACCCAAACTTCTCTGCTCAAACCTCCCTTCTTCCAAAATTTCTCCTTTTCTTTATCATTGTTGTTCTTCAACATTACTGTTTGCTACAACTTCTCTCTTGAAGGTTAGTGTCTAGTCATTGTATATTCTTATTCCTATATTGACTGCATGTTCTTGTTCTTGCTATATGTTTATTTGAATCTGCACCATCTTCTTTTTCACTGCATCCCTTATCGATTCTCAAATTCAAATTTGTAAACGGATGAGCCATCCGTTTGGTATTATTTAGGGCACAGATACTGCATTTTTTTGTTTCTATTTATGCCAAATCTCAGCAAACCGATGACCCAATTTGTGGAAAATATGGATGGCCTACTTGTTCCAGTTACTACTATTCATCGAAAGAAAGAAAATAAAAAGAAGAAAAATAATGTTACCTGGGATTGAGAAGAAGAAACCAGTGAAGTGAAAAAGGTTTTCACAAGGTCTTGGATGATGAAGTTTCCTTCATTAAGTTTTTGGGTGAGAAAGGTTTTTGAGAAGAGGGTGGGTGTGAGTAGTAATAATTGGCTAAGTATTAATTTTTTAGGATTATGGATGTAAATAATAGAATTTGGGTGTGACTGTTAGATATATTAGTGTAAGTTTAATATATGGTTAATATTTGTTAGACAATGTAATAATTAGAAATTATTCTGTTAGCCAATGTAAATAATAGTTTGAACATATTCCTATGACCACTTAATTATAGGCAAAGACTCCTCTTGTCCATAGGAATCCCCAATTACTCCTCTTTACTAATGTATATATTGATACCACCATATCAATGATAAGGTAGGCATGATTTCTTATATGGTATCAGAGCTCAGTCTCTGATTCAAGACAACGCCTCTTTCCTTATCCCTTTCTCCTATTTTCATCTCCTTTCCTTCTTTCCCTCAAATAAATGGCTGACCAAACCAAATTCCACCCAGCCCTTGCTATTAACAATGTCAAGAATTTCATCCCTATCACTTTAGAGATGAAAAGGGGTCATTATTCTTCATGGACAGAGTTGTTCAAAATCCATTGCCAAGCATACCAAGTCATTGATCACATTATCCCACCTACATCAACATCAACAGAAACGACAAAAGAACAAGTTGCCAACGTCGATCTAGCACTTTAGTCTCGCTTGGACGCTATCGTCCTTCAATGGATTTATGGTACCATATCTAACGATCTTTTGTACACCATCTTGCAACCAGTTCGACTGCACAACAAGCATGGGAGCGACTGCAAAATATCTTCCAGGACAACAAAAACTCATGCGCTGTCTACCTGGAGAATCAATTCACTCACGTTCATATGGATGACTATCCCAACATCTCGGCATACTGCTAGGAACTCAAAATGCTTGTTGATCAATTATCTAGCGTTGGTGCACCAGTCTCCAATCAAAGACTAGTTCTTCAATTATTTGAGGGTTTGAATAAAAACTATGATTGTGTTGTTGCTTCTTCATTCAGCAGACTCATCCTTTGCCGCCTTTTTACGAGGCACAATCAAGGTTAATCCTTGAAGAAACTCGCAAAGCAAAATAGGCTGCCTCCGCCGCTAACAACGCTGGCACTGCTCTCCTCACAACCAACCATTCATCTGATGATGCTTCTAGTGTTGGACGAAGTCACAACTCCGACCCTCATCCTTCCTCTAATCGTGGCAACCACGGCCCGAAACGCGGCCAAAACCGTGGCCGAGGACGCAATGGTGGCAGTCGAGGCAAAGGTCGCAGCAACAACACCTACAATAATGGACAGCAACATGGTGGACCATCACAGCTGCAACCGTGGCAGCATCAACCGTCCCAGTGGATGTCGTACCCACCGTGGGGACCTTGAGGACAACAACCATATCAACATGGAGTTCGCCTCCTTGCACGTCAGTCCGGAATCATTGGCAATCGTCCACAACAAGCATTCAATGCTCACGGGCCTCCTTCACAACATGCACCCACTGACATTGATGAGGCAATGAAGACTTTATCTCTAAATGTTCCTGATGAGAGTTGGTACATGGACACTGGCTCAACATCACACATGTCCGCTTCTAGAGGTACTTTCTCGTCTTATTTTAATTTGAGCAATAACAAAAATATTATTGTTGGCAATGGACATGTAATTCCAATTCGCGGGTACGAAAAAACAAATTTATCACCCCCTCACCCACCCTTAACTTTAAAAATTGTTTTACATGCCCCTAACCTCATTAAAAACATGATCTCTGTACGTCATTTGACAACTGACAATTTTTTTTTTATTCAATTTGATCATTTTGGGTTTTCTGTGAAGAATTTTCAGACAGGAATGCCACTAATGAGATGTGATAGCATTGGGGATCTATATCCTATCACCAACACTCCATTAACCACCACTCCATCAACTTTTGCTGCCCTTTCTTCTGTTTTATGGCATAACCGTTTCGGACACCCAGGAGCACCTATTTTACACTCCTTGAAGAAAAATAAAATTATTGACTGCGAACACTCTACTTCCTCTTTCGTTGTCAATCTTGTGTTTTTGGAAAACATGTTAAGTTACCATTTCATGTTTCCAATTCTTCCACTACCAAACTCTTTGATATAATACATGTAACACCCTCACCATTAATTACCTAAATTAAAGCTAAGATTATTATGTACTTGAAAATTTCATTTTAAGTTTGACAGAATTCCCTCTGTTTTTCGGACTTTCCAAAAGTATCTTCCCAAATACCTGTTCAGTCTAGAATATTTTAAAACATAGACTTATATAATCATTACAACCAGTCTACCACTAGAGCCCTAATTCACAAAATAATACAAGTTTTAGGGCTACAACTAGTGAATTGTTTTTACATCAAAATAAGCTGACTTCAACCTAATCCACTATACTTCTCTCATATCTAATTTACACTCCATGGGGTGGAGAGTATTCTTGCTCGGCCTGCAATAGTGTAAGCTCCGTTCCTATACCTGAATAAAAACAGCAAGAATGGTAGCATTACACAGAACTCAGGAAAATTGTTTCTAAAGAGGCATAGAAATAAACCAAGTACAAACATTAAGCAAACAACATACACGAGATTTAAACACATATTTTACTTCTTTTATTTTCTCGATTTCGTTACCCATTCTTAGTCATATTTTCATTATTTACTCCTCTTTTCATTTCTTTTATTCCCTACATTTCTTTTCATTATTTCCCTCTTTATTAATTGTCCCCAGGGTCCATAGGACCGCCTGGGTTAACTATCCTAGCCCACAGGGTCACATGGACCACCTGTGCTGATTATTCTAGCCCACAGGGTCTCCAAGACCACCTGTGCTCTATTTTGACTGAGTCTAACTGACCTCCTATCGTATCTTATTCTTCCCTCACTTTCTAATCTTAATTCCATTTCACTGCTTACTTATTCCTTTCTCACTTCTTAATTCTTATCCCTCTTCCTGTATTAACTATCCTTAGTCCTCTTTCATTTTCATTATTAACTATCCACTCTGTTACTCTTATTGTTTCCTAACCTGCTTTCTAATTTATCCATCATCCATTTCTTTATTACTGTTCCCTAAATTCTCTTACCTCTTCCTATTTGTTGGCTAGAATCTGATTCATGCTTAATTCTTTCCTCAAATCTCCATCAATCTTAATTCCATCCAATGTATCACAATTAGTTCATTTATGCTTAAAACCTTTTTAACTAATCCTCAATTAACTCTCATCTCTATCCACTTCCCTTATACTAAAGTCACTTTAACTAACCTCATTTAATTCCAATAAACTTAAGTCCATTTTTAAGCCTCAATTGATTCCTCGACCACAAAGACTAAGATTTTCAATTAACTTCCTAATTATATACTATCCACCTAGTGTCCGTTTCCCACTACCCTAAGGTTCTATCCTATTCTATTTAGTCAAATACTTAACTCTCCATCTATCCCAGTTGATCCTTTCTACTATCACTTGTTCTTTTGACACATTTCCTAGGTGTTTCTAACTCACTTTCTAACTATTCCCTTAGCTCAAACAATCCCAATTTATTCTATTATCATTTTATCAGGATTTCCTCACAAGCTTATACTTAGTTTTATTACAAACCTAGCATACCTAATGATTTCAATCACCTTTTCATATTACTCATTATTTCATGTAAATCAATAAAACTTATTCAAACACAAAATATCATAATCAATCATCAACATAGTGGGTTTTCTCACCCAAATACTAAATAAATAATTTCTAACCAAATACAATACCCTAAGGTTTATTATTACCCATACCCATCTACTCTTAGTTATCACTATACTCTATTTTGAATCCACTCCCTAAATAAAGGTAATACCATCTCCTTACCTCAAAGAGAGAAAGGAAGATAGAACCTTAAGCCTTCACGCTATTTTCCTTTGTTTTGAGTCCTTAGATCCTCCACCGTTTGATCCTAGCTTGTATCCCAATAATAGCTACCCACCAATGTGTAGGAATAGTGTCCAATTGAGAGCTTGATGGAGGGAGGGGCTTCACTTGCACCACTTGTGAGTTATGTGGCATGAGAGAGAAAGTGAAGCCATTAATGGTGATGAGCAAGAGAGGGAGAGAGCTTGAGAGCTTGGGTGGTGATGGGAGAGCTTGGAGATGTGAGTTCTTGCAAGCTGGAAGCTTGGAAATGGCTATGGAACTAAGCTTGTGGAGTAAGCCAAGCTTCCATGACTTTGGGAGAAAGAATGGGGCATTCACGTGCCTCCCACGCCTTTTATTTTTTTCAGATCTGATGCGTGTTAATCGATTAACCAGGTGATTAATCGATTAACCAGTGTGTTTTGGCTTTTAGTTTTACCAACTAACAGGTCTTAATCGATTAACCCCTTGGTTAATCGATTAAGCAGTTCAATCTTTCATTCATTTGCACTTCAAAGTGCCATATCTCCTTTGTTACTCGTTGGATCATGCTCAAATTTGAAAACAAGCTTCCTTACATACTAATCTTCACATCCAACGGTGAAATTTGTGTTTTAAGTTGTAAATCTTTTATCATTAGTTTTCCAACATAGGGTGTTTCTAACACCGGAAACACCGTTTCCTACACTCTTTTATTCATCTTTACATCTCATATCTGATGCCAATGCTTTCTAACTCCTTTATGGCACTCAGAGAGATGCCAATCCATCACCTTAACTCTTCTTTAGCATAATTATCATTTTTCTAATCCTATTATTATTCTTATTACTCTGGGAATTAAATTTAAGGATGTTACAATACATAGTGATTTGTGGACATCAATTTTAAGTTCTGCCAGGTCACAAGTATTACATTCTTTTCTTGGATGATTATTATACTAATTTTTTATGCATATTTCCCAATGGAAGAAAATCACAAGTTTATTCTATTTTCTTGTCCTTTAGTGCATTCATTCTCACTCAATTTGAAATGAATATTAAATGTTTTCAATGTGATAATGGGAAGGAGTTTGATAACGAGGCTTTTAAACAATTTGGTTTCAATCATGGAATGAGATTTCGTTTTTCTTGCCCATATACTTCTCCCCATTAACAACCTCATACAAACTCTCCTTGCTCATTCCTCTATGCCACCGTCATTTTGGCATCTCAAATACTCCCAAGTAAGCTACTCTCAAATAATTACCCAACTCAAATACTTTATCATCGAGATCCATTGTTGTGTATTCCAATTAAACACCGGAACACAACTTGTATATAGTAGAAGTGAGTATCAATCCACAGGGAATTGATGATTTCTATTAATTCTCTAATAATCAATTAGTTAAGCGTGTGCAAAATGTATGTGATTCTAAACTAATTTGTAAATTAGAGTAATTAAGAAACTAATGAAAATAACTTGAATTTAATAAAAACAATAAAACTGTGATTTAATTAATGGAGAAAACGAGGACTGAACCTTACCGATCGTACTCGTTGGCAATTCAGTGATAAGTACTATTATTCACTACAATTATTGATGCAATGCACTAAATTCAATTATATCAATTCCTTGCATATAAAATTCTAAGGTAATTCCCTTGAATGTCAATTCCTCGCACATTCAAAAGAATACTCAACATTAATACCAAGCATTAAAAGCAATTGATCTATTATTATCTATTCCTAGCATAACAATAAACCAAGTATTTCTATTCAAATCAAGTTTAAAACCCTACTTTCCAGTCAAAGCCAAAAACCTAGATTAAGCAAATATTGATCAAATAATTGCAGACATTAAGAGTAGAATAGAAATACCAATAATTGAATAGATGAATAAAAATACGATTACATCACCGAATACACGAGTTTGATGGTGTGTTCAATCCCAAAAGGAGAATTAGCTGCTCATAGAGTCCATAATACCAAAGAGATACATGAGAATTGATGAATAAGAAGAAGGAATAATGTTTCTCTCTCTAAAAATGTTGTGCTATGGTTTCTAGCTCTCTAAGTGTTACTAATCCTAAGGATTGGAGATCTGTAAATAATAAATTACAAGATTAAATCTCTTATCTCCAACAGGAAATTCGTATTTTATCTATTTTATCTAATTGAGATAAAGATAGATCCTAAACTAGAAAGGAGTTTTCAGATTTAATCTTCTATCTCTAATCTTCTATCTTTTATCTCTAATTCAATTCTGCTTCATGAAGGATTCTGAAAATTCAATCTTCTATCAATTTCTAGTCTTGCCGCGCGCTTGGGCGCATGTCCCACCCGCTTGGGTGCATGGACCTCACGCTCGGGCGTGCTTCGATACTGAATTTTCCTTTTTCTTCATCTTCTTGATTCTTTTTTATTTTCTTTTCTTCTCTCCTCCTTTAATCATCAAAACTTACTTGAAATCACATAGAAATACCCAGAGTAATGGTATTGACACTAAACCTAAAAACAACTTAAAATTTACAAATTTGCAAAGAAAATCAAACAAAAACTAAGTTAAAAGAGTATAAAATCCATTAGAAAATATCATATATTAGACTACAATCATCCATCTTACGCACATCTACGAATTTTTGGTTGTTTGTGTTATCCTCTTTTTCCCTCCACCACAATAAACAAATTACAACCTCGTTCCACCCCTTGTGTCTTTTTGGGATTCCCAAACAATCATAGGGGATATAAATTTTATGATTTGTCAAATGGAAAAATAATCATTTGTAGACATGTCATTTTTTATGAGTCCCAATTCCCATTTGCCAAGTAGTTGCATTCACCCTCAATTCACACCTATACCTTTTTAAATGACAGCTTAAATCCCTTTTGGCATCACTACCTATATACTCGACCTACCTCAACTCCTCAAACACAAATTGTGCCAAATAACACACCACAAATCCCACCCAACCACGAACCAAACTCGCCCACATCTCCTGGGCTTAATACACCACCACCAGCCCTCTCACCTCAAACGGCCCAAATGCCACCTAGCCCAAGTCCGAATCCAATAAATTAAGCCCCACCTCGAACTATCGAAACCCGTAGCATGCATGGAATTTATAAGCCCAAACGTCAATTCAACTTGACGACCTCCATTGCACCTTCACCCCTTCCCCGTAACCCTGAAGTTGCTTTGTCTGACCCGAATTGGAAAATGGCCATGCAAGACGAATTTGATGCTCTTATTAAAAATAAGACGTGGAAGTTGGTTCCCCGTCCTTCTGACGCTAATATTATTCGTTGCATGTGGGTTTTTTGTCTTAAAAAGAACTCTGACGGTTCTTTTGAGCGGCACAAAACCTGTCTTGTTTGTGATGGCAGGTCTCAATAGGTTGATGTGTATTGTGATTGAACTTTTAGCCCAGTAGTGAAGCCGGCAACTATACGGACCGTTCTTAGCATTGCTTTATCAAAATCTTGGTCCATTCATCAGTTGGATGTTAAAAATGCCTTCCTGCATGGTCAGCTCCATGAAGTTGTATACATGCATCAACCGCTGGGTTTCAGAGATCGCATTCATCCCTATCACGTGTGCTTATTAAAGAAATCTCTCTATGGACTCAAACAAGCCCCTCATGCTTGGTACCAACGATTTTCTTATTTTGTCTCCACTATTGGTTTTTCACATAGCAAATCTAATCATTCATTATTCATTTATCATAAAGGGGCTGACACGACCTACTTTCTAATTTATGTTGATGACATCATTCTTACAACATCCTCTACTGCTATTCATAATTCCTTTATGTCACTCCTTTCTTATGAATTTGTTATGAAAGACTTGGGTCCTTTGAGCTATTTTCTCGGTATTGCAATTACACGACATGCCGGTGGGTTGTTTCTTTCTCAACGTCAATATGCAGAAGAAATTATTGAGTGTGCTGGCATGAGCTCTTGTAAGTCATCCCCAACTCCAGTTGACACTAAGGCTAAGCTAAGCGCATCTTCGGGACCTCCCTACTCAAACCCCACACATTATGGACGTTTAGCAGGCGCTTTGCAATATCTCACCTTCACAAGATTGGATATATCATATGTTATGCAACAGGTTTGTCTGCATATGCATGCACCAAAAGATGAACACATGCATGCTCTTAAAAGAATTGTGCGCTACATTCAAGGTACCCTTGATCATGGTTTCCATCTTCACAAATCTTCAATCTCCGGTCTTATCTCCTTCACTGACGCTGACTAGGCTGGATGCCCATATACTAGACGCTCCACCTCTGGATATTGTGTATTTTTTAGAGACAACCTGATCTCATGGTCCTATAAGCGTCAACCAACTTTGTCTCGATCCAGTGCTGAAGCAGAATATAGAGGGGTAGCTAATGTGGTCTCTGAGTCTTGTTGGATCTGGAATCTTCTCTTCGAACTACATCATCCAGATCACCGGGCCACACTAGTTTAATTGTGATAATATCAGTGCGATATATCTCTCGGGCAATCCTGTTCAACATCAGCGCACCAGACACATTGAGATGGATATACACTTCGTTCGCGAGAAAGTGGCTCGTGGACAGGTTCGTGTTCTTCATGTTTCAGCACGTTATCATATTGTTGGCATCTTCACTAAAGGACTTCCGCATACTCTTTGAAGATTTTAGAGACAGTCTCAACATACGACAACCTCCCGCTTCGACTGCGGGGGTGTGTTAGACAATGTAATAATTAGAAATTATTCTGTTAGCCAATGTAAATAATAGTTTGAACATATTTCTATGGCCACTTAATTATAGGCAAAGACTCCTCTTGTCCATAGGAATCCCCAACGACTCCTATTTACTAATGTATATATTGATACCACCATATCAATGATAAGGTAGGCATGATTTCTTATAATATTGATAAGTAAGTGCAAAAATTTATAAAAACCGAATACGAGTAGTAATGAAACGGATGTTAATGAGATCTCCTATACCTTCTCTCTGTCTATAAGTAACAACCAAAAAAGTAACACTACAAGAAAAACCTTTTATTGCAACGACATTTTGCAACAACTTAAAAAAGTCGTTGCTAAAAACAAAAAAGGTATTCTCCATATATACAAAGTCCCAAGTCCCAACATATACTCACTTCATTCTCCTCTCATAACCCGTGTATGAGAGAGATGCGGCGCAGCAACCCTAACCCAAGTAAATCCCTTCCCTTTCCCTTTAGCCGCCCGCAACACACTAAATCCCTTCTCTCACACTCGACCCTCTTAGCTTTGCCACTGCTTCGGCGTCGTCGTCCATGGCACCGTCACCGTCATTGACAATGGATTCCCATTCTTGATTTTGACCTTGGATTTTTTATAGTTCGATTTGATAACAAGGTTATAACAAACAACAAGCTCACCAAATCATTCTCCAAAATTGGCTGCATTCACTTCCAAATATACTCTACCTATGGTACCTGCCTTTGTTGTTTTGCTGCTGCTAGTTACTTCAGTTACCACAATGTTGTCTCAACCTATTGCAAACTAGATGTTGAGTTGCATAAATTGAGAAGAATCAGAGCTCATTTGAAGAAGATTAACAAGCCTGCTATCAAGACTATTAGGGCATTTTTCTTATGCTTTTAGAAGCTGTGATAGATAGTGATAGTGGTCCAGTGATGTTGGGTTTTTCTTATGCTTTTGTGCATAGGTTTCTTAGGGTCTGTGATATCTATGATTTGCTTAATTTTTTTTTTTTTGCATAATTTGGTCTGTGATTTATTTTTTATCTCATGCTCGAAATTAGCTTCCAATGTCTGAAGCAGAAAGCTAAAACAGATTATGAGTATCGCTGTTTGCATCCTTCTCGATTTTTGTTTGTGAGTATCATTGTTTTATATCTCAATGTCCACTAACTGAGATTATAGTAAATGTTGTGAAGTATGTGTAAATAAGCCTAACACACTGTGGTATGTTATTTTCTTATATTTTCTTTTGTCTAATATTTGTTATTGGATATGAATTTGTATGATTGAGAATATTTTTGAAAAGGAAGACTAACAAATTGTAGGTTTATAGTTATGATCCTTATGTTCTCTTCTACCTAATCTCTGTATGCTTATACTTATGGTACTTCTTTACAGGTTTTCAAAAAGCTCAACTCTGTTATCCATTTAATTTTTTTTATTGAGTTCCATCCCTTGTAATATAACTAGATTTTCTGTAGCTGAAAACTTGAAATCACTGGATTTGCTATAGGAGGATTAAGAGTTGAATAAAATAAGGTTGAGGCCTTGGTAGTGAAAAATGCTGAAATTGAGACACTTCTAAGTTCTAAGTTCTCTGGAAGTACTAAAGATGCAGGCTTCATATTTCTCAGCCTTGCTATTTGTTGAGTGTGTTTAGATCCTTTTTTTAAAAAAAAAAAAATCTTTAAGGGTCAAATTCTCTGGGTTCTTTGCTTTGGTATGTCTTCTTTTTATAAAGTTTTAAAGTCAAACCGATAAGAAAAACTCAACCTTAAGCCATTTATAAAATCTAGTCTAAGTTTATATTTGAATTTGTTTAACTTTGGAATAGAGCTTGACAAATCATTAAACAAGTGAAACTCAAATAGTAGTTTGCAAATAACTAAATGGCTGTTATGCTTCACTATAATCTAATCTGCTCTAAGAGATTTACCATTGGTTGATTTATGTTCCTCGTGTCTGTTTTTTGCACAATTGAAATACTCACGAAGGAATCAGCATAAGTTAACATTCAAAAAGCAACTATAGATTAATGCAAATTTTGAAATTTTCTACTAATACCTTGGGCTAATGTTAACAACTAATCTCCATATCTTAAAATGATCAGGTCCCTTAAAATCTCATGCTCATGCAGAACTCAGAAAAGCATAAACACATCACCAAACTTCATATTCATGCTCATGCTCATGCTTAAAGTCTCATGCTCATATTAATCTTTATTCGGCCATCACTCAATGATTACTGATTTTTTTAGCTAGAAGTTTAAACACGAGGTGGGGGTTGCTGAATTTGTTATTGTAGTCTTTAATTCAATTGTAAAATGTGGAGAGGGTTTGTGCTTTATGTGTCTTGTATCAATATGTTTCATCTTTTCTATTTGTGTAAATATTTTTAATGTTATTATATTGAATATGAACTTTGTCTTTATGTCAATGACAGAGACCTTTCAGGTGACAAACTAGCTGAACAAATCCTTGATGAAATTTAGATATTGTGCTCAAGTTATTCATCTGTATGAAACTCCTTCATTCTAGTCCCTCTTTCTTTTTCATCATGTCCTATTTGCATGTTATCTTTGTCTTTGCTAAAGTTTTTCCCCTATGACATAAGTGCTGATCACATTACTCTTCCCAATGAATTGTAGGGATTTGTCCGAAAATTAACTATTTGGTGATATACCTTTCTCCATCTCAAAGCTTAAGCTACTATTTACCGATGTCCATAAATGCATATGGCGTTGTCAAAGACATCATTACAAGACCTTCGGTATATGACTTTGTTCCATCTTGCTGTTTGGGTTCCAATTTCCAATATACGTTTAAGGTAACCTTCTAACTCTCTGTTTCATTTAAGGTTTTCAATTTGATTTGGAAGATGTTTAAATTTGTCCATTTGGGGCTTTGGCTGAAATTTACTCATCTCTCAGGCTCAAATTTGTGTTTAGTATCTTGTTCTGTTTGTTGGAGGCTGAAATTGGCACATGGGATAATGATATGTGTTGGAAGTTATGAAATTTGATTGATACGTTTTACTTTACTTGTTTGGTTGCTTAGGTCTTTCGTGTTATGCCTTTTTAATTTTTCTTTATTTATGTTGTTGTTTCTTTCTCGTGGAGCTAAAATTTGAATTGTATCTCTGATTAATAAAGGTAGAATTTGCTGGTTACTTAAGGTAAAATTTAACTTGTATCTCTTCAATTGAGACAAACAAAATTACAAAACAATTGGAAATAATAATTCCAGGTTTTTTGTCACTGGTTGCAGCAGTGAAAAACCATTAGAGGTTCAAATTTCCCCTCCTAAACTGAATAAGAAGCACCCATCTTTGGCTAAACTTAGTGAATGTGAGTATGACCGTGGCATCCCTATTTCGAGAGGGTCCTCTCACACTTGTCCTCTGTAAAAACCATAAAGAGTTTTAGATTGAAAGGAGGGAAAAGGAGCCGAAGTTTGCACACAAGGTTTCACACACAAGTTTGCGATAGGAGAAGATAGAGATTTACACATGAATTTTTTCATACACTAGGAGAAAATTTGAGTGAGACCTCTGTAATTGGCTATGAGATTATAGTCTTTGTATTTGGTGAGGAAAGATTCACACCAAATTTGTTGTTCAATAAGATCGCAGAATCCCTATTTGGTAATTTACTCTTATATTCTTAAGTCTTAACACTTATGTACTGATAATTTTGATCGTCAATCTATCATTTTTCTTTCACTTACCCTTATGATGTCTCATGATTTCCTTTTTGATTGTATAGCATTTGATTCATTTTATTATATTATGTTATCTCTTAGTCTTGCACTCAAGTAGCATGATAAAATTCCTAAACCAATTTGCTAAGAGTGTTGTGGTTTCTATGTTCTTGTTATAGTGATATATCATTTATCTGTATGCTGACTGCATTGACTTATTGATTCTAATTTCAGATAAAATAAGACAAGTTCAAGTATTTTCATTCAGGAAAAGATGTGTGCATTTCTTAATTTATGATGTCTTGTAATTTGTTTTGTCCCATGAATCATATTGTTTCTGCATGTTCTCATCTCAATTCAGGAATGTTTATTGTGGTAGATCTCCTTGATTTTATTTCCATTGTTCTCTCCCAATTGCTCAATGTTTGTTGTATTGAAGACCAAACCAATGTTAAAAACAAGTAGGGTTGTTATTATTGAGCACAATGTAACTATGAAATACATTCCATACATATCACAGAGTGCCTACCCTTAGTTGCTGCTGCTGCATATTGATCTTTTTGTTGCAAACTTGATGATACTATGTCCTGTGGATTGGTTACAATAATCTCTTTTCGATTTCTGGAGCCAATGGATGTTCTTAATTATTGGTCACTAGTTAAGCTTTCTTTTAATTTTAAAATAGATTGCCTACCCTTTGTGGTCTAAATTACTATTTGGATATGTTGCTATCTGGTACAGTGACTTGATTACTCATTGATGTTTGGCTCACTCATATGTGTATGACTCATTATTCTAGTCGGATCATAACCTTAGAAATTGTTCAAAATATATAGTGATGCTATTTTTCTGTTGTTTATGATGCATTATAAGCCATTGATGTTTTCTGTTACCGTATTGTGGTCTGGACAGTAGGCAATCAGCTTTGTGATGACAAGGCTTATATAGATCATGGTGTGGAGAAAATCATTAGAAACCCAAACACCTACTCTAGCCTAATTGGTCTCACTTGGCCTCTTATTTCATTTAGGTATATGTCTTTTCTTGGAAAAAGAAAATTTTGAACATAAATCTTTGCACATTTCAAATGTACAATTCATTTTTGATTTTGGTGGTTTTTTCCATTTTGATTGATTATGTATTTGTTCCTTGCAGGTTGAATGTTGAGATGCCTGCCATCATAGCAAAGTTTATTTCCACTGCGTCAAATTCAGGGCTTGGCATGGCCATGTTCACTCTTGGTCAGGATAATCCTCCTCTCCTAATTATCTTGCAAAACATTAAGATTAGCACAAACATTACTTCACACTTAGTACTTTTACTATTTGATCAAGAAAAAGACTTTTTACTTTTAAAGCATTGCTTTTTTTAAATTGTGGATTTAATTTATTGGATGAAGTTTGTACTTGTGTTTGCATTGCATTGGCTAATTAGTAGGAGTAGCAAATTGATTAAAAGTTGAAACCTTGAAGCTCTAATTTAATGCATAAAGCATTAGCATATTTCCTTCTGCATATATCTTCTATTGTGATGTGTATAGTTCTTAATTTTAATAGATGAGAGCTGCCTATTCTATGACCTGCTATATGTGTGTATATATATATATATATATATATATATATATATATGCTCTAACCACTTGTTTTTAAGCTTCTTTTTTTTTTCCTTTTTTTTTAATCTTCTTGTATTGTTTCAAATGCTGGGAAATTGGAGGTGATTGTTTAACTTTAACTTTTTTTTCTTTCTATGTTAACTGTATTTAGCCCTTTTGAATAATGGTATTCAACATTTATTTGTTCAAAACATAATTTTTCTGCTGACTCGTAGTTTGCTGTTCCACATAACTATAGTATTGTAATAATAATTAAGTAGGTGCTGAATCATGTTACTAGGTAAGTAGTAACTATGGTTCGCTATTGTTCACAATTTAGGAAAGGAGGGTAAATAGAAGAGAAAAGTTACGTGGGACTTTGTTTTTGATTTTAATGTGATGGATGCTTCGGGCTTTACCTTAGATCAGAAACTGATTTGGAGCCTAATTAACATATTTCCGTTCATGACTCTGGTTTTATACCTTAAACTTGTATAATTCTTTTTCTTCTACAATTGTTCTTAAGTGATCTCACATTGTCAAGAGGTATGTTATAGCTCATATTCGTGGAGGTTGTGAAATGGGGATTTGATGGTATGAGAATAGGAAGCTTTTGAAGAAAAAAAATACTTTCACTTAATTTATTATTTCTGCGAAATATTTGATTGAAAACAAATATTGTTTCAAGGAAAGTCCATAAATGTTCTTATTTTGTATATTATCTTATTTTGTGTTTTGTAATAAACACAACTTACAATAATTTAATAAATTTTTGTCTAATTTATGTGTTATAAATTTAGTAATTATGTAATCCTATTAAATACTTTAGAATTTGAAGCATAAACAAGACTTATTTAGTCAAATATTTTTTTTAATTAAACAAAGACTATTGCAACGACAATTTTGTTGTTTCAAAAGCAAAATGTGTCGTTGCAGAAGTCGAAGGTGTTAGCAAAATGTGTCGTTGCAGAAGTCGAAGGTGTTAGCAAAATGTGTCGTTGCAGAAGTCGAAGGTGTTTTACAACGACGAATCGTCGTTGCAGAAGTCAAAGGTGTTTTGCAACAACAAAAATAGATTACTTGTACACAGCTTTGTCAGCCTTGTTTAGCAACGATATCTCTTATGCAACGACCCATGTCGTTGCTGAAAACCGTTCTTTATAACAACAAAGAAAGTTGTTGCTATACCCTTTTGCAACAACTTGGTCGTTGCAGAAAATATATTTTGCAACGACTTGTGTCGTTGCAATAAAGGATTTTTCTTGTAGTGTAATACAATAACATGGATCCTACACTTGTTCGGATCAGATACACATCTTGATTTTGATCTCCGGTCTATATATTATTCAACATGCTGTAATAAGTTTCTACTCTAGGAATGTTTTAATAAAATTCCTTCAATTGGATCAAATAAAATTTTCAAAAATATCTTTCATTTAGGATCGAAAGAAACATGAGATAAAAGGTTTTAAAAAAAAAGTAAAAACATAATTTCACCATTTCTAAAATCTTAAATATTTTAGTTTTTAATGTAAAATTTCTTCATTAAACTTCTTATCTTCAACTTTTGAAAGTTAAGTAATATTAAAAATTTCATAATTAAAATTAAAAAAAAAATTAAATGAGAATTAGCAGCACGTAGTGACACCCAAAATAGGATAAAAGACGTTGTCCCGTTTTCAAAACACCTGTTATTTTGTTAACAGGACACGTACAGTAATACGCCAAACTACTTACGTTTTCTTACACCACAAAACGATAAAATGCACCTCGCGCACGTTAGCACCACCCACACATATCATTATTTTTTTTTTTTTTGATCATATGCCACATTTTATAAAATGTTTTTGTCACTTATAAGTTATACATACCTTAATATTTTTTATACATCATTTATTACCTTTTTTTTTAATTTTTATGAAATATTTTGACTATCTATATTTTCTTATTATTTTTTTTTGTTTACATGGAAGGTCTGGGACTAGAACCCATGACCTGGGGGAAGGAGAAATTCTAAGTGTCCCTGCAGTCACCAACTGTGCTGTCTTACACGGACTATTTTCTTATTATTTATTAATAAAGGTTTCTTTCCAAAAAAAATTGAAAAAATAAATTTGTAATGTTATACTCCCTTCGATCCTATATATAGGGCATACTTAACCGTATTCCCCGGATTAAGGAAAGTGGTTAGTTTTGTGAATTTTATGAGAATATATTGTAACGTTACAATTTTATCCCCCACTTTACTTGGAAAGTTCACGTTCATTAATTAATTAATTACAAAAAAAACATACTTAGATCAAAACATTTAATAAGAGCAAAAAAGAGAAAAAACAATCAATAATACATAGGAAATATAAAAATGCCTTATATATAGGATCAAAGATTTCTTTTAGAATGTACTCTACATAGACCGGAGAGAGTATTATATTCTCATAAAATTCAAAAAAATACCACTACTTTCATTAATATTCATAGGTCTTGCTAATAAATGCTCTAAGAACACTTATTAAGATTGCTTGATATAGGAAAAAAAATCTTAAATCCATGTTCATTAATCTCTCAAAAATATTAAAAATTATACTATTTTTCAACAACTCCTATTTACTATTAGTTCCTTAACAAACATTTTTCATATATATAATTCCATAATTGGGTTAGGTATGTCATGTAATAAATATTAGGAAAAGTAATAGTAATTAAGTTTGTCATTGTATTTGGATAATAAATCTGAAATTTCAGGAAATTCAAAATATTTAAAATTTAAATACTTAAAATTCTTAAAAATTGCAAATCCCTTCTCAAAACATACCATTAACATAATATAAAAAATTTAAAGGTGTAATCCACTTTAATGAATAGCAAAACTTAGCAGACACAAGATAAATAAGCATTAAAAATACAAATTCACTATTTAAAAAAATATTAAACAAATAATATTTCAAAACAAGATTACTTATATTAATTACTCCCTCCGTTATATTATAGGGCATATTCTAGAAGAATTTGTTGGTCCTATTTATAAGTCGCTTTGCATTTTCTAGAAAGTATTTATTGTTATTTTCTCTTATTTGCCCTTTGTCCATTAATGTGAAATAATAAAATTTTCAATACAAGATAAGAGGGTAAGATTATAATGTTAAAGTATTTTTTTAAAGTTTCAAGAAACTTAAATATCTTCCTTGATCTATGTGATATGGATAAGTATATCATATAAACAGGACCAGAGGGAGTATTTAACAAATGCCTTTAAAATATTTTTACCATTTTACTTATATCATTGATTGTCTATTGACTATTGTGTTCTCAAAAAATTACGAAAAGAAAATTTACATAAATAAAATATTGTTTAATATTTTTAAATATGATGTTTATAGTTTCCCTGTAAGCATTAATTACTTAAATAGTTATTCTTAAGTCACATATTAGAAAAAGGCTACTCTATTATTATTATTAAGTCATCCAAAATGTTATGATCAAATAATAATAATAATAATAATAATAATAAAAATTAAAAAGAAACAAAACAAACAAAAAATTCGGTGAATTAATTCATCCGTACATTAATCATAATCATAATCACAGTAGAGAGAGTAAAGAAAACTACTCAGTACTCAGGGATTGTGAGCAGCATCGGCCGCCAAGCTCTTCTAATAAGCCTGTACCGGAACGCCGACGACACCGGCCGCAGAGATGCGCCGCCACCGCGCCTTAACGGCGATCCGGATCGGAACCTCGGGAGGAGAACTCCCTGCTCCTCCTGCTCCCGTTGGAAGCTATTATTATTATTATTGTTATTACCGTTGCCGTCGTTGTTTTCATCATCTTGGGGCGGAGAGGGTGAAGAGACGAAAAGGTCCCTGAGCTTGTGGCGTTGAACTCTGACGGCGTCGTTTTGGGGGATCTGAGCGGGAGGATCGTGGGAGCAGCGGCGGGCGAGGAACATGCGGAGGGTCTTGCGGCGGCGGAGGTGGATGACGGGGCTGGTGGTGGGGCTGCGGGTGGGGCTGCCGGCGACGGCGCATTGGGTTGCTAGGAACTTGAATTTGTGGAGATTAGGCATTGGATGATGTGTGCATTTAGAAAGAAAGCAGAGCTGAGTGGTTTTCAGTTTTGTAGAGAGAGAAAGTGGATGGGATTGGGTTGTGTTGCTTGCTTCATAGTTTGATGGGTTCTACTTTCTAGAGAGAGAAAGAGAAAGAGAAATAGAAAGGAGTGATGAGATCTGATGCCATTCGGTTGGGAATTTGGATTCCAAATACAGACAATAATAAGCGAGGAAGGGGACTTTATCGGGAGAACCGGAGGGGATTATAAAAGGTTTTTTTTTTTTTTTTTCTATAACTCAATGCGCAAAATAAAATAGAAGATAAAAATAGGAAAGAGAGATTATGATTAAAAAAAAGTAAATTTTATGGTTATTTGATATGAGAGAAAATATGAAGAAATGGAGGATAGGGAAAAGTTGAGTTTTCTCTCATTTTATTTGGTTAAAGGGATAAAACTGAGAAGAGATAAAATAATAAATTTGTGAAAAGACAAATATATTCTTATTTTATATAAAAATAAATAAATATATTTTTTCTTTCTCACATGTAGGGGTGTAAGTGGTCCTATATCAGACCATGAGATCGGTGAGATCGAATCTAACTGAACCAAAAAAATGAGTTTGGTTCGATCTTATGGTTCGATCCAATCTCAATTTTAACCGAACCGACTATTAATGATCAAGTTCACAGTCTCACAATTTTTTGAGACTGTGTAAACCGGACCAAATTAATTCTCCATTGGGGGTAAAATCATTTCCGCATTAACTGAATTTTTTGTCATACGACGAACAACTTGTTATTGCTCTTGTATGAAAATTTTATTTGAATTATTTTGCGTGAATTATCACATTTGGAATTTGTGCACTTGATTCAATCCTAAGGGTTAATTTTTCCCGTCGAGGAGACAACTAGTATGCCCTAGCCCGTTGGGGTCTTTCACTTTCCTTAGTGTTGACAATTACATGTTTTCCAAGTGTGACAATACAACAGTTAAGGATATTGGATTTGAACACTTTACGAAGTCCGGAACAAACTCTAAGAAATCAACTATAAATTAAGAGATGTTATATTAAGTCCACTAAATTCAGATTCCAAATCTAACTAACTTAGACATCTAACTATGTATTGGTTATTCGCTTGATGAGTAAACCACGGGAGTTGTGAGTCCACACTCCAAGGTCGAGGAAAAACTGCTCTGATACTAAAATGTGACAACCTCACTTTTATTCCATTAATTAAAATTACTTACTTGAAATTTTCTTTTTAAAACTCTTGCGTTTATAAAAATCTCCGTGAAAAATGGACGGAGTTTCCTCTGTTTTTCGGACTTTCCAAAAATTTATACTTTTCACCTGTTCAATTCAGTACAGTCCAGAAAACTATAAAACATTTATAACTATACTTCTTAGCTTACATGCCCTCTTAACAAAATAAAAAGAAACTCAAGGCTCATAACATTTTGAACTATTTCCAACCACAATAAATTAATTATAACAAAATAAACATAATTCCCTCTTAACTAGTTTACACTCCACGGGGTGGAGTGTACTCCTGCTCGGCCAATAATAGTACAAGCTCAATCTTTGTACCCGTACAAAAATAGTTAAGAGATGAACATTACACAGAACTTAGCGAATGCATTCTAAATAGATATAATAACAACTAAGTCATACACAATCAACAGTTAATCACATAAGCACAATTCAGAGACTTTAACACATCAATTCATTCACATTCGTTTCATACACCAACATTCGACATTTGATCCCGCTTATCCTCTATTTCACATTCTTATTCAACTCTTTTTATTCAACTATTCTAATTCAAATCTTATTCAACTCTTTTTCTCGTTAAATTCTTATTCAACTCTTTTATTGGTTCCATTCATTCTCGTTTTCTTTCGACATCTCATTACCTTTTCTTTTTAACGGCTTTGCGAACCCACCACCACACACCTATCCAGGGCATACTTACCGCTGCCACACGCCATTAAATCGTGCGGCTTATGCAACCAATGCACCTATCCGGGCATACTTACTTGGCCTGACATTCGCGCGGTGTACTTAATCATCTTTTCAAGGTTTTGTGAACCCACCACTGCGCACCCATCCGAGGCGTCTTACCGCTGCACACGCCATTAAATTGTGCGGATTACGTAACCAATGCACCTATCCGGGCGTACTTACTTTCCCTGACATTCACATAACATCGTTTTATTTATCTTTTAAGGTTTTGCGAATCCACCACTGCGCACCATTTAGGGCGTCTTACCGCTGCACACACCATTAAGTCGTGCGGCTTACGCAACCAATGCACCTATCCGGGTGTACTTACTTGGCCTGACATTCGCTCGCCAAATCCTTAAATCTTTTATTACTTTCTCTTTCATTTCTTTAATTCAATTATTCAACCATATTCTTCCTATTTCAGTTAATACATTAATATCGTTTCCTTTTTCATTCTATTCTTTCACATATAAGCATATTCAAGTAACAAAAATCAATGTACTCGACCACACACATATATTTCCAAGAAAAATATCAAATATTAAACTCAAATCATCACATCATGCATGTAAAACATAAATATCAAGGGAGGGTTTCTATTCTTTTCCTTAAGTCATTATTCTTTATTATTACCGGTTATCCTAAGGTTCATTAACATACAAAATCACCCGGTCTTAATCATCACTATAAACTACCTAGAAATACATTATCTAAGCTAAGGTAACACCCCCTCTTACCTTGCCTTTCCATAGGCATGTTTCTTTTCGTAAAACGGTGCTAAGACGTAACGCGGTTCATTACTCGCATCATGGCTGGTCCTAAAGTCCTTCGTCGTCCTCAACTTTGATTTTGAATAGCAGAGGCATCCCAAATGGGTTTGGTTCAGACCCGGTTCATTCGCCTTGACCCAAACACATGGTAGCAGCATCACGCACAAGCAAATGGTGCAAGGAGCAAGGATGGTCACAGATTCATGGTGGTCGTGGTGACGGGCAGCAGAGCATGCCAAGGGTGGCAGTTCAACTCGATTCTGCAGCAGAACAGCGCAAGGAGGAGGCGGAAGCTCCTGGTTCGTGATTCATGAGGCCCCATGATGGCGATTCGGTTCGTACCCATTGTAGACGCCGGAGACGCGAGGAAGCGGAGATCGTAGCCTCGACCGTTGCAGCGTCGAAGACGGCGGCTTCCTTTTCCTCTTTCGTTTCTGGCGCGAGCTTGAGAGAGAGAGAGAGAGAGAGAGAGAGAGAGAAAGAGAGAGAGAGAGAACTTTGCAAGGGTGCTTGGTGGCCGAGGCGACCGACGACAGGGAGAGAGAGACAAGCGCGAGAGAAAGCAGAAAAGGAACTGGAGGAGAGCAAGAAGAAGAGGGGTGCGGCGCTACACATCCCAGGAAGAAGAAGAACTTAGGGATCCCCCCCTTCACACACACGCACGTTTCTTTCTTAATTCTTTTTTCTTTGACTTACACTTTTATTTATTTAATACCCCCAAAAGTATTAATAATAATACTTTAGCATCATATAATTTCATATAGGAAAACTATAAGGTTAAAAATTAGTTTGGTATTAGAAAATAACAAAATTTATTTAATATTGTACCTTTATAAATACCAAAGTAAAGAATAGAAAGTCCATTTTTCAAATAGGGTAAATCATAAGGTTAGTAATTGATATTTCTCGCAAAATAATTTAATATTTGTATTTCCGAATTAAAAGAGATATAAGTTCATACATTTATTTTAATATGAAAATTTTCTTCAAAAGACTTCGTTTTAAAATATAATTAAATATATACTTTCGGAATTAACATAATGTGTTTTATGAAAATACCCAACACCTAAATGATTGATTTCAAGAAACAATTATTTAATTCAATAAAACTTATAAGTTATAATGCTAAAGAAATACAGGTGTTCCAATTCCAATACTTCTTAACACGTTTGAAACACTAAAAGAGACCTTAATTTGTTATTCCTAAACTTTATTATTGTTATTATTATTATTCCAATATATTATTATTATAATTATACCACAGGTTAAAATTCGGGATGTTACAATAAATATTTTTTTCTTCCAATTTTAACATTTATTCAATCATTTTTATCACTCCTTATTAATTATATTTTTTCCACTCTCATCTCTAAACTATCATACATTAGTGAGTCTAATAAAAATTAAATACTACTCCCTCCGTTCTTATTATAAGCTCCTTTGACTAATCTTCACACCATTTAAGAAACGTGGTTAATATTGTTAGTGGTATTGGAAATCTAAATATTCGATATACTTTTTCAAAAATACCCCTCTGATTATTATTGGGAATTTAAAAAGTGTTGAGTAAATAAGGGTGTTTTTGGAAAAGAAGTAATTAATGTCATCGGACGTTGGAAATTGGACTTATATTAAGGACCAAAGAAAAATCTTCAAAAAACACTTATATATAAGACCGGAGAGAATATTATAATTTTCAAGAAGAATTAAACAAAGATATTGAAAAAAACAAATATAAAATTTTCAATATTCAAAACATTATCAACATGTATGAAACAACAAAATGAAAATAGAATTGAGAGACTATTTAGACCCCTTTCCTGTAGTAGTTCTTTCATTGTTCCAATTTAACCGTTGCTTTAAGAGTTTCGGATGAATTAAAAAAATCATTTAATACTTCAGATTGTAAGAAAAAAATATTGTAATTTTACCATATTATCCTTACAATATATTAATTATCACACATTTCACATATTTTAAAATGTTTAAAATCAAGATTAAAATTTAAAAAAAATTAATTAATGTGCTCTCAAATTTCTAAAATGGGAGTAAAGTAATACTCCCTACATCCCTAAATATAAAGCTCTTTTGACACTTTTATTTTGTCCATGTTTATAAAGCCCCATACCAATTTTCAATGATCATTAATTACTTTTTTTCTTCCACAAACATTCTTATTTATTTAACACTTTTTAATTCTTCAAGAAGGCTTTATATTTAGGAACGGATGGAGTATAAAACAATTTAAAAATGCTAAAACTATAAATAGGAGTAAATCGTAACGGAGGAAGTAATTTATCCTTATCCTTATCCTTATTAAAAAAAAAAAATCAGAATTTATGAGAACAAGTAGTTCTTTTATTATTATTATTATTATTATTATTATTATTATTATTATTATTATTATTATTACAACTCATGGGATCCATGTCTCTCTGTTTTCCTCATTTTTTTTTTTCCTTCCATTTAGTACTAGTATAATAAATACCAGTAGTATTTGGGATATAAGACCAAACGACCCAAATACTACTGAGAACTTTCCAATAATACCATCATCAACGTTCGTAAAGAATCACGCGTCTTAACCTCAACAATCCTTGCTGATGTGTCACTAGTTTATTAGTCTCCATCCTCATCCCCACGCCAATCATTTACACCTCACCCACAGAGTATCAAACTCTCGGTGCTCCCCTCTCTGTTTCTCCCTTCCTCGCTACGCTTCCCAAACACACACACACAACACAACACAACACAACGAAACAAAAACAGAAAAAACATACTACAAACTCTTCATTTCATTTCCCTTCTTCTTACTCATAGTTATAGTTGCAGAAACAGAAACAGTATCATCCCTGAGCTGTGTTTGTTTTTCACTCTTTATTTCATTTCAGCGTCAAAGCCTGCAGCTAGCTGCTCCTTCCTTCTTCCTTTTCCTTTTCCTTTATGTATGTAGACTGTGGTATTCTGCATATTGCTCTGTCTTGTGTATATTTTTGGCATACATAAAATAAAAGAGCATGCGTTGCATGTGTTTCAGTTTCACACTACACCAGATTAATTTACCGCAGTAATTTTATTTGCTAATCTCTCTCAGCTTCTTCTTCTTTACGTACACGAAAAAGGTGGCACCTTTATTACTGTGGTCTGTGGTTTGCAACTTCAACTGCATATTTGGATTGGTAATGTGAATGATTTTCTTTTTTTGTTTTTCTTCATGAAAAATGAATACAAAGATATTTTATGATTCATCAATGGTCTCAGCTAAAATTTATGATTTTTTTGCTTTTACTTTTTCATTTTATGTTCATTTCTTTTCTCTATACGCAGCATGTTAGATACTACTACATAACAATAAAAAGATTTTGTTTTTTGTGTTTTTTTTTTTCTTTTTTTTGGCCTAAACCACATTTGTTAAGCAAACTTGCTCGAGCTGGGTAAGACCACCATGAAACTCGAACTTGTGTTTTTGCTTTTATTTCATACAAAGTTGCATTTTTTTTCCTAGTTTGATCAAAGCTTAGAATCTAATTGCATTAAATAAATACTCATAGGAAGAGCAAGGGTTTTACTTTTTTGTTTTTTCTTTCTTTCTTTTTTTTTTTAATGTACATTTCATTTCTGAAGCATGCTGAGCAAGTAGTTGGTTTTGGTTATAGCCGAGTATGAAACCAAATTTCTTGAACCATCTTTGTGGTCTCTGTTACAAGCAGCATTGCATTGAAGGCTGAAGCTGTGTGTGTTGTTTCTTATTTGTGTCTCTTTACATAGCGGAAAAGGTTTCAACTTTGGACCATGGAGAAGGCAGCTGCAGTAAACAGAAGCAACAGCAAAAAGAGGAAACTGATTCTGAGTGATGGAGAAGATGATGATGTTGGAAAGGGGCGCAGGTTTAAGATTCTGCTCCCTAATGGGACTAGTGTGGGACTAACAACATGGGACCCTGAACCTGAAATACCTTTTGCTGATTTCATCAGTTTGGTGAAAGGCAAATATTTGAAAGCACAAAAGGATTTGGATTCGGCAAAGAAGGAAAAAGAGATTAATTGGAAGAGTGGTGGTCTGTATCTTGAGGATGCTGATGATGTGAAGATAAGAGATGTAGTGAAGTTGAAGAAGTATAAACCACATAAGTGTCATATTTTAAGTCTTCGTGTGAGTATAACTTTCTGATATATGTTCTGTTTGTGTAATTGCACATTTTGTTTACATCAACGAGTCCCAGTTGGTAAGTGAGTTCTTTATACATCATGTTAGGGATTCGATCCTTGTCATGTATATGAAAAAGATTATGGTGATGTTTACGCCTCAAAAGGGTTTAGTCTCTTATTGTCGGTCGAAGGACATCCTTGGTCTTATAAAAAAAACAAAAAATTAAAAAAAAAAAGCTATTGTAGTTTATGTATGCCTTGTATTTTGCATTTTGTATCAAGGTTTTAAATTGCAATCATAATTGTGGTTACTTTGCGTTTCATTATGCATCATGTTAGAGATTCAACTCTTGCTTGATGTTTACGCCTCAAAAGAGCTTATAAAAAAAAATAAAAAAATAAAAAGAAAGCTTGGTCTTATCAAAAAATAAAAATGCTATTGTAGTTTATTTATGCCTTGTATTTTGCATTTTGTATCAAGGTTTTAAATTGCAATCATAGTCGTGGTTACTTTGCGTTTCCCGCATTGTGGACTATTGTGGAAAATGTAGCGAATCATGCGATTGCAATGCAAATTGCAGAGATTTTCAAAAGCCACAATGATGCATATTATTGAGGGAAAATGTAGCCACAATTCTGGTCGTGATGTGGTGGCTAAGTTTTGAAATCTATTACATTGCAGCCTCAATTACGCCCGTTACCCAAATTTAAAATCTCGATTGTAGTTTATTTTTTCTCTTCAGCTTTGCAATTGGTATTATTGCTTTGATTAGTGAACCTTTATATGTTTTTTTTTTTGGTTGTGAAAATCAGGATGGGAGTAGTGCTGTTGCTGAATCTTTTAAGGTTAGAATTATGTTCTCAGCTATGTATATACATCCAAACCACTCTAAATGATTGGTGTTAGATTTTTTTTTATAAAGGTTGTGTTTAGTACAACTAGCAGATGAGCTAGCTGAAGGCTTCTAGCTACAAGTTTATCAGTTATATTAAAGCTTTCAAACTAGATATTGAAAGTTGAGAGTTGTTAAGTTAACAGATTGAATTTGAAGTTTTTGCTAAGATTAGTTGATAAGCTAGATATGTATAAAATGAAATAAGCTCTAGGTTATAAGCTACTTGAAGTAACTTATAAGCTTGTAGCGTTTTGAAAATAAGCTCCTTTACCAAACATCAATATTCTTTTTGCCAAAAAACTATTTTACGAGTCTAATTTATAAGCTCCCATGTATGTTGAAGTTACCAGACACACTTGCTTATTTCAAAATCTTATATGTTTCTTATGTCTGAAATGTAGAGTATGTGGGATTTAACGCCAGATACTGACCTGCTATTGGAGCTTCCTGAAGACTACAATTTCGAAAATGCTCTTGCAGACTTGATAGTGAGCTCATTAACACAGATGACATAGCAATTTCCTTTTTTAAACTATTACATACTAAGTAACTAATTAACTCTTTTGTTCATTTATCAGGATAATTCCTTGCAAGCTGTGTGGTCTAATGGGGAAAATGATAGAAAGTTGATTATGTATGACTATGACATCAATACGATACTGATATTGTCTTTTTATTCCTTTACATTAAAAGAGAACCCCATCGTCTTACATTAATTGAGAGTTATTTTTCCAGAACCAGTTATGAAGTGCAGGGACAGTGATATAAAATTTATTTTTAATTCATATCACTTGATCTTAAGTCTCTCTCTCTCTCTCTCTCTCTCTCTATATGTGTGTGTGTGTATGTATGTATGTATGCATGTGTGTGTGTGTGTGTGTATATATATATATATCTTTGGATAATTTGATAATAATTTGATTTGATAATTTGTTTTGCATGGGTTTTAGAAATCATTGTCAAAGTTGTTTTATAGAACCATGGAACATTTGCTCTTCTTTAGTCATTATACTATGCAGGCATTCCTTAGCTTATTGTCAACACTAATATATATATATATATATATATGTATTTAATATTATAAATTCTCAATTAATTTGCAAATTGAAGTTATATGATTATTTAATTTCTTCAACACCTTAGTTTTTGGCATAAACTTTTTTCAGGCCTTCACGATTGAAATAGTTTTTCTGTATTATGAACTTGTATATCTGATTTTAATAATCTTCCCTGTGTTTGCTTGGTTTCTTATAGATGTTCAATGATCACGAGTTGATTTGAATTTTATGATTTGCAGAGTAAACGTGGCTAATGATAAGATTATAATTTTTGACAATGGTCCGGGCATGGATGACAGTGATGAGAATTCACTAGCCAAGTGGTATTTATCAGATTGAAGTTTATTCATGAACCTTCTCGAAGTATTATGACTTCTATCTTTTATCTGCTGTGTGTTCCTCTGTCAGCTCTTGAGTATAGACTCTTTCTCATATTTCGTTCAGGGGAAAGATGGGCGCTTCACTTCATAGATTATCAAGATCAGAGGCTATAGGTGGAAAACCTCCATACTTAAAGGTGTTATTAGTTTTCACTTTTTAGTTCAATCTTTGATTGTAATATCTGTTGAACATGCATTTTTGTATTCAAACAGTACAGTTGTACAAGTTCCTGTATGCTGTAACTGTAAGATATTTCATTCATTTTACATTCATATGAAATAAAAACTATGCAGTATTTCGTTTACAATAAATTTAGGTGAGTACATTGTTTTCTTTGATGCCAATGCATGAAGTATCAAGAAGTTAATGAAATGGGAATATCACAGATATTTGTCTTCTAATGTGTTCGTTTCTGTGGGGATGATTGTGTGCAGCCTTATTTTGGAATGTTTGGATTTGGTGGACCTATTGCAGCTATGCATTTGGGGAGGTAAGATTTGTTTGAAGAAAATCTTTTAGTTCTTCTGCTCAATTAAGACTTTGAGATCCAATCTCTTTATCTCTTCCTCTTCCTTGCTCATATCACCCTCACATTACAGGCTTATCAAAGTTTCGTCCAAGACAAGAAAAGTCAAGAAAGTCTACACGTTAGTTCTTGATAGAGAAGCTTTGCTAAGTCATTCTAATTCTAAATGCACTTGGAAGGTCTTCATGTTTCCCTCATGTCTTTGGTTCTTACTTTGTTTTCTATTATTTGTTTGGGCTCATAGCAGATCGTAACATGTCACTTTTGCTTATTCATTTGAGTTATTCAGGCTGAGGGTGGCATCAGGGATCCCTGTAAAGTTGAAATTAGGAATTCTAATCATGGAAGCTTTACAAAGGTAGACATATGTATCATTCTTTAATTGGCTTTATAACCAGCGCAAGATTTTTTTTTCATAAGGAAGGATGCAGGATAGTAGTTAAGATGACCAGATTCTTCTGTTTATACTTCATGAGAAACTTTCGTTTATGGAGGGTTTTTTTAATTTTTTTTTTTTTTTTTAAAACTTGACAGGAGATAAGATTTTTAATTGAGATATCATTATTGATATGTCCATTATGGTATTTATGTTTTTGTGTTCAGCCTTAACTAGTTGCCTCTGGAAATGGCATGGAAGTGCAAAACCAGAAAAATTTCCCCACATCGTTTTCTATTCATATTATATTTTTCGTAAGCAAATGATCAACTCATCAATTCATTTCTGGAAATCTGATACTGTTGCAGGTTTTGATTCAAGGGCTAAAAGTAAAAGATGTGGATATATTTAGACTCCGATGTCACCTCAAAGACACATATTTTCCCTACATTCAGGTTTTGTTTCCACCAATGGATTAAATAAATGTAAATTGGAGAAAACCATATCTCTAGAAATCTGTTTGGTAATCATATATATTATCTGTGCTACATTATCCATATGGCCCTGCTTAGTTCTATCACAATTCATGTCCTCGTGAAGTCCATTTAGTTCTAAGTCTTGTGTAATGGTATACCCCTGTGGTTTTTCTTAGTCTCCCAACTCTTCTTACTGGTGGTTCTTATGGTCTTCTCCTTACATAGCCAAATTACCTACGGTGAACTTCTTTGACCCGATTCCCTATGTTCTTCTCCTTACATGACCAAATTACATATGGGGAAATTCTTATCATCCTTTGTCAACAAAACCTATTACATTCATTTTTCATCCTATCTTATGTGTATCTCCACACATCCTGTGCAGCTAGTTTCCTCATCTTTACCACACCGTATCTAATATCTTGTTGGCATTTTACCTCCCAACCATATTAGGCCTACTAATCAGTTTCTTTGACTTGATTTTCCCCTGCTTAATAATATATAAATGCAGTGAGATGGGCTAGTGAAACTCGTTTCAGAACTCAATCTTATCTTGTCTTTGATAATTTTTATCGGAAGAACATTGTTCTTTCTCAAATAGAATATATTTGTTTTAAATTGTTTTCTTTTTGCAGAGTGATGACATGTTTGACAATGGGAAGACAATTACACCAGTAGAGTTCAAGGTTCCTGTTTTAAATTTTCAGTAGTTCCTTACTTTTTTTGATAAGATCAGCAGTTCCTTACTTCTTTTGTGGCTTTGTCTGGTTTCATATTTCTTCTTTAGGTATTTATCCAATTAGAATAACACCACCAGCAAAAATTGTTGCACGCTTTTGTTGTTGTTGTTGTTGTTGTATTATAAAATTTTGATGTTAATATTACCATATTATATTTACTATAGATATAATATAATTTTCTTTTGCAGGCAGACTACTTAGTATTATATCCATCCTAATTTTTTGAAGACTCTTAACTATGATTTACTTAAGAACCTTACCTCTCATCGTAGTCAAATATGCACTTTCCATTTTAATTGTTCCAAGAAAATGGTTATTAATTTTTTCCATGAAAAAGTAAACAGAAGCTGTGATTAATCATATTATAGTAATTTGTAATATTATGCAGGTTAATGGCACTTGTTTGACTGAGATTCAAGGTGGAGAGGTAGCAATAACCAATTTACTTTCTTGCAATGGTCCTCAGTTTGTTTTACAGCTTCATCTATTGAGTGCTCCCAAAAATGATGGCATCAGAAGTCCTAGTAGTACTTCCTTTCTCGCTGAACTAATCTTTAGTCCAACTGTGCAAGATACTGTTTAATTTTTTCTGTCTGTGAAAAATTGGGTGTACCAAATTTGACTTGAATATGTTTCAGGTTCCAGAGCCATTCAAGAAGCAAATGCACGCCTGAGATGTGTGTATTTTCCATATAAAGAGGTAGCAAACATAGCATACAGTACTCATTTCATAAATCTCAAATTAAGGACATGTCAAATGAATTTTTTATATCTCAGGGAAAGGAAAATTTTGAGAAGGTACTGGAGGAGTTAATAGCTGGTGGTTATGAAACAAGTGAAAACTTCCAAAGCTTTAGTCGTGTCTCTGTCAGGCGACTTGGCCGTCTACTCCCTCGAGCTCGCTGGGTATAGTACAACCTTGAATTTGAACTTGACATATTTTCTTCTTTACTTGAGTTCTAGTGGCCGTTTATTTATTAAAGCTACATAATTTCTTAATTATCAAAGGGCTGATTAGTTAGGTTATACATGCATGTTTCTCCTTAAGCAGGGGCCCAGGTTTGAGTCCCATGTATCAAGAAAACCCTTACTGGGAGACCTAGCCCCACAATATTATGAATGTTCCCAGCTTGAAACTTCTAGGAAGGATACTTGTGGCTAGACCAAAAAATAATTTCTTCATCTTGACATGCTAATAAAGATATTGAATTTTGTCCGTACTAGTTTTTGTGGTGTTGTATTCACTACTATAGTGGATTTTCTTTAGGACAAGAGGAAACCATGACTCTCCTTCACTCACTTATGATTACTTATTCACATTCCCTAATATTAATCAATGTGAAGTGAGTGGGTAAATGAGAGTATTAATGGACAAAGTATTCTCACCTGAGTTTCCACACATGCATGAACAATTGTTTGATGAAGAAAGCTTCATAAAAAGAAAAATTGGTATATGGAGTAAGATTATTTCCTGGTTTAATTCTAGCCTTCGTTTGAAACCAAAATCTTCTCTTTACAAAATGAGTAAATTGTTTTAATTTCTTAATAAGGAAAAAATTCTCAAAAATCTCGATGTAGAAATATATATGCCTTTACTTTATTTTGTACACTTTGATCCCTCTGTTTTTCTTTAAGCTCTGCCATGCAACCTTTATCAGTTACCATCACATGCTGTGCATTTCTACTCTTTAATGATATACTGCAGCATACATTATGCACAATTTGTTTTGCCTAATGTAGCCTTCATTCTGATGTAATCAGACCGTCATCAGATTTTCCTTTGGCTGATTGTCGGCATTTAATAAATTTTCACTTATTTGTAGCTCCTGTACTTTTTGAGGATTTTAAAACAGGTCCCTATAGTATACTTAAAAATTACATCAAAATTACAATAGGTTGAGTTTTAGGAACCCCATTGTAAAGTTTAGGACTGACTTATAGTTTTATCGGGACCAATGTAAAAATTTACTGAAACAAAAAATAGGTGTGCACATGAATTTAACTTAAATATATTAATGTAACTGCTCCTAAAGTCATGGCTTGTATTATAACAGTGATTGTTGGGTTTTAGCTATCAGCTCATGAGGGAAAATTTAATCCTTTCAAACTATTAAGCTTGTGCCTGAAGGTTTTTACTACCTTCTGACCAATTTTTTAGTGTTAGCTATTGACTTGTTTTTTTGTTTTTCCTGTAAACCACAGACTTTGCTTCCTTTTATGGATTTTAGAAACAGAAAGGGAAACAAGGCTCAATTGTTGAAGAGATGTTGCTTGCGGGTGAAATGCTTCATTGGTATAATACTATTGCAATGAATTTTACATATCAGCACTATTTGTTTCTTTACTCAGTGTTCTGAGGCAGTGCTTTCTAATTTGCAGAGACTGATGCTGGTTTTAAGCCAACACCATCCAAGGTCTGACTTGCTATAGTATTTAGTTAATGTGCAATGATGTTCCTTAAATGTCACCACCTTTGTCATATTTATGTATCTACTTGTTAATATTACATGACTTGCTTTTGGACTACTTTTCTAGTATGGATGAATTGATCTTGACTGAGATATGTAAAGGGCAAAAGAAATTGATTGCTCTGCAAGCCACGTGGCTTTGTATCATATAGCGAAAAATATTGGTTAGAATCTGGATCCACTAATCATTGATTTTTTAACCAGCAACTAAAAACCTTATAGGGATGATGTAATCAACTTTAACAGGTTTGAACCTGACTTTTCATCAATTCTTTTGGTCTGCTGTTTGATATTTTGATTCTTAAAATTCATACAAACTGCACTGAATTTGTCTAAAATCTTTGAAATAGTACTGTAGAGAGCTGAGTTGTTGTACACACTGCACTCTGCAGCCTGCATAATGTTAGATTTATAATCAATTAACTTTGCTTATGGAAAAACAAGTTCTTAGATTTTTGTTAGCTACTACCGTCGCTTAAACTTTCAAAGCTGTATTAATGCCCTAGAAAAAGGACACCTTAACATTTCCATGTTGTGTGTTCAGGTTGATAGGCAGTTGTATGTTCAGGTTGAGAGAATACAAGTGCATTTTTTGTTTCTATACATTATTCTGAAATCATCAATTGTTGGTTATTGAAAAAGCCACAGGTCTTTCTTCCATGTAGCCAGTAGGTTAGACTCTACCAGTATAGAAAAATTGATATGTTTATTATCTTATTGTCAACAAATTCGTGTCTTTTCAGACTGATCTAGCTAGCAACAATCCCTTTACCATGGCTTTGAAAAACTTTGGGAGTAAAACTCAAAACGAAGAGAAGGGTAATGTTTAGTTATTAATTCTAAACATGTCACCTTGCTTTTTGTCATCTTGGTTACAGATATCCCACTCATTAGTTGTTTTAAATCAACAGATATTGAAGTTAAAATACTTAAGGATGGTAAAGTTTTAAATCCTTTACAACTAGAAAGAGAGTACCAAGACTGGATCCTACAAATGCATGATAGTTATGATGAAGAAGTTGATTCTGGTGAGGATCAGCCAGTTATGATTGTTAGCCCAGCAAACAAAAAGGCACTTGGCATCTCTTCAGATGGTTAGTATCAAGGACTAACTGATTGAAAAATTATCATTTTATAGTTTATACTACTTTTTTTTTACCTAAAATAGTTACTCCATGTCCTGGGTTACAAAGCTGAGCCCATCACATGTATTACAAATAAGAGATAGGCTTGAAAGAAAAAATATCACCCTACAATCTTTTTACACCGCACATTGATTAATGATGATAAATTTGTGGTAAATCATGTTTATTGAATGTTTGGTCACTAACCACAAATACATAATATGTTGGACAGTTTAAGATATAAATTAGATTCCGATCCAATAAGGTGGTATGTGAGTCGGTTCTTTAAGTATAATATCAGGTATTGAGTTGTGTGTATGAAAAAAGGCTGCATCGGTAGAGGCAAAATCAACTTCGGTGATCTGTTACCTTGAAAATAGTCGTATGTAATACTAGTTTTGCTAAATAAAAAAGCTTTACATTTTGTAGTACAACCAAATCCTCCTTAATGTGCTCTTTTTTCCTTATCAATATACAGTCATTAGAGTTCATCAGCTTTTAAAGAGAAAAGAAAAATCTTGGAAGGCTGGCCAGAAAGTCAAAGTGTTAAAAGGAGCATGTGCTGGGGTTTACAAGAATAATATATATGCAACCTTGGAGTACTTTTTGCTTGAAGGACTTGAAGGAGACGCTGGTGGTAAGCCTTTTTTTTTTCCTTCTTTCTAATAGCATATAAGTAAATGACCATCATGTTTTGCTTTTTCAACTAACCTGGATTCGTAAGAGGGACTTGGATTTCTTAGAGAAAATTCATTAGCTCCGTTAATGGAATGGATGGAATGTAGTGGATTTGAATGAAATGATACTAGGTTCCAAAATTTTGAATTGCTTAAATTAGGATAGAATCTGATAAAATGGATTTTATTATGTTCCATCCAATAACTTTATTTTTCTTTCCTTCCCATTCGAGGAGTATGAGATGAAATGAAATAAAACAAACTTCACTTCATCCATCTTAAAATAATGATATAATAACTTTATTCCATTCTTCTCCATTCCATTTCGTCCCTTTACATTTCATCTCATAATTAAATATCCGAATGTTGCCAATCCATAGAAGAGGATTTCCTCAAGTGTTCTAAACTCTCTTACCTAATAAGTTTATCTTAAAAAGAGTTCTTAAGCTAACCATCCATTTATAAAACAAAGTAGTCTCAACAAGTTTTCATAACAGTGGACATTAAGTCATGTTAGATAAGTAAATAATCACATCATTTCATGTGTTTTCTTTGAGGATTATTTATTTTATGAAAAAGTTGACCAATTTTGGTTCCATATTTTTTACAGGAGATGCAAGAATCATATGTAGGTTAGTTATCAACACTCCTGATATATTTTGTGTACTTAAATTATGACTCCTCTAATGTTATTGCTGATGGCAACTGTCCCGTTGATTTTAAAGGCCAATAGATATCCCAGATGAAAATGGTAGTGTCCTTTCAGTGGGTGATAAGAACAAGAATGCAAGTTTGGTCATTCGTGGATCTTTGTCGTTGCCTCTAAGTGTGATTGACTCTGGAAAGGTTTTGCCATTATGTTTTAAATTTATGTGTTCCACATAGTTGTAATACTTTCTAAAATACAAATAAATTTTATACCAGCTCGTAGCTGTTGCAAGTACTGAATGGGATAATCATCTGAAGAGGAAACAACTGAAATCTCCTGCTACGGTTGATTTGCTCAGTTCAGACCATTGTCAACAATTGGAGATTGATGGGGTTAGTTTTTTCTTTTTGTAGTTTCTGCCCCTTCTCTAAAATTTAATTTTTCCAGTTTCTAAGTTAGATACTTCCTCAAGTCCTATTTGTAAGACCCTTTTGAGATTATTCTCTACCATCAAGGAAGGTAGTTAAATTTGTTAGTGGCATTGAAAATGTGAAAATTTGATATGTTTTTTCAAAATTACCCCTTTATTGTTATGGAGATTCTAAAAAGTGTTGAGTTAATAGGGGTGTATTAAATGTTATTGGAAATTGAAATAGGGTATTATAAATAGGATCAAAATAAAAACTCCAAAAGGGTATTATATATAGGACCGGAAGGAATAATTTTTTTTTGGTTCAATTATCTTTTAGAACCATAATAATTGAGTTTTCAGATGGATCAACTAAATTAATTATTCGAATTATGTATCTAAATTTTTCAAAATTTATATAAAAGTATTATGTCCATGTTTCCTCTTTGTTGAGTGACATGGCTCATGTGACTTGTATCCCACTTGCTGTTGGGTGGAATGTGCTCTCAATTGTTGAGTGCCATTTCCCATGTCATTTGTATCCCGCTTGCTATTGGGTGGAAGACAAACCTTTACGTGGTGGAATATTATTTTCGGTGGAAAGAAAGTAATGTATTAGTGTTGAATGCAATAGTATATTGCCTTATTGCAATAATATATGGTGGTATATAAATACGCATGCGGAAGACACATAAGTTTCAACACTGAAAGCAAGCAACGAAACATAAGCAATACTTGGTGCTTCGGGTAGTGAGAGAAAAATAGAGTTGTGAGAAAATCCAAGAGTGTAGTGTGTGTAAGCAGTGGGGATTATTTTTAGGGTGTTAGCCTCTAATGCTCTATAATACTAAATTTGTAGTAGAAGGGGGTCTTGTTAGGATTTAGGATACATTATATTGGGTACCTCTTGATATAAGAGTGTAGACAAGATATTGTAGTTATCCTTTTATATGGATTATTTTCGGAGATTATCCTGTGATTTTTCCCTCGTTTGGTTTCCATGTAAAATTCTGATGTACAATTAATTTTATTTATTTTGATTTCCTAAAAAATGGTATCAGAGTTGCTTGGTATTGAATACAAGGTATCAGTACCAAAATTCAATGTGGAGAATTTTGATGGATCCAATGACTTCAGTTTATAGAAGCTGAAGTTGAAAGCATTGCTAGACTAGCAAGATCTCACTATGGTGTTGGAAGGCGTGAACAAATTGCAAGAAACACTATCTGTGGATAAAAAGGTCGAGATGATGGCTAAAGCACGGAGTACAATACAACTAAGTCTATAGACAATGTACTGCGAGAAGTTATGAGCGAGACAACTGCGGATTTAGTATTGAAGGCTTTGGAGGAAAATTACTAGGTAAAAGCCTTGCTTTACCAACTTTAGCAAAAATAAAAGCTACTGTACACATTGAAACATTCAGAAGAAAAACCATTGTGAGACTACCTTAATGTCTGCAACCGAATGATCACATATATACAAGCTGTTGGAATAACAGTTAAAGATATTAATCTAGCTATGGTCTTGTTGACTTTGTTGCCTCCATCTTGTGATAATTTTTTTGACACCATAATGTATGGTAGATCCACAATTCCCGTCAAATATGTCAAAGAAACATTAATGATTAAGGAGCATCCGAAATTAACTTCCGAAACAAGTATAGTCGTGTTGTTATTCTTGTAGATGGGATGTTCATGACGAGAGGGCGTAGTCAAGAAAAATGAACGGGAAGCATAAGTGGTTAAAGATCTAAGTCCAAAGGTCTGAAAGAAAGAAAGAAAGAAACCAGGAAGTTTTGCCTACATAACAATTGAGAGTTCTGGAGAAAGTGATGCTTAGTTTGCTTTCACAGCTTTCACTAATGACTCAAGTAAAGAGTGGATCCTTATTTTTGACGAATCTTTTCACATGACACCCAAGATACATTGTTTTCTCCTCATATCAAAAGCGGGAATGAGAGGTTAGGCTGGGGACAACAGGGTCATTGCTGTTGTAGATGAAGGAGAGGTGCGAGTCATTGTTCGTTGTTCTTGAAAAGAAGTACCATGTATACTTGAAGATGTCACTGTATGGCTTGAAGTAGACCCCTAGGCAACGGTACACTAGACTTGATGCATTTACGATTGGTATTGGATATGATAATAATCAATATGATAATTGTATCTACTTTAAAAAGTTCCCAAATGGTTCGAGGATTTATTTGATGTTATATGTGGATGACATGCTAATAGCATCAATCAAGTAACAAAGCTAAAATTAGTGTGTTGGAAACTTTGTTGGGATCTGAATTTGAGATGAAACAGTTGGGTGAAGCAAAGAAGATTCTTGGAATGGAGATTCTTATGGAGAGATACCATGGTAGGTTGTGATTGTCGCAACAAAACTACATTATGAAGTTCCTACAACGTTTCAAAATGAAGCAACCTAAATTGGTTAATACTCTTTTAGTTGCGCACTTCAATATACCATTGAAAGAGTGTCCAAAAAACCAAAGAGTAGGTGGAACATATGGCTCGTATACCTTATCTTAGTGCAGTTGGTAGTTTCATGTATGTCATGGTGTGCACTAGGTGAGATATTTCACATGTAGTAAGTGTAGTAAGTAGATTGGTGAGCAAACTAGGAAAGATACACTTAGAAGCTGTAAAATAGATCATACCATAGTTAAAATCTTCCGCTGTTGTTTGTTTGGTGTTTGATGGTCAACAAGATTGAGAAGTTGTGGGCTATGTAAATTGTGGTTATACAGGTGATAGAGATAAATAGTTATTATTGACAAGTTATATTTTTATAGCCTTTGGATGTCCTGCTAGATGGAAGGTGACATTGATTGAGGCTATGAAAGAAAGCATATGGGTGCGAGGTATTTTGGGTAGTCTTTATTGGTGACTCAACTAGTACCGATAGTACATTGTAATAGTCAAAGTGCTATTCACTTGGCTAGAAACCCAACATATTATGAAAGGACAAAGCACATTGATATTAAACTTCACTTTACCAGAAAAAATGGCAGCAATGGCATTATTGCAGATCAAATGATATCCACGGCTGAGAATTCAGCAGATATGATGACCAAACTGTTGCTGTTTGATAAGTTCAAATGTTGTTTGGACTTAATCAATATTTGCAGAAGTTCAAGACATAATGAAATACAAGTCAATGTGGAGAATTGTTGAGTGACATGACCTATGTGACTTGCATATCACTTGCTGTTGGGTGGAAGATGCTCCCAATTGTTGAGTGCCATGGCCCATGTTACTTGTATCTCACTGGCTATTGGTTGAAGTTAAACATTTATATGATGGAAACATTACCTTAAGTGGAATGTAATAGTATATTGTTGCAATAATGTATGGTAGCCTATATATAGGCATGTAGAAGACACATAAGATGCAACATCGAAAGCAAGCAACAAAGCAGAAGCAATACTTAGTGCTTAGTGCTTTGGGCAGTGATAGAAAAAAACAGAAAGTTGTGTGAAATTTCAAGAGTGTAGTGTGCGTAAACACTAGGGTTATCCTCGGGATTTTTTTGGGTATATTCTCTTGTGCTCTATAATACTACATTTGTAATAGAAGAGAGTCTTATGTGGATACTTTATATTGGTATCTATTGATAAAATAGTAGAGATAGGATATTGTAATTATCCTTTTATATAGTAAATTATATTTATAAATTGCCTCTTGATTTTTTTTTTCCTCATTGGGTTTCCACGTGAAATTTTGGTGTACAATTACTTTATTTATTTTGTTGGTATGAGTAGTGACAAGTGTCGCTCGTTGTCATGTACTATTCACATGCTTTATTTTTGTATCATGCTCCACAAGTTTTGTATACGCTTCCGCTCACATCCTTAAAGTGTCCAAGATACTTTAGGTGTATTTGACTCCGATTTCTTAACGCTCTTAGCTGCCTGAATAGTAATTGATTTCGAAGTAGAAAAATGTTAAATTAGTTCATATTTGTTGTATCTACTGATTCATGTCCTGTTTTGATTCAAATCCAACCCCAATAGTTACGAATCTATTGTTGTATCTTATATATACTTGTATCTCGAGGCAATCACAATTCGATTCACACGATTTGATTATGCTTCTTCGAAAACTGATTTACGCGCTAAACCTGGTCAGGTCTTCTGGGTTTTTTTAAGATTAATTAGGACTAGTTTGGCTTGAATTTGGAGGTTTCTATTTTAGTTTATTGGTTAACAATGAAATCCTTTGACTCTAAAATGCATATATCTATTATATATTTTTAAAAATATATTCTATGATATTTTTATTATCAGTCGTGTATCTTACAATTCAAGATTCAAAAAATTGATTTTTCTGATACACGATACGAATCTAAATTCGATAACCATGAATTGACGTTGCAACTCCAAGTAATTTGGACCCAGCTGAAAAAAAAGGTTGAATAATTAAATTTTGAAGGAGCAATTTGAATCCTCTATCTTTGCTTTAAAGGATATTGAGGATTCAATGTTCTGGATGTCATACTTATCAGTTATTTGTACGTGAAATCGTGAATAGCTTAGTGTTCTTTTTTCAGCATTGGTTTTATGAGTTTTTGTGTGCGCGTTTTTCTTTTCTCAATTATTTTATTTTATTCTTACTATTTCATGTTCCGATTGCAGACATTACCTATTAATAATCCAGTTTTTGCTGGCCAAGTACCTCCAAGTAAAGTAGTGGCAGTTATCCGGCCTGTAAATTTTATGCCTGGTGCTGCTACAGGGAAGTTAGACCAAAAGGATATCTGCAAAAACAACATTGATATGGTGATGGAAGTAAAATTGAAGAACCAAGGCTTGAATGATGAAAACATTATTCATATTGAACGTGCATCACCAGAATCATACAAAGGGTTTAATGGTTTATATTTCTTTCCCCTGGGATGCAAATTGCCTGATTTTTTTACCAGGACTGGAACTTACATATTCTCATTCTCTCTTGTAAGAAGGCACATAAACTGCGTTTTTTTTTTTTTTTTAAAAAAAAAGTTTTTTCTCACTGATTTTACCTTTTTATGTCTCTCTCACCGCATGTATTGTTGTATTGGAATTTTTTGTCATTTAGACGGATTCGAGCTGCAACAGTATTAAAAAAAGTGTGATTGTGAAGCCATCTCCTGATGTTGGGAGTTGGAAAATTTTGAATCATGACCAAAGTTCCCTACCTGTTCTGAGGTATCTTTATTTGCTTAAGTATTGGCTCATGAATTTATTGTCCATAAAGCTCTGTCTGTGTGTGACCATTTTACAAAGTAGGGTAAAACTATCAACTTTCCCACACTGAGCTAGCTTTTGCGTTGGAGATGATGAACCAAATTTTTCTAACACTGCTAATGTATCATGGGTATTGCTTTTGTATGTTCTTGTGCTTTACAGGGTTGGTTCATATATTCCAACATTAACCGTCGCATGCTATGACAAACATGGCAATCGAGCACCCTTTCAAAATATTTCGGGATTGACAGTTAAACTTCAGACAGAAAAGGGCCTGCTCTTTGAAACAAACAAGCCGAGCATTACCTTTTCATCCAACAAACTGGCTTTAAATATTAAGGTACTATTAAGACATCATGTACTATTTTAATCATGAAGAAAACACCTTTTGAATGTGTTTTTTAATACTTGAGAGTTGATACAGGATATACTGGTTAAGATTAGGGAACTGGACAAGATAAGGCCTGGCTATGAAGCCACTTTGGTGATTGCTTCAAGCAACAAGCTATTATCCCTTCCATGTAAAGGTGCCTGTGATTGCCATAGACATTTTTCTTTGAAGAGGATGTGATTTGATTTTCTTTTATGTTTTGCTTGTTCTTATTCTCTTGAAATTTTTTTCCCCATATTTGTTCAGTTTATCCAGGTCATCTTAAGAAAGTTGAACTGCAGCCTGCCATAACAGAAAGTCATCTTCTTCCCGGTCACGTTTTTGAGAAGCTAACATTGGAGGTATCTTAGAATGGACAATGTTACCTGATAAAATTTTTTAGTGTAATCTTCTCTGTGTATGTTTTTTTCAATCAATATTGCGTGGATGCTACAAAGATGGCTATCCTAGAAATGAAAGAAGCTTTTGACTTAGGTTATTTTCCATGATGGATGAGGGCATATACAAGAAAAGATAAGATCTGGGATGAGTATTCTTGAGGATATTGGAGTAGCACCTGGAGAAGATGATAGAAAATCGCAGAAGGTGTTTTGGTAATGTGATAAGGACAATACAATCTCTGGGGAGAAAAGTTGGTCAATTTGAAGATATTCTTTTTTAAAGTGCTTGAGGAAGACCTTAAAATGCTTAAGTAGAAACCTTCAAAAAACAGCTTGCTTTATCTGTCTCATTGAAAATGTGGTTTTTTGATAGGATCTCAATGGTTTTGTTTTCATGTTGGTTATTCTAATCCTTAGTTAACTCATATACTTTAAAAGCTTTGGCTGTTATATAGGCCATCTCTAATGCATACTATTGACTGACTAACATTGGGATATTAATGTTTTGATACAAGGTCCGTTTTCTGTATGATGAGCTCATTTGAAATACCAGGATCTAAATCTTCATCTTCACTTGCTTTGCTTCCTTAATTATTGTGTATTCATGCAATACAGTGGGACTTTAATTCATCTTTGCATAAAATTGTTTGTTCCTTCGTTATTTTTAAAATTGTAATTAGAAGTTAAAATTATTTGTAATTATCATTTTATATATCTAACTAAGTTTCAATGTCTTAGAAGGAACCATCACACTGTATAGAATTTTTGACCAAGGATTTATTTGATGTTTATCTTTCAGATGTTTGATGCATATGGAAACCATGTTTTTAAAGAACTGGAGGTTACTTTGTCTCTGGATGGATTCAATATACTAGATCATGTTGCCATGATACACAAGGTGAAGGTAGTTTTGGTTTACAATATCTGGAGTGTAATAAGTCATTCTTTGTGAAGGGTAACTTTTCTTTTCATAGGCAAAAATGGTAAAAAAAAAAAGTGAAGTACCAACTTAGTCCTTGATGTTTTTTAAGTGTACCAATTTAGTCCCTGAAAAGTCATAATTACACATTTAGTCCCTAAAAAAAAAATTTCCATACCAATTTGGTCCCTCAACCTTTTTCGCATATCAATTTGGTCCCTCAAGATTTCAGATCTACCAATTTGATTCTTAAAATATGAGGACCAAGTTGGTATGGAAGAAAATCTTGAGGGATCAAGTTGGTATGGAAAAAGGTTAGGGACCAAATTGGTACATTTGAAAATTTTTTGAGGCACTAAATGTGTAATTATGAATTTTCAGGGACTAAATTGGTACACTGAAAAAACATCGGGGACTAAGTTGGTACTTCACTCTAAAAATAAACTTTGAATAATGTTTTCTCTGCTTTGTGTATTATGCTGTTACATTGGGTGCAAATTTTTGTATACTGGTTGATGGTATAGGAGGTATAAACAATTTGGGACATATATGTATATCCATATATCAAATGCAATATAAATAATATTTTTTTTGTTCCCATTTTGAGGGACATGAAGGACATGGTTTCTGGGACCATAGCTTAGTCTTATTTAACATGAATCGCTGACACATATTCAGGTGGATGATAAAGGAAGAATTGATCTTAGTGGTCTACTGAAAGTAACAGCAGGTTATGGAAGGACAGGTATGAAACATTTGAATTTGATGTAGAAGTTTTAGGTTGGATAATTTGTCAGTTAACTATCAGCTGCTGGTCAAACTTTTTCCCACATTATTTTTAACATTCAAATATACTACTTTTGGTGCTAGTTGCAACCATTTGTGAGGTCTTTGATGACAATGCAATGTAATCTACATAATGTTTATTTTAAAATTGGGATTTTAGCATAATAAATACTAAATTCAAGTGACATAAATTTGAATCTTACACTCTTGGTTTTCTTAGTCTAATTTGTGTGCATGGTGCAGCATCCATATCTGTTCTATATGAGGATAGAACGATTTTCAAGCAGGAGTTTTCAACTGTGAAAAGGAACTTGAGAATCACATCAGGGGTTGGTTTTATAATACCTTTTAGACATATTGATGGGTTATATGATTACACTTGTGATGGTTTTGAATGAACTCTTTTGCATCTGAATTTAGTATGCCTATATGTAGGTGCCCGATTTTTGTACTGTTGGTGGTCAATTGGAAAACATCATATTTGAAGTTGTTGATGATGTTGGAGATGTTGATACGACTATTCACCATGACGATAAAGATGGTCAGATCCATATGCTTACAATCAAGTCAGACTCTTTCAATGCGGATGAATCTATCCGATACACTTTTCAGCATGGGTGCTGTACTATCCCATCTATACCCATCCCGCTGAATGAAGGGACTTTTTGCTTCGAAGCTGCTCATTCTCGGCATAGGGAGCTACACCTGATTGTTAAGGTTGTTACATTTGGCTTTAAAAATATTTTGGTGTAGTTGTATATCTGAATTGGTTGGATTTTGTGCAGGTTCCTGTTGTGAAGCCGCGGACCATAATCAATGAAGCTTGTCAACATTCATCACCTGATAATATAATAATGCACGAGCATGACTCACCATTGTGTAATCAACAAAATAATCTCTTAGTCAATAATGCTGAGCAAGCTCAGGTAATGACTTAAGCTCTGTTTTATTTAGAGACCTATATCTGATTGTTAATGTTGCAACATTTGGCTTTCAATAAATTTTAGCTTTGCTGTACATCTCAATTGGTTGGACTGTGTGCAGGTTCCTGTTGTGAAGTCATGGACCGTGATGAACGAAGCTTGTCAACATGCATCACCTGATAATATTATGATGGATGACCAGGGCTTGCCATCATTTAATCAACAAAAGAATCTCGCAGTGAATAATGCTGAGCAAGCTCTGGTAATGACTTAAGCTCTGTTTTATTCAGAGACCTATATCTGATTGTTAATGTCGCAACATTTGGCTTTCAATAAATTTTCGCCGTGCTGTACATCTCAATTGGTTGGATTTATGTGCAGGTTCCTGACGTGGAATCACCAAACATGCAGTATGCTGCTTGTCGTCCATCTCCTCTTAACACTATAATTCCCGAGCAGGATTCACCAGCATTCAATCAAAAATTGAAGTTAATGTTATCCTTAGTGAGTAATGATATGAAGGTACAGGAAATTACTTAAGATGGGTAAATAAATGTTTTTGAATATGCTAAAGGATGAAACTGAGAGCATTTCACTTATTTAACAAATTTTAATGCCATTGGTTTCTATTTGAGCATTGCACTTATTTGATTACCTTCTGTTTCCGCAAATTATTGGATTATGATTGATCAATACCTTTCATTACAATGAGAATTTTATATCTTGAGGTGCTTTAATGCAGGAAATGGAGGACAGTATATGCACTATTGGTGAGGTAATCGCAGAAGCAGAAAAGAATATTGATGATATGAATACGCAGAAAAATGAAATTGAGCAAGAGATGGAAAAGATGCTAGGTTCTCTCTCTCTCTCACATGGGCACCATATTAATTATTTATGAAAATTTTCAAATCTGCTGCACATGTTTGAGTGATAAAGTAGCAAGAAATCAATGAACTTTTTTTTCACTATTCTGCTGCATTACATTTTTTCATAACCATCTGATCTCTGGAATCATGGTTACTTTAAGGTTAAGATAGGCTGGAAAATGCCCAAAATAATAATTTTACGAGTTTTTATTTGTACTCTTTCTGTATTGGTTATTGGTTTGTGTATTTCTTAATTCCGCAGAGAACGTTAAACCTTATAAGAACTGTATACTAACCAAGGACGAATTGAAGTTGAAAATAGAAAGCATGGGAAACACAGCAGCTGCTGTACTTTGCAGTCTCTCTGCATACCAAGAGCGACCAAAGTGTTTCACGGAAGAAATAGTTGGCCTGGTTGCCCTGCTTGGTACTGTGAAAAGCCCTGATCTTAGCAGGTTGTCTAATCTCTTTCTTCCTTGCTCCCCTTTCTTTCTCTCTCTATTTCTTTTTGATTTGATCAAATGGGTGATAGAGAATTTATTTTCTTTTCTTTATTTTGACTTCTGAATGTGTTTATGGTAACTGACAGAATATTAGCAGAGTATCTTGGTGAAGATAAAATGCTGGCTGTTATTTGTAAATCTTTTGATGCGGCAAGTTCAATTGAGAGCTATAAGCAAAGTGGAGCTGTCGATTTTGAGCGTGGTTTACATGCTGAAGCAGCTACTCTTGGAAGAGCTATACATAACCGTTTCCTTGTTATTTGCCTTGAAGATATAAGGTAATGCAGGCCTTCGTGCATATATTTTCCTAGTTAATATTAGTGTTTAACTTTACAAAAACTATAGGTCAAGGCCTCATAATGAGAATTTTAATGTTGTCATAAAAATTGTCATGCATATGTATTTGTCTGTTTGGCAGTCCTTACACTGGAGGCCAAGGGAATGACCCTCAGAGGAAGTTGGCATTGCCAGATCCCAAGTTGAAAGATGGGAAAACACCTGATGGTTTTTTAGGTTATGCAGTGAATATGGTTGACCTTGACACCAATCACTTGAATATTAGCACAGCTTCGGGCCATGGGCTCCGGGAGACGGTGCTGTTTAGCCTATTCAAGAAGCTCCAAGTTTTTGAAACAAGGGAGTCTATGCTGGCTGCTCGTGCCTGTATTCAAGAAGGTGCAGTCTCATTGGATGGTGGGATTTTAAGAGAGAATGGACTCCTATCTCTCGGTGTTGGGTATCTTCCTCAGTCCCTTCCTCTCATATTATGCATTTGCATAGGGATATGAGTTATGAGATTGCATAATGCTTTTAGTAGATTTAACTTCTGGATTGATCAACCTATTCTAGTAGTTCATTTTTTGATTTTTCTAAGGCTGCTTAATGATATAACTTAGGTCTATTGGTTGTAAGTCTTAAAATGTTGGAGAATGGGCAAGCCGCCTGTAAAACAAATATCTGAAGAGAGGAATGAGTTTTTCAGTTTTATTACTAAATCAAGTAATCAACTGGTTAATAAAGAAAAAACATGTTTTTTCTTTTTCTTTAAAGATGAAAACTCTATTGTTATGACTGCTAGTTTGAAAACACTTTGTAGCAGTTTTGTGTTTTCTAGTAGCTGAAGCTCTTGACTGAACATACATGTGCATGTAGAGACTCATCAAGAATACCAGCTGCACTTGTAACACTAGTCAATTTCTTCCAATGCCTTTAATTTGTGCTAAGGTATTTGAGTAGAAAATATAACCCAACCAACTTGATTTGTCTTGTAGGGATCCTTGCATATATTTCCCTTGTGAGAATCAAATAGTTCTTCCTCCAGAACTCCAAAAAATCACAACAAGGATTGAGAAAAAGCAGTTGGAGCTGAAGTCTTGCAAAGAAGAGATAAGAAAGTTGACTAAATATCGCAAGAAGTGTCTAAAGAAATTTAAAATAAAGGAAGGACAATATTATGATCTTTTGAATAGAATAGAGCGGGAGACTATGATATAGTTATTTGAGACAAACTCAAGAAACAGCTCAGACACACCTGACAGTTCATGCAAAAGGAAAACTGTATAGTGTAGGCTTTGGGTTATAATCTGTTTGCTTGTGAAGGTTGCTATGACCATATTGACAGGGTTGTAAAAACCGGAAGGAGATAGGACTACAGTTTTAATTTACTCAAGTGTTGCAATATGATATATTTCTTTGGGAGATTTTATTAACACTCATGACTTTGTTACTTACACCCATAAATTTAAAAGTTTTGTATTGCACTTCCAAAAATATCCTTATTAACTAATATTCGTAAACTTAGTTTTTAAACCAAGTAAACTTAATACTCACACCCGGATGAAATTCATTTTTTTAAGTACGGATGATTCATCAGTGGCAAATAACGGATGTTCAATCCGTTTTATAAATGACGGATCCATCATCCGTACCTTACGGATCATATATTATAAACGAATGCTTCTCAATGACGTATGTTCAATCCGTTTCATGTTGAGAACACACTGAAATGCTTCTCAATGAACACTTAATATAATATATATCCCAATGCCAGTACATTCTGTTAGATCTAGTGTGCATGTACATGTGGAGATTGTGAGATCTATTATGCAAGTGCATGGTTTTGATAATGACAAATGTTTTGATCAAGCTCAAGTCACGGAGAAGCTCACCAAAGAACAACAAACAACTATGATGAAGAGAGAGCAAGCTCATTAGATTCAATATGTGTATTGTTTGTAATATCTTTATTTTGAGTCTTAGAGTTTGATGAGTTTTGGGTAGAGTTATTAGATGGTAGTGAATCTCTATCAAGTGCATGATCATATTATGATTTGAGTATTTCACTTAACCTAAATCAATAGGTGGCTTAAAGGTTTGAAAGAAAAGGTTTAATATTGAGAAAACAAGTTTTTAGAAGTGTTTTTTCAGCCAATAATCGATTAAGAAGAAGCAATAATCGATTAACAGGAAATTGATCAGGTCTTAATTGATTATCAAGTTTGCATAATCGATTATTAGCTTTTAACAAAGGGTTAATCGATTATCTGAAAGGCTTAATCGATTATCACGTACAGAACAACTTTTTAAAACAGTTTTTCACTTCTCAAAATCAGTTTTTAAGTTTCCTAACTTTTGAGTATTCTATATTAACCTTTTCCTAATCATTGTGATAAACTAACTTCATTTTTCATATCATTTTAGAAAGATCAAAGCCACACTATTCTCTCAACTTTCTCTCTCACTTTCTCAAAGATCAAAGTTCTTACTTTTCATATTCTTTGATCAAGTAGCTTTTGAATCTCAAGTTTAATTGTTCATATTTCTTGAGTGAGATTCAATTAGGTTTTTGTTTTGAATTGAGTTGTAATCTTTGCAAGAAGGCAAACTATCTACAACAAAGAAGAAGTCTTGGTGGTTGTTCATCAAGCAAACTAAGTAGAAATGGAAGTCTTATTGTAAGGAATCAACAAGCTAGTGGAAGCCTTGTTGTTGGGTTATCAACAAGCAAGGGAAGAAGGTTCAGATTACCACAACAAAACATAAAGTGGCCAAATCTATGAATTGTAATTAAAACGCAGCCAAACAATTGATTAAAAAGGAAAAACATTAACTCATGAATAAATAGCCAAATTAAGATCCATACAAATTCACTATATTCCTAACAAGAGGTACAGTTACACATATTGGAAGAAGAAATACAAGGAATGAGAAAAACACATAATCATAGACAATAATGAATTTACCCCCAAGAGATCTTCAATCATCAAATGGATCCCTCCAGCAATGTTGATCTTCAATCCTTGTGCCTTGCCTCCTTGCTCTCAATTGCAGAACTAGCCTCTCTTTTCTAATCCTAAATTCTATTCTAATCTCTAATTGCCTCTGAAAAATCTACAAAACCTAATGGAAAACCTATATTTAAAGTCTAAAACTAATCCTAATTGAATTGGAGCAAAACTGATTAGAAATCCGCCCAATTAGGCCTACTGCGGGGGACGCGCGCCTGGGCGTGCGGGTCTGTGCGCCTAGGCGTGCCAGCCCTGCTCCGACTCCGTTTTGCTTCATTCTTGCGCCGTTTTCAAGATCCTTTCATCCTCTTTTTAGCTCCATAATTATTTTCTTCAATTAAGCTCCGAAAGTACCTGAAACAAACCCAAAATGGATCAAAAATTCAAAGGATTCTAAATTACCTAACTTCCTAAAAACTATACAAAAAGTCCTAAATTTGCAAGAGAAACAAACCAAATCTTTAGTAAAAGGTAGTCTAATTCAGATGACATAATAAACAAATACAGAGGGATAACTCATTACAGACATGTAAACAAACCCTATAATAAACATCAATGATACAAAAAGCTTACCTTTTCAAAAATGCCTCCGATTCGCGGTTCTCTCCTTCTACAGTTGAGTCCACCAGCAACACCCTTTGTTCAACAATGCCTTCGATTTCACTTCTTCACTCAAACCCTAACGTGTTTTCGACATTCTCTTCCCTCTCATCTCGAAAACTTCCTTCAAAAGTAAGTTTGAGTTTTACTCTTTCGTTGTTAACTTTGGGTATGTGAACGGTTTGCATTGGCGCCCACATAAAATGAAGTCGTTTTAGGTTTAAGCAAATGACGTCGTTTTTCTTATCTAACCATAGCCACACATTTTGGTTGACGTTTGTTTTTTTTTATTTTTCTTTTAATATTAACGACGTTATTTGGTTAACGGAGCGGCTATGTAAAGCCAGTAACGGAGGGACTAAATAGTCCAGTTTTTTAAATCGTTAGGGACTAATTTGGGTTTATAATTTATCAGGGACCAAATTGGTACTATCGGAATTTGTTAGGGACTAAATTAGGTCTTCACTCTAATTATATATAAGAAAAAGGAGCAAATTTATCTATCAAATATATAATGAATGTTTTCTAATACCTTCCAACAAAAAAAAGATCAGAATGTATACTTTTGATTAATCATAATAAAGGTAATAATCATATTTGGTTTATTGAAGATCAACGCGGATGATCTTATAAATGCTTATGTATAATAATTTCCCCATTAAATTTATTTTCATTTCTAGCATATTTTTTTGTTGTCTCTTTTTAACATATTAATATATTTATCAATTTTACTAATGTGTTTGATGTCATTATAAACCAATAATAAATTATTTTTCAAGAATTTTATGCATGAATCAAATGCTACAACTAAATACCATAGTCAAATCAAGATAATACAACGACTACTACTGTGAAGAAGTAATCGCATGGTCTCCTCCTAGAAGTGCTTTGTTCAAGCTTAATGTAGACGACTATTTCAAAAGGGATGTTCGTGCTTCAGCTTGTGGTGGCATCATTCGAGACGCGTCGGGCAAGTATGTGCGTGGCTTCTGTTGCAATGTTGGTTCTTGCTCATCTACTAAAGTAGAGTTGTGGGGTTTGTTATGGGGCTTTAGGATGGCTAGGGATCTAAATATTACGGCTTTGGAGGTGGAGATGGACTCTAGAGTGGCTATCTCTCTTGAACCAATCATTGTGATGCCTCTCATCATTGTTTTCCCCTGGTTCGGGAAATTCGGAACCTCATGCGGCTGGATTGGCATATTTCCTTCAGTCACATTTATCGAGAAGCTAATCGGTGTGCAGATTTTCTTGCGAATTGTGGTCATGGTTGTAACATCCCGGATTTTAATTACAAGAATTATTAGAATAATAATAAGATTAGGAAATGATAATTATGATAAAGAGGATTTAAGGTGATGGATTAGGATTTCTTTGAGTGCCGTAAAGGGGTTAGGAAGCATTGGCATCAGATAGGAGATTTAAAGAAGAACAAAAGAGCGTCAGAAACGGTGTTTTCGGTGTTATAAACACCCTATATTAGGAAATTAGAAATAAAAAATTTATAACTTAAAACGCAAATTCCACCGTTGGATGTGAAGTTGGGAGTCTTAGTAAGCTTGCTTTCAAATTTGAGCAAGATCCAACGCGTAACGAAGGAGAAATGGCATTTTGAAATGAAAGGGGTGAAAAACTGGCAAGATAATCGATTATCCGGGGGAAGTAATCGATTATCTTTTGTCTGTGGGGAACAATAAAATGGAAATTTACCAGCTAATCGATTACATGTGGAAAGTAATCGATTATCATCTCCCTGTGTAGAAAAATAAAAATAAAATTGGGGAAGTAATAATTACTTTGGAAGGTAATTGATTACCTTCATGTCTGACGAGAAAAAAAATGGAAACTTGGGGAGCACGAATTTACTATTAAGGGCAAGCTTCCAAGACAAGCTTGGCTCCAACACCACACAAAACACACAATTTCCCATTTTCATGTGGCAACAAACACTCTTCTTCCTCTTTGAGTTCTTCTTCTCCTCCAAGGTCATCACCACCAAACACCGAGCTTCATAACACCCACCATCACCATCTCCATCAAGCTCTCCCTCCCTATCTCATCACCACCACCATGGAATCACTTTCTCTCTCTTGCTTCAACACATACAAGTGGTGAAAGAGAAGACCTTCTCCTTCTCTCTTGGTTTCTTTTTCAAGCTTAGAGCTCCTCATCTCTCTCAACCCTCCATTATTCCTTGTTTGGATTTATGCCATCCAACCCCAACAAGAGGTAAAGAACAACTCCATTACCTCCATCATCCTTGTGATTGTATTATATCCCCACACTCTTGCTAAGTGGTTCCTAGTAGTTAGCAAAGCAAAAGGGGGATCTAAAATCTGGGGAGCTTTGAGGAAACACAAGGAAAAATAGGACACCAAGGACCCAAGACTCTACTCTCTCTCTCTTCAAGGTAAGGAGGGGGTATTACCTTTACTTAGGGAATGGATTCTAGATTGAATATAGTGATAGCTAAGGATAGATAAATAGGTATGATAATGAACCTTAGGATAATGGATTTTGATAAAAACGGAATATTTAGAATAAAGTATAAAAACCCATTTTTATACTTATGATTATTTGTGATATACGATGGTGTTGGTAATGTTTTCATGATTTTTATGAAAAAGAGAATTGATGAATGTTGTTGAATTGATATGAGTGGTGACGTAGGGTATGGAAATGAACGAGATATAGTTGTAAGTTTAAATTGAGTGTATGAAGTGAAATTGATTTAAGTTCAATGGAATTAATTGAGGATTAGTTATAGTGACTTAAGCTTATTGGCTTAAATTTAGGATAGTGAAAGTGATTTAAGTTTATTGGAGTTATTTGAGATAGAATTAATTGAGGGTAGTTAAAATGACTTAAGCATAGGAGAATTGATGGGAATAAGATTGATGAAGGTTAGTGGAAAGGAATTAAGCACAAATCGGATTCTAATCTAGAATATAAAGATGTAAGGGGATTTAGGAACAGTAACATTGAGATGGTTGTGTATGTTGTATGTTGTAAATGCTTGGATGATGAATATGAAAATATGTGTATGTTTGCATGTTGTGTATGCTTAATAAGTGGCTAAACAATTTAATGATGATGATTGAAATTGGAAGATAATTAAAGGCGCAATTGATTGATCCTTGGGGGACACTGACCTATTAGGTGCCCTGCTAGGTGTCAAACGCCCCATTACGTCCAAACGCCCCTTTAGGCGCTTGTGTACCCAAGGTTTCAATATGTTGCACTGCAATCAAAGTTAAAAATGAAAAGGGACAAAGACAATGAAATTTAACTAAATGTATAAAAGAATTAAAGGTAAGTGAGGGAAGTAAATGAAAATGGTACTAACCGGTGATGCCTAATGGATGCAAAATGACCTGATGGGTGAGAAATATACCTAATGGGTGACAAAAGACCTAGCATGTGCGCGAAATTCTAATGGTGTCAGTGAAAGATAATAAAAGAAAAAGGAAAAGACAAACCATAAAGGAAAAATGAAAATTTGATAAGAGGAAAGAAAACTAGATGGATATGTGAATTTAATGTGAATGAATTATGTTTGGCTTAGTATATCGCTATGTCTCTTTAGAAGCCATTTTTCTAAGTTTTGTGTAATGTTCACCTCCTTGTTGTTTTTATACAGGTTCAAAGACTGAGCATACACCGTCACAGGCCGAGCAGGAGTACACTCCCCGAGGGGGAGTGTAAGTAGTTAGTTGCCAGTGTTGGCACGTCCTGGGCCATGTTTTGAAAAACATATGTATATAAACTCTTTTTGACAAAGTATGTATTTAAATAATATTTTGGGTGCTTAGTATGTACCATAGGGTTGGCCTGGGACTCCTCCTTTTGGGAAAGGAGTGATTTTGAGAATCTAAAACAATTCCACCAACTTGTTATATATTTTGGAACAATGTGAATAGTATGCATGATGTTTTTGTATGTCGTGCTGACTATTCTGGTTATATGATAATATGTTATTACAGGATATACAGGAATAACTTTTTTTGGGAAGTCCGAAAAACAAAGAAAACTCCGTCGAATTTTATGGAGAATTTTTATAAGTAACTAAGTTTCAAATGAAATTTTCAAGTAACTTAATAATCTTAATTTAATTTAAGGGTGTTATTAGTGAGGGTGTCACAATGGTAGTGATTATCGTCGTATTTTTTTAGATTGTTGTCCCTTTATTTGTTTCACCTAGTGTGTGAGAATGCTTATGAGATTGTTTTTCCTAGGCTAGTGTAGTTTGTTTTAGTTGTGTTCGGGCTTTTAGCCTCGTTGATTATAAAAAAAAATATAAATTCAAGATATACTTTTAAATAAAACATACATGCGAATAAAAATAAATAAATAAAACTGACGGATGGCGTAAGCTCATAGCTAGTTAAGATATATATATTTATCCTAGATATAATATTTTTATATTTACTTTTTAAAATTACTAGAAAACTAAAATTATTTTATATGTTGACATTATAATATAGGAGACATAATCAAAAGTTATATTTGCAATATTTTTAAAAGCTTAACTGTAATTGGATAAATAGTTAAAAAGTTAATATTTATGAAAACTAGAAGCATAATATATTTGTAAAAAAAAGTAAAAGCAAGTTTTTGTTTTTTAAAGTAAATTAACTTAACTATTTTATATTTAATTTAAATTTGAAGAAAAAAAGTATTTTCATGGGAAACAATATTCTCAAAGAAGTTATAAGTTTCAACACTATATAAAAAAAATTGTTTCATTAATTTCAAACTAATGATCCTTTTTTTTTTCATTTCATTTTCTTTGCAAAACTAACTTTAAAAAATTATTAATACAAACAATCTCATAGCTTTGTAGTAATTTACCATACATAAGTGATTCTTGCATACAAGCAGACTAAACAAATCTTTTTAAAATTAGTTTTCACGAAACAACAAAATGCAAAACTAATTACATTAGTATTGATTACTGCTTGAATATGTTGAAGAATGGTGCAAGAATCTCGAAGGAGATGAGAAGAAAGGTTCTGGTGGTATTTGTAAGATTTCAACTCTTCCTTCAAGCATGTCAACTACCGTACGCATTGTTGGACGGTCAGAAGGGTTTGTTTGGATGCACCACAAGCTTATTATCACCATTTTTCTTATCCTCTCTCTATCACCTTCATTTGTGACTTTCTCAGTGGTAAGTTCTTCATTTAACTCTAGACGCTTATAAATCCAATCAGGAAAATAAATATCACTAGTATTATCATCTTCAACATTAATATTCTTTCTTCCACCCACTATTTCCAAAACCATCATTCCAAAACTATAGACGTCTGACTTGTGTGAGACCACTCCAAAATTTCTTGAAAATACCTCAGGTGCAATGTATCCAGGGGTTCCTCTAGCATCCAACATAGATATTATGCTCTCATTTTTAGGGCTTATTTTTGCAAGTCCAAAATCTGAGATCTTAGGACAATAGTTCTCATCCAACAGTATGTTGTGTGGCTTTATATCAAAATGGAATATACGAGTATTACATCCTTTGTGCAAATATTCCAACCCTCGAGCAACACCAACTACAATTTGGTATAAAATTTCAAAATTCAATCGGTTATCTATGGTCACTAAATTGGTTACATGTGTGAACTTCTCCAAAGATCCATTAGACATGTACTCATAGACAAGAGCTCTCTTAGATCCTTCAAAACAAAATCCCAATAGAGTGACTATGTTAACATGAGATGTTCGGCTAATACTTGCTACCTCATTTATAAATTCATCTCCATTACCTTTTGATTTATTTAGCATCTTCACAGCTACAACACGTTCATCATGTAACTTCCCTTTGAAAACACCTCCATATCCTCCTTGACCTAATTTTTGGGAGAAAGAGTTGGTCATTTTTTTAATCTCCGAGTAACTATATCTTCTTATAGTGAGTCGTCCATGTTTTTTGAGAAATGCCTCAAAATCTTGATGAGCTTTAGATTTGCCCTTCCATAATCCATTCATTTTATGAGACCAAAATCTCCTAAACCGGTAGATTATGATAATTGCAACCCCAATTACCAAAGCTGTAGAAACTGTAATAAGATATATAATTGAGGCCTATTAGTTAAAATTAGATGAAGTCTATAGTTTCTCAATTATTGCATGCTTAATCGGAAACAATATTACTAGTTTCCCTTTGCTCAAATAGCTAGCAAACAATTACTAATTCCAAGATTTGAATACTGCTTAAAATTATTATGATTGTAAAGAAACATAAACAAAAAATTGCAAATTAAAACTTTAACAAAGTTGATTAAGTAAAATACTCACGTGTTGCAACTATAATCACAACGAGCATGTGACTATCTTTCTTTCCTGAAAAAATAATGTTGTAAACTCCAATAAACATAGACACATAAAAACACACAAAATATGGTTAAAGAAACAAAATTATAATGTAGACAATGCATGGAACCATCACCAACAATGATAAGATTTGAATTAGGATGATGGATGTGATTTATAGAGAATGAATAATAGATTATTGGATGAATAATTTGCATCTCTAGAAATTAAACATAGGTTGTTTAGAAAGGATTGCACACTAAAATAGATCAATGCAAGAGGGGATATGTAAACACATAATTATATCGTTCACTTATTTGACATACTACATACCGTGTGTCGAACTTGACATAAAATCATGTGCAACTTGTTAGGGATTTTGCTTCCTTTCTATGAGAAGAAATGCCAAAAGTTGCAAGCCCATTACGTGTTTCACTAATTAAGAGGTGTAGAATAAAATTAGGGTTTGTGTGTCAATCATTCAAGCGATAAAGAGCAGCCAAAGGGAGAAAGAAGAGTGAAATTCATAACAACCAAAACCAGTTCATTTTCCACATAGAGCAGAAACATCAGGTTGCGTTTAGATATTCGAACTTGACATAACATCAACTCGAATCGTGACTACTTGTCCATCAGCACCAGCGAACTTCATGACTAGGTGTATGGTAGAAACTACTGCTCCAAAAGCATGTATGCATGGTCTGCCCAGAATACCGTTGTATGATGAAGGGTAGTCGACCACGTGAAAGTGGACCATCTGGTAGGCAGATTTGTCCCAAGGGAACGATAATGTCCCCTTCAAACCCTACCAGAGGTCCTGTCACTGGGGATATATCTGACCTTTTCAGGCCGAGAGATGTCAGCAGGGGTTCGAATATTATATCCGCTGAACTGCCCTAATCCACCAGCATCTGTCGGACTGTGTAGTTACCTACCGCGGCGGTGATGACCATGGGGTCATCATGGTCCCTCAGGATGCTGCCATAATCACTGTTGTCAAAGCTAAGCGCGGTGGTGGCCCTTCGCTTAACCCTTTTTGAGGCCTTTCGGCCATGGATCTGGCCAACGTATTGCCTACGTCCAGCGCATTTCTCGCCTCCACTCGCGAGACCTCCAGCAATCGTGAGGGTCCCAGGCGTAGCCCACCCTGATGATATTTTGGAGAGCGCTGGACAAAGGCGTTGCTAGCGTTCAGATCGAGTTTCGTCATCTCGTGACGGTGGTTGGGAATAGAAGTTTAACATTTCCCACAGACGGCGCCAATGTAGTGGATATGAAAAATAGGGAATGTCCCTGCTCTAGGGGATCCCAAGACCAATGACTAGTGGTCCTGAAATCTGAGTGAGATGAGGGTTTGATGTGTGACGGGTATGGAATGCTTCTGAATATTCAGTTGGAATACCCAGGTTCTCCCTTTGTCAACTAGTAGTGTGTGCAGCGTGTTAACATAAGGATGAGAAAACCTTACCTGAACCTAAGGTATGATTATGCCTTTTATAGGGTGTGCGGGTGTGGACCTGTATCGATGCCCGTTAGGGTTACCATGCTGACGTCAGACTCCGTAAATATCTGGTAATTATCTGTGGCTCTCTATAGAATATATAGCGCAGTACTGTGTACCAGGGAGCCTGGACAGTTCAGTAGGTCTCATGTCTAAGCTGTGTGCCAAACGAGGGGGTGGCTTCGGATTCGAGCAACCCTGTCTAGCTGGCCACTAGGGGACCTACTCGAGGTTGGCCCAGTTTTACAGTCGGTTGGCGACCATGTTTGATGATTAGTCCGAGTATCAGGCGAAAAGCCTTCGAACTGTTGGGACATTTGTCCTGAGTAGATGGACCTAGGTCAGTCAAGGAATGTCTCAGATTAGTTAACCCTACAATATGATATTAAGACTCTCTGACAGACTCTCTTAAAACTCTGCTGTGGATGCCCTAAGTCATATAAGTGAAAAAAGGTTGAATTATCTAACTAAAAAGGATGTGCTTCCGGGATTGAAATGTGAAAAGTTGGAGATATATTCTCACTACATGGCTGAGAAACAGACCGGAGTATCCTTCAAGAAGCATCCTTATTCTAAAAAGTCAGAGTTACTTGAAGAGTTGTAGATTCTGAACCCTATAAAATATCTCCCAAACCCCTATTTTAATATGAAAATTACCTAATTACCCTAATTAAAAAAAATTAGATTACAAACCCCTAAAAAATCCATCAACCCCATCTTCCAAAACCCTTTCATCTACCTTCTTATTATAAAATTTTAGTACCACTGACACTTTATTATAGGACCATATAATCCCATTTCATCAATTTTCTCCATTCTTCTTCATCCTTATTCCTTTATTGTTGTCTGCTACCACACCACACCATGTTGCATAGGATCTATACCTCTAGGTGCATTTCTTCTGCTCTTTTCAGAACCAAAACTCACTCTTCTTTTTCTTCTTCTAATTTTTCTGCTGCTGCTTTCTCAACTTCCTTGCTCTTCGATGATACTCAGATGCAGGTTCATTTCTTAATAACATAACATCACATCTCACTCTTTCACTCTTTTCACTTATCTCATGATTATGCTCTCAAAATAATTTACCCTTTTGCGTAAAGATTATTTTTTTAGATACCCCTTCTGTGTTTTTCTAGAAAAAACTATTACTTGGACTTGGATTCTTCTGCAGATGAAAGAAACCACCGATGTATCATATAGAATAGTGTTTGTTTGTTATGCTTTGTACTTTGGTTGAAATTATTATATGATCAATCAGGGAGAAGGTCAAAATGGAGTGGTGTCGATTGTGGCCACATGGCGGTGGCGGTCTGATCGAAGGTGGAGGGGACACCAACGGTTGGGTGCTGATTGGATGCTAGTTGGGTGTTGAAGAAGTGGTTGGGACACTGGTTGTGGTGGTTGGGTATTTGGAGAAGAAGAAGAAAGGTTGTAGGGTTTGAATTTGGTGCAAAAATTACAAAGGGCAATTTTGGAATTCAAAAATGAAAATAGGTTTTGGGGATACTTTATGGGGTTTGGAATCTAAAACTCTTACTTGAATTGGTCCATTAGATATTTATGGCCCGTTGAAGGTAACATTTTTTTTTTTTTAGAAACCTAAACAAATGAGCCCTCAGACACAATAACGATTGAGCCAAAGAAAGCTATAAAATTATACACACCGAAATATTTATATAAATCTATAATCTAAAATAATATAAACATGAGAAATTTTATTTACACCCATTATTCAAACCTTACTCACAACCATATAAACTTTGAAACAAACTACCCAAGTAACTTCACTCATCCATTCTCCCCTTTACATACATCTACCTCTCCCTTCTTTGTAAAACTACCATCTCCACTCCTCTTGAAATTTAAGAACCATCATCTGCATATTCTCCTCTTCATTGAAGCAGTGTTATAACTACGATATCGTACCGGTTGGTTCAATCGGAAAACTAGTGAATCAGATCCCTAACCAGTACGGTACACCTATTCAACCAGTTGTGCATCAAACCAGATAAAATCAGTGAAAACCTGCTGGAATTTCGGTAAACTGTCAAACCGGCCAAAATTTTGTGAACCAGGTGAGTTCTTTTATTTTTAATGTAAAACCCTCAAAACGACGTCGTTTTTCAATTTAAAAAAAAAATATGAAAGAAACTTAATTTTTTAAGTGTGATAAATACTTTAAGTTTAGTTTTAGAATTTTGAAGTTTAAAATTTAAACTATGAACTTGTTAAACAATTGAAGAGAGTAGTGGTTGTTATGAGTGTTTATTTATAAGAATTTAGAATCGATTACTATAAATTATGAATTTTAAATTTGAGTATTTTTTTTTCTTAAAATGTTTACATGTATTCTTATATAAAAATATATATTGTGTCCGAGATAAACGATATACATCCATGCAATTTAATTACTATTCTACTAATTAAATCACTAATTCAGTAAATACAGCCCTGACCGGTTTGATCACCAATACGATTTTAATAACACTGCATTCAAGTACTTTGTTATGGAAACCTAATTCACACACCCACTTCTCATATTGCGCAACTACCATTGTAGAACCATCATCACCCTCATTCATCTTGCAAAACAACACATTTGCCAAATTTTCTTACTTATGTTGGAAGTAATGTCATTCTCAAGAAAAACCCTTTATATTCCATTTTGTTCTACACACAAGCAAATATTTTATTGGATTTTAGTAGTTGACTAGTAGGGGCCAATACACATACATGCGTGTGCATCGCCACTTTTCGTTCGGGTGGGTAATGCAAGTGCAGGGTGCTCGAGTCCTCTTTTTGAAATGTCATTGGCTAATGACTTTTTATTTTTCCAACATGTTTTTATTTGTAACAGCTGTAGTTTTAATGACCCATTATTAGGCCGATTTAAGACAACCATTTATTTCATTTTATGGGCCATTATCTTCTAGTTGTTGGAGTGCTGAGTGTTGGGCTATAAAAGGCCACTTTTGCACTAGTTGAGGCATACAAGAAAAACAGTCTGGCTAAGGCATACAATGAAAAACAACCCTCTCTTTGCTTTTGTTTCATTATCCTCTAGTTGATCAATCTATCTTTGTGAGTATTCATGTTATCTGCCTTGAGTGCACGAGTTAGGGAGTTGTTGTGCATACCTTGGGAGTAAAAATTATAGTTGCATTTCAGCTATCCGAAAATCTTGCTTTTAAAGCATGTAGTGATATTTTCCACGGCACAATCATTATCAACTCTCTATTCCAACATCTTCTTCATCCTAAATCTTTTTTTTAATGTTGTCACTCAAATTTGGATTAGCTATCTAAATTCTCATCTTATATATATATATATATATATATATATATATATATATATATAATCTATCTAAATGCTCAAAGCCATTCAGATGGTGGTTTTGAGCATTCAGACAACTTATCCAAATTCACCGCTATTATAACCTTGACTAATCAGGAATACACCGCTGAGGGAGCCTGAGTGAGATGATGAAATGGAAGTAGAGGTTAAGGGAGATGTGGGTGGTTGATGGGTTGAGTCGGTGAATTAATGAGGATTGATGAGTGCCATTGATGGAAAGAGTAAACCATGAGAGTCTGCAACTAGAAGAGTTTGTGTGAGGTGGAGAAAGGATATGTGTTATTTGGGGCAGAGTCACATAATCCATTGGTATCACCAACGAATTGCGAACCAGTTTGTTCGTACCACTTCACGGTTCTTTTGCGAATTGGTACGGTTTGGTTCTTGCTTCAATTCCATGGAAGCAACGAATCAACGAACCAGATTTTTTGTAGTAGCATCATCATCATCAGCGAATCATCATCATCATATATAAGAAGAAGAAGAAGAAGTGGTGAAGTGTGAACAGTGGGTGATGGAGGAAAGAAGAAGGTGAACAAAGAATATGTTTGGTGGAGGAAAGAAGATGTGAAGTGTGATCAGAGAATGTATTTGGTGGAGGAAAGAAGAAGATGCTTCAACATTTCTTTTTCCCCATGAATCATTGATGAGAGTCTCACATTCTATTGGTTGAAATGTTGGTGGGTTGTTGAAAAAATAAATAGTTATTAAATTTTTTTTGTTGGTAACTATACTGCTGCACTTTGTCTTCCATCAATTGTAAATGTTTTTTTTATACATGTTATTAACGTTTCTATAGTTATTAATTAATGTTTCTATCATTAATGCATGTGGGCTTTACAAAGAGTAAAGAAACCGATGGAGAAAAACAAAATATATGTGTCTTCTGCACTTTGAATTCATGTACCATGAATTATTAACAATACTTTTTAATTTAAGTTTTTCATCCTAGTTATTTTGAATTCATGTTAATTTATTTAATTTAATTTTATTTTTTAAAAAATATTAAGAATGTACCAATAAATATAATAAAACGTATCACGAACCCAATACGTATCGATTAAATATACGCTTAAGCTTAATGCATATTTAAGGAAGTGACGTACCGTGTATCCGTATCCGTACCACGTATTGGTACGTATTGCGAATTATGTGACTCTGATTTGGGTAGTTTGATGCAAATTTTATTAAAATATGGGTGTGAGTAAGACTTGGCTGGATGCGATTAAATTTTTCCTATAAACTGTAGGGTGCGAAGCAGTTCTGTCGGTACAATCAAGGGGCACTGATAGTTGAACCTTGGTGTAAGCTTTCTAGTGGTGTTCTGCCATTCAAGTCCATAAGATGTGATGGGATGATTTTTTTCATATATATTTTTTTATTACTCCCTCGTCCCTAAATACAAGGTTATTTTGGGAGATTTCACGTTCATCAAGAAAATTGACTAATTTATTTAATTTTATTGGAAATATGAACTTTTGATATGTATTTCCAAAATTACCTCTGTTAATATTATTGGGAATTTAAAAAGTGTTAAATAAATAGGGGTGTTTGTGAAAAAAAAAAGTAATTAATGATAATTGAAAATTGATATAAGATCTCATAAATAGAGACAAAATAAAAGTGTCAAAAGGGTCTTATAATTAAAGACGAAGGAAGTATTATTATTTTATTTTTGCCATTTCATTTTTAATAGTGAAACAAATGATCTTACCATTTCATTTTTAAGAAATGTCATGTGTGTCAAATGAAAAGAAATGGAGTAAATGAAAGGTGAGAAATGGAGAAGATCCTAATTTTATTTTGTAAGGGTCAAAATAAAGATTATCTTGATTTCATTATCGTTATTTAATTATTACTCCCTTTGTCTCTTATTATATGATTTTTATGGATATTTTTACGTCCACCATGATTAATAAATTTTATACTAAAATTGATATATTTTTCCAAAAATACTTTTTTATCAATTATTATAACATAATAAATTTTTTGACTTTTCAATACTTACTTTAATTCTTACTTTAAACCCACTATCTACAACATTAAAACTACACTGTTTACAAAATTTTTGCACTTTCCAATAAAATTTTATTTATATTTTCTCACGAAAACTTAGAGTATTATGATTAAATGTTAAGGGTAATTCTGAAAAAAAAAAATAAGAAGATGGTCTTATATTTAGGACCAAATTTTTTTACTCAAAAAGATCCTATAACAAAGGACAAAAGAAATATTATTTTTCAAATATATTTAATTTAATATTTTAATTTATTGTTAAATTATTTAACGACTAAGATTTTAATATTTTTTTTATGACATGAAAAGCATCTTCGTTCCAAATCATACAGTGAATTGGAAAACTTATTGGGATGGCTCAAATCTTCCAAGCATCCAAAAGTCAATTTTGCCGACCCAATCTTCTATAGCTTCAGGTAAAAATCAAATTAGTACTTTTTTTTAAAAAAATTTTGTTGTTTAATGTTATGCATATAAATTAAAAAATAATTTAATGATATAAATTTTTATATATTTTGACTAAAATATCATCATTAAAGAGAAAATAATAATAAATTTGTGAAAACGGTATTTAAGAGAGATAAAAAAAATTGACGATCGAAAAGAAAATATAATAAATTATTAGGATATAGTTGGAAAAATAAGCACATAAATAAGTGTTGTGGTTTTTTTTAAGTGTTGAGTTTTTAAACCAACGTAACACAAAGAAAAATGTAAAATGTTTAAACAACATAATTGATGAAAGGAATGAAGTAGGCATGGCAATAAAAATGAGCCGCGGGTAAATGTCCGGATTCGAGTACTGCATGTCTATGCCCATATCTACGGATATTTATGCGGGTAACGGGACCCGCGGATACTAAACTTTTATTATACTAGTATAATTATATATTTTGTAATAATTATTATATATAAAAGAAATTATAAGATGAATAATTACATATAAAATAAATGTTTATCATTATAATTTCATCTTTAAATTCCAATATAAAATATAAATGAAATAAAATTTATATATTCTCAAAGTAATATATATATATATATATATATATAATACTCCCTTTGGTCTTATATATAGGGCACTTTATATTTTCTATGCATCATTAATTGTTTTTTCTCTTTTTTTGCCCTTATTAAATGTTTTGACTAACTATGTTTTTTTGTTATTAATGTGAACTTCCAAGTAAAGTGGAGGGGGTAAAATTGTAATGTTAGAATATATTCTCATAAAATTTACAAAACTAACCACTTTCCTTGATCCAGGAAATATGGTTAAGTATGCCCTATATATAAGACCGGATTGAGTATTTATTAGTAAAATATTATCTTATATATGCGGGTATCATAATACTCATCCTCATCCGCAAGGGAATAATGCAGGCGCCCGTTACGGGTATTTTTGTGGGTACCCGCGTACATGGTTATTTTGTCCATCCCTAAATTCGACTCGACAGGATTTGGACGAGTTAAAATTGTTTTGATTGGATTTGTAACCCTAAACCGCTATTAAAAAAGGGAATAAGGTAATTCTGGGATTAATTTATAAGTACTCATTGACCCGCCTCACCTCCAGGCTCAAAATTGTCCTAATATTAAAATTAAATAATTTAAAATACAATAACAGTTAATATATAGTCAAGTTAAACAAACATAATTTGCTAAATATATGATTTGATTGTTAAGTTTTTTTTATCATTTTTAAGATTATTGATATTTACTTTTACATGTTATTTGAACTAGGAAAATTGTCTCATGCGATGTACGGGTCTTAAATTTAGCTATTCTTTCTATGATCTCGAGTTGACATGAACTTTGACATAAATATAAAAATTGAAATATCAAGTTAGTGCTAAATATATGAGAATTCAAAGATCATAAAAAAGTATATCCATGTGAATATAGGTTTTGGAGTTTTGGAATTCTTGATTAAAAAGATCAATTATTGAGCAAAAGATAAATCTATTTAATTTTTACTTTAACATTTTAATAAAAATATATTAGAAAAATAAAACTAACAATATTATTAATTAAAAAAATGAAGAGTGTGAATAGTCATACGGCGGTTGTGTCAGTGTCATCACTCATATTTTCATTTTCTTAATTGTTTTTCTAATCCACCATTGGTGTTTATGTTTTTTTCGTAAAGACTTTTGACATCTTTTATTCATTAGACTATATATCTATGTGAAAAAATATTTGTATTTGTGTTCACCAAAAAAAATAATAAATATATGTGTAATTGTGTTATAGAACGAATAAATATATATGATCAAATATAACGAATAATTATCTATGTGTAATTGTATTATAGAAAAAATAATTATATATATGATCAAAATAGTTATATCACTAATACTCTACTCATCAATTTTCATATTCTATTTTTGTTTTCAGCACTTGTCTTATCAAATCCTTAAGTTCCACAAAAAGACATAAATTTTACTTTAGTTAGAAACCATAAGTTATTTAATTAGATCAAATAAAATCTTTATTATTTAATTTCACCAAAAAATATATAATTAAATAAATTTTTTGAAACTTTATGACAACTCTCAAAATGGCAAGGAATAAATTAAAGATAAAGAAAAAAATAGAAAAAAATGAAAGATAAATTATTTTTTTTATTCAAGTACTCATTTGTATTTTTTTTATGATGTATATTTGGAGAGTCTAACGAACATCAAAATCAGAAGTTTATTTTCCATAATTTTTTGTACATAAAAGTGTTTGAAAATATGTATTAAAGAGATGGAAAGAAATGAGAAGAGATAAAGAAACTGAAAGGGAGAAAAAGGAAGGCAACCATAAAAAAACGAAAGAAGGAAGATGAAGAGAAGTGAGTCTCTAAAAAAACATGAAGAACAATTATGATTTAATCTAATAAAATATGATGGATGACTAAGATTAAATGACACAAAACACACACTTAATGATGAATTTAGGAGAGAAATACAACATTAGGAGGGAAAATGGGTGTTTTAGGAGGGGAATCTTTTTTGCCCTTCTACTTCTCCTATTTTATATTATGTTTTAATCTAATAAAATATGATGGATGACTAAGATTAAAAGACACAAAACACACACTTAATGATGGATTTAGGAGAAAAATACAATATTAGGAGGGAAAATGAGTGTTTTAGGAGGGAAATCTTTTTTGCCCTTCTACTTCTCCTATTTTATATTATTATGTTTTAATTTAATAAAATATGATGGATAACTAAGATTAAAAGACACAAAACACACACTTAATGATGAATTTAGCAGAGAAATACAACATTAGGAGGGAAATGGGTGTTTTAGGAGGGAAATCTTTTTTGCCCTTTTACTTCTCCTATTTTATATTATGTTGATTAGAATATGTTTCATATATTTCAGGGAGTTACTTCCGTGCAATCTAATTTTGGGTTGTTGCTATGCAATTTTATGTTGGACCAATGATATTTTGTTACCTAATATGCAATTAATTGTTAAGTAATTGTTTAAAAAGTCAAAATTGCATGTTAGATGACAACATATCATTGGTTCAATATAAGATTGCATAACAACAATCCAAAATTAGGTTGTATACTAAAAATATTTTATATTTATTCTTAAAACGGTGCAAGATAATTTAGAAAAATAAGTAAAAATAGTATAACGGACTTTCCATATGTTTTTTCTGAAGCTACCAATTATAAGTTTGAGTTCCATTATTTTTCATTTTTACCCTCCTACAAGGCTACAACTTACCGTGAACTCACTGAATTTCAACCAGGGAAGGGTTGGGATTTGAAAAACCCGCGAAGTAATTAGTTAATCAACATGGTCAAAATATGTCAAACCATGATTCTTTGTCTCAAATCATGTCTAAACTCTATTCCAGTCAATCACATTTTATTAAATATTAACAAAAATGTCATAGCAGTTGAGAAGTTATTTGTCGTAACCAGGAGTGAATGAGTGATTGGTTGGAGACAGGATTTGAAGACAGGATTCGAGACATGGTTTGAGACATGGTTTGAGAAACCCGCTAAGTAAGCAGTTAATCAACATGGTTAAAGTATGTCAAACCATAATCTTTTGTCTTAAACTACGTCTAAATAAACCCTGTTCCCAACAATGTCATAACAGTTGAGAAGTTATTTCTCGTAACAAAGAGTGATTAGTTAGAGACAGGATTTGAGACATGTTTGAGAATACATATCAAAAATTCACATTTTCAATACAATTAACTAAATTATTCTACTTTTTTAATAGACGTGAAATCTCCCAAAAAGACCTTATAATTAGGGACGGAGATAGTATTACTCTACCTAATGCTCCCTCATGGGTCCAGCTAACAATGAGTAAGATTTTTAGAAATAGCAAAAAAACATTACAACTTCTACGTCTTTCTTTTTCCAAAAACTTAAAAAGGCATAAGTTTTAATGTTTTTAAATTATATTTGGTTTCTTATTAAGCTTTTTTTTTATAAAGAAAAATGCTTATAAGTGCTAAAAAGCTAAAAAAGATTTAAAAATATAGTTTTATAAGTTTCAGAAAGAAAAAAAAATTAAGATTTGTTACTCTTTTCTACTTTTTAATAAACTTAACCAGTGTTAACAAAACCCTTTTACAACGTGGTTATGATACGATCTTGAAGGAAGTAAAATTAAAGTTGTGGTGGATAATGATAATAATAATAAAAAAATAAAGTTGTGGTGGAAGTTTTCCAATCATATATTTCTTTCGTCTCCATAAATATGGTAAACAATTACTCCCTCCGTTTTTATTTATTTGTCCTTTTTTGATAAATTTTTTCTTTTTATCTGTCATTTTAACTAGGGGTGTAAGTGGTCTGGTCCCGGACCGCGAGACCGGTCGGATCGGACCGGACCGGACCAAAAAATACGGTCCAGCCTGGTCTCGCGGTCCGGTCCGGTCTGAAAACATCTGGACCGATCTACTATTGGTCCGGTCCATGGTCTGGAAAATTTTGAGACCACCCAGACCGGACCGGACCGATGGTTGATATATATATTAAAAAAAAAATACACACAACCCTATCAAATATCAATAACTCAGTATCACTCCCAAGTCTCCAACCCTATCACTCCAAATCCCTTCCTCCGTTCCACCATCACCCTCACAGGAGTCACAGCCGCAAGCACCAGCTCCTTCTCCTACTCTCTCCATCGAACCTCTTTCACCTTCTCTCTCCTTATCTCTCGATCGAAGCTCCTTCTTCTTCTCTCTAGATCGAAGCACCTACCACTGCGTTCCGCCGATCTTGATCGAAGCAGCCAGCAACCCAGCACCAGCTGCGTTCAATGGTCTGTCTCCCGCCACTGGTCTCTCTCCCTCCGTTCGATGGTTTCGCTCGTCGTCTCTCTCCCTCAATCGTCTCTCTCTTGCTGGCCCCGAGGGTTGCGATCCGCCGCCGCTGGCGCTGCCGTGGCGGAGTCGCCGCCACCACCTCGTTTCCTCTCGATCTCCCTGCTGCTGATCGATCCCTCTGCTGCTGGCCTGCTGTAATGTGATTTCTCTCTGCTGCATAAGTTAAGGTTTTTGTTCAATAAATTAGGATTTTTGTTCAATAAATTAGGGTTTTTTTCAATAAATTAGGATTTTTCTGTAATGTGTTGTTCCAGATGCTGTTTTATTTTTTTCTCAATTATGGTCTGGATAGACCGGACCGGACCGGACCGTTCATGAACGGTCTGGTCCGGTCCGGTCTTTGAAAATGCAAACTGTCGGGACCGGACCACATCAATTTGAACGGTCCGGTCCGGAAAGTCCTCTCCAGACCGGACCGTTACACCCCTAATTTTAACAATTTCAAAAGTGTATTAAATGTTATTTTCATGTTTACACCTATTAAATAGGATATTGATTTTCGTAAAGTAGTGAAAAAAAGTAATGATTACGGAAAGAGAAAATGTATAGTAGGAAAAAACATACTCCCTCCGTCCCTATATATAGGACCATTTTGGGAGATTTCACGTTCATTAAGAAAGTTGATTAATTTAATTAATTGTATTGGAAATGTGAACTTTTGATATGTATTTTCAAAATTACCCATATTAATATTAATATTATTGGGAATCTAAAAAGTGTTTAATAAATAGGGGTGTTTGTGGAAAAAAATAAGTAATGCTCATTGAAAATTGGTAAAGGGCCTTATAAATAGGGACAAAATAAAAATGTCAAGAGGGCCTTATAATTAGGGACGGATGGAGTAATTGATCTATTGGAAATCTAAGTAATGATTGCATTTTTTAAAAGATGTGTTTTGTTTGAAACAAGACAGATAAATAGGAATGAAAGGAGTACTAAAAAAATTATTCCAAAAGAATGTCACAATAATAAATTAAAAGAAAAACTAATGTTTTAGTTCTCTAATTCATTCTTAATTTTGTTTTTCCAATTGTGAAAAATAGTTTTTTTTTAAATATATCCTAAAATTCAATTTTTCATGGTAAATTTTTTTAAAAAAATGATTAATGCATTTTGTAAATCTTTTATTCAGAATATAATAACACTAAAATCATGAATTATGGTTGAAAATTGATAGAATTATGAATATAAAAAAACATATAAGAAGAAATTGAAAAAAAAATTAAAAGATGAAACTGATAAACAAAAACAACATCAAGAATCAAAACATGAGTTTTGCCTAAATAAAATTACTTAAAAATTAAGTATAGTAAGTGTAATTGGATATCAATAAAAAAAATACATTAAATTACTTGTAAAAACTTATTAATTTGTTAAATAAAATAGAGTTAATAATCATTTTGGTCCATAAAAAATACACTGACCATCAATTTAATCCCCAAAAGAGTTTTGACATCACCCCAAAGATTAATATGCCACCACATTGATCTTTTTAGACACATATTTGATGCCAATATGAATATTTCGAGAACAAAAATTTACATTATATAATGCTATCTTAATCTTTCGGGGACTAAATTAATGTCAAAAATCTTTTGAGGATTAAATTGATGATTAATGTATCTTTCGGAAACCAAAGTAAATATTAACTCAATAAAATATTACTCCTATAACAAATTCTTTTTTATTTCTTTTAATTTTTCAAAATTATATTCCCTCCGTCCCTAATTATAAGACTCTCTTAACACTTTTATTTTGTTCCTATTTATAAGGCCCTTTACCAATTTCAATGAGCATTAATTATTTTTTTCCACAAACACCCCTATTTATTTAACACTTTTTAGATTCTCAATAATATTAATAGGGGTAATTTTGAAAATACATATCTCAAAAGTTCACATTTCCAATACAATTAACTAAATTATTCCATTTTTTTAATGGACGTGAAATCTCTCAAGTGGATCTTATAATTAGGGATAGAGGTAGTATTAATTTTTTTTTTGTCGGGATACATATAACTGTTGTTGACTTAATCAACCACACGTAAATGATCATATGGGGACTTGACTACTTAATAAATCAACCCACACGTGACACATCACTTTCAAAGCATGGAAATTTCCACACTTTGAACTTTGAAGTTTCTAGTATTAAGCAAAAGCAATGATTCAGATATTTACACGAAAAGACTTATTTATAAGGATCTTGACATTTGTCTATTAAATTTTTTTATTTAATTTTTTTAACTTGAAAATAACAACTGTCATAATCTTATGTGTAGGTTTATAGGTGTTTCTGAATCATTTTTCAAACATCAAGATAAAACAGATCACATGAACTCAATTCAGTCGCAGCATCACGTAGTCATTGCACGTCACTATTTTATTTGTTTTGGCGTACATCAAAGATATCTTTCAGCCAAAAGCCGAAGACTAATCTTCTAAATATTTTTCAAACACCAAGATAAAACAGATTACATGAACTCAATTCAGTCGCAGAATCACGTAGTCGTTGCACGGCACTATTTTATTTTTTTGGTGTTCACGCCACATAGTAGCTAGGCTATATATATATATATATATATATATATATATATATATATATATATAAACTTAAGATCAAATTGTAGATTGATGATAACTTAGATACTATAATTTAATACGTATTAAAATATAAGAGACAATTAGATATAAAGATAAAAGAGGTGAAAAGATATAATACCGTTGTCTTCAATTTTTACTCTAATAAGTTAAATTCATTATAAAATTATTATTATAAATAAATATTTATAATTTCGGGAATATTCTAGTGGGTGTTACATTTCTAACTACGTACTTCATAACATTAAAAGTGGTCCTACTCCATTACCTTAATTATTCTTGAACATCGTTATATTCTTTCTAAGCAGTTTATTATTCTAATTTATACTTACAATAAAATTGAGGATGTTACAATCCTCCCCCACTTATTGGAATTTCGTCCCCAAAATCCAGCTCGGGATAATTAACTGCGGTATAGGGGCTGGGCTTTCAGGAACTAATCGACTAGTTACTCCCACCAATTGATTAATTCCTTTAAATCTTGAAAAAATTATTCTGTTTTTGAACAGACTAATCGATTAGTCGATACACTAATCGATTAGTTCGTGAATTCGGCAGCAGATAAGAAGGCATTTCACTTCATCTTCCTCATTCCTTTCTCTCCTCCTTCACGGTTTCTCCATCCTCCATAGCCTCAAACCTTCAAATCTTCCAAGTTTCATCACTTTTCCACTCTTATTCCTTCCCTATTTCACTTACCTTCATCATTTTTCTCCTCAAATCCGTTTCTCTTCCCCCAATTTTCGTTTTCCCCCCTTTTCAACCCTAACCTTCAAATGACATCTTCCTCCTCTATTCCTCCAACGAAACGAACCAAAGCACGGGCTAACAGGTATAGTGATGTTGATTATTACTTGTCAACCGCTCGTAATGCACGTGAGTCTCAGTTTAGTGGACGTTATTATGGGCAAGTACGTTGAGTAAGTTTTCCTTGGCTTAGAGAGCAAGGATTTGGTTTTGTTCGTTTATTAGAAGTTCAAGGCTTAAAGAAATTCCTAGAATTTAATTATCTTATATACCTTAGGTTAATATGACAGTTTTATGCTAATTTTGCCGATAAAGGGGGCAACTATCAATCTTGGGTAGGAGGGACACACATTATTATTAAACTCACAAAGGATGAAAGAGAGGTACCTGATGAAGCTAGTCTTGAAGAAACACAATGCCAACGGTCGAACTTGTGAGGAAACCGAAGGTCGAACTTTGTGACAATGAGAAGAGGAAACCTTCGAGATCGAGATCGAGAGGGGATGGGGGGGGGGTGTAACACCTACAATTATTATCCTCTAATACCCATTTAATGAAGTTGCCAAATAAAAATTTCTTTTTAATTTATGAAAATTCTCCCGTCAAACGGACGGAGTTTCCTTTGTTTTTCTGACTTTTCCAAAATTAACTTGAGTTGCAACCTGTTACATATAATCATAATAACAACCAGCAGCCATCAGGGCTATCATCATATATCACATATCAGTGTCACGTCATGCACACATCAAAGCATCAGGTCAGGTATCGTGCATCAGAGTTATCAGCGGGTATATATATACAAGTAGCGGAAAATAAATAATTTCCCCAAAAGGACTCCTATCCAAAAGGAGTCGTCCTGGGCCCACCCAAAATCTATATACAATATACACAACAAAAACAAATCAAATCATATCATCGGCCCCAGGACATTCCATGTCCTAAAACACAAGTAACCTACTCTCCCTGTAAGGGAGAGTACTCCTGCTCGGCCGGGTCGGGTGTAAGCTCCAACTCAGTACCTGTGGAAAATAGTAAGGAGTGAGCATTACACATAAAATGGGAAAGCAGTTTCTAATACGACATAATAAAATACCAAGCCAAACACACTTTGCATTTATCTTACCAAAATAACAAACTTATCATATTACAGTCATTTTCAATACGTCATTAGGTTTCTTGTTTCAATCTTTTTCCACTTCGTTCCTAGTCATTATTCTCATAAGCATTTCTTTCTATTTTCTTACGTTACATACATATTTCTCTTACTGTTTGATAACTTGTAACCATCATTGCGCACCTGCGACTTATAGCTGCGCACCTGCATCTTATGCTATTTAAACATGATCGTTGCGCACCTGCATCTTACAGCTGGACACCTGTGTCTTACGCTATTCGATCATGATCGTTGTGCACCTGCGTCTTACAACTGCGCACCTGCGTCTTACGCTGTTTAAACGTGTGTCCATCATTGCGCACCTGCGTCTTACAGCTGCGCACCTGCGTCTTACGCGATCTAAGCATTCTGTCCTAGTCGCGACTTACTGCGCCGCACCTACGTGCACGTCTTACAACGCATGGACAGGTGTCTTACAAGACCTGGATCACACTAGTCTAGGAATTCAGTCCCACAACCCGGACAACGTCTTACAAGACTAGAATTACCTTTTTCTTTCTCAACTTTTCAATTATCACTCTTTACTTTTCTATTATACCGATTTAATAGCAATATATATCATCCCAATCACTTCACATAGGTAGGCATATTTATATTATCTAACATCACAATTTAAACATATATTCCAAATATCATGATTTAACTTATTTTGCATATATCACAAATTAAACCTATTATTATCATCATAATTATTTCTCTTAACACTCAAACTTTAGTTATTAACTATCCTATGATGCAATAATCAAATCTAACACATCACTCTTAGTACCCAATATATACGTATTATAAACTATTCCCCAGAGTATGGTAATACTCACTAATACCCACTCCTTACCTCAAAAGTGAGGAAGTAAAGAGAACCTTAACCGGGTTTGGAGCCTTAGAACCGGGATGCTTCAATCGGCTAGAAACCAACCAAGAGCCGCTCAATGATCCGTCAAAATACACCGGGAAGTGAAATAAGGAGGGTTTGAGAGCTCTCCTAGTCCTTAGAAAATGGTGAAGACATCAAGAGATAGTGAACTCAATGTTTGTTCTTAGAAAATAGAGGAAGTTACCATAGTAAACAAAAATAATGACAAGCCATGATCAAGGGGGAAGGAACAAGAGAAGCACTTGACTAATCCTTACCTTGATGCTTGATTGAAGTGAGGGAAAACCTAAGAGAGAGAGAATGATGATGATTGATGTTGATCAAAGCAAGAAGTAGAGAGCTTGATGCTAGTTATGGAGTTTGGAGCTTGGCCATCAATGGAGCCTTGAATGAGGATGAAGATGAAGCTCAACCCCTCCCATCTCACAAGACAGCCACGAAGAAGAAGAGGGAGTGAAGAGAATTTCGTGCCTTAGTCATGAAATGAGGTTATGAGTGGTTTAAAATGGTTTTGGGGTGGGCAAAATGCCCAAAATGCCCCCCACTCTAAGTTCAATTCGGCCTGCAGCGACCAGGCCGCGCCTGAGCACGCCTTGTGGCGCTTGAGCGTGAGGCCCAGGTCTGATGCTGCCTTTTTTTTCCCCTTTTCGCATTGACTTCGACATAACTTCTTCGTTAACCGTTGGATCTTGCTCGAACTTGGAGACAATATTCCTAAGACTCTTTTCTTCATATCCAACGGTGGAATTTGTGTTTAGAGTTTTAGTTATTTTATTCCTAATTTTCTTAATAACCTATGTTTTTCAACATTAAATACCCTGATTCAACGTTGATTTATGACTTATGATTATTATTCTTATTATCGAAAGTCTACTACTAGTTTATTTATGCTTGAATTAAAATAAAATTAAATAAAAAAAGCGAGGATGTTACGGGGGGGGGGGGGGGAAGACGAAGAGAACTTGACGGTAAAGGAAACGTTTTTGAGTTTTTCATCTTGCTACTCTTGGGCATCACGTGAGAGGCATGGGGTGTGTCTAGCAATGGGTTTGTCTAGCACCACGTAGGAGAGATAAGGCTGTGCTGACGTGACCTCCGTTAGGCCACGTTAGCGATTTCCATCCAACTTAAACGTGGGGAACTAAAATCAAAATGATAAATAATGTCAGGGACCAAAACCAAAGAAAAAATTTTATAAGGACGAAAATCAAAATTAGCAACAATTATAGGAACCATTTTCATATTTAAGCCTCATTATGTTTCTTATAAATTGCAATGCATTAAGCACCCAAAAAATGCAGTTAGGAATAAAATTTTCAAAGTAAACAAAAATATAATTTAAAATAATTCTTCATGTCGTATGAAATATGAGACATTCTAATTTATTTTTAAATTTGCTCATCATACTATCAATTAAAAAAGGATCAGAATGTTTAATTCTAATAATTTTGATTTGATTCTGATTAATCATAATAAAGGTGATAATTATATATAAGGAAAATGAGCAAATTTATCTATCTAATAAATAAGGAATGTTTCCTAATACCATCCAACAAAAAAAATCAAAATATATAATTTTGATTAATCATAATAAATGTAATAATCATATTTAGTATATCGAAGATCAATGCAAATGATCCTTATAAATGCTTATGTATAATAATTTCCCATTAAATTTATTCTCATTTCTAGCATATTTTTCTTTTGTCTCTTTTCAACATATTAATATATTTATCAATTATATATTAATGTGTTTGATGTCATTATAAATTAATAATAAATCATTTTTCAAGAATTTTATGCATGAATCAAATGCTACAATTAAATACCATAGTCAAATCAAGAAAATACAACAATTAATAATTGTGAAGAAATAAAATAGTATCAATTTATAATATACTTTTAAATAAAACATACATGCGAATAAAAATAAATAAATATAACCATGCATGGCGTAAGCTCATAACTAGTTAAGATATATATTTATCCTAGATACAATATTTTTATATTTAATTTTTAAAATTACTAGTAAACTAAAATTATTTTATATGTTGACAATATAATTTAGGAGACATAATCTAAAGTTATATTTGCAATCTTTTTAAAAGCTTACATGTAATTGAATAAGTAGTTAAAAAGTTAATATTCATGAAAACTGGAAGCATTATATATTTGAAAAAAAAAGTAAATGAAAGTTTTTTTAAAAGTAAATTAATTTAACTATTTTATATTTAATTTAAATTTAAATAAAAAAAAGTTTTTTCATGGGAGACAATATTCTCAAAGAAGTTATAAGTTTCAACACTATATAAAAAATTGTTTCATTAATTTCAAAATGATGATCCTTCTTTTTTTTTTCATTTTCTTTGCAAAACAAACTTTAAAAAATTATTAATACAAACAAACAATCTCATAGCTTTGTTGTAATTTACCATAAATAAGTTATTCTTGCATACAAGCTGATTCTTTTTAAAATCAGTTTAACAACAAAATACAAAACTGATTACATTATTATTGATTACTGCTTGAATATGTTGAAGAATGGTGCAAGGATCTCGAAGGAGATGAGAAGAAAGGTTTTGGTGGTATTTGTAAGGTTTCAACTCTTCCTTCAAGCATGTCAACTACCATACGCATTGTTGGACGGTCAGAAGGGTTTGTTTGGATGCACCACAAGCTTACTATCACCATTTTTCTTATCCTCTCTCTATCACCTTCATTTGTGACTTTCTTAGTGGTAAGCTCTTCATTCAACTCTAGACGCTTATAAATCCAATCAGGAAAATAAATATCACTAGTATTATCATCTTCAACATTAATATTCTTTCTTCCGCCCACTATTTCCAAAACCATCATTCCAAAACTGTAGACATCTGACTTGTGTGAGACCACTCCAAAATTTCTTGAAAATACCTCAGGTGCAATGTATCCAGGGGTTCCTCTAGCATCCAACATAGATATTATGCTCTCATTTTTAGGGCTTATTTTTGCAAGTCCAAAATCTGAGATCTTAGGACAATAGTTCTCATCCAATAATATGTTGTGTGGCTTTATATCAAAATGGAATATTCGAGTATTACATCCTTTGTGCAAATATTCCAACCCTCGAGCAACACCAATTGCAATTTGATATAAAATTTCAACATTCAATTGGTTATCTATGGTAATTGAATTGGTTACATGTGTGAACTTCTCCAAAGATCCGTTAGACATGTACTCATAGACAAGAGCTCTCTTAGATCCTTCAAAACAAAATCCTAATAGAGTGACAATGTTAACATGAGATGTTCGACTAATGCTTGCTACCTCGTTTATAAATTCATCTCCATTACCTTTCGATTTATTTAGCATCTTCACAGCCACTACACGTTCATCATGTAACTTCCCTTTGAAAACACCTCCATATCCTCCTTGACCTAATTTTTGGGAGAAAGAGTTGGTCATTTTTTTTATGTCCAAGTAACTATATCTTCTTATAGCGAGTGGTCCATGTTTTTTGAGAAATGCCTCAAAATCTTGATGAGCTTTTGATTTGTCCTTCCATAATCTATTCATTTTATGAGACCAAAATCTCCTAAAGCGATAGATTATGATAATTGCAACCCCAATTGCCAAAGCTACAGAAACTGTAATAAGATATATAATTGATGTTATTAGTTAAAATTAGATGAAGTCTATAGTTTCTCGATTATTGCATGCTTAATCGGAAACAATATTACTAGTTCCCCTTTGCTCAATTAGTTAGCAAACAATTACTAAATCTAAGATTTGAATACTACTTAAAATTATTATGATTGCAAAGAAACATAAACAAAAAATTGCAAAGTAATTAAAATACTCACGTGTTGCAGCTATAAGCACAATGACCATGTGACTATCTTTCTTTCCTGGATAAATAATGTTGTAAACTCCAATCAACATAGACACATATAAAAACACACAAAATATGGTTAAAAAAACAAAATTATAATGTAGACAATGCATGGAACCATCACAAAACAATGATAGGATTTGAATAATAGATTATTGGTTGAAGAAATTGCATCTCTATAAACATAGGTTGTTTAAAAAGGATTGAACACTAAAATAGATCAATGCAAAAGGGGAGATGTAAACACATAATAACATGGTTCACTCATTTGACATACAAACCGCATGTCGAACTTGACATAAAATCATGTGCAACTTGTCAGGGCTTTTTCTTCCTTTATATGTGGAGAAAGGCCAAAATTTGCAAGCCCATTATGTGTTTCACTAATTAAGAGGTGTAGATTAAAATTAGGGTTTGTGTGTCAATCATTCAAGTGATAAAGAGCAGCCAAAGGGAGAAAGAAGAGTGAAAGTCATAGCAACAAAAACCAGTTCATTTTCCACACAGAGCAGAGACATCAGGTTGCGTTTGGATATTCGTTAATCGTCTAATCTTGGTCATATTAAGATAGTAAGTTTGTGAAACTCTTATCTTCAATTTTAACAGTGAAATTCATGTTTCTAGGTCTGAAGAGTAGTGATTTACTTACCTAGCACAATACCAAAGTTTTGGGCTTTTTTTTTCATCTTTATTGTTTTCTATTGTAAGAAGCTTTGTTGCTTTAGCTTGTTGGTTGGTTTTTCGCAAATGTTCGTGCCCTTGGTTGTGACTATTTGTGCATTGTCTTGATAATAATGGATCTTGTTTATTGGTCTTTAAGACCTGTAGGTTTTTTACTCTTAATTTGAAGGGTTTTCCCAATATCTTAAGGTTTTCCCATGTTAATTTATGCAGTATGATATTTTTGTTAAAGATAATAGTGTGAAAGATAAAAGAAAGGATGATGGTAGAGGAAATATCATGAGTAATTCGAATGGTGGATATAAGAATTTGGAGTGCAAAGAGAAGAATGGCAAGGCACAAGAAAGAGATGGTGGTGACCGTTTGTCTATATATTGCTACTGATGATGATCTTGCCATTCTTTGTGATTATGATTTTGTTAATCTTGTATCAAATGAGAGTACATGGATAACAGACACAGGTGCTACATTACATGTTACACCTAAGAAGGAATTCTTCATATCTTACTCAGTATGTGACTTTGAAGAGTTGAAGATGGGTAATGATGGTGTGGCCAAGGTGATTGGTATTGGTGACATTTTGTTGCAGACCGATCTAGGAACGAAGTTGTTGCATAGAAGGGTTAAACATACTCCTGAAGTCTGCTTTAATTTGATTTTTGTTCAAATGTTTGATGATCATGGTTATGACAACCATTTTGGCTTAGGAAAGTGGAAGCCCAGTAAAAGTAATTAAGTTATGTCTCAAGGGCAGAAAATATCCAAGTTGTATTGTTCAAAAGGTTTGGTTACAAGAGATTGTGAAAATTCTGTAAATATGGAGTAATCAAGTTTGTGCACCAAAGCCTAAGGGTATTCATAGCAGAGTCTTAACATTAGACTCATCATACCTTGACACGTCAACATTACAACATCATTTTTCTATAAGACTCAACTTCAGACTTTTTATATATTCAACCACAAAAGTTAATACTCACCAGATTCACAAGACTCATGCATCGACATAATATTATCATATACTTTTATACTCAATTTTATTTCAATAAAGTTTGTGAAATGTAATTTCAATAATGTTAATTACCTACTATTTATAAAAATAATCCCAAATAATTTTTTATCACATAAATATTTATAAATTTTCAAAAACTATATTTGCATCCAAAAAAATTACATGTATTCTTATGTAAAAATATATATTTTGTCCGAGTTAAGCAGTATACAACCATGCAGTTACTATTCCACTGGTTAAACCGCCAAATCAGTAAACCACTGAACTGACCGATTTGATCACCGATACGATTTTAATAACATTGAATTCAAGTACTTTATTATAGGAACCTTATTCACACACCCACTTCTCATATTGCACAACTACCATTGTAGAACAATCATTGCCCTCATTCATCTTACAAAACCACCTATAACATTTGCCAAATTTTCTTACTTACTCCCTCCATTTCATTGAGTTTGACCTTTTAACCTTTTTTTCCAACAACTTCTTCATCCTAAATCATTTTTTTTAATGTTATCACTCAAATTTGGATAAAATATGTAAATGCTCAAAGCCATTCAGACGGTGGTTTTGAGCATTCGGACAACTTATCCAAATTCACCGTTGTTACACCCTCGACTAATCAGGATTCAAGAAGTCACCGCCTGAGGGAGATGGTGAAATGGAAGTAGAGGTTAAGGGAGATGTGGGTGGTTGATGGGTTGAATCGATGAATTAGTCAGGATTAATGGGTGCCATTGATGGAAAGAGTAAACCATGGGAGCCCGCAACTAGAAGAGTTTGTGTGAGGTGGAGAACCGGATGTGTTACTCCCTCCGGTCTTATTTTTAAGATCCTTTTTGGATTTTTCACTCCCACCAAGGAAAGTGGATAAATTTGTTAGTGACATTGGAAATGTGGAAATCTGGTATACTTTTTCAAAACTACCCCTATAATAATTATCGGAACTCTAAAAAGTGTTGACTTTATAGGGGTGTTAGTGGAAAAAAGTAATTAAATGCTATTAAAAATTGAAAAGGGTCTTATAAATAGGACCAAAATAAAAATCCAAAAATGTTTTATAAATAATACTGGAGGGAGTATTTGGGGAGTTTGATGCAAATTTTATTAATGGGTGTGAGTAAGACATGGCAGGATGTGAGTAAATTTTCCCTATAAACTTTAGGGTGCGAAGCAGTTCTGTCGGTACAATCAAGGGGCACTGATAATTGAACCTTGGTGTAAGCTTCTTAGTGGTGTTATGCCATTCAAGTCCATAATATGTGATGGGATGATTTTTTTCATTTTATTTTTTTACTAGTATTTATTATTATTATTATTATTATTATTATTATTATTATTATTATTATTTTTGCCTTTTCATTTTTAAGAAATGTCATGTGTGTCAAATGAAGAGAAATGGAGTAAATGAAAGGTGAGAAGTGGAGAGGATCCTAATTTTATTTTGTAAGGGTAAAAAAAAAGATTATCTTGATTTCATTATTGTTACCTGTTACTATCTATTTTCTCTTTTCTTTATCTAATTATTATTATTTTTCAAATATATTTAATTTAGTATTTTAATTTATTGTTAAATTATTTAACGGTTAAGATTTTATTTTATTTTTTTATGACATGGAAAGGATCTTCGTTCCAAATCATAAACAGTGAATAGGAAAACTTATTGGGATGGCTCAAATTTTCCAAGCATCCCATAAGTCAATTTTGCCGACCCAATCTTCTATAGCTTCAGGTAAAAATCAAATTAGCACTTTTTTTTAAAAAAAAAATTATATTGTTTAATGTTATGTGTATAAATTAAAAAATAATTTAAAGATATAAAAATTTTATATACTTTGACTAAAATATCATCATTTAATCATGGAAGAGAAAATAATAATAAATTTGTGAAAACGGTATCTAACAGAGATAAAAAAAAAATTGACGATGAAAAAGAAAATATAATGAATTATTACGATATAGTTGGAAAAATAAGCACATAAATAAGTGTTGTAGTTTTTTTTAAGTGTTGAGTTTTTTTTTTTTTGGTATAATAAGTGTTGAGTTTTTAAACCAACTTTTCTTTTTTTGTTTACATGGGAGGTCTGTGACTAGAACCTATGATCAGGGGAGGGGAAAATCCTAAGTGTCTCTGCAACCACCAACTGGACTGTCTTACGCGGACAGTTTTTAAACCAACTTAACACAAAGAAAATGTAAAATGTTTAAACAACATAATTGATGAAAGGAATGAAGTAGGTATGGCAATAAAAATCAGCCGCCGGTAAATATCCCGACTCGACTTGACTTGATTTTGATGAGTAAAAATTGTTGGAAATTTCTAACATGCAACCTAAAATTGGATGATTGCTATACAACCTTTTAGTAAACTAATAAGAAGTTGACACCTAAGACATGTGTGTCATGTCATTCCTTGAAATAGTGATTTATAATTTTTACAATTTAGTCCAACATAAAAAGTAAATTAATTTAATTTAGTCTTTTGTACCTATTAGCAAATTATAACATAGATTAAAACAACAGGTGATTATAACAACAAGTGTTAAAAACAACAGGTGATTATAACAACAAGTGTTAAATTAATTTGCTAATAGGTACAAAGGACTAAATTAAATTAATTTACTTTTTATGTTGGACTAAATTGTAAAAATTATAAATCACTACTTCAAGGAATGACATGACACACATGTCTTAGGTGTCAACTTTTTATTAGTTTACTAAAAGGTTGCATAGCAATCATCCAATTTTAGGTTGCATGTTAGTAACTCCCAAAATTGTTTTGATTGAGTTTGTAAAAATTCAAACCCTAAACAGCTTTTAAAGAAGGGAATGAAGCAAGTCCGGGATTATAAGTACTCATCGAACCACCTCATCTCCAGGCTCAAAATTGTCCTAATATTAAAATTAGGCTTATTTATATTTTTAGTCCCTAAAATTGGGAGTGTTTTGGTTTTGGTCTCTGAAAGTTATTTGACCTTGATTCATCCTTAATTGTTTTGAAAATTTGGTTTTAGTCATTGTTGTTATGAAAAATCATTAACTACTAACATGGCTAACGAATCGTCGTCACGTCAACATACACGTGTGTAAGTATGGAATGTTATTGGTAGGATGACGTGGATGATTCGGATCCGCCAAAGTCCAATCCACAAATACATTTTGGTTGAACCTTGGCTCTTTTGCTCCTCAGTCTAGATCATCCATGTCATACTACCGGTGACATGCAACACTTGCACACGTGTATGCCGATGTGGCGTTTCGTTAACCACAACAACAATTAACAAATTTTTCCAAATGGAAGGAACTAAAACCAAATTTTCAAATCAAGTAAGAATGAATCAAAGTAAGAAAACTTTCAGAGACCAAAATCAAAACACTCCCAACTTTTTGGGACTAAAGATACATACCTCCTGATGAGTTTATTGGACATGAAGCTCCTTCCCTGCAACAGTTGAATCGCTCGCCATAGGTGCACACCCCACCAGTGTCCATGCATGTGTTGCACTCATCATAATCTTCCCACTTCAACCCAAAACCGACTTGTAATGCTTGCGGAATTAGATTCAAATTCGCAGTTACGGTTGCAACTTGGGATACAAAAATCGGAACAGTAACCATTGTGCAAGAATCAACAGGGTCATTTCCGATATTGTAATAAACAGATTTACTACCAGTGCCGCACTCGTGTCTATACAGACTCAATGCTGGAGGAGTCACGGTGCAACCATAATACAGCGTCACGTTTTCAAGCCCAGCATCCAAACCAAACACGGTGTTATCAAAGCTAGTGGCAGGGTAACTAGACAAACAGATATTATTCGTTAAATCGTCCCTAGCGACTGTTAGATTCTGTGTTCTGATGTCCCAATAAAGAATCCTATATGTCACTGAGTTAACAGTGAATTTCGGGATGTCTCCTTTGGCGCAATCGACCTGCAATTTAGGCGCACCGCAATAGTCTGGTCTGTTTCCTCCCGAGAATGGGTATGTGAGGTCTCTGATTTGTCCACAGCTGTATGTTTTCTTGCAGTCCGTGTAAACATCATCGGCAGAAACAGATGTCGGAATATTGGTTAAGATTATAAAATTGCCTAATAAGGAGAAGAAAAGGTGAAGCAGGATGGGTTTCATTATTGCAACTGAAGAAGAAAAGGAACCCTCGGAGGAAAGGATGGGAAAACTGGGTTTTGCGTATGCGTTCCGCCAAAGGCAGAAAGCTCGGAAAACTGGGTTTCTTCGCTGCTTACAGCAAGCCAGCTTTTGAGACTTCAGCTCGGTTTGGACTCGGCTCTTGATCACAGCCTAAGTTCATTCAAGAGTAACTAGCTCAGCTCTTTACTCCAAGGCAGTTAGCTCGGATGATGGTTGACTCGGCACACACCCGGAATGTTGAAAGAAGCCACAGCATCAGAAAGATCAATGAGCTCGGATTAAGCACCAGCCTTAAGCAAAGGCCAAAACTTGGATCTGTTCTTCAAAGATCAAGTCTGATTGTCAAGCCGAAACAAAGCTCAAGCCCGGCAACACAAATCCAAGACCAAGCTCGAAACAAAAACTCAAGCTCGGCTATCTCTGTTCATCTTCAACAACTTCATCTTCAACCTTCAGACTCTGCTCAGCCTGTCCGTACTTTTTATTACCGTTGAGTCTGGGTAGAAAGTCTAGGATTTTAACTCCAACACAGTAATAAGTTTGAAATTCAAAATGAGTTAAAGACAAAAGGTTGGTGAAGGGTCACCATCACTGCTCTGCTGTCAAAATTGTAGCCGTTAAAAACCCCATGGCTTTTCCGTACAACCGTCTTTTTCTCATTTCTGGAAAAACAGAGAAATGCCTTTTTCCGTACGGCTCTTTCTCTCTCTCTTTTCTGGAAATCAAAAGAGATTATAAATAGGGGTGTTTTCAACGATTACAGATGACACTTCTCTGAACAATTTTTTGTTGCAACTCATTTTCATTTTCTTTGGAAAAACATAGCAAAATCAAAAACTCATAGAAAAAGTGCTTTTGAATTTTCACAAGAACTTAGAGAACTTAATCTTTCAAATTCAAACTCTAAGTTCAACAAAATTCTTTTATGTGATTACCCTTCTCAAAATCAACTCACTCTTGAACTTCATACTTTCATACTCATTCGAAGAGTGTTTCGAATTGGAGCCATCTTGTTTCATTATCTTCTTCACTGTATTTGCTGGAGTGAAAAGCTGGTCTCTGATCGAGAAAACTTTTCAGTTTGAAAAGGTTCCAAAGAGGTTCTTTGGTCATCGATTTGTTGTGGGTAGTTTGTCGCGAGTTTGGTACACTCGGCTGTCTGGATAGGTTTAGAGTCGTAGTCTCTTGTAAATCCTTTTGTAACCCATAAAAATCGATTTTTAGTGAAAGCTCTCTAAAAGGTTTTTAGAGGGGACTGGACTAGCTCTCAGGGTGAGAGTGAACCAAGATAAATCTCGGGTGTTCATTTTATTTCTTTATCGCTTTCCTGTTGCAGCATTTGCTTAAGTGTTTTTCGTTGTATTTCAAGCATCCAAGTTTTTAATCGTCAGTCTCGTAGCTCGGCCTTGAGTGTAGTTCTCAAAGCTCGGCTTCGAAGCAGCTCGGTTAACCAATTAACCAATATGTTCATCTAGTTGGTTAATTGTTTAACCCTGTCTGCTCGGTTATAGCTCGGCTTTTGCTTTCAAACTTGATCAACATTCAGTTAAGTTTTCAATAAATTTAAAAATTGTCATATTAGCTTCAATCTCCTATTCACCCCCCTCTACTCGATTGTTAGGCCCCTTGTTGGTTTCCAACAAGTGGTATCAGAGCTCGGTTGAAAGATCGAGTGTAAAAACTTTTTCGAAAAGATCCTTGAGGAAATCGAATGGCTACTAACAATCCCTTCGGAGGTGAAGGCTCTTCCATAAACAGACCACCACTATTCAATGGTGAGGGTTATGCCTATTGGAAAGCTCGAATGAAAATCTTCATTGAAGCCATAGATATGGAAATTTGGAAATCTATTGAAAACGGGCCATTTGTCCCTAAAAGAAAAATTAATGAAGAAGTTGTAGAAATTCCATGGGAAAGCTGGGATGATGAGGATAAAAGAAAAGTATCCTTCAATTTAAAAGCCAAAAATATCATCACCTCAACTTTGTCATATGATGAATTTTTTATAGTATCAAGTTGCAAATCTGCAAAAGAAATGTGGGATATTCTACAACTTACTCATGAAGGGACAAGTGAGGTCAGACGAGCAAGGCTAAACACTCTGATGCATGAATATGAGTTATTCCGAATGCTGCCAAACGAAAATATAAATGATTTGCAGAAGCGGTTTACTCATATTATAAACCATCTAAATGCTCTCGGCAAAACATTTCAAAATGCCGAGATAACTAACAAAGTGCTTAGATGTCTTAGCAGAGAATGACAGCCAAAGGTTACTGCCATTATGGAAGCTAAGGACTTGGACACAATGAGCATAGCCACTTTGTTCGGCAAACTGCAAGAGCATGAGATGGAGCTCGGCAGACTGACCATGCATGAAGAATCTGATAAGAAGAAAAAGGGAATTTCTCTCAAAGCTGCTATAAAGGCAACCAAAGAATCCTCTGAAGATGAGTCCAGCTCGGACATGGATGAGGAAGACTTTGGTCTCATGGTCAGGAAGTTCAACAAATTTTTCAAAGGGAAAAAGAACTTCATAAACCGAGCAAGAGATACCAAAAACACTCACCGCAAAGGCTCAAGTTCAAAAGACCGAGTTAGATGCCATGAGTGTGGTGAAGCGGGACACATTAGAACATACTGTCCAAGATTGCAAAAGCAAGGTGGTGAAGAAATGAAGAAGAACAAGGACCACAGGAAGAAGAGAGCTTACATAGTATGGGATGCACCCAATGACAATACCAGCTTAAGCTCCAGTTCAGCCGACGAAGAAGAGAAAGCAATTCTGTGCTTGATGGGAAGGGAAACTGTGTTCAGAAGCCCAAGCCAAACTAGTCCCGAGCAAGAATCATGCTCGAACTGTGAAAAGGAAGTATCAAGCTCTGTACTCAGAATTGATCAAGACCTTCCTATATATGACTCCTGCTCGGAGTGTGAAGATGAGGAACCATGTTTAAATCTCAGATATGTCGATCAAGAAGACTCATCTAGCTCAGCACTTGGCTCAACAATGCAACAATCAAATTTCAAATGCTTAATGGGCAAACACAGCGAGGAAACCTCAGGTAATCGATCAGTGTCCGAACATAAAAACACCGAGGTAACCTCGACATCTGATTCTGACTCTGAATCTGAATTCAATGACACTGATGAATTGTATTCTGTTTATCTTGAAATGCAAATCGAATTCAAGAAGCTTGCTAAAAATTTCATAAAGTTGAAACAGAATCTTTCAAACTATAAAGAGCAAGTTCTTGAGTTGGAAAATTCAATTGAAACTCTGAAAAGCAGAAACAAGTCATTGGAAAACACTGTCACTCAATTGAAAAATGAAAATCTTGACTGCTGCACTAAATATGAGAAAGAAATTTCTGAACTAAAATTTAAAAGTGCAACTGTCGACAAGAGTGATGGTTTGTTTGATAGGCTGTTAGCCGAACAGAGAAACTACTCAAACAAAACTGGACTAGGTTACACTAAGACCAAGAAGAAAACAGCAAGGAAGCTCGGATATGTCTCAAATTTTCATAACTCGAAAAAGCCGAGTTGCTCTTACTGTGGTCTTCATGGTCATACACCAAATGAATGCAGAATCCGACGTTATGGTGTAGCCAAGGGCAATTTTGTTTGGGTAGCTAAAAAGAAAGAACCAACTGCTAACCCCCAGGGACCCAAAATATTTTGGGTACCCGAATCAAAGAAGTAATGTTTTTGTGATGCAGGTGTGCTTCCGAGCAAAAGAGAGCAGATGGTACCTTGATAGTGGCTGCTCGAAGCACATGACGGGGAACAAAAACTTATTCATTGAACTTTCACATTCGGATAAGGGGTACGTCACTTATGGTGATAACAACCGAGGTAAAATTTTGGGTGAAGGTAAAATCCACAATTCTGCCAACTTGGTTATCAATAATGTTTTACTTGTAAAAGGTCTAGAACATAATCTTTTAAGTATTAGCCAACTGTGTGATATTGGTAACCATGTTGTTTTTACCTCTACCCATTGCATTATTAAAAGTGACGAGGACAACTCTGTCAAATTTGTTGGAAAAAGATATAACAATACTTATTTGGTTGATTTGAATGAAATCACCTCTTTGGTAACCACATGCATGGTTAGCAAAGAAAGTGATACATTGTTAAGGCATAGAAGAACAGCTCATATACATGTAAATCAGTTAAAGAAACTACAATCAAGAGACTTAGTGATTGGTTTACCAAAGCTAAATTTTAATATTGAAGGGGTTTGCTCTTCATGCAAGAAGTGCAAACCAACTAAAAAGAAAAACGATTTTTCGTCTAAGATGATGGTCTCAACAACTCGACCCCTGGAAATGTGACACATGGATTTGTTTGGACCATCACAAGTCAAAAGCTTTGGTGGCAATCTCTATGCCTTAGTTATTGTAGATGACTTTTCCAGATTTACCTGGACTCTATTTTTAAAATCAAAAAGTGATACTTTTGAAAACTTTAAAGAGCTTGTCAAGCAACTCCAAAACCGATCAAACCAAAAAGTAGTTGTAATCCGAACAGACCATGGAGGTGAGTTCGAGAACTACAAATTCGACAAGTTTTGTTCTAAGCTCGGCATAGAACATCAGTTTTCTGCTCCTCGAACTCCCGAACAAAACGGAGTTGTGGAACGGAAAAACAGAGTTCTTGAAGAGCTAGCCCGAACCATGCTAAATGAATACAAGTTACCACATTATTTCTGGGCCGATGCGGTAAACACAGCTTGCTATGTAATGAACCGCATCCTCATCAGACCAATTTTAAAGAAAACTCCATATGAACTTTACAAGGGTAGAAAACAAAAAATTTCTCATTTCCATGCATTTGGTTGCAAAGTTTTCATTTTAAATAATGGAAAAGAGCATCTCAGCAAATTTGATTCTAAAGCCGATGAGGGAATATTTTTGGGTTATTCTACTCACAGTAAAGCGTTTAGAGTTTTTAACAAAAGGACCTCCACTGTGGAAGAGTCCGTACATGTGGTAGAGTCCGTACATGTGGTGTTTGATGAGTCTCCTCGAAGAGACAATGATAGTTGTGCAGATAGAGAGGATCAACCTATGGCCGAACACGATCCAAGCACAACTGAAAGAGCTCAAAAGGATGAAGCTGCGAAAGACGTAGATCGGAGAAACGAGCTTGATCCGAGTAGAGCAAACAAGGACCAGACTGAACTCATTCCGAGCCAACAGCACAATGATCAGTCCGAACTCAATCCGAGCCAAGCAGAGCATTTTGAGCTCAGCCAAGCCTGGAAGAGAGTAAAGGACCATCCGATAGAGAATGTGCTCGGCGACATGTCTAAGGGAGTTTTAACTCGTCGTTCTATTCAGAATTTTTGCAATTTTGTTTCATTTGTCTCTCAAATTGAACCTAATTTGGTCGATCAAGCCATTGAAGATGAACACTGGGCAATTGCTATGCAAGAGGAACTGAAACAATTCATCATGAGAATGGGTTCCTCGGCCCGATGATCACACAATAATCGTCTTAAAATGGATTTTCAGAAATAAAACAAATGAATTAGGCTTAATTATAAGAAACAAAGCGAGACTAGTTGCTCAAGGCTACAACCAAGAGGAAGGTATCGATTATGATGAAACCTTCGCTCCAGTTGCTAGGCTTGAAGCAATCCGAATTTTGCTTGCCTTTGCATCTATTATGAATTTCACCCTTTACCAAATGGATGTAAAGAGTGCTTTCTTAAATGGCTTTATAAATGAAGAAGTTTATGTAAAACAACCTCCTGGTTTTGAAAATTTTGAATTCCCAAACCATGTGTATAAATTGAAAAAGGCTCTTTACGGTCTGAAACAAGCTCCAAGAGCATGGTATGATCGGTTGAGCTCATTTCTACTTGAAAAGGGGTTTGAAAGAGGAAAGGTTGATACAACTCTATTCATTTATAAATCCAAAAAGGACATATTATTAGTGCAAGTTTATGTTGATGATATAATTTTCGGTGCTACTGACATGTCTCTTTGCAAGAAGTTCTCAGAATTAATGCAAGGTGAATTCGAAATGTCAATGATGGGAGAACTCACCTTCTTCCTCGGGCTGCAAGTAAAGCAAGTTGAGGGTGGAACCTTTGTACATCAAGGAAAATATTGCAAGGAACTCCTCAAGAAATTCGGGTTGGAAAATTGCAAAGAAGCTGCCACTCCCATGAGCACTTCCAGCTATCTCGGCAAGGATGAGTCAGGTAAAGCCGTAGATGTAAGCAAATATAGAGGCATGATAGGAAGTCTTTTATATTTGACTGCATCTCGGCCTGATATTATGTTCAGTGTTTGTTTATGTGCCCGATTTCAAGCTAATCCCAAAGAATCTCATCTTTCGGCGGTTAAAAGAATTTTTAAATATTTAAAAGGAACCATGAACACTGGTCTATGGTATCCTAGGGATACCAATCTTAGTTTGATTGGATATTCGGATTCAGATTTTGCTGGGTGCAAGCTTGACCGAAAAATCACAAGCGGAACATGTCACTTGCTCGGCAGTGCCCTTGTGTCATGGTTTTCTAAAAAGCAAGCTTGCGTTGCCCTGTCAACAGCTGAAGCCGAATACATTGCTGTTGGTAGTTGTTGTGCTGAAATCCTTTGGATGAAACAACAACTGTCGGACTTTGGCTTAATCTTAGATCACATTCCTATCAAATGTGACAATACTAGTGCAATCAATCTAACCAAGAATCCAGTGTATCACTCTCGAACAAAACACATTGAAATTAGACATCATTTTCTACGAGATCATGTTCAAAAAGGTGATTGTATCATTGAATTTGTTAGCACTGAAAATCAATTAGCTAATGTGTTTACAAAACCATTGCCGAGGGAAACTTTTTATAAAATTAGGCGTGAGCTCGGCATTCTGGATGAATCCAGTGTGTGCTCGATGTGAGCTCGACAATTGTGTATTTGTTTAAACTTCCTGATTTTCAGTATATCATATACCTGATCACCTTCATAATCTCGATTTTTACGTTCAATTGTGTATTTGTTCAAATTTCCTGAAATTTCACATCCTCAAATTCGTCTTCCTCTTCTTTTAAATCATCGTTAAAAGGGGAGAAAGGTGTTGGTTTCTATGAGAAGCATCCTCCAATTCTTTTTATGAAAAGCCTGTTTTCACTATTAAAGGGGGAGAGCGATGATAATGAAAATTTTCTTCCTCGATTACCCCGTTACATTCTTCAGGGGGAGAAAAGTTTTGAAAAACTTGTCCACATTTGTTTTTCAACTCTCTTTTGGCGCATATGCTTAATCTCTGGCTCCTTTTTGATCATGCCAAAAGGGGGAGAAAGGTGTTTGTTGTTGTTGATTCTATACAGATGGGTTGAAAGGTGTATGCAAACGAGCATAAACTCAGGGGGAGTGTTTAACGAGCGTACAGTCAAGAGAAGCTCCACAAACATTCAAGCCTTCCTTCGAGCCTTGGTGTTCAACAAATGGGGTGCAGTCTGATCTGAGCATTTTCATAGCAACATGTGGCACAAATCCCGATCAGTGCTAAGACCAATCAGTTTTCGAGCGTACAGTCAAAAGAAGAGCACAAAAATCAACAAACTTTCAACAGAATATTTGTCATCATCAAAAAGGGGGAGATTGTAGAATCAAAGAGCTTTTGATGATGTCAAATAAATACGCTCGGCAAACTAAAAGAGATTTTTGATAGGCTCGGCTTGGGGTCAAGATCAAAAGTGTCACTCAGTTTTGCGTATGCGTTCCGCCAAAGGCAGAAAGCTCGGAAAACTGGGTTTCTTCGCTACTTACAGCAAGCCAGCTTTTGAGACTTCAGCTCGGTTTGGACTCGGCTCTTGATCACAGCCTAAGTTCATTCAAGAGTAACTAGCTCAGCTCTTTACTCCAAGGCAGTTAGCTCGGATGATGGTTGACTCGGCACACACCCGGAATGTTGAAAGAAGCCACAGCATCAGAAAGATCAATGAGCTCGGATTAAGCACGAGCCTTAAGCAAAGGCCAAAACTTGGATCTGTTCTTCAAAGATCAAGTCTGATTGTCAAGCCGAAACAAAGCTCAAGCCCGGCAACACAAATCCAAGACCAAGCTCGAAACAAAAACTCAAGCTCGGCTATCTCTGTTCATCTTCAACAACTTCATCTTCAACCTTCAGACTCTGCTCAGCCTGTCCGTACTTTTTATTACCGTTGAGTCTGGGTAGAAAGTCTAGGATTTTAACTCCAACACAGTAATAAGTTTGAAATTCAAAATGAGTTAAAGACAAAAGGTTGGTGAAGGGTCACCATCACTGCTCTGCTTTCAAAATTGTAGCCGTTAAAAACCCCATGGCTTTTCCGTACAACCGTCTTTTTCTCATTTATGGAAAAACAGAGAAATGCCTTTTTCCGTACGGCTCTTTCTCTCTCTCTCTTTTCTGGAAATCAAAAGAGATTATAAATAGGGGTGTTTTCAACGATTACAGATGACACTTCTCTGAACAATTTTTTGTTGCAACTCATTTTCATTTTCTTTGGAAAAACAGAGCAAAATCAAAAACTCACAGAAAAAGTGCTTTTGAATTTTCACAAGAACTTAGAGAACTTAATCTTTCAAATTCAAACTCTAAGTTCAACAAAATTCTTTTCTGTGATTACCCTTCTCAAAATCAACTCACTCTTGAACTTCATACTTTCATACTCACTCGAAGAGTGTTTCGAATTGGAGCCATCCTGTTTCATTATCTTCTTCACTGTATTTGCTGGAGTGAAAAGTTGGTCTCTGATCGAGAAAGCTTTTCAGTTTGAAAAGGTTCCAAAGAGGTTCTTTGGTCATCGATTTGTTGTGGGTAGTTTGTGCGAGTTTGGTACACTCGGTTGTCTGGATAGGTTTAGAGTCGTAGTCTCTTGTAAATCCTTTTGTAACCCATAAAAATCGATTTTTAGTGAAAGCTCTCTAAAAGGTTTTTAGAGGGGACTGGACTAGCTCTCAGGGTGAGAGTGAACCAGGATAAATCTCGGGTGTTCATTTTATTTCTTTATCGCTTTCCTGTTGCAGCATTTGCTTAAGTGTTTTTCGCTGTATTTCAAGCATCCAAGTTTTTAATCGTCAGTCTCGTAGCTCGGCCTTGAGTGTAGTTCTCAAAGCTCGGCTTCGAAGCAGCTCGGTTAACCAATTAACCAATCTGTTCATCTAGTTGGTTAATTGTTTAACCCTGTCTGCTCGGTTATAGCTCGGCTTTTGCTTTCAAACTTGATCAACATTCAGTTAAGTTTTCAATAAATTTAAAAATTGTCATATTAGCTTCAATCTCCTATTCACCCCCCCCTCTACTCGATTGTTAGGCCCCTTGTTGGTTTCCAACACCATCATCCCTATCATTTATGAAGGGTTTGAACATGAGATCTCTCGCGAGTTAAGGACACCTATCTTACATGATGACCTCTAAAAGACCTATTTCGAGTAACAATAACGAACTAATGACATGAACCGAGTTTGGATGACCTACAAGGAAGGATTTTAAGTCTATATTAACTTGGAAAAGTTTGAAAACAGGACCTGACCTGTAGATAAGTCACAAGACTTATTCCTAAAGTAAATATCTAGAAGATATCTAGAAGATAAACAACTAAATTATCGAAGATTGATGATCCTAAGATATGTCACCAAGCCTTCCTCTCACTAATTAACCTCCACCGCCATTTTCCTAAAAGAGCCAAATGAAAGATCCAAAGGTCTTTCACTCCCTACCCCCCCTCCCCCCCGGTTTTTTTCTTACAAATAACATTCCACCTAACCCAAGCAACCCCTCTCCTATCCACCTCGTTACCCCACAGGAACTTTCTTTGCCATTTCATTAAAGTGTTTAGAACGCACACAAGTGCTTTGTAGAGGGAGAGCAGATAAACATGAATACTATTCAGGACAGAGTTAATTAGGACAATTTTACCATCAAAGGAGATATGCTTACTTTTCCACTTAGATAGGCGCCTTTTGAAAATCTCCACGACCGAGTTCCAGGTTGAAGCTTTCCTAGGGTCGGCACCCACGGGAATTCCAAGATAAGAGAAGGGAAAAGAACCAACTCAAAAGAGGAACTGTGCCGCTGCCACCACACGAAATCATCAACCTTCACCCCATACAGAGTGCTTTTATTGAAATTCACTTTTAGACCGAAAACCAACTCAAAGCACGGAGAATACTTTTGACTGTCCAAATGTTGGAAATGAAAGGCTCAAATATAGTAATAGTGTCGTCCGCATATTGTAAATGGGAAAGCTCAATACCACCCTCCTGGAATTTGAAACCAGACATAAGGCCCAACCTGGATGCAGAATCCATCAACCCACTAAAACCTTCCCCTACCATGAGAAACAAGAAGGGGGACCATTGGATCACCTTGACGGATCCCTTTTGAAACCGTAAAATCCTTGGAAGGAGTTCCATTAACTAGGACAGAGATCCTTGAAGAGGATAAACAAGCCTTGATCTATCTGCGCCATCGCATACTGAAACCAAATCTCATCATCATGTAGTCTAGAAAGTCCCAGTTGACAGTGTCATATGCCTTTTCGAAATCCACCTTTAGCATCATATACCCTTCATTACGAAGCCTAGCACTATGAATTGCCTCGTTAATGACAACCACCACATCAAGAATATTTCTATCCTTTATAAACGCTGATTGACATTCAGAGATCAATGAGGGAAGAACAACCTTTAGTCTAGCTATTAGGATTTTAGAAATGATCTTGTACAAAGCTTCTACCAGCGATATTGGTTGATAGTCTTTTATCTCCAGTGGGCTAACAACTTTAGGAATAAGAGCAATGAATAATGAGTTTAGACCTTTCGGCAATTTGGCATTGTCAAAGAATTCATAAACAAAGGCACAAATATCATCCTTGACGCATTTCCCATAACTTCTTTAGAAATCTAAAGTTGTACCCGTCCGGCCCCGGGCTTTTGTCGCTTGCACAACTCCAAATCGCCTCTCTAATCTCCTCCTCAATCATAGGGATATCCGTAAAATCAATTTGGGAGCTAGACAATTGTTTGAACAGAATTCTGTCAAGATTTGGTCTCCTGGTGGACTGTTCTTTGAAAAGATTCTGATAATAGGCAGCAAATTCATCTCTCAGATCATTCTCATCATCAATCCATGCATCCCTCACCTTCAGGCATAAGATTTGGTTCCTGAGTTTCCTAGCATTAATGCACATATGGAAGAACTGGGAATTTGCACCACCCTCCTTTAGCCAGCGATATCTAGATTTCTGCATCAAAAAATCTTGCTTAAAACCCGCATACCTCCAGAATACTGCAAATAAATTCTTCCTTTGTGTAACCTGTTGGCTAGATAAAGTAGAGCTTTCTCCCAAGTTATCCAGAACCTAGATTTCAGCAGTAATGTTGGCCAATTTATCGTCCACATTCCCAAAAACCTCCTTATTCCAATTCCTTAGGTCGACCTTGAGCAATTTCAATTTCTCCTTTATCACAAATGCTGCCCGCCCTTGAACCGAAAGCTTAGACCAAGCCTCAGTAACAAAATCCTCAAATTGGTTGTGTTGAAACCAGCAGTTATTGACCCAAAAAGGTTTAGGACCATTCGAGCAATGTTTGTATTTAACCAAAATAGGACAATGATCTGATGCTGCCCTCTCTAGCGCCTAAAGGGAGACCGTCGTCCACTTATTCACCCATTCAGCAGAAACCAAAACTCTATCAATCCTGCTCATTGTTGTACCATCAGACTTATACCAAGTGAATCTTCTACCCAGAAGATCTAGGTCAAAGAGCTTCATCTCGTTTAACCAGTCATTGAAAAGTTTAGCCTCCCTACCATAATCCTGAGAGCCAACTCCCTTTCTCTCTGAAACCTCCTTTACTGTGTTGAAATCCCCTATACATATCCACAAACCATTCCCAATCTGCTATTTATGTAACCCAAGATGATACCACAAAGCACGTTTCTCCACCAATCCCAAAGGAGAGTAAACATTGAAAACTATACATTTAAGACCACCAGCAATCCACAAGCCTTGAATGATCAAAAAACCACTACCTCAGATAGAGTTAGACTTTATAAACTTTGAACTCCTCCAAATACTGATGATACCCCCTGATCTACAAGAAGATGGAACAAAGTCCCAATCAAAATCGGCGTCGTTCCATAAACTAGCACAACATCTACTATCCACCTCTTCTATTTTCGACTCTTGAATTGCAAGAAAGTCCACATTGTTTTTCCTAACCAAATCTACAACATCCTTCCTTTTGATCCTACTCCCTAATCCACGAGAATTGAAAGACACACAAATCATTGCAAACCTGTCTGAGCACCTGATCCAACATGTGTTTGCTACTCTGGTTATGTTATTTGCAACATCCCTTGTTTCCATCTCTTTAATCATCCTCTCCATTTCCTGATCTTCACCATCAAAAGTGATGCCTAGATGTTTTGCTGTAGACCAAAGCCTCCGAGGAACAGATTCTTCCGCTCTAGAGTGTAATCTACTACAGCTTTTAATATGAGAATTTTCAATTGAATTGCTAATCGACTCATCTTGCGTTCGAGGCATTGTAGCAAGGCGTGTGACAGGCTCCTTCGGCTTTGGCTTCACCCTACCATGAGATCCCGTAGTTCTCCTTGTGCTAGGTCTAGGAAGCTTTACATTCTTACTCTCTCTCTCTCCTTTTTTGACATAGAAGAGACAAGACGCCTTTTTGACTTTTGTTGGCTCTTTAACTTAGTCTTTGGCAGACAAGAATTGTTACTGGTAATTTCTATAGTGTCCTCCTCCAAATCCACCATTATCTTCTTTTGTTTAGAGCTCCCATTATGTCTACGGCCCAAACTACCACCAAGAAGACCTCTTCTTTTATTTTTCGAGAATCATCACTCCACTCATTCTTTGACCCAAAGATGGCCTCAACTTAGGCCCAAATTTAATTTTCAAATCACGGAGAGTTGTTTTTGGCCCACATGAGTCATCCTTTGATAATTCAGTCATGTCTTGGTTATTGGGCTTAGGCCCAACTTCACACTTGTTCACTTTATCCCCAACTAGTTGACCAGCCGCAATTCCTTCACCTTCTCTCTCTGCAGACACACGAACAGGCTCCAACAACACTAAATCATCACCTGCACACTTAACATCAAGTGAAGATCTCTTCTCTTTCTTCCGATTTTGAGCAATTAATTTAGATGGTCCACTTGTAGAAATGGACATGTCTTTATTCTCCAACACATGCTCTGCACTTCCTTCAAGATACCTTTCATCTTCTTTTAATAAAAGATTTGTTTTTTGAATAATCTCCAACTGGCTGACATCTAGAGTTACAGGTGTAGTAGCAGCGCCTATGACATAGCTCTCAAAAACCCTGTCAACATCATCCTCGTCATCCCATGTTTGTCGGACTTCTGTTCCCTCCGCTTGGACACCCCACTCCTCATCGGATTCCTTCGTGGACAAGTTCTCATCGTCCCTGGAGGCACAAACCCCCTCCTCCGCTGTGATTTCTTCAGCCAAGATAAATGCCCCACCAATCCTATCTTCCATGAAGCTAACCTCATAAAAGATGTCTCCAATTCTCAACTTTTATATCCTGTCTATTCTGGATCTTGAGTCCGTGGAAATTAGCCCCCGTGCAACATCCAGCCTTTTCCGTTTTTTTAGTGGCAAGATCTAGGGTCAAGCACGACCCCACAGAGTTAAACAGATGGACAAGCAAATCATCCTTCCACGCATGCAACGGGACACCTGTACAGGTAACCCACGTTAATCTTTCTTTAATACTAAACGATGGGTGCCAACGGAAGATATCACTGAACCAAGCAATTATCCAATCCTTTTCCTTTTCTATAAGCTCTGGTATTTCAAGGCTATCTAGTCCTTGAAGCAGGACCCAGTTACCACCCATTGGGGAACACTTTATGGAGTAGAACCCCTCCTTAATCAGTATATCTTGGAAACCTATAACATCTGACAAGTTTATAAGTTTTCCAACAAAGCCTTCCTTAGCTTTCTCCAATTCAGCTTCCTGACACTCTAACACAATTGTCTTTGGGTGTGAATTAGCTTTAGCACCGAAAGCATCTTCATTTGCATCCATGCTCGAAAGTGGTTTCCGCCAGTCGCCCTGTAGATGAGACCTGTCGACCCTAGGGGCTCTCGGTAGAGGTTTCCGTCGGTCACCCTGAAGATGAGATCTATCCACCATAGGAGCTGTTTGTGAGGCCTTCAATGCGCCAGGTCGGTGGTCTTGATTACCATAGTTTGAGCCTGGGACCTTCTGTCCCTTTTCAAATCTTGGTTTGTTAATGAAAAGCTTGTAACTCTCGATCCAGAAGTTCTTCAGTTTTTCCTCAAGAGAAGGGAAGTGGTTTTGGTCAGATAATCTCACAAACCCAAAACGTTTCCGGGACTTGTCGAGTTTTGTGGGAACGAACACTAGGTCTTGTTCTAATATAAAGGTTTTCAGAAATATAAGAGCAATATCTGCTTAATCCTGCTTCAGTGTAGCTTATGGTCTACACCTTGAGCAAAAGTTGGCTAGAATCAACCACTGCAGCTTCACATTAAGTGGCTGCTGATGTGGTGTTTCGTTAGTCATATTCAAAAATAACAGATTTTTTCAAATGGTGCAGACCAAAATCAAAATGTTTAAAAAATTAAGAACTAGTCTCGATCAAAATAAGTTTTAGGAACTAAAATCAAAACACGTTAAACTTTTAGAAACCATAAAGGCAAAAATAAAAATAAACCTTTCTTTAAATTTGCATCTTCTTGCACCAGAACTGTTTTACAATTTTTCATTTAATTTTGGTTGGTCCCAGGTTGGAGACCAAGAAGGCTTCTAGCCCAAATTAGAAGTTTTAGGACTTGAACTCTTGACAAGATAGTTAGGTTTAACTTATGGTCACAATTTTCTCCCACTGTGACTATCTATTGAAATTGTATTTTATTAACTGGGAACAGTGACCAAGTATTCCCAGTGACTAAGTATTAGGCATCCACCCCGAAATTGAAATCCTCTGCACTCAAATATTCTGTTTTCATGTTTTTAACCCATCAAACTTCATCAAATATTATAAAAGTGCCATAGCAGTTGGGAATTGAATTTATTTTCCACTTTGTTAAAATCTGAGTGGTGGATACAAGATTATGGAACTGGTGATCTCCTTCTATCCATCCCTTGTCTTCAGTGACATTTTTAAAAGCACTAGTCCACTAATTCATCAAAAAAGATTATGGGGCTGTTTGATTGTGTTTTGATTTTTATGTTTTGGAAACAATTTTGTAAAATAGTTTTTGGGAACTATTCTTAAGAACAAAAAAAACAAGAAAACATTATTGTAATAATTATTTCCAAAACAATTTTAAAAATTATAGAACAAAAAAAATTGTTTGGTAAATTTGTTTTGGAAACGTTTTTTTTAATAGAAAATTTATTCTTGTTTTATTTTATATTTTATTTTTTTAGACCATTTTTATATTTTTTTTATTTATCTGGAAAAAAAACTTATATATTTTAAAGAGAAAAATGGATAATAAGACCAAAACAAATCAAAGTCTATCTTTTTGTTATTATTATAATTTTTTTTTATGTTTAACGAGTTCAATTGGATAATAAAAAACTTGTTTAATTTGTATTCTTTCATGTCTTTAATAAGAATCTTTAGGGTTTTTTTTATTTATAAGATCTCCACTCTAATTTTTTTTTCTTTTTATGTTTTTTTAGAATTTACTCCATTCGTTTCATATTTTTTGGCCTTTTTGGTCTAGGCACACAAATTAATAAAATATTGATTATTGTAAGTTTTATGTGTGCTTTGTTTAAATTTTTATTAGGAAATATGTTCATTAATTAATGTATAGTGGTATAGAGATGAGAGAGGGGATAAAGGTATAATTGATGAAGAGTGAATGAAATGATTGAATGAAGGGTTAAAATTGAAAAAAAAAAGTTATATTTATGCATTTGAATTGTAAAAGTACAAAAGATATGAAACGGAAAAAATAACCTAAAAGGCCAAAAGATATGGAAGGGAAGGAGTACTACTTTTCATGTTTACCCTTATTCAATAAGTCTTGATTTAGATAAGTAGTGGAAAAAATTAATGATATATAGATAAATGATATAGTGAGGGAAAACATAATTAATGTATTGAAAACTAAGTAATAATTACATTTCATAAAAATTGTATTTTGTTTAAAATATGATAAATAAATATGAACTGAGGTAGTATTTTTTTACAACTCTACATTTATCTAACTAATAAGAAAGATAATAAGAGGAAAAAAAATTTACTGTGAAGAAATAAAAGACAAAAATAATAAAACAATAATTGATTTCCTATAAAAAAAAAACACATTAAATTGGTATAATAAAAACAAAGTGGATTTCTCACTAAAAAATGGAGTAGCGAACTGGGAAATCCCATATAACTTTAAGCTACATATGCATATGAGTACCTTATATAAATACTGTATATGGAAAGTCACAAGAGCTAAAAGGCACAATAGATTGAGAGTTCATCATATTTACACAAATGCCATTAATGAAAACTGGCATGTTCTCCGTGTTTTTATTATTCCCAGAACACAGATCAAAACATCATTAAGTTGTTCTCTATCTATTGTTTTTAAAACAAAAAAATTTAACTTGTTTTGAGAACACTTTTTCTAAAACAGTGAAGTCAAACAAGTTTTCTTGTTTTATTGTTTTAAAGAACAAAAAACAGTTTTGAAAACAAGTAATCAAACATGCTAAGAAAGTTGCAAGCTAATAATTTTCATTTTTATTAAACTAAGTTCTCTTTAGCTTATCTCAAATAATTTGATTAAAGATCCGTTTAGTTAAACTGGTTTACCTGAATGTGCAAAGTATAACTCTGTCATTGATAAGGATTAGTAGAACACGTATCACCTATGGAGTTAGTTATGTCATCAACATGAACCAAAACTAAATTTTTGAGACATTTAAGAGCCAACACCGGTCAAAGAAAAAGTCACGGGAACTAAAACCAAAACTCGGTGAATTTTCAAGAACTAAAAACATAACTAAGCATTTACAAACTAACAGAACAGCATAAGCATTGCAGAGTTGTAGTTAATTCATAATTATACTCCAAACTATCATCTTGATACGAAAATAAGTTCATATTTTCTATGTCCAACTTCAAAATTGCATCCGAAGAATGCAGGAAACCAAGCTGAAAATTCAAGGAAACACCACTTATCTACTTAGTATTTATAAACGCTACTTTTTTTTTTTTTTTTTTTTTTTTTTGATAATAAACGCTTCTTCCTGCTACAAAATTCCAAATATACATTCTTCTGCCTGCCAGCAGGTAAGTCCACTGTGACAACTGTATTAAATGGTAAAGTATGGTCTCAAATCATCTGATACATTCCTCGAAAATAGTCCTAGGGTTGTTTAGTACAAGAAGATGGACTGAATACACGGGCCTAAATAGTCACCAATCCATGCAAGTGGATATACATCATACAGTACCCATTCTACCTGCCAATGCAGTTCTGGATGCTAACCAAGAACATCCCTCTCTGGCTTTGCACATCATGTTAAGCTGTTCTTCTTAGTGTCTCCTGCTGTAGCAAGATAAAGGAACTCAGTACTTATCATGTATCTACTACTGACTTAACTATTTTCTTATGATCAATCATAGGAATCTTGTTTAAGGTTCTAAATTGTTGTCTGCAACAACAATTGCGGCCCAATTATTTGTGTTTTTGGCACTCTCTGCAAGGACCGCAACCGCATCGCAGCGGCATTGGCCACATTTTCCCACAATGTTTGGTTTTTCTAGTCTCCACAACTGTGATTGCAAATGCAATTTAGAACCTTGATTCTGTGTATATAATTACAACTTTAAATAAATGATTGCAAAAACTAAGACACGGGAATATTCACACCAAAAATACATATTGATAGTTACCCCTTTCTATATCACCTGTTTCGGATCAACACTGAATTCAACCTCTTATTTCTTCTAATAATATTAACATCATAACATTATAGCTGATATTACTTCTCACGTTGGAGCTAGCTAAATGACACCAATACAATATAGCTTTATTATTTAATCCAGGCCTTGATCAAAAGAAATTGAAATCTTATAGAAGCTAAGAGGAATTAGATGTAGAAGAGCCGCTAACCCATTTATCATCAAACGAATCTGTTGAAGAAGGTGGATAAGGAATGTTCTTCAAAAGTATAACTTCTTCTGTCCTAACATTCACTGCCTCCGCTTCCATTGCACCAGGCTCATCACTCTTGATTCCTCTCAACTGCTCCAGCACCTCATTCATGGATGGTCTCATGTCTCTCTGCTGCTGCAAACACCGAAATGCCAATTCTGCCACTGCTGTCGTCATCCTCCTTATGCCGTCATCTTTGTCAAATCCAAGATATGGATCAACCAAGTCATGCACTTCTTGGCTTTGAATCTTATTGACGGCCATATTAGCTAAGTTTACATCATTGCGATGCCTGCAAACATCGACAGCTGGTAAAGATGATATAAGCTCAATTAAGACCACACCGAAGCTGTAAACATCACTTTTTTCAGTGAGCTGGTAGCACTGATAATACTCAGGGTCAACATAACCAGGTGTTCCTTGAGGAGCAGTAGACACATGCGTAACATCATTCGGGAACAACCTTGACAGGCCAAAATCAGCAACCTTCACTCGAAATTTGTCATCTAGGAGAATGTTGTTGGATTTGACATCGCGGTGTATTACATCCGATGCATGGAGGTAGGCTAGTGCCTCAGCTGTTTCAATGGCAATGTTTAGTCTTACAGGCCACAAGACAAAATTAGAATTCGCTCTATTTCCATGGAGATGGTCAGCCACTGTTCCATTGGATATGAATTCATAAACAAGGAGAAGTTCTCGGCTATGTCTAGAGGTGCATCCAAAGAGAGTGACGAGGTTCTGATGCCTTAAGCGGGCCAGAATCTCAACTTCATTCATGAACTGCTGGACTCTTTTAAAATTGCTATCGTAATGGCGTTTCACTGCAACCACACGTCCGTCTTTGAGTTCACCTGACCAACAGTCAGAACGTAGGTTTAGGAAAACAGAAAAAACATACATTGAACACTGAATTGCCTGACAAATTGGCAGAACATTTCTTGTATATGCAAATCATTTTTGTAGACTATTTTCACACATGATTGACCATGTACAATTTTCTAGTTAATAGCACATATATTAGGGTTATAATCGGTTATCAATACAGGTAATTCATTACTTATTTCGTTAATCTCATGAAATTCTTGTTAACTACTAACTAGCTATGTTTACAAGATAATAACAACACAACCAAGCTTTTTTCCACAAGGTGGCATGAGCTAAATGAATCAGACGAAGCTATAAACAAAGCATTTAGATCCAGATATTTGAACATCATTAACCCATGTAAGATAGTGTAAAAAGATATGCGGAAGCATCATTTTCCTCTGCATAAATACACAAAGGATATATTATCTTCTTACCTTTGTAAACAGTACCGAAACCTCCCTCACCAAGTTCTCTAGAAGGGTGAAAATTGTCTGTAGCTTCCTCTAGTTCAGCAATAGTAAACACCTGGACACCGAAGTAGAAACTCCTCAGCGGCGGCACAGAGTCGGTCTTGGAAGATGTGTAAGAAGGGACACTTTGAGACATATTAGTAGTAGAGGTAAAAGCACTATTGCTTGAAGGAGGAGTGAAGCGGTCCTCACTACTTGATTGCTTAGAAGCAGCAACTTTTTTCTTTCGTTTCATCATAAAACACACAAATCCAAGGATACCAACAAGGGCAACAGCCCCTACACCTGCACCTAAAGATAATGTTAGAAGTTAATAAAAATTGTATTTCGAATAGCAATGCTATAATTAAACTCTTTTCAACTCTTTATATTCGGTGAAGTTCATATGAGATCCACTAAAAAGATTGTGAACTCATGTAATTTAGTGGATCTCACATGAGATTCAATCGATTGCAAAGAATTGTGATGGTTGAAGATAGAATGAGTTGGTAGCATTTCTGTTACCAAAACTCCTTCCATGTATTAAAAAAAATGAAAGTTACCTATTCCAACAGCAATTTTAGAATGGCTTTTACCTGCGACAGTCATAGAAGAATAAAAAAAGCAATGTCAAAACAAGGAATTAAAAGAAAAAGGTAGTTAGCAATTCTTGATTCCAAGATATGAACATGAAAACAAAGGGTAAACTTGTTACTATAAACAAAACAGCAAATCAAATTACAAGAGAATAGGAAAACTAATGAATTTCCATAAAATATTCAAGCATGCTTATTTGCTATTTTGTTCCAAGCCTCCAACAACAGTGTAGCAAATGAGAGTATGCATACACCTAAAGCAAGAGTGGCAACAAAATACAACTGTTCTCTGTTGAACCAAACTTCATGACAAAACTGAGAAATGTAACAAACAACCCTTTACATAAAATACTCTGCTCAATGTAAAAATAAAGTTCTTAGCTAGTAAAAAGAATTAAGATAATGCAAATTAAGAGTGCAAACTGCGAAGCATTCGTAGTTTATAAGAAATAAGATATATAGAGAATGTGTAATAAAATAGGAACATAAATTAGAAACCAGTTAGTGTATTTTTCCAACATCAATAAACTTTAAATTTTAAAGTAAGAGTTATCGAACCAGTTAAGTCGTTAACACCAGGATCTTTTCTCAGGATGCTTTATCCAATTATTCATTTGAGATTACAAACACAGAACATTTTTGCTTGAATTTAGCATCAATAATGAAGCAAAAATCAGGTAAGCAATTCCGGTGACAATTACTGCCAATTAAACTACATGATTATGAGGTTTTTCATATGATAAGGTTTCATGCAGGAGTTAGACAACCACGGACAGATTTCGCAAGTAGAGTCAAATAAAAAATTGTAAAATTCCTTTTATAAAAGTGGTTATCTATCTTTTTTACCAGTGGAGGCTAGTGTTGGAAGTCCCACGCGTCTGTCTCATAATATGTGGCATGGTTTAAATACCTATTGGACTAGTTCTCTCATTGTCAATTGGTTTTGAGATAGAACCTTAACATGTATCAAAGCCAGAACCCAACTTCTTTCCCATTGTTATGGGTCAATAGTTACCCTTTGTCTGGTCCGGCAGGCTCTGTTGGAGGGGGCGTGTTGGAAGTCCCACATCGCCTTCCTCGTAATAAACTAGCCAAGAGATATTGTTCCAAAAAAATTGCTTCCATTACCATTCCAATTAGTATACACAATAAGATCTTAATTTATAAAAAGGTTTCAAATTGGGAGCTCTTAATTTAGTCTACACAATAAGCTCTTAATTTGTGAACATATCATCAATAAAATATCGTTGCTGGACCCTAAGAATAAGTCTAATTAATCGCGGTCAAAGAAGGCAGCCCATATTATAAAACAATGATCAACATCACAAAATGTGAAAACTGCTTAAAAACTACTTGCATCTATTCTACCTAATATCTACCACCATTCTGCAATATTTTGCAGAAAAAGTTGACTAATAGTAAGATGACGAAGAAATATAAATATAAAAAAAATAATACCGTCTATCTAGTTTTGTGAATTGTGATATTATTCTATCTATCTACAATGATATAAAAATTTCAAAATGTTAAACAGGAAATGTTGTGATATAGTGAGGAGTGAATAAGAGCGTTATTAAAATAATCTGATGATACAATCACAAATTTACTATTTTGAAATATTTGGGCTTTATAAGCAGAGAGAGTGAACTCTTGTGAGCTTTGATATATAAGTCAATAGATTCAGCTTTGTAAAGAGAATGGATGTCAAGAAGTAATCAATGAAAACTGAGGTGTTATTAAACTCATGTCCTCAACTTCCACGGTCACCATGAGGATTGGCACTAGCCAAGTGCAGCAGGTGCCAGGTGCGATTGCACAAGGTCTATGAAGTTATAGGCTTATTTAAAAAAAAAAATTAAATACTATTCAAAGTTTATGAGAAAATTCCTTTTAAACAAAAAAGTTTATGAGAAAATAATACTAATAAATTGCTAGTTATACACGTGACTAAATTGGTCAAAAGTGTGGATCTAGTTTCAATTTTTTCTTTTGCAATCAATTAAATTAAATTTAGGGTAACAAGTGTCCTTACTATACATGAAAAAAAATTTTAAGTTTACATTTATCACTCTCTCAAAAACATAAAAAATCACATTTTCCAATAATTTTTATCTATAATTGATTTCTTAGGGCACTTACTAGCAATTTTCCTTAAATTAAATACTTGAACTAGCTTCTTATATGAAATTTTAAAGTAACAATATATGGATAACTCTTCTTGCTAATACAATAAAAAAAAAAAATTAGATTTGCCTAATTAAGATACTAAAATATCAACAAAGAATTGATTTAGTGATGTAAAATCATAACGGATCTCAAATATCGTATCATGTTAAAATTTAGAAATCAGCAAAAAGAATTAGTTATTTATCCATACAATAAAGGATACTACTCCCTCCATTTCATAGATAGTGTTTATAGAGTGTGTCTCATCTTTCATATGTATTATTATTTCACAAAATTCAAAACATAATCAATGTTATTTTTCTCAACACATCCCTATTTATCAAACTCTCTTTTTCACTTTCAATATTTTTCTCTTTTTTCTATAATGATTATATGATTATATAAGGACATTATAATCAAAATATCTCAAATTCTTATCTCATTCAATCATTTCTTAACATTCATGCATAACCTCAAAATACACCGCTTAGGAAACGGAGGAAGTATTGGTTAAAAAAAATACTAAAATAAAGTTATTAATGTTGAATAAAAAAATATTAATGTTAAATATATAAAATATACATTTCAAAAAAATATATAAAATATAAAATAATTATTTATGTTCCTAAAACTAGTTCAAATAACTCTCCTCAGGAACAAACAAAAACACACTGCAGGTACTGACCTGATGGACATGAAGATGGAAATGAACCACCCTTGCAAAAGCAACTAATAAATTCCACTGAGCCTGGACTATAACTACAGTTCCCACCAGAGTTTTTGCATTCATTACACATAAGAGTATTGTTTTTAATCGCACAATCAATTACAGAAATGCATGGTAGATCATCATCATCATGCACATCACATAGCAGTGTTGGGATTTGACTTAGGATGATGGCTATGATCAAGAACGAGAACACGATTCTTGGATGAAGAGGTTGCATCTTTACAAACATAGGTTAATTGGTTGGAGTCTTGGAGATAAGGGACAAAAGATTAGAGAGTAGAGAGTGAGATGGATAAATAGAAAAGGGGAGGTGCCTAATGGCACTGACTTCTTATTTGTGAGATTAATATGTTCTTGGTGAGTTTTAAGTGCACCAGTACTATAGATGTAAATTTAGGTGACCTATTAATCGTTGAACAGTGAACCATATTTTCTGAATTTTCTGATGGAACTTATTGGAAATGAGTATTACCTAACCTTACTAAACATTAAAAAAAAAAAAAATAATTGTAACATTGTTGCATGCATGGAGTCAAACAAACTAATGACCAAACTTGATGCCTAATCTAACTACTCTAAGCCATTCAGGTAAAGTCGTTATTCATGAATATATCAAAAGTCAACATATGTGTGACGTATTTTAACAATCAGAGAAACAAACAAATATGTTCTAAACAATGAAATAAAAGACGTTAAAAAAAAAAAAATGAAATAAAAGACGTTAAAAAAAAAAAAAAAACAATGAAATAAAAAGAAGTTAGCACAAAATATGGTGGATCTGAACAGAATTTATGCTTCAAGCATAAAGGGCTAAGGTTGTTATATATATATATATATATATATATATATATATATATAGAGAGAGAGAGAGAGAGAGAGAGAGAGAAAAAAGGTTGTTAGCTTAAACTTTTGGAAAAATTGGTGTTTAAAATAAAATTATTTTCCTATGATGAAACACTTAGACTTTTTTGTTGGATTGGTGAAAATTATAGTATATGAAAATGGTCAGATTTACCAACTCCTGTAAAAAGAGTTTTTTAGAAGGAAAAGTATAAAATCTCAAATGATGAAAAGGTCAAATAGTTAATAGTACTAGTATTATTAAAATTCACCCAATAATTTTCTCACTTGAAATTCTTAATTTATAAGAGCCAAATTAGAAATGGTCAATAAGGGATCTTATCAGGAGGTTGAATCTTCTACTTATCCCAAAATGCAAACATGACATGGACTTTGTTCTGTTGCAGGCAATTGCTGACCCAGTCTTCTACAGGTGCTAGAGCAATCAGGGAAGAATCATATTCATAACAGTTAATCAACACCTTAAGGCATGTTAACCAAATTGACAAGCCAAGTGATCCTAAATTAGGGCGACCATGCCTTAGAAAGATTTTAGGTAGACATACATATTTGATTTATAGTAATAAGCTACTTAAAATTTAATTTGCAAGACTGAACATATATATGCAAATGACTCGATAATATAAGTGGCATGGGTTCTGAACTTCTGATAACATAATAGAAGATGCGAGTCCAATTAGTTAACTCACAGAATAAGGGTTGTATAAATAATATTTTTACCAGTATACTCGATTGGTATGAGACCTGTAACACTTGACTAGCCTTGAAATTAACAAACATACATACCTCCTGATGAGTTTATTGGACATGAAGCTCCTTCCCTGCAACAGTTGAATCGCTCGCCATAGGTGCACACCCCACCAGTGTCCATGCATGTGTTGCACTCATCATAATCTTCCCACTTCAACCCAAAACCGACTTGTAATGCTTGCGGAATTAGATTCAGATTCGCAGTTACGGTTGCAACTTGGGATACAAAAATCGGAACAGTAACCATTGTGCAAGAATCAACAGGGTCATTTCCGATATTGTAATAAACAGATTTACTACCAGTGCCGCACTCGTGTCTATACAGACTCAATGCTGGAGGAGTCACGGTGCAACCATAATACAGCGTCACGTTTTCAAGCCCAGCATCCAAACCAAACACGGTGTTATCAAAGCTAGTGGCAGGGTAACTAGACAGACAGATATTATTCGTTAAATCGTCCCTAGCGACTGTTAGATTCTGTGTTCTGATGTCCCAATAAAGAATCCTATATGTCACTGAGTTAACAGTGAATTTCGGGATGTCTCCTTTGGCGCAATCGACCTGCAATTTAGGCGCACCGCAATAGTCTGGTCTGTTTCCTCCCGAGAATGGGTATGTGAGGTCTCTGATTTGTCCACAGCTGTATGTTTTCTTGCAGTCCGTGTAAACATCATCGGCAGAAACAGATGTCGGAATATTGGTTAAGATTATAAAATTGCCTAATAAGGAGAAGAAAAGGTGTAGCAGGAGGGGTTTCATTATTGCAGGTGATCGAAGAAGAAAAGGAACCCTTAGAAGAAAGAATGGGGGTGCAGAAGATGAAAAGGAAGATAGGAATTGATAAAGGAGTTAACTACGCGTAGAAGACTGTAGGAAATTAGTAATCAATGCACATTTCAATTTCAAAAATTCAATGCATGGAAATTGCCGGAGTTTGAACTTTGAAGTTTCTAGGAAGCTTGAGGCATACGGCAACGTAAAATAGAGTACTCCTCCGTTCCATATTATCTGTCACTTTAGCATTTTTAACTTGTTCCAAATTATTTGCCGCTTTAGGAATTCGAGGATGTATTAATTGATTTTTTCCACCTTTAACCTTGCATTAATGTGTTGAAATATGTGAAATGAGTGATAATTAATGTACTTTGAGGATATTATAGTAAAGTTATTTAATAAATCTCTTGAAAATTGAAATATTAAATGACTTTCTTAATCTGTGTGAAATTGCTAAAGTGACAGTTAAATTGGAACGGAGGGAGTACAATTTATTGCATTATCAGTGCTTAGCTTTGATTGCATCATGTTTGATGTTGTACACAGGTATTCTAGAGTCTGATTTTAAAGTTAATATACTGTCCTTCCAGAAGGGTGGGCCTTTGTTGACCATACTTAGTCAAATTGAGGAGAAGGCAAGCTAGGACTAGGAGGAGGTGTAAACACAGTAAAGGTTTAAGTAGTAGGATTATGTTTAAGTATGTACAACAAAAATTAATTACCCCACGAACAAAACCAAGCACATGTGGTAGATGATTGAGTTAGTTTCTTAAGTATGATATCATGTTTCGATCCAAAAGATTTTGTTGGTAGAGACAAAACTCATTTTAGTAATCTCTATGCCTTGGAGATGATTAGTCTTCGGTTATCGGCGGGAGGATACCATTGGTGTAAAAAAAATTAATTACCCCTTTATATTTTTAAAATGGGTCCTTTTAACCTCAATGTGAATACATAGAGGAAATTCAAAATTTTATATTTTTAATTGGTCAACAAGCCTCAATTAAGAGTTAAGATATTATATTAGAGATGAATGTATGCTATCAAAATAAAAAAAGAGATGCACGTAGTATGCGTGAAACATAATAAACAAAGTAGTGATTTCATTTGGGGTAAAAAACAGGGTGCCAAATTGTGTTTGCATTAAAAATATATATTCCTTCGTCTCCCTTTATAAGTTACTTTTCTAAGATTTACTTGTTTTTAAATATAAGTTATTTTACAAATATTTGGCATTATAAAATAATCTATATTAAATATATCTTTAATGATTTCACTCTATATTTCATATTCCAAGAAATCTTTGTAATTTTCTCATAATAATGACTGCATCAATCTATATTGTATTTTTTATGTAGGGATAATTTTGGAACTTTGACATATTTTTTGATACTTTCTCTATCTCATAAGTTATGTTCTTTTAACCATTGGATATAAATTAATAAATGAGTAAATGATGTAAGAATTTAGTATATTTTGACTAAATTACCCTCGTTTAATAATTGGAGAGAGCGTAATAATTAATGTGTGAAAACTATATTGAAAAGAGATGAAGAAAAAAAAGTATAAATGAGTATCAGGTTTCTAAAAGTATATAACATATGGAATAAAGTACAATAGATAAAAGAATATACTCCCTTCGATCCTTATTATAAGCACCCTGTCTTTTTGTGAGAGATGGGGGCTTATAATAAGGATCGGAGAGAGTAATAACTTAGGAAACTAAGGGAAAAACTTTAATAGCAATAACTAATTTTAACCGTAAATTTGTTTGAAGTTCTTTGTAAATAAAGACGAAGAGGGTATTAACTATGTATATAATTGCATTTATGGAGAAATCTCGTTCATCTCTTGTTTTCCTGTATTTCTTTTGTTACGATAGTGGGATTAAATCCTTCGGTAAAGTTAGAGATTTCCCTCAAAGTTATTCTAGGAATTCAAGTGTATCTTAAAATTATTTTTTATTTCATATTAATTCTATCCATATATTTTATTTTTCTTTATTCTTTCAATTCTTCACTCACAATTCTGATATTATTGAATATAAAATCAAAAAATTACAAAACTTATTTATCATTTTTATGTAACTGTACAATAAAAAAATATTGATTTTATTTAAATAAAACTTAAGGATTTGTATAAAAAAATTTATTGGATCAATTTGAAAACCAAAAAACTTACGGGATATAGAATAAAAACTCTGAATTATATACATGTAATTTTATAGAAATTATAAAATAGATAGAATATTATAATTATAATTATGAATTGTTTTTTAAAAATAGAATAGAAAACGTTGCCAACAAAAAGTAGTAGCCACGATGAATGTTCAAAGTGAGAAGGACAACTATATTTACTATTCCATCTCCGACCCTTTCATCATTTTCATCTCATTACCACTTGCTTTATTTCATTCACTCTAAAATTTATTAGAGTTTTTTTTTTTTTTTTGTGGTAGTATAGGATAAGAATAGTACAGGATTAGAGTATGATATGATATGAATATGATAATTCTTATCTTGTCTGGTGCACATTATATAAAGATGATATTATTGATGAGGTGGTGATGGTGATAACAGTATGATGATGAAGTATGATGATGATATAAACAATAATATTAATGTGTGAGGATATGAGGAGAAAAATTGTACAATCTCATTTCTACCCCAATTCTCAACATAAAGTAAAAAAATATAATAACCTTACAGGATAACATTATCCCATATATCTTTTTGTCTCACTAAATTCAGAATAACAATAAGATAGAACAACTATCATATCCTGTATTTTTTTATCATGCACACCAGCCTAGCAAAATGTACATTATTAAGGCCATCGTATGTGGTACGGAAGGGGGAAGAAGATGACTTCAGTTTCAAGGAAAGCAGTGTTCAAAAATGTGGAATAAATTCCTTATGTACCTTAAAAAAAAATAAATAAAAAGATAAGGATGTCCTCCAACTCACAGATGGATTAAGGCATAGAAATTACACTAATACGTCTAGCAACAAACTCTTTCCCATGGCAGAATTAAACCTACCTTAACATGATGTTTGAAAAACTCAACTAGACAACTACCAACCTATTATGTTGACCTTTTTTTTTTCAAGTCTAAGAATCATACAGTTTTCTCACTACAAACAAAAACTGACTATAGGGGAGACTTGTCTAGTTTCATACTAACCAAGGGCGGTACTGTGAATTAACCCATCATAAAAAATCGTAGTTAGGTTGAGATTACGGTCTAAATCAATCAAAGAACAATGTTTGAGAAGAGCAAAAAAATAAACAAAGGAAATTAGGAGCTGAGGGATTAGTGATAAGATAACATTTTCTAAGCTTTTGAATGGAAATGGTGAAAAGAAGTTTTCTTATTTTCATTGCTTCTTTTCCAAAACTTTGAAAACACGCAAATAACACGACATTAAATCCAATTATTAAAGAAAATATTGACATTAAACATGACAAAACAATCCTTCTAAGTCTTAAGCTTGTTTTTATAGGATAATAAGACTCGTAACATGAAGTGAGCTTAGTTCAATATGAGCAACTATACAAGGAGAATTCTTAGTAATTTTGATGGGATCACATATGTTATCGTGCAATGTATAATTTTCTGTTTATTATTCATTTTTATTAATTAGGAAATTATTTTCTTGATTAGTGTCACTTGAAAAGATATCCTTTTTAAGAAATAATGTATTATTTTTTTTTGTTGGTCTTGGATCAGCATGATTGGGTGGTTAATCCCTTCAGAAACTATGAGACACATAAACGACGATCTTAGTAACAAAATCTCTTATTTCACAATAACTGAGAATCGAACCACGCACTAATCGTTTGCTTAAATGACATAAATCTCCTTAACATCTAGAGATCGGATATAAATATACATAAATATGCAATAATTTTTATTCAAAATATATAATATTTGATGGTTTACCGTAATTTTGATCTATTTCTTATCCAATGTTAAATAAGCTCATTTTTGATTAAAATCAAAAGCTCAAATGAAAGTGTAAAGATAAATTGTTAGGATTTAAGCACATGAGAAAAACCCAACCCAAAAGACTAGTTCATTAGGTGAGAGAATTTCATGGCTTAAGTTCAACATTGAGCTTCCTAGGCTACTTAACGTGGAACTCCTAACATTGCCAAATTTCACTCTATTTACACCGATCCGATAATAGCCCTTTCTCTTTTGATGGTTCCGCTCACCTGTCAGTAGTATTCGTTGATATACCATAATCCAACCTATAGGCACTAATTGTTAGGACTTAAGCATATGAGGAGAGCCCAACCCAAAAGACTAGTCCATTAGGTGGGAGAGTCTCATGACTTAAGTACCACATTGAGCTTCCTAAATTACTCAACGTGAGACTCCTTACATAAAAAGTTGTGGCTTGTTCATGGAGTCATCCACAGCTCATGTTATATTAATCCCAAACATGTTGATAGATTCAAAAGGCTTATAATGTTTGAGTTTGAGAAGCTGTCTGCCTGTTTTACAAATTAATTCATTTAAAACAAGCACTAGAACCTGGCATTGCATACATACCTTGAACTGGAGGCACTTGAGACTGAGGAGGTGCTTTGGCATTTGGTGAGGAAGAACAAGTTTTGGTAACTGTATCTAAAAACTGATCTCTGCAGTAGCATGTTGTTTGATTTGAACTCAAGTCATAACCACAGGCCCCATCTGATTTCTTACACTCCTCACATTCTTCTACACCTGCTATCCCTGTCACTGAAAATCCATAATTTAATGCCCCTTGTATGTTGGTGAAATCATTTATATTTTCCAAAGATAGTGAAACAGGAACAACTACACTACTTCTGCATAACAAAGGAAGAGCTCGAGCCCCAAACTGTGCATAAAAATATTCATTAGAAGTCCCATTTGGAAAACAATTAACACGTCCAATCATGGATGGAAGATCATTTGTTCCGGGACAACCATAGAAGAGGGTAAGATTCTTCTCATCAGACCTATAAATAGAGACAAATCTATAAAGAATAAGAGAGATATCAGATATAAATACATAAAGGTTAATAGTCATTTTGGCTGCCGAAAATTACACTGATCATCAATTTAGTCTTTAAAAAAAATTTTACATCAATTTAATCCCCTAAAATAAATCAACATAGCACTACGGTAGTTATTTTAGTGACTTATTTGATAATCATATGAATCTTTTATAGACCAAATTTGACATTTTATGATGCCTCCATATTGATTTTTGGGGACTAAAGTCACTAAATTGATAACCAGTAACTCTTTTAGAAAGATATGTTTAATTAAAAAAAAAATACATATATATACGTCTATATATATAAAGACGAACACATGACTAATTATACTGAGATAAAGGTCATCATACCTGTAAATTCAGAAAACATAAGATAAAGATTGAATGTATAAATATTTATAGAAAATATATATATAGCTAGTTGTACAAAGTATATATATTTCCTTCGTACCCGTAAACAAAAAGTTCAGGGTCAAGGCTGGTGTTTAGGAACTTTGAAGGGCATAGTCCTTGAAAGTAGTCCACTCTAGCAATTCTCAAAATATTGTTGGACTTTTCTAATATGCAATCTAATTTTAGATTGTTGGCATGCAATCTTCTCATCAACCAATAGCAAGTTGTCACTTAATTCACTTGTGCCATGTCATCATCTCAAGTAGTCAAATGTAATTTTTTGCAATTTCGTCCGACTTAAAAAATAAATTACAATTTTAGTCCTCTGTACCTATTGATAAATTATAAATTTTAATTTTAAAAAATATAATTTAAAAAAAAAAAATCAAAGTAGCTTCTGGAGTGCTGGTGGTTCGTCTTCTTCCCCACCACCACCACCGGCCACCATCACCTCCGATCCAAATGCCTCAGACGTCGTCCGCCAATCCCTTTAGTATCTAAAATATAAGCACTACTACCAAGAAGGGATTGGCGGACGACGTCTGAGGCATTTGGATCGGAGGTGATTGTGGCCGGTGGTGGTGGTGGGGAAGAAGACGAACCACCAGCACTCCAGAAGCTACTTTGATTTTTTTTTTAAATTATATTTTTTAAAATTAAAACTTATAATTTATCAATAGGTGCAAAGGACTAAAATTGTAATTTACTTTTTAAGTTGGACCAAATTGCAAAAAATTACATTTGACTACTTGAGATGATGACATGGCACAAGTGAATTAAGTCACAACTTGCTATTGGTTGATGAGAAGATTGCATGCCAACAATCCAAAATTGGATTGCATGCTAGTAACTCCCAATATTGTTATCTGGGTTGGCCTCCAAAACTTGATACTCTACATCGTTGATGGTTATGTAGGTGATGTTGTTATGGCACATTAGATGTAAAAGAGGGTGCCCACACTCATTTAAACGGTTGTTTCCCCAGAATGGAAAACCAACGTTGGTTATATTCCCACAACCATACAGATTATTAGCACAACCTGTGTAATAATCATTGATGCTTAAGTATGTAGATATTTGGATCAGAAAAAAGAGAATTATGTATTGAAGAATAGAGATAGAGGGGAAGAGCATAAGCAGGGTAGCCATTGAGAGAGTGCAAAGAAAAAGTCTGCAAGAATGTTAATATTTGCAAGCTTTTGAAAGAGATTAACCAAGAGAGTACAACAAAGAAATTACTTATATGAGTGACATAATTTATTAGAAGAATTGCATTCAAAGAAAAAGACAGGACCGGAAGTTTAAAATATAATTAAAAAAAAAAGCTAGTTGACTTATGCAGGGTGCACAAATTAACCTGTTTTACTCTTTCATTTTTAGTATTTAATGCCTTTGTTTCCCATTCACTGCTACTTAGATTGAACGATTAATTGTTTTAGTGGACAAGCATAAATTCAATCTCCTGGCATAATCTCAATGAACCAAAATTACGAATTCACTGGTTGACAAGCTCGTGCATTGCACGGGTTTTTGATTAGTGTAGGAGCGTAAATTAATTTTTTCTTGTCGACTCTTATTTTCTTGTTAATAGATATTTCGGTCATCACATTTTTTAGGCAAAAGACATGATTTGATCATATAATTTGTTATATATTTTTAATTTTGTCAATTAGTTTTTTTTTTTCAATATGATCGCCAAAGTTATATATCAAAAAGTATGATTAAAGTAGAAAATGAGCACATCAATGTTAAAGGGCAAAGATGAGGAACGTTAAAAACTTAGAGAAATAGATATATATTTCGTGGTAATTTAATTTTTGGAAGCATTTTTTTTTTTTTTTGCGATAATGTATTTAGTAACATTTTTTGCTTTTCATCGTACTATTTGTTTAAGAATATTATTGTTTTTATGGGTTTTTGGCTTTTTGCAAGACACGTTTTGCAAAATTTATGCCATGAAGTTGTAAGAAATGTTACAATGATTCAACTATAAATACACTGAGGAAGGTCTATGCTCTATGGATACTTCACTGTACACGACTTTTTTAGGGAAATTTCCATATTTGTCATCTTCGTCTTGAAAAATTGCATGCAAATATATGTTTTATTTTCCAATGAATTCTTTTTCTGGTAAGGTGATCATATGGACGGTCATCCACATGGACGCCATTCCTTCATTCATGCACTTTTGATCTCTTACATAAGGTGGAGGATATGAATAGATACTAAATCATTAATACCAAATTACAGTTAATCTTTAATTTTAGGCAAGTGGCAACACTTTCATTAGTTATAGCTCATATATTTGTTTTTTCCGTTTTAAATAAATTTATTCTTTTATATTGATGCTCCGTTTTTTCCGTTTTAAATAAATTTATTGCCAAGAGAAATGAATAATTGGTCATTACAGTACAACATAGACACTAATTTCTATAAATTCAACTTTCATATATGATTAGTATTTAATGCAAAAATCCTCTTTCATATTATCATATACGGAGTATATTTTGTGGGTAGGATCCACAAAAATAACTTCATATACTGAATTCTGTTTTACTCTTTAATTTCAAAAAGCTAATTTTATGTATTTTGTGGGTAGGATTCACAACAATAATTGCATATATTAAACTTCCGTTTCACTCCAATTCAGGCATTCCAATAATTATTACAAACTTCATAAAATTGACTTGAGAAATATATACTTTAACCAAATCCATAATTGATAATTAGGGGGAATACCATCTATATATGTTCATGCAATAATATGCTGATATAAAATAGAATAATTTCATCTATTGAAATTTAATGGTTACAAATTATTTTAAATTGCAAGTGCATTGTCCGCGTAAGACAGTCCAGTTGGTGGCTGCAGGGACACTTAGGGTTTCCCTTTCCCCAGGTCATGGGTTCTAGTCCCAGACCTCCCATGTAAACAAAAAAAAAAAATAAATTGCAAGTGCATTGCTATTCTTGTATTTGGCGTTTCTCTTCTACTAATAAATCTATCATTTCAATAAAAAAAAAATTCAAACAATATAATATTTCATCTCTTCGAAGATTTGTTACCTTTCCTTCTATTGGGCTTGCTAAAATAATAATTTTAATAACACGACATATTGTTTAATAAGGTGAAAGAATCACAAAATTTAGATATTTGATCATGAGAGTAAGCCTAACCCCTCTCCGCTAAGATGTGGGGAAGATATTTTAGTTTATTCAATTCTTAAGTAAGGATATATATGTTAAGGATAGCTAGATGAGAAAATAGGTGGTGCCCTCATAATATAAGTGTCAATGGTTACACTACTTATTTGGTCTCTTATTTTATTTTTCAATTTCAAATTGGTCCTTTACGTTTTTTTTTATATTGGTCCCTTAAATTTCTTATATTTATTTTCACTGTCAATTTGGTCTCAGAATCACTGTTCATCCTATGTGGACTAATATAGCAATATGTTATGGACACATGTCACTTTCTCTCTCCAACAATATATACGTGGACCAATATGATACTGACACGTATTATGAACAGTGATTCTGAGACTAAATTGACAGCGAAAAAAATAAGTGATATCATACATCTTTATGTATAAGTGGTCATTGACTTTCAAATTAAAGTAATACAAATTAAAAATGATTTCACTCTCTAGGAAATGATCATGCATAGAAAATGTGAAAATAAGTTGACATATTATTATTGTACAAAGTAAAACTATCAATCAGGCCTCACATTAACATTCTATTAAATGAATGCCAGGCAAAAATTCAACCAAACTTTTCCTATAATACATGCTCATAAAGTTCATTAGAGGTACCTACAAGCCAACGAGGAGATTAGTCACTGCGGTCGGCAGTGGACACTCCGGTCATGGACAAAAAAAAAAGGTTCATAGTAAATCAAAGAAAAAAAGAATTACAAATTTAGAAAGACTCACGACTTACTCATAAAACATGAAATAAAAAAGGAGAATCCTTTACATATTTACGCATATCCCGCTAGTTTCAAAATCGGCCAATCTCTTCTGCAAGCTTGCTCAATTTTATTTTATTTTATTTTTTTGCCCTCTTTTCCTCTTTCTTGGCTATCTTCAAAACCTCACTCCATATGTATATCTCTTTTTTGCACCTCTCTTTGCAAATTGTTGTTTCCCCCATTGTGCTGGCGTGCTTGTGACTTTATAGGATTGAACCATGGATATTGGTAATTAAAACTTTTAATTTGCTAATTACAAAACGTTTAGTTGCATATAATGAGTATGGAGAGTCACGTTTTGTCTCTGCTAGGGTTTCCTTTCTAGGGTTTCCTGTGCATGGTGGAGATAAACTATACGTGTTTAGTTTCAAAACTTGAATTTAGTTCGTTGTTTCAGTGTGCGTGTGCACGATGGCGGAAGATCTTGAGGCTCTCTAGAGTAGGATGTCACTAACAGAAGAAGAGTGCGAAGGGTTGACCGTTTCCAATGAGGGAGCGGAAGAACCAGTAGAGTCATTGCACAAGTTGGTGGAAAAGGTGCTCTCGGGGAAGGCAGTTAATGCTTTAGGTTTCACAGAAACTCTGAAACAAATCTGGAAACTGGGTGGGGGAGTATCTATCAAAAGTTTAGGGGAGAATATTTTTGTTTTTAAATTTGCATCTCTTCGTGATAAAAGGAAGGTGGTGGAAGCTTCCCCCTGGACTTTTGAAAGAGCTATGATTGCTTTTCAGGAATACGATCCAAAAGTCTGTATCTCGGAACTGGATTTTTCCTACGTGGTGCTGTGGGTTCGAGTATACGATCTCTCAATTGGATGTCTCAATAGAAAGGTGGGTGAATCAATCGGTGAGATGATCGGGGGTGTTGTAGATGTAGACACCGATGATGATGGATCTTCTTACGGTTCTTTTCTTAGAATTCGCATTAGGGTTGATATTACCAAACCTTTGCGTCGGGGCTTTTTCTAGCTGTTAATCTTAATGAAAGGAAGAAATGGTTTTGGGTGAAATATGAGCGACTCTCTGGATTTTCTATAACTGTGGTGTTGTGGGTCACGGAGAGAGGGAGTGTGAGGCCCCAATGGTTGAAGGCTTGAAACCTTATGGTGAATTCTTGAAGGTTTCATCAGGAGCATTGTTTGTGGCAAGCAAGGTTAGGGATATGTCAAAAGCTAGAGAATTGGGAGGTCTAAAAATCCAGATGATTTAGTTCCAAACCTTCTGCGTTCCAAGTTTGATGTGAGTACTGAGAGTAGTTCCTTAGAGGGAAAGGCTGAAGCAAGTGGGGGAAGTAACAGCTCATGATGAAGTGGGGGGAGGGACTGAGGTACTAACCATCTCAAAAGTACCTGAAGGACTGGATCAGAAGGTGGTTGGACCAGGCGTTAACAAAGTCATCCCTGAGAGGAGATTTGTTCAGATCACAAAAGGCAATGGAAATGACATGAGTACAAATTCCGATGATCATGAGAAAGGGAGTAATTAAAAATTAAAGGTAGATGTTGGAGGTAGTGTGATGTTATTTGAATCAACGAGGATTGTAAATCAGTCTCGCCATAAATTATGAAAATATTATGTTGGAATTGCAGGGGGTTGGGGAATCCTCGTGCAATTCAGGCAATGGTTCTACTAGTTAGAACTAATCTCCCTAGTTTAGTCTTTCTCTCGGAGACTAAACTTTTTGCAGGAGAGATGTTGCAATTGAAAAGTCGGTTTGGTTTTAATAATGGTGTTGCGGTTGATTGTAGTGATACTCGTGGTGGGGGGCTGGCTTTGCTTTGGAAAGATTCAATTAATGTGGCTTTGAAATCTTACTCCAATGGTCACATTGATGCGGTGGTTGAAAATAGCCAAATTGGGGACTAGAGGTTTACGAGTTTTTATGGTAACCCAGTAGCTAGCTTGAGGCATCAATCTTGGTCCCTTCTACGTATGCTGGCATCTCAATTGTCTATCCCTTGGGTGTTGGGGGTGACTTCAATGAAATATTGTCTGTTACGGAGAAATATGGTGGAAGGAATAAGGATCATAGATTGATGAATAATTTCAGAGAGGCTATTGATGATTGTGACTTTTATGATTTGAGATTCAGTGGAAACAAATTTACATGGTCTAGAAATTCTGGCAATGATGAGTCTACGTTGGAGAGGTTAGACCGTTTTTTTTTTGCAACCAGCTCTTGGAAAGATCTTGTGGGCTCTTATGAGGTGGCCCATTTAGTCTCAGCTGTGTCGGACCATGAGCCCATACTGTTGCAGTTTGTTTTTTCTCAGAGTCAAAGAAAGATCTGTGGTGTTGGAAATAGATTCTTCTTTGAGACCATGTGGGCTAGCTTTGAGGATTGTGATTCGGTGATCACTCATGCTTGGGCCTCTGGTTTGCCGGGTTGCTCTTTGGGTTCTGTTTCAAGCAAGCTTAGCATAAATGGTAAGAATCTCACTAGTTGGAGTAAGAGAGAGCTCCCGAATGTGCCTAAGGAGCTTAAGTTGCTTCAAGAAAAACTAGAGGGGTTCCGAGATATTTCAAATTTGAATTCTTTGGATCTGAGCAGCAGAAATGAGCTTATTGTCCAGATGAATTTGTTGTTGGAAAAAGAAGAGCTGATTTGAATCAAAGATCCAAGATTCATTGGTTGAAAGAAGGAGATTCGAACACAAATTTCTTCCACAGAAGAGCTTCTCACAGGCATAAGAAGAACTCAGTTCAGAAACTAAAGAACTTAGAGGGGGAATTTTGTGTTGCCGATGAAGAGATGGGGAAAATAGATGTGGATTACTTCAGCAATTTATTTGAATCTTCTAATTCTGTTGGTATGGACCTAGTCACGGATCTTGTCTTTCCAAAGGTCACGGATCAGATGAATTTTATGATGGATAAACCGTTTGATGCAGAGGAAGTGAAGATAGCCATTTCTCAAATGTTTCTAACAAAATCTCCAGGTCCGGATGGCTTCCCCCATTTCTTTTATCAAAATTATTGGCATATAGTGGGGCTAGATGTATTTGAAAGTATTCTTGGATTCCTAAATGGTGGTAATTTTTTTGATGCATTGAATTATACTCATATAGCTCTCATTCCGAAGATGCAGGATCCTGAATCTATGTCCCAATTTAGACCTATTAACTTGTGTAATGTTTTTTATAAAATTATTTCAAAAATGTTAGCTAACCGGTTCAAACTAGTTCTTCCTCATGTGATTTCTGAATCCCAAAGTGCTTTTGTTTCTGGGAGACAAATTACAAATAACATTATTGTGGGTTATGAAATGACTCATATGATCAAAGGCAAAAAAGCTGGAAAGCAGAACTAGATGGCTCTTAAGCTCGATATGAGTAAAGCTTATGACATAGTAGAATGGTGTTTCTTGGAGGCTATGCTTGTGAAGCTTGACTTTTCTGATAGATGGATCTCTCTAGTCATGCAGTGTGTAAATCTGTTTCCTTTTCTGTTATTTTGAATGGGAAAGTCTATGGTAATTTCAAACCCAATCGGGGGCTTCGTCAGGGAGACCCTTTGTCTCCTTATTTGTTCATAATTGTAGCTGAAGCTCTATCTGTTTGGTTCAATAAGGCTGAATCTTCAGGTGTGTTCCAAGGAGCTAGAGCCTCTAAAAATGGTCCGTCGGTTTCTCATCTCTTTTTTGCGGATGATAGTCTCATATTTTGAAAAGCTAATGTGCAACCAACTTTGGTGATTAAGCAGATTATTGAGAGGTATTGGGAGGTGTCTGGACAGCTAATAAATTATGACAAGTCCTCAATTATGTTCAGCCCAAACAGTCCTCAACAAATCAGAGATGAGATCATGAGTGTTTTCGGTATTCAGAATCAGGCTTTTTCTGAATCTTATCTGGGCCTTCCAACTTATCTTGGGCGTTCTAAAACAGATGCTTTCCAACCAATTGTTAACAAGGTGGCTAAGAGAATTAAAGGTTGGAAGGAAAAGCTCTTATCTAGAGCTGTTAAGGAAGTTATTTTAAAGGCAATTGCTTAGGCAATTCCCGCGTATGCTATGAGCTGTTCAAACTTCCGTCTGGTCTATGTTCTCAGTTAAGTGGTCTCTTCAACAAATACTGGTGGGGCTCGTCAGAGGAGGAAAGGAAAATCCATTGGTTGAGTTGGAAGAGGATGTGTCAACCTAAAAGTAATGGAGGTCTGGGGTTTAGGGATCTGGAACAGTTCAATCTCGTTCTGTTAGCAAAGCAGGGGTGGAAGATTTTGAAGAATCCTGATTCTTTGGTAGCAAGGGTTCTAAAGGCTCGTTATTTCCCTTATAGTTCTTTCTTGGATGCTTCAGCAGGCTCTAATCCAAGCTTTATTTGGCGGAGCATTCTAGAAGGCCGAATCATCTTACAGAAAGGTCTCAAGTGGAAAATAGGGAACGGGTTGAAGATTAAGGTTTGGAAAGATCCTTGGATTCCTAAACTCTGGTCCTTTAAACCAGTTTCCCCGAATCCATTTTCATCTGAACATTTGCTAGTCTCGGCTTTGCTATCTAATGATGGTGCTTGCTGGAATGAGGAAGTTGTTAGCCAATTTTTCTTGCCTTGTGATAAGGAGGCTATTCTTAGTATTCCTGTTGTTCGTTCTCAAGAAGAAGATATTCTGATTTGGCATTTTAATGTTGATGGCATTTACTCGGTTCGCAGTGGGTACAAAACAGCCTTACAACATCAAGCAGATTCTTTAGAGGGTGGTATTGGTCCTTCCAATGGTGGAAATTCTGCCTTGTGAAAATTGCTTTGGGGTTTGAAACTGCCTGAGAAGTTGAAAATTTTTTGGTGGAGTGCTATGCGTAATATTCTTCCAACTAAGGACAATTTACAAAGGAAAAAGGTTGAGGTACCGGCTGAATTCAAGAGATGTGGTGGGGATGTTGAAATGAGCATTCACTGTTTTTGGGATTGTCCTTTTACGCAAAGGATTTGGCATCTTCTAGATCTTAAAGATAGAATTTTAACTGGTGAAATTTCTAGTTGTATGCAGTGGTTTGATTGGTTCTCTCAACATAATTCTAAGGAGATTCTCAGTTTCGGTATTGCTGTCATGTAGTCTATTTGGAATGCTCGGAATTATGGCGAGTTGCAAGGAAGATGGAAATCTAAAGTGGAGTTGGCTCTAGAGATTAAGAATTTCTGGGCAAATTGGAGCAAGGCACAAGGCTCAAAGTCCGTTCCTATTTCCTTGGTGGGCTTTGAATGTAGAACTAGAAATGTCCAGAATAACATGCCTTCATATTCAGTCTTAGTGAGGATTGATGGTGCTTTCCCAATTTCTAGTGATTGTGGTGGAAGTGGCTGCATAATTTTTTTTATAACAGTGGTACTTTTATTCAAGCAGAGGTTGTGAAGAACCAAAAACCACTTCTACCAATTCAGCAAGAGGCTTATGCTTTGATTAAAGGTTTGGAGTTGGCAAAGGATCTTAACTTATCCAAAGTTTGTATCCAATCTGATTGCAAGCCGTTAGTTGACAGTCTCAATTCCTCTAATCCTGATTTGTCTGAGCTTGGTTCTTTGAAGGATGAAATTAGATTATTAGCTAGCTCATTTTCTTATTGCCTGTTTTCTTATGTTCATAGATCAGGTAACAAAGATGCACATACCATTGCCAATGGGATAGTGCATTCTGTTGTTTCCAGGGTAAGGTATGAAACCCCCCTCTGTACTTGGTTGGCCATATCAGGCATTCTTGAGGTTAATAAATGAGTTAAGTTTTTTAAAAAAAAACGTTTAGTTGCCTCTCTAAACATTTTAAACTAATAGATGTCTCTATTAAATATTGGCCAAACAAAGAATTATATATACCAAATCAGACTACTTTTTTATACCCTATAATTAAACTCATTAAAAAATTCCAATCAGTGTTATCAGGACGTTTATATTATTGCATCACCACTGCTATTTAGTACGAACAGAAAAGTAAGACAATTAACGAATTGCCTTAGGAAAATAATAACTGCTATCATTATTTCTATTATTATACTCTTTCCGTTATTGTCTTCTCATAATGGGTGAAGTGGCACCGCTTCCTTTCCTTATTCATAAGAAAACATAAACTTTTTTTTCTCTATTGGGGAAGTGGGCACCACTTCATTCTTTGTAATTTTCTTGCATAACTTATCTTCCCTGTTCATTTTCTTCTTCCTGTTCCGTGGATATATTTGCATCCCAATTTCTTCATTCTTCACTGAGAGATTTTTTTTAAACTCCTTTATTGTGAATTAAATTGAACAAAATGCATAAATGTCACCAACATTACATCTTTTCTGAATGTTTCTTTAACTCCTTTCTTCCCTAAATTGTTTGTGTCATCCATTGAGATATAACATGGACTTGGAAGCAACTAAAATACAAGGAAAAAAATTGCCTATCACTTGTAGACTTCAAAGTGATAATGAAGCAATGGATAACTTTGATTTTCATCCTTTGAAGGAATAGATATACTTCTAGCAAAACAAGAGTTTGATAAAAAAAAACAAAACAAAACAAACAACTTACATAAAAAAACATCCCAAATGACCTACTGCATAGTACTGTAGCAGCAGAAAAACAAAAGTACATGCACCTACATACCTATTAGTACTGCATAGAACAGAGCAACAACGCCTCAACAACAAATTCGGATGAAGTATCAAGATCATTAGACAATAATCGCAAAACACATAGGAAGAAGAGGAAGAAATTGAGAGGCACAAAAAAATGGGAACATGCATAAAGCAAGAGGAAGAAGAGTGAGTGGCTTATGCTTGTTGGATACTGTAGGAGAAAGAAAAATGAGGAAATTGGAAGGGTTAGGAAGCGAGAGAGAGTAGCTGGGCAGATCTTATGAGATAAACACAAATCCTATGCTAATCCTAATTTAAAGTTGGTGCGGATTCCAAAATAGTTGTTTTTATTTTAGAGAAAAATAATTGTTACATAAATTAAATAGTTATTATTTTAATAAGTGTAAAAAGATACCATTTCTAGCATTTCTTTGATTGTCTTGCGGCAACAGTCGCACAAGTAAGTATTTCCCTATTTGCATTGATTTGTTACTCATTCAATATTCTTCATTAAGAATATGGAAACTGACATAATTTGCCTAAAGAAATATTTGAACCAAAAGAAATACAGTACCAAATTAAATTGCAAAAAGAATGTACATCATAACTAACTTTTGCAATTATTTCTACGTAGCACTAAATGCTTGCTTGCAGCTTCCTTTACATACATGCACACACATACGTATATATATATATATATATATTGAAATTGAGAGAGTTGTGAGAAAAATGAAACAAAAATAAAATAAATCTCTCAAGTTTAAAATACATATTAATTAACCCACTTTATACAAGCACAAATGTTTGGAAGAGCGGTACAAACCAATTCGACCCAGGCTTGCTGTCCAAGTAATTCAAAACTTAATCTAGAGTATGTTTGGTCAAGGGCTTTATTGGATTTGCAAAGTAATATGAAATTTTCATTCTTATTCTGCTGAAGTAAAAATGATCAAATACATATAATTGTTTGACAACTAAATAAGCCTAAAACTAAGGAACAAAGTGATAAGATTATTCACTATTTTTTGAACTTAACAACCAGAATGGATATCCGATTAACACACGGAATTATCCAATTAAATAAATAGAAAAATAATTAATACATTCATCAATTAAGATAATATCGTCCCTCAAGCTAGATACTGAATACTGAACACTCCAAGCTTGGAAAGAAGTTAGCGAAAATGTTAAGGATCAAGAGCTTTGGTTAACAAGTCTGCTGGTTGATCTTTTTTTATGAATGGGAAGCAAATGAAAAAGACCATAGTATGAAGTTGTTCCTGAACCACATGACAGTCAATTTCGATGTGTTTTTTTCGTTTATGAAACACTTGATTAGCTGCAATATGTGGTGCAGGTTGACTATCACTTTAAAGAAGTACAGGCTTTACAAAGGCAACTTCAAACTCCTTTAGCAAATAAGTTAACCATTGAATCTCATTCACAATCACAGCAAGAGCTCGATATTCAGCTTCACAGGAAGAGCGTGAGACTGTGTTTTGTTTCTTAGAATGCCATGAAATAAGAGAGTTGCCTAGAAAGACACAGAAACCAGTGACTGACTTGCGAGTGATTGGACAAGTTGCCCAATATGAATCACTAAACGCTTTTAATTATAGCTGGTTGTTGCATAAATAGAATAAACCCTGAGATGGATTACCTTTCAAGTATTTTAATACTCAAATACTAGCCTGAAAATGCTCAGCAGTAAGATTAGGACGTAGGTATTGGACAGAGCAACTGATGTTAGGCCAAGTGTTAATCAAATACAAAAGCTTTCCAATCAATTGTCTATAGCCTCCTGGATCATGATAAGGAGTGGAATACTGTGATGATTTTGTGATGTTAACCATAGGAGTTGAGACAGGTTTGGCAGTTAATGTAAGGTCCAGTATTTTAAATAAATAAAATATTTTATAAATAATATTATTATATTGAATAAAATATTAATTTTTCTGATTTTTAGTCAAAAGACTCGAGTCTTTTTGGGAAAGACTCGAGTATTGTAACTAGCAGTTAGAAAATTTGAAATTCTGGTTGAAACACTCGAGTCTTTTCCAAAAAGACTCGAGTATTGTAACTAGCAGTTAGAAAATTTGAAATTCTGGTTGAAACACTCGAGTCTTTTGGAAAAGACTCGAGTAGTTCGAGCAGTGTGGCTGTGTGTATAAGTTGGTTTCAATTCAAACTTCGAACCAAAACGCGTTTTCCTTAGTTCCAAGCACAGAGCTGGACTTTACTTCGAAGGAGGGTAATCCTAGACTATAAATAGGTGATTGGGGAAGCTAGAAAATCATCAAAATCACTCAAAACCCGAATTTTTGTCCAAAATTCTCTGTTTTCTGGTGCTATCTTTGATCACTTCGTTCTTTCTCAATTCTCACCCATTCCCTCTGAAACCAAAACACAAATTGAAGTTCTAATTCTAATCTTGAATTAGAACCAAAAACCACTCAAAATAACCTCCTGAAGATCGAGTTCTAAGCGTTCAAAGTTAGGAGTTTGGAGCTGCAAAAACAGAGTACAACTCAGTAACACCCTTCTTTCTTGAATCGGTTTGGTAAATCCAGGAACCCTCTTGATTCCAAATTTGTTTATGATTAAAGTTGAAATTTCCTAGTTGTTTAAGCTAGCTTGTTTCACTCTTTTTCATGTCTTGTTCGTGGTGCAATTGATTGCCAAAGTCAGTCAGTGCAACTGTTTTTGCACAAGTCCAGAAATGAAGTTTTGATTCAACCCCTTTTATCTTCAATCAGTCCTTTCTTTAGCTTCTCTAGGTAACGGAGGAGTTATCTAAATACTAGAATGAGTAATTTCAAGCTAGAAATGTAGGAACCATTAAAGGTTCAAAGAGGGATGTAACTTGAATTGGGATTCTGACTTGGAGGTTAGAAACTCATGATTTTAATGTTCAAACAAGTTTAAATGAACCTAATAATGCTCACTGGATTGTGTTTCGAACTAAAAATCAAGTGGAAATGAAATTCATATATTGAAATGGACATTTTCTAAAGTTTTGTGCAATCTGTGATTTGATGCCATTTTATGTTGTTTCAGTTATGTTTAATGATTGCAATATGTTTGTTTTATGTGTTTAAGCTTCTGTTTTGCACAAGAGTGGAGTAATTAAGTGAGAAATTCGAATTGGTGCTAAAAATGCAGAAAACTGGTGTTGTTGCAGCAAAAAGACTCGAGTATTTCAAGAAAAACTCGAGTATTCTGGAAAGTTAAGAACGACTCAAGTATTTCTTTAAAGACTCGAGTATTTTTGCATGAACTACTCGAGTGGTTCATGAACTACTCGAGTATTTTGAACAAAATTGCATAAAACTCATATTTTCTTTAATTTTCAGAATTTAACTCGTTTAATATTATAATAACTATCCTGGAAGTGTCCTACTGGAATTGTATTCAGTGGTTGATAATTTCCCTACGGGAGTCCCAACGGAAGTGCGTACACCCATTTGGTCGATGTTTATCCTATAGATGTCCCAGTGAAAGTTTTTATTCACTTGGTTGATATTTTCCTATAGGAGTCCCAATGGGGTCGTTGCAATAACCATCAATAGGAGGCTATGCCCCGATGGATCACTAAATAAATAATTATATGCTATTTCTAAAACCATCACAAAGTGGATGGGCCGCTGATGGGATTTTCTTGAAATTATCAAACAGAAATAGTTAAACCCATCACAAAGTGGCTATGCCGCTGATGGCCCTTTTTCTGAAAGCATCAGCACCAGCTAAAAGAAAAGTTAAAGGAAATGGAATTATGGAATGATGAGGTATCCGGCGATGATTCGCCAAGAATGATGATGAGAATAATGAAAGAATAAAATGAGACTTGGGTGTGGCATTATCATGGATGGTGAATGAAGTTGCTCCGATTTTGACTTGGAATACTAGTTTAGGTTAGACGAATATCCATGGCACAAGATGCTTTGATGACTGAGAATATCCATGGCACAGGATGCTATGAAGACTAGTTTCCAATCAATCGTGATGCTTGATATGGCTTCGCTCTGGCTCGATGAAAACATAGGTGTATGAATATGAATATCCCGAAAGGATGCCGAACCGAGAAGCATGAATGAGGAGTAGGCATGCATCATATCACTAATGAAACAAAACAAATGTTAAAACAGTTTGAGCAGATGTACTTGCATTCTTTATGCTAATTGATTATATGTGAATGTTATTTTTAGCCCATGTTATGCTCATTTGTTATTGTATTTAGCTATGACTCACTCCTAATCCCTTGTGTTGTAGGACATTGCACGGAACATGTTATGCGTGGAGATGAGGCCGCTCCCTAATGGGGAGTGGAACTTCGATGGGCATTGGGCCACGTACGAGGGTGACGTGGAAATCACTTTCCGTCATCCTAACCCTTGGTCCCGAATGCGTCCGCGACGAACGAGAATCCCAATGGTGTATATTATGCACGTTTCACCAAATTTTGTCTTTCGTCATGGAACCCCTCCACCGCCACCAAGACGTTTTACTAGACTATCACTTCCACTAAGTCCTGCACCCTCTATTGAAAGATTAATTTTTGAAGTTCCCACTCATCCTAGTCCTTCCCCGAGAGTCCAGCCTAGGACTCCGGTTTATGTGCCATCTGAGCCGACACATGAGGAGGAGGAGGAGGACCCCATTGAGGATGAGGACCCAGTGGAAGATGACTCTCAGGTGGCGGATGACGATTCCATGGAGAATTCAACTGGAAGTCAATGGGGAACTGAGGACTAAGTTGAATTCCTGTGAGTGGAATGTGGATGTTATAACCCATCAGGTTTCTCTTTCCTTTACTATTTTATATTTTGGAGTTGTGAACCATATGCTCTAGGTTGTTATACGTTTTGTTGTAATATCATGTAATATAGTATGATAACCTAGAGTCCTAACTAAGTTTTAGTGTTTGGTTTCTAGTTGTTAAAAATACAAACTGATGTAATGGGATTTTCTTCCTTTTGACTATGAAGTTATAATATGAAGTTAATCTTTCCCCTTTTTGTTGACTATGATTACTTCCGCAAGATTGAAATGATGATGATTTAACTTTTGATAAAAAGAAAAAGAAAAAAAAATGGTGGTATTTTTGAATATGAATATTTTATTAAGAAAGGAAAGTTGGGTCGTCACAGCTAACAAGCCATAATCAAAGAGGAGACCAAGCACATATTTTCTTTGACAAAGAGTAATGCCAGATTTGGATCTGCATATTTCCAAGCCTAGAAAGTACTTTAATTAACCAAGGTCTTTGATCTTAAATTTGGAATCCATATGAGACTTGACAAGATTGATCTCTGCAATGTCTGAGCCTGGATTAAATCATCAACATACACAATTAATGCTGTAAAATGAGAACCATTTCGTTTGGTGAATAAGGAATGGTCATGAGCTGACTGAGTATAGCCAAAGGAAGTTTGTGTTGCGGACAATTTACCAAACCATTGTCTGCTTGCATGTCGCAGACCATAAAGAGATTTATTGAGCTTGCACACCATGTTGGGTTTGTCACAGATAACACCCTGAGGAATCTTCATACAGATATCCTCATCAAGTTCACTATGAAGGAACACGTTATTGACATCTAATTGATGCAATAACCAATTCTGAGAAGCAGCCAAAGCCAATAGTAAATACATTGTAGAGAGCTTGGCAATAGGAGAAAAAGTGGCTAAAGAATCCATACCTTCTTTTTGTGTGTAACCTTTAGCTGCAAGTTTGGCTTTGTAGTGTTCCATGCTGCCATCAGAATGATATTTGATCCTATATACCCATTTAGAACAAATAGGAATTTTTCCTTGTAGTAATTCATTCAAAGACCAAGTGTTATTTAGTTCTAAGGCATTGAGTTCATTTTTCATTGCCTGAATCCAGTGTGGTGACTTAATTGCCTCATGATATGATTTTGGCTCATCATGTGTGGAAATAGCTAGAGTGTAAGCTAACTGAGCAGGAGATAAAGAGGAATAAGATAAAACAGATGAAAGAGGATAAGGTGTACTAGAATTACCTGAAGTGGATGTGGGTGATGATGAAACCAGAACATTGCAATGAAAATCCTTGAGATAAGTAGGTGGTTGGAAGACTCTGGCTGACCTTCTAAGGGGAGGAGGAGATGGTGAAGATGCAGTTGAGTTGGGTGATGTTGCTGTAGGAAGTAAAGGATGAAAGGAAGAAGGAGAGATGATGGTGCATCTAAGAAGAGAAAATCTAAAGAAGTGGTGTCATAATGTGATGATGATGATGGATTGACAAAGACAGTGTAAGGGAAGTTGTGTTAATGGAAAATCACATTTCTAGAAATGAAGATTTCTCTAGAATGTAAATTGAAGATGATGAAGCCTTTAGTTCAAGATATGGTGCCTAAGAAAACACATTTATGTACTCTAGGTTCATGCTTGGTTCTGTTTTGTGTTAATGTGGATGCATAACATAAGGATCTAAAGACTTTGAGATCTTGAAGGGCAGGAGGAAGGCCAAATAATACTTCAAAAGGTGATTTGTGTTTCAGGACTGGTGTAGGTAATCGATTGATTAGATGAACAACATGGTTTACAACATAGCACCAAAGGATATAAGGCAAATGAGATTGAAAAAGTAATGATTTAGTTATATTAAGGATGTGCTTATGGTTTACAGCATAGCACCAAAGGATATAAGGCAAATGAGATTAAAAAAGTAATGATCTAGTTACATTAAGGTGATTTGTTCTGGGGTTTCTACACAAGAAGTTTGGTGTATGATACCCTTTTTTGCATAAAAGGAATGCAATAAAAACTCTGCACCATTGTAAGTTCTTATTGTCTTGATAATTTTTTAAACTAAGTATGAACCAAAGCAACAAAATTTTGAACAAATGTTTTTGTTTCACTTTTATTTTTCACTAGAAACAGCCAGGTATGCCTACTAAAATCATCTACAACTGTGAGGAAGTACTTGTGACCATGAATAGTGGAAATAGCTAGAGGACCCCAAATGTCCATGTGCACAAGATCAGAGATAGCAGTGAATTTAGTAATACTGTGAGGAAAAGGCAATTTAACTTGTTCTGCAAAATGACAAGAATCACAGTTGTTATTTGCATCAAATTTCACATAAGGAAATTGCTTACAAATTAAATGCAATACAAAATTTGAGGGATGACCTAGCCTACAATGGCAAAAACTGTAATCAGCCTTATTATTTGTGAAATTCACAAAACTAGCGGACACTTTATTTGCATGAAAATGTATAGGCTTAGAAGGGTTGGTAAGGATGTAAAGACTGTTCTGTGTCTCAGCATGCCCAATCATCTTCAAGGTATTCAAGTCCTATATATCGTAATGAGAATGATCAAAAATCAGTTCGCAATTTAAGGATTTTGATAACTTATGGATTGAAATGAGATTATGTTTGAAACTAGGCAGATAGACTGTTCTGTGGAATGAAATGAAAGTTGTGTGAGAAAACAACAATGCCACAAGTATGTGCAATGACAGAATTTCCATTAGGCAATTTTACTGTGATTGGTTTAGTGGTTCTATAGGAGATAAAATTTCTGAGATCATAGGTGATGTGATCTGTTGCACCGGTGTCCAGAAATTGTTACATGTTACTGGTTGTAATTCCTCATTTCTTACTTGATTAACTATATGAGAATTTGTTTTTGCATTATGCTTCTCCAATAATGCTTGCAACTGGGGTCCTGACTGAGCATATTTTTTATTCTCTTCATCATGAGAGTTTGTTGCAGAACCTGAGACTATGTTATTCACTTATGCTCCATTAGTTTTAGTTTTGAAAATGAAATCTGGAGGGAATCCATGTTTGAAATAGCAAATATCCATAGTATCTCCTTCTTTCCCACATAAGCTGCAAATTTTGGTAGAATTGTAACATCCCGCATTCTAATTCCATCTAATTCCAAGAGTAATTAGAATAATAATTAGATTTGGAAATAATAATTATGCTAAAGAGCATTTGAGGTGATGGATTAGGACTTCTTTGAGTTCCATAAAGGATTTAAGAAGCATTGACATCGGATAGGAAATTTAAAGACGACCAAACGAGGGTTAAAAACGGTGTTTTCGCTGTTAGAAACACCCTATATTAGGAAATTCAAAATAAAAGATTTATAACTGTAAACAGATTTTCCGCCATTGGATATGAAGGTTAGGGTGTGGAGAAGCTTGCTTTCAAATTTGAACAAGATCCGACGGGTAACGAAGAAGTTATGACATTTTGAAATGCTAAAAAAATGGAAATTGTTGAACTACTCGATTAGTGCATTTACTAATCGAGTAGCATGTGCCAACAGAGAGCAGAAATAAATGAACTACTCGATTAGTGCATGGACTAATCGAGTAGTATGAGTCTGCAGCAAAAAAAACCGTGATAGAGCTTCATTTGTTCCATTCCTTCTTCCCCAAAGCAAACCCCAAGCTCGCAAATCAAACCCTAAAGCTCCATAATCCATCCTCAAAGACTTTTATCCATCACCCATGGCACTCATCACCAACATAAAGCTCTCCTCCTTCTCTTTAATTTGGTGAGAATATATGTGTTGCATGATGATGTTGGTAATGTGTGAAATTGTCATGAAGATGTTAAGTGATGAATAGTAAAAGGGATGAAAGATAATATAAACTTGTTTGGGTAATACGAGAGGGTAAAATAAATTAGGATAAGTGATATAAGCTATAACAAGGATATGGGAAAAGATGAATGGAACCCAATGTGATTTAAATGAATATATGTCTAAATGGTATGTGGTTATGCATGTTGAATGATGAATGAAATGATTTGTATGTTGAAATGATTGAGGGATTGGGAATTTGAAATAAACCTAAGATATATATAGTAATGAGAAGCATAAATTAAGGGGTGTCTCGAGATGTATGTGTATATGATGTACTAATGAATAATAGAAAATGGAAATAATGTTAAGGAACCTAGAATGATAATAAGATGTGTACACAAGAATCGGGATCAAGTTAATAATTAAGAAGATAGAAAAGAAATCAAGAAAGAGAAACTGTATGTGATAAAATGAGAATGGTGAATAAATGTTAATGATTTTGAATATATGATGATTTTGAGAAATTGTTGTTATATATGTAATGATGAATTAGATATGTTGTGTGCATGAAATGAATGATTGATAAGGAATGATGAATATATATTAAAGACAAAGACGAGTTAATGATGAGAAAGAAACAACAGATCGGCACAGGTTGGTTGTGGTGACCCTGTGGTCTAATAAAGATAAGGGACAATTGGCACAGGTTGGTCGTGGTGACCCTGTGACCTAACAAAGATAAAGATAACCGGCACAGGTTGGTTGTGGTGACCCTGTCGGTAACCGGCACAGGTTGGTTAATTGTGGCGACCCTGAGGCCTAATTAAGATAAAGGATAACCGGCACAGGTTGATTGTGGTGACCCTGTAGCCAATTAAAGTGAAGAAAGATAATGAAAGATAACAAGAGTAAAAGATGAAAAGACAAGAAATGGGTAAAAGAGTTAAGAACGAGATAAAAGAAATTGAATGTATGAATGATTATGTTGTTGTATGTTAATAATAATGTTAGGCTTAATTATTACTATGACCTCTTAGAGGTTATTTCCTAAGTTCTGTGTAATGCTACCCTTCTTGCTATTTTTTTACAGGTACAGAAGTGAAGCTTACACCAGCTGTAGGCCGAGCAGGAGTACACTCCACCACGTGGAGTGTAGAGTTGTCATGAGTGGGTCATACTTTATGTTATGAACGTTATTTTGAGAAATTAAAATATTTTGTAATTTTATGTCCTGAAACTTGTATTAATCGAGCGCTAGGATTTAATATGGCTAAAATATTATTGTGTTTTATGTTTTTAAATTATTCTGGTCTTGACAGGTTAAACAGGAATTTTTGGAAAGTCTGATAAACAGAGGAAACTCTGCCAGATTTTCGTAAGAATATTTATAAGTAAGTAGGTTTTTAAAAGAAATTTTCAAGTACCAATTTTATTAAATCTTAATCTAACTAAATAAAAGTGAGGATGTTACAAGAATTCTCATAGTTTTTGCCATTGCCTCTTCTATATTTCATTCTTCCTTTGTTTCCATTGCTGCCACAGTTTCCCGTGTTCCCATTTTTTTAGAAATTCCTGTGTTGAATTGACTGCTTGGACCCCTTGTATTGTTTGTCTTTAAAATTGTTGATTCAACTAAACTTGATCCTCCTAATTTCCTTTCATGTTGTAATGTCATGGAGAAAACTTTGTTGATGACTGGCAAGGGTTCCATTAATAGAACCTGCCCTTTAACTGTGCTATACTGATCACCAAGTCCCTTTAAGAAACAAATGATATATTCATTGTCTTTGTACTGCTTAAATGTTTCCAATATAGCATAGCTGCATTTAGCATCACAAGTGCATTGAGGAATTTACCCCAATGATTCCATTTCCCCCACAATATCTTTAAATCAGTGAAATAAGTGGAAACAATTCGATCACCTTGCTTGATTGAGTGAATTTCTTGCAACTAGTCAGAAATTCGTAAATGATCTCCATTTGAAAAACGATCTCGCAAATCCTCCCATAATTCTTGAGCAGAATCAATATACACAACACTGTACAATTTGTTGTGTTAAAGAGCGTGTGATTCAGGATACAACCATTTTGTTGCATCTTTCCCACTCATCAAATAATTGCTCACCATAGTTATCTGGAGTTATAGAGCCATCAACGAGCTTATACTTGTTCTTTGAAAGCAAGGCTCGTTTCATTCATCTGCTCCAAGTATGATAATTTGAACCAATCAATTGTTGTGAAACAAGGATTGCATCTGGATTATCACCAGGATGCAGATAGAAGGGACTTGAAGGATTTTGGGATTCATTAGTGGAAGAGGATTATGATTCTTCTAAATTGGAGCTAGAACCAAAATTTGAGTTTGGCATGTTTTTTGAGATTGTATTGCTCACAATTGGAATCTCAGTAGGTAATGTGTATAATAAATGCTTTAATTGAAAACAAGTGCATGGGAAGAGGGATTAGAGAGTAAAGGCAGGGAAAACATAAGCTTTGATACCATATTGGATTTGCAAAGTAATATGCAAAAATAATCAGATACATATAGTTGCTTGACAACTAAATAAGCCTAAAACTAATGAATAAAGTGATAAGATTATTTCCTATATCTTGAACTTAACAACCTGAATGGATATCCGATTAACACATGGAATTATCCAATTAAATAAACAGAAAAATAAGTAATACATTCATCAATTAAGTTAATAGGATTTGCAATTTTTAAGAATTTCCAGTAATTCAAGTCTTTTTAAGATAAGAAGGATGAAGATGAATTAAGAAGAGATGATTTGAAAAATATTTACATTAGATTTTAACGTAGGATTTCAAAATTTCTTCATCAACCTATAGTCTCAACATTTTTTAAATCCTCTTTTATTGCTCCATCTTCATGCTCCATCTCCATGCTCCCTACTTTGAATTAGCTTGAAATACTTGAAATTCCTTATAAATTATAAATCTTTTATCCAAACACATCCATAATGAAAATAATAATGAGACAAAGCTTTCAAAAATTCAAAGAATCATGGAACAAATATGCTTGAAGAGAACACAATAAATACTAGTATTGTTGGTGATAGTTTGCAAAACCATGAACTGATGTGTGTTTCAATGAACAAAGGCATCCCTTAAAGATTATTGGAATAGCATTTCGTTGACTACTACTTCTTCCTCTTAAATAACATTCGGGATTTTTTCCTTGACTCCTTTCAAGAATCTGTATTCAAAGTGATGAATCAAGACTTTGTCAAATTAAATAGATTTGATGGAATGAATTTCAATAGATGAAAAGACAAGATGATGCTCCTGTTGACTGCTATGAAAATATAATATGTTTTTGATACTCATTTGTCTTGAATACTAGACCAGAAGAAAGTGATACCGATGAAGTGAAAGAAAAATTGAAAGAGCAACACAAGAAGAGGGCTGAAGACGAACTTCTACGTAGAGGGTATATTATGAACACCCTCTTTGATCGCTTGACATACTTTTACCATTCAGTATCATCTCCAAAAGAAATATGGAATGCACTGGAGTTCAAGTACAATTAAGAGAAACAAGGCACTTTTATATTTTTAATTATGCAGTATTTTGAATTTCACATGTCTGATAATGTATCAATTATGGATCAAGTGCATGATTTTAAAGTTTTAGTTTCAAAACTAAAGGGCTTAAAAATTGAATTCCCCTAATCATTTCAAGTGAGGGACTATTATTCCTAAATTACCTCTAAACTGGAATGATTATAGAAAGAAATTATAGCACACATCTAAAGGCTTTACTATAGATCATATTTTGAAACATTTGAGGATAGAAGAAGAAACCCATAATTTACAAAAGAAAAGATCATAATTTGTTTCTATATTAAACTTTGTAGATAGCGGCGCAGACACTTCTAATGGTAACAAGAGGAAGAAACTCAACTCTAGCCAGAATTCAGAAAATCCGAAAAAGAAATCATGTTGGGTTTGTGGTAAGTCTAGACATATAAATTGAAAGTGAGGAAATAGGAAGAAGCAGAAAAATGTGAAGACAAATTCTGCAAATATGATTGAAGATGAAATGGATAGCATTGTTACCATGGTTTCAAATTTGCAAATTAGCATGACATCATAATTAAATATGGCAGCGGCAACCAAATCTTATGATTGGTGGTATGACTCGGGTGCAACAATCCATATGTGTCATGACAAAAGCTAACTCAAGACCTATAAAAGTGCTGAGGAGGGACAAGAAGTTCTTATGGGCATTGGCAACATAGCAAAGGTTCCTGGGAAAGGAAGTGTGGAAATGCAATTGACTTCTGGAAAGATATTGGTGCTAATAAAAAACTCTCTCTCTCTCTCTCTTTTCCTCATATTCTCACTCTTCCTTATCGCCACCATACACAATCAAGGGAGACGAGAATTGAGTCCCAACCTCCATCACGGCCCTATCTCCCATCCGCCTAAGACTTGGACCGCCTCCTCTCGAAGCGAGCTCGCGGAGGCGGAAGCCATGGAGTCCGACCTCGACCTCGACTTCGCCTTACAAGAAGCTCTCGCCGCCTCTCCCTCCTCATCCACCCTCCCCAATTTACAGCAACAAAAACCCCTCCCCGACGACGCCGTTTTAAACCCCACCTACTCTCCAACTGCGCTGAGCAAGAAATCAAGGACCCCTCTCGTGCTGAGCTCTCTCCATTTGATTTTAATTTTTTCCCCTGGTTTATGTTTTCTCCATTTTGGTGTGTGTTAGTTAGGTGGGAAAATTTTGTGCTCAACCCAAGGGTGATTCTGATATTGATGAGGATGAGCCTCAAACTCAAATCGTGGATGATGTTGATCTCATGGTAACTCTTCTCCGCATCTCTTAACTCTGTTTTTCCTTTTCTTTTGTAATTTATGTTATTGTAACTTATCCTTCTATTTTCACGCTTGTCTCCTTAACATCATTCTGTTCTGATTTCGATGCTACTGATATTTGATGATGATGGCATGATGCTAATGTGTATCACTCTCTTCATTTTCACTCTTCAATTTATATCACTTTCAGTTACTTTTTCCTTTTTGCAGAATGATTTCTCTACTATTTTATAGATGGATGGTGGATGTGGGTGGGAAGCACCAAGCAGGAGAGGACTGATGCTGGACACCTCAACCGCTGAAAGCTCTGCAATGATAGCTGAAGGAGGAACAATCATGGCGGCTAACCAGAGGAAAAGCTGGGTTCCCAATATGGAGAAAAAATATGAGGAGGTCTGGTGTACCCACTATAAAAAGCCGCGTCACACAAGGGAGAAGTGATGGAAATTACATGGAAAACCCCCAAGCCGAGAATGGGGGCCAAAAGGAGGTCCTCCAAAAAAAGGAGGACAAGGGCAAGCACACGTTGCTAATGGACAAAGTGAAGAATCTGTCCAGCTGAATCATGAAGAGATAGAACGTGTGAGATCCTTCCTTACTAAATTGGAGAAGCCCACAGGTACATGCTCCTTAACATATTCTGGTAAGTTTCCACTTTCTGTTGGGCTTAATGTTTCAGATACATCATTTACACATTACTGGATATTAGACTCAGGAGCCACTGACCATATGACCCCTCAATCCAAATACTTTTCCACCTATTCCCCATGTCCTAGTAACAAGAAAATTTCCACAGCAGATGGAACACTTATAACTGCAGCAAGACAAGGAGAGGTCCAAATAAGCCCATCCATAACATTAAAAAATGTTCTTCATGTCCCTAAACTATCCACAAATCTGATTTCTATACAAAAACTCACAAAAGATCTATCATGTAATGTTGTGTTTCATAGTAACTCTTGTATACTACAGGACAACAACTCGGGGAGGACGATTGGACATGCTAGAGAATGGAATGGCCTATACTACATGGAGGATCCTAATCTGCCTATCAAGAGCCAATCTCTCATATCTGAATCCACCATGACTAACAAAGAGAAAGCTCAACTATACCATTGCCGACTAGGACACCCTTCATTTAGAGTTATAAAAGTGCTTTTTCCTTCCTTGTTTAAAAATTTAAATGTGGAGAGTCTCCATTGTGAGGTGTGTGAGCTTGCAAAACACAAGCATATACCTTTTCCCATTAGCAACAATATAAGTCCTTCCCCTTTTTTTCTTGTTCACACTGATGTATGGGGTCCTGCTTATGTTCCTAATATCTCAGGTGCTAAATGGTTTTTAACCTTCATAGATGATTGTACCCGGGTGACTTGGGTGTTTCTATTAAAACAAAAATCTGAAGTTAGCTCCGTGTTTATTCAATTCGTCTCAATGATTAAAAATCAATTTGGGGTCGGTATCAAAAGAATTAGGTCCGATAATGCCAAGGACTACTTTAACCTTGTACTAAACTCTTTTTGCCAAAAGGAAGGGATAATCCATGAGTCCTCATGTGTGAACACACCCCAACAGAATGGGATTGCAGAAAGGAAAAATGGCCACCTATTAGATCAAACTAGAGCTCTACTTTTTCAAAACCATGTTCCTAAGAGATTTTGGGGGAAGCCCTTCTTACTACAACTTATCTAATCAATAGGTTACCCACTAAAATCTTAGACTCAAAAAGTCCCATGGAAGTCCTATCCTCATTCTACCCACACTTGGATCCTACAAATAAACTACAACCTAGAATATTTGGGTGTGTATCCTTTGTACATGTTCATAGTAATGAAAGGAGAAAATTGGACCCTAGGGCTGTCAAATGTATATTCTTAGGGTATTCTACCACTCAAAAGGGATACAAATGTTTTCATCCCCCATCAAAAAAATTCTACGTGTCAAGAGATGTCACCTTCAACGAACAAGAAAGCTACTTCAAGCAGTCTCATCTTCAGGGGGAGAATGTAAGAGAGGAAGATGAGACTCTCATGCTTCCAAATATGACATTTGGACCTGAAATTGGGACAAATGACATTGCTGTCCCTGAAAATGAGAGCAGACCTGCACCTGAACCAACGGTGGTACCTGAACCTAATGGTGGAAAATTTGGGAAAAATATGGTATATTCAAGGAGAAAAAAGGCCATTCTAGAATCTGGCAATGTCCAAGAATCCAACCCATCATCATTGCATGAGGTAACACCTTCGAATCCTATAAACTCCAATAATTCTAATGAGTTTGTTTCTGAAAATCTAGAAACACAGGTGGACCAAACTCTAGACCTACCCATTGCTCTTAGAAAGGGAACTAGAACATGCACCCAACAACCACTTTACCCACTATCAAATTTCTTATCCTTTGAAAAATTCTCACCTACCCATAAAACCTTTCTCACAAACCTCAACTCCACACACACACCTTCCTCTGTATCTGAAGCATTATATGATAGGAAATGGAAACATGCCATGGATGTGGAAATGGAGGCATTAAACAAAAATAGGATCTGGGAACTTGTCACACTACCACCTGGAAAAAAACCAGTAGGATGCAAGTGGGCATATGCAGTAAAGTATAGGGCTGATGGGACCATCGAACGTTACAAGGCAAGGTTAGTGGCTAAAGGCTTCACTCAAACCTATGGAGTTGATTACTTGGAGACATTCGCCCCGGTTGCTAAGATGAACACGGTCAGAGTAATAATGTCATTAGCAGCAAATCATGATTGGGACCTGCAACAGTTCGATGTGAAGAATGCCTTTTTACATGGAGACCTTGAAGAAGAAATATACATGGAGTTGCCCCCTGGTTACAATGGACAGGTTGCTGCTGGAACTGTTTGCAAGTTAAGAAAGGCTCTATATGGGCTGAAACAATCCCCAAGAGCATGGTTTGGAAGATTCACCAAAGTTATGACAGGTCTGGGCTACAAACAGAGCCAAGGGGATCACACATTATTTATCAAACATTCAGTTTCAGGGGGAGTAACAATTCTATTAGTGTATGTAGATGATATTATAGTAAGTGGGGATGACAAAAAGGAGCAGCAAGTGTTAAGTGAATGCCTTGCCACGGAATTCGAGATCAAGACACTAGGGAGACTTAAATATTTTTTGGGAATTGAAGTGGCTCATTCCAAGAAAGGAATCTTCATATCTCAACAAAAGTATATTACTGACTTGCTTAAAGAAACAGGTAAGACAGCCTGTAGACCAGCAAGTACTCCAGTTGATCCAAATATAAAGTTGGGAAGTGCGGAGGATGATATTGTCGTGGACAAGGAAATGTATCAAAGACTTGTGGGTAGGCTTATTTACTTATCTCACACTAAACCAGACATTGCTTTTGCTGTAAGTTTAGTCAGCCAGTTTATGCACCAACCAAAGGAAGCACATTTACAAGCTACTCTTAGAATTGTCCACTACTTGAAAGGGACCTCCGGAAGAGGGATTTTGTTCAAACGAAACAAGAGTGTAAGTCTTGAAGCATATACAGATGCGGACTATGCGGGGTCAGTGGCAGATAGGAGATCAACCACTGAGTACTGCACCTTCCTTGGTGGAAACTTAGTGACTTGGAAGAGTAAAAAACAGAGTGTAGTTGCTAGATCAAGTGCTGAAGCAGAATTTCGAGCAATGGCCCACGGAATATGTGAACTTCTATGGCTAAAGATTATATTGGAAGACTTGAAGATAAGGTGGGATGAACCTATGAGGTTATATTGTGACAATAAATCTGAAATTAGTATAGCCCACAACCCAGTGCAGCATGATAGAACTAAACATATCGAGGTTGACAGACACTTTATCAAGGAAAAACTAGACAGTGGCATGATTTGCACACCATATGTATCCACTCAGAATCAACTTGCAGACATACTCACCAAGGGGCTGAACTGCATTAACTTTGAAGGAATTATATCCAAGCTGGGAATGGAAAACACCTATTCACCAGCTTGAGGGGGAGTGTCAAAACCATGGTTGTCTTTGTGTATTTTAGGAAGTTTTATAGTTGTTGTGCTGTATTTCTATAACAAGTTCTATGTTGCTATTATTAGGTTTCTGTATTTAGGATCAATCCCATAATCATAGGTATTTGTTTCCTTAGAATTAGTTGTTCATATTTCCTAAAATAGGTTGCAGGCTTATGTATATATAGAGGTCTAGTAACCTCATAATAAATATAAGACAAAATATTATTTCTTCCAAATTTAAGAGTTAGATATAGGTTAATCTTGGATCTCTCGACTCTTGAGCATTACTAATGTTTGAAGGACAACAAATATCGTTATTTGCTTAATCGATAATTCCATATTCAATGGGGTGTGACCAAGTGCCCTTGTCCTTGTTTCATTTGTATTACTGCACTTATATCTAGGACAGATCCTTAAGTCTCATGTCAGTCTTATATAAGATTCCAATTTGTTGGATGCTTTGTTACAATGATACTTGGAGCTGGGCATATTCTGTACTTGAATAATTAAGTGCTGGATTTTTTAGGTAATGGAAGAGTAGCGCGTATAGTGATGGTCCCCTGCTTCCAAACACCTTACACCAGTTGTGCTGGAGCTAGGAGGAAAAAATCCAGTTGTTGTTGATTCAAATATCAATTTAAAGGTATATACCTTAGCCTCACTGTTTCTTTTGTCCATTACTTGCTATCACCTTGAACTCTGTTCATCTCATGTTTTACTTAAATTAATTTGAACTTCAATCGGGAAGGTAGCATCTCGGACGGTTAATTGCAGGAAAGTGGTGTTGTAACAATGGGCAAGCTTGCATTTCTCCGGATTATATTTTAACAACAAAAGACTATGCTCCCAAGCACGTAATGAGTTTTCCCCAAATGTAAATAGAATTCCAAGTATTTCTTTGTTTGCTTAGTATTGATATCCCCTATTTCTAGGTGGATGCCCAAAAGTCTGAATTGGAGAATTTTTTTGGAAAGAACCCATTGGAATCCAAAGATTTATCACGTATTGTGAACTCCAACCACTATACACAAAGCTTCTGCATATTCTAAAATGCATTGGTTTTATTGAAATTCTTATTTTATTTCTCCTTTGCCAGATCACGCCATACACAAAAGATGGAATAAATAAGATTTGCTTTTTCCTTTTAATTTGAATCTCTCCAATGTTTCATATGTAGAGGACATAGGTTTCCAAACTCTGGAGTTGTAACTGCAGTACATATTTATTTATACTTTTTTTTCATATTCAGGTGTGAAGGCTTTTCCACATATCCGAGGACATATGACCTCATTCATGCCAATGGTCTCTTCAGTCTTTACAAGGATAAGTAAGTGTTCCTTTGGTTAACAGGCTATTCTACCATTCAAATTCTAAACCAAATTGAGTTCAATTCTTGATCCTTAATTTTTTAATTGACAAAAAAAGATCTGTTGTTTTGGTCCTGTTTAGATAGCAATTATAGTTTAAAATTAACTAATATCAATATGACTTCAAAATTAACTTTTGGTAAAAGGCTTAAACATATACACTGGAGGACCTTCCCAAAGGGGCTTTTGTATGTGAGTTTGTTGGAGAAATTTTAACTGTCCAGGAGTTGCATGATAGGAAGTTGGAGTATCCCAAACCTGGGAAATGTATGTACCCAATTCTACTGGAATGCAAATTGGATGCTGGATCGTATGGAAACGTTGCCAGGTTCATTAATCACAGGTATTAAGAAGTTAATCACTACATTTGAGCATAACAAGGTTCTTTTCATCAGCATGCTGTAGTTGGTATGATTTTGTTCCTGTTAAATTTAAATTAATTCTATATAGTGGATGGCTAGACACTCGATTCATTATTTGGAAATTGTATATTAGTAGATTGTTAATGATTTTACTTCATTTTGGCAGATGTTTTGATGCAAACTTGGTTGAGATTCCAGTAGAAGTTGAGTGCCGAGATCTTCACTACTATCATGTGAGCTGTTAGCAAGTTCTGAAAATTCAGTCTGTATTTTTTAATTAACACTGTTGGCAAGATAAAATCTCCGAAGAAGACATTGCAATATTGCATACTGATGCTTTTAATATGTTCAAATGTCCAGCTTACCTTCTTCACATCAAGAGAAATAGCAGCACAGGAAGAACTTACTTGGGTGGGTGGGTTTGCTCCTGTATTATGTTGTTTAGTGAATGGTCTTATTTTGGCATTTGGTGCTTCAGTTTTTTTCTTCTAATAGTGCATATTAATTCCTATTTATTCACAACTAGAGCACAATTATTAACAAGGTTAAGAGATATTTTGAGTAAATCATCGTTGAATTAGAGTTTTATTTGATACTGGCTAATAAATTGAAAATTGATGTGCACTGGTTACTTGTCATTTTGTAGAATGTATATCATATGTTACTGTAATACTTACTACCCAGCATCTTTATAGCTTCTCGTTTTTGTGTAGTTTACTTTCTTCACATTATTGAATCTATGGATTTTTCCCCTCTGGATAAGCTTATATGCATGGTGTTTATGCAGGATTATGGCATAAACTAATATGATGCATGTCTGCTAGCAACAAGTAGATATAAGTAGTAGTCATGCCTGGTTTCATTGTTCTTTTGTCTGTATGTCATTTTCGATATCTTATGATGCTCTATGGGAAACCAGTTGCTGATAACATGTTATAGTGAGAGAGCTTTGTATAAGCATTTACGACTGGTTTTTTTTCAATGGAGCTTTTCAGCAGTAAATTTTTTTATTGTCTAATGAGCTTTTCGACTTCTAAGCATGCCTCATGATGACGTTAGGTTTGAGTATCTCCCTGGAATATGGAGGTTGTAACATATGTAATATGGATTTAACTTGCCATTCGTTGAAACACTTGGTTTTAGATATGTCTCTTTCCTTTTTCAGAATTTGTATTCAATGTTCATTCTTGTGATAGAAGCATGTGTATGATAATTAAATGCCGATGTAACAGAAGCATGTGTATCAAAACAACAGTGAATAATAGAAATTGGGAGGTTATCGGGTTGCTGGCATGTCAGAAGCAGAACTTGCTTGCAAGTCAAGAGGTATTGTTGCATACATATTTTTTGGTTCTTTTCTTTCTTGTCTATGTTATTATTTGTGTTCTCGAAGCCATGTTTTTTAGCATCCTTTTATTTCAAATCTGTGGTGCTTGAAGCCATGTTATTTTCTATGTTATCATCGTTTGAATTGTTAATATGTAAGATTTTATTTGTAGTAATTCCTTCTATGCTCTCTACTGGCACATGTTCTCAAAGATGACAGTGATCCATCAATGAACCTTGTGTTGTCTTAAAGAGAGACAATGTGATTTTTTATTAGACAATGTGGTTTATACTTTAAGCTTCATTTAGTCTACGTGTAAGGGTGGCTTTTATAGAATAAGACCCTTTGGAATGGGTCTATATCCTCATTGTAGAATAAAAACTCACTATTTGATCTAATTAATTAAATGTTTATATTCCCTTTTCTTTTTTAAGGCATGAGAATCCAATAGTAAACCTGAAGTCCCTTTGCATAACAAGAGAGAAGATTATTGGATAATCATCAAGAACAAGGTATGATCTCTTTTATTGTCGTTTCTCACTTTTATTATGTTCCTTATGGATGTGATACTCTTATGGTTTAAAACTAAATAGTACTCTATATTTTCTCCTTCAAAATCTTCTGCCCACCCTTTAATCTTTTCTGAGGCACTAGGCTGAGTTGATTGCACTCACACATGGACTGAGTTGCAATGGGCTGCATGTTACTGCCATTGACACTTGAATTTCAGCAGCAAGAAGCAGCACAAGCAAAGTGCACAAAGCAATGTGTGTTGCCTTCATTTTCACCCTTAGGATTTTTGTTTTGATTATATTGTATGAGGGGTGTGACTAAGAATGAGAAGGATTATGAATTGCTGCTTCTGTGTTTTGATGCATAATGGAATGAGTTTCCTCCCTATTTATACTATGAGCTTGGTGGAGAATAAAAATAAAATATTCTAATGAGGGGTACTTAAAAATGATCCGAGTGTGAGTGCGAAGGGTTTTTCGTGTACACATATTTTGGTTAGTGAAAATGAATTTATGTTGTGGTTCTTTCTTTTACTACGTTTTAATGGATTTTGCGTAATTTGGATGATTGAAAGATGGGGCAAGCAATGCCATCAACTAAATTACTTACTATCATTGCAAAATCAACAAAGGCATAGCCTAAGCTCAGGTACTAAATAATTGAATTTTTCTCAATGAGTCCATTCACAATATATGATACTTATAGATATTTTATAACTAATGTCTTTAGAGAAGCTAAACTTAGTTTTTTCACTTCTGATTTTACCTGATAGTTTGAGAGGGTATTATCCTCTGTAATTTTATGTTCCTTTTTCCTCTAAATCATATTTTGCTCCTTGGATTGGCATCCTGATTTTTAATTTTCCTTAATCATTTTTGTTGTCATACTGATTTTATGTTGCTATCTCTATAAGACTGTTACATTAGTTCCTAAATCATTTTTGTTGGACACTTATCTTGCTGCCTAACTATGTAATGTATGATGGACACTAGGTATATTCCTATTCTTGGATCCGAGATCACTTACACTGATGAGTTGACACGCAATCAGGCCAAAGAAGCTTATGAGTTGCTTAGTCAAGGAGTGTATCTAGGTAGTTAATTTGTTCTGTCATGAGAACAAAATTTGATTGTTATGATATCAACCTAAATGAGAATGAAATTTGTAGTGAATGAATTTAGAAGGATTTGTCTTGAATGTAATTAGGGGCAAATGCTCTGGAATCTGGATACAACATTATCAGAATATCACATCATCATAACAAATAAATTAAACATTTAGATTAATGGTTGTTTTATTACGTCCGATTTTTATTTTATGCTTTGGATGTTAAAAATCTTTCCAATACTTCTTTATTCTATTTTTTCTATCAATCAACATTAATGCACGTAAACCAACAAAGTTTAATACCTTAAACTTAAATCCATGTATAAATTTATTTTATTATATATGATTGTGATACAAAGAAATATATGTCATTTAATTTCAATGAATAAGAATTATATTTAGTATATAAGATGACACCGTAAATTTTATATTATAATGTTTAATGAACTGAATTAGTATTCTATTTCTTAATTACTCAAACACAATTTATTAAGTAGTCGTTGATTTAAGAAATTTAGCTTTAGAAATTAATATTAATTACAATAGTCAACAAGGTAACTGTATCCTGGATGTAGAATGGCAAGCTAATAGCTTTATGCCAATTTTGTTTCACGTATATACTTTTGCTTTTTTTTACATTGTTTTTCTTTTTCACACATTCATATCAATTTTTTGTTCTTGAAAATACTATACATAAATGATAGTTTTGACTTGTGTTAACCATGGTCAGATTTTCATTTTTTGAAAGACTTAAATATTCAGATGATATTTACAATGTAATATTCAGATGATATTTACAATGTAAGCCAATCTAAGTATAGCTACATGATTAAAGAATATTTGACAATTATATAATTTTAAAATTCAATCACATGTGGTGTTATACAATGTGTTGACAATGTACATATTTTATAGCAATGTGAATTTTAAATATATATCCATTGAAATAATTAATTTTCATGTCACTTACAATAAGAAAGTGTGATCAATCTTATAAAAAAAATAATATTAATTTGATATGTAATTATTTAGCTGATATATTATTTAGATATTTTACTTTTTAACTAATGAATGATAAAATTATTAATACCCTTGGATTAACTGATATAAATTAATTTAATTAAATATTAATTTAAAATTATATAACTTTAAATGAATTCTTTTTTGCATATTTTATCATAGTATTTTAAAATTTTAATTAACAAAATAAGTTTAATATAATTCTCGTGCATCGCACGGGTACTGCACTAGTTACATACAAATCTCACACTCCTCATGCACATATGCCAATCCTTTTGCAAATCAAACTACAATCTTCATCCTTATTGACCACTCCAAAAGTGAAATGTCCTTTCTTGGAATAATATCTAAAAAATATAATAAATAAATAAGATAAATGACCTAATGAGTAGCAAGGCATAGTTAACATTTCTTTCCTTATTGTCCAAAATTTGGAAGTTGGAACTTCTTAAATAGCTATATATAGAGCTAGGTTCGTGTATCTTTTATTAGAAAATTGTAAGAATTAATGGCCCTTGTTAGGAGAAAGACTTTGGGGTAGTCATAGCTCCATCCCGCCCTGGTGAAGGTTTGACTATGTGAATACTCAATTCTCCTTTTTCTTTGGGAGTTGTAACAATAGTCCAATTAATAAAGCTCAAATCTCTCGAAATTACTAACATAAGACCTGTATAACAAAAGATGTAACAATAAGTATTTTATTGCAAACAATTATTATTCTTGTTTAAAGAAACTTACGATGCAAATGAAACTTGAAGATCTCGTTTGGCATAAACTTGTTTACCAGCATCCTCTGCTTATCGGAGTCATCGTGGAGACAATATGTGCTTGTGATGAATGCGGCTAATGTTCTCGACCTCAGCTAGGAATTAGGGTTCCCCCATGCTTTAGGTGAGTGAAATGCATAACATATGTTTTATCCAAGAAAACACCCTTGAGCACATAGCCGAAAGGTCTGTGCCCAAGAAGATTGCTTTCAAAGAATCCACGTGTTACTTCCTCTTATAATTCTCGGTATGTATAAGCTTTCAGTTAATGCACCACCAAGAAAATGGTGCGCAGGCACCAAGGGGTTTGGGGGGGGGGGGGAGATGTTGTTGTCTCTCTAGTTGCTCTTTTTCTTTCTATGTTCCTCCTTCTCCTACAACATATAAGGAGAACCGAATAATAGTAAAGACAACACAAAATGCAGGACCATCTCAAATATTTTGGGAGCCTTGTGCTGAAATATTTAGTTAGGCCTTTTTGGGTTTGTGACAACCCTTAAGTAATTGCGCCCTTTAATAATTGAAATTTTCATTTTTTTAAATATTTTCCGTAAATTTAATTTTATAAAATTTTAAAAAACACATGAAAACCGCATATGTACCACACTAAAATAGCACATGAATTGCACTAAAATCGCACATGCACAGCACGAAAATCACACATGAATATCACACGATAATCAATCTAGTTTACCTTTAACCTACCACATAGGTTGGATAGACCCTTATTGTAACTGAAATTATTGAATAATATATTTCATCAAAATGATTTCGGCCTTACATATTTTTTATATCACTCAAAAATAAATTATTTTCATTTTAATTTTTCCTATTTAATAAATATTATTTATTATAAGTATTTATCTTAAAATATTGTAATGGTCATACATTTGATTACTTTATCCCAATCTTATATATTTGTGTATTGCTCTGTGATCTTTTCGAATCTTTGTCATCTTGCTACATTATATTCTAAATTTCTTTCTTTTCTTTTGCCTGGTTTCATTGCTCTTTTGTCTGTTTGTCATTTTCAATATCTTGTGATGCTCTATGGGAAACCAGTTGCTGATAACATGTTATAGTGAGAGAGCTTTGTATAAGTTTTTACGTCTGGTTTTTTTTCAATGGAGCTTTTCAGCAGTAAATTTTGTTATTGTCTAATGAGCTTTTTGACTTCTAAGCATGCCTCATGATGACTTTAGGTTTGAGTTTCTCCCTGGAATATGGAGGTTGTAACATATGTAATATGGATTTAACTTGCCATTAGTTGAAACACTTGGTTTTAGATATGTCTCTTTCCTTTTTTAGAATTTGTATTCAATGTTCATTCTTGTGATAGAAGCATGTGTATGATAATTAAATGCAGATGTAACAGAAGCATGTGTATCAAAAGAGCAGCAAATAATAGAAATTGGGAGGTCATCGGGTTACTGGCATGTTAGAAGCAGAACTTGCTTGCAAGTCAAGAGGTATTGTTGCATACATATTTTTTTGTTCTTTTCTTTCTTATCTATGTTATTATTTGTGTTCTCGGAGCCATGTTTTTTAGCATCCTTTTATTTCAAATCTTTGGTGCTTGAAGCCATGTTATTATCTATGTTTTGATCGTTTGAATTGTTAATATGTAAGATTTTATTTGTAGTAAATTCCTTCTATGCTCTCTACTGGCACATGTTCTCAAAGATGACAGTGATCCATCAATGAACCCTATGTTGTCTTAAAAAGAGACGATGTGATTTTTTATTAGACAATGTGGTTTATACTTTAAGCTTCATTTAATCTACGTGTATGGGTGGCTTCTATATAATAAGACCCTTTGGAATGGGTCTATATCCTCATTGTAGAATAAAAACTCACTATTTGATCTAATTAATTAAATGTTTATATTCCCTTTTCTTTTTTAAGGCATGAGAATCCAATAGTAAACCTGAAGTCCCTTAACAAGAGAGAAGATTGTTGGATAATCATCAAGAACAAGGTATGATCTCTTTTATTGTCGTTTCTCACTTTTATTATGCTCCTTATGGATGTGATACTCCTATGGTTTAAAACTAAATAGTACTCTATATTTTCTCCTTCAAAATCTTCTGCCCACCCTTTAATCCTTTCCAAGGCATTGGGCTGAGTTGATTGCACTCACACATGGACTGAGTTGCACTGGGCTGCATGTTACTGCCATTGACACTTAAACTTCAGCAGCAAGAAGCAACACAAGCAAAGTGCACAAAGCAATGTGTGTTGCCTTCATTTTCACCCTTAGGATTTTTGTTTTGATTATATTGTATGAGGGGTGTGACTAAGAATGAGAAGGATTATGAACTGCTGCTTCTGTGTTCTGATGCATATTGGAATGAGTTGCCTCCCTATTTATACTATGAGTTTTGTGGAGAATAAAAATAAAATATTCTAATGAGGGGTACTTAGAAATGATCCGAGTGTGAGTGTGAAGGATTTTTCGTGTACACATATTTTGGTTAGTGAAAATGAATTTATGTTGTGGTTCTTTCTTTTCCTGCGTTTTAATGGATTTTGCGTAATTTGGATGATTGAAAGATGGGGCAAACAATGCCATCAACTAAATTACTTACTATCATTGCCAAATCAACAAAGGCATAGCCTAAGCTCAGGTACTAAATAATTGAATTTTTCTCAATGAGTCCTTTCACAATATATGATACTTATAGATATTTTATAACTAATGTCTTTAGAGAAGCTAAACTTAGTTTTTTCACTTCTGATTTTACCTGATGTTTTGAGAGGGTATTATCTGTAATTTTATGTTCCTTTTTCCTCTAAATCTTATTTTGCTGCTTGGATTGGCATACTGACTTTTAATTTTCCTCAATCATTTTTGTTGTCATACTGATTTTATGTTGCTATCTCTATAAGACTGTTACATTAGTTCCTAAATCATTTTTGTTGGACACTTATCTTGCTGCCTAACTATGTAATGTATGATGGACACTAAGTATATTCCTATTCTTGGATCCGAGATCACTTATACTGATGAGTTGACACGCAATCAGGCCAAAGAAGCTTATGAGTTGCTTAGTCAAGGAGTGTATCTAGGTAGTTAATTTGTTCTGTCATGAGAACAAAATTTGATTGTTATGATATCAACCTAAATGAGAATGAAATTTGTCGTGAATGAATTTAGAAGGATTTGTCTTGAATGTAATTAGGGGCAAATGCTCTGGAATCTGGATACAACATTATCAGAATATCACATCATCATAACAAATAAATTAAACATTTAGATTAATGGTTGTTTTATTACGTCGGATTTTTATTTTATGCTTTGGATGTTAAAAATCTTTCCAATACTTTTTTATTCTATATTTTCAATCAATCAACATTAATGCACGTAAACCATCAAAGTTTAAAACCTTAAACTTAAATCCATGTATAAATTTATTTTATTATATATGATTGTGATACAAAGAAATATATGTCATTTAATTTCAATGAATAAGAATTATATTTAGTATATAAGATGACACCGTAAATTTTATATTATAATGTTTAATGAACTGAATTAGTATTCTATTTCTTAATTACTCAAACACAATTTATTAAGTAGTCGTTGATTTAAGAAATTTAGCTTTAGAAATTAATATTAATTACAATAGTCAAGGTAACTGTATCCTGGATGTAGAATGGCAAGCCAATAGCTTTATGCCAATTTTGTTTCACGTATATACTTTTGCTTTTTTTTACATTGTTTTTCTTTTTCACACATTCATATCAATTTTTTGTTCTTGAAAATACTATACATAAATGATAGTTTTGACTTGTGTTAACCATGGTCAGATTTTCATTTTTTGAAAGACTTAAATATTCAGATGATATTTACAATGTAAGCCAATCTAAATATAGCTACATGATTAAAGAATATTTGACAATTATATAATTTTAAAATTCAATCACATGTGGTGTTATACAATGTGTTGACAATGTACATATTTTATAGCAATGTGAATTTTAAATATATATCCATTGAAATAATTAATTTTCATGTCACTTACAATAAGAAAGTGTGATCAATCTTATAAAAAAAATAATATTAATTTGATATGTAATTATTTAGCTGATATATTATTTAGATATTTTACTTTTTAACTAATGAATGATAAAATTATTAATACCCTTGGATTAACTGATATAAATTAATTTAATTAAATATTAATTTAAAATTATATAACTTTAAATGAATTCTTTTTTGCATATTTTATCATAGTATTTTAAAATTTTAATTAACAAAATAAGTTTAATATAATTCTCGTGCATCGCACGGGTACTGCACTAGTTACATACAAATCTCACACTCCTCATGCACATATGCCAATCCTTTTGCAAATCAAACTACAATCTTCATCCTTATTGACCACTCCAAAAGTGAAATGTCCTTTCTTGGAATAATATCTAAAAAAATAATAAATAAATAAGATAAATGACCTAATGAGTAGCAAGGCATAGTTAACATTTCTTGCCTTATTGTCCAAAATTTGGAAGTTGGAACTTCGTAAATAGCTATATATAGAGCTAGGTTCGTGTATCTTTTATTAGAAAATTGTAAGAGTTAATGGCCCTTGTTAGGAGAAAGACTTTGGGGTAGCCATAGCTCCATCCCGCCCTGGTGAAGGTTTGACTATGTGAATACTCAATTCTCCTTTTTCTTTGGGAGTTGTAACAATAGTCCAATTAATAAAGCTCAAATCTCTCGAAATTACTAACATAAGACCTGTATAACAAAAGATGTAACAATAAGTATTTTATTGCAAACAATTATTATTCTTGTTTAAAGAAACTTACGATGCAAATGAAACTTGAAGATCTCGTTTGGCATAAATTTGTTTACCAGCATCCTCTACTTATCGGAGACATCGTGGAGACAATATGTGCTTGTGATGAATGCGGCTAATGTTCTCGACCTCAGCTAGGAATTAGGGTTCCCCCATGCTTTAGGTGAATGACATGCATAACATATGTTTTATCCGGGAGAACACCCTTGAGCACATAGCCGAAAGCTCTGTGCCCAAGAAGATTGCTTTCAAAGAATCCACGTGTTACTTCCTCTTATAATTCTCGGTATGTATAAGCTTTCAGTTAATGTATCACCAAGGAAATGGTGCGCAGGCACCAAGTGGTTTGGGGGGGGGGGGGAGATGTTGTTGTCTCTCTAGTTGCTCTTCTTCTTTCTATGTTCCTCCTTCTCCTACAATAGATAAGGAGACAAGAACAATAGTAAAGACAACACAAAATGCAGGACTATCTCAAATATTTTGGGAGCCTTGTGCTCAAATATTTAATTAGGCCTTTTTGGGTTTGTGACAACCCTTAAGTAATTGCGCCCTTTAATAATTGAAATTTTCATTTTTTTTAAAATATTTTCCGTAAATTTAATTTTATAAAATTTAAAAAACACATGAAAACTGCACATGTACCACACTAAAATAGCGCATGAATTGCACTAAAATCGCACATGCACCGCACGAAAATCACACAAGAATATCACACGATAATCAATCTAGTTTACCTTTAAGCTACCACATAGGTTGGATAGACCCTTATTGTAACTGAAATTATTGAATTATATATTTAATCAAAATGATTTTGGCCTTACATATTTTTTATATCACTCAAAAATAAATTATTGTCATTTTAATTTTTCCTATTTAATAAATATTATTTTTTATAAGTATTTATCTTAAAATATTGTAATGGTCATACATTTGATTACTTTATCCCAATCTTATATATTTGTGTATTGCTCTGTGATCTTTTCGAATCTTTGTCATCGTGCTACATTATATTCTAAATTTCTTTCTTCTCTTTTGCTTTATTGTATATTTTGAGTGTCATCTTAAGATTACTTGATCATAAAATTTTGTTAACTGATTTTGAAGCTAAATCAAGAATATATAGCAAAATAAAAATTAATTAGTTTTATTAGACTAGGTCAGTGATGTAATTTCTGACTAAAGCCCAATAATCTCTAGACACGGTCCTAGGACCCTTGATAATGTTAAGTCTATTCACCCGGTTGTTCATAATGAGACATCTTCTCCCACGACTCCTCTCAATTCTAATCTGATGACTACTTTGTCTAAGCCTTTTGCTAAGATACATAATAAATATGTTCGCAAGTGAAGAACATCCTCACCAAAGGACTCTCATTCACAAGATTCATCATCTTGAGAGAGAAACCGAATTTCTCTAAAAATATTCAAGCTTCTCAGTAGCACAACTCTCTACTTGGCTACCAACAACCTACGATTTAGGGGAAATGTTAGAGTATATAAACTAATGAAAAGATTAGTTTGTATAGTTAGTGCGAGTTGTCGTAGGTCTAACCTTTTTATATATATATATATAGTGAAATTGAATTTTGAAGTCATTACACAATTATAATCAATAACGAAAAACAATTACAGTTGCATACTTATTGAACAATGTCGGTGGGACATCGAGCTACATTAAAAGGACTCTACTCACTAATCTTCTCAAAAAGTATGACACCGAAAGAGTAGTCATATTACTTTTTGATGAATGTCCTTATGAAATCTTATTATGGAGCCATGTATCTAGATTAAATATATTTTGAATTTTGCTAAGATCACTAGAACCAAAATTCATCGGTTTGTGCATTTGATGAGAATTTCAGGAATCCAAAAATTGTAATATGAATAAAAGATACAACTTTATTAGGGAGAATACAAGTTTCAGGGTACAATCTTTCAAATAAACTAGTTTCAAGTTATAAATCTTACCTTAGCCTTGAAGCTATCATTGAGAAAGATGTCGGCTGCTTTAATATCATGTTGTATAATTATTGGGTTTTCTTAAATGAATATTATAATGAAGAAGATATTTCAAAACTAACATCCAGAATTCCAATATAATTAAACTAATGAATCATATTACAAAGAAAACTTACACTCCTCATGCAAAAAATGCTAATCTTTTTGCAGATCTAATTGTAATCTTCATCCTTGTTGACCACTCCAAAAGTGGATTGTCAATTCTCAGAATAATATATGCACAAACAAAAAATAAATAAAGTAAAAGAACCAAATGAGTTGCTAGGCAATGTTCGTATTTCTTACCTCACCAAAACCCAATGGCAGACCTTGAGTGAAAATATTTTGAAAGCCACTATATATGTACTTGGTAGAATAATTTAATAAAAAATTATAATGAAACTCAAGGATCTTGTTGGGCATGAACTCGTAAACCAACATCCTCTATTTATTGGAGACACTATATCCGAGTAGAGACACGATGTGTCGGTGACCAATGCAGCTAATGATCTCGACCTCATTCAGGAACTAGGGATCTTATGCTTTAGGAGCTTGGCAATGACAAATGTTCCATCTGGGAAAACACCCTTGTGCACATAGCCGAAAGCTCTTGATCAAGAAGATTGCACTTGTTGCTTCCTCTAATTCGTGGTATGTATAAGCTTTCGGTGAATGCACTACCAACGAAATGGTGTCATAGGCGGGGAAGGAGGGGGGGTCGCCTTAAATATTTTATTTTGAGGTGTTACAACTCTTAAGTGATTTGGTCATTGATTTAAGGCCTTTGATAATTGATAGTGTCCACATTTTTTTTATTATCTTTAGTAAATATAATTCAATAAAATTTCAAAATAAAACGAAAATTGCACATGAACCACACTAAAATCGCACATGCACCGCGCTAAAAACATGCATAGAGTTCACAAAATGAAATAACATTCAAGTCATATTCTCACAACATCGATGTTACTAAAACACATTATGTACCAGGTTCTTGATTCAAATTTAATGACATTTCGAAAATAAAAATATGCATAGTCAAGCCCATCATCATGGACAAAAGTCACCTAACAAGTTGTAATAGTGATCCTTAGGCACAATCTTTAAAATTATGGTAAAAAAATTGTTGGCCCCTTTGAGGGCCGGATTAAATAAATTTCCGGAAGTTTGAGAATCCTTAGGGAAAGCTCTTGGTAGCATCAAATTAAAATTAACAAAAAACCTACCTCCATCCTCAATACAAGAGAAAAATAAAAGGAAGGGATATTATTTTTGTAGAAAGAAACACATGTAAGTTTGTTCACACTTAGTCATGTTATGGAAATCAATCATCCGTAGATGAGAATTTTAATTGGGTAGAATACATAGAATGATAGCTTCAATCTTCAAAGTCGGATATGGACATGACTTCAGTAGAATCTAGCCAAAAAACTTAGACAATATCTTGTTACGAGTTTCATCCAACTGCATAAAATATGCCTCGAGCAACATCTCTAGCTCCTCCACATCGATATCATCCCGAAAGTTGTAACAAAATGTTTTATTTTTTAAAAATTTTAATTATTTTTTTCAGCACCCTAAAATCAAATAAAACAACCACAAAAAGTTTCAGAACAAAATTCTAAAAGGAACCAAATCAAACAAATAAGTTATGAACAAAAAAGAAGAAAAATACACTTGTAAAATAAAAAAGAAATAGAAAACAACCGAATTTTGGGGGCCTTCTGACAATTGAAGTTTTGATTTGGGAGCAGCACTAACTTATTTGGATTTTTCTCTTCGATTTGATATAAAATTCGTCCAATTTCGAGTTACGGATCAAAAGTTATGGCTGTTTGAAATTCGTGTTGCTAAAACTTGAAATTTTTTTCTGGAATTCACAACCAGTGATGATCTGAGTGACAGTGGCTTAACAAAACATCATCATATGATAAAAGTAGTGTGGATACAAATTTTCGTGCTAAAATACCACCCACAACTATGTGAACTAGCAACCACAGAATCAATCAGATACACTACAAACAGTGCAACTTCAACCATTTATCAGAATTGACTACTAGACACAAATCTGACACAAAACACTATAATAACTATACTAACTATGACACTAATTACTAATGACCTTTGGCAAGAACCGATATTTCCCGGCAACGGCGCCAAATTTGATTGAGGCCGTACCCGATACAAATAAAAAAAATTTAAATATAGTACTATGAAGTGACTCCTAGGTCGTCTCCCAAGGAATATCTTATCAAGCAAAAGGTCGAACATAGAGTATGCATAGAAAACAGGGGGATTTTTGAATTGAATATTGAATACTGAATTAAAACAGAATTAAAATAAAAACGAAGTAACAGATAAGGAAAAGTGGATAAACCCCTTTGACTCCCGTTCACAACTCTATCATCGGTCACAAAAGATCAATTTCTTTCCTCTTCACTGTCCAATTAGTGAGAGCTAAATACTAAGCGAAAATTCAGTTCTCACACTCAAACCCTAACCTCTAATTAAGCATTAAAAAGTTAAAGCATGGAGTTTTTACGAGTTTGCATAAATTAAGCATTCATACACATGGATTATCTCTATAGAATGAAACTAAGCGAACCATAACATATCAATAAGCATGAAAAAAGTGAATAAAAACCAAATAGCATTAAGAATAAAACCTCAAGAGTATGTGATACATTACCAAAGGGATTTAACCTAAGAGTTTAGCCTTCCATGATGAAATAAATCAAAAATGTGTAGAAAATGGAAGAGAGAAACCATAGCAACCACCACAAGCTTGGAGAGCAAAACTAAGCCTTCTTTTCGAGAGATATTGGAAAAAAAACGTGAATAATAGATTGTGGCTGCTAGGTTACACGAATTTTGGCTTTTAAATCTCAAAACGGGCCTAAATCATGGGTCAAATCCTAAGGAAAGCTAATCTCTAAATTAAATCTAAAAATATCCTATAGATAAAATCGAAATCTTAAAAGATATAAACTAAATCTCAAATAATCCTAAATTTAGATTACAATCTTCACTTCAAAATATATCTTCTCTTCCAAAATTAAATCTTCACTCCCAAAATGCCCAAAAAAACCGTTGTGCCAAATATGACCTGAAAATAATAATAGATTAAATTAGGCTAAATAATCCAAATTAATTAAAATCCGGAATAATAGTGTAATAAAGTCTAAAATACTAAATCATTCTAAACAATGTCAAGTAGGCACCAAAAATCATCAATGAGAGCAAAATAAGGCTATGAATAATGGGAAATATAATGCTCATCAGAGGGGACGCGCGTACGGTGATGGAGGAACGACGGTGGCAGATCCGTGACTGGAGGCGGAAGTCGTGTGGGGGAGGGGAAAGAGAGAAAAAACGACGAGGGAAAGAGAGAAAGCGGCTGGGAGAGAAAAATGGATTTGAAGGAGAGAGAAAGACCAAACGTAGAAGAAGAACAAGAGGGGCGGCAGAAGCAACTAAGTTAGGGTTTGCTGCCCCTTCTTTTTTTTTATTTTTAAAACATATACTTTTATTTACTTATTTATTAATTATAGTAAATAATAATCAATATTATTATTATTATTTGAAGGGAAACTAATACTAAGAATTAAATATCATATTATCACCTATAGGGATATCATAAAGTTAATAATTGATATTACTCACGAAGTAATTTAATATTGGTATGTTCAAATTAAGGAAAATATAAAAAGTATATCCTTCAACGAGGGTGATTATTTTTTAAGAGCATCTAAAAATAGAATTTAGTCATCAAATCAAATAAGTAAAAATATTTTTAAAAATGTCATAAAGTCGAATATTTAAAAACACTACACATAATACATTATTCAATATATAAAAGTTAAGTAGAGTATTCAAAATGTTTAGCATTATTTTAATATGATAATTTTCTTTAAAAGAGTTCACGTTAAAATCTAATTAAATATACTTTCGTAATTAACATAATGTATTTTATGAAAATACCCAACACCTAAATGATTGATTTCAAGAAACAATTATTTAATTCAATAAAACTTATAATTCATAACGATAAAGAAATCCGGGTATTCCAATTTCGATACTTCCTAACACTTTCGTAACACTAAAAGAGACCATAATTTGTTATTCCTAAACTTCATTATTGTTATTATTATTATTATTTCAATCTATTATTATTATAATTATACTAGAGGCCAAAATTCGGGATGTTACACGATTAGGGTATAATTTGGTTATGTGGCTACTAACATATGTTATATTGTACCAAAGGTGTACATTACTTGTTTGAGGTCAGAGGGATTTTGGCCAATCCTCTGACCATACCTTTTGAAAGTAATTAAAGGTTGAGATACAAGAAACATCGAGGGGAAAGAGATTTATATTTAAGCCAACCTGCCATTAACGGTGATAGGAACTCAACTTTTGTGATTGGAGATCCCACGAAGAAGGTTCATATGAGTAATAATAATGCTGCTAGCACTATAATTTTTCTCTTCCTATGGTGTAGAGTTGTGTTATCCTGCATTCAAGAGAGGGTGAGTTTAAAACCTCTTAATGAAATTCATATCCTTTAGGGAGGTGTATGAAGTGCAGCATACACTTGATGAATCACCTATATGAGTGTGGAGTGAAGCCGCTCCTATGAAATTGGTGGCACAATTTCTAGAGCACTACTCATGAACACCCAGGTACGTGCATGGCTGTAATAGAGCAAATGGGCGATAACAACAGGAATTGTGAGTTGTAGTGTGATTGATAGGATCTCGATCTGCTTACATCATTGTGTTATTGGTTCATAGAGCCCAGCCCTACCAATGTACCGTAAGTCAAATTCTATTGGTCTAGAATTGGTTCATAGCCCAGTAGGCACCAGGTACGATGTGCTACACTCGTGATGTTAAGGCAAGAATTTTCTCAAATCTTTTTTAATATTTTTGAAATAAGTGAGGGATTGTTGTAAAATTTGTTATTTTATTATTTTATTTCAAAAATATATTTTTTATATTTAATTTATTTTTGTAAATATTTATTTGAACTAATATTATTATTATTATTATTATTATTATTTGAGATATGTAGTTACGATTTTGAACCATTGTGTTGGTATAGAGTTTAAAAATGTCTTTTAGTCATCAATGGTATTGTTTCATGTAGAAAACTTGTTAGTTATATGTGTTGTTTGAAAATTTTTAGTTATAAAAATTTGAACTATGACACTGCTTCGTCAATAGTGTTTGTGCCATTTGGATCTTTTGAATAGGTGCAAGGGTGTGAACAGTTGCTTCACTTCATCTCTTGTCTCTTTGTATATATATTTGATAATGCGCTCTATATAGAGATATATAGATATCGAGAGAGACTGAAACTAAAAGAACTGTTAATTTTAATTTCTCTGCTACACAATATTATAGCAACGTCATCAAAAGTCCAGAATTTCAGAATGTATCAATTCCAAGTTTTCTTCTTATATTTTATTCATTCGCTTCTTTTATCTGAGTTATATCATTATTCAATGTTAGTTTTGTTACCTGATACTTATAAAATGGTCTATTGAATCTTGGGAATTGTCGCAGTGCGCGAATAGATTCTTAAGGACAGTGTCTATGACACGCCTCACATCATGTTCTTACTTTATGTATTTTTTAGTGTATATTTTCCATATTTTTCCAACAAAAGGTGTATTAAGAACTGAAATCCCTAGACACGGTCCTATAATTAGTCATATTGAGAAAATGTAAAATAAAAAAAAGGCAATTACAGTTTGCCCCTATGTGGTTTGCCTAAAAATCATTTTGCCCCTGTGGTTTCAAGTTAAACAAATTGCCCCCCTGTGGTAAGCAGTTAACTGAAAAAGAATAATAAACCAGACCAAACTACCAAACCAAACCAGCTACGAGAAAAACTTCTATAAAACCACCAAACCAAACCAGTGAAAAGAAAGAGAAAAACAAACAAACAAAAAAATATACTCCTTTAAACATAGGAAAAAATATATTTATCTTAATCTAAAATACAAGTAAAATTATTAATTTTTTTATTTTGTTTATTTTCATTGTCATTTTCATAAAAAAAATTGTTATTTTATTTTATTTTTGTTTCATTCTTAATAATACTTTCCTAAAATACCTCTATTTTTTTAAAATTTGATAAACATAAAATTAGTTATTTTTGCTTATAATATGAACAGGAAGATGTATAAACTTGTATTATCTATCTGATGTATAAACTTGTATTATCTTTCCGACCGGCACGAAAGGCGTAACGATCTGCATTTTCCAACTGAAATGGAATATTACTACCGAAATTGCATTGTACATCCAGAATAGCAATTTGGGATCCTCATTTTGGTCAATCGATTAGCTACGGCACCGGGTGCATTTCCCCAAGGGTACGGTGCCCTAAAGTTCCGCCACCGAATTGGAGTACGGAATATAGAAGAAGAAATTTTTGTATAACTACAGTAGATATATAATACAAGTATATACATCTTCCTATTCATATTATAAGCAAAAATAACTAATTTTATGTTTATCAAATTAAAAAAAAATAGGTAAAGTGTGGAAAGTATCATTAAGAATGAAATAAAAATTAAATAAAATAACAATTTTTTTATGAAAATGACAATGGAAATAAACAAAATAAAAAAAATTAATAATTGTACTTGTATTTTAGATTAAGATAAATATATTTTTTCCTATGTTTAAAGGAGTATATTTTTTTGTTTGTTTGTTTTTCTCTTTCTTGTAGCTGGTTTGGTTTGGTGGTTTTATAGAAGTTTTTCTCGTAGCTGGTTTGGTTTGGTTTGGTGATTTGGTCTGATTTATTTTTCTTTTTCAGTTAACTGCTTACCACAGGGGGGCAGTTTGTTTAACTTGAAACCACATGGGGACAAACTGATTTTTAGGCAAACCACGGGGGTAAATTGTAATTAAATAAAAATTTATGATTCATATATTTCCACTTTTTTTTTTTGGTTGCTCACCCGGTTCCCTAAGTACTACCTAGGTACATCCGGATCCGACCCGGGTCGCGTGCCTGACTATGGCAGGTGAGTCTCCCAACATGAATTTTCTGCATTCACAAGGGCTCGAACTCGAGACCTTGCTTAAGCGAGATCGAGCCGCTTACCACTCGTCCCCACCCATGTTGGTATTTCCACTTTTTTTTATTACAAAATGTGTAATTTTTTATAACATCTCAACTTATTACTTTCAAACCAAATGTTAAACTTTAACTCGAAAAGTATCATCATTATATCTTTCTTACAAACAAAATAAAGCCGCAATAAAAACAAAATATTAGGACAACCACAACAGAGTCTTCAAAGAGTTTGGTTAAAAGTCTTAATATCATATATATTTTCAATAAGACTCTCTCAAGACTATACTATTGATTATGTTATTGGATGACATATTTGACTATGTTATTGTTACTGAATGAGTGTGGGTGTAAGTGTGAGTAAAGTCGGCAAAAAAGCATGACACGATCGAGTCGACCCGAATAGGAATGACAAAATATCAGGCTTAGACAACAATTTTGGAGTACAAATTATGCCCGTGCTTTTTTAGCACGATATGCAAAGGCACGAAACACGATCGGACTTTTGCCGGGTTAACACGACACGACATACCAACCCAATTTATTTATTTTATTTTTGTTTTTAATTTGCTAAAGTTTTTTGTTGAAACTGAAAAGAAAAGGAAAAGACTGCACTATACAATGCTTATTTACTTATTTACTAATACATATGCGTCATTTAATAATATAACTAGTGCTACTACCCATTATCAGATATTATCATACGTACATATATTTTTTTTAAATGGTAGTCGGACAGACACGTAAAAGCACAAAACATGCACGATGCGGGCCTAAAGACCATTTTTGAAGCAAGATTTTAAGTCGTGTTTTTTAGGCACGACACAATTAAAATCCGAACCCGAACCGGACGCACACGAGCACGATCACGATCAGGCAGCACGAATTGCCGCCTCTAGATGTAAGTACAATAAAATAGGTGTTAATAAGATCTCTCTCACAAATAAATCATATCTCATTTCAACAAGATTTAGTTACATAGACTAAACAACCAACTAATATCCCCGTGAAGCAAAACTTCTCACCATAAGTTACTTACATAACAACCAAAACTTGAGATACACTTAATGTTGTGTATATAAAACCTCCGTGAAATAAAAATTTGCGTAACCAAAAAGAAATCAGTGTTTTACATGTGCTTTGTTTGATTATTTGCAATGACATTCAACATTATTTCACGCTGGTCGGCTTCAATGCAAACAGTGTCAGATGTTTATGTCCAAGTATTTTGACTATTTTCCCTTTTTTTCTTTTGCAAAAATGAAAATTATATGTATATCATGCCTTCTGAAGTTGCTATGTCCCACTCAGTCTACAAAGAGTGTCGATTTGTCTGAAATAATTATGTTGCATCTTGAATGTCCTGTTACTCATGAGAATTTCATAGACGAGAAAAATGTATGCCCCATTTTTGCCCATGCCAATCTGCAAGTCAATGATCGAAAAGCTAGAAAACATGGAAATCGCAGTTAGCATTATGAAAACCAAATATTTTCCTCCTCGGACATGAAACAGAAGGCTCAAACTACAGATGTGGTCTCATGTGGTCAATCAGACTATGCATTACCAAATGAATTTCAGTCATTCTGTGGTTTGACTTATCTTGTGCTTCGAATCTGTGAACTTTGCTTTTGACTTCAATCCAACTACAACCAGGATTCGGTTTTAGACCTTTGTCTTTCATCAATTTTCGAACTCGTGCTACCTGATTCCACCAACCTACACTAGCATACAGATTCGCCAGCTGTAGAAGTGTTGCAGGGCACCCTGGTTCCAACAATAACCTGCTCTCTGCTGCCTGGATCCCAATCCAAACACCTCCATGAAGCCTAGAGGAAGAGAGCAGAGAACCCCAAATTACAGCATTAGGACAAACAGGCATGTTTTGGATGAAATCACGAGCCTCGAGAAGCAAACCAGCCCTACCTAGAAGATCTACAACACAGGAATAATGATCCAGTTCAGGCTCCACACCATGCTCAACCATAGAATTGAAGTAAACTTGACCTTCTTTGACAAGGCCTCCATGCCGACACGAGGATAACACACCGAGGTAAGTAACTGAGTCCGGATTAACACCTTGCTTCATCATCTCTTCGACGAGATCAATTGCCTCCCGTGCAAGTCCATGATGCGCGTATCCAGCAATCATGGAGTTCCATGAAACAACATCCCTTCCCGCCATGTTTTCAAATATGTACAAGGCATCATCAATGGACCCGCATTTCGAATACATGGCAATGAGGGCATTTTCAACGTGGAGGTAAAAACCAAAACCCATTCGCAATACTTGACAATGAACACCTCTCCCATGTCCAAGCGCTCCGCTTCCCATACAAGCACTCAGAAGACTCGTGTACGTAAAATAATTTGGCCTCAAATCCCCCGAACTCCTCATTTGACGAAACAAATCCAAACACACGTCAATGCGCCATTCTTGGGCATATCCAGCAATAATTGCCGTCCAAGAAACAACATTTCTCTCAGGCATTTCGTCAAACACATTGTTGGCATCACTCAGCAATGCACATTTGCTGTATAAACTTATCAAAGAAGTCCCAACATAAACATTGGCAACGAACCCAGTTGTTATTGCTAAGCAGTGATATTGAATCCCTCCCCAGAAGTCACGGTTGGAAGCACACATGCTCAATGCACGTGACAAGAAGCACACATCATGTTCCATTAGAACAGAGGACTGAAGAGTCATTTCAGCAGTTTTAGTTTTCAAACTAGAAGAATGGGTTACAATTGCATTATTATTTTCCAATATGTCATCAATTAGTTGGAGGTGACTTGTACGTTTGTGAATATCAGTAGCGCTTTTTTTGGGGGTAACAAGTTTAAGGACTTTTAGTGCATTGGTGAATTCTTTGTTTGGTTTTGTGGGGGGTAATTTGAGGGAAGAGAAAGGCCTGAAAATTAGATATTTGATTGAAAATGAGGTATTGTATTTCATTGGTTCAAGGATTCGAAACATGGAAGAGCCATCAATAATGTGAAAAGTGAAAACGTTCACCTCAGTCACTTATCAGGATCTGGTCTTATGGGTCGAGTAGGGGTTTGGTTCGGATGAGCCTAACGGTGTAATTGAGATGTGTAAGATATGTCACCTCTGAAGTACCGTGTAGACGTGTACGGCCGCATGCCCGCATGCGTGCCCAAATAAAAAAAAAAAAATTTAAAAAAAAATTGGGTACTTGAATGATTACGCGTGAATATTTGAATGGGTACATATCCATTATATCCATTGAACGTGGGTACGTACCCATTAGACGTAAACATCATATGGTATGACTGAATATATTTTTTTTTTCTCCAAACGATATGTTTTGTTCACAAGGACAAGGGAAAGTCATTTTTATTCAATATTTTTCAATTATCTTCTCACTCTCTTTCATTTTAATCGGAAAAAACACTACTCCCTCTGGTCCTATTTATAGGACATACTTAACCATATCACATGGACCAAGGAGGATAGTTAGGTTTCTTGAAACTTTAAAAAAATACTTCAATATTACAATCTTACTCTCTTAACTTACATTGAGAATTTCACATTGTATTACTTCACATTAATGGGCAAAGGGCAAATAAGAGAAAATAGCAATAAATACCTCCTAGATAATACAAAGTGACTTATAAATAAGACCAAAGAATCCTTCTAGAATGTGACTTATAAATAGGACCGGAGGGAGTATCAAATATCAAATTTCTTTCTCATCTTGCTGACTTGATCCCCTCCGCCCCTCACTATACTTGACCCCCTCCACCGTTCGTTGTGCTTGACCCCCTCCACCTTAGCGGTACCCCTCATTATGTTTCGCTCCTTCATTAGTTTGGTGTCTCCCTCTAAAGTGTCTCCCCTTTCTCTGTTTTGTTCTCTTACTAACTGGTATTTCTGCTTTCCATGTTCTATAAATATTTTTCTGTTTTCTTTTTCTTTGTTTTGATGGAATAATGAATACTATCTTGATTTAAAACAACAATGAAAAGTGGTTTGGTGCTCATATTTTGTTTTTATTATTTTTTCACACCAAATGTTTAAACTAGTTTATGAATTCAACCGCTCTTTTTTTCCTATTATGTATCGCTTTTTTCTCCTATTTTGTGTTATTTTTGGATGTTTTTGATGTTTTTATTAATTGTTACTTAGTGTAAACATTATAGGTTGTGTGGTAGAAAGTTATTAATTCTTATGAATTTCAATTTGTTGATTGCATATTTATTTTTGCAATTTTTTATTTTTTAAATTTATATATAATTATATTTATAAATTAAATATATATAAGACGTACCCGTACCCTAATTTTTTTAAAAATACCGTACCCAGTACCCGTATCCATACCGGGTTCCGGTACCGTACCTGTACTCATGCAACATAGTATGACACTCGGTTGAAGCTGTAAATATTAAACATGTCAATTTTTTAACACAAAAATTCGGAGAAAAAATTTCCACACCCCACATACAAATTTATACACCTCACTTTTATGAGGAAAATACAAAATACCCCTTATATAGTTATATTAAAACAAACCCTACGTACCATCCACCACCCTTCTTATCTTCTTCTATTTTTCCCTTTTTCCACTACACCTCACTCTCTCCTTCCTCATATCTGCCACTACCCCACTCTCTCCTCTTTCCCTTTCCAGCAGCCACCACCCACAACCTCCCTGTCGCCACCATTCGCCCTCACCGTCGCAACCATTCGCCCAACCACGGCCGCCGCTGCCCTCACTCCTCCTCCTCCCCTCACATGGTCGCTTCTGCTGCCCCCACTCCCTCTCTCTCTCTCGTGATCTCTCATCTTCTCTGCAGGTGCATTTACGAACTCGAGTCGTGAACAGTTCACAACCCTGACCTAAGTTTTTTTTTTAAATTTTTGGATCATCGTCGTGAGGAAGTTAACGACCCGAGGTCCAATCCAGGGTCGTGAAGGTGTTAACAACCCTCACATAGTTGCTTTTTTTTAATTTTGAATAAATTCGTGAAGGGGGTCACGACCCACGTTCACGACCCTGACCTAATTCCTTTTTTAAAAATTGTGAATATAGTCGAGAAGAGGGTCACGACCCAGGGTCGTGAAGTCGTGAAGGTGTTCACAACCCTAACGTAATTTTTTTTTTTTTAATATTTTGAATGTAGTCGAGAAGAGGGTCACGACTCAAAGGGTCGTGAACAGGGTCACGACCTAGAATTGTATAATGTTATATTTTGGATTCCTTTTAAGATATTCAGACGCTTCTATCACTTGTAATTTCAACTATTTAATGTTATTATTTTTATTATCTATAAACATGCTATATTAATGTGATTTCCCTATCACTAATCCATTATTTTGTATTATATAAATGGATGCGGGAGATGCTTATGTTAGGGTACGACCGATAGGATCTAATAGAAGAAAAGTTGTTGAGCGACGCGGAACACAAAGGGATTATAACGTCGGTGATATGGATGTTGATGTGGATCCCTCTCAAGCCCTTGAACCCATTGTTGAAGCTAAAAACATACAGGAAGAGGTTGAGCATATCTCCGATGCTGAGGGGGAGGATGATGATCATCATCAAGACAAGTCGTTGTTAACCACATATACTGAACACATGGAGCGTCAAATTTGGAAAGGGAATGTGAGTATTATTTATTTTTATTATATTTAAGAATTTTTATTACTATGAATTGAATAAACCTCATTAACTTGTGTTGACTTTGAAAGAACGTGGACCATTGGGTCGTTGTTGTAATAAAGCATTCAACTGTCTTGTTAGAATCGGCCTCAAACCTCGAGAGGAGAGGGGGTGAATCGAGTTTTATTAATTTTATTGGAAATTACTCGAACGATAGAAAAATTGTTTTATGGAGAGATTAAACTTTTGAGCGCGGAGACGAAACAATAAGTATAAAAATAAAATAGAGTAGCGCGGAAACGATTTAAACAAAATAGTGCGAAAAATAAAGAGATAAGGGAAGATGAACACTCAAACCAATTTTATACAGGTTCAGTCTTTCCAGCGAAAGACCTACGTCCAGTCCGCAAGCGACCCGCTTGAGTTTTTTATAACCTTTGAATTAAGCTGCACCCAATTACAACCATGAGCGCCCAGTACACTACTAGGAACATCCGTTCGCTAGGGACCTCAAATAACACACAAGGGTTCCTCACCCTATGAACGTGTCACACGTTCCACTAAGGGATCCACTCCCTACAACTATGATTGAGTATGATGGATATGAGAGTGATTACAATTTGTTGTGTTTTGAATAACACGGATACAACAATATAGTTCTATAGCAATGAAGTTAGATCACATATATGTAGGCCAAAATAATGCTTTTCTCTTCAAGAAAAATATGAACGATGAAAACTTGTACAAGGAGAAGAAGAAGAAGAACGTGAATTTTTTATCAGAGAATACAAAAATATGATTAGTCAAAACTAATTAGGAAAAACAAATAAATAAGATTAAGTTTTTGAAATCAACAATAAATCAAAAAGATTTCAGAATTAAAATAAAATAGAATAAATAATTTTTAAAATAAAAAACAAATAAAATAGATTTAGAAAATAAATCCAAGATTTGATTTTCAAAACAAATAAGGAAATAATTTCAAAAAGATATTTAAATTCGAATTTTGAAAATAAATCAGAATCAATTATGTAAAAACAAATCTGGAAACATTTAAGATTGATTCTGACACAGATATCAATAAAACTTAAAAGTAATCGATTACTTATCCAAGGTAATCGATTATCCCTTTTATGTGAAAACAGTGAAATTCATTTTTAAGAAAGTAATCGGTTATTTAAAACAAGGTAATCGATTATCTACTTCCTGTGAGAAAGGTAATCGATTAAAAAATAAGGTAATCGATTATTTCTAATTAAAAATTCCAGGACACAACTCAGAAACATAGTAATCGATTATCCAGGAGAGGTAATCGATTACTTCTGCTTATTTTCATAAAATTGATTTTCTAAAGCAGAGTATGTAACCATAGGTATTCAAAAACATTTTTAGCAGAATCACGAGCCATGAGCGCCTGGGCGCGGATCTACCTGTGAAGCAACCCTTTTTTTCAATTTTTTTTAGCTCTTTGACCCCCCTTCTTGGACCTTGCAACCCCTCCACGCCTGGGCGTGGACATCAGACTTGCATTTTAATTTTCTTTTTTTTTTATATATAATAAAAATAAAAGAAAAGGGAAACTAAAAACACACAAATATCATTCACACGAAAATAAAAATTAAAAACTACCTAAAAACAAAAATAAACAAAACTAAGAGGGAACTACTTAAAATTATGGGCTGCCTCCCAATAACGCTTGTTTAACGTCCCGAGCCTGACGTTTGTCCTTTATTCAAGGATCAAGGGGCTGCCAAATACCTAGGCATGGCAAAAAAAACCAGAACCGCGGGCACCCGCCCGAACCCGATCCGCCATTAGCGGGGACAAACCGTTCTAATCGGGTATCGGGGCGAGGGCGGGGAAAACCCGCTTTTTCAATCACGGGGCGGGGGCGGGTGTGGTAATTATACTATCCGCCCCGAAACCGACCCGCTCACACTATATATGCATATTATATTATATATTATATATCATTTATAATAATAGTAATAAAAAAAATATTAAAAATAATGTTTTGACTCTTAATAAAAATCACTTGTGAAAAATACTCTTTTAAAAAAGCTGTTTTTAAAAGAAAAAGTTGGTATATTATAAAAGAAAAGCTCTTTTAGAAAAGTTGTTTTTAAAAGAAAAGCGGAGGCGGGTACGGTGCGGTTTTACCCGACCCCCGACGGGAGCGGGGGCGGGTGGGCTTTTATGATACCCGGCGGGGGACGGGGGCGAGGGCAATTTTTTGAGACGGGGGCGGGTGTGGGAAGTGCATAATCCGCCCCCGCCCCGCCCCGTTGCCATGCCTACAAATACCCCCACAAGGTAGAAACCTTGCTCACAATACCATCACTATCACTTTCTCCAGTCTGGACACTCATTAAGGGGGCAAAGTACTCCGCAGTGAGTGGGAATTTTTCAAATATTTGTATTATACTTTGCTCCCCATTCACATGAAGTATTAACTCTCCCCTAGGCACATCAATTACAGCTCCAGCTGTGACCAAAAATGGTCTCCCAAATATTAGAGGAATGTGTTCATCCTCCTCAATGTCCATAACCATAAAATCAACTGGCAGTATAAAATCATGGACTTTTATGAGAACATCCTCCACCAAACCATAAGGGCGGAGGACAAACTTAATTATCAGCTAATTGAAGTATGGTCGGCTTCTATAGACCTAGCCTCCCCAATACCCAAATCATCAAATAGGGACAAAGACATTATATTCACACTAGCTCCTAAGTCACAAAGAGTCTTACCTGGGTAATCCTTGCCAATGTTGGACACACAAATTAAGAAAGTGTTAATTATTTTAAATATTATGTATAGTTTGTCCAAAATGTCCCTATTTAATCCTTATTGAAAATTTTAGTAGTATTTAATTTTTATTAGTAGGTATGTTCATTAATTAATGTATAGTGATTTAGAGATGAGATATATGATAAAAGTAGAATTAATGAAGAGTAAGAGAAATGATTAAGTGAAAGGTTAAAATTAAAAAAAAAATGTTTATATATTGAAAATGTAAAAGGCTAAACAATATGAAATAATAGGAAAAAAAATTAAAGGCCAAAGATAATGAAACCGTGGATGGATGGATGGAGTATATCATGTAGCCCAATAGCCCATCATAAATTACTAATGAAACTTTTATGTGAAAGGAAGTACTGTGATTAGATGAAGTGGATGAAGTGATGCGTTGATTATGACACAGAAAGAGTAATATCCTATTTCAAACTGCATTTCTGATTTGTTAACGGATATGTTATCCTTTTGTAGAGTAGTAGTCAATATTTATCCGTTATTCTTTTATAAAATAGTCAATATTATGCTGTTGAGAAAACATTATTTATACAAGATTACAAGGTAACAAACATATCAAATAACTAAAAAAAGGGCATTTGATTCGAATCTAGCGAAATTGGATAAGCTTTCCACCAAACAAATCCTCATTTATCTCCACACATCATGTACATACCAATTCCAATCCCAATCTAGCTTTTGACTCGCCGACCTTATACGTTCTTACTCTATAATAGTGAAGTAACGACCAACAAACAGCATTGCATGATGTCCATGCATGCTTTCCGCAATTCTCCTCTGTTTTATTGACGTGATTACTTTATGATGAAAGTGATACACCTTCTTAGGAGAATACTAAACAATGTCCTATTGTCCTAATTAAGAAATAGAAGAGGATAATTTGTATGACCATATGATGTATATTTAATTTTCTAAAATAAACTTTTCACTTTATTGATTTGTTCACTAGGGGTACCACTGGCTGTACTGGCCGGCAAGACTCACGTTACAGTGACCTACTTTGTTATTGTCGAATGATTTAAATTTTTTTTTTTTTTTAAAAAAAACAGAAACTTTAAATTGAAAATCTTTACTTTAATAACTCATAATATTTGACATTTTTTCTTTAATCATAAAAACTGTATGTGGAGGAGTCCCAATATTTGACCTATTTGATTTCTTAACAAATACGCTAAAATATTTGTTTTTTAATTAATACTGTATTTTTTATGATTCTTATTACAAGTTATTTTTAGCGACATTTTAAATCAACATAATTATTTAATTTTCTTAATTTCTTAAAAAAAAACTATAACATTTTAATTTTATCTCATTTAACATTGAAGTATTACGGGATTAATAATCCTGAAATCAATAATATTTTAATTTAATCTCAATATATAGGGATTATTACACCAAAAAAATATAGGGATTATTGATTCATCTCTTCGATTTCTTTTTAATTAAATAATGACGAAAAAAGTAGTCACTCTCCATCTGTTTCATGAGATTAAGGTTAGGTACAAGAATTAATTAATTAAGAAGAGTTTGAAGGATTTATTAATTTGAGCTATTTTGATTATAATATATATATATATATAATTATTATTGAAAAAAGAGAAAAATACTAAATGTGAAAAAGAGGTTATGATAAATAAGAGTATAATTGGGAAAAACAATATTCCATTTTTTTTTTTGGTTTACATGGGAGGTCTGGGATTAGAACCCATGACCTGAGGGAGAGGGAAATCCTAAATGTTCCTGCAGCCGCCAACTGGGCTGTATTCCATTTGATCTTATTTATAAGTCATTTTGTATTTTCATAAGACATTTATTACTTTTTTCTTTTATTTATTATTTTTTTTATTATTACTTTGTTTTGGATTATTTGTTTATTAATGTATATTCAAATTTCATAAATGTATTGTTTTACGTTAATATAGAAAAAATTCTCTTTGTCCCTATCCTTTTTTTATTATTTGTTTATTAATATAAAAAGAAATTCTCTTTGTCCATATATATATATATATATATATATATATAAAAGATCATTTTGGTAGATTTTATATTTATTAAGAATGTTGGTTAATTTAGTTAATGATATTGGAAATATGAATATTTGATATGTATGTTCAAAACTACCCCCATTAATAGTATTGAGAATCTAAAAAAAAGTTAAATAAATAAAGGTGTTTATGAAAATAAGTAATTACTTGTTATTGAATATTAGTATATAGTCTTATAAATATGGACAATAGGTCTTACGGTATATGGTTTTATAAATAGAAAAAGTGGAATCATTTTTCTATGTTGAATTGGCAATTTCCTTTTATCGAAAAGGGATCCATATTTAATACTCTCTTCGACTCGAATTATAAGCAAATCTAGTCACTTTTACGCTTAATAAAGAGGTTAGTTGATTGTATTTAATTTTCTCAAATTTATAAAAAAAATAGAGATATTTTAGGAAAGTAGTATTGGGAATGAAACAAAAATTAATTAAGATTACAAGTTTCTAGAGATGTTTTAGGAAAGTGGAATTGAGAATGAAACAAAATTTAATAAAGTTAGTTAATTTTGCTTACTCCCTCCGTTCCTAATTATAAGACCTTCTTAACACTTTTATTTTGTTCATATTTATAAGGCCCTTTACCAATTTTCAATGAGCATTAATTATTTTTTTTCACAAACATCCCTATTTATCTAACACTTTTTAGATTCCCAATAATATTAATAGGGGTAATTTTGAAAATACATATTAAAAGTTCACATTTCCAATACAATTAACTAAATTATCCTACTTTCTTAATGAACGTGAAATCTCCCAAGAAGACCTTATAATTAGGGACGGATGTAGTATATTTTAAATCAAAAGATGTATGTTTTTTTGTTGCTTATAATTTGAGTCGAATGGAGTAAGTATTATAAAAAATTTCCCACATAAATTGCCTAAAAAACAATTTTTTTTTAAACTCCTAAAATACAATGTTTGATGAACTAAAAATATAAAACTAATAAGAAAAATGATGTATTTGAAATATTAATAGTAAAATATGTAACTTCTCATTATTAAGTTAATATTTCCTTTTAAATATTCCCTCCGTTTTTCATATGTAGTGTTCTTTTAGCATTTGTACTATGTTTCATAAATCTTATTTTTTTATAAATTTGATATGTTATTTTTCCAAATACACCCTTATTTATTATATTCTCTTTTTCACTTAAAATACTTTTCTCTCTCTTCGAAATACAACAAATTCTTACATCATTTAACCATTTCTTAACACCCACACATAACCTTAAAACACATCACATATGAAACGGAAACGGAAGGAGCAGTATTTTTAGCACGATGAATAAAAAATTTGGTATAAAAAATCCAAAAAACAATAAAGAGAAAATAATGAGTAAACATAGCTGCTGAAATCGCTGAACACCTTTGACTGATTAAAATAAAATATTAATAAAACAGAAAGCCCTGAAACTGTGAAACGGTGAAACCTACGCGGCGCCAGGCCATGTTTCTCAATAGTCAATATTATCTATTTTTCACGCTTCATTTTCATCTCAATATCTTTTATAGTACTTATTAGTTGTCATCCTTATCTTGTAGCTATAAATATTTAAAACCTTGGAAAGATTGCCACCAAAAAAAAGAAAACCTTGGAAAGAAAGGCAATGGTACAAATACAAGCTTAGTTATTCATAAGTACCCATTAGCCTTTCATTCCATATCATATCATATATTCACACAGCGATAAAGAGTACTATTAACTCATCCTCGTATAATCCTATAATGACTTCCGATCTCTCTGTCATTCTCCCTCGTGTTCTAATTGTTTCTAGACGAACCGTTCGAAAGAACAAGTTTGTTGATTTTGTTGGTAAGCTTCCTTTAATCTTCTTCATGCCTTCAATTTAAAAAAAAAAAAATAAAAAAATCTGATTCTTTATTTGATTTTGTTGTGTGAAAATATTTAAATTAGGGTATTCAACCATAATTTTAAATGTGATAGTATGATTTAATTTGGGTAGTTTTCCAATCTCCTTGAATCCATAATTAAAATCATATTGATGAAATTGGCAAAAGTAATGGTAGTTTTTTCAACTAATTGTAATTGTGCTGGTATTGTGTTTTGTAATCGTATTAAAGTAACGTAAAATGTGAGGCAGCCCAAATTCAAAACCAATTTGTGAAATGCCAGTCAGTGTCGGTACATTGCACCTCATTGGGATTGGTACATCTCACGAAGTCATACGTGAAAATTAAAGAAATTATTGGGGATCCCAAATATATCAATATCATTCAATACTCATTTTGAGTTAATTGATAAAAATATAAAATAGATAATAAACGATGTTAATATGTTCGGGATCAATAGTTTGAAATCATTAGATAATTTCTCAAGGTTGAATCACTGTACTTGTAACTCAGATTTGATTTTTAGATTTACAATGTTGATGTCCCCATTCTATATTGTCATTAAGTTTGGTGGTTTACTTGATCTTGCTAGTGGTGTATTTTCTTCTAATCTAAGCTCTAAACTTTTATTTATATATATAAAAAAAAAATTGTGAGAAACAACTTTTTGATCAATCATGTATGTGAATTATTTTCTACTTGATTTTCAGGTGAATACCACCTTGATCTGATAGTAGAATATGGCGCGGTACCCGTCATTGTTCCACGTGTTTCTGGGGTTCACATGTTGTTGGATAGCTTTGAACCAATCCATGGTGTGCTTCTATGCGAAGGAGAAGACATTGATCCTTCTTGGTACGAAGAAGATACCTCAGGTCTATCCCAGGAGGAGTTAGATGAAATTAGAAGGCTTCATGTTAGTGATACAAGTATTGATAAAGAGAAAGATTCAATTGAGTTGAGCCTAGCCAAACTATGCCTTGAAAGAAACATTCCCTACATGGGAATCTGCAGGGGTTCACAAGTCCTAAATGTTGCATGTGGGGGTACCCTGTACCAAGATATAGGGAAAGAGCTTTCAAAGAATTGCCAAGAGAACCAAAGAGTGGTGCACATAAACTATGATGATTATGATGGGCATAGGCATGTGGTAAAAGTGGTTGAAAACACCCCTCTGCATCATTGGTTTAAGGATTCTTTGGAAGAAGGGAAAATGGATATTTGGGTAAATAGTTATCACCATCAAGGGGTAAAGAGATTGGCACAACGTTTTGTCCCAATGGCATTTGCACCTGATGGTTTGATTGAAGGGTTTTATGACCCAGATGCTTATAATCCTGATGAGGGTAAGTTTATAATGGGATTACAATTCCACCCTGAGCGCATGAGAAAGCCTGATTCAGAAGAATTTGATTATTCAGGATGCCCTTTTGCTTATAAGGTAAAAACAAATGCTTTCTTTTAATTATCCATCATGAAAATTACTTACTCCCTCCGATCCTTATTATAGATTAGTTTGTATTGTTAATGGTATTGAAAATGTAAAAAATGTTGAGTAAATAAGAAAATACGAGAAAAATAAGTAATGTATACGTGAAAAAGAAATAATTAATGTTATTGTAAATTGATAATGATCCTTTTTTTTTTTGGATAATAAATGGGGCAAAAGTACATGAAAATGGTCTTTATATTAAGGATAAAAAAATTCATATATTATTTGAAATACTATACTTTTTATTTTTAACATTATAACGTTTACTTTATTTTACAGTAAAAAATTACGACTGTTATATTTTTTTTCACACATCTAACATATCAAAGACAAAAAAAAAAATGGCTCCTTATATAATTTGGAGCTTGTTTACATTGGTTTGGTTTATTGAGTTAACATTTAAATTTCATGGAAACTCTGTAGGAATTTGTAAAGGCAGTGGTTGCTTATCAAAAGAAGCTGAATAGCTTAACATCTGTAGAAAAGCCTCTTAAGCTTAATCAGCAAATGGAAAGCCAAAGAAATATTATAGTGCGTAGTTTCTCACTTGCAAAAGACCTCTACATTCATGGGACGAATTCTACCAAAGAGTCTGAACTTGAAGCCGGAGCAGAATTTCTTGAGGTACTGTCATACAAAACTCTAATATGAACTATTTTGTTTGAAGTTGCGGTTGATATTATAATAACTTTATGGTAATTATGATAATTGTGGGAAAATATACAATTTTTTTTAAAGAGAAAAAACTTATATATAAAGAATAAAGCGATACTCACCCATATATAAACATGTCCTTGCTCGAGAGGACATAATGATAGTTTCAATTGTGGGAAAATACAATTGATATGAGCATAATGATAGTCTCAATTACATTTTAAATAGGTGTGTAAGTGGTCCAGTCTAGGATCGCCGGACCGGATCGGACCGATAAATACGGTTCAAAATGGTTTCACGGTCCAATCCGGTCTCAAAATGTGTGGATTGTTTTATAATGATCCGGTCCGTAGTCCCTCTAATTTTCAAACCGCAAAGATCAGACCGGATCGATTAGATTAAATATTTTTTTAAAAAAAAACACCTTTCAGTAATTCTCTTATGATTTTGGATCACACCATTTATTTATTATATTAAACCTTCTAGTCCGATGCAGCTAAATATGCAAAATATCTTTCAGTAAGATTAAATCCAATTCCAATGTGCCAATAGTAAGCCAAAGACGAGAACATGTTTAGTTAGCACAGGCTGGACCTCTAGAACTTTTCAGGGAAGGCTCCGGTGCATGGTTTAGGATTACACGTCAATGAATCGCCAAAAATATGGAAGCAACAGTGACTAAGAATTATTATATTAGTGCATGGTGCATCGGTGCATGGTTTAATTTATTTATGCATCGGTGCATGGTTTAATTTTTTTTTTGTTTTTCAAATTTTTTTAATATAGATTTATTCAGAATATTTTTTAACACAAGTTTGTATATAGATTTATTAGAATCTGTAAATTTTGAATACAGTTTTACTAATACAGTTTTTTAAGAACACAGAGTAAAAAAAAATAAATCCAAATTATAAAAATCACTTCATATCCGTAAAAAAGAAAACACATAGAATATTTTTTAATTGATTAAATTTTAAAAAAATAAATAAAAAACCCAGAAATAAAGGCATGCACCGGTGCATGTTATATGTTTACGTGCACCGGAGCCTCAGCCAACTTTTCATCTAAAAGCGAGGGTGATAGAACCATCAAGAACTAAGAGGGTGATAGAACCATCAAGAACTTTTCGTCTTTGTTCAAAGGATAAATCTTTGTGTTTACATCTAAAAGCATGAGCATATCACACTTCTCACTTCGTGCTACAATACGAGAAACTACAAGAAAATAGCCATAAAACTGTGAAGCTCCGGTTCTCGATATGCTCCGGTTCTCTCTCTCCCTCACCTGTCGATTCTCTCTCTCCCTCCGTTCTCTCTCACTGATCTCCGTCCTTACGTTCTCTCTCACAGACTTTCGTCGCTGCCACTTTAGCAGCAAGCAACTGCTGCTGCTTGGAGAAGGAGAGGGAACCGTAGGGTTCCCAAGTGAAAAACGGGCCTGAAGGCCCACTTTCAAAAAAAAAAAACTAGAACAATTATGATCTAAATAGATCGATCGGATCGTAATTGTCCAAACCGTAACGGTCCAGTCCGGTATTTGCATATGAAAATCATCGAGGCTGGATCAGACCGGATCACATTAATTTAATCGATCCGGTTCCTAAAGTTCATTAAAGACCGGACTGTTACACCCCTAACTTTTTTCTGGCATTACTCACTTTTTACTTACTATTTTGTGACAAAAAAAGAATACGACGACAACTTTTCATTTTTAATATCCCTCCCTTGTCTTCATTTGTATTGATTTATATATATTTCAATTTGCAGTCAAACAAAGCCTTGAGTGCGCACCAAGAGAGAAGGCTAAAACAAATGGGTGCAACAGTTAGGAATGCAGGAACATACAAAGAGAGATTGAAGCTAAACGAGGAAAGGGAAAAGCTGGCAAGAAATGTTATGGGAAAAATGTCTGTGGAGAAGTTGTCTGACCTCTTGTCATTCTACAACGCCATGGGGCAGATTTGTTCAGAAGTATTGGACATAAAGATTCATGGCCTTGGCAATGACTAGTTCATCACTTTGTTACTTTCAATATCTTATGTTCAATCACTCTGCACTGTTAAGTACTTAAGTTAGGTGTGCTAAATTTTGAGTGGTAGGAGGAGGAGATTCTCGCCTATACAGTTAGATCGAGGATGTATTCTCATCTCTCTATGGAGTGTCATTACTCTCTCTTTATATTAAAAGAGATTGAAGATGTAATATAATTTTTAATAAAAAATATCCATTTAAGTTGAGTCTATCTATTTATTTATTTATTAGGATATTATAAAGTAAAAATAAAAAAAACAAATAAGAGTTTTAAGTTGAGTTTCTTAATTATTTTACATACTCAGCTTAAAATGAAAGAATCTGGTAAAAATTTTGATATTATGACTCTCCCCAAACTCTCTCAAGAAAGCTTGTTGGGTTGAATATTTTTAGTACTTCATTAATAATACACTTTTCTTTAAAAAAATTAAAAAGGGTGGTTGGTATGCTAAGAATAATACTGAGAAGGGTCATAAAGCGATAATTTTTTTAAGTAGTAGGCTATAGACTAAATTGTCAATTTAATCTCTCACTTTGTAAAGAGCTTTCACTTTAGTCTCTAATTTTTTAATAATTTCTTTTTAGTCCCTCATTTTTAAAAATGCTACTCAGTCCCTGACAACTTTCTCCGTTCATAGACACACACATGACCGTGCTGTTGTGTTTTTAACAGCTGTCATAGCTTCAATAACGGTCTTATTATCTGCACTGACTTAACTTCTGCAGCTGATGCCTCTTTAGAACCCCTAACCTCTTCTTCCTCCAATTTCTTTCTTTTGAATACAACATCATGTGTAAGATATAACACCCCATATTTTTAATCCCTGATTAACGAAAGTTTAATTATAAAGTTTAATTATAATTAATTACTTTTATTTTAATCCTTGATTAAAAATTGTTTATTATGCATTTGTTTAATGAAAGAAAATATGTAGAAATAATTTGATAATTATTATTATGTGAAAATAAGGTTTTTGCATATTAGTCCTTGTTTTAGTACCTAGAGGTATTATTAGAAAGGTCTTGGAGGGAAAAGAAATGAAATATTTATTTTTTAAAAACTGGCCAAAAGACTCTAGTCTTTCTGCTAAGACTCGAGTATGCTGGACAACAATGCACGAGTTAGTGCGTTTGATGAGTCACCCACTCAAATACCCCATGCCTTGGGAAAACAGCTCCTCAACACGTTCATGGCTTCGTGTCGAGCTGCATGAATCAACCAACCATTTTGCCCAATTTCGTGAAGAATTCGTATGTTGGGGTTCATAATTTCTCTCATTCGATTCTCTTTCGTCCTTGAGAGTTGATACACAAACTATACACCATTGTGAAGCTTACATCCTGAGATTCACAAAGACACCAAAATCGTGAGTTGAGAGTTTGTGTGCTAGGAGAATCAAAGCTCGAAAGTTGCAGTCTTTTTGTTGTCAAACTGAAAAAATGGTTCTATTGGAGCTTACTTTGCTCTTTGATTTTGGTAAGCTCGTGAACCCTCTTGACTTCAAATTCGTTTTATTCTCTTATGCATGTTGCAGAGAGTAAACCCTAACCAATTTCCCAATTATTTTGCATGATTGGTTGGTCAAAATTGTTGGTCTTGTGACCCTGTTCAAACTGTGTTGCCGTCAAAGGGTTTTTGGGGAAATCGAGCATAGAAGCTAAGTTTCTGTGAAGTTTTTGTTGAATCACGTCTATGAGGTAAGGGGAAAGCTTAATATACACTAGATTGAGTTTAAAGTATATGATTTATCATAGAGAGTCATCATGAGACTCTAAGGGCTTAGTTGTTAATAGACTTTTGGTTTGGAGACCAATAAATGCTCTAAGTTTGATTTGAGCAAGTATTTTATGATGCATGCGAACTGTTTTGAACCTGAAATAATGAGTTTGTTGAGTATTTTGTGTTTTGGTATGTTGAGTTGTTGATTTTCCAAGTTTTATGCATAATTACATGAATTTGTGCAATCTCTGTGATTTGTTGTAATGAAAATGTTTGGACATGTTTAATATATGATATGTCAACTCTGTTGATCATTGGTTTGGATTAAATTTGGTTAAAATCGAAAATGGTATGTTAAAACTCAATTTCGAGTGTTTTTGCTGTCATGAAATACTCGAGTCTTTTAGTTAATATTTGAATATTTCCTGATGCAGAATCTCCAGATTTCAGTTTTAATACCCGAGTAATTGATGAAGCACTCGAGTGTTCTGGGTTGATGAACTACCCGAGTCTTTCATGAACTACTCGAGTATTTTGGTCTGTCTGATACAGAATTTTTCAGAACTTGATGAACTACTCGAATATTTTTGAAAATACTCGAGTATTTTGACAGAAAATGCCTAAAACACCATTTTCCTATTTAATCAATTTTTATTTAAAACTAATACACTTAAAGAAACATCATGGACTAAATATGTGACTGAAATATGTTTGATTGGGTATTATCTAATTTTTCCTGAATTTTATTCATGGAATATGTTTTAATTCACCACTACAGAATTGCTAAAAAGTTCCCAGATATTAATCCCGGTTCCGTTGCGGAACGGGGATGAATAGACAAATGATAATTAAAAAATACCATGAATTAATTGATCCCGGTTATAAAAAACACGGAACCGGGATCAATGTTATACATATATAATATTTTTTTTTATAAAAATAAAAATCACACAAACCTTATTTATCCCGTTGTTTAACTTCAACTGGGATGAATAATAAAAACATGGAACCAGGATTAATGTTATAACATAAATAATTTTTTTATTTTTTTAAAAATTAAAAATCCCACAAGCCCTATTTATCCCTTTAATTTATTTCAACTGGGATGAATAAATTGATTTTTGTTTCCCGGGTTTTTTTTTTTATTTTGGTGCCTAATTGTTTCACAGCTTATTCATTAGTTCATCAAAAAAAATAAAGCTCATTCATCTCCCTCTCCCTCACGAACCGATCGAGCTCCATCTCCCTCACGAACCGATCTCCATCGACGTTCGACGCTCCATCCTTGGCTCACGGCAGCGGTTGTGGCGGAGAAGAGAACCCCCCATCTCAGCCCTTCCTTCTCACTCTCCCCCCATTTCACGGCGGAGTCGAGAACCCCGAAGTCTCTCCCTTCGTTTCACGGCGGCTACCCCTTAGCTCACGGCGCTCCCATCTCCGTCTCCCTTGGCTCACGCCAGCGGCTGCGACGGGGTTTGAGAACCCCCATCTCACTCTCCCTTCTCACTTTCCCTCCATCTCACGGCGGCGTCGAGAACCCCCAATCTCAGCCCTAAGTCTCTTCGTTGGTTTCAAGGTGGCGACCCCTTAGCTCACGGCGGCGGTACCCCTTAGCTCACACATTTCAGCCCTAACCCTTCCTCTTCCCCACACTTTCTAAGGCACTGTTTCTGAGGTATTAATTTATTTCCTTATTTACCTTTGCATGTGCGTGATTTTTTCCTTTTTGAACTACTTTTGTTAATTGATTTAATAAGTGTTATATGTTTGATATTTTCTATTGCAATGTCTGTTGTACTGGTATGTATGTGTTTTTTATGTAGGAGTATAGATGAATTCTAAAACTTCAAAACCGTTGAGGGCTGAGTTTTGTATTTTTCAGACCAAGATAATGCTCGATCTAATTCAAGTTATAGTAGTATATGAACTCATGCAATTAAAATAAAATGTAGCAAGATAATGCTCGATCTAATTCAAGCTAAATATGATATATAACTGTTGAGACTGATATAGTAGTAAGAATGCAAGGAATTCCATAGCATGTATAGTGAGTGATTGAAGTCAATGTTTCAAGAGTATTTTGTCCTGCCATTGTTTCAATTATGGCATAGGGAATGAGCTTGATGCAGGTTCAGGTTTCTGTTGCTACTGTTTTCTGTTTGGGCGCTGAGTACTGCTTGTACTTTGGCCTTTTAGTTAATAAAGTTTCTTCTTTGCTGAGAAAAAAAAAATTGATTTTTTTCCTTGTTGAGGTTCACGATGATTAGTCGTTTATTGCTGAATTCTTTGGTTATATGTGATATGTTTTGTAACTTGTGCGAAGATGCTTTGTTGAAATATTAGGATTATAATTGTTTGAGGATTATATTAAGATTATAATTATTTGGTGATGTACCAATTGGCTCACTCTCATTTCAGCCCTAACCCATTTTTGCCATTTCCAATTTTTTCAGATTCCGTTTGTTTCTCTTAATCTGAAGATGACAGGAAGCGGTTCTCCCACAGGGTTACCTATTTAATTTATTTCCCTATTTGCACGTAGTCACATTGTTTTTTAATTAAATCTAACAATCATGAATAAGTAAGAACTGTTGCATATTTGACATTTTCTTAGATAATATTGTAAGACCTTACTCCAATATGAATAGGATTTTATTTAATCTTTCTATTTTGTTCTTGGGGCTGGTATGTTGTGCATACAGCAGTATGCTTACACCGAAATATGCATATAACACTTGATCTTCGGAGGGCCTTTCTCTTATATTGTATTTTTTTTGTACAAATGTTGACGGTTCAGGATGGACCGTGAATGGATGAAAGCTAATATTTTGTCACCCGAATATGCGGAAGGATTAAAGAGTTTGTTTTTGCCGCTAGGAATGCAAAAGATCGTGATCATATTCGATGCCCATGTTTGAGTTGTTGCTACGGTAATGGAGTTAAAGAAAATTGTGTTGGAAGGGCATTTATTGGCTTTTGGAATTGATCTAAGTTATACACTTTGAGAAGGCATGGTGAGACAAGTGCAAGTTGTGGTTATCAAAGTTATGCTAAAAATGACACCGACACGGCGACATACGAGAAGGGTGATCATTTGGATGACATGGCAAATGTTGTTGCAGATGATCTCCGTGATTGTCTCGAATTGTTAGATAGGTTACAAAATGATGCAAGGATACCATTATATGATGGTAGTGTGTGCACACGATTGGATGCCATGTTAAAGTTGTATACCTTGAAAGCGGCCAATGGATTGAGTGACAAGAGCTTCACAGACCTACTTATACTTTTGAAGGTACTATTGCCGAAGGATAATGAGCTTCCTAATAAAACATATGACGCGAAAAAAATGTTGAGCACTGTTGGTCTCAATTATGAGAACATACATGATTGTCCCAACGATTGCATTTTATTTCGGAATGATTATGAATCTCTAAAGTTTTGTCCAAAATGCAATGCTGCACGATATAAAAAGGAATCGTTGGCTCCCGAAAAGGTGGCTTGGTATTTTCCAATAATACCAAGATTTAAGCGCATGTTCCATAATGAAAAGGATGCAAAGAGCTTGACATGGCATGCAGATGAAAGGACTAAAGATGGCCAGCTTCGGGACCATGCAAATTCTCCTTAATGGGGGCTAAATTTGAAACTGAGTACCCTGAATTCAGCCAAGAAAAAAGAAACTTGCGCCTCGCATTATCTACCGATGGAATGAACCCGCATGGTATTCAAAGCAACTCCCACAGTACATGGCCGGTTTTTTGATTATTTATAACCTTCCTCCATGGTTGTGCATGAAGTTCAAGTTCATGATGTTGGCTATGTTAATTTCTGGCCCGAGTTAACCGGGAAATGACATAGACATATACTTGGAGCCTTTGATTGAAGATTTGCTTAAACTGTGGGACACAGGTGTTGATGTGTATGATGGGTACAGGGATGAAACTTTTCGGGCTGAAGGCTATGTTGTTTCGAACTATTAATGATTTTCCTGCTTATGGTAATTTGTCTGGATATAGTGTCAAAGGAGAGCATGCATGCCCAATATGTGAAGATAATACAAATAGTATACGGTTGAAACATTTGAAAAAGCATGTATACCTCGGGCATGGCATATTTTTGCCTTCAAAACATCGTTATCGAAGATGGAGAGAAGCATTTAATGGAGAGACAGAAGAGAGAAGACCTCCAAAACAGCTAACAGGAGAGGAGTTGTTCCAAAAGGTAAAAGATTTGACCAATAATTTTGGCAAACCTTTTGCTGGAAAAGTTAGCTCTCAAGGGTGGAAAAAGTGTTCCATTTTTTGGCGATTACCCTATTGGAAATCATTGTATGTGAGGAATTTTCTTGACCTTATGCATATTCAAAAAAATGTCTTTGAAAGTCTTTACGGTACATTATTCAATATGCAAGGGAAGACTAAAGATAACATTAATGCACACAGAGACTTGGTTGAGTTAGGAATCAGAAAAGAATTGGCACCAGTGATCAAGGGAAAAAGCACATATTTACCCCCCGCTGCATTTACTCTATCAAGGAAAGAGAAACAAGTTGTTTGTCAGACTCTTCATAAGGTTAAGGTTCCAAAGGGGTACTCTTCGAACATCCAAAAGCTTGTCTCTATGAAAGACCTCAAGTTAAAGAGTTTAAAGACTCATGATTGACATGTCTTCATGGGGCATATGATACGGATAGCTATATGCTCGGTTCTCCCCAAGAAGGTGCGAGCGACAATAACTAAGATGTGTTTCTTCTTCAGGTCTCTTTGTAGCAAAGTGATTGATCCTTTGAATTTGCCAACATTACAAAAGGAAATTGCAGAAACTTTGTGTGAGCTTGAGATGTACTTCCCCCATCTTTCTTTGATATAATGATTCATTTGACTGTTCACTTAGTTAGAGAAACACAATTGTGTGGGCCAACTTATATGAGATGGATGTATCCTGTTGAGCGCTGTATGAAAATATTAAAAGGGTATGTGAAAAACCGAAGTCGACCGGAAGGTTGTATTGTTGAACGATACATAGTCGAAGAAGGTGTTGAGTTTTGTAGTGAATACCTAAGCAATGTTAATCCGATAGGGCTTCCAAATTCTCATCAGAAGGGAAAAAAGAAAGGGAAAAAGATATCTGGAACTGAAGTTGTGACCATGTCATTGTCAGAAAAGGAGCAAGCGCACTTGTATGTTTTACATAATAGTGATGAAGTTGAGCCATATATTCAGAGACACTTCGACATACTGCGTGGGTTGCATTCAACAAAGAGTGATATTTGGCTAGCTAAAGAACATAATCGGACTTTCGCAGGTTGGCTAAAAGATGAGGTTTCAGAAATACTTAATGAAAGTTCCGGTTTAGTCTCTGAAAGAATGAAATAGTTATCAAAAGGTCCAAGTTAACATGCTATATCTTACTCCGGTTATGCAATTAACGGGTACACATACTATACCAAAAGGCAGGATGATCGTAGCACAGTGCAAAATAGTGGTGTGACTCTTGTGGCCCAATCTATGCATACCTCAAAGGGTAATGACAATGCAAATATGCCTTATTTCGGGGTCATTGAAGATATATGGGAGTTGGATTATTTGAACTTTCGTGTGCCAGTGTTCGGTTGTAAGTGGGTTGACAACAAAAATGGCATTTTGATGGACGAGCCCGGGTTCCTAAAGGTGGATCTTAATAGGGTGGGTTACAAAGATGATCGCTTCATTTTAGCATCACAAGCTGAACAGGTGTTCTATGTCTCCGATCCTGTTGATAAGAAGTGGTCAATTGTTCTTTATTCCGACAAAATAAATGTCAATAAGTATGACGATGATCCAGTAGGTGAAGGTAATGTGAATAATGAGGAAGATCTTGTTTTCTCTACACCACCATGTTATGAGAGTGATCCACTTGTAGATACTTGTATGTAAATGAGAGATGATCATAATGAGGGAGACTATATCAGGCATAAGGTTCCTCGTATGAGGAAAAAGAGAAGATTCTTTTAATCGCACAACATGTATGAATTTTATTTTTTATTTTTTATATTTCATGTATGAACTTTTAATTTAAACATATCCAAATTCACATACTTGTTTTGTTTGTATTCTGCTTTGTTTTGTTCTTTGTTTAATGTTAGTGACATGTTGTTTGTATATTCTTAATTTGTCGCAGGAACAAGGATCGTGGAGACAAGGATTGTAATGATGAGGATTGTTGTCACGTGGATTGTAGTGATAGTAAGGGAAGCAAAAAGAAAGGTCGTGGGAAGACAATTTTGAAGAAGTTGATATTATTGAGAAATAATTTAGGAGGGAAAAAATTCTGGTAATATCATAACGGTTTATTCTTCCCACTTCTTATATACCTATCAATACTTAATTTAATTTTTATTAATTTGTTTAACTTTATTAGGTGGACTGGAATGTAAAAGGATAATCTACATGAAAATACGGTGCCATGTTTAGAAGCCACATCGGCCTTATTGTTAGGTAAGAGGTTCCAATTACGATAAAAAAATTGGAAAACAGAGGCCGATAATACATTGAGAAATGATATTTGGATGGAAGTACTGGTATGTATATGTCTAGTTGCTCCTATTGCTGTTTTTTGAAATATCTTGTTGCTGTTTTTTATTTGTATATATATTCTAATATCTTGGGTTTCTTATACTTTTGTAGACCACTTGGGTTTCTTAAGGCTGCCGGTGATTCACTCAAAACATTCAGGATCAGGTTGAATAGATGGCGTAAGAAAACTGGTGCAAATCATCCTCCTAAACAATATGTTGACGCAATCACACTTGAAGAATGGGAGGAATTTGTGCAGCATTGTACAACCGAGGATTTTGTGGTATTTTATAAATACGTTTAAATGTTGGAGTCATACAAACTATATATGTGTTATGGTTCACATTTGTTTACATTGTGTAGAAACTAAGCAATGGAAATAAGAAAAAAGCTTCAAATCAGAGGTGTCCATCACGCTGCTCACGTTTAGGATACGCTAGTTTAGAAGAAAAACTTGTAATTTTTCATCTCATTTAGTTCTTTATTTTAACTCTTGTGAATTAAGGATACTTGTAAATTTGTTTTAATTTGCTGCTTTTTGTTGTCTTATTGTGTAGCTTAAGGAGATGGCTTCGAAGGAAGCATCATTGCCCCGCTACACATTATATAGGGTTGCTCGCTTAAATAAGAAAGGCGAGGTTGATAATGAGAATGCTAGGCAAATTGTGGAAGAAATTGTAAGTTTGACATAGCGAGGATGATGTGTTTTTTATAGTTTTTTTTGTCAATGAACTAATCTCTGTTTTTTTAGACATTCTATGAACAAAATAGAGGGGTAGAGGAAAATGGCCGTGATGACATATTGGCCAAAGACTTGAAAAAATCTGAGCACCCAGGTCGTGTCACCGGTGTGGGTCATTTTATCTCACAAAGGGATTATTTCCCACAACAAAAACAACAAAAAAAAGTATGTCAAAATTTCTGAACACAATAAGGTCACAGAATCTTTGCGCACTATGCTAGAAAGGGTTGAAATGTTAGAAAAAGTAAAAGAAAAGGAGAAGGAGAAGGGGCAAACACGCATCTAGATTTGCCCACTCCCACCGGTAGCAAAGTTAGCTGCACAATTGCTGAAAAATTTCCAAAGGTATCACAACATTCTTTGCTTCTTTGATTTATTTCATCACTACTACTCTTTTATAAAAACTAGAATGTGTATTCTGAATAACATTTTCATTGGTATGTAGGGCACTAGTCGGTGTCTCTTGTTGTTAGCAGATCCGAATGAGCGCAAAGTTGCTTCCAGTCAAGTGTATAAACTTGTAGGTGATACGCTGAACAATAGTGCACTACCCCCCAAGCATTTGAGGGTTTTAATTGAGGTTCCATTTGATATGAATGTTGAATTGCCGGTACCCCAAGATGATCACTCCACCGTTGGAGAGGCTTTAGGAAGTCACGTTCCATGGCCAGAACACCTTATGGTTGTAGAGGATTTGGTATGTCATTTGATTTAGAAAATATTCATGTATAACAGTATATTTTGCTTGTGTTTTACGTATATTTTTTTAAACATTAAATGATTTGGTCAGATGCCTAATGGATCGAAATGGAACGGCAAGAGCACACCCAAAAAGACAGGGATAAATGCCAAGAAGCCAATTACAACACCTAAAAAGAATCCTGAAAACCATGAGCTTCGGCAGCCTTACTTCAAAGAAGTTGGCAGCCCCACTTCTTCCTGCAAAGCTCCATTGGTACGTATTGCAATTGTGTATGTTTTGCCCCTGCAACGTCCTTTTGCAATTGTGGATGTAATGACAACTAAGACAATTATAACTGAGTAGTTAGTAACTATTTCATTATTTAGTATTTGGCTGTAATGTAAGTTCTAAAATCTTGTTCTCTGTTTTATTGGAAAATGCTCTGCTCAGTCCAAAGAATCAATTTTGTCCCCATTGAAAAATCGTGGAAAATCTGTGTGCCTACCCAATAATGCAAATCTTCAAGTCCTAACTCCTAGTTGCAAGGCTCTTGATAAGTATATGAACAAGCAGACCAATGTAAGCTTCATCCTCTTGGTGGATCAAGATTTATTCAAAAATGGTTGTAGCCATCTAGTTGTTGAGAAATCACAAGTAAAGAACTTCTTTAATCACTTGGAACTAGATGCCTCAATCATTTGCTTATATATGAGGTACTTGATCAAACTATTATTCTTTAATTTCTATTTTATTAATTTAATTTTATTCATTTTGTCCATGTTATGTATTCATCATTCTGATATCTTGTGATTCTTTGATTTAAGTTACTTGTATCAACATTTTGTGATATCAAGAGACTTAAAAAAGAGGTTTTCATTCCTATCAACCTATAATCTGAAGAAGTTTGACAAAAAGAAAAGTGCGAAGCTTAGTGCCAAGGATGATGGAATAGAGATGATAGACGATATTTCAATAGAGCCCTCGCAGTACATAGCTAATGTGCTTAAATCGTGCAGCGATGATGTAGGGAAGTGGGTGCTGGCCCCTTGCAATGTTGGGTAAGCCTCTTGTTTTCTAAATTCTAATTATGTTAAGTTTAATGTTGTGTAAGCCTCTTCTTTAGATAGTAATTTTAGGTGTACTCACGTCTGTTCCTAGCTTTGTTGTTATCAGCTTTTAGCTTTAGTTATTGTACACTAATACATATAAATTGACTCCTCTGTATATGTTGTAATATATCATATTATCATATACATTTGTGTTTCCTTATAGTAATCAGCATGAGTTTTCAAGTCTTAAAGTGTACTTATTATTATTTTGTAGGCTCCATTGGGTATTGGTCATCATTGATTTCACCAAAGAGATTATATATTACATGGACCCCTTAAGGAAAAGTTTGCAAGTCAGAAAAGACTTGGTGGAAATGTTCAATTCGTAAGCAACTACATCTTACATGTTCTCTGTGTGTCTTTTTATATGTTTCAAAATATTCATTAATAAATAAATTTGTTTGATTTTTTTTAGAGCAATAACAACCTACAAGGGTACAAATAAGATAACCTATACTCAAAGGGAGCTGAATAAACCATTCAAATGGGTGCCCATTAAGGTATATTTAAGGATGTTGTACTCTCTAATTAGCTAGCTTACTGCTTACTGCTTCTGGTTTGAATTCTGGAGTTATTAGCTAGCTTACTGCTTGGTTTGAATTTGTGGTTATTAGCTAGCTTACTGCTTAATGCTTCTAGTTTGAATTTTGGAGTTATTAGCTAGCTTACTGCATGGTTTGAATTTGTGGTTACATATTCTATAGCACTACTATAGTATTGATGCTTTGATTGCATTTAAGGTGCTTATTATGTCGTTTAATCTTTTAATTTGGAATTTACAGTGTCCCAAGCAACCCAATCATACTGATTGTGGTTAATATGTCATGCGATATATGAAGGAAATCGTGCAATTGCACTATGGAGATGACATGATTCCACCATTGGTTTGTAATTTTCGTTATATGGTTTATGTTTACCACATATTTGATAATAAATATATCGTTTAGTTTATCAACACAATTCTAATTCCATTTTCTATTAAATTGTATAGTATTTTGAAGATTGCCAGTACACCTACTACTCCGATGAATTGCTGAATGAAGTCAAGGATGAATGGGCAACATATGTTTTGGACAAGTTACCTTAGCTTAGTTTTAAATTTAGGGAACCATATATATTTTTGAATGTGACTATGTAGCATCTATATGAACGAGCTTGTTTGGCCTTTTGTATGTATGGAGCCACTTGTTTTGGTTTGGGAGTTATCTATCTTAAATGTGTATTGACATTCACGTTTCTAATATATATAATTATGGCATTTATTTGTTGCAAAAAAAAAATGTTGACAATTTATTTAAATATATGGATATAGAAAATATTATAAATTAAAATATATATATATATATATATATATATACACTAAAGATCCGGTTCTTTTTAAAAAACTGAACAGCGATCATATATACTAAAGATCTCGGTTGATTTTTAAAAATTCAATAGTGATAATATATACTAAAGATCCCGGTTCATTATAAAAAACTCAACAGTGATCAAATATGTTAAAGATCCCGGTTCCTTGTATTTTATTGATCCCGGTTTCGTGTTTTTTAAAACACCTGAGATCACAAGTGTCAGACTTGTTATATCAGTGGATACAATCCCGGTTCGGAACCGGGATCAATGTGGGTGCGGAACCGGGATTTTTGAGCATTTTTGTTGTAGTGATTACTTCGAGATAATGTTGGATATTATCAAGTAATTTAAATACAAATCTATGAGTTTAATTGTGATGCATTCATGCATGGAGTTCGGATGATAGATCGAATTGTCACAGTTATTTTATAACCTGAGGAGGGCCTCTGGGAGCGCAAAACACGTCCTGCTTGATGACACGTTTATGTGTGATAAAAACGTGACCAGTGTGAGGATACTGATGATGTGATTATTACGTTGGAGTGTGACGTCTACGAGGTTGCGATGTTTTGAATCACTACCAAGCTTGAGCGTAATACATTCCAAGGAATAGTATTGAAGTGTACCCCGCAAAGGTACTGAGTACAAAAATTGTACATGAAGTTACAAGGATGGCCGTCCCTGAAGGGGGAAATAGTTTCTATGGAAGCTAGGAATGATCATAGGACATTCATACATCATGCCACTCATAAATAACTAAATGTTATTTGATTGATAACCTGAATGTGAGCATATTACGTGCATTTTTACTTGTCATTGACTATTATGTGTAATGACTTGTGTTTGATAACATGACTGATTGATATCTATCTTGCACATATTAATTGTTAAACCTTTACTCTCTTTCGATTATGTGTATGTTGTTGCTTATCCTCATGCCCTTGTAGGTGATGTCTCGCTATCTCGCCTGCATCGAGATCCACCCTCTCCCTAGTGGAGTGTGGGTCTATAAGGACCACCGAGCAGTGTATGAGGGTGAGGTAGAGTTGACCTTCTACCTGTAAGAACTACAATCGGTGGGTGAAATAACTAGAGAACACTAGGAGAACACCTAGAATGGGGGGTTGAATAGGTGTTAAAGAAACCTTGAAAGATTTTCAATCAAAACAAATCGAAACAATTAAAACGAACGATTGTTTTTTTAAGGTTTAAATACTGTTTTGGTCCTTTATCTTATATCTAGGTTTCAATTTGGTCCTCTAACTATTAAAAGAGTCAATTTAGTCCTCTATTTTTATGAAGTTTGTCAATGTTGCCCTTCCGTCATAACACCGTTAGAATTAATCAGAATATTCCAGATTCTTACTGGAGATTCCTTCAAACAGTGCATGCGTTGGCAACGGATTTTGCGACGGATTTTACTACGGATTAGCGACGGATTTTTTTTATAAAATAATAAAAAAAATTGAAAAATAATAAAAAATTCATATTTTTTATAAAAAAACTTAAAATATTTTTTAAAAAATTCTGCAATTTTTTTTAATATTTAAATATTTTTAAAAAAATAATAAAAATTTTCAGAAAAATTTTAAATAATCAGTAAAATATTTTAAAAACGAATTTTTCGTTTTTTTTCATAAAAATCATAAAAAAATTTCGTTTTTTTCACAGCTTCTTTTAAAATAATTTTTATGATTTTTTTTATTTTTACGAATTTTATATTAATTTTTAGAATATTAAAAATCCAAAAATAAAATTTTCATTAATTTTAAAAATATTTTACTGATTATTTAAAATTTTTCTGAAATTTTTTATTATTTTTTAAAAATATTTAAATATTAAAAAAAAATAAATTGCAGAATTTTTTAAAAAATATTTTCAGTTTTTTTAAAAAAAAATATGAATTTTTATTATTTTTCGAATTTTTGTATTATATTTTAAAAAATCCGTCGCTAATCCGTCGCAAAATCCGTTGCAAAATCCGTCGCCAACGCATGCACTGTTTGAAGGAATCTCCGGTGAGAATCTGGAATATTCCGATTAATTCTAACGGTGTTATGACGGAAGGGCAACATTGACAAACTTCATAAAAATAGAGGACTAAATTGACTCTTTTAATAGTTAGAGGACCAAATTGAAACCTAGATATAAGATAAAGGACCAAAACAGTATTTAAGCCTTTTTTTAAATCATATTGGATTTTCTTTTTATCATCATCGGTCCACTTATATTTGGGAATGAGTTGAGAAGCACCTTCTACTTGTTTTGAGGGAATGTGAGGACCATTCTCAACGGCTTCCCAAATATTCATATTTATGGCTTCAATAAAGATTCTCATTCTAACTTTCCAATAAGCATAACCCTCTCCACCAAACATAGGAAGGCGGTTTATTGAAGCACCTTCACCACCAAAGGGATTCGTAGAACCCATTGTAGTTTCCTCAAGGATCTTTACGAAAAAGCTCTATGCTCGTGTTTTCCGACCGAGTTCTAATACCAATTGTAAGAACTACAATTGGTGGTTGAAATAACTAGAGAACACTAGGAGAACACCTAGAAGGGGGGTTGAATAGGTGTTAAAGAAATCTTGAAAGATTTTCGAACAAAACAAATCGAAACAATTAAAACGAACGATTTTCACAAATTCTAAACCAGATAATCGATTATGAGAAGTGATAATCAATTATCATCTGACAGCAAATTTCAGATAATCGATTATGACAAGTGGATAATCGATTATTCACTGCAGAAACAGAAAAATCACTTTTCAATCGAAAACGAAAATCAATCAATTAACATATATGATCAGAGATAGCACATAATTGATTAACACCAAGATTGTTAATGATTACCTAGGTTATGAAAAAGGTTTTCCCCAAATCAATTAGAACAATTAAAACCTATTTCATTCAATTATGGAAAATTAATCTTTTTGAGGTTTTCAATCAAGAACAATATGAAATAACAAATATTAAAGAGTTAAGGGAAGATAAGCTTGCTTAGAGATTTATACTGGTTCACTCTCAACCACCGAGAGCTACATCCCCCTCTATCACAATAGAGAGAGTTTCTTCAATAAGGAATTAGAATTCTCAAATTACAAGTAATACGCCTCTCAAGACTCCCTTCTTGATAGCCTCCAAGAGATTCAAAATTTTCATGATCAAAGAATATGAAAAATAAGAACTTTGATCTTGTAAAAGTGAGAGAGAATGTTGAGAGAATAGTGTGACTTTGATCTTTCTAGAATGATATGAAAAATGAAGTTGTTGTTCACAATGAATAGAAAAAGGATTATATAGAATACCCAAAAGTTAGGAAACTTAAAAACTGATTTTGAGAAGTGAAAAACTGTTTTAAAAAGCTATTCTGCTCGTGATAGTCGATAAAACCTTTTAGATAATCGATTAAGCCTTTGTTGAAAGCTAATAATCGATTATGGCAACTAGATAATCGATTAAGACCTGATCAAACTCCTGATAATCGATTATTGCTTCCTCATAATCGATTATTGGCTGTAAAACTTGATTAAAAACTTGTTTTCTCAAAACAAAACCTTTTCTTTCAAACCTTTAAGCCACCTATTGATTTAGGTTAAGTGAAATACTCAAATTATAATATGATCATGCACTTGATAGAGATTCACTACCCTCTAATAAACTCTACCCAAAACTCATCAAACTCTAAGACTCAAAATAAAGATATTACAAACAATACACATATTGAATCTTAATGAGCTTGCTCTCTCTTCATCATAGTTGCTTGTTGTTCTTTGGTGAGCTTCTTCAAGACTTGAGCTTGATCAAAACATTTGTCATTATCAAAACCATGCACTTGCATAATAGATCTCACAATCTTCACATGCACATGCACACTAGATCTAACACTACCACCCTAATCCACTGATCCGTGTTCGTCCTCGTAGATTCAGGATCCCCATTATCTATACTATGCACATGCCACTCTTTTATACATATCATGGACCACCTCCTGCTCGACCTGCCCGTACATATCATCACTTTCGTTTTTGTTCTGTTTACCACTCTCACCCTTTTACCTCTCAAGTTATCCGGGAGGATACTTCCACACCTGATCCGACGAGTCCAGTCGGCGTTGCACCATCACCCGATCCAGTACCCGGTGGTAGGGTACCATCCCCGTCGGATGAGGTGGAGGAGGATCCTACCGAGGCAGGGAGCAGAGACAAGCCAATCGAGCACTCTACTGGTAGCCAGTGGGGGGATGATAACCCTTAGATGCGTGCTAAGTATAGGTAGTGTGGGTCAGGGGCCCGATTTGCAGCTGTTGAGGACCCTTTTGATGGATGGATAGATGCTTCTCTGATGACATGGACTACTGCTACTGCTGCTACTCCTGGATCAGTTCTCAAGCTGTTATTTTGAGATGTTATATATTGTACATATTTTTGAAAGCTCTAGAGTGTAGATCCTTTTCTTTTATACTTTCAGTTTCTTTTTATGGACTTGTATCTTGGACTCGGTTATCTAACCACTTGGACTATGTACCCATTTTACCACTTGTCTATATATATATATATATATATATATATATATATATATATATGCTATGTTTATATCTATTACTCATAGTCCTATGATTTTCCGCTTACTCTGATATTATTTAAAAAGGATTCAGTTATGCCATTGCAAAAGGAAAAATGTCTTAAGTTCTGAAATAATAAGAGATAGCTTCACTATTAATTTTAATAACAAAACTATGCTTAGTTTTAATGTCAAATGAAGGCTATCTCATTCTCTATTTTCTAAGTTCCTAAGTTATAATTTATTAATGCCAAAGGACGCCGAATCTAATGTTTAATCAATGAATAAATTATTTTACGAGATCCAAAGGATTTTGTGATTTGCACACCCGACCCATTAGAATTTCAAAGGAAAAGAAAAAAAATTATTTCCTAAAAATTCTAATACTTTATCAAGTCCATAATAAAAATTCCGGGTAATATATCTTTATTTATTCCTTAATTACTCGAGGATTAAAAGAGGGTGTTGCATATGATGTTAACGGCCAGTGTGTATAGGTTATTTAAAGGCCACGTGGGTTTGACGTTAATGTTTATGAACAGAGAAAGTTATCAGAGACTAACGTGAGTAGCTTTTTCCAAAGTGAAGAACTAAAGAGGAATTGTTGAAAAGTCATGGACTAAAGTGAAAGTAGTTTACAAAGTGAGGGACTAAAGTGACAGTTTAATCCTTAATTATATTTTCAGTTCTTGAATTTTAGGATCATTTTTTTTCAAGCCTTTATTTTTTTAATTTTAATTTTTCGAAGCTATTTTTTGTTTTTTTTGTTTTTTTGATAATTTTTTTATTTTTGCCATATACAGTACATTAAAAAAAACTTTAAAAAAATAAATATTTGGTTTATTTAAATTTTTAGTCCTAAATATAGGTGCTTTTTTTTTTGGAATTGATCCTTGAATTTCTTTTTTATATATTGTCGATGATATGCCGCGTCACTTTCGTAAAATCAACAAGTGACATGTTATATGGTATCACATAGCACCACATGTTTTTTTTTTATTTAAAAAAATCAATTCTTTAAAAAATAATTAATTGATTCGATTTTCTTTAAAAAAAAGAATTGATTTTTAATTATTTTAAAAAATTTCTGTAACACCCCTAATTTTCGTCTCCCGAATAATAGGAAATTAATAATAAAAAGTTTTATTATTAATTTATAGAAATTTTCCAAGTTTATGTTTTGTATTTAATTAGCCTTAAATATAAAAATAAGTTGAAATATTTTTATATGGCAAATAAATGCAAAATATAAGGATATTGCATTTTGGTCCCTGAATGAGGACCTAAAGGTAATATTAAAAAGGTTCTTGGAGGGAAAGATTTAAAAATATTAATTTTTAAATTTTGAACTAATCTAACCGGTTAGTAATGCCCTGTAACCGGTTAGACGATGAACCCAGAAACTGCGTTAGTGGATTTTGATGAGTAATCACTTGATTAATCCAAAATTCGCCACGATAACAGCCTGAATTGAGTGGAAAACCACGCGTCAGTGTGCATGTAAACGTGATTAGTCTATATATAGTGGAATTGTTGAAGAATGAGGTTGTTGATACTCTGATTTTGGGGAGAGGCTGTGATTTAGGGTTTCAGATTCGTGGAAGCAAATTCTCTTTCGTTCTTGAGTGTTGAGAGACGAGTGATACACGAACACGAAGCTTACATCCAGAGCTTCGTGTTGATACCAAATTTGTAAGACAAGAGTGTGTGTGGAAGGAGAAATCCATCTTGGAAGCTTGAGGTTTGAAGTCTGGGTTCTGTATTTTCCTGATCTGGGAGCTGAATTCAAGCCTTGATTTTGGTAAGTGTAGCTCACCATTAAGCCCCAAATCTTTTCTCTTTCCTAGTGCATGTTACCTATTTTGAGTCCTAATGGTTTTCCCCAATTTCTTTGGTCAATTGCTGTGTCAAATCCTCTGATCTTTGGACTCTGTTGGTGGAATTCGTGGCTGAGAGCAGAGCTGTGAGTTTATGTGAAATCTGGGGATTTTCTTCAAGTTCTGTGTCAAATCTTCATCAAATTCAGTCTTAAGGTATGGGAGAAGTCTACCTTATACTAGATTTAGACTAAAAGTTGAGTGAGTTAGGATTTGAGTTCACAACACTCAAAAAGGGCATTATGTGCATTATGGCACCAAGGCTTGGAGGCCAAAATCTTGCTCATTATGATTTTGAGCAACTTTATTTTGATGCATGCAAAGTATGTTGATGCTAAATTCTGAATTTGAAAGGTTGTTTTGAGTTTTGTTGTATTAAATTGTGTTTATGTGATTTTTATGCAATTTGATGCAAAAAAGCTTGATGCATGCACTTTGATTTTGTTTCTGTGAGGAAACATGTTGGTTAAGGTATATGAACCCTGTTAAATGCTGGAATTTGGTTAGATTTGAGAAACAAAGAAAATGATGTGTCAAAACTCTTAATTTAAGGGACTGACTGCATAATCTAACCGGTTACTCGATATTCGTAACTAGTTAGACACTGCAGAATTTCAAAGAAAATTAGTTTATCAAATCAGTCCTTAAGTCTTTTGGGGATTGTGCTTAAATCTATACTGTAATTCCATTATGAATAATCTGAATATAAAGTGTCATGGTTCAGATTTAGGGTAAAGGTTTATACCTTAATTCAATGAAATAATTTTCAAGAGAAAATTATGTATTATTGAAGATAAATGTGATTTTAATTTTGAATGATGGAAACTGTGATTTTTGAGGCATAAAACAAGGTTTAAATGGTGTATAGATTGGGTAGAGAATTCAAGAAAAAAGGGTTTTTCTGAATTGCAATGGTAAACAGTTCAGGTCTGTAATTCTAACCGGTTAGCATGAGACTGTAACCGGTTAGTACCTGAATCTGAAAAATAAAAAGTTAAGTTTTTGAATACCATTGATGTGGTTTTACCCAACCTAAGTTTTTAAAGACATGTTTTGAGAAAATTCAAAGGAGAATGTTTATGTTAAAGATTTTGCCTCAAATAAGTCATTCGAAATAGAAATTGGAATATTTCTAAATCACATTAATTAATGTAAAGATAAAACCAACCCTGATGTTTGTGCATACATATAGACTGGAAGTCTGGTTGGTATGAACGTTTATCATATTCTGGGAATATGAGGAGGGTACTCCGGGAGTACCAAATTATAACCTACTTGATGACACATTATAGATATGTGGCCATTATCCGGGACCTGGTTTTTATGCGTTCTGGGAACGTGGTGCACACTCCGGGAGTGATGCTTATTATCCAAGTATGGTTCGGCATTACGTTCTGGGAACGAATGTCGGTGTTCCGGGAACACAAGGGTGTATTGGATGGACGTCCAAGATGGACTTTAGAGGCCTCAGTTGTGGATAGAAAATCATACATCATGCCACTTGCATTATAAGAGTTATAATCTTGAAAACTGGTGTGCTCATATGTATTTGCATTATAATCTGTCCATGATATATTTGTGATTGTAAATTTTAGTCTTTATCAATTATGTATTTGTGTATACTTACTCCCTGTGCCCTGTTTAGATGATGGCCAGATACCTAGCTTGCATCGAGATACGCCCTATCCCTAGCGGTATATGGACGTATGAGGAGCACCGCGCCACTTTTGAGGGGGAGGTGAAGATCACTCTTTACCACCCTAACCCTCTGGTGCGGGTGCAACCTCGTCGATTTAGGATCCCATTAGTCTATACTATGCATGTTCCACCTTTTTATACATATAGAGGACCACCCCCGGCTCGACCTATGCGTCGTTTCCATAGTTTTCGTTTTAGAGCTGTCACTCGTTCTCATCCTTCCTCCCATAGAGTTGTCACTGAGGAGACTCCTTCTCCTGGTCCGACTGATTATGATAAGACTGCTTCTGCAGATCCTAGACCCAGTGGAGGGGTTTCTACACAGTCAGGCGAGGTCGAGGAGGACCCTGTGGAGGATGAGAGCGAGGAGGAGGTGCATGTCGAGCCGACTGTTTCTGCGAGAGGTGGACCCGCTGGTTCATAGGAGCCTGCATAGCCTAGATGTTTTGGATCCTAGATCCTAGGGATAGAGCTATGGAGGATCTGAGGAGCTGCTGAGGACACGGATGACTTGCTCTGGGACTTCTATTTTGGATTATGTTATATATTGTATATATTGAGAGGTCTTGGAGTGAGCTTTTAGTTTATGCAGCTAGTCTGTATATGTTTCATCAAAACTTGCTATCTCGACTTTTTATCACTAGCTATTGTCAGTACTGATGTGGTGTATGTTATGACTTTTCTATATATATATGATGTTTCTTTACCTCAGCAGTGCCCCATAAGTATTATTTTTACTTCCGCGAACTCTGATTTCTATTTAAAAAGGATTCGGCGATAAGTTTATGTTTTTGGTGTATTCAAAACCACTCGAGAGGCAAATGATATGTTTTAATAATAACTTCAAATAATGTTTTCTATAAATAAGGAAATGTTATCTCGAGAGTCTTTTCGAAGCTAAGATATTATAAAGCCGAATTCAAAAACTGGTTTATATTACAAAAGGTTTATGTACGAGCAAGTATAAGTTTTAAAAATGAAAAATTTTCTAGTCCTAATTTTGATAGCAAGTATTCAACTATTGGAAATATTAATTATTTTCAAGTTAAAAAGAGAGCGTCACACCTTTGGTGGTATCAGAGCATTGGTCCTGTCCCTCATGGCCCCGAAGATGCAGCTAAGTATGATATTCAATGTTGATTGAATATGTTTTGAGTAAGTTAGTAGCAGTATTTATGTTTAAAGACCTTTTTAGTAACCCCAAAGCCCATAGTGCAGGTCTTTCTATGGCAACCCGGAATAGAAATATTACTAATTAAATGTTAGAACGAATCACGACCGTGCTGGAAGCCATGCAGCAGCAGCAGAGACAACAACCATCTCAAGGGAGAACTGGAAACCCATCTGCTGGGAACATGGCGAATCATGATGCTAAGACTCTATCGGAGTTCAGGAAGTGCAATCCGCCAAGGTTTGAGGGAGGATATAACCCTGATGAGGCGAACAAGTGGTTGTATGAGATTAACAAGATTTTCCGAACTCTGGAGTGTTCTGATGAACAGAAGGTGACCTATGCAATTTACATTCTTCATGGGGAAGCTGAAAACTGGTGGGATCACACGGTCCAATTGCTGAATTTTGAAAGGAGAGCAATCAACTGGGGAGTATTTATGGAAAAATTCCTTAATAAATATTTTCCAGAAGATTTGCGAAGAAAGAAGGAAGTGGAATTCATGCAATTGAAGCAGGAGGATATGAGTGTAGGGGAGTATGCTGCCAGATTCGAGGAGCTGATAAAGTACTCTCCCTATTACTTGAATAACCCTGATGAAAGGAGTAAGTGTGTGAAGTTTGAAGTTGGGCTAAGGCCGGAGCTGAAGTCTATCTTCAGTTATCAAAAGATTCAGAGTTTCCCTGCACTTGTGGATATGTGAAGAATGTATGAAGATGATAAGAAGGCGGAGCTGATAGGAAGCCAAGTGAAAGGGGTTGGACAGAACTATGGACCACAGAGGAAGAAGAAGTTTGATCATCGAAGTAATGGTCCATATTCTAAGAACAAGGGTAAGGGCAAGGCAGTGATGGATAACAGGAACACGTCTCGCGATAATGCTCCTTATTGCGAGAAATGCAAGCGTTATCATCATGGTCAGTTTTGCTGGTCCACAGGAGGATGCTTCAAGTGTGGAAAACAAGGTCACTTTGCTCATGAATGCAAAGAATCTGCAAAGGGAGATGTAAAGGGATCTGCTGGAAAGCCTGTGGTACAAGGAAGAGTATTTACCCTGAGTGGTAGCGAAACAACCCAAACCCCGAATCTCGTGCAAGGTAATTTTCTGCTTAATAACCAACCTTGCAAAATCATGTTTGATTCTGGAGCTACACATTCTTTTGTTTCCCCTGAATGTGTGAATAGGCTGAATCTTGTTGTTTCTGATTCACCCTGCTATCTTAGCATAGATACCCCTACAGGAATACCGATCTTCACCGCTAAAGTCTGTTTAGGGTGTGATGTAGAAATTTTGGGTCGTCTTTCGAAGGTAGATTTGGTTTGTCTTCCTAATTTACAATTGGATGTGATCTTGGGAATGGATTGGTTGATGAAGAACCAAGTGATCATCAATTGTGAGGAAAAGACAATTCAATATAGGACCCTTGAACCGGAGGGTTATATGTGTTTATTCTCGGCTTCGGGAGAAGAAGAGTCGATGCCGATCGAGGAGATTCCGGTAGTGAGAGAATTTCCGGAAGTATTTCCTGAAGAGATACCAGGATTACCTCCGAAGCGAGAGATAGAGTTTGGGATTGACTTAGTCCCTGGAGCTGGTCCCATCTCTATTGCTCCTTATAGAATGGCACCACCAGAAATGGCAGAGATGAAGAAGCAAATCGAGGAACTATTGCAGAAGCAGATGATCAGGCCAAGCGTTTCGCCTTGGGGAGCTCCATTACTGTTCGTAAAGAAGAAAGATGGGAATATGAGGATGTGTGTGGACTACAGGCAGCTGAATAAGGTCACTATTAAGAATAAGTATCCCTTGCCAAGGATTGATGACCTTATGGACCAAGTGAGGGGAGCTGCAGTATTCTCCAAGATTGATCTGAGGTCGGGTTATCATCATATCAGGATAAAGGAGGAGGATATACCCAAGACTGCATTTCGATCTCGATACGGTCATTATGAGTATGTTGTGATGCCGTTCGGATTGACTAATGCACCTGCTATTTTCATGGACTATATGAACCGGATCTTTAGACCATATTTGGATTTGTTTGTGGTGGTATTTATTGACGATATTTTGGTCTATTCTAAAAATCCGGAAGAGCATGAAGAGCATCTCAGGATTGTGTTAAAGGTCCTGAAGGAGAAGCAATTATATGTCAAGCTTACGAAGTGTGAGTTTTGGTTGAATGAAGTGAAGTTTCTGGGGCATGTGATCTCTAAAGAAGGAATTGCGGTGGATCCAGCGAAAGTAAGTTCAGTGCTAAGTTGGGAACAACCTAAGACTGTGACAGAGGTGAGAAGTTTCCTAGGGCTGGCTGGATACTATCGTAGATTCATAGAAGGATTTTCAAAGATTGCATTACCTTTGACTAAGTTGACTCGGAAAGATCAACCGTTCGTGTGGGACGATCGGTGCGAAGTTAGTTTCTGTGAGTTGAAGGAAAGGTTAACATCGTCTCCTGTGTTAATCTTACCTGATCCTCACAAGAGTTTTGAAGTTTACTGTGATGCATCTAAGCAAGGACTGGGTTGTGTATTGATGCAAGAAGGAAGAGTAGTGGCTTATGCATCGAGACAATTGAAGAATCATGAAGCAAATTACCCGACACACGATTTAGAATTGGCTGCGATCGTGTTTGCCTTAAAGATATGGAGACATCATCTCTATGGCACTACATTCCAAGTATTTAGTGACCATAAGAGTTTGAAATATATGTTCGACCATAAAGAGTTGAACATGAGGCAAAGAAGATGGATGGAGTTTTTGAAAGATTACGACTTTAAACTCCACTATCATCCGGGTAAAGCGAATGTGGTTGTAGATGCTTTGAGTCGGAAGGCAATCCACATAAGTGCGATGATGGTTAAGGAAGCAGCGTTGATTGAGGAATTCAGAGACTTGAGCTTGTTGACACAAGTGGAGCCATCAAGTATCAAGTTGGGGATGTTGCAAATCACAAACGAGTTCTTGGAGAGGATTCAGGAGTTGCAACGAGCAGACGAAGAATTGATGGACAAGAGGAAACTAGGTTCAGAAGGAAGGGAACCTGATTTCAAGATTGGGCAGGATGGAATCCTTCGTTTCAGGACAAGGATTTGTATACCAAGAGATCAGGAAGTTAGAAGATTGATTCTTGACGAAGCCCATAAGAGTCGGATGAGTATGCATCCTGGATCAACCAAAATGTATCAAGACTTGAAGAAGATGTTTTGGTGGTCTGGATTGAAAAAGGATGTGGCAGAATATGTGGCGGCGTGTTTGATTTGTCAGAAAGCGAAGGTAGAACATCAGAAACCGGGAGGACAGTTGCAACCTCTGAGGATTCCCCAATGGAAGTGGGATAGTATCTCAATGGACTTTGTGTCTGGTTTGCCGAGGACAGCAGCAAATCATGATGCAATCTGGGTGGTTGTGGACAGGTTAACCAAGTCTGCGCATTTTATTCCGATAAATATGCGTTATCCTTTGAACAAGCTTACCCAGATCTATATCAAGGAGGTAGTTCGTCTTCACGGAGTGCCTCCGAGTATTGTGTCAGATCGAGACCCTAGATTTTCGTCACAATTCTGGAAAAGTCTGCATGACGCTATGGGAACAAGGTTGAAATTGAGTTCTGCGTATCATCCACAGACGGATGGCCAGACGGAGAGAACAATTCAATCTTTGGAAGATGTATTGCGAGCGTGTGCACTTGAAGAACAAGGAAGTTGGGATCAAGTGTTACCTCTTGCAGAATTCACATACAACAACAGCTATCATGCGAGCATTGGAATGACACCGTTCGAGGCGTTGTATGGAAGGAAGTGTCAAACCCCGCTATGTTGGTTCCAAGTGGGGGAGAACCTGATGGTTGGACCAGAGATGGTACAGCAAACATCTGAGAAGATTAAGATGGTTCAGGCAAAGATGAAAGCGGCTCAGAGTCGTCAGAAGAGTTATGCGGATAAGAGGAGAAAACCATTAGAGTTTTCTGAGGGCGATCATGTGTTCCTTCGGGTAGTCCCGATGAAAGGAATCAGTAGAGCTTTGAGAACCCGAAAGCTTTCGCCTAAGTGTATAGGTCCATATCAAATCCTTAAGAGAGTTGGTCTTGTTGCTTATCAATTGGCTTTACCACCCTCTTTATCCAATGTGCACAACGTCTTTCACGTTTCGCAATTAAAGAAGTATGTGCATGACCCATCCGTTATTCTGAAACTCCAACCTGACGACCTAACTCTGAAGGAAAACCTGACCTTTGAGACCAGACCAGTTCAAATAGAAGATCGTGAAGTCAAGCATCTCAGGGGAAAGGAAATACCTTTGGTTAAGGTGATATGGGAAAATGCTGACGTATCCGAAGCTACATGGGAATTAGAGGAGAAGATGCGTCAAGCGTATCCGGAGTTGTTTTTGTAAACTAGAATTTCGGGGACGAGATTCCTTTTAAGTGGGGGAGTAGTGTAACACCCCTAATTTTCGTCTCCCGAATAATAGAAAATTAATAATAAAAAGTTTTATTATTAATTTATAGAAATTTTCCAAGTTTATGTTTTGTATTTAATTAGCCTTATAAAAATAAGTTGAAATATTTTTATATGGAAAATAAATGCAAAATATAAGGATATTGCATTTTGGTCCCTGAATGATGACCTAAAGGTAATATTAAAAAGGTTCTTGGAGGGAAAGATTTAAAAATATTAATTTTTAAATTTTGAACTAATCTAACCGGTTAGTAATGCCCTGTAACCGGTTAGACGATGAACCCAGAAACTGGGTTAGTGGATTTTGATGAGTAATCACTTGATTAATCCAAAATTCGCCACGATAACAGCCTGAATTGAGTGGAAAACCACGCGTCAGTGTGCATGTAAACGTGATTAGTCTATATATAGTGGAATTGTTGAAGAATGAGGTTGTTGATACTCTGATTTTGGGGAGAGGCTGTGATTTAGGGTTTCAGATTCGTGGAAGCAAATTCTCTTTCGTTCTTGAGTGTTGAGAGACGAGTGATACACGAACACGAAGCTTACATCCAGAGCTTCGTGTTGATACCAAATTTGTAAGACAAGAGTGTGTGTGGAAGGAGAAATCCATCTTGGAAGCTTGAGGTTTGAAGTCTGGGTTCTGTATTTTCCTGATCTGGGAGCTGAATTCAAGCCTTGATTTTGGTAAGTGTAGCTCACCATTAAGCTCCAAATCTTTTCTCTTTCCTAGTGCATGTTACCTATTTTGAGTCCTAATGGTTTTCCCTAATTTCTTTGGTCAATTGCTGTGTCAAATCCTCTGATCTTTGGACTCTGTTGGTGGAATTCGTGGCTGAGAGAAGAGCTGTGAGTTTGTGTGAAATCTGGGGATTTTCTTCAAGTTCTGTGTCAAATCTTCATCAAATTCAGTCTTAAGGTATGGGAGAAGTCTACCTTATACTAGATTTAGACTAAAAGTTGAGTGAGTTAGGATTTGAGTTCACAACACTCAAAAAGGACATTATGTGCATTATGGCACCAAGGCTTGGAGGCCAAAATCTTGCTCATTATGATTTTGAGCAACTTTATTTTGATGCATGCAAAGTATGTTGATGCTGAATTCTGAATTTGAAAGGTTGTTTTGAGTTTTGTTGTATTAAATTGTGTTTATGTGATTTTTATGCAATTTGATGCAAAAAAGCTTGATGCATGCACTTTGATTTTGTTTCTGTGAGGAAACATGTTGGTTAAGGTATATGAACCCTGTTAAATGCTGGAATTTGGTTAGATTTGAGAAACAAAGAAAATGATGTGTCAAAAGTCTTAATTTAAGGGACTGACTGCATAATCTAACCGGTTACTCGATATTCATAACTAGTTAGACACTACAGAATTTCAAAGAAAATTAGTTTATCAAATCAGTCCTTAAGTCTTTTGGGGATTGTGCTTAAATCTATACTGTAATTCCATTATGAATAATCTGAATATAAAGTGTCATGGTTCAGATTGAGGGTAAAGGTTTATACCTTAATTCAATGAAATGATTTTCAAGAGAAAATTATGTATTATTGAAGATAAATGTGATTTTAATTTTGAATGATGGAAACTGTGATTTTTGAGGCATAAAACAAGGTTTAAATGGTGTATAGATTGGGTAGAGAATTCAAGAAAAAAGGGTTTTTCTGAATTGCAATGGTAAATAGTTCAGGTCTGTAATTCTAACCGGTTAGCCTGAGACTGTAACCGGTTAGTACCTGAATCTGAAAAATAAAAAGTTAAGTTTTTGAATACCATTGATGTGGTTTTACCCAACCTAAGTTTTTAAAGACATGTTTTGAGAAAATTCAAAGGAGAATTTTTATGTTAAAGATTTTGCCTCAAATAAGTCATTCAAAATAGAAATTGGAATATTTCTAAATCACATTAATTAATGTAAAGATAAAACCAACCCTGATGTTTGTGCATACATATAGACTGGAAGTCTGGTTGGTATGAACGTTTATCATATTCTGGGAATATGAGGAGGGTACTCCGGGAGTACCAAATTATAACCTACTTGATGACACATTATAGATATGTGGCCATTGTCCGGGACCTGGTTTTTATGAGTTCTGGGAACGTGGTGCACACTCCGGGAGTGATGCTTATTATCCAAGTATGGTTCGGCATTACGTTCTGGGAACGAATGTCGGTGTTCCGGGAACACAAGGGTGTATTGGATGGACGTCCAAGATGGACTTTAGAGGCCTCAGTTGTGGATAGAAAATCATACATCATGCCACTTGCATTATAAGAGTTATAATCTTGAAAACTGGTGTGCTCATATGTATTTGCATTATGATCTGTCCATGATATATTTGTGATTGTAAATTTTAGTCTTTATCAATTATGTATTTGTGTATACTTACTCCCTGTGCCCTGTTTAGGTGATGGCCAGATACCTAACTTGCATCGAGATACGCCCTTTCCCTAGCGGTATATGGACGTATGAGGAGCACCGCGCCACTTTTGAGGGGGAGGTGGAGATCACTCTCTACCACCCTAACCCTCTGGTGCGGGTGCAACCTCGTCGATTTAGGATCCCATTAGTCTATACTATGCATGTTCCACCTTTTTATACATATAGAGGACCACCCCCGGCTCGACCTATGCGTCGTTTCCATAGTTTTCGTTTTAGAGCTGCCACTCGTTCTCATCCTTCCTCCCATAGAGTTGTCACTGAGGAGACTCCTTCTCCTGGTCCGACTGATTATGATAGGACTGCTTCTGCAGATCCTAGACCCAGTGGAGGGGTTTCTACACAGTCAGGCGAGGTCGAGGAGGACCCTGTGGAGGATGAGAGCGAGGAGGAGGTGCATGTCGAGCCGTCTGTTTCTGCGAGAGGTGGACCCGCTGGTTCATAGGAGCCTGCATAGCCTAGATGTTTTGGATCCTAGATCCTAGGGATAGAGCTATGGAGGATCTGAGGAGCTGCTGAGGACACGGATGACTTGCTCTGGGACTTCTATTTTGGATTATGTTATATATTGTATATATTGAGAGGTCTTGGAGTGAGCTTTTAGTTTATGCAGCTAGTCTGTATATGTTTCATCAAAACTTGCTATCTCGACTTTTTATCACTTGCTATTGTCAGTACTGATGGGGTGTATGTTATGACTTTTCTATATATATATATGATGTTTCTTTACCTCAGCAGTGCCCCATAAGTATTATTTTTACTTCCGCGAACTCTGATTTCTATTTAAAAAGGATTCGGCGATAAGTTTATGTTTTTGGTGTATTCAAAACCACTCGAGAGGCAAATGATATGTTTTAATAATAACTTCAAATAATGTTTTCTATAAATAAGGAAATGTTATCTCGAGAGTCTTTTCGAAGCTAATATATTATAAAGCCGAATTCAAAAACTGGTTTATATTACAAAAGGTTTATGTACGAGCAAGTATAAGTTTTAAAAATGAAAAATTTTCTAGTCCTAATTTTGATAGCAAGTATTCAACTATTGGAAATATTAATTATTTTCAAGTTAAAAAGAGAGCGTCACAATTTCAATTTCTTTTAGTTTTAAAATTCATGTGGCAGCACGCCACATGTTACCTATTAATGTGATGAAGGTGATGTGACATGTTGTTAACCATATCATCACTTCATTGATAAAAGGATCATTTACCAATGTTTAAGCAATGTTCACAAACCCAAAATGTAAAAGGAAAAAAAAAGTTCAAGGATCAATTCTAAAATAGCACATAAGTTTAGTGACTAAAAACTTAAATAAGCCTTAAAAAAATTATTTTTAGTTTTAAAAAAAAAAGGATTGGAGAGAGATCATGTTCGCCCACGTGACATCACGTAACTAACCTTTTATGTCTCACTAGGATATTGGTGTGGCATGTCAGTAAAATTTGGCTAAAATAATAGAAGGAATATATGACAAACACACAAGTAATTTTGGGGTATTGACATCGGAAAAGAAAAAAGAACAAAAACTTATGACAAAACGATTCTAAAATTCAATAATTAAACACATAATTAAATCCAAGAAATATTGCGAGTTGGATGACGGAGAAATGCTAAGATATTGTCTATGTTCGTGGGGGAACAATCAGGCATTAAAACTAGAAGTTGTTAGAAGTAATGCATTTAATGATAAAAAAAATTGTAAAATGGATCAAAATTCACACAAATCAATGTTTATTACATGTTTAAAGAGTTTAAAGAATTCAGAGAAATAATTGTCACCCAATCTTGTAATTATGACATCCCATAAAAAAAAAATTTTCCAAAAATACTTTTGTCTTATTCTATCCCCAAACTCGATTACGAGTTTTGACCCTCCACATCCCATCCTTAAACTCACAGAGAGTCACCCATCACGCCACTTTTATTGAATCATGGCACATAAGTTCCTGAAAGACCAAGAAGCTCTAATAATTTATTCGATGCGATCATGATTGAGTTTATGCCTTTTACAATCGTCCTTTACAATCGTGACTCAGTTTACGACATCGACAATAGTGAGGGTGTAAGGGCAGTTGTGATTGGGTTCACGACCTTAACCTTCGTGACTCTAATCATGACCCTCCTCATAATCATGAAGCAAGTTATCCCATTTATCATTGTATTGGTTCTGGCTTCTAGCATCCCATGGCTTCAACAATAGTTCTCCACCACTTCCACCTTAGTTCTTCACTTCCACCGGAACTTTTACCATTTATGAGGTACATGATTTTTATTTGGCCATTTATGACCTTTCACCATCATTACTGTTGAACATATAATTTCATAATTGTGGAACAGACGAGAGTGTGAAAAAGGGGTGTAGCAGAAGACAAAGAATCAAAGGAAGCAGCTTGCGGGGATTACTTGATCTGTACTAACCAGCTTGCGGAGGGTATTAAACCGAGCTCAAGCTCGGTTAGTTGATAAGCAAGCTAACAGCAAGGACATGGGATAGCTCGGTTCAAACTTGGCTCGGTTAGTTGATGAGCAAGCTAACAATGAGGACAGCTAGCTAAAGCTCGGATCAATCTCGGTTAAAGCCCAACTCGGTTTGTTGGTGATCAAGCTAATAGCAAGGACATAAACTCGGTTCATGCTCGGTTCGTTGATAAGCGAGCTAGCAGCAAGGACAGCTAGCTTATGCGGAGAAGGAGTAGTTATTTAAACTAATTTTACTTAACCTTAGTTAGTTGTAGAAATCTAACTATAGTCAGAAGTTAGTTACTCTCTAACCAACTATATATATACATTCAGCTTGTAATAGTTAGTTGAGTTAGCAATACAATTTTAGAAATTCCTTTTATTCTCTCTCTATTTCCTCCAACTACTTTTCTTCTACGATCTTCCTCTTCTTCTTCGATTAAACATTCTTCTTCCTATTTGATTCATCAATCTTTGAATAAGTTTCAATACTGATTATATGTTGATTTATGAAGTAATTTATTTCTTTTACATAAGCATTTCATTAATAATTAATAATCATACAAATAGCAAACATGAATTATTATTAATTTTATCTAAATTGCATAATCAACAAATTCAAAATGAGGAATAAAAGTTAAAACAAAAAGGACTTTAATTTTTTCTGACTAATGAAACAGACTTGCTAATTAATAGTCTCTTTACTGTCTCTATGGAAATTTCTATTATTGGTACCTATCGGTTATCAGATTCAGGAATCTGATGAGGCAAGAAAGAAGTTCACAAATGCTCAATGTAAAAGCATTGTATCCAAATTTCACAAATACAAAAAAAAAATACATTTGGCAGTGCATCTCAAACTCCTGATGGTATGATAAAACTATAATTCACAATACTAAAACAGTTGCATAAGACTTTAGTCAAAATATAAGACACCTAGCATTTTACTGAATTACTTATGGATTAAGCTTACTAGCCGAGATTGAGCTTGCTGTCTTGCTGTCTTACTTTAACCGAGATTGATTTCATCAACTAGCAAGGACAGCGAGCTTACTAACCGAGCTTGAGCTTGCTGTCTTGGTGCCCGAGCTTGAACCGAGTTTGATAAAAATGAACTTGCAATTACTGCGAGCTTACTAACCGAGCTTGAGCTCAGTTTAATATAGATACTACTCCTCAGCATAAGCTAGTTGTATTGCTGTCAGCTCGCTCATCAACTAACCGAGCTTGATCTGATCGTGAACCGAGTTTGATGAAAATAAACTATCATGGATAGCGAGCTTACTAGCCGAGCTTGAGCTTGTTTTCTTGCTGTCTTGCTTTAACCGAGATTGATTTCATCAACTAGCAAGGACAGCGAGCTTACCAACCGAGCTTGAGCTTGCTGTCTTGGTGCCCGAGCTTGAACCGAGATTGATAAAAACCAACTAGCATGGACGACGGCTTACTTACCGAGCTTGAGATCGGTTTAATATAGATAGATTTCTACATCTAATGTTAAGTAAAATTTATTTAATTAATTACTACTCCTCAGCAGAAGCTACCTGTCTTGCCGTCAGCTCGCTCATCAACAAACTGAGCTTGAACCGATCTTGAATCGAGTTTGATGAAAATCAACTCTCATCTATAGCGAGTTTACTAGCCGAGCTTGAGCCGAGATTGAGCTTGTTGTCTTGCTTTAACCGAGATTGATTTCATCAACTAGCAAGGACAGCGAGCTTACGAACCGAGCTTGAGCTTGCTGTCTTGGTTCCCAAGCTTGAACCGAGTTTGATAAAAATGAACTTGCAATTACTGCGAGCTTACTAACCGAGCTTGAGCTCGGTTTAATATAGATACTACTCCTCAGCATAAGCTAGCTGTCTTGCCGTCAGCTCGCTCATCAACTAACCAAGCTTGATCGGATTGTGAACCGAGTTTGATGTAAATCAACTATCATGGACAGCGAGCTTACTAACAGAGCTTGAGCTTGTTGTCTTGCTGTCTTGCTTTAACCGAGATTGATTTCATCAACTAGCAAGGACAGCGAGCTTACCAACCGAGCTTGAGCTTTCTGTCTTGGTGCCCGAACTTGAACCGAGATTGATAAAAACCAACTAGCATGGACGGCGAGCTTACTTACCGAGCTTGAGATCAGTTTAATATAGATAGATTTTTTTTACAACTAATGTTAAGTAAAATTTATTTAAATAATTACTACTCCTCAACATAAACTACCTGTCTTGTCGTCAGCTCGCTCATCAATTAACTGAGCTTGAACCGATCTTGAATCGAGTTTGATGAGAATCAACTATCATCTACAGCGAGTTTACTAGCCGAACTTGAGCCGAGATTGAGCTTGCTGTCTTGCTATCTTGCTTTAACCGAGATTTATTTCATCAACTAGCAAGGACAGCGAGCTTACTAACCGAGCTTGAGCTTGCTGTCTTGGTTCTCGAGCTTGAACCGAGATTGATTTCATCAACTAGTCGAGCTTATTAATTGAGCTTGAACCGAGCTTCATTTCATCAACTAGCAATTACAACGAGCTTACTAGCCGAGCTTGAGCTTTCTGTCTTGCTTTCCAAGCTTGAACCGAGCTTGATTTCATCAACTAGCAAGGACAGCGAGCTTACTAACCGAATTTTAATATTATTCATTTTTTCCACCAAATTTTACAGTTTATTTCTTTTACAACACAATTTCTACTAAAAATAATTTTACACATTATTTTATATACTTTTTTATTACATTCTATTCGTTATGACCCGTCTTGAGGACAGGTCGACTTACTAGTTTTATTAGTTAGTCCAAACATGTAGATAATAAAAAATCATATTTTACCTATTAATGTTGACGTGAGACTTTTTAATCGGTCCTATGTATAAAGGTTGTTTCAATGACGGAGCGTCAAGTCGATAGTGCTGAGACATGGCTTCCGTTCAATTTTTTTATTTTCATATCAATATATTGGTTTGGTTGTTGCAGCTGAGTGGTTTGTGTGAGGTATTGCAAAGCCGGGATTAAAGTTCAAATCTCCCTCGTAATTTTTTTTTATTCCTTCTTGTTAACGGGAAATCTAAATCGACAAAAGGTTGCGAATGTCGGATGTATAAGTGACGTCGACGGAAGTGTACTTAAACATTTTTGTTTAAAAGTGACTTCAAGGGAGGTGAACGTGCAATCCGACAATGGGTAGATTTCGACGAAAAGGATGTGTGTCGACGACATAAGTGATGTCGAGGGAGGTGTACTTAAGTGGCATGACTTAAAAGTGACTTCGAAGGACGTGAACGTGTGTGGACAGAAGGAAGAGGCGGAAACAAGAGGTCTGTGTCGAAGGAATGTTGGCGCAAAGAAAGAGGAGTCAGAAACGTCATGTCAGCATTGGGAACGGAAGAGTAATTATGGAGGCATTTAATGCTCCTTGTGGCTATAAAATCCTCATTTTTATCAAGAAAAGCCACGAGTTACAATGAGAAAACTTAAGGAATGCCTTCATGAGTTCTGGAAAGAGGAAAAAAGATTCATATTCCACATAAACATGAGTCCACCAAAGGCCAAACATGTGGGATTAAGGTGTTCGGGTGAGGACAAGGAAATGAAGAAACGTCCACCCCGAATACCTCCTTTATCCTCTTGAATAGCGAAAGGCTAAACATGGGGGATTACGTAGAACCCATTTCTGATGCGTCGGGTCACAGCAAAGAACTCCGAATTGGAGGAAGCAGTGAACCTGATAAATAAGCATTGGAAAGGTCTTTGTAATCCCATAGGCCAAGGTTTGTATCCTGCTAGGATCGACTACGACCGTCTTTCCTATTGAAGAGTTAAAGGAAATAAGTCCTTTGACGACATTCTACTAGAAACGTCGGGGGCATGTTTTTTTATTGAATGCTGGTGAAACAACGTTTAGTTGAATTACATGTCACCAATATCAATCGAATGCGTCTGAGGCCGACAGCAGGTCGAAAGTCTATTTCGACAAGAGGCCTGTTTGTCGAAAGGAGCTTGATGTCGGCTGACATCTCAGAACCAAGAGACGGGAGCACAACAACGTCAATGCTTCGAGCAACAAAGAGACTTAGACAAGAGTCAAAGAGTTGCAGTCGAAGAAAAGTGCCAGTCGAAGGGATCTCAACAAAGATGTCACCACGGGGTTCGACAGAAGTATCCACTAAGCCCAAACCATGACATGGGCAGTTGCATCGTGGGGGATAGCATAGTGGGTAGTTAATAGATCGTGGGTTTTGCAGTTATGCAGAACGTGCAAGAATGCTTTGTAAATAGTTTTCGGATTCCTATGCCTATAAATAGGAAGTCCTTAGGTTGTAATCGGGGTCGGTTGCTAGGTTGACACACATAGGCCAAAATCCTAAACGTCTCACCAGAGCAGACAAACGGAGAAACACCATTATAAAGAACCTCAACCTTCCATCCATTTAACTTTCGATGCAATCTTTACTTTTCCCTGCACTTTTAATTACATGCAATTTACTTTACTGCAAATTTTAATCGCTTTCCTTTTCGATTCCAAGTCATTTACTTTACTGCGCCTTTTGAATTTCACCGCATCGTGTTCTTGGTGTCGGTTTTATCTTACTCGCATTTACTTCTACGCTGTTCAAACACAAATACCCAAAAATACCAAAAAAAACGGTCAAGTTCCTTTTACAAGATTACCACATAACCTGTCGTTACCCACACCCCACACATCACCGTCAGTTCGGCAGGCGTCGGACGAAAAACCCGCAAACAAAATTGGCACGCCCAGTGGGACAGGTTCAGAGTAACTTGTGCTTGTTTGTATGCGTTTGAGAAGTGGCATAACTTTGCCATCTTCGTCATCAATGGTCGTTACAAGTCAAGGTGGTCAACAGACCACCGTTATTTCAGAAATTATTACGCCAAGTGTTTCGACAAGTGCTCCTCAAATGACCGGAGGAAGCGGTTCCGCCGTGGAATCAACTTCCGTAACCACAATTCAACGGCCAAATAATGGCCCAAACAGGGGAAACCTCACCAGTGGGTTATACTTTTGGTAGCAGTTTAAATACTGGAGGACAAGTTCCTCCGTATGATTTGCCACCTGGTTTTGTTCCAGGATCGACGTTGACATGGCCTTTGAGTAGTTCGATAGGCAGTACTAATGCAACGACGGGGGCCACTAACATGGCCTTTATGCGTTCTGCTACGGACATGGCTGGTACGAGTAACGGTTCAAGATACATGCCTATCAATCCCATTACGCATATCCGTCAACAAATCGAAGAGGCTAATGTACAACTGGTCGATCAATTGACGGCTCAATTGGGTTCGGTTATCAACCCAGTGATGTTGGTGACAAATGAGACTTGCGGTAAAATTGCACAATACATGAAAAGGTTAAACCAAGTCTTAGGTGTCGATGGCAATGAGCATAGCGAGTCCGTTAATACTCCACCTGTTGATAGAAATTTACCAAGGCAAATATTGGTACAGAGTTATCCTGATGGCCAAGATGTACGACACACTGCTCGAGTGTTGTCACCACAGCAAGATAGTAGAATTCCGACTACGTGGGATCATGTCCGTACTAACCCAATGTTTAGTGCAGGTAATACGATGCCGGAGAACCAGCAAATGGTCTTTCATCCAGGTGTCGAAGCACCTCAACATGTTCAAAATCCGGCGCAAGTTGCATTCATGCAAAGGGGAGAAGATCTTCAAGCAGCACTAGCAAGGCAGAATTTGGCTCGACATTTGCTTAGACAAGGAAGAGAGACACGAGTCGAACCGGACGATGTGAATCGAATAGTTGAACAAGCACTGAGTCGTATTGGTTTCAACGTTGGCATGGCTAATCAACCACATTTCAATTCACCCTTTCCATAATGGGTACAGTTGGCAGAAATCCCAAGAGGAATAAAGGTGCTGAAGTTGTCGAAGTTTGCCGGCGAAGCGGGGGAATCTACTGTCGAACATATCACTCGTTACATCATCGAATTGGGTGATTTGGCCGCTGATGAAGCGATCAAAATGCGGCTATTCCCTAGTTCTTTGACAAGAAATGCTTTTTCTTGGTTCTCAACCTCACGATCCAATTCTATTCACGCTTGGACCCAATTAGAGAGGTATTTTCACGAACAATTCTATAGAGGCGAATTGAGAGTTGCCTTGACGGATTTATTAAGTGTGAAAAGATTTGCTGGGGAGCCAATCGATGACTACTTGTCACGTTTCAGGCATATGAGGAGTAGGTGCTTTACTCCGATTCCTGAACCAGAGGTGGTTAAGATGGCTGTGTCGGGTTTAGAATATCATATTCGTAAGAAGTTGGTTACCCAACATCTATTAGATTTGGCACAATTAGCCGCTTGTGTTCGGCAGATTGAAAATCTAAGAGATGAGAAAACGAAAGGGAGAGATCTTAGGGTCCCAAAAAGAGAACGCATCCATTATGTCGATTCTCAGCCTTCTGACGGGGAGGCATTCGACGGAAGTTCGGAGGTTAATGTGATAGAATTAGGAAATGAGAAACCTTATTCATGTTCTGCCTTACGATCATCCAAACCCGTTAGCGAAAATTTGTATAAGAAAAGGTACACTTTCGATGTTTCCAAAACTGAACAAGTTTTCGATGCGTTGTTAAAGGATTGCAAATATCATAACAATTGCACTCATAATACCAATGATTGCTTTGCTTTCAAGGACTTAATTCAACAAGGAATCGACAAAGGGAAGTTGAAGTTCATAGAGAAAGACATGAAGATCGACACTGATCCTTTTCAGAAGGAGGTCAACGAGGTCGAGACTCAAGGAGTGTTTTCCATTAGCACTCTTTCACTGGCCTATGACGCTGAAGTGTTTCTTGAAGTTGGAGAATCATTCCGACATTTCTGTAAAAGAAAGCAAGACGGTGACCTTCAGATTTGCCCAAGATGCCAAGTGGTTTATGATCGAAAGACTGCAGCACAGAAAGGAAGGGGGTCCAAAAGAGAAGACTTGAGAAACAAGATAAGAGCCAGGGTCCAGGAACGGGAACACATCCGAAGGGAAATGTCCTGAGAGGCTCGACGGCCTTTGTTCAATCGAAGGATCTACGGAGGACGTCCCTCAAGGCCAGCTGCATATGATTGATTCATGCAAAAAGGGAAGCAATCAGGGTCGACATCTGGGTTGATTTATGAAGGGTTAACACGTACTCAGGAGAGGAGGCTCCAGAGAATCCGGAAGGCAGAAGCTGAAGGAGTCAACATTGATGAGCTACCCACGAATGACCAAGGTTGCCTTGTTGCAAGTATGAAGCCGAAGGCGGCTCAAGGTCGACAAGGAGGCAAACAGAGGCAAAAGTGGGTAAAAAGGTCTGAAGGGTCGAATCGGATGAGTGAATCGTACGAAGGGGACTCTGAAGATAGCTTGGATATCATTGTCAACGATCAAGACATGATAAATGCTCAAAGTAAGAAGATCAGCAGCCTCTCAATCAACAACATTGGTTTGCCTTTCGACATGCCTGGAGACCATGCACACGAAGAGGGAAACGAGAATGATGACTCTGACGATTCATATCTGAGTGACGAGGTGCCAGGACTTCCTGAATGCCTTTTCCTTTTGGATCGACTTCATCTGTAGGTGGACATTGGACACATTGCTCAGTTTGAACCACTGGAAGAGAGCAAAAGAGAACATTTAAGGCCCTTACATATTAAGGCCATTGTTGACGGGAAGCCTCTGAATCGAGTGTTAGTAGACGGAGGGGCAGCCGTCAATGTTTTGCCTTGGAACTATTTAAGAGAATGGGAAAAGCAAAGTCGGATTTAATTTCGATGAATGTGGTTGTGGTTGGCTTTACTGGGAAGATCGCTCAATCACACGGTGTAACGATGTTGAAAGTCGAGGTGGGCTCAGTCATAAGAGATACTTTGTTTGTGGTAGTCGCATATAAAGCTAGTTACAATCTGCTACTAGGAAGGGATTGGATTCATGCTGTGGGGGCCGTTCCGTCAACGGCCCATCAAAAGTTAGTTCTGTGAAATCAAGAGAATAAGGTGGAGGTGATTCCTGCAGATGACAGTCCATGTTACATGCAACAGATGCACGTAGATTTCAAAGTCTACAACCCAAGCATCAAGCCGATCCGACTTGATGCGGAGAACTTTCAGAAACCCATAGTGGATAAATGTTTGATGGAAAACTATGGGATTTCAATTGTTGAGATGGACAAGGCCGTTGAGCAGCGGCCTTCGACCAGCACTAATGGTTGATCGACAGCTAGAAAGACTGTCGGCCTACGTGGCCGACAGAATGCAATGCACTATTCAAACAGGTACATTCCAGGATTGTATCGTAGATGACAGCCCTTTGGGATTCGAAAGAGGGTGGACAGATAAGGAGTCCCGATTCATCAGTGAGGATCCCAGAGACGAAGTAAATTTGGGAACGGCTGAGAAGCCGAAACCAATTTATTTAAGTTCGTTGCTAAAGGAGGAATTCCGACAGAAGCTCATTGGTCTCATTAGAAAGAACCAAGATTGTTTTGCTAGGGAATACGAAGATATGCCAGGACTCGACAGAGAGTTGGTCGAACATAGGCTGACTTTACGGCCTGAACACAAACCAATCAAACAAGCAGTTCGTCGGTTAGCACCTGATGTAGTCCTCAAGATCAAAGATGAGATCGAAAGATTGTTGAAAGAAAAATTCATCAGAACGGCAAGGTATGTCGAATGGATGATAAATATAGTACCTGTTATAAAGAAGAATGGGAAAATGCGACTATATGTCGATTTCAGGGATCTAAATAGTGCCACACCAAAGGACGAATACCCAATGCCGATAGCTGATATGTTGGTGGATTCAGCGTCTTGTCATAAGGTAATGAGCTTGCTAGATGCTTTTTCAGGTTACAACCAGATTTTTATTGCCGAAGGCGACGTGTCGAAGACTGTGTTTAGATGTCCAGGAGCAATAGGAACTTTCGAATGGGTAATGATGCCGTTTGGACTCAAGAACGCGGGAGTGACATATCAAAGGGCAATGAATCTGATTTTTCACGACATGATTGGCAAGTTCTTGGAAGTGTACATCGAAGACGTGGTGATCAAATCGAATTCTTACGAGGAGCATTTGGAGAGCTTGGAGAAGGCATTTACCAGAATGAGGAAGCACAAGCTAAAGATGAATCCAATCAAATGCACCTTTGGAGTCATTACTGGCCAGTTTTTGGGATTCCTTGTCCACAGAAACGACATTTAAGTCGATAAAAATAAAGCCAAGGCCATCATGGAAGCATCTCCTCCGACCAACAAAAAAGAGGTTCAGTCGTTTCTCTGCAAGGTAAATTATTTGAGAAGATTCATATCAAACCTGTCGGGAAGAACCAGAGCCTTTGCACCTCTCGTAAAGCTAAAACGAGAAGAAGATTTTAAATGGGGACCGGAGCAACAAGCGGCGTTTGACGACTTGAAGATATATTTATCAACACCACCTGTGATTATGCCGCCTCAGCCAGGTTTTCCTTTAAAATTGTATATATCAGCCTCTGATTACACTATAGGGAGTATGTTAGCTCAAGAAAATGAAAATGGTGTAGAAAGAGCTGTATTTTATTTAAGTAGAGTATTGAATGATGCCGAAACACGGTATAGTGCAATAGAAAAATTATGTTTAGCACTCTACTTTTCTTGTACAAAACTTAAACATTATATGAAAAGTTTTCATGTTTTGGTTTTGTCGAAGTCTGACGTTATTAAATACATGCTATCCAAGCCAATTTTACATGGTAGGGTGGGCAAGTGGACATTAACGTTGACCGAATTTTCACTTCAATATGTACCATTAAAAGCCGTTAAAGGCCAAGTAGTAGCCGACTTTTTGGAAGATCACCCATGCGTAGACATGGCTTTATCTGTTAATTTTGTCGGCTTAAGGCCTTGGACGATGTATTTTGATGGGTCGTCGCACAAAAAAGGGGCAGGAGTTGGAATATTACTTATATCCCCTGATGGAATTCCCACGGAGTTCATGTTCAATCTTAAATACCAATGTTCAAACAATGAAGCTGAGTACGAGGCTATTTTAATTGGCCTTGAAATATTAATCTTTCTAAAGGCCAAAAATGTAGCCATAAAGGGAGATTCTTAGTTAGTCATTAAGCAATTGGTTGACAAATATAAATGTCTAAGTCCAAAGTAGGCTAAATATCGCAATATGGCACGAAAAATGATGTGCCAATTTGATGATGTTTCTGTCGAACATATATACCGGTGTCGTAATCAGAAGGCCAATCACTTGGCCCAAATCGCATCTAGATACCGTATATGGAAGAAGACTTTGGATAATGCGACACGGATCGAAGAGCTGTTATATCCCCCTCAGGAAAGAGAAGTAATGGTAAATGCAATGGCATCCGACGATGATTGGAGGAAACCCATAGCTGACTACTTGGCAAATCCGTCTCCCAATGTCGAACGAAAATTGAAGTTGAAAGCCACCAAATTCACGCTATTGGGCGGTGACTTGTATCACAGATCAGTCGACGGCACTTTGGAGGTATGTCTTGACAAAGAAGATGCTTTCATAGCTTTGGCGGAAGTCCATGAAGGGATATGTGGAGCACACCAAGTAGGAGAAAAGATGAAATGGGTGCTTAGAAGACAAAGGGTTTTTTGGCCTACACTAATATCATATTGCATGAATTTTGCAAGGTCGTGTGAAGAATGCCAAAAACATGGCTACATTCAGAATGTTCCAGCAGGAGAATTGCATTCAATCATCAAGCCATGGCCTTTCAGAGGATGGGTACTAGACGTTATTGGAGAAATTGTTCCTCATTCTTCGAAAGGCCATTCAAGGATATTGGTGGGTGTTGATTATTTTACCAAATGGGTAGAAGCAATACCTTTAGTAAAGGTCGAACAGGAGCAAGTGATTGATTTTATTGAAGACCATATCGTCTGTCGATTTGGAATTCCTGAGACCATAACTACAGATCAAGCATCGATTTTATTGGGAAGAAAATTGAAAGGATATTTGGCATCAAGAAGAATCAAGTTACTAACTTCGACACCTTACTATGCACAAGCCAATGGACAAGCGGAAGCAGCCAACAAGTGGATTATCAACATCATCAAGAAGCAAATTAAAAGTAAACCACGAAATTGGCATGAAGCGTTGACACCGGCGTTATGGGCTATTCGAAATTCTCCAAATGAAGCAACGGGTACGACTCCTTATATGTTAACATATGGCCATGAGGCCATGTTACCAGTCGAAATCAACTTGGAATCAATACGATTTCAAAGGCAGCATGAAATGCCTACGAATGATTATTGGAATTCCATGTTTGACGAATTAAATGAGGTACATGACGAAAGACTATTGGCGTTGGAGTATATTATGCGACAAAAGGAAAATATTGCTAGATATTACGACGCCAAAGTTAAGTTCAAGTCATTTTTAACGGATGAATTAGTATGGAAAGTAATCTTACCCATCGACAAGCGTTCTAACGAATATGGTAAGTGGTCACCGAAGTGGGAAGGACCATTTAAAGTAGTAAAGGCTTTTTCGGGTAATGCATACGAATTAGTCGAAGTCGAATCGGGAAAAAAGATTAAAACAATAAACGGAAAGTATTTGAAAAGATATAAGCCGACAATGACGGAAATAAAAATGCATAGAATTAAATTGCAGAATCCATACGACAGAAGCAAAGAACAAGAAACAAATACAACAGAAAGAATTTTTTCATCCGAAAAGATTGCCAAAAGAACGCCACTCCCTGGCGAAAGCATCCCGACGTCATAGTCCAGCCCTGTATTCTTGCAAGTGAATAGCCAAAGCATCTGTAATCTGCTGATAGGGCGCCACCAAGGCATCAACTTTGGCAGCCAGTTCTTGTCGGTTGATTTTAACAGCTTCCATGTATTGAGTCAAGTCCAGTTGATCTTGCTCCCGACGGGCTAATTCTTCTTTCAGTTCCCGAATCCTGACTCCATTCTCTTCTAAACGCCGGAGTGTATCATCAACCTTGGAAGAACAGTCTGCATCCTCTCGCTCCGAATCCATGAATTCAGCTTCCATTTTGCTTTGATTTGTTTTGACATCTTCATAAGCTTTGATGTCATTCAAAATTTTTGGACTTTCAGTAGTCCAATTATTCACAAATCGCTGCAAATCGGCCAATTTGGGTTCGACATCTTCCGGAACAGGATGCTGCAAAAGCGAAGTAATAGTGGAGGACAAGAGCTCAAGAGTTGTAGAATCGTCCAATAATTTATCAAAAGGCCGACAACAGTTGTTCTTTAGGGTCACCATCAACTGATCTGCAACCGGTTCGGCGTCTCTCAAAGGAGAACTCATGGCTGCTTCAACAGATCGTGCTTTAGCCATTAATTCTCGAAGAGCAACAAAGGCAGTGGAAGGGGATGCTTGAACCGAAGGAGCCATGACGTTGGGTGGAGGTGTGCAAGAAGGAATCTCAACAGTGGGAACGGCGACAGAATTGGATGCACGAGGGATCGTCAAGCTGCCGTCAAAACCTTCAAGTTGGACTGAATTGTTGGGGATCTAGGAAAAAACAAAAAGAAGAATATGGTAAGGATCCTTTAATGCTGCATAAAGGGTGAATGAGTAAATTCGCAAATACCTCAAAGGAAGGGCCACATGCAGTAGTGGTCTCAGGACCCACGACAGCAACCGGGGAGGTCACAACATGAGTGTCAATATCAAGAGGCTCAGTGTCGACAGCAACTTGGTTAGAGCCTTGAGCAACAACTTCGACGGCAGCCGAAGAAGAAGTATCATCAAGACACCTTTGCATGGAGGCCTCGATGGAGTGTAACCTGTCGGTTTGGTCAAAAGCAACATCAACAGGAGGTTCGTCCGAAGACAAGTCATCAATAATCACTTGACGACGGACCGAACGCCTTTGCAGTTGGAAGCTGGTATCTTCGACAATGTCTTCTTCATCAAATGGGTTAAGTGTTGAAGTCGGAAGAAATTCACTAGCATGAGGGTCGTGACGAGAAACGTCGACAAACAGGGCGGCCGCATCACCATGTGCTCTTTGAGTGGTGACATGGGGAGACGACTCTTGGATGACGATTCCTTTGGCCTTTGGACGTGAATGCGGTTGACTTCTGGATGGAGGATTTGAAGAAGGACGGATAGGAGGAGCAGATGAAGCAGTAGACGTTTGAAGCTTCGTCGAAAGAGGACGAACCAAAGAACTGTCAGTCCTCTCAGGATCAACTTGAGGTTTATTCGACGGTTGTTCAATTCGCCCCTTGTGCGGTCTCTTGGCTTCAATGAAATCATCAATAGCATTGGAATGGCGCTGCTTCTTGTGTTTCTTAGGTGATGAAGGATCACCACCTTTCTTCTTTGATGCGTAGGCCTTAATTGCCGCAGAATAATCAATGAGGTTCGGCTTGGCCACTGCAAAGGAAACGACAAATGAGAAGGCCGAAAGGAAAAGAAGTTCGAAAAGTAAAAAGTTAAGTATCCTTACCAGTTTTGTCGGCTGCCACATCTGTCGGAGTCCTCGCGCTCATCCTCTCAACAATAGTATCATAGTCCACATGGTACGTGTTGAAGTAAGACTCCCACCAACGCACGAAATTCAGACTCGCTAAGAAACAAGGAGTGAAGCCGACAAGATTGAAACGGCTAAGAGAAGCAAGGTTTTTCGACACAAACCTATTCAACACCGACTTCCAAGAAGACTTGTATTCCATTAACTGGCCATGGTGGAATTCTTGCGACACTGATGCAAGCATGGGGGCTGGTAGTCATTCACAAAGGCCAAACTGCCTTGACACACAGTTGGGGTAATGCAGAAAAACTTCTTTTTCTTCGTAGGCAGTAGAATCGGGCAAACCACCAAATAGAACCCGTTGGCTCAAATAATGTCCCCAAAGGACATCATTTAACTGCCTCTCTTCAGCATTGGAACCAGGAAAAGGAAGGCGAAACCAGTCAGGCCCGACGGCTCTATCAGCAAAAGGGGAAAACACGATATCCTCCGACGACATGGAGATATTGGCAAAAATCTTCATAAAATGAAGAAAAGTGTTGGTACGAGACGACAACACAGGAACGTCATAGTTCGCCGCCAAACAACCATAGTTGAACCGAAAACGGCAGACGACATTGTGTGTGGGCACCATGTGGCGTTTCAGAATGGCATTCAGCCACAAATGCAAAAGCCATGTAGGACCTCTGACATTGGTCACCAATTGCTCATTGAATCTAATGGTGTCGGAAACGTTGCTGATGGTTGAATATAACTTCGCCAAAAGAAGTTGACTCAAGGCCACTTTTCTCTCTTCATGCAGAATCGTGGCTAAGGGCACTAAGGATTTTTTATCTTGTCGAGATTTGGTGCAAAAGACGAAAGCACTAAGCCACACTGTTAAGAATTCAACATGTTCCTCGTTACTAACTGTCGGGCTGCCTCTGTAATCATCTAGACACGCTTCGACATAATTGCTGAAGGCAAAAGACCCGCCACTAATGTGCACCACATCATTAGGTTTGCTTTCTACAGTCAAGAGTTCTCCGTTGGGACGAAGACTAGTCAAAGCAGCAACATCAAAGAGAGTGGGGGTCATCATGCCGTAACGGAAGTGGAAGCAATTGGTTCGGCGACACCAGAAATAGCATGCAGCGCCGAAAAGACCATCGTCGTAACGAAGATTAGAAGTTGTTAAAATAAGAAGGTCTTCAAAACCGGCCCTCTTACATGATTGATTCTTGTGAGGCCGAAGCCTATCAAACCATTCAGTAAACTTGGCGAATGGTTTCACATTCCGTAAAACCCTACGAGAATACTCTTTATCGAAATGACAAGTGTATACAGGGTTAGGAGTGGCCACGAGACGGATCTCATCAGGATTGGAAAGAGGAAAGTGGGTACTCATGGTAGGGTTTTGAGCCTCCGCTGGAGTCATCAAGGGACCCAAGAAAGCAGGAGAAGGATTGACGGGTTCACCATCGGCAGGGATGAAAGAAGTCGCAGGAATGATCAAACTACGTTCATGATATGGGACTTCCAAATCGATCTCAGGGTCAAGAACTCCTTGAATCGCCATGATGAAAGAAGGGGTTTTTGGAAAAGCAGAAAGGGTTTCAAGTCAAAATAAGAGGATGCAGTGGCAAGCAAGAAAAGATAAAAAGGGGGATAAAGATGAGCGATCAAATTTAAATAAGAAGTGAAAAGACGTGTAAGACCAACGCAATGGTCCAATAGGAGGCGTCAATTCAAAAAGATAAACTCGCCGTTTCAGAATCTTAATGCTGAAAGGACAGTTCGTAAAGATACAACTTTTGGCATCCTCCGAAAAGACGCGTCGCATACCAAAACTTGGGGGGCCTCTGTTAACGGGAAATCGAAATCGACAAAAGGTTGCGAATGTCGAATGTATAAGTGACGTCGACGGAAGTGTACTTAAACATTTTTGTTTAAAAGTGACTTCGAGGGAGGTGAACGTGCAATCCGACAATGGGTAGATTTCGACGAAAAGGATGTGTGTCGACGACATAAGTGATGTCGAGGGAGGTGTACTTAAGTGGAATGACTTAAAAGTGACTTCGAAGGACGTGAACGTGTGTCGATAGAAGGAAGAGGCGAAAACAAGAGGTCTGTGTCGAAGGAATGTTGGCGCAAAGAAAGAGGAGTCAGAAACGTCATGTCAGCATTGGGAACGGAAGAGTAATTATGGAGGCATTTAATGCTCCTTGTGGCTATAAAATCCTCATTTTTATCAAGAAAAGCCACGAGTTACAATGAGAAAACTTAAGGAATGCCTTCATGAGTTCTGGAAAGAGGAAAAAAGATTCATATTACACATAAACATGAGTCCACCAAAGGCCAAACATGTGGGATTAAGGTGTTCGGGTGAGGACAAGGAAATGAAGAAACGTCCACCCCGAATACCTCCTTTATCCTCTTGAATAGCGAAAGGCTAAACATGGGGGATTACGTAGAACCCATTTCTGATGCGTCGAGTCACAGCAAAGAACTCCGAATTGGAGGAAGCAGTGAACCTGATAAATAAGCATTGGAAAGGTCTTTGTAATCCCATAGGCCAAGGTTTGTATCCTGCTAGGATCGACTACGGCCGCCTTTCCTATTAAAGAGTTAAAGGAAATAAGTCCTTTGACGGCATTCTACTAGAAACGTCGGGGGCATGTTTTTTTATTGAATGCTGGTGAAACAGTGTTTAGTTGAATTACATGTCACCAATATCAATCGAATGCGTCTGAGGCCGACAGCAGGTCGAAAGTCTATTTCGACAAGAGGCCTGTTTGTCGAAAGGAGCTTGATGTCGGCTGACATCTCAGAACCAAGAGACGGGAGCACAACAACGTCAATGCTTCGAGCAACAAAGAGACTTAGAGAAGAGTCAAAGAGTTGCAGTCGAAGGAAAGTGCCAGTCGAAGGGATCTCAACAAAGATGTCACCACGGGGTTCGACAGAAGTATCCACTAAGCCCAAACCACGACGTGGGCAGTTGCATCGTGGGGGATACCGTAGTGGGTAGTTAATAGATCGTGGGTTTTGCAGTTATGCAGAACGTGCAAGAATGCTTTGTAAATAGTTTTCGGATTCCTATGCCTATAAATAGGAAGTCCTTAGGTTGTAATCGGGGTCGGTTGCTAGGTTGACACACATAGGCCAAAATCCTAAACGTCTCACCAGAGCAGACAAACGGAGAAACGCCATTGTAAAGAACCTCAGCCTTCCACCCATTTAATTTTCAATGCAATCTTTACTTTTCCTTGCACTTTTAATTACATGCAATTTACTTTACTGCAAATTTTAATCGCTTTCCTTTTCGATTCCAAGTCATTTACTTTACTGCGCTTTTTGAATTTCACCGCATCGTGTTCTTGGTGTCGGTTTTATCTTACTCGCATTTACTTCTACGCTGTTCAAACACAAATACCCAAAAATACCAAAAAAACGGTCAAGTTCCTTTTACAAGATTACCACATAACCTGTTGTTACCCACACCCCACACATCACCGTCAGTTCGGCAGGCGTCGGACGAAAAACCCGCAAACACTTCTTTAAAAACTTAAAAATTTTGCAAATGCAAAGAATATTAGGTGGGAATGGAACTATGAACCAGGAACTGCATAAGAGGCATGATAAAAAAACCAAGCTAGTTAAATCATAGGCTTATTTATGTTTTTTTTAACCGTGACTAATCCTTAATTATTTTGAAAATTTGGTTTTAGTTTATATCGTTAGGAAAAATCCGTTAACTGCTGATGTAGTTTACATAATGCAGCATCAACGTACACGTGTACAAGTATCGCATACTATCCTTATGATGACATCGATGATTTGTACCCGCGGTAGCAAAATGGCCAAAACCCAATTCACAAACACATTTGGGTTCGACTTTGGCCATTTTGCTTCTGCGGGCCCGGATCATCCATGTTATCCTACTGGTAGTATGTGGTAATTGTATACGTGTATGTCAATGTGGCGTTTCATTAACCACGTAATCAGTTAACGAATTTTTTCTAACGGCAGGGATTAAAACCAAATTTTCAAAATAATTAAGGAAAAATGATTTTCAAATTTTCAAAAACCAATGTAAAAAAAAACTTCCAAAAACCAATGTAAAAAAAACTTCCAAAAACCAAAATCAAATTAAAACACTCTCAATTTTCAAGAACTAAAGACATAAATAAACCTAAACTATATTCAACGTTTGAATTTTGGCTCCCCTAATATATATGCCCATGCTGGCATGCTGCGCCACTGGACTAACTAACATGACAAATATTTTGTCAAAGTCATGAATGAACCGACAGTCTTTTAATCAATTTTCTCCTTTGAACCGTAGAAGACATAGATACTTATTCCTTCCGTCTATTAAATTACTCCCTCTGTTTCCACTTTATCTTTCACTTTAATTTTTTTAACTTGTTCCAAATTATTTGTTGCTTTAGGAATTCGAGAATGCATTAATTAATTTTTTCCAACTTTAACCTTGCATTTAATGTGTTGAAATATATGAAATGGATGATAATTAATGTATTTTGAGGATATTATAGTAAAATTATCTAATAATTCTCTTTAAAATTGAAGCATTAAGTGACTTTCTTAATCCGTGTGAAATCTCTAAAATGATAGTTAAATTGGAACGGAAGAAGTATATTGGTTTAGATATTTTATTTTGTTCCATAAATTATATTTTTTAGAAATTCAATACTCATTTATACTTTTTTCCTAAGTATATTTTTATTTATTGCATTCTCTTTTTCATCACTTATTTCTTAATCTCTCTTCAATATAATCTTCGTACATTTATTATTATTCTTTGTTATTATTAATTGAAGGTAATTTAATCAAAATATTATAAATTCTTACATCATTTATTCATTTCTTAATTTACATGCAAGACCCTAAAAAAGCTTAACTCATGGGAGGGAGGGTCTAAGACTTTGCAACACTAGGGTCTGTTCGACAAAACTTAGGGTCTGTTCGACAAAACTAACTTGTAACTGTGAGCTTGTAGCTGTGAGTTTGTAGCTTGTAGCTGTGAGTTTCTAGCTTGCAGTTGTTAAGCTAGCTAGGAGCTGTAAGCTTGTAGCTGAGAACTTATAGCCGTTTAGCTTACTATTTGAAATAGTGTTGTTCGACAAAACTAGCTTTTGAAGTAGCTAAAAGTTATTAAATGACCAAAAAGGACATGTAACATTTTATTATTTTATTGTTTGATGGTATAATTGGTATATGAATTATTGAAAGCTAGTTTAGTTTCTAGAAAGCTACTTCAAGTAGCTTTTTAAAAGCTATAGATTTTAAAAGTTACAAACTCTTACCTTTTTTTAAAAGCTATAAGCTCATTTTAATTTGTGTTCACTAAACAGGTCTAATAGCTTATTGATTGAATCTAAAAACTTTTAGCTATCCTTGTCGAACAGAGCCTAAGTTACATCAATAACTGAAAAAGCTGTTAAATATGCTTATCAATGTAGATAATTTACTCAACATGAACTAGTAAAATTCATAATGCATGTTTGTTTACATCTTATATCATTTATAATTGGTCAACCAAATATGACTCTTTGAAGACCTTTGGACAAATAATTCTTCAATACAATTAATACCCATGCATAATAATATTCTACTACAGAGAATTATCATCTCTTTTTATATATATATATATATATATATATATATATATATATATATATATATTCCAACGATATATGGATTCCTGGATATGCTCCATCACCAGCTTTATTACAAAATATATACTGCATCACTAGTTTTTGTAAGTGCTTGCTTAACACTTTGGGAGGGGAACCCCACAAGAAGCAGTGACCCTTTTGGCACCAGGAGAGTTAACATACGGCCTGAGGGATGGGTTTTTAAGGTACCCACATAAGCATGGTTTTTGCTCCTTCAACTTCTGGCAACAAGCGCCTGAGGGTGGAGAATTGGAAGTTATTGCCCCAAGACAAGAGCTCAACTCCACTGGGCTACAATTCACAGCCTCAGCCTTGAAGAAGGACACTTCCGCTAGAAGCAATGCCACTACCACCACCACTGCACACACAACAGAAACCTTCTTCATCATTAGTCTCCCCTCTTTCTTTCTTTTTTGTTTTATGTGATTGCACACAACACAACACAAGACAACACTAAAATTATTAACTCTATCTCACAACTGAGTTGAAAGTGAGCTTGTTCAGTGGCAGTTTATATAAAGTGGGGAGTGGAAGGTTTGGTGGGGTGTTCAATGAATGATGATGTGGTTTATGGATGGAAGCAGTAAAGGACATGGTCCCACTACAAAAATGGGCGTTGGGCTTCAATTATTTTGCAATAATATCACTCCCATGTCGTGGCAACAACGTAACATGTTTTGTGTGTGCTCCATCAATTCCACCGACTCATTTGTGGTTAAGGAAATGCATGGTTCTCCTTGAGTCAATTCATACATAGTTAGATGTACCTCTCTTACATTTTAATGAGTCATTGTCTGAAGTGTGTTGGGTGAAATGTGTGTTTGGATGGTATCATAGGGTATGAATTACTTAAGTGAATTACACGATAACACGAACTCCCTCGCATTGACCTCCGATTTGAAATATAAGCAATAAAAAACACATTTCATTTGGTTTAAAATATAAACAAAAATAACTAACCTTCTTAAATTTTATTTCATTCTCAATGCTACTTTCTTAAAATATACATAGAAATTTTTTTTCTCATTTTATTTTTGTTTCATTCTCAATACTATTTTCCTAAAATACCTCAATTTTTTTTTATAAACTTGAGAAAATTAAATACAATCAATTAACATTTTTAATAAGTGTGAAAGTGGTTAGATTTGCTTATATTCTAAGCCGGAGGGTGTATTAAGAAGAGTTAATAGTCACGTGGATCTTCGAAAGATACTTGTGGAATCAGTTAGGTCCCTGAAAGATTTGTGCAATCTCATAAACTTCTAAAGAGCATTTTGGAATCAGTTAGGTCCTTGAAAGATTTGTGGAATCTCTTAAACATCCAAATATCAATTTGGCACCACGTTAGTCCCACATGAGAGACCTAACGGAATCTTAGGTGGCACGTTAAATGTTTTGTTGGCCGGTTGGCCTAAACGTGGTACCTACGTAATAGTCCAGCATGGCATTGGGGCCAACAAAGTATTTAACTTGGCACATAGGATTCCGTTAAGTTCCTCCTGACGAAATTGGATGAGGAGACTAACGTGACGTCAAATTGATCTTTGAGTAGTTTAAGAGATTCCACAAATATTTCAGGGACATAACTGATTCCACAGGTATCTTTCGGGGACCTATATGACTATTAATTCTATTAAGAAAAATAGTTATTTTTATGAATTTTAAGATAATATATTGTAACATTACAATTTTAATGTCTCAATTATTTTTTGGAAAATCCACACTCATTAATGAACAAAAAACATAAATGGACAAAATATTTAATAAGGACAAAAAAGAGAAACGACACTAAATGATGCATAAAAAATATAAAATGACTCATAATTAAAAAAAAAACTTTTAAAACGTGACCTATAATAAAAATCGGAGGAAGTAGTTTATTGATTTAGTCGAGGAAATATTTACTCGAGGTTTATCTTAATGTCACAATGATTTCGATTTTTAATTTGAAAAATGACACCATTTCTCTTATATTTTCCTTGAATATAAGCTTTTGGATTAAAATTTGTACATGAATTAAGAAAATTAGTTAATATTATTGTTAATGATAATTAAATTAATAATATTGGATATATTTTTTTCAAAATTATCCCTATAATTGTTATTGAGACTCTAAAAATTATTGAGTAAATAGAAGTTCTTGTAAAAAAGAAATAATTAATGTCATTAAAAATTGGAACAAATACTTAGAAAAAGGATTAAAACACTCATATTATCTAATACTTCATCCTTTTCAATTTAACTGTCGCTTTAGAAATTTCACACGGATTAAGAAAATCATTTAATACTTCAATTTTCAAAAGAATTATTAGATAACTTTACTATAATATCCCCACAATACATTAATTATCACTCATTTCACATTTTTCAACATATTAAATGCAAGTTTAAAATTGAAAAAAAAAACCAACTAATATACCCTTGAATTCCTAAAGTGACAAATAATAATTTGGAACAAGCTAAAAAAATTAAAGTGATAGATAAAGTGGAACGGAAGAAGTATTAGATAGTATGAGTGTTTTGAAAATTGTCATCAATAGAAAGGTTCCAATTTTTAGCATTGATGTATTATAAAATATTGTCAATATATGAGATTTAAGTAGATAACTAAGAAAATGATAATTAAACCCTTTAATCATTCATGAGTTTATCCCATGACCATCACCGAGCTGCTGGCATCTATCGTTGACTACCTCCTCATAACCTTGATGATATGATCCCAAGCCCAACTAGTGAAAGCCCAATCAACAATGGCCAGACCCAGGGGATGGGGAAATACAGGAAAGACCCATTCGAATTAGGAGGAGACCACCAGGTTGGGATGATTTCATACACTAAAGGGGCAGTAATGATATGAGTGTGAGTGGTTGTCTAAGATTCTGTTAGCATATGGTGTGTTGTCACTGTTTGTTTGGTGGACAGTGTTTGTTAGTTGTTTTTTTCATTTACCCTATGATTGTAATGACTCTATATGCGTATGAAATGAAAGAGAAGAGACAAAACAGTATTTTCAGAAGAAATATTCTTTTTCCCCTCTACTTTTATGGAGGTACCCTTCCTGGCTTCAAATTCAGGAAGATTTTTACACTTTCTAATCCTTACTCATATCATTCTGGTGCTTTCGTTGACCTATGGCGAAATCCAACCGCTCCACCTTCTCTCCCTCTTCCATTGATGACCTTCTCCAAACCCTCACAGCCAACCAAAACACCCTTACCTTGAACCAAACTGCCCTCCACAACCGCTTGGATGACCTTCTCTCTAAGTTTGATCATCTTGACACCAAAGACCACACATCCCTTTCCAACCATAACACCTCTACTTACAAACATTCACTCAAACTGGATGTTCCTCACTTTTACGGAACTGACACAGCTGCTTGGATCTTTAAAATTACTCAGTTCTTTGAGTATCATGGCACACCAGAAGAAGACAGGATTCAGGTTGCTTCCTTCTACTTGGAAGGTCCTGCTCTCAGCTGGTATCAGTGGTCTCACCGGAACGGTCAAATTCACTCTTGGAAAAAGTTTCTGCAAGCTCTGGAAATGCGATTCGCACCTTCCTTCTACGAAGATCCAAAGGGCTCTCTCTTCAAACTCACCCAACAAGGTACTGTTCAAAATTATCTTGCTGAGTTTGAAAGCCTCTCCAATAGAATTGTTGCTTTACCTCCCTCTTGCCTCTTAAGTTGCTTCATCTCCGGCTTACACCCCGACATTCGTCGGGAAGTCAAGGTCTTACAACCCTTAACCTCGGCCCAGGCGGCGGCTTTGGCTCGCTTACAAGAATAAAAACTGAATGACCTTCGTAAGTTCCAACGCCCCAATTTCACCCCTGTTCCCTTTACTGTGGCCCCTACCACCTCACAAAACCAGCCCCCACTACTACCCACACCACCCAAAACAACCTTCAAACGCCTAACCCCCGCAGAGATGGCTAGTCGTCGTGAAAAGGGACTATGCTATAACTGCGATGAGCGCTTTACCCCTAACCACAAATGTAAGTCTCGTTGTTTCCTCATAATTGCAGAGGAGGATGAAGAGCTCCCTTTATTTCAAATGACTTTACCCTCTGCCATGAGTGAACCCGAGCCTGTTGCTCATTTGGACGCATCACCAGCCCAAATCAGCTTTCATGCTCTTTCTAGCCATCTGGCCCCAGAGACCTTATGAGTTGTGGGTCGTATAAATGGCCAATAAGTTATGATCCTTGTTGATGGCGGAAGTACACATAACTTTGTGCAGGACAGGGTGGTAAGCTTTCTGCAGTTAACAGCCCAACCTACGACTCCTCTCAACGTTATGGTTGGCAATGGCAGAGAACTAACATGCACTAGCAAATGTCATGAGGTGAGAATGGACATTCAGGGCCATCAATTTGTCGTTGATCTGCACGTGATGCCCATCAGTGGTGCTGATGTCGTTTTGGGTGTGGAATGGCTTAAGGGCCTTGGCCCAGTTATGACTGATTACTCAGACCTTACCATGAAGTTTGTTAGAGATGGCAAGGTAGTATTATTAACGGGCCACACGAATACTGGCCCAACTGAGATCAACCTCCACCAAGTTCAACGCATGGTCCACATTAATAGAGCAACAACTTATTTTCATATCCACATGGAGCCTATACCTCAGGAAGAACCTAACCCACCAGATCCACCATACCTCCAGCCCCCTCCCCTTGTGATTCAAACAGTACTTGATACCTACACACAGCTTTTTCTGAAACCTTCTTCTCTTCCCTCTCCAAGATCCACCGATCACTTCATTCACCTCACTCCCAATGCTGAACCAATCAATGTCAAACCCTATAGATATTCTTACTTTAAGAAGCAAGAAACGAGAAACAAGTGGAGGAAATGCTGCGTAGTAGTGAAATCCAGCCTAGTCGTATTCCCTTCTCCTCTCCCGTGTTGTTGGTTAAAAACGGAACTGGACTTGGGGCTTCTGTGTGGACTATCACGCCTTAAACGCCATAACCATCAAAGATCACTTTCCAATTCCAACGATCGATGAGTTATTGGATGAATTAGGCAAGGCAAGCTGGTTTTCTAAATTGGACCTGACACAAGGTTATCACCAAATCCGGATGCAAGACGAGGATGTGCCAAAAACAGCTTTCCGAACTCATCACGGCCACTGAGTTTAGGGTTATGCCTTTTGGGTTGTGTAATGCGCCTTCGTATTTTCAAGAAACCATGAATGAGCTCTTCCAACCCTTTCTTCGCCGCTTTGTTATCGTCTTTTTCGACGATATTCTAGTCTATAGTGAGCATCTTGCTGATCATGTCACTCACTTGGGTATGGTATTCCAGAAACTCCATGAAGGGAAATTCTTCCTCAAAATATCCAAGTTTCTCTTTGCTTAGCGCAAGGTTACATATTTGGGCCACATTGTTTCAGCAGGGCGGGTCGAGCCCGAACCTTCGAAGATTGAGGCAATACAACAATGGCCAATTCCAACTTCTCTCAAGGCTCTGAGAGGATTTTTAGGCCTCACTGGGTTTTACCGACGTTTCATTCATATTTATGCAAGAATTGCAGCCACTCTCACCATGCTTCTTCGCAAGGACCTCTTTCACTGGAACCCAAAGGCTACAACAGCCTTTACTGCTTTAAAGGATGTTATGATTCACGCCCCGTGCTCGCGCTGCCAGATTTCAATCAACCCTTTGTACTTGAAACTAAGACCTCTGGGTCAGGTATGGGAGCAGTTTTGATGCAAAACAACCACTCCATAGCATTTTTCAGCAAACTGTTTTGCCCAAAGTTGTTACGTGCTTCAACATATATCAGAGAGTTACATGCTATCACATCAGCTGTTAAGCGTTGGCGGCAATACTTGTTGGGTCACCAATTTATTATTCTCACAGATCATAAGAGCTTAAGGGAATTGATGAATCAGAAAGTCCAAACCCCGGAACAGCAGATTTATTTGGCCAAGCTGTTAGGATATGATTACTCCATTCAATATAAACTGGGTTCTTCCAACAAAGTGGCTGATGCTTTATCTTGTGTTCATGATCCTAGTGCTTCTTCTTGCTGGATAATTACTATACCTCACCATCAATTCCTAGAGGAGACAAAGAAGCAATTTGGTCTTAGTGCACAATTCATGGACCTCAGATCCAAGATTCAATCCAATCCCGCAGTCATGCCGGACTTCCAATTACTAGAGGGACTAATCCTTTTTAAAGGTAAAATTTGGCTGAAAAAAGATAATCCCTGCATTCCCTCTTTATTAGTTGAATTCCACGGTTCTCCACTAGGTGGCCGCATGGGGCTTGCTAAGACTCTGAGTTGTTTGCAAGAGAATTTTCATTGGTCTGGTATGAAACAGGGTGTCCAGTCCTTCATTCGGCAATCTCAAACTTGTCAACACACTAAATACAGTACTCATAAACCTGTAGGACTCTTGCAACCAATTCCAATTCTGCCGAATTTGTGGGAAGATCTGAGTCTTGATTTTATTACCAGGTTACCTCTGTCAGAGGGTTGTACCGTTATTTTGGTGGTGGTAGATCGCTTTTCAAAAGGGGCTCATTTTGGTATGTTACCAACACACCTCACAACATATAAAGTTGCTCTTCTGTTCTTTGACATGGTTTTTAAGCTACATGGGTTTCCCAAGAGCTTAATCTCTGATCGTGACCCGGTCTTCTTGAGCCACTTTTTGCAGGAGTTATTTAAGTTAAGCAGGACGAAGCTACGGATGAGCACATCTTATCACCCACAAAGTGATGGGCAAACCGAAGTAGTGAATCGGGTATTGGAGCAGTACCTGCGTGCTTTCGTCCACAACAAACCCAAGGATTGGGGGTTTTTCCTGAGCCTCACGGAATGGTCTTATAACACGACTTGGCACTCTGCTACTGGGCTAATGGCAAGCCTCCGCCCTCCATCCCACAATACCTAGCAGGTACTTCTGCAATTGAGGTTGTGGATGCGGTATTGACAGATTGCACTACTCTTATGGCCTACCTTAAGAAAAAGCTACTCAAATCCCAAGAACGGATGAAAACAGCTGCTGATTGTCACCGCAAGGATGTCCAATTCGTCGTCGATGATTGGGTTTATGTCAAGCTTCGTCCATATCGCCAGCTCTCGGTCACTAATGTCCCTTACAATAAACTGGGAAAACGTTTTTATGGTCCATACCAAATCTTGGAATCTATTGGACCGGTAGCTTACAGAGTTGCCCTTCCAAAGGGTGCCAAAATCCACCCTGTGTTCCACTGTTCCCTTTTGAAACCATACCATGGAGACATCCCTCCAACTCCGAGTGCTGAAAAATGGGTGGATAACCAACCCACTCTGGAACCCCTCTCCATCTTGGCTTATAAATGGGACACCTCGGTTGATCCACCAAAGAAGATGGCTCTGGTCCAGTGGGTGGGATTAAGTCCAGAAGATACTTCTTGGGAAGATTGGGATCTCCTTAAAGAAACTCATCACCTTGAGGACAAGGTGTTGCTCGAAGAACCAGGGGATGATATGATCCCAAGCCCAACTAGTGAAAGCCCAATCAACAATGTGCCAGACCCAGGGGATGGGGAAATACAGGAAAGGCCCATTCGAATTAGGAGGAGACCACCAGGTTGGGATGATTTCATACACTAAAGGGGCAGTAATGATATGAGTGTGAGTGGTTGTCTAAGATTCTGTTAGCATATGGTGTGTTGTCACTGTTTGTTTGGTGGACAGTGTTTGTTAGTTGTTTTTTTCATTTACCCTATGATTGTAATGACTCTATATATGAGTATGAAATGAAAGAGAAGAGACAGAACAATATTTTCAGAAGAAATATTCTTTTTCCCCTCTACTTTTCTGGAGGTACCCTTCTTGGCCTCAAATTCAGGAAGATTTTTACCCTATCTAATCCCTACACATATCACTTGATGTCACTATGAACAATCTCTCATCCCCTATGAAACCTAAATGTAAATAAAGACTAAACTGAAACAGAAGTTGTGTTTGATGTTTCCCATCAAGTATTTCTACAACCTTACACACATAGGATCAGTTTCCATAGCTTCAAATCTTATAACATATCTTAGGAGCAATGAACTATCCGGTAAATATATTTCACAAAGAAATGTTATTACATAGACAATTATCCTCTCTTAAAGTCAGCAAAACTATAAGAAATAAAATTTCATGATATTTTTTTTCTCAATTAAACCAGGAATAAGTATACATGGGAACACCAGTCCACGCACCAGAGAAAGAGGTCGCAGATGGACAAAGGGTAGTGTGATGAAAGTGAGGATGTAGATGTAATTGAGAATTAGAGTAAGGGTAAAAATGAAATTGTGCACATATGCACCGATGCAAGTTTGCTCTTTCATGCATTAGAGAATGAGCCCTTCCGAGTAGGATTTCATTTTTCCCTAACTTATAAATGTATCCATAAAAAATCAGAGGTGCAACATTGAAAAATTGGTTATGTTTTAGGTTTTACTTGAAATATTTTATTTTAGCAAGTCGCACATTACTAAGGATTGGGTCTCAAGTTCCTTGTTTTAGCTTGCCCTAGTTAGAAACACTTTAAACTTTTATCTAACTTTCTTTCTTCTCCTCAATTATGGACTTAAATGTCCCATGAAAAAATCTTTAGGGACTAAATGTGAATTTCCATATTTTAAGGGACTAAAGTGTCTCATCTAAAAAACATGAGAGATCAAAGTGGTACTTCACTCTAATATTATTGATCCAGTTGTCCTTGCTTTTTGGGTTTTGCGAGCAATTTTTGACAGATAACCCCTCTCGATTTTATTAAAGCGAACAACGATGATGCACTCAAATACCACTTAGAATAGGAATTATTACCATGGCTATCAATGTCACGGTGCATGCTTGTGTTACTATTAAAATGCCATCTCTTATCTATGTAGATAGTATTCAAGTGTGAGATAAAGTTCTACATTGGATAGAATGAGATATGTGAGATAGTTTATAAGTGGCAAGACTTATAGAACAATTGCCTTAAGGTTTTGATTCAAGATGTGATGTCTCATTTCTTGATGGTTCCTCACCATTCCCATGACCCCGGAGCAATATGACCTCCAGATGGTTGGAACCTCCCCGATTGCAGATCCTGACAATCTCTCCTCCACCTCATCAGGAAGGTGTGGCTTTGTTAGAAGGCTTAAAAGTGACGAAATACAAGTTGGAAATTGAGTGATAAATGATAAAGGAGACAAATTGCAAAGTCCTTATGAATGTTATTCACCAAGACAATGATGATATTTCAAAATTTGGTGCTTTGAATTATTCTCTCCCTCCATTTCTAAATATAAGCATGAGATAGTGGATCAATCTTTGTCTTTTTTATAAGCCATGCATTATCTCAATTTTTAATAGCATTAGTATTTTTTTTCAAAAAACATATTTATTTACTCAAGACTTTTTAGAGTATTATATGAATAATTTTGAAAAAGTAAATCAAAATTTATCATTTTCATTATCATTAATAATATTAACTAATTTCCTTAATTCACATGCAAATGACTTTAAATGCTTATATTTAGAGATGAAAGATGTATATGATAGCATACAAATTTCAAGTACGCCTTTTTAACTTCGAATTATAGGAGAAACAATATTAAAATTTTGTTGCGCTAACTAACCTTTTTTTTTATAATACTAACTAACCAATTTTATGTATACTTTTTTCCTTTAATTTTGGGATTTAATTTATTAACCCCCCCTTTTTAATTACCCCTTTTTTCCAAAAACCCAAAAACACCCTTACTAAAAACTGAGTTTCCTTAATTATCCTTACCCACTTCCTCCTTCCTTCCACCTTCTAAAACTCATCAACCTTTTCCTCCCTTAAACCCCATGCAATACTTAAACCCTTCATCTTCTCCTTTTTCTTCTTCTTCATCTTCACCAACTTTTCACCTTCTACTTCTACAACATATCAAGAAACTTCTTTAATCAATCATATATTAGCACCCCATCATCTTGTAAGCATTGCATGATCATAAAGGTACATTTTGTTTTTCACAATTTACGTACTTTTTTGTATTATTCGATTTTTTTCTGTTCGTACTGTCGTACGCGTAGGGGTCAGCGAGCTGGCCAAATTTCATCAGCTCGCTTAGGGATAAGCGAGCCATTGATTTTTCATAATTTAACACTACCTCGCTGCTGGGTGAGAGTGTGTGAAAACTTACAGATAAAAAAACGGCTCGCTCTGGTGTCAGCGTGGGTGTAAAAGTAACACACTCGTTGTACCATAAGCGAGAAGGTTAATTTTACATATACGCGTACCCAGTAGCGAGTAACACTTGGATAATGAAAAATCAACATCTCGCTCTGGGGTAAGCGTGTGTTTAAATGTACCACTCTCGTTGAGGGCACAGCGAGAGGCCAAAATTTACACACACGCTTACCCAGCAGTGAGTTCAAGTTACATAATGAAAAATCAGTTGCTCGCTTATATGTCAGCGTGTGTGTAAATTTTAGCCTCTCGAAAGACGAGGTCACCGATGTTGTAAAACAAATTTTTTGGGCGCATCCAAAATCTATTAGTCTTTTGAATTTGTTCAATATTGTCCTCATCATAGACAATACCTACAAGACCAATAGATACAGATGGCCTTTACTTGAGGTCGTTGGACAAACCTCAACAGATAAATCATATACTGTAGCATTCTCTTACATGGAGACGGAGCAGAATTCAAACTTCGTATGAGCATTACAACATTTGAAGAGATTGATCAAAGATGAAGCTTGCATGCCAAAGGTGATTGTCTCCGATCTTGAGGATGCATTAGTGAATGCGATTGAGACGGTTTTTCCAACTTCAAAGCATTTGTTGTGTCAATTTCACATCAAGAAGAATATTAAAGTAAATTGAAGAATTATCTTCGTCAACCCGATGATAAAAATAAAGATAAATTCATTGATGCATGGAAAAAACTAGTGCATTCTAAGGACAAGGATGAGTATGAAGTTTCACAGATGGAATTTGAAGGCTTGTGTCAGAATTGCATTGGTTTCTTTGAGTATGTGAATAGGACTTATTTGGAAGAAAACAAGGAAAAATTCTTTGATGCATTCATAAATAATTTTATGCATCTTGGAAATACTACTTCAAATAGGTAATAATAATATTATTTTTTTCATGTGTATTTTTTTTACTATTATTTTGCACTTGTTTTTTTTTTAATTTTCCGTTTTTTTTTTACTCATAGGGTTGAAGGTGCCCACTCTCAGTTCAAAAGGATGTTATCAGGTAGCAATGGTGATCTATGCACTTGTTTAGTGGCCATGCAAAGGATGTTGACATGTCAACATAGTAACATAACTGAATCTTTTCAAAGAAGCTTAAAAAGAGTGGATCACAGGTTGAACACTCCATTTTTCAAGAATTTATGTTACTATGTGTCCCGGGAAGCATTGAGTTTTATTTACAAACAATTAATGAATTTTGACAAGTGCAGGATATGTGATTGTAAGTGTAGAATCACACATGGGTTACCATGTGCATGTGAGGTGGATGGGTATAGGAAAATTGGTCAACCTATTCCTCTTGAAGCGGTTCATGATCATTGGAAGGTTCTCACCTTCGATAATACAAGCACAAAGGAATCAAACACCAAACTTGACCCGAGACCCTTGATCGAGAAGTTTTGGTATCTTTTTGATAACAATAACGATGATGTAAAGCAGTTACTGATGGACAAGCTTCGAGAGGTTGTGGATCCAGCTACTACCTCCTTGTTGCCACCCAATAAAAAAGCAAAGACAAAAGGTCGAACCAACAATCATGAAAGATCGACAAAGCGTGACCCCTCGGGTTGGGAATATGCCGAGAAAGAGTCCTCCCAAAGAAAGTCTTCCCAAAAGAAAACTTCCCAAAAGTCAACTTCCCAAAAAAATTCCTAAAACCCTTCCCAAAAAAGCTCCCAAAACCCTTCCAAAAATCTTCCAAATCTTCCATCTACAGCATTCAAGTCATCAAATGCTTGCAAGAATTGGCAGCCAATTGTATTGTTGGTCTTATCTGTGAACAAGGTGGTCCCCACCAAGTACATAAAATAAGCTCTAGCAGCAATCTCATGACGCCGTCTTCAAACGGCTCTCTGAAACACATCCTTCAATGTGTTGAACCTAATGGCCCCACTGTGATTGTCCAAGACCTCTTGCGTTGCGTCAACATTGTCCGTCCCTAGCAACTCATGCATAAGCTGTGCATCATCGATTTGGTTAGGCTTGTCCCATGGTATAAGAACCCCTGTAACTGGGATGTGAAGAATGCAGGAAACATCATCAAGAGTGATCGTCACCTTCCCGACAGGGAGATGAAAAGTACTGGTGTCTTCATACCAGCGATCTACAAAGGCTTCTAGTAGACGACGATCAACTATTGCATACGCTGTCTCTACAAGTGGTGCCAACCCCGAAGCCTCAACAATCTCGCGCACTTCTTTTGGCACATCAATACTATATAGTAGAGGCATATCGAAAGCATGGTTATGACACCGGACCAACAATCGGTCCTGCAATTTATATCAGTAAAAATTAATTAAAAAAAACTATAAAATATATTTCTTGAAATAATTTTGGTTCATTTGATACTTACACGTCCTTGCCAAATCTCTTTTGCTTGGTGTTCATCGTAGCTCTTAAGCAAAGACGTGTCATGCAGGTCATGAACAACCATCTCCAACTCTTGCTCCTGCTCTTGCTCTTCATCATCGGATGAGTTAACGGGTCGTGACGGTCCAACCCGGTCTTCTACCCATCTCCTCCGATTGGATGCCGTCATACGGTCTCTTTCCGATGGGTTTTTGGTCCTCGGCATTACTGTAAACAGAAAATATGGTCATATATGGATGTGTGATAAACAGAAAATTGAAAATAACATGAAAATACCACGCTCGCTGCCCTCTTGGCGAGCAACATAATTCTAACAAAGCTCGCTGAAGGGTCAACGAGTTCACAAAACACTAAAGCTTGCTGAGACCCCAGCGAGAATGTTAAATTTATGTAACTCGCTAGGGCCCCAGCGAGTAAACCCTTAAACATGAAAATATCACGCTCGCTGCCCTCTTGGCGAGCAGCACATTTTTACCAACACTCGCTGCAGGGTCAGCGAGTTCACAAAAAATTAAAGCTCACTGATACCCCAGCGAGAATGTTAAATTTATGTACTCGCTGGGGCCCCAGCGAGCCAAACCTAAACACAGAAAAAAAAAGAACAAAAACACGAACACAGCAATCGCAAAACCAAAATGCAGAACGAAAAAAACACATCAATCGCACAACTGAAAATGCAGCCAACATACAGCCAACATACATAGAATAAAGTGCATTAAAACACATGAATAGCAAAACCCTACAACTATTAACCCCTAAATCTATACCCTACCCCAAGATCTCCCCTCCCCAGCGAGAAAAACAAAAAAAAAATTAGTTTGAGGAGAATGGGGCAGAGAAGAGGAGAAACAAATTATCATAAAAAAATAAACAGAAAGAGAGAAAGGAAAAGAAGAAAGAAATACCTTAGTTTGAGGAGAATGTGTTGTGAAGAGAAGAAGTTGAAGGGAGAAGAAGTTGAAGGAAAAGAAAAGAGTTGAAGGGAGAAGAAGTTGAAGAAGAAGGGAAACGTGGATTTGGGAATTTGGGTGGGTTAGGGTATTCATTAGGTTGAGGGTAGTTTAGGAAAAAAAATTTACTAAGGGTGTTTTTGGATTTTCCATCTACAAGGGGGATCAACTAAGTAAAAAGGGGGGTTAATAAATTAATTCCCTTAATTTTAGGACAGAAAATTTTGCATTTCGGCTGCCCACGAGCTAGCTAACTGGGCCGGTTTGATAACCTTCTCACATTTATCCTGATCATTGCATGGATTCTATCAATTTTTCATTTAAAAAGAATATATTTTTTTAGGGGAAAAAGAATATATTATTAAATCCTTTATTATATTTTTTTTCTGTATTATAAGGAATCCCCATAATTAGGGAATGAATTATTCTTTTTTGGCGTGCACCAAGAGTATCTTTCAGCCAATAGCCAAAGACTAATCCTCTCCGAGGCGTAGAGATCACCGAAATGGGTTTTGAACCCCTGACATCATGTTTAAGGATATATATATATATATATTGTATATATTAATTTGTTGCCTATTGATTTTTATGAAAATGAAAATTTGGATTCCTTGATTTTTTTTTGCTTATTTTTGGATAAAATCCCCCATGGTTATTATTTGTGATAAAAATAATCCTTCTTTTCGATTATAAATGGCCAAAAATTCCAGGTAGTTAAGATTTGACATTATAATTAATATAGTTTTTTATATTATAATTAGCATAGTTTAAACAATTAAAACCATATATGCCACATGGCATGCATGACTGCATGAGGGAGCTCCATTTCCCCGACTTTTAATGTAAGAGCTTCGTTTGCCGAGAAACTCGTGCAAAAATTTGAGCTCACGGTTAGTATATATATGCCGACCATTTGATTTCATTTGATTTAGCGTTGATCAATAAAAGCACGTTCCCTTCCAACAAAAAAATCAAAAAGTTAATGTGAAAAATTATACAAAATGGAGTACACAGTGATAACTAAACTGACGGAAACACTGGTCCCGTTCTAACATGATACACTCATAATAATCTTTCTAGTAAAGTCAATGCAAGGGTATCATGTTTAATAAATCAGTCCATAAAATCCCGGTAACGAGCAAAATACAGAGCTCACAATAATCCAATGAGCCATTAATTTACAGATTCTACGGAACTCTCGATTCAAATCTCTCTTGTAACCCACACAAAGCCTAGTAAATCATAAATCATATCCAGAAAGGACACAACAAAAGTACAAAACTGCAATAAAATATATTTTCATGACCTATCTCAGAACAATCACTGTAAAAGGAATGAAAAAATTGTCTTTACACAATGGAACCAACAATGGCCCAACCCACCTAGTGGGATAAGTTTTGATTGCTGTGTATATCTGGGAAGAAACAGTACCGATATTCACCTTATGTATTTGAATGAGAACTGAATTGCTGTGCAGAAACATGAATGCATATAAGCATATTATTGGTTCGGACCTTGCTCATGGGCTTTCCCCTTGCTACGAAGCATCTCGCTGAAATTCCCGAGCATGATGCGCCTGAATCGAGTGTCCTCTGCTGCTGGTGTTGCGGCCTTGGGGGACACTGCCGCTTCTGACGGTGGCTCTGTGGCATCTTTCTTTCCAAGCAACCCGCTCTCACCAAAGAAGCTGCTGACGGATGATGGGAGCCCAAGATGAGCACCCATCCCCTTAAGAGAGTCAAAAGTTCCCCCTGATCTTTCCTTCATAATAATTTCAAGGGCTTCTTTGTGTGCAGGATCCAGTGCATCCAAGTCTTTCAAGAGGTTCTGTATAGCAGGCAGGAGGAAATCCCGAACACTATTTCCAGGAACATCTATAAGAAGAGAAACCAAGAATTAAAAATACTTGAGGGAGGAAAGAAATGTGAAAAAATAAGCAAAATAAAATTTCCCCGGGAAACTAAAACTTGAAAACTATGGATTTTCCAATAACAATGTAACAATTTCTGGACTCACTGATGATTTGTCATTGTAGAGTAAATGACTAACGGATATGCAAGAATTTTGATGAACAACACTGGTAAAAGAAAAGACATTAGATAAAAAATAGTACTTTTTTTTCGAGGATAACTTATCATCACTAGTTACTAGCCACTAAATATAACAAGAATCAGGATTGTTTTCCTAAATTTACAAACTACAAAGGAACTTCATGGTATTTGGTTCCAGTTTCCCTGATGAATCAATAATACCACAAACTGATATTTAATAATTTATTTAACAGCAAACCTGTGGCATCCAGGGCACGGATTGCCTCACAAAAAACATTAACTCTCTCTTGTCGATGCATCAAATCACTTGCTGCATTTGGCATAGCTGTAAGTTGGAGAATCTTTGACAAAAGATGTATGTCAAGTTAAAGAAACAAACTGGACAACTTAAGAGACCTTGAAAGCCAACAGAAAATTTAAATGACGAAGAGAAAAGGAATAAAAATGCCAGAACATCAAATGCTTTCATAAACATAATTCTTTTAGAAAAATAAGGTTAAGGATATAATCTCTAAGTCTTTCTGTTGTATGTGGTACTGCAACCACTAACGCACGAATAACAGCAATAGTAGCTTCATGTGAACCATCTTCAAGAAAAGCATCCATTTGAACACGTATCTTGTCAACAATCTGGACGATATCTTATTTCATCAGAATTTTAAATGTGGAGCTGCATTAAGTTGGCAATTTCAACAGAAAACAGGGAGTTATACTAGTAATAGATACCATCTCATTTTTGAAGTGTTGAGCCACAGAACCAAATGCATCTATGCTGGCATACTTCACATTCAGGTTTTGATCAGATCCAAGAGTAATTAGGGCAGGTAAAACATGAGTTGAAGCAACCTTTGCATCAATATGTGGCACCTATTAATGAAGAATGTTAGTTTTCTCATTTATATGAGATGCAAATGGAACTAGAAACTGAGAAAGCGGAGCTTACGATAACTTTCAGCAGCTTAGTGGCATTTATTTTCATGTTAGCATTAGAGCTGACAACCATTTCCCACAGTATATCAAATATCATACCATGGTTTTCTTTATATATGCTGCATTATAAAGAAAACTCATTATAAATATTAAAGGAAACTAACTATAAACGTTAAGGATGTTAGTGGTGATATTCAGACCAAATGAAATGGATAGCATTAATTATCTCGGGAGTGTGTTTGGTTGAAGGATTCTCCATGGAACTGTCTTCTAGTAGCAGCTTCCTCAAATATCCTGCTAATTGTTGATGTTTTCCAGGAGAACCCAAAACACCAGCTAATAGAAGTGGTAGGACACACATTGCAGAGAGCCTGTCAGCAACAGCAAACCTTGGTCTCAAACCTAAAAATGAACAGTGAAACAAGAAATTAGCAATTATGTGACAATTTCATAGAATTGAAAAACTATTACCTCTGATTCTCGAATGGATGGCACCAGGAAAATATGTCAAATCGGCATCATCCCCAACAGCTATTAAAAATACAGGTAGCATTATGCATGTTGTGTAGCAATCCCCAAACCTTTCCGAAACAGATAACAGAAACTGCATTTACATAAGTTTGAAACCCAGAAATATCTTATTAAACTTCAATCAGGAGTAATACAGAACATTTTTAACAAAACACATCAAGAGGCAGGCAAGTGACCTTTGAAATTCGGTTCCGTAAATTATCTTCTTTCTGTGGTAACAAGCAAGCCAGCTGTATCAAATTAGGAAAGCACTCAACATGCAGCCATTCAAATGCATCCCATTCAACTTGTCCCCTAGAAAAAGTGAAAACAAAATGAAAGATCATTACCAGCTTTGACAAAGCCGTCATGCACTCATGTCAGTTCGTCTCCCAGTGTATGAATATGTATGTGGGTATGCATCTGCGCTATGCATACACATTTAACATGAATCAACCATATAAAGCTAGTGAGTAACAAAGGGGTAAAATAATTTCATCCAACTCTTCTGGCAAAGCTTACCTGGCATACAAATCAAGCAATGTGGTAGATAAAACAGCTTCTGTAGTTTCTGTGATGGACGAAAAGGGGCATGTCTCAATAGCTTTATGGTGCAACGAAGGAAGCAATTCTATCAGCATTCTCACAAGAATATCTATATTCCAGCGCTCTCTTTCACCCAAGGCACGGAGATGTGACTCAATAGACCCTTCAACACCAGAAAGAGGTGGACAACGCTGCAGATTGGGGAGAAATTCCATTCAAAAATAACTTCCAAGAATTAAATACTCAGTAGAAGTGCTGTACAAATAAAAACAAATACCTGAGCAGAGTTTAAAATATGAGAAAATAAAACTTTCAAAACATGATCTAATTTGTTTCCCCACTTTATAACAGCAGGAACCAATTCCTTGAGAGTACTTTCCACCACCGCTCCTGATGGGTCACATACCAATTGGAACATCAACTCCTCCACCTGTTAACAAAAGACCAAAGAATTGGAGCAACTCTTCATCTTTAACTAACATTTTTTCTCTAAAAGTTGGCACATTATGTTAAGTGTAAAAGGCCCCATTCCCTACACCATGTCTCGTCAACCTGTTCTAGAGCTTACGTTGTAGCCAAGTCTCAAGTCAGAAACCTTCTCCATGATTGCCTCGAAGCAAAATAGTGAGGCTGACCTTGAAATATTTATCCATGTTAGGGAAAAACGGAAGCAGAAGAGCCAGATTACGAGCTGCAGCCTCTCGAACAACACTGGCAGAATCTTCTATTAGTTGCTGGACAATTGACAAAATAAGAGAATCTCGAATCTCAGGCCGAACAAATTCTGCAAGCTCTCCACATGATTGAGCAACAAGCAGTCTGCGCTCCTCGTACATGTGACTGATCTACAAACCATAACAGCGAAAAAAATCTAAAAACCTGGTTCCAAAGCCAAAACCAGAGAGTAGGTTGAAACTGAGGGAAGAATATACTTGTTCCCAACATTGTGGAAGCAACTCTGTTTCTGTTCTCATCTCTCCAACATTCTTTGCAAGGGTAACACATGCCTGAAATGATGACAGAATACCGAAGTTGCATTCAAAACTATTTAGTAGAAAGAGTTAAGAAAAGAACAAGACATACATCCATTATTATCCGTCTCTGTTGTTCATCAGGACGCTTGATTAAATTAAACAGTGTATGTGTCAAAGAGTCTCGAGTGCTGCTATCTGGGTGGCGCTCAATTGCACACATTATTAGTGGAAGGAGCTCCTGCAACCAAACAAAATTATTGCAGCCTATGCAGGACAGACAGTGTACAAGTGAAATAGATTTATTGAGTACAACACCTCGCGATGGTTGATCAAGACATAAGGAACAATTTTAGGCAAAGCATCTGCAAGTATCTGAATTGTTCCCGGTCCCTGTCAAAAAAGAAAGATATATAAGAACGAAAAAATAATTACATAATGATCTAGACAAAGGCAAACCTTTTTATTTTTAAATTCTCAGTTTGACTTTTCCTTATTTCTTTTGGAAGGAGAGATTGTTTATATTTCTATTTTCCAAATAAATCCAGCAGCAATACTGCTAGTTAAAACATTTTTAACAAAAAAACAAGCCTTGACCAAATTAAGGCCAATTCAGTTTCACCAAATAGGAAAAAGGTTAAAAATTTGAAACCAAAAAGTAGCGATGTTTAAGGATTTCCACAAGCCAAGAATAGAATGGACTTGCCGTCTTCTCAGATATTGCTTCATCATTTACAGTGTCTGATCTAACAAGTAATGTGCTATTTGCAGCTTGTTGCCCAAGATTTTGTTCGGATACATTATTGATATTTTCAAAGGCACTACTTGTATTTGAAGGATTGAATAACTCAGGCAATGTATCTTCATGTTTATCAGCGTACTCATCAAGAGTTTGAATAACTGGTGATTGAGCATCTTCATTGCATACAACACCCGAAGCCACATCAGCATTGTTAGAGATTGCACCTCGGTCTTCATGAATCTCAATCACTTTATCTTCTGTCTGCAAAATTTCATTTTCAGAACCTAGATTTCCATTTTCAGGAGCTCTAATATTCTTTCCTTTCAACAATTCAACTTCCATCTGCAATTTCTTAATTTCTTCCTCATATTTCTCGAAAGATTGATATTGAACATTATTAACATCACAAGCAACCAGATTATTTCCAGAACGAGACCCTTCAATATGCATTTTCAGTGACGTGATCTCAGCTCTGCAATCATTGAGTTGCTTTCTTTCAAGCTCCAAGGACTGCTTTAAACCTTGCACCTGAAAATTTAAAATTCGTATATCATAATTTTGAAAATATGAATATTGTTTGTCAGCATTTGTTAAAAGTAAGAAGGAAATACCAGATTCTCTTTGTCTTTAAGATCCTTATGCATTGCCTCCAAGGATTTTGTTAATGCTCCTTTTTGAGCATCTGCCAAATCCTTGTTTCTCAACAAGGTATCCCTTTCTTGAGTCAGCCTTTTATTTGCTTTCCGCAATGTTTCATTTTCTCGAAGTAAAGCAAATTTTTCCTGCATTAGCATTCATGCATAATTTAGCAGAAACAGTAATTTGAAATGAATATCACAGAATTAATTTGGTAGACATATTTATCTAAATCTATAAAAATAAAAAATAAATAAAAAAAAAACCTATTAAAAATCATTTGAGTGAACATAAATTGCCACGTCCACTAGTTAACGATCACCTAAGCAAATTCGTTAGCTTAAATGAGCTCACACAGCAGATGAAGTTAACGTAGGGACTAACGTTACCACATCTAAAATCTTTAGTGCTAAAGTTGTACTTTAAAAAATAAAGGAATAAATCGGTACAACAAGAAAGCTCTAGGGACCGAAGGGGCCTTCACACTTCTAAAATTGATCCATGTTAGGTGCCACATCCACTAGCTAACAGCCACATAGGCACGTCCGTTAGCTTAAACGGAGCTCCCAGCAGACGGAGTTAACATATTGACTAACGTGATCCACTTCTAAAATCTTTAAAGACTAAAGTTGTACTTAAAAAAACATCAACGGCTAAATTAGTACAGCGCAAAAACTTTAGGGACCAAAGTGAGCCTTCACTCAAATCTATTCAAAAATTTTAAAAAAAAAAATAAAAAATAAAAAATCAATTCAAAACAACTAATGCTGCCTCTATAGTATATCGGATAAAAACTTCACTCACCAAGCATAAAGGAAATTCTTCTTATATTGAATTTTAATGCAAAGGAATTAACTTCTGTGAAACTACTCCTGTTTCCATAGAAATAGTTTTAACCTTTGCGAGAGAAGAGAATACGCAGAATATGAGGATGAGAAAGCTTTCAAAATTAAAAGCGTGCAAAATGACTATAGAAGCTCATGGAAAGCACTAGGAAACAGAAGAGCATATATTTTCCTTTATAACATGGAAGTGTACTGTTGAGCCGCAGAAGTCAGAACTATACTGACAGATCACAGTAAGATCTGAAGATGTCTTACAATGTCTTCTAACATGTACCAAGCATAGTTGCAAAACCCTGAACAGACTGACCAATTCAACTGGAAGGCTGGTGAAGTAGTCACTTGAGCAGTGAATTATAAGTGGAACAATCTGATTACAGAAAATCGTCTTTAAAATGACCAGTTCACCACCAAGCTATTATTGATCTGCCCATGGGTTTGAAGGATTGGACCAGTCCAAGTTCACCAACATGCAAGCCCATGTTATCAGTTAAATTGCTAGTGTAGTTTAGAAATTAGAGAGAGACAGAGAAAGCATGTTGGTTAGAATTCCTAACCTTAAGGGCACATTTGGTAGCCTGGATAGGATATAATCAGGATAGCTCTTATCCTGTCTAGTGTTTGGTGCACACCATATAACAATGGCATCGATGTGGTAGTGGTGTTGGTGGTAGGGTGACAACAGTGGTATTAATATGAGGGTATGAAGGGGAAAACTACACTATCCTATCATGTTAATTTCTAACCCAGCTCCCCCCAAAAGAGAGAAAATACATTAGGTGAACAGGATAGGATAGGTAAATAGGATAGCCCTATCCTATCCTGTGAGCTCTCACCAAACTCTGGATTGCAACAAGATAGGGAAAACTATCTTGTCGTGTCTACCAAACGAGCCCTAAAAGTTTGTGAGACGCACCTCCTGATTCGATCTCTAACCGCACTTACAGCTGAACTGCAAGGTATCCTAATTCCATTAGGTCATACTGCACCTCATCATGAGTGACACTTAGACAGGCATCAACAAAGAGAAAGGATCGCAAAAGAAGGATGAAGTATTATAAAAAATTTGGGATATCATGAAGACACTTAGACAGGCAAAATATAGGCGATTCAAGGATTGTTTGAAATCAGAGTTTAAAGTCTCTAACAGCTTATCTCTTATATGGATATGAATATGATTCCCCTGATATATTATTGAGTTGTGGCTTAATGACCTTTTCATAACCTCATCTGTGTCAGCCATCAATAATAGAAGGAATTAGTGAGTTACAGAAGAAAGAATTAACACATCTGCTGATGAACTTCGCAGGTTGGACCACACCCTTAATATTGTTAGGAATCTTGAGATCACTAAAGGCATGAAAAACACTAATTAGTCATATCAGACAGTTTGATAATTACGTTTTATTGGTTATATGCATAAAGCAATAAACATAGTATCAGATAATTTCCCAAAACTAATTTAGGTAGTAGGCTATTAGCCACTCGCTTATACAGTGAATAAAGAATCACCTCAGCAGCCTCAGAAGTTGATGAAAGATACTGATAATAATAATGACGCAAGGCATCTGGTACAGATGCAGGTGTGCTGTGCCAAATATCCAAGTTCTGGTCTGTAACCTACATGAATGGTTAAAGCAGATCAAATATTGAGGAACATTAAGCACCAAAAATAGAAGGGCCAAAAACATAATGTGCTGTGTGATACGTAAATGTGAATGCCAGATATAATTTGACAGCACTCCAGATGTTTTACAAACATGAGCAACCATTATAAGAACACAAGATTATACAGATCTTTAGATTTTATCATAAGTTAGAACTAGCTTATATTCCCTCGGGAAATTCTCACACACAAACACACACACACCCCAATCAAAATCTGTATGCTATATACACTTAGTTTTTTATTTGGAGTTTTATCTGGACCTGAGGTAGCTTCTCTTGCTGATGGAATAATAGGGTTTTCATGAATTCTGAGATTACTAATGTAATGAAATGCACAAAACACGAACAACCCTGTTAGATCTCATGTAACCTACGCAGCATAGCTGCCCACATCATTTCTCCACTTATTACCCAACTAGTTAAGACTTAAGACTGATAAAGTGAGGACAGATTGAAAATTCATGATTTGCCAGAAGGGGTGGACAATAATGCAGTACCAACCTCTTCATAAAATGTCATTGCAGTAAGACGGTAACCAGCTATAAGCAAATATTCCTTCACAGCACAATTAAGATCTCGACGCTCGGTATCCTTTAATGGACCCAAATCTGTGAAGGAACTATCCTTCTTTTGTGGATGAATTTGTTGCCCATCGTTCACTGAAACATCTCCACTTGGATGTGAAGCTGCATTAAAAATAGATGTAAGAATTACATTACTCTGGTAGAAAATGCAGATAGAGCAGTTCAAGTACAACTAATATCTTAATATTCCTCGTTGCATTATTTTCTAGGGTAGAGATAGTACAAGGCATCCTCCTATAAAGCCAAATTACATCATTTGCCAAAAGTTAATGGCTCTATAAATGCTTTTGATTCTTGAAAATATGTTTTCGGGAATATATTAACAAAGACTAAATCGGAACTGATAATCAGCATTGTAGGAGTATGCCAGGTGCAGCATCACAGATTCGGTTGCAAGGTAAACTTAAGATGGAGATCTGCATAGCATATGGAAATGCTTAGCATTGCCAGTTCCATCAAATGTATGGTCACATGGACAATGCTGAAAAGCCATCACAATTCTCAAAGAGAAGGTGAAAAGGTTCAGAATTCTGATGGGAATGCTGAAGAATTTTCTGCCATTATGGATGTGTCTAGACTCTAGCAATTTTGCTACACCCAGATGGGCTATATAAAGTGCAATAAAGTAATGTTAACAGTGCCCATGTAATTCAAAATTTAAACGCTACTGAAGAGGTTGACCATCATTCTTCTTTTGCAAGCACTGAGGTGCACGAGTTTTATTTGATGAAGATGATTTTGCTCCTTTTATGAAGACAATGTAGGTCTGCTACTGGGTAAATTGAGGGCAGAGTGAAATCAACAGAATGTGCAAGCAGGTTGTTTCGAGTTTGATGGCAACTTACAAGGAATTTAAGGAGCCTTTTCAAGGAGAAAGAGCTGATGTTATTGGAATTTTTAGTTTTGGCCTTTCAAGTTTCTAGAAAAGGCAGGGTTATCTTTCTTGAAGGGAAAAATTGATCAATAAAAATTTAGGAGGTCTTGACATTGATGGTAACTTACAAGGAGTGGAGGAGCTTTTTCAGCAGCATGTTGAAGTTAACAACACTTTAAGTTTAGCTGCCAAGATCACAGAGAGGATGTGGACAGTCTTATAGGAGGCCATCTAATGATGGTTCTGAAAAGGAATTCTGCCTTGCCAGGTACTGAAAAGGTGAAACATTTGGGCCAAAGTGACAATGTTTGGATGATAAAGTTATTTCTAGTAAAACTTTAAGCATTGGATGTGACTTGGGTGTTCCAGGATAACTTCCTGATTCAAAGGGGATAAAGATGGTTAACCCATTGTGTAAGCAGGTAAAGGTGGTAGTTTGGTCTGATGCACATACTCCTATAGTACAGAGAAGAATGTAGAATAGAAACTTCAAAGATTAAAAACAAGAGTAAAATATGGAGGGTGGAGGGCCTAAAGGAATTGGAAGGACTAATTAGGATCATTTGCAACTTGGAAGTTACCACCTTCGTTGAAGAAAAAGGGTGTGTTTTTTTGAGTTTATCCCTGTTGCTGATGTTTTTTGTGGAAGGAGTTTCCTAGGATAGTTTCAGAGAAGTTATGTATTTTCCCTTTTTTCCTCCTTGGATTGTGTTTATTTTGTGGTTTCCTATGGGGCTTTTACTTTTTTATCCCTACAACTTTGTGGCTTCTTTTGGAGGACATCTTATCTCCTTGTATTCTCCCCATCCTATCTTCTAATAATATTTCTTTTTCCATTTAAAAAAATGACCACCTTATTCATACACAAAGACCTTTGACTAAAATTACCCAATCATGTAAAAACTATATGACATTGAAGGCAAATTGGATATTGCATAAAAAATAAAGAGGTAAAATGTCTTGAAAAACAAGAAAATACCATTTAGTTCATTAGGGTTCTCTGCCTTTTTCTGCAGTTCACTTTTAAGTTTTAAGATATCTTCTTGAGCCAAACGCAGTTCATAATCACTAATAGCTAACTTTTCTTCTGCTGCCTCTTTCTCTTCAAGCAAACTTTGAGGATCTGCCACTGCTTTGCAAGAATGAAAACGAAGAGTAAATATCATCAGGCATGGAATATATGTGTCCTAAACAGCACATTACATATTTATAGTAAAAGTTCAGTTGTTGTATCAAAGCACACTTGTTCAAAGTGCACCTTCTATCAGGAGCTTATGTGCCGAAAGATTAGGCAACAGACAAAAACAACGCCCGAAAAAAAGGAAACAAAAGTGTATGTTGCACAAAATGACCCAATACAACTGAAAATTTACATCAATTCAATCTATGCCTAAATGCCATATACATGTGTAACTCATTTAAAAAATAAAAAATAAAAGGAGAATTGCTAAAAAAACAGAAAAGAATGCATGATAGACAGGCTTTGATTAGAAAATACACTCCAAATGGTTTTTGGTTGCCAGCATAATCTTAAGGACATTCTTGGGAATGTGATGCAGGGGAATCACGCAATCACATTCCACCTAAAAAGGTGAGAATCCAAATTTTATCCTTCCTTCATAAGTGAGATGCCCATGAATGTAAAAGCATTCCCATTCACTTGGGTATTTTTCTTCTAATCTTCTAGAATATATAGCAAGCACATTCCCAAGTGAAATGCCCAGCAAATGTAAAAAAACATTTTGGGAACCAAACACTACTTGAAGAAATTTGCATCAGATTAGTTCCTAATTAATTGGCATATTTAATTATGCTGTGTTTTCTCCTTGTTCACCATTTTTTTTATACTTTTTGTTTTTGTCCCCCTAAAGGATGTTGTTTCTTTTCAAACAAGTGAAGCCTTAATTCTATGAAAATAATATTACTTTCTTCTATTATTGCAAATCTCAATCATTTATTAAGATTTTTTTGTCTGTGTAATTGGGGTTTGAACTTGAACCAAGAAAGGGAACACCTACTTATTATCAAGTGGGTAACCACCAGATCAAAGGCATGATGATGGCAATAAAGTTGTGTTTAAGGCTTCCTTATTAGTCTTCTGCTATTCATTTTAACAAACCAAACACCAAAAGAAAAAATTAAAAACAAAAAAAGTAGGTCTAGGCATCTAGCAATAGCACCCGAGGCACACACCAAAGTTGCTGGTCCTAAAAGGCAATACAGTAACACATTCAACTTAATAACTCCTGCTTAAAAGATCTCAGTTCAGTACTATAAACAAGTATTGGGTTGACGTGTTAGAAAAGTACAGAACATAACTTATGACTTACATATTTAGTGCATTTTACAAATAAAACAGAACAAGCCATTAGGTTAAAAATGTGTGACATTTCGGTTCTACTATAAGGGAGGAGTCAAAGAGAACAAAATAGAACCAATCTATTAATGCCATATTACTTTCCAATTCATTCTGTTCGCATGTCAACACTACCTGATACAATGTACTCACATCTCTAGTGTATATTTGGAGCTCCAGTATCAATAAAGTTCATTCCGTATATCAAGATGTTTAAATTAATACTGATACAACATTAAGAGAATACAACATGACATATACTTGTATATATTTCATTACATTTATAATCTCGGTTCTGGTAACAGGTATGGAGTCGAAGAGAACAAAATAGAACCAATCTACTAATGTCATGTTCTTTTCCACATCATTATGCTCTAATCCTGTTTGCATGCCAATCACAACCTAAAACAATATACTCACATCTATAGTGTATATTTGAATTTTTAATATCAATAAATGCTCACTCAATCCGTTCTACATGTTGAGACATTTAACTTAATACAGGTACAACATTAATAGGATCCAACATGACATATACTTGTATCCATTTTTAACTGCCTCATATTTCATATAAGTATAGATTACAAAATGAAACAAAAGCGGCTACTTAAAACGCAAACAAGTTGAAACAACATATAATTGGTGCATTTAGTAAATAGGAAAGGGCGACGCGCCATCTGGTTAAAAAGTGAAACATTTTTATTCCACACTATTAATGTCCTCTTCCCTTCTATTTCATTCCACACTCTATTATGTTCAGTTCCTGTGTCAAATGCTAGACAAATTAAACAACGTGCTCATCAATCTGCATCAAGGAAGCACGGACATGACATGTATACAACACGAACACGAGGATACGACAAAATAAATATAGAACATTAAAAAATATAGTTAGGATTGTCCAAAAGCATCTAAAACATATATGTATCCGTGATGACTAATGTGAAGCGTCGGTGCTTCTTCATTCTGCATTGCATATGCTGACATTTAACTTGATAATAATAATTGATATTGCTACAAAATTAATGCCATTTTCTAATAGGTAATTGCTTGCGTAGTGCATCGCATTTCATTATAAATTAGAAAAGAAAAGAAAAGAAAAGAAAAAACGGCGTGGTTTACGAATACTGACCTCGGAGAGAGTTGAGGCGAGAGATTTGATCGGGAGGGAAGAGAGAGGGATCGGAGAAGTAGTTTTTGAGACGAATGGCTTGATCGTGGCGGCCATCATCGAGGAGCTCGTGGAGAAGCTCGAAAGCGGTGAGCAAGTAGTTCTCCTCCAGCAGAAAGTTAACCACGAAATTGCACAGCGACGTTCTCTCAACGTCCATATTATTATTATTATTAAGATAAGATCGAAAATCAAAACCCTATCAGAGTTTAGAAGTCATTCATCCAAATCCAAATTTTCATAATCAGATCTGCTGTTCCATTTCCAATTCCAGGTGTTGGTGAACGGTGAGATGTATGCAAGGTAGGTAGGTGGGAGGCAATCTCATCACGTGGGTATTGCCTCCTTTCCTTCCCGGCAATCCTAACGTTTTTTTTATTTTATTATTTTTGCAAAAAAAAAAATTATATATACTTTTTCTTCCAACTAAAAGTAAAAAATCCTAAGGAAAAAATTGGATAGGTTTTTTTTTTTCACCAATCGGTACCGGAATCTGGTTTACCTAAAATCCAACTCATTCGGTTTGACCCAACTAAAATTATTAATTCATTAAGTGCTTTTTTGAGAAAATCATTTTGATAAAGTCGTTTTTTTTTATAAATTTAATTTTATTTAAATAATTTTGTGATTTAAAAACTGAAGAAACTTTTTGAAATTGAGTTGTATTTTTTTTATTAGATATCCAAATGGATGGATTGATATTTAGGTTGGATTCAAAACCATCCAATTTTAAACTAATTCATAGGATCATATCCAATTAGATTCACTTATTTAAATGGAAGGACTTGATGGATTTAAATTGTGATGGATTTGGCTTGATTTTGGAATATGGATAAATTTGCCACCTTATAATGAATTAATGAACTGAATAGACTCCGAGCCATTTTAATACGACTTGATCAAATCTAAGTTTGGCCAAACCACAAAAAAGTTCACTTTATCAAGTGCAAAATAGATTCGTCGTTAGATTTAAACACTAAATTTTTCAACTTCGAGCTTTTTTTGCTCTAGCCTAATCATGGTATATGCTAAAAATGGGTGGTTACAAGCCCGATTGCGTGACTCGTTTTGACAACTCTAGGTGAGACGAGTTGAGATGGGTTTAATTTAACTTATATTTGGCCATATATTTCAATTAGGTGATTTGCTTTGAGATAAACTTAATTCGGTTATGACTCGATAACAACTTATACAAAACATGTTAGAATTGACTTCAAATCTCGAGAGGACGTGAATAGAGTTTTGTTAATTTCAAATAATTTTAATAAAATTGAATCATTTAGCATGTATGGATGTGTGATGTCGGAAGGACAGTCACCCGAGGGACTTGAGTCCTATAGAGAAAAGGATCGTGAACCAAGTAAAGCCAAAGGGTTTAGACATAAAACCCTGAGATTAAGCCTTTTTTTTGTTTTGATTAACTTTTTTTTTTATTAACTGAGATTAAGCCTTTTTACATACAATCAATTATTGAATAGTACATGATGTCATTTGATCCTTCTAAAACTCGTATATTTGTAATTTTGTATTAAAACATAGGGCATGAGGTCCTTCGATCCTTTCAGGCTTTTACCTTGGAGTTTGTTAACTATCCGAGTTCAGTGCAAGCTTAATGTATATGGCTGGCCTCATCAATAAATGGCATGGTCATTGTCAGGAAAAAAATGAATGAAATGTTTCATGTTCTTGAATTTTTGAGTTTCCAGTCATCAAGGTCTCAAATTAAGCATATAGATTAGATGCTAATACAAATACAGGATTCCATACCTATAACACTACAACTACTTTCATTTTAAATACCTCTTGCTTATGTATGACACACAGGGGAACTACCCTTCACTTTGGAAATGCCAATTCAAAGACGCTGTGGTGGCTCTTTGAGCTCTAGAATAAATTCTGAAGTTCAACCATAAATTACAACTTAGACACAACTTCTACACTAACAAGTATAATTATGAGAAACCAACAAAGTACGATTCCTCTTATAATAAACAATAGAGCAGGAGCATAAATTATCTACTTATTTGACATCCAAGCGAACTTCATTACATTTGGCTTTATAACACCATGATTACACGGGCTTCGATTGACTCCAAAGTTGAAACCATACGAAAGTAACCACTAACTACATATCTCGCTTCGGCTTGCGGCTCAGTTCTGAGTAATGACCACCCATTAGCTGCAAAATCTCCTCCCATAAATTTTCTGAAGAATCTGACAAAGCGCTGCAAAGCAAACTTGAGCTACATGCAGCCACATACCAATAATTTGACTCAATCTCCTCTCTCAGCTGATTCAGTTGCCATCCAGCATAACCAACGAAGAATCTGAAATCTTGATTATTGAGAACCCCCTTTTTTACAAGACCTGCAGCATCATCCAAACTGTTTCGAGCTCCAAAGCATAGCCCCGGGATTACCTCTTCAAATCCTGGCAGCTCCAATTTCTCCTGCGTTTTTAACAAAAACATGCTTGCCTCAAGAGGTCCACCAAAATGCAGAGAACAATCAGAGAAGGTAGTTAATAGATCGTGATTTGTAGGTTTCATGTGTTTAATCTTCTTGTGAAGAGGACGGTTGATGACAATTCCGAAAGGCCCTTCTTGTGGATGTCTAGTTCCAGATCGGAGAAGTAGGACAACAGTTCTTTCAAAGGTGCGAACACCATCAAGCTTTTCTGTAGCCACAAGTACACAACCAGTCTCGGGTACTAGAATAGGATGGGCCCACTTTGTTGCAAGAGGTTTAGAATTGTGCAACGCCCCACCTTGATTGTGAGTGTCAGATTCTGATATTTCTTTCTGTTAACGAAATGAATGGTACAGTAAGAAACGTAATATTCAAGAAATACTCATAAATGATAACCTCCACAATAATAATGAAAATTTCAAGTTTCAACAAGTCACAAAGAATACAATGAAGCACATAACTATTATAAGGATACCAACCAACCCCATCTTGCTCGAACTTGTTTGCCAATAAAAATCATTCGACAGGTTAACAGCACAGGTGCCTTTTCTGGTCTGTGTCTCTTTGGTTGTTGAGGAATGAGATAGTTTTTAAAAGGAACCTCAGCGGACAATATACAAGTAATGGACTTGATCCAAGTCAGGTTGTGGAGATGGGTCTCCGCTATCACGGAGCCTTCGGGGGTGGGTTTTTCAGATTGGTGTATTGATCCTTGTCATGTTTAGGGGTGGCAAAATTATCCATAATCCATGATTCATCCTAATCCGTTGCAGTTTTCATCCATCCAATCCATCCATTTAAAACAATGGATTTAAATGGATGTGATCCATTGGATTACTTTAAAATTGGATGGATTGGAATCCATCCTAGATATCCGATGGATATCCAAATATCCATCCAAATGGATGGATATCCAATTCATCCAAAATAATATTTTTTAAAAAAATTACAATTTTTTTCAAAATTATTTAAAAAAAAAAAACAATTTATACAAAAAATAATTTTAATAAATTGGATAAAAAATATTTTTTAAAAATTTAAAATAAAAAATAACTATTTTAAAACTAAACATAGGAATAGGAGTATTTAGAAATACATGAAATATACTCTATTCTAAAAAAATTGAAATATACTGTTTTTAATATTAATAGTTTATGGGAAAAAGGGAAGAAAGACACTAAGAGAGTTCCTTCAACCCCTCTCTTCTGCTTCGAGTAGTAATAGTAGTAGGAATGAAAGTAAGATTTGGAAACGTCACTGTAGTAAAAAGTAGTAGTATTCAGAAGCATCACTGGAGCAAGAAACCCTCCTCTGCCACTGAACCATTCACCTCATCAACTCACTATTGAGCTTGTCATCAACAACACCACCACTCCTAAGAAATTCTCCTCCGCCACCGCCGCTCCTAAGATACCCTCCTTCACCATCGTCGACGCCAAGCAACCCTTCAACACTATCCCTCCTTCTCGGGCTGGTCTGTTTTTTTATAATTTTTTATAATTATTTTTATTCCTCTTTTATTTTATATAATTTTTTTATAGGAAAATTAAAAAATAAAAAAAACAAATGGACCAGATGTTCATCCATCCAATTAGTTCAAATGGATCAATGGATGGATTGAAATCCATCCATTATGTTAGGATATGGATGGATTTGGATAATTTTGAGTAGGATATAATGGATTTGAATAGTGTTGGATATTTTTTTATCCATTAAGATTCAAATCCAAATCCATCCAATCCATCCATTTGCGAAAAAGTCCATAGTTTGTATAAGAGTAGGAATATCCCTCGCACTCGTACAATTTAATCCACTTGCAGGTCCAAGATTGAGGTCAAATTCACCCAAAAGAGGTGAATCTCCAACTATCAAGCATGCTATTATGAAAGTGATGAAGCAGAGGAATGACTATAACTGATGATGCTTCAAAACAATTAATAAGAGAAGATGGCAGCAGCAGATCGAATTAAGGAATGAATGCATTACCAGCTCATCTCTATACAGCTTTGCTCTGAATTCACGCCAATCCAATATAGTATGATGGGATTTCTCAGAGTTATCTGATTTGTCAACTCCATCAGAAGAATTGCTGCCTCTAATACCATCCCCTTCTGGAAGAGACTGTTCACCATTACCTGCATCGATCAATATATCGACAAAAAGGAACTCATGAGAAAGCATGTTATTATTGAAGCGAAAAAACAATGAAAAGAAAAGGATTAATATGGTAAACCAAGGCAGTAATATTGTCACCTTCATTATGATAGCAATACATATAACCAGTATGATCAATCTAATATAAAATGATGTTTCTCTTTTCTACTTCTAAAAATGATTCTGAATTTTTAATATTTTGGTAATCAATTAACGGGACAAAAGGCCCAACAATAAAGATTACAAAGTAACTAGCCTTGGAGTAGAAACACCAACTACATAAGCAATGAGCCAGGTGGATCTGAACTGGTGGGTTTTCAAACATCAATAAATTCCTCTCACAGCTAAAACTAAACAAATTAAAATAGAATTTTAAACAACTAAACAAATAAGGTTCATAGATTCAACTTTGCATAACCTCAACTCAGAAAGAAGCTGTTTTGCCCAAAAAGAAGTTCCCCTGCAGCGCGAACCATGGCCCGGTATTTTACCCCTGCACTTGACCTAGCAATAACATTTTGTTTCTTACATTTTCCATGGAGATGAGATTGCCTATGATGAGAACACACTAACCTGAAGTTGACTTCCTGTCATTTGGGCACCCAGCCCAGTCTGCATCAAGGTCGGTGGGGATTTCAATGTGACCTTGTTCTCATAAAGCAACCCTATTCTAGGAGATCCTTTAATGTATCTCAAGATTCTAATAACTGCATCCCAGTGAATGTCATACTGTGAGTTAAGAAATTGATTCAATGCTTACAGAAAATGATATAATAGGTGTACTCATAGTCAAATAATTCAACTTGCCCACAAGTCTTCGATATCTCCCCAAGTCTGAATAAGGCTCCCAAAGATTTGGCATAAGTTTAACATCCATGGGAAAATCACTAGGCTTGCAATCATTTTGATTGTCATTCAACTTTCAAGGGGTAGAGACTAGAGAGCGGCGCTCCTCTGAAGGAGCTTAGCTCGCTTTGGGGTTACAGAGGGTTTTCTCTTCCATATAAAGTTCTTTATACACACTTTTCAGTTTCCTGGTTCTGGGTTCCTATCAGTAACCCTCTAACTTCAACGCCCATGTGCCTTTTGAAGCTATACTCCCTGCTAGCATAGGAGATGTCACAGCATGAGGAAATGATCTCAGACAACCACTCTGATCGGGTCAGCTAGCCAACCTTGATGCCCATTCAGAACACTAAACATCCAGGGAAGCCTTTGTGTCTAACTATGGTGATTGCGGACCACATTTCTTTGTAGAGTTCTAAATTGCACTCCACAACCGCAATTGCATTGCAATTTTGGGAGTCTCCGGCTCTCCACAACCACATCAAGACTGCTGCAATTGCGGCCGCATCCACCTCATCTTCCCACAATTGCATTAAACTTAAAGTAGCTGCAACCGAACTTTAAAACCATGTTTCTTTGGATTCCAATAGCTTTTCACAGCCTGATGGCAACTGTTTTGTGCAAATTCAAGTTCACCTCATCCATACGCACACACAATTAATTATACTCAAATCGATATTTTCATCAAGCAATAATGATTTTGCCATATATTTCTCTTAGCGCAATGGATAAAGTCAATGATGAAAAATTACAAATTGACTTTCTTTTTTAACTAAAGTTTAGGTGAGTTGGGCTCCAGGGGCTCACCAGGGTCAAAGAGCGCTTACAGATGTACTTAGTCACATATTACTCACCAACACCATCCTCGCACCTGCCCGGACTCAATCCTTCCCAACTGTGCCAATATGATTGTTGGCTACAGAATTGACTTTTAATCTATTAAAAACGGTCAATGTCTAAGTAGACTTAACACTTATATATATATAACGTTTTAATCTGAGGACATTCCAAGGCCAGAACAAAAAAGTATCCCAAGAGTGGGCATAAGTGATAGAGCTGCGAGACACAGTGTTACAAAGCCAAGGTTCAAACCCGGTGACTGTGCTACCTCCTTTCCCAAAAAAAGAAAAAAAAATTAAAAAAAAAATAAAAAACGAAATTACAGACCAGAAGAAGAAGAGGAGTCGTCGTCGTCGTTGTTATTGTTGTGATGATTCTTGTTGCGCCCAGCAGCAGCAGTGACGAGTAGAAATGGGCTATATCCTTTATTACAGCAAGAGGAGTAGGAGGAGGAGGAGGATGAGTTTCGCCTGGAAAGTGTGGTGATCTCAAAGACCCCGACTCTTGAATTACAAGAAGAGGGGATTGGTCTGTGGGAAAAGGAATTTGGATGGAGAAGGTTTTTCGCATGAACACCACACAGATCCATCTTCTGATTTGCTTGCGTTGATTGACCGATAATAAGAAGATGAAGAAGAATGGATTTTATCGTAATTGTGGGTGTGCCATACCATTACCATACACCCAACTACAAGATCACAATATCACTTGGACGGGACAAAGATTAATGAAAATGACTCTCCTCGTTGAGAGAGAGTGTGTGTGAGAGAGAGAGAGAGAGAGAGAGAATATGCTTATTTTAAGCGAATTGAATTGTGAATTGTGTGGAGCATTCACGTATGTTAGCAACATTGTATTGTGCGATAGTAAAAATGCGCTGGCGGCTTAGCTTACGCACGCACAGAATTAATGGGTCATTATGCTTGGTTTGGTTACACAAATAAAATGTCATTTTATTCACTCACTTTGTAACTTTATTCTCTGATTTTTCAATAATTTCTCTTTAATTACTCACTTTGAAAAAAGTTACTCACGTTAATCTCTGATAACTTTTTCTATTCAAAGATCTTAACATCTTGCACACGTGACCGTTAAATAACATATACGATGTCTAGTTATTGTGTTGTTGCCACAGATTCATCAGTTTCTGCAGCTGTCAGAGCTTCAGCAGTTGTCTTAGCTTCTGCAGTTGCCTCTTCAGTGGCCTTACTGTCTTAACCTCTTTTCTCTCCAATTCTTGTCTTTTGAATTTAGCATCATGTATAAGATGTTAATGGCCACGTGTGTAAGACGTTGACGTCTATGAACAGAGAAAGTTGTCAGAGATTAACGTGAGTAACTTTTTTTAAGGTGAGGGATTAAAGAGGAATTATTGAAATATCATGGATTAAGGTGAAAAACCTTACAAAATGAGAGACTAAAGTAACAGTTTAGTCCAAATAAAATAGGAAGGAAAAAAAAGATAGAGAAGTAGGAGAGGAAGAAAAATATAAGAAAATGTTGTTGTTGAGATAAAAAAAAGTAAAGAATAAGAAAAGAAAAAAGTTGAGTTTTTTCTTCCTTTGTTTGTTTGAATAGAAAAATAAATGTAAAGAGAGAAATTGATAAAATTGTTCAAAGACAACTATCATTAAACATATTAAATTAATAAATTTATTGTCCAATAAAACTTAGTTTGAAACATGATCAAATATTACTTACCAATGTATATTATAAAAATATTACGTTTTTTTAAACTGATTATAATGTTAGTTGACAACTTGCGAAAAAATTAAAAAAAAAATAATACTAAAGATAATTAATAAATATGAGTGAAAAAATACGTAGCAAATATGCTTCGACACAAGTAAGAGAGATGTATTTTTGTCAAGAGCATAAAAGTTATTTTTTTCTCTCCGTAGTCTATTCTCTTCCCACTTTTAGAGAGAAAACTTTTTTTTTGGGACTTCTTTTATTTTTCTCTTCTCTCCATTTTTTCTCTTGAACCAAACAAGAAAAAATGAAGTTTTCTCTCTAAAATCTCTCTTTCCATTCTCTTTCCACTCATTTTCTACTATTTCAAACAAAGTGTTAGTGTTCATTACGAATTACATCGCGTAAGGTTTTGGTGAGCATTAGAGTATTTGGATTAACCCATTGCGGATCATTGGTTATTTGAGCTGTCTAAGCTGACCCAATTTCATATCGGGCTAGTCATTTCACTAGTTCACCTAGCTCACTATTTTTTTTGGGTTATGTTGGACTAGCCCATAAGCCAATATTTTTTCCTTTTTCGATAAAAAATAATTAATCATAAGCAAATTAAAATTTCATAGCATTTTATCTTGATTAGGATGTCACTATTAATCATCAAAACAATAAATAAAAAGACAAAAGACTCTATCTCATCTTAGTTTTATTATTGTCCAATATTATGCAATAGCAAAATACTATAACATATAAAAAAAATTAAGTTCGAGCGAAATGGGCTGATCGAGCCCATATCCGGCTGACCCAACCCATATCTAGTTGACCCGTGTCGGGCTAATGAATTGTCGGGTTGAGTTGGCCTAAGCTTGAGAAAGTTCAGGATAGAATTTTCTCTAGCCCAGCCCATACTTTTGTCGGGTTAAATTGGCCAGTCAGTCAGGCTTGACCCATTTTTAACCGCTCCATCTGCATTTTTAAAAAGTACACATTTCATTCTCACATATGCATGGGTAACAATCTTGACACTCGTCCCCATACTCGATTACCTATATACCCATACTCGTACCAGTTACCCACAAATCCAACATAAACGATACAAAATATTTCATTGTAACAAATATAACATAAATTTTTCTTATAACATATTAGAATATTCCTTGTTATTCTTCGTAGTTTTTTTTTAATTTCCATCGTAAGACATAACAAATTGAGTGATCGCAAAGTCAAAAAATTATTTAGTTAATTGTAAATTGGATAGATGAAGATGTTGTTATCTCTACCTTAAAAATAGAGATGCAGATAGTTCTAAGCGTTGTGTTGAATATGTTAGTATATTATTAACCAAATATGTGTATTAAGAATTAGAGATTTTGTTGATATTATATGCTAGAGGAGAAACAAAAGCTTTGGTAAATGGGAGAGTAATTTCAAAAAAAATCAATGATAAAATCCTCCCCCAAACTTAAACTATTGCTTATTCCGAAAATTTTATTAAATACACCAAATTACTCTAAACAAAAACAACTCAGAAACAAAAACAAGAATAAAAGATGAGTTAGGACTTCCCTTTGACGACACTTGGATATGGTGGTGCGATAATCTCGCTTTGCTTATGCTTCCCCAAACTTAATCACACCTGGAAATCACAAGAGCAAAACAAAAAAAAAGTGCTACAAACACCACATTAGTACTTTTTTTTTAACAAAATCAGAACATATATCCAAGTTCAAAAAGGAAAATCACCTTCGGTTGCCTCCCAAGAAGCGCTTGTTTAACATTCCAAATCTAAATCTCTACCCTCAAGGAGGTCTCAAGGATTCGCACATGAAAGTTCCTTTCTTTTTCTTGATACATCCAACATTCTCACCACATGAATGTTGGATTTAATTCAACGAGCCAAAAAGATTAGAGGTGACTAGTGGGTTTTCAAACATTTTCATTGTGATTTGGTCACCATTCACCCTCAAGATCAATTCTCCCTAGGTACATTAATTGTTGCCCCAGCAGTGGCCAAAAATGGCCTTCCAAAAATTAAAGGAACATGTTGGTCCTCATCAATATCAACAACCATAAAGTCCATGGGCAATATAAATTCATCAACTTTCACCAATGTATCCTCCACCACACCCTATGGACAGAGTATGGATCTATCAACCAACTATCACGAAGCCATAGTGGGCTTCACTTTTCGAATTCCAAGTTTATTAAAAATAGAAAGAGGCATTAAATTAATACTTGCCCCAGGTCATGGTGTGCCCTACCAAGATCTTTACCTCCAATTTTGCATGGAATGGTAAAACTCCTTGGTTCTTTCAGGTTTGGAGAAAGCTTCCTATAGAGGATAGCACTGCACTCCTCAATTAACATCATTATTTCATCTTCTTTTAGTTTCCTCTTTTCGGTAAACAACTCGTTCATGAATTTGCATTGGAAGGAATATGCTCTAGAGCTTCAACAAATGGTATGTTGATGTAAAACTTTTTGAACACCTCCATAAACTTGGAGAACAACTCTTCTTTCTGTTGCTTCTTCAACCTTTGGGGGAAAGGGATCTTAGGTGTTGGATTTGAATTTTGGTCCTTCTTCGCCATTGGTTTGTTGGGTTCATTATATTGAACATTAGAGGTTAGTGGTGCCTCCTTCTCATTGTCATGCTCCTCACTAGTTAAGTTAACTAGCACCTCATTCTTCTTCCTGGACTCCTCCTTAAGAGTCTTGCCACTCCTCAAAGTGATTGCCTTGCATTACTCCTTTGGGTTTGGGACGATGTCACTAGGGAATATCCCTAATGGCCTTTCTGAAATCTGTCTTGAGATTTGCCCCATTTGCACCTCCAGATTTCTTATGCTTGCTCATTGGTTTTTTAAGTTAGCTCTAGGCTCTTCGATGAAATTGTTTGTTGATTGACAATGATGGATGTCTATTGAGAAAGTTTTTCAATGACTATCTCCCAGGTGCTTGTGTCTGCTCTTAAGGAGGTTGTAATGCTGGCTTTTCCATGATAGGTTTGGATGATTCCTGAACCCAAGATTGTTGGTGTTGGAGAATGGATTAGTTCTTTGAGTTCCTCCCACAAAATCAACTTGTTCCTATGGACATGCAGTCATCGACTCAAATTCACACTCACCATTGTGGTGGTTGCCTCCACATAAATCACAGGTTTGAAATAATGCATTGGAATTGGAAGAGTATGAAGTACTTACAGAGGCACCTACTTGGACTTGACCCATTTATTTTGTGAGTGTAGCAATTTGTTGTTGCATCTCCTTGTTTTGAATTAACAAGGCTCATATATCCTGAAATCTGAGTACTCCTTTTCTTGTTGTTGTCTTCTCAATGGAAGCATGGTTGTTGTTATTAGCCATCTTCTTAATCAGTTGCTTCGCCTCTGTAGGCGTCTTGCTCTCCAATAACCCAATGGTTACTACATCGATCATGCCCTTATTAGACATCTTCAGCCCATCATAAAATAAGCGGATTTCCATCCAATCAGGAAAAGAGTGTGGTGATCATCTCATTAGCAATTCCCTAAACTTTTCCCAAGCTTCATGTAGGGACTCTCCATCTTGTTCGACAAAGGCATTGATTTTTTGCCTTGGTCTAGCTTGCTTGAGTGGAGAGAAGTGCTTGTTTATGAACTTCTGAACCAAGACATCTCATGTAGTTATGAAACCTTATGGTTGAGATTAGAGAAAACTTCTTGCTTTGTCTCTGAGAGAGTGGGAATAGTCTTAGTCGGATTGCTTCATCAATAGCACCTTGGATTTTGAAAAAGTCCAAGATACTTAGAAAATTGGTGATGTGATCATTAGGATCCTCTTGCAAACTTCGCTGAACTTGTTCTATTGGATCAAAGTTATGTATGTAGGCTTGATCTCAAAATGTTGAGCTGCCACAACAAGCCGAGCAATACTTGTCGTGCATGTATTCGGGTAGATGATGACATAGTCTGCAAGTGTCTTCTTTTGTTCATTATTCGCCATTGCTTCTTTTTTTTTCTTACTTATTGTGCTTGGTTCCTTAATCTCCTTGTTGTGCATTCAATCTCAAGATCAAACAACAAATCCTTAGGATTACCTACACCACACAATTGCATTCACAAGAAAGAAGCTAGAAAGCCACGATTAGATCAAATAAAAATAAAAATAAAATAAAGGAAATATTCACAACAATCTCACAAGTAACCACTAATAAGCACCAATAAAATGCTGGAACAAAATGAATCCCCAGCAACGATGCCAAAAACTTGTTGGGACACCGTCCCAACAAGTATATCGAATCGTATAAGTAATATAGTGATAAAATAGGATGTCGAACCCATAGGGGTTAGTTAGTTTATCAATTCTCACCTTATCGCAGTTAAACTAGTGAAATTTGATTAGAAAGATTTTTTTGGATTTTTAAAGAAAAGTATAAAATGGTTGTGGAATGGATAAAACTGTCAGGGATATGGTTTCCTTAGCAGTAGCAGTGATTTATTTCGATTATGAATATAATTCTTATTATGTTAACAACGATTCCAGAGGCAGTAAGAACCCGATTCAACCAACGTGGGGTTGGTCAAGTGGTAGCTCACTTGGTCCCTTAACCAACTGGTCTCGAGTTTGAGCCTTGGGTATGGAGCAACCCCCGCTGGGAGACCCTTACCGCTTAGTGAGAGCTCAGTTGGGTCAGACCGGATGAGTCGGATTCTGGGTAAACCAGATCCGGGTACCGATTGGTGTACACAAAAAAAAAGAACCCGATTCACATCAAAACTATTTTATTATCTTTTAAACTAAAATATGTAATATTAACTCTTGTAAAATGATCGTTTTGCCATTGTAACGCCAAAATACTAATTATGATCAAAACATAATATAGTCAAAGACAAATATATTTATTTTCCAAATAACCTTTTTATCATAAAAAAATGATATAACTTAATTCAAAATCACTTATTCTTATTTATGAAAATTGAGGGATGTTACAATATACCTGGCAACTCAGCTTCTAGTCCCCTTTTATTGTTTTGACGTCTTAGCCATTTGGGAGTTTCACAGTTAGGTGTGGGGTTGAGACCATAAGTTTCAAGGCTTTCAGGGTAGGCCTTTCAATAATCATGTTGTATGATGAGGGTGCATCAAATACCAAGAATCTCACGTGGTCGGTCTTGCTTCTAGAATCATCTTCAAAAGTAATGAATAGATCAATGTATGAAAGGGGCTATACAGTTTATTTAGCAAATCTTACCGATTAGCCTTCATAAGGTTGGAGGTTTTCTTCACTAATGAGATGTATATTTTTGAAGGTTCTGCAAAACATTATATCAGTCAAGCTCCCATGATCTATAAAGACCTTCTGAACTTTGATGTTGGCGATAATGGCTATAATGAATAGGGAGTCATCGTGGACCCTAATGATGTCACCATAGTCTTCTTCAAAGAAAAGGATGATCGGATCTCCTCATCCAAGATGCGCTACCTTGGGATTGATTTACATCACCGAATCCAAGTATTTGTTTTGGCCTAAAATCGAAGTACCTCTTGGGGTGAAACATCCAGTGATTACCATGAACCATTCTTGAGTTCTAGGTTCATTCCTAGATCCATTTTCCATCTATTTATCTCTCTTGTCAATTGGTAACTGATGATCAAATTCTTCATCTTGCTTGGCTCTTTTCATAGTGCCTCTTTGATGAATATCTTTGCAATATTCATTTAAGTGGCCTTTCTTTGCTAGGTCTTCTAGGATATCCTTTAACCGATAACTTTTCTCAATGGTATGTCCTCCATTGTTATGCCATGCACAGACCTTATCACGACTTTCATACTTGACCAATTTGGGTGGCCTTGGTTGTTTGTACCCTTTGAGTTTCATGTTCAATATCTCTTTTAGGATCGTCTCTCTAGGGGCATTGAGCTAAGTGAGTGGGTGTATATTGGCTTTTACCTGTTCTCCCTTTTCTTTCCTCCTTCATGAGAGGTCTCCTTCTTTGCTTTATTCTCCTTCAGCGTTCTTCATCTTGTGCATGAGTCTCAAGTGATATTTCATAGACCTAGCCCCCAGGAGTTGCTTCATTGTGAGGCAACGGAAATGTTATCGGTTGATGAATACTATAGACCTCCTCATTACTTCATCCATGTGCCTTAGGGGAGTTCCAACCAGATTTTCCACAAACTTGATTCTTGGGGTATAGACCTAGAATAAAGAGGTGCAGGGCTATGGAGTGCTCAGAGCCAATGACTTGATTTTTCTCCATCGTGAACTGGGCCAGGTACGCTGAACTACCTCTCTGAGGAGGTGAACTGACTTGGGGTGGCTTCGGCTGGTGGAGAATTAGAGCTTGAAGGCCTTTGCGAGTTACTCCCACCTATTGATGAAGTTCGGCTTTATGATTTAAAACCATTCGGTGGCAGGCCCTTTCAGGATTAGGAGAAGACTTTGCACATGTTATCCAGGCTTTCATGTTGTAATGCAATGGCGGTCTGGAACTTGTTTAGCTACTGCTCCAGGTCATCAGATCCGTCATACCTATAGAAATTACTTGGTTGGACGAAGCTTTAGGCAACATGGCACGTGGCGTCACATAAATTTTTTTAATTAAATTTTTTTTAAATGATTTAAAATTGATTTTTTTAAGAATATTAGATTTTTTTTAATAAAATTAATTTTTTCAATTTTAGAAATAGTCTCTTCATTCATTTGGTGCCGGTAAGAGCCGACTGGCAGGCGTAAAGTCAAGTCATCATTGCCACGTCACCCGCCACGTATGACATGTGATTTTTTTAAATTTTGGCAAAATTACTAGATTGGTCTCTTAAGTTATTTTTAGGTTACAATTCAGTTTCTTAAGTTTTCTTTGTTTCAAATAAGTCTTGTAAATTGTCGTCATTCAATAAATTCATCCTTTCCATTAATATTTTTCGTTAAGTGACACGTGGCACCATAATAAAATAAGAAAATTAACATGTGGCACTTAACAGTAACATTTAACGGAATGGACAGATTTGTTGGATGGTAACAACTTACAAAACTTATTTGATTAAAAAAAATAAGTTATTAAATTGTAACCTAAAAATAACTCAAGGGACCAATATAGAAATTTTGAAGTTAATTTTTTATTGAATAAATATGGGGAAAATAAGAACAATAATTAGAAGAAATGAGGAAAAACAAGAAAAAAATACAGAAAATAATGGAAAATACAAAAAATTAAAATAAGAAAAAAAATATAATTTAAATTAATATTTATTACTAATAATTACACATTTTTTTGTTTTTTATTGATAAATAAAGAAAGAGTTAATAGTTTAATGAGTTCCTTAAAGATGCACTCGATATCGACTAAGTTCCAAAAAGAATTTTACATCAATTAAACTGCTCAAAAATCAAAATGACACCACATTAATCCATATGTCCATCAATCAATCAGTCTCCCCGTTGAGTACCATGTGACACATTCTCATTGGCTCTCTCTCCCCATGCATCAACACACGAAACCACTGAATGTCCCTCCCTTGAATTTTTAAACATTTGATATATCCAACGGTTTAGATTTTAAGATGAAAAATAAAAGAAAAAAATCCTTCATCTTCTTTAACCCCAAGCTAAGTCACCACCATATCATCGTCATACATCGTCGTTGTTGCTATACCCTACCCCACCAGTTGCCACCCTCCAACCCAACCCCTCACCTTCACACTTTCTAAACTTGCTTATCTGATTTCAAAACTAACAACCTCAATGACAACCAACAACAAAACAAGAAATGCTAAAGAGACCACAACTCATTACTCAATAAGAACAATAAGATCACTGGTCTTCTTCTCCATCAGCACCTGCAGAATCAGCAATAGCAACATTGTAATCATCATCACTAAAGCAGTAGAAAAAGCCATTATTATTATGATTATTAGTCATGGCATTCATGCTAGAAGATGACGCAACCAGATAAGGCATGTTGTTGAATGAGCGAGTGAGGCTAGTCGCTAGCGTCGCGGCATTCACCATACTATTATTATCTTCATCGCCAAACTCTTTTGTGTAGTGCATGAAGGTCTCAAGCATAAGCTTAAGTTTGTGTTGCATCACTCGGAAGTCATCAATACAAGATGGTCCGGGGGCTTCCTGAGTCATCGTGAAGCCATGAGGGCAATCGCTCTGTAACGCACGAATAACACTCGGGCCACCAACTAGGTTGTGGACACCACCAATCGTGACCCACCACTATTATGGCCTCCTTTCAATTCACACAGCGACAAGTTGAGGGAGGGAGACGATTGTGGCTAGTGGGGTGGGGTATGGTGACGGTATGGTGGTGGTATAGTGGTGACAGGGTTAGGGTTGAAAAAGATGAAATGATTTTTTTTTCATCTTAAAATCTATGCCGTTAGATATATTCAAAGATTAAAAATTCAAGGAAGGGATAATCCGGTGGTTTCGTGTGCGGATGTGTTAGGAGAGATTGTAACGCCCACTATTTGATAACTTCACTTAAAAGTAAGAAAATCTGGATATAAAAATTTTCATTTTTAAAACCTTTGATTATGGTACTCAACTTGAAAGTATAATTGAGATTGAGTTCGGTAGAAGAAGTAATTATTCGTTAAGTATTTCAAAATCATTTAGAGATAACCTTGATAGCTTGTAATAGCTTTCGAAAACAATGATTTCTTGATAAATAACTTAGTTAATAAAATGAAGTTATCTCGGGAAATTGACTTCATCAATACTTTCTTCATACCGAGCTCAAATAATAAAATCAGAGTCAGCAGAGTATAATAAGATAGTTTATTATACCCTTGGAGTTTATAAAACGTGAGGTAGGACACTGGTCCATAAAATCAAGTATAACAATTCCATGAGTACCACATAATTATCAAAATATGAAAACTAAGTCCTCTCTCTGATATATCTCTTGAAATATGAGCAATAAATATTGTCAAAATAGAGAAATTTCAGAGCTGGTCACTGGTCCTTCGTCCGTCCGTCCATCAGGTCGGATCCTCAAGAGCTGTGAAAGGAGTTCCTATCCCATGATGTTTATGTACTTCATGAACCTAAAGGTCATCCACTTCCACTGATCTCTAGACAATCTAGGTACCTGCCAATACCTAATAAGGGCAGGGAGGTAAGTTATACACATTCGCATAATTAAATGAGAATAAAGTCCTAACATCCACAGGTAAACAATCCAATCATGATGGAAATGCATATACACATGAGCACACGCCATTTCATTTTATTCTCTTTCAATGTAGGTGGCATGATGCATGCTTTCTATCTCTCATTTCCTGAGATTCTCCATCTATCACTTTCATGGACGTCCATCCAAACAACCCATATATGTTCTCATAACGTATAGCGAAACTTGCTCGGAACGTGATACATAACGTCACTCCTCAGGTGAATGTAACGTCACGAAGACGTGTAACCAAATCAACAACATTTCTCAATGTTGGCCACATTACAAAAATGTGTCATCGAGAAAGCCGCAACCACATAACAACCATGCTTGGAACGTGGTACATAAAGTCATTCCCCGAGTGTGTGTCACGTCGCGAAGACGTAACAACCACTCAACAGTAAATCTCCATTACTGGCCACATTACCAAAATGTGTCATCAAGCATGTCGCGACGAACAAGTTTGGCTCATAACCAAAACGTCCCATTCAGATTGTACGTTCACGTTCCCAGAACGCACTCTCATCAATCTCAGCAACAGGAATATTGCCCACATTCCCAGAATGTGTCATCAAGCTTGTCATATGACCATTGGTACTCCCAGAGTACAATCTCACGTTCCCAGAATGAATAAACATAAACATCAAGCTTGGTACCAAAACGTCCGAATCCGAATGTACGTTCACGTTCCCAGAACGTATTCTCAACAACATTCACTGAATGTTGCCCACATTCCCATAATGTGTACTCAAACTTGTCATGTCCATTTGGTACTCCCAGAGTACCCTCCTCATGTTCCACGAACATGACAAACAATAACTTATCACCATTCACCATGCATGAATGCACACAAATTCCTTTAATTATGTGTTAGCCTTTAGTCTCATTATTTGTATTATGCAAATGAACAAGGTAATTAAACATAATACACATTCATGCATAGTATAGTCATCATTAAACTCATGTAATAAAGTGTCACAGCCAATACTTTTTCATTATAAAGCTTGGGTTAAAAGAGGTTAAGTGAAAATGGCATTTTTCAGCATTTTTGGTCTTGGTAATCGATTACCCAGGGCTGGTAATCGATTACCACATGTAAATTTGAATTATGCATCAGACAGAGGCATGGTAATCGATTACCCAGTCGTGGTAATCGATTATCATGACAACAGATGCAGCAAAATGAGGTTTTATCATACCATTTTCAATTCTAACCAATTTTTACTTAAACCAATGATCAACAAAGCTTTACATACACAAATTAAACATGTCTCAACATAGAAATCATATCAAATCTCAGAGAATCAAAACCAATCACCAATTATGCATAAAAATCACACTTTATGCAACTTGAGGTACCAAAATCAATTATACTCATTTTCATCATGGTTTCAGCATCAATTAAGTTCACATGCATCAATTCAAACTTGTTCCAACAAGTCTTATGGCTTATATTGGCCTCAAAGCCAAAGTCCAATTTCAAACTAAGCCCTTAAAGCCTCATGGTGGCTCATCCTATTTTCTAATGCAATTCATCCTCATTAGAGAAAATGGAAAGCTTCCCTCATACCTTAGGTTTGTGTTTGAACATAGGCTTGACTTAGAAAAACGATCCAACTCCAATTTTCTCAAAATCCCTTTTCAAGTTCATGCATGCAGAGCAGTCTCGGCAAGGTCACAAGACAAGAAAAATTGATCCATCAAACATGCATAACATTTGGGGAAAATAGTTAAATTACATTCTATGCAACATAAACTTTGGAATCAAACAAGTTTCAGACCAAGAGGAAACTTGAGCTTACCATAATCGAAGCTCAAAGTCAGCTCCTCAACTCTGAAATCTGGTTTGATAGCTCCTCAACTCTGAAATCTGGTTTGACAGATTCGAGCACCCAACTTCCCAAGCTCACAACTTGCTCTACACTCACTCTCAAATCACGATTCTTATGTCAATGCAAAGCTTGAAGATTAAGCTTTGCAACGGTGTATCACTCATGAGCTAACTCTTAAAATCGAAGGAGAATCAAAGGGACGAAGTTAAGAACCCTAAACAGAATAAAATTCCCAAATTCAGAGCAAAATGTAACACCCTCACTTTTATTAGTTAGTTAGTAGGTTTTAAATAAAATTAGAGTTTGAAAATTTCTTTTTATTTTAATTAATTATAAAAAATTCTTAGGAAAATCCAGCAGAGTTTCCTCTGTTTTTCGGACTTCCCCAAAATTACCTGTCAGACCAGATTTATTTAAAAACATAAATCACAATAGTTTAAAAAATCAGATCAGACCTAAAGCCCAGTTATTACAAGTCCAGGGCGTACGACTATTACATATTTTAAATTACAAAATAGTTGTCCACTCAAAATAATATATATATATATATATATATATATATATATATTCAATCCACGTAGTGGAATGAAAGTCCTGCTCGGCCATGTCCTATGTAAGCTCCACTTCAGTACCTACAAAAATATAGCAAGAAGGGTAGCATTACACAGAACTTCAAAAGATAAATCCTATAAGAAGACATAGTAAACAACTAAGCCTACACTATTACCACTAATCATACACTATATACATCCATACATTTAGTACCCTTTTCTTCATCTCTATTCCTCACCTTCTGTTTCCTATTTCATTTCCATTTTTCCCTTAACATTTTCACTAATCCAATTTCCTTTTCATTATTAATTTCGTTACCATTATCCGTTATCTTTTCCGTTTATTTCTATTAGGCCACAGGGTCATTACAACCACCTGCGACATTTACCATTTTTATTGAGCCACAGGGGCAATACAACCACCTGTGACATTTACCATTTTTTTTTTGAGCCACAGAGTCAATACAACCACCTGTGACATTTACCATTTTTATTAGGCTACAGGGTCAATACAACCACCTGCGTCGTTTACCATTTTTATTAGGCTACAGGGTCAATACAACCACCTGCGACATTTACCATTTTTATTAAGCCATAGGGTCAATACAACCACCTATGACATTTACCATTTTCTTTATTTTCTCTTTATTATCGTATTAGTCTTATTCATTTACTTTTAGTTCCTTAATTCTATCTACTTCTTTTAATTTCCTAACTCTTCCTTAGCCTTTATTATTGTCTCACTTCACTCAACCCTTTCCTTAGAGACTTATTATCATTTCATTGCCATCTTATATTTAAGTACTTTTCGTTACTAATTATTCTCATACTTGTCTAACTCTACTCGGCATGGTCACGTACCTTATATTTTAATTCTAATTACTAGCCTTGGTTATTTTCTTCATTTCCTCTATCTCACACTATTACTTATTTTATTATCACTATTTTATTTTACCATTCTAAATTAACTACCTTATTGCCCTAACTTAGTTTCCACAATTCATTACAATCTTTTATTTAACCTATTATTCCTATTTCATTAGCTCCATTTTATTTAGTTATCTTATTAACTTAAATAAGTTTCCCTATTCTATTATACTATTCTATTTAACTTTCCTGATATTGTACTCTCTCTTCGTTTTATGATCTTTTTATTAACTCTCTTACCGGGTTCCTATTTTCTTATAAATCTAATTCATTATTTTGTGCCTATTTCCCTAATCGGTTTTGCACGTATTTATTATTCCATATTCACATTCCCTCTTTTACCTCACTTTCCTCTTCAGGTACTAGTATACTTATATTTTTTTTAGTTCATTAATTCTACTCTCTCTTTTGCCTATCCCGTTTACCCTTTTGTTCTTTTATTTCCCCTATGGTTGGTTTTTATGATCGCTCACGTTTTCATTTTATTTTAACTATTTTGATATCCTAAATACGCTCAATCGTTTCGGGCCTTGTTCTAAGAATATACCTTTTATTCTCTAAGGTATGGTTTCTATTAGCAATTTCATTTACTTCATTTACATCAGCGGGGACTACCCGAAGGTTCTTTAACATACTTTTTTTAATTACCCTATTCTCAGCTACCACTATAGCATCCTAGAATTTACTTCTCAAGTAAAGGTAACGCGAACCCTTCTTACCTCGGGCTTTTTAAATAGAACCTGGATTTTAGCTCGGCGACGATGACGGCGTCGGTGTTGCTCCTCGTTAGCGGGAACGATCGCGACTGGACCGAGGCAAGAGCTTCGAGCTTCGAGGTTCCCGACACGAGCCCGGCACGATCACGAGCCGATAACGGCATCGGTGAGATCCGTGTAGAGAGAAAGAGAGAGGGCTCACGGTGAGAGAGAGGGAATGGAAAAGGGAGGGGTTTATGGTTATGGTGATGGATCGGGGCGGTGGTGTTGGCGGCTCCTGGTGGCTGTGGTGGCCGGTGTAGTGGCGGTGATGGCTCTTGGCGGCGGCGGGTTGTGGTGGCAAGGAGGTGGAGAGAGAAAGAAATGGGGAATCCAAGAAGAGAGAGGAAGAGAGAGAGGGAGAGAGGGAGAGAGAGACGGGCTGAGAGAGGGAGAAAGGGGGTGGCCAAGGTGGGGCGGCTTAGGGCGGCGGTGGTGGAGCTGGGCGGTGGAGCTAAGGAAGGAGGTGCCACCGGAGGGAGAACAATGGGGGTTGGGGGGGTTTCACGCACCATTTATGGTGCTGTTGGGCTGATACACGCACCCCGCGCCAGGGGCGCGGCCACGCGCGCCTGGGGCGCATCCTCCCCACTGATCATTTTTTTTGGACTATGAATTGACCGTGCCATAACTTCTTCGTTCACTGTCGGATCTTGCTCAAATTTGACGAGCAACTTCCTAAAAATCATACCTTCATATCCAACGGTTGGAATTGTGTTTTGAGTCTTAACTCTTTTATTTTTAATTTTCTACCCTATGTTATGTTTTAGTACCAAATTATCTATTTTTCTGGCCTGTTTCTAATTTCAATTTAATGCTCCTTTCTTTTCTAACATTATTATTATTATTGTTATCCTTTCCTAATGTTAAAACACTTCTTTTAATAACTATTTGTAGTTTGTTATCATTATTTCATTTATTCTAACTATTATTCATTTATTCGTCTTTGGGTTTAAAATTAGGGATGTTACATTTCTCCCCCACTTATTTGAATTTCGTCCCCGAAATTCCGTTCGATTCCTTAATTGGAGAATCATCCCATTCGTAAACTCCTGACTACGGTCTTCACTTCCCTTCGGTTTTTATTTCCCGCTCCAGGTGTGGTTAGGTTCATGCCTATTTCAATGCTCGTCTTCTAATACTACGTATTATCTCCGCCTGCACAGGAACGTCAGTTTTCTTATTATTAAAGTTCCATCTCCCATTACTTGGATTGAAATCCTCCCCCACTTAGCATCAACATACTTGGTTATATCCATGCTTGGGGGTATGCTCATTCGTTATTCGTAATTTCGCACATAAGTTTCTCGACCGGTATCCAAGGTTAAAAGGGACACGTGGATGGCTATCTATCGGTAGGCATAGAACTATGCCGGGTTCCTAAGTCTTGGTGAATTCTCATATATACATCTAAGACACTTGAAAACCTTAAGAGAGTGAAGATGAAAAGAAGAAACACGAAGCACTCAAGGATGGGTTTCATAGTCTTCGTACGACGACCTAGGACGTACTGGATACATGTCAAGCAAGAAGACAATGGAGAATATCGTCAAGTGTGAATTTTCAGCAGAGAGTCATCGAAAGATGCATTTTCTATAGAACTATCGCTGATTTGATTTGGTCTTGACAAAGGTACCTGACGCAGTGACTAAGACTTGCTTCCTTTGGGGGAATCGTTCGGGAACTTGATTAGACTCTTAGGTGAGTCTTAAACTATATACTATCTAATTCGATGGGTTTCATGAGGATGCCTATAAGGCTCGCTACAGTCTCTCAGGGATTCTATACTCTATTACTCTATTCCCTAATGCTATGCAAAGAGCTTAGAAGGAATTCTTCTCGGTTAGTTCCGTTCCGTCTAAGGATCTGTTTTAAAAATGTATTTATTCAATTATTTCGATTTTAGATGAAATGCGCTGATGACATCGACCATTAATAGGTGTAAAGATCGAGGTGATCAATCCCAATCTCACATCTATCAATAGCGACATTATCGCCATGTTTGCTGATGTTATCGTCCCTTAGCAGATGTAAGAATCAGAGTGATCAGCTCTAACCCTACCTTCTACCAGTGGCAATACCATCACTGTGTTCGGCGGAACTTTAACTAATGTATTATCATTTATTGATTTCTTCTAAGTTAAACCAACATGTATACTCTATGCAAAGACATCCTAAGTAATCATTGGACACATTTTCAATCGCTAGAAGTACCTCGGATAAGTTTATTCCTCGTTCTGCGTGCCCATAGGACAGTCTGTAGCACGGTGTCCGGGTTGACCACATTGGAAACAGAGACCTTCCTTCCTACGCTGCTCAAGCATCCAACATGTACGAGTATGGGATCCTCTACAACGTGGACATGATGGCCTGGTCTTTGGAGCGGTCGCACTCTGACCTACATTCCCTAGCATTACTGCTCTGGTGTGGGTAACAGCATATGGACCTGATCCTTGAGCCAGTCCCTTACCCTTGTTGAGACCTCCTTCATCCTGTATATCCTGGCTTCTTTTCCCAGCAGCTATCCTTTTCAGTCCTCCTTCATAAGTGCTGGCCATATTCACCAGTTGAGTCAAGTCTGCAATGTTCTTGTACTCAAAGACAAGCCTAATCTCCGGACGAAGTCCTGACTCAAACTTTATGCATTTTTCTCGCTCATCCGCATCTCTGTAGCCACTGGAATACCGAATCAAATCTTCGAATTGTGCCGCATATTCGCCGACACTCATACTCCCTTGTTCCAGATGCAGAAAGGCGATCTCCTTATCTCTTCGCACATCTTCTGGAAAGTACTTTCCCAGAAAATGGGCCTTGAACACGTCCCAAGTAATCGCCTGATTGGTCGCCTCCAATCCTCTTCGCACACGCTCCCACCAATACTCTGCTTCATCAGTCAACATGTACTGCGCTAGCAATACGGTTAGCTCAGCAGGTGGAGCCATGGTGCGTAGGATCTTTTCAATTTCCTTCAGCCATCGCTGAGCTCCATTAGGGTTATACCCCCCTTCGAACTTGGGTGGTCCGTTCTTTCGGAACCGTGCCAACCAATCAATCGCGACTGGAGCTGGGGGTTGGGGATTTAGTGTTGCTACTGCTGCTGCTATATTCTGCGCCTGATTTTGTTGCATCTGCGCTAGATGCTCAGCCTGATTCTGTTGTATCTGAATCAGATTTTCCAGGATGGCAGCCATTCTGTCGTCTTCGGCACGTCTCCTAGCCATGATAGCTAAGTCCTGGAGAAGATACAAGTTAGTACTTGCCTAGCAATTAACGATGTGAGAATCCTATCTGCCTAACCTAGACGCTTGACTATACACATTGGTTACTCGCTTGGTGAGTAACCCCTGGAGTTATGAGTTCAAACTCCAAGGCCAAGGAAAAACTGCTCTGATACCATAATGTAACACCCTCACTTTTATTAGTTAGTTAGTAGGTTTTAAATAAAATCAGAGTTTGAAAATTTCTTTTTATTTTAATTAATTATAAAAAATTCTTAGGAAAATCCGGCAGAGTTTCCTCTGTTTTTCGGACTTCCCCGAAATTACCTGTCAGACCAGATTTATTTAAAAACATAAATCACAATAGTTTAAAAAATCAGATCAGACCTAAAGCCCAGTTATTACAAGTCCAGGGCGTACGACTATTACATATTTTAAATTACAAAATAGTTGTCCACTCAATATATATATATATATATATATATATATATATATATATATATTCAATCCACGTAGTGGAATGAAAGTCCTGCTCGGCCATGTCCTATGTAAGCTCCACTTCAGTACCTGCAAAAATATAGCAAGAAGGGTAGCATTACACAGAACTTCAAAAGATAAATCCTATAAGAAGACATAGTAAATAACTAAGCCTACACTATTACCACTAATTATACACTATATACATCCATACATTTAATACCCTTTTCTTCATCTCTATTCCTCACCTTCTGTTTCCTATTTCATTTCCATTTTTCCCTTAACATTTTCACTAATCCAATTTCCTTTCCATTATTAATTTCGATACCATTATCCGTTATCTTTTCCGTTTATTTCTAGTAGGTCACAGGGTCATTACAAACCACCTGCGACATTTACCATTTTTATTGAGCCACAGGGTCAATACAACCACCTGTGACATTTACCATTTTTTTTTGAGCCACAGGGTCAATACAACCACCTGTGACATTTACCATTTTTATTAGGCTACAGGGTCAATACAACCACCTGCGTCGTTTACCATTTTTATTAGGCTACAGGGTCAATACAACCACCTGCGCCGTTTACCATGTTTATTAAGCCACAGGGTCAATACAACCACCTGTGACATTTACCATTTTTATTAAGCCATAGGGTCAATACAACCACCTATGACATTTACCATTTTCTTTATTTTCTCTTTATTATCATATTAGTCTTATTCATTTACTATTAGTTCCTTAATTCTATCTACTTCTTTTAATTTCCTAACTCTTCCTTAGCCTTTATTATTGTCTCACCTCACTCAACCCTTTCCTTAGAGACTTATTATCATTTCATTGTCATCTTATATTTAAGTACTTTTCGTAACTAATTATTCTCATACTTGTCTAACTCTACTCGGCCTGGTCACGTACCTTATATTTTAATTCTAATTACTAGCCTTGGTTATTTTCTTCATTTCCTCTATCTCACACTATTACTTATTTTATTATCACTATTTTATTTTACCATTCTAAATTAACTACCTTATTGCCCTAACTTAGTTTCCACAATTCATTACAATCTTTTATTTAACCTATTATTCCTATTTCATTAGCTCCATTTTATTTAGTTATCTTATTAACTTAAATAAGTTTCCATATTCTATTATACTATTCTATTTAACTTTCCTGATATTGTACTCTCTCTTCGTTTTATCATCTTTTTATTAACTCTCTTACCGGGTTCCTATTTTCTTATAAATCTAATTCATTATTTTGTGCCTATTTCCCTAATCGGTCCTGCACGTATTTATTATTCCATATTCAAATTCCCTCTTTTACCTCACTTTCCTCTTCAGGTACTAGTATACTTATATTTTTTTTAGTTCATTAATTCTACTCTCTCTTTTGCCTATCCCGTTTACCCTTTTGTTCTTTTATTTCCCCTACGGTTGGTTTTTATGATCGCTCACGTTTTCATTTTATTTTAACTATTTTGATATCCTAAATACGCTCAATCGTTCCGGGCCTTGTTCTAAGCATATACCTTTTATTCTCTAAGGTATGGTTTCTATTAGCAATTTCATTTACTTCATTTACATCAGCGGGGACTACCCGAAGGTTCTTTAACATACTTTTTTTAATTACCCTATTCTCAGCTACCACTATAGCATCCTAGAATTTACTTCTCAAGTAAAGGTAACGTGAACCCTTCTTACCTCGGGCTTTTTAAATAGAACCTGGATTTTAGCTCGGCTACGATGACGGCGTCGGTGTTGCTCCTCGTTAGCGGGAACGATCGCGACTGGACCGAGGCAAGAGCTTCGAGCTTCGAGGTTCCCGACACGAGCCCAGCACGATCACGAGCCGATAACGGCGTCGGTGAGATCCGTGTAGAGAGAAAGAGAGAGGGCTCACGGTGAGAGAGAGGGAATGGAAAAGGGAGGGGTTTATGGTTATGGTGATGGATCGGGGCGGTGGTGGTGGCGGCTCATGGTGGCTGTGGTGGCCGGTGTAGTGGTGGTGGTGGCTCTTGGCGGCGGCGGGTTGTGGTGGCAAGGAGGTGGAGAGAGAAAGAAATGAGGAATCCAAGAAGAGAGAGGAAGAGAGAGAGGGAGAGAGGGAGAGAGAGACGGGCTGAGAGAGGGAGAAAGGGGGTGGCCAAGGTGGGGCGGCTTAGGGCGGCGGTGGTGGAGCTGGGCGGTGGAGCTAAGGAAGCAGGTGCCACCGGAGGGAGAACAATGGGGGTTGGGGGGGGGTTTCACGCACCATTTATGGTGCTGTTGGGCTGATACACGCACCCCGCGCCTGGGGCGAGCCTGCCCCACTGATCAGTTTTTTTTTTTAATACTATGAGTTGACCGTGCCATAACTTTTTCGTTCACCGTCGGATTTTGCTCAAATTTGACGAGCAACTTCCTAAAAATCGTATCTTCATATCCAACGGTGGGATTTGTGTTTTGAGTCTTAAATCTTTTATTTTTAATTTTCTACCCTATGTTATGTTTTAGTACCAAATTATCTATTTTTCTGGTCTGTTTCTAATTTCAATTTAATGCTCCTTTCTTTTCTAACATTATTATTATTATTGTTAACCTTTCCTAATGTTAAAATACTTCTTTTAATAACTATTTGTAGTTTATTATCATTATTTCATTTATTCTAACTATTATTCATTTATTCGTCTTTGGGTTTAAAATTTGGGATGTTACACAAAAGCTCAATTCCATCAACAACAAAGGCTTTTATAGCCAAATCAAACGTTCATGCAAGGCGACACGCGTTCATGGACGTGTCTATAGCTTGGATTCGTGTCAATTTCTGGGTAATTTAGGATTATTCAAGCGTTGAGTCATCAAATGCATTCAACACTAGTTGTTATGCACTTTGGTAATCGATTACCAAGTCGTGGTAATCAATTACCACGATGAAAATTTTCAAAAATTTATATTTTAATTAACTTCCTTCCAAAAACCTTTTCAATATTGCAATTAGGTCCTACCTTAAGAATCGAATTGAAAAACTAATATTTTTGTACAAAATTATTATATAAAAATATGTCCCATATTTTTATATTTCCTAATACACATAATGTACAAAAATAAAGCTTTTGAATAAACTCAAATTAATTATAAAATAACTATTATAATTAATTTATTTAGTATTCAGGAGAAGAAAATTATGGGTGTTACAGAGATAGCCAATGAGAATGTGTCATGTGGAACTTAACGAATGGAGTGACAAATTGATTGTGAGAGGGACTAATGTGGTGTAATTATGATCTTTGAGATATTTAATTGATGTAAAAAAATCATTTGGGAACTTAATTGATGCCGAATGTATTTTTGGAGAACTTATTAGGTTATTAACTCATAAAAAAAAGAGTTAATAGTCATTTTGGTCCCCCGAAAGTTATATACCGGTTATCGATTTAGTCCCCAAAAGATTTTGCACATCAATTTAGTCCTTCAACCCCATTGATCTTTTTAGGAACTTATTTGATACCTATATAAATTTTTCAGAGATCAAAATTTAATCTTCGTGATATCATCTTAATCTTTGAGAGACTAAATTGATAGATTATGCATCTTCCAGGGACTAAAATTGGCTATTTACTCCATAAAAAATTATATGTGAAAAAAAATTAGTGTCAGGGATTTTTTTTTTAAAGTGAATTTTTTCTATGGATATTAAGAATGAAGACAATATAGTGTCATATCACCACATACATGCTACTGTATTTTTTTATTTTTCTTAGGCAAAGTTTTCTTTTTATTAATTTTTATAGGGTTATTATGGGAAGAGAAATTAAATTCACTAAATAGAGGCGCTTAGAATCGAATCTGGAATTTTTAAATGTATTCTACTATATTTCAAACGAATAATGGACGTTAAGTTGTTAACAAATTCTCAACCATGTTAATAAAGAAAGCATAATTTCATTAATTGCATATAATCATTTCAAATTAAACCAAAGCACAAATTAATCATGAAGTACACTACCCACAAATCCAAATTATCCAATCCCCCTATCCCACATCCTAGTCACAGTAGCATGCCTTAGCCAATGCAATGGTATTTCAACATACGAATCCCTCTAGACCCCATTATCAACATTTCAATAGATATGAAAACCTTGGGTTTGAAATGTTGTTGTCCTTATGTGGTACGAACCGAGCATTAGTTTGCAGGAGTGCGAACTGGGGAATTAGTGGTCTACAAGAAATGGGACTGTACAACTTGATATCAACGGCCCTCAACCTACTAGGCAACTGGAATAGCCAATTTAATCAATGGGAATTCTTTTTTTTTTTTTAAATAGTCAATGGATTAATAGTTTAACAAAAATATTAATTGATTTACAAAATCAACCTACAAATACAAATAGCCCTATATCATAATGAAGTAACAAGTGTCACTTACTTCCTATTAATGGGTTAACAAGTAATATTTGTCAATTTCTTAGAGTGTATGTAGACCTATTTATATATTGATTTTATAATCCTACGCATCATTGCTTATAGTTTAATAAAGTAAACTAACTAAAATGACATTCTCTCTCGTTTGAAATGTAAGCCCCTTTAAAAAAATTAATGTAAGTCCTCTTTTTTATTTTTAATGAAATTAATTATTTTTTTTCACAAACACTCATATTTATTCAACACGTTTAGAATCTCAATAATAATTATAGAAATAATTTTGAAAAATTATCCAAATATTTATATTTCTAATGCCACCAAAAAAATTAACTATTTTTTTACAATTTATATTATGTGTTTTTTTAGTCAAAAAACTTTACGTGATTTTAATTCATATTTATTAAGAAAGTTAATTAAGTGCTTTTAATTTTAATTTCTCATATTCGTAAAAAAAAATAAACTACTTTAGAAAACATGCATTGGAAATAAAACAAAAATTAAATGATATAATCACTTTATTGAACTTTATTGAGATATTTTAGGAATGATTGTATTAAGAAGATAAAGTTAGTTAAGTTTTGCTTATATTTGATATCTTTAATGAAGTGTTTTTATTTACTTGTATTTAAGATCGAAAGGAGTAGTTGATTTCATTTAATTTTCTCAAATTCATAAAAAAAAAATAGAACTGCTTAGAAAAATTGCATTAAGAATGAAACAAAAATTTTCTTATAATATATTTGATATCAAGATAAGTATTTTTTTTATATTAGGGACGGAAGGGAGTACTTTTTTTTTCTTACAAGTACCCGTATTACTTGTAACACCCTAATTAAATTTACCCTTAATCAATTTTAGACTTGAAAATTTTTCTTTGAATAACATAATATTTTCATTTGCATTCATGTCTTACAAAATGCCGACCAAAAATACATGTTTACATAAAGCACCGAAATGCACACAGTAGAGTTTGAAATCTCTTGTACATAATCAAAGTAAATATTACATCAGTGTTTTTCCTTGTCTATATGACCGAGGACATGGACCAATGTCCGACTAAATAAACCTACTTTCCCTGTGAGGGAGAGTGAACCTGCTCGGCCGGGGACTGCGCTTGCTCGGACTCGGTACCTGAAAAATGGTAAGGAGGTGAGCATTACACAGAACTTAAGTAAGCAGTTTCTAATATGACATACCGACCTACCAAGTCAAACACAGTTAGGCAGTTATACATATAATCACATATTTAGTCCCAAATTATGCAACATACATAATCATCATCAATTTGCTCGGCCCATACCTATTTTCCCTTGTATCATTTACCTTTCATTTTTCATGCCATTATTTCTGATCATTCTCTCATTCTTTTATCTTGTCTTACATTTTTCTTTGCTCGACTTTCTTTCCTCTTCTGGAATTAGGGAGTGTCCATCATTGCGTGCATCATCCCATGATGCTCGGCTTACAGCTGCACAGGAACATATCCACTGTGTCTTACACGGTCATCGCACAGGAACACATCGCTGTGGTTTACTCGACCCGGAGCACATCCTAACCGATTCCATTAATTGGAATCTTGTGTGATTCGTTACTGCGTACATCATCCCATGATGCTCGGCTTACAGTTGCATAGGAACATATCAGTGTGTCTTACGCGATCATTGCACAGGAACGCATCACTGTGTCTTACTTGACTCGTCTCACACATCCATTATTCTCCACTATGCTCGGCTTACAGCTGCATAGGAACATATCCACTGTGTCTTACGCGATAATTGCACAGGAACACATCAACTGTGTCTTACTCGGCCACTGCACAGGAACAAATCAACTGTGTCTCACTCGGCCACTGCACAGGAACTCATCATTGTGTCTTACTCGACCATTATTCTCCACTTGTCCTTTTACCATTCCCTTATCCTCTTACTCTTGTCTCTATCTTCTAGTTATCATTTCTCTTTTAATCTTTTCCCTAGCATTTTTCACCATTTATCATTCTCGGCCACCTATGGCCGACACACATCTTAAATCACACAGTATCAAACATACCCATATTCATGCTTAACAGTTATCACATTTCACACGCTTATTCCTGCTTAACAAACATACACATATTCACGGTTAATTTAATGGGTTCTTTTGTTTATTCATTTCATTCTTTAATAATAATCTATATCCACTACCCTCTGGTTCAATGACCTAAACTAACACTCATTCTTAGTACTCACTATGAGCACACTAGAAACCCAAACCTAAGCTAAGGTAACACTCACTCCTTACCTCGAAACCGTGAGAGATAAGGAAATCCGGTGAGCTTTTTCCTTGTCCTTGTGTTGGAACTTCTCAAATACTTGGCTCCTTTGAATCCTCTTTGATGCTTTAGCAAGACCCTCGAAATGATGAGGAGGAGTTCGAAGTTTGTGGGTAAGCGAAGAGATTGATCTTCGGTTCTTAATAATAGTTAAGGCGTGATGAAGGGTAATAATAAGGGTAGAGTCTGTGAGTACAAGATAAGGATGGTGAGGATGGAAGTGGAGTAGAGTGAGTTCTTGAAATATTAATAAGCTTGAGAGAGAAAGGGGTTCACGAGGAAGAAGAAGAATAATGAGGAAGGGTCTTTTTTATTGTTGGCCTTTGTTTTTCTTTTATTTCACTTTGGAAGTAAATATGTGGTTCTAGTGGGAAGCTTCCCTTGGAAGCTTTGGGAATATGTGGCTATAAATTGATGGCTTCTTGAGGAATCCACAAACAATGTTTTGAAAAGGATGGACAGCGATTGAAAGGGACGTTTGACGTAAAGGTGATTGCATAGGAATCAAAGTCTGATGTACGTGCGCCTGGGCGGTAAGAATGGGGCGCCTGAGCGCGGTACTCGCTGTGAGGGCCATTTACTTTAGTATAGGTGTTCGGCTCTAGTTTAGTTCTAGCAGCACGGTTCTAACATGCACTGTTCTAACAGCTCAGCAGATGGTCGGTTACCATGAGCTGGATGATAGCTACTCGAATCTTATAAACTCGGCATGAGCTCAGTTATCATGGACTCAACACTACCTGCTCGGATCTAACTCTTGGGTTCCCATGAGCTCGGCATGAGATATAGGATGCTAATCAGAGGTCGGGTGGGGAAATCTCTTGGTGGCCGACAAAAGGCCGAACTTATACTCGGTTTACACAAGGCAACATTCTATGGCTAAAAAGGGTACTGCTGAGGTCTGACCGAGAGCCGTCTTAACATGGTCGGCGGCTCACTGACAAGGTTTATCAACAAGATGAGGTCGGTTCAACAGAGCTTAGAGCTAACTGCTCTGCCCCTATGAATGTAACATCCCAAAATTTAATTCCAAGATTAATTAGGAAAACCCTAGCTAGAATTAATGATAGAAACCATAGGAAAACCATGGGTAGGAACTAAGTGTAGTGCCTTAGAGTTAGAATTGGCCAAAATAGGAGTTTCCTTAGAGTAATAATCGATTACTCTGTAGGGGTTAATCGATTACTGGGCCTCTGGTGAAAACACTTAAATGTTGCAGCATTGATAATCGATTAACTCATGAAAGTAATCGATTATCTAGTAAAGTAATCGATTACTTTAAGTGGATTAATCGATTACTCCCTCTCTGCTGAATGTACTAGAAAGTGTTGCATCAGGGTATAATCGATTACTTTTGGTCAAGTAATCGATTACAAGGCCTCAGGTTGGAACCCATAAAATGTTGCACTGAAGCAGTAATCGATTATCTGGCTAGGATAATTGATTACCAGTGGGTCTAAAAAAAAATAAATGAAAGAGAGTGCACGTTGGAGGCTCCCTATCCACACAAAAAGAATCTTTCCCCTCCCTCTTTAATTCATAGCCACTCATTCTTTTCCCAACCAAAAATAAAAACAAACTCACTCTCCCTCTTCCCTTCATAAACACGATCCCCTCTCTCTCATTCTTTTTCTCCCTCGCTTTTCTTCTTCTCTTCCTCATGGAAGAGGATCTCCCATGGAAGCTTGGAGCTTCAAAATCATCTCCCCACCAATATCTCTCCCATACCCATCTTCTCCTTCATGTTTTCTTCTTCTCTTCCTTGTCCATGGTGATTATCCTTCTCTCTCACCCCCATGGCTCTTTATCTCTCCTTCACTCCCATCTCCATCAACAATCAACACACACCCACAAAACCACCACAAACCACCCAAAATCCTTCCTTTCAAACCTTCACCCATGAGATCCATCTCCTTCCTCATGACTTTGCCTTTATCTCCTCCCTTGGTGGCCCTTTCTCAATTCGTGGCCCCCCCTCTCTCTCTCCAAGGGTTTGCTTTCTCTCTCCTCCAATCTTGAAGAACGAAGTGGAGATCGGTCAAGAGTATAGGAATCAAGGTAGATCCGGAGTAGATTTGGAGTCCCTGGAGCTTTGTGTGGGCTCTCTCCCTCTATAAGGTAAGGGGAGTCTCTTTTCCACACTTTGAGTTAGGGATAGTTGGGGTATATAATAGGATTTGGGCTACGTAGTTAAATTGGGTTGTGGATAGCAAAATAGCACCTGTTATAAGTTGATTTAGGGAGAATGAATGTATTTTGATTTAATTTAACAATTTGATTTAATTGTCATAAATTTGCTAAAAACCCCTTTATGTATGTTGTAAATGTAGGAAGTGAAGAACCCTAGGGAGTTGACTTATATTTAAGCACTCTGAGACATACCTGAGTATGTCGATTAATCTGTGATGCATGTTGTTTGCTGAGAGTTGCTAGGTTCGTTATATGTGCGTTGAATGAGTATATTACGATTAAGTATTAAATAATGTGATATTGTAATAATGTTGGCTATGAGGTGGTGAAATGGCTAATGGACATAAGGATGTATTCAATAATAAGTAATTAATTATGAGATAATCAATAATGCAAGCTAGTAGGTGGTAAGAGGACTAGTGTTCATAAGGATATAGCATGGCTTAATTGATAGTTGTTATTTAATGATGAATATATTGATTGAGTATGCGTGAAGATGAGTTATAATCTTAGTTGGAATATATATATATATATATATATATATATGTTTGTTTACGTTTTACATTGGTGAATAGTGTTAGAGTGGTAAAATGATGTTGATTATTGGTGAGTGTGTGATGTTTGGAATTTTAAGTGTAAGTGCATGAATGTGGATTCTTGCTTCTTGTTAGTGAATAACTAAATTGAATTATAAAAGAGACTAAGCTGCAGCTATGATTGATCCTTGGATACACCGACCCATTAGGTGCCCTGTTAGGTGACAAGTTACCCATTAGGTACAAGTTACCCAATCCAGGTGAAAGTTACCTATTAGGCCCCGTAAACGACCCGTTAGGCGGGTGTACCTAATGGATCAATCATGCTGCACAAATAATGAGGAAATATAATAGAGAAAGAGTACAAGTGGAAGTGAAAGAGTTAAAAAGATGTTTTAGTCCTGACGGGTGTCAACCGTGGCCTAATAGGTGGAAACGACCTAACAGGTGCGCTAATTCCTAATGGTAAAGAAAAGAGGAAAATGTTTTGAAAGATGAGGAGATGTGTGTGTATGTTGTCCTCTGACCGTGAGGAAACATGCGAGGCTTTATGTTGGGTGTGTTGTCCTCTGACCGTGAGGAGACACACGTTAAATGGTTTATAATGGGAAGTGAAGATGTGATGTATTTTGTTATTCATGGCTTGGTTTGATTATGATGCTTAAGTTTTTATTATGTGCTCTTTATTATCTTCTAATTCACTATGTTGTGAAAAGGTCTCACCCTTATGTGGTTAACATTTTAGGTGAATGAAGAGGAGCTTGAGGATCAGAGAGTGTCGCAGCAGAAGTTATGGAAAGAAGGAAAATTTTATGTTGCGCTACTCTTATTGTAATTGAAATACCCAATTTCATGTGTAAACTTGATTTATGAAAAGAAATTTTAAGTTCCCCATTTTGATCTTTAAACCTTTTGGATAATATTTTTAAATAAAAGTTGGGTGTTACAATGAACTCGGATCATACGCTTGGGCTTACATGAGCTCGGATCTGACGAGCTCGGATCTATAGATAAACTCAGATACATAGATGATCTCAGATATACTAATGAGCTCAGTTATACTGATGAGCTCGTTGATAATGAGCTCGGTTGTACTAATGGATTTGGTCATCATGAGCTCGATTATGATGAGCTCGGTCTTGAGGAACTCGGCGCTAGATACTCGGTTCACAGGAGTTCGGCTCGGATTGTTCGGCAATTATGCACTCGTAGCTGATTACTCGGTTCGGAGTAGTTTAGAAGCAAGAGGTCGGATTACTGCTTATGCTCGGCTGATACAAGACCACGTAGATGTTAGTCGAACTGGCGTCGGCTTACGACTCTAAACCTCTTTTTGGTCGGCTAAGAGAGAATTTGGTCGGACCGAGGTCCGAGTCACTACACTTAAACCCGCTTGTTCTTTGCTAAGGCTTAACTGCCTCACACAATGATTGTAATCGATTAACACCCCACGGTAATCGATTACACCAAAAGATCTTTATGTACTGATGGTTTCTAGCTTCATGGCATACTCCTCAACTCCTACATACACTTTGACCACGAATACTTCACTGCACTCCAACTTATTCTTCTGATTTTCATTAGCTTAACTTAGACTTTTCCTAATTAAGCTTGGATTTAGAAATCGAGATGCTACATTACTCAACACTTTTTTTAGTCAAAAAAATAATTACTCCCTCTGATCCTATATATAAGCCGTTTCTGAAAATTCTTTTGTCCTTAATACTAGTCTCATTTCCAATATTTATTGGCATTAGTTACCATTTTTTTTACAAACACCCCATTTCCTCAACATTTTTAATAGTCACGACAATTATAGAGGTAGTTTTAAAAAAAGTATACAAAATATTCACATTTTTAATTTCACTAACAATATATAATAATTAATTTTCTTAGAGGGTGTGTTTTTTAGTTAAAGGGACTTACATATAGGACCAGAAAAATATAATAATTACAAAGGAATTTTTAAAACAATATATCAAAAATTTAAATTTTAATGTTACTAACAATACTAATTAAAATTTTTAAAAATATTTTTTTAATAAAACAAATTCACATTTAAATGCTAAGAAATTACTATTGATTTTTATAGAAGAAGCTGAGAAGAAATCGAGCATTCAAACTATATATACAAGTAATTACATCGTGAATGAATGGAAATACCAAAACAAATCTTTTGCACAAATAGGAGTAACCGGCTCCATCCGGTATTTGAGAGTTCATACCACTCCAAACTTTTGTCAAACAAGTATTTTAACCGTCTCCTCAACGTCTATCCAAATTCAAAAAACAACATCATCCGCATTACAGCGAAGCAGAGGGTCCTGTCGCCATTTGGTGCTAAGTTTGGGATAGGAGTCATGGTGTCTCCCAATGAAATAGATTCTTAATAATGTCGCACTAAATTAGTGTTAAAATTACAAAAATTCAAAACTAAAAATTTTGATCTTATTTTAAAATTTAGTAAATTTTATACTAATATCACTTTAATATTACGTTAGAGAATCAGAGTGAATGTTACAGATGTGGCGGCAAAAGTGAGTGATAAGGATGAAGAGACATTTGAGAAAGAAAAAAAAGATGTGAGAATTTGGATCATCTAACTTCAATTTCCATAACTTTAATAATTTCATATAATTAGAAATAGGATGAAATCAATTACTCAAATCATGTGATAACCAATATAGTGGAGCTGACATGAATTTCCATCTACCACATCATTACTCAATGGTACTAAAAGGATACAAAATTTCAAAAATTTTACTCCCTCCGGTCCTATTTATAAGTCACATTCTAGAAGGATTCTTTGGTCCTATTTATAAGTCACTTTGTATTTTTCAGGAGACATTTATTGTTATTTTCTCTTATTTGCCCTTTGCCCATTAATGTGAAGTAATACATTGTGAAATTCTCAATGCAAGTTAAGAAGGTAAGATTGTAATGTTGAAGTATTTTTTTAAAGTTTTAAGAAAACTAACTATCCTCCTCGGTCTGTGTGATATGGTTAAGTATGCCCTATAAATAGGACCAGAGGGAGTAACTTTTATAAGAACTACTAAAACCTAAAACAAATTTACAAAAATTAAATACAAAATTAACCTTAACAAAATTAAGTTTATTTACGGAGACCAAAAACTTAATTAATTCAATCATAATTGTTTTTTTTTTCCCGAGAATTTCAATGGTCACATGCTACAGTAAGTACAAAACTATGTTAAACTATTTACATCCGTGGTACTTTCTTGTCTTATTTATAAATTATACTTAATCATATTACCCCCTCCGTTTTATTATGTTTATAGTCTTTGGGTAATTATTTTGCCACCCCAAGGTTTATTATTGTCACCCTAATTATTTAAATTATACCTATTATGTCCTTTAAAAAAAATAGGATTTTACACGGGTCGTAAGGGGGCTTACGACCTTAAAAATAATTTTGAACGGGTCGTAAGAGGGTGTCACTGTTGGAAACCAACAAGCGGGCTTAGCAATTACTAGAGGGGGGGTGAATAGTAATATAAAGGCAACAGTGACTAATTTTCGAATGTAATTAAGATATAATTGATTTAGTACTGATTTTTCTGAAACAGGGCAAAAACACTCGAGTCCTCTGAAGAACACTCGAGTGAAATGGCAAGAACACTCGAGTCTTCTGAAGAATACTCGAGTGAATCGTGCAGAGATGCAGAAAACTGTTTCAGAAAAATTGGCACTTTAAATCAATAATAATAAAACCAGTTCAGAGAAGATAAATAACTGAGAAGTAAACAATTAAGTAAAGCTATAACACCTTAAAAACAACTTAATTGCTGCGGAATTACTACTCAAATTAAAAAGCCCCTTTTGAGAAAACTTAGGATTGGTTTTTGCTTGAAAGGAAAGAAAGCAATAAAAAGAGGACACCACCAATTTTATATTGGTTCATTCCCTATAAAGAGAGCTAATCCAGTCGCCCTAAGAACCTTAGGAGTGTCTACTAAAATCAAATTGTTAGAAATATTACAAAGGATTATTGAGATGCCTTACTCAACCTAACCCTTCCAAGAGTGTACCAAACTCTTGAATTTCTACCCCCAATTTGAATTTGGTGATGAAGACTCCTTTCTTCTCAAGCTCCTTGAAACCTTCAAGAGCTCCACCAAGCTAAGAACCTCTTAGACTTTTGCTTGAGAACCTCCCAAGACTTGATTTGAACCTAAGACCCACTTAGGTACACTTGGTTACCATCCAAGATTTTGAAACAAGCTATATGAGTGTGTGTGGAGAAATACAACAAATGATTTCTTCAACAATTAAGCACAATCTCTAATTCTTAAGACAAAGTAATAACAATGAATGAGAGGTTGAGTTAGAGAGAATTTTCACTTGAGAGAGAGAATGAGCAAAAAGAATGTTTAGCTTGTGTCTTGTTGGTTCTTGTTGTGTTGTACAAAGGCAAAAATAAGTTCAGACTATATGGAAGAGGGAATAAGAGAGTAAAACCAAGTTAATCCCCATTTTTGTCCTCTTCTAACGGTTAAAAAATTTGTTGTCAAGACCAAAATACTCGAGTCTTTTTGGCTCCACTCGAGTCTTTTTCCCATCTTCTGATAGTGATGCCCTTGTACTTGAACCAATGGTTATATCTCTGATTTTAAGCAAAACACTCGAGTCTTTTTCAGATCACTCGAGTCTTTTGACCAGAGTGACTCGAGTCTTTTTCAGACTACTCGAGTCTTTTGATCAGAGATGGTAAAAATTAAGTTTTTCTAAAATTATTTTCAATTCTCTTCTCAAGTGTTAATCTTATGTAATCCCAACCTTTTCATGCATTAAAATTATTTATCCTAGGATGAGATTAACTCCTAAGCTACCCACTCTCAACATAAAAATAAAAATTACAATTAAAATAAAAGAGAGAATGACTAGCTAATGGTGCACTTGATCTTCTTGATTTGTTGAGCTTGAATTCTTCCCTTTAAATCCATGATTTAATTACATTGTCATCATCAAAACTTTAACCACCTAATTGGAGACTTGATTCTACAATCTCCCTTTTTTTTATGATGACAAAATAATTAAACTATTCCAGCACTTTTGAGAGGTCCCCCTCAATTTAGGAACCTATAAACCTGTCCAATCCAGAGAATTCCAAGCACAACATAATATCATAATAACCATAAACAAGTGCACATTATATGTTTGGTATCAGAGCGAGAGCATATATCATCAGAGTAAAAAAAAATGTGTTGCTCTTTCTATTTTTCTTTTTTCTCCCCCTTTTTGTCATAATCAAAAAGTATCATTTGGAAACTTCAGAGGAGAGAAGAAGGATACCAATAATGAAACTCCCCTTGAATATTAGCAAGATAATAAACATGACTATTGGAGTATCCAAAGCATGTTGAAACCAAAAGCATTGAACCAAAATAAATCGGTGCATAAAATAGCATAAAAACGTAGCCATAATTGGAAACCAATATTCAACTCACAAATACATAGAAACACCCACAACAAGGGTTAAAAACAACTAACTCCCAAAATAAAACATAATGAAAAAACTAGAAATCCATGAAAAACATGACATAAAATATTAAAAAGCTGAAATGCAGTGCAAAGTCATCAGTCCTCAAAACATGGTTAAACAATGGGAGTTAGGGTTTGAGAAGGGGTTTTCGGATTAAAGGGTGAAAAAGTGTGATTTGAAGTGAAATAATGGTTAAACAATGATTAGAAAGTGATACAGAGATGAAATATAGCAAAAATTTGTGAAGCAAAACGATTTTTGTAGAGAGAGAGAGAACTCGAGTGAGAAGAAGGAGGGTTCGTGAAAAACTGATGAAGAATAACGCTGCTGCTGCATAAAAGTTGCTCGAAATACTCGTGTGTTTTTCAAAACACTCGAGTGTTCTATGTAAAACACTCGAGTCTTGTGGAAAGGACTCGAGTCTTTTGCATAGCCCAAGAGCATCAATTTTCAGAAACTGAAATTCACTCGAGTGGTTTGAGAAACACTCGAGTGTTTTGAGTTACCTGAAAGCTTGCAATTTTTGAAAACTCGAATCACTCGAGTGATTTTGAAAATACTCGAGTGAATTTGTCAGACATGCTCAAAAACTTTTTCTAATTAAAACTGATTTAAAATAGAATTAAAATACTCGAGTAGTTTTGGAAATACTCGAGTGAGTTGACCAGAAAGTCAGTTTTGAACACATTTTTGATCACTTTTGCACAAACTAACACATTTAAAACCAACATAAACTTGGAATCAAAATCAATCACAATCAAAATCATATATTTCACAACATCTCAAGGTCAAATTGTCCATCAAGCATCAATACACATTTAATTAGACACACTTGGTGATTTTTCAACAAAACACAAATCAATTAGCTAATGCTTGACTCATCTAAAATTCCAAGTTCCCTTCTTATGTGATAAAAGGTATCTCTTGGCAAAGGTTTTGTAAAAATATCAGCTAATTGACTTGATGTGCTAACAAATTCAATAGTACAATCACCTTTTTGTACATGGTCTCTAAGAAAATGGTGTCTAATTTCAATATGCTTGGTCCTTGAATGATAAACCGGATTCTTAGTTAAGTTTATGACACTCGTATTATCGCATTTAATACGAACACTTTCTAATTTTAAACCAAAATCCGATAGTTGTTGTTTCATCCATAATAGTTGAGCACAACAACTTCCGGCGGCGATATATTCCGCTTCGGCGGTTGAAAGAGCAACACAAGGTTTCTTTTTAGAAAACCATGACATTAATGAACTTCCCAATAAATGGCAAGTTCCACTAGTGCTTTTACGATCAAGCTTGCATCCCGCAAAGTCGGAATCCGAGTAACCAACTAAACTAAGATTTGCATCACAAGGATACCATAATCCGGTATTTATTGTTCATTTAAGATATTTAAATATATATATATGCTTAACCGCGGATAGGTGTGATTCTTTCGGATTAGCTTGAAAGCGAGCACACATGCATAAACTAAACATATTATCCGGTCTAGATGCAATGAGATATAGGAGACTACCTATCATGCCCCTATATTTACTAACATCAACCGGGTTACCTGAGTCATCCTTGTCTAGGTAGCATGAGGTGCTCATTGGAGTGTAGGCTTCCTTGCATTTGTCCAATCCAAACTTCTAAAGGAGCTCTTTGCAATATTTTCCTTGATGCACAAAGATCCCCTCCTTGACTTGCTTGATTTGAAGTCCTAGGAAGAACTTGAGCTCTCCCATCATGGACATCTCAAATTCCTTTTTCATCAAATTTGAAAACTTTCTACAAAGAGACTCGTTAGTGGCACCAAAGATAATATCATCAACATAAATTTGCACTAACAAGGTGTCTTCTTTAGTTTTATAGAGGAATAGGGTATTATCAACTTCTCCCCTTTGAAAGTCATTTTCTAATAAAAAGGAACTTAATCGATCATACCAAGCTCTAGGAGCTTGTTTCAATCCATAAAGTGCCTTTTTCAATTTATAAACATGATTTGGAAATTCATGACTTTCAAAACCGGGAGGTTGCTTAACATACACCTCTTCATTTATAAAACCATTCAAGAAAGCACTCTTAACATCCATTTGATAAAGAGTAAATTTCATAATTGATGCAAAAGCAAGTAAAATTCGAATTTCCTCAAGTCGTGCAACCGGAGCAAAGGTCTCATCATAATCGATACCTTCCTCTTGGTTGTACCCTTGAGGTACTAATCTCGCTTTGTTTCTTATAATTAATCTGGATTCATCAAGTTTGTTTCTATAAATCCATTTAGTGCCGATTATGGTATGATCATCGGGTTGAGGGACTAAGTCCCGCACATCATTTCTAGAAAATTTATTTAGTTCTTCTTGCATGGCCATAACCCAATGTTCATCCTTAATCGTTGTTTTAATGGAATCCGGTTCAATTTGAGAAACAAAAGAGACATAGTGACAAATATTAAGAATAGTCCTACGAGTTAATACTCTCTTTGAAATATCTCCTATGACATTGTCAATAGGATGAGCTTTCACCATTTTCCAAGCCGGAGCAAGTTCTTCTTTGACTTCTCCTTCATCTTTTAATTTCTCCTTCTCTTTCTCTTCTTTTGAAAACTCAAATTCATCTTCATCACACAAAACACTATCTTCTTTCGAAGACTCATTAAAAATAACATGAATAGATTCTTCAATAGTCATAGTTCTTTTGTTAAAAATTTTATATGCTTTACTATGTGAAGAATAGCCCCAAAATATTCCCTCATCGGATTTGGAGTCACATTTTCCAAGATGATCTTTTCCATTATTTAAAACATAAACTTTGCATCCAAAAACATGAAAGTGGGATATATTTGGTTTTCTTTCCTTGTAAAGCTCATAGGAGTTTTCTTGAGCATGAGCCTAATTAGAATTCTATTCATGACATAACAAGCCATATTTATGGCATCGGCCCAAAAGTAATGAGGTACTTGAGAATCATTTAGCATGGTTCTTGCAAGTTCCTCAAGCACCCTATTTTTCCGCTCTACCACTCCGTTTTGTTTCGGAGTTCTTGGTGCGGAGTATTGGTGCTCAATACCATGTTTATCACAAAATCTATCAAATTTGTACTTTTCAAATTCACCACCATGATCGGTTCTAGTAGTAATTACTTTTTGGTTGACTTGGTTTTGCACAAGTTTGACATGACATTTGAAAGATTTATAGGTCTCACTCTTTGCACTTAAAAATAATGTCCATGTAAATCTAGAAAAGTCATCAACAATTACCAAGCCATAGTAGTTGCCCCCAGAGCTTTTTACTTGAGAAGGTCCAAACAAGTCCATATGAAGCATTTCTAATGGCCTTGTTGTGACACATCATTTTTAGATCCAAAACGATTTTTGGTTAGTTTTCACTTCTTACAAGGAGTACAATCTCCAATTTGAAAATTTAGCTTTGGTAAACCAACTACTAAGTCTTTGGATTGCAATTTCTTTAATTGATTTACATTAATGTGAGCGGTCCTACGATACCATAACCAAGTATCACTCTCTTTGCTAACTAAACAAGTAGATACCAAAGAGGTGATATTGTTCAATTCAAACAAGTAAGTATTATTAGACCTTTTACCAACAAATTTGATAGATTCATCTTTGTCACTTTTTATGAGACATTTAGTAGAGGTAAATAAAACATGGTTACCAACATCACATAATTGACTAATGCTAAAAAGATTGTGTTCTAATCTTTGAACATAAAGTACATTTTCAAAAACCAAGTTGGAAGAATTACCAATTTTACCTATACCAAGAATTTTGCCTTTGTTGTTGTCTCCATAAATGACATACCCATCTTCTTGAGGAGTAAGCTCTATGAAATGCCGCTTATCTCCAGTCATGTTCCTTGAACATCCACTATCAAGATACCAAAGTTTCTTTTCCGTTCTAAGGCACACCTACAAGACAAAATTATTTGCTCATTTTGGGTACCCAAATTATGTTGGGTCCCTTTGGGTTAGCTTTGGGTGTTGCTCCCTTCTCAATCCAAACATAAGTGCCCTTTTGAATTTCAAAGTTCTTTATGTGGCACCTATTGTTAGTATGTCCAAACTTTCCACAATAAAAGCAAGTTGGTTTCTTTGTAAAATCAACTTTAGAAAATGAACCAACCACTTTATTGTTCTTTTTCTTGTGGACATAACCTAAACCGGTTTTGTTTGAATTGTTTCTTTGTGAACTAAGTAACCGATCTAAGTTCCTATCACTATTAGAGAGAGTGTTGAGTTTGTTTTTCAAGTCATTAACTTCTTTTTCAAGTTCACAACACTTCTCACAATGTGTGATAGTTTCATTAGGATTTGCACATTCACAAACATGACTAGAGTTAACAAGTTCTAAGGATGCATTTTGGAGTTTCAAGTCATTTATATATTTTTCCAATTCATTGATCTTTTTTTGATACTCCAAAAGCTTCTTTCCTTTTTCCTTGTTGACTTTAGCAAGTTTTTCAAATTGGGTCAACATTTCATTATATTCATTAAGCAAATCATCATAAGGAATAGTGAAAGAGGAAGAGTTAGAATTTTGAGATGATACCTCATCCTCACTTCACCAATTTCAATTGAGGCTCCATTGTTGCTCCTAGCCATGAGACAAAGATTAGCAACTTCGTCATCTGAGCTACTTGATGAGGATTTTGCATCCTTCTCTGGTGTATCCCAAACAATGTAAGCTCTTTTGCCTTTGCCCTCTTGGGTCTTCTTTTCATTCTTCATCAAGTGTGTGGGACATTCCATTTTGATATGTCCAATGCCTCCACACTCATGACATTTTACTACTTCACTTGAGCTCTTGTTCCTTGATTTGTACTCCTTGGATCTTTTATCTCTTGATGATGAACCACTCTTTTTGCCCTTGAGGAACTTATTGAATCTCTTTGCAAATAAGCTAATTTCCTCCTCATTGAGAGCATGATCGGAGTTCTCACTTGTAGAGTCATCTTCAACCTCTTTTGTCACTTTGGATGAGGCCTTGAGAGAGATGCTCTTCTTCTTCTTATCCAACTCCTCATGTGAGCTAAGTCTTGATAGCTCTAATTCATGTTCTTTAAGCTTGCCAAACAAGGTGGCCAAGTCCATAGTGTTCAAATCCTTAGACTCCTTGATGGCGGTCACCTTTGGTTGTCATTTTCTATCAAGACATCTCAACACTTTGTGAGTAGTTTCACCATCACAAAATTGTTTTCCTAGTGAAATCAAGTGACTAATGATATGTGAAAATCTCTTTTGCAAGTCATTAATGGATTCATTAGGGAACATGTGAAATAGCTCATATTCATGAGTTAAAGAATTTAGTCTTGCATTTCTCACTTCACTTGTTCCTTCATGAGTAACTTGCAAAGTTTCCCACATTTCTTTAGCCGACTTGCATTGAGAAACTCGATAAAATTCATCATGGGACAAGGCGGAGAAGATGATGTTTTTAGCTTTCAAATCATAAGACACTTTCTTTTTATCATCATCACTCCAACTTTTCCTAGGAATTTCAACGACTTCTCCATTTATCATATGTCTAGGAATATAGGGACCATCTTCTATTGCATCCCAAATTTTGGTATCTATTGCCTCAATAAAAACTCTCATCCAGACCTTCAAATAACCATACCCTTCACCATTGAAAAATGGAGGGCGGTTTATTGAAGAGGATCCTTCTTGGTGATTGCTAGAGCCCATAGTTTCCAAAGGATCTTTTCGAAAAAGCTTTTACGCTCGATCTTTCGACCGAGCTCTGATAACCAACAAGCGGGCTTATAAATTACTAGAGGGGGGTGAATAGTAATATGAAGGCAACAATGACTAATTTTCGGATGTAATTAAGATATAATTGATTTAGTACTGATTTTTATGAAACATGGCAAAAACACTCGAGTCCTCTGAAGAACACTCGAATGAAATGGCAAGAACATTCGAGTCTTCTGAAGAATACTCGAGTGAATCGTGCAAAGATGCAGAAAACTGTTTCATAAAATTGGCACTTTAAATCAATAATAATAAAACCAGTCCATAGAAGATAAATAATTGAGAAGTAAACAATTAAGTAAAGCTATAACACCTTAAAAACAACTTAATTTCTGCGGAATTACTACTCAAATTAAAAAGCCCCTTATGAGAAAACTTAGGATTGGTTTTTGCTTGAAAGGAAAGAAAGCAATAAAAAGAGGACACCACCAATTTTATACTGGTTCACTCCCTATAAAGAGAGCTAATCCAGTCCCCCTAAGAACCTTAGGAGTGTCTACTAAAATCAAATTGTTAGAAATATTACAAAGGATTATTGAGATGCCTCACTCAACCTAACCCTTCCAAGAGTGTACCAAACTCTTGAATTTCTACCCCCAATTTGAATTTGGTGATGAAGACTCATTTCTTCTCAAGCTCCTTGAAACCTTCAAGAGCTCCACCAAGCTAAGAACCTTATAGACTTTTGCTTGAGAACCTCCCAAGACTTGATTTGAACCTAAGACCCACTTAGGTACACTTGGTTACCAACCAAGATTTTGAAACAAGCTATATGAGTGTGTGTGGAGAAATACAACAAATGATTTCTTCAAAAATTAAGCACAATCTCTGACTCATAAGACAAAGTAATAACAATGAATGAGATGTTGAGTTAGAGAGAATTTTCACTTGAGAGAGAGAATGAGCAAAAAGAATGTTTAGCTTGTGTCTTGTTGGTTCTTGTTGTGTTGTACAAAGGCAAAAATAAGTTCAGACTATATGGAAGAGGGAATAAGAGAGTAAAACCAAGTTAATCCCCATTTTTGTCCTCTTTTAACGGTTAAAAAATTTGCTGTCAGGACCAAAATACTCGAGTCTTTTTGGCTCCACTCGAGTCTTTTGCCCATCTTCTGATAGTGATGCCCTTGTACTTGAACCAACGGTTATATCTCTGATTTTAAGCAAAACACTCGAGTCTTTTTCAGATCACTCGAGTCTTTTGACCAGAGTGACTCGAGTCTTTTTCAGACTACTCGAGTCTTTTGGTCAGAGATGGTAAAAATTAAGTTTTTCTAAAATTATTTTCAATTCTCTTCTCAAGTGTTAATCTTATGTAATCCGAACCTTTCCATGCATTAAAATTATTTATCCTAGGATGAGATTAACTCCTAAGCTACCCACTCTCAACATAAAAATAAAAATTACAATTGAAATAAAAGAGAGAATGACTAGCTAATGGTGCACTTGATCTTCTTCATTTGTTGAGCTTGAATTCTTCCCTTTAAATCCATGATTTAATTACATTGTCATCATCAAAACTTTAACCACCTAATTGGAGACTTGATTCTACAGTCACGACCCGCAGGTCGTAGCACCCCCTTACGACCAATAAAAAAAATTTATGCTGGTATCGTAACACTGGGTTATGACTTTTGTAACCCAAGTGATATAGTGGGGGAAAAAGATGATATAGGAAGGTAAGTTCTTCCAGGTATTACAGAAAAGGTACCTGACTATCACTAACACCTTTCAAAAGCTCTGATATGAGCGGCTCAACACCCTCCTCATCAATAACCGAGACCACTGTTTCAGCTGCCTCCTTAGCCAAAGTTTGAACCTCCTAGAATTTAGACAGTACAAAAATAAAGGATCAAAATTAGTTCAAATCTGACTACACTACATAGCACCTAGACTGTAAGGTAGAGCAAATATGATGTCTAGAAAGCTTCAAGTCACAATAACCAAAAGTTTCAATGTGATCCAGAGTGGTTACTCAATAGTTTACAAAAGTCGTAACCAAGTGTTACGATACCAACATAAATTTTTTTATTGGTCGTAAGGGGGTGCTACGACCTGCGGGTCGTGACACCCTCTTACGACCCGTTTAAAATTTTTTTTAAGGTCGTAAGCCCCCCTTACGACCCGTGTAAAATCCTATTTTTTTTAAAGGGCATAATGGGTATAATTTGAATAATTGGGGTGACAATAATAGACCTTGGGGTGGCAAAATAATTACCCTAGTCTTTTAGCCTTGGCCACACAGATTAATAAAGTGTTAATTATTGTAAATATTATGTATAGTTTGTCCAAAATGCACATATTTAATCCTTATTGAAAATTGTAGTAGTATTTAATTTTTATTAGTAAGTGTGTCCATTATTTAATGTATAGTGATTTAGAGATGAGAGAGATGATAAAAATAGAATTAATGAAGAGTAAGAGAAATAATTGAATATAAGGTTAAAATTGAAAAAAAATATGTTTATGTATTGAAAATGTATAAGGCCAAACAATATGAAACTGAAAAAAAAAAGAGGTTGAAAGACCAAACATAATGAAACGGAGGGAGTATATGGATTAAGAAAAATAATTATATTTTTTGAAACTTTAAAAATTGTACATTAACATTACAATTTTACTCTCTTAGTTGCATTGGAAATTTCATAATTTATTGTTTCACATTAATGAACACAGGACAAACATGAAAAAAACAACAATTTTTTTTAGAAATACAAAATAACTTATAAATATGACCGATGAATTTTACTAGAATATGATTTATAATTAAAACAAAAAAATATTTTAGTTCGAATTTTTTTATCCCCAACTCTTAGAATCGAGAATAGAAGATTAAAAATATCATTTTTGCATTAAAGAACTAAAAATATAATAATTAATAGTTTGCGAACTTAAGTTCTCAATATCTTGTTACTATTTCTTAATCTCTTGTATTGGATCCTAAAAACTGAGATTGAGCATAGTACCTTTTTAATTTTAATATAAAAAAATGTATTTTTAATTTAGTTGTCAAGAAATTCTGTCCAATAAAAACACCTATAATTTTGTTGATGATTAAACACCTATAATTTTGTAATAACCGAGCTCGTGTTAATAAATATTGTGGTTTACATTAAAAAAACATACTCTCTCCGGCTCTCTTATATTTAAAACCGGAGGGAATACGGTGGTTTAGGATACCTTACCTGATATAAAAAAATAATAATCTCTCATCAATTTGTTGGTTGTTGATTTTAAGATGTGGCAGGTGCTTGGCCCATAGAATTTTTGTGGCACTGCCATAATGTTAGTTTGGTAACATCGTCAAAGGAAAAGGCATATGTTGTTGATATGAGAGCTCAAGCCTCTGGCCAGGACAAAAGGTGTGGGGTTTCTGATAGGCTGCCCCTGTTACGTTGTGTTTTGTTTTTTTAATGAGCAAAGTTTTTGATGGAAAAAATAAAAGAGAAAATAGATGGTGGTGTAAATGTTTTTTAAATCGTCAGTGCATCATACATCATTCATGGATGCATGGTTGTTGATTATTAGATAAAAGTAATACAAACGAATGATGGATGATAAATTAATAGTGTAAAAAATAAATTGCGTACCTGTCATACATCGAATTTAAATATTTGTAATATATATCTTGTAACTTTATGATTGTCGTTTTACTTTTTTCATTTCTGAAATTACCCTTATTTACTTATATAATTTTAGTAAAATATAGAATGATAAAAAAATCTCTATTTGTTTTATTTTAACTTCTTATCATTATCTTTGTAAATCTAATTATTAATTATAGGTTTTGCCATCGAATCATAAGATCACTTGTTAAGAAATACGAAATAAGAAAATCAATATTGAAAACATAACATTTTTCAAACAAACGTACTTATTTTACTTCTTTATCAATATTTTTATTAGAAAAAAAAAAAGCACGAACACTCACCCGTTTCTTAATGTAAGACCCATAAAACAAATTCAGGTCCATTAAAAAAAGCGGTTAATTTTGTTTATGACAGTGGAAATGCTAATAATTGTAATAATTGATAAGCTATTTGAAAATTACCCTTATAATTTTTAAGAATTTGCTATTTATTGCTTTTAGGGTAATGTATAAGCAATCTTAAGTAAAAAAATCAATCTAAAATCTAATATATTTGATATTTAAGAGTTAATTTCTTTATTTTTTAAGACTAACTTTACATTTTTGGGTTCTATATACATTGCCTTTAGGGCAATATAGCAAAAACCTAATTATTATTATGACTTTAAAAACAACTACAAACAACTACCGGTTAAATAAGAGTATTTGTATAAAAAAAAACTAAATATCATTAAAAATTATAATAAAATATTATAAATAAGTAAAAAAAGGGTTTTTAAAACAATCTTATATTAAAGTTTAAAAATAATTAGTTATGTGACAGATTTATGTTTTGTAAGGTTGGGTAATTGGGTTAGATAGCGTTATACTCCCTCCGTCCCACAAAGTTAGGAATAAAACATAAATTTTATGTTCCAAATTAAAATTAAAAATAAAAAAATTTGAAACTGTATTGTATATTCTATTATTGTTTAATTAAGGAAACATGAATTAAATATTTGTTTTATTTATTGGTTGGTTTGGTGAGACAGTGCATTAATTAAAAATATGTTCCCTTAATTTTGTTAAATTTTCATAAGTTTACTAATTTTGTGGGACGAAGGAAGTATAAGAAATAAAACCTACAAATAAATTTGTTGTAAATTGTATACTAGGTTATAAGTTCCGACCTTGTTTTTTAATTTTTGTACTCTTTCTTAGAGTATCTATTCTTATACTCGTATTTACAAAAATTATTCATACTCGTTTTCGCACTCTTGTGGATGGTAATCTTGACACTCGTACTATATTCGATGGGTTATCTAATTATTTATGTTTGTACCCATTATCCATGAATTCAACATAACTGATCCAAAATATTTCATCGTAATAAATTTAACATAAATTCTTCTTACAACATATTAGAGTATCCTTGTACTCTTCATATTTATTTTTTAAAACTTATAACGCAGAAAGCAACAAATTGAATGAATCATAAAATCAAACAATTTTTCAATGGATTGTAAATTAGATAGATGAAGATATTGATATCTCTAACTTAAAAATAGATACGTAGATATCTTTAAGCATTATATTGAATATGTAAGTATATTATCAATTAGAGATATTACCATATCAACCTATTAGTTTCTATCATCTTCTATGATCTTCTATGAAAATAATTAATGATTACATGTATGCGGGTATGGGGTGGGTTAGGTAGTATAGTACCCATCACCGTAAATTTTTAAAGTACCTATTCCTGTACCCTTCCTAATCTACTAGATAAATCCCCTACCTAATGTGGGTAATTTTTGCGGATATCTACTTGGTCTGGATCCGATTTCCATCCCTACTAGTATGAGTACCTCTTTTTTAAGTTATTATTGTTGTTGATTAGTATTAAGCAAAATTAGTGATTTTGTCTTTTAAATTATTTTCGGATTTCAATATCGTTTTAAATATATATTTTTTTAAATTTGGTCCTAATTCTTTTTTATCATAACTCTCATACTTTTCTACCAAAATTCATAACTTTTGTATCTTGAATTTAGAATGAAATGATATACAAAGGAATTTAGAACTCATTTGAAGGAAAAAAGTTCTTTCAGAACCAAATTGAAAATTTTTTTTAGAGGAGATGCAAATTTTTTTTGCCTAATTATTAGTAATTAAATGATCAAATTAATTTATAAAATTGTAACCATTGATCAAATTAGTTCCAAACATTAAATAAATATTAAACTTGTCCTTAAAATAACAAATTATAAATTATATTAGTTTCTGAATTTAACTAAAGTGCTTTACGATTTGTTATCTCGAGAATTATTTCGCGGCATAATTTGATATGTGACTAGACCATTTACTCATTATTTAAGTGTACTAGTTATCCATTAATCAAATCAATACCCAATTTAGGTGTTATGGTCTTATGGGTTTATCCAATTATTTGTGCTTGGTTCGCATCACAAAACTTCTTGTATCCATTATCGAATATCACATGAACAAAAAAGAAGAATATTCAAACTTGTGTATCGTATGAGTTCTCAACCTAGTTATGACTATGAGAACGTCTTTTGAAAAGTTGAGTGTGAAGGTGAAGGCTAAGTTACACCATGTTTTCTTTTGGTGTTCTCAAACACCACTACTTTTTACCAGAGAAAGAGTATAGCCCTCTTTTTTGATTAATTATTGGAAGAGAAACACAATGCTTCCTCCGTTCTACCCTCCCTCGCCGATTCTCTCTCTGCGCTACCTCCGTTCTCCCTCTCCCTCCGTGCCTCCGGTTTCGCCTGCGGTGCCTCTCTCCCTCCGTGCCTTTGTGCCTTTCTCCCTCCGTTCTCCCTCTCCCTCTCCCTCGTGCCTCCGGTTTCGCGTGCCTCTCTCCCTCCGTGCCTTCGTTCTCCCTCGACCTGTCAGCCACCGAACTCCGATCGCCGCCGTTACCGATTCGGGTTCTCCCTTTGAGGTTAGTTTTAATTTGTTTTTTTAGTTATTTTAATATAATAAATTTATATCAATTCTTTACCTTATGTTGTTTATATGGTTCAATTTTGTCCAAGATATGAAGATGGTTAGGTGGAAATGTTATCCAATATGGTCTTCGTTCTCTATATTTATCTCGCGATTTTTCTTGTTACTATTGTTGTTCTTTATATTCATATGGTAATAGTGACTAGTGCTTCCCCCTTTTTCGATCGATCAAGACTAGAAGAGAAAGAGGGTTTCAACACAGAGAAGGCAGAAATCGTGTGAAAGAGGAAGAGAATGGCGGAAAAGAGAGATAGCGGATCGATGTCAGAGGGAAGGTGTGAGACGGTTTCGATATCAGAGGGACGGCTCACCATAAGCAGATTTGAAGATGGTAACTCGTTGCATCTAGGTATGGTGGTGAGAGTTTTTCCTAATCAATTTAAATTCTCATTCTTGCTCATGCTTGCAAAAATCTAAAAAGGTTTTTCTTCCTCTTCCTCTCTGTCCTCGTTAGGTTTTTTTATATATATTCATATGAATTTTGTTTTCAGAGATTAACGCAGCTGAATCAAGTGATGGTTGTAGTTCTAAGAACATTTGTGAAGATGGTTTAGAGGTATATATTTTGCGAACCCTATTGATTCGTTTTTTTTTTGTTGTATAAAAGGTTATTTTGTTAGTATTGCTTCATCTGTTGTGGTGTAGTATTATTCATTTATTAGGAAGCATGTCCTGTAATCTTTAACTGATCACTAAAATGATTTTTTTTAAGGATAATGAATCAATGGCTTTGAGTGAAAACGAATTTGTAAATGAGAATAGCGAAGATGGTGAGCGCGACTTGGCAGATTTTTTTAGACTATACAAATCAGAGGACATTGGATCCATTTGTTTTGAGATGTTAAGACGGTCAGAGATGATAGAATTTCACTTTAAGAGCCTGGACATTGCATATGAATTTTATAATGAATATGCACGGGCAACCAGGTTTAGTGTACGAAAAAACAAGTCATATTATGGCAGTTTGGGTGATGTAGTGTGGAAGTCTTTTGTTTGTTCACGGGAAGGTCTTAGAAGGGAGAACAATAAAGATATTGAAGACGAATCAGGAAGGGAATCAAGAGCAATCACAAGGTGTGGATGCAAGGCTGAGTTTCGTGTTCGTGTTGACAAAAGCAGTGGTCGTTGGACTGTAATTCATTTTGAGGATAAGCATAATCATGAAGTATTTAGTGATAGGTTTGCTGGTCGTCTAAAATCACATAATAAGATGAGTGAAGCTGATATCGCGGAGATGAATAACATGAGAGAAGTTGGTATCGACATGCCCAAAATATTTGGTCTTGCTGGTCATCTTTCTCGTATGTATGGCAATATAGGATTTAAGCGGAAGAAAATGTACAATCAACTTATCAAAGAACGCCGACTGCAAGAAGGCGATGCGCACGCCACACTAAGGTATCTTCGTCAGAAAGGGTTATGTGACGGTCGACTGTATTGGAAGCATGAGGTCGACGATGAGGGCAAGTTGTCAAGGTTGTTTTGGTGTGATGGTGAATCCCGGGATGATTATAAAATTTTTGGTGATGTTTTAGCATTTGATGCAACCTATGGTCATAACAAGTACAAGTGGCCCGTCGTTGTATTTTGCGGTATTAATCACCACTCACAAACTGATATTTTTGCTTGTGGTGTTGTGTCAAATGAGGCTGAAACTATGTATGTGTGGTTGTTACAAGAGTTTCTTAATGCAATGAATGGAAAGTGTCCTGAATCTGTGATCACAAATGGCGACATGTCAATGAGGAATGCTATTGCAAGTGTGTTTCCTGATGCGCACCATCGGTTATGTGGGGTGGCACTTACTAAATAATGCCAACACGAATGTGGGATCAACGGAGTTCACCAAAGGCTTTAGAAACTGTATGATGGAGGAATATGATGTGGATGAGTTTGAAGCGAAGTAGGAATATGTTTTGGATAAATGTAAGGTGAATCATAATACTTGGGTCAAAAAAATAACTAACATGAAAGACATGTGGGCTATGAGGGGTTTATTCTTTGCTGGCCAAAGGACAACGTCTCGATGTGAAGGATTGCATACACAAGTAGGCAAGTATGTGGGGTCAAATGATAGGTTGCTTGAATTTGTCAGACACTTTGAGCATTGTGTGAATTATATCCGCAACAATGAGGTGGAAGCTGACTTGAGATCATTGGACGAAATTCCTGTGTTAAAGACCTCTGTGCGATCAATTGAGTTGTTTGCAGCAAATGTGTATACAAGGGCAATCTTTTATAAGTTTCGTGAGGTTTTGTTGGGACTAGGCAATGTCTATATAGTTGGAAGTAGGAAAACATCAAGTAGTGTGATCTTTGCTGTTAACAAATTTAGCCAGGGGAGTAGAAGGAGTCAACGAAATGTATCTTGGTTTCCATCGACGAATGAATTTAAATGTTCTTGTCAAGGATTGCAATCAAAGGGATATCCATGTGTCCATATTATGTGTGTTCTTGTGAAGCTTCAAATAAATGTGCTGCCTGAAAGTTTGATTTGGAATAGGTGGCGGAGAATCAATGCAAAGGAGGGCTTGAATCAAAATGTGCAACAAGGCGGTGGTTGTGATCTAAGCAATCCTACATATCATTATTAAGGAAAAAAATGCATAAAACAAGTTAGATCATCAAATGTAAAGAGTAACTCTCCAATAATAGAGGGTTCAAAGTATGCACCCATATCCATCCAGCTCAACACATGCACAATGATAACTTTGTTGTATAAATTAATGGAAATTGTATGAGTAAATGTCATATGGTTAAAAGTTTACATGAATAATTTTTTAATGCTTTGATACCTATTAGAAGTACGAATGATACTATTCACATCTTCAATTTGCCAAACACATATCAGGACCCTCTTCAGAATCATCATCCCAGGAAGACTGTTTGGGCACCATCTTTGACAAGACTCCAGCCTATTAAAATTTCATGCATAGAATTGTTATTAATTTATTTTAATGCATTGATTTTAGGAAATTTTAGACATGAATATAATTTACCAGAAACCGTAACGTGAAATCATGGGCCCTAGAATTAATTCAGCCTTTAAAAGAATCCAAGCGATAAAGCATCTCGTTTTGAAGTGACACAACCATTAGATACCAATGGTCTCCATTTTCACAAATTGGAATGAACACCTGCGATTCATAAAATTAACAAGTCAAATATCAAAATTGAGACATATATGATGACAAATATATTTTGAATTATTCGTAGCTAATTAGATTTACATATCGGAGGTATTTAGATTGGGGCATCCAGGTGGATATATATCTGGCTCTAATGTTGTCCACAGTGGCACCATTTTGTATATCCTCCTGCATTTGTATATAAGTATGTAGTATCATGATGGGGAACTTCATATTATATTATATATGTCATAAATAAATAGGATTATGTTAATTACTTACAGCAAATGATGGGGGAAAAGCCCAAAATAAAGGATCTATATTCTCCTTCTCAACAATCATGAGCTTCAGAGCCATTAACCTAATTATCTGCATAGAAAACACAATGGCAATTCAAATACACAAAAAGAGAAAAAAAAATATGTGCCTTTAAGGATGATGTGTAAAATGATTACATCAGGATCTATATGTCTTCCTGAGGGTATATCCAGTATGTCTCGCCTCTTTAGCATAGTGTCTTTGTTCTTAAAGATCACATCACTAAAATTGAGAATAAAATGATTACAAACATTAACATATAACAGTAGAAGGATTATTTATTTAAGATTAAAGGAAAAATTCAAATAAAATGTTACCTTGGATCAAGTTTTGTCGCAAATGCATAAAGTGCAACCAGCTCCTGCATGAATGACAGCTGCATGCTGGGGGTTGGACGATATTTTGGCCTCAGTTTCTACAAAAAAAAAAAAAAAGGTGGCAGTACTTGTTGGAAATGCATTTCAAAAGGAAAAAAAATAAAATAATTAGTACCTGTTGGATTATACTCAGTTTGGATGCGTTGGGGTCTGACTTTGTGGAAACATCACCATGGTCATATTCAGAGGTGTTTTGTCCTTTTAGAATCTTGGGTTTTTTTGTGGCGTTTGCCGGATTCTTAAATAATCTTTTGCTAATCCCTTTTTTATCCTGTGATGCATCAAAAAGTGACTGCATAGCACAAAGTGGCTACATTAATAATAGTCAAATATGAGACATAACTTTAAACAATAAATCATAACGATGAAAGGAAATCATACCTTCTCTTTCTCTTTCTGTAGAGCTTTTTTATATGGTCTCTTATTCGAAACCTCCTCCTCACACAAGTCAACTATATCCTTGTCCACAAAAGGGGATCTTTCAAAACTAGTTGCCTTATTCATATTGCCCAGGTTAGTCGTGCCACGACTGAGAGAGGCAGGGGAACCGGTAGGCCTAAAGTATCCTACTTTATTATTTGGCAAATTAGATATACCTGGTCTGTTCAACAAACGCTCAATAACACTCAATTTAGACCTCATTTCGTCTAACGAGGCCTCTCTAGCAAGAGATCGCTCATCAATTTTCTGGTTACATTAACTTTAGTTGTTAGACTAAATTAGTTAAGAAAAAAAATGTTATGTAACAATGATAGCTGTGACAAAAAAAAATTACCTCGACTATGTTTTTATGTAAGAGATGTTAGCTGTGACAAAACTGCACCCTTCACAGTATATGAAGGGTTTGTCAGGCATGTCAACAGGTTCACCTACATTCTTCTTAGTGGGTGCAGCAGCCACATTCTCATTCTCCTTCACAACATCGTCAACAGTAACGCTTGGAGGCTCCATTGGCTCTTTGGTTGGTTTTGTGGTTCAATTGACTGTATAATAAAATTCATCAAATAACATCATTTATTTATATTGTATGTAACCGACTCAATCTCCTTAATTTTCTCTATCATTTTATCTTTTTTAAAAAGATATGGACAACTCAATCTCCTTAACTTCGTTGTATCCTTAATTTTCTCTATTTAATTAATCTATTTGATTTTTTTTAAAAAATGAATATATTTGATTTATCTTACAATTATACAATATTAGTCATCAAATGGGGAGTGTTATGAACAATTTGTGTTTATCTAATAAGTGGATGACTCTATCATAGAGTGAGTTTATCCATACTTTATGTTTGTCTTTAGTTGAAACAAATTCATGATAGAGTTTCATCTTTTCCGATCCTATTATATGTCAAAGGACAACTATAACTAAATCAATTAATTGGTTGATTACAATTGATTTTTTTTTCTCAATCAATGATTTGATTACCGAAATAAAGGACGGAAGTTAAGAATATGAAAAAATTATGGAAATAACTTAAAATAAGAAATTTTTCAAAAAAATAAATAAATAAAAGGATTAGATCGAACCAACGAAAATTGGAAAGCCAAAGCTCCAACACTTGGGAACCAGCGGATTAGATCTGCTGCTTAATACACCTAATTTGTTTTTTTTTAATTTGTAATTTTAACTAAAAAATAAATGCATGCACTAACACTAACACAGTAACATTTAAAAATAAATAGCAATTTTTACCAAAAAAAGAATAAATAAATAGCAACAAAGAAGAAATGGTGGAGAAATCTTACCTCCATTGCAGCTAGGGGTATAACCAGGTTAGTCAGATTCAGCAAATGAAGATTCAACCTTTCCATAAGTTGGAACTGAGATTCGCATCACCGTAAGCCATAAGTTGCAATTCTAAGCCATAAGACAGAGTCAATCGCGAGTATGATAGCACGAAAGAGGGTTTGTGCCTTTGTGGGTCGTGTCCGTCGTGAGATGAGGGTGACTGGGTTTTGGTTTAGGAGCGGCGGTAGAGGAGAGGCGGCGACGGGAAAGGAGAGGCGGCAGCGGTAGGTAGGGTTTGTGTCTGTGAGTTTGTGGGTTTGAGACTTAGAGGCTGAGAGCACATAGGCAACACAACTAAAGGGAAAAAACGCAAGGCAAGAATCAGTTTGGTTTGGACCAGTTCAGATTTTCAATTGAAACCGAAAACCGAACCGAACCGATCGATTTACAGAAAACAAGTCCAAAAAAAAACTAGTACATGCGGTTTTTTTTGTTTTCAGTTTTTTGGTCCGGTTTTGAGGTTTTTAATTGGTCCGGGTCGATTTTGAACACCCCTACTAAAAAAGTGTTAAATAAATAACGGTGTTTATGGAAAGAAGTAATTAATGGTCACTGAAAATTGGTAAAAATGTCAAAGGGTCTTATATTTAATAATAGAGATAGTATAATTTAAATTGAATTAAATTAATTTTTAGATGAAATATAAATTATTAAATTACAGTAAAGTTAATTAGTTCTTACATAAAATTAACTAATTAAAAAATAAACTAATTTTTCATGAAATTTTTTTAAGAATATATATTTTAAAATTGTTAAATATAAATTAAATTATTGCTCTCGGTAAAGATGTAGGATGTCAATTACAAGGGTCTTATCCAAATTATAACCCTAGTTTTTTTATCTACACCCCTTTGATCAAAGATACTTCAATAGAAGAAATTATTTGATTTGCACCGGCTAGGATCATAATAACCTAATTACTTGATTTGTATCCAGAGATCAAAAATACTTCAATAGAAAAAATTATTTGATTTAGACTTGCAAATGTGATAATAACCCTAGTTGCTTGATTTGCATCCTTTAGGCAGTATATACTTTGATAGAATAAACTGTTTGGTTTACACCTTAACCCTAGTTATTTGATTTGCACCCCTTAGGTCAGAGATACTTCAATACAATAAATTATTTGATTTACTCCCACATATGTTATAATAACCTCATTTACTTGATAATTTGCATCCCTTACGTCAGAGACAATCAAATAGAAGAAATTTTTTGATTTAAAACCTCAAAGATGATGATAACTCTGGTTACTTCCCTAAGTCATAGACACTTCAATAGAAGAAATTGTTTGATTCATGCCTCAAGAGTCATGATAACCCTAATTACTTGATTCACATGTTATAGGTCAACGATACTCCAACATAAGAAAATAATTGATTAACACACATGAAAAACCTGATATGAGAAAATTGCTTCATTTAGATATTATTTGATGCATTTATATATTTAGTGAAATTAGAATATATGATTTTTTTTAAAAAAAAATAAAAAATTATACTCCCTCAATTTCAATTTTTTTTGCCTATTAGATTTGAGCACACATATTAAAAAATGTTATTTATTGTAAGTTTTATATGTATTTTGTTAGAAATGTCCCTATTTAATCTGTATTGAAAATTGTAGTACTCCATTCGTCTTTCTACATAAGACCATTTTGGTAAATTTCACGTCCATTAAGAAAGTATTAAAAATCTAAAAAGTGTTAAATAAATAGAGGTGTTTGTGGAAAGAAATCATTAATTGAAAATTGATATATGATTAAATAGGAAAAATACAACTCTCAAAAATGTCCTATACGTAGGGACAGAAGGAGTAGTATTTAATTTTTTTATTAAATTTTTTTTTATTAATTAATGTATAATGGTTTAAGGAATGAGAGTGAATAAAAGTAAAATTAATGAGGAGTAAGAGAAATAACTCAATGAATGGTTAAAATTGAAAAAAAAAATGTTTATACATTGAAATTCTAAAATAACAAAATTATGGAATAAAAAAAAACCAAAGGATTTGGAATAGTATTAGTAGCATAGATAATTTAAAATATATATATATAAATAATTTTATTTATTACTTATTAATAAAAAATTTAAATACAAACAATAAATAAGCTCATTATTGAGGTCCATATTTGCAAATACATTAAATCCATGCATGTTACTTATCCAACAGGTTACAGGTAAACACAATTATTTAATTAACACATGGTGTATCTAAACACCAAATAAATTTGGTGTTTTTTAGCCAAAACCGAGTGCAAAACAAATATTTGAATTCTCTGTTGTTGAAGGACAAATCAAAACATGTTCTTAAGTTTTTTTTTTCTTTTTAGTTACAAGTATATATCTTGTAGATAATATAATCTTATTTGAGTAAAAATATTTATAATATAATGAAACTAATTTTTTCCGTTGAAATTTTTTCCACACATAACTCAAACCCGAATTGACATGTACCATTTGAATCATGGGAGCATTTGAACCAAGCCTGTTAGTATTTTCTAAGTTCTTAAATAATAGGGGGTCTTTTTTAAATTTTTTTTTGGTTACTATGAGAAAAATATTATTCGATTCAATTTTCAGGAGAATGACCCGTCGTACCACGAAACAGACAAACGAGAGCAAATGAAAAATTAGGTGGTCCCATGGAAACATTTTAAGCACAAAATTTTCTAATACTCCCTCAGTCCCTTTTACCTAATTCACGAAAATTAAGAAAAATAATTATTATTTTAAATTTTATAAAAAAAATATGTTGTTATTCCAAAAATATTCTTAAATATTCTAAAACGACTTATAAAAAAGAACACAAATTCTACTAAAATGATACCCTATACTGAGTGACGGAGGAGGGAGTATCAATTTTGTGAACCAATATTTTCAGAACTGTCATGTAATAAAAAATCTACAAAGAAACAATAAAGTGATAGGTACTAGCGATATGTCCAACAATAGCCAGTCATTGGGACTCCCTCCCTCTATACACGTTACATCCCTTCTTCATTTGCCATTTGAGCTTAGAATTCTCAACCACAACTTTCACCCTCACATTTTGAAGCACAATACAGGTATTATGATATGAACTATGACATTTAATTTGCTTGATTGCTTCCTTATGCTATTTTTCTATGTCACTTCCTAAACCATCTCATAATAATGGCTTCTTAATGTAGTAGAAAGACAAGTGTATTTTGTTGTAGCAAGTTGGTGCTGCTAATTTTACGTTATGCTGCTTAATTTAACTAAAAGTGAACTATGGTTGATTATGTGAATTAATTTAAGCCTAAAGTTTTGATGAAATTTGTTAACAATACAGCAAAACAAGATGGATAGTACAGAGGTTGGTAGCAGAAGAAGAATTGGTTCGGTTAAGGCTGCTGTTAACTTCTATGATGATAGGGTTGCTGATACTGATACTGATAGTCCTTCATTGAAGAAAACCCAGATGGATTCCTCAGTGGTAAGTTTTCAGAGAACAAAAGAACCCCTCTTCATCATGTATTTGCATTTTTTTGAACCCCTATATTCTCACAATAATATATTACACCATTTTCTACACTTGATTTGATAGGAAGCTAGAACTCCTACCAAGAATTACTAACCTAAAAGAATAACAAATAACAAATAACTAATAAACTTCATTCATATTTTTCATTGATTCTAATGAATTGGAGATACATTCCTTTTATAGTTAAAATGCAACCCTAAAACTATTATTAGCCATACACTTGGCATAATCATAAAGCTTAGGAACAATCTAGATTAAACTATATAATAAACTATATAATAAAATATAATCTAATTATTTAATTACTATCCTATCCCTTGTCTTATAATGAACCTAATTAACTTTGCTATTTTAATTATTAATCTCAACATCCTATCATTGCCAACCCCTTGAAGACCAACCTTGTCCTCAAGGTTGAACAATTGCTCAAAAATTTCAATGGCTTGATCAACTGAATTTATAGGACTATCATTCATGTTTTCTTCAAAGCTTTTTGGATCCTTAAGCAGTCTAACAAATTGTTCCAGTGGAAAAAAGCATAGTTGGTCTTGATAGTCCAAATGTTGCAATTGAAGTGTAAAATTTGGGCCACTAAAAATTGTAAGCCCATGAGAAGAAAGTGGTGTTGACCACAACCTATTCAATTCCCTTTTGTGCTCATAAGAATCCTTCACATGGGTAGCATATGCGCAGGCAGAGGGAAAACCAAATAGTGGACCCCATGGTGAGAAACTTGAGGGGCGGAGTGGCATAGGAGATGAATGCACTAAAGTAGTGTGTATACCACACGGTTTGTAGGCACTTGAGTGGTGGTTTGCACGCGCTTCACTCTCTTGCTTATTAATCAGAGAGCCATGATTCTCTCTGTTCTCCAACAGAGTTTCATTTTCTTTAGAGCTTCCAAATAAATTGTTTGCCTGGTTGTAGAGGGATTCATACCCCATTGATGCCTCTTTGCCGCTGTCCCCATAACCACCGTCCCCGCCGTACTCCTCATCGACCGGCGCCGGTGACTGTAGATCTGATGATGGCAGTCGTGGTTTACTCCGTGACGGAGTTGGCAGTTCCCACGGTGGTTTCCATGGCACAGTGTTGAGCAAAAGCTCATCATTAGAAGATGAAGACGTCGGTGTAGACGGCAACACATGTAGTCGCGGTTCCTGCTGCTGGGTTGGTTCGCGGTGGATATCTTCGACACCGACGGCTCCACCTATCTGTGATGTCAAAGGATGAGTTGGCGGTGGCGAAAACGGTTTCCATGGAGATGAAGGTGGTGGCTCACGGCTGAGAGCTGAGTGCTCCTTCTTCTTGCTCTTGCCAAAACTGACTTCTGGCGCTGAACCGTGCGGCGCTTCTGGTGGTGGCAAGGGTTTCCACGGCTGCGCAAGACGGTTCATAGAGATCTCCTCCTCTTGTTCTTTCCTCTGCTCTTCCTGTAGTGGCGGTGGCAGATCTAGTGGTGGCTCTTGGCGGCGGCGTTCAAACGAAGCCATTTCAAACGAAGGATTTTTGAGATCCACTTTTTGTTTCTCTTTGCCTTCCCCATTGAGATTAGCTTCCAAGGTATTTGAACCATCAACATCATCGACATCAGCATTAGAAATGAGAGTGGGCTTCGCTATGGTTGCAAGATCTCCTTTCAACTGAAGGAAAATCTTTCGAATTTCATCCAAGGGATCTTCAATCTGAGTGTTGCCGGCGTTTGAAGGATGGCTGGTGTGAGGTTGGATTTAAGGATAGTGAGGGTTGTGGTGGGTGTACGGAGATGATAGTGGTTGACTATATTGTGAATGGAGGTGGTGGTAGTGGACATAATAATATCTATAATTATAATTTAGCATGAGATCTTCATGTGACAGATGATGAGGTAAAGGGGAATAGTGGTATTGTGGTAGAGAAGAGCTGTAACAAGTGTTACAAGGTGGTTGATGGTGAGGATTCAAGGCTGGAATAGGCTGTTGAGGGATGGAATATGGTGAATAATAGGGTGGTTTTGGTGGTGGTTGTGGTGGTGGCCACTGTGGCAGAGAAGAAAAATTGGTTGATAGTGGCTGTTGTGGTGTTGGCCAGGCTGGAAATGAAAGACACTGTGAGGGTGGTTGATCAAGATAATAGGGTGGAGGAATCATGGAGGGTGGTGAGTTCATGATGAAAGCACCAATTGATAGGAAGCTAGAACTCCTACCAAGAATTACTAACCTAAAAGAATAACAAATAACAAATAACTAATAAACTTCATTCATATTTTTCATTGATTCTAATGAATTGGAGATACATTCCTTTTATAGTTAAAATGCAACCCTAAAACTATTATTAGCCATACACTTGGCATAATCATAAAGCTTAGGAACAATCTAGAATAAACTATATAATAAACTATATAATAAAATATAATCTAATTATTTAATTACTATCCTATCCCTTGTCTTATAATGAACCTAATTAACTTTGCTATTTTAATTATTAATCTCAACATCCTATCATTGCCAACCCCTTGAAGACCAACCTTGTCCTCAAGGTTGAACAATTGCTCAAAAATTTCAATGGCTTGATCAACTGAATTTATAGGACTATCATTCATGTTTTCTTCAAAGCTTTTTGGATCCTTAAGCAGTCTAACAAATTGTTCCAGTGGAAAAAAGCATAGTTGGTCTTGATAGTCCAAATGTTGCAATTGAAGTGTAAAATTTGGGCCACTAAAAATTGTAAGCCCATGAGAAGAAAGTGGTGTTGACCACAACCTATTCAATTCCCTTTTGTGCTCATAAGAATCCTTCACATGGGTAGCATATGCGCAGGTAGAGGGAAAACCAAATAGTGGACCCTATGGTGAGAAACTTGAGGGGCGGAGTGGCATAGGAGATGAATGCACTAAAGTAGTGTGTATACCACACGGTTTGTAGGCACTTGAGTGGTGGTTTGCACGCGCTTCACTCTCTTGCTTATTAATCAGAGAGCCATGATTCTCTCTCTTCTCCAACAGAGTTTCATTTTCTTTAGAGCTTCCAAATAAATTGTTTGCCTGGTTGTAGAGGGATTCATACCCCATTGATGCCTCTTTGCCGCTGTCCCCATAACCACCGTCCCCGCCGTACTCCTCATCGACCGGCGCCGGTGACTGTAGATCTGATGATGGCAGTCGTGGTTTACTCCGTGACGGAGTTGGCAGTTCCCACGGTGGTTTCCATGGCACAGTGTTGAGCAAAAGCTCATCATTAGAAGATGAAGACGTCGGTGTAGACGGCAACACATGTAGTCGCGGTTCCTGCTGCTGGGTTGGTTCGCGGTGGATATCTTCGACACCGACGGCTCCACCTATCTGTGATGTCAAAGGATGAGTTGGCGGTGGCGAAAACGGTTTCCATGGAGATGAAGGTGGTGGCTCACGGCTGAGAGCCGAGTGCTCCTTCTTCTTGCTCTTGCCAAAACTGACTTCTGGCGCTGAACCGTGCGGCGCTTCTGGTGGTGGCAAGGGTTTCCACGGCTGCGCAAGACGGTTCATAGAGATCTCCTCCTCTTGTTCTTTCCTCTGCTCTTCCTGTAGTGGCGGTGGCAGATCTAGTGGTGGCTCTTGGCGGCGGCGTTCAAACGAAGCCATTTCAAACGAAGGATTTTTGAGATCCACTTTTTGTTTCTCTTTGCCTTCCCCATTGAGATTAGCTTCCAAGGTATTTGAACCATCAACATCATCGACATCAGCATTAGAAATGAGAGTGGGCTTCGCTATGGTTGCAAGATCTCCTTTCAACTGAAGGAAAATCTTTCGAATTTCATCCAAGGGATCTTCAATCTGAGTGTTGCCGGCGTTTGAAGGATGGCTGGTGTGAGGTTGGATTTAAGGATAGTGAGGGTTGTGGTGGGTGTACGGAGATGATAGTGGTTGACTATATTGTGAATGGAGGTGGTGGTAGTGGACATAATAATATCTATAATTATAATTTAGCATGAGATCTTCATGTGACAGATGATGAGGTAAAGGGGAATAGTGGTATTGTGGTAGAGAAGAGCTGTAACAAGTGTTACAAGGTGGTTGATGGTGAGGATTCAAGGCTGGAATAGGCTGTTGAGGGATGGAATATGGTGAATAATAGGGTGGTTTTGGTGGTGGTTGTGGTGGTGGCCACTGTGGCAGAGAAGAAAAATTGGTTGATAATGGCTGTTGTGGTGTTGGCCAGGCTGGAAATGAAAGACACTGTGAGGGTGGTTGATCAAGATAATAGGGTGGAGGAATCATGGAGGGTGGTGAGTTCATGATGAAAGCACCAATTGATAGGAAGCTAGAACTCCTACCAAGAATTACTAACCTAAAAGAATAACAAATAACAAATAACTAATAAACTTCATTCATATTTTTCATTGATTCTAATGGATTGGAGATACATTCCTTTTATAGTTAAAATGCAACCCTAAAACTATTATTAGCCATACACTTGGCATAATCATAAAGCTTAGGAACAATCTAGAATAAACTATATAATAAAATATAATCTAATTATTTAATTACTATCCTATCCCTTGTCTTATAATGAACCTAATTAACTTTGCTATTTTAATTATTAATCTCAACATCCTATCATTGCCAACCCCTTGAAGACCAACCTTGTCCTCAAGGTTGAACAATTGCTCAAAAATTTCAATGGCTTGATCAACTGAATTTATAGGACTATCATTCATGTTTTCTTCAAAGCTTTTTGGATCCTTAAGCAGTCTAACAAATTGTTCCAGTGGAAAAAAGCATAGTTGGTCTTGATAGTCCAAATGTTGCAATTGAAGTGTAAAATTTGGGCCACTAAAAATTGTAAGCCCATGAGAAGAAAGTGGTGTTGACCACAACCTATTCAATTCCCTTTTGTGCTCATAAGAATCCTTCACATGGGTAGCATATGCGCAGGTAGAGGGAAAACCAAATAGTGGACCCCATGGTGAGAAACTTGAGGGGCGGAGTGGCATAGGAGATGAATGCACTAAAGTAGTGTGTATACCACACGGTTTGTAGGCACTTGAGTGGTGGTTTGCACGCGCTTCACTCTCTTGCTTATTAATCAGAGAGCCATGATTCTCTCTGTTCTCCAACAGAGTTTCATTTTCTTTAGAGCTTCCAAATAAATTGTTTGCCTGGTTGTAGAGGGATTCATACCCCATTGATGCCTCTTTGCCGCTGTCCCCATAACCACCGTCCCCGCCGTACTCCTCATCGACCGGCGCCGGTGACTGTAGGTCTGATGATGGCAGTCGTGGTTTACTCCGTGACGGAGTTGGCAGTTCCCACGGTGGTTTCCATGGCACAGTGTTGAGCAAAAGCTCATCATTAGAAGATGAAGACGTCGGTGTAGACGGCAACACATGTAGTCGCGGTTCCTGCTGCTGGGTTGGTTCGCGGTGGATATCTTCGACACCGACGGCTCCACCTATCTGTGATGTCAAAGGATGAGTTGGCGGTGGCGAAAACGGTTTCCATGGAGATGAAGGTGGTGGCTCATGGCTGAGAGCTGAGTGCTCCTTCTTCTTGCTCTTGCCAAAACTGACTTCTGGCGCTGAACCGTGCGGCGCTTCTGGTGGTGGCAAGGGTTTCCACGGCTGCGCAAGACGGTTCATAGAGATCTCCTCCTCTTGTTCTTTCCTCTGCTCTTCCTGTAGGGGCGGTGGCAGATCTAGTGGTGGCTCTTGGCGGCGGCGTTCAAACGAAGCCATTTCAAACGAAGGATTTTTGAGATCCACTTTTTGTTTCTCTTTGCCTTCCCCATTGAGATTAGCTTCCAAGGTATTTGAACCATCAACATCATCGACATCAGCATTAGAAATGAGAGTGGGCTTCGCTATGGTTGCAAGATCTCCTTTCAACTGAAGGAAAATCTTTCGAATTTCATCCAAGGGATCTTCAATCTGAGTGTTGCCGGCGTTTGAAGGATGGCTAGTGTGAGGTTGGATTTAAGGATAGTGAGGGTTGTGGTGGGTGTACGGAGATGATAGTGGTTGACTATATTGTGAATGGAGGTGGTGGTAGTGGACATAATAATATCTATAATTATAATTTAGCATGAGATCTTCATGTGACAGATGATGAGGTAAAGGGGAATAGTGGTATTGTGGTAGAGAAGAGCTGTAACAAGTGTTACAAGGTGGTTGATGGTGAGGATTCAAGGCTGGAATAGGCTGTTGAGGGATGGAATATGGTGAATAATAGGGTGGTTTTGGTGGTGGTTGTGGTGGTGGCCACTGTGGCAGAGAAGAAAAATTGGTTGATAGTGGCTGTTGTGGTGTTGGCCAGGCTGGAAATGAAAGACACTGTGAGGGTGGTTGATCAAGATAATAGGGTGGAGGAATCATGGAGGGTGGTGAGTTCATGATGAAAGCACCAATTGATAGGAAGCTAGAACTCCTACCAAGAATTACTAACCTAAAAGAATAACAAATAACTAATAAACTTCATTCATATTTTTCATTGATTCTAATGGATTGGAGATACATTCCTTTTATAGTTAAAATGCAACCCTAAAACTATTATTAGCCATACACTTGGCATAATCATAAAGCTTAGGAACAATCTAGAATAAACTATATAATAAACTATATAATAAAATATAATCTAATTATTTAATTACTATCCTATCCCTTGTCTTATAATGAACCTAATTAACTTTGCTATTTTAATTATTAATCTCAACATCCTATCATGATTTATGATATGTAAGTTCGTTGCTACCACGTATACAATATGCTTAACGGGTCAAATTTGAGTTGTCAAAGCATCAAAAATATTTGATTATCCCAATGACTAATTTAAATTCACAAATGAGTGTACAATTAATGATGGTTGATGGGCTGAAAAACTTTTGACATGTTTGTTTTTGCGTTTCCTTGAGGGCAAATGCACGTTTCACTCAAAGTAGCTCTCATATGCGTTGACCTGGAACGTGTGTTGGGCGAGGATTTATTGCATTACCAAACATGCTATTTATAAAGTGCATCCAAATTAAAATTCTAGTCACAAATGTCCTTATTATTCAACTTGTTAACCTAATGAACCATTCTGAACACATAAAGTAACCACGAATTTATACATCATTACCTAGGTGCGAAAATGAGATTCAATAATAGTGCGGGGTAATTATTTTTTGTTTTCAATTTGTGCACTATTCTGGCATACTTTTATTATATAGCTTTGTGTCTTATTCTTCTTTTTCTCTCGTTCCTCAGAATCCTTCTTCAAGAACAAGAGAACTCCACATAGCAAGAAGGGATATTGGGAGGTACAAAGAGACTAGATGGACTGCAGAATCTGCAAAAGCTCATGCACAATCTGAGCTTTCTAATGCAAAGAAGAAAGTGAAACATCTATCTTCCATGATTGAGGAGTCTAGTTACAAGGCAAAGGCTCAAATGAGAGATATAGAAACACTAGCTAAAAGGGGAAAGCAGCAACACGGCCCGATAGCTGAGAAAATGAATGAGAATTATGAGTATGCAAGAGTGATGAAGGAATTGGAATATGTTAAAAAGGAATTGTTCAAACTTAAGCTTGATGTGGCTTCTGTGTTAGAAGAGAAATCCACTGCAGAGAAAGAAATTGAAGCATCGAACTCGAAGATGCATTCGTATTCAAAAACTGCAGAAACACTTAGAAAGGAGATCGAGGAAGCCAATGAAGAGCAAGTGCTTGCTGAACTGGCAAGGCTTGAGGCTTTGAAAGAATTGGCAGAAGTTGAATCACAGAGGGAAAAGGAAGCAAATGAGTTTACATTCAAATTGGAAAGCACAAGAAAGAAGTTGGAGGAGGTGATGGAAGAGATAGATGAGTCAAAAGAGCTTGAAATGAAATTAGCCGTGACGATATCAGATGTTGATGTCCTGCAGAATGAGCTGAACTTAGTTAAAGAAATGGAGAAAAGGGTTAAAGGAGATGAGAATATGAAGCAACTTTCAGCAAGTTTCAAGAAAGGTGAGGTATCAGGAGACTCTACTATGTTACAGACTGTAACTGAAGAATTGGAAGAAGCAAAGAAAGAATTAGCTTTGATCAGAGAAGAAGGTTTTCAATTTATGGCCTCTATGGATGTTATAAGGAATGAACTGAAGCATGTAACCGACGAGACGAGTCGCTTGAAGAAGGAAGAAGGGAAAGCTGATTCAACAGTTCAAAATCTCAATTCCAAGCTTTTGAGAGCAAAGTCTAAACTAGAAGCTGTTTCCGCTGCTGAGGCTAAAGCGAAATCTATAGTTGCTAGTCTATCACATACTCTTGATAACCTGAAGATCGAAAGAGACGAAGCGAAAAAGGAAAAGGAGCTTATAAGCCAAGAAGTTACAACAACCAAGTCAGAGATTGAAAAAGCTGAGTTTGATATAGACATGATTGAGGAAAAAATACAAGGTGTAATGCAAGAGCTTGACGTAGCCAAAACAACAGAGGCTTCAACCTTAGAGAAGCTCAAGACCCTCACCGAGAGTACAATGAGAGAAAGAGCCTTAGCAGCACAGCATAGCTCATTGATTACTATATCAAAATTTGAGTATGAATATCTAACTAATCACGCAGCGGTGGCAGAAGAAATCGCTGATAAGAAAGTTGCAGCCGCACAGGCATGGATTGAAGCTCTCAAGGCCAGTGAGAAGGAAATTATGGTAAGAACAAAAATAGCTCAGAGAGAACTCAAAGAAAGTAAAATAGTGGAAGAGATGGAGGTTTACACAAAAGGGAAGTTACTTTCAAGAAGAGTTAGTAGTGAGGAGTTGGACAACTTGCCGAGAAAACGCGAGAGGAGCTCTTCCAATAACTTACAGAGAGGTGTGCCAAGAAAGAGCATCAAATCCAATGGCAGCATAACTCCTGCCACGCGACTTAAGCTTCAGAAGTCTGCTTCACCAGGACCTTTCACTATTAAGAAGAGAAAGAAGGTAATCCCAAATTTGGCAAAGTTTTTTAGAGGCAAGAATAAGAATGGGACTACATAATGTAATCAAAAGCATTGTTACATGGACAACAAATCAGGACAACTTTACTTTTTATAAGCATACTTTGCATTATAAAATTTATAAGTTGTGCGGAAGTTATTGAGAATAGATGTTCACAAAACATTTTCTAATGATGATGAGAACTATATATTTATCATTGCTGAAATTTAGCAGCAGGGAGCCTGTGAAACAAGCATGTCTGTTAGTCAGTCACTGCTAGTGCCATATAACTTCATCCATTAGAGAACTCATGATCTCACTTAATCTGTATATCTTCTCTTCATGGCTCATGTATTACTCATCTTTGTTACATCCACCATTGATTTTCATATTTTCTTCTTTAAAACCTGGTTTGCCACTTCTATTCAGTATTCGTTGAAATTTATGTAAAACCAAGATAAAGAATTGTACTAATAAAACACCTGATTTTTTTTTGTTGTACTAAATAATTGATAGTTGATGCATGTGGTGCCATTTAGAATGCAAGACTCTTTGAGAACAAGAGAAGAAGAGACCATTTTTTTCTTCCATTAAATCTAGTTGATAGGTCCTGAATTATTCGGGGTGTTCAAAAAAATCCGTGAACTAAAAAAATTGTAATTAAGTCTTTGCAGTCAAATGATATTTGTAATTTGGTCCCTATATTTTATTATCAAACAAAAGTAACCAAAGTTTTTTCTTTTCTTTTCTTTTTCTTTTTTTTTTAAAAGCTAAAATTGTATTACAGGAGCACAAAGGTACTTTCCCTAGTACAAAGATGAACTACATCAAACAAAAACTAAAAGCCCCAAGAAGAGATACAAGCTATAGGGTTATTACACCACATAAAGAAATCAATAACCCTATTTTTGACCTTTGCTCCTATTCACCTCCAAGACCTTACTTGAATTAAGTCCATAACTTTTATAAAGGCAACCCGCTTCTCGTTAAAAATAGCCTCATTTCGCATAAGCCAAAGTGATCAAGCGAACCACCGTCTATAACAGCCTCCAACACTTCCTAGCTTTAGGAACATGACACAAACCATCAAAATGTAAAAAAGAATCTAAGCAAGAATTAGGCAACACAATATGAATACCTAACCACCTAAAAAAACCAAACCACACATTATGAGCAAAGATGCAATTAATGAAAAGATGCTCAACATTCAGACTCCTTAACACTGGGTTTGTTTTGATAGATTTAGGGGAGAGAGATTTTGGAGAGAAAACTTAAAAATAACCTTATTTGTTTGGGGGGAAAACATGGGGGAGAAAAAAACATAGGTAAGAACTACCACCAAATATTTTCTCTTCACTTTGGGAGAGAAAACCACGGTGAGAAGGAGGGAAAACTAAATCTAACATGTAAAATTACTCATATATCCTTCATTTATTCACTTTACTTTATTTTTTTTAAATTAATTGGAAAAAAAATAAAGCATTTTTTAATAAAAAAAAAACTGTTTTCTTTTTAATATTTTGGACTCAGGATTTGTAACATGTAATAAAGAATTGAACTAAAGAAAAATCTTTGGTTATGTTAAATATAGGCTTAATTATGTCACAAGTCCCTGAAGTTTGGGGTACTTTTGCCAGATACTCTTATACTTTTTTTTTCAATGTTTGACTCCCTGAAGTTACTTCTGGGTTTGTCATATACCCTTACTACTGACTCTAGCCAATTTTGCATACATGTAACATCAGAATCCTGATCAGACGCAGGAGGTTAACCAACTGGTGCCCTGTGGGCGAAGATTCTTTTTTTTTTTTTAATTTAAAAAACTAAAAACTTAATATTTTTATATTTTTACTTAAATAAAAAAATTAAAAAAAATTGAAGAGAGAAGTCGTTTTCGACCGTGTGACATCACGCGGCACCACATGACCAACCTCCTGCGTCTGACTAAAATTTTGATGTTACATGTCATCAAAATTGCCCAAAATCAATAGTAGGAGTATATGACAAACCCAGAAGTAATTTCAGGGGGTCAGACATTGAAAAAAAAAAGTATAAGGGTATCTGACAAAAGTATCCCAAACTTCAGGGACTTGTGACATAATTAAGCCTTAAATATACATACATGTGAAAAATAAAAAAATATATTTATTTCTATTTTGTAAAAACAAGGGTATAATTGTCTTTTGAAAAATTTATTGTTTTCTCTCTTCCCACTTTTCTCTTCAACCAAACAAAAGGAAACAAAACTCAACTTTTGTCTTTTCACATTTTCTCTCATACCAAACAACCATAAAATCTACTCATTTTCTCACCATAACCTCTCTTCCATATTTCTCTCTTCTCATTTTCTCTCCTACTACCAAACAAAGAAGGGAGGTATTGCAGCAAACACGCGTATTACATGTCGCCGATGGCAGAAGGTTGCGTCTCACCAAGCAATCCTTTGTCGGCAGCTTCTCTCGAATCAACTTCTACATAAATCCACTAACCTTTGTTGGAGTGAACTGGTTCCAAACCTTACAGAGGCAAGCTTCATGCAATTGAACCCCATTGACTAAATCTGATTGGACAGCACTTGTAATAGCAGAATAAGCAGATCGGACAGTAAAGAGGCCCAAAGCATCACAAAACCAGAGCCAGCAGTGATTCTCCGCATGCGTTTGTCAAAGATTACCTATATGCAGTAGCATAGAGTTAAGTAACTCCTCCTCCCAAATAAATAGCCTCCTCCGTCAAGAAAAATTCCAATTCCAGATTCCATTGGAAAAAGTCCTCACATCCGCCACCCGCTCAACCTTGTTCACAGTGATCGAAAACAATCTTGGGTACACATCCTTCAAGAGCCTATCACCTACCCAAGTATCAAACTAGAATTTTGTTGTCATCCCGTTCCCAATCACCTTTCTCGTCCTATCTACAAACCAGTGCTTATCCTTCCTTAGTCATGCCACCAAATGGAGCCACTGACAAAAAAAATTAACATTTGAAATAAAGGGATTAAAAGAGTCATACTTCTCCCCAATTACCTTAACCCAAACGCGGTACGGTCAGTAAGCAGCCTCCATTTCCACTTTCCTAGCAGCGCCGCATTGAAACAGCCCAGGTCCTTCACACCCAAACCCCCCATCTTCTTTGGCAGGCTAATCTTACTCCACTTCACTCACGATACCCTTTTACGTCCCTCTTTCCTCCCCCAAAGAAACCTCCTTTGGATAGAAGTAAGCTTTGCCAAGACTCATTTAGGCGCCTTGAACAAGGAGAACATATAGATTGAGATATTTGAAAGAATCGAATTTAAGAGAACGATTCTCCCCCAAGGAAATAAACCTGCTCTTCCAAGAGGATGGCCGCCGTTTCAGAATTTCCACCACCAGATCCCAAGTAGAAACTCTTCATAGATTTGCCCTTAACGAAATGCCCAAATAAACTATAGGAAGGGATCCCAATTTGCAATACAAAAACTGAGCTGCTGTAGTGCAAGTGAACTCATCTGCACCCAGGTCGAATCCGCCGGATGTACCTAGGTAGTACCTGTAGAACCGGGTGAGCAACAAAAAAAAAACTCTCGGGGCCTTTTATACAAAAACTATTTACTAATTATAATTATTACTATAATTAGTTTATCTCACTCCACCACAGTCTTCGTACTTTTCTTAGCAATGTAATTGCATTAATTTCTCTTTACTTTTTTTTTCTTTTTTTTTTCTTTTATTTATTTTACTATTATTTCTTGTTTCTCTTCTCCACAAAATGAGGGAATAATCCACCACGGGTCTTCTTAACATTTACCTTAAGCCTTGATGAGAGCTCAAAACATCGAAGAATTGTCTTTATAGTCCAAAGGTTGGAAGATGATGCTTTACAAACCAAAACCTTGTTGTCTGCATACTGGATATGGAGATTTCTAGCCCATTGTTCCCTATCTTAAAACCTTAAAAAAGATCACTACTCACTGCATTTCTCACCAAGCCACTAAACCCCAAAGCCTCTAAGAGGAAGAGGAAAGGTGCAAGAGAATCTCCTTGGTGAAGACCTTTAGATATATGGAACTTATTTGTTGGGGTCCCATTTATGAGAACAGAAATCATAGTCGACCGTAAGCATACATTAATCCAATTTCTCCATTTGACAGAGAACCCAAAGAGTTGGGTCATGTAATCCAAGAAGATACGATTAATCGAATCATATGCCTTTTCAAAGTCAACCTTAAGAATGAAGCAACCAATCTGCCTAGCCATCACACTATGAATTACCTCATTCAACACCACCACCGAATCCAATATTTTTCTATTTGAAATGAAAGCAAACTGAGATTCCGAGATTAAAGAAGAAATCACCCTTTTCAACCTCCCAGCCAAGATCTTTGAGAGGATTTTATATAGATATCCAATAAGTGAAATGGGTCTAAAGTCCTGGATTCTTTGGGGATTTGCAATTTTTGGAATCAATGTGATGAAGGAGGAGTTAAGCCCCCTTGGGAGGACACCGTTTTCATGAAACTCAGTCACAAATATGCAAATATCATCTTTCAGAGTAACCCAAAATTCTTTGATGAATTTGAAGTTAAAGCCATCCAGCCCCGGGCTCTTATCACTTGCGCAGTTCCAAACTGCCTGATCTATTCCACATCTATTTCTCGGATCAAAATCCCATTTTCTTCTTCAGACAACTGCGGGAAATCCACACCATCAAGAGTAAGATGAATAAGGGGAACTTCCTCAAAACTGCTCTGGAAGAAAGATTTTATTCTTTCAGATAAGTTGTTATCCACATCACACTTTTCCCCCTCTACCTCTAAAGAAACCAGCTGGTTACTTCTTCTTCTTATAATTTTTCTTTGAATATTATTGTTTTAATTAAAAAAATTATAATAAATTTAAGAGGATCTTAATTATAAAAAATTTCTTAAACATAGTTAAAAATATTGGATAAAATAAGGCCCCCCATTTTTATTTTGCCTAGGGCTCTAACAATATCAGGACCGGCCCTACGTGACTATAAAGGCACAACCAATCAATATTTATCAAGTTATTAAAAAATGTTACTTCAAATCAAAGTAAAAGCATATTATCAATTTCTGATTGATTGTACCTACATAAATACGTATAAGGGATAAATCTGTTCATGGCTTAATGAGGGAAATTGCCCTCACTAATTTTATTTTAATATACATATACATAAATATTATTTTATTCGATCTTAAATACAAGATTCTTTTGAAAAAAAATTATATTTATCAAGAAAATGAGTTAATTTTGTTCTCGATCAGATATTCCATTTAGAATTGGAGGAAGATCAAAGCAATTATACAAAACAATTTGAACGTGTCCTAAATCTCAACTCAAATGCAATTTGAAGGGAGCTTTTTTTTTTTTTTAAACCCAAATCCCAATTTCATCTGTGTTGTTCGATTTCAAGTTTTCAACTCTAAATCTTTATTTAAGATATAGATCTTTCATTGTTCATCAATCTTAATCATTTTTTAGTTTTTTTTACCTCTAATTTCTTCACTTTAGTGATAAGTTAGGTGAGATATTTTGCTCTCTATAAAATTGGTGTTATTCTTATGATGATGAAATGATTTCATTTTTGAATAGTTTACTTATTACAAATATAATGGTTCATTGTGGTAATTTTTTTATATTGATTTTAGTGTCTAGACAACATTTAGGAAATTTTCCCTTTATTTTTTCAAGGAAACATATTCGCTATTGAGTTTTATCATCGGTCTTAAGGACTAAGGTTAAGAAAATCTTAAAAAAAATGATAATTTCATCATTTCCTAAATTAAAAAAGTGGTTATGTTTCTTGGAACAAAATTAAAAACAAAAAAGGAAATTTTAGTGCGGTAATTTAATTTCATCATTTCCCATAAAACATAACTACTTATAAGTGTTTATTCTTGGGTTGAGTTTAAGAAAACTCTTAAGTATATTACAAAGAGAAATGAGGATATTTACATTTCTTGAAACTTTTTTAAAAAAGTAACATTGTTATTTTACCCTTTTAAAATTGTATTGAAAATTTCTCAAATATATTGTTTCACATTAATGAACAAATGACAACTAAGAAAAAAAATACAAAGTGACTTATAGGATTAAAAAATTCTTTTAGAAGACAACTTATAAATAAAATCATTGGAAGTATATACTTAACAAATATATATTGAATTTTAAATATTTATATTTTCAATGTATAGATACTACTCCCTTTGTTCCTATACATAGGACACCATCTAGAAGAAATTTTTGATCCTATGTATAGATTACTTTTTATTTTTTAGAAAACGTATATTTTTCTTTACTAAAACTACCCCTAATAAATAATGTTATCATTTAAAAAATGCAATTACTCCACTCCACTTACCCACATCCACGTAATGCACAAAGGTATTGTGAATGCTGCTTGTGTAGTAACCAAGAAACTCTTCATATTTTTTTCAGTATTCTTTGCGAAATTACCGATATCTCCAAGAGCACCCTTAATATCAGGAAGTCTTTGAGACTAATCCGAAGCGAGTTGTGTGACTGACTCACCCAGTGGGATATTTTTAGTGGGAATCGAACACGAGGCTACTAACATCCGTGTCCCATTCCCAAAATTTCAGTTGAGACCTTACATCAACCGAACCAAACCCCGTTGGTTCTTCATTTTCTCATTCACTCAAAGAAAGCTATTCTCACGTTCGACACTTTGGACAATGAATAGGTTTCATGCCAATTTTTATAAAATGGGTAAAAATTTAAACGTAATAGTCCCTCCGGTCCCTAATATAAGTATCATTTGCCCAAAATTTTTTGGTCTTAAATATAAGCACATTTTCTAAAATTTTACAAGAGTAATCCTATTTAATATACTCTATCATGTTTGTGGAGGAACGAAACATCAATTAATGACTAGAAGATCAAAAGGATAGATTGGTAAATATACACTTAAAATTTACAATTCCAATACAAATAACTAACTTACCTACTTTTCTTAAGGGAGTGAAATTGGTCAAATGATATTTATATTAGAAATTGGAGGGAGTAGTTTTTTTTCCTGAAATCAAGAAAAAAACCACTTTTAACTATATTCCTTGGTAAGAGGAATACGGTTAAGTATACCCTATATAGAACCGGAAGGACTATTTTTAATGTTTTATCCTTTGTCAGTCAAGTTTAAGAAAATCATATTTTTAATGCTACAAATTTACTTCCTCATATCCTTAAAACATTTTTGGGAACTTTTTTTAAAAAAAATTATAAGAATCCATTTCAAATTCCAATGATATATAATTATTTTTTTCTATTCAACAACTTTTTATATTACCAATGATAAAATAGAGATAGTTAAGAAAAAATTATATCAAATATAAATATTTTTAATACTACTAGCAATAAAAACTAATTTTTGTAATGGACGTGAATTATCTGGCAAAAAAAAGATATTTCGGAAAGAATTGGAGGTAATATGCATGGGTCGCCTCATAATCCTGATTTTTTAACAATTCTTCCTTAGTTCCTCGTTTTGAAAAAAGTTACTCACATTAATTAATGACAATTTTTTTCATTCATACATGTTACTGTAACGTCTTACACACGTGATCGTTAAATAACTTGTATACACGCAAACGTTAACGTCTTACACATGATGCTAAATTTAAAAGACAAAAATTGGAGGAAGAAGGAGCTAGGGCTGTTAAAGAGTCAGCTAAGACGCCAAGTCAGCTGCAAATAAAGCAACTGTAACAGCGGCAAAAAATACAATAAATTTATGACAGCAGCACAACAACCAAATATGTGTAAGACGTAAACGTCAATAAAGGAAAGAAAGTTTATGAGGATTAACGTGAGTAGTTATTTAAGGAGCCAAATCGTTTTGTTTCGTCTGAAAACTCCCTGACTTCACTACTCACCTCTGTTCTTAATGGGATCAAACGCAAACGCAAGAAAGTTGAAGTATGTGTTCTATGCAGATAGCTATCATCCAATTCAAGCTGGGAGCATTGACGGAACTGATGTAGTCCCTCATGACAAAGCCATTCATAGGGCCCACCTCTGTCAGAAACTTAACCTATGTGTGTAACTCACTCTCTTCTTCTTCCTTCTCTCTATATTTTAATTTTATGTTAATTAGTAATTTGGAGAATTGAAATGCAGATGACCCGCTTAATGATCCTAAGGCTACGATGGACCCATACCGCACTGTCTTCGTTGGTCGCCTCAGTCGCCAAACCACTCAACACACTGTTCACAAGGTATATATACATATATATTATACCTTTAACAAACCTAAGCACTATGCTCCCTCTCCCCTTTAACAAAATAAAGGAAAAAAATATTGCCTATAAAATTAAATGAGTAATTGGTCAGATTGGTCCTTGACTTTGTAGGCGTCGGTCAAGTGAGTCCCTAACTTTATGGAAATAGCAATTTAGTCTCTGAGATAACATTTTAATTCACATACGTCCTTGTCTTTATCCCATTTTAAAGCAAATACATCACTACGATAGTGACGACGGAGACTAACTTGATCAACGTCTCTTTTCTCAGGGACTAAATTGCTATTTCGATAAAATCAGGGACTAACTTGACCGACGCTTACAAAGTCAGAGACCAATCTGACCAATTACTTAAAATTAAATTATAAGAAGAAGTAATTATTTTTAATGAAAAAGCAATGGCTTTTTTTTTTTTTTTGCTTTTTGAAATATGTCCCAAAAATTGATGTCATGCCTTGTTTATATGACAAATACAAATAAGAGTTTTTTGAGGTAAAAATTTCAATTTAGTAAATTTAGATTTATTTTACTTGGAGAAGGGAAATGAGAAATTGAATTTAAAGGATTACTAAGTATGAAAGAAACATAAAGCTTATGAGTTTGAAAGCAACTTCTGGAACTCAATTTCATTCCTTGAAGCTTGTGAGTTTCTTCTTAGAATGATGCGAGTCGAATTGTAAAGATGAAAACTTGATTTGTTTGAAGCATTCAGAATTGATGAAGGATAGTGAAGGACAAACGAAAGAGACAGAAAATAAAGACTCTCCTGATCAATGTTTAGATGATACTGCCATTTCTTCTTTACTGCCACATTTTTATGGCTTAATCTTAATTAACTTCTCGGATATCTCAATTTTACAATATTGATGTAATTTGTGGTTTTTGTCTCAGTTTATGAGCAAGTATGGTCAGATCAAGAGCTTACGCTTGGTGCGGGACATTGGTATATTTCTTTGCTCTATCTAAATTAATTCTGTGTTATCTCTCTTTGTTTGTTCGTTTCTGTCTGCTACATCCTTTAACTGAATGTGGATCTATTTTACTTCATAAAATTATGTTTTGTTGAAAACTTGTTTAAATGGTATTTTATATTGAGCATGCAAGTAAATGATTGAGCCCTTGCTGATAGTGCACTAGTGTAATACTCCGAATTTTTCTGTGTTTTTGAAAAATAATATTTTAGTTTCAAGGATATGTTTTCTTGTATGTAAGCCATTAAAGAACTATAAAATGTAAGTCCCTCAGAAACCAACATACTACTCTTATATGTTGTTTTTCTAGTATAATTTGTTTTCAATGTCAGTGTAAATTTATACATGCCTTTACAGTGTTTATTTAAGTTGTTTTCTGGTTTGACCTGGTGTTGGAAAAGTATCCTCATTATCTCTGTAAATCTCTTACAGCAGTGTTAACTCCCTGCCAATTTTATGTTTGTTCTTTTGAATGATATAAATCATTAATTAATCTTTTGTAGATATTATTCTCAAGCCATGCGACTAAAGTTTTGACTTTTGACAGTGGATTTATTTATTTTTGGTTGCAGTGACTGGAGCTTCTCGGGGTTATGCATTTGTTGAATATGAAACTGACAGGGAGATGCGGCATGCATACATGGTGCAGCAACATGTTAAAACTGTTTAATTTTTAATTTAACAAAAGGAAAGCTTAAAAGCAGTTGATTTTACAGCCACAGATCAAATATCAAAAGAAATCATCTGGATTTCACTTTGCTTGTAACATGGTATATCTTTTTATGAAATATTAAATGTTACTGATTTTCATTGAATTTCTCGTTTCCAGGATGCTCATCATGCTTTTATTGATGATAAAGAAATTATAGTCGATTATAACCGACATAAGTTGATGGAAGGATGGATTCCTAGAAGGCTAGGTCAGTTAAAGTGACTCATTTTTTAAGTTTTATTTCTACTCACTGAGCCAGAGCCATCTGACTACCGTGTTTTCTCTCACAGGTGGTGGTCTTGGTGGCAAGAAAGAATCTGGACAACTTCGTTTTGGTGGAAGAGAAAAGCCATTCCGTGCACCCCTGTACATCTCTGTCCTCTTATATCTGCATTATTTTCCCTCATTTCTGAAATATCTTATAAAGTAGTTTGCCTAAACAAGGGGAACTACGTGTCTGCAAAAATTTGAATGGGGCTGATCCCACTTAGTGAGATAAGCCTTGGTTGTTGACTTCTTGTTATTCTTGTTTGATGGGAATTCGAAACGTGGAAGGATAATGGAATTTTTGAAATAAGAAAGAAGGTCTGTGTTACGTAGACCTTTAGGGTCTTTATTAATCAGTAACAGGTACAATTTGCTCAATTACATATTAATCAGGTATTTTGCAGCAAGTTTTCAAGGTAGTATGGTATTGCCATATGGCCAGCAATTTGCTTCATTCAGTTTTATATGATGCACTGCTACAAATAGTGTATCATACCGGAATGTACACTGTACAAATACATGGCCAATTATGTAGTAACCATGAAAATTCAAATATAAAAAAGACCAAAGGATAAGAGGGAGAGTCAAGATTCAAACGGGTAGCAGGGATGAGGGAAATGATTCACATCTCTATTGGAGGTATTTTGAAGGTTATAGATCCTTAAGATGATGAAGTACCTCTCTGTGCAGCAAGTTATGATCATGTGAAAAAGCGGTATAGCTAGTTAGTGTATTGCAGACATAAAATGACATGCCTCCATTTACCATTTGGTTAGATGCTATTGTATGGCTTATGACACTCCTTGAATTTGACCCTACAAGTTAGTTTGATTGGCTTAGCTTTGGTTCATTAACTTGTGGCTATACTGATTCAGTATTTTTCTACCGTGTAACCAGGAAACCAATCCCATATGAGGAGTTGGAGAAGCTTGGCATTCCACCTCCACCTGAGGGAAAATACTTGTCACAGAATCAGGTGTTGTCTTTTGACCTTTTGAGCCTATCCCATTGTTTTATAATCTCTTATGCAAGAATATCTTTTTTGCATTATCAATTAACTGAAGCTATTAAACACACAAATGAATTTGTATTTGTTGTAGGATTGTTCATTGCCAAATGGGTCGTGGCACATTATTTCATCTTGCTTTTTTAGTGTTGCTTTTGATAAATCAGTAGCTTACTTCCAAACCAAGATTTTAAAATTTACAATTTGTTTGTTAATGTGTTGTATTTGTCTATACAATATATATAGGTCCCATCACCTCCTAGAAGAGAAGGGAGTAGGAGCATTTCGGACAGGGAAGAGGGCTCTCAGAGAAGAGATTTTAAGGACTGGGACAGCAGGAGAAGCCCGGTGGAAGACATTGAGGAAGAGCACTATAGAAAGAGTTCAAGTCACCGGCATGATCACTCACATGGGAGGAGCGAAGAGAGGGGTGGTTACCACCATGATAGGAGTTCATCAAAGAAAGAACATCGACACAGGGGTTATGCCGAGACAGAAAGACGTTCACACGAGAAAAGAAAGAGATGAACACTCTCATAGTCATAGGCATCGCCATTCCTATCATGAGGATGAGGATTAATGCCATTGTGTTATGCTTTTCTTCATGCTTTGACTTCCCAATAAATTTGAGATTGGGGCATGTATCTTAATGATTTTCTTTGTTTTTGTTTGTTTTTTTTTTTTTCATTCGGTAGTTGTATTGAATAACATTCGTTGATAGAAGAAAAGAGCAACTCACTTTAATAAAATAGATCTACATGGCAAATCCTCACAAATATGTTCTTACATTCTCTAGTGTTTCACTTCATTCACAAAGGGAACAAAGCACTACCATTTGTTTTGTTATCTTTTCATTTGTTTTGTTATCTTTGATGCACTGTTTATATGTGCATGATAGAACTACGTAATCTTGATCTCTAGAACCTAATTCGAACAAATACATAGGACCGAGAGTTCATTTTTGTTAAAGTAAAAATTATTCACAAGGATCTTCATCCTTAACATGGATCACTGTCTGATCCGGATAGAACAAGATAGAAATAAATAGCCCATGATAGGCAAACGAGGTATTGTGTAGCATTTCGTATTGGTGAAAGGCTGGGTTGGACACACCCATAAACCTAGTGTGCAAATAAGATATTGTGTAGCACTTCATACCGGTGAGAGCCCGGATGAGTGTTACACCACCAATAAGAGGTCGGGGCGGTGCACACCCGTAAACCCAGTGTGCCTATCTGATATCATGTAGCACTTCGTACCGATGAGAGGAGTGAACAAGTGTTACACTACCAATGAGAGGTCGAGCGAAGCACATCCGTAAACCCAGTGTGCCTATTTGATATTGTGTAACACTTTGTACGTGGTACGGTAATTGATTAAAAGTATGGTAGGAAGGGGTAGACTTAATCTTGTGCTTTCATCCCCTTATTTAACCCACTCTTTCCATGCATCTCGAACTACAGTAGTTATCAAAGCATCTTTACAATGTAGCAATCTCTCAAGCAGCACATAATGTGAAGAAATCTTGTTTCGACAACTTTACGCAAGTCAAGCCGTGAATTAGATTTAAACAGTGCTAGGGAATGTGTGTGGTTGATGATGTATCTAACAATGGCTTTCCCATTTTGATCTTGTTGACTGGAAGTCAAAATCGACAGAAATGGAGAATGTCGAATGCATAAGTGATCTCGATGTAAGTGAACTTAGGCAAATTGCTTTAAAGTGACTTCGAGGGACATGAACATGTGTCGACAAACAGGAGAATGTCGAATGCATAAGTGATGTCGACGGAAGTGTATTAGGCGAATCGCTTAAAAGTGACTTCGAGGGACGTGAACGTGTGTCGACAAACGGAAGACTCAGAATGAGGCTGGTGTCGAAAGGGTATTAACGTGGAAATCGAGGAGATCAGAGTGGCAGTAAATGATGGCGATACTCCATTAGGAACAAGGAAGCGGTCACACCAGCATTAAATGCACTTTTCAATGGCTATAAATACGTCACTTCCGAAGTTCACAAGGCCATGAGTGTGTATAAATGAAGGAGATGATGGAGCAACCTTATGATTTCTGGAAAGAAGAAAAGTTGTTTGAAAGAAAAGAAAAGAGAAAATCACCAAGATATTAAACATGTGAGATTAGAGGGATTCAGAGGAGGAAGGAACAATGTCAAAATCTTTGCCCCGAATACCCACTTTTACCCGTTGATGGTGAAAGATTAAACACATGAGATTACACAGGGCCCACCTCTCGCGTCTTAAGCTGGTGTAAAAAGCCTGGATAGAAAGGCACACTCAGTTTAATACGTGAGCCTGTATGGAAACTAGTAGTATTTCGTAACCCAAAGTTGGCACCTTTTCCAGGTAAGACTTTGGGTATCTTTCCATTTAGCGAACGAAAAGAAACGTTCTCTTAGGACAACTCCCCAAGAAGAGCTTTCGATGGGTCCTCTGGTTAGATTGGTGGGCGAAACACAGTCAGTACCAGAGACCATGTCGAAAATATCGACTAGGGGGATTGATTCAATTAGAGGTCGACACTGCATAGTGTCAAAATGAGCTTGATGTCGACAGACACCCTAAGGTTCAATAAATGAAAACACAATCTCGACGGGAAGTCGAAAGAGGCTCCAAAAGACTTTGCAAAATCCCAAGGACCTAAGTTGCATTATTTCAGTTGTGGGAAGATGCTTGTCAGAAATACTCTATCAGAAAGACTACCGAAGACTCGACAGTTGGAAGCAAATAGAAGCCACATCGTGGGGCAGATACTTAGTGGGTAGTTATTTAGAACGTGACTGTTGCGGTTATGTAGAACGTGCCCAATAAGGTAGTGTAGGGGTAGTTGATTTTTAGGGCTATAAATATGTAATCATTTGTTTGTAATCAGGGTTGGCACATCGGTAATCATCCTACACATCTCACCAAAGAGGATGGTCTTGATGATGAATACTCTTGATTTCTTAGGGTTTGGGATGAGGATGATGAGGATGATGCTTTTCTCTTGGGACCAAAGAGAGAATGAAGGAGAAGATGATAATATGTGTTATGTTTGGTGTGTTGTTGTTGTGTATTGTTTTTTGTTTCTTGCCTTTTCTTCTCATGAAAGAACTGGGCATGTGGTTGGGATTCAATGGCTTTATGAGGAAGCCATAAAGGAGTGGTCCCCAAGTCTTTATTATTTTAAAATGTTTTACAACTGGTAATTGATTACCTCAGCCAGTAATCGATTACCCCCTTGTTTTTGCCATTTAGTGATTTCTCTCAGAAGCTTGGTAATCGATTACTTTCCCCAAAGTAATCGAATTCTTTCCTGAATGCAAAATTAGGGCTTCTCACAGAATGCTGGTAATCGATTACCACCCCAAGGTAACTGATTACTTCACCAAATTTTCATATTTTGATAGTTTTTAACTCTAAAGCCTTACTCTTAACTCCTATACACGATTTACTACTGATTCTTTCATTAGTCGTATCCTAGGCTTATTCTGATTAAGCTTGAGGTTAGAAATCGGGATGTTACACTGGGCCTTCTCTTTCAACTGTGTCGCCGCAGTTCCTTCCTTCTTCCCACTCTTGATTGTGGTTCGAAGATGTTGATGAATCAGTTCACGTCCCATTACGAACTGTGTAACACTCCTTTTATATCGTCTTACTTTATAAGAAAAGTAGTAAGTTTATGAATGCTGGGACTTGTTATTGTTGGAAAAAGATATGAAAATAAGAATTATCCCTTCCCTTGAAAATTTATTTTCAAAACACTTGATTAATAAGGAAGGTGACTAGTAAAATCAGAGTTTGCAGAAACATAGTAAAATCATCATATTACATTCCTAAAATATGACAATTGTAACAAGTCCATTATTACCAAATAAGTATTATTATAAAACTGAATTCCTCTTATGATACCTCTTTTCAAAATATGTATCATGGTGAACTCTATTAAAAATAGAAATGTTATAGAGCTGGTCACTGGTCCTTTGTCCAAACATCCTTCTGGTAGGATCCTTCGATATCTGTACAACGGGTTCCCAACCCACACTCTCTATACTCTGCATGCACCTAAGGGACATCTCCCCTTGCTGATTCTTGTGCAAGATAGATGCACGATCAACACCTAATAAGGGCATGGGGGTTAGCTATACATATTCGCATAATCAAATGGGAATAAAACTAACATCCACAAGTCAACATGTAGCAAATCATGATGCATAATCATATGAGCACACCCGGTTAATCTTAATAATTCTTTCAATGCAGGTGGCATGATGCATGATTTCCTTCCGCAACTGAGGCCTCTAAAGTCCATCTTGGACGTCCATCCAATACATCCTTGTGTTCCCGGAACACCGACATTCGTTCCCAGAACGTAATACCGAACCATACTTGGATAATAAGCATCACTCCCAGAGTGTGCACCACGTTCCCAGAACGTGTAGCAAACCATACTTGGAATAATAAGCATCACTCCCAGAGTGTGCATCACGTTCCCAGAACGCATAAAAACCAGGTCCCGGACACTGACCACATATCTATAATGTGTCATCAAGTAGGTTGCAAATCAATGTGTTCCCAGAACACTAACATACGTTCCCAGAACGTATAAAAACCAGGTCCCAGACACTGGCCACATATCTATAATGTGTCATCAAGTAGGTTATAATTTGGTACTCCCGGAGTACCCTCCTCACATTCCCAGAATATGATAAACATTTCTACCAACCAAACTTCCATTCTATATGGATGCACAATCATTAAGGTTGGTTTTTATCTTTAATTATATTATTATACCAATGTGTTCCCAGAACACTCACATACGTTCCCAGAATGTATCGCAAACCATACATGGAATAAAATCAAGCACCACTCCCAGAGTGTGCATCACGTTCCCAGAACGTATCAAAGAAACCATGTCCCAGACAATGGCCACATTCCCAGAATGTGTCATCAAGTAGGTTGCATCAATTTGGTACTCCTAAACTACAGGGTCATGTTCCCAGAACATAACAAACAATCCTTGCCAACCTATTTCATTACTTTTCTCTATGCATGATTTGCATACATAATTACTAAGGTTGGTCCTTCTATTGATTCCACAATTATGACTTAGAAAAACACAACTTCTGAATGATATCTTGAGGTATGTCTTTACTCATAAAATTCACCTTTGAATTTAAATTTAACATATGCTCATAGATCTGGATTGAGAGAATATAATTCTTACTCAAAAAGTTAACTTTTATTTTTAAGTTTTCAGGTACTAACCGGTTACGTCATCACCTAACCGGTTAGAATTACAGACCTGATTATAAAACCACTAATTTTTAAAGAATCTTTTCTTGAATACTCTACTCAATCCATCACAAGGTTTTAGCATAACAAAATACCTCAAGTTCAACACATAATATCATTCAAAAGATCTAAGTCATAATCCCATTTCACTTATGCATAATTTCCTCTTGAAATTATCATTTGATGTTAAGGTATTAACTCCCAATTTTCAATCTGAATTATTACAATAAGATCAACTTCATTTCAGATTGAATTCCAGTGAAATTAGGGTCTAGATTTGAGTAACATTGATAAGACCACATAACTGATTTCAGAAACTTATTTTCTTTGACAATTTTACAGTGTCTAACCGGTTACAATTATCGAGTAACCGGTTAGATTGTGCGGTCAACACACTGAAATATGAGGTTTTTCAAACCATTCTTTTCATTACTCAAATCTAACCAATTTCAACATTCAAAAGAGTTCATATACCTTAAGTAAACATGTTTAACCACAGAAACACATTCACCTTGCATGCATTCAATTTAGATACTCAAATTGCACATAATTGCACATATTTCACAACTTAATGCATCAATTCACATAATATCCAAATAAGTCATGAATCCAACATCAATATAGTTTGCATGCATCCAGATAACATTGCTCATAACAACAATTGAGCTCAGATTGGCCTCCAAGCCACTTAACCATTTTAACTTATGCCCTTTGAGTCTCTTGGTGACTCATCCTATATTCCACCAAAATTTATTCTCATTCTAGCAAATATTAAGCTTCCCCCTTACCTTAGGTTCGTGCTTGATCCAAAACATTGCAGAGAGAAAGGCTCCAACATAGATTTCCATTAAATCCACTACATGCAGATAGAGTTGGACAGGGTACCAAAACCAGGGAAATTGACATGCAAAACCCGATTAAGAATTGGGGAAATAGTCAAATTGAGTTCTCTGCAACATGCACTAGAGGTAGGAATAGATTTGAAACCAAAAGGGTTTGGGTGCTTACCAAAATCGAGCTTCAAAGTCAGCTCCAGAAACCAGAAGCTGAGGTTTGACAGCACCAACACCTCAACTTGGCAAGCTTCGTTCTCAAACTCCACGAACTCTCAGCTCACAAACTTTATATCAATACAAAGCCCTTGATGTTAGCTTTGTAACGGTGTATCACTCATGTTCTAACTCTCAGAAACGAAGGAGAATTTCAGAGACGAATTCACGAACCCTAAAAACAGAGTTTCAGCACTAAATTCAGAGAATCAACCCAAATTCATCAACAATCCCTCCTTTTATAGAGAAATCAAGCTTACATGCATCACGACGCGTGTTTCCCACTAATCCTGGGCTGATTCGTGGCGAATTCTGGATTAATTGGGTGATTACTCATCAAACGCACTAATCCCAATTTCTGAGTTCATCATGTAACCGGTTACAAAGCCCTTCTAACCGGTTACATACTGATAAAATTCAAAAATTAATAATTTAATTACTCTTTCTTCAAAAACCTTTTTGATATTGCAATTAGGTCCCAACCCAAGGACTAAATTACAATATTCACATTTTTGTACAAAATAACCATATAAAAATATATCCCATATTTTTATACATAAAAACCCATAATGTACAAAAACCAAAACCGTTAAAATTAATATAAATCAATTATAAAATAATTGTTATAATTAATTTTCTTGGTTATTTGGGAGACGAAAATTAGGGGTGTTACACTACTCCCCCACTTAAAAGGAATTTCGTCCCCGAAATTCATCTTCTGAAATTTTCCCACTTTTCCAAAGTATTTTTATACTAGAAAGCTTCATCTAGCTCCCAAAAATTTATTCTTTAGGGTCCTCCCCCACTTAAAAGAGTTTCGATATAGTTCTTTTATTTCGAAACATTTTTAATAAAACCTTTCACTTTAAACCAAAATTCTTTGCATAAAAACTCTTAGGTGGAAGAATTTCTTTTAAAAGAAATAATCTTTACACTTCACATAAATATTCTTCAATTAAAACACTTTCCAATAAACTTGTTGGAAAAACCTTTTTGGGTTGCGCACTCTGATTTCTCGAGCACGATCAAAGAAACATTTGTATGACTTTATTCCTTAATAGTCTGAGACATTAGGGTGATCAGTCCTAATATTCAAACCACTAATAACAAAATCATCCCTTTCAGATATAATCTTTCGCGAGAAAGACCATACGACAGGTCTTTAAGTTAGATGAACTTAAAGATAGGGTAATTATCACTATTAGACTTAGTTAGATAGTCAAGTTCTAGAGATATTTCCGTTGGGGAGACAAAGATTTGTCCTATCCCGGTGGTTGTTAATCTCTCTAGCCATAACTGATCTTTCTATTTCTATAGTGTCCACAAATATTATCACATCGAACCGTGATAAGGGTTTTGATCACAGAAAAATTGAAGTTGAACTTACAGGATATTGATATTCTCAAACGATTAGATTAACGTAATCGAAAAACATTTGACTACGTTAACTCAGATCAAAGGAAGAGATAGGCTTGGGTTGTCTACGTCAGGATCACACTCAACTCTCATCTCAGCCGGTGAATTCTTGTTGTGCTGGATTCGTCCATTTCTTTCTCACCTTTTCCTTCAAGACAATTCGGTGAATAATACTCCAGCTTCCTACAATCGGAATTGGCTATTCCCTTAGGTACATCACAACTAAACTCAAAGTGATGTGCCTCACAGTTTTCACCTTGAGATGGACAAATGTTCCCTTTCCTATTTCCTCCTTAGTCACTTTTCTCCAATCGAGGATTCCTTAACCTCGATATTTTCGTGGTTGATATTCTCCCATTTACTTTTCCTCTTTCTCCAGTTGGGCCTGTATTTCATCATTCTTTCTCTTATTCTAAACTCAGACCTTTCTCGCATGAAATTCATGTACTTTCCCATAGTCCTCACACATGCTTCCAACATCGAGAAATTCCTTATTCCTTGATAGTTGATAGCTAACTTGGGTTCGAACATAATCTATTCTTGAAGTTCATGCCTTTGGATCTCTCCTCTAGATTGTCCTAGACAACACTTCCTAAATTCCTTACTTCCATAATATATTTTCTAATATCCATAATCACAGCCTTTAATTCTAAAGATTAAATCTCATTCCTTTCTTCATAGAGATCTAACTCTTTTTCCTCAAAAGTCAACTTCTCTTTCTTCTCTTCATCTTCTGGTGGTAATTCACGAATCCGATTCAGGAATTTGTTGGTGATTGGCAACATTCCTAATCTAATACTAGAGGGTTCCTCTTGGGTTACCAGACTTAGGTCTCTGAATTCCTCGATCAGGATAACCTCCTTAACCATCATTGAGCTCACAAGAATAGTCTATCAACTCAATCGTCTGTAACTACGTTTGCTATGCCAGGATGATAATGGAGCTCAAAGTCATAATCTTTTAAAAAATCCATCCATCGCCTTTGTCTCACATTCAACTCTTCCTCTTCTTATTGTCATTCATACTTTCGAACTTCAAACTTGTTCATGAATCACAACCTTCTTATCTTAATGCTTATCGTCTCTTTTGCATCATCCAGCTAAATCCTCTACCTTCTCCAATTGGAGTAGCTCCTTAGTTTCAACTCTCGATTAGTCCATAAATATTATGATTCAATCCTCTTAAATCAATTTCAATGATGAATCAAGGCATTAAGTTATTTTACCACATTAAATCCTTTCCTTAAATTTTACTTAGGTAATTGACATTGAGTTTGGATTGGAGGAAGATGTTTATTGATATCAAAAGTTCCTTCACAAATGACTTAAATTTTTAGTTTAAGCTTTCAGCTTCTAACCGGTTACAAGAAACTCTAACCGGTTTTATGAAGTACAGTTTTTGAAATAAAACCAAAGAATTTCAAAACCATTTTCTTTACATCATCCAATCCAACTCAAAATAGGATTTAATCATACTCTAATACCTTGATTCCAACTGAATTCATCACTGAAATGATTTAAATCATAGTCTACTCACATTTTGCATAATTCCTTTTGGACTAATCATATTATATTAGGGTATAATCCATCACTACCCCACCATAATTAAACAACATCCTATCATTCAATACCATCAGTTGATCTTTCCAAGTCAACTTGGTCAAAGGCCATGCGGTCTTAGAAAATCCTTCAATAATCCGGCGATAGAATCCAGCCAGCCCTAAGAACTTCTTTACTTTAAAGATCACATGCCCTGCGAACGTAACTTCGCTCAACCAAAACTCATCTTTGGTGAGCTTAGCACACAACTACTCCTCTTGCAGGATTCTCAACACAATCTTGAGATGTTTCTGATGCTCCTCTGGATTCTCAGGATAAACCACAAACGAATCCAAATAGGATCTAAAGGTCCCGTTCTTATAATCCGTAAAAGAACAGGTGCATTAGTCAATCCGAACGGCATTATTTTCTACTCATAATGTCCGTATCGAGATCAAAATGCAGTCTTAAGTGTATCCCTGCCCCGAATCCTGATTTGGGGTTAATCCAACCGCCAATCAATCTTAGAAAACACTTAGACTCCTTTAACCTGGTCCAACCAATTCTCTTAGCAACTTCTCTACGTGTTTCTCCCTTTTGACCATTCCCGATGATACCATATCGTAAGGGTAGTAGAGAGAGAATCAGCTTCAAGAATTAACTTGATTCCAAACTCTATCTCTTTGCTCAAGGGTGAACCTAACATCCTTTCTTGAAACCCAGATTTCTTTGACCCCCTATTTCCTTCACTGCTGCCCAGAAGCAGACACATGGGTCCATTGGATTTCAGATTCGAAACTTGGGAATCCCAATACAGGGTTGTTCTATCGTCATTAATCATGATCACTTGATCCCTTTGCTCCCAAACCGTGCTTAAGATCAAATGTAATCATGACACAGGTAGATAGACAAAGTCTAATACCTTAATAAAACGATTCAGACATACCTGGGAAACAACTACAAGAAGATTTGTAGAATCCTCTGCTTTGAGATAGCAGATTGGATAAGGCATAGAGCAACTTTGATCAATGCCCGTATCCATAAGGAACAAAAGAAAGGATAGCTTTAGAGTTTAACAAACTCAACAAGGTTGATCTTTAAGGTAATAATTGCCCTGCCCTCGGTCTGAAAAGTTGATTAACTTTAACACTGGTGAGGGTAAATACTCTTCTTCAGAGTCAAGGACTTAACTACAACTCCTTAAGATTTCCTTATCACTGGTTCTATGAGAACTGATAAACCAACACTATGGTTTTGGGTTTACAACATGTCTAAAGAGAAGCATACGACTATCATACTTCTACTTAGACTTCATAAAATACTTCTTAATAGCAGGATGAGCTACTTATCTAGAGCCATTTCCCATAACCTTAGCTCTAGTTTGGAAGTATATGAAAGCATACTTCCCAAGAAACATTGCAGATATCGATGACCAGCGTATTGGATCACACACCCAAGGACCAAGAGTTAGGACCATTGCTCTGATACCATAAAAATGTAACACTCCTTTTATATCGTCTTACTTTATAAGAAAAGTAGTAAGTTTATGAATGCTGGGACTTGTTATTGTTCGAAAAAGATCTGAAAATAAGAATTATCCCTTCCCTTGAAAATTTATTTTCAAAACACTTGATTAATAAGGAAGGTGACTAGTAAAATCAGAGTTTGCGGAAACATAGTAAAATCATCATATTACATTCCTAAAATATGACAATTGTAACAAGTCCAGTATTACCAAATAAGTATTATTATAAAACTGAATTCCTTTTATGATACCTCTTTTCAAAATATGTATCATGGTGAACTCTATTAAAAATAGAAATGTTATAGAGCTGGTCACTGGTCCTTTGTCCAAACATCCTTTTGGTAGGATCCTTCGATATCTGTACAACGGGTTCCCAACCCACACTCTCTATACTCTGCATGCACCTAAGGGACATCTCCCCTTGTTGATTCTTGTGCAAGATAGATGCACGATCAACACCTAATAAGGGCATGGGGGTTAGATATACATATTCGCATAATCAAATGGGAATAAAACTAACATCCACAAGTCAACATGTAGCAAATCATGATGCATAATCATATGAGCACACCCGGTTAATCTTAATAATTCTTTCAATGCAGGTGGCATGATGCATGATTTTCTTCCACAACTGAGGCCTCTAAAGTCCATCTTGGACGTCCATCCAATACATCCTTGTGTTCCCGGAACACCGATATTCGTTCCCAGAACGTAATACCGAACCATACTTGGATAATAAGCATCACTCCCAGAGTGTGCACCACGTTCCCAGAACGTGTAGCAAACCATACTTGGAATAATAAGCATCACTCCCAGAGTGTGCATCACGTTCCCAGAACGCATAAAAACCAGGTCCCAGACACTGACCACATATCTATAATGTGTCATCAAGTAGGTTGCAAATCAATGTGTTCCCAGAACACTAACATACGTTCCCAGAACGTATAAAAACCAGGTCCCAGACACTGGCCACATATCTATAATGTGTCATCAAGTAGGTTATAATTTGGTACTCCCGGAGTACCCTCCTCACATTCCCAGAATATGATAAACGTTTCTACCAACCAAACTTCCATTCTATATGGATGCACAATCATTAAGGTTGGTTTTTATCTTTAATTATATTATTATACCAATGTGTTCCCAGAACACTCACATACGTTCCCAGAATGTATCGCAAACCATACTTGGAATAAAATCAAGCACCACTCCCAGAGTGTGCATCACGTTCCCAGAACGTATCAAAGAAACCATGTCCCAGACAATGGCCACATTCCCAGAATGTGTTATCAAGTAGGTTGCATCAATTTGGTACTCCTAAAGTACAGGGTCATGTTCCCAGAACATAACAAACAATCCTTGCCAACCTATTTCATTACTTTTCTCTATGCATGATTTGCATACATAATTACTAAGGTTGGTCCTTCTATTGATTCCACAATTATGACTTAGAAAAACACAACTTCTGAATGATATCTTGAGGTATGGCTTTACTCATAAAATTCACCTTTGAATTTAAATTTAACATATGCTCATAGATCTGGATTGAGAGAATATAATTCTTACTCAAAAAGTTAACTTTTATTTTTAAGTTTTCAGGTACTAACCGGTTACGTCATCACCTAACCGGTTAGAATTACAGACCTGATTATAAAACCACTAATTTTTAAAGAATCTTTTCTTGAATACTCTACTCAATCCATCACAAGGTTTTAGCATAACAGAATACCTCAAGTTCAACACATAATATCATTCAAAAGATCTAAGTCATAATCCCATTTCACTTATGCATAATTTCCTCTTGAAATTATCATTTGATGTTAAGGTATTAACTCCCAATTTTCAATCTGAATTATTACAATAAGATCAACTTCATTTCAGATTGAATTCCAGTGAAATTAGGGTCTAGATTTGAGTAACATTGATAAGACCACATAACTGATTTCAGAAACTTATTTTCTTTGACAATTTTACAGTGTCTAACCGGTTACAATTATCGAGTAACCGGTTAGATTGTGCGGTCAACACACTGAAATATGAGGTTTTTCAAACCATTCTTTTCATTACTCAAATCTAACCAATTTCAACATTCAAAAGAGTTCGTATACCTTAAGTAAACATGTTTAACCACAGAAACACATTCACCTTGCATGCATTCAATTTAGATACTCAAATTGCACATAATTGCACATATTTCACAACTTAATGCATCAATTCACATAATATCCAAATAAGTCATGAATCCAACATCAATATAGTTTGCATGCATCCAGATAACATTGCTCATAACAACAATTGAGCTCAGATTGGCCTCCAAGCCACTTAACCATTTTAACTTATGCCCTTTGAGTCTCTTGGTGACTCATCCTATATTCCACCAAAATTTATTCTCATTCTAGCAAATATTAAGCTTCCCCCTTACCTTAGGTTCGTGCTTGATCCAAAACATTGCAGAGAGAAAGGCTCCAACATAGATTTCCATTAAATCCACTACATGCAGATAGAGTTGGACAGGGTACCAAAACCAGGGAAATTGACATGCAAAACCCGATTAAGAATTGGGGAAAATAGTCAAATTGAGTTCTCTGCAACATGCACTAGAGGTAGGAATAGATTTGAAACCAAAAGGGTTTGGGTGCTTACCAAAATCGAGCTTCAAAGTCAGCTCCAGAAACCAGAAGCTGAGGTTTGACAGCACCAACACCTCAACTTGGCAAGCTTCGTTCTCAAACTCCAGGAACTCTCAGCTCACAAACTTTATATCAATACAAAGCCCTTGATGTTAGCTTTGTAACAGTGTATCACTCATGTTCTAACTCTCAGAAACGAAGGAGAATTTCAGAGACGAATTCACGAACCCTAAAAACAGAGTTTCAGCACTAAATTCAGATAATCAACCCAAATTCATCAACAATCCCTCCTTTTATAGAGAAATCAAGCTTACATGCATCACGACGCGTGTTTCCCACTAATCCTGGGCTGATTCGTGGCGAATTCTGGATTAATTGGGTGATTACTCATCAAACGCACTAATCCCAATTTCTGAGTTCATCATGTAACCGGTTACAAAGCCCTTCTAACCGGTTACATACTGATAAAATTCAAAAATTAATAATTTAATTACTCTTTCTTCAAAAATCTTTTTGATATTGCAATTAGGTCCCAACCCAAGGACTAAATTACAATATTCACATTTTTGTACAAAATAACCATATAAAAATATATCTCATATTTTTATACATAAAAACCCATAATGTACAAAAACCAAAACCTTTAAAATTAATATAAATCAATTATAAAATAATTGTTATAATTAATTTTCTTGGTTATTTGGAAGACGAAAATTAGGGGTGTTACAAAATGGAACGAAAATGTCTCGCGAAACCGAGACGAATGAACCAGTTCATGGTTCAGAAGCAAATTCTCTTAACCATGTAACTATGTTTTATAGGGGGTGTTTATTTTTCTTAAGATTGTGTTTTGAGCTTATTTTTCGAAAGAGTAAATTATATTTAGCAGGTTTGTTTCTTAATGCAGATAATAATTTTAGATTATATTCCTGGAAAAATAATCAAAATCTAACAACTCACTCATAATAGCTTGAGATTATTTTTTTTTTGTAAAATTATTTTTTTAAACCATGTAATTTTCCTATTTTACTCTTTTCACTTCAACACATTAATCACCCCTTTATTATTTCATATACTTTTTTGTAATTTATCAGTAAAAATATTTTTTTTTATATTATCCAAAAAAATTAGATCAGGTTAAATTCATTTTTTCAATCAATAATCATATTATAATCCGGTTATAATAACAAAAAATAAACATGATCTTACTCCCTCCGTCCCTAAATATAAGACCCTTTTGGGGATTTCACGTTCATTAAAAAAGTAGAATAATTTAGTTAATTGTATTGGAAATGTGAATTTTTGATATGTAATTTCAAAATTACCCATATTACACTACTAGAAAATAAGGTTTTGAAATCGGGGTTTTAAAATCGGTCGTTGTAAAGCCGATTTAAAAAAAACGCGGTGGCAATTTTGTAAATAAAATCTAACTTTTGAAATCGGTCGTTAAACAACCGATTTCGTAAGTATTTTTTATTTTTTTAAATTTTAAATTTTTTATCTTTTGAAATCGGTCAAAATGACTGATTTCGTAAGTATTTTTTCTTTATTTAATTTCTAATTTTTAATCTTTTGAAATCGGTCAAAATGACCGAATTCGTAAGTATTTTTTTATTTTTTTAAATTTTTAATTTTTTATCTTTTAAAATCGGTCAAAACGACCGATTTCGTAAGTATTTTTTTTTTTATTTTTTTTTTATTATTTTGATCTTTCTAAATCGTTCGTTTTAAGTCTGATTTTAAAAATAAAAAATCGAGTCTCTAAATCGGTCATAGTAACCGATTTAATAAGTTTGCCCCAAAAATTTGTATGGCGCGCACTCTCACTCCGCCAGTCACATAAGTCATACTTTCTAGGTTAGTCTCCTTCACAGCTCTCACCCACTCTCACTCCGCCACTCTCACTCTCACTCTGCCGCCAGTCGTCTCACTCTCACCGCCGCGCTGCCAGTCTTCTTCACCATCTCTTTCACTCCGCCGCCGCCGTCTCCTAGGTTTGTCCCTCTCCTCCTTTTCTTCTTCGCTGCGCCTTTCTGTCTCTCATCTCCTTTCTGTCCCCAATCGCAGAGCCTCTCCTTTCTGTCCCTAATCGCTGCGCCATCTCCTTTCTTGGCTGAGCTCGTGGTCCACTCCCTCTGGTTCGCTCACTCACGGCGGCGCTCCCCACTTCTGGTTCACTCACTCACGGCGGCGCTCTCAACGGCTCACCCACTGTGGCGCTCGACCACTCCCTCTGGTTCTGCTCTTTCCGCTGGTGCTTCTTGTGGTTTGTTCTTACTCCTTTTTCGTTTTTTATTCCTAATCCCAAATCCTATTTTCAATCTTGCTTTTGTTGAAGTTAGGGTTTATTTTTATTTCTATTTTGATTCCTGCTTTTTTTTTTGGAAAAAAATGTTTCTATTTCTCAGACATATTTCTCAGCCATCTGTGTGAATGTCTTGTATGGCTTCTTCTCCTTCAATTGCAGCAAATTCCCTATCACTGGTACTCCTGGAACCACTGCGTGCAGCAAAATCAATTCACCAAAATTTACTACTTTTACAATTTTTAATTCAAATCATATAATATTATATTATTTAGTGAGTCCCACCATATAATAGGTAAGAATATATGTATATGTATGTATGCAAATTAAACCTGGTACTGGGGGAGTTTGGAAGAATTATTGTGGGGGGAGGAAGTGAATCTAGCAATGAGGTTGGGTATTAAGAGCAGCAAGAGGAGAGAGAAAGCAGCCAAGGCAAGAAAGGTGGCAAAGGGCTGAAAGAGTTGAAGAGAGAGTAGTAGGCTGTTGTCCATGTGTTTCAAGTGTTAAACCAATTTGATGCTGAACTGACTTGCAAGTGTTTCAAGGAGGGGGATTAAATAATAGGAATAATAGGAATAATAGTTTTCGTATTAATTGCCACAAAACTTTTGTTCAGTTTATAGAATGGGTCATCTAATCTGTGCATCTGTTCAGTTTAGTTGGACTTAGCAAATTGTTCAGTTTAGTTCAGTTAAAGTCTCAAGGCCAACAAGTAAAAATTGTTCAGTTTAGTTCAGTTAAACTCTTAATTAATTGATTAATTATTACTTGTTTGAATTTGTTTCAGGTTGTATCTACAAGTAATGGTGCTGCCAATGGCATGGCGGTATTCACTCCTTTGCTTCTCCTTGTGATTATTGATTATATTTTGAATTAATTTGAAAAGCAATTTAAATATTTAAAAGTAATAGTCTGTTTTTGTGGTTTTGTTTTGTTTCTTTTTTTTTTTCATATATTGTCTACAAATGCTAAGTTGTTGTTTTAATGTGTGCTTGTGTCAAATTTGAAAATAATCTAATTATCAGATATTGTGGTTGCAGGTGCTTATGTTGTTAATCCTAGTCTATGTTAAAAAAAATATGATGTTTTGTCATTACCAGAATAATAGGCATTTGTTAAAAAACCGAAAACCTTTTGTTACGTACTTACTTGTAGTAATTTGAACTAACCATTAAATCTAATGGAACTAATGATAGGGTCAATAACCTATGACTTTTGGATTTGGCATAATGATGGTGATGGAAAAAAGGCTTGGAGCTTTTGACTTTCCTCTCCCGGATACTTACAGGGACGGTAAGCCAAAGAAACTTGTTATGATCAACTGGTGTGCAGTCAAAGAAACTTGTTCTAATTGTTTTTATTATATGTGGAGAGTTTAAAGCCCTTTTGTTAGCCATCAGTAGTTTCTTTGCTGATTGTTTAACAAGTGGTAGGGGTATTTACAAAGTTATTACTGCTAGAGATATTATACTATAAGCATCACCAGATCTACCCTTCTAACATTAGAATTAACTAGCGCATGACACTTTTTGATGTTTATGATTGATTGGTTGCATTACATGAATTATACAGTGACACATTTGCTTATATAATATATACTATAATTCTACAAAAATTCAGTTGTGTTTGCTTTGTATTCTATTTGGCTATTTAGGTTTCTGCAAGGACCTGAAACTGATTCAGCAACTATAAGAAAAATTAGAGGCAATTGACAACCATATAGAAGTTACTGTGCAACTCATTAATTATACAAAGACCGGTAAGCTTGTTTGATTTTTTTGCAGGAAAAAAAACACTTTAATAGGTTAGTATTATAGGTTGGAACTTTGTATGTATTACATGAATGTTTCATATATCAGTACGCAATCTCTTTGACAATTAGTTAGTATCTTGTGCACGTGTGAGTGTAAATTGGCATAATTCATTAATTAACAATTTTTTTTTCTTTCTGTCTTCTATTTTAATATTATTGATCCTGAATCTTTAAAGCAAAGCTTCCAAGTCGAAAGAATCTTAAACCTTGCCTTATAGTATGCTATTTTGTGTAAAAAAGCCATGAAGATGATGTTTCATAGTGTGATTTAAAATGCTAATTAGACATGCTCCTTTGGTAGGCCTTTCTTGGATGATTATTCTTAGCTATAGTCACAACTCAATCCTCAACAAATTCAAAAACGAGAGTGTTTATTATTTTAGAGTATCTAAAATAATGTGGCTTGCATGTAACTCAATTTACCATTGAAATGTTTTATATATTTTATTTAGAGATTTGAATATCAAAACTAATATGTATGCTTATTCTGAGATTTGAAGGGGTGTAGCTCTTGCAACTAATGTGTTCTTGTTGCATATTTGTTTATTGATGTTTGCAGACAAGTAGCAATTGGAACCAAAGACAAGAGACATGATATTTGGAAAAGAGCAGCAAGAGAAGCTTGGGCCATCCCTGCACTTGATGATAAAGGTTTTAGGATAAAATTTGTAGAATTAGTAGTGTATAACAATTCACGTATCCGGTTGTTGTATGCCTTGTTCATTTTGCTTGTTTTATTTACATCTTGTTGGATCTGGAAATGGATTGTAGCTTTTGGTTAATTAGTTGAGTTATGAGATGGATTTTGTTTTATTACCATTGTTAGTTTGATATGAATTTTGCTTATGAATTTTAGCTTGCTTAGGTTCTGTAATTGGGTTATTCTTCTGTGTAAAAAAGAAATTTTTTAATTTCATGCAGCAGGGTATGTATATATTATGTGGAAAAAAAAGACTTTTAAAATCGGTTGTAAGAGTGACCGATTTCAAAAAGTACTTTTAAAATCAGTCGTTATGACCGATTTCAAAAGGTCCACTTTTAATTCCACCATTTTCAACATCACCACAACGACCGATTTCAAAAGTCCAAAACGACCGATTTTAAAAGTACTTTTTCCAGTAGTGTTAATATTATTGGGAATCTAAAAACTGTTAAATAAATAGGGGTGTTTGTGAAAAAAAGTAATTAATGATCATTGAAAATTGGCAAAGTGTCTTATAAATAGGGACAAAATAAAAGTGTCAAAAAGTTCTTATATTTAGAGACAGAGGGAGTACTATATGAATTATGGTGCTGGCTTTACTGCATTGCCTTGGGGTTTGGTGCAGCATGCACCCCCTATATTTTACCTACTCCAGCCGGTTTTCCGGATTTTAATTTTTTTAGTTATTTAAATAAAAAAGGGTAAAATTGTAAATAAACTATGGTCACCATTATCAAAGGCAACTCCGGCGACTCTTCCAGCACCACCACCCGCGACTCCATTTTCACCACCGGCAGATACCCCACCATCAACCACATCGCCGTCAACTTCACCACCACCCCCATCCACCGGCACTCCTCCGGCGCCACCATCTAAGGCCACACCCTCGCCACAGCATCATCCGTCGCATCTTCCAAGCTGGAGCAAACCAGATATGTCGGACGTAGGTATTAGATTTAGTTTTTTTCTTTTTTAATAATAAAACCTACGTCCAAAGTAAGACGTATGTATTAGATTTAATTTTTTTTTAATAATAAAACCTACGTCCAAAGTAGGACGTAGGTATTAGCTTAGTTTTTTTTTAAATAATAAAACTGTAAATATTAGATTTAGTTTGTTTTTTTTTAAATAATAAAACCTATGTCCAAAGTAGGATGTAGGTATTAGGCTTAGTTTTGTTTTGTTTTTTTTTTAAATAATAAAACCTACGGATGTAGATATTAGCTTAGTTTTTTTAAAAAAAAATAATAATAAAACCTGTAAGTATTAGATTTAGTTTGTTTGTTTTTTTTTTAAATAATAAAACCAGTAAGTATTAGATTTAGTTTGTTTTTTTAATAATAAAACCTACGTCCAAAGTAGGACGTAGGTATTAGACTTAGTTTTGTTTTGTTTTATTTATTTTTTAAATAATAAAACCTACTTCCAAAGTAGGACGTAGGTATTAGGCTAAGTTTTGTTTTTTTTTTTGTTTTTTTTAAATAATAAAACCTATGTCCAAAATAGGACTTAGGTATTTGGGATCCGGATTGTCTAACATACAAGGCTACAACAGACCGCACCATCGCTGCAACAGACCGTGCCACCGTCGCAACAAAACGATTTTTCGTCCGTAAAAGTGAGAGGAGGGAGCAAGAACGAGAAAAGATAGAAGAAGAGTGAGATACAGAATGAGAGCGTGAGGATTAACAGGAAACGGAGCTGAAGGGCGCACAGAAGAGAGAGTCTTCGGCGCCGGTCTGCCTTGCGCTGTCTCTGGTTAGCGGGTTTGTTGCCGTCGAAAGTCGCCGCCATCGCCGATTCACCCTTCGCCGTGGCTGGTTTGCTGCCTTGCTGGTTCGTCTTCATCCTTCGAGTTCGCTGGTGAAGGGTGGCCGGTCTTCCTTCTTCATTGGTAGATGGTGTTGGTTGTTCCTTCCCTCTTTTGAGATATGCTTCTGCTCTGGACTCTATCTTTCTTTGAGTGAACGTGTTTTCTCTTGTGTTTGGTGCTTATTCTTTTTTTTTTTTTAAATTTATTGTAAATGTACGGTTGTGCTTACTCCACTTTTATTGTTGACCAAAATTACAGTTTCACCCCTTCTTCATTTAAATAATTTAAAAAACCAGTAATTTCGATCCCCAGTTTTCTAAAACTTTTGTACCATTCTATTTAATATTTACATAGGAGGTGCAGCTTAACTTTGGTGCATAGCACATTTATAATGTGTGGGAAGCGGTAGTTTTGAGACATAAGAAGTGGGGTCCATGCCATCCAAGTTTTGGCCTCCTCACGCAGTTACCGTTACACTTGATGACTTCACCCCTCCCTCGGTCAAGTAAACGCACGCTACTCATGGTTTTTAATTTTTATTCTCTCTCTTGTAGCCTTATTAGTACTACTAATAATCTGTTAGTGGTCTCCACCGCGTGTTTAGTTTAGTGTTTACACTTGCGGTGCTCCATCTTTATTACTATTTATCCCTACTACTACTACTCTTCTTGTCTTGCTTGTCTTACGGGTGTGGACATAAATAGAAATATTATTACCAAATATCTCCCTTTCATTTCTTTCGTTTTTCTTTGCTACCACCGTTTTGCTTATTTTCCTTCCTTCCATCCAGGTCCTTCGCATTTCAATACTCCATTTACACGAAACCCCCTTTCTCTCTCTCTCTGTTCCTCCTTTGAATTACTCAAAGTCAATGGCTTGGTCGGATATAAGATCCCTCATTCGTTTCAACTTTGTTAGGACCCGTTTTCAGGTCAGTCACTCACTCACTCCCTAACTCATACTACTTCCTTCTCTTTCTACTTTTTCCTCCGCTGCTTAGCTTGTTTTGCTTCATCATGTTAAGCTTTGGAAGGAAGCAAGCTCTCTTAATAGAATAGAATAGATCCGTATCATAATCCTCGGTAGAATTAGCAAGCATGTATTTAAGGGTAAATTACACTCACCACCCCGACTGTTAAACTTAATTACACTTGCTACCATTCTTGTTTTAGAAATTAGGAAATTACACCAACCTTCCTCGGAGGTTTATGTTATTACCCCCGCTCTCAAATATAAGCAAAAAATTACACTTTATTAGTGGTCTCACATACATAAGTAAGCAACAGTAAACTATCTTTTGTATTTTCAATACAATAATTCCTAAAATATTCATATAAAGTGGTTGTAACATTTAATTTTTGTTTCATTTCTAATACAAGTTTCTTAAAGTAGTCAATTTGTATATGAATTTAAGAAAATTAAATCCACTCAACTAATTTCCTTAATAAGTGTGAAGTTAGTTTTTTTTTCCGCTTATATTTGACACTGGAGGGTGTATTACACTTGGCTTCCTCGAAGGAGGCAAGGCGAGTTTAGGTTTTGACTTTTTGAGATAAGAGTGATGTAGCGTGTAAATTGTAATTAAGTCAAAATTTCGGGAAAGAAAGCCTATGGAATTTTGCCTTGTAATGTTTAAGGTAGTTCGTTTTTATTCATAATCGCAATCAGATTATCAATTCAAATGCACGATATTACACATCATTCCCCTTGTTTGGTGCCGTAGCGTAATGTAATGCTGCCATAAAGATTCATTGATCTTAATATGCTTCTTTAATATACTAATTCTGTGTTCTAGTTGTAGTTATAGGTATAGCCTTACAATAATTTGTAGTTTGTGTTAAATGTTTATGCTTCTTTTGCTTCAAATTCTGCTCCATGCTTTGGAAATATAAGATGAAAGTCCTATAGGACTAGTACATGTCAAGCGTCTACCCAAGAACAAAGCTTTAGTTACAACTTGGATTTGGATTTCAGGCCCTGAATGATTTGAAAAGTTGTTATATTGTCATGAAATTTTGAACCAACATGGTGTTGTTTCTCATCCCTGTCCCCTTGTATAAGTTCATGTGGGAATACAGTGGGATCTAAAAAACCTCTTTTGTCATCTTAATATTTTCCATTGTGATTCCCCTGATTGGTGTTTGGTGTGTTTACTGTTTGTGATGGGTGCATGTTATTACATTTGTAGCCACAGATGCTGGCATTCATGCATAATAAAGAGATGTAAAATTTCAGTAACATTTAACATTGATATGTGTTACACATATGGGATTTTCCCAGTTTCTAATTTGTATACTTTGCTGCTCTGCTTAAATTTATTAGATATCACTTGTCTTTAAAACCACGGTAAGGCCAAAAAATTTAAAAGAAGCAAAGCAATTCAGGGTATTTTCATGATATTTGTCCCTGAAATTGCTTTCTTCGGGGTTACCTAGGATTTATCAAGCAGGTGGCTGGGGATCTCTGCTGTGACTGGTGCTCGCTATTCGCCCATTAATTTTCCATTGATAAACAGAAAGGAAGAAGAGGTATATATTATACAATACCTTTTAATTAAGACTTTCTTTGAATAACAAAAGGAAATTCTTCTGGCTTAGCCATCACAATATTGGCTCTTAGAAGATATATACGAGTGTATAAACTCAAGAATTTTCTTACACAAATAGAAGTTGCAGAGAGATTGACATGCAGTCTAATAGTAATAATTTAGCTTTTGTCTGTATAATTTGCATTTATTAGTTGCTTCTCTATACTGCTTTCTGTCAGCAGTTTAAAAATGCTGTAAATTACCAGCTTTTAGTTGAATCAATCTATTCGCAACATTCTTTTAGCTCCTTTCTTCAGAGATAGTACTTTAACAACTTTTGAAATGCTTATTGATTTTTATTTGTCCACAAGTGCCCTGTCTAACTCCACCATTCTGTCTTTTCTGTTGAACCACCTCACTTTCCTGATGGCCCCCCTTTTTTTTTAATATTCTAATTCACATTATGTTCAAGGCCTTATTTACTAGGTTACTAATTGCGATTCCCTTGTATCAGTATATGAAGAAATACAACGTCATACTAACAAAAACAAATGCTTTTCCGACTGTTTGGGGTCAGCTATGTACAGCATAACACGATCAATGCATTGCTAGGGAGATCTCTTACTAATTTTAGTGGTCTGCTTTTGTAATATAGACGTGATGGACATCAATTAATGTTTACAAATTATGAGAGGAACGAAAGTTTCATTTATTTCTACTTCTAATCTCAACTCTGGTCTTTGGTTGCTCTAGGAATTTAGGATGAGGGAAGTCCAGCTTGGTTCACATACTCTGACTTCTCATGGATATACAGTTGCGAGATCGCACAAGCATGATTGGCTCATACTCTTGCTTCTTGTGGTGATTGAGATCATCCTATACATTATCCATCCTTTCTATCGCTTTGTGGGGAAGGATATGATGACTGATCTGAAGTATCCCTTGAAGAGTAATACAGTACCTGTTTGGGCTGTTCCTGTAAGTTCATTATTACTTCAGATATAACATGCAGAAATGTATTTTCTTGAATAATCTAACAAGGCTATCTTACCACTTACTATCTTTTCATGGTTAGATATATGCAGTTTTATTGCCTATGCTGATCTTTCTTATTGTCTATATCCGAAGGAGAGATATCTATGATCTTCATCATAGCATACTGGGTACAAATTTGTAAATACCCCTATGAAGCATATTATTCTATTTGCTAAAATGAAACGGTTAGAAACAATGAAAGTTATTTTCTGGTGCAGGCCTATTGTTCTCAGTTTTAGTAACAGCAGTCCTTACTGATGCAATAAAAAATGCAGTAGGTCGACCTCGACCAGACTTCTTCTGGAGATGTTTCCCGGATGGAAAGGCTGTATGTCTTCTTCGAATTTTATGTTTTCAATTCTTGTTTGTGTGAAAGATTTTCTCTTCGAATGCAGGCAATTTATATCATTGATTGCTCTGTACTGCTGATTCTTAAGCAGCCATATATAATGATTGACGTCCTCTTGTTAGGTTTATGATGCTTTGGGAGGTGTCTTTTGTCATGGTGACAAGAAAGTCATAAAGGAAGGACATAAGAGTTTCCCAAGCGGTCATACTGCATGTATGTAGCATTTATTTTATATGCTGATTATACCAATGGCTACAAAAAAAGACTGGTTTTTTTTTTTTTTTTTTTTTTTTTTTTTTTTTTTAATGCTTATAACTTCACTGTAATTTATTTTCAAGAGAAATGGATGGTGGAATTAGTTTAACTTGGTCAAAGCATGTTTACTAAAATTTTATTCCATTAGTTGTTTGCTTCAAAATGATTTCAATTTATGTGCAGGGTCATTTGCTGGTCTGGGGTTTTTATCATTGTACTTATCAGGGAAAATTAAAGCATTTGATAGCACAGGCCACGTTGCAAAACTTTGCATTGTATTTCTACCGCTACTTTTTGCTTCACTTGTTGGCATTTCTCGAGTTGATGACTATTGGCACCATTGGCAGGATGTGTTTGCTGGAGGTCTTTTAGGTTGGTCCATCTTTAGTATCTTAATTTGTTATAATAATTAACCGGGCTTCGTATGCAACCAAAAGAGGGGAAAGAACTAACTAACTACGATTACTGATTCATGACTTGCCTGACTATGCAAGAGTTCTGACTATGTAGAGTTCTACTTGCAGGGCTTGTTATGGCAACATTTTGCTATTTGCAATTTTTTCCTCCTCCTTATCATTCTGAAGGTATGTTTTAGCACAGTTTATATTAGATAATTTATTATGTAATGTAACTTGCTGCCACGTGCTTGTTTATATAGCTGTTCTCCTTTGTTTGGTTTGAGAGAATTTGGGGAGAGGGATTTTGGAGGAAGAGAAAATAGAAAAGAGAGTTTTCACCTGTTTGGTATTGCGGAGAAAATGAGAGGAGAGAAAAAAATATGTGGGACCCACCAAAAAAAGTTTTCTCCTCTTCACAGGCGAGATTTTGGAGAGAAATGGAGCTGAGATGCCTTGGGTGTTGTGCAGCCTTGTGTTATGCTGCTTCGTTTCATTTTTTATTCATGCTTCTGCGTCCTTTTCTTTTCTTGTTCATTGTTATGCTTTTTTTTTTTTCTTTTTATAACTCTACAACAAGCTTAACTCAGTCTGTTTTTGTTTTTTTTTTTATTTTGATACAATTTTTTTAATGAATATTTTTTTAATCAAAATTTTTATTATGTATTTTTATTTTTATAAAAAAGAATTTATTTATATTTTTGAAAACAATGGTGTAATTGTTTTTTTGACAAATTTATTATTTTCTCTCTTCCCACTTTTCTCTCCAACCAAACAAAAGGAAAGAAAACTCAACTTTTCTCTCTTTCCAATTTCTTCACATTTTCTCTCATACCAAACAACCATAAAATCTACTCATTTTCTCTCCGTAATGTCTCTTCCCTATTTCTTTCTTCTCATTTTCTCTCTTCCTATTTTCTCTCCGTCAACCAAACAAAGCCTTCATGTGCATCGGCAGGTTGTGTTTGTTGGTCAAATTCATTCAGGAAATTCATTTCAAGTTTTAACCTGAGGGGACAAATTCTTATTTTGTTCACATATGCTTTGATCTTATCTTTGCACCTGATGATACATCTTTCCCTCTAAGCGGAGGTATAGCCTCTAGACAGGGTTAAAACCAACCACAAATTAGGTGTTAGTCACTGGAACACAGAATTTTGTCTGCCTCGTTAGGTATTTCGTTGAGGGTGAGCCTTGGCACAACCGTTAATTGTTGCCTTGTGATATGGAGGTCATGAGATCAAATGTTAGCAACAGTAGCTCTGCTTGCAGGCTTATAAATTTGTATGTCATTAAGAATGCTGCCAACCACCTAATGCTCTAGATACATTGTTTTTCCGGCAGGTTGGGGTCCTTATGCTTATTTTAGGATGCTGGAAGAATCACGAGGTATGACACAAAATCCTAATACTCAAACTTCTGGTCAAACCCAGCTAGCACTAGCAGAGGCTCAGGTTGAGAACCAGGAAGGACAAAGTCACCATGGATGTATGGGGTTAGGTTTAGCACGGGATCGTGGTCCAACATTGGATGATATGGAATCTGGGAGAAGATGAAATTTGTACTCTTTGTAATCAGATAGTGTTCTGTGTTCATATCCTAGGATTTTATCAGGATATATGTAAAACTGACCTACACGTTTGTAATGAGTAATTGTTTTCTCCTCAAATAGTCACTGCTATGTTGGAAAAGTTACTTTATTTTACACCTTAAAGTTTTCTCTTTTTTTACACTATCAATTCATCTTCTATCATTCATTTGAATTATTTTAATTTAAAAGTCAACAACAATAAACAAATGAATGTTGGATGATGCACAAATGATGTAAAAAATTGTGCACTATCGGTGTATTACCATTTTCTAAATACCTTACAGGGGAGTTCATTTCCATGGACTTTTACAACAAAGTTCATTTAAATTAAAATTGAAGTTGGAGTTCATTTCCATTTAAATTCTTGTTCAGAAATTCACAAAAGTTCATTTAAATTAAAATGAGGTTTGGTTGTGTGAAAATTGAAGTTGGAGTTTATGAATGCAAAAATCATGTTATTTGGATATCTACATCTAACATATAAGTTTAACATTTGTCATTTTGGATAAAGAATGATGAACCCTTTAATTTATATTTTTAATTATTTTTCACATTTTACTCGAAATGGTAGGTGTATAGATGTATATGTCCAAATAACATTATTGATGCATAAATATGCTTAGACCGTTATCCCATTCTTCCGTCCCACCCGCAAGAATAGTAAAAAATTTCAAAAACCAAAAAATTAAGGAGATAACAATTTAATGATTTGTCTAATATATCAATCCATTCTTAATCAATCAATTCTCAAACAACTAATTTAATATATCATGCATTGATCAACCAATTACAATTCAAAATTTATAATTTTTAAACTTATTCATTAATTACTTTAACTTTAATTTGAGACGACAAATTTTATCATCTTTTACCATTTTTGTGGGACGGGGGAAGTATTTTTTTTCTTATTTTCCTTATATATATTAATTTTTATTTTTAATTACATTTTTATGCTGAGAAGTTGGAAAAAAAATGGTAATAAAGGCTTGTAGTAAAAATAAAGGAAAAACTATCTATCTGGTCAGTACGTGAGTAATTTTTTTAAATGTTAAATTATTTTTTTATCATAAAATTTAGATTTAGTAATTTAATTTTTGCAAAGAATTAAAAACCAATTACATCAATATTTAAGATATTTTTTCCGCAATTTAAAAAAAAAAGATATTTTTTCCGCGACTTTACATACCATCATGAAATGAAATGAAATGTAAGTATATGACTTTTTTTGTGTTGTTTTTTTTTAAAGGAAAATATGTAATTCATTCCATAACAGAAAATAGTACAGGTAAATCCAACAGAACAATAACAAAGCACATATTATTTATACAATAAAAATTGCTAAAAAAAGACTAGATACTCAGTCATAACAGCAAACTCTCTGTGGATCAGGATCATCATCAACATCCAGCTTCGAACTCTAACAAGAGATTCAACAGCCTTTGTTTCCAAGATAACTATCTCATCAATGCCGGAAGTAAACACATTTCGGCGACAAAGAATCTCATATCTGAGGAGGTAGAGCCACTGGACAGAGGAGAAGACAGAGATCTGGAAGGGAAAAGCTGTCCCGAATATCAGTCTTCTACTTATTGGAGTCTTCTACTTATTGGAGAAGATAGGAAGATCATCATATCTGGACAAACAAAAAGTCTTCCCACACTCAAGCACACAAAAACAAAATCAAGATGAAACTGGGACGAGAAAAACCGCACCACTTGCACAAAGGCAAGACAAGATTTATTTATTTAACCCATATATAACTGGGAGAGAAAAAAACCCACACACCAACCAAAAGAAAGTCTACCGATAACACAAAAAAGAGGAAAATGGAGAAGAGAAGAGAAGAAGATTGAGGAAGAGAGAAAGTCGAGCCTCTCTCTCCTCAAATTAGGATTCCTTAATAATAAGCAGTTTAGTTTTTTTTTTTTATGTTGTTAAGATTCCAAGAAATTAAAAAAAAATTAACATAGGTTCATAAATTTTTTTTTTACAATATAAAAATATTACATTTTCTAATGTTTTAGGGCACATATTAGCCTAAAGTCCTAAACTAAAAACGAAACTAAAAACGGAACTCATCCCATTGCATCGTAACAAGAAGCATAAACAAAGAAGCGAAGCCAAAATAAACAATACAGTATTAGTAATTCACTAACAAAATTTCCAACAGCAACAACAACAATAACTCAATATCGTCCACCTAAGTCAGCCCAGTTGATAGCTACAGTGATACCTGGGTACCTTAGACCCTCAGGTCCTAGGTTCTAGTCCCAGGTAATTCTTTGTAAAAAAAAAAAAAACCACCCATCATCACAGCTGAAACACAATAGTTTTGTTGTTGGAATCGGAGAAATTCTTCTTGGCCTTTCTAGACTTGCGGGTCTGAAAACCAAAATTGAACCCGAATCCTTGGCCAAACCCGAACCCGAGCCCAAGCCCACAACCCATCCCCAGACCGAAAACGAAGTTGAGGTGGTTAAACGGCGGCCAGCCTCCAATCCCTAACCCACCAACCAAACCTACGCCTACTCCCGCGCCGCATCCGATTCCAGCTCCGAAGCCGGGACCCAACAGTGTTGGTTGAGGTTTAGAGGGTTTGTTTCCGATGAATTTGGTTATTGTGAATTGGTCTTTGCTTTTGCTGTTGCTGTTGCTGTCATTCCAGCTCCAGAAGGAGTCTGCATCAGCTTTGGTTTTCATTGGTTTCACTCACTCGAGAGAGAACGAAATGTTTGGGATTTGCTGTGAAGAAAGGATAGGATATATGACTTCTATATTTTTCAGTGATGCAAATCGTAAATTTTGGGACTTGAAGGCAAATGTTTATAAAAAGGACTAAAGTGTTATTTGAAATTAACAAAATTTCTTTCAGGTCCCTGACTTTGTAAAAAGTCATTCACTTTAGTCCTTGAAATTAACAAAATTGCTTTTAGGTCCTTGATTTTGTAAAAAGTCATTCACTTTAGTCCCTGCCCCTAACCCTCATCAACGTACGTTAACAGAATAATGATGTGACTGTTTGGGGGCATTAAACCACATCATTTTTTCACAAGAGGCTAAAATGTGAGCAAAACACAACCAAAAACTAATTTCTTCATCTTTTAAATCCTAAAGTTTCAGAGGAGTTTTTTAGGTTCTTTAAAACCATGCATGGGCATAAACACCATTGACGATGCCTCTTAGATGAGACTGGTGCAGCTGATCTTGGGACCGGTGCAGCTGATCTTGGCATGATAGGTAGTTTAGCCCTAACACTAGATGATGCAGCCACTTCATTTGGAGGTTCTGGTTGGGAGAAATCTTGTGATAGCTGTGTTTGTGACATATCTATCGCATCTGAATGAGGAGCAACAATATTAGTAGCTGCAGGTGCAGGTGCAGTACGTAGCATCATTAGCAACTACATTAGGATTAGAAGCAACATTTGTCTCTTGTGCAAAATCGATGTGGCTTAATGCCCCCAAACAGCCACATCATCATTCTGTTAATGTACGTTGATGGAGGTTAGGGGTAGGGACTAAAGCGAATGACTTTTTACAAAGTTAGGGACCTAAAAGCAATTTTGTTAATTTCAGGGACTAAAGTGAATGACTTTTTACAAAGTCAGGGACCTAATAGCAATTTTGTTAATTTGAGGGACTAAAGTGAATGTTTTTTTTACAAAGGCAGGGACCTAAAAGCAATTTTGTTAATTTCAAGGACTAGAATGAAAGTGCTGTGTAAATTCAGGGACTAAAGTGACAGTTTAGTCTTATAAAAAGGGTCAAGTACCAACTTCCTTCATAATTTTTTTCAATGCATTGTAGTAATTTATTCTCTAAAAATGTCTAAATATCAATTTAGTCCCTCAAGTTTTTTAATATATCAATTTGATTCTTAAAACATGAAAATTTTGAGGGACTAAGTTGATTCGTTCAAAAATCTTTGGAGACTAAGTTGGTACGTCTAAACAATTTTGAGAGGCTAAATATGAATTTATAAATTTTCAGGGACTAAATTGATATATTAAAACAATACGAGGGACGAAGATGATACTTCACTCTTACAAAAAAAAATCGTGAGTGCGAATAGTTTTTTGATGTGTGTGATTTTTCAATTTATAAAAATAATCCCTTTGTCTTATAAATAATATGGTAAAAAATTGCAAAAGACAAAAAAAATTAAAAAGAAATATTTTTATTGGTTTCCCTAACACATCAATCAATTATCAAATAACTAATTTAATGTATTTTGCATTGATTAATCAATTATCAAATAATAAATTTAATGTATTTTGTATTGATCAACCAATCATGACTCCAAATTTGCAAAGTTTAATTTTTTTTTCATTAATTACTTTAATTTTAGGTTTTAGGTTGGAACAAAAGATTTAGTCATATTTTTTTTATCATATTCGTGAGACAAAGGAGTAATTAAATTCACTTAGGTATAAATAAATACAGGGATGGCACATTTTGGGAAGATAAATGCAAAAAATTTGTATTAATAATTAATGCATTTTAAAATTTTATGTGTGTTAACCATATCAATTTTTAATTTAGATTTGGTCTCAGTTTTTTTCACTCCATTTTAAAGGTAATATTTCCTCTGTCTTATAAGTATGGTAAAAAATAGTTAACAACAATTATAGCAAATCCAATTTAGATCTCTTGATGAACACATATGGACTAATGAAATCATTTTAATATCCTTATTTTAGGAGGTATTCCTTCATACGATTATACCACATTCTACCATATTGTATTAGGCCATATAAGGACCATTTCAATTTTAAGGAATACATTCCCCTATGCTTCATAATACATGCTTCACGCATTTTTAGTCCTTTAGGAACTTTCATGTACACATCATTATCAAGTGATCCATATAAGGAAGTTATCACAACGTCTATAAGACGCATTTGAAGTCTTTCAAGGACTGCCTAAGCTAATTAAAAATCTAAAAGTAATTGCACCCACCATAGGACAATAAGTCTCATCAAGTCAACTCCTGGTTTTTGTGTAAAACCTTGTGCTACAAATCTAGCTTTATATCTCACAACTTCATTTTGTAGCCTACTGGTGTCCAAACACTTGACGTTTCTCAAGAGAATTAATTCTTCTTGAATTGTTTCTCTCCATTTTTGTCAATCATTTCTTTGTTGACATTGTTCAATTGAATTTGGTTCTTGATCCTCTTCTTCATTTATAATATCAATTGCTATTGCATAAGCAAAATATTCATCAATAACAATTTCATTTTGGTTCGACCTTTTTCCTATAGAGACATAATTTGTAGAGATCTCATCATTTTCAATATTTTCAGTTACCTAAATCTCTTATGTGATAATTTGGTTATTTATGTCCTCTACTTATTCATCTTCCATTTTATCATATGGAGAATTCAACATATTATTTATGCCAACTTTCTTATTAAGCTCCCTTTTCTTCCTTGGATTTTTATCTCTGGAACCGAGTGGTCGACCACGCTTTAGGGGTAAATTAGAGTTTGATTCTTCCAAGGGAAGTTTAATTCTAGAAGGAGTAGTTGTTGTGGAATATAAGATTTTGTAACTTTCTTTGCATCTGCAAATGCATCAGGTAATTGATTTGCATTTTGTTGCAACTGGATAATTTTTTGAACTTCAAATTCACATTGATTCGTACGAGGATCAAGATAGGAAATGGTGTTGGAGAGTGCCCTAGTGGCAATCGTATTTTCTCTTTTACTTGTACTTATTTCATGTTTATGGATTTTTACTATTAATAATATTGAGGCATTTGATTTATTATATTTATGCTTTAATTGTTTAATTAAAATAGATGTAATAAAGTCCTTAGGATAATAAGTTCAATGTCATAAGAATATCAAGTACATGACTTGATAGTGAGATCTTATTGATTGACAATAATCCTTAAAGATTCCCTAGTCGAGTATTACTGTTAATAAGGACAACTATAATATATCGAGACTAGTATGTGACAGATTGATGACTGTATCTCACCGGTCATGGATATGGGATATCAAGTCTTCACGTAAGTACACATTGAGAAAATCGTGTACTGGATTGATCCGCCATGAGAATGCTACATGGGTTATTAAGTGAGTGTCATAAGCGATTCTCATAGTGACAATGGTGTACATGGTCCTTCGACCTAAAGTCGCTACGATTCCCAACATGAGGAGTTATGTGCTTTCACGCAATCAAACGTCATCTTTAACCAGGTGATCATAACGGTTGTAGTCGGGTATATGACAATTCATGTAGAGGGGTGTGAGCGACGTAGATGGGATTTGTCCTTCCTTGTTAATAAGAATTATATCTCTGGGCCCCTTGACTGAGTGAGACGGTGAAATGTATGGCCATACTCAAGACAGTCAATATGAGATATTGACGAGACTTGTTTAGACGCGTCTACTCAGGGATCAAGAAATCATAGGTTACACTATACATGGGTGACACCTTCCATGCCATGAGTGTAACTAAGATATTTGAACAAAGGGATTAAATTTACACATGATTATTGGTCACACTAAGGTTATGTCAGATCACAGACATTCATGTCACTTGGGTAGCAATGACATGTTGCTATATACCGCTCATTGCTTGTAAACTTAAAATGGGATTTTAACTTTACTACCAACGCCTCAGGAACCTATACAGTCACACACTAAGAACAGATAGATAGGAGATATCACATTTGATAAAAATACAATAGTTGTATTTTTATTAAATTTACATCTGTGCGATGCACAGTATGACCGTGCGACGCATTCTGATATGTGCTGCCAAGCACAGCCTGCTGGTCTAACACTATTATAAATAATAGTATCAGCCTTAGGGTTTTTGGTACGTGTGAGACACAGAACGGTAACTCTAGCCGTCCATATCAGAGAGTGAGTGATACACTGAATCTCTCTCTTCTCCGCTAGAACTGAGAAGAGAGACGTGACTCAATTGGGAACCTGTTCGTGTGGATACCAATAGAGGCGCGACTACCTTGCTGTGCTCGTGATTGACGCGAATTGTTCGTAGACGATCTGACATGCGTTGTTCTCCTTTTCGCATCAAGAGGTAAACGTTTTTCTATCTCGAATCATGCTCTCTCGCATGGATCCTGTTCTGGAAATAGGGTATTTCATTTTTTTTTCTGCTGCGTATTCTGATCCTTATTTCCAGCAAATGGATGGTGTAACCTATATTATATCTTGATTTTCTTGCTTTTGTTTTTCCCCCTAACGTTAGGAACATAGTCTCATCAAATTGGCAATCAAAAAATCTTGCTTTGAAAATAAATCTCCAGATATGGTTCAAGATATTTAATAATTGATGAAGACTCAAAACCAACATAAATTCCCAACCACTTTTGGGGACCCATCTTTGTGCGTTTTGGTGGAGGTATTGGGATATATACCGGACAACCAAAAATTTTTAGATGGGTTATATCTGGTTGTTGGCCAATCACAATTTGTAGCTGGGAGTACTTATTATAAGCAGTGGCCTTAATCGAATAAGTGTTGCACCATGCAGAATCGCATGGCTCGAAGCACAAGATGATAATTTGGATTTCATAAGTAAGGGCCTAGCAATTAATTGTAATCGCTTAATAAGTGATTCAGTTAGAACATTTTGTGTATGTACGTAGGCCACTAGATGTTCAACTTTTATCCCAATTGGCATGCAATAATCATTAAATACTTGGGATGTGAATTCTCCGGAATTATCGAGACGAATTGTTTTAATCATATAATCTGGAAATTGTGCTCGTAGTTGAATTATTTGAGTAATCAGTCTTGTAAATGTCATATTTCGAGAGGATAATATACATACATGAGACCATCTAGTAGATGCATATATTATTACCATAAAATATCTAAACTGTCCACATGAAGGAGTAATTGGCCCACTTATATCTCCTTGAATATGTTCAAGAAAATAAGGAGATTCATTCTCAACTTTTGTTGATGGTCTAATGATTAACTTTCCTTTAAAGCATGCAGCACATAAGAACTCATTAGGTATAAGAATCTTTTGGTTCTTCAAAGTGTGGCAGTTTGAGTGGTGTATAATTCTTCTCATCCTTATCGACCCGGGATGGCCTAACTGGCCATGCCAAATTATAAAGTTTCTCTTTTGATTAGTAAACTTTTGGTTCAGTATAACATATGCTTCAATTGTACTAATACGCAAATAGTACAAACTAGTAGACAAAGCAGACAATTTTTCTAATATATTTTTTCATCGAAGACAATTGATGTGATATAAAGACACTCACTATTGTCCTTACTCATTGTGTCAATATGAAATCCATTGCGACATATATCTTTAAAACTTAACAGATTCATTTTTGATTTAGTAGACAACAAGACATTATCTACTATAAACCTTGTTCCTCCAGGTAACAATATAGTGGCTCTTCCAAAGCATTCAATCATATTTTCAGTTCCCGATATTGTATGAACATTTGCCTCCATTCTTATCAAATTAGTGAAATACTTTTCATTTTTAAGTATAGTGTGAGTCGTTGCACTATCCACTAAGCAGATGTCTCAATTATTGATGGCGATGTCAACCAAAAAATTACTCACTCTTAATTAGAAAAATAACAAATATTTAGATAGTTAATACGAAGAAATACTATTATGAGGGAGAAAAAAATTGAAATGTGATAATATCCAAAAAAACATCTTCATGTTATTAGTAAAGGAAAATTGACAATAACTTTATTCAAAGGAAAAAAAACTCAATATAGAAACTTTATTTATATAAAAAGGGAAGACAGTCCAAACATAAAGTTCAATGACATAAAACAATGCATAAAAAGCCCACCACCATATAAAAGTTCATCACCATAAGCTTATATTTGGACATTTCCATCACCAATTAGGTGATCAGTTTTTTCATCAAGGTCAGCAAAGTAATTTGCAACTTCAAGATGAGTAACATCCATTTAGCCATAATTAGGCTCACCATCTTTACAAAAATTGGTCTCTATCTTTTTTTCTTTATTTTTAAGTGACTCTTGATAAAGATCTGCAAGATGCTTTTGTGTACGACAGAGACGATGCCAATGACCTTTATTACCACAATGATAGCTTTATTTCATCATTTTTGTTACTTTGCCCAACTTTGTATTTTTTCAATCTTTTCATTATTTTTCCACTTCAAGTGGGGAAAAGTGTACTTTGAATTACCACCATGACTATGACCACCATGTGATGTGTTCTTTGAATTACCACCATGATCATGTCTATTCTATTCATGTTCACGACCATAATTACGACAACAACCACGACCACGACCACAACCACGAGTGTGGCGATTGTGTCTAGTCACATTCACTTCAGGGAATGGGACACTACCAGTTGGGCGAGTCTCATGATTTCTCATCAGGAGCTCATTATTTTGTTCAACAACAAGAAGACAAGAAATTAACTCAGAATGTTTCTTAAAACCCTTTTCACGATATTGTTGCTTCAAGACCATATTGTTGACATGAAAAGTGAAGTAAGTTTTGTCTAACATGTCAATATCAGTGACTTTTTTCGACACAGTTTCAATTGTAGTCTTCATATGTGTGTTAAATTCACTTAGGTATAAATAAATACAGGAGTAATTATTACCTTTGTTACCACTACGATAGCATATTTCATCATTTTTGTTACTTTGCCCAACTTTGCATTTTTCAATCTTTTAATTATTTTTCTACTTCAAGTGGGGAGAAGTGTACTTTGAATTACCACCATGTGATGTGTTCTTTGAATTACCACCATGATCATGTCTATTATATTCATGTTCATGACAATAATTATGACAACAATCTTGACCACGACCACGACCACAAGTGTGGTGATCGTGTCTAGTCACATTCACTTCAAGGAATGGGACACTACCAGTTGGGTGAGTCTCATGATTTCTCATCAGGAGCTCGTTATTTTGTTCAGCAACAAGAAGACAAGAAATTAACTCAGAATATTTCTTAAAACCCTTTTCACGATATTGTTGTTGCAAGGCCATATTATTGACATGAAAAGTGGAGTAAGTTTTGTCTAACATGTCAACATCAGTGACTTTTTTCCACATAGTTTCAATTGGGAAGTAATTCTAAACATTGCAGAGTTATAATGACTAATGGTCTTAAATCTTATAAACGTAAGTGCATCTAATCATAACAAGCTTTTGGAAGAATAAATTTTTTTTGATGATTATATCTTTCTTTTAAATTGTTCCAAAGAACAATTAGGTTCTTGACCGTAAGATACTTAGATTTTAACCCCTCATGAAGGTGATGACGAAGAAATATCATGGCCTTAACCTTATCTTGATTAGATGCTTTGTTCCCTTCTTTGATAGTGTTTCCATGACCATTAGCATCCAAATGAATTTCAGTATCCAACACCCAAGACAAGTAATTTTTTCTAGTGCCACAAACTCAAGTTTTGCAAGATTTGACATGATTAATACTATCGTGAAAATAAATCAAGTTAGAGACATCAACATAGAAAGAAAGAAAAATTATGTTAAATAATAAATTAAATTAGTTAATAATACAATAAAGATAGCATGAGTATTTTATATGATACTTAGGTGAGCACAGTAGCATGAATTTTATATATATATATATATAAAACACGAACAAGAAAAAACAAAGTGAATTGAAATTTTATATGATATCACTTACTATTCTAAATGTGTATGATATCAAAAGATTGTCCTAATGAATTAGTTAAGAAATTTTATATCTTAATGAAATTATATACATTATGATTTCTGTGCACTTATGGAATATGATGGGGAGATATATTGTATTAACATGGGGTAAGAAACGATGAAAATAATAATAATCAAGAAATATAGAGAACGCTAAATTGCTTATGCTGCACTGCTTAATACATATATGATTAAGAATATAGAATTATACCTTCTTTTCGAAAACGTGGACTTCTAACAATTGTATGTGCTTTCTCAGTTGGTTAGAACCCTCGTGCTCATAACGTGTTGTAAAACTTAAGTCAATAACTTATATTTAGTAAAGGGGGAAGATTGAGAGAATAAAAAGAAGCAAGAGAAAACTATGTCATATATTCCCACACCAAATACTATAAGTGATAGCTTATTTATAGGCATTACAATGTAACTTAAGAAATGAATTGTGATCAATACATGATCAATGCAAATTAGATTATAAGGGACCATCTTGTGCATGACTCCACAACAACCGTCCTCAACAATACTCGCCCTTATTGAGCCTTTCTTCGATCTTGATAACACTTATTAAAAATTTGAGAATCCAATAATATAAAAAAGGCAAAATTACTAGATTGATCCCTTAAGTTATTTTTTAGTTGCGATTTCGTCCCTTGACTTTTTTTCGTTTCAAATAAGTCCTGAAGTTGTTGAAGTGTAACAAATAAGTCCTTCTCGTTAATTTTTTCATTAATAACACGTGTCACCATAAGAAAATATAAAAAAGAATTCATTAAATCATTTTTTTAACGCATGACACCATTAGTTGAGTGACACATGTCACTTAATAGAAAAAACTAACGGAAGTGTTACACGACAACAACTTCAGGACTTATTTGAAACGAAAAAAGTTAAAGGACGAAATCGCAACCAAAAAATAACTTACAGGATCAATCTAGTGGTTTTACCTATAAAAAAAAGAATAAGGAAAAATAACACATAAATGGGTTTGACACTATATTTTAAAGTTAAAAGTTCATGGATCTTATCACTTATATAAACATTAATTATTTATTTATCATTATCTAATATAAGACTTCTTTTAACCATGTAATTCACACTTGAAATTCCTAACAAGTCTTATATCTTCAGCTCTTTTAGTATACCACTGTTAAAAAAAAAATTGTTAGAAAAATAGAGTAGAGAATAACATTAATAATAAGAATGAGTAATAATATGTCACATTGATTTTTGATTTTGTGGGCATTGGTCAAATTAGATCCCTAAGATTATCGAAATTTTAAATTAGTCCCTGAAATAGGAATACACCAGTCATATTAGTCCCTGACGTTAATAGTCCATAAAGTTAGGGACTAATTTGATTGGTTTCGACAATCTTAAGGATTAAATTTGATCGATACTCAACGGTCTTTGTTTATTTTTAGCCAAAACGATGTTGTTTTGTCCACGTTAAGGACCACTGACGGTTATTAACGTCAAGGACTACTAATATGATTGACGTATTCGTATCTCAGGGACCAATTTGAAATTTCGCAAATCTCATGGACAAAATTGATTAGTGCTTACAAAGTTAGGGATTAATCTGATATATTACTCTAATAAGAATGATTCCACTTGAAACATGTTCTCCAACACTGTCCTTAAGTCGTTATTCGCCCCCACTAATTACTGTAGGGTATGGCAAATCGACTCTAAAATTAATCCAAGCTAGCATAGTAATTCTAATAACTTCAGTTTCAAGAAAAAATATAATCTAAACGTTACTTGAGAAGAAGTAGTGTACAAAAGAAGTGTGAATCTTAATTTATAATAGATTATTTGTGTTTGTTCACTAAAATACACATCGGTTTCACAAACTATAACCAATAAAAATTGATAACTTTATTTTTATTTTTTTGGTTTATATGGGAGGTCTGAGACTAGTACCCATGACCTGGGGGAGGGAGAAATCCTAAGTGTCCCTGCAGCCACCAACTGGGCTGTCTTACGCGGACAAAAATTGGTAACTTCAATATTTGAAGCAACAAATCATAAATTATGAGGGAGAAGAAATTGACAAGTAACAAGTTCATATACATTTTAAGAGTGATGAACAACTCGAATTACATGCATTCAACAAGAAATAAATAAAAATAAAAATAAAAATAAAAATCCTAGATGATGAAGATAAGGAAAAAATAAAAGTTGAACAAGTCTAAGTAACTCCTCAACTTTCGAGAGGAATCACTGTGAATTCAATTTTAGGAAGGAATAAGGAGAAGGATCAAAGAAGAAAACTAAAACAAATTACTTCAATTCCAGCTGGCTAGGGATATAGTTCATGAGAAGCAACTAAGGCCTTCGAAATCTCAAAAATGAGCCTGGCCTCAAACGCATGGTTAGATGATAAACCCTTAGAAGCTTTTGGAATCCTTTGTTTCTCCTTAAAGATGTTATCAGGGTTCATAGTCTTCAACATAAAGTTCATGTAAGCATTCTTTAGCTTACACAACATCTTCAAAGGTGACATAACAACCCATCGCCACCTTAACTTTGGACTTGCTTTAAGCCTCCAATTCCTACGTGGTGGGATTCCTTTCAACCTTATGACCTTCATTTTCTTTCCACCGGTGGTGCCGCCGCCATCAAGACGGTGGTAGCGCCGCCTTCTAAAGTACCTCTTTATGGTATCATAAGTTGGTTTATTATTAGGCAATAGTGATTCTGTTTCCATATTTAGAAGAACTTGAACTTTGGTTGAGGAAGAGGAGGAGCTAGAGGAAGAGGAGGAGCTATAGGTGAAACGAAACTAAGGTTTCTTCCCTTTTTATATTGAAGTGTGTTATTTGTATTTGCATTAGGCATTGGGTGCGTGGGATATTATTTTAAGGGGAATTTGCTTTTGATTTTTGAAGAAGAAAGTCAAGAAAATACGGTTTGAGATGACGGGCGTGAGTGTGACCGTGTGAGTAAACATAAGATACTCATTCTTCATTCAACCTTCAACTCCTACAACAACACCATTTCTCCTTCATGTTAACTTGTGCATCAAATTAAACATATGAGCCTAGAAAAAAAATAAAATAAAACCATATGTAACTTTCTTTTGAGAAAATAAAATAATACTCTTTTAGTTCTCTTGTTATTTCTAGATCCTTTTTTTTTTTTCGAAAATTAAAGTCAAATTTGGTGTATAAACTTGGAGTTAAGGAAAAAAGATTTTTAATATTCACTAATATTATGCGCTGTAATTTTGTCGGTTTGTCATATGAGAAAACAAAAATTATAGCACCGTGCGGCTCTTTCTGTTCAATAAATAATCTTCAATGATGTTGCTTGAATATTATAAAATAAAAAAAATTGATCCTGACATCATGTCTATCACTGTATGCTCTTATCTTTATCTCACCTATTTTTTTAAATCTTTTTTTTACACATTTTGCTAAAAAATAATCAACACCGTGTCCAACTTTTGCCCTTCCCAGATCATTTCACTAATCTTAGGCCGAAAGATGCCGAGAAACAATGAAATAAAGTCAATAAAATTAAAACATATTAAACTTTTCTTTTAAAAAAAAGGAAAAATGTTACTCCAGAAAAGTTTTTTATTTCTTTTTATCTGTTCTTTTGATGAATTTTTAAGAGTATAATAAATTATTATTTTCCATTTTTATCCTTTTTTAATAGGATATTGGTTGTTTTTGTAAGTAGTGAAGAATAAGTAATGATTATGGAGAGAGAAAGAGTATAGTGGAAAAAAACATAATTAATGCATTAAAAATCTAAGTAATAAATACATTTCTTAAAAAGTGTGTTTTGTTTGAAATAGAACATATAAATAGGAACGGAGAGAGTACTATGAGAGAAAAAATATAAGCTCAAACATCAAAATAGTTATACTCCACCAACCAAGCCTAACACAGTTGGTAGATGACTAAGTTCTTTGAGCGTAATGTCAAGGGTTCGATTTCTGCCGTGAGTATATAAAAGACTTTGTTAGTAGATGAAATACTCTTCAGCTATCGGATGAAAAATACTCTTGGTGAAAAAAAAAATAATTTATACTCCATCGGTGTCTAAAAGTTAGAAAAAAATTTTAAAAAATTAATAATGTCTAAGTCCTTGAATGTTAAGGTTATTTTGTAACTTATATTTGTTTTTTTTTTTTCAAAATCAGAATCTTCAAAGTTACTTTTACGTTTTCTATATACTCCTTTTATCAATTTTGACAGAATTTTGCTGACATGTCATACCAAAATCTTAGTCAAATGCAGGAAGTTAGCCATATAATATCACGTGGGTGAAGACGACTCTCTCTTCAAACTTTTTTTAATTTCATTTTTGAACTAAAAATATAAAAATATTAATTAAAAAAAACAGATATTCACCCACGTCGCTAACTTCCTGCGTTTGACAAGGATTTTGATATGACATGCCAATAAAATTTGGTCAGAATTGATAGAAAGGGCATATGGTTGATGAAGGTCTAATATATGATGTTTTAAGGCCTAATTTCACTTCCTTTGGCTTGGGTTTTAGCTTGTTTCTCTTGTAAATATAGGTATTTTATATTAGTTTTAGGAATTCTTAGTTTATTAGAATCCTTTGAACGTTTTTATCCGTTTTGGGTATGTTTCAGGTAATTCGGAGCTTTATTTGGAGAAAATATTATTGGAGCTGAAAAGAGCATAAGAAGACCTTGAAAATGACACAAGAACGGAGAGAAACGGAGTCGGAAGTTACTGAGCACGCCCAGGCGCGGGATCTACGTGCCCAGGCGCGCTTGCAGCGGTAATCAGAGGGCATCAGACATAAAGCGCCCAGGCGCGAAAAAAGTGCGTGAAAGTGATGCTTTTCGGTATTTTGATCATAACTTGAGCTACACTTATCCAAATGAGGCGATCTAGGTATCATTTTAAAGCTAAGGAAGAGATATACAACTTTGAAAGAAATAGCCTTGCTCAAATTCGTCCATCTTGGGAGTCAAAATCAGTGCCGAAGTTGCTGTCAGACACAAATACGGGATTTAGAAGGATTTTAATGATTAATTCTATTTGTAGATAAGATTCTTAAAGATTAGATTATTCTAATAGGATATTATCATATCAATTCAATTAGGATTAGTTTTAGACTTTAAATATAGGTTTTTCCATTAGGTTTTGTAGACTTTTCAGAGCCAAATTAGATATTAGATAAAAATTAAGATTAGAGAAGAGAGGCTGTTATGCAATTGAGAGCAAGGAGGCAAGGCACAAGGATTGGAGATCAACATTGCTGGAGGGATCCACTTGATGATTGAAGATCTCTTGGGGGATAAATTGATTATTGTCTATGATTATTAGTTTATTCCATTCCTTCTTCTTCTTCTTCTTCCATTATGTATAATTGAACCTCTTGTTAGGAATAAGGTTAATTTGTATGGATCTTAATTTGGTTGTTTATTTATGAATTAATGTTTTTCCTTTCAAATCAATTGCTTGGTTGTGTTTTAATTACAATTCATAGAATTCGCGACTTTATGTTTTGATTTGGTAATCTGAACCTTAATTGGAAAATTAGGACTAAGATTAGGCCTTTCAACTAAACAATATAATTATTCAACTCGTAGGAATACTTTTGGGTAATTGTATAACTCTTATAAATTAGAACTCACTTAAGGGATTAAGGGGTAAAGTTTAGTAAGAAACATAATTGTTGGAGGGATCTAGCTTTTATTGTTTCTGGAGTTTTTGATTTATTGGAAAACATATGTTCATAATTAATAACCTGATCCTACAATGAAACCAAGTTCCTAACATTTTCCATATTTGCTTCTAATTACCTTTTTATTTTTTGAATTGTTTCATACCTTTAACTTTACACTCCTATCTCTTAAACTCAAAACCCATACAAGTTATACATAGTAATCACAATTAGGTGAAAGAAATTAGAAACAATTTGCAATCCCCGAGTGGAATGATAATTTACATACTCTTTATTGCTTGTGCGATCGGTACACTTGCCGAATTGCCAACAATGGTAAACCCAAAAATAACTATGATGAGTTGGACATTGAAAAAAAATAAAAGCTTGTGACAAAATGATCCAAAAATTTAACAAAATTAAGTCTGACAAAAATTATTATCCCAAATCAAAATTAAAATAGTGAAAAAATATTGAAAAATTATATTCTTTAATCTATGATTGGATAGTCAATTAAAAATGCATTAAATAATTGATGTTGCAATTGATTGATTTAAAAAACAATACATTAAAAGTTTAACCTCTTAATTTTATTAATTTTTCAAAGTTTTACCAACTTTTTAAAACTATATCATGGAATAAGATCATACAAAAGATTACCAAAAGTAAGTGGATAAGTATCGAGCAAACTTTAGTATTAACGATAGAAGGGTGTTCTGATTAAAAAAAAACAATAGAGTAGTGTAGGGAAATGAACTCTTAGGATAGATGAAAATCTCTCTTCTCCCCTCAGTCCACCACTGCTTCTGTCGCTTAGCCGCCCATCATCACCGTCACCCAACCACCCCAATCCCAACCCACCTCCTCACAAACACCCCTTCCAGCACTCAACCCACCACCATTATAGTAACCCTCATAGCCACCCGCACCTAACCCACTACCACGACAGATAACCAAACTCGCACCCAACATCTACTCTATCAGTCATCACCTTGCAATCAACTCCGACAGCCATTGATAGCAAGCACATAAGGTGTTTTTATAATTGCTTGTGAAAAAAGCTCAAGGTTCTAGAAACATGAAAGAGAAACAAAGAGCCTTTGAGAGAGAAGAAGGAGAGATCCTTGAAGGTGACGAAGGCAGTTGGAGGGTGGTGCATGGAAAGAAGCGTTCTCAAGCTTCAAATCGTCTGGTGACCTTCTATGTCACAAGCTTCCTGGTGGACTTCGATCGGGAAAGGCTATGGAATGCTTTCAAGGATTTGGGCGTAGTGGCGGACATCTACTTTCCAGCCAAACGAAACTCTATAGGTAAGCATTTTGCTTTTGTTCTCTTCAACAAGGTCATGGATGCTATGGCTTTAGAGAAACATCTGGATAGCTTGTGGTTGGGTAACAAGAAGGTGTGGGCCAATATTTCAAAATATGAGAAGTCTTTGCCAGTGACAATGATTATGAACGTTATGGGGGCAAACCAATGGAAGGTAAAAGGCTTGTTATACCAAAGTTTGTTGTCAAAAATGTGGTTGGTGGCAATAATCCTTGGGTATGGCGGTCGCGTTTTTTCCTCAATGAGTCCAAACTTGTTCATGTTGATTCTATGGACGTAGAATTCTTTATGGAAAAGCAAGAGTTACTATCCCTCAAATGCTACTATGTTGGGACGATGCATGAGGCAGTAGAGGTGGAGAAGATTTCTTCTTTCTTTGATATGGAAGAAATTTCTGTCCTTGGATTTATGCCCATTAGGTGAGGATATGGTGTTAATTTCGATATAGGATGGTGAGAATCTGGATTCTATGCATAATGATTATGGGGATTTATTTGATCAATGGTTCTCGAAAACTTGCTCATGGAGTCTGACGGTTAAGTCATCTTCCAAGAAGGTTTGCCTGGCTTATTATGGAGTCTTTGTTCATGCTTGGTGAGTGCAGTTCTTTTCCATTCTTGCTGAAAAAGCGGGGAAATTTGTTTCTGTGCATCCCATGACTTTGAGCAAACAGAGGTTGAATGTGGGTTTGTTCCAAATTTGTATAGGTGATTTTGGAGTTATTAGGAAAGTCTTGAAGGCCAAGGGGAATATTATGATCTTCAACATTCTAATGGTGGAACAACCTCTCTAGTTGGACTGTGTTGGCGGTGGTATTGATGGTTGCTATCATCAAGCATTGAACTGGGTTACTAGCTCTCGGGCGGGCACAGAGGAGACAAATGATTTAGTTCGTATGTGGAAAACTCCTTTTTTGGTATTGGGGTCCATGGAATTAATGATAATAATTTGGTGGTTAATGGTATCGATGAAATGCTCCCTACGGAGGAGTTTAACTTGAATTTAACATTTAGAGAGGAGAATATGGTGGTTGTGAGTGAAAGTGATACTAGGGTGGCTTCTTGTAGGTCAACGCCTTCTATCTGCAGTGGGCCTACAAACGTGTTTTTAAAGCTTGGCTATGATTTGTCCCTAAAGAGGCCATAACAAATTATGTTAGATGCCTTCAACTTAAATCTTCATGTGGATGCCCAGGATCAAAATGTTCAAGAATTCATGAATGTTTCGCACGTTCCTGTTAGTGAGGGGGTGAAAAAGTGCTTTAAAAGAAAACATTCACAACAGAGGAGACCTCCAATTGTTGTGGGGAAAAGCAGCATTTTTCATTCAACTCTGGCTGCAGCAGGATTCGGTGCTCAACACTATTCAAAGAGTAAGGCTTCTAAATCGGTGGCATCATTGTTTGGTTTGGGTAAGGATTCGTCACACTCTGTTTCGTTGTCTTTTTCACAAAATTCTTGTGCGAGGAATCATGTCAACAATGTTGTGGAGGTGGCAAAACATAGTGGTTCGTCTTTGAAGGGAGAGGTTGCTAAATAATCCCTTATGGATATGGAAGAAAGAGACATTAAGGCTAAGGTGGGTAGGAATCAGAATCATAATTAATGTTGATGTTAGTTGTTTCCTTAAACATTAGAGGTTTGGGAAGGGCCTTGAAGAAATCTAGCATTAGAAAGTTAGTGTCCTCTCAAAATTTAGATTTTGTGGCTATCCAGGAAATGAAGATGAAGCAGGTGGATAGTGGTCTCTGTGAATTTTTGTGCGGCTCCCCAGATTGTGGGTGGTGCTTCTGCCCAGTTGTGGGAAGATCGGGAGGTATTCTTAATATTTGGAATTCCACTCTTTTTGATTTTGTTTACACTTTTAATGGGTCTGGGTTCTTTGGAGTGTGTTTGGTCTGGAATAAGCAACATCAAGTTGTCGTTGTTAATGTTTACTCACCTTGTCCTCTGCTGGGTGAGAAGTTTTCCTTATGGGCTGAGTTAGTGAGCACTCAGTCGAGGTTTGGCAGACAATTATAGTATGTTCTTGGGGATTTGAATTCTATGTGTAATGCTTCTGAACAAGTTGAGATATCGGATGCTAATTATCATTAAGAAATTGTTGAATTCAATGCTTTCATTGGCAATATGGAACTTCTTGATATTACTCTGCTAGGAAGGAAGTTTACTTGGTATGGTGCGGATGGTATTTCAAGAAGTAGAATAGATCAAATTTTGGTGCCCCTAGCTTGGCGTGATGTTTGGCATTCGGTTTCTGCTTGGGCTTTACCTAGGGTGGTTTCTGATCACTGCTTGCTTGTTCTTAAAACTGGTATTGTTTACTGGGGTTCAAAACCTTTTCGTTTTAATAATTGTTGGTTAGCTCATGATCAATTTGTGCCTATGGTAGAAGAAAAGTGGAGGTCTTTCAATAATTCATGAAGTTTTGCTCTTTCGTTAGTTGGTAAATTAAAGAGGTTATAGATGGAAATCAAGGAGTGGAATAGAGAGGTCTTTGTCCACTTGGAGATTGCTATAGCAAATGCAACTACTATTACTAAAGATTTTTATCTTAAGGCCGAAACCTTAGGCTTGTCTACAGCTGAAATTAATGAATTTAAACAGAAGAAGGTTGAACTATGAAAGTGTATGAAAAATAAAGAGAGCTTAATCAGGCAAAAGTCTCGTGTGAAATAGATTCAGGAAGGTATGGTGACACAAATTTTTCTTATTTCCATGCTTACTTGGCTAAGTGAAGGAGAACAATTTTTTCGGCTGCTCTTTGGGATGGTTCAAAGTGGCTGGAGGATCCTGCTGAGATTAAAAATAATGTCCAATACTTTTTTCATTCCCATTATGATGTTGTGGATTCTATTCCTTTTGACTTGGAGCTTTTAGAATTCTAGATGGTGGATAGCTTCGGAACCAGGTTCTCACGACCCCTTTATCTCTTGATGAATTGGAGGAATTGATTTTTGATTCAGATGGTGTAACACCTCAATTTGGAACTTAGAATTTTAGTAAAAATTTGCCCGATGTTTTTTTAAACATTAATAAAACATTTTCATCTCATATATTTTACTCCGAAAATATTTTTTAATTATCAGTAATCATGATTTAGACTTAATGAAACTTGTTTCAGAAAATAACAATGATACAATTTCTTTCCAAACTGAGATATTACAAACGCACTTCAAGAACTCATTTTCGTAATGTCAAATTTATTCGATGGTTAATGTGCAGAAAACATTTTATTACATTACTAAACTTGATACATAACCAAAAAAGGAAACTTCTTTCATTCATTTAAAAATGATCCTTCGTTACAATGGGGTTACATCGGGATAGAGTAATCATGTTCTACCTATCCTAAGATAGAATACAAAGGAACTATACTATCAACAAAAAGGGCATTTCACTCGAGAGATCCTCCTTCATAATACTCCCGATTCCACAATTCCCATACTCCGAATGCCTCTAACAAATGTTCGATGTTCGAAGATCCTTCATGACTCCGCTTGCCACCATCTTTAGGCATCTAAACACACGCACCCAAGACAACAAGACAAGAAGAAAGAGAGAGTAAGCATTTCCGAACGAATAAACGTCGACGACATGGGCTTACTCTAAGGGGAGACATTAAGATCAAACACACATAACTATACCATTATCAGCAAAGTATTTATCGAGCAGAACTCTTGTAACATCCTCATAATCATTAACACAATAACTTGATGTCATAACATCATATCATATCAAAAAGCCACCTTACTTCTCAAAGTGTTTCAATAAAACTTATCAATTTTTCTTTACTCTTTGTCATACTCAGAACGTAACCGTTAATGATTTAGGGAGGGAAATCATTGAGGTAAAGGTATAAGTCATGACACACGATGCATCTCCTCTTCAATTATCCAACCATAGGCTAAGTCGGAAAGCAGATGGGACGCACAGGAATCCTAACCACGCTGGCATCGAAAGTCAAAGGATATGTACCAGGCTGAAACCACGCAAGTTGGCCAGCAAAATGAAATCGTTACATATTCGTTTAATAAAATCAGTGACTTCTAGCCCCGATTCAGATTCCCTCTCACCATCTTTAATTTGCTCAAGGGGGCGACAACATATTCCCTAGTCTCGAGTGCAGTTCTTGCTACGATCAATGCCCGACAAGTGACCCTGATCATTGTAACCTTGTCCCACCTAGGGAAGCGCTCAAGGCTTCTTGACGTTCAGCGTCCTTGCCCTCCCCTATCACAATCACCACTCGAAGTAGCGCAAGTCTCCAAGTATTCGGTATCTTTGCTCTCCACTACTTCTCTCTCAACACTACAAGAAAAACCCTTTATTGCAACGACAAAAGTCGTTGCAAAAAACCAAAAGTCGTTGGAAAAATATTTTCTGCAACGACTTTGGTCGTTGCTGGTAAAGCCGTTGCAAAAGGGTATAGCAACGACTTTCTTCGTTGTTATAAAGAACGGTTTTCAGCAATGACAAATGTCGTTGCATAAGAGATGTCGTTGCTAAACAAGGGTTGGCAAAGTTGTGCAGGTAATCTATTTCGCAACGACAATGTCGTTGCAAAACACCTTTGGCTTCTGCAACGACATTGTCATTGCAAAACACCTTCGTCTTCTGCAACGACAATGTCGTTGCAATAGTCTGTCTAATTAAAAAAAATATTTGACAAAATAAATCTTGTTTATGCTTTAAATTCTAAAGTATTTTTAATAGGGTTACACAACTACTAAATTTATAACACATACATTAGATAAAAACACATTCAATTATTATAAGTTATGTTTATTACAAGACACAATAAGAACATATACAAAATAAGAACATTTATGGACAATTTTTGCTTAGAACAGTATCCAAACTAATACAAAAATTGAAGTTTTTTTTTAATTAGAAGGTGTCATCTACAAGGAAGAAAGACACCACTATGCTCTATCAATACCTAAATCTCAAAAGAGGCAATTTTCGTTTCTCATAATTTCAACTATCAATTAAAGTGTCTTCCTCTTCATCTAATTGGCTATCCTCCACCTCATCAACTCTTCTAAGAAAGATAGTCCAGCGCAAACTCATCAATCACATTATGATAGAAGCTAAAGTAGAACGAACATGTTGTGAAAAATCCAATGACGGTTCCTGAAAAAAAAAATGTTATAAAATATTCAAAAAATCTGCATGAAAAAATTAACAAGTTTATACTTCTTTTTATTCAAAACCTAGTCTTTAGTAGGAATACAATTCATAATAAACACCAGAACTCGACACCTTGTGAGTAGAAGGTAGAAGGCCAATATGTAACTATTCTCTAATTAAAGTAACTATTATCATGAAAACATGTTACTTGGACACGAATACCAACTAATATACATCATATGCACGAAGATTAGAGTATGATATGACAGACTAATCTAAAATTCCTCATTATAAATGTGTAATCAATACCAACATTAATAGGATTGAGGCATTCATCTTGGACACCATCTAGTATGATAATGGAATTATGAAAACATTATCATATTAGAAATTCCATATGGTGGCTTGAGCTTTGGTAGATATGGTAGCTATTGCTTGATTACCATAAACAAAGCTTAACAAGGTGTCAGTTTTTTTAGCCTTTTGAGCAATTAGGCATCAGACAGTAAAACTGAATTGTTAAAAAAATTAACCTCAAGACTCCAACCTTCTTTAGTCCGCTCCCCTGATAATACATACTGTTACACAAATAGAATAGACTACAAAGAAAAGTAGCAGACATCATTAAAAACCATTTATTCAGTGCCATCCCCACGCTTCTCACTCTTACAAGTTACAACTAGATCAGCAGTCAGCAACATTGCATGTAGTCTCCAAAAAACAATTTATGGCTATCTATTGCTTCTCTAAAGAGCACAAATTTTGCATCAAACTGCAATATATCTGAAACTTTACCTGAGGATCCATACACATATCAAGAGGCCCGTCACCAAGCACACTGAACCCTCTCTGAGGATTGTCCACCTAAAGAAACAGAAGAAAATAATATTAATATAATTAAGAAAACAATCTCCATTGAGGTTTGACCAAAGTTTAAAAATGCTCAACCACAAATTTTGGTGACGTAAGATGGGATAATTCCAGATAAAACACCACAGCACAAATTTGGTGAAGCAATATGAAGACTATAAAAAGTGGACAACGCTGTCATTAATAAAAAGAAAGAAAATACTTGTAAAGTTGTAAGTACACAGAATTAGAATTCTACATATATAATTTGGAAAACAAACCTGCATGGATGACATTCCCAAGTCCATTAAGATGCCATCAACACCGGCATCCCAATTAATCAAAATTTCAACCACTAACACATGTAATAGTAAAATAAAACAATAAAAAATGAAAAAAAAATCCTTCAAAAACCAATAAATCACGTAATTATAATAATGTATGAATAATTGAAAGAAACCCTACAAATAATAAAGATCATAGTAGAACTAAAATCAACAAGAAGCTAATAATCCGATTATTTAAAATAAACAAATAGCTAAGAATTATAATGGTTGGATTGACAGAAATTCAAGAAAGATGATGAGGAACTCAATTCTAGTTCAAATTCAAACCAGTAAGAACAACGACACCAGATCTAAATTCCTAATCATATATTCTAGTCAATGCATCAGTTAAATTAACATAAGCTACTAAATCATCAAAAAATTATTACATCAAGCGTTAGTCCTACCAAGGATGAAAATTTCAGCAGATGAATATATTGATCTAGCATCAAATAAAACATCAAAGACTACTTGGAAGCATACAAGCAAAGACTACTTGGAAGCATACAAGCAAGCATGAACATGACCTGTACAGTGTACAAGTCCTTTTTTATCACAAAATTGGATTAGAACTATTGAATGGCACTCTTGAGTAAGCAAAACAGTTTTTTAAGAGCTCAAAACCAATAGGGCACAATGCCTCATCTAGTTTTCAACGCATAGGTTTAAATCTTTTTCAATTAGAACTTTTAGCATCTCAAAACAGTTTTCACATGGAACATCATACTGAGGAGTTCTCAGAACTAAAAAATGTGCTTGGTACATTGTATAGTTAATTAGTTATAAAATGCCATTGGTGAGAACTGAATATCAAGAGCGCCTAGTTTACCTACTTTCTGCTTCCAGCACAGAACAAGAGATGGGAAGACATATTCAATACCCACATTCAAAGTAATGAGAGAAAGCACAACAAAGCACCTCGGATGAGAGAAAACACAACTACTTTCTTCTTCTAGCACAGAACAAGAGATGGGAAGACATATTCAATACCCACATTCAAAGTAATGAGAGAAAGCACAACAAAGCACCTCGAATGAGAGAAAACACAGCTAGAGATTAATTGCTCACAATTCCATTTCAAAACAAATATGATATCTCTATAGGTTCTTCTAAAGCACAAAATCATACTTTAGACAAAAAAAATATGATATGTTATAATTCACGTGCAACCAAGAAAGAAACTATTATATAGGCAGTAATTTGAATTCAATTCAAACAGCAATAAATGGTTTCTCAACATATAACATAGCCATTTTGATTTTTGCATCCTTAATTCCTCATTCTTGTCTTTCTACCTGCCTAAGTTCATATACTCATCTTTATATTAAGCATGTTATGCAGAAAAGTGACCTAAATAGACTTAACAGGAACCCTTTACATTGCAGATACTCACCTCGTGATATTCTCCACAATATAGCTTCTTGCAATACTTTAAGTTCAGCCTGCAGTCGGATGTCAAGATATAAAGCTGATGAAAGTCTTAAAGCATTTTAGAAAAATATTTAATTTTAACAACCTATTAATTTTGTCGACCCATTCTAAGCCTCGCTTCTAACGGGTCTCGACCTCTAAGGGAACACGACACAAACACCTCCCTAAGTACAGTGGTTCCACAAACGCTCGCAACCACGACACGTCATTCACGTGGCCAGCTACTTTCAATCAAGCATGTCTACAAGACAATGCGATTCAGAGATATACAACAACGAGTCAATCGTGCTACGTGCACCTTCACTGTGCACTAAATAAGACGACGCGACAACACACGCTTTACAAAACTTAACAAATTCAACTTGATAACTTCTTTCAATAACAATTCAATTATCACAGATAACATCATAACAATAATAACCTCATCAACTTATTCATGCTATACAATTATATCAAAGAAGTATGATATAACATCTCAGATTACACAATACAACATAATAATTAACATCAGACATACAAATAAAAGTTATCGTCTCAACGTAGATCGGCTAAAAAAACACAACAATTTCCGTCACGTATTTCGACAAATAATTATGGAGTTCTGATCTTTGAGATGATCGAGAACATCCTAATGCTACCCAAAGGGCCATTGTGTCTTAGGAAATTTTCTCTCTCACCTTAGATGAATTCCAGCTGCCTATTCCAACCTTTGCGTCCACAGTTCCGGCCACTCGTTCACCTCTGGTTCAAATCACACAAGCTTTCCCCAAACAAAATCAAAATCTTCACTCCCTCTTGCTCCCCTTCCCACGAGTTCTTCCTTCTATCCAATGACGATTTTCTAATTTTTTTCTAAGTGTGAAAAGGTATGGAAAAACCCATTCTAAAACTCTCTATTTATAACTATGAGAAATTGGCCATTCTACCCCAAAAATACAAGGGTCACACAGCTAGGAAGGGAGTGACTTGGTGGCTAAGTTCAGATAATTCCTAGACAACTACACAAATGAAGACTTAGTGAATTGCAACTCATTAAATGCTTACACAAAGAACTATGGATGATTTTCAAATGAAACTTGCTCCCAAAGTTTTTTTTTTTAAAATCCAAATCCTTCCTACTACTCCCCAAGAAGCCGTCCAAGCCTTGGAGAAGGGGTAAGAATTTTCCAACTTACAATAAATGCACACCTCACTTTTCAACCAATGAAAATCAAATTAAATAAATTAAACTTCAAAATTATTCCATAAAATAATTTCTGGACAGTGCAGCCAATCATAGGCCTCTAAAAATACATATTTTTATAACACAAATTATTTTTAAGTCAAATACATAACCGTAGGTCCAAAAATAATCTTTCCAAGTCAAATATACTCATTTTCGTACTGTACTCTGTATCAGATATAAAAATTTGAAAACTTCCAAATAAAATTTAAATTTTTATATTTTTGAATTCGACATTTCAATACGATCATTTTCATATAAAATTCATAATTTTTGGACTTACGGTTTGAAATTTATGAAATTTTGAAGTTCTAGAGCTATTTTCTTCAAAATTCATTCCATAAGCTTTCAATAATATAACTAAAATATTTATACATTAAATATTATTTTGGCCAATGAAATATTATCCATGAAATAATTTCATGCTAAAAAATATTTTATAATTCAACTTTTGAAAATAACTCAAACAAAATTCTTTTGGGCACCATATATATAATATATATGGTTTAATACATATACATATCTATATATCAAACAATTTATACACTTAGGACAAAATAAATTTAAATAAATTATCAAACAATAAAGGAAAATCACACATAAAATAAAAATAATCATATTAGATAAATTGTGCAAAATTGTGGGTCTCATATATGGTGACAAGAGCCCTGGGCTAGATGGTTTCAATTTCAGATTTTTTTTTCAATCCTTCTGGTATTTTCTAAAGAATGATGTTTCGAATATGGTGCAGGAGTTTTATTTTTCTAGTAAACTCCCTTTTTCTATCCCATTTTACTTTGTTGCTCTTATCCCTAAGGTGGCTTGCCCTAAAAAAAATTGGCTCGTAGTGATTATATTTTTACATTTGGTGATAGGTGTATGAACCCTATAGAATGCCTTAATTAAATGACTATCGTTGTCTTAACTTGTATTGTTTCCATTGTAAAAAGGTAGGGAGCTGGTGGTTGTGATTTCTAGAATTTGCTACACTCTTTTCTCTCTTCCCCTTACTTAGGATTTTTCCCTTTGGGTTTTTCTTATTAAGATTTTTAAAGAGGTGGAGGTCCGGTCATGGCAATGATTTGGCATGTGATTTTAGTGTCAGTGGTAGTTAGTGCTTTAGAGTTGTATTTGTTGTTTCACACTTTGTGAAATGGATTCATGTGCTTAGTTTTCTGTTGATGTGGGATATTTTAGCATATAATTGTATACTCATTCTCAAACCCTTCATAAAAGGTGCATTGTATATGTGCAATGATGTTTATGTAGCATTTATTTGTTAATATTATTCTTTTGCCTATAAAAAAAAATAGAGGAGTGCATGCCTTATGAGTATTTGTTGTTCATGTGATTTAACGGTACGGTGTAAGTCAAATTTTAATCAACTTTGTTATTTGTATAATTAAAGCTGATAACTTTTCTGGTAATTTTCATTCTGCAATACAAGTTAAAAACCGAAACTTTGGAGATGGAGGAACAGTACCATACACGATTCGGACTTCATATATCCTCCCAATGCTATACAACTTGTGTCCAGAATGACCCAGGAATCTATGAAAAAGACGGAGGCAACCAACTACTCAACTCTCAGAACAATGTCAACCATCTTTATCAGCTGGTCAGCTCCTCAAGATGGCTGGGTGAAACTTAACACAAATGGCGCTTCAAAAGGGAACTCCAAACCTGGTTATGGGGTTTTTTTCCGAGATAATACTGGCAAATGGATCATGGGTTTTTGCTACAACATAGGAATATGCACGACCTTTAAAGCGAAACATTGGGGAATCTATATCGGTCTTAAAATCGCATGGGAAAGAGGCTTCCGAATGCTTCAAGTGGAATGCGATTCTAAATCAGCTTTCGATCTTCTATCAAACAATCACTTTGTGTCTACTGACAATGGGCTTATCAAGTGTATAAAATCTCTCTTCAGGAGGGAATGAACTCTCCAGCTTCATCATACCCTTCGTGAAGGAAACTCCTGTGCTGATTACTTAGCGAACAAAAGCTTATCTTTAAGCATGGGATATCATACTCTTCAAGAACCTGATACTCTCTTAAGTAATCTTTTAGCTGCTGACTATAGGGGAGCGGCTGCCCCTAGATCTATCATTTCAGCTTAGTTTCTTCTTTTTGTTTTGGGATTTTGCCCCTTTGTTTCACAAAAAAAAATAAAAAATAAAAACTGAAACTTTGTGTGCTAAGAAACAAAGTCGTAAAAAAGCATAAAATCTTGGTAGTGTGGGTTATAAAATGTACGTTAGTGAAAAATCTGCCTAGCATAAAAACGCAGAAAATAACATTTTTGACATTCCTAAAATATAATTGTCGTGTCCTTAATCGAAATCAACCTTGAAGCTATGAAAGAACTTCAGGAATGATCTCAACCAAGATGTTAATATAGGACTCTTTTAGGATTTCTGTATATCTAGTTGGGATAAACAGGTTCTCCCCAGTCAACAATGTGTGTGCTAGTGTCAACTTAGGGATGAGAAGACGTACCTTAGCCCCTATAGCATGGTGGTTCTTATAGGGGATTACCTGTGTGTTCGTGGGCCTTTCTGATGAGGCTTGTGAAGAGGTAGAATTCAAGTAGGATTCGTAAAGGTCCTGATAAGGTTGCCTTCATAAATCCTGTACGTGATAAGCCCATATCTTTATCAAGTTTATCCAACAAGCTGCGTAAGACAATAGGGGAGGTCGTTAAGCTAAATGAGACTGTTAGGGATAAGGATAAGGTCGAATATCCTGTGCTCGGACCTAGTCTCGTAAGCTTATAACGCTCGCTGGCTGTCCATAGGCTCGGTACGATGCACCGAGCGAATGGTAACCCGTATGTCTTGCTCCAGTGTTTAACTGGTCAGATTAAAGTTACTTTGATGGACCAAACTACTGGTCCACTACATAAGCCCCCCAAGCTCGGTTGGGTGATTTGAGCCCTGCCGAGTTGAAGAGGTAAGTAAGCTTGTTGGCTTATCGTTCGAAAAGGCATGCTTTGCTGAGGAGAAGAGAGATCCGATTGTCTTGGTGTATTTGCAGAGCTGTCCTTTCGTTGATACGGAAAGGACCTCTCAGTTCTTCTTATGCTTCCACGTGTTCTAGCTATTACCGGGAAACGAAACGTTATGATTTCAAAACTTCAGAAAATTGCAGCTATACACTTGCAAGATGAATGGGCTTTTGTCGATTCGGCCAAAATCTTAGATAGTGGAGGGAAACTTCTGAAAGAAAAGTTAGGAACGGTTTTATAAATTCATTTATGGCAAAATTAGAAACTCATCAACTTCTTTTCTCTCACTTCTTGCCTTCCTGAAGAATCGTTTCACTTGCCATCCAACAGCAAATTCGAAGATCATCGAAGACATTCTTGCACCGATTCCACCTCTTCCTCTTGTACTAAGAACATTCCAAGCTCGTTGGTATTTCTATCATCATCAACTTCTTACTCACTCATCATCAAACAGGTAATGAACACATTCTTCTAACAAACCTTGACTATCTTTTGCTTTCTTCCTTGCAAGCTTATGAATACTGCATGCGTCTGTTCATGTAATCTGTTATGTGTATTGCACCTAGGATCTTCTTTATTGTGTTTTAGCACTAGCCATGCATCCCTTTTCTTGACTCTGAACGAATTTTAGGTTTTACTGGAAACTTTGCACTGATCATCTGAATACCCCTCTTTTTGTAGAAGCTCTTTGCCATTATTTGAGCGATTGTCGTGGGGTTTCTTAGGGTAATTTTATTCTTTTTGTTGTTCATAATTTCCTAGGGTTTTTTCCAAAGTGGGGATAAGCATGCATGAGTGAGGATTCTGTAAATTCCGATATACCGAGAACACATGAGGAAGAAAATCAAAGAAGCCGGATTGAACCAATTGTGACCCATTTTCCATGGAACTTGAAAGAGGCCAGACAAGGTGTTATTTACTATAGGATTGCTGAGAGGATAGAACAAATGAGGTTAAGGAGGCAACAGAGGGGTATACAGTATTTCGATTCGTTTGGGGAAGCTCAACCCAGGAAAGGGAGGTGTTCCCCAATCGATAATATGCATAAATAATTTGATCAGAAATAATCATGTTTTTAACTGCTTCTGACTCCGCGTGTGCCTCATTTTCCTCAGGTATGAAGCAAAAGTATGTAACGAATCCTGAACTTTATCCCCTTCCTCCAGATGCTGGTCAATACGATTGGGTTGATCGAGAAGTCGTAGGCACCCAATCAGAGCTTTCGACCGACGAGTCCTTGGAACAAACCAGAGCCATTATACTACCTTGTCCTGGAGATCGTAATGGAAACTTGTATTCAGTAAGCCCAGTGGGATCCAACGAAAGGATTTGCACTCAAATCCCCGAGGGAAGTACGGGTTTTTATTTCTATGAAGAAGTGATAACTCGCCTCGGAATTAGGATGCCCTTTACAGAATTTGAGATAGAAGTTTTGAATACGCTGAGAGTTGCCCCTTCCCAATTACATCCAAATGCATGGGCCTTTGTTCGATCCTTTCAACAAGTGTGCTCTGCAATGGAATGGTCTTGTACCATACCGACTTTCTTCTATTTATTTGCCCCGCAGGCTAATGCCTTTGAGAAAGGGTCCACAAAACGACCCTGGGTTTCACTAAAAGCGCGATCTGGGTATTCTTTGTTAACCAAGTATTCTGAATCTTGGAAGACGTTCAAACCTTTTTATTTTAAGTACAACTTTGTTGGGAATGGTGTTTGTTGGTTAACGAAAGCTGGTGAGGAACGACTGATTCCACGATTTCCTCTTCAATGGAGTAAGAGTTTCTTCAATCGTCGGATTGCTTCATATGGGTCGGAGTGGAAACAACTTTTCTAACATGAGAAGGAGGTATGCCGAGAGTTTGAAAACTACTTGGCCAAAAATGGGATGATAGAGACGAGGGACATAGTGAACATCCCCTCCAAAAGTGTCAAGGCTCAACTTGGTAAACTATTTCTCTTTGCTCTTTTCTTGTAAACTTGTTTAGATCTAATGGTTCTCTGTTTCTTTTTCAGACAAAATGGTGTCACGCATGGCTGCACTGCTCCAAGGAGGAAAGAAGAGAAAAGCTCCTCCAACGAGTGCGGCTTCAGGGTCATCAAGTATAAGCACTCCGAGCCTAAGCACTCCGACTCCCACTGCCTCTCCTGCTGAAGGGTCTCCTCGGCCAGCTCCCAACTTGGTCGTAGTTACTACTGCTGCAAGTTCACCGGCCTCAAGTGTCCAAGCCCCCTCTCCTCCTCTCCAACTAACTCGGCGTCGAAGGCTTGACAAAGGGAAAGAAAAGGTTTCTGAAGGGGCAAGTACTATAGCCGAGGAAACAAGTACTAGAGCAACATCTGATCCTACTCCTACTCCGACTCCACCAGTGGTTTCGGTGTGGAATCGTGATTTGGATGAAAAATTTCCAGAGTTTATATGCCCAGAATCTGATCATGTTCGGTATGATAACCTTAGTGCTTCTGAGTGGTCTCGTTACACTATATCGTTGACTAAATTTTTGCTTCGAGGTGCCAGTTTAACTCATTATCTGTCCAAGCATCCAGAAGATTTGTTTAAGGGCTTGAATGTTGAACAAAAGGAGACCCATGAATTGCAAGCCGCTCAAGAAGCCAGCTTATCGGACGAGCTGGTTCGAATAAGGACTGAGCTGAAAAATTTGAAGGCTGATCAAACTGAATTGATCAAGGAGCGAGATTCCCTGAAGGCTACACAAAAGGCTGCTGAGGACAAGAAGAAGGAAATTGAGGAGACTCTTAACAAAGAATTGCAAGTGAGCCGACTGAAGATCAAGGAGTTGGATTCCGAGGTGAAGAAATCTGTTGCCATTGCTGAGAAATTTAAAGAGAAATCGTCTTTAAGAAGAAGGTTGCGGCTAACTTCTATAACTGGGGTAAGGGTGTTGATGATTCCTTTGTTTCAGCGATCAAACAGATCCAGCTTTTGAATCCCGAGACTGAGTTCAGAGTGGTTGGTGTACACCCTTTTCATAGTGTACAAGATGGGAAGTTAATTGATATTGAGACCTAAGCCGAGATAGACTTGCAGGCAGAGAATCTTTCCAATCCTTTGGTGGAGTTGACTAAAACTCCTGATTTCGATGACAAGGATATCAGCTTATCAGATGATGAGGCGTGAACTTGGTGTGCTTGGTGGCCGGTTTCTAGTTGTTTTGATCTTTATCTTTCTGTTTGTTGGTAACATGTACAGGATGTGACATTTCTTTCTGCTGCTCATTGTATTCGAGCGTTATGCCTTGTTTATTTTGATCCAAACTTTTGTTGTTTCGGATATGGCTTTTAATTCATTTGCTGTTCAGCAAATGGTTTCGTTGCTTGATATGTTTTTAAACTGCCTTTTGTTTCGTATGTAAGTGCCACGTTTTTACTAGTGAACACTGTATGGATTTTCTTATTCGTATTTTCCGAGCGTAAACTCGGATTTGTTTGCCTAGTTTTTAAATGGGAATAGTGAGTGAGAACTCAGATCGCCGACTTTAGCCGAAGCGGGGTCTTTGGACCGCGAAGTTAGGAAGGTTATTCCTGAGTTCGGGTGTTCTTTCAGTACGTCGTTAAACTCTTGAAAGGAGCTGTATCTCGATCTTGTTCGGTGGCTAGCCAACCAAAATGAGTCGTACGCGGTTTCACAATGCATAAAGAAATCATGAACTTTTATTAATAAGAAAGTTCAAAGCTTGAATTTCTCAGAACTAAGAAATTCCTAAAAATTTGAACTGTAATCTATGAAGGGTGTTATCCTTCGTTATTTATTTCAATCTACTCTTGAGTAATCAATAAATAGACTAAAATATTCTCAAAACATAGAAAATAAAATGAGAGCTTGGTTGTAGTAAGCTCTGAGCTTGGCAGCGTTCCAACTGTTGTTGATATCTTTGCCCGAGAGAGTTTCCAATATGTATGCGCCAGTTCCAGTCTTCGCCTTCACTCTGTACGGACCTTCCCACTTTGGGCTCAGCTTTCCAACACCAGCATTTCCTTTACCAATATCTGCTCGGCGAAGGACCAAATCACCAATTTCAAAACTGCGCGGTCGGACCTTCTTGTTGCATTCTCGAGCTTGGCGTTCTTTCACCTTTCTTTCATGAGCTCCAGCAGCTTTTCGTATTTCATCAAGTAGTATGAGTTCATCGCTGAGCAAAGTGTTGTTAGTTTCCGAGGGACGCTCAAGCATCCTAAAGGTGGGGATTATCTTTTCGATCGGAATGATTGCGTCACAGCCGTATGTCAACCGAAAAGGGGTCTCCCCAGTTGAGGAATGTATGGTTGTCCTATGTGACCATAGAACACTCGGAAGCTTGTCCGCCCAGGTACTAGCTACTCTGCCAAGTTTCTTCTTTATACCGTCCAAAATGGTTTTGTTAGCTGCTTCGGCCAATCCATTGGTTTGCGGGTGTTCTACAGAACTGAAGTAGTGAATAATCCTGAGGTCAACTGCTAGCTCCTGAAAGTGAGAGGCTGCGAATTGTGATCCATTATCAGTGACTATAGAATGGGGCACTCCGAACCGAGAAATTATTTCCTTTATGAAGAAAGATTGAATTCGGGCTGTAGTAATTGTTGCTAATGGTGCTGCTTCAATCCACTTAGTAAAGTAGTAAATGGCTACAACCGCATATTTCAACTGTCCAGGTGCAGTAGGAAACTTTCTGATGATGTCCATTCCCCATTGATAGAAAGGCCAAGGAGCTCCGAGGGAATGTAACTCTTCAGCGGGCCATTGGTAAGTGTCACTGTGAAACTGACATTGAATACATTTTTTGACATGTTCCAAAGCATCTTTTTGTAATGTGGGCCAGAAGTATCCTGCTCGGATCACTTTCCGAGCTAGAGATTTTCCGCCCATATGATGGCTACAGACTCCACCATGGATCTCTTCGAGGATTTCTTCGGCTTGGGAGGGATTGGCACATCTAAGCATGGGTGAACCGAATCCTCTCTTATACAGGATTCCATCAAGAACTGTGTACTGGGCCGACTGCCGAACTAACTTACGAGCCTCTGCCTGATCTTGAGGGATTAAGCCATGTTGCAAATACGTTAGTATTGGATCCATCCACGATTGGTGTACCGATACCGCAAGGATGACGCTTGGTTTTGGGACAGTTTCTTGGATCAAAGTCTTGTTGTTTTCCGACCCCTTCGTGCTTGCCAGCTTAGATAAGATATCAGCTCGGGAATTCGAATCTCTTGGGACATGGGAGATATCAAACTCTGAGAAATAGGAGATTATTCGATTTACTTCTTCAAGATACTTCTGCAAGATGGGTTCCTTAGCCGAATACTGCCCCTTAATCTGAGAGACCACTAATTGTGAATCGCTGAATAACGACACCCGATTCGCACCAAACTCCTGAACCATTTTGAGGCCTGCAAGGATTGTTTCATATTCTGCCTGATTATTTGAGGTCTGGAATTCAAATTTTAACGAGTATTCCATGCAAAGTCCTTCAGGATTTTCAATAATGACGCCAGCTCCTGCTCCTTTCCTGTTGCTCGATCCATCCACATAAACTGACCACAAATCCTGAGGTGTATCCGTTGGAGTCTCGGTGAATTCAGTAACAAAGTCAGCAAGAACTTGAGATTTCATTTCCTTCCTCGGTTCATAGAGGATATCAAACTCAGATAGCTCTACTGACCATGAAACCATTCTACCAACGAGGTCAGGCTTATGAAGAACCTGCCTAAGGGATTGAGCTGTCCTGGCCATGATTCTATGAGCCTGGAAATATTGTCTTAACCTCCGAGCGGATATGACCAAGCAGTATGCGAGTTTCTCAAGTTTTTGGTACCGTAGTTCGGATCCCTGAAGTGCTCGGCTAACAAAATAAATGGGGGCCTCAACTCCGGAATCCTCTCGTACCAATACTGAACTGACTGCTACATCTGCCACTGACATGTAGAGAATAAGGTCTTCTCCGGTAAGAGGGCTATGAAGGACTGGTGGGCTGGAGAGATAGTTCTTCAACTGAACGAAAGCTTGTTCACAATGATCATCCCAAAGGAAGTTTTTATTTTTCCTAAGGAGTTGATACCACGGTAGGGCTTTTCGAGCGGCTTGAGATAGGAACCTGGAAAGGGCCGCCACTCGACCAGCGAGCTGTTGGACTTCTCTAAGATTGGTTGGACTTCTCATTTCTTGAATTGCTTTGCATTTGTCTGGATTAGCTTCAATACCCCTCTCGGTTAGCATGAAACCGAGGAAGGACCCTGCTGGGACTCCAAACACACATTTTTCAGGATTTAATCTCATGTTGTATTTTCTCACTCGGTCCAATATTGTCTTGAGATCTTGGGCATGGGTCTCTTGCTGTCTGCTTTTTGCAATGATGTCATCAATATAAACCTCCATTTTTGAGCCGATCATCCCTTGAAATACCTTGTTCATCATTCGCTGATATGTGGCTCCCGCGTTTTTCAATCCGAAGGGCATGACATTGTAACAGTATGTTGTCTTATCGGTGATAAATGCGGTTTCATCTTGGTCGGCAGGGTACATGGGTATTTGGTTGTAACCTGAGTAGGCGTCCATGAATGAAAGAAGTCTGTATCCGGCCGAATTGTCGACGAGCTTGTCAATGACGGGAAGTGGATACTGATCTTTTGGACAGACTTTGTTCAAGTCCGTGTAGTCGACACACATCCTCCACTTCCCGTTGGGTTTTTTGAATAAGACGGTGTTTGCTAACCAGTCTGTATAGTCGATCTCCCGAATGAAGCCAGCTCGGAGTAATTCGGAGACTTTTTCTTCAATAGCCGCGACCTTTTCAGCACTAACCTTTCTTTTGCGTTGTGCCACGGGTTTTGCCCCTGGAAGACTACTCAATTTATGGCAGACAAAATTAGGATCAATACCGGGCATATCGACCGAGGTCCATGCAAACAGATCCCTATTAGCAATTAGCATAGCGGACAGTTCAGCCTTGACATCCACAGGGAGATCCGAACCAATTTTTATTTGTCTGAGAGGATCATCATTCAACGCTAAAAACTCCCACTGTACCTTTGGAGTTGGTCTGTTTTTGTCAGATTCAGTGCGTACATCAAGGTCTGCCAAATTAATGTTTCCTTTTCTGAGGGGAATTCTTTCCAAACGATCCTGGTCCTTGTTTTTAACCTTGCCCAAACTTGCATTATAGCATTTTCGAGCTGCCTCCTGCTTGGCTTTGACTATAACCACCTTGTCATCCGTTCCGACGAACTTCATAGCCAAATGTACCGTTGAAACTATTGCACCGAATGCTTGTAAGGAAGTTCTTCCGAGGATGGCGTTGTAGGCAGCTGGGCAATCGACTACCAAAAATTTAATTATTTCAGTTCGGGCCGAAGGCTGTTGACCGAGGGTGACAGGAAGTTGAATGTACCCCTTCGGCTCGATGGTGTCTCCAGTGAAACCGATCAACTCGCTTTCAAACGGAGTGAGATTGCATTCCCTAAGTTTTAAGGCTTTTAACAAAGGGAGGAACATGATGTCCGCTGAGCTCCCTTGATCGATAAAGACGTGTTTTACTTCATCATTATCGATAAGGGCTGTGATGACCATGGGATCGTTGTGACCCCCCGTCCAAATCCTCGTCATTGAAGATAATCAGAACATTTTTCATTGATCTTTTAGAGATTGGTTTTTGGCTTACGGCTAAGATTTGGTTGATGTATCTCTTTCTGTCGGCTTTTTTCTCTCCCCCCGGCAAACCCTTCGGCTATAGTGTTAACTAAAAATTCATTGTTTGTTGGATTTGTGTCAGTAACCGAGGCGGGCTCGGTTTTCTGTCTTCCTGCATTCCTGTCGTCCGGTGATCTGCTTCTTTGGCGCTTAGACTTTACCGGTGAATGGGATCTGTTTTTGCCTCTTCGTCCTGCTGCATCTCTGATGTATTCTTGTAGCTTTCCATCTCTGATCATCTCTTCAATTAGATCCCTCAGCCAAATGCATTCATCAGTGGTATGTCCATACCCCTTGTGAAAATCGCAATATTTTGACCTATCACGCTGTGCGCCCTTTTGTTAGAATTCAACGTGGAAGAACGTTGAAGAGTTTTGGTGATGCCAAACAAGAACCTTTCAAAGTAAAGTGCAAGTCAAGTGTCAAGCAAGAAGCTTCAAGTGGTTTCCTCCCTTCCCTCATTAGGAATCAATGTAAGGCTAGAATAATTGTGTCACTTATGTTTAGGCCTTATTTAGAGTTATTGGAGAAGAACGTTTTAAATCTAAAGAATGTTTTAATTGCCAAAAGAGTTTTTCTATAAACGTGTTTTTAATGTCTTAATTGATTCACTGTGAAAATATATCTTGACAACCTATAGCTGGATTTCTCTAAAGTTGTGAAAATCTGTTCTTACAAGTTTGGACAGAGATAATCGATTACTCTTTCAAGATAATCGATTATTTATGTTGCATCATAGAAAATCCAGAGAGTATGTAATCGAGTATTTGAACCTGGATAATCCATTACTTTTTGTGTGAAAGTAATCGATTACTTGGCACAGATAATCGATTACTGGAGTTGCATCATATATTTTCCAGAGGCTGTGTAATCGATTAATTGATTAGTGTTAATCGATTATATCAGTTGCATCATATATTAAACAGAAGTGAAGTAATCGATTACATACATGTGATAATCGATTACTGAGTTTTCAAATGAATTTCAAAGTTTCTATTTTTAAAGGGATAATCGATTACCTCAAGTTTTATTGAAAAACGTGTCAGAATCATTTTGATTTATTTCCAGATTTGTTTTTATATAATTGATTCTGATTTATTTTCAAAATTTGAATTTGATTTTATTTTTGAAAATATTCCTTTTTGGTTTAAGATTCAAATCTTTTATTTTATTCTTTAAATCTATTTGATTTGATTTTGATTTCAAAAATATTATTTTATTTATTTGATTTCAGAAAATCAATCTTTATATATTTCCTGATTTGTTTTTGATTTGATTTTGAATTTGATTTATTTCCAAAATCGTTTTTGATTTGATTCTGATTTCAAATTCAAAATTCAAATGTTTTCAAATCTTTTATTTAAGAAAAGTTTTCTCTCTTCCAAAAATAATTCTTCTGATAATATTTTTGAAAAAAAATCCGTTTTCACGTTCTGTTCTTCTTCTTCTCCATACTCTCTAAGTTTTGGCCTATGCTATAGTGAAACCTTTATCCATATCCATTAGAACTTGTATTGTTGTATCAGTGTTATATAGAACACACTTTTGTTAGAAAGCCAAATTGTTGTATCCGCACTATCAAGAGTGCATCATAGTGGTTGTACCAAATCATTCATATTCGTAACCAGTGTTGTAAAGGGGTGTGTGACCCTTAGAGACTAGGGAGTGAATCTCCTAGTGCGGACGTGCTGTGTTCGTGTTTGTATGGTGAGGAACCCTTGTGTATTGGGTAGTGCTAGACGAACGGTGGGACACCTAGTAGTTAGGCTATCTGGTTGTTGTTGAGGTCCCTAGCGAAAGGAGGTTCCTAGTAGCTTGCGGGGCGCTCTGGTTGTATTTGGGGACGCGGGGGCGTCTTCGGTTTTTTAGTGAAAAGCTCAAGCGGGTCGCTTGGGTCTGGAGTAGGCCGGGTTTGCCGAACCAGGATAAAATCTCCGGTGCAATCTCTTCTATCCCTTATCTCTTTATTTTCTGTTGTTATATTTATTTGTTGTGCATCAAAGCGATTATTTTCATAATAATTAATTTAAAGGATTTTAAATTAATTAGCGCGGTAACAATTTTCGTTGTTTTGTTTTATGTGTATCCGCGCATATTAGTTTTTCATAATAGTATTAATATTATTCGCCTAAGCGCAATTGATTTTCAACATTTTATTGTTTTCCGCTGCAAAATCTCTTTAAGTTTGTTGAAAAAGTTTTAAATCGAATATTTTCCAATGTTTTCGTAAACACCCAATTCACCCGCCCTCTTGGGTGACGGCTGCCAATCCTAACAATTATTCTAACAATTGGTATCAGAGCTTCGTGCTCTGGTAAAGGCCTAACAGCCTGAGTTAAAGATCCGTTGTAGATTGGCAGCATTGGGATATTTTAATTGTTTTTAATATGGAGGGATTTTCATTCGATGAAGCACCATTTTTTGATGGAAATAATTTTCATTATTGGAGTGCTAGAATGAAAATATTTCTTCAATCTATTAGTTTTCGTTTATGGCATATTGTTTTTCATGGTTTTGATCAAAAACATGTTTTAAATGATTTTGATGAAAAATCTTTTTCATTCAATATTCAAGCTATGCATATTTTAAGAAATGCTTTAAATGTTGATGCATATACTATAACTGAAAATATTTGAATGCCAAGGAAATTTGGGACACATTGAATACACACTATGCTACTAATGATCTTCATGGAAGTGTTAGTGTCCACAGGAAAAAGGAGGAGAAGGAACAAGAAGAAAATGATATTGAGCATGAGATATCAAACTCCCTGGATGAAGACTATGATGATGAAACAGAAAGTGTGGGGAGTAGTTCATCATGTGATGAAGTTGAATTAGAGAGACTATTTGAAAGCTTCATGGACTCAATGGAGGATTCAAGGTTTTCGGATGAGGAATCAATGGCAGATGAACATGAAACATCCGATCACTTGGCTCATGAGGACCATGAGGTAACTTCAATTATTCCCTATTTTAAATTTCTGCAATATTCATTTAATGAGTTACATGGTGATTTGACACATTTGGAAAATAGAAACTTGAACTCTTTACAAAAATTATCTCTAATTGAAAATGAAATCAATATTTTGAAAAATAGAGATATTTTTGATAAAGAGATATTTTTAGAAAATAGCTCCTCAACCATTTTTGAAAATTGCTTACATATTGAAAAACAAGTTGAGGAAGCACTTTTTGAATGTAGTAACATTGAAAAATCTAGTTGCTCAAATTCTTTACTTGATGAAATTAAAAATAACGTGGATATCCAAAAATCAAGTAAAGTCGTTGACAATAATTTTTTTCAATGTGAAGTCAAAAATAGCAAGTTTCATGAAAATAATTTTGAAAAAGTCAAACCATCATCCAAACCCATTATTTGCAATTATTGTGGTTGTTTAGGACATATTTCTCATTTGTGCTTTTATCGTAAAAATTTTAATTTGCGAAATAATTTGCAATGGGTTCCAAAGGCTTCTAAGGAACCTAAGACTAACCCCAAAGGACCCAAGATGAAATGGGTACCAAAGTGTTCTCCTAGTATTTCAAATGTGCAAAATTCTATTAAAAAGGATGAACCAAATGGAGAAGAAAAGGGGAAAGTATCAAGGATGATTTCCAAAAGGCCAAGGAATAGATGGAATGGTCAAAGGAGGAAGATGCTCCCAACCAAAGCTTCTCACATGTCTAAAGGTGAAATGAAATGGTCTAGGACCTCAAGAAAGAAGCAATGGGTAAGGACAAACGCCTCCTTGATCAACAACAAGTCCAAGGTATCAAATTATCATTCCTACTATAACAACGACTACACAAAGGTATACCTGGACTACTCTATTTTTTTGCACATACCAAGGTGTATCATGAGTGCTGACTTATTTTTTTAAAATCTTTTATCATGATCACTCCTTGGATAAAATAAATCATGTGTGTCTTGACTTATTTGAAAACCTTTTTTTTGGTTTGCACCCTGGTATCCGACCCATTGGGCCGACTAATCCAGTTCGAGGGGGGTCCCGGGGTTAAGGTTTTATTCCTCTCCCAACGTTGTTGCGGGGGATCGAACCGTGGTTCGCCCTACCAAGTGCAGCCCCTGGCACCACTGCACCAACAGCTCGTTGGTATTTGAAAACCTTTTTAAGCACATGATTATATTTTTTGTGCATTGCATTATTTTTCTCCATATATTGAGTTGTATCATGTGTGTTAAAATATTCTTAAAATTCCTTTTATCACATGAATACACTCTTTATGTGTTGATGCCATGTCATGCCATATTAGAGATATATATTGATATAAGACATGCATTTGTGTACATGAGCATATTTTTTAAGTGCATTTGACTATGTTGTCCTTCATGTGCTTCATTTTTTGAAGAGTCAAAATGCCTATTTATGCTTGTGCTACTAATCTATATGGATCCATGTTTTTTGGATACCAAAAGAAATGTTCCTAAGTATTTTTACAGGCAATGTCTCAAGTACAAGAGAAGGTATGTGCATTGAAATGAAATGAAAGAATTCCAAAGGAGGAATTAAGACTCTCCTTCATCATGATGCTTGAGGAAAAATACTAAAGAAGGGAAACATATTAAAAAGGTGGAGACTTCCTTCAAGGCAAAGAATGGAAAAACTCCTTAGGGAAGAACCTCACAAATACACAAGATTATTACATGTGATAGCCTCTCCTACGATAAGTATCACTGGTCCTAATTTGTGCTTAAAAATCTTGTGATACTTGTTTATGTGATATATGCCTTATATGACAATATGTGCTAAATTGAATATTTTTTTGTCATGGCATATAGTATTATCATCTTTTGATGATGCATTTTTTTATCTCCCTTTTGTGTTATGCCTGTTTTTGAAAAATCCTTTTAGAAAGGGGGAGAAAAATATTTTTTGAATATTTGCATTGAAAACATGTTTTGTATTTCCACTCCGTTTTGACATCATGCGCTTTTTAAATTGTTTATTGGGAAAAAAATTTTATCCCATAATTCTTTTTGCTGATGTCAAATAGGGGGAGAAATATTGATATAGAAAATTATGAATATTGTGCTTATATGTTTGTTTTGCTATTTGATTCATAATTTCTCTATAATGATTTGTCATCATCAAAAAGGGGGAGAATTGTGGAAATATGTGATTTCCCCTATGCCTAGTGCATTGTGTTTTGATGATAACAAATCATGCTATTTGTTTTACCTTTATTCTGCCTATATTTGACTAAGTGTATTTACAATTGCCCATTATATATTATCTTATGCTTGACTGACTTGGGCGTTAGAGATATTACTGTGCAGGATATTGGAAACCTTGAGGTTGATGCCAAAGTTCTATAATTGTTTTATTTATTGATTATGCATCAATTCAGGGGGAGACATTGATATTCCTATGTGTGAGGGGGAGATATATTTTTTTATATATGCATACTGCTTTAACCCTTGTCTTGCAGAGAATAGGTTTGACATCAACAAAAAGGGGGAGTGTTAGAATTCAACGTGGAAGAACGTTGAAGAGTTTTGATGATGCCAAACAAGAACCTTTCAAAGTAAAGTGCAAGTCAAGTGTCAAGCAAGAAGCTTCAAGTGGTTTCCTCCCTTCCCTCATTAGGAATCAATGTAAGGCTAGAATAATTGTGTCACTTATGTTTAGGCCTTATTTAGAAATATTGGAGAAAAACGTTTTAAATCTAAAGAATGTTTTAATTGCCAAAAGAGTTTTTCTATAAACGTGTTTTTAATGTCTTAATTGATTCACTGTGAAAATATATTTTGACAACCTCTAGCTGGATTTCTCTAAAGTTGTGAAAATCTGTTCTTACAAGTTTGGACAGAGATAATCGATTACTCTTTCAAGATAATCGATTATTTATGTTGCATCATAGAAAATCCAGAGAGTATGTAATCGAGTATTTGAACCTGGCTAATCCATTACTTTTTGTATGAAAGTAATCGATTACTTGGCACAGATAATCGATTACTGGAGTTGCATCATATATTTTCCAGAGGCTGTGTAATCGATTAATTGATTAGTGTTAATCGATTATATCAGGTGCATCATATATTAAATAGAAGTGAAGTAATCGATTACATGCATGTGATAATCGATTACTGAGTTTTCAAATGAATTTCAAAGTTTCTATTTTTAAAGGGATAATCGATTACCTCAAGTTTTATTGAAAAACGTGTCAGAATCATTTTGATTTATTTCCAGATTTGTTTTTATATAATTGATTCTGATTTATTTTCAAAATTTGAATTTGATTTTATTTTTGAAAATATTCCTTTTTGGTTTAAGATTCAAATCTTTTATTTTATTCTTTAAATCTATTTGATTTGATTTTGATTTCAAAAATATTATTTTATTTATTTGATTTCAGAAAATCAATCTTTATATATTTCCTGATTTGTTTTTGATTTGATTTTGAATTTGATTTATTTACAAAATCGTTTTTGATTTGATTCTGATTTCAAATTCAAAATTCAAATGTTTTCAAATCTTTTATTTAAGAAAAGTTTTCTCTCTTCCAAAAATAATTCTTCTGATAATATTTTTGAAAAAAAATCCGTTTTCACGTTCTGTTCTTCTTCTTCTTCTCCATACTCTCTAAGTTTTGGCCTATGCTATAGTGAAACCTTTATCCATAGCCATTAGAACTTGTATTGTTGTATCAGTGTTATATAGAACACACTTTTGTTATAAAGCCAAATTGTTGTATCCGCACTATCAAGAGTACATCATAGTGGTTGTACCAAATCATTCATATTCGTAACCAGTGTTGTAAAGGGGTGTGTGACCCTTAGAGACTAGGGAGTGAATCTCTTAGTGCGGACGTGTTGTGTTCATGTTTGTAGGGTGAGGAACCCTTGTGTATTGGGTAGTTCTAGACGAACGGTGGGGCACCTAGTAGTTAGGCTATCTGGTTGTTGTTGAGGTCCCTAGCGAAAGGAGGTTCCTAGTAGCTTGCGGGGCGCTCTGGTTGTATTTGGGGACGCGAGGGCGTCTTCGGTTTTTTAGTGAAAAGCTCAAGCGGGTCGCTTGGGGACTGGAGTAGGCCGGGTTTGCCGAACCAGGATAAAATCTCCGGTGCAATCTCTTCTATCCCTTATCTCTTTATTTTCTGTTGTTATATTTATTTGTTGTGCATCAAAGCGATTATTTTCATAATAATTAATTTAAAGGATTTTAAATTAATTAGCACGGTAACGGTTTTCGTTGTTTTGTTTTATGTGTATCCGCGCATATTAGTTTTTCATAATAGTATTAATATTATTTGCCTTAGCGCAATCGATTTTCAACATTATATTGTTTTCCGCTGCAAAATCTCTTTAAGTTTGTTGAAAAAGTTTTAAATCGAATATTTTCCAATGTTTTCGTAAACACCCAATTCACCCCCTCTTGGGTGACGACTGCCAATCCTAACAATTATTCTAACACCTTTCTTAAAGACGGAGGTCTTTGGGCAGAGCGTAAGTCGGTCTGCATCGTTTCCCGAAGGATTTGACTTCTGGGAACAGTCAGAGGAGTGTACTCCTGATATTTGTTCCTCGGAGGTGGCCTTCGGTCTCGATCGTTTCTGTCATGTCTTCCACCAAAACGTTCGTCACGTTTTTGTTTGTTTTGACTTTGAGGGTCAGTTCGCTGCCGATCTTCTCTGAATTTCTGTCCTTTGTGGAATTCCTCCAAATTGACGAATTTATTTGATCTCTGTCTGAGCTCGGCCATATCTTTTGGAGGTTTTCTGATTAGCGATTTTCTGAAATCCCCAGGCTGCAAACCTTGTGTAAACAATAACACCGCGACACCAGGTTCCAGCTGAGGGACTGAACTAGCCTCAGTATGGAAACGTGAAAAATAATCTTTCAAGGGTTCATCTTGCTTTTGGGTAATTGCCGCCAGTGTGTGATCGGATTTTGGTTGGATGCAACTGGCTGTATATCTATTCAAAAAGACTCGTTTCATCTCCTCCCACGAATTAATAGAATTTCGAGGGAGAGATGAGTACCAGCGCAAAACCGAGGGCTCAAGGGTCATGGAAAAAGCTCGACACTTCATCCGATCACCGCCTCCGTAATATTTCATTGCCCCCTCGTAAGAAACTATGAGGTCAACTGGGTCAGTTAGGCCATTGTAATGTGGTACGTTGGATGGGCCTAAGTACCCTTGAGGGGTTTCAAATTCCATGATGTACGGGGTAAAAGGATGACCAGGGTGAAAATCACCTTGACCGTGATTTGTGACTGGGTTGGTGTGAAAGTTTTGGGGTGGAGGGGCTTGCATCACGGGAATAGGTTGTGGATCTAAAGGTTGTGGTATTTGGTTATTGGCTTGTTGGACAGTAGGTTGGTTTTGAGTAATTCTCGCCATTGCCTGTTGTTGGAGGTCGGCTATGGCTTGTCCTTGTCGCTCAATTAAAGCTGTTTGTCGGTTGAGTATATTAATCATCTCTTGCTCGCGAGCACAAGCAAATGCAGAGGTGGCATAGGATCTACTAGTGGAGTGGGCTCGTCGGGAGTTACTATGGGATGTTCTTCCTGGGTTCAATCTAGTACTGGGGGTTACGCTTATATGGTCAGGGTTGGGTTGGACTGGCAGATTTGGGGTTCGGTGAGTATTTCTCCCGTGGTGTGCTCGGGTTCCAGTAGATCTGGCTGTATTATGGGTGGTTGGGGCAGTGCTGCTTGAATTGCCATGAGTGGAGGGGGGTGATGTAGGAGGAGGTGGGGGTGGCGGCGAAGGAAGTAAATTCCGTAAGGTTTGGAGTGGTTGGGGATTTGTCCCGGTTCTATGCTGAGAGGATTGTGATGGTTGAGAATTGGCGGGGTGATTTTGGCTTTGTGAATTATGAGGAGGATGCGGATTATTCCCAGTTCCAGAGTGAGATGTACGGGGTGGCTGCGAATTAGTTTCACGATTTTGATTAAGAATATCTCGCAGGTCACCAGCAGGTTGTGGCTGTTGATCATTATTGCTAATGTTTCTGGGTCTGCCACGAGTGCGGCCAATGCGATCACGGAGATCACCAACTTGGCTCCTTGTAGTGACCATGGTGGTGGTGGGAATGATATATTATTCAATTCCCACAAACGACGCCAATGTCGTGTCCTTAATCGAAATCAACCTTGAAGCTATGAAAGAACTTCAGGAATGATCTCAACCAAGATGTTAATGTAGGACTCTTTTAGGATTTCTGTATATCCAATTGGTATAAATAGGTTCTCCCCAGTCAACAATGTGTGTGCTAGTGTCAACTTAGGGATGAGAAGACGTACCTTAGCCCCTATAGCATGGTGGTTCTTATAGGAGATTACCTGCGTGTTCGTGGGCCTTTCTGACGAGGCTTGTGAAGAGGTAAAATTCAAGTAGGATTCGTAAAGGTCCTGATAAGGTTGCCTTCGTAAATCCTGTACGTGATAAGCCCTTATCTTTGTCAAGTTTATCCAACAAGCTGCGTAAGACAATAGGGGAGGTCGTTAAGCTAAATGAGACTGTTAGGGATAAGGATAAGGTCGAATATCCTGTGCTCGGACCTAGTCTCGTAAGCTTATAACGCTCGCTGGCTGTCCATAGGCTCGGTACGATGCACCGAGCGAACGGTAACCCGTATGTCTTGCTCCAGTGTTTAACTGGTCGGATTAAAGTTACTTTGATGGACCAAACTACTGGTCCACTACAATAATCAACTCAATTGTATCTCAAACTTTGGGTTATAATTTGCGAATATGTATTCTTTCCTATTATCTTTTCCATTTTCCACCTCTCCATTGAATGATTTCCCATTGCTTCTCAAAATAAAAAAGTATATTAAAAGAAAAACATTTCTGCCAAATTAAATAAGATGCATACGATGACAAATGAATTTGCGTAGACCAGAGCCCAAGTGCATAGGAAGCAACCGGAAATGCAGTCGAAAAGAGGAGAGATCTAGGAAAATAATTTTATAAAACACATGCATCTAGACGTTTGACTGCGAAAATGCTATTAATTATTATGATTTATGAATGTGCATGATTCCTTGCTTCCCCCGCACACAATCTCATCCCCAATTTACTTCTGGTTGCCTTGGATGGCTTAATCTCAGCCTTTAGGAATGAGGATAAGAATTTTGAAAATAGTAACAAAGTGTTGCAAGTTTAAATTCATCATCTTTTAAATATTTAAGATTTAGTTTTTCTATGAAACACAATTTTTTTTAATCTTTTATCTTGAAAATCCTTTTTATTATATATATATATATATATATATCCTATACTTAACCAAATTATACATATCAAGAAATATAATTATTTTTCTAAATTCTATAATACTAATATTGTGTAATATTACAATTTTGCCTTCTCATTTTTTTTGAAAAATTCTTATTTATTAATGAAAAAAATATATATAATCAAAGTATTTAATAAGAGCAAAAAGGCAATAAATGATGTATAGAAAATAAAAAATGACTTATAATAATTATGATCAAGAATATCTTCTAAAAGGTGACCTATAATAATGATCAGAAAGAATATTATTTTTTATTGTTTTCTTAACCTTTTTAAATGAATATTTTTATTGGAATATGATATATTGAAAGATTATAAAAATTAAGTATTTAATTCTAAAAAAAATATCTATTTGACTTAAATTAATTTTTTTATTTATTTATAATTCTGTTAATATCAGTTATTAGAATAAATTAATTAAATATAATAAAAAAACTCTAAGAATTTAGTCAATCATTTCTTGACATACCAAATATTATATCAACTTATTTTTCTAAACTTTTTAAATAAGCTAAAATGAGATAGGATGAAAAGATAATTGAAAAAAATTGAAAAACAAATGGACTCTCTTTTCTTTATGAACAAAACACATTTTTTGTGAAAAAAAAAATTATGTTCAGCCATATCACATCTACTATACTTATATAAAAACATCCCTTTTCGAGACTACACATTTGTCAGAGAAATTTTCGAGGTATCACGTTTATTCGCTTAAGGAATACTCGCACAAGAGCATTTGTAGGTAGATAACGTCGTCTTTAATCAAAATTATAATTTAAAATAAAATTAAATAAATTATTTGTCCAAAATTAATATTTAAAATTAAATAAAGTGGAATATGTGGAATCATTATCCTCATTTGTTTAAAAAAAATCATGATCCTCAAAAAGATGATGATGCTTGAGTTCATGATAAACCCAAATATCTTTTTAGTTATCACATATTTCAAACTATAAATATGATGATTTCTCAAGTCATGAAAACCACCTTCTTCGTCATTCTCCTCTCTTTTTTTTTTGTTCATGAACCATCGCTTCTTCCAATGTGTCACCATATAAGTTGCAATCTCACTGCACGCATTCATCATCACCATTGCAATTTTGCATTGACAGAAGCTTCATCTATAACAATGAATATATAAGAAAAAGGTAAGTATTATTACATTGTTAAATATTTTCGTCCTCAAAACATAATTCATTATTTTTAAGATCATCTCATAATTCATTATTTTTAAAGGTCGCGTCGTCTCAGTATATCACTGTTCACTGCCGTCAACACAATACTGTGTAATTAAATTTTCATAAAATCTTAAATGATGACCGCAAAATTACAAAGTTCTACGATACGTGCTTTAATAGTAATGACCACTCTATTCAAAATCTGCTATCTAACTTAGTTACAATGCAAAAAAAACCAGAGCATGTACTATTATTAATGTGCTGATAGATATAAATAAGCAAATGCCTCTCATTGTTAGAAATTCGGGGTAAAAATTAAGTTAAATAGATTATTCAAATTTTCCAAATCATTATTCCAACAACATTAAAATCTCATCATTAATTATATTTAGTAAATAAATTAAAATTAAAATCCTATAAATAAGTCCTATAATATATTAAAAGATAACAACAACATTAAAAAAAAACAGGATACAAACTACATATCCAAAGATAAAACAACTAATTTAATCTAAATCTCTTCCTACTTTTTTCTGTAACCACTTTATCTGAATGTATTATAGAGATAAATTTATTTGTTTTTTTTATCATAATAATTATGAAAAAATAATAATTAATATAAAAAGTTTTATATTAAAAAAGGAGGGATTAATCTATAAAAAAATTTAGGGATTATTTGGTTAGGATATTCGAGAATAAATTTTTTTGATGCTACCACAAATTACAAATACGAGATAGATTCAATACTTATAAAACATATAAGAAAAAAAATTTGCATGTTTAATCTAGAAATTTCCACGTAATCCATGATATTAAGATATGGGCAGTGTTAAAAAAAAAGGAAAAGAAAAGAAAATAAAGATTAAGATCCGATAAGATAAATATAATCATAAAAAACAATAAAAATATTTAGTTTGAGATAAGATAAAACTTGAGATAAAATAATTGATTAAAAAGATAAAAATATTTAATTATGATTAATAACAAAAGATGTGATAATCATATATAAAAAAATACTAATTGTGCAAAAAAAACTATTTCATCAATCACATAAATATAAAAAAATCATGTTCAATTATGATTTAATATTTAGTTATTATAATAAATTTGATAATCATATATAAAAATGTCAATTTATCCCTAAAATAAATAAGGAATATATCATATAAAAAGTGTTACATTATTTTTTATTCATACGAAGAAGTACAAAATTTATCAACAAGATCATTTAGATTAATTTTTTTAAGTATAGGGTTTGGTTTGAACTCCTACCTTTTTATATAATTATTTTTTGTTGTTTTTTTAATAATAATCTTTACTTTATATTAAAATAATAATAATATTTCATTTAAATATTTAATATAAAAAATTAAAATATCAATAATCCGTGCATTGCACGGGGTAAGAGCTAGTGTGATATATTCTAGTATCCAAATATAATTATTCAAGAACCCAATTTTTTTTAAAATTATTTTTTGTTCGAATATGTACCCAACAAAACATACTTAGTACCGATACCAGGTATGGATACATATCCGATACATGCAGAGAGCAAGATAGAAATACATATGCTTTAAGCATTATATTAACTTCAATCACTCCCCATTTAACCAAATCCACGAAACCTCACCGCAATCAACAGTTCAACACCAGTCATAAACTATCATGTACATAATTCGTTGAGCCACGGATTTCGAATCACTGTTCAAAATATGTATTATGATTTATGAGTGAGTGAGTGAATACCAAGTGAGAGGAAATATAAAATTTGAAATAACATTTTTTTAAAAAAGAATACATTTGATTAGAATGAACCATTTTCAGTTTCTATTATTTCTTAATTAAAACAATTTTTATCCAACAAAATCACTTTCTCAGGTGCAACAAATAAAATTTAAAAACAAATTTCTAATGTGAGGTATTCCCATCCAAAGCGTTTATAATGTTTATAATGTTTGACATCAAGTGGATTAGTCTAGACATACACAATTAACATAGAATAACAAAAAAATCAAAGACTAAATAGAAAATAGAATACATGTTGAAGTTGGGAAAAAAAAAACTATAGAAGTCATACATGTTTTGAATGGAAATTTTTTGATAATAGCATGCCATGTGTCCCTTGGAACTTCTTTTTCTTATATGTGTTGAAAATGCAGAAAAATCATAAAAATCATCTTCATGTAATCCCCATATATATAAATATAGATTTAATGGTCTATTTGGTCCCTCAAAGATAAATGGGGCATCAACTTAGTCCCCTCTAAAGATTTTGAGAATAAAAAATACCCCTCAAAAATTAAAGTGGCATCTTGTTAGTCTTGTCGTCGACTTTTGTTAATCCTGCCATCACGAAATCATACGTGTCAAGTTACTGAGATATGTGGCTCCTCATGTGGCATCGGATTATGGCCAACATTGTAATACCAACATTTTTTCCCATTTTAATAAATCAATTTTTGAGAATTTTTGATTGGGCAGTTATTTTTGAATTTATATAAATTCGTTATTTGACTTTAATTTACGAATGAAAATAATTATTTGGAATTTATTTTTATAATGGTGGATTATTCCATTTTGTTTTGTATTTTGAAGGAATTATTATTTATCGATTTATTTGATTACGTAACTTTGAAAATTCATAACTTTTGATCTGTAAATCCGAATTTGATGAATTTACAGTCAAAAGGATCGTATTAAAATGTAGAATTTATTTCTGTAAAGTTTAGAATTTATTTTTCTCACAAAATATTTATTATTTTGGGAAGGTTATAATAATGTTTTATTTCGGTGAGTTGACTAATGATTTTCAAGAGATATTTATTGTATTGGAAAAATATTATTTTCTGATGTGATCTATACGGTTTTTAGAATTTATTTTGTGCATGTTGAATTTTTAATTGTTAGACATTGCTTTATGAGTGCACAAGACCCTAGGGTAATCCAATTAAACATACCCTACTATAATTAAAGTGTAGTCACCCTACATGCACCCTATAGGAGACAAGTCATTAATTGCCCTATCCTAATTAAACTCCCAACCAATGCATGTCACTACATCATTTAATTACCCTATCCAATACTAACCTACATAAACCTACCTATATGCTATAAACTATTACACATAATCATGAAATAAAATGCAAAGTCCCAACCCCCTATTTTTATGACCAAAACTGTGAGGGAGCATGGCTTGGGAGAGAAGTCTCTTCATTTTTCTTGTACCCCAATTTTAATCAATGCACCCCACCTTATGGCCCTATTATAAATAAGCCTTCCACCCACACATTCTCATTTTGCTTCTTGGCATTTTAAGAACAGAAAAGAAAACCTAGAGAGAAGAAGAGAGGAGGCCGTGGGGGTAGCTAGGGAGAGGAGGAAGAGGACTTGATTTTTTCTAAGGCATTTTCAAGCTTCCTTGGTATTAATCTCGTTCTCTAGCTTATGTTCTTTCTCTTTCCTATTCCATTTCTTCCTTGTTCTTAATGTTTTCGGTTTTTATAAATTTTTGAGTATAAGATGTTAGTTTGTTAATGCATGTTGATTTTTATTAAATATCAATGCTTTTCAATCCTTAATATGCATATATTTAAGTTGGTGAATGAAAATGGGCCATGTATGAACCATGGAGGTTCCCACGGTTTTGTTTCCCTTTGGTACCCATATGATTTTTATCTTTTCTTTTGACTTGGAATAAAGAAATAAAGAAGGATTTTGTTGATCTTAAGGTGTATTAATTTGTGTTACAAGAAATTTTTGCTTTTTCCTCTATATACCATTCGGCCAAAGCAAGAAACAAAGGAAACAAGATTTTGTTTTTGATGCATGTTGAGTTTTTGTGTTCCTTTATGATTTTTAAGCCCTAAAATGTAAGGATTTTAAAGCTTAAAGGTTGAAATGAACATGCATGAAACAATAGGGACCATACGGTTTTTCCCTCAATTTTACCCAACTGTATTGATTTTGTTTTAATGATATGTTTGGTGTGTATAATAAAGGAGTAAGCTTTGATTTTTATTGATTTGGAAGAATGTGTTTATGTGTTGTTTTATTTGCAAAAATTCCTCATTTTCTTCCTTGACGATTCGGCCAAATAAGGAAAAGAAGGAAATAAAATTGATTTTTAGTGATTGATTGATTTTGAGTTAGGATCTTTGATTTTTAGTTACATGCATGTTGGAATTTAAGTATAAAATGAATAAAATAGACATGCATGATAATCTTAGGTCTATACGGTTTTATAGTCATTGTTGCTCTAATGATTTTTTTTCATTTTAGTGCCTAGAATTATGTTGGAGCAAAAGGATGAAAAGTGGATTTTTAGTGTATGTTGTGTGTTGATTAATTGGTATAAAAATCTCTAATTTTCTTATGTGTAATTCGGCCTAAGCTTGTTAGTTAGGGAAATTGATTTGGTTTGATCATGCATGTTGTATTTGAGTTAAAATAACTTGTTTTGATGCTTATTAATTTGGTTTTTAGAAGAAAAATAATTGATGAGTTGATTTTGTGATTGATTATGTGATGTATGTGCTATACGGTTTTATAAGTGAAAATGCCTAAGTATAGAAATTGATCTATGTTCTTGAATTATTTGATTAAGTGCATTTGGTTTAGGTTTGAATGAAAATGATTAATTATATTGATTTGAGTTGTTTGAAAGGAAGTTAAATGAGGTTAGAACATGAAAATGAATTCAAATAGGTTTGAAAAATGGTTGTTTGCATGAGAAAATGTGTGGCTGGAAAAATGTGACTTTGGTGCATGATAGTGTGTGTTTGGAGTAAGAATGTGACCCTTTAGGGGCTGCATGTTTGTGAATGGAATAGAAAATGATATGATGTTCCTATGCTGAATTTTTTAAAAACATGTTGCTTTAGCTTGTAGGCGGTCTTGATAAATGATAGTTGTGCTAATCCGATTGCCTTGAAAATTTGATATGTTGCTCTTGATATGATTTAAATGAATTCTGGAAAATTTGGAGTGGTTTGAAATTGTTTTGATATTTTAAATGAATTTGATTTGTTAAAGAATGTTTGAGAAAAACTTGTGTTTTCAATTGCAAAAGGCTTAATTGAAAAATGTTTCCTCAAGTTCAATACCTATGAAACTTAGTCACTGTTTTCATAATGATAATTTTAGTGCCTCTGAATTTTTATGTGATTTTTAGAATTGATTTACTAATTGTATTAGAGTCATTTTTGTGAAAACAATTTCGGAAAAATAAGCTTTTTGGGTTAAAAGTGAATAGAATTTTGAACTTAACCAACTCTAAATGACTTGAAATTTTTGTGGTAGTTTCTTAAACCAGTCTTTAGGTTCTCTGTAAAATTTGAAGATATTTGGAGTTGAATTGATAATTTTTCTAATGACAAAACAGTGAACCATTTGGTTCATATTTTTCAGACTAAGTTCCAAATTTAATTGAAGAAGTATGACTTAAACAACTCCAAATAATCGGAAATTTTTATGAGATGGTATTAACTATATGAGGAAGGTTTGTACCAATTTTCGTGTTATTCAGAGTTTATTTGCTATTTTTAATTGTTGCATTTTGGCCTCAGGTTAGCAACATACCTGTTTGGATTTAAAGGCAAAATTTGATTTGAAACTTAGGTTCTAGATGTCTGAATGACTTGAAAATTTTATATGATGAACCTTGATATATGTGTGTGTTATGAAAATTTTGGGAACTTAACTCCTTGATTTGATATGGTTTTGGATTTTAGCTTTTGTGTTTTTCCCGTAATCGAATTAATACTCAATTTGATACTTTTTGGATATTTGTGAACTTTTGTGCATTTTTGTGATTTGTTTAGACTTGTATAATGATCATGATGCCTTAAAATGATTGGATGAGTAATTTTTTATAGTATGTTTAGATTATGTACAAATGAACTTGTAGGGTAATTATTTACGGTTGTTATTCGGCCTAGGTTTTTAGTTTAAGATGAGATTGTCTTATATGATATATGTATATTGATTGTCTTATTATGTGATGCATGCTAATTGAATTATCTATGTGTTCACTTTTCTTGGGACTATTTGTGTGGTTAGGAAATAAAAAGAAAATGAATTATTTAGCTAAGTTAGAATGTTGTGTTTGATTACGTGCTATTCTTTGAAGTGGAGTGATTTTTGAAAAAGTTTGTTTAATTGAAAAATGATGAGCGTTTGGTTGTTGCCCTATTTGATTTCATGGTATTGTGTGTGAAAAACAAATTGTTTTAAGTGTTTACTTCAAAGTAAAGTATTAAAGGATTAAGGTACGATCTTAAGGTGTTTTTTTCGGGCTTTTGCAAAAGTGATTTTTCACTTGTTCCCTTTGATGTCCCGAATTTATCTAAGTTATTTCTCAATCCTAAAAATGTTTTCAATTGACTTAAGGTTTGAATTTTCAAAGGTATTTTATTTATAGGAAAGTTGGATCGAAAAAGCGACGTTTTTCGACGTTTTCGGGTTGTGATTCATGGTTGTCTGGAACGGACCAGCAACCAAATAAATTGTTTTAAAGTGTTTTTTCAATTGTGTTAAAATGATTTTGAGGTATTTAAAGTATGTTCAAAAGTTGGATTTGATTTGAGAAAGTGAAGCTTTCTTTTACGATTACCCGATAAGGATTTAAAACGCGTTTTCAAAAAGTGAAGTTGATATTAAGCATGAATATAATTAGATAGCCTTGTATTAATTATGTGTCTTGTTTTAAGCTAAGGATCTGCAAGTCGGGATTTTTGAGCTGCTGTCAGTCGGGAGGACCCGCAACAGTTTCTGACGGATATTTGCTGGAGTCGAGGTGAGAGAGGGGCCTTCCCTAAGACACTGTGGTATTTAGGTAAAATATTGAGACGTTCCGTATCAACTCAAATATCGGAACCTAGTGGTCTCTGGGTCAGTAGATCATGGCAATTGTTTGTGTGTGCAGCCACGTATACGAAGGGGACTAGGACCACGTACCTTATGATGCATGATGTTATTGATGTAAATATGCCATGATGATATGATTTGCTTTTATTACTTATGCATGATGAATATTTTATATATGATGATGTTTATGTCTGAAACTCGGTGAGATGTTTGTATGTTTAATCCATGATGGAAATTAAGTGCGGTAATGGAAATTATGAAATTAATAATAATGCTGATGAGAATAATGCGACAAGGTTGAATTAAGCAATGAAAAGGAAAAGATTTTTAATAATAGCATGATGTGTTGATAAGCTCTGGAAATCTTGTATATGGAAATGCAAGGAAAGAAATGATAAGACAAATATAATTGGAATTAGTGATGCGTATGTACTGCCCAGCAAAAGGATTATCGTGACATGTGCCAGATCGAGGAACTTCCCAAGGTGCACGATTGATGTGACGCTCTTGTCGGATTGAGGAGCTCCCTGCTGCGTTCGGCTGCTATGAGGATTATGAAATAATGATGAAGCGTTAATGTGAAAGGTTTAATTAGAGGTCGAGGTTCACCGAAGGGATGAACAGGGGTGACTCGTCTGAACCGTAGGATTAATAAAATACTAATAAGACATTAAAAGACATTATATAACGCGACAAGTTGAGTGTGAAGTAGTAGAGAGGAAGATACCCTGTTTATCTGCGGATACTCAGGTGAGTGATTGTGATAGGGGAGGGTGATGACGGTGAAACGTCAATTAACCTAGAGTGCTCATCTAGGCCGAACAGGTCTATATGTGATCGGGGATTGGTACCCAAGGGATCGTAGCGTGTTCTGCACCCGGAACTAGAAAAGTACTATCACCCCCTTGATCAATTTTGGAACGGTGAGAGGGAACCTGAACGAGGCGGGCAGTCGATTGGTGTTGGACCCTTGTGGTATCATGTAAAATGTTAATTGTCATGATGGTCAGCTCATACGGTTGTGGCCTTGACAAATATATATGCTGTTGGTTTTTCTCGGCTGTTCGACCTGCGTGGGTTAATGTTCATGTACGTCCCGTTTGCTTCCGTTGGAGGAGATGTATGTGTGCTAACTAACTCCTCGATGGCATTCCCTTAATTTCCCCTGTCATCGCTGGATGCTCTCTGATGAAACTTAATAAAGTAAGTTTAAATTATTGAAAAGACTCTTAGAATAAGGGATCAAAATACAATGAGGAATTTGATGAAGGAAATGGAAAAGGTCAAGTGGCAAGGAAGTATGGATAAGACCAATGATGTGATTTCGTGATGAAAAGGATTTGTGGATTAACCTTGAGAATAAATAAAAGAAAAAGATGAATGTTGAAAAGAGAGAATTGCCAGAATAAAAAGCACTATTGAGAAATGATGATGAGGTGAATTATGTTATGTATTTTGCTGTCTGATATATATATAGTGTTGTGTGCTTGTCTTAATATTTGTGCTTATTGTAATTCCACTCGTCGACGAGAAATCGTTCGGGATCGCTCACTCTCTCTTCTGCCCTATTTCTTCTGTTGGTATTCTATACAGCGCATTGCAAATGGCGTATAGCATCAGGATCTCTATGTGTCCATTGGACGACGGATGTTGGGAGCTGACTCCAGCAGGTTAGAAATGGTGTGGATCCATCGGTTTGGAGGTCATGATCCATTGTTCACCCTGGCAGGATCAGATGTGAGAGATATGATGAGTAAGCTAGTGCTGATGGACCAGGAGTTCACGTTGAGCCCAACATTTCCCGATGATGACGAGAAAAGATTTGAAGATGCAGAAGAGCCTTTCGAGATGGCGGGAGTGCCCAGTGAAGGCGGCGACCCGTAGTATAGGTTCTTAGTCCTTTTTTTCGTATGTAATGCACACTCTTGAGACGTACCGAGATAAAGTTGCTCTTCCCTAATGTAACTGTTTTAAGAGAGAATATGTTTTGGAAAAATTTATCACCCTGATGGATGGGACTAGATTTAGAAGCAATATTTATAAAACAAGTTTAATTTTGACAAACGAACAACTTTATGAAAATGGAAGAAAGAGTTTCAAAGCGCGATGTTGGTAACATCTCGATTTGGAACTTGATGCGTGATGTGAGACATGAATGATTTATTTTTATAAAGAAATGTTTTAACGAGAAAATGTTTTTATGAGAATGAACTCATGTCCACGTCACCAATGACAAAAAAAAATCTTACCTGTATTTTCAGGAATTAATAAAAGGAAAATTTCAAGTTTTTAAATCGAGGTGTTATAAACATGGCCAGAAGATAGGACCTACTATAAAGGGCACGAAGAATAGGGATCAGAACACTAATTTCTCTCCTATTCTTATTCATCTTTCCCCAATTTGTTTCTGCATTTGTGATGTTCGGGAGAGCTTCTGTTATGTCTCTGATCCAAAGCTCACCAAGTAACAAATTTCACGCTACAACTTGCACCATTACAGTTCGTTGGTAGCTGAAAATGTGTAACATCCCAAATTTAATCCAAAGTTTAATTAGGAAAAACTTAAGTTATAATTTTTGAGAAAAACAATAGTAACCCATGGATAGGAGTTAAGAGTAATGTCTTAGAGTAGAATTTGTCAAAATATGGGTTTTGGGCAAGGTAATCGATTACCTTGAGGGGGAGTAATCGATTACAAGCCCTCTGGTAGAACTCCTTTTGATGTTGGATCAATGATAATCTATTACCTCATGTAAGTAATTGATTACCATGTGATTTTAATGAAGTAATCGATTACTTGGGGTTGAATAATCGATTATCAGACCTCTGGTGAATCTTCTTTTGATGTTGCATCAAGGAGATAATCGATTACCTTAAAGGAGTAATCGATTAGTGCGTGCCTCGCGCTCAGGCGCGCACGATCAGATGGTGCAATCTCAACCGTCTGTTTTGGACTTGGTGACCAAGTCACTTGATCTTAGCCGCACGTTTTTCTCCCTTTTGGCAAGAGATAAAATAAAAACAAAACCACCAACACCACCATTCATCTTCTCTTTCTTCTTCTTCCTCTCAACCTCTAAGATCATCTCCTCATCTTCTACATCTTTCCTCCTTGATTCTTAGAGCCAGGGTCCATCATCATCATCAACACCCTTCAATAACCAAGCACAAGAGCAACCACACCACCACCCAAAACCTACATGGCCTCATCATCTCCTTCATGAAATCCCTTCCATCACCAAGAACACCTAATCATCATCAACCATCAAGCACCCTAAATCAACCCACCTATCATCCCAATCAAAGATCAAGCAAGAAATTTGCCAACAAATCCTTCCTCCTCTTCTTCACCAAATTCGTGACCCTCTCCCTCTCTATCTCCATGGATTTTCAAACCTACCAACTAGGGAGAGGTATACACATAGACCTCACCATCAAGGACAAGGAGCATGATTTAAGTGCTAGGATTGTGGTTCATCATCATCTCTCATTAGGAAGGTAAGAAGGGAGGTATTACCTTTACTTAGAGGGTATTTTCCTAGCTTGTATATAGGGAGAATTAAGAATAGGAAATGAAATAGAGTATAAAACCTTAGGGTAGTTGATGATAATAGGTTGTGACTAAGTAGTTAGAGGCAATAAAGCTTGTTTGGATATGCTAGTAGGAATATATATATATATATATATATATATATATACCCATCATCATCGCATGTAGAATAGTCCTACTATTCCCTACTTTCCTTTTCCGTTTTTAATTTTCCTCCTCCCTCCTGGTTCCGGACCCTCCCTGGTATCAGAGCCAGATGGGGAAGTAGGAACGTTTGGCTGGGAGTAAGATCTATAATATGGTAACATAATATTAAAGGTCATTTTAATATTCCTATATATATCTGTGTATAAAATTAAATAAGATTCATCACTCAACTGGAAGCACGAATAAGTTTTGTGTTATTCCTGTGCATAGGCAGCAAGAGTAATAAGTCCTAAAGGAGACAATAAAGCTCAGAGGATGCTGCGATTACCAAGAATAACATCTAACTGTCGGTGGCTATAGTTGAACTGATGATGGGTAAAAAAAAGAGTTTTTTATGACCTAAAATATCGTGTAGATCATATTATTTATCTTACTTCTGGAAACTCGTTTTTATGAAACCAGATGATGGTGATGATACTATAGGGTGAGGAACAATTACAAAATTTTCTCACTCACCTATTTATCCCAATATGTTTCGCTCGCTCTCAACCCATCTCTCTTTCAAGTCCTCCCAACCATCTTCTTCATCTCTCACCGAGAATGAAGAAGCCCAGACCTCTTCTAATAACATCTTCAAAGAAGAAATCAAATTTCAAGATATAAATCAAGATTTTGAAAATTGAGAAATTCCCAAAATTCCCACAAAAGACCTCTACAAACCCCAGGGACGATTCTTTCAAAGTTCTGATTACATCATAACAACTGTTGAAAAAAATATCCCCATTAACCCAATCACCTCTAAAGATGAGGAGTTCCACCTTCTCTCCAACGAAACCTTGAGAGGTCACAAAAAAAATACCGATACTTGCACATAGGTTGTGTCCTAGTTGCTATCAAGCCGCTCATGAGAGAAGGCCTTAATGCTTCTGTACTCTTGTGTTTAAGAGATAAGAGGCATAATCAATTTTCAGACTCTCTCTTGGGAACTGTAGAAACCAGCCTCGGACATGGTCCAATCTATTTTAATTGTTACCCCAATCTCACTGATATCTCAAAAGAAAATGTCACTGTCCCAAAACCCATTAGATGGGAAGAAATTGTCTTACTCGAAGATTGGTATCTAGACAGAGCTGCACCAGCTCGACCTAAAGAAACCCCTGAAATCCAGGATATTCAACAATATGAATCTAGAAAAGTAAAATTAACCTTCAACAGAAGGAATTCCTTTAGTGTCGCCTGATCTGAAAGTTCAAGGGCTGGGGATCTCAGATCCCGTGCTACTGAAACAGCCACTTGGAAATCTTTCTCAACAATATCCCAATCAACTATCCATCTCCAAGGCCTTGATACCTCCACTTCCATACCTTTACCCATATATCAAAAACAAGAAGAAGATCAAAAAACTATTCAATCGCCAACATACTCCTCCATGAATGATGAGTATGATGAGATTAATAATCTTGAAAAAGTTTTTGTGATCAACAAAGAAAAAATCAAAAAAGATTTCTATTCTGATGACAACGTCACTCAAAGAAATTGGTTTTTTCCTCATTTTAGAGAAAAACGTAATCAAATCCAAAATGAGTTTTACAATTTTCTTGAACGGGTTGAACAAAACATATATTTCTTTGATTGGTTCCAAGCTTATGCTATTGTAAACAAGATTGATTATCCTTTCAAAAGGCAATTGTCTTCAAAAGAAAAGGTTACAAATGTTATCAGTAGCTGAAAACTTAAAGATGGCACCATTTTCCAGTCTGAATTACCTCCAAATAGGCAATACCAGCTCAACACTAAGACTGGTACTAGTCTAGCCATAGTTGCCCCATTCAAATCAAAAGATGAATATGACGCAGTCAATCCTAAGGATATCAAAGATTTGATGGAACAATCCAACTACACCAATAAGTATCTTCAAACATTAGGAGAAAACCTTAATATTATCAGATCTAGGAAAGAAGAGGTATCCTCTAATTTAGTGAAGGCAAAGACAACCGAAAAACCCTTCTTCAAACCTTTCAATCCTTCGAAAGATCTTAGAAAAAACCTACAAATTCTTAAAGCCAAAAATAAGGCTATCATCTCCGATGAGTTATCCGATAGCATCAGAAATCTGACCCAACTTGTTGCTCCCGAGACACCCCAACCTTCCGATTAAAGCTCCATAAAGCCCTCTGGTCTAAGAACCCCCCTTTTAAGGATCGCCTGATAAACGTTTTAGGAGAATGCAGTTCTTACTCCTCTGAGCCTGAATCGGTAAGATATGAGAAGTTAGGTTTGAACCTGCTCATGAGTCAATCTTTATCCTGGAAAAAGCCTTCCAAGCTTTATTACCAGCGTGCAACTGCCCCAAATTTACTTCTTGAGGAATCTGACATCCCCCTCAAAAGCTTTGATGCAAACCAATTATACATATGGAACATTGATGGTCAGAGTGAGTATGGTATTATGCAAGTTATGCAATACATGTGCATGGCTGCTACTGCTTATCTAACCACCGGTGAAATAGATGAAAAAGGTATCGTGATGGCTTTAACAGCAGGATTCACTGGCCAGTTAAAAGGATGGTGGGATTATGGTCTCACTGAAGACGAAAAACATGCCATTTACAATGTTGTAAAAGTTGATCCTAATCAATCTCCTATAACCAATAAAGGGGAGCTAGTCCCCGATGGTGTCAACCAATTGATATTCACCATAGGAGCCAAATTCATTGAAGATCCTTCTATCTGGAGAGATAGATCAGGAGAATTATTGTCAAACCTAAGATGTAAAACATTATCAGACTTTAGGTGGTACAAGGATACCTTACTTACACGAGCCTATACCAGAGAAGATTGTGAACATCGCCTCTGGAAAGAAAAATTCTTAGCTGGTCTTCCAAAGTCTTTAGGAGATAGGGTTAGGGATAAAATAAGACATCAAAATGGAGAAATCCCTTATGACAATCTTAGTTACGGACAATTAATATCTTATGTCCAGAAGTTAGCTTTGAAAATCTGCCAATATAGGAAACTCTAGAATGATTTAGCCAAAGAGAAAACCCTAACCAATAGGGAACTGGGAACCTTTTGTGAACAGTGTTGGAACCTACAATCGGTAGGTGAAATAACTAGGAAACACTAGGAGAACACCTAGAAGGGGGGTTGAATAGGTGTTAGAGAAACCTTGAAAGATTTTCGAAAGAAACAAATCGAAACGATTAAAACAAATGATTTTTGCTAATTTCTCAGCTGTTAATCGATTAAATAAATCTGTTAATCGATTAACACTTTGAAAAACACTAGTTAATCGATTAACAAAACAGGTTAATCGATTAATGCCGAAGGCTTGTTTTTATTTAATCGATTAACACCTTTAGTTAATCGATTAATCACTGTTAAAATTGAAAAATCACTTTTCAATCAAATACGAAAATCAATCAATTAACACATATGATCAGAGATTAAGCGGAATTGATTAACACCAATATTCTTATTGATTACCTAGGTTATGAAAATGATTTTCCCCAAATCAATTTACACAATTAAGATTCAATTCAATCAATTATGAAAATCAATCTTTTCTAGGTTTTCAACCAAGAACAATATTGAAATGACTTGAATGTAAAGAGTTAAGAGTTTAGAGATATGACACAGTGATTTATCCTGGTTCTGTTGGGATTCTGGCAAGTGTACCAGATCGTACAAGTAATATAGACAATGAAGTCCGAGTATCGTACCCAAGGGAGTGAAATTGATTCTAATAATTCTCACCTATTCGTAGTTACTAAATGAAAATTAAATTAAAATTCAATTGTTTGAGTGATTTTTGATTTAAATGAATTAAAATAAACAAATAAAACGATTCTTGAACAATGGGAAAAAGCGGGACGTAGTTTCGATGAAGGTTCCTAAAACATTTAACAACGAATTGATTTGTTTTCCTAAATTCTGAATTTGTTTTGCAAAGGTAGAAAACGCCTAATGTCTTAGCACGTTTCCGTATTTTAGGTATTAATCTCCCAATGATGTCTCAAGAGAGCCTTAAAAACCTAACCCTTAATTAAGTTCAATCAAAACTTGTAAAAATTATCCAATTCATAGAAAACATGTCTGTGTCTATGCAATTGAACTGTTTGATTAAATGACTAAATCTTAAATTCATATGTCTATTCATAAAGGATTTTCAAAAGTCACGAAACAGCTTCTTTCATGAGAAACAAATAAGAATAATCAAACACAGAATTCAATAGCGGAAAACAAAATTAATTTATTACTAGAAATATTGAAAAGGTTCCATTCATCTAGTCCTACATCCCAAGGATGGAATTAGTTCATACTTACAAGAGAAAACACAATAAACATGATAAAAATAATTACCATGAATCCTTGAGCTAACTCCGTGTTCTTCACAAAAACCTCCAATTCTTGTTCCTTCTCCAAGTCTCAAATCCTAATCTACTATTATTCTATGGAGTTGTATGAGTGTCTCTCCTCCCCTCTACATGGAATGAATCCTAATCATATTATTATATAGATAAAAACTAACCTAGTTTCCAATCTAATGTGATAAGATAAAACTAATCCTAAATCTGAATATAATATGATAAGATCCTATTAGAATAAACTAATCTTTAAGAATCTTATCTACAAATAGAATTTATCATTAAAATCCTTCTAGAATCCCGTATTTGTGTCTGGCAGCAACTTCGGCACTGATTTTGACCCCCAAGATGAACGAATTTGAGCAAGGCTATTTCTGGCGAAGTTGTAGATATTTTCCTTAGCTTTAAAATGATATATAGATCGCCTAATTTGGATAAACGTAGCTCAAGTTATGATCAAAACAGCGAACATTGTCACTTTCTCGCATTTTGCTCGCCCAAGCGTGAATAAAGCTCGCCTGGGCGAGTTTTCCACTGAGAAAATTGGCTCTTTGAACCCCTTTTTTAAAGCATGAAAACCCCACTCGCCTGGGCGAGTGTTAACCTCGCCTGGGCGAGTCTGCCACTTTTTGCACCAATTTTCATCTCTTTGCTCCGAACTCCTGATTCCAAGGCTTGTTTTTCCCTTCTTTTCCATGAATCACGAAATTAAGCCTCCAAAACCTGAAATTCACAACAAATCGATACAAAATCCTCAAGGATCTCGTTCATCACATTAGTTAGCCAAATCTCTATCTTTTTCTTAAAATACTTGAGAAACAAGCTAAAATTACTAAGAAAGAGGGTTAAAAATCATCCAAAAACATCATATATTGAGCTCAAATCACTCTCCCAAACTTAGCATTTTGCATGTCCCAGGCAAAAGTAAAACAAAAATTCACAACTTAAGAACACTTCCTCTATCAAGATAAATCAATCCAATCAAGAAACTCGACTCACTTTCTTCAAAACTCTTCTTCACAAACAGATAATCCAATCAAAACTGGTTAGAGGGGCAATCTCCAAAAGAACAATGTGGCTAGCAAACAACTCACAACTCACAAATCTCTCTCATGTGTATCAAGGTTTAAAAATCTGCACTCAAGTTCTACAATCACAATGTGTTACCATAAGCTTGACTATAGACCTACATCTAAAATGAATTTATTGACAACATGCACAAATCATAAGGTCTTTATTTGGTTGTAACGGGGCCATGGCTAAAAGTGTCAGGTGGGATAAAAGAATAAAAGGATAAACAAAGGGCTTTATCAATGAAATCACAACTCTTCCCTTTTAAATTATGAAATGAGCAATAAGGTAATTACACAATCATACTCAATTCACTTGATTTTTCCTTTCCTTTCTTTTTCCCTTTTTTTTCTATTTCTATTCTCTTCTTCTTTTCAATTTTTTTTTATTATTTTTTTTTTAGAAGAGAAATAGAAACACAAATTTTCAGCACTTAGACTTTCACCATTTTTACACATTCCACTTAATTGCTCATTCACAATTTCAAAGGTACTTCACAAGAATAATTCAATTTATGTAAGGTACCAAAGAAAGTCCTTAAATCTCAAAGCTCAAAGTGGGCAACTAAGGGATCATTATGTCTCAAAAATTTGTTGAAGGCCACAAAAACACAAACCTAAGTGCCTTAATCATGTTCATACATGCAATCCAATGTCAATTTTGAAAAGGTCTCAAGTCAAGTTCTAGAACAAACAATCAAAGCGAACAACACTCATGAAAGAAATAGGAGTTTCATCACAATATTCATTAAACATTACTCCTTCAAGTGTATAGGCTCAAATCTCACTGATTAAGGTCAATTCACTAATCAATTATTCACAACAAGTTTGCCAAACAACTAATTTTCAAAAAAAATTTTAAAGCTAAATCCAATTAGTACCTGGGTAAAACAAGTCGGAAATCACAATCAAGCATTTACATCTATCAAGGAACAAATCTAACACTTAGAATTAATGCCTACTCATTCCAGGAAACAAACCAACACAAAGCCAAGGGAGAAATCAAGTTCAGAAAAAATTTTATTTTGTTACCCTCACCCCCAAACTTAGAATGTGGCTTGTCCTCAAGCAACAAATCTATCCTAAACTACAAAATAAAAATTAAAACTAAAAACAAAAGCAAGGAGTTAGAGACTTCCCTTTGTAGCACAGGATTCTTTCTTGATGCACCATGGATGAGACTCCCCCAAACTTATTCACCTGTGTCACATGAACAACTAAAAATAGTGCTAGAAGCACCCCATTAGCAGTTACATATAGAAAACTCTAAACTCTTTATTCAATCTCCTAATTAAAAATTTAAATCCTACACTACTGCAAAACTAAAGAGAATCCACCAGGATCCCAAATTCTATGGGTCAAATCCCATGTGATGCAACAATAATGAGTTATGCCCACATCCCATGGGAAAGACCTTAGGTGATCTTTTCTTCCATCATCCGTCATGAAGTTGTTAACTCCAATAGTCAAGAATATTACTTTCTCATGTTTCTTATTGCCTAATAATGATTCAGATTGTTCTAGATAATTTTCATAAAAGTACTTAGGCTGAATATAATAGAAAAATTTTGAATCATCCAAGTATGAACTAGATTTAATTAAATTCTTTATAGCAACAAATTCCTCATGCAAGGGTGGTTCAATTTTTTCTATAATTTTCAAACCTTCGTTTTTCATTTTTTGATCCTCTTCCTCAAACCTATCATGCACAATTTCTTTTTCAGATTTTTGCTCCTCTAAAGGGAATTGATCATTGGTCACATCCATTACCACAACTTCCTCCTCTTTTTTAGGAGAGTCAAAAATTGTTGATAATGATTGTAACTCCTCAGATACATATTTTGAATTTTGCTCAAGTGCTATTTCTATGTTCTCAAAATTTTTTCTGTTTTCTTTTTCTATAAAATTAACTTTTTGAACATTACTACTAATTTTTTGAGCTAATTTATCTTGGTTAATTTCCCATGACTCTTTCTCCACAGGGGGAGGAATTGGTTCAACATGAGGGGATCTAAAATTTTTGCAATCTTTAGCAAAATCCTCAACTTTTTGAGTCAATCTATCTAGAGCTATTTCCCATTGGGCCTTCCTAGGAGTGATATTTTCTTTCTCCACAGGGGGAGGAATTGGTTCAACACGAGGGGATCTAAAATTATTTTTGCTATCTTTAACAAAATCCACTTGAAAGCTACATCCAGTCCCCTCTTCAACCAAGAGATATTCTTCACTATGAGGAATTAGAGTTCTCAAATTACAAGTAAATGCCTCTCAAGACTCCCTTCTTGATAGCCTACAAGAGATACTCCACACCCTTGCCTTGCAATCCTATTGATGCTATAATCTAACCTCTAACCTTGCTTGTCAATTCCCCTCAACAAGACTTCCAATTGCTTTGAGATTCTTCAAAGTCTTCCACTTGCTTGATGATGCCTCACACCAAGACTTCCAATTTGCTTGTTAACACAACAAGACTTCCAATTGCTTGATAACAATCAAGACTTCCAAATGCTTGTTTGCTTGATGAACAACCAAGAATTCCTTTGTTGTAGATAGCTTGCCTTCTTTGCAATGATTACAACTCAAATGAAAAACAATAACAATCCTATGAATCTCTTTCAAAAGCTATGAAAATATCAACATAAGAGATTCAAAGATTCTTGATCAAAGAATGTAAAAGTGAAAGCTTTGATCTATGAAAGTGAGAGAGAATAGAGTGGCTTGATTCTTTGTAAAATGAATATCAAAATGTTGTATATTGATCACAAAGGTTAGGAAAAGGTTTATATAGAATACCCAAAAGTTAGGAAACAATAGAAATTGATTTTGCCTTGAAAAGCTTATTTTAAAAACTGATTCTGCACGTGTTAATCGATTAACCACTGTTACAGTACTTGTTAATCGATTAACAAAAACCTTTAATCGATTAACCACTGCTAAAATCAATTAAAAACTTTTTTTCTCAAAAACTAAACCTTTTCTTTCAAACCTTTAAGCCACCTATTAATTTTAGGTTAAGTGAAAACTCAAATTATGATATAATCATGACCTAGATAGAGATTCACTACCCTCTAAATGACTCTACCCAAACTCATCAAATAAAAGACTTAATCTTGAGAGGCTAAAAATATTACAATAATACTCAAACTAAGTCTTCATGAGCTTGCTCTCTCTTCATCAATGTTGAGTGTTGTTTGCTTGTTGATTGATGAACTTCTTCATACTTGAGCTTGATTAAACCATTTATAGCTTGTTCAAAACCTTTGTCATTATCAAAACATTCTCACTGGATCTAACAATCTCCCTCTTTTTGAAAATGACAAACACGTTTTGAATTTGTTTGAAGTTGTTGATGCTTGAACCATTTGATACTTGGTGAGACTCTTGCTCCCCCTCAATAAATGCTTTGACATTTGAATTCCAATTGATAGAAGCTTGATTCTCCCCCTATCTTCAACAACTTTGCTCAACCTATATAAAAACAACAAAACAACCTCTTCTCCCCCTTTTGGCATTATCAAAAAGTAACATATACCAATTGTAATATAAAATGCTAAGCCAAAGTAAAGAAATCATATTCATTTATTTCTTCACAACATTGATACCAAATGTACAATCACAAAAACTATACCAGTTGTATAAAAAAATGTAAGAACTATACTTTGAAATGTGATACCAATTGGTAAGAAAATATGACAATGAAATATAATACCAATTGTAACAAACTAATTGAAAATAGAAAGTCATCACATCACTTAACAAAGTAAGATATCAATGATAAAGAAATATCATAAAAGCAACAATAGCATGATAATCAAATAATGATCAAAATTAGTATCATTGAGTGATCAATATCAATTATACCAATTGTAAAAACAGTACCAATTTTAACTTATTAAAGAAATAATATCAATTGAGAGAAATATGATCAATATCTAACAATATCAAATGTTACCAATTTGTAGGATTTTCTCTTGATACCAATTGAAGATGCAAATGAATGAATAACACATGAAAGTCCTTTTGCTCTTCAATCATACCTACAAAAACAATCATGCTTTGCTTTTTGGTATCCAAATGGTTTTGGATCCATTTTTGTTAGTGTAGGGACTCTCACCCTTTTTCACCCAAACAAACTTTCCTTTAGGTATACCATGCACTTTAATATAACATACATTTGAAGTATGTCCATCAGTACCACAATAGAAACATGTTGGTGCATTTGAATAATAAACTTTAGAAAAATCAACAACATTTCTATGAGATTTACTCTTAGCATTAGTATAACCCAAACCAAACTTGTTTGAATTTTCTCTTTGAAAATTTAACAATGTGCGCAATCTAATATCACCATTTGTGAAACTTGCAAGCTTATTTTTCAAAATAGCATTTTCATCTTTAAGCAACTTGCAATCCTCACAATCAACCACATTATTCAATCTACTAGCACAATCACAAGAAGAACTAGCATATATAAGATCAAGAGTTTCATTTTGAAGATTAAGCTCATCAACTTGTTTTTGAAGATCTAAAATCTCTTGTTGATGTTTCAAAATGAGCTTCTTCCTTTCAATATTTTTCGATGCTAGTTTCTTGAGATGTTCATGCATTTCTTCATAAGCATTATATAAAATTTCATATTTGGAAGAAATTTCGGATTTAGTTTCACTTACATCGCTTTGGTCGCTTTGTTCACTTGATTCATCATTTGAACTTTCCTCTTCATCTACTAGAGCTATCAAGTTGAGACAAGCGGCTTCTTCATCATCCGAAGAACTATTTGATGTGCTTTTCTTGTCTTCTTCGTCATCACTATTCCAAACTATGTATGCCCTTTTGTGTTTTACATTTTTCTTCTCTTTCTCCTTCTTCTTGAGATACTTAGAGCACGAATACTTGAGATGACCGGGCTTTCCACATTCATGGCAAACTATACCTTCTTTTGATGTCTTGGTCTTGTAGTGTGGGGGATCCTTCTATTTACTTTTGTTCTTGTTCAACCTTCCTTTTCTCCTTAGAATCTTATTGAACTTTCTTAGTAGAAGCTTCATCTCCTCTTCATCAATGTCCGAATCGGAATCTTCATTATCATCATTGTTGGAACTATCTTCCTTTTGATATGATCTTTGAGCTTTAAGAGCGATTCCTTTTCTTTCTTTGTTCTTGTCCGATTCTTCATGCATATGCAAGCGTCCAAGCTCCATTTCATGTTCTTGAAGCTTTCCGAAAAGTGTTGCTAAGTCCATGGTGTCCAAGTCCTTTGATTCAACAATTGCGGTAACCTTAGGTTGCCATTCCCTACTTAGACATCTTAAAACTTTGTTAACAAGTTCACAATTCAAGAAAGTTTTATCAAGAGCAATGAGATGATTAACAATATGAGTTAAACGCTTTTGCATAAAACATATAGATTCATTAGGCAACATACGAAACAATTCATATTCATGCATCAAAGAATTTAATCTAGCACGCCTAACTTCACTAGTGCCTTCATGTGTGACTTGCAAGGTGTCCCACATTTCTTTGGCATTATGACATTGGGAGACTCTAAAGAACTCATCATAAGATAGAGCGGAGGTGATGATATTTTTAGCTTTTAAATCATATTGAATTTTCTTTTTATCATCATCGGTCCACTTATCTTTGGGGGTTAGTGTAAGTACACCTTCTACTTCTTTTGAGGGAATATAAGGACCATTTTCAATGGCTTCCCAAATGTTCACATCTATGGCTTCTATAAAGATTATCATCCTAATTTTCCAATAAGCATAACCCTCTCCACCAAACATAGGAGGGCGATTTATTGAAGCACCTTCACCACCAAAGGGATTCGCAGAACCCATTGTAGTTTCCTCAAGGATCTTAACGAAAAAGCTCTATGCTCGTGTCTTTCGACCGAGCTCTGATACCAATTTTTGGAACCTACAATCGGTAGGTGAAATAACTAGGAAACACTAGGAGAACACCTAGAAGGGGGGGTTGAATAGGTGTTAGAGAAACCTTGAAAGATTTTCGCAAGAAACAAATCGAAACGATTAAAACAAATGATTTTTGCAAATTTCTAAGCTGTTAATCGATTAAATAAATCTGTTAATCGATTAACACTTTGAAAAACACTAGTTAATCGATTAACAAAACAGGTTAATCGATTAATGCCGAAAGCTTGTTTTTATTTAATCGATTAACACCTTTAGTTAATCGATTAATCACTGTTAAAATTGAAAAATCACTTTTCAATCAAATACGAAAATCAATCAATTAACACATATGATCAGAGATTAAGCGGAATTGATTAACACCAATATTCTTATTGATTACCTAGGTTATGAAAATGATTTTCCCCAAATCAATTTACACAATTAAGATTCAATTCAATCAATTATGAAAATCAATATTTTCTAGGTTTTCAACCAAGAACAATATTGAAATGACTTGAATGTAAAGAGTTAAGAGTTTAGAGATACGACACAGTGATTTATCTTGGTTCACTTTCATCCACTTGAAAGCTACATCCAGTCCCCTCTTCAACCAAGAGAGATTCTTCACTATGAGGAATTAGAGTTCTCAAATTACAAGTAAATGCCTCTCAAGACTCCCTTCTTGATAGCTACAAGAGATACTCCACACCCTTGCCTTGCAATCCTATTGATGCTCTAATCTAACCTCTAACCTTGCTTGTCAATTCCCCTCAACAAGACTTCCAATTGCTTTGAGATTCTTCAAAGTCTTCCACTTGCTTGATGATGCCTCACACCAAGACTTCCAATTTGCTTGTTAACACAACAAGACTTCCAATTGCTTGATAACAATCAAGACTTCCAAATGCTTGTTTGCTTGATGAACAACCAAGAATTCCTTTGTTGTAGATAGCTTGCCTTCTTTGCAATGATTACAACTCAAATGAAAAACAATAACAATCCTATGAATCTCTTTCAAAAGCTATGAAAATATCAACATAAGAGATTCAAAGATTCTTGATCAAAGAATGTAAAAGTGAAAGCTTTGATCTATGAAAGTGAGAGAGAATAGAGTGGCTTGATTCTTTGTAAAATGAATATCAAAATGTTGTATATTGATCACAAAGGTTAGGAAAAGGTTTATATAGAATACCCAAAAGTTAGGAAACAATAGAAATTGATTTTGCCTTGAAAAGCTTATTTTAAAAACTGATTCTGCACGTGTTAATCGATTAACCACTGTTACAGTACTTGTTAATCGATTAACAAAAACCTTTAATCGATTAACCACTGCTAAAATCAATTAAAAACTTGTTTTCTCAAAAACTAAACCTTTTCTTTCAAACCTTTAAGCCACCTATTAATTTTAGGTTAAGTGAAAACTCAAATTATGATATAATCATGACCTTGATAAAGATTCACTACCCTCTAAATGACTCTACCCAAACTCATCAAATAAAAGACTTAATCTTGAGAGGCTAAAGATATTACAATAATACTCAAACTAAGTCTTCATGAGCTTGCTCTCTCTTCATCAATGTTGAGTGTTGTTTGCTTGTTGATTGATGAACTTCTTCATACTTGAGCTTGATTAAACCATTTATAGCTTGTTCAAAACCTTTGTCATTATCAAAACATTCTCACTGGATCTAACAAACAGTTCGGTTTCCCTTGTTCTAAGAAAAAATCCAACACCCACAAAGAAAAAGAAGATAAACATCCCTCTAAGTACAGACACCATAGGAAACCTAAAGCCAAGCATAAAAATGAGCCCCATCATAAAAGGACAAGTTATCCGCCTAGACATAAGAAACCCGATCAACCCAAAAACCAAGGGAAATACTCCGGTTGTTACAATTGTGGCAAGCCTGGACATATTGCCAGATATTGTAGGCTCAAAACCAATATTAATTCCCTAAACTTAGAACAGTCTGTTGTAGAACAACTCAATAACCTCATGGCAGAGAGCTCTGATGATGATTATAACACCGAATCATCTAAAGATCTTAACCAGATCCAATATGATGATGCTGGAGATGACTCTGACTCTCCAAGCATTAATGTCATAACCAAAGATCAGGAAAACCTATTTTACGAAGCCATCAATTCCATCCCTAACCAAGAAGAAAGGAAACTCTTCATAGAGAAACTTAGGTCTGTCAACACTGATAGCCAAAAACAAGAAGTTCATAACACCAAGTTTGATGTCACCGAAACCCTCTACTATCCAAGATCTCCATACCGAAATAGCCAATCTCAAGAGAGAGGTTAGAGAGTTAAAGAGTCTTAACATTAGTGAAAGACTTGACCAATTAGAAAATCATCAAAACCTTCAAGATGTTATTATTGAACAGATAGAGATGCCCAAACCCCCGAGCACACTGATAATGTAAAAACCTTTACTGATGAAGATTTTTTCGCAATTATTGATCGCATTACCATCCAAAAATTTTATATAAATGTTGTTATTAAAATTGTTGATTTCACTCTTGAAACCGTGGCATTATTCGACATTGGAGCAGATTCAAACTGCATTCAAGAAGGCTTAATCCCGACTAAGTATTTTGAGAAAACTTCTGAGTAGCTTAGTACTGCTAGTGGATCCAAACTTCAAAATCAATTTCAAACTTTCAAATGCTATTATCGACCACCAAGGTTTACAAGTTGAAACCCCTTTTCTCCTTGTTAAAAACTTAAAAAATGAGGTCATTTTGGGTACGCCCTTTATTAGGTCACTTTTCCCTCTTCAAATCTCCAAAGAAGGTATTACTACTGAATATTTGGGAAAACCAGTGATTTTCAATTTTATTCAAAAGCCTCTTATTAAAAACATCAATATCGTTAACCTTAAGCAAAAACAAATTAATTTTCTCAAAGAAGAAGTCTCATTTGAAAATGTAAATGTTCAGCTCAACAATTCTGATATTCAGAAAAGAATCCAATCTCTCCTTGATCATATCCATGATACAGTATGCTCTGATCTCCCTAATGCCTTTTGGGAACGAAAAAAGCATATTGTTGATCTCCCTTATGATAAGGATTTTAAAGAGAAACTTATCCCTACCAAAGCCAGGCCTATCCAAATGAATGATCAAATGCTCCAAGTCTGTCAAAAGGAGATTAATGATCTTCTACAGAAAGGACTTATCAGAAAGAGTAAGAGTCCTTGGTCTTGTGCAGCTTTTTATGTCAATAAACAAGCTGAGATTGAACGAGGAACACCCTATTTAGTCATCAATTATGAGCCCCTTAGTGATGTCCTCCAATGGATTAGGTACCCTATTCCTAATAAAAAAGACCTCTTAGGAAGATTACACTCTGCAAAAATCTTCTCCAAATTTGACTTAAAATCTGGATTCTGGCAGATCCAGGTCAATGAAAGCGGCCGTTATAAAACTGCCTTCACCGTCCCTTTTGGGCAATATGAATGGAACATTATGCCATTTGGTCTTAAAAATGCCCCTTCAGAATTCCAGATTATTATGAATGAAATCTTCAATCCTTACTCACACTTCACCATAGTCTATATTGATGATGTACTCATCTTTTCCCAATCCCTAGAACAACACTTCAAACATATCAATATTTTCGTTCATATTATAAAAAGAAATCGTCTTGCTATTTCCAAACCCAAAATCCAACTCTTCCAAACTAAGATCCGTTTTCTAGGTCATGAAATTCACCTGGGAACCATTGTTCCTATTAAAAGAGCCATAGAGTTCGGGAATAAGTTCCCAAACCAAATCCTAGATAAGAATCAGCTGCAGAGATTTCTCGGCTATTTAAATTACGTAGCTGACTTCATTCCCCAGTTAAGCAATATCATTAAACCACTCCATGAACGTCTGAAAAAGACCCCTCCTCCTTGGACAGATATCCACACCAATATTGTTAAGAGTCTTAAGGCTCAAATACGAGAACTTCCTTGTCTTTATCTTCCTAATCCCCAAGCCTTTAAAATTGTTGAGACTAATGCCTCAGACATTGGTTATGGCGGCATTCTCAAACAGCAGGTTTTAGGAAAAGAACAGATCATTGCATTTGCATCTAAGCGTTGGAATCATGCACAACAAAATTACTCAACTATCAAAAAAGAAGTTTTATCAATTGTTTTATGCATTTAAAAATTTCAATCTGATTTACTCAACCAGAAATTCTTGGTTCGTGTAGATTGCAAATCTGCTAAAGAAATTTTACAAAAGGATGTAAAAAATTTGGCTTCAAAACAGATTTTTTCCAGATGGCAAGCTATATTAAGTGTTTTTGATTTTGACATTGAGTATCTCAAAGGCACTAATAATTCTCTCCCAGATTACCTTACACGTGAATACTTATAGGGAAAGTAAAACAAGGATTTCAAAAATGTGGTCCTCCTCTCAAGGACGAGGTCTCCCCAGAGGTAAAAGGATTCAAGATCTTGTAGAAGTTCCACTCAATCAACAACCAATGTCATCTACCATCCCTGGGTCTTCCACCCAACAAGGGTCATCTACCCTTCAAACCATTGAGTCATCAACTCAGTCTCCAAATAAACAAAAAACCCAAACAGGAAAACAAACCAAATCAGATTATGGATTCCCACTCCATACTTTAGAAGTCTTACTAGTTCAAGGCCTAACCCATCTTCCAAAAAAGTCATGGGCCGAACAAGCCTCAGATGAAGATGATATGGACTTCACCAATTCCCCCCTATCCCTCATTGTTGATAGGATGAAAAATCAAGTTTATGAACCCACCAAAGTTCTTAAACCACAAACTAGTTTGTCAAAACAAGAGGTACAAATTAGTTCTCCAAAACAAGAAATCCAAACAAGCCATCAACCTCAAACATGCAAAGAACCAACAAAATACCACAAAAAGGGTAATTATATCCCCGTCATTCAGATGGAACCATAATTTTGGGATGAAAATCCCAATAGAGTTCCCTCCCGAATCTTTCCCAAAGATTTTCAATTTCAGCCTTTATCCCTAAACAAAACTCAGAGGTTCTAGGAATTTATTCTCGTAGACACTGACTCCGTCTCCATAAAACACCATAAATCCCCAACTGATAAGACCTTGATAACCCATTCCACATTCCAAATCCTTAAAGTATTAACCCCTTCTCAGTTTGGGACCAATCTTAATAAAATACAAAAAATTTCTCAACCATCTGATCCCGCAGGTTTTAATTATTGGGATTATGTTCAAGCCTGGACCAATCACTACAAGAAAAACCCTTTATTGCAACGACAAAAGTCGTTGCAAAAAACCAAAAGTCGTTGCAAAAAATATTTTCTGCAACGACTTTGGTCGTTGCTGGTACGGGCATTGCAAAAGGGTATAGCAACGACTTTCTTCGTTGTTAAAAAGAACGGTTTTCAGCAACGACTTGGATCGTTGCATAAGAGATGTCGTTGCTAAACAAGGCAAGTAGAGTGGGTGCAGGTAATCTATTTCGCAACGACATTGTCGTTGCAAAACATCTTTGGCTTCTGCAACGACAACGAAAATGTCGTTGCAGAACACCTTTGGCTTTTAAAACGACTTTTGTCGTTGCAATACATATTTCTCTTGTGCAACGACTTTGTCGTTGCAATATACGTTTCTCTTCTGCAACGACAATGTCGTTGCAATAGATTTTTTTAATATAAAAAAAATATTTTTTTTACAATTCCCTTACTTTTATATAAAAGGACTAAAAAAACCCATTTTTACATTTATAACACATACATTAAACAAAAACTTATTCAATTATTGTAAATTATGTTTATTACAAGACACAAAATAAGATCATACATGACATACAAAATCTCATATATATATATATATATATATATATATATCCTCTGTACTCTAATCCACTTCCTCAAGCAACACCAATTATTCATCTTTGCTTGGTTCTTTGTATGCTCTCAAAACCTGAAATTGATAAGTCCAATCTAAGTTATAATTATAGTTAATATATATATAGACACACATATAAACATAGCTAAGAAAATTCTAAAGCTCTAAATCTATCAGTACTAAAACTTGTAATAAAACTATTAATTAAGAGTACTAAACAATCATAGTAGATATGTATAACAACAAAAGTAGAGGATGAATAGCACATACCTTGTCTAATTTATCTAGCATGTCGACTTCTGGAACAACCATCAATTAAACATGCACGAATAAATGCAGGATTGAGACACTGGCCAACCATGCTACTAGAGACGTCAATTAAACATGCAGTGATGAACCAACAGAAATATTGAATTGATAAGTTTTTCTTTCCCATTATTATTATATCCAGTTTTTCTTATGATACCAATAGTTTTAACAGATGCTAGTATTTAAGGTTACTGGGAAATTCCAAAATAACATATTCAATATGCACCAAAAAAGAGATCCATAACATGTTCAAAAGTATTTACCTCAGTAGCACAAATATCACATTATCATAAGCTAAGCCTAAAAAATTGGCAGTACAAGGGAGCATAAAGCTCAAGCAGAATCATGTAAGGGGTTAAACAATAAAGGCAGCATGCCCAAAGTCATGTTATCTTGAGGAAAGTGAAACTAAAATGAATGTAGTATAGTAGTGACCATGACAGCGTGCACAATGACCGTGGCTAAAAAAGATATTTTTTTTCTATTTACATTGTCTATAATTCTAAATAAAAGAAACACAAAATATCGCATCTAATGTTATCCAATTTCATTCAATCATTATTCGAAGAAGACTCTAAGGAAAGCAACTAGTGGAAATAGGAGAAAAAGAGAACCTTCTCATCTTGTGTATAGAAGCAATCTAGCAAAAGGGCACGATCATCAGCATTTAATGCCTGATTAAGCAAAACATGCACAGAGTATGCACTTGGAGGTTTTGCTAGGACAGAAGACTCTTGCTCTTTATCACTCTTGGATATGTTCTCATCCTGCAAACTGAGACTAGCAAGTTTCTCTCCCATTGTTGGCTCACTCGGATCATCATCAAGAAGGACTTCATCTGCAGCCTCACCTTGTTCTACATTAAGTGCCATACAAGAAATACAGATCAATACTTCATCTAGAATGAATACATACATACACCAAATATATAGGTACTTTACAAAATTCAGGTTAACAGACAGCTGTGAAAAAAACAAATCTAAATTTCAATGGCAACACATGACCAAGAAAATGGATTTCAAAACAGATACTCAGTGAAGATTGGAAAAATACTATAATTCTTACCTAAATCCTCCTTATCTGTTGTGGTTGGAAGATCGGGATCAGATGTTGCTTTTCTTTTCTTAGTCTTCTTGCTTTCCACTGGTACTGCTGATTCAAGTTCTAAGTCAGAGGGACACATAGAAATTTGAAAGTTGAAACATTAGAGAACTTGCATGGGACAGGCAAATTAATATAGAAAAAAATCCAATTTAAAAATTTTGCAACACAACATTTATTCGAAATGGAATATCATGAGCTTGTTAATAATTTAATAATCTATGAGAAACAACCTCCCACTAGAGTAGGGAAAGTACTTAAGATTTAGTAATTATGACAAAATGATAAAAATCAAAAATACCTAACATACCTCAAAAAGAAGCAAAAATGAGGGTGTCAGAAGCAAGAACTAAAAAAATAAGAATATCAGACCTTTCTCAGGACTGCCATCCTACTGAACAGAATCAATCTCATCTCCCGCATTTAAGACTATATTTTCCCCCGAGTTGCTAATATTTAAGATAGTAAAGTGAGGATGATCTACAGAACCATAAGCCACAAGAGCTTTCATCTGTTTGTCTTCCCCAAAAGGTTGTAATCTGGATGCAATAATTGAAGAGTGTGTTTTCTTTGAACTTTCATTGTTTTGCTTGTTAATCTTCACAGTAATTTTAGTAGGCCGTATCTCATCTTCAGAGGACAAACTCAAATTCCATATACAAGCTGCTCCTGAGCCCAAAACAGCCACGACAGCTAAATCATCTTCTTCATTGCAACCATGGTGGCATTCAAAAACTAATGGAGAATGCCTCATGCATAGTGTAGGACCACTGATCACAGTTCCAGAATTTAAATCGCACCTCCAAACTTTTAAGATTTTTACTCTCAAAATCGGATGTGACTAAAGCTTTGGCATCACTGGATATTGAAACATTCTGTACATTTCCCTGTTAAGGAAAATATATCAAAATTAAATCTAAGAGAACATATATCAAACACTGATACAAAATATTCTCATGCTCATGTTGACAGAAAAACTTTGGACCTTAATGGCTGTTGTATACGTGACAACATCAGGTCTAATTCCATCATAAGACATGGTTTTCAAAATCTGCAGGGGAACATGGTCATTTCGTCAGACTAACAACATTATCATAATATTATACCTTATCAATATGCTGAAAAACTATTGCATTATTAATTCTTAGCAATTATTTTGAGGTCTGGTTTTATCTCAAATTTCACTTCATGGTAAGCTTTGCTGATTAAAGAATGGTAAGGCTCAATGCCCATAATCAGTTTTCAAAGGCGTTTAAACATGCAAATTTTATAGGTCCACTATTATTTATCCTGCAGCTATAGTTTTGCATTTATTAAATGCTTTCCTTTTAATTTTTGAAAGGGTTTTCCTATTTACCTATTCGGTTGAACCCAACCAAAAGTATTGAACATATGATGACAAATTTATAGGATTAACAAAATACTTTATAACCATTCTCTGGGCGTGACCAAATAGTTCAAGTGGTAGATAAAGAACTGACATATATGATACGAAACACTACGTTTCCGTGACAGTTTAATCAAAATACCAATCCTAATACAGCCTTCTTTAACCATGACCATATGTACTTGACTAAAAAGGTTTCCAAATTTTGTGAAAAATAGATGTAAAAACATAATATTCTCGATTAATTAAATTTTTACCTCAAGAGCACCCGCAACATTTTCTGATTCTGCACAAATATCAATTAAAATTGACCAGCTTATGTGATTAGGAAAAAGACCTACTTTTTTCATCTCATTGATTAATGCTTTCGCATGGTAATAATCAGTACCACAGGCCTTCAGTAGAATATTATATGTTGCTGTAGTTGGTGTGAAAGGGAACCTCTTAGCGAAACTCAATATATGTGAATTAGAAATGCCATTTGGCACAGTAGTAGCATGTCTCCCTGCTCTAAATTGCTATTGTGACCTTCTCCAAAGGATCCCAACATCTTATTTCCTTCCATGAATGGAAAAAGCGAAAAGCCCTGTCATACTGGCAAGCTTCAACACATGCATGTAAAATAATGTTGAAACACTGTGTATTGGGTTCGCAGTCAGCCAAAAGCATTTCTTCGAATAACTGAATTGCCTGTTCTACGAGCCCTGCATGTGCACAGGCATTGATTAATGATGACCATGCGACAGTATTGAGAGAAACACTAGCAGACAGCATATCCTGCTTGATTTTTAGAGCCATTTGCCACATTTTTGCATCTGCGAAGACCTGAAGGGAACTAGTCAGGAGATGCCATATATTTTGTTCTAGAACGTGTCGCATACTCCTTCATCAAATAGTCGCGAAGAAGAAAGCTGTAGGTACTATGAAAAATCAGTAAAATATGGTGATTCTGTTGATCAAAAAGTAAGATACCTTATAATTGTACTGTAGGTAAAAACATCTAATTTCAGTCGTCCGACTGATTCCAAATGCTTAAGTTCCTTATAAATGTCTTGAGCCAGGTCAACTCTTCCAGCAACACAGCATGATTTTAGCAGGACGTTATAAGATGTCATATCTGGCTTCAAACCAAGATTCTGGATTTGTAAAAGGAATTAAACCAACATCTATGAGAAACTTTTATGCTCTAGCCAACTCTTGGCATGAAAAGTAAATGCATATGCAGTCAATTAACATGTCAAGTTATGCAAAGAATCCTAATTAGCCTTCTATTATTTAAATTTGGGCCTAATGATAACAAAGGAAAAGCAAGGGCAAGTGATCCCATATGCCAAGTATTCAAAATCTATTTAAATTTAACATTTTAACTATACATGTAATTGATATTAAGAAAAGGGATTAAAACATCTAATCAAAAGATCTAATCATCAATCACTTGCGTATGAGAATATTTTAGGTAGCAAAAAATGATAGCATCAAGGCTCTATATAGGTAGCAAAGAAATTATATCAAAGAGCTTGACAACTAAAAATGTAAAAAGACAATCTGGGATCCTATAGTTTAATAAAAACATCAAGTACTCTCTGATTTCTAAATTAGTGCAACAGAAAGATAAATAGAAGTAAGACATAATAAACAATCAATGATGTAGGGCTCTAAGTCAAATACTACTTTCAAACCAAAAGACAAGACAAACTCTAACTCAGATATAATTAGATTGAAATCAAACATAACCCCAAATCCAATAGAACCCTAAATCAAAAGAGAATGAGAGTAGATTCAAACCCCAAATATCGAAAAAAAAAGGAAGTGTGAAATTGAACTCACCAAATTGTTGACCCCAAATGAGAAGAGAGCATGGAGGAAATCCCTAAATAGGACAATCACGAACAGTTCCCATCTGAAATGGTGAATCATGAACAGTTTCTAGAGTGAGATGGTGGTAGCGATGGCTTCAAGTCGAAGGAGAGAATGAGACATTTATGGAAGGGCGACAGCGGAGATGACGCTTCCCTATGAATTGAAGGCGAAAATCGAGTTTAAACTGGAGCTTGAAGGAGATGAAGTTTGAACCGTGAATCTGTGATGCAGTGGAGAGGGTGAAGCTATACTCCCCTTCCTCCTTCGCTACCGTGTGACCTTCTTTGTCCCCTCTCGGTGCATATTTCGTGCGTGAGGCGACGATTGAGTACGGCATATGGAGAAGGAGGCTCAGATGGTTGAGAACGGCGGCGGAGGAGAGAGGCTGACCCACGATTGAGTTCGGCGGAGGGGTGGAGACGGGAGAGCATGGTGTTGGCGAGATTTGTGGCCGGCCCTAATTTGAGAGGAATCCATCCCTCTATTTCTCTCTCCCTATGTTTAATTAATAGCAATTCATGCTTTGCCTATGGGGTTAAACCCTTATTAATTATTTAATTTTTTATTTTTATTTAAAAAAATTATCAAATCTTATTGGCAATGATAATGTCGTTGCAGAAAACGGGTTTTTTGCAACGACTTAAAAAAGTCATTGCAGTAAACAGGTGTTTTGCAACAACTTTTTTAAGTCGTTGCAAAACACCTGTTTTCTGCAACGACATTTTTAAGTCGTTGCAAAACACCCGTTTTCTGCAACGACTTCAAAACACCTGTTTTTCGCAACGACTTTTTTAAGTCGTATGTTGTTGCAAAAAAAGGTTTTTTTTTGTAGTGAATGTGTTCTGGTTCCAAAATCAAACTTTCAGCCACTCATGGTTAATTTATTTTAAAAGAAACATTAATTATGTGTTTCCCCATTGGTTTACCCAGTGGTAGATTTTCTTTGGACCACCAAATGACATCCTTCCCCAACTTGTAAAAGAAGGATATCAATATTTCTAAATCTATCAATTTAGAAGACAAACATATCCCATTCAGTCTCCACTTTGTTCTAAGCTATCACTCGCATGGATCTTCCAGTGGAGGTATATATATCTCACTAGCATGGGACTTCCCTCATTACAACGGGAAGCATATCACAAATGGTGGGCCAACTTTGACTTCGCCCATGCCACCAAAGAAGGAGTTAATCTTTGGTTCAGCAGGAATCCAACCTTCCTCAAAGTAGCTGATCCAGAGACTTGTAAATTTCTTAATCAAAGGGCTAAAATCATAGCAGCTCTTGCCGCTGCAACCTCAAAGAATTCTCTAGAAGAAAACCTTCAAAACATCCTCAAATTATTACAAGCGGATCAATCAGAAACTTCGAAAACGAAGCTCCCATCATCTGATGAGGAAGAAGAAAATGAAGATGATTGCTTTGTTGTCAACCTGCCATATGACTAGAGTTTTCGTTAAATTATTGTAAAATACTATTGAAATAGTTCGGATTTAATTATTGTAAAATACTGTTGTAATAGTTCTGGTTTACTTAACCTAAATTGTTGTAATAGTATCCAAATAATTGTACACAGTGCAGGTTTTGCAACCGACACTGTTTAAACAGTAGGTGAAGATGCCTATTTAAAGAGCATCTCAGCTCTCAATAGATACACAATTTTAGAAAGAGAGACTTTCAGAGAGAGTTTGGGAGAGATTCCAGCCTTTGAGATCTCGTAAGCTCCTCCTTTAGTTTCTGTCTTTCAACCTTTCAATCTTTTATGTTTATGTCTTTCAATCTTTTAATCATGTAATAAAGTATTTTCATATACATGTTTTAGTTTCTGTTTACTTTCAGTTTCTTCCCTTTCTCCCTCACCAGATCTTCCTTCACAGTTATGCCAGAAGGTTCTGGTCCCCTCTTTTAATTTTGTCTATTTTTATTTTTACCCTTTCTGCCTCACCAGTTCTTCCTTCACGGTTATGCCAGAAGGTTCTGGTTCCCTTTAATTTTATTTATAGTTTCCAGATCTTTTACACGGCTACGCCAGAAGGTTCTGGTCCTCTTTAATTTATTCATATATCATTCATCTGCATCATCATCGCATGTAGAATAGTCCTGCTATTCCCTACTTTCCTTTTCCGTTTTTAAGTTTCCTCCTCCCTCCTGGTTCCAGACCCTCCCTGGTATCAGAGCCAGATGGGGAAGTAGGAACGTTTGGCTGGGAGTAAGATCTATAATATGGTAACATAATATTAAAGGTCATTTTAATATTCCTTTATATATCTGTGTATAAAATTAAATAAGATTCATCACTCAACTGGAAGCACGAATAAGTTTCGTCTTATTCCTGTGCATAGGCAGCAAGAGTAATAAGTCCTAAAGGAGGCAATAAAGCTCAGAGGATGCTGCGATTACCAAGAATAACATCTAACTGTCGGTGGCTATAGTTGAACTGATGATGGGTAAAAAAAAGAGTTTTTTATGACCTAAAATATTGTGTAGATCATATTATTTATCTTACTTCTGGAAACTCATTTTTATGAAACCAGATGATGGTGATGATACTATAGGGCGAGGAACAATTACAAAATTTTCTCACTCACTTATTTATCCCAATATGTTTCGCTCGCTCTCAACCCATCTCTCTTTCAAGTCCTCCCAACCATCTTCTTCATCTCTCACCGAGAATGAAGAAGCCCAGACCTCTTCTAAAAACATCTTCAAAGAAGAAATCAAATTTCAAGATATAAATCAAGATTTTGACAATTGGGAAATTCCCAAAATTCTCACAAAAGACCTCTACAAACCCCAGGGACGATTCTTTCAAAGTTCTGATTACATCATAAGAACTGTTAAAAAAATATCCCCATTAACCCAATCACCTCTAAAGATGAGGAGTTTCACCTTCTCTCCAATGAAACCTTGAGAGATCACAAACAAAAATATCGATACTTGCACATAGGTTGTGTCTAAGTTGCTATCAAGCCGCTCATGAGAGAAGGCCTTAATGCTTCTGTACTCTTGTGTTTAAGAGATAAGAGGCATAATCAATTTTCAGACTCTCTCCTGGGAACTGTAGAAACTAGCCTCGGACATGGTCCAATCTATTTTAATTGTTACCCCAATCTCACTGTTAGTCTTCAAGACAGAAACATCCTCAAAGTTTTAATCTTGAACCTACAAACCCATGGTTTAGACATGGCACCTGGATCCAACCCTATTGCCCTTATGTACAGAGTACAGTATAAGGTCATGAACTCTTGCAGTTCTATGGTTAGAAGATCTAGTAATCCTGAAGAAACGACTTTATTTCTCACTGATATCTCAAAAGCAAATGTCACTGCCCCAAAAACCATTAGATGGGAAGAAATTGTCTTACCCGAAGATTGGTATCTAGACAGAGCTGCACCAATTCAACCTAAAGAAACCCCTGAAATACAGGATATTCAACAATATGAATCTGGCAAAGTAAAATTAACCTTCGTGTCGCCAGATCTGAAAGTTCAAGGGCTGGGGATCTCAGACCCCGTGCTACTGAAACAGCCTCTTGGAAATCTTTCTCAACAATATCCCAATCAACTATCCATCTCCAAGGCCTTGATACCTCCACTTCCATACCTTTACCCATATATCAAAAACAAGAAGATAAAAAAACTATTCAATCGCCAACATACTCCTCCATGAATGATGAGTATGATGAGATTAATAATCTTGAAAAAGTTTTTGTGATCAACAAAGAAAAAATCAAAAAAGATTTCTATTCTGATGACAACGTCACTCAAAGAAATTGGTTTTTTCCTCATTTTAGAGAAAAACGTAATCAAATCCAAAATGAGTTTTACAATTTTCTTGAACGGGTTGAACAAAACATATATTTATTTGATTGGTTCCAAGCTTATGCTATTATAAACAAGATTGATTATCCTTTCAAAAGGCAATTGTCTTCAAAAGAAAATGTTACAAATGTTATCAGTAGCTGGCAACTTAAAGATGACACCATTCTCCAGTCTGAATTACCTCCAAATAGGCAATACCAGCTCAACACTAAGACTGGTACTAGTCTAGCCATAGCTGCCCCATTCAAATCAAAAGATGAATCTGACCCAGTCAATCCAAAAGATATCAAAGATTTGATGGAACAATCCAACTACACCAATAAGTATCTTCAAACATTAAGAGAAAACCTTAATATTATCAGATCTAGGAAAGAAGAGGTATCCTCTAATTTAGTGGAGGCAAAGCCAACCGAAAAACCCTTCTTCAAACCTTTCAATCCTTCGAAAGATCTTAGAAAAAACCTACAAATTCTTAAAGCCAAAAATAAGGCTATCATCTCTGATGAGTTAGCCGATAGCATCAGAAATCTGACCCAACTTGTTGCTCCCGATACACCCCAACCTTCTGATTCAAGCTCCATAAAGCCCTCTGATCCTAGAACCCCCCCTTTTAAGGATCGCCTGATAAACGTTTTAGGAGAATGCAGTTCTCCTTACTCCTCTGACCCTGAATCGGTAAGATATGAGAAGTTAGGTTTGAACCCACTCATGAGTCAATCTTTATCCTGGAAAAAGCCTTCCAAGCTTTATTACCAGCGTGCAACTGCCCCAGATTTACTTCTTGAGGAATCTGACATCCCCCTCAAAAGCTTTGATGCAAACCAATTATACATATGGAACATTGATGGCCAGAATGAGTATGGTATAATGCAAGTTATGCAATACATGTGCATGGCTGCTACTGCTTATCTAACCACCAGTGATATAGATGAAAAAGGGATCGTGATGGCTTTAACAGCAGGATTCACTGGCCAGTTAAAAGGATGGTGGGATTATGGTCTCACTGAAGACGAAAAACATGCCATTTACAATGCTGTAAAAGTTAATCCCAATCAATCTCCTATAATCAATAAAGGGGAGCTAGTCCCCGATGCTGTCAACCAATTGATATTCACCATAGGAGCCAAATTCATTGGAGATCCTTCTATCTGGAGAGATAGATCAGGAGAATTATTGTCAAACCTAAGATGTAAAACATTATCAGACTTTAGGTGGTACAAGGATACCTTCCTTACACGAGTCAATACCAGAGAAGATTGTGAACATCGCCTCTGGAAAGAAAATTTCTTAGCTGATCTTCCAAAGTCTTTAGGAGATAGGGTTAGGGATAAAATTAGACATCAAAATGGAGAAATCCCTTATGACAATCTTAGTTACGGACAATTAATATCCTATGTCCAGAAGGTAGCATTGAAGATCTGCCAAGATAGGAAACTCCAGAATGATTTAGCCAAAGAGAAAACCCTAACCAGTAGGGAACTGGGAACCTTTTGTGAACAGTTCGGTCTCCCTTGTTCTAAGAAAAAATCCAACACCCACAAAGAAAAAGAAGATAAACATCCCTCTAAGTACAGACACCATAGGAAACCTAAAGCCAAGCATAGAAATGAGCCCCATCATAAAAGGACAAGTTATCCGCCTAGACTAAAGAAACCCGATCAACCCAAAGAACCAAGGGAAATACTCCGGTTGTTACAATTGTGGCAAGCCTGGACATATTGCCAGATATTGTAGGCTCAAAACCAAGATTAATTCCCTAAACTTAGAACATTCTGTTGTAGAACAACTCAATAACCTCATGGCAGAGAGCTCTGATGATGATTATAACACCGAATCATCTGAAGATCTTAACCAGATCCAATATGATGATGCTGGAGATGACTCTTACTCTCCAAGCATTAATGTTATAACCAAAGATCAGGAAAACCTATTTTACGAAGCCATCAATTCCATCCCTAACCAAGAAGAAAGGAAACTCTTCATAGAGAAACTTAGGTCTGTCAACACTGATAGCCAAAAACAAGAAGTTCATAACACCAAGTTTGATGTCACCGAATCCTTCAAAAGGCTTGAGAATGAGTGAAAGAAACCCTCTACTATCCAAGATCTCCATACCGAAATAGCCAATCTCAAGAGAGAGGTTAGAGAGTTAAAGAGTCTTAACATTAGTGAAAGACTTGACCAATTAGAAAATCATCAAAACCTTCAAGATGTTATTATTGAACAGATAGGAGATGCCCAAACCCCCGAGCACACTGATAATGTAAAAACCTTTACTGATGAAGATTTTTTCGCAATTATTGATCGCGTTACCATCCAAAAATTTTATATAAATGTTGTTATTAAAATTGTTGAATTCACTCTTGAAACCGTGGCATTATTCGACACGGGAGCAGATTCAAACTGCATTCAAGAAGTCTTAATCTCGACTAAGTATTTTGAGAAAACTTCTGAGCAGCTTAGTACTGCTAGTGGATCCAAAATTAAAATCAATTTCAAACTTTCAAATGCTATTATCGGCCACCAAGGTTTACAAGTTGAAACCCCTTTTCTCCTTGTTAAAAACATAAAAAATGAGGTCATTTTGGGTACGCCCTTTATTAGGTCACTTTTTCTTCTTCAAATCTCCAAAGAAGGTATTACTACTGAATATTTGGGAAAACCAGTGATTTTCAATTTTATTCAATAGCCTCTTATTAAAAATATCAATCTCGTTAACCTTAAGCAAAAACAAATTAATTTTCGCAAAGAAGAAGTCTCATTTGAAAATGTAAATGTTCAGCTCAACAATTCTGATATTCAGAAAAGAATCCAATCTCTCCTTGATCATATCCATGGTACAGTATGCTCTGATCTCCCTAATGCCTTTCGAGAACGAAAAAAGCATATTGTTGATCTCCCTTATGATAAGGATTTCAAAGAGAAACTTATCCCTACCAAAGCCAGGCTTATCCAAATGAATGATCAAATGCTCCAAGTCTGTCAAAAGGAGATTAATGATCTTCTACAGAAAGGACTTATCAGGAAGAGTAAGAGTCCTTGGTCTTGTGCATCTTTTTACGTCAATAAACAAGCTGAGATTGAACGAGGAACACCCCGTTTAGTCATCAATTATGAGCCCCTTAATGATGTCCTCCAATGGATTAGGTACCCTATTCCTAATAAAAAAGACCTCTTAGGAAGGTTACACTCTGCAAAAATCTTCTCCAAATTTGACTTAAAATCTGGATTCTGGCAGATCCAGGTCAATGAAAGCGACTATTATAAAACTGCCTTCACCGTCCCTTTTGGGCATTATGAATGGAACGTTATGCCATTTGGTCTTAAAAATTCCCCTTCAGAATTCCAGAATATTATGAATGAAATCTTCAATCCTTACTCAAACTTCACCATAGTCTATATTGATGAAGTACTCATCTTTTCCCAATCCATAGAACAACACTTCAAACATATCAATATTTTCGTTCATCTTATAAAAAGAAATGGTCTTGCTATTTCCAAACCCAAAATCCAACTCTTCCAAACTAAGATCCATTTTCTAGGTCATGAAATTCACCTGGGAACCATTGTTCCTATTAAAAGAGCCATAGAGTTCGAGAATAAGTTCCCAAACCAGATCCTAGATAAGAATCAGCTGTAGAGATTTCTTGGCTGTTTAAATTTCGTAGCTGACTTCATTCCCCAGTTAAGCGATATCATTAAACTACTCCATGAACGTCTGAAAAAGACCCCTCCTCCTTGGACAAATATCCACACAAAAATTGTTAAGAGTCTTAAGGCTCAAATACGAGAACTTCCTTGTCTTTATCTTCCTAATCCCCAAGCCTTTAAAATTGTTGAGACTGATGCCTCAGACATTGGTTATGGCGGCATTCTCAAACAGCAGGTTTTAGGAAAAGAACAGATCATTGCATTTGCATCTAAGCATTGGAATCATGCACAACAAATTACTCAACTGTCAAAAAAGAAGTTTTATCAATTGTTTTATGCATTTCAAAATTTCAATCTGATTTACTCAACCAGAAATTCTTGGTTCGTGTAGATTGCAAATCTGCTAAAGAAATTTTACAAAAGGATGTAAAAAATTTGGCTTCAAAACAGATATTTGCCAGATGGCAAGCTATATTAAGTGTTTTTGATTTTGACATTGAGTATCTCAAAGGCACTAATAATTCTCTCCCAGATTACCTTACACGTGAATACTTACAGGGAAACTAAAACAAGGATTTCAAAAATGTGGTCCTCCTCTCAAGGACGAGGTCTCCCCAGAGGTAAAAGGATTCAAGATCTTGTAGAAGTTCCACTCAATCAACAACCAATGTCATCTACCATCCCTAGGTCTTCCACCCAACAAGGGTCATCTACCCTTCAAACCACTGAGTCATCAACTCAGTCTCCAAATAAACAAAAAACCCAAACAGGAAAACAAACCAAATCAGATTATGGATTCCCACTCCATACTTTAGAAGTCTTACTAGTTCAAGGCCTAACCCATCTTCCAAAAAAGTCATGGGCCGAACAAGCCTCAGATGAAGATGATATGGACTTCACCAATTCCCCCCTATCCCTCATTGTTGATAGGATAAAAAATCAAGTTTATGAACCCACCAAAGTTCTTAAACCACAAACTAGTTTGTCAAAACAAGAGGTACAAATTAGTTCTCCAAAACAAGAAATCCAAACAAGCCATCAACCTCAAACATGCGAAGAACCAACAAAATACCACAAAAAGGGTAATTATATCCCCGTCATTCAGATGGAACCATAATTTTGGGATGAAAATCCCAATAGAGTTCCCTCCCGAATCTTTCCCAAATATTTTCAATTTCAGCCTTTATCCCTAAACAAAACTCAGAGGTTCTACGAATTTATTCTCGTAGACACTGACTCCATCTCCATAAAACACCATAAATCCCCAACTGATAAGACCTTGATAACCCATTCTACATTCCAAATCCTTAAAGTATTAACCCCTTCTAAATTTGGACCAATCATAATAAAATACAAAAATTTTCTCAACCATTTGATCCCGCAGGTTTTAATAATTGGGATTATGTTCAAGCCTGGACTAATGTGTTCTGGTTCCAAAATCAAACTTTCAGTCACTCATGGTTAATTTATTTTAAAAGAAACATTAATTATGCGTTTCCCCATTGGTTTATCCAATGGTGGATTTTCTTTGGACCACCAAATGACATCCTTCCCCAACTTGTAAAAGAAGGATATCAACATTTCAAATCTAGAATCAATTTAGAAGACAAACATATCCCATTCAGTCTCCACTTTGTTCTAAGCTATCACTCGCATGGATCTTCCAGTGGAGGTATATTTATCTCACTAGCATGGGACTTCCCTCATTACAACGGGAAGCATATCACAAATGGTGGGTCAACTTTGACTTTGCCAATGCCACCAAAGAAGGAGTTAATCTTTGGTTCAACAGGAATCCAACATTCCTCAAAGTAGCTGATCCAGAGACTTGTAAATTTCTTAATCAAAGGGCTAAAATAGCAGCAGCTATTGCCGCCTCAACCTCAAAGAATTCTCTAGAAGAAAATCTTCAAAACATCCTCAAATTATTACAAGTGGATCAATCAGAAACTTCGAAAACGAAGCTCCCATCATCTGATGAGGAAGAAGAAAATGAAGATGATTGCTTTGATATCAACCTGCCATATGACTAGAGTTTTCATTAAATTATTGTAAAATACTTTTGAAATAGTTCCGATTTAATTATTGTAAAATACTGTTGTAATAGTTCCGGTTTACTTTACCTAAACTATTGTAATAGTATCCAAATAATTGTACATAGTGCAGGTTTTGCAACCGACACTGTTTAAACAGTAGGTGAAGATGTCTATTTAAAGAGCATCTCAGCTCTCAATAGATACACAATTTTAGAGAGAGAGACTTTCAGAGAGAGTTTGGGAGAGATTCCAGCCTTTGAGATCTCGCAAGCTCCTCCTTTAGTTTCTGTCTTTCAATCTTTTATGTTTATGTCTTTCAATATTTTAATCATGTAATAAAGTATTTTCATATTCATGTTTTAGTTTCTATTTACTTTCAGTTTCTCCCCTTTCTCCCTCACCAGATCTTCCTTTATGGTTATGCAAGAAGGTTCTCGTCCTCTCTTTTAATTTTGTCTATTTTTATTTTTACCTTTTCTCCCTCACCAGATCTTCCTTCACGGTTATGCCATAAGGTTCTGGTTCCCTTTAATTTTATATATAGTTTCCAGATCTTCACGGCTACACCAGAAGGTTCTGGTCCTCTTTAATTTATTCATATATCATTCATCTGCATCATCATCGCAAGTAGAATAGTCCTGCTATTCCTTACTTTCCTTTTCTGTTTTTAAGTTTCCTCCTCCCTCCTGGTTCCGGACCATCCCTAGTATCAGAGCCAGATGGCGAAGTAGGGTGGGATTAAGCCTTTTGGATTTGATTACGTTTTTCTCTAAAATGAGTAAAAAAACCAATTTCTTTGAGTGACATTGTCATCAGAATAGAAATCTTTTTTGATTTTTTCTTTGTTGATCACAAAAACTTTTTCAAGATTATTAATCTCATCATAACCAAGAATAATCATCTTTTTAAGAATAATATATATATATATATATATATATATATTTGTGGTAGATGTGATAAAATTGGGTTTAATGATGATGGTTGTAGTATATAGCCTGGCTTGAATAATGAATATGGTGAATAGGAAGTTGTTTATGTTATTAATTTTTGTGTTTTGAATGGGCTTATAATGAATATGAATGATGATGAAGAGTAAAATGTAGTTAACGAAAATAAGAAGGAAATTAGGTGTTTGATTAATTAATTGGGTGAGTGATAATCAAAAAGGAAAAAAGGTAAATAAATAATGTATGAATAAAGGATAATAACATAGAATGGTATGACCCTCCCTATGCGGAGCGAGAAATAATGTATTCATGACCCTCCCTATGCGGAGCGAGAAATTATGTATTCATGACCCTCCCTATGCGGAGTGAGAATTATATTATCAAGACCTTTCACTTACTCTTTAAGCGGAGCGAGAAGTGTATAATCATGACCCTCCCTATGCGGAGTGAGAATTATATTATCAGGATCCTCCATTTACTCTCTAAGTGGAGCGAGAATTATATTATCAGGACCCTCCGAAAGGAGCGAGAAATATACTCTCATGACCCTCCCTAAGTGGAGCGTGTAAATATATGAATAAGTATGTAGGTGTGAATAAAATAACATGACCCTCCAATAAGGAGTGAGTAATAAATGGAAATAAAAGGGTAGTGAGATAATGAAATGGAATAGGACCCGCCTTAGGGTGTGAGTAAATGGTTGATACTAGGACCCGCCGATAGGTGAGTGTAATATATAATAGCAGGAAATGATAGAGTAAGGAAAAGATAAGGAAGACTGGAAGTAATGTAATTAGTGTAGTGGCTTAATAAGTAAAGGAAATATGATAGGAAATGTATTTTTAGTAAATAACGGGTAGTAATCTCTTAGTTGTTCTCTATGTCATTCTAGAATGTATTTTTCTAAGTTCTGTGTAATGCTACCCTTCTTGCTATATTTTTACAGGTGCAGAAGGAGCTTACGCAAGTATGGCCGGGCAGAATTACACTCCACCTCGTGGAGTGTTGTTTAGTTAGTTGGTTGACCATTTGTTGGTCAATAGTATTATTTTGGATATAGAAATGTATAATATTTTTGGAAGTCAAACCAATTCAAGTATTTGTAAATATTTTCTGGAATGATGTACACTAAATGAATTATATTTTGGCCCTGCTGGCCTCTGTTGTCTAGTTGAAAGTTTTTATGCAAGTTAAACAGGAAAAGTAAATTTTGGGAATGTCCCTAAAACAAAGTAAACTCCGTCCGATTTTACGGAGATTTTCATAATAAGTAAATATAACTAAGAGTTTTCATAAATCAACTAGTAGTAATAAAAGAAAATTTTAAATTCTCAATTAATTAAGGTAAAAGTAACTAGGGTGTTACATTTTGGTATCAGAGCAGTTTTCCTCGGCCTATTGGAGTTACTCATTACTCCAGTGGTTACTCATCAAGCGAGTAACCGATGTAAAGTTAGGTGCTCAAGTGGTAGAGTTGAGGTAGAAATCCCATTAGGATTATGATTGGATATATGTATGTGTGAAGTTATGTATGCCTATGTATGCTATTCTTTGTATGAATGAATTAGTGGTACTAGTTGTTGGTGAATTCCCAAGTAGGCTAGCTTTATAATAAAATTAGGTAGAAGTTTAAAAAAAAAAACTTGGTAGAATAATAATAGGATTAGTTGAATAGGTTTATAGGTAGATAATAACTAATGTGCGAACATGAATGATTAGCATTCATTTTGTTGTTGTGTATATGTGATGATGTGCAATGTTGCTATGCATGTTTGAATTATGAATGTGCTTAATTAGAGGTTTTACGTATAGCTAAGGAATAGTAGAACTCTGGGTAGAACATAACCAAACCCATGATGGTGTTGTCGTTTAATGGAGTGTAAGGGATAGGATTGGTCGTCCTGACTCTTACAACTGTTAAATGACGATATGATCACCAAGCCCGACAGTGATGTTACTATTGATGAATGTGAGATTGAGACTGACCACCTCGGTCTTTGCATTTATTAATGGTCAATGTCATTGAAAATTTCTAGGTAGAACCAAAACCAACCTTGAAAACCTCATTGAGTCTCCGCGTTGAGACTAACCAAGTTGAACAGTAGTCCGTACTCTTCATTGAGTGCAAGAACTTGGTGGCGTACTAATGCAAAGTGGTATGTCGATTCCAAGTGGGGGAGCGAAACCAAGAGAATGTAAGTATTGTAGTCGAAAGACCCTGCATTTGGGATGGTTCTCCATTGAAGGAATTGAACGGAATTTCGGGGACAAAATTCCAATGAGTGGGGGAGAATTGTAACATCCCAAATTTAATCCCAAGTTTAATTAGGAAAAACTTAAGTTAGAATTTATGAGAAAAACAATAGTAACCCATGGGTAGGAGTTAAGAGTATTGTCTTAGAGGAGAATTTGTCAAAATATGGGTTTTGGGCAAGGTAATCGATTACCTTGAGGGGGCGTAATCGATTACAAGCCCTCTGGTAAAACTCCTTTTGATGTTGCACCAATGATAATCGATCACCTCATGTAAGTAATCGATTACCTTGTGATTTAAATGAAGTAATTGATTACTTAGGGTTGAATAATCGATTATCAGACCTCTAGTGAATCTCCTTTTGATGTTGCCTCAAGGAGATAATCGATTACCTTAAAGAAGTAATCGATTAGTGCATGCCTCGCGCTCAGGCGCGCGCGATCAGATGATGCAATCCCAGTCGTCCGTTTTGGACTTGGTGACCAAGTCACTTAATCTCAGCCGCACGTTTGTCTCCCTCTTGGCAAGAGATAAAATAAAAACAAAACCACCAAAACCACCATTCATCTTCTCCTTATTCTTCCTCTCAACCTCTAAAATCATCTCCTCATCTTCTACATCTTTCCTCCTTGATTCTTAGAGCCAGGGGCCATCATCATCTTCAACACCCTTCACAAACCAAGAACAAGAGCAACCACACCACCACCCAAAACCTACATGGCCTCATCTTCTCCTTCATGAAATCCCTTCCATCACCAAGAACACCTAATCATCATCAACCATCAAGCACCCTAAATCAAGCACCCAAAATCAACCCACCTATCATCCCAATCAAAGATCAAGCAAGAAATTGGCCAACAAATCCTTCCTCCTCTTCTTCACCAAATTCGTGACCCTCTCCCTCTCTATCTCCATGGATTTTCAAACCTAGTAACTAGGGAGAGATATACACATAGACCTCACCATCAAGGACAAGGAGTAGGAATTAAGTGCTAGGATTGTGGTTCATCATCATCTCTCATTAGGAAGGTAAGAAGGGAGGTATTACCTTTACTTAGAGGGTATTTTCCTAGCTTGTATATAGGGTGAATTAAGAATAGGAAATGAAATAGAGTATAAAGCCTTAGGGTAGTTGATGATAATAGGTTGTGACTAAGTAGTTAGAGGCAATAAAGCTTGTTTGGATATGCTAGTAGGAATATATATATATATATATATATATATATATATTTGTGGTAGATGTGATAAAATTGGGTTTAGTGATGATGGTTGTAGTGTATAGCCTGGCTTGAATAATGAATATGGTGAATAGGAAGTTGTTTATGTTATTAATTTTAGTGTTTTGAATGGGGTTATAATGAATATGAGTGATGATGAAGAGTAAAATGTAGTTAACGGAAATAAGAAGGAAACTAGGTGTTTGATTAATTAATTGGGTGAGTGATAATCAAATAAGGAAAAAGGGTAAATAAATAATGTAAGAATAAAGGATAATAACATGGAATGGTACGACCCTCCCTATGCGGAGCGAGAAATAATGTATTCATGACCCTCCCTATGCGGAGCGAGAAATTATGTATTCATGACCCTTCTTATGCGGAGTGAGAATTATATTATCAGGACCCTTCACTTACTCTCTAAGTGGAGCGAGAAGTGTATAATCATGACCCTCCCTATGCGAGAATTATATTATCAGGACCCTCCATTTACTCTCTAAGTGGAGCGAGAATTATATTATCAGGACCCTCCGAAAGGAGCGAGAAATATACTCTCATGACCCCCCCCCCCCCTAAGTGGAGCATGTAAATATATGAATAAGTATGTAGGCGTGAATAAAATAACATGACCCTCCAATAAGGAGTGAGTAATAAATGGAAATAAAAGGGTAATGAGATAATGAAATGGAATAGGACCCGCCTTAGGATGTGAGTAAATGGTTGATACTAAACCGCCGATAGGTGAGTGTAATATATAATAGCAGGAAATGATAGAGTAAGGAAAAGACAAGGAAGACTGGAAGTAATGTAATTAGTGTAGTGGCTTAATAAGTAAAGGAAATATGATAGGAAATGTATTTTTAGTAAATAACGGGTAGTAATCTCTTAGTTGTTCTCTATGTCATTCTAGAATGTATTTTTCTAAGTTCTGTGTAATGTTACCCTTATTGCTATATTTTTACAGGTGCTGAAGGAGCTTACGCAAGAATGACCTGGCAGAATTACACCCCACCTCGTGGAGTGTTGTTTAGTTAGTTGGGTGACCATTTGTTGGTCAATAGTATTATTTTGGATATAGAAATGTATAATATTTTTGGAAGTCAAACCAATTCAAGCATTTGTAAATATTTTCTGGAATGATGTACACTAAATGAATTATATTTTGGCCATGCTGGCCTCTATTGTCTAGTTGAAAGTTTTTATGCAGGTTCAGGAAAAGTAAATTTTGGGAATGTCCCTAAAACAAAGTAAACTCCGTCCGATTTTACGGAGATTTTCATAAGAAGTAAATATAACTAAGAGTTTTCATAAATCAACTAGTAGTATTAAAAGAAAATTTTAAATTCTCAATTAATTAAGGTAAATATAACTAGGGTGTTACAAAATGCATATGAGAAACACATTGTGTATTGTCCATGTGAAAAGAAGATTGAGCTATGTCCAATACAAGCACAAACTCTAATCAAATGTTCCTAAGATGAACTCTATAACCAAACAAGATTGTGATTTGTGAGTACTTTGAATGTGTGGTTGACAAATACACACAATCAAGCTCAACAATGAGTTTATCTTTGGAACAATATGAGTCTGAGAAAAAGCTAAAAAAAAATAGAAGAAAATGACACTGTACCAAATGCTAAATAATAATTTTATATAGTTTTAATTTCTTTTTTTGTCTGTACTCTTTGGTCAGTACCACATGTGTCCCCAAGAGCACCTTTAATACCAAGGAACCCTTGAGACTAATCCTGCACGAGGTCGCACGTTCATATGCCTCTTCCAGCGAGGTATGTTAACCGAGAATCGAACCCGAAACTTCTTAGTCTCAAGCCCTCATGCCCAAGTTCTTAAGTTGGCAGGATCGCACCACTTGAGCCAATCCCATTGATTATAGTTTTAATTTTTTTTATGTGCAAACATATATATATATATATATATATATATTATAAAGAGTACAATGGATACACAAACCCATTCACAAAAAGAATATGAACAAACATCAAGAGCACATATTTATATAAGAATTGAAAGTTTGACATTAGTGTCTTTCGATTGAAACCTTGTAACTGGTGTTTTTGCTCTCAGTCATGTCATGTGATGTTTTACTTAATTTTTAGTTTATGAGTATTTAATTAGAGAAATTCTTAACCCAAAATTTTAACGTCTCTACAAATATATATTTAGTTAATCTTCATTCGGTGAGAATACTTTCAATTATCAACTAGTCAAGGAGAGAGGATAATTTTCTATCTTATTAACAGGGAAGAGGAGCACTTTTTTTTTAGAAGAAGAGAGGCAACTTGTTTAAATCAAAACAATCACATAGTAAATCTATTAACCGTTGGTATACAAGTGGTGTAGTATAAACACGTAGGAGCACTTAAAAAGGATGGTTGAATAGTTGTTTAAGTGAACCTTGATCGATTTTTGCAAAACCCAAAAGAAAAACAATTAAAACAGAATTCTTTAAATTTTTCAAATTCTGCTTCAGTGTCTAACCGGTTACACTGACCACTAACCGATTAGTCCTTGTTGCAATTTTCTTGAAATTCACAAATTAATTCAAGAACTCATTTGTTGTGAAAAATTGGTTCAAATCCAAATTATATCTAATAACCCAATTGTTTGGAAAAACGTTTTCCACAAACCAATTTGTTTAATTAACAACTTGTTGATTCCATTATTATGAAAATCTTGATTTTAGGGTTTTCTATAAAATCAATTGAAATTGTAGAAATTAAAGAGATAAAGGTAAGAGATACTGCACAAGAGATTTATACTGGTTCTCTCTCATCCTCTTGAGAGCTACATCCAGTCTCATTTATCACAATAGAGAGAGTTTCTTCACTAGAATTAGAAATTCTTTGATTACAATCCTTGCTCCTTAAGATCCCTCACTTGATAGCCTTTCAAGAGATACCTCACTCTTGCCTTGCAACCCTCTTGATCTTCTAATCCCTTCTCTTTTGCTATGTGGATCCTTCACCACCTAGACTCTTCAACTTGCTTGATGATGCCTCACCAAGACTTCCACAATTTGCTTGATGATGCCTCACACAAAGACTTTCTTCTTCTAGTTGTTGTAAAATTATTTGCCTCAATTACAAATATTACAACTCATATGAATTCAGAAACCTATGAATCTCAATCAAGAATAAAAGACAAATTGAAATTGAGATTCTAAACTTTCTTAGAAAAGATGATCAACAAATATGAAAAATATAGCATTTAATCTTTTCTAAATTGAGAGAGAATCTATGTGACTTGTAACTGAGTGTAAAAACGTGTAAGAGTGTTTCTTATGTGTTAAAAGGTGTAAAGAAATGTTTATATAGGATACATACCCATAAGGTTAGTTAACAAGAAATTGAATTTTCAACAAACTTAACCGCTTCTAACCGCCAGTTACAGGTTTCACTGACATGTTATCGGGCAACCACTAACCAGTTACAATAGGAACTAACTAGTTAGTCACTATTAGTTTAGTTTTCTAATTTCAGCAAAACTTGTTTTCTAAAATTATATCCTTTTAAAACCTTTTCTCCTAAACTTAAACAAAAATACTTAGCCACATATTGATGCATCATAAAATATTTAAAAATTGTTTTGAAAAACTTATTGCATCAATTTAAAAATTGATTTGGTGATAGAATGTTGGGCTTAATAAAGATTACATTAATTATTAGGTCCATTTGGAGAAAATGAATAGGATAAATATTTAGCTTAATAATTAAGTAAGTCTTCTTATTAATATTTAGCTTAATAATTAAGTAAGTCTTATTATTATTATTATTGTTATTATTATTATTATTCTAGAATGTTCTTAGGTTGTAAGATCATGCCACTAGTACGACTGGTCTTAGTAGTAAATTAGGGTTTATTTTCTTTATAAGCATTGTACATTCCTTATTATGAATCAAGCAATGAAATGAATTAAGTCTTATGTTTAGTTTTTATCCTCTTTCGTGGAGATTGACCATCTCGAATTCCGATCTCTATTCTTATTAGGAATTTTTTTCTATCAATTGATGCTTTCATCTTCTTACCCAACCCCCTTCATCAACCATGGCATATTATCAACCACCATACTCTCACCATCAACAACCATGTCATATTTGTTACACATCTTGTCTACCATGATACAACCATTTCCTTCCACCTAACTTATCACATGAAGATTTTAGATTTGGAAAAGCATTTGAAAGAGAGAAGAAGGAAAATTTGAGAGAGAATATGAAGAGTTTTGATAGTTTTGGCTCTAGAGAATTGAAGGAAGGATACGTTTTTCATTGAGAATGGGAGCACCACGTCAGCCCCTATCCTTATCTTCACCTGAGGCGGAATTGAAGGCTCCTTCAATGAGCACTAATTTATTTCCGTTTCACGAGATGTCCATAGTTGGCAAGATTCCTTCTTTAATTTCAACGGATAATATGGCCTGGCCTTGTATTCAAAATTTCGCTCGTGAAACTACACAACACCTTGTGGACAAGTTTCTCGTGGATCCCATAGGCAGTGATAGCGGGCCAAAAACCGGATTGGCCCAAGAGAAGCCAAAAAGAAAAACTCTAGCACCACTTTTGAAATAATTTATTGGATTAACATCTAAACCTAGAGTTAATCAAATTATATTTTGGTTTGATATAATTCTTTGTTAACTCTGTAAATTGTTCAACCTTGAGGACAAGGTTGATTTTGAAGGGGTCGATAATGATAGAATGTTGGACTTAATAAAGATTAAAATAATTATTAAGTCCATTTTGAGAAAATGAATAGGATAAATATTTAGCTTAATAATTAAGTAAGTCTTCTTACCAAAAAATTAAGTAAGTCTTATTATTATTATTATTGTTATTATTATTATTATTATTATTATTATAAAATTTTCTTAGGTTGTAAGATCATGCTACTTGTACGACTGATGTTAGTAGTAAATTAGGTTTATTTTCTATATAAGCATTCTACCTTCCTCGTTATGAATCATGAAATGAATTAAGTCATTTGTATAGTTTTTTTTTATCCTCTTTTCTGGAAATTTACCATCTCGAATTTCGGTCCCTATCCTTGTTAGGAATTTCTTCCTATCAATTGGTTATGTGAAAAACTCAAGATTAATTTGATCAAAATTAATTGATTAAGATTCACTACCCAATACTAAACTCTACCCAACAACTAAGGACTCACAACAGAAATTAAAATAACTCTATAAATCATTGAGCTTGCTTGAGAGTAGTTTATTCTCTTTTTGATTTATCTTCTTGCTTTTGTTCTTTATGTTATGTTGTCTTCATCAAAACCAAGCATCATGCACATGTGCTTGACATTAATTACTATCCTTATATAAGAAAAAAGACGCATATTCGAGACATCATGTTTATCATAAAAAATTTTGAGGCATCATGATTTCCTCGCATCACCAGAGCGTTTATAGGTAGATCATCATTATCTCAAACCAACATTTTAATTTGAATTTAAATAAATTATTCAAATTTATCTAACAATTATCTATATGTGAAATTATTATCCTTAGTTTGTTGGGAAAAAAAAGAAATCATTATTTTCAACAAAAATATTAAAAATTGAAATGAAATATATTATTCAACTTTTATTTTAGGTTTGATGTGAGTATTTTTTTTTCCACCTTTAATCTTTGCATTTTTTTTTAAGTTTCACTTTTAAATCTCTTTAATTCTGAGAATTCTCGCTCATATTAATTAATATTATTTAATTTTTTAGTTCATCTCTAATTGTTTATTTCAATTCAGTATTTCGAAGACTTTAATAGGATTTGATTTTATGCTTGATGTGAGTATATTTTTTTTCATCTTCAATCTTTGCATTTTTTTTCCACTTTTAACTCTCTCTAATTCTAAAAATTCTGACTCATCTTAATTTATATTATTTTATTTTTCAGTTCCTCTCTAATTACTTACTTCAATTCAGAATTTCGAAGACGTTATTTAAATTTGTCATACTCACTCTCAAGATGTTATCCTTCAATAAATTAATAACTCATCTCGAGGGTGGAAGTTTTAATTTCAGAACGCTGCATTTAATCTAAGAGAACTGCATCTACGATCGCCGCAATTCTTTCCTTAATAAATTTTGTTTATTTTAATAGATAAAATTCATTATCTAATCAATTACCACTCATACTTTTTTATTTTTCAAAATCTAAATTATAATTATTATATTATACAATTATAATTATAAATTATTATTATTATCATCATCATCATGATCATTATAAATGAATAGATAAATCATTGATTCTAAATTCTTATTTTTATTTAATTAAAAAACTAAACAATTCAAATTTTTATTTTAAAGATTGAATGGAATGAAGATTGCCCTTAGCTTAGGAAAATTTTTATGTACTTTTTAGTCAGTACTACAGGTGTCCCCAAGAGCACATTTACTACCAAGGAATCTTTGAGACTAATTCCGCATGAGGTCATGTTCCTATGCTCTCCCAGCGGGGGTGTTAACCGGGAATCGAACCTGAGACTTCTTAAGCCCCTGGGCTATCTCGACGTATGTTCGAGCAGGTGCGACCGCATAGGGCCCCCGATTTTTAGGGGCCCCAATTTTATTCCCGTTATATTATATTAGAGTATACTTCTAAAAAAAATACTAATTATTATTAATATTATATAACAATAGAGCCTAACTTTGGGCCTTAAGGAACTATACGTTTAAAAAAAATAGTTTCACCATGTATTTGTCACGTTATAAAAGAAGTGGGAATTAAATATTAAGGAATTCTATTATAGTATCACTACCAACAATTTAGCTTACTTTTTGACTCTTGCTCTACCTATTAACACGTTTTTAATTTTCATCTCCTCCCGGAAAAATCAGACTCGCAGTTCAAGCCACAACGCCTTGCCTCACGTCTTCACAGTCACAGCCTCACCGTCACATGTCACTCCCCCTTCCCCACTGACCACTATTGTCACACAATCGCAGAACTGGAATCCACCGCGCATAGACTTGCAATCCACGACGATCGCGCCCACAGACCCTTAATGGCTTAATCCACATACCACAAGCAACTAAGATTATTACAATAAGACAATAACCATTAACTTCAACTTCTCAAGGTACTTCTTCTCCTTCTCCGGTTCTCCATTCTTTATTTTTTTTTCATAATTTTATGATGTAGATTTATTGATTATTATTTATTAATGCAAATCTTAATTAAGTAATTTTCGATTGAAGGTCGATGATTGAAACTTATTCAAGTATATGAAATCTGATGTGAAGAGGAATTAGCTAGTGATACTACTTGAGTTCTAGAATGTCACAAGAAAGATTGAATGGATTATCGTTGATAGCCATCAAGAACGAAATCTTTGACAAAATTGAATACAAAGATGTCATTGATGATTTTTCTTAAAAAAAAAAAAGCTAAAAGAATGATACTTTTCAAGTGAAAATTTCAATTTAATTGTGAAAGTGAGTTAAGAAGCCATGTAATAATTTTAAAAAATTATTTATATGAAATAATTTTTAGAAAAATTATTTATTTTTTTAAGGGGGCCTCATTATTTATTCTCGCATAGGGCCCCGAAATGTTTGAGACGATCTTTTCAGGTCTCATTTCCAAGTTGGCAAGATCGCACCACTTGAGTCAACCCCCATTGATTTAGCTTAGAAATCATGGTACTTCGTACTTAACTGTTACACTATGTGATTAAGCAATTATTCCATTTCCTTATCAGATTTTGAAGCTTATCACGAGTTATTTGGAGATCATCGCTGACCCTCCTATACCATTATACAGGTAAACAAAGGAAACTAGAACAATAAACTAAAACAACGTGGGTTGGTCAAGTGGTAGCTCACTTAATCCCTTAACCAACTGGTCTCGAGTTCGAGCCTTGGGTATGGAGCAACTCCCGCTGGGAGATCCCTACCGCTTAGCGCGAGCTCAGTTGGGTCGAATCGGATGAGTCGGATTCTGGGTAAACCAGATATGGGCACCGGCCGGTGTACACCAAAAAAGAACAATAAACTAAAATACTAGAGTAATTATGTGATAATCAGATAGAAATAAAATAAGATAACTCACATAAATATTATTTTTGTAGAAAAATTAAATCAAAATTTTTAGAACAATTAGGATAAAAAAATTTTATGATCCAATCTTATGATTAATTTGGGATAATCATATTAAAAATGCTAATTATAGCAAAAAAATATTAATTCGTCCATCAAATAAAAAAGATAAGAATGTATAATTTTGATTTGATTTTGATTTTTCATATTAAATGTGATAATTATATATATATATATATATATATATATATTCAACAAATGCTAAATTATTATGTTCCGTGAAATATGAAATATTTTGATTTATCCTTTAATCTACTCATAATATCATCAAACAAAAAATTACAAAAGGTTTAATTATGATTTCACTCTAATTAATCATATCATAATAAATGTAATGATGGTATGTATATATATATATAAACATAATAATTTTTCGTTCAACTAAATAAGGAATACATTAATTTAATACTAATTTATGCCTAAACAAATATAATATTTAAAAAACGAACTATCATTATCTTCCAATAAATTTATGTCTAATGAAATAACGGATATATTGGTTTATCATTAATTATGCTCGTGATACCATCAAACAAAACAAATTGAATCTTTAATGCTGATTTTATTTTGATTCATCATAATAAATTTGATAATCATATAACAAATGTTAGCTTATCCATCAAATAAATAAGTAATATCTAAGATAAAAAAAAAGTGTTATTTTTGATTCATACGAGAAAATTCAAAATTTATCATCGAGATAACTTAGATTTATTTTTTTAAGTGTAGGGTTGATTTGAAAGACTAATTTTTTGTGTAAATATTTTTTTGTTGTTGTTTATTAATAATATTTACTTTATAATACAAGCTACTTAAAAATATGTCTAAAATTTGTTGGTAGAGACAAAATCCACTTCAGTGATCTCTACGCCTCGGAAGAGATTAGTCTTCGGCTGTCGGCTGGGGAATACCCTTGGTGGTAAAAATATATATATATATATATATATATATATATATATATGTCTAAATTCTACGTAAGATTGTCATGTAGTATATTGTGATGCCATTACGAACTAGATAGAATTGGTAACAACGTGAAAAAAAAATTGAAAATTTAATGATTAGGGTCAATAAAAAGTATTTCATTAGTCCTATGATATAAGATTATTTTAAAAAATTTATTTTGGTCATATTTATAATATATTATTTCTATTTTTAAATGAATTTAATTATTTTTTCATAAATATTTTTATTTATTCACCCAACTTTTTTTAGAATTTCAATAACAATTATTAAAATAATTTTTAAAATATATATAAATATTTACATTTTCAATACCACTAATTATATTAATCAATTTTTTTGGTGGACACAAATTTTTCTAAAAAAATCTTATATCAAAGATGGTGGATGTAGATAATAATATCAAAAACTAAAATTTACAGTACTAATTTTCAAGGCCACTTATTGTTGATTAAGGCGTTCTGCATCACACACGATTAGCCATTTATGGAGGAAAGTTCAAATATTTTACAATATTTTTTTTTTTTTTTATAAAAATTCTTATTGTATCGGTTCCCTTATTATGTTGGAAATTTCTATTATGCAACCTAATTTTGGGTTGTTGCTAAACAATCCTTTGTATGAACCAATGATGCATTGTCACCTCATGTATTGTTGTCATGTCATTTTTTAAAAAGTCAAAACTCATAAATGTCAACCCAAAAATATGTGAGATGACAAAGTATTATTGGTTAAACAAAAGATTGTATGACAACAACCCAAAATTAGTTTGCATGGAAGTAATGTCGTATTATGTTTTCTATCTTTTTCTTTCAAGACAGTTAAAGTGATCTGAAGCATAATTGTGAATATGGTCACGTATCATCCGTCTTCATTGGCTATCATTGAATATTTGCATGGATTATCTCTAGATTTAATCAATGATTTTCTTTAAATAGATATAAAAAATTCAAACGAAATCAATCATTGTCCATTATCTCATAAATCTTAAAGAGGATAAATAGATAGATAAAAAATAGCTGATATAATCTCTTAATAATTTTAGTATATATCTAAACATTGATATAATCCGTTTTCAATTGCATGCAACACAAGAAATCTAATTTTGATATTATCTCTCTTGCTCTCTCTTTTTCTCCACTTCATTAATCATCATGAAGATGCTTTGTTTTCACAGGGGTCCTGGTTCTGGAGATGCAATGGAACAAGATTCACTAGTTACTGATGAAGGTGAATGCGATGAAAGTCTCTATGAATTCTACCGTCTCGATGAATGTCGTAACATTCTAGGAGAGAACAAGATTGATGTTGACATGTGGAGCAATATGATAGACAAGTTAATCAAAACTCATCATGATCTCCAAACACTGTCACAAGAAACCCTTTATCTTTGTGTCGACATGCTTCACAGGTTTCTTTCCAAAACCACCAATTGCGATCTTGTTCTCGATGCCAAAAGCAAGTTCGAACTTGTTGCTCTCACCTCATTGATGCTGGCTTCCAAGTACGAAGATGTTGATAGTCCTCTTTGTGCCAATGATATTGAGTACTTGACAGAGCTTTCTTTCTCAACTCAAGAAATATGTGACATGGAGATAGTTATATTGAAAAAGCTTGATTGGGTTTTGACTGTTACCACTCCCAATGACTTTATTCATGGGAATATGAGAGTACTCTCTCTTCTATCTCATACTCATGATGATGACAAGATGATGGAGAACATGGTGAATTTCCTTTCTGAACTAAGCCTCACACACTATCCGATTGTGGGTTGCTACAAGCCTTCGCTGCTTGCAGCTTCTGCTGTGTATGGTGCCAGGATTGTTCTTGGAAGGCTACCTCATTGGAACAATACCCTGACGCACTGCACAGGATACTCCACGAAAGAGTTAAGTTGTTGCACCAAGCTTATGCTGAAACTTTGCATTGCAACTTGTAGACAAGGCGACATGAATATTTTAAAGAAATTCTCAAGCGCCGCAAGTGTCGTCCTGAAGCAGTTCTCAAACCGTTCTGATCTTAGATGTTTCTGCAACAAGTCTGAAAGCGAGCCACACTAAATAAAATCAAGTGTAGGTCATAGCAACAGATCGAGGACTGCTTTGGGGGTTAAACATAGAAGAATTAATGCAGAATTAGGTTATATAGCTAGGTTTCTTCTTAAATTGTTTTCATTCTTTATTTCAAATCTTTGGGGAGTAATTCATCTTTAGGCAATGGTTTTACAGAATGAAGGTCATAGACATATAGCTGGTGGTAAAACTTTTTTATATGTTTATATGTACATACATCCTTTCTAATGTTAGTATCTTCCAAACTACATTATGAGCATTTTTGGTTTGCTTTTTAGCTTTCTTTTATCTTTGCAGATTTCTTCCATTATGTTAAGCTGCACTTGTTTTTTTGAAATCCGTTACTAATTCTACAATAGACACACAAAGACAAAATGTTGCAGATTTTATCCATCTAGATATTAGATCACTTGCTTTGGACATTCATTTGGAGGTCTTAGCATTAACAATTATATTTCCAATTTAGAAAATGACAACTCCCACATCACCAATAAACTCATAGGCTGCTTAATAGTTTAAATTCTAGCTTATTCATACACATGCTTGCTTGCTGAAAGGGCTAAATTAGAATATTCGTGGTTCCAAACTCAGGAAGGATGGTTAATGGTTTAGAACTATTTGTACCCTATGATTATTTCAGGTTAATTTGAACTTTATGCGAAAACACAATAGTGGGTGAGGCCTGAATAACATTTTATTTTTCATTTTAAGTAGGGAATTGTGATACTGGCTGCTAATTGAATTTATCCTTAAAAAATTTCTAGCAATAAAAAAAAAATGAACTGAACAATTCCTATTGTAAATGCAGAAATCAAACACATTACACAATAGCAATTTCCTTTACACTCAAAGTATCTCAAAATAATTCATAAAACTTTATAATTTTTTTACTATCATTATTCTGGCGGGGGAACATGTTGGTTGATAAAAAACAAGTGAATGACTTGGTTTGCAAAATTGTAGAACTTTGACTGTCAAAGATCGTGTCGGAAATTTGCATGATTTAAGGTTTCAAGTTGGATTTTACGATGGGAAAGCAAGGATAACAGATGGGTTTGACAATCTCATGCAGTTTTATCATTTGCACGCCAAGGTTCTCTTTAAGGTGTCTCAAACTGATGACAATATGTCCAGACTAATAATAACAAGAGAAGATGGAATAATAACAAGAGAAGATGGAGTGAAGGTATCCTGTCCAGTTCCTACAACAAAAACACCCTACCCTGCAATTGCATGAATTGCAGACCCAGTAAGTAGTCACTATACAAAAAGCTAAACTCGAAACTCCAGCATTATATTTCACTTCACTTTTTATGTTTCAAATTCTGAAAATTTATTAACGTTTATTTTAGATGCCATCAGAAGATTTGACTTTGAAGTTGAGAAGACACTATCTTAATATCAATGCAACAACAGAATTTTGGTTTTTTCATTTTGTCCAAATACTTTTTATTTTTTTAATGATATTTTCTTATAGTAAATAACATCTTTAATATTCATCTGATTACTTACAAATGTAGTCATTTCCCACCAAATTTGTCTCTGAAGCTTTTAGAAGAAAAACAAAATGGTTTATAGTCGTGGATGACATTGGGCATAGATTTCTATGCAAGTTAATCAAAGCTGAAAGGAGAAAGAATGAAGCTGATCTATATGAAGGTTGGCTGGAGTTATGCAAGTATCATAATCTCCACCCAGATTACAAATTTAAATTTGGAGTCAATGTTCGTGAACCAGGGAAAATTTACTTAATTTACTTTATCTGTATGTCTTATTTCTTTGATTTAATTTGCTGCTTTTTGATTATTTCATTTTCACTTTCACACTCATGTCTACATTCACTTTTTATTCACTATCTCTTTTCTCCAAAAATATAGCTCTTTGAAGAATTTGCTGATTTGAATAGAGAAAGATGCAATGGTTAGTTCTAAACTCTGGTGCCTTATATTTATTAACTAACCAATCACTTGGTTGATAAATATACCATTTCATTTATATGATTAGTTCTTAAATTATACAAACTAATGTTATGTCATTAGTAAAAACATGAGGATTGCCTGCGGATTTTTCTTGTGACTTTTATTCGCAGGTTTTTCCCACGGATTTTCATGCAGATTACTAATTTAATGAAATTTTTCTTGCGGATATATTTTCCATAGAAATATTTGCAGATATTTTTGGCGCCATCTGGCGGAATAATATTTAAAGTGAATCTTCTTGCGAATTTTGTAGGGTCCAATCCGTAGGTAATATCCGTGGGAAATATCGCAGGAAAGAGACAAACAAACTTCCCCCAACGACGAACCAAGACGAATTCACAGGAAAAGTTGCAGATGTTCTTCTTGGGTATTTACCTGCGGAAGTTTCATGCGGAATTTCCTGCAAAAGTTTATTACCTGCGAACGTTCCTGCATGATTTTGTACCCTTTGCCAAACCCTTCATAGAAGGTGGGGCCTTTTGTGTGCACTATGATGCTTGGGGATCTTCTTTTAATATAATTATATTTTTTGCTGCTAAAAAAAAATTATAAATTTATTACTATATAATTTATTAAAATATAATCCTCTTACTTAGCGTTATGAATTTATTTCTAGAGTTAGTCATGAAACATGCATTTCAAGATTAAGTTGATCAAAGTAAATAATCTTGATTAAAAAAAATAGGTAACTAGTAAAAATAAGATATGAGAGCTAGCTAATTAGAATTTTACTCATACCAACTAAAAATATTATTATAGTAGTTACATAAATAGATTACTTGGAGCAATACATTGTATTTATTGATGATTTTTTATATAGAATTTTAAACACATTAGTGTTTTTTTTAAACAAAAGTTTAGGTGAGTTGGGTTTCGGGGGTACACCAGGGCCATGATAAGCCTTCAGGGTCAAAGAGTGCTTAATGAGGAACTTATAAATTATCCACCAATACTATTTTATTGTACTTACAATTAGTATTGACAATTAGACACATGCCCGCATAATTATGTAATTGATTTTTTGAAATTTTTTTATATTAATCAATTTCGTTTAACTATTTTGTGACTCATTTTGCAACTAATTTTTTTTATAGTTTTAAAGAAATCTTTGTCATAGTAAACCAAAAAAAAAAGAAAAGAAATCTTTGTCATCTGATATATTTGGTCACTATACTTAAAATTTTTTACCTTTTAACTCTTGGTTTACTTATTTGACCTAAAAGACTCCCTCTTTACTTACTTTTAATCGTGAAAACTAACCACTCTCCCTGTCAACTCACGTTCAAACACTCACTCCATCCCTCTTCTCCTTCCAAACACTGACTCCGTCCCTCTTCTCCGTCACGCTCCGTCCCTCTTCTCCGTCACTCACTGCAGCGCTCACGCTCGTTCTCTGTACGCTGCTTTCGTTCTCCATCACTCGCTGCTTTCGTTCTCCCCGTCACTACCGCTGACGGCGACGCCGCTTTCCTTCTCCGTCACAACCGCGAGTAGTTATTAGCTTTCCTTCCAGGTTTGTTCTAAGTCCATTGTATTTTTTAATTCCTCACCTCAAATCCTATTTTCTGATTTTATTTGGTACTCCTTAGGGTTCATCTAATTTAAATAATCCATGTTAGAACTGGGGTTACATTCGGGATAGAGTAATCCTGTCCTACCCATCTAAAGATGGAATACAAAACAAGACTATCCTAGACTACTAGTCTTCATCCTTCTTCCACCACAATTGTCTAGAAGATTCCTTGATTGCTGTTTCTGCTTCCTCCTTGTTCGTGTGTCATTTCACGGTCCTCTTCCGACTTGAGCAATCACTACTTGATATATTACATGATCTGTCATCTGTGAACATGGTTCCCCAATGTCCACAGGAAAGGGAAACAGAGAGAGAGTAAGCACTTCCGAACGATATGATCGTCGACGGCGCGGGCTTACCATAGGGGAATATTAAGACCACACAAACATGTCATACAACAATATAGACATCATTATTACCAATCCCTTATAAACCACTTTAGTTAATTACCATAGAGTCCTTTCCACCAAAAGGATAATCTTCATGAAACCATATCCATTATATATTTAATTATCTTAAGGCTCTAAGTTTCACTATCATAACCACCGGAAATTCAAGAGGGGGTACCACCACCGAGGCTCAAGGGTTTGGTAGCACACACGTTACATCTCCTCCATCATTCCAACCACATCCTAGTTCGGAAAGCAGATGGGACGCACAGGAACCCTAACCATGCTGGCATCGATGTCGAAGGGTACGTACCAACAAGTATCCAACAACCGAAGTAAAATCATTTCATCAATACAGTTTCAAAAATGCAGCAACATCTACCCCATTCGAGTTCCCTCTCACCATCTAAGATTTGCTCAAGGGGGCGACAGCGCTATCTCTAGTTGATCGTGCAGTTCCTCGCTACGACATTGCCTACAACCGAAAGACAAGTCCTTGTAGTCTTGTCCCGCCTAGAGAAGCACTCGAGGCTTCTTGACGTTCACCGTCCTCGCCTTCCCCTATCGCAATCACCACTTGAAAGTACACCGGCCTCCAAGTATTCGGTATCTTTCCTCTCCACTACTTCACTCTCAACGCGTAGGTTTAGGAGAGGGGTTCCTAAGTCTTTTAAGTCTGTCATTAATCCTAGTTTTGGTCAACCCATTCTAAGCCTCGCTTCTAACAGGTCACGACCTCTAGGGAAACATCAAACACCCTTCTACAGTTCAGTGGATTCCACAAGACTTAGACCACGACACAGTCATCCATGTGGCCAGTCACTTAAAGGGGATATTTACAAAGTTATCGTGTCGTTTGCACCTTCACTGTACACTAGTATCGTTTTCGAATTTCCACAAGGTTCATTAATCATTCTCATATTTTTTTTTCATAATAATACTTCCAAATATACCAAGCCCTTTTCATAGGAACAACCAGTCACAAACATCAATTAGCCTTCTTTAGGATAAACCATTATCTTAAAAATATAATTCCAAAATTTACTTCATATCTCATCATATAACTTATCTCCTTATACAATATACAATTTCAGAATATGCAACATGGTATAACCATTATCAACAAACATATCATTAATATTGAGGAATCGTGCTTTTCGTATAAACGGCGGAACACACACTCAATTGCCGTTTTACTACTCAACCGATAGATTCCTAGTTCCGACCTTTGAGATGATACGGAACGTCCTAATATTACCCTACATGCCACTATGTCTTAAGAAGGCTTCTCTCTCACCTTGAGATGCAGCTAAAGAATTTGTGTCCGCTTGATTAGAAATCGCGTTAACTGCTTCCACGTGAGAACCTTAAACAATTCGGTACAAATAATTTAACAACTCAACTCTAAATTTAATAAAGAACTTTTTACCCAAAACATAATAATAAGCTTTCCTTTATTTTTAAAAAATACTTGGTACATCTTAACAATACAAAATAGCATTAGCAGCTCAAAACCTTTTTGAAAATCAAACACAGACTATTGTATCAGAAAATCACTTTTTCTTTTTAGCTTTTAAATCATGAAAATCTTTTCCAATCGTAATATAACTTTTAAAACATAATCATAACATCTTAAAACTAAATCTCAATTTTTCCTTTACTACAAATTCCACTTTTAAGCACCTTATAACAACTACCATTTCCAGACTATTCATACAGCATGAATTTGAAGTATTCTTCTTTGATGCAACATTTAAATCAATCCAAGCAGTAAACAAAATTTGCATAATCATGTTATAAACACATATAAATCAATGAGAATATAAACTCAAGTATTCAAATTTCAACATACTTTTTCTCTATCGTTAATGAAATTAAACCACAGACTATAAACAATACACAGAAAATCACTTTTAAGCATCAGTACATTCACAAAATCACTTATATACTTCCTTTTTAATTTTTAAGTACTTATAATAAAGATCTTAGCATAAAGTACACATTACCAATTTATTTCAAAATAATTTCTATCCTTGATGCAACTATTTTAGAATCTTGGACAACATATACACTATTTCTTAAAAAATCAATTTTCTCCTAAACGGTTTATCGAAAACACATGCCGCTTTTTTCTAAAATTTCTTTACAAGTCCTATTATAATAAAATGATTAAATATGATTCAAATAAAGTATATTAGTTTGTTGGACAGTCACCATAAGTCTAGTTACATCACTTCAGAAATTTGAACTTACATACTCCAACATTCCTAGACATACACTACAAGAATTTTCTCGGACAGCTACGGAATTTTGCTAGGGAATTATTCCATATAAATTCTATAGCAATTCAGCTACGGATTAGATACGAAAATAATTTCCGTGGTTAGTTTTCAATAATATTAAAACCATTTATTATCATAAAAACAACTATGGAACAACTACGACTTAGCTAGAGAATATTGTTAATTATATTATATTCCGTAGCAGATTAGTTTGCTAGGAAATATTCCGTAGCTGCTTTAAATTTTTTTTGTTTTATTACATTTCTCTAATTTTTTTCTTGCCCCGCTAATTTTTTCACTCTCCCGCTCCTGTCACTCATTTTCCTACTTCTCGCAGGTATGTTACCTCTCCCTCTTCCTTCCCTTGTAACTCCCTCCTCCCTCCTCTTCCTTCCCTTACTAATATAGTAACTCTCTCCCTCTTCTTTATCTCACCGCCGGCCACTTCCCTCTTCTCATCACCTTCTCTGCCGGCCACCTCACTCCTTCACTATCACCTCATCCTTCCTTCCTTCCCTGCTTCCAATCATTTAATTTCAATTAGAACCCTAAATTCGAACCCTGAATTCTTGGTTTTTCTCTCTCATGGTAGGAAGAAGATCGATCAGCGGCAGCAGCAACAAGAGGAGGAGGGGGAGGATGAGCGCGGTGAACATAACGAACGTGACGGTGCTGGATAACCCTGCTTCCTTCCTCAATCCCTTTCAGTTCGAGATCTCCTACGAGTGTCTCACCCCTCTCAATGACGGTACTCTCTCTTTCTCACTCTCTCTTTAGGGTTTTCCTTCTATTTCCCTCTTTCTTTCTTTCTTTATTACTCAATTACTCCAATCCATTTCTATTCAATTTTATTTATTTTTTAATTAATAATAATCAGTAATTTCTTACTTTATTAGATTTTTGCAGATATATACATATTCATTCAATTATTTGAGAGAATACAGATTTGTTTATTTGTTTGTTGGAAGATGAGTATATAGAACTATGTGGTGATGGCTCATAAACCTACCAACGTCACCCACTCTTGTGTTGGCAACTTCACCAGCCCTCACGACCTCAATCTCATTCTCGTGTAACTCACTCTCTCTCTAACTTAGGTTTCTTTCTCCTTTTCATTTTTCATTTTAATAATTCATTTCATTTCTGATGAATGATTAATCATGTGTTTCTTTATTCCTTATTTTCATTCATACACACAGAAAACCAATGGCTATTTCTATTTGCTGAGATTAATGATCTGATATTTGATACTCCATGTTACAATTTTGATTTCATGTTTTAATTCTGAAGTATCATGTTGTCACTTTAATATGAATGGTGAATTTATGATTTTTTTTTTAATTTTATCTCATTTTTTGTGCAAAGTTTGTAGGAATGGAGTGTCAAGAAACAACTGTTGGAATGATTGGGAAATGGACAATTAATAATTTTTCTAAGTTAAACTCAGTGAAGGTCTACTCTGATACTTTCATCATTGGCGGCTACCTATGGTACTTTGATGAATTCCCACCCAACTGTTACTTTGTTAGGTTGTAATATTGCAGTTTTCGTAGATTCCTCTTGATGTGAACAATCATAATTGATGGTTGCTATATTGCAGTTTTAGTAAATTCTACTTATTGTGGTTGTGACTGCATTTTTTTTCGCATGAGATAACCAAAATCATATCTGCAATTAAAACATGCACTATACGATTACTCAATTGTTTAAAATTTATAGTAAATGGAAGGCATTCAGATTATTCTAACACATATAACATGGAAAACACTCTTCTTTTAAGTGGTAATCAAGTAGGGCAACACTACTTATTTATGTGCAGCAGTATTATATCTTTTCTTGAAACTTTGACAATGACATGCATGCTTATTACTTATTAGCATGCTTATTAGTTACCTTCTTACCTTTATTCTTCTCTATACTTAGAAGCTAGCCTAGAGATTGGTGTTTAGCTTTTGCATTAGTCTATAACAGGGAGTTTCTAAAAATTAGAGTCCAAGTGTAAGAGGTAGAATTTAGGTTTATATCTTTCTCCATTTCTTGTTTGGTTTAAGATAACTGATGCAGAATGGTTAACCTTTGCCCCTTCCTCATTTTCTTATTACCAATTCGTCGGCTTTTTCTGATTCAAATTCTGCAGTAACATCTCCATCTGTACCAAGGAGTCCAGCTAGAGCAGATAATCCAATGAGCCTTGGTTGATGTTGAAAAACATGGATTTGAACTATAACCAGAATTGAACTGAAGTTCTGTAACAAACATGGAAGTTCATGAGAATACTAGAGAACCATTGTTGAAGAAGAGCAAGTATTATGACAATTGCCCTAGTTGTATGGTGGATCAAGCCAAAGAACTGAACCATGGTCTATCCATTCTAAATCTTTCCATTGTATGGATGATGGTGTTATGTGCCAGTAAGCATGTGAACTCTATTTTTCACTTCTGGACAAATTGCTTGTATCAATATTCGTATTAGTGTGGTGTTTTTGAGTGATAAGTTTGCTGTTCTGTTTTGACAATTTATGTGAGGATTATATTTAAATGACAAGCTTGTATGGGTTTAGTTTTCCTTGCAAGTTCTAAACCTTTGCATGAAGTCAGTCTTGATGTTATTGTGATTAATTCTAAATGTAATGGATTTAGTTATATTAGCATCTCTGATTTGTATATATTTTTAATGATTTTTAACTTTGTTGCATCCCTTACTGATTTGTGTGGTCTTGATGTTATTGTGATTAATTCTAAATGTAATGGATTTAGTTATATTAGCATCTCTGATTTGTATCTATTTTTAATGATTTTTAACTTTGTTGCATCCCTTACTGATTTGTGTGGTGTGTTTCTATATCGCCAGAATACCGTGACTCAAGTGATCTCAATATAGGATCTGCATCTTATATGCCTTGATCAGATTCAGATCATGTTAGTTTAATCAGTCCCTCATTTTATTTAATTTATCACCCTAGCACTTATTTTTTTGGTAAATAAAAAATATTAATACCAACTTGCAAAATATCACACAAAACCACACCCAATGCCACCTTCTAGGAAGGGTTCATTGGTAAATCAAAAAATAAACAATAAAATCAAACTAATTTAATAAAATAAAATAACTCTAACTATGGCTTAAAATCCTATGCACCACAATTGTGTTCTGACAAGCAGATAAGGTCCCGAGTTGAGCCACAATCCTCAAGGCTAGCTCACGCATCAGCACCATGCTTCTTCTCTCCGGAGATTGCCGCTTGTCTTGGAAGATCCGACGACAACGTTCCATCCAAATCTCATATACCACCGCAGCAATCGCAGCTCTAACGATCTTCAGGTATGTCTTGTCTCGAACTCCATAACTTACCCATCTCAGCCATTTGGAGCTTGAAGAGCTCGAAAATGGCATGCACACCCAAGTAGCAATAAGAGTAAGTAAATCCTTACTCCAATTGCACTTGAAGAATAAATGATCTTTTGATTCTGGATGAATACCACACAATTGGCACAAATTAGAACTTAAGTTTAGGAATCGCTGCAATCTGTCATATGTACTTAACCTATTATGAAGCATAAGCCACATAATAAATCTATGTTTAGGAATAGAAGTCGAATTCCAAGCCAATCGATAGAACTGAAATTTCTGTTGAGACCCACAAAGAAATCTGTATCCTGAGGCAATTGAATAAGATTCATTCCTCCACATTCCACTAGCAACTGCTGGAGCCAAACAATCTCTGATTTTAAGAAGCTGTTTATAATGCCAGCCTTGATCTGGACGAGCCTGTGCTTCCCATATTGATTCATTCCTTAAGTACACCTGGTTTACCCATTTAACCCATAACACATCTTCCTTATTTGATATACTCCAAACCTGCTTCCCAAGACCAGCTTTGTTCCACAAAATTGAGTTTTTAAAACCCAAGCCCCCAAATTTCTTCTCTTTACAAATATTATCCCAACTAACATTACCAGCAGGCTTGTCTCCCCATAGAAACTTTCTGCAGATCCTCTCAACCCCTCTAAGAACAGACTTAGGAATGATAAATCCTGAAGCCCAATACGTGTGTAAAGTAAGCAACACAGAGTTAATAAGCACACACCTTGCCTGATAAGATAAGTTTCTTGTTCTCCAACTTGTCAATCTGGCAGCAACTTTATCAATGAGAACTTTACAAGTAGACACTGACCACTTCTTAGCTGTGATAGGAAAGCCTAAATACCTGAATGGAAATGAGCCTTCCCTGAATCCTGTGCACTCCAAGATTTCATTTTTAAAAGCCTCCTTAACCCCAGCAAGGTATACCTGAGACTTCTGTTGATTAGCTTGCAAACCTGAATTTTGAGAGAACTCCTGCAAAGCATTAGAAATAACTCTTACACTTCTAGGATGCCCTTTGCAAAACACCATTAAATCATCAGCAAAGATGAGGTTAACCAGGTTCAATCCTCTGCAAAGAGGATGAAATCTGAAACCATTCTCTTTAGTTGCAGCCATTAACCTTCTAGATAGACCTTCCATAGCAATGACAAACAGCAATGGAGAGATAGGATCTCCCTGCCTAATGCCACTTTGATTCCTAAATTGCTGAGAATGGTGCCCATTTATCACAATATTAAATGATGCTGTTGAAATGCACATCATGATCCAGGTAACAAACTTACTAGGAAATCTTAAAGCCTCCAACATCTCCCTGATAAAACTCCAGCTAAGAGAATAATAAGCCTTCATTAGATCAATTTTTAATAGACATCTAGCTGAAACATTTTTCCTCCTATACAGTCTCATGAGATCCTGAACAATGAGAACATTATGAACTATGCTTCTCCCCTTAACAAAAGTTGTCTGATTGTTGCTAATCAGCTTAGGCAGCACATCTCTGAGCCTACTACACAACAACTTAGATATACACTTGTAAAGAGTGTTACAGCAGGCAATAGGCCTGTAATCTCTAGTTGTAGAAGCATTATCACATTTAGGAATCATAACCAGATCTGTGTAATTCCAAGCTTTTAAAAGCTTACCTGAATTGAAGAACTCCTCTATAGCCAGGCAACACTCCTCACCCACCACTTCCCAGGCTGCTTTGAAAAAACCTGACCCAAAGCCATCAGGGCCAGGGGATTTATTCTTATCAATGGACCACAAGCTTTGTCTAATCTCCTCCCTTGAGAAAGGCTTTATAAGAGTCAGTTGATCCTCAACACTAAGAACTGGCCGATTCTGACACACAATATCTTCTAGAGACCAAATCACTTCTTTCCTTCCAAACAATCTGGAGTAATGGCTCACAAACTCATCCATAATCCCCTGCTGGTCTTGAATACTCTACCCTTCCTCTTTAACTAATTTCAGGATTATGTTCCTATACTGCCTTGTTCTAATTGTACTATGAAAATAAGCAGTATTTTGGTCCCCATCCTTGGCCCACTTCTCTTTTGCCTTTTGTTGCAAAATAGCAATAGAGTCCTTCAAAGCCTTCATGTATCTACCATAAATGATTCTCTCCTTCTCATGCAGCTCTGGATCCTGAGGATTCATATTAATCATAGTTTGAATAGAATCCAACTCCTCCCTAAGAACCTGCTCCTGCACCAGAGATTTAGCATACTTCCTTTTATACAGCATACTTAGAGAGTGCTTAAGATAACAAAGCTTCTTCATAACCCTGTATTGAGCATTACCATCAACTTCTACTTGGAATAATAAGCATACTTGTAATTAAATTATTAATTTTTGAATTTTATCAGTATGTAACCGGTTAGAAGGGCTCTGTAACCGGTTACACGATGAACTCAGAAATTGGGATTAGTGTGTTTGATGAGTAATCACGCGTTTTAACCCAGAATTTGCCACGAATCCCACTCAAATCATGCTGGGGAACGCGTGTCGCCTTGCATGCTGCTTGAATTCATCTATACAAGCTTGATTGTTGGTCCAATTTGCCTCATTTTGCAAAGTTTGGTCTGAAAGCGAAGTTAGGGTTCTTGATTTCGTTGCCTCTGTTCTCTTTGGATTCTGAGCGTTGATTTGAGAGCTATACACCGTTGTAAAGCTCACATCTCGAGCTTTACAAAGATCCAAAAATTGTGAGGAGAGGTTGAGTATAATCAGAGTTATGAGCTTTGCAAGTTTGGTCCAGAAGCTGCAGCCTCAAGAAACCAGAGTCGTGAACCTCTCTTAGGAGCTCGATTGTGGTAAGCTCCTGCTATCTCTTGGTCCCAAATCTTTCTTAATCTCTTTATCATGTTGCAGAGATTAAGTCCTAACTATTTTCCCCAATTTTGATGCATGTTTTCTATGTTGAATTCTCTGATTTTGGGAACCCACCGAAGCTGTGTCGCATGTCCAGCAGAGAAGGGGAATTAGTGGATTTTGGTGTTCAAACTCATTTCTCTGGGAAGTCCTTGTTCTCAATCGATCTAGAGGTAAGGGGGAAGCTTACTATTTGCTAGAATGAGAATAAATTGTGGTAGAACATAGGAGGAGTCACCAAGAGACTCAAAGGGCATAAGTTAAAATGGTTTAGTGGCTTGGAGGCCAATCTGAGCTCAATTGTTGTTATGAGCAATGTTATCTGGATGCATGCAAGCTATATTGATGTTGAATTCATGACTTATTTGGATATTACGTGAATTGATGCATTAAGTTGCGAAATATGTGCAATTATGTGCAATTTGAGTATCTAAATCGAATGCATGCAAGATAGATATGTTTATGTGGTTGATCACACTGGTATTAAGGTATGTGAACTCCATTTATGAATGAAATTGGTTAAATTTGAGTATGGTAGAAAATGGTATGCAAAACCTCACTTTTCAGTGTATTTTCTGCCTAATCTAACCGGTTAGTCGAAATCTGTAACCGGTTAGAGACTGTCAATTTTCAAAGAAAATGAATTTCTGAAATTGGCTAAGTGTCCATACCATTTGTACTCAAGTTTAAGCTAGAATTTCATACAAAGACCAATCTAAAACTATGTGATTGAGCACTGTTTGGTTTAGATTGGAGGTGATGAGTTAATACCTTAATATCAAATGATAATTTCTAGAGGAAATTATGCATAAATAAAATTGGATTATGACTTAGATCTTTTGAATGATATTATGTGTTGAACTTGAGGTATTCTGTTGTGCTAAGACCTTGTTATTGGATTGAGTAGAGAATTCAAGAAAAGATTTTTTGAAAATCAATGGTTTTGTATCCAGGTCTGTAATTCTAACCGGTTAGGTGATGATGTAACCGGTTAGTACCTGAAACTTAAAAATAAAAGTTAAGTTTTTGAATAAGGATTGTTAATACCAATGATTACATTCTCTCAATCCAGGTCCATGAGCATATGTTAAATTTAAATTCAAAGGTGAATTTTATGAGTAAAGCCATACCTCAAGATATCATTCAGAAGTTGTGTTTTCTAAGTCATAATAATGGAATTAATGGGAACATGACCCTGTACTCTAGGAGTACCAAATTGATGCAACCTACTTGATGACACATTCTGGGAATGTGGCCATTGTCTGGGACATGGTTTCTTGGACACGTTCTGGGAACGTGATGCACACTCTGGGAATGGTGCTAGATTATATTCCAAGTATGGTTTGCGATACGTTCTGGGAACGTATGTTAGTGTTCTGGGAACACATTGGTATAATAATTGAATTAAAGATAAAAACCAACCTTGATGATTGTGCATTCATATAGAATGGAAGTTTGGTTGGTAGGAACGTTTATCATATTCTGGGAATATGAGGAGGGTACTCCGGGAGTACCAAATTTGTAACCTACTTGATGACACATTTTGGGAATGTGGCCAGTGTCTGGGACCTGGTTTTATACGTTCTGGGAACGTATGTTAGTGTTCTGGGAACACATTGATATGCAACCTACTTGATGACACATTCTGGGAATGTGGCCAGTGTCCGAGACCTGGTTTTTATACGTTCTAGGAACGTATGCGTTCTGGGAACGTGATGCACACTCTGGGAGTGATGTTTATTATTCCAAGTATGGTTTGCTACACGTTCTGGGAACGTGATGCACACTCTGGGAGTGATGCTTATTATCCAAGTATGGTTTGGCATTACGTTCTGGGAACGGATGTCAGTGTTCCGGGAACACAACGGTGTATTGGATGGACGTCCAAGATGGACTTTGTTAGAGGCCTCAATTGTGGAAGGAAATCATGCATCATGCCACCTGCATTGAAAGAATTATTATGATTAACCGGGTGTGCTCATATGAATATGCATCATGATTTTCTACATGTGGACTTGTGGATGTTAGTGTTATTCTCATTTGATTATGCGAATATGTATAGCTAACCCCCATGCCCTTATTAGGTGTTGATCGTGCATCAAGCTTGCACAAGAATCAGTAAAGGGAGATGTCCATTAGGTGCATGCAGAGTGTAGAAAGCTTGGGTTGGGAACCCGTTGTGCAGATATCGAGGATCCGGCCAGATGAATGTTTGGACAGAGGACCAGTGATCAGCTCTATAACACATCTATTTTGAATAGTATTTATATGATACACATTTTGAAAGGGGTATCATAAGATGAATTTAGCTTCATAGTTATACTTATTTGGTATCCATGGACTTGTTACGCTTGATATATTTTGGGGGGCATAATATGATTACTTTACTAGGTTTCCGCAAACTCTGATTTTGGTTAGTCAACCTCATTACTAATCAAGTGTTTGTGAAAAGGAATTTTCAAGGGAAGGGAAAATTATTATTTTCAGATCTTTTTCCAACGATAACAAGTCCAAGTATTCATAAACTTATTACTTTTCTTATAAAGTAAGATGATATACAAGGAGTGTTACACTTTTATGGTATCAGAGCAACGGTCCTGACTCTTGGTCCTTGGGTGTGTGGTCCAATACGCTGGTCATCGATATCTGCAATGTTTCTGGGGAAGTATGCTTTCATATACTTCCAAACTAGAGCTAAGATTATGGGTAATGGCTCTAGATAAGTAGCTTATTCTGCTATTAAGAAGTGTTCTATGTAGTCTAAGTAGAAGTATGATAGATGTATGTTTCTCTTTAGACATGTGGTAACCCTAAAACCATAGTGTTGGTTTATCAGTTCTCATAGAACCAATGATAAGGAAATCTTAAGGAGTTGTAGTTAAGTCCTTGACTCTGGAGAAGAATATTTACCCTCACCAGTGTTAAAGTTAATCAATTTCTCTGACCGAGTGCAGGGCAGTTATCTTTTTAAAGATCGTCCTTGTTGAGTTTGTTAAACTCTAAAGCTATTCCTTCTTTTGTTCCTTATGGATAAGGGTATTGATCAAAGTTGCTCAATGCCTTACCCAATCTGTTATCTTAAGTGGAGACTCCTACAAATCTTCTTGTAGTTGTTTCCAAGGTATGTCTGAATCGTTCTATTAAGGTATTAGACTTTGTCTATCTACCTGTGTCATGATTTCACTTGATCTTAAGCACAGTTCGGGAGCCGAAGGATCAAGTGATCATGATTAATGACGATAGAACAACTCTGTATTGGGATTCCCAAGTTTCGAATCTGGAATCCAATGAACTCATGTGTTGCTTCTGGGCAGCAGTGAAGGAGAAAGTGGGTTAAAGAAATCTTGGTTGTAAGAAATGATGTCAGGTTTACCCTTGAGTAAAGAGATGGAGTTTGGAATCAAGTTAATTCTTGAAATTGATTCTATCTCTACGATCCTTATAATATGGTACCAATGGGAATGGTCCAATGAAAGAAACACATAGAGAAGTTCCTAAAAAGGTTTAGTCGGATCAGATTAAAGGAATCTAAGTGTTTTCTAAGATTGATTGGCGGTTGGATTAACCCCAAATCAGGATTCGGGACAGGGATATACTTAAGACTGCATTTTGATCTCGATACGGGCATTATGAGTAGGAAATAATGTCGTCCGGATTGACTAATGCATCTGTTCTTTTATGGATTATAAGAACTGGACCTTTAGATCATATTTGGATTCGTTTGTGGTTTATCCTGAGAATCCGGAGGAGCATGAGAAACATCTCAGGATTGTGTTGAGAATCCTGCAAGAGGAGTAATTGTGTGTTAAGCTCACCAAAGATGAGTTTTGGTTAAGCGAAGTTACGTTCGCAGAGCATGTGATCTTTAAAGTAAGAAGTTCTTAGGGCTGGCTGGATTCTGCCACCGGATTATTGAAGGATTTTCTAAGATCGCATGACCTTTGACCAAGTTGACTTGGAAAGATCAACTGATGGTATTGGATGATAGGATGTTGTTTAATTATGGTGGGGTAGTGATGGATTATACCCCAATATAATATGATTAGTCCAAGAGGAATTATGGAAAAGGGTGAGTATATTATGATTTAAATCGTTTTAGTGATGAATTCAGTTGGAATCAAGGTATTAGATTATGATTAAATCCTAATGGTTTTGAAATTCTTTGGTTTTATTTCTAAAACTGTACTTCATAAACCGGTTAGAGTTTTTTGTAACCGGTTAGAAGCTGAAAGTTTAAAAAATAAAAATTTAAGTCCTTTGTGAAGGAACTTTTGGTATCAGTAGACATCTTCCTCCAATCCAAACTCAATGTCACTCACCTAAGTAAAATTTAAGGAAGAATTTAGTGTGGTAAAATAACTTAATACCTTGATTCATCATTGAAATTGATTTAAGAGGATTGAATCATAATACTTATGGATTAATCGAAAGTTGAAATTAAGGAGCTACTCCAATCGAAGAAGGTAGAGAATTGAGTTGGATGATGCAAAAAAAAAAAGACGATAAGTACTAAGAAGGTTGTTATTCGCGAACAAGTTTGGAGTTCGAAAATGTGAATGACAATAGGAAGAAGAAGAGTTGCATATGAGACAAAGATGATGGATGGAGTTTTAAAAGATTATAACTTTGAGCTCCATTATCAACCCGGCAGAGCAAACGTAGTTGCAAACGCTTTGAGCAGGAAGGCTATTTCTGTGAGCTCAATGACGGTCAAGGAGGCTATTCTGATTGAGGAATTCAGAGACCTAAGTCTGGTAACCCAAGAGGAACCCTCTAGTATTAGATTGGGAATGTTGACAATCACCAACGAATTCCTGAATCGGATTTGTGAATTACCACCAGAAGATGAAGAGAAGAAAGAGAAGTTGACTTTTGAGGAAAAGGAGTTAGATCTCTATGAAGAAACGAATGAGATTTAATCTTTGAAATTAAAGTCAGAGATTATGGATATTAGAAAATATATTATGGAAGTAAGGTATTTAGGAAGTGTTGTCTAGGACAACCTAGAGGAGAGATCCAAAGGCATGAACTTCAAGAATAGATTATGTTCGAACCCAAGTTAGCTATCAACTATCAAGGAATAAGGAATTTCTCGATGTTGGTAAGCATGTATAAGGACTATAGGAAAGCACATGAATTTCATGCGAGAAGTATCAGAGTTCAGAATAAGGGAAAGATTGATGAAATAAAGGCCCAACTGGAGAAAGAGGAAAAGTAAATGGGAGAATATCAACCACGGAAATATCAAGGTTAAGGAATCCTCAATTGAAGAAAAGTGACTAAGGAGGAAATAGGGAAGGGACCATTTGTCCATCTCAAGGTGAAAACTGTGAGGCACATCACTTTGAGTTTAGTTGTGATATACCTAAAGGAATAGTCAATTCCGATTGTAGGAAGCTGGAGTATTATTCACCGAATTGTCTTGAAGGAAAAGGTGAGAAAGAAGTGGACGAATCCAGCACAAGAAGAATTCACCGGCTGAGATGAGAGTTGAGTATAATCCTGACGTAGACAACCCAAGCCTATCTCTTCCTTTGATCTGAGTTAACGTAATCAAATGTTTTCGACTACGTTAATCTAATCGTTTGAAAGTATCAATATCCTGTTGGAAGTTCAACTTCAATCATTCTGTGATCAAAACCCTTATCACAGTTGGATGTGATAATATCGGTGGACACTACAGAAATAGAAAGATCAGTTTTGGCTAGAGAGATTAACAACCACCGGGATAGGACAAATCTTTGTCTCCCCAACGAAAATGTCTCTAGAACTTGACTATCTAACTAAGTCTGATAGTGATAATTACCCTATCTTTAAGTTCATCTAACTTAAAGACCTGTCGTATGGTCTTTCTCGTGAAAGATTATATCTGAAAGGGATGATTTTGTTATTAATGGTTTGAATATTAGAACTGATCACCCTAATGTCTCAAACTATTAAGAAATAAAGTCATACAAATGTTTCTTTGATCGTGCTCGAGGGATCAGAGTGCGCAGCCCAAAAAGTTTTTCCAAAAAGTTTATTAGAAAGTGTTTTATTTAAAGAATGTTTATGTGAAATGTATTACTCAAAAAAATATTTCTTTTAAAAGAATTCCTTCACATAAGAGTTTTTATGAAAAGAATTTAAGTTTAAAGTGAAAGATTTCAGTAGAAATGTTTCGAAATAAAAGAACTATATCGAAACTCTTTTAAGTGGGGGAGGACCCTAAAGAACAAAATTTTTGGGACAAGATGAAGTTTTCTAGTATAAAAACATTTTGGAAAAGTGGAAAATTTCAGAAGATGAATTTCGGGGACGAAATTCCTTTTAAGTGGGGGAGTAGTGTAACACCCCTAATTTTCGTCTCCCAAATAACCAAGAAATTAATTATAACAATTATTTTATAATTGATTTATATTAATTTTGAAGGTTTTAGTTTTTGTACATTATGTGTTTTTATATATATAAATATGAGATATATTTTTATATGGTTATTTTGTACAAAAATGTGAATATTGTAATTTAGTCTTTGGGTTGGGACCTAATTGCAATATTAAAAAGGTTTTTGAAGAAAGAGTAATTAAATTATTAATTTTTGAATTTCATCAGTATGTAACCGGTTAGAAGGGCTCTGTAACTGGTTACACGATGAACTCAGAAACTAGGATTAGTGCGTTTGATGAGTAATCACGCGTTTTAACCCAGAATTTGCTACGAATCCCACTCAAATCATGCTGGGGAACGCGTGTCGCCGTGCATGCTGCTTGAGTTCGTCTATACAAGCTTGATTGTTGGTCCAATTTGCCTCATTTTGCAAAGTTTGGTCTGAAAGCGAAGTTAGGTTTCTTGATTTCGTTGCCTCTATTCTCTTTCGATTCTGAGCGTTGATATGAGAGCTATACACCGTTGTAAAGCTCACATCTCGAGCTTTACAAAGATCCAAAAATTGTGAGGACAGGTTGAGTATAATCGGAGTTATGAGCTTTGCAAGTTTGGTCCAGAAGCTGCAGCCTCAAGAAACCAGAGTCGTGAACCTCTCTTAGGAGCTCGATTTTGGTAAGCTCCTGCTATCCCTTGGTCCCAAATCTTTCTTAATCTCTTTATCATGTTGCAGAGATTAAGTCCTAACTATTTTCTCCAATTTTGATGCATGTTTTCTATGTTGAATTCTCTGATTTTGGGAACCCACCGAAGCTGTGTCGTGTTAGTTTTGTTGATAGGATTGGCAGCCGTCACCCAAGAGGGGGGGGTGAATTGGGTGTTTATGAAAACATTGGAAAATATTTGAATTAAATCGTTTTCAATAAACTTAAAGAGATTTTGCAGCGGAAAACAATATATTGATGAAAACGATTGCGCAGAAGCGAATAATATTAATACTATTATGAAAAACTAATATGCGCGGATACGAATTAAAATAAGAACAACGAAAACCGTTACCACGCTTATTATTTTAAATTCGCTTAAAATAGATTATTACGAAAATAGTTGTTATGATGCACAACAAATAAATATAACAACGGAATATAAAAGAGATAAGGGATAGAAGAGATTGCACCGGTGATTTTATCCTGGTTCGGCAAACCCGGCCTACTCCAGTCCCCAAGCGACTCGCTTGAGCTTTTCACTAAACCAAGACGCCACGCGTCCCCAAGTACAACCAGAGCGCCCCGCAAGCTACTAGGAACCTCCTTTCGCCAGGGACCTCAATACACAACTAGGAAAACCTTTCCTAGATTCCCAGATAGCCTAACTACTAGGTGACCCACCGTTCGTCTAGCAGTACCCAATACAACAGGGTTCCTCACCCTACAACCACGAACGCAGCACGTTCGCACTAGGAGATTCACTCCCTAGTCTCTAAGGGTTACACACCCCTTTACAACACTGGTTATGGTATGAGTGATCGGGTACAAGACCTATAGTGCACTCTCAATAGTGCTGATACAACAATAAAGGCCACTCTAACAATTATGTGTTCTAAGCAACACAGATACAACAATTAAGCTCTATAGCAATGAAGTCAAGATAAGGTTGTTACAAGGCCAAAATAAGGTTTTGTTTTCTTAGAAAAGATGTGAACGTGAAAACCAGAAGATGATGGAGAAGAAGAGAAAGAACGTGATTATCAGGAGATGTAGAAGTGAAAATGATTTTCCAAAACAAAATAAATAGAGTTCCTTTTGAAATCAAAATCAAATAAAAAAATAAAATAAAAGATTTAAGAATTAAAACTAAAGATTTGAAATTTGAATTTTGAATTTGAAAATAGAATCAGAATAAAATCAAAAACGAATTTGGAAATAAAATAATTTAAGTTTTAAAATCAAAACCAAATAAAAAAGATTTAGAAAATAAAACAAAGATTTGATTCTTAAAACGAAAAAAGGAAATAATTCAAATTTAAAATCATTTTCGAATTTTGTAAAATAAATCAGAATCTTTTATATAAAAACAAATCAGGAAATAATCAAAATGATTCTGACACGTTTTTCAATAATAGTTGAGGTAATCGATTACTTGAGGGAGGTAATCGATTATCCCTTTCAAAATAGAAACTTTGAAATTCATTTTAAAAATCAGTAATCGATTATCACATGCATGTAATCGATTACTTCACTTCTGTTTAATATATGACGCAACTCGTATAATCGATTACCACTATTCTAATAATCGATTACAGAGCCTCTGTTATGCATATGATGCAACATCATGTAATCGATTACTACAAGACAAGTAATCGATTATTTTGTCTCGGGAAAATATATGATGCAACAATTTTAATCGATTACTTGAGCCAGGTAATCGATTACTCTCATAAAAAGTAATGGATTAGCAAAGTTCACTTAATCGATTACAACCTCTCTGATTTTTCTATGATGCAACAAAGTTAATCGATTAACTTAGGCAAGTAATCGATTACTCTCTCTTGCATACATAAAAATATTCAGAGTTTTGTAACATCAAGTATTTTCACCAAAACTAAGATACAAAAACTTATTTTCACAAAACTTCTTTTTCTTCTCCTTAATTATGAAAAATATATTTAGAAAAACTTATATTGGCCTTTTAACATAATATAAACCTTGTCTTCATTACCTTACATGATGTCCTAAGGGAAAGGGTTAAAAGATCTTCTATTTACTTGAGCCTTCAACTTCATTTGCTTGATTCTTCAACATGAAGCTTGGACTTGAAGGATGAATATCTTGTGATTGCACTTGATATAAACTTGAGAATCTTGAGTTTTTTATCATCAAAACCATATAGAATATTTGCACTTGAAGTCCTTGGGAAAGCTTGACTTCCAACATGTCGCATGTCCAGCAAAGTAGGGGAATTAGTGGATTTTGGTGTTCAAACTCATTTCTCTGGGAAGTCCTTGTTCTCAATCGATCTAGAGGTAAGGGGGAAGCTTACTATTTGCTAGAATGAGAATAAATTGTGGTAGAACATAGGAGGAGTCACCAAGAGACTCAAAGGGCATAAGTTAAAATGGTTTAGTGGCTTGGAGGCCAATCTGAGCTCAATTGTTGTTATGAGCAATGTTATCTGGATGCATGCAAGCTATATTGATGTTGAATTCATGACTTATTTGGATATTATGTGAATTGATGCATTAAGTTGCGAAATATGTGCAATTATGTGCAATTTGAGTATCTAAATCGAATGCATGCAAGATAGATATGTTTATGTGGTTGATCACACTGGTATTAAGGTATGTGAACTCCATTTATGAATGAAATTGGTTAAATTTGAGTATGGTAGAAAATGGTATGCAAAACCTCACTTTTCAGTGTATTTTCTGCCTAATCTAACCACTTAGTCGAAATCTGTAACTGGTTAGTCGAAATATGTAACCGGTTAGAGACTGTCAATTTTCAAAGAAAATGAATTTCTGAAATTGGCTAAGTGTCCATACCATTTGTACTCAAGTTTAAGCTAGAATTTCATACAAAGACCAATCTAAAACTATGTGATTGAGCACTGTTTGGTTTAGATTGGAGGTGATGAGTTAATACCTTAATATCAAATGATAATTTCAAGAGGAAATTATGCATAAATAAAATTGGATTATGACTTAGATCTTTTGAATGATATTATGTGTTGAACTTGAGGTATTCTGTTGTGCTAAGACCTTGTTATTGGATTGAGTAGAGAATTCAAGAAAAGATTCTTTGAAAATCAATGGTTTTGTATCCAGGTCTGTAATTCTAACCGGTTAGGTGATGATGTAACCGGTTAGTACCTGAAACTTAAAAATAAAAGTTAAGTTTTTGAATAAGGATTGTTAATACCAATGATTACATTCTCTCAATCCAGGTCCATGAGCATATGTTAAATTTAAATTCAAAGGTGAATTTTATGAGTAAAGCCATACCTCAAGATATCATTCAGAAGTTGTGTTTTCTAAGTCATAATAATGGAATTAATGGGAACATGACCCTGTACTCTAGGAGTACCAAATTGATGCAACCTACTTGATGACACATTCTGGGAATGTGGCCATTGTCTGGGACATGGTTTCTTGGACACGTTCTGGGAACGTGATGCACACTCTGGGAATGGTGCTTGATTATATTCCAAGTATGGTTTGCGATACGTTCTGGGAACGTATGTTAGTGTTCTGGGAACACATTGGTATAATAATCGAATTAAAGATAAAAACCAACCTTGATGATTGTGCATTCATATAGAATGGAAGTTTGGTTGGTAGGAATGTTTATCATATTCTGGGAATATGAGGAGGGTACTCCGGGAGTACCAAATTTGTAACCTACTTGATGACACATTCTGGGAATGTGGCCAGTGTCTGGGACCTGGTTTTATACGTTCTGGGAACGTATGTTAGTGTTCTGGGAACACATTGATATGCAACCTACTTGATGACACATTCTGGGAATGTGGCCAGTGTCCGGGACCTGGTTTTTATACGTTCTGGGAACGTATGCGTTCTGGGAACGTGATGCACACTTTGGGAGTGATGTTTATTATTCCAAGTATGGTTTGCTACACGTTCTGGGAACATGATGCACACTCTGGGAGTGATGCTTATTATCCAAGTATGGTTTGGCATTACGTTCTGGGAACGAATGCCAGTGTTCCGGGAACACAACGGTGTATTGGATGGACGTCCAAGATGGACTTTGTTAGAGGCCTCAATTGTGGAAGGAAATCATGCATCATGCCACCTGCATTGAAAGAATTATTATGATTAACTGGGTGAGCACATATGAATATGCATCATGATTTGCTACATGTGGACTTGTGGATGTTAGTGTTATTCTTATTTGATTATGCGAATATGTATAGCTAACCCCCATGCCCTTATTAGGTGTTGATCGTGCATCTAGCTTGCACAAGAATCAGTAAAGGGAGATGTCCCTTAGGTGCATGCAGAGTGTAGAAATCTTGGGTTGGGAACCCGTTGTGCAGATATCGAGGATCCGGCCAGATGAATGTTTGGACAGAGGACCAGTGACCAGCTCTATAACACATCTATTTTGAATAGTATTTATATGATACACATTTTGAAAGGGGTATCATAAGATGAATTTAGCTTCATAATAATACTTATTTGGTATCCATGGACTTGTTACGCTTGATATATTTTGGGGGGCATAATATGATTACTTTACTAGGTTTCCGCAAACTCTGATTTTGGTTAGTCAACCTAATTACTAATCAAGTGTTTGTGAAAAGGAATTTTCAAGGGAAGGGAAAATTATTATTTTCAGATCTTTTTCCAACGATAACAAGTCCAAGTATTCATAAACTTATTACTTTTCTTATAAATTAAGATGATATACAAGGAGTGTTACATATATCCCAAGTTTTGGAGGTACCTTTTTTTGTTTGACTCAATTATTGCAAGAAGCTCGAAAGAACTTAGACCGAAGACCGAGTTGGATTGGAGATTCAGTATGGGCACGGTTGAAGCAACATTGGCAATCCTCTGAATTCAAGAAAAAATCTGAAACAAATAAGAGAAATCGTGACTCAATGACTGGTGCATCACTTCACACTGGTGGATCAATACCTCATCGTGAGCATTGGAAGAGAATGGTATTAATAATAATGTTATTTCAATAATTTTTTTTAAAAATCAGCAACATTGATATTATTTATTAATTACAGAAGGCAGAACTTGAGTCAGATCTGCCGCTTGTAGATTTTTACTTTCGTACCCATCAAAAGAAAGACAGAACTTGGGTGGGTCATCATGCACAGGACGCTTATGTAAGTACCATACTACACCAACTTATGTTTAAACAAGGATTAGCGAAGTTGTGTTTAGGTGTGCAGAGGTTGGTTTCGTCTTTTGTCATTTGCTGGTTGCTTTTCATTTTGTAGAATTAATTGTGGTCTTGTTCTAGTTTCTCTTATTCTGCTATGTTATTAGCTATGTGCTCAATATGTGCACACTTTAAATATGAAAATTGAAGAACTTCTATGGTTAGAATGAAAAAGAGGATTATAAACAAGCTGTCCATGGTTAAGTGACTGCTACATATGCTGATTTTTGTATGTTTTTAATGTGATGTCATTGTTATAGTTACTTTTAGTATTGTAAACAGTAGTCTATCGGGAAGTATATGTTGATAAAGAGGTATAGGTGGATGATGGGTGTTGTGTGTACTGATATTGTGAATGACATCAGTGATGTATTTCTTAGATTTGTGTGAATAAATTGATAGATTATAAATATGTTGCACATGGTTAGGTGGTTGTTATATATGCTGATTTTGGTTTGCTTATAATGTTCCGGAGTTTTTATAGTTATTTCAAGTATATTATTAGTAATTAGATTGATAGATTATAAACATGTTGTACATGATTAAGTGATTGTTATATATGTTGATTTTGGTTTGCTTATAATGTCATGGTGTTGTTATAGTTAATTCAAGTATCTTAGTAATTAAAACATTATTATAATGTCAATTCATAAACATGATAACTTTTATAATTATAATTTCCCTTAAAGGTTATGTTCATGTGGTTCACTCTTATTCAAACATGTGGTGCAGGAAAAATTTCAACATAAAAAAATAGAGTTTTCTTCTCAAAACTTGTCACCATTGGGGGAGGATAATGGAGATGGTAGCAGCCAACAAACAAATGTTATGCCCTCTGATATTGATATATGGGTAGATGCAGTTGGTGGAAAGAAGGGAAGAATCTTTGGACTTGGCTCTGTAGGGATCGGAGGATTCTAGTTCAATCTTCAAATTAAAAAGGTCAATGCAATTTTCCACTCCACCAGAAGATGTTGATGCCATTAGGAGTCAAGTTCATGCCTTAAATGAGTCATTGAAAAAAGAGCATCAAGAGAAACTAGAGATGAAAAAGGAGCTTAACGAAACCAAACATCAATTACAACAATTGATGCAACACTTGGGATTTGCTGCCTCTTCTTCTTCTTCTCGACAAAGCTACGAAAATGACGATGAAGAAAATGAAGAATATGATTATGAAGATGAAGATGAAGATGAGGATGAAGATGGAGATGGAGATGGAGATGGAGATAATGTTTTAGGGGATGAGTAGGAGAAGTAATATATATCTTTTAGGTGACATATGATGTTTTATGGCGACTTTATTAGTTATAATATTTTGATACTTAAGTATTTTTTTTTTAGAATTTGTTAGACTTGAAAGAGTTTGTTCATTTTTGAATCATTATGGCTAATTTTGTGAATATTTAGCTATAATAGAATTTTTATGGAGCAAAAATGGTACGTAATATAGGTGATTATTTTTGCGAATTTAATTTATTAGGGATTTTCATGCGAAATAAATTTTTTTGCGAATAGTAATTCTTGCCATTTTTTTTTTCATATAATATATTCTTGCGTATTTTCCTTCAAATATATGAAATTTACTATATTGGGATTTTCTTGTGGATTAGATTTTTTGTCTTGTAGTATTTCCTAGGAATTAATTTTTTGCGGATTTTCCTGTAAATAATTCTCCTACGGAGTTTCCTACGATTTAGTTTCTTGCAGATTTTCCTGTAAATAATTTTCCTACGGAGTTTCCTACGAATTAATTTATTGCCGATTATTCAGCAAATTGAATCGTGAATAATTTTGCTGCAGAGTTTCCCACTAATTAATTTCATGCGGATTTTCTTGCGGATTTGAGTGCTGCGAAATTTCATACGAATAACTTCCTAAAAAAATGGCACGAATTTTCCACGTAAAATTGATAAATTCATCACAAATATACTGCGGATTTTCAATAGAAATGCGTAACAAAATGCGCAAGTAATTTCATGCGGCTTATAATCCGTAGTAAATAATTACCCACGAAAGTATTACGTGGGGATTATTAGTCGCACAAAATTCCGCCTGCGAATAATTGGTCTATATTCGCAGAAAATTCGGTAGGAAATTCGCATATTTTTAGTAGTGGGTTACCAATTATACCTTCTATTCATTTATTCTTTAAATTGTCTTTGGTTTAATTTACATGTAACGTAACATTAACATCTATTTCTTTATTCCAACAGGGCAATTTGCTGGAATGCAACATTATTTTGAAGAAGTTTATGTTGAAGAAATTGCATGTCTATGTTCAGTACTTTTTTTTTTGCTTCGGTTACCAAACAACTGTTGTAATATGGCTCTGTTCGGCAACACAAGCTAAAAGTTTTTTAGTTAGTTAGGAGCTTTTAGATTAAGTCAATAAGCTACTAGCCCCGTTCGGTGAATACAAATTAGAAGGAGTTTATAGCTTTTAAAAAAGGAGTTTGTAGCTTTTGAAAGCTAACTAGCTTTTAGAATGCTACTTGAAGTAGCTTTCTAGAAACTAAACTAGCTTTCAATAATTTATAAACCAATTATATCGTCAAACAAAATTTAAAATTATTTTACTACCCTTTGATTAATTATTAATTTAATAATTGTTATAAAAGAAAAAATGAAATTAATTAATTATAATTTAATAATTTTTATATTTTATTAATTAATTAACTAGTATTTAATAAATAAAGAAAAAAATTTGAAAAATATAAAATAATAAAATGTTGCATGTCCTCTGTGGTCATTTAATAACTTTTAGCTACTTTAAAAGCTAATTTTGCCGAACAACACTATTTTAAATAGTCAGCTAAACAGTTATAAGCTCTCAGCTAAAAGCTCATAGCTCCTATAACTAGCTTAACAGTTACAAGCTAGAAGCTCATAGCTACAAGTTACAAGCTCACAACTACAAGCTAAGCTAGTTTTGTTAAACCGACCCTATATCTCTTTTAATATATTTCTTTATTATGCTTCTGCATATATAATTGCTATCTTGGATTTATCAACCAATTCACATTATATATAGTACAACAATAGATAATAGACAACGTAAACTAGGAAAACTATAAACAACGTATTCTTTATCCTTTCACAATTATATGATACCATCATATCTGCTTATATTATTTTGTATTAATTAATTAATAATTACGCCGTGCATCATCGCACGGGTCTATAACCAGTAGTTTAAATTCTAGCTTATTCATGCACATGCTTGCTGAAAGGGTTAAATTAGAAAATTCGCGGTTCCAAACTCAGGAAGGATGGTTAATGGTTTAGAACTATTTGTACCCTATGATTATTTCAGGTTAATTTGAACTTTATGTGAAAACACAATAGTGGGTGAGGCCTGAATAACATTTTATTTTTCATTTTAAGTAGTGAATTGTGATACTGATAGCTGCTGATTGAATTTATCCTTAAGCCTATATATTCATTTAATTTAATATGAGTTATGCACAACTATAAGGATGCATGGTTAATGGTTTAGAACTATTTGCACCCTATTTGCATCCTTTCATTTAATTTATCCGACATGACACGTTAAATACTTTGTTAAATCAAACGTGACACTTTTTTAACACAGTCCAACATGACATTGGCCAACAAAACATTTAACGTACCACGTAGGATTCCGTTAAGTCTCTCGTAACGAAATTGGATGGGGACTAACGTGACGCCAAATTGATCTTTGGAGGGTTTAAGAGATTCCACAAATCTTTTAGGAGTCTAAGTGATTCTATGGGTATTTTTTGTGCACCTATGTGCTATGTGAATATTAACTCAAGAAAAAATAACTAACATTTTAAAAAAATTTCATTTTCAATGTTATTTTCCTAAAATATTCCTAAACATGGTTATTTTATTTAATTTTCGTTTCATTCCCGATGTCACTTTCCTAAAATATCTCTATTTTTATTTGAAAAAATTAAATATAATCAATTAATCTCTTTAATAATTATGAATTTTTTTTATATATTTTAAACTAGATGGAGTACCTTCTATTATTTTTTTCTTTTTATAGCAAGACTGTTGAAAGAGATCTAAAGCATAACTGTGGATTCGGTCACTTATTATATCATCGAATATTTGCGTAGATTATCTCTAGATTTGATAAATGATTTTCCTTAAATAGATATAAAAAAATTCAAAACCAGGAGGCTATTATCTCATAAATCTTATGGCACGATAGATAGATAATAAAATATGCGGATATAATCTCTTAATTATTTTAGTATCCAGATATTGTTTAACGGCTAATAATCCTGACTCTTTAATACATGTATATATCAATCGCAACATAAGAAATCTAATTTTGATTCCAATCTAATTTTTGATATTTTTAGGTAGAAACTTATTCTCAAGCAACATTGAAATATCAGTAACATTAAATAATGCCGTTGAGGTTGCCCATTAGTATTTATAGACATATCCCCTCTCTTGTATTCATTAATCATTACCATCAACCTTGTTTCTTGTTATTCAATTCTCTCTTACTCTCTTGCTCTCTTTTTCTCAACTTCATTGATCATCAATGGAACAAGATTCACTACTTATTGATGAAGGTGAATACGATGAAAGTCTCTATGAATTCTACCGTCTCGATGAATGTCGTAATATTCTAGGAGAGAACAAGATTGATGCTGACATGTGGAGCAATATGATAGACAAGTTAATTAAAACTCATCATGATCTCCAAACATTGTCACAAGAAACCCTTTATCTTTGTGTCAACATGCTTCACAGGTTTCTTTCCAAAACCAATTACACTCTTGATCATGATGACTTTGAACTTGTTGCTCTCACCTCGTTGATGCTGGCTTCCAAGTACGAAGAAGTTGATAGTCCTCTTTGTGTTTATGATATTGAGTACTTGACAGAGTTTTCTTTCTCAACTCAAGAAATATGTGACATGGAGATAGTTATATTGAAAAAGCTTGATTGGGTTTTGACTGTTACCACTCCTAATGACTTTATTCATAGGAATATGAGAGTACTCTCTCTTCTATCTCATAGTCATGATGATGATGATGACAAGATGATGGAGAACATGGTGAATTTCCTTTCTGAACTTAGCCTCACACACTATCCAATTGTGGGTTGCTACAAGCCTTCATTGATTGCAGCTTCTGCTGCGTATGGTGCCAGAATTGTTCTTGGAAGGTTACCTCATTGGAACAAGACCCTGACGTGTTACACGGGATACTCTAAGAATGAGTTAAGTTGCTGCACCAAGGTTATGCTGCAACTTTGCATTGCAGCTTGTAGACAAGACCACATGAATCTTTTAAACAAATTCTCAAGCGTCGCTCGTGTCGTCCTGCAGCAGTTCTCAAACCGTTCTGATCTTAGAAGTTTTTTCAAGAAGTCAGTCAGCGAATCACGCCTAATAAAATCAAGTGTTGGTCATAGCAACAGAGGACTGTTTGGGTGTTAAACATAGAAGAATTAATGCAGATTTAGGTTATATAGCTAAGTTTCTTCTTAAATTGTTTTCATTCTTTATTTCAAATATTTGGGAAGTAGTTCATCTTTAGGCAATGGTTTTACGAATGAAGGTCATAGCCATAGGTTGTGGTAAAACGTTTTTATATGTTTATATATGTATACATCCTTTCTAATGTTGAGTATCTTCCAAACTAGACTATGAGCATTTATGGTTTGCTTTTTAGCTTTCATTTATCTGGGCAGATTTCTTCCATTATGTTAAGCTGCATTAGTGTTTTGAACTCTGTTTCTAATTCTGCACTAGACACACATAGAAAAGATGTTGCAGATTTTATCCATCCAAATATTAGATCACTTGCTTTGGACATTCATTAGGAGGACTTAGTATTAACAATTATATTTCCAATTTAGAAAATGACAAGTTCAACATCTCTAAACTCATAGGATAGTTAATAGTTTAAATTCTAGCTTATTCATACTAATGCTTGTTGAAAGGGCTAAATTAGAGGATTCCGGGTTCCAAACTCATAGGAAGGATGGTTAATGGTTTAAAACTATTTGCACCCTATGATTATTTCAGGTCACTTTGAACTTTATTAAATGGTGGCATTATTTCTTATTTATTAGTATAATAGATCATATTTTGCACTAATTTTCTCGTGATTAATTTGGTTATGACATCAATTTAATTTTCTTGTGATGAAATGATTTGGTTTTGATATCTATTTATTTAGGAAAGTCAATAAATTAAGAAGGAAAATATGAAACTCAATCAGAAGTTGTTTTTGAGATCTAACTATCTATACTCTATATATACACTTGTGACAAATGCTACTTCCGGAAAATCTGTCTTTTTAATTTTTTTTTTTTTTTTTTTAATATCATACATATTACTCTCTCTAATATTACTTCAGCCTCAGAAAGAACCAACTGCAAAACATATGGCGAAACAATCTCATTTCCATAAGACCATAATTCAGTACATATGTTTGTAGTCCATCACCAAAATATAATGTATTCGGTACAGTTTTGAATTAACTAACTAATCATCTAAGTAATGGGTTTTGGTAAGTGCACTATTACACCAATGAGTCCAATGGGTTAATCATTTGGAATGAAACTCACCCTTACTGGTGCAATGGTCCATGGATTTGTTGCTCCCTTACTGAGATACAACAATTCTCAAGTGGAGGACTTGATATATTTATTTGTGTTGCTGTCACTGAATTATTAAAGATTGGTATGCTCATTGTTGTAATCTGCAACAAAAATATGAGTATAGTCCTTTAACTTGATCCTATGTCTGAATTTATGAACATAAATAATTAAATTCTCATTTTTATTTTTCATGATTTACAGACAAAGGGAGAAACAGGACAGTCATCACTACAATTACAGTGACATGCCAAATAATTATACAGTGACAATATTTATGAGGCATAAAGATGGTGAATGTTTGGGGCTCTATTGCCTTTTAGGACTGGAAAGTCTATTTTGAGGTTAATATTATCAGTTTATCATATACATTGGACTTCTATGTGTACAAGAACATGTTGTAGACAAGTTCACTATGGCTGCTGTAATTTCTAAGGTAGATAATGAGATTACAAATTTTTCTCATCCAAGCCAAACCTGCATTCATCCTGAGGCAAAACATATTAAGTTCTGTATCGTATGGTGATTACTCCATTAACACTGGCAGTATCATAGACATCCATCATCAATGGCACATAGCAAAGTAGCAAACTAGGACCTGTGAGTAAATATTTTAAAGCCAATGGAGATGAGGCTAATCTTACTTAGATTGTTGGGACTTTGTATGAATGTCCTTTTCTTATGTAAAGAAATATGGTTTAAAATTAAGCACCCTTAGAAATAAGTTTAGTTTGCTTGCTACTAAGGTAGGTTGATTATTCTGCCAAGGTAGGTTGGTTATATCTGGTGAGTGCTACTTTCATGAAAACATGCTTTATACTTGCTTGGAAATTAAACCAGGTGTGAGTCATACCTTGTGGCATCTGGTACAAGTAGGTGTTGGAATTAATAGAATGTTTATGTCTGTTATATGCCAATAAATCCCCATTAGAGTATTTCAAGTGCAATATTTTTTGTCAGGGAAGTAGTGCAATATTTTTTATCAAGTTAGAGAACTGTACTCAAATTCTTGGGCACCTGCATACCATGTTTACCAAGTTCTGTAGACGCTACACGAACATATAGATCAAGTCCACCAAATGAGAATTGCTGTATGTCTATTAGATTTCTCGTCCAAGACATGCAACCGATCAAGGAATCGTATGAAAATGCAATGCATGAGCAATTTTGCAAGCACTGGCTTCTGCATGTGTCTTGTGTAGCACAAGATTTCCATCTTGTGATACTGTAACAACACCAGAATAATCATTGAGAGGTTGGTTTCTGTTAGCCACCCATATCACTGTGAATTGAGGCTGCCACCAAACTCCAAGGTTGCGATTCGTAGAATTTTCGGGGCTGAAGAAGCCTAAGGTGAAGTTGCCACCGTTGGAGCTTTATAGTGTCAGGATCTTTGATGAACTGAGGTGATGTGATCGTGTCTCTTGCAACAACAGCATCTAAACAAAAATGACGTAGTGTGATAAAAAAGAACAACAAAGTTGTGCACTTGCTGAAACCCATTACTGATATTATTTCTTCTTGTAATGAATAATAATGGCGTTGTTTAGTTTTAATAAGTGAGCTCTTTTTTTCTTCTTGATTGAGACCTCCATCTAAAATTTAACACGGTTTAGTGTGTGGCTTTCAGCTGCTTATTAGATCAACAATGATTAAAAGAACTTCCTTTTCAATAAAGACATTAAGCAAGAAAAGTCAAAAAAGAGTTTGCAATTCACAATTGTTATAGACTTATAGTCAATTTGAAGTTTTGAACCACACGTGGTGGAAAATGTAGACTACAACTACAACTAATAGACTTCTCTCTCCGGTCCTTATTACAGGGCATACTTAACCGAATTACACATACCAAGGAAAGTGGTTGATTTTATGAATTCTATGATAATATATTGTAACATTACAATTTTAACCCCTTAACTTTTTTTGGAAAATTCGCACTCATTAATTAACAACAAAAAACACATAGATAGTCAAAGCATTTAATAAGGGCAAAAAAGAGAAAAATCATAGAAAATATGAAGTGGCTTATAATTAGGACCAAAAAATCTTTCTAGAATGTGACCTATATATAGGACCGGAGGGAATATAACAATACGTAAATGCCATGATGTAAGAAAATCAATGAATTAGAAACGCTTAATTATGTCACAGGTCCCTGAAGTTTGGGGTATTTTTGTCAGATACCCTTATACTTTTTTTTCAATGTTTGATTCCTCGAAGTTACTTCTGGGTTTGTCATATACCCCTACTACCGATTCTGGCCAATTTTGCTGACATGTAACATCGGAATCCTAATCAGATGCAGGAGATTAAGCACCTGGTGCCTTGTGAGCGAAGATTTATTTATTTTTTAATTTAAAAAACTAAAAAACTTAATATTTTTATATTTTTAGTTAAATAAAAAAATAAAAAAAAAGAATTGAAGAGAGAGGTCGTCTTCGACCGTGTGACATCACACGGCACCACATAACCAACCTCATGTGTTTGACTAAAATTCTGATGTTACATGTCGTCAAAATTTCCCAGAATCGATAGTAGGGGTATATGACAAACCCAGAAGTAATTTCGGGGAGTCAAACATTGAAAAAAAAAGTATAAGAGTATCTGACAAAAGTACCCCAAACTTCAAGGACATGTGACATAATTAAGCCAATTAGAAATGTGAGCTAGAGACTAGACTTGTTTTCCCTCTGTTTTCTTTTCAACTCTGTACGGGTTGGTGTGGGAGCACCACTTATATATGCTCCCTATGATAAATAAAGGTATTATTTGCTGATAAAAAAAAATCACTTAATTGAGTTTTAAAGAGAGCATATTTTAAATGAAATCGAGTTTCCAATCGAGAGTGAGAGAAATTGTCATGACCATACTCGGACCTTGAATCGCTTCTTGAATGACACTTTTGTTGTTACCAGCACTAAAGGCAAGCTTTGATAGGACGTCTGCTCTGACGTCTGAACTCCCGGAAATATGGGAAATTGAGAACCGAGTAAAACCCTCGGTTAAAGCTTTTACCCTTTCCAAGTACTTCTGGAGGATTGGTTTCTTGGCCTGATATTTCCCTGTGACTTGTGAAACCACTAACTGTGAATCACTGAGAACTTGAACCTCCACTGCCCGGAGTTCTTTCCCCATACGCAAACCTGCAAGCACAGCCTCATACTCGGCCTGATTGTTCGAGGTTGGGAACTCGAATTTCAGGGAGTATTCGATACTGATTCCTTATTAGTTTTCAAAAATGACACCGGCCCCGACGCCTTTTCTATTGCTAGAGTCATCCACATAAATGATCCAGATATCCGAGTTCGAGCTAGCTGATTGCTCGGTAAACTCGGATACAAAATCTGCCAAGGATTGAGATTTGATTGCTTTCCCTGGTTCAAAAGAGATGTCGAACTCGGAAAGTTCGATTGCCCAGGATATCACTCTACCGGCCAGATCTGGCTTTTGGAGGACTTGCCGGATCGACTGAGCGGTCCGAACTGTGATCAGATGACTTTTAAAATACTGTCTGAGTCTTCTGGCGACCAAGATCAAACAAAAAGCCAACTTCTCAATCTTTGAGTATCTCAGCTCAGGCCCTTTCAAGGCTCGACTAACGAAGTATATCGGAAACTCAGTCTTGGATTCTTCCCTGACGAGGACCGAACTGAGGGCCGAGTCGCCAACGGAAAGATATAAGTAAAGATTCTCGCCTTCATGTGGGCTGGAAAGGACAGGAGGGGAAGAAAGATATTCCTTCAAAGCTGAAAAGGCTTCTTCACACTTGTTGTCCCAGATAAATTCAGTGTTCTTATTTTGTAGCTGATACCACGACAGTCCCTTTCGTGCCGCTTGCGGCAGAAAGCAGGAGAGCGCGGCCATTCGGCCTGTCAGCTGTTGCACACCCCTAATGTCAGACGGACTTTTCATCTCCAAGATGGCCCTACACTTGTCTGGATTCGCCTCGTTACCGCACTCTGTCAACATGAAGCCGAGAAAGGCGTCTGCCGGAACCCCAAAGGTACATTTGTCAGGGTTGAGCCTCATATTGTACTTTGGGACCCTTTCCAACACTGTTGGTAAATCCCTGACATGGTTTTCTTTAAACTTGCTTTTAGTAATCATGTCGTCAATATAGACTTCCATGATTGGGCCAATGATTCCCTCGAAAATTCTGTTCATCATTCGCTGGTAAGTTGCACCGCCAGCGTTCTTTAACCCAAAAGGCATGACCGTGTAACAGTAGGTCGCCTTCTCGATGATAAAGACCGTCTTTTCCTGATTTGGGGGATATATAGGGATCTGGTTATACCCCGAATATGCATCAGCAAATGACAAGAGCTGATAACTGACCGAGTTGTCTACCAGCTGGTCGATGATAGGCAATGGATATTGGTCCTTGGGATAGACTTTATTCAAGTCGGTATAATCGACGCACATGCGCCACTTTCCATTCGACTTCCTGAAAAACACGATGTTAGACAACCATTCAGAATAGGATACTTCCCTGATAAAGTCGGCCTCCAGAAGCTCGGCTACTTTTTGTTGTATTGCACTCGATTTCTCGGCCCCAACCCTCCGCTTTTTCTGAGCGACTGGTTTGGCTTTCGGATTAACACTTAAATTGTGACAAATGAAATTTGGATCAATTCCTGGCATGTCGGCAGACGTCCAGGGAAATAGGTCTCTGTTGTTTCTTAGAAGGTCTAGGAGTTCGGCTCTAATGGAGGCGGGCAGGTCGGACCCGATCCTTACTGTTCGAGTGGCATCCGACTGATCAATCGGAACACACTCCCAATCCCCTTAGGGTACTAGTCTCAAATCATCTTGTTCTGCCTTAACATCTAGCTCTGCCAGCTGCACACTACCCTTGCTCAAAACTGATCTTGGTAAGTCCTCATCCTTTTTCTTGATTTTGCCGAGGTTGGTGTTATAACACAAATGCGCCTTTTCCCGTTCGGCCCTTACTGTCACCACACTGTTGTTAGATCCAACGAACTTCATGGCAAGGTGGACTGTGGAAACGACCGCCCCGAATGCCTGCAAGCTTGTCCTCCCCAGAATAGCATTGTATGTTAACGGACAGTCAACCACGAGGAACTTGATAATCTCGGTCCTCGCAGACGACCGTTTCCCCAAGGTGACCGGCAACTGAATTGACCCCAGAGGCTGTATAGCATCACTTGTGAAACCAATCAAGTTCCCTCAAAGGGGGTGAGATCTACCTGTCTTAGCTTCAATGCTTTGAATGCATGTAGGAAAAGGATGTCGGTCGAGCTTCCCTGATCCACGAAGATCCGAGCCACTTCAAATTTGCCGACCAATGCTGCAATCACCATTGGGTCGTTATGCTCAGGGATAACTCCTTCTAAATCTTGATCGGTGAAGCTGATCGGGACACTCTTAGAAGGTCTCTTCTATATTGGGCGATGATGTACTGCAAGAACCTGATTGACATATCTTTTTCTTATTGACCTTCGTTCCCCTCCACCTGCAAAGCCACCTGAAATTGTATTTACTCGGAAGTCTTTTGGGGACTTATCCAGTTCCTCAACCGAGATCAAGTTCACGCGTTGTGCGTCTTTCACTTGGTTATCGGGAGATGGATCTCGTCTCCTTTTCCCCCTGTTTGGGCTTGGTGAGTTCCTTCTCGTCCTTTTTCTGGGGAATGAGATCTTCTTTTCATCCTTTTTTCCAAAGCTTCTCGAACATATTGCTGCAATATACCTGCCCTGATCAAATCCTCAATAGCGTCCCCGAAGCCAAGTACACTGATCCATAGTGTGGCCGAAACCCTCATGGAAATCGCAATATCTGGACTTATTTTTCTGATTTCTCAAAAAGAGTAGTCGGTGGGCATAACGAAGGTCAGTCTGCATTGTTTTTTTCCAGATTTGGGATCTAGAAACCGTCACTGAAGTGTATGAATTGTATTTGGATTTTGGTCGACGGTTATCCCTCTCATCTCTCCTCGGACGTCCCCGCTCTTCATGCCGAGGACTATCATGAGAGTTGTCTCCTAACCTTCGAGCCATTCTGTTCTTTTGTCCGGTAGAAAATTCTTCCAAATTAATGAACTTGTTGGAGCGGCGACGCAACTCGACCATGTCCCTGGGGGGCTTACCGATCAGAGAAATCTGAAAGTCGCCAGGAGCCAAGCCCTGTGTGAAGAGGAGAACAACTACTCTTGGCTCCAAGTTCGAGATCAATCTCGACTCGTTGTGGAAACGAGAGAGGTAATCTCGGAGTGATTCCTCAGGCTTTTGAGTGACCGTGGCCAGCATGTGGTCAGATTTAGGTTGCACACAACTGGCGGTATACCTGTTGAGGAATACTCGCTTCATCTCGTCCCACGAGTCTATGGAGTTCGGCGGAAGAGAGGAGTACCATCGCAGCACGGAGGGTTGGAGAGTCATAGAGAATGCTCGACATTTCATTCTGTCACTGCCCCCATAGAAGTTCATAGCTCCTTGGTAAGAAAGGATATGTTCCTGGGGGTCAGTGAGGCCATTGTACCGAGGAATGTTGGTTAGACCAAGGTAACCCCGAGGGGTTATGTATGACATGATGTGGCGAGTAAAGGGGTGACCGGGGTGAGTCAGGCCCGCATACTCAGTATGTGAAAGTACCCTTTCTATAATCTCGGTAGGGTTTGCTGAAGATCGAACTGGGGTTGGTTGGTTTGGAAGGTCGTTTACGGCTAGGGCCACTAGAGGAGCCCGTTGAGCCAGACGCTCCATGGATCGCTGTTGAAGCTCGGCTATCGCTTGCCCTTGTTGTTCCATTATTCGTATCTGTTGTCTCATCATGGAGAGAATCTCATCTTCATGTCGTCTGTAAGACGAGTCCGTTGTACGAGAATGAGATCGATGAGAGCGTTCAGGGGAATGGTGATGGTTCCGATGGCGGTGCTGCTGGTCAGTGGTGTTTTCAGCTAGCTGGGAACTTAGATGCACGCGTCGGGGTCTTTCGGGTCTCGGGTTGTCTTGGTCTCTGGTTGTTTGTCTGATTTGGGGAGAAGCTTGTCCAGATGCTTTCGTAGGTCCACAGTGGGTGTGAGTCGGTGGTGGTGGTGATGGTGGGAGAGGGCCAACTACCTTGTTTGCTTGGAGGTGGAGGCGCAGATCCTCACTAGGCTGTGGGAACTGTTGCGCCTGTGCCGCCCTCCTGGGTCGACCTCTCCCTCTTCTTGTTTTTTGGTGTTGAGTCTCAGCCATTAATGGGTAGGAGTACTGCGTTTATTCGTATTCCCACAGACGACGCCAAATGTAATGTCCTAGACGGTGGAGGACCACCAAAACCAGGGAATGGTCTAATGAAGGCCACGATCTAGGGTTACTGTAGGATCTTAAGGTTCTCCTAGCTAATATCCAATAGGGATACCGTACCAGGGTTGCCCTAATCACAGAGTGTGTGAGCTTGCAATTAGGGTTAGAAGACGTACTTGAGCCCCTTGTAGCACGATACTACTTATAGGGGTGGCTGTGAGTCCTATGGGTGATTGGAGCCAAAAATATGATGTTTTTGAGTGATAATTTACCCTCTTTCTTAGTGATTTTGGCTTGTTTCTCAAGTAAGTGTTAAGAAAAGATTGATTTTATCTACTAATGACGAGGAACGAGATCCTTGTGGATTTTGTGCCTTTTTGGTTCTTAATTTCAGGTTTTGGAGCTTAATTTGTTTAAATTGGAAAAAGAAAAGAGAAGCAAGTAATAAAACCTTGAAGTTGGAACTGAGAAGACAATTTTGAAGTCACCGTCGTGCGCCCAGGCGCAGGCATTTGCGCCCAAGCGTGGTCAATCTCGCCCAAGCGCACGTCGTCAAGCATTGGTGGATTTAATCATATTTTCTCCAGATTCTTAGAGATTAGTTTATTCTAATAGGATCTTATCATATTATATTCAGATTTAGGATTAGTTTTATCTTATCACATTAGATTGGAAATTAGGTTAGTTTTTATCTATATAATAATAGGATTAGGATTCATTCTAGGAGGAGAGGAGAGACACTCATACAACTCCAGAGAATAATAGTAGATTAGGATTTGAGACTTGGAGAAGGAACAAGGATTGGAGGTTTTTGTGAAGAACACGGAGTTTGCTCAAGGATTCATGGTAATTATTTTTATCATGTTTATTGTGTTTTCTCTTGTAAGTATGAACTAATTTCATCCTTGGGATGTAGGAGTAGATGAATGGAACCTTTTCAATATTTCTAGTAATAAATTAATCTTGTTTTCCGTTATTGAATTCTGTGTTTGATTATGTTCTAATTTGTTTCTCATGAAAGAATCTGTTTCATGACTTTTGGAAATCCTTTATGAATAGACATATGAATTTAGGATTTAGCCTAATAATCAAACAGTTCAATTGCATAGGCACAGACATGTTTTCTATGAATTGGGTAATTTTATAAAAAGAGGTTTTGACTGAACTTAATGAAAGGGTTAGGTTTTAAGGCTTCCTCGAGACATCATTGGGAGATTAATATCTAAAATACGGAAACATACTAAGACATTAGACGTTTTCTACTTTTGCAAAACCAATTCGGAATTCAAGGAAAATAAATTAATTTGTTATAAAATATTTAGGAACCTGCATCGAAACTACATCCCGCTTTTTCTCCTTGTCAAAGAATCATTTATTTTAATTTCTGTTTTTATTTAAAAATTCATAAATCCTTTGTCTCGTTCACTAAGTAATATTAATTAGGTGGAATTAATTAAACAGTCACTCCCTTAGGTATGATACTCGGACTTCATTGTCTATATTACTTGTACGATCTGGTACACTTGCCAGAACCCCAACAATGGGCCACGGGAGGCCCATTAGGGCTAGCCTGGATGTGACCTGTATTGGGATAAGAACGCTGAGTCACCTTATCCTGATATTGTACTGGTAAGTCGGTTGGGTTATCTGTAGGCGAGGTGTAGGACGTTCTCGGCCCGTTCCTGGTGATATGGTCGGTCCCCAAGGGTTGGTCTCTGCCAGGTATCTGGGGGCATACTAGTGTGAAGTGCTCGGCCTAGGGTGCATGTACTGATTACGTGATTAAAGATCTCGGCCCGAGGCGAGGTCCACCACAAGGTATAAATGAGAACTTAAGAAAAAATGTTGAAGGATATAGTGATTATTTTTATTTAAAAAATAATTCATATTTAAACAACTAAAATGATGACTCCATTAGCAATTGTAATGCTTATTACATATTAATACTATTAAATACAAATAATTCAATAAATTATACGAATATTTTTTTTAATATACAATTTGATATAATAATATTTTTTTGATATGTATATATTAATGTATTTGTTGCACACAATATTTAAAAAAATGTATTATATAATTATTTAAGAAAATAAATAACTTGCGCTTGTGATAATAATTAATTTCATGTATTAAGTTATTAGAGTATTTATTAGCTAGGTAAAATTGTAGGAGGATAAAAAGCTATTCATTATTCATTTTAGTGTGCATAAGAGTATTCTATAAGTTATAGTCAACGACTAATTTCTTTTGAGACATAAAATAAAAGTACTAAAATTATTTATCAATAAAATGTTTGTTTGGCTTATCAACATAAAATGATGAAGGAAAAGAAATAATTAAAGATAAATCGTTTTTATTTCATCTATTTATATTAATGAGAAATTGTTAATTAACCCACGTACCAACTGAATTTATTATCAATTGATTAACAACTTCTTTATTAATAGGATTAGATTAAAGTTCAAGTTTAGCATATAAAAAACAGATGATGTAACTTTAATGTTCTCAACTCTAACAATATTAATTCAATAGAGGATTTATATGGTTAAAAAAATTATTAAATACAAAATTAGTAACCAGTAAGAATATATATCACTTAACCTCTCTTATCTCTTACATTCTGTTGCATTGATCTTTGGTAAACTAACATTTTCATGGATCATGAAAATATCACTCCCTCACGTATAGGCAGGTTGTTTTTCTGGTACACATGAAATTATTGCTTCCCTTAATGTTGTCATGATATGAGTCCAAAGTTAGTTGACAATTTCATATATAACATCAATATCTTGTAGAAAATCTTTACTCTAGTTCAACCAATAGATCATATATTGGTACAAAATTTATAAAGACCACATCTCATATATAAAAATGGACACCGAAATTAGTTATATCTTGAAGAGAACTGTAGTAAGCGCCAAGCCAGTTCAACAAGGAAAGTACTTCCCCTTATCAGTTTTGGATCGTTGCATGGAGAACAATCACATTAAGATTGTATACTATTACAAAACTGTAGGGGAGAAGGTACTCGGAGAAATGACCAAGAAGTTGAGAGAGACATTGTCAGAGATGCTTACCCATTTCCCCATTGTGACTGGGAGATTGATAAGAGATGAGAGAGGGCATTGGAAGATCATGTGCAATGATGCTGGTGTTAGAATGATGGAGGCAACAGCCAAAGGGAGTGTGGAAGGGTGGCTAAGAAATGTGGATAGGGAAAAGGAACTCAAGCTTGTGTTTTGGGAGGACATACTTCACAAGACTTATTATTGGTCCACCTTTTATGTACAGGTTAGATTTCTCTATTATTAAAACAACAATTTGATTTGGATACAATAAGAACAGATCAAGTTCAAGGTTCAAAGAGTTTGTAATAATAAATTAGTAGCTATAAACTAGTAATACTTTAAAATAATAGTTGTGTCTAGGTTTGATGTGTGTATGTGCTAGTTATATATTCTATGGATAAATTTTGATACTTTTCCATATTTCTAATTGCATTTTATAATTTTTTATTTCTACTCATGATTTGTGATTAATTTTATGCTAATATTATTTTTTGTTTTTTTCTTGTATATAGTTGTATCGTGATGTATCTGTACTTTCTTAATTAATGAATAGACCATATAATTCAATATTTAAACTTTATTATTTTCAACTTAATCTCAGGTGACTGAATTTGAAGTAGGTGGGTTAGCAATTGGTCTAAGTTGCACTCATCTTCTGGCAGATTCCACTAGTGCAACCAATTTCATCAAGGCATGGGCTGACATTTCATTGGTTGGAAAATTGATTGATCCTCCAATGTTCCACCCTTTACCCCTTCCAAGATTAGGAAACAAAAAGCCCAATCACCATCCATATATTGAGTTAATTAATCACTACAAATCCTCAATTCAGAAACCTATTCCTATCAAGGAATCCATGTACACTACTATGTCCTTGGGATTCTCAGACCAAATGGTTCAAGCTTGCATATCCATGACCCAAACAATAACACCCTTTGAGGCACTAGCAGGGCTATTTTGGGTATCTCTGAGCAAAATTAAGGGATTGAGAAATGGGCTTGTAGACATGTCAATATGTGTTGATGTGAGGAAAGTGTTAGGCTTAGATCATGGATTCTTTGGAAACTGCATGATATATAATAAGGTGCATGCAGAAGGGACTTCAGGAAATAATGATTTTCCTCAAGCAGCTAAGACCATTAGAGATGTTGTGGCAAAAATGGACAATGAGGGAACATTGGATTTAATTGAATGGTTTGAAAATAATGATATAAATTCTCCTGCATTGAAGAATGGTCATGATGTGATCATTGCTAACTTAGAGGGCATGGACCCTTATGTAGCTGAGTTTCAAGAAGGCTTTAAACCAATTCATGTTTCATATTACGTAGAGCCAGTTTTGGGAGAAGGGCAACTTTTGATTCTCCCACCATCACCAGGGGAGGGACCCTTAAGCAGGGTGGTTATGGTGACGCTTCGAGAGGAGGAGGCGAGTAAGCTTTGTGAAGACGATCTTATTACACAATTCTCTCCCACTATCTTAATGAAATGTTGAATAAATATTAATTTTGCTTTATATATGTAAAATATGAATAATGGTGTTTTATCTTGAAAGGAAACTTAAGTGTCATACAATAATGATGATTGACAAATATAATTATAAAGGATTAAGGATTGCCATAGTCTTTTAATTACTTTATTAATACAGTAGCTACTCACCTAGCTAGGAACCAAACGTGTATACCTTTGAAATTTGAACATGTGCCACTGTACCACATAAAATGCTTGGTTTTGTTATTCAAAATTATGCTTCAATCAAAGGTATTAGCTTTCAGTACACAAGTTCATTGTTCTGTTTGATTGAAATCCTTTCACATACTCTTGTTGAACAACCATATGTTTGAGACTGGTTTCTTAATCAAGTGTCCACAATCAGTTTTAACTTTTTATCTTCAATCAGATAAACCAGAAAGCTATAAAATGTAACACATGTAGCAGGTTTCCTTTGCTTTTGAAACATTTAACAAGATTATGAGAAAACAAACAATTTTGATTCCTATTTGAAAGCTATAATGAAGGGTAACTCAATAGTTGTTATCTTGCTATTGTTATGCGCTGACTCTCCTTTATTGTACAAACTCAATAGTTGAATCAAATATGTCAATAATTTACATGTTGAGAGAACACTGGACTCAGTGAAAGATAAAAAAAAGGCTTATTTATGTCAGGGTCCTTGTACTTTCACCATATTTTGTCATATACCCCTAATCTTTTTTTTATATGAAAATACCCATGTACTTTTTTCCGGTGAGTAATTTGCCCCTCCTCCCGATTCCGGCAAGTCGGTGCTGAGATGGACTGCCGGAGTCCTTGTCAGGGGTCCCTGTACTTTCACCCTATTTTGTCATATACCCTTAATTTTTTTTTATATGAAAATACCCCTGTACTTTTCTCCGGTGAGTAATTTGCCCCTCCTCCCGATTCCGGCAAGTCGGTTCTGAGGTGGACCGCCGGAGTCCTTGTCAGCTCCTTCCACCTCAACCACGTGGTATAAAACCGAAGGTCCACGTGTCAGCTCCCTTAAATTATTTTTTTTAATTTTTTTTAAATTAAAAAAAAAACACCCACAACCCTAGACCCCTAACATTCAAAAAAAGCATCTTCATTTAAAAATCACAGAGCTCCCTGCCTCACAACAAAAAGAACCCCCAACTTCTTCCCCATCTTCCACAAGTCTTTCGCATCCTCAACTGGATCGCCCTTCACCTATGCAATTTCAAGTTGTCGATTGGAACCACCCAACAAAACTGGACAAGCATCACTTACCCGTAATAAGCGATTGTTATCGTTATGCATACTCCTCTGCTTGGGTCTTTTTCTTTTATAAATTTTTGGAAGCAAGTTTTTCTTCTTCTTTTTCTTCTGGCCATGATTCACTTTCACCACTGGACCACACACACCTCAAATGGTGAGGTTAAAGAAGATCCCGATCTGGAGCTACATGACTTCATGGTGCAAGGGTGAGGAGAAGAGGAGAAAAACGAACAACAAAATAGAGAAGAAGAAAGATGAGAGTTCGAGGGAAGGAAGGAGAAAGAACCAGAGAGATAATGGGAGAAATGAATGAGAGAGGAAGAAGAGAGGAGAAATATCGAGGGAAGAAAGGGAGAGAAATGAAGATGGTGGCTGGGGAGGGAAACAAATAGGGTTGTGGGTGTTTTTTTTTTTTAATTTAAAAAAAATAATTTAAGTGAGCTGACACTTGGACCTCCGATTTTATACCACGTGGCTGAGGTGGAAGGAGCTGACAAGGACTCCGGCGGTCCACCTCAGCACCCGACTTGCCGGAATCGGGAGAAGGGGCAAATTACTCACCGGAGAAAAGTACAGGGGTATTTTCATATAAAAAAAAGATTAGGGGTATATGACAAAATAGGGTGAAAGTACAGGGACCCCTGATAAGGACTCCGGCGGTCCACCTCAGCACCGACTTGCCGGAATCGGGAAGAGGGGCAAATTACTCACCGGAGAAAAGTACAGGGGTATTTTCATATAAAAAAAAGATTAGGGGTATATGACAAAATAGGGTGAAAATACAGGGACCCCTGACAAGGACTCCGGCGGTCCACCTCAGCACTGACTTGCCGGAATCGGGAGGAGGGGCAAATTACTCACCGGAGAAAAGTACAGGGGTATTTTCATTAAAAAAAGATTAGGGGTATATGACAAAATAGGGTGAAAGTACAGGGACCCTTGACATAAATAAGCCTAAAAAAAACCTATGTTATTGCAGTGCATGTAGCTTTATATTAAAAGCATATTTGAGGGAGCTTGTTAATTAGATGTTGAAGCCTATGTATTGTCTTTTGATGAAGTCCATATGGCAGAAACTATTGTTAGTTTAAGAAACTACTTTTCACTTGTTTGCTAATTGTTATATAAATGGGCATAAGCAATGACAGAACTCAATGTACTTTGAAGATGAGAAAGAGGAATAGCCCTCATACGGTCTTACCTGCAGATACAACTAACAATGATAAATTTGATTCTTGATACACAAATAGAAACAAGTTATACTCTAGGAGTCTACTATATCTAAGGTATCAGAAGTAGTGATTGATGATAAATTTTTACTCCAGTAGTCTACTATATATTCAAAGTTTAATTTCTTTTGACAAAAAAGTATAATACTAACTTAATCATCACTAGATAATTTCCATCTTATGGCTATCAGCAATGCATGAGTAAGGTATGTCATTTATGCTATAAATTTGCTTATAGTTCATTTCAATTTTCAACTTCGAAGGCTGTTTTTATGGCTTGATCCAAAGCTGCAAAGGCTAAGGACTAGTTGCAAGTTGCAACCCTCAAAAAAACTTGTCAACTCTGAAATCATGGACATAACAAGTTAAGAACCCTCAAAGCTGAAAATGAGAAGTGAGTTAAAAAAAATCAATATAGACGTATAGTTATTATTATTAAAGTAATTAAACCAATAACAAAAACATCAACTTGTGAAGTTTTAAATGAGCAATTGGTGGCCCAGTGCTTGAGGCCCCACCTTTTGGGGTGTGGAGAGAGTAGATATACGCAGCTTTATTCCCGTAAGCAGAGAGGCTGTTTCCAGGATTTGAACTCGTGACCTTTTAACCACTAAACAACAATCTTATTGTTGCGCCAAGACAAACCCTCAATAGCCCCACCAATATAGTTATCATCATCAAACGTCTTCTTCAGCTTAGGTTATCTCTAACTTATTTTTTATATAAATGCTTAATTATGTCATAAGTTCTTGATAGTAAGGGTATATGACAAACCCAGAAATAACTTCGAGGAATCAGACATTGAAAAAATAAAAATAAGGATATATGACAAAAGTACGCCAAACTTCAGGGATCCGTGACATAATTAAGCATAATATAAACATGCAAATGATATAATGAAAAACAATTCGTACAGTAAGCAATTATATCAAACTCTTCCCAGGAACTCACTCTGCCCAATTTACGATTCTGCCCAATTTACGATTCTTACACTGCAACTGATATCACATAGCTTATTACTCCCTCTGGTCCTATTTATAAGACCCTTTTGGAGTTTTTATTTTGGTCCTATTTATAAGACCCATTTTCAATTTTCAATAGCATTTAATTACTTCTTTCTACTAACGCCCCTATAAAGTTAACGCCTTTTAGAGTTCCAATAATAATTATAGGGGTAGTTTTGAAAAAGTATATCAAATTTTCACATTTCCAATGCCACGAACCAATTTATCTACACTCCTTGGTGGGAGTGAAAAATCTCAAAAGGGTCTTATAAATAGGACCGGAGGAAGTACTAACTTGAAGCATAATTTATATAACTTCAGTTAGCCGCGACAGTTAATATAGTCAAGTTTAGGACGGAAATTTGTTTTTTTTTATTGAATCACAGCATTTACCATAACATACATCATCCAAGCCAGCTGGCTGTTGGAGTAGACTTCCATTGTTTCAAGCACAGGATTGAGCCTGTTTCAACCCCTTTTTACGGAGTATTTAATGATAATGATCTGGGTTTGTAAGCTTAAGAGATGTATGTAAAAGTACATAATCCATACCTCCGTGGCTTGGAGAGAACAGATGGAGCATCATGAAGAATCATCGGGAGGATCGACCGGAGTGCTCTTTACCCATGATATTGGTTCGAGAATAATGAGAGGGTTGATATTATGGCTCTGTTTTGTGTTTTTGGTTGTGTTTTTGGTTGCCCATGGTCAAAGCATAGAATGCAGAATAACATAAGTGTCTCCCCCTGTGTTTGTTGGTTGTCTCCTTTTTATAGATTGGGTGGGGGTGCAATGGTAACCGTGCAAAACTTGGTCACCAAGTTTACTTAGTGACCAAGTAGACTTGGAGACCAAGTCTTTGACAAAAAGGTGTCAGCCTACGTTGTCACAACATGTGGGTTAGTGAGTGAGCGTTCTATGTCTTAGGGCGTCCTAGGTCTTAGGGCGTTCTATGTGTTAGGGCGTCCTAGGTCTTAGGGCGTCCTATGTCTTAGGGCGTCCTGGGTGTTAGGGCGTCACAAGGCTTAGGGCGTCATGGGTGTTAGGGCGTCCTAGGTCTTAGGGCGTCATGGGTGTTAGAGCGTCCCCGTCCCTTATCTATCATGAAGGCGCTTTGTCAAGGCATGAACGCCCTGTGCACTTTCCTTCATCCAAAGCCTTCCAAGCCACGTAGTCCATGAAGTTCCCAACTTAGTGGTACAGCCGACGTGTCGTCCTACATCAGGGCGGCGTGGGTCCACTAAGTATCTTACCATATTTCTCGTAGTCTTTGTTGTGATCATACTTATCTTGTCTTTCCTGCAAGATTAGATTGCTAAATATAGATTATGGCCTATGGTAAAAAGGGTCTACAACATTAGCCCCCTTGCACTTGAGGGAGAATCTATTCTTTCTCAAGTGCACAATAACTCTAAAGGCCATAATCTTTATTTTGATGCTGCATAAAATTTTGTTAGTAATAAAATGCATTTATCTCAAATTTAATGACGATTGTAATAAAAGTTGAAACTTCCCTTTTTTGATGATTCTCTTCTGTTTTGTACTGGTCCATGAGTAATGTTGTCTCGTCAAGCGGAAGCCCCCTAGTTATTATTCCGCTTTACTAATCATCCAGTGTCCATTGTGTCATGGCAATTCCGGATCCGCTCAGCACCATGCTCTTCTTAAGTCTTAGTACGCTTGGATGTAATGAATGAATGAATGTCATGTATGCAAGGATGATGCGAATGAATGAATGCTATGTATGAATAATGTTATGCATGATTGAATGTTATGCTAAATACTCTTCCTCTTTGAAGGCGTCTGCCCCTCCTCCCAAAAAACACAAAGGGGGCGTAGCCACCGTTACTCTTGTTTTGCCTTGTCGCAAATAGTTTCGATGGTCATCCTTACGCCTTGTTGTTTCTAGTGGGCGGCTTGCTAATCATGTGGTCATGGCTGCTCAAACTTTTTATGCAAATTATTGAAAAAGCAATTGAAGCAAATATACTTATTAAGTCTTGTGCTAATTGATCATATGATGCTATAAACAAACGATCACACGCATTACACAAATATAGGATTCTTTATTTTGAGAGCTCATATCTAAAATCTTCCATTTGACTTTTTGATGAAGTTTTTCTCTTTCTTATACGAGCGTCGGGGCGCGACTCGATAGCTACATCACTCGTATTTGGTCTATTCGTGACGCTTTGACAACTCTTTTGCCATTAGTACGCCCGAATTTGATCGACCCTTACGAATACCCAGGGCGTGACCATTTCAGGTATTCGCGTGAGCCTAAGTGTTTGGCTTGTGTTCACTTAGACTTTTATCCATATCGTGGATGCGGGGAACGACACCCGCTCGACCATCCCGATTTGGTATCTCTATCTTAAGTGTTGGGTTTTGATAACCACTCCGGACACTTTGATCTTCCAAATGAGGGGACTATGACCCGCTCGACCATTTGGGTGCATGCTTTGCTCGAAACGTGTGGTGGGGTCTCTCTCCTTCTTCCTTTTTTTTTCCGTGTCACACGTCCAAGCTTCTATTTGTCTCTTTTAAATATAAGCTCTCATTCTAGTAATTCTATATTTATGTTCGGTGTTAAGTATGCAATAACAGTAATGAACCAGAAGCTGAATCATGCCAAGATGCAATAATCAAATTTCAAAAATCATGCCAAGATCATATCTTTCTTATTGTGTTTTCTCGGGGGAGGTTCATACCAACACGCCCACTTAAGTCTTTTTAATTGGGTTTGCTTGAGGGAGGTTAAGACCATCACTCATCAAGTCCCCTAATGTCAATAATAATTTTCTTTCATGCATTCTTTCATGGTTGTCTAGCTGAGCGTGCTTAGGGGGGTTAAACTGTCACGCCTAAGCACTATCTTATAATTGATTTATCATGGTTGTCATTTCTGAGGTTCATTTCTTAGCATGTGAGAGAATAATAATGCAAATTAATGTATGAAATTAAAATTAGGCTAGACGTAATACTTAGCTTCGTGTTTGCTTGATGTTGTTCTTCATTATGACCTTTTGTCCAACTAGAGCGTTCCTCTAGCTTTTGAGTGTCTTGTTATGGATGGCGTAGTTGGAGAGCGTTCCTTTGATTTTGGAGTGTTTTCTTACAAATAGCTGATTTCGTGCTTCTGATCTTCATTTCAAGGAAAAAAAAGAACATGTATTTCTTTTTACTCAAGAGCGTGCTTTCCGCTGCGTTGTTCAGGGCGTGCATTTATGTTGGGCGTACTTTCTGCTATCTTGCTTTTCACTGAGCATTTGGTCTTTTCTATTGAATCATATTTTTTAGGGAATAACTTCCTTCTACCCTCGAAAGCTCTTGAGCGTATCATCTAGATTTTCTCCTTGCCGATTTTCTTTGTTGCAGTTCATGGGCGTGCTCTTTTTATTTCTTCGAGGGCATTTTCCACTTTGTTCTCCAGCGCACGTTTTCTCCACTGAGCACATATTCACCACTTCGCTTCATAGTGAATAATTTATTTTCATTACTAGGGTAGTTTTTTTTTCTCTCTCGAAACTTTGAGCATGTCATCCAAGTCTTCTCCCAGCTAACTTGTTTTTGGCCATAATTTTTGGACCTGATGCTTATCTAATGACACTTGGTTGCTTTCCTACTTTGGGCGTTCATTTTTAGTCGTGGAGAGCGTTCTTCCTCAACTAACAAAGTCACACTTTCAACTTTTATTTGGCAACTTCAACGTCTATCTAAGCGTAGTATCTCAAATGCTTTAATTTGTTCTTTTGTGAAGGATAGCTACTTTCCTCCTAAAAAGATAAAATAAATAAGATTAAAAATATTGGTCACAATTCCAAGATTTCTTTTCCTTATGCTTTATCTTTTCTTTGTCCATATCTTATACAAACATTGTCCCTTATACAAAAATAGCTACTACTCTAAATTCATGCATCTATCAATATTGACATTAAGTATATCTATTTTTCTATCCACATGCATTGGTTATTTTATTATTATTTTTTTTTTTTACTATCATGCCAAAGTAACTAGGACAAACATAAAATAATACAATGTCATCTAAAACTCTTATGAAACTCATATACAAATGTAATGTTTTTTTTTTAAACTATTAGATGTTAAAATGTCCACACAAATTGATAGTAATGATAAATCAAGATAATCGAGTTCATGATTATTGTTATGTCATTATGGTTTTCATGAGAGAGATGAAAAATAATTAATTGAAATGATAGCATAAACATACATATATTGATATGTCAATGATAAAAATTTGGGTCAGCATAACATAAAATGTAATTTATTTAATCAAATAAAAACTATTTTATAGTAGTAAAGAAGTGAGAGGAAGAACAAGTTTTACTTCCCTGACTTTTCTAGACAGATATAGGTTCCCCTCTCAAACCTTTGGACAATGACCTCCTCTTGGTTTTTTGATATCCCACCCATTCATTTTGTTTCCACCGAGGCTCCTTTCCTTTTTTTCATTTCTAATTGAAAAAGTTTTTCCCTGCTACCAGAGCACAGATGCCAAACTTTCCTCTGTAAGTCCTTGTCTTTTCCTTGTTAGATCTGACAGTTTTTCCCTTTTCTCATGCAAGCACTTTATTTTCCTTTCTTTTTGCCTTGATCAGGAACCAAACCTATCACTATGATGTCCTCTTCGTCCAGCTACTAACTTGGCTACTTACTCATTCGCTTGACCAATCTGAGCGTTCTTGACTACTGAGCGTTCTTTTGGGGGACGCCCACTTCTTTAGGGGGAAGGGCGTTCCTGCTCGCTTTGGGCGTTCTACTAAAGCTCATGGATTTTGCTCTGTCGTAATATTTTATCTTTGATAAATTTGTGTTGATTCGATATTAAGGTTCTACTGCTCAAATATTCATGGCCTAAATTGACACCGCATGCATTTATCATTTCTAACCCTTAAATTATATACTCTCATCTATTATTGTCTAGTATCTCCACAAATATTTATATCATAATCCAAAGAAGGTTTTGAAAAGTTCATCAAATAATAAAATTCATGCAGTAAGAATTTGTATATATTAGTAATTAAAAATAGTGACAAGTTTTTAAGCAGTAACAAATATAAGAGATTATAAAATAAAACTAAGAAAAACATATAGTAAATAATAAATGGTGAGTTGAAAAGGGAAAATAGATAAGAAGACTTAGCTAAGTAGAGATCAGATTTGCTCATTCATTGCCTCATGTACGTTCCCAAGTCATGTCCCTTTCCACCACTTTCTTGGATACCATACCTCCAATATTCTTAATATATTTTTTCGTTTCTCTGACCACTGCTCCCTCTCCCCCTTTTTTTTAATTCTCCCAAAAAATAGATTACCCAATGTCATGTCCCTTTCCTCTCTCTGCTGTACACGATAACCCAAAAACTACTTTCCTTCTACTGTCCTTCGTCCCTTTACTGATCCAAAAATTTCTACTCATATCAACTCAAAAGTCTCCTTCTCACTCCTCTCAACACTTTCTTCTCTAAGCTATCTTTTTTCTCTCTCCTCTCATTCTTTGTTTCACCTTTTCTCCCTTCCTTCCAAAACTATGCAAACTCTTCTCATTTACATTAATTATTAGATAAGAAACTTGGCTTGTTACAGGGAAGACCTTTCTTCTCTCTGCCATTTTCTTTGTGCTGTCCATTTCTCTTTGTCTCTCAGTTTGACTCTCTCCTTGGGAGGAGGGGGTGGCTTCGCTCAGGGCGTCCATGACATATTGGTGTGTGAAGCGACCGCAGGGACGGCATTGCTCGCGGAGGCGATGGCCACGAACGGCGAGGACGATGCTTGGTGACGAGTCAACTCGTTGTGGCCCTCTGAGTTGGCTTGTTGTGACTATCCGAGTTGACTCACTAACGAGTTTCACTTCGAGCCATTCTTTCTTTTTGCTTTGCTTTGAGATGGGCGTTGAAGAGTTTCCTGAGTTCAGTTCTTCTTCACAGCAATAAAACGTAGAACTCCCCTTCTAAGTGTGTACGTGACTCTTTTACACAACAATAAAATTCTCTCCTGTACACATGTTAAATGCCCATCTAAATGCTCCCTTTTTCTCTTCTCTCTTGATGTTTCGTTGCTTAAACTTCAGTACATACACTAGGATTGTAACAAGACAATGTAATAGTTTGGTTTATTTCCCCTCATCTTCATGTATTCTTGATGCCTCAAGAGTATATTTTTCTTTTCTTCCACCTCTCCTTTTTTTTCTGCGAGTACCCCCACCCCATTTTTTTTTAACTTCATTCTGCATGATCTCAGCTTCATGCATACATCTCCCCAGTGGAGTCGCCAAATGTTTCAACCCCTTTTTACGGAGTGTTTAATGATAATGATCTGGGTTTGTAAGCTTAAGAGATGTATGTAAAAGTACAAAATCCATGCCTCCGTGGCTTGGAGAGAACGGATGGAGCATCATGAAGAATCATCGGGAGGATCGACCGGAGTGCTCTTTACCCATGATATTGGTTCGAGAATAATGAGAGGGTTGATATTATGGCTCTGTTTTGTGTTTTTGGTTGTGTTTTTGGTTGCCCATGGTCAAAGCATAGAATGCAGAATAACATAAGTGTCTCCCCCTGTGTTTGTTGGTTGTCTCCTTTTTATAGATTGGGTGGGGGTGCAATGGTAACCGTGCAAAACTTGGTCACCAAGTTTACTTAGTGACCAAGTAGACTTGGAGACCAAGTCTTTGACAAAAAGGTGTCAGCCTACGTTGTCACAACATGTGGGTTAGTGAGTGAGCGTTCTATGTCTTAGGGCGTCCTAGGTCTTAGGGCGTTCTATGTGTTAGGGCGTCCTAGGTCTTAGGGCGTCATATGTCTTAGGGCGTCCTGGGTGTTAGGGCGTCACAAGGCTTAGGGCGTCATGGGTGTTAGGGCGTCCCAGGTCTTAGGGCGTCATGGGTGTTAGAGCGTCCCCGTCCCTTATCTATCATGAAGGCGCTTTGTCAAGGCATGAACGCCCTGTGCACTTTCCTCCATCCAAAGCCTTCCAAGCCACGTAGTCCATGAAGTTCCCAACTTAGTGGTACCGCCGATGTGTCGTCCTACATCAGGGCGGCGTGGGTCCACTAAGTATCTTACCATATTTCTCGTAGTCTTTGTTGTGATCATACTTATCTTGTCTTTCCTGCAAGATTAGATTGCTAAATATAGATTATGGCCTATGGTAAAAAGGGTCTACAACAGAGCCAAAATGGGAGGACCCCATTTGTGCTAATGGGGAAATGGACGGTGACTTTTTCTAGGGGAAAATCTGATACCTATTGGTTATATACGGTATATATCTACTATTTACGATCCTCGTATAAAAAGATGTCTATTCGAAGCGTTTGTAGGAGAAATTTTTGAGGCATCACGTTTGCATCGAGAAATTTTCGATGCATCACGTGAAGTTTTCCTATCTCCAAAGCGTTTGCATGTGGATAATCATTATCTCCAAACAAAATCATAATTTGAAATTAAATAAATTATTAAAATTTATTTAATTATTATCTTATTTGCGTGTGAAATCATTATCCTCAATTTTACAAGTATTCCAAATCATTATATATAATATGAGTATTTTTTTTTTCTTTTTTATCTTCCATCTTTGCATTCACCTTTATTTTTTTTTTCTATTTTTCTTTAAAAAATCATTGAAAGTATTCTATATATAGTTTGACTCCTTTGTTGATCTATCTTGAATATGTATCATGCATATACTTTATATTTTTGCTATTTGATACAGTTTGTATTCAAATTTTTTTGCAGACAGTATGTAAATTTAACCCATAAAAGATTGTCTACCTTAGTTTCTTTTATGAGATTTTCTTTATATTATTATGTAACTTATTGAGTTTTTAAAAATTTGGATTGAATCAGGTTATTCATTATCTAGTTTTCAAAGCAATGCTTGATAATGTTATAGAAGAAAGTCAGAGTGGTACTAGCAAATAAAGTTATTGCAAAATATGAAGGTAAAAACAACATCCTTCTAATTATATCCACGCCTAATCTTTGCATTTTTTTCGTCACTAAATCTCTCTAATTCCTGTAATTCTCGCTCATCTTAATTTATATTGTTTAAATATTAAGTTCCTCTCTCTATAATTGCTTATTTCAATTCAATATGTTTATTCACGTAAACAGCATCCTCCCAATTATATTCATCTTCAATTTTTGTGATTTTTTGTCCGTCATTAAATCTCTCTAATTCTAATATTTCTCATTCATCTTAATTTAAATTATTATATGATTTGTAAGTTTCTCTCTAATTGCTAATTTCAATTCAGTATTTGGAAGACCTTTTGTGGGACTGGAGGTTTAATTTCAGAAGACTGAATCTTCTCGATGGGCTTAAGTTTTAATTTCAGAAGACTATATTTTGCTTTTCTGGAATAGATAAAAATCATTATATATGATAATAGGATTTGATTTTATAGTTGATGTAAATATTTTTATAAATTTTTTTTGTAAAAGAGAATTAAAACTGCAATTTGAAATTATTATCCACAACCAAAATACTACAATTTGAAATTAGATAGATTATTCACGTTTTTCTAATTATTAATTTATTTTAGATAAACACATATTAAATAAGTTGAATTTGTTATTTATTTTGGATAAATCTTTACATGTAAATAATCATTATATCTAAACAAAATATTACAATTTGAAATTAAATAAATTTTTTAAATTTTCTAAATTATTATCCCCAGTGAAGATATTACAATTTGAAATTAAAAAGATAATAAATAAATAGATTATTTATTTTGGATAAATATAACTTAAATCTATAAAATTTGTTAAGGAAAGTAACCAAACACATGGTCAAATATAAACTGCAGACAAATTCCATAATTTAAGAAAATATAGAAAAATCGGTAAGATAAAATTTAAAAAATAAATAATTTTTTATTGTAACATCAAGATTCAACTTTCCTTCTCAAAATAAACAAGAGACATTCTGGTTTATCATTCATTATGCTCATAATACTATCAAACAAAAAATGTTAAAATGTTTAATTCTAATTTAATTTTGATTTATCACAATAAAGTAGATGATCATGTAAAAAATATTAATTTATTCATCAAATAAATAGAGAATATCTCATATATAAAGTGATATTTTTGATTTATACGATGAAGTACAAAATTTATCAACAAGATCATTTAGATTAATTTTTCGGTGTACAATTTGTTTTGAACCCCTGCCTTTTTATATAATTATTTTTGGTTGTTGTCAATAATAATTTTAATTTAAAATATTTAATATAAAAAAAAACTAAAAGATCAACAATTCGTGCATTGCACGGGGTAAGAGCTAGTCTATATATAAAAAGATGCTTATTCGAGAAACCACGTTTATCAGAGAAATTTTTGAAGCACCACGTTTGTCGAAGAAAATTTCGAGGCACCACGTTTGTTCGCTTAAGGAATACGTTACCAAAGCAATTTTAGGAAAATAAGCATTATCTATCTGTGAAATAATTATCCTTAGTTGTCGAAAATTAAATAAATAATTCAAGTTTATTTAATCTTATCTGAGAAATCATTATCCTTAGATTTAAAATTTATTTAATCTTTTCTGTTAAATCATTATCCTTAGTTTGACAAGTTTTTCAAATCATTATATATAGTACGTGTAAGACCCTATATTTTCATAAATAAGTAAATATTAAAGTATTTAAAATAATAATGTTATTATATTAAATAAAATAATCAATTTTATGAAATTAGGTTAAAGTACTCGAGTGTTTTGGGAAAGACTCGAGTATAATCTTTAACTGTTTGAAAAATTTGAATTTTGAGCCGAAAGACTCGAGTCTTTCATGGAAGACTTGAGTGTTCTCTGATGTGCTGGAAAAGACTCGAGTACTAGGGAAAATACTCGAGTATTTCGAGCAGTGGTGCTGAACCTATAAGTCGGTTTTGATTCAAAACTCGCACCAAAACGCGTTTTCTCGAGGTTCCAAGCAGAGAGCTGGACCTTACTTCATAGGAGGGTAACCTTAGGCTATAAATAGAGGCTTGGGGAAGTCCCAAACTCATTCAAATCCTCCTAACCCGGATTTATATTCACATTTCCTCTGTTTTCTGGTGCTAACTTTAAGCTCTCGATTCTCCCTCCTCAAACCATGAAATTGAGTGCAACCAAAACACACTTCTAGTTCTATTTCCAATCTTGAAATAGCAACAAGAACCACGAAATTTGAGTCTCTGTAGAAAAAGTTATAAGCCTCCAAAGTTAGCCACTCAAAACTGAAAACAGAGCACAAACAGCTTCAACTACCTATCTTTCTTGAACTGGTTTGGTAAACTCAGGAACCCTCTTGATTCCAAACTTGTTTCTAATTAAAGTTAGTACTTCCTAGTTGCTTAAGCTAACTTGGTTCGTTATTTTTCATGGCTTATTCATGATGTAATTTGTAGCTAAAGTCAGCCGGTGCAACAGTTTTTGCACAAGTTCAGAATTGAGCTTTGAAGCTCAAAATCCGTTTCAGACCTTTTCTTCCACAACCAATCGTTCCTTTAGCTTCATTAAGGTAAGGGGGAAGTTACCTAATCACTAGAATGGTATTTAACAAGCTAAATCCATAGGAACCAATAGGAGGTTCACGGGCAATAGAGTTTGAATTAGGAAACTGACTTGGAGGTCAGGAACTCATTGTTTTTATGTTCAAACAAGTTTAATTGAACCTAATGATGCTCACTGGATTGATTTTCGAAGTTAAAACTGAGTGGAAATGAATTTCATATCTTGAAATGGCTATTTTCCAAGTTTGTGTTAATTCTGTGATTGATGTTGATTTATGTTATTATGTACTTGTTTATGTGTTCTAACATATTCCTTATATGTGTTTATGCCTCTGTTTTGCATAAGAATGGAAAAACAATGCATGGAATTCGAATTGGTGCTTAAAATGCAGAAACTGGTGCTGTTGCAGTAAAAACACTCGAGTCTTTTGAGAAACACGCGAGTATTCTGGGAAAATGAAGAACAACTCGAGTTTTTTCTTCAAGGACTTCAAGTATTCTGGAAAAAAAAATGAAGAACACTCGAGTATTTTGTAAAATACTCGAGTATTTTGACCAAAACTAAAGAAAACACTTATCTTTCTTGAGAATATTAAATACCTAATTCTTATACGTTTTTCCATTGGTCGATTATTATCCTGAAAGAGTCCTACTGGAATTTCCTCCAGTAGTTGATATATTCGGACAGGAGTCCCAATGGATAAATGTATAAGTTTACTTAATTCCCATTGGTTGATTTTTATCCTGGATGAGTCCTACTGGAATTTTATTCAGTGGTCGACATAATTCGGACAGGATGTCCCAATGGAAGTGCGTACACCCATTTGGTTGATTATTTTTCCATGTCCCAGTGGAAGTCTTTACCCACTTGGTTGATATTTTCGAAGGGAGTCCCAATGGGGTCGTTGCAATAAATATCCGCCAATAGGAGGCTAGGCCCCGACGGATTATTAACCACTAATTCTAAAACCATCACAAAGTAGCTGATGGATTTTTCTATGAAAACAACAGCACCAGCTAAAAGAAAGATGAAATGAATTGTTAAGGATGAGATTAATGAAGGGAAATATAGATGATGGATCATGTCCTTGATGGAAATAATAATGAATGTGATAAGAAGGATTGGTAATAAATCATGTTTGCATACATGCATTAGTTGCTCCAGTTTGCGAGGACTTTCCCTTTTATACTATTAACGCTGGGCGGATGAAGCCTGTAAGTCGTGAGTGCAAGGCTAAGCCTGTGAGTCCTACAACGCCGGGAGATGGGAACCCGTAAGTCGTGAGTGCAGGGCTAAGCCCGTAAGTCCTATGCAGAGCGAAGCTCGTAAGTCATGAGTGCAGAGCGAAGCTCGTAAGTCCTACCACCTCCAAACTGTGATGCCCCGGGAAATTGTTGAGGTCAGCATGCATCATGCCATTAATAATAAGATCAATTTCTTGAATGAAAAAGGGTTTGACATGTGTATATGCATTTGTAAATTGTTACTACTTGAATACTTGTGTTTGTTGTTTTTAGCCTCTGTTATTTATTATTCGTTTTAACGTGATTAGCTATGACTTACTCCCTTGTTGCCCTTGTAGGTAACAAAGGTCCTGTCTTCCAAAGGGAAGAGTAGCATTGGCGAGGGATTTGGGATTCCCTTTCCAAAGGATGGAGTTTGAAGAACCATGCTCTGGGTTACGATTAGTGTCTTAAGTAGCTCAGAGTCTATTTGCTTATAAAATAAATTAGTTGAACTATTGTGTCTTGTTTTTGGACAAGTTCTGTTGATTTGCTTCCGCAATTGAATAGTAAAGTTTTGAAATTTATTTGCGAAAAATTATTCTCTATTTTCATTATAATAAATAAATTAAGGTTAGAGAGTCGGGATGTTACATTAGTGGTATCAGAGCAATGGTTCAAACTCTCGGCCTATGGAATATGGCCACACATGATATAAGCTGTGATAACTCTGAATTGAGTTATGGGTAGATTAGAATTTAGTCAGTAGGATATGATATATGAATATAATGTTTTGTTTTAAAAATAATTGTTATCTTTGATGAATCGCATGACGTAGTAATGACCTCAAGAAACGCTCGCCATACCGACGAATCCCTCGATCGTATCGCTGCGATCTTGGAACATCTGGCTAATAGGCAAGCTGCTGGTCCGTCCGAGTTCAAGGGACTAGCTGATTTTAGGAAGTGCAACCCTCCAAAGTTCCACGGTGGAGCTAACCCTGAGGAGGCGCAAATCTGGATTCAGGAGCTGGAAAAGATATTTCAGACAATTCCATGTGATGAGGAACAGAAAGTTACTTACGCTGCGTATGTCCTGGTAGGTCCCGCAGACAACTGGTGGAAATATACGAAACAAGCCTTAGAGCATGAGAACAAACAGATTACTTGGGGTGTTTTCGTGGAGAAATTTTATGAGAAGTTTTTCCCTGAAGATATAAGAAACAAGAAGGAGATCGAATTCCTGGAGCTGAAACAGGGAACCATGACTGTTGGAGAATATGCTGCGAAGTTTGAGGAGCTGATGAAGTACTCTCCATACTTCACTCTTCGCCCTGACGAGAATGCTAAGTGTGTTCGTTTTGAGAATGGTTTAAGGCCGGATATTAAGCCATTCGTAAGTGGACAATGCATCCGACACTTCGCAACTTTGGTGCAACGTTGTCGTATCACCGAAGATGACCTCAAGGCAAAGATGGTGTATGAGCGACAGCAGCAAAGTCAGCAAAATTATGGTCCCCATCGTAATCGCGAAAAGAACAACCGTCACCATAATGACCACAACAAGAGTCCCTACGATAAGAACGGACAAGGGAAAAAGAGTGAGGAGAAACCAACGGAAGGTAGCTTATCAAAATGTGATAAGTGCCACAAGTTCCATGGTGGGAGATTTTGTTGGACTGCGCAACCTAAAACCTGCTTCAATTGTGGAAAACAAGGACACATCTCCCCATACTGTCCCGAAAAGAATAAGAACGAAGGCGGTGCAATACCCAAACCCAAAACAAATGTCAAAGTTTTTACGATGATGGGAAGCGAAGCCAATCCGTCAGAGGGTTTAGAATAAGTTAGTTGCCTCTTGAACCGCAACCGTTGTCTGGATTTAGCATAAGCTAGTTGCCTTTTGAATCATTTCCTTGTAGAACTATGTTGATTTTGAAATCCTATGTTTTCTTTGCTTAGAATATGCTAACTATTTGAAATTTGAAATCTCAGGCCTCAATTTTTGCTAAGTAACCTAGATGTGTTCACCCCAATCAATTCATTAGTAGCTGCATAGTAAGCATGTTCGTAAAATAGCAATATTCGATAAAATCACCTTAGTCAACATGGAAAGCTTGAGATATGATCCAAAGAGTAGATGGCATATCATAGATTGTCGTAATAGGTTTATCCTCCCTATCGAAACCTAAATCTATATAAGCCACGCTCAAAGAATACCTAGGCACACCTCCCATGTCTGTAGAAAAAAAAAACCAAGTTAGGCGTCATTTTTATCTCGAGTCCAATTTTCTATTTCACTCTTACCGTAAGATTAAGTTTACCATTAACCTCGTGCTTTGGATTGATCCCGTTTGGATAACCCCTTGCCTTTTGGCATCCACCCAGATTGTTTGCAATTGTGTCTGCCTTAAGGTTAGGAGCAAATAGAACTCTGCTATGCTAATTCCAAGTGGGGGAGAGTTCACCTATCGAACCCATCGATATACCCTTGCAAGAAAATCCGACACTCGAAACTGGTTCCGTTCGGATTAAAGATAGGAAAATTAAGCGATTGCGAGGAAAGGAAATTTCGTTAATAAGGGTCGCATGAGAATGTGGTAATGTTAATGTCATCGTTTGGGAGCTAGGAAGACAGATGAAGGAAGAATACCCGTATCGGTCTGAGTAAGTTTTTATTTTCCAAATCGAATTTCGAGGACGAAATTCTATTCAAGTGGGGGAGGATGTAAGACCCTATATTTTCATAAATAAGTAAATATTAAAGTATTTAAAATAATAATGTTATTATATTAAATAAAATAATCAATTTTATGAAATTAGGTTAAAGTACTCGAGTGTTTTGGGAAAGACTCGAGTATAATCTTTAACTGTTTGAAAAATTTGAATTTTGAGCCGAAAGACTCGAGTCTTTCATGGAAGACTCGAGTGTTCTCTGATGTGCTGGAAAAGACTCGAGTACTAGGGAAAATACTCGAGTATTTCGAGCAGTGGTGCTGAACCTATAAGTCGGTTTTGATTCAAAACTCGCACCAAAACGCGTTTTCTCGAGGTTCCAAGCAGAGAGCTGGACCTTACTTCATAGGAGGGTAACCTTAGGCTATAAATAGAGGCTTGGGGAAGTCCCAAACTCATTCAAATCCTCCTAACCCAGATTTATATTCACATTTCCTCTGTTTTCTGGTGCTAACTTTAAGCTCTCGATTCTCCCTCCTCAAACCATGAAATTGAGTGCAACCAAAACACACTTCTAGTTCTATTTCCAATCTTGAAATAGCAACAAGAACCACGAAATTTGAGTCTCTGTAGAAAAAGTTATAAGCCTCCAAAGTTAGCCACTCAAAACTGAAAACAGAGCACAAACAGCTTCAACTACCTATCTTTCTTGAACTGGTTTGGTAAACTCAGGAACCCTCTTGATTCCAAACTTGTTTCTAATTAAAGTTAGTACTTCCTAGTTGCTTAAGCTAACTTGGTTCGTTATTTTTCATGGCTTATTCATGATGTAATTTGTAGCTAAAGTCAGCCGGTGCAACAGTTTTTGCACAAGTTCAGAATTGAGCTTTGAAGCTCAAAATCCGTTTCAGACCTTTTCTTCCACAACCAATCGTTCCTTTAGCTTCATTAAGGTAAGGGGGAAGTTACCTAATCACTAGAATGGTATTTAACAAGCTAAATCCATAGGAACCAATAGGAGGTTCACGGGCAATAGAGTTTGAATTAGGAAACTGACTTGGAGGTCAGGAACTCATTGTTTTTATGTTCAAACAAGTTTAATTGAACCTAATGATGCTCACTGGATTGATTTTCGAAGTTAAAACTGAGTGGAAATGAATTTCATATCTTGAAATGGCTATTTTCCAAGTTTGTGTTAATTCTGTGATTGATGTTGATTTATGTTATTATGTACTTGTTTATGTGTTCTAACATATTCCTTATATGTGTTTATGCCTCTGTTTTGCATAAGAATGGAAAAACAATGCATGGAATTCGAATTGGTGCTTAAAATGCAGAAACTGGTGCTGTTGCAGTAAAAACACTCGAGTCTTTTGAGAAACACGCGAGTATTCTGGGAAAATGAAGAACAACTCGAGTTTTTTCTTCAAGGACTTCAAGTATTCTGGAAAAAAAAATGAAGAACACTCGAGTATTTTGTAAAATACTCGAGTATTTTGACCAAAACTAAAGAAAACACTTATCTTTCTTGAGAATATTAAATACCTAATTCTTATACGTTTTTCCATTGGTCGATTATTATCCTGAAAGAGTCCTACTGGAATTTCCTCCAGTAGTTGATATATTCGGACAGGAGTCCCAATGGATAAATGTATAAGTTTACTTAATTCCCATTGGTTGATTTTTATCCTGGATGAGTCCTACTGGAATTTTATTCAGTGGTCGACATAATTCGGACAGGATGTCCCAATGGAAGTGCGTACACCCATTTGGTTGATTATTTTTCCATGTCCCAGTGGAAGTCTTTACCCACTTGGTTGATATTTTCGAAGGGAGTCCCAATGGGGTCGTTGCAATAAATATCCGCCAATAGGAGGCTAGGCCCCGACGGATTATTAACCACTAATTCTAAAACCATCACAAAGTAGCTGATGGATTTTTCTATGAAAACAACAGCACCAGCTAAAAGAAAGATGAAATGAATTGTTAAGGATGAGATTAATGAAGGGAAATATAGATGATGGATCATGTCCTTGATGGAAATAATAATGAATGTGATAAGAAGGATTGGTAATAAATCATGTTTGCATACATGCATTAGTTGCTCCAGTTTGCGAGGACTTTCCCTTTTATACTATTAACGCTGGGCGGATGAAGCCTGTAAGTCGTGAGTGCAAGGCTAAGCCTGTGAGTCCTACAACGCCGGGAGATGGGAACCCGTAAGTCGTGAGTGCAGGGCTAAGCCCGTAAGTCCTATGCAGAGCGAAGCTCGTAAGTCATGAGTGCAGAGCGAAGCTCGTAAGTCCTACCACCTCCAAACTGTGATGCCCCGGGAAATTGTTGAGGTCAGCATGCATCATGCCATTAATAATAAGATCAATTTCTTGAATGAAAAAGGGTTTGACATGTGTATATGCATTTGTAAATTGTTACTACTTGAATACTTGTGTTTGTTGTTTTTAGCCTCTGTTATTTATTATTCGTTTTAACGTGATTAGCTATGACTTACTCCCTTGTTGCCCTTGTAGGTAACAAAGGTCCTGTCTTCCAAAGGGAAGAGTAGCATTGGCGAGGGATTTGGGATTCCCTTTCCAAAGGATGGAGTTTGAAGAACCATGCTCTGGGTTACGATTAGTGTCTTAAGTAGCTCAGAGTCTATTTGCTTATAAAATAAATTAGTTGAACTATTGTGTCTTGTTTTTGGACAAGTTCTGTTGATTTGCTTCCGCAATTGAATAGTAAAGTTTTGAAATTTATTTGCGAAAAATTATTCTCTATTTTCATTATAATAAATAAATTAAGGTTAGAGAGTCGGGATGTTACATTAGTGGTATCAGAGCAATGGTTCAAACTCTCGGCCTATGGAATATGGCCACACATGATATAAGCTGTGATAACTCTGAATTGAGTTATGGGTAGATTAGAATTTAGTCAGTAGGATATGATATATGAATATAATGTTTTGTTTTAAAAATAATTGTTATCTTTGATGAATCGCATGACGTAGTAATGACCTCAAGAAACGCTCGCCATACCGACGAATCCCTCGATCGTATCGCTGCGATCTTGGAACATCTGGCTAATAGGCAAGCTGCTGGTCCGTCCGAGTTCAAGGGACTAGCTGATTTTAGGAAGTGCAACCCTCCAAAGTTCCACGGTGGAGCTAACCCTGAGGAGGCGCAAATCTGGATTCAGGAGCTGGAAAAGATATTTCAGACAATTCCATGTGATGAGGAACAGAAAGTTACTTACGCTGCGTATGTCCTGGTAGGTCCCGCAGACAACTGGTGGAAATATACGAAACAAGCCTTAGAGCATGAGAACAAACAGATTACTTGGGGTGTTTTCGTGGAGAAATTTTATGAGAAGTTTTTCCCTGAAGATATAAGAAACAAGAAGGAGATCGAATTCCTGGAGCTGAAACAGGGAACCATGACTGTTGGAGAATATGCTGCGAAGTTTGAGGAGCTGATGAAGTACTCTCCATACTTCACTCTTCGCCCTGACGAGAATGCTAAGTGTGTTCGTTTTGAGAATGGTTTAAGGCCGGATATTAAGCCATTCGTAAGTGGACAATGCATCCGACACTTCGCAACTTTGGTGCAACGTTGTCGTATCACCGAAGATGACCTCAAGGCAAAGATGGTGTATGAGCGACAGCAGCAAAGTCAGCAAAATTATGGTCCCCATCGTAATCGCGAAAAGAACAACCGTCACCATAATGACCACAACAAGAGTCCCTACGATAAGAACGGACAAGGGAAAAAGAGTGAGGAGAAACCAACGGAAGGTAGCTTATCAAAATGTGATAAGTGCCACAAGTTCCATGGTGGGAGATTTTGTTGGACTGCGCAACCTAAAACCTGCTTCAATTGTGGAAAACAAGGACACATCTCCCCATACTGTCCCGAAAAGAATAAGAACGAAGGCGGTGCAATACCCAAACCCAAAACAAATGTCAAAGTTTTTACGATGATGGGAAGCGAAGCCAATCCGTCAGAGGGTTTAGAATAAGTTAGTTGCCTCTTGAACCGCAACCGTTGTCTGGATTTAGCATAAGCTAGTTGCCTTTTGAATCATTTCCTTGTAGAACTATGTTGATTTTGAAATCCTATGTTTTCTTTGCTTAGAATATGCTAACTATTTGAAATTTGAAATCTCAGGCCTCAATTTTTGCTAAGTAACCTAGATGTGTTCACCCCAATCAATTCATTAGTAGCTGCATAGTAAGCATGTTCGTAAAATAGCAATATTCGATAAAATCACCTTAGTCAACATGGAAAGCTTGAGATATGATCCAAAGAGTAGATGGCATATCATAGATTGTCGTAATAGGTTTATCCTCCCTATCGAAACCTAAATCTATATAAGCCACGCTCAAAGAATACCTAGGCACACCTCCCATGTCTGTAGAAAAAAAAAACCAAGTTAGGCGTCATTTTTATCTCGAGTCCAATTTTCTATTTCACTCTTACCGTAAGATTAAGTTTACCATTAACCTCGTGCTTTGGATTGATCCCGTTTGGATAACCCCTTGCCTTTTGGCATCCACCCAGATTGTTTGCAATTGTGTCTGCCTTAAGGTTAGGAGCAAATAGAACTCTGCTATGCTAATTCCAAGTGGGGGAGAGTTCACCTATCGAACCCATCGATATACCCTTGCAAGAAAATCCGACACTCGAAACTGGTTCCGTTCGGATTAAAGATAGGAAAATTAAGCGATTGCGAGGAAAGGAAATTTCGTTAATAAGGGTCGCATGAGAATGTGGTAATGTTAATGTCATCGTTTGGGAGCTAGGAAGACAGATGAAGGAAGAATACCCGTATCGGTCTGAGTAAGTTTTTATTTTCCAAATCGAATTTCGAGGACGAAATTCTATTCAAGTGGGGGAGGATGTAAGACCCTATATTTTCATAAATAAGTAAATATTAAAGTATTTAAAATAATAATGTTATTATATTAAATAAAATAATCAATTTTATGAAATTAGGTTAAAGTACTCGAGTGTTTTGGGAAAGACTCGAGTATAATCTTTAACTGTTTGAAAAATTTGAATTTTGAGCCGAAAGACTCGAGTCTTTCATGGAAGACTCGAGTGTTCTCTGATGTGCTGGAAAAGACTCGAGTACTAGGGAAAATACTCGAGTATTTCGAGCAGTGGTGCTGAACCTATAAGTCGGTTTTGATTCAAAACTCGCACCAAAACGCGTTTTCTCGAGGTTCCAAGCAGAGAGCTGGACCTTACTTCATAGGAGGGTAACCTTAGGCTATAAATAGAGGCTTGGGGAAGTCCCAAACTCATTCAAATCCTCCTAACCCAGATTTATATTCACATTTCCTCTGTTTTCTGGTGCTAACTTTAAGCTCTCGATTCTCCCTCCTCAAACCATGAAATTGAGTGCAACCAAAACACACTTCTAGTTCTATTTCCAATCTTGAAATAGCAACAAGAACCACGAAATTTGAGTCTCTGTAGAAAAAGTTATAAGCCTCCAAAGTTAGCCACTCAAAACTGAAAACAGAGCACAAACAGCTTCAACTACCTATCTTTCTTGAACTGGTTTGGTAAACTCAGGAACCCTCTTGATTCCAAACTTGTTTCTAATTAAAGTTAGTACTTCCTAGTTGCTTAAGCTAACTTGGTTCGTTATTTTTCATGGCTTATTCATGATGTAATTTGTAGCTAAAGTCAGCCGGTGCAACAGTTTTTGCACAAGTTCAGAATTGAGCTTTGAAGCTCAAAATCCGTTTCAGACCTTTTCTTCCACAACCAATCGTTCCTTTAGCTTCATTAAGGTAAGGGGGAAGTTACCTAATCACTAGAATGGTATTTAACAAGCTAAATCCATAGGAACCAATAGGAGGTTCACGGGCAATAGAGTTTGAATTAGGAAACTGACTTGGAGGTCAGGAACTCATTGTTTTTATGTTCAAACAAGTTTAATTGAACCTAATGATGCTCACTGGATTGATTTTCGAAGTTAAAACTGAGTGGAAATGAATTTCATATCTTGAAATGGCTATTTTCCAAGTTTGTGTTAATTCTGTGATTGATGTTGATTTATGTTATTATGTACTTGTTTATGTGTTCTAACATATTCCTTATATGTGTTTATGCCTCTGTTTTGCATAAGAATGGAAAAACAATGCATGGAATTCGAATTGGTGCTTAAAATGCAGAAACTGGTGCTGTTGCAGTAAAAACACTCGAGTCTTTTGAGAAACACGCGAGTATTCTGGGAAAATGAAGAACAACTCGAGTTTTTTCTTCAAGGACTTCAAGTATTCTGGAAAAAAAAATGAAGAACACTCGAGTATTTTGTAAAATACTCGAGTATTTTGACCAAAACTAAAGAAAACACTTATCTTTCTTGAGAATATTAAATACCTAATTCTTATACGTTTTTCCATTGGTCGATTATTATCCTGAAAGAGTCCTACTGGAATTTCCTCCAGTAGTTGATATATTCGGACAGGAGTCCCAATGGATAAATGTATAAGTTTACTTAATTCCCATTGGTTGATTTTTATCCTGGATGAGTCCTACTGGAATTTTATTCAGTGGTCGACATAATTCGGACAGGATGTCCCAATGGAAGTGCGTACACCCATTTGGTTGATTATTTTTCCATGTCCCAGTGGAAGTCTTTACCCACTTGGTTGATATTTTCGAAGGGAGTCCCAATGGGGTCGTTGCAATAAATATCCGCCAATAGGAGGCTAGGCCCCGACGGATTATTAACCACTAATTCTAAAACCATCACAAAGTAGCTGATGGATTTTTCTATGAAAACAACAGCACCAGCTAAAAGAAAGATGAAATGAATTGTTAAGGATGAGATTAATGAAGGGAAATATAGATGATGGATCATGTCCTTGATGGAAATAATAATGAATGTGATAAGAAGGATTGGTAATAAATCATGTTTGCATACATGCATTAGTTGCTCCAGTTTGCGAGGACTTTCCCTTTTATACTATTAACGCTGGGCGGATGAAGCCTGTAAGTCGTGAGTGCAAGGCTAAGCCTGTGAGTCCTACAACGCCGGGAGATGGGAACCCGTAAGTCGTGAGTGCAGGGCTAAGCCCGTAAGTCCTATGCAGAGCGAAGCTCGTAAGTCATGAGTGCAGAGCGAAGCTCGTAAGTCCTACCACCTCCAAACTGTGATGCCCCGGGAAATTGTTGAGGTCAGCATGCATCATGCCATTAATAATAAGATCAATTTCTTGAATGAAAAAGGGTTTGACATGTGTATATGCATTTGTAAATTGTTACTACTTGAATACTTGTGTTTGTTGTTTTTAGCCTCTGTTATTTATTATTCGTTTTAACGTGATTAGCTATGACTTACTCCCTTGTTGCCCTTGTAGGTAACAAAGGTCCTGTCTTCCAAAGGGAAGAGTAGCATTGGCGAGGGATTTGGGATTCCCTTTCCAAAGGATGGAGTTTGAAGAACCATGCTCTGGGTTACGATTAGTGTCTTAAGTAGCTCAGAGTCTATTTGCTTATAAAATAAATTAGTTGAACTATTGTGTCTTGTTTTTGGACAAGTTCTGTTGATTTGCTTCCGCAATTGAATAGTAAAGTTTTGAAATTTATTTGCGAAAAATTATTCTCTATTTTCATTATAATAAATAAATTAAGGTTAGAGAGTCGGGATGTTACAGTACGCAATATGCATTTGATGGCTCATCAATAATATTTTAGCATTTATGTGAATTGGCTCACAAACTTATGGATATTCAGGTAAACAACAATCTCATAATTATATTCGCCTTCAATTTTTTTTATTTTTTTTCGTCATTAAATTTTTCTAATTCTAATAATTCTTGCTCATTTTAATTCATATTATTTTATTCTTAAGTTTCTCTCTAATTACTTACTTATTTTAATTCAGCAATTTGTACAATTTGTGTGTACCATTGATCAAAATGTGGTTTGTTCAAAATTTTGATTTGGGTATAAATAATTGTGATGTTAGGGAGTTGAGAAAGATAAGTGGAGAAGTCCATCAAAATCTAATGTTGCATTGTTTTAGGGTTACTATCATAAACTAGATGGTTATTTATTGTTATATGCACCAATGGTCTCTTTAATCACGCAAACCGTGGAAGATGGCATGTGACGGTGGCCGATATACCCAATCCTACCATTTCATCTTCTTGAGAGATTCAAGTTTTAATTTAAGAAGACTTTACACTGCGGCAATATAATAATAAGATTTTATTTTTCTTCTATAATATATTTTGTCTATTATAATAGATAAAAATCATTTTATATAAAACTAGGATTTGATTTTATGCTTGATGTAAATATTTTTTTTGTTTTTTTTATTGTAACAAGAGAATTAAAACTATTAATAACAAACAAAATGTAATCATCCTATATAATAATAGGATTTGATTTTCCTTCTATAATATATTTTGTCTATTGTAATATATAAAAATCATCCTATATAAAAATAGGATTTGATTTTATGCTTGACGTAAATATTTTTTTTTATGGTGACAAGAAAATTAAAACTATTTTTTTAATGAAGAAAATTAAAACTATTAATAACAAACCAAATGTTTTTAACAATGTTATCTTTCTATTTTTTTCTCATATGATATGGATCATTAGTCCGAGAACAATTAATAATTTTAAATATCAATTGCGAAAAAACTAAAAAGTACATTGATAAACTAAATTTATGATTAATCACTCATACCGCTACTAAGATTTATATTATTAAATCTTTCTATATTATGTTGTTGTTGATTTTTATATTAATTTTTGTTTATATTGTTAAGTTCCAGAAAAATAGTCTTCCTCATGCGCCTATTCTTCTATTCCTAACCTTCAATGACAAATATCTAATTGCTCGCTAATAAATGACATCATCGTTGCAGAAGAAATTTAAATCATAATGATTAGAACTAGGGATAGAAATAGGTTAGGCCGGACCAGGCTTGTTCAAAAATGAGCCTCGCTTGGTTCACTAACAAGCTTAGTTTTTAGGCCTGGGCCTGACCTATTTACCTATTTCAGAAAAAGCCTATGACTGGCCTCATTTCTAAACGGGCCAAACCAGTCTAGGCCCTTAATAGGCCAAGCCATAGGCCCCTAATAGGGATGGGCATAATACCCATACCCGCGGGAACAAAAAATACCTGAAACGAGTACCCGCACTATTCCCTTGCTGGTGGGGATGACATGTGAAGGTGGGGGAAAAGAGAAGAAAGGTGGAACGAAGGAGTTTAAATAACGAAACTTTCCCTCTGTTTTCAAGAAAATGGGCCTGGTCCAGAATCCCAACCCAATAGAATCCCCAACCAATGGCAGAGACGTGTCAAGCCTGTAACAGGCTGGCACACCTCGAGCAGTGCAATAATAATGACTGAACGTTGGGATAAGGACGAAGAGACACGTGCAATAAATAGGAAAAGCAAACGTCATTTTGGGCAGATGAAAGGACAGACATCATGTCAGCCCAATCAACTGAAAGGACAACACGGGCAGGGACCTGTACGACCAAACCCCTCGGATACAGGAGGGCTCGCATCCTACCTCGGTCCAATACTCAAATAGTCTTGCCGAGCTGAGGGCTTATGTGATGGACCTTGCCTCCAGCCGAGATCACTTGCCACGTGACCAGCCCATGTAATACCATTTAGGGACAAAAGTAATACCATTTTATAAGAAACCAGAATAGTTGGGAAATAACTTTGGACGCAATTTTACTAAAATCATTTTACACTACTATTTATGGGATCAGTAAAAAGATTTTCTCCCTAAATGTTCTCACCTATTCTCCATAACATGCACTATTCACATTTCATGTCCAAAATAATTTTGTTAGAGCGCATGTTAAAAAACACAAATAAATTGGCATATGCACATAGAAATGCTAATATCTTTATGCATGGTGCAACTTAGAACACTGTATTAGAGATCAATCACATTCCTACTTGGACCTTCTTCTATTGCCTCAGCTTGAAGGTTGAAGCACCTTCAACATCATTTGTAATAATTTGAAGCAAGTGCTACTAGAAAAATGAGAAAATGAACCAGAAAGATTTCTTCTGCTATTTTGATTTCCTGCTTCTTACTCATCTAAACCATTTAGGCATTTAGCCATGAAAGAATAACTTCTGCACCTTTCTCCCAGGAAGTGTCCAACATCATGTCATGCGCAACTGCTTCAACACATACTGGTGACACACCATAAAACTCTGCTGTTTCTTTAAGTCCCTGTGCATCCTATAACAAACAAAGAATGGAAAATTTCCTGATGAAGATAACTTGGCACTAATAATTTTGGATATTATGTATTACCGGGCGGGACCTATTTTTCATGGACTGACTAATATCTATTTCTCACTACACAGAGAGAGAGAGAGAGACTAACAAGTTAGTCATTTCCATATCTAAATTCCGCTAATAAATATCATTCGGTTGACAGAAAAAACACATACCACAATGAAGTCATTCTTTGCACCCAACACAAGAACTTCAAGAGGGCCATTTGGCACTGAAGGAACTGGAAGTGATGCATTCAGCTTTCTTAAATCAAATAATGGCATCCTAGAACTTTCTTTCATTAGCTCTTGATATCTGAAATATGAAAACAATCTCAAATAAGCTCGAAAATCAACAAAAAAAAGGGCGATAAAGAACTACTATTCAAAACTATTGACAAGAACCATTCCGTGCTTGAAATTTTGCTAAAAATAAGGGAAATAAATTCTACATGTTAATCATGGATTCATGAAAATATGATCAAAATGCTTGAAACTGTGAAGCACATGTCTCTGGATAATCATCGGATTATCATTCATGCACCAATCACAATGCATCACTAACAAAGTAGATTAAATTTATAACTGGGTTTGTGGTTGAAACTTCTAAGTGTTGAATTAATTTTGACTTTTTCTTTTTGGCCCCCACGCATTACTCTTTGACCCCCATTTGTTATTTACCGCCTGAAACAAGTCGGAAGATTCTTTCCGCTTGAAACAAGGCGGAAACAAAATAAAACAATTTCCGCCTTACGCAAGTCGTATTATCTTCTGCCTTTCCAAAGTTGTAAATAAAATAGAGTATTCCGCCTTTCATCAGGCGGAAACATTAAACATTTGTTATAATACCAAAATTGTCCCTCCGTTCATTCACGTACAAAAGGGAGGTGGAGGGTTCACGGAGGGGCATTTCTGGGATTTCAACATTTTAATTGTTCCGCTCCTTAAAAAGCGGAAGTATTTCCGCTTTTAAATAGTCTGGTAATTCTTCCGCCTTATGCAAATCGGTAGTAAATTAAAATAGTTTCCGCCTTTTGAAAATCGGAAATCATCTTCCGCCTCCGTAAAGTCGGTAAATGGGGGCCAAATTGTTTTATTTTGTTTCCGCCTTGTTTCAAGCGGAAAGAATCGTCCGACTTGTTTCAGTCGGTGGGGGCCAAAGAGTAATTGGTGGGGGCCAAAAAGAAAAAGTCTTAATTTTTCCACTTGTAGGGAACTAGTGTTGACTAGATCTTAATACTAGCAGGCACATACCAAACACAAGAAGCTTGGGAAATAATGGAGAAATAGAAAGAAAAATTAAATTTCAACCAACAACATATTAACCGTGCCGGCGTGCCAACTAACTCTTGACTGGCACTTGAGGCAAGTTGAAGGGCAAGCTTAATCAAACTAAAGGTCAGTTGAACACAATAGATAGTTCTTTTTTTTTTTTAATCTCCTGGCAACAAACAATGCAATGACTAAGAATCAATTTAACACAGTAACGTTGTTTTTGGATGCAACGCAAATCACTAAATGTTCCATAAAGCAAATCTAGAATTAAAAGTTTAAAACAGTTAAAGCAAGTAGTGATATATTAACAGAATAATCAAGTTGAAGTTCATTGAGTTCAGATTTTCACGTTTATGTGGGTTTATAAATCTAGTTTCTAACTATCTTACAGTGATAAACATTCTTTCCCTGTCGACTTCTTCATTTGAATTTTCTCCACATAAAATCAGTGTCACAACAAACCAACGTGTTGTACTACTAAAATCCAAAATATTCTTAAGTTTTAAGGCTCGATCTGTTGCCTTGCAAAGGCTTCATGCTAAGCTCATAAGAGAAAAAGGAATTCCTTTCTTTATCACCCACCTCCACTGCATTATCAACTTCAAATGGTCTGATACATGACTTAGAGGGCATTTAGAAGAGCTTATCTGGACACATGTGAACAAATTACGAAAATAAAGTTTTAAAAAATGTTTATGACCTTTCTAGAAGCTCTTTTTAGCTTATTTTAACAAGCTTATGGAAAAAACTTTTTAGCTTATTTCAAAAGAGCTTATTGAATGAGCACTTGATTAAGTTGTTTACCTAAGCATGTCCTTAGTTCATTTACATAATCAATAGTTTCACTTCCTAGTTCCATACAAGTATCAACATGTGAATATATTATTAAGCATCATCCTTTTCAAATTTCAAGTGAAGTGCTTTTGGATTTGGATCTTAGGAAACAAACCTTTTAACAATATGATCCTCCATTGTGGCCGAGAAAAATGTCTCCTTACAAAGAGAAAGAGAGGTTTGAAAAGCTTTTGCTGCCAAACTACGTGTCACCTGCCACATGGTAGATATATAAGAAGATCAATAGAGAAAATTCATATTCTTCACAAAAGTCACATTCTTCAGAAAAGTAGGCACAAATACCTTGAAGGCAGCAATGGGCTTGGAAAAGAGATATCGCCAGACTAGCCCACTAATAAAAAAAAAAAAGAATTCTCAGCCAGTGGAAACAAATATAATGATATTTTTTTATATCTTTTTCTCTTTGAAAATACTAGAGTTTATTTAGTTACCTATTACCAGAAGGAGGCACAGAGCAGACAAGGACAGCTCCCCGGAGCATGGGATATAAATTTTCTATTTATAAATCAAGTTAAAAAAGAATTAGCACAATCAATCAGAAAAGAAAAATTGTAAAAACTAAAAAGTGAAAAGAAGATTTTAAAAATTAAATTGTGTGCATATCATGGGGGTTAAGGAGTAAGAAAAGTAAAACACCAACTAATACCATAAAAGAAATTTAAAACAAAAACCAAAGGCCTATAAATTCACAAAGGGTTTACATATCATATGGCACATTACCTCAAACTATAAGTCAGCATTGACTATATCTGTGAGTCATAAAAACTTAAAACGCAATATATCTGACTATAATTAAACAAAAATAAAAAATCTGTTGTTTTGGTCCCATTACTATGGTGCTTTCATGCCAAGATCAAGTTACCAGAAATAAGATTCTGGCTTACATACTTCTAAACCATAACCACTTTATGACTCTGGAATCCAGCATCCAGGATTCTCTAATTTAAGCATTTCAAGTTCAAAAAGCATGTGAAGATTCTTATTGGAAATATAATAAGGTACCTTCAAATTTGTCACTCCCTAAATTGGAAATATAATACTGTATAATAAGCCCACCAAATGAGTGTCCAAGCAAGATAGGTGGTGATGCAAAATTTCGATTGATGAAATCAGCAACATCTCTTGCGTGTGTCTACTGCAGAGTTAAGTTACAGACAGGGAATTTTAAAGACGGTAATCAATTACGAAATCACTCTAACTTATTGAACGACCTTTGAAAGTTGATAGATGTGTATAACTTAACTAGTAAAGGGAGAGGTACAATACCTGAAGCGTACCAGCAACTGAATCAGAAGGTGCGTCACTTTCACCCTGTCAGTGCAGAATACATGCCACAATAGTAGCAAACAATCATGTCAGCAAAATGAAATCACCAAAACTAGAATACAACAACAATCACATATTTACAAGTGCATATAACACTGAAGGTCTTGCAGCAGCAATTTGATGTCTAAACTCTAAAGTATTTACTCCTAAGAATATTGCAGTAATGTAAGACTTTGAGTATTGGCAACCATGAAATGACCTTGGGATGGACGCAACCACAACAACATACAACCCAAGCACGCAGGTATGCATATATGTATATATGCACAGTAGGATTTAGAACCTATCATATTCATTTAACAACTTAATTCAAAGGAAACCTGATCCATTTAATTAATTATTTCGTTAGAAATTCCAATGCCTCCTAATACAACAAGTTAAATTCAGCAAATGAAAGTCAGTAAATCACTTATTGAAACTACAAAAATAAAGGGACATGGTTTTTACCAAGATTAGTATAGCAACAGAAGACTTTTCACACTACATGTTATTGGCTACATGGATTATGTTCTATCATGTGCCCATGTCTTTAGAAATGTTATTTAGAGTTAAGTGTTTGTTATTGTAAGAAGGGCGTCCTAAAACAGATAGTCAGAGACAAATATCTTTTGAGCATAAAAATCTCCTAGGTAGATTTTGTCTATCCGAACAAAGTTTTTTTCATATAGACATTAGGTTCAAACCCTCAACATCATGTTTAAAGAACTCGGCTTCTAACAACTATGTTAGAACTTGTTGGTAGATTTAGGGTTTTTTCAATTGTTTCACCACGAATTGTTTCCTCAATTAGGTAACCCAGCGCCCTATCTATACATTACAATGTGGGTAACTTTTGGCACGTAGACAGAACCAAACGCCATGTTCCGTTCTATTTTGTGGAACCAAAATGTCCCACCTTCAAGCACATATTTCTGCTTTCAATTTATAAAACACACCAAAGACCAAACATATCTCTTTCGTCGCATTCTAGCACTCCTAAGTCCTAAGAAATAATGTTAAGGTTTTGGGATTTTCCAAAACTGCATCGCAATCACAATTGCATTTACTCGCAATAGTCGTCTGTGATGTTAAGTGAGTATTTGGGATTAAATGAAAGAGAGAGAATGGGACCCACCTGTCCCAACAAGCTAAGAGCATAGCAATCAAAACCAAAGTGTGAAAAGAAAGGCAACCAATGTTGAGCCCAGCACCAAGCAGCATGGTAGCTTCCATGAACAAACACCAAAGCTGGTTTCTTTTCAACATTCTTTTCCTCATTCTTCTTCTTCTGCACTATGACCTCCATGCTCAGACCAGAGGGAAGCTCGTGGAAAATACGAGATTGCCCTTCCTTCAGATCGAATGGGACCCGCATCTTGTTGGGTCTGCTGCTCGGGACAGCGGCGGCAGCTACAGGAGGCTTGGAAGAAAGTTTGCAACGATTCGTGTGGAAGGTACAGGAAGATGAAACACAAACAACAGCCATTGCCATTTTTGTTGAGGATAAAAACGGTGCTGCTGCTGCTCAAGCAAAAATAACATGGCGCATTGCCATTTTTTATTTTTGTTTTTTTTTTGGGCAGATTGAAGTGGTTCAACAAAGCAAAAGAATATTTCTATCTTGCCATCAAATTTTGGATTGTTGAAAGATTGTCCTTCAATGTACTAATTGTTTGACAAATCATTCAATAAAAACATATTATTGTCACATAAAACTGAAAGATAAGGACTTAATTGAAATAACTCAATTTTAATATTGAATCAAATTGCAAAAATTCAACTTTGTCAATCAACCATTGTCATATACTCCCTTCGTCCATTAATATAGGGCACCATTTTAATAAAATTGGTGTCCCTTTTTATAAGTCCTTTTTAAAATTGGTGTCATTTTAATAAAAAGTTTATTCCAAATACGCCCCTCATAATTGCATAAGAGTGATAGAGTAATAATTACAATAGAGAGAGAAATGAATAGAGTTGTAAAGTTTTAAATAGGGGTAACATTGGAATGACCAACATATTTTTTGATAAACTTGAGAGTAATAATTACTTTTATTAATCTGCGTGAATTAGGTAAAAGTGACTTATATTAAGGGACAGGGGAGTAAGTTCTAAGAAATGATTAAATGATATAAGGATTTAATGTATTTTGACTATAATGCTCTTATATAATCATTACTGAAGAAAGAAAAAGATATTAGGAGTGAAAAAGAATGTGCAATAAATATAGGTGTGTTTGAAAAAAAATTGCATTAATTATATATTGAATTTTGTAAAAGAATAATACATATAAAATATGAGAAAAAAAACTTAAAACTGACGCAATATCTTTTTGTATTTATGTGACAAGAAATAATACCGACATATCGTTATTTTTCTTAAACTAATAACTCTAGAAATTAATGGGTATGCAATGATGGTGTAAAGTTTTTACACTATCAATCTATCATTCACCATTTATTTGTATTACTTTAATCTAGAAGTCAACGACTATAAAGTCATAAACGGATGAATGGTAGATGATGCACTAATTGTGAAAAAACCTTTACATTGTTGGTGCATTCTCCATTTTCTCATAACGAGATTAATGGGTATGCATTGACGGTATAAAGTTTTTTACACTATTAGTTCATCATTCACCATTTGTAAGTAGGAAAATTATATGTTGTTTGGGCATCCAATGCATCGCGAAGCTTTAATTTTATTTTTATTTTTTTAAAATTTTTTCTAATGTAGATTTACTTAGATATTTTTTAATGCAGTTTTTTTAATAAATTTATTAAAATATGTTAATTTTCAATGTAAATTTACTCAATATAATTTTATTTTACCTGTGTTAAAAAAATATATGATAAGCAAAGTTCAAATTCAAATAATAAAACATTGGCATAATAAAACAGAAAACCCAAAACATATTTTTTAATTTACCAGATTTAAAAAAAAAAAGCTCGGAGCATGGAAACCCGAAGCATGGTAGAAGCTCCCATGTTAGTAATATTTTTTTGAGTTATATAAGTTTTTAGTTTCTAAACTTAAATCATTTTTTGGAATTGCTTCTTGAACCTTTTTTTTCCGATGTTTTGGGCTCTTCAACTTTGCTCAATTGTTGAGAAATAGTTATTTCGTCACTTAAGTGATATATGGCAAACGACATACCACGTCACTTTAGCAACATCGACAGGTGAGGTGCTATGTAGCATTACCTGGCATCACAAAATTTTATTTTATTAAAAAAATTAAAACTTATTAAAAAGTTTGATTTTCTTTAAAAATATGCAATTTTAAATTATTTTTAGTAAAATTGAACTTTTTTTAATTTAAAAGATCCACGTGGTATCATGTTACTTATCGATGTGGTGAAAGTGACGTGCGTAACATGTCATTGGCTATATCAACGCTTAAGTTGTAACATCCCTAGCAAACAAATGGATTGACGACTTTAAAAGTTTTGTCCTCACTCACATGCTTCCCAGGAAAAATGACCCTCTCATTTCGATATGTCGGTTCATTCATGTACCCCTACCTTAGAAATCTGTCAGGAACCACTTCATGTCTGTGCCTCTTACACCAGCGATCACTCCCCGCCCTCATTAGCCCGGGTCTTACATAAGTGATGAAAAGATCATTTTCAAAAAATTGAGCAAAGTTCAGGAACCGAAAACATCAAAAAATAAATTCAAGGACCAATTCTAAAAGAACACTTATATTGAAGGACTAAAAAATTAAATAAGCCTTTTTTTTACCTAAACTATAAAGGTTACCCTTCAATACGCTACATCCTTGCTACACGTATTAAGAAATTTAGTTAATATTCTTAGTGCATTAATGATACTAAAATTAATGATTTTGATATACTTTTTTAAAAATTACCTTTATAATTAACATTGGATTTCTCAAAAGTGTTGAGTAAATAAATGTATTTGTGATGAAAAATAATTAATGTTATTAAAAATAAAAATAAGAGTTAAAAAGGACCAAGAAAATTCAAAATCAATTGTTCATTTAGTTTTGATTTCAATTTGATTTTTCATTTAGTTTTACCTAACTTTTTTGACTTATTTATAATTTTGATCCTTAAAAAAAATTATTTTATGAATCGCTGAGGTGGCTAAGAAACTGCAACCATGTTAACATTGTCACATATTGTTGAGAGATATAAAATAGTCCCACATTAACTAAAACATGATAAGTTGAACAAAATATAAGTAGAAATGCCCATAAACTTAATGTCTTAAGGTTTTAGGTTAAGACATGACGTCAAATCATTTATATTGTTGTTCAATTAACCTCATTAATAAAAACAAGATTAATTGATTTAATTCATACTCTCTAATTAACAAAGGAGTTGGACTAAAGGCCTAATACTAAATATTCAAATTATTGTAATATGGTATCAAAGCCTAATGATCTAAGGACCATATAAAAACAAACAAAAAGACCTGGGCCAACTCAAGTCAAAAGTAGCACATGCCCAGGCGCCCAAGAATGAATGCGATCTGAAAGGCCTCTGAGGCTCACTTGAAGTACAAGCCCGTGACGAAGATTAATGACAAGTCACAACTAGGATCAGTTGCTCTAGTTGGACTTGAGGGAAAGTGTTGAGAGATATAAAATAGTCTCACATTGACTAAAACATGGTAAGTTGAACAACATATAAGTATAAATGTCCATAAACCTAGTGCCTTAAGGTTTTAGGCTAAGACATAGTGTCAAATCATTTATATTGTTATTCAATTAATCTCATTAATAAAACAAGATTAATTAATTTAGTTCATACTCCCCAATTAACAAAGGACTTGGACTAAAAGCCTAATACTAAATATACAAAATTATTATAATACATATATAAATGTCATGAGGTGACATGTTTCATATAAGCATATGACATGGAAAATAGGCCAAGTCCAACCATCATCAAAGGGGCCTGAAGACCATAACTTACCCAATGTAAGACTCTTATGTTGGTGGCTTTTACAGTGGTGTCATACAAATACGGAACCACAAGTGGTACCGTATTTTTACCTACTATACAAGGTTAGATTCGATTGATGAATAAATTTTATTGGTAAAAAAATTAAGCCATGTTTTATAATTTTGTTAGGCAGAAGACTTAGAAGGTTTTTAAGCAAAAGTCGAAGAGGTTCTTTGCACATATATTAAATTGGGTAGAATCCAAGAGTTTGGTACTCTCTTGGAAGGGTTAGGTTGAGTGAGGTTCATTCAATAGTTCCCTTGTAATTTCTATCATTTTGATTAATTGAAAAGCTCCCTAAGGTTTGGGGGGACTGGACGTAGCTCTCAGTGAGGAGAGTGAACCAGTATAAAATACTCTGTGTTTTTCTCTTTATTGCTTTTTGCATTTTTATTTTCTGCTTTAGTTGCATTTAATCGGTTTCTTCACTGCATACTCGACTGAAATACCGTTGCTAAAATCCGCTCCAAAACCCGACTGAGTGTGTGCTCGGAACTCGGCAAACCGATTTGTTAATCGGTGCTCGGTTCCTGCTCGGCACTTGCTCGACATTTTCACTATCTCTAAAATTCAGCAACAGTATTTCTTCCACTTTCAATTAAATCCGAAAATTGTATATCAGCGACTTTGAATTACTATTCACCCCCCTCTAGTAATAGTTAGACCGCTTGTTGGTTTCCAACAATTGTATCTCTACATTTTGGATGTTAGCTGCTTCTACTGTGATAATAATTTTAAGTTTGTCTAGAACTCTCGCAATAAGGGAAACCAACATACACTGAGATATGGAGTTTATGAACCATGAACTGTTGTTGCAAAGGAGGGTAGCTGGTCAAATTAGATGGGTTTTTTTTTTTTTATAATAATATCATATAATACTGTTTTAAAAAAATTAAGAATCTTGCTTGTTGGTTTTGGGACAAAGGAAAACGGGCATATTTTATACTCATTTAGGTCTTTATTATAAGCCTCCTTTAATTAATTTTTACCTCCTTTAAGAAAGTTATTTAGTATGGTTAATGATATTGAAAATGTAAATATTTGTTTTGCTTTTTCAAAAGTATCCATGTAATTATTATTGAGAATTTAAAAAGTGTTGAATAAATAAAGGTATTTGTGACAAAGAAGTAATTAATAGCAATGAAAATTGGAAATAAGACTTGTATTAAGGACCAAATTAAAGAAAAGGCTTCAAAATAGGCTTATATTTATGACTGAAATGAGTATAATTCATAAAACGAACTACTTTCCTTTTCATAAAATTTGCATATTTAACCGAATTATATATACTAATAAAAATAATTAATTTTATGAATTCTAGGAGAATATATTATAATATTACAATTTTATAGAGGCTTGTCTATCGATATTTAATAGGAGTGTAAGGGATCCGGTCCCAGATCATGAGACCGGTCGGATTGAATCGGATCAGACCAAAAAATATAATTTGATCTTGACTCGTGATCCGGTCCAATTTCAAAACTTTTAGATCATTGTTATATGATCCGGTTCACGATTTTACTGTTTTTGAGACCGTTAAAACCGCACCAAACTGGTTAATTAAAACTTAAACCTAGCACTTATTTGCTGCCTCACACTCAACCATCTCTTCTCTATTCACAAAGGCACCATTCTTCTCCTCGTGACAGCTAAGTAGTTCAATTTGGACGACTAGGTTATGCATCATTTACCATGACATGAGATTCATGTCTTTACAGATATTATAACAGTGTGAGAAGTCACGTTGCAGGGGCCACACTTAACAAGCAAATTAAAGATGATTAGTGATTTCATGTGTTTTTTCCTCTCTTGATCATATTCATTGGCATAGAACTATGTTCCGTATGACCAAGAAGTATTCAATACAGGTTACATAATTCTTTTTAGGTTTAATTATGTCGTAGGTCCTCTGAAGTTTGGGGTACTTTTGTCAGATACTTTTATACTTTTTTTTTTAAATGTTTGACTCTTCGAAGTTATTTCTGGGTTTGCCATATACCCTGCTACCGATTCTGGCCAATTTTGCTGACATGTAACATCGGAATCCTATCAGACGCAGGATGGTAAGCACCTGAGTGCCCTGTGGGCAAAGATCCTTTTTTTTTAATTTAAAAAACTAAAACTTAATATTTTTATATTTTTAGTTAAATAAAAAAAAGAATTAAAGAGAGAGGTCGTCTTCGACCGTGTGACATCATGCGACACCACATGACCAACCTCATGCGTCTGACTAAAATTCTGATGTTACATGTCATCAAAATTGTCCATAATCGATAATAGGGGCATATGACAAACTAGAAGTGATTTCGGGGAATCAGACATTGAAAAAAAAGTATAAGGGTATCTGACAAAAGTACCTCAAACTTCAAGGACTTATGATATAATTAAGCTTTTCTTTTAAATGGTACCAACATTTTAATGGCAATTTTTTCTAAATTTTTTTGTTGATTGTCAAGTAATTAATTATGTGCTAAATAGACCGGACCAAACCATTTATAAATGGTTCGGTCCGATCCGATCTTTGCACATAAAAAATGTTTAGACCAAACTAATCGGACCATGTTAATTTAATTGATTTGGTCTCAAATATTTATCAATGATCAGATCAAACTGGACCGTTACACCTCAACATGTTGGCATAAAATGTTCTTTCCCTTTGCCATAAAGACGTGAGTGTATTATAAATTTTTTTTGGCAGAGATAAGTTTATTTTTATTTATTGTCACATGAGTTGGCAATTAGTACTAAACTCTTTTTTTTTTTACATGTACTTGGTCAACACGCACTCATGTAGACACCGTGCTTCCCAAGTTCATGTCCCAATCCCAAACCTATAACACTTACTATATAAGTATAGTTCTATTATCCTCTTGCTCATCAAATCCTTTACCTCTTTATTTGATTAGCCTACAACTCCAATTGAACGAGAATGAAGAGGGAGGGTCGCCAACATGGGATGGTGAGGTCTTATCAAATCCTACCACATCCCTTTAACCCAAAACCCGGTACCCGATTCGTGACCCGATTCGATTCTCCTCCCATTGCTGGGCCTTTTGTCAAGGTGCCCACCAAGCCCACCAACCACTCTAAGTTCACTAGCAAGTGCACCACACAGCGGTGCGCTGACTGCCACCTCTGCCCACCATGCAAGTCTAAATGCAAGACCAAAGGCACTCAAAGGTATAAATATGACCGGGTCATGGATCAACCCGACTCAAAATTTTCTGGGTTGTCCGCAACTTTTATGTTGGACCATATTTTTAATGTCTACGTGGAAGGTGAAAGTGCTGATGACCAAGTTGATTATGATATGGATTACAGCAATGATGATAGATGTATGGATCAACTTAAAGAGGAAAATGATGACGAAGAAGATTGGTTTTTGGTGGATTATTGACTATTGTACATGATTGATCGATTATGTTTGTCTTCTGTTTGAGCCATACACGTTTGGAGTTGAACAATTTTAGTGTCAACCATCCACATATGTTGACTCGCCATGTATTTGTTATGTTTATAAGCTTAATCATTATGAATATGAAATTGAAATTACTATATGTTTTTTTGGTTTGCATCATGGTATCTGATTTATTGGGTCGATTAATCTAGTTTCAGGGGTTTTATTCTTGTTTCAACGATGTTCTAGTGATCAAACCATGGTTCATCCTACAAGAACAATCCCTTGCACCACTGTACCAACAACTTGTTGGTGAAATTACTATATGTTTGTCCTTTGAATAAGAGAATAATGTTTTGTAAATACCTTATTTTATTAATTTGAATGATTAGTCCAAAACTACTAAGTTGACACTAAACCACCACCATCGGTTGGAAACTTAAAATGAGTCTAGCTACTATTTCATTCATTATTATCTACAGGGTCATTTCCCAAGGTCAGGGATCATCAATTTTTTCTTAATCATTTATACATTAATTTATTATACTTCCGAATATTAACGAATATTTTTGTTACTAAAAAACTCTCCGAGCTTTTTATATTTTTTTGGTTCTCATAGTCTTTAATTCGGTATTTTGTGACATGACCTATGGCTATACTTGTGGTAAAGTAAGAGATTATTATTTTTTTTTTAGCTGATCTGAGATTATTTTTTGTCATATAATGATTTACACCATATTTACAAATGTTACTAAAAGATTGCACATTTTGAAAAATATTGTAAAAGGGTTAACCCTTAATAAATCATTATCAACCATTCGTTGGAGAGTTTTATCAATAATGTTAAAGTTATGAGATTTCAAGTATTGGAAATCAATTAAGCTAGCTGTACTCTACTTCAACTAGCAAAAAGTATTAATGATTCTAAAATTATAAGTGAAGCAAAGTCCTCTGAAAAAATAAGTATGGTGATTTTGAGTTATTGTTTACACTAATAATTTTGTTTGAAATATCATATGTTGTTAATCTAGTTAGCAAGCACTTAATCTTTATAATAATCACTATTAAGAAATTTAGAATTAGTTTTGAAAATGAATTGAGATTTTATACCATGATTAAATTATATAAAATATAATTTTTTCTAATTATTTGACTAAAATATAATTTTTTTTCTAATTATTTGACTTTTTTTATAATTTTCAAAGGAATTTCATTATTTATTTTTGCACAATGCCCAAAAATATTCAAGTGTGTTTGGCAGGAAACTATAAGTTTCTTGCCTTTTCTTTTTTTTTTTATTTATTTTTTTCTTTTGAAATATAAGTTTCGGTGTTCTTTCAAATAATGTTTTGAAAATGTCTAACTTTATTAAGCAACTGAAAATAAATTCATAGCCTTGCTTAGCAACTTTTAGAAAACCCCTTCTTTTCTCTAATTTAAGAAACTAGCTAATATGCCCGTGCCACGCACGGGGCAAATATAATGTTAGGGTTGCACCAAAAAATGTTAAATAAAAATGAACGTTAAGTTGTATAAATAAAAACTTATTATATTCTAATTTTTCAATAATAAGTTGTACCAACATATTTTGAAAAAAAAAATAAATAAATAAAAAAAAGATAAATAAATTGGTGTAATTGCATGCATCATCAAAGGTAGTCTTTTTTGTAAAATATTTTTGAAATATAAGTAAGCAATATTTTTTGTTAAAATGAGGGTGTTAAATTTTTGTTATTGTTGAATAATTTTTTTGCACTGTAATGTGTATTTTAAGATTGTGGAATAAATGGGCTAATTTTTTGAGTCTGTAACACATTGGAAATAAAATTTACCTTAAACCATATAATATTTGTTGTGCTACAGTCGAATGGAACATAAAGAGTTATTATATAATGGAAGTTACAGATAGTAAATCCGAAAACTGGAAAAAGTAAACAAACTTAGTGAAGATAGTAGGTAGTTGTTAGTCCGACTAAATAAACAGAAACTTTGAAGATTTAAGTAAGTAAAGTACGCAAGATCAAAGTGAGCAAAGTGGTTACTCCAAGTAGAGTGAGATAAATTTTGTGGTGCTGTCTACCAAAGCAATTCTTACAAGGTTGTTTATTAATGAACGGTGAGTAATGCATAGTAATGAATATCACATGTGGAAGTTAAATTGGAATAATGAATTTTTTTTTAAACATATTAATATATTATCTGAGAGTAGGATGGTTCAGGTTTAGAAAAATAGCTGCTAAATCACTGCATGCCTATTGTTTGAAATGAAATTTAAGGAATGCATAGCAAATATTAGCATATTTTTGGATTGAAAATTTAGTAAAACAATGGAATAATATATTGCATATAAGAATAGTAGATATATACACACATACTTAAGATTGGTTAAACCAAAGTCGATTATTGGTCCGGTTTTCAAAACATTGATAAATAAAATAATTATCCAAAGAAAGAAAACTGGGATTTTAATGTTATTTTATGGGTTTTATTCTCCCAACCTAATGGGTTTTTATTTTATAAACCGTTAGATTGATCTGACGGTTATAAAACTTTTCTGGAGAGTTGTTGTGCCAACATAACCTATAATGAAATTGAAAGACAGAGTGTGCTGGTACTCTGCTCATCATTTTTTTCCCAGATGAATCGTTTGCTGCTAACTCGTTCTCAGCTCGTCCGAGTCACACGGTGGGTGCAGACTCGGTCATTCAAACAATGCTCCTCCGCCCCGAGCACAGCCGCAAAGATTCCGGCTCACGTGATTCGCCTCATGATAGGCTTAGTAGGCCTATGCTGGAGAAGCCCAAACGAACTATCAAGACTCCCATTAAGCTGAAAGGATTTATTAGGAATTAATGTACTTGGGCCTAGTTATTTCTTGTTTTAAGTATTTTATTTCAGTACTTGTTTTAATTCAGCCCAGTACTTGTGTGGTTGTACTTAAGGACGTTGCACCCTCCTTTTGGGAATAAGGAAAAATATCAGAAGTATTATTTCCTATTCTTTGATTCTAGACTATTCTTTGGTTCTGCTAGGGTTTTCTAACCAAAACCCTATCATTGGTGCCTTCATTCCTTCCTCATGCCTCCCAAACCAGACCAGGAAGCTGCCTTGGCTGCTGCTATCGTGGATTCCATCCACAAAATGCAGGAGACCATGGATGCTCGTCATGACCTTCTCACCGCCACCGTTAATGAACTCCGTGATCGCATGGGCTCTCTATCTATGGGTCCCCACTCCCCTGATCCGCCATTTTCTGCTGTCCACCCCGTCCAGCAGCTCACCAACACTGGTTCTTTCTCCTCAGGTATGCCTAAGTTGCCTAAGTTACAACTCCCACCTTTTGATGGTACAGACCCTTTGGACTGGGTATTTCAGGCTGAACAATATTTTTCTTTATACCAAATCCCTTCCACTGAACGCTTAGACCTGGTTGCTTTTTCTATGAGAGGTGCTGCACTTTGCTGGTTTAAATATATGTTTCATAACAATTATTTGACAAATTGGGAAAGTTTTACCAAAGCCTTGGAGGCTCGTTTTGGCCCATCCCCTTTTGTTAATCATCAGGCTGAATTGTTTAAATTAGAGCAAACAGGTTCGGTTACAGATTACCAAGGCCGGTTCGAACGTCTTTCAAACCGGGTGGTTGGAATGTCACAAGAAATGCTGCTTAACTGTTTTATTTCTGGTCTTAACCCCGAGATTGCCCGTGAATTAGCTGTTATGCAACCATTTACTCTCACTCACGCGATTGGTATGGCTAAATTGGTTGAAAGCAAGCTACAGTCCTCTAAACCTAATTTTTCCCGTTTCTCCAAACTATATACTACCTCCACAGCCCCACCTACCCCACCAACTACATCCCAAACCCCCCCACCTGCCACAAAGACCACCACCATGCCTGTAAAACGCCTTACAGCATCCCAAATGCAGGAACGCAGGGCACAAGGGCTATGTTATAATTGTGATGAGAAATATGTGTTTGGCCATAGGTGCCAAACTAAGCAGTTCCTACTGTTACTTGTGGATGATGATAATGCTGGCTCTGAGGATGAACCTCTTTTTGCCCATTTAGAGAGTCACCAGGGTGTTACTGACGAACCAGCAACTGAGGAAATTATCCATTTCCAACTCTCTGACCAGGCATTGCAAGGCAATCCCTCCCCAAAAACTCTTAAATTCCAAGGCTCAATTTTTGGTCACAAGGTCACTGTTCTAGTTGACACTGGCAGCTCTCACAATGTCATGCAACCTCGCATTGCTCAATTCCTACAGCTGCAAATCATTAGCACACCGAAATTCCCTGTCATGGTGGGCAACAGTGAACGCATCTTTTGTGCTGGGTTATGCCGTGACACCCCCTTACTCATGCAGAATCAGTTATTTTTTATCCCATTTTATCTATTACCCATTCAAGGAGCTGATGTGGTGTTGGGTATTGAGTGGCTCCGCACACTGGGTGCAGTGACATCAGACTTTGCAGTACCTTCTATGACTTTTACCCATAACAACCAGCCCTTTACCCTCACAGGCCAAACAACACCCTCCAACACTCTAGCATCCTTTCACCAACTAAGACGCCTATCCCAAACCGATTCTATTGCAGAATTATTTTGCATAGAATTAAAAACAAACGACACACCCCCCAACCTAACCACCCCACACACACACACAAACCCAACACCACCCTCACCTATCCAATCTATCCTTGCTGAATATGACCACATATTCCAACCACCTAAAGGCCTACCACCCTCCCGACCCCATGACCATCCTATTGTCCTCCTCCCTAATACCCAACCAGTAAATGTGAAACCATACCGCTACCCCCACTCCCAAAAAGACACTATGGCCACCCTTTTACAGGATATGTTACAAGAGGGCATTGTGGTACCCAGCACAAGCCCATTTTCTTCCCCGGTTCTATTGGTTCGGAAGAAGGATGGCACATGGAGATTTTGTGTGGATTACAGAAGTTTAAATGCTGTCACAGTAAAGGATCGTTATCCTATACCAACAATTGATGAGTTACTAGATGAGTTAGCTGGTGCTACAATTTTCTCTAAGATTGACCTTCGCTCCGGCTATCACCAGATCAGAGTCCGGCCTGAGGACACGCACAAGACAGCGTTTCGGACTCATGACGGCCACTACGAATTTCTAGTAATGCCATTCGGGCTGACCAACGCCCCTTCTACTTTTCAGGCAGCTATGAATGATCTCCTAAGGCCTTATCTTCGCAAATTCGTATTGGTTTTCTTTGATGATATTCTTATTTATAGTCCTACATTAAATGAGCATATGCAGCATTTGAAGTTGATTTTATCTGTTTTAGCGGATAATCATTTTTATGCTAAGCTTCCTAAATGCGTTTTTGGTGTTGATAAGGTTGATTATTTAGGTCATATTCTCTCAGGCAGCAGGGTGCAGCCCGATCCAGCCAAGATTCAAGCTATCTTGGAGTGGCCCATACCTAAATCCCTCTCCTCACTTCGCGGTTTCTTGGGCCTCACTGGATTTTATCGCAAATTTATTAAAGATTATGCAGCTCATGCCGCTCCTCTCACCGACCTACTTAAACTAGGCGCATTTACATGGCATACAGAGGCTCAAACAGCCTTTAATAAATTACAACAGATTATAATAAATGCTCCGGTGTTGGCTCTCCCCAACTTTGAGTTGACTTTTGATGTGGAAACTGATGCCTCATCCCTAGCTGTTGGTGCTATCTTGTCTCAAGCAGGACACCCTGTTGCATATTACAGCAAGAAGATGTCCAGCTGCATGCAGGTAGCCTCCGCCTATGTGCGCGAGATGTTTGCTGTCACAGAAGCAGTAAAAAAATGGCGTCAGTATTTAATTGGGAGGAAATTCCGCATAATTACAGATCAGCAAAGTTTAAAACATTTGATGAATCAGTCGTTCCAGACACCAGAACAACAGAAATGGGCAACTAAACTCCAAGGATTTGACTATGAAATAATATACCGACCTGGTAAAGATAATAGAGCAGCTGATGCTCTATCCCGCTGTCATCATGAAGAAGAGTCAATCCTTGCTAGCATTTCCTCTCCCGTTCCTCGCATAGTCCAGGATCTCCATGATTTTTACAAGACAGAAGAGGGTAAATCATTAGTGAAATCTATTCTGGGGCATGAACAACAAACTCCATTTCATTTCTCTAACTCACTGTTGTTCTATGGGGAAAGGTTATTCATACCTGCTGCACTTAACCTACGAGCTGCGTTGATCCGGGAGTTTCACACTTCCCCTTTGGCTGGTCACTCCGCATTAAAGCCAACAATGGCTCGCTTAGCAGCATCGTTCTTCTGGCCTGGAATGCATGTTGAAACAAAAGAATTTATTAGGAGATGTGAAATATGCCAACAAAACAAATACATGCCACAAAGAAAACAAGGGTTACTGCAACCTCTCCCTATTCCCCAGCAAGTTTGGGAAGACATCTCTATGGACTTTATCACTCATCTTCCCTCTTCTTTTGGTCACACTACTATTTGGGTCATAGTGGACAGGCTTACAAAGTATGCACACTTCATAGCCTTACCCAACAGGTTCACTGCTCTCCAACTTGCCTCTCGCTTCACTGTGGAATTTTGTAAACTCCACGGTATACCTCGCTCTATAGTATCTGATCGGGATCCACTGTTTCTAAGCTCTTTTTGGAAGGAACTATTTAAACTACAGGGTACCAAGTTATGTTTTAGTTCCTCATATCATCCTGAGTCCGACGGTCAGACAGAGGTGCTTAATCGCTGTTTAGAAGGGTATTTACGTTGTTTTACAGGGGAACAACCTAAGAACTGGTTTCGGTTCCTACACTTAGCTGAGTATTGGTACAATACTACAAAGCACTCTTCTACAGGTATGACTCCTTTCGAAGGTGTATATGGCAGATCTCCTCCAAAAATTCCAGATTATATTCCAGGGAAGTCACGTGATGAATCCCTGGATGCTGCCCTTCAAGAGCGCAAGTTTATCTTATCCACTCTTAAAGATAACTTGTACAAGGCAAGACAGAGGATGATAGACCAGGCTAATAAAAAAAGATTGGACCGTACCTTTGCTGAAGGTGACTGGGTTTGGCTCCGACTCCAACCGTACCGACAGACCTCCGTGGCTCGAAGAGTGTCTCAAAAACTGGCTAAGCGCTACCATGGTCCATATAAGATCATCCGCCGGGTCGGACCAGTGGCGTATGAGCTCGAGTTGCCCTCCTCTTCTCAGATCCACCCTGTCTTCCATGTTAGCTTGCTTCGGCCGTACCGTGCTCCATTCACAGAACCGACACCGACGCCGCCTCCACACACCACCGCGCCATCGGTTTCTGCTCCCACCGCCGCAAGCCCCTCTGTTCTCGTTGGATCTGTCTTCTGTGGCCACCCAGAGTCAACAACAGGGCTCTCTCATCACGGTGCTGCTGTGGTGACAGCCACCGCTACTCAAAAATGGCAACAAAGTAATGAGGCTCTCACTCCTAAGGACAACCGTGTGACAGAGAAGATGGTTGGTCAAACCGAATTTGAGAAAATAGGAGATGGTAAACGAACAGAGAGGGACACAACTCAGGGGTCTGTGAGAACATCAACCGAAATAGAGAAGAAAAAGAAATGGGTGACTAGAGCAGATGAAGAAGTTGAGAGCGTAAAGGAGAAGGACTTGAAAAAAAAAACAGGACTCTTCAGAAGATAAGACTCAAGAGGTGTTGGTTCCAAACGAAAAGTCAGATACACCTCTTGGTACTTTCATTCAAAGTACTTCCTTGGGGACCCCAAATTCTTCAATTCGGACTTCAATTTCCCTTGATAACACACTCTCCAAGACTCTGAACCCCTCAGTTCAAGCTACACCCTTGGATGCCAACATTACCACCAAAGCTCCCTCCCCACCGTTGGATTGTGACAACTGGCCTCCACTTACTAGATTCCTTCCCCAAAGTACTGTTGGTTCCTCTCATACGCATGCCAAAGGGAAGGCTCCAAAAGTCCTCAACTCATCATCTTCTATTGGGCCACCAACAAACCTTGTGGACAAGGTTTCTTTTCAAGGGAAGGGTATTGATAGGCTTAGTAGGCCTATGCTGGAGAAGCCCAAACGAACTATCAAGACTCCCATTAAGCTGAAAGGATTTATTAGGAATTAATGTACTTGGGCCTAGTTATTTCTTGTTTTAAGTATCTTATTTCAGTACTTGTTTTAATTCAGCCCAGTACTTGTGTGGTTGTACTTAAGGACGTTGCACCCTCCTTTTGGGAATAAGGAAAAATATCAGAAGTATTATTTCCTATTCTTTGATTCTAGACTATTCTTTGGTTCTGCTAGGGTTTTCTAACCAAAACCCTATCACCTCACGTGCCCCTCCACTGCTCCGTCCGGTATCTGTCAAGTCTATTTAATTGGCACAGAACACAGGTCTCAGGTACAAACAATGTTCAATTCTATATATCTTTTATTTTAGAGAATGTGCCAATTGTTGATGAAGTGATGGATAACAATGTGCTTAGTTAGTTAAAGCTTAAAATTTTGGCACTTTGAGTTTTCTATCTGCAATTAAAGGACAAAACTGACACCTGGTCCTCGACATTGCAAGGTGCTTTCACTTTATTTCAAAAATTCTTCTTTAGTCTCTAACTTATAAACATTTAATTCAATATAATTCCTTGGATTACTAAAAGTGAGTACAGTTTTACAATATCAGGGATTAAAGAGAAATTTCTGAAATCTTAGAGACGAAAGTGAAACCACTTTGTAATGTCGAGGACCAAAGTGACAGTTTTGTTGCAATTAAAGCTTAACATGTTTGTTGAACTTTGGTTCATTGTTTGCAGAAATCATGTGAAGAAGTTCGAGCACTGATCAATCTTTTGAGACCAAAGGTACTTCCCCTCTCACAATCACTACTATAGCTTTTGCTTGACAAAGGATTATTTCAGCTTGTAGATTTGCCATAAAGAAGCCATATGCCTTGATTTTTAACTTTTTTTTTTGGGTGCGTGCAGATCGTCTTCCTAGAATTGTGCAGAAGTCGTCTAAGTTGTCTTGAAGAAGATCAGAAGGTCTATTACTTAGGGGAGAGGGTGCATTTACTTTCTTCTTTTGCATTTGCTTGCTCCCATTTATAACTAAGAGCAAAAAGCTGCAGAAGATGTGAAATGATCAAATGAATAAGATTACATTATTACTCATGATGACATTGATGCACATGTATAAGCATGTTATATACTCTTTTTCTTGTTCCCATTGTCAATAAGAGCATAAATCTTAAAATATGGGAAATGATATTATTATTAATAATGGTGACATACTTGTCTATTATTTACATTGGGCTTTTTATTTTTTGACTCACCTAATTTTCTCTGTGTGTCTGTGTGTGGGGGTTGAGTGGGTGATATTTTCAACAATCTTATCTATTACTGTCTTGTTAACATCTATAGATCCAATCTGAATCTGTATCCATGTAAGACATCTATCTTTTTCAGCAAGAAGTGCTTCTACAAGTGTAGGATATATATTATTACTAGTTTGTAAATATTTTCAAACTGTGAAACTCAATTTTAATAGCCTATATAGTATTACACTATAGGCTCGACCAATTTCTGTCAGCTTCTGTTCTCTTTCATTTATACGTTCAATTTTCTTATTTGTTTTTCCTTTCAGATACCTACTGTGAAAGAAACTGTGACTGCAGCATGGAAGAACAGATCGAAGATTAACATGCTTGGACAATTTTTAAGCTTCAGCCAGGCGTTGGTTCGTTATTATGATGTTGGAATTTTGGTCTAAGTCTTTGATCCCTTTCTATTCAAGTATGATTTAACTCTTGAACAAAAATGCTTCCTTCCTTGAATTTCTAACAGGGTAATACGGCACTTAAGGTCAGCCCTGTTTCTGAATTTCGTGTGGCATATGATGAAGCAATCAAGCATGGTGGCATTGTAGCATTTGGTGACCGCCCTATAGAGGTTGAATGGAATTTGTTGAATGCTGGATGAAATCTTGTCATGCTGGTTTCAAATAGTGATGAGTCTAATGTACCCCACCAACTTTGGCATGTGTGCACCTTGGTTCTCAAACTTAAAAAAAAAATGTTCTACATGATAGCTTAAACTTTTATGAATGTAGCGTTTTCACCTTTTTGTTTAATTTGTCATCAAACTCTAACTGTTGGAATCACACTTTTACAGTTATAGGACCATAGTGCGCATGCCGCTATGTTGGAATGGGTAAATTTGAAACTTCCTCTGATAATTGAGTTGGTTTCATACCAAAAATGGTCATGTGATTTGAGTGTGACAATTTCTGTTAGAGATTGACAGAAAATCAAATGGAATGACTAATATTCACAAGTTAGGAAATCAGAGATTGCATTGCTCATTTTAAAAGTTTGAAGACCAAAATGTACATGACCGCAGAAAATGGACTTTTCCTTTAAAATAATATATTCTATACTATAAAGGTTGTATATCTGAGTATTTTGAATTCTCATTCCATTCTTCAGCCACATTCAACCATTGCATTTAAGAAATGAATTGCTCACCACCTATCTTCAGAAGTTCAATCACTAATATTTTCTGTATTATCCATTCCCTATGTCTTGGTTTTCACTTGAGGATACTGTTACGTGATATAACAACTACAGTTTAAATACTATGTGATATACTGCAGGAAAAAAATACTATATGTTTAACCTTTTGCATAAATAGTCTTCCGTGTTGAAAGACCTTCCGAAACCTTCCTGTTTCACGGATTTATATATTGTATAAACTTCCATCCTAGATTTGGAGTTAAATTGTATCACTTGAGAGTCCTCTTGAAAAGCATCCTAGTTCATGTTAAATGTTTATGGGTTTACCATTATTTCTTGTTTCAATGATGATGTATGTAAATATATACTTACATACCTTGCTTTGAATTTTAAAATTTTGGCCTCTTATTGTTTGTGCTTTCAAATTATATGAATTATGTCGTAAATCATTAATATGTAATGGTTAGGATCTATTTATTTATTTATATGCTGATCAAGACAGATTACGATAATGAGAGCTCGGAGAAAGATGCCACTTCGGGAAATTGCAAGCCATTTTACCATGTTTTGGATTTTTAGGCAGAATGCTCGACTCTTATATGAGGTTATAAGGAAATTGGTAAAGTTCATGATCCTCAAATAGTTGTGGTTTGAAGTGGTTATACTGGTTCTAAAATCTTTTCCATATCCTAACCTGGGTTTGCTTTCTTCAGCTTGAGGGGAGAGACATTGAGTTTGGCATGATGAAGTCAAATATTTTTCGACAGGAGTATGATAAGACGATTCCAACTTTTACGGAGGCACTTGTCCATGAACGAGATTTGTAAGTTCTCTTGGGTGGTTGTACCTTCATACTTAAATACCCTTTTATCTCACATAGGTATGATGAAGCTTTTATATTGACAAAAATATGGAGAATGTTGTTTGATGTCATCTAGTTATAACTCTTATACTCCAAGGGAATTCTGGGTTTCTTAATTATGTAGCATTGCTTTAGATGAAATAAGTAGTATATAATAGTCTTAGCATCATGAGGCTTCATATTCATTAAATGATTGAGGACCATCTACCTCACCTCAGAATTTGAGATGTATAATTGGTTGGTGTATACCTTTTTACCCCTTCTTACTTCCTTCTGAACAAAAACTTAAAAAGGCTTTCATGATAGAGAAGAAAAGTCTATATTCTGAATAAACGAAAAATAACCAAAATTATGATAGAGATTACTTTCTGCCTTCTTTTTTGTGTTGAAGATTCTAAGGTAGCAACTACTCCTATGAAGAGTTTGCTTTTGGTATGCATTACTTCCTTCTAGCTTAACTGAATTAAATACTGTAACTTATAATGCCTCAGCATTAATATTTGCCCCTGCTTTGTCTGAGACTTATTATCTGTGAACATGGTTGTTTTGATTATTTCCGCAATGCATGTTGCTCTTGCATTAACAATTATCAATCCTTTTCCCCCTTAAAAAATTCAGATTTATGTCTCATAATCTATTACAAGTGGCAAAGAAGAGTTGCTGTGTTGTTGCTGTTGTTGGAAAGGCGCATTTACCAGGAATAAAGAAACACTGGAAGCAACCCGTATCGGTTGGTTCAGATTTTATTGTTCCCTTTGTTTAACTGTATTCCATGCTAAATAAATGCATTAAAAGGTATCCAATTTTCTTTCTTTAATTCTCAATTACTCTTTTTCAGTTGGAGGATCTCTTGACAATTCCACCTCATCCCAAAACTGCTACATCTACAATAATCCTCACGTTTGGTATCATCATGGTTGGGTACTCCACGATTATAGCAATAATTCTGGCATATATTCTTGTGAAAGTGGGTTTGATCAAGCTTGAAGTTCTTAACGATATGAGAGAAAAAGAAATTGAACTCGCAGAGAATTCTGAGAGAAAGTGAGATAACTTTAAGAAGTGATTTGATGAATTTGTGAGAAAATGTTTCATTGATTACTGAATCTAATACATGGTTATTGTTGTATGGACATAGAATTTTAGGAAAAATTTGCGTCATTTTTTTTTTTTAAATACAATAATTATTTTCCAACTTCTTAATCAAAAAGGATTTCCATTACCTTAGTTTAACTTTTGAAATAACTTAATTTGCAAAATATCCTTTCATATTATTCTATTCCAAACTGAGACATTACAAAACACATTTCCAAAAACTCATTTTCTCACAACATTATTTTTCTCTGATGATTTCCTTGAAAAACATTTGATTATATTGAAATTGCAGTTATACCATTGATACAAAAATTATATTGAATGATCTTTATTAAAATGGTCATTACCCCAAAGGGCATGACATTGATTACAAGGGGAATACCGAACCAAAAAGGTCTATACCAATACTAGGGAGTATAATAGTCTTATCAGAGCATACTCACTCTACCTATCTATCATCATCAGTACTCTCAATAGCAGGTGCCTCCTCTCGACAGTACTATTAAACAATTAAAAAGTTATTGTCTCAGCGTAGAACGACTAAACAAAAACCCCAAACAATTGCCGTTACGCGTTTTGACTAATAACTACGGAGTTTTGATCTTTGAGATGATCGAGAACATCCCAATGCTACCCATAGGGCCATTATGTATTAGGAAAGCTTCTCTCTCACCTGGATTTGAATCTAGAGACAACTAATTCTGATTATCCGAATCCGTTTTACTCGAACCTTTAACTTTGATAACATAATCCAAAGGACCAATCAATTACACATTTCACATAACAAATAACTTAACAAATTAAATCCTTTTTCAAAGGTACTTAGTAAAACTTAGGATTGCAAAATAGTATCACTAACTTAAAACCTTTTTCCAAACTCAAAAAATAGATTATTGTTCCAACAAAACACTTTTTGTTTAAAGCTTAGTAAATTATGAAAACCTTTTCAAATCACCAAATAACTCTTAAAACTTAATTATAACATCTCAAAAATAAATTCTAGTTTTTCATTTACTTAAAAATCTCTTTTAAAACACCTTATAACAACTACCATTATCAGACAAATCATACTGCAGGAGTTAAGACATTTATCTTTGATGCACAATTAAATTAACTTTAGGTAGTAAAGAACTTGTTCTAAAACAATACAAAACTACATCAAAAGCACACATAATTCATATAGGACATAAACTCATTCATTTTTAAACTCAATAATTTTCAAGAGTTGATGCAACTTTATCAAAGATTCTAGACAGCAAGCAAAAATCATCTTTAAAGCATCAGTACACATATATCAATCAAATATAGTTCTTAACACATAAATTCACACATCTTATCACATTAGAACAAATTCTAAAACTTATACAACTAAATTAAAAATTCTTGGACAGCATGCATTATCAATCTTAAAAATCACTTTTCTCTTAAACTGTTAATCCAAAAATAGTGTCACTTTTTCCTATAGCTTAGTTACAAGCCCTATTATAAAAATATCACAAAGGTTGATTTAAATAGACAATTTAAGCTTACTGGACAACCACATAAATCAGGTTGCACTCACTCAAAAATTCATTTTTCTTTAAGTTCTAACACTTACACCCAAAGACTTATAATCTACAACTCAAAAATATACATAACTTAGAAAAATAGTCACATTTTCTAAATCACATCAATTTTGGACAGCAACATCATTTTCCAGAAAATACAAATTTTATTCACTTTAAAACTTTCATTTTCATATTATACATTATACTAAACACATATACACATAAACACATCACAAATACTCATAAAAAATCATTGGGGAGCATTGAATAAATTTTTTACAGAATCAATTCTTTTTACTAAAAATCATTTACTTAATTGTTATTTCATGAATCCACATCAAACAATTAAAATACCAACATCATATAATCATATAGACACTTAGGAAAATTAAAAGAGCATACTTAATTAATCTATAAATAATACTGCAGTCCAAAAATATAAAATAAAAACAGTAACCAAGTATTTTCCAACAATTCATTTTTATCTCACACGTGAAATAACACCTATATCCTGTTATTAGTAAACTACACATATACAATCAATCGCAACTAAGATTACTTTAAATAAATTCTTTCTTTGACCATAAAACCCAACAATAATTATTTTCCAGAATTACTTTTTATTATTTAAAATACTTATTCATGTTTGTTTCATGAAATAACTTACTATACTTAACATACAACACTTAGACAATTAGGAAAAAGCTAAAAATCATCATTTCATACCATATAAAATTCGGCCATCTCATGTGAAAATGCAAATAGTGACTAAAAATCTTCAAAACAATTTATAACTTATTCCCATAATTTATAAACTCTAAAACAATGACTACAAATGCTAAATCAATTTAAAATAAGTACTTCCAAGTAAAACACTTCTCTGGACAGTAATTAAACAATTTATTCATCCAAACACATATTGCATATAATCACATATTTACATATATAGTTACTTCCATTCACTGTATATAATGTAAATTTTTTTATATATTCACACATCAACTTAAAAGTACATCAATTATACACTTAACATCAAACAAAATTTTGTTAAAACATCTCTTAGGCCTCACGGCCTTACCATAGAAAATAGGAGAATAATTTACTTTCCAATTAGTATTTTGTTCTTTGATTATTTCATTAAGATTTCATGATTAAAACAACAAACCTTTATCATTTTAAAATTTCAACAAAAGGGCAAATCACATAAACACATCCATATGATGAAAATCAAACTTTTCTCTTCCTTATTTCTTATCATAAAATTCGGTCATCACTAGGAAATAAAAGGAAAAACTTTGTTTCTTTATATCTCATTTGAGTCCCTTTTAATCTTTTGTTCATATATGACCATAATCGTAAACACTTACAGTAATTGAAAATCTTCATTTTAGGGTTCTTGAAGAGAAGAGAAAATAAGCATAAAGGCTTTACTTTTTTTCTTAAAATCAAAGAGAAAAGCTTAAAGATTAAAGTAACAGTAAAAGATTATGAGTTTATAAAAATACTTTTTTATGAATCAAGATGAACACTTCAAGCTTTTTGACACAAAATTTACTCCCTTCCTTCTCCTATAGGCCACGACCTCTCTCTATTTCTCTCTAGGTTTCTTTCACAAATTTTCTAAGTGTGGAATGTGTGAAGTGAAAATTATTCTAGGAATGTTTCTATTTATAACTAGGAAAATTTGGTCATCTCACCCCAATCCAAAAGGGGTCTCACGAATTAACATGGTCTTGGTGGCTAGGTTCATAATTTTTTTCCTACTTGGTAATAGTTGAGAACCTAGTTGTTTGTGGTGAATCATTTAATGTTTCTCATACACTCATGCAAATTTAAAATAATGCAAAGAACCATGTGCTAAAGATGAATGAATCCTACTCCATGCTGACTCATGTTGGACGGTTTTCTAAGGCTTGAAGGGAGAAAATCTTTGGTTTTTTTACTCATACAATAACTCATCTCTCATTCACCCAATGAAAATCAAGTCTAAATAATTCAAAATTCAAAAACAAAATAAAAACTCTGTGGTCTGGACGGTGAGCCAATCAGAGGCCTCCAAAAATGTATATTTTTATAACACAAATTATTTTTAAGTCCCATAATTAATTGTAGGTTCAAAAATAAGTTTTTTCTAAGTTTAAAAACATAAAATTCGTCCACCTACTGTACAGATATGAAATTTTTTCAAACCTTCAAATAAAATTCTGAGCTTTACATTTTTGAAATCTACATTTAAATACGATCGTTTTGATATAAAGTTTGTAATTTTTGAACTTACGGTTAAAAAGATATGAATTTTTGAAGATTTAACACTATAACCTTTTTAAAATCATTTCATTTTCTAAACATAAATCAAATAACATTTCAATAATGAAAGGCTATAATTAATAAAATATTTCCATGTCAAGAGTACACTTTAAATTTATCAAGGAAAATTATAATTTTATACAGAAATATAAATAGGCACCTATCAAAATCATGTTAAATTAATTCTGCTCAAAATATATTCCAATTTACTTTTTAAAATAATTAAAACAATATTTGGGCATCTTATAATATAATAGAACCTGTACATATATATATATATATATATATATATATATATATATATATATATATAGCTTATAATCCATGAACACATGTATATATTACTTAAATCACATACTTAGCACAAAATTAAATTAAATATATAAAAAAATTAATTTATTTTTCTAAATAACACAATTAAATTGGGCCTAAATTGGGGTCTCACAAGTGTATATACATGTTATGGTAGTGAAAGGAAGCTACCACTAACGATAAATGCCAGCTCATACAAAACTCAATGCAAGTTGTCATAACTAACTGAAAATAACTTAGTATATGAAAGGAAAGATAGCCAAATATGGTAGCTTGGGTTGCAAGTAAGCTCAATTTTGAATTCGTGCTAACACTCTCCCGCAAGCTGGGGCACATAATTATATGAGACCAAGCTTGAAATGAATTTCTTTATATGCTTTTGATTTAGAGACTTGGTCGAGGCATGTGTAGTGCTGATTGGTTGTCACAGTATAAAATAGCAGGCTGCTTACAGAGAACCTGAAGATCTTGGAATACAAAAGTCAGCCATTTGATTTTACAAGTAGCTACAACCATAGTCCGATACTCAACTTCACAAGAACTTCTAAAAACAGTCTTCTCTTGTCTTTGATTTCCAGGATATAAGAGAATCACCAAGGTAAATACAATAGCAAGTGATTGATCTCCTTGTGTCGGGGCTGTAAAGCAAGTGAGCTTCAATATATAGTTTCATCTTTGACTAGGTCCTTAAGGTGTGTGTTTGGGTAGAGACTAGGCTAAGTAGTAAGTCTCAATGAGTTTAATTTGAAATTGCATGCATTGATTCATTACTTTGCATTATGTTTTTGAAAATTGATATATAGAATTTTAAAAACCTTTTTAAATACATAGAACATGCATCATTAAATGGCTAGAATATATGTATAAGTTTATATATAGGTATATAATTGTGGTATACTCATAAAAGTACATAATTTGCCAAAATAACTGTCTTATTTGATTAACGGGTTTTCCTCTCTCATTGTGGTCGCCAATGTTGTGGGATGTTATCCCATATGTACTGGTAAGCCGGTTTGTTGATCTACGACGATAGTGACGGATTCTTAGTCAAAGGCTTGATGACACTGTTATGAGTCGTTATATAGGTTACTTGTAGTTAATCAGTGTTTGTTGGTGTTGGTCTGTGATACTAGTGTTTATTAGTCCGTCGTACCGATACTCATAGGTCCGTGATATCGGTAGTTATTGGCCCGTGGAAACAATCCATAACAGTTTGTATTTTTACATTTTGTTTTGATTAAAACGGAATATGAATAGAAAACGCTGACATAACTTGATGGAAAAGGTTAAAATAGGGATCAAAACAGAATGTGAAAGTATTGTTTTCCATCCATATTTGCCATCAGGGATCAAAACTAAAATGTAATGCAAAAATAGCGGCCAAAAGCAAAAAAAATAAATTTATGAATTAATTTCAAATAGGTCAACATTTATAGGTACCATTTTAGTATTTAATTTTTTTTTTGTATATAGCTGGAAAAAAAAGATTATGATTTTATTTATCAAAATTATAATTTGTTATGATTATGATCCGTTAAAATTAGAATCGGTTTATATTTGGATAAGGCAGAGAAAAAGTTAATTTAAGTTAATGTGTTTAGTTTGTATTGTGTAAAAAGGGAAATAAAGTTGAATGAGAAAAATATTCTATATAAAATAAATCAACGGTTCAAAATTGGAGCTTGGAGATTTTGCCTTTTCTCTAAAAAAAATAAAATATTCTTTTATTAATTTAATCTTGATGCCAAACATTTTCTTAACTTAGATTATTTTTCTAAAATTAATCAATAACCTCAATTTTAGGCTTTATGAACTAGGGGTGTAGCCCGTGTAGGCGATCCTGGTTCACATCATGAGACCGGTGAGATTGAAAACCATACTGAAAAATAGGTTTGGTCCGGTCTCATGGTTCGGTCCGATCCCAATATTATCTAGACCGATAACCAATGGTTTGGTTCATGGTCTTACAATTTATGAGACCGTGTGGACTGAACTGAAATGATTCTCTAATTTTTTGTTATATATATATATATATAGAGAGAGAGAGAGATATTAATGAGTGTGTACTGATGGTGTAAAAAAATTTACATTATAGGTCCATTATCAATCGTTCATTTGTATTATTTTTATCTAAAAGTCAACGATCATAAACATATGAAAGGTGAATGATTTACCGACAATGTAAAAAATGTTTACACTGTCGGTGCACTATCTATTTTATCATATATATATATATATATATATATATACAATCTCACACCAAAATCCCTAAATATCATCAATAAAATCCCCAAATCCAAATCTTCAACATATCACACACAATAAATATTCCTCAAAACAAAAAAGACATATCAAAAGCAGAGATTGGGGGAGAGAGAAGAAAGCAGAGACGGGGGGAGAAAGGAGAAACGACGACACACAAAGGAGAAACAACGACACCCAAACCTGCTTTCTTCGACTTCTCTTCTTCTTTCTCCTTCTTCTTCTTCTTTGACACTCTCTCTTCGTCTTTTGTTTTTTTATCTCTTTGTCGCTCTCTTTTTTTCTATATCTTTCTCTCTCTATGGCTTTCCCTCTCACACACTTTCTCTCTTCCTCAAACACGTCTTTTCTTTTCTCACACTAAAGCAAAGACAAACTAGTATCCTAAGAGCATCTCCACCGGTCTCTTTTCCTTTGTCCACAAAAGATTATGGACAGTCTTTAATTTTTTCAACCGGTGGGGAAGATAAGTGCTTTATCCCTATTTTTCAATTGTCCATAAACAGGGACAAATGAACTTGTCAGAGAAGGATTATTTTATGAGGAAACCACAATTGGTGGTTGAAACAACTAAGGAACCCTAGGAAAACACCTAGAAGGGGGGTTGAATAGGTGTAAAAGAAACCTTGAAAGATTTTCGAACGAAACAAATCGAAACAATCAAAACGAATGATTTTTGCCAAAACCTCAGCACTTAATCGATTATGCTGCAGTCTAATCGATTAACCTGCAATTTAATCGATTATGACCAGAAAGCTCAAAAACCCTTAATCGATTAATAATCGATTATGGATATACTTAATCAATTAAATCTATAAGAAAACTGAAAAATCACTTTTTCAATCGAATACGAAAATCAATCAATCAACATGTAAGATCAGAGATTCAGCGGAAAGGATTAACACCTATATTCTTATTGATTACCTATGTTATGAAAATGATTTTCCCAAAGTTAATTTGCACAATTAAGATTCAATTCAATCAATTATGAAAATCACTCTTTTCTAGGTTTTCAACCAAGAACACAACGAATAACAAGAATGTAAAGAGTAAGGGTTTAGAGATACGGCACAGCGATTTATCCTGGTTCACTTTCATCCACTTGAAAGCTACATCCAGTCCCCTCTTCAACCAAGAGAGATTCTTCACTATGAGGAATTAGAGTTCTCAAATTACATGTAAATGCCTCTCAAGACTCCCTTCTTGATAGCCTACAAGAGATACTCCACACCCTTGCCTTGCAATCCTATTGATCTTCTCTCTAATCTAACCTCTACCCCTTGTTGATAATCCACACAACAAGTCTTCACGTTTCTCGTTGATACCTCACAACAAGACTTCACTTTGCTTGATTCACAATCAAGACTTCTTCTTCTTCAATGAACTTGCTTGATGATAATCAACACACCAAGGCTTCTTGTTTGTTGTAGTTGGCTTGCCTCTTGCAAAGATTACAACACAATAGAAAACACAATGACACTCCTATGAATCTCTTCCAATAGTTATGACAATATCAACATGAAAGATTCAAGAGTTCTTGATCAAAGAATAAGAAAATAGAAAGCTTTGATCTATGAAATTGAGAGAGAATAGAGTGGCTTGATTCTTTGTAAAATTGATGTAAAAATTATGCTTGATCATCACAATGATTAGGAAAAAGGTATATATAGAATACCCAAAAGTTATTGGCACTTAAAACTGATTTTGAGAAGTGAAAAACGTATTTTATAAACCAGTTCAACAGTGTTTAATCGATTAAATGTGTGCTTAATCGATTAGTAATCAATTAGACTGAATCATAATCGATTAACCCCGGTTCAAACTTGTTAAAAACTTGTTTTCTCAAAACTAAACATTTTCTTTCAAACCTTTAAGCCACCTATTGATTTTAGGTTAAGTGAAAATTCAAATTATGATATAATCATGCAATCAAAAGAGATTCACTACCCTCTATAAGACTCTACCCAAACTCATCAAATAAAAGACTTAAGCTATGAAAGGCTAAAGATATTACAATAATACTCAAACTAAGTCTTCATGAGCTTGTCTCTCTTCTTCCTTTGTTGAGTGTTATTTGCTTGTTGAGCTTGAACTTGATCAACACATTTGTAGCTTGTTCAAAACCTTTTGTCATTATCAAAACATTCTCAATGGAACTTACAATCTCCCCCTTTTTGAAAATGACAAACATGTTTTGAAGTTGTTGATGCTTGACCCATTTGATCACTTGGTGAGACTCTTGCTCCCCCTTGCTAAATGCTTTTGACATTTGAAATCCAATTGATAGAAGCTTGATTCTCCCCCTATCTTCAACAACTTTGCTCAACCTATATAAAAAACAACAAAACAACCTTTCTCCCAAAACAACCATTTCTCCCCCTTTGGCATTATCAAAAAGTAATATATACCAATTGAGATATAAAATGCTAAGCCAAAATAAGAGAAAATCATTTCTTCACAATATTGATACCAATTGAATTATACCAATTGACAAACACAAGAATTATACTTTGAAATGTGATACCAATTGGCAAGAAATATAACAATGAAATATGATACCAATTGAAAAACTAGAAAGTCATCATACCAATTGAGACTAAGTAAATCATCATATCACTTAACAAATTAAGATATCAATTGCAAAGAAATATCACCATAAAAACAATAGCATGATAATCATCTAATCATCACTCAATGATATCAATTGAACTTTAGAAAAGTAATACCAATTGAGAACAATCAATTATACCAATTGAGAATTGAAAGAACCTAAACAATTGTAAATATTCAACAATATCATTTGTACCACTTTGTAGAACATTCTCTTGAGATTTGAAGAAGCAAATCAAAGAATAATACTTGTAAGTCCTTTTGCTCTTCAATTATACCTACAAAACAATCATGCTTTGCTTTTTGGTATCCAAATTGTCTTGGATCCATTTTTGTTAGTTAAGGGACTCTCACCCTTCTTAACCCAAACAAACTTTCCTTTAGGTATACCATGCACTTTAATATAACACACATTTGAAGTATGTCCATGAGTACCACAATAGAAACATGTTGATGCATTTGAAAAATCAACTTTAGAAAAATCAACAACATTTCTATGAGATTTACTCTTAGCATTAGTATAACCCAAACCAAACTTGTTTGAATTTCCTCTTTGAAAATTTAACAATGTGCGCAATCTAATATCACCACTTGTGAAACTTGCAAGCTTATTTTTCAAAATAACATTTTCATCCTTGAGCAAATTGCAATTCTCACAATCAACCACAATATTCAATCTACCAAGCACAATCATAAGAAGAACTAGCATATATAAGATCAAGAGTTTCATTTTGAAGATTAAGCTCATCAACTTGTTTTTGAAGTTCTAAAATCTCTTGTTGATGTTTCAAAATGAGCTTCTTCCTTTCAATATTTTTCAAAGCTAGTTTTTCAAGTTGTTCATGCATTTCTTCATAAGCATTATATAACAATTCATATTTAGAAGAAATTTCGGATTTAGTATGACTTACATCGCTATCCTCGCTTTGATAACTTGATTCATCATTTGAACTTTCCTCTTCATCTACTAGAGTTATCAAGTTGAGACAAGCAGCTTCTTCATCATCCGAAGAACTATTTGATGTGCTTTTCTTCTCATCTACATCACTATCCCAAACTATGTATGCTCTTTTAGATTTTGAATTTTTCTTGTCTTTCTCCTTCTTTTTGAGATACTTAGAGCACGAATATTTGAGATGACCGGGTTTTCCACATTAATGGCAAACTACACCTTCTTTTGTAGTCTTGGTCTTGTAGTGTGGGGAATCCTTCTCTTTACCTTTGTCTTTGTTCAACCTTCCTTTTCTCCTTAGAAACTTATTAAACTTCCTTAGTAAAAGTTTCATTTCTTTTTCATCAATATCCGAATCAGAATCTTCACTATCATCATCATCAGAACTCTCTTTCTTCTTTTTATATGATCTATTAACTTTAAGAGCAAGTCTGTGACATTCCGTATTTTCTTAACTAAAAATAAATAAGTTTTCATTAGAAAAGAATTTCAAGATATTGTTTTACGAATAGTTCTCGATGAATATTTTATTCGATTACGTAATCAATTTTCGATTTTATGGAATTTGGTAAACAAAGATTTTTAAGGAATTCAAGCAGATGATTTTATTGAGTTTTGAGTGATTTCATTTGTGATCTCATTTGAGAAGTGAATTCCTTTGTGCATCTTTATAAGTTTAACCTAATTGATTTAAGAATTGATTTAAAGGAGTTTTGATTTTATAATGGATTTCTACACTTTGAAATTTAGTTTACTTGTGTTGTGATTTTGTGTTTGATCGCTTAAGGTTTTAATTAGGACTTTGTCTTTCTAGATTAATGGATATGATTTTAAGGTGGAAATTAATTTACTTTAAGTTTCAAAGGAATCAAAGTCCAATCGTCTTGATCTAGAGTTATCCCTAGAAACCCTAATCGATGAGTGAAACCCTAATCGAGCTCTTAATCTTTGATTAAGTGCTTAATCATTTCCTGAAACCCTAAACCCTTTTGATTAGTGAGTTAATCCAAAATTAGTTTTCCTTAGACCCATGATTAAGTTTTCGATTTGTGCCTTAATCCTTGGTTAAGCCCTAATCTAGGAGGATTAGTGAACTAAACCTAGATTTATTAACCTAATCTTACCCTAATCATGATTAGAACCCTAATTGGTGCCATAAACCTAAATTAACTAATCTAAACCACCCTAAACCTACCTTGGCCGAATGAGTAAGCTTGGTTGGACACTAAGCTCATTCCTTTACTTGCCAAGTAGCATGCCTCATTTGTCAACACCATGACATCATCAAGGTGACCTAAGCATGACCAAAGGAAGAAGAAAAAGTGAAGACTAGGATGGAGGGAGGAAGGAGCCGTGAAGAGGAACTATGACCAAGGGAAATTGCAACAAAGCCCTTCATGCAAACCCTTAGAAGCAAAACCGTGAGGGACCTAGGAGCAAGACTTGGCCTCCAAGTTTTGCAACTTAGTCCCAAGTAATTGCCATCAAGCCACCCATGCAAACCCTCCTTGGCAACTAAGTGAAAGTAGTGAAAGATAAGAGTTAGAAAAAGGCCAAAACCGTAGGAAACCAAGGGAGAGAGTTCATTTCCATTCTTTCATTTCTCATTCTTGTTCTTCATCATCTCTTCTTTCTTTCAGCACCCACACAAACAACTTCAACAACAACACACACCAACCTACACTCTCAAAACCGTGAGAGTGAAGAGAGAATGATCAACACACATACACCCCTCTTGTTTCCATTTCCTTCATTTCTTTCCAAAATCAAACCTAACACAACACCAAGAGCATCATCAAGCTCTTGGTGAGAAAAAGAGAGAGAGAGAGAGGCCGAATTGAAATAGAAGAAGAACCAAACCTCAACACCAAACTCTTCACCATCCAAGCAAGATCAAGCTAAGTTAGTGAAGAAGAGAAAGAGAAACCATGGACCTAAAAGAAAGAGTGAGTGAGCCGTGAGGAGAAGGAGAGAGATCAAAGATTTTGGACTTGATTCTTTAAAACTTGTAATTAAGTAAGGAATTGTTTCATGATCTAAAATTTTCTAAACCCTTTTCTTTGATTCATTTTCGGTTTTCAAGTTTTCTTTCTAAGACTTTGATTTTGTTTGAAAAGAAATTGTTGATGCATGTTGTTTTGTGATTTCCTTCACATGCATGTTGATCTTTAAACTTGATCTTGAAGTTTTGCTCTTGATCTTGAGTTTTCTACTTGATCTCTTAAAAGTGTTTTGAAAAGAGCTTGATTTTTAAGTTTTCATGAAAGATTCTTTAAAGACCTAATATTTTGGTTGCATGCATGTTTAAATCAATGATTGATCTATGACTTGTTTGATGTTTGAGTTTTGATGTGAAGATCCTTGTAAATGATTGAATTCTCCTTCATGATTTTCTTTATAAAAGCTACGGTTTGTTGTTGTTGTGAGTTAAGGCTTGATTTTCTTTTGAGTGATCCTTTGCATGTTATGATCTTGGACTTGAATGATATGTGATGATGTGATCCTTAGGTGTAGCCATGGTTTCACATACTTAATTGGAAAGACTAGAGTTTTCTTAGGTTTAAGTTATGAAGGTGTGATTTCCATGAACTTTGAGTGGATTCTAAGTGTTTGAAATGAAATAAAAAATTGTTTAGGAACTCTTTATGCTCACGGTTTTGTGTAGGAGAATATGCTAGGATTATGTATCTACTTGCTTGGTGAATTGTGTGAAATTGTTGTGAATTTGAAATTGCTTTTAGAGGCCTTAAGATTCATGAAAACGTTTTTGAGAAAACCTAACCAAGGTCATGGTTTGGGTCTTAGCTTTTAAGTTGAATTTTCTTGAATATATGTTGATGTGTTAACTAAATCTATGACTTTAATGACATGCAAGTATGAATCAAAGTTCAGATCTTAAAAATGTTTTGGTTTGAACCAAACTGATAAGTGTTGAAATCTTAATTTAAAAGTAATTTTCTTGTAAGAAACTTTAAGAAACAATAGTTATACTAATTGGATTGCCTTGAAATTTTAATATGTGATCCTTGATGTTATTTAAATGAATTCTGGAAAATTTGAAAGGATTTGGAATTGTTTTGGTATTTTAAATGAATTTTGGCTATTCATTGTTAATTATGGAAGTCTAAGATGTTTATAATGAAAAAGAATTGGATAAGTAATACTTGGGCATGTTTGATGAATCTGAAACTTGTCCACTGTTTTAATTAGGTTAAATTGGTTGTTCTTGAATTTTTATAAGATTTTTTAAGTTGGTTTGATAATTGAAATAGAGTCATTTTAGTGAAAACGATTTTGGAAAAATAAGTTTTCAAGAATAAACCTAATCATAGTTTTCTGACCTAAACAACTCTAAATTGCTTAAAATTTTTATGGTAGCTCCGTAAACGTGTTATGTGACTCTTTGTAAAATTTGAGGTCATTTGGAGTTGGTTTAATATTTTTACTAATTGAAAAACAGTGAACCGTTTGGTTCAGATTTTCCAAACTTAGTGACAATTTTAATTGAGAAAGTGTGACTTTAACAACTCCAAATAATCTGAAATTTTTATGAGATGGTCTTGATTGTATGAGGAGAATCTATAACAAATTTCATGCAATTCGGAGTTGAAACACTATTTTTCATAATGGCATTTTGGCCTCAGGCCAGCAACAGTTCTATCTTGCTTTTTATGCAAAATCTGATTGGAAACCTAACTTAAGATTGTTCAAATGGCCTGGGAATTTTATATGATTAACTTTAACATATATTGGTATGTTCTGGAAATTTTGAGAATTTAACAAGTTGATTTGATATAGTTTTAAACTCTACCTTTTGTGTTTTCCCGTAATTGAATAAGAGCTTTATTTAAATGTTTTTGACAAACATGAATTTTGTACCTTGCTTTGTGACTTGGCTGGACTTGTATGTTGAGTGTAATGTCTTGAAGTAATTGAATGAATGATTGCTTGATGGTATGTTTAGATTATGCATGATTGAGTTTGCAAGATTGATTGTTTACTGTGTTTTGGTCTAGGCTATTAGTTTGGAATTATAATATGAAAATGTGCTATGTGCTATGTGCTAAATGATTTGCTTTAGTTGATTCATGTTAATTGAATTACTTTTTTTAAGTGTTATGTTTGGAAAATAAATCATTTCAAGTGCTCATTTTTAACATGGGATTTTAAAAAGAATAGATAATGATTTTTCGGTGTTTTCGAATCTTGGTTGTGGATTGTCAGGAATGGACCAGCAACCAATTTGTTTTATTTAAAGTGTTTATATGAGTATGATTTGATTTGTATGTGCCTATGTGTTTCATTTCTTTAATTGATTGAAAAATTGTTAATCAAGGTGTTTATTTAATTGTTTTCAAGATGCTTGATTTGTTTGTGGATTTGAATTGGTTTTGAATAATAAATGAATGAACTTGGGACTTAGCATATGATGCTGTCCAGAATCTTTCTAAGATGTATTTCTTGTTTTAAAATGTTTTTAAAGTGATTTGAAGTTGTGTTTTAATATAAGGTAAAGTTGGTTTAAAAAGTGCGATTTTACGGTATTTCTGGATTTTCTAAAAGAGTGGTTTATGGACTTGCATCTTTGCTGTCCAGATTTATTTAAATTGCCTTTCAATCTTGAAAATGTGTTTTGTTGGTTTTAAAAGTTTAAGTTTTAAAGGATACGTGATTTAAGAGAGTCTTTAAGTTTTACGATTTTCCGATAAGAAGTGAGAGGAGTTTTCGAAAACGCGTTTTTTTGATTTTAAGTATGACGATTATTTAGACAGACTAGTAACGTTAGTGTCTCCTGTCTAGTACGAGGTGCGTATAAGCCAGGAACCTGGAGCAGCTGGCGGTCGGGAGGACCCGCAACGATTTCGGGCAAAGTAATTGCTGGAGTCGAGGTGAGAGAGAAGCTTCCCTAAGACACCGTGGTATTTAGGTGATCTATTAGGACACTCCGCACTCTTTCAAAGTCGGAGTAGAGGTCTATCGAAGCTAGTAGTATACCCGATAAATTGTGTGATTGTTTGTATCGAGGTATACGAAGACTCAGACCTATACCATTACATGGTATTGATTGATTGATATGCTTGGTTATGTTGAGTTATGTTGTTGCTTATATTGTCCTTACATGAGCATAGTGCATCATTCCACGATATAAGATAAGAATAAGAAAGACATAGAAAACTATAAGGAATTCCCCTACGATTAGAGTAAGATTCTAAGGGCTGAAATGCGTGATGGAACCGGATGATGCTGGCGTAACAAGTACGTGGAACGAGCTGATGCTGTGACAATGACGACGTGTGGAATGTGGACGCAACGCTCGCTGAAATATGATGAAAGTGTATCTATGTGGTCGTAGCCACAAGTTGAAAGTGTATCTATGTGGTCGTAGCCACAAGTTGAAAGTGTATCCACATGGTCGTAGCCATGTGTTGAGATGATTTCCATATGGTCGTAGCCATATGTTGAGATGGTATCCACATGGTCGTAGCCATGTGTTGAGATGACTTCCATATGGTCGTAGCCATATGTTGAGAATGATTCTGAGTGGGTCGGAGCCCGTCAGAACGATTGAAGATACACTTTGCATATGGTCAGAGCCGTATGCCGACAGTTATTCCGGATGGGTCGGAGCCCATCAAACATAGCAGTCGAGTCCCATCAGAGGCAACCCGCATATGGTTGGTGCTATATGACGGAGGAGACTTAGGATGGGTCGACGTTAGGACAATTGAGTGTATCCTTAGAACTCGAAACCCTTACCCGAAGTAGTGGAGAGGAAGACACGGTGTTTATCTGCGTGGTACTCACTTGATGATTGGGATAGGGTAAGGCAATGACGGTGACTCGTCAAGAAGCCTAAGAGAAGTCTTTCTAGGCAGGGGAAAGCTACAAGTGACCTGGGTTGACCACCTGCAGAAGGGTGGTAGTCTGGTGTCGTAGCTGAAGTACTGCATGTACACTAGACAGATGACTGACGCCCCCTTGACTAAATCAGGATCAGAAGAGGGATGCTTGAACACGGCGGAGGTTGACGCCCTTTTGTCATGACAATATTTCCGGAAATTTTTATAAGTGTATCTGAGTGTATCTTAGTGTATCTTGGCGTAGTCTCCCGGAGCCGGTGTGGTAGAGATCCTGTACTTCTGATTGCTTCCGATTAGGCGGATGGATCGAGGAGATGTAAACCTGAACCTTAAACCCTAAAGCTTGAACCCTGGTACGATTGACTTGAATATGTGAACTATGAGACTTCGGCTTTGAGAAAGCGATGTGAATAAAGAGACTTCGACTTTATGAGACAAGGTGTGTAAGAGATTCGATCTTGCGAGGCAAGTTGGTCAAGAGATTCGACTCGGCGAGATAATGAACTAAAAGAATTCCCCTAAGTGATAGATAAAGTGAGAAATAGTGCAACGATTGCATTGCATCCTCATGCATCTTTATCCACTGTATTGTTGTGTTGTGGATGTGTATTGTTGTATGCTTGTATGGTCTTAATATTTTACCTATCGTAAACCCACACCGTCGACGATGCGTCGTACGGAATGCTTACTCTCTCTGTCTTCACCCTTACCTGTGGACTTCGGTGACGATGTCCACAGGTGACAGAGTAAGTAGATTATTTTGAGAGTCGGTGCTTCAAGCGTTGGGCTACGAAGACATGATCGAGATGGAGTCTCAAAGAAGAAGAAGGCCAAGTTCGACTCGAGGATTCGATGGTGGATGATTCGACTTTGCTGAAGAGTATCATGTTGGCGGAAGTCCGCTGTCATAGTGTCTATGTTCAAGTATTGTACTCCCTTGCCAGGTACTTAGACATCATTAGCTGTATCCACATGTGCACCCGAAAGATGTTTTATAAATTTGGACAATCAATATTAAGTTTTCTGGTTAATACAAAAGTTATGGGCTTCTAAGTGTGATTTGTGAAAACGAGTTTCAAAGTGCGATGTTTCGTAACATCTCGGTTTGGAACTTGAAAGGGTTTATGGAAAGTGAGGACACGAGTTTTAATAGTAACCATGTTTTAAAAAGTCTAAGTGTTCTCACGTTCACACAACACTTGTTTTAAAAAAAAATGGCCCAAATTTTCACTACATTGAATTAAAGAAAGTGTATTTTCAAGTTGTCAAATCGGGGTGTTACAAAGTCCCTTTCTTCCTTTGTTCTTATCCGACTCTTCATTGATACTTAAACGTCCAATCTCCATTTCATGTTCTTGAAGCTTTCCGAAAAGTGTTGCAAAATCCATAGCATCCAAATTCTTAGATTCAACAATAGCCGTTACTTTTGGTTGCCAATTCCTGTCTAAACATCTCAACACTTTGTTAGAAAGTTCACCTTGCAAAAAAGTCTTACCAAGAGCAAGTAAATGGTTACTAATATGAGTAAAAAGTTTTTGCATATCATTAATAGATTCATTTGGAAGCATTTGAAACAATTCATATTCACGCATCAACACATTCAATCTAGCTCTCCTAATCTCACTAGTTCCTTCATGAGTCACTTGTAAAGTGTCCCACATTTCCTTAGCACTAGCACATTGAGAAATTCTAAAGAATTCGTCATATGATAAAGCGAAGGTGATGATATTCTTTGCTTTAAAATCATATTGAACTTTCTTTCTATCATCATCATTCCACTTATCCTCGGGGGTTAATTGTGCTACACCTTCAACTAAACTAGAGGGGATATGAGGACCTTTTTCTATTGCTTTCCAAATTTCACTATCTATGGCTTGGATAAAGATTTTAATTCTTACTTTCCAATAAGCGTAACCCTCACCATTAAAGAGTGGAGGACGACTTATCGAAGCACCTTCACCACCAAAGGGATTCGTAGAACCCATTGCGGCTTTCTTAAAAAGGATCTTTACAAAAAAGCTCTTATGCTCGTGTCTTTCGACCGAGCTCTGATACCAATTGAGGAAACCGCAATTGGTCGTTGAAACAACTAAGGAACCCTAGGAAAACACCTAGAAGGGGGGGTTGAATAGGTGTAAAAGAAACCTTGAAAGATTTTCGAACGAAACAAATTGAAACAATCAAAACGAATGATTTTTGCCAAAACCTCAGCACTTAATCGATTATGCTGCAATCTAATCGATTAACCTGCAATTTAATCGATTATGACCAGAAAGCTCAAAAACCCTTAATCGATTAATAATCGATTATGGATATACTTAATCGATTAAATCTATCAGAAAACTGAAAAATCACTTTTTCAATCGAATACGAAAATCAATCAATCAACACGTAAGATCAGAGATTCAGCGGAAAGGATTAACACCTATATTCTTATTGATTACCTAGGTTATTAAAATGATTTTTCCCAAAGTTAATTTGTACAATTAAGATTCAATTCAATCAATTATGAAAATCACTCTTTTATAGGTTTTCAACCAAGAACACAACGAATAACAAGAATGTAAAGAGTAAGGGTTTAGAGATACGGCACAACGATTTATCCTGGTTCACTTTCATCCACTTGAAAGCTACATCCAGTCCCCTCTTCAACCAAGAGAGATTCTTCACTATGAGGAATTAGAGTTCTCAAATTACAAGTAAATGCCTCTCAAGACTCCCTTCTTGATAGCCTACAAGAGATACTCCACACCCTTGCCTTGCAATCCTATTGATCTTCTCTCTAATCTAACCTCTACCCCTTGTTGATAATCTACACAACAAGTCTTCACATTGCTCGTTGATACCTCACAACAAGACTTCACTTTGCTTGATTCACAATCAAGACTTCTTCTTCTTCAATGAACTTGCTTGATGATAATCAACACACCAAGGCTTCTTGTTTGTTGTAGTTGGCTTGCCTCTTGCAAAGATTACAACACAATAGAAAACACAATGACACTCCTATGAATCTCTTCCAATAGTTATGACAATATCAACATGAAAGATTCAAGAGTTCTTGATCAAAGAATAAGAAAATAGAAAGCTTTGATCTATGAAATTGAGAGAGAATAGAGTGGCTTGATTCTTTGTAAAATTGATGTAAAAATTATGCTTGATCATCACAATGATTAAGAAAAAGGTTTATATAGAATACCCAAAAGTAATTGGCACTTAAAACTGATTTTGAGAAGTGAAAAACGTATTTTAAAAACCAGTTCAACAGTGTTTAATCGATTAAATGTGTGCTTAATCGATTAGTAATCGATTAGACTGAATTATAATCGATTAACCCCTGTTCAAACTTGTTAAAAACTTGTTTTCTCAAAACTAAACCTTTTCTTTCAAACCTTTAAGCCACCTATTGATTTTAGGTTAAGTGAAAACTCAAATTATGATATAATCATGCAATCAAAAGAGATTCACTACCCTCTATAAGACTCTACGCAAACTCATCAAATAAAAGACTTAAGCTATGAGAGGCTAAAGATATTACAATAATACTCAAACTAAGTCTTCATGAGCTTGTCTCTCTTCTTCCTTTGTTGAGTGTTATTTGCTTGTTGAGCTTGAACTTGATCAACACATTTGTAGCTTGTTAAAAACCTTTTGTCATTATCAAAATATTCTCAATGGAACTTACATTTTATTCCATAAATTGGAGAGGGAGAGAGAGAAACTGCAACTTCATTCCACAACCTCAACAGTAACATTGAAGGGCAAACAAAAATCAGTTGAAACAACAACAACACTACCATTGATTCCAGAAAAATCTAAACAAACAAATATATATTGAGAAAAAAAAAGAGGAGGCAAAATGAAGAAATACTTACAGTTAAATTAAAAAAAATTACAGGGAAATTTTAAAAAAATAACAGAGAAATTAAAAAAAACATACAGAGTAATAAAAAAAATAATATACATAGCAATTAAAAAAACGTATAGAAAAAAATAAAAAATTACAGATTTACACCATGAAAGCTTGGATCTTCATTGCATGCAACCCCTGTGAGTGGATTGGGGGTGAGCAGAGGAAGAGAGGCCGAATGAAGGGACGATCGGAGATGGAGGAGGGCGGGATCGCGAACTGGAAGAGAGGGAGAATTGGAGATGGAAGGCTACCATGAAGGGAGGGCAGGATCGAAGGAAGAGAAGGAGGATCAGAGATGTAGGGCCACCATCGGAGAAGGAGGAGGATCGGAGATGGGAGAAGATAGAGGAGGCGTGCGAGGAAGAGGAGGAGGCCGCAAGAGGAAGTGCCAAGAAGTGCATCTGCACAATGTGAGTAAAGGGCCAACAAGTTTATGTGTGAGTAAAGGGCCAACCAGTGTATGTGCACATTGTTAACAATTTTTATCTTCTTAATGAATTGAGTTGAGAGTAGTGAATACTAGTAGAGCACAACGTGTATGTGGACAATTATTACAATAAGATAAACAAAGAGCCGTTGTTCTGAGCGAGCATATGTTAATTAACTGAGTGTATGTGCACATTGCGCACATTGTGGACAATTATTACCGTTGCAGTGCAACGGTAATAAACAAAGAGCTGTTGTAAATTTTTTCTATATAATGTGTAACATACAACAAGATTTTCACAACAAATTTCACTCAATTAATTCTTTCCTCTCAATTCACACAACAATCTTTTAACTTTTTTATTGTTTTATTTATTTGTTACATTGTTCTTGCTCTTATCTCATTCATTTTTAATTTTTTTTATCTTCTAGTATTCCTATTTTTTATGGATTCTACTCAAAATGAATTGGAGGCTCTTAGAAAATTATTAGCTAGTATTTCCAATTCAATTGCATCAAATTTTCAAATTCCTCATCCTACACGAAACACTCATAGCTCTCATTCACCTTTTTACCCAAACCCTCAAAATGTTCTACACAACTCATAATCCATTTTACTCAAATACCCAAATGAACCCATCCAATGCAAATCATCAATTTTTCCCATTCCAAAATTCAATGTTTCCTCCACCTTCACCAACCAACCCTGTCATAAACACTAGTCCGACAACACCTATGGGGTCGATTAATGAGTCTGAAGACCCACCATGCTCTGCATCTTGGGTGCGCTCTCAAGAACCTTTGGCGAAGGCGATGTGGAGGCCTTGTCACCTGTCTTAACAGTACCTGTGCAACACACAAAAAGGAACAGGACAACAACACAAGATCAGTATCACTACACCAAGGCATCTAAAAAAAAAGGAAGCAAATAGGATGTCTTTGAAGCTCCAGGGTGCACCTGCTGCAGAAACATGCCCTAGAGAGCGCACCCTGAAGAGCGCACATGAACAGCAGACAAGGAGCAAAGTGTAGAAGGGGTATAGTGAGCTCTCTTCTTACCCCAAAGCTTTTACAAGAAGAATGGAATCTTTGCTCACCTCATGCATGTTGGCCATTCCCCATCAAATGTTGAAGATAATATGGCTTATACCACCTTCCTTATGTGCAATTAATGTCAAAGCCAAAAATGGAGAAAGAAACAAAAGGGGAACTGATAAAGAGGAAATGCTCAGCAGACAAAGTAAGAAGATTCTTTTGTCCAATGGGTAAAAGGAAGAAAAGTGAAAACCATTGGTCCAAGACTACATTATAAATAGAGGCCATCCTCTTTACTGCAGATCAACAAGCCAAGAAGAAAGACAATACTAAACATCACTTCTTTCTCTCTGAAACTTAGAGAAAAGAATATGAGAGAGGCAATGAGTGAGAAAACACTTAGAGAAAACTGAAGAAGGAGAAGTTGCTGCCAAATCTAGCACCAAAGTGCACTCCATCAGCTCCACAAGCTCACAAGAGCAACAAACAAATGTAGAGGAACACAAGTTCTTCACTGTATTGAGAGAAGAGAGGAGAAACGTGAAGGCCAAAGCAGAAAAGCATTCTTCAACACCCTGCTTCCTCACAGGAGCGACACAGGAGATCGCACATCCTTTTGACCAGAAGCAGTGCCCTTTCCATCTCTCCTTTGCATCATCAACTGAACACTTAAGCAACAAGAACAACAGTAGTAAAGAGTCTGTAACACATCAAAGAAGAAACCAAGGAGAAAGGGAGTCACTATCCCTCAGAAGTCGAAGGAGTACAACGAAAGCGTGGACGACGAAAGTGCGCCCCGAAGGTACACGTAGAAGGTGCCCCTGTTCAATCTCAAACGTGGCGCCTTGCCAGTATCAACACTCTAAAGGCGCCATCAGTCCAGTCCAAAGGGCGACACCTTGCCCAGTAGTAGCAGTATGAAGTATCTCTGTTCAGTCCCAAAGGCAACGCTCTGCCCCATGTCATGCAGTCCGAAGGCGCCCCCTCAGTTCAACCTCAAAGGGAAGAAAGAGAGAAGAAAGTGTGCAGGTCCAAGAGCGACCTCCTAAAGTGCACGCCCCTATCTAACTTTGATACTCCCTTGAGGGTGCATATTTCTGAAATACATCATCAATCCATTCTTGTCACCCACTTGTGGTATTGACCCTTACATGAAAGCATATCTCAGACCAACGAAACTCAGAACAAAGAAGACGAGAGGGCAGAAGAAAAGGGCCCAATTCCCGGTGCTCTCTGTGAAGAGAGGGCTTTGAGAATAAAGTAGTAGAAGCTTTTGAAACCACAATCGCTTTTGAAATATGGCCAAAAAGCAAGTCACCAGATTCTGAGGGCTGAGGAAAAGGGAGCTTTGGGCATGTCCCAACCGCCCAGCGGCGTTGGCCAGGCTCCACGCGATCAGAGCAAGGATGAGGCAGATCAGCGAGAAAGCAAAAAGAAGTGGGTTAAGGAAGGTTTTCATTATGTCCTTGAACCTCCTCATCAAAAGGACTAGAAGAGCCTTCATCATCAGAACCTCGATCTCACCATGGTTCACGGGTCCAAAAGAAAGACAAGAAGCAAAGCGAACCTTGGGGGCTGAACAAAGCAGGAACACCTTTGTTAAAAAGGATCAGCAAATAAAAATGGAAGGAGTAAGCGGTTGAGGGTTGAATTGAAAAGAGAGAAGAAATGTCTTGTGTCTTGAGAAAAGAAAAGAAAATGAAAGGAGCAGAGAACAAGAGAAAAAGAATTTGAAGAGTCTCTGAATTTTGGAAGAAGGATGAAGACAATGGAGTGGTCAGCTCTTGGGTAGCACTGTTACCAACCAAAACACATCGCTCAAAGGAAAGACAAGGCGTGGGAGAGAGAAAAGAAAAAAAGGATTTGCATCAAAGAGGAAACTCTTCCTCTTCAATGCAAAGGGGGCTATTGTTGATACCCAAAAATTAGTGACCCATTAGCAAAGTCCAATTCCATAACAAGGCCCAAATTTACCAAACAAATAAAATTCTGGACAAGGCATGTGTCAGACACCCCCTGTACGCTCTCCCAACAAGAAGAAGAGATGCCATGGTAATGTGACCAGAAAGAACGTGTTGTCAAAAGCGCCTTTGTAGCCATGGAACTCAAGGAAACAACAGTGATGATGGGAGACGCGCCCAGAGCATTAAGCCGCAAGCAGAGCGCACAAACCCCTAGTGCCAGAGCGCTACCTCTGGGCACTCACCTATCAAGAAGAAGGGATGCCCAGGAAACATGCCCAAAAGGGGATGACCTCAAATGCACTACTGCAGCCACAAGATGTTAGAGAAATAGCAACAATAAAGGAAGGCGCGCTCAGGGCATAAATCCATATGCAGAGCGCACCCACCCCAGAGCGCACACGTACAAACAAAGGTTCAACAGCTTGTGCAGGAAGCCAAGAGGGAATCTTTGCTTACCTCATTGGTCCTTCCCAAGTCAAAGCCAAGAATGGCATGACTTGCACCCCTTCCTCCCTGCAACCATTAATGCCAAAGCCAAGAATGGTAAAGAAGACAAAGCTACTCTTGATAAAGAGAAGATACCCTGAGCACATGATGCAAAGTGCTATTACCTAGCGGACAAAAGGCGAGAAACCAATGACCACTGGTCCAAAGCACCATTATAAATAGGAGGTACTTCTCCTTCAAAGTTCATGATCTCAATAGCAACAACGCACCAGAGCAATAGTAACAATATACACAAAACACAAGTTCTTCTCTCTGCAACATGGAGGAAGAACACGAATGAAAGATAAGAGTATTTAAGGAGATGGAGGCCCCCAAGGCGAGCAGCAGAGCGCACGCCTCCTACTCCCTTCAAACTCATCAGAACCAACTCAATCAAGAGCTCCAACAACAAAAAACACAACAAGAGCAGAAGTAACATAAACGCATAAACATTGGTTCTCTTCTCTAAGCTTCAGAGAAAGACCACTGGAGAGAGGCAATAGTGAGAAACGTGAGAAAAGTGAAGTGAATAGCGAAAGCGCACATCCTCCCAACCACCATTACAAAGTTACTTCATCACTGTAGCCATTGCACCAACATTGTAGCTCTCACCACCATGGTTGGTGCTTCCCAAGTCATGACTCCACTTTCTGGTGCAAAGGGCGTCTCCACCAAGCTGGACCACTAAGGGCGCACCTCACCACAATAGAAGTAGTACTGACAGTACTCATTTACTCGTATCATCTGTAGTATTTGTACGCCTTAAAGGACGCCATCACATAGTTGGACTGTTAAAGGCGCACCCCACTGTCTGTAGAATAATACTAATATTTCCCTATACTTCACTGAAGCCAAACTTCATTAAGTTTACGAACCCTCTGTAATCTATGTATAATTATCATCCTATAAATAAAAAGGATCCGAAACAACAAGCGTACCAAGGTAGTCCTTAAATATGAGACTAGGAGTAAGAAAATTAATTGTCCATTCAGATTGTATGCAAAGCGGAGTCGTTCTGATGATAGGTGGGCATTGAAGGTAAAATGCGGTTTCCATAACCATAAGGGATACGAGTCATTGGTTGGTCATCCATTCCCTGGAAGGCTAACTGCAGAACAACACGCTCTTGTTGTTGACCTGACGAAGAGTGGTGTGAGACCGAAGAAGATAATGACTACCCTTCAAGAATGATACCCAGGGAATGTGACGACGATGAAGCAAATATACAATGTTCGTGGCCGATACAAAAAAGAGGTTAGACACCCGCGTACACAGATACAACATCTGTTGCTATGTTTGGCGAGGGAAGGATACGAGTATTCTTACAGGACTTTGCCTAGTTCTGATGTGCTTAAGGATATCTTTTGGGCTCATCCTGACAGCATTGCTCTACTCCGCAAATTCAGTCTTGTGCTAGTAATGGACAACACGTACAAGACAAACCGATATAGAGTGTCGTTGCTTGAGATTGTGGGTGAGACATCAACGTGTAGAACATTCACTACTACAAAAAAGTCATTTGAAAAAGGTTATTTAACATTAAAGAGGTCGGTTCCGAACTCCCCTTAAATCAATTGCCGTTAAAAGTACTATCTTAATGAGGGTGGTTCGGAACCGCCCTCATTTTCATTCAAAGAGGACAGTTCGGAACCTCCCTCTTTTTACAGTTCGGAACCAGCCTCTCTTAACAGTTCGGAACCGTCCTATATTTACAATTCGGAACCGCCCTTGTTTATCTTAAATAACCTCCTTTACTTTTATTTCTAACCAAATTGTTTATGAAAATCCACCCTTTTTTTTCTTTTTTTAGTAGTCTAATTTATTTTTGGATTTTTTAATTATAGAACTAATGTCCAAATTTTTAATTTCTTTGTTTTCATTATTTTGCAATGATATAAATTAAATAATTGCAATAGCATACATAATCGTTCTAAAAAACCATATACCAAACATATTAAATCCAACAAAATGACTTCATTATATAATTAAAGTGTTGCGTGTAGTCTTGGATTGAAAAATTACTAGCATTAGAGAACTAGATTGAACAAAATATCAGCATTAGAGTACTGGATTTTAGAGCATGAGTAGTGGACTACTTTAGAGTACTTGAGTAGACAATAAACTTTAGAGTTCTGGAGTAGTGGACAAAATACAAACATTAAGGTACTAGCTGACAATACGAGTATGATGAAGGTTTGCATCACAAAATCACTAGCATAGCAAAACAAAAACTAATCTTTCACAAAACCCTTTAGTACTGTAGGCCAAATGCTTAGAGTTCTTCAAGCAAATAAGAAGCCAATTCTTCTTTCACTTCATCAAGCATTTCACGACTGTATGATTTATGATTGCAGTCAGGGAAGTACTGTAAAATGGAAAAAAAAGTATTGAATTAATGATCAAATATTATTATTCTTTGTAGCCACCTGTAACAAATAAATCACAAACTAACCGTTGGAGGAATATTGATATCGCTAGAGTGGAACTGAACAATTTCCTTCATAAATCGCATCACATAGTATCCACAGTCAATGCCATTTGTTTGTTTAGGGACCTATAAAACGCATGCATGACAAGTACATTAATTAGTGAAGCTATACATGGAAGACAAGAAACACCTAAAGACTTTAAAACAAGAGAAATACAACCAGAGGACAGCATAGACACCAAACCAGTTCTAGGCCAGGATCAGCATATTAAACACAAATATATACTAAAGTTAAATATACTAAATCGAAGACTTTAAAACACCCAAAGACACCAAACCAGAATAGTTATGGTTAGCAATGCTTGAATTCAGTATTTCTTTTTCCTTGTCTGATTTTCTACAATGTAACAACTGTTTAGTAATGCCAATAATAACTAGTAGAAACATTTTTCTCTCTAATTTTATTGCTAAGTTAATATCTGAAAACCATGTCCTTCTAAAGGTTGTCTCCAAGAAGTATAAGATCCAAAAACATTATGACTTTTCTAACTTACCCATGGCATCAATTTCGAGGGCTCAGGATTCCACCCTGGATATGAGCCTTCATACTTTGGTACCTTCTCTTGTAAGTACTGAACATACTCAATCACCTGCAAAGAAACAAGATAAATAAAAAGGTTCAAAGATATATTCTCAACCAAGTTAAAGAAAGAAAAATATAATTATTTCTTACATTATATTTCAATATACCTCTAATAAAAATGATGTTGTGTCCCTCTTTTGATCACAATGAGGTATGAGATCCCTCAGTATCTGGAATCTGAAGGAAAGGGTCACCAATCATCATCTAGCTCAGCGACAAATTATGGAAACTTCAACCAAAAATACTAAATTTCAAGCTCTCAAGATTATATTGCAAACAAAAAAGGCCGAAAATCTCCGATAAGAAATTATGTTCAGACTATGTATCAAAAGATTTAGATATAAAAAAGAAAAAAAGTAATTCAAGAACTTAACAACAAATTGATTTTCATGCTTTTATACTCTCACATCACATTATCTAAGTAACCTTCACAATGATTAACATGAAGAGTATCAACAACATGAAGAAATACCTAAGGCTAAGGTAAAAACTTCTTTATAGAAGTAGTTTCAACACAACCTCATACAAATTCAACATATAGAAGTAGATTCAACACAACCTCGTATAATTCAAAAGAAACACAATTAATTGGATCTAAGGCTAAGCTAAGAACAAGGTAAAAACTTTTTTATAAGAAATTAAAAAAAGGTACCTTTGTTGGTGTTAGGGGCAGAGGAAGAGGTTTGTTTCTTAGAAGAACCGAATTCATCATCCTCGCACTCTTCCTCTTCCATGTTTCCTTTCCCTGCTCTCATGTTTCTACTCAAGGGGTATCACGCACCGCTTCTGAACCATAAAAAGATAATAACTTTGAATAAAGAGCGGATACCCAGATGCAAAAAAAAAAAGTTCGATCAAATATAAAATACTGTCGAATCATATCTGAATGGTTATTAAATTGTGCAGATTATTACTTACAGGAGTATGTTAATTAATTTCTAGAAGGCCAGAACTTGACAATTATCATATTCATTAACCTCCTACTCTATTTCAGTATGTTTAAACACCAATTAGTTTCTGTTTTTATTGGCATTGTTAATACTCCTTATTCAAATGGTTTTTGCACTCAAGAGTGTTTATACCTGGACATAGTAGCCACCTGTAAGAAGGAATAACATTAGTATCAAAGAAGCAATCATCCCAACTCTTTGAATACTCATAACTACAGCTCCAAATAGTTCTCCTGCCCCCTAGTGACAACAATGCATTCATCAAAACATTTTAACATATGCTAACAATCTAAGGTTATTCTGAATATTGACATAACTTACTTGACTTTAAAAAATTACAAAGTAAATTGCAATATTGATTTTTTCCTACTTTCATCGTGTCAAAAACCCAAAATCAAAATCCCTAAATAGAAACATGCACAAAATCAGTGTGAAAACCCCAAATCAGTGGAAAGTAGGGAAAAATCAAAAACCCTAAACCTCTCCTCTAAACCCAGAATCAAAAGGGGGAAAATAAAAAACCCTAAATCTCTCCTCTAAACCCAAATTCAAAATGAGGGCAAAACCAAAAACCCTAAACCTCTACTCTATTACTAGAATCAAAAGAAGGGGAGAATCGAAAAAAAAACGAAAACTTAAACAGAGAATGAGAGAAATATGACATGCATGCTTACTTAGAATGAGGTGAGCATAGAACGGCAAGCCACGGTGGACGATGGTGGGTGAGAGGGCGACGATGGATGCGAGGGCGACGGGCGACGGTGGGTGAGAGAGCAAACGAGACGGTGGTGAGAGTGAGAGGGCGACGATGTTTTGTGTTTTGTGTTTGGTGAGTGAGAGTGTTGGATTGTGTTTTGTGTTTAAGTTTGTGGATTGTATAGCTAAGAGTGTGTTGGTGGGAAATTGAAATGTTTCGTGCCTGTTTTTTTTGGTGTTTCTTTTTTTTTTAATTTAAGGTTTAAGTAGACGAGTCAACAACGGAACCCTCTTCAATATTGTTCTGAATTTTTATTTGATTTTAATATTTTTTAAATAGACAAAACGAAGGTGGTTCCAGTATGCAACTTCCTTTAAAAGTTAGATTTTTAAAGCTGGTTAAGGAAAATAACCCTTCTCTTATAACTTTTAAACTAAAGAGGGCAGTTCCGTTAAGGAACCACCCTCAAAATACCGCTTTCAATTACCTATTTTGTAGTAGTGATTCTTGGTCGCCTTTTCTTTCATGACAGCCAAGAATTATGACAACTTCGTGTGGGCATTGAAGCAGTTTAGTGCATTGTTTTCTGACCCTCGGCAATTTCCCAAGCTTATTGTGACTGACTTTGATGAAGCTCTCGTGAGAGCTATTGGTGATGTGTTTCCTACATCGACACATCACCTCTGTCAATTTCATATCAAATGCAATGTCAGGGGAAGGTTTAAAACCTATTTCCGGGACACTGCAAAAACTGGCAAAGTGATAAAAGCATGGATGTATGTCGTCCACTGCAAGAGCATAGATGAGTATGCAGCATATCGCGAACCTCGTGTGGCAGATCATCAAGCAAAGGCAAGACTCATCGTCGAGACGTGCATCTACCCAGAACACCACGCTCCTGAAAAATAAAGCAACAATCAAACATAATAAATAATTAGGAAATTAGGAAATATAAACATAATTATAATAATATTAAATCATCAATAAAAAAATTTACTTTTGTAATATTAAAGACTTACTCTGCCTTGCCAAATCTCACGGGCTACGTGAGAAGCATAGGATTGCAACAAAGTCAGATCCTGTGGGTGAGGTTTCTGGTACTGCTCCTCCTGTTGATCCTGGGCCTCCTGCTGGGCTTCCTTATGCTGCTCTTGGCCCTCTTGCTGGGCCTGACCCTCCTGCTCATATGATGTTGAATCATCCTCGGATGATGATGTCTCCGCCGATAAATCAAACGAAGGATCAGATGATGGTGGTGCCACAGCAACTGGCTCAACAAATATTTCTTCCGACGAGTCGTCAGAAGATGAATCAGATGAATCCTCGTCTGCTGATGGCAATGGTGGTTGTGGTGTAGGTAGCTCTACTGAGGGTGGTGGTGGTGGTGGTGGTGGTGTAGCCTCGTCTGCTGGGGGTGCAGGTGGTGGTGGTGGTGGTGTAGGCTCGTCTGCTAAGGGTGATGGTGTTGTAGGCTCGTCTGCTTAGGGTAGTGGTGGTGGTGGTGTTGTTGGCTCGTCAACTGAGGGTGGTGCGGACTGGTCGGCTGATGATGGTGGTGGCAGTGCAGACTAGTCTACTGATGGTGGTGGTGATCGTGGTGTGGACTGCTCCACTACTGGTGGCGGCTGTGATGCACACTGGTCTGTTTCTGCTGCTGCTGGTGGTGGCTGCGGTGCAGAGTGGTAATCGGATGGTGGTGGTGGTGGTGGTGGTGGTGGTGTAGGGTCGCCTGCTGGTGGTGGAGGTGCACACCCATGTACGGGTGGTGGTGGCAGTGGTGGCACCGGGTGTGGATCTACTGGTGCCTGGGACGACGACGCCTCAAGCTCCCCTGCCTTCCGCTCCCTACCCGACGCGCTCGGTGCCTCTCTCCCCGTGCGAGTAGCACCGAGTGGCAGCATCCTAAGGTTATCGGGATGAACTGTCTACGGCGGTGCACTCCTAATGGTGTTCTTCGTCCTCACCATTCCTGAAACACAATTACAAAATTATTATCAAAATAATGTCAATATAAACTATTATACTATACGAAATAATCAAATAAAATATTATAAAATATAATTACTAAAAAAAAACAACAAAATAATATACTAATTAAATCAATTCATTTATACTAATTTATATACCACAACCATTATACTAATTAAATCAATTCATTAATACTAATCTAATAACTAATCACAAAAAAAAAAATAATATACTGATTAACAGAGCCGTTCCTAACATTTTCGGGGCCCTAGGCAAAATTAGAACTAGGAGCCCTCTTTTAAAAGTTTTAATTACGTAAAATTAATCACATAAAACTTTTGCAATATAAATTGAAACACGATAACATAATAACTTTATATTTTTTTTTATAATTAAAAAATTTCATTACTAACATCAAGCTTAAGTAAACATTATAGTATATATTCTCCCCACCTTCTAGGAAAGGTTGAAGAAACTCATCCTATCATTTGCTTTAAGCTTGATTAAAAAAGCACATCAACTATTGAGTTATCTCTATACATTTGCTTTAAGCTTGATTAAAAAAGCACATCAACTATTGAGTCATCTCTATACAATGTAAACTTCCAATTTTCTTGATTAAAAAACACATCAACTATTGACTCCCTCTGTGGCTCTATCCCTTTGTCTCTGTGTTCCAACTTCCACGGTTCCACCTCTTTTCTTTTCCCTTTCTAGTTTCTAAATTTGATTTGAATTTTAAAGTCTCTGTTTTGTGTGTGAGTTTGGGCCTTGTGGCTTTACTATGCCTATACCGCTATACGTATTTTATTTTATTTATTTTCTTACTTTTTTTTTTATTTCAACTATAGGTATTTAAAAAAAAAAGTTTGGGGCCCCAAAAATTAAGGGCCCTAGGCAGTCGCCCCTCTTGGCCTGCCTATAGGGCGGGTCTGCTAATTAAATCAACTCATTTATACTAATCAATATACCACTAATATTAGTCATTATACTAATTAAATCTAATAACTAATCAGGAAAAAAAAACAACAAAATACTAATCTAATAACTAATGCAATAATAATAATAATAATAATAATAATAATAATAATAATAATAATAATAATAATAATAATAGTAACAATACAAATCATATAAATAATAAAAAATAAAAATTATATTAATGATATAAATATGAATAAAATTATATATTAATTACTAATAATAACAATAAAAATAGTAATAATATAAATGAATTTAATATTCCGCCTTTATGCAGGCGGTAATACTTCCGCTACTTGAAAGTCATACAGTTTCCGTCTTAACATAGGCGGAGGTATTATCGCCTTTGCATAAGAGGAACTATTCCGCTTTCAAAGTGGCGAGAACATACCGCCTTGCATAAATCGGAAGTGTTCCCGACTTCACTAAATCAGCACATTTGCAGTAGAAAACAAACTACAACAACATCATACAATCAACACAGAAAACCAACTACAACGACATCATACAATCAACAACAACACATATGTTTAAGTTATTAAGCACAAACCCTATACCAACTAGCATGAGAGCGAAAATCACATACTTGACATGGAAATGCAATGGGAAACCGAGAATGGAGAATGAGAATGAGGAAGCCAATAACGTGGGAGAACGACAATGGAGAATGAGAGAAACGAGAATGAGACTAAGATCAGTGACAAGGAGGAGAATGAGAACGAGAATGAGAGAAATGAGAATGAGAATAGGATTGGAATGAGAGAGAGAGTTTGAATGGGAGGGAGTTGAAACGAAAGAGAGAGAGAGTTTGAATGAGAGTGGGGGAGTGTGAGACGTTTAAGTTTGGGAAGGGAAGGGACGGTTCACGGAGGGGCAGTTTGAAAATTTAATAATTTTTTAAGTTATTCCGCTTCTAACAAGGCGGAAGTTCAAAATTACTACCGACATTTACAAAGCGGAATTATTCCGCCTTAACGTAGTCGGTTAAAATAATCTATTTTTTACCGCCTACTTAAAGGCGGAAAGATAGTCCCGCCTTGTATCAGTCGCTACTTTAAGGGCAATTCTGTCACCGCAATGTCCAATGGGGGCCAGTGAGTAAACAAAGGGATTCAAAAAGAAAAACTCATAAGTAATTGTAAGTTGATTATACAGTGTTTCTATTCACCTTTTATTTTGGTAAATTGATTTTTAGCATTTTTATTTAATATTGACAAACAAATTAATTTTTAGCATAACGCCATTCGGAGTCAATTGCATAATTGTTGTGTTGCACGGGTACTCCAAAATGAAGTCGTACACACATCGGGTACAAGTAGGATGGCAACGGGGCGGGGAACGCTCGGGGAGGCTTTTCCCATTCCCCATCTTCGGGTCTCATTTGCCCCCCATCCCCATCCCCATTCCCCATGTCGAGGGTAGATTAACCCCCATCCCCATTCCCTACCACCCCACGGGTTCCCATGGGGAACCTAATTTCAATTTGACCTGTTATAAAATTCACAACGCCGAATAGCATTTTTAAACTTGTACACTACAGAAAAATAATCGTTAAAATTCAAGAGATTCATCCAAAAAATCATTAAAATAATAGTTAATTATAATTATTATAATTATAATTATAATAATATATGTGAAGTTACTAAAAAATCTATTTTTTAACTATATAAAGCCTAAATATTTAAGAGGATATAAGTAAAATTGTCGGGGACAGGGAACCCGCGGGGACGGGGGAACCAATCCCATTCCCCGCCCCAAATTTTCTTCGGGGGGAAAAATCCCCTCTCCCAGCCCACGATGAGAAAAATCCCCAAACTCGTGTACCCGAACGAGGCGTTCCCCGTAGGATCCTCATCTGCAGTCCCCATTGCCATCCCTAGATACAAGTATGCTTGGGGTACGTAACCAAAAAAAAAAAGTAGGGTATTTTGTTGGGTACTCCGAGTACTTCCATGAATATGATACCCACATATTTGGGTACGGGTGACATTTTTTTTTTTTTCTTCGGGACCCATTTTTAATTTGGAACCCAGAAAACACAAAACACTGTTATTTCTTGGCCTTATTTCTTCAGTTCTTTCACTTCTTTTTCTCCCTCCTTCTCTGCCATTCGTCGCCGCCGGTCGCTGTGTTGCTGTCTCCGCCGCTCGCTGTGCTGCTGTCTCCGCTTGTGGGTCGCTGCCGTTCGTCTCCGGTGGTCGCTCCCTCTTAAATTTCAATTTCCCTCCCTCCTTCAACTTGGGCTCCCTCTCACTGTAACCCTCCCTTGCCTAAGGTAAACCCCTTTTCTTCCCTTTACTTTTATAATAATATCTTCACTTTATAGTATGTTTCAATCATCATTTTATTGATGTTATTATTATCATTCTTATTGTTGTAGATATACTGTTTGATGAAATGCCTGTATGTATAACTATATGGTAATTACATATTCAGTTCTTTGCTGATTTTGTCAATTTGTTTTGAAACTTAAACTGACATGGCTTTGAGGGCTTGACTTGACACTTGTTAAATTATAAGCATAGACAATACATGGGACATGGGTACTACCGATACCGTATTAGGATGCAGAAACTTTTCAAATTTATACTCCTTCCGTTCTTTATTATAGGATATACTTAACCGAATTTCACATACCAAAGATAGTGTTAATTTTTTGAATTCTATGGAAAGTTATTGTAACATTGCGATTTTATTTTCTCAACTTTTTTAGAAAAATTCATGCTCATTGATGAACTGTCAAAATATTTAATAAGGGCAAAAAAAGAAAAAATAATAAATGATATATAAGAAATATAAGGTGAATTATAATCAAGACCAAATTTTTTTTCTAAAAAGTGACCTATATTAAATACCGGAGGAAGTAGTACACAACACAATTATGATACGAAATCGAAAATTATTATAAGATTGATGTAAAAGTTGAAAATAAAATGTGATTTCAAATCATAGATCTTAAATCATAAAAGTGCGATTATGATTTAATATGCATAATACTCCCTCCGTTTCATATGTAGTGTGTTTTAAGATTATGCACGAGTTTTAAGAAATGGTTAAATGATGTAAGGATTTTTGTATTTTGACTATAATGCCCCTATATAATCATTATTGAAGAGAGAGAGAAATGTATTGAAAGTGAAAAAGAGAGTGTAATAAATAGGGGTGTGTTTGGAAAAATAGCATTAATTATGTATTGGATTTATAAAGCAACAGGACTTACGAAACATAGTACAAATATTAAAACAATATTACATATGAAACGGAGGGAGAATGTGATTGCATGTGATTGTGGGATTTGAAATAAGATTTGCAGGTTTCGACTCTTGGATCTCTTGAAGCTTGATTGATTTTGAGTTTATTTTTAGTTTTCTTAGTTTTGGTTTTTCAGAACAAAGATGTTGAAGTTGTGTTGGAATTACATAAATACACTTTAATTGAAATACTTAGAAGTATGTAAACAAATGCAAATGGATGGGTTCATTCCATTATTCAATTACACTTAAGACTGAGTCACCTTGCCTTATCTAGCTTCGTTTAGCGGCAAGACATACTGACATAGTGTGGTTGAACTATATGGTTCTTTTAAATCTGCTTTGACTCTTAATTTTTGTGAGCTCCTAATATGTTTTCATTCATTATTTTCATCACACCCTTAAATAATGAAAGCATATGTAACCTTTCTTGTTTTCTTTACTTGTTCAAAATACAGAGATGGAAACAGATTCATGTGATGCAACATTGCCTAGGACTCTGGTGAAGGCCACACTTTGCCTCGGCACAGAATCGTATTCTGTCCTGGCAAACAATGGTTCTTTATTATCAGAGCAATTAGTTTCGTTGAAAGAGCAAAGCATGGCCATACTGAAGGAATTCATCACAAAGCATAATGCTCCTCAAGATGTCCCCGATGAGTCATTGGAAGCTTCTTCTTCTTCTTCAGAAGTTGATGAAATTCCTGAGAAGTCTCATTTGAAGTCTAAGAAGACCAAGTTCACTTAGCTTTTGGAATATCCTAGAACTTTCCCATTGCTTCAATGTGTGAGTATGATTGAATATTTGGTTAGTTCATTGAAAGGTTAAAGAATACTCCCTCTGTTACTTGTTCCTTGTCATCTTTCGTTTTTTGAAAGATTTTTTTGTTTCTTTTTATTTGTCGCATGGAAGATTTCAAAAGTGTAATAAATGATATTTTTCATGTTTGTCCCTATTTAATATGTCTTGGTTGGCGTAAGTAGTGGAGAAAAATTAATGATTATAGGAGAGAAAGGGTATGATGGAAAAAAACATAATTAATGTATTGGAAATTTGAGTAATTAGATTTCTTAAAGGATGTGTTTTGTTTGAAATACGACAGATAAATATGAATAGGAACAGAGAGAGTATTTTGGTGACAAATTGGGTGTATTAATTTCTAGGATTTTTTTAACCTCAGCCCCAAGGGCTGAGGATAAGCACCTTAATCTAGACTTGTTTTCTTGAAAAAATAAAAATATAAAGCTTTATCTCTCCTAAATACACTATTTTCTATAAAACTTAACTACTTTTGGACTCTTATCCTCAGCCTTAGGGCTGAGGTTAAGCAAACCCAAATTTCTATGGTAATGATTGTGTCACCGTACGTTTTTCGGTTATTCGGTTAGGTTCTTTGGAACATTCAACTATTTGAATTAGTGACTAAATATATGCTAGAAACTAAATATATTGCCTCAAAATGTCATTGATACGAAGGCAATTACTCATGTCCAAACGAATTTTCATTATGATGAAACATATTCTAATTAAAATGAAAAATAAAGAAATACCAAAAATAAAAAATGAAAGAGGTTATTTTGGCTGCATTTACTACTCCCTTTGCTCATTAACTTTTGGTCCTTTAGACTTGGAAATTCAGGCCCTGTTTGCCCATGTTTTTTGCGGGCGGGCACGCGGACTGTCCATTTTTTATTTTAAAAATTAAAAAAAGGAAAAAACATAAAATAGCATAAAAAATGAAAATTGGGGTCCTTCATAGATAATAACATTGGCTCCTACAAATATCTCAAAAGTACATTAAAATATAAAAATCTAAGTCTTAACAAAGTCTCAAAAGTTCATACACATTAAGCAATTGAATAACAAAATCTTAAATAAAGAAATAAATGAAAAAAGCTCACAGGCCACTTATTGGTGGCCCAAAAATGCCCGCAATTTTTACGGGCGGGGCGACCGAGTCCTAATTGAAAAATGGGCTAAAAAAATCAAACTTTGCCCACATTTTTTTGCCGGCGGGCTGGGCGCACCTGGGGGCTCAGGCCCTAATTGCCAATGCTACTAGTGAAGGCTCTTGTGCTCAAGGATAGCGACTTTGCACAATACTTTACAAATGTGACAATGTGTACTAGGATGATAGTAGTTTAGGAAAATATCTCGTCACCTGTGAAGCATGGATACACCATTTTAGGAGTCGACCATCATAGCATCCCCTTTTTTGCCTCCCTCAAGGCCCATACACACTAACAATTACACATATAATAGTAGAGGCATCATCTTGTTTCCTGGTAGCTGATAGTAACATAAACCAAACCAAAACAGGTTCCTCTTCTTCCTTCCTCTCAAATCTCAAACCCTGTCTCACATGGCCATTAAACACAAGAACATAATCTCCATCATTGCAGATTGAGAAACATTATTTACACATTATTATTATTATTATTATTATTATTATTATTATTATTATTATCGTCATCATCATCATCATCATCATCATCATCATCATCATCATCATCATCATCATCATCAGTGTTTTCATATGCTACAAACACACGACAAAAATCAAATATAAAATAAGAAATAAATAATTAGGAACATAAAATACGAAATAATAAAATTAGAGAATTTTTGGAAGTAGAGATCTGAAGGTAAAACAAAGGTGAAATCATGTTATATATAGTGATTTTTTTAAAATATTTTTTTTTAGGATAATGATTACTTCTTTTTTTCAACAAACTGATGATAATGATTTCACATAATGCTCAAGCATCATCTCTTCGTGTTTATGGATCTTTTTGAAGATAATGATTTTTTTAAACAAAATGAGGATAATGATTCAACATATTCTACATATAGATAATTTATTTATTTTAAATTATAATTTTGATTAAAGACGATATTATCTATAAATTATCTACAAATGCTCTGGTGCGAATATTCCTTAAGCAAACAAACGTGATGCCTCCAAAATTTTTTCAACAAACGTGGTACCTCGAAAAAGGATGTTTTTATATAGTAAAATAAATAAATAGTAGATATACACACACGTACATTAAGATTCGTTAAACCACAGCCGATTATCGGTCCGGTTTTCAAAACATTAATAAATAAAATAATGATCCAAAGAAAGAAAACTGGGATTTTAATGTTATTTTATGGGTTTTATTCTCCCAACCTAATGGGCCGAAAATGGGTTTTTATTTTATAAACCGTTAGATTGATCTGACGGTTATAATATATCTTTTCTGGAGAGTTGCTGTGCCAACATAACATGTAATGAAACTGAAAGGCAGAGTGTGCTGGTAGCCCTGGTACTCTGCTCATCATCTTTTTCCCAGATGAATCGGTTGCTGCTAACTCGTTCTCAGCTCGTCCGAGTCACACGGTGGGTGCAGACTCAGTCATTCAAACAATGCTCCTCCGCCTCGAGCACAGCCGCAAAGATTCCGGCTCACGTGATTCGCCTCACGTGCCCCTCCACTGCTCCGTCCGGTATCTGTCAAGTCTATTTAATTGGCACAGATCACTTCTCTCGGGTACAAACAATGTTCAATTCTATATCAAAAATAAACTTTCAATTACTCAAGTTTAGAGAATGTGCCAATTGTTGATGAATTGATGGATAACAATGTGCTTAATTAGTTAGTTAAAGCTTAAAATTTTGGTACTTCGAGTTTTCTATCTGCACTTAAAGGACAAAACTGACACGTTGGTCCTCGACATTGCAAGGTGCTTTCACTTTATTTCAAAAATTCTTCTTTAGTCTCTAAGATCGTAAAATGTTACTCATGTTAATGATGTCATTTAATTCCTCTTTCAGTCTGATCTCTAACTTATAAACATTTAATTCAATATAATTCCTTGGATTACTAAAAGTGAGTACAGTTTTACAATCTCAGGGATTAAAGAGAAATTTCCGAAATCTTAGAGACGATAGTGAAACCACCTTGTAATGTCGAGGACCAAAGTGACAGTTTTGTTGCAATTAAAGCTTAACATGTTTGCTGAACTTTGGTTCATTGTTTGCGGAAATCATGTGAAGAAGTTCGAGCACTGATCAATCTTTCGAGACCAGAGGTACTTCCCCTCTCACAATCACTACTATAGCTTTTGCTTGACAAAGGATTATTTCAGCTTGTAGATTTGCCATAAAGAAGCCATATGCCTTGATTTTTAACTTTTTTTTTTGGGTGCGTGCAGATCGTCTTCCTAGAATTGTGCAGAAGTCGTCTAAGTTGTCTTGAAGATCGGAAGGTCTATTACTTAGGGGAGAGGGTGCATTTACTTTCTTCTTTTGCATTTGCTTGCTCCCATTTATAACTAAGAGCAAAAAGCTGCAGAAGATGTGAAATGATCAAATGAATAAGATTACATTATTACTCATGATGACATTGACGCACATGTATAAGCATGTTATATACTCTTTTTCTTGTTCCCATTGTCAATAAGAGCATAAATCTTAAAATATGGGAAATGATATTATTATTAATAATGGTGACATACTTGTCTATTATTTACATTGGGCTTTTTATTTTTTGACTCACCTAATTTTCTCTGTGTGTCTGTGTGTGGGGGTTGAGTGGGTGATATTTTCAACTATCTTATCTATTACTGTCTTGTTAACATCTATAGATCCAATCTGAATCTGTATCCATGTATGACATCTTTTTCAGCAAGAAGTGCTTCTACAAGTGTAGGATATATATTATTACTAGTTTGTAAATATTTTCAAACTGTGAAACTCAATTTTAATAGCCTATATAGTATTACACTATAGCCTCGAGCCCTCGACCAATTTCTGTCAGCTTCTTTTCTCTTTCATTTATACGTTCAATTTTCTTATTTGTTTTTCCTTTCAGATACTTACTGTGAAAGAAATTGTGACTGCAGCATGGAAGAACAGATCTAACGGTGACATGCTTGGACAATGTTTAGGCCTCAGCCAGGCGTTGGTTCGTTATTATTATATTGGAATTTTGGTCTAATTCTTTGATCCCTTTCTATTCAAGTATGATTTAACTCTTGAACAAAAATGCTTCCTTCCTTGAATTTCTAACAGACTGCTAAGGAACTTAAGGTCAGCCTTGGTTCTGAATTTCGTGTGGCATGTGATGAAGCAATCAAGCATGGTGGCATTGTAGCAATTGGTGACCGCCCTATAGAGGTTGAATGGAATTTGTTGAATGCTGGATGAAATCTTGTCATGCTGGTTTCAAATAGTGATGAGTCTAATGTACCCCACCAACTTTGGCATGTGTGCACCTTGGTTCTCAAACTTAAAAAAAATGTTCTACATGATAGCTAAACTTTTATGAATGTAGCGTTTTCACCTTTTTGTTTAATTTGCCATCAAACTCTAACTGTTGGAATCACACTTTTACAGTTATAGGACCATAGTGCGCATGCCGCTATGTTGGAATGGGCAAATTTGAAACTTCCTCTGATAATTGAGTTGGTTTCATACCAAAAATGGTCATGTGATTTGAGTGTGACAATTTCTGTTAGAGATTGACCGAAAATCAAATGGAATGACTAATATGCACAAGTTAGGAAATCAGAGATTGCATTGCTCATTTTAAAAGTTTGAAGACCAAAATGTACATGACCGCAGAAAATGGACTTTTCCTTTAAAATAATATATTCTATACTATAAAGGTTTTATATCTGAGTATTTTGAATTCTCATTCCATTCTTCAGCCACATTCAACCATTGCTTTTAAGAAATGAATTGCTCACCACCTATCTTCAGAAGCTCAATCACTGATATTTTCTGTATTATCCATTCCCTATGTCTTGGGTTTCACTTGAGGATACTGTTACGTGATATAACAACTACAAATGCCAATAGAGAATTGTAAGTTTGAAACTGCAGGAAAAAGTACTATGTGTTTAACCTTTTGCATAAATAGTCTTCCGTGTTGAAAGACCTTCCGAAACCTTCCTGTTTCACGGATTTATATATTGTATAAACTTCCATCCTAGATTTGGAGTGAAATTGTATCACTTGAGAGTCCTCTGGAAAAGCATCCTAGTTCATGTTAAATGTTTATGGGTTTACCATTATTTCTTGTTTCGATGATGATGTATGTAAATATATAACTTACATACCTGGCTTTGAATTTTAAAATTTTGGCCTCTTATTGTTTGTGCTTTCAAATTATATGAATTATGTGGTAAATCTTTAATATGTAATGGTTAGGATCTATTTATTTATTTATATGCTGATCAAGACAGATTACGATAATGAGAGCTCGGAGAAAGATGCCACTTCGGGAAATTGCAAGCCATTTTACCATGTTTTGGATTTTTAGGCAGAATGCTCGACTCTTATATGAGGTTATAAGGAAATTGGTAAAGTTCATGATCCTCAAATAGTTGTGGTTTGAAGTGGTTATACTGGTTCTAAAATCTTTTCCATATCCTAACCTGGGTTTGCTTTCTTCAGCTTGAGGGGAGAGACATTGAGTTTGGCATGTTGAAGTCAAATATTTTTCGACAGGAGTATGATAAGACGATTCCAACTTTTACGGAGGCACTTGTCCATGAACGAGATTTGTAAGTTCTCTTGGGTGGTTGTACCTTCATACTTAAATACCCTTTTATCTCACATAGGTATGATGAAGCTTTTATATTGACAAAAATATGGAGAATGTTGTTTGATGTCATCTAGTTATAACTCTTATACTCCAAGGGAATTCTGGGTTTCTTAATTATGTAGCATTGCTTTAGATGAAATAAGTAGTATATAATAGTCTTAGCATCATGAGGCTTCATATTCATTAAATGATTGAGGACCATCTAACTCACCTCAGAAATTGAGATGTAAAATTAGTTAATTGGTTGGTGTATACCTTTTTACCCCTTCTTACTTCCTTCTGAACAAAAACTTAAAAAGGCTTGCATGATAGAGAAGAAAAGTCTATATTCTGAATAAACGAAAAATAACCAAAATTATGATAGAGATTACTTTCTGCCTTCTTTTTTGTGTTGAAGATTCTAAGGTAGCAACTACTCCTATGAAGAGTTTGCTTTTGGTATGCATTACTTCCTTCTAGCTTAACTGAATTAAATACTGTAACTTATAATGCCTCAGCATTAATATTTGCCCCTGCTTTGTCTGAGACTTATTATCTGTGAACATGGTTGTTTTGATTATTTCCGCAATGCATGTTGCTCTTGCATTAACAATTATCAATCCTTTTCCCCCTTAAAAAATTCAGATTTATGTCTCATAATCTATTACAAGTGGCAAAGAAGAGTTGCTGTGTTGTTGCTGTTGTTGGAAAGGCGCATTTACCAGGAATAAAGAAACACTGGAAGCAACCCGTATCGGTTGGTTCAGATTTTATTGTTCCCTTTGTTTAACTGTATTCCATGCTAAATAAATGCATTAAAAGGTATCCAATTTTCTTTCTTTAATTCTCAATTACTCTTTTTCAGTTGGAGGATCTCTTGACAATTCCACCTCATCCCAAAACTGCTACATCTACAATAATCCTCACGTTTTGTATCATCGCTGTTGGGTACTCCACGATTATTATAGCAATAATTCTGACATATACATATATTATTGTGAAAGTGGGTTTGATCATGCTTGAAGTTCTTAACGATTGAGAGAAAAAGAAAACGAACTCGCAGAGAATTCTGAGAGAAAGTGAGATAACTTTGAGAAGTGATTTGATGAATTTGTGAGAAAATGTTTCATTGATTACTGAATCTAATACATGGTTAGTGTACATAGAATTTTAGCAAAAATTTGCGCCATTCTTTTTTTTAAAAAGAAAATACAATAATTATTTTCCATAGTTTAACTTTTGAAATAACTTAATTTGCAAAATATCTTTTCATATTATTCTATTCCAAACTGAGACATTACAAAACACAATTCCAAAAACTCATTTTCTCACAACATTATTTTTCTCTAATGGTTTCCTTGGAAAACATTTGATTATATTGAAATTGCAGTAATACCATTGATACAAAAATTATACTGAATGATCACTTTATTAAAATGGTCATTACCCCAAAGGGCATGACATTGATTACAAGGGGAATACCGAACCAAAAAGGTCTTACCAATACTAGGGAGTACAATAGTCCTATTAGAGCATACTCACTCTAACTACCTAAATTTATGACAAACATAAAACCCATCATCATCACTACTTTCAATAGCAGGTGCCTCCTCTGGGTCGAACTCCCACTCCACTGGTCCAAGCTCCCAAATGGCTCCATCTTATTAAGATAAAGGATTAAAGTGAATTTAATAAATAAGATAAATGACCAGTTTTGCAATTAAGCCTAGAAGGAGAATATTCTTGGAATATTCTTTCTCATTTAACTTTATTTTAACGGAAGGACCAAACTGAATATTTAAAAAAAAGAGTAAAGGGACACTTTGGTCCCTTAAGTTTTTCGAGAGGGACAATTTAGTCCCTCAAGAAATTTAATTCATTTTTAGTCCCCCATGTCTTTCAAAAGTATCAATTTAGTCCGTCATGTTTTTCAAAAGTACCAATTTAGTCCCTCGACGAAGTGGCTAACGAATATAGGACAGGGACTAAATTGGTATTTTTGGAAAACTTTGGGGACTAAAAGTGAATTAAATTTCTTGAGGGACTAAAGTGTCCCTGTCGAAAAATTTGAGGGACTAAAGTGTCCCTTCACTCTATAAAAAAATAAAGGATCTGAAAATTGCAAAAAAAGATAAAAAACCAAAATGAATCTAATAAATAAGATAAAAGGACGTGATTAAATTTTTTTTTTAATATTTCAAAACAGGAGGGAGTAAACACTAAAAATAGATTGTTCAGCAAGTTCTTTCGGTACGTACTTTATCTTATTGCCCTATAGGCCGATACATCAGTCTCAGGAAAGGAACGGTAAAATGTGATGAAGAAATGAGAGTGTTTTAGTGGCTTAGTGATCGATCACTCATCCATTTTCCATTTATCAGTGATGAATCGGCTGCTGCAAACTCGTGCTCAACTCACATGCCGAGTGCAGACTCAGTCACTCAAACAATGCTCCTCAACCTCAACTGCAACCACACCCTCAAAGCTTCCAGATCACGTGCTGCCTCTCACGTGCCCTTCCTCTGCTAAGTCCGGTTTCTGTGAAGTCTATTTAATTGGCACAGTTCATATTTCTCAGGTACAAAATGTTTCTCAGTACGTGGTAGGTGAGTAAGTGAGATAATTATGTTTTTTCATTGGATCAACTTAGTGCATAAAAATTTATAAATGCACATTTAATTTCTCTAGAATTTCCAACTTGGTCCCTGGTATTTTAAGGATCAACCCGGTACATTCGAAAACCTTGAGGATCAAATTGATACATACCTTTTATAAATGAGCTTGCTTAACCTCGGTCCTTAGGGATATCCTAAAAAACATCATAGACTAAATTGGTACTTCATTGTTATGTTTTAGCTTGTCACAAAATGTCTTAAAAAACAAAAAGATAATATTTTTTCTGATAATATTTTTGGGTGCTTGGAATTAAAAATAAAATATTTTCATTAAACCCTTAGCAGTCCCGTAATGTCACTCCTTAGCTAATGGAAAAGTGAAAATACATTTTCATTATTTTTCAATGTATTATGTGATTGAGGTGTGGACAGATAATTTTCATGATCAATTGAATGCAGGAGAAGTTATTTTTTCATTCAAACGTTTAGAGAATTGCAATTAATTTTGTATTTTTTCTAGAGTAATGTAGTTATATGAAAACAAACATTCTTTAGGAGTTTATTATCTACTGAAGATATTTTCTCAGTTATTTTTTCTGTTATGATAACAGTAGAATTTTAGTTACTGTCTAATTATTGAACTGATTCCAAAACCGATGTGATATTATGGAATTATATATGTATCTTGTTGATGATGGATGTTGGATAATAATGTGATTATCCTTATAGAACATAAAGTGAAGGGTTCCCATTTCAAAAAAAAAAAAAAAAATATAAAATAAAATAAAAAAAAAAAAATAGAAAAAATTGAAGGGTTCAAGACTTCAAGCAGTTTCTTTTTTTTTTTTTTCCTAGTAGTGTATAAATAATAATCTTTTTGGAAATTTGAGTTTGCTATCCGATAGTAACTAGAGTACACTTCTATTAAAGCTTAACATGTTTGCTGAACTCTGCTTGTTTGGTTCATTGTTTGCAGAAATCATGTGCAGAAGTTCGAGCACTAATCAATTTCTTGAGACCAGAGGTACTGTAACAGTTGATGGATAAAAGGAATATTTAAGGCATTACCACCCCCTTCAGCTTGTAGATTTTTCATGATGAAACCATATTGCGTGCAGGTCGTCTTTTTAGAATTGTGCAAAAGTCGTCAAGCTTTGCTTAAAGATCAGAAGGTCTCTACTTGGTCATTTGGACTGATATGATTTTCTTTGGGTTGCTTATGGGTTAGAGGGTGCATTTACTTTCTTCTTTTGTATTTGCGTCTCCCCGTTTATAAATAAAAGCCAAAACCTGCAGAAGATCTTGTTAACATCTGTAGATGTGAGTTGAAATCTGTGTCCATGTATGATGTATCTATCTTTTTCAGCAAGTGCATCTATAAGTGTAGGATATATATTATTACTAGTTTGTAAATATTTTCAAAATTTGTTACCAAAGTTTAACAGCGGGAATATTATTAGGGGAATGTTAACGAATACCCTTGGAACATTGTTTGGGGAAGAGAACGATGAAACATTGTCTTATGTATTTTGATAAGAAAAAAAAAACAGCGTATATATTTTCAACCCATATCCTCGGCCAATTTCTGTCTACAAGTTACTCAAGTTTAGCAGCCTATACAGAGCCTCAACCAATTTTTGTCTGCTTCTGTTCTCTTTCATTTATACGTTCAATTTTCTTATTTGTTTTTCCTTTCAGATACCTACTGCAGAAGAAATCGTGACTGCAGCATGGAAGAAAAGGTCTAACGTTAACATACTTGGACTACTTTTAAGCTTGATCTATGCGTCGGTATGTTATTATGTCCCTATCAGAATTTCGGTTTAATCCTTTGGTCCCTTTAAATTCAAGGATGCTTTAACTCTCCTACAAAAATGTTTCCTGCATAAAATGCCAAACAGATTGCAAATGAACATAAGGTCATCCCTGGTTCTGAATTTCGTGTGGCATATGAAGAAGCAATCAAATATGGTGGCAGGGCGGTACTTGGTGATCGCTCTGTACAGGTTGGATGAAAATATGAAATTTGTTGAATACTAGATGAATTCTTGTTATGCTGTTTTTCAAATAGTAAAGAATGTAATGTACCCCCAGCAAATTTGGCCTGTGTGCACTTTGCTCCTCAAACCTAAAATGTGCGACATGATTGCCAAACTTTCATTAATATGTGCATTTTCATCTTTTACATTTAATTTTCCATCAAACTCTAACTGTTGGAATCACATTTTTAAAGTTTTAGGACCAAAGTGCGCATGCCACTAAGTTGAAAGGGGTAAATTAAACTTTTAGCAAAAATTCCGTGCCAAAAATGGTCATTTGATTTCAGCGTGACAGTTTCGGTCAGACATTGACAGAAAATCAAATGGAATGATTAACAAGTTAGAAAATTAGGGATTGCGTTGCTCATTTTTTAAGTTTGAAGACCAAAATTCACACGGCTGCAGGGTAAATTGGACTTTTGCCATTAAAATTTTGTATTCTATGCTATAAATACCCGAATATTTTTCATTCAAGCATTGCATTCTTCAGCAACATATAACAGTTGCATTTAAGAAATGAATTTCTCCACATGTCTGTTGAAGCTTATTTGAGTATAGAGAAGCATGTATTTTGCTTTGCTTATATTAGTTATTAGTTAGTTAGAATAGGCCAGCTGGCATGTGGCTTAACTGACAGCTGTCAGTAAGTCACAGCCTAGCTTTCTATAAATAGAATAGCTTACTCTTGTAATAGTTAACTTATTTTCATTTTCTGAAATATAATAGAATAACAGATTCAGTTACATTCTCTCTTTTCTCTCTCTATCAGTTTATACTTTCTTACAAAGCTTAATCACCGATATTTTATGTATTATCCATTCCCTATGTCTTAGTTTTCTCTTCAGGATGCTATTACATGATATAAGTATATAACTACTATAAAGGCCAATAGAGAATTGTAAAGGCAGGAAAAGGATAATGTGTTTAATCTTTCACATAAATGGTCCATCATTTTAAAATTGAAGATTTATAAATTTTTATACCCTTCCATCCTCGATTACTGATGTAGTTGTTTCACTTTTGAGTCATCTTGAAAATCATATTTGTACATGTTAAATGTTTATGGGTTTACCTTCAATTCTTGTTTCTATGTCGATGTAAATTTAACTTACATACCTTATTGTGAATTTTCAATTTTCCCTTCACATTGTTTGTGCTTTTAAATGGTATGAATTTACGGTCAATCTTTAATATGTAATGGTTTGGATGTATTTATGTATTTAAATACTGATTAACAGGTTACTCTAGCGAGAGCTTGGAGAAAGATGCCACTTCAAGAAAAGATGAGATTATTTACTTGTTTATTTAGAAAGAAATCTTCGCGCTTATCTGAGGTTATGAGTAAATTGGTAAAGTTCACAATCCTCAAATAGTTGTGGTAGAAAGTAATTATAATTATAATAGTTCTAAATCTTTTCCATATCCTAACTTGGGTTTGCTTTCTTCAGCTTGAGGGGAGAGACGTTGACATTGATATGGACATGGTAAGTCTTATTGTGCAGGAGTTTGGTAAGATGTGTCCGACATTACTAGAGACAATTGTCCATGAACGAGATGTGTAAGTTCTCTTTCACTTTCATGTCATTAAATCAAATTTACAAATATTTGGAATATTTCATATCCAAGTTATGCAAAATGGGAGGGGGGTTTACCTTAAATAGGTTATCTTATCATTCGTTAGGGCAGTCACCTGAGGATCTGAATCTGAATATCCAAACCTTCATATTTGAGTACCATATTATCTCATAGCATTGATATGATGAAACCTTTATATTTCATTATTGACATGAATGTGGAGAATGTTGTTTGATGCCATCTAGTTATAACTCTTATACTCCAGGTTTTCAGGGTTTCTTAATTATATAGCTTTGCTTTAGATGAAATAAGTAGTATATAATAGTCTTAGCAACACGAGGTCAACAAAGTCCCTTCATATTCATTATATGATTGCGTACCATCTTCTTCACCAAAGAAATTGGGATGTTTTTGCATGAAGATCAATTTAATTTATTGGTTGGTCCCTACTTTTTTACCACTTTTTATTTTCCTCTAAACAAAATACGTAAAAGGGCTTGCATGATAGAGATGAATGTTGTAACAAGAACAGAACTCAAACACACACACATTCACGGATTGCAAATAGAGAGAGTAAAAGTGAGAGAAAAAATGTTCTTATTAATTATGAGTTGAATTACACACTAACATAATGTTGGTATTTATAACATATCTAATAACTAAAAATACTAATCTCATAGCTTGGAATAGTATCTGATTTATTCAACTAATCCTAACTAATCTCTTATTCATTTATTGGTTTAGAATTACTTCTAGCACCTCCCCTTATTCAAACCAATTACAAACTAACAACGTTCAAAAACTTTCTCAACTCCTTGAACCTTTCACTCTTCAAGGATTGAGTCATAATATCAGCAAGTTGATTCTCAGTTCTGCAGTGCTGAAGTTTGATCCTTCCCTTGCTCACTTGATCTCTGAGGAAATGGTATTTGGTGTCTATATGCTTGCTCCTGCCGTGTGACACAGGGTTCTTTGCTATCTACCAACAAATCCACTGCCTCACCAGTAAACACCTTCGATTCTTCAAGTAGAGATTATAGCCACAAAGTTTGACAGGCAGCTGCACAAGCTGCAATGTATTCAGCTTCACAAATAGACAACGCTACTACTGTTTGCTTCTTAGAACTCCAGGATATGGGAGACCTTGACAACAGGAAAATTTGTCCCACGGTACTCCTTCTGTCAACCAGATCACCACATCAGTCAGAATTAGAATAGGCTACAAGGTGTAGGTTATCATCTCCCTTAGTGTGATGATGAAACAAAATGCCATATCCCAGTGTTCCTCTCAGATACCTCATGATTCTTTTAGCGACAATCAAGTGTGGTTGTCTAGGATCACTCATAAACCCGTTGACCAAACCAACACTAAAAACTATTTCTGGCTTGCTGTGACAAATAAACCTCAGTCTATCAACAATCTGCCTGAACATAGTTCCATCAACAGAGCCCTCATCTTCACTCTTCATAAACTTCACATTTAATTCAGCTGGAGTCTCTGCTGGTTTACATCCCATCATTTTAAATTTCTTCAGAACTTCATAAATGTATTTCCTTTGATGCATGAAAGTGCCTTTCTCCGTGTAGGCAAATTCAATTCCCAGAAAATAGGATAGAATGCCTCGATCAGTCATCTCAAATTCACTCTTCAATCCTTGCTTGAGTGATTCAATAGCAGTGATTATAGACGTATTGTAAGTTCCTGGAATGACCACTAATTTGATCAGTTTCGGTCAACTCTTGGAGAAAGGATTTTCAGTGACTTCAGTTAAAGGCTTCTAGAATTACATGACAAAGTAAAGAGACTGGTGATGAAAGCTCCATTGGCCAAGAACAAGACCTTCATGGTAAGCCTAAACACCGTTGAATCTCAATGTTTTTCTGTTGCTACTTTGTCAGATGATTCATGGTAATGGCACTTTAGATTAGGCCACTTAAATTTTAGAGATATGAGTCTCTTGAGATCCAAGGAAATGGTAACTAGTCTTCCTTCAATTGAAACCCCTAAGAAGATTTGTGACAATTGCTTGATCAACAAGCAACAACAATTTTACTGTTTCTAAGGCTAGTGATATACTGCATGTTGTTTACTCAGATGTCTGTGGACCTTTTGACACTCCATCATTAGGAGGAAATAGATATTTTGTCTCCTTTATTGATGATCTGAGTAGGAAGGTTTGACTTTACCCAATAAACGTTGAGAGTGATGTGTTGAGCATCTTTAAAGGCTTCAATGCTCTTGTGGGGAAGCAATGTGGAAAGTGCATTAAAATTCTTAGAATAGATGAATTCACATGGAGAACTTGAAGGTTTTTGTAAGGAGCATGGTATAGCTCAATAACTCATGAAGTAACTGTACCTCACACTCCCCAACATAATGACATTGCAGAAAGAAGGAATAGGATCATTTTGAACATGATTAGAAGCATGCTTAAAGGGAAGAATCTTCCTTACAGTTTCTGGAGTGAAGCAGCTATGACAGCTGTACATATTCTGAATGGGTGTCCAACCAAATGGCTTGACTCCATGGTTTCAGAAGAAGCTTGGTCAGGATGCAAGCCTTCAGTCAAGCATTTCAGGATTTTTGGATCCTTATGCTATAGGCATGTTCCTAATCAGAAGAGAAAGAAGTTGGATGACAAGAGTGAGCCAATGATTTTTGTTGGATACAACTCTACTGGTTCATATAAGCTATACAATCCAAAGAATCGGTAAGTTCTATTTAGTAGAGATGTGACCAATTCATCTGAGTCTAAAGGATAACGTTTGTGGTGTTCTGATTCAAAGTCAAGAAAACTAATTCTTAGCAGAGATGTGACTTTTAACAAGGATGTACTATTATCTTCTGGAAAACAATTTTCTGTGTCTTCTTTTATTGGTACAAGTAATTTGCAGGGTACTAGCGAGAAGGTGGAGTTGGAAGTAAAGTCTACCACAGCAACTCCTAATTCATCTCCTAATGAGCCTAAAAGTGATGATGATGATGATGACCATGACCATGACGCTAGTACCACTTCTCCTATCCAGCCACAAGATGATTATGTTCTTGCGATAGACTAAAAAGACATTAAAATGCTAGCTAGATACACTAGTAGTAATAATTTAATTGCTTATACATTGTCTGTTGCACAAAAGGTCAATGACGTTGTTGAACCTACCAGCTATACTGAAGCTGTGTCCTGTGCTGACTCTTTAAAGTGGCTAGTGGCTAGTGGCTATGAATGAAGAAATTGAGAGTCTTTATAAGAACAACACTTGGAATTTGTCAGAGCTTCCTAAAGGCAAGCGACCTTTGAGATTAAATGGGTCTTTATATGCTTGCTCCTGCCGTGTGACACAGGGTTCTTTGCTATCTACCAACAAACACTGACTCACCAGTAAACACCTTCAATTCTTCAAGTAGAGATGATAACCACAAAGCTTGACAGGCAGCTGCACAAGCTGCAGTGTATTCAGCTTCACAAGTAGACAACGCTACTATTGTTTGCTTCTTATAACTCCAGGATATGCGAGACCTTGACAACAGGAAAACTTGTCCCATGGTACTCCTTCTGTCAACCAGATCACCACATCAGTCAGAATCAGAATAGGCTACAAGCTGTAGGTTATCATCTCCCTTAGTGTGATGATGAAAAAAAAATGCCATATCCTAGTGTTCCTCTCAGATACCTCATGATTCTTTTAGCTACAATCAAGTGTGGTTGTCTAGGATCACTCATAAACCCGTTGACCAAACCAACACTAAAAGCTATTTCTGGCCTACTGTGACAAATAAACCTCAGGCTATCAACAATCTGCCTGAACATAGTTCCATCAACAGACTCTTCATAAGCTTCACATTTAATTCAGCTGGAGTCTCTGCTGGTTTACATCCCATCATTTTAAATTTCTTTAGAACTTCATAAATGTATTTCCTTTGATGCATGAAAATGCCTTTCTCGGTATATGTAAATTCAATCCCCAGAAAATAGGATAGAATGCCTAGATCAGTCATCTCAAATTCACTCTTAAATCTTTGCTTGAGTGATTCAATAACAGTCAAATTACTCCCAGTGATGAGTAAATCATCAACATACAAACACAGCAACAAAATATCAGTTTAACTCACTGTTTTGACATAAACACCATGCTCAACTGAGCATTTCTGTAAACCAAAACCAGTGAGAAAGGCATCAATCCTTTTGTTCAATGCCTTAGGTGCTTGTTTTAGGCCATACAAGGCTTTCTTCAGTCTCAACACCTTCTGCTCGTTACCTTTGCATACGAAGCCAGGAGGTTGTACCACAAAAACTTTTTCATCAAGTGGCCCATTCAGAAAAGCTGACTTGATATCTAGTTGCCACAATTTCCAATTTCACCAGCTAGCCGGTAAAACAATCAATCTCACAGTCTCTAATCTTGCTACTGGAGCAAATACTTCAATATAGTCCAAACCCTCCTGCTGTATAAATCCTTTAGCCACAAGCCTAGCTTTATGCTTGGCAATTGAACCATTAGGTTTGAGTTTGGTTTTAAAAACCCATTTAACAGCAATAGGCCTTTTATTTTCCGACAAATTTACCATTTCTCAAGTATCATTCTTCTCAATGCTCTTTAATTCTTCTTCCATTGCTGATCTCCATACTTCCTTAGAGATAGTTCCTCAAAAGTAATAGGTTCCATGTTTGCCATAAGTGCCATATGCTGAACCAAATCACCTTCCTCAGTAATTGCACTGTCAAGGTAAACCTGATAATCTCTGAGTCTTGAGGTGAAGCTTCTGGCTCTTGTAGGTCTATCAACCACCATCTGAGGTTTCATTATTGACCACTTTTTGATGTATCTCCTATTGGGTCATCATTTTCCCATTCAAGCTGAATCTTAGGGATTGTCTCAGAAGTATGTTGAAACTCTCCCCATGAGCTTGATTTATCAAAGCAGACATCTCTACTAAATAGAACTTGCTGATTCTTTGGATTGTATAGCTTATATGAACCAATAGAGTTGTATCCAACAATAATCATCGACTCACTCTTGTCATCCAACTTCTTTCTCCTCTTATCAGGAACATGCCTAAAGCATAAGGATCCAAAAATCCTGAAATGCTTGACTGAAGGCTTGCATCCTGACCAAGCTTCTTAACCATGGAGTCAAGCCTTTTGGTTGGACACCTATTCAGAATATGTACAGTTGTCATAGCTGCTTCACCGCATAAATTGTGAGGAAGATTCTTCCCTTTAAGCATGCTTGTAACCATGTTCAATGTGTTGACGCGGCGCACTTTGAGAAGATTGCAAGTGCTGCAACTTCGCGGGAAGCATGGCAAATTCTGGAAAAATGTAGCGAAGGCGCAGAGCAATTGAAGAAGGTGAGACTCCAGACGATGCGACGACAACATGAATTAATGCAAATGGAGAACGAGAAAATAGCTGAGTTCTTGAACAGAATTATCTCCCACACGAACGCGATGAAGAGTTGTGGTGAGAAAATCACAAATCAAATAATTTTTGAAAAGATCCTAAGAACCCTCAACTCCAAATTCGACCATATAGTTGTAGCTATAGAAGAATCCAAGAAGCTTGAGGAACTGAAGGTAGAAGAACTACAAGGTTCTCTCGGGGCACATGAGCAAAGGCTCATTGAGAGGGATTCAGAGAAGCTCGGTGATCATCAAGCACTGTAGGCATACACCTCAAGGAGAGGTGGCTACAATTCTAAAGGAAGCTTTAAAGGTCGGGGTCGAGGAAGAGATTCCAGAAGTGGATTTGGAAGAACTTTTTAGAATCAAAATCAAGGAAAGAATGATCAAGATCTGCCAGAGTTCCAATAGAAGAGGGAGCTTCAATAATTGGCGAGGAGGAAGAAAAAAGGTTGATAGGAAGAGGCTCAAATGCTTTAATTGTAATCGAATTGGGCACTTTTCTACAGAATGTACAACCTCAACAAGTCACACAGATCATCGAGGGAGCCAGCCACGCGGAGATCATCAGGCACACATGGTTAAAGAAGGGAATGAAGAAAGCTCTGATACCAATTTGTTGGAACAAGAACAGAACTCAAACACACACACTCACGGATTGCAAATAGAAAGAGTAAAAGTAAGAGAGAAAATGTTCTTATTAATTATGAGTTGAATTACGCACTAACATAATGTTGGTATTTATAACATAACTAATAACTAAAAATACTAATCTTATAGCTAGGAATAGTATCTGATTTATTCAACTAATCCTAACTAATCTCTTATTCATTTATTTTTTTAGAATTACTTCTAACAATGAAAATGTTCCATTCTGAATAAACGAAAAATAACCACAATTACCACAGATGGTACTTTCTGCTTTCAGTATGTGTTTGAGACTACTATATAGCAAGTACTCTCTTGAAGAATTTGCTTTAAGCCTGTCTTTGGTATCCATTTTTTCCATTTGATGACGTGCATGTCCTGCTAACTTTACAACCCTCTTGGCTCCTATTTGAAATGAGAGTATGTGAGGCAGCATAAAGCCACTCTATTTACCCGTGATGAGTCGGTTGAACAATTTCTCTTGCACTATATTTACTCCTGCTTTGTCTAAAATTCATTAATTTGACTTTATTGTATCTAAATATGATTGTTCAATTATTGCTGCAATATCCCTCTGGGCATCAACAATTATGATTCATTTTCCCCTTAAAAAATTCAGATACATGTCTTATGCATTATTACAAGAGGCAAAGAAGAGTAGCTGCATAGTTGCTGTTGTTGGAATGGGGCACTTAAGAGGAATAAAGAAGCATTGGGAGCAACCTATATTGGTTGGTTAACATTTTGCCATTTTCATTGTTTAACTGCATTTCAATATAGAGGTTATATTATCATGTGAACAACAAAGAATATATATTACAATTTATAAGTATCACTGTTTATCTGTTTGTTTTCTACTACCTCCGTCCCTAAATATAAGACCCTTTTGACACTTTTATGTTGTTCCTATTTATAAGACCCTATACCAATTTTCAATGACAATTAATTTTATTTTTTTTCACAAAAACCCCTATATATTTAATACTTTTTAGATTTCTAATACTATTAATAGGGATAATTTTGAAAATACATATGAAATGTTCACATTTCCAATACCATTAACTAAATTAATCAACTTTCTTAATAAACGTAAAATCTTTCAAAATGGTCTTATATATAAGGACTGAGGGAGTATTATTTTTCTTTACTGCATTTTTTCAGCTTTGTTTATATCCTAAATAACCGCAATTAGAGGAATCAGACTTCCTTCAATTCTTATTTATCCTTTCTCAGGCAACTCAGGTGAAGGATCTCTTGAAAATTCCACCTCCTCCCAAACCTGCTATGTCTACAATAATCCTTGCTTCTGTTGGTGTCTTTGTGGCTGGGGTATCCATGGTTTGGGGATATCTTCATTGAAGACATCCTGACTTAGCAAGTGAAGATATTGTGATATTAAGAAATTATAACAATTCATGACAAGTGAGAACAAAGTAGTGTTATGTTGCCATGCCTTGACATGATTTTCATTGTAAATTAACACTTAGGAGATACTAGAAGAAATAGATGCAGTCTTGGCCATCTGAATTTCTACCCTCTAATCCTCTTTGAAGTAATATGCTTTCTTAGTGAACAGAAAATAAGGTGATATTCATAACAAAATCAGACTATGGTAAAGGGAACCTTAACTGTATATAGACAAAATTTGATATTACTATTAGCTAGGAATTCCGTATAAGAATGAAGGTTCAAAGATATATTGGTCAAGTAATATCTTCCTAAATATAATAGTAAAGAATATAACCATATTAGTAAATTATATTCTATAGACTAAAAGGAATTGGATTTCTTTGAGTGTCTAAATAATATTCTCTGAACGGGTTTACCATATTTCCGTATTTTACTTTTCTTCTATCATTTCTTGTCCTAAACTTTGTCATATAAGAATGTATAACCGTGCCATTCAATCAAGTTTTCTTTTGCTGTGCTCCACTCGATGATCATGAGGCGTGATGGCTAATTAAACAGAATGTTTACAGGCCATGGAAACCTTGTAATGTTTTGGAAAGTGATGATATTAGCTTATTTTTCCCTTGAGAAAACATAATGAGAAACAACGAGAAAAATTAAACTTGTTGCTAGGATGAATCGATAATAATTTTAGAAATAAGTTGTTTAGATGCTCAAACGGATGTTGATTTGAACATTGATGGAAAATTTGCTTTGCAACTTAGGAGAAAAGTCATACATTAGAGATTAGAACAAACAATAGATACACTTGATGTTATATTTGGACTGAAGACCAAAAACAAAGTGCGCCAATGAAATTTACAAGAAACTTAAACTCAAACATGTCTCTCAAAATTCTGAAGCTTCAAATGAAATTCTTGTTTGCTTGTGTAAGAAGGTGCATTCTATAAACTATGATGACTCTCTTTTCTGGTAGTTTTGGTCATTGCATGAGTAAGAATTCCAATGGGGCAAAAGAACAAGCAAAATGAAACCAAATGCCTAGTCTCAATCTGGTACTCTAGTCTATCTTGGAAAACATGCCTGAATTCATTGCAACGAATGCCATTAGAATAGTGAAAAATGCTCTCAATACGTTCTTTAAAATGCTCTCAATACGTTCTTTGGCACACTCTTTGGACTCTATTATTGGGTGGATTTTTTTGTGGGATCCCAAATGAAATCCGCTCGATAGCATAATCTATGTTATAGAGTCTTACAAGATATACTAAAGAATAAGAAACCGACATTAAGGTAAAAACAAAAAAGTAGAGGATTTATCAGCAAAAAGATCAATAACCAATAGGTGAATCCAAGCCGAAGCTAAAGTGAACTCGCTAGAGAACATTTTTGCTATATTAGTCAACTGCAAAAACTACACACAAGAATATAGCAGACATAACTTTGTTGATGAACACAAACCTGCGGAAGCCAATTTTGACATCTAAAAATTAAAGATGAATTGTGATCGTAAATTCATCCAAATACAAGAGGTACCAACAACCCTTGTCACGTAAACTGAAATCCATGATCAGCATATCGTATTCCTTGGATAGCACATAAGGACCAGTGCGCTGTACCATCAGTCTCAAGCAAGTCATGTGATGAGCTCCCACTCTCCAAGGGAATCCAAGAGATGATCGTGGCCCAAACGGTGCGAGAAAAAAGTCGGTCTAGATCGGTTAGCTCTGAAGAAGAAGGAGATCTCAAACTCCACCTGAGCAAGATAGTCCTCAAGCAAGCAGGGACCTTGAGGACAACCCACCAAGAAACCGTAGAAGAGAACAACCTAGATCGTCACTAAGAATTCTAGTCCTCGACGTAGATCAGGGAAGAAGGGAATAGCAAACGGCGCTCCGAGCCAACATGAATGTAGCCCCCAAGTGTAGAACCCGATCGAAAGTGGATGACATAAGGCTTTTAGCCATTCTTTAAAAGGTTCGTCGAATGACAAAACCCCTACCCCAATATTTGTTCACCCACGAATCTGTAAGAGTATGATAGGTTAACATATCCTCGACGTCACAAGGAAATAAATATTCGGTGTGGCTTTAAGAATGGTGATCCTCTAGCTCCATTCCTTTCGTAAATCAATGGTTCACAAGTTCAGGTTTCTATTCTTCAATGCGCTGATGACACTATCTTTGTTGGCGAGGCTTTTGAGGATAATGTTGTTTGTCTAAGATCTATGCTGAGATGTTTCGAGCTGGTTTGTTTTGAACTTTTGTTGGCGGCGTAATATGTTCGAATATGAAAAAGATATGTTGTTTGTTTTGAATAATATTCTTGGTGTATTGGTTATATACAACAATGTTGTGATTCTTGGAAATAGACTACAGCGGGTTCTTTTGATTTTTCTGTGAAGTCAGTTTATAACTCCCTTTTTTGCGCTTTAATGCGCCTAATCATGGTTTGATCGGTGATTATCCCCATGTTTTCAAAAGGTTGTGATGGTAAAGTTGCTCTGATTTGGGTCCAATATATGATGTTTTGAGCATGAATTTGACTCCTTTTTACTATGGATTTGGCTTGTTTCTCTTGTAAATTTAGGACTTTTTGTATAGTTTTTAGGAAGTTAGGTAATTTAGAATCCTTTGAACGTTTTGATCCGTTTTGGGTATGTTTCAGGTACTTTTGGAGCTTAATTGAAGAAAATAAATATGGAGCTGAAAAGAGAATGAAAACACCTTGAAAATGGCGCAAGAACGGAGCGAAACGGAGCCAGAAATCAAGTTGCACGCTCAGGCGCATGGAACCCGCGCCCAGGCGCGCTAGCAGCGGTCATCCAGCAATCAGATGCCTGGCGCGCCTAGGCGTGTGGTCTGGCGCGCCCAGGCGCACGAACGTCGAGGAGGCCCAATTGGGCTGAATTCTGATGCGTTTTTCATGGGTTTTCTTAGGATTTCGTTTTAGCTTTTAAATATAGGTTTTAGAACTAGGTTAGGCAGCTTTTAGAGAGGGAGATTACATAATTTTAGAGAGCTTTAGAAGAGGAGAAGATCAAGGATTGGAAGATCCAAGACTTTTCCATGGTAATCATGTATTCTTCTATTGCTTTTGTTCTTATTTTCATGATGTGTAACTAAAACCCTTGTGTTAGGAATTGGTGAATTTGTATGGATTAGTTTATTGATTTCATGAATTGATGTTTTTTCGTTTTTAAATCAAGTGTTTGATTGTGTTTTCACAGTTATGCATGGAAGTAATTAATCTATGTTTTGGATCTCTAATTCTTCAATTGAGAGATTACGAATTAGAATAGGCCTTCAATCAAACAATATAATTATTCAACTTGTAGGGATACTTTTGGATAATTATATAACTTGTTATAAATTCCACTGCTCTTAATAATGGTTATTCAATGGTTTAATCACTTAAGGGATTAAGTGTTATCAAATTGGATAATAAACAGTAATTGCATAAGAGGGATCTAGTAATTACTACCTTAGGAATTTTTTCTTGATTTAGGGAAAAACAGAGATTCATGATAAATAAACAACGTCATACAATGAAACCATGTTCCTAACATCTTTCTCAAATTGCTCAACACTTTTATTTAATTTCTGTTTTTATTTAATCTTAATTAATTAGTTAGAAACCTATAGTAATTTTTCTTTTGTTTTTGTGCTGTGCAGGAATTTATATCAATTTAAGTGCAAAGAGGAAAAAAATTCAGCACTAGAAGAGGGGAAAGAACAACTTTGAAGATGGCTGGTGGAGGAGGATCTCACGGATCCTCTCCGCCTCCTCCTTCCCGGAAAACTTTGGCGGAGTATGCAACTGTGGACCCGAACTTCCTTGCTTCCAGCATAGTCCGGCCAGCCATCACTGCAACTGCATTCGCTATTGATCTGCAGTACATCCACCTCATCATGCAGGATCAGTTCAGTGGTGCGCCGCATCAAGACCCCAGGGATCATATCGCCAACTTCCTGGGCATGCTCGGATTCTTCAAAATCGAGGGTGCTACAGACGAAGCCATCAGAATGAGGATGTTCCCTCTCTCACTGAGGGGCGAGGCATTAACGTGGGTGAACAACCAAGCACCAGGGAGTCTTTCCAGCTGGAAAATACTTGTCTCCAAATTCATGGATAAGTTTCTTCCAGTTGGAAAGCAAGCGAAGCTGAGGCAAGATGTTCACTCATTCATGCAAGAGGACGACGAGCCGTTGCATGAAGCTTGGCAGTGCTACAACCAGCTACTGAGGAGGTGCCCAACATATATGCAAGACTGGCAGCAGATTCAATTGTTCTATAATGGGCTCAACCGATTCAATCAAAGCATGGTTGATGCAGCAGCTGGTGGATCGTTGATGAAGAAGACTGTTGAAGAGGCCAAGGAAGTCATTGCAAACATGGCATTCAGCAGCAGCCAAGGACTAGAGACCCAGGTGGAGCAGGGCGTCTTGAAGAGTTATGATTTGGACTCTAGTCAAGCCCAGATCTTAATCGAGTAAAACAAGCAGATGCAGCAACAGATTGAAGCAGATGAGCCAGATCAGTATGTCAGTCACATCTAGCACGCTGAAGTGTGACTTTTGTGGGGGAAATCACCAGAATGGTGATTGTGCTTTTGAAGTCATAAAGGGTCCAGCCACCATTGAGGAGCAAGCTAATTTTGTGGGTGGTGGAGTACCTAAAAATAACATGTACTCCAATATCCACAATCTGGGGAAAATCAATCAGTCTCACACCTCATGGTCCAGCTCAACACCCAATCCATCACCGCCACAAAAGCAGGGCTGGGAGAAGGCACTTGAAGATTTGGCTACCACAACCAATACCTTCATGGCAGAAGCCAGGGCGAATTTCGCCAATCAGGAAGTCAGCATTCGCAACTTGGAGGTGCAAGTGGCTCAAGTAAATAATCAGATATCAGAGATCGCAACCTACACCAAGGAGAGGTGCATGGCGGTCACTCTTCGAAGTGGCAAGTCGTATGAGGAGCCACAGAAGAAGGGTGATGCAACTGTGCCTGAGAAGAAGGATGAGGGGCCAAAGCAACCAAGTGGAGAAGGCTCAACTGCAATGCAACAGACGCAGGATCCACTTGCGGATCAAGAGAAAGAGAAAGGCACACCTACACCAGCACCACTACCTTCGAGGATTCCTTATCCTCAGAGGTTGAAGAAAGAGGACGACCAGAAATAATTCACCAAATTTTTGGAGATGCTACGGAAGGTGCAGATCAACATCCCGTTTGCAGAGGCACTCTCACAAATGCCTCTGTACGCGAGATTCATGAAGGAGTTTCTGACAAAGAAGAAGCGGATGCTCACTGAGGAGACATTCCCGATAGCGGAGAAGTGCAACAACATCATCAAATCCAACCTTCCACCAAAGCTGAAGGATCCAGGTAGCTTCACCATCTCAGTTAGCATAGGCAAGAAGTATTCAGGTAAGGCTCTCTGTGACTTAGGAGCTAGCGTAAACATTATGCCATTGTCTGTGTGTGAAGCATTGAACTTAGGAGCGGTTAAGCCTACCCCGACATTACTTCAGTTAGCTGATAGAACCACCCTCCGCCCATATGGAGTGGTGGAAGATATTCTGGTTAAGGTGAAAGATTTTATCCTGCCCCTAGATTTCATGATCTTAGACATAGAAGAGGATGAAAATATTCCTCTAATTTTTGGAAGGCCATTCTTGGCCACAGCAGGGGCAGTGATTGATGTGCCTAGGGGAGAAGTAATTCTCCGAGTGAATGGTGAGCAAACTACAATTAAATTTTTTGAAAAACCACTAGTCACCGCGGAGAACTTCGCCCCACTAATGTGCATTCAACACTCGAATGGAGAGAGTGTTGGAAAGAAGTGGAAAAGCAAGGTGCCACCCTTGAAAGGATCTTGGCAACCACCCTAACCTCTGAAAAGAGGTGACACGTCAGGCTTGTGACGTTAAACAAGTGCTTGTTGGGAGGCAACCAAATTTTAAGTACCTCCCTTAGATTTTATTTTTTTAGGGTAGTTTAGTTTTAGGTTGTTTTATAAAAAAAAGAAGTAGTTGTAAGAACTACAATCGGTGGGTGAAATAACTAGGAGACACTAGGAAAACACCTAGAAGGAGGGGTTGAATAGGTGTGTTAGAGAAACCTTGAAAGATTTTCGAAAGAAACGAATCGAAACGATTAAAACAAATGATTTTTACAAAAATCTCAGCATTTAATCGATTAACAAATCTTATTAATCGATTAACACTTTAAAAAACACTTAGTTAATCGATTAATCAAACAGGTTAATCGATTATTTACGAAAGCTTGATTTTGGTTAATCGATTAACACTTTTAGTTAATCGATTAATCACTGTTAAAACTGAAAAATCACTTTTCAATCAAATACGAAAATCAATCAATTAACACATATGATCAGAGATTAAGCGGAATTGATTAACACCAATATTCTTATTGATTACCTAGGTTATGAAAATGATTTTCCCCAAATCAATTTGCACAATTAAGATTCAATTCAATCAATTATGAAAATCAATCTTTTCTAGGTTTTCAACCAAGAACAATATTGATATGACTTGAATGTAAAGAGTTAAAGGAATAGAGATACGACACAGAGATTTATCCTGGTTCACTTTCATCCGCTTGAAAGCTACATCCAGTCCCCTCTTCAACCAAGAGAGATTCTTCACTATGAGGAATTAGAGTTCTCAAATTACAAGTAAATGCCTCTCAAGACTCACTTCTTGATAGCCTCCAAGAAATACCACACTCTTGTCTTGCAACCCTATTGAATCTAATCTAACCTCTTCCCTTGCTTGTTGATATCCCCACAACAAGTCTTCCAATTGCTTTGAGATGCTTCAAAGACTTCCACTTGCTTGATGATGCCTCACACCAAGACTTCCAATTGCTTGTTATCACAACAAGACTTCCAAGATAACTTTGCTTGATGAACAACCACCAAGGCTTCCTTTGTTGTAGATAGCTTGCCTCCTTGCAATGATTACAACCAAATTGAAAACAATAACAATCCTATGAATCTCTTTCAATAGCTATGAAAATATCAACATAAGAGACTCAAAGATTCTTGATCAAAGAATGTACAAATAGAAAGCTTTGATCTATGAAAGTGAGAGAGAATAGTGTGGCTTTGATCTTTGTAAAATTGATATGAAAATTGTTCTAATGTGTTCTAATGATTCACTAAGGTTAGGAAAAGATTTATATAGAATACCCAAAAGTTAGTAACATTAAAAACTGATTTTGAGAAGTGAAAAACGTATTTTAAAAACCAGTACTGCAGGTGTTAATCGATTAACAAAATTTGTTAATCGATTAAACACTGTTAAAAACATGTTAATCGATTAACCACTCCTCTTAATCGATTAACCACTGCTAAATTCAATTAAAAACTTGTTTTCTCAAAACTAAACCTTTTCTTTCAAACCTTTAAGCCACCTATTGTTTTTAGTTTAAGTGAAAACTCAAATTATGACATAATCATGACCTTGGTAGAGATTCACTACCCTCTAAAGACTCTACCCAAACTCATTAAAATAAAAGACTCAAATTAAAGATATTACAATTAAACACAAATTGAATCTTCATGAGCTCGCTCTCTCTTCATCATTTGTTGTTTGTTGTTGATTGATGAACTTCTTCATACTTGAGCTTGATCACAAACACTTGTAGCTTGTTCAAAACCTTTGTCATTATCAAAACGTTCTCACTGGATCTAACAATCTCCCCCTTTTTGAAAATGACAAACATGTTTTGAATTTGTTTGAAGTTGTTGATGCTTGAACCATTTGATCACTTGGTGAGACTCTTGCTCCCCCTCAATAAATGCTTTTGACATTTGAAATCCAATTGAGATAAGCTTGATTCTCCCCCTATCTTCAACAACTTTGCTCAACCTATATAAAAAACTACAAAACAACCCTTTCTCCCCCTTTTGGCATTATCAAAAAGTAATATATACCAATTGTACATTTTCAATACCAATTGAAATATAAAATACTAAGCCAAAATAAGAGAAATTATAACATTCATTTCTTCACAACATTGATACCAACTAATCAATGATACCAAATGTAAAACTAATGAACTATACTTTGAAATGTGATACCAATTGGAGAGAAATATAACAATGAAATATAATACCAATTGTAACTAAAGAGTTATCATATCACTTAACAAAATAAGATATCAATTGTAAAGAAATATCACAATAATCACAATAACATGATAAACATCTAACAATCACACCATGATACCAATTATGAATTTTGTAGAAATAATATCAATTGTCAAAGACTAATAGCAAGATTAGAATATACCAAATGTAAGTCCAATTGTGAATGCTTGCTATCTCTTGTAAGAAATTCACTTGATACCAATTGTGAATATTCAACAATATCAATTGTACCAAAAATGTAGGAGTTTCACTTGAGATTTGAAGAAGCAAATAATGAATAACACTTGTAAGCCTTTTGCTCTTCAATCACACCTACAAAACAATCATGCTTTGCTTTTTGGTATCCAAATGGTTTTGGATCCATTTTTGTTAGTTAAGGGACTCTCACCCTTCTTAACCCAAACAAAATTTCCTTTAGGTATACCATGCACTTTAATATAACACACATTTGAAGTATGTCCATGAGTGCCACAATAGAAACATGTTGGTGCATTTGAAAAATCAACTTTAGAAAAATCAACAACATTTCTATGAGATTTACTCTTAGCATTAGCATAACCCAAACCAAACTTGTTTGAATTTTCTCTTTGAAAATTTAACAATGTGCGTAATTTAATATCACCACTTGTGAAACTTGCAAGCTTATTTTTCAAAATAGCATTTTCATCTTTAAGCAACTTGCAATTTTCACAATCAACGACAATATTCAATCTACTAGCACAATTACAAGAAGAACTAGCATATATAAGATCAAGAGTTTCATTTTGAAGATTAAGCTCATCAACTTGTTTTTGAAGTTCTAAAATCTCTTGTTGATGTTTCAAAATGAGCTTCTTCCTTTCAATGTTTTTCAAAGCTAGTTTCTTAAGATGTTCATGCATTTCTTCATAAGCATTATATAAAATTTCATATTTGGAAGAAATTTCGGATTTAGTTTCACTTACATCGCTTTGGTCGCTTTGTTCACTTGATTCATCATTTGAACTTTCCTCTTCATCTACTAGAGCTATCAAGTTGAGACAAGCGGCTTCTTCATCATCCGAAGAACTATTTGATGTGCTTTTCTTGTCTTCTTCGTCATCACTATTCCAAACTATGTATGCCCTTTTGTGTTTTGCATTTTTCTTCTCTTTCTCATTCTTCTTGATATACTTAGAGTATGAGTACTTGAGATGACCGGATTTTCCGCATTCATGGCAAACCACTCCTTCTTTTGTTGTCTTGGTCTTGTAGTGTGGGGAATTCTTCTCTTTACTTTTGTCTTTGTTCAACCTTCCTTTTCTCCTTAGAAGCTTGCTAAAATTTCTTAGTAAAAGTTTCATCTCTTCTTCATCAATGTCCGAATCGGAATCTTCATTATCATTACTATTGGAACTATCTTCCTTTTTATATGAACTTTTGGCTTTAAGAGCAATTCCTTTTCTTTCCTTGTACTTATCCGACTCTTCATGCATATGCAAACTTTCAAGCTCCATTTCATGTTCTTGAAGCTTTCCGAAAAGTGTAGCTAAGTCCATGGTGTCCAAGTCCTTTGATTCAACAATTGCGGTAACCTTAGGTTGCCATTCCCTACTTAGACATCTTAAAACTTTGTTAACAAGTACACAATTCATGAAAGTTTTTCCAAGAGCAATGACATGATTAATAATATGAGTAAAATGTTTTTGCATAATACATATAGATTCATTAGGCAACATACGAAACAATTCATATTCATGCATCAAAGAATTTAATCTAGCACACCTAACTTCACTAGTGCCTTCATGTGTGACTTGCAAGGTGTCCCACATTTGTTTGGCATTATGACATTGGGAGACTCTAAAGAACTCATCATAAGATAGAGCGGAGGTGATGATATTCTTTGCTTTTAAATCATATTGAATTTTCATTTTATCATCATTAGTCCGCTTATCTTTGGGGGTAAGTTGAGATACACCTTCTACTTGTTTTGAGGGAATATGAGGACCATTCTCAATGGCTTCCCAAATGTTCATGTCTATGGCTTCTATAAAAATTCTCATTCAAACTTTCCAATAAGCATAACCCTCTCCACCAAACATAGGAGGGCGGCTAATTGAATCACCTTCACCACCAAAGGGATTCGTAGAACCCATTGTAGTTTCCTCAAGGATCTTAACGAAAAAGCTCTATGCTCGTGTCTTTCGACCGAGCTCTGATACCAATTGTAAGAACTACAATCGGTGGGTGAAATAACTAGGAGACACTAGGAAAACACCTAGAAGGAAGGGTTGAATAGGTGTGTTAGAGAAACCTTGAAAGATTTTCGAAAGAAACGAATCGAAACGATTAAAACAAATGATTTTTACAAAAATCTCAGCATTTAATCGATTAACAAATCTTATTAATCGATTAACACTTTAAAAAACACTTAGTTAATCGATTAATCAAACAGGTTAATCGATTATTTACGAAAGCTTGATTTTGGTTAATCGATTAACACTTTTAGTTAATCGATTAATCACTGTTAAAACTGAAAAATCACTTTTCAATCAAATACGAAAATCAATCAATTAACACATATGATCAGAGATTAAGCGGAATTGATTAACACCAATATTCTTATTGATTACCTAGGTTATGAAAATAATTTTCCCCAAATCAATTTGCACAATTAAGATTCAATTCAATCAATTATGAAAATCAATCTTTTCTAGGTTTTCAACCAAGAACAATATTGAAATGACTTGAATGTAAAGAGTTAAAGGAATAGAGATACGACACAGAGATTTATCCTGGTTCACTTTCATCCTCTTGAAAGCTACATCCAGTCCCCTCTTCAACCAAGAGAGATTCTTCACTATGAGGAATTAGAGTTCTCAAATTACAAGTAAATTCCTCTCAAGACTCACTTCTTGATAGCCTCCAAGAGATACCACACTCTTGTCTTGCAACCCTATTGAATCTAATCTAACCTCTTCCCTTGCTTGTTGATATCCCCACAACAAGTCTTTCAATTGCTTTGAGATGCTTCAAAGACTTCCACTTGCTTGATGATGCCTCACACCAAGACTTCCAATTGCTTGTTATCACAACAAGACTTCCAAGATAACTTTGCTTGATGAACAACCACCAAGGCTTCCTTTGTTGTAGATAGCTTGCCTCCTTACAATGATTACAACCAAATTGAAAACAATAACAATCCTATGAATCTCTTTCAATAGCTATGAAAATATCAACATAAGAGACTCAAAGATTCTTGATCAAAGAATGTAAAAATAGAAAGCTTTGATCTATGAAAGTGAGAGAGAATAGTGTGGCTTTGATCTTTGTAAAATTGATATGAAAATTGTTCTAATGTGTTCTAATGATTCACTAAGGTTAGGAAAAGATTTATATAGAATACCCAAAAGTTAGTAACATTAAAAACTGATTTTGAGAAGTGAAAAACGTATTTTAAAAACCAGTACTGCAGGTGTTAATCGATTAACAAAATTTGTTAATCGATTAAACACTGTTAAAAAAATGTTAATCGATTAACCACTCCTCTTAATCGATTAACCACTGCTAAATTCAATTAAAAACTTGTTTTCTCAAAACTAAACCTTTTCTTTCAAACCTTTAAGCCACCTATTGTTTTTAGTTTAAGTGAAAACTCAAATTATGACATAATCATGACCTTGATAGAGATTCACTACCCTCTAAAGACTCTACCCAAACTCATTAAAATAAAAGACTCAAATTAACGATATTACAATTAAACACAAATTGAATCTTCATGAGCTCGCTCTCTCTTCATCATTTGTTGTTTGTTGTTGATTGATGAACTTCTTCATACTTGAGCTTGATCACAAACACTTGTAGCTTGTTCAAAACCTTTGTCATTATCAAAACGTTCTCACTGGATCTAACAGTAGTACAGGTCCATTCGCGCCCAGGCGTGGTGAATTTCACGCCCGGGCGTGACAGGGGAGTTTTACATTTAAGTTTGGGGTGTGAACCCATTTGCTCCCATTAGATCCCAATATGTCACCCCAGACCTGGTACTTTGCAAAAATAATGTCCTATTTTTCTAGGTAGTTTTTAATTTTTATTTTGTAGTTTTAGGTTAGATTAGTTTGCTTGAGGACAAGCCAACATCTAAGTTTGGGGGAGTGGACAAAATAAAAATTAATTTTTTAGATCTTAATTTTTCTCCCATTATTTAGTGTTGGTTTGTGTTCTTGGTAGAAGTAGGTAATTATTCTAGACTTTTGACTATTTTTCTGATGATAGGTGTAAATACTTAGTTTAGGATTAGACTCATTGACTTTTGACACTAATTGATTGAGCTGTAAATGTAAGGTCCTGTATTTTTATAAACAAAATAAATTATGTAAATAAATAAATGTGTTGAATAAAATAATGATTTTTCTGAAATTAAGACATTTTACTCGAGTATTGTAGAGGGTACTCGAGTATAATCACTATCTGTTTGAAAATTTGAATTTTGAGTCAAAAGACTCGAGTATGTCAGAAAAGACTCGAGTGTTCTTGAGTTTTTGAAATATACTCGAGTAGAAAGAAAAAGACTCGAGTAAATCGAGCAGTCTGGCTAAATGTATAAGTTGGTTTTATAATTAATTTCGCACCAAAACGCGGTTTCTTGACGTGACAAGCATAGAGCTGAACCTTACTTCGAGTTGAAGTACTCTTAGACTATAAATTGATGCTTGGGTGAAGCCTCAACACCTCTGAAGTTCCAAAACCCGAATTTGACCAGAAATTTCCCTGTTTTACAGAGTTCACTTTGATCCCTTTGTTCTCTCTCAATCCTCACTCATTTTCCTTGAAACCTAAACACAAACTGAAGTTCTGATTCCATTCTTGAATTAGAACTCGAAATCACTTCAAATAGCCTTCTGAAGATCAGGTTCTAGGCCTACAAAGTTGGAGGTTCAAAACTGAGAAAAAAAGAGTAACATTCAGTCTCAAGTATTCATCTTCATTGAAATCGTTTGGTAAATTCATGGATTCTTTTCGTGTCAAACTTGTTTCTGATTAAAGTTAGTATATCCTAGTTTCTGAAACTAACTTGTTTCATTCTTTTCATGCCAAATCCGTGGTGAAATCTGTGGCCAAAGTCAGTCTGTTCAACTCTTTTTCACCAAGTCTAGAATTTGGATTTTTGATCCAACCGATTTCTCTGTCGTTTTACTTGTTGATTAGCTTCTCTAAGGTAAGGGAGGAGTTATCTAAATACTAGAATGAGTTATTTCAAGCTGGAAATGTAGGAACCTCATATGGTTCATCAAGGGGTGAAGTTTGAATTGGGAATATGACATAGAGGTCATAAACCCAAGTTTTTATAAACCAAACATGTCTAAATGGACCTAATGATGCTCACTGGATCAATTTTCGAAGTTAAAAACAAAAGGAAATGAAAATCATATGTGAAATGGTTATTTGCTAAGTTTATGTTGATTTTGTGATTTATTGCATTTGATGTTGTTTCAATATTGATTACATGTTCTAACATGTTTATTTTATGTATCTAAGTTACTGTTTTGCATAAAAGTGGAAAGGAAAGGCTCTGAACTCGAATTGGCATTATAAAGTGCAGAAACTGGTGCTGCTGCTGCTAAAACACTCGAGTAATTGAAGAAAGACTCGAGTATTCTGGAAAATGGGAAGAACACTCGAGTATTTCTTGAAGGACTCGAGTAATTTTACATGAACACTCGAGTAGGTGAAGAACTACTCGAGTAATTTAAATAATTTTCAGAAAATCTTTACTTCTTTATGAAGTAATTAAAGATTAACTCGTCTAAACTCCTATATGCTTAAATTTTAATTTCTGCTCTTAATATCTATAGATTTAATCCCATTGGTTGATTTTATCCTGGATGAGTCCTACTGGAAATTTATTCAGTGGTTGACATATTCGGACAGGATGTCCCAATGGAGGTGCGTACACCCATTTGGTTGATTTTATTCCCACATCCCAGTGGAAGTTTTTACCCACTTGGTTGATATTTTGGGAGTCCTAGATGGGGTCGTTGCACAAATTAATGACAACGTAATTAAATTCCTATTGTATAAAACCATCACAAAGTGGCTGGGCCGCTGATGGAATTTTTGGAAAGCACAAGCACCAGTTAATGCAAAAATGAAAAGATGGTTATAAGCAAGAAGGATTATGAATTTTGGGTCTCTATATTGGAGGCATGATATTCAAAGATATGAATTAAAAGAGAAAAAGACAATGAACAATTATGTGACATTGACATGCATGGAGATGCAGGGAAGAGCACAACCTTCTGGAGCAGTTAGTCTTCCGGCTCCGGCAGAGATTTGTAGCAAGTGTCGACGCTCTCATCCTAGTCAAGAATGCTGGAGGGACAAGCCACCAGTCTGTTTCAATTGTGGAGGGACCGGCCACATCGCCCGTGCGTGCCGCCAACCCCCGCGTCAAAGCAACCAAGGACAAGGAAGCAAACCTTGGGTCAATGGAAAGGTGTTCACGATGTTTGGAGAGGAAGCAAAGCAGGCCGACAACCTTGTGCAAGGTAACCATTTCCTCAATGGCATGCCTTGTCGCTTTTTATTTGATTCCGGAGCAACGCATTCCTTCATCTCGGAGGAATGTGTCAAGCGTTTAAATTTGTCTGTCTCGGAGACCCCGTTTAAACTGAGTGTGTCTACCCCCACGAATGCTCATGTTGTTGCATCAAGAGCATGTGTCGGTTGTGTAGTTAGCATAAGAGATCAGATTTCTCGAATAAATCTGATTTGTTTGCCGTTGTCCAATATCGATGTCATTTTGGGCATGGATTGGATGGCATCCAACCATGTAGTAATCGACTGCAAGGTTCGAACGATCATCTTTCCTGGTGAGAAGTCGCCGGCCAAGCAACCTGGAGGTTATGTGTGCCTATTTTCAACCATCGCTGAAGAAAAGAAAGAGGAAGCAAAGATCGAAGATATTCCGGTTATTCGAGAGTTTCCCGAAGTGTTTCCCGATGAAGTGCCCGGTTTGCCGCCGCATCGAGAGATAGAATTCAGTATTGACCTAGTCCCCGGTACTGGCCCTATCTCTATCGCCCCTTATCGTATGGCTCCAGCAGAATTAGCTGAATTAAAGAAGCAAGTGGAGGACTTGTTAGAAAAGCAGTTCATCAGACCAAGTGTGTCGCCTTGGGGAGCGCCGGTTTTATTCGTGAAGAAGAAGGATGGATCAATGAGGATGTGCATTGATTATAGGCAACTCAACAAGGTTACCATCAAGAACAAGTATCCGTTGCCAAGAATCGACGATTTGATAGATCAAGTGAGTGGAGCATCGGTATTTTCAAAGATTGATCTGAGGTCAGGATATCATCAGATCAGAGTTAAGGAGGAAGATATACCGAAGACTGCTTTTCGGTCACGATATGGACACTACGAGTATGTAGTGATGCCATTTGGGTTGACCAACGCTCCAGCAATATTCATGGATTACATGAATAGAGTGTTCCGACCCTACCTGGATTCCTTCGTCGTGGTGTTTATCGATGATATTCTCATCTATTCGAAGAATCCGAAAGAGCACGCTAATCATTTGAAGATTATTTTGGAGACCTTGAAGGAGAAGAAATTATATGCTAAGCTGGCCAAGTGTGAATTTTGGCTTGAAAAAGTCAATTTCTTGGGTCATATAATTTCAAAGGATGGTGTGGCTGTGGACCCGGTCAAAGTAGAAGCAGTTTTGCAATGGGAAAGACCAAAGACGGTTACTGAAATAAGAAGTTTTCTGGGGTTAGCTGGATATTATCGGAAGTTTATCGAAGGTTTTTCCAAGTTGGCTCTTCCGTTGACTCGTTTGACCCGGAAAGAGCAACCTTTTGTCTGGGATGAGAAGTGTGAAGTTAGCTTCCAGACGTTGAAGGACAAGTTAACATCATCTCCAGTGTTAACTTTGCCCGATCCTAGGAAAAGCTTCGATGTTTATTGTGATGCATCTCGACAAGGTTTGGGTTGTGTCTTGATGCAAGAAGGGAAAGTTGTTGCTTATGCATCTCGTCAGCTGAAGGTGCATGAAGGGAACTATCCTACTCATGACTTGGAATTGGCTGCCATTGTCTTTGCTTTGAAGATTTGGAGACATTACCTGTATGGTAATACGTTCCAAGTATTCAGCGACCATAAAAGTTTGAAGTATCTCTTCGACCAAAAGGAACTGAATATGAGGCAACGTAGGTGGATGGAATTCCTGAAGGATTATGAATTCGAATTGCATTACCACCCCGGCAAAGCTAATGTTGTAGCCGACGCTCTCAGTAGGAAGATGTTGCACATGAGTACGATGATGATAAAGGAAGCTCAGCTAATTGAAGAATTCCGCAACTTGAATTTGGCAATTCAGTTCAAGCCGAGCTGCGTCAAGTTAGGAATGTTGCAAATCACAAATGAGTTTGAGGGTCAAGTTCGAAACCTTCAATAAGCGGACGAGGAGCTTCTAGAGAAGAAAAGATTAGGAATGGAAGGAGTGGAACCGGAATTCCAATTAGGATCTGATGGTATTTTGAGATTCCGGGATCGGATCTGCATCCCGGCAAATCAAGAATTAAGAAGAGTTGTATTAGAGGAAGCCCACAAGAGCAAGCTGAGTATGCATCCTGGATCAACGAAGATGTATCAAGACCTGAAGAGGATGTTTTGGTGGCCCGGACTAAAGAGGGATGTTGCGTCTTACGTAGCGTCTTGCCTTGTCTGCCAAAAGGCGAAGATTGAGCATAAGAAGCCTGGAGGAGAACTACAACCTTTAAGCATACCAGAATGGAAGTGGGATGGAATAGCTATGGATTTCGTAAGTGGTTTTCCAAGAACAAGAGAAAGCTTTGATGCAATTTGGGTTGTGGTTGATCGCTTAACGAAGTCTGCACATTTCATTCCCATCAACATGCAGTATCCGTTGGAGAAGCTTGCAAGGTTGTACATTAAGGAGATTGTTAGATTGCACGGAATTCCCTCGAGTATTGTATCGGATCGTGATCCCCGTTTCGTGTCCCGGTTCTGGCAGAGTTTACATCAGGCATTGGGAACGCAGTTGAGGATGAGTTCCGCCTATCACCCTCAAACCGATGGTCAATCGGAAAGGACGATTCAATCCTTGGAAGACCTGCTTCGAGCGTGTGTTCTGGAATATCAAGAAGGGTGGGATCAGTTATTGCCGCTTGTGGAATTCACCTACAATAATAGTTATCACGCAAGCATCGGTATGGCCCCGTACGAAGCCCTCTATGGAAGGAAGTGTAGAACCCCGCTATGTTGGTTCCAAGTGGGGGAGAATGCTCTCATCGGACCTGAATTAGTTCAAGAAACGACTGAAAAGGTAAGGACTATCCAAGAGAAGATGAAGATCGCTCAAAGTCGCCAGAAGAGCTATGCCGACCAACGAAGATCCAAGCTCGAATTTCAAGAAGGAGATCATGTATTCCTGCGGGTTGTGCCAACGACTGGAATTGGAAGGGTAATGAAGCCAAGGAAGCTATCTCCTAAGTTCATCGGCCCTTATCAGATTTTGAAACGAGTAGGCCCTGTCGCGTATCAGATCGCCCTACCCCCATTTTTGTCCAACCTGCACAATGTTTTCCATGTCTCTCAGCTTCGCAAATTTATCCAAGATCCATCTTCGATTGTGCAATTGCAACAAGATTTGATACCGCTGAAAGAAAATCTCACGTTTGATCTTGGACCCGTGAGAATAGAGGATAGAAGGATTAAGAAGCTGCGAGGGAAAGAGATTCCGTTAGTACGAGTTCTCTGGGGGCAAGGTGGAGTGTCTGACTCCACATGGGAATTAGAGTCTAAGATGAGGGATGAATATCCACATCTATTTTTGTAAATCGGAATTTCGGGGACGAAATTCTATGTAAGTGGGGTAGGATGTAAGGTCCTGTATTTTTATAAACAAAATAAATTATGTAAATAAATAAATGTGTTGAATAAAATAATGATTTTTCTGAAATTAAGACATTTTACTCGAGTATTGTAGAGGGTACTCGAGTATAATCACTATCTGTTTGAAAATTTGAATTTTGAGTCAAAAGACTCGAGTATGTCAGAAAAGACTCGAGTGTTCTTGAGTTTTTGAAATATACTCGAGTAGAAAGAAAAAGACTCGAGTAAATCGAGCAGTCTGGCTAAATGTATAAGTTGGTTTTATAATTAATTTCGCACCAAAACGCGGTTTCTTGACGTGACAAGCATAGAGCTGAACCTTACTTCGAGTTGAAGTACTCTTAGACTATAAATTGATGCTTGGGTGAAGCCTCAACACCTTTGAAGTTCCAAAACCCGAATTTGACCAGAAATTTCCCTGTTTTACAGAGTTCACTTTGATCCCTTTGTTCTCTCTCAATCCTCACTCATTTTCCTTGAAACCTAAACACAAACTGAAGTTCTGATTCCATTCTTGAATTAGAACTCGAAATCACTTCAAATAGCCTTCTGAAGATCAGGTTCTAGGCCTACAAAGTTGGAGGTTCAAAACTGAGAAAAACAGAGTAACATTCAGTCTCAAGTATTCATCTTCATTGAAATCGTTTGGTAAATTCATGGATTCTTTTCGTGTCAAACTTGTTTCTGATTAAAGTTAGTATATCCTAGTTTCTGAAACTAACTTGTTTCATTCTTTTCATGCCAAATCCGTGGTGAAATCTGTGGCCAAAGTCAGTCTGTTCAACTCTTTTTCACCAAGTCCAGAATTTGGATTTTTGATCCAACCGATTTCTCTGTCGTTTTACTTGTTGATTAGCTTCTCTAAGGTAAGGGAGGAGTTATCTAAATACTAGAATGAGTTATTTCAAGCTGGAAATGTAGGAACCTCATATGGTTCATCAAGGGGTGAAGTTTGAATTGGGAATATGACATAGAGGTCATAAACCCAAGTTTTTATAAACCAAACATGTCTAAATGGACCTAATGATGCTCACTGGATCAATTTTCGAAGTTAAAAACAAAAGGAAATGAAAATCATATGTGAAATGGTTATTTGCTAAGTTTATGTTGATTTTGTGATTTATTGCATTTGATGTTGTTTCAATATTGATTACATGTTCTAACATGTTTATTTTATGTATCTAAGTTACTGTTTTGCATAAAAGTGGAAAGGAAAGGCTCTGAACTCGAATTGGCATTATAAAGTGCAGAAACTGGTGCTGCTGCTGCTAAAACACTCGAGTAATTGAAGAAAGACTCGAGTATTCTGGAAAATGGGAAGAACACTCGAGTATTTCTTGAAGGACTCGAGTAATTTTACATGAACACTCGAGTAGGTGAAGAACTACTCGAGTAATTTAAATAATTTTCAGAAAATCTTTACTTCTTTATGAAGTAATTAAAGATTAACTCGTCTAAACTCCTATATGCTTAAATTTTAATTTCTGCTCTTAATATCTATAGATTTAATCCCATTGGTTGATTTTATCCTGGATGAGTCCTACTGGAAATTTATTCAGTGGTTGACATATTCGGACAGGATGTCCCAATGGAGGTGCGTACACCCATTTGGTTGATTTTATTCCCACGTCCCAGTGGAAGTTTTTACCCACTTGGTTGATATTTTGGGAGTCCTAGATGGGGTCGTTGCACAAATTAATGACAACGTAATTAAATTCCTATTGTATAAAACCATCACAAAGTGGCTGGGCCGCTGATGGAATTTTTGGAAAGCACAAGCACCAGTTAATGCAAAAATGAAAAGATGGTTATAAGCAAGAAGGATTATGAATTTTGGGTCTCTATATTGGAGGCATGATATTCAAAGATATGAATTAAAAGAGAAAAAGACAATGAACAATTATGTGACATTGACATGCATGGAGATGCTCCGATTTTGATTGTGGAATCTGGTATAGGTAGAAGTATTCCGCAGCCCTGAGATAGCTGTGATGCCATAGCACGAAGATGCTGTGATGATTTGGATTCCGTAACATGAAAATGTTATGATGGCCAAATTCCCAATCAAATCGTGACGCCTGGGTTGTGAATACGCTCCGGTTTGATGAACCATAGGATTATGAATATCCCGAGCCTGAGATACTCGGATGCCGAACCGCGTAGCATGAATGGAGAGTAGGCATGCATCACGAAACTAAATGAAATATTATAAAAGACAGTTTGAGCATATACATATGCATTTATTATTGCTATCTGGAAACTTGTGCTTGTTATTTCTAGCCTCTGTTATGCTCATTTGTTATTGGGTTTAGCTATGACTCACTCCTAATCCCTTGTTGTAGGTCATGGCCAGGAACATGATTTGCGTGGAGATGAGGCCGCTCCCTAATGGGGAGTGGAACTGCGAGGATCATCGGGCCATCTATGAGGGAGACGTGGAAGTTATTTTCCGTCACCCGAACCCATGGTCCCGAATGCGTCCGCGTAGGACGAGAATCCCAATGATGTACATTATGCACATTCCGCCCAATTTTGTGTTTCGGCATGGAACACCACCACCACCGCCAAGACGTTTTCCGAGACGCACCCTCCCACCAAGTCCATCACCCTCTGAAGAAAGAATTATTTTGGAGGTTCCTGCTCCCTCTCGTCCTTCCACTAGAGCCCGATCTCGGACTCCGGTATATGTGCCATCTGAACCGGCACATGAAGAGGAGGAGGAGGAGGAGGATCCGATAGAGGATGAGGATCCGGTGGAGGATGCTGACCCGGTGGCTGATGATGATTTCATGGACAACTCAACCGGTAGTCAGTGGGGAACTGATGATTGAGTTGAGTTGGGATGTTGGAATGTGGATAGTGCTACTCATCAGGTTTCTCTTATCTATTTGATATTTTGAGTTCCGAACCAGTTGCTCAAGGTTATTATAAATTTTGTTGTAAGATATGTAATATAATGTAATGACCTAGAGTACTTAAGTTAAACCTAGTGTTGATAGTTTTAATGTAATGGAAATGTACTTTCCTTTTTATGAAATATAATATGAATAGTTTCTTTCATGATAATTGATTTTATAATTTCCGCAAAGACTCGATAATGGATGATGACTGACTTTTAGTTTTAGAAAAAAAAAAATGGTCGAATTTTCTAAGAATGAATATTAAGTTTTGGAATAAAAGTTGGGTCGTCACAGTAAATATTTTTGAAACTTGGTTATTTTGATAAACTTTTTAAGAATTTGTGATTAGTGAACTGACCTTTATCCTAGTGAGTTATTTGAGCCTATACACTAAAGGGGTATTTGATTTATTGAATTATTCTGATTTGAGACCCCTAATTCTTTCATGAGTGTTGTTCACTTTGATTTTGTGTTCTAGAACTTGACCGGTGACCATTTTGAAATTGATATTTGATTGCATGCATTAAGATGATTAAGGCACTTAGGATGTGTTTTTGTGGCCTTCAACTGTTTTGTATTGATTATATATTCCCTTAGTTGCCCATTTTTGAGCCTTATTATTATGATTTTTCTTTGGTACCCTGCATCTATTGTACATATTACTTTTGTGAGTACCTTGGGTATTTTGAATGAGCAATTGAGAGAATGACTCAAGATTAGTGAAAGTAATTGGTGAAAAGTGTTATGAGTTCTATTCCTCTTCCAAGTGAAAAAAAGAAAAGAAAAAGAAATAATAAATGTAAAGGAAGAGAATAGAAGGAAAAAAATTGAAAAACAAAAGAAGAATAAAATGTTCCTGATGTGAGTGTGAGTCTTTATTGTATTCATTGTTCATTCATGGTTTTTGAGGGAAGCTTGCTTTTGTAAATATTTTTGCGAGTTAGCCTTTGTTTTATCCCTTCTTTCTTTTATCCCACCTTACACTTGTAGTCATGGCCTCATTACAACCCATTTAAGACCTTTTGATTTTTGCATGTATTCAATAATTTCAGTGGAGATATTGGTCTATGGTCAAGCATATGGTAACACATTGTTATTGTATGAACTTGAGTGAATTATATATATATAACCCTTGATACACATGAGAGATACACACTGTGAGGTTGAGAGTGTTCACTAGTCATTAGTTCTTTTGGAGTTTGTTTCTCTAACCAAGTTTTAATTGTATGAATTGCTTGTGAAAATAAGTGTCTGAGTCTGTGAGTCGAAGTCCTAGATTAGGTGTGTACATTTTGATTTAGAGGGTAGTCTTGTGTTTTAGAATTTTTATTTTACTTTTGCCTGGGACATGCAAAATACTAAGTTTGGGGGAGTGATTTGGGTCCAATATATGATGTTTTGAGCATGAATTTGACTCCCTTTTACTATGGATTTGACTTGTTTCTCTTGTAAATTTAGGACTTTTTGTATAGTTTTTAGGAAGTTAGGTAATTTAGAATCCTTTGAATGTTTTGATCCGTTTTGGGTATGTTTCAGGTACTTTTGGAGCTTAATTGAAGAAAATAAATATGGAGCTGAAAAGAGGATGAAAGCACCTTGAAAACGACGCAAGAACGGAGCGAAACGGAGCCAGAAATCAAGTTGCATGCCTAGGCGCATGGAACCCGCGCCCAGGCGCGCTAGCAGTGGTCATCCAGCAATCAGATGCCTGGCGCGCGAACATCGAGGAGGCCCAATTGGGCTGAATTCTGATGCGTTTTTCATGGGTTTTCTTAGGATTTCGTTTTAGCCTTTAAATATAGGTTTTAGAACTAGGTTAGGCAACTTTTAGAGAGGGAGATTACATAATTTTAGAGAGCTTTAGAAGAGGAGAAGATCAAGGATTGGAAGATCCAAGGTTTTTCCATGGTAATCATGTATTCTTCTATTGCTTTTGTTCTTATTTTCATGATGTGTAACTAAAACCCTTGTGTTAGGAATTGGTGAATTTGTATGGATTAGTTTATTGATTTCATGAATTGATGTTTTTCCGTTTTTAAATCAAGTGTTTGATTGTGTTTTCACTGTTATGCATGGAAGTAATTAATCTATGTTTTGGATCTCTAATTCTTCAATCGAGAGATTAGGAATTAGAATAGGCCTTCAATCAAACAATATAATTATTCAACTTGTAAGGATACTTTTGGATAATTATATAACTTGTTATAAATTCTACTGCTCTTAATAATGGTTATTCAATGGTTTAATCACTTAAGGGATTAAGTGTTATCAAATTGGATAATAAACAGTAATTGCATAAGATGGATCTAGTAATTACTACCTTAGGAATTTGTTCTTGATTTAGGGAAAAACAGAGATTCATGATAAATAAACAACGTCATACAATGAAACCATGTTCCTAACATCTTTCTCAAATTGCTCAACACTTTTATTTAATTTATGTTTTTATTTAATCTTAATTAATTAGTTAGAAACCTATAGATTTTACTTTTAACTACTCTTTGGTGAGAATTAATTGAACAATTTGCAATCCCTGAGGGACGATATCTGATCTTATTGACTATATTTCTTTTCGATTTAGTATACTTGCTAGAGAGTGAACATGCTCCATGCTTTTTCATGGTCGCTCCTACTGAATCATGTGCTTCCAAATGTAATATGCTGCGACTTGATGTGAACGTGGATGTGCAATGTTCCTTGTGTCATAGTGTTGCCGAAACAAACTATCATCTCTTTATGTTGCTTGTCCGGTGGTTAGAGCTATTTGTTGTGTTCTCTATGACTGGTTGGGCTGTGATAGAGTGAATTTTAACTCTTTAAGTAAATTCTTTCTAAAGCACAATAATTTAGGGAAGACAAATAGAGCATAAATTTCTTTCTTGAAGCACAATAATTTAGGGAAGACAAAGAAGAGCAGAGATTTGATAGGCATGATTTGGATGTGCGTGTGTTTGTTGGACTATCTTGATCATGAGAAATTCTATTATTTTCAATAACGATGAGGTTGATATTCTAGGTTGGGTTGATGCAATTAAGATTAAATCTTGATTTTGGTTCTCTTGTTTGAGCTGTCTAGTTATTTTTTTCTCTCTTATTGGTGCATGCTGCCCATACAATGTATAGATAGAATTGGTTAATTGTGTTGTATTGTGATTCACAGGGTGGGTTTGCTAGGGATCCTGGTAATGTCTTGGTAGGTAGTGTTGGGGTCATTTGTTTTTTGTTGCTTTTGAGTTGTAACTATTGCTTAACATTCTCGTGAGGTAGACTCTTGTATTTCGCTCTTGGTTGGTTTTGGTCTATTTGAGCACATTATTGTGTACCCATATTCAAACCCTGTATAGAAGGTGGGGTTCATGTGTACTATGATGCTTAGATAGATCCCTTGTATTGGAATAAAATCTTTATTGGCTTATAAAAAAAATATATCCTCGACATCACATCAACATGTTCCATACTACCATAGCCTTTCAACATTGGATCAAGGACACAATGTAACAGCCTGATTTTCGTAAGCCAAATATATTTACTTTTACTTATAAAAGTTACAAAAATTGAGGCCAGATTTTTTTTTTTGAAAACATTGTGAATGTGTTCTGAAAACATTATTGATAAGTCCTTGGTGTTCTCAACACCTTTTTTTTGAAAACCGAGTTGTTACTAAAACTAATCTTTACTCACTTAGGTTTCCAAAACATTTGTTAGGAAAACGTTTAGGTTCCATATGGAAATAGTTCTTTGCATTCCACCAAAAGAGATCATTAAACATTTCTCATGAAGGTGTAAAAAGTCGGGCATGCATTAGAATAAGTTAGGTTACATCAAGGGATCATTACTCAGGTAATCCTTAACACACACACTTACTACAATCTAAATTAAACATGCTACTCTTGAGCCACCCTATTGAAGGCAATCGGGTGGAGGTCCTCCTTCTTCCTGGATCCCCTTGTTGCCTTCAAAGAAGATGTCGTTCCTATTGCTGTCCCTGCAGTATTGTGGGACTCCAACTTCTCTCCGTCTCTGGTGGCATAGTTCCACTGTTTCTCATATCGCGCCTTCTCCTTGTAGTTCTTATACCCTCGCACGGTAACTTGCCTCAAGCGAGGCCCCAGATCAGCTCCACTCAGTTGATGTTCCGGGTCGGGTATCACAATCTGAGTGTGGCCAGTCCATACCCAGCTGCTTGGTGTACGCTTCCAACCTCTTCCATACTTACTCCAGGTAGTGATGTCCATGCAGCACTCCATCTGCCCGTTGAAATACTAGCAACACCGATATGCCAACGAACAGGAGAGAGTAAGCGTTCCGAACGACGCATCGTCGACGATGTGGGATTACGATAGGCAAAATAATAGGACCACACAAACACACAATACAACACACAACAATCAAGCATTTTATCATTCATTATTGTTATTATCATTCTCTTTATCACTTTTCATCCTCTTGCCAACATACTCTCGTTAACACACTCTTTCCTTTTTCTTACGCTCATAATCTTAAATAATTTTTTTTTCAGTCTTATCAACTCACATCCTTCCCTTGATTTGGGAAACTACAAAATATCATCACCACATTCTTTCCGTTCTCGGCTATCACTCACGTCTACATCTCCTCGGTCATCCACCCAACCTAGTCGGAAGCAAACAGGAGTACAGGACCTTTACCGTGCGGGCACGACAGCTGTCTCAACACATAAATGGTCCTAGACCAGGAGGACTCTGTTGAAACTGAGTGTTGAAACTCATTGTTTCCCTCTTAGTGTTTTGATGATGACACAACACAATTTATATATGCTTAACAGGTTCAGGTACTTTGAAGATTGTAAAGATGGTTTTCAAGTTGAAGATCTAGCTTTAGGCTTAGATATCTTTGTAAGGCAGTTAATACTCTTAAGCACTTAGAATTATAACCTATGTGATGATGAAATTATTTTTATTGAAAAACCTAGAAGAAGTCTTTTTAAATCTTTTGCTCCAGGAATCTTATTTGTGAAAAATGTTTTGCGAAAACCTTTGGTTACAACCTTTTTCATGAAAAACTATTTTTACATGGAATAATCGATTAACCCTTCTGGTATAACCGATTACTTAATGCAACTTGTAACCAGAGAGAATGTAATGGATTAATTAGGTTCTTGTAATAGATAACTTCCTTGAACTGGTCATTTAGGTGCAAGTAATCGAATACTAGAAACTAATAATCGATTATCTTTCAATGCTGCAACTTTTGTGAAAAACCTGAGAGCATGTAATCGATTATCATGACCAAAGTAATCGATTATTTTATTCAAATTTTGAAAAACGTGCTGAAATCAAACATGATGCCCAAAATGATTTGTTTCCATTTCTGGATGATCTTGCTTTGATTTGTTGGCTGCTTCTTCTACCTTTTTATATTTTCTTTCTTTTTGAATTTTAAAAAGAGAGAGCCTTTTCTTCTTCTCCTTCTCTAAATTCTTTTGAAATTTTTTTGAGAAGAATCATCATCATCATCATAGTATTATAGCCTTGAGTTTGCTTGAGTTTATTTTTTTGCTATAGGACGTTATTGTAGTATCTGGTCTACTTAGAGAGCTTATTGTTAGTTGCACACTTTCTTTCGTGCAAACTCATATCTTTGTAAGGGGTGTGACAGTCTTAGTGTTTAAGGAGTGTTTTCCCTTAGGATAGAACGTGTGTCGCGTTCATAGGGTGAGATAACCTTTGTGTTTTGGGTAGCGCTATACGAATGGTGGGATTCCTAGTAGTTAGGCTATTTGTATTTGAGGTCCCTTGCGAACGGTGGGATTCCTAGTAGCTTGCGGGGCGCTCTGGATGTACTTGGGGACGCAGTTGCGTCTTGGTTTAGTGAAAAGCTCAAGTGGGTCGCTTGAGGACTGGATGTAGGCATTGTTGGCCGAACCAGGATAAAATTCTCCGGTGCATAATTTCCTATATCTTATCTTTTACTTTCCGTACATTTATTTTGTGTAAATCGTATTTTCGTGATTAAAAGTACTTTCAAGATTTAATCTATATTACACGAGGATTGTGATTTTTTTATGTAATGATTTTTTAAATCTATCCCGTGTATATTATGTTTTTCATATTCATAAGTAATATTATTTAAGTTGTTTGCTTAAAAACGTTTTAAATCGTTCTTTAAGTCTTCCGCTCGTTTTAATCTCTGTTATTTTCTAAAAGAACGTTTTATTTCGATTAATTTTCAAAGTTTTGTAAACACCCAATTCACCCCCCCTCTTGGGTGATTCTCGCCAATACCACCAATTATTCCAACAATTGGTATCAGAGCTTCGTGCTCTGGTAACAAGCTTAACCGCTTGAGTTAAAGATCCTTGGTTGATTGGCTTATTGGGATATTTTTTTTGATTTTAAAATGGAGGGTATTTCGTTCGATGAAGCACCAATTTTCAATGGAGAAAATTATTTGTATTGGAGTGCTAGAATGAAATTTTATTTACAATCAATAAATTATCGCTTATGGCTTTCTGTGCAAAATGATTTTGATTTAAATCCAAAAAATGTTTTAAATGAATTTGACAAAAAATGTTTTGCCTTGAACATTCAAGAAATGCAGATGTTAAGGAATGCCTTAAATAATGAAGCATATGCTAAAATCAAGGATTGTCACAATGCTAACTGTATTTGGGATACTTTACACACTTATTATGCTACTGATGATCTTTTGGAAAGTGTAAGTGTTCACAGATGTTGTCAGGAGACCCAGAAAGAGAAAAACTTGAAGGATGAATGGACTCTTACTCATGACAAAGTTTTGAATGATGACACCCATAGCATGAGGAGCAACTCGTCAGATGAAAAAGATGATGATGATTTACAAAAACTGTTTGAAACATTCGTGGTATCATATTTGGAATCAAGTTCTTCAGATAAGGAGTCAGAAGACACTGAAACTGCATCACATTCATACACTCCTCACGAGGTAACTTTAACTGATTCTCATTTCCAAAACCCCCATAGTACTCATAATGTTTTGAGAGATGGTTTGAAAAATAATTTTGACAGTAGCACCTCTACAAGAAATGAAAAATGATTTTTTATTGAAAAAGTGGTTGAGGTTGCTTCTTGTGACTCTCATTGTATCTCAAAATCCCTTTGTTCAAACTCCTTTCTTGACAATTCTAATAAGAATGTGGAAATTCAAAAGTCAAGCAAAGAGGTTAGCAAATGTGATTCTGAGTACAAAGATCACAAGTTTGTGTTTTGCAAAAATGACTTTAGAAAATCCAAAACATCTCCCAAAATCATTATTTGTAACTACTGTGGTCGCTTGGGTCATATTTCTCATTTATGCATGTATAAGAAAAATCAATATATGAGAAATAAAATGAAATGGGTTCCAAAGTTTTCTGAGGAATCTAAATCTAATCCCCCTGGACCCAAAATGAGATGGGTACCAAAAACTTCTTCTTGTAACAGGATGGAACATCATATTTTACCCAAGGAAAAACCAAGAAGGATACTAAGAGACAAATTCATCACATGGTTCCCTTGGATATCTGAAGACAGATGGAGTAACCAAAGAAGTATAGCCCCATCAAGATCAACAGCCTCAAATGGAAGAAATGGAAAGTACATATTAATGAAAAATCATAGAAGGAATTATTGGTCTAGAACAAAGTCACCTTGGCACAAAGCAATTGAGAAAAGGGATCATTGGCCAAAGGCAAAAGCTCCATGGCATACAAAGTCTGAGGTAAACAGGTCATATACCGTTTATAGTTATGATTATTCAAGAACATACTTTGACTATTCCAAGCTATACTAATTTTAGAAAATAAATCATGTGTTGAAAATTTTATCATCACATGATCATCATATCTTGAAAATGTCAAAGAACTTCATAAAATGTTATTTAGTACAAACTTGAGGTAATCAAGTTAGTATCAAATGCATATTATGATTAATCTTGGTATAACTCATACTTATAATAAGCATATGATTTGTTATATTATTTTCTTTGATCTATTTCAGTAAATTAAAGAGCTCATTTGTTTATTATATCAATGTATCTAACTTGAGCATTGGAGATAGCCAGAACTATTTGTTTTGTAGGAAACAGGTCTCTTAAAGGTAAGTTGACCACAAGCTGAATGTCACTAATGGTTCCTGGCATCAGAAATCATGCATCAGAAGTTATTGAAGTTTGTCAGTCAGAAAAGGAGGATTCTGGAAGTTTGTGCAGAAGTAATCGATTACTCTGCAACAGTAATCGATTACCACGTGGATTTTTTGAACCAGTTATGATCAGTTATGAAGAAATAATGGATTAAAGGATCAGAAGAATCGATTAAATCTGCAGCATCATGCAAATCATCAGAGGCATTATAATCGATTAAAGGAGTGGATATAATCGAGTATAAATGTTGCATCAGTTCTGACCAGAGGAGAGATAATCGATTAAAAGCATAAAAGTAATCGATTAATGGAAGAAGTAATCGATTATATCAAGGAAATAATCGATTATCGGCTACAATATCTAAAAATAAAAAAATAAGAGGGAAAAGTGCAGGTCGTGTGGGCCTTTTGACCCAAGTTGACCAAGTGTGGACCACAAGTTGAATAAACCCTAGCCACATATGTTATTACACTCTCTCTCTTCCCATAAAAAAAATCCTACGGCCTCCTCCTTCTCTCTCTCCCACGATACTCTCTCCTTCCCACTTCATCTTCTTCCTTCTTCCACCAAACTCCATAACCACCCACAAACCTTCATCAAACCTTCACCATTCTCACTCATATCTCTTCCTTCTCACGTAAACCTTCATCTTCTCCACTTCTCTCATCAAAACCACCCCTCTCTCTTTTCCTCTCTCTCATACGGTTTCCTTCTTCCACTACCATAACCACCATTGAAACCTCTAGTTCTTGCTTAACATTATCAAAACCTTACTCTACATGCTTGGTTAAACTTGGTTTTCTCAAGGTTTGCATGTTTCATGGCACTTGATCTTCATGTTCAGATCCGGTTCTTCATCACCGGTTCAAGAGTGTTGATGTGAAAAGACCTCGGTTCACTGGTTTTGCAAGCTTTTTGGTTTTCTGGTTCAGATTGGCGTTCGGTTCAGTGACTGGTTCAGTTCTCTCGGTTTGTTTTGGTTCGGTTCAGAATGTATTGAAGCTACTCGATCTGTTGCTCTGTTGTCGGTTCGGTTCAGTATTGATAAGGTATCCGGTTCATATGCAAGGGGTCTAGCTTGTCTGGTTCAGTGTTCGGATCTACTTCGGTTCAGTATTTCTTCTCCGGTTCAGGTTTCTGGTTCACTGTTCTTCTTCTACAGTATTTTCATTATAGTGATTTGTTGATATGATGTTCATTGATGATTTTATGAAGTTGACACTGCTGAGTTAAGTATCTGGTAGTCTGGGTTACTATTTGTGTTGTGCTGCAATCTGTCTGGTTAGCATAGTCTGTTGCTTTGATTCAAGTTGATTCAGAATTCTATATTTGTCACATTATTTGTTCTGAGATCATGTCATCCCGTCACTCGAAGAGAAGGGTAATCATTGAGGAATCAGATGATGATGAGACTTCACCTCCGGTTGTTCAGAGAAGGGCTCAACCTTCGTCTAGCCGTGCTCCTAGGCCTCCAAGGACTAGACAAAGCGATGCAGGTCCTTCTGCTCCACCTCAACCGGTTCACCAACCGATTGCTTTGGAAAAGTTGAATCGCTGGTTCTCTAACCCTGCTCAGATTATGGACTATGAAAAGTATTTTTCTGCTTGTTCGGTAATTTCTCCGAGGTATCTTGATGCTGAGACTTTTGATGGCGATGATTGTAATCTGTCGGCTGTGATGCTCTTGAAAGAGAAAGATCTCTTTGAGTTCAGTACTATTGGAGGAGACTACTATGAAGATTTAGTCAGAGTCTTCTACACTAATCTTGTCTGGAATGCTGATGAAAAGACTCTTTATTCCGAGGTTAAAGGGAAAGGCATCAAAATCAGTTTGAACACTTGGATTAACATTACTCACATGCCCATGGATGGTATCACTTTCACTGGCTCTAGTTCTGAGAGTCTATGGGGAGACGAGTATGACAAGAAAGCTGCAAAAGAAGAATTCATTGATGACCGCATCCCTTCTGGAAAAGTGATGACTTCTGGAAATCTGAAATTTGTGTATCGAGTTCTTCACTTCATTTTAAATCGTTTCCTGATTCCTAGGCAAGGGAATTACTTCAGGATACTTGAGTCTGATTATATTATCTTCTGGGCTTGGTTTCACAACAAACCGATCAATTGGGGTTGGTTTATCTTGAATCACATGATTGAGACTGCTGCAAAAGTCCGACGATCTATTGATGATGATATGAAGAATAAGACGTCAAAACTTCCATATGCTACAGTGATAACCAACATTCTCAGACGATTCCGAGTTCCCTTGAACGGAGAAGCCCGAACTGCTCCTAACGCTGATATGCGTATGGACACCAATTTCTTGGGTCACATGGGTTGGGTCAATATGGAAGATATAGGTTGGATGCCCAAGACTCAGCATCGGGAATGCAAGTCCAACCACAACTATGATCCAGATGAAGAAGATCAACAACAGCAGCCACAGCCAGATAGTGCACCGACTCAGGATTCGGACTTCATTCCGCTACAAGCTCTCTATCCACCAAATCACATTCCTCCGTATATGTAGTTGTTTATGGATGATGTAAGAGGATACATGAGGCGTTCTGATGAACACATGCATTCAGTGGACACTTCGCTTGCACAGCTCACCTCCGGCATGGAACAGATGCACGTTGATATGGAGGCAGTGCAGCAAGAGATATATCATCTGAGGCATCAGAACCGTCCTCCGTTCCAGTGATAGCTCAGCTTGTGGCACCTCACTCTGTTCTCTCAGTTTATCTATTTTATGCTATTTGGATATTTTATGCTTATGCTCGTAACCCCCTAGTACTGTTATTGGTTATGTTTTTATTGTTCCTGGATTTCGTGATTTTCTCTGACTTGTTTGGATTCAGCTCGTTGCATTATGACAATTTTATCCTTTTGGTGTGTTATTTATATTTGTTGTCATATGCTATTTCTCTTGTCCCTCTTCACCTTTTTGATGATGTCAAAAGGGGGAGAAAAAGGAGAAAAAGGAGCAAAGGAGATTCATGAGGTATCTTGGAGAAAAAGGAGAAAACAGGTTGATTGTGAAAAATGTTGATCATGTTCAGTACAGGTTTATCATGTTCATGATATTTCATGAATTCAGGGGGAGCTCAGTTTGAGAGCTTATGATGAGCTTGATTTATATTGTGGTGCTCTTATGTATTTAAAGAGCCATATGTTTTGAATGTTTTTTTTCGTACTAACCTTTGTTTTGCAGGTAGTGTTTGTCATCATCAAAAAGGGGGAGTGTTGAAACTGAGTGTTGAAACTCATTGTTTCCCTCTTAGTATTTTGATGATGACACAACACAATTTATATATGCTTAACAGGTTCAGGTACTTTGAAGATTGCAAAGATGGTTTTCAAGTTGAAGATCTAGCTTTAGGCTTAGATATCTTTGTAAGGTAGTTAATACTCTTAAGCACTTAGAATTATAACCTATGTGATGATGAAATTATTTTTCTTGAAAAATCTAGAAGAAGTCTTTTTAAATCTTTTGCTCCAGGAATCTTATTTGTGAAAAATGTTTTGCGAAAACCTTTGGTTACAACCTTTTTCATGAAAAACTATTTTTACATGGAGTAATCGATTAACCCTTCTGGTATAACCGATTACTTAATGCAACTTGTAACCAGAGAGAATGTAATGGATTAATTAGGTTCTTGTAATAGATTACTTCCTTGAACTGGTCATTTAGGTGCAAGTAATCGAATACTAGAAACTAATAATCGATTATCTTTCAATGCTGCAACTTTTGTGAAAAACCTGAGAGCATGTAATCGATTATCATGACCAAAGTAATCGATTATTTTATTCAAATTTTGAAAAACGTGCTGAAATCAAACATGATGCCCAGAATGATTTGTTTCCATTTCTGGATGATCTTGCTTTGATTTGTTGGCTGCTTCTTCTACCTTTTTATATTTTCTTTCTTTTTGAATTTTAAAAAGAGAGAGCCTTTTCTTCTTCTCCTTCTCTAAATTCTTTTGAAAACTTTTTGAGAAGAATCATCATCATCATAGTATTATAGCCTTGAGTTTGCTTGAGTTTATTTTTTTGCTATAGGACGTTATTGTAGTATCTGCTCTACTTAGAGAGCTTATTGTTAGTTGCACACTTTCTTTCGTGCAAAATCATATCTTTGTAAGGGGTGTGACAGCCTTAGTGTTTAAGGAGTGTTTTCCCTTAGGATAGAACGTGTGTCGCATTCATAGGGTGAGATAACCTTTGTGTTTTGGGTAGCGCTATACGAACGGTGGGATTCCTAGTAGTTAGGCTATTTGTATTTGAGGTCCCTTGCGAACGGTGGGATTCCTAGTAGCTTGCGAGGCGCTCTGGATGTACTTGGGGACGCAGTTGCGTCTTGGTTTAGTGAAAAGCTCAAGTGGGTCGCTTGAGGACTGGATGTAGGCATTGTTGGCCGAACCAGGATAAAATTCTCCGGTGCATAATTTCCTATCCCTTATCTTTTACTTTCCGTACGTTTATTTTGTATTAATCGTATTTTCGTGATTAAATGTACTTTCAAGATTTAATCTATATTACACGTGGATTGTGATTTTTTTATGTAATGATTTTTTAAATCTATCCCGTGTATATTATGTTTTTCATATTCATAAGTAATATTATTTAAGTTGTTTGCTTAAAAACGTTTTAAATCGTACTTTAAGTCTTCCGCTCGTTTTAATCTCTGTTATTTTCTAAAAGAACGTTTTATTTCGATTAATTTTCAAAGTTTTGTAAACACCCAATTCACCCCCCCTCTTGGGTGATTCTCGCCAATACCACCAATTATTCCAACAGACTCTGCCTCAATCAATAATATCAATTCATAATAATCATGGCACACTGCCTCGCAGTGGCAAACAAGATGCCCCACTCCAGTCCCTCTCACTGTTCTCGATTTACAATCTAGGGGGCGACATTATATTTCTAGTGGACCCGCAGAACTTACCACGGCATTAGACCCAGTCGCCACCACGTTAGTGCGCCACATGTGGAGTTCGTTCTGCCTAGAAATATACTCTAGACTTCTTGACGTTTCACCGTCATCGTCCTCCCCTAATGCAATCTCCTCCTAAGTATCCGCAGATACTTATGGTTTCTTCCTCTCCACTACTTCGCACTCTCATACCTCACCGCGTATGTCTTTTAAAGTCTTTTATCTTATTTTTAATTAAACTAAGGTCGGCCCATCCTTCGTGCAACCCTTCAACGAGTCCCGACCACTAACTTTGCACAATCTTTCTCTCATCATTTCTCACATAGCACAGAGCTGAGATCACATCACAATATCAAATCTCGTTTCTAAACTTTCTCAACATACTCCATTTCTCACCATCATCTCATTCCAACGTCTATTCTCAAAACAATCTTTTCACAACTTTCTCAAAACACCATTTCATAAACTTTCGCAAATCTCTTTTCATAAGTTTTCACAGAACATAGTTTCCACTAACTTTTCTCAAAAATGTTATTTCAAAAGACTCTCTTTAATTATCCTTTCAAATACTTCATCAAAAAGATTGTTTCGCAAAGCTTTTCTCAAAGACATAACTTTTCACGAAACTTTTAAAAGAAAATCTCTGTTGATAAGCCTTTTCCAAAAATCCCTCTTTTCAACCTCTTTCCAAAAATTTCTTTTCACAAACCTTTCTCAAAATTTTCTTTACTTAGTTCTTTCACAAAAATTTATTTTCACAATTCTTTTCAAATAGTTCCTTTTCAGGAATCTTTTCAAAAACTGCTTTTCGAAAACCTTTTCAAAAATCGCTTTTCAAAAACCTTTTCAAAAACCGCTTTTCAAAAACCTTTTCAAAAGTTACAACTTTTCTGAGCGCTAATGGAGGAGCAAGCTCAACTCAACACTAGTCCCAGACTAAAACCAAAAACAAAGGTGCCCAGCTCCCCTCAAATCACCTCATCATCACTCTTCCCAGCTCTGGCTCAATCTCAACATTACCATCAATTCGTTTTCCAATACCAACTCTTTATCTTCTTTCAATTTCATCTTATCATTATCCTCAATTTCATTACTTTCTCCACTTATTCTTTTCGTTTTCATTTCTCATTTAGAACGTGTCTTTCCGCATATTACTCATTTAATTTAACAACAGTAAATATCATCAGGCATAATAAAAACATAAAGGCATGCTATCAATCACACACTCATCACACAACAATATTGTGGCCTTTGTCACCTTCGTATAAGTGGCCACACAACACAGACAATTGCCACTTATACTACTGACTCCGAACCACTTAGTTCCGATCTTTGAGATGATACGGAACGCCCTAATATATCACCTAACTACCACGGTGTCTTAGGAAAACTTCTCTCTCACATGGACCGGTGGTAACTCACACGATATGCTCCTTGGTTTCCACTGCGACGCCCGTAATTGCTCCCCGATTGTGACTGGAACTCAAATAATTTCTCTTATTAAAATTTGTTCTTATAGAATTATTTAGAAAACAAGAACCCTTATCAGAACTCCTTATTTGAAAATCACTTGACTTTTAATTCACAACTAATTACATACATTTCTTTAACCATATAATTAGGAATTTAAAACTCATAACATTCATTTCAAAAACTTGCTTACAAAACATGAATACTTCCTTGGCTCTTGTAAAGGCCACATTTATCTTAAGGTTTTCTAAAAAAAATAATCATTTGTTTAATAAAAACCATGAACTTTAGAAATCATATAAAATCTTTTCAAAACAATGCTTTTCAATTAACCAAATCATTCGGTTCACCTTATTTTCTTTAAAACCGAATTAAATCAAAAGAGACAGCACAAAGATTAAATCAAAAACCTTAAAAATATTAAACCATTTAAATCATTCAAATATACACAATCAATGTAATATCATAAGCCATTTACAATCCATGCATCACTTTACACTCATTATGCATACAAAATCAAACACAGGCACCTAATTTCCATACATGGCCGAATCTCATCCTCCATGAGACAAGGTTTATATTTCAAACACTAATGATTACATGTACTAAAATAACTCATGCACCTATGACCAATACATTACCCTACTTTTAAACTTCACACAATAATTTAAAGAAAAGAACACATTAACTTAGAACAATGCTAATTATCATATAAATCAACATACAAAGAAGAAATCAATTCATTTCTTTCATTTTCATGCCAAGACCGAATGGAATATAAGGAAAAATCACTCGGTACAAACATTTATCAAATCAACTTCCATCTACAAAATAAAAATAGCCCAAATAAGGTTTGTTCCTAAACTGAATGGGATCATGAAAAATTTACTTTTAAGTTGAAATCAAAAGATTTAAGTCCCGTAGGTTTAGAAATCCCTAACCTTAGCAATGAAACACACATGCAAAATGGAACAAACTAGCTTTAAACATTCACAAACACAAACCGTGGGTTTCCCACAAAATTTTATCAAACTTTAATTTTGTTTTACCATAAAAATCAAAGAACACCTCAAGATCCTCATCTTTCAAACCTTACATAATTCCATGCTTGTACCAAAAATCTTTGAATGGGGTCAATTTCAACATGCATGCAAATAAAATGACGATCTAGCATGGTTTCCTATTCTCCTAGACTTGACCAAATGGTGACATGCATAGAGGCAATATTTTACAAATTTATTTTCACATGTAAAGAACAAAACTCAAGATCAAATCATGCAAAACTTTAAAAGTACCATCCGAATCACCATCATCACACACACACAAAATCTCTTTTTACAAAAAGATTATTTCGATGTTTGTTTTCTTTTTTTTAAAAACCGTGACATGTATATAAAGGAAATTAAGATTTGCACTTAAATCAAACATACAAATTCAAACTTCATGTTTTCTCAAAGATCAATCATAGGTTTAGACATGCAAAAGGAGATCAAAGCAAAAACATAAACTTAAATTCTAATCCTAGGCAAAACCGTGAAGAACAAGTTAAGAATCAAAGCATCCGAGTACAATTATTCGAGATTAAGTCATAAAATTAACATGCAAGGCATTTAAACTTCAAGATTATAAGAAAATAAACACATGCATCACAAAGATTACAAAGTCCATATAAAGTCCTTTACAAAATTACAATTATTACACTAAAACTTTCTTAAACAACTACCTTAAACAAAAATCCTAATCTTCAAACTTCAATTTCTCCTCTCCTCCTCCTAGGGTTGCTTCAGCCTCCTCTTCTTAGGGTTGATAGATTAGTTTTTTTTTTAGTCTTTGAAGAAGGATGTGTTTGAAGGAAGAAATCAAGGGTATTTGGGTTGGGAATTTGGGGTTTTCATTCTTATTTTCTCTTCTCCTCTCTCGGCCATTCTCTCTTTGCTAAGGGTCTCAAGAGTTTGAAGTGCTCTTGGACCAAAGTGTTTGTGTTGGTGTGAGAAAGGAAGTGAATGAAGGGAATGAGAAATGAACTAAAGCCAACCCACCCACACACATACGGTTCATATAGGCAAAGCAAGGGAATGGAAATTTTCCTTTTCTACCCTCAGTTCAAGGTGCTAGCTTAAGGGCAAGTTGGTCCACTCCAAATGTTGCATGGGAGGTCTTTTCGCGGGAACAAGGTGGAAAGAAAAAGTCTCTCTTAGGTATCATGAGTCACCACCCTAGGTTTCCACTTGTTTTCCATTCAAATTTTCTATTTATTTTCCATCTAAATTCTAATTTCTTAATGGCTAAGGGAATGCATCCTAACTTGGTCCTCCTAATCTCTTCATGGCCGAACAATACACATGCACACACATATATATATATATATATATATAATTTTATTTCACATTATCATCATAGAGTAATGCATGCACTTAACACATGATTTCATTTCATGTTATCATTCTAAACACATGGCATGGGATCATGCACTCATTTGATTATACACATAACATCATGTTTCCACTCAAGGCATATGGTACACATACATATACATCTTACTCACACAATTCATGCATTCATCCATTTAAATTCCCCAATTAAATTGCACACACAACTTATTACACAAAAACATACATTTAAAAATTCCAAATTTTCAAGAATACAAGCTTTAGGGAAAGTCAATCCACCTTATCAACTTAATTACAAAATAAGCTTAACTTTTGAAATAAGACCAAATTTCTCATAATTCAAAGATTTTCGAAAAGAACAATTTATTTAAAACCTCAAATTATAAAAGAGAATTCGTTTCTTGAAGAAATCCCAAAAAAATCAAAATCAAACTCCGAATAAATCATTTGCTAAAACACTTTAACTGAAAGGTCTTGCTTAAATTCTGAAAAATTCATTTTAAATAAAATCTGATTGATTTATTTGAGTCCATAAAATGCGGGATGTTACACACAATGTGCAAAGCCTTTTTGCTAACCTTAGTTGGACTAGCTAATGATTGGTTCCAGACATTAAAATCGAGCTCCATTGATAAATGGGAGTAGCTTAGGGATGCTTTCCTGATTCTGTTCTCAACAAGAAAAGCTCGACCGAAGCTTGTGAGCAAGGACTAGACAAAATTCTTAGAAAATACTTGGTACGATTTACTCATGAGAAGAACCAGGTCACTGGCTTGGAGCAGTTATAGCTTTGTATATCTTCCTCATGGGTTTGAGACCCAAATTGAGTTTGTCATCGACTTGGCAGGAACTTTGACAAAAGATATGGATAAAGTGATGGAATAGTCGAAAATCTTTGTCAACAAAGAGGATTTCCGTGTAATCTCAATGCACTAAAAGATAACAATGCAACCACATGGCCAAACTAAGAACCTTGGGCACACCCAAAAAGGGCATGATTCTTTTTTTTTGGTTTCCCAAGGTATCCACTCGCGCAATTGGGTGACTAATCCTTCTGACATTGTCTGGCCCTTTTGGGGGCTAGTCTCCTAGCGAGGCCTCTTACATTAGCAAGAGCCAGGGATCGAACCCCCAACCACTTGCTTAAGTAGCAACAGATCTCTTACCATCTGTGTTAGCCTCCATTGGTAAAGGGCATAATTCTTTCACAAAAGGGTTCAAGCCCCAAGTAGCACTCTTCTCCATATGGGGTTTCCTTAGTTAACCTGGGCTCTTCAATCATTGCCTCTTACATTAGCAATGATTGAAGAGGTGTGTGTTGTCAACTGGTCCTTGGATTCCTCCACTCAGGGTTGCGTCGAGGTGTGTGTTGGCAATTTGGTTTCCAATCTGCTCTACCGCTTGTATCACTCCTGCATGTTCTCCCACTGGGTTTGCTGGAACTGCTCGTCCGGAGCTCGTAGTTTGGGAACGAGCTCTCGGGATTCCGAATAAATCCTTGAAGGCATTTTCAATTTGTCGCCAATGACTTTATGTAGCCTATTTTGGGAGGATGATGTTTAGTTCACACTCCGGCTTGTTCTTTCCCGTGATCTTCCTTGGTAGGGAATCACCAACCTTGACCGGGTTCTCCTACCTCGAGGTGTCGTGGGGTCAACTAGAGGAGGTATGGGAGCGTCAAAAGTCACTAAGGCTTTGACTCAATCCCTAGGATCATTTTCATTTTGATGTTCTCCGATGACTTGACTCGGAGTCGGGTTATTGGGGATCGACCCTGGATTGTCCGCTCCTGGTTGGTTGTTTCTTGTCGGCTCGACTGGCTTTGGGATATGGTCTCCCATCGAGATTTTGTGTTTCATGGGGTTAGTAATTTATCATTTCCCGACGCCAATATTCTATCCAAATCAAACAAAAGTCCTTGTGAAGGATATTTAGTCTAACAAGAGTGATCTCTCGATCCTACATACCTGTTTAAACTAAGATTTTGGGAATCAAGACTACTTAGTTCTGTCAAGCACATTGAGATTGTGCATCAAGTAGAGAACAAGACGAATCAGTGTTGTCTCTAAGAGTAATAAGCGACATGCCCCCTACTCTTAGTGAAGCCTGTGAAGTCAAATGACTTCTTCAAATTTGTTTAGGCCTATTGCGAAGGGGTAGCAAACTTCAAGGGGTTGATGAAAATTCGTGGTGGGGTTGAGTACAACTGCCACCTTTTTTGGGTACCAAGTTCATGATCCTGTCACTGTTGAATTGCTCTTGGTAGAGCGTTGATGATGTTTTCTGGGAGTGTGAGAATTTTGCATCTCTTGAGCTATACAATGTGTATAGTAGTGAGCGTGTGCTGTATAACTTGTGTGCACACTGATTGTGTTTGGATGCCTCAACCCCTTGCATGGGACCGGTATTTATAGGACCGAGGAGGTTCCCTAGTCTGATGTATTCTTTTGATAAATCTATATCTAAGAGTAATCTCCGTGTGATCTTATCTCTAAAATGATAATCGATGATCTTAGGTATTTATTGATAATCTGAAGATAATTTGTTGTTAATCTCTTATAATATTTCTTTATCTTCTGGAGATTGAGTTTACGAATAAGTCTTGCGACTTATCCGCTATCCAAGGCTTCTTCCGAGCTAATTTGAACTATTATGAACTCAAGGCCTTGAATTGTAAGCCATTCAAGCTCGGGCTACATCGTCAAGGTCGTACTATAGGTCGTAGTAGGCCTTGAATTGTCCTTAGCTCACGACATGACCGAAACATACATTTTCTATCATTTGACATTATTTAACATGTTAAATTAATAAATTTATTGACCAATAAGATTTAGGTTGAAACATGATCAAGTTAATATTTCTGTTTTGTATATTTTTTTATATAACTTGTGTTTTAAAAATCAATGTTTATTATTAGAATATTACATTTTTTTAACTGATTATAATGATAGCTAACAACGTAAAAAAAGATTAAAAAAATAATACTAAAGATAGCACATTAAAAAAAATAATTAATGAACAAAAGTGAAAAATATACGTAGCAAATATGTTGGGAGACAAGTAAAAGAGAAGAGTTTTTGTCAACATTATAAAAGTCATTATTTTCTCTCCTATTTTCTTCTCACTTTTGGTGAGAAAACTTTTTTCATGAGTCTTATGTTTAATTTTCTCTTCTCTTTATTTTCTATCTTAAACCAAACAAGAGAAAATAAAGTTTTCTCTTTAAAATCCCTCATTCCATTCTCTTTCCACCTATTTTCTACTCAACCCAACAAACAAAACGTAACAATCGAGATCAGGAAAATCCTTATTTTTACTACATCTCACTCTCACATATATAAATAAATTAGTAAAATTTTAAAAGGCTTAATTATAAGTGCAACCTTTGAACTTTGGAATTGTTTTGTCATAACCTATAACAAAATAATTTTAAAGTTTAATAATTAGACACATTATTAAGCCATTTTAAAAACATAACAATTTTAATGAATTTAAAAAAAATTAATCAATATGCATTTATAGGTATTAGTTTTACTTAAAATTCAAAAATCATAAATTTGCAAAAAAGGAAAAAAATACACCGATAATGTAAAAATCAACTCACAACCTATTTCCCTACACTAAACTGTCACGTTTGTGACACCCTCACTAATAACTACCCTTAATTCAGATTAGTTACTTAATTACTTGAAAATTTCGCTTAAAATTCGATAGAGTTTCCTCTGTTTTTCGAACTTTCCAAAATTTAATTTTCCTGCTTAACATGTATTAATACATTTTCGTAACAACAGAATCGACAGACAGGCATAACACATCATCATGCATACTATTAACATTGTTTCACAATATAAACAAGTTGTGGCTTTGTTTCATTTCCCAAAATCACTCCTTTTCCAAAAGGAGGAGTCCTGGGCCACCCTGTGCTACATACTATGCACCCAAAATATCATTTAATTACATGTTTAACCAAAAGACAGCTATATACATCATGTTTTTCAAAACATGGCCCAGGACAACCACATACTTGTAGTGGACCGGATTCTGATCCGACCAACATCACTTAGATCCGACCAGTTAAACACTAGAGTAAGAAAACACCGACCACCCTCTGGTCGGAAGCATTTTATACCGAGCTTGGGACACTTGAGTGGTTTTCAGACTTACGGGATCAGAGCCGAGCACAGGATTCTCATCCTTATCGGCTCCAGCTACGGTCCCAACAATCTAACAAACACTCCTATATTCCCGCACAGCTCGATAAACTATGGGATACAGATCAATGTTTATCCGCAACAGGATTAACGAAGGCTACCTTACCAACACCTTCACTAATTCTAATCAAACACTACTTCCTCGCAGGCCTCATCAGAAATCTCAGGAACACACGTATCAGGTAATCCCCTATAAGAACCACTATGCTATGGGGGCTAAGGTACATTTTTTCCATCCCTAAGTTGACACAATCCCACACCTGGTTGACTAGGGAGATCCTGATTATCCCAACTGGATATTCAGAAATCCTACGAGGTCCGACATTAAAACTTGATTGGGAGCAAACCTCTGGTCCCTCCATAACCATAAGGCTGTTCTCGATCTAGGACACTACATTGGCGCCGTCTGTGGGGAACGAATAACAAATCATCCCCACCTCCACCATGGTTAACACCATAAGCAATGTTGGGGATCTCCGCGATCGCATCAAGCGCAATCGTGGCAGACCCAGGAACATAGACAACCATGATCACAACCCCACTGGTGACCTGCGTGATCACTTGAACCACAATCGTGGGACGAATTCTCAGCCACCACATTCACCCTCCCCAATTCCACCTCCAGGAAGGGATCTACTCCCTCCTCCGCCACCACCTCCTTCCAGAACTCATAGTGGCCCTCATATTGTACGATCCACCCATGGAGACTCTAGCAGTACTATTCCCCCGACCCGTGATACCGCCCGTTCAACGAGAACCAGGGGAAACCATGACCTAAATTCTCCAACCACTATCCATACACGTTCTACCCACAGAACCCAGACACCCCAGTCCCGACCTAACCATGAACACACGGGGATAACCCCCAGTATGAGGAGTGAACCAACTAGAACGACCCGAGGAGGCGCTCGACGAGCGCATTTTGTCAACAGGACGTATGCAACTACTGCATCGGCTCGGAACCGTGAGCAAGAGATGATTAATATTTTGAAGCAACAAACAACCCTTATCCAGCAGCAAGGACGAGCTATTGTCGAGCTCCAACAGCAGGCGATGACAAGGCTAACACATAATCAACCTCCTGTTCAGCCATTGCCTAACCCCACATCCCAGCCACTAAACTCATCACCCATGATCCAACTTCCCCCACCCCCTCTCCTTGTAGCTAATCCAAGCACAAATCCTGACCAAGGAGACTTCCATCCTGGCCATCCTTTCACCCCTTATATCATGGCTTTTGAAACTCCATAGGGATATTTAGGCCTTCAAACATACCTACCTACAACGGCCTAACTGACCCAGTGGATCACATCGTTTCATATAAGGGTGATATGAATTATTACGGGGGTGGTGATAGAATGAAATGCCGAGCATTTTCAATGACTCTGTGTTGGAAACCAACAAGCGGTCTAACAATTACTAGAGGGGGGAGGGTGAATAGTAATTTGAAGCGATGATACCAGATTTTCGAATTAGATTGAAAATGGATAAAATATACTTGCTGATGTTTATAAAAATGTCAATTAAGTGCCGAGCAGAATCCGACTATCGACTGATAATCGATTTCCAAATTCGATCACACACAATCGGGTTTGCAGCGGATCACAACAAATATACTTCAACTGAATGTGAAGATATGTACAAAACTGATTAAATGCTGACTAATAAAGAAACCAAAAATGAATGCGAAAAGCAGGAAAAGAGGACACAAATATTTTTATACTGGTTCACTCTCCACCACTGAGAGCTACGTCTAGTCCCCCCTAAACCTTAGGGAGCTTTTTACTCAAAATCAAATAAAGGGTTACAATAGGATTTACAAGAGAGCCTATCTCACTAAACCTATCCCTGTCACAGAGTGTACCAAACTCTTGACCACTACCCCAAACCAATTTGATTTTGCTGGTTGAAGAACCTCTTCAACTCTTTCATAGCGTAGACTTCCTTGACACTTTCAAGGACTCCTTCTCTTCTTCAATCACACACGAGAGCCGTAGCAGAATATTGGCTCCAAACTCCAAAACCAGTTACTTTTGAATATAATAGTGTAAAGGTCACTTGGTTTCAGACTTAGAAAGAATTGGCAGAGATGAAGGTTTTCAGCGTACGTATTTTCTTTTCAAAATTTTCGACACATGATGTTGGAGGAGGCAATCACCTTTTATTCGTCAACAATCCCCAAGAATCAGGGAGGAATAAAAAGTACCACAATTAAATAATGCTGACAAGATTCCCTCTCCAACAGTCATATTCTGATTTGGTTTAATTTTGAATCAGATCTTTCCTTTAATGCCAATTCCTTTATGGACAGATTCTGATGATTAGCGAGCTCCGAGCTTCCAGTTGGACTGAGCTTCCACAACGGATAACTTGACGAGAACCGAGCTTGTGCTTTTTAATGATGCTTGCACAGCCATTGACCAAGTGTGAACCGAGCTTGAGCTTGACCTTGATGTCCGAGCTATGGCCGAGCTTTGTATTCAAGATAGAGTTCAATCTTAGACATCCGAGCTTTGGCCGAGCTTTGCATTTGAGCTTGTGTTCAACTTTGACATCCAAGCTTAGGCCGAGCATTATATGCGAGATTGAACTGAAGTTTGAGATTCGAGCTTAGCCGAGCTTGATATGTGATCTCCGATTGAAATATGATATCCGAGCTTTTTGCCGAGCTTAATATTCGATCTCGAACTGACCTTTAGCCTTTTTACTCATCCACAGCGAAGGCCGAGCTGAACATCTGAAGCGCTGATGCTTTACTATTTTACTCGGACGTAACGAAGGCCGAGCTGAACATCTTCAATCTTGCTTCTGAGTTTCTGACTGCTTCTGGTTCAACTCTAGTTCTTCCGAGCATCTTCCGAACTGAGCTTTCTTGCTGTCCGAGCTGAGTTAACTACCTGAGTCTACCACTGCTTGATAACTAGAGGTACGGTACGTCGGCAGACTCGAAATTTGGGTTGTTGTTGTTTTCTTATTTCTCAAAACACGTTCTTCCGTGCAATTTGTCTTCATCAAAACTTAGCATTCCTTGCTGATTCTACAATCTCCCCCTTTTTGATGATGACAAATTCTTGTTGTTTTGACCGTGATGATACCTTGTTGATTTGACCGAGCTGAGGTTCGAGCTAAATTTTCACATATCAGAAAGTATGCTCGGATACTCCCCCTGAGTGAATGCTCGCAAAACCTGTTTCCCTGAAACAAACATAAAGAACACCTTTCTCCCCCTTTTGGCATGATCAAAAAGGAGCCGAAGAAATTTAAACATAAGCCAAAATAGTATAAAAGAAAAATTCGACAGAGGGGAAGAAAAAAAACTTTGAAAAGATCATATATTTGCCTTTCTCCTCCTGAAGGTAACATAAAAAAAATTTCTTATCTCCCCCGGATAAGAGTTAAAAGCAATTATATATACGGGGAACAATCAAGCTATCTGATCAACCAACGACTATTTAAATACTAAAAAGGAATCCGATCAAGTTTTACATTGAACTAAGACACTGTTTCCTGGTGACCACAAAAAAAACAGTAGAACTGAACAACAATTAGCTTACACTTGATTCATCCAAAATGCCTAACTTCCTCCGAATATGATAAAATATTTCTCTCGGCAGGGGTTTTGTAAAAACATCATCAAATTGATTTTCAGTGCTAACAAATTCTATAACACAGTCACCTTTTTGAACATGATCTCGTAAAAAATGATGTCTTATTTCAATGTGTTTTGTTCGAGAGTGATACACTGGATTCTTAGATAGATTGATTGCACTTGTATTGTCACATTTGATAGGAATGTGATCCAATATCAAGCCGAAGTCCGGCAGTTGTTGTTTCATCCAGAGGATTTGAGCACAGAAACTACCGGCTGCAATGTACTCGGCTTCTGCGGTAGAAAGAGCAACACAAGCTTGCTTTTTAGAAAACCATGACACTAGAGAACTTCCCAAAAGATGGCAAGTCCCACTAGTGCTTTTTCGATCAAGCTTGCATCCCGCGAAATCTGAATCCGAGTACCTAATCAAACTAAGATTTGCATCCTTAGTGTAACATCCCGCGTTTTCTGGACTCAAATAAATCAATAAGATTTTATTTAAGATTGATTTTTCAGAATTTAAGAAAGGTTTTCGGTTAAAGTATTTAAGCAAATGATTTTTTTTATGAGGTTTAATTTCATGAAAGCTAAACTACGATTTTGTTATTTCTTAACGAAACGAAATTGCTTTTGATCAAAATGATTTGTTGTTTTAAATAAATTATTTTTGGTGTATGTGGAAATGAGATTTTTGTAAAATCAAGTAAAGCTTAGATTGTAGTGGATTAACACGGTTTATTGGTTTCTTATGGATTATATTTTGAGTTGTGAATGTATGTGTTTATGTGAGGAATTATGAATGGAACCAAATAGTAAATTTAAATGAATGGATGCATGGACTATGTGAATAAGTGTAGGATGTAGGTGTGTGCCGTATGATGGAATGGAAAACATGATATGTTGAAAGTGTGATGTGCATGATCAAGTATGTGTTAAATCTATATACATCATATTTCCATGTTATGTGTTTAGCATGATAACATGAAATAGAATCACATGTGTTAAGAGCATGCATTACTCCATGATGATGATGACATGAAATGAAAATGTGGGTGCATGTGTGCATGTGTGTGTGTGTTCGGCCGAGGATGAGAGAAGAGGAACCAAATAGGATACATGTTTTTATTTATTAAGAAATTAGAAATTCAAGTGGAAACCAAGTAGAAGCCTAGGTTGGTGGCTCATGATACCTAAGGGAGACTTTCATCAACCTTGTCTCACCATTGACAAGACCCTTGCCATGCAAAATTTGGAGTGGTCCGAATTACCCCTCCACCAAGCCATGAACCAGGGCTAAAATAGGAAAATGACCCACCCTTGCTCTTATTCTTAAAACCGTGTAGGTGTGTGTTGGTAGCCATTCTTCATCTCCAAACACTCCATTTCCAAACACTTGGTCCAATAGTACATCAACTCTTGAGACCTTAGAGAGAGAAGGAAGTACGCCGTGAGGGAGAAGAGAGGAAAAGGAGAGTGAGACTCCAAAATTCTTAACCCAAACCTATCTACTTTCTTTCCCAACCTTGTTCTTCTTCAAGAATGAGAAGAAAAGCTACCCATCAACTTAGAGAAGAGGAGGCCGAGGCAACCCTAGGAGGAGAAGAAGAAACTTGAAGTTTGAAGATTTAGTTAGAGTTTGGCTTGATCTAAGGTAGTTATTCAAGAGAATTAGTGTAGTAATTTTTGTTTGTAAAAAGGGCTTTATATGGACTTTTGTTCAAGATCAATTCTCTTGTGATGCATGTCTTTATTTTCTTGTGATCTTGAAGTTTTGTTGCCTTGCATGTTATCTTTGTGATTTGATTTTGAATATTGGTGCTTGGATGTTTTAATTTCCATCTTGTTCTTCACGTTTTGAGTAAGTTTTGAATTTAAGCTTACGTCTTTGCTTTGATCTTGTGTTGCATGTTTTGATCTATGCTTTACTCTTGAGAAAATGAGAAACTTGAGTTTTATGTATTAGTTTGAGTGCAAGTCTTGATTTTTCCTTGGTGCATGTACGGTTTCCAAAAGAAAATAAACATAATAAACTTTGAAAATAATTTTTGTATAAAAAGAATTTAAATCAAGGTCTTGTTTGTGTGAGATGATGATTCGGTGGGTGTTAGTTTAAAGGCATTCTTACATGATTTGATTTTTGGAGTTGATCCTTCCAAGTGAACATAATTTGTGAGATCTTGCCTTTATACTTATCACCATTCGGTCAAGTCTAGGAAATCATGCTAGATCATCACTCCCTTTTCAAGCATGTTAAAATTTGTCTCATCTAGAGATTGTAAGTGCATGCATGATGAGATTTACATGATCAAAGAATTTTAAGCTCATGCATGAATTTTCTTAGAAGTTAAAGACATGAACATGTCCCTTGATTTTTATTGTGTTAGAAAATTTAAAATTTTGTTTGTCAATTCCTTGGGAAGCTCACGGTTTTACATGAGTAGATGTTTAAAGATAATTTATTTAGTTTGCATATGTGTTTTATTGTTAAGATTAGGGATTTCTAAACCTATGGGACTTAAACCTTTTGATTTAAAACTTTAAAGTAAATTTTTCATGATCCCATTTGGTTTAGGAACGAACCCTAAGCCATTTTATTTTCCTATGTGACATAATTTAAATTCGCCTTGAATAAATGGAATTGATTAGGTGTATGATTGTGTTCTTCCTTGAATTCCATTCGGTTTTGGCATAAATTCCATTCAAACTATTTTTATTTTCTTATGTTATATTGTTTGAGATAATCTAGTATAGATGAAAGGGATTTGATGAATGTTTGTGTTGTGTGTTTTCCTTATGCTCTATTCGGTCATGGTATGAAAATAAAGGAATTAAATTGATTCATCCTTGTGTGTTGGTTTATGTGAAGATTAAAGTGATTTTGATTAAGTATGTCCTTTTCTTTAATTAAATTATAATGTTTAAATATAGGATAGAGTGCTTGTCATATGTGCATGATCATTAGACTTGAACATGAACCTTGTCTCATGAAGGATATGATTCGGTCATGCATGGAAATTAAGTGTCTAAGTCTGATTCCTGTCTTATGTGCATAAATTGTAATGTTGTATTTATATGTGCGTAAATGACTTAAGTGTTTAATATTTTTAAAGGTTTTTGATTGAATCCTTGTGTATTTCTCTTTGATGCAATTCGGTTTTAAAGAAAATAAAGTAAGTCAAATGTCTTGATTAATTGAAAAGTGTTGTTTTGAAAAGGTTTTTCCATTGATTCATGAAGTTCATGGTCTCAATTTAATAAATGATTTTCACAAGAAAACCTTAAGATAAATGTGGCCTTTTAAGCCAAGAAATTATGGATGTTTTCAAACAAAAGTTTTTATTTGACCGTGAATTAAAATCAAAGTGATTCTCAAATAAGAATTTGATAATAATGTCTTATTTCATAAGAACAAATTATAATGAGAAAGAATTATTTGAGTTCCAGTAACAATCAGGAAGCGGTTACGAACGTCGCCGAGGACAAAAAACAAGGAGCGTATAGTGAGAGTCGTCGTCAATCAGGTGAGAGAGAAGCTTTCCTAAGACACCGTGGTAGCTAGGGGATTTATTAGGACGTTCCGTATCATCTCAAGGATCGGAACGAAGTGGTTGGAGTCAGTAGTATAAGTGGCAATTGTTTGCCTTGTGTGGCCACTTATACGAAGGTGATAAAAACCACAACACTATTGTGTGATGTTATATGTTGATAGCCTGCTTTTATTTATCTGTTTAATTATGATGTTATTGTTATGACAAATGGACGAGTGTTGGACGTAGTGGTGTATTTAGTAAGAAAATGGAAATGAAATTGAAAGTGATGGCTTCTTAAGGGGAAGGGGATGATAAAAGATGAGAGATTGAGTGAGAGAGAAATAAGAGTTGATTGAGAAAAGGAAATTGATGGGAATGATCCGATCGAGCCAGAGCTGGGAAGAGTAATGTTATTGTGGATATGAGAGGTGAATTGAGTGGAGCTGGGCTCCTTTGTTTCGGTTTCAGTCTGAGAACTAATGTTGAGTTGAGCTTGCTCCTCCATTAGCGCTCAGCAAAGAAAGTGTGTTTTTGGAAAAAGGGTTTTTGAAAAAGGAATTTTTGAAAGAAATGTTATAAAGAGTCGTGAAAGGAAATATTTTTGAAAAAGGTTTTTGAAATGAAATTCTGGAAAGACTTTCTTTTGAAAAGAGATTTTTTGAAGAAGTGTGAAACAATGTTTTCAAGGGAAATTTCATGAAATGACCTCTCTTGAAAAAGTTTATGGAAGGACAGGATTTTGAGGAAAGTTTTGTGAATCGACCCTTTTGATAAAGTTTTGGGAATGACATTTTGGGGAGTTATTTTTAAAACAATATTCTGTGAGTGTTGGTGAAAGTTGATTTTTGTGAAAAACCTTGGAGAGAGCATTTTGGAGAAGTCGAGAAATAAAGTTTTTTAAAGAGTAAGTGAAATTGAGATTTTGAGAAGGATGGTAAAAAGGAAGATTGATGAAAGGGAATGTGAGTTGTTGATGTGATCCCAGCTCTGTGCCATGAGAAAAAGATTGTGCAAAGTTAGTGGTCGGGACTCATTGAAGGGATGCACGAAGGGTGAGCCGACTATTAGGATAATTAAAAAGATAAAAGACTTTAAAAGACATTAATCGCGAACGCGGTGAGTCATGAGAGTTAACCCGAAGTAGTGGAGAGGAAGGAACGATAAGTATCTGCGGATACTTAGGACGAGATTGCATTAGGGGAGGACGATGACGGTGAAACGTCAAGAAGTCTAGAGTATTGTTGTAGGCAGAACGAACTCCATAAGTGGTGCACTAACGTGGTGGGGACTGGGTGTAATACCGTGGTAAGTTCTGCGCGCGCACTACAACAATACTATCGCCCCCTAGTTTGCAAATCGAGAACAGTGAGAGGGACTGAAACGGGGCATTGTGTTTTGCCACTGCGAGGCAGTGTGCCATGATTATTATGAATTGATATTATTGAGGCTGGGCCTCCTGGTCAGGGACCATTTATGTGTAAGACAGCTATCGTGCCCGCGTGGTAAAGGTCCTGTACTCCGGTTTGCTTCCGACTAGGTGGAGGGATGGCCGAGGAGATGTAGGCTTGAGATGTGAGCGCTAACTACGAAAGAAACGCGTACCTTGATGATCCTTTAACTCCCCCGATCATCGATGGTTATAACTCGATAAGACACTAATTATATTTATGCGAGTAAGTGTCCAATAAACGCAAAGAATGAATAAGAGATTGAGAACGGACGTTGTGGAAAAGATATTGGGATTTGTGAAAAGGACGAGGATCGAGAGAGGAGAAGTATGAAGTAATAGTAATAAGATGAAATAAATAGGGATTGCGGATAATGATAATAGTATGTTTGCTTGTGTGTGTGCTGTGTATTGTTGTGTGTGTCCTATTATTTCTCCTACCGTAATTCCACATCGTCGACGCTACGCGTCCGGATCGCTTCCTCTCTCCTGTTCGTTGGCGCATCGGTGTCGCTGGTATTCAAACGGGCAAATGGATCGTCGTTTGGAGATCGTCACTTGGCCTCATAAGGGACGCGGATGGAAAGCTATACGTCGAGGATGGGCATGGTCGGGATGTGCTCAGTTGGTGATCGAAGACCCGGAACATAAGTTGGGTGGATCTACACCTAGTTTGTGTTTGGGAAGCATATCCTATATGTGGCACGGCTCCGAACCGCCGCCTCGGAATCAAGGGAAGGAGAACTCAGTGAAGCTATTCGGAGTGGAACTTAAACCGATTCCCGAAGGAGAGCCCAAGAACGCGGTTGCATCATCCTCTGGAACAAAGGCACCCACAAAGAAGAAGAAGAAGAAGCTGGAACCAATCATCTTTGATAGGAAGAGGAAGCCAATAGTAGAGTTAGATTAAGTTGTTGTTATTTTGTATCCAGGATTACCTAAGTGAGGAACTATTGTTGTACTGCAATTATTCTGAAGCATACCCGACGTTTATAGAACGTGGGAATACTTTTTATGAAACATGTTTGAGCACTTTTGAAGAAATGAAGGAAATTATTCAATTGGAAACAAACCGTTTTCTTGATAACATGTTTTCTGAAAATAAAGTAAGTGAGTTGTGGTTTTACGTAACAACTCGGTTTTCGAAAGAGAAGGTTGAAGGAGAGCAATAACTTTCCAAATATGTTTTCAAACCCTTCAACAACGTTTACAAAAAAAAATTGGCCTCATTTTTACAACATTAATAAATGAAAGTCAATTAATTTTGGTTTTCGAAAATCAGGCTGTTACAGAATGGTATCAGAGCTTATGGTAATCCTTTGTAGCCTTAAGCATGGGCTTCATGCTTTGCTTGTGTGACTCTGTGTGTTTGTTGGTATTCGAGTAGGAATAGGAGGATAAGCTTTTGCCTCTTAGGATGGATTAGTTTGTAGCTTAGCACTGACCGTGTTAGTTTAAGAAACCTTTTGGCTCTATAAGAATAGACCATGGACGGATCCTGCAATTAGGACCCTATACCCCTGATGTCTCATCAGTGATTGTTAGACTCAGATCTGATTAACCTTAGCATACCTTCATATAGGGATAGTTGGTACCCTTGAGGATGTAGTGTATCTTCCCTGAAATTCCGTGCTTGTTGAATTGTTTCAACAAAGCAGTTTTGTTATTCGAACCTTTTCTTCATGAACCTCTGTTAGATTGTAACCTTATCAAACCTATTTAAGACTTTTTAGTCTGAATTGTGGAGTTGGAAGTGCCATAGTTACCCCAAATAGTTCAAGGTTTAAGTGATTGAGAAGGAGAACTAGTCTAAGTTGGTAAAGGTTGTAAGATCACCGTGGAATAGTTATAAGTTGAATCAAAGTTGGGGAGTCACAAGGAGAAACAAGGCGTCTGTTGCCAAATATTAGAGGAAAGTTTGGAGATTAGGAATTACCTGCCACCCTAATTAGAGAATGAGATAATCGGAGGAAGATGAGGTTGCAAGAAGGCCTAAGTGATGATAGCACCCCCTCTAAGCTAAGAATGATAGACAAGAACCTTAGAATTAGAACGAGAATTGTAGGAAGGGCGGATCATGGTAAGGAAGTGGGAATCCGAGTTGTAGGAAGTAGTGAGCATTTAAGGATTTTTAGACAAAATCATTGTTTTTGGAGATGTGTGTATGTTTGCTTGCTTGATTTTTCCCTAAGTCCAACCATAGGTGTGGACTTTCTGTGACTATGACCGGTTAAGGAAGCGGCATCTTCTTCGGTTAGTCTGTTGGACTTAACCCGACTTGACACACAAGTGACGGTACGAGTAGAATCTCTCCACCTGAAAGAGGTTAACGAAGCACATCAGAATGGCATGAGAATGTTGGTGCCCTGCTACCCAATCCACAATGTATTTCTCGGGGACGAGAAATCTTTAAGTTGGGGAGAATGTAACATCCCGCGTTTTCTGGACTCAAATAAATCAATAAGATTTTATTTAAGATTGATTTTTCAGAATTTAAGAAAGGTTTTCGGTTAAAGTATTTAAGCAAATGATTTTTTTTATGAGGTTTAATTTCATGAAAGCTAAACTACGATTTTGTTATTTCTTAACGAAACGAAATTGCTTTTGATCAAAATGATTTGTTGTTTTAAATAAATTATTTTTGGTGTATGTGGAAATGAGATTTTTGTAAAATCAAGTAAAGCTTAGTTTGTAGTGGATTAACACAGTTTATTGGTTTCTTATGGATTATATTTTGAGTTGTGAATGTATGTGTTTATGTGAGGAATTATGAATGGAACCTAATAGTAAATTTAAATGAATGGATGCATGGACTATGTGAATAAGTGTAGGATGTAGGTGTGTGCCGTATGATGGAATGGAAAACATGATATGTTGAAAGTGTGATGTGCATGATCAAGTATGTGTTAAATCTATATACATCATATTTCCATGTTATGTGTTTAGCATGATAACATGAAATAGAATCACATGTGTTAAGAGCATGCATTACTCCATGATGATGATGACATGAAATGAAAATGTGGGTGCATGTGTGCATGTGTGTGTGTGTTCGGCCGAGGATGAGAGAAGAGGAACCAAATAGGATACATGTTTTTATTTATTAAGAAATTAGAAATTCAAGTGGAAACCAAGTAGAAGCCTAGGTTGGTGGCTCATGATACCTAAGGGAGACTTTCATCAACCTTGTCTCACCATTGACAAGACCCTTGCCATGCAAAATTTGGAGTGGTCCGAATTACCCCTCCACCAAGCCATGAACCAGGGCTAAAATAGGAAAATGACCCACCCTTGCTCTTATTCTTAAAACCGTGTAGGTGTGTGTTGGTAGCCATTCTTCATCTCCAAACACTCCATTTCCAAACACTTGGTCCAAGAGTACATCAACTCTTGAGACCTTAGAGAGAGAAGGAAGTACGCCGTGAGGGAGAAGAGAGGAAAAGGAGAGTGAGACTCCAAAATTCTTAACCCAAACCTCTCTACTTTCTTTCCCAACCTTGTTCATCTTCAAGAATGAGAAGAAAAGCTACCCATCAACTTAGAGAAGAGGAGGCCGAGGCAACCCTATGAGGAGAAGAAGAAACTTGAAGTTTGAAGATTTAGTTAGAGTTTGGCTTGATCTAAGGTAGTTATTCAAGAGAATTAGTGTAGTAATTTTTGTTTGTAAAAAGGGCTTTATATGGACTTTTGTTCAAGATCAATTCTCTTGTGATGCATGTCTTTATTTTCTTGTGATCTTGAAGTTTTGTTGCCTTGCATGTTATCTTTGTGATTTGATTTTGAATATTGGTGCTTGGATGTTTTAATTTCCATCTTGTTCTTCACGTTTTGAGTAAGTTTTGAATTTAAGCTTACGTCTTTGCTTTGATCTTGTGTTGCATGTTTTGATCTATGCTTTACTCTTGAGAAAATGAGAAACTTGAGTTTTATGTATTAGTTTGAGTGCAAGTCTTGATTTTTCCTTGGTGCATGTACGGTTTCCAAAAGAAAATAAACATAATAAACTTTGAAAATAATTTTTGTATAAAAAGAATTTAAATCAAGGTCTTGTTTGTGTGAGATGATGATTCGGTGGGTGTTAGTTTAAAGGCATTCTTACATGATTTGATTTTTGGAGTTGATCCTTCCAAGTGAACATAATTTGTGAGATCTTGCCTTTATACTTATCACCATTCGGTCAAGTCTAGGAAATCATGCTAGATCATCACTCCCTTTTCAAGCATGTTAAAATTTGTCTCATCTAGAGATTGTAAGTGCATGCATGATGAGATTTACATGATCAAAGAATTTTAAGCTCATGCATGAATTTTCTTAGAAGTTAAAGACATGAACATGTCCCTTGATTTTTATTGTGTTAGAAAATTTAAAATTTTGTTTGTCAATTCCTTGGGAAGCTCACGGTTTTACATGAGTAGATGTTTAAAGATAATTTATTTAGTTTGCATATGTGTTTTATTGTTAAGATTAGGGATTTCTAAACCTATGGGACTTAAACCTTTTGATTTAAAACTTTAAAGTAAATTTTTCATGATCCCATTTGGTTTAGGAACGAACCCTAAGCCATTTTATTTTCCTATGTGACATAATTTAAATTCGCCTTGAATAAATGGAATTGATTAGGTGTATGATTGTGTTCTTCCTTGAATTCCATTCGGTTTTGGCATAAATTCCATTCAAACTATTTTTATTTTCTTATGTTATATTGTTTGAGATAATCTAGTATAGATGAAAGGGATTTGATGAATGTTTGTGTTGTGTGTTTTCCTTATGCTCTATTCGGTCATGGTATGAAAATAAAGGAATTAAATTGATTCATCCTTGTGTGTTGGTTTATGTGAAGATTAAAGTGATTTTGATTAAGTATGTCCTTTTCTTTAATTAAATTATAATGTTTAAATATAGGATAGAGTGCTTGTCATATGTGCATGATCATTAGACTTGAACATGAACCTTGTCTCATGAAGGATATGATTCGGTCATGCATGGAAATTAAGTGTCTAAGTCTGATTCCTGTCTTATGTGCATAAATTGTAATGTTGTATTTATATGTGCGTAAATGACTTAAGTGTTTAATATTTTTAAAGGTTTTTGATTGAATCCTTGCGTATTTCTCTTTGATGCAATTCGGTTTTAAAGAAAATAAAGTAAGTCAAATGTCTTGATTAATTGAAAAGTGTTGTTTTGAAAAGGTTTTTCCATTGATTCATGAAGTTCATGGTCTCAATTTAATAAATGATTTTCACAAGAAAACCTTAAGATAAATGTGGCCTTTTAAGCCAAGAAATTATGGATGTTTTCAAACAAAAGTTTTTATTTGACCGTGAATTAAAATCAAAGTGATTCTCAAATAAGAATTTGATAATAATGTCTTATTTCATAAGAACAAATTATAATGAGAAAGAATTATTTGAGTTCCAGTAACAATCAGGAAGCGGTTACGAACGTCGCCGAGGACAAAAAACAAGGAGCGTATAGTGAGAGTCGTCGTCAATCAGGTGAGAGAGAAGCTTTCCTAAGACACTGTGGTAGCTAGGGGATTTATTAGGACGTTCCGTATCATCTCAAGGATCGGAACGAAGTGGTTGGAGTCAGTAGTATAAGTGGCAATTGTTTGCCTTGTGTGGCCACTTATACGAAGGTGATAAAAACCACAACACTATTGTGTGATGTTATATGTTGATAGCCTGCTTTTATTTATCTGTTTAATTATGATGTTATTGTTATGACAAATGGACGAGTGTTGGACGTAGTGGTGTATTTAGTAAGAAAATGGAAATGAAATTGAAAGTGATGGCTTCTTAAGGGGAAGGGGATGATAAAAGATGAGAGATTGAGTGAGAGAGAAATAAGAGTTGATTGAGAAAAGGAAATTGATGGGAATGATCCGATCGAGCCAGAGCTGGGAAGAGTAATGTTATTGTGGATATGAGAGGTGAATTGAGTGGAGCTGGGCTCCTTTGTTTCGGTTTCAGTCTGAGAACTAATGTTGAGTTGAGCTTGCTCCTCCATTAGCGCTCAGCAAAGAAAGTGTGTTTTTGGAAAAAGGGTTTTTGAAAAAGGAATTTTTGAAAGAAATATTATAAAGAGTCGTGAAAGGAAATATTTTTGAAAAAGGTTTTTGAAATGAAATTCTGGAAAGACTTTCTTTTGAAAAGAGATTTTTTGAAGAAGTGTGAAGCATTGTTTTCAAGGGAAATTTCATGAAATGACCTCTTTTGAAAAAGTTTATGGAAGGACAGGATTTTGAGGAAAGTTTTGTGAATCGACCCTTTTGATAAAGTTTTGGGAATGACATTTTGGGGAGTTATTTTTAAAACAATATTCTGTGAGTGTTGGTGAAAGTTGATTTTTGTGAAAAACCTTGGAGAGAGCATTTTGGAGAAGTTGAGAAATAAAGTTTTTTAAAGAGTAAGTGAAATTGAGATTTTGAGAAGGATGGTAAAAAGGAAGATTGATGAAAGGGGATGTGAGTTGTTGATGTGATCCCAGCTCTGTGCCATGAGAAAAAGATTGTGCAAAGTTAGTGGTCGGGACTCATTGAAGGGATGCACGAAGAGTGAGCCGACTATTAGGATAATTTAAAAGATAAAAGACTTTAAAAGACATTAATCGCGAACGCGGTGAGTCATGAGAGTTAACCCGAAGTAGTGGAGAGGAAGGAACGATAAGTATTTGCGGATACTTAGGACGAGATTGCATTAGGGGAGGACGATGACGGTGAAACGTCAAGAAGTCTAGAGTATTGTTGTAGGCAGAACGAACTCCATAAGTGGTGCACTAACGTGGTGGGGACTGGGTCTAATACCGTGGTAAGTTCTGCGCGCGCACTACAACAATACTGTCGTCCCCTAGATTGCAAATCGAGAACAGTGAGAGGGACTGGAACGGGGCATTGTGTTTTGCCACTGCGAGGCAGTGTGCCATGATTATTATGAATTGATATTATTAAGGCTGGGCCTCCTGGTCAGGGACCATTTATGTGTAAGACAACTGTCGTGCCCGCGTGGTAAAGGTCCTGTACTCCTGTTTTCTTCCGACTAGGTAGAGGGATGGCCGAGGAGATGTAGGCTTGAGATGTGAGCGCTAACTTCGAAAGAAACGCGTACCATGATGATCCTTTAACTCCCCCGATCATCGATGGTTATAACTCGATAAGACACTAATTATATTTATGCGAGTAAGCGTCCAATAAGCGCAAAGAATGAATAAGAGATTGAGAACGGACGTTGTGGAAAAGATATTGGGATTTGTGAAAAGGATGAGGATCGAGAGAGGATGAGTATGAAGTAATAGTAATAAGATGAAATAAATAGGGATTGCGGATAATGATAATAGTATGTTTGCTTGTGTGTGTGTTGTGTATTGTTGTGTGTGTCCTATTATTTCTCCTACCGTAATTCCACATCGTCGACGCTACGCGTCCGGATCGCTTACTCTCTCCTGTTCGTTGGCGCATCGGTGTCGCTGGTATTCCAACGGGCAGATGGATCGTCGTTTGGAGATCGTCACTTGGCCTCATAAGGGACACGGATGGAAAGCTATACATCGAGGATGGGCATGGTTGGTATGTGCTCAGTTGGTGATCGAAGACCCGGAACATAAGTTGGGTGGATCTACACCTAGTTTGTGTTTGGGAAGCATATCCTATATTTGTCACGGCTCCGAACCGCCGCCTCGGAATCAAGGGAAGGAGAACTCAGTGAAGCTATTCGGAGTGGAACTTAAACCGATTCCCGAAGGAGAGCCCAAGAACGCGGTTGCATCATCCTCTGGAACAAAGGCACCCGCAAAGAAGAAGAAGAAGCTGGAACCAATCATCTTTGATAGGAAGAGGAAGCCAATAGTAGAGTTAGATTAAGTTGTTGTTATTTTGTATCCAGGATTACCTAAGTGAGGAACTATTGCTGTACTGCAATTATTCTGAAGCATACCCGACATTTATAGAACGTGGGAATACTTTTTATGAAACACGTTTGAGCACTTTTGAAGAAATGAAGGAAATTATTCAATTGGAAACAAACCGTTTTCTTGATAACATGTTTTCTGAAAATAAAGTGAGTTGTGGTTTTACGTAACAACTCGGTTTTCGAAAGAGAAGGTTGAAGGAGAGCAATAACTTTCCAAATATGTTTTCAAACCCTTCAACAATGTTTACAAAAAAAAAATGGCCTCATTTTTACAACATTAATAAATGAAAGTCAATTAATTTTGGTTTTCGAAAATCGGGTTGTTACACTTAGGATACCACAAACCAATGTTTTCAGTTCCTTTTAAATATTTAAAAATTGGTTTAACTGCCCAAAGATGAGATTCTTTCGGATTAGCTTGAAACCGAGCACACATGCACACGCTAAACATTATATCTGGCCTTGATGCAGTTAAATATAGAAGACTTCCTGTCATCTCTCTATATTTGCTTACATCTACCAAGTTACCTGATTCATCCTTGTCAAGGTAGCAGGAGGTGCTCATCGGGGTTGCTGCACTCTTGCAGTTCTCCATCCCAAACTTCTTTATGAGCTCCATGCAGTACTTGCCTTGATGCACAAAGATGCCTCCAGAAACTTGTTTTACTTGCAGTCCGAGGAAAAATGTAAGTTCTCCCATCATTGACATCTCAAATTCACCTTTCATAATATCTGAAAACTTTTTACATAAAGACATATTAGTAGCACTGAATATTATATCATCAACGTATACTTGTACTAATAAAATGTCCTTTTTCGATTTATAGATGAACAATGTAGTGTCAACGTTCCCTCTTTCAAAGCCTTGTTCTAAAAGAAAGGTGCTTAACCGATCGTACCAAGCTCTAGGAGCTCGTTTCAATTCGTAAAGAGCCTTTTTAAGTTTGTAAACATGATTTGGAAATTCATGGCTTTCATATCCAGGAGGTTGTTTCACATACACTTCTTCATTTATAAATCCATTTAAAAACGCACTTTTGACATCCATTTGATACAGAGTAAAATTCATTAGGGATGCAAAAGCGAGCAAGATCCGAATTGCTTCAAGCCGAGCAACCGGAGCAAAGGTCTCATCATAATCGATACCTTCCTCTTGGTTGTAGCCTTGAGCAACTAGTCTTGCTTTGTTTCTTATAATTGCCCCTGATTCATCCATTTTATTTCTATAAATCCATTTAGTGCCGATTATAGTATGATCATCACGCTTAGGAACTAAATCCCAAACATCATTTCTGATGAATTGATTTAATTCTTCTTGCATAGCAATAGCCCAATGTTCATCCTTAATCGCATCAAAAACAGAATCAGGTTCAATTTGAGAAACGAAAGATACAAAATTACAAAAGTTTAGAATTGACCGCCGAGTAAGAACTCCTTTCGAGATGTCTCCGAGCACATTTTCTATCGGATGATTCTTGTTCATTTTCCAGGTCGGAGGTAGGTCGGATGATTCTTGATTGCCGGACGTTATTCTGCTCGGAGGATGCTTGTCCCTTTTTGCTCCGATATCACTTGTTGTTGTGACATCCTCTCGAGCTTGATTTTCAGTTATGCTCGGCTCATCCTTATTGAATTCGACCGTTGATATAACCTGATTTCCTGCACCACTAATAGTGTCTCCTTTCGGAGACTCAACAAATACCACATGGAGATTCTTCCATAGTGGAAGTTCGTTTATTGAAAACTCTAAATGCTTTACTGTGAGTAGAATACCCTAAGAATATACCTTCATCTGCTTTTGAATCGAATTTTCCAAGGTGTTCTTTTCCATTATTTAAAATAAAAACTTTGCATCCAAAAGCATGCAGATGTGATATATTCGGTTTTCTACCACTTATAAAGTTCAGAAGGAGTTTTCTTTAAAATTGGTCTGGTCAGAATGCGGTTCATAACGTAACAAGCCGTATTAACTGCATTTGCCCAGAAATAGTGCGGTAAATGATATTCGTTTAACATGGTCCGAGCAAGCTCTTCAAGAACTCGGTTTTTCCTTTTCACAACTCCGTTTTGCTCGGGAGTTCTTGGAGCAGAATACTGATGTTCAATGCCGAACTTAGAACAGAATCTGTCAAATTTGTGGTTGTCGAACTCGCCACCGTGGTCTGTTCGGGTTATAATAACTTTTTGGTTGACTTGGTTTTGGACTCGTTTGACATGCTCTTTAAAACTTTGAAACATATCACTTTTTGATTTTAAAAATAAAGTCTATGTAAATCTAGAAAAGTCATCAACAATCACTAAAACATAATAATTGCCACCAAAGCTTTTAACCTGTGAAGGTCCAAACAAGTCCATATGAAGTAATTCTAATGGCCTTGTTGTGGATGCCATTGTTTTGGAAGAAAAATTATTTGTTTTTGATTGGTTTGCACGTCGTACAAGCAGTGCACACACCTTTAAAATTAAAATTCAGCTTTGGTAAATCAATTACTAAGTTTTTGGATTGTAGTTTCTTCAATTGATTTACATTTATATGTTCTGTCCTACGATGCCATAACCAAGTATCACTTTCTTTGCTGTCCAAGCAGGTGGATACCAAAGAAGTGATTTCATTTAAGTCGACCAAATAGGTATTGTTATATCTTTTACCCACAAATTTAATAGAATTATCCTTGTCACTTTTAATGATGCAATGGGTGGAGGTAAAGACAACATGATTACCGATATCACAGAGTTGGCTAATGCTTAAAAGGTTATGCTCTAGCCCATTTACAAATAAAACATTATCGATAATCAAGTTGGAGGAATTTCCTATTTTACCTTCACCCAAAATTTTACCTTAGTTGTTGTCTCCATAAGTGACATAGCCCTTATCCTTATATGAAAGTTCAATGAAATGCCGCTTATCCCCTGTCAAGTGTTTTGAGCAACCAGTGTCCAGATACCACTGATTTTCCCTTGCTCGGAAGCACACCTACAGAACATATATTTCACTTGTTTGTTTCGGGTACCCAAACAATTTTGGGTCCCTGAGGGTTAGCATAAGGGTCTTTTTCTTTAACAATCCAAACATAAAAGCCCTTTGTCACACCATAACGCCTAATTTTGCATTCATTTGGAGTGTGTCCATGAATGCCACAATAAAAACATGTTGGCTGTTTGGTATGATTAATTTTTGAAAATGAGCCAACCTTTCTGAAAATTTTCTTTTTGGCGTTTGTGTAACCAAGTCCTGATTTGTTTGAATTGTTTCTTTGTTCGACAATTATATGATTTAACATATTATCACTCTTTGAAAAAGTTGCACAAGTTGTTTTCAGATTTTGAATTTCTTTTTCATAAATAATGCAACTTTTACGGTTTTGATTTTTCAGCTGAGTGATAGTATGTTCTAAAGAATTATTACTGCTTTTCAAATTTTCAATAGATTTTTTCAATTCAAGAACTTGCTCTTTTTGGTTTAGAAAATTCTTTTTCAGTTTAATATAATTTTTGACAAGTTTCTTGAATTCGGTTTGCATTTTATGATAAGCAGTATATAATTCTTCAGTATCATCAAATTCGGACTCTGTATCAGAATCAGTATAGGAAGTTACCTCATATCCTTGCTCGGTTGATCTGAATACTATGTTCGGCGAGGCTTCCACATCATTTCTGCCCATTAAGCACATGGTCGGATTTTCCTCGTCATCGTCCGTGCTTGATTCGAACATGTCAAACTCCTTCTCGGTTGAGCCGAACACTGAGCTAGGCGAAGCTTTCACATGATGTCTTCCCATTAAGCACATGTTAGCCTCTTCCTCGTCATCTGCCGATCTTGATACAGTTTGTTCACTGTCCTCGGGAGCATCCCAGACAATGTATGCTCTCTTCGGTTTGTGTTCCTTGCTTTTCTTTCTATCGGCACTGCTGTTCTTTTGTATCTTGGGACAGTATGCTCGGATGTTCCCTGGTTCACCACACTCATGAAATTTTATCCTTTCTTTTGAGCTCTTATGATGATAGTCCTTTGTCTCTCTTCCTTTGTTTTTGAAGTTTCTTTTATTTTTAAAAAATTTACCAAATTTCTTTACCATGAGACCGAAACTTTCCTCGTCCATATCCGAGCTCGAGTCACTGTCCGAGGAATTTTTATTTGCTTTTGATGTCTTGGCAGAGGTCTTGAGTGAGATTTCCTTCTTCTTTTTATCTGACTCTTCGTGCATGGTCAGGCGTCCGAGCTCCATCTCCTGCTCTTCAAGTTTTCCGAACAAGGTTGCTATGTCCAGGGAGCCAAGTCTTTAGATTCCATGATAGCTGTCACCTTGGGCTGCTATTCCCTGCTCAAACATCTTAGCACTTTGTTAATAATTTGAGAGTTTAAAAATATTTTACCAAGAGCATTTAAATGGTTTATGATATGAGTAAAACGTTTTTGCATGTCATTAATGGACTCATTCGGTTGCATGTGAAAAAGCTCATATTCATGCATTAGAGTATTCAATCTGACTCGTCTAACTTCACTCATCCCTTCGTGAGTAAGTTGTAGAATGTCCCACATTTGTTTAGCATTTTTACAATGTGAAACTCGGAAAAATTCGTCATAAGTCAGAGCTGATGTGATGGTGTTTTTCGCTTTTAAATCATATGAAACTCTTTTCTTATCATCATCAGTCCAGCCTGTCTTTGGGACTTCTACAACTTCCTCTTCGATTTTACCTTTAGGAACATGTGGACCATTTTCAATTGACTCCCAAATGCCCATATCTATAGCCTCAATAAAAATTTTCATCCTGGCTTTCCAATAAGCATATCCATCACCGTTAAACAGTGGTGGACGGTTTATCGAAGAGCCTTCCCCTTTAAAAGGATTGTTAGAACCCATTGTTTCCTAGGATCTTTTCGAAAAAGCTTTTACGCTCGATCTTTCGACCGAGCTCTGATACCACTTGTTGGAAACCAACAAGCGGTCTAACAACTACTAGAGGGGGGGGGGGGGGGGTGAATAGTAATTTAAAGCGATGATACCAGATTTTCGAATTAGATTGAAAATGGATAAAATATACTTGCCGATGTTTATAAAAATGCCGATTAAGTGCCGAGCAGAATCCGACTATCGACTCATAATCGATTTCCGAATTCGATCACACACAATCGGGTTTGCAGCAGATCACAGCAAATATACTTCAACTAAATGTGAAGATATGCACAAAACTGATTAAATGCCGACTAATGCAGAAACCAAAAATGAATGCGAAAAGCAGTAAAAGAGGACACAAAGATTTTTATACTGGTTCACTCTCCACCACCACTGAGAGCTACGTCTAGTCCCCCTAAACCTGAGGGAGCTTTTTACTCAAAATCAAATAAAGGGTTACAGTAGGATTTACAAGAGAGCCTATCTCACTAAACCTATCCTTGTCACAGAGTGTACCAAACTCTTGACCACTACCCCAAACCAATTTGATTTTGCTGGTTGAAGAACCTCTTCAACTCTTTCACTGCGGAGACTTCCTTGACACTTTCAAGGACTTATTCTCTTCTTCAATCACACACGAGAGCAGTAGCAGAATATTGGCTCCAAACTCCAAAACCAGTTACTTTTGAATATTACAGTGTAAAGGTCACTTGGTTTCAGACTTAGAAAGAATTGGCAGAGATGAAGGTTTTCAGCGTACGTATTTTCTTTTAAAAAATTTCGACTCATGATGTTGGAGGAGGCAATCACCTTTTATTCATCAACAATCCCCAAGAATCAGGGAGGAATAAAAATTACCACGATTAATTAATGCTAACGAGATTCCCTCTCCAACAGTCATATTCTGATTTGGTTTAATTTTGAATCAGATCTTTCCTTTAATGCCAATTCATTTATGGACAGATTCTGATGATTAGCGAGCTTCGAGCTTCTAGTTGGATTAAGCTTTCACAACGGATAACTTGACGAGAACCGAGCTCGTGCTTTTTAATGATGCTTGCACAGCCATTGACCAAGTGTGAACCGAGCTTGAGCTTGACCTTGATGTCCGAGCTATGGCCGAGCTTTGTATTCGAGATAGAGTTCAATCTTAGACATCCGAGCTTTGGCCGAGCTTTGCATTCGAGCTTGAGTTCAACTTTGACATCCGAGCTTAGGCCGAGCATTATATGCGAGATTGAACTGAAGTTTAAGATCCGAGCTTAGTTGAGCTTGATATGTGATCTCCGACTGAAATATGATATCCGAGATTTTTGCCGAGCTTAATATTCGATCTCGAACTGACCTTTAGCCTTTTTACTCGTCCAAAGCGAAGGCCGAGCTGAACATCTGACGCGCCGATGCTTTACTATTTTACTCGGACGTAACGAAGGCCGAGCTGAACTTCTTCAATCTTGCTTCTGAGTTTCTGACTGCTTCTGGTTCAACTCTAGTTCTTCCAAGCATCTTCCGAACTGAGCTTTCTTGCTGTCCGAGCTGAGATAACCACCTGAGTCTACCACTGCTTGATAACTAGAGGTACGGTGCGTCGGCAGACTCGGAATCTGGGTTGTTGTTGTTTTCTTATTTCTCAAAACACGTTCTTCCGCGCAATTTGTCTTCATCAAAACTTAGCATTCCTTGCTGATTCTACACTCTGGAGCCCTCTGTACTGCGTTGGTACTCGTCCCTCCCAAGAAATTCGGTAAACTCTTGGGAAGAAATGAAAAGGGTTTTCTTGAAGAGGTACACAACCAGTTGTATTTAACTAAGATCTGATCATACACTGGCTGCAGTTACCCAGAAACCTGATGAATCTCTGAGGGATTATTTGTCGCGTTTCCATACGGAATCCAGCTCAGTACCAAGGCTTGAACCTGGGGTAGCCGTGCTGCTGTTTATTCAAGGTTTACAACCCGGAGATTTCCAAAAGTCACTGATCGGTAAATCCCCCAAGGACATGGCTGAACTCAGACAGCGATCCAACAAGTTCATAAACTTATTGGAAGAATTCAATAGGGGTCAGAAGTTCAGAGACGATCGGCAAAAATTCGACCCTCGGGGACAAAATAAACAAAAACGAGATCAAAGATTCAATGGTAAAGCCGAAAGGAATGACCGAGACCGAAGACCACCACCTAGGAATAAATTTTAGGAGTACACTCCTCAGAGAGACAATGCAGATTGACTTACGTGTGAAAAACTACAATCGGTGGATGAAATAACTAGGAGACACTAAGAGAACACCTAGAAGGGGGGGTTGAATAGGTGTTAGAGAAACCTTAAAAGATTTTCGAAAGAAACGAATCGAAACAATTAAAACAAATGATTTTTACAAGATTCTCAGCCCTTAATCGATTAGTCAAGCCTATTAATCGATTAACCCTTTAAAAAACACTTAGTTAATCAATTAATCAAACAGGTTAATCGATTATTGCCTGAAAGCTTGCTTTTGGTTAATCGATAAACACCTCCAGTTAATCGATTAATCACTGTTAAAACTAAAAAAATCACTTTTCAATTGAATACGAAAATCAATCAATTAACACATATGATCAGAGATAAAGCGGAATTGATTAACACCAATATTCTTATTGATTACCTAGGTTATGAAAATGATTTTCCCAAAATCAATTTGCACAATTAAGATTCAATTCAATCAATTATGAAAATCAATCTTTTCTAGGTTTTCAACCAAGAACATATGAAATGACTTGAATGTAAAGAGTTAAGAGTATAGAGATACTGCACAAAGATTTATTCTGGTTCACTCTCATCCACTTGAGAGCTACATCCAGTCCCCTCTTCAACCAAGAGAGATTCTTCACTATGAGGAATTAGAGTTTTCAAATTACAAGCAAATGCCTCTCAAGAATCCCTTCTTGATAGCCTCCAAGAGATACCACACTCTTGTCTTGCAACCCTATTGAATCTAATCTAACCTCTTCCCTTGCTTGTTGATATCCCCACAACAAGTCTTCCAATTTGCTTGATGATGCCTCACACCAAGACTTCCAATTTCTTGTTAACACAACAAGACTTCCAAGACTTCTTTTGCTTGATGAACAACCACCAAGGCTTCCTTGTGTTGTAGAATGTTTGCCTCCTTGCAATGATTACAACCAAATTGAAAACAATAACAATCCTATGAATCTCTTTCAAGAGCTATAAAAATATCAACATGAGAGATTCAAAGATTCTTGATCAAAGAATGTAAAAATGAAAGATTTGATCTATGAAAGTGAGAGAGAATAGTGTGGCTTGATCTTTGTAAAATTGATATGAAAATGATGTTAGTTTGTTCTAATCTTTCACAAAGGTTAGGAAAAGGTTTATATAGAATACCCAAAAGTTAGTAGCACTAAAAACCTGATTTTGAGAAGTTAAAAACGTATTTTAAAAACCCGTTTTACAGGTCTTAATCGATTAACACATGGCTTAATCGATTATGTACTGTAACATATGTGTGTTAATCGATTAACCTGACCCTTAATCGATTAACCACTGCTAAATTCACTTAAAAACTTGTTTTCTCAAAACTAAACCTTTCCTTTAAAACCTTTAAGCCACCTATTGATTTTAGGTTAAGGGAATACTCAAATTATGATATAATCATGCACTTGATAGAGATTCACTACCCTCTAAAGACTCTACCCAAACTCATCAAAATAAAAGACTCAAACTAAAGATATTACAATTATACACAAATTAAGTCTTCATGAGCTTGCTCTCTCTTCATCATTTGTTGTTTGTTGTTGATTGATGAACTTATTCATATTTGAGCTTGATCAAAACTTTTGTAGCTTGTTCAAAACCTTTAGTTATTATCAAAACATTCTCACTGGATCTAACAATACGCTCGGCCCAACGACCTCCTACAATGAGGAAGGGCTCACAGCGTGATAGGTCCAAGTATTGTGACTTTCACAAAGGTTACGGTCACACAACTGATGACTGCATCTGGCTCAGGGACTTGATCAAAGAAATGATCAGGGATGGAAAACTCCAACAATACATCATGGATGCGGTCGGTTGAAGAACTAGGAACAGATCACCTTCCCTGGACAAGGCTAAGCGCCGACGAAGTAGGTCCCTTGTGACACCCTTCTTGTGATCCAGTAATTAATACACTAATTATACTACTAGGTCGAGTAATATATGGACTTGTAAGTATTTAGAAAAGGTAGAAATAAAATTTTCTTTTAAAGCGGGTGCACAAACTAAAACATGGACTCTTGGAGAAAATAATTCATATGGTTTATAACATTGCATTGAATTTGGCGATTTCGGAAACCTTTTCACAAACGTGATAGCATCGGCACTTTGAAATCACATTTACATAATAGAAATTAAGCGATGCTATCCATACTTTCGTTTCGCGGAACTGATACCATTTTTTTCTCATTGGCCAAATTCTTTAAACAAGTTAAATCAGAGTAAGCGGAAATAATGAGACTATGTATACTCGTAAGATAGGCATAATATGCATATATATATATATATAAAAGTCATAAGTACATAGTCCCATGATCGAAACTCCAAGATCCATATACAAGTCCATCAAAAGATCTATGTCTAAAGAAAACCATAGCCCTAGAGTTCTCAAAAGTATATCTACAATAAATACATCTCAAAATATAGACTCTAGAGGTGGTCACATAGATCTGGCAGCAGTAGTAGTAGTAATAGCAGTAGCAGTCTCTAGGTAGCAAAAGAAAACATCATCATCAACAGCAGCAGCAGCAGAATCTCCTCCATGGCATCTCCACATCGGATCCCCTGATCCTCATCATACACCCTATACACATACCTAGGGATCATCATCCCTCCACTGACTCCCGGTGGAATGAACGACAGGCTCGCCTCCGCTCTCATCCTCCACGGGATCCTCCTCGATCTCATCCGATGGAGAGTGTACCCTACCACTGGGTACGGGGTCAGGAGATGGTGTGGCCCTGACTGGACTCCTCGGATCAGAAGGGGGAGTGTCCTCGCGGACGACTCTCGAGGAAAAAGGGTGTGAGCGGGTAGGTCTGAAACGAAAACTATGATAAGAGCGAGCTGGCCGTGTGGGAGGTGGTCCATGATATGTGTAAAACGGGGGTACATGCATAGTGTATATGATGGGAATCCTAAATCTACGAGGACAGAATCGAATCAACGGGTTCGGGTGGTAGAAGGTAATCTCTACCTCTCCCTCGAACACCGCGCGATGGTCCTCATAGATCCATGTGCCACTAGGAAGTGGCCGGATCTCGATGCAAGCGATGTATTGAGACATCACCTACAAGGGCATAGGGGTAAGCAATTCTATACACATAATCAACAGAGTTTAAATATGTACAATATGGAGATGTAAATAGGCAACAATGAACAACAATCACATTTAGCATTTAGCAGGTATTGAATGCAAGTAGGATGCTCATACTTATTTCATTTATCACAGTTAATTTAAATGAATGACATGATGCATGGATTTATCTCTCAAACCTATCTCCATAAATCTATGTCACTCTCTAACGTCCATCCCTGACAACCCAGCACTTACCAATGCGTTGTATTCCTAGGTATACAACATTTCGTACATTCACCAAGAATGTACACGACAAGCTTGGAATTCGTGCCACCCGAGCACATCCCGTCATCCAAACGGACCGTCATCCAAACTGTATAACCATATCGGCATCCACTAAGCCGACCACGTCTTCAACGTGTCATCAAGCAAGCGTATTGGCACTCCCAGAGGCCCTCCTCATGTTACTAATACATGATAAACGACCTACCATCCAACTCCAAATGAATGCATCATCTTTTAAGCTTAAAGGAAATTGGTTAATATATATAACGTGCCACCCGAGCACCTCCCGTCATCCAAACGGTACACTCATATTAATCAATTTATTTTAAGTCTAGATCCCTTGGATTATTGTTGTTCAATTATTAATTAAATGATTCAGAATTAAAATGGTATTTTTAAGATTTTGGGGTGAATTACTCGAGTGTTCTTTAGAATACTCGAGTGGTATTCAAACTATTTCCAGATTACTCGAGTGTTCTTCAAACTACTCGAGTGTTCATGCTTTTCTGGGGATTTGGGTTTCAGATTCATAAAAATACTCGAGTGATTCATGAGTTACTCGAGTGTCCTTCAGCATTTCCAGAATACTTGAGTGACCCCTGAATTACTCGAGTGGTTTACCTTAACATATCCCATGCAACACTCGATTACTCGAGTGCTGGGCATGGTACTCGAGTGTTCTTGCTCAAAATACATTGTTTTGCCAAAATTTTACTCGAGTAACCAGCCTAATACTCGAGTGTTTTATTGCAGAACAACTGAAATCTTGGTTTTAACACACCATTTTCAATCCTAATCATTTTTAGTCCAATCCAAGGATCAACAGTGTTCACATACCATATAATGAACATGTTACAACACTCATTTCATATCAAATTACAGATTTGACAGAGAATCAATCATTAATGCATAAAATACACAATTTGACAACTTAACACCTCAAATTGCAAAATAAGCAACAAATTCATGAATTAATGTTCATTATAGCTTGCATGCATCATGAGAAACTTGCTCCAAACAACCATAGAGCATAACTTGGTCTCCAAACCAAAGTTCCTATTCAAACTAAGCCCTTAGAGCCTCTTGGTGGCTCTCTAATGAAAATAATGAAATTCAAACTCTATCTAGTGTATAAAACAACTTCCCCTTACCTCTCAGACGTGTTCCAACAAAGAATTTCCAAGAGAAAGCTCTCCAACCCCAGAAATCACTTTGAGCTTCACATGCAGGACAGTTTGAGTGCAACACCAAAATTGAATTGGTTTACATGGAAAACAAAGATAACAATTGGGGAAATTAGATTTTATGGACTCTATGAAACTCATACTAACTAGAGAAATCGAATTTGGGACTCAGAGACTCGTGAGCTTACCAGATATCAGAATCAAAGTAGGCTCCAGACAAAAACTTGACAAAGAACAGCTCCTCTTCCAAGCCTTGATTCTTCCACCACACTCACTCAAACCTCACGATTTTGGTGTTTATACAAAGCTCGTGATGTGAGCTTTGTATTAGTGTATAGTTTGTAGCTCAATTCGACTCAAAGAATGAGAATTGATTCAGAGAAGTTTGGAACCCTAGCTTCACCAACAACTTCGAATTTGACCAAGAACTTCAACAAATCGGTGTTGATAGGCTTAAATAGAATGGGGGAACGCTCATGCAGGTCGACACGACCTCCATGGACGTGGAGTGGTGGTGATTTCGTGTCAACGACACGAAATCGTTGATGGTGACTCACCAAACGCACTAACTCGTGCAACTCTGTCCAGAATACTCGAGTGTTCCAGAAAATACTCGAGTATTTTGCTCAGTTTTTGAAAAATAATTGTTTTATTTACTTTCCCTCCAAAATCTTTCCTATATTTATTTCTAGGTCCCAACCCAGGGACTAATATGCAAAAATATTTATTTTACATATAATTATATTTATTAAATGAATTCACACACATTTTCTAACTACATAAACACATATTTTAATCAAGGATTAATATAGAAATCATTAATTATAATTAATTTATAATTAACATTTCATTAATCGGGGATTAAAATTTTGGGGTGTTACACTACTCACCCACTTACAAGGAATTTCGTCCCCGAAATTCAACTTATACAAACAACTCAGGATAGTCCTGACGCATCTTATCCTCTAATTCCCAAGATGCTTCCATTACATCGCCACAAACCCAGACGACTTTGACCAGACAAATATCCTTCCCTCTAAGCTGCTTGACTCTTCGATCTTCAATACGAACTGGCATAGCTTCGAAGGTTAGGTTCTCATGAATTTCTAGGTCATCAGGTTGGATTCTAAGGACAATGGCGGGGTCATGGACATACCTTTTTAACTGAGATACATGGAATACATTATGAAGGTTAGCTAAGGACGGGGGCAGGGCTAACTGATATGCTATTGGGCCGACTCTTTGAAGGATTTGATAGGGACCAATGAACTTAGGTGATAGTTTCTGAGTTTTCAAGGCTCTACTAACACCCTTGGTTGGTACTATTCTAATAAATACATGGTCACCTTCAGCAAACTCTAAGGGTTTCCTTCTCCTATCAGCATAGCTTTTCTGCCTACTCTGAGCCGTCTTCATCTTCTCTTGTATCATCTTGATCTGTTCCGTGGTCTCTGTAACATCCCCAATTTCCGATATCCGTTTAGGATGGTTATTAGAGGCAAATTAGTATGTGTTTAAGCGTTTAAAGTGTAGAGTTTAGCCAAGAGTAGAATTGTGTGAGATAGAACTAGCTTAGAATGGGTTTAAATAGTATAGGAATAAGGTTTTGAGTAGTAATCCAAGCCTAGATGAGTGTAGGAGCCTAAGGAAGTGAATTGGAGTTAGAAAACCACCAAAATAGGGTTTTCAGTAAGGTAATCGATTACCTTGAAGGGTGTAAATGATTACTTGATCCCTGGAAAATCACACAAAAGTTGCATTAAAAGTAATGGATTACTTGGGAAAAGTAATGGATTACTTGGGCAAAGTAATCGATTACTTGGGCAAAGTAGTGGATTACTTGGGAAAAGTAATGGATTACTTGGCCTCTGAAAATCATACTAGAATTGTTGCATCAAAGGAAGTAATGGATTACTTCAAGGAAGTAATCGATTACTTTGAGAAAGTAATTGATTACTTCAAGGAAGTAATCGATTACTTTAAGTCAGATCTGATTAAAAACACGTTTTTCTTTCATTTTCCTCATTTCACTCTCTCTCTCTCCTCCCTCACGACTTCTCTCTCTTCTCTCTCTAAACCTCCATGGTTTCTTCCTCTCTTTCCATGGCAAATCACCATAAAAACACCACAAATCACCAAATTGAAACCGTGAATCATCCCCAAATCTCATCCTAATGATTTCCCCTCTCTCAAATCATGTGTTTTCTCCCTCTTTATCATGGAACCCCAAATCCCCCAAAACCCTAAGTTGGGTAATCAACCCCATAGAGCCTTCTAATCCTTCAAGGAGTCTTAGATAGTGCATGAGAGCATGGAATAGGAGGCTAAGAAGCTTGGATTGGAGCTTGGTGAGTGGGTTTGGAGGAAACCCCAATTTCCTCTTTCTCTCTCTTCAAGGTAAGGGGGTTACTTTGGTTCTAATTAGGGAAGGGATTTAATGATAGTAATAGGGTTATACCTAGATGTATTTTGATATGTGTATAGGTGATTTGTATGCTTTGTATGTTGTGGGTGAAATATATGTTATGAACTTAGGGTTTGATGTTAGTAAATGATTGTTTTAATTGATATTGAATGAAATGAATGAATAAATGTTATTGTCATGATTATTGATATTGTTATGATTGTTATTGGACTAAAGGAATGAGTAACTGTTATGGTTAATGAAATTAATATTGTCAAAATTGAAGGGTAAATGTGAAATTGATGATGTTGGTACTTGAATGGTTATGAATTGGAATGATTGAATGATTTGGTAATTTAAAGATAGTATATATATATATATATATGGTAATTATTATATATTGTTATGGCCTATTGCTCTAAGTTAGAGAGCCCAACCAAATTGGTATAATGGTAAAGAGGATTGACTACTGTAAACACCATAAAATGAACTAGAAACACGTGCATTTAAGGAGTAAGGTGGACCTTAGGTGTAACGGGGAAAACTTACGTTTCTATTCGTGAAGGCAAAAGTAACTAGATTGTGCCACTAAAACAATCGCTGAGAATTGTTATGGAAAACTTTGATCTTCCAAAGGGCCGGGTTCGCAACCCGTGTCGGGGATTGGTTTTATGCAAACCATAATAATTCTGTCAGTTACTTTGGCTTTTCGTGGCCAGTGAGGGTGATTTCTGCTAGAGCCAATTTGGGCGAATCAATCCAAATTGTACGTTGTGCACTACCCTAGAGGAGTGTGACGTATTGTGCAAGTGGATGAGCGATATTCCTAGAGGATATGAAGCATCCAAACAGGGGTTGGGAAATGCTTACTCCTGGTCGGTTTTCCCCAGAGTGGAGGGTGTAGTGGGGTGAGGAAATTGTTATTGTTATTGGAAATGGAGAAGTGCATTCATTGTCATAAACGAGTTTAATTCGCTGAATCCAATGAAAGTGTTAAAGTGTTATAGTGAATACAGTGAAAAGTTATAGTGTTACATTGGATTCAGGGATTAAATCACAGTGGTATAAAGTTACATGCATTGTTCATATGTTTGAGCATAAAAGCATCATAAAGTATTGTTATTGTTATTGTTATTGTTTAAGGAAAGGTGAAAAGTGTGAATTGGTTAAATGAAAAGATATAGAATTGTTATTGTTGAATGGGATAATATGAATATGATGAAAGATGTTTGGGTATGTCTAGTTATGTTTTATTACTGTCTTTTTAAGTGTTTTCCTTGATTATTATTCAAAGTTCTCACCCTTACAGTGGACATATTAGGTACACATTGGAGACAGGCACATGTGAAAGTCAAGGCCGTAAAAGGTATACTCCTGTAAAGAGTATACTGATATTGGCGACCTTATGGTCCCAACTATAGTGCAACCATTCATAGGTCCTGATTTGTAAAGATTAGATTTTTATAAATATTGTATTTTAATTGATAATGACGATTTTATTTTAAATGTATTTTCATTAATGCAAAAGTTCTCTCTTCTCATGGGGACAAGATGAAAGCATTGTATAGTATTGTCTATTTTGAGCTGAAAGTTATACTTTATTAAATTGAAAGTTGTTCTGGACTGACATGTTTAATATTTATTCGGGGAAAAGTCCGATTTTTAAAGGAAACTCCGTCGAAAATTTTATAAACCCCGAACGTTTTCTAAGATAAAAGGCTAATCTATAGTAATAGTATTAGTATATAAAGATAGGGTGTTACAGTCTCTTGCGCAAAATCTGGCCCAACCAGAGAATTCTCCCCCACTTGAAACCAACATAACGGTGTCTGACACTTTTTCCATATAAAGCTTCAAATGGTGTCATTCCGATGCTTGCGTGGTAACTATTGTTGTAAGTAAATTCCACGAGCGGCAACATTTGCTCCCAATTCCCTTGACCTTCCAGAACACAAGCCCTCAAGATGTCCTCCAATGACTGAATAGTCCTCTCCGTTTGACCATCAGTCTGTGGATGGTATGCAGAACTTAACTTCAATCTTGAACCCAAGGCTCTATGCAGATCTTCCCAAAACTTCGATGTAAACCTCGGGTCGCGATCTGACACAATGCTTGACGGTACCCCATGCAGACGAACAACTTCCTTGATATACAACTGGGTGAGCTTCTCCAAAGAGTAGCGCATGTTAACAGGAATAAAATGCGCCGACTTGGTCAGACGATCCACAACCACCCAGATTGCATCATGACCAGTAGCTGTCCTTGGCAATCCCGACACAAAATCCATCGAGATACTATCCCATTTCCACAACGGAATCTCCAAGGGAAGTAATTCTCCTCCTGGCCTTTGGTGTTCCACTTCTGCCTTCTGACACACCAAGCAACATGCCACATATTCAGCCACGTCCTTCTTCAAGCCAGGCCACCAAAATATCCTCTTCAGGTCCTGATACATTTTGGTAGCTCCCGGATGCATACTCATTTTGCTCTTATGTGCTTCATCCAGAATCATCCTTCTTACTTCCAGATCATTAGGCACACAAATCCTTGCTCTAAAGCGAAGGATTTCATCCTTCCCTTCTTGAAACTCCAACTCCTTTCCTTCATCCATCAGCTTCTTTTTCTCCTTAAGTCTCTCATCCTTGTGTTGCAATTCCTGAATCCTTTGCAGAAACTCGTTAGCAATCTGCAGCATCCCCATCTTGATACTTGTTGGCTCTACTTGCATTGTCAGGCTCAGATCCCAGAATTCTTCTATCAGTGCAGCTTCTCTGACCATCATGGCACTGATATGCATTGCCTTTCTACTTAATGCGTCCGCCACGACGTTTGCCTTCCCAGGGTGGTAATGGAGCTCAAACTCATAATCCTTCACGAACTCCATCCATCGACGCTGCCTCATATTCAACTCTTTCTGATCAAAGAGGTACTTTAAACTCTTATGGCCACTAAACACCCTGAACGTAGTGCCATAGAGATAGTGCCTCCAAATTTTTAGAGCGAAGACGACCGCTGCCAGCTCTAGATCATGAGTTGGATAGTTCATTTCATGAACTTTTAGCTGTCTCGAGGCGTAAGCAACTACTTTTCCCTCCTGCATCAAAACACTCCCAAGACCTTGTTTCGATGCGTCACAATACACCTCAAAACTCTGCTGTGGGTCAGGCAAAACCAACACAGGAGATGACGTCAACCTTTCCTTCAACTCTTGAAAACTCCTTTCACACTTCTCATCCCAGATGAAAAGTTGATCCTTCCGAGTCAACTTTGTCAAAGGTAGCGCAATCTTCGAGAAACCTTCTATAAATCTTCTATAATAACCAGCCAAACCAAGAAAGCTTCTCACCTCTGTGACCGACTTCGGCTGTTCCCATTGCAACACTGAACTTACTTTATCCGGGTCAACCGCTATTCCCTTGCTTGAAATCACATGCCCCAAAAACTTAACCTCCTCCAGCCAGAACTCACACTTTGTAAGTTTGGCGTACAACTGCTTCTCCTTCAGAATACTCAACACTATCTTCAAGTGTTCAGCATGCTCCTCCGGGCTCTTAGAGTAGATAAGGATATCGTCAATGAACACAACCACGAATGAATCTAGATAAGGTCTAAAGATTCGATTCATGTAGTCCATGAAAATAGCTGGTGCATTGGTCAATCCGAACGGCATCACAACGTACTCATAATGCCCGTATCGGGATCGAAATGCAGTCTTAGAGATGTCCTCTTCTCTAATCCTGATCTGATGATATCCCGACCTCAAATCAATCTTGGAAAATACCGAAGCCCCACGAACTTGATCCATAAGGTCATCGATCCTTGGCAATGGATACTTGTTCTTGATTGTAACCTTATTCAGCTGCCGGTAGTCGATGCACATCCTCATACTACCATCTTTCTTCTTGACGAACAGAACCGGAGCACCTCAAGGTGACACACTTGGTCGGATCATCTGCTTCTACAATAGCTCCTCAATCTGCTTCTTCATTTCAGCCATTTCCGGTGGTGCCATTCTATAAGGAGCGATAGAAATGGGACCGGCTCCCGGAACTAAGTCAATACCAAATTCAATCTCTCTTTTTGGTGGTAGTCCAGGGATCTCATCAGCAAATACCTCCGGGAAGTCTCTGACAACAGGAATCTCCTCTATCCTCGAACCATGTTCTTCTACTTCAATGTTAAACAGGAACATGTAGCCAGAAGGTATTGGGTCTCTATAGGTTACTATCTTTTTATCACAATCGATGATCACTTGGTTTTGACTCAACCAGTCCATCCCCAAGATTACATCCAATTGCGATAAGGGTAAACAAATCAGATCTACCTTAGTGGTCTGTCCTAACACTTCTATGTCACAGTTAAGACATGCTCTAGAAACTACTACAGGAGCATTAGTAGGGGTTTATACTTTCAGAGTATATGGCAATTCAAACATAGATAAACCCAAACGATCTACACATTCATATGAAACAAATGAATGCGTTGCACCAGAATCAAACAAGACATTACAAAGCTGACCATTTAGCAAGTATTTACCTTGCACCAGATCAGAAGATCGGCTTGCTTCTACACCACTAAGGGTGAAAACCCTTCCTTGAGCCATAGGCCTATCCGCAGCCCCTCTTGAGTTAGCCTTGACCAGTTCCTTGCAGTCTCTCGCAAAGTGTCCCGGCTTCCCACAGTTGAAACAGCCACTGGTTCCCCAACAAACACGGCCATAATGATGGCGCTTGCACTTGTCACAGAATGGAGCCTCGCTCCGAAAATTCCTTCCATCCGAACCACCAGCCTTTCCCTTGCCTTTCCCTTGGCGGTCTTACGGACCCTTGCCTCGGTTATTGAAACCTTTACGTCTCTGAGGTCCAAGATTCTGGTTGTCGTTTCTCTCTGCGGCTTGCAATTCTTCAGCTTTCGTGTCATCTTCATACATCCTACACATGTCCACGAGTGCAGGAAAGCTTTGGATCCGTTGATAGCTGAAAATCGACTTCAACTTGGGCCTCAAGCCTCCTTCAAATTTGATACACTTGCTCCTTTCATCGGGGTTGTTCTGATAGTATGGAGAGTACTTCATCAATTCCTCGAACTTGGCCGTGTACTCGCCCACACTCTTACTTCCTTGCTTCAGCTATAAGAATTCCACCTCTTTCTTCCTCCTTAGATCTTCAGGGAAATATTTATTGAGAAACTTCTCCATAAATACACCCCAATTTACATCCCTTCCTTCATAACGCAGAAGCTGAACCGTGTGATTCCACCAATTCTCAGCTTCGTCTTCTAGCATGTAGACAGCATATGCCACCTTCTGAGCTTCTGTGCAATCCACGGTTCTCAGAATCTTGTCCATGGTATGAATCCACTTGTTGGCCTCCTCAGGTCTAAATCCTCCTTCGAACTTAGGCGGATTACAACTCCTAAAATCAGCCAGACTCTTTGCCTCGATGTTACCCACATTGATGAGGTGGGTTAACCGGCTGAGATGGTTGCGGAGATTGTTGCTGCATGGCCTCCAACACTGTGGTTATTCTTTCTAACATCGCATTGGTGTGATTTTGGTTTCTAGTTGCCATAATAGACCTGCGCTATATGCTCATGGTCACATATGTTGAACTAAGGAAACATTCCTCACACCACCTATACTAAGACTATAGCTTATAACTTTAAATCAACATTCAATTGTGTCTTGTGCTCAAAAGAGACAAGATACAAACATTCATAACAATAAATATGCCCTGCGGATACCTGCTTGATGTTGATGGCTACCTTTCTGGAGCTACTTCCACTACTACAGGATCTGACTTTTGCTCTGATACCACTCAGTGTGACACCCTTCTTGTGATCCAGTAATTAATACACTAATTATACTACTAGGTCGAGTAATATATGGACTTGTAAGTATTTAGAAAAGGTAGAAATAAAATTTTCTTTTAAAGCGGGTGCACAAACTAAAACATGGACTCTTGGAGAAAATAATTCATATGGTTTATAACATTGCGTTGAATTTGGCGATTTCGGAAACCTTTTCACAAACGTGATAGCATCGGCACTTTGAAATCACATTTACATAATATAAATTAAGCGATGCTATCCATACTTTCGTTTCGCGGAACTGATACCATTTTTTTCTCATTGGCCAAATTCTTTAAACAAGTTAAATCAGAGTAAGCGGAAATAATGAGACTATGTATACTCGTAAGATAGGCATAATATGCATATATATATAACTCATAAGTACATAGTCCCATGATCGAAACTCCAAGATCCATATACAAGTCCATCAAAAGATCTATGTCTAAAGAAAACCATAGCCCTAGAGTTCTCAAAAGTATATCTACAATAAATACATCTCAAAATATAGACTCTAGAGGTGGTCACATATATCTAGCAGCAGTAGTAGTAGTAATAACAGTAGCAGTCTCCAGGTAGCAAAAGAAAACATCATCATCAACAGCAGCAGCAGCAGAATCTCCTCCATGGCATCTCCACATCGGATCCCCTGATCCTCATCATACACCCTATACACATACCTAGGGATCATCATCCCTCCACTGACTCCCGGTGGAATGAACGACAGGCTCGCCTCCGCTCTCATCCTCCACGGGATCCTCCTCGATCTCATCCGATGGAGAGTGTACCCTACCACTGGGTACGGGGTCAGGAGATGGTGTGGCCCTGACTGGACTCCTCGGATCAGAAGGGGGAGTGTCCTCGCGGACGACTCTCGAGGAAAAAGGGTGTGAGCGGGTAGGTCTGAAACGAAAACTATGATAAGAGCGAGCTGGCCGTGTGGGAGGTGGTCCATGATATGTGTAAAACAGGGGTACATGCATAGTGTATATGATGGGAATCCTAAATCTACGAGGACGAAATCGAATCAACGGGTTCGGGTGGTAGAAGGTAATCTCTACCTCTCCCTCGAACATCGCGCAATGGTCCTCAGAGATCCATGTGCCACTAGGAAGTGGCCGGATCTCGATGCAAGCGATGTATCGAGACATCACCTACAAGGGCATAGGGGTAAGCAATTCTATACACATAATCAACAGAGTTTAAATATGTACAATATGGAGATGTAAATAGGCAACAATGAATAGCAATCACATTTAGCATTTAGCAGGTATTGAATGCAAGTAGGATGCTCATACTTATTTCATTTATCACAGTTAATTTAAATGAATGACATGATGCATGGATTTATCTCTCAAACCTATCTCCATAAATCTATGTCACTCTCTGACGTCCATCCCTGACAACCCAGCACTTACCAGTGCGTTGTATTCCTAGGTATACAACATTTCGTACATTCACCAAGAATGTACACGACAAACTTGGAATTCGTGCCACCCGAGCACATCCCGTCATCCAAACGGACTGTCATCCAAACGGTATAACCATATCGGCATCCACTAAGCCGACCACGTCTTCAACGTGTCATCAAGCAAGCGTATTGGCACTCCCAGAGGCCCTCCTCATGTTACTAATACATGATAAACGACCTACCATCCAACTCCAAATGAATGCATCATCTTTTAAGCTTAAAGGAAATTGGTTAATATATATAACGTGCCACCCGAGCACATCCCGTCATCCAAACGGTACACTCATATTAATCAATTTCTTTTAAGTCTAGATCCCTTGGATTATTGTTGTTCAATTATTAATTAAATGATTCAGAATTGAAATGGTATTTTTAAGATTTTGGGGTGAATTACTCGAGTGTTCTTCAGAATACTCGAGTGGTATTCAAACTATTTCCAGATTACTCGAGTGTTCTTCAAACTACTCGAGTGTTCATGCTTTTCTGGGGATTTGGGTTTCAGATTCATAAAAATACTCGAGTGATTCATGAGTTACTCGAGTGTCCTTCAGCATTTCCAGAATACTCGAGTGACCCCTGAATTACTCGAGTGGTTTACCTTAACATATCCCATGCAACACTCGATTACTCGAGTGCTGGGCATGGTACTCGAGTGTTCTTGCTCAAAATACATTGTTTTGCCAAAATTTTACTCGAGTAACCAGCCTAATACTCGAGTATTTTATTGCAGAACAACTGAAATCTTGGTTTTAATACACCATTTTCAATCCTAATCATTTTTAGTCCAATCTAAGGATCAACAGTGTTCACATACCATATAATGAACATGTTACAACACTCATTTCATATCAAATTACAGATTTGACAGAGAATCAATCATTAATGCATAAAATACACAATTTGACAACTTAACACCTCAAATTGCAAAATAAGCAACAAATTCATGAATTAATGTTCATTATAGCTTGCATGCATCATGAGAAACTTGCTCCAAACAACCATAGAGCATAACTTGGTCTCCAAACCAAAGTTCCTATTCAAACTAAGCCCTTAGAACCTCTTGGTGGCTCTCTAATGAAAATAATGAAATTCAAACTCTATCTAGTGCATAAAACAACTTCCCCTTACCTCTCAGACGTGTTCCAACAAAGAATTTCCAAGAGAAAGCTCTCCAACCCCAGAAATCACTTTGAGCTTCACATGCAGGACAGTTTGAGTGCAACACCAAAATTGAATTGGTTTACATGGAAAACAAAGATAACAATTGGGGAAATTAGATTTTCTGGACTCTATGAAACTCATACTAACTAGAGAAATCGAATTTGGGACTCAGAGACTCGTGAGCTTACCAGATATCAGAATCAAAGTAGGCTCCAGACAAAAACTTGACAAAGAACAGCTCCTCTTCCAAGCCTTGATTCTTCCACCACACTCACTCAAACCTCACGATTTTGGTGTTTATACAAAGCTCGTGATGTGAGCTTTGTATTAGTGTATAGTTTGTAGCTCAATTCGACTCAAAGAATGAGAATTGATTCAGAGAAGTTTGGAACCCTAGCTTCACCAACAACTTCGAATTTGACCAAGAACTTCAACAAATCGGTGTTGATAGGCTTAAATAGAATGGGGGAACGCTCATGCAGGTCGACACGACCTCCATGGACGTGGAGTGGTGGTGATTTCGTGTCAACGACACGAAATCGTTGATGGTGACTCACCAAACGCACTAATTCGTGCAACTCTGTCCAGAATACTCGAGTGTTCCAGAAAATACTCGAGTATTTTGCTCAGTTTTTGAAAAATAATTGTTTTATTTACTTTCCCTCCAAAATCTTTCCTATATTTATTTCTAGGTCCCAACCCAGGGACTAATATGCAAAAATATTTATTTTACATATAATTATATTTATTAAATGAATTCACACACATTTTCTAACTACATAAACACATATTTTAATCAAGGATTAATATAGAAATCATTAATTATAATTAATTTATAATTAACATTTCATTAATCGGGGATTAAAATTTTGGGGTGTTACATCCCTGATGACAAAAATCCGGGTCGGCAAAAGGTAGACCCAGCTCCTGAAACTGACAAGTCACCATACGATTTTTTGGCGATTTTTTGGTGACAACCATCGCGGGAGGATTTGCTGGGGATGGTGAGAAGAGGTTAGAAAGGAAGAAATACATCAACCAGATCCTCGTTGTCAGCGAGAAACCGATCATGAAAATTCCGACTAAGAACATTCCGATTTCATTCACTGACGACGACTTGGTCGAAATCTTCCCTGGCCACAACGACCCCATGGTCATTACAGCTCTTGTTGGGAACTGTGAAGTGAGACGAATATTCATAGATCAGGGAAGTTCGGTTGACATTATGTTCTTACCCCTGTTTAAGGTTTTGAAATTGAGAGAGTGTAATCTCACCCCATTCGATGTTCAGCTAATTGGGTTTATGGGTGACACTATCCAACCCCTTGGCTACATTCAGCTCCCAGTAACCCTTGGCCAACAACCTTCCGCCCGAACTGAAATAATCAAGTTCTTGGTAGTTGATTGCCCCGCCGCATACAACGCTATTTTGGGAAGAACCTTCCTACAAGCGTTCAGCGCTGTGGTATCAAAGGTTCACCTCACAATGAAGTTCATCGGAGCTGACGATAAGGTGGTTACAGTTAAAGCTGAGCAAGAGGCTGCTCGAAAATGCTACAATGCAAGCGTCGGTAAGATCAAAAGCAAGGAACAGACGAAACTCGATAAGCCCTCTCTCGGGAAAGGAAACGTGAGCCTCGCCGACCTTGATGTTCGAGCCGAACTAGACGAGTCCCGACCAACTCCTAAAGGCGAGTGGGAATACTTAACCTTGGGAACTGATCCTCTCAAGAAGCTCAAGCTCGGCTCAGACCTCCCACCGAGCATCAAAGACGAACTCTCGGAGCTTCTAATCGCAAACAAGGACTTGTTTGCATGGACCTCGGCTGACATGCCGAGAATTGACCCAAATTTCATTTGTCAAAAACTTAGCATTAACACTGGTGCCAAGCCAGTGGCTCAGAGAAAAAGGAAAGTAAGCGCTGAGAAGGCCCTAGAAATCGAGGAGAAAGTTGCCGAGCTACTCCAAGCGGTATTTATTCGGGAAATTGACTACACAGACTTGTAAGCAAAAACCGTCTTAGTCAAAAAGTCTAATGCGAAGTGGAGAATGTGCGTTGACTACACAGACTTAAACAAAGTTTGCCCAAAAGACCAATACCCACTTTTCGTCATAGACAAACTGGTTGATAGCTCGGCAGGATACCAACTGCTTTCATTCATGGACGCCTATTCAGGCTACAATCAGATCCCCATGTACCCTCCTGATCAGGATAAGACCGCTTTCATCATCGACAGAGCAACGTATTGCTACAACATCATGCCCTTCGGCTTGAAACACGCTAGAGCAACTAATCAACGCATGATAAAAAAGTTTTCCAGGGAATGATCGGTCCAACCATGGAGGTATACATCGATGATATATTCGCCAAGAGCAACAACAAGAAATCCATACTCTAGACCTAGCGGCAATATTGGCTCGTGTAAGGAGCCACGACATGAGGCTCAACCCTGAAAAATGTATGTTCGGTGTCCCTGCCGGTTCTTTCCGGGGGTTCATGTTAACGAAAAGGGGAATAGAAGCAAATCCTGACAAGTGCAGGGCCATTCTCGACATGAGAAGCCCAACCAACGTCCGAGGGATCCAATAACTTACTGGAAGAGTAGCTGCACTCTCCAGATTCCTCTCTCAGGCAGCTCGCAAAGCCCTCCCATGGTAGCAACTCCTCAGAAAAAATAAAGATTTTCACTGGGACGACCGGTGCGAGCAAGCCTTCGTTCAATTAAAAGAGTACTTGTCCAGCCCGCCAGTTCTGGCTAGCCCCCTTTTCGGCGAAGATCTATTTATTTACATGTCGGTGGCCGAGGCAGCCATCAGTTCAATCTTGGTCAAAGAGGATTCTAGTACAGAAGCCCCGGTTTACTTTGTCAGCCGAGCACTACAGGGGCCTGAACTCAGGTATCAGAAGCTTGAAAAACTTGCCTACTGCCTCGTTGTTTATGCTCGGAGGTTGAGGCAATACTTCCAAAGTCACAGAATCATGGTTCGAACTGCTCAACCACTGCGGCAGGTCCTCCACAAACCAGACTTGGCCGGGCGAATGGTTTCTTGGTCCATTGAATTGTCAGAATTCGACATCACCTATGAGCCTAGGAAAGCAATGAAATTTAAGGTGTTGGTAGATTTCGTTTCTGAGTTCACCGAGCCTTTGACAAATTCAGATTCCTACTCCTGGTTGGTCTATGTCGATGGCTCGAGCAACAGGAAAGGGGCAGGAGCTGGTATTATCATTGAAAACGCGGACGGCCTCAGTATCAAATATTCGTTAAAGTTTGAGTTTCAGACTTTGAACAACCAGGCAGAATACGAGGCAGTCCTAGCGGGTCTCAAAATGTTTCAAGAGCTGGGTGCTACACAAGTGAATGTTTTCAGTGATTCTCAGTTGGTCGTCTCCCAGTCAAAGGAAAGTATCAAGCCAAGGAGCCCATCCTTCAGAAATACCTCGAAGAAGTGAAGCGTTTAATCTCGAGCTTCTCAGAGTTTCAAATATCTCATATCCCAAGAGATTCAAAAGCCCGAGCTGATATATTGTCCAAACTGGCAAGCACAAAGGGGTCGGAAAACAACATGGCTCTTATCCAACAAACTGTTTCCGAGCCGAGCGTAATCCTCGCCGTTTCTATGTTCCCCTCCTGGATGAGCCCGATTCTGGCTTATCTTCAGCACAGATTTGTTCCTCAAGACCAAGCCGAAGTGCGTAAGCTGGTTCGAAGGTCGACACAATACACAATCGTCGACGGAGTTCTCTATAAAAGAGGATTTGGTTCGCCCATGCTCAGGTGTGTTGATCCTTCCCAGGCCGAGGAAATCCTTGAAGAAATTCATGGAGGCATCTACAGCCACCACATGGGCGGCAAATCATTGGCATGTAAGGTAATCCGAGCAGGCTATTTCTGGCCTACCTTGCAGACCGATGCTATGGATTATGTCAAAAAATGTGTACAGTGCCAATTTCACAGTGACGTTTATCAACATCCTTCTGAAGAGTTGCATTCCCTCGGAGCACCATGGCTGTTCTATCAGTTGGGAATGGATATCATTGGTCAATTCCCCACTGCCTCGGGACAACTGAAGTATGCCATAGTAGCAATTGATTACTTCACCAAGTGGATCGAAGCAGCCCCATTGGCCAAAACCACAACTGCTCGAATCCAGAAATTTTTCATTAATGAAGTAGTCTCACGATTCGGAGTCCCTCACCCAATCATCACCGACAACGGATCACAATTTACTGCCACCCATTTTCAAGAGCTTGCTGTCGATCTAGGGATCAATCACTATTTCAGCTCGGTGGAACACCCACAAATCAATGGACTAGCTGAAGCTGCCAACAAGGCGATACTCGACGGAATTAAGAAAAAACTCTTCAATGCTGAAGGTTCTTGGGCCGACAAACTTCCGAGCGTTCTCTGGTCACACCGAACGACCATACATTCCTCTACCGGGGAAACTCCTTTCCTCTACCATACGTTTAGAATACGAGAACGCTCATCGGAAGTAAATGAGGCTCTAATTCAGGACGAACTGGTCAGTCGAGGAGATATGAGAAGCGGCAGCTGCCCAAGAAAAGAAAGCAAAGGAAAGTCATGCTCGGGATTACAACAAAAAGGTTCGACCACGGAGCTTCGAAGTATGTGACCTAGTCCTGCGACGAGCAGATATCGGCCGAGGAAATTCAGGAGTCGGCAAGCTTGGCCAAAATTGGGAAAGACCTTACAGAGTCAAGTCCAAATCTGGATCAGGGGGATATAGGCTGGAAACCCTCTCAGGCACGGAAATCAGCAACAGCTGGAGCGCAGACAAACTTCGAGCTTACTACAGCTAAGCCATTAGTTATCCATTTTAATCTATGTTTCTTTAATTCAATAAGTAGAATAGGTTAGCATCTATAGATTACTACTCGATTACCGATCCTTTAGACAGCTCTTCTGAGTTTTTGTTAGGTAGCTACTCAGACGAACATTTGTTAGGAATTACCGCTTGTACATGTTCATCAATAAAATCCTAAAGTTTTTATTCAAAATCGTGATTGCCAAACTGTGAAAATACGTACAACTCATTTTGTTTGCTAGCCACCGAGCGAAGTCGAGATCTTCTAACAGCTCTTTTCATGAGTTCATAACATCATAGTTATAGAACGCCCGATCCCAGGAGCTTCACACTCCTTGCATCGCGGTCCGAGGATCCCACTTTGGCTAAAGTCGACGATCCGAGTTCTAACTCACATGTCCAAAAGGTCACAAACACTTGTTTCACAACAAGTAAATATGATCAGAAAACGCTTGTACAACGAACGAGCAAAAAGATTACTTAAAAACACTTGCTGAACAGCAAGTAAATACGTTCGAAAGACAACGAGCTAAATCGTTATGCAATAAGAGCAGAATTACTTAAGAGATAAATCGTCATGAAATACGAGTAAATACGCTCAAAAAAAGACGAGCATAATTACTTGCATACACAGCAAAAATTAGCAAAAGAAGAGAAGAATTACAGAATCACTTGCATACACAACAAGAAATAAGAAATTTGCAAATGCAGTAAATAATGTCAAAAAGGGCTACCCAACATAAGGGATTTACGCCTCATCACTAGTCAGAACAATATTCGAATCGTCGAAGGTCGGGCCCTCTACCAGGTCCACTAGGGGGTTCGGCAAATCCTCGACCTGGAAGTCCACCTCTTCATTGGACGAGAGGTCCACTAGCTTACCCTCCTTGGCTGCATGAAAGGGGTGAGCGCCGACCACCCTGAACTCAGTCTCAGGGTTCAGTACTTGAATTTTTATAATGGTTGAGACAAAGGCGTCGTCAACACCTTTCTCCCAATTGTAAAATTTTGCAGGAGCCTTTTTCTTGAAGCCGAGCGCTTTCCCTTTAAAATTTTCCAAAGAGGCAGTCAGCCTCTGCACATCACTGCTCAGCTCGTCATTTCGCTGATGAGCCACTTGAAGAGTTCTCTCTGCCTCCTTCTTTCCCTCCTCAACAGCCTTCTGAGAGGTTTTCAGAGCATCCCTCTCCTTCACCACCCCGCCATCATCTACCCTTAGGTTCTTCAGCTCGGACCAAACCCGAGCTAGCTCATCCATCAACCCGGCTTCTTTTGAAGCATAGAGCCCTCGGGCTTCTTTTTTTTCAGCATTCAGCCCGACGAACAGGTCCTCCGAGTGTAGGGATGTATAATGCGTCAGACTGGCCCCTCGAAGGAAGAACTTTGTCAGGATTTGGGTGTATTGCACCCACTCAGAAGCTGTTAGCCCAGGATACTTGTCATGATCGGCTTCTGGGAAAATGAAGTTGGGATATTTTTCGTCCATCCTCCAGTTCCGCACCGAGCTAACCTCCTCAGTTTCTTGCTCCGAGGGAGTGGCGTTCGCAGGTGCTCTTCCAGTATTGGCACCCTCGCCGATCTTAGTCTTGCCCTTATCCAAGCGCTGACGTCTGAGCGGTTGAACGGGGGGAGATATGGCCTGCCTACTTGAAGTTGGGGAAGCAGCAGCTGCACCAACGGTAACAGTGGCCACCCGCCGAGGCGATCTACCAACAGGTGAAGTGGAGGGAGTAGGGGTGCTCGAGCTTGAAGTTTCCGAGGCTGCACCGGTTGAGGGAGCTTTCCTCTTCTTACTACCTTTCATCAGCTCGGCCATACGTGCAGCCATGGTATCTGCAAAAAAGAGCAGAAGACTATTAAACACTTAAAATAAAATCACACGCATGCAAAGCGTTAAATAAAAAACACAAGTACTATACAGAGCTGAATTTTAACACTAGCAGTGAGGAGGTTTACTATTTCCTTGGTCTTTATTACACCCTTCTTAGCTAAGTAGTCTTGAAACTCTCGGCACACTCTTTTCTCAGATTCGAACAACTGTTTCCAATCCGAGTTGTAGGACTTGATCCTACGATTGAAGAATTGCTCAGACCACTGTAAGGGGAAGCGAGGTATCGGTCGGTTTTCACCAGCCCTCGTAAACCAGCAAACGCCGTTTCCAACAAAATTATATTTGAAAAAGAAGGGTTTAAAAGTCTTCCACGACTCAGAATACTTAATCAATAGAGAATAACCATTCCAGGCCTTCAATGACACCCAATGTCGTTTTGTGGACCCTTTCTCGAACGCGTTGGCCTGGGGGGCAAACAAATAGAAAAAAATGGGTATGGTGCAAGACCAGTCCATCGCCAGGCACAATTGTTTGAAAGGCTCGGACAAAGGCCCACGCGTTAGGATGCAATTGTGAGGGTGCAATCCTTAGCGTATTCAAGACTTCCATCTCAAACTCGGTGAAGGGCATCCTAACGCCGAGCCGCGTCACTACTTCTTCGTAAAAGTAGAAGCCTATACTCTCGACCCGAATTCGGTTGCAAATTCGGTCGTTTATTCCTACTGAAGTAACCGTGTAGGAGTTTCCGTATTTGTCTCCGGGGCACGGTAGTAAAATGGCCCCAGTTTGCTCTACTAACTCGGCAGTCGTAAGCTCAGAAGGGGTGCCCACGACTTCTCGGTCGACCCAGTCATAATCAGTAGCATCTGAAGGCAAGGGAAACAGCTCGGGATTCGACATGCACTTTCGAACCATACCTGAGGAAAAGGAGGCACACTCGGATCAGTATCAACACATAACCTGGTAATTCTAAGCTATTAGCTATTTACATTACCAGTTGAGGAGCACCTCCCTCGGAAAACCTCGGTCGGACCTCCCCAATTGAATCTGTTGGTACCTCTTCGTTGCCTCGTTAACCTCGCTTGTTCTACTCTCTCGGCAATTTTATAAAATAAAATTCCTTGTCTTGACTCCACCAAATTCCTCGGGTAATATATTGCTAGCAGCTTAACACTACTGCTTTGATCGTCTCCCATGCCTGGTGAAGGCGAATTGGAGTTCACCGAGTCCTCACTCATATTACCCCCCTCTCTCTAGTTGAAAATCTGTTCCAAGTGTTGTTAAGGAATCCCAGGGGTCGTGAACAGTGAATATCTCTCTAAAAACGCTCAAACAATTACAGCAATCACCCAGCAAGGGAAAGTTTTCAGAAACAGAGTATCATCCACAGGCCAAGATAGGTTTCGAAGCAAAATCGAAAAAACGGTCTGAAAAAGTAAAAAGGTGTTACCAGGAACAGAAGGGTCTCTAAACGTTGTAACACCCCGCATTTTTCCCATATGTGCGAGAACGAAAATTGTTAAAATAAACTTTGAAGTTCTGATTTCTGGAAAAGTGTTTTACGTAAGAAAGAAATAAAGTATTGGTTTTCAAGGATTTTTATAAATGAAAGGTTTTTATAAATGAAAAGTGAATGATTTTTGTTGATTTGATTTTTAAGAAATGAATTGTGATTTTTCTAAAAAGTGACTTTTGTTAGAAATGAAGTTTTTGGAAGTGTATCTTTGAAAATTCATATCTTTTGAACCGTAACTCGGATTTCTACGATCTTTATATCAAAACGATCGTCTTAAAACGTAGATTTTAAAAATATAATTTTCAGATTTTTCTGGGTGGTTTTACAAAAATTTATTTTCAGAACTAAGAAATACGAATTTTGGAGGTTGGGTTTTAAAGGAAATGAATTTAATGAATTGGCTTGAAATTTTGATGTGATGAGTGCTTGATTTAATGTGTGCGTACTATGTGATGCATGAAAATTAATTGGATGAGTGTGATTTTTGAATTAATTCCCTTGTTGTGTGGATTGAGGAAATTGAATAAATAAGATTAAGAAAATAAAATGTAAAATGTATTTGTATGTGTATGTGTGTATGCTACGGTTTGTATGTGTGTGTAGCTACGTGTATGTGTGTGGGTATTAGATGGGATTTGTAAATTTTCTAGAAACTTAAAGATTAAGAAACTAGGAACCAAATAGGAAACTAAGTTAGTGTAAGTAACCAAACTAAGTGGAAACCCTAACTATGTGCTAACAAGTCCTTAAGCCTAGATTGACTTCTAAAAACCTAGCCATGCTACCTTGTCCCCTTCCATATGATAACATCCACCCATGCAAATAATTGGAAGCCCAAAACTACCCTTTTCACTTACTCATGGCCAAACCCTCAACCAAGGGCACAAGGAGGAAAATGAATTTGCTTATAAATATTTGGAGCCTTAGTTCATTTCCCATTTCACTTCTCTTCACCAATTCATTTCTTCCACCAACACAAACACCCCTCTAAGAGAATCATCAAACTCTTAGAGAAAAGAAAAGAAAAGAAATAGAGAGAAAGAGAGAGAAGAGGGCCGTGGACATGAAGGAAGGAAGAAGAAGGAGATCTAAGTTCGACCAAGCCTTTCCCTTGTAGATCAAGAGCCTTAGGAGCTAGAAGACCAATTCCTTGCATGGTAGGATTTGAAGGAGAAGAAGAATTTGTAATAATGTAGATTTTTCTTTCTAGTTGTAGATCTATTTATTGTTCTTCTTTGCATGATAATTCTTCTAAGTTGAAAGATGATTTGATGTGTTGCTCATCTTTGATCTTGGACTCTAAGGACTCTAAGAATAATTTGTAATAATTTAAGCTTATGTGTGATTTTCGATTAAGGTTCTTTTGATGAATCTAATAATTTTCTAACTAAACCTTAAGGATCTACAGAAAACTAAGATTTTTGTGAAAACTCAAGGTGAATCTCTTTGCATGTCAAGTTTTCTTGTTCTAAATCGTGCCTTATGTATGTGTTTATATGATTCTTTGACATGAAAATTCATGATCTAAACTTGTTTATTTATAAGTGAAATTCTTTGTCCTTGCATGTTAAATCTTTTGTTAAACCTTGATGTATGATGTGTTTCCATGAATAAGTTTATGATTTAATCTTGATTTGTGAGAAGGTTTAAGTTTTTGGCTTTGCATGTTATTTTTTTAGTGAAGAGATTGTGTTTTCCTTATGTATGATTCGATTTTTAAGAAAAATTAAAAAAACAAAGTTTTCAAATGATTTCAAGCATAAAAATGTTTTGATCTAAGCGTTTGATTATGTACATGTGATGATCCTTGTTTGATAAGTGTAAAATTGTGATTTTGATCTTGCATGTTATTTTTCAAAAGAAAAGATTATGTTTTCTTCCTATATGCCATACGGTTTTCAAGGAAAATTTAAGTAACAAAGTTTTAAATTGATTTTCAAGTGTAAACATGTTTGATCTATTGTTGGATTTGTGCATGTTTTATTTTTAGGCCATTCGGCCTTGTCTAATTAATTTAAGATCCATGCTTTTTAGTTTGTAAAAAAGTTGGTGCATGTTTGTTTTATGACTAGACCTAATGATTTAAAGTACCTGCATATTATTTTTAGAAATTTAAAGTATAACTTTGATTTTATAAAATGATGAGCTTGAAGTTTATCTTGTGAAGGTTGATGTGAATAAATAATGTAATGTGTTATTTCACATGAATTGATTTGATGATTCTTGCATGTTGAAAATGAATGAAAAACCATGCCCTTTTTCATGATGATGTTTCGGTCAACTTAGGGAAAAATAGATAGCTAGGTTTGTTCCTTATTTAGGGTGCATGCATGATAAGGATAATTGACTTTAAGGTGTAAAAATAAAATACATGCATGAAATGATCAAGTATTTAAAAGAAATTGCATGAGAATCCTTGAAGTGAATTGTGATTCAATTGTTGTTTGATTTAAAGCTTTGAAAATAAATTAAAAATTGTTGATTTCCTTTACTGTATGCTCACGGTTTTTAGCACTAAAATAAACAAAATGATTTCATGTTTGTATGTTTTTATTTGTGCATGAAATTCTTGCCAAATTGTGCATATAGGATTTGGCCAAAGCATGCTAAATTATTTAGAAAAGTTTTCTTTATGAAATAACTTTAGTGATAGTTATATCCCTAGATGCTTAGTGTTGTGTGTTTGATGAGAATAAAATGTGTTTCTTTTAATTCTTTTTAGTTTTATCTGATTTTGTGAAAGAATTTTTATGGTGTTAAATCAATGATTTTTAGTTTGGAAATTTATTTGTGATTGGAAACTGTTAATCATTTGTGTCTCGGTTTTATTGAGTTAAGTTTAAATTATTTTCTTAAGTGTAATTAAATTAATTTATTAAGAATAAAATTTAATGGATGATTTTGAATAATTAAAAATGGAATTCTTGCATTTTGTGTGTTTGTGAATGCTGTAATTGCTTTGTAACCTGTAAGTGCTGTTGTTGTACTAAATTAGAGTTTGTTCTGGATACTGTTTGTGTGTGAAAAATCTATATGTGTATTTTAAAGAAATTGAAAATGCTTTCTTTAAAGGGTATGACTTAAACAATTTAAATTGATTTGAAATTTTATGGCATTCTTTGATCAGTAATTGATGATGTTGTGAAGTTTAGAAATTAAAATGAATCAACTTGATATGGTTTTAAAGTTTTATTTTCTGGAGTTCTAAATTTTGTTTAATGAATTAATGTGATTTGGTTTTGACATTTTTATTTTCTTGGACTTCTGAATGTTGTTTAAAACTTAAGGGAAATGATTTTTATAACCAAAGTGTTTTATACTAAGAGGAATGAATCTGTTTCAAAGTTTTCTTGAAAACCTTTTTATTTGATTTGGATTTGAAACCTTTTGGGATATTAACAATGTGTTTTTTTTAAGAAAGGAATTATTTCAAAAAGTTTTCAAAACGGAATTAAGAATTTATTGAAAACGTTCTAACGCACGGGGAAAAATGTTCTAGTTCGGGTGTCGGACGCAAAGGAAACGTGGCAAGGTTAGCTACTGGGAAATCTTGGAAAGATTCCGGGAGTGTCGTCATCAAGGTGAGTGAGAGTGCGGTGGTCCCGTGACGTGGTTGCTCGTAATCCGAATGGATTGCGAATGTACTGCGAATTGGGCAATATCGACATGTGTGCTAAATGTTTACTTGTTTTATTTACATGTTTATTAGTTGTGCTTATTTTATCCTATTTAGAATTTGTTTGATTACGTCTGGATAGTGAAATGATAACAATGAAACCGCGAAATAATGAGATAAGATTGAAAAGAGCACAGTAATGCGAATAAGAAATTTGAGGTGAAGAGATAAATCGTAGCGTAAATGGAATGCAAAAGAGATAAAGAATGAACGAAAGAGAATCAATACTTGACTTTGAGAAAGAACAAAGATAAAAAGATGATGCTCAAGATAATGATAAGAAATACACGATGAGGCGAGCGGAAGCGTGGTGATGATGAGCCATGCTGATTGGGCTATGGAGCAACAACTGAGGAGAGCAATACTACTGATGCTGATTGACGATCGAGGAGATAGACGTTGATGATGCTGTTGAGCTGTGATGCTGAGAAATGCTGATGTGTGTGAGCTGATGAGCATAATGCTGAGATGCATGAGAAAGTGATTTGTGGCCAGGGGCCAATAAGATTTAGGGGGAACAGTTTGCGTTTAGTGATCGGGCTTCGTTGAAGGGATGCACCAAGGACGAGCCGATCGTTAGGATTAAGCCTCTAATTAAAATGTTAAAATTTTAAAAGACTTTAAAAGACATTTACAAACGCGGTGAGGTATGAGTGTTGTATCGAAGTAATGGAGAGGAAGATACCATAGGTATCTGCGGATACTTAGGAGGAGATTGCATGAGGGGAGGACGATGACGGTGAAACGTCAAGAAGTCTAGAGTATATTTCTAGGCGGAACAACTCCACATGTGGCGTACTAACGTGGTAGGGACTGGGTCTAATGTCGTGGCACGTTCTGCACTGCAGACTAGAAATATACCGTCGCCCCCTTGATTGCAAATCGAGAGCAGTGAGAGGGACTGGAACGGGGCATTTGTGATTGCCGCTGAGAGCGTGCCTTGTCTATATGATATGATATGATTTGAGGCTGAGTCCTCCTGGTGTGGGACCATTTGTTTGTGTGACAGCTGTCGTGCCTGCGTGGTAAAGGTCCTGTACTCCTGTTTGCTTCCGACTAGGTTGGGTGGTTGACCGAGGAGATGTAGACGTGTGTGAGCTCAATGATGTTTCACCCTCATCATTGATGCTAACCGAGATAATAAAACTTAATAGACAAAGATGTTTCAAAGAAAAGTACAATAATGACATCAAGTATCGAACAAAAGTTTGTAAGATGAGCATACAAGAAAGAATTCTTGGAATAAGAGATTAGTGTGGAATTATTGAATAAGTTGTGAAAGATCGCTAGAAAGATTCGGAGCATGTGATTATGAGAACACGAATGAATTGGGATAATATTGGTGTGTTAAGAACATTCTGATATGCATTGTTTTACGTGGTTCATATATGTTATGTGTATGCCACAATGTTTTAGTTGTGTGGTTTTATTATAATATTTGTCTATCTTTATATTCGATCTACCTTGAGACCGCATGGTCAACCCGTTAGTGTTCGGAACACTGACTCTCTCCTACCATGTTGTCGTATCGGCAATTGCTGATATTGCAACTGATAGATGGCATAGCGTGTAGTGAGGCATCTGCACTCTACATGAGAAGCATAGAAGTTGTTCCTGACGAAGGTATCCGGAGGGGATCACTGAGGCAGCGGACGAGGTCAACTCTATTTGCAACTGGAGAAGTTGGGCTGCCAAGATCCGGAGTTAGACGACAAGTTGTAGAGAGTCTGACTAGAGGATAGGAAATCCCCCTCAGAGCATTGTACTCCATTATAAGTGCTTAGTTACCTTAGCTCTATCATACTGTACCCCGACAAAAGTTTTGTTGAATGCTGATGTTTGGAAATAGTTAAATGGGCCACATTTTAAACGATGTTTTGAAAACGGGTTTCAAAGTGCGGTGTCTTGTGACATCTCAGTTTGGAACTTGAAAGGTTTATGCAATATGAGAACATAAGTTTTAATTATAACTATGTTTTGGAAATCTATATGTTCTCATCTTGTGTAACACTTGTCTTAAAAAAAATGGCCCCAATTTTCCCTACTTTTAATTTGTTTTCAAGTTGCCGAATCGGGGTGTTACAAACGTGGCTGTAAAACAAATGCTAGAAACTGACGAACGCATGCAAACTCAGAAACCAGAAAAAGAAAAACGCATGCAAACCCAGAAACCAGAAAAAAGCAAACAATGTTTAAAGAACAACATCAAAGATTAATGAAAGGGGGAAGTTCAATACCTGAGTTTAGAACTGGAGAAAGACCTCCGAAAGTCTTGAACAGGAAGTGGCAGTGGCACGAACCGTCAAGAAGGCTCTGATCGAAATCACGAAAACAAGAATCGCAACAAAGGAGGAGAGCGTTTCTGAAAACCACAAGAGAGAGAAAGCACAAAAGGAAATGAACTGGGAATTCGAAAATGAATTGAGAAATCCAACTGTTTCCCTCTTTCTAAACTTTCCCTCCACTATGAAAACAAGTTGGGCCTAAATGCTATTAAAGCCCATTACGGAGATTGTTGGACAAGACTCTCCGTTTCCAAAAGAAATTATTACGTATCAGTTCCCAATGTTATAAAGGACATATGGAAGCTAAAGGAAAGACTAAAACGTCACCTCCATGCAGAAAAAGAGTCAGGGGCACAGACCATGCTCGATAGCTGGATTCCCCTTAGGAAAGGCAAAATGATCGGTCATCTGCTCGGATCACCTTTTAACTCGGCACAAGCTCAAATCACCTTACCGAGCTTGGGGGCTTATGTAGTGGACTGGATTTTGATCCGACCAACATCACTTAGATCCGACCAGTTAAACACTGGAGTAAGAAAACACCGACCACCCTCTGGTTGGAAGCATTTTATACTGAGCTTAAGACACTTGAGTGGTTTTCAGGCTTAAGGGATTAGAGTCGAGCACAGGATCCTCATCCTTATCGGCTCTAGCTACGGTCCCAACAGTCTAACAAACACTCCTATAGTCCCGCACAGCTCGATAAACTACGGGATACAGATCAGTGTTTATCCGCAACAGGATTAACAAAGGCTACCTTACCAACACCTTCACTAATCCTAATCAAACACTCCTTCCTCACGGGCCTCATCATAAAGCCCAGGAACACACGTATCAGGTAATCCCCTATAAGAACCATTATGCTATGGGAGCTAAGGTACGTTTTCTCCATCCTTAAGTTGACACAATCACACACCTGGTTGACTAGGGAGATCCTGATTATCCCAACTGGATATTCTGAAATCCTACGAGGTCCGACATTAAAACCTGATTGGGAGAAAACCTCTGGTCCCTCCATAACCACAGGGTTGTTCTCGATCTAGGACACTACAATACTGTCTAGCTACTACTACACTCCCCCTCGTGCTCGGCCTGACTGGGGATAACTCGGTCTCGGTACCTATTAAGGAAAAACAACAAGGAGGTAAGCATTACACAATACTTAGAAAAATAGCTTCTAAAAAGACATTAATATACTAAGTCAAGCACATTTATAACAAATAGATCACATCATATCATGCTCACACAATTCATTCGCATTCAAGTTCCATTTGGTTTTCTTTTCCATTCACACTTTTCATTTCTCATTTCTTTTTCTTTTCTCTTTTCTCATTTTATTTTTCTTTTTTCTTTTCTCATTTTATTTTCTCCATTTTCATTTTCTTTCCCTGGCACCATTAGGATTTTACGCACCTGTTAGGGCATTTGTCACCCATTAGGAATTTTGGTCACCCATCAGGTCATTTTACACCCATTAGGTCATATAACACCCGTTAGGGCCTTTTTCATTTACTTCACTCACTTTCACTTGAGTATTTTACACATTTAGTTTAATTTCATTTGCTTTTGTTCCTTTTCACTTTTAACTTTGATTACCGTGCAGCATATTGATCCCTTGGGTACACATACAAGCACCTAACGGGGCATTTGGACCTGATGGAGCATTTGCACCTGATGGGGCATTTGACCTAATGGGGCATTTGACACCTAACAGGGCACCTAATGGGTCAGTGTCCCCCAAGGATCAATCAGCTGCGCCTTTAATTACCTTCCAATTTTAATCATTCTTTAATTTGTTTGGCCACTTATTAAGCATACACGACATGCAGACATACACGTATTTTCATATTCATCATCCAAGCATTCACACCAACATACAACATACACATATTTTCATAAATATAAAATTGGGTTTCTCTAATTTATTTAAATTCTCAAATTATTAGCAATAACAACTACCCTAAGGTTCATTAGTTGGAAACCAACAATCGGCCTAGCAACCTACTAGAGGGGGGTGAATAGTAGTTTGAAGTAGAGATACCAGATTTTCGAATTTGATTAAAAACAGATGAAATATACTTGCTGGTTTTATAATAAGGCCGATTAAGTGCCGAGCATAATCCGATCACCGATTATCTATACCAATAATCGGTTATCCGAGCTGCACTACACAGAATCAGATTTGCAGCGGAATCACAACAAATACACTTCACCGAATATGCAGTTAGACAGAAACCGATTAAATGATGAGCAATGCAGAAAACAATAGAAGTGCAGAAAGCGATAAAAAGAAGATGCACAAGAATTTTTATACTGGTTCACTCTCACCCACTTGAGAGCTACGTCCAGTCCTCCCTAAACCTTGTTAGAATTCAACGTTGAAGAACGTTGAACAGTTTTGATGATGCCAAACAAGGACCAATCAAAGTAAAGTGCAAGTCAAGTTTCAAGCAAAGAGCTTCAAGTTGCTATCTCTCCGTTCTCATTAGGAATCAATGTAAGGCTAGAATAATTGTGTCACTTATGTTTAGTCCTTATTTAGAGTTCTTGGAGAAGAAGCGTTTTAAATCTAAAAATGTTTTAAATTGCAATAAAATGTGTTTTCATGAAAAGTTGTTTTTATATCTTAGTTTTGGTGAAAATACTTGATGTTACAAAACTCTGAATATTTTTATATTATGCAAGAAGGAGTAATCGATTACTTGCTTGAGTTAATTGATTAACTTTGTTGCATCACAGAAAATCAGAGAGATTGTAATCGATTAAGTGAACTTTGTTAATCCATTACTTTCTTATGAGAGTAATCGATTACCTGGCTTAAGTAATCGATTAAAATTGTTGCATCATATATTTTCCTGAGACAAAGTAATCGATTACATGCTTTGTAGTAATCGATTACACGATGTTGCATCATATGCATAACAGAGGCTCAGTAATCGATTAATTGATTAGTGTTAATCGATTAAATGAGTTGCATCATATATTGACCAGGGGTGATGTAATCGATTAATCATTGTTGGTCTAATCGATTACTGGTTTTTCAAATGAATTTTAAAGTTTCTATTTTTAAGGTGATAATCGATTACCTTTATGAAGTAATCGATTACCTCAAGTTTTAATGAAAAACGTGTCAGAATCATTTTGATTTATTTCCAGATTTGTTTTTACATAATATTCTGATTTATTTTCAAAATTCGAATTTGATTTTATTTTTGAAAATATTCCTTTTTGGTTTAAGATTCAAATCTTTTATTTTATTCTTTAAATCTATTTGATTTGATTTTGAATTCAAAAATATTATTTTACTTATTTGATTTCAGAAAATCAATTTTTTTATATTTCCGGATTTGATTTGATTCTTATTTTGAATTTGATTTTATTCTGATTTCAAATTCAAATTTCAAATATCTTTCAAATCTTTTTATAAGAAAGTTTTTCTCTCTTTTCATTTTTAACTTTCTAATCACAATTCTGTTTTCACGTTCTGCTCTTCTTCTCCTTCTCCAACTCTAAGTTTTGGCCTATGCTATAGCGAAACCTTTATCCATAGCCATTAGTTCTTTTATTGTTGTATCAGTGTTATTTAGAACACACTTTTGTTAGAGGCCTATTATTGTTGTATCTGCACTATCAAGAGTGCATCATAGTGGTTGTACTTAATCACTCATATTGTAACCGTGTTGTAAAGGGATGTGTGACCCTTAGAGACTAGGGAGTGAATCTCCTAGTGCAGACGTGTTGCGTTCGTGGTGTTTGTAGGGTGAGGAACCCTTCTGTATTGGGTAGTGCTAGACGAACGGTGGGGCACCTAGTAGTTAGGCTATCTGGTTTTTGTTGAGGTCCCTAGCGAAAGGAGGTTCCTAGTAGCTTGCGGGGCGCTCTGGTTGTATTCGGGGACGCGGGGGTGTCTTTGGAATATTAGTGAAAAGCTCAAGCGGGTCGCTTGGGGACTGGAGTAGGCTGCTTTGCCGAACCAGGATAAAATCTCCGGTGCAATCTCTTCTATCCCTTATCTCTTTTATTTATTGTTGCGCATATTTTTATTGTGTTAATTATCTCCTTCGCAACGTAAATATAATATATATTAATTTAATTACTTTAAATTAATCAACGCGCGTTAGACCTTTCGTTGTTATAGTGTTTCTTATCTTCGCGCGTAATATTAATCGTTGTTATTATTGTTTGCTTCCGCTTGCATAATCGTTTTCATCGTTTTTAAGAGTTTTCCGCTGCAAAGTTTATCTATTTTATTAAAAACGATTTAAATCGAATATTTTCCAATGTTTTCGTAAACACCCAATTCACCCCCCCCCCCCCCCCTCTTGGGTGACAGCTGCCAAACCTAACAATTGGTATCAGAGCTTCGTGCTCTGGTAAAGGCCTAACAGCCTGAGTTAAAGATCCTTTGTAAATTGGCAGCATTGGGATTTTTATTTGTTTTAATATGGAGGGATTTTCATTCGATGAAGCACCATTTTTTTATGGAAATAATTTTCTCTATTGGAGTGCTAGAATGAAAATATTTCTTCAATCTATTAGTTTTTGTTTATGGCATATTGTTCTTCATGCCTTTGATCAAAAACATGTTTTAAATGATTTTGATGAAAAATCTTTTTCATTCAATATTCAAGCTATGCATATTTTAAGAAATGCTTTAAATGTTGATGCATATGCTATAATTGAAAATTGTTTGAATGCCAAGAAAATTTGGGACACATTGAATACACACTATGCTACTAATGATCTTCATGGAAGTGTTAAGTGTCCACAGGAAAAAGGAGGAGAAGGAACAAGAAGAAAATGATATTGAGCATGAGATATCAAACTCCCTGGACGAAGATTATGATGATGAAACAGAAAGCGTGGGGAGTAGTTCATCATGGGATGAAGTTGAATTAGAGAGACTATTTGAAAGCTTCATGGACTCAATGGAGGATTCAAGGTTTTCGGATGAGGAATCAATGTCAGATGAACATGAAACATCCGATCACCTGGCTCATGAGGACCATGAGGTAACTTCAATTATTCCCTATTCTAAATTTCTGCAATATTCATTTAATGAGTTACATGATGATTTGACACATTTGGAAAATAGAAACTTGGACTCTTTACAAAAATTATCTCTAATTGAAAATGAAATCAATATTTTGAAAAATGGAGATATTTTTGATAAAGAGATGTTTTTGGAAAATAGTTTCTCAACCATTTTTGAAAAATGCATAAATCTTGAAAATCATGTTGAGAACGTATTTCTTGAGTGTGATGATATTGAAAAATCTATTTGCTCAACTTCTTTACTTGAAAGTGAAATTGAAAATGATATTGATATACAAAAATCAAGTGAAGCTGTTGACAATAGTATTTCTCACTATCATGACAAAAATTCCAAGTTTCATGAAAATAATTTTGAAAAAGTCAAATCTTCATCCAAACCCATTATTTGCAATTATTGTGGTTGTTTAGGACATATTTCTCATTTGTGCTTTTATCGTAAAAATTTTAATTTGAGAAATAATTTGCAATGGGTTCCAAAGAGTCCTAAGGAACCTAAGACTGACCCCAAAGGACCCAAGATGAAATGGGTACCAAAGTGTTCTCCTAGTATTTCAAATGTGCAGAATTTTATTAAAAAGGATGAACCAAGTGGAGGAGAAAAGGGAAAAGTGTCAAGGGTGGTTTCCAAGAGGCAAAGAAATAGATGGATTGGTCAAAGGAGAAAAGTACCTACAACCAAAGCTTCTCACATGCATAAAAGTGAAATCAAATGGTCTAGGACCTCAAGCAAGAAGCAATGGGTAAGGACAAACACCTCCTTGATCAACAAGTCCAAGGTATCAAGTTCTCATTCATACTATAACAACGACTACACAAAGGGATACCTGGACTACTCTATCTTTTGCACATACCAAGGTGTATCATGAGTGCTGAAATATTTCTTTAAAAATCTTTTATCTTTCATGATCACTCCTTGGATAAAATAAATCATATGTGTCTTGCTTTATTTGAAAACCTTTTTAAGCACATGATTATATTTTTTGTCTGTGCATTGCACTATTTTTTTTTTACCACATATTGAGTTGTATCATGTGTGTTGAAATATTTTTGTAAAACTCTCTTTATCACATGAATACACTCTTTATGTGTTGATTCCATGTCATGACATACTAGAGATATATATTGATATAAGACATGCATTTGTGTACATGAGCATACTTTTTTTTAGTGCATTTGACTATGTTGTTCTTCATGTGCTTCAATATTTAAAAAGGTCAAAATGCCTATATATGCTTGTGCTACTAATCCTTAAGGATCCAATTACATTGGATACCAAAAGAAATGTGCTTAAATAATTTTTGCAGATACTCTTATAAGCACTACCAAGGCATAGTTCAAAAATTATATAAAGGTGATATTTGGGAGTTATTATTGTTTTCAAAAATTAAATCGTTGTTATTATTGTTTGCTTCCGCTTGCACAATCGTTTTTAAGAGTTTTCCGCTGCAAAGTTTATCTATTTTATTAAAAACGATTTAAATCGAATATTTTCCAATGTTTTCGTAAACACCCAATTCACCCCCCTCTTGGGTGACGGCTGCCAAACCTAACAAACCTTATGGAGCTTTTAATTAAAAACAAATTGATAGAATTACACGGGAACTATTGAATGAACCTCACTCAACCTAACCCTTCCAAGAGAGTACCAAACTCTTGGATTCTACCTGGTTTGATACAAGTAGGAAGAATCTCTTCCAAAGCCTCCTTGAAACCTTCAAGTAGCTCCACCGGGCAAAGAACCTCTTCGACTTCTGCTTAGGAACCTCCCAAGACTTCCAATGCTTGAGAACCTCTCAAGACTTCTCTGGTGAACAGTAACAGTGATGATGATGTGGCTCCAAAAACTGAGCTCAGTCACGTATGAATGTGACAGTGTGAATAGCAACTGAGTTTCAGACTTTTAAAAGGATTGGCAGAGAGAAGGTTTTTAGCACTCAATGTCTGATCTCTTCGTTGTATCCTTTTCTCTGAATTTCTTCTTGTTATTTATGTTGAAGGAGACAATTCATTCCTATTCAAAATTTCGAATCCCACGAATCAGGGAGGGAAGAATTTCACCATGCGATTAATTAATGATTGCGAGATTCCCTCTCCAACAGTCATATTCTGATTCGGTTTAATTCTGAATCAGATCTTTCATTTAATGCCAATTCCATTTTAAACAGATTCTGATGGTTAGTGAGCTCCAAGCTTCGAGTTGGACAGAGCTTCCATAACTGATGACTTGATGCGAACCGAGCTTGTTGCTTGAACCGAGATTGTTGCTTCCATAGCTTCCATACCAAGTCGCTGAGCTTGCACTTTTGTTGACCGAGCTTGAGTTTGACCTTGATGTCCGAGCTATGGCCGATCTTTGTATTCGATATATAGTGCAACTTTGACATCCGAGCTTAGGCCGAGCTTTGCATTCGATCTCGAACTGACCTTTAGCCTTATTATTCTTCCACAGCGAAGGCCGAGCTTAACTTTGGTCGAGCTGATTATTTAAGATTTTACTTGACTGTACCAAAGGCCGAGCTGATGGTTCTGCCGAGCTGATGATTTAACATTTTACTCGATTGCACCGAAGGCCGAGCTGATCATCTGACGCGCTGAAGCTTTACTATTTTAGTCGGACTTAACGAAGGCCGAGCTGATCATCTGACGCGCTGAAGCTTTACTATTTTACTCGGATGAAACGAAGGTCGAGCTGATTGTTCGACTGCATTCGCTGAGCATCGTCAATCTTGCTTCTGAGTTTCTGATTGCTTCTGGTTCAAATCTAGTTCTTCCGAGCATCTTCCGAACTGAGCTTTCTTGCTGTCCGAGCTTAGCTAACCACCTGAGTCTACCGCTGCTTGATATCTAAAGGTACGGTACATCGGCAGACTCGGAATCTGGGTTGTTGTTGTTTTCTTATTTCCCAAAACACGTTCTTCCGCGTGTAACACCCCGCAAATTCCTCGTATTAACTTAAAACACTAAAGAAATTTATTTTTGGAAAAAACGTTTTGAAAGATTATTTTCTTAAATGATTTTCTTAAATTCACGTTTTCAAAATAATGAATGACTTTAAAGAAATGATTTCCTGAAATAATGTCCAAAATTTAGAAGTTTAGATGCTTGATGTTTTTATAAAAATATTTGTGATATTGGTATGAGTCACTTTGTAATGAAAAAGAATTATTTTTCTAAACATGTGAATATGTGTGTGTGTACACGGTTTTGATATGTATAGGTGAGCTTAGGATTATATAAAATTTTAATTATTGAAAAGAATATAATGCATGTGTATATGCGTGTAATTATATGTATAATATGTGTGTATGTGTATGAGTACATGCTTAGGATTACATAAGGATTAAATAAATGAAGGAAAATGAATGTGTGTATGATGTATGTGAGTGTGTGTCGTGTGAACATGATGCCCAAAAATATTAATTGTATGTATGTTTATATATGTATCAATTGTGTGCATTATCCCATGAGTTCATACTATGTGTTGTCATGATAAACATAAAAAGAAATTACATGTGCATGTGTGTATGTGTGTGGTTCGGTCATGAAGGGACTTAGAGGACCAAGTGGATTGCACTTTCTTATGCATAAAGAAAATGAAATTTTAATAAGAAAATAGGAAGAGGTTAGGAGGTGTGACTCATGATGCCTAAGAAGACTTTCCTTCCACTATGTCCCACACGAAATGACCCCTCCCATGCAACAATATGACTAGACCCATTTGCCCTTAATCCCACACCATGAACCAAGGTTAAAATAGGAAATTGTTCACCCTTGCCTTTGCCCGTAAAACCGTGTGTGTGAGTGAGACTAGCTAACTAGTTCATTTCCTTCTTCATTTCATTTTCCTCCACAAACACAAACACTTGGTCCGAGAGCACATCAAGCTCTTGAGACCCTTATAGAAAGAGAGTGAAGCCGTGAAGAGAAGAGAGGAGAAAAAGAGTGAGAATCCAAATTCTTAACCCCAAACATCCTTGATTTCTTTCTTCACCCACATCCATCTTCAAAGATCAAGGAGAAAACCACCCATCAACCCTAGAAGAGGAGAGGCCGAAGCAAACCCTAAAGGAAGAGAAGAGAAGATTTGAAAATTTAAGTTAGGAATTAAGAAAGGAGATTGGGGCAGTCGGCAGCAAAAAGATACGAGGAGACGGTACGCATTCAATAGCTGGACCTCAGGTGAGAGAGAAGCTTTCCTAAGACACCGTGGTAGCTAGGTGATTTATTAGGACATTCCGTATCATCTCAAAGATCGGAACTTAGTGGTTCGGAGTCAATAGTATAAGTAGAAATTGTTTACTTTGTGTGGCCACTTATACGAAGGTGAAAAAGACCACAATGCTATTGTGTGATGTTATGTGTTAATAGCATGCATTTATTTATTTATTTAATTACGTATAATGATGCTTATTGCTGTTGATTATGATGAGTAATCGGCTGATGGACGTCTGTTACGTCCTGACTAAGAAAATGAAAATGGAAATAAAAATGAAAGAGTTGAGAAAGTCAATGAAGTGAAAGTAATGGCATAAAAAGAGAAGAGTAACGATAAAGGATAAGAGATTGAGTGAAAAGGAGATAAGAATTGATTGGGAACAGAAATTGATGATAATGTTGAGAACGAGCCAGAGCTGGGGAGAGTGATGTGGATTGTTGGAATGAGAGATGAATTGAGTGGAGCTGGGCTCCTTTGTTTTTGGTTTTAGACTGGGACTAGTGTTGAGTTGAGCTTGCTCCTCCATTAGCGCTCAGCAAAAATGTGTTTTTGAAAAAGGAATTTTCGAAAAGGATTTGTGAAAGGAAATTTTTGTAAAGAGTTGTGAAAAGAAATTTTTGAAAAAGTTTGTGAAAAGAAATTTTTGAAAAGGTTTTTGAAATAGGATTTTTGAAGAAGCTTGTGAAACAATATTTTGAGAGGAGTTTTTATGAAACGATCTTTTGAAAAAGTTTTATGAAAGGATATTTTTGAAACAATATTTTTGAAGAAAGTTTCTTTGAAATGATATTTTTGAGAAGGTCTATTCGAAATAATATTTTTGAGAAAGTTTTACGAGATGACCTCTCGGAGAAAAGTTTGTGAAAACTATATTTTGTGAATGTGGTGAAAATAGAATTTGTGAAAGTTTTTTTGGAAATAATATTTTTAGAAAAGTTGGAGAAATAAGATTTTTAGAAAGTTGTGAAATTAGAATTTTGAGAAGGATGGTAAAAAGGAAGATTTGAGAAATGAGTTGTGAATCAATTGAGGTAATCCCAGCTCTGTGCTATGTGAGATTGATGAGAGAAAAACTGTGCAAAGTTAGTGGTCGGGACTCATTGAAGGGATGTACGAAGGGTGAGCCGACCATTAGGTTAATTTAAAAAGATAAAAGACTTTAAAAGACATTAACAGCGAACGTGGTGAGGTATGAGAGTAACCTGAAGTAGTGGAGAGGAAGGAACCATAAGTATCTGTGGATACTTAGGAGGAGATTGCATTAGGGGAGGACGATGACGGTGAAACGTCAAGAAGTCTTGAGTGCTTTTCTAGGCAGAACGAACTCCATATGTGGCGTACGAACGTGGTAGGGACTGGGTCCAATGCCGTGGTAAGTTCTGCATGCGCACTAGAACAGTACTGGCACCCCCTAGATTGCAAATCTAGAACAGTGAGAGGGACTGGAACGGGGCATCTGAGATTGCCACTGTGAGATGAGATAGTGTGCCTTTATACGAATTAATATTATTGGTTTGAGGCTGTAGTCCTCTTGGTCTGGGACCATTTATGTGTTGAGACAGTTGTCGTGCCCGCGTGGTAAAGGTCCTGTACTCCTGTTTGCTTCCGACTAGGTTGGGTGGATGGCCGAGAAGATGTAGACCTGAGACGTGAGTGCTAACTGCGAAAGAAACGTGTACATCGATGATGCTTTAACTCTCCCTGGTCATCGATGGCTATAATTCAATAAGACGTGGTAAGAAAAGATTCATAATTGCAAGAACAAGAGTTTAAGAAGTGCGATGAATAAGAAAAAGATCATGAGTGGAAACATGAAAGAGGAATTAAGATCCCCATGATGAATGAAGAATAAGATGGAATAATATAGATTATTGATAATGAAAAAGGTAAAATGCTTGCTTGTTATTCTGTATGTGTGTTGCATATTGTGTGTGTACCCTATTATCTTGCCTACCGTAATTCCACACCGTCGACGCTACGCCGTCCGGATCGCTTACTCTCTCTTGTTCGTTGGTACCTCGGTGCTGCTGGTATTCCAACGGGCAGATGGAACACCGTTTGGAGATCTCTACGTGGCTTCGAGAAGGAAATGGATGGAAACCTACACGCTATGGATGGGTATGGACGGGACATACTCAGTTGGTGATTGCAGACCCGAAGCATAAGCTAGGCGGAAGGACAACGGGATCGTGTTTGGAAAGTGTATCCTTTGTAGGATATAATTCCGAACCACCATCTCGGAAGGGAGCGAAGGAGAACTCCGTGAAGCTGTTTGGAGTAGAGCTTAAGCTCAATTCCGAAGGTGAGTCAACAAGCGTGGAAGCATCATCTTCCGGTACGAAGGCACCAGCAGTGAAGAAAAGGAAACTGAATCCAATCGTCTTCAATAGGAAAGAGGATCAGTAGTGGAATTAGGATAAGTTGTTGCTTGTACTTTGTATGAAGGATTACCTAAGTGATGAACCATCAATGTAACTTGATTTATTCTGAAGCATGCCCTACTTTTAAGGAATGTAAGAACACTCTTTTATGAACCAAGTTAAGTCCTTTTGAGGAAATGAATGGAATAACTTAAGTTGGAACCAAACTATTTTCTTGATAAAATGTTTTCGGAAAACAAGGTGATTGATGTTTTGGTTTTAAGTAACAACTCGGTTTTCGAAAAGAAGGCCGAAGGATGTCAATGACGTTTTCAAACCCTTCAGCAATGTTTTACAAAAAAAAAAAATTGGCCTCATTTTTGCAACCTAAATGAATAAAAGTTGGTTATTTTGGTTTACGAAAATCGGGCTGTTACACCGCGCAATTTGTCTTCATCAAAACTTAGCTTCCCTTGCTGATTCTACAATCTCCCCCTTTTTGATGATGACAATTGCTTGTTGTTTTGGCCGAGCTGATACCTTGTTGTTTCTGACAAATGCAAATGCTTGTTTGTGACCGAGCTGATACCTTGTTGATTTGATCAAGCTGAGGTCCGAGCTAAATTGTCTCATATCAAAAAGTATGCTTGGAAACTCTCCCTGAATGAATGCTTGCAAAACCTGTTTTCTGAAACAGCATAAACAACAACCTTTCTCCCCCTTTTGGCATGATCAAAAAGAGCTAAGAATTAAGCACATCGCCAAAAGAGTGATAGGTAGCATATTCCGAGAATAACTATAGCAGAGGGCAAGCATTAAAAAAAATACCACTTGTTGAAAAAGATAATATGCTCGGAAATATGACCTATCTCCCCCAGAAACAGATATACTTTTGAAACTATGGGGCATATGAGAGAGAAAGAAACTCCATGGAGATGGTGAACATGAAGAAGACAAAGGTTGTAATGGAGTTAAGAGCCTTTGGGGGTGTGTTCTTGCAAGAGGAGAGCTTAAAGTTGGTTATGGCATCAAGCTTGTAGAGGAAGCTAAGTTTTCTAACTTGGGGAGGAAGAATACACGTTTACTCCCATTTGATCCCTTTTATTTTGTTTCACATCAGACGCGTCTTAATCGATTAACCCGTGTATTTTTGCTTTGTATTTTTTTACACTTTTTCAGGTCTTAATCGATTAGCCCCTTGGTTAATCGATTAAGCAGTTCAGTTTTTCATTCCTTTGCACTTCAAAGTGCCATATCTCCTTCATTACCCATCGGATCTTGCTCAAATTTGAAAGTTAACTTCCTAAGGTTCCTAACTTCATATCTGACGGAGGAATTTGTGTTTAAAGTTGTAAATATTTTATTATTAATTTTCTATTATTCTATGTTTCTAACTCTAAAACATCCCTTTTTAACATACCTATATGACTTGTTATTATTATTCCCATTAGTCCCAAGCTTATTATTATTCTAATTATACTTAGTATTAAAATTCGGGATGTTACAATCCTCTCCCACTTACCAGAATTTCGTCCCCGACATTTAGCTTGTGATGAAAAGCTGAGGATGAGACCCCTTCATCTTGTCTTCCAGCTCCCATGCAGCTTCTTCCACATTGTTCCTATTCCATATCACCTTCACTAAGGAAATCTCCTTGCCTTTCAGTTGTTTGATTCGTCGATCCTCAATTCGGATTGGTTAGACTTCAAAAGTCATATTCTCCCTTAGTGGCAATTCATCTAGTGTTATTGTTCACTCACTGGCAAGTATACCAGGTCGCTCAAGTAATATAAAATCGGTAAGACCGAGTCGTTCCACCGAGAGTAATGATTTCAATTAAAAAATTCAATAAATAAAGCTACGCGCATAAAAATGATATTAACTTGGAAAAATATCGCGTTTAAAATAAAATTAAACAAATAAATAAATAAAGTGCGAGTGTGGAAAGATAAAGGGATGGTGCAGTTTCGTAAAGTCGGGAATGAATTGTCGTTACCGGTTCTCAAATATTAATTTAAACTATTAAATCAATTGTCACCTTTTGGATTGTTTTTTTTTGCAAAATCAAGAATAATTTAATACCTTAAATTATTCTAGTTTGTTAAAAATAAATCTTCCTCGATACCTCGAGCAAAGCCTTAAATTTCTAACCATAAAATATTTGCTCAATCAAAAATAAATTTAATCATACAATTTGCAGACAATATACCTATCCCTACACAATTGCATAACTTACATCCACAGGCAGTTTATTGTCTAATATACCTATCGGACAATAATCCTATCGTATATTTACGTCTAAATATACACGACAATTAAACCAGATGTAAGTACAAAATATAACAATTAACAATAGATAAAATCAAATATATGACAAACACACATAACAATTCTTCATTCCCAAATGAGTCTTAAGATCTCATAGTCAAAAACAAGAAATTAAGATGCAAACTTAGAAAAATTCACATACCAAATATCAAGTTTCAAACTCTTTACAAAACCACACCTTGAAAACCTTGAGTTTTTGTTGTTCTTGCTCAAGAAGATGAAGAAAATATGCTGTGTAAGAGAAGGAATTCGTCCACCATACAAAGTCCCCCCTTTACAAAATGAAAATCGAGTTATTAAGTAACTGCAGCTGATCAAAACGCGCTTGAGCGCGCTCAAGCGCGCTTAAGCGCGTTTCAACAGCCAATCAGAACGCCTGGAATTGGGTCACAGACCCCAATTTTTATTGCAAAAACCACACGCGCTTGAGCGCGACTAGACACGCCTGAGCGCGTGTCTGTTGAAATCTGGGTCAACTGACCCCTCTGCTGCCGCCACGTGGCCATCTGATCCAAGCGCGCTTGAGCGCGCTTTTTCCACGCTCAAACGCGGTTCGTTGAAATGGGCTGTTTGGCCCAAAATCTTCTTCTCAGCTTGGGCTTTTTCTTCTTTTTCTTCACCAATGCCCCTCTTCAGCTGATTTGGCCCAAATAAGCTGAAATTCAACAAAAACTAAAATTAAAATACAAATAAATTATCTATACAAATATTTTGCTAAAAACTCCTAAAAATTAATCTATTTGCTGAGAAACAAAACAAAGCACTAAGGAAAAGGGCCCAAATATATATCGAAATCATCACTTCCTGGCCCAAATCACTCCCCCAAACTTAGCATTTTGCATGTCCCAGGCAAAAGTAAATAAAAATCAAAACTAAGAACAATCCCTAATCAAGATATAGACAGCTAATACAAAATTCTAACTACCTACTCAGGACACCCTTTTCACAAATTATTTACAAATTCACAAATCAACTAATAAGGTAACTAGGTGAAGAAAAAAAAATTAGTACACACTCAACACTCACAAATTCCCTCATGTGTATGGTTCAGCAATAAGCACTCACATTCATTCAAAAGCAACAATTACCATAAGCTTGACTGCGGACCTACAACTCCACTGAACTAAATGAAACATGCAAAAATCAATAGGTCTTTCACTGGTTGTAATGGGGCCAAGGTTTATCTACAATGGTAGGATAAAAGAAGAAAGGGATAAAAACTAAGGTTTAAAAATTAAAACATACCCCTTTTTAGGAACTTGGATGAACTCAAAATCTTTCACATAATAGAACAATCCAAAATTCCATTTCTTCCAACATTTTTTCTTTTTTTACAAGTTGTTCTCTTCCCTTTTTTTTTTTTTTTTTTAAGAAGAAAACCCCTTTGTTTTCAAAAATCTACTAAAAACCAACTAGTATCCATGCAAGCCCAGAGGTACTCACCATACTACAATATACAATATTCACAAGGGTACCAAAAACACTTATTCACATTTCTAAGCTCAAAATGGACAACTAGGGACATACCAAAAACCAATTATTAACAAAGTCTGAAGGCCACAACAAAAACACCTAATTGCCTAAATCATTTCAATGCATGCAACATTTCTCAATCTTGTAAAGGTCCACAGTCAAGTTCTAGAATCGAATACTAATGAAGAATACACTCACAGAAGAAAAATTCAGGGGATACACAAATATATTCAACACAAATTCCCCTTTATGCAAGTGTTTGGCCCAAAACTCACCAGGCAGGATTACTAAACAATTTCTTCAAAAAGTTACCAAATTAAAGAATTTGTACAAATTATTCACAATATGATACAAAGGGTATACCAAGCAAATAAAATCAGAACCCTGTACTAAATATGAATACCTATCACAAACATTATTCTAAGTCAAATTTTTACAGACTCATGCCAAGGACACACTAATAACAAATCAGGAAAAGATATGAGCAAAAATCCTCATTTTTATTTTGGTTACCCTCCCCCAAACTTAAGGGTTGGCTTGTCCTCAAGCAAACAGAAAAATTGATACAAGTTAAAAGCAAAATAAAATTATGCATAAACGTGATATACAAAAGGAAACCTGTACATGGGAGTGGGACATCTCCCAAACTTAGGTACCTGTACAAAATCAAAACAAAGGATGCCAAAGCACCACACAAATATATACAACGAAGAGAACACAATGTTAATATGAACAAAATAAAGAACACCACACATACTAATAAGATAAATAAAGTAACCATAATACGGAATCCAATACATGTCCAAATAAAATAGAAATTACGAAGCTAATAAGAACAGCAGTCTAGTAAATACACAAAAACCACACCCCCAATAAAAGAAAAACTAATAACACCCAAACCTAACAAAACATTCGAAAACCAAACTAGCCACCACTTTGCCCGGCCTCCTGCACATCATCCGAAGAAGAAGAGGCAGACAACAAGTGCAACTCCTGATCAGTATAAGCAGGCAGGTGGAACGGGATGGCCATCTGCTCTCCCATGGCCCGGAGTTGAGCATCACGCTCCTGATTACGGCGCTGCTCCATCCTCAAATAAGCTGTTTGTCGGCTTTGACGACGCAACAGTCGCGCCATCATACCAACAAGACATCCAGTGTCCACAGAAGGGGGTGCAGGCTGCCTAGGGGGCATATCGGCTTGAGCAGCAGTCGGCGGAGGAACAGCAGCTGGAGGTGGGGAACCACGACCCGGAACAATCCCCAGAGAAATGACATGATAAGTATCAAAGGTGTCCCGGTCCATCCGAGGCAAACGTCGCAAAGTGCGCGCCTCGTCCCTAAAGAATACCCCAGCTGAGCTACACAAGCGATGAATGACCATCGGGAGACCAAAAGAACCAGGTTTTTCCTCCCGGGCCACATGAAGAATGAAGTTAGACATCAGCAAAGCTGCGTCGACCTGGACTGGCTCAAGGATAGCATGTGCAATGCGCAAGATCGGCACCTTCACCTCAGTCTGGTGCGACTGGGGATAGATGTTGTGCGAAATAAAACGCACCCAGAAGCGTGCCTGAGGGGTGAGGTTCTTGGCGGTGACGTGCTTGATAGCACCGCCACGCCCATAATTCCAATCTGCACCGGCCTTAAAAAGAGAGGTTTTGAGGGTGTCATGGTCATTGTTGTTTATTGTGAGGGAGTGGTAGTAGGCAGAGAAGTCGGACGGCTCCGGATAGTAAGGAATACCCAAAACCGTCGCTATCGACTCAGGAGAATAAGAAACTTCATGACCCCGGACCCAAGATGTCCGACAGCCCGGGTTTCGCACCTCGCGATATCTCGCGTGCGCGAAAAATTCCCAAACAACCGGCTCACAGAACGCATAATCAGGGTCAACACAGAAAGACTCCCACTGTTGGAACAAGACATTCTCGCCAATATAGCGAATGGGAAGGGCCTCTATCTTATCTAAGCTTGTCTCAGGAACAATTCGGTTCTCCTTACACTGAGAGTCATAGAAGACCTTGACCTCGGGGTCCTCAAACTGCCGACGACGACCACCTCCAGAGGAAGACGCATCGGTCTTAGACTTTTTTGACTGCCTAAAGGTACTACCAGACATGATGAACTCACTTGGACAATTGATCGAACACCTAATGTGCAACACTAACAACACTACAAACAATACCCTAAAAAAAAGATAACTACCTAAAAATCACACAAAACACACTAAGAAGTAAAGAAAAGGAAAAACTTACCTAGATTGAGGATACAAAATCGGACAAAAAGGACCAAAAATAAAGAACTCGAATAGTACTTGGAGAGGTCTAAAGAAAACAAAAAGAGAAAGAGAAGAGAACTTGTAGGTAGGGAATATGAAGAAAGAAGGACGAAAAATGAAGAGGGGAGAGCTGGAGGTGGCTGGGCGGAACAGCCTAGGTGGAGAGGGATTAGGGTTTGAAGGAGGAGGAAGAAGAAATGGGAAGAAGAAGGCTGGCCAACTGATAAATCGCTGCTGCTGTTAAATTGCGCCTGAGCGCGCTCAAGCGCGTTCAAGCGCACTTGAGTTTTTAAACACTTTGCACCCTCATTTGGTCAACAACCCCCACGCTTCACCCCGCTTGAGCGTCAGGAACCGCGCTTGAGCGCGTTTGAAAACCCGCTTGAGCGTGTTCCCCCCTGGTTTTTGATAAGTTGCATCAGAATTTGAAACCCCAAAAATTAAACACTCACCCCACCACGCTTGGGCGCAAAAACACGCGCTTGAGCGCAACAAAACACGCTTGAGCGCGTTACCCCCGGTTTTTACAAGTTGCAGTGATGCAACTTTTCTTTGCTGACGTGGCAGGCCACGCTTAAGCGCGCTTGGACGCGCTTGAGCGTCTTTTTTTTTTTTCACAATATAAAAGCACTACACTACAAAAAAATAAAAACACAACACACACAATAAATACAATATCTCATCGTAAACGAAAATAAAAAGCACTAAAGTTACCACTGGGGTGCCTCCCAGCAGCGCTTGTTTAACGTCCCGAGCCTGACGGATGACCCTCTCAGAAAACTAAGGATCACGGAGGTCCACTTGAATTGGACTCCTCACAATTTCACCACCATGGTAGTGTTTCAGGCGCTGTCCATTGACTTTGAAAAGCGCACCAGTTTGCACATTCTTGATCTCAATTGCCCCGAATGGACTAACCTGCAATACCAGAAAAGGACCGGACCACCTAGACTTAAGCTTACCTGGAAAAAACTTAAGCCTAGAATTAAACAGTAATACTTGTTGCCCAGGTTCAAACTTCCGATTCAAAATCCGATTGTCATGCCATTTTTTGGTTTTAGCTTTAAAATCACGAGAAGTGTTGTATGCCTGCTCCCTGAACTCTTCAAGTTCATTAAGCTGCAACAAACGCTTCTCGCCAGCCAGGTTGGCTTCCATGTTTAAAAATCGAGTTGCCCAAAATGCCTTATGAACTAACTCAACGGGCAAATGGCAACTCTTACCATACACAACCTGAAATGGAGACATGCCAATTGGAGTTTTGAACGCGGTCCTATATGCCCACAATGCATCATCTAACTTCCTAGCCCAGTCTCGCCTAGAAGTACTAACGGTCTTCTCTAGAATCCTCTTTATAGATCTATTAGAAACTTCGACTTGACCACTAGTCTGTGGGTGGTACGGAGTAGCTACTTTGTGTTGCACTCCGTACTTGGCTAAAGCCTTCTCCATGACTTTGTTACAAAAATGGCTCCCACCATCACTAATTAGAACTCTTGGGACTCCAAATCGACTAAAAATGTTCCTCCTAAGGAATTCTACCACAACATTGGAATCATTGGTGGGAGTGGAGATTGCTTCCACCCACTTGGACACATAATCAACCGCGACCAAGATATACTTATGGTTGTAAGAGGGAGGAAATGGACCAACAAAGTCTATCCCCCAAACATCAAAGACTTCAACCTCAAGTATACCTTGGAGTGGCATCTCATTCCTCCTAGAAATAGTTCCCATCCTTTGGCATTTATCACATCTCAAAACAAAGTTTCGTGCATCCTTGAAAATTGTGGGCCAATAAAACCCACATTGGAGTACCCTGGCAGCAGTTTTATCACTACCAAGATGTCCTGCACTAGGTGAATTGTGACAATGCCAAAGGATGTCATTCACTTCTTCCTCTGCCACACATTTACGGATTACTCCGTCCACACTTCTCCTGAACAAAAATGGATCCTCCCAAAAATAGAACTTGGCATCATGTGCAAGTTTTTTTCTTTGTTGCCAAATCATATCCCTGGGGATCATGTTCGCTGCTAAAAAGTTAGCCAAATCGGCATACCAAGGGAGTGTGGATAGAGCAAACAACTGTTCATCAGGGAAGTTCTCACTTATAGGCACTACACTTTCTGCACCTATGGTCTCTAGGGGTAGCCTAGACAGATGATCAGCTATTACATTCTCTACCCCCTTTTTGTCCTTAATTTCAACATCGAACTCTTGCAAAAGCAAGATCCACCTGATTAGCCTTGGTTTAGCATCTTTTTTAGCTAACAGGTGCCTCAGAGCTGCATGGTCAGTATATATAATTACTTTAGAACCTATCAAATAAGCCCTAAACTTATCTATTGCAAAGACCACAACTAAAAGTTCTTTTTCAGTAGTCGAGTAATTGACTTGGGCATCATTCAATACTCGACTAGCATAGTAAATTGTGTGAAACACTTTATTAATTCTTTGCCCTAGTACAGCTCCCACTGCATAATCACTCGCATCACACATAAGTTCAAAGGGTTCCCCCCATTTAGGAGCGACCACAATAGGAGCTGTCACTAGTTTTTCTTTTAAAATTTCGAAAGCTTTCACACAATTACTATCAAAGTTAAATTCGGTATCTTTTTCCAGTAAATTACAAAGGGGTTTGACTATTTTTGAAAAATCTTTGATAAACCTCCGGTAAAAACCGGCATGCCCAAGAAAACTTCTAATCCCTTTGACATTCACTGGGGGTGGCAACTTTTGAATAACTTCAATTTTTGCTTTGTCCACCCCAATGCCTTTTTCAGAGATCCGGTGGCCTAGAACAATCCCTTCCCGTACCATGAATTGACATTTTTCCCAGTTAAGAACCAAATTTGTTTCTTCACATCTTTTTAAAACTCTTTCCAAGTTAGCTAAACGTGCATCAAAAGATTTCCCATGGACCGAAAAATCATCCATAAAAACCTCTATGCAGTTTTCAACCATATCGGAGAAAATCGATAACATGCACCGCTGAAAAGTAGCAGGTGCATTACATAATCCAAAAGGCATTCTCCGGTATGCGAAAACTCCAAAGGGACAAGTAAAAGCAGTTTTTTTCCTGGTCCAAGGGATCTACACAAATTTGATTATACCCACTATATCCATCTAGAAAACAGTAATATGCATGCCCAGCTAACCTTTCAAGCATTTGGTCCATAAATGGTAACGGGAAGTGATCTTTCCGGGTGGCATTATTCAATTTTCTGTAATCGATGCAAACTCGCCACCCGGAAACAGTTCGAGTGGGGATCAACTCATTATTCTCAGATTTGACCACAGTCAATCCCCCTTTTTTAGGCACCACTTGCACTGGACTAACCCAGGCACTATCAGAAATTGGATAAATAATTCCAGCATCCAGCAGCTTTACTACTTCTTTCCTAACCACCTCTTGGAGAGTCGGGTTGAGTCTCCGTTGAGGTTGCCTGACTGGCCTAAAATTCTCCTCAAGGAGAATCTTATGCATACAGAAACTGGGATTAATCCCCTTCAGATCAGAGACAGACCACCCTATAACAGATTTATAATTTCTAAGCACCCTAAGCAATCTATCAGTCTCCAGTTCAGTCAGGTCATTATTAATCACTACTGGAAAAAACTTAGAATTATCCAAAAATTCATACCTCAAAGATGACGGAAGAGGTTTCAGCTCTGGCTCCAAGCGCTCCTCCTTGTCCTGTGGCCTTAGTTCCTTGATCTTGCCCCCTGTATATGCATCTGAAATTTCCAACTGGGCAACCGCGGCATCAACACTTGCTTCACCGCACTCTCCATGGATCACAGCACCCAACAGACCATCATCATGACTGGTTTGACTAAAAACTGATGCAACCATAGAGTCAATTGCATCCACTCTGAAACAATGTTCCTCAGTCATGGGCAGCTTCATGGACTTGTAAACATTGAAGCTCACCTCCTCATCTTGCACCCTCAGCTTAAGTTCTCCTAGCTGCACATCAATCAAAGCTCGCCCCGTGGCTAAGAAGGGCCGACCCAGAAGAAGTGGAATTTCAGTGTCCTCCTCCATGTCTAGGACTACAAAGTCAGCAGGAAAAATGAACCTATCCACTTTCACCAACACATCTTCAACCTTACCATATGGCCTTTTGATGCTACGGTCAGCTAGTTGCAAGCACATCATGGTGGGTTTTACCTCGCCAATACCAAGCCTTTTGAAAATGGAGAGTGGCATCAAATTTATACTAGCACCAAGATCGCATAAGGCCCGACCGACCTCATGTCCTCCAATATTGCAAGGTATGGTGAAACTTCCAGGGTCCTTGAGTTTCTGAGGCAGCTTTTTCTGAATGATCGCACTGCACTCTTCAGTAAGGAGAACTGTCTCTGTGTCACTCAACTTTCTTTTATTGGAGAGGAGCTCCTTCATGAATTTGGCATACACCGGCATCTGCTCTAACGCCTCAGCAAAGGGAATGTTTATGTGCAGTTTCCTAAACACTTCCATAAACTTTGAGAAATGTTTCTGAGTTTCCTCCTTCTTGAACCTTTGGGGAAATGGCACTTTGTCAACTACCTTCCTTGGCACATCAGCTTGTTTCTGAACATTAACTGATCCCTGATCTGGTTGCACAACCTGTGGCTGCACTACCGGCTCACCAGGCTGCACCAAAATCTCTTCCACTGAATCATCACTCACCATCTTTGGTTCTTCATAGGATTTCCCGGAACGAAGAGTGACGGCTTTACACTGCTCTTTGGGATTCGGAATGGTGTCACTAGGCAAAGTACCTTGGGGTCTTTCTGATAATTGTTTCGCCATCTGCCCCATCTGAACTTCTAGATTCCTTATGCTTGCTCCTTGATTCTTGAAATTTTGCCTAGTTTCTTCCACAAAACCAGTCGTTGTCTTAGCCAATTTCTCAACTGCCATTTCCCAAGCTGGACCCTGCTTCTCTTGAGGAGGATTAAGAGCTGGGCTCTTCCAGGAGAAATTAGGATGGTTCCTAAAGCCACCTGGAGGATAGTTCTGAAAGTTGCTTCTAGGAGGTGCACCACCGCCTACAAAGTTAACTTGTTCCCCTGGAGAATTTGAAGAATCTGTACCACAGCTCCCATTCTGATGAGCACCACCACAGAAATCACATATCAGTCCTGTCACTGGTGGTGAGGAAGATGATGATGAACCTGAAACTGCAGCTGCCAGCTGAACCTGACCCAGTTGCTTGGTCAAACTAGCAATCTGTTGTTGCATTTCTTTATTCTGAGTAAAGAGAGTCTGCATCTGAGCCATGTCAACCACATCTTTTTTTAACACACCCCGTTCAAAAGTGCGACTGCTATTCCGGGCCATTCTTTCTATCAACTCCTTGGCTTCAGGTACTGTCTTACTGTCTAATGAACCTCCTGCTGCAGCATCAATCATATTTTTAATAGAGGGCCGGAGTCCATCATAAAAAGATCTAATCTGCATCCAATCTGGCATCGAGTGAGTGGGACACTTCTTCAGCATCTGATTGTATCTCTCCCATGCTTCATGCAAAGACTCGCCTTCTTGCTGAGCGAAGGCATTCAGCTCTTGTCTGAGTCGGGCCTGCCTAGCTGGAGGAAAGTACTTATCAATGAACTTCCTCACTAAAGAGTCCCAATCTGTGAAAGTGCCCTGTGAAAAAGACATCAACCAGCTCTTTGCCTGATCTCTGAGGGATAAAGGGAACATCCTGAGTCTGATCGCCTCATCAGTAGCACCCTGGATTTTGAAGAAGTCCAGGATACTTAAAAAGTTTGCCACATGGTCCCCAGGATCCTCATTTGGTGCTCCACTAAACTGGTTTTGTTGCACCAAGTGGATGTAAGCCGGCTTAATCTCAAAATTCTGGGCTGTCACTGCAGGTGCAGTTATGCTCGTGGCACAATTTCCTGGGTTGACCACGGCATAGTCTGCTAAAGTTTTAGCTGGTGGAGGTTCTTCCGCCATAATTAGTTCCAAATTCTGATTCTGAGTCTGAGTTTGTTGCTGCCTTGCTTTTCTTGCCTCTTTCCTGTTTGCTTTAGCAGTTTTCTCGATCTCCCTGTCAAACAAAAGGGAGTCCTTATCTCCTACACTTCGCAAGTGCATAAACAAGGAAAAGTCAAGTAGCACTGTCCAGCACAAATAATAGAAAGAACAAATTAACTAAATATATATTGAATATTAATAAAAATCTAAATATGTACAAAAGCAACGTGCGAAGCAGAATGAATTAAACTTATAAAATTAAAATCAAACTACTCCCCGGCAACGGCGCCAAAAACTTGTTCACTCACTGGCAAGTATACCAGGTCGCTCAAGTAATATAAAATCGGTAAGACCGAGTCGTTCCACCGAGAGTAATGATTTCAATTAAAAAATTCAATAAATAAAGCTACGCGCATAAAAATGATATTAACTTGGAAAAATATCGCGTTTAAAATAAAATTAAACAAATAAATAAATAAAGTGCGAGTGTGGAAAGATAAAGGGATGGTGCAGTTTCGTAAAGTCGGGAATGAATTGTCGTTACCGGTTCTCAAATATTAATTTAAACTATTAAATCAATTGTCACCTTTTGGATTGTTTTTTTTTTGCAAAATCAAGAATAATTTAATACCTTAAATTATTCTAGTTTGTTAAAAATAAATCTTCCTCGATACCTCGAGCAAAGCCTTAAATTTCTAACCATAAAATATTTGCTCAATCAAAAATAAATTTAATCATACAATTTGCAGACAATATACCTATCCCTACACAATTGCATAACTTACATCCACAGGCAGTTTATTGTCTAATATACCTATCGGACAATAATCCTATCGTATATTTACGTCTAAATATACACGACAATTAAACCAGATGTAAGTACAAAATATAACAATTAACAATAGATAAAATCAAATATATGACAAACACACATAACAATTCTTCATTCCCAAATGAGTCTTAAGATCTCATAGTCAAAAACAAGAAATTAAGATGCAAACTTAGAAAAATTCACATACCAAATATCAAGTTTCAAACTCTTTACAAAACCACACCTTGAAAACCTTGAGTTTTTGTTGTTCTTGCTCAAGAAGATGAAGAAAATATGCTGTGTAAGAGAAGGAATTCGTCCACCATACAAAGTCCCCCCTTTACAAAATGAAAATCGAGTTATTAAGTAACTGCAGCTGATCAAAACGCGCTTGAGCGTGCTCAAGCGCGCTTAAGCGCGTTTCAACAGCCAATCAGAACGCCTGGAATTGGGTCACAGACCCCAATTTTTATTGCAAAAACCACACGCGCTTGAGCGCGACTAGACACGCCTGAGCGCGTGTCTGTTGAAATCTGGGTCAACTGACCCCTCTGCTGCCGCCACGTGGCCATCTGATCCAAGCGCGCTTGAGCGCGCTTTTTCCACGCTCAAACGCGGTTCGCTGAAATGGGTTGTTTGGCCCAAAATCTTCTTCTCAGCTTGGGCTTTTTCTTCTTTTTCTTCACCAATGCCCCTCTTCAGCTGATTTGGCCCAAATAAGCTGAAATTCAACAAAAACTAAAATTAAAATACAAATAAATTATCTATACAAATATTTTGCTAAAAACTCCTAAAAATTAATCTATTTGCTGAGAAACAAAACAAAGCACTAAGGAAAAGGGCCCAAATATATATCGAAATCATCACTTCCTGGCCCAAATCAGTTATCACATGTGAAGGATCATGGATGTATTTTCGGAGTTGAGAAACATGAAATACATCATGCAACTTGGACAAATGTGGAGGTAATGCAATCCTGTATGCTACTGGCCCAACCTTCTCCAAAATCTGATAAGGTCCAACAAATCTCGGAGTCAGCTTCTTGGACTTAAACGCTCTTCTGATGCCTGTGGTAGGTGTTACCCTCAAGAAAACATGATTTCCCTCATCAAATTCTAAGGGCCTCCTACGCTTATCTGCATAACTCTTTTGGCGATCCTATGCGGCCTTCATTATGTCCTTGATCATTCTAATCTTCTCAGTTGTCTCTTGGACAATGTTTGAACCAATAAGAAAATTCTCCCCTATTTGAAACCAACAAAGAGGTGTCCAACATTTCCTTCCATAAAGTGCCTCAAAGGGTGCCATTCCGATGCTAGAATGAAAGCTGTTGTTGTAGGTGAACTCAACCAATGGCAAAAGCTGCTCCCAATTGCCTGGTTGTTCGAGTATACAAGTCCGCAACAAATCTTAAAGGGACTGAATAGTGCGCTCAGTTTGGCCATCTGTTTGTGGATAATAGGTTTTACTGAACTTCAACTTAGTTCCTAATGCCTGTTGGAGACTCTGCCAGAATCTGGATAAGAACCATGGATTGCGGTCTTAGGGCGAATGCCCATGGGCCCCACCCACCCGCCCTACATTTTTTGTGGACAAGGCATCATTTTTTAGCCCAATTTTTGAATGGGCCCTGCCCGCCATGCCTATTTATTTTGTCGGACATCATTGGGCGGGCGGTGGGCCGCCCACGGGCCGCCCATTATTTAGTTTTTAAAAAAAATAAAAATTAGGAGCTACACAATTAGGAGTCGCCCTACATCTTTTGTCGAGTATCAAACTTTATTATTATGTTTTTATGAATTTTGAGTGTGAACATTTTATATGTTGTGCAATCTTAGTCTACATTTTATGAATTTTGAAGATAGAATATATGATTTTTTTTATGTTCCAAAAAAATAAATATATATTTTTTTAATTTTTTTTTATTTAAATGGGTCGCCCATGGGCATGCCCTGCCCGCATTTAGGGCGAGCAGGGCATGAATTTTCCGCCCAAAATATTATAATGGGCGGGGGGCATGCCCGCAAAAAGCGGGCTTTTGATGGGCATGGGCAATGCCCGCCCGCCCACCCGAATTGCCAGCACTACTCAAAGGGACTCCATGCAGTCTGACTATGTCTCTGATGTATAGCTGAGTCAACTTTTCCAAACTGTATTTCATATTCATTGGAATGAAATGAGCACATTTGGTCAATCTGTTTACCACTACCTAGATAGCTTCACAACCCGATGTGGTCCTTAGAAATACTATCCCATTTCCACTCTGGAATTTCCAGGGATTGTAACAAACCACCTGGTTTCTGATGCTCAATCTTCGCTTTCTGACACACTAAGCATCTGGATACATAGTCTGCCACATCCTTTTTTAGCCCTGACCACCAGAATAACCTCTTCAAGTCTTGGTACATCTTGGTGGTTCCTGGGTGAAGACTCAACTTAGTCTTATGGGCCTCTTCTAGAACCATTCTCCTCACTTCAAAATCCATAGGAATGCACACTATGTTCCTGAATCTGATGATTCCATCTGAACCCTTTTTAAAATCGGGCTCCACCCCTTCGGTTGTCTTCTCTAACTGTTTCTGTAATTCCTCATCATTTGCTTGTCTCTCCTTGATCAAACCCACGAATTCATTGGTAACCTGCAGCATCTCTAGGACAATGCTATTCTCTTTCATCTGCTCCCCTAGATTGAGGTTACTGAATTCCTCCATTAACTGCATCTCCTTTACCATCAAGTTTCTCACATGCAAAATCTTGCGACTCAAAGCATCGGCTACTACATTCGCTTTGCCTGGATGGTATTGAAGATTGAAATCATAGTCCTTTAGGAACTCTATCCACCTTCTCTGCTGCATGTTTAGCTCTTTCTGATCAAAGAGATATTTAAGGCTCTTGTGATCACTGAAGACTTCAAATCGTGTGCCATACAAATAATGTCGCCAGATTTCCAGAGCAAACACTACAGCTGCTAACTCCAAATAATGTGTCGGATAGTTTTGCTCATGTTGTCTAAGTTGCTTGGATGCATAAGCCACTACCTTGCCTTGTTGCATCAATACACAACCTAACTCTTGTTTTGATACATCACAATAAACATTAAAGGATTGGATCGGATCTGGCAAAATTAGAACTGGAGAACTGGTCTACCTTTTCTTCAGTTCCTGAAAACTCTGCTCACACTATGGCGTCCATTGGTAAGGCACATCCTTTCTAGTTAGCTTGGTTAAGGGAAGAGCTATCTTGGAGAATCCTTTTGTAGTAACCTGCCATACCTAGAAAGCTTCTGATTTAAGTTACCGTTTTGGGTCTCTCCCACTTCAACACTGCTTCCACCTTAGCAGGGTCCACTGCCACACCCTGTTTGGAGATAACATGACCCAAGAAATGGACTTCCTCTAACCAAAAGCTGCACTTTGACAGTTTCGCATAAAGCTGCTTCTCCTTCAGCGTCTGCAACACAATTCTCATATGCTCCTGATACTCACTTGGATTCTTTGAATAGATCAAAATGTCATCAATGAACACTATTACGAAGGAATCGAAGTAGGGTCGAAAGATCCTGTTCATGTAATCCATGAACACTGCTGGTGCATTCATCAAACCAAAGGGCATCACCACATATTCAAAGTGCCCATAGCGAGTTCTGAATGCTATTGTAAGAATATCCTCTTCTCTAATGCGGATATGGTGATATCCGGATCGAAGATCGATCTTAGAGAAAACTGAAGCTCCTCTTAACTAATCCAACAAATCATCTATGCGAGGAAGTGGATATTTATTTTTCACTGTCATTGCATTGAGCTGCCTATAGTTAGTGCACATTCGGAAGCCACCGTCTTTCTTCTTGACAAATAGAACCGGAGCTCCCCAAGGGGATACACTTGTCCTGATAAGTTTCTTCTTTAACAGTTCCTCTAACTGCGTCTTCAACTATTCCAATTCAGTGGTCGCCATTCTATACGGTGGTATAGAGATTGGTCCTGTTCCAGGAACAAGATCAACGCTAAACTCAATTTCTCTGTGTGGTGGTAGTCCAGGAATCTCTTGAGGGAAGACTTCTGGAAATTATTGAACTACTGGAATTCGGCTCACATCCTCCCCCTCATCTACTTCTATGGTGGCCAAAGAAGGGGGGTTAAAGACAACAGTTTTATGATGACAGTCAATCAGAACATGGTTGCTAGACATCCAATCCATGCCCAGAATGATGTCCAGCCGAGTTATGTTGGAAGTCAAGCTGATTGGAAGGCATGCTTCAAACTCTCTATGGACTTCAAGTTTAAATTCAAGTATGTGTTTTGATGATAACAAGCCAACTCAAGTTCAAGCTCACAAGTGCAAGTGTCATTCAAGATTGAAGACTCAAGCAAGCATAAGAATAGAAACCTTCTCCTTAGATCAATTGTAAGGTAATGAAGTTTTTGTTTCTGTAAGAGTTACAAAGCCAATAAGTTTTTTTCATTTTAGGAGAGAAGAAGAAAAACGTGTTTTGTGCATATAAAAGTGTTTTTCTGCATTTAACCTTAGTGAAATACTTGATGTTACAAAACTCTGTATATTTGTATGTTTGCAAGAGAGAGTAATCGATTATCTCATAAAGTAATCGATTAACTTTGTTGCATCATAGAAAAATCAGAGAGGTTGTAATCGATTAATTGAATTTTGTTAATCAGTTACTTTCTTATGAAAGTAATCAATTACATGAGTCAAGTAATCGATTATAATTGTTGCATCATATATTTTTCAGAGGCTTAGTAATCGATTACAAGCTCTGTAGTAATCGATTACATGATGTTGCATCATATGCATACCAGAGGCTCAGTAATCGATTAACTCCCTAGTGTAATCGATTATTATGAGTTGCATCATACAATGAACAGGAGTGGTGTAATCGATTAACTATTCTTGGTATAATCGATTACACGTTTTTCAAATGAATTTAAGAATTTCTATTTTTGAAGGAATAATCGATTACCTTTAGAAAGTAATCGATTACTTCATGTTTTGTTGAAAAACGTGTCAAAATCATTTTGATTATTTCCTGATTTGTTTTTATATATAAGATTCTGATTTATTTTATAAAGTTCGAAAATGATTTTAAATTTGAATTATTTCCTTTTTGGTTTTAAGAATCAAATCTTTATTTTATTTCGTAAATCGTTTTGATTTAGTTTTGATTTTAAAATTTATTTCAAATCTTATTTTATTTTATTTTGATTTTGTTTTACTTATTAAAAATCTTTTTGATTCTAAATTGTTTTTCTTTTTAAATCAAAATCACTCCAACATTTCAAAAAAAAGAGAATAGTCAGATCATTCACTCATTCTCTACTGCACATTTTCTCTCTTCTTCTTCTCTAGACTTCTGCTTTTCATCGTTCATACTTTTTGAAGAACAAATCCTTATTGGCTGAGTGACTTCTAGAGAAACTTCTACTTCACTATCATAGAGCATATTGTTGTATATGTATTTTGAGAACACATAAAGCTATTGTAATCACTCTCATTCATATTGTTCTAAACCTTAGTGGTTAGGGAGAGAATCCCTTAGTGGACGTGTGATACGTCGTAGGGCGAGGAACCCTGCTGTGTGATTGAGGCCCCTAGCGAACGGAGGTTCCTAGTAGTGTGCGGGGTGCTCTTGGTTGTAATAGGGTGCGGCTCTATTGCTTGGTATAAGAACTCTCAGGTGGGTCGCTTGGGGACTGGACTAGGCCTTTCGACGGGAAGGCTGAACCAGTATAAAAATTCACTGGTGCAAGCTTTTCTATCCCTATCTCTTTTATTTTCCGCATATTTTATTTTTTACATTTCCGCGCTACTTGTTTATTATATTTTCTATCGTTTTCGCGATCCGTTTCGAACGTTTAATCTCTCCATCTCAAATAAATTTTTTAATTGGTAACGGTTTTTCAATACATTAATAAAACTCGATTCACCCCCCCCCCCTCTCGAGATTTTGAGGCCAAAACCAACAATTGGCATCAGAGCTAGTATCTTGTGTTAAGACTTAACCGTCTCAAGAGTATGGCTTCAAACTCTCTGTTTGGAGGTGAAGGGAGTTCTATTAACCGTCCTCCCATGTTTGATGGGGTAGGGTACGCGTATTGGAAAGCCCGTATGAAAATTTTTATTCAAGGAGTTGGATTAAAAGTTTGGGATGCTGTCGTAAATGGTCCTTATGTTCCTACCTATGTGGTTAATGGTAACACCGTCGAAAAGCCTATGGCTGAGTGGACGAAGGAGGAGGAACGTAGAGTCCAGTACGACTTGAAAGCGAAAAATATTATAACATCTGCTTTGAGCTATGATGAGTTTTTCAGGATATCAACATGCGAGACAGCACAACAGATGTGGGATACGCTACAAGTCACGCATGAAGGTACAATTGAAGTAAAGAGATCAGGAATCAACACGCTGACTGGTGAATATGAGTTATTCAGAATGAAAGATGGAGAATCGATTCAAGAGATCCAAAAACGCTTCACAATGATTGTAAATCAACTGACGACATTGGGGAAGAAATTCACCAATGAGGATCTCATCAACAAAGTCCTAAGGTGTTTGGGAAGAGAATGGCAACCCAAAGTGTCGGCGATTGCTGAATCAAGAAATCTATCAACTATGACGCTGGCAACTCTCTTTTGGAAGTTACAAGAGCATGAAAGTGAATTAAAAAGGTTGGCTCATCATGGAGAAGAGATCAAGAAAGTTAAAAGTTTGGCATTCAAGGCTAAAGCACCTGTAGCTGAAAGTGAATCGGACAAAGAATTGATGAATGATGAACACATGGGTCTATTAATGAAAAAGTTCGGGAAATTTCTGAGGAAAAAGAATTTCAATAGAAGAGACAACAACAAGAGTGGAGGCTCAACCATTACATGTCATGAGTGTGGCAAGCCTGGTCACATCAGAGCAGACTGCTACCAGTTGAAAAAGAAAGAGAATTCAGAAAAAGGCACCTCAAGTTCAAAGAAGGGGAAGCAAGCATACTTGGCATGGCTAGACAATGAAGGAAGTTCAGATGAAGATTCAGACGAACAAGAGGAGACCGCCAACATATGCTTAATGGCTCACGAAAATGAGGTAACCACTTAACTAAGTTTTTCTTATGAGGAATTACAAAAGGCTTTTGAAGAATTGCATGAGGAATCGATGAGGTTATCCTTATTGGTTTCTCTAGAAAAGAAAAATTCAGCTTCTCTTTTAGAAAAGAATAAAAATCTTATGAAAGAAAATGAATTTTTGAAAAATCAAAATAAGGAGCTGAATTTGACTTTGAAAAATTCTTTAAACACCTCGAGTAATGACATTAAATTTAAAGCTAGTTCTTCTTCTTGTAAATTCTGCAAGGACTTGGTTAAAGAAGTTGAGGATTTAAAAGAAACCCTTGCTAAATTTACAAAAGGTAGAAATACTTTAAATTTGATGCTAGGAAGACAAAAATGTTTCTTTAATAGAGCGGGGTTAGGATATCAACCCGGTAGGCATCAAAAGAAGCTAAGTACCATTTTTGTCCCTGCTAGTAATCATAAGAAACCTCTTATTATTTGTCATATTTGTGGTAAAAAGGGTCATGGTGCACATGAATGCATGCACCGAAAAGTGAAGTTCGTTAAACCGAACAATGAAACTAGAAGGTGGCATGATTTAAACTATGGCTATACTAACGCTCAAGGACCCAAAAAGATATGGGTACCGAAAAAGAAACCTTGAATTCTTTGCTTGTAGGTTACTCCGGAAGAAAGGAAGTCGTGGTGGTAGTTGGACAGCGGATGCTCAAAACATATGACTGGAGATAAATCTAAATTTTCGCATCTCGTGCCAAAGGACCAAGGACATGTGACTTTCGGAGATAACAATCAAGGAAAGATACTCGGAATCGGTAAAATTGGTACACCTCCTAACCCTTGCATTGAAAATGTTTTACATGTTGATGGCCTAAAACACAATTTGCTAAGTATTAGTCAATTGTGTGATAAGGGAAATAGGGTTATTTTTTATTCTGATAGATGTATTATCGAGGGTAAAATTGACAATCTTATTAAGCTAATTGCTCGCAGGATAAACAATGTTTATGTTATTGATTTTAATTCAATACCCTCAAATGATGCGAAATGTTTATTATCTAAAGAGGATGAATCGTGTCTATGGCATCGTAGAATAGGTCACATCCACATGGCTCATTTAAATAAAATTTCTTCTAAAAACTTAGTAGTTGGACTGCCAAAGCAAAATTTTTCTATTTCTGAAAAATGTGATCCTTGTTCTAAATCAAAACTCACAAGGGCATCTTTTCCTTCTAAAAATCTTGTTTCTTCTCAAAGGCCCTTGGAACTTTTACATATGGATCTTTTTGGACCGTGTCAAACAAAAAGCTTTGGTGGCAACTATTATTGTTTAGTTATTGTGGATGACTATTCTAGGTATACATGAACGCTCTTTATTACTCATAAAAATGACGCATTTCATGAATTTAAAAAGCTAGCCAAGATTATTCAAAACCAATTGCATTTGAGCATTGCATCCATTAAAACTGATCATGGTCGAGAATTTGAAAATCATTCTTTTGAAAAATTTTGCAAAAAACATGGAATTAAGCATTATTTTTCAGCTCCAAGAACTCCTGAGCAAAATGGAGTTGTGGAGAGGAAAAATCGTTCATTAAAAGAGCTTTCAAGAACAATGCTTAATGACATGAATTTGCCTGCATACTTTTGGGCCGATGCAGTGAGTACAGCTTGTTATGTTATGAACCGTGTTTTAATTAGGCCTATTTTAAAGAAAACCCCTTATGAGCTGTACAAGGGGAGAAAACCAAATATTTCCCATTTTCGTGTTTTTGGATGTAAATGTTATGTGCATAATAATGGTAGAGAAAATCTAGGAAGTTTTGAGGCTAGAGCTGATGAGGGCATATTCCTTGGATATTCTGTTTCGAGCAAAGCATATAGGATTTACAATAAATCTCGTAATACTATTGAAGAATCTATTCATGTATCATTTGACGAATCCGATCCCAGAAAGTTGGGAAAGGTATCTGTTAATGACATTTCAGGTATTCTTGGAGATTTATTCATTGATGAGGATGAAGAGCTAAATGCTAAAAGGAAGGAGCATTCCGAAAGCAACGAAAAATCAGTCGAACCAGTTGAGGAGAAAAATCAAGAACAATCTTTGGAACTCAACACTGATTTGCCTAAGGAGTGGAGAACATCTAGGCACCATCCCATTGATCAAATCATAGGTGACATCTCAAAAGGTGTAAGTACTCGCAATTCTATTAGCAATATGTGTAACTTTTTTGCGTTTGTTTCTCAAGTAGAGCCAAAGAATTATTCTGAGGCTATGCTTGATGAGCATTGGCTTATGACAATGCAAGAGGAATTAAACCAGTTCGAAAGAAATCAGGTGTGGGAACTTGTTCCTAGGCCTGAGTCTCATCCGATTATTGGAACTAAGTGGATTTATAACAATAAACTTGATGAGGCTGGTTTAATTGTTCGAAACAAATCTAGGTTAGTTGCACAAGGTTACAACCAGGAAGAGGGGATAGATTATGAGGAAACATTTGCCCCTGTTGCTAGGTTGGAAGCCATTAGACTGCTTTTAGCTTTTGCATGCATTTTAGATTTTAAATTATATCAAATGGACGTAAAGAGTGCCTTTCTAAATGGTTTTATAAATGAAGAAGTTTATGTGTCTCAACCTCCTGGCTTTGAAAATTATGAACACCCAGATTATGTTTTTAAATTGAAAAAGGCTTTATAGGTTTGAAACAAGCTCCTAGAGCGTGGTACGACCGTCTTAGCAAATTTTTATTGGAAAATAATTTTGAAAGAGAGAAGGTTGATAACACACTTTTTATCAAAAAGAAAGGAAAGGACATTCTTTTAGTTCAGATTTATGTTGATGACATTATTTTCGGTGCTACTAATGAAATCCTTTGCAAGGAAATTTCGAGTATGATGCAGGAAGAGTTCGAAATGTCTATGATGGGCGAGCTGAACTTTTTCCTGGGATTACAAATAAAGCAAGCAAAGGATGGGATTTTCATTAGCCAAACAAAATATTGCAAGGAATTACTGAAAAGATTTGGCATGGATAAGGCCAAGGCAGTAGCAACACCGATAAGCACATCCTGTTATCTAGACAAAGATGAAGGAGGTAAATCCGTAGAAATTACAAAATATCGAGGTATAATCGGATCCCTTCTCTATTTAACGGAAAGTAGGCCAGATATAATGTTTAGTGTGTGTCTTTGTGCTCGTTTTCAGTCGAATCCAAAAGAAACGCACATGGTTGTTGCCAAGCGTATAATGAAATATTTGTCTGGCACAACTGACATGGGTTTATGGTACCCCAAAGGTTCTTCGTGTAATCTTGTTGGGTATTCTGATTCTGACTTTGCTGGCTGCAAAGTAGATAGAAAAAGCACTAGCGGCACTTGTCATCTTCTTGGCAATTCGTTGGTATCATAGGCTAGCAAGAAACAGTCTAGTGTGGCCCTATCTACAGCTGAGGCTGAATATGTCGCTGCAGGTAGTTGTTGTGCGCAGATTCTATGGTTAAAACAGCAACTCCTAGACTTCGGTGTGAGTCTAGATCACATTCCCATAAAATGTGATAATACCAGTGCTATTAGTATTACCAAAAACTCAGTGCAACATTCTCGCACGAAGCATATAGAGATTCGACACCATTTTATTCATGATCATATTCAAAAGGGTGATTGTATTATTGAGTATGTTGATACTTCACGGCAGTTGGCTGATATCTTTATGAAACCGCTTCCAAAAGAAAATTTCTTTTTCATTCGTAGAGAAATTGGTTTAACTTCTGCCTCTCACCCCTTTGAGTATGTGAATTTGTTTATCTCTCTTGTTATTATTGATGCATCTTCTTAGTGTTTCAAGGGAAGATTGCACATCTTTTTGATGATTACAAAAGGGGGAGAGATATTCTGATATTCATACAGGAGGAGATACTCTGAAAGATGCAAATATTGTTCATATGATATACTTTTATGCATCTATACAGGGGGAGATGATATGATTACTTGTATTTAGTGTTCTAAAAAAGGTTTTGTTATTATATATATATATATATATATATATATATATTTTGCTTGTATAACACTTGTGATGCAGATAATAAAGAGCATATCAGAATGGTTGTTTGTCATCATCAAAAAGGGGGAGTGTTGGAAGTCAAGCTGGTTGGAAGGCATGCTTCAAACTCTCTATGGACTTCAAGTTTAAATTCAAGTATGTATTTTGATGATAACAAGCCAACTCAAGTTCAAGCTCACAAGTGCAAGTGTCATTCAAGATTGAAGACTCAAGCAAGCATAAGAATAGAAACCTTCTCCTTAGATCAATTGTAAGGTAATGAAGTTTTTGTTTCTGTAAGAGTTACAAAGCCAATAAGTTTTTTTCATTTTAGGATAGAAGAAGAAAAACGTGTTTTGTGCATATAAAAGTGTTTTTCTGCATTTAACCTTAGTGAAATACTTGATGTTACAAAACTCTATATATTTGTATGTTTGCAAGAGAGAGTAATCGATTATCTCAAAAAGTAATCGATTAACTTTGTTGCATCATAGAAAAATAAGAGAGGTTGTAATCGATTAATTGAATTTTGTTAATCAGTTACTTTCTTATGAAAGTAATCGATTACATGAGTCAAGTAATCGATTATAATTGTTGCATCATATATTTTTCAGAGGCTTAGTAATCGATTACATGCTCTGTAGTAATCGATTATGTTGAGAAAATGCCTAAGCATGGGTAGTTTTGATGATTACAAAGTGCAAGTGAAGGCAAAAGTCCACAACATTGAAGCTTAGACTCAAGTTAGTCAAAAAGGGATTCTTATAAACTTGTAATGTTAAATTTACTTTTCTTAGAGTTCCTTAGGTGCTTAATGGTTAAGTCTAAGTTAGAATGAAGCTAAATCATAATCTAAAGAAAAATAGTATGCATGTTAAGTTACATCAAAAGTGGGTGATTTTCAAAAAAATAAAAGAAAGTATTTTTTCAAAATGAAAATGAAAGAAAGTGTTTTTCGAAATTAAAAGAAAGTGATTTTCAAAAATAAAAATAAAAATTATTAAGAAATTTTTTTTTAAATGTTTTTGAAGTCAAGAAAGTACTTTAAAAAAATAAATAAATAAAAAAATAAAAATAAAAATAAAAAATTGAAAAAGTGTATCTGATCAAATGTATCCGGATACATCCAAAAGTATCCAGATACTTTTTTAAAACAACAGTCAAATTTTTGAAATCAAACACGATGTATCCGAATACTTTCAAAAGTATGCGGATACAAACAGTTAAAACTGTCATAAACATAGCCGTTTGCTGTCCTAACTGATATATATATATGTTCCAAACGATTTCAAAACATGAGACAACATTCTTAAAACCTTCTAACACTTCTGAACTTTCTCCTAAACACGTTTTTACAGAATTCTCAAGTGTTCTTCATGAATCAATTGCATTTTCACTATGATCAAGAAGAACATTCAAGTGTTGCATTGAATTTTCACAAATACCCACTTTGATATACACTTGCATTCATTCTCATTGATCTAGATTTTGATTCAGTACTAAAAGTGTTCTTAAGTAAGTTGCTAATCCACACAAGAAAGGTGCAAGTACCATTGATCTTCATTGGAGTTGTTCATACACACAACGAGGTGTAAAGTGCCAACAACAAGACATTGACAAACGCAAATTGGTGAAAGGTTTTCATCAAGTATACTTGAAGGTTTCAAGTGGAATTGAAGAAGGTTTCTTCAAGCACAAGGTTCGCTGTGATTCGAGGAATTGTTTGCGAAGACACAAGTTCCAAAGAGGTTCTTTGGAGGGACTAGTCTAAGGGAAAGGTTTTATCTTACACTACTTGTACTTACAATTCTTGTTCATAGTGAAGCAAATCTCCCATCTCAGAGAGGGAGGACTGGATTAGCATTGGTGTTCGTTAACACACTAATGTGAACCAGGATAAAATCCTTGTGTTCGCTTCTCTTTCATTATCTCTTTACAATTCCGCGTGATTAATTTTCATATATTTAAGTATATGCGTTTTATATGTTTTTACTCTGATTATTTTAAAGGCCTTAGTAAGCGATAAATTTTTAATTGGTGAAGATTCGTACTCTTCGCCTATTCACCTCCTTTATAGGGAATATTACTACCCGCTTGTTTTCCAACAAGTGGTATCAGAGCTCGGTCGGAAACGATCGAGCATAACTGCTTTTCTGTACGATCCTTAGTTTGGTAAACAATGGGTTCTAATAATCCCTTTTGTGGTGAAGGTTCTTCCATTAATAGCCCCCCTATGTTTTCGGGCGAAGGTTACACTTATTGGAAGGTTAGGATGAAAATCTTCATTGAAGCAATAGATGTAGAAATTTGGAATGCTATAGAAAATGGCCCTTTTGTACCACAACATAAGGTTAATGACTCTGTCCTTGATAAGCCCAAGGGGAGTTGGAATGATGATGATAAGAAAAAAGTAAGTTATGATTTGAAAGGAAAAAATATCATTACATCCGCTCTCTCGTACGATGAATTCTTTAGGGTGTCTCAATGTACCAGTGCAAAACAGATGTGGGACACTTTACAAGTGACTCATGAAGGTACTAGTGAAGTCAAAAGGGCTAGATTAAATGCCCTTATGCATGAATATGAACTGTTTAGAATGTTTCCCAATGAACCAATTTCGAATATGCAAAAACGGTTTACACATATTATAAATCATTTACTTGCTCTTGGCAAAACTTTTATTGATGGTGAAATTATTAACAAAGTTTTGAGATGTTTAGACAGACAGTGGCAGCCAAAGGTTACAGCAATAATGGAGTCAAAAGATCTAAGTGATATGGACCTAGCCACTTTGTTCGGAAAACTGCAAGAGCACGAAATGGAATTGGGAAGGCTAAAAATGCATGAAGATTCGGACATGTGCAAAAAGGATAAGGTTTCATTCAAGATGTTGCAGACTCTTGAAGAATTATCCAATGATGAAAATTCAGATTCCGATATCGACGATGAGACCATGGAGCTTTTAGTTAGTAAATTCAGCAAGTTCCTTAAGAATAGACAACAAAGAAGTCAAAATGAAGGAACTTCAAGAAGAAAGTCTCCAAAAGACAAAATTCAATGTCACGAATGTGGTAATATAGGTCATGTGAAAATTGAATGTGCTGCATATCTCAAGAGAAAAGAGAATGACAAAAAGGAAAGCAAAGGATTCAAATCCAAGAAGGCTTATATTGTATGGAATTTGCCGGAAAATTCAGAGAAGCAAGATGCTAGCAGTTCAGATGAGGAGGAATTGGTTAATCACTTGTGCTTAATGGGAAAGTTTGATGAAGAAACTTCATCAAGCATAGAATCATCTGAGCCAATGAACTCCAAACGAGTAACATATTCTGACTCCGACTCTGATTCTGAAAATTCAACTTATAATGAACTATATGAATCTTATGTAGAAATGTATAAGGAATTAAGGAAGCTAGCTAAAATTAACATTAAAAGCAAGAGGATTATCTTGGAGTATGAGACTAAAATTTTAGAAATGCAAAAATTTATCGATGAACTTCAACTCCAAAATGAAACTCTTGATCTTATTTATTCAAATGCTTCTTGTGATTGTGAACTAAAAACTAATCCTATTGTCGAATGTGAAAGTTGCAAGCATTTTGAAAAGGAAGTACACAATTTGAAAACTAAGCTTGCAAGCTTCACTAAAGGTGATATGCACTTAAACAATTTAATTGCCAATCAAAGAGGAAATACAAATAAAACTGGTTTGGGATATCGAAAACCCAAAAACTGCAATTACAACAAGTTGGTATCTTTTTCAAATGTCAATTACTCTAAAACACCAACTTGCCATTATTGTGGAATTTTTGGGCATACTTCAAATACTTGTAATATTAAACTTAAAGGTATTCCAAATGGTTCATTTGTATGGATTAAGAAAGGGTTTGATCCTAATGCTAATCAATTAGGTACCCAAGTTACCTAAAACATGCAAGGTACTTTTGGCTTAACATTAAGGGGGAGTGAGCTCAAATGTTAAGGGGGAGAAGGTTTATAATTTTCTTGCCTATTTGTATAACTCTCTTTTTGATTATGCCAAAAGGGGGAGAAGGTATGTTGTTGACTTTTGCAGGTTGATTGAAGCTTCTTATTATTATCTAATTATCTAATGCACGCACATACTAAGGGGGAGCACAAATCAACAAAGTTTGTCATCATCAAAAAGGGGGAGATTGTTGAGAAAATGCCTAAGCATGGGTAGTTTTGATGATTACAAAGTGCAAGTGAAGGCAAAAGTCCACAACATTGAAGCTTAGACTCAAGTTAGTCAAAAAGGGATTCTTATAAACTTGTAATGTTAAATTTACTTTTCTTAGAGTTCCTTAGGTGCTTAATGGTTAAGTCTAAGTTAGAAGAAGCTAAATCATAATCTAAAGAAAAATAGTATGCATGTTAAGTTACATCAAAAGTGGGTGATTTTCAAAAAAATAAAAGAAAGTATTTTTTCAAAATGAAAATGAAAGAAAGTGTTTTTCGAAATTAAAAGAAAGTGATTTTCAAAAATAAAAATAAAAATTATTAAGAAATTTTTTTTTAAATGTTTTTGAAGTCAAGAAAGTACTTTAAAAAAATAAATAAATAAATAAATAAAATAATAAAAATAAAAAATTGAAAAAGTGTATCTGATCAAATGTATCCGTATACATCCAAAAGTATCCGGATACTTTTTTAAAACAACAGTCAAATTTTTGAAATCAAACACGATGTATCCGAATACTTTCAAAAGTATCCGGATACAAACAGTTAAAACTGTCATAAACATAGCCGTTTGCTGTCCTAACTGATATATATATATATATATGTTCCAAACGATTTCAAAACATGAGACAACGTTCTTACAACCTTCTAACACTTCTGAACTTTCTCCTAAAACGTTTTTACAGAATTCTCAAGTGTTCTTCATGAATCAATTGCATTTTCACATATGATCAAGAAGAACATTCAAGTGTTGCATTGAATTTTCACAAATACCCACTTTGATATACACTTGCATTCATTCTCATTGATCTAGATTTTGATTCAGTACTAAAAGTGTTCTTAAGTAAGTTGCTAATCCACACAAGAAAGGTGCAAGTACCATTGATCTTCATTGGAGTTGTTCATACACACAACGAGGTGTAAAGTGCCGACAACAAGACATTGACAAACGCAAATTGGTGAAAGGTTTTCATCAAGTATACTTGAAGGTTTCAAGTGGAATTGAAGAAGGTTTCTTCAAGCACAAGGTTCGCTGTGATTCGAGGAATTGTTTGCGAAGACACAAGTTCCAAAGAGGTTCTTTGGAGGGACTAGTCTAAGGGAAAGGTTTTCTCTTACACTACTTGTACTTACAATTCTTGTTCGTAGTGAAGCAAATCTCCCATCTCAGAGAGGGAGGATTGGATTAGCATTGGTGTTCGTTAACACACTAATGTGAACCAGGATAAAATCCTTGTGTTCGCTTCTCTTTCATTATCTCTTTACAATTCCGCGTGATTAATTTTCATATATTTAAGTATATGCGTTTTATATGTTTTTACTCTGATTATTTTAAAGGCCTTAGTAAGCGATAAATTTTTAATTGGTGAAGATTCGTACTCTTCGTCTATTCACCTCCTTTATAGGGAATATTACTACCCGCTTGTTTTCCAACAGATTACATGATGTTGCATCATATGCATACCAGAGGCTCAGTAATCGATTAACTCCCTAGTGTAATGGATTATTATGAGTTGCATCATACAATGAACAGGAGTGGTGTAATCGATTAACTATTCTTGGTATAATCGATTACATGTTTTTCAAATGAATTTAAGAATTTCTATTTTTGAAGGAATAATCGATTACCTTTAGAAAGCAATCGATTACTTCATGTTTTATTGAAAAACGTGTCAGAATCATTTTGATTATTTCCTGATTTGTTTTTATATATAAGATTCTGATTTATTTTATAAAATTCGAAAATGATTTTAAATTTGAATTATTTCCTTTTTGGTTTTAAGAATCAAATCTTTATTTTATTTCGTAAATCGTTTTGATTTAGTTTTGATTTTAAAATTTATTTCAAATCTTATTTTATTTTATTTTGATTTTGTTTTACTTATTAAAAATCTTTTTGATTCTAAATTGTTTTTCTTTTTAAATCAAAATCACTCCAACATTTCAAAAAAAAGAGAATAGTCAGATCATTCACTCATTCTCTACTGCACGTTTTCTCTCTTCTTCTTCTCTAGACTTCTGCTTTTCATCGTTCATACTTTTTGAAGAACAAATCCTTATTGGCTGAGTGACTTCTAGAGAAACTTCTACTTCACTATCATAGAGCATATTGTTGTATCTCTGTTTTGAGAACACATAAAGCTATTGTAATCACTCTCATTCATATTGTTCTAAACCTTAGTGGTTAGGGAGAGAATCCCTTAGTGGACGTGTGATACGTCGTAGGGCGAGGAACCCTGCTGTGTGATTGAGGCCCCTAGCGAACGGAGGTTCCTAGTAGTGTGCGGGGTGCTCTTGGTTGTAATAGGGTGCAGCTCTATTGCTTGGTATAAGAACTCTCAGGCGGGTCGCTTGGGGACTGGACTAGGCCTTTCGATGGGAAGGCTGAACCAGTATAAAAATTCACCGGTGCAAGCTTTTCTATCCCTATCTCTTTTATTTTCCGCATATTTTATTTTTTACATTTCCGCGCTACTCGTTTATTATTTTTTCTATCATTTTCGCGATCCGTTTCGAACGTTTAATCTCTCCATCTCAAATCAATTTTTTAATTTGTAACGGTTTTTCAATACATTAATAAAACTCGATTCCCCCCCCCCCCCCCTCTCGAGATTTTGAGGCCAAAACCAACAAATGGCAAGCAAATAAGATTCACTTTGAATTCCCGCTCAAACACTCGAAGAGGGCAATCCAAACATACTTGTGATGTAATCACAGAAGAACTCGTGGGAGTTGACAGTGACAGTTTATACAGCTTTTCTACCGATGATAATCCTATCCTCTTCATGCAATCAAGTGAATTGAAAGAATGCGTGGCACCGCAATCAAATTACACGCCACATGAGATATTGTTAACATAGCATGCACCTCTAATCAGTTCATCCGAGTTCTCGACCTTTTCTCCATCCATGGTGTACACCTTTTTTCTCTGAATGGGTTGGCTTCCACCTGCTGGTTGCACTCTTGCTGCATTCACTTCCTTTTTCAAAGTGCTATTAAGATAGTTAGAAGCAAAATGACCTGGTTGTCCGCACCGAAAGCAAAGGCCTTCTTTTTTGTACTAGCTCAGAGTCCAACATACCCCACAATGCTGTTTTCCACAGTGTCGTGTTGAGACTCTGGCAAGTGCACAGATCGTGCAAGTAATAATAGTGAAAGTGGGATGTCGTTCCCAACGAGGACTAAAATAGACTAACAATTCTCACCTAAATGTAGTTATTAAGTGAAATTCAAAGGACAATTCAATTAACTTGAAAACTTTGAAAATAAATTGAATTGTAAAACAAAAACGCAAATTAAAAGTGGTTGTGAAAATATGTGGGGAAACTTGGGTACATGTTTCATTGTAGGTTCCAAAAGCAATTGTTAACGAATCAATGAATTTCCTAAGTATTGAACCAATTTTTCAAGGGTAAAAGCAACCTAATTCCTTAGGTCAACCTTGTTTCTTAGTAATTTAATCTCTCTTAATTCCTTAAGCAGAGCCTTAAATCCTAATCTACCAATTATTGCTCCAGCAAAATTATCAAATAGTTATTCAATTCATAGACATAAATATATCTCTATGCAATTGAATTGTTTGATTAGAGGTCTAAATCCTAATTCAACATTCCTATTCAATTAGAATTACCAAATCATAAACGACGTAAAATTCATGATGAACAATAAAAACTGAATTAAACACAATACTTTAATGGAAAAACATTAATTCATTAAACAAAAACTACATAGGTTCCATACAAACCCACATGTTCCCAAAACAGAGGGTTTAGTTACACATAATTAAGGAAAAACAAAGAGTAGAAGAAGAATTCATGATCATAGACAATCTGAATTACCCCTTTAATCTTCAATCTTCAACTGGATTCATCCGTTGTTGATCTCTAATCCTCTTCTCAATGCCAACTATCTCTCTAAATTCGTGTGTTATCTCCCTCTTAATCCTAAAAACTAATTAATAGCCTAAAAACTAAGCAAATCTCTCAAAATCTGATCAGAAACAAGCCCAATTGGGCCTCCACGAAGCACGCGCACCTGGGCATATAGTGTCGCACGCCTGGGGGCGCGATATCTGATTGGCAACAACTAGCGACGCACGCGCGCCTGGGCGTGCGGTGCATTTTCCAACTCTGTTTCTCTCCGTTCTTGTGCCATTTTCAAGGTCTTCTTATGCTCTTTCTAGCTCCAATATTATTTTCTCCAATTAAGCTCAAAAAGTACCTGAAACATACCCAAAACGGATCAAAACGTTCAAGGGATAAAATTTCCTAAACTAATTAAAAACTAAACTAAATCTACCTAAAATACCTAAGAAACAAGCCACAACCAAAGCAAAAGGGAGTCAAATTAAGCTCAAGAACATCATATATTAGACCCAAATCATGTCGACATGGTGGTATAGCACCTAAAGTGGTCACATTCTGGCCCGCTTCCTTTGGAACTACTGCTCTAGTGTTGGAATTTGCATATGGACTTGGTTTCTGAGCCTATCCCTTACCCCTGATAGGACCTCTTGCCCTCTACATATTCCTGCTCTTGTCCTCAGATGCCTTCTGCTTCAAACCCTTCTCATAAGTGCTAGTCATGTTCACCAGTTGAGATAGACTAGCTATGTTCTAGTACTCAAAAGCAATCTTGATATCGATGCGAAGCCCTGCTTCGAATTTGATACACTTCGTCCTCTCATCAGCATCCCTGTAGCTTGCAGCATAACGAATCAGATCCTCAAACCGTGCTGCATACTCCCCAACACTTAGGTTCCCTTGAGTCAATTTCAGAAAAGCAGGCTCCTTTTCTCTGCGCACATCCTCTGAAAAATACTTTCCCAGAAACCTGATCTTGAAGACATCCTAGGTGACCTCCTGGTTAGCAGTCTCTAGACCCTTTCGCACATGTTCCCACCAATGTTCTACTTCCCCAGTGAGCATATACTGTGCTAGAAGAACTTTCTGTTTCGCGGGTGGTGTCATAGTGCGGAGAATCTTCTCAATCTCCTGAAGCCACCTCTGTTCTCCATATAGGTTGTAGCCACCCTCGAATTTTGGTGGCTCGTTCTTCCTGAACTCAACCAACCAATTAGTTTCAGCTGGAGTCGGGTTCTTGTTAGGATTGGCAGCCTTCACCCAAGAGGGGGGGTGAATTGGATGTTTACGAAAACATTGGAAAATATTCGATTTAAATCTTTTTCAACAAACTTAAAGAGATTTGCAGCGGAAAACTATATAATGTTGAAAAACGATTACGTGGAAGCGAATAATATTAATACTATTATGAAAACTAATATGCGCGGATACGAATTAAATAAGAACAATGAAAACCGATACCGCGATTATTATTTTAAATTCACATAAAATAGATTATTACGAAAATAGATGTTATGATGCACAACATATAAATATAACAACGAATATAAAAGTGATAAGGATAGAAGATTGTGCACCAGAGATTTTATCCTGGTTCGGCAAAACAGCCTACATCCAGTCCCCAAGCGACCCGCTTGAGCTTTTCTATCAATATTCCAAAGACGCCCCAGCTTCCCCGAATACAACCAGAGCGCCCCACAAGCTACTAGGAACCTCCTTTCGCTAGGGACCTCAATAAACAACTAGGAAGACCCTTCCTAGATTTTTCCAGATAGCCTAACTACTAGGTGCCCCACCGATTGCCTAGCACTACCCACACACAAGGGTTCCTCACCCTACAAACACGAACGCCACACGTTCGAACTAGGAGCTTCACTCCCTAGTCTCTAAGGGTCACACACCCCTTTACAACACTGGTTACGATATGGATGATTGAGTACAACCACTACAATGCACTCTTGATAGTGCGGATACAACAATAATAGGCTTTCTAACAAATATGTGTTCTAGATAACATAGATACAACAATAACGCACTATGATAATGAAGTCTAGATAAGAAGTTACAAGGCCAATACAAGGTTTATATTTTCTTCAAAAAGATATGAACGTGAAAAACTTGAAGAATAATGGAGAAGAAGAAGAAGAGAGAAAACGTGAAATAATCGGTCAGAGTAAAATTGTAGGAGTGATCTTCTTCTTATTAAAAGAATGATTTTGATTTTGAAATAAGATGCAAAAGAATATTTTTGAAATCAAAAACAAATCAAAATTGATTTTAGAAATAAAATAAAATAAGTTTTAAAATCAAAACCAAATAAAAAAACATTTAGAAAATAAATCAAAGATTTGATTCTTAAAACAAATAAGGAATATTTTCAAAAATAAAATCAATTTCGAATTTTGAAAATAAATCAGAATCAATCAGGTAAAAACAAATCTGGAAATAAATCAAAATGATTCTGACACATTTTTCAATAAAATTTGAGGTAATCGATTACTTCAGGGAGGTAATCGATTATCCCTTAAAAAATAGAAACTTTGAAATTCTTTTGAAAAACTAGTAATCGATTAGAACAAGAATATTTAATCAATTACCTCACCCATGTTCATTATATCATGCAACTCATATAATCGATTACCACTAATCTAATAATCGATTACTGAGCCTCTGGTTTGCATATGATGCAACATCATGTAATTGATTACTACAAGACATGTAATCAATTACTTTGTCTCAGGAAAATGTATGATGCAACAATTTTAATCGATTACTTGATCCAGGTAATCGATTACTATCATTCAGAAAGTAATGAATTATCCAAGTTCACTTAATCGATTACAAACACTCTGGTTTTTCTATGATGCAACAAAGTTAATCGATTACTTTAGGCAGTTAACCGATTACTCCTTCTTGCATTTGTAAAAAATAGATTTTCATAAGATAAAAATATCCAGAGTTTTGTTTCATCAACCATTTACGCAGAAACTAAGTTATAAAACCAGATTTTCACAAAACTTCTTTTTCTTCTCCTTAATTTTGAAAAATATATTTAGAAAAACTTATATTGGCCTTTTAACATAATATAAACCTTGACTTCATTACCTTACATGATGTCCTAAGGGAAAGGGCTAAAAGTTCTTCTATTTGCTTGATCCTTCAACTTCATTTGCTTGAGTCTTCAACTTGAAGCTTGGATTTGAAGGATGAGGATCTTGAGATTGAACTTGATAAGAACTTGAGAATCTTGAGTTTGTTATCATCAAAACCATATAATGATTGCACTTGAAGTCCTTGGGAAAGCTTGACTTCCAACACTCCCCCTTTTTTATGATGACAAACCTGTATTATGAATGATCTGCATCACAAGTGTTATACAAGCAAATATATATATATATATATATATATATATATATATATATAATAAACACATCCTTATCCCTAGAACACTAAGAATACAAAAAGGATACTCTCCCCATGTATAGATGCATTAGATATAACAGTTAAACGCTTCGCATCCTTGCATCATTCAGGAATTCTTCTCCCCCTTTTGTCAACAGCAAAAAGTGGGTTAAGAATTCTTCTCTTGTTGTTATGCTTGAATTTTTCTTCTCACCCTTTTGTTATTCACCAGATATGCTATGAAGCTCATAATTCTTCTCCCCATGAGTAAGCTTGACTTCTCACTTTTCTTTCCATGGGAGTTATAACAGGATTCCTTTTGATTTGACAACGACATTTGGTTCTCTGCCCTTTTGTCTTCATCAAAGGAATAAATGGTATGGGAGACCTTGAAGCATGACTTTTGTCAAATACTTTCCCCCTTTTGAACAATTGAAACTAAATGCTAAACTCCCCCTGAAACACTGGGTAGAAGCATTAATAGTAACAAGGGATTAAAGTATGAAAATTTTTCTTCCCCTATTTGACATCAGCACAAGGAGTTATGAAAAAAAAATTATCCCAATACATAGTTAAAGAGTCGCATGATGTCAAGTTAGAGTGAAGAAGCGAAACATGTTTTTATGCAGATTTGAAAAAAGTTTTTCTCCCCCTATCTAAAAGAATGATTCAACCAAGCATGTTATAAAGGGAGATCAAATGCATCATTAAAACATGTGTATGCTTACTATCATCACAAAAAATTTGAGATTCCTATATGCCATGTCAAAAATATATTCAATTCAGCACATATTGTCATATAGCATATATCACATAAACAAGATGTATCACATGAATGAAAAGTTTTAGGAGTAGTGATACTTATCGAGATGATATTTTTCCAAGTAATAAAGATAGTAAGCTTTGGAGTTCCTTCTATTGATAAGTTCATCATGTAGCATTTTGAAGGATGGTCTCCTCTTGTTCAATGTGTTGAACATTTTTCCATTCCAAGAGATCATCTTGATATTGTCGTATCACCTTCAAGTATTTGAGTATTGCCCAGTTCTCTTTTCATTTGAATCCATTAACCAAGTTTGTAGAGGACGTTGCATACTGATACTTGTAGGAATACCTGCAAAACTAATTAGCCCATGTATCTCTTGGTATCCAAGTTAATTGGATCCTTAGGAATTAGTAACACATGAATATGGTGTATGCTGAAAAATAATTTATCCTTCAAAAAGATTTGTACAAATATATCGAAGAAGGAATAAATCACAAAAAAAAATTTCAGCATCAAGATAAACATGTGTAACACAAAGATAGGTATCATAAAGTATTTAAAAGAAATAAGTGCGGTGATACTTATCGCAAGTGTTGATTTTCCACATGCAGTAGGGATTGTTTTGTGCACTTGTGGTGTTCTTCCTTTAGGTCTCTCATCCTTATTTAACAACATGATAAGAGCTTCACTTGTGTCTTTTCAAGTCGCATTTCCCTTGATTAGGCAACATGAAGGAAGGAAACATAATTTTTCATTTGGAATTCTTTAATTTAATTCCTTCGTACATAGCTCCTCTTATATTTGAAGTATTACCTGTAAGACTACATAGGAGCATTTTCTTGGTATCCAAAGACTTGGATCCTATATGATTAGTTACATTTCCTCACAAATATCAAAGATATTATGGAGGCAAAATATGAATAAACAATTTAAGCATATGCACTAATCATAAAAGGGATAACAACATGCTTATGTTATAAGTCAACGTCGTACCAAACATGTCCTTACAAATACAAGCATGTCCTCATATATCAATGCAATATCATTACATATAAAGTGTAATTATGTGATAGAAGATAACAACAAAATTTTAGTCACACATGATATAACACACTAAATGTAACAGGTATCTAGGACTATACCAAAAATAATCATGTGCTAAAAAGAATTTTCAAAAAAATGTAAAGCACACATGATTTAATTCAACTAAGGAGTGATCATGATGATTAAAAATATTTTTTTAAAAAAAAAATTAGTACCCATGATGTAACACCCCTCAATTTCCTCGAACTGGTTTTATTTCTAAAAAGAATTATTTTTTTAAGAAAAGTATTTTTCTAAGAGTATTTTCTTAAATAAAATATTTTATTCGTGTTTTAAAAGTGGATAATGATTTTAAAGAATGATTTTCATAAAGTAAGGTTAGGAGTTTTAAATTTTATTTTGAAATGGTGAGTGATTTTCCTTGAATATATGCTTGGTATTTTGAGTGCAATCATAATCTCTATGCATGAGTAATTTTATCATTTTCTATGTGGGCATAAACGATTTTTACACGCATGAATGAATTTTTTTCTATGAATGTATGAATAGGCCTATACGGTCATATATGTATGCTCAAAGTATGTAGGGAATTTAATTAGGTGAATGAATGTGATTAAGTATGTGCATATATATGTGTGTGACGTGAATGAGTGTGTATATGCATGAAGGTATATATGTAAATGAATGTGAAAGTGCTAGGTGTGAACATGAGTGAATACATGCATGAATGTAGGTGTAGGTGTGTGTATGTGTCGTGTAAGTGTGAGTGTGTGTGCATGAAAAGGGATAGGTGTAAGTGTGTGAGGGAGCCGTGTGTGTAGGTGAGTGAGTGGAAGACTAAGGAATTCCTAAGTGTAACTATGCCTAACTAAGTTCCTAACCAAGCCAATTTCCCCAACTAAACCCTAACCAAATGGAAGGAACCTTAAGGGAGCCATAAGTCAACACCCTAGTATGAACCCTAAACCTAATTGTTTCCCACTAAGTTTCCTTGGAATTTTGCTAAAGACCACCCATGCAATCCTTGAGAAGGCCGAATTTACCCCTCTCCTTTGATGCTTGGCCAAACCACTTGAAGGCCAAAATAGGAATCCACACATTTTTATATAAGACTTGCCTTAGCCTTGTTGCACCCATTTCACTCTTCATTTTCTTCACTTTCTTCGTCCAACACCAACACAAAACACAAGTCTAAGAGCCCATCAAACTCTTAGACTAAAACTTAGAAAATAGAAAGAAAGAAGAAGGAGAAACCGTAAGGGTTAGAAAGAAGAAGGAGGAAGGAGACCAAGCCAAGACTTAGGAGACTTTGAAGATCAAGAGTTAGGAGTGTTTAGAAGACCTTTTCTTCTTGGTATAGTCGAAGGCCCTAGAATTCTAGAATTAGTCCTTGAGTTGTGATCTTGTAGTTTTATTTTCTTCTCTCTCTTGCATGTCTCTTTTGTGCTCTTATGTGTAATTTTCTTTCTAATCATGGACTTTTTAAAGACTTTGATTAATTTGTAATAAGTGTAAATTATGTTTGATGATTCGGTTGAAAATGTTTAGGTTAGATCTTGAGGTTTTATGATTGATCTTGATGTTTTTCTTCTTGATCCAAAGCTTTGTTTATGATCTATGTGAACTTGGAGTAAATCTTCTTGCATGTATGATTTTTATGTTTAAAACCGTGGATCAATGAGTGTTTATGTGTTTAAGTGCTAAATCCATGCTTGATCTATGATGGATTGATGATTTTTAGTCTTGCATGTTACATGAAAATGATTTTTATCCTTGCATGCTTCGGTTTTGATTTAAGTTTGGAGAACGCTTTGCTTTATGTTTTGATCTTTGGTTTTTGACATGATTCTTGACTATTGGCTTTGATCTTGAAATTGTTCTAAGTTTTATAAATAATTTTTGAACAAGAGTTTCCTTATTTTCTTGAAGAGTACCTCGGTTTTGAGTCCATTTTATCCAAAAAGATTTTGTTTTCTATTTTTATGTTCTTGTGTTATTTTTATGACTTGATCTACTCAATTTAAGTGTATGCATGTTAGTTTTGAATGAAATGATTATCTTTTCTTTAAATGTATGTCTCGGTTTTAACCTCTTTTCATTTAAAATGATTTTGTTTTGAGTGGTGCTAATATGTTCATTTTTATAACTTGATCTACATGATTTATATGCATGCATGTTAATTTTTCATGAAAAAGATCATGATTTCCTTTGTGCATGTTTCGGTTTCTAGAAGAATTAGGAGAAATAAAATGATTTTACCCAAATTGAATTATGTTCTATGTTTCTATAAGATTCTTGATCTAAATTATATTTTTATTTTGTGCATGTTATATTCGGTCATGTTTAGATGAAACCCATGCTTTTATTTTTGAAAGAACTTGATGTGTGTTCTATGATTCTTGCATAATCTTTGATTCGGTTTGAGATTAGGAAATGAATTAAAATTTGGTTATTTTCTTATGATTAAGCTTACGGTTTGTGCTAAGAACAAGGATGAATAATTGCATAATTTTGTATGTTTGATGATGCATAAATTTTGTTTTAAATTGTGTGAGGTGTTTCGGTCTAAACATGGTAATTGATTAGGAATAAGTGTGGTGCTTGAATGACCTATACGTGTACTCGGTTTGTATGCTTAAGTGTGCTTAGATGTTTTTATTTTTAAGAATGAAATGTTTTTGAAAGTGATTAAATTAAGTGTTTGATGTTTGAGTTATGATTGATTAAGTGCTTTTGTGATCAAAATGTGTTGTTGCCCGTGAGTGTGTATGCTTGGTTTTGAAATTTGTTTGGTTTTATAAATTATTTGATTTGATTTGATTTATTGAGTTGTGAAAATGTGTTTATGATTTTATCAAAAACATGAGTTCTAAAAAGTATTTGAAAATAAAAGAGTTTTTACAATGTTTTGGATTCTTGTTAAATTGATTTTGTGAAATCTTTCTTTGCTGCCCAAGTTGTTTTAAAGACGTTTTTGAATGTTTTAAATTGAGTTCATGAGACTCAAAGTTTGATTTTTCAAAAAGGGAATTGATTTTAGACAAACCCGGATGTAAAGCGGTGAATTTTTCGGTGTTTTGAAATCGGTAAAGGTGCTGTCCAAGACGGACCAGTCATCTAACCAATTGATTTAAATTGTTTTATTTGATGTTTTCAAATGGTTTTGAAGTATTTAAAGAACTAAGAAGTGTTTGAGTTGTTTTAAGAAAATAATCATGAAAAAAAATGTCTTAAGATAAAGAAAAGTTTTAATGAAAACGTGTTTAATTAATTCGGGGAAAACGTTACAGACAAGGATTAAGGCAATGGCAGCAAACAAGATCAGAGGAGACCGTGTTCATCAGACTGCTGGACCCCAGGTGAGAGAGTAGCTTTCCTAAGACACCGTGGTAGTAGGTGTCATATTAAGACGTTCCGCATCAGCTCAAAGATAGGAACTACGTGGTTCTGCGTCAGTAGTATAGTGGCAATTGTGTGCTTTGTGTGGCCACCTATACGAATAAGACAAAGACCACTTTTATGTGTGTGATGTGTGATGATGTTTGTTTATATATGTTGATGTTGAATTAATTAATAATGACCAAGAAGATTAAAGCGTAAAAGACACAAGAAAAGATATAATCCCTTGTTTGGCCTAAGACCTTGTGGAACAAGGCAGCCTTACTTTGATAAGACATTAAGACTGGAAATAATGATGAGAGGATTAAGTTGATGGTTGAGATGAGACAAGAGATGAGAGTGAGAAAGGATTTCGTGTTAACGATGTGAATGAGCCAGAGCGAGGAAGGAATAAGGAGGTGATATTGAAAGTAAAACGTGATGAGGAGTGAGGTGGGGATCTTTTGGTTTTGTCTCCTGGATTGAGACTGGTCTGAGTTGAGCTTGCTCCTCCACTGGTTCTCAAGAAGGGAGGTGTGAATTGTGGGGTTTTATTTCTTGGATTGAGACTAGTCTGAGTTGAGCTTGCTCCTCCACTAGTTCTCAAGAAGGGAAAGTTTTTGAGAAAAGCTTTCGAAAAGGATTGTTTTGGAAAAACGTTGTATGAAAATGAGATTTTGAAAATGAGTTTGCAAAATGAAATTTTGAAAGGGATTCCCAGAAGTGAAAATTTTTGAAAAGAGTTTCGGATTTTGAGAAAAGGGTTCCCAAAAATGAGAAAAATCTTTTAAAGTAGATTTTCTGAAAGAGATGGTGAAAAGAGTTTTTGAAAAGGATTTCAAGAAGAGATTTTTGAAAATAAGTTTTGAAAAGAGATTGTTATGAGAAGGTTGTTTGGAGAAGTGATTTGTGATGAGTTTCGAGTTATGAATGTGATTTCGCTTTGTGCCAAGTTTGAGAATTTGAAATGTGATGCAAAGTTAGCGGTCAGGACTCATTGAAGGGTTGTACGAAGGGTGAGCTGACCATTAGGCTAATAAAAGATAAAAGACCTTAAAAGACATTAACAGCGAACGCGGTGAGGTATGAGAGTTAACCCTAACCGTAGTAGTGGAGAGGAAGATACTATGGGTATCTGCGGATACTCAGGTGGGGATTGCAGTAGGGGAGGACGATGATGGTGAAACGTCAAGAAGTCTAGAGTACTTTTCTAGGCGGGACAACTCCACAAGTGGCGCACTAACGTGGTGGGGACTGGGTCCAATGTCGTGGCACGTCCTGCATGATCAACTAGAAATTGTAATGTCGCCCCCTAGATGCAAATCTAGAACAGTGAGAGGAACTAGAGTGGGGCATTTGTTTGCCACTGCGAGGCAGTGTGCCATGTTATGTTATATTTTGAGGCTGGGCCTCTTGGTCAGGGACCACTTTTGTGTGACAGCTGTCGTGCCCGCACGGTAAAGGTTCTGTACTCCTGTTTGCTTCCGAATAGAGGGTGGCTACCGAGGAGATGTAGACCCGAGACTTGAGTGCTAACTACGAACAGATGCGCACCTCGATGATTCTTTAATTCCCCTTAATCATCGATGGTTATAATTTAATAAGACTTAAGAAGAAAAGAATTGATAAGTGGGAAAAGTAAAGTTGGAGAATGGAAAGTGTGAAAGGAAAGAAGAGTTATATTCCCCTGAGGAGGGAACGGAAAGGATTGGAAGTGGACGTGAGAATGAGAAAAGAATTGGAAATAAAAGATATTGATAAAGATAATAATGAATTGTGATGTTGTGCTTGAGTACTGCGTGTGCTTGTTTGTATTGTGTGTGTGTGCGCTGTCTTAATATCATGCCTGCGGTAAATCCACAACGTCGACGACTTTTCGTTCGGTTCGCTAACTCTCTCCTGCCCATTGGCGTACCGGCGTTCTTGGTATTCCAATGTGCAGATGGAGTATCGCATGGAGATTTCAACTTGGATGAGGCATGGATGTGGCTGGAAGCGTACCCCGGCTGGTTGGGTATGGGTCGGTGACTCGCAGATCGTGATTCCGGATCCAGAGCATCGGCTTTGCGGAGCTAATCTAGGACCACTGCTCGGGCAAGTTTCTGTCCGTGGGTACACGAACTATGAAGAGAAGTTGCGCTGCGAAATTCCGAAGACTCATCCTGCTCCGGCTAGGATGCAGTGGGTGCTAAAGTACGGCGGACCAGTGCCTAGGGAGATTGCTTCGTCTTCTGGAGTCAAGAAGGAACCAAAGGAAGATCAGGAGTTCCATCCCATAGTGTTCATTAGGCAGTGTCGTAAGTAGGATAATTAGTTTAAGTAATTGTAAGTATGTTGGTGTCAAGGATTATCTAAGTAATGTATCGCTCCTGTAATTCCGCCCTACTTTATTTTGTGAACTAGCCTAATCTTTTGTTTTGGGCAAAACTATGAAATCGTTTTGGAAAGATGTGGAGGTAGGTTTTACGTAACGACCCGGTTTTCAGGTAGGAGCGTAAACGTGCACCCACATCGTTTTAAAAAAAAATGGCCTCATTTTTGGTAGCTTTTTAGTTAACACTGATTAATTTCGGATGACGAAAACCGGGGCGTTACACATGATCCACCTTAGTATGAATAAAGATTAGAATAGTCCAAGTATACCTTTGTATAGTCATTGATATAAGAGGAATAAGAGATAGATACCTTCGGTTTGTTGACCAAGGAAGTTCTTGCCTTTACCCATTGCTTCACCTTTTGATTTTTGAACATATTGGTTCTTCCATTTTTCTCATGTGAAGCTTTGGTGTTGGTAGGCATCCTTCTCCTTTGATCGACCCATCTAGTTCTTGTCCTCTTAGGTACCATCTTTGTTATTTTCTCCTTTTCTTCTCCACTTGGTCCATGCCATTGCTTCTTGCTTGAGTTTCTCAATCTTATGATTTCACCTTTTTGCACGTGAGAAGCTTTGGTTTGGATCATCTTTCTCTTTCGACCATATTGCTTATTTTTGGACCATTGACCCTTTGACTTCATTGACTTCCCCTTACATTGTCCAATTGGTTTACCCTTTGATTTAATTTCCTGCACATTTATAACACAAGGAGAACCTTTTGATACCAATTTCATCTTGGGTCCTTGGGGGTTAGTCATAGGTTCCTTAGTAGCCTTTGGAACCCACACAAGTTTATTTCTCATATTATAATTTTTATGATAAAAGCACAGATGAGAAATATGTCCTAAATTACCACAATAATTACATGTAATGGGTTTGGATGATGATATGACTTTTTCAAAATTATTTTCATGAAACTTGGAATTTTTAACTTCACATTGAAAAATTTCATTTTCAAACACTTTGCTTGATTTTTGAATATCAACATCATTTTCAATTTCACATTCAAGCAAGGAATTTGAACAAATGGATTTTTCAATGTTACTATATTCAAAGAGTGCATCCTCAACTTGTTTTTCAAAATCAATGCAATTTTCAAAAATAGTTGAGGAGCTGTTTTCTAAAAAATCTCTTTATATAAAATATCTCCATTTTTCAAAATATCAATTTCATTTTCAATTAGAGATAATTTTTGTAAAGAGTCCAAGTTTCTATTTTTCAAAGATATCAAATCATCATTCAAATCATTATATGCAAATTGTAGTTTATTAGAACAAGGACTATTTGAAATTACCTCAAGGTTTGTATGAACCAAGTGATCGGATGTCTCATTTTTACTTTCCATTGATTCCTCGCCCGAGCCACTTGATTCCTCCAGTGAGTCCATAAAGGTTTCAAATATCCTCTCTAAGTCATCACAATCGCTTGTTGAGTTACTCCCCACGCTTTCACTTTCATCATCAGAATCTTTTTCCAGGGAGTTTGTCATTCCATGCTCAACATCTGTAGTATCATGCTCAAAGATACCATTAGTAGCATAGTATGTGTTTAGAAAATCCCAAATGTCTTTAGCACATTCAAAATCCTTAATTCTAGCATATGCATCATGGTTCAAAGCCTTTTTCAAAATATGCAAAGCTTGGAAATTTAAGGAAAAAGATGTTTCATCAAAACCATTGAGAACAACATGAAATAAACGAAGGCTAGTAGATTGTAAAAATCTTTTCATTCTCGCACTCCAATAATGAAAATTATTTCCATCAAAAAATGGTGCTTCATCGAATGAAAATCCCTCCATATTAAAACAAATAAAATATCCCAACGCTGCCAATCTACAAGGATCTTTATACTCGGGCTGTTAAGCCTTTACCAGAGCACGAAGCTCTGATACCAATTGTTAGGATTGACAGCCTTCACCCAAAAGGGGGGGTGAATTGGGTGTTTACGAAAACATTGGAAAATATTCTATTTAAATCTTTTCAACAAACTTAAAGAGATTTGCAGCAGAAAACTATATAATGTTGAAAAACGATTGCGCGGAAGTGAATAATATTATGAAAACTAATATGCATGGATACAAATTAAATAAGAACAACGAAAACCGATACCGCGATTATTATTTTAAATTCACTTAAAATAGATTATTACGAAAATAGATGTTATGATGCACAACAAATAAATATAACAACGAATATAAAAGAGATAGGGATAGAAGATTGTGAACCGGAGATTTTATCCTGGTTCGGCAAAACAGCCTACATCCAGTCCCCAAGCGACCCGCTTGAGCTTTTCTATCAATATTCCAAGGACGCCCCCGCGTCCCCGAATACAACCAGAGCGCCCCGCAAGCTACTAGGAACCTCCTTTCGCTAGGGACCTCAATAAACAACTAGGAAGACCCTTCCTAGATTTTTCCAGATAGCCTAACTACTAGGTGCCCCATCGTTCGTCTAGCACTACCCACACACAAGGGTTCCTCACCCTACAAACATGAACGCCACACGTTCAAACTAGGAGCTTCACTCCCTAGTCTCTAAGGGTCACACACCCCTTTACAACACTGGTTACGATATGGATGATTGAGTACAACCACTATAATGCACTATTGATAGTGCGGATACAACAATAATAGGCTTTCTAACAAATATGTGTTCTAGATAACACAGATACAACAATAATGCACTATGATAATGAAGTCTAGATAAAAAGTTACAAGGCCAATACAAGGTTTATATTTTCTTCAATAAGATATGAACGTGAAAAACTTGAAGAATAATGGAGAAGAAGAAGAAGAGAGAAAACGTGAAATGATCAGTCAGAGTAAAATTGTAGGAGTGATTTTCTTCTTATTAAAAGAATGATTTTGATTTTGAAATAAGATGCAAAAGAATATTTTTGAAATCAAAAACAAATCAAATTGATTTTAGAAATAAAATAAAATAAGTTTTAAAATCAAAATCAAATAAAAATGATTTAGAAAATAAATCAAAGATTTGATTCTTAAAACAAATAAGGAATATTTTCAAAAATAAAATCAATTTCGAATTTTGAAAATAAATCAGAATTAATCAGGTAAAAACAAATCTGGAAATAAATCAAAATGATTCCGACACGTTTTTCAATAAAACTTGAGGTAATCGATTACTTCAGGGAGGTAATCGATTATCCCTTTAAAAATAGAAACTTTGAAATTCTTTTGAAAAACTAGTAATCGATTAGAACAAGAATATTTAATCAATTACTTCACCCATGTTCATTATATGATGCAACTCATATAATCGATTACCACTAATCTAATAATCGATTACTAAGTCTCTGGTTTGCTTATAATGCAACATCATGTAATCGATTACTACAAGACATGTAATCGATTACTTTGTCTCAGGAAAATGTATGATGCAACAATTTTAATCGATTACTTGATCCAGGTAATCGATTACTCTCATTCAGAAAGTAATGGATTATCCAAGTTCACTTAATCGATTACAAACACTCTGGTTTTTCTATGATGCAACAAAGTTAATCGATTACTTTAGGCAGTTAATCGATTACTCCTTCTTGCATTTGTAAAAAATAGATTTTCATAAGATAAAAATATCCAGAGTTTTGTTTCATCAATCATTTATACAGAAACTAAGTTATAAAACCAGATTTTCACAAAACTTCTTTTTCTTCTCCTTAATTTTGAAAAATATATTTAGAAAAACTTATATTGGCCTTTTAACATAATATAAACTTTGACTTCATTACCTTACATGATGTCCTAAGGGAAAGGGCTAAAAGGTCTTCTATTTGCTTGATCCTTCAACTTCATTTGCTTGAGTCTTCAACTTGAAGCTTGGATTTGAAGGATGAGGATCTTGAGATTGCACTTGATAAGAACTTGAGAATCTTGAGTTTGTTATCATCAAAACCATATAATGATTGTACTTGAAGTCCTTGGGAAAGCTTGACTTCCAACAGTTCTGAGGTGCCTGTGGTTGCTGGTTAATTGTTTCCACTGCCGCTGCGGCTGCTGCCACCTTTTCAGCTTGGAACCAAATTCTCTAGGATTGTAGCAATCCTATCACTGTCACTACGCCTCCAAGCCATAATACCTACTCCTGGAGAAGACAGCAAGTCGATACATGTATAAATAGGTAGTTACATATGTACCTTATTCATCTAACCTTGACACTTAGCTATTTATTGGTTACTCGCTTGGTGAGTAAACCACAAGATTTGTGAGTCCACACTCCAAGACCGAGGAAAAACTGCCCTGATACCAAACTGTGACACCCTCACTAATAATTACCCTTAATTCAGATTAGTTACTTAATTACTTGAAAATTTCGCTTAAAATTTGACAGAGTTTCCTCTGTTTTTCGAACTTTCCAAAATTTAATTTTCCTGCTTAACTTGTATTAATACATTTCCATAACAACAGAATCAACAGACAGGCATAACATATCATCATGCATACTATTAACATTGTTTCAGAATATAAACAAGTTGTGGATTTGTTTCATTTCCCAAAATCACTCCTTTTCCAAAATGAGGAGTCCTGGGCCACCCCTATGCTACATATTATGCATCCAAAATATCATTTAATTACATGTTTCACCAAAAGACAGCTATATACATCATGTTTTTCAAAACATGGCCCAAGACACCCACATACTGTCTAGCTATTACTTACACTCCCCGAGGGGAGTGCGCTCCTGCTCGGCCTGAACTGGGGATAACTCGGTCTCAGTACCTATTAAGGAAAAACAACAAGGAGGTGAGCATTACACAATACTTAGAAAAATAGCTTCTAAAAAGATAGAGTAATATACTAAGTCAAGCACATTTATAACAAATAGATCACATCATATCATGCTCACACAATTCATTCGAATTCAAGTTCCATTCGGTTTTCTTTTCCATTCACACTTTTCATATCTCATGTTATTTTTATTTTCTCATTTTCTTTTCTCATTTTTCATTTTCTTTCCCTGGCACCATTAGGATTTTACGCACCTGTTAAGGCATTTGTCACCCATTAGAAATTTTGGTCATCCATCAGGTCATTTTACACCCATTAGGTCATATAACACCGTTAGGGCCTTTTTCATTTACTTCACTCACTTTTACCTGAGTATTTTACACATTTAGTTTAGGCAAAACTATTAGATTGGTCCTGTAAGTTATTTTTTTGTTGCGATTTCGTCCCTTAACTTTTTTTCGTTTCAAATAAATCCAGAAGTTTGTAACTTGTTTCAAATAAATCCTTCCGTCCAATTCTGTTTTAACACCGTTAATGGGAGCCTCCTACGTGGCAACCAATGGTCTTACAAGGCTAAATATCAACGTTGCACTCCAAAACGATATCGTACGAGACCAAAATAGAAGCTTATTGGGTAATCCCTAACTGTTTTGGTTTTCTCTTTTGGCCTCATATGACATCATTTTGGGGGTGTAATGTTGATTTTTAGCCACGTAAGACCAACGGTTGCCACATAGGAGGCTCCCATTAACGGTGTTAAGACAAAATTAGATGGAAGGATTTATTTGAAACAAGTTACAAACTTACGGATTTATTTGAAACGAAAAAAAGTTAAGGGACGAAATCGCAACCAAAAAATAACTTACAGGACCAATCTAGTAGTTTTTCCTTTAGTTTAATTTCATTTGCCTTTGTTCCTTTTCACTTTTAACTTTGATTACCGTGCAGCATATTGATCCCTTGGGTACACAAGCGCCTAACAGGGCATTTGGACCTAATGGGACATTTGCACCTGATGGGGCACTTGACCTAATGAGGCATTTGACACCTAGCAGGGCACCTAATGGGCCAGTGTCCCCCAAGGATCAATCAGCTGCGCCTTTAATTACCTTCCAATTTTAATCATTCTTTAATTTGTTTAGCCACTTATTAAGCATACACGACATGTAGACATACACATATTTTCATATTCATCATCCAAGCATTCACACCAACATACAACATACACATATTTTCATAAATATAAAAGTGGGTTTCTCTCATTTATTTAAATACTCAAATTATTAGCAATATCAACTACCCTAAGGTTCATTATCATATCTATTCATCTATGCTTAGCTACCACTATATTCAATTTAGAACTCATTCCCTAAGTAAAGGTAATACCCCCTCCTTACCTCAACTAGAGAGAGAAAGGTAAAACCTTGAACCTTGAACCCTTAGAACCTGAACCTTTTAAGCTTGGCTTATAATCGGATGAAAGCAACCAACCAATGTGTGGGAATGTTGTTTAGTGATGGAGATGGTGGAGGTAGTGAGTCTTCTCTTCTCTCTTGGAAACTATGGGGAATATGAGAGAGAAAGCAACTCCATGGAGATGATGAACATGAAGAAGACGAAGGTTGTAAACGAGTAAAGAGCCTTTGGGGATGTGTTCTTGCAAGAGGAGAGCTTGAAGTTGGCTATGACATCAAGCTTGTGGAGGAAGCTAAGTTTTCTAACTTGGGGAGGAAGTATACACGTTTTACTCCCATTTGATCCCTTTTATTTTTTTCACATTAGGTCTTAATTGATTAATCTGTGTATTTTTGCTTTTTATTTTTTTACACTCTGTCAGGTCTTAGTCGATTAGCCCCTTGGTTAATCGATTATGCAGTTCAGTTTTTCATTCCTTTGCACTTCAAAGTGTCATATCTCCTTCGTTACCCGTCGGATCTTGCTCAAATTTGAAAGTTAACTTTCTAAGGTTCCTAACTTCATATCTAACAGAGGAATTTGTGTTTAAATTTGTAAATCTTTTATTCTTATTTTCTAATATTCTATGTTTCTAACTCTAAAACATCCCTTTTTAACATACCTATATGACTTGTTATTATTATTCCCATTAGTCCCAAGCTTATTATTATTCTAATTATACTTAGGATTCAAATTCGGGATGTTACAACTTTAGTCTCTCACCTTGTAATGAACTTTCACTTTAGTCCCTGATTTTTCAATAATTCCTCTTTAATCCCTCACTTCGAAAAAAGTTACTCACGTTAGTCCCTGACAACGTTCTTCATTCATAGACGTTAAGTGACCGTTAACTTATGATATTGTGTTTTATTTTAGTCCCTAATTTAAAAATTTTAATTCACTTTAAAGGCGTGAATACTTTTCATAGATCACTCAGAATCATCGATATGCATCACACACCACCTGTAACTTCTTATTAATATGCAACCTTTTTTTCAAGAGGAAAAAATCATCAAAACAACAATAAAAAAAAAAAAAAAAAAACTGAATGCAATTTTTATCAAAAGTTGTAAAATTTGCAAGTAAATTTGAGGGAGTAAACGACATAGCTCCACAAAATTTGAAGACAACAAATGAATGTGACAAACTCATTCTTTGAAAATGAGTATATTGGACTACCAGAAAAGACAAAACATAGTGCAAGTTGCAGTGGGTGATCTAAAGTTGCACCGCTAATTCTATCTTGAGTGCCTTTCTTTGCCTTCGCTTAACTCTTTAACTCCAACAACTCTTGGAATTAGTAGTCATTTACCTTCTTTTCCCCTCATTTTCTGGTTTCTCATTCATTGCTTCATTTCACTTCAGTGAGAACTTGCGTCACTCTTCTTCATTGGTTTATATGAAGAAGTGTCCATTGTTTCTCAATCTGGTTTTGCTTCAGTCATGTCTTTCTCTTATTGCTACTTTTCCTATTCTCCATTAAGACTCAAGGTACCCGTTCTCTGTTATCCTTTTCTTCGATTCTTCTCTTATCTGCAGTTTTTTTATTTTGTCCTTTTGATTTTCATTGCTTATCCTTTTCTTAAATGGGGCTTCATTTTTAACTTAAAGTTTTCATCTTTAAAAGAATATTTGGTTGATAAAAGAAAATTACTATTGAAATAAGCATTTATGTAAGGAGAAGAGATAAAGGAGAAAAAAAAAATGATTGGTGGTGTGATGTGAAAAAAAAAAAAAAAAAAAAAAAAAAAAGAAGGATGAGGTGTAAATGAGAGTGGAAGAGAAAAAGTTATAAGAATATAAGAGTTGTTTGTTAAATTAGCCATTTGAGTAATGATATGAGAGTGGAGGAGAAAAAGTTATAAGAATATAAGAGTTGTTTGTTAAATTAGCCATTTGAGTAATGACATGAGAGTGGAGGAGAAAAAGTTATAAGAATATAAGAGTTGTTCGCTAAATTAGCCATTTGAGTAATGAATCTAGATCGTGTATGTAAAAAAATTAGAATCCTAATTGTTAGGGATTAAATTATCCCTCAAATTTTGCCATAAAACTGATTAATTTGACTGACATTTGAGATTTTCCGTTAACAAATTGAAATTTTCCATTTATTAGAGAAAGAAAGAAACTAACTTCACATTTGTTAGAAAGGTTAGTTGAATTCATTTGATTTTATCAAATTCCTAAAAAAATATATTGGGGTATCTTAGAAATGTTGCATCGTGAATGAACAAAATTTAATTGAGACAGCCATTTTATATAGTGGTATTTTAGGAATGATTGTATTTAATAACAGAGAGTTGGTTAACTTTTACCATTATGTTTTTTTTTTCAAAGTAATTGAGACCGGAGGGAGTAAGGTGCCCCCCCCCCCCCCCCCCCCCCCCCCCCCTTTTTTTCCAGGTACAAATTTTCCATGTTGGTATAGTGATATCAAAAGGGGCCTCTAAATTCAAGCACTTCACCCCTTATGTATATAGCAACTATGGTCTATGGGTTTGGTTAGGTGATCCTTGTATATTGAACTGAATTGATATATCATTTAAAGAATCATATGCACAACCTCGTTATCTCACACTAGGAAATAGTTCGATCATAACGGAAGAAAAGAATCAATCAATGTAGTTCACATATTCTTATGTATAGATAACAGTGTATATATTTTTGGGCTCAGAATTGAAGAAGTTGGCTTACAATTGAGATTTTTTTTCTTATAGATTGATCACTTTGGCCAGTCTATAAAACCTTGCGGTACAGTTGTGAGAAGTAGAGTCAACTCAAGCAGAGATTGGAGTTTCATAGGAGGATCCCGATTTGTTGTTAAGCCAAAAGTTACAAGATTGGTTCATCATGCAAAAAGCGAGCGAATACATGCTTCATGTAATCCTTTCTTATTATGACAAGGTTCTTGTGTCTTGTGCTGGTCCAAATTAATTTAGGCACTAGACTAAATTATTTGGTTTTATTGTTCTGTTTTTGAACTTAGATAACACCATTTCATGTCAATGTGCTTCTTATGGTAGAAGCTGAAGACTTTGTTATAAAGTTTCTTTGGCTTACAATCATTTTCAGTGGTCAACTGTTAATTTGACCCATGAAATTTGTCCCTTGGTTCTGATTGACACGGTTTGATTGGTGCCAGCTTTTTCTTCATTGATTGCTTGATATAATTTCTTCATTGATTGCATTATATTGGATATATTAAGCAAAAATTGTTGGATCTGTCGAGTGCTGACAAGTAAAATATATTGGCTAACTTGAGGAAGATAACAAATTACTGCAGGTACTTTTGTACACTATTGAAGGGGGTGATTCATGGTGTACAATGTTATGTAACTTTGCAATTAGTTTCTCAAGGCATGGTTCGTTAAGCTTACTTCTTTGAAGTTTTAGAAACCAGTTATTGATATTGCCATAGTCTGTTTAGCATTGTTTTTCCTTATCTACAATTTTCTTGGAACTCCTGATTTCAGCTATCTTTGCTGTTCTGGATTCCTTCTTATACTTTTAATTGTTGAATTTCAAATTTTCGCTGTTGCAATGTAAGATGTGATGGGAATGATTGAGTCGATCATCATTAGTAACTTTTTTGGTGTTAACCAAGGGTATCCCTTCACCGCCCTATGGGCAAGGAACTACTCCCTTAGTAATTGTATATAGCAAAGCAGTGTTGTACAATTATCATATTCACTTTGTCTACTTCATGTTTCAGGGTTCTCAGGTTCTCATCTTGCTAGCAGTGTATTTACATTTGGAACAGTAGCAGTGCTCCCTTTTTACACACTCATGGTTCTAGCTCCAAAATCTGAGCTTGTAAGTTTCCTCCATATTGTATTTGGATAAATTTATGATCACAATTAATCTTTAATTTTACTTTTTAGATGTCTAAACCAAGATATTTTACATAGATATACAGTGTTTTTGTTTGGTGAATTCTTGAATTCTTCCCTCATACTGTTTATTGAGTTTATTCTGTATTCGATGTGCCTAATTCCTTTTTCTTAAATGCAAGAATGCAGACTAAAAAGTCTATGGAAAGTAGTATACCATATGCAGTGCTTGGTGTTCTATATGCATATTTGTTGTACCTTTCTTGGACCCCAGAGACTGTCCGATTGATTTTTGCAAGTAAATACTGGCTACCACAGGTTTGTGTTCATCAACAAAGTTATGTTTTCCCTTTTCAAAAGAGTTCTATCCAACTGATACCTGTGCTATCTTCTGTGTACTTGGTGCAGTTGACTAGTATAGCAAAAATGTTCTCTAATGAGTTCACTTTAGCTTCTGCCTGGATTCACCTGTTGGTTGTTGATCTTTTTGCTGCAAGGTTCTGCATTTTATCTTAATGTCGGTTTCTTATTCTTTAGTATATCTTGCACGACCATGTAACACTTTCTGTTACCAAACAGATTTCATGTGGGATTCATTGAATTTAAATAGAGAGGACTAATGTGATCAAAGGGTCCCACATAATATCCACCCAATAATATAGTGTCAAAAGTGTGTAAAAGAACATATTGAGAGCATTTCTCACTATTCTAATGGCATTTGTTGCAATGAATTCAGGCATGTTTTCCAAGATGGACTAGAGAACCAGATTGAGACTCGGCATTCGGTTTCCTTTTGCTTGTTCTTTTGCCCCATTGGGATTCTTACTCATGTCATTACCAAAGCAATGACCAAAGCTACCAGAAAAGAGGTTCATCATAGTGTATAGAAGGCACCTTCTTACACAAGCAAACAAGGATTTCATTTGAAGTTTAAGAATTTGAGAGAATGTTTGAGTTGAAGTTAATTGTAAATTTCATTGGCACACATTTTTTGGCCTTCAGTATCAAGTGTATCTATCGCTTGTTCTAATAATCTAATCTCAACTGTATCTATTGCTCTGGCCCGAGAGTAATACTTATTCCTTGAGTTGCTAAGCAAAATTTCCATCAACGATCTAATCAAACATCATTTTGAGCATCTAACCAACTTAATTCTAAAATTATTATCAATTCATTATTCATCCTAGCAATCAGTTTAATTTTCTCATTATTCTCATTTTGTATTCTCAAGGAAAAATTAAGCTAATATCATAACTGTCCAAAACATAACAAGGTCAGCAATCCAATTCATAAATTATTTTTAATAATTCATAAATTCAAAATTCGTATAGAAAATTGCCCAAAAAACAATTTTTTACAAAACTATCCATAAAAGTAAAATAATTACATTTTAAAATTCTATATTTCAATACGATTGTTTTGACATAAAATATGTATTTTTCGGACTTACGGTTTAAAAGATATAAATTTTTGAAGTTATATATAAGGGTATCTGACAAAAAAGACTCAAACTACAAGGGCCCCTATTTTTACCACTTGCTGACTCCGACGGTCCACGTCAGCATCGGTGGCCGGAAATGGCATGCAGGGGTATATGGCTCACCGGAGCAAACTGTAGAGATATATTTGTTAAAAAATAAAGTTAAAGGGCGTCTGACAAAATAGGTGCAAACTACATGCCACCTGACATAAATAATCCTTTGCAAATATTACAACCCCAATCCGAGAGTAAATTCAGACACTCAAAGAAAGCCACTTCCTTTTATTCTATAGAATATAATTTGAGTCAAATACTATTATATTTTATAAGATACTACTTGACCAATGTCTTTGTACCCGCGTTCTTATATGCAATTCCCAGCTATTAGTAATATCATGTTAAGGTTCCATTTACCCCCCTCAAATAAAAAAAAAAAAAAAAAAGCTCCCTTTACCCATAATCTGATTTTGTCATGAATACTACCGTATTTTCTGTTCACTAAGAAAGCAGATTACTTTATATTCCCTCCAATCTTATATACAAGGCATCTTCTAGAAAAAATCTTTGGTCCTATAGATAAGACATTTTATATTTCCTATGCATTAGTAATTGTTTTTTCTCTTTTTTGCCCTTATTAAATGTTTTCACTAACTATGTTTTTTTGTTATTTATTAATGAATGTGAACTTTCCAAGTAAAATGAATGGGTAAAATTGTAATATTACAATATATTCTCATAAAATTCATAAAACTAACCACTTTCCTTGATCCAGGAAATACGGTTAAGTATGCCCTATATATAGGACCAGAGGGAGTATTATCTATTTCTTCTAGTATCTCCTAAGTGTTAATTTACAATGAAAATCATGACAGCTGCAAGGCATGGCAACATAACACTACTTCGTTCTCACTTGTCTTGAATTATTACAAGATCTGAATATCACAATATCTCCACTTGCTAAGTCAGGATGTCTTCAATGAAGATATCCCCAAATCATGGATACCCCAGCCACAACGACACCAACAGAAGCAAGGATTATCGTAGACATAGCAGGTTTGGGAAGAGGTGGAATTTTCAAGAGATCCTCTACCCGAGTCGCCTGAGAAAGAGTAAATAAGAATTGAAGTAAGAAACTCTGATTCGTCTAAATGCGATTATTTAGGATAGAAAACAAAGCATAAAACATGCACTTAAGAAAAATTATAGAAAACAAACAGATGAGCAGTGTACTTAAAAATTGTAATATATCTTATTTATTGTTCACATATTAAATTCTCTATCATGAAAAATAGGCTATTGAGGAGTTGTAAAAACAAGCACCAAGAACACAAGGTTATCTTAGTATCAGAGAGCAAAATATAGTGGAATGAAAGTGGTCTATTGCATACTTCATGTCAGCATCAGATGCAGAAGTTTAACGAGTAAACCAGTAAGTAACTATGATTCACACACATGTACATTATGTCTTAACCAAGGTTCCTACTTAAGCCTTAATCAAACCTCCACGAAAGCAGGTATATAAGAACAGTTTAAAGATCAAACACAGTTTCCCCAATTTGATTCTGCTCTAGCCACTTTTATATACAAACAATAGTAACCCTGCCCCATTTTTTCTTTCCTGAAACAATCTTAATATTAACAGGAGACAGAGAAAATAAACCTTTAAGACGAAGATGAAGAATGTTTCAAGCTATGCTCATCAAGCCAAGAAATGATGTCACTCAAAACTTGAATTATCATTTCATCAGGCTCCCCTTCAAGAAGAGAATGGTAGGCATCCTTGTAAAGCTTTAGCTTTTTATCTGAACTGCTTGCTTTCTCATACAATGCTTTGCTCACAGAGGGATCAGTCACGGTATCAGCCTCCCCATGAAGGATCAGCAATGGCAGAGAGACCTGTGATCACATCCATTACATGTGAAAATGAATAAATTTCATTACAGTATTCTTGCAAAACTATATATGCTAGGGGAGAGAGAGAAACTTCTGATTTGAATAAGAATTCTAATGAAAAATTGCATCGACTTCCTCTAAGGTTTGACTTAATTGCACTCGATGCCCCTCATATTTGAAAAGATACACTCACCATCCTTTTAGGGGAGGCTGGTGTATCACCCTTAGAGGGATACTGGATGTAATCAAACCAAATTTCAAAGGAGGCCAGTGTAATTCCCCTTAATTCTAAACTCAAATGCAAAAGAAAAGTCTTTCTACAATAATAATAAGGTCGTATTGAAATACAAAGAAAAGAGGGCAGTGAATTTATTAGCATACTTTGTAGTTCTTAGTGAATAAGATCATATTGTTCTTCTGCAGCAGGTGTTAACACACTCCTATTTAAGACTTGTGAAATAAAAGAGGCACAAAATAGCTGGCAGCACTGAAAATGGTTAACTTGCTTAGGCCTCTTGCCAACACTTACCAGCTCTAGTGGGCTTTAAACTTTTTTGCTAAAGAGTTTTCATCTTACTTCTGCATTTTTCCACCTTAAATATTTTCTCTCTTGGTACATCAAGGAGATATTATCACCACTTGAACTTATCAACAATACTAAAATTCCTACTCTCTCCTACGACCTCATATTATACGTAGGTGGCTAAGCCAAATATAGCTTCTGCTTTTTAAATAAAAGGAGAAATAAACGAGAGAATTCAATGTATACAGAAGAGCTTGAAATCAACTGCCATGTTATTCATACAGAATTAACAATAAGAGGAACAAAGTGAAAGAGTATGCATTTGACTGAACCCAAACATAATTTCCTTCAGGATCCCAAGGGCTACTAGCTTTATGCATTAAACTGTTGCTTGTTGATCCTAACATATTTTACACCAGCGGTAGTTTCTATGTCAAAAGTCCTCCTTAGTCTATACCTACACCTCATCAGATCCACTTTCGTCAAAAGCCATTAAAGACTAAATGAACCGTAATAGAAATGATAAAATATTTCATTTATTTTTAGTAATATCTCTGAACTAGACCAAATGCCACAAGTGCAATTTCTTTATAAAATGGAGGTTGATCATCTATCTTCTACTTTCAAGGTAGCAAAGTAGAGAGTTCATATTGTTAAAGTTTTTAAATTATCGGCAACCGCAATTGCAGCTATAATATTGCGGTTTTCACCATCTCCACAACAGGTCAACAGCATCGTGGCTGCATTTTCCTACAATTGCAATAAACACAACATAACCACGGTCGCAATTTAAAACCATGATATTGGTGCAGTTTATTTAGTCTCAAGGTGAACAAGTTGAAAGATTAGAGCTTACTTCTTCCAACCTGCGTTCTATTTCTTGAGTCGTTTTAAGCATTTGTACAGCAGTCAACACTCGTGGTTTATCTTTGTAAGCAACAACATTATATGCAGTCTGCAGAGACAATAGAAAAAGTCTTAGTATTATTCAAATAATAAATTATACTAGAAAGAATTGGCTGCCAAAAATTGAATGGAAAAAATTACAATTCAAATAGGGTCTGAAGAAAAGATTCCACATTAACAATGACCTTCAAGGCTAAATGGATGAATGGGTTAACAATTAACTGGCTTAAACACTAGATAATTAAACACTAGATAATCTTCTCTATACCATCTTTAGAATTAGATTTTTTTTTTTTTTTTTTTGATAGGCAAAGTACTTTTGGTATATTTTTTTTTTTTTTTTTTACGGGGATAGGGGAAGGGGATTTAAATCCACCATATGGTGGCGCCTACAGCCTAGGATGGAACCCGGGACTTCCAACTCCCAAGCCTTAAAACTTGTTACATGACCATGTGGGCTACACTCACTTGTTGGCTACACCCACTCTCATCTCTAGAATTAGATTATCAGACCAAATATAATATTCTACTGGATTAAAATATACAAACCATCTCTTTCTTCTTCAAATCTCTGAATGCTGCCTCTGCTAAATCCTTTTGTGGAACTATCTTCAGCTTTGGAAAAACATTGGCTATGCCAATAAGGATCTGAGTTAGGAACTTTGGTGGAACCATATCATCTGCAAACTGCATAGAGTGTGTGGTGAAAAGGAGGTCACAGAAAACCCCACTAGAACTATTCACTTGATTTGTGTTTTAGGTGAAAAAAAATTACCTTACACATAGGTGCAACAAGAATGGCACCATCCCACACCTTAGGCTGTTTGAGGTGCATCTTCAAAGCAATGGCTCCACCCATAGACTGTCCAAAGAGGAAGCTTGGAAGAGAATGGAATTCTGGGTTTTCTGCCATAGATCAAAACAAATTTATGTATGAAACTATGAATATAGTAGTGTGATTTCAAAACTCCATTGGTAATAACTTGTTTGCTGCATATAATAGATTTACAATTTGTAAAGAAAGAATTAAATTGCTTTTATGCAAAGGAAAGTTTTAAAGATCTTCACTTTCTTCAAGTTTCCGATGAAACAAGGACATTCGAAAAACATCAACAAATTAGAGTTACTTTATTTGAAGAAGTGATGATGACATTTAGAAGAAGACAGCTGAAAAATGTCCTTTATCAGAAAAAAAAAAAAATTGTTTTCCAACTGAGCATGAGCGGAGTTCATTAATAATTTCAAGCAGTTCCATTTGCTGAACTTCTAAGTTAGAGAGGCATCAGCCAGCATAGAACTAGAGATTTGAAATAATGGAATTAAGTGAACTTATATAAAAGTGGGTTTGACACCACATCTTGACCAAAAACCTTAAGACAATGGGTCCATGGGCCTTATCACTTATATACACTTTAATTTATCAATTATTATACAATGTGGTATTTCTTTACACACACAACTCACACTTGGGATCCTAACAAATGAGATGGTAGAAATCAGCATGATGAAATCCTTTCCAGAAAGCTCAAAAACTTTCGTGTTCACCATTTCAAGTCTTCACATTTACAATAATTTGATATTCGCTCAATGTTTAAAATGGCTGGCAAAAGATGATGACTATGGCCCCTGTGAAACTAAACTTCAAAATAAACTAAAACTCTTTAGCCATCTAATAGGGATGGAACACTCCTAAAAGTTTTCGTTAATTCTTAATTTGACACTTTCATACATATAATTTGCTATACCCTAAATCACACAAGTATCAATTGGACCCTTTGATGTTTTATTCCTAGTTATCCTCAGGCCTGAGAGTTGAGACCCTCATATGGCTTAACTCATGAGTTCACTCATTTTTAAAGTATTCTCCATGCACCTTTAAATAATTCTAGAGAAGAGAAAAATTCTACCCCAACATACTTGTAGAATTTGAATATCATCCTAATCTTAGTTGAGGATTCAAGACATAGAGGTTGGTGCTTGTTTAAATACCTTTGATTTTCGAGTACTGCTCAATGACATCGTCAACAAGCCCATCAAAACTGGGAATGTGGCAATGAAGACCTTCTGAAAGACCAAATCCTGGGTAATCCATGGCGAAAACACCGTATCCAGATGACGCCAACTTTCTAGCTATTCCTGCAAATAATAATTCCATGACATCGAATGATTGAGTTGGACAGTAGGTAATGTAAATAAGCCAGTTATTATTGTAGCAAGTTGTTAATATCAGCTACATGCCTTCAAAGAAAAAAGTGCAAGTGTCTCCATAACCATGACAGTAAAACACAGCTGCTTTGGGTCTAGCAGCTGCCGGAATCCAACTTTTACAAAAGATTTCTAGGCCCCTTGAGTTCACCTCATATGACTTTTGCATAGAGCATTAAGCAACACATAAAATAGGGAGGGGTAAGTAGTAGCATAGAAAAACAGGACAATGGTAAAGAAACATAGATAAATTTTGTAAAATTGTTTAAGCTGAATTACCTCCTTCATTTTTAGTCCATCACATCGAGTCTGCAAAACAACGACCATAAAGGACATGCTATTAACATTTAAAAGAAGTAAAACTAAACAAATTTTAAGTAAATGTCAAGGAATTGAAGGATTTGAAAAACAATAAATCTAGTAGAAATAACCGCCTTAGAATGTATTTCAATTAGATTAGTGTATTTGAACTTAAAACAGCTTATAACCAAAAGCCCCTAAAAGAATCTGTGGTTATTTCCTTTAAAATAGCTTTTTTAGGTAATTAGGTAATATGTAAATTTTAGGCTAAATTACGTATTTGGTCCCTTGTCTTATTTTTCAATTTCAAATTGGTCCCTTACGTTCTTTTGGTATCATATTGGTCCCTCATATTTCTTTTTGCTATCAAAATGATCTCTAAATCACTGTTCATCGTACGTGTCAACATCTTATTGGTCCACATTTGCAATGTTGGAGAGAGAAATGACATGTGTGTATCTTATTGATACACATAACATGAACAATAATTCTGGGACCAAATTGACAGTGAAAAGAAACGTGAGGGACTAATATGATACTAAAAAACGTAAGGGACCAATTTAAAATTGAAAAATAAGGTAAGAGACCAAATACATAGTTTAACCTAAATTTTATCACCTGAACAAACAAATCCTACGCATGAATTATGAAGATTGTTGAGTAGTTTTTTGACATTAAATATATTCATGGCTGACCCCTCTCACTTTGGACCCTCTATTGACTTGCAGTCTCAAAGTTTTTTACTAGTTTTTTCCTTTAGGCTTTGTTTGGTTTGCGGGATTTTGGGGAAGAGAGTTTTGGGGAAAAGAAAATAGAGAGAAAATAGGGGTTGTCCTCTGTGTGGTTGAGAAAAGAAGATGAGGGAAGGGAGAAAAATGGGCAGGACCTAGTAAAAAAATTTTCTCCAGTGAAGTGACGACAGAATGGAGAGAAAAGGGGAAGGTATTGTTAATGATGGAGAGAAAAGAGGAAGATGATTTGTTTCACAAAACTCAAAAGGAAAATTCTTTCTCTTCTAATTTTCTTTCCAACAACCAAACAAAAGAAGTGGTTTTCTCTCTTCTCTATCTCTTCACATTTTCTCTCTACCAAACAATAACAAAATCTACTCATTCTATCCCCATGTTCTATCTTTCCTACATCCCTCTTCCTTACATCTCTCTTCCCATTTTCTTTCATGCAACCAAACAAACCCTTAATTTTTAGAAATCCACGTTGAACCAAATCCAACCGCATCTCAAGTCTCATCTACCATGTACTATATCAATTAACCTACTCAGAATAATAGAAAAAAGGCCAACTTTGAATTTATTACAATGTCAGCTGGATACAGTATTGTCATAAACAAAAAGAATAAAAATTCAGAGTAAAGGCATGTTTGGTTCAGATTTGAAAATAACTTGATTATCACATTATCTTTATGTTCAAACTCCAAGCTTAAAAAAGTCAATGTTTATCCTAAAAAATAATCTGAACTAAATATCACTAAACTAGATAACCAAGTTCATCTACCCTCCCAAATTAGTGCATGAGAAATGAAAAATTATAACGTGTGATTATTAAGAAGAAAATTGGTTCTTACTCCAACACACAGATTCGTTAAGGAATACAAAAGAAGAAACTTTTTTAAAGTTGGGAAATGAGAGATACAAAGGAAGAAGAACACACAGAGCAAAGACAAGATAAGATACCTTAAAGAGTATATGGTCAATCCCAAGCTGAATATCCTTGAAGGCTTCACGAGCACGTCTTCTAGCAGGCACTTGATCCATCTTAGCATTCAAGACTTTGTGCAATTCATTCTCAAGAACTGCTCCTGCATACTTCATTGACATCTCTCTCTCTCTCTCTCTCTCTTCCTTTTTCACTTGATCCACTGAATTCTACACCATTTTACAGAACCAGAACCAATGGAATTGGGTACTCTCTCATTCACTTACAAACACCCACCCAGATGAAAAAAGAACAAACTTTTCACTTTTATTTGGCAACACAAACGTCTGCTTTCGTTTTGTCTGGTGTATGTTTTATTTATTTTATTTTTTTTGGTTGAATGGAGGGAGAGACGGAGAGACTCTCTAACTTCATTTATCTTAATCTTGATGACATCCAATATTAAGAAAAATGATTTAGAGTCTTTTACTACAAATTTATACATGAGATTATGACACTTTTTTAAATTAAAAAAATTAAATAAAAGAACTTAAATGATAAATGTCAAGATCCTAATATGTAAGCTTATGAATAAGTCTGTTTGTGTAAAATGGTTTTCTCCTATGTTGCACTCATACCCTACGTTTATTAGTACCATATTGATATCGGATATGGGTACATGAATGTGATAATATATTTTTTTTTTTAATTATGATATGGATATGGTATTATAAATTTAAAATTAATAGATAAATATATATATATATAAATAAATAATATTGACATTGACAAAAGATAAAGTGTTTATGTGATGCCAAATTGATCTTTGGGTGTTTAAGAGATTCCACAAATCTTTCAGGGACATAACTTATTCCAAAATGATCTTTGAGGGGTCTAAGAGATTCCATAAATTTTTCAGAGACCTAACTGATTCCACAAGTCTCTTTCAGGGACCTAACTGACTATTAAATCTATAAAAAAAATCAAGATTTGGCCTTTGAAGTTGAATCAGGCTCCTGAAGTTGACTTGGCTCTGGTCTTTAATGATCCCCTAATTGTGAAGTCCCAAACACATGTTTTAGTTTTAGAAATCTATACCTCCTTTAGCAAAAACTTGGTTTTAGCTTGAAGCTCATCTACGTTGAACTTAGAGGTGTTCTTAAAATATTCTGATCGGATATTTATTCTAATAGAAATTTTCTAGCCTTGACTATGAATTTTGGTTCAATTCTGAGAACATTTTATTTTTGACTCTCGGTCTATAATTATTTGTACTTGGTGTCTCAAAAATTAGTTATTTTACAATTTTGAATTTGGTTTCGACTAACCTTTTATGTATGGTTTTATGATCAAGGAAAACTATTAGGATTTTGATTTAAAGGCTATTAAACTCAAAAAATAAGATATACTCATGTAATTTTAAAATTTCTAATAATAAAAATTCGTGTAACTTTCTCGTTTTTAATCTGAATCGAATGATAATTTAAGAAGTGACATTTTTATAACTAAGTTTGCTCAATCCTAATTTTATTTTGTAGACAAAGTTTCACCGAAAGATTGATTTGACCTAAATCACATTTATTCTTGAAAGAGCAGAGAACAAGTAAACACACTCTTCCATCCAAACAAAATAAAAAATACACTTTCCTTAAACCCTAACCACACAAACATATCATCAATTGTTTTAAATACCATATACTTATCTTCCTTGGAACAAAACAAGGAAAAAAAACACTATGAAGAGAGAAAGAGATATGGTTTTCTTCAAACATCTCTCCTCAATTTCTCTCATTTCTTTCAAGCATTTCTCATTTTCTTTAGGATTTATACTCATCTCTACCTCCTCTAACTTGCTATACCATTTTTTTTTCTTGTTCAAGCTCATATTTTTCTGGTTTCAAAAATGGATATGAGAGGGAGAATGATTTTGGTAGTGGGTGATGATGGATGCTCATATTTTGAGCACAAATAGCATAAATAAAGTGAGGAAATGTGATTCCCATGAATGTCTCATTTCATACTCTTCTTTCTCTAAAAAATTGAATGTATAGTTTTGTTGTTGTTAGTAGTGATATTTTGATTTTAGGCTATTTGACCGTGTAGTTAGTTAATGATGATGTTTTAATTCTTACAATGTCCGAAGAAAAAGTGTTTATTGTGGAACTTTGAAAACCTAGTGGTTGTCGGTGTTGATGGTGTGTAGGCACAAACGTTGATAATGTAAAATGAAGGGTTTTTGTGTTGGTTAGTTGTTGATGAGGAGTCTTTTCCTTTAATATGTGAATTTGAGTTTATCTTGATCATGAAAATGTTATCATGTTGTTATAGAAACTTTTCTTTTGCACCTAAAAAGAATCAAATGACTTTTGAAAATGAAGAGAGTGTTGTTTTGGTTGTTGAGTTTGAAAAAGAATTTGTAATTTATTTGTAGATTAACCTAATTTTGTTTATGATTGTGTTTATGTTTTGGAAATGAAAAAGCCCTTTAATTTTGGTTAATGAAATTGATTTGAGTAATGTGATAAAGGGGAAAATTTTGCTCTGATTTTGGTTTGCTTGAGGAGCAAGTTAAAGATGAATAGAAGGTGTTGATTTTGAAGTTATGGTCTTGAAAGTGAAGTTGAACCCCTTTTTGAGGTAGTAAAACTAATTTTTGGATCACATAATTGAAAAGTTAACGTGTGTTGTTTGTAGATGATAATGACTCATGGAAAATGAATTTTAGAATGTTTTTGGAGTGGAGTAAAACTCTTTGATTTTGGAAAGTATTGGAATGTTAGAGTTTATATGAATTTCACTTTAAGTGTTTGTGATTTGATGAGTTGCCCAATGACAATGAAATCAAGTTGGAAATCACTTGAGGAATGAGTTTTGATATGTGGAAATTGAAAACAAGTGTTAGATTTGAGTTCCAAGAGACCCTTAAGTATTAACAGCCTTTTGAAAATCAAACTTATAAAGTTTTTATTGCTAATAATCAATTAAGATTATAAAGTAATTGATTAAGATATTTGGTACTCAACTAGAAATTTTTCAGCTCTCAAGTAATTGGACTATGTTGCCACATATAGGTAGTCAATTAACACCCTTATTTTTTGAGGTGTTAATTGAATAACACAAGATTATCACCCTGTTTTTCCAAGGCACTTAAATGATTATCATGGGTTGGTAACCATGTTTGATAGTGTTCCAGACCTATCACTAGTTAAGGACACTTACCCTATGAAAGAACCCTAACAAATATTTTATGTCCTTGAAAAGGACCTCGACGAGGTGGAGATGGCTCCACCTTGGATTATCTCTAAATTAAAGATCTCAAGCTCAGAAGATCATTAAAGAGCTTGGATGAAGTCTAGACGGAAAATAAGGTCATGAGACTTATTCTCAAAATTCAATCTCAAGAAATATTAGAAGACTTTATAAGGGACTGACAACAGATTATCCCCAGATTATCCAGAATAATAGAAGATCATCGTTTACCTCCTTAAAGATAAGATCATGCGAAAATCCCTCTCTGATATAGAAGGATTCATCAAGACAATACATCATATTAGGAAACCTCCCTAGTCTTATAAATACCAGTTCCATGCAAGGGGCTCAGAATACAATACAACACACCCTATCACTGAAGAACCAGACATACCTAAATATCCCCTCGACATACCGAGAAATATCATACACACAGTGCAAATACTCTACTCTTTACATGTAATATGGGAACAGAGAGACTACGTTCCACCCTTAACAGAGAACGTCACATCACTCTTTGTGAGAACAATTCTAGACGCAATAAGACCTTTCTCTTGCTGCCTTGATAGAAGGTGGCAGTTGTATCCAACCCCACCCGAAGGCTCATCAACCCTTGAAGCTTGTTGCCCTTCGCGTAGGCCTAAAACTTGAAGGAGCGTTGACACAAACCTCCCCAGGTGTAAGGGACATAACCCTCAATTACTCTTAATAGCAACCCCGATCCGTCTTGCTCTCCACCCTTGATACACTGCTCACACGTTCCTGACAGAACTACGTAGTCTAGATCCTTAGAACCATAGTTCTAATGGGTATGTAGGACCAAGAGCCCACTCTCTTCAAACTAAACATCATTCACAAGGACATTTGTCTTAGATAAGGGATCCTTACTGTAACACCCCGATTTAGAAACTTGAAATCTCCTCTTTATTTAATTCACAAAAATACGGGTCAATTTTTTTTTCTCTGGATGACATGGACATGAGCTTATTCCTGTAAATACCTTTCCTTTTTCAAAAACATTTTCATTAAATAAACAATTCATTCATGTTCCATATCATCCATCAAGTTCCAAATCGAGATCTTACCAACACTGCGCTTTGGAACCCAATTTACCATACTCAAAATCATTGAGTACTATTTCAATCATCGAGTCTAAGAATCATTATTACAAGTACGAGTGTTACATGGTATCCAGCAAAGCTACCAAAGTTCAATAACATACATGACCCATAATAACATAAAAAGTAAACTAACTAAGGACCCTCATCATTGGATGCTGCAGCATGCACCTCCTCCGGGTCAAACTCCCATACATCAGCATCAGAATACTTAGCTGGAGACTATCCCTCACTAGGGTCCTCTTCAATCTCATTTGGGTCGCTTTGGGGCAAGGCCTCAAATGCATCGCCAGGGGGCTCAACAGGATCCAAATCCTCGAACACTTCCACCTCCTCAGCTCCGGGGTCAATGTGTGCAGGAAGGGGTAATGGATACCCACCATGGTAGCCTGCTGGTCCTCCAGTCCAAAGATCCACCAAAGAAAAACGACAAACACGGGTGTCAATCGAATCTCCTCGGAGCGTGTGACCTAGGTCCCGAGTGGTCACTTCTGAACCACATCTCCATTCCCAGCCTTGACGATTCACCTCCCACTGACCATCATGGTAAATCTCAAAGGTAAACTTGACCGGGTCCACCATCTAATGAGCCATCACAAGGCCAAAAGAAAACCACAAACAATAAGAGATACAGAGAGAGAGTCAGCTTTTTCGGGCGGATAAGCCGACTATGTGGAATTACAGCAGGCACATATCAAGATAAAATAGTGCAACTAACACATCAAGTATATATACATATCATGACTTGTTATTCCCATAATCATTTCCAATATTACCATTTATCATTATCATCTCTTTTATCTCAACTCATTTCTTCATGCAATTCACAACCTCAACATCATCACAAATATCTCTCCATTGGCCTTATCCACAGTATTCTCATCGCTTGACCATTATCATTCTCATCATCAATCCCCTTATCATTCTCAGCTCATAATTCATAAGTCTTTTCATTGTTCTCAAACTTTTCTTATTCAGTTTTATTGGAGCGCAACCATCGATGACAAGGGAATTAGGGAAAAGTCATTGAGGAGTTTGGTTAGCACACATACATCTCCTCCAATCCTCCCAAGCCTAAACAGAAGAAAACGAGATGTACAGGAACCGTAACCCAAGCAGGTCGAATAGTCAAGAAAACCAACAATATATATATCAAGCCGCAACCGTACGAGCCGGCTATCATAACAATCAATGCTTTCTTTTACACGATATCGCAAGGGCCCAAAACCATTCGACTGTCCGTCTCGTTCAGGTTCCCTCTCACTGTTTCGAATTTGATCAAGGGTGCGATAGTACTTTTCTAGTCTCGAGTGAAGAACACACTATGATCTCTTGGGTCTTAAGTCCCGATCACATATAGACTAGTTCCGCCTAGAAAAGTACTCTAGGTTACTTGCCGTTTTACCTCATCACCCTCCCCTATCACAATCACTCACCTAAGTATCCGCAGATAAACAGGGTATCTTTCTCTCCACTACTTCACACTCAACTTGCCGCATTATACTTATGTCTTTTAGTATTTTATCAATGTTTTATCAATATCTGATTAACCCTAAGGTTTGATCAAGTCACCCTTATCCATATCTTCGGTGATCATCGACCTCTAATCAACTCTTTCACATTAAACTTTTCTCCATAATTCACATACTCATTTTTCCTTTTACTCATCGTTATCACAACTGAGGGCTCAAAACTGTGGCATACCGCTCACATGGCCAACACTTATCCTAAACCTGGAAAGCACGTAACAAAACCGTGCACCTTAGGGAGATCCACTTTCACATTTCCATAATATTTACAACATTTCTTCACTTCCAAAAATACTTTCTGTACAATTCCACTTTCCTTTAATCAATCACTCAAACTATAGCCATCAATTAATCACATATACTTTCAATATTAATACATCATTTTCATCAGCATCATTAATCAAACCGTGCAACATATTATATAGCATGAGTACTTTCAATTTCAAATAAAACTCTACAGGCATAAATTATCGGATCATACCATTCCATCACCATAAATAGATAGCATCATGTCACAATATTATAACAGAAAAGGGATGTCTTAGTCCTGCGTATAAGTGGCCATGCACACGCAATCAACTGCCACTACACGACTGACTCACAGACCCCACGTTCCGGCTTTTGAGATGGCCAGGAACAACTTAACATGTTATCTACAAACCACTGTATCTTAGGAAAGCTACTCTCTTAGGAAAGTGTTCTTCATAATACGCTAATGCGTTCCCATCTCCAAAACTATTGAGGGGATTTTCCCACAACAACAGGAGTCTCCTCCTCCAAATCCTTCTCAACATCACAAACTGGAGAGCTCCCAAGATCAGCAAAGGCATTGTTGTCAAAATTCAGCTTAACAAGTTCTTCAGTAATTGCAGAAGGACGATAGATCCTGCCTCTCACCACTTGGCACTCGGGGTGAATCCCCTTGGTGCAAATTTGGAGGTTAGGATTGGCAAGCCTCACCATCCTGAGACAAGCTTGGAAGCTATCTACCCTTGCTGTTGAGATATCCAGCATGGCTTGATCGATGTGAGCTCGAAGGTCTTTGTGTGTCTCCTCAAAGATGACCTTTTCCCTTGAGTCGAGGTCAGCCCAACCTTTGATGTTATCACACATGTCAACTTTTTGTCTAAAGTCAACCATCTACTGCTCAAGGCCTACATATTTGGATATGAGGGAGGAGTAAGCGTTCCTCGATTGGGCCAACGCTAATTAAGCAGCTCTCTACCGAACCGTAGAAGGCTTCACCTTGAGCTGCAAAGCTCGAATATTGGGCACTGAAGAGAGACTCTCCTTCATTGAAAGTAGGAGATCGTTAACCCTCAACAAGGCTCCATAGGCCTTTGATAAAGTCTGCTGATGGGCAGCCAAAGGTGATCCGAATGGCAGTGGTATCTGAGAGAGAAATATCACTTTAATAGGGCTAAATATATATTTATGATAGCATATAATACATGATCAATGATATATGTAGACTCACATATTAAATAAATATCTGCTAACACATTAAGGATTAAAATCACAGAGAGAAAGGATATATTAATCATACAGAGGATTCTCCAATATGTTTTCCCAACTCTTGTGAATCGTCTTTTACCATTGCCCTTCAAAGTCCAAACAAAAAAAATTGTCACATTAAGGATTAAAATCATAAAAAGCAAAAAATGAAAGGAAGGAGAACCCGAGGGAAGAGAATTTGGATGGCTTAAGAAACAATGAAGAGAGAAGATGAGAGTGTTGCGATGATAATTCTTTATTCCTTCAGCTTTTTTTTTCCAAGGTTTTTAAGAATTATGGCATCATTTGCAAATCACAGAGAAAGGATTCTGTGAAGTGCCGATTGGTTACTTTGATTTTCAAGTTCCTCTCCCCTTAGATAACTACTCCAATAATTGTTGTCGTAAAGCAAATTTATGTAATTATCTTTATAATTCTTTAGTTCATTGTAAAAAAATACATGATTTCGATTGTAAATTTAAATTTTGAGCAAGGGTATTTTGGAGAAAGACTAATATATGTCAATTAATTTAGTTAAAAAAGCCTTATTTCTTTTATTATAGTAATATATATAGCTATGAGACTCATGATAGAATAAGATCCTCTAATTCAGTATTTTTGCGTATTTTCCAACTTACAATTTACAAAGTGTAGCTACACAAAATACCAACTTTTATCTGGATTACTAATAGTATTCAATAACTGAACTACAATATTTGTAAGTTAAAGAAATGTTGAGTTATTGTTTTTGTCTCTTTTTGGAATTACAATAAAATGTTCGTAAGCTTGAGAGATGTATGTAGAAGTAAAAAATCCATGCCTCCGTGGCTTGGAGAGAACGGATGGAGCATCATGAAGAATCGTCGGGAGGATCGACCGGGGTGCTCTTTACCCATGACAATGGTTTAGGGAGAATGAGAAGAGAGGAAATCAGTCTCAAGTGTATGAATATAGTGATTCTTGTTAAGAAATAGAATGAGGGAGTTGATGAAGTGTTCTTCCCTTTTAGTGTTGTTTTTGGTGTTTTTGGTTATTTGGCTAGCATGGATCTTTTGGCTTTAGAGTGTTGGTGATAGGGAGAATGTTTTAAGGGGATACCAAGGGTTGGTCAGTACGTGAAGTATCTTGGGGTGCTGAGGGTGAAGGGTAATAAAGGAGAGTTAGAACTTGGTGACCAAGTAAACTTGGTCCCCAAGTTTTAGGGGTTGTGCTAATGTCCGTTCTCACAGTAAGTGAACCAACAGTGAGCGGTGAGCGATGAGTTTGTCCTAGAGCGGACTTATGGGTGAGTGTGGTCTATGAGCGGTCAGGTAAGTGAGCGGTCATCTAGGTGAGCGACAAGGTAGGTGAGCGGTCAGGTTAGAGCGGCTTTGTCCTAAGGTGTCCTAGGTCTCAGAGCGTCATGGGTGTCAGAGCGTCCCCGTCCCTTATCTGTCATGAGGGCGCTTTGTCAAGGCATGAACGCCTTGTGCGCTTTCCTCCATCCAAAGCCTTCCAAGCCACGTAGTCCATGAAGTTCCCAACTTAGTGGTACCGTCGATGTGTCGTCCTACACGAAGGCGACATGGGTCCACTAAGTATCTTACCATATTTCTTGTAGTCTTTGTCGTGATCATACTTATCTTGTCTTTCCTTCAATATTAGATCGCTAAATATAGATTATGGCCCATGGTAAAAACAGGTCCAGAACAATAGCCCCCTTGCACTTGAGGGAGAATTTATTATTTCTCAAGTGCACAATATCTCTAAAGGCCATAATCTTTATTTTGATGCTGCATAAAATTCTGTTAGTAATAAAATGCATTTATCTCAAATTCAATGATCATTGTAATAAAAGTTGAGAACTTCCCTTTCTTGATGATTCAAATTTGTTTTGTGCTGGTCCATGAGTGATATTGTCTCCTCAAGGGGAAGCCCCCTAGTTGTTGTTCTGCTTTGCTAATCATCCGGTACGCATTGTGTCATGGCAATTCTAGATCCGCTTAGGACCATGCTCTTCTTAAGTCTCAGTATGCTTGGATGTAATGGATGAATGAATGAATGAAAGTCGTGTATGCATGAATGATGTGAATAAATGAATGCTATGTATGCTTGTTATGTGTGGTTGAATGTCTTCAACCAAAAAGCGCAAAAATTTGTACCTCCTTTTGACTTGGGCGCTTGAAAGTGCCTTTACTGCTTTATATCTCATGTTCCTTTTCGCTCTACGGTGATCCTTGTGTTTCTCCGCCTAATGCTCTTGCAGTTGAAGCGGACTTTTTCTACTTTATTATTAATGCTAAGATAGCACTGAGTATTCTGGAGGTGTTGATGACACCCTTCCCCCAAAACAAGAAAGGCCGCTTCAACTTTGTTTTTTCTTTCTCGCTTTCCTTTCTGTTTCTCTCTCCATCCCTTGCTTTCTTATGGGATTTCACTGTAACGTTTGATGTTTTGAGTTCTCTTGGTGTACCTGTGTTTTGGGATCCTTTTGTAAAGTGTGGGTATGTTAACACCCCACTTAATACTTGCACTGCATGCACTTGTTAGAAGATTTGATATTATGATATTTTGTGAATTTATCCAATTCTAGCTATGAAATCCAAGAATACATTTTGATTATATGGATATTATTTAGTGCAATGTTTAACATAAATGCATGTGTTTTATCAAATACAAACATAGATTGTTTTATGCTAGGAGCTCATGTCTAGATTATCCGAATCTTGGATACGGGGAACGCGACCCGCTCGACCATCCAGATTTATCTGTATCATAAGTGTTGGGTTTGTGTACCACTCCGGACACTTAGATCTTCCAAATGTGGGGAACGCGACCCGCTCAACCATTTGGGTGATTTGGTCTTTTTCGTGACGCTCAGATAACCTCTTGTCTCGTAAGCGTCCGAACTTTCCGACGACCCTTGCAAATACCCAGGGCACGACCAATTCAGGTATTCACGTGAGCCCAAGCGTTTGGCCTCCGATCGCTTAGACTTTTTATCCAACTGGATGCAGGGAACGCGACCCACTCGACCATCCAGCTTATCTGCATCTAATTGCTGGGTTTGTATACCACTCTAAACACTTAGATCTTCCAAATGTGGGGAACACGACCCGCTCAACCATTTGGGTGAAGACCTTGCTTCTTAACGTGTGGGGAGATTCTTTCTTTTTCTCTATTCTTTTCTCTTTTCTTCTTTCCTTTTCTTTTCTCTCTCTTTTTTCACTATTCCTTTTCTTTTTCTTCCTTTCTTTTCTTTTCTCTCTCCCTTTTCTCTTCCTTTTCTTTCTCTGTTCTCCTCTTTTTTTTTACCTTTTCTTTTTTCGTTTCCTTCCTTTTCTCTCTCTCTTTTTTTTGTTCCTTTCTTTTTTTTTATTTTTCTCTTTCTTTTTGTTTCTTCCTTCCCACACGTTTGAGCTTTCCGTCGGCCTCTTTCAAATACTCAGGGCACGACCATTTCAAGTATTTGAGTATATCTTAAACGTGAGCTCCTGTTAAACACTGTTAAACAGTTCTATGTCCATAATTATTATGCACAGTTAAACCATGGTTATTTTTCTACCTCAAATGAAAATCATTTCTCTTCTTGAATAATAGTCTTTCCTTAATCATTAACTAAAATAGCACGCTTATTATGATTCCTTCCACTCTCACCCATTCCTTGAGGCGTAAAAACATGAAAATAATCTAATCAAGTTTTATATGTCAAAAATTCATGATAAACAATTTTAGACATGCTGGCAGACGCGAAAAAAAAGCATATTATGCTAGTAAAAAAAATTAAAGATCAGGAGTACTTAGCTTTATTGTGAGATTAAGGTGGCAAGCGTGAATTGAAACAACTCACTTTCCACTTAGCCATTTTTCTTGATTCACTTTCTTGTTGTATCTCGCTTTTCCATTTATCACTTAGTCAAATCTAAATCTTCTCGCATTTCTGGTGCTTTCATCTTTTTCCCCTACTGTTGGCATCCAGACCCTTAGTTTTGCGTCCGCTTGATGTCTAATCCGTTTTTTTGTATTTGTTTTTTACTGCAGTATCTTGTCCAGTGAGGGTGTTCTCCTTGCTTTGGGGGTAGTTTCCGCTTTATATTAGTAAGTGCGCCCCTTTTTGGTGCATCAAGAGCATTTTTTCACTCCATTGTTGTGTAGAGCTTACATTTTGCCGAGCGCACCTTCTGCTGCTTCGCTTTTCAGCGAGTATTTGATCTTTTCTATGAGAGCTTCCTTTCCAGGAATAATTTTCCTCTACCTTCAAGATTCTTAAGAATATCATCCAGATTTTCTTGCTGCTGGTTTTCTTCGTTGTAATTCATGGGCGTCCTCTGTCTCGTAACAGTTGGTTGCCTGCATAAGATGATTCTTCGTATACCATCGATTCATTAGTTTTGAGTTTTGCAATTCAAGTAATATATCATCTTATGCCATTATATCTCAAACAATCTTAAACTTGCTAATTATGTGAGTGTGCTCTCTAAATCCTATATTCTTTATCATTCTAACATTTTCATTATTCATAGCATGCATATATTCTTCATGTAAGACAACAAGCAAGTCCCAAGTTTATAATTATGCGAAGCGAGGAGCATTCACCGGCATCAATCCAAATTTTCCTGTCTGTGAGACGTATTAAAACATCTATAATGACAACACTCATCAACACCTTAGTGTGAAATCATAATAATGCATCTTGGCTAATGTCATGGAGAGCATATCATCCCGCTCTTGGGCATGGGAAAAGTACTTTCTCACTTGGGCGTCCTACTTTGGACGCAAAAGATGTTCCTGTCCGCTTTGGGTTTTCTATTAAAACTCAACTATTTGCTCTATGCTTAGCATGACATAATTTTTTCCAATAAATTTGTATTGATTTTATATTTAGATTCTACTACTCATAACACAATTAAATATTCATGGCGTGGTGGCAAATATTGGAATAGTAAATGTGCAAGTAATATGTCAAATAAAAATTATGTTAAACGTAATACTTAGCTTTTAGTGGCTTTTCCGCCTTCTATGCTTGTCTAGGTTGCAGCGACTTTATTGGTCGAAGCACATTTCCCATCTTTGGATGATTTCCAGCCTTCATGTGTCTCGCTTTCGGACGTCTCATTATGGAGAGCGTAACTTCTTGCTTTCGGGTGCCTCCATTGTCTTTCTGATTTATTGAGAGCGAGCTTTATGCTTCGTTGGTCAGAGCGTAGATTCTCCGCTGAGTGCTTGATCTTCTATATTTCGCTGCATGTTTTGTTGGTCAAGTTACCATATCCCGCTGAGTGCTTTGTTGATCAGAGAGCGCACGTTTTTCACTCAGCATACTTTCTGCTATATTGCTTCTTAGCGAGTGTTTAATATTTTCTATGAGAGTGTTCCTTCCAGGAAATAATTTTAATCTACTCTCAAAGTCCTTGAGTGCACCATCTAGATTTTCTCCTAGTTGATTTTCCTTGTCGTAGCTCATGGGCGCTTTCTTTCTATTTCTTCGAGAGCGTGCTTTCCGCTTTTTCTTCCAGAGCGTGCATTCTCCGCTAAGCACATCTTTCCCTACTTCACTTCCCAGCGAATAATTGATTTTCTTGTTAGAGCGTCCTTTCAGTTAGTGGGGTAGCTTTCCCCCACTCTTGAAATCTTTGAGCATTTCATCCAAGTCTTCTCCTAGTTAGCTTGTTTTCCCCATAATTCATGAACTTGTTCTTTTTCAGATGACAAATGATTGCTTTCCCCTCTGGACGTCCTGTGAAGAGCGTTCTTTCCCACCTTTAGGTAGGTATCTCGCTTCCGGGTGTCCCTAAATATTTCTTTGATAGCATGCTCTTTTGTCCCATGTGCTTTGTAAGCAAGCTTTCTTTAATTTGTTGGTTAATGAGCCCCAATCAATGCACCCTTGCATTTTTACCTAAATATCCAGCTCTTCTTATCTGCAGAGTGTGAAGGCATATTTTCTTTCATTAATCATAGTCTCTTCTCCTCTTAATTCACAACTTCCCATCTTTCCTTAAATGAGAAACATCCACCACTTTGTACTAATTAAAGAACAACCAAGGAGACTGTCAAGCAAATTTCCCTTTTTCTTGTTTGGCCGCTACTCAGCGTAGGGTCATGATTCTCCCTCCTTCCTTTTTAGCTATTTCAACCTTCGTTATACATGTAAGTTGTTTCTACCCAAACACACTATCTCCAATGCTTTGTTCTTTTGTAAAGCATAGCATCTATCCTCCTAAAAGACAATAAAATAAATAAGATTAAAAAAAATACTAGTCACAATTCCAAGATTTCTTTTTCTTATGCTTAATCTTTTTCTTGTCCATATCTCATACAAACATTGTCCCTTATACAAAAATAGTTACTGTTCTAAATTCATTTATCAATATTGACATTAAGTATATTTATTCTTCTATCATCATGCATGAGTGATTTTTCTATCATCATGTATGATGGACGTGCCAAAGTTACTAGGATCAACATAAAATAATATAGTGTCATCTAAAACTCCTATGAAATTCATATACACATATAATGCTTCACTTAAATCATAAGATGTTAAAATGTCCACACGAACTAATAATAATGATAAATCGGGATAATCAAATACATAATTATTCTAATGTCATTACACATTTCATGAGAGACTAGGAATAATTAATTGAGATGATAAAATTATTTTAGATATATTATTATAATATTAGCAATAGCATGGCAAAAACTAATTTGAAGTTGGGGTCACATATAGCAAACTTATAATGTTGTGCAAGTATATATTGATATGTCAATAAAAATTTGGGCCAGCATAACATTATAAAACGTGATTCATTTAATCAATAGGGAGAGAGTAAGAACAAGGTTTACTTCCCTGACTTTTCTGAGTAGATGTAGATTCCCCTCTCAAACCTTTGGGCAAAGACCTTGAGGAGAGAGAAAGAACAAGGTCTACTTCCCCTGACTTTCTGGATAGATGTAGATTCCTTTCTTAAACCTTTGTGCAAAGATCTTTGATCTGCTGCAAATCCTTCACCCTTCAAACATAATGACTTGTCTCATTATCTTTTCCTGGAGCCTATTCGTTTTGTTTCTTCCCAGGCTCACTATCTCCAAAGCGTTCCCCTTTTGTGAAAGAAGGCAACCTCACTCTTTGAAAATGCTAGTTATAACCCAAGGCCTTTCCTCTATTACTTTTCTCTCTAGTCTCAATCCTCTTCTGACCAATGCTCCCTTTTATTTTCTTGGTCACAAATCTTCTTTTCTTGGCTATACTCTCATTCTCCTATCCTTGACAGATTTCCATCTTTCCTTATTCATGCAAGCTCCTCTTCAGCGGGATATGGTAACGTCCCTTTCTTCTTTCTCCATTTGTTTGACTACTCTCTGAACGAAGACTCACCTCTTCATCCCTCTACGTTGACTAGGGTCATGTCACTCTCACAGCGGCACAGCGGTGCAAACAGTGATGACAATGGTGTTCAAGGCGGTGACGACACAGCGGTTGCACGTGGGGTGTCAGTGGCTGCGGAGGGGGGAACGATGGCGCGGTGAGCGTGGCAGATCTGGACCAGTGTTGTTTAGCGGTGATCCGTTGTGGCATCCTCGTTCGTCCTTTCTCTTTCCTTCAATGAGTTCATGAACGAGTTAGACCGAGTTTGTAAACGAGTTGGACCGAGTTTCCTTGCCGCCTTCCACCAAGTTGAGTTCTCGATGTTCACTTGCCATGACTTGTTGTGTCGATGTACCTCAAATCCTTCAGTTTTTTTTATTATTGTGACAGAGGATGTTGGGCTTATATTATTCTTTGAGGAGATATAGTTCAACAGTATACACGTTGACGCACCCAACTTTTGTTTGTTGAGCCTTCATCTACTCATTACCCGTACTTGAGTTGACACCATGTTCTTCCAGCACACATCTCCCGCTTTGGACTTTTAACACTATTCACATCCTTCCACCTCATCTCAATGTTCTCAGCCTCGTACATACATCTCCCCAGCGGAGTCGCCAATTGTTTTTGTCTCTTTTTGGAATTACAATAAAAGGTTCGTAAGCTTGAGAGATGTATGTAGAAGTACAAAATCCATGCCTCCGTGGCTTGGAGAGAACGAATGGAGCATCATGAAGAATCGTCGGGAGGATCGACCGGGGTGCTCTTTACCCATGACAATGGTTTAGGGAGAATGAGAAGAGAGGAAATCAGTCTCAAGTGTATGAATATAGTGATTCTTGTTAAGAAATAGAATGAGGGAGTTGATGAAGTGTTCCTCCCTTTTAGTGTTGTTTCTGGTGTTTTTGGTTATTTGGCTAGCATGGAGCTTTTGGCTCTAGAGTGTTGGTGATAGGGAGAATGTTTTAAGGGGATACCAAGGGTTGGTCAGTACGTGAAGTATCTTGGGGTGCTGAGGGTGAAGGGTAATAAAGGAGAGTTAGAACTTGGTGACCAAGTAAACTTGGTCCCCAAGTTTTAGGGGTTGTGCTAATGTCCGCTCTCATAGTAAGTGAACCAACAGTGAGCGGTGAGCGGTGAGTTTGTCCTAGAGCGGACTTATGGGTGAGTGTCGTCTATGAGCGGTCAGGTAAGTGAGCGGTCATCTAGGTGAGCGACAAGGTAGGTGAGCGGTCAAGTTAGAGCGGTTTTGTCCTAAGGCGTCCTAGGTCTCAGAGCGTCATGGGTGTCAGAGCGTCCCCGTCCCTTATCTGTCATGAGGGCGCTTTGTCAAGGCATGAACGCCTTGTGCGCTTTCCTCCATCCAAAGTCTTCCAAGCCACGTAGTCCATGAAGTTCCCAACTTAGTGGTACCGCCGATGTGTCGTCCTACACGAAGGCGACATGGGTCCACTAAGTATCTTACCGTATTTCTTGTAGTCTTTGTCGTGATCATACTTATCTTGACTTTCCTGCAATATTAGATCGCTAAATATAGATTATGGCCCATGGTAAAAACAGGTCCAGAACAGTTATACATACAATTCAAATATGGTTGAAGATATTAATTCGTTTGATCATTTCGCATATTGTGCAAAACTTATATTCTTCCAAAAAATTTGGAAAAGAAAACTTAAAATGATACAAGAACCAGATTATAATTTTGAGAAAGAAAATAAAGCAATTGGTCATTTGTCAGGGAAAAGTTATAGTTACGACCAATATCAAGATTACAAGATACATTTCAAGCTTTTCTTGAGTAAAATATGTATTTATATTATTTTCTCCTTCCTCCTCTATTTATTTATTTATTTATTTATTTTTATGTACTTAGTTTTTCATTTTTTTTTTTATAATCAACGGGGCTACCGCCCAGAAAAAACTAGATTAAACGGGGAAAAGCAATCTCGTAGGCATCCTCACAAACAAGAGGAAACAAATCACGGGGACACTGTGAGAAAAAATTACAATTAAAACCTACAGAAGAATGGCCCATATTTGCCAAAAAATTTGCACATCTATTAGCTTCACGATAAATATGAGTCAGCGAAACATGCCATTAAAAACTCCAAAACCTTCATATCTCAGGAACCAACGGGAGGCAATGATGATTAGTTTTTCATTTTCAAGTTCACTAAATTTTTGACATACACGTTATGATAAAAATTATCTTTAATTTTAACCTTATGATGACAATTATTTTTATTTCTAACTTTTTTTTTTATCCACAATTTTCTAATATACTTGGAAAAGAAAAATTAAACGCCATATTGGACATTGGTGGGCTCAAAAAGTTTTTGCCTACGGACATCTTATGGACCATTCCATCTTTGTAATATGTCCATAGGAAACGAAATTTCTTTCTTATCCGTTTGTATTTTTTAATGCAGTGTTTTCCACAGATGTTGCTATCAAGAGGGTCCAGTATTATCAAAGTGTGGTCAAGTGATAACTCATTTAGTCTCTTAATTAATTGATCTCGAGTTCAAGCTTTGGGTATAAAACAACTTCCACTGGGAGACCCCTACCACTTAGTGTGAACTCAGTTAGGTCCGATCGGATGAGTCGAATCCTGGATAAACTGGATTCGTATACCGGTTGGTATAAAAAAAAAAAAAGGGGGTCCAGTATTTAATGCAGCGTGAACGACGTCGAGACAAGTTAATACACTTACGATCTTTCTAATGAGAGTCTTAGGTAGGTAAATCCAAATTTGTTAAAACTTAAATGGAAATGAAATATTTCAAAAATTCATGAATATTAATTACATGATTTTTTATTGCAAAATTATTTAATATAAGTTTTTTAACATATTGATTTTGTTATTCGTTACTTTAAAAACAATGGTTAAACTTTTTAAAGAGTAAACTTAATCTTTAAAAATGTAATTTTTTTTTTATGGTACGACCCTCTTGTTGGGTCATGGATAATTACATTGATTCACTACTACTCCATTTGTTTCCATTTAAATGTTCATACAGATTAAAAAAGTTATTTCATACTTCAATTTTAAGAGAATTATTAAATAATTTTACTATAATATCTTCACATTACATTCATTATCATTCATTTCACATATTTCAATCAATTAAATGCAAGGTTTAATTTTTTTAAAAATTTCAACAGGTTAAATTCAAGGTTTAATTTTTTTTTAAAAAAAATCAATTAATACACTCTCAAATTCCTAAAGTGACAAATAATTTAGAACATGTTAAAAAGACTAAAATGACAGATAAAATGAAAGGGAAGGAATATTAACACGGTTCATGAAACTAATCCCAGTTGAGGAGTGTAGAATTACTTTCTGATGAGCGAAATATTTTTCTTAGAAGTCAACCTTGAAGCCTTAACAAACTATAAAGGGAAAAAGCAAATGCAAGCATTCATACTTTGCCATTAGAATTTCAATTTGTAAATTCGCACTATTTAGAGTGCTTCATTGGTAATCATTATTCTACTTTATCAAAGCCATTGTTGTAAGGGTGTGGTAACCCATAGTTGTATAGGGAGTGACTCTATAGGATTGAAGGTGTGACACCTTCATTTGTATAAGGTGAGACACCCAAATATTGTTCTGGGGTAGTGGTCCTTTACGAACCGTGGGATACCTAATAGTTAAGCTACCTTTAGAGTCTAGAGAGAGGCGTCCCTAGTGTGAGGTTGTAGTATCCTCTGTGTATTAGGGTGAGGAACCCTTGTGAGTATTTGAAGTCCCTGACGAAAGGTCGAACTGAGTAGTACGCGGGGCGCTCTGGGTACGTACGGTATAATTGGGGTTCGAAGATACCAATTGGTTAATAACAACAAAATCCAAAGCACATTGTTAAGGGAATGGAAGTAGGCCTTTTTTGAACACAAAGGATACGTGGGAATCACCGGGGAGACTGAACCAGGATAAATCCTTGGTGTGATTTTCTCTATCCTTAACTCCTTTATTTTGTTGTTGCGCTTATATTTGTTATCGTTGCTGTATCTCATTGTTATAATTATATCTTCCGCAACGCAACTATTATTTTATTGATATATTAATTTAATTGTTTTAATTAATTAACGAATGGTACAATTCTCATTGTTATTCATTTAATTGTTTCTAAGCGTAACTATAATTGTTATTATTATTATTGATCGCTTCCGCATAATTGTTTTCAACGATATAACTGTTTTTCGTTGCAAATAATATTTGAATTATTCAAAAATGATTTAATTTTAATATTTGGTAATGATTTTATAAACACCTAATACACCCCCTCTTGTGTGATAGCTGTCAATTTCAACAATTGGTATCAGAACTTCGTGCTTTGTTAGAAAGTGTAACAACTTATGTTAAAAGATCCTTGTTAGTTGGCAACGTTGGGAATTTTTTTTTTGTTTTAAATGGAGGACTTAGCATTTGATGAACCACCATTTTTTAATGGTAAGAATTCTATTTATTGGAATGTTAGAATGAAAATGTATTTACAATCTATTAGCATTTGTTTAGGAGTTATTGTGCTTAATGGTTTTTACTTAAAGTCAAAACATATTTTAAATGATTTTTATTAAAAAAAATCATTTCCTTGAATACTAGTGTAATGTATATTTTGAGAAATTCTTTGAATGATGATACTTATGCTAGAATTAAGGACTACGACTGTGCTAAAGACATTTGCGATATGCTTAATGTTTTTTATTTTCTAATAATATGTTTGAGCATGAAATTACAGATACAAAGTTAGAAATGGGAAACTCCTTGGAAGGAGATTACTACGATGAAACTGAAAGCGTTGGAAGTAGCTCAACATGCTTTTGGAATGAGCAAGAAAGGCTATTTTAAACTGTTGACTTTCTGGCAAGTATACCAGATCGTACAAGTAATAAGGAGTAAGTAGAGTATCGTTCCCACGAGGATTAGTGTTATGACCTTAGTATGGTTAAATTAATGAAATTAGATTTGAAATGATTTATTTTAAAAGAAAAGGAAAAAAAATTGTAAAATTGAAATAGAACTAGGAAAGCAGAAAAAGCTAGGAACATGGTTTCAGAGATGTGGATCATAGCAATAAGTTTTATGAAATTCAATCTATTTTAGTCAACAACTATTCCAGAATTAGTAAAAACTAATGTCTCAGGCAATTACTGTTTCTTATTAAACCATACCCCTTATTCTCTTAAGTGAATCTTAGTTTAATAATCATTAATTAAGAACACTGGAATTACTAAAGTTATATAATTCCAAAAGTATCTCTATGAGTTGGATCAATTAAAAAGTTTGATTATAAGGTCGGATCTAATCCTTAATCTCTCAATTGAAGAATTAGACTATCAAACATAAAATAAGCATTTTTTTGTAAAACGATTAAAACACAATAAAACAATTGACTAAAAGTAGAAATTCATTCATAAAACAAAGAAATTAAGCAATATTCATACTCATCCACCACATTCCTATGATGAAATTGGTGAAGTAAATAGATCCATAATAATAAATTAGAAGTTACCCCAGAGTAATCCCTCCAAGAGTTGTTGTAACACCCCAATTTTCGTCTTCTGAATATTAAATAAATTAATTACAATAGTAATGTTATAATCAATTTAAGTTAATTCAAAAGCTCTAATAATAAATTAGAAGTTACCCCAAAGTAATCCCTCCAAGAATTGTTGTAACACCCCAATTTTCGTCTTGTGAATATTAAATAAATTAATTACAATAGTAATGTTATAATCAATTTAAGTTGATTCAAAAGCTCCATTTTTGTACATTATGTACTTTAAGATATATAAGATTAGGTAATATATTTTTATATATTAAATTTGTACAAAAATATTAGTTTTGCAATTCAGTCCTTGGGTAAGACCTAATTGCAATATTGAAAAGGTTTTTGGAAGGAAGTTAATTAAAATATAAATTTTTGGAAATTTTTATCGTGGTAATCGATTACCACGAGTTGATAATGTTGGAAACCAACAAGCTGCCTAACAATTTAGTAGAGGGGGGGTGAATAGTAAATTGAAGTAACGATACTAATTTTTCGAATGTAATTGATAATAACAAATTACGCGCTTACTGTTTTAAAACAAAAATAATTTTCTGTCCAAAAATGAATGAACTACTCGATTAGTTGATGGACTACTCGAGTAGTGCGTGTCAATTCAGACAGATAACAGAGTTTTCAAAAGCTGGGTTTTGTCAACACAAAGCCAAGAACAGAAGCGGATGATTTGCTATCTTAAGGTTCTAAAGAAAGATTAAATAACAGGAAAAAAAAAACTAAAGCATGAAAAGATAGACACAGGGAATTATTATACTGGTTCACTCTCTACCCACTTGAGAGCTACGTCCAGTCCCCCCTAAACCTTAGGGAGTGTCTACTAATAATCAATTAAATTGGATACAAACAGGATTAATTAGTGAACCTCACTCAATCTAATCCTAACCCTTCAAGAGTGTACCAAACTCTTGAACTTTACCCCAATTTCAATTGATTCTCTGTTGAAGAACCTCTTCAACCTTCCACAAAGAGAGCTTCTTGAAACCTTCAAGAACACCTTCTCCCTTTAGCAATAGAGCCTCTTGAAACCTTCAAGTGCTCCTTCCTTTCTTCAATGGAGTAATCAGATCACAGCGAAGCGGCTCCAACCAATCTCAATTGACAATGAAAAAGAAAGCTAGAATACTAGACAGAGATTGATTCTTAGAAAGGGATTGGATCAAAGGTTCTTTTTGGGTGCAAGGTTTGAAAACAACGTTTTTGCTCAAGATCCGTCTCGCTCTTGTTGAAGAGGTAATCATTATATTGAGTTTTCAAATCGCCAGAATCAGGGAGGAGCCTTCGAAAACTAATTAGGAAAGATTCTCCCTTGATTGCCTCTTCAACAGCCATATTAGAATTAAAATACTGACAGATCTGATACGTACTACTCGAGTAGTTGAAGCACTACTCGAGTAGTGAGAAAATTTGTGGACTTACTGTTTCTCAAACTACTCGATTAGTAAAGTAACTAATCGATTAGTTGAGAACTAATCGATTAGTCAACAGACTACTCGAGTAGTTGAGGAGACAGTAAGTAGACTAATTTTCATCAATGCAGACTACTCGAGTAGTGCACCAACTACTCGAGTAGTTACTGCTACTTTTATAAAAATTAAAGACCAGAAATGATTTTCCAAAGCACCTAGTCCCTTTCTAAGCTTTTTCACTATTTTAGCTCAACTAGTATTCATGCCAACTAACTCATAATCACTTGAGTAATCAACCTAAGTCTACCACCCACACTCAACATAAATAAAAAATATTACAAGGGAGCAGGAAATGGAAAACTTCTAAATGGTTGTTGTTGCTTTGTCTTCATCAAGGACAACTTGTTGATTTATTTGTCTTCATCAAAACCTTTTTGATTCTACAATCTCCCCCTTTTTGATGATGACAAATCCTTGATAATATAAACCTTGTTGTTTTGCGTAAACTCCCCTTGACTTTATGCAACAGCAGAAACCTGCACAACATAAACAACAACACCATTTCTCCCCCTTTTGGCATGATAAACAAAGGAGCTTAAATTAAGAGCAATATGCCAAAGGAAGAACATAATAACACTTTGTTGGATTATGAGCAATGATAACACTTGTTGATTTATAGCCCGAAAAGAAAACTTTTATCCCCCTAAAACAAATATACTTATGAAGAGGCAATTTTAAAAAAAAAATTTAAGCACATAGCCCTTCAAAAGTACTTGAAAAAAAATTTAAGTTTTGCTTGAGGGTACCCAAATTGTTTTGGGCTTATCAGGATTTTCATCTTTCACAATCCAAACATAATAACCGTTAAGCACACCATGAGATTTAATTCTACAAATATTTGAGGTGTGTCCATGAATGCCACAATAAAAGCAAGTTGGCTTTTTAGAATAATTAACATTTGAAAAAGAACCAACTTTTCTAAAATTCTTTTTATTGGCATTCATGTATCCTAAGCCGGTTTTATTTGTATTGTTCCTTTGATTTTCAAGAAGTTGATTTAATCTTTGATCACTTCTTGATAAAGTTGCAATAGTGTTTTTCAAATTTGTAACTTCATGTTCATGACTTTTGCAACTTTCACAAGGAGGGATTTCTTGAATTTTCAAAGAATCAATACTTTGTTGTAGTGCTTCATTTTTACTATTTAGCTCATCAATGCATTTTTCTAAATTCAAGACTTGCTCTTTATATTTCAAAATAGCTCTTTTTCCTTTGTCATTTGATTTAGCAAGTTTCTTGAATTCTTTATGCATTTCAACATAAGCATTATATAATTCTTCATAATCATGAGACTCAGATTCGGAATCGGAATTTACCTCGGTTCCTTGCTTACTTGAAGTGAAACTTGATGATGCGCCTTCATCAAATCTACTCACCAAGCAAAGATTGGCTTCTTCCTCATCACTTGATGTGCTTGAGCTTGTCTCTTTGTTTTCATCCGGTGCATCCCACACTATGTAGGCTCTTTTGCCCTTTTTCTTTTCATCTTTATGTCTCTTAAGATACTCAGGACAATGAGGTCTTATGTGACCTCTCTTACCACATTCATGACATTTAATTTTATCTTTTGAAGAACAATTTTTATGGTAGGAGTCCTTAGGTTCCTTTATTCTTTTTAAATCATTTTTAGTTTTAAAACATTTACGGAACCTCTTTGCTAGTTTTTGAAAACTTTCATCATCTAAACTAGATTCGGAGTCAGTACTAGAGCTAGAGGAATCATCACATACCTTAGTTGATTTTGTGGTGGTCTTTAGAGCGATTCCCTTATTTTTCTTATCCAACTCCTCATGCAAAGTTAGACGTCCTAGCTCCATCTCATGCTCTTGAAGCTTTCTAAAGAGGGTTGCAAGATCCAAGGTGTCTAAATCCTTTGACTCCATGATAGCTGTGACCTTGGGTTGTCATTCCCTGCTTAAACATCTCAATACTTTGTTAATAACTTCAGAATTAAGAAATGTTTTACCAAGAGCTATGAGATGATTTATGATATGAGTAAATCGCTTTTGCATGTAATTAACTGACTCATTAGGGAGCATGCGAAATAACTCATATTCATGCATTAATGTATTTAATCTAGCCCTTCTAACCTCGCTTGTCCCTTCATGAGTAAGTTGTAGAACGTCCCACATTTGTTTCGCATTTTTACAATGTGAAACTCTGAAGAACTCATCATAAGACAAGGCGGATGTGATGAAGTTTTTAGCTTTCAAATCATAGGAAACTTTCTTTTTGTCATCATCATTCCAACTTGCCCTAGGAATTTCTACAACTTCATCATTTATTTTTCTTTTAGGTATATAGGGACCATTTTCAATTGCATTCCAAACATCAATATCAATCGCTTCAATAAATATTTTCATTCTGGCTTTCCAATAAGCATATCCTTCACCATTAAATAGTGGAGGACGGTTTATTGAAGAGCCTTCCCCTCCAAAAGGATGGTTAGAGCCCATGGTTTCCTTAAGGATCTTTTCGAAAAAGTTTTTACACTCGATCTTTCGATCGAGCTTTGATACCACTTGTTGGAAACCAACAAGCGGCCTAACAATTTAGTAGAGGGGGGTGAATAGTAAATTGAAGTAACGATACTAATTTTTCGAATGTAATTGATAATAACAAATTATGCGCTTACTGTTTTAAAACAAAAATAACTTTTTGTCCAAAAATGAATGAACTACTCGATTAGTTGATGGACTACTCGAGTAGTGCGTGTCAATTCAGACAGATAACAGAGTTTTCAAAAGCTGGGTTTTGCCAACACAAAGCCAAGAACAGAAGCGGATGATTTGCTATCTTAAGGTTCTGAAGAAAGATTAAATAACAGGAAAAAAAAAACTAAAGCATGAAAAGATAGACAGAGGGAATTATTATACTGGTTCACTCTCTACCCACTTGAGAGCTACGTCCAGTCCCCCCTAAACCTTAGGGAGTGTCTACTAATAATCAATTAAATTGGATACAAACAGGATTAATTAGTGAACCTCACTCAATCTAATCCTAACCCTTCAAGAGTGTACCAAACTCTTGAACTTTACCCCAATTTCAATTGATTCTCTGTTGAAGAACCTCTTCAACCTTCCACAAAGAGAGCTTCTTGAAACCTTCAAGAACACCTTCTCCCTTTAGCAATAGAGCCTCTTGAAACCTTCAAGTGCTCCTTCCTTTCTTCAATGGAGTAATCAGATCACAGCGAAGCGGCTCCAACCAATCTCAATTGACAATGAAAAAGAAAGCTAGAATACTAGACAGAGATTGATTCTTAGAAAGGGATTGGATCAAAGGTTCTTTTTGGGTGCAAGGTTTGAAAACAACGTTTTTGCTCAAGATCCGTCTCGCTCTTGTTGAAGAGGTAATCATTATATTGAGTTTTCAAATCGCCAGAATCAGGGAGGAGCCTTCGAAAACTAATTAGGAAAGATTCTCCCTTGATTGCCTCTTCAACAGCCATATTAGAATTAAAATACTGACAGATCTGATACGTACTACTCGAGTAGTTGAAGCACTACTCGAGTAGTGAGAAAATTTGTGGACTTACTGTTTCTCAAACTACTCGATTAGTAAAGTAACTAATCGATTAGTTGAGAACTAATCGATTAGTCAACAGACTACTCGAGTAGTTGAGGAGACAGTAAGTAGACTAATTTTCATCAATGCAGACTACTCGAGTAGTGCACCAACTACTCGAGTAGTTACTGCTACTTTTATAAAAATTAAAGACCAGAAATGATTTTCCAAAGCACCTAGTCCCTTTCTAAGCTTTTTCACTATTTTAGCTCAACTAGTATTCATGCCAACTAACTCATAATCACTTGAGTAATCAACCTAAGTCTACCACCCACACTCAACATAAATAAAAAATATTACAAGGGAGCAGGAAATGGAAAACTTCTAAATGGTTGTTGTTGCTTTGTCTTCATCAAGGACAACTTGTTGATTTATTTGTCTTCATCAAAACCTTTTTGATTCTACAATCTCCCCCTTTTTGATGATGACAAATCCTTGATAATATAAACCTTGTTGTTTTGCGTAAACTCCCCTTGACTTTATGCAACAGCAGAAACCTGCACAACATAAACAACAACACCATTTCTCCCCCTTTTGGCATGATAAACAAAGGAGCTTAAATTAAGAGCAATATGCCAAAGGAAGAACATAATAACACTTTGTTGGATTATGAGCAATGATAACACTTGTTGATTTATAGCCCGAAAAGAAAACTTTTATCCCCCTAAAACAAATATACTTATGAAGAGGCAATTTTAAAAAAAAAATTTAAGCACATAGCCCTTCAAAAGTACTTGAAAAAAAATTTAAGTTTTGCTTGAGGGTACCCAAATTGTTTTGGGCTTATCAGGATTTTCATCTTTCACAATCCAAACATAATAACCGTTAAGCACACCATGAGATTTAATTCTACAAATATTTGAGGTGTGTCCATGAATGCCACAATAAAAGCAAGTTGGCTTTTTAGAATAATTAACATTTGAAAAAGAACCAACTTTTCTAAAATTCTTTTTATTGGCATTCATGTATCCTAAGCCGGTTTTATTTGTATTGTTCCTTTGATTTTCAAGAAGTTGATTTAATCTTTGATCACTTCTTGATAAAGTTGCAATAGTGTTTTTCAAATTTGTAACTTCATGTTCATGACTTTTGCAACTTTCACAAGGAGGGATTTCTTGAATTTTCAAAGAATCAATACTTTGTTGTAGTGCTTCATTTTTACTATTTAGCTCATCAATGCATTTTTCTAAATTCAAGACTTGCTCTTTATATTTCAAAATAGCTCTTTTTCCTTTGTCATTTGATTTAGCAAGTTTCTTGAATTCTTTATGCATTTCAACATAAGCATTATATAATTCTTCATAATCATGAGACTCAGATTCGGAATCGGAATTTACCTCGGTTCCTTGCTTACTTGAAGTGAAACTTGATGATGCGCCTTCATCAAATCTACTCACCAAGCAAAGATTGGCTTCTTCCTCATCACTTGATGTGCTTGAGCTTGTCTCTTTGTTTTCATCCGGTGCATCCCACACTATGTAGGCTCTTTTGCCCTTTTTCTTTTCATCTTTATGTCTCTTAAGATACTCAGGACAATGAGGTCTTATGTGACCTCTCTTACCACATTCATGACATTTAATTTTATCTTTTGAAGAACAATTTTTATGGTAGGAGTCCTTAGGTTCCTTTATTCTTTTTAAATCATTTTTAGTTTTAAAACATTTACGGAACCTCTTTGCTAGTTTTTGAAAACTTTCATCATCTAAACTAGATTCGGAGTCAGTACTAGAGCTAGAGGAATCATCACATACCTTAGTTGATTTTGTGGTGGTCTTTAGAGCGATTCCCTTATTTTTCTTATCCAACTCCTCATGCAAAGTTAGACGTCCTAGCTCCATCTCATGCTCTTGAAGCTTTCTAAAGAGGGTTGCAAGATCCAAGGTGTCTAAATCCTTTGACTCCATGATAGCTGTGACCTTGGGTTGTCATTCCCTGCTTAAACATCTCAATACTTTGTTAATAACTTCAGAATTAAGAAATGTTTTACCAAGAGCTATGAGATGATTTATGATATGAGTAAATCGCTTTTGCATGTAATTAACTGACTCATTAGGGAGCATGCGAAATAACTCATATTCATGCATTAATGTATTTAATCTAGCCCTTCTAACCTCGCTTGTCCCTTCATGAGTAAGTTGTAGAACGTCCCACATTTGTTTCGCATTTTTACAATGTGAAACTCTGAAGAACTCATCATAAGACAAGGCGGATGTGATGAAGTTTTTAGCTTTCAAATCATAGGAAACTTTCTTTTTGTCATCATCATTCCAACTTGCCCTAGGAATTTCTACAACTTCATCATTTATTTTTCTTTTAGGTATATAGGGACCATTTTCAATTGCATTCCAAACATCAATATCAATCGCTTCAATAAATATTTTCATTCTGGCTTTCCAATAAGCATATCCTTCACCATTAAATAGTGGAGGACGGTTTATTGAAGAGCCTTCCCCTCCAAAAGGATGGTTAGAGCCCATGGTTTCCTTAAGGATCTTTTCGAAAAAGTTTTTACACTCGATCTTTCGATCGAGCTTTGATACCACTTGTTGGAAACCAACAAGCGGCCTAACAATTTAGTAGAGGGGGGTGAATAGTAAATTGAAGTAACGATACTAATTTTTCGAATGTAATTGATAATAACAAATTATGCGCTTACTGTTTTAAAACAAAAATAACTTTTTGTCCAAAAATGAATGAACTACTCGATTAGTTGATGGACTACTCGAGTAGTGCGTGTCAATTCAGACAGATAACAGAGTTTTCAAAAGCTGGGTTTTGCCAACACAAAGCCAAGAACAGAAGCGGATGATTTGCTATCTTAAGGTTCTGAAGAAAGATTAAATAACAGGAAAAAAAAAACTAAAGCATGAAAAGATAGACAGAGGGAATTATTATACTGGTTCACTCTCTACCCACTTGAGAGCTACGTCCAGTCCCCCCTAAACCTTAGGGAGTGTCTACTAATAATCAATTAAATTGGATACAAACAGGATTAATTAGTGAACCTCACTCAATCTAATCCTAACCCTTCAAGAGTGTACCAAACTCTTGAACTTTACCCCAATTTCAATTGATTCTCTGTTGAAGAACCTCTTCAACCTTCCACAAAGAGAGCTTCTTGAAACCTTCAAGAACACCTTCTCCCTTTAGCAATAGAGCCTCTTGAAACCTTCAAGTGCTCCTTCCTTTCTTCAATGGAGTAATCAGATCACAGCGAAGCGGCTCCAACCAATCTCAATTGACAATGAAAAAGAAAGCTAGAATACTAGACAGAGATTGATTCTTAGAAAGGGATTGGATCAAAGGTTCTTTTTGGGTGCAAGGTTTGAAAACAACGTTTTTGCTCAAGATCCGTCTCGCTCTTGTTGAAGAGGTAATCATTATATTGAGTTTTCAAATCGCCAGAATCAGGGAGGAGCCTTCGAAAACTAATTAGGAAAGATTCTCCCTTGATTGCCTCTTCAACAGCCATATTAGAATTAAAATACTGACAGATCTGATACGTACTACTCGAGTAGTTGAAGCACTACTCGAGTAGTGAGAAAATTTGTGGACTTACTGTTTCTCAAACTACTCGATTAGTAAAGTAACTAATCGATTAGTTGAGAACTAATCGATTAGTCAACAGACTACTCGAGTAGTTGAGGAGACAGTAAGTAGACTAATTTTCATCAATGCAGACTACTCGAGTAGTGCACCAACTACTCGAGTAGTTACTGCTACTTTTATAAAAATTAAAGACCAGAAATGATTTTCCAAAGCACCTAGTCCCTTTCTAAGCTTTTTCACTATTTTAGCTCAACTAGTATTCATGCCAACTAACTCATAATCACTTGAGTAATCAACCTAAGTCTACCACCCACACTCAACATAAATAAAAAATATTACAAGGGAGCAGGAAATGGAAAACTTCTAAATGGTTGTTGTTGCTTTGTCTTCATCAAGGACAACTTGTTGATTTATTTGTCTTCATCAAAACCTTTTTGATTCTACAGATAATCGATTACCAAAGTGTAGGACAGCTAGGGTTGAGTGCGTTTGATGACTCAACGCTTGGTAAAACCCTAATTACCCAGAAATTGACACCTAATCAACCTTGACACCTCTAAGGGGTATCGTGTCGCCATGCATGCACCCTGAATTGCTCTATATAAGCTCATAAGTTGATGGATTTTGGTTGATTTTTGGCTTGTGTTGGTCTGAAACACAAATTAGGGTTCTTGAGTTCGTGGGCTCGATTCGTCTTCGTCTCTGAAAGCTAGGCTGAGAGTTATACACGGTTGGAAAGCTTACATGTCAAACTTTCCAAAGATACCAAATTTGTGAGTTGAGAGTGTATGTGCTGGAAGAATCAAGCTTGAAAAGTTTGGTCCCAAATTCTGCAGAATTGGAAAACTGGTTACTGGAGCTCATTTTGAAGCTCGATTTTGGTAAGCACACGAACCCTGTTGATTTCAAAGTTGTTCCTTTAGTGAGTACGTTTTGCAGAGAGTGCATAGGAACTAACTTCCCCAATTTTCATGGCTGTTTCATGTGTCAACCAATTCGGTTTTGGTACCCTGTCCAACTCTGTTTGCATGCTGTGGATTTAGTGGAATTTGGAGTTGGAATCCCTTTCTCTGCAAAGTTCTTGTTGGAGCACGACTTAGAGGTATGGGGAAAGCTTTACATTCACTAGAATAACAGTGATTGATGTGTTTTGTGTAGGTAGTCACCATGAGACTCACAAGGGCTTAGTTTGAAATAGGTTTTTGGTTTGGAGACCAAATCCTGCTCTCTTAGAATTATGAGCAACTTATATTATGTACATGCAAAGTGTTTGATGCCTGAAATCATGGTTTTGTTGCATGTATTGTGATTTCATACTTTGAGTTGCTAAATGATGAGATTTATGCATAATTCGTGGAATTGTTGAAATCTGAGAATTTTGGTATGAGTTCTGTGTTAGAACAAGTCTATTATGTGCCATATGTAACATCCCAAATTTAATTCCAAGTATAAATATTGAGTTAATAAGTCTAGAGCGTAGAAAATGGGTAGATTAATTGCTTAAAGAATTTTGTGACCAAGGTGAGCAGCCATTTTAAGTACTAGGGGTTGTGTAGGAGACATTTGAAGCAACGGGCAAAATTATCTAATCGAAATCGGGGGTTAAATCGGCGTTTTAGATGTTAGAAATCGACCGAAAAGAGAAAATTAGGAATTTATTATAGGATGCTAGGAAAATAAATTCCACCGTTGGATATGAAGTTTATGGGGTTAAGAAGCTTGTCTGAAAATTTGGACCCGATCCGACGGTTAACGAAAAAGTTATGGCGAATCGAAGTTTGGAAATTCTGGTGCACGCCCAGGCGCGCACCACTGTTCATTGGTGCTGAGCCAGGAGGTTTTTCGCCCAGGCGAGCCATTCCATGCGCCTAGGCGCGCCTCTGATGCATCAGCACGCACCAGCCACATTTTTGGCGCACCAATTCAGCTCCTGACCGCACCAATTCACGCACCACGCACCAGACCAGGAGCTGGTGCCAGACTCGCGCTCAGGCGCGCTCCACCCGCGCCCAGGCGCGAGCGATCAGATGCACCATTTTCAGCCACCAGATCAAAACTTGGCACCAAGTTGGCCAGCCCCCACCACACGATTTGCTCCCTCATGGCATGACACAAGTTTACAACAACAACAACATAACACACACACATCAACACCTCCTTCTCTCATCTCCTTCATCTCTTCCTTTCTTATTCCCATGAACACACCATCATCATCAAGCACCAACCCTCAAGAATCAAGATCAACCACCCATCTTCTTCATCATCTCATCATCTCCTTCCTTTCCTTTATGATTCAAGAAGCCAAGCACCAAAACCAAGAGCAACCACCATCAATCACCATCCTATTCATCATCCCCATCAAGTTTCCAACCAAGAAAAATAGCCATGGATCACCCCTTATTTTCCATGAAATTCGTGACCCTCTTTCTCTCCCTACCTCCATGGATTTTGATCTCTACAACTATGGAGGTTTATGTGCAAATATGTCTCACCCTCAAGGACAAAGAATAAGAAGCTAGAGTTTGGGGACTTCAAGCTAAGTGTGGGAGAAGACAAGAGATAAGGAGTTCAGGGAGCTAGGGTTTTTAAAGCTAAGGAAAGGCTAGGGTTTTGGTGGCTTCCTCCCTTCACATTCAAGGTAAGAAGGGAAGTGTTACCTTTACTTAGAGGGTATTTTCTAGTATGTATATAGGGGGAATTAAGGGTAGGGAATAAAATAGAAAGATGAACCTTAGGGAAATTGACTAGAATAGGGCTTATGAATGGTTAATGGAAATGACAATAATTGTGTATGTTTGTAATTGTCTAGATTTAAGTATTTGTGGGTTTAATAATGAAAGTAAGCTAGAGATTTAGAGATGAGATAGACAATTGGATGTAATGATGATGGTGGTAGAATATAGCATGGCTTGAAGGTTAACAATGAATATAGTGATTAGAAAGTTGATTATGTTATTAATTCTAGTGTTTAGAATGGAATTGTAATGAATATGAATGATGATGAAGTGTAAAATGCAGTTAACGGAAATAAGAAGGAAATTAGGTGAATGGTAAAGGAATCAAGAAAAGGATTAATGGTTAGAGGAGAAAGTAAGTGAATGGAATGAACAATTGATTATGATATTGAGCATTGTCTATGGACCCTCCAAAAAGGAGAGGAAACATTCATGACCCTCCCTATGCGGAGCGGGAAATTATATAATCAGGACCCTCCATAAAGGAGCGGAATTTGTATATATTATCAGGACCCTCCATAAGGGAGTGGATATTATCATGACCCTCCATAAGGGAGTGGATATTATCAGGACCCTCCGTAAAGGAGTGGATATTACCATGACCCTTCACTTGCATCGTAAGTGAAGTGAGAACAGGACCCTCCGCTTACTCTCTAAGCAGGAGTGAGAATTGTATATGTATATTATCATGACCCTCCGTAAGGGAGTGGATATTTTCAGGACCCTTCGTGAAGGAGTGGATATTATCATGACCCTCCGTAAGGGAGTGGATATTATTAGGACCCTCCGTAAGGAGTGGAGTATTATAGAATTGTATGTGTAGTATCATGACCCTTCATAGGGAGTGAATAATATCAGGACCCTCCGTAGAGGAGTGGAATATTATATAAGCAAGAAGGAGTAGATAATATCAGGACCCTCTGTAGAGGAGTGGAATATTACATGCATAAGGCCCTCCATTAGGAGTGAGTATTAAATGGGATTAAAAGGATAGATAGGTAAGTGTGTAAAATGATAGAAGGAAATGATAGAATCAAGAAAGGTTAAGGAAATAGTCGAAAGGAATAAGAAATGAATATGGTCAACAATAGGGTATTAATGAGGCAAGGGAAATTGAAATAGAAAATATAATTCAAGTGATAACGGGTAGTAATCTCTTAGTTGTTCTCTATGTCATTTTAGAATGTATTTTCTAAGTTCTGTGTAATGCTACCCTTCTTGATATATTTTTACAGGTGAAGAAGGAGCTTACACGAGTATGGCCGGGCAGGATTACACTCCACCTCGTGGAATGTTGCTTAGTTAGTTGAGTGACCCTTTGTGGGTCAATAGTTTCAGTTTTGGGAATTTAAAATGTATAATATTTTGGGAAAGCAAACCCACTTTAGAAATTGTAATCATTTTCTGAAAAGTGTAATTGAACTGAATTATATTTTGGCCCTGCTGGCCCATTGTTGTTGAAGATGAAGCTTTATGCAGGTTAATCAGGAAAACTAAATTTTGGGAATATCCCTAAAACAAAGGAAACTCCGTCCGATTTTACGGAGATTTTCATAAAAATTAAAAGTAACTAAGTGTTTTTCCTAATCAACTAGTAGTATTAAAGGAAAATTTTAAATTCATAATAAATTAAGGGTAAAAGTAACTAGGTTGTTACACTATATGACCTCTGTAAATGAAGGTTTGAAGCTAGAGTTGATTGGAAATGAAAATGGTGTGTTAAAACTTAGTTTTTGTGCATCTGCTGTCATGAGTAATAGATTACCACGATAGGGTAATCGATTATTCTGATGCATCTGTTTCAGGTTTTGAAAAATACACATGGTAATCGATTACCAATTCAGGGTAATCGATTATCAGTGTTAAGGTTTCAGCAAAACACCATTTTTAATTTCCAACAATTCTTAACTCACAATTAAATGTGAACTTTTGAGGTGCATACTAAGTGTGAATGCCTAGAATTGTGGTTTACCTGCATGAAAAGAAATTTGATACTTTGAGATGTTAAAATATGCATTTTATGCATAATTTGTGAGAATGTTGGATTCTCTGAGATTTGATTTGATTTCAGTGTTGGAGCATATTTGTTTTATGCCATTTTATCTCTATGAATAGTGGTTTTGAGTTAAGATTGATTATAATTGGAAATGGTATGTTAAAACTTAAGTTTTCTGTATTCTGCTGATATGGGTAATCAATTACCACGAGAGAGTAATCGATTACTTCATTGTATATGTTTCAGGTTTTGAAAAGTACACGTGGTAATCGATTACCAGTTCAGAGTAATCAATTATTAGTGTTAAAAATTCAGCAAAATACCAATTCTAATTTCTAATAATGTTTAACTTACAATTAAGTGTTCGTTTTGAAGAGATCACACTGAAATCATACATGAAATATTATGGGATTATTATTTCTAAGTGTTATGCATAAAAAGCTTGTATTTATTTTATAATAAGTTGAAATATTATAAAATAATTTAAAGAACAACTCAATTGAGACATTAATGCATTCATGCATGGTGTTTGTAGAATTTATCGTTTATCATGTTCGAGGAACATGAGGATGGCTTCTGAGAGTGCCAAATGTTACTGCTAGCTCGATGACACATTAAGGTTGACGATGTGGGAAGTATGTGATATACTGTTGATTTGATGTTTTCAACGGTGTGATGCACACAAGTGATAAGGTTTACGCTGTGGCGACGTGACGTTCATCAGACATGGTGATGTTGTTTATCACCTCTATTGTGTATCACTAGTGATAAGGTTTACGTTTTGGCCAAGTGACGTTCACCAGATGTGGTGACGTTGTTTATCACTCCCGTTGTATATTGTAAAGTGATAGGTTTACGTTTTGGCGACGTGACGTTCACCAGATAAGGTGACGTTGTTATCACTTCCGAGCTAGTGCGCCATACGTTCAAATAACTTATCAAAAGTATTCTTGGATTAGAATACGCCGATGTTATGGATGGACGTCCACAAAAATATTTAGTTGGAGTATCTCAGGTTTGAGAGATGACATGCATTAAGCCATTATAATTAAAGAGTTAATTATAAATGAATCTGGCTTGAACATATGCATATATATGTTGAATGATGACTTGATATATGTGATTGTTAAATTCCCAGTTACTCTTATTTAATTATGTGTATGTATATGCTTACCCCTGTGCCCTTATTAGGTGATGGTCAGAAACCTAGCTTGCGTCGAGATCGGACCTATCCCTAGTGGTTCATGGACGTTTGAGGAGCACCAAGCTACATTTGAGGGTGAGGTTGAGATTACTCTCTATCACCCTAACCCCCTTGCTCGTGTGCGCCCCCGTAGGTTTAGGGTTCCCATTATCCATATTATGCACGTACCCCATTCTATACCTACAGGGAACTACCACTACCATCTCGACCAGTACGTAAGCTCCATAATTTTCGTTTTCAAATGGCTACTCGTTCTCATCCCTCTGTTTTCTAGAATTTTCATCGAAACGGATATTCCCTCACCTGGTTCGACGGGTATTGTTAGGACTGCGCTAGCTGCAGATCCCAGATCTAGTGGTAGGGTCTCTACCCCGATGGACGGCAATGAGGAGGATCCGAAGGAGGGAGAGAGCGAGGAGGAGGTACCAGTCGAGCCGACTACTAGACCTCGAGGAGGATCGGGTGGTTCCTAGGTATAAGCATAGTCTAGGTATTGTGGATCCTGGACCTGATTTGCACCTGCTGTGGACCCTGTGGATGGATGGATGCTACTCTAATGACTTGGACTACTACTGCTACTGCCACTCTTGGATCAGCTCTGGAGCCATTATTATGATATGTTATATACTGTATATATTTTGGGAAAGCTCTAGAGTGATGATCCCACTTTTAGTTTTCAGATGTATGGACTTGTATCTTGGATCCGGTATCTTCGTACTACTTTGGACCATGTACCCTTTTTACCACTGATGTATACATAGATTTATTGTTTATATTATCTGCTCATGGTCCAATGATTTTCCGCTACTCTGATATTGTTTAAGAAGGATTCGTTTACGTCACTTCGAAAGATTAATACTTCAAGCTATGAAAATAATGAGTGATAGCCTCACTACTATTTTCATAATAAAGCCATATTAAGTTTTCAAAGTCAGGTGAATGATATCGCACACTTTACTTCTAAGAATACATGTCACACTTTGCTGATATCAAAGGACGTCGAATCCATAGTTAAATGTATATGATATTTTCCGAGATCCAAAGGTTTTGTGATTTTACGCACCCGACCCGTTAGGGTTTCAAAGGAAAAAGAAAACAGAAAAAAATTTATTTCCTACAAACTCTAATATATTAACAAGTCCATAATATTTCCGAGTTATACATATTTAATTATTTATTTCTTAATTACTCGGCTCGAGAAAGTAGGGTGTTACATGTGTCACCTTCTCTTTGGTATTGTTGATCTTCTCTTGATTTTCTTCTAAGTTCTGGATCTCTATTTGTCTCTCCTTTTCTGATTGTTAGATCTATTTCTCCTTCACTCGTTCATTGACAAATAATCCTCATTCTAATTCTATATATAATTGAGGAAAAGATAAATCCTATATCTATAAGATTTAATCTTTTATCTCCAACATGAATTATTAGATTTATCTATTATTTCTAATTGAGATAAAGATAGATCCTAACTAAGAAGGAGTCCTCAAATTTAACTTCTATATCTAATCTTCTATCTTTTATCTTCTATCTCTAATTCAATTATGCTTCATGAAGGATTCTGAAAATTCAATCTTCTATCAATTTCTGGTCCTGCCACGAGCTTGGGAGCAGGCCTCGTTCGCTTGGGCGCACCTACTGATAAAGTTTTTCTATTTTTCTTATGATTTACGTAGCAATTTCACACGCCTGGGCACATGGACCTCACGCTTGGGCATGCTTCGGTACTGAATTTTCCTTTTTCTTCATCTTCATGATTCTTCATTGCTTCTCTTCACATCCTTTTGCTCTTGATCACTAGAATTCATCATTTATTCACCTAAATACATGTGGAAAACACCTAGAGTAATAGTATTGAAACCAACATAAAAACAACCTAAAAACTACTAACTTGTTAGGGAAATCAAACAAAAACTAAGTTAAAAGGGTATAAAATCTATTAGAAAACATCATATATTATACCCCAATCAAAAACCTTGGTGGACTCAATTGAGGAAACAAGTCCTTCAGATGAGGAGTGTAACACCCCAAAATTTTAATCCCCGATTAATGAATAATTAATTATAAAGTTTATTATAATTAATTATTTCTATTTTTAATCTTTGATCAAAACCTGAGTTTATATTGTTAGAATTCATGTTGGTAATTATTTTATGCATAAATAAATATTTTGCATACTAGTCCTTGATTTGGGACCTAGAGGTAATTATAGGAAAGATTTTGGAGGGAAAGTAAATAAAATAATTATTTTTCAAAAATTGGGCAAAATACTCGAGTATTGTTCGGAAAACTCGAGTATTCTAGACAGAGTTGCTCAACGTTAGTGCGTTTTGGTGAGTCAGCACCGAGTTATCGCCGCCTTGACACGAAAACACCCTCCACAACACGTCCTTGTATGCGTGTCGACGTGCATGGGCATGTTCCTTGCCTATTTAAACCCTTTGAACTCAGATTGAGAGCCATTTTGCCAATTTGTTGATGAGTTTGTGAGTTAGGGTTCTAAAATCGTTTCCTTCGATTCATCCTCTGTGTGTTGATTCAAGTAACAAACCATACACTAATACAAAGCTCACATCACGAGCTTTGTATAGACACTAAAATCGTGAGGTTTGAGTGAGTGTGTTGGAAGAATTGGAGCTTGGAAATTGGGGTTGTTCCTGTCAAAGTGGTTCTGGGAGCTCACTTTGATTCTGATTTCTGGTAAGCTCACGAGTCTTTGGGTCTCAAATTCGATTTCTTTAGTTGGTATGTGTTGCATAGAGTCTAGAAAAACTAAATACCCCAATTCTTATCTCTGTTTCATGTGTGAACCAATTCAATCTTAGTGATGCACTCAAAACTGTCTTGCATGTGGTGCTCAAAGTCATTTCTGGTGTTGGAGAGCTTTTTGTTTGGAATCCTCTGTTGGTGCACGTCTGAGAGGTAAGGGGAAGTTGTTTTATGCACTAGATAGAGTGTAAATTCCATGATTTTCATTAGAGAGCCACCAAGAGGCTCTAAGGGCTTAGATTGAATAGGAACTTTGGTTTGGAGACCAAGTCATGCTCTATGGTTGTTGTGAGCAAGTTTTATATGATGCATGCAAGCTGTAATGAACACTATTTCATGAGTTTGTTGATTAATTTTCAATTTGAGGTATTAAGTTGTTAAATTGTATGTTTTATGCATTAACAATCGGTTCTCTGTCAAATCTGTAATTTGATATGTGATAAGTGTTATAACATGTTCAATATATGGTATATAAACTGTTTTGATCATTGGTTTGGGTTAGAAATGTTTAGAAATGAAAATGGTATGTAAAAACCAAGTTTTCAGTCTGGTCTGTCTGATAAAACTCGAGTATATGGCTCGGTACTCGAGTATTTCTTGGTGCACCAGTGTGGATTTTGGCGCACAACTCGAGTATCTGGCTTGGAACTCGAGTATTAACAGATGCAACAAGAGTCAAGTTTGATGAACGACTCGAGTAATGCATGAACTACTCGAGTATTCTGGATTGGTGAATGACTCGAGTATCTCATGAACTACTCGAGTATTTTCTTTAAAATATGAAATCTAACTTTCTGAAAAGACATGAACAACTCGAGTATAATGATGAATTACTCGAGTAAAAACTGGAAACTGATGAAATACTCGAGTGTTATGAAGAATACTCGAGTATTTTAGTCAGAAACTTAAAAATACCATTTTCAATTCTAAGACATTTTGTTAACACTTAAAGGACAATAAACCAAGTGATCCTGGACTTAAAAGAAATTGATTAATATAAGTATACCGTTTGAATGACGGTCCGTTTGGATGACGGGATGTGCTCGGGTGACACGTTATATATTAACCAATTTCCTTTAAGCTTAAAAAAATGATGCATTCATTTGGAGTTTGGATGGTAGGTCGTTTATCATGTTTTGGTAACATGAGGAGGGCCTCTGGGAGTGCCAATACGCTTGCTTGATGACATGTTGAAGACGTGGTCGGCTTAGTGGATGCCGATATGGTTATACCGTTTGGATGACGGGATGTGCTCGGGTGGCACGGATTCCAAGCTTGTCGTGTACATTCTTGGTGAATGTACGAAATGTTGTATACCTAGGAATACAACGCACTGGTGAGTGCTGGGTTGTCAGGGATGGACATCAAGGAGTGACATAGATTGATGAAGATAGGCTTGAGAGCTAACTTCATACATCATGCCACTCATTTAAATTAAGTGTGATAAATGAACAAGTATGAGCATCTTATTTGCATCCTATTCCTGTTAAGTGCTAAATGTGTTTGTTATTTATTGTTGCATGTTTATACATTTACATTATTCATGCATTTCTGCTCTATTGATTATGTGTATAGAATTGCTTACCCCTATGCCCTTGTAGGTGATGTCTCAATACATCGCTTGCATCGAGATCCGGCCACTTCCTAGTGGCACATGGATTTATGAGGACCATCGCGCGGTGTTCGAGGGAGAGGTAGAGATTACCTTCTACCACCCGAACCCGTTGATTCGATTTCGTCCTCGTAGATTTAGGATTCCCATCATATACACTATGCACGTACCCCCGTTTTACACATATCATAGACCACCTCCCACACGGCCAGCTCGCTCTTACCACAGCTTTCGTTTCAGACCTACCCGCTCACACCCTTTTTCCTCGAGAGTCGTCCGCGAGGATACTCCCCCTTCTGATCCGAGGAGTCCAGTCAGGGTCACACCATCTCCTGACCCCATACCCAGTGGTAGGGTACACTCTCCATCGGATGAGATCGAGGAGGATCCCGTGGAGGATGAGAGCGGGGGCGAGCCTGTCGTTCATTCCACAGGGAGTCAGTGGAGGGATGATGATCCCTAGGTACGTGTATAAGGTGTATGATGAGGATCAGAGGATCCGGTGTGGGGATGTTGTGGAGGAGATTATGCTGCTGCTGTTGATGTGGATGTTTCTTTTGCTACCTGGAGACTGCTACTGCCATTTCACTACTACTGCTGATGCTGCCAGATCTATGTGACCACCTCTAGAGTCTATATTTTGAGATGTACATATTGTATATATACTATGAGTACTCTAGGGCTATGGTTTTATTTTGAGCATAGATCTTTATGGACTTGTGTAGGGATCTTGGAGACTTATGACGAGACTATGTATCACCTGACTTTTTATATATAAGTATATCAAACCTATGTTATAGTTCTAGTAGCTGCATAGTCCTCTACTTTCCGCTTACTCTGATTTAATCTTTTTAAAGAGCTCGGCTACGAAAAGGATTAGATGGTATCAGTTTTACAAAACAAAAGAAAGGATAGCTTCATTTACTTTCTATCATAAAAAGACAATTTCAAATATGAATGCTATTCCGCTTATGAAAAGGTTTTAGAGATCGCCGAACTCAATACAACTGATTTCAAATGGTTTAGAATTTCTTCTCCAAGAATTCCAAGTTTTGGTTTGTGCACCCGCTTAAAAAGAGAAATTTTAATTTTCATCATTTCTATACTATAACAAGTTCATATATATTACAAGTAATACTTATTTTTTTTGTAATATTTACTTGTATGGGAAAAGGGTGTCACAAGGAGTCAAGGGAGCTTGAGAATGTAATATCTAACTAAGTGGTTCATAAGGACATTGAGGTAAATAATGATTATTGTTCTTCAAATAATTTTCTCAAATTCACATATGATGAATTGAATGATGCCTTGGATATTTTCGAAATTAAGAATACGTATGTTATCTTTGAAAATATTATCTTCTACAAAGACTTAAATTGAAAACTTGAGTACTGAAAATGTTTTTCTTAATATTGAAAGACCTTTGGAAAGTATAATCTCAAGTAACTATGAAAATTGTACCAATTTTGAAAATTGACTTGAGAATATATGTTACGAATGTGTTAAGGATGACAATCATGTGCATTTGAATTCCATGTCTATTTATAAAAATGAAAATATTGAAAACTCACATGGAAAGTCGAATAAATATTCTTACAAAAATGCATTGAATTGTCATCATGAGAAGCCTAAGTTCCTCAATGACTATTGTTGATATTCCGGCAAGTGTACCGGGTCAGCAAGTAATATAGTCGGAAGACCAGTATCGTCCCACAGAGATTGTGAATAGAATTTTATAATTCCTACCTTATTTTAATTATTAGTGTAACTTGTGAATTAATGCTGAAAATTAAATAGGGATTTATGATGTGAAAACTAAAACTAAACTACAATTAACTTAAGAAAAACAAATTAAGAACGAAATAGAATGAGATGGGAAAAACGTTAGGAATCCGGTTTCATTGTAGAATCTAGTTTACTAGTTATGAACCTCTGTTTTTCTCTTGAATCAACAACAATTTCAGATTTAACAATTACCAAATCTCTTTAATAATTGTGTTTCCTAATTAATTACTACCCTTAATCTCTTAAGTAGTCCCTAATCAATTAGTCATTCATGAAGCTTGCTGAAATTTCAATGTTATACAATCAACAAGAGTATCTCTACCAATGAACAATTGTAAAGCTTGATTGCTATGGTCATACCAAATTCCCAATTTGTCAATTGAGGAATTAGGTTCCCAAAACACAAACGGCCCCTTATTCATGTTAAACAATAAAAACACAATCAAGCAATTGATTCAATTGAAAAACATCAATTCATAACGATTATAAACAAAAGGATTCAAACAAATCCACCATCATCCTAACTGGGGTTTTAGTTACACATGATTAAGAATGAAAAGTAAGAGATAAGAGAAGAACCCATAGCCATAGACAACTCTTGAGTCTTCAATAATCTTCAATCTCCAAGGCGGATTCCTCCGGTTGTTGATCTCCGATCCTTTCTCTCATACATAAACTCTCTTTTTCAATGTAATCTCCCCTAATGACTACTGAACAACTACTCTAAAACCTAATTTTTAATGTTACAAATCCATTGTAGATTGAAATTCTGAGTTGGGCTTTTCTGCAGCACGCGCGCCCCAGGCGCGCGGGGTCTGATGAATTTTCTTCTTTTTTACCAGTTGGCGCGCCTCAGGCGCACCCGTCCTCGCGCCTCAGGCGCGCGAGACAGTCCCTGACTCCGTTTTGCTCCGTTCTTTTTCCATTTGCAAGATCTTTTCGTCCTCTTTTCAGGTCCATAAATATTTTCTCCATTTGAGCTCCAAAAAGTACCTGAAACACTAACAAACGGATCAAAACATTCAAAGGATTCACAACTCCTAACTATTTCTAAAAACTAACGAAAAACCTACAAAATACTTGAGAAACAAGCCCAACACTTAGTAAAAGGGAGTCAAATTAATGCTCAAAACACTATATATTAGACCCAAATCACTCCCCCAAACTTAGCATTTTGCATGTCCCAGGCAAAAGTAAAATAACATTCTAAACAAAAGACAAACTCCCTAAATCAACATATATACACCTCATCTAAGATTCCGACTCATGACTCCAACACATATTATCACAAACTATTTACACAATCACAAACTAGTTAGAGTAACAAACCCAATCAAAACTCAGGACTAGTGAACACTCTCAACCTCTCACATGTTTCTCTCAAAAGTGTATAAGGGTAATATTTCATTTAAGCACACAAGTTCATCAATGATAAAGTGCTACCATATGCTTGACCATAGACCAACATCTCCACTGAAATTATCAATTGCACACAAGAATCAAAAGGTCTTAATATTGGTTGTAATGGGGCCTGGCTGAAGTGTTAGGTGGGATAAAAGAAAGAAGGAATAATGAACTAAGGGCTGAATGCAAAACAAATTCCCCTAGAAATCATGAATGAGCACTAAGTATGTCACAATGAAACTCAACTCAATTCACAACTTTTATTCTTCTCACTTTTCAATTTTCAATTCCTCCACTCTCTTCCTTTTCACTTTCAATCAATTTATTTTTCATTGGAAGAGAAGTAGGCACAAAACACTTTTCATTTTATTTTCTTCTTTTTCATCACATTCCACTTAATTGCTCATCCAAAATTCCTAAGGTACTCACAAAGAATTATGCAATAATTACAGGGTACCAAAGAAAAATCATATATCATTATAAGGCTCAAAGTGGGCAACTAATGGAATTATTTTCAATGCAAAACATCTGAAGGCCTCAAAAATACAACCTAGGTGCCTTAATCATTTTCATGCATGCAATCAATCATCAATTTTGAAATGGTCACCGGTCAAGTTCTAGAGCAAAATTATCAAAGAGAACACACTCATGAAAGAATAGGGGTCTCACAATCAGAATATCTCAATAAAATTTCATACCCCTCAATAGGCTCAAAAACTCACTTGGCTAAAGTCAGTTCACTAATCACAAGTTCTGAAAGCATTTGTCAAAATAACCGGTTCACAATTATATTTACAGCTCAATCAAATAGAGTTAAAAATCAATGAGTCTAAGTCCTAAACTAAGTATATACATGCATCATCAGAGAAAAAGTCCTAAGGTTAGAAAAATTACCTACTCTCACTAGACACACAAACCAACACCAAATATGGGGAAACAATTCAAGTCTGAAAAATCATTTTTATTTTGTGTACTCCCCCAAACTAAAATGTTGGCTTGTCCTCAAGAAAACTAATCTATCCTAAACTACAAAATAAAAATGAAAAACTACCTAAGAAAACAGAACACTATTTTTGTTGAGGTACACAAGCTGAATTAAAAGTTGGATCCATCTGAGCAGTCAGGCGCGCCTGGGGCGCGCGACCACATGCGCCTGGGGCGCACGAGGTCTGTACCTCAAATTTATTTTTTTTGTTAAAGAAATTACTCTACATGGGTTGCCTCCCAAAAAGCGCTTGTTTAACGTCGCGAGCCTGACGAATCGCCCCTTTGCAGGGGCAAGGGAGAAAACAAGGATTTAAGGGTCTTGGAAGTCCACGGTGGTTTGTTCCCTCTCCACCAGACCTCCCAAATATGGCTTAAGGCGCTGACCATTGACCTTGAAAATCACACCCTCTCTGGGATCCTTAATTGCAATAGCTCCGAAGGGAAAAACCTCCTCTATCACAAAAGGGCCAGACCACCTGGATTTCAGCTTACCTGGGAAAAGCCTCATCCTAGAATTATACAACAAGACAAGCTGCCCTTTTTCAAAAACTCTAGGAATTATCTTACCATCATGATGTTTCTTAGCCAATGCCTTTAACTTAGAAGACCAAGTATATGCCTGCTCCCTGAACTCATCAAGTTCATGTAGCTGCAAAAGTCTTTTTTCACCTGCTTGTTGCAAATCCATGTTAAGAAATCTGGTTGCCCAATAAGCCTTATGAGCTAACTCAACAGGCAAATGGCAACTCTTCCCAAAAACTACCTGGAAGGGTGACATTCCCAACGGACTCTTAAAAGCTGTCCTATAGGCCCATAATGCATCATCTAGCTTCCTAGACCAGTCCTTTCTAGACCCATTAACTATTTTTTCTAATATTCGCTTCAGCTCACGATTGGACACTTCTACTTGGCCACAAGTTTGAGGAGGGTATGGTGTGGAAACTTTATGGTGCACCTCATACTTGGCCAAGACCTTCTCTAACACCCTATTTCAAAAATGAGTACCATTGTCACTAATGAGAACTCGAGGCACCCCAAATCTATTAAAAATGTTTTTCTTTACAAAATTCACCACTATTTTGGCATCATTCGTAGGACATGCGAGTGCCTCAACCCATTTGGACACATAGTCCACTGCAACAAGGATATACCTATTTCCATAAGAAGGAGGAAAGGGACCAACAAAGTCAATCCCCCAAACGTCAAAGATTTCCACCTCCAAAATACTTTGAAGAGGCATCTCATTCCTTCGGGAGATATTACCTGTTCTTTGGCACCTATCACATTGCATCACGAAGTTCCTGGCATCTTTAACAATAGTTGGCCAATAATAACCACTTTGCAAAATTTTTGTAGCTGTTTTATCAAAACTAAAATGACCAGCATAATGTGAAGCGTGACAGTGCTTTAAGATATCAGGTATTTCTTCATTAGGCACACATATCCTAAGAATGCCATCAATTCCCCGACGAAACAGGAAAGGTTCATCCCACAAATAAAACTTGACATCATGTAAAAACTTTTTCTTTTGTTGAAAAGTCAAGTTTTTGGGAATGACCTTAGCTGCGTGAAAGTTGGCTATATCTGCATACCATGGTTGGTTAGCAGCTACCACCAACAGCTTTTCATCAGGGAACTCATCCTTAATAGGTACTTCCTTGTCGCAATCAACACCTTGCTCTATAGGGATCCTAGACAAATGGTCTGCTATAACATTTTGTACCCCCTTTTTGTCCTTTATTTCAATATCGAACTCCTGTAGTAACAGGATCCACCTTATTAGCCTTGGCTTAGAATCTTTCTTAGCCAAAAGGTGCCTTAGAGCTGCATGGTCAGTATACACAATAACCTTAGACCCTATCAAATAAGACCTAAACTTATCCATAGCAAAAATCACAGCTAGCAACTCTTTTTCTGTAGTCGTATAATTAATTTGAGCATCATTTAGCACACGACTAGCATAATATATGACATGAAACACTTTATTCTTTCTTTGTCCTAGCACTGCACCTATGGCGAAATCACTTGCATCGCACATAAGCTCAAAAGGTGCATTCCAATCAGGTGGAATCACCACAGGAGTAGATACTAGTTTCTTTCTCAAATCATTAAAAGAGTTCATGCATGCATCATCAAATTTAAATTCGACATCTGTCTCTAGTAAATTACAAAGGGGTTTGGCTATTTTAGAAAAATCTTTTATGAATCTCCGGTAAAAACTGGCATGTCCCAGAAAACTCCTAACCCCTTTGACATTCACTGGAGGAGGTAGATTCTCAATAACAGAAATTTTAGCTTTGTCTACCTCAATGCCTCTCTCTGAAATGAGGTGCCCCAAAACTATCCCTTCCTTAACCATGAATTGGCATTTCTCCCAGTTAAGGACAAGGTTAGTTTCCTGACACCTTCTCAGGACCTGCTCTAGATTATGCAAACAGTTATCAAATGAGGACCCAAAGACCGAGAAGTCATCCATAAAAACCTCGATGAACTTTTCAACCATATCGGAGAAGATGGCAAGCATACACCTTTGAAAAGTCATAGGTGCATTGCATAAGCCAAAGGGCATTCTCCTATATGCGAAAACTCCAAAGGGACAAGTAAAACCTGTTTTTTCTTGGTCTTTGGGGTCCACAGCAATCTGATTATAGCCGGAATAACCATCTAAAAAACAATAATATTCATGCCCAGCTAGTCTTTCTAACATTTGGTCCATAAAAGAAAGGGGAAAGTGGTCCTTGCGGGTGGCACTATTAAGTTTTCTATAATCAATGCAAACACGCCACCCAGAGACAGTGCGGGTTGGAATTAATTCATTATTTTCATTTTTCACAACTGTCAACCCGCCCTTCTTAGGAACCACTTGCACTGGGCTGACCCAAGTGTTGTCTGAGATCGGGTATATGATCCCAACATCCAACAATTTGACCACCTCTTTCCGAACCACCTCTTGCAGAGTAGGATTTAACCTCCGCTGTGGTTGAATCACAGGCTTAAAATTCTCCTCCAAGAGAATCTTATGCATGCAGAAAAAAGGGCTTATTCCTTTTAAATCTGAGACATTCCATCCAATTGTGGTTTTATAATGCCTTAACACTCTTAATAATTTTTCAGTTTCAAGTTCTGTTAAGGCATCATTTATGATAACAGGATAATACTCAGTTTCATCAAGGAAAACATACCTGAGGCCCGGTGGTAACACCTTGTGCTCTGGTTTTTGCCTGGCTCCCTTTTCATTGACCTTGAGATCCTTGGTTTCCTGGCCACCCTTGAACTCTTGCACCGCATCAAAGTGCTTCCTTACTTCCTGAGCTTCTACATCTTCTTCCCCCTCAGTGACTAGTGCAGCTTCAACTGCATCTTCATAGCACATTTCATCCCACACTGAGTCAACAATGGACTCAATCATATCCAGCCGCAAGCACTGATCATCCCCCATTGGGTGCTTCATAGACTCATAAACATTAAAAATGACCTTCTCATCTTGCACCCGGAGCATAAGTTCACCATTTTGCACATCAATCAATGCTTTTCCTGTTGCTAAGAAAGGCCTCCCCAAAAGAAGTGGGATATTCTGATCCTCATCCATGTCTAAGATCACAAAATCTGCAGGGAAAATGAACTTGTCCACCTTGACAAGCACATCTTCCACCTTCCTATAGGGTCGCTTAATGGAGCGGTCCGCTAGCTGGAGTGTCATCATAGTGGGCTGAATTTCACCAATCTCTAACCTCTTAAAGATAGATAGAGGCATAAGGTTGATGCTGGCTCCCAAATCACACAAAGCACGACCAATATCCACTCCCCCAGTGTTGCAAGGGATAGTGAAGCATCCAGGATCCTTTAACTTCTGTGGCAACTTCTTCTGCAGGATGGCACTACACTCTTCTGTTAGCAACACTGTCTCATTGTCCCTCAGCTTCCTCTTGTTTGTGAGCAGTTCCTTCATAAATTTGACATAACTAGGCATTTGCTCAAGAGCTTCAGCAAACGGAATGTTTATCTGAAGTTGCTTGAACACTTCCATAAAACGGGCAAACTGCTTCTGCTTCTCTTCTTTTTTCAAACGTTGAGGGAATGGTACTTGGGGCATATCTGGCTTACTCTTAAGCTTCTTTGGAGGTGTCTTTTGGCTTATGTCCTTTGAGTCAGATTGTTGCACTACCTGATCCTCTGCTCCTGACTTCTGATTCTGACACTCTTCATTAATCACCTTGTCATCACTCTTCCTCTGTGGCTCAGTGTAGGATCTACCACTTCGGAGAGTGATGGCCTGGCAATTAGTCCCATCAGCAGATCTGGCTGAATGCAATGTTTCTAAACTCTTCTGAATCTGGTCCACTTTTCCTTCTAAGCTATGGATACTGTCACCCTGGCTGGCAAAAGTGGCTTTAACTTCACCCATAAAAATCTCAGTATGGTGGCACAATCTTTCAATTGCCCTCTCCCATGGCTGTGGCTGAACTGGAGGACTAGGCTGAGGAGTAGGCTGAGGACTGTCAGAGCATGTTGGATGTGAATTGGAGCTGCAAGTAGACAAGGCAAATGCAGTAACTGGTGTGTCTGTACTTGGTAAATTTGGATTGATCCATTTTTTCATTAAACCAAGAAGCTGCTTCATCTCTGAATGCTGATCAATGACTGTTTGCATTTCAGGAAGTGACTCCCTTGGCTGGACAATGTCTTTTTCTATCTCTGCCTGACTACTGCTGTTTGCCATTGACTCTATGATTTGTGTAGCTTCTTCAATAGTTTTCTTCACATGAGACCCACCAGCTGCAACATCAATCATCTCTTTATCTGACTTCTTCAACCCATCATAGAACACTCTGAGTTGTAACCATTCTGCCATAGCATGAGTCGGACACTTCTTAAGTAGCACATGGAATCTCTCCAAAGCCTCACATAATGTCTCAGTCTCTTATTGAGTAAAGGAATTGATGTCCTTCCTCAACTTAGTTTGTGTGGTTTGTGGAAAATACTTATCTAAGAATTTGCGGACAAGTATATCCCATGAAGTCAAACTCCCTGGAGGTTGTTTAAGAATCCATGACCTTGCTTCTGCTTTTAAAGAGATTGGGAAGAGTCGCATACGAATAGCGTCATCAGAGGCACCATTAATTTTGAAGAAGTTCAACATGCTCAGAAAATTTGCGATATGCTTTGTTGGATCCTCTTGAGGACCACCACCAAACTGCTCTCCCTTGATCAAATTGATGTAGTCAGCTGGAATTTCAAAGTGGGGCGCTCTGATAGGTGGATGCACAACACTTGATGCACAGGCATCCAAACTGATAGCGGCATAATCCTCAATGGTTTTCTTCTTTTGTGTCTCTTCTTCCATCAATTTAGCAATCTTCTTCTTCTCTTTTTGTGCCAACCTTCTTCTCTTCTTTGCACTGTAGTGAGGGGGAGTATTAGGTGTGACTAGTGTGCCAAGCGTAGGTTCACCTGGAGGAGTAGAACTCATGGCAAAAAGATTAGTAGCACCTGATTTACAAAAAATATAAAACTAAACTAAACTATAAAAACAAGTTACACTAAGTAACTAATTAATAAGTACCAGGAATTATAAAAACTAATTCACAATCCCCGGCAACGGCGTCAAAAGCTTGTTGGTATTCCGGCAAGTGTACCGGGTCAGCAAGTAATATAGTCGGAAGACCAGTATCGTCCCACAGAGATTGTGAATAGAATTTTATAATTCCTACCTTATTTTAATTATTAGTGTAACTTGTGAATTAATGCTGAAAATTAAATAGGGATTTATGATGTGAAAACTAAAACTAAACTACAATTAACTTAAGAAAAACAAATTAAGAACGAAATAGAATGAGATGGGAAAAACGTTAGGAATCCGGTTTCATTGTAGAATCTAGTTTACTAGTTATGAACCTCTGTTTTTCTCTTGAATCAACAACAATTTCAGATTTAACAATTACCAAATCTCTTTAATAATTGTGTTTCCTAATTAATTACTACCCTTAATCTCTTAAGTAGTCCCTAATCAATTAGTCATTCATGAAGCTTGCTGAAATTTCAATGTTATACAATCAACAAGAGTATCTCTACCAATGAACAATTGTAAAGCTTGATTGCTATGGTCATACCAAATTCCCAATTTGTCAATTGAGGAATTAGGTTCCCAAAACACAAACGGCCCCTTATTCATGTTAAACAATAAAAACACAATCAAGCAATTGATTCAATTGAAAAACATCAATTCATAACGATTATAAACAAAAGGATTCAAACAAATCCACCATCATCCTAACTGGGGTTTTAGTTACACATGATTAAGAATGAAAAGTAAGAGATAAGAGAAGAACCCATAGCCATAGACAACTCTTGAGTCTTCAATAATCTTCAATCTCCAAGGCGGATTCCTCCGGTTGTTGATCTCCGATCCTTTCTCTCATACATAAACTCTCTTTTTCAATGTAATCTCCCCTAATGACGGCTGAACAACTACTCTAAAACCTAATTTTTAATGTTACAAATCCATTTAGACTGAAATTCTGAGTTGGGCTTTTCTGCAGCACGCGCGCCCCAGGCGCGCGGGGTCTGATGAATTTTCTTATTTTTTTCCAGTTGGCGCGCCTCAGGCGCACCCGTCCTCGCGCCTCAGGCGCGCGAGACAGTCCCTGACTCCGTTTTGCTCCGTTCTTTTTCCATTTGCAAGATCTTTTCGTCCTCTTTTCAGGTCCATAAATATTTTCTCCATTTGAGCTCCAAAAAGTACCTGAAACACTAACAAACGGATCAAAACGTTCAAAGGATTCACAACTCCTAACTATTTCTAAAAACTAACAAAAAACCTACAAAATACTTGAGAAACAAGCCCAACACTTAGGAAAAGGGAGTCAAATTAATGCTCAAAACACTATATATTAGACCCAAATCAACTATTTTCATAAAAATAAAACATCATCCAATTCTATTATATGTAATTATTGTGGCAAGTTGGGACATGTTTCTCATTTGTGATATAATAGAAAAATTATAATATGAGAAATAAAATGGAATGGGTTCCTAAAATTTATAAGGAGCCTAAAACTAACCACCAAGGACCCAAGATGAAATGGGTACCAAAAAGTTCTCCCAGTGTCGTAAATGTGCAAAAAATTAAACAAAAGGATGAACTAGTTGGTCAAGAAAAATATCAAGGAGAGTACCTAAGAGGACAAGAAGTTTATGGTTTGAGCAAAGGAGCATGGCCCCTCATATGAAAGCTTCCAAAGTGCACTATAAGAATCTTGTGAGGTCCAAGACTTCAATGAGGAAGCATTGGGTAAGGAAATGTGTTTTGCATGATGATGCTAACAACTACAATCACTCCATTAGGAAACCAAGAATGGAAGATATACTTTTCTACAAGGATCTATATGATCCTATGGAAGAATGAGATGCAAACTATGTATGAATAATATCACACAAGAAAATTGGAATAAGATGCACCAGAGGGTCATTGGAACCATCAGGTAGTGGGTGGACAATAGTGTATTCCACCATGTGGCCACAGAGACGAATGCCCAAACTCTATGGAATAATTTACAAAATCTCTATGAAAGAAAAAGTGCGAAAAATAAAGCTTTCACAATCAGGTAGCTAGTGAACCTGAAGTATAAAGAGTGAAGATTTGTTTCCAAATACTTGAGTGACTTTCAAGATTTGGTAAATCAGTTAACTGCAATGAAGCTAGTGCTAGACAGAGAGTTACAAGCACTACTACTTCTGAGTTTTTGCCGGACAACGGGAAGACCTTGGTGTTGTCGTTAAGCTACTCTACATTAGACGAAAAGTTATCGTTGACGCAAGTAAAAGATAGTATGTTCAACGAAGAAGTCAGGAGGAATGACATAGGGATAGACAATTTCCAAGCCCTTGTCACAAAAAATAAGGGACTAAGTCAAAGTAGAGGTCGACCCAATAAATCCAAATATAGATTTCAGTCCCAGTTTGATATAAAGTTCAGATGTTACCAATGTGACGAAGAGGATCATATCAAAAGGTATTGCAAATCTTGGAATAATAGAGATAACAAAAATTGGAGAAGTACAGAGGATGACGAAAATATCAAAACCCCTGTGCTAGATGAAGAAGTGGTATTGTGATTTTTGTGCATGCTTTGGATCGGACTAGATACCATACTAGCTTTGGTGATTTAAATGGAAGCTTTCAGAAACCTCTATGGTTGTTCCTCGAGGGAAGGTGTATAACACCTTGTACAAAGACTCAAGTTAAGCAGATTAGAGACATGTTGAATGTAGTCAAAGAATCTGGTGGTAAGGTTGATTTTACACCAGTTTCTCCTTCTAAAAAAAAATGCCACCGAAGAAGGAACAATTAATGACCATGGGGATGATGAAGAGCCATCAAATGAAGACGTTGAAGATAAAGGAGGTGTTGATTAAAGGGAGCAAACCCCTGTACCAGAACTCCATAGATTTGCAAACAATGCTTTCATCTAGCACGTACAACAGTTCAGAGTTATCTGTCACTGAAGTGGAGAAGCTAGAATGTATTGAGGAAGTTGAAACTAATAAGGATAAATTCGATTGGATTAAAGCCATGCAAGAAGAGATGGATTTCTTGCGGAAGAATGTTACTTATGAGTTCGTGGATTTTCCTAAAGGCATGAAAACCTTGAAGAACAAATGAGTGTTCAAGTTTTTGAGCAGATAGTTTGGTTGGAAAGAGTAATAAAGCGGTAGGTCCTTGTGTCGAAAGTCTTCCTAGGTGGTTTAGGCGGCGTGTTTCGTTGATGACATGTAAGTTAATGGCGGTACAAGTTGCTGAATCAAGTGGGCATTCAAGTTTAGTTTTGATGAAGACAAAGACGAAGACAAAGATGCTTTGATGAAGACACATTTTATAAAGAGCAAAAGCAACAAAAGCATGAAGATAGATCAAGAGAGAATTAACTATTCTCAAACAAGCTCAAGGATGCTCAATGGTTTATAGAGTTATTTTAATTTATATTTTGAGTCCTTAGTTTGTTGGGTAGAGTTTAGAGTACTTGTGTAGTGAATCTCAACTAATTAATAGTGATCAAATTAATCTTGAGTTTTTAAGGAGAAACTGGTGTAAAATCAACCTTACCAACGGATTCTTTGACTACATTCAACATGTCTCCAATCTGCTTAACTTGAGTCTTTGTACAAGGTATATACCTTCCCTCGAGCAACAACCATAGAGACTTCGGAAAGCTTCCATTTAAATCACCAAAGCTACTATCGTATCTAGCCGGATCCAAAGCATGCACAAAAAACACAATACCACTTCTTCATCTAGCGCAGGGGTTGTGATATTTTCGTCATCCTCTATACTTCTCCAATTTTTGTTATCTCTATTTTTCCAAGATTTTAAATACCTTTTGATATGATCCTCTTCGTCACATTGGTAACATCTGAACTTTATGTCAAACTGGGACTGAAATCTATATTTGGATTTATTGGGTCGACCTCTACTTTAACTTAGTCCCTTATTTTTTGTGACAAGGGCTTGGGAATTGCCTATCCCTATGTCATTCCTCCTGACTTCTTCGTTGAACATACTATATTTTACTTGCGTCAGCGATAACTTTTCGTCTAATGTAGAGTAGCTTAACGACAACACCAAGGATCATATAGATCCTCGCAGATAAGTATATCTTCAATTCTTGGTTTCCTAATGGAGTGATGTGTAGTTGTTAGCATCATCATGGTGTCGGTTTTAGCCCCTCATATGTGTTTTGCATTTCTAGAAAATCATATCAAACACATGATTATTTGTTTGTGTGTGTTGTACTCTTGTTAATTACATTTTACATATATTGAGTTGTATCATGTGTGTTGAAAATTTTTTAATCTTATTTATCACATGATGTATATTTATCATAAGGGCATGCATGTGTGTGCATGGACATATTTGATATGATGTGAATTTTTTACATGAAGCATGTTACTATCATTGTGTTTAATGCATTAGAATACTCTATCCTTCATGATCACCGATATTCGAAAAGGTCATAAATGCACATATTTGTGTAACTAATCCTTAAGGATCCAAACAAGTTGGATACCAAGAGAAATACACTTAATTGATTTTGCAGGTACCATAAAAAGTGCTTGTTATGAAACTGCTTCCTAAGGATTTATGCACAATGGACTTAATTACTTAAATGAAAGGATATCAAAGGGGGATATGACCCTATTCAAGTTACATAAAGGTGATATTCAGGGAAGTGCAATACACTGAACAAGTGGAGACCTCCTTCAAAATGTTAAATGGTGAATCTCCCAGTGGAAGGAATCTAAAGCAAACAATCCCTATTACATGTGAAAGCATCACCTACAATAAGTATCAACGCTCTTAACCTTAATTTTTTTTAGTTATCTTGTGATATTTGTCTTTGTGATATATGCATTACATGTTACATATGCTGAACTGAATTGCATATGTTTATTCTTGTCGTGGCATATAGGGTTAAGAGCATAAGTTCTTGAAGTTTTGATTCTATAGGAGATTTTGAATATTTACATTTTTTTTTTGTCCGTATTCCTTGCGGAACCACTGGTATCCCCAAGAGCACTCTTAATACCAGGGAGCCCTTGAGACTAATCCGAAGCGAGCTGCGTGGCTGGCTCTCCCAGCGAGATGTTTTTAGTGGGAATTTTGATGATGCATCCCTTTGATCTTCCTTAGCTTTATGTTAACTATTTTTCTCTTATCAATGACATGAGCCTTTGGTAACTCGTTTATTACCAAAAGGGTCCTCGATAATCGGGTCGGTAATATGCTGTTATATGGTAAGAAATTGCACAAGCAAAAGGCTATTCTGGACAACAAATTGTGTTTGGTTACCTTAGCTTATATACAATAAAAACTCCAAAGTATAGCAAACTTGGCGTGCAAATATAACCTTTTAATTAAGGACGCGCAGCAGGTGTAAGAATTATTTGTTCTCCGATCCATTCTTTTTTAATAGCCAATGTTTTTTATTGGGATGGGAAGTTTCATGGAAATAGATATATAGATTGAAATTAAAATTTTCTTGAACTAGTATAGTTGTATAGATTGAAGTTATTACTTTAAGTTCATCAAACACTTAACACTAGACTAAAAGCTATAAGTAATAGTTAGGTAACGACATTTCTCCATCGATCTATTAATTAACAAGTGTGCATTCAACAAACGTCACAGCTTCATAGCATTCATGTGTGCATATTTCAAAGCATTTTGCTTTCATTGTATTTGACTAGTTATCTTTTAACACAAGTCCATTTTACTTTGTTGTGGAATTGAATTTAACTAATCAATATGAATAATGAACAACTCAAAGATTAACTCGTGATTACTTGATCGTAGACCTCGTGACTCTGCTATTATTTGTTAAGAATCAAACTAATCCAAAACCAAAAGTAACACTCCCCTCAAAGACTGCTTTGGTTGTTTTCTTTTTCGTCAAAGAAAAAGTCTTGAGGTTTGATCGATGATTAAAACTTTATAAAAAGTGTTGTAAGATAAACATTTATCTAACATGCAGTTCATTTCTTACTTTAAACTTATAGCATAAATCCCCACCCACAAGAGGGAAAACCACAGTTAATGGATTCTTATATATAATATGTAACAAATTGGGAACAAAACAACCACTTATTCATTACTTCTTATCCATTCCTTGCCTTTGGAAATCCGGAAACAGAAACCAAAAACACAGGATGACAATGATATATCTCAAAGAAACAAAAGCATAACAAAAATAGGTTCTTACAACAATAATGTCTTCAATTAAAACTCATGAAACAAACCAATCCCAACAGTAAAGTGGGAGGGTTACAAACAACGAAAGCAACAACAACAATAACAAGTCAACAACAACAGCAACAACAAATGCCTTCTTGTTGCAAATTTCATGAAACTTAGTAGCCTGGGGGCTTGTAGGCAATGAAACTGATGCACTGCACTTGACGGACGTTGTCGAATCCAATGATACGGATGAATCCATCGGGGTATTGCTGCTTGGCCTCCTCAAGCTCCTTCAACACCTGAGCAGAATCAGTGCACCCAAACATAGGCAGCTTCCACATTGTCCAGTAGCGTCCATCATAGTATCCAGGTGACCTGTGGTTCTCACGGTAGGGAAAGCCGTGCTATATACACAAACATACACGAATGCACATGTTAGGATTCATAATTTGAGACCAATAAGTGAAGCCATGACTTTAAATTGCGGTCTACAACTGCAATTGCGGCCGCGATATTGTGGTTTTTGGAGTCTCATCCACAATAACAATGCGACCACAATTGTTGCCTGATTGACCACATTTTATTGCAATTTTCCATAATTGCAAAAAACATGACATATCCGCTACCGCAATTTAAAACCACGAGCAAAACAAACATCTCAACCATCAAAATTGAATTAAAACTAGCAAAAAGAATGAAGGGTTGCAAGTAAATTGATGACCTCCAACTCGAATTCCAAGCAAGGAACCCATCCCTTCCTAAGAAGGTAATCTACTTCCTTAGCCAAAGACTCTGCGGAGAGTGTTGGCAGGTAGGAAAGAGTCTCGAACTTCTTCAAGCCTTGTGTTGGCCACACCTAGTAGTACCACGCACAAAATTGAGTAAAGGGGTTAGTTAATAGTGAAAACTTATGCATCTTTGTCATTGTTTCTAATGTTATGTCTATAGTAAACAAGTCATATATATATATATATATATATATATATATATATATATATATGCATCTTCTAGTCTCTAGCTAGAACATAAATAAATATGTAACATCTAATTTCATCTAGATGCATCTATACTAACTTTATAACATGGTTAAATGAATCAAAGTATAAACAAATATGTAGAAAATGAATTAGAATTAACCAACATATATATGATAAGATATCTAAAATATGTTTGTGGCATTAATTATTCACGTGGAGCTATGTTACATATATAATATACCAGCATGCATTGCACTCTTCCACCGTTGTTTGCAATGGTGGTAATGTCATTGTTGGCTTTCCTTGTAACGGGCAAACCAGCAATGGACTTGAGACCGGTGAAAGGAGCCACCATGCTGGCTTGTGCCGGAGAGGCACGGTTGATGGTGTTCACAGCTGGGGAAGAAATCATGGAGGCCATCTTCTTTCACACTTCTTACTTCTATCTCCAATTCAGATTTTCTGCTTCTAGAGTTGCTATGTTCCTACCTATATATAATGGTTCATTTTGGACATTTCTAATCCAATAGTCTGAAATTATGGACATTGGTTGCCGCCAATTTTCAACCGTTGGATTATGTAGGATATGGTATTACAAGCGTTTTGGCCACACAAGAGTGTAATTTCTTGAATGCTAGCCTTATCATTATGCATCACTATGGCAGTGCCACGTGGACGAAGCTACGTTACCTTATCTCTTCCTTAGAAGAGTGTAAATGTGTGATAGTGGTTAAGTTGATTATTAGTACTCCATTTTGAATTTGGATTGTATCCCTCAAAATCAAAGTGTATGTTAGCCTCACGGAATTTTGTGACCATCCCTTGTCCACAGTTATCTGTCATTGCATTGCATGGGTTTAGTTAAAATACCTTTATCGTTATTCAGATTTTGGCTCCTAAGGGATGGTGAACGTTGAGTGAGAAAAATAATAAACTAGTCTGACATTGATTAGATCATGATAAGTTGAACAATATACAAATAGAAGGATTCATGGACTTACTGTTTTAAGGTTTTGGGTTAAGAAACAATGTTATACTCTATTTATATTGTTGTTCAATTAACCTCATTAATTCACACTCTCCCTAATCAAAATAAGGACATGAATCAAAGGGCCTACACTAAAATTCTTTTTCCGCGAGTTTCAAATTCTCTTTCCCCTTCTCTCCCGAGTTTCAAATTAATTCTTGTCAAGTGATTCTCTTCTCTGGTAATTAATTCTGATTTCATAATTCTAACAGTAAAGATTAATGTTAGTAAAATTCATGCTGGAAAAAAACAATTGAATGAACCGTCTCAACTGACAGTCTCTTATCCCTTTTGTTGGATAGTTCAGAACATGCTTCAGTATTTACAATTACAACGGAAAATCCTTTCTATATTTCTCAAATTTTATAGACTTTTTCTTTTTCTTTTTTGGTTTAACGCGACTTACGCAAGTAGTAGCTCAGTAGATAAGCAAAATGTGAATATGAGGCTGAGGGGTAGCAGAAAGGATAAACTGGTGGGGCTCCTTATCATTGATGGTTGGTTAATGGACAAACGTATATTTTAAGACATTAAGACCCACAAATCGTTAAGGCCCAAATCACAAAATCATGAGTCAATGCCAGATAGAAGAACTAGCAAAACCATAAAATACCCTTTTGTTATGCATTGCATGGGATAACAATAGGTTTTGTGAAAATATGAAATTTATTTTTCAAGGTGACAGATTTTTACCATTGAAGTTGTCAAATTATGGTATGACAACAATCCAGAAAAGGGATAAAGAAAAGAAAAACAATTTAAGTTGAATTTCACAGTTGAGCTGTTTTCTATAGTGCATCTCAGAGTTATCAAGTTCTGATTTAGGCACTAGATAAGAAGTGCTAAAGACTAATACATTTGGATCACATCTCAAACATTTTTTAGGTACTGTCACTCTATTTCTCACCATCCTGCCAACCTCTATTTGCAAAACAAGTTTCCATAATGTTTAAAGGAAACTTATTTCCAGAATAAAAGTTGTGGGAAAAGAAACCACTCAAAAGTATGATTGAAAAAGGGGTAAAAAAAAAAATAAAGGAGAAAATGTGTGATATGAGGTTTTCTGTAAAGAAAACTAAAAAAAAAACTATTGTGTGAGAGTTGTCAGTAACATTTTCATATATGAATTCCAATTTTGTTTCAGAAGGGAATGTTTCCAATTTAGTTTCTGCATAAGTGCATAGCCATAACTCTGCTGAGCTGTTGCACATTGTCTGCTTGCAAGGATTCTTGATTGTCACGAGAGTTGCACGATGAGCTGTTGCACATTGTCTGCTTGCAATCTTTATTTTTACTGTATTTCTTATTTTTACAGTTTCCGTTTTAAGATCGTTTTAACAATAAATTCCGAGTTCGGTAACTTAAAGATACATGCAGCAGAGAGAACCTTGATCCTCCATAACTTTGTGAGAACCAATTGTAACGTCTGATACCATGAAATCAGAGTGATTTTGGGTGAGTTGCTTTCTAGTAGAAGGTCACGAGAGGTTTTGAGTCTGGATCATGGTGGTTTCTTTAGTTCTAGGAGTGAAGAGGTTAACGGAGAAAGTTGGTTGACAGTTCTTTATATTAATTTGGTCCTTTTCTACTAAATTGCCTATAAATCCTTTATTTGGGAGCCAAGACTTTCATTTAAAGCAGGATTCTACTTGTATCCAACTCAGCGAGTAATGATCTCCAACCCATAACTGTAAGAGAGCATGTTAAAAAAGTACTACTAGGTTTCAGAAGATGCGTGATGAGGAAGAAAATATTGCAAGATATTCTCCTGGTTAATTCCCCTGCCCCTTCTTCAGCACTCGTTAACTCACTGAAATCTTCATTCAACAAAGACCTATGAAAATTGGCAAAGAAGCCAACATCTCAACTGCAAGCTGCTTTTAACTGATGTAATGACACAAATTGCCTTTCCACCCATGTCAAAAGCAAATTACATGCTATGCACACTTGTTTTTTTTAAGGAAGCTCAACTTTTCTTGGAAAGCTACTTTGCTTCAACTTACTAACAAAGTTACATAACAGAGATTCCAAATATGCGATTATATGAGTCCAGAGGACTAATGCCTACAAGAATTCAGCCAGAGATTCCATTTATTGCATTAAGGACACCAGATAGAGAGATTTTACACTTTACTTTTCCTTTGTGCTTCCTTCCTCCCTTCCTCATGCCTACAATCCATGAAGGCACAGTCCATTACAGAAGACATTGTCCGCAATTTTGAAATCCAAGTCAGGAATGAAGGATAGCCTTTTGGCAGAACTACAATTTACTTAAGTAGCATAAAGAAAAGTTAATAATCACTCTATCTGGGTGGAAAATTTTTATCATAATGGAGAAAAACACCTACAAGGACAAAAAACCATAACTTTGTTGATGCAATATCAAATGATTATGTCACATGAACTTCGTATGCCAAGAGATTTGATAATCCTATCTTATCTAAATGCCAGCTCAGCTTAAATTTTCGAGAACAGACATGAATGAACAAAAGTCCTCCAGCAACAACTACCAGCATGCTAGTAACTTAGAACTCAACAAAATAAAGTTAAAAAAGCATTATATTGTTGGAAAAACTACTATCAGGTAGAATTTCAAAATATCTGTTGAAATTGCACCGAAGCAGCCATGAGAAATGAATTTCCTTGATTGCATGATCCAGTGCCTGGTTTTGTAAACCTACTCCAATTTTGATCCTCTTGAAGAACCTAAAATAGACAGAGTTGGGATCAACAGCAAAATAGAGTTTATTTTTGCCCCTTGCAAAACATTATAGAAAGTGAAGTAATTATATTGCAATAAAGAGTAGAAGGTAGACACTGTTGAAAATGAATAATTACTTGGTAATCAACAAAATAACTAAGTACTGCATTCAAAAGAATGCAGGCTAAAATTACTTCAAATAGTGCCACTATGTATTTCTTACTTAGGACATCAAAGATAGGGGGGTTGGTATGAGATCGAGACACAAAGAACTGAAAGAAGTGATCGGCAGAACAAAAGAAATCATAACGAGTCTCAAATCGCAAAGCAGTAGATAGGTTGCTGGGTGAGAGAAGAAACAATGAATGAGGTTGGTTTTCAGAATGGGATCACATCGATTAGTTGGAATGCTAAGATTAAGCTTAAATATAAGTGGCAGATGTCACAGCGGAAACCATGACAAAATTGATTTGGCAGAATGATAATTTGTGATGGAGGACTTTTCTTCCATTATTATCTTTTTTTCCTTAGGATTGGAAGGAGGTGTTTGCACCAGGATTTAAAGAGTCAAAAATAAATTGGGCTGACTATGACACATTGAATAGAGATTAGTTGATGATGATGGTCATCATGGTGTTGGTATCAATATAATCATGCAACAAGTACACTGATGTAAAACTTCAAAGCAAATAAATATCTTGAATTTAATGGACTTATGTTTGCGGTATCGAGGATATTAAGATGATACCCTTAATAATAAACCATTAAACCATTGCTGTCATATAAGTAGCATAACAAGTTTAGTACTTAGTAATCACTTGAGTATGAGAAAATAAACTCTCTAACTCTAGAACCAGTGCAGTTTTTCTATATCTATCTATATGTCTAACTACCTGAATCAAATTTCTCAAAGAATAGGCACTGCAAATTTGATGTAACGACAATCTATTCATTCCAGAACCAGAGCGGTTAAACAATTTGGGATTTTTCATAATTTTCCATTCCTCAGAGACTAAATCATTGGGCACACTGTTTCTGAGTAACGATTTCGGGTATTCATTCAACTCCTATCCCTCTCAATTTCACAGTCCCAAGTAACCTTAAAGCACCTACTAATCTTAGTTTCTAGTCATATGAACCAAGGACAGACTATTTCCAGTTCTAACCTCATTTAGTATATAGCATTTAGTAAATGTGTTAGAATGGGATAGGAACAAAACATGAGTTTTATAAATCAAACAAGATACGAGGATTTAGTTCCATTAGAACTTTAGAAGGAAAATGGAGGAACCAAACAGAGATTGTCTATTCTGCCAGAAAACCAAACACTACCGAAGTTGTTTTAAAAGAACATAATCCAGCTCCTGTCCCTCCCTGTTTAACTTCCAAAACTAATATATACCAGAGCAAATAACCTAAACTATCATCATCACCAATCCATGCCTTGTGCCTCAATATAAAAAGAAACACAATCCCAAGATAAATTCAACCAACAATTAATCTACAAAAAAGAAAAACTAAGTAAAGTTTTAAAAATTAAGTTATATACTAATAAATTAAGGGGGCGTTTGGCAAAGCTCATAGAGAGCTTATACGAGCTTATGAAATTAATCTTGTAAAAATAGCTTATAATCTTTATGTAAGGACGTTTTATCTTATTTTAATAAGCTTGTCATAGAAGCTTCTGAAAATAAGCTTTGTTTAACTTACTCAAAATAAGCTAAGTGCCTGATTAAGCTACTTAAGCCAAACACACCCTAAATTGAGGGACACATTGTTTCATGATCATGAATTTGGTATTCATTCGACACCTATCCCTCCCACTTTCACGTCCAAAATCAATCAAAACATTGCAAACATACACTATTATCATAACCAATCATCGCCTTATGCCTCAACATAAAAACAAGGGTTGTGTTAAGGATTGTCCTTAGAGCACTCTGTGAGGAATACAAATAGAGTAACTTATTATTGAAAAACTAAGTCCAACACTTCTTCATATACAAAATACATCATTTCCCTATGCAAAACTATATCTTTTATCTCCTTAAACAATGTCCTAAGAGCACTTGATAACATTTCCCTAAAAATAAACACAATCACAATTAAAAATCAACCCGCAATTAAGCTTTAAAAAAAAACATCACAAATTAAAAACAAGAAAGGATATATTAAAATTGAAGTGATAATGATAAATTAAGTATTACATCTTTTAGCTTTCAAATGCTGTTCCAAGAAATCGCCGCTTTACGCTTGTTCCTATTCTTCCACACATCGCTATTCCTCTTCCAATTCCGCACCTGCAACAATCCTTCCTCCCCTTTCACACGCCCCGCCAAGAATTCAGGCTTCGCCGCCACCACCGCCATCCTCGGCACCCCAAGAGAATGCGACTCCGCTTCAGGTTTAATTCCTCCCTTTGCCTTAAACGTAGAGAGAAAAACATCCCTCGCGGTTGTCCCCACGCGCTGCGGTAACACCGTATTAAACGCGAACGCGCCGCGGATGCCGCTGTTCGCGGGTTCCACTTGGAGGAACTTGGTTGCGGCGGAGGAGGGATCCGCCGGCGTGGTGGTGTGGCGGTGGCGGGGTGGTTGGGGCTTAACGCCGTGGAGCCAGCGGATGAGGGCGATGTTGGAGGAGCGGTTAGGGTCGTACTCGATCCTCTCGACGACGCCCATTGAGGAAGGAACGTTTCGTTTGAGGTCGATGGTTCGTTGCAACCGTTTGGCGCCGCCGCCGCGGTGGAAGGAGGTGATTCGGCCGGAGGAGTTGCGGCCGGCGGTTTTGGCGGTGCCGAAGGTGAACTGCCTGAGTGATCTCTTCACAGTTGAAGACATTTTGTTTCTTTCTGTGTTTAAGTTTTGAGCTTCAAAACCTGATTGTTACTAGGAGGTTTCTATCATCTACCCTAGTTATGCTACTAGCACTATTTTTTTTTAAGGTATATTAAAATTTTGAGTGAAGAGGCACTTTGCTCTTTGTCGATTTTGCACGATACTAATTTGGTCTTTGACAATTCATAATACCACATCTAGTCCCTAAAAAAAATATTTCATACCAATTTTGTCCATAACCGGCCTTTTTTCCATACAAATTTCGTCCCTCAAGATTTTCTTCCATACCAACTTGATCCCTCAATTTTAAGGATCAAATTGGTACATCTGAAAATCTTGAGGGATTAAATTGATATGAAAATAAGTTGAGGGACCAAATTGGTATGAAAATGTTTTTTTGAGAGACTAAATGTGGTATTATGAATTGTCAGGGATTAAATTGATACTGTGCAAAATCGACATGACCAAAGTGGATCTTCACTCTAAAATTTTTAACCCTCCTATGCTTCAACTTAGGTTTTTTTTTAAATATTTTTTTATTCTATGTTTTAGATTATGATATTGTTCAATAATTTAAAAAAAAAATTATGATTCTAAAATATTATAAAAAAAAAGTTTATCTAAATTTAGAGGCTAAAAACTTAGGTAAGAATTTTTTAATGTAAAACTAATATTTTCGTCCTCTAAACTATTTAATCATAAAAATAGTCTTTTATTTTAAATGGATCTTAAAATCCATTTTTCATGGTATAATTTTTTTAAAAAAACAATGAATGAGTTTTTTTAGATCTTTACATTTTGAACGTAATAATTAAATTAAGAATTTTGGGTGAGAATCGATAAAGTTATGATGAGAAAAAAAGTTTTAGGACCAAATTGAAAAATTAACACTTTTAAGATGAAATTGAATCTTTGTTGTGAGAATGGCCAAAATCAACAAGGTTGTTGTTCGTCTCATGGCTCTTGCAAAGAGTAAAGTCGACGAATCGACTGGGTCTCCAAGCGTTGCGGCCTCTAGCGAGGCTACTCCCTCTGCCACAGCTGAAGTGGTGCCACCTCCTACTACCGAGGAGGTGTTAAACACGTCGACACCTTCTAATCATGCCGACGGTATTGCCATCGCCGTGCCCCTCGTCAATGTTGATGATGAAGAAGATGAAGCTAATAATGCACCTTTGGCTAAGAGGGCCAGGATTGACAAGGGCAAGGGCAAAGCGATCGACCTACTGAAGCCGATCTCGGACAAGAGGCCATTTGGGTTTGATGTTTATGATCCTGCGGAGCAGACTGTGTGGGCTCGGAAGCTGCAGGAAAAATTTGTGGATATGGTCTACACTCTTAACGACAAGAAGAGGCTCTTGGACCAGACAACCAACACCTTCAAGAACAATGGTCGTATTCTTGGTAAGGATTAGGGGTGGCAATGGGGAACGCCATTCGGGGATCCCCGCGGGGAACGCCCCGTTCGGGTCCCCGATTTCGGGGATTTTTCCCCGTCGGGGTCGGGGATGGGGGGGATTTTTCCCCCGTACAGATTTCGGGGCGGGGAATGGGATAGGTCCCCCCGTCCCCGTGGGGCCCCTTTCCCTGCCTATTTTACATATACACCCTTAGTTTTTAACTTTTATGTAATTAAAAGAATTGGTTTTTTTGGTAATTTCACCTTTCAACCCTAATTCAACTATATACCAGCACTGCAGCAGTCATTCGCCCATTCCACTTTCAACTAAATCCCTAATTTCTTCTTCTCCTTCACCGTGCTGATTCACTCTTTCGCCGCACCTTTCTCTTCTCAGTCCTCCTTCACCGTGCGACTCCTCCAGCCTCCGCCCAGACCGCGCCGCCCCTTTCTCTTCTCAGTTCTTCCTATCGCGACTCCTCACTGTTCTGCCACTGTTCTTCTCAGTTCTTCTCAGCTCGTCACTGTTCCGCCAGTCCGCCAGCCCCTGTGGCTTTGCCTGTTTTATAAAGCCTGCCTTTACTATCAAAAAAAAGTTTGTAATTGTCTAATTTTAAAACAAATATTAACCTTTTGATTATTTTTATTCTATTTCTTAGATTGAATTATTTGACTTTTAATGATTATTTTTAAGTACTATGCATCTTTTGAAAATACTATTAAGCAGGGTTAATTTTATGACGAGTCAAATGGAAATTACGATTTTTTTTAAAAAAATTCGCGTATGTTTGGGGACCCCGTGGAGACCGTGGGGAATGGGGATGGGGAACAATTTCTACCCGAGATGGGGTTTAGGGATGGGGATAGGGGAGGAATGGGACCCGAGGATGGGGAATGGGAAAGTACCCCCCGCCCTATCCCCGCCCCGTTGCCATCCCTAGTAAGGATATGCTGAGGTCGGCCAGTTATGCCTTCCACCTTGCCGAGCACGCTGAGGATATCTGTGCAGCTCTGTCACCTGCCGAGAGGGAGAAACGGAGGGCCACTGACCTCCGGGAGGAGGTTCTGCTTGGACAGATTAAGGAGTATCAGGCGGGCAACCAAGCGTTAACGGATGCAAATTCTGAGCTTCAAAGGGCTCTTGCGGAAGCTGAGAAAAGTAAAGGTATGGCGGAAGAAGCCAGGGAAGCTGCTGAGAAGGCTAGGGAAGCTGTTGAGAAGGCCAGAGAGGATGCAGACAGGGAGAAGGCCGAGGTGGAAGGGTCACTACAAACTACTTGGGATGAATTGGCCGAGGCTCGTTGTCGAATTACCAACCTGGAAGGGGTTCAAGGGCAATTATCTGAATCCGAGAACACTGCGTCTCGGCTACAAAGCGAACTTGAGAAGATGCTTCGGAAGGCGTTGAAGCACAAGGTTCAGGCCAAGAAGAACTACTTCAATTGGGATCATTCGACCACGAACTCCTTTGTCAATGCTGTCCAACAACTAAGCCTTCTAAATCCTGGTATTCGGGTTAGGGGGACGTATCCAACCTATGTGGGGTTTTAGATGGCCGCATTATTGACTATGGTCGAGGGAATGTGGAGGTGGACCTGACTGCTCCTAATCTTCCAAATCCATTGGACTTGGCTGAGGAAGGAGAAGTTGATTTTGATGACTCATCCATTATTCTTTCAGATGATGAGTGATCGAGGCCGTACCCGATCAAAATAAAAGGTGTTTATTCTGTAGTACTAGGAAGGTGATCCTAGGTCGTTTCCCAGCGAATATCGGTCTAGGCAAAGTATCAAACACGTAGTGTGCAGTAAAATGGGGGGGGGGGGGGTTTGTGTGTGACAAATGTGAATAACAAAACATAAACAGAATATAAAAACTAAGAAAATCAGAAACAAAAGCGGGCAAACCCCTTTGGTTACGTACACTACTCAATCCTAGCTCACTAAAGATCGATTCCTCTCCTCTCCTCTGTCCAACTCGTGATAACCAAATACTAAGCGAAAATTCAGTTATCACTCCAAACCCTAACTTCTAATTAAGCATCAGAAACCAGAATTGGAGTTTTTACGAGTTAATACAAATTAAGCATTTATATTCATGTATTATCTCTACGAAATGGAATTAAGCAAACCACTACACATCGATAAACATGAAAACAGAGAAGAGAAAACGAAATTGCATTAATAACAAGAGCTCAAGAGTAGATAATACAATACCAAAGGGATTAACCCTTGAAGTCTAGCCTTCCATGGCCATAAATGAAGAAAAACGAGTAGAAATGGGGAAGAACAAAACCCTAGCAGCCACCACCACTTGGGAGAGCCAAGAGAGAAGTTCTAACCTAGAGAGAGAGTGAGAAATCTGAAATGGGAGTATGTTCTTGGGGGTTACACGAATTTCCCCTCTTTAGTCATGAAAATGGGCCTAAAACATGGGCCCAAGTCCTAAGAAACACTATTCTGAAAATTACAATTAAAAAGGGACCTAAATGCAAATTACAATCTTCACTTCAATGCTTCAATCTTCATTTTCAAACTTCCCAAAGTGTCCTTGTGCCAAATATTACCTGAAAATAGAAATAGAATTAATTAGGCTAAATAATCCCAAATTAAACAATATTCGGAATATTAGTCCAATAAACTCAAAATCACTAAATTAAGCTAATCAATGTCAAATGGGCAACAAGTATCAATAATAGGAGTAAAATAATGCAAGGAATAATGGGAAATAAAAATGCTCATCAAATACCCCCACACTTATCCTTTTGCACTCCTGGGCAAAACCAAAAGATAGGACTATGAAGATCAATATGCACCAAAGTGAATCATGCAACAAGATGACTACAACTAAGAAATGCAAACCTAAGAGATTACATACTTCACAATGAATTCTAGGAAATGCAAAGAAATGGGCAAAATCAAGCACACAAAATGGTTAAGGATCAAAGAGTCAAAGCATCCGCGAACATCATCCAATTACTTCATGTATGCAAAGAAACCAATGACATCAAGAGGATAGTCACAAAGATGATAGAAACTCACAAGGATCACTCAAAAGTGTTTACACTCAAGTGTTTGGGGTAATCATTATTTACACTCAAGGCACATCATGAAAAACAAACACAACCATAAGCTTGACAAGCCTCTAACATCAACCATCAACACACATGCACAAAATGATCAAAAGGTCTTTTAAGGGTTGTAATGGGGCCAAGGACAAGGTAGGATAAAAATATGGGAATGTAGCTAAAACCAAGGGAATAGAGGAGCAATGGGGAATAAGTAAAAAGTAAGCAAAATCCACCCCAAAATCAACAACCACTAATTCCAATCCTCTTTGCCTCAACAACTTTTTATTCACTTTTTTTTTTCTTTTTTTTTTCTCTTCTTTTCTTTTTTCTTTATTTTTGCATTTTTTTTTGTATTTTTGTCTTCTATTTTTTTTTTTGTTTTTGAGAGATATACAAAAAGAAAAGAAGAAACAACACAAATGGCATGAAGATGAAGCCATAACTATAACAACCAATGAGGCAAAACCAAGAACTCAACCAATTAAAGCATAAAGCACACTTCTTACCTAATACCCATTCCCAAAACAATTCCAAAGCTCCAAAATTCCCTAAGGTTAGGACAATCATGGTTTTTCAGTCATAGGCTTGTAATGAGCTAAAGAACAAGGAAAGGGATAAAAAGGCTCAAAGGGGCTAGCAAAGGATACATTCATTCAAGGTAGGCTCATATGGCTAGTAGCTTATTCAAGAAAGAAAGTGCCTAAATCATTTCAAAATGTGCATGAGCAATCAAGTATCAACAAGAGTCAAGTCAAGTTCTAGAGTGCAAGTAATCCAGAGTGCAATCACACATGAAAGAGAATTAGGTGGCATATATAGCAATCCACCCACAATTAAGGCTCAAATCCTCACAAAAGGGACAATTCTATCACAGTGTTACCACCTCTTAATTATCAAAAGCAACTTTACACACAGAAATGCATGAATTCAGACACAAGATACCAAAACTCTACTAAAATGAAGCAAAAACATGCAAGAAAATGCCCAAAACTAAGCAAAACCTAAAAAAAATCAAAGCAAAATATGCAACCTAAACTACTCTCCCCCCACAGTTAAATCACACATTGTCCTCAATGGAACACAAATAGCAGAATCAGACAGATATAGACAAGTGTAATAAAAAGAGTAAGGAAGGAGAAAAGGAGACTCCCTAAGTCATGGTTGTTCAAAAGTGGGGTCGACCAATGAGGCCTCCTCCACAGGTGCATCATCCAAAGAAGGGGTGGTTAGGAAAGGCTTGAGTCGGTGGCCATTGACTTTGAAGCTCTTGTTCGTGGACTCACTCTTGATCTCCACAGTGCCATAAGGAAACACCTAGGTGACTACAAACGGTCCAATCCATTTAGAGCGGAGCTTTCCACTCATGAGTCCAAGCCTAGAGTTGTAGAGCAAAACTTTTTGACCAACCAAGAACTCCTTTCTGGAAATGGAGTTATCATGAAGCTTCTTGGTCTTCTCTTTGTAGAATTTGGAGTTCTCATAGGCCTCCAAGCGGATCTCATCTAGCTCACTCAACTGCAGCTTCCTCTCCTCACCCGCTTGATCAAGAGCTAAGTTACATTGCTTCACAGCCCAATATGCACGGTGCTCTATCTCCACAGGCAGGTGGCACGCCTTACCAAAGACAACCCGATAGGGTGACATCCCTATGGGTGCTTGTAAGCGGTCCGATGGGCCCACAGAGCATATTCCAATCGTGTGCTCCAATTCTTTCTATTAGGCTTCACCATCTTCTCCAAAATCCGCTTGATCTCTCTATTTGAAATCTCAGCTTGCCCGTTGGTTTGGGGGTGATAGGGTGTAGAAACTTTGTGCACAACCCCATACTTCTTGAGCAAAGCTTGCATGGATCTATTGCAGAAGTGTGTGCCTTGGTCACTGACTATGGCTCTAGGTATGCCAAACCTGCAAAGGATATTAGACCTGACAAAATCTACAACAACCTGAGCATTATTAGTCCTGGTGGCCTTAGCTTCCACCCATTTGGATACGTAATCCACAGCAAGTAAGATATAATAAAAACCAAAAGAAACAGGAAAGGGGCCCATGAAATCTATACCCCAGACGTCAAACACCTCACAAAACAACATAGGTTGTTGCGACATCTGTTGCCTCCAAGATAGGGCGCCTCCTGCTCTTTGACACTGCTCACACGAGCTGCAGATGTTGCTCGCATCCTTGAAAATGGTAGGCCAATAAAATCCAGAATCCAGCACCTTTCGTGTTGTCCTTTGAGTACCAAGGTGGCCTCCCACTGGTGAAGCATGGCAAAATTGGAGAACCGATTGGATCTCCTGGTCCGGAATGCACCTGCGAATGACCTGATCACTGCAAAAACGCCATAAATAGGGGTCATCCCATACATAATGCTTGGCATCGCTCTTTAATTTGTCTCTTTGAGCTTTGGATGCCAAGGCAGGAAAAACAGAAGCAACCAGATAATTAACAATGTCTGCAAACCAAGGAGTTTGTTGAAGGGGATGGGAAACATGTAAAGATAAAAGCTGCTCATCCGGGAAGTCATCCCGGATAGGAAATGCATCCTCCTCTCTCTCTATCCTGCTCAAGTGGTCTGCGACAAGGTTATGCGCACCACTCCGATCCTGAATCTCAAGATCAAACTCCTGGAGGAGCAACATCCACCTAATCAACCTAGGTTTGGAATCTGTCTTTTTCAAAAGATACTTCAGAGCAGCATGATCAGTGTACACTACAACCTTAGAACCAAGCAAATATGATCTAAACTTGTCAAGTGCAAAAACAATAGCCAAAAGTTCTTTTTCAGTTGTTGTGTAATTAACCTGTGCTGCATCTAAAGTCCTAGAAGCATAATAAATCACATGCGATAGCTTACCAACCCTTTGGGAGAGAACTGCTCCCAAAGCATAATTTGAAGCATCAGTCATGAGCTCAAATGGGAGGGTCCAATCAGGTGGTTGGATGATGGGAGTGGTGGTCAGTGCTTTCTTCAATTCATCAAATGCCCTCTTGCATTGGTCTCCAAATTCCCATGAGGCATCCTTTTGAAGCAACTTGGAAAGAGGAAGGGCAATGTTGCTAAAGTTCTGAATAAACCTGCGATAGAAACCTGCATGACCAAGAAAAGAACGCACCTCTCGCACGCAAGAGGGGTAAGGCAAATGTGATATTACATGCAGCTTAGCAGGGTCAACTTCTATGCCCTTGTGCGAAACAATGTGCCCTAAGACTATGCCTTGTTCTACCATGAAGTGGCATTTTTCAGAATTCAAGACAAGGTTAGTCTCAATGCACCTGTTAAGCACCTTAGTCAAATTATCAAGACATGCATCAAATGAGGAGCCATAAACACTAAAATCATCCATGAAGACTTCTATGCAATGCTCGAGCAAGTCAGCAAAAATACTCATCATACATCTTTGAAATGTGGCAGGAGCATTGCATAGGCCAAAAGGCATCTTTCTATATGCAAATGTGCCAAAAGGACAGGTAAATGCTGTCTTATGTTGGTCCTCTGGTGCAATACAAATTTGAAAATAACCAGAGAATCCATCTAAGAAGCAATAATGAGATTTACCTGCCAGGCGCTCCAACATCTGATCAATGAAGGGGAGAGGGAAATGATCCTTGCGAGTCGCCTGGTTGAGCTTTCTGTAATCAATGCAGACTCTCCAACTGTTCTGCACTCTAGTGGGAATCAGCTCATCCTTCTCATTTTTGACAACCGTGACACCAGACTTCTTGGGGACAACTTGCACCGGGCTCACCCAAGTGCTATCTGAAATTGGGTAGATGATACCCGCTTGGAGCAGCTTGGTGACCTCTTTCTTAACCACATCAAGAATCTGGGGATTCAATCGTCTTTGGGGTTGTCTCACTGGTTTAGCCCCATCCTCCAACAAAATGCGGTGCATGCACATGGAGGGGCTAATTCCAGGAATATCCGCTAAAGTCCATCCAATTGCCCTCTTGTTCTTTCTTATCACATCCAGCAGTTTCTCTTCTTGATCAACAGAAAGTGAGGTAGAGATGATCACTGGGAGTTTCTGCTCATCCTCCAAGTAAGCATATTTGAGATGAGGAGGGAGGGGCTTCAGGTCTAATGAGGGTGCCTGCATAATAGATGGAACTAAAGGGACAGCAGAAATGGATTCTGCTGCCTGCACCTGAACAAGTGAATCAGACTCATGTAGGATTCTCATGTTTTGATGCTAACAATCTCTCTCCAAGCAACAACATTGGCAACAAGCAAGCTACACCACATGAAGATTAGAATTAGGATTTTTATTAATTCTATTTCAATGTAATCTTTATTTTATGCAATGCATCTCATTGGTGTGGGTAGCTTAGGTGATTTTAAGAATATTTAAATAATGTCTGATTAAGAGTGAAGATACTTTAAATCTTGATTAAATAGCTTGTGAAAATCATTTTAGAAAAACTTTGTTTTTATTCAGATTCTGATCAGTTTACTCGAGTAATGAGTATTGGTTCACTCGAGTAATTTATGTTCTGACAGGTTAATCGAGTAATGGTTTACACATCACTCGAGTAACTTAATCTGACATGTTTCACTCGAGTGACGTTGTTTGGTTTACTCGAGTAATTCAATCAGTGTTGGGAAAATTTTAAAAGGACTTAATTTTCTCTTTCAAAGTAATAGACATTCATTCTTACAATTTTCTAATACACTTTGAAAAGTAATTCAAGAGCTATTTTACATCTTTCAAGAGCTATCAAGATTCAACAAAGAACTTTTCATTCTTCACTCTATTTTCTATCATTGTTCAAATATTCTTGAGATCATATTTTTGTTCTTAGTGGTTGTTGAAGATTTGCAATTTGTGATTGCATCATTGAAGTTTCAACACAAGTGAAGAATCTCACAAGGAAGACTTTGAGGATCAAATCAAAGCAAGAAAAGAGGATTGGTTGGAAGCATCTTCAATCAATTAGCAAGGAAATCTAGAATACTCAAAAGGGGTAGATTAGATCAAAGTGTTTGGTACACACTTTGAGTTGGGTTTTAAGATAGGAGAACTAAGAATCTAGTTGCATCTTAAAACATTGTAAAATCTACATTTGAAGATTTCTAGTGAAGAATCTCTCTTGATTTAAGAGGGGACTGGAGTAGCTTTCAAGTGGGTGAAAGTGAACCAGGATAAATCCTTGTGTCTCTTTTATTTTCATTCCTTGTATTTCATTAATTCATTAACATTTGCATTTTTAGGTTAGAATTGGGGTTTTCTTAATTCTACTCAATTGATCTAAAATTGCATGTTAATATTACTTGAAATTGTTCATATTAATCATTCATAATTTGTTGAATCATCATAGCATTGTTATTCTTGAAGAACTCCATTGAAAACAAAGTTTTAAATTGAATTTTACCCAGTTTACTCGAGTAAAGTTCTTGTCACTCGAGTAATCTGCTTTCAGTTTATAAACATTACTCGAGTAGGTTTTCTGTTACTCGAGTGATTTAAAATTTGCTTTCGTAATACTCGAGTGATTTGCTGAATACTCGAGTGAAATTATTTTTGGTTGCGTATTACTCGAGTGAAGGCTTGAGTTACTCGAGTAATCTGAACTGAATTCTTAAGAAAATTTATTTTCATAAAACCATTCTCTTAGGCGGACGAAAAATCTGTAATAAGGCTTCAATATTCTATTCACCCCCCCTCTAGACTATATTGAGCCGCTTGTTGGTTTCCAACAAGTGGTATCAGAGCTCGGACGAAAAAATCCGAGCCTTAAAAAGCTTTTTCGAAAAGATCCTTTTTACTTGGAAACAATGGGCTCAATTTCAAATCCTTTCGGTGGTGAAGGAACTTCCATTAATCGTCCTCCACTATTTAGTGGTGAGGGTTACGCTTATTGGAAGGTCCGCATGAAAATTTTTATTCAAGCCATAGATATGGAAATTTGGAACGCCATAGAGAATGGACCTTTTGTTCCTCAAACGAAAGTAAATGATGTTGTTTCAATTAAACCTCAATCGAGTTGGGACAATGATGATAAGAAGAAAGTTGCATTTGATTTAAAAGCTAAAAATATCATCACGTCCGCTCTTTCTTATGATGAGTTCTTTCGAGTATCTCAATGTGTTGATGCTAAACAAATGTGGGACACATTACAAGTCACACATGAGGGCACTTCGGAGGTTAGAAGGGCTAGGCTAAATACACTCATGCATGAATATGAACTCTTTCGTATGTTACCTAATGAAAACATAGGTGACATGCAAAAGCGGTTCACTCATATCATTAATCATCTTTCTGCACTTGGAAAAGTTATATCTAATGGTGAAGTTGTTAATAAGATTTTGAGATGTCTTAGCAGGGAATGGCAACCTAAGGTGACGGCCATTATGGAAGCTAGAGACGTGGATCAAATTGATTTAGCAACTCTATTCGGAAAGCTTCAAGAGCATGAAATGGAGCTTGGACGGTTATCCATGAATGAAGATGCCGATAGGAAGAAAAAGGGGATAGCTCTTAAATCAACTTCAAAATCCCTTAAGGCACAAGAGGAAAACTTTCAAGTGGATGACTCGGACTCCGATATAGATGATGAGACCCTTGGCTTGCTAGTTAAAAAGCTTGGTAGGTTCCTTAAGAAAAAGGGGAACTTTAATAGAAATAGACAAAGAGATTCTAAGGACTCACAACCAAGAAATAAGACTAACAAGGATCACATCAAGTGTCATGGATGTGGAAAGCTTGGTCACTATCGATCGAATTGTCCAACTCATTCTAAGAAGTCGGAAGGTGACAACTCAAAATTCAATTCTTCTAAAGGAAAAAGGGCTTACATAGTATGGGATGAAGTGGAGAGTCAATCAACATCTAGCTCATCGGATGATGAAGAACTTGCAAATCTATGTTTAATGACAAAGCTTGATGAAGAGGAATCTTCGAGCATTAAATCAAGTGAGAACGTCAATGAGGTAGATTATCTTTCCGATGCTAGCTCAAGTTCTAATTCTCCTTCATTCAATGAATTGTACAATGTGTATGTAGAGATGCATAAAGAGTTGAAGAAACTTGCTAAAATAAATGTTGAAAGAAAGAATTTCATAATGAAGCAACATGAAAAGATAATTGAACTTCAAAAAGATTTAGAAGAACTTAAGCTTCAAAATGAAACTCTAGAACTCATTTATGCAAACTCTACATGCAATTGTGAATTGAAATCAAATGAGACTCCATCTTGTGAAAATTGCAAGTCTTTGGAAAAAGAAGTTTTTAATTTGAATGATCGACTTGCAAGGCTCATGAAAGGAGATACTTCTTTAGATCATTTGCTTTCAACTCAAAGGAACAATAGCAATAGATCCGGTCTTGGCTATACCAAACCTAAGAAACGCAATTATCGCAAAGTTGGTGGATTTTCAAAGAATAAGATTTCTAAAAACCCAACTTGTCATTATTGTGGAATCTTTGGGCATACCACGAATAAATGTAATATAAAGAAATTTGGTATACCAAGCGGTGAATATATTTGGATTGTTAAGGGGACTTCTCCTCATGCTAACAACAAAGGACCCAAGACCACTTGGGTACCTAAGTCAACCAAATGATATCTTTCTTGTAGGTGTGTCTTCGAACCAAAGAGCGAAAATGGTACTTGGATAGTGGTTGTTCGAGACACATGACGGGAGACAAAACGCACTTCATGGAACTTACTCCAAAAAAATGATGGATTTGTGACATACGGCGACAACAACAAGGGCAAAATTCTAGGAGTCGGGAAAATCGGTAACGTATCTAATCTTGTCATAGAAAATGTCCTATACGTAGAAGGCTTAGAACACAACTTGCTTAGTATAAGCCAACTATGTGATATGGGCAATTATGTGACATTTACTCCGGAATTATGCTTCATTAAGTCTTCTATAGATGATAGTGTTAAGTTTGTTGGTCGTCGCTCTAATAACACTTACTTAATTGATTTGGATGAGATAACTTCACTATTTTCAAAATGTTTCAAATCTTTTGATGATGAAATTCGTCGTTGGCATAGACGAATTGCTCATGTGAATGTGAATCAATTGAACAAACTTTTGCGAAAAGATTTAGTGATTGGTTTGCCTAAACTAAACTTTAAGCTTGATGGCATTTGTGACTCTTGTCAAAAGTGCAAGCAAGTTAAAAGTTCTTTTAAACCTAAAAATGTGATAAGCACAACAAAGCCTTTGGAGCTAATCCATATGGATTTGTTTGGCCCTTCACAAATTAAAAGTTTAGGTGGCAATTACTATGGATTTGTTTTAGTAGACGATTTTACTAGATTCACATGGACTTTATTTTTATCCGCAAAAAGTGAAGTTTATAAATGTTTTAAAAAATTTGCCAAACTCATCCAAAATCAACTAAGTTTGAAAATTGTGTCTATTAGAAGTGATCACGGAGGTGAGTTTGAAAACAATAGGATTGATGCGTTTTGTGATAAGTTTGGTATTGATCATCAATTTTCGGCCCCTAGGACTCCGGAGCAAAACGGAGTTGTAGAAAGGAAAAATAGAATATTAGTGGAACTTGCTCGTACTATGTTGATAGAATCAAATGTTCCTAAATATTTTTGGGCTGATGCGGTAAACACCGCTTGCTATGTGCTTAATAGGGTTCTTATTCATCCGCATTTAAATAAAACACCTTATGAACTTTTAAAAGGGCGAAAGCCAAATATCTCACATTTTCATGTTTTTGGTTGTAAGGTGTTTGTTTTAAATAACGGAAAGGAACCGGTCGGCAAGTTTGACTCTAAAGCCGACGAAGGCATATTCATAGGTTATTCAACTCATAGCAAAGCATATAGAGTCTACAATAAAAGAACATTAACCGTTGAGGAATCCGTGCATGTTGTATTTGATGAATCTTCGAAAGGAGATTGTGTTGTTTCTTGTGATGATTATATAGGTACATTTTTGGATCATGAGAATTCAACACCACAACAAATGGAAGAGAATCAAAATGAAGATCGAGAGGTGCAAGCACAAGATAAAGACTTAGCACAAGAGATACAACCTCAATTACCAATAGCTTGGAAGTCCAACAAAAATCATCCGATTTCTAATATCTTAGGTGACATTGCGAAGGGAGTGGTAACCCGACGCACTTTAAATAATTTTTGTTATTATGTTGCCTTTGTATCTCAAATAGAACCTAAGAATATCAAAGAGGCTCTTCAAGATGATCATTGGATTATGGCCATGCAAGAAGAATTAAATCAATTTGAAAGAAACCAAGTTTGGGAGCTTGTGCCAAAACCCGATGATCGTCCTGAAATTGGTACTCGGTGGGTATATAGGAATAAGTTAGATGAATCGGGTATTATTGTTAGGAATAAAGCTAGGTTGGTAGCACAAGGTTATAGTCAAGAAGAAGGAATCGATTACGATGAGACATATGCTCCCGTTGCTAGATTAGAAGCTATTCGTATTCTTCTCGCTTTTGCTTCAATTATGAATTTTAAATTGTTTCAAATGGATGTTAAGAGCGCCTTTCTTAACGGATACATTCAAGAGGAAGTTTATGTGTCACAACCTCCCGGATTCGAGAGTTTTGAGCATCCGGACTACGTTTTCAAACTGAAAAAGGCTTTGTACGGTTTGAAACAAGCTCCTAGAGCTTGGTACGACCGACTAAGCAATTTTTTATTACAAAAAGGTTTTAAACGAGGCACTGTTGACACTACACTTTTTATTGAACGTTCCGGTAAGGATATTTTATTGGTTCAAATATATGTTGACGATATTATATTTGGTGCTACTAACGATAACTTGTGTAAGAAGTTTTCAGAATTGATGCAAAGTGAATTCGAGATGTCGATGATGGGAGAGCTTACATTCTTTCTTGGCCTTCAAATAAAGCAGCTTAATGATGGCATTTATATTCATCAGAGTAAATATTGTAGAGAGCTTCTCAAACGTTTTGGAATGGATTCGTGCAAATCCGCTTCTACACCAATGAGCGTTGCATGCTACCTAGATCAAGATGAGGCTGGAAAAGCGGTAGAGGTAACGAAGTATCGTGGTATTATTGGTAGTTTGTTATACTTAACTGCATCTAGGCCTGATATCATGTTTAGTGTATGTATGTGTGCACGTTTTCAAGCAAAACCGAAAGAGTCGCATCTAACTGCTGTCAAAAGAATAATGAAATACTTAAAGGGTACAACGAATACTGGACTTTATTATCCTAGGGATGCTTTTCTAAAACTTATAGGATATTCGGACTCTGACTTTGCCGGTTGTAAAGTTGAGCGAAAAAGTACAAGCGGAACATGCCATTTAATTGGTAATTCACTTGTATCGTGGTTTTCTAAAAAGCAAAATTGTGTAGCTTTATCAACCGCGGAGGCCGAATACATAGCTGCAGGTAGTTGTTGTGCTCAAATTTTATGGATGAAGCAACAATTATCTGACTTTGGTTTAAATTTAACAAATATCCCTATAAAGTGTGATAACACTTCGGCAATTAATTTGACTAAAAATCCAGTATTACACTCAAGGACAAAGCATATTGAAATTAGGCATCACTTTTTGAGAGATCATGTTCAAAAAGGTGATTGTGTTATAGAGTTTGTTCAAACTTCGGATCAATTAGCTGATATCTTTACAAAACCATTACCAAGGGACACATTTTATAAGATTCGAAGAGAACTTGGTATTTTTGATGAATTAACTATTAGCTAATTGTATTTGATGCTTTTTATACTCACCTTCAAGCCTATTTCAATGTGACTTGTATTTTGAGTTGTTGTATCTTATTAAAGTGTTTATCATTTTTTTTATGCAGTTATGTGTGTATGTTTTCTATAATATGCTAATTGCTTTATTTGTATGTGTGTTACTTGCTACATGCTAAGTGTTTCTCTGTGTTTGTGCATGAAAAATGATTGTGCATGAAAAATTGAAATTTTTGAAATTCTGGACAGTTCACTCGAGTAACAGAAATTTCACTCGAGTAATTTTAAAAACTCTTTCGTATTACTCGAGTAATTCTGTCTGTCACTCGATTAATTTTAAAATGACTTGCGTATCACTCGATTAAGTTCATCCATCACTCGAGTAAAATCTTTTTATCTTTCGGCATACTCGAGTAACATACTCTTTCACTCGAGTACTGCTCGAATCACTCGAGTAACGTATGAACATTACTCGAGTAACTTACGTGATTTTAAAAGCTGAACTGTTGAAATCTGCATCATTTTCCCGATTTTTTCTCTCTCTTGTTCGTCTTTCTCTCTTCTCTCTCATACGGGTCTTCATCAAATCATCATCTTTCAGCCACAAAACTCACAAATCATACAAATTTCTTCCATATTTCATCATTATATCATCATTTCTACTCCTTTCATTCATCAATTTCACCAATTTTATCCAAAAATCCGAAAACCCCAAATCAAAACCCTAACCCCCCAAAACCGAATTTGCTTTTTCTGAATCAATGGCTTCTTCCTCTCACTATCAACCTCCTCAAAAGAAAGCAAAGCAAGGAGCAGGTCGTAATGATACTTGGTTTTCTGGAATCAACCGAGATTTGCGGGAACCGGCATTTATCAATCGCTCTTTTGGTCTTACAAGGTATGTTAAATTTGCTTGGTTGCATAAGGAGCAATTTCCGTTTGTAGAGGATTTAGAATTTCAGAATTTGAAGAGGTTTTTGGAATTTGAGACTCATTATTACCCTAGGCTTGTCAGACAATTTTATCAAAATTTTACTAAGCTAGATGGTGAGTATCAAACAATGGTTAGAGGACATCATTTTGTTATAAAGCCTGCGGATTTGACTATGATGTTTGGTTTAGAAAACAAGGGAACTTTTATTGGTGATACTGAATGTCTGGATTTGGATGTGGATACTAATAAGATTTATACTGATTTGTTGCGTACTGGTGAATCTTGGGGTGATAGAACTACTAGAACTGTATCACCTTTGCATGCTGTGGATAGGGTGCTCATGTATATTATCTCTTATTGTTTGATTCCAAAATGCAATCAAAATTATGCTCAATTGGGAGATGATGATCTTACTTTGTTTCATGGGATTAAAAAGAGGTATGAGATGAATTGGAATAAAATGTTTTTAGCTCGTATGGAAGCTGCTGCTCAATCTCCTCCTACCCAATTCTTGCCATATCCTATGCATGTCACCAAGATCATGAGGTATTATCGTGTTCCAATCCCTGATGATGAGCCAGCTGAAAAGGAAAAGAAAAATAACTGGTGTCTTAATGATTCGCACATTAGTTATATGAAAATTGCTTGGCATAGGGACAGTCGCACTTGGTTATGGAAATCACAGATTAAGGAAATGGCTGAAGCTGCAAAGGCTGCAAGAGTTTCAGGTACTAGGAAAAGGAATTTACTTGGTGATAGGGCTGGTGCATCCTCTTATGTTCCTCCTACTTCTACTGATCCGATGGATACCGATCGTATTGAGGACTATATCGATTTGGATAATCTTGGTACTCCATTTGATGCACAAGCTGCTCATGAGTCATTAGTTGAGCACATCAATGCTCAATTCACTCAGTTGGAGATGAGACAGGATGTGAAGAATATTGCCATGGAGCATCGTTTGATGGATTACATGTCTGGATTATTTTCTCATCATTTTCCTCCTCCTCCACCTGATTCCTAGACCTGTGGATGCTGATGATGTTTGCTGTTGATTTCTGTTGCATGTTTCATTTGCATATTCTCTGTTTATGTTTCTGTTTCATGTTTCTGACTCTGTTGCTACTATGACTTTAGGACCTTGTGTATGGTCTAGTTTGTTTAGTTTTCGTTTTGATTATCTGCTATGATTTGCTGCATAGTGTGATGCTCTGATACTCTGATTTATGGTGCTATATTCGTTGTTCGTTTATATTCGTTGTTTATATACGTTGAGGCACTATTGTGGTTTATTTTGGTATTGTCTTTATTGTTATATATTTTCTATACCATTGTGAACTACTTACCTTCAACTTTTGGCAAAGGACTTTTCTCAAAAATATTATCTTTTTAATGATGCCAAAAGGGGGAGAATATTTTGTTGATGTTGTTCTTGTAGGTTAAGTTTTATTATATTTTTTCCTAGATGTTTTACATTTAGGGGGAGTATGTTAAAACTTAGTGCTTAATTTGAAAGGAGGTTTGTCATCATCAAAAAGGGGGAGTTTGTAGGATTCTCATGTTTTGATGCTAACAATCTCTCTCCAAGCAACAACATTGGCAACAAGCAAGCTACACCACATGAAGATTAGAATTAGGATTTTTATTAATTCTATTTCAATGTAATCTTTATTTTATGCAATGCATCTCATTGGTGTGGGTAGCTTAGGTGATTTTAAGAATATTTAAATAATGTCTGATTAAGAGTGAAGATACTTTAAATCTTGATTAAATAGCTTGTGAAAATCATTTTAGAAAAACTTTGTTTTTATTCAGATTCTGATCAGTTTACTCGAGTAATGAGTATTGGTTCACTCGAGTAATTTATGTTCTGACAGGTTAATCGAGTAATGGTTTACACATCACTCGAGTAACTTAATCTGACATGTTTCACTCGAGTGACGTTGTTTGGTTTACTCGAGTAATTCAATCAGTGTTGGGAAAATTTTAAAAGGACTTAATTTTCTCTTTCAAAGTAATAGACATTCATTCTTACAATTTTCTAATACACTTTGAAAAGTAATTCAAGAGCTATTTTACATCTTTCAAGAGCTATCAAGATTCAACAAAGAACTTTTCATTCTTCACTCTATTTTCTATCATTGTTCAAATATTCTTGAGATCATATTTTTGTTCTTAGTGGTTGTTGAAGATTTGCAATTTGTGATTGCATCATTGAAGTTTCAACACAAGTGAAGAATCTCACAAGGAAGACTTTGAGGATCAAATCAAAGCAAGAAAAGAGGATTGGTTGGAAGCATCTTCAATCAATTAGCAAGGAAATCTAGAATACTCAAAAGGGGTAGATTAGATCAAAGTGTTTGGTACACACTTTGAGTTGGGTTTTAAGATAGGAGAACTAAGAATCTAGTTGCATCTTAAAACATTGTAAAATCTACATTTGAAGATTTCTAGTGAAGAATCTCTCTTGATTTAAGAGGGGACTGGAGTAGCTTTCAAGTGGGTGAAAGTGAACCAAGATAAATCCTTGTGTCTCTTTTATTTTCATTCCTTGTATTTCATTAATTCATTAACATTTGCATTTTTAGGTTAGAATTGGGGTTTTCTTAATTCTACTCAATTGATCTAAAATTGCATGTTAATATTACTTGAAATTGTTCATATTAATCATTCATAATTTGTTGAATCATCATAGCATTGTTATTCTTGAAGAACTCCATTGAAAACAAAGTTTTAAATTGAATTTTACCCAGTTTACTCGAGTAAAGTTCTTGTCACTCGAGTAATCTGCTTTCAGTTTATAAACATTACTCGAGTAGGTTTTCTGTTACTCGAGTGATTTAAAATTTGCTTTCGTAATACTCGAGTGATTTGCTGAATACTCGAGTGAAATTATTTTTGGTTGCGTATTACTCGAGTGAAGGCTTGAGTTACTCGAGTAATCTGAACTGAATTCTTAAGAAAATTTATTTTCATAAAACCATTCTCTTAGGCGGACGAAAAATCTGTAATAAGGCTTCAATATTCTATTCACCCCCCCTCTAGACTATATTGAGCCGCTTGTTGGTTTCCAACAACTCATGCATAACAGATATGGGGTTAGGGTTAGCATAATCTGAATCTATAACATATGAATCATCAGATGCAGTGGCAGAGTCTAGAAACTGAGCTATTTCAGTGCATGCGGTGCACCATCCAGAGTTAGTGCATGATGGACAAGTAAATGAATCAGTGAAAGATGGTAATTCAAAATCATGATGCAAAAAGTCAAGCATATGCTCATCTATCAAATCATCAAGCAAGTCCACATGGAAAACAGAGTGATCCTCAGGAAAATGTTTCATAGCATGGAAAATGTCAAATCGGATCACACTGCCATCAAACTCCATGGAAAGTGAACCTGAATGCACATCTATCTTGGTTCGGGCTGTTTTCAAAAATGGCCTCCCCAAAATAATAGGAACAACATTACGGGGAGAGTCATCTTCCATATCAAGTATGTAAAAATCAGCAGGGAAGATCAACTCTTCAACCCGAACCAAGACATCCTCTATCAAACCTGCGGGGTGGGCAGTACTTCTATTTGCCAATTGAATCACCACACCCGTAGGTTGAAGAGGTCCAAGAGAAAGAGACTTAAAAACAGACATAGGCATGACATTTATGGATGCTCCTAAATCTAGCATAGCATTTTCAAACTTAACATTGCCTATGATGCAAGGTATAGAGAAAGTTCCAGGATCCTTACATTTTTCAGGAATGTGAGGGATAGGTTTACCTATGAGAGCGGAGACATTCCTTCCCATGCTTATCCTCTCGTTGCCCTTGAGTCTTCTCTTATGAGTGCACAACTCCTTAAGGAACTTCGCATACCTTGGAATCTGTTTTATTGCATCAAGAAGGGGTATGTTGACTTCCACCTTCCTGAATGTGTCAAGAATGTCCTTGTCCACCTCTTCCACCCTTTTGTTTTGAGGCACTCTTGGTGGGAATGGAAGAGGAACAGGAGGAGGTTGTAGGACAACAGCAGGGCTTGTGGTTGAAGTTGAGGAGGGTTGAGTTGGATGATTCTCTTTGGTGCTAGCATGCTCACCTTCATCTACCACTTGGCTCTTCCCTTTAGAGGAAGCTAGAGCATCATTGTTAAGGTGAGGTTGTGGTGTGGGTGTGACAATCTGCTTTCCCGACCTCAGGTTGATGGCACTCACATTCTGATTCTGAGGGTTGATCACAGTTTGGGATGACAACTTGTCAGAATTTTGAGATTGCAAGTTGTTGAGAGAAGTTGCCATTTGACCCATCTGATTTGTCAAAGTCTGAATGGATGCCTCTTGTCTCTGAATGGATGCTCTAGTCTCTTGTTGAAATTGGAGGTTTTGCATGGTCATTTGCCTCACCAACTCCTCCAAGGTAGGTTGGTTGGATGGAGGGGCTGATGGTGCAGGATGAACCACTTGCTGCTGTTGTTGTTGCCTTTGCTGCTGGATTGGAGGAGGTACATATGGTGGTCTGCTCGGTCCAGCGGTGTTCTGAAATGGAACATTAGGAGGAGGTTGTTGTTGTTGTTGATCAGACCACTTCAGATTGGGATGGTTCCTCCATCCAGGGTTGTATCTATTGGAAGAGAGGTCATGATTGTGTTGTTGTGGGCCTCTATTGTTGTATATGTTTGCTGCATAGGCCTCGGGTTGGTCACCACTTGTCATCGGCTGTTGCTGCTGAAGGGAAGGGCATGCATCTGTGGGGTGCTCAATGGATGTGCATATGCCACACACTCTAGCAGGAAGTATCATCTTTTTCTGATTGACAGCCAATTGTGTGACCAATGTTGTGAGAGAATCAATTTTCTGCTCAAGCTTCTCAACCTTGCCCGAGTCTACACCAACATCATTTACATCCCTCACAACTATTGCATCACTGTTGCTTCTTGCATGGAATTGTTGACAATTGGAAGCCATCTTCTCAATTTTGCTCCTGGCTTGTAAGGGTGTCATATCTCCCAATGTACCACCACTTGCAGCATCTACCATGTTTCTTTCCATGAAGTTGAGACCTTCATAAAAGTACTGGATGAGAAGCTGCTCTGAGATCTGATGGTGAGGGCAGGAAGCACACAACCTCTTGAATCTCTCCCAATAATCATAGAGACTCTCTCCATGTTGTTGCCTGATACCAGAAATTTCCTTTCTGATTGCAGTGGTCCTATTTGCAGGGAAGAATTTTTCCAGAAATGCCCTCTTCAAGTCATCCCAGCTTGTGATGGAACCAGGGGCCAAGTCAGATAACCAATCTTGTGCTAGACCCTCTAAGGAATGTGGAAATGCTCTGAGACAGACATGATCCTCTTGCACATCATGTGGTTTCATTGTGGTGCACACTATATGGAATTTCTTGAGATGCTTATGAGGATCCTCACCTGCAAAGACCATGAAACTTGGGCAACAAATGGATTAGTCCTGTTCTAAGCTCAAAAGGAACATCCTCATCAGGATACCGGATACACGAGTCTTCAATAGTGAAGTCAGGTGCAGCCAGCTCCCTAAGTGTCCTTTCCCTTGGTGGGGGTTGAGCCATGTTATCACAATGTATAGAATCAGATTGAGTAAAAGTAGAAGGAATAGAAGAAATAGAAACAGAATCAGAATTAGATGGACTATAAGATGACTCTGACTCACTACCTAATGACTGATTCCTATTTTGTCTAACTAATCTGTGATAAGTTCTATCAATTTCAGGGTTGTAAGGATGCAAATAACTTGGGTTGCCCCTAGTCATGTACTGAACAGAACAACATCAACCATAGGATACTGTAACAGATATGCATGACCAAAATCGGCAACAAAATTTTTTATTTTTTTAAAAATTTTTTATTTATTTTTTTAAGCACCCTAAAATCATGAAAACATATCACAGAAAGTTTGAGGACAAAATTCAAAAGGGAACCAAGTCAAAGAATTAAAACAGTGACCAAAAACTAAGAAAATAGAACTTGTAAAATAAAAAATAAATAGTAAACAGGCTTATTCGGGATCCAAACGAAGGGGTTTTCTGATGAAGTGAGAAAAATCAGATTATTCAGAAAATTCCCTTCGATTTGATATAAAATTCGGCAAATTCCGAGTTACGGATCAAAAGTTACGCCTATTTATATTAAGTACTGCTGAAACTTGGAAAATTTTTCTGGAACTCACAACCAGTGCCTATCTGAGTGTCTGTGATGCATCAACACACTAATATATGATGAAACAAGTGTGGATACCAATTTTCGTGCAAAAATTCCACCCACAGCTATGTTGAATGGCACTCACAGAATCACTAGAATAACATCAGTTGTGCAGAACAGCAAATCAACAAACAGGGCAACTTTCAATCAGTTATCAGAATGCTTATTCACACACTAACTACACTAACTAATCTAACTAACTACTGTATGATCTTTGGCAAGAACCGATAATCCCCGGCAACGGCGCCAAATTTTGATCGAGGCCGTACCCGATCAAAATAAAAGGTGTTTATTCTGTAGTACTAGGAAGGTGATCCTAGGTCGTTTCCCAGCGAATATCGGTCTAGGCAAAGTATCAAACACGTAGTGTGCAGTAAAATGGGGGGGGGGGGTTTGTGTGTGACAAATGTGAATAACAAAACATAAACAGAATATAAAAACTAAGAAAATCAGAAACAAAAGCGGGCAAACCCCTTTGGTTACGTACACTACTCAATCCTAGCTCACTAAAGATCGATTCCTCTCCTCTCCTCTGTCCAACTCGTGATAACCAAATACTAAGCGAAAATTCAGTTATCACTCCAAACCCTAACTTCTAATTAAGCATCAGAAACCAGAATTGGAGTTTTTACGAGTTAATACAAATTAAGCATTTATATTCATGTATTATCTCTACGAAATGGAATTAAGCAAACCACTACACATCGATAAACATGAAAACAGAGAAGAAAAAATGAAATTGCATTAATAACAAGAGCTCAAGAGTAGATAATACAATACCAAAGGGATTAACCCTTGAAGTCTAGCCTTCCATGGCCATAAATGAAGAAAAACGAGTAGAAATGGGGAAGAACAAAACCCTAGCAGCCACCACCACTTGGGAGAGCCAAGAGAGAAGTTCTAACCTAGAGAGAGAGTGAGAAATCTGAAATGGGAGTATGTTCTTGGGGGTTACACGAATTTCCCCTCTTTAGTCATGAAAATGGGCCTAAAACATGGGCCCAAGTCCTAAGAAACACTATTCTGAAAATTACAATTAAAAAGGGACCTAAATGCAAATTACAATCTTCACTTCAATGCTTCAATCTTCATTTTCAAACTTCCCAAAGTGTCCTTGTGCCAAATATTACCTGAAAATAGAAATAGAATTAATTAGGCTAAATAATCCCAAATTAAACAATATTCGGAATATTAGTCCAATAAACTCAAAATCACTAAATCAAGCTAATCAATGTCAAATGGGCAACAAGTATCAATAATTGGAGTAAAATAATGCAAGGAATAATGGGAAATAAAAATGCTCATCAATGAGGAATAGATTTGCCGCGTCCCTTTATTTGTGCTTTTTTATTTTTATAGCGTTTTCGTCCGTTTATGGACAATGTAATTGGTCAAGATATTGACCTTTTTGTAGCTCAAACATTAATGAATCCGTATTTATGTTGTCTTCTGTCTTTAGTTTCGTAACTCGTGGGAAACTGAGAATTTATTGTGTTCTTCGTTATGAACTGTTAGTGAGATTTTGGACCTCCAACCTTTGGCCAAGGTGGGGTCCTCGGTCCGCAACTGTAGAAGCTGTAGGAAGCTTTTTAGTTGGGCATCTCCAAAAGTACTTGTCGTTTTAGTTTATAAGTCCCCGTTGGAAGGACTGTATATAAACAACCCGGTTCGACTCGGTGGCGAGCCGAGAGGAAGGGGCTAGTACGTTAACAGAAGAGAAGAGTCAGAACTGATATGCTGCAAAAACTCGTTTCATTAAACATTTCATTAAGCACAAGCAGTGGTCGTAAAGACATGAAAGCTTTAAAATGACTTAAATGCAAAGACATGAAAGTAAATGACATTAATGTAAATACTTAAAAGCAAAGTAGCTAGTTCAAGGTAGCGGGTAGAGACGACTTGTGGCAATGGTTGTGGATCTTGTGCCTTCAACTAAAATAGGGTTTCAGCTTCGTTGCATTCCAACTATTATTGAGTTCATGTCTTGCCAATGTTTCCAACCTGTATGCTCCTGAGCCTGTCTTTGAAATGACCCTGTAAGGGCCCTCCTAATTTCTGGCAAACATTCATTCTTTTGCGTTTTTCAGTCCGACATTTGCTCGGCGGAGGACCAGGTTACCCACAGCAAAATCCCTAGGAATCACCGACCTGTTGTATCCTCGGGCCTGTCTTTCTTTAGACCTCTTCCCTTTGGCAGCTGCAATGGTTCGGATTTCTTCGCTGAAGGTTAACTCCTCTTTCAGCAGTTCATTATTAACTTCAGTCGAGCGCTCAGCAACACGAAATGTTGGAATCCGAGTCTCGATAGGGATAACTGCTTCACAATCGTACGTGAGTCGGTATGGGGTTTCTCCTGTGGAGGTGTGTATGGTTGTGTGGAGCAACCATAAAACCTCAGGAAGAATATCCACCCACGACCCTTCAGCTTCTAGGAGTCTTCTCTTCATACCATCAATGATTACCTTATTTGCTGCTTCTGCTTGTCCGTTGGTCTGTGAATGCTCAACGGATGAGAAGTGGTGGGCAATGTGAAAATGATTTACCAAATCTTGGAAAACCCGAGCGGTGAATTGAGTGCCATTATCTGTTACGAGGGAGTGAGGCACGCCAAACCGAGCGATGATTTGCCTTAAGAAAAATTTTGGACCATTGCCGAAGAAATTGTTGCTAAAGCCTCAGCCTTAATCCACTTGGTGAAATAGTCTACAGCGACTACAACATACTTGAGTTGTCCTGGGGTAGTCTTAAATTTGCCAATGATATCCATGCCCCACTGGTAAAAGGACCACGGGGAAATCATTGAGTGGAGCTTTGTTGGTGGATGCTGGTACACTTTTCCGTGGAATTGGCATGGTTTGCATTTTTTGACATGGTCAGAGGCGTCGATCTGGAGGGTTGACCAATAGTAACCTGCCCTGAGAATTTTCCAGGCTAGTGCCTTACTCCCCACATGATGGCTTGAAATCCCCTCATGTACTTCGGCGAGAACCAACTCTGCCTCAGCTGGATCAAGGCATCTTAACATGGGAGAGTCCACCCCCCTTATGTACAAAGTATCATCAAGAATGGAGTAATGAGCTGCTTGTCTCATCAGTTTTTTGGCATCCAATGGATCCGTGGGTAGGATCTGGTGCTTTAGATATTCCTTGATTGGAGTCATCCAGTCGGTGGACAGGGAGACCGCGAGGACAACGCTCGGTCCGTGCACGGTTGCCTGCACCAAACTTTTATTGTTCTCTGAGCCCTTTGTGCTGGCCAGCTTAGAGAGGATGTCAGCTCGGCCATTGGAGGCCCTTGGAATGTGGGTGATGGAGAAACTTGAAAAGAGACAGGAAAGTGTTTTAACTTGTTCAAGGTATTTTGGGAGAATTGGTTCTTTGGCCTGGAATTCCCCATTCCAAGACCGCTTCATATTCTGCATGATTATTGGAAGTGGGAAATTCAAATTTCAAAAAATATTCAATGTTGATTCCTTCAGCATTTTCAAGAATTATACCAGCGCATGTCCCCTTGCTGTGGCTAGAGTCGTCAACATAAACCTTCCAAAATTGTGATTCGGAAGTAGGTAGAGGGTCTGTGAATTCTGAGATAAAGTCAGTCAATGTTTGGGATTTAAATGTCTTTCTCGGTTCAAAAGATATGTCGAACTCGGATAGTTTGACCGACCAGGAGACCATCCTTCCCGCCAAATCCGGTCGGTGAAGTACTTGTCTGATTGGCTGTGCTGTTTTGACAGTGATGGGGTGGCTTTGGAAATACTGTCCGAGTCTCCGAGCAGTTATTACCAAAGCAAATGCAAGTTTCTCAATTTTTGAATACCTCGTCTTTGGTCCCTGGAGGGCCCTGCTTACAAAATACACGGGTTGCTCGGTTCCTGAATCTTATCTAACCAGTGCCGAGATTATTGAAGATTCTCCGATGGATAAATATAAGAACAGAGTCTCCCCCTCCCGAGGGCTAGTGAGAACAGGAGGGGAGGATAAGTATTCTTTTAATTCAACGAATGCTTGTTCACATGATTCGTCCCAGTGAAAATCCTTGTTTTTTCTCAGCAATTGGTACCATGGGAAAGCCTTTTTGCCTACTTGAGGAAGAAATCTGGATAGGGCTGTCATCCGACCTGTTAACCTTTGGACCTCCTTAACGTTGGAAGTGTTGTGCATTTTAAAAATAGCCTGACACTTTTCTGGGTTTGCTTCTATGCCCCTCTCAGTGAGCATGAAGCCCAGGAAGGCTCCTGTTGGATCGCTAAAGGTACACTTTTCCGGGTAGAGCCGCAAGTTGTGCTTTCTGATCCTAGCCAGAACTGCCGCTAGGTCGTGAGAGTGATCTTCCTTCCTTCTGCTCTTAGTGATCATGGCATCGATATATACCTCCAGAGTAGGACCAATCAAACCAGAGAAGACCTTGTTCATCATACGCTGGTATGTTGCTCCAGCGTTTTTCAACCCAAAGGGCATTACTGTACAGCAATACGTGGCCCTTTCTCCTGATCCAGGGGTACATTGGAATCTGATTGTACCCTGAGTAAGCATCCATAAATGAGAGGAGTTGATATCCTAATGAGCTGTCAACCAGCTTGTCGATGACTGGTAGTGGATATTGATCCTTTGGGCATGCCTTGTTTAGGTCGGTATAGTCGACGCACATGCGCCATTTACCGTTTCATTTCCTAACCAGAACTGTGTTTGACAACCACTCGGAGTAACTGACTTCTCTGATGAACCCGCGGATAGGAGCATGGCCACATTCTCCTCAATTGCCGCGACCTTCTCTATTCCTACCCTTCTCTTCTTTTGGACAACCGGTTTCACGGTTGAGTTAACACTGAGTCGATGACAAATAAAATTGAGGTCGATTCCCGGCATGTCAGCCGAGGTCCAAGCAAAGAGGTCGTTGTTCCTGCTTAAAAGTTCGAGCAATTCTACTCTCGTGATCTCGGGAAGACCAATACCCAACCTTATCCTTCTGGTCGGGTCACCACTGTTTAATTGTATAAACTCCCAATCTCCCTGAGTAGTTGGCCTGGTGTCATCTTGGTCGGCCCTAACATCCAATTCTGCGAGCAAGACATTCCCCTTGCTTAGACTTGGTTTTGGCTGTTGGATCTCTTCCTGATTCTTAATCTTTGCAAGACTAGCATTGTAGCATAACCTAGCCTTATCCTGCTCGGCCTTGACGACAACGACCCTTCCATCCGAGCCCTCAAATTTCATAGCCAAATGAACTGTTGAGACGACTACGTCGAAAGCTTGGAGACACGTTCTTCCAAATATGGCATTGTAGGCTGAGGGCAGTTAACAACCAAAAATTTGATGATCTCGGTCCTCGCCGAAGGCTGGTTTCCTAGTGTTACCGGAAATTGGATGTATCCTCTGGGAACAATGGTGTCTCTTGTGAAGCCAATCAGCTTCCCCTCAAAAGGGGTAAGGTCAGTTGTTTTCAGTTTGAGGGCTTTGAAGAGGTTTAGAAACATAATATCGGCTAAGCTGCCTTGGTCGACAAAGACTCTGGCAACCTCATAATTGCCGATCAGAGCAGTTATTACCATTGGATCATTGTGTCCAGGAATGACTCCTTCCAAGTCATAATCGCTGAAGCAAATTGGGACACTTTTTGAGGTTCTCTTGCGGATTGGATGGTCATGAACGGCGAGCACTTGGTTGATGTATCTTTTCCTGTCGGATCTATTCTCACCTATAAGACCCACAATTTTACCCTATTTATTTGTGATATTTTATTTCATTTGATTTGATTTTTAATTAAAATTATTTGATGATGATTTATGGTACCTTGATTTATAAAAATTATTGTTTGAAGTTGTACGTTTATATATATATATATATATATATATATATATATATATATATATATATATATATATATATATACACACACATATGTGTGCATACCAATGATTTCCTTAATGAATTGAAATTGTATTCTTAGCATGAAAATATTTTTATAAGGTATAGTATTTTATTTTAATGATATTTAAATATGAAATGATTTTTGAAGGATTATAGTCTTATATCTTCAAAAATTCATATCTTTTTAACCGTAAGTCCAAAAATTACAAACTTTATGTCAAAACGATCGTATTTAAATGTAGATTATGAAAATTTAAAGTTTTGGATTTAATTCTGTAGATTTATAATTTTTATTCTTGCCACTGTAGAATTCGAATTTTTATAATTAATAACTTGGGAATGCATTTTTAAGTCATTAATGGACTCCTTGACCAAGAGATATTTTTTTAATTGCATGGAAAGTTTATGTTCTGAACTCTCATTGGATGCACCGTCCAGATTTAGCATTTTTTCTTTTTATTTTGAATTTTAAATTATTAGAATATTATTTGATTGGTTGATGAAGGTGGCAAATTAATGATGCAAAATTCTTCCTTCTTGCTCAAGTATGTACACGCCTATCAAGTCTGGTCAGAGGAGAAGTATTTCAATTTTTAAACTTGTGAAGGAATATTTGAAATTCAAAAGTATATGATATTTGGTGCAAGACTTTAGTGAAAATTAGAATTCCCATGATTTCAACTTGATGGCCAAGTAAAGAAGTAAAATTTGCCTTCTTCCCCAAGCCATAAAAAATGTGTGACTTATTTCATTTTGAGGTGTGAAAACAATTTTTACTTCCTATATAAAGAGGTCTTCGAACCTTGGCATTTTTACACAAACCAAACTTAAGAAACAAGAGGAGAAAAAAAATATATAGAAAGAACCCTAAGGGAGAGGAGGTAGGGCGTGGCATCTAGGAGCAAGGAAGGAAGAGTTTTCACATCATTGAAGTATTTCCATTACTTAGGAGAAAGGTATTCTCATGAACTTTTGATTTTGTTTTAAGCTTTTCTTTTGAGATTTTTATAAACAAACAGTAAACTTTATGTTCTTGATTACTTTTGTTATTCATGAACACTCATTTGTAGATTTGAAAATTATTTTACGTATTTGTGAATTTTTGTATATGGTCATGCGAATAAGGATTAAAAGGAACTTATAAAGAGGTTTAAAGAAACAAAGTTTTCCCTTTTTATTTTCTTATGATGGTTGGATATTTGAGGATGAAATATGGAAGTGGAAAATTTTATTTAAGTCATATTAACTTGTTTAAGTGATTTTTGGAATTTTTGAATAATGAATGTTTGATGTTTTATCATGAATTCTTAAAGGAAATAATCATTTGATGAATAAACAAAATCGTATTTTGAAATTACTGTAAAAAAATTATTTTTTTTGCTGGGTAGGCCGTGAGGCCTATATGGTTTCAAAAAGAAAATTTTATAATTATTTGATGTTTATGGGTATGTGTAACATCCCTGGCAAGCAAATGGATTGTGACTATCCATGCATACCAACACGGGTCTTTTCAGCGTGCTTTGTCCTCACTCGCACACTTCCCGAGAAAACTTCCCAGGAGGTCACCCATCCCAGAATTACCCCAAGTCAAGCACGCTTAACCATGGAGTTCTTATGTGATGGGCTACCGAAAAGAAGATGCATCTTGTTTATATGGGTAGTACTAATCAATTCATTTAAGCCTTCCTGTGTAGTCCCATTCCTACACAGTCTCAGGATCACCCTCTCATTCCGGTGTGTCGGTTCATCCATGTACCCCTCCCTTAGAAGCCTTGCCAGGAGTCGCTCCTTGTATGTGCCTCTTGCACCAGCGATCACTCCCCGCCCTCATCAGCCCGGGTGTTACAGTATGATTCATTCTTTGTTTATATTTAATTATAATGGTTAATATGTGATTATGTGAAAAATAATTTGGTTACTGTTCTTATTAGTTTGGTATGACCGAATTTTTCTATTAATAGGATAGGTATATTATTTTGATTGTTCTAAGTGCCTATGTAATTATTATATGATGTTCGAACCTTGATTCTTTGATGTAGTTTCATGAAATAATAATTAAATAAATGATTTTTAGTGAAAAGAAATAATTCTGGAAAATTTATTTTAATTCTCGAAAATTTATTTTTATTAGGGCTGTGTGATTTAAAGTAATATTTTATGTGTATTTGTGATGTGTTTATGTGTATAAGTGATTGGTTTAATGTATGGTAGGAAAACATAAGTTTTTGAAATGAATAAAATATATATTTTCTGGAAAATTATGTTGCTGTGCAGATTTTATGTAAATAGGAAAAACATGATTATTTTTCTAAGTTGAGTTTATTTTGAGCTTTTAGATTATATGCCTTTAAATATATGTGTTAGAACTTGTAGAATATTGATTTTTGAATGAATGTGTAGTGTCCCGGTATTGATGGAACACCACGATGTGTGTTTGGGGTTGTTGCAGCTGACGAGGGTGACCCCGGTCCTACGTACCCCCATTGATAAGGGGATCAAGCCACACGTAGTTCTTGAGAGTAGGGATGAGAGAACATACCTTAGCCCCTATAGCATGACGATACTTATAGGGCAAGTTGTGTTGTGGTGCCTTATGGGTCTGTTCGGTCCAGTAGGGCTGACGTGGCTCTTAGAGGATAAGAAGGATGAGTTATTCACCCTTATCCTGTACTAGAGAGCTCATGCTCATCCTGTAGCGGTAGGATTTATTATTGGTTAACCCTACAAGCCCCCCAAGCTCGTATAGGCTCGAAGAGCCTGTGCTGAGCTTCTGAGAGTTGGTGGTGACATAAAACATTGTTTGCAGCTGAGAACTTTTTATTCGGAGGAGTGTCATGGATGGTTGATTAGGACGTATAAGACTCTTCGCAGTCAAGGCCCTTAGTCGTGTATCGTCATGTACTGAGTTCAAAGTCGAATTGGACTATTGTTTTCAGAGTCACGATGCTTTTAAGGAGACATCCTTTTATGAGCTTGCCATGGTGAAAGCCGAAAGGCTTGTGCCAAGGTATGCTGGCACGACTCAAACTGTTATTTGAGTTCGAGGTGTGCCAAGATTATCACCAATTGGAGCGTAACGTTTACGAGGGATTGCTGTCGGAATGACAACCTTAGCCGAGGTGTATTCCTCGATCCGTGATGTATTTGGCCAGATATGAGCCGAGAGGCTTTGAGCCGAGAGGCTAAGCCAAGTTATCGGGTCGCAATCCTCGTTTTCACTTGTAGCCTCACCGATCTGGCCGGCTAACCGAGATCGTGGGCAAGTGCGTAAGAACATGATCTGAAGTGAGTGAGTTTAACATATGTCCTTAATAAGGAAGGTAAATTATCAATTTGTTGCCTCATGGGACGTGGTGGTCCTCTTTGGCACGACATTTTTTCTCGAGTAACTTATGCATCATATATTACCAGTATCAAGGTCGGCCAATGTCAGCTATGTATATGCCTCATCACATACTAGTCCCCTACTCGGTAAAGCCTGAAAAGGCTTGTGTCGAGTTCATAAGGTCTGTGAAACGCTCGGGAACAAAGATCAACTCTGTACACCCTCCTTTACCTGAAAAAGGAGATCGAGAAAGCTCGTAGAAGATTGTGCCGGGTATATAAGAATTGTGAGACATTTATTGTTGTTGTTCGAGGCACCCTTGGACCCGGTATAGGTCCGAAAGCTCGGTGAGAGGTTCTAAAGATGTGGTGCAAAGGCACCCAAATATTGCCGGAGCATCTGCTGTTAGGGCTTTACAGTTCTTCTCGGATTATTTTGTAGAGTCGGAGTCCGTTCCTTCCCCGAAGCAGCGAACATCGTGTTCGAGAATAGCCACTCGACCCGAAGAGTTGGAGGCTCGAATTACTTTCAAGACTCAGAGTCCATTCTATCCGCCGAGCAGTAAGCTTCGTGGTAGAATAAGGTCACTCGAGTGGAAGTCATCGAAAGTTTATCGAGCTGATGAAGCGGCCGAGGATGCCGAGAAGGGAAAGAATGAAACCGAGGAGGCAAGAACAGGTAGAGAAGCCAAGGATGACCATTTCCCTTGTCGGAATTGTTTTGTCGACTTCAATTGTTGAACCCCTCTTGAATCCGAGTAATTAGGGCGAAGGCAAGCTGATAGATCATCATCATAATAACAAAGCTGAAGCAAACTTTTAATCCATTGCATAACCAACCCCTTTACTCGATAAAGCCTGAAGAGGCTTGTGCCGAGTTAAGAAGTCCTTTAAGGTGTGAGTTGTTTTCCGCCAATTAGATCGTGTTCATCCAAGCCTCTTTGAGAGATTGTCAAATTCAGATCTGTGTAGGCGAACGCTGAGCGAAGGTTGAATAGTTGCGAGTTGTGGGTGTGGAATCAGCATTGTGTGGTTCCTCGGAGATGCTGGGATCCGAATTAGATCACTGGGTGTTGGCATTGCGAACCGTTCTACCATATAGGTAAGGTCGCGATGGTGCGCAAACCAAGGAAAAAATGATCGGCAACCGGTGTGAAGGACTTGAATTAAGTTGGGTCGTCATACTCGGACTCGAATTAACATAGGTCATCATGCTCGGCAGATCCGATCGTTATGTTTGTACCTTTTTATGATGTATAAAAACAACGATTAGAATATCAAGTAATAGATGATATGTAATGACATTAATTAGCGAAGTATGAATTAATTCACTGTTAATTACGATTATTATCTAAGATAACACATGTCATGTGGTAAGTGATTCAATAGTAACACATGTCATGTGGCAAGTGATTCAATAGTAATGAATATGACAGTTAAACCATGAAATTGAAATAATATTAATGGGGTAATGAGAAAGATCTTTCCCTGTCAGTCTTCGTGTTTAGACTATTTCTGAATGTTGATATGCCCGGCACCCTCTTGGCAGTGAGGCATTTCCTCTTTTATTGTTGGAATGGGCGGTTGCCTAGTATTCTTCATCCTCTTTCTACCAAAAACCCTGTATGTCGTTATGGACAAGTCATTGGGTAGCACTTGTGAGAGCAAGGCCGGGATCCCGAGGAGGGATCTTGACAACGATCGTCTTTTGGCTCTAAGTGACCGTGAGAGGCAAGGGTGTCGTGGCAGAGGGTACGAGGATGTTGTAGGCTTTGGTTGTGTTATTTGAAGCGGGAATTCGAGTAGTGACGTTGAGGTCATAATCAATGATAAATTGAAATGGTCACAGTAAGCATGTGTAATAGAGGAGACAACCATGTCATCGTGAGATTTTGCCGAACCCTGTTCAAGGCGCTGTAATATTAGATGCCCATCATGGCTGAGTAGTCTGGCACCAATTAATTTGAGGATATCTTTGGCGGTCGGAAGCTCGAAATGGGCCTTTTAGAGAAATGGGCCATCATAATCGTACCTCGCATGTGTAAACAAAACTAATAATTGGTAATCGTCGTTATTTAACAATTTATAACAATTAAATAACGATAATAACAATTATTGGCAAAGATACGATGTATAATATCGGTATAGAAGTAGTATGATTTAATAATATCACACGTAATAAACATAGTAATGACAATTATTGAGGTTAATACCCTCGTAAATCATAGAAGATTGTCTACGAAAAGAAGCATGATTATAAATATATCATGCGTTATAAAAATAATAATGATGTTAATAATCGTAAATAATAGATAATGACATTTATTGTGAAGAATATTTTGCATCATGTCATGTATCTTAAAAGAAAGAAAGATAAAATGATCATATACTATCAAATAATACGAAGCATATTATGAAAATAATTAGCAAAAATATTTAATTTTAATTCTTCAGATAATTACAAAGAGCATATCAAGATACTCATTTAAATTAATCGTAAGTACGTTGAACAATAGCAGGTAGTCAAATAGTAGCATCATGATATGAATGATGATATGGCAATATACATGATAAAAATAAAAAGACTACTTCCCTGGATTTGAGGCGTGAGTCAGTCTTGTTTTGCCGATGAGGCGGCTCCTTATTTGAAGGTTGAATTTTATTTGGGCATGTATCAATTAAGCCCATATAGTTTTTTTTCTTTTTGTTTGGGCCTGTATCTCTTAAGCCCGTATAATATTTTTTTGTTTGGGCCTGTTTGGCCCGTTTAGGTTGGGTCATCTAGATCATTTACTGAATAGCACGGATCATCATACATGTACCTCGCATATGTATACGAGAAGAATAATTAGTGATCGTCGTCCAAGCTTGACAATTTATAAAAACAATAATAATAATTATTGGTAATTAAATAATATGTAATTCTAGAATAGAAATAATGATGACAATGTTAATTATCATGATGGCACAAATAATATTTTAACTAATTAATATATGTCATGAGCAGTAACCATTTCGGATGATTAAAATGCAGAGCACCAAGTTCAATATGAATTTATCAAGAAAGAGCAAGGGAAAGCATTACTTCCCTGTTTTGTTGTTGTTGCTGTCCGCTTTTTTTTTTAATTGTGGGCCTGATTAGGCCCTTTTTTCCTTTTTTTTTAGAATTGGGCCTGTTGGTCCGTTAGGGTTTGGAACCCTAACGATGCAGCATCTGCTGCTACGTGTTGATGCTGCTGCTTGCAAGTGGGTGTGGCGGCGGCAGCGATGGTGATGAGGGTGTCGCCAGGCACGACGAGAACTGGAAGCAAGAAGAACCACCTCGAGTTTGAGCGACGGTGGAAGCTTTCGATACGGCGGCGGTTCCTTGAATCGTGGTTGTCTCGTGTAGCGACGGCGAACATGGAAGAGTGAGATGAGGGTGGCCGCGTGAGCGCATGCTTACAGCGAAGTCACATCAACAAAGAGGCGTTAGCAGCGGCGGCGCGTTTGGTTTTGGTGCGTGACTAACCACCGCGAGAGAGGAAGTCCGTCATTCTTACCCTCGGGTCGGGCATCATCGCAGATTTGAATCCAGCACTGACCCCTACGCGCGACCTCTGTTTCCATGGAAAACGTACCCCTCTTCGTTCATCGCCACAGTGAGTTTGCACACCATCTAGAGCGTCACGGTGTGGCGGTGGCTGTAGATCGGAGTTCGAATATGCGAACCTTAGGGTGTTGAAGGGCGACGGCTTTGCGGTTGATGGTGGAATCGAACGGCAACAGTGCGGTGCCACGGTAACCTCTTCTTCGAACGGCAACAATGCGGTGCCACCGTGAACATCACCTTGCACAGCGGCGATATTTGGGTGCCACGGTTAACCTCTTCTTCGAACGGCAACAGTGCGCCTCCTCCTTTGACAGAAGACGCTATTGTTGTTGTTGTTTTTTTTTGTGTTTGAATGTGGATGGGAATCGAAATTTACCGATTCCCACAGACGGCGCCAATGTAGTGTCCCGGTATTGATGGAACACCACGATGTGTGTTTGGGGTTGTTGCAGCTGACGAGGGTGACCCCGGTCCTACGTACCCCCAGTGATAAGGGGATCAAGCCACACGTAGTTCTTGAGAGTAGGGATGAGAGAACATACCTTAGCCCCTATAGCATGGCGATACTTATAGGGGAAGTTGTGTTGTGGTGCCTTATGGGCCTGTTCGGCCCAGTAGGGCTGACGTGGCTCTTAGAGGATAAGAAGGATGAGTTATTCACCCTTATCCTGTACTAGAGAGCTCATGCTCATCCTGTAGCGGTAGGATTTATTATTGGTTAACCCTACATAATGCAACCTGTTTTAATGTGGTTGTCCAGCAAGCCTAAATCGTTTAATTAAATCAAACTTTATGATATTTTTATAATAGTGCTTGTAATAAAGCTATAGGAAAAAGTGGCACTATTTTTGGATAAACAGTTTAAGAGAAAAATAATTTTAAGATTGATAATGCATGCTGTCCAAAAATTTTAATTTGACTGCATTAGTCTTGAAAAATTGTTCTGATATGATAAAGTGCATGATTTTATGAGTTAGGAATTTTAGTTGAAAGATATAAGTATACAAATGTTTAAAAGTAATTTTTATATGTTGTCTTGAATATCTGATAAAATGCATTAACTCTATAAACTATTTTGAGCTTAAGAATGAATGAGTTTATGTCTTATATGAATTATGTATGCTTTTAATGTGGTTTTTTATTATTTTAGAACAAATTCTTTACTGTCTAAGATTTATTTATGTGTTGCATCAAAGACCAGCAAAGATCAGTGTTTTAACTCATGCTGTATGAATTAATTGCAATGGTAGTTGTTATAAGGTGTTTGAAAACGGGTTTTTGAGTAAATGACAAAATGGAATTTATTTTGAGATGTTATAATTAAGTTTTAAAAATTATTTTGTGATTTGAAAAGGTTTTCATGATTTATAAAAGTTATAAACAAAAAGTGTTTTGTTGGAACAGTAATCTGTTTTTGGGTTCTCAAAGAAGTTTTAAGATTTCTGATACTGTGTTGTGTCCTTAAATTTTTCTAAAGTATTTTGAAAAAGGAAATCATTTCGTTAAAGTTATTAAGTTAAATATGTGTTGATTAGTCCTTTGGATTATGTTTATTAAAGATAAAGGTTCGAGTAAGGCGGATTCGGATAATCAGATTCAGTTGTCTCTAGCTTCACATCCTTGTGAGAGAGAAGCTTTCCTAAGACACAATGGTCCTTTGGGTAGCATTAGGATGTTCTCGATCATCTCAAAGATCAGAACTCCATAGTTATTTGTCAAAATACGTTACGACAATTGTTTGTGTGTGTGTTTAGTCGATCTACGTTGAGACAATAACTTTTATTTGAATGTTTGATATTGGTTATCGGATGGTATTATATGATCTGAGTTATTTATTTTGATATAACCATATAGCATGAATTTTATCTAAGGTGTATGTTACTGTACTGTTGTTATCCTGTGATAATTGTTTACCTGTAAAAAAAAAAGAAATATTGGAGAAATGATTATCTCAAAATAGGTTGGAATTGTTAAGATTGTGTTAAGGCTTTATGGTTTAAGGCAATGATTATTTTATGGACCCCTGGTGGGTATAAGACTTTGGTTAAGGCAATATGGTTATAATTTAAGTATCTCGAATCGTGTAGTGTACAGTGAAGGTGCGCGGAGCACTAATGACTTTTGATGTATATCCCTAATCGCACTGTCTGGTAGACGTGCTTGATTTTAAGTAGCTGGCACGTGAATGACGTGTCGTGGCTGCGAGCATTGTGGAACCACTGTACTTAGGGAGGTGTTTGTTTCGTTTTTTCTTAGAGGTCGAGGCCCGTTAGAAGCGAGGCTTAGAATGGGTCGACCAATTATAGGTTAATAAAACTAAAACCTTTATCGTAATAGACTTTAAGACTTTAAAAGCTTTAATCCTTTCCTAACTCTACGTTTGAGAAAGAAGTAGTGGAGAGGAAAGATACCGTATGCTTGGAGGCTGGAGTCCCTTCAAGTGGTGATTGTGATAGGGGAGGGCAAGGACGGTGAACGTCAAGAAGCCTCGAGTGCCTCTCTAGGCAGAACAGGACTACAATGACCAGGTTCACCGGAGTCTGGGCTTTGGTCGTAGCAAGGACCGCAGGCCAACTAGAGAAAGTGTTGTCGCCCCCTTGAGCAACTCAGAGATGGTGAGAGGGAACCTGAACGAGGCTAGAAGTGGGTAGGTGATGGGCTCTTTTCCTTGCACACCACTGGAGTCTGGTTACAGCCTTTTATTTAAATGAATTTTGAAATCTTGTTGACCACTGGAGTCTGGTTATAGCCTTTTGTTTTCCGACTTCGATGCCAGTGTGGTTAGGGTTCCTGTGCGTCCCATCTGCTTTCTGACTTAGGCTGTGGTGGAATGATTGAGGAGGAGAAGTATCGTGTGTGCTAACTTATCCCTTTACCTCAATGATTTCCCTCCCTAAATCATTGATGGTTATGTCCCAATTAAGATGAGAGAAATGCAAAGTTATAAGTTTTGAGAAAACTCCTTAAGTAATAAAGCGATGTTATGATATGATGCCAAGATGAGTTTTTGGAAATGTATTTCGTAATGTCTCAGTTTGGAATAGAATGATATGAAAGATATTTCGCAAATTAAGTTATTCGAAATTTAAAACCAAAGTAATAGAAGCCCTTTTTGAAATAAATGTTGCCGCTAGTTGCTTATTTTATTTGATGATTGTATATGCATGTGTGTGAATATTGATGTGACCCCTTAGAGTAAGTCCATTGCGTCGACGATTATATCGTTCGAATCGCTTACTCTCTTTGTTTTCCCCTTTTCTGTGGACATTGGGAATGATGTCCATAGATGGCAGATCGAGTCGTTTGTCGTCTAGAGATTTCGAATAGTAGAATAGTGCATCGGGTTTACCTTGGTCTTTAAGTGAGCTGACTGGATGGCTTGGGAAGGATCAACATGTGTTGAGAATTATCAATCCAGAGCTGATCGTTGGTAGGAGTTCGACCCAGAATGTGGCACCAGCACTGGAGAGCAGCGACAACGAGAAGTTCTATGTTAGTCTTAGGAAGTTAGATTGAGTCAGTCTGCTCTGATAGAACTAATGTAAACTTTATTTTTGGCATAGACTTCATTTTGTTCAGGGTATGTATTGTGTCAGAAGTCATGACCTTAGGGGTCTTGGCCATTTTATAACACAGTTGATTTTGGAAAAATGTAATAGTTCAATCATACTAATAAAATCATTAAATTTTCTTGATCAAAGTCAATTGTCCAATTTTCCATAAGTAATCAAATGTTTTCCCGCAGAAGAACTTTCGAGTAAATAATATTTTGAGAAATTGCGTTTTGGAAGTATGTGGGTAATATCTCAATTTGGAAAAGAAATATGTTATGGTTATTTTGTGAAGTAAGTTAGTTCAAAGGTTAAGTAAACCAAACAATGAAAACCCTTTTTGAGAAATAAGTTGAAAATGAATGTTTTCGAAAAGTAAAAAAGAAAAAAAAAATGACATACATTTTTACTAAAATTCTAAGTTCCAAATTGGGGTGTTACATCACCTCCCCGGGCAAATCCTCCTGCAATGGTGTTAATCCTGAAGTTTTGGGAGGGATTGATTCGGGTTGGCTATCTCTATCATAGCTATTTTATGTTGGTTGGTTGTCTGTTGTTGGTTGGTGGGCTGAGTGATTTGTTGTCTTATGGGTGATGGGGTTCTTCTTCTAACATTCCTGTCAGGGGAAGGGGTTCTTCTTCTAGGACGCCGAGTAAGAGCTTCTCGCACGTATTGCTGGAGCTTCCCTTCTCTTATTAGTTTCTCAATTACGTCTCTTAGCCATGCACATTCATTGGTGGTATGGCCATAACCCCATGGTATGCGCAATACTTAGATCGGTCTCTTTGGGAACTCTTTTTCAGTGCGAGGGATCTTTCAGCCATTCTCAAATCGGTCTGCATGGTTTCTTGCAGGATCTGGCTCCTCGGAACTGTGAGATGAGTGTATTCGTCAAACTTTGCCCTGGGAATGAATCTCCTCTCACTCCTAGGTCCTCTTCCCCTCTCTTCCTTTCTATCATCTCTTCTTATTCTGCCCTGAGATGAGGACTCAATCCTATCACTCTTTTCTCTCTGCTTTTGCCATTTGTTAAATTCCTCTAAATTTATGAATTTGGTGGAACGGTGTCTCAGTTCCGCTATGTCCCTTGGTGGTTTTCCCACTAGTGAGTTTTTAAAATCTCCATTTCGGAGTCCTTGGGTAAAAAGAAAAACTGCGAAGCTCGGTTCAAGATTTGGTACAGTTCCTGCTTCCGAGTGGAACCGAGCCAGGTATTCCCTCAGTGGCTCCTCTGGGAGTTGCATTACCCCCGCCAGTGCATGGTCGGATTTGGGTTGTATGCAGCTTGTCGTATACCTGTTGAGGAAGACCTTTTTCATCTTTGCTCAGGAATTAATCGAGTTCCTAGGTAAAGCCGAGTACCACCTTAGGACTGGTGGTTGAAGAGTCATTGAGAAGGCTCGGTATTTCATTAGGTATCCCCAATCATAGAAATTCATTGCTCCTTCAAAAGATAAGATGTGTTCCAGAGGGTCGGTTAACCTGTTGTACTTTGTGACACTGGTGGGGCCGAGGAAGGCGGATGATGTAACAGCCCGATTTTCGAAAACCAAAACAACTGACTATGACTTATCGATGTTGCACAAATGAAGCCAAACTTTAGGGAAATTTTTTTTTTTGTAAACATTGTTGAAGGGTTAGAAAGCGTTCTTGAAAAACTATTAATGTCCTTCAACTTTTTCTTTCGAAAACCGAGTTGTTACTTAAAACCACAACTCTTTCACCTTGTTTTCCGAAAACATCTTATTAAGAAAATAGTTTGATTCCAACTTAAGTAACTTCATTCATTTCTTCAAAAGAACTTAAACATGTTTCATAAAAGTGTCCTCACATTCCATAAAAGTCGGGCATGCTTCAAAATAATTGAAGTACAGCATTAATTCATCACTTAGGTAATCCTGGATACAAAATACGAACAACAACTTAATCTAATTCTACTACTGGCTCCCTCTTCCTATCAAAGATAGTCGGTTCCAACTTTCTTTTCTTCTTTGCTGGTGCCTTGGTACCAGAGGTTGATGCAACCTCTCTTGTTGTCTCTGCTTCAGAGTTCGGTTTCAGCTCCACTCCGAACAGCTTCACAGGGTTCACCTTCTTTGTATCCCGAGATGGTGGTTCAGAATTATGCCCCACAAAAGATACGCTTCCCAAACACGAACTCGTTGTCTTTCCTCCCAGCTTATGCTCCGGGTTTGCGATTACCAATTGAACATGTCCAGTCCATACCCATATGTAACGCGTAGCTTTCCATCCATTCCCTTCACGTAGCCACGTAGAGATTTCCAAGCGACGATCCATCTGCCCGTTGGGGAAATCAGCGACACCGATGCACCATCGAACAGGAGAGAGTAAGCGATCCGGACGGCGTAGCGTCGACGATGTGGAATTACTATAGGCAAGATATAGGACACACACACAATATATAACACACATACAGGATAACAAACAAGCATACTATCATCATCAGTTCACCTCAGTATTTCATCTCATTATCATTTTCTTCACACCTCTACACTTTATTTCCATTCCCTCTCATGAAACTTAATATCCTTTCCACATATCCATTCTCAATCTCTCCCTCATTCTTTATACTTTCTGAACTCTCATCTTCACAATTATAAATCTTTTCTTATAATGTTTTATCGAATTATAACCATCGATGATCGGGGGTATTAAAGCATCATCGAGGTACGCGTTTCTTTCGTTGTTAGCACTCACGTTTCAAGTCTACATCTCCTCGGCCATCCATCCACCTAGTCGGAAGCAAACAGGAATACAGAACCTTTACCACGCGGGCACGACAGCTGTCTCACAACACAAATGGTCCCAGACCAGGAGGATCTCGTCCTCAAATCATATCAATAATATCAAGGCTCACTATCCACGCAGTGGCAAACACAATGCCCCGTTCCAGTCCCTCTCACTGTTCTCGATTTGCAATCTAGGGGGTGACAGTATTGTTCTAGTGCGCGCGCAGAACTTACCACGGTATTGGACCCAGTCCCCACCACGTTAGTGCACCACTTATGGAGTTCGTTCTGCCTACAACAATACTCTAGACTTCTTGACGATTCACCGTCATCGTCCTCCCCTAATGCAATCTCCTCCTAAGTATCCGCAGATACCTATGGTTCCTTCCTCTCCACTACTTCGGGTTACTCTCATACCTCACCGCGTTCGCTGTTAATGTCTTTTAAGGTCTTTTATCCTTTTAATTAACCTAATGATCGGCTCACCCTTCGTACATCCCTTCAGTGAGTCCCGACCTCTAACTTTGCACAATCTTTCTCTCATCAAAATCACGCATAACACAGAGCTGGGACTATCACAATTGATTCACATCTTCTTTCTCAAATCTTCGTTTCTACCATCCTTCTCAAAATCTTTGATTTCACCGCTTTCCAAGAACCTCATTTCTCAAACCCTCTTATCAACACTCTTTCCAAAAACCTTTTCAAAACTTTATTCTCATAAACAAAAGTATTATTCTCAGAGACTTTTCTCAAAGAGATCATTTTGTAAAACTTTCTCAAAAATACAGTTCCAGAAATATCCTTTCATAAAACCCTTTTCAAAAAGATAGTTTCATAAAAAGAATCCTTTGAAAATATTGTTTCACAAAAAGCCTTTTTCAAAAGTTTGTTTCATAAACCCTATTCTGAAAATATTTCTCTTCCCAACTCTTTATAAAAATTCTTTTTCACAAATCTTTTCGCAAATTCCTTTTTCAAAAATTCCTTTTTCACAAACTTCTTTTCAAAAACACATTTTGCTGAGCGCTAGTGGAGGAGCAAGCTCAACTCAACACTAGTTCCCAGTCTAAAACCAAGGACAAAGGAGCCTAGCTCCGCGCAAATCACTCATGTTCCAACAATCAACATCACTCTTCCCAAGCTCTGGCTCGATTCTCGACATTATCCTCAACTTCTTTTCCAGATCAACTCTCATCTCTCTTTCATTTAATCTCTTACTCTTTTCTCATTGTACCATTACTTTCTCAACTCTTTCTTTTCACTTTCATTCTCTTATTTAGAACGGGACAAACGTCCATCCACCATTTACTTATCATAATCAACAGTAATAAACATTACCAAACGTAATTAAATAGATAAGTAAATAAATCATTCAAAGCATGTTATCAACACACAATATCACACAATAACATTGTGGTCTTTGTCACCTTCGTATAAGTGGCCACACAAAGCAAACAATTGCCACTATACTACTGACTCAGAACCACTAAGTTCCGATCTTCGAGATGATACGGAACGTCCTAATAAATCACCTAACTACCATGGTGTCTTAGGAAAGCTTCTCTCTCACCTGAGGTCCAGCGATGAAGTGTGTACCGTCTTTGCGTATCCTTGTGCTGCCAACTGCCCCAACCTCTTTTCTATACCATTCCTCATATTACATAAAACACTTTACATTATTAACTTATAAGAGAAAATCTCTTCTTAGTTTAATACTTGTCTTTTCTTTTGTTGGGAAAAACTTTGAAAATATACAACCAAAATCAATTATTACTTGAAAACTTAGCTTTAAATCATATGAAAGCATTTTTAAACGTGAAAAGCACTTCCAAGTAATTCTAGACAGCAAACATAGTCTTACAAAATCATTATATTAAGACTCTAAAAATATTGTAAAAACACTTTTACTTGAAGTAGCTTTTCAACTTAAAATTATCATTTTACATACCCATGTTTTATCATAAAACAATTTTGGACAGCCATGAATACAATTTAAAATCTCAAGTAGATCAAATCAATTTCTTAAAAGTCAATTTAATACTCAACCACAATATAATTCTAAACAAATCACACCACATACAATTAACAAACAACACTTAGGCACACACCAAATTGAGTCAAGTTTCAAACCAACATATTTATACATATCCATGCACATTATCTTTCATGCAATTAAACTCCCTAAACCCATCTAGACCTCATGACTGAATAAAAGCAAAGGAAAATAATCAAACATCACAATTTAATCCACATGAATCATCTTAGTTCATTTTAAGCATTAAAACTCCCTTTTCTTTTAACCCTAACCGAAAACACCTAAACACACGCTCACACATATATGCATTCAAATACAACACTCTTCTAAGATTATCCTAATTTATTTATTTCCTTTATCTTCAAATAAGGAACCGGTTAGAAAATAAATGTTCACATCATAACTTCAAAAAAATTTATTTTAATACAATTTCACAAAACATACTTATTTCTTTTATATCATTTCATTGAAAAAGAGTCTAGCCTACTAATCCTAGCTAGGCCGAATCATCATCATAACAAATCAAGACTTTAATTTTCAAATATTCATCATGCATGCACATAGATCATGGATAAATGCAAAGATCATTTTTCAAAAATTTTGTTTTTCTTATTTTCTTTATGAAAACCGTAAGTTTCACAAGAATTTTAACAAACAAAAGTTTAATTTCTTGACATAACAAGATCAAAAATCATGTCAAGGTCTTTATCCTTTTTGAAAGACACATGCATGTAAACAAAATGATGATCTAGTATGGTTTCCTATTCTACCTAGACTTGGCCGAATGGTGACATGCAAGAGGCAAGATCTTATAATTTTATTTTCTACATGCAAATGCCTAAATTCATGGATCATCTCATGCAAGTCATAGAAGCATCATTTTACTTTTCCAAACATCAACGAGTCATCATTACACACACAAAAATCTTGATTCAACTTAAAATCATTTTCAAAGTTTGTTAAGCTTAGTTTCCCTTGAAAACCGTGACATGCATACAAGAAACCAAGACTTCATACTCAATTTAGGCATACTAATTTCAAGCTTCATGTTTTCTTTAAAAATTAACCATAAATCAAGACATGCAAAAGAATTCAAAGCAAAAACATAAACTTAAACTCAAACCTTCAAACAAACCGTGAAGAATAAGCTAGAAATTAATACAGTTAACATAAAATTACTTAGATCAAATCAAAAGCATCTAGACCTACTCCTTCTACTCATGGCCGAATCATTTTAGCTCTTGATTTGGTGATTTATAAGTTCATTCAGTCATAGGAATCCAAGATCACAACATAAGAAGGACATGCAAAGAAGAATAAGGATTATAAAGCCACAAAATCAACATGCATGAGAAAATCAACACAATATATGAATGTTAAACACAACTTTAAACAAAACCGTGATGAAAACAATTTTACAAGTTAGAGATCAACACTTTTTCACATCAACATTCAAGATCAAAGAAAAAAAATAACATGCATGACACTTAGATCTAAAGATCATTTAAAAATAATTACATGCATCACAAAAATAAATAGAGTCCATGATAAAGTCCTTTACAACCCAAAATTATTCAATTAAAACTCTATCTACCTTAATTCCTAACTTAGATCTTCAAATCTTCTCTTCTCTCCCCTTAATGGTTTGCCTCGGTCCCCTTCTCTTCTTCTAGGGTTAATGGGTTTCTCCTTGATCTTTTAAGAAAGATGTGTGTGGAAGGAAGAAATCAAGGGGTTTGAGTTAAGGGTTTGTATTCTCACCCTCTTTTCCTTCTCTTCTCCTCACGGCCTCACTCACTTTCTCTCTATGTCTCAAGAGCTTGAGAATGCTCTTGAGAATAAGTGTGTTGGTGTGTGTTATGAAAGAATAGAAATGAAGAAGGAAGTGAGTCAATTAGCCACCACTCACTCACACGGTTTTACATAGACCAAAGGGTGTGGAGATTTCCCATTTTAACCTCGGTTCACAATGGGAGCTTGAGGGTAGTTTGGTCTAGCCCATTTGTTGCTTGGGGGAGGTCTTTTCGTGGGAGACAAGGGTGGAGAAAAGTCCTCCCTAGATAACATGAGTCATCTCTCCTACTCTCTTCCTATTTTCTATTTTAAATTTCATTTTCTTAAGTCTTAAGGAAATGGCTCCTATTTGGTCCTTCTAGTCTTCATAAGGCCGAACTACATACACATGCACACACACACATAGATTCATTTCATTTTCATGTTCACACATAGCATGAATTCATGTGATAATGCATACGTGTTCATCACACACACACGTATTGCACATATATCCATTCATTCATGCCTCATACATTACTCATACACATATATGCACATACATTTACACATACATTTTATTTCTTTTCCAATAATTAAATTTTTCATGTATTCCTAGTATTCCTATATATATCAAAACCGTATATACACACACATATTTAGAAGACAATTCTTTTCATCATAAAGGGACTCACACCAGGATCACAATTATTATTTTTTTTTACAAAAATATCAAGCATATAAACTTTTTCAAAAACTCAATTACTTCAAGAAATCATTTCTTTAAAAATCGCCCATTGTCTTAAAAATATGAGTTTAAGAAAATCATTTAAGAAAATGTTCTTTCAAAACACTTTTCTCAAAAATAAATATCTTTAGTGTTTTAATTCAATATGAGGAATTTACGGGGTGTTACAGATGATGTTTCGTAAGCCATAATATGAGGAGTGAAAGGGTGTCCTGGGTGGGTGTTGCTTTCTGTTTCGTAGATGGTTGCTAGGCCAGGGTTTAGAGGAGGTGGTGGGGGTGGGGTAACTGGTCCTGGCGGATCATGAGCTAGTCTAGTTACTGGGGCTGTTTCCACTACCCGCCCAACAAGCATGTTCATGTGGATCTGCTGGAGGTCAGCTATAGCCTTTCCCTGTTGTTCCAGCATCCGAGCCCGCTGTTTAATTATCTCCTCGAGCTGGGTTTCTCTTCGGCCCTGGCATTCTTCCTGCATCCCCCCTGAGACATGGGCGTCAATGGATCGTCCAAATCCATGGTTCCTTACAGGTGTTGGATCATCAAGGTTTCCTTGCCTGGAATGGACCATATACGGCCCACTATGTGTGTCGGTGGGTGCAGTTTGGTGACTACGCGCTGGAATCTCCAATCTGACTGAAGGGACGTTGTGTGGGGGTTGTAACAGCCCGATTTTCGTAAACCAAAAATAATGAACTTTTACTTATTAAAGTTGCAAAAATGAGGCCAATTTTTTTTTTACACCTTGTTGAAAAGTAATTGGTGTATTTAAAAGTCCGTTGTTGAAAATCGAGTTGTCACTAAAACAATCCCTTTCATAAAACTTTTCTCTTCATAAAATAATTTAGTTTCAAGAACATTAAACTCATAACAGATTTCAAAAGTTTACATTGGCCTCCCTTCCCAAGTAAAGTGCTTTACAAAACAGGATTTAAATCTAGTTGTATTATATAAGTGGCACATTGCTTGGTAATCCTTGACTCAAAACATAACTCATAATTTAAACTAAATTTACTACTATCGCTTCTGCTACGTTACTCTGATGAAGACAACCGAATGAAGCTTCCCTTTCCTCTTGCGCCCTTTCTTCATCCCCGAAAGTGAAGTCACTTCGGTCATTACCTTCCTGCCGACGTTAAGCTCCAGCTCCAATTCATTTAGAGTGATGATCTCCACGTGATGCTCTGTCTGCCCATTGAGATATCATCAGCACCGATATGATCTCCATTGTGATGCTTCGATGATTGGGGAAGAAATCATAATATCATCGATGCACTCCCTTTGTTACCATCGTCTCACACGTCTACATCTCCTCGGTCATCCACCCAGCCTAATCGGAAGAGAACAGGAGTACAGGACCTTTACCACGCGGGCACGACAGCTGTCTCAACACATAAATGGTCCCAGACCAGGAGGATCTCGTCCTCAAATCAATTCAATTTCATAATATCAAGGCTCACTGTCCACGCAGTGGCAAAACACAATGCCCCGTTCTAGTCCCTCTCCACTGTTCTCGAAATGCCATAGGGGTGACAGCACTATTCCAGTTCCGGATGCAGAACTTACCACGGTATTAGGACCCAATCCCCGCCACGTCTGACTACCACATATGGAATTCGTTCCGCCCAGAATAGTACTCAAGGCAACGTGACGTTTTACCGCCTGAGCCTACCCTATTGCATTCACAACCCGAATATCCCTGATATCCGGGGTACCTCCCTCTCCACTACTTCGCACTCTCATACCTCACCGCGTTAATGTCTTTTAAAGTCTTTTATCTTTGTTAATTAACCTAAGGTCGGCCCGTCCTTCGTGCAACCCTTCAACGAGTCCCGACCACTAACTTTGCACAGTCTTTCTCTCATCAATTCTCACATAGCACAGAGCTGGGTTCACATCAACGAAATCTCAGCCGATATCTCATTCCACAAAATACATTCCACCCTCTCTCCTGACAATCCACAATCTTTTCTCAAAACAATCTTTTCCCAACCTTTCTCCAAATGCCATTTTACATGCTTTCACAAAACTTCATTTCATAAACATTTTCATAAAATTCCCTCTTGTAAATTTCTCAAAAATCTAGTTTCACAACTGCTCAAAATCTCTTTTCAAAGATTTTCTCAAAAACCTCTTTTCACAAATCCATTTCTAAAAATTTCTTTTCACCCTTCTCCACAAAGTATCTTTTCAAAAATCCTTTCGAAAATCTATTTTCAAAAACCTTTTCAAAAACCGTTTTTCAAAAACCTTTTCAGAAATTACAACTTTGCTGAGCGCTAATGGAGGAGCAAGCTCAACTCAACATCAGTCCCAGACTAAAACCAAAAACAAAGGAGCCCAGCTCCGCTCAAATCACATCTCATATCAACATCACTCTCCCCAGCTCTGGCTCGTTCTCAACACTATAATTTCATTCTTTCCCCAATCTCAACTCTTTCTTTCTTTTCCAACACATATCTCATTCTCACTCATTATTCTTTAATCATTGTGTCTTTACTTTATTACTTTCACAACTCATTCATTTCATTTTTATTTCCTTGTTCAGGACGTAACAGACGTCCATCAACATATTACTCATTTAATTCAACAGTAATAAATATCAACAGGTATAATTAAATAAAGACAGAAAAGCATACTATCAATTACACACTCATCACACAACAACAATGTGGCCTTCGTCACCTTCGTATAAGTGGCCACACAATCAAACAATTGCCACTTATGCTACTGACTCTAACCACTTAGTTCCGATCTTTGAGATGATACGGAACATCCTAATATATCACCTAACTACCACAGTGTCTTAGGAAAGCTTCTCTCTCACCTGAGGTCCAGCAATTTAATGTGTACCGTCGCCTCGGATCCTTTGTGCTGCCTGCTGCCCCAATCCCTCGTCTTTAAGATTATTCCTCATACTAAATAAAATACGCTTAGGTTATTAACTTATATTATGAAAACCTTTTTCATAACCTAGACACTTCTCATTCCTCGTCAAGACTTAAAACATAACTGTTTTCTTTCAAACAACTCGGATGTTTATAACACCTTAAGTACTTTCAAAAATCGTTTGAACTTATTTTCAAAGTTAAGAAACCATTTTAAATAATTCTTTAATTCAAAATTAACACTTCACCAAGCATGTAACCAATTAAATCAACATCAAATCAAGTATGCAACTTCACAAATAGTTCATAACACAAACACTTAGGCATACATAAATTCACAACCACATTGGACCAAGGATTTAAATCAAGCACAATCATTTCGTTTACTTTAAACAACTCCATTCCTTTTAAAAATCATCATGTGCATTTTATTTCATGCAATTAAACTCCCTACATTTATTTACTCTATATAGCCGAATGACATCAAAGGAAACAATTCAAAGATCACAAATTTAAAACACATAAATCAACTTAGTTTATTTCAAGCACTTAAATTCTATTTTCTTTTTCATGCAACAAAATTGTTTACTCTTTCTTTTACTTTCAACCGAATGCACATATACACACATACATATATTCATATAAACACCACACTTTCCCCCAAACCATTTAGTTCATTTATTCCCTTTATCCTTCCTTAAAACACAATCATTTTTCCCAAAATGAAACACAATCTTTTCTTAAACTTGAAATCCTTCAAAAATCATTTGAAAGACTCATATTAAAATAAATAGAATAATTAGTTTATGTGGCTGTATGGAAAAAGTCCAGCCACCTTTTCACTTTGTAAAACATTGAAAATCAATAATTTTCATTCCAACTTGTGATATATCTAATAGCATTTGAAATCCACGCTTTTCATAAATCAAAAACACTTTTTAAATTTAAAACCTTGAAATGAAATCTTGGACAGCAAAGAACTAAAAATCAACCCATGAAAATACTAAAAAAAATGATCAAATACATTTATTTATTTTCCTTTATGAAAACCGAATTGAACAAAACCAAAACAACACAATTTAAATAATTTTTCTCCTCAAAATAAAAACACAAAACATAATCATTTTAATAAGTCAATGCAAAAAAGGAATCTAGCTTATTAAATCTAGTGTAGGCCGAATCATCACCATAGGAAGACAAAATCTTTGATGCACTTTTTCTTCATGCAAACACCTTAAAATACTAAATCAAAAACATGCATTTCAAACACATGGTTTTAGAAAAATACCACTCCCTTTTTCTTCCCAAAACCGTGACCCATTTGTCACTTAAAAATCAATTTTCATTTTTATTTTCTTGTGCATGCACTTTAAAAATCATTTGAAGCAAAAAGCCTTTTTATGAAAACAATCACAATCCTCTTGGTTTAGAGCTTGACCGAAAAACATATCAACAAAATCAAGAGGAAAACTTAAATCTTTAACTTTCAAACACACATAGACTTAGATCAAGGCAAAACCATTTTGAAAAAAGTTGTTTTCCTTTGTTTCTCATCAAAACCGTGACATGCAAATCAAGAAGCAAAACTCTTTGAGTAAAAGAATCACATGCAAGACTTCAAGATCCAAGTTATGGAAAATCAAGGCAAGAGTCAAATCTTTTTCAAGATCAAGCAATAGATCAAAGCCTATTTGAAAAGAAAACCAAGGATCAAAACTTAGAAAAATCAAAGTTAAAATCAAAGCATTCAAACCACTTAGATCATCTTTAACAAGCATCAAACTAACATGCATGAACTCAGAACAAAATAAAAATGATCACAACCTAATTTTTCTAGACATGGCCGAATGGTGGAGTCCATGGGTTAAGTTTCTACAAGTTTGTTTGGTTCTTGGAACTCAAGATCAAGGCTTAACAATTACATATAGACATAGATCTACAAGAAAATTAAACATGCAACAACAAAGGAACCTTACAAAACTTAGAAAAATGAAAAATACTTCTAACACCCTATGATCTTCGAACAAACCAAGAAAAGAGAAGATCTTCAACCACCTTCACTTGATCTTCAAGAAACTTAGAGCTTTGTGGTCTTGATCTCTTCCTTCTTCCTTCCTCTTACCCACGGCCTACTTCTCTCTCTAAGAGGTTTGATGATCCTCTTAAAATGTGTTTGAGAAATGACATGAGAATGAAAGGAAATGAAAGAAAGGAAATGAAGTGTGTGAAATTGAGTTAAGGCCAAAGGTTTATATAGGAAATTCGTGGATTTCCCTTCTTGTCCTCATGTACTTCGGCCAAGGATGCAAATGGGAGGGGCAATTTTGGTTCTTCAATTTGTTGCATGGGTGGTGTTTAGCAAATGAAGGGGACAAGGTAGGGAACATAAGGTATTTAGGGTCATTCTAGGCTTTAAGACTTTTTGGTCCATTAGGGTTTCTTCTATCTAGTTAGGATTTAGTTAGGGACTTAGTTAGGATTTGGTTCTTTTGGTTACAACTTAGGAAAATTCTAGGCTCTCTTTTATACATACACACACGGCACATACTCATGCACACACATATCATATATCATGCATTTATCTTCATATACTTTTCACTAATTAAATTTCACATGATCCTAGGCATCCATACATATATACAAAACCGAACACACATATGCATATACTCATATAAAATAAATTATTCATACATATGAATCACAATAACACCCAAAATATCAAACACACATTTTTAGAAATCAAATCACCCTTTCATTAAATAATTTCTTATGGAAGAAGTCAATATACCTTTAGAAGAATTTCAGTCATATAATCATTTCCAAAAATCAACTTTAAAAATCATAATATTATTTCTTGAAAAATCATTCTTTTAAATTCACTCATTACTTTTAAAAAAAACGTGAATTAAGAAATTTATTTAAGAAAATACTCTTTCCAAAAATACTTTTCTCAAAAACAAATGTCTTTAGTATTTTAAATTAATACGAGGAATTTGCGGGGTGTTACATTCTCCCCAACTTAAGGATTTCTCGTCCCCGAGAAATACGCTGTGGGTCGGGCAGCAAGGCACAAAATCCTCACGTCACTTTGATTCCTATAAAAATACTTCTTCTCTCACTTCGTGGTCGTATCCCCTTTTCACTGGTCTAATTCGTCTTGCCGTGTTCCTCGTTTGTTGCTTTCAGACGAAGAAATCGCACTCGTACAGCCGCTCGCGTGTCGTTTCGGGTTAAGTCCAACGGACTAAGCGAAGAAGATATCGCTCCCTCAGCTGATCGTCGTCACAGAGAGTCCAACCATAGGTACGGACTTAGGAGAAAATCAAACAAACAAATTTAAAACATCTCCAGAAACATGGGATTTCACCTAGAAATCCTCAAATGTTTACTATTTTCTACAATTTAGGTTCTCACAATAATCACTCCTCTTTTTAATTCTCCTTCTAACTCTAGGGTCTTCGTCTATCGTTTCTCTAGCTTAAAGGGATTTTATCAAACCTCATCTTCCTCCTTAGACCCATCCGGGACATTAATCAAACTCACCACCTTTGATCATCTAAACTTCTAGTTAGGGTATAGGGTAATTCTAATCCTCGGACTTCCTCAAAATTTCCTCTAATAATTGGTAACAGACGGCTCTTCTTCTCCTTGTGACTCCCCAACTTAGATTAAACCTATAACTAAACTTACGATGATTGCATATCCTTACTTAACTCAAACTATTTTTTCCTCCCTTAATCGTTCAAGCCTAAACTATCTGGGTGCTATGACACTTCCAACTCCATAAATCAAACTAACGAATTTTGGAAAGGGTCGGTAAGGTTATGGTTTAATGGTAAGGTTTATGAAGAAAAGGGTTCGAATTTCAACAATACCTACTACTTTTGTTGAAACAATTCAACAAATACGGAATTCCAGGGACAATATCCTACACCCTTAGCGGGAATAACTATCCTTGCACCAAAGGTGCGCTAAGATCAACAACTTAGGTTCATCAATCAAGAATATGGGGTCTTAACCTTAGGAGCTATTCATTTCCTACTTGATCTACTTCCTGTCACATCGTTGAACCAACAGGTTCCTAACACAGCCGGCACTAAACCACAAACAGATCCTCATATCCTATAAATTTGAGAACCTAAACTTATGCTCCTAGTCTTATACTAGCAAACACACAGAGTCGCACAAACAAAGCATGTAAGCCCATGCTTAAGGCCACTAAGGATTACCATAAGCTCTGATACCATTCTGTAACAGCCCGATTTTCGTAAACCAAAAATAATGAACTTTTACTTATTAAAGTTGCAAAAATGAGGCCAAATTTTTTTTTTACACCTTGTTGAAAAGTCATTGGTGTATTTAAAAGTCCGTTGTTGAAAATCGACTTGTCACTAAAACAATCCCTTTCATAAAACTTTACTCTTCATAAAATAATTTAGTTTCAAGAACATTAATACTCATAACAGATTTCAAAAGTTTACATTGGCCTCCCTTCCCAAGGAAAGCGCTTTACAAAACAGGATTTAAATCTAGCTGTATTACATAAGTGGCACATTGCTTGGTAATCCTTGACTCAAAACATAACTCATAATTTAAACTAAATTTACTACTATCGCTTCCGCTGCGTTACTCTGATGAAGACAACCGAATGAAGCTTCCCTTTCCTCTTGCGCCCTTTCTTCATCCCCGAAAGTGAAGTCACTTCGGTCATTACCTTCCTGCTGACGTTAAGCTCCAGCTCCAATTCATTTAGAGTGATGATCTCCACGTGATGCTCCGTCTGCCCGTTGAGATATCAGCAGCACCGATATGCCAACGAACAGGAGAGAGTAAGCGTTCCGAACGACGAATCGTCGACGGTGTGGGATTACAGTAGGCGAGATATCAAGACAATACAAACATACAACACACACATACATATAACACAATAATTAAGCATATCATTATTGCCTTTATTATTATCACCATTATTCTTCTTGTTTTCCCAAACTTATTAACATTCCTTCTTTCTGAGGAAACCGCAATTGGTGGTTGAAACAACTAAGGAACCCTAGGAGAACACCTAGAAGGGGGGTTGAATAGGTGTAAAAGAAACCTTGAAAGATTTTCGAACAAAACAAATCGAAACAATCCAAACGAATGATTTTTGCAAAATTGTCAGCACTTAATCGATTAATCTGAATTCTAATCGATTAAGACAGAAAGTAAACTTTTCCTTAATCGATTATGAATTTCCTTAATCGATTAGATCTATCAGAAACCAGAAAAATCACTTTTCAATTGCATACGAAAATCAATCAATTCACACGTATAACCAGAGATTCAGCGGAAACAATTAACACCTATATTCTTATTGATTACCTAGGTTATGAAAATGATTTTCCCCAAGTTAATTTGAACAATAAAGATTCAATTCAATCAATTATGAAAATCACTCTTTTTCTAAGTTTTCAACCAAGAACACAATGAATTGACTTGAATGTAAAGAGTTAAGGGTTTAGAGATACGACACAGCGATTTATCCTGGTTCACTTTCATCCGCTTGAAAGCTACATCCAGTCCCCTCTTCAACCAAGAGAGATTCTTCACTATGAGGAATTAGAGTTCTCAAATTACAAGTAAATGCCTCACAAGACTCCCTTCTTGCTAGCCTACAAGAGATACTCCACACCCTTGCCTTGTAATCCTATTGATCTTCTCTCTAATCTAACCTCTAGCCCTTGTTGATAATCGACACAACAAGTCTTCTTTGCTTGATGATAATCCACACACCAAGGCTTCACTTTGCTTGATTCACAACCAAGACTTTCTTCTTCAATTGCTTGAATGAACTTGCTTGATGATAAACGACACACCAAGTCTTCTTTGTTGTTGTAGTTGGCTTGCCTTTTTGCAAAGATTACAACTCAATGAATACACATGACACTCCTATGAATCTCATTCAATAGCTATGGCAAATCACACAAGAGATTCAAAGGTTCTTGATCAAAGAATATGAAAATATGAAAGCTTTGATCTTTGAAATTGAGAGAGAATAGAGTGGCTTGATTCTTGTAAAATTGATTATGAAAGTGTTCTAATTAATCACAAAGATTAGGAAAAGGTTTATATAGAATACTCAAAAGTTGGAGCACTTAAAAACTGATTTTGAGAAGTGAAAATCGTATTTAAAAAAAACAGATCTGCAGTATTTAATCGATTAAATTTTAGCTTAATCGAGTATTAATCGATTAAATTATGACTTAATCGATTAAATCCACACTGCACATGTTAGAAACTTGTTTTCTCAAAACTAAACCTTTCCTTTCAAACCTTTTAAGCCACCTATTGATTCTAGGTTAAGTGAAAACTCAAATTATGATTTAATCATGACTATGATAGAGATTCACTACCCTCTAAATAATCTACCCAAATAAAAGACCTAAGAAGCTTGAGAGGCAAAAGATAAAACAATTACAATTACACTCAAACTAAGTCTTCATGAGCTTGCTTTCTCTCTTCTTCATTTGATGTTTGTTGTTGCTTGTTGAACTTGAACTTGATCAACACATGATAGCTTGTTCAAAACACTTTGTCATTATCAAAACATTCATCATGGAACTTACACTTTCTCAACTACTTTCTCAATCTCTTTTCAATCTTCATTATCACATCTTATCAATTCATAACCTTCGATGATTGAGGAAGAAATCATAATATCATCGAGGCACTCCCTTTGTTACCATCGTCTCACACGTCTACATCTCCTCGGTCATCCACCCAGCCTAGTCGGAAGCGAACAGGAGTACAGGACCTTTACCACGCGGGCACGACAGCTGTCTCAACACATAAATGGTCCCAGACCAGGAGGATCTCGTCCTCAAATCAATTCAATTTCATAATATCAAGGCTCACTGTCCACGCAGTGGCAAAACACAATGCCCCGTTCCAGTCCCTCTCCACTGTTCTCGAAATGCCATAGGGGTGACAGCACTATTCCGGTTCCGGATGCAGAACTTACCACGGTATTAGGACCCAGTCCCCGCCACGTCTGACTACCACATATGGAATTCGTTCCGCCCAGAATAGTACTCAAGGCAACGTGACGTTTTACCGCCCGAGCCTACCCTATTGCATTCACAACCCGAATATCCCTGATATCCGGGGTACCTCCCTCTCCACTACTTCGCACTCTCATACCTCACCGCGTTAATGTCTTTTAAAGTCTTTTATCTTTGTTAATTAACCTAAGGTCGGCCCGTCCTTCGTGCAACCCTTCAACGAGTCCCGACCACTAACTTTTCACAGTCTTTCTCTCATCAATTCTCACATAGCACAGAGCTGGGTTCACATCAACGAAATCTCAACCGATATCTCATTCCACAAAATACATTCCACCTTCTCTCCTGAAAATCCACAATCTTTTCCCAACCTTTCTCCAAATGTCATTTTACATGCTTTCACAAAACTTCATTTCATAAACATTTTCATAAAATTCCCTCTTGTAAATTTCTAAAAAATCTAGTTTCACAACTGCTCAAAATCTCTTTTCAAAGATTTTCTCAAAAACCTCTTTTCACAAATCAATTTCTAAAAATTTCTTTTCACCCTTCTCCACAAAGTATCTTTTCAAAAATCCTTTCGAAAATCTATTTTCAAAAACCTTTTCAAAAACCGTTTTTCAAAAACCTTTTCAGAAATTACAACTTTGCTGAGCGCTAATGGAGGAGCAAGCTCAACTCAACATCAGTCCCAGACTAAAACCAAAAACAAAGGAGCCCAGCTCCACTCAAATCACATCTCATATCAACATCACTCTCCCCAGCTCTGGCTCGTTCTCAACACTATCATTTCATTCTTTCCCCAATCTCAACTCTTTCTTTCTTTTCCAACACATATCTCATTCTCACTCATTATTCTTTTATCATTGTGTCTTTACTTTATTACTTTCACAACTCATTCATTTCGTTTTTATTTCCTTGTTCAGGACGTCACAAACGTCCGTCAACATATTACTCATTTAATTCAACAGTAATAAATATCATCAGGTATAATAAAATAAAGACAGAAAAGCATACTATCAATCACACACTCATCACACAACAACAATGTGGCCTTCGTCACCTTCGTATAAGTGGCCACACAATCAAACAATTGCCACTTATGCTACTGACTCTAACCACTTAGTTCCGATCTTTGAGATGATACGTAACATCCTAATATATCACCTAACTACCACGGTGTCTTAGGAAAGCTTCTCTCTCACCTGAGGTCCAGCAATTTAATGCGTACCGTCGCCTCGGATCCTTTGTGTTGCCTGCTGCCCCAATCCCTCGTCTTTAAGATTATTCCTCGTACTAAATAAAATACGCTTAGGTTATTAACTTATATTATGAAAACCTTTTTCATAACCTAGACACTTCTCATTCCTCGTCAAGACTTAAAACATAACTGTTTTCTTTCAAACAACTTGGATGTTTATAACACCTTAAGTACTTTCAAAAATCGTTTGAACTTATTTTCAAAGTTAAGAAACCATTTTAAATAATTCTTTAATTCAAAATTAACACTTCACCAAGCATGTAACCAGTTAAATCAACATCAAAGCAAGTATGAAACTTCAAAAATAGTTCATAACACAAACACTTAGGCATACATAAATTCACAACCACATTGGACCAAGGATTTAAATCAAGTACAATCATTTCGTTTACTTTAAACAACTCCATTCCTTTTAAAAATCATCATGTGCATTTTATTTCATGCAATTAAACTCCCTAAATTTATTTACTCTATATAGCCGAATGACATCAAAGGAAACAATTCAAAGATCACAAATTTAAAACACATAAATCAACTTAGTTTATTTCAAGCACTTAAATTCTATTTTCTTTTTCATGCAACAAAATTGTTCACTCTTTCTTTTACTTTCAACCGAATGCACATATACACACATACATATATTCATATAAACACCACACTTTCCCCCAAACCATTTAGTTCATTTATTCCCTTTATCCTTCCTTAAAACACAATCATTTTTCCCAAAATGAAACACAATCTTTTCTTAAACTTGAAATCCTTCAAAAATCATTTGAAAGACTCATATTAAAATAAATAGAATAATTAGTTTATGTGGCTGTATGGAAAAAGTCCAGCCACCTTTTCACTTTGTAAAACATTGAAAATCAATAATTTTCATTCCAACTTGTGATATATCTAATAGCATTTGAAATCCACGCTTTTCATAAATCAAAAACACTTTTTAAATTTAAAACCTTGAAATGAAATCTTGGACAGCAAAGAACTAAAAATCAACCCATGAAAATACTAAAAAAAATGATCAAATACATTTATTTATTTTCCATTATGAAAACCGAATTGAACAAAACCAAAACAACACAATTTAAATAATTTTTCTCCTCCAAATAAAAACACAAAACATAATCATTTTAATAAGTCAATGCAAAAAAGGAATCCAGCCTATTAAATCTAGTGTAGGCCGAATCATCACCATAGGAAGACAAAATCTTTGATGCACTTTTTCTTCATGCAAACACCTTAAAATACTAAATCAAAAACATGCATTTCAAACACATGGTTTTAGAAAAATACCACTCCGTTTTTCTTCCCAAAACCGTGACCCATTTGTCACTTAAAAATCAATTTTCATTTTTATTTTCTTGTGCATGCACTTTAAAAATCATTTGAAGCAAAAAGCCTTTTTATGAAAACAATCACGATCCTCTTGTTTTAGAGCTTGACCGAAAAACATATCAACAAAATCAAGAGGAAAACTTAAATCTTTAACTTTCAAACACACATAGACTTAGATCAAGGCAAAACCATTTTGAAAAAAGTTGTTTTCCTTTGTTTCTCATCAAAACCGTGACATGCAAATCAAGAAGCAAAACTTTTTGAGTAAAAGAATCACATGCAAGACTTCAAGATCCAAGTTATGGAAAATCAAGGCAAGAGTCAAATCTTTTTCAAGATCAAGCAATAGATCAAAGCCTATTTGAAAAGAAAACCAAGGATCAAAGCTTAGAAAAATCAAAGCATTCAAACCACTTAGATCATCTTTAACAAGCATCAAACTAACATGCATGAACTCAGAACAAAATAAAAATGATCACAACCTAATTTTTCTAGACATGGCCGAATGGTGGAGTCCATGGGTTAAGTTTCTACAAGTTTGTTTGGTTCTTGGAACTCAAGATCAAGGCTTAACAATTACATATAGACATAGATCTACAAGAAAATTAAACATGCAATAACAAAGGAACCTTACAAAACTTAGAAAAATGAAAAATACTTCTAACACCCTATGATCTTCGAACAAACCAAGAAAAGAGAAGATCTTCAACCACCTTCACTTGATCTTCAAGAAACTTAGAGCTTTGTGGTCTTGATCTCTTCCTTCTTCCTTCCTCTTACCCACGGCCTACTTCTCTCTCTAAGAGGTTTGATGAGCCTCTTAAAATGTGTTTGAGAAATGACATGAGAATGAAAGGAAATGAAAGAAAGGAAATGAAGTGTGTGAAATTGAGTTAAGGCCAAAGGTTTATATAGGAAATTCGTGGATTTCCCTTCTTGTCCTCATGTACTTCGGCCAAGGATGCAAATGGGAGGGGCAATTTTGGTTCTTCAATTTGTTGCATGGGTGGTGTTTAGCAAATGAAGGGGACAAGGTAGGGAACATAAGGTATTTAGGGTCATTCTAGGCTTTAAGACTTTTTGGTCCTCCATTAGGGTTTCTTCTATCTAGTTAGGATTTAGTTAGGGACTTAGTTAGGATTTGGTTCTTTTGGTTACAACTTAGGAAAATTCTAAGCTCTCTTTTATACATACACACACGGCACATACTCATGCACACACATATCATACATTCATGCATTTATCTTCATATACTTTTCACTAATTAAATTTCACATGATCCTAGGCATCCATACATATATACAAAACCGAACACACATATGCATATACTCATATAAAATAAATTATTCATACATATGAATCACAATAACACCCAAAATATCAAACACACATTTTTAGAAATCAAATCACCCTTTCATTAAATAATTTCTTATGGAAGAATTCAATATACCTTTAGAAGAATTTCAGTCATATAATCATTTCCAAAAATCAACTTTAAAAATCATAATACTATTTCTTGAAAAAACATTCTTTTAAATTCACTCATTACTTTTAAAAAAAACGTGAATTAAGAAATTTATTTAAGAAAATACTCTTTCCAAAAATACTTTTCTCAAAAACAAATCTCTTTAATATTTTAAATTAATACGAGGAATTTGCGGGGTGTTACAGGGGTGGTTGAGGTGGGGCTCTTCCGCCATAGATGTTGCCCTCTAGGTCCCTTATGTTGTCAGTGCTACCCTCCTGAGGTCTGTGACGGCTTCTTCCAAGCTACTGACGAAGGTCTCTGGAGTTGTTTCTGGTATTGCCACGTGTGTGTACCATTGTGGGTGCCTGGGTGGGAATGACGGTTTATCGTTCTCATAGACAGCGCCAGATGTAATGTCCAAGATCTATGGCTAACTCAAAGATCAGGGATGACCTGAGAACTACGGTGCGATCTAGGGTTACTATATGATCTTTTAGGTTTTCTAGATATCCCGTTGGGATAACTAGGGTTTCCCCAATCACTGGTGTGTGCAAGTGAGTGATTAGGGAGTAAGGGAACGTACCTGAGCCCCTAGCTGGAGACAGCTATTTATAGGGGGAATGGTGTTGTACCCTATGGGCCTGTACGGAGGTCCAGTAGGGCTGACGTGGCCCTTAGAGGATAGGGGGATGAGTCATTCATCCTTATCCTGTACTAGAGAGCCTTATCCCTGTGGCAAGTTGAGTTCACGCGCCCGGAGCTCGGGCTCTCAAGGGGTAGAGTCCTTGTGGTCGGTCTGAGTCCGCTGGGTGAGAGTCTGGAAATGTGCTCGGCCTGTATAAGCACGGTCCTTTATATTGATAAGTCTGGTTGGCTAGCTATGATAAGGGTAGAACCGAGGGTCGGTCCGCCACAACCACCAATCTTTTTTTCTCTCTTCTCCCCTCCTTTCTTCTCAACAATTAATTATTAAAAAAAGTATTTTAGTTAAATTACCAAAAAAAAGTTACATCATTTCTTAAAATCTGTGCATTTTTCATACGCCTTTGGATCACATAAAGCTATTATACTTAACTATACTATTACTAATAATAAGTGACTTATAATCTTTGTAATTTGATTATAAGTAAATTTATAAGTGACTTATAATAAAGATGAGAGTGATTAATTATTTTAGTTTTTTTTAGGTCTTGTTAAAGACACTTGTTAATGTTTCTATACTTAGAAAAATAATCATGAATGTGCATTACTCTGCGTCTAGAGAATCTAAAAAATGCATTTTCCAATGGTTATTTAGAACATTTAACTTATTAACAAGTACACCAAAAGCACTTGTTAGCATTTTTTTTTTTTAAGTATTTGATTTATTCATTGATTAATTTTTTTAAAAAAAGAGAGAGACTGCATAAATACCAACCGAACTTTTTTTTTCAAATAGGCATATTCTCTATGGTCCCTATTATAAGAAAAAATAATCGAAATAATACTTATTAAGAAAGTTAGTTGAACGTATTTAATTTTTTAAAATCATAAAAAATATGACTATTTTGGAAAGTTGTATTAGGAATGAAACAAAAATCAAATGCTATTTTCTAGGAATATTTCAGGAATAATTGTATTGAAAATAGAAAGTTAGTTAATTTTTTCTTATATTCAGGATAATATATATATATATATATATATATATATATATATATATGCATCCTTTTTTCTTATAATAAAGATAGAAAAGAATATATACTTAAATATTTGGACTCAACAAAGGTTAATCTTATTAGTTGAGGACATTTATATTATTAATGAAGTACTAGATGTTCGCAAAGAAAGGAGGAATTACAAAGTTTAGACAATTTGCATATTTGAAGCAATGAACAATACAAATGCACAGATATGAGGTTAGGGCCTCAGCCGAAGATAAGGCCTAATAAAATGCAAAAAAACTTGAATGAATTTATAATTTTAGGCTTAATTGCATTTTTGGTCCTCCAATTTTGTTAATTTGGCGAATTTAGTCTCCCAACTTTTAATATGACGAATTTAGTTCTTCAATTATCAATTTGTGGCAATTTTAGTTCTTCCGTGTCTAACAGAAGGATACGTGTCAGCACCTGAACAATTTTGTTATAGCACGGAAGAACTGAAATCATTACAAATTGACACTTAAAAGACTAAATTCGCCAAACTAAAAGTAGGGGGACTAAATTCGCGCAAATTAACAAAATTGGGAGACTAAAAGTGCAATAAGCCATAATTTTATTAGTCTTTTATTATGATGTTGTCAAGTGGACAAAGATCTTGTACTAGAGTTCTGCTAGTTGTTACTATATCAGACAACTTTAGCCGCCGTTTGAAGGAATGAGAAATCTGTGAAGAATTTGTTGTCTTTCCATTTCGCTAAATTTCCAGCTTTGTTGTTGTTAGTGATAGAAGAATTTATTGCCCATTTTTCATTCTCCTATCATTTTGGTGCTTTCATCTACTATTATCATGCCTCCTAAAATTTCTAACAAAGAAACTGATGAGACACTTGCAGATTTTTGCAGAAAGGTTGATTGAGAAAGAAGAGCAGCAAAATGGTACTAATCAAAGCCCTAACGGCTGCAATAACAAAATTGACCCAAAAAATTGTAGGACTTGCTCAATTTCCACGAGACACTCCCCCTTCTAAATCTCAACCAGCACCTTCCCACAAAGCCTAACACAAACCCCCCTCACCGTTACACACCTATCTCAATTCCTCTACCCCCCCCCCCCCCCCCCCCCCCCAAATTTACACAAATCTACAATTACATACCACAATTTCCACCCTCACCCACTCCAACCACTGCACTTCAACACCCACTCCAAACCCAAAACCTCTACATATACATTACCCACTCATTCTTCAACACCCTTACCTATTAAACGATTGAGGATACTATTGACCCTCCTATCCCTCCGATGCACTTTCGACTCTCTTATCAAGCCTTGACAGGGTTACCCTCCCCTCAGACTCTAAAATTCCACGGCAAAATTTTAGGGAAAACAGTAATTGTTTTGGTTGATACAAGCAACTCGCATAACATAATGCAGCCACAGATGGGCGAATTCTTGCAATTACTGATCATGGCAACTCCCCAATTGCCTGTCATGGTAGGGAACGGTAAGCATATATTTTTGCATAGGATTTTGCAATGAGGTTCCTATATCCCTCCAATCTCATTTATTTCATATTCCATTATACCTATTACCTATTCAAGCTGCATATGTGGTTCTAAGAATTGAATGGTTGCAAACATTAGGACTTGTTCTCTCTGAATTTTCTGTGTCTTACATGTCATTTAATCACAATTCACAAAAGGTGACCCTCACTGGTCACAAATCTAGCCCTCCTCAACAAGCTACAAATCTAGCCTCTTTTCATTTACTTTCATATTTCCCTACAACTAACACCACAAAATCAAACATTATCCCATAAGACCCAACATTAAACAAACTCACCCTTCCTACAAATACACCCAAACCGATACTAAACCTCCTTTGACCAATTTACTAAGGTTTTCAGCACCCCCATGGCCTCCCACCAGAAAGACCACCTGACCACAAAATCCCTCTAGTCCCAAACTCCATACCGGTAAATGTGAAACCACAAAGGCATCCCCATTCCCAAAAGGAGGCCATGACAACTTTCATTGCTCATATGCTCAAAGATGGGCCAATTGTACCTGGTACCAGCCCATTTTCATCATCAATATTATTGGTACAAAAAAGAATGACACATGGAGATTTTGTGCTCCCTCTATGGCACTAATTGCATTGGAAATGAAACAAAAATTAAATGAAATAATCATTTCATAAAAATATTTAAGGAATGATTGTGTATTGAAAATCGAAAGTTATTTAACTATTTCTTATATTTGAGATTAAAATAAGTATATTTTTTTCTTTTTTCTTATATTAGAAACTCTAAACCGGAGAGTATACACACTGAAATATAACTATGATGAGTTCATCGGCCAGCATCAGTTCTTAAAAATAAATGAGATTAAAATAAATAAAAATATTTTCTCACTCTATTTGTCCAAATGAAAATTCATTTCTTCCTTTCTGAATCAATTACCTGCTTATCGCAAGAGAATTCATTAAAAAAAAAAAAAACTTGAATTAGAGACTACTTTTCATGATGAAGAATTACAAATTCTTAAAAAGGAACCCAAACATGCCCCAGTTAATCATGAGGCGGAACTCTGAACCAGAGACTTGATTTCAAGATTAAAAAAATTACAAATTACTAAAAAAGGTACCTAGCATGTCCCTTGGTTATGTAAGAGACTGAACTGGAAGATCATTGCTTCCTTCAACTAAAAATGGAATTGGCTTGGTTGGGGCTGGCAGCCGACCGATGCTATCAACTTTATCCTTTTGTTTTGGAGGAGGTCTAGCTGCTTTAGGCAACAATCTGCCCTTCTTTTCAAACCACTCAGGCTTCAGTAGTGCTCGGAAGCCCAATTTATTGTAATACACCCTTCTCACAGACCCACCGGCTGCTTCAACTGCTGCCTTTGCCCTAACAGTGACCCTTGATACCTGAAAACACTCGGTTAAAATAAATTCCTCTTTAAGGCCGTTAACAACTATTTTTGGGTCCTTGCATATTACAAAACCATAATATCAAACTGTACTAGTAATTGTTCATGGGGAAATGGGCACATCTTCAGATGCCTTATTTGAAAGTACAACAAAAAGTACCAAAGTTGAAGAAAATTAACATATAAACTTAGAAGATATAAGGACTACACCAACTATCTTCTTTAATAAATTCCTAGTTAGATATAATCTCAAGCAAACAGTTTGTTCTTTAATCTTTAGAAACCCTACAACCTTCCTATTCCATTCTAGTCGCTATTGGCTGCTCCACCTTTGATGATTTATGGTGCTTATAAAGAAAAGATACTCTGCATGTTCTCAAGCTAGGATCATAATTCATAAACTATTTAACAAAAGCAATAATGATGATGTGTAATGACCAATACTCACGACAATAGAAGAAAAAAAATCAGATTAAAATAAAACAGCAGTCAAGACTTGAGACTTAAAATTCAAAAATCAAGGTTTACCTCAAGATGAATTGGCCATTGGATATGCTCAGCACCACGACCCATCAATCTCACGCCATCTTGTATTTGCTTCCCTATTGCCCCTGTATCCTATACCAATGGTAATAACCAGAATGAGAGGAAGCACATGCTGTGAACAATTTCATATGAAGTGAGGTAACAGTCACAAAACCTTGAGTGTCTTCATTGTAATCAGTTCAGAAGAATCTATCTTCCCTGCATTGATAAGCCTCGCAATTTTTCCCAAACCTACTGGCTGCGAGAAAAGATATAAAAGAAATTTTAAGAATATAACCTACGACACATATGACTAATAGATTGAGGAAAAAGTGGAAGGGATCAGAAACAAACAGAGGGTCTGATAATGAGATCTCATGCCAAGAACATGGCATCACCATCAAATAAAAGTGTCCATAGGTCAAAATAGTAAACATTAAAAAATTAAAATAAGCAGAGAGAGATTAATTAAAGTTAAAAGGTTACTTCAAGTTACTCATGCTCATACATCCAAGAGCTTAAATCTATAAAGTAGAGAAAAACCATTAAAAAAATAAAACACACTGGGAAATGATCCCTGGGCTATAATAAACCTTGACATGCATTCATGGCTATCAGCATTCACAATATTTCTAGTGCAGATCATGCTTGGCATGTGGAAAAGAAAGGTTCATATTAATTAAAGACAACTGAACCACTAAGCCATGTTATCTTCATTAGGAATGCCAAAGTGGTAGGAAACTGACACTGATCAGTCTGATTTTACTGAATAACCTCAAAGAAACTCCTCCAGTTATTGATCTCAGTAAGAAACCAAAACCCCAAAAGCCATTACAGCAGAAAGGGAAGACTCAGAAACCGAAAAAGATATACAAGATACTAAATGTCTTGACCTCCCTCCCAAATCCTCACTCACTAAATTGCCTCCTTTCATATATATTCTCCAACTGAAAACCTCACCTATCTCTCCACTTTCTCTAAGTGGCTGACGGGCCATTGGCATTTTGTTATGCTGCATCCCGTTAGCATGGACATACTCAGTGTTCCCCATGCTACCCTCCTTATGTCCTTGTGTCTAACACAGTGTCAGAAAGAAAAACCATATCAGGAAATTATGTCTTGAAATAAAAAATAAAACCTACTATCTATATTAAGCATAACATTTTACTCTAATTTCAGACGCTGGGTATATGGAATGCTTCCAATTTAATATTCCATTTTCATAAAATGAGAAGAAACACAAATAGAAACTGCTAATTATGGCCAAAAGAATGATCTCATTAAGAGAGGTTAAGTCAACCTTTCAACAAGATAACTTTTTTAAAGCTATTAAGAGTATGATTATGAGTCTCCCAAGTTTGTAAAAAATGCATGCTTGGAAAGATGACAACAATATAAGCCCATGGGTACTGGTAGCGGCACCATTTGAAGGCTTGCAAGAAAGCTGGTGCTACACAGCTAATGGACATACAGTATTCAAGATGGCAAAGTAGAAACTTAGATACTATCTACAACTGAACTAGTTAAACACTAACAAAATCACTGGCGATGGACAAAAATAGGCATCTTTCCATTTTCCCTCTATTATTCAGCAACTAAACTATTATCCTAGTTCTTGGGGAAAGAAAGCATCTCGAACATGACCTGGAGAAAGTAAGCACATCTGGTCCATGAATGGATTTTATCAGATTCAATAATTTATATTGATACTGAGAAAATCCAGGCAGTACAGTGAGAATAATTGAACTGGACCAAGAAATGATAAAGGAATGTGTAGAACAATAAAAAAAAACTATTAGAAAGTGCTTCTGTTACCAATGTAATTTCAGAACAAAGATGCGAAGATAACAGGAGTCAAGATTTAAAACAGAACCTTGCAGGATATTTGAGAGATCCTACTCCTCTCCCACTCTGTTGCTTCTCATAAAATCCACATAACATCTCAACAGACTCCCCCTTAATTATATTCAGCTACTCCCTCAATTAAAGTTAGCCCCAGTAAACTGTACAGAATCATAATCCCCATGCCCAGATATCTAATAAAGAATACTTGAAATGGTTTTAAATGCCAAAAGAAAGTCTGCAAATTCGATTTTCCTTATGCCCTCAGGTATTAAACAAAAATTAAAAAAACAAATATACAAATGAAAAATTACCTGAAATGTGAGGCTAAATGGATTCTTGAACCCGCGTTTGGGCATTCTTCGACGAAGTGGTGTCTGGCCTCCTTCAAAGCCCAATTTTGAACCTTTTCTGGCTCTCTGACCCTTGTGACCTCTCCCAGCAGTCTTACCCTTTCCAGACCCAATACCACGGCCCTTCCTCGTCTTCTGTTTTCTGGGAACATTATCCCTCAGATCATTCAAGCTCAAAAGACTGTAAGCTCTAAAACCTTGAAATCCTACAAATGCATTGGGGCTAAATGCTGTGTGAGGGTTGGCCAAATGAGGAAGCTGCAAAGGATTAAATTGGAGTGATGGGAGTGTGAGAACGGGTTTGCTGCGAATAGAGCTTCTGATGACTGACGTTGAGAGAGCAGCAAGCCTTCTGCTAAGCATTTTTGTTCTTCTTTAAGCTTTTACTGACAAAAAGGGCATACCCATTTCAGATGGTAATAGTTTCACACCTTAGGCAAAACAAAATAGAACAAAAAAGTTTTCTAAATCAAAGAAACAGAATTGCTTCTGCTTTCAAGCACCAGACCGAATTTCTGCTTAATAGAAACAGGATCATATATACCTGATATAGAATGGAGTTAATCGCACTCATAAAACAAACACTACATTAGAACCATATGTAAAATTTTATTCATCAACAAAACCCCACCCATAAAACTTAAAAGAAGAAAAAGAACAAAAAAAAAAAAAAAAAAAAAAAACTAGCATTGGAGTGATCCTTCTTCCCACCAAATACCAATAATCATCGCACATGAACAATGAAGCATTTTATCAAACACTTGGTGATCAAAACACAAAGCCTCGATCTTATTCCCAATAGAACATGAAAAACGAATACCCATTTGGTTCCTGAATCAAATAATGTACTTAGGGAACCCTACAACAACTATAAGCACTTAATCAAATATGACTGCCATCTCAGAAATTCAAAGACATTAGGGAAGCAAAACTGCTATAACCTTTTTTACCTGCTTTTGTAAACAAGGGTGTAACAAAGCTTGAGGGAGCTTCAACGGCGACCGGAAACGGAAGCCTCACGGCAGAAGGTGGTGGAGGCTGCGTCGGAGAGAGACTTGTTGGGAAATTACTATGGAAATGAAAGCATTGAGGAATCAGAAAAAACGACGTCGTTATTTTCACCTAGGCCAGGAAAGCGGTGCTATATTGCTACCAGCCTACCACCTACTAGCATAATTTATTTATTTTTTTTTTTTTTTACCTTATCCGTTTAATATGCGGTGTTTATAGAATTTTTTTTCCCCTTATTTCATCATGTTTCATGTATAGTGTTCTCTTAAAAACCTAACTAGTGTAGTTGCCAATGCCGTGTGCAGGGGTTATCGAGCATAAATTAAATAAAATAAATTAAAAATAATGAAAAACTTTTAAGAAATTGACTATTTTTCCTATATAGTTAATTAACTAAAGTGCTTGGATAGAATTATTTAAATATTTAACTTAGACTTCCTCCCTTTCTTAAAACCAAGAGCAAAAATGAAAAATAAAAGCATTTATCTAAAAAAAATTAAAAAAATAGCAAGATGAATTTTTTTCTTCAATATTCTAATAATTTTAAATTTTTTTATTCATGTATTATTAAAATTTAAACTTATTAGAAAATTGAAGAACAAATAACGCATTTTGCAAAAACCCCATCTTCATCTCAACCATGACATGCATTTTTCTCACATATGTAAATTAATTATCAATCTATTTAAAAAAAAAACACAAAAAGGGTTATACATTAATAATGAACAAATTAGACTTTCATTTTAAAAGTATGATTTAAGAAAATTATATTATACTTCATTCATCCCAAAAAAGATAGAGGATTTTTGGACTAATTTACTCAAATTTTTCAACATTTTTTTTGGGACATAGCGAGTCTAAATTTATAAAAAAAAAATTAGAAAACGAAGAAAGTAAAAAATAATTGGCACTGCTCCATAGTTATATATGCTATGTGCATACCGAAAACCCCTTCCTATCTATTATCTAAAAAACCACTACAAAAATATCCACATTACACGTTTAAGAAACTAAAAAAAAAAACGTGTAGAATAAGATTAGGAGAAGAAAGAAGATATGCCCTTTTTTTTTGCTCTACAAATTTCATTATTTATTTGGTTAAAGTATAAGTTGGTTACAATCATTTATAATAATTTGAAATTGTAGATGGTTTTTGGTTTTTAAATTCAAAAGATACTATCCATCCAAAACGAAATTAAATTGGTGTTGTTGTTTTTTTAAAAAAAAAATTAGAATATCATATCTAATAAAACAAAATCAAAGCAGTTGTAATTTTGGAAATGTTGTGTGTTTAACAAATCAAGTGAATTTATCCATTAGTTGTATTTTTCAAAAACTGTTGAGTCTAACAATTGCATGTATTTTCTTTTTATAATATATAATTGATAATTGAATGATTGTAGATTTTTTTAAAAAAATTCAAATTCATACCGAAAAAAACTTATACATGTTAAATCAAAGGTTTTGATGACGACAAATATATGATGCGCTCGGTTCTCAGTCAAAGTTTTGATGAAGACAAATGAATATGCTCGTTGATGAAGCCAAATGAATCAGCTCTGAAGTGTTTCGGATATCGGCCAAGGAAATCAAATCAACTCAGTATGTTGATCTTGGCCATCGATGGAGACAATTGGATCCGATCAGTGTGATGTAAAAGTCAAAATTCCTAAAGATCGAACTGTTGTGGATGAAGTCGGAGCAGCTCAGCTTAAGCTCAGGCGTACTCGGAAGTGATCAATCCGAGCTATCGTTCAAAGCAAATCAGTTGGCCTAAAGATCAGCTATCGTTTAGAGCAAATCAGTCGGCCATAGATCAGCTCAATCTCAGTGCAAAGGCAGTCAACGAAAGATCAGCTCGGCCAGCTCAGATCAGATCCGTTACTCAAGCCCAAGATCAAAGAGATGCCAAGCTCGATCAGTCGTTAAACTCGGCAGCACTATTCATCTTCTTCAACAAATCAGAAGTACGGCGCCGCATGCACCTCTTCGTTTTTGTACTGGTTTTACAGTACTGTGCGTGGCTGACAATTTTGTTTTTATCTCACAGCTTCCATCTGTCATCAAGTTTGAATTTCAAAATTGGAAAGGGACAGATTTGGATCGTTGCTGGGAAGTTGAAGCAGCTGGTACTGTTAGAAAAGAGAACGATAAGAGCTAGAGAGAGAAACTTTTATATTTTGAATTCAAGCTTCAAAATCGTTCTCTGCAAAATCCTTTCTCAAACACTATGTAGAATCAAAGAGCTTTTGATGATGTCAAATAAATAAGCTCGGCTTGTACTCAGTGACAGGCGTCAGACTTGGTTTTGCGCATGCGTTCCGCCAAAGGCAGAAGCTCGGAAAATTAGGGTTGTTTGCTACCTGCAGCAAGTCAGCATTTGAGGCTCTAGCTCGGTTTGCTCTAGCTCGGGTTGAGCTCGGCTCTTGATCACGGCCGAGGTTCATCCAAGTTTACAAGCTCAGCTCTTCACTTCAAGACAGTACGCTCGGATGTTGATCAGCTCGGCGCACGCTCAGATTAAGCTCGGAATGAACATACACCTTGAACTCTGCTCTGTATCTCATATCCAGAGCAAAGGCCAAACCTTGGATCTGTTACTTCAATTTCAAGTCTGATTGCCAAGCTCAACTCAAAGCTCAACAACACCAATCTAAGACCAAGCTCGAACAAAGCTCAAAGCTTGGCAATCTCTGTTCACTCTTCAACAACACATCATCTTCAACCTTCAGACTCTGCTCAGCTGTTCCGTACCTTTTTATTACCATTAAGTCTGGGTAGAAGTTCTAGGATTTTAACTCCAGCGCTGTAATAAGTTTGAAATTCAAAATTGAGTTAAAATCAAAAGTTGAGAAAGGGTCACCATCACTGCTCTGCTGTCAAAATGTTTCCGTTGGAAACCCCATGCTTTTTCCGTACAGCTCTCTCTCTCTCTCTCTCTCTGAAGAACAGAGGAGATTATAAAAGGGGTGTTTTTCAACTGTAACAAGTGGACACATTCTTGAACAATTTTTATTTGAACCTCAACTTTCATTTTTCTTTCGAAAAACAGAGCAGAATCAAAAACTCACAGAGAAGAAGAAGATCACTGAAATTTTTACAAGAACTTAGAGAGTTAAACTTTAAAATCTATACTCTAAGTTCAACTCATTTCTTCTTTGTGATACCCCTTCACAAAATCGACTCACTCTTGAACTTCAATCTTTCAAACTCATTCGAAGAGTGTTTCGATTTGGATCCATCCTCTTTCATCATCTTCATTGTATTTGCTGTTGTACAGAGCTGGTCTTTGATCGAGAAAGCTTCTTTGTTGAAAAGGTTCCAAAGAGGTTCTTTGGTCATCGATTTGTTGTGGGTAGTTTGTCACGAGTTTGGTACACTCGTTTGACTGGATAGATTTAGAGGGGTAGTCTCTTGTAAATCCTTTTGTAACCCAGAAAATTGATTTTTAGTAAAAGCTCTCTAAAAGTTTTTTAGAGAGGACTGGACTAGCTCTCAAGGTGAGAGTGAACCAGGATAAATATCTGGTGTTCATTTTTATTTCTTTACCGCTTATCTTTTGTTGTACTTGGTTAAGTGTTTATCCACTGATTTTCGAGCATCCAAGCTTTTAATCGTCTGTCTCAAAGCTCGGCTTTGAGTGTTGTTCTCAGAGCTCGGGTTCAAAGCAGCTCGGTTAACCGATTAACCATTCTGTTTATCTATTTGGTTAATCGATTAACCCTGTCTGCTCGGATATCGCTCGGCCTTTATTTAAAACCGTGAACAACATTCAATCAAGTTTCAATAAATCAAAAAATTGTCATATTAGCTTCAATCTCCTATTCACCCTCCCTCTACTCGATTGTTAGGCCTCTTGTTGGTTTCCAACAAGTGGTATCAGAGCTCGGTCGAAAGATCAAGTGTAAAAACTTCTTCGAAAAGATCCTTGAGGAAACCGAATGGCTACTAACAATCCCTTCGGAGGTGAAGGCTCTTCCATAAACAGACCAGCACTATTCAATGGTGAGGGTTATGCATATTGGAAAGCTCGAATGAAAATTTTCATTGAAGCCATATATATGGAAATTTGGAAATCTATTGAAAACGGGCCATTTGTTCCTAAAAGAAAAATTAATGAAGAAGTTGTAGAAATCCCATGGGAAAGCTGGGATGATGATGATAAAAGGAAAGTATCTTTCGATTTAAAAGCCAAAAATATCATCACCTCAGCTTTGTCCTATGACGAATTTTTTAGGGTGTCAAGTTGCAAATCTGCAAAAGAAATGTGGGACATTCTTCAACTTACTCATGAAGGGACAAGTGAGGTCAGACGAGCAAGACTCAATCCTCTTATGCATGAATATGAGTTATTCCGCATGCTGCCAAATGAAAATATAAATGATTTGCAAAAGCGGTTTACTCATATTATAAACCATCTTAATGCTCTCGGCAAAACATTTCAGAATGTCGAGATAACTAACAAAGTGCTTAGATGTCTTAGCAGAGAATGGCAGCCAAAGGTCACTGCCATCATGGAAGCTAAGGACTTGGACACAATGAGCATAGACACTTTGTTTGACAAACTGCAAGAGCATGAGATGGAGCTCAGCAGACTGACCATGCACGAAGAGTCTGATAAGAAGAAGAAAGGAATTTCCATCAAAGCTGCTATAAAGGCAACCAAAGAATCCTCTGAGGATGAGTTCAGCTCGGACATGGACGAGGAAGACTTTGGTCTCATGGTCAGGAAGTTCAGCAAATTTTTCAAAGGCAAAAAGAATTTCATAAACCGAGCAAGAGATACCAAAAACTCTCACCACAAAGGCTCAAGTTCAAAAGACCGAGTTAGATGCCATGAATGTGGTGAAGCGGGTCACATCAGAACATACTGTCCAAGATTGCAAAAGCAAGGTGGTGAAGAAATGAAGAAGAACAAGGACCACAAGAAGAAGAGAGCTTACATTGTATGGGATGCACCTAACAACGATGACAGCTCAAGCTCCAGTTCAGCCAATGAAGAAGAGAAAGAAATTCTGTGCTTGATGGGAAGGGAAACTGTGTTCAGAAGCCCAAGCCAAACTAGTTCCGAGCAAGAATCATGCTCGAACTGTGAAAAGGAAGTATCGAGCTCAGTACTCAGAATTGCTGAACAAGACCTTCCTGTATATGACTCCTGCTCGGAGTGTGAAGATGAGGAACTATGTTCAGTACTCAGATTTGCCGATCAGGAAGACTCATCGAGCTTGGCACTTGGCTCAACAAAGCAAAGATCAAGTATCAAATGTTTAATGGGCAAACACAGCGAGGAAACCTCAACTAGCCGAACAGTGTCCGAACATAAAAACACTGTGGTAACCTCTACTTTTGATTCTGACTTTGAATATGAATTTAATGACACTGATGAATTGTATTCTGCTTATCTTGAAATGCAAACCGAATTCAAGAAGCTTGCTAAAAATTTCATTAAGATGAAACAAAATCTCTCAAACTATAAAGAGCAAGTTCTTGAATTGGAAAAATCAATTGAAACGTTGAAAAGCAGAAACAAGTAATTGGAAAACACTATCACTCAATTGAAAAATGAAAATCTTGACTGCTGCACTAAATATGAAAAAGAAATTTCTAAACTAAAACTTAAAAGTGCAACTGTCAACAAGAGTGATGGTTTGTTTGATAGGCTTTTAGCCGAACAAAGAAACTATTTGAACAAAACTGGGCTTGGCTACACTAAGACCAAGAAAACAGTAAGGAAACTCGGATATGTCTCAAATTTTAATAAATCGAAAAAGCCGAGCTGCTCCTACTGTGGTCTTCATGGTCATACACCAAATGAATGCAAAATCCGACGTCATGGTGTAGCCAAGGGCCATTTTGTATGGGTAGTTAAAAAGAGAGAACCAACTGCTAACCCCCAGGGACCCAAAACATTTTGGGTACCCGAATCAAAGAAGTAATATTTTTGTGATGCAGGTGTGCTTCCAAGCAAAGGAGTGCAGATGGTACCTTGATAGTGGCTGCTCGAAGCACATGACGGGGAACAAAAATTTATTCATTGAACTTTCACATTCAGATAAGGGCTACGTAACTTATGGTGATAACAACAGAGGTAAAATATTGGGTGAAGGTAAAATCAGTAATTCAGCCAACTTGGTTATCAATAATGTTTTACTTGTAAAAGGGCTAGAACACAATCTTGTAAGCATTAGCCAACTTTGTGATATTGGTAACCATGTTGTTTGTACCTCTACCCATTGCATTATTAAGAGTGACGAGGACAACTCTGTCAAATTTGTTGGAAAACGATATAACAATACTTATTTGGTTGATTTGAATGAAATCACCTCTTTGGTAACCACATGCATGGTTAGCAAAGAAAGTGACACATGGTTATGGCATAGAAGGACAGCTCATATAAATGTAAATCAGTTAAAGAAACTGCAATCAAAAGACTTAGTGATTGGTTTACCAAAGCTAAATTTTAATATTGAGGGGGTTTGCTCTTCATGCAAGAAGTGCAAACCAACTAAAAAGAAAAACGATTTTTCGTCTAAGGTGATGGTCTCAACAACTCGACCCTTGGAAATGTTACACATGGATTTGTTTGGACCATCACAAGTCAAAAGCTTTGGTGGCAATCTCTATGCCTTAGTAATTGTAGATGACTTTTCCAGATTTACATGGACTTTATTTTTAAAATCAAAAAGTGACACTTTTGAAAATTTTAAAGAGCTTGTCAAGCAACTTCAAAACCGAACAAACCAAAAAGTAGTTGTAATCCGAACAGACCATGGTGGTGAGTTCGAGAACTACAAATTTGACAAGTTTTGTTCTAAGTTCGGAATAGAACATCAGTTTTCTGCTCCTCGGACTCCCGAACAAAACGGAGTTGTGGAACGGAAAAACCGAGTTCTTGAAGAGCTAGACCGAACCATGCTTAATGAATATAATTTGCCACATTATTTCTGGGCCGATGCGGTAAACACAGCTTGCTATGTAATGAACCGCATCCTCATCAGACCAATTTTAAAGAAAACTCCATATGAACTTTACAAGGGTAGAAAACCAAAAATTTCTCATTTCCATGCATTTGGTTGCAAAGTTTTCATTTTAAATAATGGAAAAGAGCATCTCGGCAAATTTGATTCTAAAGCCGATGAAGGAATATTTTTGGGTTATTCTACTCATAGTAAAGCATTTAGAGTCTTTAACAAAAGGACCTCCACTGTGGAAGAGTCCGTACATGTGGTATTTGATGAATCTCCTCGGAGAGACAATGTTAGTTGTGCAGACAGAGAGGATCAGCCTATGGCCGAACACGATCCGAGCACAACAACTGAAAGAGCTCAAAAGGATGAAGCTGCTAAAGACGGAGATCAGAGGGACGAGCTTGTTCCGAGCAGAACAAATAAGGAACAAACCGAACTCAGTCCGAGCCAACCTCACAATGATCGGTCCGAACTCATTCCGAGCCAAGCAGAGCATTTTGAGCTCAGTCCAGCCTGGAGAAGAGTCAAGGACCATCCAATAGAGAATGTGCTCGGCGACATGTCTAAGGGAGTTTTAACTCGTCGTTCTATTCATAATTTTTGCAATTTCGCTTCCTTTGTTTCTCAAATTGAACCTAATTCGGTTGATCAAGCCATTAAAGATGAACATTGGGCAATTGCCATGCAAGAGGAACTAAATCAATTCATCAGAAATGATGTCTGGGAATTGGTTCCTTGGCTCGATGATCATACGATAATTGGATTGAAATGGATTTTCAGAAATAAAAAAGATGAATTAGGCTTAATTATAAGAAACAAAGCGAGATTAGTTGCTCAAGGCTACAACCAAGAGGAAGGTATCGATTATGATGAAACCTTTGCTCCAGTTGCTAGACTTGAAGCAATCCGAATTTTGCTTGCTTTTGCATCTATTATGAATTTCACCCTTTACCAAATGGATGTAAAAAGTGCATTCTTAAATGGTTTTATAAATGAAGAAGTTTATGTAAAACAACCTCCTGTTTTTGAAAATTTTAAATATCCAAACCATGTGTATAAACTGAAAAAGGCTCTTTACGGTTTGAAACAAGCTCCAAGAGCTTGGTATGATCGTTTGAGCTCATTTCTACGTGAACAAGGGTTTGAAAGAGGGAAGGTTGACACAACTCTATTCATTTATAAATCCAAAAAGGACATATTGTTAGTACAAGTGTATGTTGATGATATAATTTTCGGTGCTACTAACATGTCTCTTTGCAAGAAGTTCTCTGAATGAAAGCAAGGTGAATTCGAGATGTCAATGATGGGAGAACTCACATTCTTCCTTGGGCTGCAAGTAAAGCAAGTTAAGTGAGGAACCTTTGTGCATCAAGGAAAATATTGCAAGGAACTCCTCAAGAAATTTGGCTTAGAAAATTGCAAAGAAGCTGTCACTCCCATGAGCACTTACAGCTATCTCGGCAAGGATGAGTCAGGTAAAGCCGTGGATGTAAGAAAATATAGAGGCATGATAGGAAGCCTTTTATATTTAACTGCATCTCGGCTCGATATTATGTTCAGTGTTTGTTTATGTGCTCGTTTTCAAGCTAATCCCAAAGAATCTCATCTTTCGGCGGTTAAAAGAATTTTTAAATATTTAAAAGGAACTGTGAACACTGGACTGTGGTATCCTAGGGATTCCAATCTTAGTTTGATTGGGTATTCGGATTCATATTTTGTTGGGTGCAAGCTTGACCGAAAAAGCACAAGTGGAACATGTCACTTGCTCGGGCAGTGCCCTTGTGTCATGGTTTTCTAAAAAGCAAGCTTGTGTTGCCCTGTCAACAGCTGAAGCCGAATACATTGCTGCTGGTAATTGTTGTGCACAAATTCTTTGGATGAAACAACAGTTATCAGATTTTGGCTTAATTTTAGATCACATTCCTATCAAGTGTGACAATACAAGTGCGATCAATCTAACTAAGAATCCAGTGTATCACTCTTGAACAAAACACATTGAAATTAGGCATCATTTTCTACGAGATCATGTTCCAAAAGGTGACTGTGTCATTGAATTTGTTAGCACTGAAAATCAACTAGCCGATGTGTTTACAAAACCATTGCCGAGGGAAACTTTTTATAAAATTCGGCGTGAGCTCGGCATTCTGGATGAATCCAGTGTATGCTCAACGTAAGCTCGGCATCCTGGAAGAGTTCAGAATGTGCTCGGCATGAACTTGGTTTTCAGTATATCATAAAATTGATCACCTTCATAATCTCGATTTTTACATTCAATTGTGTATTTGTTTAAAATTTCCTGAAATTTCACATCCTCCAACTTTTCTTCCTCTCCTTTCAATTAACTTCTCTTTATGAGAAGCATATTTTCACTGTTAAAGGGGGAGAAAGATAATGTTCAGATCATGAAAATTTTCTTCCTCGATTATCCTTTTAAATTATTCAAGGGGAGAAAAGTTTCTAAAGTTTCAAGCTATGTTACCATCAAGTGGTATCTAGTAACACTTTTTCTCTTTCAACAAGTGGGACAGAAAATTTTTTAACTATTTCATATTTCTGTTTTACATAGTTTTAACTCTCTTTTGGCAAATGTGCTTAATCTTTGGCTCCTTTTTGATCATGCCAAAAGGGGGAGAGAGGTGTTTGTTGTTGTGTATGTTGTTGTTGCAAATGTTGATGTTCAGTTTTTGCGAGCATAATCTCAGGGGGAGTGTTTAACGAGTAACTCCACAAAACTTTCAAGCTTTTCTTCAACAAATGTTTCAACAAGTGGTAGCTTTATTGAGCATTTTCATAGCAACATGTGGTATATTTTCGAGCAAATTTCGATCAGTGCTAAGTCCAAGCATACAGTCGGGGGAAGAGCACAAAAAGCAAAAAACTTTCAAAGAATATTTGTCATCATCAAAAAGGGGGAGATTGTAGAATCAAAGAGCTTTTGATGATGTCAAATAAATAAGCTCGGCTTGTAATCAGTGACAGGCGTCAGACTTAGTTTTGCGCATGCTTTCCGCCAAAGGCAGAAGCTCGGAAAATTAGGGTAGTTCGCTACCTGCAGCAAGTCAGCATTTGAGGCTCTAGCTCGGTTTGCTCTAGCTCGGGTTGAGCTCGGCTCTTGATCACGGCCGAGGTTCATCCAAGTTTACAAGCTCAGCTCTTCACTTCAAGACAGTACGCTCGGATGTTGATCAGCTCGGCGCACGCTCAGATTAAGCTCGGAATGAACATACACCTTGAACTCTGCTCTGTATCTCATATCCAGAGCAAAGGCCAAACCTTGGATCTGTTACTTCAATTTCAAGTCTGATTGCCAAGCTCAACTCAAAGCTCGAAAACACCAATCTAAGACCAAGCTCGAACAAAGCTCAAAGCTCGGCAATCTTTGTTCACTCTTCAACAACACATCATCTTCAACCTTCAGACTCTGCTCAGCTGTTCCGTACCTTTTTATTACCGTTAAGTCTGGGTAGAAGTTCTAGGATTTTAACTCCAGCGCTGTAATAAGTTTGAAATTCAAAATTGAGTTAAAATCAAAAGTTGAGAAAGGGTCACCATCACTGCTCTGCTGTCAAAATGTTTCCGTTGGAAACCCCATGCTTTTTCCGTACAGCTCTCTCTTTCTCTCTCTCTCTGGAGAACAGAGGAGATTATAAAAGGGGTGTTTTTCAACGGTAACAAGCGGACACATTCTTGAACAATTTTTCTTTGAACCTCAACTTTCATTTTTCTTTCGAAAAACAGAGCAGAATCAAAAACTCACAGAGAAGAAGAAGATCACTGAAATTTTTACAAAAACTTAGAGAGTTAAACTTTAAAATCTATACTATAAGTTCAACACATTTCTTCTCTGTGACACCCCTTCACAAAATCGACTCACTCTTGAACTTCAATCTTTCAAACTCATTCGAAGAGTGTTTCGATTTGGAGCCATCCTCTTTCATCATCTTCATTGTATTTGCTGTTGCACAGAGCTGGTCTCTGATCGAGAAAGCTTCTTTGTTGAAAAGGTTCCAAAGAGGTTCTTTGTTCATCGATTTGTTGTGGGTAGTTTGTCACGAGTTTGGTACACTCGCTTGACTGGATAGGTTTAGAGGGGTAGTCTCTTGTAAATCCTTTTGTAACCCAGAAAATCGATTTTTAGTAAAAGCTCTCTAAAAGGTTTTTAGAGAGGACTGGACTAGCTCTCAGGGTGAGAGTGAACCAGGATAAATATCTGGTGTTCATTTTTATTTCTTTACCGCTTATCTTTTGCTGTACTTGGTTAAGTGTTTATCCACTGATTTTCGAGCATCCAAGCTTTTAATCATCTTTCTCAAAGCTCGGCTTTGAGTGTTGTTCTCAGAGCTCGGCTTCGAAGCAGCTCAGTTAACCGATTAACCATTCTGTTTATCTATTTGGTTAATCGATTAACCCTGTCTGCTCGGATATCGCTCGGCCTTTATTTAAAACCGTGAACAACATTCAATCAAGTTTCAATAAATCGAAAAATTGTCATATTAGCTTCAATCTCCTATTCACCCCCCCTCTACTCGATTGTTAGGCCTCTTGTTGGTTTCCAACACACTAAACCGAATACTCATCTGTTCATTAAACTTTCAAAATCAAATACACTTAGGTTTCGGGTTGGAGTCATCTCTTTCATTCAATCTGTTTTTCAAGTCTTGAGAGGTTCTCAAGCAAGTGAAAGTCTTGGAAGGTTTCCAAGCCACCTAAGAGGTTCTTCGGTGTGTGTGAAGTTTTAGGAGGTTCCTGAGCTGAAATCCAAAGAGGTTCTTCGGTGAAAGTCCTTGAAGGTTTCAAGGCGTCTTGAAGGTTTCAAGATCTGTAAAGTCCGAAGAGGTTCTTCGACTCAGTTCAAGTCGGCGTTAGGTGTAGAGAGGTTCTCTTGTAAATCCGTGTGTACGATTGGATTGATTTTTATTAAAGGCTCCCTAAAGGTTTTAGGGGAGATTGGACGTAGCTCACCGTGGTTGTGAGTGAACCAGTATAAAAATCGGTTGTCTCTCTCTTCTTTACTGCTTTTAGTTTTTATTCTGTGCATTTAATCGGTTTTGCTAAATTTTATTTTTGCTCGGATAGTGCTAGCTCTTTTCCGCTGCAAATCTGATCTTTGTGTGGTGTAGCTCGGATAATCGGTTATCGGCTGAGATAAACGATTATCAGAATCTGCTCGGCCCAAAGTCAGCATTTTTATTTTAACTGCAAGCATTATCCGACCGACTTAAGTTTTATCCGAAAAATTGGTATTATCGCTTTCAACTATTATTCACCCCCCTCTAGTAGATTGTTAGGCCGATTGTTGGTTTCCAACAATTGGTATCAGAGCTCGGTTGAAAGATCGAGCGTAAAAGCTTTTTCGAAAAAGATCTTAGGAAACCATGGGCTCTAATAATCCATTCGGAGGTGAAGGCTCTTCAATAAACCGTCCACCACTGTTTAATGGTGATGGATATGCTTATTGGAAAGCTCGGATGAAAATTTTTATAGAAGCTATAGATATTGATATTTGTGATGCAATTGAAAATGGCCCATTTATTCCCAGAAGAAGAATCAGAGAGGATGTTGTAGAAATCCCGAAGGCAAGCTGGGATGATGCTGATAAAAAGAAAGTGTCTTACGATTTAAAATCCAAAAACATCATCACCTCGGCCTTGTCCTACGATGAATTTTTTCGAGTATCACACTGTAAAAATGCTAAGTAAATGCGGGATATTCTACAACTTACTCACGAAGGGACAAATGAGGTTAGACGAGCAAGATTAAATAATTTAATGCATGAACCTGAGTTACTTTGTATGCTGCCAAGCGAATCTATAAATGACATGAAGAAACGATTTACTCATCAAAAACCATCTTATTGCTCTCGGCAAAACTTTTCAAAATGCCGAGGTTATTAACAAAGTGTTGAGATGTCTTAGCAGGGAATGGCAGTTGAAGGTCACTGCCATCATGGAATCAAAAGATCTAGATACCAAGGACATAGAAACACTGTTCGGCAAGCTCCAGGAGCATGAGATGGAGCTCGGACGATTGACCATGCATGAAGAATCCGACAAGAAGAAGAAATGGATCTCACTCAAGGCCTCAACTAAGTCGACCAAAGTCTCCTCGGACAGCGACTCTAGTTCAAACATGGATGAGGAAACTCTCGGCCTTGTAGTCAAAAAGTTCGAAAAATTCTACAAAAATAGAAGAAATTTTAAAAACCAAGGCACAAGCTCAAAAGACAAAATCAGGTGCCATGAATGCGGTGAACCGGGACATATCAAACCGTACTGTCCCAGGTTGCAGAAGAGAAGCAGTGCCGAGAATAAGAAAGGCAAGGACCTTAAACCGAAGAGAGCTTACATCGTCTGGGATGCACCCGAAGGGAGTGACAACTCAGAATCTAGTTCGTCAGACGATGAAGAGAAGGCGAACCTGTGCTTAATTTGTAGATATGTCGATGAAGCCTCATCGTGCTCGGACCTTGACTCCACTGAGAAAGGAATTGAAAATTTGTTTCTAATGGGAAGACATCATTGCTCCTTAATCTCGGCGTTCGGCTCAACTGTACATGAAAATGAGGTACACTCGGATACTGAGTCAGACCTCAATGATTATGAGGAATTATATACTGCTTATACTTAAATGCAATCCGAGTTCGAGAAACTTTCTAAGAGCTACACTAAGTTAAAAAGAAATATTTTAAATCATAAAGAGCAAGTTCTCAAATTGGAAAAATGCATTAAAAATTTAAAAAGTAGCAATGATTCGTTAGAACAAACTATCACTTCTCTGAAAAGTCAAAAATGTGAAAGTTGCATTAAGTACGAGAAAGAAATTCAAAATTTGAAAACTACTAATGCAACATTTTCAAAAAGTGATAGGATGTTAGACCGATTACTTGTTCAACAAAGAAGCAATTCGAACAAAACAGGCCTCGACTATACACATGCCAAAAAGAAAACATTTCGAAAAGTCGGCTCATTTTCAAATAAAAATCACTATAAAAGGTCGACCTGTTCTTATTGTGGCATGCTCGGCTATACACCAAATGAATGTAAAATTAGGCGATATGGTGTGGCCGGCGGCTCATTTGTTTGGATTGTCAAGGGAGAAAATCCTACACTAATCGACCGGGACCCAAAACTGTTTGGGTACCCAAGATGAACAAGTAATATGTTTTGCAGGTGTGCTTCCGAGCAAGAGAAAATCGGTGGTATCTAGACAGCGGTTGCTCGAAGCACATAACTAGAGATAAGCAGCTCTTTACCGAGCTTACTCCAAAAGAAAAAGGTTTTGTCACTTACGGAGATAATACTCAAGGTAAGATCTTGGGTGAAGGTAAAATCGGAAACTCATCCGACTTGATTATCGAAAATGTTTTATACGTTTAAGGATTGGAACACAATCTCTTGAGCATTAGCCAACTTTGTGATATCGGTAATCATGTTGTTTTTACCTCCACTCATTGCTTTATTAAAAGTGACAAAGACAATTCGATCAAATTTGTGGGAAAAAGATCAAACAATACTTATTTGGTAGATTTAAATGAAATTTCTTTTCTGGTTTCTACCTGCCTAGAAAATGATACTTGGTTGTGGCATCGTCGGACTGCTCACATAAACGTAAATCAGTTAAAGAAACTTCAATCCAAAGACTTAGTGGTTAGCCTACCAAAGCTGAAATTTGATATAGAAGGTGTCTACACTTCATGTAAAAAGTGTAAACAAACCAAAAATAAATTTTCATCAAAAACGATGGTTTCAACAACTTGGCCATTAGAAATGCTTCATATGGACTTGTTCGGACCATCGCAAGTAAAAAGCTTTGGAGGTAACCACTATGCCTTAGTGATTGTGGATGACTTTTCTAGATTTACTTGGACTTTATTTTTAGCTGCAAAAAAGTGACACTTTTCAAATAGCTGCAAAAAGTAACAATTGGTATGTATTTTCAACATTTTTTACAACATTTGGTATACTCTTGTTTTCAACAATTGGTATCAGTTATGCTTGCTCTCTGTTTTATTCTCGGAATTTACTTCCTATCACTCTTTTGGCAATGTGCTTAATTCTTCGGCTCCTTTTTTATCATGCCAAAAGGGGGAGAAAGTTGTTGTTTTTGTGTTATTGTTATCTCAGTGCTACATGGGCAGAAAGGAGAATGTTACTGTTGAGAAGAAAGCTGTTATTCAGGGGGAGGAGTGATCTTCGAGCATACATTCAAGATAACCGCACAAAATCAACAAGCATTTGTCATCATCAAAAAAGGGGAGATTGTTAAATCAAAGGTTTTGATGACGACAAATATATCATGCGCTCGGTTCTCGGCCAAGGTTTTGATGAAGACAAATGAATACGCTCGTTGATGAAGTCAAATGAATCAGCTCTGAAGTGTCTCAGATATTGGCAAAGGCAATCAAATCAGCTCAGTATGTTGATCTCTGATCTCGGCCATCGACGGAACCAATTGGATCCGATCAGTGTGATGAAGAAGTCAAAATTCCTAAAGATCGGACTGTTGTGGATGAAGTTGGAGCAGCTCAGCTTAAGCTCAGGTGTACTCGGAAGTGATCAATCCAAGCTATCGTTCAGAGCAAATCAGTTGGCCTAAAGATCGGCTATCGTTCAGAGCAAATCTGTCGGCCATAGATCAGCTCAGTCTTAGTGCAAAGGCAGTCGGCAAAAGATCAACTCGGCCAGCTCAGATCAGATCCGTTACTCAAGCCCAAGCTCAAAGAGATGCCAAGCTCGATCAGTCGTCAAGCTCGGCAACACTATTCATCTTCTTCAACAAATCAGCAGTACGACGTCGAACGCACATCTTCGTTTCTGTACTGGTTTTACAGTACTGTGCGGGGTTGGCAATTTTGTTTTTATCTCACAACTTCCATCTGTCATCAAGTTCGAATTTCAAAATTGGAAAGGGACAAATTTGGATCATTGCTGGGAAGTTGAAGCGGCTGGTACTGTTATCTGGAAAAGGACATACGTGTCTCTGTACAGTGTAGAAATTGTCTGTGGTATATCCGTTGAAAAGGACATACGTGTTCCAAGATATTTTGCGCTCTCTCTCTCTCTCCTACTGTTGGAAGTCAAGCTAGTGTTGGAAGACATGCTTCAAACTCTCTTATGGACTTCAAGTATATATCAAGCTGATGTTTTGATGATAACAAACCAACTCAAGTTTAAGCTCACAAGTTTTCTTCATGATCAAGATTGAAGATTCAAGCAAGGCATAGATTAGAAACCTTTTCCTTAGATCATTTGTAAGGTAATGAAGTTTCTATTCTTTACGAGTTTACAAAAGCTAATAAGTTTTTCATTTTAAAAGAGAGAAGAAAAATGTGTTTTTCATGAAAAGATTGTTTTCTATCTTAATCTTTGTGAAAATACTTGATGTTACAAAACTCTGTATATTTTTATGTATGCAAGAGAGAGTAATCAATTAGCTGCTCAAGATAATCGATTAACTTTGTTGCATCATAGAAAAAGCAGAGAGGTTGTAATCGACTAAATGAACTTTGTTAATCAATTACTTTCTTATGGGAGTAATCGATTACGTGGCTCAAGTAATCGATTAAAATTGTTGCATCATATATTTTTCAGAGGCTTAGTAATCGTTTACAGGCTTTGTAGTAATTGATTACACGATGTTGCATCATATGCATAACAGAGGCTCAGTAATCGATTAATTGATTAATGTTAATCGATTAAATGAGTTGCATCACATATTGAACATGAGTGATGTAATCAATTAATCATTGTTGGTCTAATCGATTACTTGTTTTTCAAATGAATTTAAGAATTTCTATTTTTGAAGGAATAATCGATTACCTTCAGAAAGTAATCGATTACTTCAAGTTTTATTGAAAAACGTGTCAGAATCATTTTGACTATTTCCTGATTTGTTTTTATATAAAAGATTCTGATTTATTTTATAAAATTCGAAAATGATTTTAAATTTGAATTATTTCCTTTTTCGTTTTAAGAATCAAATCTTTATTTTATTTTGTAAATCGTTTTGATTTAGTTTTGATTTTAAAACTTATTTCAAAATCCTATTTTATTCTAATTTGATTTAAAAGTGATTTTGATTTATTGTATAAAATCTTTTTGATTCAAAAACGTTTTCTATTTTAGAAACAATTTCACTCCAACATTCAGTTGATCATTCATTCATATCTGACATCTTTTCTGATCACACGTTCTCTCTTCTTCTTCTCTAATCTTCTGGTTTTCACGTTCATACCTTTTTGAAGAACAAAAACCTTATTGGCTGAGTAACTCTTAGAGAAAAAGCACTTCATTATCATAAGAGCATATTGTTGTATCCGTGTTGTTGAGAACACACATTGCTATTGTAATCACTCTCATATTCATTGTACTTGAAACCTTAGTGGTTAATTAGGGAGAGAATCCCTTAGTAGACGTTTGATACGTCGTAGGGCGAGGAACCCTACTGTGTGATTTGAGGCCCCTAGCAAACGGATGTTCCTAGTAGTGTGCGGGGTGCTCTTGGGTGTAATAGGGTGTGGCTCTATTGCTGTTGATAAGAACTCTCAGGCAGGTCGCTTGGGGACTGGACTAGGCCTTTCGACGGGAAGGCTGAACCAATATAAAATTTCCCGGTGCAAGCTTTTCTATCCCTATCTCTTTATTTTCCGCATATTTCAATTATTTACGTTTCCACGCTACTCAATTTATTTTATCTATCATTTTCGCGATCCGTTTCAAACGCTTAATCTCTCCATCTCAAAACAATTTTTTAATTGGTAAAGGATTTCACAATACATTAATAAAACTCGATTCACCCCCCTCTCGAGATTTTGAGGCCAAAACCAACACCTACCTCGTGTGTGCTGGGCATTAATATAAAATGCGTGGGTTTTTCTTCTCCAAAAATATAGAACAACAAGAGCAGAATTTTCATACGCATTCTCTTAGAAACACAGAAAAAACGCAGAAAAGAGAACGATAAGAGCTAGAGAGAGAAACTGTTATATTTTGAATTCAAGCTTCAAAATCGTTCTCTGCAAAATCCTTTCTCAAACACTAAACCGAATACTCATCTGTTCATCAAACTTTCAAAATCAAACACACTTGGGTTTCGGGTTGGAGCCATCTCTTTCATTCAATCTGTTTTTCAAGTCTTGAGAGGTTCTTAAGCAAGTGAAAGTCTTGGAAGGTTTCCATGCCGCCTAAGAAGTTCTTAGGTTTGTGTGAAGTCTTAGGAGGTTCCTGAGCTGAAATCCAAAGAGGTTCTTTGGTGAAAGTCCTTGAAGGTTTCAAGGCGTCTTGAAGGTTTCAAGATCTGTAAAGTACGAAGAGGTTCTTCGGCATCAGTTCAAGTCGGCGTTAGGTGTAGAGAGGTTCTCTTGTAAATCCGTGTGTACAATTGGATTGATTTTTATTAAAGGCTCCCTAAAGGTTTAGGGGGGACTGGACTTAGCTCACCGTAGTTGTGAGTGAGCCAGTATAAAAATCGGTTGTCGCTCTCTTCTTTACTGCTTTCAGTTTTTATTCCGTGCATTTAATTGGTTTTGCTTAACTTTATTTTTGCTCGGATAATGCTAGCTCTTTTCCGCTGCAAATCTGATCTTTGTGTGGCGCAGCTCGGATAATCGGTTATCGGCTTAGATAAACGATTATCAGAATCTTCTCGGCCCAAAGTCAGCAATTTTATTCTAACAGCAAGCATTATCTGACCGACTTCAGTTTTATCTGAAAAAATGGTATTATCGCTTCCAACTATTATTCACCCCTCTCTAGTAGATTGTTAGGCCAATTGTTTGTTTCCAACAATACATTAGTTTGATTTTTCAAAAAACGGTCGCGTCAAACAATTTCATTTTTTTGAATTTTGATTTTTTTTAAAACAAAATTTGAGAAATAATATGGAAGCGCCATGTCAGCATATTTTGAATTAAAGGTATCCTCTTTTTATAATATATAATGATAATGATTGAATGATTGTAGACTTTTTTTTTCTTTAAATTCAAATTGAAACCGATAAAACTTATCCATTAGTCTGATTTTTCTATAACGGTTGAGTCTAGCAATTTTTTTTTATTTTGAATTTCGTTTTTTTTAAACAAAATTTTGAGAAATTATCTATTGAATTTAATTAGAAAATTTAAATGAATAATTTAAACAAATATCAATTTTCAAAATTCTATACAAATTCCTTAATTACAGGAATAATTGATATTTGAAACACTATGATTTTAATTTTAAATTATCAAAATAATTTTTTAAATAACAAATTAATTTCATATTTCCTCAAATTTGAAATTTGAAATTTGAAATAAATATTAATATAAATCAAGGATACATAATGAATTTCTTCCTTATCACAAAAATTTGTTTTAGTTTCGGTTTAAATAAAAAATTGAACTAACCCATATTTTTTTTTAAAGAACTAATTCATAGTTATATCCATATAATTTGTTGTTGTCTATGTTAAATCAAAGGTTTTGATGACGACAAATATTTCATGTACTCGGTTCTCGGCCAAGGTTTTAATGGAGACAAATGCATAAGCTCGTTGATGAAGCCGAATGAATCAGCTCAATATGCTCGGTCCATCAATTACTTTGATGAGCTCGGTTCTCGGCCAGGGCTATGACAAATATATCGGCTCGGTATGCTATGAAGTATCTCGGATCTCGGCCAAGTCAATCAAATCAGTTGTGAATATTGATCTCTATGAAGTATCTCGGATCTCGACCAAGTTAGTCAAATCAGCTATGAAGTATCTTGGATCTCGGTCTTCATTGAAGCATTGATCGTGTATCCCAGCCATCGACGGAGACAAAGGAATCCGATCACTCGGTGTTCACATTGGTCTCGGCACCTTGCTCGGAAGACTAAAGATCGGATTGGTGTGTTGATGAGGTTGGAGTAAATCAGCGTAAGCTCAGGCGTGTTCGGAAGTGATCATCCGAGCTATCGCTCAGAGCAAATCAGTTGACCATAGATCAGCTCAGTCTCAATGCAAAGTTGTCGGCCAAAAGATCATCTCGGCCAGCTCATCTCAGATCAGCTATCGCTTAGAGCAAAGCAGTCGGCCAAAAGATCATCACGGCCAGCTCGTCTCAGATCAGCTATCGCTCAGAGCAAAGCATTCGGCCAAAAGATCATCTTGGCCAGCTCATCTCAGATCAGCTATCGCTCAGAGCAAAGCAGTTGGCCAAAAGATCAGCTCGGCTAGCTCATTTCAGATCCGTTCTCGCTCAGTGCAAGGCAGTCGGCGAAAGATCAGCTCGACCAACCAAGATCAGATCCGTCACTCAAGTCCCCAAGCTCGACAACACTATTCATCTTCTTCAGCATTCAGCAGTACGGCGCCGCCCGCACCTCTTCGTTTTTGTACTGGTTTTATCGTACAGAGCGTGGCTGGCAATTTTGTTTTTATCTCTCAACGCCCATCTGTCATCAAGTTTGAATTTCAAAATTAGAAAGGGACAGATTTGGATCGTTGCTGGGAAGTTGCAGCGGCTGGTACTATTCACTGAAAAACCACAGACATGTCTCTGAACGTTGCAGAAAAAAGGCAGAAACTGTCTGGTATATCCGTTGGAAAGGACAAGACGTGTCCCAAGATATTTTTCCTCTTTGTCTTATCTTCTGTATGCTGCTATATGTATAAAAGGCATGGCTTTTTCTTCTCCAAAGGACATAGAGAACAAAAAGAGCATAATTTCAAATCATTCTCTGATAAACACAAGAAGAAAAACGCAACAAAGAGAACGGTAGATCTAGAGAGATAAACTGTCATATTTCGAATCCCAGCTTCAAATCGTTCTCTGCAATATCCTTTCTCAAACACTCAACCGTACACTAATTTGTTCACCAAACTTTCAGAATCATACACATTTGAGTTTCGGGTTGGAGCCGTCTCATTCATTCAATTTGTTTTCAAGTCTTGAGAGGTTTTCAAGCGGTGAAAGTCTTGGAAGGTTTCCAAGCTCGCCTAAGAGGTTCTTAGGTGATTGTGAAGTCTTAGGAGGTTTCTGAGCAAAAATCCAAAGAGGTTCTTTGGTGAAAGTCCTTGAAGGTTTCAAGGCGTCTTGAAGGTTTCAAGATCTGTGAAGTCCGAAGAGGTTCTTCGGCAGTCAGTTCAAGTCGGGGTTAGGTGTAGAGAGGTTCTCTTGTAAATCCATTTGTAACCGATTGGATTGATTTTTATTAAAGGCTCCCTAAAGGTTTTAGAGGGGACTGGACGTAGTTCACTGTGGTAGTGAGTGAACCAGTATAAAAATCGACTGTCTCTCTCTTCTTTACTGCTTTCAGTTTTTATTCTGAGCATTTAATCGGCTTTGCTAAACTTTATTTTGCTCGGATAGTGCTAGATCTTTTCCGCTGCAATTCTGATCTTTGTGTGGCGCAGCTCGGATAATCGGTTGTCAGCTTAGATAAACGATTATCAGAATCTGCTCGACCCAAAGTCATCATTTTTATTTTAACAGCAGGCATTATTCGACCGACTTCAGTTTTATCCGAAAAATTGGTACTATCACTTCCAACTACTATTCACCCCCCCTCTAGTAGATTGTTAGGCCGATTGTTGGTTTCCAACAATTAGTATCAAAGTTCGATCGAAAGATCGAGCGTAAAAGCTTTTTCGAAAAGATCCTAGGAAACCATGGGCTCTAATAATCCATTCGGAGGTGAAGGCTCTTCAATAAACCGTTCACCACTGTTTAACTGTAATGGATATGCTTATTGGAAAGCTCAGATGAAAATTTCTATAGAAGCTATAGATTTTGATATCTGGGATGCAATTGAAAATGGCCCCTTTATTTCGAGAAGGAGAATCGGAGAGGATCTTGTAGAAATCCCGAAGGCTAGCTGGGATGATGATGATAAAAAGAAAGTGTCTTACGATATAAAAGCCAAAAACATCATCACCTCGGCCTTGTCCTATGATGAATTTTTCCGAGTATCACACTGTAAAAATGCTAAGCAAATATGGGATATTCTACAACTTACTCACGAACGGACAAAAAAGATTAGGCGAGCAAGATTAAATACTTTAATGCATGAATATGAGTTATTTCGTATGTTGCCGAGCGAATCTATAAATGACATGCAGAAACGATTTACTCATATCATAAACCATCTTATTGCTCTCGGCAAAACTTTTCAAAATGCTGAGGTTATTAACAAAGTGTTGAGATGTCTTAACAGGGAATGACAGCCGAAGGTCACTGCCATCATGGAATCAAAAGATTTAGATACCATGGACATAGCAATACTGTTCGGCAAACTGCAGGAGCGTGAGATGGAGCTCGTACATTTGACCATGCATGAAGAATCCGACAAGAAGAAGAAAGGGATCTCACTCAAGGCCTCGATTAAGTCGACCAAAGTCTCCTCGGACAGCGACTCTAGTTCAGACATGGACGAGGAAACCCTTGGTCTTGTGGTCAAAAAGTTCAGAAAATTCTTCAAAAATAGAAGAAATTTTAAAAACCAGGGCACATGCTCAAAAGACAAAATCAGGTGCCATGAATGCGGTGAACCAGGACATATCAAACCGTACTGTCCCAAGTTGCAAAAGAGAAGCAGTGTCGAGAAGAAGAAAGGCAAAGACCCTAATCCGAAGAGAGCCTACATCGTGTGGGATGCACCCGATTGAGTGACAACTCATAATCCAGTTCGTCAGACGATGAAGAGAAGGCGAACATGTGCTTAATGGGTATATATGTCGAGGAAGCCTCATCATGCTCGGACCTCGGCTCCACTGAGAAAGGAACTGAAAATCTGTGCTTAATGGGAAGACATCATGGCTCTTCAAGCTTCATGTTCGGCTCAACTGTGCAAGAAAACGAGGTACTCTCGGATACTGAATTTGATACTGAGTCTGACCTCGATGATTATGAGGAATTATATACTGCTTACACTGAAATGCAATCCGAGTTCTAGAAACTTGCTAAGAACTACACTAAGTTAAAAAGAAATATTTTAAATCATAAAGAGCAAGTTCTCGAGTTGGAAAAATGCATTGAAAATTTAAAAAGCATCAATGATTCGTTAGAACATACTATCACTTCTCTGAAAAATCAAAAGTGTGAAAGTTGCATTAAGTACGAGAAAGAAATTCAAAATTTAAAATCTACTAGTGCAACATTTTCAAAAAGTGGTAGAATGTTAAACCGATTACTTGTTCAACAGAGAAGCAATTCGAACAAAACAGGCCTCGGTTACACACATGGCAAAAAGAAAACATTTCAGAAAGTCGGTTCTTTTTCAAATAAAAATCATTCTAAAAAGCCGACTTGTTCTTACTGTGGCATGCTCGGCCATACGCTGAATGAATGTAAAATCAGGCGATATGGTGTGGCTGACTGCTCATTTGTTTGGATTGTCAAGGGAGAAAATCCCTATACTAACCGATCGGGACCAAAACTGTTTGGGTACCCAAGATGAACAAGTAATATGTTTTGCAGGTGTGCTTTCGAACAAATGAAAATCGGTGGTATCTAGACAGTGGATGTTCGAAGCACATGACTGGAGATAAGCAACACTTTACTGAGCTTACTCCAAAAGGAAAAGGTTATGTCACTTACGGAGACAGTAATCAAGGTAACATCTTAGGTGAAGGTAAAATCAGAAATTCATCCGACCTGATTATCGAAAATGTTTTATACGTTCAAGGATTGGAACACAATCTCTTGAGCATTAGCCAACTTTGTGATATCGGTAATCATGTCGTTTTTACCTCCACTCAATGCTTTATTAAAAGTGACAAAGACAATTCGATCAAATTTGTGGGAAAAAGATCAAACAATACTTATTTGGTAGATTTAAATGAAATTTCTTCTCTGGTTTCTACCTGCCGAGAAAATGATACTTGGTTATGGCATCATCGGACTGCTCACATAAACGTAAACCAGTTAAAGAAACTTCAATCCCAAGACTTAGTGGTCAGCCTACCAAAGCTGAAATTTGATATAGAAGGTGTTTGCACTTCTTGTAAAAAGTGTAAACAAACCAAAAATAAATTTTTATCTAAAACGATGGTTTCAACAACTCGGCCATTAGAAATGCTTCATATGGGCTTGTTTGGACCATCGCAAGTGAAAAGATTTGGAGGTAACTACTATGCCTTAGTGATTGTTGATGACTTTTCTAGATTTACATGGACTTTATTTTTAGCTGCAAAAAGTGACACTTTTCAAAGCTTCAAAGAGCTAGTCAAACGAATTCCAAATCAAGTAAACCAAAAAGTAATTGTTATCCGAACAGACCATGGCGGCGAGTTCGAGAATCACAAATTTGATAAGTTTTGTTCTAAGTTCGACATTGAGCATCAGTTTTCAGCTCCACGGACTCCCGAGCAAAACGAAGTTGTGGAACATAAAAACCGAGTTCTTGAGGAACTTGCTCGGTCTATGTTAAATGAATCTCAAGTGCCTCATTATCTCTAGGCGGATGCGGTTAATACTGCTTGTCATGTATTAAACCGAGTGCTTACTCGGCCTATCTTAAAGAAAACGCCCTATGAGCTTTACAAAGGAAGAAAGTCGAACATATCTTATTTTCATGCTTTTAGATGCAAAGTTTTCATTTTAAACAATGGAAAAGATCATCTCGAAAAATTTGATTCAAAAGTCGATGAAGGTATATTTTTAGGCTATTCTTCACGAAGTAAAGCTTACCGAGTGTTCAATAGACGAACTTCCACTATGGAAGAATCTATACATTTGGTATTGGATGAATCTCCGAAAGGGGATACTTTGAGTTGAGTGAAAAGTGTAGGAATCAAAGAAAACTCAATGGACGAGCAAAATGATGATGATCCGATCATAATTGGAAATGAAGCTCAACAAGTCGACGTTGTAATAACTGATATCGAAGCTCCGAGGGACGACCTCCCTCCTGCTTGGAAAACAAACAAGAACCATCCGATCGAGAATGTGCTTGGCGATATATCAGAGGGAGTTTTAACTCGTCGGTCAATTCAAAATTTTTGAGATTTCGTCTCTTTTGTTTTTCAAATTGTACCTGATTCTGTTAGTAAAGCGATTGAGGATGAACATTGGGCTATTGCTATGCAAGACGAGCTAAATCAATTCATCAGAAATGATGTTTGGGAATTAGTTCCTCGGCCTGATGATCATACTATAATCGGCACAAAATGGATTTTCAGAAATAAAATGGATGAATCAGGGGTAATTATAAGAAATAAAGCGAGGCTCGTTGCTCAAGGCTACAACCAAGAGGAAGGTATCGATTATGACGAGACCTTTGCTCCGGTTTCTCGGCTTGAAGCAATCCAAATTTTACTTGCTTTTGCATCTATCATGAAATTCACCCTGTATCAAATGGATGTCAAGAGTGCTTTCTTAAATGGATTTATAAATGAAGAAGTGTATGTGAAACAACCTCCTGGTTTTGAAAGCCATGAATTTTCGAATCATGTTTACAAACTTAAAAAGGCTATGTACGGTCTGAAACAAGCTTCGAGAGCTTGGTATGATCAGCTGAGTTCTTTTCTTTTAGAACAAGGCTTTGAAAGAAGGAAGGTTGACACCACTTTATTCATCTTTAAATCTGTAATGTCCAGGACCGCAACGTCCTTAAAGCTATAGGGAAGCCTTAAAAGTCTTAGGGTCCAGGGTTGATCTATGATGTTTATATGGTTATCTGGATACCCAGTTGGGGTATTCAGGGTCTCCCTAATCATCGTGTGTGAAAGTGGCAAATTAGGGATAGGAGTGCGTACCTGAGCCCCTTGCTAGAGATAGCTATAGGTATGAAAAAGGAGAAAATATCTTGGGACACGTCTTGTCCTTTCATAGAATATACCCATATATTTTCCAATTTCCGGCAACGTTCCAATCTGTCCTTTTCACAGTTAATTTAAAAATCCAATTTGAAATTCAAACGTGGTGACAGATAGGCGCTTTGAGATAAAAACAAAATTGTCAGCCACACTCAGTACGGTAAAGCCAGTACAGAATTGCAGAGGTGCTAGCGGCGCCGTACTGCTGATTGTTGAAGGAGATGAACAGTGTTGCCGAGCTTGACATCTGTTCGAGCTAGGCATCTGTTCGAGCTTGGGGACTTGAGTGACGGATCTGATCTTAGTTGGTCGAGCTGATCTTTTGCCGACTGCTTTGCACTGAGAGCGAGAGCTCGGATTGATCACTTCCGAGCACGCCTGAGCGTAAGCTGAGTTGCTTCGACTTCATCAACACAACAATCTGTTCTTTATCTTTTCGAGCCTTCCGAGCATGAGCACCGAGCGCATCTAGGAATTTTGACTTCATCATCACACTGATCGGATTCATTTGTCTCCGTCAATACTGAGCTGATGTGATTGACTTGACCAAGATCTGAGATACTTCATGGCATACTATTTGTCTTCATCAAAACCGTGGCCGAGAACCGAGCGCATGAGATATTTGTCGTCATCAAAACCTTTGATTTAACATTGTCTACATCTAGAACACGAGCTTAAAGAGGGAAACTCGACATAGGGATCCTCGCCATCATCAATTGATTCCAGATAGAGTAATATGTTATCGTTTTCAGAGCACTCTTAAAGCATTATGTGTATAGATGAGAATTTCGAAATGGGCTATTAAAAAAATATCATAAGTATCTCGGTCGTCTGACCATCGTATTTGTATCTTACATTTTGTGTATAAAAATAATAATTAAATGATTGCCGTTAAATTGACACTTTAAAATAATTATATAGCACTAATAACAATTATTGACAATTACATAGCAAATAATCATATAATATAGATATAAAATGAACAAGTGCCATGTGACAATAATTAGTAAAAATGTAACTTATTTTTATTGTTAATTACAAGTCATATTTCACTTAATACATATTATTATTCAAATATATGACCAGTGACATACTCAAGTATAATGATATATATATTACATAGTACGAAATATATGCAATATATAACATTGCATTTAACTTACGCGATACAAATAATGCAAGAACCAAACAAAGTCCAGCACAGTTGGTAGATAGCTGGGTTTCCACTTTGGTAATCTCTACGCCTCATAGAGGATTAATCTTCTACCGGGAGATATCTTTGATGTAAGAAAAATAAAAAAATGCAAGAAATGAAATCATTTCCTGATTTTTTTTGTCTGGGTCGCTTCTTTCCTCGCATGGGCCTTTACTTAGTTAACAAAATAATGGCCTTTATTTTCAAGCCAACCTGATATTTTATTGTAAGACTAAATTCACATAATAATAGGAGTATCAGCTACCTACTTCAACAGCAGTTTTGCCACAGCCACAAAAAGAAAATATATATCACTAGTGTAATGATGTTAGGTCTATTAAATACTAAGAATTATTAGGCTCATTTGAGAAAAGGTATATGATAAATATTAAATAGTTTAAATAAATAAGTATTACGGGTTATTACAATATTTTAAAATGTTCTTTTATTACTATATAAATTTTGTAGTTTTCATCATTAATGGACAATGAAATAAATTAAGTTTTTTTTTTAGTTTTTTACTCCCACCGTCCCATAAGTTATATTTATATAGATTTTTCATTTTCTTTCATAAGTTATATTCTTTTATGAATCCAATACTCATTTATACTTTTTTAAGCATACACCTATTTATCATATCATTTTTTAAACCCCCCATCTCTCTATCTCTCTTCAATATAATCTTCATATATTTATTATTATTATATCTTCTATTATTAAATGGGAGTGGTTTAGTCTAAACATATCAAATTCTTACATCATTTACTCAATTCGTAATCTACGAGAAATCTCTAAAAAAAACTTAACTTATGGGACGAAGGAAGTATCATCTTCCTTAATTTTTTTTGAAAATTGACCATCTCAAATTTAGTTATTATTTTGTGACTAATTCTGGCCATTACAACTAGAGTCCAAAACTCATGAAGACTTTGCCAAATATTTAACCACTCAATAAATTGAAAGGTTGCTGTAACATTAAAGGACTTTATATAAAACAAGGCAAACAAAAAAAACCCGAACCAAATTCAGTCTCATAAACTCCAAACTTGCTTGACCCTACAGAACTCCTATCATCTTAACTCCTGAGCTAACCTTAGCTTAGACTCATCCATAGAAAACACTGTATGTATTCCATCAAGCACACCACACCTTTATCGAACCTTTTCATTTTATTGATAATCTTCTTGGCAACGATGACAAAAAGAAAAAAGGGCTTTATTTCCGTACCCTCTGAAAATAGAGAGTTTACGTACCTTTTTAATGTGACTCAATAGAAATTAGCCATGTGTTTTTTTTTTGCCACATCATCGGGACATATTTTTAATTTATAAATTTTATAATTAGGTCCCTAAAATATTTATTTAAAAATATTATGTTTATCTTTAATGTAATTTACCCAAAATACCATCATTCTAATATTATTTTTGATCTACCCAAAATACCCTTATTTTAATATTATTTTTCGTCTACCCAAATTTTAATTTTATATTTCATCTACTCAAAATACTCTCATTTTAATATTATTTGTATTTACCCAAAAAAACCCTTAAAAATTTATAATTTCTCATTTTACTACTCACTCACGTTATTCTTCTCCATCAGACCTTTCTTCTTCTTCTTCTTCTTCTTCTTCTATCACTGCCAAGTACCAACATCATCACCTTCTTCTTTTGTATTCATAAATTCTTCATTGGAAAATTCAGAAGCAAACCCAGGAACATATATTCTTCATCATCACTTTTTTTTATTCTTCACTCTCCAACTTGTTTTTATTTTCAAACCCAATCCAAATTTCGTCGCCACCACCACCATAGATAGGTTCTCTTTCTTCCTCTTTTAGGGATTTCATTGCCTTAATATTTAATTGACTAAACTGTCACTTTAGTCCCCCACTTTGTAAGATTTTTCACTTTAGTCCCTCACTTTTCAATAATTCCTCTTTAGTCCTTCACTTTGAAAAAAGCTACTCACATTAGTCCCTGACAACTTTCTCTGTTCGTAGACGTTAACGTCTTACGCACGTAGCCGTTAAATAACATATACACACGTGACCGTTAACATCTCACACATGATACTGAATCAAAAGATAAAAATTGGAGAAAGAATAGGCTAAAGCAGTAAGGCCGCTGAAGAGACAGATGCAGAAACTAAGGCAGCTGCAGATAAGACAGCTGCTGAAACTGTGACAGCTACAGAAAATACAACAGATGATGAATCAGTGGTAGCAACACAACGACTTGACGTCGTATAGGTTATTTAACGGTCACGTGTGTTAGATGTCAAGGTCTATGAACGGAGAAAGTTGTCAGGGACTAATGTGAGCAGCTTTTTTCAAAGTGAGGGACTAAAGAGGAATTATTGAAAAATCAGTGGTTAAAGAGAAAGCTTCTTACAAAGTGAGAGACTAAAGTGACAGTTTAGTCATATTTAATTAAATCAACTTCATTCATTCTGTTTTTGGTGGCTTCTAGTTATTAAGAGTTTAGGATATACGATGAGACTCACGTTGTTTGATATGCTAATGTTTTCTACTTCCTCTATCCCATTATCTTGGTAAAAAAATGTAGTTTTTTTGGTCCCAGATTAAAATAAAAATAATTAATGAAAAATCTGGAAGATTGTATATTATATTATATTAAAAATCTTAAAAATAATTAATGAAAAATTTTAAAGATCGTAAAAATAATATGAAAATTTGTGTGATAGAAATTTGTAATTGATGAACGAATCATACATTATATTTTATTTTGAAAATAGAATCATGCATTGAATCAAAAATATATTCTCTCATTTTTATTTACTATTTTCACTTTTACCAAGATAATTGGACCGAGGGAGTGTCTCAAAATTTTTTTTCCTTATTATCTCCTACTCTATTAGAGGAGCGAAGTTTCTCTTATCTTATTTTATGTTCATATCATCTCATTTAATTCTCAAATTTTTTACCTTATCTCCTACTTTATATTAGAGAGGTAAAGTTTATCATATTTTATGCTCATATCATCTCATTTAATTGTATCTCATATACTCCATTTGTCCCATTATCTTGGTAAAAAAATGAAGTTTTTTTTATCACAAATCAAAGTAAAAATAATCAATGAAAAATCTTAAAGATTGTATATTATCTTAAAAATTGTATATTACATTAAATTTTTTAAAATAATTAATGAAAAATCTTAAAGATTGTAAAAATGATATGAAAATTTGTGTGATAGAATTTTGTAATTAATGAATGAATCATACATTATATTTTATTTTGAAAATAGAATCATGCATTATTTCAAAAAGATATTTTCTTATTTTTGTTTACTACTTTGACTTTTATCAAGATAACGAGATCGAAAGAGTATCTCAAATTTTCTTTCCTTATCTTTTGCTTCATTAGAGGAGCGAAATTTCTCTTATCTTATTTTATGTTCATATCATCTCATTTAATTCTCAATTTTTTCTTACCTTATCTCCTACTCTATATTAGAGAAGTGAAATTTATCTTATTTTGCGCTCATATCATCTCAATTTATTATCTCTCATATACTCTCTCTGTCCCACTATTTTGGTAAAAAATGAAGTTTCTTTTGTCCCAATTCAAAGTAAAAATAATTAATGAAAAATCAATCTTAAAGATTGTATTTTATCTTAAAAATTGTATATTACATTAAAATTATATAAAACAATTAATGAAAAATCTTAAAAATTGTAAAAATAATATGAAAATTTGTGTGATAGGAATTTGTAATTAATGAAGGAATCAAGCATTATATTTTATTTGAAAACAAAATCAAGCATTATATCAAAAAGATATTCTCTTCTTTTTTTGTTGACTACTTTGTCTTTTTTCCAAGATAATGGGACACATTGCTTCTCACCACCACTCAACTGTATTAAAAAAAAAACATTATTGCTAAAAATTGAGTTTTTTTAATGAACAATTTAAGACTTTTGTCAATGAAAATGTGAAAACTTTTATTTTCTTCATTATTACATTTGGGGAATAAAAAAAATAATCACGTGTTATGAGTTTTCACAGAATTGTGTTTCCCTGGGTAGAGAGCAACAATCAACCCAAAAAACATCAACGTATACGGCTGACAGCACGAGACCCACAGAAATAAAATCTAAAGGATATGAACCCTAATAGAGGAAGAAAGAGAACCTATCTATGGTAGTGGTGGTGCCGTAATTGGGATTGAGTTTGGAAATGAAAACGGGTTTTAAAATCAGAGGGAATAATATAAAAGAAGGTGATGATGAAGAAGGTATGCTCCTGCGCTTTGTTGTTGGGTTTTTTTTTATGAAGAACGAAGGTATGAATAAAGAAGAAGAAGAAGGTGATGATGTTGGTACTTGACACTAATAGAAGAAGAAATGTATGATATATTGATGGAGAAGAATAACGTGGGAGGATAGTGAAATGAGAAATTATAAATTATTAAGAGTATTTTGGATAGATACAAATGATATTAAAATGAGGGTACTTTCAAACCTGTCTCTTGTGTGCATCTGATGAGGAATCGAGAAATCATCTGCTATTCGAGTGCTCGTGGTCTAGAGTGCTTCTTGAAGAGGTGTGCCTTTGGATTGGAATCTCAATCTGGCCATACAAATATTCAAATTGGATCAGATGGATTCAGTTCGCATTTAAAGAGAAACGAAGAAGATGTGTGTATACCTGCTTTGTTGCCATCATCTACAACATTATTTGGTGAGAAAGGAACAAAAGATTCTTTACTGGAGAAATGAAATCTGCATCGGTGGTCTTTGAAGGTTTGAAACGTGAGATTGCTGCTAAGCTTGTAGCTTCGTCTCCTCAGCTTCGGTTTGGACATGATAGAGCTTTTGTGGACAGGATTCTAGCTGCTCTTTAGATTTCCTTATCTTTTTGTTTTTTTGGTTTTGTTTTGTTTGTAAAACGGTTCGGTGGCATCTTGGTTCAATGAACCCTTCATAGAAGATGGCTTTGAACCAAGATGTTTTTTGGTTGGTTGATTTATCCTTTGTCTGTGGTTTAATAAAATTTTTATTTTACCAAAAAAAAATGAGGGTACTTTGGGTAAATGAAATATAAAATTAAAATTAGGGTATTTTGGGTAGATGAAAAATAATATTAAAATGATGATATTTTGGGTAAATTACATTAAGGATAAAAAAAATATTTTAGGGATCTAATTATAAAACTTATAAATAAAAAATATACCCCGCTGACATGACAAAGAAAAACACATGGCAAAAATCTATTAATCCATGTCAAAAGGGTACCAAAACCCTCACATCTCATAGGGTTCCCAAGCAAAGCCCAAGAAAAAAACTTCAAAAATTAATTTTGCTAAAATGCTTCAAAAAGCTTCCTATTAAAAAAGTTTCCTATTTTGTATACTTTAAGGAGCAAATACTATGGAGCTAATACTTTATTTAGCTGAGTATTTTGAATAGGAAGCTTTTTGAAGCTTTCTCTACAAGGTTAATTTTGTGAACATGTTAAAATGTTTTTACAAGATTGTTTTATGGGAAATCAAGGTAATATTTGAGGAAACCGCAATTGGTGGTTGGAGAGACAAAGGAATCCTAGGAATACAACTAGAAGGGAGGGTTGAATAGGTGTTTAAGCTACCTTGAAAGATTTTCGAAAGAAACAAATCGAAACAATCAAAACAAATGATTTTTGCAAAATCTTCAGGGTTTAATCGATTAAACTGATGATTTAATCGATTAATCTGAACTTTAATCGATTAAGCCAGAAAGAACAATTTTTCTTAATCGATTAAATATTCACTTAATCGATTATTAATCGATTATGACAGATAAAAATTGAAAAATCACTTTTCAATCGAATACGAAAATCAATCAATCAACACTTAAGATCAGAGATTCAGCGGAAACAATTAACACCTATATTCTTATTGATTATCCTAGTTATGAAAATGATTTTCCCTTTATCAATTTGAACAATAAAGATTCAATTCAATCAATTATGAAAATCACTCTTTTCTAGGTTTTCAACCAAGAACACAATTAAATGACTTGAATATAAAGAGTAAGGGTTTAGAGATACGACACAGCGATTTATCCTGGTTCACTTTCATCCGCTTGAAAGCTACATCCAGTCCCCTCTTCAACCAAGAGAGATTCTTCACTATGAGGAATTAGAGTTCTCAAATTACAAGTAAGTGCCTCACAAGACTCCCTTCTTGCTAGCCTACAAGAGATAACCGACACCCTTGCCTTGTAATCCTATTGATCTTCTCTCTAATCTAACCTCTACCACTTGTTGATAATCGACACAACAAGTCTTTAATTGCTTGATGATAATCCACACACCAAGGCTTCTCCTTGCTTGATTCACAACCAAGACTTTCTTCTTCTTCAATGAACGTTGCTTGATGATAATCCACACACCAAGGCTTCTTTGTTTGTTGTAGTGGCTTGCCTTATTGCAAAGATTACAACTCAATGAATACACATAACAATCCTAATGAATCTCAATCAATAGCTATGACAAATCACACAAGAGATTCAAAGGTTCTTGATCAAAGAATATGAAAATAGAAAAGCTTTGATCTTTGAAATTGAGAGAGAATAGAGTGGCTTGATTCTTTGTAAAATGAATATCAAAATGATAGGTTATGATCACAAAGGTTAGGAAAAGGTTTTTATAGAATACCCAAAAGTTATGGCACTTGAAAACTGATTTTGAGAAGTGAAAATCGTATTTTAAAAATCAGTTCAGCAGTGTTTAATCGATTAAATTGCAGAATACTCGAGTACCATGCGAGTATAATTGCATCATACTCGATTAAATCCACACTGCACATTTTAGAAACTTGTTTTCTCAAAAACCAACCTTTCCTTTCAAACCTTTAAGCCACCTATTGATTCTAGGTTAAGTGAAAACTCAAATTATGATTTAATCATGACTTATGAATGAGATTCACTACCCTCTAAACAATCTACCCAAATAAAAACCTATGAAGCTTGAGAGGCAAAAGATAAAACAATTACAATTACACTCAAACTATGTCTTCATGAGCTTGCTTTCTCTCTTCTTCATTTGATGTTTGTTGTTGCTTGTTGAACTTGAACTTGATCAACACATGATAGCTTGTTCAAAACACTTTGTAACCTTTTGTCATTATCAAAACATTCACCATGGAACTAACAATCTCCCCCTTTTTGAAAATGACAAACCATGTTTTGAAGTTCTTTGAAGTTCGTTGAAGTTGTTGATGCTTTAACAATTTGATCACTTGGTGAGACTCTTGCTCCCCCTCAATAAATGCTTTTGACATTTGAATCCAATTGAGATAAGCTTGATTCTCCCCCTATCTTCAACAACTTTGCTCAACCTACATAAAAACAACAAAAACAACCTTTCTCCAAACAAACATCTAAAAGTCATATTATTTCTCCACCTTTGAGAAACATTCCAATCAATTCAAAACATCATATTTCTCCCCCTTTGGCATTATCAAAAAGCAATATATACCAATTGAAATATAACATCTAAGCCAAGGTAAGAAATCAATGATCATTTCTTTACAACATTGATACCAATTGAACAAATACAATAGAACTATACTTTGAAATGTGATATCAATTGGCAAGAGAATATAACAATGAAATATGATACCAATTGAGGACTAAAAAGATCATAATATCACTTAACAAAGTAAAATATCAATGTAAAGAAATAACATATATCAACAAAATTTTGATACCAATTGTGATATTTCTTTAATAACAACCAAAGCATGTCAATAAATCATGATAATCATCTATAAATCTACTCAATGATACCAATTGAACTAATTAAACATTTAGAAAAGTAATACCAATTGAGAAGATACCATTTGAAGTTCACAAATCTATCAACAACATTTGTACCATATTGTAGGACTTCTTTTGATACCAATTGAAGATGCAAATATGAATAACACTTGTAAGCTCTCTTTGCTCTTCAATCATACCTACAAAACAATCATGCTTTGCTTTTTGGTATCCAAATAGTTTTGGATCCATTTTTATTAGTGTAGGGACTTTCACCCTTTTTCATCCAAACAAAATCTCCTTTAGGTATACCATGCACTTTAATATAACACACATTTGAAGTATGTCCATGAGTACCACAATAGAAACATGTTGGTGCATTTGAAAAATCAACTTTAGAAAAATCAACAACATTTCTATGAGATTTACTCTTAGCATTAGTATAACCCAAACCAAACTTGTTTGAATTTTCTCTTTGAAAATTTAACAATGTGCGCAATCTAATATCACAAATGGTGAAACTTGCAAGCTTATTTTTCAAAATAGCATTTTCATCTTTGAGCAACTTGCAATTCTCACAATCAACCACAATATTCAATCTACTAGCACAATCACAAGAAGAACTAGCATATATAAGATCAAGAGTTTCATTTTCAAGATTAAGCTCATCAACTTGTTTTTGAAGTTCTACAATCTCTTTTTGATGTTTCAAAATGAGCTTCTTCCTTTCAATGTTTTTCAAAGCTAGTTTTTCAAGTTGTTCATGCATTTCTTCATAAGCATTATATAACAATTCATATTTAGAAGAAATTTCGGATTTAGTATGACTTACATCGCTTTCCTCGCTTTGATAACTTGATTCATCATTTGAACTTTGTTCTTCATCAACTAGAGCTATCAAGTTGAGACAAGCGGCTTCTTCATTATCCGATGAACTACTCGATGTGCTTTTCTTGTTATCTTCATCACTATCCCAAACTATGTATGCTCTTTTATGCTTGGAATTCTTCTTGTCTTTCTCCTTCTTCTGAAGATATCTAGAGCACGAATACTTGAGATGACCAGGTTTTCCGCATTCATGGCAAACTACACCTTCTTTTGATGTCTTGGTCTTGTAGTGTGGAGAATCATTCTCTTTACCTTTGTCTTTGTTCAACCTTCCTTTTCTCCTTAGAAACTTGTCAAACTTCCTTAGCAAAAGTTTCATGTCTTTTTCATCAACATCCGAATCGGAATCTTCACTATCATCATCATCAGAACTCTCTTTCTTTTTATATGATCTATTGACTTTAAGAGCAAGTCCCTTTCTTTCTTTGTTCTTATCTGACTCTTCATTGATACTTAATCGTCCAAGCTCCATTTCATGTTCTTGAAGCTTTCCAAAAAGTGTTGCTAGATCCATAGCATCCAAATCTTTAGATTCAACAATAGCCGTTACTTTTGGTTGCCAATTCCTGTCTAAACATCTCAACACTTTGTTAGAAAGTTCACCTTGAAGAAACATTTTACCAAGAGCAAGTAAATGATTTATAATGTGAGTAAAACGCTTTTGCATATCATTTATAGATTCATTTGGAAGCATATGAAACAATTCATAATCACGCATTAAAGCATTCAATCTAGCTCTCCTAACCTCACTAGTTCCTTCATGAGTCACTTGTAAAGTGTCCCACATTTCCTTAGCACTAGTACATTGAGAAACTCTAAAGAACTCGTCATAGGATAAAGCGGAGGTAATGATATTCTTTGCTTTATAATCATATTGAACTTTCTTTCTATCATCATCCTTCCACTTATCCTCGGGGATTAAATGAACTACGCCTTCAACTAAACTAGAGGGGATATGAGGGCCTTTTTCAACTACTTTCCAAATTTCACTATCTATGGCTTGGATAAAGATTTTCATTCTAACTTTCCAATATGCATAGCCTTCTCCGGCAAACAATGGAGGACGACTTATTGAACAACCTTCACCACCAAAGGGATTCATGGAACCCATTGCGATTTTCTTAAAGGATCTTTACGAAAAAGCTCTTATGCTCGTGTCTTTCGACCGAGCTCTGATACCAATTGAGGAAACCGCAATTGGTGGTTGGAGAGACAAAGGAATCCTAGGAATACACCTAGAAGGTGGGGTTGAATAGGTGTTTAAGCTACCTTGAAAGATTTTCGAAAGAAACAAATCGAAACAATCAAAACAAATGATTTTTGCAAAATCTTCAGGGTTTAATCGATTAAACTGATGATTTAATCGATTAATCTGAACTTTAATCGATTAAGCCAGAAAGAACAATTTTTCTTAATCGATTAAATATTCACTTAATCGATTATTTAATCGATTATGACAGATAAAAACTGAAAAATCACTTTTCAATCGAATACGAAAATCAATCAATCAACACTTAAGATCAGAGATTCAGCGGAAACAATTAACACCTATATTCTTATTGATTATCCTAGTTATGAAAATGATTTTCCCTTTATCAATTTGAACAATAAAGATTCAATTCAATCAATTATGAAAATCACTCTTTTCTAGGTTTTCAACCAAGAACACAATTAAATGACTTGAATATAAAGAGTAAGGGTTTAGAGATACGACACAGCGATTTATCCTGGTTCACTTTCATCCGCTTGAAAGCTACATCCAGTCCCCTCTTCAACCAAGAGAGATTCTTCACTATGAGGAATTAGAGTTCTCAAATTACAAGTAAGTGCCTCACAAGACTCCCTTCTTGCTAGCCTACAAGAGATAACCGACACCCTTGCCTTGTAATCCTATTGATCTTCTCTCTAATCTAACCTCTACCCCTTGTTGATAATCGACACAACAAGTCTTCAATTGCTTGATGATAATCCACACACCAAGGCTTCTCCTTGCTTGATTCACAACCAAGACTTTCTTCTTCTTCAATGAACGTTGCTTGATGATAATCGACACACCAAGGCTTCTTTGTTTGTTGTAGTGGCTTGCCTTATTGCAAAGATTACAACTCAATGAATACACATAACAATCCTAATGAATCTCAATCAATAGCTATGACAAATCACACAAGAGATTCAAAGGTTCTTGATCAAAGAATATGAAAATAGAAAAGCTTTGATCTTTGAAATTGAGAGAGAATAGAGTGGCTTGATTCTTTGTAAAATGAATATCAAAATGATAGGTTATGATCACAAAGGTTAGGAAAAGGTTTTTATAGAATACCCAAAAGTTATGGCACTTGAAAACTGATTTTGAGAAGTGAAAATCGTATTTTAAAAATCAGTTCAGCAGTGTTTAATAGATTAAATTGCAGCATACTCGAGTACCATGCGAGTATAATTGCATCATACTCGATTAAATCCACACTGCACATTTTAGAAACTTGTTTTCTCAAAAACCAACCTTTCCTTTCAAACCTTTAAGCCACCTATTGATTCTAGGTTAAGTGAAAACTCAAATTATGATTTAATCATGACTTATGAATGAGATTCACTACCCTCTAAACAATCTACCCAAATAAAAACCTATGAAGCTTGAGAGGCAAAAGATAAAATAATTACAATTACACTCAAACTATGTCTTCATGAGCTTGCTTTCTCTCTTCTTCATTTGATGTTTGTTGTTGCTTGTTGAACTTGAACTTGATCAACACATGATAGCTTGTTCAAAACACTTTGTAACCTTTTGTCATTATCAAAACATTCACCATGGAACTAACAATATTAGCTTTGCATTGCTACATATTGTTTTTAATGAAAATTAGGGAAATATTAGTTTTGTGAACAGGTGATACCTCAAATGCAATATACGTATTGATTTTAATAATATTATGTCTCATACTGTTGGGTTGTTTGTTTTCTTAAAAACATTTGAGGGACTAAATTAAATTAATTTACAATTTAAAAAGGACCAAATTGAATTATATATGTAGGTGTTCTGTCGTAGGATTACAGTACTTAGACAATTCGGTCTAAGAATCCAGCAATCCCACTCTTGATGTCAGACACGAAATGAGCACCTTGAATACCAAGATACACACTCTCTTGTCGTTTTCAGCTTTGGGGGGGTGATGTGTGTGCTTGTGTGAGTTGAGTTAGTTCATACCTATCATCTTACCAGATAATATAGGCTCATACCAGTGATACTGAATTGATGGCCGCTTTCATGTGGCGGGTAAGATTCTCCTCAACGGTTTTGACATGATGGCTGGTATTAAAACGATAGGAATCCTATGCTGGTGTGGATAGTGAGATTCTCCAGGTATACCAGCGCACGTGTCCGAATTCGTATCGTTATAACGGAATGAAGACTGTTTGAGTCCATATCCGTATCAAGCCTCCAAGATCCGCTCAGGATACCGTTTCATGCCTAATTCTGGTTCAGGTGGCGCGAACCAAGCCATTCCAGTATCCGGATTCGGCTTATTGGGCCATTCTTAGTCCTAATGCCGAGTCCGGTTTTTGGGCCAATCCGGCCTCAATCCGGCGGTTTTGTATGTGGATCCGATCCAGTGGACTTCTCAATCTCAATCCTGAATCCGGCCTTGTATCCGGTCTCAATGGACCTCCTTATCCCAAATCCGGAATTGGGCTTAACGGGCCTCTTAGGCTTCAATCCTGTATTCGGATTCGGCATGCCGGTCCCATCTACCTGGTCCATAACAGTAGCCCCCCAAGTCATGGTTCATGCGATGTGCCATGAGTTTTTGAGCAGCTTTCAACAATCCAAATTCGGATTCGCAATGTAGATGGTATTGCCGGATTCCAGGTTTCTGAGTTCCTTCTTACGGATTTGGACATGCCGGATTGAGCGAACCGGACCGCTGGTTTCATCCACGTACTCTTCCTTCATGAGTTCTCCGGGATTCCGAACTCCGGATTCCTAATTCCTGATTCTCCTACCTGTGACGTCCCTAATCCTTCAAGTTGATGAATTCAGCTTTTGAACATGTACTATCCAATTCAAATTTTGAATTTGGCTTTACCCAGGCTTTCATGTCTCCCTAGGATTGGATTTCCAAGGCATAAGCTTCACTTTCCCAGGCTTATCTGACACAAGTCAGTACTCTAAACAATGCTATTAATTCTTGTATTTTGTCTAAGCTACCAGCCTTTCTCCAGAATTTGTTGGAATCCGAACCATGTTGGAAACCGAATTATTCTTTACACAATATCTAATTCTATCAGAAATCCGGATTCCCCTCTCCCCTGGGTTTCTGAAAAGGTGTAATGACTTGTTCTTCAACTTCTTGGAAAGATGAAAAGGTATGATGCTTTATGGCAGTCATGACCTTTCACTTCAACTGTCTTGTCTTTTCACTTCATGCATTATGACTTCTTACTTCCAACTGTCATGTCTTCTGAGTAATGACTTGCACTGAGTGGTCATTTAATGTATCCTCTCACTTACCTCCTCAAGAAACCGAATTTGCACTATAAATGGAGAGGAGTTCTTAATGCCAAAATTCACTTCTCCATTCTACTTCTGCTGCATACGAATTCTTCCTTCTCTGCTACCAAACTTTCACTTCTTCCTTTCCTTTCATCTTCAGGTACATAATTTCTTATCCTTTACTTCTTCCTTTCAATCATGGAGCCACTTCCTCCCAACAAACCCCTATGCTCTTCTTCTTCTAATTCGTCAAAGCCATTTTTTATCAAGCCCAGCACTTCGGCTAGTCAACCTAGTGGCCTTCAAAACTCTCCTTTTACTGAACAAGAAAAGGAAGCTTTAGACGAATTAGCAAAGAAATGGATCATTAGGGATATGTTTAGTGAAGTCTCCAGCGCTCCTTCTAAGTCTTCTTTCTACGCTTCCTCTCAGGAATCCGAAATGGGAAAGAAGAGGTCTGAAACAAACCCGGAGGAGTTCATCCTTCCTGCTGTAATTACTGGTTATGAGGATGTAGACCTTGATGCTTTAGGTAGACCCTCCATCTTTGTAGACGTCCAACGTTTGTAAAATTACCACAACAAAGCTGACCTTGCCAGGCCAGGGATTGCCCCCAACTTTTATGCCTTAGAAGCCCCTTCTTCTCAAAACCGAATTTGCTCTGTTGGTAGCCCTCTTGAAAATTTCTTCTTCATGTATGTGGTTCTGTTTGAGACTTGTGGAGTCCGAATCCCTTTCACTGACTTCGAATGTAGGGTTCTTAGTCATTTAGAGCTTGCCCCAACACAACTCCATCCTAACGGTTGGTGTTATCTGAGGGCTTTCCAACTCTTTTGCAACCATTTCAATCTGGCTTGCACTCTTCCTGTGTTCTTCACCTTCTTTGGACCATTTGATTCAAGTAAAGTTAAAGGCAAGTGGTCTTGGGTTACCTTGAAATCCCGTCTCAACTGGAAGGTTTTTGAAACCTACTCTGATACATGGAAGGGATTTAAGAGTGAATACTTCAAGATAGTAGGAGCCCCACATGCTTGGCCTTTCTTCTTTGACCATGGAGGGAATCCATATTTCCCTCTCTCTGGTCTGATAAAAACTCAAAGATTGCAGCCCGTTCCTTCCTTACCCCGAACAACGTCCTTACTGAAGTAGAGCGAACAACCATAGCTTTTTTCTTTGCCTGGTATGAACGGCTTGGGTACATCAATACCAGGAAGATAATTGACACGGATCTGGATTCCTTGCGTTCGAAATTCGGTAGGATTCCTAATGTATTCCTCTTTACTTTCCTTGTAACTTTTAGAATTATTAATGCTCTCATATTTTTTTTATGCAGAAAAAATGGCGAGCCCCCAAGATTTGGCTGCCCTTGCTGCTGCAATTGGAAATGCTCCAAGGAGACCCCCGAAGCGCAGCAAAACCGGTGTTAGCCGTCCTCCACCAGCCACAATCATTCTGGATAGCCCCGAAGGTATTGCCCGAAAGAGGAAGGAACAATAGGCTTTTCACTCCGGCTCTCCCACTCAATCGCAATTTGATGTCGGACAGGGGTCTTCTGGTTTTACCTCCTCGGTGTGGGAGGAAAACTTGAGTGAACATTTTGGGCGTATGCTGGTCACAGACTCTGATTCTCGCCGCTTCCAAGGAATGACTCGTCGTGAATTTGTCAACTTGATGAAGTCCCTAAAGAAGCAACAACTCCGCGCTGCCTCCACACTCCAGTTCTTAGAGGATAATGCTGAGAAGGTTCTGTTTGTCGGTCAAGAGGCCGTGGACCTGGCTGCTTATGTCCAAAAGGAAGCGGAAATGGCTGAACAGATTGCTTCCCAAGCTGCCGAATTGAGGAGGACCAAGCAAGCTCTTTCCCAAGCTGAGGAAGACTACGCGAAGAAAATGAATGACAAGCTGAAAGAAGTAAATGATGCTAACGATGCTGCTTTGAAGACGCTGAGGGATGCCCTCAATCAGGCCGAACAGCAAAGGGATGAGGCTGAGCAGCAAAGGGATATGTACAAGGAGAAATGGATTGGATCAGTCCAATCCTCTTTTATGAACGCAGTAGAACAAGCTAACTTCCTGAACAACGACTTCTCTTCTCGGGGCATGCACTTTCTGCACAAGGTTGAAGATGGGGTACTTTACAAGTACCTTCAGGATGGAAGTAGAGTGCCTGTCAACTTGGCTGATGAAGACTACCCTGATCCTCTAGTCCCTATGGATGACGAAGAATCCGAAGAAGAAGATGTTGGAGGACATGAGGATGATGGTGACGCTTCCGTTTAGAGATGCTGCTTGTTTAGCGTTCTAGTTTAATTTTCAAGTTTCCTGTTGCATTGTTGTTTCTGCATTTTGTTTTTTCCCTTTCTGAATTCTGCTTTGAACTTTCCATTAGTTGTATTCGTTTCTAATTTCCTGCACTTTTTAATTAATGAACTTGGTTTTATCTTCGTGTTATATTTCCTTTGCGTATCCACTTTTTTACTGATCTATGGAAGCCTATTCTAGCCAGCGAATGGTTTTCCATTTACCTTATCAGTTTGAAACTAACAGGGATCATCATATGTACATGGGTGGTGCTCACTTTCAGACAGAGCATCTACTTTCCCATTTCACTTCCTATCTGATGGCTAGTCAAATAGGTGGTGTAACTATAACTGGATACTTAGGAATTTTTCAAGTAACTAAATTCTTCTAAGTGTAAAACTTCGGATGCCGAATGCTGGTTGGGGATTCGGAAATCAGATTGTTGGTTCTTATTCTGACAAAAACACTAAGTGTTCTAACAGATAAGAACTCATTGTGCAGAATTCGGACAAGCAGAATTCGGACTGCTCAATTCAGATCCTGATACCGGACGGATAACGGATTCATTGTGTAGAATTCGAGTTACATTGTTCAATTCGGATCCTGATACGGATTCGTTTGTACAGAATCCTGATTCCGGATTCCTGAAACCTCACTTTTTCCGAACTCAAGATACTTTGATCAATTCGGATCCTAATACCGGATTCGTTGTACAAAATCCTGATACCGGATGCAAGTTACTTTGATCGCCCTTTTTTTTTTGGGAATTCTGATACCTCATACCAGATTCGTATTTGCGTAAACCATCTCTTGGGGTATTATACTCAATTTCTGTATCTTATGGAACTTCATAATTCTCATTAATATAACAGAAAACTAAAATTGAACATAATTACAAACCAAATGCTACGTCTTAAATCAAACAGAGGTCTATGAATGACCTTTCATTCAAACAGAAAGAAACCAGAAAGAAACTAGACATACGACAATGGTCTTAGGACCTTCTTGGAATTCAAACAACAGAAAACAGAATTTAACTATAATAGATGCGAAGCTTAGCTGCATTCCATGGATTCTTGATGCCTCTACCAGTCAGTGTTTCCAGGAAGTATGCTCCCTTTCCAGTTTTTGATTGGACTCGATACGGTCCTTCCCAATTAGCCGCCAACTTCCCATGCGCAGGTTCAGTACCATGTACGTCAGCTCTACTCAGCACCAAATCACCTTCATTGAAAGTTCTGGGAACCACTTTAGAATTGTATTGCTTGGCGGACTGCTGCTGGATTGTTGCCATACGAACAGTTGCCATTTCCCTTGATTCTTGCAAGAAGTCCAGATTCTCCCTAATGAGCCTTACGCTAGCTTCTGGATGGAAGTACCTTGATCTCATGTTAGCGGACCCAACCTCCAGCGAAATCATCGCCTCACTTCCGTATGTGAGTTTGAATGGTGTCTCGCCAGTGGTGGAATGAGGAGTGGTTCTGTAAGACCAGAGAATTGTGTCTGTATGATCCACCCACTTGCCTTTGCTATCCTCCAACCTCCTCTTCAATCCTCTTAGAATGCATCTGTTAGCAGCCTCGGCCTATCCGTTGGTCTGCGGATGCTCCACCGAAGATAAACACTGCTTAATACCTAATTTTTGAAGGAACTCTTTGAAGGCTTTGCTTGTAAACTGAGTGCCATTATCCGTAATCAACACGGCTGGAACCCCAAACCGGGATATGACCTGGTTGTTGAGAAACTTTATTATTTGAGTGGATGTGGTGACAGCGACTGCTTTAGCTTCGATCCACTTTGTAAAATAGTCCACCGCCACCACCAGATGAGTCACCTGACCTGTTGCTTGCGGAAATGGTCCTAACAAATCCATTCCCCATTGAAAGAATGGCCATGGAGCTGATATGAAATGGAGTTCTTCTGGTGGTGCCAAGTGGACATCAGCATGTTTCTGACAGCGATCGCACCTTTTCACGTGCTTTATGGCATCCAACTGAATGCTGGGCCAATAGAATCCTGCCCTCAATATCTTCCTCGCCAGACTCCTTCCTCCAAGGTGGTGGCTGCATCTCCCCTCATGCACTTCCTTCAGAGCCAATTCAGCCTCTCTCTCAGTCAGACATCTGAGAAGAGGGGAAGAAAATCCTCTTCGTTAGAGTAAACCATCCTGGATAATAAAATGCGGAGCCATCTTCCTTATTTGTCTTGCGGCATCGTCCTCACTCGGAAGGATCCCGTGCGCCAGGAATGTTAGGATTGGGGAAGCCCATGACTCTTCATCCTCCACTGCCAATGTTGCACTGGGGTGAGAGATTGCTTGCTGAATCACGGACCTGTGATTTCCTGGTTTCTTGGTGCTGGCTAGCTTGCTTAGAACATCTGCTCTGGAATTTTGATCCCTTGGGATGTGTTGAAAGTCTACACTGTTAAACCCTCCTGCCAGTTCCTTACATCTGGTAAGATACTTCTGAAGTAAAGGCTCCTTGGCTTGGAAGTTCCCTTTAATCTGCGAAATCACCAACTGTGAATCGCTGTAGAGTATGATTGCACGCGCTCCTAAATCCTTGGCCATCGTCATCCCTGCCAGGCAGGCTTCATATTCAGCTTGGTTGTTGGAAGTAGGAAAATCAAACCTCAGTGAGTATTCCACTAACACTCCTTGGGCATTCTCCAGAATCACTCCTGCACCTCCACCTGTTTGATTAGATGAGCCGTCAACAAACAAGGTCCAGACTTCTGAATCCTTCTTTGGTGCTAATTCTACCACGAAGTCTGCCAACACTTGAGATTTGATTGCTGTTCTTGTTTCATAGGTAATCCCATACTCGGACAATTCCACCGACCAGGCGATCATGCGACCTGCCAGGTCTGGTTTTTGCAAGACTTGCCGGATAGGCTGATCAGTCCTGACAACGATTGGATGACTCTGAAAATATTGTCTGAGGCGTCGCGCTGTAACCACCAATGCAAACGCCATCTTCTCAATCTTTTGGTATCTTTTCTCAGCATCTTGTAATACCTTACTCACAAAATACACCGGTTTCTGACCATCAGCCAAGTCTCTGACTAGAACAGCACTGACTGCCTCATCATTTACGGCCAGATACAAATAGAGGATTTCATCTGGTTCAGGTTTACTCAGGATCGGGGGATTGGAGAGGTAGTGCTTAAAGTCCTGAAAGGCCGCTTCGCATTCCTCCGTCCATCTGAACTCTTGGTCCTTTTTGAGCAGTTGGAATAATGGAAGGGATTTGTATGCTGACTTCGACAGGAATCTAGTCAATGCCGCTATGCGACCTGTCAGTTGCTGCACTTTCTTCACGGAATTTGGGCTCCTCATCTGCGTGATTGCATCACACTTTTCAGGGTTAGCCTCTATTCCTCTGCTAGTAAGCATGAAACCTAAAAACTTTCCTGCTGTGACACCAAAAGCACACTTCAGAGGATTTAAACGCATATTGTGCAAACGTACCTTTTCAAGAACTGCCTCCAAGTCCTGCAGATGATTCATTGTCTCTGTCGATTTCACTATCATGTCATCGACATAAACTTCCAACGTGGGTCCTATCAGCTCTCCAAAAACCTTGTCCATCATCCTCTGGTAGGTTGCACCTGCATTCTTAAGACCAAACGTCATTACTGTATAGCAGTATGCGGCTTTGTCAGTCATGAAAGCGGTTTTCTCCTGATCATCACCAAACATGGGAATCTGGTTATAACCGGAATAGGCATCCATAAAGGAAAGTAACTGATAACCAGCAGAATTATCAACTAATTTATCAATATTGGGGAGAGGATATGTGTCTTTTGGACACGCTTTGTTTAAATCAGTGTAGTCTACACACATACGCCATTTGCCGTTGGATTTTTTGACTAAAACAACTTTAGAAAGCCAAGTAGTATAGGGGACTTCCTTGATGAAACCGGCTTGCAAGAGCTCTTCCACATTCGCAGCGATCACCTTCTGTCTTTCAGCGCCCATCTTCCTTCTTCTTTGTGAGACTGGCCTAAACTTGGGATCAACCGATAGGCGGTGACAAATGAAGTCTGGATCTATTCCCGGCATATCTGCTGCGGTCCATGCGAACAAGTCCTTATTCTTCTTCAAGAGCTCCACCAACCTGACCTTTTCTTCTAGTTCTAAGTCTTTCCCCACCTGTGTCCACTGTTCTGGCTCACTTCCAATTTGAACTTTTTCTAACTCCCCCTCCGGCTTAGGTCTCTCTTCTTTAATGTCGTCTCTCATATCCAAATCCACCATCATGACCCCTGAGGATGACGCTGTTCCCTTAGCCCGCTTTGCCTGCACCTGTTTCTTAGCATTTTCTTTGGTTGCTTTCAGACTGGCAATGTAACAAGTTTTAGCTTACGTCTGGTCTGCCCGGATGGTAACGACTGATCCTTTCTCGTCTGGGAACTTCATCGCCATATGCAAGGGGGAGGCGATCGCCTGAAAAGCTTTCAAAGTGGGCCGCCCCAAAATTGCATTATAGGAAGAGGGGCAATCCACCACCAGAAAACGCAACTTTTCTGTTCGACACTGAGGGGGCGTGCCTAAAGTCAGTCTGATATCAATGTATCCTCTGGGCCTAATAGTGTCCCCCGTGAATCCAATCAGTTTCTTTTGACAGGGGTGCAGGTCTACTGACTTCAATTTCAGACGGTCAAATAACTCTGTGAACATGATGTCTGAGGAGCTTCCCTGGTCCACCATCATGCGGCAAACTCGAAATCTGTCAATGATCCCGGTTACTACCAGCGGGTCATTGTGGTTGGGGATCACTCCTTCCAAATCGGCTTCGGTGAATGTGATCGGAGGGTGTACTTCCTTATGCCTGTTTGACACGGCCACCGCCATTGTAGCCAGCCTCAACTGCTTTCTCTGGGATGTTATGGATTCCCCTTCCACTGTCAGACCACCTGCGAAAGAGTTCCAATTAATTCCAGGTCCTCATTACCACTTTTACCTGCATCCTCCTTCTTTTCTGGAGGGTTTCTAGATGCTGCACGCCTAGGAGTTCTGCTTCTCCTTGGTGGTGTCCGAGATCTCCTTCTAGGCGGGCTTCCCGTCCTTCTTCTGACAGGACTCATGACCCTTCTTGTGGGGGTAAGCTCATTGGGACCTCCTCTGAAGGATCGGATATAACGATTCAGCTTTCCTCTTCTTATCAAGGTTTCTACTGCATCCTTGAGTTGGACACATTCATCTTCAGTGTGTCCATAACTGCCATGCCAGCTGCACCTCTTGTTCTGATTCTCCTTCGTCGGAGGCCTCCTCAACGGGGGCGGGCGGTCCACTTCCATCAGTTCTGCATTCATAATCTCACGCAGAATTTGTGATCTAGTAGTGTTTAAAGGCGTATAATGGTCATATTTACCTTCTGGCTTTTTAGGCCCCAGATCATGCCTGCTGCTCTTGTCTCCCTCTCTATGACCCTTTCCTATCCCCTTGTTGAAAAAGGCCTCCTTCTTTTTCCCAGATGCATCACCTGTAAACTTGTCTTGTGCTTTCTGATATTCCTCTAAATTGATGTACTTTTCGGCTCTCTCCATGACTTCATCCATGGTTCTGATCCTGTGCATCACCAAATGATCTGTGAAGTCTCCTGGTCTTAATGCACGCATCAAAAGGTGAAGAGCCACCGAAGCCTCTATGTCACTGATTGATAGGTACTCGGTGTTGAAACGAGTGAGAAAATCTCTCAGCGACTCTCCTTCTCTTGCTTGATTTGAGACAAATGGTGTTCTGATTTTGGCTGAGCCTTACTTGTGGTAAAATGTCCCAAAAATTTGCTGGCTAAGTCTTTCCATCCTGTTATCGAGTCGGGTTCCAATTTGGAATACCAGCGCAAAGCAGCTTTCTTGAGAGTCAAAGAGAAAGTGCGGCACTTGTATGCATCCTTGGCTCCTTGGCACGACATTGCCACCAGGAAGTTGTCGATATGCTCCTGCGGATCCGAATTCCCAAAGTAAGGATCCACGTTGGCCGGAGCTTTGAGATTCTCGGGCATGGGGAAAGCCATGATGCTCTCCGAAAACGGATGGTCTTTTTCCTCAGGCTCCACCACCTGTTCCACCTCATTCCCTTTTACCACACCAGACTGGGAAGTTCATTTCCTCAATTCCTTCAGCAACTTGTCCTGTTCATCCAACCGCTTACGCAAGCGGGCGAGTTCTGTTTCCATGCTGGCTTTCCTCTGCGAGCATCCGCCGGATGACCCCTTACTCTCATGTCGAGAATGCGAAGGGCTCTCTCCTCTAGTGGGGGGCCTCTGTCACGATCTTTCCTGCTCCTGACGAGAAGGTTCTTCTTGTCTCGAACGCTCCTGTTCGGCTCTTCTCCTTCCCTCACTCAATCGTTCCCTGAGGTCCCTTTGACGGGAAGGTGCTTGTTCTCCATTTTTCGTTGCGTCCAGCACACTGTGGTGGCTGGGTTCAGTACGTTCCTCGTGCGACTGATTTGCCATGGACTTCTTCAGAAAGTGGTGGGAATAAGTTTCTCGCTCCCACCGTGGTCGCCAATGTTCTGTCGTAGGATTACAGTACTTAGACAATTCGGTCTAAGAATCCAGCAATCTCACTCTTGATGTCAGACACGAAATGAGCACCTTGAATACCAAGATACACACTCTCTTGTCGTTTTCAGCTTTGGGGGGTGGTGTGTGTGCTTGTGTGAGTTGAGTTAGTTCATACCTGTCATCTTACCAGATAATATAGGCTCATACCAGTGATACTGAATTGATGGCCGCTTTCATGTGGCGGGTAAGATTCTCCTCAACGGTTCTGACATGATGGCTGGTATTAAAACGATAGGAATCCTATGCTGGTGTGGATAGTGAGATTCTCCAGGTATCCCAGCGCACGTGTCCGAATTCGTATCGTTATAACGGAATGAAGACTGTTTGAGTCCATATCCGTATCAAGCCTCCAAGATCCGCTCAGGATACCGTTTCATGCCTAATTCTGGTTCAGGTGGCGCGAACCAAGCCATTCCAGTATCCGGATTCGGCTTATTGGGCCATTCTTAGTCCTAATGCCGAGTCCGGTTTTTGGGCCAATCCGGCCTCAATCCGGCGGTTTTGTATGCGGATCCGATCCAGTGGACTTCTCAATCTCAATCCTGAATCCGGCCTTGTATCCGGTCTCAATGGACCTCCTTATCCCGAATCCGGAATTGGGCTTAACGGGCATCTTAGGCTTCAATCCTGTATTCGGATTCGGCATGCCGGTCCCATCTACCTGGTCCATAACAGTAGGTATATTTTAGGGACAAAAATGAACGATTTTGAAACGCAACGTTTTGCTTATGTGCAGACGTGACACACTTAACATGAAACATCATCAAGGTTAACTCCGTTACTTGGTCCTTATTAACGGAGAGACTAAAATGATTGACATGAGACACTCATAGGGATTAAACGTGTATTTAAGAATTTTGAAGCACTAAAATACAGAAGATTATGCTTTCAGAGACCAAAAAAATGACTAATAAATACTCTTTGATAAATTGTCATCGGGAAGGGAGGAGTAGAAAAAGATGCACTCAAGTGGATTAAATCTATCTGAGAGGGTTGAATTACCCCATGATTTTTTCTTCTTAAATTATGGTTTCCAAGTCTTTGCTAAGAGATTGCAGAAAATAGTGAAGATGGATTTTTCATTTGTTGTTAGGATTATTGAGGAAGCAACAACCAACAAACAGTTCTTGTTAACACAATCAAATATTATATTGTGATAGAATAAAAATAGTGAGAATCAATTATTTCTTATCATATATATATATATATATCACAAATTTTGATACCACCTTAGCTTGTTAGAGTAGAAGAATAAAAAAGACACTCGGATTCCTTTTATTTCTTGCTTCATAAACTTTAAAAGTACATGGGAAACTTGTAACAAATCCAGGAGAGAACTTCTACATTCTATGACTCAAACATAAACCATCTCCTAACCACATAACTCATAAGATAACATAAGTCATACCATAAACTACTTCATCGATCAGTAATTCTCCAAGACTTTCATAACTTACCATAGCCAAGGTGGCAAGTCATTGAATTTCCATCAACTTAAGAAGACTCTCTGTTTTTTTTTTTTTAAAGAACTCCATCAACTTAAGAACATTCTTTTACTTTATTTTTTTTTAAGAACTCCGTCAACATAAGAACACTTTTTTATTTTATTTTTTTTAAGAACTCCATCAACTTAAGAACACTCTTTTATTTTATTTTTATTTTTTAAAGAACTCCATCAACATAAGAACACTTTTTTTTTAATATTCTTTTGCTGATTTGGAGCATCCAAAGGATTTTAGTGTTTGAGCAAAATGTTGAGCAAAAGCTTCCATCTCTTTTATGCTGAATGTTATGCAAATCTCAAATCCTCCCTTTCCACTTTCGGAAAATGAAAATTTCCGTGCTTCGTCTATACCCGGCCGATCCACAATTTTCGGCCTTCCCCATCCAAAATCAACACTGTAAACTTCAAATTGGGGCGAGCCGAAAAGGGAGACCACTCTTTCATTCATAAAAGGTTGCAACTTCGAATTCCAGCTCTCCATCGGTGTTGGCACCGCATCCTCCGCTACTCTATTCAGAGCTTCAATTATCCCCTTCAAAGCATTGATGAATCCATCATTTCCTAATAAGTTCTTTGTCTCGGCCACAATCACAAGGCCGCCAACGCAATTTCCGAAATAATTGGTCGGAATCGGAGGGTTCAATCGGGACCTGCAGTCAACATGGATTACAAAAGCTACTCTCTCGGACTTCTCTTGCTCTGCTTTAACCATGCATGACAATGCACAAGCACAAGCAACCGAAAACGTCGAAATGTGAAGCTTAGTTTTTAGCTTAGATCGTGCATATTGCTTAAGATTTTGGATATGTCAGGGTGTTAGTTCAAACAAACCTGTAACAGTATCAACTTGTGTTGCATGATTCTTCCACTCCCACTGCTTAACACTACGATTTTTTCGTCCACCAGCTTCAGGGATTATTGTTGTACGGTCTGTTATAACTGATCTGTCAAAGATTTGTGTCAGATGTTCAGGTAATGATAATGATAAAGGTGATGATAGTGAAGGCGAATCAATGAGCTTAGAGCATATATAAGCCCATGCATTGATGAATAAAGTTGCAGAGTTTCCATGATAAGTCAAGTAAGAAAATAAGTCAAGTAGAAAATGTTAATGATAAGTCAAGTAAGAAAAAAAGGAAAATGAAACCACTTTAATGTTGTGAATATATTTGTTCTATGATGATGTTTGTAATGTGTGGAATTATAATGGAAATGTTAAATGATGGATAATGAATAAGGAAATTATAGGAATATAGAGATGATAAATTAAGTAGAAGAATAAAGGAAAGGAACCCAATTAATTGTTTGTGATTTTATGTGTACATGGATTGTGTGTTATGTTCGAATGTTGAAATGTTTGAGGGATTGGGAATTTGAAATGAACCTAAGGTATATATATAGTAATGGGAAGCATAAATTAAGGGGTGTCTCGTGATGTATGTGTGTGCGATGTGCGAATGAATAATAGCTAATGGAAATAATGCTAATGAACCTAGAATGATAATAAGATGTGTAAACAAAAATTGGAATCAAGTTAATAATTAAGAAGATAGAAAAGGGAGTAAGAAGTTGTAATATGGAATAAATGATTAAGAATGTGTGCTAATTGTGAATGTTTACTTGTTTGTTAATTCTTAAGGGATAATATGAAGATGATAATAGGTTAATAATGCAAGGAAAAAGAGTAGAGAATGATTAATAGAAACTAAATACGAGGAAATACAAGTAACAAAGAAAGAAAGAAAGAAAGAAAGAAAGAGAATTAAGAAAGAAAAAGAGTAAGTAAGAAAAGACTTAATGATAAAATAAGGCGAGAGTTAATGATAAAGAAAGAAAAGTTTTAATGAGTAAAGAAAGCGAAGACTTAATGATAAAATAATAGTAATGTCGGTAGACGGTCCTAGTGGCTCTGTCGTAGCGCAACCCGGACGGTCCTAGTGACTCTGGAGATAACCAAGCGCAACCCTGACGGTCCTAATGACTCAGGGAATAATTAAAACAACCCGGACGGTCCTAGTGACTTCAAATAAAACTAACACATAGCGGCAGACGGTCCTAGTGACTCTGTCGTAGCGCAAACCAGACGGTCCTAGTAACTCTGGGGATAACTAAGCGCAACCCTGACGATCCTAGTGACTCAAGGAATAATTAAAACAACCCGGACGGTCCTAGCGACTCCGGATATAATTAAGACACAACTCTGACGGTCCAAGTGACTCAGGGGATAATTAAAGAAATAAAACACAATCCTGACGGTCCTAGTGACTCAGGGGATAATTAAGGAATTGAGATACAACCCAGACAGTCCGAGTGACTCTGGGGATAATAATTGAAAAGTAAAGGAAAGAAATGAAATGTAAGAATAAGAGAATAGGAAAGAGAATCAAATGCTGAAAGCTAAATAAGAAAAGTTAAATAAAAGTAAAGAAAAGTAAAAGAGTTAAAAGACAAATAAAGGAGATTGAATGTATGAATTTGTGTATGCTTGTAGTGTGTTAACAATAAGGCTAGGCTTAGTTTATCACTATGACTTCTTAGAAGTTATTTCCTAAGTTATGTGTAATGCTACTCTTCTTGTAATTTTTCCAATAGGTACAGAAGCGGACCTTCCACCAGTGCAGGTCGAGCAGGAGCACACTCCACCACGTGGAGTGTAATGTTGACTTGAGCAGACCATAGTTTATATTAAAAAAGTTATTTTGGAAATTAAAATATGTATTAGTGTATGCCCTGAAACTTGTATTAATCGGGCGTTAGGATTAACCTGGTTGTAATATTATTAAGTTTCATGCTTTAAAATTCCTCTGGTCTGAGCAGGTACAAACAAGAAATTTTGGGAAAGTCCGAAAAACAGAGGAAACTCTGCCGGATTTTCGTCGAAATTTTCATGTACCGTTTTTAATAAAACTTAAATTAAATAATTAAATGTGAGGGTGTTAAACATCAAAATCACAAATGTCCAGCCACACACAAAATTAGCTCATGCATACAAATAATTCACAAAAATCAATCCATCGCTTAATTTCCTTCAAAACCGAATTATAAGGCATGGAAATAATTTACCTTAGCTCAAATAAAACATGCATGATAAAATCAATTTATTTTCCTCATTATTCTAATTAAGCTGAAACATACACATAGAAAATTAGGGACTTTTACACAAATTAATCAACACACTACACATACACTAAAAATCCATTTTATTTCCCTCATACATCAAAGCATCAAAACAACAATCATTTAGACAAAAACAAATAAAAAGACTACATAGACTTCAAAAATTCACGCATGTCCATTTCGTACATTTCGAGCTTCATTTTTAACGTGCATGCAATTAAAAATCAAGGATTCAACTCAAAATCCATCAAGTAGCAAAAATCAATTTCATTTCCTCCATTTCCTTGATGTGGCTGAATCATAGGGAAGGAAAAAGAGAAATTTTTTTACAATACAAAAACAACACAAAACACATGATTCAAAATCAATAATAATCAAAGCTTAATCCTTTACTTTAAACACCAAGCAAATCTTCAAAACAAAATCAAAATACTTGGAGAAAAATCCATTAAAAAACGTATGGGTCTTTGTCTTGTACTAGATCAGTTCGATCACCAAGGCCACAGAATGAGACCCCGTGAGGCGGTTTGACCTAGATTCACTATATTATTCTTTGAGTTTCACAGGTATCAGTTGGATAGCCTGGGATGCCCTAATCACAGTGTGTGCAGTGTGAACTTAGGGTTTAGAAAGCGTACCTGAGCCCCATGCAGCATTGTACTACTTATAGGGGTGGCTGAATACCTAATGGCCTTGCTAAGCTTTGGCCCAGTTGATTCAGCCCAGTATGAGCCGTGAGAGGACACGAATGCCAAAACTGAGTTGACGCCGTCCTGTTCTCGTCGGCTTGAATGGAGTTGAGGCTGAGCTGGTAGGGCGAGTTCAACCTGCTTAGGCATTAGCTGTCTGAGCGTAAGGCATTGATCTCGGCCTGTTTACGCTGCTCAACGTACGGTGTGATCTCGGTTAGCTAAGAGTCTGATGCCCTGTGATCTCGGCTCAACGACTAGTCCATCACAGTCTTAAATCATCAAACAAATTCATTTTAAACCTTAAAGCTCAAACCTTCACATATTAAGGCTAAAAAATTATCAAGGAACATGAAAAATCAACATGCATGAAGAACAAAAATCATTTCCCTTTTATTCCTCCTCTTGGCTGAATGGGGTATACAAAAGAAAGGAAAAATTTCAACAAAATAAACCATTTCATCAACAATATCCAAGATTATTCTTGTTTCATTATCATAGATTAAAAGCAAAAACAAAAATCATTTGAACACAAAAAGGGACCAAAACCGTGGCACCCTAAAGAATGGATGCATGTCCGTTTTCCAACCAAAAGTTTAAATCTTTATACTTTAGGACTTAAAAATCATAAAGGAACACAAAAAATATATCATGCATCAACAACAAAATTTCATTTCCCTCTCTTTTTGGTTTTGGCCGAAATATATGTATACATACAAAATTTCTTGCAATACAAATCAACATGCTCATAATTATTTCAAGATCAAGGATCAAACACTTGAAAGAAAAACAAAAATCATCTTGGGTAAAAATAATGACAAAACCGTGGGACCTCTTCTTGTCATGCATGTCTCTCTTTCAACTTTTAAACCCATTTTCAAGCAAAACCGTTGCTAAAAATCAAAGCTTTATCATAAAAATACACATGCACCATTAAATCAACAACTTGTTCATATTTATATACACAAAACCGAAAATAAAAGAGCAAAGGAGAAGGAAAATAAAGGCAAGAATGAATACCTAGAAGGAAGAATGAAAGTGAGGTTGAAAATGGTCAAAATCACCTCCTTCTCCTCTAGCCTCCTCACGGCTTCTCCCTCTCTTCCTCTCTCTATCTTTTTTTTTGGTCTAAGAAGCTAAGTGTGTAGGAGTGTGGGTAAGGGGGTATGAGGGGGTATTTATAAGCTTTATGTGGGGTGGGTTCATCAAATAAAAATGGGGTGCAAAATATTCAAGGGCCTCTTCTCATGACCATATACTCCCTCATGGTTTTTAACATGTGCATAGGGGTGGGTACTTTGCAATTTAATTTAGGTTTATGAGTATGAGTATTATAGGGTGTATGTAGGTTTAATTAGATTTACATGGGGAAAGGGTGGTTGAATTAAAAAGAACAAAGACATGCATTGGTCCAAAATTTATTTAGGATAGGGTCATTGATTGCATGTCTCCTATAGAGAACATATAGGGTGGCTACACTTTAATTATGGTAGGGTATGTTTAATTGGGTTACCCTAGGGTCTCGTGCACTCTTAATTATATGTCTAACAATTCAAAATTTAAAATGTACAATACTATGTGAAAACATTACAGCATCATTAGATAGTGGAAGATAATATTTTTCCCATACAGTAAATAATACTGGAAAGTCATATTTCAATTCACTCAAAATAAAACATTATTATTTTTCCAAAAATACTAAAAATTTTGTGGACAAAAAAATGAATCCCAAACTATACCAAAATAAATTCTATATTTTAATACGATCGTTTTGACTTTAAATTCGTTCCATTCGGATTTAGATCAAAAGTTATGAATTTTCAAAGTTAAGTAAACCAAATAAATCAAATAAATCAATAATTAACATAAAACCAAATAATTCAGCTTCATACAATTAAATCCAAATAATCTTTTTCATCCAATCAAATGAATAAATAATAATTCCTTCAAAACACTAAAACAAATGAAATAATCCGCCATCATAAAAATAATTTCAAAATAATTATTCTCCTTCGAAATTTTAAATCAATAACGAATTTATATAATTTCGAAAATAACTGCCCAATCAAAATACAGAAAAATAGATTTATAAAAATATAAAAAATTACGGCTATTACATCTTCAACTGTCGATCGAGATATATCCTTGATGTAAAAAAATAAATAAATAAATAATGCAAGAAATGAAATCATTTCCTGATTTTTTTTTTCTGGGTCGCTTCTTTCCTCGCATGGGCCTTCACTTAATGTTAACAAAATAATGGCCTTTATTTTCAAGCCAACCTGATATTTTATTGCAAGACTAAATTCACATAATAATAGTATCACCTACTTACTACCTACTTCAACAGCAGTTTTCACTATTAAAAAATCAAGTTTTAGTGACCAAAATTTGTGACCAAAATGGAAACGATCACAAATAGTTTTTAGTAAAAGGTTTAGTGAAAAATGCTATTTGGTCACTATTTCGGTCACTAAATCAAAAATGCTATTTAGTGACCGAAATTTGCGGTCACTAAAAATGAAATTTATAGTAGTGTTTGCCACAGCCGCAAAAAAGAAAATATATATCACTAGTGTAATGATGTTGGGTCTATTAAATACTAAGAATTATTAGACTCATTTGAAAAAAGGTATAGGATAAATATTAAACAGTTTAAATAAATAAGTATTACGGGTTATTACAATATTTTAAAGTGTTTTTTTATTACTATATAAGTCTTGTAGTTTTCGTTGTTAATCGACAATGAAATAAATTAAATTTTTTTAGTTTTTTACTCCCTCCGTCCCATAAGTTATTTTCATATATATATTTTTTTAATTTTGTCTCAAAAGTTATGTTCTTTTAGAAATCAAATACTCATTTACAATTCTTTTTCCAAGCATATACCTATTTATTATATCATTTTTTAACCACCCATTTCTCTATCTTTCTTCAATATAATCTTCATACTTTTATTATTATTTTCTCTTCTATTATTAAATCATTCCTGTGTGAGTGACTGAGTGTGTGTGAGTTTTTATATATATATATATATATATATATATATATATATATATATATATATATATATTATATTTCAGCTATCGGTCCGATCCGGTCTAGGTGGTCCCAAAATTTTCCAGACCGCGGACCGGACCAATGGTAGATCGGTCCAGATATTTTCAGACCGGACCGGACCGCGAGACCAGACCAGACTGTATTTTTTGGTCCGGTCCGGTCCGATCTGACCGATCTCGTGGTCCGGGACCGGACCACTTACAGCCCTAATTAAATGAGAGTATTTTAGTCTAAACCAATCAAATTTTTACATCATTTACTCAATTCGTAATCTACGAGAAATATCTAAAAAAAACTTAACTTATAGGACGAAGGGAATATCATCTTCCTTAATTTTTTGAAAATTAACCATCTCAAATTTGATTATTATCTTTGTCACTAATTCTGACCATTACAACTAGAGACCAAAACTCATGTAGACTTTACCAAATATTTAACCACTCAATAAATTGAAAGGTTGCTGTAACATTAAAGGACTTTATATGAAACAAGGCAAACAAAAAAAACCCCAACCAAATTCAGTCTCATAAACTCCAAACTTGCCTGACCCTACAGAACTCCTATCATCTTAACTCCTGAGCTAACCTTAGCTTAGACTCATACATAGAAAACACTGTATGTATTCCATCAAGCACACTGCACACCACACCTTTATCCAACCTTTTCATTTTATTGATAATCTTCTTGGCAACGATGACAAAAAGAAAAAAAGCTTCAAAAATTAATTTTGCTGAGAATGCTTCAAAAAGCTTCATATTCAAAAAGCTTCCTATTTTGTATACTTTAAGGAGCTAATACTATGTAGCTAATACTTTATTTAGCTGAGTATTTTGAATAGAAAGCTTTCTCTGCAAGGTTAATTTTGTGAACATGTTAAAATGTTTTTACAAGATTGTTTTATGAGAAATCAAAGTAATATTAGTTTTGCATTACTACATATTGGTTTTAATGATAATTAGGGAAATATTAGTTTTGTGAACAGGTGATGATGCCTCAAATGCAATATCCGTATTGATTTTAATAATATTATGTCCCATATACCGTTGGGTTGTTTCTTTTCTCAAAAACATTTAAGGGACTAAATTAAATTAATTTGCAATTTTAAAAGGACCAAATTGAATTATATATGTAGATATGTTTCAGGGACAAAAATGAACGATTTTGAAACGCAACGTTTTGCTTATGTGTAGACATGACACACTTAATATGACACATCATCAAGGTTAACTCCGTTACTTAATCCCTGTTGACGGAGGAACTAAAATAATTGATGTGAGACACTCTCATGGATTAAACGTTTATTTAAAATTTCTGAGGAACTAAAATAATTGATAAATTGTCATTGGGAAGGGAGTAGAAAAAGATGCCACAAGTGGATTAAATCTGAACATAGATTTCGGCTTACAATCGGACAAAGAGCACGCATTTTGTAACCATAACAGCGACTGAGAGGGTTGAATTACCCCATGATTTTTTCTTCTTAAATTATGGATTCCAAGTCTTTGCTAAGAGATTGCAGAAAATAGTGAAGATGAATTTTTCATTTGTTGTTAGGATTATTGAGGAAGCAACAACCAACAAAGAGTTCTGGTTAACACAATCAAACATTATATTGTGATAGAATAAAAATAGTGAAAATCAATTATTTCTTATCACTCATATATATATATATATATATATATATATATATATATATATATATATATATCACAAATTTTGATACCACCTTATCTTGTTAGAGTAGAAGAATAAAAAAAGACACTCGGATACCTTTTATTTCTTGCTTCATAAACTTTAAAAGTACATGAGAAACTTGTAACAAATCCAGGAGAGAACTTCTACATTCTATGACTCAAACATAAATCATCTCCTAACCACATAACTCATAAGATAACATAAGTCATACCATAAACTTCATCGATCAGTAATTCTCCAAGACTTTCATAACTTACCATAGCCAAGGTGCCAAGTCATTGAATCTCCATCAACTTAAGAAGACGACTCTTTTTTTTTTTTTTTTAAAGAACTCCATCAACTTAAGAACACTCTTTTACTTTATTTTTTTTAAGAACTCCATCAACTTAAGAACACTCTTTTATTTCATTTTATTTTTTTAAGAACTCCATCAACATAAGAACACTCTTTTTTTTTTTTAAATATTATTCCGCTGATTCGGAGCATCCAAAGGATTTTAGTGTTTGAGCAAAATGTTGAGCAAAAGCTTCCATCTCTTTTATGCTGAATGTTATGCAAATCTCAAATCCTCCCTTTCCACTTTCGGAAAAAGAAAATTTCCGTGCTTCGTCTATACCCGGCCGATCCACAATTTTCGGCCTTCCCCATCCAAAATCAACACTATAAACTTCAAATTGGGGCGAGCCGAAAAGGGAGACCACTCTTTCATTCATAAAAGGTTGCAACTTCGAATTCCAGCTCTCCATCGGTGTTGGCACCGCATCCTCCACTACTCTATTCAGAGCTTCAATTATCCCCTTCAAAGCATTGATGAATCCATCATTTCCTAATAAGTTCTTTGTCTCGGCCACAATCACAAGGCCGCCAACGCAATTTCCGAAATAATTGGTCGGAATCGGAGGGTTCAATCGGGACCTGCAGTCAACATGGATTACAAAAGCTACTCTCTCGGACTTCTCTTGCTCTGCTTTAACCATGCATGACAATGCACAAGCACAAGCAACCGAAAACGTCGAAATGCGAAGCTTAGTTTTTAGCTTAGATCGTGCATATTGCTTAAGATTTTGGACATGCCAGGGTGTTAGTTCAAACAAACCTTTAAAAGTATCAACTTGTGTTGCATGATTCTTCCACTCCCACCGCTTAACACTACGATTTTTTGGTCCACCAGCTTCAGGGATTATTGTTGTACGGTCTGTTATAACTGATCTGTCAAAGAAAGGTGTCAGATGTTCAGGTAATGATAATGATAAAGGTGATGATGGTGAAGTTGAATCAATGAGCTTAGAGCATATATAAGCCCATGCATTGATGAATAAAGCTGCAGAGTTTCCATCCGCTGCTCCATGTCCAATGGTTATTCCAATACAAAACCCATTGTTTGGAAACAAAGTGACCTGCAGAGCAAGCAGAGAAACTTTCTCGTGAGAAATGATGCTCAAGTGAGGTATCAAAGGGTGGCGTGCCACTGTTTCACAGAGATTGGAACAAAGAGTATTGAAGTTATTGGCAACGGACTCAGCTACAATGAAAGGGACAACATCACCAGGGACATAGTTGATGACAGGGTATGGTGAGTCATGAGGCCAAGTGAGGGTGCCAGCAAGAGGAAGGAAGTGTTGGAGAGTGAGCTGAAGGGAGTGTTTGAGATTTGGAACAACTGAGTCGAAGAAGGAAGTGGTTGGGTGGGGAAATTCGTAGAAGAAAAGTTGTCTAACGGGTTTAAATTCAAGGGACAGTAAGTCAAAGTAGGTAAGGGGCAGAGAGGTTGGAGTGGTGGAGGAAGTAATTGACCCTTGTAATGGTGCCACTTGGCACGCTTCAACAACTTTCACACCTTGATGTTGATCCATGATTGAGATTTGTTTATTCCATGGCATTGCAAGCATGCTATATATACAGCGGTCTCCCTGCCGATTAGTGCAAGTTTAGTTGGGTCGGATCGGATGAGTCAAATTTTAGATAAATTAAATCCGAGTAAAAGAGTTATATATATTTTTTTATGTCACATCAATTAAGTTTTAAATTATTTACATAAAAATAATATTTACTCTCTCTGTCCCTAAATATAAAGCCTCTTTGAAGGATTTCACGTACATTAAGAAAGTGGAATAATTTAGTTAATTGTATTGGAAATGTAAACTTTTTATATGTAATTTCAAAATTACCCCTATTAATATTATTGGGAATCTAAAAAGTGTTAAATAAATATGGGTGTTTGTGAAAAAAAGTAATTAATGATCATTGGAAATTGGTATGAGGCTTTATAAATAGAGACAAAATAAAAGTGTCAAAAAGCTTTATATTTATGGAGGGAGGCAGTATATATCTAATATAATTTATCCAAAATACTTCATTACATTTGATCTTTTATTACTTCCCCTCTCCGAACCCATGTTCCCCTCCTTCCTCTTCTGTATCAACTAAAACAAAACAAAATAAAAATTGAAATATTGATAGACACAATAAAAAACACACAAATTTATAAGGATTGGAAATTTGAACAACAGTGAATGAGGAGAAGGAAGGAGAACAAAGAATAAGAAATCTGAACAAAGGGTTGAGAGAGGAGTAACCACATAAAAAGAATGGTATTTTGAATAAATTATATTAAGAGTAAAACTATTATTTTTATTTTTTTTGTATTCCTTGCGGAACCACCGGTATCCTTAAAAGCACCCTTAATACCAGAGAGCCCTTAAGACTAATCCAGAGCGAGCTGCGTGGCTGACTCTCCCGGCGGGATGTTTTTAGTGGAAATCGAACACGGGGTTATTAGCACCCGTGTCTCATTCCCAAGATTTCAGTTGGGGCCTTACACCAACTAAACCAAATCCCGTTGGTATAAAACTATTACTTTTATGTAATTAATTTAAGAACTTGATTATAAAATCCTTTATATATAATTATCTTAAAAAATATTTTATAAAATGGAATCATTTAATTTTTACAAACATGGGGTTGGTCAAGTGGTAGTTTACTTGGTCCCTTAACCAACTGGTATCGAGTTCGAGCCTTGGGTATGGAGCAACCCCCGCTGGGAGACCCCTACCGTTTACTGCGAGCTCAGTTGGGTCGGATCGAATGAGTCTGATTCTGGATTAACCAGATCCGGATACTGTAAAAAAAAAAAGATGCATATATTTTTGTTCGTACATATAAATAGGAACGAGAGGGTAATAATTTAAAGCTGCGGGGGGCAAGTCTCCGACATTCACCAAGTGACCAAACACGTGCTCCCTCCGTTCTTGTTTAATAATTGCTTATTTTTGAAGAAGTTTTTGTTTTTTTTTATTTGTCTTTTTGACGATTTCAAGAGTGTAATAAATGTTATTTTTCATGTTTATCCTTATTTAATAGGGTATTGGTTTTTGTAAGTAGTGGAAAAAAAGTAATGATTACGGAGAGAAAAAGGGTATAGTGGGAAAAAACATAATTAATGTATTGGAAATCTGAGTAATGATTGCATTTTTTAAAGGACGTGTTTTGTTTCAAATATGACAGATAAATAAGAACGGAGTGAGTAATCGATAGGAGTAGTACATTTTTGTACAACGATAAACACGTGACAGCCACAGCAACTTGAACAATCTAAACCGTTCAATACTTTTCCTCACATGTCTTTCTGTACGTTAGATTTGAGTTATCAAGGGTGGTAACTGCCTAACTGGTAACTTGGTTGGAGTTAGCAAAATAAAGAGACCCTCCATTCTAAAAATTTGATACTACATCCGTTTCAGAATATTAGGTCTTTTAGTCTTTCTTTTTTTTTTCAGAACATTAGGTCTTTTACATTTTCAATAAGAATATATTTGGAGATAGAAGTATAGTAAATGAGTATGAGTTTCTAAAAAAACGTAACTTTTTGGAATAAAATAAAATACCTAAATGAACATAAATTCTGGGATGGAGGAAGTATTTAATATATCGTTAATTGATTAACTAATCCTAAATTAAATATATATATATATATATAATTGTGAATTTTTATTTATTATTTTAACTTTAATTTAGAACAATAATTTATATAATTTTTTATCAACTTTTTCGGAGGGAGCTAATAGATCTTACAAATGAAGCAATCCGTCTACGTCCGTGACTCCATCGATCACCATCGTGCACTCCATCCTTCGCCACTCCTCATGCCCAAAAATATCTTCTTCCACTTCATATAATCTGAGTTCGACTCATCTTCCGCACGAGTCCTGGCCCAATTAATTTGATCCACCTTCCATTTATTAAACTTTAAAATTTACATCTTTATTAGCAAGTGAAAGAAGATCCACAGTCCACACCCTTAGGATACATTTTATCGAAGCACCAGAATTTTGCCAAGCAAATGTCAAAAAATACTTCAGTGATACTGTGATAGCGTCTAAAATACCCTTTATTAATACATATACATATATACAAATATATATATATATATATATATATAACTTATAATAATCAACATTTTCTTAATATGTGTGTTTCATTTCTAAAGGTTGAAAGTTAAAGAATGGAGGAAGTATATAAGTGTGTGTATTTCATCATGATATCAAACATTACTTTTCTAGTTAATGCCTACATTTTAATTTATTACTCCCTCCAGTCCTATATATAGGTCACATTCTAGAAAGTTTTCTTGGTCCTAATTATAAGTCACTTTATATTTTCTATGCATCATTTATTGCTTTTTCTCTTTTTTGCCCTTATTAAATGTTTTGGCTATCTATGTGTTTTTTGTTGTCATTAATGAGTGCGAATTTTCCAAGAAAAATTAAGGGGGTAAAATTGTAATGTTACAATATATTGTCATAGAATTCATAAAACCAACCACTTTCCTTGGTATGTGTAATTCGGTTAAGTATGCCCTATAATAAAGACCGGAGGGAGTATTCTTTAAAATAGACAAATACTAATAAGTGTCCTTGATGCATGTGCTAAGAAGCCAAACATAATAAAAACTCATGGGAAAATGTAGTTTTTATATTTTTTTTTGTTTACATGGGAGGTCTGAGACTAGAACTCATGACCTGGGGGAGGAAGAAATCCTAAGTGTCCCTGCAGCCACCAACTTGGCTATCTTACTGGACAGTTTTTATATATTTGAAACATAGAAAAATATACAATTATGATTTTTTTTTTACATTGTTAGTATTTTTAACAAGTGTCTTGCTCTAAAGGCACTTGTTAGCAATACCCAATAAAATATTAATCCCTTTCATCTTATTTTTAAGTCACGTTTTAGAAGAATTCTCCAGTCCTATATATAAGTTACTTTGTATTTTCAAGGAGGTAATTATTATTTTTTTTATCTTATTTGTCATTTTTTCATTAATGTGAAACAATAAATTTGTGAAATTTCTAATACTCCCTCCTCCCCACAAGACTGTCAAAAAATTACGTTAAAGTAATTAATAAAAAAAAATAAAAATCACAAACTTTAAATTATGATTGGTTGATCAATGCAAAATACATTAAACTAATTGTTTGATATATAATTAAGTATGGTATTCCCTCCGTCCCAATGATAAAAAATGACTAAATTACAATAATAAAAACCTTGAGTTTTTAATATTATAATTTTCATAACTCTTCAACTTATATATTTGTATTATTAAGAGTAATTTATCAATTGTGTTCTTTTTATACTATTTTCAAAAGTATCATGTAATGGTTAGGAAGAGGCATCCTTAATAAAAGAAGGTATGACACATTCATTATAATAGTGATGATAGGATATGGTGAGTCATGGGGCCAAGTGAGGGTGCCAGCAAGAGGAAGGAAATGTTGAAGAGTGAGCGCAAGAGAGTGCAACTGACTCAAAGAAGGACCTAGTTAGGTGGGGAAATTCATAGAAGAAAAGTTGTCTAATGGATTTCAATTTAATGGAAAGTAAGTCAAAGTAGGTAAGGGGCAAAGAGGTTGGAGTGGTGGAGGAAGTGATTGAGTGAGTCCCTCCCATCCTATTTATAAAACTCTTTTGAAGTTTTTATTTTGCTCCAATTTATAAGATCTGTTATGGACCGTATTTATTACATTGGCATACCGGTAAGAGGCCTAAGTGGCCCAATTGTCCTGATACCGGCATACCGGTAAGAGGCCTTAGTGGCCCAATGGTGTCAATACCGGATACCGGTAAGAGGCCTAAGTGGTCCATATGTGTTGATACCGACATACCGGTAAGTGGCTTCGATTGGCCCACCTCCCTTCGTACCGGTAAACTGGTAAGATTCCTCAACTATCTTATGTCTACCCCTGGACCGTTATATCGGTAAGACGCTGTCATGTCAGCTGCACGTGGCAAGGAATCCAAGGAAAGTCGTTATCCCGTTGAGCATTGGATCCCACGCGTTATGATACTCGCCATTATGCTCTACCGTTTACAAAATCATCACCTGCCTCATGATGGCAGCAATCAACACCAATAAAGCGTGTATTGCCTATATAAACCTGGTAAGACAAGCAGGTATGCATTTGACTAGCTCACACATACACACACAACACCGAAGTAAACGACCAGAGTGTGGGTATCTTGGTATTCAAGGTGCCCTCCTTACGTCTGACATCAACAGGTGGAATTGCTGGATACTCAGCCGGATAGTCCAAGTCCAATAATTCTATGACAAAACATTGGCGACCACAGTGGGAGCGAGAAATCTATTTCCACCACCTTTTGGAAAAGACCATGGCAAACCAATCACAAGAAGAGCGTGCGAAACCCAGTCACCATAGCGTGATGGAACCGAGAAGCCATCTAAGTGGAGGACAAGCGTCTTCACGTTAGAAGGACTTAAGGGAGCGATTGAGTGAAGGAAGAAGGCGGGCTGAAGTTGAGCGGTAAAGACAAGAGGGACCCTCTCATCATGAACGAGAGAAATCACGACAGAGGCCCCCACTAAAGGAGGAAGCCCTTCGCATTCCCATCATGAGAGTAAAGGATCATCTGGCGGATGTTCGCAGAAGAAAGCAAGTCTTGAGACAGAATTAGCCCGCTTGCGTAGACGATTGGATGCGCAAGATAAATTGATGAGAGAATTGAGAAGAGGAATACCACAATCCGACCCAGGTAAAGTAAATGAGGTCGGATTAGCTGAAGAGCCTAAAGAAAAAGACCACCCGTTTTCAGAAAGCATAATGGCCTTCCCCATGCTCGAAAATCTCAAAGCTCCAGCCAATGTAGATCTGTATTTTGGGAATTCAGACCCGTAGGAATACATAGATAGCTTTCTTGTCGCAATGTCATGTCAAGGGACTAAGGATGGGTATAAATGTCATACCTTGAAAAAAAACGACTTTACGTTGGTATTCAAAGTTGGAGCCTGACTCAATCACAGGATGGAAGGATTTGGTTGCCAAGTTCCTAGGACATTTCACGACAATCAAAGCACAACCAAAGTCCGAGCATCACTTGTCCCAAATTAAGCAGGAAAAGGGAGAGCCATTGAGAGATTTCCTCACTCGCTTTAATACAGAGTATTTGTCTATCAGTGACATAGAGGCTTCTGTGGCCTACATCTCTTGATGCGCGCTTTGAGACCAGGAGATTTTAGAGACCACTTGGTGATGCACAAGATCAAAAACTATGGACGAGATGATGGAAAGGGCTGAAAAATACATCAACTTAGAGGAATACCAGAGAGCACAAGACAATTTTGCCACTGAAGCTTCGAGAAAAAAGAAGGATGCTTTCTTCAACAAAGGGTCTAGAAAAGGTCAGTGAGAATGAGACAGGAATAACAGGCATGATTCTAGGGCTAAGAAGCCAGAAGGTAAATATGACCATTATACTCCTTTGAACACGTCCAGATCACAAATCCTTCGTGAGATTATGAATGCAGAATTGATGGAAGTAGACCGACCACCCCCATTAAGGAGACCCCCGACGAAGGAAAATCAGCATAAAAGGTGTAGTTGGCATGGCAGTTACGGGCACACCGATGATGAATGCGTTCAACTTAAAGATGCCGTAGAAATGCTGATAAGGAGAGGAAGGCTGAACCGTTACACACGATCCTTCAGAGGAGGTCCCAGTGAGCGTACCCCCACAAGAATTTAAGTGGACGGATGAATGTGAGGCAACTTTTCAAGAGTTCAAGCATTACCTCTCCAATCCTCCAATCTTGAGCAAACCTGAACCAGGTGAGACTTTGTATTTGTACCTGTCTGTTAATGATGAAGTAGTAAGTGCAGCTTTGGTAAGAGAGTTGGAAGAAGGATAGAAGCCGGTATACTTTGTCAGCAAAGCATTGCAAGAGGCAGAGAAAAGATACCAGAAAATTGAAAAAATGGCGTTTGCACTTGTAATCACCACCAGACGTTTGAGTCAATATTTTCAATGGCGCCCGATCGTGGTCAGAACGGATCAACCCGTACGACAAGTACTTCAAAAGCCCGACTTAGCAGGTCGTATGGTCGCTTGGTCAGTGGAGTTGTCCGAATACGGAATCAGTTATGAATCAAGAACAACTATCAAGTCTCAGATTCTAGAGGATTTCATTGTGGAATTGACACCAAAAACGGATTCTGAAGGATGGACTCTCTTTGTGGACGGGTCATCCAATCCAACAGGTGGGGGAGCTGGCATAATACTGGAGAACGCTCAAGGGGTTTTCATCGAGTACTCGTTAAGATTTGATTTTCAGACATCTAACAATCAGGCTGAGTATGAAGCCTGTCTTGCTTGTATGAAGATGGCTAAAGACCTTGGAGCGCGCTCAATCCTGCTGTATAGTGATTCACAGCTGGTGATTTCCCAAATCAGAGGAAACTTCCAGGCCAAAGAACTGTTGCTCCAAAAGTATCCCACCAAATGTAAACAATTGGCTGAGATGTTTGACAAGGTGGATTTTCAACACATTCCAAGAGAGCAGAATTCAAGAGCCGATATCTTGTCAAAGTTGGCTAGCACCAAGAAACCAGGAAACCACAGGTTTGTTATTCAACAAGCTATCTCTCACCCCAGTGCAACTTTGGCAGTGGAGGATGAAGATTTGTGGGCTTCTCTTATCCTGGCATTCCTACTTCATGGCATCCTTCCAGAGGAGGAGATTGCATCAAAGAAGGTGAAGAAAATGGCTCCTCACTTTATCATACAGGACGTGTTACTTTATCGCATAGGCTTCTCTTCACCCCTACTCTGATGCCTGTCAGATCGAGAAGCTGAATTGGCCATGAAAGAAGTTCATGAGGGAAGGTGCAGTCATCATTTGGGAGGAAGAAGTCTTGCAAGAAAGATACTGAGAGCCGGATTCTATTGGCCCACTATTCAGCTGGACTCTATGAATCATGTTAAGAGGTGTGATCGTTGCCAAAAACATGCTGACATTCACCTTGCTCCACCAGAAGAACTCCATTCAATATATGCTCCGTGGCCTTTCTTTCAGTGGGGAATGGACTTGCTAGGACCTTTTTCGCAGGCTACTGGACAAGTAACACATCTAGTTGTGGCGGTAGACTATTTTAAAAAATGGATCGAAGCTAAAGCAGTCGCTACCACAACCTCAACACAAATCCTAAAGTTCCTCTGTAATCATGTAATATCACGATTTGGAGTTCCCGCTGTGTTAATTACTGACAATGGCACCCAATTTACCAGTGACGCCTTCAAATATTTTGTCCAAAGATTGGGGATAAAACAACGTCTATCCTCTGTGGAACACCACAGACTAATGGGCAAGCAGAGGCAGCCAACAGATGTATTCTAAGAGGTACGAAGAGGAAGTTGGAGGATAGTAAAGGGAAATGAGTCGATTGCATAGATTCTATCATTTGGTCCTATAGAACTACCCCACACTCAGCCACTAGAGAGACACCATTCAAGCTTACATATGGGAGTGAAGCCATGATCCCACTGGAGGTAGGATCCACTAATATGAGATCAAGATACTTTGATCCTGAAATGAATGTGAGACTCATACGAGAGAATTGGGACTTTCTGCAAGAATCCAGGGAAATGGCGACTGTTCGCATGGCCACCATCCAGCAGCAGTCAGCCAAACAATACAATTTGAAGGTGATTTATCGGGCCTTTAAGGAGGGAGACTTGGTGCTAAGAAGAGCTAATGTACACGGCAAAGAGCCTACGCATGGAAAGTTAGCAGCCAATTGGGAAGGACCGTATCGAGTCAGATCCAAAACCGGAAAAGAGGCTTACTTTTTGGAAACACTCACTGGTAAAGGCATCAAGAATCCGTGGAATGCAGCTAAGCTTCGTATCTATTACAGTTAGATGTCTTCTTTTAAATTTTTTTAAGCTGTTTATTTTCCAAGAAGGTCTTATAGACCATTGTCATGTTTTTAGTTTATTTCCATTCTAAAAGAAGGTCATGTGGACCATTGCCTTGTCTAAGTTATGATAATTATACACTGTTCCACACTTGTGTTTCCGTTTTATTAATGAGAATTGTGAAAATTCCATAAGTTACAGGATTAATAAAGAAACCAGATTAAATGTGATACCCCCATGAGCTGGTCTGTTCAAACCGGTTTCCTTCACTCAAAGACCCCATGAGTTCGGTCTACTATAAAAACGTCTTGAATTGTGAATCAGAGTGTCTCATTCCAGCAATATGAATCTGGCATCGGAATTCCAACATTGTCAATTTATTTTTTCGGAGTCAAAGAGGTGCCTCATATCGGCATCACGAATTCAGCACTATTGTTTAAAACATAAGTTGTTTATTTTTTACAAATACTCCAATTTAGTTAACACATTTTAGAGTTCCAATGATAATTATAAGCATAATTTTGAAAAAGTATTCCAAATATTATTATTTCTAGGGTCTTTCTAACCTATGCACCTTAATCATACCTTAAGAAGTAAAGTTTTCTTGAAAATTGAAATAATTAATGAATTAAAAAGTAAATTATTTAGTTTTTCGATGCAATTTTACTATTTATGTTACTTTATCCTATGCATGAGTTGCATAAAATAGAAAAACCATTATTTTTAATAGCACTAACAATATTAACTAAATTTCTTAATTGACATGAAAATCTATCATAAATACTTATATTTAAAGACGAAAAAAATACTCAATTATGTAAACCTAAATATTTAACGAGGAAGATGTAGTATACTGAACTATAGGGGTTGGAGTTTTCATGGCCGAAAATCAAAATATCACAGCTGGAATTCCCACTTGTAAACACAGCAACAGACCATAAGAAGTTAATAATTATTACTCCCTCCGTCCCTTAATATAGGGCACCATTTTGGTAGAATTGATGTCTCTTTTTATAAGTCGTTTTAGAATATCTAGGTAGTATTAAAGAGTTTATTCCAAATACACCCCTCATAATTGCATAGATGTGATAGAGTAATAATTACAATAGAGAGAAATGAATAGAGTTGTAAAATTTTAAATAAGGGTAACCTTGGAATTACAACATATTTTTTGATAAATTTGAGAGTAATAATGATTTTTCTTAATCTGCGTGAATTAGGTAAAAGTGACTTATATTTAGGGACAGAAGGAGTAACTTCTTGTCTTAACAAGAAGTTACTCTCTCCGTTCCTTTTTATCTATCATATTTAAAAAAACACGCCCCTTAAGAAAATCAGTCATTACTTAGATTTCCAATACATTAATTATGTTTTTTTCCACTATATCCTTTCTCTTTCTATAATCATTAATTTTTTTCCACTACTTACGTAAACCAAGACTTATTAAATAGGGGCAAACATGAAAAAAAACATTTATTACACTCTTGAATTTTTCAATATGACAGATAAAAAAACAAAATAACTCTCCAAAAAACGACACTTAAAAAAGAACAAAGGGAGTAATAATTATTGTTGAATCCAATGCAACCACTTAACATAGGGTGAAAAGTTAATGATTTCTAGAAAAAAGTTATTCCCTCCTTCTCGTAAGTTAAGTTATTTTAGTGATTTTACGTAAATTAAGAAATGAGTAAATGATGGAAGAATTTGATATCTTTAGACTAAAATATCTTCATTTAATAATAGGAGAGAGTAATTATAAATGTATGAAGATTATACTAAGGAGAAATAAAGAGATGGGTGGTGAAAAAGATGATATAATAAATAGGGATATACTTGAAAAAAGAAATATAAATGAATATTGGGTTTCTAAATAAACTTGACTTATGAGAGAAAACTAAATTGCTAAAAAGACTTAACTTATGGGAATGAGAGAATAATAATTATTCTCTTCTTTCTTATTTATAAGTCACTTTTTTGAAGATTTTTTTGTCTCTGGATATAAATCATTTTATAATATCACAACATTATTAAATAATCTATACCAAATATATCCCTAATAATTATACCTATATTTCACATTCCAAAAAACCTTTTACTTTTCCCTTAATAATATCTACATCAATATAAATTGTATTTAATTTTCTATAGATGTGGTTTTGGAAGTTTGATATATTTTTTGGTAACTTTGAGAATGATAATTACTCCTTCCGGTTTTTTTCATAAGATAAAAAGGCACTTCACTAATATAAGCAAAAATTAACTAACTTTCTATTCACAATGCAATCATTCTTAAAATATATCCTCATAATGTGGTTGAGTCAATTAATTTTTGTTTAATTCCCAACGTAAATTTACTAAAATAGTCTATATTTTATGAATTTGAGAAAATTAAATAGACTTAACTAACTTCCTTAGTATGTACTCCCTCTGTCCCTTAATATAGGGCACCATCTTGGTATAATTGGTGCCCTTTTTTATAAATTGTTTTAGAATATCTAAGTAGTATCAAAGAGTTTATTCCAAATACATCCCTCATAATTGCATAGGGATGATAGGGTAATAATTACAATAAAGAGAAAAATGAATATAGTTGTAAAGTTTTAAATAGGAATAATATTGGAATGCCGACATATTTTTTTTTATAAATTTGAGAGCTTTTCTTAATCTACATGAATTAGGTAAAAGTGACACACATAGTATTAAGAAACAGAAGGAGTATAATGTACTCCCTCCGATCCATATTATAAGCACCATTTCAAGATTTTTTTTGGGTCCATAATATAAGCCCCATTTCCAATGACATTAATTACTTTTTTTTTCCACAAACACCTCTATTTACTTAACACTTTTTACATTTCCAATAATAATTATAGCGGTACTTTTGAAAATGCATACCAAATATTTACATTTCCAATGACACTAACTATATTAACTAATTTTCTTAAAGATTGTGAAAATTGGTCAAAAAAGCTTATAATATGGATAGGAGGGAGTAATATTTTCTTTGCTTTAGAATATAAGAAAAAAATTATGGTTTAAATACCGTCTTTGCTTTATTTACATTTTGTGATCTAGATCATGGATAAGCGGTAATGGAAACCGATGTTTAATTTCTCTAGGCTCAGGCCCTGAACCATGTGCCACTTTAATGCACCTAACCTATATAATGAATCCAAACAAATTAGGTGAAGCATTCACTACTCTATCCAATCAAATGATTTTTTCGGGAAAAAAAAATGTCTTGAGTGTAAATTCCAATATATAAGGATATGGATAAATTGGTGTTGAGTTATTTATGCAGAACTGAACACATTGTGAAACCCATAATTTTACCCAATTTAGTTGTATTATTGTCTTTTTATTTTATTACAATTGTGTATATATAATTAAATTATTAGATAATACTTTGTAGTTTTTTGATTTATTTACAATTATAAAAGTAAAAATTGTTTGAATTTGTGTATGTTATATATATATATACACAATTATAAAATTTGTTCGATAAATATAAAATATACTTTTGACATGAAAATATTTTATAAGTAAATTATTTTATCTTAGAAATTAATATTGAAATGCTATTTAAATAAATGGATATTTGAAGGTTATAGTGTTATAACTTCAAAAAATTCATAGCTTTCAAACCGTAAGTCCAAAAATTACAAATTATATGTCAAAACGATCGTATTGAAGTTTAGATTATGAAAATAAAATCATATTAACCCAGTAGGACAGTCAACGAAAAATTACGATTTTTGCATCAACAACTATTCTAAATGTCCCAAAATCATGTTTAATTAAATACCCTCTTAGAATAAAATAATTTTTATTCACTTTTGCCCATGCATTGCATGCATGCATGCATGCCCATGCTGTCCAGTTTTGGGGCAGAACAATATTCCCAACATGTGAAATTATTAAGCCACTTTTGCTAGACACAAAGTTAGGTGGGGATCAGAGATGTCTTTATTGCCTTGTGTTTCGTCCCTCATACACGCCTATGTTCAACACATTCTTGGATGACTTCATTTAATTTTTGCTTCCTACAATTCTCATTCAAATTTAAAGTAGTTCACTCTTAGCATTTCATGAAGAATCAAAAATAAATTCTCCTCTCATTTTCCTATCTTAAAAAAGTGAGCACCATCATCATCTAAGACTATATTTTCTTCTTGTTTTAACTTCATAAACTCTTACTCATTCTCATCCTCAACCATATTAAACTCTTCACAAATCAAAAGACCAAAATCCTTCCTTTTCCACCATCAAAACCGAATTTACTAAGAGGTTAGAACGCATCTTTTGTTCTAAACTTCAAAAAAAAAAAAACCTAAACACTTAACTTTCATCACTCAAAGACATTTTCATTCAAGGGCTTTTCGAAGGGGTTTTCATTTTCATTAAGTTTTCAAGAGGTAAGCTTTTATTCTTTTATCATTCTTTTTCTAAAACTTTATACTTTACATGCCTGACTATGTTGGTCATAGTTATCAAACGTATGTTATAATTATACATATTTTTCCATTCATATTGTTTAAAAGTTATCATGTATTATTTTTTTAAAGCATAGAACTACATGCATGTTGATAAAAAAAATATAGATTGCATGTATTTACTTCTTTGGCTGAATTTTAGAGATGATAGGATTAAGAGGTATTTTTCATGAAACTTCATGAAATGATGGATGCATGTCCTCTTTGTGCCGTGATCTAACACTTTCAAGTGAAAAGAAAATTTTAGAAAACCTTATCCTATTATTTTTCTTAGACCAAATTAAAGAGAGTATGAAATTATTTAAGTGTTTAAGGAATAACATGATGGTCGTATGAACAAAGATTTAATAGGGACTCAAAAAGAGGTTTAATGAGACAAAGGTCTCCCCTTTTATTTTTGTGATGGCCGAATATTTGATGGAGAAATAAAAAAAATGATTTTTGTCGAGGATAAAGGTTCTAGAGACGCGATTCCGGGTAACCAAGATCTTAATCCGTTAGCTTCAAACCTAGGTGAGAGAGAAGCTTTCCTAAGACATAATGGTCCTTAAGGTAACATTAGGATGTTCTCGATCATCTCAAAGATCAGAACTCTGTAGTTAGTTGTCAATATACGTGACGACAATTGTTTGTGTGTGTTTAGGCGGACGACGTTGAGACAATAACTTTTATCTGTATGATTTAATGTTATTTAATTTATTGATCTGTAATTATGTTATGTTGAGAAGTCTTGTTTATCTGCTTTGAGTAATGATATATATATATATATATACTGAAAAGAATTGATGAAATGATTATCATGTTGTGATATCTGGAAATACCTGATGAAATAATTGTGATGCTGAAATATCCTATGATAATTGATTGTTATTTGGAAAAAATTATGATCTTGAAAATGTAAAGATTGAAAAGTAAGCTTTAACCGTATCGTCTGAATTTAGTGTACAGTGATGGTGCATGTAGCACAGATAACCCTTGTTGTATATCCCTAATCACACTGTCTTTGGACGTGCTTGAATTGTAAGTAGCTGGCCACGTGAATGAAGTTCCATGGTTGCGAGCATTGTGGAATCTATTGTACGTAGGGAGGTGTTTGTTCGTTTTCTTTTAAAGGTCGAGGCCTGTTAGAAGCACGACTTAGAATGGGTCGACCAATGTTAGGTTAAATAAGATAATTTTTTTTTTAAAAAAGATTAAAATGCTTAAAAGACTTAGAAGCTTAATCCTTCCTAACTCTGCGTTGAGAGAGAAGTAGTGAAGAGGAAAGATACTGAATACTTGGAGGTCAGTTCATCCCTTCAAGTGGTGATTGTGATAGGGGAGGGCAAGGATGATGAACGTCAAGAAGCCTTGAGCACTTCCCTAGGCAGGACAACGCTGCAACGATTAAGGTCACCTGCTAGGCATTGATCGTAGCAAGGACTGCAACGCGAACTAAGGATAGAGCTGTCGCCCCCTTGAGCAAATCGGAGATGGTGAGAGGGAATCTGAATCGAGGCTAGAGGTCATTGTTTTAATTGACCAACAGAGCGTGGTCCACTATTATTGTCTTTTTTTGGCCAACAGAGCGTGGTTTCAGCTGGTACGTACCCTTTGACACTCGATGTCGGCGTGGTTAGGATTCCTGTGCGTCCCATCTGCTTTCCGAACTAGGTCGTGGTTGGATATTGAGGAGGAGATGTATCGTGTGTGCTGACTTGCCCCCTTGCCTCGGTGATTTCCCTCCCTAAGTCATTAATGGCTATATTTCAAATTGAGAAAAGAGAATTGAAAAAGATTGATAAGTTTTTGTTGAAAAGCCTTGATGAGGAAAAGTGAAATTGTTACTGAAAACATGATGTGATATGATGAGATGATGCTATGAGATTATTTATTATCTGCTTATCTGCTTTGTTTATTTAAAGATGGTATATGCATGTTTAATCTTAATGTGATCCCTCTGAGTAAGTCCATGCCGTCGACGATTAATTCGTTCGGATCGCTTACTCTCTCTTTTTCTTTCTTGTGTACCCTTCTTCTTTGGTTGGCAACTAGATGGAGGACCACACCCTGAGACTGGTTATGTCTCCTCTCGTGGGGGGACAATGGACTAGGACTGCTATGTTAGAAACGTTGGAAACCCAAGCAAGTGGCCTAACAATCTACTAGAGGAGGGGGGTGTAGTAGTTGGAAGCAATAATACCAATTTTTTGCGATGTGATTGAGATCGGTCCAATAATGCTAGTTGTTAAAATGAAAATGCTGACTTTGGGCTGAGCAGTATCTAATAATCGGTTATCTAGACCGACCACCGATTATCCGAGCTGCGCTACTCAAAGATCAGGTTTGCAGCAAAAATATACTAGCATTATCCGAGCACAAAATACGAGTTAAACAAAACCGATTAAAAGCTAGGCAAGCCGACTAAATGCTCGGAATAAAATGAAATAAGTAAAGAGAATGAGACACCGAGATTTTTATACTGGTTCACTCACAACCACGGTGAGCTATGTCCAGTCCCCCTTAAAACCTTTAAGGAGCTTTTAATAAAATCAAATAGATAGAGATTACACGGGATCAATTAACCCACCAAGAGAGTACCAAACTCTTGGCTTCTACCTATAATGATACAAATGCCGAAGAACGTCCTCGGACTTTAACAGTCTTGAAACCTTCAAGACACCTTGAAACCTTCAAGGATTTGCACCAAAGAACCTCTTGGATTTTTGCTCAGGAACCTCCTAAGACTTCAATCGCTAAGAACCTCTTGGACGAGCTTGGAAACCTTCCAAGACTTTTACGTGCTTGAGAACACCTCAAGACTTGAAGAATGATTGAATGAAGATGATGGGTCCAACCCGAAACTCAAGCGTGTTTGATTTGAAAGTTTGGTGAACAAAAGAGTTTTTGGTTGTGTGTTTGAGAAAGGATTTTGAAGAGAACGAATATGAAAATTTTGGCTCTTGTGTTCTCTTGTTGTTTTTTCTGTTCTATTCTTCTTCTTATCCTTCTTCTATTCTTGTTGTCTTCTGAAGAGAAAAATCAGCCTTTTATAGTGATGCCACTGTGCATGAGGTAGGAAAGAGAGAGTGGAAAATATGTATGTCCTCTGCAACAGATATACTGGACATTCTGCAGTGTACAACGACGTTTTGTCCTTTGTCTAGCTGTTTCCACTTGTCTGTAACATTCTAAATTTTTATCTCTTCCTATGTTGATTTAAATTTAGATTTTGAAATATTAAGGATGATGATAGATGAGTGCTGCTGAAATAAGGACAAAGTTGCCAGTCATGCATCGTACTATAATGTCAGAGACGAAGTGGTGCATGCGGCGACGAACTGCTGAAGGTTGAAGATGAGCAGTGATGCCGAGCTTGACAACTGGTTCGAGCTTGGGGACTTGAGAGATATATCTGTTATGAGCTGAGCTGAGCTAATCTTCTGGCCGACTTCCTTAACCCGAGCTTGGGAATTTCTGAACTAAGTTGACCTGATGCCGAGCTTGAGGACTGCCGAGCTTGAAGACTTCTGTGTAAGATCCATGAAGAATGTTTTGATAAATGCCAAAAGGTTTTGAACAAGCTACAAATGTGTTGATCAAGTTCAAGCTCAACAAGCAACAACAAACATCAAGTGATAAAGAGAGAGCCAACTCATGAAGACTTAGTTTGGTAGTTTATGTTTTATTGTTTTATCTTTAGCCTCTCAAGTCTCTTAGTTTGAGTTTGGGTAGAGTCATTAGAGGGTAGTGAATCTCTATCATAGTCATGATTATATCATATTTTGAGTATTCACTTTGCCTAAAATCAATAGGTGGCTTAAAGGTTTGAAAGAAAAGGTTTAGTTTTTGAGAAAACAAGTTTTAAGTGATTTTTAATCAAAATAATCGATTAACAGGTTTTGATAATCGATTAACAGTATATTTTGAATTGATAATCGATTCACAACTTTTGATAATCGATTATCTTGACTTTTACTCGAGTAAATTTTTACAGGCTTGTGGCATTACTCGATTAAGGCATGGTTACTCGATTAGCACTTATTTTACTCGAGTAACATGCACAGATCTGGTTTTTAAAATGCGTTTTTCACTTCTCAAAAGCACTTTTAACCATTCCTAACTTTTGGGTATTCTATATAAACCTATTTCTAACCTTTGTGATTATATTCCATCATTTTGATATTCATTTTACAAAGAATCAAGCCACTCTATTCTCTCTCACTTTCTCAAGATCAAAGTTCTCATTTTTACATTCTTTGATCAAGAACCTTGAATCTCTCATGTTGATATTTTCATAGCTTTTGAAAGAGATTCATAGGATTGTTATTTTGTTTTCATTTGAGTTGTAATCATTGCAAAGAAGGCAAACACTCTACAACAAAGGAAGTCTTGAAGAAGTTATTCATCAAGCAAAGTTATTTGGAAGCCTTGGTGTGGCATATCATCAAGCACTTGGAAGTCTTGTAGTGAAGCACGCAAGTGGAAGTCTTTGAAGAATCTCAAAGCATTGGAAGTCTTGTTGTGGGGTATCGGCAAGCAAGAGAAGAGGTTAGATTAGATATCAATAGGGTTACAAGGCAAGGGTGTGGTATCTCTTGTAGGCTAGCAAGAAGGGAGTCTTGTGAGGCATTTACTTGTAATTTGAGAAACTCTAATTCCTCATAGTGAAGAATCTCTCTTGGTTGAAGAGGGGACTGGAGTAGCTTTCAAGTGGATGAAAGTGAACCAGGATAAATCACTGTGTCGTATCTCTAAACTCTCTACTCTTTACAATTCTTGTTATTAATTGTGTTCTTGGTTGAAAACCTAGAAAAAGTGATTTTTCATAATTGATTGAATTGAATCTTAATTGTGCAAAATTGATTTGGGGAAAATCATTTTCATAACCTAGGTAATCAATAAGAATATTGGTGTTAATCAATTCCGCTTTATCTCTGATCATATGTGTTAATTGATTGATTTTCATATTTGATTGAAAAGTAATTTTTCAATTTTAACATTGATTAATCGAGTAATTGGTTTCATTAATCGATTAGTTTGAATTGAACATTCGGCATTAATCGATTAGTTGACTTGTTAATCGATTAAAGTTGAAGAATTTCAAGAAAATCATTTGTTTTAATCGTTTTGATTTGTTTCTTTCGAAAATCTTTCAAGGTTTATCTAACACCTATTCAACCCCCCCTTCTAGGTGTTCTCCTAGTGTCTCCTAGTTATTTCAACCACCGATTTTAGGTTCTTACATTTTGAACTGAACTAATCTGATGTCAAGCTTGAGAACTGCCGAGCTTGAAGACTTCTGAACTGGGCTAATCTGATGTCGAGCTTTAGGTCTTCTGAATCTAGCTTGAGATCTTCATTAAGTTTGACATCTTCACCGAGCTTGACATCTTCACTAAGTTTGACATCTTCACCGAGCTTGACATCGCCACCGACTTTGGGGACTTGAGTGATTAATCTTCTTGATGAACAGTGTTGCCGATCTTGACCAAAGTAGACAACTTCACCAAGTGTGGGAACTTGAGTGATTAATCTTCTTGATGAATAGTGTTGCCGAGCTTGACGAAAGTTCGTACTTCTTCTTGGCTGACTGAGTATGCTTTGATCGCTGAGTGTTGCCGAGCTTGACGTCGGCTGACTGAATATGCTTTGATCGCTAAGTGTTGCCGAGCTTGACGTTGGCTGACTAAGTCTGCTTTGAGCGATAGCTGTTGCCGAGCTTGACGTCTGCTGATTGAGTCTACTCTGATCGATAATGTTGACGAGCTTGACGTCGGCTGACTGTGTCTACTCTGAGCGATAGCTTGGATTGATCACTTCCGAGTACGCACCGAGCTGATTCGTACCGATCTGGTCAACATACCGAGCTGATTTGATTTACAGGATACTTCATTGCTGATTCATTTGGCTTCATCAAACCTTGGCCGAGAATCGAGCACATAATATATTTGTCTTCATCAAACTGCGCTTGTTCATTTGAACCGAGCTTGCTCATTTGTCCTCATTAAGCCGAGCTTGTACATTTGAACCGAGCTTGCTCATTTGTCTTCATCAAAACCTTTGATTTAACAATCTCCTCCTTTTTGATGATGACAAATGCTTGTTGATTTTGTGATGATCTTGATCGGTTCTCCCGAACATATGCTCGAAGATCACTCCCCTTGAGCTTCAGTTTTCTCATTTCTCCCCCTTGATATATGGTCGAAACTCTTAAAGATCTTTAGAAACTACCTTTCTTTTCTCCCCATCAAACTGCATCGTTCCTTTCTCTTTTCTCCCAGATTTTGGCAAATGTTCGAACAACATTCATATATCTGAAACAACAAAAACAACAACTACCTTTCTTCCCCTTTTGGCATGATAAAAAAGGAGTCGAAGAATTAATCATATAGCCAAAAAGAGTATACAATAAAGAGAAGGCAAAAAACAACCTTACTCCCCCTATCGATAATATGAAAAATAAGGTACTGCTGATCTCCCCCTATCGATATTATGCTCGGAAAGAGCATCCTTTCTCCCCAAAAAAAAGTGAAAGATTGACGAGGAGAATGACAAGCTTTTGAAATTTAGAGCCAAATATTCAAATAAATTAAAGAAATCCGAGCAGTTGAACATTGACATAAGACATTGGATTTTTTGTGATTGAAAAACACGGACCGAGCATTAGCCTATACTAGACTCGTCTAGTATGCCGAGCTCCCTTGTTATATGAAAATGAGTGTCTCTCGGCAGGGGTTTGGTAAAAATGTCAGCTAATTGGTTCTCAGTGCTTACAAATTCGATAACACAATCACCTTTTTGAACATGATCTCTCAGAAAATGGTGTCTTATTTCAATGTGTTTTGTCCGAGAGTGATACACAGGATTCTTAGTTAGGTTGATTGCACTAGTATTGTCACATTTGATAGGAATGTGATCCAATTTTAGGCCGAAGTCAAATAGTTGTTGCTTCATCCAAAGAAGCTGAGCACAACAACTACTAGCTGCAATGTATTCGGCTTCTGTGGTGGAAAGAGCAACACAAGCTTGCTTTTTAGAAAACCATGACACTAGAGAACTTCCCAAAAGATGACAAGTTCCACTAGTGCTTTTTCGATCAAGCTTGCGTCCCACAAAATCCGAATCGGAATATCCGACCAATCTAAGACTAGTATCACTCGAATAAAACAGACCAGTGTTCTCGGTTCCTTTTAAATATTTAAATATTCGTTTAACAACAGAAAGATGTGATTCCTTCGGATTAGCTTGATACCGAGCACACATGCTGACGCTAAACATTATGTCAGGCCGAGATGCAGTTAAATATAGAAGACTTCCTATCATGCCTTTATACTTACTTACATCTACCGATTTACCTGACTCATCCTCGTTGAGGTAGGAGGAGGTACTCATCGGTGTTGCAGCAGTCTTGCAAGAGGTGCATGGAGGAATCGGAAGCCATCATGTTGGAGGTAAATCATTGGCCAAAAATATCCTAAGGGCAGGATACTACTGGCCAACCCTTCAGCAAGATGTGATTAATCATGTAAAGAGATGTGAAAAGTGCCAATTTCACAGCGATGTGTATCAGAAGCCGGCCGAGGAACTCCACTCACTTTCATCTTCCTATCCTTTCTATCAATGAGGAATGGATTTGATTGGCCAGTTCCCCACCGCACTAGGACAACTAAAATGGGTGGTAGTCGCCATCGATTACTTTACCAAGTGGATTGAAGCCGAGCCTCTAGCAACTATCTCGTCTGCCAAGGTTCAGAAGTTTTTTGAAAGGCAGGTCATAGCTCGGTTTGGAGTGCCACAAGTTCTGGTGACTGACAATGGAACTCAGTTTGCAGCAAAGACATTCCAAGACTTGGTAAATGCTTTGAACATTGAGCACTATTTTTCCTCGGTTGAGCATCCTCAGACCAATGGACAAGTGGAGTCAGTGAATCGAACTATCATCCAGGGAATCAAGAAAAGGCTTGTTGGGGCAAAGGGGAATTTGTTGGATAGTCTGCATGAAGTACTTTGGTCGTACCGAACCACAATACAAACCTCGACGGGGGAAACTCCTTATCGGCTTACCTACGGCTGCGACGCGGTCATTTTGATGGAAAGGATCATCCCCTCATTTCGAACCATGCAACAACCAAACCCCCTCAACAACACTTTACTGTGTGAGGATCTCATTTTATCTGATGAAGTCAGAGATCTAGCCGCCGAGCGAGAGCGTCATGCCAAGCGAATGCAAGCGAAAGAGTATAATCGCTCGGTAGTACCAAGAGAATTCGAGGTAGGTGACCTCGTCCTAAGGAGAGCCGACATTGGCCTAAAAAATGCTAAAGACGGGAAACTGGCTCAAAACTGGGAAGGGCCATACCGAATAGCTTCCAAAACGGGAACAAGGGCTTACAAGCTCGAAACTCTCTCTGGTGCTCTCATCAATAACACGTGGAATGTGGCGAAGCTTAAGGCATATTTCAGATAAAGTTTTCATCCCTATTTTAATTGTTGATTTTCAATTCTACTTTTAGTTTCATTATTATTACCCTTGCTAAATGTTAGGACTGTTTATTTTTTATAATGGTGTACGCTCGGTGAAACTCCGAGCCCATTGTACTTACTGCTTCAAATAAATGAAAGTTCTGTTTTTGAATTCATTGTATTTACGTACTTTTCCTCGTAACCGATTAGCCACCGCTTATGACGCGAACGATTATAAACAGCTCAAACAAGAGCTTATAACTCGTCAAGTACTTTAAAAAGATTCCCGATTCAAACATGATTTTTAAAATCATTTTATACATCGCGGATAGAGGAACCCACTTCGGCTAAAGTGTCGGAGTTCCGAGGTCTTAACACTTGAATTCATAACAAAAAGAATAATATGAGAAGCACTAAATCATGACGGATATTATAAATATTCAGAATCTTTACAGCAACAGATCCGAGCCCATCTATTGGGGCAAATACAAAAGTTAAAAAAGCAAAAGGAAAAATCTACTCTATGTCAGACAGTACTACGCTTTCAGGATCAAATTTATCCTCTTCTTCCTCGTCACCTTCGGCATCCTCGGGCCCATCTTCCTCAGATTCCTCAGCAAAGTGGTCGGGTAGATCATTTCCGCCTATGTCTATTGCGACCCCGTTCTCGCCCACGATCCGACCATTTTTAACAGCAAAGTTGGGGTCAGCACCCTTGGTTACGAGGCCAGGATTCAAGATGCGAAGTTGCTCGGCGGTGTTGAGGAAAGAGTCTTCAACTGCGTGATCCCAATTGTATAGATTCTCCTTGGCTGCCCTTTTGTGCTTAAGAGCTTTCGCCTTCATTTTGTCCAGGGAGGCTCGGAGTCCAGCAGCCTCATCCTTGGCATACTCGAGTTGCTCTCGAGCCACAACAGCATCCTCATCGGCTTTCCGAGCTTTCTCTGTAGCCTCCCGAAGCACTGTGGCATCCTCCTCGGCCTTCTTCAGGGTTTCCTCGGCTTGCCTCATCCTTTCATTTGCTTCTTGGAGAGTCTTTTCAGCCGCCTCCTTGTCAGCTTCGGCTTTAGCCTTGGCATCTTCAGCATCCTGCTTCCCCTTCTGCAGCCCTTCTTTCTCGGCAGCCAGTGTCTGAAGTCTTTTTTCAAAGGCTTCTACTTGAAGCTGTAAGTAGTCTTCCCGAGCATCGATTTCTTTTCTTTTTTTCTTCCCCTCGGTAGACACCCCAGCATGAACATCTTCACCACGTTGACCGAGGTAGTGAAGAATGCTCGCACCTCTTAGGAGACTCTTCACCAAGGCCATGCAGTTGTTTTCCCAAACCGATGGGAGCCATGCATCTAGCACTTGTGCATCCTCGGGTGGGTAGATAGCCTCATTGAAGCTATCAGAAGTCTTCTTAGCCCACACTGTTTTGGCGACAATGTCATCCATGCCCTCCGCACCTTGAATCCCTTTGTGGGACTTACTCAGATTGAGCCAATCCTCAGCTACCCCCTTTCCTGTGTCCATCCGAGGCCTCTTGGGTGGATCCTCGGGGGTACCTCTAGCACTTGGCTGAGCCTCCGAGTTGACTATTTGCTCAATGCCTTCGGCGGCCGAAATCACCTCGGCTGGGACAGCATGAGGAGCAACGGTTGGACTACCCTTTGGCGTTGGCTCGGAGGACTGGCTTTTAGCCGAGGAGCCAGAGCTTGCCTTCACAGCAGCCAGCTGAGCCATCCTGGATGAAGCAGCAGCACTCTTCTTGGCCTTTGATGCTTTTTTCCCCATTTTTTATGAAAATGGAAAAAGTATGTTGTATTAGACCGAGCAAAAAAAAAATTGGTATAGTACCCAGCTCGGCCTTCACTTCAGCCTGGGTTCTCTTCAACAAAATTTGTTTTGTATCAATTTGACCCTTTTCTCGAAGATACTCCCAAACCCGATCACATAAGCGCCTCTTGACCCTAGTTAAGTCCGCTTTGTAATCAAATTGGTATAAGGAGGCCCCTCTATTATAAATACCGCTCGTCCAGCATAGTGGGAATTGAGGCACGACCTTAATTTCCCCTTCTTCCTCAACTCGCTTCATGAACCAGCATACTTCGGCTCCCGTATACTCGTATTGGAAGAAGCGGGGTTTGAAGGACTTCCAAGAATCGGTTACCTTTGCAAAAAGGGCATGCTCCTTCCGAGCCTTCAATGACACCCAGAGCCCCTATGTTGCTACCAGACCTTCAGCGTCACAAAACTGTTGGAAAGCTCTGACAAAGGCCCACCCGCTCAGATGCAGTTGGCTCGGGGCTACGCCTAAGTGGTTGAGGACCTCTATTTCAAAGGTAGAAAAGGGCATACGAATTCCGACTTTCGTCGCTACCTCCTCGTAAAAGAAAAAATATTGTTGGTTTTCTGGCACTTGGAAGCAGATGCGATCATCTATGCCCACATGTCTTAAAACAAATTCCGAGGCATTCCCGTCTGCACTCGGAGGGGTTAGAACAGGGCGAAGGTGGTTCAAGCTGTCCATCGTCAGCAACGAAGGCCTCGTTCCAAGTACTTCCCGATCAAAAACTGCATCGTACTCCGCGTGGTTGGGTGTCAAAGGAAATTCATCAGGATGGGTATCACACCTGCGCTCCACCATATCTGGGGAAAACGTAAAAGGCTCGGCGTTAGCATTTTTTATAGCAGATGTTTTAATTCTAAAACTAAGGCCGAGCCTTGGACCTTTTCCCCCCTCCCTCATAGGATCTCCCAAAAACTCTTCCCCTATGGTACAGCACTCTGGGCTAGTCCTAACCTGAGCTCGACGCTCGACAAACCTATAAGCCAACAACCACCTATTTTCCTCTACGGGGTCGGAAGGATACTCCGTGGCCAACGGTTCTACTTCGGGTGACTCGTTTGATCCTTTGCCACAAGGGGGGGTAGGAGGATCTACTGTTTTATTACCATTATCACCAGTATCAGAACTAATTTCTAAGGGAACAGTATCAAAACTAATTTCTAAGGGAACATTTTCAAACTCAGAATCTCCAGAATCCCCAAAACTCCCAGAGAAACCAAAATCACTGTCACTGGAAGGCTCTTCACCTAATCTCTTACAAAGTTCATGGTAAATCTTCCTCCAATCTCTCCAACCTCTCATAATTAAGAAATCCAAACAGATCAATTACCTACCCAGAACAAAAACCCAAAATCCCTGCAAAGACCCAGAAAGAACGAAGAAACCCTCTCAAAAACAAACTAGAAGTGGCAGAACCAGAGTCAACTATTTCAATCAGTAGAGGAGAAAAGTTTACCTGCTGTTGGTTGATGTTTGAACTTTGAAAGAGTTTGATTGCGGCGGTTGATCCTGCGAGCGTTGAGGGGATGTACAGAGAATGAGAGAGTTTTCTGGTTTCTGAAGGAGTAGTAAGCGTTGAGAAGTGGAAGGAACCGAATAAAAGGTTTAAAACCCCTCAACCTCTCAACTTCCCTCCTTCCACAATGCACCGGTTGGGCCAAAGGACCATTAACCCGTTCAGCCATTCATAGTGGAATACGTGACAGTCATTGGAGTTGCTTTTTCAAATTTCGAAATTTGAAATGATTTGGCACAACTTCCCAAGGCATGCGCCGTACCTAGAGAACCCAAAACTTCACCTCGAACAGGCTACATGGTTACAGTTGTCACACACTCCCGAACTAAGACACGCAAAAAGGTCAACCCTACCCACTTGTTACCTCGCCGCAGACTTTCCAAAGTCTTACGAGCTGGGGGGCTTTTAGGGTCTGCCGATCACATACGGACCCAAGTCTTACTAAAGGGATTCTCTAAGGGCACTTTGCTCGGTTCACCTGCTATTAAAGTCCTTCGCTCGGACTCGTAGGATCCGAGAAATACGAAAGGGCCAGGCTCCGACTTGATGGAATCGAGCCTCACCATCGGTCCTCAATCCATCAGGCTCGGGACTCTAGGACCGAGACATACCGTCGGCTCGCGGATAAGCTCAGGCTCGCCGAGGCTTCTTATCCCTTCCGCAAATCTCTCCTAGATTCTCGCAACAGCCTAGACATGAGATCTTCAGCTGATCCTATCCAGATTCTAGAAGCATAATCGTCCGATATTATCTCAACAGAATCCTGGTTCAGCACAACTCTGATACAAGGCCCAAAGGGCCCATATCAGCTTCCTCCAAACCTTATAAATAGCTCATCACAGCTAGGGTTTCAGGTAAGTACTCTCATCCCTAAGTTGACACTCTGCACACACACGTTGACTGGGGAGACCCTGCTTTTCCCAACTGGAACTGCAGAAATACCATAAGTCACACAGTAATACTTGATCCTCTTTTGGGCTCCTGGTTACCATAATCTTGAGCACTTAGAGGGTTAAGGATATATAGTGTTCAAGGACACTACAATCTCAAAACTTTGTTAATAACCTCAGCATTTTGAAAGGTTATGCCGAGAGCAATAAGATGGTTTATGATATGAGTAAATCGTTTCTGCATGTCATTTACAGATTCACTAGGCAGCATACGAAATAACTCATATTCATGCATAAGAGTGTTTAACCGAGCTCGTCTAACTTCGTTTGTCCCTTCGTGAGTCAGTTGTAGAATATCCCACATTTGCTTAGCATTTTTGCAGTGTGATACTCGGAAAAATTCATCATATGACAGGGTCGAGGTGATGATGTTTTTAGCTTTTAAATCGTAAGACACTTTTCTTTTATCATCATCATCCCAACTCACCCTTGGGATTTCTACAACATCATCTTCGATTTTCCTTCTCAGAATATAAGGGCCATTTTCAATAGCATCGCAAACATCGATATCTATTGCTTCTATAAAAATTTTCATTCGAGCTTTCCAATAAGCATAACCATCACCATTAAATAGTGGTGGTCTGTTTATGGAAGAGCCTTCACCTCCGAATGGATTGTTAGAGCCCATGGTTTCCTAGGATCTTTTTCAAAAAAGTGGTTAAGCTCGATCTTTTGACCGAGCTATGATACCAATTGTTAGAAACGTTGGAAACCCAAGCAAGTGGCCTAACAATCTACTAGAGGGGGGAGGGGGTGAATAGTAGTTGGAAGCAATAATACCAATTTTTCACGATGTGATTGAGATTGGTCCAATAATGCTAGTTGTTAAAATGAAAATGCTGACTTTGGGCCGAGCGGTATCTGATAATCGGTTATCTAGACCGACCACTGATTATTCGAGTTGCGCTACTCAAAGATCAGGTTTGCAGCGGAAATATACTAGCACTATCTGAGCATAAACTACGAGTTAAACAAAACCGATTAAAAGCTAGGCAAGCAACTAAATGGTCAGAATAAAATGAAAGCAATAAAGAGAATGAGACACCGAGATTTTTATACTGGTTCACTCACAACAACGGTGAGCTACGTCCAGTCCCCCTTAAAACCTTTAAGGAGCTTTTAACAAAATCAAATAGATAGAGATTACACGGGATCAATTAACCCACCAAGAGAGTACCAAACTCTTGGCTTCTACCTATAATGATACAAATGCCGAAGAACATCCTCGGACTTTAACAATCTTAAAACCTTCAAGACACCTTGAAACCTTCAAGGATTTGCACCAAAGAACCTCCTTGGATTTTTGCTCAGGAACCTCTTAAGACTTCAATCGCCAAGAACCTCTTGGACGAGCTTGGAAACCTTCCAAGACTTTTACGTGCTTGAGAACACCTCAAGACTTGAAGAATGATTGAATGAAGATGATGGCTCCAACCCGAAACTCAAGTGTGTTTGATTTGAAAGTTTAGTGAACAAAAGAGTTTTCGGTTGTGTGTTTGAGAAAGGATTTTGAAGAGAATGAATATGAAAATTTTGGCTCTTGTGTTCTCTTGTTGTTTTTATCTTTTCTATTCTTCTTCTTATCCTTCTTCTATTCTTGTTTTCTTCTGAAGAGAAAAATCAGCCTTTTATAGTGATGCCACTGTGCATGAGGTAGGAAAGAGAGAGTGGAAAATATGTATGTCCTTTGCAACAGATATACTGGACATTTTGCACTGTACATTGACATTTTGTCCTTTGTCTAGCTGTTTCCACTTGTCTGTAACGTTCTAAATTTGTATCTCTTCCTATGTTGATTTGAATTTCAATTTTGAAATATTAAGGATGGTGACAGATGAGTGCTGCTGAAATAAGGACAAAGTTGCCAGTCATACATCGTACTATAATGTTAGAGACGAAGTAGTGCATGCGGTGATGAACTTCTGAAGGTTGAAGATGAGAAATGATGTCGAGCTTGACAATTGGTTCGAGCTTGGGGACTTGAGAGATATATCTGTTCTGAGCTGGGCTGAGCTAATCTTCTGGCCAACTTCCTTAACCCGAGCTTGGGAATTTCTGAACTACGTTGACCTGATGCCGAGCTTGAAGACTTCTGAACTGAACTAATCTGATGCCGAGCTTGAGAACTGTCGAGCTTGAAGACTTCTGAACTGGGCTAATCTGGTGCCGAGCTTTAGGTCTTCTGAACCGAGCTTGAGATCTTCATTAAGTTTGACATCTTCACCGAGCTTGAAATCTTCACTAATTTTGACATCTTCATCGAGCTTGACATCGGCACCGACCTTGGGGACTTGAGTGATTAATCTTCTTGATGAATAGTGTTGCCGAGCTTGACGAAAGTTGACAACTTCACCAAGCTTGGGAACTTGAGTGATTAATCTTCTTGATGAACAGTGTTGCCGAGCTTGACCAAAGTTCGAGCTTCTTCTCGACTGACTGAGTATGCTTTGATCGCTAAGTGTTGCCGAGCTTGACGTCGGCTGACTTAGTCTGCTTCGAGCGATAGCTGTTGTCGAGCTTGACGTCAGCTGACTGAGTCTGATCTGATCGATAATGTTTCCGAGCTTGACGTCGGCTGACTGAGTGTGCTCTGAGCGATAGCTTGGATTGATCACTTCCGAGTACGCATCGAGCTGATTCATACCGACCTGGTCAACATACCGAGCTGATTTGATTTCCAAGATACTTCATTGTTGATTCATTTGGCTTCATCAAACCTTGGCCGAGAACCGAGCACATAATATATTTGTCTTCATCCAACCGAGCTTGTTCATTTGAACCAAGCTTGCTCATTTGTCTTCATTAAGTCGAGCTTGTACATTTGAACTAAGCTTGCTCATTTGTCTTCATCAAAACCTTTGATTTACATGCTAAAGGATGGATTTGAGAAGGACCCTGTCAACGACGCGTAGCTGGGTGTAGTTGTGGTCTTAGTTATTTTGTTTATTTCAGTCTAGTATGACAACCCTTCTGATAAAACTGATGTAATCCCTACGTGTGACTGGGAAGTTTATTTCATGTCGTATTTCTTTGGTTATGTGTTTTGGTGGATAATGATCATGTTTGTCGAAAACAATTTTACTATGAAGCAAGGCAAAGGATGTTTGTTTTATTCCGCAATTACAAATGTCGTATTTTTGGAGTGGTGATGTAATGTGACACTTCGTTTTGGAAAAGTAATTTTTAAGTGTAACTAAATGAAACAAACTATTTTCAAAAGCTAATTAAATTAAATGATGAAAACCCTTTTTAATAAACCATGAGGGAAGTAAAGGTTTTAAAAAAAATGGCGCAAATTTTTACGAAAATTCTAAGTCCAAATTGGGGTGTTACATTTGGTGGTATCAGAGCGAAGGTTGTCCTTAGTGGCCTTAAGCATAGCCTTATATGCTTTCCTTGTGTGACTCAGTAGATGTATAGCATTGGTTGTCCATGAGCATAGTTCGTTAGGCTTTTCTTGTGTGGTCTGGTGTGATTGTGTTTGTGGCTAGATCGAGCTTAGGTTGATCTAAGAGCCAACTCTGCTCATGCGCCAGGATAGCAATGGCCCGTTGACAAGCAAATGAACCTCAAAATGAGCAACAAGTGGCAATAATGGCTCAGATGACGGTAGTGTTGGCTGGAGTTGGAGATAATATGCATCTCATGCACCAGCAGTTGCAGCAGAATCAGAATGTCGGTGGACAAGGAATCAGGGGATTAGACGAATTTTGTCGCCGAAACCCGAAGGAGTTCAAGGGAGGTTGTGCACCGGACAAATCACAAGATTGGATAGCAAGCTTGGAAAAGATTTTTGAAGGAATGGTCCAGTGCACTGATGAGAAGAAAATAACTTATGTTGGATATATGATGACGGGAGAAGCGGCCAACTGGTGGCGTAACGCTAGGCAAGGATTAGCTGGAGAAGCAATCACATGGGATCGGTTTAAGAGAATGGTGATGAATAAGTACCTTCCTGAGTACCTTAAGACAACAAAGGAAATGGAATTTTTGAGATTGGAACAAGGAACCATGAAAGTTGGGGAGTATGAGGCGAAGTTTGAGGAGTTGTCTAGGTTCATGCCTTATTATGAAGAAGCTGGGAACGAGAGGTCCAAATGTGCTAAATTTCTGGATGGGTTGAAGCCCGAAATCAAGCAAGCTTTAGCTCATTTGGAAATTAATGAGTTTTTTGACCCTCGTAAACAAAGGAATGATTGTGGAAAGTAATTTGCAGTCGAAGAGTTCGACAATGAAGCCTGTGGCTCAAGCTGGAAGTGGTGGACCGATAAGGCAATCAGTGGGGAATAGGAATTTTCACGGTGGGTTCAGGTCCCCAGGTCCGTATGGACAGGGTGGTGGAAGGAGCGATGCTCGTTTTGGAGGGGCAAGAACCCAAGGTGGGTTCAACAATAGCAACAACCGGAGTTCTCATCGTCACAACAATAATCAAAATCGCAACAATCAGGCAAGAGGAAACAACAACAACAACAACCGTGGTGGATACCGTGGCAGTGGAAACAACAGTGGTGGTAGCAGCAACGGTGGAGGAAATAGAAGTAATGGGAACAATGGAGGAGGAGGAGGTCAAGGTAATGCGCCTCCATTCTGTAACAAGTGCAACAAGAATCATTTTGGACTGGTCTGCCCTTGGAATAATCCAAATTGTTTCAACTGCAACAAGCCAGGGCACATAGCAAGTGTCGCCGCCGGGGTCCCGGATCGCCCTCGGGGCCTCACCTACGAGTGGGGGTCGACTGACCCAATATGGAGTCGCCACCGCATTTATTACAAAAAACACGGAAAAAATAATTATTAATTAAAAAGGATAAAGATTAGTCTCGAACTAGATAGATTCTAAGTTCGGGAGTCGGTTACGAGTCGGGGAAGGTATTAGCACCCCGTTCGCCCATTCGAAAATGGTACCTTTGATTGATTTTAATTAAAAGACCTAAATAATTGGTTTGCCAAAAAATATTTATTTTTTATTGTTGTGCCTGACAAGGTTGACCCTGGTCCTACGTACCCTCATAAAATGAGGAATCAAGGCTACGTAGTTCTAAATGTTTTAATTTTATTTTTTATAAAAAAATGGTTTGATGCGAAGAGAAACATGCACAAGACCTTGACATTTAGTCAAGGAAAGGTGGATTTCCAACACGCATGTTGTTAATAATTAATTAAAAAAATCTATTTAATTTTTTGAAAAAAATGTTTTTATCTTGTAAATAATAGTTTTTACTTGTATATATTTTTATGCAGAGAGGAAGTTCAGATCTCTCCACTATATTTAGGAAAGAAAATCGACTTACCAAAATGCAACAAATTTTAAAACATAGACTAAGAAAAATTTACATTTTTAATTCTTATTATTTTAAAGAAAATTATATTTATATATTTATTTTTGGTGTGAAGAGTAAGTACAAGAGATCCCACCACTGTGTTAAATTTGGGTGAGAAAAATTGACTTACCACAATTTAAATAAAAAATTAAAAAAAGCTACATTTTAAATTAATATTATTATTATTTAAGTATTTAAAAAAAAGAAAAAGAAAAAGAAAAAGAATACCTGGAACAGAAATAGTGCAGGAGCAAAGGGAGTTCCACGGGTTAAATACCAGTTGGTGTGGCAGGGAGGAGGGATGCAACAGCCAGTGCCACGTGTCTGCGAGGAAGTGGTGGTGCAGGTACTGCCGCAGCAGGCGCAGCAGAGCAGGGGTGAAGGGCGCGTGCGGGAGGCTGGGACGAGACTGTTAGGCGCGTGCGCTACACGCGCCTGGCGCGAGAGTGGTGGTGCGAAGCTGGCAGCACCTCTTTTTTTTTCTTTTTTTTTTACGAATTTTTGTGTAGAGTTCTCTCTCCCAATTTTTTGTGTGTGTTCTCAAAGTGAGGGAAAGAGCTCTTTTTATAGAAAAAAAACTAGGTTAAAAAAATAGGGTTTTCAACAGGCTTTTGAAAGCCCAGTAGAATATTCCCTGGTTTATTCCTCAATTAAATGTTAAAAAATAAAAACAAATCTGATGATAATCCCTTTAAAACAAAACCAAATTTTATCTTTATCTTCACAAATTAACCAAATCTTTTACCAAAACATTTTTATTTTATTCTTTTTTTTTCTGAAAATTTTTATTTTTCGTTTTTTTTATTTTTTTACAAAAAAAATACTTTTTCAAAATCTTTTTTATTTTTTATTTATTTTTCGTTTTTTTTAATTTCTTACAAAAAATACTTTTTCAAAAACATTTTTATTTTTTTTGTTTTATTTTGTTTGGGGGGGGGGGGGGACAAAATTGGATGTCAACAGCTGCCCCTCTTTACTTGTTTCTTATCAGATAGCAAGCAAACTGTGGTTTGGATGCTATCAGGGTAAGGAACGAGTAAAGAAGTGGACACCAATTTTGTTAAGAAACAAATCGCGCTTAACAAATCTGAAAGTTTGATAGAAGCAGAACTGGTCGATGATGAAAATTTAATAACAACGATGATACTTCGACGTTTCCGTCAGGATATCATGAAAAGCCTAATAACAACGATGATGCTTTGACGTTTTCGTCAGGATATCATGAAAAGCCTAATAACAACGATGATGCTTCGACGTTTCTGTCAGGATATCATGAAAAGCCTAATAACAACGATGATGCTTCGACATAAATGTCAGAATATCATGAAAAGCCTAATAACAACGATGATGCTTCGACATAAATGTCAGGATATCATGAAAAGCCTAATAACAACGATGATGCTTCGACATATATGTCAGGATATCATGAAAAGCCTAACCAACATAAAAATGACTTCAACGTTTATGCCGGGCGTCAAAAGACCCAAAATGATTTTCGACATTTCTGTCGGGGCATCAAAAAGCCCAACCAACATCAAAATGACTTTAGCGTTAGTGCCGGGTGTCAAAAGACCCAAAATGACTTCAGCGTTAGTGTCGGGTGTCAAAAGACCCAAAATGACCAAAAGACCCAAAATGACTTTAGCGTTTGTGCCGGGTGTCAAAAGACCCAAAATGACTTCAGCGTGTGTGCCGGGTGTCAAAAGACCCAAAATGACTTCAGCGTTGGTGCCGGGTGTCAAAAGACCCAAAATGACTTTAGCGTTTGTGTCGGGCGTCAAAAGACCCAAAATGATTTTCAACATTTCTGTCGGGGCATCAAAAAGCCCAACCAATATCAAAATGACTTTAGCGTGTGTGCCGGGCGTCAAAAGACCCAAAATGACTTCAGCGTTGGTGTCAGGTGTCAAAAGACCCAAAATGACTTCAGCGTTTGTGCCGGGTGTCAAAAGACCCAAAATCATTTTCGACATCTCTATCGGGGCATCAAAAAGCCCAACCAACATCAAAATGACTTTAGCGTTAGTGCCGGGCGTCAAAAGACCCAAAATGATTTTCGACATCTCTGTCGGGGCATCAAACAACCCAACCAATATCAATTATTTTCGCCAAAGTAAAGGTGGCTGAAAAGCCCAACTAAATGATTTTTTTTTAATTTACTGGTTTTGAGTATGCATGTTTTGGTGATGCAAACAATGAAAATAGTAATGAATAGAAGACAATCAATGCAAATGATATTTTTAATGAAAAACTGGTATAATGCAATGGATAATGTGATTGGTATAATGCAATGGATAATGTAACGGGTATAATGCAACTGGTATAATGCAATGGATAATGTAACTGGTGCAAATGATGTCAAAAATGCATAATGCAAGATGAACTTAATGCAAATGATGTGAATGACAATGAAGTGAATATGATTTGGAATCAACAATGCAACTCTAACTTTTTTCTAATGTAAACCCATCATGAACTAATGGGTCTAAAACGCAAAAAGTTTTTTTATTTTTTATTTTTTATAACAAGATAAACTGGTTTCAACTCTTTTGCTCTTGAACACCAATACCGGGCCATACCAAAATCTGATCAAGACAGGCACGAGCAAATCTTTAACAACCTTTCTCCTTAATAAAATCTTTTGAAAGCTCAGCAATCTAACATTTGTCAATAATCGATCACCATCAAACAACCTGAATTTGTTCAAAATCTGCCCCAGTGTATTGTGCTAAAAACAATTATTGGGGAATCAATGTAATGCCCCAATATCTTTCATCTAGAGCTTAATAATGAACCTCTTCAAATACTGCCCCAGTTTACTGTCTCAGCGACAAATGCAATGGAATGATCAATACTTCTGATTTCTCTTCAAAAACTGCCCCAGTATCTCATTCTAGGGTTTATCAACAAGACTTTTCAAAATTGCCCCAGTTGAATATGATAGCAATATTTGCAAGGGGATGAACACTATGCTTGACCTTTCTTCAAAACTGCCCCAGTATTTCTTTCTAGGGCTTGTTAAAAATTTCCAAAACTGCCCCAGTTTGCTTAGCGAGCAACAAAACTCTTCCAAAACTGCCCCAGTTCGGGCAATATTTAACCGAGGATAGGGTATCTTCAACATTGTCCCAGTGTCAACCTTCAGGACTCCTTTTCTGGTTCTATTTGCAATTTCCATCATCTTTTTGTTAAAAACAAGCTGGTTTGCGTTCGAGGATTTTTTTTCCTAAATTTTGCCTAGGAAACCCAATGTAGGTTCCTAGCGGGTTTTTATCTTATGATCCTAATTTTTGCCTAAGCCGCCTCTTTCGAGTTTTACGACTTAGCGAATCTCTCTAACTTTTGCCTAGGTCGTCCTTTTTCAGGATTTTCAACCTAGCGAGCTCTCTTTTTTTCAACTTTTTTTTTTAATTTTTCAAACTCACCATTTCTTAATTGCTTTTTAATTGACTGGAAATTGCAAATCTTTTTCATTCATTCCATTCAAGGTTAGGACTCTTTCAGAGAACATGTTCTTAATAACAAAAGATCTTTAACTGTATTCAACCGATCAAGTTCCTTTCAACTTCTTTTCTTCACATATCTTCTTAACAAGAAATACTAACGTAATGATCATATGAACATGGAAAATATTTGGATGATGAGAGTAATTGATTCATGCATTAGAAATGAGATATATTTCATCAAAGTTTCAATTAGGTTTAATGAAGTCAGCATTTCTCCGCCCTAGTGGGTAACTCAAGCAAACCAATCCTCAACGAGGTCTTTTAAAGCTTGTAATGTGGCCTGGCTAAGGGTTGACAATAAAAAGATATAAGGCTCAAAATTTTATTTCCCTTCCCTTCCTTTCTCCTTTCTCTTCAATTCCCTATTTTTCAATAGATTTTGCACAACACTCAAATCATCAAGAGGATTTTCCAAAAGGTTGTAAGATGGTCTGGGGGTAATAATGTGGCAAATGAAAGAATGGATATAAAGGCCCAAAGTTTATGTTGAGTTTTAAATGAGAATCTTTCATTCAGAAGGATTGAAATTTTTTTTAATCACATAATGGATTCATAGGCTTTGCCTTATTTAGACAAGCACCCTCACTTTTTGAAATTTTTTTGTTAATTTTGTGCTTGCCAACATCCATTTTGGATCTCTTTTGTGATTGCACTTCTGAACATAGAAATTGTCTTTCTTGATTTGATTCTCATTAATACTCGGGTAAAATATTTTTTTTTTGGGTTTAAAAGAAGAAATTTTTTCTGTTGAGGCCCAATGAGGTGAACAATGGATGATATGTGTTTGGGTTTATGAAAAAAGTAATCCTTCTTGATATTTGCATGCTGGCAAAAGCTGTTGACAAACTACCCACCCCGGTTTAAAAATTCATTGTTGTTTTGAGAGAAATGATCTCCGCTTCAAAATATCTAGGCTCAATGGGGTGACTAGGGATATCTCCTCAATGTTTGGAAATTCAATCAAAGCCTTGTATCACTGAAAGGACTTGCTTGAGAGTCCACACTATTTTAGGTCTTACACTTGCATCATCCTTCTAATTTCAAATTTGAATCAAATATATCAAGTTAATGCATGAATCAATTTTTTTCTTTTTTGTTTTTCTTTTTTTGAAGTGCGGTGAGATGATTTATTCACATGATCAAAATATTAGTAGATAATTGTTAAAGAGATGTGCAACGAAAAATGAAAATTTTATTAAGGAACAACATTGAGATGGCCAAACATGGCCCACATTTATTGAAGAGAGAATGGAAAGCATGGTTGCCCAATATTAATCAATGCAATAAGGGTTAAACTTCAAGGAATTGTGATGAGTCGTTCATTCCCTTTGATTATTACCTTCTACATCAGTTATAGCATTTGACAGATCTTGTTCCTCTAGTTGATTGATTGGCTCATCTTGGTCATTTGTTCCTTCATTTGGGGCTCTTCGATTGAAGCTTCTCGACACGTTCACTCACATCTGCCTTAGTTGTGGTCCTATGTCTGGTCCGGTAAGGGTATGTGAGAGCAATAGGGATGAAACCTTGGCTTGTTTAATTTTTTTTTAATTTTTTTCTTTATGAATGATGCATATGAATATGAATATATGATGATGCAAAAATGTATGATGCAATGCCCTTAGAATCCAAAAGATCCTATTTGGGGGCAATTAAGCTTTCATTACCAATATGAGGTATCAGGATGGATTAATAGCATTCATATAGTTCTGGCCAACTTCGGAACGACGGTGGATTGCTCCAAAATTTTTTATTTGTCTTATTGAATTAAAATAATATGATACAAATGCAAATGCATGCCCCTAGGGTAAGTGACCCTAATTGGGGCTATTAAGGCTTCATTACAAAATACGGGATGTCATAATGAATTGACAATAACCATATAGTTCGAACCCTCTTGGAACAACGAGGGATTATTCCAAGTGAAATGATGGATATGAAAATGAAATTTACCCTTAGGGCGGTGGGCCCTATTGCGAGTTTAATGCGCATGCTAAGAAAAGGCCTTCCTCATGGCATAAGGTTACCAAAGTGCAATGGTGACCCTTACATCATTCTGGATTGGATGACGGTAGGTCACCCCACTAATGTGAGATGGTGGTCCCGACTTATATTAAACAAAATGCGATAAGAGATAGAGAATATGCCCCTCATGGTAGATCCTACAAGATTTTTGGGATGCCTATTGGCCACAATCCTACGACATTGTTCTATGGTATAACTAAAGTGTAACACTCTAATTTGATAACTTGAAAAAGAGTATATATTTTTTTAATTTTTGCTTGACATAATTCCCACAGCTTTTTCGAAGGTTAAGTAGGTAACAGATTAACTGTTTTGACACCTCTTAATCTTTGATAGTGAATGAAGGGGAACCATGACTGACTTATTCAAGTTTCAAAATAGAATGCTACACAAAGTAAGTGTACTCAATGGTGGCTCTAGACTTCTAAAGGCCCTTGGATTGCCCTCGCTCTTTAAGGTGAGGAACCAGTTTGCAAACGGTCGACAAGAAGTTGGTTACGCCTCCCAAAATAGGTTAGACGTACCTTCCAAAAATCGTGCTTACAAGAAATGGTTTGCAATCCGAGTGGTATTTTCACACACTACAAGAGACCATACACTTGGTAAGTCAAAGGTAGGGCAAAAGCACCCCTAAACTTAGGGTTTAAATGATAGTACCCTGGTATAGGGTTTCCGTGTGTGCAAAGATTTGTGTAAAAAAACCTATTTTGGGGGCATACAAACCCCTTTTTTTTAAAAAAAATAATAAATAAAAGAACAAAAGAGATTACAATAAAGAATAAATATACAATTAAACAAATATGTAAAAAAAATAATTAAACAAATATATACAATAAACAATTAATTAAAACAAACCAATTAGAAAAGAAAATAGGTCTATTAAAAGTAATCAATCATTTAGGCCTGACTCTCTTATTTAGTTTTATCAACAGCGGAGTCGCCAGCTGTCGCGGCCGGGGTCCCGGGTCGCCCTCGGGGCCTCACCTACGAGTGGGGGTCGACTGACCCAATATGGAGTCGCCACCGCATTTATTACAAAAAACGCGGAAAAAATAATTATTAATTAAAAATGATAAAGATTAGTCTCGAACTAGATAGATTCTAAGTTCGGGAGTCGGTTACGAGCCGGGGAAGGTATTAGCACCCCGTTCGCCCATTCGAAAATGGTACCTTTGATTGATTTTAATTAAAAGACCTAAATAATTGGTTTGACAAAAAATATTTATTTTTTATTGTTGTGCCTGACAAGGTTGCCCCTGGTCCTACGTACCCTCATAAAATGAGGAATCAAGGCTACGTAGTTCTAAATGTTTTAATTTTATTTTTTATAAAAAAACGGTTTGATGCGAAGAGAAACATGCACAAGACCTTGACATTTAGTCAAGGAAAGGTGGATTTCCAAAACGCATGTTGTTAATAATTAATTAAAAAAATCTATTTAATTTTTTGAAAAAAATGTTTTTATCTTGTAAATAATATTTTTTACTTGTATATATTTTTATGCAGAGAGGAAGTTCAGATCTCTCCACTATATTTGGGAAAGAAATTTGACTTACCAAAATGCAACAAATTTTAAAACATAGACTAAGAAAAATTTACATTTTTAATTCTTATTATTTTAAAGAAAATTATTTTTATATATTTATTTTTGGTGTGAAGAGTAAGTACAAGAGATCTCACCACTGTGTTAAATTTGGGTGAGAAAAATTGACTTACCACAATTTAAATAAAAAATTAAAAAAAGCTACATTTTAAATTAATATTATTATTATTTAAGTATTTAAAAAAAAAGAAAAAGAAAAAGAAAAAGAATACCTGGAACGGAAATAGTGCAGGAGCAGAGGGAGTTCCACGGGTTAAATACCAGTTGGTGTGGCAGGGAGGAGGGATGCAACAGCCAGTGCCACGTGTCTGCGAGGAAGTGGTGCTGCAGGTACTGCCGCAGCAGGCGCAGCAGAGCAGGGGTGAAGGGCGCGTGCGCTATACGCGCGGGAGGCTTGGACGAGACTGTTAGGCGCGTGCGCTACACGCGCCTGGCGCGAGAGTGGTGGTGCTAAGCTGGCAGCACCTCTTTTCTTTTTTTTTTTTTACGAATTTTTGTGCAGAGTTCTCTCTCCCAATTTTTTGTGTGTGTTCTCAAAGTGAGGGAAAGAGCTCTATTTATAGGAAAAAAAACTAGGTTAAAAAAATAGGATTTTCAACAGGCTTTTGAAAGCCCAGTAGAATATTCCCTGGTTTATTCCTCAATTAAATCTTAAAAAATAAAAACAAATCTGATGATAATCCCTTTAAAACAAAACCAAATTTTATCTTTATCTTCACAAATTAACCAAATCTTTTACCAAAACATTTTTATCTTATTCTTTTTTTTTTTCTGAAAAATTTTATTTTTATTTTTTTTATTTTTTACAAAAAAAAAAATACTTTTTCCAAATCTTTTTTATTTTTTATTTATTTTTCGTTTTTTTTAATTTTTTTACAAAAAATACTTTTTCAAAAACATTTTTATTTTTTTTTGTTTTATTTTGTTTGGGGGGGGGGACAAAATTGGGTGTCAACAGCGGGAAGTGAATGCGGTGAATGCAGCTAGACCTCGTGGTCAAGGAAGAGTCTTCACGATGAGTGGAGCAGAAGTTGCTAGCAATGCCAATCTGATCCAAGGTATCATTCGTAAGATCCCTTTGAATGTGTTGTATGATTCGAGTGCTACGCACTCGTTTATTGTCCATGATGTGGTAGATAAATTAAAATTGCCAGTAGATAGTATGCCTTTTGATTTGATTGTGTTTACCCCAACCAATGACCCAGTCATGGTATCTTCTCTTATTTCGAAATGTCCCTTAGAAATAGAATGTAGAGAGTATTTAGTAGATTTAATTATTTTACTCCTTACCCAACTCGACATAATTTTAGGAATGGATTGGTTAACTGCTAACCATATCCTGCTAAATTGTGCCGATAAGACCCTTATATTTGATAAACCAAATATTTCGGTACCCCGATCTTTAGAACCTAAGCATGTAACTGCCAATCAAATCAAAGCTTCATGGGAAGATGGAGCCATGATTTACATGTTTCTCGCTTCATTGGATGTCAAGGAGGAGAAAAAGCTGGAGGAGCTGCTTGTTTTCAAGGATTTCCCTGAGGTTTTTCCCGAGGAAATACCTGGATTACCTCCTGTGCGAGAAATGGAGTTCGCAATTGATTTAATTCCTGGAATGGCACCGATTTCGAAAGCACCATATCACATGACCCCGATGGAATTGGTGGAGCTAAAGAAGCAATTGGAGGAGTTATTGGAAAAGCAGTTCATTAGACCGAGTGTTTCACCATGGGGAGCACCAGTCTTGTTTGTCAAGAAGAGGTTGAGGTTGTGCATTGATTACCGTCAGCTGAATAAGGTAACGATCAAGAATAGGTATCCGTTGCCAAGAATTGACGATTTGATGGACCAACTAAGGGGAGCAACTGTGTTCTAAAAGATTGACTTAAAGTCAGGCTATCATCAGATAAGGGTAAAGGAAGAGGATGTCCCAAAGACTGCCTTCAGAACAAGATATGGGCATTATGAGTATATAGTTATGCCTTTTGGTGTGACTAATGCGCTCGCAGTATTTATGGATTACATGAATAGAATCTTTCATCCGTTTTTAGATTCTTTTGTCGTCGTGTTTATTGATGACATTTTAATCTATTCATGGAATAACGAGGAGCATGCGGAGCATTTAGCAAAGGTGTTAAAGGAAAAGGAGTTATACGCAAAGTTGTCCAAGTGTGATTTTTGGTTGGAGTCAGTGAATTTTCTAGGACACGTGATCACAAGGGATGGAGTTGCAGTAGATCCTGCAAAGGTAGAAGCAGTTTTGGAATGGAAAGCACCAACGACAGTAACAGAGATCCGGAGTTTTCTTGGTCTTGCTGGTTACTATCGAAGATTCATAGAAGGATTTTCAAGGTTGTCGTTGCCACTAACCAAATTAACAAGGAAGGGACAAGCATTCGTTTGGACAGAGAAGTGTGAAGAGAGCTTTCAAGAGCTAAAGAAAAGGTTGACATCTGCACCTGTGTTGGTTTTACCCGACCCTGCAAAGACTTTTTCTGTGTACTGCGATGCGTCGAAACAAGGTTTGGGTTGCGTGTTAATGCAAGATGGTCAAGTGGTGGCGTATGTGTCAAGACAACTGAAGATTCATGAGTAGAATTACCCGACTCATGATTTGGAGCAGGCAGCAGTGGTTTTTGCTTTTAAAATTTAGAGGCATCATCTTTATGGAGTAAGAATTGAGGTGTGTTGACACCCAATTTTGTCCCCCCCAAACAAAATAAAAATGTTTTTTTAAAAAAAATGAAAAATGAAAAATAAACAAAAAAATAAAAAGATTTTGAAAAAGTATTTTTTTGTAAAAAATAAAAAAAAACGAAGAATAAATAAAAAATAAAAAGATTTTGGAAAAAGTTTTTTATGAAAAATTAAAAAAACGAAAAATAAAAGTTTTCAGGAAAAAAAGATAAAAATATTTTAGTAAAAGATTTGGTTAATTTGTGAAGATAAAGATAAAATTTGGTTTTGTTTTAAAAAGATTATCATCAGATTTGTTTTTATTTTTTAAGATTTAATTGAGGAATAAATCAGGGAATATTCTATTGAGCTTTCAAAGCCTGCTGAAAAAACCCTAGTTTTCCTAACCTAATTTTTTCCTATAAATAAAGTTCTCTTCCTCACAATTTAGGGGACACTTTTTTTGAACACACAACAGAAGCAAATTTTCTTAAAGAAGGACGTACAGCTAAAACTTGTGTTCATTTACTCTAATTCCGTCCAGTTTTATTTTCTTTTCTTTTCTCCAATTTGCGTGCCAAACACCCCAGCATCCTTGTTTCCACATTTCCGCTGCATTCTTCGTTATGTGCTAGGTAGCATTACTTCCTCCGTCCAGTACTCCCTCCTTCCAGTAATTCAGATTTGTTTCACTTTATTTTTTTTCATTCTTTGTAGTTTTTTTTAATAAATAATACTTTAAATAATTAAACATAAATAAAATAAAATGTAGTCTTTTATTATTGAGATTTTAATTATTAATTTTTATGAATCCTTTTTGATTGCTGAATAATAAATATTTTTGCATCAAAGTACAGATTTGATATTTAAATTCTAATTTTATCCTTAAATCAATGTATTTGTATTTTAGGATATGTTATGAATTTAATTGTAAAATTTAAATTAAATAATTTGGGATCATAAATTTTAATAATTAAATCTCATTTTTTAAAATTATTGGATATGCTTTGGCAAGCCGGTTTTTCTCACCCATTTAGTGGAGGGATCTCTCGGACTTCCCTCTTTATATTCAACAACATGGTAAACATTTTTTTTATTCTATTTTAAAATAAAATAGATCAATTTTTTTATAAAGTTTAATAAATTTTATTAATTAAGAATTCTAATGCGTTTTGGAAATCCACATTTCCTTGCCTAAATGACAAGGTCTTGTGCATGTTTCTCTTCGCATCAAACCTTTTTTTTCAAAAAAAAAAATTAAAATTAAAACAACAAGAACTACGTAGCCTTGATTCCTCATCTTATGAGGGTACGTAGGACCAAGGGCAACCTTGTCAGGCACAACAATAAAAAACAAATAAATTTTGGCAAACCAACTAATTAGGTATTTTAATTAAAATCGATCAAGGGTACCATTTTCGAATGGGCGAACGGGGTGCTAATACCTTCCCCAGTTCGTAACCGACTCCCGAACTCGAAATCTCTAGTTTGAGACCAATCTTTATCCGTTTTAATTAATAATTATTTTTTTTCCGCATTTTTGCAACAAAATGCGGTGGCGACTCCAAATCGGGTCAGTCGACCCCCACTCGTAGGCGAGGCCCCGAGGGAGACCCCGGGACCCCGGCCGCGACAAGGTGTTTAGTGATCACAAAAGCTTGAAGTACCTATTCGAGCAAAAGGAATTGAACATGAGGTAACGAAGGTGGATGGAGTTTTTGAAGGATTACGATTTTGAAGTGCAATATCACCCTGGAAAAGCAAACGTCGTGGCGGATGCTTTGAGCAGGAAATCCCTTCATATGTCTACTTTGATGGTGAAGGAGTTGGAACTAATAGAGAAGTTTAGAGATATGAACTTGGCGGTGGAGTTTAACTCAAGGAGTATGGTGTGAGGGACTTTGAAATTGAACAATGAATTCATGGAACAGGTGAAGGTGTTACAGATCCGGAGTTACAAGAAAAGAAGGAACTGTCGGAGAATGGAAAGGAAGTAGAATTTCATATGGGAACAGATGGAATTCTAAGGTTCAAAGAACGAGTTTGTGTGTCAAACAACCGAGAGATTAAAGGAATGATTTTGGAAGTGCACAAGAGCAAATTAAGTTTTCATCTTGGAGCAACTAAGATGTATAAGGACTTGAAAAAGATTTCTGGTGGTCAGGTATGAAAAGGGAAGTAGCTGAGTATGTGTCAAGATGTTTGGTGTGTCAGAAGGCTAAGATTGAGCATAAGAAGCCTGGAGGAGAATTGCAACCGTTGGCAATACCGATTTGGAAATTTGGCAGTATTTCGATGGATTTTGTGTCTGGTTTTCCTAGGACGCAAAAAGGACATGATGCTATTTGGGTAATAGTAGACCGACTCACTAAGACAGCTCATTTCCTTCCACTGAATGTCAAGTATTCTCTGGAAAAATTGGCAAACTTGTACATCAGTGAAATAGTGAGGCTGCATGGAGTTCTGTCAAGTATTGTGTCAGATAGGGATCCCCGGTTTACTTCTAAATTTTGGGAAAGTATGCAACAAGCACTGGGAACAAGACTACACTTGAGTTCGGCTTATCACCCTCAAACGGACGGTCAGTCAGAACGAACTATTCAGACCTTGAAGGATTTGTTAAGAGCATGTGTGGTGGAGGAAGCTGGAAGTTGGTATTCTTTCTTGCCATTGATTGAGTTCACTTACAACAACAGTTTCCACTCGAGTATAGGAATGACACCTTACGAAGCGCTGTATGGAAGAAAATGTAGAACTCTCTTGTGTTGGTTTGAGACCGGAGAGAATTTGCAATTAGGACCGGATGTGGTACAGCAAACAACAGATAAAGTCAAGATGATCCAAGAGAAGATGAGAACCGCACAGAGCAGACATAAAAGCTATCATGACAAAAGGAGGACTCCGCTTGAGTTCAATGAAGGTGACCATGTATTCATGAGGTTAGTTCCCACTACCGGTATTGGCAGATTGCGTGCTCAAAACTAGGAAATTAACCCCTCGATTTATAGGACCCTATCAAATCCAAAACTGTGTAGGACCTGTAGCATACCAAATAAATTTACCTCCTATGTTTTCCAACCTACACAATGTCTTCCATGTATCTCAATTGAGAAAGTATGTTAGTGAGTAGTGACCCATCCCACATCGTTGAGCCTGACTCTATTTAACTTAAGGATAATCTTAGGTATGAAATGTTGCCCTTGCGGATTGATGGCCGCAGTGTTAAGAAGTTGAGAGGCAAAGAGATTCCTTTGGTTAAGGTAGTGTGGAGTCAAGAGCATGTGAAAGATGCTACTTGGGAGCATGAAAGTAGCATGAGGGATTCATATCCTCATTTGTTTGAAACAGGTACGCATTTCTCGGGGACGAGAAATTTCTAATTTGGGGAGGATTGTGAGACCCACAATTTTACCCAATTTAGTTGTGTTATTGTCTTTTTACTTTATTACAATTGTGTGTGTATATAATTAAATTATTAGATAATGTTTTGTAGTGCTTTGATTTATTTACAATTATAAAAGTAAAAATTGTTTGGGTTTGTGTATGTTATATATATATATATATATATTTATATATATATACACAATTATAAAATTTGTTCGATAAATATAAAATATACTTTTGGCATGAAAATATTTTATAAGTAAAGTATTTTATCTTAGAAATTAATATTGAAATGCTATTTAAATAAAAGGATATTTGAAGGTTATAGTGTTATAACTTCAAAAAATTCATACCTTTCAAACCGTAAGTCCAAAAATTACAAATTATATGTCAAAACGATCTTATTGAAGTGTAGATTATGAAAATAAAATCATATTAACCCAGTAGGGCAGTCGACGAAACATTACGATTTTTGCATCAACAACTATCCTAAATGTCCCAAAATCATGTTTAATTAAATACCCTCTTAGAATGAAACAATTTTTATTCACTCTTGCCCATACATTCAGACCTTGGGAAGCCAAAAAAAGTCTGAATTGCTGCATGCCCATGCTGTCCAGATTTTGGGCCAGAACAATATTCCCAACATGTGAAATTATTAAGCCACTTTTGCTAGACACAAAGTTAGGTCAGATATGTCTTTATTGCCTTGTGTTTCTTTCCTCATACACGCCTACGTTCAGCCATTCTTGGGTGTCTTCATTTAATTTTTGCTTCCTACAATTCTCATTCAAACTTAAAGTAGTTCACTCTTAGCATTTCATGAAGAATTAAAAAAATAAAATCTCCTCTCATTTTCCTCTCCTCAAAACCGTGAGCACCATCATCATCTAAAACTATATTTTCTTCTTCTTTCAACTTCATAAACTCTTACTCATTCTCATCCTCAACCATATTAAACTCTTCACAAATCAAAAGACCAAAATCCTTCCTTTTCCACCATCAAAACCGAATTTACCAAGAGGTTAGAACACATCTTTTGTTCTAAACTTAAAAAAAAGCCTAAACACTTAACGACTTTCATCACTCAAAGACATTTTCATTCAAGGGCTTTTCGAAGGGCTTTTCATTTTCATAAAGTTTTCAAGAGGTAAGCTTTTATTCTTTTATCATTCTTTTTCTAAAACTTTATACTTTACATGCCTGACTATGTTGGTCATAGTTATCAATTAAACGTATGTTATAATTATACATATTTTTCCATTCATATTGTTTAAAAGTTATCATATATTATTTTTTTAAAGCATAGAACTACATGCATGTTGATAAAAAAAAATATAGATTGCATGTATTTACTTCTTTGGCTGAATTTTAGAGATGATAGGATTAAGAGGTATTTTTCATGAAACTTCATGAAATGATGGATGCATGTCCTCTTTGTGCCTTGATCTAACACTTTCAAGTGAAAAAAAAATTTTAGAAAACCTTATCCTATTATTTTTCTTAGACCAAATTAAAGAGAGTATGAAATTATTTTAAGTGTTTAAGGAATAACATGATGGTCATATGAACAAAGATTTAATAGGGACTCAAAAAGAGGTTTAATGAGACAAAGGTCTCCCCTTTTATTTTTGTGATGGCCGAATATTTGATGGAGAAATAAAAAAAATGATTTTTATGAATATGGTGAAAGCCTAATATATTATCATAGAACCTTAAAGTAATAATCCTTTGATGATGAACAAAATTTTGTTTGAGAATTATTTTATTTTCCTTATTTTGTTGGGCTTGGCCGTGAGGCCTATAAGGTTAATATATATATATATATATATATATATATATATATATATATATAATTGTTTGATGTTTATGTGTATAATTGATTTATTGTTAGTTGTAATTTATTATGTGATTATAATGATTATTATGTGAAAAAAAATTGGTTACTGTTATTTTATTTTTTTAGGCCGAATCATTATTTAGTGATTAGGTGTGTTCTTTTAATTTTTATAAGTGTCTAAGTGTTGTTTGATGTTGTACTCTAATTATTTGATGTGATGAAATAAGAGTTAAATAAATGATTTTTAGTGAAAATAAATTATTCTGAAAAAAAACTAATAAATAAATAATATTTTTTTATTCTGGAAAATTTTATTTTAATAGGTCCGCGAGTCTTAAAGAATTATTTTTATATGTATTTGTGATGTGTAAATGTGTATAAGCGTTTAGTATAATGTATAGTGTGAAAATATATGCTTTAAGGTGAATAAATAATTTTTTGAAAAAAAATAAAATAACCTTACTGTCCATATTTGAGTAATTAAGAAAACATGATTATTTTTCTAAGTTAAGTTCATTGTTTAGCTTGTAGATTTTAAGCCTTTTGTATAAATAATAGAACTTGAAAAATAATGAATTTTGGGTGAATGCAACTCTTATTTAAGTGGCTGTCCAGCAAGCATAAATTGTTAATTTAAATAAAAATTAATTATATTTTTGTAATAGACTTGTAATTAAGTTATAGGAAAAAGCGGCATAATTTTCGGATAAACCGTTTGAAAGAAAAGTGATTTTTAAGAGAAATAACTCATGCTGCCCAGATTTTTTTTAAAAATAAATTTAACATTAAAAATTGTTGGATTGAAAAAGTGTATGAGTTTATGCATTAGGAATCTTATGTGAATGTTATGTGTGTGTAGATGTTTGAAAACTAATTTTTTTAGAAGCTTTGTTTACTGCTTAAACGTTTTAATTAATTGAACCAAAGTAAGTCATGTTTTACATAAGCTATATGGTAAATGTGTAAGTGGTAGCTGTTATAAGATATTTAGAAGTAAATTTTTATGTATGTAAAAGTATGAATGTTTACCTTCGACCTTTATAATTAAATTCTAAAGAAATTATGTTGAGCTTGAAAGACGTTTTCTTGATTTTAGAAAGAAAAAGAGAAAGAATGGTTTTATCTGCATGAAATTGTTTTATGTTACTGATTTAATTATTTTAAGAGCTTCGATAAATTTATTAAAGCTATCTATTATGTAATTGTTTATTGATTGGTCCCTTGGATAATGTTTGTCGAGGATAAAGGTTCTAGAGACGCGATTCCGGGTAACCAAGATCTTAATTTGTAGCTTCAAACCCAGGTGAGAGAGAAGCTTTCCTAAGACATAATGGCCCTTTGGGTAACATTAGGATGTTCTCGATCATCTCAAAGATTAGAACACCGTAGTTAGTTGTCAATATACGTGACGACAATTGTTTGTGTGTATATTTAGCCGGACGACGTTGAGACAATAACTTTTATCTGTATGATTTAATGTTGTTTATTGATATGTAATTATGTTATGTTGAGAAGTCTTGTTTATCTGCTTTGAGTAATGATATATATATATATATATATCCTGAAAAGAATTGATGAAATTATTATCATGTTGTGATATCCGGAAATACCTGATGAAATAATTGTGATGCTGAAATATCCTATGATAATTGATTGTTATTTGGACAGAATTATGATCTTGAAAATGTAAAGATTGAAAAGTAAGCTTTAACCGTATAGTATTGTCTGAAATTAGTGTACAGTGATGGTGCACGTAGCATAGATAACCCTTGTTGTATATCCCTAATCGCACTGTCTTTGGACATGCTTGAATTGTAAGTAGTTGGCCACGTGAATGACGTGTCGTGGTTGCGAGCATTGTGGAATCCACTGTACGTAGGGAGGTGTTTGTTCATTTTCTTTTAGAGGTCGAGGCCTGTTAGAAGCACGTCTTAGGATGGGTAGACCAATGTTAGGTTAAATAAGATAATTTTTTTTAAAAAAGACTTAAAATGCTTAAAAGACTTAGAAGCTTAATCCTTCCTAACTCTGCGTTGAGAGAGAAGTAGTGGAGAGGAAAGATACCGAATACTTGGAGGTCAGTGCATCCCTTCGAGTGGTGATTGTGATAGGGGAGGGCAAGGACGGTGAACGTCAAGAAGCCTAGAGCGCTTCCCTAGGCGGGACAACGCCGCAATGATCAAGGTCACCTGCTGGGCATTGATCGTAGCAAGGACTGCAACGCGAACTAGGGATAGAGCTGTCGCCCCCTTGAGCAAATCGGAGATGGTGAGAGGGAATATGAATCGAGGCTAGAGGTCATTGTTTTTATTGACCAACAGAGCGTGGTCCACTATTGTTGTCTTTTGCTGGCCAACAGAGCGTGGTTTCAGCTGGTACGTACCCTTTGACACTCGATGTCAGCGTGGTTAGTATTATTCTTGTGCGTCCCATCTGCTTTCTGAACTAGGTTGTGGTTGGATATTGAGGAGGAGATGTATCGTGTGTGCTGACTTGCCCCCTTGCCTCAGTGATTTCCCTCCCTAAGTCATTGACAACTATGTTTCAAATTGGGAAAAGAGAATTGAAAAAGATTGATAAGTTTTTGTTGAAAAGCCTTGATGAGGAAAAGTGAAATTGTTACTGAAAAAATGATGTGATATGATGAGATGATGCTAAGATATGATGATGCCATGAGATTATTTATTATTTGCTTATCTGCTTTGTTTATTTAAAGATGGTATATGCATGTTTAATCTTAATGTGATCCCTCTGAGTAAGTCCATGTCGTCGACGATTTATTCGTTCAGATCACTTACTCTCTCTTTTTCTTTCTTGTGTACCCTTCTTCTTTGGTTGGCAACTAGATGGCGGACCACACCTTGAGGCTGGTTATGTCTCCTCTCATGGGGGATAATGGACTAGGACTGCTAAAGGATAGATTCGAGAAGGACCCTGTCGACGACGCGTAGTATTGGTCTTAGTTATTTTGTTTTATTTCAGTCTAGTAAGGCAACCCTTCTGATAAAACTGATGTAATCCCTATATGTGACTGGGAAGTTTATTTCATGTCGTGTGTATTTCTTTGGTTAAGTGTTTTGGTGGATAATGATCATGTTTGTCGAAAACAATTTTATTATGAAGCAATGCAAAGGATGTTTGTTTTATTCCGCAATTACAAATGTTGTATTTTTGGGGTGGTGATGTAATGTGACACTTCGTTTTGGTAAAAGAATTTTTAATGTGACACTTCGTATTTTTAAAGAAGTTTTATACCATATCAAGGCACTTCTTCCCTAAAGTAATTAATGATCATTGAAAATTGGTATATGACTTTATAAATAGAGACAAAATAAAAGTGTCAAGAGGGCTTTATATTTAGGGAAGAAGTTAGTAACTTATTGACAAGAAGTTAATAATTATTTTTGAACCCAACCACTTTAACAGAGGGTGAAAAGTTAATGATTTCTAGAAAAAAGTTATTAACTCCTTCTCGTAAATTAAGTTATTTTAGTGATTTTACTTAAATTAAAAATGAGTAAATGATGAAAGAATTTGATATTTTTAGACTAAAATATCTTCATTTAATAATAGGAGAGAGAGTAGTTGTAACACCCTAACTTAATTAAAACTCTAACTACCCCGATTTAATTAGTGACTTGAAAATTTCATTTTTTAAAACCATTTAAACTTATAAAAATCTCTGTCAAATCGGACAGAGTTTCCTTTGTTTTACAGATATTCCAAAAATATGAGTTGCCTTGAAAACCTGCTTAACATTGTTATATAACCAGCAGTATGCGCAAAATACAAGTCAGTTCAATACATTCTAGTACATCGTTTCCAAAATAATAATAAACAAGTTTTAAAATAGTTTAATCTCCCAAAAGATAATACATCACATTTATTTACATCAAAAACCAAAGTTTAACTTTGCGACTCCACATACTATCACACCCCTAATATTCACACTCCACGTTGTGGAGTGTGTCCCTGCTCGGCCACGGTTAGTGCATGCTCCGCTTCGGTACCTGTAAAAATATATCAAGAAGGGTAGCATTACACAGAACTTAGAAATATAGCTTCTACAAAAGCATAGAAATAAACCAAGGACCTACCCTACACCATACTAAACAATCACACTCCACTTCACTTTCCTCTTATACGACTCAACATTTCCCTAAGTTTTCAGTTACATACTTTCCCTATGCTTTTCAAGTCTTTCTAATACTTTCCATTCATTCCCACACCTTTCGGCGGGTTATTATTTCCATTTATTCGCACACCACAAGGGCGGGTTCTATTCACATCTACTCACGCCATATAGGCGGGTCCATCATTTCACATTATCACGCTCCCGAAGGGAGGGTCCATATCATGCATCTATCCACTCCTCTGAGGAGGGTCCATAAATCATATACATATCCACTCCTATAAGGAGGGTCCATCAATCACGCTCCGTAATGGAGGGTCCATTATATACACGCTCCGTTAAGGAGGGTCCATTATATACACGCTCCGCTATGGAGGGTCCATTATATACACGCTCCGTTAAGGAGGGTCCATTATATACACGCTCCGCTATGGAGGGTCCATTATATACACGCTCCGCTATGGAGGGTCCATTATATACACGCTCCGTTAAGGAGGGTCCATTATATTTATACACGCTCCGTTAAGGAGGGTCCATTATATTTATACAAGCTCCGTTAAGGAGGTTCCATTATAATTCCACACTCCACTTGGGGAGGGTCCATATAGATTATACATATTTCCACTTCCATAGGAAGGGTCATTCATAAACATTATCACATTCTCACTCCCTTTGGGAGGGTCATTATACATTAATCATTATTCACATCATAAATTCACCCTTTCACATTCCTATATTCACACCTCAATAGGTGGGTTCTTCTCACATTAACCATATAATTCCATTGTTCAAGTATTCACTCACTTTCATCTCATTCCCTATATAATTTCTATTCAATTCATTGCACACTTTAGCACTCATAGCCCATTTTAGCCACAAATGCCCCTTTGTGTTATTAATTCACTTTCATACACATTTATCACTCACATTATTTATTTATCACTAAGTCAACATTTTCCCCTAGTATTCATTTATCATCTTCTCTTAACATACATTCTTCTATATTTTCCATACATAGTTTCCATCATCTTCCCGAATTAAAACCAGTCTATCGTTAACACTTCCCCTTTTCTTTACCTATCTCATAATTATCCCAATAATATAATATTTCATTCCTTCCACAATCTCCATATCTTTTCAAGCTTACCACCAGTCTCTAATTATTTTTACTCTATCATTCACCCTTAATTTCCTTTATAACTTTCTTATGGTTCATCAACTAATTATTCTCATTACTCTCAAATTATATAGTTACCTAGTCCATTATTAACTTTTTTATCCATTATCACAAATTTTACTTGCATCTCCTTCTATTTTCCATTAATTATTTCCTTTAATTTCATTATCAAATACCCTAAGGTTTTTATGCTATACTCCCTCTCTACCCCTAGCCATCACTATAACTAAAGAGAATCTACTTCCTAAGCTAAGGTAATACGAACCCTCTTACCTTCTTAAGAGGTGATGATGAATTCAAGCTCTAGCTTCTTGATCCTTGGTATGTGAGTTCCTTGCCCTTGACTTGGTTTTGATTGGAGGCATGAAACAAAGTCCTATAAATTCATGAGTGCAAGAACCCTAAGGATTTAAACTCAATTTCAGGGAACTAAGGAAAGTTGGAATGGAAAGGAAATTAATATATGGCATGAAGTTTGACTTACCCCAACAATGGTGGAAATTGAAAACCAAGAAGAATGGAAGGAGGGAGTAATTCGTGAATCAAGGGAGAAGGGAGGAATGAGCTCTCATCCAACTTCCATGGTGCAAGACTTGGTGGGTGTGTTTGATTTTGGGTTTGGGGTGCCCAAGATCAAGTGTTTATGGTGGATTTGTGGTGGGAGTGTGTTGGAGATGGAGAGAAAATGGGTGAAGAGATGATGTTGATGATGGAATGTGAGGAGTGAGTGGTGTTCTTGTTGTTGGGTGTTTGTTTTATGCCATGAGAAGGAAGATCGGACGGCTGGGGCTGGGCAACTTGGTGCCCAAGTTCAGATCCAACGCACCAGATCTGGTGCTGCTGGTCGCGCGCGCCTGGTTGGATCATTGGCGCGTCTGGTGCATCTGGTGGAGTCTGGCGCGCCAGATCGTGTGTCATGGTGCGTCTGATGTGCCTGGGGCGCGCCTGGGCGAGCTGGTGCCTCGCCTGGGCGGGAGATTCAGCACCAGCACCAAGCTGGTGCATGGCTGATGCGCCAGAAAGAAAAATGGTGCGGTCAGGAGGGATTTCTGGTGCGCCAATGTGCAAGCTGGTGCGGCTGGTGCGGATTTTGGCTCGCCTGGGCGAGTTGGTGCCTCGCCTGGGCGGGTTTTTCAATGTCTGGTGCACCAATGAACAGTGCACCCGCCTGGGCGCATGGCTGGTGCGCCTGGGCGAGTTCCAGGGTTTCCAACCTTCGATTCGCCGTAACTTTTTCGTTAACCGTCGGATCGGGCCCAACTTTTTAGACATGCTTCTCTACCTCATAAACTTCACATCCAACGGTGGAATTTATTTTCTTAGCTTCCTATAATAAATTTCTAATTTTCTCTTTTCGGTCGATTTATAACATCGAAAACGCCGATTTAACTCCCGATTTCGCTTATATGACTTTGCCCAAAGCCATAAATGCCTTCTATACAACTCCTAGGTCCTATAATCACCACTCACATATCTAGCAAAATTCATTAAGTCACTTTTCCAATTTTTCTAAGGTTTTTAATCAATAATCCAATTTAAAATAACGTTTGGGATGTTACAGTAGTTATAAATGTATACAGTTTATATTGAGGAGAGATAAAGAGATTGATGGTGAAAAAGATGAAATAATAAATAGGGATATACTTGGAAAAAGAAGTATAAATGAGTATTGAGTTTCTAAATAAACTTGACTTATGAGACAAAACTAAATTGCTAAAAAGACTTAATTTATGGGACGGAGGGAGTAATAATTACTCTCTCCGTTCTTATTTACAAGTCACTTTTTTGAAGGTGTTTTTGTTTCTGAATATAAGTCATTTTATAATATCTCAGCAGTATTAAATAATCTATACTAAATGCTCCCTTTGGCTCGAATTAAAAGCAAATCCAACCACTTTTACACTTATTAAGGAGGTTAGTTGATTGTATTTAATTTTCTCAAATTTATAAAAAAATAGAGGTATTTTAGGAAAGTAGTATTGGGAATGAAAAAAAATTAATTAAGATTACAATTTTCTAGAGATGTTTTAGGAAGGTGGCTTTGAGAATGAAACAAAATTTAATAAAGTTAATTAATTTTGCTTATATTTTAAATCAAGAGAAGTATGTTCTTTGTTGCTTATAATTCGAGCCGGAGGGAGTATATCCCTAATAATTATACATATATTTCACATTAAAAAAACCTTTTTGCTTTTCCCTTAATAATATCTACATCAATATAAATTGTAGTATTTAATTTTATGTAGATGTAGTTTTGGAAGTTTGATATATTTTTTTTGGTAACTTTGAGAATGATAATTACTCCTTCCTGTTTTTTCATAAGAAAAAAAGGCACTTCAGTAATACTCTTTCGGATCCTATTTATAAGACCATTTTGGAGTTTTTCACTTCCACCAAGAAAAATGATTAAAATTGTTAGTGACATTGGAAATATGAAAATTTGGTACACTTTTTCAAAACTACCCGTATAATTATTATTGAAAATTTAAAAAGTGTTGACTTAATAGGAGTGTTTAATTTGTGGAAAGAAGTAATAAAATTCTATTAACAATTGAAATGGGGTCTTATAAATAGGACCGGAGGGAGTATAAGCAAAAATTAACTAACTTTCTATTCACAATATAATCATTCTTAAAATATATCTTCATAATGTGGTTGAGCCAATTAATTTTTGTTTAATTCCCAACGTAAATTTGCTAAAATAGTCTATTTTTTTATGAATTTGAGAAAATTAAATAGACTTAACTAACTTCCTTAATATGTACTCCCTCCGTCCCTTAATATAGGGAAGAATCTTGGTAGAATCGAGGTCCCTTTTTTATAAGTCGTTTTAGAATATCTAAGTAGTATTAAAGAGTTTATTCCAAATACACCCTTCGTAATTGCATATGAGTGATAGGGTAATAATTACAATAGAGAGAGAAATGAATATAGTTGTAAAATTTTAAATAGGAGTAATCTTATAATGACAACATATTTTTTTGATAAATTTGAGAGTAATAATTACTTTTCTTAATTTGTGTGAATTAGGTAAAAGTGACTTATATCGAGAAACAGAAGGAGTATAATGTAATATTTAATTTCTTTGCTTTAGAATATAAGAAAAAAATTATGGTTTAAATACTGTCTTTGGTTTATTTACACTAGCGTGCCGAGTCGTCCCGCATTCCCATTATCGTGTTTTTATCGCAAAAGTTCTTTATAGTAGAATTATGTATTGAAAAATAGGTCTTTATAAATGTAATTTATATATTAAAGATGTTAATTTTCGTGTAATTAGTTATCAATAATTATATGCATTTTTATTTGTCATGCTCCATACTATCTCATAAATTTCAACGTAGTTGCAAAGAAAAAATATAATATTTAATATTTCCAATAAGCATGCATAAATAATAAAAGGATGAGAAAGAAAGGTTGTACCGTGAATGTAGAGCTTTTTTTTTTGCGGCCTGTTATTCGTTAGCTATTGTTTGTTGTTTATTAGCTAATTTAGTTTCATAATGTCTATTTATATTTGACTTGATACATTATAGATTAATGTAGTTGATTAGATAGATGCTTATACTCACCCCTAAGAGATGAGGTTAACAAAACCAATTGTAATCACCAAAGGTATGGTTATCTTAAATTTTTTTGTTAAAGAATATTTTCCAATTAAACTTATCCTTTTTAGATATTGGATAACATAAAAAAAAGCTTATATAATTACGGAAATTATGATTATTTTTATCACAACTATAAATTTAATTCTTTAATAATAACTTTATCATATTTTTTATTTCAATATATTTTTTTTTGTCAAAATATCAAAGTTTTTTTTTAAATAACAAACATAACAACATACAGAAGTTTAATAAAAACAACTCTATATTTAATTTTATTTTTTTTGCAACAAGTTTATTTTTATTTTCAAATTTTCAGTGATTACCAAATGTACTTTTTAGATTCTTATCCTTAACCCTTTTTTTTTCTCTTAACCTTAATAGATGAGGTTAAAAAAATCAATTATAATCACCTTTGTCATGGTTATACTTATACTTTTTAGATTCTTATTCTTAACCCTTTGAGATGAGGTTAAGAAACCAATTGTAACCACAAAAGATATGGTTATCTTAATTTTTTTTGGTAAAAGATATTTCCCAATTAACTTTTTTATAATAACTTTATCATATTTTTTATTTCAATTTTTTTTAAATAACAAACATAACAACATACGGAAGTTTAATAAAAACAATTGTATATTTATTTATTTTTTTTGCAACACGTTTATTTTTATTTTCAAATTTTCAGTGATTACCAAATGTACTCTCTAGATTCTTATCCTCAACCTTAATAGATGAGGTTAAAAAAATCAATTATAATCACCTTTGTCATGGTTATACTTATACTTTTTAGATTCTTATTCTCAACCCTTTGAGATGAGGTTAAGAAACCAATTGTAACCACAAAAGATATGGTTATCTTAATTTTTTTGGTAAAAGATATTTCCCAATTAACTTTTTTATAATAACTTTATCATATTTTTTATTTCAATTTTTTTTGTTTTTTTTAAATAACAAACATAACAAACGGAAGTTTAATAAAAACAACTATATATTTAATTGGCTTATTTAACTCTTTGGTCCCTGAACTTAGGTGTTCTTTTGGAATTGGTCCTTAAACATTTTTTTCGATGGTTTGAGTCCCTAAACTTTCTTCAAATTTTGGAAATGGTCCTTTCATCACTTAAATGATGATATGACTGAGGTCATGTCACCTCACCTTCGCCACATCGATAGGTAACGTGTCAGATGATGTCACGTGAATCTTTTAAATTTAAAAAAATTTAAATTTAATAAAAATAATTAAAATTGTATTTTTTTTAAAGAAAATTGAATCTTCTAATAATTTTAAAAAGAAATTATTTTTTTAATAAAAAAAATCATGTAGTGTCATGTGACGCTACATAACACATCACTCGTCGTTATTGTGAAAGTGACGTGGCATGTCGTCGACTATATCATCATTTAAGTGACGAAAGGATCATTTCCAAAAATTGAACAAAGTTCAGGGATCCAAAGGATCGAAAAAAAAGTTTAAGGACCAATTTCAAAAGAGCACCTAAGTTCAAGGACTAAAATGTCAATTAAGCCTATTTAATTTTTTTTTGCAACACGTTTATTTTTATTTTCAAATTTTCAGTGATTACCAAATGTACTTTCTAGATTCTTATCCTCAACCTTAATAGATGAAGTTAAAAAAATCAATTATAATCACCTTTGTCATGGTTATACTTATACTTTTTAGATTCCTATTCTTAACCCTTTGAGATGAGGTTAAGAAACCAATTGTAACCACAAAAGATATGGTTATCTTAATTTTTTTTGGTAAAAGATATTTCCCAAATAACTTTTTTATAATAACTTTATCATATTTTTTATTTCAATTTTTTTTGTTTTTTTTTTGCTAAATATCGAAGTTATGAATTTTTTTTTAAAAAAAATAACAAACATAAACACGTTTATGATACGGAAGTCTGTATATTTTTTTTTGCAACACGTTTATTTCCCATTTAACTTTTTTATAATAACTTTATCATTTTTTTAATTTCAATTTTTTTTTTACTAAATATCAAAGTTGTTTTTATTTAATAACAACCATAACAATACTCATGGCTTACGTAGTTTAGTAGAAGTTTTTGAGGCAGTTATGTTATAGAATAACGGCTTAATTATGTTACAAGTCCCTGAAGTTTGGGATGCTTTTGCCAGATACCCTTATACTTTTTTTTTAATGTCTAACTCCCTGAAGTTACTTCTGGGTTTGTCATATACCCCTACCAATTCTGGCCAAATTTGATTACATGTAACATCAGAATCCTAATCTGACGCAAGAGGTTGGTCATGTGGTGCCGCGTGATGTCACACTGGCGATGACGGCCTTTCTTTTCAATTCTTTTATTTCTTTTTTTATTTAACTAAAAATATAAAAATATTAAGTTTTTTAGTTTTTTAAAGTTTTGGAAAAAAGGATCTTCGCCCACGTGGCACCAGGTGTTTAACCTCCTGCGTCTGATCAGGATTCCGATGTTACATGTCAGCAAAATTGACCAGATTTGATAGTAGGGGTACATGACAAACCCAGAAGTAACTTCGGGGACTCAGACATTGGAAAAAGAAGAATAAGGGTATCTGACAAAAATACCCCAAACTTCAGGGACTTGTGACATAATTAAGCCTAAAATAACTGTAACTCGCTACCAGCACTCGTGTGTTTACTAATTCCGACTCAATTACATGTACATTCTGAAGCAGCATTAGAGTACCTTAAAGCTTAAAGCTTCCACCTCCAGCGGAAGCCTTGTGACCAAATCTACCAAGTGGTGCAGAACTGCAATTTATCCGCTGTAAATATGTGGAAAAATTCTATCATTCTTTCTTCCATTTGAGTGTATGTGTTCAAGTTCTGGTTTTAATTCCTCGCTGCGTGGTTCAACACTTCTGCTGATAATAGTTTTAGGTACTATTCTTTCTTGCTGATAACACTTTGCAAGATCTTGCATCGGTGGTATCAATCCTATGAAATTGTTCACTGATATCAATCCTTCCCCTCCTTCTCCAATCTTCAACTTCCACATGATCCTTCTCTTTGATTTTCTACTGAAACAACACAACTCAATTCAACTCAACCACATACACACATATATATATATATATACATACATACATACATATATACACATCAGTATCTTGGTATCAATATCATCCTTCAATTAACTCACATGAATGCTTGCATAAATTAAAAAAATTATTAATTAACTAACTCCACCCATTTAACTAACTCCACCGGCTTAAAAGCCTCACGGATTTGTATTGATTATTCCATTTTCCGAATCTGATCTGGATTATACAACGCAACTGCAAAAAAAAAAAAAAAAAAAATTAAAAAATAAAACACTGAAAAATCAACACGGAATCGTTTAATCATTGAAGAAGAAAGTAAAGTGTTAGAGTGAAATAAGTGACTTACTATTGCGGGAGACGTTACCGGAGGAAATATAAAGAGAAGCATAAAGAGAGCGAGGAACGAAGAGAGCAACGACAATGTTGAAAAAGCAAATTAAGAGAGTGGTTTTCTTGTATGAACAAATCCACTTCCCACCCAGAAAAATAAGAATTGAACGCTAGTTGAAGAAAAATAAGAAGAAGAGGAAGAAAAGTAATTATTTGGTATGTAGTTGTAGACAAATTTAAAGCAACCACCCAGAAACCACCCATATTATAAGAAACTGCTTGGTTTATGAGTAATTATCTTTGTTTGTTTTGGTGATTTATTGATTTCTGTTTTTTTTTCTTAATCTCTCTCATCAGCCAACAAAAGCAATCTTGGAGAAAGTGGTGGTTGCACTTGGGAAGGAAAAGAATGCTGGTGAGAATAATCAATGTTGACAACTCGGATTTAATCATATTTTCTTTTCTTTTGTATGTTATGAATGTTTAGTTTTAGTTTTACTAGAGTTTACATGATAGAATATGGTTTGGAAGCTATTCATATAAAGTTATAAACTGAATTGTTGTTGGATGCTTTGGTTCTGTGTGGTGCTTAAATTTCATGAAGATATATAATGCACCCTATATGTTCGATAAAATGAATGAACCTGTATATTTGTGCCATTGAGTTTGAAAGTATCCGTTTTCTGGTATTAATCTCATAGGTTTCATGATTCAATTTATGCCAACTAGCCCATTTTGACTAAACATGGGGAAGTGATCCTCTTTACCAAATTCAAGTAAGTTTTCTTTTAATTTCAGTTTGTCTCTCTTTCACGTAAGGGAAGGTTGATTACACCTTTCCTGCAAAATAAACAACCCAGTTATCTGAATTTACATTTTTCAGCTCAAGTTTGTGTTGCAGTTATCTTTAGTCCATTTTCCCACTTATCATGTCAATCGAGGCAGGAAGTTTTTCGAAGGATGGAAATCAAGCTTCTGGCAACAGTGAAAACAGAGCTGATCTCCCAATTCAAAAAGTGCTTAATTAAGTTGCCTTTGTTCTTTAGACTAGCATTTTATTATATTTGTTTTATATATGTTACATAAATGAGCATGTCATTGGTTTTTAAGGTATCTTACTTGAATTTGTAGAAGGATTAGGAATTTTACTCATAAAAGTGCCCTGGCCTGTTACATAGGGTCTAGCACTCATGAGGAATGTGGCATTGGGGTAGTAGGATTTTGTTTTAAGAAGAACATTAGAGGTTTGTCCAGGTGTGATTAGAATAGTGTTAGTCTCAAATGGTTTAACATAAATTGCATCTACATCAACTACTGTGAGGGTGTGATTTGCAATGCTGAAGAAGAGTTCATCATTGAGTGCAGCATTGATCAAACGGAGAAGGTATGTCTTTCCAGGTTTCACCTTTAGCTTGAATGTATCTGCCAAAGATTAATATTTTTGCATGAATCATGTTAGCTGTATGACCAATTCGAGCATCTTTCCTAACAACTTTATTTTTTGTAATGTTTAGTGCATGTACTTTATATTAAAAAAAAAAATCAAAGTTGTCCAAAATGTTATGGATAACAGTTGTTCACAAAAAATTTCAGTTTTGAATTGAATCATAGATATCCAAATTGAATCCATAAGGATGGGAAAAATTAATATGTATTTGTTTAAGGTATTTTACTTGGTTTTTAAGGTATTTTACTCTGCACAATAACAACACGAGATTGAGTGATCTTTAGTACCAGCCACCATACTAAAGTAAATCACCCTCCCAACAAATTTGCCATACTCTGCTCATAGCAAAGGATGAGGTTGTTAAGGATGCTGCTGAACCAAAAAATAAAGAAAAGAAAGGGGCTTTGAAGTCACTTCAACTCATTGATGCAATTCTTCTATCTGAGATGGGCTAATTAGGTGCAAGGGACATGTTAGCTTTAGTTGACATAGTGGTAAGCTGATGTTGTTTTGTATGATTATGCGTTGTGTTTGCCTTCAATATTTTGATGTTGAATGCGCCATAATTTAATATGTATTGATTGTATTAAAGTATTCATCATGGTATTTAGCTCCATCAATTCATAAGTGAGATTATAATCAATTTTTTCCTGATGTGGAGCCTTTCCTTGCCACCTGCAAACATATTAACCAGATTATCAATTTATGGATTTGAAGTTTTATTTGTTATGATTACCCTGCTTGACATTAACCAGAGGCATTTATGGTGCTGACCATATAATAACATGATATTTTTATTACTAAGGCTCTATATCCAGTTATATTTATGTGGGGTGGGTTTATGGAAAATTAGAAAAAGGAAGGAATTTGGAAGATTAGAAAAAATCAAAGAAATTATTGTTTTTGGATATAAAATTTATCTTAAAAAAACAAAATAAAAATTAGTTATTTTTAAAATATAAAATTTAAGTCATGATAACAAATTTTAATCAATTGTTTGTTAATCAAATTTAAGTCATGATATGAAACCTTTAATAATTTCACGTTTAAATTAGGGGCTTCGCGTAATGGCCCCGTGCATCGCACGAGCTTGCTTACTAGTTTTATTTTAATACAGAGTCATGTTGGATAGATTAGTTAGTAGTGTCCTAGTTTTTATCTTATATACTCCCTCGATTTTTTATTATCTCTCCTTCTTTGGACATATTTTTTGTTTTCTTTTTATCTGTCCTTTGAGGATTTCAAAGTGTAATAAATGTTATTTTATATGTTTATCCTTATTTAATATGTCTTGGTTTATGTAAGTAGTGGAGAAAAATTAATGATAACATAGAGAGAAAGGGAATAGTGTGTGGGAAAAAACATAATTAATATATTGGAAATCTAAATAATGATTAGATTTCTTAAAGGTTGTGTTTTGTTTGAAATAAGATAGATAGATAGAAACAAAGGAAGTATAAGATTATTTTAGGGAAATTTGCATCCTCCAAAAAAATGAAATAAATTTGTTAGTGATATTGGAGTTATAAACATTTAATACTCCCTCCGTCCAAGTTACAAAATTCAAAAGTTAAAAAATTAAGGAAACATGCATTTATAATTATCAAACAATTCATTTAATGCATTTTGCATGGATCAACTAATCACAATTCAAAGTTTACAGTTTTTAAATTTTTCATTAATTATTTTAACTATAGTGAGGGACAAAAAATTTAGTCATTTTTTACCATCCTTGTGGGACAGAGGGAGTATATATATTTTTTTTAAAATTATCCTTATACTAATTGTGATTGAGATTCTAAAAAGTGTTGACTTAATAGGGTTGTTTTTGAAAATAATAAATTAAATATTATTGAAAATTAAAAAGAGATCTTACAAATAAGACCAAATTTTTTTACCTAAAAATGCCTTATAAATAAGACCGAAGAAGTATTTATTTAGTATAGAATAGATTATTTAGCGGTAATAAATGAATTCATTTATTTTATTTTTAAATTGTATGGTACCAAAATAATCTTAGGATCCATTTAAAATATGGGTCTTACTAACAAGTGTCCTCAGTCCACATTATTGCTTCTTTCGGAAATCTCAAAAACCACATTTTCCAATGGTTTTTCCACTACTTATAGCATTCTTCTTAAAAAATATCAGATAAATTGAAAAAAGAATTATGACTTGTTATGAATTAATGAAAATGAGAAGACAAAAAAGATTGAGGGAGAAAAGAGAAGTAGGGAGAAATTGTAGGAAAAGAGTTTATCCCTATTTTATAGGAAAAGATGAAACTCTATCATGAATTTGTTTCAACTAAAGATAAACATAAAGTAGGGATAAACTCAAACTATGATAGAGTCATCCACTTATTAGATAAATGCAAATTGTTCATAACACTCCCCCTTGGATGACTATTAAGAGAATATGCCTCTTTAAAAACCTTCCTAAGAAAAACCATATGATAAAAATTAGTGAAGGAAATAGAGTAAACAATTCTTCTTACACAATTGGATGTTGCCTCATTAAAAACTTTGTCAGGAAAACCCATCGGGAAAAAACCGTGACTAAGGGAAAAAGAGTGCAGTGCGTATTTATTTCTCCCCCTGATGCGAACAATGATCTTTGAGATATTACATTATTACCTTCGCAGCATAGGTTTCATGATATACCAAAATTTCATTAAATATTTCATTTGTAATTCAAGACAATAAAAATTAGTTCCTTACAAATCCTTCATCTCAAACTTTTTCTTTAAGCAATTTTTAACCTTTGGAAACTGTTATGGACCTAAAATAGAATTATACTTTAGTAAACCGGGTTACCGGTAATAGAGGCCCAGTAAGAGTCCTGGACCCCGAGAAACCGGTTTACTGGTATTAGACGCCCTTTAAGGACCCAAGTCTTCACGAAGTCGGTTTATCGGTATAAAAGGCTCTTTATGGGCCTAATACCCCTTTAACAGGGTTACCGATATTGGAGACCCTCTAAGGGCCCCAGACCTCACGAAACCGGTTTACTGGCATAAAAGGCTCTCTAAGGGCCCAATACCTCTTGAAACCGGTTTATCGGTATAGGAGGCTCATTAAGGGCCCAAATCCTCCACTTAACCAGATTAACAAAAGAGAAGCTTTGTGGTTGATAAGCATAGAGAGGGAAGATTTCCTCTACCTCGTGATACCGATATAACGGTTACTAACAAAGGAGGAAAGTTAAGCAGCTTCACCTAGGATCCTCTGAGCATTAAGACACCCGCCATAAAGTACCTGCCGTTAGTGGGAATCCAGCAAAAGGCATCAATAGGGAGAATATGCAACGGTAAGGGGGGAGCAGTGTCTATAAAACCACAAAGGGGGTAACTAGGTAGGTACCTTACCCACTCACACAAACACACACCACACCCAAGTAAACGACAATAAAGCTGGTATCCTGGAAATCAGGGTGCCATTCTTTAGTCTGAAAGCAACAAGTAGAAGAATTGGACACTTGACCGTATAGTTCAAGTACCAAAGATTCTACGACAGATCATAAGCGACCACAGTGGGAGCGAGAAATATATTCCCACCACTTTTTGAGATAAGATGGATAACCGGTCACAGGGAGAACGTATGGAAGTCAGTCACCATAGTGTGGAAGACATGAGGAACCACTTAAGTGGGGGATGAGTTCCCCCACAGCAAAGTGATTTAAGGGAGCATTTGAGCGAAGGAAGAAGACGTAGAGAGGCTGAGCGGTCCAAGCATGAAAATCCCCCTCAAAATGATCAGGATAAATCGCGACAAAGGCCCCCCACTAGAGGAGGCAGCCCCTCGCATTCCAGTCATGAGAGTAGAGGATCGTCCGATGGACGTTCACATAAAAAACCAAATTTAGAGATGGAGCTGACTCGTCTTCGGAAACGCCTAGATGCGCAGGATAAGCTGATGAAAGAGTTGAAGAAAGGAGCAACGTCCTTCCAACCAAATAACGAGTTTGAGGTTGATCCCGTGGAGGAAGAACAGCAGGATCATCCCTTCTCTGAGCAAATAATGAGTTTCCTGATGCCAGAAAATCTTAAGGCCCCGACCAACGTGGATTATTACTTTGGAAATTCTGATCCCCAAGAGCACATAGACAGTTTCCTGGTGGCGATGTCCTGTCAAGGGGCTAAGGATACGTACAAGTGCCTCACTTTCCCTCTAACTCTGAAAAAAGCAGCATTACGCTGGTATTCAAAGCTGGAACCCAATTCAATCAGATGTTGGAAGGACTTGGCGGCAAAGTTCCTAGGCCATTTCACCACAAGCAAGGCACAACCAAAATCGGAACACCACTTGTCCCATATTAAGAAAGGAAAAGACGAATCACTGAGGGACTTCCTCACTCGGTTCAATTCAGAACATCTGTCTATCAGTGACATCGAAGCCTCTGTGGCACTTCACTTGGTGATGAGGGCTTTGAAACCTGGTGAATTCACTAATCATTTGGTAAGGCACATGACTAGGACCATGGATGAAGTCATGGAAGGGCAGAGAAGTACATCAATCTTGAGGAATACCAGAAAGCCTAGGATAATTACGTCCCTAGAGGATTTGGTAAGAAGAAGGATGCTGGGCGAGGAGATTCAGGGGGTAGGAAACCAGAAGGTAAATATGACGAGTACACACCCTTGAATGCTTCAAGATCTCATATTCTCCGAGAAGTTATGAATGCAGAGCTAATGGAGGTGGACAGACCACCCTCGCTGAGAAGGCCACCAACGAAAGAAAACTAAGGTAAGAGATGTAGCTTGTTGGAAACCAACAAGAGGCCTAACAATCGAGTAGAGGGGGGGTGAATAGGAGATTGAAAGTGATATGGTAATTTTTCAATTTCTTGAAAATAGTTTGAATTGTTGTTCTCGGTTTTAAACAAAATTCAAGCTCTATCCGAGCAGACACGGTTAATTGATTAACCAAACAGATAAACAGAAAGGTTAATTGATTAACTGAGCTGCCGAGCAAACAATGTTAATTTTTTAACCAGATGAATAAACTGGTTAATCGGTTAACATAGATTCTTCAAGGCTAAGCTTTCCGAGCAACACTCAAAAACCGAGTTATCACAGAGTAAATTAAAAGCTTGATGCTCAAGTCAGCGGATAACCAGTCAAGCAAGCCGAGCAATAAGAAAGCAGTAAAGAAATAGAACTTAACACCACAGATTTATCCTGGTTCACTCTCACCCTGAGAGCTAGTCCAGTCCCCTCTAAAAACCTTTTAGAGAGCTTTTACTAAAAATCGATTTTTTGGGTTACAAAAGGATTTACAAGAGACTGCCCCTCCAAACCTATTCAGTCAACCGAGTTTACCAAACTCGTGACAACCTACCCACGACAAATCGATGACCAAAGAACCTCTTTGGAACCTTTTCACCACTGAAAAGCTTTCTCGATCAGAGAACAACTTTCCACTCCAGCAAATACAATGAACAAGATTTATGAATAAGAATGGCTCTAATTCGAAACACTCTTTGAATGAGTATGAAAGTATGAAGTTCAAGAGTGAGTCGATTTTGTGAAGGGGAAATCACAGAAAAGAAATGTGTTGAACTTAGAGTTTGGATTTGAAAGATTAAACTCTCTAAGTTCTTGTGAAAATTCAAATGATCTTTTTCTTTTCTGTGAGTTTGATTCTGCTTTGTTTTTGAAAGAGAATGAAAATGAGTTGCAACGAAAATTGTTTCAAGAAAAAATGTCTATGTAACTGTTGAAAGCACCCCTATTTATAGTCTCTTTTGATTTTCAGAAAAGAGAGAGAAAGAGCCGTACGGAAAAGGCATTTCTCAGTTTTTCCAGAAATGAGAAAAGGACGGTTGTACGGAAAAGCCATGGGGTTTTCAACGGCTACATTTTGACAGCAGAGCAGTGATGTTGACTCTTCACCAACCTTTGATTTTAACTCATTTTGAATTTCAAACTTGTTACTGTGTTGGAGTTAAAACTTAAAAACTTCTACCCAGACTCAACGGTAATAAAAAGTACGGAACAGCTGAGCAGAGTCTGAAGGTTGAAGAGGATGCGTTGTTGAAGAGTGAACAGAGACAGTCGAGCTTGAGCTTCGTTCGAGCCTGGTCTGAAATTGGTGTTGCCGAGCCTTTAGTTTTGTTTGAGCTTGGTCTAAGATTTGTGTTGCCGAGCCTTGAGCTTTCCTCGGCAACCAGACTTGAAACTAACAGATCCAAGCTTTGTTCTTTGCTCAGGGTGCGTATTCAATCCGAGCTAATTTGATCTTTCTTATGCTGTGGCTTAGTTCAATGTTCAAAGCCTTCTAAGCGTGTTCCGAGCTGATCAATATCCGAGCGTACTGTCTTGAAGTGAAGAGCTGAGCTTTCAAACTTGGATGAACTTTCGCCGTGATCAAGAGCCAAGCTCAATCTGAGCTGAAACTTCAGAAGCAGATATCCGAGCTTCTGCCTTTGGCGGAATGCATGCGCAGAACTAAGTCTGACGCTTTTGACATTGACCCCACGTCGAGCTCTAATTAACCTGACATTATCAACATCATTGATTCTGTCGAGCGTATATATTTGACATCATCAAAAACTCTTTGATTCTACATAGCTGGCATGGTGGATATGGACATACTGATGATGAATGTGTCCAACTCAAAGATGTGCTAGAAACATGTACTGATCATAAGAGGAAAGTTGAGTAGGTATGTCCGATTTTCTAGAGGGGTACCCAATGAGCGTAACCCTAGAAGAAGGACAAGGAGTCCGGTCAGGAGGATAACCAGGAGTCTAGACAGGAGGAGAACCAGAAGTCCTGATAGGAGGAGAACCAGGAGTCCAAACAAGAGGAGAACCAGAAGTCTTGATAGGAGGAGAACCTGTTCACCATCACAAAGGGATAGAATCCTGAAACAAGCTCAAACCAGGAACTCATCAGCCAAAAGAGAAGGTAAAAATGATACTGGTAATGAGGATTTATAATTAATCACAACCATTGCAGGAGGTTTTGCAGGGGAAAGTGAGTCTATCACCTCTTAAAAGCGGCAGCTAAAGCTAGCAACAATGGCTGTCGCTTCTTCCAGCAAACAGAAAGTGTTTCACCCCCCATCATGTTCACTGAAGCAGACTTGGAAGGAGTCATTCCCGAGCATAATGACCCGTTGGTGGTAACAGGGATAATTGACAGGTTCCGCGTCTGTAGAATGATGGTGGATCAGGGAAGTTCTTCAGATATTATGTTCTCTGAGCTTTTTGACCGTTTGAAGTTGAAGCCCCAGGACCTCCGCCCCTGTCAAAAGGAGTTAATCGGTTTCACCGGAGATATTATCAGATCTAGGGGGTACATAGACATCAGGCTAACATTGGGAACACCTCCTCGATGTAGGACCGAGAAAGTGTGCTTTGCGGTTGTAGATTGCCCATCAGTTTATAATGCATCTTAGGGCGCCCCACCTTGAAGGCATTTCAAGCGGTTGCTTCTCCTCTCCACATGGCTATGAAGTTCCCAGGAGAAAAGGGTTCGGTTATCACTGTTCGAGCATATCAAATGCAAGCAAAAACCTACTACATAGCCTGTTTGAAAGCCACCAAGGAGGATGCAAGGAAACAAGCACAAATAAAGAAAGTAAAGGCCCCTGCTTTCCTATTTTCTGGAAACAATGATAGGAAAGAGAATAAAAAATCCTTGGAATGCAGCTAAACTTCGAATCTACTACAGTTGAAAGCCCCTTTAGAGTGGATTGATAAGAGAAAGCAGTTTTTGGGATATTTTAATTCCAGTAAGCTAAGGCCTTTTGACCCACTGTTGTCTTTAGTCAGTGTGCATGCTTTCTTAGTTGTAAAGATTTGATGCTATAATAAACAAGAATTTCAGTTTGCATTTGTTGTGTTCTTTTTATCGCCATTAAACCAGACTAATGGTTTAAAAGTGCAATATAAACATAGTTTACATAAACCGATTAAACGGTTTAACGTTGTTTAACTCCACAAAACCGGTTTAACGGTTTAGTAGTGTAGTTCGGGCATTTAATACGATGACAAACCGGTTTAACTGTTTAACATTCCGAGTTTCCGCTAAACCGGTTTAACGGTTTGGACTTGTGAGGAAACATCAGTCTAAATTCACAAAATCAACACTCAAAAGTCCAACTTCGAGGGGATTTTACAATCCTATGGAAATTAATAAGTCCAACTTAAAGTACACCACCTATTTGGCTAGCCACCTTGTAGGGAGTGAAATGGGTAAGAGGATGTCCTAAAAATCAATAAGAGATACCACCCATGTACTGATGGTAAGACTACTGTTAGAGTTTATTTGTAGTCTAATAAGGTTAAAAGGAATTTCCTTCGATGGATATAAGAGAAATTACTAAATGTCTACCAAGAATGGGCACAATATGGATACGAGATTTAAACACGTTTAAATAAACGAATACAAGACTTGGAAGCGTTTCAAGATCCATGTTTTCGTCATAACTGGTTTACCGAAAAAGAGGAACAATTTTCTACTTATCGAAACCGGTTAAACGGTGCAACAAATTATCCTTTCATGAAGACAATAAAACCAAAGTTCATAAGGATAAACCCTGATATGGTGGACAACTGTTATGAACCAGAAATAGAATTATACCTTAGTAAACCGGGTTACTGGTAATAGAGGCCCAATAAAAGTCCTGGACCCCGAGAAACCGGTAGAATTATGCCTTATGGGCCTTGAGCAGTCGCACTACCTCCTATACACCTAAAACAGACACTGATATACTCCAATCATCACAGTATGTATACATCTATAATAAAAATCAGCAAGTTAAGATTTCAGACAATATAATTTTTTAGATAACTAAAGTCATCATATTCGATAAAATTTTTACTCAAGATTTTAATAACTATTTCATTAACCCAAAATAGCCATATAATAATGCGAATTTGAAACGGCTATGGATTTAAAACGCAAGGAAAGAAAATTGGCTTGAGATTTGCACGGAATTTGAATACTATTTATTCAGACACTTGGCACTGTGTTATGCTACAAATTGCATCGACCCATCTTGTTGTAGGATATCCTTGACTCTTTGGCACACATACTCTATCTTCTTGCTCTCATCCCCAACAATGAAGTGTTCCTCCACTTGCCCACTTAATTCAAATTGGTGCCAATCCCTGTTTACAAGTACGTATCATAATTTGTTGTTTGTCTCTTCATAAAGTTTTATATTATAATTTCCAATTTCCCATGTTATCCATGTATATGGATATATATTATTATTGGGGTGGTCACAACTCACTGGCATGGTTTTGGGTTACTATGGCTTGTCAATTCAATGGAACTTTATTAAAGACACGTCAAGGAGCAATTACATTACCATGTTACTTTATGAGCAATCACTTCAAGAATAATATGTGAGTGCTCCAACTACGTCTATCAGAGGCAAAACCTAACTAGTTGCCTGTTTCGTTGATACATAACTTTCAGAGGTTTTATGTTGGATGACTTACTTTAGGGATCATTTTGGTATATGGAGGAAAATGAGCTTAAAATAAAGCACAACCATGCACCATTTTTGTTTTGAAATTATCTGCAACTCCAGTTCCAGCCACTCATTATCTGTGGTTTTTTAAACTAAATTAATATCTTTTTAACTAGCTAGGACCATTTTCCTTCTTAATTTAAGAGAGGGTTAATATAAGAGAAGATTAATTCAGTTTTTGTCCATGTAAATAGGTTCTATTTTGCGTTTAGTTCCTAATTTTTTTTTTTATGGTTTTAATCCATAAAAAGTTCAAAGTTCTGATTATGTTAAGTAGCATACAAAAATCCACGACGACACTGTCACATGCACCACGTACCACGTATGACATGTCAATAAATACGGAAAAATACGGATATATTTTCTCATTACTTTCGATTTTTTTCAATCTTTTTCAATGTTTTTCTTCCAATTTTCCCAGTATGTATCTAACATAAAAATTAAAAAACCATATGTTATACGTGGTGAACATGGTAGCCAACGTGATAATGTTGACAGGGAATTCTATCTATCACGTCAACACTTAACATAGTCAAATGGACGGAATCACAACTTTGAATTTTTCGAAAATTAAAACCTTGAAAATTTCTTCCATAGATTAAACGTGAAACTAAACCTATTTATTACAAGGACAAAAACTTAATTAACCCTAAAAGACATAAAAAAGTTGCATTACTCTTAAATTTAGTGGTTTATATACTTAATTAAAGGTGTTTGTATCCAGTCCAAAAATAATAAAAATTAATCTAATTCTAATTCTATCGGAATTGGAATTGTGATTCTATATTTGGATTGTATAAAAAATTACAGTGTAGAATTAGAATTCAAAATTCAATTACAGTGTAGAATTGGAATTGTTCGGTGGTATGTTGTTGGTTATGCTTACTAGGATCTACTCACTCTTTTTTCCTAATTTAGGTTTTTTCCATCTCGATTTTACTTAAGAAAGGTTTTTAAGGAGGTAGGGAACCTAGTTTTGCTATGGCAAGCATTGGTGTCTTTGGTTGTTTGTCGTTTTCTAGTTGTATATGTTGCTTCACATTCTCATGAAGTAGAACATTAATTTGTAATGTTCTTCGCTGGTTTAGGTCTTTGTTGAGCACATGATTGTGTACCCATGTTCAAACCTTCATAGAAGGTGTGTCGGGTTCATGTGTATAATGATGCTTATGAAAATCCTTGTGTTGGAATAATATTCTTTTGCTTATAAAAAAATTCAATTATTCGGGCATCAAATGTAGAATTAAAAAAGTAAATTAATTATATTTCATTGTTTTTGCCTCGTGTTGTCACCATTTGTGCGCGTCGCCCCAACAACATTTTGTGTGTGTCACAGCCATCGCTTGTGTCTTGAAGACATTGGGGTGGTTTGCTACCAGGGATCATATATATTCTATTAGAAAACAACACATTCTGATGTTACAAGTGTTACAAGTTTTGATGATAACAAACAAGGAACTAATTAAAGAGGAAAAAGCTAATGCACAACTATACATGTCAAAGCTCCTTGAAAAATCTACCTCATACTTCATTTAAGATAAATTGTAAGGCAAAGTATCTATCTTATTCAAGCAAGCATCTAATATATTAGGACATGAAGAAGAATAAGTTCAAAATCTTTTTAAAATATTTTTCCAGCAATAATGTTTCATGCATAAATACATTCAAAATCTCTGATAAGTTTTCTAGATTATGAAAATAAACTTTTACATGTTTCATCAAAAGTAACCGATTACTTAGTGTAGATAATCGATTACTTATGCAACATCGATCATATAAAATCTAGAGAACTTTGAATCGATTACTTGAACTTAGTGAATCAATTACTTTTGTGAGAGAGTAATCGATTACTTGATAAGATAATCGTTCCACCATCATGTAACATCCTTCTAATATTTACCCTTAATTATCCACTATTAATTAGCGAACTTGAAAATATTTTTTTTAAAAACATTATTAACTTATTTTAACTTATAAAAAATCTCCCGTCATACGGACGGAGTTTTCTTTGTTTTCTTAACTTTTCCAAAATTTAGTTTTTCCTGCGACCTGTTCAAAATATTAATTGCTGTCATTCAGAAGCCATTAAGGCATATCATATTCATAGCATCAATATGTGCATCATCAAGCACTATCCATAACATAGCCATATTAACATCAGAGTTTTAAGCAACATAATAACCAAGTTGTGGAAACTATACATTTCCCAAAATAACTCCTTTACCCAAAGGAGATGTCCTGGGCCCACCCAAAATAACTATTTACATTATGTACATCAAAACAACGACATAACCATCATAACAATATATATATATATATATATATATAGGGCCTAGGACATGCCACCATGTCCAACTACTAAAACATACTCTCCATGTAAGGGAGAGTGCACCTGCTCGGCCGGGATAAGTAAAAGCTCGGGCTCAATACCTGTAAAAATAGTAAGGAGTGAGCATTACACATAACATAGAAAAACAGTTTCTAATATGACATACTAAGACACCAAGCCAAGCACAATAAGTTAAATAATGCACAAAATCAATTAAGCAATCACAACATGCAACATAACACAATCATAATCATTCGCTTATCCTTTGCTTAACCTTTCCCTTTATTCCCACTTGTCTCATTTTATCATGCCTTTAATTCTCTTTGCCTTACCATTTTCCTCTTTTCCTTTTATTCACATTTTTCATAGCTTTTATCAAAGCGCACATCCCATGTACGTCTTACACGCTTATTGGGGTTATGGAGTGTCCATCATGGCGCACATCACATGTGCGGCTTATAGTTGCGCATCCCATGTGACTTACACAATCATGGCATACAGCCCTCCCACACGTCTTACATGACCAGGAGCACATCCTTACCGATTCTGTTAGCAGGAATCTTGTGTGAGTCATTACTGCTTACATCCCATGTGCGGCTTACAGTTGCGCATCCCATGCGGCTTACACAATCATGGCATATGACCCTCCCGCATGTCTTAAATGATCGGTCTCACACAACCAGTATTCTTAATTTCTCTTTAACTTTCATTCATTCACTCTTGACTTCTTTCTTTGCACTCTAATTTCTATCACTCTTACCCTCATATTATAGTCTCTATCATTTAATTATTATTCTTCATTTATTCTATTCCCTAACATTTTACTCCAATCCTAAATTCATATTCCTATAGTCATATTCACATTACTCAATTAGTTTCACACAAGCATAACAAATATAACCAATCACACATAAGCTCATAACGATTACAATAACCTTAGTCCTCAATTCTACTACTCTAGTTATCAATTAGCTTTACTAAGCACATAATAAACATTATCATTCATACATTTACAACAAATATCATACTTACAAATATTCACAACTAATTTTATGGGTTCATTTTATTCTCTAATAATTATCTATATTAGCTACCCTATGGTTCAATATCCTAAACTAACACCCATTCTTAGTACTCACTATGAGCAGACTAGAAACCCAAACCTAAGCTAGGGTAACACCCACTCCTTACCTCAAAGATGATGGGAGATAAGGAAGTCTTTGAGTCTTAGCCTTGCTTTTGTGTCCTTAGAATCTAGGAACTTTAAACCTCTTGATTTTTGTTTGCCACCTTAGAATAGTCAATATCCAATGAGTGTGAATGATCTTAGGTTGAGAGTTGTATGAGGGAAGTAAGTTGTTCTTCACTTGATTTTGAGGAGGACGCATAAACCTATATGAATCTCCATAGCCATGAGCTTGAAAATCCAATGGAGATGATGGAGAGAGAGAGAGGGCGTGAGAATGGGGAAGGAGAAGGATGTGAATTTGATGCTTGATCTTGAGTTAGGGCTTGATGGTAATGATGTTTGATGATGATTTTACTCTTGATTTTCCAAGTTTTTGATGATAATGATCATGGGGTTCATATACCCTAAGAGAGGAAGACGGAGAAGATGAAGGATGATATGTGTTTGTTGTAATGACCCAACTTTCTAACATTTAATTATTTATAAATAAAGTAGAGAAATTTTTTTGCCAAAATAAGTTTAGAAACTTTGTCATTTCAAAAGCGGAAGCAAACGTTTACATAACATAAGATACAGAACAAAACATAGAAGTTTTACGATTCATAACATAACACAATATTTCAAACTGATATAGTTTCTAGGGAAATAGACTAAATAGACTCCGAGCTACTTAATATACTAATTGTAACCCAGAGCATGGTTCTCAAAACTCCATCATTTGGAAAGGGAATCCCACATCCCTTGCCAACACTATTCTTCCCCTTGGAAGAAATTACCTACAAGGGCAACAAGGGAGTAAGTCATAGTAATCACGTTAAACGAATGATAAAGAACATTGGCTAAAAACAACAAACACAGGTAATAACAGTTTTTCAAATGCATAAACATATGTCAATCCTTTTTAATTCAAGCATTAATCTTGTCATTAATGGCATGATGTATGTCTATCTAGAATCCTTTCCCGGGGCATCACAGCTTGGAGGAAAAAGGGTCATCATGAGCTTCCTCCGCTCGACCTTTCGCGACTTACAGGCTTCCTCCGCCCAACGTAACTAGTATTAACACCTCAACAAGCTGGAGCAAAACAAATGCATGAATGCAACCATAATTCATTACCAATCCTTATCTTTTGATTCATCGTCACTGATATCATCTTGAAACAGAGTTTATTGATTTCGTGTATTAACTTGGTGCCTTTAGGAAATAGGGAGGCTGGGCCATCCTTCGATAATAAATCTGGTGCTTTGTATTTAGAAAAATGCCATCGGCGGCATAGCCATCTGTGATGGTTTTAGAGATAGCATTTAATTATTTCATTTATAGTCCATCGGGGCATAACCTCCTATTGATGGTACAAGTAACCACTCCATTTGGGACTCCCATAGGATAAACATCGACCAAGTGAATAAAAAGTTCCACTGGGACACCTATAGGATAATTATCGACCAAATGGGGGTAAAACTTCTGTTGGGACTCTTGTAGGGAATTATCAACCACTGAATAAAATTCCAGTAGGACACCTCCAGGGTTATTATCAACCAAACGGAGTTAAGTTAAGCCACTAGGTGAAATCCTCATAGTGGTGTTTAGAATTTATTATTTAGGATATTAGACGAGTTAATTTCTGAAAATTTAAAAGAATAAGATTTTTGTGAAGTTTTCTCAAAATACTCGAGTAGTTCATGAACTACTCGAGTGGTTCATGCAAAAATACTCGAGTCGTTCATCACTTTCCAGAATACTCGAGTCTTCCTTGAAATACTCGAGTCTTTTTGCTGCAACAGCACCAGTTTTCTGCATTTTAAGCACCATTTCCTGATTCTTACACTTTTACTTCAATTCTTCACCAAACAGAAGTTATTCCACATAAAATAAACATGTTACATATATCAATTAACATCAAATCAACAGAGAACAGAACCAAATCACAGATTGCATAAAAATAATGAAAATGTCCATTTTAACATATGAATTTCATTTCTACTTGATTTTAAGTTCGTAAATCAATCCAGTGAGTATCCTTAGGTCCAATTAAACTTGTTTGAACACAAAAACCGTGAGTCTCTGACCTCAAATTCAGATTCCCCCTTCAAGTTACCTTGCCCATGAACCTCAAATGGTTCCTATGAATTTAGCTTATTGATCAGCATTCTAGCAATTAGGTAACTTCTCCCATACCTTAGAGAAGATAAAGAAATGATTGGTTGAAGAGGAAAGGGACCGAATCAAGATTATGGAATTGCACTGGTGCAAAACAGTTCGCACTGGCTGACTTTGGAAACCAATTTCACCACAAATAAGACATGAAAAAGAATGAAATAAGTTAGCTTAAGCAACTAGGGAATGTTGACTTTAATCAGAAACGAATTTGGAATCAAGAGGGTTCCTGGATTTACCGAACCAATTCAAGAAAGAAGGCTAGGTGATGTTGTGTTGTACTCTATTTTCGCAGCTTGAAAAGCCCAACTTTGATTGCCTAGAACTTGCTCTACAGGAGGTTATTTCGAGTGCTTCTTGATTCTAATTCAAGATTGGAATTAGAACTTCAATTCATGTTTTGGTTCTAGAGGGAGTGAGTGAGAGTTGAGAGAGAACGAAGTGATCAAAGTCAGCACCACAGAACAGAGAAATTTAGACAGAGATTCGGGTTTGGATTGATTTGAATGTGTTTGTGGCTTCCCCAATCACCTATTTATAGTCTAAGATTTCCCTCATTCGAAGTAAAGTCTAGCATTGTGCTTGTAACTAGATGAAACGAGCTGTTGGCTTCAATTTGAGTTGAAACCGACTTTTATTTTTTTTGCAGAGCTGCTCGAACTACTCGAGTATTTTCAAAAATACTCGAGTATTCCAACTAGAAATTCAAATTTTCCTAACAGCTAGTCTTTTTTCCAAAATTAAAAAAATTAATATTTTATTCAATAAAAATATTTTATTTATTTATTTATTTAAAATATTGGACCTTACATCCTCCCCCACTTAAAAAGGAATTTCGTCCCCGAAATACGATTCAGAAAATAAAACTTACTCGAACAGATATGGATATTCTTCCTTCATCTGACTTTCCAATTCCCAAGTGATGTCGCTAACACCACCACGCTCCCACACGACTTTCACTAAAGGAATTTCTTTCCCTCGCAGCTGCTTAATTTTTCTATCTTCAATTCGGATGGGACTGGATTCGAATGTCAGATTTTCTCGCAAGGATATCTCGTCGGGTTCGATGCGGATAATCGAAGCAGGGTTAGGCACGAACTTTCTCAATTGAGACACATGGAACACGTTGTGCAGGTTGGATAAAAATGGTGGTAGGGCTATCTGGTAGGCAACAAGACCAACACGCTTCAGGATTTGGTATGGACCGATGGACTTGGGTGATAGCTTTTTTGGTTTCATCACACGTCTGACTCCAGTTGTCAGAACCACTCGGAGAAAGACATGCTCCCCTTCTTAAAATTCCAATTTAGTTCTTCTCCGATCCGCATAATTCTTTTGTCTGCTTTGGGCCGCCTTCATCTTTTCTTGAATTACTTTAATCTTCTCGGTTGTTTCTTGAACGACATCAGGGCCGACGAGCGTATTCTCCCCCACTTGGAACCAACATAGTGGGGTTCTACACTTCCGTCCATACAGTGCTTCGAAAGGTGTCATCCCAATACTTGCATGAAAGCTATTGTTGTATGTGAATTATTCTACCAAAGGTAGTAATTGACTCCAATTCTCACTATATTCCAAAGCACATGCCCTCAACAAATCTTCTAGAGATTGGATTGTCCTTTCAGATTGACCGTTGGTTTGGGGATGATAGGCGGAACTCATCCTCAACTTGGTTCCCATTGCTTGGCGCAAACGTTGCCAAAACCGAGAACAAAACCTTGGGTCACGATCGGAGATGATGCTTGATGGAATTCCATACAATCGTACTACCTCCTTGATATAAAGTTGTGTGATCTTTTCCAATGAATATCTCATATTTATTGGAATAAAGTGTGCCGACTTCGTCAATCGATCCACTATTACCCACACGACTTCATATCCTCCTTGGGTCTTTGAAAGTCGGAAACGAAATCCATTGCAATACTGTCCCATTTCCATTCCGGAATATCCAATGATTGAAGTTCTCCTTCAGGCCTCTTATGTTCTATCTTTGCTTTTTGACAAACAAAGCAAGATGTCACTTAAGTCGCCACGTCCCTCTTCAGTCCAGACCACCAAAACATTTTCTTCATGTCTTGGTACATCTTTGTAGCTCCAGGATGAATACTCATTTTACTTTTGTGAGCTTCGTCCAAAATGATTCTCCGTAACTCTTGATTTTCAGGAATGCACACTCGATCTTTGAACCTCAAGACTCCATCAGGACCAATTTGGAAATCTGGTCCTTTTCCTTCCATACATAGCCTCACTTTCTCTTACAATTCCACATCGTCTTGCTGCATCTCCTTTATCTGTTCTAAGAATTCATTGGTTATCTTTAGCATTCCCAACTTGATACTAGATGGTCTCACTTCTATTGCCAGATTCAAGTCTCGAAACTTCTCAATCAGCTCCACTTCTTTGATCATCAAAGCACTCATATGCAACGTCTTTCGACTTAAAGCATCCGCTACCACATTGGCTTTTCCAGGATGGTAGTGAAGCTCAAAGTCATAGTCCTTCAAAAAATCCATCCATCTACTCTGTCGCATATTTAGTTCCTTTTGATTGAACAGATATCTGAGACTTTTGTGGTCACTGAATACTTGGAATGTTGTTCCATACAAATAGTGGCTCCACAACTTCAATGCAAACACTATGGCTGCTAATTCAAAGTCGTGAGTCGGATAATTTTCTTCATGAGTCTTCAACTGTCTCGATGCATAAGCTACCACCTTTCCTTCTTGCATCAACACACATCCGAGTCCTTGCTTGGAAGCATCACAGTATACATCCAAACGTTTGTGAGGATCGGGCAAAATTAATACCGGAGAAGATGTCAACTTGTCCTTTAACTCTTGAAAGCTTGCTTTGCACTTTTCATTCCAAAGAAAAGGTTGTTCTTTTCGAGTCAAACGTGTTAATGGCAAAGCAATCTTTTTGAGTCAAACATGTTAATTCATTAATTGCTAGATTGTTTTTTTTATTTTCCACTGATCATATTTTCGAATTAAAAAGGGCTGATCAGATTTTTTTCTTTCAATCATTCAGTCACTTTTCAAAATCAATATTCTCTCAATTTCTCTAATCCTAATTCTTTTGAAAAATTTCTTCACATTCTTCAATTTATTCTTCTCCATAGTATGAGTGTTTGGCTTGGCTTTAGTGATATTCATACCATTGTCATAGAGCCTCAGTTTGTTTTAATTTGCACTACTTAAAGTGCTTCAATTGTAATCGTTATTCTTTTCTTTATCAAAGACGTAGTTTTTAAGGAGAGGCAACCCTAGTGAGAAGTTGTGGAACCATCGTTGGTATATGGTGAGGCACCCTGTTGGTTTCGGCTTAGAATTCTTACGAACGGTGGGACACATAGTAGTTAGGCTACCTTAGAGTCTAAGGAGAGGTGTCCCTAGTGTAAAGGTGTGGCATCCTCTTTGTAATAAGGTGAGGAACCCTTGTGTGTGACTGAGATCCCTTACGAAAGGTCGAACCGAGAAATTTGCAAGGCGCTCTAATTGTATCGGGGTTCAAAACTTCCGGTGATTAATAACAACAACAAATCTGAAGCACATTGCTGAGGGCCTGGACGTAGGCCTTTCTGGAACCCAACATGAACATAGTACTCACCGGGGAGGCTGAACCAGAATAAAATTCCTTGGTTTGATTTTCTCTATCCATTAACTTCTTTATTATCATTGCACTATTTGCCATTGTTTTAATTATGGCTTTCACAATGTAACTATTATTATTATTATGAGTAATTAGTCAGATTGGTCCCTAATTTTTTAACCATCGGTCAAGTTAGTCCCTGACATTTATGAAATAGCAATTTAGTCCCTGAGATAGGAGGACGTTGACCAAGTTAGTCCCTGGCATTTGGTGTCGTCTGTGTGTTGTTACAGAATGCATATGGACAATAACGGTGACCAATACGACGTTGTTTTGGCCACTCTGCAGCCAATCACTGTTGTGCACATATCCACCCCAACCCTCCTTCCCTCCTCAATCCATCGCAGCAGTTTCTAGTCTTGGTGTGCACCGACCTCAATCACCGTCTCGCAGCAGCTTCAGGTCTTGGTTTACACCGACCTCAATCACCGGCTCGCAGCCTTTGGAGCTCGATGTCTGTGATCTACGGCGGCGGTCCTCCTCCTCCTTCTCACTGTCACCTTGAGCTACCTCGTCCTCTTCGTCGTCAGTGTAGTCACAGTCCAAATTGGCAGCGTTGGAAGAGGAGTGGTGAGGTGAGGGAATTTTAAATCCATGACCATGAGTGAAGAAATTAAAAGAGACGGAACTTGGAAATCAAGTGATCAGTTCTGGGTAAAGATGAAGGGAAATCTAGAGAGAGAGAGAGAGAGAGAGTAGCTGAAGAAGAAGATGAAGAAAAAGAAGGGAAACAACGTCGTTTTGCCACCGTTATTGTCTACGTGTGCATTCTGTAACAACACACTGACGACACCGAATGCCAGGGACTAACTTGCTCGACGTCCTCCTATCTCAAGGACTAAAATGTTATTTCGCAAATGTCAGGGACTATCTTGACCGATGGTTACAAATCAGGGGCCAATCTAACTAATTACTCTTATTATTATTGATATATAGATCTTTTTAATTGTTTTAATTAATTAACACATGGTACCGTTTTCATTCTTAATCATTTAATTCTCTCCGCGTGTAATTATTATTATTATTAATCGCTTCCTCACAATCGTTTTCAACAATAATGTATTGTTTTCCACTGTATATATTATTAAAATATTCGAAAACAATTTATAATTATAATTTGGCATTGATATTATAAACACCCAATTCACCCATTCTCTATTGGGTGATGGTTGTCAATTTCAACATATTCTAGTGATGGTGGATAATGAATGGGAATGGAAAACAGAGGCATGAAATGAGAAGATTGCTGGAGTGGAGAAGAGGGGAAGATGAAGCGTTGGACTGGACTAGAGAAGGCAAAAATTGTAACATTCTTGACAGACAAATGGATTGATTACTATCCCCACATACCAACACGTGTGAGAGCCACAATTTTGCCCAATTTATTTGTGTTATTGTCTTTTTATTTTAATTGTATGTGTATGTGATTAATTTATTGGATAATGATTTATAGTACTTTGATTTATATACAAATTATAAAAGTAATAATTGTTTTAATTTATGTATATATATATATATATATAGTGATATATATATGTATGTAATTATAAATTTTCTTTGATAAATTTAAAATGTACTCTTTCCATGAAAATATTTTATTAAGTATAGTATTTTATCTTAGAAAATATTATAGAAATGCTATTTAATTTATGTTCAGATTATGAAATGATTTTTGAAAGGTTATAGTGTTATAACTTTAAAAATTCATAACTTTTTAATCGTAAGTCCAAAAATTACAAAATTTATGTCAATACGATCGTATTGAAATGTAGATTGTGAAAATGCAAAGATTTAGATTTTATTCTGATGTTTTCAAATTTTTATCACAGCTACTGTAAAATACGATTTTTTTTTGTTTTTTAACTTGAAAATATAACTTTAAGTCATTTAATGGCTCTTTTACCAAGAGATAATTATATTTACCTGCAAAAATACATTTCTAAATTTTCCCATTGGCTCACCGTTCAGATTTAAGTATTTTTCTTTTTATTTTTGAATTTTAAATTGTTAAAACTTAATTTGATTGGTTAAATGAAAGGTGGCATTAATCAGTGAATGAAATGCAAAATTTTCCTCTTCCTACCCATGCATGCACACACCCTATATTTTGGCCAGAGGGGAAGATATTTTCAATTTAACATGTGCAAGAATATTTGAATTCAAATAATGAATAGTTTTTTTGCAAAAGCTTTTAATACAACTTATATTTTCTAGACTTCCATTAAGTGCCAAGTGAAGGGAAGAGAAAATTGGCCTTGTACCCCATCCCTCAAAACCGTGTGACTTTTTATTTCTAGGGGTGTGAGGACAAATTTTACTTCCCATATAAAGAGACCTTTTCTAAGTTGGCATTTTCTTTCCACAACATCAAAACATAAGAGAAAAAATAAAAATAGAGAAACCTAAGAAGGGAGAGTACTGGGGCGTGGCACATAGTGGAGAAGGAGAAAGAGTTTGCACATCATTGAGTATTCATCTTGTTTCTAAGGAAACATGTATTCTTATGAACTTAAATTCTATTTTCTCCTTTATTCTTAAACTTTCTTTTGAATTAAAATCTTCTTGTTCTTTTTCTATTCCTAAAAATTAATATGAAGATGTGAAACTATTTTATCAAGAGTTTTGGTTTAAAAATCCTTTTTGTTCATGATAAATATTAAGAAATCATTTTAAGTGTTTATGGTCATATTAACAAGAATTAAAAGGGACACAAAAAGAGGTTTAAAGAGACAAAGGTCTCCCCTTTTATTTTTTTGTGATGGCCAAATTTTATGATTGAAAAATAAGGAAGTGAAAATTTAATTTTACTCATATGAGTATGTTTCTTTAATTTCCGGAATTTAAGAATGATAAAGTCTTAATATATTATCATAGAATCTTAAAATAATCATCAATGAATGATGAACAAAATTATATTTGGAAATTATTTTATTTTTTTCATTTTATTTTCTGGGTTGGTCGTGAGGCCTAGATAAGATTTATAAAGTTTTGTTTGAAATTTAAGTGTGTAATTGATTTATTGTTAATTATAAGTTATAGGTGATTATAATGATTATTTTATGTGTATGTAAAAAAAATAATAATTGGTCACTCTTTTTATTTTATTTTTTTGGCCGAAATCTTATTTAAATAGTTAGGTAATTTTTCTAAGTATATAAATGTTGCAAGATGTTTGTATTCTAATTATTTGATGTAATTTCATGAAATAAGAGTTAAATTAATGATTTTTGGTGAAAATAAATTATTCTGGAAAACTTTATTTTAATAGGTGATTTGGGTCTAACATATGATGTTTTTGTACTTTATTTGACCCCTGTTTGCTTTGGTTTTGGTTTGTTCTTAACAAAGTGTAACATCCTAAACTTTATTTTAAATGAATTATTAAATAAAAACCTAAGAAAAATTGAAATGATGACTTAACGAATTTTGGTAGATAGGTGAGGGGTGATTATAAGTCCTAGGGGTTGTATAGAAGGCAGTTGTGGCTTCGGGCAAAGTCGTATAAGCGAAATCGGGAGTTAAATCGGCATTTTCGATGTTAGCAATCGACCGAAAAGAGAAAATTATAAATTTATTATAGGATGCTAAGAAAATAAATTCCACCGTTGGATAAGAAGTTTATGGGGTGAAGAAGCTTGCCTAAAAATTTGGACCCGATCCGACGGTTAACGAAAAAGTTACGGCGAATCGAAGATTTGGAATTCTGGTGCACGCCCAGGCGCACCGGTGCACGCCCAGGCGCGTGCACTGTTCATTGGTGCACCAGACAGTGAAAAACCCGCCCAGGCAAGGCACCAACTCGCCCAGGCGAGCGCAGATCCGCACCACACGCACCAGATTCGCGTTGGCGCGCCAGAACTCCCTCCTGACCGCACCAGACACGCACCAACTCCCTCCTGACCGCACCAGGCGCGCACCAGCAGCCCCAGTTGGTGCTCAGACCCGCCCAGGCGCGCCAGGCGTGCGCCCAGGCGCGCCAGGCGCGCGCTCAGCAGCACTAGATCTGGTGCGTTGGTTGAGAAACTTGGGGCCAAAGTTCTAATCTCAGCCACACGATGGTGGCTGGCCCCAAAACCCATTTTTTTGGCATCAAAAGCACTCCATTCTCTCATTCTTCATCACCATCATCAACCCACCATCTCTATCAATTCTCTCAAGCTCCAAGAACACTCCATCACTCTTCATCATCAAACACTTGATTTTGGGCATCTCAAACCCAAAACCAACAAAACCCCATCAAGCCTTGCACCATGGAAGTGGGTTGAAGCCTCACTCTCTTCCTCCTTCCTCCACACGATTTGCTCCTTCCTTCCTTCTCATTGGATTTTTCAATTTTCATCATCACTTGGGGTAAGTTAGCTTCATACCACGAATTAATTTCCTTTCCATTCCAACTTTCCTTAGCTCATAGAAATTGTGCTCTAAAATCTTAGGGTTCTTGCACTCATAAATATGTAGGGTTTTGATTCCATGCCTTCCAACTCAAACCAAGTCAAGGACAAGGAACTCACACACCAAGGATCCAAGAGCTAGGACTTGAGATTCATCATCACCTCTTAAGAAGGTAAGAGGGTTCGTATTACCTTAGCTTAGGAAGTAGATTCTCTTTAGTTATAGTGATGGCTAGGGGTAGAGAGGGAGTATGGCACAAAAACCTTAGGGTATTTGATAATAATAATAAAGGAAATAATTAGAGGAGAATGGAAAGAGTAACTAGTGTAATGTGTGAGAACAAATACATAAATGATGATGGTTAGAAAAGGAATGATGGACTAAGTAGATATGTAATTGGAGAGAAATGAGAATAACCAGTTGACGAATCATAAGAAAGTTATAAAGGAAATTAAGAGTGGATAATAGATCGAAAATAATTAGAGACTCGTTGTAAGCTTGAAAAGACATAGCAATTGTGGAAGGAATGAAATATTATATTATTGAGAAACCAAGAGATAGGTAAAGAAAAGGGAAAGTGTTAGTGATAGACTTGTTTTAATTTGGGAGGATGAGGTGCAATGAATATGGAAAGTATAGAGATAAGTGTGCTAAGTGAGAAGGATGTTTGTTGTAGATAATGACTTGAGTTGAATAATGGAAGTGAAAGGAAGTTAGATAATAAATGGATTAGTAATGAGTGTAATAATTGGACAATGGGAAATTATATTGTTAATGTGAGAAAGGCCACCTATTTAGGTGTGGATATAGGAATGTGAAAAGGTGAGTTTAGGTATGAATGACCCTCCCAAAGAGAGTGTGACTATACTAACGAATAGGAAGGACCCTTCCAAATGGAAGTGGGAATAGGCGTAATTATATAATGACCCTCCCTAAGTGAAGTGGGAACCCTCCCTAAGTGGAGTGCGAATGTATATAAATGGACCCTCCATAACGGAGCGTGTATATATAAATGGACCATCCATAACGGAGCGTGTATATATAAATGGACCCTCCATAACGGAGCGTGTATATAAATGGACCCTCCATAACGGAGCGTGTATATATAAATGGACCCTCCATAACGGAGCGTGTATATATTAGGACCCTCCACAATGGAGTGTGAACTATTGACCCTCCCGTAGGGAGTGTGACTAGGTATGTTATGGACCCGCCAATATGGTGTGCGTAGATATAATTAGGACCCGCCAATATGGTGTGGGTAGATATAATTAGGACCCGCCAATATGGTGTGCGTAGATATAATTAGGACCCGCCAATATGGTGTGCGTAGATATAATTAGGACCCATGGACCCTCCATAACGGAGCGTGTATATATAAATGGACCCTCCATAACGGAGCGTGTATATATAAATGGACCCTCTGTGAGACCCACAATTTTACCCAAATTATTTGTGACTTTATAATTGAAATTAGGAAATTATGCTTGATTTTTGATGCCTGGATTTAATATATATATGAATAAATATATATATACCATATATATATATATATGAATAATATATATATATATATATATTATGTACCAATATTTTCCCTAGCCTATTTAAATGAAGTATTTTAAGGTAAAGTATTTGATTTAAATGATTTTAAAAGATGAAATGATTTTTGATGAATTAGAGTACCCTATCTTTAGAAATTCATATCTTTTCAACCGTACGTCGAAAAATTACAAATGATATGTCAAAACGATCGTATCGAAATCTAGATTATGAAAATGTAAAGCTTTGATTTTTATTTTTGAGTTTTCGAAATTTTATCACTGCTACAGTAGTGAACGAATTCTTGAGTTTTAAGAACCAATGTATGGTTTTAATGCATTAAATAACCTTTTGACTAAAGAATATTTTATTTTGGAAATGAAAATACATTTCTGAAGTTGTATAATGAACTATTATTCAAATTAAGTGTATTTTCGTATTTTTATTATTTTTAAATTATTTGAAAGCTTAGAAAGTGTATTTTTGAAGGAAATGATCTTAGGACTTCAAAAATTCATAACTTTCAAACCGTAAGTCCAAAAATTACAAACTTTATATGAAAATGATCGTATTAAAATGTAGAATCTTAATATGTAAAAATAAAATTTTTATTTTAATATTTACGAAAATTTTTGTACAATAGGTAGAAAATCAAATTTTGATAGTTAATATGATGGGATAATTATGTAGGCACCTCCACAATGAACCAATGAAAAATTTTCTCTTCTATTTTAATATATATAAACCGTCCAAAAAAAAGTAGAAAGAGGGGAAGAATAGTTCTGAAGTTTGTGAGAATAAACCATGGGATAAAAGGCTTTAGGAATCAACAAAATCCCATTTAATGCTAGTTCATGTTCCAAGTAGTGTTTGAAAATTTTTGACTAAGACTTGATGAAGGGGGGACGAATTTTGCTCTGAAAAATGGAGGGGAAATGCATCCTCAACACCTATAAATAGATAGCCTTAGTTCCCACATTTTTCACACACAAACACTTGATAGTTTTACAAGAGAAAAAAATAAAATTCTAAGAGAGAATAGAGGGAGAGAGGGACGAATTTGGCTAGGAAGGAAGGGAGGAATTGCTTTGTCAACTTGAAGTTTTCTTAAGCTTAAGGAGTAGAGGTAACCCAAAATCACTTATTTATTTAATCTTTTTTTAAGTTGTTTTGTTGTTATTATTGAATAAAAACTTCTAACTTCTTCTATAGTCAAGTTCTAAATCTTCCTTTTCATTTCAAAGATATTGTTGCATATGTGATATTGTTTTGAGTCATATGAATTAAGGATGAGAAAAGGGACACAAAAAGGGTGTTTAAAGGGATTTATCTCCCCTTTTCTTTAATTCTTAAGATGGCTAAAAGTTTTAATGAGTTTGAATAATTTAATTTATGGGTTTATTTTATTTCTTAGATCATATGAATTATAGAAAATTTTGTATGAACAAACAAGTTTTTATTCTTTGTCTTTTAATTGTTTTTGTTTCTTTGTATTAAGGAATAATAATCAATAAGTAAATAACAATGGAAAAAAATTAATTTCTGGTATATATATATATATATATATATATAGGACGTGTTATATATTATAAGAGTAAGGATTGATTTGTGTATTTTTGATATATGAATTGTGTTGTTGTTTAATAAAATAAAAGGGAATAGAAATAAATAAAAGAATTAAAATGGGTTTTGATTTTATTTTTTTTTTATTCTGGACCGTGTGAATATATATATATATATAATTATATTGAATGGTAATTGTTGTTATTTTATGTGTATTTGAGTTATAGTTTAGTCTCTAAAAAGAATGAGAACAAATAAGTATTTTCCTTAAAGTAGAAATGAAATAAAAATGATTTAAAGGAACTAAAAATGATTTTTGGAAATAAAATAAATTCTGGAAATTTGTAATGTTCTTAAAGTGTATGGGATGGTAATTTATGGAAATTTTATGTAATTGTTATTGTTTGATTGTATCTGATTTTCTTTTGTTTGGATTTAAGTTAAATAAGAACAACGAATTAGGATGATAAATAAAAAATAATAAATTTTCTGGAAAAATAAAAATAATAAGTAGGCCGTGAGGCCTATGGTCCTTTTTAAAATAATTTTTGTAATTTGTTTGTTGTTTGATGTGTAGTTGAATTATAGTTTATAGTTTAAAAGAAATAAAAACAAATGGTAGTTGTTATAATCTTATAAGTGTATGTATGTTTAAGTGATTATATGAGTATGTGATTAATGTGATTGTAAATATTAGTTGCCGGAAAAATTGTGAATTATTTCTTAAAGAGATCTATTTTATACTTTGTTAATGATTTATAACTTTTGTTTGTAGTATATAAAGTAATGTAATTATATTGTATAGATGTTTTAAGAAATTGTAATGTTTTTCCTAATTTTCTAGTACTGGTCGAAATTTAGAGGAAGAAATAAAGTTAATTGAATTTTCCTAATTGAATTGATAATTGTTTTAGTTTGTCTATGGAATGAATTACATGTTTTATGGAAAAGGTTCATTTCTGAAAATTTAGTTTAATTCTGGAAATTTAGTTTTTTATTCTGGAAAATTAATTTGATAAGACCCCAAGTAAATATTTTTGAGAATGTTAGTGATACCTTGTTTATATGTACAAATGTAATGTAGAAACAAATAGAAATAAGTGTTTTTGATTAATTACTTTGAGTTTATAAAAAAAATTAAGTTGCTGTCCAGAATTTAGAATGTATGAAAAAGTAATGTTTTATTAGAAATAATTGTATTTATAAGTCTTTAGCACAAGTAGGAATTATGTATGATTGTTTTGGATTGTTTTACTTGAAATTATTGAAATGATGCAACTTTTCTGGGGCTGTACAGCAGATGCAACTATTTTATTTTGTTTGAATTTAGTCATTTTATTATAGTAGAAGTTGTAATAAGAATTTAGGAAAAATCGGCATATGTTTTCGATGTTCTGATTAAGAGAAATTGAATTTTTAAGTTTGTGTATGCATGCTGTCCAAAAATGAGAAATGTGTAGTATTTATGTTATGACTTGTTCTTGAATGATTAGATATGTAGATTTCATGTTAAATTTGAAGTATAAGTGCAAAGGATTAGAAAATGAATTTTAAAAGTAATATTGAATGTGTGTTTGAATGAAATATTATTTGTACTTGTATAAAATGATTGAAGGTTGTTCTTGAAAAAGAAATATTGATTTGATATTTAATTTTAAAGTTTTGTTAGTTTTTATTTTAGAAATGATTTATTTTCTAAGTATTTACATAGTTCCAAAACTTCAAAGACTTTGAGAAATTAATGTTTTCAAAGGTTATATTTGGTTAATTACTGTTAAGTTGGTGTGAATATCTGCAAAGGTTATTGTGTAAAAATAATTATGTGAATGTAGTGATGTTTGAGAGTGAATGTTCTGTAATCTGATTTTGGTCTGTAACTTAATCTAATTAATGATAGAGAAAGTATTTTGGATTTTGAATGCTTGAGTTTACTTTCTTATTTAATTATATATGCTTATAACATGATTTTTGCAAAACTTGTTTACTGCTTGATCTGATTAAGATTTGCATCAAAATAAAAATACCTTAAGGTATGAATGGTCTGAACATGGTAGTTGTTATAAGGCGCTGAGAAGTAAGATTATTAGTAAAAGAAAAATTTAGATTTATTTTCAAGGTGTTATGATTATGTTTTTAAAGTTATATGTTAGAATGATTGTTGATGTATTAGGTGTTTTTGGTAAATGTTAAAATGGATTTTTAAAGAAGGTGTTTCTGGGCTGTCCAAATGATTAAAAAGGTTGCATCAAGTTTAAGTTGTTTGTTTTATGTTAATCCTTGAGCGGTAGTTGTTATTGATTTTCAGAGTTAATGAAAAGTATGAAATAATCTCTTTTGATTTAATAATTAGTTCTAAAAATTTCCATTGACGTTTTAAAGGTTTTGATTCTGTAAAGTATGATTTCTTTTAAGTATTGGAAGTTTTGGTTCAAGTCTCCTTGATTCCTAAAAGTGATAAAGGAAATTGTTGTTAAGGATATGTGTCTTGTGGTTTGCTTAATTGTAATTGAGTAGTTATTTATGAAATTATTTTGTAAATATTATTTGGTAAAGACTTTCGTTCGGATTTGGGTGACGTGACTTCAAAGCAAGAGGACACTAATTTTGTAGCTTCAACTCAAGGTGAGAGAGAAGCCTTCTTAAGATATAGTGGCATGTAGGGTAATATTAGGACGTTCCGTATCATCTCAAAGGTCGGAACTAGGGATCTATCGGGTGAGTAGTAGAACGGTAATTGTGTGTGTGTTTTCCCCGCCGTTCCTACGAAAACACGATCCCTTTATAATGATTGTATATGTTATGGATTCTGATTTATCATGATGTTGACTTTATTATTATGAGGTATATATATTGTTGAATGCATAATGATAACATGTCTGGCGTATATGTTAAAAATCTGGTTATTGGAAGTTAATGAGTTTATATGATGTTATGGTGGATAATTTTTGGGAATTGATCAAAGGCTTTATGGTTTAAGGAATTATTATGGAACCTTTACAATGGTGTAGGAAAGTTATAATACTACCCCCGGATCGCATTGTCATGCTTGATCTTTAAGTGTTGAATTCCCTGTGACCTGGAAGTGTCCATGAGAAGCTAATCCCTTAGAGGTCGAGGCCCGTTAGAAGTAAGGTTTAGAATGGGTCGACCACAACTAGGAATGTTAAACTTTGTAAAAACTCTCCGATAAATTAAAAGACATAGGAACCCTTTATTTTAAACCTTGCGTTGAGAGTGAAGTAGTGGAGAGGAATCTACGGATACTCAGGTATGCTTGGAGATAGGAGTTCTTCAAGTGATGATTGCAATAGGGGAGGGCAAGGATGGTGAAACGTCAAGAAGCCTCGAGTACTTCTCTAGGCGGGACGAGACTACAATGACAAGGTTCACGCAGGAGTCTGGGCTTTCGTCGTAGCAAGGACTGCAGTCCAACTGGAGATAGTGCTGTCGCCCCCTTGAGCAAATCATAGATGGTGAGAGGGAACCTGAACAGGGCTAGAAGTTCGGTAAGGGTTGGGTTTTTGGAAACTTTTATGAAATGAATCTTGTTGACCGCCGGTGTTGGTCACATGAATTTTTATATCTTACTGACCACTGGCGATGGTATAGCCTTTTCGTTTACCGACTTCGATGCCAGTGTGGCTAGGGTTCCTGTGCGTCCCATATGCTTTCCGAACTAGGATATGGTTGGACTTGTGGAGGAGATGTAACGTGTGTGATATCCATACCTTGAACCTCGGTAATGGTACCCCTTTTTCGATTTACCGATGGTATGAAACTTAGAGACTAAAGATAAATAAATATAACGGCTATGGTTTTTAAGAGGTATAACCTTCTTGGGAAAAGACTTTATGGTAACAAATGGAATATGGTACTGGTAATAATAATGTACATGTTTGTATGGTTTTAATATTCCCCTACGGTAAGCCCACGCCGTCGACGATAATATCGTTCGGAAGTGCTTACTCTCTCTATTTCCCTTTCCTGTGGACATTGGGAACAATGTCTACAGATGGCAGATCAAGGAGTGGTAGCTTAAGATAGGAAGAGGATCATGAGATGACGCACGTACAAGGAGAAAACAGAAGCGGCAATCGAGGAATCTTCTAGACACTTGTGATGGGAGATAGCAATGAAGACTTGTAGTATAAGATAGGATAGTCTTTGCTTTGTACCCTATCTTAAGGTGATTAGGACATGATTAATCTGTCCCGAATGTAACCCCAGTTGTATTATGGATTATTTAAATGGAATAAAAGAAGTTCTTTTTGATTATGTATGAAGTTAATTTAAATAATTAAATGTTTTCCGCAAATTAACCATCGAATAATTTTGGCATCACGAAAAGGAGCTTTTTGGAAAAGTGTTAGTGACATCTCTTTTTTGGAAAGGAATTTTATATTGCGAGTTTAGGAATCAAATATTGAAAACCAAATGAATCAAATTGTATTTAGGAAGACCTTTTTATGAAACCAAGTTATTTAAGAAACTAAGTTAGTTATGTATCCTTTTCGAAAACTAAGTTGAGAAATATTTTTGAAAATAAAGTTGACATGAAAACTTCTTCTCCAAATACTGATCGCATGTAATGTTTATATAAAAAAAAATGGCGCAAATTTTTAGTGAAAATTCTATTTCCAAATTGGGGTGTTACACCCTCCATAACGGAGCGTGTGTATATAAATGGACCCTCCATAACGGAGCGTGTATAAAATAGGACCCTCCACAATGGAGTGTGAATTATAGACCCTCCCGTAGGGAGTGTGACTTGGTAAGTTAAGGACCCGCCAATATGGTGTGCGTAAATGTAATTAGGACCCGCCCTTGTGGTGAGCGAACAAATGATAATAGGACCCACCGAAAGGTGAGCGAAGAATAGAAAGGAATGGAAAGTCTAGAAAGGCATAGGGAAAACATGTAACTGAAATCATAAGGAAATGTTGAGCTGTATAAAAGGAAAGTGAGGTAGTATATGATTTGGATAGTATGGTGTAGGGTAGGTCCTTGGTTTATTACTATGCTTTTGTAGAAACTATATTTCTAAGTTCTGTGTAATGCTACCCTTCTTGATATATTTTTACAGGTGAAGAAGGAGCTTACACGAGTATGGCTGGGCAAGATTACACTCCACCTCGTGGAATGCTGCTTAGTTAGTTGAGTGACCCTGTGTGGGTCAATAGTTTAATATTTTGGGAATTTTGAAATGTATAATATTTTGGGAAAGCAAACCCATTTTAGAATTGTAATCATTTTCTAAAAAGTGTAATTGAACTGAGTTGTATTTTGGCCCTGCTGGCCATTGTTGTTAAAAAGAAGTTTTATGCAGGTTAATCAGGAAATCAATATTTTGGGAATGTCCCTAAAACAAAGGAAACTCCGTCCGATTTTACGGAGATTTTTATAATAAGCAAATCTAACTAAGAGTTTTTATGATCACCTAATTGTATTAAAAGAAAATTTTTAAATCCTCTATTAATTAAGTGTAAAAGTAACTAGGGTGTTACATTTTGGTATCAGAGCAGTTTTTCCTCGGCCCTTGGAGTTATTCATAACTCCAGTGGTTACTTATCAAGCGAGTAACCGATGTAAAGTTAGATGTTCAAGTGTTAGAGTCGGGGTAGAAATCCTATTAGGGTTATGATTGAATATATGGATGTGTGAAGTTATGTATGCCTATGTATGCTATTCTTGGTTATGCATGACTTAGTGGTACTAGTTGTTAGCGAATTCCCAAGTGGGCTAGCATTATAATAAAACTAGGTAGAAGTTGAGAGAAAATTTGGTAGAATAATAACATGATAAGATAAATAGGGTTATAGGAAGATAAAGTTTAACGTGAGAAAATGAATGAGTAGCATTCAATATGACATTTCCGAAGAATTGTCGCTTGTTAAGTATATGTGTGTAGATGTAAGATTAAACTTTAAGTTAGATAATGTAGATAATGACTAGATTAGTGGGATGTAGGGATTGAACTCATGTTAGTGTTTGTGAATATATATATATATATATATATATATATTGATGAGTATGATTTATGCATGTGTGAGGATGTGTGTCTAAATATGTTTATTTACTAGGACGAATGAATTATTAGCCTTCCCTTTGATTTTTGTGAGTATATGTTAATGTGAGAGGTTGCTATGCATGTTTGAATTATGAATGTGCTTGATTAGAGATTTTAGTCAAAGTTATGGAATAGTAGAACTCTAGGTAGAATAGAACCAAACCCATGGTGGTATTGTTGTTTAATGGGGTGTAAGAGTAGGATTGGTCGTCCTGGCTCTTACAACTGTTAAGTGACGTTATCATCAGTAAACCCGACAATGATATTACCATTGATGAATGTGAGATTGAGATTGACCACCTCGATCTTTGCATTTATTAATGGCCGATGTCATTGAAAGTTTTTAAGTAGAACAAAAACCAACCCGACATTGAAGGAAGGAAATCGACCTGAATAGTACCCTTTCCAAAACCTTGTAGCAAAATTGCTGAGGGAATCCAGTTGACCCTAGAAACTATCTCCAATTTTTCTTGGAGAGTTAAACCTGGTTTTAGAAATCCAAAGACCTATTCGGAGTCTTACTAGCAAGACTCTTGAAAACGTTTAGCCGCAAGAAAAACATACCTTAAAAACCTCATAGGGTTCCCGCACTGAGACTAACCGAGTTGAACCATAGACCGAACTCTTTATAGAGTGCAAGAAATTGGTGGCGTACTAATGCAAGTGGTATGCCGACTCCAAGTGGGGGAGTGGAACCAAAGGGAAATGAGTATTGTAGTCGAAGGACCTTGCATTGGGATGGTTCTCCATTAAAGGAATCGAACGGAATTTCGGGGACGAAATTCCAATAAGTGGGGGAGAATTGTAACATCCTAAACTTTATTTTAAATGAATTATTAAATAAAAACCTAAGAAAAATTGAAATGATGACTTAACGAATTTTGGTAGATAGGTGAGTGGTGATTATAAGTCCTAGGGGTTGTATAGAAGGCAGTTGTGGCTTCGGGCAAAGTCGTATAAGCGAAATTGGGAGTTAAATCGGCGTTTTCGATGTTAGCAATCGACCGAAAAGAGAAAATTATAAATTTATTATAGGATGCTAAGAAAATAAATTCCACCGTTGGATAAGAAGTTTATGGGGTGAAGAAGCTTGCCTAAAAATTTGGACCCGATCCGACGGTTAACGAAAAAGTTACGGCTAATAGAAGATTTGGAATTCTGGTGCACGCCCAGGCGCACCGGTGCACGCCCAGGCGCGTGCACTGTTCATTGGTGCACCAGACAGTGAAAAACCCGCCCAGGCGAGGCACCAACTCGCCCAGGCGAGCGCAGATCCGCACCACACGCACCAGATTCGCGTTGGCGCGCCAGAACTCCCTCCTGACCGCACCAGACACGCACCAACTCCCTCCTGACCGCACCAGGCGCGCACCAGCAGCCCCAGTTGGTGCTCAGACCCGCCCAGGCGCGCGCGCTCAGCAGCACCAGATCTGGTGGGTTGGTTGAGAAACTTGGGACCAAAGTTCTAATCTCAGCCACACGATGGTGGCTGACCCCAAAACCCATTTTTTTGGCATCAAAAGCACTCCATTCTCTCATTCTTCATCACCATCATCAACCCACCATCTCTATCAATTCTCTCAAGCTCCAAGAACACTCCATCACTCTTCATCATCAAACACTTGATTTTGGGCATCTCAAACCCAAAACCAACAAAACCCCATCAAGCCTTGCACAATGGAAGTGGGTTGAAGCCTCACTCTCTTCCTCCTTCCTCCACACGATTTGCTCCTTCCTTCCTTCTCCTTGGATTTTTCAATTTTCATCATCACTTGGGGTAAGTTAGCTTCATACCAAAAATTAATTTCCTTTCCATTCCAACTTTCCTTAGCTCATAGAAATTGTGCTCTAAAACCTTAGGGTTCTTGCACTCATAAATATGTAGGGTTTTGATTCCATGCCTTCCAACTCAAACCAAGTCAAGGACAAGGAACTCACACACCAAGGATCCAAGAGCTAGGACTTGAGATTCATCATCACCTCTTAAGAAGGTAAGAGGGTTCGTATTACCTTAGCTTAGGAAGTAGATCCTCTTTAGTTATAGTGATGGCTAGGGGTAGAGAGGGAGTATGGCACAAAAACCTTAGGGTATTTGATAATAAAAATAAAGGAAATAATTAGAGGAGAATGGAAAGAGTAACTAGTGTAATGTGTGAGAACAAATACATAAATGATGATGGTTAGAAAAGGAATGATGGACTAAGTAGATATGTAATTGGAGAGAAATGAGAATAACCAGTTGACGAATCATAAGAAAGTTATAAAGGAAATTAAGAGTGGATAATAGAGCGAAAATAATTAGAGACTCGTTGTAAGCTTGAAAAGACATGGAAATTGTGGAAGGAATGAAATATTATATTATTGAGACAACCAAGAGATAGGTAAAGAAAAGGGAAAGTGTTAGTGATAGACTTGTTTTAATTTGGGAGGATGAGGTGCAATGAATATGGAAAGTATAGAGATAAGTGTGCTAAGTGAGAAGGATGTTTGTTGTAGATAATGACTTGAGTTGAATAATGGAAGTGAAAGGAAGTTAGATAATAAATGGATTAGTAATGAGTGTAATAATTGGACAATGGGAAATTATATTGTTAATGTGAGAAAGGCCACCTATTTAGGTGTGGATATAGAAATGTGAAAAGGTGAGTTTAGGTATGAATGACCCTCCCGAAGGGAGTGTCACTATACTAACGAATAGGAAGGACCCTTCCAAATGGAAGTGGGAATAGGCGTAATTATATAATGACCCTCCCTAAGTGGAGTGCGAATGTATATAAATGGACCCTCCATAACGGAGCGTGTATATATAAATGGATAATCCATAACGGAGCGTGTATATATAAATGGACCCTCCATAACGGAGCGTGTATATATAAATGGACCCTCCATAACGGAGCGTGTATATATTAGGACCCTCCACAATGGAGTGTGAACTATTGACCCTCCCGTAGGGAGTGTGACTAGGTATGTTATGGACCCGCCAATATGGTGTGCGTAGATATAATTAGGACCCGTCAATATGGTGTGCGTAGATATAATTAGGACCCGCCAATATGGTGTGCGTAGATATAATTTAGGACTCGCCAATATGGTGTGCGTAGATATAATTAGGACCCGCCAATATGGTGTGCGTAGATATAATTAGGACCCATGGACCCTCCATAATGGAGCGTGTATATAAATGGACCCTCCATAACGGAGCGTGTATATATAAATGGACCCTCCATAACGGAGCGTGTGTATATAAATGGACCCTCCATAACAGAGCGTGTATAGAATAGGACCCTCCACAATGGAGTGTGAATTATAGACCCTCCCGTAGGGAGTGTGACTTGGTAAGTTAAGGACCCGCCAATATGGTGTGCGTAAATGTAATTAGGACCCGCCCTTGTGGTGAGCGAACAAATGATAATAGGACCCACCGAAAGGTGAGCGAAGAATAGAAAGGAATGGAAAGTCTAGAAAGGCATAGGGAAAACATGTAACTGAAATCATAAGGAAATGTTGAGCTGTATAAAAGGAAAGTGAGGTAGTATATGATTTGGATAGTATGGTGTAGGGTAGGTCCTTGGTTTATTACTATGCTTTTGTAGAAACTATATTTCTAAGTTCTGTGTAATGCTACCCTTCTTGATATATTTTTACAGGTGAAGAAGGAGCTTACACGAGTATGGCCGGGCAGGATTACACTCCACCTCGTGGAATGCTGCTTAGTTAGTTGAGTGACCCTGTGTGGGTCAATAGTTTAATATTTTGAGAATTTTGAAATGTATAATATTTTGGGAAAGCAAACCCATTTGAGAATTGTAATCATTTTCTGAAAAGTGTAATTGAACTGAGTTGTATTTTGGCCCTGCTGGCCATTGTTGTTGAAAAGAAGTTTTATGCAGGTTAATCAGGAAATCAATATTTTGGGAATGTCCCTAAAACAAAGGAAACTCCGTCCGATTTTACGGAGATTTTTATAATAAGCAAATCTAACTAAGAGTTTTTATGATCACCTAATTGTATTAAAAGAAAATTTTTAAATCCTCAATTAATTAAGAGTAAAAGTAACTAGGGTGTTACACAAAGTTAGAGTTTTTCCTAGAATTTTTTAGGTTTTAGTGTAGGATTAGAGTCTTGAGCGTTTTGATTTTGTTCGTTCATGTTTTCAGGTGTTTTTGGAGTTTTAATTGAAAATTTGAGGAAGGACTAAATATGGGCTTTGAAGATCATAAGATCGGAGAAGAAAGGTGAAGATTTGATACTGCACGCCATGGCATGAGTTCAGTGCGCCCAGGCGTGCTAGGGGTCAATTAGCCAGTTTTGGGGTTCAAGTGGCAAGGATTTGTGGACCAACTCAAACAGAATCGCGCCCAGACGTGCTGCCCAGCACGCCCGGGCACGCGCGTCATGTGCAAAGGATGTGGAGATTTTTAAGGAGCGCGCCCAGGCATGCCAACCCGTGTGCCCAGGCGCGCGACGCAGATTTAGTACTTTTAATCTTTATCTTTTAGGATTTGATTCATTTTGGGTAATTTTGGGTTTTAAATACATTAGGATTGAGAATTAGGATTCATTCAGAACAATTTGGAGAACAACGTTTTGAGGTTTTTGCGAAGAACACGGAGATTAGACTCAAGTATTAGTGGTAATGATGTATTTCTTTACTATTGTTTTTATCTTCTCTAGCATGAACTAAATCCTTATTTGGGATGTAGGAGTATATGGTTATGGAACCTTGTTAGTATTTATGCAATGAATTAATTTGTTTTTTCATTATGAATTTTGTGTTGGATTATGTTTTTTTATTGTTGTTCATGAAAGCGCGTAAATCATGACTTAGGAATCCTAATTTGATAGACATACTAATTTAGGATTGTGCCTACTAATTCAATAGTTCAATTTCATACGGATAGACATATTTCTTATGAATTGGATAATTTTATGAGTTTTGAGTGAACATTAATTAAGGGTTAGGTTTTAAGACTCTGCTTGAGACATCAAGGGAGGTTAATATCTAAAATACGGAAACGTTTTAAGACACTAGATGTTTCCTACTTTTTCAAAACAAATTCGGAATTCAGGAAAAAATTTTAATTTGTTGTTAAATATTTTAGGAACCTTCATTGAAACTACGTCCCGCTCTTCTCATTAATCAAGAACAGTTACTTTAATTTAATTCAAGTGCAAGTTTAATTAGTCATATATAAATCATATTTTCAATTACCTGTTCACTTTGTAATTTTAATTAGGTGAAATTAAGCGAAACTATTCACTCCCTTGGGTATGATACTCTCACTTATATATCTATATTATATTACTTGTACGAACCGGTTCACTTGCCGGAGAACCAACAAGTTTTTGGCACCGTTGCCGAGGAGTGATTTTGTTTTAGTTAATTTCGGTACTAATTCAATTTTACTTAGTACAACTTGAGTAAATAAATTTTCTTTTATTTAATTATTCTTTTTTTTCAGTGCTATAAACCTCATAGACTTTGGTTTATGTGCTTGCCTGGTGCAGGTGATAACAATGTGTTGGAAACCATGCTTTCCCTAAAGGACATAAAGAGTCGATGCTAGAAGATTTCTAGAAGAAGATTGTTTTGATGATACAAACATATTCCAAGTTTCAAGCATCAAGCTTCAAGCGTCAAGTTTCAAGATCAAGTTTCGGGCTCAAGGTCAAGCTCTCAAGTTCAAGATTAGTATAGCCTTGCTTATAGGAAATTTGTAAGGTAATGAAGAATTTTTATTACAAGTGTTTATGGCTAAATAGCTTATTCAAATCTAAGGACAAGAAAAAGAGTTTTTCAAAATGTTTTAACATTGTTTTATAGTTTTTAAGTGAAAATTATTTATGAAAACCTATGGTTACATACTCTGCTTTAGAAAATCATTTTAATGAAAATCAGCAGAAATAATCGATTACTTTTCTTGGATAATCGATTACCAAGCTTCTGAGTTGTGACCTGGGAATTTTAATTAAAATATAATCGATTAGATTTTAAATAATTGATTACCTTCCTCACAGGGAGTAGATAATCGATTACCTTGTTTTTATAATCGATTACTTTATTAAAATGAACTTCACTATTTTTCACAGAAAGTCAATACTCGATTACCTTGGTTTTAATAATCGATTACTTTCATAAAAACTAATTTCAAAGTTTTCTCAAAATGAAGATAATCGATTACCTACTTCTTCAAGTAACCGATTACCTTTAAGTTTTCTTGAAAATCCGTGTCAGAATCAATCTTAAATGTTTCCATATTTGTTTTTATATAATTGATTCTAATTTATTTTCAAAATTCGAAATTGATTTTATTTTTGAAAATATTCCTTATTTGTTGTAATAAACAAATATTGAATTTATTTTCTAAATCTTTTTTTATTCTGTTTTGATTTTCAAATTAATTAAAAATCTATTTTATTTTTATTCTGAAATCCTTTACTTATTGTTGATTTCAAAAATAATCTTTATTTATTTTGTTTTCTAAAAATCTTTCAAGACTAATTTTTGAATTCTAGTTTTTGGTTTTTGTTTTCTCTGATCAACAAAATCACATTGCTCTTCTTCTTCTTCTCCATAGAACTTGTTCTTCATTGTTGAACATATTTTGGCTCTACTCTTGTGATCTAAACCTTCATTAGCAATAGAACTTTATTATTGTATCTATGTTATCAAGAACAAACTAAAGTTGTATCACTCACATCATATTATTCTCAACCGTAGTGATTAGGGAGTGTATCTCCTAGTTGAACGTGTGACACGTTTGTAGGGTGAGGAACCCTTGTGTGAATTTGAGGTCCCTTGCGAACGGAGGTTCCTAGTAGTGTGCGGGACGCTCTGGGTTTAATTGGGTGCGGCTCAATTCAAGTTTATAAAAAGCTCAATCGGGTAGCTTGGGGACTGGGCGTAGGTCTTTCGCTGGAAAGACTGAACCTATAAAAAAATTGGTTTGCGTGTTCCTCTTCCCTATCTCTTTTACTTTCCGCTATTTTTATTGCTTTAAATCGTTTCCGCGCAACTCTATTTAATTATTTTTCTAACGATACGTATTCACGTTCGAATTTCAAATCTCTCCACAAAAACATTTTTTAAACATTCGAGTAATTTTCAATAAATTAATAAAACTCAATTCACCCCCCCCCCCTCTCGAGGTTTGAGGCCGATCCTAATAATTGGCATCAGAGCTAGTGTATTGTGTTAAAGGACTTAACAGTCTCAAGAGTAATGGCTTCAAACTCTTCGTTTTGCGGTGAAGGGAGTTCTATTAATAGGCCTCCCATGTTTGATGGTGTGGGGTACGCTTATTGGAAAGCGGGAATGAAAATTTTTATTTAAGGAGTAAGATTAAAAGTTTTGGACGCTGTTGTTAACGGACCCTACGTTCCTACCTGTGTGGTAAATGGATTCACCATCAACAAGCCTATGGGTGAGTGGACGGAAGAGGAGGAACGAAGAGTCCAGTACGACTCGAAAGCGAAAAATATAATAACATCTGCTTTGAGTTATGATGACTTTTTCAGGATATCTACATGTGGACAACACAGGAAATAAATGTGGGATACTTTGAAAGTCATACTTTAAGGTACAAATGAGGTCAAGAGATCGAGAATCAATACCCTTACTGGAGAATATGAATTGTTCAGAATGAAGAACGGAGAATCGGTCCAAGAAATTGAAAAGAGGTTCACAATGATCGTTAATCAACTCATAACGTTGGGGAAGAAATTCACTAATGAAGAGATAATCAACAAAGTGCTAAGATGCTTAAGAAGAGAATGACAACCCAAAGTGACAACAATTATGGAGTCAAGAAATCTTTCAACAATGACATTGGCGATTCTCTTCGGAAAGCTTCAGGAACATGAAAGTGAACTCAAAAGGTTAGCACAACACGAAGAAGAGAACAAAAAGGTGAAAGGTCTTGCGTTCAAGGCTAAAGTACCAACATCAGAAGGAGACTTTGACAAAGAATCTATCAGTGATGAGCACATGGGACTCCTGCTGGTGAAAAGATTTGGGAAATTCTTGAAAAATAAAAACAACTTCAATAAATCCTTGAAGAAAGATGCACACAAAAGTGGAGGTTCTTTTATCACTTGTCACAAATGCGGGAAACCGGGGCATATTCGGGCAGACTGCATTCAATATCAGAAAAAGAAGAAGAATTCCGAAAGAAATGCGTCAATCTCAAGGAAAGGGAGACAAGCCTATTTAACATGGTTGGCCAACCTATGTCTCATGGCACATGGAAAAGCGGTAATTCATGAACTTGATATTGGACCTTCTTATAGTGAATTACAAGAGGCATTTGAGGAATTACATGAGGAATCAATGAGGTTATCCTTATTGGTTTCTTTAGAAAAGAAAAATTCAGCTTTACTTTTACAAAAGAACCAAGAACTTTCTAAAGAAAATGAAGTTTTAAAAAATGAAAATAAAGAGCTGAATTCTACTTTGAAAAATTCCTCAAACACCTCTAGTAATGAAATCAAAATTAAGGCTAGTTCATCTTATTGTAAGTTTTGCAAAGATTTAGTAAATGAAAATGAAGATTTAAAAGAAACACTTGCGAAATTTACAAAAGGCAGAAATACCTTAAATTTGATGCTAGGGAGACAAAAATGTTTTTTCAATAGGGAAGGTATAGGTTATCAGCCTGGTAGACATCAAAAGAAATTAAGTACAATTTTTGTCCCTGCTAGCACCTATAAGAAGCCTCTTATTTTATGATATTATTGTGGTAAAAAAGGCCATGGCGCACATGAGTACAAACACCGAAAAGTTAAGTTCGTTAAACCGAACAATGATGCTGTAAGGTGACACAAAGGGCACTATGGTACCGCTAACTCTCCAGGACCCAAGATGATATGGGTAGCTAAAGGAAAAACCTGAATTTGTTTTGTAGGTCATGCCGGAGGACAAGAAGTCTTAATGGTACTTGGATAGTGAATGCTCTAAACATATGACTGGAGACAAATCCAAATTCTCATATCTCACTCCCAAGGACCAAGGACATGTGACCTTCGATGACAACAACAAAGGAAGGATACTTGGCATTGATAAAGTAGGTACTCCTCCTAACCCTTGTATTCAAAATGTGTTACATGTTTAGGGCCTAAAGCATAACTTGCTAAGTATTAGTCAATTATGTGATAAGGGCAATAAGGTTATATTTGATTCTGAAAATTGTATTGTCGAGGGAAAACTTGATAATCTTATTAAGCTTATTGCTCGCAGGGTAAACAATATTTATTTAAATGACCTTAATCAATTCCCTCAAATGATGCTAAATGTTTATTAAGTAAAGAGGATGAATCTTGGCTACGGCATCGTAGAATAGGTCACATCCACATGAACCATTTAAATAAATTATCTCCTAAAATCTTAGTAGTTGGTTTGCCAAAGCAAAATTTTTTTATTTCTGAAAAATGTGATCCTTGTTCAAAATCAAAACTCACAAGGGCATCTTTTCCTTCTAAAAATATTGTTTCAACTCAAAGGCCCTTGGAACTTTTACATATGGATCTTTTTGGACCTTGTCAAACAAAAAGCTTTGGGTGGCAACTATTACTGTTTGGTAATTGTGGATGACTATTCTAGGTACACATGGACTTTATTTATTTCTCATAAAAATGATGCATTTCATGAATTTAAAAAACTAGCAAAGGTTGTTCAAAACCAAATGCATTTGAGCATCGCATCCATTAAGACTGATCATGGTGGTGAATTTGAAAATCGATTTTTCGAAAAGTTTTGCAAAAAACATGGAATTAAGCATTATTTTTCAGCTCCAAGAACTCCAGAGTAGAATGGGGTTGTGGAGAGGAAAAATAGATCTTTAAAAGAACTTTCTCGAACGGTGCTTAATGACATGAATTTACCAGCATATTTTTGGGTTGATGCTGTGAATTCTGCTTGCTATGTTATGAACCGTCTTTTATTTCGGTCCATTTTAAAGAAAACCCCCTATGAATTGTTTAAGGGGAGAAAGCCTAACATATCCCATTTGAGATTCTTTGGATGTACATGTTTTCTGCATAATAATGGTAGAGACAATCTAGGGAGTTTTGATGCTAGAGCTGATGAGGGTATATTTCTTGGTTATTCTGCGTCATGTAAAGCTTATAGGATTTACAATAAATCTCGTAATAAAATTGAAGAATCTATTCATGCTATATTTGATGAATCCGATCCTAGAAAGTTGGGAAAGGTATCTATTAATGATGTTGCAAGTATTCTCGAGAACTTATACCTTGATGAGGATGATGAACTTCTCGTGAAAGAAAAGCTGGAATCCCAAAGCAATGAAAAGTCAAATGAGATAAATGAGGATGAAACTCAAAGAGATTTCGCTGATCTTAATTCAGACTTGCCCAAGGAATGGAGAACATCCCGACACCGTCCAATCGATCAAGTAATAGGTGATATATCCAAAGGTATATGTACTCGTAATTCTCTTAGTAATTTGTGTAATCATATGGTTTTTGTTTCTCAAGTGGAGCCTAAGGATATTTCTGAGGCTTCAATTGATGAACATTGGCTGCTAACTGTGCAAGAAGAATTAAACCAATTCGAAAGAATCCAGGTTTGGGAACTTGTTCCTAGGCCTGATTCTCATCAAATTATTTGAACAAAATGAATTTATAAAAACAAACTTGATAAGGATGCTATAATTATTCGAAACAAAGCTAGATTGGTTGCACAAGGCTACAACAAACAAGAGGGGATAGATTATGATGAAACTTTTGCCCCTGTTGCTAGGTTGGAAGCAATTAGGTTACTTTTAGCATTTGCATGCGCGTTAAATTTTAAATTATATCAAATGGACGTAAAGAGTGCCTTTCTAAATGGTTTTATAAATGAAGTAGTGTATGTTAGTCAACCTCCTGGTTTTGAACATCCTGATTATGTTTTTAAATTGAAAAAGGCTCTTTGTGGTCTCAAACAAGCTCCTAGAGCATGGTACGAGCGATTGAGCAAATTTTTACTGGAAAAGGATTTTGAAAGGGGGAAGGTTGACAACACACTTTTTATTAAAAAGAAAGGAAAGGACATTCTTTTAGTTCAGATATATGTTGATAACATTAAATTCGGTTCTACTAATGAAATCTTTTGCAAGGAATTTTCTAGTTTAATGCAGGAAGAGTTCGAGATGTCTATGATGGGCGAACTGAATTTCTTCCTTGGATTGCAAATTAAACAAGCAAAGGATGGTATCTTTATTAGTCAAACAAAATACTGCAAGGAACTACTGAAAAGTTCGGCATGGATAAGCCTAAAGCAGTAACAACACCAATGAGCACATCATGTTATCTCGCTAAAGATGGAGGTAAACCAATTGAAATCACAAAATATAGAGGTATGATCGGTTCACTCATTTATTTAACTGCAAGTAGGCCAGATATCATGTTTAGTGTCTGCATGTGTGCACGTTTCCAAGCAAATCCAAAAGAAATACACATGGTTGCTGTCAAAAGGATAATGAAATATTTATCGGGCACAACTGATATGGGTTTATGGTATCCCAAAGGTTCCACTTGTAACCTTGTTGGGTATTCTGATTCTGATTTTGCTGGGTGTAAAATAGATAGAAAAAGCACGAGCGGCACTTGCCATCTCTTAGGCAGTTCTTTAGTGTCATGGGCTAGTAAGAAACAGTCTAGTATAGCCCTATCTACAGCTGAGGCTGAATATGTCGCTGCGGGTAGCTGTTGTGCACAAATCTTATGGTTAAAACAGCAACTCCTAGACATTGGTTTAAGTCTAGATCACATTCCCATAAAATGTGATAACACTAGTGCAATTAATATAACCAAAAACCCAGTGCAACACTCACGCACAAAGCACAGAGATTCGTCATCATTTTGTTCGCGATCATATAGATAAAGGTGACTGTGTGATTGAGTATGTGGATACCACTAAGCAGTTAGTTGATATCTTCACGAAACCGCTTCTGAAAGAAAGCTTCTTTTATTTTCGTTGAGAACTCGGCTTAACTTGCGCATCTCTTGTAGGTCATGCATAATTATTCCCTTGTTATTATAAATGCATTTATTTAGTGTTTCAGGGGGAGTAGTATGCGTACATCTTTTCCTCAATTTTTTGATGTTGACAAAAGGGGGAGAAGAATTCTGAGCTTAATTGAATATATTTAATATCTACTAATCATCTATGCAGGGGGAGATTAGGAGATAATGGAGATTATGGAGATAAGGGATAGAGAGCTTATCATGTTTTTATCATGTTATTCCCTGAAAATTTAAATTTCCTTTGTTACTATTGGTTTATATTATGCTATACTTGCTTGCTTAACGCCTGTAATACAGAAACTCAGAAAAGGGTTTGTCATAATTAAAAAGGGGGAGTGTTGGAAATCATGCTTGCCCTAAAGGACGTAAAGAGTCAATGCTAGAAGAATTTAGAAGAAGATATTTTTGATGATACAAACATATTCCAAGTTTCAAGCATCAAGTTTCAAGATCAAGATTCAGGCTCAAGGCTCAAGCTCTCAAGTTCAAGATTAGCATAGCCTTGCCTATAGGAAATTTGTAAGGTAATGAAGAATTTTTATTACAAGCTTTTTATGGCCAAATAGCTTATTCAAATCTAAGGACAAGAAAAAGAGTTTTTCACAAAAATGTTTTAAGATTGTTTTATAGTTTTTAAGTGAAAATTATTTATGAAAACCTATGGTTACATACTATGCTTTCGAAAATCATTTTTATGAAAATTAGCAAAAATAATCGATTACTTTTCTTCGATAATCGATTACCAAACTTCTGAGTTGTGACCTGGGAATTTTAATTAAAATATAATCGATTACATTTTAAATAATCGTTTACCTTCCTCACATGGAGTAGATAATGGATTACCTTGTTTTTATAATCGATTACTTTATTAAAATGAATTTCACTATTTTTCATAGAAAGTCAATAATCGATTACCTTGGTTTTAATAATCGATTACTTTCATAAAAACTAATTTCAAAGTTTTCTTAGAATGAAGATAATCGATTACCTTCTTCAAGTAATCGATTACCTTTAAGTTTTCTTGAAATCCGTGTAAGAATCAATCTTAAATGTTTCCAGATTTTTTTTTATATAATTGATTCTGATTTATTTTCAAAATTCGAAATTGATTTTATTTTTGAAAATATTCCTTTTTTGTTTTTTTTTTGTAAAAGGAAATCTTACTACCACAGAACCAATAAAGAAAACAAACTCAAACCCTACAATTGAAACTTGCCACCTTCTAGGAAGGGTTCAAGTCACAAAAGTAGTCCACAAAGCCATAGGAAAGCTTGCCACCTTCTATGAAGGGTTCAAGCAACCTAAGGCCAAAGAAAGATTACAATTGAATTCAAATCCTATGAACTAGGACCTTATTAGGCCAATTCAGAAAAGAAGGACAACAAAAATTAATTCTAGAAGCAAAATCTCTCTTAATCAATCTAAAGATGCTGACAATAGGTATGCTGGAGTTGGAAAAATTTCTGAGGTTCCTTTCTTGCCAAACCTGATAAACCATTGCTGCCCAAAGAGCAAAAAGCGCTTTTCTGCGATTCTTCTCAGTGAAGGCATGCTGAAGCCATCTAGACCAATTCTGCATCTTGTAATGGTAATGATCAAGGCCAAACCAATTACAACACAAGTTCAGTAACTCTCTAGACCAGGAGCACTCAAAGAAGAGGTGCCTTTGAGTCTCTTGATCAGCAAGGCAGAGGCTCCAATGATTAGGGGTTGTAAGCCAGGACATTCTATCCAAGGTAGAAAGCTTACCATGAATCACAGCCAGAAAGTGAATCCATGTTTAGGCAGAGAAAAGCTGTTCCATATCACTTTATGAAAGTGAAAAGGCTCCTGCACACCAGTCAACAATCTATAACCAGAGCCAATGTCATAGATTCCAGAAGTTCCAAATATCCACTAATCCCCATTAAAACCTTGTTGAATTCTGTCCCTGACCTTGAGTATCTGCTTCCAGTGCCAATTGTGGTTCTGGCCTGTAGAACTAGACCAGAAGTCTTGATCTCTGAGGTAGATGAATGAACCCATCGTACCCAAAGGCAATCCTTCTTAGCTGCAATCCACCAATCTTTCTTACCCAGGGTTGCAATGTTCCAGAGATTGGTATTCTTAAGATTCAGACCACCATACCTTTTAGGCAGGCAGACAGTTTTCCAAGCTACTTTTGCCTTGTAGTTGTCATTCTCATTCTTTCCCCAAAGGAAGCTTCTGCATAATTTGTCAATCTCATTGATCACTGATTTGGGCAGGATAAAGATTGAAGCCCAGTAAACATGAAGGTTCATGAGGACTGAATTAATTAAACACAATCTTCCCTGAAAGGAAAGGTTCATTGTTTTCTAGGAGTTGAGTCTGGATGCCAATTTCTGAACCAGTTGAGAGCATATTGTTTTATTCTACTTCTTTGACATAAGAGGGACACCAAGATACCTGCAAGGGAATTGATCTGCTCTAAATAAGGGAATTCCTTATTTGTTGTAAGAAACAAATCTTGGATTTCTTTTCTAAATCTTTTTTATTCTGTTTTGATTTTAAAATTAATTAAAAATCTATTTTATTTTTATTCTGAAATCTTTTACTTATTGTCGATTTCAAAAATAATCTTTATTTATTTTGTTTTCTAAAAATCTTTCAAGACTAATTTTTGAATCTTAGTTTTTGGTTTTTGTTTTCTCTGATCAACAAAATCACGTTGCTCTTCTTCTTCTTCTCCATAGAACTTGTTCTTCATTGTTGAACATATTTTGGCTTCTACTCTTGTAATATAAACCTTCATTATCAATAGAACTTTATTGTTATATCTGTGTTATCAAGAACACACAAAAGTTGTATCTCGCACATCATATTATTCTCAACCGTAGTGATTAGGGGCTGTATCTCCTAGCTGAACGTGTGGCACGTTCATAGGGTGAGGAACCCTTGTGTGAATTTGAGGTCCCTAGCGAACGGAGGTTCCTAGTACTGTGCGGGGCGCTCTGGTTGTAATTGGGTGCGGCTCAATTCAAGTTTATATAAAGCTCAAGCGGGTCGCTTGGTGACTGGACGTATGTCTTTCGCTAGAAAGACTGAACCAGTATAAAAATTGGTTTGCGTGTTCTTCTTCCCTATCTCTTTTACTTTCCGCTATTTTTATTGCTTTAAATCGTTTCCGCGCAACTCTATTTAATTATTTTTCTTACGATTCACATTCACGTTCAAATTTCTAATCTCTCCTCAAAAACATTTTTTAAACATTCGAGTAATTTTCAATAAATTAATAAAACTCAATTAACCCCCCCCCCCCTCGAGGTTTGATGCCGATCCTAACACAGTGATCTTATTTTCGATCCTAAGATCGAACGCTCCGCTAAGCAAAACAGGAAAAGAGCTCAACAAGCAAGAAAAAGGAAAGTTGAGATCATGACGGAAGAAACAAATGCCAGGAACAGAACCTTGGCAGAGTATGCCGTTGTGAGTCCGGATGCGTGCGCCACCAGTATTGTTTGCCCGACTGTTACAGCTCAAAACTTTGAGATCAAGCCGGCATATATCCATCTGATCCAACAAGAGAAATTCAGTGGCGCACTAGCTGAAGATCCGGCAGAGCATGTAGCACATTTCCTTAGCATCCTAGACTTCTTCAAGATCCAGGGTGCCTCTGATGAAGCTATCAGGCTTCGCCTTTTCCCATTGTCTCTAAGGGATAGGGTAAAGAGTTGGCTCCTATCCTAGCCGCAAGGGTCGTTTACAACGTGGGTGGGGCTTGTCAAGAAGTTTATTGACAAGTACTTCCCACCAACCAACCAAGCACGACTGAGACAGGATATCAACGGTTTTGCTCAACAAGATGGGGAATCGTTACATGAGGCACGGGAGCGGTTCAACCGGTTGCTCAAGAAGTGTCCAACCCACTCCTTACCTGATTGGATGCAGATTTGTCTATTCTATGATGGATTGCGAATGGCTGCAAGGGGACACATTGATGCTGCAGTTGGGGGTTCACTTGATAGAAAAACCCCAGCTGACGCTCGAGACTTGATAGAAAAGATGGCCCAGAACTGCAACCACTCCACTTCTGAAAGAGGGATAGTCAAGAAGAGTGACTTGGACCTCTCCGAGGTTCAAGCCTTGTTCACTAAGAACAAGGAAATGCAGCAACAGATTGCCTCTCTCACAAAGCAACTCAGACAAGTGCAGATGACTGCTTCATCTATTTCTTCTTCTTCAAGTTCACCTAAACCTGAGCTGGTGTGTGGTTTGTGTGGGGGTAATCACAAAAATGGTGAGTGTGTCATGGATCATGCTGGGCCAAGTGAGGAGCAGGTTAACTTTATTGGTAGAGGCCAAAGGAGGAATTATCCAAACACCTTCAATCAAGGCTACAGAAATCATCCTAGTTTTTCCTGGCACAACCCTTCTCTCTAACCACCGCAGACACAACCACCACAAGAAAAATAGTCAACACCCTTGGAATCGATAGTTGAGAAGCTAGCCTAGTCCACTTCAACTTTCATGGAGGACACTCGTTAAATTTCAAAAATCAGGGTGCCAGCATCTGCAATTTAGAGATTCAGATGGGGCAGATAGCTAAGCAACTGTCATAAAGGTCGCAGGGTTCTTTTCTTAGTGATACTGTCATAAATCCTAAGGAGCAATGCAAAGCAATGACCCTGCAAAGTGGTAAGTCATTGGAGGAGTCACAACAGAAGGGTAAGGAAGTGGTTACTGAGGTTCCAGAGGAGACTCATCCAATATCTGAGACACAGCCCCCTGAACAAAAGCAGCAGAGCATACCGATGAGTCAGAAGAAGGAGGATAATTCAAGGGTTGTCGGCAGAGTTCCGTTTCCCCAGAGGCTGAAGAATGAGGAGACACAAAAACAGCTCGCAAAATTCATGGAGGTCTTCAAGCGTCTTCAGATCAACATACCATTTCCAGAAGCCCTGGAACAGATCCCTACATATGCAAAGTTTATGAAAGAGCTCTTGACCAACAAAAGGAAGATGTAGGATGATGAAACAGTGCTTCTCACAAAGGAATGTAGTGCTATTTTGCAAAAGAAGCTCCCTCAGAAGTTGAAAGATCCTGATAGTTTCACAATCCCTTGTAACATTGGGGGATTTGACATTGGCAAGGCTCTGTGTGACTTGGGGGCGAGTATTAATCTAATGTCTCTCTCAATTTTCAAGAGGCATGGTATTGGGGAAGTGAAGCCGATGCTGATGTGCCTTCAGCTAGCCGACCGATCTGTGAAGAGGCCCTACGAGAAAGTGGAGGATGTACTTGTCAAGGTGGACAAGTTCATCTTTCCTGCTGACTTTGTGATCTTGGATATGGAGGAGGACTCAGATATTCCTCTCCTCCTGGGTAGGCCTTTTGTAGCTACTGGGCGAGCCCTCATAGATGTTCAACAAGGCGAGCTCAAGCTATGGGTCCATGAGGAAGAGGTCTCTTTCAATGTCTACCGGTCCATGAAGAACCCAATGGAGAACTGTTAGTGCTTCATGGTGGACGTGATTGATACTTTAGTCACATCTACCTTTGAGCAGACCGGGCATGGGGATGTGGTGGCAGCAGCACTGACACATGAGGGTTGTGAAGACCCAAGAGTGGAAAAGTTGGTGACTAGATTGGATGCGCCTTTAGCTTACACAAGGATAGATCGGATGAAGGACCTGAAGTTACATGACAAGGATCCAAGAGCAGCACCAGAGCTCAAAGCTCTTCCACTTAATCTCAGGTATGAATTTCTTGATGAAACTAATTTCTATCAAGTTATAATCAGTAATACCTTGACTGAAACTGAATCTGAAAAATTGATGAGAATTTTGAGGCAATACAAATATGCTTTAGGATGGAACGTTTCTAATCTGAAGGGGATTAACCCCAGTTTCTGCATGCATAAGATTCTCCTTGAGGAGAATTTTAAGCCAGTACTTCAGCCTCAGAGGAGGCTGAATCCGATTTTGAAGGAAGTCGTGAGAAAGGAAGTTGTCAAACTTTTAGATGCAGGCATTATCTACCTCATCTCCGACAGCACCTGGGTGAGCCCGGTGCAAGTAGTGCCAAAAAAAAGGGGGTTAATTGTGATAAAAACTGAGAAAGATGAATTGATACCAACCTGCACTGTTTTTGGGTGGCATGTAAGCATTGATTATAGAAGATGAAACAGTGCCACCCGGAAAGATCATTTCTCATTACCCTTTATGGATCAAATGCTAAAATGGTTGGCAGAACATGCATATTATTGTTTCTTAGATGGATATTCTGGGTATAATCAAATTTGTGTCGATCCTGTAGACCAAGAAAAAACTGTTTTACCTATCCCTTTGGGATTTTTTCCTATCGGAGAATGCCCTTTGGGCTTTGCAATGCACCGGCAACTTTTCAAAGGTGCATGTTGGCTATATTCTCCGACATGGTTGAAAATTTCATCGAGGTTTTCATGGATGATTTCTCAGTCTACGGATCGTCTTTTGATGCATGTCTTGCTAATCTGGGTAAAAATCTAGAAAGATGTCAGGAAACTAATCTCATCCTTAAATGGGAAAAATGTCAGTTCATGGTTAAGGAAGGGATAGTTTTAGGACATAAAATTTTTGAAAAGGGGATTGAGGTAGATAAAGCAAAGACTGATGTGATTAAAAATCAGCCTCACCCAGTAAATGTTAAGGGGATAAGGAGTTTTTTGGGTCACGCTAGTTTCTACCAGAGATTCATTAAGGATTTTTCAAAAATCAAAACCCCTTTGCAATTTACTGGAGAAAGATGTTGAGTTCATTTTCGATAATGATTGCATGAAATCCTTTGAATTTTGAAAGAAAGACTGGTTACAGCTCCTATCGTGGTTGCGCCCAATTGGGGTGAACCTTTTGAACTAATGTGTGATGCGAGCGACCACGCTGTAGGAGCTATACTTGGTCAAAGAATTAATAAGGTATTTCATGCTATCTATTATGCGAGTCGTGTGTTGAACAATGCACAGATTAATTACACGACCATAGAAAAAGAACTCTTGGCTGTGATTTTTGCAATGGACAAATTCTGTGCCTATCTTATAGGCTCGAAAGTGATAGTTTATACTGACCATGTTGCTTTAAGGCACCTATTAGCTAAGAACGATGCTAAGCCGAAACTGATTAGGTGGATCTTGCTCTTGCAAGAGTTCGATTTGGAAATAAGAGATAAAAAGGGGTGGAGAATGTTATTGCTGATCACATGTCTAGACTCCCCCTTAAGGTTGGTGATAGGGATAAGAAAGTTCCAATACAAGAAAAATTCCCTGATGAACACTTGTTTGCTGCATCCGAACTCCCAAGGTATGCTGATTTAGTCAATTATTTAGCAGCGAATGTAATTCCTAAGGATATGACTTGGCAACAAAGGAAAATTTTTTACATGATGCCAAGTTTTATTTTTGGGATGAGCCATTCCTGTTTATGAGGAATGCAGATGGAGTAATTAGGTGTTGTGCTTCCCAAGAGGAAATTCCTGACATCCTATGGCACTGTCACAATTCATCATATGCTGGTCACTACAACAGTGAAAAAACAGCTTCTAGAGTTTTGAAATGTGGGTACTACTGGCTCACCATTTTTAAAGATGTTAGGACCCATGTGATGCAATGTGACAAATGCCAAAGGGTTGGGAATATTTCCAGAAGGGATGAGATGCCTCTTCAAGGCATTTTAGAAGTTGAAGTGTTTGATGTGTGGGGCATAGATTTTGTAGGGCCATTTCCCCTCCTATAACAACAGGTACATACTTGTGGGAGTTGACTATGTTTCCAAGTGGGTGGGGAAAAAACATTTTTAGCAGGTTTAGAGTGCCTAGAGTTCTCATAAGTGATGGTGTGAGTCATTTTTGTAACCAGGTCATGGAGAAAGCTTTATCAAAATATGGGGTGCGCCACAAAGTCGCTACCACATATCACCCACAGACCAGTGGTCAAGTGGAAGTGCCCAATAGGTCTCTTAAGAGAATCCTTGAGAAAACCGTTAATAGTGGTAGGAAGGATTGGTTTAAAAAGTTGGATGATGCCTTGTGGGCGTATAGAACTGCATATAAGACACCTATTGGCATGTCACCTTTTCAGGTTGTTTATGGAAAAATTGTCATTTGCCTGTGGAGCTACTTCACAAAGCATATTGGGCAACTAAATTTTTGAACTTAGATTTACAACCTGCAGGCAAGAAGAGATTATTGCAGCTAACTGAACTTGATGAGTTTAGAGAGCAAGCATATAACACTTCTCGTGATTTTAAAGAAAAAAACCAAAAGGTGGCATGACAAGAAATTGATTAACAAGAAATTTGAACCTGGGCAATTAGTTTTGCTATTTAACTATAGACTTAAGCTTTTTCCTGGAAAGCTTAGATCTAGATGATATGGCCCTTTTGTGATTGTGCAGGTTTCGACTTTTGGTGCTGTTGAGATCAAGGACCCTCGGTCAGGGAATGTTTTTAAGGTGAATGGACAGCGGCTGAAAAATTTATAATGGAGATGTTTTTGAGGAAAGCTCTTCTAAAATGGAGCTTCGTGACCCTTAGTTTCGAACCAGTGTCATCCGTCACGCTCGGGACGTTAAACAAGCGCTTCTGGGAGGCAACCCAGTGGTAAAATTTTCTTTATTTTAGTTAGTTGTTAATTTTGTTTTTCCATTTAAAAAAATATTAAAAAAATAATAAAAAATAATAAAAAATTTTGAAGGGGGTCTGTCCATCACGCCTAGGCGCGCTAACAGCACGCCCAGGCGCGCTGGGGTGCCAAGACTGAAAGTGGGGTGCAAATTCCAATTCGTAAAACTAAAAAATTGAAGCATCTCACAGCAAAAAACGCTCCCAGGCGCGTAGATACCCGCACCCAGGCGTGCATGTTTGATTAAACCCACCAACACGGTGGGTGGCCTCCATTCTGATCGTCCTCCTTCTCTCTCTAACCTAGTTCTCCTCCTTCTCTCTTGCACCGCCGCCGTCTCTACCACATACCGCTGCCACGTTTTCTTCTTCGTCTTCCTCCTTCTCCATCCTTTTCCATTCCTCTCGTTTGGTAACTCAAGGTTCTCTATTCTCTCTTCTCTCACTTTTGTTTTCTAGGTTAGGGTTTGTTTTTAATTAATCTTTTTTTTTCACTTCTTGGTTAGTGATTAGGGTCTGCATTGTAGTTTGGTTGTAGGTTGTGAGTGATTAGGGTAGGTGTTGTTTTAGGGCTAGTGTTCTGGAGTTGCAATTAGGGTGCACATTAGGTGTTCGAAAAATTTCCTAGGTGGGTTTTTCATCATGAATAAGGGCAAGAGGAAGGCCAGTAGTAGTAGAAGTAGTGCAGGGAAGAAGGTTTTTGAGCACCCAGCGGTCTTGGAGTTTTACAACTCCAAATTGACCTGAAGGGGTGTTACGAGCATGCTCTGCGAGTCCGAGGGTACGATATCCTCGCACGTTGTCGGGGTCAGGCATATAGAAAAGGTGAGGGAGACCCTTCAATCAACCAGTGGGTGCAGTGGGTTGGAGAAACGGATGAGTATTTTAGTCGGGTGTTAGTGGAGGAGTTTTATGCCCACGCTCATTGGAGGAATAAGACGAGGGCACTTGAGTAGGATAACCGCCGTGTCAGTTATGTTCTGGGCGTTGAGGTTCCTTACGACGCGGCTACTATTGCCCATGTCATGGGGCTCCCTGAGCATCCACCAGAGGCAACCCCTGCGATGTTCACCTCAGCTAGCTTTGAGGATGATGAGCAGTACCCTCTTGATATGATTAAGAGGGCTTTATTTTTACCTGGGCAGGACTGGAATTTGACCGTGTCTAACGCGGTCAAGCATGTTTATCAAAAGAACCTTGTCGGCGCTGCTAGGTTTTGGGTCCGATTCGTGGTTCACAACCTGGACCCACGATCCCATGATACTGAGGTACCACCCAGGGTGTGTAGGTCAGTATACGCCCTGCGTGAGGAGGTTGTGGTCGATGCTGCATCGATTATTTCTGATCGAATGCACGGCTTTGCGATCAAGGCCAATGGTTATGTTGGTTTTCCTTGGGTTATCCACAAGCTGTGCACAACCGCTGGGGTTTATTTTAGAGAGGATGTGCAAGCTCTTAGGAGGACCCCACGGATGACTTGGTCGACTTGGGACCATTTCTTAGCCTTAGAGAGAAAGGCGCTACGAGTGGCCGGAGAGCTGGGAGGAGATGCACCACCGCCGCCACCACCAGCGTACCAGCCTGCACCACCTGAGTTCCAAGCTGGTCCTTCTTGTCCTCTGGTGTCACAACCGAGGGGTATTGATGATTTGATGCGTATGATGTAGTCCCTTTTGGAGGGACAGTCTGGTTTGCAGGACGGTCAGTCTCGTCTTCTTTGTGGGCAGGAACGTATCCTGCGCCGTCAGGCCAGAGCCGCTAAGTTTTCACGCAGGGTGCTGCGTAGGAACCAAGCTCGCGATGCTTGTATGCGCAATTGGCGCGTGGCTCACGGCTTGCCTTTTGATGTGCCTCCATATACTGAGGAGGACTTTGAACTTTTGGACTCTTCACCTTCCAATGAGGGGATGGATGAGGATATCCAATGAGGGGTGTTTTGCTGTGCCTCATTGACCGCCTTGTAGTTGTTAGCAGTAGTATCATTTTTATTTTTTAGGATAGGCTGTCATTCTCTGATTGGAGCTTTCTATATTTGATTACTGATGAGGTGTCTCTAGCACCATTTTTAGTTTTCATATTTGCAGGTACATATGTTTGGGGTAGTTTCCTCCAGGGATCATCGTGTGGATACTGCTCTACAAAGGGAAGTCTCTAACTCTAGTTTTCTTTTGTGTTTCATTTTTATTTTGTAGTTTAGTGTGTCTAGTTGCTTGAGGGCAAGCCACAATCCAAGTTTGGGGGAGTGGTACAAAAATAAAAAATACAAGTGATTTTCTTGATCTGAATTTGCTCCCCGTTTTTGTAGTCAGTTTGTGTCATAGGTAGAGGTAGATGATTATTCTAGGCTTAATACTGTTTTCCTAATAATAGATGTAATTACTTGGTTTAGGATTAGACTCTCTAACTGTATGATACAGAATTGATTGAGCTGTGATTTGATTTAAAACTAGTTATTTTGACAAAATGCTTCAAAATTTTGGATTAGTGAATTGACCTTTAGCCTAGTGAGGGTTTTGAGCCATATTTGAAAGGGGTATGTACGTGCTTGATAACTATTTGATGAGACCCCTATTTCTTTCATGAGTGTGTTCTCTTTGACTTTGTGTTCTAGAACTTGACCTGTGGCCATTTTGAGATTGATAATTGTCTGCATGCATGAATATGATTAAGGCACCTAGGTTTGTGTTTTTGTGACCTTCAACTGTTTTGAATGATAACAAAAGGCATAGACAAAATGGATAGAAAAATTAAACCTAATACTAAGGATTACATAACTTAATCTTCTCTTTGTTATGCATACAATAAAGGTTGGCGCCATGTTCTATCAGTTGGCCTGGCCAAGCCTGCCAATCAAAACATCAGACTGTCACCTCAGTCCCGAACTTGTTAATCATCAAACAAATAGTTCAACTAGTAACCATGAAGACAGAGCTGGTGATTTGGCTCAAATAGCTAAAAACAAGCATTTCTCTCACAAAAATCCAAAACCAACTCAATATCAATAAGCATAAAGAAGATACCTAAAATGTCAAAGGAAACGAGCCAAATGATCAAGTTTAGCACCAATGGAACAATAGTAACACAATCACAATGTCATTGCATGTATGAATCAATATAGTTGTCAAATGACAAGGAATTTGAAAAGGTAGAAACTATATTATTGTTATTGTTCAACACATTAATAATTATTCCGAACAGCAGACCCTCACATAACCTAAGAATCACACATTTACTTTAGGGTTAGTAAACAAAAAGAAAGTAAGTTTAAACAAGAGAAGAGAAAAAGTACCCGAGAAATATGAATTACATTATCTGCAAAAGAAAGAAAAACAATGTCAGTGTTGGGAACTGAAAATCACAATTGTTGGAAACAATGAACGGTGAACGGTAGTGAGTCATAGTGAAATGATAACAAATTGGAATGGTGGAAGCTCGGAAAAAGGGAAAATGAAGCCGAGAGAGTGAAACAAAGATTGAGAGTGAGCAATAGTTTTGGGCTTTAGGGTTCCAAAGAGAGTGAGTAATGGATGAGGGAAGGAGGCTCCTGGTGTTATGTTAGAAGAAGGCTCGGTGGTGAGTGTTGGTGCATGGTACATGTGAGTGTTGGTGAGGGAAGGAAGGAAGGTAGGAGGAAGGAATGAGGGAAGGTGAGGCTTTGTTTGGATTGGTGGAATATGATGCAATCGAAGGGAATGAAATGGTATTTAAACAAACTCCATTGTTTGGATTGTTATATTTATAATGGAGTGGAGTGGAACTTGGTGGAATGGATTCCATCCAATTCCATCAAAAGTTTCACTTTTTCATCCCTCCCAAATTGGGGTGTTTGTGATGGAACCAAACAATGGAACATTATTTTTGTCCCACCCCACTCCATCCCACTCCACTCCACTCTATCATATTCCATTCCATTCCATCCTCAAGAGTGTATCCAAACATAGCCTGAGTGTTGGTGCGTTAGTGAGTGAAATATGAGTGAAATATTAGCGAGACAGAGTGAAATATTAGCCATCTCTTGGGTGGACCAATGGAGATGTCGCGTGCTTTATTTCTAGACTCATGACACTCAATTCTATAAAATATGTAATTGTAATTTCGAAGCTTAGAGGTGAGAATTGTGTTTCTGCATTTTTAGTTATAATCTTATGAATGAAGTACCAATTTAGTCCTTGATTTATTTTTACTATACCAACTTAGTCCTTGACAATTCTTAAATACACATTTAATCTCTCAAGATTTTCAGATGTATCAATATAGTCCCTCAAGATTTCGGATGTACCAATTTGGTCCTTACTATGATTCCAATTCCAAGTATATAACCAAACATCATAATTCCAATTCCAAGCTTAAATTCCAATTCTAACCTCTAATTCCATACTCAATTTCACGTGCCAAACAGAATCAGAGATCTGAGTTTTGCATGCAGATGTGTTGTCAAAATGTTTCCCTTGCTTTGCGTTGGTCCAATTGAAAGATGCTTATGTTATGCATAAGATATTCGATATAATTTCTAAATTTATGCGTATTAAAAAAAAAAAAACATTATGCAAAGAAGTTACCACTAAAACGCTAAAACACATGGTTGTACTCTTATTAAAAATTAATCTCTCCCTTATTCATTAAAAGAACATGTACACAATGAGAAAACAAAAGGAAAATAATGTTTGCTCTACGATGATGTTATATATTTCCATTAATGCATTAAAATAAAATATGTGTTATTGCAAAAGGTTAGGTTATTAATGCATTAAAAATATATGTATTTATTTAAATAAATAATTCAAATATATAATCATCGTTAATGTCGGATCACATAATATATAGACAAAATTCTTTGGTCTTCGATATTGCAAGGTGATTTCACTTTTGTCCCTAAGATTTTGAAAATTCCTCTTTTGTCCTTTAAGAAAGTTAGTTAATTTAGTTAACTGTATTGGAAATGTGAATATTTAATATGTATTTTAAAAACTATCCATATTAATAGTATTGAAAATCTAAGATGTGTTAAGTAAATAGGAATGTTTAATTTGTGGAAATAAGTAATTAATTGTCATTGAAAATAGATATAAGATCTTATAAATAAGTCAATAAAAGTCTCAAAACACTCATATGTATGGATGGAGGTAGTATATCCTTGTTTATTATTACTTTTGTTCGCCTCCAATCTTTTCCTCTCTACTCTCCTCTCACCTCTCTCGTCAATAATTAATGATTACTAAAAGGGTAATTTAGATTAAATTGATTAAATTACCCAAAATTCTTACACCATTTATTATTACTTAAAGCCCGTGCATCTTTTATACAGTCAAAACTTTTGAATCAAAAGATGTAGGGGAAAGCTTAATAGTACGAAACGAAATTCGTACTAAGATTTTGAGCCTGCCACGTCCACATTTCTTTTATTTTCTAACTGCATATGAAAAGCTAAGAGTTACCTGATTGGTTAAAGAGAAATTCGTTGCTTTTCGTGTGACTTTTTTTCGTACTTAATAGCAAAGCTCCTTAGTGAAATACATCTTTGAGCTTTGCTATTAAGTACGAAAAAAAGTCACACGAAAAGCAACGAATTTCTCTTTAACCAATTAGGTAACGCTTAGCTTTTCATATGCAGTTAGAAAATAAAAGAAATGTGGACGTGGCAGGCTCAAAATCTTAGTACGAATTTCGTTTATACTATTAAGCTTTCCCCTTCACTAAGTGATCCATCAAAGCAATCCAATTGAATCCATTGGGAAATGAAGTATCTCTTGAAAAATTAAAATGAAAAACTATTTTCCTCAAATTTTAGGATGAAATAAATAAAATAAAATGATTTTTTATTTGTTTCAAAATGTCAGTTTAGTTGATAAAACTGGATAAAATGTGAAAACCTAAATTAAAATTTGGTTAACAACTTAAAATATTTACCTATATAAAAATGGAGAAAATGGGTGGTGCACCGATAGTGAAAATGGGTGGTACACACCCATTAAAATCATAAAAATGATCTTTTATTTTTATTTCATCCCTTTCAAAGTTTTCAACGTAACGTAAGTATCGATATGGTGAGTGGTTTATACTTTATATGACCATATAAATGAAAAAAAAAATTAAAATTATCATAAATGATTTCTGGACTTTGAAATCAATCTATTCCAGATTTAACCACGGCTAACATTAATAAAATTTACCTTATCTAAAAAAAACTTCTAATTATTTGTATGAGATTAAAAAAAAAGTATTTTTAAGACAAAAAAAAAAAAAAACACTATAAACTGAACACTTCAACCCTGTGTTTCACACTTTCACATTACAAACTGTGTAATCGTGTAACCAAATACCATTCTTGGGGCTTGGTCCAAACACTCAACGGACACGTACCAGAAATTATTACTCCCTCCGTTTCACTTTAAGTGTCTTTTTGGACTTTTGCACATAGATTAAGAAAGTGTTGATTATGATGATTATTGTAAGCTTTATGTGTATTTTATCAAAAATACTCCTATTTAATATTTTTATTTTGTCAATGCATCACTACTAGTATTACAAATTTCAAAACTAAAACAACATTAAATGTAAGGGTAAATAAGGAAAAACAATATTAAATGTTACCTAGATTTGGTAGAAAGACACTTATTTTGAAACAAAATTTTGATGTTAAAAAGACACTTAAAGTGAAACGGAGGGAGTAGTTTGTTTTGAGTCAATATTTCATTTATGATTTAGGTTAATTATAATATGATACATGATATAAATAAATTATTCATTTTTATATTTTTTTTTATATGATAAATTATAATTGATCTGAAACCGGTCTCTCCAACTATACTAGCTATATGGTTGACACCATCAACAGTGTTATCTATGGTCAGAGTAATCCTTAGGCCCATGGCAAGAGGAGCAATTGCCTAGGGACCTACTTTTTTGGGACCCCCATTTTATTTTTTTTTTCACCTATTACTAAAATTTAAAAAAAAATATTAAGTAAGTAAATAAATAAAGAAAACACATATAGGCAACGTAGAAAAGCCACAATGCAAGGTCACAAAATAAAAACTCAAAGTACTCAATAGCAACTTCAAATTTAGAAAAAGAAAAGAAAAGAGGTGGAGAACAATGACAAAGAGACGGAGGGAGTCAAGAAGAACGAAAAGAAGAGCAACAACTTAACTACTCAAGTGATCAAAGACGACAGGGCAACTGTACAGCAACGACGGCAAAACTATACATCGAGTAAGCTACGACGGTAACATTATAAGAGGGGGTTTAGTCTACAAACCTCATTGTTTATCCTACAAACCCCATTTTTTCTAAATATTCCAAAATTACCCTTGTTATAACTTCCCTCCATTTCAATTCTATAACTCCTGAAACCACAAACCCCAACCTCATATTCCCTTCCCCAACCTTTCATATTCCCTTCCCCAACCTTCTCCACCAACTTCCACCGCCTGCGATCGCTGCCGCATCCACCGCTGTTTCCGCCTCCACCGCCGTTTCCGCCTACACCGCCGGTTCCTCCTCCAAATCGTTTTCGTGTGTAAAGGTGAGACCTTCTTCTCTATTTTTTGGTTGCTTTTGTGTTGGGTTTCATTTGTTCTTCTTCCTATATTGTTTTCATTCGTTTTCATTCTTCTCTCTTGGTCTTCATTCTATTTTGTTTTCTTCTTTATGTTAGGGTTTTCGAATCTTCTTCTCTTGGGTGTTGTTTTCGAATTTTCTTCTCTGGTTTTCGAATTTTCTTCTCATTAATGTTGTTATTTTGCTCTTTACCACACGAGGAATAGATGTATAGTAACATCCTTTTCTCTGAGTCTTGCCAAAAGATGCTGCAGAATTATCAACCTTCGGCTGATCTTCTAGTGCTTTCTCCAATGGTGTTTAGGGATGTTTGTAACTGTCCTTTCCTCATATTCAATTGAAATTTCCCCTCCAATGGGCTCTGCTCATAAATTATAAATTTAATACAAAATCAATGAACTATTTAAGACAGAACAACTCAGATTAGCAAATAGCATACCAAGACATTCAATGATGCTCTTCGTAATAAAATTAGATAATTGCTTCCAATCTTCATAACGTAATAAAAAAAATCAATTCTTCGTTTGAAAAATTGGTCCTTTATGATCTTCATAAGTTAATTAACACTGAACCAAGTAAATTAACACTATTTCTACACAGTGATTGTATCATAAATGTAGTTTTCACTGTCATTTTATTAATGCTTAATGCAATCTTGTGTTCATCTTCATGCTTAATTTGACTTATTTTGGTCCTTTATGATCTTCATAAGTTAGTATGGCCTCTGAATGTATGTATATTTCTTTTGTCCATAACTTAAACCTCTTTTAATTGGCTTGAAATTTCAGATATGGCTAGAACGAAACGTACAACTGAAACTGTGCGAGCAGAACAAGAAGCAGAACGTACACGAAAAGAGGCAGAAGAAGCGGAGAAGAGGAGACGACCCACTGCATCGAATAGGAGGGAAAAGGCCGCGTCGCGTAATCCAATTGGAACATCATCTCAAGCGGACCCAGAGCCTCAACCTCAAATGCAAACATCATCTCAGGTGGCCCCAGAACCTGAACCTCAAGTGCAAACATCATCTCAACTGACCCCGCAAATATCACCTCAAGCGGCCCCGGAAACTGAACCTCAAGTGCAAACCTCACCTAAAGCGACCCCGGAACATCAACCTCAAGTGACACCCGAAGGTGAACCTCAAGCACAAACATCAACACCACCTGTTACTTCCGTTGGTGCTGATCCATCACATCCGGTACCTCAAACAACAGTTGCGGAAGCCCCGGCTTCTTCAAACCCGAATGCTGACGAGGACGGTGAGCATAATGATGATCATGATGATTCAGCCGATGAGAGTCAGGATGATGTGCATGATTCAGCCGAGGAGGGTCAAGGAAATGGTGATGATTCCAGCTCTGAAGAAGAAGAGGAGCAAGAGGAGATTCCCGATCCTCAAGACATGACCTTGCTTAGATCATATGCAAACCATGTCGCTCGTGATATATGGCAAGGGATTGTAAGTATCGTTTTTACCTTTTAATTATTTCGAAAATTTATAATCTGTATTTGTCAGCGTAAATATATTTTCCACTTTTATTTTTTCAGAATCGTGATGTTCTTGGTAGAACATCCAATAGAAAGTGGTGTTTGCCACTTACGAGTGAGTTGCCTGAGGAGGTTAAGCTTATTGTTAGAAGGTCGGGGCTTAAACGGCTTGTCAATGCTTCGTATGAGCAGGTTGACAGGAAACTGTTGAATGCTTTTGCTGAGCGTTGGTACCCTGACACCAACACCTTCCACCTTCCAGTTGGTGAGATGACGGTGACGCTGGACGATGTGTCATCCATTCTTCACATTCCTGTTTTCGGCAAACTGATCCCATGGAAGAAGCCAGGCAAGGAGGACGGTGCTTCGCTGATGACTCAGCATTTAGGCATTGATGCCGCTACAGCTGCACGTGAAGTTAAACAAAATCGGGGAGGGGCCATTCGCTTCAGTACTCTCTCAGATTGGTACTTTGCCCACGTTCATAATGGAAGGATGAAGCTAGCTACTCGGTGTTACTTGCTGTCATTGGTGGGGTCTACCTTGTTCATCGACAAGAGTATGACGTATGTTGGAATGCAGTATGTCCTCGCCTTTGAAGATCTGAACACTGTCCACGAGTGTGCTTGGGGAGCAAGTGCACTTGCACATCTCTATGGGGAACTGGGAAACGCTTGCAAGAAAAATGTGAAACAGTTAGGAGGCTATGCGACTTTGCTTAAGGTAGATTTATATTTTGTCATTTAACTTGTTTCTCTTTTTGTATTGTTACCCTTAATTATATTTGTTTATTTGGCCAGGCGTGGATCAAGGAAAACTTCCCTGAGATTGGTTGCTCAATTCCAAGGAATGGTTATCAAGAGTACATGCCTAGAGTGTGGAAATGGGACCAGAGCGTAGGTGCCAGATGTTTAGAGGGCAACTACAGACAACATCTTGAGATACTGCGCATCGAGCAAGTGAAATGGCAGCCATATGATCCAGACCACCGCGCCCATCGAGCATTTGAAGAAGTTAGTTTTTACTCTGGTTGGCTTAGATGTTGCAAGGATAAGGAGGTTTATCTACCCGAACGTGTCCTTCGTCAATTTGGATATGTTCAAGGTATCCCTCGTCCCCCACCTTTTAAGAGCCCTTCATTGGATGTCATTTCCGAACAATTTGACGCTTGGGCAGAGCACATCATTCAAGAACAAGATAGGGGTGATCATGTGAGGTTACCGGGTGATGTAGAGACCGGATACTTTGATTGGGTGCATCAATATTCTCACCCATATCTCTTGTCATCATCTGCTAGGGTTCAGAACCACGAACTTCTCAATGTAAGCTGACATTACATTGAAAACAATACTTTTAAAATACAACTTAACATTAGCGAATACTAAGATTGATTTTTGATACAGGTTCGATATCAGGAGCGGCTGGAGCGAGTTGGTAACCTGATCCAATCGCATAGGGCCAACTTACCGGATGATGTTTATCAGGAGGTCTTTGCATTATGTACCAGAGTGTCGCGTATGCAAACCAGAAGAAGAGGTGGTCGGGTCCCCAGGGGTAGCAGGGCCGAGCGCGAAGAAAAGGCTGATAATGAACCAAGGGATCAAGGGAGACGTGTCAGAAGAAGAAGAAACTAAGACTTTTGATATTGTAATAGTTTTTGATATTGTAATAGCTTCTGGTTGTGTTTTCTAGTTGGTTTAGGAACATGGGATTATGGTTGAAGTTGTGTTATGTGTTTTGAACTTGTTAGTCTTATGACTTATGTTTTTGAAGGTGGATTACGGTTAATGTTTTTGAAGGTGGATTAAGGTGGATTATGGTTGAACAAGGAATTGACTTATAGGTTTACGTATCAATTTCAATTAATGTTAATGTTACGTATCAATTTCAATTAATGCTAATATTCCTCTTTGCTGATATCAGGTTCCACTTTGTAATATCAATTTCAATAAGGTTATAACTCTGATTTATTGCAAATAATTTTAAATTCCGAAAAGAACATATCAGAATAATTTAAATTCTGAAACAACACTATCAGAAAAAATAATAATCCAAGACAGACCTCTCGGACATATTTACTTCTCTGAATTTCAAATTTCTAAGTTTTATAAAATTCCGACAACACTCTATCAGAATATATAAATTCCGAGGAAGGTTTTTCAGAATTTTTGTATTTATGAATTTACCCTATCGGAATATTTGGCCAGAGAAGGATGTTAGAAACTCGAATTTCAAATTTCTAAGTTTTATAAAATTTCGACAACACTCTATCAGAATATATCAATTCCGAGGAAGGTGTTTCAGAATTTTTGTATTTATGAATTTACCCTATCGGAATATTTGGCCAGAGAAGGAGGTTAGAAACTTGAATTTCAAATTTCTAAGTTTTATAAAATTCTGACAACACTCTATCAGAATATATAAATTCCGAGGAAGGTGTTTCAGAATTTTTATATTTATGAATTTACCCTATCGGAATATTTGGCCAAAGAAGGAGGTTAGAAACTCGAATTTCAAATTTCTAAGTTTTATAAAATTCCGACAACACTCTATCAGAATATATAAATTCCGAGGAAGGTTTTTCAGAATTTTTGTATTTATGAATTTACCCTATCGAAATATTTGGCCAGAGAAGGAGGTTAAAAACTCGAATTTCAAATTTCTAAGTTTTATAAAATTCTGATTTACCCGTATCTGAATTTGAATGATTCCGACAATAACGAGTCGGAAAATTAAACAGTGACGAAAAAAAAGTTGAAACGGCAGGGACGTATGTTACCTTCTGTAATGTGCAATGCAACAACTTGGGACTGATTCAGGAACGTTTGTGTCAGCAAAATGTATGCCTCAATGATTTTTTGGCTCTAGAAAAGAGTAGAAAGAGTAGAGAGAGATAGAAAGAGAGGGGTTTTGATGGAGAATGAAAGGTTGCATGAGTTATGGGGTTTTCTTGGAGTGAAAGAAGGTGAAAAGGTGGTGGGGAGGTGGGGTTTGTGGTTTGTTTGGGGTTTGTGGTTTTGGGGTTTGTAGATTTTTTTTTTTATTTTGTAAGGGTAAACTTGACATTTTCCCATTAAAATGGGGTTTGTAGGATAAACACTGGGGTTTGTAGACTAATCCGGGTCCCATTTTTAATTTTGCCTAGGACCCGAAAATGTTAACAACGGCTCTTTCTATCATTTATTACAATAAGAGTAATAATTATCTCCAAATCATCAATTTTATGCACCGCCTGTTTTGACTATCAACTGTTTGGTTTGCAAACTAACTACCTTTGTATTTTAACTTACCTTGTGGATTCAATTGGACTGATTCGATGGTTCCTTTTATTTCCATGGTTAATTATATATTGCTTCCAATAATTTCCTCTCCTTTTTTCTTGTAAAGTAATGATAGTATTTATTTCCTGACATTAAAAAAAAAATTACTCTTATAAACAATCCAACTTTATTCATTTCATTTCAATAGTTATATATAAAGGTGAAGATAGAGATTGAAGAGCATTGGTACAAAGAACTTAAATCAAATGGACTTATGGACCAATTCATTTCAACTATCATTCCATTTTAGAAGTTTAGAAATTGGTTTCTTTTGTGCATAATTATCTACACAAAAGATCAGAGCACTGAAATTTTAAAGAAAAAACTATATTAATTATAGGATTTTTTTTTTTAACTTCAGCGAACCCCAGGACTGATAATGAGAATTTAAAAAAGGATAAAAGTTATCAAAATATTAATTATATAAGTCCTTTATTATTTTTTGAAAGTATCATTTCTTAAAAAATGTTATCTTATAAATTCTTACCATCATTTTTTAAAGTTAAGGTTAAGAAAATCCTTAATTATATTCCATTTACAGGTATAGCCACCAAAAATGAGGGTGGTTTAAAGAACTCTTAATTATATTCCACTTGTCATTATTGCGGTTGAAATTGAGAGTTACTCCCTCTATAGACTTACTCATAAGCCTACACATTAGGATCTTGACATTTGTCATTTATAAGTTTTTTAACTTAAAAATAACAAATGTCATAATCTTATGTGTACGTTTGGCTTGTAGGTCTCTAAATTATTTTTCTTCTCAATATAAGCCTATTTTTGTATGTTTTTAAAATTTTGTTATTTATAAATTTTCAATGATTAATTTCTCATTTATTATTTTTTATAACCATAAAAATGAAATTGTAAAAAATATAATTAATGTTGTGATCATTTTAAGAAAAGACTTATATTATAATTTTTTTTTTTAAAAAAAAACTTATATTCATGAATGTAGAAAGTATCATAAAGTGAACGGTGATATATCATAATATAAAGATTTGGATGGGTTACCGACACTTCAAATTACTGTATCCATTTATAAACCAACGGCCCTTTCTTATTTTCGATTTTATGGATTTGAGTTGTGTTCTATGCCATATGTTAAGGATACATATAAAATTAATTTTTTATGGAAAAATTGTTTATTGAATATATTAGGACTTGATATTTTATGTTTTAACATGAAGACTTGCTCTTGTAAGTATCATTAACCTTTATATTATGTCACACTAAAAGATTATTCATAAAAGGCTTTTTTAAGCGATAGGTCCCTAAACTTAGGGGGTGTTTTGGATTTAGTCCTTAATCTTTTTTTTGTTGGATTTGGTCCCTAAACTTTAACGCCGTTTGGAACTAGTCATTCCGTTAACCAAAAGTTAACTCCGTCAGTGTTTTCCAATAAGATGTTGCCACGTGTCCCAACTTGCTTTTTTTTTTTTTTTTTTTTTTTTTTTGCTTTTTTGACTTTGAGGTCCCTAAACTTAGGGGAAGAATTGAATTTAGTCCTTCTCATTTTTTTCGTTGGATCAGGTCCCTAAACTCTGGACCATTTTGGATTAAGTTCTTCTGTTAGTTTTAATCTAACACCGTTACACTGAGAAAATTTTTATGCCATGTGGACCAATAAATTAATGCCACATGGAATTTTTCTATTAAAATTGAAAAATTACAAAAAATAAATAAAATTAAAAAAATGATTTTTTTTATAACGATTGGAATACAATGCGTCTGCGACGAGATGCATCATCATCATGGTCGTGATGTCTCGAGCGCTCACCACTGCCATCAGGGTAACGATTTGAGAAGCTTTCGCCATCGTCTTCAAGGTCGCGCCTCGATCTGAGTTTTGTGCTTGCTTCGGTTTACAGCGAAAATCACTGTCACAGTCACGAGTTCGCTTGATGGTGTGCGGCGGCGCTAGTTATAGACAAAGCCCCTAGAACCTAGTTGCGGCGGTGACCCCGAAGAACCTCTTCGTTCTTCATCTTTCGCTTGGTCATCTTCTCTGCAAATCTGATGCGACACTGAAGTAGACCAGTCGCACTTCCTTCACCGTGCAGCAGCCTCGCAACTTCGAACCCTCAACAACCTCAGCGTCCTCTGTTTTCCAGCTTCCGCCCTCTTCTCCGCTTCCTCCGCCTTCTTCTTAGTGGCTCGACATATGCAGAGTCTGGAGGGAGGAAGAAAGGCAACAAGTATCTTTGATTGACACAGAAAAATCTCTTTTTTATTACTTTAGAGTTTGATGATAAACGTTTGGTAGGTGTCTAACTCAGTTTTTATCACTTGACGTTGTGTGTGTTCTTTTTTTTTTTGTTTAGATCTTTATATTCTGAAAAACAATGTCACCCCTTAAGCAAGGTGAAGAAACCATGACGTCAAGCCTTAACGAGACGATCGAGCACGACGAGGAACGAGAGGAAGATAGGGAAGGTGGTTCACATTCTGGCCTGAAAAATTTTCTGTGGCATGGTGGGTCTGTTAATGATATTTGGTTTAGTTGTGCTTCAAATCAGATAATATTTGGCTTTTTTTAATTTTATTTATTTTTTGTAATTTTTCAATTTTAAAAGAAAAATTCCATGTGGCATTAATTTATTGGTCCACATGGCATAAAAATTTTCCCAGGGTAACGGTGTTAGATTAAAACTAACAGAAGGACTTGATCCAAAATGGTCCAGAGTTTAGGGACCTGATCCAACGAAAAAAAGGATAGGGACTAAATTCAATTCTCCCCCTAAGTTTAGGGACCTCAAAGTCAAAAAAGTCAAAAAAAAAATGTAAGTTGGGACACGTGGCAACATCTTATTGGAAGACACTGACGGAGTTAACTTTGAGTTAACGGAAGGACTAGTTCCAAACGACGTTAAAGTTTAGGGACCAGATCCAACAAAAAAAAAAGATTAAGGACTAAATCCAAAACACCCCCTAAGTTTAGGGACCTATCACTTAAAAAAGCCTTTATAAAATTACTAAGTAGGAGTGCGGTTAATTATTGGGAGTGCAGATTACCTCATGAATGGAACCAAATTGTAATAAGTGGAAGCTCGCACAAGTGGAAAGGGCTTATGTTCCTTAAGATGTGGTCGCGGATTCGAGTCGTTCCCGAGATACATGTGAATGGAACAAGCTTTACTGGAAGCATCGCCTCCTGAAAAAACTCGACCGTGATGCGAGAGATTAGTGGAATACCTGGTTCATCCAAAAAAAGGAAACAAATTATAAATTTGTAATCTTCCGTATCACAGACAAAACAGTGAATTCACTCAATTCAGTACAGATTCCAAGTAAAAGCTAAGGTACACGGATTGTAGCCCGGATTGTATTTTGGTGAACGTAAATCACTTTTTTGACTTTTTTTTTAAACCTATCCTTTACTTATTGACCTTCACCGCGTGAAACAAGTTAACATAGTATAACAGATTATTATAAACAAAAATACCCTCATATATTTTATAGAAATATGTTAATTATAAAGAGGGCCGGCCCTATGGGGGCAAGTTGTAGAAAACGAGGCTAGGCTACAATCGGTGGGTGAAATAACTAGGAGACACTAGGAAAACACCTAGAAGGGGGGTTGAATAGGTGTTAGAGAAACCTTGAAATATTTTCGAAAGAAACAAATCGAAACGATTAAAACAAATGATTTTTACAAGGTTTTCAGCTCTTAATCGATTAGCAAGGCTTATTAATCGATTAAGCCTTCAATTAATCGATTAATTACGAAAGATTGATTTAGGTTAATCGATTAACACCTTCAGTTAATCGATTAATCACTGTTAAAACTGAAAAATCACTTTTCAATCGAATACGAAAATCAATCAATTAACACGTATAATCAGAGATAAAGCGGAATTGATTAACACCAATATTCTTATTAATTACCTAGGTTATGAAAATGATTTTCCCCAAATCAATTTGCACAATTAAGATTCAATTCAATCAATTATGAAAATTAATCTTTTCTAGGTTTTCAACCAAGAACATATGAATAACAAGAATGTAAAGAGTTAAGGGTTTAGAGATACTGCACAGTGATTTATCCTGGTTCACTTTCATCCACTTGAAAGCTACATTCAGTCCCCTCTTAAACCAAGAGAGCTTCTTCACTATGAGGAATTAGAGTTCTCAAATTACAAGTAAATGCCTCTCAAGACTCCCTTCTTGATAGCCTACAAGAGATACTCCACACCCTTGCCTTGCAATCCTATTGAATCTAATCTAACCTCTTCTCTTGCTTGTTTATATCCCCATAACAAGTCTTCCGCTTGCTTGATGATGCCTCACACCAAGACTTCCACTTGCTTGTTATCACAACAAGACTTCCAAGATAACTTTGCTTGATGAACAACCACCAAGTCTTCCTTTGTTGTAGATAGCTTGCCTTCTTTGCAATGATTACAACTCAAATGAAAACAATAACAATCCTATGAATCTCTTTCAAGAACTATGAAAATATCAACATGAGAGATTCAAAGATTCTTGATCAAAGAATGTAAAAGTTGAAAGCTTTGATCTATGAAAGTAAGAGAGAATAGTGTGGCTTGAACTTTGTAAAATTGATATGAAAGATGTTCTAAAGTGTTGTTATGATTCACAAAGGTTAGGAAAAGATTTATATGAAATACCCAAAAGATAGGAAACTTAAAAACTAGTTTTGAGAAGTGAAAAATGTATTTTAAAAACCAGTTTTACATGTCTTAATCGATTAACACATGGCTTAATCGATTAACCACTGTAACATATGTGTTAATCGATTAACCCTTACTCATTAATCGATTAGCCACTGCTAAATTCAATTAAAAACTTGTTTTCTCAAAACTAAACCTTTTCTTTCAAACCTTTAAGCCACCTATTGATTTTAGGTTAAGTGAATACTCAAAATATGATATAATCATGACCTTGTAAGAGATTCACTACCCTCTAGATACTCTACCCAAACTCATTAAAATAAAAGACTCAAACTAAAGATATTACAATTTAAACACAAACTAAGTCTTCATGAGCTTGCTCTCTCTTCATCATTTGTTGTTTGTTGTTGTTTGATAAACTTCTTCATACTTGAGCTTGATCAAAACCTTTGTCAAACTTTGTCATTATCAAAACCTTCTCACTGGATCTAACACAAGTGGGGCTCAGGCCCAGAGCCCATAGAATTAGGGGCCCAAAATTTTTTTTAATACCTATACATATATAAAAAAAATAGAAATAATTTTAAATTTGCATAAATTAATTTTTCAATTGAAGTATTCTACCTTAAATACTTTATTTTTTTGTTGTGATTGTAAGGTTATTTATCTCCCTTTTTATTTTTTATAGATTCTTTTTGCTTTGTATTATGTCATTTGTAATTGATGCCCCATCTCTCAATCCTGAATCCTCTAGGTGTTAGTTGTTATTGATCACTTTTTAATTTAATTGTTCTGTTTGCTAAGATGGTGCTTAGAAAATATTTGTCTGGATGTGAAAAAAAGGAAAAAAAGAAAACAAGCAAACAAACTTGTATAATCACATTAGGATCATTTACTACATAGTAACTAACGTTTTTTCTTATCTATTTCATTATTAGGATTTGGGCAAATCGTGGATAATAGCCTACTTCTAGGTATCCATTTTGTTATTTTGTTTATTTTTTTATAATATGATGCTATTAAGTTATTACTCCCTCCGTTTCAGAAAGTTTGGTCTTTTAGGCTCTGACACACAAATTAAGAAAGAGTTATTTATAGTAAGTATTATGTATGGTTTGTCCAAAATGTCCCTATTTAATCCTTATTAAAAATTGTAGTAGCATTTAATTTTTATTAGTAAGTGTGTCCATTAATTAATGTATAGTGGTTTAGAGATGAGAGAGATGATAAAAGTAGAATTAATGAGAAGTAAGAGAAATGATTGAATGAAATGTTAAAATTGAAAAAATAAATATGTTTGTGTATTGAAAATGTAAAAGGCCAAACTTTGTGAAACAAGAAAAAAAGCCTAAAAGACCAAACTTTCTGAAACGGAGGGAGTGTATTTGTAGCCTACGTAATCTAATGACGTAGACTTGTGAGTATCAATAATGTTTCATATTCTAAAAAATTAATTTATTTGAAATTCAAATTTTTTTATAAAAAGGGTTCTTCTATTTTCATATTGCATACTATCCTGAATATGTCAGGACTGGTCATGATTATAAAAACTCGTAATATTTTAAAAATAAATAATTATGAAAGGAAATACAACAAAACGTGTTCAGTCGTGAAGATCTGTGTTTGGCCCACGGAAACCTAAATGGTTGCCATGATAGTGGCACGCAAGGTTGAGAGGATGATTCACGTAATCATATTAAAACTATGCATCACCATGCGTATAATAATTTATAATATCAAATACATAATTGCTTTATTGATTTTACAACACTAATCCAGTATATTGCTCTCGACACATCCCAAAATATAAAAGATGACTAACACACTTTCAATTATAGAATTTCGTTAATAAGTGTTACCAAGAGTATTTGTTAAAGTTATAAAGGACATTGATATTAGAGTTTTAAGAAAGTTTGATGGAAAATCTTAACATCAAATTTTTTTTTTATAAGATTTTGTTATTCTTCAAATTTTGGTGGAGAGTCTTAAACTCAAATTAAGACTATGGCTCTGCTTGGTAATGTAACATCCCGAATTTTAATTCCCAGAATAATTAGAATAATAATGGGACTAGAAAAATGATAATTTATGCTCAAGAGGAACTAAGGTGATGGATTAGGATCCCTTTGAGCGCTTTATGAAGGAGTTAGGAAGCATTGACATCGAATAGAAGAATTAAAGATGAACAAACGAGTGTAGAAAACGGTGTTTTCGGTGTTAGAAATACCCTATATTAGGAAATTATAAATAAAAGATTTACAACTCTAAACAAGAATTCCACCGTTGGATATGAAGGTTAATATGTATGGAAGCTTGCTTTCGAATTTGAGCAAGATCCGACTGGTAACGAAGAAGATAGGACATTTTAAAGTGCAAAGGAGTGAAAATGGAACAGCGTAATCGATTAGACTGTTCCTCTAATCGATTACCAAAATCGATTAGCACTGAGTCTAATCGATTAGACCTGCTGCAGACAGCTTAAAAACGCGTTTTGGATGCATTTGTCACTCACTCTTTCCATTGTTTCTTCCTCCTAAAGTCGAACCTGTTGGAAACTAACAAGCGGGCTTAGCAGTTACTAGGGGGGGTGAATAGTAATTTGAAGTAGCAATACCAAATATTTCGAATGATATTAAAAGAATTAAACAGAAGCTGATTTTTCTGGAAATAACTCGAAATACTCGAGTCTTTCTTGAAGTACTCGAGTGTTTCAGAATGAACTACTCGAGTCTTTTAAGATCTACTCTGAGTCTTTGAATAAGAACAACTCGAGTGTTCTGAGAAATACCCGAGTCTTTCGTACAGAGTGCACTAAACCAGTTCTGAAAAATTCAGCAACTCACTTCTAATTAATCCAATATAAACCAGAGACTTATCTAACAGAATAGTAAGCAATTAAGATAAATTTTAACAACTGAATAACACTTAATTGCCTTGAACTTACTACCCAATTGGACAAATCCTTTTCTTTGAAAAGCCGTAGGTTGTTTGAGCAAGAATATAAATGAAAGCTATAAATCAACACTCAAGCAATTTTATCCTGGTTCACTCCAACAATGAGCTACATCCAGTCCTCCTAACCACCTTAGGGCTTAGGAGATTTTTCTATAAATCAAATTGTTAGAAATTACAAGGATTAATTGAGATAGCCTCACTCAACCTAACCCTTCAAGAGTGTACCAAACTCTTGATTTCTACCCCAATTTGATTCCGGTGATGAAGAACTCTTCCAAAGCTTCCTTGAACACCCTTCAAGAAGCTCCACCGGGCTAAGAACCTCTTAGTCTTTGTGCTTGAGAACTCTCAAGACTCCAATACCCTAAGTCCACCTAGGGTTTGCTTGGGAACAATCCAAGACTTGAATCAACAAGCTATTTTGAATGTGTATTACGAATCTCACAATGGATTCACACAAATAAGCACAGCTCAATAATGAATTGAGACCTAAACTCAACTTGAGAGGAAAATAACAATATGAGAGCAAAGTTGAGTTTTAGTGAAATTAACACTTGAGAAGAAGAATCAGAGTAAGCTTGTAATTGTTCTTGTTTTTGTTGTCTTGTTTGTTCTTGTGCAAAACAGAGAGCAATTTTACAATTTGGATCAGATTGGTTGGGAAAGACTCAAGTGCCCTAGGATGGGTTTTTGAGTCTTTCCAACGTCTTTATTTTTGCTGACTGTACCGAAAGACTCGAGTCTTTTTGTCCAATACTTGAGTCTTTTGGCCAGGCTGGAAAGATCTGTTGCATGTACAAGACTAACGACTATATTTGCTGATCTGGCATCAACACTCGAGTCTTTTTCAGAATACTCGAGTGGAGACTCGAGTCTTCTTCAAAATACTCGAGTATTTTGATCAGACATGATAAAAATTGATTTTCCTTTTTGTTTTTCTTCTCAAGTATTGATATAGGTTAATCTGAACCTAATAATCATATTAAATATTTTACCCTTAGAAGAGATCAACTATTTCTACCCACTCTCAGCATAAATGATAAATTACAATTACAACCAAATTGAGAATGAGTAAGCACTTGACTAATTTCTTGATTTCTTGTTGTTGTTGTTGTTGTTGCATTGACTTCAAAGCTTGATCGTTAATTACTTTGTCATCATCAAAATCATATCCACATAATTGTTAGGAGCATTGAATTTACAGAACCCTTCTCCTTTCTCTCTCTAAATCTTTCCTAAATCATCCCTTAATCCATCACATAACATCAAGTAATCCACTCCCCATTGCAAGACAAAGCTTCATTTCTTCTTCTTCAAGGTGCTAAGAGCACAACTCCATAATCATATTCAAGCTCTCTCTCTAGAGCTCCATACCATCATCAAGCCCTAAAACATCAAGAGCACCCACCCATCTCCACTTCCATCATCAACCTCAAATCTAGATCAAGATCAAAGACACATCACCACCACCCCCTACACCACACGAATTCACCCCCCACCACAACACCTCTTGGAGCTTCTCCCTCTAAGCTCCATAACGATGGAACCCACTACTCTCTCATGCCTTCAACACTCAAAATCAAGTAAAGGAAACTCAAGAGGTAGCAAGCTAAGGTTAGGAGGCTCAAGCATTTAAGGAGTCACAAGAACAAGATGAAAGCTTAGGGTTTTGAGGTTCTCCATCTCTCTACCTTCATTGAGGTAAGAAGGTAGCCTTACCTTAATTTAGGGCATGATTTCTAGGTTCTTTATAGTGGTGGCTAAGAGTAGAAAAGATTAGATGTAAGAATAAACAATAGGGTAGTTGATGTTAAAAATAAGGTAAGTATGAATTAAAGAAAGAAAACCCATTTTTGTATGTTTATGATATATGTGTTTTAATGATGTTCATGATGTATGTGTGTGATTATCATGGATATGTTAATTGATGAATAATGAATGAGGAAGATATAGGGATATAGAGATAATAAATAGAGTAGAATAATAAGGGAAATGAACCCACTTATTTATTGTGATTATATGTGTAAATGATGATGTTATTATGTTTGAACGATGTTATGTGTATGAAGTGTATGAGGGATTGAGTCTTGAAATGAACCTAAGAAATAATAAGTTAATAAGTATCATAAATTAAGGGATGAATTGGGATGTTTGTACTTGTGGTGAATGAATGTACGAGTGATTTGATAATGGGAGTAATACCAAAGAACTTAGAATGATAATAAGAGATGTAAACAAGAATAAAAGCCAAGTTAATAAGTAACATGATAGAATAGGATTTAAGGATTTGTACGATGAAATAATTGTGTATGTGTGTGTATTGAATGCATTATTTGTTTCTTAACCCTTGGGAGAACATATGAAAATGATAATAAGTTACTAATGAAAGGAAAGAGAGAAGACACTACTACAAATAAGGTTTTTCAGACCGGTTCCGAACCATGTCTCAGAGCAGTTTCGAACCGGTCTAAAAAAGCCTGTTGTAAAAAATACCATGTTAAACGAGAGCAGTTATGAACCGGTCTGGTTTACATTAACGAGACTGGTTATTAACCGCTCTGAAACATGAAAATGAACCGCTCTGAATAAATTTATGAACCAGTCTGAAATAATTTTTGAACAACTCTGAATAATTCTTTTGAACTGGTCTTAAATAATTTTTGAACCGCTTTGAATAATTCTTTTGAACCGCTCTGAAATAATTTTTGAACTGCTATGAATTATTCATTTGAATCGCTCTGAATTATTCTTTTGAACCGCTCTGAATAATTCTTTTGAACCGCTTTGAAATAATTTTTGAACCACTCTAAATTATTCATTTGAACCGCTCTGAATTAATTTATGAACCGCTCTGAATTATTCTTTTGAACCGCTCTCGTTTATTACTTTGAACCTATTTAGTAATGCTTGACATATTTATAATAATCCCATATAGGTCTGCTCGTAGGAATTTAAATTCTTGCCAAGAACCAATGCACGCATAGCAAAAGAAAGATTTATCAAATCAAAGAGAACAATATATAGGCATAATAAATGAAGAGGCCAAGCAAACAGAAATGAAACATTCATATATATATATATGCATCTACTAATTGTTTATAGTGTACGTACAGCCTATAGTATTGTTGGTAGCTAAAAATCTTCAATCACTAGCTCATACTGTCGACAAAGTTTAATTTAGTCAATCTAAATAACTCAGATGGATATGGTTTTGCTACCATAGGCGCATAATAATAATAATAATAATAATAATAATAATAATAATAATAATAATAATAATAATCCCATAATATCTAAATAAAGCTTGCATCGTTCACCAAAAAAATAGATAAAGCTTGCATGAGCATTTTTCACATCATACATCCCCAGCGAAAGATAGTGATATTATTGGATAGTAATACCAGCATAAAAAAATAATGGATGACCAATGTAACAAATTAAATGCTTTATGTCATACCAAATAAATGACAAAAGTTATAGAGAAATGGAAAAAGTCTTAGAGCAATAATATATACCTAGCTATAGCAAGATAGAAAATAACCCTAAGAAAAACGCCCAAGCAAATTCTTCTTTGAGATCATCTAGTTCTTTGTGGCTAAAATAATCATTGCTAGAGTTGCAGTCATCGTCGTAATATTGTAACCAAGTAATAGTATAACGAATTTCAATGTTAATATATCCGATGTAATTGAATAATATATAATAATAATATAACCAAAACAATAATATAACCAATTGAATTACAAACCGTTTAAGAAATCTTATTATCCTTGTGATGTACCACAATGTCCTTCATAAATTTCAACACATAATAGCCGCAATCAATACCATTTGCTTGCTTGGGAACCTATAAAATACAAACAAAGAAACAAACCAATGAGATGAGATGAATACCAATAAAACCAAGCAACAAACCAGTTGGGAACAGTAACAATCAAGTTTCATCGGCAATTACCAAAAGAAAAAAAATAATGAAAAACAAAAGGATCTAACTTGGCACCAATTTTCAACAGCAACAGTCGTAACCAATTGATTAGAATCAACATGAACAAACAGAAATGCAGAATTTACCAACTATAAGCACAAGACATACTTTTATCACAAATAGAGGGAAATTCAGTGTCAAATTCAGTGCAACACTTGCACAGACCCTTGGAGGTCTATAAACCAAATAAAGCACACAATTTACCAATTATATCATGATATCATCATCAGCATAATAACTACTTACCTCCATTGTGGTGAGCCATATTAATCAGTATAAATTAATATAGCAAATAGTTATCAGTATAAGCATCACATGGACCAAGACATAATTTTGATTCCCAAAAATAAGATATAAATAGATACAGAAATTGAGAAAAGAGCAGAACTCAAATTCTTTTGTATATACATCAATGTTGATCCATTTGAAGGGTGTATTTAACTCTTTTTTTGTGCAGGTGTCCCCATTGGTTCCACGATAAGCTATGATTGATCTAACAAAATAAATCAGCAGTCAATATGTGAGGATAATCGATCACATGCAGGTTTCGCACAAACAAATAGATGAGTAGTAGAAAAAGCTCATGTACTTACTTATTAAAGAGTTCCATAATCGACCTATGTGATTCAACCCTTGCACGAGCCATAGAATCTAAGTAGTATATAGTCCTCCCCGTGACATCAATGACAACCAACACCCAATGGAAACTAATTTAATTAAAAATTGAGCAACACCAAATTAGTACTAATTGGTACAAATTAATAAGCACAATAAACAAAGATTGACTATAACACCCCGATTTAGTTACTGGATTTCATACATTTATTTAGTAAAAATCAGAGGAATTTTTTTTAACATTGGTGACGTGGACATAAGTTCGCTTTCACAACACATTTTCCATTTTTTCAAAAACATTACTGTTATAAAAATAAACCATTTATGTCCGCATCTCCCTCAAGTTCCAAATCGAAATGTTACTAACATCACGCGTTGAAACTCTTCCTTTCACTTTCACAAAACTTATTTCATTTCCTTGCGTACACAAAACGTCTAGTACCAGTTTCCAAACCGTTACAGGAATAGGGTGTATTACATCATGACAGAGCATCGTTATCTTAACAACTTAAGAAAGTACATTGCATAAGTAAGACATAAATAATAACCTACACTACTGATCATCATCCTTGGCCCGACCCTCCTTCCATTCCAAATCTTCTTCGATGTCGTCGAATCTTCCGTCATTCTCCGGCAGCACTAAAACCTTCACGTACTCTGGGTCGTCCAACTTTATCCTTTCCATCATCTCCCACAAGTCGATACCCATCGGGGTGAAGTGAGGGTCGTCCACCACCATGCTAACATCTCCTCGCCATTTCCAACCTTTATCGAGAAACTTCCAATCTCCATCTTCCAAAGGTTGCATAATAACATCGACGTCATAAACCATCTGCTTCCCGTGACATCAAATGTCGGGGAAAAAGAAATAGAATAGCAAAGAGAGTGAGCATCCCGAACGATTCCTCGTCGACGGGGTGAGATTATAATAGGCAAAATATTAAGACAAAAAACAATGGCCAGCAATAACAATTAAAATGCAACACATTTCACATAGTCAATTATGCTCACTCATTCATAGTTCTCAAACCTTCCATTCTCTTTCATCATTACTAATTTCTTTCGCAATTTATTATCCGTTGTTGTTCCATAGTCCCCAACATCATCACAATTTTCTTTTCCATCATAACGTTATATTCTTGCATATTTGTCATAATTCTCTCCCTTTTAACCTTCTGATAGTATCCTCATTACTTAGCCACTCTCGTTCTTATAATCAGTATCATTAGTATTCGCAACCCATGACTCGTAAGTCTTTTAAACATTCTTAAACTTTTTCTTATTAAGTTTTATTGAATCGCTTCCATTAATGACAGGGGAATTTAGAAAGTCATCAAGGAGTTAGTTAGCACACATACATCTCCTCCAATCCTCCCAAGCCTTGTCGGAAGCAAACGGGACGTACAGGAACCTTAACCCACGCAGGTCGAACAGCCGAGAAGTCCAACGGCATATAATATCGTTGTCAAGACCACAACCGTACAAGCCGGTCATTACGACAATTAATATTTTACACGATACCACAAGGGCCCAAAATCATTCGACTGCCCGCCTCGTTTAGGTTCCCTCTCACCGTTTCGAATTTGATCAAGGGGGCGACAGTACTTTTCTAGTCAGCTGTGCAGAACACGCTATGATCCCTTGGGTATTAATCCCCGATCACTTATAGACTCATTCTACCTAGAAAAGCACTCTAGGTTACTTGACGTTTCACCGTCATCACCCTCCCCAATCACAATCACACACCTGGATATCCGCAGATAAACAGGGTATCTTCCTCTCCACTACTTCACACTCAAATCTCTGCGTTATTCAATGTCTTTTATTGATTTATTAGTATTTAATCCTAAGTTCGGACGAGTCACCCTTGTTCATCCCTTCGGTAAGCCTCGACCTCTAATCAAATCTTTCGCATTAAAGCTTCCTCATTATTGTACATTCGTCATAACAACTTAGTACATCACATCAATCTTTCACATCGGGGAGTTTCTCAACCCGGCACAGTTTACGATACTTCTTTCGCAGCTCAGCACGTATGCGTCATTGATTTCCGCTCGCAATCCTTTTTATCATTTCTTTCCTTTTTATCGTTAATTCCACCATATCACATTATTCTCATCAGCGTCATTAATATTTTCATAATTTCCATTGCCTCACTTAATTTCATTATGAATTTAAAGCAGACAACAATTATATCATCATGCATAATATTCAACAGGGCATAATTCGTAATACATGTCATATCATCATGGTATAATCACATCATAACATTACAATAATCAAACAATTTTAGTGACCCTGTGCTAATCAAGCAATTGTTGGTAACAATCACATGCATTAAGAACAACATAATTAAATCTAACATAATCAAATATAAATAGGAGAATACACTACTAAAGAAAGCTTTTTAGTGACCGCAAATTTCGGTCACTAAATAGCATTTTTCGGTCACTAAACATGTTAGTGACCGATATAGTGACTGCATAGGTGCGGTCGCTAAAAGTGGCGTCACAAACAAATTAGTGACGGAAAAATTATTCCGTCGCTAATTTGTGACGGAATTACGCAGTCACAAAAAATTGCATTCCGTCGCTAAAATAGTGGCGGAATTGTAAGTTTTGTGACTGCAGTTTGCATTCACTAATAGTGACGGATTTCTACATTTTGTGGTTACGTTTTTTCAGTCACTATGAGTGACGTTAGTGACGGAATTCATGTTATTGACGGAATTCATGTTAGTGACGGAATATATTCCGTCATTATTTAAAAAATTTGTGACTGCAACTTTTGAATTACTAATGACTATTTTTATCCCTATTTTTATCATGTTTTTATCGCAAAATATATATTAGCTACACTTATTTCACAAAATTTAGAAAAATAAACACTATCGACAAATAAAAATATAAAATAAGATTTAATTGTTGTCCAGCATCTATCAACAAATAACATAAACCATGTCCTAATAATAATCCAGAAATTCTAAACCAAACACATTGTCGTAAACATAAACACAAACACCAACACATTATCAAAAATACCAAAAAAAAAAGGTTCAATATTCAAATTAGTAATGACTAAAGGGTAGGAGAGACATGGTCATCACCATCATCATCACCACCAGCAACACCTCCAACACCATAAACATACCAAGAAGTATATACAATTTCTCAAGCATTACTTCATACAGTACAGAACCCCATAAAATAAAGTAAAATATATGAAATCCTGTAAAGTCGTGCATATATTCTCTGCAGGCAAGTTACTGGACAGAGAACAAGAGATACTAGTATATGCACATTCTAGTGACAATTGCAACAACAGAAACAAGATGGAACCATACTTTCGACTTCCACCGGTCAAAAGACCACTTGGCTGAAATATATATCCTTCAAGAGTGACACTTGTGGTGTGAATCTTCCTATTGAATGCCACCTTTCAGACATCCAACAAAGTGCATACCAAATTGAGAATCTATGTAGGTAAGTAAGAAACTATCACGTATATAATACTGAACATTATAAGTTTAAAGCAATTAACAGTTTAACACCACCAATAATAGGAAAGTGCTATATTAGGTAAGTATGGCTGAATGACCAACAAACAGATAGAGTGTCACTTAGGTGAAATAGGAATCATCTAGCTAAGAAGAGACATCGTGTGACACAATTTAAAAGCAATTCTATTATACATTGAAGCATATGTACTTTAAGAAAATTATAGTACGTCTACAAAACATTAAAAGAACCTGGCATATAATCACCAAAAACTTTATAGAGATGGCTATCAAGCAGTTATTCAAGTTAAAAAGAAATGCAAAGGGAAATGTTATGCATATCTAAATTGCAACAAGTAGAAGACATAATATCAATCAAGGGTTTATACACTTTACAACACAATGAAAAATTAATTATTCATGTAATTAACCGGTAAAAAAACATGGCCACTGCTCATTACCTCCTTGGCAGCATCAATGGTTTTGCAAACAAAGGTTGAACCAAATACATATTCCATTGCATTCTGGAACAAACAAAATTAGTCAGAACAGATTTGAGTTTAATATAAAATGAAAAATCATCTGAACATCAAACCTACCAAACTTTTCAGGGGCTTGACTAGCTGGACAGCCAGATAAAATACAAAATAGAACTTAATGCAGCAAAGCAATTTAAAATGACATGAGAAATGCTTTCAGTACCCATGATTGCATTAGCTACAATTTAAAAAAGAAAAAGGGAAAAAAATGTATAGTGAAGGTTAGTAGAAATTGGAATACAAGGAAGTGTACCTTCAATACTTCTTCATAACCAACCAAAGAAAGTGCTACTTCAGCATTCTCCTTGCCCACTTGAAATGAATGTAACAAAAAGAACTCATAAATCCCATTGAAAAGGAACTCATAAATTTCCTTAGATTGAAAAGAAACTAAGAGAAGAGAAGATAATCTGACCTTTTGCAAGGCTTCCATCTCACCCTCTTTTTAAGCGAGAGACTCTAATCCCATTTTGACATTTTCCATATCTTTCCGTCTAGCATTTAGTTCATTTTATATAGAAATAGCTTCTTCATGTTTTGACCTTAATTGATTTGTTTTCTCCTTCAGTTCCTTTTCGCAATGGGTAATTTTGGTTTTCAGCTGTTTCAATTCTGTTTCAGCACTCCCAACTGTTACCTTTGCATCACCAAGTTGATCCTCTAAGCATTTCTCCTCATCACCATTGCTCTTGCCGGCTAAAACACCCTACCAAAAATTGAGCAATAGGATAAAATAAAAAAAACCGCAAACTATTAGAAGTTCCATTGATAAACTAGATAATTTCTGACAATATAAAGCCAGTATATGCTTCTTCTATCTGATATTCTTTTTCATGATCCTCTAAACTCTTTTAGAGCTCATCAACTCTCTTTTTCAGATCAACTCCTCCTTCTTCAGCCCTTTTAACAGCAGAGGCCTTCTCTTCTACAGATTGCTTCAGTTCCTCGATATTTTTGGCAATCTTAAAACATCCATGTTCAAAATCAAAACATCAGGTACTCAAGGTGGAAACAGATTAACACAAAAATGGATAGAATTAGAAATTAAAATGAAAAATAATAGAGAAATCGAGCAAAGCATGAATCCAAACCACCTCCAACATAGGTTTCAAATGAGGACGCCTTAACACTTCAGGTGACGGTAAAAAATGATGAGAAACATTAGAATCAACACTTCCATCTAAATTAATCACACAAGGCAGGCTCAGTTGAACTCACTGTTGGTCTATGTTCCTCATCATGCCCTTGATAATTGTATTCAAATCATTGAAATCTGTTGTGCTTGAAATATTTACGTCCTAGGTAACGACAAAACCAAAAAAATATAGACAACACAGATGGAACCGAATGCACATAATCAGAAAAAGAGTTGAATAAGTTCCAAAACAGATTTTAAGGGTACCTTTTTCTGAATTTTAGGGTTCAAATGTTAAGGGTTTTTCTTGTGGTTTTCTCTCGGCTATTTGAGGAACACATAACTCACTCACCTCATGCACAACAACACCTCACGAGTAAGAACACTGGTTCAAAATTTTGAAGAGAGTTTTAGCTAAGGTCAAGAAATAGGATGAATGATTTAGGCATTTTTTTCAAGTACTTAAGATGCACTCAAATTAGAGAAAATAACAACATATATTAATCACTATGTTAGAACAAAAATCCTAAAGCACAAACTATATAGGACCTACAACCAACAATTGAATCAATTTTGAAACCCTATAACTCAAAAATGCAAACAAAAAAATTGGAGGAACTTGAAGCCGAAGCAGAGAAATCACATTTTGAAACCGTAAAAATAAAAAATGGAAACAGAAGAAGCAGCAGAACTCACCGATTGATATTAGAGTGAGAGATTAGAGAAATGAATGAGAGTGAGAAAGGAACTCACCGATGCTTTATGGAGTGTGTTGAACAAGAAGATGAAGGGAAATGGGTTCGGTTGAGGGAGAGAGATGGAGGATGAAGGCTGTGGGCGTGTGGCGGCCGCCGCCTCGCCTGTCGCTGCTGAGGGAAAGGAGGACAAAAGTTGTGGTGTGGCTGTAGCTGAAGTGTTAAGGGAGACAAGGAGTGTGGGGTAACTGCTCGTGTGGTGTGTGTGGGGCGGAAATGATAATGAAATGAATTATTTAGGGATTTTAGTTTAATTAGTGACTATTTTAGTGACTGATTTTATTCGGTCACTAAATTATACTTTAAAAAAAAAGAAAAGCATGTTTAGTGACTGATTTAGTGACTACTATTTGGTGACTGAAAATTTCAGTCACTATTTCGGTCACAAATTTTTTTTTCCAACATTAGTCACTAAATCGGTCACTATTTGTGACCGTTTTCATTGCGGTTACTATATCGGTCACTATTTGTTGTTGGTTTTGGCCTCAAAATCTCGAGGGGGGGGGGGGTGAATCGAGTTTTATTAAAGTATTGTAAAAAACCGTTACAAATAAAAAATTGATTTGAGATGGAGAGATTAAGCGTTTGAAACGGATCGCGAAAACGATAGAAAATAATAAACGAGTAGCGCGGAAACATAAAGAAATAAAATATGCGGAAATTAAAAGAGATAGGGATAGAAAAGCTTGCACCGGTGAATTTTATACTGGTTCAGCCTTCCCGTCGAAAGGTCTAGTCCAGTCCCCAAGCGACCCGCCTGAGAGTTCTTATAACCAAGCAATAGAGCCGCACCCTATTACAACCAAGAGCACCCCGCACATTACTAGGAACCTCCGTTCGCTAGGGGCCTCAATCACACAGCAGGGTTCCTCACCCTACGACGTATCAAACGTCCACTAAGGGATTCTCTCCCTAACCACTAAGGTTTAGAACAATATAAATGAGAATGATTACAATAGTATACTGTGTTCTCAAAACACGGATTCTACAATATGCTCTATGATAATGAAGTAGAAGTTTCTCTAGAAGTCACTCAGCCAATAAGGATTTTTTTTCTTCAAAAATATGAACGTGAAAAGCAGAAGACTTGAGAAGAAGAAGAAGAGAGAAACGTGCAGCTTAGAAGAATGAATGAAATGATCTGATCAACTCTTAAAAAAATGTTGGAGTGATTTTGTTTTTAAAAAAGAAAACAATTTAGAATCAAAGGGATTTTGAATAAGTAAAACAAAGTCAAAATAAAATAAAATAAGATTTGAAATAAGTTTTAAAATCAAAACTAAATCAAAATGATTTACGAAATAAAATAAAGATTTGATTCTTAAAACCAAAAAGGAAATAATTCAAATTTAAAATCATTTTCGAATTTTATAAAATAAATCAGAATCTTTTATATAAAAACAAATCAGGAAATAATTAAAATGATTCTGACATGTTTTTCAATAAAACATGAAGTAATCGATTACTTTCTGAAGGTAATCGGTTATTCCTTCAAAAATAGAAATTCTTAAATTCATTTGAAAACCATGTAATCGATTATACCAAGAATAGTTAATCGATTACACCACTCCTGTTCAATGTATAATGCAACTCATTATAATCGATTACACTAAGCCAGTTAATCGATTACTTAGCCTCTGATATGCATATGATGCAACATCATGTAATCGATTACTACAGAGCTTGTAATCGATTACTAAGCCTCTGAAAAATATATGATGCAACAATTATAATCGATTACTTGACCCATGTAATCGACTACTTCCATAAGAAAGTAACTGATTAACAAGATTCATTTAATCGATTACAACCTCTCTGATTTTTCTATGATGCAACAAAGTTAATCGATTACTTGAGAAGATAATCGATTACTCTCTCTTGCAAACATACAAATATATAGAGTTTTGTAACATCAAGTATTTTTACTAAGATTAAATGCAGAAAACAATTTTCCATGCAAAAACACGTTTTTCTTCTTCTCTCCTAAAATGAAAAAACTTATTGGCTTTGTAATTCTTAAAGAAATAAAAACTTAATTACCTTACAATTGATCTAAGGAGAAGGTTTCTAGTCTATGTCTTGCTTGAGCCTTCAATCTTGAATGACACTTGCACTTGTGAACTTGAACTTGAGTTGGCTTGTTATCATCAAAACACTTTCTTGAATTTAAACTTGAAGTCCATAGAGTGTTTGAAGCATGTCTTCCAACTAGCTTGACTTCCAACATTTGTGACCGTTTCCTTTCTGGTCACTATATCTGTCACTATTTGTGACCGTTTCCGTTTCGATCACAAATTTGGGTCACTAAAACAGGATTTTAAGTAGTGGAATATGATCAATATATTATGTCAATGCTTCTATGGGCTAATCCTAATCCATAAAAATAGGAACTACTCAGTCACAGTCATGATACAAGATAAAAAATAAAGAGTAGGACATGAGATATAGATAAAACAAAAAGAGGAATGAAGAAGAAATAATTTGTCTTCAATGCACCTTCCAATTCCACCAAGAGAGAGTGGTTGTCATCTTTTCTAACTTGTTTCTGCCTTCTAATCTTATTCTAATTCTGATTATATTTCTCCTATTTTTAATTACATGGTTTTTACTAGGGGAGGCTAGCACAGATGATAAGGGATATGTTGCTACTTAAGCAAGTGGTTGGGGGTTCGATCCCTGGCTATCGCAAATGTAAGTGGCCTTATTGGGAGGCTGCCCTGTGAAAGGGCCTAACAAAGTCAAAAAGATTAGTCATTCAGTTACACGGATGGATACCTTGGAAAACCAAAAATAACTACATGATCTCTATCTTTATCTTTTTATAATTTTTTTTCTTCTTATAAGTATTGGGGCCAAAAAATAGCAAAATAGGCTCAATAAAGCTCCATTTTTGCTTTTTTTTTGTTTCTAAATGCTCCTAGAATCCTTCCATGATAGATTCTTTGAGTTTTTCAATGCTCCAAGTTTCAAAATCATTAATTTATGCATCAAAAGCACAAGAAACCTCTTCAAAAGAAATGTGATAAAATGTATGCTAAAATCATAATAAAATAGACGACTATATATTAAATAAATGAAAACTAATAAAAAAATATGCATGTTACACACATCAAGTAGCAAAATTGGAATTTCCACTTGTTTTTGAGATTCTGAAGTGAAGTATGATTTTCTTCGGGAAGAAACATAGAACGAGGAATCATCTTGTTTGCTAGAATACAATTCAAGATGCAAAGCTCAGTTCATGAATCAAGTCTGCCACATCAACTTAATTCAGTTACTTAGTTGGTTAGAAATTAGAATGGTAAATAGTTAGTTAGTTAATTAAGAGCTATTGACAGCTATTGTAGCTTAGTTAGTTTAGCTTAGCTTGCTTAGTTAATTGCATAAAACTTGTAATCACATTCATTTCAGCTTAATGAGAATTCAGTATCACACTCACAATTTCTCTATCATTCTCTCCATGAAACTTGAGATCCAAGTAACCATGCATGAATTTCATCTTCTTCAACCTTGAACTATTCCTCTTTCTACAAATCATGTTTCTAACACAACTCTTTCCATATAGCAACGAACGAATAGTAAAATACATTGAGATTCTTATTATGGATTTGATTTTAACCAATATTTCAAAGGAAATATTATATATAACTTATTTTGTCGTTTATACCAATGGGCACAATCTTGCTTAATGTTCGATTCATATCTTGAAGAAACCAAAAAGTCAGATAGTAGCATCGTTATAATTATAAATAAATCACTTTCTGTTTCCATATGAAGAATAAACCAAATTTATAGTTTAAATTTTCCTAAGCATGTTTAAGGTAGGGACTACATTGATGATCAGATAATAATGGTCTTCCACCTAATCAAGCAAGCATGTAACGAAGGAAAGTTAGAGTTTAGATTTGGATTTGAATATCAAATTCAATTATTCTAATAAGAAACCAAGTTTTTGGGCATGTGGATTATTTTTTTACTTGACCTTTTGAACTGTGAGGCACTTGTTGGTCAGTACATAAGGCTACATTATTTAGTGATTTTCTTGGTTTTATGGTAATGAGATTGTGGGAGGAAGACGATATGGTGGTGGGGCTGATATTAATTGGTGGAGCATGATTTGACATCTAACAGCAACTTGATGATAAAAAAACTACATTAAACCAATCTTCATGTTACTCCATCCATTCCTCATCATAAGTTTTTCAATGAAAAATAATTAGTTATATATATATATGTGGTATGACACTCTTTACAAAATTAATATATATAGTATAAATTACTATTTCACTCATGTTTAGAAAAGTGTATCCAATTATTGATGGAGTGATGATTGTGAGTGAAGAGTTACTTATAAAAATAAGATAAAATATTAAAAAAAATACATAATTTACATCAAACAAATATATTAATTACATTTTTTAATTTTTTTATCATAATCTTCAAAAATTAAACTTACTTCCGCGGATGGCGTAAAGCTTTTTTTTTTTGGTATACCAAGGGTATCCTCCAACCGACAGTCGAAGACTAATCTCCTTTGAAGCATAGAGATCACTAAAATAAGTTTCGCCTCTACTAACAAAGCTTTTTTAATATAAGCTTTCGGGCACATTTTATATCACTCACAAGTTGTAAGTTCGAATCGATCAAACATTAATGCATTTAAAAAACAAATACTCTTTTCGATTTTGAATTATATAGTTATTCTACAAAATTGAGTCAACATTAAATATTACTTTTATAACTTTGTCCTCATTTTATTAATTGGTAAGATAATAAGAAGAAAAAAATGATTAATTATTTGAGAGAGATAAAGGATAAAAATGATAAAAACAAACATTAATTTAAAAAAAGGACACACTAAATATATTTTTTTAATTCACGTGTTATAACACCAAACGTTGGTTATTTAGAAACAGATGGAGTAATGTGTTTTCACCGGGGGACTGAGTTAGGTTTCAATCTTAAGAGGGGACGATATTAAATGCAAGACATGAAGCCAAAAAGTTCATCAAAAAGAAAATGGAAATCAGAAAAAAAAAATTAATGAGGGGCGTTGTGAAGAATTTTTTAAATCACTACTTAAACAAGTTTCAAATACTTGGGATGATCATGGCAACCGCTAGTCATCCCTTGGTTTTGTCCCTGTTTTCACCCATTTACAATAATAATGTTAATTAGTTAATATCCACATAGGTCCTCGAAAGATACTTGTGGAATTAGTTAAGTCCCTGAAAGATTTGTGGAATCTCCTAAACCCCAAAAGATCATTTTGGAATTAGACAATTAGTTATATCCTTGAAAGATATGTGAAATATCTTAAACCCCAAAGATCAATTTGGTATCACGTTAGTCCCCCCGCGAGGGACCTAACGGAATCCTACATGGCACGTTAAATGCTTTGTTGTCCCAAACGTGGCACCTTCTTAACAGTTCAACATGACATTGAGGTCAACAAAACATTTAACGTGCCACATAGGATTATGTTAGGTCCCTCTTGACGAAATTGGATCGGGGGGACTAACGTGACGCCAAATTGATCTTTGGAGAGTTTAAGAGATTCCACAAATATTTCAGGGACCTAACTAATTCCATGGGTATTTTTCGGAGACTTATGTGACTATTAACTCTAATGTTGATACCATCTAACCTTCATTCTTTTATAATTGTTCTTTAAGAATGTAGCGTGTGAATTAAGAAGTACTCCCTCCGTCCTTATATATAGAACTCCTTTGGGAGATTTCACGTCCGTTAAGAAAGTTGATTAATTTGGTTAATTATATTGGAAATGTGAATTTTTTTTATATGTATTTTCGAATTTGTAACACCCCTAATTTTCGTCTCCCAAATAACCAAGAAATTAATTATAATAATTATTTTATGATTGATTTATATTGGTTTGGAAAGTTTTAGTTTTTGTACATTATGTGTTTTTATATATAAAAATATGAGAAATATTTTTATATGGTTATTTTGTACAAAAATATGAATATTGTAATTTAGTCCTTGAGTTGGGACCTAATTGCAATATTAAAAAGGTTTTTGAAGAAAGAGTAATTAAATTATTAATTTTTGAATTTTATCAGTATGTAACCGGTTATAAGCCTCTGTAACCGGTTACACGATGAACTCAGAAAACTGGGTTAGTGCGTTTGATGAGTAATCACGCGTTTTAACCCAGAATTCGCCACGAAATCATCTTAATCTTAGTGGGGAAAGACGTGTCAACATGCATGGAGCTTTGATTTTGCTATATATAGCCTTGTGTTGATGAATTGAAACCCATTTTTGCTCTTGAATTGCTGAAGCTCTGTTTTAGGGTTCCGTAGTTCTTCCATTCGATTCTCAGTCTGTGTTGAGAGTTAGAACACGAGTGATACACTGTTACAAAGCTCACATCAAGGGCTTTGTATTGATATATGTTGAAACTGAGTGGTGAAACTCATGTGTTTCTCTCTCAATGTTTTGATGATGACACAACAACAAATAATGAATTTATGCTTAACAGGTTCAGGTACAAAGGAAGATTGCAAAGGCTTGTTTATTTGAAGATCTAGCCTTAGGCTTAGAAGTCTTTGTAAGGTAAATTAATTTTCTTAAAGCACTTAGAATTATAGTCTGTGTGATGATGATTATGTTTTATTTTGAAAAACGTAGAAGAAGCATTTTTATAAAACTTTTGTTCTTCCTCCAGGATATCTCTTGTGAAAAATATTTTGTGAAAACCTGGTTACAACTTTTTCATGAAAATCCAATTTTTTATTTGGAGTAATCGATTAACCCTTCTGGCATAATCGATTACTTAATGCAACTTGTAACCAGAGAGCATGTAATGGATTATTTAGGTTCCTATAATGGATTACTTCCTTGAATTGGTCATTTGGGAGTAAGTAATCGATTATCAGAATCTAGTAATCGATTATATGTTAATGCTGCAACTTTTGTGAAAAACCTGAGAGCTTGTAATCGATTAGCCTGACCAAAGTAATCGATTATTTTAATTCAAATTTTGAAAAACGTGCTGAAATCAATCTGATTCCCAGAATGATTTGTTTCCATTTTTGGAGGATCACGAATTGATTGTATGGCAGCTTCTTCTTCCCTCTTTAAAACTCTCTTTCATTTTTGAAATTTTTAAAAAAAAGAGCTGCTTCTTCTTCTCATTCTCTATTTTTTTTAATATCTCTTAGAAGAAAAAGTTCATCATCATCATCATCATAAGTCTATAGCTTTAAGATTTGCTTTAGATTATTAATATTGTCATAGGTCTTTGATTGTTGTATTCGCTCTAATTAGAGAGCATATTGTTAGTTGCACAAATTCCTTCGTGCATATTCTTATCATTGTAAGGGGTGTGACAACCTTAGTGATTAAGGAGTGTTTTCCCTTAGGTTTGAACGTGTGTCGCGTTCATAGGGTGAGATAACCCTTGTTGTCTTGGGTAGCGCTATACGAACGGTGGGATTCCTAGTAGTTAGGCTATTTTGTGTTTTGAGGTCCCTTGCGAACGGTGGGATTCCTAGTAGCTTGCGGGGCGCTCTGGATGTACTCGGGGACGCGATTGCGTCTTGGCTTAGTGAAAAATCTCAAGCGAGTCGCTTGAGGACTGGAGTAGGCTGGGTTTGCCGAACCAGGATAAATTCGCCTGTGTACAATTTCTCTATCCCTTATCTTTTACTTTCCGCATATTTAAATTGTTTTAAATCGTATTTTCGTGGATAAAAACTAATTTCAAGTTTTAATATATTTCACACGAGGTTTGTGGTTTTTCATGTAATGATCTTTCAAATCAATCTCGTGTATAATATATTTTCTATATTCATATAATATCTTTTCTATTTCATGCTTAAAAACGTTTTAAATCGTTCTTTAAGTCTTCCGCTCAATTTATTCTCTGATATTTTTCTAGAAGAACGTTTTAATTCGATTAATTTTTAAAGTTTTCTAAACACCCGATTCACCCTCCCCCTCTTGGGTGATTCTCGCCAAATTACACCATTTATTCCAACAATTGGTATCAGAGCTTCGTGCTCTGGTAACAAGCTTAACCGCTTGAGTTAAAGATCCTTGGTTGTTTGGCTTATTGGGATATTTGTTTTTGATTTTAAATGGAGGGTATTTCATTCGATGAAGCACCAATTTTCAATGGAGAAAATTATTCTTATTGGAGTGCTAGAATGAAATTTTATTTACAGTCAATGAATTATCGTTTATGGATTATTGTGCAAAATGGTTTTGATTTAAATCCAAAAATTGTTTTAAATGATTTTGACAAAAAAATGTTTCGCCTTGAACATTCAAGCAATGCAGAGTTTAAGGAATGCCTTAAACGATGACGCATATGCTAAAATCAAGGATTGTGTTAATGCTAAAAACATTTGGGATACCTTATGTCACGCTCTTTTTATTGTGCTACTTTATTAAAAGGAGTTCTCTTATGTTACTAAAATAGAAAGTATGGACTTGCTCGAGCAGAGATATAATTATAAAATTTCTTTAAAATTCTTATAGAATAACTTGGTGTTTATTTGTGGTTATTAAAAGCCTTTCCTTAGTCATTTATGAAAACATTTCTTATTATAGCGAAATACCGTAATTATCAGAGTAAGCGGAAATAGTGACCTTGACTTGATAATTCACATTCATAAACTATTTATAGGAAAAGAGTAGGTATATATATATATATATATATATATATATATATCATCATCCATAAAAGTCACATACAACCAAGTCAAAGTCGAGATATCAGGTGTTACGAAAATACAAGTCCATAATTTAAACTAAAGATAAGACCACCTCACTGAGATCTCTCAAAAATATGTACAATATATAAATGTGAAATCTCCAAAGGTGGTCCAGTGATCCTCCTCCATAGCCTGATCTCCAGAGTCTCCAGCAGCTGCTCCACCCGTCCCACATCCTAATCATCTATACTATGCATCACCTGGTGGATCCCTAACTCCCCACTGGCTCCCAGTGGAGTGCTCGACTGGCTCGTCCTCACCATCGCCCTCCTCCAGGTCCTCCTCTACCTCCTCCGACTGAGTGGGTATCCCACCACTGGGCACTGGGTCCGCTGAGGGTGTCCCATGAACCGGACTCATCGGACTAGGTATAGGAGTCTCCTCTCGAATCACTCGAGAAGCAGAGGGGTGAGATCTAGTAGCAGCTCGAAAACGGAAAGAGTGGAAGCGACGAGCAGGTCGAGTCGGGGGTGGTCCATGATAAGTATAGAAAGGGGGTACATGCAAAGAATAGACAATAGGGATGCGAAACCTACGAAGACGGACACGAGCCAAAGGGTTGGGGTGATACAGAGTCACCTCCACCTCACCCTCAAATGTGGCTCGATGGTCCTCGTAGTACCACACTCCGCTAGGGAGCGGGCGCAACTCGATGCAAGCTAGATAGGGTGCCATCACCTAACATGGGCAATAAGGGGTAAGCACATAATTCACATAATCGAATAAGAATAAATAAAACATGTAACAATAGCCAGTTACAAATATCCAATGCAAAGGTAAATGCAGATGAATGTATTCCATTTATATTAATACCATTAATTATGAGTAATGATGCATGTCTCCCAATTCCATTGTCCATTGAACGTTCATTCCAATAATTCGCATACATGACCAACATGTATTGTGGAACTGCTCGGATAGTGTGCACACAACGTCACCAAGACGTAACAGCATTCCCAAATGCTGCCCACATTACCAAAATGTGTCATCGAGCCAGTTACCACCGAATTATCCCCAACCTTACACCATGCATGTATGCACATAAAAATTATACACCAAGATTAACCAATAATCTTATTATGTGCATCCAATATTATTCCTTCAGTAGGTTAAGCTGTTGTTAATAATTTCCCAGTCCTTTTATTGGAACATGACACTTTTTCCCATAAGCATAATTGATCTTAATCGATATCCCATTAGGTATGTTAAAAGTAAAATTGCATTTCTGTCCTGATCCAAAAATACTCGAGTAAACTTCTCCAAACTCGAGTGTTTTCTTAATTTATCAAGGTACTCGAGTGTTCCTCCTGGTACTCGAGTGTTCTTTGTTTCCAGAACTAAACTTTCAAAGATTCAACCATATACTCGAGTGTTCCAGGCAAGACTCGAGTGTTCTTTTATTTCCAGAAATACACTTTAAAAATTTCCAGAATACTCGAGTGTTCTATATGAATACTCGAGTGTTCTTGAGTTTTCCAAAAAATTGATTTCCCAAAACAGGCAAAATACTCGAGTATTACCCATAATACTCGAGTGTTTGCAGACAGACAACACTAAAACCAAGTTTTAACATACCAATGTCGATTATAGTCCATTCCAGTCCAAACCAAAGATCAATATAGCTTACATTACACATTTTAAACATGTTCCAACACAGAATTAACAACATTTAACACTGAATCACAGATTATCAATAATTATGCATAAAAATGCATTTTTCCACAACTTAACATACCAATTCCAATTCTACATATATCCATTCCATTTTCAGCATTGGTACACCTTGCATGTGACCAAATAAACATGTCCAAACCTTCAGTTAAGTCCAGAAAGGCCTCCAAGCCTCAAACCTATTTCAAACTATGCCCATGGAGTCATTCATTGACTCTCAACCTAATTCCACACAATATACTCTTATTCTAGTGAATTAATAGCTTCACCCTTACCTCTAATTCGTGAATCAACTCTGAAATCGCAGAGAAGTTGGCTGGAAATGCTCAAACCCAAAAATCCTTTGCATGCCACCACAATTGAACAGGGCACCAAAACCAGAGGATTTAACATGCAAAATCATTTTAAAAATTAGGGAAAGAGGTTAGGAGTTGTTCTCTGCAACTTAATCTAGAGGTGTAAACGAATTTGAGGGTCATAGGGTCCAGGAGCTTACCACAATCCAAGCTGGAAGTGAGCTCCAAGCTTCAAGTTTCTGAACTTGGCCACAGAAAACGCCTCACTTTCGAGCTTCGACTCTCCTTCCTTAGGCAACCAAAACTCTCAAATCTTAGGTCTTTGTAAAGCTCGTGATGTGAGCTTTACAATGATGTGTATCACTCAACTCAACTCTCAGAATCAGAGGAGAACGTGGAAGACGAAATTGAAAACCCTAACTCAACGTTTTCAGAGAAATCCACCAAAAATCCTCCAACATCTTCAACTCAGGGCTTAAATAGATGTTGCCCATGATCATGCAGCTCGCCACGACACCCACCATCGTGTACCCCTGGTGTTTTCGTGTCAACCAAGTGAAATCGTCGTGTGTTGACTCATCAAACGCACTAACGAGTCCTCCACTGACTCGATTACTCGAGTATTTCCAGAAATACTCGAGTATTCTGGTCAGTTTTTCAAAAATATTTATTTTAATGCCCCTTCCCTCCAAGACCTTCCTAATATTGCTTCTAGGTCCTCTTCCAGGGACTAATATGTAAAAACCTTATTTTTACATATTATTCTCTTGCTCCAATATTTTTCTACTTTCGCAATTACTAATACTAACTCATACTAAACTTAATTTATTTATGAAATATAATTATGATTGAGAAATAAATTATAAAATAATCTTTCATAAATCACAATTGTATTACATCAGGAAGCAAAAATTCGGGGTGTTACACTACTCCCCCACTTAACAGGAATTTCGTCCCCGAAATTCAGCTTACAAAAATAACTCAGGATAATCCTTGCGCATTCGATCCTCTAATTCCCAGGTTGATTCGAATACATTCCCACTTTGCCACATAACCTTGACCAACGGAATCTCCTTTCCTCTAAGCTGTTTGGTTCTCCTATCTTCCACTTTCACTGGGCCAACTTTAAAGGTTAGGTTTTCTCGTAAGGTTAAATCATCTGGACGAATTTGAAGGATCGAGGTTGGATCATGCACAAACTTTTTCAATTGAGAGACATGAAAAACATTGTGCAGGTTGGCTAAAGATGGCGGGAGAGCTATTTGGTAAGCTACAGGTCCTATTCGCTTAAGGATTTGATAGGGACCTATAAACTTAGGTGACAGCTTCTGAGGTTTCAGTGCTCTACTCACACCCTTTAGCGGTACAATCCTGAGAAATACATGATCACCTTCTGCAAACTCCAAAGGTCTTCTTCTTCGATCCGAATAACTCTGCTGACGACTAACCGCAGTCTTGATCTTTTCTTGAATCATTCTGATCTTTTCGGTTGTCTGTTGCACCATATCCGGACCAAGATGTAAATTCTCCCCCACTTGAAACCAGCATAGCGGGGTTTGGCATTTTCTCCCATACAATGCTTCGAACGGTGCCATACCGATACTGGTATGATATCCGTTGTTGTATGTAAATTCTGCGAGTGGTAATATCTGATCCCAACTTCCTCTTTCTTCCAACGCACACGCTCGCAAAATGTCTTCCAAGGTTTGAATGGTCCTTTCGGTTTGCCCATCTGTCTGAGGGTGATAAGCTGAACTCATCTTAAGTCTCGTCCCCAGAGCTTGATGCAAACTTGTCAAAAATCTAGACATGAATCTCGGATCACGATCCGAAATAATACTGGATGGTACTCCATGCAATCGTACCACTTCCCGAATATAAATCTGGGTCAGTTTCTCCAAAGAATAGTGCATATTCACCGGAATGAAATGCGCCGACTTAGTAAGACGATCCACAATTACCCAGATTGCATCATGGTTTGCAACTGTCCTTGGCAATCCAGTCACAAAGTCCATGGAAATGCTATCCCACTTCCATTGAGGAATATCTAGGGGCTGCAACATTCCTCCAGGTTTCTGATGTTCCACTTTAACCTTTTGGCAAATTAAACATGACGATACATATTCTGCTACATCCTTCTTAAGACCAGGCCACCAGAACATGCTTTTCAAATCCTGGTACATCTTTGTCGATCCAGGGTGCATACTCATCTGACTCTTATGAGACTCATCCAAAATCATCCTCCTAATCTCCAAGTTCTTCGGTATACAAACTCTCGTTTTAAAACGAAGAATCCCATCCGATCCTTCTGAAAAATCTGACTCCTTTCCTTCTTCCATCAATTCCCTCTTTTCTAGCAATTTTGGATCTTCACGTTGCAATTTTCGAATTCGAGTCAAGAATTCGTTAGAAATTTGCAACATACCCAACACAATCTGACCTGGTTTCACTTGCATCACCAGGCTTAGATCCCGAAACTCTTCAATCAAAGCCGCTTCCTTAATCATCATGGAACTCACATAAATCGCTTTACGGCTCAAAGCGTCTGCTACAACATTGGTCTTACCAGGATGGTAATGAAGCTCAAAGTCGTAGTCTTTCAAAAATTCCATCCATCGACGCTGCCTCATATTTAACTCCTTTTGATCGAATAAATACTTCAAACTCTTATGGTCACTAAACACCCGAAACGTAGTGCCATAGAGATAATGCCTCCATATCTTCAGTGCAAAGACTATTGCAGCAAGTTCCAAATCATGGGTGGGGTAGTTTACCTCGTGAACTTTCAGTTGACGAGATGCATACGCCACAACCTTTCCTTCTTGCATTAGGACACTCCCAAGTCCTTGTCCCGATGCATCACAGTACACTTCGTACTCCTTGTGAGGGTCAGGTAAGATTAACACTGGTGAGGATGTTAATCTTTCCTTAAGCATCAGAAAACTCTTTTCACACTTCTCATCCTATACAAATGGTTGATCCTTCCTAGTCAGCTTGGTGAGGGGTAATGCAATCTTCGAAAATCCTTCAATAAATCTTCTATAATATCCGGCCAGCCCTAAGAAACTTCGGACTTCCGTGACTGTCTTTGGTCGAATCCACTGCAAAACTGATTCCACCTTGGCCGGGTCAACAGCTATGCCACCCTCCGAGATCACGTGTCCTAAGAACTGAACTTCTTTCAACCAAAACTCACACTTAGAGATTTTGGCGTAGAGCTGCTTCTCCTTCAAAATCTGCAACACTACTCGGAGGTGTTCAGCATGTTCCTCCGGACTCTTAGAATATATCAGGATGTCATCAATGAAAACTACCACGAATGAACCCAGATATGGTCTAAAAATCCGATTCATGTAGTCCATAAAAATGGCTGGTGCATTTGTTAATCCGAACGGCATTACCACATATTCATAATGTCCGTATCGAGATCGAAATGCAGTCTTAGGGATGTCTTCCTCCTTGATTCTGATATGATGATATCCAGATCTCAGATCGATCTTAGAAAACACCGAAGCTCCTCTTACTTGATCCATGAGATCATCTATCCTTGGCAAAGGATACTTGTTCTTTATGGTCACCTTATTCAACTGTCTATAATCCACACACATTCTAAGGCTTCCATCTTTCTTCTTGACAAACAACACTGGAGCACCCCATGGGGACACACTTGGCCTAATAAGTTGTTTTTGCAGTAATTCCTCAATCTGGTTCTTCAATTCGACCATCTCAGGTGGTGCCATTCTATAAGGAGCAATAGAAATGGGACCAGTTCCTGGAATCAACTCGATTCCAAACTCAATCTCCCTCTTGGGTGGTAATCCCGGCATCTCTTCGGAAAACACTTCCGGAAATTCCCTAACAATCGGAATCTCCTCCACAGACCTTTCTCCTTTCTCTGGCTCAACAGCAGAGACCAAACAGAGATACTTCTCCAAGATTGGGTCTTTAAACAAAAGTGTTTTCTTAGCACAATCAATAACCACATGGTTGCTAACCATCCAGTCCATACCCAAAATTACATCCAATTGGGACAAAGGTAGACAGATCAAATCTAACTGAAAGACTCGGTCTACTATTCTAATTTTACAATTAGGACACACCTTTGAGGTGATTACAGGAGAATTAGTAGGGGTCTCTACCCTAAGATAATAGGGTGATTCAGACACAGGCAATTTCAAACGATTCAGACATTCAAATGACACAAATGAATGAGTGGCTCCTGAATCGAATAAAATTCTACAAGGTTGATCATTGAGCAAATAAGTACCTTGCATGAGTCCTGAAGTCTGATTCGCTTCAGCACCACTAAGGGTGAAAACTCTACCTTGAGTCACCGGCTTGTCTGTAGAACCTCTTTGAGCATTCTTGGGTGGTTCCTTGCAATCGCAAGAAATATGACCAGGTTTCCCACAGTTAAAACACCCACTGCGAGACCAGCAGAACTTTCCAAAGTGATGACGTCTGCACTTCTCACAATAAGGAGCATTATTGTAAGAGGTGTTTCGATCATCAGACATCTTGCCCTTCCCCCTATTCTTATGAGAATAAGGGCCTTTATTACGGTGGTCATGCCCCTTTCGTCTCTGTGGACCATATCTCGAATGTTCCTTCTTTCCTTCCACAATCTGAACTGCCTCCGCCCTTTTATCATCCTCATACATCCTACACATATCAACCAGCGTAGGGAAACTTTGAATCTTTTGATAACTGAACACCGACTTCAATTCGGGTCTCAGTCCTCCCTCAAACTTGATACATTTACTCCTCTCATCCGGATTCATCTGATAGTAAGGGGAGTATTTCATTAGTTCTTCAAATTTCGCAGCATATTCACCTACACTCATGCTGCCTTGTTTGAGTTGTAGAAACTCAACCTCTTTCTTCCTCCTTAAATCCTCAGGAAAATACTTCTTGAGAAATTCTCCCATGAATACTTCCCAAGTTACCTCTCTTCCTTCATGAGCGAGTAACTGGGCAGTATGATTCCACCAATGTTCTGCTTCTCCCTCCAGCATGAAAACAGCATAAGCTATCCTCTGGGCATCGGAGCATTCTAAAGTTCTAAAGATCTTGTCCATCTCCAAGATCCACTTGTTAGCTTCCTCTGGTTTAAATCCACCAGCAAACTTTGAGGGATTGCAACTCCTGAAATCTGACTAAGTTTTGGCTTCTGCAGCTACCGCACCCGCTGGAGGTGGATTAACGGGCTGAGGTTGATGTTGTTGCTGCTGATTCTGCTGCAAATTCTCCAACACTGTAACCATCCTTTCCAGCAGTTCGTTCGTTTGGTTTCTATATCGCGATGCCATAGTGAGCCTGCACTATGGACCTATGTCGTTAAAGATCTATCTAAACTTTGAAATCTATCTAGTTCTATTCTAATCTATCGCTAATAGAACTAAGCCATATGAAATAAATCAAATAGCTAAGAAACTTTACCCAGTTGTAGTAACTTCTGGCAGGTTATGCTTGAGAGGATCAAGAATCAGGACCATTATGCTCTGATACCACAAAAGGTGTCACGCTCTTTTTATTGTGCTACTTTATTAAAAGGAGTTCTCTTATGTTACTAAAATAGAAAGTATGGACTTGCTCGAGCAGAGATATAATTATAAAATTTCTTTAAAATTCTTATAGAATAACTTGGTGTTTATTTGTGGTTATTAAAAGCCTTTCCTTAGTCATTTATGAAAACATTTCTTATTATAGCGAAATACCGTAATTATCAGAGTAAGCGAAAATAGTGACCTTGACTTGATAATTCACATTCATAAACTATTTATAGGAAAAGAGTAGGTATATATATATATATCATCATCCATAAAAGTCACATACAACCAAGTCAAAGTCGAGATAGCAGGTGTTACGAAAATACAAGTCCATAATATAAACTAAAGATAAGACCACCTCACTGAGATCTCTCAAAAATATGTACAATATATACATATATATAGAGCAAAATGTGAAATCTCCAAAGGTGGTCCAGTGATCCTCCTCCATAGCCTGATCTCCAGAGTCTCCAGCAGCTGCTCCACCCGTCCCACATCCTAATCATCTATACTATGCATCACCTGGTGGATCCCCAACTCCCCACTGGCTCCCAGTGGAGTGCTCGACTGGCTCGTCCTCACCATCGCCCTCCTCCAGGTCCTCCTCTACCTCCTCCGACTGAGTGGGTATCCCACCACTGGGCACTGGGTCCGCTGAGGGTGTCCCATGAACCGGACTCATCGGACTAGGTATAGGAGTCTCCTCTCGAATCACTCGAGAAGCAGAGGGGTGAGATCTAGTAGCAGCTCGAAAACGGAAAGAGTGGAAGCGACGAGCAGGTCGAGTCGGGGGTGGTCCATGATAAGTATAGAAAGGGGGTACATGCAAAGTATAGACAATAGGGATGCGAAACCTACGAGGACGGACACGAGCCAAAGGGTTGGGGTGATACAGAGTCACCTCCACCTCACCCTCAAATGTGGCTCGATGGTCCTCGTAGTACCACACTCCGCTAGGGAGCGGGCGCAACTCGATGCAAGCTAGATAGGGTGCCATCACCTAACATGGGCAATAATGGGTAAGCACATAATTCACATAATCGAATAAGAATAAATAAAACATGTAACAATAGCCAGTTACAAATATCCAATGCAAAGGTAAATGCAGATGAATGTATTCCATTTATATTAATACCATTAATTATGAGTAATGATGCATGTCTCCCAATTCCATTGTCCATTGAACGTTCATTCCAATAATTCGCATACATGACCAACATGTATTGTGGAACTGCTCGGATAGTGTGCACACAACGTCACCAAGACGTAACAGCATTCCCAAATGCTGCCCACATTACCAAAATGTGTTATCGAGCCAGTTACCACCGAATTATCCCCAACCTTACACCATGCATGTATGCACATAAAAATTATACACCAAGATTAACCAATAATCTTATTATGTGCATCCAATATTATTCCTTCAGTAGGTTAAGCTGTTGTTAATAATTTCCCAGTCCTTTTATTGGAACATGACACTTTTTCCCATAAGCATAATTGATCTTAATCGATATCCCATTAGGTATGTTAAAAGTAAAATTGCATTTCTGTCCTGATCCAAAAATACTCGAGTAAACTTCTCCAAACTCGAGTGTTTTCTTAATTTATCAAGGTACTCGAGTGTTCCTCCTAGTACTCGAGTGTTCCTCCTGGTAGTCGAGTGTTCTTTGTTTCCAGAACTAAACTTTCAAAGATTCAACCATATACTCGAGTGTTCCAGGCAAGACTCGAGTGTTCTTTTATTTCCAGAAATACACTTTAAAAATTTCCAGAATACTCGAGTGTTCTATATGAATACTCGAGTGTTCTTGAGTTTTCCAGAAAATTGATTTCCCAAAACAGGCAAAATACTCGAGTATTACCCATAATACTCGAGTGTTTGCAGACAGACAGCACTAAAACCAAGTTTTAACATACCAATGTCGATTATAGTCCATTCCAGTCCAAACCAAAGATCAATATAGCTTACATTACACATTTTAAACATGTTCCAACACAGAATTAACAACATTTAACACTGAATCACAGATTATCAATAATTATGCATAAAAATGCATTTTTCCACAACTTAACATACCAATTCCAATTCTACATATATCCATTCCATTTTCAGCATTGGTACACCTTGCATGTGACCAAATAAACATGTCCAAACCTTCAGTTAAGTCCAGAAAGGCCTCCAAGCCTCAAACCTATTTCAAACTATGCCCATGGAGTCATTCATTGACTCTCAACCTAATTCCACACAATATACTCTTATTCTAGTGAATTAATAGCTTCACCCTTACCTCTAATTCGTGAATCAACTCTGAAATCGCAGAGAAGTTGGCTGGAAATGCTCAAACCCAAAAATCCTTTGCATGCCACCACAATTGAACAGGGCACCAAAACCAGAGGATTTAACATGCAAAATCATTTTAAAAATTAGGGAAAGAGGTTAGGAGTTGTTCTCTGCAACTTAATCTAGAGGTGTAAACGAATTTGAGGGTCATAGGGTCCAGGAGCTTACCACAATCCAAGCTGGAAGTGAGCTCCAAGCTTCAAGTTTCTGAACTTGGCCACAGAAAACGCCTCACTTTCGAGCTTCGACTCTCCTTCCTTAGGCAACCAAAACTCTCAAATCTTAGGTCTTTGTAAAGCTCGTGATGTGAGCTTTACAATGATGTGTATCACTCAACTCAACTCTCAGAATCAGAGGAGAACGTGGAAGACGAAATTGAAAACCCTAACTCAACGTTTTCAGAGAAATCCACCAAAAATCCTCCAACATCTTCAACTCAGGGCTTAAATAGATGTTGCCCATGATCATGCAGCTCGCCACGACACCCACCATCGTGTACCCCTGGTGTTTTCGTGTCAACCAAGTGAAATCGTCGTGTGTTGACTCATCAAACGCACTAACGAGTCCTCCACTGACTCGATTACTCGAGTATTTCCAGAAATACTCGAGTATTCTGGTCAGTTTTTCAAAAATATTTATTTTAATGCCCCTTCCCTCCAAGACCTTCCTAATATTGCTTCTAGGTCCTCTTCCAGGGACTAATATGTAAAAACCTTATTTTTACATATTATTCTCTTGCTCCAATATTTTTCTACTTTCGCAATTACTAATACTAACTCATACTAAACTTAATTTATTTATGAAATATAATTATGATTGAGAAAGAAATTATAAAATAATCTTTCATAAATCACAATTGTATTACATCAGGAAGCAAAAATTCGGGGTGTTACACCTTACACACTTCTTATGCTACTAATGATCTTTGTGAAAGTGTAAGTATTCACAGATGGTATCAGGAGACTCAGGAAGAGAAAAACGTGAAGGATAATTGGACTCTTGCTCATGACAAAGTTTTGAATGATGACACCCATAGCATGAGGAGCAGTTCGTCAGATGAAAAAGATGATGATGATTTAGAAAATCTATTTGAAGCTTTCTTGGAAACTCTCGAGGAATCAAGTTCTTCAGATGAGGAGTCAGTAGGAAACGAAAATGCATTTCATTCATTTACTCCTCACGAGGTAACCTTCATCAAGTTTAATGTCCAAAACCCTCATAGTACTAATAATATTTTGAGAGATGATTTGAAAAATAATTTTGAAAATAGCACCTCCAAGATTAATGAAAAATGTATTGAAAAAATAGTTGAGGTTGCTTCTTGTGACTCTCATTGTAATTCAAAATTTGTTTGTTCAAACTCTTTTCTTGACAATTCTGATAAGAATGTGGAAATGCAAAAGTCAAGCAAAGAGACTAGCAAATATGATTCTGAATACAAAGATCACAAGTCTGTGTTCTGTAAAAGTGATTTTAGAAAATCCAAAACTTCTCCCAAAATCATTATTTGTAACTATTGTGGTCGTTCGGGTCATATTTCTCATTTATGCATATTCAAGAAAAATCAATACTTGAGAAATAAATTGAAATGGGTTCCAAAAGGTTCTGAGGTATCTAGAATTAACCCCTGGACCCAAAATGAGATGGGTACCAAAAATTTCTTTTTGTAACAGGATAGAAGATTATGTTATACCCAAGGAAAAACCAAGAAGAATCCTAAGAGACAAACTCATTACTCCGTCACCTTGGATATCTGAGAAACAATGGAATAAACAAAGGAGATCAGTTCCATCAAAGTCAAAAATATCACATGGAAGAAATGAAAATCACCTATGGACAAAGAATCATAGAAGAAATCCTTGGTCTAGAACAAAGAATCATTGGCAAAAAGGAAGTGACAAAAAGAATCATTGGCAAAATTCAAAATTTCCATGGCATGCAAAATCTGAGGTAAACAGATCATATACTTCTTATAACTATGACTATTCAAGAGCATACTTTGATTATTCCAAGCTAAACTATTTTTGAAAAATAAATCATGTGTTGCTAGTTTTATCTTCACATGATCATCTTTTCTTGGAAAAATCAAAGACCTTCATAAAATGTCATTTAGTGCAAACTTGAGGAAACCAAGTTAGTATCAAATGCATATTATGATTAATCTTGATATATTTCATAATTATGATAGGCATATGATTTGTTACATTATTGTCGTTGATTTATTCAAATTAATTAAAAGGCTCATTCTGTTTATCATGAAAATTATCTAACTTGAGCGTTGAAGATAGCCAGATTTATCTGTCTTGTAGGAAACAGGATTCTTAAAGGTAAGTTGACCACAAGCTGAACGTCACTAAACGGATTCAGGCATCAGGGATCATGTATCAGAAGGTATTGGGTTGTATCAGTCAGAAAAAGAAGATTTCTGGAAATTTGTGCAGAAGTAATCGATTACTCTGCAACAGTAATCGATTACCAAGTGGATTTTTGATTCAGTTTTGAAGAAGTAATAGATTAGAGGATCAGAATAATGGATTATATTTGCTGCATCATACAACTCACCAGTGGAGAGATAATCGATTAGAGGTCTCAGCATAATCGATTACACAAGTTGCATCAGTTATGGACAGAGGAGAGATAATCGATTAATTGAATGGAAGTAATCGATTCTTTTGTGGAAGTAATCGATTATAGAAGTGAAATAATCGATTATTTGCACCAGTATCTGAAAAAAAAAAAGGGAAAAGTGCAGATCGTGTGGGCCTCTTTGACCCAAGTTGACCAAGTGTGGACCACCAAATAAAATAACCCTAGCCACACATTCTTACACACACATTCTCTCTCTCTCTTCCCACAAAATCACACGGCCTCTCTCTCTCTCTCTCACCCACGTTAACCTCTTCTTCTTCTTCTCTTCTTCTTCTTCAACCTTCAACACTCACAAACTCCATAACCACCCACAACCTTCACCATACTCACTCATACCACTTCTTTCTCTCATAAACCTTCACCTTTTCCACTTCATTCAACCCAAAACCGTTTCTATCTCTCTTTCTCCTTCCCATTCGGTTCTTCTTCTTTACCACCATAACCACTACCAAAACCTTAAGCTCTTGCTTCACATTCTCAAAACCTTTTCTTCATACTTGGTTAAACTTGTTGTTCACAAGGTTTTCATGATTCATGGCACTTGTTCTTCTAGTTTCAGATCCGGTTCTTCCATGGTTCAAGCATGTTGATGAAGATATTGGTTCACTGGTTTGAGCATCCGGTTCGCTGATTAGAATCTCATTCGGTTCACTGGTCCGATTCGTTTTTTGCTTGGCTCAGATTTTTGGGTTTTTCGGTTCAGTCTTGGTTCTGGTTCGCTGGTCTGGTTAGGCTTCTGGTTTGTTCTGGTTGGTGTGTGCTGTTCATTGTTCGGTTCATTGCTTCGGTTCAGTTGATAGCTTCTCTGGTTCAGGTTCATAGTATCTTGGTTATGCATTATCAGTATCTTCATGTTTTCTATTTTGATATGAAGTTTATTCTAGCATTGATATTGTGAAGTTGAAACTGCTGAATTGTGCATCTGGTAGTCTGTGTTATACTCTATGTTGTGCTGCATTCTGGTTGGGATAGTCTACTTATTTGGTTCAGAATCTGGTTGTTGTTATTTTCTGTGCTGTGACCATGTCCTCTCGTCTCTCTAAAAGAAGAATGGTAGTTGAGGAATCATAGGATGATGAGCCTTCACCCCCTGTTGTTCAAAGAAGGGCTCAACCCTCATCTAGTCGGGTTCCTAGGCCTCCAAGGACACGTCAAAGTGATGCAGGTCCTTCAGCTCCACCTCCACCGGTTCATCAGCCGATCACTTTAGAAAAGCTAAATCGATGGTTTTCTAATCCTGCTCAAATAATGGATTATGAAAAATACTTTGCTGCTTGTTCAGTCATTTCACCTAGATTTCTAGATGCTGAAACATTTGATGGCGATGACTGTAATCTTCCGACTGTTGTTCTGTTGAAAGAAAAAGGTCTTTATGAGTTCAGTACCATTGGAGGAGATTATTATGAGGACTTAGTCAGAGTGTTCTATTCGAACCTTGTCTGGAATGCTGAAGAACAGACACTTTATTCCGAGGTCAAAGGAAAAGGGATCAAAATAAGCTTGTCTACTTGGACTAACATGACTCATTTGCCCATGGATGGAGTTACTTTCACTGGTTCTGGTTCTGAAAGCTTATGGGGTGATGAGTACGACAAGAAAGCGGCGAAAGAAGAATTTATCGATGACCGCATCCCGGCTGGAAAAGTGATGACTTCTGGGAATTTGAAATTCGTGTACTGAGTTCTTCACTTCATCTTGACTCGTTGCTTGATTCCTAGGCAAGGAAACTATTTCAGAGTTCTGGAGTCTGACTACATTATCTTTTGGGCGTGGTTTCATAATAAACCAATTAATTGGGGTTGGTTCATATTGAATCACATGATTGAGACTGCTGCAAAGGTTCGACGGTCTATTAATGAGGATATGAAGAATAAGACGTCGAAGCTTCCATATGCTACTGTGATCACCAGAATTCTCAGGCGATTCCGAGTTCCTGTGAATGGTGAGGCTAGAACAGCTCCTAATGCCGATATGCGTATGGACACCAATTTCTTAGGTCACATGGGTTGGGTCAATATGGAAGATATAGGTTGGATGCCCAAGACTCAGCGTCGTGAACGCAAGTCCAACCACAATTACAACCCAGATGAAGATGATCAGCAGCAGCCACCACAACCTGATAGTGCACCAGTTCATGACTCAGATTATGTTCCGCTACAAGCTCTTTATCCACCCGATCACATTCCTCCATACATGCAGTTATTCATGGATGATGTTCGAGGGTATATGAGGCGATCAAATGAGCATATGCATACAGTAGATACATCTCTCGCTCAGCTCACATCCGGCATGGAGCAGATGCACTTGGATATGGAGTCAGTGCGTGACGAGATCTACCATCTGAGGCATCAGAATCGTCCTCCGTTCCAGTGATCGTCGAGCTTGTGGCACCTCACTTTATCTATTTCGGTTTATTTGGATTATGATATTTGAATATTTTTTTGTTTCTGCTTGCTCGTAACCCCTAGTATTTTATTTGGATAACTTGTTCCTGGATTTAGTTTGGTTTTCTCTTGGCTTGTTTGAATTGATTATGATGCTTATGACAATTATTGCTTTGGTGTGCTTATTATATGCGTTGTCATTTGCTATATCTATTATGCTTCCTCACCTTTTTGATGATGTCAAAAGGGGGAGAAAAAGGAGAAAAAGGAGAAAACAGGTTACAGGTTACAAGTTGATTAAGTTCATGATATGTCATGAATTCAGGGGGAGCTCAGCTTAATGAGTTCAATTTTATGAGCTTGAGTATTTTGTGTGATACTCTTATGACTTGTTTTAATCGTTTATATTCGTACTAACCTTGTTTTGCAAGAGTGTTTGTCATCATCAAAAAGGGGGAGTGTTGAAACTGAGTGGTGAAACTCATGTGTTTCTCTCTCAATGTTTTGATGATGACACAACAACAAATAATGAATTTATGCTTAACAGGTTCAGGTACAAAGGAAGATTGCAAAGGCTTGTTTATTTGAAGATCTAGCCTTAGGCTTAGAAGTCTTTGTAAGGCAAATTAATTTTCTTAAAGCACTTAGAATTATATTCTGTGTGATGATGATTATGTTTTATTTTGAAAAACGTAGAAGAAGCATTTTTATAAAACTTTTGTTCTTCCTCCAGGATATCTCTTGTGAAAAATATTTTGTGAAAACCTGGTTACAACTTTTTCATGAAAATCCAATTTTTTATTTGGAGTAATCGATTAACCCTTCTGGCATAATCGATTACTTAATGCAACTTGTAACCAGAGAGCATTTAATGGATTATTTAGGTTCCTATAATGGATTACTTCCTTGAATTGGTCATTTGGGAGTAAGTAATCGATTATCAGAAACTAGTAATCGATTATATGTTAATGCTGCAACTTTTGTGAAAAACCTGAGAGCTTGTAATCGATTAGCCTGACCAAAGTAATCGATTATTTTAATTCAAATTTTGAAAAACGTGCTGAAATCAATCTGATTCCCAGAATGATTTGTTTCCATTTTTAGAGGATCACGAATTGATTGCATGGCAGCTTCTTCTTCCCTCTTTAAAACTCTCTTTCATTTTTGAAATTTAAAAAAAAAGAGCTTCTTCTTCTTCTCATTCTCTATTTTTTTTTAATATCTCTTAGAAGAAAAAGTTCATCATCATCATCATAAGTCTATAGCTTTAAGATTTGCTTTAGATTATTAATATTGTCATAGGTCTTTGATTGTTGTATTCGCTCTAATTAGAGAGCATATTGTTAGTTGCACAAATTCCTTCGTGCATATTCTTATCATTGTAAGGGGTGTGACAACCTTAGTGATTAAGGAGTGTTTTCCCTTAGGTTTGAACGTGTGTCGCGTTCATAGGGTGAGATAACCCTTGTTGTCTTGGGTAGCGCTATACGAACGGTGGGATTCCTAGTAGTTAGGCTATTTTGTGTTTCGAGGTCCCTTGCGAACGGTGGGATTCCTAGTAGCTTGCGGGGCGCTCTGGATGTACTCGGGGACGCGGTTGCGTCTTGGCTTAGTGAAAAAGCTCAAGCGAGTCGCTTGGGGACTGGAGTAGGCTGGGTTTGCCGAACCAGGATAAATTCGCCCGTGTACAATTTCTCTATCCCTTATCTTTTACTTTCCGCATATTTAAATTGTTTTAAATCGTATTTTCGTGGATAAAAACTAATTTCAAGTTTTAATATATTTCACACGAGGTTTGTGGTTTTTCATGTAATGATCTTTCAAATCAATCTCGTGTATAATATATTTTCTATATTCATATAATATCTTTTCTATTTCATGCTTAAAAACGTTTTAAATCGTTCTTTAAGTCTTCCGCTCAATTTATTCTCTGATATTTTTCTAGAAGAACGTTTTAATTCGATTAATTTTTAAAGTTTTCTAAACACCCGATTCACCCCCCCTCTTGGGTGATTCTCGCCAAATTACACCATTTATTCCAACAATTGGTATCAGAGCTTCGTGCTCTGGTAACAAGCTTAACCGCTTGAGTTAAAGATCCTTGGTTGTTTGGCTTATTGGGATATTTGTTTTTGATTTTAAATGGAGGGTATTTCATTCGATGAAGCACCAATTTTCAATGGAGAAAATTATTCTTATTGGAGTGCTAGAATGAAATTTTATTTACAGTCAATGAATTATCGTTTATGGATTATTGTGCAAAATGGTTTTGATTTAAATCCAAAAATTGTTTTAAATGATTTTGACAAAAAATGTTTCGCCTTGAACATTCAAGCAATGCAGATTTTAAGGAATGCCTTAAACGATGATGCATATGCTAAAATCAAGGATTGTGTTAATGCTAAAAACATTTGGGATACCTTACACACTTATTATGCTACTAATGATCTTTGTGAAAGTGTAAGTATTCACAGATGGTATCAGGAGACTCAGGAAGAGAAAAACGTGAAGGATAATTGGACTCTTGCTCATGACAAAGTTTTGAATGATGACACCCATAGCATGAGGAGCAGTTCGTTAGATGAAAAAGATGATGATGATTTAGAAAATCTATTTGAAGCTTTCTTGGAAACTCTCGAGGAATCAAGTTCTTCAGATGAGGAGTCAATAGGAAACGAAAATGCATTTCATTCATTTACTCCTCACGAGGTAACCTTCATCAAGTTTAATGTCCAAAACCCTCATAGTACTAATAATATTTTGAGAGATGATTTGAAAAATAATTTTGAAAATAGCACCTCCAAGATTAATGAAAAATGTATTGAAAAAATAGTTGAGGTTGCTTCTTGTGACTCTCATTGTAATTCAAAATTTGTTTGTTCAAACTCTTTTCTTGAAATTCTGATAAGAATGTGGAAATGCAAAAGTCAAGCAAAGAGACTAGCAAATATGATTCTGAATACAAAGATCACAAGTCTGTGTTCTGTAAAAGTGATTTTAGAAAATCCAAAACTTCTCCCAAAATCATTATTTGTAACTATTGTGGTCGTTCGGGTCATATTTCTCATTTATGCATATTCAAGAAAAATCAATACTTGAGAAATAAATTGAAATGGGTTCGAAAAGGTTCTGAGGTATCTAGAATTAACCCCCCTGGACCCAAAATGAGATGGGTACCAAAAATTTCTTTTTGTAACAGGATAGAAGATTATGTTGTACCCAAGGAAAAACCAAGAAGAATCCTAAGAGACAAACTCATTACTCCGTCACCTTGGATATCTGAGAAAAGATGGAATAAACAAAGGAGATCAGTTCCATCAAAGTCAAAAATATCACATGGAAGAAATGAAAATCACCTATGGACAAAGAATCATAGAAGAAATCCTTGGTCTAGAACAAAGAATCATTGGCAAAAAGGAATTGACACAAAGAATCATTGGCAAAATTCAAAATTTCCATGGCATGCAAAATCTGAGGTAAACAGATCATATACTTCTTATAACTATGACTATTCAAGAGCATACTTTGATTATTCCAAGCCAAACTATTTTTGAAAAATAAATCATGTGTTGCTAGTTTTATCTTCACATGATCATCTTTTCTTGGAAAAATCAAAGACCTTCATAAAATGTAATTTAGTGCAAACTTGAGGAAACCAAGTTAGTATCAAATGCATATTTGAAGAAACCGCAATTGGTGGTTGAAACAACTAAGGAACCCTAGGAAAACACCTAGAAGGGGGGGTTGAATAGGTGTTTAAGAAACCTTGAAAGATTTTCGAACGAAACAAATCGAAACAATCAAAACAAATGATTTTTGCAAATTCTACAGCTCTTAATCGATTAAACTGAAATTTAATCGATTATTCTGAACTTTAATCGATTAAGCCAGAAAGAACAATTTTCCTTAATCGATTAAATATTCACTTAATCGATTATGACAGATAAAAACTGAAAAATCACTTTTCAATCGAATACGAAAATCAATCAACTAACACTTAAGATCAGATATTCAGCGGAAACAATTAACACCTATATTCTTATTGATTACCTAGGTTATGAAAATGATTTTCCCTTTATCAATTTGAACAATAAAGATTCAATTCAATCAATTATGAAAATCAATCTTTCTCTAGGTTTTCAACCAAGAACACAATGAACAACAAGAATGTAAAGAGTTAAGGGTTTAGAGATACGACACAGTGATTTATCCTGGTTCACTTTCATCCGCTTGAAAGCTACATCCAGTCCCCTCTTCAACCAAGAGAGATTCTTCACTATGAGGAATTAGAGTTCTCAAATTACAAGTAAGTGCCTCACAAGACTTCCTTCTTGCTAGCCTACAAGAGATACACCACACCCTTGCCTTGTAATCCTATTGATCTTCTCTCTAATCTAACCTCTACCCCTTGTTGATAATCGACACAACAAGTCTTCTTTGCTTGATGATAATCCACACACCAAGTCTTCACTTTGCTTGATTCACAACCAAGACTTCCTTCTTCTCCAATGAGATTTGCTTGATGATAATCGACACACCAAGGCTTCTTTGTTGTTGTAGTTGGCTTGCCTTCTTGCAAAGATTACAACACAATAGAAAACACAAATAACAATCCTATGAATCTCAATCAATAGCTATGACAATTCACAATAAGAGATTCAAAGGTTCTTGATCAAAAGAATATGAAAATATGAAAGCTTTGATCTTTGAAATTGAGAGAGAATAGAGTGACTTGATTCTTGTAAAATTGATTATGAAAGTGATGTATATTAATCACAAAGGTTAGGAATAGGTTTATATAAAATACCCAAAAGTTGTAGCACTTGAAAACTGATTTTGAGAAGTGAAAAACGTATTTTAAAAAACCAGTTCAGCAGTACTTAATCGATTAAATCAACATTTAATCGAGTACTAATCGATTAAATATGTTCTTAATCGATTAAACGTGTCTTATACTTGTTTAAAACTTGTTTTCGCAAAACCAAACCTTTCCTTTAAAACCTTTAAGCCACCTATTGATTTTAGGTTAAGTGAAAACTCAAATTATGATTTAATCATGACTTATGAAAGAGATTCACTACCCTCTAAATAATCTACCCAAATAAAAGACCTAAGAAGCTTGAGAGGCAAAAGATAAAACAATTACAATTACACTCAAACTAAGTCTTCATGAGTTTGCTTTCTCTCTTCTTCATTTGATGTTTGCTGTTGCTTGTTGAACTTGAAACTTGATCAACATCTTTGTAGCTTGTTCAAAACACTTTGTAACCTTTTGTCATTATCAAAACAATCATCATGGAACTTACAATCTCCCCCTTTTTGAAAATGACAAACCATGTTTTGAATTTGATTGAAGTTGTTGATGCTTTAACAATTTGATCACTTGGTGAGAAACTTGCTCCCTCTCAATCAATGCATTTGATATTTGAAATCCAATTGATAGAAGCTTGATTCTCCCCCTATCTTCAACAACTTAGCTCAACCTACATAAAAACAACAAAACAACCTTTTTCCACAAAAACATATCATTTCTCCCATTTTTCAAAACATACCATTTCTCCCATTTTTTCAAAACATACCATTTCTCCCATTTTTTAAAAACATACCATTTCTCCAAAAATATCGTTTCTTCAAAACATACTATTTCTCCCCCTTTGGCATTATCAAAAAGTAATATATATACCAATTGAAATATAAAATACTAAGCCAAATAGAAGAAACAAAGAAATGATCATGATTTCTCTAAAACAAACATTTCTTCACAACATACCAATTGAGATATAACAAGTACTATACTTTGAAATGTGATACCAATTGGCAAGATAATATAACAATGAATTATGAACCAATTAAGATATCATCAATGTAAAGAAATAAGATATATTGTGATATTTCTTCAATAACAACAAAAGCATGATAATCATCTAATCATCAAAATTAGTATCATTGAATGATCAATATCAATTATACCAATTGAACTTTAGAAAAGAAATTGAGGAGATACCAATTGAGAAGATACTATAATCATCAATGTCACTTGTACCAAATTTGTAGGACATTCACTTGAGATGCAAATGTAATACCAATTGAAGATGTAAATGTAAGAATAACATTTGTAAGCCCTTTGATCTTCAATCATATCTACAAAACAATCATGCTTTGCTTTTTGATATCCAAATGGTTTTGGATCCATTTTTGTTAGTGTAGGGAATTTCACCCTTTTTCATCCAAACAAAATCTCCTTTAGGTATACCATGCACTTTAATATAACACACATTTGAAGTATGTCCATGAGTACCACAATAGAAACATGTTGGTGCACTTGAAAAATCAACTTTAGAAAAATCAACAACATTTCTATTAGAATTACTCTTAGCATTAGTATAACCCAAACCAAACTTGTTTGAATTTTCTCTTTGAAAATTTAACAATGTGCGCAATCTAATATCACCATTTGAGAAACTTGCAAGCTTATTTTTCAAAATAGCATTTTCATCTTTAAGCAACTTTCAATTCTCACAATCAACCACAATATTCACTCTACTAGCACAATCACAAGAAGAACTAGCATATATAAGATCAAGAGTTTCATTTTCAAGATTAAGCTCATCAACTTGTTTTTGAAGTTCTAAAATCTCTTTTTGATGTTTCAAAATGAGCTTCTTTCTTTCAATGTTTTTCAAAGCTAGTTTTTCAAGTTGTTCATGCATTTCTTCATAAGCATTATATAACAATTCATATTTAGAAGAAATTTCGGATTTAGTATGACTTACATCGCTATCCTCGCTTTGATAACTTGATTCATCATTTGAACTTTGTTCTTCATCTACTTGAACAAGCAAGTTGAGATTAGCAACTTCATCATCATCCGACGAACTACTCGATGTGCTTTTCTTCTCTTCTACATCACTATCCCAAACTATGTATGCTCTTTTAGATTTAGAATTTTTCTTGTCTTTCTCCTTCTTCTTGAGATACTTAGAGCACGAATACTTGAGATGACCGGGTTTTCCACATTCATGGCAAACTACACCTTCTTTTGATGTCTTGGTCTTGTAGTGTGGGGAATCCTTCTCTTTACCTTTGTCTTTGTTCAACCTTCCTTTTCTCCTTAAAAATTTGTCAAATTTCCTTAGCAAAAGTTTCATGTCTTTTTCATCAACATCCGAATCGGAATCTTCACTATCATCATCATCGGAACTCTCTTTCTTTTTATATGATCTATTGACTTTAAGAGCAAGTCCCTTTCTTTCTTTGTTCTTATCCGACTCTTCATTGATATTTAAACGTCCAAGCTCCATTTCATGTTCTTGAAGCTTTCCAAAGAGTGTTGCTAGATCCATAGCATCCAAGTTTTTAGATTGAACAATAGCCGTTACTTTTGGTTGCCAATTCCTGTCTAAACATCTCAACACTTTGTTAGAAAGTTCACCTTGTAAGAAAGTCTTACCAAGAGCAAGTAAATGGTTAATAATATGAGTGAAACGCTTTTGCATATCATTAATAGATTCATTTGGAAGCATTTGAAACAATTCATAATCACGCATTAAAGCATTCAATCTAGCTCTCCTAACCTCACTAGTTCCTTCATGAGTCACTTGTAAAGTGTCCCACATTTCCTTAGCACTAGAACATTGGGAAACCCTAAAGAACTCGTCATAGGACAAGGCGGAGGTGATGATATTCTTTGCTTTAAAATCATATTGAACTTTCTTTCTATCATCATCTTTCCACTTGTCCTCGGGGATCAAATGTACTACACCTTCAACTAAACTAGAGGGGATATGAGGACCTTTTTCAACTACTTTCCAAATTTCACTATCTATGGCTTGGATAAAGATTTTCATTCTAACTTTCCAATATGCATAGCCTTCTCCGACAAACAATGGAGGACGATTTATTGAATAACCTTCACCACCAAAGGGATTCGTAGAACCCATTGCGATTTTATTAAAGGATCTTTACGAAAAAGCTCTTATGCTCGTGTCTTTCGACCGAGCTCTGATACCAATTGAAGAAACCGCAATTGGTGGTTGAAACAACTAAGGAACCCTAGGAAAAAACCTAGAAGGGGGGGTTGAATAGGTGTTTAAGAAACCTTGAAAGATTTTCGAACGAAACAAATCGAAACAATCAAAACAAATGATTTTTGCAAATTCTACAGCTCTTAATCGATTAAACTGAAATTTAATCGATTAATCTGAACTTTAATCGATTAAGCCAGAAAGAACAATTTTCCTTAATCGATTAAATATTCACTTAATCGATTATTAATCGATTATGACAGATAAAAACTGAAAAATCACTTTTCAATCGAATACGAAAATCAATCAACTAACACTTAAGATCAGATATTCAGCAGAAACAATTAACACCTTTATTCTTATTGATTACCTAGGTTATGAAAATGATTTTCCCTTTATCAATTTGAACAATAAAGATTCAATTCAATCAATTATGAAAATCAATCTTTCTCTAGGTTTTCAACCAAGAACACAATGAACAACAAGAATGTAAAGAGTTAAGGGTTTAGAGATACGACACAGTGATTTATCCTGGTTCACTTTCATCCGCTTGAAAGCTACATGCAGTCCCCTCTTCAACCAAGAGAGATTCTTCACTATGAGGAATTAGAGTTCTCAAATTACAAGTAAGTGCCTCACAAGACTTCCTTTTTGCTAGCCTACAAGAGATACACCACACCCTTGCCTTGTAATCCTATTGATCTTCTCTCTAATCTAACCTCTACCCCTTGTTGATAATCGACACAACAAGTCTTCTTTGCTTGATGATAATCCACACACCAAGTCTTCACTTTGCTTGATTCACAACCAAGACTTCCTTCTTCTCCAATGAGATTTGCTTGATGATAATCGACACACCAAGGCTTCTTTGTTGTTGTAGTTGGCTTGCCTTCTTGCAAAGATTACAACACAATAGAAAACACAAATAACAATCCTATGAATCTCAATCAATAGCTATGACAATTCACAATAAGAGATTCAACGGTTCTTGATCAAAAGAATATGAAAATATGAAAGCTTTGATCTTTGAAATTGAGAGAGAATAGAGTGACTTGATTCTTGTAAAATTGATTATGAAAGTGATGTATATTAATCACAAAGGTTAGGAATAGGTTTATATAAAATACCCAAAAGTTGTAGCACTTGAAAACTGATTTTGAGAAGTGAAAAACGTATTTTAAAAAACCAGTTCAGCAGTACTTAATCGATTAAATCAACATTTAATCGAGTACTAATCGATTAAATATGTTCTTAATCGATTAAACGTGTCTGATACTTGTTTAAAACTTGTTTTCGCAAAACCAAACCTTTCCTTTAAAACCTTTAAGCCACCTATTGATTTTAGGTTAAGTGAAAACTCAAATTATGATTTAATCATGACTTATGAAAGAGATTCACTACCCTCTAAATAATCTACCCAAACAAAAGACCTAAGAAGCTTGAGAGGCAAAAGATAAAACAATTACAATTACACTCAAACTAAGTCTTCATGAGTTTGCTTTCTCTCTTCTTCATTTGATGTTTGTTGTTGCTTGTTGAACTTGAAACTTGATCAACATCTTTGTAGCTTGTTCAAAACACTTTGTAACCTTTTGTCATTATCAAAACATTCATCATGGAACTTACAATATTATGATTAATCTTGATATATTTCATAATTATGATAGGCATATGATTTGTTACATTATTGTCGTTGATTTATTCAAATTAATTAAAAGGCTCATTCTGTTTATCATGAAAATTATCTAACTTGAGCGTTGGAGATAGCCAGATTTATCTGTCTTGTAGGAAACAGGATTCTTAAAGGTAAGTTGACCACAAGCTGAACGTCACTAAACGGATTCAGGCATCAGGGATCATGTATCAGAAGGTATTGGGTTGTATCAGTCAGAAAAAGAAGATTTCTGGAAATTTGTGCAGAAGTAATCGATTACTCTGCAACAGTAATCGATTACCAAGTGGATTTTTGATTCAGTTTTGATGAAGTAATAGATTAGAGGATCAGAATAATGGATTATATTTGCTGCATCATACAACTCACCAGTGGAGAGATAATCGATTAGAGGTCTCAGCATAATCGATTACACAAGTTGCATCAGTTATGGACAGAGGAGAGATAATCGATTAATTGAATGGAAGTAATCGATTCTTTTGCGGAAGTAATCGATTATAGAAGTGAAATAATCGATTATTTGCACCAGTATCTGAAAAAAAAAGGGAAAAGTGCAGATCGTGTGGGCCTCTTTGACCCAAGTTGACCAAGTGTGGACCACCAAATAAAATAACCCTAGCCACACATTCTTACACACACATTCTCTCTCTCTTCCCACAAAATCACACGGCCTCTCTCTCTCTCTCACCCACGTTAACCTCTTCTTCTTCTTCTCTTCTTCTTCTTCTTCTCTTCTTCTCACCCACGATAAAACAACCCTGTATTGGGATTCCCAAGTTTCGAATCTGGAATCCAATGAACCCATGTGTTGCTTCTGGGTAGCAGTAAAGGAGAAAGGGGGTTAAAGAAATCTTGGTTGTATGAAATGATGTCGGGTTTACCTTTGAGTAAAGAGATAGAGTTTGGAATCAAGTTAATTCTTGAAACTGATTCTATCTCTACTACCTTTATAATATGGTACCATCGGGAATGGTCACATGGGAGATACACGTAGAAAAGTTCTAAAAAGGTTTTGGTTGGATCAGATTAAAGGGGTCTAAGTGTTTTCTAAAATTGATTGGCGGTTGGATTAACCCCAAATCAGGATTCGGGACAGGGATACACTTAAGACCACATTTTTGATCTCGATACGGATGTTATGAGTAGGAAATAATGTTGTTCGGATTGACTAATGCACCTGTTCTTTTATGGATTATAAGGACTGGACCTGTAGATCCTATCTAGATTTGTTTGTGGTTTATCCTGAGAATCCGGAGGAGCACGAGAAACATCTCAGGTTTGTGTTGAGAATCCTGCAAGAGGAGTAGTTGTGTGCTAAGCTCACCAAAGATGAGTTTTGGTTGAGCGACGCTAAGTTCGCAGGGCATGTGATCTTTAAAGTAAGAAGTTCTTAGGGCTGGCTGGGTACTATCGCCGGAGTATTTAAGGATTTTCTAAGATCGCATGGCCTTTGACCAAGTTGACTTGGAAAGATCAACTGATGGTATTGAATGATAGGATGTTGTTTAATTATAGTGGGGTGGTGATGGATTATACCCCAACATAATATGATTAGTCCAAGAGGAATTATGGAAAATGTGAGTAGACTATGATTTAAATCATTTCAGTGATGAATTCAGTTGGAATCAAGGTATTAGATTATGAATAAATCCTATTTTGAGTTGGACTGGATGATGTAAAGAAAATGGTTTTGAAATTATTTGGTTTTAAAACTATACTTCATAACCGGTTAGAGTTTCTTGTAACCGGTTAGAAACTGAAAGTTTAAAATAAAATTTAAGTCCTTTGTGAAGGAACTTTTGGTATCGGTAGACATCTTCCTCCAATCCAAACTCAATGTCAATCACCTAAGTGAAATTTAAGGAAAGGATTTAATGTGGTAAAATAACTTAATGCCTTGATTCATCATTGAAATTGATTTAAGGGGATTGGATCATAATACTTATGGACTAATCAAGAGTTAAAATTAAGGAGCTACTCCAATTGGAAAAGGTAGAGGATTGAGCTGGATGATGCAAAAGATACAATAGGTACTAAGATAAGAAGGTTGTGATTCATGAACAAGTTTGGAGTTCGAAAGTATGAATGACAATAAGAAGAGGAAGAGTTGAATGTAAGATAAAGGCGATGGATAGAGTTTCTTAAAGATTATGGCTTTGAGCTCCATCCTGGCATAGCAAACGTAGTTGCAGACGATTTAAGCTGAAAGGCTATTCGTGTGAGCTCAATGATGGTCAAGGAGGCTAATCTGATCGAGAAGTTCAGAGACCTAAGTCTGGCAATGCAAGCGGAACTATCTAGCCTTAGATGGGGAATGTTGCCAATCACCAACGAATTTTTGAATCGGATTCGTGAATTACAACAAGGAAATGAGGAGTTAGATTTCTATGAAGAAAACGAATGAGATTTAATCTTTGAAATTAAAGTCAGGGATGATGGATATTAGAAAATATATTATGGAAGTAAGGGATTTGGGAAGTGTTTTCTGGTACAACCTAGATGAGAAATCCAAAGGCATGAACTTCAAGAATAGATTATGTTCGAACCCAAGTTAGCTATCAACTATCAAGGAATAAGGAATTTCTCGATGTTGGTAAGCATGTATGAGGACTATGGGAAAGTACATGAATTTCATGCCAGAAATGTCTGAGTTCAGAATAAGAGAAAGAATGATGAAATACAGGCCCAACTGGAGAAAGAAGAAAAGTAAATGGGAGAATATCAACTACGGAAACATCAAGGTTAAGGAATCCTCAATTGAAGAAAAGTGACTAAGGAGAAAATAGGGAAGGGAACATTTGTCTATCTCAAGGTGAAAACTGTGAGGCACATCACTTTGAGTTTAGTTGTGATGTACCTAAGGGAATAGTCAATTCCGATTGTAGGAAGCTGGAGTATTATTCACCGAATTGTCTTGAAGGAAAAGGTGAGAAAAGAATGGAAGAATCCAGCACGAGAAGAATTCACCGGCCGAAATGAGAGTTGAGTGTAATCCTGACGTAGACAACCCAAGCCTATCTCTTCCTTTGATCTGAGTTAACGTAGTTAAATGTTTTCGATTACGTTAATCTAATCATTTGAGAATATCAATATCCTGTTGGAAGTTCAACTCCAATCTTTCTGTGATCAAAACCCTTATCACAGTTGGATGTGATAATATCTGTGGACACTACAGAAATAGAAAGATCAGTTATGGCTAGAGAGATTAACAACCACCGGGATAGGACAAATCTTTGTCTCCCCAACGGAAATGTCTCTAGAACTTGACTATCTAACCAAGTCTGATGGTGATAATTACCCTATCTTTAAGTTCATCTAACTTAAAGACCTGTCGTATAGTCTTTCTTGCGAAAGATTATATCTGAAAGGGATGATTTTGTTATTAATGGATTGAATATTAGGACTGATCACCCTAATGTCTCAAACTATTAAGAAATGAAGTCATACAAATATTTCTTTGATCGTGCTTGAGAGATCAGAGTGCGCTGCCCAAAAAGTTTTTCCAAAAAGTTTATTGGAAAGTGTTTTAATTGAAGAATATTTATGTGAAGTGTAAAGAGTATTTCTTTTAAAAGAAATTCTTCCACCTAAGAGTTTTATGCAAAGAATTTTGGTTTAAGGTGAAAGGTTTTATTAGAAATGTTTCGAAATAAAAGAACTATATCGAAACTCTTTTAAGTGGGGGAGGACCCTAAAGAACAAATTTTTGGGAGCAAGATGAAGTTTTCTAGTATAAAAATATTTTGGAAAAGTGGAAAATTTCAAAAGATGAATTTCGGGGACGAAATTCCTTTTAAGTGGGGGAGTAGTGTAACACCCCTAATTTTCGTCTCCCAAATAACCAAGAAATTAATTATAACAATTATTTTATAATTGATTTATATTGGTTTGGAAAGTTTTAGTTTTTGTACATTATGTGTTTTTATATATAAAAATATGAGAAATATTTTTATATGGTTATTTTGTACAAAAATATGAATATTGTAATTTAGTCCTTGAGTTGGGACCTAATTGCAATATTAAAAAGGTTTTTGAAGAAAGAGTAATTAAATTATTAATTTTTGAATTTTATCAGTATGTAACCGGTTAGAAGGGCTCTGTAACCGGTTACACGATGAACTCAGAAAACTGGGTTAGTGCGTTTGATGAGTAATCACGCGTTTTAACCCAGAATTCGCCACGAAATCATCTTAATCTTAGTGGGGAAAGACGTGTCAACATGCATGGAGCTTTGATTTTGCTATATATAGCCTTGTGTTGATGAATTGAAACCCATTTTTGCTCTTGAATTGCTGAAGCTCTGTTTTAGGGTTCCGTAGTTCTTCCATTCGATTCTCAGTCTGTGTTGAGAGTTAGAACACGAGTGATACACTGTTACAAAGCTCACATCAAGGGCTTTGTATTGATATAAAGTTTGTGAGTTGAGATTCCCTGAATCAAGAGAACGAAGCTTGCAAAGTAAGGGTGTTGGAGCTGTCAACACTGATTTTGAGTTCCTGGAGCTTACTTTGGACTTCGATTTGGGTAAGCACATGCACTTTTTTAGTCTCAAATTTGTTCAATCCTTTAGTGCATGTTGCATAGAGTAAAACCTAACCATTATCCCAATTTCTTTGACCTTTTCATGTGTCAATTTTGCTGGTTTTATCGCTCTGTTGAATCTGTTCTGGCTAAGGCAGAGCTTTTGGGAGTTAATCAATTTTCTTGAAGAATCGGTGATTTCATTCATCAAGCACGAACCTAAGGTAAGGGGGAAGCTTACTATTTGCTAGAATGAGGATAAATTGTGGTAGAATATAGGATGAGTCACCAAGGGACTCAAATGGCATAAGTTAAAATGGTTAAGTGGCTTGGAGGCCAATCTGAGCTCAATTGTGGTTATGAGCAATGTTATCTATATGCATGCAAGCTATATTGATGTTGGATTCATGACTTATTTGGATATTATGTGAATCGATGCATTAAGTTGTGAAATATGTGCAATTATGTGCAGCTTGAGTATCTAAATTGAATGCATGGAAGTTGAATGTGTTTCTGTGGTTAAACATGTTTACTTAAGGTATATGAACTCTTTTGAATGATTGAAATTGGTTAGATTTGAGTAATGAAAAGAATGGGTTGCAAAACTTCATGTTTTAGTGTGCTGACTACATACTCTAACCGGTTACTCGATATTTGTAACCGGTTAGACAATGTAAAATTTCAAAGAAAATAAGTTTTTGAAATCAGTCATGTGGTCTTATTATTGTTACTCAAATCTAGACCTGAATTTCACTGGAACTCAATCTGAAATGAAGCTGATTTTATTGTAATAATTCACATTTAAATTGGGAGTTAATACCTTAATATCAAATGATAATTTCAAGAGGAAATTATGCATAAATGAAATGGGATTATAACTTAGATCTTTTGAATGATATTATGTGTTGAACTTGACGTATTTTGTTATGCTAAGACCTTGTTATTGGATTGAGTAGAGAATTCAAGAAAAGATTCTTTGAAAAGCAGTAGTTTTGTATTCAGATCTGTAATTATAACCGGTTAGGTGATGATGTAACCAATTAGTACCTGAAACTTAAAAATAAAAATTAAGTTTTTGAGTAAGGATTTTTGATACCAATGATTACATTCTCTCAATCCAGGTCTAGCTATGAGCATATGTTAAATTTAAATTCAAAGGTGAATTTTATGAGTAAAGCCATACCTCAAGATATCATTCAGAAGTTGTGTTTTCTAAGTCATAATAATGGAATTAATGGAAAGACCAACCTTAGTAATTATGTATGCAATGCATGCATAGAGAAAGGTAATAAAATAGGTTGGCAAGGATGGTTTGTGATGTTCGGGGTACATGACCCTGTACTCTAGGAGTACTAAACTGATGCAACCTACTTGATGACACATTCTGGGAATGTGGCCATTGTCTGGGACATGGTTTCTTTGATACGTTCTGGGAACGTGATGCACACTCTGGGAGTAGTGCTTGATTTTATTCCAAGTATGGTTTGCGATACGTTCTGGGAACGTATGTGAGTGTTCTGGGAACACATTGGTATAATAATAGAATTAAAGCTAAAAACCAACCTTAATGATTGTGCATCCATATAGAATGGAAGTTTGGTTGGTAGGAACGTTTATCATATTCTGGGAATATGAGGAGGGTACTCCGGGAGTACCAAATTATAACCTACTTGATGACACATTATAGATATGTGGCCAGTGTCTAGGACCTGGTTTTATACGTTCTGGGAATGTATGTTAGTGTTCTGGGAACACATTGATATGCAACCTACTTGATGACACATTCTGGGAATGTGGCCAGTGTCCGGGACCTGGTTTTTATGCGTTCTGGGAACGTGATGCACACTCTGGGAGTGATGCTTATTATTCCAAGTATGGTTTGCTACACGTTCTAGGAACGTGATGCACACTCTGGGAGTGATGCTTATTTATCCATGTATGGTTTGGCATTACGTTCTGGGAACGAATGTCAGTGTTCCGGGAACACAACGGTGTATTGGATGGACGTCCAAGATGGACTTTGTTAGAGGCCTCAATTGTGGAAGGAAATCATGCATCATGCCACTTGCATTGAAAGAATTATTATGATTAACCGGGTGTGCTCATATGATTATGCATCATGATTTGCTACATGTTGACTTGTGGATGTTAGTGTTATTCTCATTTGATTATGCGAATATGTATAGCTAACCCCCATGCCCTTATTAGGTGTTGATCGTGCATCTAGCGTGCATAAGAATCAGTGAAGGGAGATGTCCCTTAGGTGCATGCAGAGTGTAGAAAGTGTGGGTTGGGAACCCGTTGTGCAGATATCGAGGATCCGACCAGAATGATGTTTGGACAGAGGACCAGTGACCAGCTCTATAACATTTCTATTTTTAATACAATTTATATGATACATATTTTGGAAAGAGGTATCATAAGAGGAATTCAGTTTCATAATAATACTTATTTGGTATTAATGGACTTGTTACACTTGATATATTTTGGGAGTATAATATGATGATTTTACTATGTTTCGTCAAACTCTGATTTTACTGGTCACCTTCATTATTAATCAAGTGTTTGTGAAAATAAATTTCCAAGGGAAGGGATAATTCTTATTTTCAGATCTTTTTCCAACAATAATAAGTCCAAGTAATCATAAACTTATTACTTTTCTTATAAAGTAAGATGATATACAAGGAGTGTTACAGAATTTAACCCTATTAATATTATAGGGAATCTAAAAAGTGTTAAATAAATAAGGGTGTTTGTGGGAAAAAATAATTAATGATCATTAAAAATTGATATAGCGTCTTATAAATAGATACAAAATAAAAGTGACAAAAAGGTCTTATATTTAGGGACGACTGTAGTATTTTTAAAATGTCATTTTTAGTAAAATGATGCTTATTTTAATTACCATTTGCATTAATTATATCCTTTAATAGGTATAGAAAAATATAAATATGGTGAAAAATGAGGACAATAGTAAAGGAGGAAAACTAGACTTAACTCTAGTCTTAACTCTTAAATCTTACACAATATGTTTAACAATATATGTCTTTTAAGATTGTACATATAAGAAGTGTATTTAATACTTGTTAAATCAAAGAGGTTTTGATGAAGACAAATAAATCATGAGATCGGTTCTCGGCCAATGTTTTTATGAAGACAAATATATTTGCTCTTTATGGTGTATCAGCTCGGCCATTGTTGAAGCAAGTCAAATCAGCTCGGATGTGCTAGGATCGATTTGATCCGAGCTCATGCTCTCAGTGCAAAGCTGTCGGCAAAAGATCAGCTCGGCTATTCAAGTCCCCAAGCTCGAACAAATGTCAAGCTCGGCAACAGTGTTCATCTTCTTCAACAATCAGTCGTACGGCGCCGCTCACACCTCTTCATATCTGTAGCAGTCTAGTCTTACTGAGTGTTGGTGGTAAATTTGGTTTTTATCTCAAGGCCCTTATCTGTCACTAACTTTGAATTTCAAATTTGAGTTTTTAAATCAACGGTGAAAAGGGATTAATTGGAACGTTGCCTTGAATTGGAAAATATCTGAAAATATTCGTTGAAAGAACAAGACGTGTCCCAAGATATTTTTCCTCTTTTTCATACTTCCTGTGTGCTCGCATCAATATAAAAGGACTGGTTTTTCTTCTCTGAAGTTATAGAGCAATAAACAGTGAAGCAAAAGGAAGAAAGAAGAAAAACACAAAAACAGAGAACGATAAAAGCTAGAGAGAGAAACTGTTGCATCTTTGAAATCCAAGCTCAAATCGATTCTCTGCAAATCCTTTCTTAACCGTATACTCATCTGTTCTTCAAACTTTCAGAATCATACACATTTGAGTTTTCGGGTTGGAGCCATTTTTCTTTGAACTTACTGTAAATCGAAGCAAGGAAAGAGTTCTTGAAGGTTTCAAGGAACTCAATCCAGTTCGGTGAAGGTTTCATCGAAGAGAAGTGCTGAAGAGGTTCTTCAGCCATCAATTCAAAACGGGGTAGATTTCAAGAGTTTGGTACACTCTTGAAAGGGTTAGGTTGAGTGAGGTTCACTTGTAATTCCTGTTGTAACCGTTTGAATTGATTTCAGTAAAAGGCTCCCTAAAGGTTTTAGGGGGGACTGGATGTAGCTCACAAGGTTTGTGAGTGAACCAGTATAAAAATCTGTTGTGTCTCTCTTCTTTATCGCTTTCTGTTTTTGACCGAGCATTTTAATTAGTTTTGTTTAACTCTTGTTTGCTCGAATACTGCTTGCTGCAATCCGCTGCAAATCTGATCTTTGTGTGGCGCAGCTAGGATAATCGGTGGTCGGCTTAGATAACCGATTATGTAATTCTGCTCGGCCCAAAGTCAACCTTTTTATTTTTAACGGCAACCATTATCTGACCGATTTTAGTTTTATCCGAAAAATTGGTACTATTGCTTCCAACTACTATTCACCCCCCCTCTAGTAGATTGTTAGGCCGCTTGTTGGTTTCCAACAAGTGGTATCAGAGCTCGGTCGAAAGATCGAGTGTAAAAACTTTTTCGAAAAGATCCTTGGAAACCATGGGCTCTAACAATCCATTCGGAGGTGAAGGCTATTCAATAAACCGTCCACCACTGTTTAACGGTGATGGATACGCTTATTGGAAAGCTCAGATGAAAATTTTTATTGAAGCTATAGATATTGATGTTTGGGATGCGATTGAAAATGACCCCTTTATTCCGAGAAGGAGAATAAGAGAGGAAGTTGTAGAAATCCCGAAGGCAAGCTGGGATGATGATGATAAAAAGAAAGTGTCTTACGATTTAAAAGCCAAAAACATCATCACCTCGGCCTTGTCCTACGATGAATTTTTTCCTAGTCTCACACTGTAAAAATGCTAAGCAAATGTGGGACATTCTACAACTTACTCACGAAGGGACTAACGAGGTTAGACGAGCTCGGTTAAATACATTAATGCATGAATATGAGTTATTTCGTATGCTGTCAAGTTTTCATTTTAAACAATGGAAAAGAACATCTCGAAAAATTTGATTCAAAAGTCGATGAAGGTATATTTTTGGGTTATTCTTCTCGAAGTAAAGTTTACCGAGTGTTCAATAAACGAACTTCCACTATGGAAGAATCTATACATGTGGTATTTGATGAGTCTCCGAAAAGAGATACCTTGAGTTGTGTAAAAAGTGCAGGAATCCAGGAAAACTCAAGGGTTGAACTCATTGAGGATGAACCGATCATAACTGGAGATGGATCTCAAAAGGACGACCCTGTTATTGTTGATATCGGAGCATAGAGGGACGACCTCCATCCCGCTTGGAAAACAAACAAGAACCATCCGATCGAAAATGTGCTCGGCGATATTTCAAAGGGAGTTCTAACTCGTCGGTCAATTCAAAATTTTTGCAATTTCGTCTCCTTTGTTTCTCAAATTGAACCTGATTCTGTTCAGAAAGCGATTGAGGATGAACATTGGGCTATTTCTATGCAAGACGAACTAAATCAATTCATCAGAAATGATGTTTGGGAAATAGTTCCTCGGCTTGATGATCATACTATAAGCGGCACAAAATGAATTTTTAGAAATAAAATGGATGAATCAGGGATAATTATTAGAAATAAAATGGATGAATCATACTATAAGCGGCTACAACCAAGAGGAAGGTATCGATTATGACGAGACCTTTGCTCCGGTTGCTCGGCTTGAAGCAATCTGAATTCTACTTGCTTTTGCATCTATAATGAAATTCACCCTGTATCAAATGGATGTCAAGAGTGCTTTCTTAAATGGTTTTATAAATGAAAAATTTTATGTGAAACAACCTCCTGGTTTTGAAAGCCATGAATTTTCGAACCATGTTTATAAACTTAAAAAGGCTTTGTACGGTCTGAAGCAAGCTCCGAGAGCTTAGTACGATCGGCTGAGTTCTTTTCTTTTAGAACAAGGCTTTGAAAGAGGGAAGGTTGACACTACTTTATTCATTTTTAAATCTAAAAAGAACATTTTATTAGTACAAATTTATGTTGATGATATAATCTTTGGTGCTACTAATATGTCTTTGTGTAAGAAATTCTCAGCTCTAATGAAAGGTGAATTCGAGATGTCAATGATGGGAGAACTCACATTCTTCCTCGGACTTCAAGTAAAGCAAGCCGAAGGAGGCATCTTTGTGCATCAAGGAAAATACTACAAAGAGCTCCTACGGAAGTTTTGCATGGAAAACTGCAAGAATGCAGCAACGCCGATGAGTACCTCCTGCTATCTCGACAAGGATGAGTCAGGTAAGTCGGTAGATGTTAGTAAATATAGAGGCATGATAGGAAATCTCCTGTATTTGTTGGTTTTGGCCTCAAAATCTCGAGAGGGGGGGTGAATCGAGTTTTATTAATGTATTGTAAAATCCTTTACAAATTAAAAAATCGTTTTGAGATGGAGAGATTAAATGTTTGAAATGGATCGTGAAAACAATATATAAAATAATTTGAGTAGCGCGGAAACGTAAATAAATGAAATACGCGGAAATATAAAGAGATAGGGATAGAAAAGCTTGCACCAGTGAATTTTATACTGTTTCAGCCTTCCCGTCAAAAGGCCTAGTCCAGTCCCCAAGCGACCCGCCTGAGAGTTCTTATAATCAGCAATAGAGCCGCACCCTATTACACCCAAGAGCACCCCGCACACTACTAGGAACCTCCGTTCACTAGGGGCCTCAAATCACACAGCAGGGTTCCTCACCCTACGAACGCCTCAACGTTCAACTACGGGATTCTCTCCCTACCACTAAGGTTGAGTACAAATCATGTGAGTGATTACAACAAGTATAACGTGTTCTCAATAACACAGATTCTACAATAAGCTCTTATGACAATGAAGTACTTTCTCTTTAGGAGTTACTCAGCCAACAAGGTTTTTTGTTCTTCAAAAGTATGAACGTGAAAACCAGAAGAATACAGAAGGAAGAAGAGAGAAACGTGAAGATGAGAAAAGAATGAAAAGAATGATTGAAAAAAATTATCCTCTAAATGTTGGGCTGAATTCCTATTTAAAATAGAAAAACATTTTAGAATCAAAAAAATATTTAGAATAAGTAAAACAAAATCAAAACAAAATAAAATAAGATTTGAAATAAGTTTTAAAATCAAAACTAAATCAAAATGATTTACTAAATAAAATAAGGATTTGATTCTTAAAACTAAAATGGAAATAATTCAAATTTAAAATCATTTTCGAATTTTATAAAATAAATCAGAATCTTTTATATAAAAACAAATCAGGAAATAATCAAAATGATTCTGACACGTTTTTCAATAAAACTTGAAGTAACCGATTACTTTCTGAAGGTAATCGATTATTCCTTCAAAAATAGAAATTCTTAAATTCATTTGAAAACCATGTAATCGATTAGACCAATAATAGTTAATCGATTACACCACTCATGTTCAATGTATGATGCAACTCATTTAATTGATTACACTTAAACAATTAATCGATTACTGAGCCTCTGTTATGCATATGATGCAACATCATGTAATCGATTACTACAGAGCTTGTAATCAATTACTAAGCCTCTGAAAAATATATGATGCAACAATTATAATCGATTACTTGAGCCAGGTAATCGATTACTCTCATAAGAAAGTAATTGATTATAAAGATTCATTTAATCGATTACAACCTCTCTGATTTTTCTATGATGCAACAAAGTTAATTGATTATCTTGAGAAGCTAATTGATTACTCTCTTTTGCAAACATACAAATATACAGAATTTTGTAACATCAAGTATTTTCACTCAGATTAATGCAGAAAACACTTTTTCATGAAAAACATGTTTTTCTTCTTCTATCTTTTAAAATGAAAAACTCGTTGGCTTTTGTAAACTCGTAAAGAAATAGAAACTCCATTACCTTACAAATGATCTAAGGAAAAGGTTTCTAATCTATGCCTTGCTTGAATCTTCCATCTTGAATATGGAAGACACTTGTGAGCTTTGAACTTGAGTTGGCTTGTTATCATCAAAACAACATCTTGAATTATACTTGAAGTCCATAAGAGAGTTTGAAGCATGCCTTCCAACACTAGCTTGACTTCCAACAGTATTTAACTGCATCTTGGCCTGATATAATGTTCAGCGTTTGTATGTGTGCTCGGTTTCAAGCTAATCCGAAGGAATCACATTTATCTGCTATTAAACGAATATTTAAATATTTCAAAGGAACCGAAAACATTGGTCTCTAGTATCCTAATGATGCAAATCTTAGTTTGGTCGGATATTCTGATTCTGATTTTGCCGGATGCAAGCTTGACCGAAAAAGCACAAGTGGAACTTGTCATCTTTTGGGAAGTTCACTAGTGTCTTGGTTTTCTAAAAAGCAAGCTTGTGTTGCTCTTTCCACCGCTGAAGCAGAATACATTGCAGTCGGGAGTTATTGTGCTCAAATCCTTTGGATGAAGCAATAACTGCCGGATTTCGGCTTGAAATTGGATCACATTCCTATCAAATGTGACAATACAAGTGCAATCAATCTAACTAAGAATCATGTGTATCATTCTCGGACCAAACACATTGAAATAAGACACCACTTTTTATGAGATCATGTTCAAAAAGGTGATTGTGTTATTGAATTTGTAAGCACTGAAAATCAATTAGCCGACATTTTTACAAAACTTTTTCCGAGAGATACTCACTTTCATATCAGAAGGGAACTCGGCATTCTAGATGAATATAGTGTGAGCTAATGGTCGGTCAGTGTTTCTAATCACCCAAAACAAAGTCTCATGTCAATGTAGAAGTGATCGGTTTCCTTTTACTTATTCAAATTATTTGTTTATATTTTTGAAAAGCTTGAAAATTCCCCTTGTTTATTTCAATTTTATTCTGGGGAAGAAAGGTTGTATTTTCCGAGCATATTATCTTCAGGGGGAGTAAGGCAAGAGTATATATGTTTCCAACACTATTTGCTTTCCAACAAGTTGTTTTCCGACAAGTCGTATTTTTTTATGCTTGCCCTCGGTTTCATTAATTTACCGCTTTTTTTTTGGCAATATGCTTAATTCTTCATCTCCTTTTTGATCGTGCCAAAAGGGGGAGAAAGGTGTTTGTTGTTTTTGTTTCAGGTGTACAGATTTTCGAGAATAAAATAGCATAAAGGGCGAGAAAGGTGTTGTTGGTTGTTTCAGATTTTCGAGCATAAATCTAGGGGGAGTGTGGGGAGTTTTTTATCCAAGTAGCTCTACAGATTTTCAAGTAGATTTCCAAACGGGGGAGAAAGACTTCCAAGTAGATTTGCGAGCATACATTCAGGAGAACCGCACAAAATCAACAAACATTTGTCATCATCAAAAAGGGGGAGATTGTTAAATCAAATAGGTTTTGATGAAAACAAATAAATCATGAGATCGGTTCTTGGCCAAGGTTTTGATGAAGACAAATATATCTGCTCTTTATGGTGTATCAGCTTGGCCATTGTTGAAGCAAGTCAAATAAGCTCGGATGTGATAGGATAGATTTGATCCGATCTCATGCTCTCATATCAGCTCGACTATTCAAGTCCCCAAGCTCGAACAAATGTCAAGCTCGGCAACACTGTTCATCTTCTTCAACAATCAACAGTACGGCTCCGCTCACACCTCTTCATATTTGTACCTGTTTTGCCTTACTGAGTGTGGGTGGTAAATTTGGTTTTCATCTCAAGGCCCTTATCTGTCACTAAGTTTGAATTTCAAATTTGAGTTTTTAAATCAACGGTGAAAAGGAATTAATTGGAACGTTGCCTTGAATTGGAAAATATCTGAAAATATTCATTGAAAGGACAAGACGTGTCCCAAGATATTTTCCTCTTTTTCGTACTACCTGTGTGATGGCATCAGTATAAAAGGACTGGTTTTTCTTCTCTAAAGATATAGAGCAATAAATAGTGAAGCAAAAGAAAGAAAGAAGAAAAACGCAGAAAACAGAGAACGATAAAAGCTAGAGAGAGAAACTGTTGCATCTTTGAAATTCAAGCTCAAATCGATTCTCTGCAAATCCTTTCTTAACCGTATACTCATCTGTTCTTCAAACTTTCAGAATCATACACATTTGAGTTTTTGGGTTGGAGCCATTTTTCTTTGAACTTACTATAAATCAAAGTAAGGAAAGAGTTCTTGAAGGTTTCAAGGAACTCAATCCAGTTCGGTGAAGGTTTCATCGAAGAGAAGTGCTGAAGAGGTTCTTCAGCCATCAATTCAAAATGGGGTAGATTTCAAGAGTTTGGTACACTCTTGAAAGGGTTAGGTTGAGTGAGGTTCACTTGTAATTCTTGTTGTAACCGTTTGAATTGATTTGAGTAAAAAGCTCCCTAAAGGTTTTAGGGGGGACTGGATGTAGCTCACAAGGTTTGTGAGTGAACCAGTATAAAAATCTGTTGTGTCTCTCTTCTTTATCACTTTCTGTTCTTGACCGAGCATTTTAATTGGTTTTGTTTAACTCTTGTTTGCTTGAATACTGCTTGTTGCAATCCGCTGCAAATCTGATCTTTGTGTGGCGCAGCTCGGATAATCGGTGGTCGGCTTAGATAATCGATTATCAGATTCTGCTCGGCCCAAAGTCAGCCTTTTATTTTTAACAGCAAGCATTATCTGACCGAGTTCAATTTTATCCGAAAAATTGGTACTATTGCTTCCAACTACTATTCACCTCTCCCTCTAGTAGATTGTTAAGCCGCTTGTTGGTTTCCAACAATACTCCCTCCGTTCCAATTTATTTGTCATTTTAGCATTTTCAACTTGTTCCAAATTATTTGTCGCTTTAGGAATTTGATGGTGCATTAATTAATTTTTTCCTACTTTAACCTTGCTTTTAAATGTGTTGAAATACGTGAAATGTGTGATAATTAATATAGTGTGAGGATAATATAGTAAAGTTGCTTTATTGTTTTTATTGAAAATTGAAGTATTAAATGACTTTCTTAATCCGTGTGAAATTTCTAAAGTGACAAATAAATTGGAATTGAGGGAGTATGTTTTTCTACATTAAATTTTTTTATTTTTTTTCTTTTTTACCCTTTACTATATCTATATAATTAATTCCTCACATTTTATCTCTCTATAATAATTAGTAGGGATGGCAACGGGGCGGTGAATAGGCGAGGAGTATGTGAGAACCTACAATCGGTGGGTGAAACAACTAGGACACACTAGGAGAACACCTAGAAGGGGGGGTTGAATAGGTGTTAGATAAACCTTGAAAGATTTTCGAAAGAAACAAATCAAAACAATTAAAACAAATGATTTTCTTGAAAATTCTTTAGCCTTAATCGATTAATGACATGAACTAATCGATTAATGCCTCTGTTAATGAATTAATCACTTTTCAATCAAATACGAAAATCAATCAATTAACATGTATAACCAGAGATTCAGCGGAAACAATTAACACCTATATTCTTATTGATTAACCTAGGTTATGAAAGTGATTTTCCCCAAAATCAATTTTGCACAATTAAAATTCAATTCAATCAATTATGAAAAATCACTTTTTCTAGGTTTTCAATCAAGAACACAATTAAAGACTTGAATTGTAAAGAGTAGAGAGTTTAGAGATACGACACAGTGATTTATCCTGGTTCACTTTCATCCACTTGAAAGCTACTCCAGTCCCCTCTTCAACCAAGAGAGATTCTTCACTATGAGGAATTAGAGTTTCTCAAATTACAAGTAAATGCCTCACAAGACTCCCTTCTTGCTAGCCTACAAGAGATACCACACCCTTGCCTTGTAACCCTATTGATATCTAATCTAACCTCTTCTCTTGCTTGCCGATACCCCACAACAAGTCTTCCAATGCTTGCTTCACTACAAGACTTCCAATTGCTTGTTAACACAACAAGGCTTCCAAGTGCTTGATGAAATGTCACACCAAGGCTTCCAATATAACTTTGCTTGATTCACAACCAAGACTTCCAATTGTTGTAGATAGCTTGCCTCTTGCAAAGATTACAACTCAAATGAAAACAAAATAACAATCCTATGAATCTCTTTCAAAAGCTATGAAAATATCAACATGAGAGATTCAAGGTTCTTGATCAAAGAATGTAAAAGTTAAATGCTTTGATCTTGAGAAAGTGAGAGAGAATAGAGTGGCTTTGATTCTTTGTAAAATTGATATAAAAATGATAGGTAATTGTAATAATGATTCACAAAGGTTAGAAATAGGTTTATATAGAATACCCAAAAGTTAGGAATGGTTAGAAGTGCTTTTGAGAAGTGAAAAACTCATTTAAAAACAGTAACAGCTCGTGTTACTCGAGTAGCCAAGTCATTACTCGAGTAACAAGTGTAATCAGTGTTCACTACTCGAGTAATCTGAGTTACTACTCGAGTATTTACGCAAGGCTTCAAAATTCTACTCGAGTAATCAGCCCCTTAATCGAGTATTTGCGCAAGACTGCAAAATTCTACTCAAGTAAACAAGTGGCTAATCGAGTAGTCAGTTCAAAAAACACTTAAAAACTTGTTTTCTCAAAATCTGAACCTTTTCTTTCAAACATTTAAGCCACCTATTGATTTTAGGCAAAGTGAATACTCAAAATATGATATAATCATGCAATCAAAAGAGATTCACTACCCTCTAAGAAACTCTACCCAAACTCATAAACTAAGAGACTTGAGAGGCTAAAGATATAACAATAAAATATAAACTACCAAACTAAGTCTTCATGAGTTGGCTCTCTCTTTATCACTTGATGTTTGTTGTTGCTTGTTGAGCTTGAACTTGATGAACACATTTAAGCTTGTTCAAAACCTTTTGGCATTTATCAAAACATTCTTCATGGATCTTACAGAGTACTCCCTCATCCCCATCATCAGGTCCTTATTTCCCCCATCCCGTCCCCGAATCCCACCTTGGGGAGATATAGTTCTCCATTCCCGTTTCTCGTCACCCCACGAATCCCCGGAAGGAACCCAAACATATTAAATCTGAAACAATGAAACCAAAATAAGTGATAGCTCAAGTGAAGATAACGACTCAAGTAAGGGTGAGTGTGTGACAGCGCGAGTAGTGTCACCAATGGGTGAAGGCGCAAGTGACGACAGTCGTGGGTGAAGGCGCGAGAAGTAGTAAAGAACAGAATTTGAAGAAGGAGAAGGGAATCTTCGTGTTTTCTTATTTCTAATTCTGCACAGAGCATATGTAGAGGCAGCAAAGCAGATATGCTCTGTTTTTTATTATTATTATTATTAGAGTGAAGGGACACTTTGGTCCCTATAGTTTTTTCACAGGGACACTTCAGTCCCTCAAGAAATTTAATTCTTTTTAGTCCCCCATGTTTTTTAAAAGTACCAATTTAGTCCCTCATATTTTCCAAAAGTACCAATTTAGTCCCTCAACGAAGTGGCTAACGGAAATAGGACATGGACTAAGTTGGTACTTTTGGAAAACTTTGGAGACTAAAAGTGAATTAAATTTCTCGAGGGACTAAAGTGTCCCTGTCGAAAAACTTGAGGGACCAAAGTGTCCCTTCACTTTTATTATTATAATATATATTGGAAATTGCATAAAAACCTAACATTAAACCTATATAAATATAAATATTTAAGTTATATTTGTAATTACACGAGGAACGGGGATGGGGACGGGGACCCCACACGGGTTCGGTGGGACAAATCTCATTCCCCGCCCCAAAATCATGTCGGGGTGAATATTTCCGCTATCCCCGTCTCCGTGGGAAAAAAATCCCTGATTGCGGGACCACGAATGAAGCAATCCTCGTAGGGATCCCCATTAAAAGTATTAATTTTATATTATCTTAAAATACATTTAAAAACTCATACTAAAAAGATTTTATCGGGAGAGACTATATCTACTTCAGTAATTTTTTTATCTAAAAAAATTAATTTATGTTTGTTGATCGAGGAACACCCTTAATTAAAAAATTATCATACTCATATTTAAGATTACCCATCTTTACGGCATTCAATGCTAGTCTCATAAAGCTAGTCTTCAAAAGTACTATTATTTTTTATGTTCTATACAATACCATTTTGGTAGATTTTACATCTATTAATAAAGTTGATTAATTTATTTAATGGTACAGGAAATATGACCATTTGAGATATATTTTCAAGACTATCCCAATTATTATTATTGGAAATATAAAAAGTGTTAAGTAAATATAGATGTTTGTGGCAAAAAAAAATAATTAATTGTTATTGAAAATTGATAAAACGTCTTATAAAAAAGACAAAATAAAAGTCTTAAAATAGTTTTATATTTAGAAAAGGATAAAGTATCTCAGTTTCAAAATAATTGACGTTTAAGATTACAACACATTCATTAAGAAATAAGAAGTATATTTTAAGAGTCTTTTTGTAATAAATCAATGTTTGTTTTATCTATAACTTTTTCCTATTATTTTCTATAATAATTGGTAATTTTTCTCCACTTATTATATTTTTTATTAATCAGATGGGGTAAATTTGAAAAGTAATAACTAATGTTACATTGAATTTTTAAAGTGATACTCTCTTCGGTCTTATATGAAAGACCTTATTGAGAAAATTTACGTTCAACAAGAATGTGGATTAAAATTGTTAGTGGTAATAAAAATATAAATATTTAATATATTTTTTTAAAAGACAAATGCTAATGGCACTTGTTAGTAAGAGCCTTTTTCAAAACTATCCTTAATAATGATATTTTTAGAACGAAATAATTAAATGTTATCGGAAATTGGAAAATGATCTTATAAATAGGACTAAAAAATTTTTTTAGTATCTTACAAATAAAATCGGAAGGAGTAATTATTTAAGAACAAATTTATTTTGTTAAAATAACAATTATTTAAGAATGATTTAAAAATGGAAGAAGAAATAAATAAAGGCTGGCACTTATTAGGATTGGAGCCAAAACCACAAAGGTTTTACCGCCAAAGAACTAACTGAGAAGTTTGGAAAATGTTTTTAAATTTTCAGAAATATACTGTAATACTCCCTCTCATTATGTTTATTAGACTTTTTTGGGGTTTTTATTTTGGTCTTATTTATAAGATCCTTTTTCAATTTTTAATAGCATTTAATTACTTTTCTCCACAAACACCCCTATTAAGTCAACACCTTTTAGAGTTCCAATAATAATTATAGGGGTAGTTTTGTAAAAGTATATCAAATTTTCACATTTCCAATGTCGCTAACAAATTTTACCACTTTCCTTGGTGGGAATGAAAAACCCCAAAAGGGTCTTATAAATAAGAACGGATGAATTATTTTCTTAGGTTCTATACGAATTTATTTACCTAAAAAATATATTCCTTTTATTTTTTAACTTTTGGTCATTAGGAATTTTTTTATTTTATAACATTTTTTTAATTTCAATATATAATCATTTTTTTTTCTCGTTTTTTATCTTTCATTCAATCATTACTTTTTACTACTCATTAATTACTTATATTTTTATCTTCTCTCTCTTCCCTAAACTACTTGTAAGATTTTTTTAGGATTTTTCTCTTTCACCCTCTTCCACCAAAGAAGGTGGAGTAGTTAAATTTTCTTAGTGACATTGAAAATATGAAAGTTTGATATACTTTTTCAAATGTATCTCTATAATTATTATTGAAATTCTAAAAAGTAGTGTTGAGTTAATAAAGATGTTGGTGGAAAAAAATTAATTAAATGCTATTGAAAGTTAAAATGAGATGTTATAAATATGACTAAAATAAAAAAAAACCCAAAAGGGTCTTAGATATAGGACCAGTGGGAGTATACATTAAATAATGACACAATTCTTAATAAAATTAAGGTTTATTTATGTCTTTAATCCCTAAAAGTTAAGGGTGTTTTGATTTTTGTCCCTGAAAGGTTTTTCGACTTTAACTTATCCTTAATTGTTTTAAAAATTTGGTTTTGATCTGTGACATTAGGAAAAAACCGCTAACTATTGATGTGGCTAACGAAATGCTACATCAACATACTAGTGTGTAAGTATTGTGTGTCACTGGTAGGATGATGTGTATGATCCAAACCGGCAAGAGTAAAAGGGCCAAAGCCCAATCTACAAACACATTTGGGTTGTGCTTTGGATCTTTTGCTCTTGCGGATCCGGACCATCCATGTCACCCTATTGGTTGTCTGCAATACTTGCACACGTATATACTGATGTGACATTTTGTTAGCCACATCAGCACTTAACGGATTTTTCCTAATGACAATGACTAAAACCAAATTTTCAAAATAGTTAAGGACGAATCAAAGTAAAAAAAAAAACTTCTAGGGATAAAAACCAAAATACCATCGACTTTCAAGGACCAAAGACATAAATAAACCTAAAATTAAATACTACTACGATTTTCAATAAGAATTAAATAAGGGCATTTTGGACAAAACACATAAAACTTATAATTATCAACATTTTTTAGAAATATGTGCATCATCCTTGAAAGTTAAATGTTACTAAATGAAGGGAGTATAATTTAAGAAAGTTAATTAGTAGTATTGTATTTTTATAAGTACTGTAGTTAGTATGGTTAGTGATATTAGAAATATTTGATATACTTCTTGTAAAACTATTCTTATAATTATTATTGGAATTTTTTTAAAATATTAATTAAACAGAGACTTTTGTGAAATTAATTTCATTAAAAAACATAAATAGGACTTACATCAAAGACTAAAAGAAATCTTCAAAGAAAGCTTAATTATAAGATCGGAGTTAGTATACTACTTCGATCTTTAATATAAGAAAAAAAGAAACGTAACCAACGGGGTATGGTTCAGTTGGTGTAAGGTCTCAACTGAAATCTTGGGAATGGGACACGGGTGCTAGTAGCCCCGTGTTCGATTCCCACTAAAAACATTCCGCTGGGACAGCCAGCCACGCAACTCGCTCCGGATTAGTCTCAAGGGCTCCCTAGTATTAAGGGTGCTCTTGGGGATACCGGTGGTTCCGCAAGGAATACAGACAAAAAAAAAAGAAAAAAAGAAACGTAATATTTATCTTGATCTCAAATATTAAAAAAATTTAACTGATTTTTTATTCCTAATACAATTATTTCTAAAATATTCATAGAAATTAGTTCTCTTATTTAATTTTTGTTTCATTCTCAATGCAACTTTTCTAAAATAACACTATTTTTTATGAATTTGAAAAAATTAAACACTCAATTAAATTTCTTAATAAAAGTAAAGTTTTTTTTTTAATGACAAAGATTGGAAGGAGTATATTTTAAAGTCACTGTAAGATTGAGACTATAAGGGTAAAGTAAGATAAGAGTTGTTGAAATTAAAGATATACGGAACTTTTTAAAAATTCTAGTTGTAACACCCTACTTTAATTACTCTTAAATACTCAATTAAGAAAATAATAAACTGAAAATTTTCTTTTTAAAACTTTGACTTATAAAAATCTCCGTGAGAAATGGACAGAGTTTCCTTTGTTTTATGAACATTCGAAAAATTAAACATTCTGATTATTCAGAAGCCAGCAGGGCCAAAAATAACATAGTATATCATCATATCTACGCATCGGAGTTTCATCACATCAACATAGTAATAAATATGATCAAGTTGGAATTGTTTAAAGCTTCCTAAAAATATACTTCCCACCTATAGGAAGTGATCCTGGACCAACCCAAAAATGAACATTTACAATTTATACAAACATCAAAACAATATCATCATAAGCCCAAAAGAATCCAGGACAAGACACATGCCCTAGCTAATATGACTTACTCTCCCTTTGAGGGAGAGCACTCCTGCTCGGCCGAGGGTTGTGCAATCTCAATCTCAGTACCTGTGCAAAAATGGTAAGGAGGTGAGCATTACACATGAAATAGAAAAACAGTTTCTAATCAGACATAATAACCTACTATGTCAAACACAATCATCAAATAGCTCACATAATGCAAACTCATCCCTGTCATATAGCACAAACATATACGATTATTTCCATTCCTAATTCCTCATCTTATCTCATCATTCATTAATGCACTTATTTTTCTTTCTTACAATCTTTTCTTTTCTTTGCACCACTAGGATTTTGATTGCACCAGATAGGTCGTTTGGCACACCCATTAGGGACTTGGCACCCATCGGGACTTTTGGCACCCATTAGGTATCACCCGTTAGGTGTAACACCCATCTAATAATTACCCTTAATTAATTTAAGACTTGAAAAATTTTCTTTATTAATAACCATCTTAATTTCTTTTTCATTACCATAATCCAGAGTACCAACAAAGATTATAATTGATACACATAGCACCGAAATGCTCAAACAACCGAGTTCGAAAATGTTAATTATACATAATTAAAATAATTAAAGTATTAAGGTTTCATCATCCAGAGGACCGAGGGCATAAAACAGTGTCCGACTACATAGACCTACTCTCCCTATGAGGGAGAGTGAACTTGTTCGGTCGGGGATGTGTTTGCTCGGACCCGTACCTGAAAAAATGGTAAGGAGCTGAGCATTACACAAAACTTAGGAAGACAGTTTCTAATACAACATAACGACATACCAAGTCAAACACAGTTAGTCAAATATACACATAATCATATACTTAGTCCAAATCATGCATCATACACAGTCATCATTATTCACTCGGCCCATAACTATACTTTTCCCGTCTCCTTTATCTTTCCCTTTTATTCACCTATTTCCTTTTATTCTCACTTATATTATTTTATCATGTCTTACATTCCCTTTATTCGGCCTTCTTTCCTCTTTTCCTTTTTATTCACCTTTTTCATATCTCTTAGATAAACGTACACCCCGTGTACGGCATGCGTGCACCCTGTGCACGTCTTACCCATTCATTGGAATTAGGGAGTGTCCATTATTGCGTGCATCATCCCATGATGCTCGGCTTATAGCTGCACAGGGGCATATCAACTGTGTCTTACGTGATCATTGCACAGGAAAACATCACTATCGCTTACTCGACCCGGAGCACATCCTAACCGATTTCGTTAATAGGAATCTTGTGTGAGTCGTTACTGCGTACATCATCCCATGATGCTCGGCTTACAACTGCACAAGAACATATCACTGTGTCTTACACTATCATTGCACAGGAACACATCACTGTGTCTTACTCGACCCGTCTCACACAACCATCATTCTCCACTTATCCTTTTACTTTTATTCATTCTCTTGATTTCTCTCGTCTCATTTCCCTTTACCATTTCACTCGCCTTCTTGTTATACGTTTTGTTATCCAGTTATTATTTCTCATCTAATCTTTTCCCTCGCATTTTACACCATTTATCAAACTCGGCCACCTACGGTCAGCACGCATATTATCCAAATAGTATTATACATGCATAAACAGTTATCACCTTTCACACCTATTTATAACAATAACCATGATATCAAACATATTTCACATTTGATTTAATGGGTTCTTTTTATTTATTTTCTTTCTCCAACAATATTATATAACCACTATCCTATGGTTCAATATCCTAATCTAACACCTATTCTTAGTACTCACTATTAGCACACTAGAAACCCAAACCTAAGCTAAGGTAACACCCACTCCTTACCTCAAAACCGTGAGAGATAAGGAAGTCCTATGAGTTGGAGCCTTGTTTCTTGCATTCGTACACCTCAAACCGTAGCCCCTCGAATCTTCGGTGACGCCTTAACAGAGCCCTAGGAATGCTGATGAAAAACTCGGAGCTTAAGAGAAAGTGGAGGGAATGATTTTCGGTTCTTGGAAGCGGTTAAGGTTTAGTGAATATTTATGAGAGTAGAGTTTGTAAGTAAGGCGAGAAAGAGTGGGTTTTATCACTAGTGCCCGAGAGGGAAAATGAAGGAGATGAAGAGAGTATGTTAGAGTGCGTTAGAGTGTTGGTCTTGTTCTTGTTTTTATTTCCCTTTTGAAATAAATGTGTGGTCCTGGTGAGAAGCTTCCTTTGGAAGATTTGGGAACATGTGGCTATAATTTATTGGCTTCTTGTGTAACACCCCGATTTAGAAACTTTTAATTCCTAAAAATACGAGTCAATTTTTTTTTCCATTTGATGACATGGACATGAGTCCTTTCTTGCAAACACGTTTCTTTTCCAAAAACATTTTTGTTACGAAATTATACAATCATGTTCCACGTCATCCATTAGGTTTCCAAATCGAGATGTTACCAACACCGCGTTTTGGAATCCCATGTTGAATCATCATCCTATTATTTCGAGTGTCAAGTCCAGTAAACATTGTTACAATTACGGGAGTTACATGGTATCCAGCAAAGTTATTAAAGTCCAATAACATACATGACCCCTAATACATAATAACTAAAAATAAACTAACTACTGATCCTCATCACTGGATGCTGCAGCAGGCACTTCCTCCGGGTCATACTCCCAAATGTCCGCTTCAGAATACTCGGCTGAGGTCGAGCCCTCACTAGGGTCCTCCTCGATTTCCTCGGGTTCACTCTGGGGCAAGGCTTCAAGATCTTCCTCGAGAGGTTCCATAGGATCCAAGTCCTCATAGACATCCACCTCTTCAGCTCCAGGGTCACTACGTGCAGGCAGGGGTAATGGGTGGCCACCATGGTAGTCCGCCGGTCCTCCAGTCCGAAGATCCACCAAAGAGAAACGACATTCGCGGGTGTCAATAGAATCTCCTCGGAGAATATACTCTGGGTCTTTAATGGTCACCTCTGAGCCACCTGTCCATTTTCAGCCTTGGCGTTTCACTTCCCAATCACTGTTGTGGTAGATATCAAAAGTAAACTTGACTAGGTCCACCATCTATTGGTCCATCACAAGACCAAAAGAAACACCAAAACAAATGAGATACAGAGAAAGAGTCAGCTTTTTCGTGTGGATAAGCCAACTGCATGGAATTACAGCAGACAAACATATTAAGAGAACACATAACATCAATACATTAAATAAACATTCATATTTCATGATTTCAAGTATTCTTTTCCATATCTTTATTCATCATCATCATCATCTTTTCTCATACTTGGCAATTCAGGCCTTGATCTCAGTCTTTCCTTCATCAATGTTTCCTTTCCTTTCACCATCACCTCCAGATCTCTCTTGTGACCATAACACTCTCACGACGCTTTTTCTCTTTATTAAACATTTCACTTCCTGACCGAAGGCTCCCTTGATACCGTACATATTTATAACTTTTGTGTTACTAACATGGATTACTTTGCCATCTTCATACATTATGCTTAGTAAGTCTTATTGCAGTGCATCCATCGATGACGGGGGATTTAAGATGAGTCATCGAGGAGTTTGGTTAGCACACATACATCTCCTCCAATCCATCCAAACCTTGTCGGGAGCAAATGGGACATACAGGAACCTTAACCCACGCAGGTCGAACAGCCAAGAAAATCCAATAGCATATAATATCTTTGTCAAGACCACAACCGTACAGGCCGGTCATTACGACAATTAATATTTTACGCGATACCGCAAGGGCCCAAAACCATTCGACTGCCCGCCTCGTTCAGGTTCTCTCTCACCGCTCCGAATTTGATCAAGGGGGCGACAACACTATTTTAGTCTGCAGTGTGGAACACGCTACGATCCCTTGGGTGTTAATCCCCGATCACATATAGACTCATTCCACCTAAAATAGCATTCTAGGTTACTTGACGTTTCACCGTCATAACCCTCCCCTATCACAATCACACACCTGAGTATCCGCAGATAAATAGGGTATCTTCCTCTCCACTACTTCACACTCAACTCGCCGTATTATAATTAATGTCTTTTAAATATTTCATCAGAGCTTTATTAATATCTGATTAACCCTAAGGTTTGAACGAGTCACCTTCATACATCCCTTCGGTGATCCCCGACCTCTAATTATTCATCTTTTGCAAAATTTTCCTGACAACATTTCGCTTCCACATCGGGGCTCGGACACACGGGCGTACTGCACACATGGCCAGCACAAACTCAATTCCGAAAAGCACAAATCCACCTTGGTACACATCATAGGGATTCTCTACTGCGTGACCATCATATCCATAACGATTTATTCTTTTCAATTACACTATTTGTTCAAGTTCACTTTTCTTTCATTACTTCTCCTTTCAACAATGTTTTTCATCATGTACTTTTATCATCATTGCATTATTCTCATTAGCGACATTAATTTACTCACACCATCAGAGCATGGCAAATATTTCTCATAACATGATTACTTTCAATTTCAGATAAAAGTTCAGCAAGCATAGAGTGGCATATCATATTATCTCATCATCATATATAAATAGCATCATGTCATAAAATTATAACCAAAAATGGATGTCTTAGTCCCGCCTATAAGTGGCCAAACACACGCAATCAATTGCCACTATACGACCGACTCTCAGACCCCACGTTCCGACTTTTGAGAGGGCCTCTGACACGCGTCCACAACTGACACCCTCTAATCCTCAAAACAGACATCACACATTAATAATATATTCTAATCCAAATATCTATCCCAAAATTAAAATCACTCTTTGAAACTTTAAATTGAAATCCTTTGGTCAAAATCAAAACATCAATCTTTTTCTCCGAAATCATCCCAAAAATTTTTAACACTTTAAGTTCTTCAAATCATTATAGAACAATTAGCAAAATCATTTTAAATAAATAAATTAGTGGCTGGTCAGTCTTGGACAACAGCTCACCGGAACCCGACAAACATCGAAAAATTCCAGTTATACGCTCTAACTTTTACTGTAACTTTAAATGCTTAAAACTCATGCTTTTAAACACTTGTAAACACTTTGCAATTGAAAACTCATCATTTAAAATTCTGGACAGCCACACTTGGTTTTATAAAAATCACTTTTCGAAAATCCGAAATTATCGTAAATCCACACGTTAACTCACAAGACTTTCGCATAAAAATAAATACTTCAAAACAATTTGTTTTCAAACCATAACACTTTAAATAAAACTTGGGCAGCCATGAAAAGTTCCAATATCCATAAATGAATTTAAAATTAAGCAACTCAAAACCAATTTATTTTAAAAGCAATTCGTCAATTGAACACTTAGCATATAACTATTTTAAATCAAACACATCACTTAAATCTCTTGCATTTACATACATAACTCGTTTTCCTTCACTTTCTTAATCATGCAAATAATTTTATTCAAGTATCTCATAGAATAGCAACTAATCACACCACTTTCATAAACTTACTTTACCCGAAACGAGTTTTCTTTTAACTCAAGCAATTCAATTTACATGCCTTAAATCAATTCAAATTCAATCATATCAACAACATACCATTCCAACTAAATATATTTTTCACAGCCATATTTTCATTTGTATAAAACCGAGACATACAAGCAATTCAATGAGGGCACACACATTTTCTTTAGCTTTAACTTCATGAAAACTACATAGCACGTAAGTTAACTTTTATGAACGAAAGTAATCCTCCTATACTCATTCAATTATCCAAAAGTCACAATTATGATAATTGCATTTCAGCCAACTCCAGCAATCCACACAAAGCATTACATTCGCCAAAACATCAAACACACGCTAGATCAAATACGGGGAATTCAAGGAAATAAAATCCACAAACCAAATCACACCAACTCATTTCAATCCCAAAATTTGCCATACCTTCAAACATAAATTAAAATACCTCACATAAAATTTCCAAGTCATTTCAGTATCCAAACCTAATTTTTTATTCAATTTTGCATTAAAAATCAATCCTGGACTGTTACAACCTGAAGCAAGTTTGCATTTATTTAAAATAGTAAATCAATTCCAATTGTCACGAAATTTGGTACAGGACATCCTCATATAGTCAGGAACATCTCATAAAAATTTCAGATTATTTGGAGTTGTGGAAGTAACACTTTTTCAATTACATTTCCCTGAAACTCTGACACTTCTGAATTGGAATTACGTATTGTTTTATATTAAATAAAATATCAAATCAACTCCAAACAACTTCAAATTTTTCAGAGAGTATCCTCATATATGTAAAGCCGTACCTTAAAAATTTTAAGTCCATTGGAATAGTATATGTTCAAAAATTCTGTTTGTATTTAACCCGAAAACCTCGTTTTTCCGAAATCGTTTTTTCAAAAACAATTCTTGAAAAATTAGTAAACCAATTAATTCCAAAAATTATATAAAAATTCTGTAACACCCCTAATTTTCGTCTCCCAAATAACCAAGAAATTAATTATAACAATTATTTTATAATTGATTTATATTAGTTTTGAAGGTTTTAGTTTTTGTACATTATGTGTTTTTATATATAAAAATATGAGATATATTTTTATATGGTTATTTTGTACAAAAATGTGAATATTGTAATTTAGTCCTTGGGTTGGGACTTAATTGCAATATTAAAAAGTTTTTTGAAGACAGAGTAATTAAATTATTAATTTTTGAATTTTATCAGTATGTAACCGGTTAGAAGGGCTCTGTAACCGGTTACACGATGAACTCAGAAAACTGGGTTAGTGCGTTTGATGAGTAATCAAGCGTTTTAACCCAGAATTCGCCACGAAATCATCTTAATCGTAGTGGGAGCTACGTGTCTTTATGCATGTTAGTTTGATTTCTCTATAAATAGCCCAATTGATCGAGATTTTTGGCTCATTTGTTGATCTGAAGTGTTGATGCTCTGTTTAGGGTTCGTGAATTCGTCTCTGAAATTCTCCTTCGTTTCTGAGAGTTAGAACATGAGTGATACACTGTTACAAAGCTCACATCAAGGGCTTTGTATTGAATAAGGTTTGTGAGTTGAAAGTTCCTGAGCTAGGAGAAATCGATTCACGAAGTTGGAGGTTCAAAACTGTCTCAGTTCTGTAGTGGGTTTCTGGAACTGACTTTGAGCTTCGATTTTGGTAAGCTCAAGCCTTCTCTTGTTCTAGACTTGACTTCCTTTCAAAGTTTATGTTGCATGGTTTTGATAATGACCATTTTCCCTAATTTCCATGTCCATTTCATGTTCCAAATTCCTTGATCAATCTACCCTGTCAAAACGGTTCTGGTTTGAGGAGGAGCTTTGGGTGGTTGGTTTTCTACCTCAAATATCTGCTCAAATCTTGTTCAAGCACGAACCTAAGGTAAGGGGGAAGCTTACTATTTGCTAGAATGAGAATAAATTGTGGTAGAATATAGGATGAATCACCAAGAGACTCAAAGGGCATAAGTTAAAATGGTTAAGTGGCTTGGAGGCCAATCTGAGCTCAATTGTTGTTATGAGCAATGTTATCTAGATGCATGCAAGCTATATTGATGTTGTATTCATGACTTATTTGGATATTATGTGAATTGATGCATTAAGTTGTGAAATATGTGCAATTATGTGCAATTTGAGTATCTAAATTGAATGCATGCAAGATATATATGTTTCTGTGGCTGAACATACTAGTATTAGGGTATGTGAACTCTTTTGATTGTTGAAATTGGTTAGATTTGAGTATTGAAAAGAATGGTATGCAAATCCTCATTTTTCAATGTACAGACTGCATAATCTAACCGGTTAGTCGAAATTTGTAACCGGTTAGATATTGTCAATTTTCAAAGAAAATGAATTTCTGAAATTTGCTAAGTTTCCATACCATTTGTACTCAAGTTTAAACTATAATTTCATACAAAGACCAATCTAAAACTATGTGACTGAGCACTGTTTGAATTAGATTGGAGGTGGTGAGTTAATACCTTAATATTAAATGATAATTTCAAGAGGAAATTATGCATAAATGAAATGGGATTATGACTTAGATCTTTTGAATGGTATTATGTGTTGAACTTGAGGTATCCTGTTACGCTAAGGCCTTGTGATTGGATTGAGTAGAGTATTCAAGAAAAGATTCTTTGAAAATCAGTGGTTTTATAATCAGGTCTGTAATTCTAACTGGTTAGGTGATGATGTAACCGGTTAGTACCTGAAACTTAAAAATAAAAGTTAAGTTTTTGAGTAAGGATTTGTTAATACCAATGATTATATTCTCTCAATCCAGGTCTATGAACATATGTTAAATTTAAATTCAAAGGTGAATTTTATGAGTAAAGCCATACCTCAAGATATCATTCAGAAGTTGTGTTTTTCTAAGTCATAATAATGGAATCAATGGAAAGACCAACCTTAGTAATTATGTATGCAAATCCTGCATAGTGAAAGGTAATGAAATAGGTTGGCAAGGATTGTTTGTCATGTTCTGGGAACATGACCCTGTACTCTAGGAGTACCAAACTGATGCAACCTACTTGATGACACATTCGGGGAATGTGGCCATTGTCTGGGACATGGTTTCTTTGACACGTTCTGGGAACGTGATGCACACTCTGGGAGTAGTGCTTGATTTTATTCCAAGTATGGTTTGCGATACGTTCTGGGAACGTATGTTAGTGTTCTGGGAACACATTGGTATAATAATCAAATTAAAGATAAAAACCAACCTTGATGATTGTGCATTCATATAGAATGGAAATTTGGTTGGTAGGAACGTTTATCATATTATGGGAATATGAGGAGGGTACTCCGGGAGTACCAAATTTGTAACCTACTTGATGACACATTCTGGGAATGTGGCCAGTGTCTGGGACCTGGTTATATACGTTCTAACGTATGTTAGTGTTCTGGGAACACATTGATATGCAACCTACTTGATGACACATTTCGGGAATGTGGCCAATGTCCGGGACCTGGTTTTTATGCGTTCTGGGAACGTATGCGTTATGGGAACGTGATGCACACTCTGGGAGTGATGCTTATTATTCCAAGTATGGTTTGCTACACATTCTGGGAACGTGATGCACACTCTGGGAGTGATGCTTATTTATCCAAGTATGGTTTGGCATTACGTTCTGGGAACGAATGTCAGTGTTCCGGGAACACAACGATGCATTGGATGGACGTCCAAGATGGACTTTGTTAGAGGCCTCAGTTGTGGAAGGAAATCATGCATCATGCCACCTGCATTGATAGAATTATTATGATTAACCGGGTGTGCTCATATGAATATGCATCATGATTTGCTACATGTTGACTTGTGGATGTTAGTGTTATTCTCATTTGATTATGCGAATATGTGTAGCTAACCCCCATGCCCTTATTAGGTGTTGATCGTGCATCTAGCTTGCACAAAAATCAGTGAAGGGAGATGTCCCTTAGGCGCATGCAGAGTGTAGAAAGTGTGGATCGGGAACCCTTTGTGCAGATATCGAGGATCCGGCCAGATGAATGTTTGGACAAAGGACCAGTGACCAGCTCTATAACATCTCTATTTTTAATAGTATTTATATGATACACATTTTGAAAGAGGTATCATAAGATGAATTTGGTTTCATAATAATATTTATTTGGATTCTATGGACTTGTTACACTTGATATTTTTGGGGGCATAATATGATTACTTTACTATGTTTCCGTAAACTCTGATTTTGTTAGTCAACCTCATTTTTAATCAAGTGTTTGTAAAAAGGAATTTTCAAGGGAAGGGAAAATTCTTATTTTCAGATCTTTTTCCAACGATAACAAGTCCAAGTATTCATAAACTTATTACTTTTCTTATAAAGTAAGATGATATACAATGAGTGTTACAAATTCAGACCGAATTTCCTAAGTACATTTACAATACTTGGCCGAATTGATTCAAGAACAATGAGGCTAAAAATTACAAATTTAAACACTTAAATCATCATGATTCTTGGGATGCACTTAAACACCATTTTATTTTCATGAAACAAAATCATTTCATCATCATTTCTCGATCTCTTGGCCGAATCACACACATATAGATTAAAGGCACAAAACTTCATCAAACAAAATCATTCATTCACATTTTCATGATTAGGCCAAATATATATATATATATATATATATATATATGCATGCAAGATTAAAAGCTCAACTTTTTATTAAACAAAAATTATTTATTCATTCTCTCATGCTTTAGGCTGAATGCACACATATATACAAGAGCATACACATTTCTTTTTATAAATACATGCACACTCTTAGGTTAATCACATACTCAGACAAAAATCATGCATCAAAATTTATTAAGCACACATGCATGTTTTCAAACCCAAAGCCGTATGACCTCAAACAAGCACACCAAGGTAAAAATTTCATTTAAACATGTATTTTTAACTTGGAAACCAAAAATACACCAAACAAATAGCAAGAATCAAGAATCAATTGCATGCATTGAGAAACAAAATCATTTTCCCTCTTTCTATCCCTAGGCCGAAACATGCAATGGGGAAAGAAGAAAAATTTTGCAACCCAATACACAAGATTCATGAACCAACACTAATACACTCATATTCAAGTATTTCCAACACAAATCAATGAACAAAAATTATTTTGAACAAAAGGGGCCAAAAACTGTAACATCCCGAATTTTAATTCCCAAAATAATTAAAATAATGAGGGAATTAGGAGAATGGTAATTATGATCAAGAATATTTAAGGAGATGAATTAGGATCCATTTGAGTGCCATGAAGAAGTTATCAGACATTGGCATCGGAAAGGAGGTTGAAAAGATAAATAAAAGAACGTTAGAAGCGGCGTTTCGGTGTGATAAACACCCTATGTTAGGAAATCCAAAATAAAATATTTAAGACTCTAAACACGAATTCCACCGTTGGATATGAATTAGGAAATATGAAGAAGCTTGCTTTAAAATTTGAGCAAGATCCAACGGGTAGAAAAGAAGTTATAGCAGTTTGAAGTGTTTAGTAGCAGACTTCTAAGTCCTCGCTCAAGCGAGAATCCGTTCGCTCAAGCGAATACCCCTAGTGCAGACCCTGACTTACTGAGATGTTCTCGCTCCAATGAGATCTAACTCGCTCAAGCGAGAATGGTTATCGCCCCAGCGAAAGCCAGCTCGCTCAAGCGAAGAAGGTTTCAATCAGACCCTGAGTTCCTGACCATTTTTCGCTCCAGCGAGACCTAGCTCGCTCAAGCGAAAATGGCTCGTGCAAACCCTAAATCCCCAAATTGGATTTCTCGCTCAAGCGACAATGTTTTCGCTCAAGCGAAAATCGTCTGATGCAGTTTAAAACGCGTTTTGGTCTCCTCTTCCATTTACTCCTGCATTGTTTCTTTCTCTAAGGGTGCGAGCTTCCCCCTTTCCTCTCTCTAAATTCCACCTCAAATCACCACACAAATCCAACATAAACCACTTAAAATCAATCCCCATCACATTTAAACACTCAATCCCTTCTTCAATCTCTCAATTTCTCTCTCAAGTCATACCCAAGGGGTAGGGTTCCACATCCATTCTTGATTTTCCTCATTCCAAGCTTCAAGTAAGTTAGATTCAAGCTTTCTTACTCCTTCCCTCATGATATACGAATTCTCCTCCAAGATTTCTAACTATTTTCATTTCTCTTGTTTCATGGTTTGTTTCTCTCTCCTCCATAGCTTTGGAGCTCTCTCTCTGCACCAAGGTTAAGGTAAGAGGGTCGTATTACCTTAGCTTAGGAAATAAATTCTCTTAAGTTATAGTGATGGCTAGTGGTAGTGAATGAGTAGAGTGCCAAACTTTAAGATAGATGAGAATGAGAATAAATGAAGTAATTAATAGAGAATAGAAAGGCAAAGTAGTTGAAGTGTATGAGAATGAGTATATATATATATATATACATGTATAGTTATGGTTAGAAAGGGAATTATTGATTAAGTAGATGGTAAATTAGGAAGTGAGAAGACTAATTAAGTTAAATTCCTATAAGGAAAAAATAAAAGAAAATAAGGGCAGATAATAGAATTTTAAGTGGATAAAGATAAGGGAAGTGTTAGCGGTAGGCTTGTTTTAATTTAAGGGGATGATGGGAAATAAATATGGAAAATATAGAGATAAGTGTGCTAAGTAAAAAGGATGTTTGTTGTAGATAACGAATTGAGTTGAATATTGGTAATGAATAATGTAATGGATAAATGAATATGTTAGGAACTCCAGAACATAAAATGGAATTAGAAGGAGATTAAGAGCTGAATGAACTAGTTATGAGTAATAATAATTGAACAATGGAATTATATTGTTAATGTGAGAAAGACCCACCTATCTAGGTGTGTGTATATAGAAATGGGAAATGGTGAATTTAGGATATGGATGATGGCGTATGTATGATCAACCCTCCCAAAGGGAGCATGACTATATGAATAAATAGGAAGGACCCTTCCAAATGGAAGTGAGAATAGGCATAATTACATAGGACCCTCCCAAAGTGGAGTGTGAATATATATAAATGGACCCTCCATAACGGAGCGTGTATATAAATGGACCCTCCATAACGGAGCGTGTATATAAATGGACCCTCCATAACGGAGCGTGTAAATATAAATGGACCCTCCATAACGGAGCGTGTATATATAAATGGACCCTCCGTAACGGAGCGTGTATATAAGTGGACCCTCCATAACAGAGCGTGTATATAAATGGATCCTCCATAACGGAGCGTGTATATATATATATAATGGACCCTCCATAACGGAGCGTGTATATATTAGGACACTCCATAATGGAGTGTGAAATATAGACCCTCCCATAGGGAGTGTGACTAGGTATGTTATGGACCCGCCAATATGGTGTGTGTAAATATAATTAGGACCCGCCAATGTGGTGTGTGTAAATATAATTAGGACCCGCCAATATGGGGTGTGTAAACGTAATTAGAACCTGCCCTTGTGGTGTGTGAATAAATGGTAATAAGACCCACCGAAAGGTGCGCGAAAGAATGGAAAGGAATGGAAAGACTAGAAAGGCACAGGGAAAGTATGTAATTGAAAATATAAGGAAGGGTTGAGTGATATTAAAGGAAAGCGAATTAGTAGATGATTTGGGTATTATGGTATAGGGTAGGTCCTTGGTTTGTTACTATGCTTTCGTAGAAGCTATATTTCTAAGTTCTGTGTAATGCTACCCTTCTTGCTATATTTTTACAGGTACAGAAGTGGAGCATGCACTAGCCGTGGCCGAGCAGGGGCACACTCCACAACGTGGAGTGTGAACATTAGGGGTGTGATATTATGTTGGTCCGAGAATTAAACTTTGGCTTTTGATGTATATAAATATTATGTATTGTCTTTTGGGGAGATTAAACTATTTTATAACTTGATCATTATTATTTTGGAAATGATGTATTTGAATGTAATGAACTGATTTATATTTTGCCCTGCTGGCATACTGCTGATTATGTAACAATGTTAAACAGGTTTTCAAGGCAGAACTCTTATTTTTGGAATGTCCATAAAACAAAGGAAACTCCGTCCGATTTTACGGAGATTTTTATAAGCATACTAATTAACTAAGAGTTTTCAAAGGAAATTTTCAAGTAATCAATTATCGGGGTAATTAGAATATTAATTAAGATAGGGTGTTACAAAAACCGTATGGTCTTAAAATACCCAAACCAAGTCAAAAATTTATTAACCATTCATTCTTCACACAAAAACCTAAAACTCATTAGATATAACAAAGGTTTACAAATCCTTAACATGCATCGCAAACAAAATAAATTTCCTCTATCTTAAAACCCTTGGCCGAATGTTCTTGGATAAAAACAGGGAATTTTTTGTAACCAAAATGAAAACAACCACATGCACATAGAAATTAACATTAATCAACTCTTAATTCTTTGTTTCTTAATCATTTAAATAAAGCACAAATCATTTGTACAAGAACAAGGGTAAAACCGTAGGGACCTCTTAGTTCATAAATCAAAATAAAAATTCATTTATCATGCATGTCCACTTTGAAGCCGAAAATACAAAAAATAAATAGCAAGAATCACTAATCAATTTCATGCATAAGAAAACAATTTCATTTCCCCCAATTACAAGCCCTAGCCGTGACATGCAAGAGAAAATCAAAAGAAATTTTTGCAAATCAATAACAAATAACTCATGAACATCACATATAGACTCATTATTCAACATAAATACACAAATCAAAGATCAAAAATTCTTTTAACAAAGAGGGGTTCAAAACCGTGAGCATCATCATCATGGTGCATGCTCGCTTTTTCATTTTCAAGCTTAAATCCAAGTAAAATCAAGTATAGAAAAGCAAGAGGAACAATAAAAATCAACATGCAAAAGCTTTTGAACATGAAATACAAAAATCCTCCATGAAACCGAAAACAAAACCGAAAAGCATAAAGGAAAAGAGAATGGGAAGTAAGATTGGAGATTGATACCTAAGAAGGTGATGAAAATCTCACAAAATATAAAATTTCGTGAACTGCCAAAATAAATTCCAAATAGTACAAAAATAAATTTTACATTTTATTACAATCGTTTTGACTGTAAATATGTCATATTCCGATCTACCAATCAAAAGTTATGAATTTTCAAAGTTAAATAAATCAAGGAAACCAATAAATAATCACTTTTCCAAAACACAATAATATTACAAAACAAATCCTTTAAATCAATAAAACACAAGAATCAAATTATTCAATCAATTTAAAAAAATTCCCTCATTTTCCCGTGTCATTATAAACCAAATAATATTTTTACCTCAATTTAAAAAGGATCCACCAATCAGAAATCGCCAAAAATCAGTTTATTAAAATGGGGAAAATTGCGGGTGTTACATCTTGAGGAAGCCACCAATAGTGATTTGAAAAGGACAACAGTGATTTGAAAAGGACAGACAGTGATTGAAAGGTACGTTTTGACGTACGTACGTCTGACGCGGATGACGATGCACGAGTCGTTTGTTCGAGCGTAAGTGTTTGGCTCTAGCTTGACGTGTTAGAACCTCGGTGTTCGGGTTCTGGGGAGTACCCACTCAGAATAAGACAGTAAGGTAAAATGTTCAGCTTAGTCTCTCGCTAGTCGGCTAGTAGAGGGCCGAACCTATAGTTGGTTAATACAAGGTGACTCGTTGTGGTCGACTGTACATGGCTAAGACAGGTGCGTATAATCGTCCATCGCGGATTGTCTCGATATGCTCGGCTACTCACTTCCAAGGATTTTCAAACGAGACGAGGTCGTTTCTTATAAGCTCAATGCTAACTGTTCGGTTCTGGAACATGTCCTCTACATAAGTCCTCCTAGTTCGGTAAGGTGATTCGAGCTTATCTCAGGTTTACGGGATAGCCTATCAGCCTAATGTTCTCTGCTCGGCTTACTTCGTTTTAAGATGGGTCCGCGACCCAACGTCGCTAGTTGGTCGGCTAAGATGGATTTTGGTCGGAACGAGGTCTGATCAAATATACTCGAACTCGATCTCTTACTCTTTGCTAAGGCTTCCTAAATCTGACATGCTTTTCATCAATACATCCCGACTTATCCCTATAGTTTCCTTTATTTTCAATTAGAATTATTCTAATTAAATTGGATATTAAATTCAGGATGTTACATTAGGAAAATGCGTATTACCTCATTTATCCTTATCTTAGTCACGTTCATATTCAAATCATTTCCTTTAATTCTTTTTCACATTTACATCTCTAATATTTAGCACCAAATTGATCCCTTGGGTACACCGACGCCTAACGGGTCGTTTGAACCTAATGGGTCGTTTAGCCTGATAGGTCATTTAGCCTTAATGGGTCGTTTGGCACATAGCAGAGCACCTAGTTTCAGTGTTCCCAAGGATCAATTCGATTGTACACTTTTTAACCTTAACTATCAATTCTTTCATTTGTTCGTTACATATTCATCAAACATATTCAGTTATCAATATTCACTTATCACACAAACATCGATCCTAACTCTTATTAGTCCTACTATTTGTCCATTTCATTTCTAATTAATTATGTCCTTTACTTAAACAATCATGCAAATCATTTCATCATTCCAACACATATCAACGTTTCAAGTACACATATAGCCACAAATAAACATATATCTCACTTTATCCTTCGAACATAATTAGCAACATTCTTCACAAATATATATAGTCCTAAAATCAAAGTGGTTCCATTTCCTTTATTATCTTGCCCTAATCAAATTCTAGGTCAACTATCCTAATGTTCAACATCACTAACTATCACACATCCTTAGCAAATCAGTATGAGCTAACTAGAAACCATGTCCTAGGTCAAGGTAACACCCATCCCTTACTTAAACCTTGTAGAGGGAGGAGGGAGTACCAAACCCTAACTCTTTTTGAACCATAACCAAATAGCCACCAAATGTGTAGTGAGAGGGAGGAATTGAAGATAGATTGATTCTCCTAGCTTTGGTGTAGAGAGAGAATGCTTCAATGGCTATGGAGGAGAGAGAAAGTAACCCTAACTCACCATAACACAATAAAGGTGACAATGGTTAGAGGTAATGATGAGGATTTCGTGCAAATCAATGGAAAAGAGGAAAGAAACTTGAATCAAATTACCTAGAGCTTGTGATCTCCCATGGTGGGTGTTTGAACTTCCAAGAGAGGAGAGAGAGAGAGAGGGGAATAGGGAAAATGGAGCTTGATTAGTGATGGTGTGATGATGTTGGCTCTCAATCTATGCTTTGTTGTTGTTGATGACGGAAATCAAGGAGGAAGAAATGGTGCTCTTGAATCCTAGAGAAGAGAAGAGATGAGAATGGGGTTGAATGTTGATGAGGAATGAGGAGTAGTATAAGGCTTATAATGAAGGCCAAGAGGGAGGAAATTCCGGTTTTGCCCTCAAAATGGTGCATTTTCACACCAGCCAACAGAGCCGTACGCCTGGGCATGGGACATGGCGCGCCTGGGCGCGGAACAGCCTGTGAGCGCCAATTTTGGTGCTGCGGCGCTTGGGTTGGCCTGGTGGACTTGCATTCAAAATGCTATATCTCCGTCGTTAACCATTGGATCTTGTTCAAATTTTGTGACAAGCTCCCTAAGACACTTATCTTCACATCTAACGGTGGAATTTACATTTAAAGTTGTAGATATTTTATTTCTAATTTCCTAATACAGAGTGTTTCTAACACCGAGAACACCGTTATTAACACTCGTTTGGTCTTCTTTAAATTTTCTATCTGATGCCTATGCTTCTTAAATCTTTTATGTACTCAAAGGAAACCTAATCCATTCACCTTAAATCCTCTCATGCATTTATCCTAACCTCTTCTTATGCTTTTATAAGGAAATTCGCTTGTAATTAAAATCAGGATGTTACACTTCTCCTAGTTATATGGTGAAATTTTGAAATCTTTTTTTTTTTGTAATTTTAACTTTTTTTCTTCTCTCCTTCATTCTTTATATTTTGGAGGGATTTCAAATATTTTAAATTGGAAAAGGTTAATAAGTATCTTTGTATTTGTTAAAAAGTTAAATATAGTTTAAAAATATTAAAAAGTTGTAATTTTTTAAGTTATCAAGAGAATAAGTAATTGGAATTATTATTATTTTTAAATATAACTAAAAACGATAGTAGTTAAAAAAAATCCTTTCAAATTTCTTAGTGTGAAAATTTAAAATTGTATGAGCCCATTCCAAGCACAATTCAACTCCCAAGGTGGGATTGGCAGGCAATAGCCAATAGATATTTCTAATTTGACGAATTAAAGTCAACTTCCTAACACTTTTGCCGCATATTAAGACAAGAAATTGAACAAGACGTTTTTGGCTTTTTGCATACTTCCCATGTGTAAAAATGGTTAGGGTATGTTAACCAAAATAAAAGGTTAGGGTATAACCGGCTAAAATATATTCCCTCTGTTTTACTTTAAGTGTCTTTTTAACATCAAAGTTTTGTTTTAAAATAAGTTTCTTTCTACCAAATCTAGGCAACATTTAATACTGTTTTTCCTTATTTACCCTTTATCTTAATGAAGTTGTTGTTTTAGTTTTGAAATTTGTAATATTAGTAATTATGATGCATTGACAAAATAAAAATATTAAATAGGGGTATTTTTGACAAAATACACATAAAACTTACAATAATCATCATAATAAACATTTTCTTAATCTATGTGCAAAAGTCCAAAAAAACACTTAAAGTGAAACGGAGGGAGTAGAAAGTTTTTTATGCTAATAAGTGCTCTCATGATGTTGTATAAGCATTTTAAAATAAGTAAGTCAATATTGAAAACTTAAATTCAACACTTCTTCATATATTAACTACATTATTTTTAAAAATAAAAATATCTCTTTTGCTTATTTAAACAATATTCTTAGAACATTTATTAGCATTTTTTTTTTACAACAACCGGTACCCAGATCTGTTTTATCCAGAATCTGACTCATGCCGTCCGACCCAACTGAGCTCGCACTAAGCGGTAGGGGTCTCCCAGCGAGGGTTGCTCCATACCCAAGGCTCGAACTCAAGACCAGTTGGTTAAAGGAGTAAGTAGTGAGTTATGACCTGACCAACCCCTCGTTGTTTTATTAGCATTTTTTTTAAAGAGAAATATATACACAAGGTTTCTTAAATGCTTGCAATGTAGTTCAAAGCTACACAAGTGTACAAGTGTTAAATTTTAAATTGTTAATTAATATACTACTCTTTCCGGCTCGAATTAACATATTTCTCTTGGTTTAAAATATAAGCAAAATTAACTAACTTTATTAAATTTTGTTTCATTCCCAATGCCACTTTCCTAAAACATCTCTAGAAATTGTAATCTTAATTAATTTTGTTTCATTTCCAATACCACTTTCCTAAAATACCTCTATTTTTTATAAATGTGAGAAAATTAAATACAATCAACTAACCTCCTTAGTAAGCGTAAAAGTGGTTGGACTTGCTTATAATTCGAGCCGGAGGGAGTACCTTCATTCCTAAATATAAGATCTTTTGACCATTTTAATTTATTTTGTGTGTATTTATGAGAATCTATATCAATTTTTAATGATAAGTAGTTAATTAGTACTTCTTTTCATAAACATTCATATTTATTTAATACTTTTTAGATTTTCAATATTAATAGGGGTAATTTTGAAAATACATATTAAATGTTTACATTTTCAATCATTAACTATATTAACCGACTTTTTTAATAAATATAAAATATACCAAAATGGTATTATATGTAAGGACGAAGGAATATATTATTTTTCTCGATTCCTTTTTTTAGATATTTGATTCATCAATTAAGATTTTAGGGCATTGATTAATTTTCATCGTGATATGGAAATTGGAAGCAATTACTAACTAGCATTAGATCATTACTCCATCCTTCCCTAAAATTTTGTCTTTTAAGCCCTTTTCTTTTCATTTTATAACTTATACTAGTATACTTTTACAATTTTATCGTATAATTAATTTTTTTTTCAATTTTAATCTTTCATTCAATCATTTTTTATGTTTTTTTATTTCTCATTAATTTTATTTTTTTCTGTGATCTCTCTCATCCGTAAACTACTATACATTAATTAATGAACACACTTCTTAATAAAAAGTTAAAATTATTATAATTTTTAATAAGGGTTAAATAATTAGAAAAAATACATATAAAACTTACAATAATTAACATTTTCTTAATATATACTCCTCCTGGTCATGAGTATAAGAGAAAGTAACTGAAATTACACTTATTAAGAAAATTAGTTGAGTGTATTTAATTTTCTCAAATTCATAAAAAATATAGGAGTATTTTAGAAAAGTTGCATTGGAAATAAAACAAAAATTAAATGAAATCACTACTTTATAAGAATATTTTATGAATAATTGTATAGAGAATAAAAAGTTAGTTAATTTTTTTTTTATATTTAAAATCAAAATAAGAATGTTTTAATTTTTTATATATTAGGGAGTACATTATTTATATTTTTTTGGATTACCGGAGTACACTATTTTTAAAAGACAAAAATTAAGGAATAGTGAAAGTAGATGTAGAGTGTCAGAAAGAAATGATGGTTCCAATATAAGAATCATAAAAACCATTTAGTGGGAGAAGCAGAATTGTGGACTGGTGGAAGCAGATAACAATGTGAATTAGAAAACAACCACTTTATCATAGCTCCAAAATGGAGTTAATGACCCTACCTTAGTTTTTGTCACACACAACTTGGATTATTCTTGATTATGGAAATTAGAGTACTTTGTTAAATCATCTCCTCCTAATACTATATTTTAGAGAAAGTATATCATTAGAATCATATATTTATTCTAAAGTTTTACCGAGCATCAAAGCCCAATAACAATAACCACTTTGTACTAATCATGACATGATATTTGGGTCGTTTTTAATTTTTTGGGTTGTTTAAAAGCTTATCTTCACAGCTCCTCCATTTTATTTAGAGCAATAGTTTACAAATCTCAATCTTTAGGTTCCAATCCCATTTTTTTTATGGAGTTCGATCGGAATATTTTTCGATATCTCTGAGTCAGAAAAATGTATTTCTGACTTTAAAAATGAATTTTTAATAAGAAAGTGTTTGGAAAAATGCATTTTTCGACTCAGGGATATCAGAAAATATTCTGACAGAACCCCATAAGAAAAAAAATGTTTGGAGGACTAAAAACAGAGTTTGAGGAATAAAACTCTTTTATTTAATCATCTCATGTTACATTTGAGTGCCAATTTTGACCTACTAAGTATTAACTTAGTTTGTGTATCAAAGAGATAAAGATGCATGTGTGCTTTCATTCATGTTTTAATTTGCATATCCCAATCCATGCAACCATTATTTCATCTCTATCGCTTTATTGTATGTAATTTAAAAAGTCGAAAATGATCAATAAAGCACAACACAACATAGTTAGTAGATAGCTAAATTCTCTAAGCATGATGTTTGGGGTTCAGCTCCTTCATTTCGTGAATATAAAAAAAAACGTTGTTGGAAGAAACTGTACCCACTTCAATAATATATCTACCTCGTAAGGGATTAGTTTCTGGCCGGAGGACATTATTGGTTCAAAAAAAAATTGGAAATTAAAATAAATAAAAATTTGCAACAATGCTCATCAAGATCAAGATGATCATAACTGACTCCCGGCACCATGCAAGACAAAAAACACTCTCCTCGCTTTCAATTCTCTCCTCAATTGTTGACTCGTAGTGTACAATCCGAAGTCATGAAATTTGATTGGTCATGAAATTAGATATTTAAATCGATTGACCAATAAAATTTCATGGAGTAAGCTAGGATTATGATATATATATTTTATGTGATAGCCGATATCAACCTTCATTCATAATGTCTCATGGCTCCAAGGGCTTCAAACAAACTTGAACTCCATACTTGGGCTTAATTGTGAGCACAACAACAGGGGCATGGTGGTAATTATCAGAAATAGTGAAGCTAAACCGAGAGATCAACATGGCTAATATAATCTTAGCTTCCATCAAGGCAAATGCTTGTCCAACACAATTTCTTGGGCCAGAAGCAAATGGTAAAAAACGGCCAGGAATAAATGACTTTGAAGTAAATCTCTCAGGGTTGAACTCATTAGCATCTTTGCCCCATAGCTTTTCGCTATGATGAATAGCCAGGACAGGAATCCAAATTGATAAGCCTTTAGGGATATATAGGTCACCAAGCAATATGTCTTCAAAAGCCATTCTAGGTAGCACAGATGCTGGTGGATACAGCCTCAATGACTCGTTGATTACCATATGCAACTTCAAAATCAAAAATAAAATTTGTTAGTTGATTCAACGAACTATACATTTTCGCATCAAATTTTTTTTCTTATCCCTTTTTACAACGTTCATTTAGTGGTTAAAAAAATTGTGATTTGAGAAAATTGGTATGTGAAAGGGTGATATAAGAGGGGGCAAAAAGAGATTATATGAAATGTTAATGTGAAGTAGTGTTGCGACAAAAGAATGTGAGATCATAAATCTTTTTTTAGCCAGTTGATTTATTGAGTTGGCCACGGACGCCAAATGATGCTTTTTTTTTTTCAATTATAATATACACTTTAAGTGAATGTTGAATCTTTGACCATCTTTTGGAAAAATTTGCCTATGAAAATAATAGTTAATGTACTGTTTGGTTCTTAAGATTTTATATTAGGTCTTCAATTCCTAGCTCTTTGTGATTTGTAGAGAAACTAGAAAAGCTTTAAAGTGGGTAGCCATGAAACTAGAGTTGTCAAAACGGGTATGCGGGTCGGGTTCGGGCCGGCCCGCTTCGGGTTCGGGCCAAACCGGGCTCGGGCCAAAAAGCCCGGTTATAAATTAAGTACCCTAGTATCAAACCCAAACCCGCCCTAAGCGGGCTTCGGGCCGGGTGCGGGCCGGCCCGCATCACTTTTTTTTTTTTTTTACAATTCAACCACTTCAAAAAAATATATATTTATTTTTCAAAAAAATTAATGAACAAACTTCCTTTATTTTTTACACATATTTTTTTAAACAATAATAAGTGTTTTATTCTTTTACACATTTTTTAGAGGATATATTTGATTTTCTATTCTTACATAAATTAAAATGTATGTATAACTCATATAGGACAATTAATGTTGTGCTTTGATTTGTTCAGGTGTATTTTTGATATGTGAATATTGATAAAAATTAAGGGAATTTTATTATAAGTGTTTTTTTACACATATAAAATTTTAAAAAAAATGTGAATTTTTTCTTTTTTTCTGGACCGCCGGGCCGGCCCGAACCCGAACCCGAATCGGGCCGGGCTAAATAGCCCGGGTTGAATAAATAGGTCATATTAAGGAGCCCGAGTCCTATGATTTTCCGGGCTTTTTGGACCGGCCCGACTAGCCCGACCCATTTTGACAGCTCTACATGAAACTCGTGATTCAATGGAATACAGTCAACTCATTTTCGTTTTGGTTTTTAATAATAATAAGAAAAGTTCAAACGTAAAAGGCACGCAAAAGCACATATGTTATGCTTATTTATTTATTTTTGGCCGGATATTTCTTTTTTTAATTTTGGAAAATGTATTGTTATCTATTTAATTTAAAGGTAATACTAAGTGCGAAAATACATTGCAAATAATATTATCATGATATATTCAACAAACTAAAAGGTAACACATTTTATCAACAAGGTCAAATATAACTAATAAATAATTGGGTTTTGCTTCGTTACTTTTTTACTTTAGTTGTTAATTATTATTGTATGTATAAAAAATAGGAGAAATTTTTTTAAGAAAAAAAAAACTGTACAACTATGGGAACACCTAGAAAAGAAGTGACACATTTTAATTTTTTAATAAAAAACTTACCTAATGGACAACGAAATCGTTTTAAAAAGTATGGCTGCGACGTTATTCACAAAATGAATTATTAACTTTCAACTTTTGTGCACTTGGACATTCTCAAGAGAAAGATAACCATAAGAAATATTCTTGAAAATAACATCTACTACCGGCGCACGAGTGCAAAGATGATCGTTAATAAATTATTTATTTTTTGTTTCTTTATGTAAGGGTGGAATAAAATATTTATAATCTGTCCTTTCTGAACATCGTGCATTCGTGCTAGTAATAATAACTTAAAAAAGCCTAGGATATTTTGATTTACTAGGCTTTTGGCTGAGCATATTATAATAAACTTCTGGGTAATACTATTTTCTCTTTATTAACGGAAAATGTCAATTGCACAATTATATATATATATATATATATATAATATTTTTTTAAGATCTTAATTTTTTCTAAAGTGAGTCTCAAAAATGATACGTGAGAAAGTCAGAATGTATATTTTAAGAATATAAACCGGAGCACATGCATTTTTTATCTAAGAATTCTACCAAAGAGCATCAATAACATTAAACCCACTTTTGATTCTTAGACGAGTCTAATGTATTATCTTATAATATTTTACAATTTTTCAAAAATTAAAAACTTCAACAACTTTTTTACTATGTTCCAAACTCAACTTTCATTTTTAAATGAGAACTAGAATCTATCTCATACTTTTATATTTTATATTTTATATTTATTATTTTTAATGACTGAAAAATAAAAAACTAATGTAGTGAGAAGTTGTGTCCAACCAACACAACTTCTCAACCCCAAGCTTTTTTGTATTTAATAATTTTTTTTTAATTTATGTATTTTTAAATTATCAAAATATACCTCTTACAAAATACACTAAGGAATTATAAAAATTCTAAAAATTAACTTAAAAATAGGATAAAAAATATTTAAATATTAAATATTTAATTATACTTTTTATAGATAAATGATAAAAATATAAAAAAAATATACTCCCTCCGTCCCTTAATATAGGGCACCATTTTGGTAGATTTTTTGTCCCTTTTTATAAGTCGTTTTGGAATATCTATGTAGTATTAAAGAGTTTATTCCAAATACACCCCTCATAATTACATAGGGGTGATCGGGTAATAATTATAATAGAGAGAGAAATGAATAGGGTTGTAAAGTTTTAAATAGGGGTAACTTTGGAATGACAACATATTTTTTGATAAATTTGAGAGTAATAATTATTTTTCTTATTAATATGTGTGAATTAGATAAAAACGACTTATATTAAGGGACGGAGGGAGTAAGTAATTGAAAAGCATTGAAAAATATAATTTTTGATATTCTCGAAAGAAAAAAAATTAGGAACTTGTATTATTTTTTCATTTCTAGGAAATTTGGCAAGACCTTTTTTTTTTATCAATAATATATATGTTTTCACCTTTGTTTATAGGTTGAGTACACCTAATATTGTTATCAATAAAGTCATTTGCATATATAAAAATAACAAAAAAACTGAAAACCATACAAAATTCGACTGCCTGCCCCTTCCCATTATCATTGTCGACGAGCGTTAAGTAGTGTTACATTTTATATATATATATATATACAACGTTACATTTTTTAAATGGTTAAGTTGTTATATCATTTTTTTTTATTCAATACTATTTCCGTATTTCTTGTTATAGGTCATGCTTAACTATAACATACATGTTTAAAAAAGTAATTATATTTTTTAAAATTTTCATAAAAGTACTTTGACATTTCAATTTTACTCTCTTAACTTTCATTAAAAATTTCATATTCTATTGTTTCACAGTAATCAACAAAAGACAAATAAGATAACAAAGCAATAAATGCCTCATAAAAATACAAAGTGACTTATAAATATCTAGAATCGAAAAATTCTTTTAAAAAATAACTCATAAATAAAATTAGAGAGAGTATTTCTTTTCTATTTTAAGAATTTTTTAGTCTTTATTTTTAATTATTATTTTTTAAACATTTGAATCAAATGTACACTGGCTATCATAATGATGATAGTATAATTATTATTATTTTTTTTAAACCTAGAGTATCCCATTATCCTACTCGGTAGAAACTAATTTTTTCTTGGTGTATATCTGTTTTTCTAAGCAAGTAACCGTATCCGGAAGTCTAACTTATGGTACAAAACCATTAAATTTATCTTGTTGTATAATTAAAGCTATCTCACAAAACATTAATTTTTTACGTTAATTTAAGGCTTTTGTTTTTAATCTCAATTTAATATATTGTATATAATAGATTTATCATATCTTCTAATTTTCTAAAATTTCCGAATATATATTAGCAAATGTATTGTAACTAGTAAGGGTGCCCTCATACACTCTTTAATTTAATCTATGCTCATAAAAAAAAATTAATATGACATTATTAATGTATTCATATTTATATATTCCCTCAGTTCCACGTTATACGTCACTTTAACATTTTTAACTTGTTTCAAATTATTTGTCGCTTTAGGATGTATTAATTGATTTTTTCAGTTTTAACCTTGCATTTAATGTGTTGAAATATGTGATAATTAATATACTTTGAAAATATTATAGTAAAGTTATCTAATAATTCTCTTGAAATTGGAACGGAGGGAGTGTATGCAATGTTATACGTATATTTTATGAATGATAATGAGATCGAGAGACATAATTTTCAATCAGAAGCAAATAAACAAAGAAAAATTAAAAGAAAAAAGTGTTACTTACAAGATTGAGCTTGGAGAGTTGATCCACAGAAGGAATTCCCCCATTGCAGACTCTTTTAACTTCAGCTCTCACTTTTTCTTGCCAAATTGGATTGCTGGCTAGCAACATAACAGTCCAAGTGAGTAACAAAGCAGAGGTTTCATGTCCAGCAAAGAAAAATGTCTTGCATTCATCCATAACTTGCTGCAGGTTAATGCTATTTCGACTCCCTTTCTTGTTTTGCATCTCATTCAGTAGCATACCCAACAGATCGTTCCCATAAGAATCACTTCTACCAATTTCCACACAATCTTTCCTGCTTTGTATTATCTCCATCAATAGAGTCTCCACCTCCATCTTTAAAGACTTTATCTCTCTGTTGTACTTGCTTGGAAAAAACCTTTACATATGCAAAATGAATAAAAAATTATGTTAACAAAAAAAATAAAATTGAAAATAGAAAGGGGACAAAGTGTAATGCTTGGAGTGGACTCGCACATAAAAGAGCAAACATGGAATAAATCTAACAGAGCTTTAATGCAAACGATGGAATAAGAAATAAGAATGTGATGATTAGAAATTGCATCAAATTATTGCTGATAAAAAAGCAAAGTAATCAACTCAAGTTAAACACTACCTTTTTTATCACAGACAGAAACATACCTAAACATATACGATTACACATACTATTCAAAACTAAAAACTAAACAATGGGTTTGACTGTTTTTAATTATAGGCATAGGTAAAACCATCCTTCATAAATGGAACTTTCTGACCAGACTCATAAATAACTAATATTGAAAACTTGAGTTTAACATTTCTGGATATATTAATTAATGCATTATTTTTTTAAAATAAGAATATCTCTTTTGCTTTCTTATGCTTCATTTGTCTCATAACTTATATTGATTTAGAAATTGCACATAGATTAATAAATGAGTGAAATAATGTAAGAATTTGGTATATTTTGATTAAATTATTCTCATTTAAAAGAGTTTAAAAAATAATAATAAATGTATGAAAATTATATTGAAAAAGATGGAAAAATAAGTGATGAAAAAGAGAATGTAATAAACAAGGACATATTTAAAAAAATATAAATAAATATTGAATTTTGCTGACAAAATAAAATGATCAGGTAAACATAATTCATGAGAACGAAAGAGTAATGAAAATAAATAAGAGTAAAGAGTGATTCATTTGGCAAGAGTCCTAAACTTACACACATACCTGCTTCCAGGAATGCAAAGATGGCGACTTGCTTGAGCACAACGACTCTGCAACAGTGTGATGAGGTGGAATATTTTCTTTCCCTTCTGATAGCTTGTACCAAACTCAGTTCTAGAGATAATATCTGCAGTGAGTTTGGTCATGTACTCACCAATCTCCACTTCAGTTTGACCACAGTGTAATGCATTTTCTAGCGATTGGAGCATCTCCTTAGTGCATTCCACCATATTCCCAGCATAGCCCTGCTTATATAATTGTCCATCAAAGTTTCTAACACCAACCATTTCAAACCAATAAATCTATCATACCCAAGAATGTAAATTAAATATATATAAAAAAAAATGAACAAGAATAGTAACAATAGTGTTACTAGTACAACTTCAAGAGACAACTTTTGACTTTATAATAGAATCCAAAAGTTGTATAGCTTGGGTTGCACAGATAACATTTTTTTCATATATTTATACCTTAAGCCTGTCTCCCATGAATGCAGGGGCAACGATGTGACGTTGGTGGTACCAATCTTCACCATTTGCCATCAATAGTCCTTCCCCAATGAAATTCTTGGAACCTTGTCTTTGCTGCCATGATTTCCCGGATACCGTGCTGTATTTTGAAAGAAACTCTTTGATCAATTCTGTTTCTGTTAAGCACAACCTTGGCTCTGCACCATTCCAATATAGAAATCTCTTTCCTGCACAATCAAATCATATGACATGTCCTTCCATATATTAATCTGAATTTAAGATGAGAAAATATGTTCCACAGATTTTTTACATTGAGGATGCATCGTCTAGGATTCATAATCTCTATCCATTTCACAAACATAGTAAAAAAATTCAAAAGTGAAAAAACTAAGGAAAGACATATATCTAATGGTATGTTTAACACATCAACTAATTATCAAATAATTAATTTAATACATTTTTAATTGATCAATCAATCACAATTCAAAGTTTACAATTTCTATGTTTTTTCATTAATTACTTTAACTTTAGTTTAAGACAAATTTTATATTTTTTTTTTATGGTTTTGGTGAGACGAAGGTAGAATTAAAAATTAAAAATTGTTCTTTTAAGTAAAATTCATTTACATAAATAATGGAGGATTGAATTTGAAATAATGAAAATCTTTAGACCATCAATACATGTCAATTAAACAATATTCTGTTTATTTAGTTTAATAACATACCATATTGGCTAGACCAGAGAAGAAAATGTGGAAGAAGACGGCCAACAATGTCATGGCTTATGGTTTTCATGTCATGGCAGGTGGTCTTTGAAACAAGGGAAGCCATGTCTAAGATGTTACCAGTGAAGAAGCGAGGTTTTGGTCCATGGATACCTTGCATCTCCATGATTTTCTTGATGCGTAGTGGAGTGAGCCAGTAACATGAGAGGGTGTCATAGGCAAGCTTAAGAAGCAGAATCACAAGTACCGATAACAGGGAAGTTAAGACCACCATGGCTATGGCTATGGTGGTAACTAATATAAAAGGGTAGGTTGGGAAGTGAAGGTGGCTGTTGTGCAAGATTATAAGCGGGTATAATCTGCAAGAGTGATATGGGATGTGAATTTGATGCGAGAGACTCAACCTATATATAGTGGAAATTTGACTAAAATGTTACTTTGATCCCTAAATTTGAATCTAATATTCACTTTGGTTCCCAAAATTAAAAAATTGTATTTTGGTCCTTCAATTTGTAAATTGTTATTCACTTTAGTCCCCCGACTATGTCGTTGTTTTTGTCTATTAACGACAAGCTAACGTGACTAATTAAATGTCTAAAACAATGTCGTTTTGAGTGATGAAAACAGAGGACCTGTTAGGAGTCCCACATTGAGTAGTCTAGGAAACTCAATGTGGTACTTAACCCATGAGGCTCTCCCACCTAATAGATTAGTTTTTTGGGTTGGACTCTCCTCATGTGCTTAAGTCCTAACAGGACCAGTTTTGATGAATCGAGGAGAACAAAACAAACCCAAAACATAGAGGAGAACGAATTCATCATTTGTATGTCTATGTGAGTGATCTTTCAGTGACGGTGACAATAACAACAATATTCTAATGCATGAAGTTGTTTTGGGCAATAGTATTAAAGCACGAGCTTGAGAAATCAGAATTGTTGAAGATGAGACTGGAGGGTCGATGGTGAGAGGAAGAAGACAAAAGGGGAGAGCAAGAGAGCTAGTTCAAGGATTAGATTAAAGGTTGTTAGGTTACAGAAATAATTGAGGGATAATCATTGATGTTGATTTATGACTTAATGTTAGTGAAAAAGTAGAAAGATGTATGAAATTAAGGAGTCTTATTTATTTATTTATTTATTTATTTATTCGGCATTAATTTTTAATATATTTTTAAGTCAAAACCTTGTCAACCCAAATGAGTTTGGTCTAGTGGAAGCATGCTAGGACCATAAGGATATTGAGAACCCATAAGACCACAAGGTCAGAGGCTCGAATCCTTGTGGAGAACATCCCTTGGGGAGGCACCCCACCCATGTTGCTCCAGGTGCCGGGACTGCGAAGTTCTCCTCCACAGTTTTGTAAACCAAAAAAAAAAGTCAAAACCGTGTCATTGTTTTGGCCTAAATGATGTCATTTTGGTTATTTAACAGGTTACGTCAATTTGTCGTTAATTGAACATAAACAACTACATACATAATCCAGAGATTAAAGTGAGTAATAATTTATAAATTAAGGGGAATAAACAAATTTATTTATTTAATTTTGGGGATCAAAATAAATTTTCGTGATAATTTAGTGACGAAAATGACAGTTTAGAGGTGAAAATTTTATTGAGGATCTTTTCATTTTTTTTTAATAAAAAATACGGGCAAGCCATGGTTTGCAATTGCTGTTTTGAATATTATTGTTTTATATATAATCAAAATGCCATCAACAGAGTAAATAATTCAAGTTGTATCTCTCCTCCTCTGTAAACTATATGCTTCTATATATTGCAGGGAAAATTCAAATTCTTGCCAATTACAATTGAGGGAAAATGTATACAATATGCTTCTATTGCAGTCGATCAGAAGAGACTATAGTATTATAATCGCAATTGCCATTGTGAGTAAGTTATTTAAAACTACTCGTGTTGGGTTGATTCAGCTAGACCTAGGTTGGAATGTGGTTATTTGGGCAAGAATAAAAGGCTGAGGTTGGAACCTGGTAAATAATTTCAAGGGGAGGAGAGATAAATAATATGTTTGACACCCTCAAATGGTGGGAATCATCTTTGCAACCATTCATAAAGGTTACTATTTTTTATCACCCAAAAAAAAAAAATAATAAAGGTTACTATTTTATGATTTTATTTTTGTCCTGTAATTTTTTTTCTCGTTTTGGTCAATCAACATGTTTTTTTTTTATTTTTTTTATAGCTCTTAATTCTCAACTAAATTTTGTGGTTATGGTATCAATAAATTTAGAATGAAAAAGATTTTATTTCCCCTATAATATTTCTGAAACTAAATTATTAAAAACTGAATTTTAAGATTAAAAAATAATAGAAAAATAATTTATAATACCAATTTGAAAAAATATAGTATAATTTAAAGGAGCAATTTAAAAATTCAACAATTACCCATTTGACAAATTAAAAAAAAATCACCGATTTAAAAATATAAAGTAACTTAGAAAATGATTAGGCTAATTTAATAGTTTTGCTAAAAAAAAAAGTAATAAAAAATAACTTTACGTTATTTAAAACAGACAGTGAAGCCTGCAGTTTGGTTTGGTGGTTATGGCATTGTGTTCAATAACCGCAGCCAGAACAGAATTTATTCGGTTATCTATATCACACTAGTCTTATATGGGAGTTGTTCTTTGTATACTTTCAATTGTGTCTACATACTAGATTAGTCTCACATTTTAGGCACGAATTAACGTGTAACTGTATAACTGAAAAAGACTTGTGCATCTGTATACCAAGAAGAAAGAAAGGACGGTAGTGTGTACATAAATGAGAAAATGAGACGGAAAATGTTTGTTCTTTACCACTTTTTTAAGTATAGATCATGTATGGAAGGAAGAGATGGATAAAAATAAAGAAGATATAATTTGCGATGTTATAAAAAGTAAAGAAAAAACATATAAAGAAATATGGAGCATAATAGGGAAAAGAGTGTGAAAATATCACTATTCAAATAAAACAAGACCCAAAAATATTGAATTTAGTCAAAAAGAATCTCAGAAGGAAAAGAAACTCCCGATTCGTTCTTAAATATTTCTTTTGATCTCTAATATAAGAAAAATAAAACATATTTATTTTGGTCTCAAATATAATAAAAAATTAACTAACTTTCTGTTCCAATATAATTATTTCTAAAATATTTCTAGAAAGTAGTGATTGCATTTAATTTTTGTTTCATTCCTAATACAGTTTTCCTAAAATAGCTATATTTTTTGTTTGAATTCAAGAAAATGCAATACATTTAATTAACTTTCTTAGTAAATGTGATTTCGGTTGTTTTTTCTTATAATAGAAATTGAAAGAGTAAGTGTTTATTAAAGTTATATTGTATATACTAAGAAGTGTAATTAATAGGTCTATCAATATTGTGATGAACATGACTCCATTACCGACCGATTTCGATCGGCTATGCAGAGGCTAGTAAAAGTCAGCCATGAATTTCTATGGTGGAGGGGATAGAATGAAGTGTCGAGCATTCTCTATGACACAGCAGCCATCGATTTTGAAGTGGTATGGGCCCCTTAATTTAACAAAATATTAATGAAAAATATTTTTGTCACCCCATATTGTGTGTATGTTTTCCCACGGTCGCAATCCTATTTACGACCTTTAAAAAAATTATTTGCATTGTATGACCATACTCACGAGTCACGACAATAGAAAATTGATCAAGAGTTGGATCACGATCTGTTGGTGGGGTGGCAAAATTTTTTTCTCATATAAATTTTAAAAAAAAAGTAGTGTATTTATGTCCAATTCCAAAACAACAATAATCATATCTAATGTATATCTGAAACGGTTAGAATTATTGATCATGAGTTCAACTGATGAGTCATTAAAAATAAATTAGAGATATCAAAAAAGTTGATTAGTTTATTAGTTGTATTGGAAATGTCAACATTTGATATGTTTCTTTCAAAACTATCCCTATAATTATTATTGAGTTACTAAAAAGTGTTGAAGAAATATAGATATTTGCGGAAAGCAAAAAATGATTACCTTCGAAAAATTGAAATATGTTATTATAAATAAGAAAAAAATCTGAAAAGGATCTTATATAAATGACCAGAAGGAGTACTATTTAGTGCTAATAAAGAAAACAGTTTAGAACTTGAAAAAAAAAATGGAAAAGAAAGCCTACATCGGCCATTAAAAACAATATATGAACCTTTCTTAGGTCTTTTGTTATAAGGCTTATACCAATCATGGATATTAAAAAAATACCAAATATTCATTTAGAATTACACTAACAATATTAATAAAATTCCTTATTTTATCCAAATTTTTCAAACAAAATCCTTTAAAAAAGAAAGGAATTATACATATGCTACAAAATAATAATCAAACAAAAAAATTTAGAGAAACTATGTTCTAATATGTTAAATAACTCTAAAATTGAAGAAGGAGAGAATTCATTCCCTAACCTCATTCTCAAAATATGTTTGACTTTTAATGGGAAAGATGTAATGTAACATCCCTGACTGACAAATGGATTGCGATTGCCCCCACATACCAACACAGGTCTTTTCAGCATGCTTTGTCCTCACTCGCACACTTCCAGAGAAAACTTTCCAGGAGGTCACCTATCCCAGAATTACTCCAAGTCAAGCACGCTTAACTATGGAGTTTTTAAGTGATGGACTATGTGACACTCGTTCTTTACACAAAAATCTTTATAGTTGAATAAAGATATAATATAGTTAATATGGACTTGATTCAGATATAAAGGATGGTAAACAAAATTGTTCCATAGTACAAGAGAATTTACCATATTCTAAGATATGAAAGGAATCGTTTATATCGTGGTACTCAAAATATGTTTTTCATAAAAAAAGTATTGATATCTCGAATCCTTAAAATAAAGTACTTTTGAATAGAAGGAAACGACTTAACATCAGAGTATGCGAAAGTAAAATATGAACCTTGAGCTGATAAATATCAAACCAGTAGTCATATATATAATAGTGAACATAAAAGTAGCCAAAGTACATCAAGGTCCAAGTCGTGATAGCAAAGGTTTAAAAGGTACAAGTCGATAGAAATAAAAAGATAGACCATCTCACTGAAATCTCTCAAAAATATATAATAAATAGATACAGAACAAAATAAGAAATCTCGGCGATGGTCCAATGATCCTCCTCCATGCCATGATCCTCCTCAGGTCTCCAGCATCAGCTCCACACGTCCCACATACCAACCATCTATACTATGCATCACCCGGCGGATCACCAACTTCCCACTGACTCCCAGTGGAGTGCTCGACTGGCTCTCCCTCGCTCTCTGCCTCCTCAGGGTCCTCCTCCACCTCGTCCGACTGAGTCGGTGCGCTACCACTTGGCACTGGGTCAGCTGAAGGAGTCCCATGAACCTGACTCATCGGACTAGGCGAAGGAGTCTCCTCCCGAATCACTCAGGAAGCAGAGGGATGAGATCTAGTAGCTGCTCTAAAACGAAAAGTATGAAATCGACAAGCTAGTCGAGCCGGGGGTGGTCCATGATAAGAATAAAACGGGGGCACATGTAGTGTATAGATAATAGGGATGCGGAACCTACGAGGACGGACACGAGCCAAAGGGTTGGGGTGATAGAGGGTCACCTCTACCTCCCCCTCAAACATGGCTCTGTGGTCCTCGTAGTACCACACTCCACTAGAGAGTGGGCGCAACTCGATGCAAGCTAGATAGCGAGCCATCACCTACAATGGGCATAAGTGGTAAGCAATATAATTCACATAATCGAATAAGCATAATTTAAAGCAGGTAAACAAACACATGTATCAAATAGTCTAGTAGTATGCACAACATCTGAGCAAGCCAATTTAGTTAATAATCAATCTCATTAATGATATGTCATGATGCTTGCACACTATCTCTCAAGTCCTGAGATTCTCCAACTAATGCTCTCATGCACGACCATCCAAACAACCCGTATACGTGCTTCGAACATATAGTGAACCTGCTCGAAATATAATCCATAACGACACTACCAAAGTGTACGTCGCGTCACCAAGACGTAACAGCATCCCACCATGGCTCTGTGGTCCTCTGTAGCATTAGCATTAGCATTTGATGTAGCATTAGCATTTGCCTCTGTAAGAACTTCATCAAGAAAATAAGCAGCAAAATAGTTATCTGCATCTGCATATTCATCAAAATAAAATAACCCTATTAACTTATTGCGTGGAAGCTGCACAAATTTCTCCCTCTTCATAAAAAAACTTTGCTTATAAAAAAGTATCGAGATTTCAAATCAAAATAAACAAATTTACAAAAATTAAAAAAAATTTTTTTGCAAGGACAAAAATCAAAGAACCTCACTTTATAGAGCCTAAAAAAAATATGATAACCACCTCTTTGCAAAGGTGTCTTTATACTCTTAACCACATATTTGATGAAGTTCCTACAGAGGCAAATGCTAATGCTTATTTTGATTAATATTTTGTTGCTTTGCTATGTTTATTGTGTATGATTTTAATGTATGTTTGTTGAGTAAATTGGTGTCTAAGTAATTGAACAAGGATTAGAAATGGAACCGCATGGAATAAATAAATTATGATTTTGATACTAATCCAACCAAGTGATTAAAGTCACGTCGATTAGATTAGTATCTAAGAGAACGAAAAATAATGTTTATACTACCTCCATCCCTAATTATAAGGCCCTCTTAACACTTTTATTTTGTCCCTATTTATAAGGCCCTTTACCAATTTTTAATGAGCATTAATTATTTTTTTCCACAAACACCCCTATTTATTTAACACTTTTTAGATTCCCAATAATATTAATAGGGGTAATTTTGAAAATACATATCAAAAGTTCACATTTCCAATACAATTAACTAAATTATTCCACTTTCTTAATGGACGTGAAATCTCCCAAGAGGGCCTTATAATTAGGGATGGAGGGAGTATTAAATCAATAATCGGTTCCGTAGCTAATCTTGATTCAAGTGACTGTGACATCAAATGAAAAATAGGAATCGAGAACTAATCGATCGGATTTAAACGCTGAATCATATCAATTTGAGTTACGAATAAAAACAAACTTTTTGCCCAATTTGGGAAGCAGTTTGAATTCAATCAAAAGGGTTCTCGAAATATGTTTATATGTGGAATAGTGTAGCGTTAAATTAAGTGGACAAAAATTAGAAGTGGAACCATGAGAATCAAAATAATTTATTGCCTCGATTCTAATCTATCCGAGTGACTTAGTTTGCATCGGTTAGACTAGAATCCATAAAAACAACAAAAACATTTCTGTTGAACTCGTAGTTGATTCCACCACTAACTTGATTCCGATGACTTTAATACTAAACGAAAGATAAGTATGGAGTTCCTACCGATTGGACTTGAACCCCGAGTATAATCATAAAAATTTTATAAATAAAAAGAGGTTTATTTAATCGGGAAAGGGGTTTAAATCCAATACAGAGGTTCTTGAATCAATTCGGATTAGATTGATAGTAGTCTATGTTTATGTTGGGATGAATTTAAACTTTTGAAAATATTTTCAAATGATCTTGGGACTAAGAGCTTTTCAATTGTCATCCCCATGCTTGAGATCCCAAACTATTTTTCACTAAACAGTGACCAAAAATATTTTTTTTGGAAATTGTTTTCACGATAAAACTGATTATGTTTGTGTACGTGTATATCTATATATGTATATGTATAAATTTTATGTTTAAGTTTCGATGGATTTGATTTTTTTTTCAAAAACGATTCCAAACGATTTTTTTAAACTAAGAGTTGTTGTCTTGTCCTAGGAAAAGGAGTTTTAGTTAGTCCATAGTGAGTTACTAGGATTATGTGATTAGTGCAGTGTTTGTAAAATCCTAGGATAGATAGAATTGATGATTGTGCATAGTTGTGTACGTTTGATTGTTATATGTGCTTGATATTAATATGTGAAAAATGAATTTTTTTTATGCTCGTGAGTGGATGTTATGATAAATGCTTGTTTGATAATGTGAGTGTTTAAAATGAATTTCAAAATGTTACACCGAACCACAATCATTCCAAATGGATCGTGAGGTCACACGACAAATTTTCAAGAAATAGTAAGAAAAGCAAGGTTTCTTAAGTAATCGAGGAGTGAATTAACTCATTTGTTTTTTTTAACCAAGTCACACGTCGATTAAATAGGAACCCGTCAGATGCGACCTAAATCAATTCGGAATGAAACTCAATTTTCAAGCTTGAAGTAAAAGGGAACGTGATGTTTCAACTTTCGAAGATGAACTAAACTAAATTTTTCAAGTCAAAGCATATTTCCTTTTTCCTTGAGTTTATCACTTTTGAGTGATCTAACACTCCTTCATTTAGGTTATTACGAAATTAGATTAAGGTAGTTCTTTATGGTGATGTGCACGATTAAAAGTTTTATCGAATTTTTCAAATGAAACTAATTGTTCCTCATCAAGAGAGGAACCGAATTTTCGAAGAATTTTGTTTTTATAAATGTATAAATGTATAATTTTTTTCTAAGTGTTTTACTAGTATGAGATCTTCTTACAAAATTTTAAATCCCCATACCTAGTGATTGTTCAAACCAAGGATTTTAAAATGTATGTGTTTGTGGTTAGGTGACTGTTGGGAAATCAGGATTTTTACATAAAATGGAAAACTAAGTTTTGGGTTTAGGATATTTGATTGACTTGGAAAATTTGACATAAGCATCCTAAGGTTGAATCATTGTTTCATGTAACATTTCAAGCCAATTGGAGCAAGTGAGTGTTTTAAATGAAGTGAATTTAATGTACTCGGTTTGACAATTTTACACAACCTTGGGCTAAGTTTAGGTGATGTCCCTTTAAATTTTGAGACCAATTGGAATTTGTCTACTATTTCTAAGTGAACTTGACGTAGGTTCACCCTCGACAATTACAAATCTTTGACAAAGTGGTCGTAGGGTCAAAAATGAACCTAATGAACTCTGATTGACTTGAAAATTTTCCATGATATTCTTTTATGTACAGGGACACTACTTTCAAAATTTTCAAAACATTAGGGAATTGAATTGATGAAAATGCATTTTTGGTTGCAAACCATGCAAATCCTATTCCCCGAACCCCTTTTGAACCGATTTTCAAATATGTGATGATTGTTATGAATGTGTGTGTAGAGGTAGGATTTAGCCCTAAGTTAGGGAGGGTAGACTATGACTAGCTTAGGATGAAGTAGGGTTGAGTCATGGTTATGTTTGAAGTGTGTGATGTCGTGGATTGTTGTTGTGAATGTTTGAACTCTGAATGAGGCTTATATGATTTATGTTTGTTTGAATGATGAATGTGGTTGATTAGGGCCTAGGTATAGGATATAAGTGGTAGGTTTTAGAGCTAGATTATAATCGACCCAAGCGGGTATTAGTGTTTAGAGCGTAATAGTACTCTTTCCAGACCTCTGATGTAGAATTCCGGAAGGAACCCAACTGATCTTAGAAACTATTTCCGACTTCCTTGGGATGTTAAAACCTGACTTTTGAGAGTCCAAAACTCTCTGGGAGTACTCTTATTAGTAGGACTCCTGAAATATTTAACCGAGGGAAGAGTAAACCTTAGCATATCTGATAGAGCCTCCACATCGAGACTGACCAAATTAAACCATAGTTGGTACTCTTCAATGAGTGCAAGAGTCTGGTGGCGTACACATGCTGAATGGTATGCCGATTCTAAGTGGGGGAGTAGAACCAAAGTGAAGTAAGTCGCATAGCTTAGAAACCCTTTTTCCGGGATGGTTAAGGATTTTGAACGGAATTTCGGGGACGAAATTCCAATAAGTGGGGGAGAATTGTAACATCCCTGATTTTAGTCCCAAGTTTAATTAGGAAAACCTAAGTTAGAATTTATGAGAAAAACAATAGTAAACCATGGGTAGGAGTTAAGAGTAATGTCTTAGAGTTAGAATTTGTCAAAATATGAGTTTTGGGCAAGGTAATCGATTACCTTGACGATAGTAATCGATACCAGCTCTCTGGTGAAACTACTCTAGAGGTTGCATCAATAGTAATCGATTACTCTTAGGAAAATAATCGATTAATTCAGGAGATAATCGATTACTTGGGGGTAAAGTAATCGATTATCAGTGCTCTGGTCAAACCTGTTTAGTTGTTGCATCACAGTGATAATCGATTACTTTAAAGGAGTAATCGATTACCATCTGGAAAAAATAAAAAAAAAATAGGTGCGTGAGGACCACACACTCCGAAGCTTCTCTTAGAAGCCTTCATTTCTGGCCACATATTTTCCAAAGCAAAATAAACAAAAACAAAACACTCGCTCACTATCACTCATTTCATTATCATCATCCTCAACTCTTCTCCCTCCCTTCTTCTCATACGACTTCCATTCTTCCCCCCACACCAGGACCATGTGTTGCTCTTCTTCCTCTTCAAGCTTCTAAGTATTTGTTACCCACCATCATCAAGCTCACTTGGTAAGCTTCATCTCTCTCTCTTCCTCATGAATCATACGAATTTCCCTCTCTTCCTCTTCATTTTCACGGCTCTCTCTTCCACTCAAAGCACCATCAACCACCCAAAATCCTCCCTTTCAAGCCTTCACCCATGAGACCCATTTCCTCCCTCATGTCTTCATCCTCATCTCCTTCCTTGATGGCTCTCTCTCTCCTGGAAGCTCTTTCTCTCTCCTAGGGCTTCACTCACTCTTTTCCAATCTCAAGAACCAAGTGGAGATCGGGCAAGAGAGTTGGAATCCATGTAGATCAGGAGTAGATCTATGGCCTATGGAGCTTCAATCGAACTCTCTCTTCCTCTAAGATAAGGGGAGACACTTTTCCACACTTTGAGTTAGGGATAGTTAGAGTTTATGATAGGATTTGGGTTTAATAGTTAGATTGGGTCGTGGGTAACAAATTAATATTTGTTTAGAGTTGGATTAGGGGTGATTTAGAGTTTTATTGGGTGCTTTGATATTACTTGAACTGTTTATGATAAATCTTCTTTAAGTATGTTATAAAAGTAAGAAGTGAAGAACCCTAGGGAGTTGATTTATATTAAAGTACTCCGAGACATACCTGAGTATGTCGACTGATTTGTATTTGATGATGATGATATTATGTGTGATATTGTACATATTGATGAATTTGTGAATATTTGGAGATTAGGGGTATATTGTGCATACTTGTGATATTTGAAATATATGTTTAACTCATGATATTGGAATATATGGTTAAACTGTGATGTTGGATAAAATGAGTGTAACTTGAGATATCAGAAAAAATATGTTCCTATTTATGTGAAGTGATTGAGATGATACACATATTGTTTATGAATCGGGTTAATAGAAAAGTAATGAATGGTTATTGAAAGGTTAAGAAAGGAAGTGATCTGGGTCTTGTAAGACGTTGTTCGGGTTGTGGGACTGTACGCATAGACTGGTGTGATTCAGGTCTTGTAAGACGTTGTCCGGGTTGTGGGACTGTACGCATAGACTGGTGTGATTAAGGTCTTGTAAGACATTATCCGGGTTGTGGGACTGTACGCATAGACTGGTGTGATCCAGAGCTGTATGATGCAGGTGCGAAATGATGGTTACAATGATCGAAATGTAAGAGAAATAAGATTGTAATGTAAGAAAAGGGAAATAAGTGAAAAGAAAAGGAAACTGTTATTGAGGAATGAAAGTATATTGGAAATTGATAACATATGAATGTTACCTTGTTAAGTGAATGTGAAATATGTTGATGGACCATTGCCTGATTTGACTATTATTCTTGAGTTTTTATTATGAGCTGTTTACTATCTTTTGATTCACTGTGTTGTGAAAAGTTCTCACCCTTAGTGGTTATCATTTTAGGTACTTGTGCAAGAAGCTTGAAGATCAGAGTGACGCAACGGAAAAGTCGAAAGAAACGAAGTCTTGTTTATTTTGATTATATTGTAATTGAGGGTCCCAAAATTTTGTCGAAACATGCTTTGTAAAAAGAAATTTTTAAGCTCCCTATATTATTTTCAAGCGATATTTGATTTAATTTTTATTTAATAAACGGGGTGTTACAACTACGGTCTGTCCAGCTCCAAGGAAGAAAAAGATTTCTTGGTAAAATCGAGAAAAATACTTTTGTTTAGATGCGTTAAGGACCACCTCTTCTAAAAGCTTAAGCTGCTAGATGAACAACATAAATGGTTATATATCTCTAACAGTTAGGTTAGGATTTCTCACTATTTTTTTTCTTTTTTTAGAACATAATAGCAGTTATCTTGGCTACTAAAAGTAAGCTAAGGAACCATGCCACTAAAGATTATGCACAGATTTAATCCAGTACTTTGAAGGAATAGTGCATGCCTTCTCAGGAGTCATGAAAGATGATGGGTTTATTTTTACTATAAGGACTTTCCACTGCCAGTAGCTATGACAACCAAACAATCCCTTTTGTCAATAATCTTCTCAATAACATCTTTCTGATAAGGTCGGTAATCTGAAAACCCAAAATATTTCTGGATACATGGGAATAGCATGCAGACACGAAAAAATAATAAGAGCTGAATAGTTTCTGAAATTTTTCCATTCTTTCGTGTCTTGAGAGATGAAATTTTTCCGTCTCTAGGTAGATGGAAATTTTCCATCACGGGATACATGGAAATTTTTCGTCTCTCGGTATATGAAAATTTTCCATCAAGGGATAGATGAAAATTTTATGTCTCATTAGGAACGAAAAAAATAACACACAAAAAGATATAAAAATACGAGCAAAATTTAAAACTCTTAAATTTAGATACTCCTTTTAAGGATATACTTGGCCCTGTGTAACTAATATAGCTAGAAACTTTAGTGTCGAAAATGCCACATTCTGTCTATGGATTTTTCCAGTATTGTGGATGACTCATTTCTTCTATTGGAAGATGCTTAATGTCATGGGTGTTTCATCGTCGGCTGGTTTCTCCGTAACACGTATAATTGGTTATTAAGTAACATGTATCATATTTTCTTGTAATGTATATTGATTTGAAAGTTGTTTTTGTAAATCTCTATATTTCAACATTAAAATTTGACTTCTTCCTAATTCTTTTGAGGAGTTCACAGATTTATTATTTTTATTATTAATAAACAAACAAAAAAGCATAAACAGTTGGTTCTTTATAAATAAGCATTTTATTGGTTCTTATAAATAGTTCACAGCTTTACTAACTGAACCAACATCCTTATTAATGATGAGTTTAAAAATTGTGTAAGAGATAATATAAATGTTTTTACTCAGTTGGCACATCGTCTACTATTTGTGTATATTATTTTTATTTAGAAATAAATGATTCATTTTTGTACAATATGTTTTTCCTTAATTTACTATGTCATTTAAAAGCTTTAGTTTATGGCTTTTATTTTTTGTGTGCACTAAGGGTATTCTTTAGCCGATAGCCCGAGATTAATCTCCTTCGAGACGTAGAGATCATTTAATTGAGTTTTATCTCTACTAATAAAACCTTTTTCCTACTCACCGCAGAAATCGAACCACTGGTTAAGAAACTTAGCTACCTGTCAACTGTGCTAGACCTCGTTGGTTTTAGTTCATGGCACGGATACCGTTTTATGATAAACATCCGATCCATATCCCTAAATAAATTTGAGCTTCTTTCTCAAATTTGAGTGTGGATTTTTCGCCGTTGGATCAATTGTGTATATAGGGACAACATTGGCAATTTGGATGCAGCTGCCCATTAAAGTTTTTTGGGCGAAAAATTCATATCATATTACAAATTTTTATTACAAATTCACAATAATATTTCACTAATTTTTTACCAAATTTCTATCAATATTTCTCTATTTTAACTTTTAAATATAATCGCATAACCACACGACTCATTCAATTTCAAAAGGCCAACAATAACAATTAACACATTCCTTATAAGGCTATAAAGCTGTAACGACTAAGTGAGTAACCAACAAATAATAATAGAATCAAAAAGCCAATTCAACAATTATCAAAAGGCCAGCAACTTCCATAAATATGTAACATGTAAGGTTGTAACCACTAAGGCGCTAATCAACATAAGTACATGATAAATTAAAAAACAATATTCTCAAATAACAAATAACCAACATAAGTACATATGTTTTGAAAAAATAAAATATTAAATAATGGGCGGCTCGTGGATGGCCTGCCGCTCGCCCGATAATGGCCACAAAAAAAAATGGGCAGGGCGAAAAGGCATAAAATCGATGCCCTGCCCATAAAAACTTGCGGGCGGACAGACGGGCCACATGGGCATATATACATCCAAATTGCCAAGGTCATTAGTCCCCAAACCCCCTTTTTATCTCCCAAACCCCATTTTAAATAGGAAATGTCTATATTGTCCTTTATTATTCAAAACCAAAAAAAAACTCCAAAAACCAAAACCTCAAACCCCAAACCCCAATATCCAATATCCAAAACCCCAAACCCCATCCCTTCACCATCTCACAAACCCCTCTTTCTTCTTCTCATCTTCCACCATCAAACCTCCTTCACTCCAAAAAAAAAAAAACTCCAAAAACACGTTTTTTTTTCTCCTTTATGTTCGAAAGGAGTACCAATGGACGTTTCATATTTGTTGAAGGTAAAATTCATGTCTTTTTTTTTACGCTACTGTGAAAATTCCGACAATCCAGTGTCGGAATTTGTTGGTATTCCGACACGGGTATGTCGAAAATTTTTAGGTTGTTTTTTAAGAGTTTTCTGACATATATATATCGGAATTTTTTCTAAAAAAAAAATAATAAAACAGTGTAAATTTCCGAACCCCCGTGTCGGAAATTTAAAATTCCGAAAAATTCCGACGCTGGTTCGTCGGAATCAACACAGCAATGGTGAATTCGAAAAGCAACACAACAACAATAAAAATAAACCCTAAAACTACAGTATTGAAAAAGAACAAAACCCTAAAAGCAAACAACTAAACTTAAACCAAACCCTTCTACATCAAATAAAAAAAAAACAAAAACAAAACAAAACAAAACCCCAAGAGATGTAGAAGAAAAACGGTAATGAATGAGGGAAAAAGAAGAACGTCGCGGCGGCGGAGGCAACAGCGGTGAGAAGAGAGGGTTGAACGGTTTGTGTAGGGTGGGGTGTGGGGTTTGTGAAATGAAAAAAGAGGGAGTATAATGGGAGGTTTAAAAGGAGGATAGTTTGGGTATTATTTAAAAGAATGAGATTTGGGAGATAAATTTGGAATTTGATGACTAATGACCAATTGCCAATACTAGGGACCTGTTACCTGTATTATACTAAATGGCCGTCTTATTGCTTTGCTGTACTGATTATTGACCCGAGAGATAAAGCAAGTAAAAGACCTTTGGTTCTATTTTAAAGAAGTACTAATACATATATAATACATTGCTTCAAAATTTGCTCTTCCCTAGCCATATTGGCAACCATGACACAAGACTACTTGAATATATATTTTTTTTACACTAACCGGTACCCGGATCTGGTTTACCCAGAATCTGACTCATCCGATCCGACCCAACTGATCTCGCACTAAGCGGTAGGGATCTCCCAGCGGGGGTTGCTCCATACCCAAGGCTCGAATTCGAGACCAGTTGGTTAAGAGACCAAGTGAGCTACCACTTGACCAACCCCACGTTGGTTCTACTTGAATATATATAGAGCTTATCCTGAGACGATTGATCACAAATATTCCATTCTGCTTTTTGTGAATTTAGGATTATTATATGTAGATTCCATTTATTGTCAAGTAGTACTAATGAATAAATTAAAAAAAAAAATGAATCAATCTATCCAAATTGCCGCTCAAATCACAGGTAATGTTGGAAGTGTGGAACGTGTAAATTGTAATACATGAGGTCTAGCCCAAAAACATTTATAGTGTGGAATTACTTGCCAATGAGGGTTTTTATATTAGGATTGTTTAAAAAAATAAAAGAAATTATTTTTCATTTGAAAATGATGAATTTAATATTAATAAAATTTTTTAGATTAGTTTTTAAATACTACTCTCGAATGTTTAGTTTTTAAATGATTAACTTAATATCTTTCTAATTTATGCACGTGGTGCATGGAATAAAAAAGCATAAAAAGTATATTTTTATGAAAAATAAAAGTTGAATTGATGTATTCAAAAATGTATTTAAAAAAAAAGATTGAAGTGATGTATTCAATGTATTTAAGTTTCCAATGAATTCTATCCTATCCTTATTTTGAGTCATTTTTAATCTAATCATAAAGACCAATAAAGTCAAGTACTTCCTCTAGACCTATTTATAATATTTTTTTTGGATTTTTTCTGTTCTACCAAAGAAAGTAATTAAACTTGTCCGTGACATTGGAAATGTGAAAATTTGATATACTTTTTCAAAACTACCCTTATAATTATTATTTGGACTTTAAAATATAAAGTGTACAGTGTAACATCCTAATTTGGGTTCAACATATGATGTTTTGAGCATGAATTAGACTCCCTTTTACTAAAGATTTGGCTTGTTTCTCTTGTAAACTTAGGATTTTTAGTATAGTTTTAGGAATTGTTATTAGATTAGGATCTTTGAACGTTTTGATCCGTTTTGGGTATGTTTCAGGTACTTTTGGAGCTCAATTGAGGAAAATAATTATGGAGCTGAAAAGAGGACGAAAGGACCTTGAAAATGACGCAAGAACGGAGCGAAACGGAGTCGGAGCGGGTGTCACACGCCCAGGCGCCCAGGTGCACAACCCACGGACCAGCACGAGATCAGAAAAAATATTAAGCAACTATTCCTACAAAACTGATGAGTATGGAGAATATATGCAAAAGGATGTGACAGTGAATTTCCTCAGGTTTGTGATTATGCCGAAATAGCTAAAGTGAATGGAAAGGTGATCTTCTAATCAATATCATGATGATTTTATTAAATTCCAAGTACGGTACTTTGAATTCCAAGGTAAATAATAGCGTTCCCGTTGAGTGATGGGATTATTCTCAAATAATAATGCTACATTATTTCCTTATTCATGACAACTACATTATTTCTTCAATCTTCACTTTCATCACGAACAAGTCCATTGTCGTCTCCAAAATTTTGTCATTCTGAATATGTTAAAGGTAATAATTACTAATTAGAATTTTATAACATTGTTTGTTTAATTTCTTAAATTTGGCTATGTAATTATAAACCTGTTTTAAGTTGAATACTTGCACTTCTTACAATTCTAATTTTTCAGTTTTTCTCATTTTCTGTTCTGTTTATTCCACTCTGCTTTATTTTTCGACAGAAATCAATTGCGAAGAACGCGGAGGATTTGGTGAGGAAGAAGAAATTTTACAACAAGAATTGTCCTCCTCCACATCCACCACCACCAATGTTTCAAATTTTTAATTAGCAAGCATCATTGTCTTCAAAAGCCTGTGCTTCTTGTAACACCCTAACTTAATTTACCCTTGATTAGCCATTGGCAAAATTGTAGACTTAAATTTCTTTTAAAACACTTAGTTACTCATTAAAACTCTTGATTACATTAATTACTTATTAAAATCCCCGTAAAATCGGACGGAATTTACTCTGTTTTAGGAACATTCCCAAAATATCAGTTTTCTTTGAAACCTGTCAAAAACATTTTCATCTAAATAGTCCAGGAGCCAGCAGGGCCAAATATATCAGAATGTTTTTATTTTTATCATTTAATAAAGTATTTACAAAACCTGAGTTAGTTTGATTTCCAAAAATATTATACACTCAAAAGTCCAAAGTAAAAACGTTGACCGACACATGGTCACCCAGATAACTAATTACACTCCACGATGTGAAGTGTACTCCTGCTCGGTCATAACTCGTGTAAACTCCTTCTGCACCTGTAATAAAAAAAGCAAGAAGGGTAGCATTACACAGAACTTAGAATAATAGCTTCTACAAAAGCATAGCAATAAACCAAGATCCTACACTATGACTTATTGCCCATTTAGTATGACGTTTGCTATTCCTTTTTATTCATTTTTAATCTTCCTTATCTTTCACTATCTTAATTTTCATAAGCCTTTCTACCCTTGTCATTCTATCTTATCCTTCACTCACCTCTTGGCGGGTCCTATTATAATTACTCCTAACCTATAAGGCGGGTCCTATCATTCTTAATTTGTGCACACCCTAAGGGCGGGTCCTATCATTATTCATTTACACACACCATAAAGGTGGGTCCTATTTATCATTATTACACACTCCTTATTGGAAGGTCATTTATATATATTTTCTCGCTCCGTTACGGAGGGTCATTATTCACGCTCCTTTATGGAGGGTCATTATACTCACTCCTTTATGGAAGGTCCATTTATATACACGCTCCTTTATGGAGGGTCCATTTATATACACGCTCCTTTATGGACATTTATATATCATAATCCTATATTCACGCACCATATTAGGTGAGTCCTTCTCACATTAGTAACATAATTCCAGTTTCCACTTTTAAACACTCATAACTATTTCATTAATTACTTAATATTCTTCCAATTCCACTATAAGTTCTAGAGTTCTTAACATATTCGTTGCTCAATTACATTACTCATTGTTTGAATCGGCCTCAAACCTCGAGAGGGGGTGAATCGAGTTTTATTAATTTTATTGGAAATTACTCAAACGATAGAAAAATTGTTTTATGGAGAGATTAAACTTTTGAGCGTGAAGGCGAAGCGATGGGTATAAAAATAAAATAGAGTAACGTGAAAACGATTTAAACAAAATATTGCGGAAAATAAAGAGATAAGGGAGGAGGAACACACAAACCAAATTTATACTGGTTCAGTCTTTCCAGCGAAAGACCTACGTCCAGTCCCCAAGCGACCCGCTTGAGCTTTTTATAACCTTTGAATTGAGCCACACCCAATTACAACCAAGAGCGCCCCGCACACTACTAGGAACCTCCATTCGCTAGGGACCTCAAATAACACACAAGGGTTCCTCACTCTATGAACGTGCCACACGTTCCACTAAGGGATCCACTCCTTACAACTATGGTTGAGAATGATGAATATGAAAGTGATTACAATTTGTTGTGTTCTGAATAACAGGGATACAACAATATAGTTCTATAGCAATGAAGTTAGATCACAAGTATGTAGGCCAAAATAATATTTTTCTCTTCAAGAAAATTATGAACGATGAAGAACTTGTTCAAGGAGAAGAAGAAGAAGAATAACGTGAATTTTTTTTATCAAAGAAAACAAAACTAGGATTAGTCAAAACTAATTAGGAAAATCAAATAAATAAGATTAAGTTTTTGAAATCTACAATAAACCAAAAAAAATTTCAGAGTTAAAATAAAATAGAATAAAAGAAATTTTAAAATAAAAAACAAATAAATTAGATTTAGAAAATAAATCCAAGATTTGATTTTCAAAACAAATAAGGAAATAATTCAAAAAGATATTTAAATTCGAATTTTTGGAAATAAATCAGAATCAATTATATAAAAACAAATCTGGAAATATTTAAGATTGATTCTGACACGGATATCAATAAACCTTAAAAGTAATGGATTACTTATCCAAGGTAATAGATTATCCCTTTTATGTGAAAACAGTGAAATTCATTTTTTAAGAAAGTAATCGATTATTTAAAACAAGGTAATCGATTATCTGCTTCTTGTGAGAAAGATAATCAATTATAAAATAAGGTAATCGATTATCTCCAATTAAAAATCCCAGGTCACAACTCAGAAACATAGTAATCGATTATCCAAGAGATGTAATCGATTACTTCTGCTTATTTTCATAAAATTGATTTTCTAAAGAAGAGTATGTAACCATAGGTTTTCAAAAACATTTTTAGCAGAAAATCTAACTTAAAACGATTTCAAAAACATTCCTTTTCTTCTCCTTAACTTAAATTTATTTTGGCCATTTCATTACCTTACAATTGTTCCTATAGGCAAAGCTTCTAACTTAAATACTCTATTTGCTTGAACTTGAGCCTTGAGCTTGATAGAGCTTGATTGATAGACCTTGTTTGTTATCATCAAAACAATCTTCTAGAAATCTTCTAGCATCACTCGATCTTTACGTCCTTGGGAAAGCTTGACTTCCAACACTCATTCCTTGTTTGGCATCAACCTATATTTTCATAAGTATACTAACTTGGTTCTTTCTTTTCTTTATCTAACTTAGGATCTATTATCATTACTATTCTCCTTAACTTCACTTTCCATGATATCTCTTCTTTCTTATTCTTTTATTTTACTTCATAAGTTTCTATTCCCTTTCATTATTTTCACTCTATTATCTATCTTTCTTTCTTGTAGACTCTCCTTGTGAATATTCATCTTGTCCATTCTTATGACTTCTTAACTTACTAGTTATTTAGTCAATCCTTCCTTTTCTAACCATAATTATATACACTTATTCTCATACACTACAAATGGGTTCTTTCTCTTTTTACTAACTACTCTTTTTATTATCAATATCATCTACCCTAAGGTTTCATTATTCTTCTTGTCCATCTATCCTTAGCTATCACTATAAAAAAAAGAGAACCTATTTCCTAAGCTAAGGTAACACCACCTTCTTACCTCAACCTTGTAGAAAATATACTAAGCCTCCAAACCCTAGCCTTTTAGCTTTTTCCCTAGCTCCTTGAGCCCTCAACCAAGAAGTCGCCGAATGTGCAGTGCGAGGGAGGAGGAGAGTTTGATTCCACTAACCCTTGTATTTGTGATGAAGGAGGTGAGATGATGATGGTGGTTCATTCTTAGTTTCTTAGGGTTTGAGAGGAAGAGAGAGAGAGAGAGCTCTTAGAACTTGGAGGAGAAGAAGTATGAAACTTTGTCTAGGTGATGATGATGAAACTAGGGTGATGGGGTTTGGGTGGTGATGATGATGCTTGTTCTTGGTTCCTTGAGAGGGAATGAAGAAGATGATGAATGAGGAAGTTGTGTTTGTGTGTTGTTGTTGTTGTGTTTTGCCTTTTTCTTTTGCACGAAGGAATGGGCATGTGGTTATAAATTAATGGCTTCCCGAGGAAGCCACAAATGAGTGGTTGAGAGGGGTCAAGGTCTAACGCGCGTGCCTGGGCGTGGAGAACGTTGTGAGAGCCATCTGTCTTGGCTCTGGTGCTTGGCCCTGATCCTGTAAGCCTGTAATTCACTTAAGTGTCCCTAGCTCGGTGTGTTATGAATCCGACCAGATTGTGGTCGGTGCTCGTAAACTGAGTGCTAACTAGTCGGCGTACGATCGAATCGATCGGACTGGAGTCATGCGGACTGTGCTAGGATCTCGGTGCTCGGATCCCTGAAATGAGACAGGTAAAGCAAAATGCTCGGCGCGTGGAGGCCGAGATAACTTGGCGTCGGTGCGAGATCGGTTTAGCCTCTCGATGATCGGCTGGTGTAGGCTCTCGATGGCCGATAAGAGGCTGAACTTATAATCGGTTGACACAAAGGGACTTGCTGTGGTCGACGGGATATTGTTGAGGTATGTGCTTATGGTCGTCCGATGCAAAGCGACTCGATGTGGTCAACTGGCCACTGCCAAGGGTGTAAAACGAAACGAGGTCGATTCTCATGAGCTTAGTGTTAACTGGTCGATTTTCATGAGCTCAGTGCTAACTGGTCAGTTTGGAAGTAGGTTCGCTACATAAGTCCTCCCAGCTCGGTAAGGTGATTCGAGCTTATATCAAGTTTATAGGGTAGCCTAATAGTTTGGTATTCACTGTTCGGCGTACGTCGGTTAAGATGGGGTTTGTGACCCTGAACATCACTCGTTGGTCGGTTAAAATGAGCTAGGTAGGACCGAGGTCAGATCCACTATACTTGAACTCTCTCACTCTTTACTAAGGCTTCCCAACTGCTTAACATAATGACTGTAATCGATTATCACCCCACGGTAATCGATTACATCAACAGATTTTTATGTACTGATGGTGTAACACCCTATACAATAATTACCCTTAAATACCCCAAAAATTAGGATTTAAAATTTCTTTTAAAGGAAACGAATATAATAAAGTACCAACATAATTGTTCCTTCCATTAATACCAAAATACATCAGAGTTAATAAAGCGGAAGACTTAAATACATCAAATACATAAAGTATAAGTTTAAGTACATTCAGTTCGGTCATTCAAAATACAAATCAGTGTTTTAGCTCGGCCCAACTGGCCGAGACCCCATCAGCTATCCGACTCTAAGTGACTTACTCTCCCTGTGAGGGAGAGTGAACCTGCTCGGCCAGGGACTGCGTCTGCTCGGGCTCAGTACCTGAAAAATGGTAAGGAGGTGAGCATTACACATAACTTAAGTAAGCAGTTTCTAAAATGCCATACCGAACTACCAAGCCAAACACAAGTAGACAGTTAGCATATAATAACAAGTAATCAAACCACATGCATACATCATCATTCAACTCGGTTCACATCGTACAACATCAATTAGCTCGGCTCACATCCTACCATCTAATTTAGCTCGGCTCACATCATAACCTAGTTTATCCATTGCCTATTAGCTATACCTCGGCACATCCTACAGATTCCCCTTATACTCTTTCCATAAATCTTACACTCGGCATCTCAGCCACTATCCTCTTACCTCAGTAACCATCTCTATCTCGGACTCATTACTCATTATTCCATTTTCACATAGTTTACAATCTTTTACTCTTCTCGGATGCATACACCCAGTGCATGTCTTACACCATTTAAAGTCGGATGTCGGAGTGTCCATAACTGCGAGTACCCAGTACCCGTCTTACAGCTGCACATACCCGGTATGCGTCTGACGCGATCAATGCACGCACCCAGTACGCGTCTTCTATGACCAGGAGCACTACCGTCGATCATTCTATGGAGTAAGGAGTGTCCATAACTGCGAGCACCCAATACTCGTCTTACAGCGGCGCATCTCGGCGACTTACGCGATCAATGCACGCACCCAGTACGCGTCTACTATGACCAGGAACACATCCCACCGATTCCGTGCTCGGAACCTTGTGTGAATCATAACTGCGAGTACCCAGTACCCGTCTTACAGCTGCACATACCCAGTATGCGTCTGACGCGATCAATGCACGCACCCGGTACGCGTCTGCTATGACCCGATCACACAACCATTTCTCTTTTATTCCTCTTATCCTTTTAACCATTTTAGTTCGGCCTATCTCGGCTCAACCTCTTAGTCTTTTTAACCATTTATTTAGCTCGACCTCTCTCGGCTCAACCCTTTAACCATTCCCCTTTTCCCTTAACCTTTCTCATTATCTGACTTATTACTCTATCTCCCCTACTATCCATATTTACCATTTTCTCAACCCATTCGCAACCTCTCCCAGCTCGGCCCAGCTCGGCCACAGATATAAATAACAAATATCAAAGCTCATAAACATTTACACAACAAAGTTCATAAACACCTATACAACAACAACAATAAAGATAAAAGCATTCAACCAATCCATCATGTAAATACCAACATATAGCATAAACCAATATTCCTCCCTACTTCAATCTCATGTTTCTAGTTCATTCATTAGTTCCCTTTACCCTTTTTACCTCTTCATTCTATCATTAACCTATATTCATTCCCTAATCTACACCCACTCTTAGTACCCTTTATGAACACCCTAGAAACCCAAACTCAAGTAGAGGTAACACTCACTCCTTACCTCAAACCGTGAGAGATAAGAGTTGAGAGCTTGAGAATGGATTCCTTGGCCTTGACCTTGTGAGCTTCACACCCCTTGAATCCTTTCCTCCAAGCTGCCACGAGTTCCTCCAAGCTGCACACTAGCTCCACGACGGTCCAGGGACTTCAGAACGGAAGAGAGGATGGCGGACAGGAGGTTTCCGGTTGGTGGAAGAGAGGGAGAAAGAAAGTATGTTGGTGCTGGGATTTTTAAGAGAGAAAGAGAGAGAGACGTAGGAGAAAGAGAGAATGAGGAGGCAAAGTGTGTTATGGGTGTATTTGGATTTTCTTTTATTCATTTGAGGGAAACATTTGTGTGGTCCTCATTGGAGGCTTCTTGGGGAAGCTAGAATGTGTGGACAGGATTCATTGGCTTCCAAAGGAAGCCATGAATAGTACATTGAAAAGGACATAAAGCAATTATAGTGACATAAAGTGAATGACAATGACATAAAGTGAAGGATAGTACCGTACGAACGGTACGAAAACCAAAGGGTCAACAGCTCCACATGAGCTGGCACGGAGGAGCTAGGACGTGTCGGCTCGGGTACGTCGGCTAGGATACTTCGGCTCGGTTTGTAGGAACAGCAGTAGTCCGAGCCTCCTTCTCGGATGATACTGTGAGGTACGCTGAGGTCGGTTCATATGCACACTATCTCATCTAGCTCGGCCGGGATCGGACCGAGGTCCAATGCTTACATACAAGGTCGGCCTATGCTTCCTATCACCCTATGACCCTTAAACAATTTCCACGGCTTAATCCTATCCTTAAATAAATATTTATTTATATTATTTTATAAATTTATTATTTTATTATTAATTTCTAGGATGTTACATTCCTCTCCCACTTACAAGAATTTCGTCCTCGAAATTTAGTTAGCACTGAACAATTGAGGATATGACTGCTTCATCTTCTCCTCGAGTTCCCAAGTAGCTTCCTCCATATCATTCCGATTCCAGACGACCTTGACCAAGGAGATTTCCTTCCCTCTGAGCCGTCTAACTTGTCTGTCCTTAACTCGGACTGGAAGGACTTCGAAGGTCAGGTTGTCCTTTAGCGGCAGCTCGTCCACTGCTATCATATGGGAGTGGTCATGAATGTACCTCCTAAGTTGCGAGACATGAAACACATCATGGAGTTTAGGCAAGTGCGGAGGTAGAGCAATTCTGTAAGCTACTGGTCCGACCTTCTCCGATATCTGGTACGGTCCGACAAACCTAGGGGTCAACTTCTTTGATTTGATAGCTCGGCCGATACCTGTTACAGGGGATACCTGAAGGAATACATGATCTCCCTCGATGAAGTTCAAAGGTTTCCTTCTCTTGTCGGCATAGCTCTTCTGTCGGTCTTGAGCTGCTTTCGTCTATCCTTGTATCATTTGGATCTTCTCGGTCGTCTCATGAACAATGTCAGGACCAATTAACAAGTTTTCTCCTATCTGGAACCAGCATAGCGACGTCTGACATTTCCGACCATACAATGCTTCGAAAGGAGCCATTCCGATACTTGAATGGAAACTATTGTTGTAGGTGAATTCGACCAAGGGCAGAAGTGTTTCCCAACTTTCCGATTGTTCAAGTACACATGTCCTCAGCAAGTCCTCAAGAGTCTGAATAGTGCGTTCGGATTGTCCATCGGTTTGAGGATGATAAGCTGTGCTAAACCTCAACTTTGTAACCATGGCTTGCTGCAAGCTCTGCCAGAATCGGGATAAGAAGCGAGGATCACGGTCCGACACGATACTGCTCGGAACCCCATGAAGTCTGACAATATCCTTTATGTACAGTTGGGTCAGCTTCTCCAAGCTGTACTTCATGCCGATCGACAGGAAATGGGCACACTTTGTAAGTCGGTCCACCACAACCCAAATGGCTTCCTGCCCTGATCTCGTCCTCGGTAGACCCGATACAAAATCCATCGAAATGCTGTCCCTCTTCCATTGCGGAATCTCCAAGGATTTGAGTAATCCTCCTGGCTTTTGATGCTCGATCTTGGCTTTCTGACATGTCAAGCACCGAGACACATAATCGGCCACGTCGGTCTTCAACTTCGGCCACCAAAATAACCTCTTCAGATCCTGGTACATCTTTGTGGCTCCCGGATGAAGACTCATCTTCGTCTTGTGGGCTTCTTCCATCAACTCTCTTTGGACTTCAAAGTCCATCGTAATGCAAACTCGGCCCCGAAATCGTACGAGACCATCGGGTCCTTTAGCGAAGTCGGGTTCATCCTTGTCTCCTGCTCTTTCTAGTAGCTTCTGGAGTTCTAGGTCGGCAGCCTGTCTTTCCTTGATGAAACCCACAAAATCATTGGTTACTTGCAGCATTTCCAGTACAACACTGTTTTCATTCTTCTGTATGCCGAGGTTAAGGTCGCTAAACTCCTGCATCAACTGCATCTCTCGGACCATCATGTTGCTCAAATGAAGACTCTTCCTGCTCAGTGCGTCGACCACCACGTTGGCTTTTCCAGGATGATAGTGCAAGTTGAAATCGTAATCTTTCAAGAATTCTACCCATCTGCGCTGCCTCATGTTCAGTTCCTTCTGGTCGAACAGATAGCCGAGACTCTTGTGGTCACTGAACACCTCGAATTTCGTGCCATACAGGTAGTGCCTCCAAATCTTAAGGGCGAACACCACAACTGCCAATTCGAGATCGTGGGTGGGGTAATTCTGCTAGTGTTGCCGAAGTTGCCGAGAGGCATAAGCCACCACCTTTCCCTGTTGCATCAATACACAGCCGAGACCCTACTTCGAGGCGTCACAAAATACGTCAAAAGCTTTGGTCGGATCGGGAAAAATTAACACGGGCGAGCTCGTCAACCTTTTCTTTAGCTCTTGAAAGCTCTGTTCGCACACGTCGGACCACTGATAAGGGGTTTCCTTCCTGGTTAACGAAGTCAATGGTAGAGCCAGTTTAGAGAATCCTTCAATGAATCTCCTGTAATATCCTGCAAGACCGAGAAAACTCCTGATCTCGGTTACCGAGTTGGGTCTCTCCCACTTAAGAACAGCTTCCACCTTAGAGGGATCAACTGCCACGCCTTGCTCGGATATCACATGGCCGAGGAAATGAACCTCGTTGAGCCTAAAGCTGCACTTAGAAAGCTTGGCGTAAAGTTCCTTGTCCTTTAAGACCTGCAACACCGTTCTCAGATGCTTCTCATGCTCACTCGGACTTCTGGAGTAGATGAGGATGTCGTCGATGAAGACTATCACAAACGAGTCTAGATAGGGTCGGAAGATCCTATTCATGTAGTCCATAAAGATGGCCCGTGCGTTGGTAAGTCCAAAGGGCATAACCACATACTCAAAGTGCCCATATCTCGTCCTGAAAGCTGTCTTCGGAATATCTTCATCTCGGATATGGATCTGGTGGTATCCTGATCGGAGGTCAATCTTAGAGAATACCGACGCTCCCTTAAGTTGGTCTAACAAGTCGTCAATCCGAGGGAGGGGATATTTGTTCTTCACCGTTACCGCGTTGAGCTTTCTATAATCAGTGCACATTCTGAGGCTACCATTTTCTTTTTAACGAACAGGATCGGAGCTCCCCAAGGTGACACGCTTGGTCGGATTAGCTTTTTGGCCAAAAGTTCTTCCAGTTGTTTCTTAAGCTCTTCTAGCTCGGGCGGTGCCATTCTGTACGGAGCAATTGAGATCGGGCCAGTTCCCGGAATAAGGTCTATACTGAACTCTACTTCTCTTCTCGGTGGTAAGCCAGGCATTTCGTCTGAGAAAACCTCTGGGAATTCTCCGACTACAGGAATTCGGTCTAAGGTCGGTTCCTCTGTTGTCTCTAACTTCGCAACAGAAGGGCCACTAAAGATTACGGTCTTTTCTCGGCAATCGAGCAGGACATGGTGTTGAGACATCCAGTCCATGCCGAGGATAATATCTAGCTTGGTTAAGGATAGGCAAATCAAATTGACTTTAAACTCTCTGCCTAATACTTGGATAGGACACTCTAGACATATTTTAGAAGTGATTACAGAAGAATTGGTTGGGGGTAGAGATGAATAGTTTGTAAGGCATTTCTATTGGGGATAGTTTTAGTCTGTTCATACAGTCAAGGGAAATGAAGGAAAGTGTGGCTCCACAATCAAATAACACAGCACATGTGATGCTGTTTACTTGACAAGTACCTCGGATCAGCTCGTCAGCATCAGTCACTTCTTCACCGTCCATGGTGTAAACTTTGCCTCTCCGCATTGGTCGGTTAACACCAGCCTGTTGTGCCTTTGCCACATTGACCTCTTCCTTCACAATGCTCTCGGTACACTGAGCTGCAAAATGACCAGGCTTGCCACATCGGAAACAGGATCCTCTTGCTCTGCTCGGATCCAGACTCCAACATTCTCCCCTGTGCTGCCTTCCACAATGTTGACATATCGGATAGGGGCCAGGAACAACCACCATCTGACCACCACCCCTTGGAGCTTCTGACATTCTGGAGCTCGGATTCACATAGGGAGCAGATCTCTGAACAGCTCCCTTCCTTCTGATCGACCCAACTGCTTTTTGTGCCGACCTGCTCCTCTTTCCGTCAGCTTTCCTCTTGAGCCCCTTCTCATAGGTGCTAGCCATGTTCACCAATTGCGAGAGATTAGCCACGTTCTGATATTCGAATGCGAGCCGAATATCGTCACGGAGACCAGACTCAAACTTGATGCACTTGGTACGTTCATCGGCATCTCTGTAGCTTCCTGAGTAGCGGATCAAATCCTCGAACTGAGCGGCATATTCCCCGACACTCAAGTTCCTCTGCTCCAACATGAGGAAAGCAAGCTCCTTCTCTCTCCTGACATCCTCGGGAAAGTACTTTCCGAGGAATCGAGCTCGGAACAAATCCCAAGTAATGGCTTCATTAGCCGCTTTCAGTCCACGGCTTTGCTGCTCCCACCAGTGCTCGGCTTCACTAGCCAGCACAAACTCGGCCAACCTCACCCTGTACTCATAGGGCGGTTGCAGAGATCGGAAAATCTTCTCAATGTCCTGGAGCCATCTCTGAGCTCCATCAGGATTGTAACCTCCTTCGAACCGAGGTGGTTCGTTCTTCCGAAATCGGCTCATCCAGTCGATCTCGACCGGAGCCGGAGGTTGAGGCTGAAGGGCTGCAGTTGCAGCTGCTGCGGCTGCGGCGATGTTCTGAGCGAGGTTCTCAGCCTGATTCTACTGAGCCTGCGCTTGGTTCTGCTGTAGTTGAACCAGAGTTTCCAACACAACAGCAATTCGGTCGTTATCAGCTCGTCTCCCAGCCATGCTGCTCGGTCATGGAGAGAAAGCCAATTAACTTCCGAGTAATCAAGTAAATATATATATAAACATATCTACCTATGAGATCTATTGTCTAACTTAGACTTCTAGACTGTACTTATTTGTCACTCTTTTGGTGAGTAACCACTGAAGTCCTTTGCAACTCCAATAGGCCGAGGAGAAACTGCTCTGATACCAAAAATATAACACCCTATACAATAATTACCCTTAAATACCCCAAAAATTAGGATTCAAAATTTCTTTTAAAGGAAACGAATATAATAAAGTACCAAAATAATTGTTCCTTCCATTAATACCAAAATACATCAGAGTTAATAAAGCGGAAGACTTAAATACATCAAATACATAAAGTATAAGTTTAAGTACATTCAGTTCGGTCATTCAAAATACAAATCAGTGTTTTAGATCGGCCCAACTGGCCGAGACCCCATCAGCTATCCGACTCTAAGTGACTTACTCTCCCTGTGAGGGAGAGTGAACCTGCTCGGCCGGGAACTGCGTCTGCTCGGGCTCAGTACCTGAAAAATGGTAAGGAGGTGAGCATTACACAGAACTTAAGTAAGCAGTTTCTAAAATGCCGTACCGAACTACCAAGCCAAGCACAAGTAGACAGTTAGCATATAATAACAAGTAATCAAACCACATGCATACATCATCATTCAGCTCGGTTCACATCGTACAACATCAATTAGCTCAGCTCACATCCTACCATCTAATTTAGCTCGGCTCACATCATAACCTAGTTTATCCATTGCCTATTAGCTATACCTCGGCACATCCTACAGATTCCCCTTATACTCTTTCCATAAATTTTACACTCGGCATCTCGGCCACTATCCTCTTACCTCAGTAACCATCTCTATCTCGGAGTCATTACTCATTAATCCATTTTCACATAGTTTACAACCTTTTACTCTTCTCGGATGCATACACCCAGTGCATGTCTTACACCATTTAAAGTCGGATGTCGGAGTGTCCATAACTGCGAGTACCCAGTACCCGTCTTACAGCTGCACATACCCGGTATGCGTCTGACGCGATCAATGCACGCACCCAGTACGCGTCTTCTATGACCAGGAGCACTACCGCCGATCATTCTATGGAGTAAGGAGTGTCCATAACTGCGAGCACCCAGTACTCGTCTTACAGCGGCGCATCTCGGTGACTTACGCGATCAATGCACGCACCCAGTACGCGTCTGCTATGACCAGGAACACATCCCACCGATTCCGTGCTCGGAACCTTGTGTGAATCATAACTGCGAGTACCCAGTACCCGTCTGACAGCTGCACATACCCAGTATGCGTCTGACGCGATCAATGCACGCACCCGGTACGCGTCTGCTATGACCCGATCACACAACCATTTCTCTTTTATTCCTCTTATCCTTTTAACCATTTTAGTTCGGCCTATCTCGGCTCAACCTCTTAGTCTTTTTAACCATTTATTTAGCTCGGCCTCTCTCGGCTCAACCCTTTAACCATTCCCCTTTTCCCTTAACCTTTCTCATTATCTGACTTATTACTCTATCTCCCCTACTATCCATATTTACCATTTTCTCAACCCATTCGCAACCTCTCCCAGCTCGGCCCAGCTCGGCCACAGATATAAATAACAAATATCAAAGCTCATAAACATTTACACAACAAAGTTCATAAACACCTATACAACAACAACAATAAAGATAAAAGCATTCAACCAATCCATCATGTAAATACCAACATATAGCATAAACCAATATTCCTCCCTACTTCAATCTCATGTTTCTAGTTCATTCATTAGTTCCCTTTACCCTTTTTACATCTTCTTTCTATCATTAACCTATATCCATTCCCTAATCTACACCCACTCTTAGTACCCTTTATGAACACCCTAGAAACCCAAACTCAAGTAGAGGTAACACTCACTTCTTACCTCAAACCGTGAGAGATAAGAGTTGAGAGCTTGAGAATGGCTTCCTTGGCCTTGACCTTGTGAGCTTCACACCCCTTGAATCCTTTCCTCCAAGCTGCCACGAGTTCCTTCAAGCTACACACTAGCTCCACGACGGTCCAGGGACTTCAGAACGGAAGAGAGGACGACAGAAAGGAGGTTTCCGGTTGGTGGAAGAGAGGGAGAAAGAAAGTATGTTGGTGCTGGGATTTTTCAGAGAGAAAGAGAGAGAGACGTAGGAGAAAGAGAGAATGAGGAGGCAAAGTGTGTTATGGGTGTATTTGAATTTTCTTTTATTCATTTGAGGGAAACATTTGTGTGGTCCTCATTGGAGGCTTCTTGGGGAAGCTAGAATGTGTGGACAGGATTCATTGGCTTCCAAAGGAAGCCATGAATAGTACATTGAAAGGGACCTAAAGCAATGATAGTGACATAAAGTGAATGACAATGACATAAAGTGAAGGATAGTACCGTACGAAAACCAAAGGGTCAACAGCTCCACATGAGCTAGCACGGAGGAGCTAGGACGTGTCGGCTCGGGTACGTCGGCTAGGATACTTCGGCTCGGTTTGTAGGAACAGCAGTAGTCCGAGCCTCCTTCTCGGATGATACTGTGAGGTGCGCTGAGGTCGGTTCATATGCACACAATCTCATCTAGCTCGGCCGGGGTCCAATGCTTACATACAAGGTCGGCCTATGCTTCCTATCACTCCATGACCCTTAAACAATTTCCACATCTTAATCCTATCCTTAAATAAATATTTATTTATATTATTTTATTATTAATTTCTAGGATGTTACAGATGGCTTCTAACTCTATGGCATACTTCTCAACTCCTATACTCATTTTGGCTATGTTTTTCCCTCATTAAACCCCAACTTATTCTTATTATTTCCATTAGTTTCACTTAAAATTATTCTAATTAAGTTTGGAACTAAAAATCGGGATGTTGCACTTCTTGGGTCCGTGTTTGGCATTATTGACAACGAAAGCTATGTTATTTGGATATTACTGTTTAAGTATTACTATTCAGTATCACTTTGTGTCTTGGAAAGAATATGTAAAATTCTATTATTGCGACTATGCTTGTTGCTCATATTGGCTAGCTACTTTTTCGAACGTACAAAAAATGATTCTGCAGTTAATGATTATTCGTGGGTTTGAATGTACTCTCAGGAGTAGCTTGTGGATTAAGTTCTTATTGAGTAATTTATGATGGATTTGGTTGCTAAGCAAATGTGTGCAATCAGGCGTGGGCAAAAATTCTTTAACCATGTGTCAAAATAAAATAGAACTCTAATAAAAAAATGAGTTGGACAGGGAGGTACAATAAAGTGGTGCTTATTGTTTTGATTTGACACATTTTATTTGTAGAAACTATGTTGGTAAGGAATTTATAACGATATTTTTATTAAACTTGATCTATACCAAATTCATTTAAGTAATCTATCTATATTTTTATTTGATTTCAAACTTTACACGTAAACAAATTTGATAAAAAATTATTCTTTATTTTTTAATAAATTATGCATTTTAAACCAATTTCTTTTGAAGAACCTGATTTAATTTTTTTCTTTTCAGAAATATACCTCCCTTCTCCTAAACTTAAACTCTTCTTTCTCTTACTTTCTCCTCATTCTCTTATGCATTTTTTTTAACCTCATCTATTTGCAATGCTTGCCAATATCAATATACCAAATAACTATTTTAATTAATAAACAAAACCAATTATAAAACTAATTATAGATTTCAAACAATTTATCAATGCACAATATTACTATACAAATTTATATCACTCTTAATACAATTTATCAATTTCAATTTATTTTCTGCCACTCTCAATACAAATACTACAGATACGAATTCTTCATAAAGATAATTTTAATATTATTCATTTTTTCCACCAAATTTTACAAATTATTTCTTTTACAACCCAATTTTTGCTAACAATATTTTTATACATAATTTTTTCATATCTTATTATTATATTCTTTTTGTTACGACCCGTCCTGAGGACGGGTAGTATTCTGATATTGATCAATGTGTATGTGAGAATTGAGGATGGAATAAAAAACTTCATTATATTGTGCATAATTTTTTATTCAATTTTTATTTTCGAAAATTGTTGTTTCTGAAGAATTTTTCCGTCACAATTTTTTGCTATTTTCTTTGTTATCATTTTCAACGAATTTTCAGTTGGAAATAATAGTTGTCTGATGAATTTTATTTTTTTTTTGGTAAATTAAAAAATTTAAAAAATACCAACTCACAAAATTTTAGCACTTACAAAAAGACCCAAAGCCACCTTCTAGGAAGGGTTCAATGGGTAATAATAAACAAAACAGACCCTAAAAAACAAATAAACCAAAAAACTAAATAAGAGCCAACACTCTGTGCAGAACCACTGAGCTATTACACCTGTTAACAACCCCAATCTTGTTCCTTATCCTCCCTGCCAATTCACGAAGCGCCACTCTGCTTCTTGCTGCTGGGCTTTCCTTCTTCAGCTGGAATCGGCGACGACACCGCTCCATCCAGATTTCATAAACCGCCGCCGCGAGCACAACTATAGCCACCTTCTTGTAAGTTTTGTCTTTTACTCCATAACTCACCCATCTTATCAAATTGCTGCATCTATATGAATTTAATTGCATGCACATCCAATTTGCCATAGAAGTAAGTAGATTCTTACTCCAATTGAACTGGAAGAATAGATGATCTCTAGATTCCTGATCTTGCTCACATAAGGGACATAGTGTCGAGTTTAGGCTCATGTAGTTCTTCAACCGATCACATGTATTAAGTCGATTAAGCAACATCAACCATACAATAAAGCAATGTTTAGGCATGGAAAATGAGTTCCAAGCCACTCTGATGAGCCAAAATCACAAAAAATCTGATGATTTTGTGTCAGTTGGAAATTTGTCAGAAAAAATATCGTTTCCAATGACTTTTGGTATTACCGATAAATTTTGGCCATAAGTAATACCGGTATTTGTTGTTGTTGTTGTTGTAATATACAGTAGTAGCAATTTAGAGACTATGTAAATTATGAATTCTGTTACAAGACCAGTTAGTCAAATTGTGGTTTTGGAAAAAGAAAACATTGTATCTTAAACTTGCTTCTTTCCAAAGCTTTCCGCCCAAAAGGATATCAGCTTATCATCGAGGACTCTTTTACACCCTTTTTTTGTTCTAAGGCCAAAGATACCTTTGAAATTTTGTATGAAACTGATATTCAAAGGGTCGTCTAGTGGTAGGGAGAAATCCCAACCAAGGAGAATTACCACAGAATTAGAGGAATGCAACAAAAATCACAAAGAAAAGATTGTTGAGCAACGCTCAGGTTTTTTTCATATATCTTCAAAAAAGAAATACATAGGATACTTAAAGATGATAACCAAAGGAAAATATCTCCCCCTATAGTCAAGGAGAGTCGTACAAGTGTCAACAATCTAAACAAAGGATTATTCTAGAAAAGTTTAAATGCCCACATGGGCTACTTCTTTGTAATAATAAAGTCCTTAAACCGGTCTGGCAGCTTTGAGACACGAATGGGCCTATGTGTATCCTCCAGCCCATCATTACTTCCCCCTGAAACAATAACCTTGTCCTCAAGGTTTGGGCTAGCAGCAACCAAAGTGGGCCGAAGTGGAGACGGGTCGGGTGGAAGAGGCACCAAATCCATGGAGCAATCTGGAACCGATGAGTCAGCAACATTGGATTCCTTGGAGATAAGGTGAGATTGTTGATAAGGATCCAAGGGTTGAGAAGTGACCGATCCCAACACATCCAACGGTGGGTAAAGAGCTGCAGGTGTTGTGGGAAACTCAATTTGAAGTGGGGAGTTGTCAACGCGTGGAATAGCACTCGAGCAGTCATTGGTTAGGGAAGAGGCAAGTGAGTTGGAAATATCAGAGGTTTTGAAAATCTCCCCAACGATAACATTTGAAACATTAAAAGAGCCATCAGTTTGCTTCTCATCACTTTTCCCCTTTCCATTTATGCTATCCACCACGTCATTTCTTTCTAATTCTCCATTCTTGTTGTTGAGTTCCCAAGCAAACCTTGTAGGAACGGCGGTGTTTTCCCAGTCACTACTATCCTCTGGTTCATCACTGTCAGTTGCAAGGGCCTGAGGAAGAGGAATGAACTATGCAAGCGGGTCTCCATGGAAGCGGCGAAGGAGAGAGACATGGAAAACTGGATGAATACGGTTGTCAGGGGGTAGATTTAGCTTGTATGCTACAGCACCTATGCGAGCGAGGACACGGAAAGGCCCATAGTATCGTTTTGCAAGCTTATGAACTGTGCGGCGGAACAAGGAGTGCTGCCGATAGGGCTGCAACCGGAGAAGCACCCACTCACCCTCTGTAAAGGTCAGATCTTGTCTATTTTTATCTTTCTATTCTTTCATTCTCTGCTGAGCCGGCAAAAAGTTGGCCTTTAAACGAGCCAAAATCTCTTTCCTTTGACACAGAGTTGCATCTAGTGAGGTATTTTTAGTGGAGCCTTGGATATAATCAGGAATGGATGGAGGTTTCCGACCAAACAGGGCTTCAAAAGGAGACATCCCAATGGCCGAATGATATGAGGAGTTATACCAAAACTCCGCTAGATGCAGGAATCAGAACCAACGCCGTGGCTGCTCACCGGCGAAGCAGTGCAGATAAGTTTCGAAGGAGCGGTTTACCACCTCGGTTTGACCATCAGACTCGGGGTGATAGGAGGAACTGAAACGGAGTTGGGTGCACTGAACTTTAAACAACTCACGCCAAAACTTGCTCAGGAAGAGGCTATCTCTGTCGGAGACAATGGATCTTGGAATGCCATGCAACCTACAGATCTCGGAGGAAAACCGGGAGGCGAGGCTGGTGGCTGTGAAGTTCGGTGGCAGACCCACAAAGTGATTGGACTTAGTGAAACGATCCACAATGATCCAGATGGTGGAATGGCCACAGGAAGAAGGAAGTCTGGTGATAAAATCCATGGATATGTCTTCCCATGCTTGTTGAGGACAAGGTAATGGACTTAACAACCCTTATTTTTTTTTGGTAAATATTTGTTGTGTTGACAATTCCTACACTTCTGAATAAACTCTTTGGTGTCCATGTACATGCCTGGCCACTGAAAGGAAGCACCAAGTCGAGCAAGGGTAGGTTTAAGGCTTGAATGCCCAGCTGTTGGAGACATATGGAACTCCTGCAACACGGTGTTACGCCAGTCAGCTCTGTCAGGTAAAAATAAACTGCCCTTGTAATAGAGAAGACCATGAGAGCTAGAATATAACTCTGAATGGGAAAGACTGGTTTTAATCAATGCTACCCCTTCCTCTGATGTATAAAACTCTCTGAGCATGGAAAGCAGTGCTGAAATAAGAGAAGAGATTGCCAACAGTAACAGATCCTCAGGCGGATGGCAATGGGACAAGGCATCAGCAGCTCTATTCTCCTTCCCAGGTCTGTAATAGATCTCATAATCAAACCCTTGTAGTTTCGTAGCCCATTTCTGCTATTCTGGTGTCTGGTATGCTTGGGTCATTAAATGTTTTAGGCTCTGTTGGTCAGTAAAAATACGAAATCTTTTGCCAATGAGATATTGACGCCATTTCTTAACTGCCTCTGTGACAGCATACATTTCATGGACATAGGTGGAGGCGGCTTGCATGCGGTTGGAGAGTTTCTTGGAGAAGAAAGCAATTGGGTGACCATGCTGGGAAAGAACAGCGCCAATAGCAATACCCGAAGCATCAGTTTCTACATGAAAGTCTTCATCAAAATTGGGCAAGGCTAGCATAGGGGTAGTGGTCATTAGTTGTTTCATATTTGTAAAAGCTGCCTCTGCTGCAGTATGCCATGTAAAAGCACCCTGTTTTAAAATATCGGTGAGAGGAGCGGCGTGTGTGGCGTAGTGACGAACAAATCGTCGATATAAGCCGGTGAGACCAAGGAAGCCCCTCAAATCCATGAGAGAACGTGGGCGAGGCCAATCCAAACTCACATTTATTAAGTTTAGCATAAAATTGGTTAACAAGTAACAAATTTAAAATTAAATGTAAATGAGCTAAATGGTCATGGAGATTGGGGCTGTAAATAAGAATGTCATCAAAGAAAACCAAAACAAACCGCCGTAGATAGGGTCGCATCAAATCATTCATGGCTGCCTGGAAGGTGGCTGGAGCATTTGTGAGGCCAAAAGGCATCACTAAAAACTCATAATGGCCATCCACATTGCGGAAGGCTGTTTTGTGTGTATCTTCGGGTACCACCCGAATCTGATGATAACCTGAACGTAAATTAATTTTTGTGAAAATTGTTGCATTTCCTAACTCATCAAATAATTCATCCATTGTAGGAATAGGAAATCGGTCTTTAATGGTAATGGAATTAAGGGCGCGGTAATCCACACAGAAACGCCAAGAGCCATCTTTTTTACGAACCAGTAAAACCGGGGATGAGTATGGGCTAGTACTAGGGACAACAATGCCCTCCTGTAACATGTCAGAGAGGATGGTAGACATGGCTTCTTTTTGAGAGTGAGGACATCTGTACGGTTTAACGTTAACAAGGTGGGCTTGGGGTAAGAGGGTAATGTGGTGATCATGAGGTCTTGTGGGAGGGAGGCCATGTGGTCTAGAGAAAACATGGTGAAATTCTTCCAAGAGGGCGAGGATATCAGGGTGTAGGTTGGTGGGAAAGGTAGGGGTGTGTCCAGGGAAAATAGTGTGTCCAAGGTAGGAGTTTGGGCTGATGGTGGTGGTTCAAAGAAGATGATAGTATGGAGTTGGGAAATGTTGTGCATGTGAAAGAGGCGTTGAATTTGGTGTAGGGAAGCTTGGGTAGGGTTGGGCAAGGGTTGGCCAGTGAGAGTCACGGTGGTGCCATTCTGTTGAAATGACATGGATGGTACTGAGAAATCAGAAGTAATTGGCCCTAAAGTACGGAGCCAATAATCCCCAAAACAATATCTGCTCCCTATATATCCAGTAGGTAAAAGGGTATATGAAAAGTATTGTTAAAAATACAGAGGGGGGTATTAGCACACAGCCCTGCACAAAAGATATGTTCACCATTTCCAACCATGACAGGAAAGCGGGGTGTTGGTGAGATAGGAAGTTGTAAAAATTTAGCAAGTGTGGGCCTCATAACATTGTGAGAACTGCCTGCGTCAACCAAAACTGTCACAGTATGGCCATCAATTGTCCCGGAAAATTTAAGTTTGCATGGGGAAGGGTGACCCTGTAAGGCATGCACCGATAGCTGGAAATGGATAGGGTCGGGGTCAATAGGGTCCACCTCGGCAGAGTGAGGTTCTTCTTTGAATGTCTCAGATGGGTCATCCACTAATAATAACAGAAATTGCTTGGGTTGATAGCGGTGACCTTGAAAATACTTTTCATCGCAATTGTAACATAACCCTTGTGCACGTCTTTCATGCATTTGGTTAGCTGTCAGTTTTTTTATGGGTAGTGTAGTGGAGGGTTTAGGTAACAAAGGAGGAGGTGAAGATAGCGTGGTAGAGGGCTTGGGAACAAAGGGTAAGTTGGTGGAGTGTTGAATGGGTGAGGAAATGGGGGAAGGGGTGGGACTTGTGAAATGGGGGCGAGGAGTGAAGGTTCTGGTGTCATTTAATTTGCTTTCAACTAATTTAGCTAAGCCAATAGCTTGACACACAGAGTAAGGTCGAAAAATATCTAACTCACGAGCAATAGCAGGATTTAAACCAGATAAGAAACAATTAAGGATAACCTCAGGGGATAGGCCAACAACCTGATTGCACAATATTTCAAACCGCGTTTGGCAATCTGCCACTGTTGAGATTTGCCGAAGCTTGAATAGTTCGGCCTGGGGGTTGTCATAAGAAGAGGGCCCAAACCGAATCTGTAATGCTCGTGTAAATTCGTCCCAGGTCCCCAGCAAATGGTTTGTGTACTGGTAACGGTACCAGCCTAATGCTTCACCTTGAAAAGCAAAGGACGCTAGCTCAATCCTCTGGTCCAGAGGGATCTGGTACAGTCTAAAGTACTGTTCTGCATGAAAAACCTAGTCCAAGGGGTCTTTACCATCAAATGGTTGGAGGGACAGTTTAGGGGTTTTAGGATAAGGGTGTGGGGGTGTGGAAGTACGGCTAGAGTTAGGATGGGAAAAACCAGGGGGAGGGTGTGGAGGAATGGTGAGGGAATTGAGCTTATCCAACATTACGGCCATGGCTTGGGTGAGAGATTCGTGGTTCATGGACATGGAGTGTTTCAGCTGATCCTGCCGAAGGGAGAGCTCGGTGTGCATGGCCGAGACACGGTCATTAATGGCAGAAACAGCCTCATCGGAAGGTGGGGAAGGCGAAGTGGGAGGCATGGTAAACAAATGAAAGCACCAAATTGGTAGGGAGAAATCCCAACCAAGGAGAATTACCGAGAATTAGAGGAATGCAACAAAAATCACAAAGAAAATATTGTTGAGCAACGCTCAGGTTTTTTTCATATATCTTCAAAAAAGAAATACATAGGATACTTAAAAGCCTTAACCGAACATCAAACATAAGCTTAACTTATTACAAATTATGTTTAAGTCAAAGATGATAACCAAAGGAAAATATCTCCCCCTATAGTCAAGGAGAGTCGTACAAGTGTCAACAATCTAAACAAAGGATTATTCTAGAAAAGTTTAAATGCCCACATGGGCTACTTCTTTGTAATAATAAAGTCCTTAAACCGGCCTGGCAGCTTTGAGACACGAATGGGCCTATGTGTATCCTCTAGCCCATCATCTAGATACACCTGCTTTTTTGTTTCCTAACTTTCTATTATTTTTTCAAAAATAATACTCCCACCATCTCATAATTATGATAAAAAAAATACACAAACTTATCATATTCATGATTGAATAAGTAAGGAAAGACACATCCAGTTACAAAAAAAAATGATGATGTAATAATTTTTAAACTTTTATTGTTACCTTTTAATCCTCTAAACATTTATTGAAAATTAGCTTAATACGTATGTATTAAATGTAATGATATATAAATTTGTATAATATCAATTTTTAATTAATAATGAATCATCATACATTACATTCAAAAGATATTCTCTTATTTTCGTTGATTTGTTTAATTTTTATCAAGATAATGGGAGAAATGGAATATTATTTTAGGATTTTAAGACTTGATTAAATAATTTTTTAATGATATCTTTATTCATTTATCATTATTGTATTAATTATACTTGTGTTTTTCTCTCTTAATTACTACGTCATCATAAATAAGATGTTTTAATCAAATGTATAAAAAGATTTACTTCAATTTATAATTTCTTATTCTTTATGCATTATTTTTATATCCGTTCAAGTGAAAAGGGATTCGATGCGAGGCGTGCCAGTTCGCCAATTCGGATGAACACGAGTCGAAAACGGGAATGGAAATATCAAGCGATTGTGGGATTCGACTGATTAAATGGTAATCTTGCGTCGCGATTGAGCTATTTTTTTTGTCTTTTTGGTATTATCTTGGCAAATACGTAGATGAGCTTGGGAAAACATAAATGACGAGAAAGTAAATCGATAGAAATGTAAAGGGAAAAGTGGTAAAGTGCAGGAACGTAAAGGTTAAAGCTGTAAAAATGCGCGAATTTAAAGGTGCTGAAAACGTAAAGGCAGGATTTAAAAGTGCAGGAAAGGTAAAGGAAAATGAAAAGGTTGCATTGAAATCGTAAAGTGCTGGGAATGTAAAGTGGTTATTACAATGGCATTTTCTTCGTTAATCTGCTTGCGGTGAGATGTTCGAATGATTACCAATGTGTCAACCCCGATTACAAACAAGTAATTACCTATTTATAGTCCTAAAAATCAACTACCCTTACACTATATTATTGGGCACGTTCTGCATAACCGTAGCAGCCACATCCTAACTAAGCAACTAGCCACAAAATAACTACCCACGACGCAGTTTGTTCGTTTGTTCTCCTTTTGCCACGTGTCTTCGGTAGTCTTCGATATTTCTTCTTCGACAAGCATCTTCCCACAACTGAAATAAAGCAACTTTGAAACTCTTGGGATTTTTACACAAGTCCTTTGCCAGCTTTGTCGAAGTGACATCCTCCTGCCTTTTGGGCTTATAGGATCCCTGTCGACACCAAGCTCCTTTTGACAAGGTGTCAACCTCTATTGAATTATTCCCCCTAGTCGATTTTGATGACGTAATTACTGACTTAGCCATGATTTTGGCCATCAACCTAGCCAGTGATCATGTTACAATCTTTCCCGAGGGATTATCCATAAAGGACTTTTCTTTTCTCTCTTAAAATGGAAAGATACCCAAAGCTTTTCCTGGGAAAAGGTTTCAACTTTGAGTTACAAAAGACTCCTAGGTATCACCTAAACTAGTATTTCAACTGGAGTGTGCCCTTCATCTAGGCTTTTCATCTCGGCTTCAAATACAAGAGGTGATCCCTATGTAATCTCATGTGTTTAATCTTTCACCATTAATAGGGAAAAGTGTAACACCTCTAATTTTCGTCTCTCAAATAATAGGTTAATTAATTATAATAATAATTTTATAATTAATTAAGTTTATTAGAAGTCTTTATTTTTGTACATTATGTGCTTTAAGATATATAAGAATATGTGAATATATTTTTATATATTAAATTTGTACAAAAATATTAGTTTTGCAATTCAGTCCTTGGGGTAGGACCTAATTGCAATATTGAAAAGGTTTTTGGAGGGAAGTTAATTAAAATATAATTTTTTGAAAATTTTCATCGTGGTAATCAATTATCACGACTAGATAATTGATTACCGTCGTGCAGAAAACCCAGGTTGAGTACGTTTGATGACTCAACGCTCATTGAGACCCAAATTAACCAGTTTAATGACACGAAATCGTCTCTAATGGTAGTGGAAAACGCATGTCTTCGTGCATGAGAGCCCAATTTGTCTATATAAGGATTGGAGTTGATAATTTTGGCTCATTTTTGCTTGTGTTGGTCTGAGAAGCACGAATTAGGGTTGTAACACCCTATCTTAACTAATATTCTAATTACCCAATTTAGTTAGTGACTTAAAAATTTATTTTTAAAACCATTTTAGCTTGTAAAAATCTCTATCAAATCGGATAGAGTTTCCTTTGTTTTATGGACATTCCAAAAATAAGAGTTCATCTTGAAAACCTGTAATAAATATTTTCATATAATCAACAGTATGCCAGCAGGGCAAAATATAATATAGTGCGTCACAATACATCATTTCCAAAATAACAAAAAGATTATAAAATAGTTTTAGTCCCCAAAGGATAATACATCGCATGTATATACATCAAAGGCCAAGTTTGCAATTCTCGGACCCACATATTATCGCGACCCTAATATTCACACTCCACGTTGTGGAGTGTGCCCCTGCTCGGCCACGACTAGTGCTTGCTCCGCTTCGGTACCTGTAAAAGTATATCAAGAAGGGTAGCATTACACAGAACTTAAAAATAAAGCTTCTACAAAAGCATACTAACAAACCAAGGACCTACCCTAACCCATACTATCCAAATTATATACTAATTCAATTTCCTTTTATACAACTCAACCTTTCCTTATCCTTTCAATTTCATGATTTCCCTATGCCTTTCTAGTCTTTCCATTCCATTCCATTCTTTCGCGCACCTTTCGGTGGGTTCTATTATCATTTGTTCGCACACCACGAGGGCGGGTCTTACTCACATTTACACACACCATATAGGCGGGTCCATAACGTACATAATCACGCTCCCTTAGGGAGGGTCCATAATTCACACTCCATTATAGAGGGTCCTATTATATATTTCAATCCACTCCTTTCGGAGGGTCCATAACATGCATCTATCCACTCCTCTATGGAGGGTCCATATACATACGCATATCCACTCCTTTATGGAGGGTCCATTATTCACGCTCCGTTATGGAGGGTCCATTTATATACACGCTCCGTTATGGAGGGTCCATTTATATACACGCTCCGTTATGGAGGGTCCATTTATATACACGCTCCGTTATGGAGGGTCCATTATTCACGCTCCATTATGGAGGGTCCATTTATATACACATATCCACTCCTTTATGGAGGGTCCATTATTCACGCTCCGTTATGGAGGGTCCATTTATATACACGCTCCGTTATGGAGGGTCCATTCATATACACGCTCCACTTTGGAGGGTCCATTCATATACTTTCACACTCCACTTAGGGAGGGTCCTTATAAATTTATGCCTATTCTCGCTTCCATTTGGAAGGGTCATTCATACACTTTCACATATACGCACTCCCTTTGGGAGGGTCCTATATACATACACCATTATACACATCATATTCATCTTTTCACATTTCTATATACACACCTAGATAGGTGGGTCCTTCTTACATTATCAATACAGTTCCATTGTTCAATTATTCCACTCACTATTAATCCATTCATTATTTAATTTCCTTTCAATTTCATTACAAGCTTTAGCACTTTTTCCCCATTTTAGTCACAAATACCCTTTCCGTTATTAATTCACTTTCATACACATTTATTAATCACATTATTTATTTAGCACAAAATTGACATTTTCCCTTAGCATACATTCATCATTCTCTCTTAGCGTACATTTTTCTATACCTTCCATATTTATTATCCATCATCTCCCTAAATTAAAACCAGTCTATCACTAACACTTTTCTCTTTTCTTTACCTACCTCTTAATTATCCCTTTATTGTCATATTTCATTTCTACCATAAATTTCTATATCTTTTCAAGTATACCACGAGTTTCTATTTATTTTCACTCTATTATCCACTCTTAATTCCTTTATAATTTCCCTATGATTCGTCAACTTGATTATTCTCATTACTCCCTAATTTAATATCCACTTAGTCCATCATTCCCTTCTATCCATTATCATTTATATACTTGTTCTCCTACATTACACTAGCTTCTATTCCTATTCCCTACTAATTATTTCATTTATTTCCATTATCAACTACCCTAAGGTTTTGTGCTCCACTCATTCACTACCCCTAGCCATCACTATAACTAAAGAGAATCTATTTCCTAAGCTAAGGTAATACGAACCCTCTTACCTCAAATCCAAATAAATATAAGAGTTCCTTGAGGAGAGAGAGAGGTCCTATATGATGATTCCTTAGCTTGAAACTTGAGAAAAGCTTGAACCCTAGAGGAGATTAAATACAACTTTCATGAGCCAAAAAGAATTGGAAAGGATTCATAACTTGATATAGGATTTCACTTACCCAATTTATGTTGAGTTTGAAAATCCAAGAGGGAGAAGAGAGGCAATTCGTGAGGTAGAAGGAGGAGAGGGAGGAAGTTTTCAACCCATTTCCATGAAGCTTGCTTGGTGGGTTTGATGATTTTGGGTTTGATTTGCCCAAAGATCAAGTGTATGTGAGAAGAGGATGATGAAATTGTTCTTGAACTTGAGAGAAAATGGTGAGGATGATGGGATGATGTTGGTGTTGGAGTGTGAGGGAATGATGTGCCATTGATGCCTTATTTGGTTGCCATAAAGCCAGCACCATCGTGTGGCTGAAAATCAAACTTTGGCCCCAAGTTTTGGAATGGACGCACCAGATCTGATCTGGTGTGCGTCGCTCGCTTGGGCGAGCTTATCACTCGCTTGGGCGAGTCTTGGCACCAGCTGGTGCGCCTGATGCGTGCGGCTGGTGCGTGTGGTGGGAGTTCTGGCGCGCCAACGCGAATCTGGTGCGTGTGGTGCGGATTTGCGCTCGCCTGGGCGAATTGGTGCCTCGCCTGGGCGGGTTTTTCATTGTCTGGTGCACCAATGAACATTGCACCCGCCTGGGCGAGCTGGAAGCGCGCCTGGGCGAGAATCAGACTTCCAATCTTCGATTTCTCCGTAACTTTTTCGTCAACCGTCGGATCAGGTCCAAATTTTTAGACAAGCTTCTCAATCCCCTAAACTTCACATCCAACGGTGGAATTTACTTTCTTAGCATCCTATAAGAAATTTCTAATTTTCTCTTTTCGGTCGATTTCTAACATCGGAAACGCCGATTTAACTCCCGATTTCGCTTAGTTAATTTCGCTCGAAGCTACCATTGCCTTCTATACAACCCCTAGTACTCAAAATGGCTGCTCACCTTGCTCACAAAATTCGTTAAGCAATTAATCTACCCATTCCCTACACTTTAAACCTATTAATTTATTAATTATGCTTGGAATTAAATTAGGGATGTTACAATTCTCCCCCACTTATTAGAATTTCGTCCCCGAAATTCCGTCCAATTCCTTCAATTGGAGAACCATCCGATTGGAAACTTTCTACAATTATATTCCTTAATTCCGTCGCTCCCACTTGTCTACACCTCACTCTGTGGTTACCTCGACAAGGATCTCTAAAGTTTCGTAAATAAGCTCTCCCCCACTTATTGTGGGCATACCCCTTCGTACCCGTATACCCTTAAGTTCTTGTACTCAATGGGAGTACGAATTCGAATCAAGCTAACTGATTTTTGTGTGGCTCCTTCACACAATTGTTAAGATTGGTTTCTCTTATGTTTGTCCGTTCAGGGATCTTGGTGAGATCCCGGGGGTTTTGAGTTACCAGAACCTACACTGGTTCCCACGAAAACTAAAGGCATCTTCCATGTAGTTTTACCTTATTCCCAAAGGATCTATGCTTGATTACACTACTACTGGCTGATAATATAGCTGGAGAGTCTTATCCTTAAGCTTCGTTGTGGGTCTGGTACTCGATTAGGCGTAAGGAATTTTGGGAAGAACACCATTCAAGTTAGTGTCTATCCCACTAATGGATCTGTGTATTTGCAGAATTCCTATCGCAATTAATTTCTCACTTTATTAAGAAGGTTGCCATGATATCGTCCGTTAATAGATGCAAAGATCGAGGCGACCAACCCCAATCTTACGTCCATTAACAGCACATCATCGGCGGTTTTGCTGATAGCATCATCATTTAACAAATGTAGGATCAGAGTGGTCAGTTCTAACCTTACATTCTATTAATCAACGACATTATCACGGAGTTTGGTTACTTTCTACTTGGCATTCAAAAACTTAGTACTTTATTCTTTCTGATTTCTCCCTTATATGTGGAGTTGTATCTATGTGTTTTTTTAGGTACTTTAAATTATACAGAGGTCAGGGGTCATGGCTCTAAGTAGCACACACTTTTCTAGGTTTTCTCTAAAAAGGTTCCTGATCATCGAATATCTTCACTTAAGACCCTTAGGGTATTTCTAATTTGGAGCAACTCCATTTCCGTTCAAGTAATTAAGGGACACATATAAGCATGTGGCTCGGTAATTAAACATCATCTCCCAAAGAGTATCAGAGACTCAGCGTTTACCTCAGTTCGGCTTGCCTGCATTCTTCGCTTCCTTCCTTTCCGAAGTGAGTACCTTTCCTCTCTGGATAGATCGTCTTGCACCTACTGGATGGGCTCTAGCTGTATTCACCTCTTTCTTCATAGCATTCTTGGGACAATTAGCAGCATAGTGTCCGGGTTGTCCGCACACAAAACAACTAAAACTTCTTCTAGTCTGGTTCCTAAACCAGCACTCTCCACCATGCTGCTTTCCACAATGTGAGCATGATGGAGGAGTATCCACAACAGTCTCACTCTTGCCCACAATTCTTGGGACTGCTGCCCTGTTGTGGGGAACAACATAAGGGCTTGACCTTTGAGTTGGCCCATCATTTCTGATTGGGCCACCTGCCTTCTGCCCACTCTTAACTTTCTCTTCCGCCCTGTACTTCCTACTCTTTTCATAAGTACTGGTCATATTAACCAGTTGGGACAGATTTGCAATGTTCTGATACTCAAAGGCCATCTTAATCTCCGAACGAAGTCCTGTCTCGAATTTGATCCATTTAGTCCTTTCATCAGCGTCTCTGTAGCTTCCGGCATATCGGATCAGGTCTTCAAACTTAGTAGCATACTCCCCGACGCTCATATTCCCTTGCACGAGCTGCAGAAAAGTTATCTCCTTCTCTCTGCGAACATCTTCAGGAAAGTATTTGCCCAGAAAACGATTCTTGAACAAATCCCATGTAATCGCCTGGTTGTTCGCCTCCAAACCCCTCCACATCTGTTGCCACCAATGTTCTGCTTCACTAGTCAACATATATTGTGCTAGCAGAACCTTCTGTTCCTCCGGTGGTGCCATAGTGTTCAGGATCTTTTCAATCTCCTGCAACCAAAGCTGCGCCCCATCGGGATTGAACCCACCTTCGAACTTTTGCGGATCGTTCTTTCTGAACCGCGCAAGCCAATCAATTGCAACTGGAGCTGGGTGCTGAGGATTCATTGCTGCCGCTGTGGCCGTTGCTGCTGCTGCAGCTGCTGCTGCTATGTTCTCCCCCTGGTTATGATGCACTTGCGCTATGTTAGCAGCCTGATCCTGTTGCATCTGTACCAGATGTTCCAGAATAGCGCGGATCCCGTCATTTTCGACTCGTCTACCAGCCATTCTGTTTAGTCATGCATAAGGCCGACAGTTAATGCTTATTAGCATAACTAATATTATAAACATCCTATCAATAGACTCTAGACTCTAAACTATAATTATCGATTACTCGCTCGGTGAGTAATCACTGGAGTAGCTCATAACTCCAAAGGCCGAGGGAAACTGCTCTGATACCAAAATGTAACACCCTATCTTAACTAATATTCTAATTACCCAATTTAGTTAGTGACATAAAAATTTCTTTTTAAAACCATTTTAGCTTGTAAAAATCTCTGTCAAATCGGACAGAGTTTCCTTTGTTTTATGGACATTCCAAAAATAAGAGTTCGTCTTGAAAACCTGTAATAAATATTTTCATATAATCAACAGTATGCCAGCAGGGCAAAATATAATATAGTGCGTCACAATACATCATTTCCAAAATAACAAAAAGATTATAAAATAGTTTTAGTCCCCAAAGGATAATACATCGCATGTATATACATCAAAGGCCAAGTTTGCAATTCTCGGACCCACATATTATCGCGCCCCTAATATTCACACTCCACGTTGTGGAGTGTGCCCCTGCTCGGCCACGACTAGTGCATGCTCCGCTTCGGTACCTGTAAAAGTATATCAAGAAGGGTAGCATTACACAGAACTTAGAAATAAAGCTTCTACAAAAGCATAGTAACAAACCAAGGACCTACCCTAACCCATACTATCCAAATTATATACTAATTCAATTTCCTTTTATATAACTCAACCTTTCCTTATCCTTTCAATTTCATGATTTCCCTATGCCTTTCTAGTCTTTCCATTCCATTCCATTCTTTCACGCACCTTTCGGTGGGTTCTATTATCATTTGTTCGCACACCACGAGGGCGGGTCTTACTCACATTTACACACACCATATAGGCGGGTCCATAACGTACATAATCACGCTCCCTTAGGGAGGGTCCATAATTCACACTCCATTATAGAGGGTCCTATTATATATTTCAATCCACTCCTTTCGGAGGGTCCATAACATGCATCTATCCACTCCTCTATGGAGGGTCCATATACATACGCATATCCACTCCTTTATGGAGGGTCCATTATTCACGCTCCGTTATGGAGGGTCCATTTATATACACGCTCCGTTATGGGGGGTCCATTTATATACACGCTCCGTTATGGAGGGTCCATTTATATACACGCTCCGTTATGGAGGGTCCATTATTCACGCTCCGTTATGGAGGGTCCATTTATATACACGCTCCGTTATGGAGGGTCCATTATTCACGCTCCGTTATGGAGGGTCCATTTATATACACATATCCACTCCTTTATGGAGGGTCCATTATTCACGCTCCGTTATGGAGGGTCCATTTATATACACGCTCCGTTATGGAGGGTCCATTCATATACATGCTCCACTATGGAGGGTCCATTCATATACTTTCACACTCCACTTAGGGAGGGTCCTTATAAATTTACGCCTATTCTCGCTTCCATTTGGATGGGTCATTCATACACTTTCACATATACGCACTCCCTTTGGGAGGGTCCTATATACATACACCATTATACACATCATATTCATCTTTTCACATTTCTATATACACACCTAGATAGGTGGGTCCTTCTTACATTATCAATACAGTTCCATTGTTCAATTATTCCACTCACTACTAATCCATTCATTATTTAATTTCCTTTCAATTTCATTACAAGCTTTAGCACTTTTTCCCCATTTTAGTCACAAATACCCTTTCCGTTATTAATTCACTTTCATACACATTTATTAATCACATTATTTATTTAGCACAAAATTGACATTTTCCCTTAGCATACATTCATCATTCTCTCTTAGCGTACATTTTTCTATACCTTCCATATTTATTATCCATCATCTCCCTAAATTAAAACCAGTCTATCACTAACACTTTTCCCTTTTCTTTACCTACCTCTTAATTATCCCTTTATTGTCATATTTCATTTCTACCACAAATTTCTATATCTTTTCAAGTATACCACGAGTTTCTATTTATTTTCACTCTATTATCCACTCTTAATTCCTTTATAATTTCCCTATGATTCGTCAACTTGATTATTCTCATTACTCCCTAATTTAATATCCACTTAGTCCATCATTCCCTTCTATCCATTATCATTTATATACTTGTTCTCCTACATTACACTAGCTTCTATTCCTATTCCCTACTAATTATTTCATTTATTTCCATTATCAACTACCCTAAGGTTTTGTGCTCCACTCATTCACTACCCCTAGCCATCACTATAACTAAAGAGAATCTATTTCCTAAGCTAAGGTAATACGAACCCTCTTACCTCAAATCCAAATAAATATAAGAGTTCCTTGAGGAGAGAGAGAGGTCCTATATGATGATTCCTTAGCTTGAAACTTGAGAAAAGCTTGAACCCTAGAGGAGATTAAATACAACTTTCATGAGCCAAAAAGAATTGGAAAGGATTCATAACTTGATATAGGATTTCACTTACCCAATTTATGTTGAGTTTGAAAATCCAAGAGGGAGAAGAGAGAGGCAATTCGTGAGGTAGAAGGAGGAGAGGGAGGAAGTTTTCAACCCATTTCCGTGAAGCTTGCTTGGTGGGTTTGATGATTTTGGGTTTGATTTGCCCAAAGATCAAGTGTGTGTGAGAAGAGGATGATGAAATTGTTCTTGAACTTGAGAGAAAATGGTGAGGATGATGGGATGATGTTGGTGTTGGAGTGTGAGGGAATGATGTGCCATTGATGCCTTATTTAGTTGCCTTATTTTGGACATGAAATTGACATGAAAAATTGGGGAAATTGGTCATAACATAAACTAGGATATGAGAGATTTAAAACAAGATATAGATGTCATGGATTGGCTGCATGGTTAGGCCGTACCAAGCTTTCAAAGTTAGCTTGATGAAATTAACTTTGCTGAAATCTGAAATTCAGCATAGTTTTGGCAAAGTTTGGCTTCAAATATCTCTTTGGTCCAGCCATGAAATTTCATGAAACCAATTTATTTAAAAACTAGGATATGAATATTAATGTTAGCAACATGATTTGTGAATTATAGAGGCCTGAGCTATTCATACGAACTTCACAAAGTGACCAACTTGAACTCAGATTTCAAATTCCAGAATTTCAAGAATATTTTTCTCTAACTTTGGTCCTTTCGTTCAGCATGCTCAGGGACTCAAATAACACGAATCCATATGCTAACCATTCTTTGCCATGAGGAGAGTAAATAGAAACAAGAAGGAGGTAAAGAGGGTGACCTAGCTTACCACACGACTGCTGCAAAGTTGGTGTGTGGAGAATTCTGGTTTCAGCTTCCAAAATCAGGATTTTCAGATTCAAACACCTAGCTTTGCAAGGCTGTGCAGAGTCGTGGTAATCGATTACCAAGATCTGTTAATCGATTACCTCGCTTAAAATTGGTCAGACTTGAAATTTTGACCTTGGTAATCGATTACTGGCTTTGGTAATCGATTACCTAGACTTTTTGACCTCCAAATAAAAATTCCATCGTTGGATTTGAAGATAAGAGGGTTAGGAAGCTTGTCTCCAAATTTGGGCATGATCCGACGGTTAACGAATAAAATATGACACGATCTTTGGGTGATGTTTTCACCAAAATTCACTATAATGATTATTTACAAATATATATTGATAGAAAATCAATCAAACATGTAAATATTTTATATTTTTATAAAATTGGGGATGTTACACTCTCCCCCACTTTTAAGAATTTCGTCCCCGAAATTCCTTTTCTAATCAAATTGATTTTCTAAAATATTTAGCAAAACAATAATTGGACTTTTTGAAAATAATCAGGGTCTTTCCCCCACTTTTAAGAAGTTTATTAAACTTCTTCAAAATTCTTTCGTTAGGAAAAATATGAATAAGTTTTAAACAGAATTTTCCAAACGAACATGCTTCGCTGCACACTCTGATTGACTGGGCACGAAACATGAGGAATAGATGCGACTTTACTTCTTAATAGTTATAAACATCAGGATAGTCAGTCCTAATATTTATACTATTAATAATAAAATCATTTTCGCCCAATACAATCTTTTTTCGAGAAAGATTATATGCGTATCTTTAAGTTAGATGAACTTAAAGACATAAATGTTCCTCGTGACAGTATCCAAATTTTGATAAAGACAAAACTCTGATAAAAACAAATATTTGGAAAACATTTTTATTACAAAATTGACTTCTCCCCCACTTAGAATGAAGCTGGATCTTTAGATATCCAAAGGGTCTCCAGGTTCTAGACGATTTCCAGTCTTTTGGATTCAACCATATGTCAATTGACTGTGACACCCTTCCGGATTACCCAAATATAATATAGTAATTATACTTTCTATTGGATAATATATGGACTTGTGCGCTAAGAAAATATGGTAAATAAAATTTTCTTTATTGTGGGTGCACAATTCATCAAATGGAACTCTTGGAGAATAATTTCTAAAATCCTTTAAAACACTTGTATCGAGTTCGGCGATTTCTAAAACCTTTTCTCAAACAGGATAACATTCGTTCTTTAGAAATTTCTTTACATTTTACAATCAATTGAAGCTACCCATACTTTGTTCAATAAATTTGATACCGTCAATTAATACTTATAGCCGAGCTCTTTTATAAGTTAAATCAGAGTAAGCGGAAATTACTGGACTATGCAACCGATATAATATAAACATAGATTTTCATATATATGAAAGAGTCATAGATACATAGTCCATGAGATAAGTCACCAAGTTCCAAAATATAACAAGTCCATATAAACAGATCTACATTACCATGATACTATAACCCTAGAGTAAAACATATGTACACTATATATATAACCAAAATACAACCCCAGGGATAGTCATGTAGATCCATCAGCATCAGATGCAGTAGTAGTAGCAGCAGTAGTCTCCCAAAAACATAGGTAATAAGGTAGTAGCATCATCATCACAGCAGCAGCAGCACATCTCCTCCACACACCGGATCCTCAGATCCACACCATACACCATATACATGTACCTAGGGATCGTCGTCCCTCCAGTCACTCCCAGTAGAATGCACGACAGGCTCGCTCCCACTCTCGTCCTCCACCGGATCCTCCTCGATCTCATCCGAAGGAGAGTGTACCCTACCACTGGGTACCGGGTCAGGTGATGGTGAAACCCTGACTGGGCTCCTCGGATCAGATAGGGGAGTCTCCTCGCGGACGACTCTCGAAGAAAAAGGGTGAGAGCGGGTAGGTTGAAAACGAAAGCTATGGTAAGAGCGAGCTGGTCGCATGGGAGGTGGTCCATGATAAGTATAAAACGGGGGTACATGCATAGTGTATATGATGAGAATCCTAAACCTACGAGGACAGAATCGCATCAGCAGATTAGGGTGGTAGAATGTGAACTCTACCTCCCCCTCATACACCGCGCGATGGTCCTCATAGATCCATACGCCACTAGGAAGTGGCCGGATCTCGATGCAAGCAATGTAGCGAGACATCACCTACAAGGGCATAGGGGTAAGCAATTCTACTCACATAATCAATAGAGAATAAATCATGCAACATATGAAAGATAATAATGCATCAATTAATAACAATCACAATTAGCATTTAGCAAGTATCAGATGCACATAGGATGTTCACACTTAATTCAGGTATATCAATTGCATTAGGTGAATGACATGATGCATGACTTTAACTCTCAACTTATCTCCACATTTTCTAAGTCACTCTCTGACGTCCATACCTGACAACCCAGCACTCCACAGTGCGTTGTATTCCTAGGTATACAACAATTCGTACATTCACCTAGAATGTACACGACAAGCTTGGTATCCATGCCACCCGAGCATATCCCGTCATCCAAACGGATCGTCATCCAAACGATATATCCATATCGGCATCCACAAAGCCGACCACGTCAACGACGTGTCATCAAGCAAGCGTATTGATACTCCCAGAGGCCCTCCTCATGTTTATCGAACATGAAAACGTCCTACCATCCAAACTCCAGAATGAATGCATTTTAGACTTAGGGGAAATTGATTAATACTTTACTAGCCACCTAGGCTTAATTTTTATCAAAAAGGATCGTCACCAAACGATCGAATTGTATTGATCAATTTCTCTAAGTCTTGATCCCTTGAATTACCTTTAATAATTCCTTAATTAATTAAGTTAGAATTGAAAATGATGTTTTCAGATTCTGGGCATTTTACTCGAGTAAAGTTCAGAATACTCGAGTGTTCTGGAGATTTTCCAGATTACTCGAGTGTTCTTAAGCTTACTCGAGTGTTCATGTCTTTCTGAGGATTTGGGTTTTACTTTCAATAATTTACTCGAGTAGTTCATGAGTTACTCGAGTGTTCTTGGACTTTTCCAGAATACTCGAGTGACTTTGAATTACTCGAGTGTTTGACCTATAACAATTCTCAGTTCATGCCCGATACTCGAGTAGGAAAAACAAAATACTCGAGTGTTCTTATGAAATTTACTTTATTTTGAACACGATTCACTCGAGTACTTTGCCATTTACTCGAGTATTTCGCAGCTGACAGTATTGAAAACTGGTTTTAACATGCCATTTTCATTTCTACTCAATTTAAGTCCATTTCAGGGATCAACAGAGTTAACATATCATTAATCAAACATGTTACAACACTTATTTCAATTCAAAACACAGAATTGACAGAGAAATCATTGATTATGCACAAAAAGGCATTTTAACAACTCAATACCTCAAATCACACAATAAGCATAATCTTCATGAAACAAAGTTCATTTAAGCTTGCATGCATGATATAGAACTTGCTCAACACAGTTTTAGAGCAAAGCTTGGTCTCCAAACCAAAGACCCTATTCAATCTAAGCCCTTAGAGCCTCTTGGTGGCTCTCTAACACAAATCATGGAACTTAATCTCTATCTAGTGAATATAATTACTTCCCCTTACCTCTCAGATGTTTTCCAAACGAAACTTGGCAAGAAAGAGACTCCAAACTCCTCAGACCAACTTCAAGAACCATGAGCAGAGCATTTTGAGTACCATACCAAAATGGAATTAGTTTGTACATGGAACAGAGATTTAAATTGGGGAAAATTAGATTTATTAACTCTATGCAACATGAACTAACTAAAGGAATTAAGTTTGAGACTTAGGGATTCACGAGCTTACCGAAATCGATGATCAAAGTAAGCTCCAGACACCAACTCGAGCAAGAACAGCTTCACTTCAATTCTTCAATTCTCTTAGCTTACTCACTCAAATCTCACGTTTTCACTCTCTATACAAAGCTCAAGATGTAAGCTTTGTATTCGTGTTTGGTTTGTGTTTCAAATCAATGTAGAGAAAGAGAATCGAAGCTCACAACTCAGAAACCCTAACTTCTTCAATTTCAACAAAGTTAAGCAAAATTCTTGGCTAAGGGTTGAAGATGAGCTTTTATAGGCATAGAGAGGCATCATGCGTCGCGACACGACTGCCATGGAGGTGGCTTGAAGACGTTTTCGTGTCAACGAAAGGAATCGTTGGCTGTGACTCATCAAACGCACTAACTCGTGCAGTTTGACCCAGATTACTCGAGTATTCTGAGTAATACTCGAGTAATTCGCCCAGATTTTGAAAAATAATTATTTTATTTACTTTCTCTCCAAAACCTTTCCTATAATTGCTTCTAGGTCCCAACCCAGGGACTAATATGCAAAATATACATTTTAGGCATTTAAATTATTTATTAAATAATTTCTCACATGCAAGCTAATTATATACACACATATTTTAATCAAGGATTAATTTGGAGACTATTAATTATAATTAAATTATAATTAACATTTCATTAATCGGGGATTAAAATTTTGGGGTGTTACACTACTCCCCCACTTACAAGGAATTTCGTCCCCGAAATTCAACTCATACAAACAAGTCAGGATAATCCTGACGCATCTTATTCTCTAACTCCCAAGAGGATTCTATTACATCTCCACAAACCCAGACAACTTTGACCAGATGAATATCCTTCCCTCTCAGCTGCTTGATTCTCCGATCTTCGATGCGAACGGGCACAGCTTTGAAGGTTAGGTTCTCATGAATTTCTAAGTCATCCGGTTGGATTCTAAGGACAATGGTGGGATCATGGACATATTTCTTCAATTGAGACACTTGGAATACATTATGGAGGTTAGCTAATGACGGAGGCAAAGCTAATTGATAAGCTACTGGACCGATTCTTTTGAGAATTTGATAGGGACCAATAAACTTAGGCGATAGTTTCTGGGTTTTCAAGGCTCTACTAACACCTTTGTTTGGTATTATTCTAATGAACACGTGGTCTCCTTCAGCAAACTCTAAGGTTTTTCTCCTTCTATCAGCATAGCTTTTCTGCCTACTCTGAGCTGCCCTCATCTTCTCTTGTATCATTTTGATCTGTTCCGTGGTCTCTTGCACAATATCTGGTCCAATCAGAGAACTCTCCCCCACTTGAAACCAGCATAACGGCGTCTGACACTTTCGTCCATACAGAGCTTCAAATGGTGCCATTCCAATACTCGCGTGATAGCTGTTGTTGTACGTGAATTCCACAAGTGGTAACATTTGTTCCCAATTCCCTTGTTCTTCCAGTGCACAAGCTCGCAGAATGTCTTCCAATGACTGAATAGTTCTTTCCGTCTGACCATCAGTCTGGGGGTGGTATGCAGAGCTTAACTTCAATCTTGAACCCAAGGCTCTGTGTAGATCTTGCCAGAACTTCGACGTGAACCTTGGATCGCGATCAGACACAATACTTGATGGTATCGCATGAAGACGAACAACTTCCTTGATATACAACTGAGTGAGCTTTTCCAATGAGTAGCGCATATTCACTGGAATGAAATGCGCTGACTTGGTCAACCGATCCACGATCACCCAGATTGCATCATGACCAGTAGACGTCCTTGGCAATCCCGACACAAAATCCATCGAGATGCTATCCCACTTCCATACAGGAACTTCTAAAGAAAGCAACTCTCCTCCTGGCCTTTGGTGTTCTACCTTCGCCTTTTGACACACCAAACAGCACGCCACATACTCAGCTACGTCCTTCTTCAGTCCCGGCCACCAAAATAATTTCTTCAAATCCTGATACATCTTGGTGGCTCCTGGATGCATACTCATCTTGCTCTTATGCGCTTCATCCAGAATCATTCTCCTTACTTCCAAATTATCCGGAATACAAATCCTCATTCTAAAACGCAGGATTCCATCCTTCCCTTCTTGGAATTCTAACTCCTTACCTTCTTGCATTAACCTCTTCTTCTCCATAAGTTTCTCATCCTTGTGTTGCAATTCTCGAATCCTTTGCAGGAATTCATTAGCAATTTGCAACATCCCCAACTTGATACTCGTCGGCTCCACTTGCATCGTCAAATTTAAATCCCGAAACTCCTCTATCAGTGCAGCTTCTCTAACCATCATTGCACTGATATTCATTGCCTTTCTACTCAATGCGTCCGCCACAACGTTAGCCTTCCCAGGATGGTAATGGAGCTCAAACTCATAATCCTTCAAAAACTCCATCCATCGGCGTTGCCTCATATTCAACTCCTTTTGATCAAAGAGGTACTTTAAACTCTTATGGTCACTAAACACCCGGAATGTAGTGCCATAGAGATAGTGCCTCCAAATCTTTAAGACAAACACCACAGCTGCCAACTCCAGATCATGAGTCGGATAGTTCATCTCATGAACTTTTAGCTGTCTCGAAGCGTAAGCAACAACTTGCCCATCTTGCATCAAGACACACCCAAGACCTTGTTTCGACGCGTCACAATACACATCGAAACTCTTCTGTGTATCGGGCAACACCAATACAGGAGACGATGTCAACCTTTCCTTCAACTCCCGAAAACTTCTCTCACACTTCTTATCCCATAGGAACGGTTGATCTTTCCTTGTCAACTTCGTCAGAGGCAGTGCAATCTTCGAGAAACCTTCGATGAACCTTCTATAATACCCAGCCAAACCAAGAAAACTTCTGACTTCCGTGACCGACTTTGGTTGCTCCCATTGCAAAACCGAACTTACTTTCGTTGGATCAACTGCTATCCCTTTATCTGAAATCACATGCCCCAAAAATTTAATCTCCTTCAGCCAGAACTCACACTTTGCAAGTTTGGCGTACAGCTGCTTCTCCTTCAAGATGCTTAACACTATCTTCAAGTGTTCAGCATGCTCCTCCGGGCTCTTAGAGTAGATCAGAATATCATCAATGAACACAACCACGAATGAATCTAAATAAGGTCTAAAGATTCGATTCATGTAGTCCATGAAGATAGCTGGTGCATTAGTCAATCCGAACGGCATCACAACATACTCATAATGTCCGTATCGAGATCGAAATGCAGTCTTAGAAATATCCTCTTCTCTAATTCTGATCTGATGGTACCCCGACCTCAAATCAATCTTGGAAAATACTGAAGCCCCACGCACTTGATCCATAAGGTCATCTATTCGTGGCAACGGATACTTGTTCTTGATGGTGACCTTATTAAGTTGTCGGTAGTCGATGCACATCCTCATGCTACCATCTTTCTTCTTGACGAATAAGACAGGAGCACCCCAAGGTGACACGCTTGGTCGAATCATCTGTTTCTGCAGCAACTCCTCAATTTGCTTCTTCATTTCCGCCATTTTCGGTGGTGCCATTCTATAGGGAGCGATAGAAATGGGACCAGCTCCCGGAACGAGATCGATGCCAAATTCTATCTCTCTTCTTGGTGGCAAACCAGGAATCTCGTCAGCAAAAACTTCCGGGAAATCTCTGACAACAGGGATCTCTTCCATCCTCGGACCACTTTCTCCCACCTCGGTGTTGAACAGACATATGTAACCAGAGGGTTTTGGGTTTCTATAGGTCACGAGTCTTCTATCACAATCAATGATCACTTGGTTTTGACTCAACCAATCCATTCCCAAGATCACATCCAATTGTACTAAGGGTAAGCAGATCAAATCTACTTTAGAGGTTTGTCCTAACACTTCTATACAACAGTTAAGACATGCTCTAGAAACAATTACAGGAGCATTGGTAGGGGTTTCTACCTTAAGAACATAAGGCATTTCAGACACAATCAAGCCTAAGCGGTTTACACATTCATATGAAACAAATGAATGTGTTGCACCGGAGTCAAACAAAACATGGCAAAACTGACCATTAAGCAAGTATTTACCTTGCACCAGATCAGAGGATCGATTCGCTTCCACACCACTAAGGGTGAAGACCCTTCCTTGAGTCACCGGTTTATCTGCAACTCCTCTTGAATTGGCCTTGGCTAGCTCCTTGCAATCTCTCGCAAAATGCCCCGGCTTTCCACAATTGAAACATCCACTTGTTCCCCAGAAAACACGACCATAATGGTTGCGTTTGCACTTGTCGCAGAATGGATCTTCGCTCCGATAATTTCTTCCCTCAGAACCACCAACTTTACCCTTGCCTTTCCCTCTGCGATCATATGGACCTTTGCCTCTATTGTTAAAACCCTTTCGTCTCTGTGATCCATATCCTTGATTGTCCTTCTTCTCTGGCACTTGCATCTCCTCAGCCTTGGTATCATCCTCATACATCCTACACATATCTACCAATGCAGGGAAACTTTGAATCCGCTGATAGCTGAAAATTGACTTCAACTTTGGCCTCAATCCACCTTCAAACTTGATGCACTTGCTCCTCTCGTCTGGGTTGTTCTGGTAGTATGGAGAGTACTTCATCAGCTCTTCAAACTTTGTCGCGTACTCGCCCACACTCATGTTCCCTTGCTTCAACTACAGGAACTCCACCTCCTTTTTCCTTCTCAGATCTTCAGGAAAATATTTCTGGAGAAACTTCTCCATAAATACTCCCCAACTTATCTCCCTTCCTTCATATTGTAAAAGCTGCATGGTGTGATTCCACCAGTTCTCAGCCTCATCCTCCAGCATATAGGTTGCATATGCCACCTTCTGAGCATCCGAACATTCCAACGTTCTCAAAATCTTGTCCATAGTGTGAATCCATTTGTTGGCCTCTTCCGGTTTAAATCCTCCTTCAAACTTTGGCGGGTTACAACTTCTAAAATCAGCCAGAGTCTTCGCCTCAGTGTTTCCCATATTACACTGATGAGGCGGATTAGCCGGTTGAGATGGTTGCTGAGACTGCCTTTGCATAGCTTCCAATACCGTGGTGATTCGCTCCAACATTCCGTTGGTGTGATTTTGGTTTCTAGTTGCCATATTAGACCTGCGCTATGGGCTTACGGTCACATATGTTGAACTAGAGAAACTTCCATTACACCACCTATCCTAAGGCTCTATCCTAAGCTTATTAGATCTACAATCAATTGCGTCTTGTACTCAAAAGAGACAAGGTACAAACAATTCAAGGTATTCAAACCTTTAACAATCAAAATAACAGCATTCAAGGTAATAAGCGCTTTGGAGATACCTGCTTGATGTTGATGGCTACCTTTCTGGAACCACTTCTACTACCACAGGATCTGACTTTTGCTCTGATACCACTAACTGTGACACCCTTCCGGATTACCCAAATATAATATAGTAATTATACTTTCTATTGGATAATATATGGACTTGTGCGCTAAGAAAATATGGTAAATAAAATTTTCTTTATTGTGGGTGCACAATTCATCAAATGGAACTCTTGGAGAATAATTTCTAAAATCCTTTAAAACACTTGTATCGAGTTCGGCGATTTCTAAAACCTTTTCTCAAACAGGATAACATTCGTTCTTTAGAAATTTCTTTACATTTTACAATCAATTGAAGCTACCCATACTTTGTTCAATAAAACTGATACCGTCAATTAATACTTATAGCCGAGCTCTTTTATAAGTTAAATCAGAGTAAGCGGAAATTACTGGACTATGCAACCGATATAATATAAACATAGATTTTCATATATATGAAAGAGTCATAGATACATAGTCCATGAGATAAGTCACCAAGTTCCAAAATATAACAAGTCCATATAAACAGATCTACATTACCATGATACTATAACCCTAGAGTAAAACATATGTACACTATATATATAACCAAAATACAACCCCAGGGATAGTCATGTAGATCCATCAGCATCAGATGCAGTAGTAGTAGCAGCAGTAGTCTCCCAAAAACATAGGTAATAAGGTAGTAGCATCATCATCACAGCAGCAGCAGCACATCTCCTCCACACACCGGATCCTCAGATCCACACCATACACCATATACATGTACCTAGGGATCGTCGTCCCTCCAGTCACTCCCAGTAGAATGCACGACAGGCTCGCTCCCACTCTCGTCCTCCACCGGATCCTCCTCGATCTCATCCGAAGGAGAGTGTACCCTACCACTGGGTACCGGGTCAGGTGATGGTGAAACCCTGACTGGGCTCCTCGGATCAGATAGGGGAGTCTCCTCGCGGACGACTCTCGAAGAAAAAGGGTGAGAGCGGGTAGGTTGAAAACGAAAGCTATGGTAAGAGCGAGCTGGTCGCATGGGAGGTGGTCCATGATAAGTATAAAACGGGGGTACATGCATAGTGTATATGATGGGAATCCTAAACCTACGAGGACGGAATCGCATCAGCGGATTAGGGTGGTAGAATGTGAACTCTACCTCCCCCTCATACACCGCGCGATGGTCCTCATAGATCCATACGCCACTAGGAAGTGGCCGGATCTCGATGCAAGCAATGTAGCGAGACATCACCTACAAGGGCATAGGGGTAAGCAATTCTACTCACATAATCAATAGAGAATAAATCATGCAACATATGAAAGATAATAATGCATCAATTAATAACAATCACAATTAGCATTTAGCAAGTATCAGATGCACATAGGATGTTCACACTTAATTCAGGTATATCAATTGCATTAGGTGAATGACATGATGCATGACTTTAACTCTCAACTTATCTCCACATTTTCTAAGTCACTCTCTGACGTCCATCCCTGACAACCCAGCACTCCACAGTGCGTTGTATTCCTAGGTATACAACAATTCGTACATTCACCTAGAATGTACACGACAAGCTTGATATCCATGCCACCCGAGCATATCCCGTCATCCAAACGGATCGTCATCCAAACGATATATCCATATCGGCATCCACAAAGCCGACCACGTCAACGACGTGTCATCAAGCAAGCGTATTGGCACTCCCAGAGGCCCTCCTCATGTTTATCGAACATGAATACGTCCTACCATCCAAACTCCGGAATGAATGCATTTTAGACTTAGGGGAAATTGATTAATACTTTACTAGCCACCTAGGCTTAATTTTTATCAAAAAGGATCATCACCAAACGATCGAATTGTATTGATCAATTTCTCTAAGTCTTGATCCCTTGAATTACCTTTAATAATTCCTTAATTAATTAAGTTAGAATTGAAAATGATGTTTTCAGATTCTGGGCATTTTACTCGAGTAAAGTTTAGAATACTCGAGTGTTCTGGAGATATTTACAGAAGATGTGTCTTCACTTGATCATTTTGAAGGTTGTAAGATATGAAGCACTATCCATTTGAGAGGCACTTTCAGCTTCTTTTGATGAATCTCCCTAAAGAAATTATTCGTTATAAAACATATACAACATCAATATTTGAACGAAAGAAACAATTCTCAATGTAAGGTAATATCCATGCCTTGTTTGAACCAGATGATTCGGCATGTTAATAGCTCAGAGTTCTCTGGTTGGAAGCTATATTGTATAAGAAAAAGTTGTGACATGCATAAGTATTTAATTTTAAAGTGCTAATAAGTGAATATATTTAAACTTTATCCAAATACTCACTTTGTCAACATTATACTTTCAATTGAAGGCTAAAATGGTTGACTCTTCGTAGCACAGCTTCACTACTATTCTGATGTTGTACGGGTAAAATCTTTCAGCAGCTTCATTAATGGCATAAACAATAGGAAAATAGAAACTAGCACTTCCTTGTTTCGCTTTCACTAAACAATGGATAGCTTGAGCAGAACTATGAATGATGTTCACTTCATACATATCTGGCTTTCATATCATCCAAATCCTACCAACATGATGATTATGAAGATCTATAAAAGATCCCTAGCCTGAAGCTACTTTATTCTTAATAGCAACATAACTACCATGCTTAAGTTTATTCTCAATAATAGCAAATAAACTTATGTTATAGTTCGTTCCTACATAATAGCAAATGCTTTAGCTTGGGTGATAAATAAAGGGAAATAATTATGGAACCTGCGATTATTAAGGAACAAAAACGAAAAACTTGTTGAGGAGCATGAAAGGAGTAGAATTTGTTTAGTGTCGTTATTTTGTTGCTACACTGCGGGTTGCGCAAGCAGCCTTGATAAAGGGTATTTGGTCTTGTTGGCTGAACGATAATTTCGACAGAGTAGCAAAGTTTCGACAACATAAGTGACGACGAAGGAAATGTACTTATACAGATTTGTATAAAAGTGATTTCAAAAGACGTGTACGTGTGTCGAAAATGAAGGAAGTCGAATGTGAAGGCCGGTGTCGGAAAGAGTGATATGTCAAAAACGAGAAGTGATTTAATAGTCAAAGCTGCAGTAAATGTTAGAGTCGTTTCATTAGGGTCACAGTTGATAGCAATCAAATCAACAACAGGGAAATCTTGTTGATACGTCTTTAAATAGTGTCGTTTCCCAAACGAAGAAGAAAATCAAACAAGAGATTATCATAAAAAAATGTTGAAATTCCAGTATTGGCATGATTTATGAAAAGAGGAGAAGGTGTTCACTATAAATCTAAAGAAATACCTTCAAAAGATTAAACATGTGAGATTAAGGGGAGTCTGGGTAAGAAAAAATGAAGGCAAAATCTTTGCCCAAGGATCCCAACTCCCCCCTCCAATGGTGAAAGATTAAACATGGGAGATTACGCATGTCTCTTTGGTTTGTTTCAAGCATAAAGGGGAAATCCTATCTAAGGAGGACCTATGGCTTGATACATAACTCTTGGGGGGATCTGGCTGAGTTCCATGATCCAAAGTTAAAGCCAAGAGTTAGCTAAAGCTTTGGAAATTTTCACCATTTTGAAGAGGAAAAAAATAAAAGAACCCCACGTTAAGTTCCTTCAAAGCCATGGTGGAAGGGTCCTCTGATAAGCTTGATTGACAAAACACGATGAATGCAGATGGCCATGCAGCCAATGGACGAGCATAAATTTTTGGAACTACAAAAAGGGGTTGACACTCTTAGTGTCGAAGAAGCATGATGTATGTCGAAAGACATCTGAAGACTTGGAAAATTTTTGCTAAGAGAAGATGTGAACATGCAGACTCTATCGAAGATGTCGAATGTCGAAGGGTTGTCATGAAGACTTGGTGCAAATTGACCTTGAAACGTCAGAAGAGGCTTGCTGAGGAAGTAAAAGTAGCAGTCGAAGAGGCCATGCACTTAGAGTGGCAGTTACAATTAACCGCACGAAGGGAACATGGCAAATGGGGTAGTTATCTAAGATGTGCTAGGGGCCGTTATTGAGAACGTGCCAAATACGGTAGCATTAATGTAGTTACTTTGTTTCGCCTATAAATATGTACGTAAACATTGTAATTGGGGTTGGTACTTTGATTATTATCCTACACTTCTCATCGAGAAGATTGTCGAAAAAAACACCATTGTAATAACCTTACTTTTCAGTCTCATTTTCAATGAAGTCTTTACATTTCCTCGATGTGTTCATTGCCCTTTAAATTCCCTGCCTTTGCATTACTTTTCGTTTCCAGTTTCTTGCTTTGCTATTTATATTGCTTATTTATCGATTTCTGCAAACAGTCCTTACTTTCACAATCATAAAAAAAAAACCCAAAAAGAACATAGCTAGTTTTCTTTTCACTTTTCATTTACAAGTTCTAAGTTCTCATTTCATTTCTACAATTCGCTTTTACTTCTGTTATTAAAAAAACCCAAAAGGCGCAAAAAATAGAACAAGATTACCATATAACCTGTCGTTACTAACTCATCATGTGAACATCTCATGTTCGACACCATTCCAAATATTTTTCCCCACAAACAGGTCTTACAACCAAGAGTTTTTTAATGTCAATGGAGGTGGTTGTTGATATTGGATTATTTTGTACTATAAAATGCACATGTAGTGACTAATAAAGACTTGATTAAATTTTTCATCATTCTAGTTTGGGTCATTTTACCATATACTCGTTTGAATTAAATAGTAAAAAGAAAATCTGCATGACAACACATGTAGCAGTTGACCGGGATTCAGTAAGACACGTAAGCAAAATTGTTATAATTGGAAAACGGGGTATATGACAAAGGGAAGTTAACTTTGGGAAGCCAAACATTGAAAAAAAAATGATGAGAGTATATGTGACTAAACGGTCCCAAGGTTCAAGGACTAAAAGTTTAATCATCAAGAAAACTAACTAGCAAATGTTGTTATTTTGTTCATTGAAATGTAGTATGCGGAGAATGTTGAATTAGAGCATGACTAATAATGAGGCAAATTTACCTAATTAGAGTCAATTAGAAAACTATTTACCAATCTAGGGGAGTTTTAAAGCTATTTCTAGAATAGGTATTGTCACAAGAAGACAAAAATTTAGCTATAATCTAGTGTGAACAACACTATATATAGATCTTAGGCACATCCAATAAAAATCAAAATATCTTTATAAATTTAATATGAACAATTTTTTAAGAGATGAAAGCTTTGATAAAAATTTACAAAACAAAAAATTAAGGCTAATAACCAGATAATATAAAAGAAATAATAGCTGAAAAATATATGAATATTATACGACAAGAACGAGTAAAAATACAACTAGAAATTATGCTGTTACAAGAGAGAGCATTAAATGATCATTTTAAAGAGATTAGGAGACAACAAAGGTATGAAGAAGCTAGAATCATGAATGACTCAGATTTTACAGATTCAGATTAATTATGAATCTTACAAATACAACTGAAACATTAACACGAAAAATTGAAGATATTACTAAAGAATTAAGGGATATCAAAATAAGTGTTTCTGAAAATGAATTAAAATACTTAGAAGAAATAAGAAATACATTTAAAAATAGAAAAGATAAACAATATGCTATCTCAAATCCTGGAAAATATATCCCAAAATCAAAAGACAAAATTATTAGATGATACATTAGATAATTTGATAAAATATTTTAAGGCAAAAAATAAACATGAACAACTGATCCAAGAAGAAGAAAAATTTCATTAAGAACTAAAAAATGTATTAGTTCAATTAAAAGAAAGTGAACAGTATAGAAATATTACCTTTTTAGAAAATTATTTTGAAATGAACAAAAAGGATAAAAAAGAAAAAGGGATAATTCCTAGACTTCCATTATCATGGAGAGATTAGAAGAGGAATTAAACATAACAAAAGATTATGATATAGAAGAAATTTCTAACTTAATGAAAAGATTAGAAATTCTTTCTGAACAAAAGAAAAATGAAAATAGAAATTTTACAATAATTGAATCCGAAGAAGAAAATTTGGATAAATCTGAAAATGAAGATATAATTATAGGATATGAGTCTACTAATGAAGAATATAATTTAGGAGAAAATGGAGGATCACCATCTTATATCAAAAAAGAAAGACAAGAGTATCAATCTTTTAGAGAAAAAGAAAGAAAAAGAAAATTTAATGAATATTGGAATCCTAAATACCAATATGGAACCCAAGAAGAAGGAAAAGAATATTCTCCTAGAAAAGCAGGATTTACAAAGAGAAATACTATTACCATTAATTGCTTAATTAATAGAGAAGAAATAATCCAAGAATGGGTAAACGAATTATCAATAAATCTTTTAGAAAATTATGATATAGATAAGCTAACAGGGAAAGATGTTTTAAGATTAGCAGAATATAAGTCTACTGGAATACTCAAAACTTATATTAGAAGCATAACTTCTGACCAGCTTAAAGGAGAAGACGCTTGGAAAAAATTAGATTATTTAGCAAGACTAATTAGTTTAGAATTTTTAGGAAAAGATTTGATAAATCACAAAGAAGAGGTAATTAAGTTAGAAAGAGAAACAACAAAATGACATTTAACAAATATGTGTATAAGAGATATGTGTCATATAGATAAGTTTATATGTGAGTATGAAACCTATTATTACCAACTTGAGAAATCAGATCAAGAAGTCTATAAGGAATTATTCCTAAGTAAGCTTCCTCATCCAATAGGAGAAGAGCTAAGAAAAAGATGGTTAAATAAGTCACCTGAAATAGCTTCAACATTTGGAGGACTTATATTCATATTAAAAAATGTGATTAGAGAAATTTGTACTAATAACATTATTAGTCATAAATTAAAATTAATAGACAAAAGTTGTTGTAATAAGAATGATCCAGAAATACCTGGACAATATGGATGTGGAAATCCTTATAAAAAGAGAAAGTCTCATAAAAAGAAATATAGGTTTAAAAAACAAAGGAACCCTAGAAGAAAACATAAAAGCAGGTATTTTAGGAAGAACTCCTAAAAAAATTGCCCAGAAGGAAAGAAAACATGTAGATGTTGGATATGCAATGAAGAAGGTCATTATGCTAATAAATGCCCTAAAAAAAAGATAAACCAGAAAAAGTTAGAATCCTTACAATAGCAGAAGAAAATGATTTAGAACCATTATTAGATTGAGACATAGATTCAGAAGAACAAATTTATGAATATTTATCAGAATCATCCTATGAAACTATTGATGAATCTAGTTACTACATTCATAAAGGTTTCTATCCAAATTGGAAATTATGAATCAAAACAAACATGTGCATATGTAGAAACAGGAGCAACAATATGCTTAGCTAGTAAAAACTTAATCCTTAATAGCTGACAAATCTGAAAAATATATTAATCATGCAATCTTCTGGACTAAAATGATTATAAACGGGAAAATATTCCCTGTATCGTCAATTTATCAACAAGATAGTGGAATGGACATAGTTATAGGAAATAATTTCCTAAAGCTCTATAAATCTTTTATACAAGAAAATAAATAGATAAAATTAACATGTCCAAGGATCCAAAAGATAAGACAAGAAAGAAAGCATATAAGAATACCTATAATAAAAAGATGTACAGTCACATCAGAGTACGCACAAAAGTGTGGTGAGATAGAGGAAATAAAAACAAAATTTTTTGCAATAATAGAAAAAGTCTTAATAGAAAAAACAGAAGAAATACCTCAAAAATTATTAAAAGCCTTAGAAGAAACATGTAGTGGAAACCCATTAAATGAGAAAATCAACAACAAGAATAGAGAATTAATAAAAATAAGACTAAAAGACCCCTTATTAGTAGAAATAAAAGCAAAACCAATGATTTACACTCGAAGAGACATACAAGAATTTGAAGAACTTATAAAAGAACATTTAAGTCAAGAATTAATAAGAAAATCAACCTCAAAACACAGTAGTCCAGCATTTTTTGTAGATGGTGAATCTGAAAAGAAGAGAGGAAAAAGAAGGATGATAATAAATTATAAGATGATGAATGAAGCAACTGAAGGAGATGCTTATTATTTACCTAGAAAAGATGAGCTTATTGAAAAAATTAGAGGAATGAAATATTTCTCTACCCTTGATTGTAAAAGTGGATTTTCGTAGTTAAGAATAGATGATGATAGTAAACCATTAACTGCTTTCTCATGCCCTCAAGGACAATATGAATGGAATGTTCTACCAATGGGCATGAAACAATCCCATGGGATATTTCAAAGATTCATAGATGAGAATTTAAAAGATTTAAAAAATATATGTAATGTTTATGTAGATGATATAATCATCTTTGCAAAAACATTAGAAGAATGCTATGATAGAACTTTGATGGTTATAGAAAGATGTAAAGAAAGAGGAATAGTCCTTTCTAAGAAAAAAACAGTAATTGGTAAAAATAGTATAAACTTCTTAGGATTAGAAATTGAAGAAGGAAAAATTAAAGTCCAAGATCACATTTCTATGAAAATTAGAAATTTTCCTTCAAAAATTACTGATAAAAAACAGTTACAAAGATTTTTAGGTATTTTAACATATGCTGAAGGATACTGTTGGGATTCTGGCAAGTGTACCAGATCGTACAAGTAATAAGTAGTAAATAGAGTATCGTTCCCAACGAGGACTGAAATTGATTCTAATAATTCTCACCTATTCGTAGTCACTAAATGAAATTTAAATTTTAATTCAATTAATTGAGAAATTGTTGATTCAATTAAATAAAAATAAATAAATGCAACGATCTTAAACAAGGAGAAAGAGCGACACGTAGTTTCGATGAAGGTTCCTAAAACGTTCAACAATGAATTAATTTGTTTTCCTAAATTCTGAATTTGTTTTGCAAAAGTAGGAAATGCCTAATGTCTTTGAACGTTTCCGTATTTTAGAGATTAATCTCCCAATGATGTGTCACGAGAGCCTTAAAACCTAACCCTTAATTATGCTCAATCAAAACTCATAAAAATTATTCAATTCATAAGAAATATGTCTATCCCTATGTAATTGAATTGTTTGATTATTAGGCACAATCCTAAATTAATATGTCTATTAAATTAGGATTCATATGTCATGAGCTGCGCACTTTCATGAACAACAATAAAAATATAATCAAACATAGAATTAATAATGGAAAAACAAGATTACTGCATAAACATTAAAAAGGTTCCATACTCATCTACTCCTACATCCCAAAGAAGGGTTTAGTTCATAACTGAGAGAAGAAAAACAATAAAAGTGATAAAAGTCAACATAATTACCACTAATCCTTGGTTCTAATCTCCGTTTTTCACAAAATCTCTCCAAAACTCTGCTCCAAGACTGCTCTGAATTGAAACCTAATTCCTAATCCTAATATCTATTATAAAGCCCAAAAGCCATCCTTAAACCCAACTAATTAGAAAAATCAGATTTAATCACAAAACTGTCACGCGTGCCTGGGTATGAGCTTGACACGTTTAGGCGCGCGTGTGAAAATCCTCAGTTTCCCTTTATACATGACCCGCGCGCCTGGGTGTGCTGAACTGCACATCTAGGCGCGAATCTCTCTGAATTGGTGCACCATTCCTGGCCATTTGACCTCTCTTCCTGGCAACTTGACCCCTTGCACGCCTAGGCGTGCTGTTCCTGCACGTGGGCGTGCAAGTCTAAATCATCCCTTTTCTTCTTTTCAGTCTCAAACTCTCCAAGGTCCAGCTTTAATTTCTTCTCCCAACCTCCAATTTAGCTCCAAAGACACCTGAAACACTAACAAACACATCAAAACAAACAAGACTCTATCTCTACACTAAAATCTAAAAATCCTAATAAAAGACTCGACTTTGCTTACATCATATTTCAAACTCAAATCAGATACATTCCAAAATTGGCTGAAATAAGGAAGCCATTGCAAGTGAAGTTAAAAAAGGATGTTTTATGGAATTGGTCAGATTCTGATACAAAATATGTTGATACGATAAAGAAAAAATGTGTTAATTTACCATCATTATATTACCCTTCTGATAAAGATAGGATGATAATAGAAACAGATGCTTCTGATTATCATTGGGGAGGAGTCTTAAAACCCAATAATGAAAAAGGTGAATTGATATGGCAATATACTTTTGGAAGCTTTAAAAAGCATGAAATCAATTATCATATTACCGAAAAAGAAGTATTGGCTTTGATAAATACTATCAACAAATTTAGGATCTATTTATTACCTAACATGTTTATTGCAAGAACAGATTCAAGCTATGTTAAATCCTTCAAGGATATTAATATAAGAGGAGATTTTAAGATGGGAAGATTATTAAGATGGCAACAGTTCCTTGAATGGTATCAGTTTGAAATAGAACTGATCAAAGGAGATAAAAATTATATAGCAGACTCCCTAACAAGAGAGCTGGCTGTCAATTAATCATAAAGGCTAACCAGGCCTCACCAAAATCATATCAGTTATCTTGCAGGAAAATGGAGATGGAGATTAAGACTATGGAAATACAGATTGCTGAAAAAGAGATGAAATTAAAGAAATTACAAATGGAGATACAGATTCTTAGACAAAAAATAGAGCTTGAACGAATGAAGAAAGGAGAAGAAAAACGAATTCCTGAGGAACTAAAGCAAGCCACTACTCAATCTCAGAAGACATATGTCTATGTGATTTATGATGGAGACAGAAAAGAAATTCATGAAAATATTGATGAGGAAAAACTTCCTCTCAACACAAAATATAAAAGATGCAATTCTTTTGAAGAAGCACAAAAAGAGTTAGAAAATTATAAGGAACCTATTTCCTTAAGACCCCACACTAAAATGATGAAAGAAACCAAACTCACCAGAGAACAGTTAATTAAGATGAGAGTACCCATGACAAAAATTGAATTAATGGAAGAAAGAAAACCCAATCCCAAAAACTACCAAGAATTATTCCAAGAAACATTTGGTTGGAAAAAACAAAAATATGAAGGCCAACCATGGTACACAATCTGGAGAACAAAAACAGGACCAAAAATGGTTACTTTACCATGATATAATCCATTAAAACTTTGGCATACAGTTCAATATGGATTAGTAGAATTGATATATTTATCTAGAGATCATCGAGAATTAGAATGTTTCCCTAAGAACATTAAGATAGCTATTAAGCTCTGGAGGACAGAAGAGCTCAAAATAAAAATACTTTCATAAAAGTCCTCAGCTGTTATTGCCATTATAAAGATCAAATACTCATAAAACCCAAAACTTATATGCAACTAGGATTTTCAAATGGAAGTTCTCCACCAGCTGATGAAGCCCCAGAATTTGAACTCACAGAAGAAGATGAACATTATTTCAGAGCACAACAATTATTGTTTATTTACCTTAGTTTAGAAAAAATTTATAAAGATACCAAAATTAAGGTAAATTTTAAATCCAAAGACACAATAATCACTTCCGGATTTGGAGAAGCCATCCCTGAGAAAGAATATGTCCATATAGTTCATTGGATAAGAGATTTCTATTGCATGGACAATATTGATTTTCCTGAAGAGACCAAAAAATTCCTCTGTGACTTCCTATCAGATGTCCCAGATCACATGTGCCAGCTGTGTGAAAAAGATAAGCAACCAGATGAAGAAGCAATAATAGAAGAGTGATGCAAGCAGTGTCGTCAGCCTTCAATAATGTAAAATGTAGACGTAAGTGCTTATGTAATAAAGGGGCATAAGGGTCATTAGTTAAGCCCTCACCCTTCTATAAATATGTGAGTTTAGTTCATGTAGAGGCAGAGCGAGAGGGAAGCAATAAGTCTCATGTGTTGAGCTTGCTGAGGTTGAGTCAAGTAACTCTGGAGCCTCTTATCATTATATGTAAAATATTCCTAAATAAATAAAAATCTGTTTATGAGTTCAAACACTCTATCATATAAAGAAGCTCTAGGGCAAACATCAGAGAGTAACAACAAGAAGGCATCGTGGGCCATTTTAACAAAACATCCAGAAAAAACCTTCATATCATGTATGAACTATTAACCTCTTTATTCTCTAACATGTCTATAGAGGAAACCTTTGATTTTTATAGTAAAAAAGAAGATCAAGATAACTCAATAGAATGGATGATAGATCATAATAAATTTAGAGAGATCTAGAAAGAAGAACTAAGACTAAAGGAAGGAGAAAATCTAAAACCCGAAAAAGAAAAATTACAAGGATTAGTTAGATTATTCAAAGGACAAGAACTAAAAAATATTGCTTATTGTGGGAAAATATTTTGTGAAACACCAATCGATATTTCTGAAACAGATGGAAAACATAACAAAAAATTATTAACGACAAAAAATCTAAGAGAAAAAATACAAGCTATTAAGCCAAAAGATAGATCCAAGATAAAATATGTGCATATATGAGCAATACAGATCTTGATTAAAAGTACATTTGGAGAAGGAATTAATAGTCCTTTAAAAATCGCTTTAATGGATAATAGAATCCAAGATATTAAAGATTCAATTATTACTTTGGTTGAAGGAAACTTAGGTTATATTAAGTTAATATTTACTGCATACCCCAATATAGGAGTCCCATTAAATACTAAGAATCTAGATTTATCCTTAAACTTTTGTCATGACTTTGAAAGAAAAGATCTGATGCAGAAAGGAGATAAAATCTTTAGTCTTACCTATTGCATTAGTTATGCTTTAACTAATTCACATCATTCAATAGAATTTAGAAACAATGAGTACATTAGTATTCCAGAATTATTTCAAGAACATGAAAGACCTTTTATGATAGAAAGAAACAAAATTAAAGAATTATCTAATTCTTGGGTAAAAGAAAAAAGTATAATACCCCAGCCTCCTTTAAGCAGAGAAAGAGATTATGAAGAAGAACTTAATAGATTAGCCGATGAAGTGAAAAGATTATCTTTTAGAATAGGATAAGATAAAATAAAATAAAATATGAAAATTACAAAAGTTCATCCTGAAATAGAAAATCTTTGGAGAATAGAATTTGAAACAGATCCTGATGAATTTTGGATTAATAAAGTAATAGATTGTTATATAGAATTTGTAGAAGAAAAAATAATGATAATTAATCAACTCACACCACTAAAAGAGATTAATGAAAAAATCAAAACAGAATGGTTGAAAGAAGAAATCATTTTATCTATCACATGAGAGATAATAGATTATGAATTAGATAATGGGGATTGGAAGGAATATTACAATGATTTATGGTATAGAGAACATGATAGTCACTACAGTGATTAAAATGCCAGAATATACTTGGATTACTCTCTTTGAAGGAAAACTTAGAAAAGTAAAAGAAGCAAATGAGATATTACACAACTTATAATATTTGTTCAAGAAAAATATAATCAAAATCCTAAAAATTCGGAATTAAGAAGCATATTTAACAGGTTAATGACACGAAAATTATTATTGGAAGGATATCAAGGGAGAATAGAAGATACTCTTTTGATCTTAGAGTATATTGAAACTGGAGAATATAATTTAATAGACTATAAAGAAACTCTAAAAAACAGAAATATAATACCAACAGATATTGATTTTACAATAAAAATCACAGAATATACTAAAATTATTGTCTGCGGAGAATGGCTAACTTCAGCACTTCCGCCATCAAAAATTTGGTATCAGAGCTTAAGGTTTAATCCTTAGGTTCTTAAAAATATAAGAAAAGTTTAATAATGGAAAGAATGACTGGTGAATCTAAAATTGAATATCTTAAAAAGAATGTTAAGGAAAATAAATGTAGAAATAGTTTGGCAACAAAAAACTATAGAGGAATTAACTATAATAAAAAATTCCATAAAAATGAATTTAGCAGAATTACAAGAAATAGAGCATTTAATTAAATATGCTCAAAGGCAAAAAGAGATAGCGAAAGAACTAAGAAAAAACATAACTAAGAGACCTAGTTATGGATTTTAAATCCAAAAACAAGATGAACGGTGGAGATTGTGTGATCAAGAATGGGATGATAGGATCGCACACACCTGATTATTGCCCCTTATAAGACCACCCTAGTTAGGGAATAAGTTTAAAGGATGTCCTATATGAGTAATAATGAAGGCAATTGGCATCTGACAAGTAAAGAACCCTAATAATGATCTCACGTTATTGCACATTAAGATGATTCACCTCGAAGAACATTTAATCTACTATACTTATATGAAAAGATCCTTTTTCGAGGCACCACATTTGTCCGCTTAAAGAATACTCGCACCATGTTTGTCCGCTTAAGGATTACTCGCACCAGAGTATTTGTAGGTAAATAACATTATCTCTAATCAAAATTATAATTTTAAATTAAATAAATTATCTATCCAAAATTATAATTTGAAATTAAATAAATTATCTATATTTGAAATCATTATCCTCATTTTGTTAAAAAAAATAATCATTATCCTCAAAAAGATAAACCCAAAGAGACGAGGCTTAAGTTCATGATAAACCCAAAAATCTAACTAAAGTTTATTTATCTATAACTCTTTTTAGTTATCACATATTTCAAACTATAAATATGATGATTTCTCACGTCTACACATATTCATGGCTTCCACAATCATGAAAGTCACCTCCTTCATCATTCTCCTTTATTTTTTATTGTTCATCAACCACTTCCTCTTCTAATGTGTCTGCCCTCCTCGCAAAAACCCAAAAGAGCTCTTCTCTCTGCTTTGTGTTAATGAGAAGGAGTCAATTGAAGACCTAAAAGAGGAGGAACTGTGACCGGATCAACATCAATACAGAATTGTAACGCAAGGAAAGCCGCAGTTGCAAGTTGCAACGTAATAGATGAAAATAATTGTATATAATAACATTTGCTTATAATTAATTTTGTTTATTGTAATAAATTTTGATTATAGAGGAGTTTTCCACAATTGTATATAATAGGATTTGCTTATATACTTGATATCTTTGATCCTTTGTAGTTGCGACATTCTTCTTTTCCTATTAACAGGTTTTGCATAAGATCTTAACCTGGATCAGGTGTTCTTAATTCTTATTTCTAGATTTGTATATTTTCTGATTGAGGCACCGTTTAGTGGCATGTATTTGCAGATGAATGTTTATTTATTATGGAATGTCCTTTTTTAGTGGGTCTTTTATTTTTTTTAGCTTTTTTTAATGAAAAAAAGATCATTCTTTAAATGGGAAAAAAAATACTAGGTACATATGAGATAGATATAATTTTTCGGATTTGGGAGCTGATAAAAATTAATAATTTTTTCCTCTTAAAAAAATATTTTTCAATACCCCTATAAATAAATAAATAAAATCTATCAACATATATAATAAGTATTATCCTTGAGGATATGTAAATAAAAATAATAAAATATAAACTATTTATTTAAACTATAAGTAGTATAGTAGAACTTTTATTCCCTACACGTCAACCCAAAAGCTAAACTTAAAAAAAAACACAAAGTTACATGCATTTCAAAAAATAATAAAAAAAATCAAAATGATTAAAAGATTAGGATAAAGAAGATTTGTTTAGGATTAAATCTTATGATTAACTTGAGATAAGATAAACGAAGAACAAATCAAAATATTTAAATATGAATATTAATAAATGTGATAATTATATTAAAAAAGATAATTGTAAAAAAATATATTAATTTACCGATCAAATAAATATAAGAAATACTTATATTATTTATTATTTTGAGCTCCTTTTTTGAGTTTTACTTGAGACAATTTTTCCTAACACACTATTTATAACAAACAAAACAATATTTTATCAATATTGAAATTGAGAGTATCCCAATATTTTTTAAAGGTAAAACAAATTAAAAATTATATATTTTTTTTTCAAACATTATAAATAATATGGATATATGATTAAATATAATGATTATAGTTTTATATAAAGATATTTCAAAAAATTATTTCAAGATAATTCAGATAATTAGGATAAAGATTTTTTAGAATCAAATTTTATGATTAACTTGAGATAAGATAAACGATGAAAAAAATCAAAATATGTAAATATGAGTAATACTAATAAATGTGATAATCATATTTATAAAAAAATGGTAACTGTAAAGAAAAATATTAATCTATCCATCAAATAAATATAAGATATATCTTATAATATCACGAAATAAAAAAAATCAGAATGTATAATTTTGGTTTAATTATGACTTTTCATATTAAAGGATTTATTATATTCAAAAGATGCTAAATTATCATATCCTTTGAAATATGAAATATTTTGATTTATCCTTTAATATACTCATAATATCATCAAACAAAAAAATATAGAAAAGTTTAATTTAGATTTCACTTTAATTAATCATAAAAAACAAAACAATGGTATTTAAAAACGTGTTAATTCATCCATCAGCTAAATAACATCATTTTAAATATTTAATACTCATTTATACATAAACAAATATACTATTAAATATTAAAAAAGTCAATGTCGTCTTCATGCCCTATGAATTAATGGATATTCTATCATAAAAAGAAATAGTGGATATTCTAATTTTTCCTTCAATATGCTCATAATATATACCATCAAACAAAAAAAATCAGAATATTTAATTTTGATTTAATTAAATTCATCATAATAAACTTGATAATCATATAACAAATGTTAATTTATCCATTAATTAAATAAGGAAGGACGAAAATTCCTTAACAAGTTCATTTAAATTAATTTTTTTAAAAAAATATAGGGTTTGATTTGAGTCTCAGTCTTTTTGTATGGTTATTTTTTGTTGTTGTTCAATAATAGTTTTTACTTTAAAATGTTTATTATAAAAAATATAAATATCAATAATCCGTGCATTACACGGGATAAGAGCTAGTTTTCATATAATTCTATTTCCTTTTTTTTTTTTATGAAGCCTATTTCCTTTCAAATGCACACAGAAAACCCATGTACTCGGATTAATTAAGAACCCTCCATGGAACTCAACCGAAAGCTAACCAACACAAATTCGGGGATCAAGAATCCTCCATGGAACCAAACTTAATCAATCGTTGCAAATTTCATTAGTAAACTAAGAGCAATCAGAATCCAATTCAAGAATCCAGAACCAATTTCAATGTACTAGCTTTGGATATATATGCTCTACCAAAATGCATGTACTAGCAAATGTTAGCTGTGATTGGCACGACGGTGCGTGAAAGATATATGTGATTACTGTAATTTTTTGTCAATAACAAAGAGACACAAAGCATAATTATTAGATATATGGTCGTAGATAGTTTGAAAACGGGTTTATATATTGTTGCAAAATGTCATCCATAACGGAAAGGGCTCAAAGCTAAGAGAATCAAAATATGCTAATCATTATGTATTCATGGTGTAAAAGTGAGCTGTTGTTGACTGATTACTTGTTGAAATTTGAAAAGGGTAAGGGACATTATCCCTTGTGGATGTTGGCAGTCCTTAGCGGAGACAAGGTTCTATATATTCATACGAACTAAAGTATGATACTACACATATAAACACTACTATCAATTTGGTTTAAAAAAAAAACAAATAAGTCATTATTAGACTTTTAAAACATCATCATATAGCATATATAAAATTTAAGTCATTAAAAAAATTTAAAATGCCACCAATTAATGTCTAAAAAAAATCAATATATGCTGCTAATTTTTTTTAACTTAATAGACTAATTTCATGACACTTTTCTTTTTTTTTTAAAAAAAAAAACTAATAAGTTGGAAATACTTTATTTTTTAGCAATTTGATATTTTCTGTATAAATTTTCACTGATATCTTGTTTGTATATTCAACTCTCATATCTAATTAATTATCAGGAAAAGGATAAAAAAATTAACAGTAAATGTGAAATTGTATTAAAATTATGGCTTAATTAAGTGAATGATTCATGAAGACGTGACAAACGAATTGTCACGTCAACATTGCAAGTGTGCTATAGCATATGAGGTCAGGGCCGACCTTGGCTCAAAAATTTTAGAGGTCCATTTTTCTTTTATGAATCATAATATTATTATATACATATATTAATAGCTATAAATAACTTAATTTGCTATGTAGTTTTGTGGCTTTCACATAGCATATCAAATATATTTTGAGTATGAGGTTAGGGAATCAATTTTATCCTCTTTCAATTTTGGGTTATTTAACATATTAGAACTTCGCATCTCTATTTTTTTTTGTTTGGTTATTATTTTGTAGCATTAGTATAATTCCTTTCTTTTTTAAAGGATTTTCTTTGAAAATTTTGGGTAAAATAAGGAATTTTATTAATATAGTTAGTATAATTGTAAGTGAATATTTGGTATTTTTTTTCAAAATCCATGATTGGTATAAACCATATAAATAAGACCTAAAAAAGGTTAATAAATTGTTTTCAATGACTAACTTGGGCTTTCTTTTTTTTTTTCTAAGTTTTAAATTATTTTCTTTACCATCCACCACTAAATAGTAGTACTCCTTCTGGTCTTTTATATAAGACCTTTTGAGATTTTTTTTTCTTATTTATAATATTCTATTTCAATTTTCAATGTCAATTATTTTCTGCTTTTCGCCAACATCCCTATTCAATACTTTTTAGAATCTCAGAAATAATTACAGGGATATGTCTCAAATGTTGACATTTTCAATACAACTAATAAATAATCAACTTTCTTGATATCTTTAATTTCTTTTTAATGACTCATCGATTGAACTAATGCTTAGTACGTAATTATAATCTTTTCCAATATACATTGGATGTTATTATTGTTGTTTTGGAATTAGACATAAATACATTACTTTTTTTAATTAATATGAGAAAAATTTGTGTCACCCCATCGTGAATTTGTGTTACCCACTAACGGATCACGATCCAACTTATAATTTAGAGGTTGTGACCATGCAAATAATTTTTTTATAAGGTCGTGACCCTATTCACGACTAAAAGCTCATGAACAAGGTAATGATTGTGGGGTGGCAAAAATTTCTCATTAATTTTTATTAAATTAAGGGGCTCGTATATACTTTCTCGTCCTAGGGTCTAACAAAAGTCAGGACTGGGCCTAATGATTGTGTTACATGACAAAATATAGGTGAATGCTTCAATACATTCTAGCTAGTGAAGGAAGGCATCAATACTTCCAATCTTATTGGACTAATTAAATGTTGACATTTATGTTATTTTTACACCGTCATTATTTTATGTGTCACCTTACGTATCATATATAAGAATGAATTTGCAAATTTTTAAACTTCAAACATAACCATGGTTAAAAATAAAAAACTTAAAACAAAAAGAAAAAGAAAAATTAAAACTAAAACTAAAACTAACCTAATCCTAATCTAACAATCACAACCCTTTACTCTAAAACTGCGTTAGGCACTTCCAAATTAAAAGGCGATAGGCACTGCGTTAGAACTATAAACAAATTTGGATTGAAATGTGCCTATCGCTTCACTTAGGATTCAATGTTCAAAGAGGGCAACACAAATATGACATAGATATGATCACTTCACTTCGTTATAAAGATGAACATAGATATGAACATAGAAACCAGAAACGATAACCAATATCTTGTTATAAACATAGAAACCAGAAACCTTCGATGAAGATGATTTTTTTTATATAATTGAAAATAAAAATTTAATTTAATTGTAACTATGGTTGAGTTAAACTTTTAAAATTTGCGAAAATGATCTTATTATATGACACATAAGCATACACATAATTAAACAATTAAGCGTTGATTGTGCATAAAAAATCCTACATGTCACTCTCTTATTAGTAGAATTAAAGATGATATTGGTGCTGTTAATTGACTTAGCATGTACGGGAAGGAGAATTTCTCTCTTCCTATGAACATGTACATCCTCCTATGTCTCTGGTAAAGAGAAATCATTCCTCTTCCGGTTTTTTCTATGCCTCTTGTTTTTTCTCTGATAAAGAGAAATTGTCTCTATTTCTAAGCTAAAATTAGTTATAGCTTTGGGTATATATATGTTGCTTTATTCTCATTTGTTGTATCTACCAACAGCAACGTAACAACGGAAGCAACAACATTAGCATTAGTAACAACAACTCCCTTTGTTCCCTTTTGTATTCTCTTTGAAAATCTAGAGAATTTAGTATATACACCGGTGAGTAAATACGGTGTTGTATTTTGGGTGTATTTGGGGTTTGGGTTGTTGTCAAATAATAATATCGTTCTATATCGTCATTTTGTATGTGGAGTAAGCTATAAGCTGAACCACATTTATTCAATATTCCAATTCATTTCCACTCCTATTTTATAACAAACTGGTATCAAAGCGCTTAGAGCGTTCTGCGAATTTGTGTATTAAAAAATGACGACTACAAAATTCGATATTCAGCAGTTTGATGGGCACATCAATTTTGGAATGTGGAAGGTTCGCATGATGGCTGTTTTGACCCAGCAAAATTTAAAGGTGGCACATTCGGGGAAAGAAAAGAAGCCCGACACAATGAAGGATTCTGAGTGGGATGACATAGATGCAAAAGCTATGTCAACTATTCACCTATTCATCACAGACGATGTTTTGCAGGAGGTGTGTTACAACGTTTGTACACACTTCGCATGGATGAAGGGACATCTGTTAGATCACACATTTCTGAGTTCACTTCTTTGACTACGGAATTAAAAAATATAGACGAGTCATTTTCAAGTGAACAACAGGCAATGTTGTTTCTTTGCTCCCTGCCTCCCTCATACAAGCATTTTAGAGAAACTCTAATATATGGTCGTGAAAGCCTTAACATTGATGAGGTGAAATCAGCACTTTTGAGTCGTGAGAAGATGAAGCACGATAATAGTGAACGTGGTGATCATGCAGCAGGCTTATTTGCTAAAGGGAGATCAAGGGAGGTTAGCTCGAGTAGTTTCAATAGAGGCAAGTCTAGATCTAAATCTAGACTATGCAAGGGGAGATGCAGATATTGCAAGAAAGAAGGGCACTGGAAAGCAGAATGTCCGAAGCTCAAAGAAAAGAATGAGGCTGGTTCAAGTCACTCAGCTAGTGTGGTTGAAAATACTGATCAGTATCAACTAGTTCATCATTTGGTGATGCTTGGATCTTGGATTCTGGTTGTTCTTACCACATGTGTCAAAATCGAGACTGGTTCACAACTTATCAGTCGATTGACGGTGGTATTGTTCTTATGGGAAATCATATGTCCTGTAAGGTCGTTGGCATTGGAACAGTCCGAATCAAGATGCACGATGGTGTCGTAAGAACTTTGACAGATGTTCGGCACATACCAGACTTGAAGAAAAATCTCATTTCTTTGGGTACTCTTGATTCTCAAGGGTATAAGTATTCTGCTCAAGGTGGAGTTCTACGAGTCTCTAGAGGCGCTCTTGTTGTGATCAAAGGAAAATTGGTCAATGGTCTCTATATACTCCAAGGAAGTACGGTCGGTGGAGTTGCATCTGTATCGTCTTCCCTTGATTCAGATTCTGATACTACTCGATTGTGGCATATGCGTCTAGGGCATATGAGTGAAGCTGGAATGTCGATTTTATGCAAACGAGGTTTGCTAAGTGATCACAAGATTGGAAATCTTGACTTTTGCGAACATTGTGCGTGTTTACGGGAAGCAGACCAGAGTCAAGTTCAACACTGCTGTTCACAGGACTAAGGGTACGGTGGATTATATTCACTCTAATTTGTGGGGCCCTGCGCCTGTCTCGTCTAAGGGTGATGCCAGATACCTATTAACTTTCATTGATGATTTTTCAAGGAAAGTTTGGGTTTATTTTCTCAAAAACAAAAGTGATGTTTTCTCAACTTTCAAGAAATGGAAAGTGTTGATTGAGAATCAAACAGGTAAGAAAATCAAACGCCTTCGAACCGATAATGGTTTGGAGTTTTGTGGAGGTGATTTTAATGAGTTCTGTGAGAATGCGGGCATAGTGAGACATCACACTGTGCGGAAGACTCCACAGCAGAATGGAGTAGCAGAACGCATGAATAGAACTATTTTAAATAGAGCTCGATGCATGCTCTCTAATGCGGGCCTGGGAAAAGAATTATGGGCTGAAGCTGTTAACATGGCTTGCTATTTGGTGAACCGATCTTCGTCTACTGCAATTGAATTAAAGACTCCTATAGAAGTGTGGTCTGGTACTCTAGCTGATTATTCTGATCTATGAATTTTTTGGTGTCCTGCATATGCTCATATTAGTGATAAGAAGCTTGAGCGAAGGGCACAAAAGTGCATATTTCTCGGATATGCATCCGGAGTTAAAGGTTTCAGATTATGGTGCACTGAAATTAAACCACCAAAATTCATAATCAGCAGAGACGTTAATATTGAACAACCAATGGAGGTTCAAGGTGGTGCTTCTGATCCACCTACTCAAGAAGAAGATCCCGAAGTTGTCGAAGAGCAAGAGGAGACTCTACTGCAGAATTATAATCTCGCAAGAGACAGAGAAAGGAGGCAAATAAAACCACCTAAGAGATATGGTCATGCTGACATAGTCTCATTTGCGCTATTGGTGGCATAGGACATTGAAGCTCGAGAACCCGTAACATACAACGAGGCTATCTTGAGTAATGAGTCTGTAGAGTGGATTGCTGCTATGGGTGAGGAAATGGAGTCTCTCCACAAGAATCAAACTTGGGAGCTAGTGAAACCGCCAAAAGGACAAAAAATCGTTGGTTGCAAATGGGTATTCAAGAAAAAGGAAGGATCACCTGGAGTAGAAGCAGCTAGATACAAGGCTCGTTTAGTTGCAAAAGGTTTCAGCCAAAGGGAAGGAATCGACTACAATGAAATTTTCTCCCCTGTTGTGAAACATAGTTCTATCCGAGCGTTACTAGCCATGGTTACCCTATTTGATCTGGAGCTTGAGCAACTTGATGTAAAAACGGCTTTTCTCCATGGCGAGCTAGAAGAAGAAATTTACATGCAGCAACCACAAGGATTCGTCGTTGAAGGTAAGGAAGATCATGCTTGTCTCTTGAAAAGGTCATTATATGGCTTAAAGCAATCTCCTCGCCAGTGGTATAAAAGGTTTGACACTTTTATGTTGAGTCATGGTTATTCCAGAAGTGACTATGATAGTTGTGTATACCATAGAAAGCTCCACGATGATTCGTTTATTTATTTATTGCTATATGTTGATGACATGCTCATCGTTGCTAAGAACATGTCAGAGATCAAGAAATTGAAGGCTCAACTTAGTGGTGAATTTGAAATGAAAGATTTGGGTGCTGCTAAGAGGATTTTGGGCATGGAAATCTCCAGAGACCGACGTGCTGGAAAATTATATTTGTCTCAAAGAAAGTACATCGAGAAAGTGTTGGAGCGCTTTGGAATGGAGAATGCTAAGCCAGTTAGCACCCCATTGGCAGCCCATTTCAAACTCTCAGCTGCAATGTCACCACAATCCATTGACGAGGAGGAACAAATGTCACTTGTTCCGTATGCTAGTGCAGTCGGTAGCATCATGTATGCTATGGTGTGCACCCGTCCAGATATATCACATGTTGTTAGTGTCGTTAGTAGGTACATGGGAAACCCTGGGAAGAAGCACTAGGAAGCTTGAAATGGATACTCAGATATCTCTGAGGTACTGCAGATATTGGCTTAGTTTATGGTAAGAGTCATAATACTAGCACTAGTATTATTGGTTATGTTGACTCTGATTATGCTGGAGATATAGACAAAAGGAGATCTCTCACCGGGTATGTCTTCTCGCTTTCCGGGAGTGCAATTAGTTGGAAAGCAACTTTGCAATCCACTATTGCATTATCTACTACAGAAGTCGAATAAATGGTTGTAGCAGAAGCGGTGAAAGAAGCCATTTGGCTCAGAGGTTTGATGGGCAGTTTGGGTTTGGAACAAGATATCACGGTGTTTTATTGTGATAGCCAAAGTGCTATACATTTGACCAAAAATCAAATGTATCATGAAAGAACCAAACATATTGATGTCAGATATCATTTCATTCAGGAGATAATTTCTCAAGGTACTATTCTAGTCAAAAAGATTGGTACTACTGATAATCCAGCAGACATGATGACCAAACCAGTTACAGTATCCAAGTTCAAACATTGCTTGGAATTAATTGGCATTGGAATGAAGACATGCTAAGCCAAGGTGGAGATTTGTTAATTGACTTAGCATGTACGGGAAGGAGAATTTCTCTCTTCCTATGAACATGTACATCCTCCTATTTCTCTGGTAAAGAGAAATCATTCCTCTTCCGGTTTTTTCTATGCCTCTTGTTTTTTCTCTGATAAAGAGAAATTGTCTCTATTTCTAAGCTAAAATTAGTTATAGCTTTGGGCATATATATGTTGTTTTATTCTCATTTGTTGTATCTACCAACAGCAACAACGGAAGCAACAACATTAGCATTAGTAACAACAACTCCCTTTGTTCCCTTTTGTATTCTCTTTGAAAATATAGAGAATTTAGTATATACACCGGTGAGTAAATACGGTGTTGTATTTTGGGTGTATTTGGGGTTTGGGTTGTTGTCAAATAATAATATCGTTCTAAATCGTCATTTTGTATGTGGAGTAAGCTATAAGCTGAACCACATTTATTCAATATTCCAATCCATTTCTGCTCCTATTTTATAACAGGTGCCTTTTAAAACAAAAATGGCATCAAAGCAATTCCCCAAAATTGGCTTATTTAAGTTTTTGGTTCTTGAAAGTTGATCGAATTTTGCTTTTAGTCCCTATCTTTTTGTTTGACTGGTTTTGATCCTTAAAAGTTTAATTTTTTTTTTGGTTCCTGCCATTAGGGATCCACCGTTAATTGATTATGTGGCTAACGGAGTGCCACTTCAGTATGCCATGTGTCTTATTTTTTAAAGTAAAAGGTCCCTGAAAGTTGACAGAATTTTGGTTTTAATCCCTACTTTTTTTTATCGGTCAAGGTCCTTAAAAGTTTAAAACTTTTTGTTTTTGTCTCTGTCATTAGTAAAATACTGTTAGTTGCCTATATCGCTAACGAATTGTCACATCAGCATACTATGTACATACATAATAATGAGTTGCTGCCACATTGACAGATGACATGTAAGAATAGTAGGCAAGTAATTAAGACATGAAATCTATTATTATGCATTTGGTTTATTATCTAAAGAGAAACGGCGAAAGATTAAAAATTATAATATTTTAATTCATCTTAAATCCCACATTGAAAAATTTATGCATGAATTGAATGTTATATACTCGTATGATGACTATGTGTTTGTTTATGTTATTGGGCTCATGTAAGTTGGGCAATGTTTAGCTAATCATGGCTACAGTTTTGCTTGCTTGCTGGATTATCCATGTCGTCTGCCAACTTGACAACAACTCATTATTGTGCAGACACATGGTAGGCTAACGTTGAAATTCGGTTAGCCATGTCAACAATTAACAGTATTTTACTAACGGCAGGGACCAAAACAAAAAAATTTAAATTTTCAAGGACCTTAACCGGTAAAAAAAAAGATAGGGACTAAAACCAAAAATCGGTAAACTTTCAGGGATATGGCATGCTGACGTGGTACTCCGTTAGCCATGTTGTAACATCCTCACAAATAATTACCCTAAGATAAGATTAGTTATCTAATTACTTGAAATTTCACTTAAAATTCGACAGAGTTTCCTCTGTTTTTCGGACTTTCCAAAATTTTCTTTGATAGGATACCTGCCCAGTCCATAGTATTTTAAAACATAAACATATATACTAATTACTGTCAGCGTATCACTAATTCTTTGTTAAACAAAATAATACAAGTTCCAAGGCTCCAAAAATTAAACTATGCTAGTTACACCAAATTAATTTTTTTATTCCTCTCATGACAAGTTTACACTTCACGGGGTGGAGTGTACTCCTGCTCATCCAGGAATAGTGTAAACTCCGTCCATGTACCTGTATAAAAACAGCAATAAGGGTAGCATTATACACAGAACTTAGGAAATAGTTTCTAAAATGGCATAAAAATAAACCAAGTACACATAACAAGCAAAACAACATGCACAACCAATAAACATACATTCTATTTCTTCTATTCTCTGTGTTCCATTATTCATTCCTATTTGATGCCAAAAACCCTTGTCTTTTCTATTACTGTTTATATTGTACGTCTTTCCATTATGGGATACCTGGTAGACATCCATTCGCCATGTACATCTTCCCTTTCTAAAGGATTACCGATACATTCCCATTTGCTATGTACATCTTCCCAATTAAGGGATACCTGGTACATTCCCATTTGCCCTGTACGTCTTCCCATTTAAGGGATACCTGGTACAGTTCTATTCGTCATGTATGTCTTCCCATTTAAGGGATACCTGATACATTCCTATTTGCCCTGTACGCCTTCCCATTTAAGGGATACCTGATACAGTTCCATTCGAGCTGTACGTCTTCCCATTTAAGAGATACCTGGTACAGTTCCATTCGTCATGTATGTATTCCCATTTAAGGGATACATGATACATTCCTATTTTCCGTGTACGTCTTCCTATTTAAGGGATACCTGATACAGTTCCATTCGCGCTATACGTCTTCCATTTAAGGGATACTTGATACAACCGATCCCATTTGCAGTGCACGTCTTCCCTTCTACGAACCTCATTTAATTCTATCTTACTCAAGTCTAAACTACTCCCCATGACTACCAACCTTGACATTCCTAAATAGTGACATTTCCTACTATTATAGTAAAAGATAATGATCATAATATATTCCTTTGTTCATAACTATTCCTCAATCAACCACAAAGAACAATGACATTAGTCAACGTCCTACTTTAGTACTATCCACCTAGTGTCCGTTTTCAATTACCCTAAGGTTCAATCCTACTCTAACTAGTCCAGTCCTTAACTATCCATCTATCCCAGTTGATCCATCTATTTTCACTTACTCCTTAGGCACGTTTCTTAGGTGTTTCTAACTCACTTTTTAACTATTCCCTTAGTCCAAACAGTCTCTATTATTCTATTATCACCTATTCAAGTTTTCCTCTCAATTTTTTACTTAGTTCTATTACAAACCTAGAATAACTAGGGATTAACACACTTTTTCATATTAGTAATTATTGCATATAAATCAATAAAACATATTCAAGCACAAAATATCATAAATATATTCATTCATCATCGTAGTGGGTTCTTTCACCCAAATACTACATATTTAGTTTCTAACCAAATACAATAACCGCAGGTTTATTATTATCCCTACCCATCTACTCTTAGTTATCCCTATACTCTATTTAGAATCCACCCCCTAAGTAAAGGTAATACCACCTCCTTACCTCAAATGGAGAGAGGTAGAACCTTGGATCCTTCGTGTCCTCTTTTCCCTTGTGCTTCTTAGAACTTCAAGCCTCCATCTTCGCATCCCTTCTCTTTCTATTTGTTGTTGGATCCTCCATGGCCATCATCAAGACATGGATTCAATGGAGGGCTATGGGGTTCTCCTTTGGCTTCTTATGCTAGGAAGAGGATTTATGGCATAGAGGAGTCATGGGTTTTAGTTATTGATGATGGATCTTGGGTGTATCCTCAACACGATGGAGTGATGGGGTTTTGTTTGTGGATTTGCCCATAAAGAGGTTTTGGGCATGAGAGGGAAAGTGAATTCATGGTTGTTAATGGGGAAGAGAGGGAAAGCTTGGTGGGGATGATGGTCATGATGATGGTGGTGAGCTTGGATGGTGGTGGGAAAGCTTGGTTTTTGGCTATGGAAACTTGGCTTGCCTTGGAAGCCTTGACTTATAACTTGGGGATAAAGAATGGGGCATTTCATGTGCCCCACGCCTTTTATTATTTTCAGATCTGGGTCGAACTAATCGATTAGTTAGATGACTAATCGATTAGTCAGGGTATTTTGACTTTATTTTAGTCATTTTTCAGGAACTAATCGATTAGTTGGCTGACTAATCGATTAGTCATCGCAAGCTTTTATTCCTTTTACTTCAAAGTGCCATATCTCCTTCGTTACCCGTCGGATCTTGCTCAAATTTGAAATCAAGCTTATTAAGACTCCCAAAGTCACATCCAACGGTAGAATTTATGTTTAGAGTTGTAAATTTTTTGTTTCTAATTTCCTAATATACGATGTTTATAACACTGAAAACACCATTTCTAACACTCGTTTGTTCATCTTTCAATCCCCTATCTGACGCCAATGCTTCCTAACTCCTTCATGACATTCAAAGGGATCCTAATCCATCACCTTAAATCCTCTTTATCATAATTATCATTTTCTAATCTTATTATTATTCTAATTATTCTTGAATTAAAATTCGGGATGTTACACATGTCATCAATTAACGGTACCGTGCGGAACCGGTAGGTGGATCCCTAACGGCAGGGGCCAAAACCAAAAAAATTAAAGTTTTAAGGATCAAGATCGGTCAAATAAAAAGATATGGACTAAAACCAAAACTCGGTCAACTTTTAGCAACCAAAAACTTAAATAATCCCCCAAAATTTATGCCAATGTTGGACATGACAAAGTGGGACATTACAGCAGCCCATCCCAAGATATGAAGACAATGCTTAGAGTCTCGACCATGTTATATTAATGGGACTTCAGTCAATTTCCTTCGCACAATTAGAACATCTTTGTCTAAAGCCAGTTGCTTTCAAGTTCTAGCTAACATCACTTAACACAACAATTTCTTCCTCAATCATTGTGCAAAGTACTACTATTAGATAGAACAACATAAATTGGCCACGATAGGTTTCTCCAACATAGCAGTTTCTTTCTCAATAACTGTTGTCCAAAGTATTTGTCCTAGCACTTGAATCATTGTCAATTTGTCTTATACAATGATTGGATCTGTAACATCCCAAATTTTAAACCCGAAGATAAATAAATAAATAATAATTAGAATAATTAAAAATGAAAATAACAAACCACAAATAGGTATTCCAAATGAGAATTCTAGTATTAGAAGAAAATAATAATAATAATACTAAGCGAATTAGAGAAGAAAGGAGCGTTAAATCGAAGTTAGGATCGGGCCAGAAAATAGATAATTCGATAATAAACATAATAACAAGGGGGAAAATTAAAATTGATGAGCATTTTATTTCCCATTTTTCCTTGCATTATTTTACTCCTATTATTGATACTTGTTGCCTATTTGACATTGTTTAGCTTGATTTAGTGATTTAGAGTTTATTGGACTACTATTCTGAATATTGTTTAATTTGGGATTATTTAGCCTAATTAATTCTATTTCTATTTTCAGGTCATATTTGGCACAAGGGTTTTTTGGACATTTTGGGAATGAAGATTTAATGTTGGAAGAAAAGATATATGATGAAGTGAAGATTGTAATCTATCTTTAGGATTAGTTGAGATTTAGTTATATCTTTTAAGATTTAGATTTTATCTATAAGATATTTTTAGATTTAATTTAGAGATAAGCTTTCCTTAGGATTTGGGCCCATGATTTAGGCCCGTTTTGAGATTTAAAAAGCTAAATTCGTGTAAACCCTTGAGAGATCTTCCATTCACGTTTTTTTACATTCTCTCTCATAGAGAAGGCTTAGTTTTGCTCTCCAAGCTTGTGGTGGCTGCTAGGGTTTCTCTCTCTTCCCTTTTCTACACGTTTTTGGTATTTTTCTTCATGGAAGGCTAAACTCTTAGGTTAAATCCCTTTGGTAATGTATCACATACTCTTGAGGTTCTGTTCTTAATGCTATTTCGTTTTTATTCACTGTTTTCATGCTTATTGATATGTTATGGTTCGCTTAGTTCCATTCTATAGAGATAATCCATGTGTATGAATGCTTAATTTATGCAAACTCGTAAAAACTCCATGCTTTGGCTTTTAATGCTTAATTAGAGGTTTGGGTTTTGGGGTGAGAATTGAATTTTCGCTTAGTATTTAATTCTCACGAGTTGGACAGTGAAGAGGAAATAAATTGATCTTTTGTGACCGATGATAGAGTTGTGAACGCGAGCCAAAGGGGTTTATCCGCTTTTCCTTATCTGTTTCTTCGTTTTGATTTAATTCTGTTTTGATTTCAATTATTCAATATTCAATACAAAAAAAAATCCCCCCCTGTTTTCTATGCATACTATGTGTTCGACCTTTTGCTTGATAAGATATTCCTTGGGAGACGACCTAGGAGTCACTTCCTAGTACTATACTTAAACTGTTTTTATTTGTATCGGGTACGACCTCGATCAAATTTGGCGCCGTTGCCGGGGATTATCGGTTCTTGCCAAAGGTCATTAGTAGTTAGTTAGTGTCGTAGTTAGTTATTATAGCGTGTCGTGTCTGATTTAGGGTCTAGAAGTCAATTCTGATAATTGGTTGAAGTTGCACTGTTTGCTGTTTTGTTATTTTGTTGCAATTAGTGTATTTGATTGATTCTGTGGTTGCTAGTTCACATAGTTGTGGGTGGAATTTTTGCACGAAAATTTATATCCACACTACTTTTATCATATAAAAAGGTTTTGAGGCACCACGATCACTCAGATCATCACTGGTTGTGAGTTCCAGAAAAATTTTCCAAGTTTTAGCAGCACTGTCTTCAAATCGTCGCAACTTTTGACCCGTAACTCGGAATTTGACAAATTTTATATCAAATCGAAGGGAATTTTCTGAATAATCTGATTTTTCTGACTTTGTCAGAAAACTCCTTCGTCTGGATCCTGAAAAGGCCGTTTTACTATTTCTTTTTTATTTTACAAGTTTTATTTTCTTAGTTTTTGGTCTCTGATTTAATTGTTTGACTTGGTTCCCTTTTGAATTTTGTCCTCAAACTTTTTGTGGTATGTTTTCATGAATTTAGGGTGCTGAAAAAAATAAATAAAAAAATTTTAAAAAATAAAAAATTTTGTTGCCTATTTTGGTCATGTATATTAGTGACAGTTTGCTATGCTTCATGGTGTTCTGTTCAGTACATGACTAGGGGCAACCCAAGCTACTTGCATCCATATAACCCTAAAATTGATAGAACTTATCACAGACTAGTTAGACAAAATAGGAACCAGTCCATAGGTAGTGAGTCTATTGAGTCTTTACATAGTGAGTCTGCTTCTTTTTCTTCTATTCCTATAAATTCTGATTCTTATTCTGATTATTCTGAAAATATGGCTCAACCTCCACCACGTGAGAGGACATTGAGGGAGCTGGCTGCACCTGATTTCACTATTGAAGATTTGTGCATCCAGTATCCCGATGACCCGTATGAGCTAAGGTCTGGGCTAATTCATTTGTTGCCCAAGTTTAATGGTCTTGCAGGTGAGGATCCTCATAAACATCTCAAGCAGTTCCATATTGTCTGTGCTACTATGAAACCACATGATGTGCAAGAGGATCATGTTTGTCTTAAGGCATTCCCACACTCCCTAGAGGGGCTAGCCAAGGATTGGTTGTACGATCTGGCCCCTGGTTCTATCACAGTCTGGGACGACCTGAAGAGGGCATTTTTGGAGAAATTCTTCCCTGCATGCAGAACAACAACAATCCGAAAGGATATATCAGGCATCAGGCAACAAAGTGGAGAAAGTCTCTATGAGTATTCGGAGAGATTCAAGAGACTGTGTGCGAGCTGCCCCCACCATCAGATCTCAGAGCAGCTGCTTATTCAATATTTCTATGAAGGTCTCAACCTCATGGAGAGAAACATGCTTGATGCTGCAAGTGGTGGTGCCCTAGGAGACATGACACCTTTAGAAGCCAGAGTCAAGATTGAGAAGATGGCTTCCAATTGTCAACAATTCCATGCAAGGGGCAACAGCGATGCAATCATAGTGAGAGGAGTGAATGATGTTGGCACAAGTTCTGGTAAGGTTGAGAAGCTTGAACAGAAGATAGATTCACTTACAACTTTGGTCACTCAATTGGCCATCAACCAGAAGAAGTTGTCTCTGCCTGCTAGATTATGTGGCATATGCACATCCGCTGAGCACCCCACAGATGCATGCCCTCTGTGCAGCAGCAGCCCACGACTGGTGCTGACCAACCTGAGGCATATGCCGCCAACATCTTCAACAGTAGAAATCAGCAGCCACAGAACTTTGATCTCTCTACCAATAGATACAACCCTGGTTGGAGGAACCATCCCAACCTGAGATGGTCTGATCAGCAACCTTCACAGGTTCAATTTCAGAACAATTCCAGACCACCATATGTACCTCCTCCAGTCCAGCAACAGAGACAACAACAACAGGCTAATTCTGCACCACCAGCTCCTAGTACTGAGCAGCAGCCTTCATTGGAAGAGCTGATGAAACAGATGACCATGCAAAATCTCCAATTCCAACAGGAAACTAGAGCATCCATTCAAAGACAAGAGGCCTCCATTCAATCTTTGACCAATCAGATGGGGCAGATGGCAACAGCAATCAACACTATGCAATCTCAGAATTCTAACAAGTTGTCATCCCAAACAGTGATCAATCCAAACCAGAATGTGAATGCCATTAGTCTAAGGTCAGGGAAGCAGATTGTCACACCCACACCAGAATCTGACCTCAACAAAGATGATCTAGTTTCAACCAACAAGAAGAGCCAAATGGTCGAGGAGAGTGAGCACACAAGTACCAGAAAATCCAATCCAGCTCAGCCTTCCACAAGCACAACACCTGCTGCTGCCCAACAACCACCCCCCATTCCTCTTCCTTTCCCACCAAGGAGGGTGACTCAAAGCAAGAAAATGAAAGAGATTGACAAAGAGATACTTGACACATTCAGGAAGGTGGAAGTCAACATACCCCTTCTTGATGCAATCAAGCAAATTCCAAGGTATGCAAAGTTCTTGAAGGATCTATGCACACACAAACGGAAGCTCAAGGGCAATGAGAGGATCAGCATGGGAAGAAATGTCTCTGCTCTTATAGGTAAACCCGTCCCTCATATTCCTGAAAAGTGTAAGGATCCTGGAACTTTCTCTGTGCCTTGTATCATAGGTAATACTAAATTTGAGAATGCTTTGCTAGATTTAGGAGCATCTATTAATGTTATGCCTATGTCTGTTTTCAAATCTCTTTCACTTGGACCTCTTCAACCTACGGGTGTGGTTATTCACTTGGCAAATAGATCTACTGCCTACCCCGCAGGTTTGATAGAGGATGTCCTGGTTCGGGTTGAAGAGCTTATCTTTCCTGCTGATTTTTATATTCTTGATATGGAAGAGGACACCTCTCGTAGTGCTGTCCCTATCATATTAGGGAGACCATTTTTGAAAACAGCCCGAACCAAGATAGATGTGCATGCAGGTACACTTTCCATGGAATTTGATGACAGTGTGGTTCGATTCAATATTTTTGAAGCTATGAAACATTTTTCTGATGACCACTCTGTTTTTCATGTTGACTTGATTGATGATCTGATTGATGAGCATGTTCTAGACTTTTTGCATGATTATGATTTGCCATCTTTCACTAGCTCATTTACTTGTTCTGCATGTTCTGATTCCGAAATGTGCACTGCATGCATTGAAATTGACCAGTTTTTAAATTCTGCTACTGCATCTGTTGATTCATATGATATAGATTCAGATCATGCTAACCCTAACCCCATTTCTGTTATGCATGAGTATAATCCATTTGTTCAGGTGCAGGCGGCAGAATCCAATTCTGCTGCTCCTTTAGTTCCATCTGTGATGCAGGCACCTTTATTGGATCTGAAGCCCCTTCCTCCTCATCTCAAATATGCTTACTTGGAGGCTGAGCAGAAACTTCCAGTGATCATCTCTACCTCCCTTTCTGTTGATCAAGAGAAGAAGCTGCTGGATGTGATTAGAGCAAACAAAAAGGCAATAGGATGGACTTTGGCAGACATACCTGGTATTAGCCCCTCCATGTGCATGCATCGGATTTTATTGGAGGATGGGGCTAAACCAGTGAGACAACCCCAGAGACGGTTGAACCCCCAGATTCTTGATGTGGTGAAGAAAGAGGTCACCAAGCTGCTGCAAGCTGGCATTATCTACCCCATTTCAGACAGCACTTGGGTAAGCCCGGTTCAAGTAGTTCCCAAGAAGTCTGGGGTGACAGTTGTCAAAAATGAGAAGGATGAGCTGATTCCCACTAGAGTGCAGAACAGTTGGAGAGTCTGCATTGATTATAGGAAGCTCAACCAGGCGACCCGCAAGGATCACTTTCCTCTTCCCTTCATTGATCAGATGTTGGAGCGCCTGGCAGGTAAATCTCACTATTGCTTCTTAGATGGTTTCTCTGGTTATTTCCAAATCTGTATTGCACCAGAGGACCAACATAAGACCACATTTACCTGTCCTTTTGGTACATTTGCTTATAGGAAGATGCCTTTTGGCCTATGCAATGCTCCTGGCACTTTTCAAAGATGTATGATGAGTATTTTTAATGACTTACTTGAGCATTGCATAGAGGTCTTCATGGATGATTTTAGTGTATATGGTTCCTCTTGTGATGCATGTCTTGATAGTTTGTCTAAGTTGCTTAATAGGTGCATTGAGACTAACCTTGTCTTGAATTTTGAAAAATGTCATTTTATGGTAGAACAAGGCATAGTCTTAGGGCACATTATTTCGCATAAGGGCATAGAGGTTGACCCTGCTAAGCTGCATGTAATATCACATTTGCCTTACCCCTCTTGCGTGCGAGAGGTGCGTTCTTTTCTTGGCCATGCAGGTTTCTATCGCAGGTTTATTCAGAACTTTAGCAAGATAGCCCTTCCACTATCCAACTTGCTTCAAAAGGATACCACATTTGAGTTTGGAGACCAATGCAAGAAAGCATTTGATGAGCTAAAGAGAGCACTCACCACCACTCCCATCATCCAACCACCTGACTGGACTCTCCCATTTGAGCTCATGACCGATGCCTCGAATTATGCTTTGGGAGCAGTTCTCTCCCAAAGGGTTGGTAATATGTCTCATGTGATTTATTATGCATCTAGGACTTTAGATTCAGCACAAGTTAATTACACCACAACTGAAAAAGAGCTGTTAGCCATTGTCTTTGCACTTGATAAGTTTAGATCATATCTATTAGGTTCTAAGGTTGTGGTGTATACTGATCATGCTGCTCTGAAGTATCTTTTGAAAAAGACAGATTCCAAACCTAGGTTGATTAGGTGGATGTTGCTCCTCCAGGAGTTTGATCTTGAGATTCAGGATCGGAGTGGTGCGCATAACCTTGTCGCAGACCACTTGAGTAGAATAGAGAGAGAGGAGGATGCATTTCCTATCCGGGATGACTTCCCGGATGAGCAGCTTTTAGTTTTGCATGTTTCACATCCCCCTCCCCTTATTCCTTGGTTTGCTGATATTGTAAATTATATAGTTGCATCTGTTTTTCCACCCTTGGCATCCAAAGCTCAAAGAGACAAATTGAAGAGCGATGCCAAGTATTATGTATGGGATGACCCCTATTTGTGGCGTTTTTGCAGTGATCAGGTCATTTGCAGGTGCATTCCAGACCAGGAGATCCAATCGGTTCTCCAATTTTGCCATGCTTCACCAGTTGGAGGCCACCTTGGCACTCAAAGGACAGCACGAAAGGTGCTGGATTCTGGATTTTATTGGCCTACCATCTTCAAGGATGCAAGCAAAATCTGCAGCTCATGTGAGCAATGTCAAAGGGAAGGAGGCGCCCTATCTTGGAGGCAACAGATGCCGCAACAACCTATGTTGTTCTGTGAGGTGTTTGATGTCTGGGGTATAGATTTCATGGGCCCCTTTCCTGTTTATTTTGGTTTTTATTATATCTTACTTGCTGTGGATTATGTATCCAAATGGGTGGAAGCTAAGGCCACCAGGACTAATGATGCTCAGGTTGTTGTAGATTTTGTCAGGACTAATATCCTTTGCAGGTTTGGCATACCTAGAGCCATAGTCAGTGATCAAGGCACACACATCTGCAATAGATCCATGCAAGCTTTGCTCAAGAAGTATGGGGTTGTGCACAAAGTTTCTACACCATATCACCCCCAAACCAATGGGCAAGCTGAGATTTCAAACAGAGAGATCAAGCGGATTTTGGAGAAGATGGTGAAGCCTAATAGAAAGGATTGGAGCACACGATTCGAGGATGCTCTATGGGCCCATCGAACTGCTTATAAGGCACCCATAGGGATGTCACCCTATCGGGTTGTCTTTGGTAAGGCATGCCACCTGCCTGTGGAGATAGAGCACCGTGCATATTGGGCTGTGAAGCAATGTAAGTTAGCTCTTGATCAAGCGGGTGAGGAGAGGAAGCTGCAGTTGAGTGAGCTAGATGAGATCCGTTTGGAGGCCTATGAGAATTCCAAGTTCTACAAAGAGAAGACCAAGAAGCTCCATGATAGCTCAATTTGCAGAAAGGAGTTCTTGGTTAGTCAAAAAGTGTTGCTCTACAACTCTAGGCTTGGAATCATGAGTGGAAAGCTCCGCTCTAAATGGATTGGACCGTTTGTAGTCACCCAGGTGTTTCCTTATGGCACTGTGGAGATCAAGAGTGAGTCCACAGACAAGAGCTTCAAAGTCAATGGCCACCGACTCAAGCCTTTCCTAACCTCCCCTTCTTTGGATGATGCACCTGTGGAGGAAGCCTCATTGGTCGACCCCATTTTTGACCCACCATGATTTAGGGAGTCTTCTTTTCTCCTTCTTTACTACTTTTATTCCACTTGTCTATATCTGTCTGATTCTGCTATTTGGTTTACATTGAGGACAATGTGTGATTTAAGTGTGGGGGGAGAGTAGTTTAGGTTGCATATTTTTGCTTTGATTTTTTAGGTTTTGCTAAGTTTTGGGCATTTTCTTGCATGTTTTTGCTTCATTTTAGTAGAGTCTTGGTATCTTGTGTCTGAATTCATGCATTTCTGTGTGTAAAGTTGCTTTTGATAATTAAGAGGTGGTAACACTGTGATAGAATTGTCCCTTTTGTGAGGATTTGAGCCTTAATTGTGGGTGGATTGCTATATATGCCACCTAATTTTTCTTTCATGTGTGATTGCACTCTGGATTACTTGCACTCTAGAACTTGACTTGACTCTTGTTGATACTTGATATTCCCATGCACATTTTGAAATGATTTAGGCATTGTTTTTCTTGAATAAGCCACTAGCCATATGAGCCTACCTTGAATGAATTTATCCTTTGATAGCCCCTTTGAGCCTTTATATCCCTTTTCTGTGTTCTTTAGCTCATTACAAGCCTATGATTGAAAAACCATGATTGTCCTAACCTTAGGGAATGTTGGAGCTTTGGAATTGTTTTGGGAATGGGTATTAAGTAAGCGAGGGTGCTTTGTTCTTCATCTCTTGTGAGTTCTGGGTTTTGCCTCTATGGTCGGTGAAGTAATTATGGCTTTATCTCATTATGCCATTTTTATTATTTCTTCTTTTCTTTCGTTCATGAAGTTCTGCAATGTAATGCAATTCAAAAAAAAAAAGAAAAAAAAAGAAAAAAAAGAAGAAGAAGAAGAAGAAAAAGAAAAAAAAATGGAATAAAAGGTTGATTGAGGCATGGAGGTTTGGAATTAGAGGTTGTTGTTATGTTTACCATTTCATTCTGGGGTGGATTGTGCTTATTTTTTTTTACTTGTTCCCCATTGCTCCTCTATTCCCTGGGTTTTAGCTACATTTCCCATATTTTTATCCTACCTTGTCCTTGGCCCCATTACAACCCTGAAAAGACCTTTTGATCTTAATGTGCATGTGTGTTGATTGTTGATGTTAGAGGCTTGTCAAGCCTATGGTTGTGTTTGTTTTTCATGATGTGCCTTGAGTGTAAACACTGATTAACCTTAAGCACTTGAGTGTAAACACTATTGAGTGATCCTTGTGAGTTTCTATCATCTTTGTGACTACCCTCTTGATGTCATTGGTTTTCTTTGCATATTTGAAATAATTGGATGATGTTCATGGATGCCTTGATTCTTTGGTCCTTATTTTCTTCGTGTGCTCAATTTTGCCCATTTCTTTGCATTTCCTAGAATTCATTGTGAAGTATGTAATCTCTTAGGTTTGCATTCATTAGTTTTAGTAATCTTGTTACATGATTCACTTTGGTGCATATTGATTTTCTCAGTCCTAATTCTTAGTTTTGCCCAGGAGTGCAAAAGGATAAGTGTGGGGGTATTTGATGAGCATTTTATTTCCCATTTTTCCTTGCATTATTTTACTCCTATTATTGATACTTGTTGCCTATTTGACATTGTTTAGCTTGATTTAGTGATTTAGAGTTTATTGGACTACTATTCTGAATATTGTTTAATTTGGGATTATTTAGCCTAATTAATTCTATTTCTATTTTCAGGTCATATTTGGCACAAGGGTTTTTTGGACATTTTGGGAATGAAGATTTAATGTTGGAAGAAAAGATATATGATGAAGTGAAGATTGTAATCTATCTTTAGGATTAGTTGAGATTTAGTTATATATTTTAAGATTTAGATTTTATCTATAAGATATTTTTAGATTTAATTTAGAGATAAGCTTTCCTTAGGATTTGGGCCCATGATTTAGGCCCGTTTTGAGATTTAAAAAGCTAAATTCGTGTAAACCCTTGAGAGATCTTCCATTCACGTTTTTTTTTACATTCTCTCTCATAGAGAAGGCTTAGTTTTGCTCTCCAAGCTTGTGGTGGCTGCTAGGGTTTCTCTCTCTTCCCTTTTCTACACGTTTTTGGTATTTTTCTTCATGGAAGGCTAAACTCTTAGGTTAAATCCCTTTGGTAATGTATCACATACTCTTGAGGTTCTGTTCTTAATGCTATTTCGTTTTTATTCACTGTTTTCATGCTTATTGATATGTTATGGTTCGCTTAGTTCCATTCTATAGAGATAATCCATGTGTATGAATGCTTAATTTATGCAAACTCGTAAAAACTCCATGCTTTGGCTTTTAATGCTTAATTAGAGGTTTGGGTTTTGGGGTGAGAATTGAATTTTCACTTAGTATTTAATTCTCACGAGTTGGACAGTGAAGAGGAAAGAAATTGATCTTTTGTGACCGATGATAGAGTTGTGAACGCGAGCCAAAGGGGTTTATCCGCTTTTCCTTATCTGTTTCTTCGTTTTGATTTAATTTTGTTTTGATTTCAATTATTCAATATTCAATACAAAAAAAAATCCCCCCCTGTTTTCTATGCATACTATGTGTTCGACCTTTTGCTTGATAAGATATTCCTTGGGAGACGACCTAGGAGTCACTTCCTAGTACTATACTTAAACTGTTTTTATTTGTATCGGGTACGGCCTCGATCAAAAATAAAAAGATTTAAAACTCCAAACACAATTTCCACCGTTGGATATGAAGATATGATTTTTAGGAAGTTGCTCGTCAAATTTGAGCAAGATCCGACAGTGAACGAAGAAGTTATGGAGGTTTGAAGTTCGGAAGAAAATAGAAGGAAAATAGAAAAATGAAACAGCATTATCTACTCATTTCGCTTAAGCGAAACAGCTTCAGTGGCAACATGGATTGGGTTCGCTTAAGCGAACTGATTTCGCTTAAGCGAAATTCCCTCGATCTGAAACAATAAATTCGGGTTTTGGGGGTTGAAACCCCCATTCCAACCCCACTTTCTCTCTCCACCCGATCTCCCTCCCTCCTCCGACTCCGACCGCCACCATCACCGCCTCCCAACACCGCCATCCACCTTGGTCTCTCTCTCCCTCCTCCATAGATCTTCTCTCTCTCTCCTCCCTTGTCTCTCTTTGCTTTCTCTCTCCCTCTCTCACTCTCCACCACCCACCTCCCCACCTCCGGCCACCACCCCCACACAGACCACCACCACTTTCCACCACCACCACCATCATATTTCTCTCTCCCTCTTCCCCTTTGGCTTTGGTTCCTTTCTCTCTCCCTATTTTTGAGCTTTTTCTCTCTCCACGGATTTCACCGGCGCCGTTACCGGTCCGTGATCGTGCCGGGCTCGTGTCGGGAGTCCCAAAGCTCGAAGCCCTTGCCTCAGTTCAGTCACAATCGTTCCCACTAACGAGGAGTAGCACCGACGCCGTCATCGTCGCCGAGCTAAAATCCAGGTTCTATTTAAAAAGCCCGAGGTAAGAGGGTTCGCGTTACCTTTGCTTAAGAAGTAAATTCTATGATGCTATAGTGGTAGCTAGGAATAGAGTAATTAAAAGTATGTTAATGAACCTTAGGGTACCCCCGTTGACAGAGATAAAGTAAATAAAATTGTGACGAGACACCGCACCCTAGGGAATAAAATGTATGCGCGTAGAATAAAGCTCGGAGTGGATGAGCGAATTTAAGGATATTTGATCGAGGCCGTACCCGATACAAATAAAAACAGTTTAAGTATAGTACTAGGAAGTGACTCCTAGGTCGTCTCCCAAGGAATATCTTATCAAGCAAAAGGTCGAACACATAGTATGCATAGAAAACAGGGGGGTTTTTTTTTGTATTGAATATTCAATAATTGAAATCAAAACAGAATTAAATCAAAACGAAGAAACAGATAAGGAAAAGCGGATAAACCCCTTTGGCTCGCGTTCACAACTCTATCATCGGTCACAAAAGATCAATTTCTTTCCTCTTCACTGTCCAACTCGTGAGAATTAAATACTAAGCGAAAATTCAATTCTCACCCCAAAACCCAAACCTCTAATTAAGCATTAAAAGCCAAAGCATGGAGTTTTTACGAGTTTGCATAAATTAAGCATTCATACACATGGATTATCTCTATAGAATGGAACTAAGCGAACCATAACATATCAATAAGCATGAAAACAGTGAATAAAAATGAAATAGCATTAAGAACAAAACCTCAAGAGTATGTGATACATTACCAAAGGGATTTAACCTAAGAGTTTAGCCTTCCATGAAGAAAAATACCAAAAACGTGTAGAAAGGGAAGAGAGAGAAACCCTAGCAGCCTCCACAAGCTTGGAGAGCAAAACTAAGCCTTCTCTATGAAAGAGAATGTAAAAAAAACGTGAATGGAAGGTCTCCCCAGGGTTTACACGAATTTGGCTTTTTTAAATCACAAAACGGGCCTAAATCATGGGCCCAAATCCTAAGGAAAGCTTATCTCTAAATTAAATCTAAAAATATCTTATAGATAAAATCTAAATCTTAAAAGATATAACTAAATCTCAACTAATCCTAAAGATAGATTACAATCTTCACTTCATCATATATCTTCTCTTCCAACATTAAATCTTCATTCCCAAAATGTCCAAAAAGCCCTTGTGCCAAATATGACCTGAAAATAGAAATAGAATTAATTAGGCTAAATAATCCCAAATTAAACAATATTCAGAATAATAGTCCAATAAACTCTAAATCACTAAATCAAGCTAAACAATGTCAAATAGGCAACAAGTATCAATAATAGGAGTAAAATAATGCAAGGAATAATGGGAAATAAAATGCTCATCAAATACCCCCACACTTATCCTTTTGCACTCCTGGGCAAACCTAAGAATTAGGACTGAGAAAATCAATATGCACCAAAGTGAATCATGTAACAAGATTACTAAAACTAATGAATGCAAACCTAAGAGATTACATACTTCACAATGAATTCTAGGAAATGCAAAGAAATGGGCAAAATCGAGCACACGAAGAAAATAAGGACCAAAGAATCAAGCCATTCATGAACATCATCCAATTACTTCAAATATGCAAAGAAAACCAATGACATCAAGAGGGTAGTCACAAAGATGGTAGAAACTCACAAGGATCACTCAATAGTGTTTACACTCAAGTGTTTAAGGTTAATCAGTGTTTACACTCAAGGCACATCATGAAAAACAAACACAACCATAAGCTTGACAAGCCTCTAACATCAACAATCAATACACATGCACATTAAGATCAAAAGGTCTTTTCAGGGTTGTAATGGGGCCAAGGACAAGGTAGGATAAAAATATGGGAAATGTAGCTAAAACCCAGGGAATAGAGGAGCAATGGGGAACAAGTAAAAAAAAAAAATAAGCACAATCCACCCCAGAATGAAATGGTAAACATAACAACAACCTCTAATTCCAAACCTCCATGCCTCAATCAACCTTTTATTCCATTTTTTTTTCTTTTTCTTCTTCTTCTTCTTCTTTTTTTTTTCTTTTTTTTTTTGAATTACATTACATTGCAGAACTTCATGAACGAAAGAAAAGAAGAAACAATAAAAATGACATAATGAGATAAAGCCATAATTACATCACCGACCATAGAGGCAAAACCCAGAACTCACAAGAGATGAAGAACAAAGCATCCTCGCTTACTTAATACCCATTCCCAAAACAATTCCAAAGCTCCAACATTCCCTAAGGTTAGGACAATCATGGTTTTTCAGTCATAGGCTTGTAATGAGCTAAAGAACAAAGAAAAGGGATATAAAGGCTCAAAGGGGCTATCAAAGGATAAATTCATTCAAGGTAGGCTCATATGGCTAGTGGCTTATTCAAGAAAAAAAACAATGCCTAAATCATTTCAAAATGTGCATGGGAATATCAAGTATCAACAAGAGTCAAGTCAAGTTCTAGAGTGCAAGTAATCCAGAGTGCAATCACACATGAAAGAAAAATTAGGTGGCATATATAGCAATCCACCCACAATTAAGGCTCAAATCCTCACAAAAGGGACAATTCTATCACAGTGTTACCACCTCTTAATTATCAAAAACAACTTTACACACAGAAATGCATGAATTCAGACACAAGATACCAAGACTCTACTAAAATGAAGCAAAAACATGCAAGAAAATGCCCAAAACTTAGCAAAACCTAAAAAATCAAAGCAAAAATATGCAACATAAACTACTCTCCCCCCCACACTTAAATCACACATTGTCCTCAATGGAAAACAAATAGCAGAATCAGACAGATATAGACAAGTGGAATAAAAGTAGTAAAGAAGGAGAAAAGAAGACTCCCTAAATCATGGTGGGTCAAAAATGGGGTCGACCAATGAGGCTTCCTCCACAGGTGCATCATCCAAAGTAGGAGAGGTTAGGAAAGGCTTGAGTCGGTGGCCATTGACTTTGAAGCTCTTGTTTGTGGACTCACTCTTGATCTCCACAGTGCCATAAGGAAACACCTGGGTGACTGCAAACGGTCCAATCCATTTAGAGCGGAGCTTTCCACACATGATTCCAAGCCTAGAGTTGTAGAGCAACACTTTTTGACCAACCAAGAACTCCTTTCTGCAAATTGAGCTATCATGGAGCTTCTTGGTCTTCTCTTTGTAGAACTTGGAATTCTCATAGGCCTCCAAACGGATCTCATCTAGCTCACTCAACTGCAGCTTCCTCTCCTCACCCGCTTGATCAAGAGCTAAGTTACATTGCTTCACAGCCCAATATGCACGGTGCTCTATCTCCACAGGTAGGTGGCACGCCTTACCAAAGACAACCCGATAGGGTGACATCCCTATGGGTGCCTTGTAAGCAGTCCGATGGGCCCATAAAGCATCCTCCAATCGTGTGCTCCAATCCTTTCTATTAGGCTTCACCATCTTCTCCAAAATCCGCTTGATCTCTCTGTTTGAAATCTCAGCTTGCCCATTAGTTTGGGGGTGATATGGTGTAGAAACTTTGTGCACAACCCCATACTTCTTGAGCAAAGCTTGCATGGATCTATTGCAGAAGTGTGTGCCTTGATCACTGACTATGGCTCTAGGTATGCCAAACCTGCAAAGGATATTAGTCCTGACAAAATCTACAACAACCTGAGCATCATTAGTCCTAGTGGCCTTAGCTTCCACCCATTTGGATACATAATCCACAGCAAGTAAGATATAATAAAAACCAAAAGAAACAGGAAAGGGACCCATGAAATCTATACCCCAGACATCAAACACCTCACAGAACAACATAGGTTGTTGCGGCATCTGTTGCCTCCAAGATAGGGCACCTCCTGCTCTTTGACATTGCTCACATGAGCTGCAGATTTTGCTTGCATCCTTGAAGATGGTAGGCCAATAAAATCCAGAATCCAGCACCTTTCGTGCTGTCCTTTGAGTGCCAAGGTGGCCTCCAACTGGTGAAGCATGGCAAAATTGGAGAACCGATTGGATCTCCTGGTCTGGAATGCACCTGCGAATGACCTGATCACTGCAAAAACGCCACAAATAGGGGTCATCCCATACATAATACTTGGCATCGCTCTTCAATTTGTCTCTTTGAGCTTTGGATGCCAAGGGTGGAAAAACAGATGCAACTATATAATTTACAATATCAGCAAACCAAGGAATAAGGGGAGGGGGATGTGAAACATGCAAAACTAAAAGCTGCTCATCCGGGAAGTCATCCCGGATAGGAAATGCATCCTCCTCTCTCTCTATTCTACTCAAGTGGTCTGCGACAAGGTTATGTGCACCACTCCGATCCTGAATCTCAAGATCAAACTCCTGGAGGAGCAACATCCATCTAATCAACCTAGGTTTGGAATCTGTCTTTTTCAAAAGATACTTCAGAGCAGCATGATCAGTATACACCACAACCTTAGAACCTAATAGATATGATCTAAACTTATCAAGTGCAAAGACAATGGCTAACAACTCTTTTTCAGTTATGGTGTAATTAACTTGTGCTGAATCTAAAGTCCTAGATGCATAATAAATCACATGAGACATCTTACCAACCCTTTGGGAGAGAACTGCTCCCAAAGCATAATTCGAGGCATCGGTCATGAGCTTAAATGGGAGAGTCCAGTCAGGTGGTTGGATGATGGGAGTGGTGGCGAGTGCTCTCTTTAGCTCATCAAATGCTTTCTTGCATTGGTCTCCAAACTCAAATGCGGTATCCTTTTGAAGCAAGTTGGATAGTGGAAGGGCTATCTTGCTAAAGTTCTGAATAAACCTGCGATAGAAACCTGCATGGCCAAGAAAAGAACGCACCTCTCGCATGCAAGAGGGGTAAGGCAAATGTGATATTACATGCAGCTTAGCAGGGTCAACCTCTATGCCCTTATGCGAAATAATGTGCCCTAAGACTATGCCTTGTTCTACCATAAAATGACATTTTTCAAAATTCAAGACAAGGTTAGTCTCAATGCACCTATTAAGCACCTTAGACAAACTATCAAGACATGCATCAAAAGAGGAACCATATACACTAAAATCATCCATGAAGACCTCTATGCAATGCTCAAGTAAGTCATTAAAAATACTCATCATACATCTTTGAAAAGTGCCAGGAGCATTGCATAGGCCAAAAGGCATCTTCCTATAAGCAAATGTACCAAAAGGACAGGTAAATGTGGTCTTATGTTGGTCCTCTGGTGCAATACAGATTTGAAAATAACCAGAGAAACCATCTAAGAAGCAATAGTGAGATTTACCTGCCAGGCGCTCCAACATCTGATTAATGAAGGGAAGAGGAAAGTGATCCTTGCGGGTCGCCTGGTTGAGCTTCCTATAGTCAATGCAGACTCTCCAACTGTTCTGCACTCTAGTGGGAATCAGCTCATCCTTCTCATTTTTGACAACTGTCACCCCAGACTTCTTGGGAACTACTTGAACCGGGCTTACCCAAGTGCTGTCTGAAATGGGGTAGATAATACCAGCTTGCAGCAGCTTGGTGACCTCTTTCTTCACCACATCAAGAATCTGGGGGTTCAACCGTCTCTGGGGTTGTCTCACTGGTTTAGCCCCATCCTCCAATAAAATCCGATGCATGCACATGGAGGGGCTAATACCAGGTATGTCTGCCAAAGTCCATCCTATTGCCCTTTTGTTTGCTCTAATCACATCCAGCAACTGCTTCTCTTGATCAATAGAAAGGGAGGTAGAGATGATCACTGGAAGTTTATGCTCATCCTCCAAGTAAGCATATTTGAGATGAAGAGGAAGGGGCTTCAGGTCCAATAAAGGTGCCTGCATCACAGATGGAACTAAAGGAGCAGCAGAATTGGATTCTGCCGCCTGCACCTGAACAAATGGATTACACTCATGCATAACAGAAATGGGGTTAGGGTTAGCATGATCTGAATCTATATCATATGAATCAACAGATGCAGTAGCAGAATTTAAAAATTGGTCAATTTCAATGCATGCAGTGCACATTTCAGAATCAGAACATGCAGAACAAGTAAATGAGCTAGTGAAAGATGGCAAATCATAATCATGCAAAAAGTCTAGAACATGCTCATCAATCAGATCATCAAGCAAGTCAACATGAAAGACAGAGTGGTCATCAGAAAAATGTTTCATAGCATCAAAAATATTGAATCGAACCACACTGTCATCAAATTCCATGGAAAGTGTACCTGCATGCACATCTATCTTGGTTCGGGCTGTTTTCAAAAATGGTCTCCCTAATATGATAGGGACAGCACTACGAGAGGTGTCCTCTTCCATATCAAGAATATAAAAATCAGCAGGAAAGATAAGCTCTTCAACCCGAACCAAGACATCCTCTATCAAACCTGCGGGGTAGGCAATAGATCTATTTGCCAAATGGATAACCACACCCGTAGGTTGAAGAGGTCCAAGTGAAAGAGACTTGAAAACAGACATAGGCATAACATTAATAGATGCTCCTAAATCTAGCAAAGCATTCTCAAATTTAGTATTACCTATGATACAAGGCACATAGAAAGTTCCAGGATCCTTACACTTTTCAGGAATATGAGGTACGGGTTTACCTATAAGAGCAGAGACATTTCTTCCCATGTTGATCCTCTCATTGCCCTTGAGCTTCCGTTTGTGTGTGCATAGATCCTTCAAGAACTTTGCATACCTTGGAATCTGCTTGATTGCATCAAGAAGGGGTATGTTGACTTCCACCTTCCTGAATGTGTCAAGTATCTCTTTGTCAATCTCTTCCATTTTCTTGCTTTGAGTCACCCCCCTTGGTGGGAAAGGAAGAGGAATTGGGGGTGGTTGTTGGGCAGCAGCAGGTGTTGTGCTTGTGGAAGGCTGAGCTGGATGGGATTTTCTGGTACTTGTGTGCTCACTCTCGTCGACCATTTGGCTCTTCTTGTTGGTTGAAACTAGATCATCTTTGTTGAGGTCAGATTCTGGTGTAGGTGTGACAATCTGCTTCCCTGACCTTAGACTAATGGCACTCACATTCTGGTTTGGATTGATCACTGTTTTGGATGGCAACTTGTTAGAATTCTGAGATTGCATAGTGTTGATTGCTGTTGCCATTTGTCTCATCTGATTGGTCAAAGATTGAATGGAGGCCTCTTGTCTTTGAATGGATGCTCTAGTTTCCTGTTGGAATTGGAGATTTTGCATGGTCATCTGTTTCATCAGCTCTTCCAATGAAGGCTGCTGCTCAGTAGTAGGAGCTGGTGGTGCAGAATTAGCCTGTTGTTGTTGTCTCTGTTGCTGGACTGGAGGAGGTACATATGGGGGTCTGGAATTGTTCTGAAATTGAACCTGTGAAGGTTGCTGCTGATCAGACCATCTCAGGTTGGGATGGTTCCTCCAACCAGGGTTGTATCTATTGGTAGAGAGATCAAAGTTCTGTGGCTGCTGGTTTCTACTGTTGAAGATGTTGGCGGCATATGCCTCAGGTTGGTCAGCACCAGTCGTTGGTTGCTGCTGCACAGAAGGGCATGCATCTGTGGGGTGCTCAGCGGATGTGCATATGCCACATAATCTAGCAGGCAGAGACAACTTCTTCTGGTTGATGGCCAATTGAGTGACCAAAGTTGTAAGTGAATCTATATTCTGTTCAAGCTTCTCAACCTTACCAGAACTTGTGCCAACATCATTCACTCCTCTCACTACGATTGCATCGCTGTTGCCCCTTGCATGGAATTGTTGACAATTGGAAGCCATCTTCTCAATCTTGGCTCTGGCTTCTAAAGGTGTCATGTCTCCTAGGGCACCACCACTTGCAGCATCAAGCATGTTTCTCTCCATGAGGTTGAGACCTTCATAGAAATATTGAATAAGCAGCTGCTCTGAGATCTGATGGTGGGGGCAGCTCGCACACAGTCTCTTGAATCTCTCCCAATACTCGTAGAGACTTTCTCCACTTTGTTGCCTGATGCCTGATATATCCTTTCGGATTGCTGTTGTTCTGCATGCAGGGAAGAATTTCTCCAAAAATGCCCTCTTCAGGTCATCCCAGCCTGTGATAGAACCGGGGGCCAGATCGTACAACCAGTCCTTGGCTAGCCCCTCTAGGGAGTGTGGGAATGCCTTAAGACAAACATGATCCTCTTGCACATCACGTGGTTTCATAGTACCACACACAATGTGGAACTGCTTGAGATGTTTATGAGGATCCTCACCTGCAAGACCATTAAACTTGGGCAACAAATGGATTAGTCCAGACCTTAGCTCATACGGGTCATCGGGATACTGGATGCACAAATCTTCAATAGTGAAATCAGGTGCAGCCAGCTCCCTCAATGTCCTCTCACGTGGTGGAGGTTGAGCCATATTTTCAGAATGATCAGAATAAGAATCAGAATAAGAATCAGAATTTATAGGGATAAAAGAAAAAGAAGCAGACTCACTATGTAAAGACTCAACAGACTCACTACCGATGGACTGGTTCCTATTTTGTCTAACTAGTCTGTGATAAGTTCTATCAATTTCAGGGTTGTATGGATGCAAGTAGCTTGGGTTGCCCCTAGTCATGTACTGAACAGAACACCATTAAGCTTAGCAAACTGTCACTAATATGCATGACCAAAATAGGCAACAAAATTTATTTTTTTTAAAATTTTTTTCAGCACCCTAAAATCATGAAAACATATCACAGAAAGTTTGAGGACAAAATTCAAAAAGGAACCAAGTCAAACAATTAAACCAGAGACCAAAAACTAAGAAAATAAAACTTGTAAAATAAAAAAGAAATAGTAAAACGGCTTTTTCAGGGTCCAGACGAAGGAGTTTTCTGACAAATTCAGAAAAATCAGATTATTCAAAAAATTCCCTTCGATTTGATATAAAATTCGTCCAATTCCGAGTTACGGGTCAAAAGTTGCGACGATTTGAAGAAAGTGCTGCTAAAACTTGGAAAATTTTTCTGGAACTCACAACCAGTGATGATCTGAGTGATCGTGGTGCCTCAAAACCTTTTTATATGATAAAAGTAGTGTGGATATAAATTTTCGTGCAAAAATTCCACCCACAACTATGTGAACTAGCAACCACAGAATCAATCAAATACACTAATTGCAACAAAATAGCAAAACAGCAAACAGTGCAACTTCAACCAATTATCAGAATTGACTACTAGACCCTAAATCAGACACGACACACTATAACTACTATACTAACTACGACACTAACTAACTACTAATGACCTTTGGCAAGAACCGATAATCCCCGGCAACGGCGCCAAATTTGATCGAGGCCGTACCCGATACAAATAAAAACAGTTTAAGTATAGTACTAGGAAGTGACTCCTAGGTCGTCTCCCAAGGAATATCTTATCAAGCAAAAGGTCGAACACATAGTATGCATAGAAAACAGGGGGGGTTTTTTTTGTATTGAATATTGAATAATTGAAATCAAAACAGAATTAAATCAAAACGAAGAAACAGATAAGGAAAAGCGGATAAACCCCTTTGGCTCGCGTTCACAACTCTATCATCGGTCACAAAAGATCAATTTCTTTCCTCTTCACTGTCCAACTCGTGAGAATTAAATACTAAGCGAAAATTCAATTCTCACCCCAAAACCCAAACCTCTAATTAAGCATTAAAAGCCAAAGCATGGAGTTTTTACGAGTTTGCATAAATTAAGCATTCATACACATGGATTATCTCTATAGAATGGAACTAAGCGAACCATAACATATCAATAAGCATGAAAACAGTGAATAAAAATGAAATAGCATTAAGAACAAAACCTCAAGAGTATGTGATACATTACCAAAGGGATTTAACCTAAGAGTTTAGCCTTCCATGAAGAAAAATACCAAAAACGTGTAGAAAGGGAAGAGAGAGAAACCCTAGCAGCCTCCACAAGCTTGGAGAGCAAAACTAAGCCTTCTCTATGAAAGAGAATGTAAAAAAAACGTGAATGGAAGGTCTCCCCAGGGTTTACACGAATTTGGCTTTTTTAAATCACAAAACGGGCCTAAATCATGGGCCCAAATCCTAAGGAAAGCTTATCTCTAAATTAAATCTAAAAATATCTTATAGATAAAATCTAAATCTTAAAAGATATAACTAAATCTCAACTAATCCTAAAGATAGATTACAATCTTCACTTCATCATATATCTTCTCTTCCAACATTAAATCTTCATTCCCAAAATGTCCAAAAAGCCCTTGTGCCAAATATGACCTGAAAATAGAAATAGAATTAATTAGGCTAAATAATCCCAAATTAAACAATATTCAGAATAATAGTCCAATAAACTCTAAATCACTAAATCAAGCTAAACAATGTCAAATAGGCAACAAGAATCAATAATAGGAGTAAAATAATGCAAGGAATAATGGGAAATAAAATGCTCATCAATATTAAAATAGTTAATATAGAACGAAATGTGGGAAATCATAAGGCAAAAGCTATAGGGGAAGTAAAGGAACAAAAAGGGTAAAAGAGAGTCTAGAATAAGGAATAAGGAATGCACGCGGAGTAAATTAGGGAATAGGAATAAAATGATGAATTAGATTTAAAATAAAATAGAGAAAATGATAAGCGGATTTACGAAAAGATAAGAAAACTAAAGAGAGAGTACATTATGAGGGAAGTTGAAGTGGAATAATTGAAAAGTTAGATTAAGGGAATAGAGCAGTTAAAACTAATATAGTTAATGAAATAGGAATAATGAATTGGGTAATTGATTGAGATAGGGAAACTGAGAAATAACTAAGAATTAGTAACGAGAACTAGAATATACTATATTTGACCGTGATGATTAGAGTTGGATAAGATTGGGGAAAATTAACAAAGAGGGAAAAGTAAATAATGTAACAATAAGTCTATAAATAAAGAAATGAGAGAAAAAGAGAAAGGTACAATGAATCCGAAAAAGAGAAAAGGCATATAATTAAGAAAAAGGATAAAGAGAAAGAGAAAGAGAAAGAAAGGTAAGAAACTGAAAGCCCGATGCGAGCCTAGGAAGGCGTATCGGCATCGATGCGAGCCTAGGAAGGCGTGTCGATTAAAAAGAAAAGAAAAGACGATTAAAAATAAAATAAAAGTACGGTGCGAGCCTAGGAAGGCGTATCGGCGTCGATGCGAGTCTCGGAAGGCGTGTCGATCAAAAGGAAAAAGAATGGAAAGGAAAACGGCTGATGGTCTGTTGGGCTCAGTCATAAAGAAAGAAAAGGGTTGATGGTCTTTTGGACTCAGTCAAAAATAAAAGGTAAAGGGCTGATGGTCTGTTGGACTCAGTCGTAAGAAAAAGAAAAAGATAAAGAAAAGAAAAAGAAAAGGAAAAGGAAGAGAAGAAGGGAAAGAAAAGAAAAGAGAATGTAAAAATGATCAGAGAACTAAGAATTGAAAGAAATGAATAGTGGACCAAAGTGAGATGAAATGCGAAAACTATTAGAGAATCAATAATTGAAAGAATGTGAGAATAAGTGAAGAACTAAAAGAGATTAATTATATGAACAATTATGAAGGAAGTAAATTAATAATTAAGTAGGCTTAGTTATTTGCTATGTCTTCTTTTAGGATTTATCCTTTTAAGTTCTGTGTAATGCTACCCTTCTTGATATCATTTTACAGGTACGGGAGCTGAGCTTACATTGTTGCGGGCCGAACTGGGAACTCTCCACTACGTGGAGTGAAATTGTGATACCTGAGTGGATTTTATTATATTAAAAATTGTTATTTTTGTAATTTATAATATGTGTAGTTATATGCCCTGAGACTGGTACTGATCGGGCGTTAGGATCTGAACTGGTTTTTAATCTGTTATGTTTATGTTTCTAAATAATTCTGGACTGACAGGTTTTAAGAAGAGAATTTTTGGGAAGTCCGAAAAACAGAGGAAACTCTGCCGGATTTTCGTAAAACTTTTCAAAAGAAATCAAAAGTTAAAAAGAATTTTCAAACTCTGTTTTTATTAAAACATAAAATTAACTATTAAAAGTGAGGATGTTACATTTATGGTATCAGAGCAGTTTCCCTCGGCCTTGGAGTTTGGACTCACAACTCCTATTGATTACTCACCCAGCGAGAAATCAAGTGATAGTGTCAAGTCTTAGAATAGATAAATATGTACACTTAATTCAAGAGTTTTTAGTTAATCGTGGAATAACGTTCTCTTTTTCCAGAACTTAGTCACCATGCCTCGGAGACGTACATAGGATGAAAGGATGGCTGCTATACTAGAAAATCTGGTCCAAATGAATCAGAATCAGGCTGAGACAGTAGCAACAGCCGCGGCAGCAGCAGCCGCCGCACTCCACCAAACATCAGGCCCAATGGGCATCGATTGGCTAGCTAGATTCATGCAGAACGATCCACCCAAGTTTGAAGGTGGCTACAATTCGGATGCAGCCCAGAGATGGCTCCAAGAATTGGAGAAGATTTTCCGCACGATTTCACCGCCTGCGGAGCAGATAGTTCTTTTGGCGGCGTACATGCTAACTGGAGAAGCCGAATATTGGTGGGAGCGTGTACGAAGGAAAATGGAGATCGCTAACCAGGAGATCACCTGGGATGTGTTCAGAATCAGGTTCCTAGGGAAGTACTTTCCGGAAGATGTCCGCCGAGAAAAAGAGCTGGCATTCCTGAACTTAACACAGGGAAGTATGTGCGTTGGAGAATATGCCGCACACTTCGAAGACCTCATCCGGTATTCTGGGAACTATAGGGATGCTGATGAAAGAACTAAGTGCATCAAGTTCGAAGCAGGACTTCGCACTGAGATCAAAGTAGTCTTTGAATTTCAGAACATAGATAATTTGGCCCAACTAGTGAATATGGCTAGTACTTATGAGAAGGGATTGAGGCGGAAGACATCCGAAGATAGGAAAAGGATGATACAGTGGGCTGAAGGTTCTAGCAGAGGCAATGTACCGGTTCAGGAATCCGATACACATGCTGACATCAATGCTATGGCAATGGTGCCAATGGACACAGCTCCAGATGTGAATGCCCCGAGAAACAGACCACCATGTCCACTATGTGGGAAAATCCACCGGAAACTGTGCCTAATGTTGAGGCAGCACAGAAAACAGGGTCTCTGCTATATATATGCGGACAACCAGGACACATGGGGACAAACTGTCCTGGACGTATAGGTGAAGGGAGCGAATGAATTCATCCGAGGTACTTTTAGTGCTAACCATATACCAAATATTTATTTACAATACTTAATTAAAAATGTTTTGCATAAAGCATAAATATTCGATTTAACTTAAAAAATAAAATCAATAAATGATAATACATTAACTAAAGTTTCATTGAACACAATGATGGTATTGCCACTGGTAGAATGTAAGGTTAGAACTGATCACTCTGATTCTTACATTCGCTAGGGGACGATAACATCAACAAACTTGATGATGATGTTGCTATTGATAGATGTGAGATTGGGACTGATCACCTCGATCTTCGCAACTATTAGTGGTCGATGTCATTGACACTTTCCAACCAAAAATCAGGACAGACAGATAGGAGCCTTAAGCTAGTGCACCCACTTACTATTAGAATAGCCGCGAATGAAACTCGCGAGAAAACCGAGCCGAGCGAACCCGTAGTAGCCGTCTTTAGACTTCATGGAAAGCCAAACTAAAAGCCCAAAACTCATCAAACATTTCATTCAGAATCCGATGTGGTTATTCGCGAAAAAGGCGAAACCGGATGAATTAGCAGGATATCCACACCGAGACTGACCCAAGTAAACGAGTGAATCGTGCTCACCATTAAGAATTAGAATTCACTTAAGAACTTAGTCCAGTTTCCAAGCTATTCCCTCAAAGGAAGCAAGTTTAGCCATTGCATCATGTGCCTTCACCAAAACCAAATCAAATCAGCGGTAGTTTCATAGTAAATGCATCTTTCGATGATTCTCTACTGAAAACTCACACTTAAGGATAATCTCCATTGTCTTCTTGCTTGACATGTATCCAGTACATCCTGGGTCGTCGTATGAAGACTATGAAACCCATCCTTGAGTGCTTGAGTGCTTCGTGTTTCTTCTTTTCATCTTCACTCTCTTCAAGTTTCAAGCATCTCAGATACAGAGGTGAGAATTCACCAAGACGTAGAAACCCAACATAGTTCTATGACTACTGATGGATAACCATCCACATGTCCCTTCTAACCTTGGACACCGGTTGAGAAGCTTATGTACGAAATTCCGAATAACGAATGAGCATACCCCCAAGCATGGATATAATCAAGTATGTCGATGCAAAGTGGGGGAGGATTTCAATCCAAGGAATGGAAGATGGAACTTTAACAACAAGGAAGTTGTGAATCCTATCCGAGTAACAAGGTGAAATGCAGAACGGTAACGAAGCGTAAAGAAGATTGCATCGAGCCGGACTCAATGTCCGATGATCATACCATAACCCGTAGGGCTAATGAATAACTCACCCCAAACGCTCCGCATTAACTGTCGAAGAGGTTCGCGGAGAATGGAACGAGAATTAAATTAAGAATCAATCAATACCTTCTCGGACCATCAGACAATTGGGAAATAAATTTAAACCATAACCTTGACCCTTAAGTGAAATCGATCCATAGGAACCCCGTACCCAATTGAAATCGTTAAACAAACAAAAAGGGATGTATCACCGGAGTAAAATACAAATATAGCTAAGGTGGATTCGAAGGGCGACCTCACTAGACTCACTTAAAGGAGTAAGAACGAAAACGTAAAGAGTGGAGTCGCGAATTGGAGTCTCACTTAAGAAGTTATGTCGGAGCACCGCAAATGATTGTCTCAGTCTCTTAAGATTCTGTGTATTACGCGGATTTCTGAGTGACTGAGATAAACCATACCTGAGGCGAATAATTACACCGCAGAACTATTAACTTAGAACTCCCTCAAAGGGAAGATTGGAACCAAAGGAATTGAAATGACATGAGTGGAAACTATGTCAAGGGCTACTCCTCCAAGTTAAGGGACAATTGGAATTTCGAGGACGAAATTCAAATAAGTGGGGGGAGAAATGTAACATCCCAAATTTTAAACCCGAAGATAAATAAATAAATAATAATTAGAATAATTAAAAATGAAAATAACAAACCACAAATAGGTATTCCAAATGAGAATTCTAGTATTAGAAGAAAATAATAATAATAATAATACTAAGTGAATTAGAGAAGAAAGGAGCGTTAAATCGAAGTTAGGATCGGGCCAGAAAATAGATAATTCGATAATAAACATAATAACAAGGGGGAAAATTAAAATAAAAAGATTTAAAACTCCAAACACAATTTCCACCGTTTGATATGAAGATATGATTTTTAGGAAGTTGCTCGTCAAATTTGAGCAAGATCCGACGGTGAACGAAAAAGTTATAGAGGTTTGAAGTTCGGAAGAAAATAGAAGGAAAATAGAAAAATGAAACAACAGTATCTGCTCATTTCGCTTAAGCGAAAATATTTTGCTTAAGCGAAACAGCTTCAGTGGCAACATGGATTGGGTTCGCTTAAGCGAACTGATTTCGCTTAAGCGAAATTCCCTCGATCTGAAACAATAAATTCGGGTTTTGGGGGTTGAAACCCCCATTCCAACCCCACTTTCTCTCTCCACCCGATCTCCCTCCCTCCTCCGACTCCGACCGCCACCATCACCGCCGCCCAACACCGCCATCCACCTTGGTCTCTTTCTCCCTCCGCGATAGATCTTCTCTTTCTCTCCTCCCTTGTCTCTCTTTGCTTTCTCTCTCCCTCTCTCACTCTCCACCACCCACCTCCCCACCTCCGGTCGCCACCCCCACACGGACCACCACCACTTTCCACCACCATCACCATCATATTTCTCTCTCCCTCTTCCCCTTTGGCTTTGGTTCCTTTCTCTCTCCCTCTCTTCGAGCTTTTTCTCTCTCCACGGATCTCACCAGCGCCGTTACCGGTCCGTGATCGTGTCGGGCTCGTGTCGGGAGTCCCAAAGCTCGAAGCCCTTGCCTCGGTTCAGTCACAATCGTTCCCGCTAACGAGGAGCAACACCGACGTCGTCATCGTCGCCGAGCTAAAATCCAGGTTCTATTTAAAAAGCCCGAGGTAAGAGGGTTCGCGTTACCTTTGATTAAGAAGTAAATTCTAGGATGCTGTAGTGATAGCTAGGAATAGAGTAATTAAAAGTATGTTAATGAACCTTAGGGTACCCCCGTTGACAGAGATAAAGTAAATAAAATTGTGACGAGACACCGCACCCTAGGGAATAAAATGTATGCGCGTAGAATAAAGCTCGGAGTGGATGAGCGAATTTAAGGATATTAAAATAGTTAATATAGAACGAAATGTGGGAAATCATAAGGCAAAAGCTATAGGGGAAGTAAAGGAACAAAAAGGGTAAAAGAGAGTCTAGAATAAGGAATAAGGAATGCAGGCGGAGTAAATTAGGGAATAGGAATAAAATGATGAATTAGATTTAAAATAAAGTAGAGAAAATGATAAGCGGATTTACGAAAAGATAAGAAAACTAAAGAGAGAGTACATTATGAGGGAAGTTGAAGTGGAATAATTGAAAAGTTAGATTAAGGGAATAGAGCAGTTAAAACTAATATAGTTAATGAAATAGGAACAATGAATTGGGTAATTGATTGAGATAGGGAAACTGAGAAATAACTAAGAATTAGTAACGAGAACTAGAATATACTATATTTGACCGTGATGATTAGAGTTGGATAAGATTGGGGAAAATTAACAGAGAGTGAAAAGTAAATAATGTAACAATAAGTCTATAAATAAAGAAATGAGAGAAAAAGAGAAAGGTACAATGAATCAGAAAAAGAGAAAAGGCATATAATTAAGAAAAAGGAAAAAGAGAAAGAGAAAGAAAAAGAAAGAGAAAGAAAGGTAAGAAACTGAAAGCCCGATGCGAGCCTAGGAAGGCGTATCGGCATCGATGCGAGCCTAGGAAGGCGTGTCGATTAAAAAGAAAAGAAAAGACGATTAAAAAGAAAATAAAAGTTCGATGCAAGCCTAGGAAGGCGTATCGGCGTCGATGCGAGCCTAGGAAGGCGTGTCGATCAAAAGGAAAAAGAATGGAAAGGAAAACGGCTGATGGTCTGTTGGGCTCAGTCATAAAGAAAGAAAAGGGCTGATGGTCTTTTGGACTCAGTCAAAAATAAAAGGTAAAGGGCTGATGGTCTGTTGGACTCAGTCGTAAGAAAAAGAAAAAGATAAAGAAAAGAAAAAGAAAAGGAAAAGGAAGAGAAGAAGGGAAAGAAAAGAAAAGAGAATGTAAAAATGATCAGAGAACTAAGAATTGAAAGAAATGAATAGTGGACCAAAGTGAGATGAAATGCGAAAACTGTTAGAGAATCAATAATTGAAAGAATGTGAGAATAAGTGAAGAACTAAAAGAGATTAATTATATGAACAATTATGAAGGAAGTAAATTAATAATTAAGTAGGCTTAGTTATTTGCTATGTCTTCTTTTAGGATTTATCCTTTTAAGTTCTGTGTAATGCTACCCTTCTTGATATCATTTTACAGGTACGGGAACGGAGCTTACATTGTTGCGGGCCGAATTGGGAACTCTCCACTACGTGGAGTGAAATTGTGATACCTGAGTGGATTTTATTATATTAAAAATTGTTATTTTTGTAATTTATAATATGTGTAGTTATATGCCCTGAGACTGGTACTGATCGGGTGTTAGGATCTGAACTGGTTTTTAATCTGTTATGTTTATGTTTCTAAATAATTCTGGACTGACAGGTTTTAAGAAGAGAATTTTTGGGAAGTCCGAAAAACAGAGGAAACTCTGCCGGATTTTCGTAAAACTTTTCAAAAGAAATCAAAAGTTAAAAAGAATTTTCAAACTCTGTTTTTATTAAAACTTAAAATTAACTATTAAAAGTGAGGATGTTACAGGATCAGTTACAGTCACTACATAAATCTTGGTTTAATTTTTTTTTTCAGGTTCATGATATTGAAATAATTGAATATTGGCTTTGCCATACTTTTACTAATGCTGGTGGGTTTATCCACTTGAACACCAGTGCTAGCTAGAGCTAGATGGAGAAGCACTGCATAAATTATCATCGAGCCCTTTATCTGGCATTGCCATTGGCTACATTGTTAGAGAAATCCAATATCCCAATCCCATGTTAAAAGTAAAAGGACCCTTAGTCCGTTTGCATTAGATTTTGCTTGACGAGTGACCTTTCCATACTAAATTCCCATAGCTAACAAATTCCCAAATGCTATAGCATAGATAATACCAGTTACACCAGCAGCTCCAATTTGTTGGAAACCAACAAGCGGCCTAACAATTTAGTAGAGGGGGGGGGGGGTGAATAGTAAATTGAAGTAACGATACTAATTTTTCGAATGTAATTGATAATAACAAATTACGCGCTTACTGTTTTAAAACAAAAATAATTTTCTGTCCAAAAATGAATGAACTACTCGATTAGTTGATGGACTACTCGAGTAGTGCGTGTCAATTCAGACAGATAACAAAGTTTTCAAAAGCTGGGTTTTGCTAACACAAAGCCAAGAACAGAAGCGGATGATTTGCTATCTTAAGGTTTTGAAGAAAGATTAAATGACTGAAATAAACGAAAGCAGTAAAAGATCGACACAGGGAATTATTATACTGGTTCACTCTCTATCCACTGAGAGCTACGTCCAGTCCCCCCTAAACCTTAGGGAGTGTCTACTAATAATCAATTAAATTGGATACAAACAGGATTAATTAGTGAACCTCACTCAATCTAATCCTAACCCTTCAAGAGTGTACCAAACTCTTGAACTTTACCCCAATTTCAATTGATTCTCTGTTGAAGAACCTCTTCAACCTTCCACAAAAAGAGAGCTTCTTGAAATCTTCAAGAACACCTTCTCCCTTTAGCAATAGAGCCTCTTGAAACCTTCAAGTGCTCCCTCCTTTCTTCAATGGAGTAATCAGATCACAGCGAAGCGGCTCCAACCAATCTCAATTGACAATGAAAAAGAAAGCTAGAATACTAGAGTGAGATTGATTCTTAGAAAGAGATTGGATCAAAGGTTCTTTTTGGGTGCAAGGTTTGAAAACGTTTTTGCTCAAGATGATCCTTATGACTCTTGTTGAAGAGGTAATCATTATATTGAGTTTTCAAATCGCCAGAATCAGGGAGGAGCCTGAGAAAATTAATAAGGAAAGATTCTCCCTTGATTGCCTCTTCAACAGCCATAAAAGAATTTGAATATTGACTGATCTGACTCGTACTACTCGAGTAGTTAGAGCACTACTCGAGTAGTGAGAAAATTTGTTGACTCACTGTTTCTCAAGCTACTCGATTAGTTCAGCAACTAATCGATTAGTTTGAGAACTAATCGATTAGTCAACAGACTACTCGAGTAGTTTGTGGAGATAGTGAGCAGACTAATTTTCATCAATGCAGGCTACTCGAGTAGTGAACCAACTACTCGAGTAGTTACTTATACTTTCATAAAAATTAAAGACCAGAAATGATTTTCCAAAGCACCTAGTCCCTTTCTAAGATTTTTCAACTATTTAACTTAACTAGTATTCATGCTAACTAACTCATAATCGCTTGAGTAAAATCCTAAGTCTACCACCCACACTCAACATAAATATAAAATATTACAAGGGAGCGGGAAATGGAAAACTTCTAAATGGTTGTTGTTGCTTTGTCTTCATCAAGGACAACTTGTTGATTTATTTGTGAGGAAACCGCAATTGGTGGTTGAAACAACTAAGGAACCCTAGGAGAACACCTAGAAGGGGGGGTTGAATAGGTGTAAAAGAAACCTTGAAAGATTTTCGAAAGAAATGAATCGAAACAATCAAAACAAATGATTTTTGCAAATTCTACAGCACTTAATCGATTATTCTGAAATTTAATCGATTAAACCTGAAAGTTCAAAAGTCCTTAATCGATTAAACGAACACTTAATCGATTAAATCTATCAGAAACTGAAAAAATCAATTTTCAATCGCATACGAAAATCAATCAATTAACACGTAAGATCAGAGATTCAGCGAAAACAATTAACACCTATATTCTTATTGATTACCTAGGTTATGAAAATGATTTTCCCCAACTTAATTTGAACAATAAAGATTCAATTCAATCAATTATGAAAATCACTCTTTTCTAGGTTTTCAACCAAGAACACAATCAATGACTTGAATGTATAGAGTTAAGGGTTTAGAGATACGACACAGTGATTTATCCTGGTTCACTTTCATCCGCTTGAAAGCTACATCCAGTCCCCTCTTCAACCAAGAGAGATTCTTCACTATGAGGAATTAGATTTCTCAAATTACAAGTAAGTGCCTCACAAGACTCCCTTCTTGCTAGCCTACAAGAGATACTCCACACCCTTGCCTTGTAATCCTATTGATCTTCTCTCTAATCTAACCTCTACCCCTTGTTAATAATCGACACAACAAGTCTTCAATTGCTTGATGATAATCCACACACCAAGGCTTCACTTGCTTGATTCACAACCAAGACTTTCTTCTTCTCTAATGAGATTTGCTTGATGATAATCGACACACCAAGTCTTCTTGTTTGTTGTAGATGGCTTGCCTTCTTGCAAAGATTACAACTCAATGAAAACACAATGACACTCATATGAATCTCATTCAATAGCTATGACAATTCACAATAAGAGATTCAAAGGTTCTTGATCAAAGAATATGAAAATATGAAAGCTTTGATCTTTGAAATTGAGAGAGAATAGAGTGGCTTGATTCTTTGTAAAATTGATTATGAAAATGATGTCTATTGATCACAAAGGTTAGGAATAGGTTTATATAGAATACCCAAAAGTTGTAGCACTTGAAAACTGATTTTGAGAAGTGAAAAACGTATTTTAAAAAACCAGTTCAGCAGTGTTTAATCGATTAAATCTTGCCTTAATCGAGTAGTAATCGATTAAATTCATCCTTAATCGATTAAATCCATACTGCACATTTTAGAAACTTGTTTTCTCAAAAACTAAACCTTTCCTTTCAAACCTTTAAGCCACCTATTGATTCTAGGTTAAGTGAAAACTCAAATTATGATTTAATCATCACTATGATAGAGATTCACTACCCTCTAAATAACCTACCCAAATAAAAGACCTAAGAAGCTTGAGAGGCAAAAGATAAAACAATTACAATTACACTCAAACTAAGTCTTCATGAGCTTGTTTTCTCTCTTCTTCATTTGATGTTTGTTGTTGCTTGTTGAACTTGAACTTGATCAACACATGATAGCTTGTTCAAAACACTTTGTCATTATCAAAACATTCACCATGGAACTAACAATCTCCCCCTTTTTGAAAATGACAAACCATGTTTTGAATTTGATTGAAGTTGTTGATGCTTTAACAATTTGATCACTTGGTGAGAAACTTGCTCCCCCTCAATCAATGCATTCGATATTTGAAATCCAATTGATAGAAGCTTGATTCTCCCCCTATCTTCAACAACTTAGCTCAACCTACATAAAAACAACAAAACAACCTTTCTCCAGAAAAACATATCATTTCTCCCATTTTTCAAAACATACCATTTCTCCCCCTTTGGCATTATCAAAAAGTAATATATAGACCAATTGAAATATAAAATACTAAGCCAAAATAGAGAAATCACCAATCATTCCTTTTCAACATTGATACCAATTGAAATATAACAAGTACTATACTTTGAAATGTGATATCAATTGGCAAGAAAATATAACAATGAATTATGAACCAATAAAAATACCAAGAAGTCATAATACCAATTGAGATGTCATCAATGTAAATAAATATCACAACAATAATAGCATGATAATCATCTAATCATCAAAATTAGTAGCATTGAGTGATCAATATCAATTATACCAATTGAACTTTAGAAAAGTAATACTATTTGAGAACAATTCAATTATACCAATTAAGAAGACTAAACAATTGTAAATATTCAACAATATCATTTTACCATTTTGTAGGACATTCACTTGAGATGCAAATGTAATACCAATTGAAGATGCAAATGTATGAATAACACTTGTAAGCCCTTTGCTCTTCAATCATACCTACAAAACAATCATGCTTTGCCTTTTGGTATCCAAATGGTTTTGGATCCATTTTTGTTAGTGTAGGGACTCTCACCCTTTTTCATCCAAACAAAATCTCCTTTAGGTATACCATGCACTTTAATATAACACACATTTGAAGTATGTCCATGAGTACCACAATAGAAACATGTTGGTGCATTTGAAAAATCAACTTTAGAAAAATCAACAACATTTCTATGAGATTTACTCTTAGCATTAGTATAACCCAAACCAAACTTGTTTGAATTTTCTCTTTGAAAATTTAACAATGTGCGCAATCTAATATCACCATTTGAGAAACTTGCAAGCTTATTTTTCAAAATAGCATTTTCATCTTTGAGCAACTTGCAATTCTCACAATCAACCACAATATTCACTCTACTAGCACAATCACAAGAAGAACTAGCATATATAAGATCAAGAGTTTCATTTTCAAGATTAAGCTCATCAACTTATTTTTGAAGTTCTAAAATCTCTTTTTGATGTTTCAAAATGAGCTTCTTTCTTTCAATGTTTTTCAAAGCTAGTTTTTCAAGTTGTTCATGCATTTCTTCATAAGCATTATATAACAATTCATATCTAGAAGAAATTTCGGATTTAGTATGACTTACATCGCTTTCCTCGCTTTGATAACTTGATTCATCATTTGAACTTTCCTTTTCATTAACTTGAACAAGCAAGTTGAGATTAGCAACTTCTTCATCATCCGACGAACTACTCGATGTGCTTTTCTTCTCTTCTACATCACTATCCCAAACTATGTATGCTCTTTTAGGTTTTGAATTTTTCTTGTCTTTCTCCTTCTTCTTGAGATAGTTAGAGCAGGAATACTTGAGATGTCCGGATTTTCCGCATTCATGGCAAACTACACCTTCTTTTGATGTCTTGGTCTTGTAGTGTGGGGAATCCTTCTCTTTACCTTTGTCTTTGTTCAACCTTCCTTTTCTCCTTAGAAACTTGTAAAACTTCCTTAGCAAAAGTTTCATTTATTTTTCATCAACATCCGAATCGGAATCTTTACTATCATCATCATCGGAACTCTCTTTCTTTTTGTATGATCTATTGACTTTAAGAGCAAGTCCCTTTCTTCCTTTGTTCTTATCCGACTCTTCATTGATACTTAATCGTCCAAGCTCCATTTCATGTTCTTGAAGCTTTCCGAAAAGTGTTGCTAGATCCATAGCATCCAAGTTTTTAGATTCAACAATAGCCGTTACTTTTGGTTGCCAATTCCTGTCTAAACATCTCAACACTTTGTTAGAAAGTTCACCTTGTAAGAAAGTCTTACCAAGAGCAAGTAAATGGTTAATAATATGAGTAAAACGCTTTTGCATATCATTAATAGATTCATTTGGAAGCATTTGAAACAATTCATAATCACGCATTAAAGCATTCAATCTAGCTCTCCTAACCTCACTAGTTCCTTCATGAGTCACTTGTAAAGTGTCCCACATTTCCTTAGCACTAGTACATTGAGAAACTCTAAAGAACTCATCATAGGACAAGGTGGAGGTGATGATATTCTTTGCTTTATAATCATATTGAACTTTCTTTCTATCATCATCCTTCCACTTATCCTCGGGTATTAAATGTACTACGCCTTCAACTAAACTAGAGGGGATATGAGGACCTTTTTCAACTACTTTCCAAATTTCACTATCTATGGCTTGGATAAAGATTTTCATTCTAACTTTCCAATATGCATAGCCTTCTCCGGCAAACAATGGAGGACGATTTATTGAATAACCTTCACCACCAAAGGGTACGAATCCCATTGCGATTTTCTTATAGGATCTTTACGAAAAAGCTCTTATGTTCGTGTCTTTCGACCGAGCTCTGATACCAATTGAGGAAACCGCAATTGGTGGTTGAAACAACTAAGGAACCCTAGGAGAACACCTAGAAGGGGGGGTTGAATAAGTGTAAAAGAAACCTTGAAAGATTTTCGAAAGAAATGAATCGAAACAATCAAAACAAATGATTTTTGCAAATTCTACAGCACTTAATCGATTATTCTGAAATTTAATCGATTAAACCTGAAAGTTCAAAAGTCCTTAATCGATTAAACGAACACTTAATCGATTAAATCTATCAGAAACTGAAAAAATCAATTTTCAATCGCATACGAAAATCAATCAATTAACACGTAAGATCAGAGATTCAGCGAAAACAATTAACACCTATATTCTTATTGATTACCTAGGTTATGAAAATGATTTTCCCCAACTTAATTTGAACAATAAAGATTCAATTCAATCAATTATGAAAATCACTCTTTTCTAGGTTTTCAACCAAGAACACAATCAATGACTTGAATGTAAAGAGTTAAGGGTTTGGAGATACGACACAGTGATTATCCTGGTTCACTTTCATCCGCTTGAAAGCTACATCCAGTCCCCTCTTCAACTAAGAGAGATCCTTCACTATGAGGAATTAGAGTTCTCAAATTACAAGTAAGTGCCTCACAAGACTCCCTTCTTGCTAGCCTACAAGAGATACTCCACACCCTTGCCTTGTAATCCTATTGATCTTCTCTCTAATCTAACCTCTACCCCTTGTTGATAATCGACACAACAAGTCTTAAATTGCTTGATGATAATCCACACACCAAGGCTTCACTTGCTTGATTCACAACCAAGACTTTCTTCTTCTCTAATGAGATTTGCTTGATGATAATCGACACACCAAGTCTTCTTGTTTGTTGTAGATGGCTTGCCTTCTTGCAAAGATTACAACTCAATGAAAACACAATGACACTCCTATGAATCTCATTCAATAGCTATGACAATTCACAATAAGAGATTCAAAGGTTCTTGATCAAAGAATATGAAAATATGAAAGCTTTGATCTTTGAAATTGAGAGAGAATAGAGTGGCTTGATTCTTTGTAAAATTGATTATGAAAATGATGTATATTGATCACAAAGGTTAGGAATAGGTTTATATAGAATACCCAAAAGTTGTAGCACTTGAAAACTGATTTTGAGAAGTGAAAAACGTATTTTAAAAAACCAGTTCAGCAGTGTTTAATCGATTAAATCTTGCCTTAATCGAGTAGTAATCGATTAAATTCATCCTTAATCGATTAAATCCATACTGCACATTTTAGAAACTTGTTTTCTCAAAAACTAAACCTTTCCTTTCAAACCTTTAAGCCACCTATTGATTCTAGGTTAAGTGAAAACTCAAATTATGATTTAATCATCACTATGATAGAGATTCACTACCCTCTAAATAACCTACCCAAATAAAAGACCTAAGAAGCTTGAGAGGCAAAAGATAAAACAATTACAATTACACTCAAACTAAGTCTTCATGAGCTTGTTTTCTCTCTTCTTCATTTGATGTTTGTTGTTGCTTGTTGAACTTGAACTTGATCAACACATGATAGCTTGTTCAAAACACTTTGTCATTATCAAAACATTCACCATGGAACTAACAATTTGTCTTCATCAAAACCTTTTTGATTCTACACAATTTGTTTGCTTCGTCCATAGGATGCTTGGTTTTCACAAATCTACAGCTCCAGGTGGGTTTCTCATTATTTTCCACCTCCTACCTCCCCTCCCTTAGTCAGCAATTGAGTAGGGGTGGAGGTGTCACCCCTATATGAGTTACTTACTCATAAAGCAACCTCATTCACCTCCATGTGTTGCCTATAAATTGGAGTTATGAACTTCAACTTTCCTTCCTTCTTGAGTACATAGAAAGACTTAGAAACACTTCCAATCCGTGTATGTGTCTTGCCTTGAGGTGTAACACAAGTTCCCTTTGGATTTTTAGCTGAAACCCACTGAACCTCCTCTTATGAACTAATCTGGAACTCAAAACAACCTTACCACTACCCCTACTTTGCCTCTCTCGCTTGTCTAACTTAGGAAAAGATAAGTCTTGAACCTGGGCTGCTATCACAGTCCTCATATATAACATGGAACAAAGCCAAGCCAAGTTCATTTACTTTACTTGCAAGATCATCAAGTTCTCGTGTGTCAAAGTGTCTAAAAATTAAGGCTTTGCACATGACATCGGTGCTTCCATGCTAAAAGGCTATCGCTGCTTGGAACTTTTGAACGTGTTGCTTGGGATCTTTGGTTCTGTCATACCCATAGAGGTTGACGGGATGCAAGAAGTTCTTCAAGTTGAGCACCCGCATGAATCTTTCACAAAAGGGTTCGAAACCCAAGTAGGACTCTTTTCCTTTTGGGGGAACTTCAACTACCTATGGTTCGATGCACTTTGGTACTCGAGTCATGAATTCTCTAAACGCCTGAATCTGAGCTCTCATGTCATCTTGTCTTCTAGCATGCTCGTCCTGGGTTGGTCTGAGTTGCGTTCAGGCCAATTGATTTCCGAGTTGCTAAACTGTTGTTACTGCTCCGGTGGGAGTTACGGGAGGATTCTCGGATGTGGCATGCCCTGAGCTCGTTGTGTGAGAGCGAGCTAAGGCGGACAATGGCATTTCTAGTAAGTATCCGAATGTCTGCTCGATCCTATCGCCTAGGATTCTGCCAAGCCTCTCCGTGGATGTTTCAGAGCTGGCTGATCTACTAGACATTCCTAATCTACCATGATAATGGATCATGATTCTGGACCGAGCTCGGTTTCCATGGGGTGCTCCCAGTTCTGGTGGTGGAGGTATGGGATTCTATGTAGTCACCAAAGCTTTTGCACCATCCTGTGGGTCGTTCTCGTTCTCGGGTCTCGGATGTGCTGTTCAACGGGCAGTGGGTTGGTTGATCCCCCGGGATATCTTGCTACACAAGATGGGGGTTTGATTGACTCTCGTGGTTATCCACTCATTATTGTTGGTTTGTAGAAGGATCGACGGGTCCGATGTTGTTGTCCCCATTATAGTTCAATGTTTTGTGAGATTATAATTTATGGTTTCCCACAAACGACGCCAATATTCTGTCCAATTCGGACAGAGCCCTTAAATCGCGGATATAGTCCCTTATCTAGGAGAAAGGCCCTTGTGAAGGATATTTAGTCTGACAAGAGTGGGCACTTAGTCCTACGTACCCATTCAAACTAATTGTGGGGATCAAGACTACGTAGTTCTATCAGGCACGCATAAGCAATGCATACAAACGGGAAGAGATAGACTGATTAGGGCTTCCCTTAAGAGTAATTGAGGGTTATGTCCCTTCTTGGGGAGGTATGTATGGTCAAAGCTCTCGCTCAAGTGGTATGGCCTACTGCGAAAGACAACAAGCATCACGCGCTGATGAGCCTTCGAGGTGGGGTTGAATGCAACTGCCACGTTCTTCTTGGGCAGAAAAGGAACGCCTTACTGCTTCTGTAGCTGCTCTCGGGGGGAGTTATTGCAACGTCCTCTTTTCAGGGTTGAACGTGATCTCTCTGTGCCTAAATAGAGTAAATAGGGAAGAGTATGCGTGTAAGGATTTCTCTGTGTTTGAGTGGAGTATTGGATGCATGGATATCTTGATGAGGATCGATGATGCCTTATCCCCTTGCAAGGGACTGGTATTTATAGGATCAGGGAAGCTTCCTAGTCCAATGTATTTTTTTGGTGAATCTTCTATATCTTAGAGGGATCTTTGTGTTATCTTATCGTCAATGAAGATAAGCAGTGATCTTTTATTATTTTGGATAATCTGGAGATAATCAGTACTCAATCCATTATAAAGTTGTCTTATCTTCTGAAGATTGAGTTGTGCTAATAAGTCTTATTCTTCCGCTTGGACTTCGTCCGAGCTTCTCTATGATCTATCCGAGATCGTGGTCTTTTGTTAAGAGTGATCTGAGTTCGGACCACCTCGTCAAGGTCGTTCGTTAGGTCTCAATAGGTCTCGTAGGGTTCTTTCATGGGAAAGTGTCCTTAACAAGTGACAGATCCGAACAATTGGGACGGAAATGGAATTTAAGAAGATTAGTTACATTTTCTTATATTTAAAACCATAAGATGTATTTTTTTTTCTTATATTTCAAATATGTGGGGAGTTATTACACACCAAGGAGAAACAACATTAATTATACCTTAGGTGGGGTAACATATACTTCCTCCATTATTCCATTATTTAACTTTAGTAAAATTAATTTGTTCTTAAATAATTATCATTTTGGAAACTTAATATAATGTTAATTAATAATTTTACAACTCAACTCTTATTTACTCCTCCAATTTGTAATATAAGAAAATAAATAAATTTCATTCTTGTTAAATATGTTAATTTATTGTATTCAATTTTCTCAAATTTATAAAAAAAAAATTAAGGTATTTTAGGAAAATAGTATTGAGAATGAAATAAATTAAATTAGATAATCATTTTTTAGGGATGTTTTAGGAAAATAGAATTAGAAATGAAATAAAATTTAAGAAAGTTAGTTAACTTTTTCTTATATTTTAAACCAAAAAGAGTATTTTTTTTCCTTATATTTCCAACCCGAGGGAGTAATTAATAGGAGAGATAACAATTGAAGAAAAATGATCAATTATTATAGGGAGATAAAGGACAAAAGTGATAAAAACAAACATTATTTTGTAACACCCCTAATTTTTGTCTCCCGAATAATAGGAAATTAATTATAGAATTTGTCTAATAATTAATTTATATTAGTTTTGAAGTTTGGATTTTTTTACATTACGTGTTGTGAAATATAAAAATATGGAATATATTTTTACAAGGATATTTTGTACAAAAATATAAGTTTTGCAATTCAGTCCTTGGGTTGGGACCTAATTGCAATATTAGAAAGATTTTTGGATGGAAAACAATTAAAATATAAATTTTTGAATTTCATCAATATCTAACCGTTAGATGTGCCCTGTAACTAGTTAGTCGATGAACCCAGAAATTGGGTTAGTGTGTTTTGATGAGTAATCACTTGATTAACCCACGATTTGCCACGAATCCAGCCCAAAATTAGTGGGAAACACGCGTCCTCATGCATGTTAGCTAAATTTCTCTATAAAAACATGGATTAAAAACTAATTTTGCTTCATTTAGTTAAATTGCATGTGTTGAAGCTCTGTTAGGGTTCTTGTGTTCGTCCTTGCGATTCTCTTTCGTTTCTAAGAGATAGAGACTGAATGATACACCATTGTAAAGCTTATTCTTCAAGCTTTACAAAGACACAAAAATCGTGAGATGAGAGTTCCTGAGCAAGGATAACGAGATCTGCAAAGTTAGGAGTTCAACTCTGTCAAAATTGAGTTTCTGGTTCTGGAAGCTCACTTCATGCTTTGATTTGAGTAAGTTCACACACTTTCTGAGTCTCCAATCTGTACAAACCTTTAGTGCATGTTCCATAGAACAAAGCCTAATAATTTTCCCCAAATTGTTTGTCCACTTCTTGTGTCAAATCTTCTGGTTTTTAGACCCTTTCGAACCTGTTCTAGCTGAAAACAGAGATTGTGGATTCTGTGGAATTTTTGCATTTTTCAGTGATTCAAATCATCAAACACTAACTAGAGGTATGGGAGGAGCTTACTTATACTAGAATGAGATTTAAAATGTGATTTGTATAGTGAGAGTCTCCAAGAGACTCTAAGGGCATAGTTTGAATTGGTTTTAAGGCTTGGAGGCAAATTTTAGCTCATTTCTGATTTTGAGCAACTTTGATATGATGCATGCAAGCTTATTTGATGATTTGTTGATGGTTATGTGCATTGTATATGAATTTGGTATTTCAAGTTGTGAAATATGTGTTTTATGTGTAACACCCCAATTTAGAACTTGAAATATTCTATTATTTTAAACAATATAGAAAAATATGAGTAAATTTTTTTTCATTGGTGACATGGACATATAATTACTGTTACAAAAATGTTTCATTCAATAAAAATAAGTCGTCATGTCACACCACACCTGTCAAGTTCCAAATCGAAATGTTACCAACACCGCGCTTTGGAACTCTGACCTATTTTCATAAATCATTGTTTATTTAAAAATAGTTATCAATTCATAAGTTTCCAAAAATAGGTTCTCATAAAAACGGGTGATACAATGGTACTAGCAATATCCATCCAGTGTACATAATTGGTTACAAACAGAACAAAGATTACCACAAATGACCAGAACTATCCTTAGTCGCTGGCTCCGACTCGTCTGCATGTGACTCCTCAGGTATAGTCCTTGACTCCACCTCTGTAGCACCATTCCCAATCCTTCGACTGTATTTGCCATTTTATACACACAGGAAAACATAGCAAGATAGAGAGAGTAAGCATTCCAGACATTGAGATGTCGACTATGTGGATTTATATCAGGCAGTGAAACACAGATAAGCATATAAAATACAACAACACTTAAAATTCACTTCCACCTTCTCTTTGATAATTCCATTTTAAACTTATTACAATTTTCATGTCCACTTTTACACCAGTATCAATATCATCAATCTCTCTCACTTCCAAAGGCACCTCTTTTCCACCACAACACATTATCGATTTCCTTTATTTTAATACCACCTCTTTCCAATAGCTTATTTACGTCTTAATCAATTTACTATTCCCTTCATTAACTTCTAAATTCTCAACTTCGATATATATATTATTAATCTCTTTAATTAAGTCTTATTACGTCGCGTCCACCGATGCCGGGAAATTTGGAGATTGTCATCGTGGATTTTGTTAGCGCACTTACATCTCCTCTAGTCCTCCCAAGCTTAATCAGAAGCAAACGGGACGTATAGGAACCTTAACCCACGCAGGTCGAACAGCCAAGAAAATTACAAGATGTGTGTCAAGGCCACAACCGTACGAGCCAGCCATCATGACAATCAACACTTTAATCCCAAAACATTTGACTGCCCGCCTCGTTCAGGTTCCCTCTCACCGTTTCAAATTTGATCAAGGGGGCGACAGTAATTTTCTAGTTCACGATGCAGAACATGCTACGATCCCCTGGGCCTTAAGTCCCGATCACCTATAGACTAGTTCTGGCTAGAAAAGAACTCGAGGTTACTTGACGTATCACCATCATCACCCTCCCCTATCACAATCACACACCTGAATATCCGCAGATGGATAGGGTATCTTCCTCTTCACTACTTCATGCTCATCTCACCGCAATTAATCAATGTCTTTCAGTATTGTATCAATGTTTTATTAACATTTGTTAGTCCTAAGTTTCATTCGAGTCACCTTTGTTCATCCCTTCGGCAAACCTCGGCCTCTAATTATCCATCTTTTACAACATCTACACTTTTTTCGATAATACTTGCTTCACCCATCGAGGCTCGGATCCACGGCTTACTACACATAGCCAGTACAACTCAACCCGGAAAACACAAGGATTCAACTTGGTGCACGTCAGGGAAATTCACTTTCACATTTTCATCTTGTCCATAACAATTCACCATGTATACTTTCATTTTTAAAAACCTCTTAAATAATCGGAAATCATGTCCCTTGTTTATTCACACGCCACGCCATCATACTAAATTGTAACATTATCCCAAATCAGAACGTAACAGACCCCTCTCAGTACATTAAAAATTAAAATAGATCAGCAGACACATTTGCAATAACAAGTAATATCATCAAATCATCATAATAAATCATTTACAACTTGCAAATCACCATAACATATAAAGGGTCCAGCCTTTCGTGTAAGTGGCCACTCACACACAAACAACTGCCACCATACGATCGACCCTTCCGGATCCCTACGTTTCGACTTTTGAGATGGTCAGGAACATTAGCACAGACTACCTTATTACCACAACGTCTTAAGGAAAGCTTCTCTCTCACTTGTAAGAACAACAATTCCTTGAGATCCATTGGGTCAACGCCACCGCCATCGATCTTGTCCTTTTTCATGCTTCCTTAAATTAGGAAATCACACAAATATTACTACCACGTAATTAAATTATGCTACACCCATATGTCATGCACTTAAACACTAAGGAGGTACATGCATAGTATAAGTGATGGGGATCCTAAATCTATGAGGACGGAACCAGACCAGTGGATTAGGGTGATAGAAGGTCAGCTCAACCTCACCCTCATACACTGCCTGATGATCCTCATAGATCCACATTCCACTAGGAAGTGGCCGGATCTCGATGCAAGCGATGTATCGCGACATCACCTACAAGGGCACAGGGATAAGAAAAACTATACACATAATGGATAGAGCATAAAAGATAAACAATATAAGCATGAACAGATAGCATCAATTCAGTTAACAATCACAGTTATCATTTAACAAATACTTGATGCAAGTAGGACACTCATACTTATTTACAATTAACAATCTTTAATTTAATTAAAGATGAGTGGCATGATGTATGGGTCTAGCTCTCAATCCTAACTACATCAATCTATGTCACTCTGTGACGTTCATCCTTTACTTCACATATGTACTCAACAGTACGTTGTACTCCTAGTTGTACAACATTCGTACATTCTGTTGGTTTTGGCCTCAAAATCCCGAGAGGGGGGGGGGGGTGAATCGAGTTTTATTAATGTATTGTGAAATCCTTTACAAATTAAAAATTGTTTTGAGATGGAGAGATTAAGCGTTTGAAACGGATCGCGAAAACGATAGATAAAATAAATTGAGTAGCGCGGAAACGTAAATAATTGATATATGCGGAAAAATAAAGAGATAGGGATAGAAAAGCTTGCACTGGTGAATTTTATACTGGTTCAGCCTTCCCGTCGAAAGGCCTAGTCCAGTCCCCAAGCGACCCGCCTGAGAGTTCTTATAATCAGCAATAGAGCCGCACCCTATTACACCCAAGAGCACCCCGCACACTACTAGGAACCTCCGTTCGCTAGGGGCCTCAAATCACACAGCAGGGTTCCTCGCCCTACGACGTATCAAACGTCCACTAAGGGATTCTCTCCCTAACCACTAAGGTTCAAACACAATGATATGAGAGTGATTATAATAGCAATGTGTGTTCTCAACAACACAGATATAACAATATGCTCTTATGATAATGAAGTGCTTTTTCTCTAAGAGTTACTCAGCCAATAAGGTTTTTGTTCTTCCAAAAGTATGAACGTGAAAACCAGAAGATTAGAGAAGAAGAAGAGAGAAACGTGTGTTCAGAAAAGATGTCAGGTATGAATGAATGATCAACTGAATGTTGGAGTGATATTGTTTCTAAAATAGAAAACGTTTTTGAATCAAAAAGATTTTATTCAATAAATCAAGATCACTTTTAAATCAAATTAGAATAAAATAAGATTTTGGAATAAGTTTTAAAATCAAAACTAAATCAAAACGATTTACGAAATAAAATAAAGATTTGATTCTTAAAACTAAAAAGGAAATAATTCAAATTTAAAATCATTTTCGAATTTTATAAAATAAATCAGAATCTTTTATATAAAAACAAATCAGGAAATAATCAAAATGATTTTGATACTTTTTTCAATAAAACTTGAAGTAATCGATTACTTTCTGAAGGTAATCGATTATTCCTTCAAAAATAGAAATTCTTAAATTCATTTGAAAAACAAGTAATCGATTAGACCAACAATGATTAATCGATTACACCACTCCTGTTCAATATGTGATGCAACTCATTTAATCGATTACACTTAAACAATTAATCGATTACTGAGCCTCTGTTATGCATATGATGCAACATCATGTAATCGATTACTATAGAGCCTGTAATCGATTACTAAGCCTCTGAAAAATATATGATGCAACAATTATAACGATTACTTGAGCTAGGTAATCGATTACTTCCATAAGAAAGTAATTGATTAACAAAGTTCACTTAATCGATTACAACCTCTCTGATTTTTCTATGATGCAACAAAGATAATCGATTATCTTAAGCAGCTAATCGATTACTCTCTCTTGCATACATAATAATATACAGAGTTTTGTAACATCAAGTATTTTCACAAAGATTAAGATAGAAAACACCTTTTCATGAAAAACACATTTTTCTTCTTTCTTTTAAAATGAAAAACTTATTTGCTTTTGTAAACTCGTAAAGAATAGAAACTCCATTACCTTACAAATGATCTAAGGAAAAGGTTTCTAATCTATGTCTTGCTTGACTCTTCATTCTTGATCATGAAGGGAACTTGTGAGCTTGAACTTGAGTTGGTTTGTTATCATCAACACATCATCTTGAATTATACTTGAAGTCCATAAGAGAGTTTCAAGCATGTCTTCCAACACTAGCTTGACTTCCAACACTCTCCCTTTTTGATGACGACAAACAACGATTCTGATATGCTCTTTACTATCTGCATCACAAGTGTTATACAAGCAAAAGCACATATATATATATATAACATTAACCTTCTCTAGAACAATAATTAAACAGAATATAACGATTCATAGCATCTCCCCCTGTATTGATGCATAAACAATATATATCAATTCAAATTAGCATCTTCAGAGTATCTCTCCCCTTGTATCAAAATATCAGAATATCTCTCCCCCTTTTGTAATCATCAAAAAGGATGTGCTATCTCCCCCTAAAAGACTAAGAAGACGCATCAATAATAACAAGAGAGATAAAAAATCACATACTCAAAATAGGTGAGAGGCAGAAGTTAAACCAATTTCTCTACGAATGAAAAAGAAATTTTCTTTTGGAAGCGGTTTCGTAAAGATATCAGCTAACCGCCGCGAAGTATCAACATACTCAATAATACAATCACCCTTTTGAATATGATCACGAATGACGAATCTCAATATGCTTAGTACGAGAATGTTGCACTGGGTTTTTGGTAATACTAATAGCACTGGTATTATCATATTTTATAGGAATGTGATCTAGACTTACACCGAAGTCTAGGAGTTGCTGTTTCAACCATAAGATTTGAGCACAACAGCTACCCGCGGCGACATATTCAGCCTCAGCTGTAGATAGGGCTACACTCGACTGTTTCTTGCTAGCCCATGATACTAAAGAATTGCCAAGAAGATGACAAGTGCCGCTAGTGCTTTTTCTATCTACTTTGCACCCAGCAAAGTCAGAATCAGAATACCCATGCCTTCAAACAATATAGTTATTCAACAAGTAGGGATACAATTGGGTAATTATATAACATGATTAATTCCCTGTTCTTAGTTAAGATTATTCAATGGTTTAATCTCTTAAGGAATTAAGGATTATCTAATTGAATAAGAAACGGTAATTATACAAGAGGGATCTAATAGTTACCAATTTAGGAATTTGTTCAGATTTAGGGAAAAACAGAGATTCATGACATACAATGAAACCATGTTCCTAACATCTTTCTCAAATCGCTCACAACTTTTATTTATTTTCTGTTTTTAATTTAATTTCTATTTTTATTTCAAATCAATCATAATTAATTAATTAGAAACCAATAGATTTTGCTTTTAACTACTCTTTGGTGAAAATTAGTTGAACAATTTTCAATCCCCGAGTGGAACGATATCTGGTCTTATAGACTATATTACTATCCGATCTAGTATACTTGCTAGAGAGTGATCACTTGGCCTTATCCATGCCAAATCGTTTCAATAGTTCCTTGCAGTACTTTGTTTGGCTAATGAAAATCCCATCCTTTGCTTGTTTTATTTGCAATCCCAGGAAAATTTTCAGCTCGCCCATCATAGACATCTCGAACTCTTCCGGCATCATACTCGAAAAGTCCTTGCAAAGAGTTTCATTAGTAGCACCGAAAATAATATCATCTACATAAATAATATCCTTGCAAAGCCTTTTTCAATTTATAAACATAATCCGGGTGTTCATAATTTTCAAAGCCGGGAGGTTGACACACATAAACTTCTTCATTTATAAAACCATTTAGAAAGGCACTCTTTACGTCCATCTGATATAATTTAAAATCTAAAATGCATGCAAAAGCTAAAAGCAGTCTAATGGCTTCCAACCTAGCAACAGGGGCAAATGTTTCCTTATAATCTATCCCCTCTTCCTGGTTGTAACCTTGAGCAACTAACCTAGCTTTGTTTCGAACAATTAAACCAGCCTCATCGAGTTTATTTTTATAAATCCACTTAGTTCCAATAATCGGTTGAGACTCAGGCCTAGGAACAAGTTCCCAAACCTGATTTCTTTCGAACTGGTTTAATTCCTCTTGCATTGCCAAAAGCCAATGTTCATCAAGCGTAGGCTCAGAAATATTCTTTGGCTCCACTTGAGAAACAAATGCAAAGTAGTTACATAGATTGCTAATAGAATTGCGAGTACTTACACCTTTTGTGATGTCACCTATGATTTGGTCAATGGGATGGTGCCTCGATGTTCTCCATTCCTTAGGCAAATCAGCGTTGAGCTCCATGGATTGTTCTTGATTTTTCTCCTCAACTGATTCAACTGATTTTTCATTGCTTTCGAAATGTTCCTTTCCTTTAGCATTTGGCTCCTCATCCTCATCAATGAATAGATCTCCAAGGATACCTGAAATGTCATTAACAGATATTTTTCCCAACTTTCTGGGATCGGATTAATCAAATGATACATGAATAGATTCTTCAATAGTATTACGAGATTTATTGTAAATCCTATATGCTTTGCTCGAAACAGAATATCCAAGTAATATGCCCTCATCAGCTCTAGCCTCAAAACTTCCTAGATTTTCTCTACCATTATTATGCACAAAACATTTACATCCAAAAACACGAAAATGGGAAATATTTGGTTTTCTCCCCTTGTACAGCTCATAGGGGGTTTTCTTTAAAATAGGCAGTATTAAAACACGATTCATAACATAGCAAGCTGTACTCACTGCATCGGCCCAAAAATATGCAGGCAAATTCATGTCATTAAGCATTGTTCTTGAAAGCTCTTTTAATGAACGATTTTTCCTCTCCACAACCCCGTTTTGCTCAGGAGTTCTTGGAGCTGAAAAATAATGCTTAATTCCATGTTTTTCGCAAAATTTTTCAAAAAGATGATTTTCAAATTCTCCACCATGATCAGTTTTAATGGATGCAATGCTCAAATGCAATTGGTTTTGAACAATCTTGGCTAGCTTTTTAAATTCATGAAATGCATCATTTTTATGAGCAATAAAAAGCGTCCATGTATACCTCTCTAAGAAAGTAATCGATTACTAAGCCTCTGAAAAATATATGATGCAACAATTATAATCGATTACTTGAGCCAGGTAATCGATTACTTCCATAAGAAAGTAATTGATTAACAAAGTTCACTTAATCGATTACAACCTCTCTGATTTTTCTATGATGCAACAAAGATAATCGATTATCTTAAGCAGCTAATCGATTACTCTCTCTTGCATATATAAAAATATATAGAGTTTTGTAACATCAAGTATTTTCACAAAGATTAAGATAGAAAACACCTTTTCATGAAAAACACATTTTTCTTCTCTCTTTTAAAATGAAAAACTTATTGGCTTTTGTAAACTCGTAAAGAATAGAAACTCCATTACCTTACAAATGATCTAAGGAAAAGGATTCTAATCTATGCCTTGCTTGACTCTTCATTCTTGATCATGAAGGGAACTTGTGAGCTTGAACTTGAGTTGGTTTGTTATCATCAAACCATCATCTTGAATTATACTTGAAGTCCATAAGAGAGTTTGAAGCATGTCTTCCAACACTAGCTTGACTTCCAACACATTCACCCTAGAATGTACACGACAAGATTGGAAATGATACATAACGCGCTCCTCGAGCGACGTCCCGTCGTCCAATACGGAATAATCATATCATCAGCGAATTACTCTTGCTGGCCACATCGTCAAGCATAATGTGTCATCAAGCGAGCCATCAGTTGGCACTCCTAGAGGCCCTGCTCATGTTACCAAAACATGACAAACGATATAACATCCGAACTCCAGAATGAATGCAATTTAACTTAAAAGAATTGATTGGTATTTCACATTTAATAATGTCTCACATTATTAATTCAATAATAATCTATACCATCATTAATCAATCCTTTTAAGTCTCAGGTCATATGAATGATTAGTACTTCAAGTATAATCTCAATAATTCAGAATTAAAAATGGTATTTTTAAGTATTTTTGATAATCGATTATCATAGTCTGATAATCGATTACTACGTGTATTTTACCAAGTCTGCACAAAATGCAACTTGGTAATCGATTATCCATGACAACAGAACACTAAAATTGAGGTTTTAACATACCATTTTTATTTCTAACCATTTTTAACTCATTCCAATCATTCATACACCTCAAGAATCATAATTTAAACATGTTCCACACTAGAAACAGAATTAAATCACAGGATTCACAAGAGTTCACTTAATTTTGTATAAATCATGTATTTCAACAACTCAACATGCCAAAACTCAAATTACTCACTCGAGTCATGGTTTCAGGTTCTTAATAGCTTGCATGCATCAATTATAACTTGCTCAAATAAATTTTAGAGCACATTTTGGTCTCCAAACCAAATTACTAATTCAACTTAAGCCCTTAGAGTCTCTTGGTGACTCTCTAATCAAAATACTTGCTTTTAAACTCTATCTAGTGTATAATAAGCTTTCCCTTACCAGAACAGAAGTGATTGAACAGAAAATTCACAAGAAGAATGCTTCCACACACGATTTCCCCAAAATCCTCTTTTCAGCAGCACATGCAGACTAGTTTCCAACAGGGGTTCAAAACCAGAATTTTTCACAAGTTAAACATGCAAAAGAATTGGGGAAAATAGTTAGGCTTTGTTCTCTGCAACAAGAACAAAAGAATGGAACAAGTTTGGAATTAATAGGGTTCACGAACTTACCAAAATCAGAGCTGGAATTAAGCTCCAGACCTCAGATTTTCAGTTTCACAGATTTAGAACTCCAACTTGCAGGACTCGATTCTCTTCACACACAAAATCTCAGCTCACGATTTCAGTGTCTATGCAAAGCTTGAGTTTTAAGCTTTGCAGTGGTGTATATTTTGTGGCTTAACACTCAAGAATCAAGGAGAACGAAAGACTCAAAATTAAGAACCCTAAGCTGATCAGCACAGAGAAAAACTTGAGGAATTGAAATTGGCAAAATGAGGTTGAATCAAAACACTCAAGGGCTTATATAGGAAAATCAAGCATCCATGCAGGGCGACACGTGTGTTATGAGGTGTATATGAGCTGATTCTGTGTCAAATTTGGGTAATTAGGGCGTTGACTCATCAAACGCACTCAACATTGGCTGGTCTGCATTATGGTAATCGATTACTATATCGTGGTAATCGACTAGCACGATTGAAATTTTCAAAAATTTATATTTTATTGAATTTCCCTCCAAAACCTTTCCAATATTGCATTTAGGTCCTATCCCAAGGACTTCACTACAATACTAACATTTTCATTTCAAATAAATTATTAAAAAAACATTTTTGACTCTCCTTTTACCAAACACATTCATACACACACTGTAACAACCCAAATTTCTAACCTTGAATTATTTATAAATAAAATAGAGAAAATTTTTCGCCAAAATAAGTTTAGAACTTTATCGTTTCAAAAGCGGAAGCAACTTGCATATATCACATTGTTTCGGAACAAAACATAGAGATATTACAACTTATAGCAAAAGTTCAAACTATAAGATAGACAACATAGACTCCGAGCTACTTAATATACTACTCGTAACCCAGAGCAAGGTTCTCAAAACTCCACCATTGGAAAGGGAATTTTCACATCTCTTGCCAGCATTATTCTTCCCCTTGGAAGACGGAAGCTCCATTACCTACAAGGGCAACAAGGGAGTAAGTCATAGCTAATCACGTTAAAACGAATGATAAAGAACATTGGCTAAAAACAACAAACACATGTAGTAATAGATTCACAAATGCACAAACATATGTCAATCTTTTTTTTTCTTATTTTAGCATTAGTCTTGTTTTTAATGGCATGATGTATGTCTATCTAAAATCCTTTCCCGGGGCATCACAGCTTGGAGAAAAAGGGTCCTCGTGAGCTTCCTCCGCTCGACCTTTCGCGACTTACAGGCTTCCTCCGCCCTGCGAAACTAGTATTAACATCTCAACAAGCTGGAGCATAACAAATGCATGAATGCAAACAAAACCTGTTACCAATCCTTATCTTTTCATTCACCATCATTATTCATCTCATTCTCATTTAGGACATAGTCCATGTTTCACATTTTACTCTTCCATTTCATTTCCCTTAGCCTTTCTTTTAGCTGGTGCTGTTGTTTTCATAGAAAAATCCATCAGCCACTTTGCGATGGTTTTAGAAATAGCGTATAATCATTTATTTAGTATCCGTGGGGCATAGCCTGCTATTGGCGGACATTTACTGCAACGGCTCCATCGAGACTCCCATAGAGAATATCAACCAAGTGAGTAAAACTTTCACTGGGACATCTAGAGATAATATCAACCGAATGGGTGTACGCTCCTGTAGGGAAATAATCAACCACTGAATAAAATTCCAGTAGGACACCTCCAGGATAGTTATCGACCAACAGGATTAGGTTTTAAGCATAGTAATATTTGGAATTTAGTAATTTAGGAGCTTATACGAGTTAATCTTTAATGAAATTGTAGAAAGTAAGTGTTTTTCTGAAAAATTATTAAAACTACTCGAGTAGTTCTTGACTACTCGAGTAGTTCTTGACTACTCGAGTAGTTCTTGACTACTCGAGTTATTCATGCAAAAATACTCGAGTCTTTAAGATCCACTCGAGTGTTCTTCCAAATTCGCAGAATACTCGAGTCTTTCTTAACATACTCGAGTCTTTTTGCTGCAACAGCACCAGTTTTCTGCACTTTCAATATCAATTCGGGATTCTTACACCCTTACTCCAATTCTGCATCAAACAGAGGTTATTTTTCACATAATAAACATATTGCACATATCAATTATCATCAAATTTAATAGAAAACATAATCAAATCACAGAATTGCATAAAACATAGAAAATATCATTTCAACTTATGAATTTCATTTCTACTTGATTTTAAGTTTGAAAATCAATCCAGTGAGCTTCCTTAGGTCCAATTGAAGTTGTTTGAATACAAAAACTATGGGTTTCAGGCCTCCAAGTCAGATTCCCATTTCAAACTTAAGTTACCCATGAACCTCATATGGTTCCTATGAATTTAGCTTATTGTTTATCATTCTAGCGATTAGGTAACTTCTCCCATACCTTAGAGAAGCTAGAGAAACGATTGGTTGAGGAGGAAAGGGACTGGATCAATGTTTGAGTTTCTCAACACTCAAGTTCTGTACTTGAACAGCAAACTTTGGCCACGAATTTGACAGGGAATATGTAACAGAAAAGGATAAGACAAATTAGCTTTAGCAACTAGGAAACACTAACTTTAATTAGAAACGAATTTGGAATTGATAGGGTTCCTAAATTTACCAGACCAATTCAAGAAAGGTAGCTAGATGATGTTGTTCCAGGCTCTGTTTCACAGCTTCAGAGACTCTACTTCGATCGCCTAGAACTTGCTCTATAGGAGGTTAATTTGAGTGTTTCTTGGTTCTAATTCAAGATTGGAATTAGAACTCGAATAGTGTTTTGGTTCCACTGGATTTGGGTGAGTGAGAAAGGAGAATCGAAGGTACAAAGTTTGCACTCGAAAACAGAGAATGATGGATAGGAATTCGGGTTTAGGGTGATGTAAATGTGTTTCTATCCTTCCCAATCATTTATTTATAGTTTAAGGTTACCCCCTTCGAAGTAAAGTCCAGCTATGTGCTTGAAACTAGGTGAAACGAGCTGTTAGCTTCCAATCGAGTTGGAACCGACTTTTATTTTTTTGCAGAACTGCTCGAAATACTCGAGTCTTTTTTCCATTACTCGAGTCTTTTTCAGCAACACCAAAGAACACTCGAGTCTTCCATGAAAGACTCGAGTCTTTCGACTAAAATTCAAATTTTTCCAACAGTTAGTTATTATACTCGAGTCCTCCCCAAAATACTAGAGTCTTTTAACCTAATTTCAGAAAATTCATTATTTTATTCAATCAAAATAGTTTATTTATTTTATTAACATTATTTATTTCAAAAATGTTGGACCTTACATCCTCCCCCACTTAACAGGAATTTCGTCCCCGAAATTCGATATAGAAAGTAAAACTTACTCGAACAGATACGGGTATTCTTCTTTCATCTGACTCCGAAGTGATGTCGCTAACACCACCGCACTCCCATACGACTTTTACTAGCGGAATCTCTTTCCCTCGCAGTTGCTTTGTTTTTCTATCCACTATCCGAATGGGACCGGTTTCGAACGTCAGATCCTCTCGTAAGGGTATCTCATCGGGTTCGATGCGAATAATTGAAACAGGATCAGGCACGAACTTCCTTAGCTGGGACACATGGAACACGTTGTGCAGGTTGGATAGAAATGGTGGCAAGGCTATCTGGTAGGCAACAGGACCAATACGCCTCAGGATTTAGTATGGACCGATGAACTTGGGTGATAACTTCTTTGGTTTCATCACACGCCCAACTCCAGTCGTTGGAACTACTCGAAGAAAGACATGCTCTCCTTCTTGAAACTCCAATTTAGTTCTTCTCCTATCTGAATAATTCTTTTGTCTACTTTGGGCAGCTTTCATCTCTTCCTGAATTACTTTAATCCTTTCGGTTTTCTTGGATGACATCGGGACCAATGAGCGTATTCTCCCCCACTTGGAACCAACAAAGTGGGGTTCTACACTTTCGCCCATAGAGCGCTTCGAAAGGTGCCATTCCAATGCTTGCATGGAAGCTATTGTTGTAAGTGAATTCCACCAAAGGCAATAATTGACTCCAGGTCTCATTATACTCCAAAGCACATGCCCTTAGCAGATCCTCCAGAGATTGGATGGTCCTTTCAGATTGGCCGTCGGTTTGGGGATGATAGGCTGGACTCATCCTCAACTTGGTTCCCATTGCTTGGTGTAAACTCTGCCAAAACCGAGAACAGAACCTTGGGTCACGATCAGAAATTATGCTTGATGGAATTCCATGTAATCGCACCACCTCCTTGATATAAAGTTGTGTGAGCTTTTCCAAGGAATATTTCATATTGATTGTGTAACATCCCAAAATTCAATTCCTAGTTAATTAAGAAAAACCTAAGCTAGAATTTATGATAAGAACCATAGGAAATCCATGGGTAGGAGTTAAGTGTTGAGTCTTAGAGTTAGAATTGGCCAAATAAGAGTTTTCACTAGAGTAATCGATTACTCTGTAGGGGTTAATAGATTACTAGCCCTCTGGTGAAAACACTTAAATGTTGCAGCATTGATAATCGATTAACTCATAGAATTAATCGATTATTTTGGTGAAGTAATCGATTACTTCATGTGACTTAATCGATTATTTGCCCTCTGTCAGAGATACTAAGAAATGTTGCATTGAAGGGTAATCGATTATTTGGGGTCAATTAATCGATTACTTCAGGTCTGATGCAGAAAATAAAAATAAATTTTGAGGGCAGAAACGTATTTTCACCGTTATATCTCCCTATTTCAACCACTCATTCCCTTCCCCCTTATCCATTCGACCTTCCCTCTCTTCTCCACCATTTCCACGTTCTCCTTCCCTCTCCTCTCACCACCAAATCTCCACCAACACCCATTAACACCCAAACTCCCACCCTCAATCCTCCTTCCATGGTGACCCATCTTCTTCCTCACACCTTCTTTTTAATTCCTTCTCTCTCCTTCATGGGTTTCTCTTCCTCCATGGCCTTCTCTCTCTTCATACACCCACTCCCACCATAATTAACCCCAAGCATCCAAACTCCTTTCCCAAGCCTCATATGTGGATCTAAGCTTGATTTTGGGTTAGATCCAACACACAAACACCTCATCCCTCATTCCTTACCTTTGATGTCTCTCTCCCCCTCATGGAAGCTCTTTCTCTCTCCTAGGGCTTCTTTCTCTCTCCTCCAATCTTGAAGAACGGAGTGGAGATCGGTCAAGAGGATAGGAATCAAGGTAGATCCGGAGTAGAATTGGAGTCCCTGGAGCTTTGTGTGGGCTCTCTCCCTCTCTAAGGTAAGGGAAGTCTCTTTTCCACACTTTGAGTTAGGGATAGTTGGGGTATATAATAGGATTTGGGCTAAGTAGTTAAATTGGGTTGTGGGTAGTAAAATAGCACCTGTCAGAGTTTGTTAAGGAGAATTGAATGTATGTTGATTTAATTTAATGATTTAATTTAAGGTCATAAATTTGTTAAAAACCCCCTTTATGTATGTTGTAATTGTAGGAAGTGAAGAACCCTAGGGAGTTGACTTATAATTAAGCACTCTGAGACATACCTGAGTATGTCGAATGATCTGTGATATATGTTGTTTGTTGAGAGTTGCTAGGTTCGTTATATGTGTGTTAAATGAGTATATTACGATTAAGTGTTAAGGAATGTGATAATTTGATAATGTTGGCTATAAGGAGGAGTAATAACTAAAGGACATAGGGATAATACTTGAATGCTTAAATAAGAAGTGTAATATAATCGTGTATTTAAGGTTGATGATGATTATTGGGAATACAAGGGATTGGTTTCTTTAGTGTTAATTAATAGTACAAATATTAGTGGGGAAGAGAATGATTTCTTGCCTGAATTGGTAATATGGTAACATGATGATGAATAATTGTGATTATGTGATGTTTGTAAATCCGAATGATATATGTACTTGAATGCGAATATCTGATAATTGATGTAAAAGACAAAATGAATGATATTGAATTATTTGTTGTTATGTGATGTGAAAATTTAGAGTGACGTGTATGCTTGAATGTGGATGATTGCTACCTGTTATAAATGGCTATTTGAAATTGTGTGTTTTATGGTGAATGTGTGTGGATTGATATAGACGGTTGAATTGATCATTGGGATATTGGGACACTAGGTGTTCCTGCTAGGTGTACAAACGCCCCATTAGGGCCAAACGCCCCATCAGGCTAAAACGCCCCACTAGGTGTAAATGCCCCGTTAGGAGTCAATGTCCCCAAATGATCAATTCAACGAAAACTAAAAGACTGGAAAATGTGAAAAGGACTAAAGTATGTAAATTGAATATGCTAAGAAATTTAATGAGTATGAGTAAAGATTATATGTATTAGTCCTAACGGGTGAGGCCTAGTGGGTGATAGTCCTGATGGGTGAATAAAGTCCCTAATGGGTGTACAAACGCCCTAGCAGGAGCAACCAATTCCTAGTGGTACAAACTAAAAGACTGGAGATCAATGGTGATATAAGTAAAATGTAAATTTAAGGACAGAATATAAGTATACATCTTGGTGCTCACTTAAGCTACGGCAATGTGAGGCTAAGGGCTTGGTGCTCACTTAAGCTACGGCAATGTGAGACCAAGATATATTAAAGGAAAGGAGAATGATTTTGGAAAATGAAAGTGAAGCATTTTATTATTCATGGCTTGATTTGATTATGATGCTTAAGTTTTTATTATGTGCTCTTTATTATCTTCTAATTCACTGTGTCGTGAAAAGGTCTCACCCTTATGTGGTTAACATTTTAGGGGAAAGTCAAGGAGCTTGAGGATCAGAGTGTCGCAGTGGAAGAATTGGAAAGAAGGAAAACTTTAGTTGTTTGTGCTACTCATATTGTAATTGAAATACCCATTTTCATATGTAAATTTGATTCATGAAAAGGAACTTTTAAGTTCTCCATTTTAATTATTAAACCTTTTGAACGATATTTTTAATTAAAAGTTGGGTGTTACAGATTGGAATAAAGTGGGCCGACTTTGTCAATCGATCCACTATTACCCACACGGCTTCATATCCTCCTTGTGTCCTTGGAAAACCGGAAACGAAATCCATTGCAATGCTGTCCCATTTCCACTCCGGAATATCCAATGATTGAAGTTCGCCTCCAGGCCTCTTATGTTCTATCTTTGCTTTTTGGCAAACAAAGCAAGATGTCACATAAGTTGCCACATCCTTCTTCAATCCAGACCACCACAACATTTTCTTCATGTCTTGGTACATCTTTGTAGCTCTAGGATGGATACTCATTTTACTTTTATGGGCTTCGTCCAAAATGGTCCTTCGTAACTCCTGATTTGTAGGAATACATACTCGATCTTTAAATCTTAAGACTCCGTCCGGACCAATTTGGAAATCTGGTTCCTTCCCTTCTATACTTAGCCGCACTTTTTCTTGCAGTTCCACATCATCTCGTTGCATCTCCTTTATTTGTTCTAAGAACTCATTAGATATCTTTAGCATTCCCAACTTGATACTGGATGGTTTTACTTCCATTGCCAGATTCAAGTCTCGGAATTTTTCAATCAGCTCCACTTCCTTGATCATCAAAGCACTCATATGCAACGTCTTTCGACTTAAAGCATCCGCTACCACATTGGCTTTTCCAGGATGGTAGTGAAGCTCAAAGTCATAGTCCTTCAAAAACTCCATCCATCTACGCTGTCGCATATTTAGCTCCTTTTGATTGAAAAGATATCTGAGACTTTTGTGGTCACTGAACACCTGGAATGTTGTCCCATAAAGGTAGTGTCTCCACAACTTCAATGCAAACACTATGGCTGCCAATTCCAGGTCGTGAGTTGCATAATTTTCTTCATGGATCTTCAACTGTCTTGATGCATAAGCTACCACCTTTCCTTATTGCATCAACACACATCCGGGTCCTTGCTTGGAAACGTCACAGTATACATCGAAACTTTTATGAGGATTGGGCAAGATTAACACCGGTGAAGATGTCAATTTGTCCTTTAGCTCTTGAAAGCTTGCTTTGCACTTTTCATCCCAAACAAAAGGTTGTTCTTTTCTTGTTAATCGTGTTAATGGCAAAGCAATCCTTGAAAAGTTCTCAATAAATTTTCGATAGTATCCTGCTAGTCCAAGAAAACTTCTCACTTCAGTGACAGTTCTTGGGGCTTCTCATTGGAGTACAGCTTCCACCTTGGATGGATCTACAGCAACTCCATCTTTCGTAATCACACGACCAAGGAATTTCACTTTTGTTAGCCAAAATTCACATTTAGCCAACTTTGCATAGAGCTTCTTTTCCATCAAAGTTTCCAGAACCATCTGAAGATGCTTGGCATGCTCCTCCGAGGTTTTCGAGTATATCAGGATGTCATCTATGAAAACGACCACAAATGAATCCAGATACGGTCGAAAGACCCGATTCATGTAATCCATGAACACAGCCGGTGCATTTGTTAGACCAAACGGCATCACCACATATTCATAATGACCATAGCGGGATCGGAAGGCCGTCTTGGGAATATCTTCTTCTCTAACTCGAATTTGATGATAACCAGATCTCAGATCGATTTTAGAGAACACCTTCACTCCACGGACTTGATCCATTATATCATCAATTCGAGGCAACAGGTATTTATTCTTGATAGTCACTTTGTTCAATTGCCGATAGTCAATACACATGCGCATACTTCCGTCCTTCTTCTTTACAAATAACACTGGTGCACCCCGTGGCGATACACTTGGTCTGATGAACTTTTTCTCCAACAGATCTTCAACTTGTTTCTTTAATTCTTCCAACTCCGATGGTGCCATTCGGAAGGGAGCAATTGAGATAGGACCGGTTCCAAGAATAAGGTCTATACTAAACTCTATTTCACGAGGAGGAGGTAAACCGGGTACTTCCTCGGGAAAGACCTCGGGGTATTCACAAACTATGGGAATATTCTCGACCTTGGGTTCTATTTTGGGGGTTCTTTCTACTGAGACAGAAAACAGACATAGGTATCCTTCAGGTGGTGACATGTGAGTTTTGATTTCAGGAAACAAGATGGACTTACGATGACAATCTATGGTTACTTGATACCTGGTTAGCCAATCCATTCCTAAGATTATATCTAATTGGGATAAAGGTAAACATATGAGGTCGACTACAGTATCTATATCTAGTATGGTTACCTTACAATTTATACAGGCCTTAGATGTGGTTACAGGTAAATTGGTCAGTGTTGGCACTGTGAGGTCATATGGTGTATTGGTGATTTTTAGTTTTAATCGGTTGACACAATCATACGAAATAAAAGAGTGGGTGGCTCCAGAATCTATAAGGACTCTACATGGGTTACTATTCAAAAGGCAATTACCTTGGATCAGGTTCTCAGATTGCTCAGCTTCGACTCCCGACATGGTGAACACCTTTGCACGTGCCATTGGCTTTTGGACAACTCCTCCTTGATTAGCATTTCCCTCCGGGAAGAAACGATTGATGTGACCTTTCTTTCCACAGGTAAAACAAGTTGGGGGATTAACAACCCAACATGTTTTACTCCCATGATGCTTTTGACACTTGTCACACTTGGGCAGCTAGGCTGGTCCTCTTTCACTTTTGTATCCTTGTCCTTTGTTGTGATATGGGCCTTTGTTGCGATTATTCTGGCTATGGCGACTGTGATTACGGTGAGGGCCGTAATTCTGCTGGCTGCGTTGCTGCTGTTCATACACCGCTTTCGCCTTGAGATCATTCTCAGTGACACGGCAGCGTTGCACCAGGGTTGCAAAGTGTCGGATGCACTGTCCACTTACGAATGGTTTAATATCCGGCCTTAAACCATTCTCAAAGCGAACGCACTTGGAATTCTCATCAGGGCGAAGCATGAAATATGGGGAATACTTCATGAGCTCTTCGAACTTAGCAGCATATTCCCCAACGGTCATGGCTCCTTGCTTCAGCTCCAGAAATTCAATCTCTTTCTTGTTTCTCACATCCTCAGGGAAAAACTTTTCATAGAAATTTTCTACAAAGACCTCCCATGTAATATGTTTGTTCTCATGCTCCAAGATCTGCTTAGTATACTTCCACCAGTTATCCGCGGGCCCCACCAGGACATAAGTAACTTTTTGCTCTTCATCACACGGAATGGTTTGAAAGATCTTTTCCAACTCCTGGATCCAGATTTGTGCCTCCTCAGGGTTAGCTCTACCATAAAACTTCGGAGGATCACACTTCCTGAAGTATGCTAGCCCCTTTTGAACTCAGATGGACCGGCAGCTTGCCTATTTGTCAGGTGCTCCAAAATAGCAGCTATACGATCTAGGGATTCGTCGGTATAGCGAGCGTGCCTTGATGCCATTTCTACCTTGTGCTATTTATCAAAATAATAGTTATGTTTAAGATTAAGAAATGTTAATAGTACACCCTAATAACCCTATTCTAAACCTACTCATAACTCAATCCAGAGTTATCACAGCTTATAGCATGTGTGGCCATATTCCATAGGCCGAGAGTTTGAACCATTGTTCTGATACCACTAAATGTAACAACCCAACTTTCTAACCTTTAATTATTTATAAATAAAATAGAGAAAAATTTTCGCCAAAATAAGTTTAGAACTTTATCGTTTCAAAAGCGGAAGCAACTTGCATATATCACATTGTTTCGGAACAAAACATAGAGATATTACAACTTATAGCAAAAGTTCAAACTATAAGATAGACAACATAGACTCCGAGCTACTTAATATACTACTCGTAACCCAGAGCAAGGTTCTCAAAACTCCACCATTGGAAAGGGAATTTTCACATCCCTTGCCAGCATTATTCTTCCCCTTGGAAGACGGAAGCTCCATTACCTACAAGGGCAACAAGGGAGTAAGTCATAGCTAATCACGTTAAAATGAATGATAAAGAACATTGGCTAAAAACAACAAACACATGTAGTAATAGATTCACAAATGCACAAACATATGTCAATCTTTTTTTTTCTTATTTTAGCATTAGTCTTGTTTTTAATGGCATGATGTATGTCTATCTAAAATCCTTTCCCGGGGCATCACAGCTTGGAGAAAAAGGGTTCTCGTGAGCTTCCTCCGCTCGACCTTTCGCGACTTACAGGCTTCCTCCGCCCAGCGAAACTAGTATTAACATCTCAACAAGCTGGAGCAAAACAAATGCATGAATGCAAACAAAACCTGTTACCAATCCTTATCTTTTTATTCGTCATCATTATTCATCTCATTCTCATTTAGGACATAGTCCATGTTTCACATTTTACTCTTCCATTTCATTTCCCTTAGCCTTTCTTTTAGCTGGTGCTGTTGTTTTCATAGAAAAATCCATCAGCCACTTTGCGATGGTTTTAGAAATAGCGTATAATCATTTATTTAGTGATCCGTCGAGGCATAACCTCCTATTGGCGGACATTTACTGCAACGACCCCATCGGGACTCCCATAGAGAATATCAACCAAGTGAGTAAAACTTTCACTGGGACATCTAGAGATAATATCAACCGAATGGGTGTACGCACTTCCATTGGGACTCCTGTAGGGAAATAATCAACCACTGAATAAAATTCCAGTGGGACACCTCCAGGATAGTTATCGACCAACGGGATTAGGTTTTAAGCATAGTAATATTTGGAATTTAGTAATTTAGGAGCTTAGACGAGTTAATCTTTAATGAAATTTTAGAAAGTAAGTGTTTTTCTGAAAAATTATTAAAACTACTCGAGTAGTTCTTGACTACTCGAGTTATTCATGCAAAAATACTCGAGTCTTTAAGATCCACTCGAGTGTTCTTCCAAATTCCCAGAATACTCGAGTCTTTCTTAACATACTCGAGTCTTTTTGCTGCAACAACACCAGTTTTCTGCACTTTCAATATCAATTCGGGATTCTTACACCCTTACTCCAATTCTGCATCAAACAGAGGTTATTTCTCACATAATAAACATATTGCACATATCAATTATCATCAAATTTAATAGAAAACATAATCAAATCACAGAATTGCATAAAACATAGAAAATATCATTTCAACTTATGACTTTCATTTCTACTTGATTTTAAGTTTGAAAATAAATCCAGTGAGCTTCCTTAGGTCCAATTGAAGTTGTTTGAATACAAAAACTATGGGTTTCAGGCCTCCAAGTCAGATTCCCATTTCAAACTTAAGTTACCCATGAACCTCATATGGTTCCTATGAATTTAGCTTATTGTTTATCATTCTAACGATTAGGTAACTTCTCCCATACCTTAGAGAAGCTAGAGAAACGATTGGTTGAGGAGGAAAGGGACTGGATCAACGTTTGAGTTTCTCAACACTCAAGTTCTGTACTTGAACAGCAAACTTTGGCCACGAATTTGACAGGGAATATTTAAAAGAAAAGGATGAGACAAATTAGCTTTAGCAACTAGGAAACACTAACTTTAATTAGAAACGAATTTGGAAATGAGAGGGTTCCTAAATTTACCAGACCAATTCAAGAAAGGTAGCTAGATGATGTTGTTCCAGGCTCTGTTTCACAGCTTCAGAGACTCAACTTCGATTGCCTAGAACTTGCTCTATAGGAGGTTAATTTGAGTGTTTCTTGGTTCTAATTCAAGATTGGAATTAGAACTCGAATAGTGTTTTGGTTCCACTGGATTTGGGTGAGTGAGAAAGGAGAATCGAAGGTACAAAGTTTGCACTCGAAAACAGAGAATGATGGATAGGAATTCTGGTTTAGGGTGATGTAAATGTGTTTCTAGCCTTCCCAATCATTTATTTATAGTTTAAGGTTACCCCCCTTCGAAGTAAAGTCCAGCTATGTGCTTGAAACTAGGTGAAACGAGTTGTTAGCTTCCAATCGAGTTAGAACCGACTTTTATTTTTTTTGCAGAACTGCTCGAAATACTCGAGCCTTTTTTCCATTACTCGAGTCTTTTTCAGCAACACCAAAGAACACTCGAGTCTTCCATGAAAGACTCAAGTCTTTCGACTAAAATTCAAATTTTTCCAACAGTTAGTTATTATACTCGAGTCCTCCCCAAAATACTCGATTCTTTTAACCTAATTTCAAAAAAATTCATTATTTTATTCAATCAAAATAGTTTATTTATTTTATTCACTTTATTTATTTCAAAAATGTTGGACCTTACACACACATTTTTAATGAAAAATTAAATAAAGATAATTAATTATAAAATAAATTTATAATTAACTTTTACTTAATCAGGGATGTTACAATCATCATCTAATTTCAAATCAATAAAATACAAAAGGGATAAATTAAATCAAGTGACAAATCATTATCCCATTTGGATCTTTACATGCAATGAACAAAACTTACATAAATCAACTCATGCAAATAAAAAAAATCACTATAACAGTAACCTTTCTTTCCAAATCAGTAAAAATACAAAGGGAATGAATTGGGTAAATGAAAATACCTCCTTAGATCAAAAACGAAATTAACAATTTGGGGTTTCTCCTCCTTATCCTCATGGCTGCCACGGTTTTCCTTCTTCTTCAAAGGGGGAGTTTTTGATCTCACTTGTTCTTGAGTGGAGAAATAACAATAATCAACTGGTGTTCGATTTATGAAATAAAAATGGGAAAAATAAGAAAAATCCCTTACTGTATGTTTAGAATCTTCCTTCTCTGCTCATGGGGAAGAAAATGAATATCATTGTTAGTAAGAAGAGAGATGGGGAGTGGGATCAGAGAGGAGGGAGTGTGTTCTCTGTTTGTGTTTTGTTGTTTCAAGAGAAGAGGGAAAATGAAAAGCCAAGTGCAAGAGGGAGGGAGCATATCGTGGGGTGTAAGGAGGGAGTATGTTTTTGCTGCTTTTGTTGTTTCTTTTGGGGAGAGGAGAATGAAAATAAAACATAATGGAGAAGGGGGTTAATGTTGGGTTTGGCCTCAAAATCTCTAGAGGGGGGTGAATCGAGCTTTATTAAATTATTGTGAAATCCCTTACGATTAAAAAAATGTTTCGTGTTGGAGAGATTAGACGTTTGAGAAGGAGAGCGAAATCGATTGAAATATAAAAATTGAGTAGCGCGGAAACATAAAATAAACCAAATATGCGGAAAGTAAAGAGATAGGGATAGAAAAGCTTGCACGAGGAATTTTATACTGGTTCACCGTCGAAAGGCCTAGTCCAGTCCCCAAGCGACCCGCTTGAGAGTTCTATAATCAGTAATAGAGCCGCACCCTATTACACCCAAGAGCACCCCGCACACTACTAGGAACCTCCGTTCGCTAGGGGCCTCAATATCACACAGCAGGGTTCCTCGCCCTACGACGTATCACACGTCCACTAAGGGATTCACTCCCTAACCACTAAGGTTTCAATTACAAGAATGTGATAGTGATTACAATAGCTTTGTGTGTTCTCAAAACACGGATACAACAATATGCTCTTCTATGATAATGAAGTTCTTCTTGATAAGTTAAATGGCCAACAAGGTTTTGTTCTTCAAAAAGATTTTTCGTTCAGAGCAGAGAAAAGTTGGAGAAGAAGAAGAACGTGAATTTCAGAAAACGTAAGAATGAATATCAGAGGATTGTGTTTCTAATGTTGGAGTGAATTTAGAAAAATAATTTTATAATTCAAAATGATTCAAAATTAGTAAAACAAAATCAAAACAAAATAAAATAAGATTTTGAAATAAGTTTTAAAATCAAAACTAAATCAAAACGATTTATGAAATAAAATAAAGATTTGATTCTTAAAACGAAAAAGGAAATAATTCAAATTTAAAATCATTTTAGAATTTTATAAAATAAATCAAAATCTTATATATAAAAAAAACAGGAAATAATCAAAATGATTCTGACACGTTTTTCAATAAAAGTTGAAGTAATCGATTACTTTCTGAAGGTAATCGATTATTCCTTCAAAAATAGAAATTCTTAAATACATTTAAAAAACAAGTAATCGATTAGTCCAATAGTGGTTAATCGATTACATCACTCCTGTTCAATATATGATGCAACTCATTTAATCGATTACTACTCATCAAATAATCGATTATTGAGTCTCTGTTCATTATGTGATGCAACATATGTAATCGATTACTACACAGCATGTAATCGATTACTGTGTCTCTAGAAAATATATGATGCAACAATTATAATCGATTACTTGAACCAGGTAATCGATTACTCTCATAAGAAAGTAATGGATTAGCAAAGTTCACTTAACCGATTACAACCTCTCTGATTTTTCTATGATGCAACAAAGTTAATCGATTAACTCAAGCAAGTAATCGATTACTCTCTCTTGCATACATAAAAATATTCAGAGTTTTGTAACGTCAGATATTTTCAGACAAACTCAGATATAAAAACAACTTTTCATGAAAACACATTTTTATTCTCCTTTTTAAAAGAAAAACTTATTGGCCTTTTAAACTCTTTAATATCAAGAACTTCATTACCTTACACATGTTGTAGGGTCTGCCGACCATATACGAACCCAAGTCTTACCAAAGGGATTCTCTAAGGGCACTTTCCTCGGTTTATTTAGCATGAAAGTCCTTTGCTCGGATTCATGGGCTCCGAGCATACTAAAGGGCCAGGCTCGGACTTGATGGGGCCGAGCCTTACAATCGGTCCTCAACCCATCAGGCTCGGAACTCTAGGACCGAGATATACCGTCGGCTCGCGGATAAGCTCAGGCTCGCCGAGGCTTCTTATCCCTTCCGCAAATCTCTCCTAGATTCTCGCAACAGCCTAGACATGAGATCTTCAGTTGATCCTAACCAGATTCTAAGAGCATAATTATCCGACATTATCTCACAGAGTCCTGGTTCAGCACAACTCTGATACAGGGCCCAAACGGCCCATATCAGCCTCCTCCAAACCCTATAAATAGCTCATCACAGCTAGGGTTTCAGGTAAGTACTCTCATCCCTAAGTTGACACTCTGCACACATGTTGACTAGGGAGACCCTGCTTTTCCCAACTGTAATTGCAGAAATACCCCAAGTCATACATTAACACTTGATCCTCTCTTGGGCTCTTGGTTACCATAATCTTGAGCACTTTGAGGGTTAAGGACATCCAGTGTTCAAGGACACTACATTGGCGCCGTCTGTGCGGAACGAATAACTAGTATCCCCACATCCACTGTTCTCATGGCAAATGACAACGGTAATGAGGGAGATCTCCGCCGTCGCCTCCGGGGGAGGCCACCTAAGAGCGGAAGGAATGTGAGGGACAGAATCGCTCCGGGAGGACCTGCGGCAGGCAATCAGGCTGATGTTACTCCAATCCCTCCAGTCCCTACAGTTCAGGCACAAGTCATTGTCTCTCCCCGTATTGAAGGCGGCGGAGGGCGGTCTAACCCTCGGACTGTTCCTGATGGCCACGTTTTAGAATGGCATGATACTGTAGATTCTGGACCACATCAATATCAGAGGGCCCCTGCTGGATCATGAACTGGTGAGGATCGGCGAGTTGAGTGTTCCGCTCATCGTGATCATTCCCTAGCCGAGCGATCCGACAGGGAAATACCTCACTTGACTAGGGGTCATTTTGGAACGCTCCAAGGTGGACAACGTTCTGAAACAGGGGGTAGATCTTACATGACTACCTCTTCGGCCCGAAGGAGAGAAGAGTCAATCATGGAAATTTTGAGAACCCAGACGTCCTTGATTGAGAGGCAGAATCAGGCTATTGCTGCTCTTCAGCAGCAGAGCATGGCAAAAGCAGCCGAGCAAGGCCCTCACGTGGCTCTCGGCAACCCGAGCAATCTTCCTCCACCCTCACCCCTCAACCCGAACATGGTTCCTGAGCGTGTTACCGGGGAACCTCATTCTGGACATCCTTTCACAGTTGAAATTATGGCATTCCAAACCTAGCAGACTTATGTGAGCCATCAAAATATCCCTCGGTACACTGGGACAACTGATCCGATGGACCACATTGCGGCTTACGAGTCTTCCATGATGTTTTATGGAGGAGGGGATTTCATGAAGTGTCGCGCTTTCTCAATGACCCTGGGCTCGGCACCTTTGAGATGGTTCAATTCCCTGCCTGGTAATTCAATTCACTCTTGGGCCGAGCTTAGAAGAGCATTCCTAAATAGATACACAGCCAGTATGTCACAACCGAAATCAGATCATTCACTAGCTGGAGTCACCCAGAGACCTGATGAGTCTCTACGCGACTACCTAGCTCGGTACCAACAAGAGGCTAGTGGCATATCAGGACTGCAGTCTGGAGTATCTGTTCTCTTGCTCACTCAAGGGTTGCGAGCTGGAGATTTCAAGGATTGTTTGATTGGAGAACCACCAAAGGATATGGCCGAGCTTAGGGAAAGGTCCAGGAAGTTTGTTAATCAGGAAGAATTCCACAGAATTAGTACTGCGGCACGGGGTAAAGAAGAATGTCAAGAGCAATGCCCTCGTCAAAATGATCCTCGTCAAAGCGATCGTTTTCGAGATAGCAGGGGGAGGAAGGACAAAAGAGAAAGAGAAAGAGGTGAAAAACTGCCTCCAAAAGGCAAGTACGATGAGTATACCCAGCTTACAGACCCGAGGAGTCAAATCCTTCGTGAGACTATGCATACCGAGATGCGCAATATCACTCGGCGTCCAGCTCTGAGAAGAGCTGCTCAAAAGGATAAGACGAAGTATTGTGACCATCATGGCGGATGGGGGCATACCACTGACCAGTGTACTATGCTAAAGGACTTGATTGAAGAAATGGTAAAGGATGGAAAGCTTCAACAATACATTGGCGAAGCATTGCGGAAATGGGCTAAGAGAAGAAGTCATTCCCCACCTAGATCCGAGCAAAAACAAAGGAACAGAAGCCCTTCACCACCTGCAGGGGGAGCCCCTACCCTACTGTCCGAACAGGATAAAGGTCGAGAGACTTTTTTGATTAACACCATTGCTAGAGGGTTTGCAGGTGGAGGGGAAAAAAGAGGTGATCAAAAGAAGTATGTGGGGCAAGTCCTTTCGGTAGCAAGCCGACCAATCCAAAAGCCCAAAAAGAACATCGTCATCAGCTTCAGTGACGAGGATTTTGCTGATATTATCCAAGACCACAATGATCCAATGGTAGTTACAGCCAGGCTCGGCAATTACGAAGTAAAGAGGATTCTCGTTGATCAGGGGAGTTCAGCAGACATTATGTTCTTGGATCTGTTTGAAGCCTTGAGGTTGAAAAGATCTGACCTAACTCCGTTCGAGGGAAGTTTGATTGGCTTTACGGGCCATTCGATTGTCCCCCTAGGCCACATCCATCTCCCAGTTACCATGGGGGAACAACCATCTGCTCGAACTGAGATAGTGAAGTTTCTAGTTGTACAGGCCCCGTCGGCATACAACGCCATCCTTGGCCATATTGCACTCCAATCTTTTGGTGCCGTTGTATCAACTGTCCACCTAGCTATGAAGTTTCCAAGGTCTGACGATAAGGTGGTAACGGTACGTTCTGAACAAGAGCTGGCTCGGAAGTGTTATAATATCAGCCTGGGTAAACTGAAGCTTGATGATGAGAAGATTATGCAAGAACCACTCAACAAGGGAAGTGTTAACTTGGCAGATCTTGACGTAAGGGAGGACGATGAAACTAGGCCAACCCCTCAGGGAGACTTCAAGAAGGTAATTTTGGGTTCCAATCCATCCCGTTGTGTCAAGATTGGTGTTGGTCTTGTTGAAGAAGTTGAGAGAGAACTGACAGAACTGCTCATAGAAAACAAAGATCTATTTGCTTGGACCTCGGCAGACATGCCAGGAATCAATCCGAATTTCATTTGCCACAAATTAAGCGTGTATCCTGGCGCTAAGCCAGTTTGTCAGAAGAAAAGATGGGTCGGAACAGAGAAGGCTCAAGCAACAGAAGAAAAGGTTGTCGAGCTACTTGAAGCAGGGTTCATCAGGGAGGTGGTGTACACCGATTGGTTGGCTAATCCCGTACTGGTCAAGAAATCCAATGGAAAATGGAGAATGTGTGTGGATTATACAGACTTGAACAAGGTCTGCCCCAAGGACCAATACCCACTTCCCTGCATAGATAAATTAGTAGATAGCTCGGCAGGATATCAGAGATTGTCCTTTATGGACGCTTATTCGGGCTACAATCAGATCCCGATGTATCCCCCGGATCAGGTGAAGACTTCATTCGTAACTGAAAATGCTACATATTGTTATAATGTCATGCCCTTCGTACTTAAGAACGCTGGGGCAACTTACCAGCGAATGATGAACAAGGTGTTCGGCTCGCTTATCGGGCCTAGAATGGAGGAGTACATTGACGACATGATTGCTAAGAGTTTGAAGGAAGAAGACCATGCTAAGGATTTGGGGATCATTTTCGGCAAAATTCGGCAGTTCGATATGAGGTTGAATCCGGAAAAATGCACCTTTGGGGTTCCTGGTGGGTCATTCCTCGGATTTATGCTCACTGAACGAGGAATCGAGGCAAACCCAGATAAGTGTCGAGCCATCCTCGAGATGAAGAGTCCATCGGACATCAAGGGTGTCCAGCAGCTGGCAGGTCGGGTAGCGGGTCTTTCCAAATTTTTATCCCAATCAGCTCGGAAGGCTCTACCATGGTACCAACTGCTGAGGAAGGAAAAAGAAAAGACATTTGAGTGGAACGAGGCATGCGAAAAGGCCTTCACTGACCTTAAGCAATACCTGGCATCCCCCCAATCCTATCTAGTCCTATAACTGGAGAAATTCTTTTCCTTTACTTATCAGTGGGTGATTCGGTCGTCAGTTCGGTTCTAGTCCGGGAAGAATCAGGCAAAGAATCCCCTGTTTATTTTGTCAGCCGAGCGCTTCAAGGACCAAAGTTGAGGTATCAGAAGGTGGAAAAATTGGCTTTTTGTTTGGTTATCACGGCTAGAAGACTACGACAGTACTTCCAGAGCCATCACATCAAGGTCAGAACAGCTCAGCCGATCCGACAGATTCTTCAAAAACCCGACTTGGCAGGGAGAATGGTGACTTGGGCCATTGAACTTTCCGAGTTCTACATCACTTTCGAACCAAGGAAGGCAATGAAATCTCAGGTCCTAGCTGATTTCCTTTCCGAGTTTACTGAGCCATCGACGAGCTCAAACTTGGACTGGAGCGTTTATGTTGACGGGTCGAGCAACAAACTTGGAGCAGGTGCTGGAATAATCTTGGAGAACTCTGAGGAAGTGACCCTTGAGTATTCTTTGAAGTTCGGATTTCCTACTTCAAATAATCAGGCGGAATATGAAGCTGTAATGGCAGGTCTCAGGATGGCAAAAGAGGTAGGGGCCCGAGAAGTGAAGATTTTCAGCGATTCTCAGTTGGTGGTTTCGCAAGTTAAAGGTGATTATCAAGCCAAAGAACCCATCCTCCAGAAATATCTTGAGAAGGTGAAGTTCTTATCTTCAGAGTTTGCCAAGGTTGAATTCTGCCATATTCCAAGAGAAAGCAATGGCCGAGCGGACATTCTTTCAAAACTTGCTTCAACGAAAGGACCTGGAAATAACAAAATGTTGATCCAAGAAATGGTGCACGGACCTAGCGTTGTCCTCTCCGTTTCGGTGGATCCAAGTTGGACGGCTCCGATCACGAATTACTTGGAACAGGGAATCTTGCCGACTGACCCAATCGAGGCCAAGAAACTCGTCAGGAAAGCATCACAATTTGCTCTGGTGGAAGGAATTCTGTTTCGCCGAGGGGTCAGTGGCCCTATGCTCAGATGTTTAGATCTCGCTGAAGCTAAACAGACACTGGAAGAGGTTCACGGGGGTATCGGAAGTCATCATGTTGGGGGGAAATCACTGGCCAAAAAGATTCTAAGGGCAGGATACTATTGGCCGACCCTTCAGCAAGATGCGATCAATCATGTGAAGAAATGTGAAAAGTGTCAATTTCACAGCGATGTGTATCAGAAGCCGGCCGAGGAACTCCACTCACTTTCATCTCCCTATCCTTTCTATCAATGGGGAATGGATTTGATTGGCCAGTTACCCACCGCACCAGGACAGCTAAAATGGGTGATAGTTGCCATTGATTACTTTACCAAGTGGATTGAAGCCGAGCCTCTAGCAACTATCTCGTCCGCCAAGGTTCAGAAATTCTTTGAAAGACAAGTCATAGCTCGGTTTGGAGTGCCACAAGTTCTGGTGACTGACAACGGAACTCAATTTGCAGCAAAGGCATTCCAAGACTTGGTTAATGCTTTAAACATTGAGCATTATTTTTCCTCGGTCGAGCATCCTCAGACCAACGGACAAGTGGAATCCGTGAACCGAACTATCATCCAGGGGATCAAGAAGAGGCTCATCGGTGCAAAAGGAAATTGGCTGGACAACTTACATGAAGTACTTTGGTCATATCGCACTACAGTACAGACTTCGACGGGAGAGACTCCATATCGACTTACTTACGGTTGTGACGCAGTCATCCCAATAGAAAGGATCATTCCTTCATTCCGAGCCATGCAACAACCAAACCCCCTCAACAACACTTCACTATGTCAGGACCTTGTTCTGTCGGATGAAGTCAGAGATCTAGCCGCCGAGCGGGAAAAACATGCCAAGCTTATGCAAGCGAAGGGGTATAATCGCTCGGTAATACCCAGAGAGTTCGAGGTATGTGACCTCGTCCTAAGAAGAGCTGACATTGGCCTCAAAAACGCTAAAGACGGGAAACTAGCTCAAAACTGGGAAGGGCCATACCGAGTAGCTTCCAAAACAGGAACAGGAGCCTACAAGCTCGAAACTCTCTCGGGTGCTCTCATCAACAACACATGGAACGTGGTAAAGCTTAGAGCATATTTCAGCTAAATTTTTTATCCGTTTCAGTTCTATTTTTCATTGTTTTTAGTTTCATTATTAACTTTGCTTTGTTAGGATTGTTTATTTTTGATGATGGTGTACGCTCGGTGGAACTCCGAGCCCATTGTATTCACTGCTTCGAATAAATAAATGTTCTGTTATTGAATTCATTGTATTTACGTACTTATCCTCATAACCGACTAGCCACCGTTTATGACGCGAACGATTATAAACAGCTCGAACAAGAGCTTATAACTCGTCAAGTACTTTAAAAAGATTCCCGATTCAAACATGATTTGTCTTTAAAATCATTTTATACATCGCGGATAGAGGAACCCACCTTGGCTAAAGTGCTGGAGTTCTGAGGTCTTAACACTTGAATTCTTAACAAAAAGAAAAAAAAGAAGCACAAAATAATAGCGGATATTATAAATATTCAAAATTAGTTACAGCAACAGATCCGAGCCCATCTATCGGGGCAAATACAAGTTAAAAAGCAAAGGAAAGATCTACTCTAGGTCAGACAGTACTACACTGTCGGGATCAAACTTGTCTTCTTCCTCCTCGTCACCCTCAGCACCTTCGGCCCCTTCTTCCTCGGATTCCTCAGCCAAGTGGTCAGGAAGATCATTTTCGCCCATATCTATTGGGAGCCCATTCTTGCCCACGATCTGACCATTCTTAAGAGAAAAGTTGGGGTCAGCACCCTTGGTCACGAGGCCAGGATTCAAGACGCGAAGTTGCTCGGCGATGTTGAGGAAAGAATCTTCAACCGCATGATCCCAGTTGTACAGATTCTCTTTGGCTGCCTTTTTATGATTCAGAGCTTTCGCTCTCATTTTATCCAGAGAAGCCCGGAGCCCAGCGGCTTCGTCCTTGGCATACTCGAGTTGCTCCCGAGCCACTGCGACGTCTTCCTCGGCCTTCTTCTTGATTTCTTCAGCCTTTCTCATCCCCTCAGTGGCCTCTTGAAGGGTTTTTTCTTCTTTCTCTTTGTCAGCCTCGGCTTTAGCCTTGGCATCTTCAGCATCCTGCTTCCCCTTCTGCAGCTTTTCATTCTCGGCAGCCAATGCTTGAAGCTTTTTATTAAGGCCCTCTACTTGAAGCTGTACGTAGTCTTCCCTTAGCATCAGCTTCACTTCGTTTTTTCTTTCCCTCAGATGACACACCAGCGTGAACGTCGTCACCATGCTGACTGAGGTAACGAAGAATGCTCGCACCTCTTAGAAGACTCCTCACCAAAGAAGAGCAATTGTTTTCCCAGGTACTTGGGGTCCAGGCACCTATCACCTGCGCATCTTCGGGAGGGAAGACAGTCGCGTTGAAGGTATCAGAATTCTTCCTAGCCCACACTGTTTGGGCGACAATGTCTTCCATACCTTCAGCAACTTGAATCCCTTTGTGGGATTTACTCAAATTGAGCCAATCTCCAGTCGCCCCCTTTCCTGTGTCCATCCGAGGCCCCTTGGATGGACGCTCGGGGGTACCCCTAGTGCTTGGTTGAGCCTCCGAGTTGATTGTTTGCTCGATGCCTTCGACGGCCGAAATCACCTCGGCAGGGATAGCTTGAGGAGCAACAGTTGGACTACTCTTCGATGCAGGCTCGGAGGACTGGTTTTTAGTCAAAGAGCCTGAGCCTGCCTTCACAGCAGCCAGCTGAGCCATTCTGGACGAGGCAGCAGCACTCTTCTTGACCTTGGATGCTTTCTTACCCATTTTTTTTGTAACAAGAAAAAATATGTTATACTGAGCAAAAAAAAAATCTGTACCAAGTTCGGCTTTCACTTCAGCCCGTGTTCTCTTCAACAGAATTTGTTTGGTGTCAATTTGCCCCTTTTCTCGGAGATACTCCCAAACCCGATCGCATAATCGTCTCTCGGCCTTAGTTAAATCCGCTTTGTAATCAAATTGGTATAAGGAGGCCCCTCTGTTATAAATACCGTTCGACCAGCTCAATGGAAATCGAGGTGCGACCTTAATTTCCCCTTCTTCCTCAACCTGCTCCATGAACCAGCACACTTCGGCTCCGGTATACTCGTATTGCAAGAAGCGCGGTTTGAAGGACTTCCAAGAATCGGTTATTTTCGCAAAAAGGGCATGCTCCTTCCGAGCCTTCAATGACACCCAGAGCCCCTTAGAGTCGCCGAACTTATTTACTTGGGGGGCATATAGCCAGAAGAAGGCTCGTAACGTTGCTACCAGACCTTCTGCGTCACAGAACTGTTGGAAAGCTCTGACAAAAGCCCACCCGCTTGGATGCAGCTGGCTCGGGGCTATACCCAAGTGGTTGAGGACCTCCGTTTCAAAGGTAAAAAAGGGCATGCGAATTCTGACCTTTGTTACTATCTCCTCGTAAAAGTAAAAAAGTAGAAAAAACAGAACTAAAAATAAGTTATGCGATTTAGAAGAAGAAGAAGAGGTTACCTGCTTTTGATTGTTGACCTCTGGAAGAAGTTGGTGGCAACGGATGATTGTGGAAGAACGGAAGAAAACGGAGAAAATGTGTAGGGAGCGAGTGAGAAGAAGAGTTTATGGAGTTTCTAATTAGTGAAAAGGAGCGTCAAAATCTCTGGAGCAAGTGGAGAGTTTCTGATTTCTGGGAATTAGAAATGAGGAAATGAAGGAAGGAGGAGTGAAAGGTTCGAATAACCCTCAACCCTCAAAAACCTTTCGGTTCCCCTCCATGACGCACGTGTGGGCCGAAAGCCTATTAACCCACTTAACCACTCGCAGGGTGAGACGTGGCAGTTACTAAAGGCACTTTTTCAAATTTCAAAAATTATAATGATTTGGCACAACTTACAAGGATACGCGCCGTACCTAGAGAACCTAAAATGTCACCTCGAACAGGCTACATGGTTACAGTTGTCAAACAGTCCCGAACTAAGACATCCGAAAAGGTCAACCCTAGACACTTGCTACCTCGTCACAGACTTCCCAAAGTCTTACGAGCTGAGGGGCTTGTAGGGTCTTCCGACCATATACGAACCCAAGTCTTACCAAGTCTTACCAAAGGGATTCTCTAAGGGCACTTTCCTCGGTTTATTTAGCATGAAAGTCCTTTGCTCGGATTCATGGGCTCCGAGCATACTAAAGGGCCAGGCTCGGACTTGATGGGGCCGAGCCTTACAATCTTTCCTCAACCCATCAGGCTCGGAACTCTAGGACCGAGATATACCGTCGGCTCGCGGATAAGCTCAGGCTCGCCGAGGCTTCTTATCCCTTCCGCAAATCTCTCCTAGATTCTCGCAACAGCCTAGACATGAGATCTTCAGTTGATCCTAACCAGATTCTAAGAGCATAATTATCCGACATTATCTCACAGAGTCCTGGTTCAGCACAACTCTGATACAGGGCCCAAACGGCCCATATCAGCCTCCTTCAAACCCTACAAATAGCTCATCACAGCTAGGGTTTCAGGTAAGTACTCTCATCCCTAAGTTGACACTCTGCACACACGTTGACTAGGGAGACCCTGCTTTTCCCAACTGGAATTGCAGAAATACCCCAAGTCATACATTAACACTTGATCCTCTCTTGGGCTCCTGGTTACCATAATCTTGAGCACTTTGAGGGTTAAGGACATCCAGTGTTCAAGGACACTACACATGTCCTATGGGAAAAGGCTTCTAGGCTATATCTTGCTTGAGTCTTCAATCTTGAATCTTGAAGATACTTGAGTGCTTGAATCTCGAGTTGGTTGTTATCATCAAATCAATGGCTTGATATATGCTTGAAGTCCATAAGAGAGTTTGAAGCAAGTCTTCCAACACTAGCTTGACTTCCAACAGTTAAAACGTATCAGGGAAGGAAAAGGAGGTTATCATCTTATTATTTTATTCTTTTTTTTCATTTTTTTCTTTAGAGCAAGTCAAGAGTCACACAAAAGAAAATGAATAGAAAAATAGAGAAGGAAAGAGGGGTACGATTTTTCATTGGGGTAACAAGGGGTTTCATTTGTTTTTAATTAAAATACCAATAGGGTAATTAGGATGGTAATAAAATGAGCATTGTAACAACTTGGAGGTTTATTTTTCAAAAGACTTTAAGACTTTTCCTCTTCCTTAATTATTTCCAAACCGTGAAAATAAATGTACATGGGGAAGATGAACATTTCTTTAAACTCTCATAAGGTGCATTAAAATCATGCTCTAATAATTTCAAAACACAATGACAATGCTTTATATATTAAATCCAATAATAATAATCTTTTTCAAGTGGTAACAATTAAGCCTTTATTATAAAAACAAAACTCAATATTTTTATACAATTCACTTTGACTGTAACATCATTTTATTCAAATCTCATATGAAAACGCAATGCCTTTGAAAATCAAAATAACGTAATCAATTAAATCAACAAATAAATAAACAAATCGAAATCCTTTGTTGATGCCAATAAAATCAACCTGTCAAATTTAAATCTCAAAAACTGAAATCTAACAAAATTAACTTCTTATACATTCCTTGTAATAAAATAATTCAATGACGTCAAAATCAAAGCTTCTTATAAATCACACACATGAATAAATTCATTTATTTCCAACGAAAAGAAATATAGTAATATTTTACATCATAAAAATATAATTTTCTCAAATATGGAAAATAGCGGGTATTACGATGCACATTTGGAATATGAGATTTGCATGCATGGATTTGTTGCATGTTTAAGTGTTTAAATTTGTGTAATTTAAGGTATTAAACCTCTGTTGATGATGAAAGAGGGTTAGATTTGAGTACCAGTGAAAATGGTGTTGAAAACCTTAATTTCAGTGTGTTGTACTGCAGAATCTAACCGGTTAGAGGCTCAGCGTATAGCGTAACCGGTTAGAGACTGACAGAAATTAAAAGTGAAGTTTTGATTTTTGTTATGTTGTTCTCACCATTTTAATTGATTCTCTTAACCTATTTTCACTATAAATTACACTGTGAATGTTGGCTGATGAAGCAAAGTTGGGTAATTAGTTTTATACCTTAATGTTAATAACAAATTCATTTGGAAAATATACAAGATTGGAAAGTATGATGAATTGTGGAATTTTCAATGATGGAACAAGTTTTACTTAAGGTATGGGACAAAGATTCAGAGCTGTTTTGGGACAAATTGGAAGAGAAATGAAAATGGTATTGAAAATCACAATAAATTCAGTTTCTGGAACTGTACAATCTAACCGGTTAGGATATCTTGTAACCGGTTAGAACCTGAAAACAAAAATAAATTTTAAAGGTTTTTGTTAAATAATTTATATTATTTTTTTAATTATACTCTTCCAACCCAAAATCAATAAAAATTACCTAAGTTAAATTCATGGGAGAATTTTATGGGTTAAGGTAATTTATTCTTAATACCTTAAGTTCATCATTGAAAATAATAATAGGAATTGTGACATGTGTTTAATCTTAATTGTGGAGATGTTAAGATTATGTCATAATAATTATGGAAATTAATTAAAGGCCAACCAATAATGTTTTGTATATTTGCATTCATTCATGAAGAATAGGTTGGTGATGTGATTGGGTAATGTTCTGGGAACATGACCTGAGTACTCTGGGAGTACCAAACTGTTGCATTTGGCTTGATGACACATTCTGTGGTGAATGTGGTCAGTGTGAGTTCACTGGTGATGTGGTTGTTACGTCTTCGCGACGTGACGCTCACTCTGGGAGTGGCGTTATGTTCCACGGTGATTCATTACGTCTTGGTGACGTGACGTATACTCTGGGAAGAACATTAAGGAAATCACCCCAAGCAATTTCGCCATACCTTCTGAGAATGTATTATTTAGTGTTCAGGGAACACAAGGATATCTGTTGATAGATATCTATATGATGATTGGAGGCCTCGGATTTGTGGATAGAAATCATGCATCATGCCACTTACATTGAAAGAGTTATAAACACGAAAATGGGTGTGCTCATATGTTTATGCGTATTTTATCTGTCTATGATTATTTGTGATTGATATTTTAGTCTCGTTTTATTATGTATATATGTGATGCTTACTCCCGTGCCCTTGTTAGGTGATGGTCAGATATCTAGCTTGCATCGAGATCCGACCCATCCCTAGTGGTATTTGGACTTACGAGGAGCACCGGGCCACCTTTGAGGGTGAGGCGGAGTTTACTCTCTATCACCCTAACCCCTTGCCCAGGGTGCGACCTCGTAGGTTAAGGATCCCTATTATATATACTATGCATGTTCCACCCTTGTATACTTATAGTGGACCACTCCCAACTCGACCTGTACGGAGATTTCATCGCTTTCGTTTTAGAGCTGCCACTCGTTCCCATCGCTCTGCTTCGAGGATTTTCATTGAGAAGACTCCTTCTCCTAGCCCGACAGGTACCGGTAGGTCTGTTCCTGTTGCAGACCCTAGACCCAGTGGTAGGGTCCCTACCCCGTCGAACGAGGTCGAGGAGGATCCCGTGGAGAATGAAGATGAGGAGGAGGTACCAATCGAGCTGATTCCCAGGACTCGTAATGGAGTTTGTGGTTCCTAGGGGCGAGCATAATATAGATAGTTTGGATCCTAGGATAGGGATGTAGCTGCAGTGGATCAGTGGGAGCTTTGGAGGATCAGCTGACCTGCTCTGAGACATCTATTTTGAAGTTATATTATAATGTATGTATTTTGAGATGTCTTAGAGTCAAGGTCATATCAGTTTTATTTTCAGTATATGGACTTTGTATGTTGGGACTTGTACTACTTTTGGAACATGATGATATACTGATGGGGATCTTTATCTTATTATATATATATATATATATATGTTGTTCATATATCACAAATGATCATCAAATACTGTTTTATTCCGCGAACTCTGATTTTTATGAAAAAGGAATTCGGCGATGGTTATTATTTTTATTACTGATAAATCATTCGAGATGACGATAAGTTATGATAGAAGCTAATTATAATATTATTGAATAGGAAAAGAATGTTGTCTCGAATCATTTTCTGAACTTAGTTTTATAATTTATTAATAAGTCGAATTCAAAGTATTTATGAAAGGTTAAAGTGATTGATTAAAATGCAAGTCCGAACTTTTTGGAATTAAATAGAGAAACAAAAATAAAAAAAATAAAAATTTGTTGACCTATTTTAATAATAAGTCCATAACTAAGTATTTGAAAACAATTATGATTTTCCTATAAGAATAAGGGAGCGTCACAGATTTACTGCAAAAAGACCCATTAAATATAATTCTTAATTCACTCCTTATAGCCTTAAATGTCAATTATTTTAAAATGGATGGAGTAATATTTATTACCTCTGTTTCTATTTAGATGTGATATTTGAAAAAAAAACATATCATTTAAGAAATGTAATGATTACTTTAATTTTCAATAAATTAATGATCTTTTTCCCTATCATACAATTTTTCCAATATTTTGAAAACCGGACCGGTTATTGAACCGATCAAGGCACAGGTTCAAGGTTCAATGGTAGGACCGTGGTCCAACCGGTCTTAATGTACGCGTGTGTATATAATCATATAATTTAGTACTTTTACCTTTTTGTGCCTTTTTGTTTTTTCTCTATTTGATTATTGATGGTGCCTTCTTGAGTGTCACTCACTGTTCTTTCTTCTTTCACTTCATTTCTTTGCCTTTTTGACTTTTTGATTTTTCTTAACTCTAAAATCTAAAGTTTTAATATTCTTTCTTGTTGAGATGAGAGCAAACGTGTAATCAACTAGTGAGATTCATATTGGTGTCGTTTGAGTTTCCAGCATATAAGAATCCATTATTAAAAAAAATTAACAAAAAAGGCCAGTTTTTTGTTGAATTTGGGCTTCCAAATTCAAACCGGGCCAAACCGGTTTTCCACCGGTTTTGGCGGTTTAAAATTGGTTCAGCCGGTTCAATCCCAGTTTTTTGCAGAGCGGTTTCCGGCTTATTCCGGACCGACACCTCCACCGGTTCACCGGTTTTTCGGTCGAATCGGCTGTCCAGTCCTGTTTTCAAAACCATGCATTTTTCTTTCTTTAATCATTATTTTTTCTCCACTAGTTACATAAATTAATACCTTATTAAATAGGGGTAAACAAGGAAAATAAAATTTATTACACTCTTGAAATCCCTAATAAAACAGATAAAAATGAACAAAAAATATCTCTAAAAAAATGACAAATAATAAAGAATGAAGGGAATATTTCATTGTACAAATTCAAGTTACATTACACCTTCCAAATAAATATAATACAAAAGGAATTTGTTAATATCTACCCTTAAGTTAGATGAGAAAAATAATCCTAAATATTTATTTTTCTCTGAAAAAACTCAAAAGATGCAATTTTAATTGCATTTTTATTACATTTAAATCTTTAACAAATTTCATAAAAATACTTGATAACATTTAATTTATCAATAAAAACAACATAATTTTGAGAATTTTACCCATATTAAGAATAATTATTTGCATGTACCCTATATATTGGTATATAGTCCCTTCTACCTTTGTTGTAAGACATTTTTTTAGATTTTTTTGTCTTTTTTTATAAGTTGTTTTATAATATTTAAGTAGTATTAAAAAATTTATTCCAAATATGCACGTCTCTTATAATTTCACTTTATATTATCATATTCGAATGAGTTTGTCGTTAGATAATAAGATGAATGTTTCAACTTCCTAGATTTGATTAGCTAAATTAGATAATAGAATTAAAGTATAAAAGATGAATAAATAAAGTTTAAGTAGCAACTAATTTAAAAAATACAAATGTTTTTTTTTTAATTTGAAAATATTAATTACTTTTAATTATTTCTTTTTAATACGTGTGAAATAGGTAAAAATGATAAAAGTGGGAGCGAGTAACTATAGAAAAAGGGGAACCAGTCAACAAAGCTGATATATGATGAATTATTGGTCAAAGATTTAAAGAAGGATGATGGATATCATAATGGCACCAACCTATGTTCAGTGATTCAGTTGGACAACATGAACCATGAATATTTGTCCCCAAACCCAAGCAAGCAAGATAAGTACGAAACTGTAGAGCACTTAGCACCATAAGGAAGGGGTTAGGTCCAAATTCCAACATCAATATGAGCCATATCTATTCACCCAACAAGTCTCTCATAACTTTTTAACAAGCACACCAACTTTAGCCTCTACCGACATCAAGGTTGGCATCCAATTTGGAGAATGCTATAACTGCACAATCCGCTTGGTGCAATGAGCATTTCTTCACTAGGGGGAATTTTGTAAAAACAGTACTACCCCACTAATGGTATTAGTACGTAGTTCCTGAATTGGTACATCTACCTTTTTGTGATGTTCTGCTTGTTTAAGAAAGGTGGTACATTTGTACGAATTTTGACGAGTATTTTCCACGTTATAGAGAGTTCGTTGCATACGACGATCAACACCTAACTTTCCATGTCTCTACTCTCTAGTACTTAGGGGTGAGTAAGGTCCAATCCAATATGTGGGTCCGGCCCAATCTGTCAAGTTTGAATCGGGTTAGACTCGTTTAACTCGAAAAAAGAATACACACTCATTTAAAAAGGGACAGATCCATCCTAAAATAAGACGAATTCGGATTTGCCGTCGGGTTACCCGACTCGTCTCATTACAAGTCCCAAATATAGGATTTCTAAATTCATCCTAAATTTGATACAACAAGCAGACCCAACACGTTTTTCACCTTTTAAATCTTTAAGACTTCAACTTGTAACTAGGTAACTCTCTTCTTCTTTGAATCTATAATTGTTTTTTTTTTATGGTTGGTCTTGGTTGTAAGCTTTTGTTCCTAGACAGAGTTCTACATTAGGGCCACTAACTCTCTGTAGTGTCAAGTAAAGAGTGTAACTGTAATATGTGTATGAATATGCTTGGTTGAGGTAAGAGGGGGTATTACCTTAGCTTAGGGGATGTATTTCTAGGTAGTGTATAGTGGTGATTAAGAGTGAGTGAATTTGTATGTTAATGAACCCTAGGGTAACCGGGAATAATAATGGATGAAGACTTAAGGGATAGAATAAAAGACTCTTATTGGTATATTATTTTAAATGCATGATATGATTATTGGAAATTAATATTCGATATTGTCTTGGAAATATCTGTGTTTGGTCGAGTAGTGCATTACCTGTTGTTACTTGAATATGCTTTATGTGATGATTTGAGTTTAATATTTGATATTTTCCTTGGACATATGTATGTGTGGTTGGATGCCTTAATTGTTATTATTTGAGTATGCTATAAGTGAAAAACTAAAATGGAAAAGGAAATGAAATGAACATATTAGATGGAAGAGAAGAAATATGATTGAATAAATCGAAATATAGCGAAGAACAAGAATGTGATAAAAGATTAAATGAAAGAGAAGAAATATGAATGAATAATGAGAATGAAGAAAAGAAAGAGAATGTGATAAATGATTAAAGAATTGGGTATGCGAATGTCAGGCCAAGTAAGTATGCCCCGCTGGGAGCATTGGTTGCGTAAGTCGCACGATTTAATGGCGTGTGCAGCGGTAAGACGCCCAACTCTGGGAGTTGTGCGTGGTGGTGGGTTCGCAGTACACTGTTAAGACAAGAAGAAAGAGAAAGTGAGAAGAGATTTAGGGGTTGGGGTATGTGAATGCCAGGCCAAGTAAGTACGCCCCGCTGGGTGCATTGGTTGCATAAGCCACACGATTTGATGGCATGTGCAGTGGTAAGACGCCCAACTCATGGAGTTGTGCGCAGTGGTGGGTTCGCAAAGCCGTCAAAAGGAAAGGTATTAGGATTGTCGAGAGAAATCGAGAGTAAGAATTTAGCAAGAAAAGAGTTGAGTAGGAATGGGGAATAGAGGACAAGTAGGATCAAGTTTAGAACGGATCTAACGAGAAAGAGGTTGAATGAGATATGAGTGAGAATAGCTGAATGAAAAGGAGTTGAATGGGAATGGGAAATAGAGAATAGCAGGATCAAGTTTAGAATTATAAAACGAGATATAAAATGATAAGTGATTGTGAATGAAATGAATTGGATTGAAAATTGTTTTGTACCTATGTTATTATTGGCTGATTTGTGTATGACTTAGTCGTTATTATGCCTACTTAGATTTCATTCGATAAGTTCTGTGTAATGCTACCCTTCTTGCTAAATTTTTACAGGTACAGAAGGAGCTTACACGAGTTATGGCCGAGCAGGAGTACACTGCACATCGTGGAGTGTAATTAGCTAGCTGGGTGACCATATATATTTGTCTGGGGTTTTATTTTGGAAAATCTCGTTGTATAAATTTACTTTATATTTTGGGAGCTAAACAACCCATGAAATTATTAATCTTTGGAAAATGCTGTAATGTATGATCCAGATGGTATTTTGGCCATGCTGGCCTACTGTGGTTTATATGAAAATGTTTATACAGGTTTTTCAAGAAAAGAATATTTTGGGAAAGTCAATAAAACAAAGGAAACTCCATTCGATTTTTCCTGAGATTTTTATACTAAGCTTATGTTAGAAAGAAATTTTCAAGTTCTTATTCTTTATTTAGGGCTAATTAAGGGTAAATAATGTAGGGTGTTACAGTTTGGTATCAGAGCAATTTTCCTCGGCCTTGGAGTTTGGACTCACAACTCCTGTGGTTTACTCACCAAGCGAGTAACCGATATGTATAGTCAAGTGTCTAAGTTAGGCGAATAGGATACATATAAAACTACCAATTTATATATGTGTTCACTTGCTATCTTCTCCAGGATTAGGTTGTAACAGCGATAGACTATAGGTCGTTAGTTTAAACTCAACTGGATCCCTCGATGGTGTTGTCGTTTAATAGAGTGTAAGGGTAGGATTGGTCATCCTTACTCACGAAACTATTAAGTGATGATATCATCAACAAAACCCGACGATGATGTTGCTATTGGTGAATGTGAGATTGAGATTGACCATCTCGATCTTCACGCTTGTCGATGGCCAATGTCATTGAAAGCTTCGAAGTAGCACAAAAACCAACCCGACATAAGATTTCCTGAGAAGTACCACCTTTAGAAGAAAGGAAGTCGACCTGAACAGTACCTTTTCCGGATCCATCATGCAAAGTTCTTGAGGGAATCAATCTCACCCTAGAAACCATCTCCAGCTTCCTTGAAAAGCTAAACCAGACTTTGGCAGTCCGAGACCTATTGGGAGTCTTACCAACAAGATTCTTGAACGGTCGCCACGAGAAAAGAAATATTTGACAACCTTACCAAGTATCCACACCGAGATCAACCAAAATTGAGCAATTGAACCATCGTCTTCGATGAAAATAAGAACCCGACAATGGTGCGCTGTTGATCGATGTGAGGTTGGGACTGATCGCCTCAATCTTTGCAACTATTAAAGGATGATATCATTGCAATCATCTTAATGAAATTGAAACAATTGAAATAGGAACTCTCCAAGGGAATAGATCCTTTGGAAGCAAAGAAACCAACCCGAATGATGATCTTTCCGAGCTCTTTACACAAAACTGGAAAGAAGACCCCAAAACGATACTAGAAGAGAAAAGTCTTAAGCTATCTTATCGGTTTAAGAGTGTTAAATCCAGTGAGAAGGTTTTGATAATGACAAAAGGTTTTGAACAAGCTACAAAGGTATTGATCAAGCTCAAGTATGAAGAAGTTCATCAATCAACAACAAACAACAAATGATGAAGAGAGAACAAGCTCATGAAGATTTAAGTTGTGTTAAATTGTATTATCTTTAGTTTGAGTCTTTTATTTTGATGAGTTTGGGTAGAGTCATTAGAGGGTAGTGAATCTCTATTAAGTGCATGATTATATCATAATTTGAGTATTCACTTAACCTAAAATCAATAGGTGGCTTAAAGGTTTGAAAGGAAAGGTTTAGTTTTGAGAAAACAAGTTTTTAACTGATTTGAACAATGGTTAATCGATTAAGGGTCAGTGTAATCGATTAACATACACATTGTTACAGTACTTAATCGATTAAGACATATGTTAATCGATTAAGACCTGTAAAACTGGTTTTTAAAATACGTCTTTCACTTCTCAAAATCGGTTTTTAAGTTTCCTAACTTTTGGGTATTCTATATAAACCTTTTCCTAACCTTTGTGAATCATTAGAACAAATTAGAACAACTTTCATATCCATTTTACAAAGATCAAAGCCACACTATTCTCTCTCAATTTCATAGATCAAAGCTTTCACTTTTACATTCTTTGGTTAAGAATCTTTGAATCTCTTATGTTGATATTTTCATAGCTATTGAAAGAGATTCATAGGATTGTTATTGTTTTCATTTGAGTTGTAATCTTTGCAAGAGGCAAGCTATCTACAACGAAGAAGAAGTCTTGGTGTGTCAATTATCATCAAGCAAGTCAATCAAATTGAAGAAGAAGTCTTGGTGGTTCATCAAGCAAAGTGAATACTTGTTGTGAGGTTATCAACAAGCAAGGGAAGAGGTTAGATTAGAGGGTCAATAGGGTTGCAAGACAAGAGTGTGGTGTATCTCTTGGAGGCTATCAAGAAGGGAGTCTTGAGAGGCATTTACTTGTAATTTGAGAACTCTAATTCCTCATAGTGAAGAATCTCTCTTGGTTGAAGAGGGGACTGGATGTAGCTCTCAAGTGGATGAGAGTGAGCCAGGATAAATCACTGAGCAGTATCTCTATAGTCTTAACTCTTTACATTCTTGTCATTTCATATGTTCTTGATTGAAAACCTAGAAAAGATTGATTTTTCATAAGTGATTGAATTGAATCTTAATTGTGAAAATTGATTTGGGAAAATCATTTTTCAAAACCTAAGTAATCAATAAGAATATTGGTGTTAATCAATTCCACTTAATCTCTGATCATACGTGTTAATTGATTGATTTTCGTATTCGATTGAAAAGTGATTTTTCAGTTTTAATCAGTGTTTAATCGATTAACCATTTGTAAACTTTCTGGTCTTAATCGATTAAGATACAGGATAATCAATTAAGAGCTGTAGTTTTTGTAAAAATCATTTGTTTTAATTGTTTCGATTTGTTTCTTTCGAAAATCTTTCAAGGTTTCTTAAACACCTATTCAACCCCCCCCTTCTAGGTGTTCTCCTAGGGTTCCTTAGTTGTTTCACCCACCAATTGCGGTTTTCCTCAATTGGTATCAGAGCTCGGTCGAAAGACACGAGCATAAAGCTTTTTCGTAAAGATCCTTTAAGAAACCGTAATGGGTTCTACGAATCCCTTTGGTGGTGAAGGTGCTTCGATAAGTTGTCCTCCACTATTTAATGGTGAGGGATACGCTTATTGGAAAGTAAGAATGAAAATTTTTATCCAAGCAATTGATATTGAAGTTTGGAAAGCAATTAAAAAAGGTCTTCACATCCCCTCTAGTTTAGTTGATGGAGTAGCACAATTAACCCCCGAAGATAGGTGGAATGATGATGATAAAAAGAAATTTCAATATGATTTTAAAGCAAAAAATATCATCACCTCCGCTTTATCTTATGACGAATTCTTTAGAGTTTCTCAATGTGCTAGTGCTAAGGAAATGTGGGACACTCTTCAAGTGACTCATGAAGGAACTAGTGAGGTTAGACATTCTAGGTTAAATGTTTTGATGCGTGAGTATGAATTGTTTCAAATGCTTCCAAATGAATCTATTAATGATATGCAAAAACGTTTTACTCACATTATTAATCATTTACTTGCTGTTGGTAAGAATTTTCTACAAGGTGAACTTACTAACAAAGTGTTGAGATGTTTGGGTAGGAATTGGCAACCAAAAGTGACAGCTATTGTAGAATCTAAAAATTTGGATGCTATGGATCTCGCAACACTTTTCGGAAAGCTTCAAGAACATGAAATGGAGCTTGGACGTTTGAATATGCATGAAGAGTCAGATAAGAACAAAGGAAGAAAAGGAATTGCTCTTAAAATCAATAGTTCATATAAAAAGAAAGAGAGTTCCGATGATGATGATAGTGAAGATTCCGATTCGGATGTGGATGAAAAAGAGATGAAACTTTTACTAAGGAAGTTTAACAAGTTTCTAAGGAGAAAAGGAAGGTTGAACAAAGACAAAGGTAAAGAGAAGAATTCCCCACACTACAAGACCAAGACAACAAAAGAAGGAGTAGTTTGCCATGAATGCGGAAAACCCGGTCATCTCAAGTACTCAAGCTCTAAGTATCTCAAGAAGAAGGAGAAAGAAAAGAAAAATTCAAAACACAAAAGGGCATATATTGTTTGGGATGATGAAGAAGAGAAGAAAAGCACATCAAGTAGTTCTTCGGATGATGAAGAAGTCGCTACTCTCAACTTGATAACTCTAGTAGATGAAGAAGAAAGTTCGAATGATGAATCAAGTGAACAAAGCGAGGAAAGCGATGTAAGTCATACTAAATCCGAAATTTCTTCTAAATATGAATTGTTATATAATGCTTATGAAGAAATGCATGAACAATTTGAGAAACTAGCTTTGAAAAACATTGAAAGAAAAAAACTCATTTTGAAACATCAACAAGAGATTTTAGAACTTCAAAAACAAGTTGATGAACTTAACCTTGAAAATGAAACTCTTGATCTCATTTATGTTAGTTCTTCTTGTGATTGTGCTAGTAGATTGAATATTGTGGTTGATTGTGATAATTTCAAGTTGCTTAAAGATGAAAATGCTAATTTGAAAAATAAGCTTGCAAGTTTCACAAGTGGTGATATCAAATTGCGCACATTGTTAAATTTTCAAAAAGCAAATTCAAACAAGTTTGGTTTGGGTTATACTAATGCTAAGAGTAAGTCTCATAGAAATGTTTTTGATTTTTCTAAAGTTGATTTTTCAAATGCACCAACATGTTTCTATTGTGGTACTCATGGACATACTTCAAATGTGTGTTATATTAAAGTGCATGGTATACCTAAAGGAAATTTTGTTTGGGTTAAGAAGGGTGAAAGTCCCTTAACTAACAAAAATGGATCCAAAACTATTTGGATACCAAAAAAGCAAAGCATGATTTTTTTGTAGGTACGATTGAAGAGCAAAAAGCCTACAAGTGTTATTCATTCATTTGCATCTTCAAGTCTCAAGTGAAAGTCCTACAAATTGGTAAAATTGATATTGTTGGACATTACAATTGGTATTATTTCTACAAAGTTCAATTGATATCATTGTGTGATTATTATATGATTATCATGTTATTGTTGTTATTGTGATATTTCTTTATCATTGATATCTTACTTTGTTAAGTGATATGATGACTTTTTTAGTTTCAATTGGTATTTTATTTCATTGTCATATTTCTTTCCAATTGGTATCACATTTCAAAGTATAGTTCTTTAGTTTTACATTTGGTATCAATGTTGTGAAGAAATGAATGTTGATTTCTCTATTTTGGCTTAGCATTTTATATTTCAATTGGTATATATTACTTTTTGATAATGCCAAAAGGGGGAGAAAGGATTGTTTTGTTGTTTCTATATAGGTTGAGCAAAGTTGATGAAGATAGGGGGAGAATCAAGCTTCTATCAATTGGATTTTAAATGTTAAAGGCATTTATTGAGGGGGAGCAAGATTCTCACCAAGTGATCAAATGGTTCAAGTATCAACAACTTCAAACAACTTCAAAACATGTTTGTCATTTTCAAAAAGGGGAAGATTGTTAGATCCAGTGAGAAGGTTTTGATAATGACAAAAGGTTTTGAACAAGCTACAAAGGTATTGATCAAGCTCAAGTATGAAGAAGTTCATCAATCAACAACAAACAACAAATGATGAAGAGAGAACAAGCTCATGAAGATTCAAGTTGTGTTAAATTGTAATATCTTTAGTTTGAGTCTTTTATTTTGATGAGTTTGGGTAGAGTCATTAGAAGGTAGTGAATCTCTATTAAGTGCATGATTATATCATAATTTGAGTATTTACTTAACCTAAAATCAATAGGTGGCTTAAAGGTTTGAAAGGAAAGGTTTAGTTTTTAGAAAACAAGTTTTTAACTGATTTGAACAGTGGTTAATCGATTAAGGGTCAGTGTAATCGATTAACATACACATTGTTACAGTACTTAATCGATTAAGACATATGTTAATCGATTAAGACCTGTAAAATTGGTTTTAAAATACGTTTTTCACTTCTCAAAATCGGTTTTTAAGTTTCCTAACTTTTGGGTATTCTATATAAACCTTTTCCTAACCTTTGTGAATCATTAGAACAAATTAGAACAACTTTCATATCCATTTTACAAAGATCAAAGCCACACTATTCTCTCTCAATTTCATAGATCAAAGCTTTCACTTTTACATTCTTTGATTAAGAATCTTTGAATCTATTATGTTGATATTTTCATAGCTATTGAAAGAGATTCATAGGATTGTTATTTTTTTCATTTGAGTTGTAATCTTTGCAAGAGGCAAGCTATCTACAACGAAGAAGAAGTCTTGGTGTGTCGATTATCATCAAGCAAGTCAATCAAATTGAAGAAGAAATCTTGGTGGTTCATCAAGCAAAGTGAAGACTTGTTGTGAGGTTATCAACAAGCAAGGGAAGAGGTTAGATTAGAGGGTCAATAGGGTTGCAAGACAAGAGTGTGGTGTATCTCTTGGAGGCTATCAAGAAGGGAGTCTTGAGAGGCATTTACTTGTAATTTGAGAACTCTAATTCCTCATAGTGAAGAATCTCTCTTGGTTGAAGAGGGGACTGGATGTAGCTCTCAAGTGGATGAGAGTGAACCAGGATAAATCGTTGTGCAGTATCTCTATACTCTTAACTCTTTACATTCTTGTCATTTCATATGTTCTTGATTGAAAACCTAGAAAAGATTGATTTTTCATAAGTGATTGAATTGAATCTTAATTATGCAAATTGATTTGGGAAAATCATTTTTCATAACCTAGGTAATCAATAAGAATATTGGTGTTAATCAATTCCGCTTAATCTCTGATCATACGTGTTAATTGATTGATTTTCGTATTCGATTGAAAAGTGATTTTTCAGTTTTAATCAGTGCTTAATCGATTAAGTGAGGCTTTAATCGATTAACCATTTGTAAACTTTATGGTCTTAATCGATTAAGATACAGGATAATCAATTAAGAGCTGTAGTTTTTGTAAAAATCATTTGTTTTAGTTGTTTCGATTTGTTTCTTTCGAAAATCTTTCAAGGTTTCTTAAACACCTATTCAACCCCCCCCCCCCCTTCTAGGTGTTCTCCTAGGGCTCCTTAGTTGTTTCACCCACCAATTGCGGTTTTCCTCAAAGAGTAGTATGGTCGAAAGCCTAATCTCTGAAAATCGAACAAACTCTATAGGAATCATTTCTAAGTTCCATTAAAGCCAAACCAGATTCTGGTAGTCCAAGGCTTACCGAAAATCTTGTCGAGGTTCTTGAATGGACACCGCGAGAAAAAGTAAACCTTAACAACTTCATGAAGTCTCCACACTGAAGCCAACCGAGTTGAATAAACGACCAGTACTTTTCGTTAACTACAAGAACCTGAATGTATGTAGATGTTAAAATTCTTGAACCTTAGGAAACTCGGCCCAACCCAACCGCCACCAACGGGTAGTTAACTCAACATGGCCTTCGACCTCAACTCGTGGCCGTTAAGTTTCATTCAAGCTTTATTAGTAATGCTGTCGAACCTTGAGTAATGTTTCAATTCGTGCAAGTAAACCTCTTCCTTATTAATCTCCTTGGTTGTAATTCAACATTGAAACATCAGTTTTAAATCCCAATTGAACATGTCCTCGCATCAACCAACTAACGGCTTGAACCCGCGACCTTCTCCTTGTTCTCATTCTTGGATATCGATCGTTCCTAGAATTTTAATCTTGCCCAATCAATTCAGTTTCTCTTGATGAGTAAAGCTCTAACTAGAATTGTTGCATCCTATGAAAAGTCTTTGACTCGCATGATCTTGGGCTATCGTCTTTGAAGCAAAAGCACGAACCTTTCTTGAATTCCAACAATTACATTTTATTTTGTGGTTAGATTCTTACACTCTCCATTGAAGGTCGTATGAAAGGCGATAAAAGCTGACGCATTCAATTCCCTGCTTCCTGGCGTTGATACAACCAGGTATATCGATGCCAAGTGGGGAAGAACTTAGTAACCCAATTTAAATCATATTCGGGTAACCAAAACGGAAGCAAAAAGGAAAGTCGGGCGAGAACAAGAAGTAGAATGGTCTAGCCTAAACTTGTGAAACTCCCAGAAGTATGGATTTGGAAGTATCCTAAGTGCAAGAATGAAACCGAAGGAAAGTACTAATGGGATGGTCCTCCATTTGAGGAACTGAATGGAATTTCAGGGATGAAATTCCAATAAGTGGGGAAGAATTGTAACATCCCTAATTCTAATCCCAAGTTTAATTAGGATAAGTCCAAGTCAAGCTAATGGAAATCGTAAGAGTAAGCTAGGGTTAAATGAGATAATCATGGCCAAAATGCCTGTAGGAGTTGAGAAGTATGGCATAGAGTTAGAAACCATCAGTACATAAAGATCTGTTGGTGTAATCGATTACCGTGGGGTGATAATAGATTACTATCATTCTGTGAAGTAGTTAAGCCCTAGCAAAGAATAAGAGGGTTTAAGTGTAGTGGATCGGACCTCGATCCGACCAAATCCCATCTTAGCCGACCAAAAAGCGACGTTCAGGATTGATTGGGGTCTAATATGTGATGTTTTTGTACCTTTTTTGCCTCCCTTTTACATAGTAAGTGGTTGGTTTCTTGAGTAAATTGGAATAAAACAATGGAATTTTGTCATTATAAGATTTCTGGAACCTTTTGATGTGTTTGATTTGTTTTCAGGTATTTAAGCTCTTAAAACAATGATTTTTGCAAAGGAATGAAGAAGGAGAGCTTGGTACTTGAATTGGGAAGAAAAAGAGGAAAACATGAAGAAAAGTTAACTGTGGCGCCCAGGCTCGGCTCCCACGCGCCTAGGCGCGGCCTGGGGTCAACTGGCCAATAATGGGGTGCATTTGGTTGATTTTTTTCAAACAGATTCATGCCCAGGCGCAGGAGCTTCACACCTGGGCGCACAAAATGCGAGAAAGTGACATTTTTTGCTGTTTTGATCATAACTTGAGCTACGCTTATCCAAATGAGGCGATCTATACATCATTTTAAAGCTAAGGAAAAGATCTACAACTTTTCCAGAATTAGTCTTCCTCAAATTCGTCCATCTTGGGAGTCAAAATCAGTGCCGAAGTTGCTATCAAACACAAATACGGGATTCTAGAAGGATTTTAATGATAAATTCTATTTGTAAATAAGATTCTTAAAGATTAGCGTATTCTAATAGGATCTTATCATATTATATTCAGATTTAGGATTAGTTTTATTCAAATAAAAATCTTATAACATTAGGTTAGTTTTTATCTATATAATATTAGGATTAGGAATTAAGATTCATTCAGAACAGTTGAGAGGAGAGTTTTAGAGAGATTTTGTGAAGAAGGGAGATTAGAGCCAAGGATTAGTGGTAATTATGTTGATCTTTATCACTTTTATTGATTTTCTTCTCTCAATTATGAACTAAATCCTTCTTTGGGATGTAGGAGTAGATGAATATTGAACCTTTTTAATGTTTATGCAATGAATTAATTTTGTCTTTCCATTATAAATTATGTGTTTGATTATATTTCTATTGTTGTTCATGAAAGTGCGTAGTTCATAACTTAGGAATCCTAATTTAATAGACATATTAATTTAGGATTGTGCCCAATAATCAAACAGTTCAATTGCATAGGGATAAACATATTTCTTATGAATTGAATAATTTTTATGAGTTTTGGTTGAACTTAATTAAGGGTTAGGTTTTAAGGCTCCCTTGAGACATCATTGGGAGATTAATCTTTAAAATACGGAAACGTTCTAAGACATTAGGTGTTTCCTACTTTTGCAAAACAAATTCAGAATTTAGGAAAACAAATTAATTCATTGTTAAACGTTTTAGGAATCTTCATTGAAACTACGTCCCGCTCTTTCCCCTTGTTTAAGAATCATTGTTTTTGCTTATTTTTATTTATTTATATAAAAAATTTCTAAATCAATTGAATTCCAATTTAAATTTCAATTAGTGACTACGAATAGGTGAGAATTATTATAATCAATTTCAGTCCTCGTTGGGAACGATACTCTATTTATCACTTTATTACTTGTACGATCTGGTATACTTGCCAAAATCCCAACAAGTTTTTGGCGCCGTTGCCGGGGACTAAAATTAGATTTTAATAATTTTCGGTACTTTTTAGTAGTTATTTAGTGGAATCACTATGTAACATGGCTTATTCTCATGATGACATAGAATGTATCAAATTTATTTTGTCGTCACCGATTCCATCCTATTTTGCACAAAATATTTTTGATGAGATTAAAGTTTTTGATGGTCTTTTAGAGGAGGTGGTACAAAAATCTTCTATTACGGAAGATCAAAGTGCTTTCCTTTCTAAACCCATAGAAAAAGAAGAAATTGTGCATGATGAGATTGAGGAAGTGAAACAAGATAAATTGAATAATCGGATAAGTCTAGGGGTTGAATTAGGGGTCCACTTTGCATGATGAATTTTCTGCTCTTGCTAAATGTATTGGATTGCATGAATATTTGGAACCCTCAAAAAAATTTCCTTCAATTTACCCCTTAATTTTTTATGACTTCCCTGATGCTCATGATGATGATAAGTCATTATTCTCCTTTTTAGAGCCTGAAAAGGCAACCTTGCTAAGCCATGGAGTGTATACTTTCATAGACTCCATGCATGATGAAAAAGATAAGCACCATGCGATGATGCTTGGAGTGAAAAATGCACCATTTGACCCGGGAGGGTTTGAAACTATTTTTAAACATTTGCTCCAACATCATTCGTGCATTTATAAATTTACTTTATAAACATCATCTGGGATTTTATTTTGGAAAATCTCGTTGTATAAATTTACTTTATATTTTGGGAGCTAAACAACCCAAGAAATTATTAATCTTTGGAAAATGATGTAATGAATGATCCAGATGGTATTTTGGCCCTGCTAGCCTACTGTGGTTTATATGAAAAAGTTTATACAGGTTTTTCAGGAAAAGAATATTTAGGGAATCTCAATAAAACAAAGGAAACTCCGTCCGATTTTACGAAGATTTTTATAATAAGCTTATTTTAAAAAGAAATTTTCAAGTTCTTATTCTTTATTAAGGGCTAATTAAGGGTAAATAATGTAGGGTGTTACATCTTCTATCTATTCTTTTATAATGTGTAACTAAAACCCTTTGTAGTTAGGAACATGGTGTAACCCAGGTTCTCAACCTCTCCATCCACAATAGGTATGTCCCTTGGCTCCGCATGCCCATTTGTCATCCCAAGAGTTCCTGGATAAAAGCCCGGAGGAGCAATATGTGCACCACAAGTAGGCGAGAGTGTCCTAGCAGGAGATAGAGGACATGGTACCCTTCGGTGAGGATGAGGAGTGGATGACTCGTGGTGGCGACATCGGACAAAAAGCATATCCCGATGGAGCATGAACAATATTAACCGTAGGAAAGTGTGTGTCTTGTGGTCTAGCTTGGAAGCAAGGATTTGGATGTCGGAGAGTAATCTCCACATCTCCATCTACTATGGTGATGGTGTTTTCAATGTCCTATTCTCCTTCAGGCATGGACCTCATCTCAGCTTTATCTATCGGCCGATTGGCCATTACCTACCACACAATAATGGACAAGGAGTGAGTCAATGTCAAGAAGCTATATGAACAAGTAATTATGTACGTAGAGTTTGCAAACACAAGTAGTCAAATAGCATAACATATAAATGATGCATGACTAAATCAATAACTTAGAATATCAAAATACTAATGGCATTCCATGATCTCTCATGAGGTACTCTCCCTTAATCCAATGACATCATCTTTTTTTTCATAATTATTTATCATTTATAAGCTCATAATATCACAACCCTTCATATCACATATCATATATCATAATCTTACTAAGGAAAAGCAACCGGGACTAAATGTCTTGCTACCAATGCATGCCTTAGGCTTACAAGCCAATTACTAAAGAAATCTGCTCTTGGGATAGGTCATGCCCTGAACCATCCTCCACTATTTCTAGTATGCCGAATGAATCGATAGAATTATTATAGTTAATGCAATATTATCCCAGGAAAGGTTAGCTTGACCAACCCATCTTAGGACCTGAGCTTCTTACCCATTACAATTCCCACGGTCATTGACAAATCACCGTTTGAGACCTAATTCCCTCTTTCATCCTCATGCTCGATTTCTATTATGCCCAATTCGGACAAAGGTCTCCTAGATAGGGAAAAGGTCCCTTATCTAGGACAAAATTCGTTGTGAAGGATGTTTAGTCTGCAAGAATATGCTCTCGGTCCTACGTACCCTTTCGAATTAGGTAGTAGGGATCAAGACTATGTAGTTCTATCAGGCACGTTGAGATTGTGCATCAAGGGTGGAGAGCAAGACAGATTAGGGCTGCCCCTAAGAGTAATTGAGGGTTATGTCCCTTACTTTTGGGGAGGTATGTATGGTCAAAGCTTCTCCTTCAAATATTACGCCTACTGTGAAAGGCAACAAACTTCACGGGCTTATGAGCCGTCGAGATGGGGTTGAATGCAACTGCCACCTTCTTCTTGGGCAGCAAGAGAAAGGTCTTACTGCTTCTAGAACTGCTCTCGAGCAGAATGGCGAGACATTCTCTATAGGGTATAGTATTTGCATTGTGTATGTATGTTATTTCTCTGTGTATTGAGGGAATACATGCACTATTGCAGAAAAGTCTTTTCACATAGGTTAAAAACCACTTTCCACATCGATTTTGCAATTGAAGTATGATGTGTGCATAGCATACATATTATTTCCTTATTAGTTTGTATTTATTTTAATAAATAATCATGCATTTTATCATAATTTAGCATGCATTTAATTCATATTTCACTTGGAAAGGTATCTCGTGCTTTTATTGAGTAGATTGCTTATTTTGAGGCTGGAGCATTGGAAAATAAAGAAATAAATCAAAGAAGATATGTTAAGAGATATTGTGAGCAGAAATCAAGAAAAAGATAGAGATAGAGGCATGTGAGAGGAAGGAGATTGCTTATGGATTTATTTTGCTATTTGGGCCCAACACTTGGAGGAAGGAAAATCTATAAAAGGAGGAAGATAGAAACCCTGAAAAATAACATTAGTCATAACATGTAGTAGTAGAATTTTAGTAGTAGTAGTAGGATTAGAATTAGGATTATTTTCTGTATCATAGCTAGAAACAAATAAGAAAATAAGGATTCAAGGTTGCACAACTCTCTCCATGAAGAACTAGAAGGCGATTGAAGACGGAAGAAATTTCTCATCTTTCATCTTTTGGTTATTTCTACCTTTTATTCCTTTACTCTTATTTTATTGGTTTGTATTATGTATATGATTGAGTAGTTTTCCGTTTCTAAGGATTAGGATTAGCCCATGGAGGCATTGACATGATGATTTGATTATTTTCTCTTATTATTATTTATTTATTTTAGATTTAATTATGGTGTTCTTAATGCTTGTGATTGTGTTGGATCCCACTATTGCATGATCCCAGATAGTAAGGGAAGAACCGAAAGGTGAACCTTAGTGTTAGAAAATACATTATTAAACTTAAGGTTTTAGATCACGAAAGTAGTTCTAATCCTTGAGAGGATTCAATGAATTATCAAAGATCTTAATGGATTTAATGTACCCTAATTACCACGAAAGTAGGAATTAGGCCTCATTAGTTACGGTGCTAAGATTCTGAAAGGAACTAGTATTCTACATTAGGATAATTCACCTTCAAAGTAAATCTAATTTAATAAGAGATATATCTTTAATTGAATGTCAATGTTGATATGTGGTGAAACTAATCCTTGGAAGATTTAATTCTTATCTTATCTCATATCTTTAGATTTATTTTATTTTATTTTATATCTCAATCCAATCTTTTATTTTATTTTTTCATATCTCTAATAGATTCGTTTAGCTAATCTATACTTGTAATTTGTCGGTAATTAACAACAAAATCCTCGTGGAGACGATATCTTTTTATACTACTACTTGACATAACCCGTGCGCTTGCGGGGCGTATCAAGTTTTTGGCGCCGTTGCCGGGGATTTTGCTTTGTTAATATTAACTGTTATTATAAGTTGATTAGACTAAACCTCTTTTTCTAGTTTGTTTTGTTTTCTCTTTTTTCCCACGGGAATTCTTTTTCTTTTATGCGAAGCATCAGACTTGGGACACCTGTTCAAGCAGATTCTGAGATTGAGAGGACTTTTCATAGAAGAAGGAATAGAAGAAGGAGACAACAAAGACCTGAAAATATAACAATGGCGCAGAATGAAAATCACACGCCATTGAAGGATTATGGGACCCCTTCCATCAAAGGGCTACAATCTAGTGTGGTCGTCCCACCTATTGAAGCCAACAACTTTGAGATCAAGATGAGCTTGATTAATGCGGTCCAGCAGAATCAATTTGGAGGCTCACCTGCAGAAGATCCTACTATCCATGTCGACAACTTCCTCCGGTATTGTGACACTGTGAAGGCCAATGGAGTCTCATCTGACCATATCAGACTGAAGTTGTTTATATTTTCACTGAAAGGTGATGCACTTGCTTGGTTGGAGGCTTTTCCACAAGGTTACTTCACCGAATGGGACAAATTGGCAGAGTACTTCCTTACCCAATATTTTCCACCTGTGAAGACTGCGAAGTACAAAGGCAAGATCATGTCTTTCATGCAAAAAGAAGGAGAGACCCTTTATGATGCTTGGGAACGATTTAAGTTTCCACTGCGGAAGTGACCTCATCATAAGTTTCCCAGACCTCTTTTGGTGCAGACTTTCTACAATGGTTTGACACCAGAATCTCAGATGAATCTTGACTGTGTCACTAATGGTTCGTTCATGGATAAGAATGCAGATGAGGCATTTGATTTGCTTGACAAAATTTCTCTCAGCCACAGACGATATTCAAGAGAAAGATCAACTTCTACCAAACCTTCTTCATCCACTGCAGGAGTAATCGAGACAAATGAATTGAAACATCTTTCCTCTAGAGTTGATGCTTTGAGTGTGTTGGCTGGTAAGGTTGATATTTTTACTAAGAAGATTGATATGTTGAATGTGAATGCTGTGAATGTGGCAAGTGCTATTTGTGAGATATGTGGTATTGCTGGTCATGTAGCTCAACATTGTCTATTGGTTCAACCTGTTCCTCAAGAACAACCGACGGAAACTGTTGATTATGTCAATAATTTCAACCAGAGGACACATCCAAATCTTTCTTACAGGAGCAACAATGTTCTCAATCCTTCTATTATTCTTGGACAGCAGCCTCCTGGTTTCCCTCAAAGGACTATCAATCCACTAGCTCCTAAAAAGTCCAACTAGGAAATCATGTTTGAGATTTTCATGACTCAGCAAGCAACTCACAACAAGACGATGGAGAATCAATTCGCACAACAAGCAGCTCACAGCAAGATGATGGAAAATCAATTTGCACAACAAGCAGCTCACAACAAGATGATAGAAACTCAAATTGCACAATTAGCAGCCTCATCTACAAGAGCTCCAGGAACACTTCCAGGCCAACCAGAGACAAATCCTAGTGAGCATTGCAAGGCAATAACTCTAAGGAGCGGAAAAGTTCTTGAAAGCCCAAGCAGTGAAGATGCAGTGAAAGAAGAGCTATCCCAGAAGAGAGAAGGAAAATGTGTGGTTGATGAAAAATCTGAGGAGTCCACTTACACTCCTCCTGCCCCTTACAAGCCACCTATTCCTTTCCCTCAAAGATTGGCTAAAGTGAAGCTAGAGAAGCAGCTTGGCAAGTTCCTTGAAGTTCTGAAGAAGCTGTCTATCACCATACCATTCACTGAAGCTCTACTACAAATGCCATCATATGCAAAGTTCTTGAAAGATATTATTTCCAACAAGAGGAAGCTTGAAGATTGTGAGACAGTGGCTTTGATTGAGGAGTGCAGTGCAATAATTCAAAATAAATTGCCTCCAAAGCTCAAAGACCCAGGTAGCTTTTCCATTCCATGCCTTATTGGTAATGTGTCTTTTGACCGCGCTTTATGTGATCTTGGGGCTAGTGTTAGCCTTATGCCTCTCTCAGTGTGCAAGAAGCTTGATATTGGTGAGATGAAACCCACAAGAATTTCATTGCAATTGGTTGATCGCTCAGTCAAATTCCCAGTGGGTGTCTTGGAGGATGTTCCTATCAAGGTGGGTAACTTCTTTATTCCAGTTGATTTTGTGGTGCTTGAGATGGAAGAAGATACCTTCATTCCTATCCTCCTTGGAAGGCCTTTCTTGGCCACTGCTGGTGCTATTATTGATGTGAAGAATGGCAAGCTTTCACTAACTATTGGTGAAGAGAAGGTTGAGTTTGATATATCAAATGTGGTCAAACAACCATCTCTTGGGGACTCCTGCTGCAGAATAGATCTATTGCATCAAGTGGTGACTGACAAAGCATTCAAGTACCGCTCTAAAGATCCACTCGAGCGGTGCTTGGTTGGTGAGTGCTCTAATGAAGTTGATGATGTTGAAGCCGCACGCTATGCTACACTACTTGAAGCAAATCCACCTCTACCATCTCATAGGAATACATATGAAAAGTTGGAAGTTGAAGCCAAGTCATCAGATTGGACGGAAGACAAAGCACCAAAGGTAGAACTTAAACCTCTCCCTTCATTGCTCAGGTATGAATTCCTTGGACCTATAACTCTACATATCCAGTGATTGTTAATGCTAATCTAAGCAAGCTTGAAACCGAAAAATTACTTAGAGAGCTTAGGTTGCATAGAGCAGTGATTGGATATACCATTAGTGATATAAAAGGAATTAGTCCTTCACTTTGCATGCATAGGATATTGATGGAGGAGGGCCATAGACCCTCCGTTGAACCTCAAAGAAGATTAAATCCTAACATGAAAGAGGTAGTGAAAAAGTAAATACTTAAATTGCTTGATGCTGGTGTGATTTATCCTCTCTGATAGTGAATGGGTTAGTCCTGTGCAAGTAGTACCTAAGAAAGGGGGAATGACTGTTGTGAAGAATGATAATAATGAATTAATCCCCACTAGAACAGTCACAGGATGGAGGATGTGTATTGAATATAGGAAGCTAAACAAAGCAACTAGAAAAGATCACTTCCCCCTCCCTTTCATTGACCAGATGCTTGAAAGGTTAGCAAAGCATTCACATTTTTGTTATTTGGATGGGTATTCGGGATTTCACCAAATCCCCATTCACCCCCAAGACCAAGAGAAAACAACTTTTACTTGTCCTTATGGCACATTTGCCTATAGAAGGATGCCCTTTGGTCTTTGTAATGCTCCTGCTACCTTTCAGCGCTGTATGACTGCTATCTTCTCTGATTTTATTGAAAATATAATGGAAGTTTTCATGGATGATTTCTCTGTTTATGGCACTAGCTTTGATAATTGTTTGGCTAATCTTTCCAAAGTGTTGCAGAGATGTCATGAGATTAACCTAGTTTTAAACTGGGAAAAATGTCACTTCATGGTAAGAGAAGGTATTGTGTTAGGACACTTAGTGTCCGAACGTGGCATAGAAGTGGGTAGGGCAAAGGTTGAGGTAATTGAGAAAATGCCCCCACCCACTTCCCACAAGGGAGTGCGGAGCTTTTTGGGGCATGCTGATTTTTATAGAAGGTTTATCAAAGATTTTTCTAAGATTACTAAACCTTTAACTAATTTGTTGATTAAGGATATGCCATTTGATTTTAACCAGGATTGCGTAGATGTCTTTTACAGGTTGAAGAAAGCTTTGATCTCTGCTCCTATCATTCAGGCACCTAATTGGAGTTTGCCCTTTGAGTTGATGTGTGATGCAAGTGACCATGCCATTGGAGCAGTGCTTGGACAGAGGAAAGACAAGAAGGTCCATGCCATATACTATGCCAGCAAAACCTTTAATGATGCTCAAGTCAACTATGCAACAACTGAGAAGGAATTACTGGCGGTTGTCTTTGCCTTTGAGAAGTTTCGCTCCTACCTTGTTGGCTCGAAGGTGATCGTTTACACTGATCATTCAGCAATCAAGTACTTGTTGAGTAAGAAGGATGCCAAACCACGACTTATCAGATGGATCCTTCTTCTCCAAGAATTTGATCTTGAAATCAGAGACAAGAAAGGTGTTGAAAATGTGGTTGCAGATCACCTCTCCAGATTGCCTCATAATCCTGATCTTTATGATACAGATGAGATGCCCATTGATGATTCTTTCCCCGATGAGCAACTGCTGGCTCTTTCTAAGGTGGATGCTCCATGGTACGCAGACTTTGTTAATTATCTTGCTTGCAGAGTGCTACCACCTGAGCTGAGCTACCAACAGAAGAAGAAGTTCTTTTCTGATGTGAAGCATTACGTCTGGGAAGAACCTCTGCTTTATAAGAGGTGTGCTGATGGTATATATAGAAGATGTGTTCCTGAAGAAGAAGTGGAGAATATCCTCTTCCACTGTCATGCCTCTGTGTATGGTGGACATGCCAGCACCTCAAAAACATCTGCAAAGGTCCTTCAATCTGGATTCTATTGGCCATCATTGTTCAAGGATGCAAGGAAGTTTGTGCTCTCATGCGATGCTTGTCAAAGGACGGGTAATATCTCCAGAAGAAATGAAATGCCTCTGAACAACATTCTTGAAGTGGAGATATTTGATGTTTAGGGAGTTGACTATATGGGACCATTCCCATCTTCATGCAACAACAAGTACATTCTCGTGGCAGTTGATTATGTGTCCAAGTGGGTGGAGGCAATTGCGTCTCCAACCAATGATGCCAAGACTGTGATAAAGCTCTTCAAGAGAGTCATCTTCCCCAGATTTGGAGTTCCTAGAGCAGTTATCAGTGATGGAGGCTCACACTTCATTGAAAAAAAATTTGAGAGTCTTCTGAAGAAGTATGGGGTAACCCATAAGGTTGCTACTCCTTATTACCCTCAGACCAGTGGCCAAATGGAGGTTTCCAATAGAGAAATCAAGAGTATTTTGGAGAGAACAGTGGCTAAATCTCGCAAGGATTGGACTTTAAAGCTTGATGATGCTCTTTGGGCATACCGCACTGCTTATAAAACTCCTATTGGTATGACCCCGTTCCGGTTGATCTATGGAAAGCCTTGCCACCTTCCTGTTGAGTTGGAGCACAAAGCTTTGTGGGCAATAAAGTTTCTCAACTTTGACTTGAAGGAAGCTGGTGAGAAGAGGAAGCTTCATCTTAATGAGTTGGAGGAGTTGAGGCTTGATGCATACGAGAATGCCAAGATTTACAAGGAGAATACAAAGTGTTGGCATGACAAGAGAATCCTTCGAAGAGAGTTCAAAGAGGGTGACTCTATGTTACTCTTTAACTCTCGTTTGAAACTCTTCCCTGGCAAGCTTAGGTCCAGATGGTCAGGACCATTCCGAGTGAAGCAAGTCTACCCTTATGGTGCTATAGAGGTGTGGAGTGAAGCCACTGGAGCTTTCAAAGTTAATGGACAAAGATTGAAGCACTACTTGATTGGAGAACCTATTGAGGATGGGAATACACAGTCCCTTCTCAATCCATCTGTCTCAGAGTGATCCCAGTGAGAGGTCAAGCTTAGGACCTTAAATAAGCGCTTCTTGGGAGGCAACCCAAGTTTTAAATCGCTTTCGTGCTTTATTTTGTTGATTTTTAGGATTTTATTATGTCATATTACTGGGGTTTTGTCTTTGTTTTGTAGGATTATAAGAGGTTGCAGCAAAAAGGAGTTGATTTGGAGCATAAAAGTGTTGATTTGGGAAGAAAAAAAAATTAATTTGAAGAACCGTGGGGAGACCACGGCGCATACCATGGCCACGGGGCTCTGAAAAAAAAAAGTTTCAGGTTACCACGGGCAGGCCGTGGCAGGTACCACGCCCGTGGCATTTCTCACAGAAAGCTCCACGGGCTGGCCGTGGTGCATGCCACGCCCGTGGAGCTTAGAAGGCGTCCTCGTGTTGTTTTCTAGGTTGCCACGGGCAAGCCGTGGCGTATGCCACGCCTGTGGCAGCGTTACTCGTAGCTCGTGTTTTCTCCAGGGCGCCACGGGCAAGCCGTGGCACTTGCCACGCCCGTGGCGCGTTCATTCAAAAAAAAAATTAAAATTCGTTTCAGATTCCCCCCCCCCCATTAAACCCTAGCGATGCCCCCTACTCCCTTTCCCTAACCTCCTTTTCTTCTTTTCCCTTACTTCCCTCCATAGCCAAACACCCTCTACCACCTTATCTCCATCCGCCGCCCTTTACTCCGAACCCCTGCCACCACCTCCAAGCCGTCCTCTCTCCTTCCATCCCCCGCTTTCCTTCGACTTTCCCTCCTCCTCCACCAGTTTTCTCTCCCCGCTGCACTGTCCTAGACCCAGCGCTGCCCAACCCACCACCGTCCACCTTCTCCCTTCTCCCGTCGCGCCACCAACACCCGAGCCCGTCACCATCCTCTCTTCCGTCCAAACCCCAACGTCGCCGCACAGTCCCTTCTCACCATCCTCTCTCCACCGTCAACCGCCGTCCAACCCCCTCTTTTCTCTCTCCCTTCGACCTCGTCCTTCTACCCCAGCCAGCGCCGCCCTTCTCCCTAACCCACCACGGGTTCTCTCATCCCCAGCGCCCAGCCTCCTCCACCCTCAAACCCCCCGACAGCCCCAGCCGCCACCGTCCACCACCCATCCATTAAGCCCCCAACCCCGAACTAGCCCCAGGCCAACCCTTAATCCCAGATTCAGTTTTCAACCCAAAAAAAAAAACTCCACTGCTGCAACTGAATATATATATAAAAAAAAAGAAGTTTCAAGCAATGTCATCCAAAAGAACAAGGAGCAATGCAGCACCAGCTGGTCGTGGTTCATCGTCCAGAGCTTCATCCTCCCGCTCTAGAGGTAATAGAGTTCCTCCTCCCTCTGCTAATCCCTATGGCATTATTTTTTATTCTAACATTATTTTCCAAGAGGCTAGATACACTGCATTAGTGCAAAGGTCCATTGTGCCTACGCGCTACATGGATGAAAATACCATAGCTACTTTAGGGATTTTAGAGGATGTGCAGTGGATGGTTGATAGGGTAGGTTGGACTAGTTTTGTCACTAAAAAGAGTCTTAATTATCACCGAATTACCTTAGAATTTTTAAGCTCTGTGGATGTGAATGTGTTGTATGGTATAGGGGGAAACGAGGGTAAGATTAGCTTTCGATTATTTAACACTAATTATGTTTTCACCCTCGCGGAGTTTAATCAACTCCTGCAATTGCCTATTGGTGGTGAGCGTCGTTATCCTTCCAGATTTAATGAGCACAATTTTTGGCAGGAAATAGCTTATACTGAATTTGACCCTAACACCACCAAAGCCACTCTCCTTCGCAACCCTTGTCTTAGGTATGTGCACAGATTGTTATCATACACTCTTTTCGGACGTGGTGAACCCGGTGGGGTTCGGTCCGATGAGTTGTTATTTCTTTGGGGTATGCTCTATGGATCGTCTCTTGATACTGGCTCTTATCTTGTTCGCCACCTCGAGAAGGTTGGCAAAGCGCCAAAGGGAGACATTGTGGTTGGTGGCCTTATTACCACTATTGCTCTTTCCCTTGGTCATGATGTTTCTGACCTAGTTCCGGTCCCTGGAGGCACTCGTTTTGATCTAGCAACTTGCCTTCGTATGAATATGCTTGTAAAGCAAGGCGATGTTTATTGTCTTCGCCTCCATGGTGACCCTGTTGCTTATCCTCTTCCTGATCCTGCTCGCACCACTGTGCGAATCTCAGCCAATTGGCGTTTTCCCACTCCTGTGGCGCCACCTCCTATGACGGAGGAGTTCATGATAGATCCACAGCCTTTGGCTGAGGAGGCCCCTGATGATACCCCTGGCTCCTCTAGCTCTTCTCCACCTCCTCCTTCTCGCGCTGAGTTCACCGAACTCCATTCTGAACTAGCAAGGATTGCCTCTATGGTTGAGGAATCCAATAAGATGCAGCGAGCCATGTATGACTGGCACATTTCTCAGGTGCATTGCATTTTGCATATTAGTTTAGGACCATGTAGTGTTCTCATTCATTTATCATGCATTTTTCATTTTTTTATTTATTTCACATGCATATATATATAAAATAAAAAAAATTCATTCATTTATCATGCATTTGACTGACTCATTATCTAGGCAATTCGACTTATATCTGTTTTGGCTTGCACTTAATGCATTTCCTTAAGAATATTATTTTTGAAAAGTGACTTAGCCTGTGATGATCTTCTTGTTTGGAATGATGGTTGCATGAATAATCATTAGAATACTAATAATTGGCTGAAACTTATTGTGATTCTTGCTCTTCATTAAATTAGCTACTAAAAATGTGAGTTTTTGAGCCTAATAGGGGTAATACATAATAAATATTTTTTAAACCCCTCTTCTTTCTTGATATTGAGTGATGTTCACTTTGTTTGTGAATTCTAGAACTTGACCTGCGACCATGTTGAGACTGATAATTGTTTGCATGCATGAATATGATAAAGGCACTTAGGACTTTTTTCTGGCCTTCAACAATTTTGATAAACACTTTCCCTTAGTTTCCCATTTTGAGCCTAATGAAATAATTGTTTTCCTTGGTACCCTTTCATAATGTTACATCTTTTTGGTACCCTTTGGATTATGAATGGTGCAATTGAGAGAGTAGTTCTTTGGATGAGATGTTATAGTGTTGATATTGAGCTTAAAGCATTATTCTCTTTATCTCTCTTCTTTAAAAAAAAGAAAAAAAATAATAATTGAGTGTCAGGTACCCCTTTTGAGAGCAGGTAATTGTTTATTGGGGAATTACTTGATATGTGAAAAAAATAAAGGAAGAGAATAGAGAGAATGAAAAAAAAAGGAATGGAAGATCACAAATTTTTGGAGTTGATGTGTAACTACAGTGATTATATGTTCTATTCATAATTCAAGGGGATACTGTGTTTATGGTTACATTATTATAGCCCTTTGCGTGATCCTTTGTTTCTTATACCCCACCTGACATCTTTAGCCATGGCCTCATTACAACCTAATTAAGACCTTTTGATTCTTGCATGCATTCAATAGTTTTAGTGGAGATTTTGGTCTATGGTCAAGCTTATGGTAATTCACTTTCATTGATGAACTTGAGTGATATGTCTTTACCCTCTTATACACATTGAGAGAAGGTGAGTGGAGTGACCCCTTTAGTGATGAGCAAGGTTGTGATAAGTTTAAGGTTCTAATTGGGTAGACTTTTGATTATTTCATGATTGGTTAGCGGATGTTAGTTTGGGAGAATTACAAGTTATGTCACTTGATAAAATTTGTTTTTGAGGAAGTTGTATTTTGTTCATGTCATTATTGGATTATGAGTTTTGTTGCCTGAATGATGAGTTAGTTAGCATTCATATAGGATTCATTTATTGCTTTGCATGTTTTGCTTGAGGACAAGCAAAGATTCAAGCTTGGGGGAATTTGATGTGTGCGTAGCATACATATTATTTCCTTATTAGTTTGTATTTATTTTAATAAATAATCATGCATTTTATCATAATTTAGCATGCCTTTAATTCATATTTCACTTGGAAAGGTATCTCGTGCTTTTATTGTGTAAATTGCTTATTTTGAGGCTGGAGCATTGGAAAATAAAGAAATAAATCAAAGAAGATATGTTAAGAGATATTGTGAGCAGAAATCTAGAAAAAGATAAAGATGGAGGCATGTGAGAGGAAGGAGATTGCTTATGGATTTATTTTGCTATTTGGGCCCAACACTTGGAGGAAGGAAAATCTATAAAAGGAGGAAGATAGAAACCCTGAAAAATAACATTAGTCATAACATGTAGTAGTAGAATTTTAGTAGTAGTAGTAGGATTAGAATTAGGATTATTTTCTCTATCATAGCTAGAAACAAATAAGAAAATAAGGATTCAAGGTTGCACAACTCTCTCCATGAAGAACTAGAAGGCGATTGAAGACGGAAGAAATTTCTCATCTTTCGTCTTTTGGTTATTTCTACCTTTTATTCCTTTATTCTTATTTTTTTGGTTTGTATTATGTATATGATTGAGTAGTTTTCCGTTTCTAAGGATTAGGATTAGCCCATGGAGGCATTGACATGATGATTTGATTATTTTCTCTTATCATTATTTATTTATTTTAGATTTAATTATGGTGTTCTTAATGCTTGTGATTGTGTTGGATCCCACTATTGCATGATCCCAGATAGTAAGGGAAGAACCGAAAGGTGAACCTTAGTGTTAGAAAATACATAATTAAACTTAAGGTTTTAGATCACGAAAGTAGTTCTAATCCTTGAGAGGATTCAATGAATTATCAAAGATCTTAATGGATTTAATGTACCCTAATTACCACGAAAGTAGGAATTAGGCCTCATTAGTTACGGTGCTAAGATTCTGAAAGGAACTAGTATTCTACATTAGGATAATTCACCTTCAAAGTAAATCTAATTTAATAAGAGATATATCTTTAATTGAATGTCAATGTTGATATGTGGTGAAACTAATCCTTGGAAGATTTAATTCTTATCTTATCTCATATCTTTAAATTTATTTTATTTTATTTTATTTTATATCTCAATCCAATCTTTTATTTTATTTTTTCATATCTCTAATAGATTCGTTTAGCTAATCTATACTTGTAATTTGTCGGTAATTAACAACAAAATCCCTGTGGAGACGATATCTTTTTATACTACTACTTGACATAACCCGTGCGCTTGCGGGACGTATCAAAGTATTTGTCGCTGATACGAAAAATCAGAACTTTCTGCATCGATTTTACAACCGATGCAATATGGTTTTTGCATCATTTTTAATATATTTTTCGCATTAGTTCATTTTCGTACTTTCCGCATCGGTTATACTTTGTAATTGATGCGGAAATTAATTACTTTTTCATCAATTTTCTTATTTAATCGATGCATAAAGTTGTTTATTTTTATAATTTTTATATTTACATTACGTGCTCTGCAATCATGCCTTGACCACTAAAAATAAAATTATAACACAATGATTCCAAACAAAGCACCAAAGGCAAAACATATAAAATGTCAAGAATATCATCTATAAGGTAAAACTAGTTAATACAATTATAATATATCCGAAACTAAGGCAAAATAAATATATCCAATCCAGTACAACTACAAATTCAACTAACATAGTCTCATCAAAACCATTCGGCTTGGGGAAAGTATCTGCACGTGTGAACCTCCAAGGCAATAACATGAAAAGCAGAAGCCAAAATCCTACCATTGCAAACAAGTTCTCATTAAATACTTTATTTAAAAAAAAATCCTATATCAAATTTAAAAGGCAATGTTTCATTGATTTCTAACACCAACTGTCACAAATAGGAAGAGGCTGAATGATTGAGAATTAATTATCCATGTTTCACTCATTAATTAGCTTAGCTTCTTACACAGCAATAGAACACATGTGTCCTATTTTGACCTGTTAATATAACTTAAGAAAACAAGAAAGAAAAACTACATAAAAACATGATCATCTAGTATTACGCTTCGAAGTTACTAAGAACAAACTCATCTTAGATACAAAGTCAATAATATTTCTCATGATATTCGGTTATTCACAAAGAAGGTTACTCCATCAGAAACAACAAATTAATACCTATGAAATGTTCAGTATGCAACAAAAATTTTCAATTGAAACTTCTCATGAAAATTCCTTCTCAAATAAATTCATAAAAAGAACAATTTAGCTTTTATATTTCAATTTTTTTCCACTCATAGACCTTCAACATGTTAGAGAAAAAAGCTTGAAGACCAAATAAAAACAAGGACAACAAATTTGAAACTTAGAAGGATTTCCTCAAACATGTTACCTGCAAGATTTAATACCTTAAAATGAATGGAGAGACTGAGAAACAAGAAGCCATTTCCTCAAATAGGTTGTTGTTGCAAAATGAACAGTGATTAAGGATTTGCGTATATATAAGCGATTGAGAGCAAATGAGATTAGAGATTCCATTTTTTGGGATTAGAGCTTGTTATTAGCAATTGATGCGGGAAAGTGTGAGCTAAGAGCTTTGATTAGGGATTTTGTTCTAAGTGATTGAAATGAGAGAATGAAGATTACCTTCGAGATTGAGAGTTTCGAGAGATTTGGAACTATTGCCTTAGAGTGAGCGTGCTTTCACTTTCACTTCGAGTAAGAGAGTCGTTGTCGTCTCTCCAATGGGTTCACCTTCATGATTGTCGACTTGAGAGCGAGGGTCGTAGATCCAAAATCGAAGTTGGGCTCATTTCTAGCAGCTTAAGGGCGAGGTCGCGGTGGTTGTGATGGTGGATGAGGTGTTGATGCTGATGTGAGGCAGAGGTGAATTTTGGGGCTGAGTGGACGGGGAGGAAGAGAACAGAACAAAGGGAAACATGCTCGATCTTTGCAGCTGATGTGAATTAGGGTTTGAAATAGGAGAAGAGAACTGGGTTCACCTTTTGACTTTTCGCATCAGTTCCTCCTAATGGAACAGATGCAAAAAAACAAATTAAAATTCAATTATTTACAAGTTTACCACCATTATCAGAACTTTTCGCATCAGTTTCAGTTAAAGAGATGTTAAAAAAATTAAAATTCAGTAATAACAAGTTTGCCATCGTTAACAAGACTTTCTACATCAGTTATTAACATAATAGATGTGAAAAAATATTTTAAAATTCAATTATTTACAAGTTTGTCACCGTGTGTAGTTTTAACATCTGTTTTACATAAATGATGTTAAAAGCATTTTTTCTAGTAGTGTTGGGTGCTTCTGGATTCTTGAGTGCCATAGTGGGTTGTCTTCTAAACCCCTTGCATAGGACAATATTTATAGGATCAGGGAGGTTTCCTAGTCTAATTTATTCTCTTGATGAATCCTTCTATATCTAAGAGGGATTCTCATGTGATCTTATCTTTAAGGAGATAAACGATGATCTTCTATTACTCTGGATAATCTGGGGATGATCTAATATCAATCCTTTATAAAGTGTTCTAATATTATGGAGATTGAATTCTGTGAATAATTATCATGGCCTTAATCGTTGTCGAGGCTTCATACGAGCTTTTCAATGGTCTTCCGAGCTTGAGGTCCTCGATTAGGGATAATCTGAGGTCGAACCATCTCGTCAAGGTCCTTCCAGTGGACATAATAGGTCTTCTAGGGTTCTTCCGTTGGGTAAGTATCCTTAGCCAGTGATAGGACCGGAACATAAGCCCTTAGGTCGTTGCTCTGAAGGTGATTTCGAGTTGCGAGCTAATCTGTATTTTATCCAGCCCCTAGATCAACTACTGATCTGGTTCTTGCATCCGTCATCGGTATTCGTGTGTCGTCTTGTCATAAATTTGTGACTCTTTGGTTTCGGCAACTTTACTATGTTTGCGGAAGTCACGTGCATTAAATTCCCCTATTCATGGTGTTTTCCAGAATGAATAGGATCGTGACACCTATATTTTTTGTTTGCTTCCTCGGACTTTAAACAGTGCTTTATCCAGTTTCAGGAAATTTTTCGTTTCCACTTTCGTATTCTTCAAAGGTTTTTCAAATTTTTCAAATTTTCTTCAACACACTCCTTTACATTGCACTGACATCTTCACTCTCGTAACACCTTCAACTTCTCTTTGAGGTACGCCATTTTCTTCCTGTTCATAATGTCTGATTATCAGTCTGGCTTTTGCATTTCCACCGATAGCGATTCTAATGATTATGTTCATAATGAGCCCGATCTTTCCAAAGTCAAATTAGTTGAGTGTCACTCTTTTAACCCCAAATTTCTTACTATTAGGGGTCTTAGTGAAGTGAAAAACAATCTTTCCATCGACATTCTTATGGCCATAGGTCTTCTAGGACCTACCTACCCACAATATGCACCTAGTCTTAGGAAAATTAGGTTAAATCGAAATTTTTCAAGGAAACCCAAAGGTTGGGAATCTTTCGACTGGGTGTGTAAGAGTGCTTTGTTTGCCCAATCGATTTTCCACTTTGTTTTTGACTTTCAGGATCTTGTCATCTGCCGAGACCCTTTGATTTCAAGGAAATTTCGTATTTCTCTTCCCTTTCTTCATGCACGGATTTGCTCAACTATGATTCTAAGTCTCTTGAGGCTTCATTCGTAATGATGTATAAATTTGTGTTTTCATATCTTGGGGTTTCTTTTCTATTAGATCCCTTCTACGTAAATGTTTTGAACAGACTTCGAATATCCCCTAGTCAACTTCATCCCAATTCTTGGGAATTGTTAGTGGCCTTTAGTAAATTTTGGGAGGCTTGTTTTCTTGGTCGCAGACCTCCTTCTATTGTAAGGTCTTGTTTGTCTTATTTGCATCTTCATCTTTTCGAGGCCTCCCGTTGTATTCAAGATGATTCGCAAATGAGGACTAGTTGGACGATCTTCCATCCGTCTAGCGATCTCCCCCTTTTTTCATTTGAGGAGTTTACAGGGTTTTCAAACATGAATTTCTCAAGGTTTTGTCAAGGGGGTCCTTTGGCGAGGTTCCCCTTTCATTCATCAATTGGGTAGATAAATGTTTAGATCCTTCCATTCCCATGATTCTTGTTTCCGAACTTTCCAACGTGAACCGAGTCATGCTCCAGGCTTTGAGGGAGTAGGCCACAGAGTACGATGATTGTCTTATAAGTGAGCTCGGTCTGATGATTGGGCTAACTCTCCGAAGAGGCAGTGATCTTCTCATGCCAAGGTCAAAAAGGGCCCCTCTGCCTTGGAAAGCTCTTCATTGCCTCTGCCCCTTCTAAAGGTTTCTCCATCTAACAATTCCTTCTTTGGGTAGAGGTCCTTCTGAGAATCTTATTACTCCAGCCGCTTCACAAGTTGCCGTGCAGGAGCACTAATCGGAGGAGGGGATTATTTCGGCCATGGGGGAGGAACTTTCACTGGTGCCGATTTTGCAATCAATTTCCTTCAGGGTGCAGTTTCTTTTGCTGCAACTCCTCCTTCTCAATAGATGTCTCCTTAATAGTGTTTAACTTTATTTTACTCATATTTACCACTCTAATACTTGATCAGGCCCAGGGCAAAAAGAAAAGAGTTGAAAAACTGTTGGCAAAAATAGAAGCATCTATGGTTCCAACTGGTCCTGAATTATGACCTGAAACAATCACAGATGAAGAACGTGCTATGTTCTGCAGGGTTGGTTTGAGAATGAAGCCATACTTACCTCTTGGTGGGTAATTTTGAAGTCTCAACTGCACGATAGTGGCTCTATTCCAATGATGCACTAGTGACATATGTTTATGATAATCTCCATGTATACGGGGTGTTTTTGATGCATGATGTCCTTGAGAATATGCATTTGCATTGGAAATACCGAGAGCTTGTAAAATTGATAACAAAACAAAAGACTCTTGCTTTTAATTTGTTGAAGACACAGCAAAATTATTGGAATATGAGAATGGTGGAATAATGCTTGTGGCAATTGAGAGTTTCAAAAGGATTTTCTCTTATTTACTACTACTATGGAAGGAATTATAAGCGGCCCTTCACTAAACCTTCTAACGAAGGCAAAGGCATTGAAGCGTTCAGTAGCCATGCAACGCCGTGAGCTTCTTGTTATCTATATTTCAATTGCTAATAATCTATTTATGGGAGTTACTAATATACTAATAAGAATTTGTCACCTAATACATGTATGTCATGTCATTGCTTAAGCCAGAATATTGAGAATGTGAAAATACTAATAAGAGCAATTTTAGCAAAATTGAAACAACTTTAATTTTTATTTTAATAATGTTTTTGAAAATTTAAAGTTATAATTTGTGTAAAGGTACATGACATATATGCATTAGGTGGCAAATTCTTATTAGTCTAACTAAAGATTGCATAGCAACCATCCAAATTTAGATTGCATGTTAGAAATATTCTCTATTTATATCTTACTCCCTCCGGCTTGAAATATAAGCAACAAAAAACATACCTCTCTTGGTTTAAAATATAAGCAAAACTAACCAACTTTCTTAAATTTTATTTCATTCCCAATGCTACTTTCCAAAAACATCCCTAGAAAATTGTTATCTTATTTAATTTTTGTTTCATTCCCAATGCAACTTTCCTAAAATACCTCTATTCTTTTATAAATTTGAGAAAATTAAATACAATCAATTAACCTCCTTAATAAGCATAAAATTAGTTGGTTTTGCTTGTAATTTGAGCAGGATGGAGTATATATTTATGATATCAACTTTTATCTTGTATGAACTGTGCAGGCTCTGAGTCAGCATATTACAGAATTGGAGAAAACTATATTTCAAATGAAAAAAAAGAACTTGTTCATACTTTATTTAGTTACATTTTGATCTACTTAAACATGTGAGACCGATCATTTTCTAAAATCACCAAGTGGCCCTTGTTTTGGAATGATTTATATTTGAATATATATACGTATATATTAGATCCTTAATTCTCACCCTGTTTTGTTCCAACCTTGGCATTTATATCTTCTGAGATAATATCTACCGTTGACACGTTAAGTGGTTGGCAGCACGGTTTCTCCAAGTCTCTAACGTACTAGCCTAAAGTTTGTACCCATACCTACTAAATATCTAATGAATATTATTTAATCTCATAATTGAATGGTAAACATAAAAAGGGCATATCAACATACTAAATCTAAGGAAGAGCATGAGAGACAAAACCATTGTATATTCATCATCCGCACAGGTTATGACATTTTGTGACAATATTTTTTTAACAATTTAGTAATTATTTTAATCAAAAAAATGTTAAAGTGTGTAGTTAGGAAATTAAATATGGTTAAAAGTTATAAAAAAATGCACTTTTTTGGATTCTTGAGAAAATAAATAACTTGAACTTATGATTTTTCTACTTTTAGTATCTTTAACAAGTGCTTTTAGGACACTTGTTAGCAAAACGTTTTTAATTATGTAAAACATTAACACTAATTTATATATTTCCTTTGGTCTTTTATATAAGTCATTTCGAGAATTTTATTTTTGTCATATTTATAAGAACATATTACAATTTTAATGACATTTAATTATTTCTTTTCACACATCCTTAATTAATTGACATTTTCTAAAATTCCAATAATAATTGTATGAATAGTTTTAACAAATGCTCTAAATACATTCTTTCGCATTTTTCTAATTAAAATAACTGGCCCCTAACCCCGTGCGATGCACGGGAGAAATACGAAATCGATAAAACATTTCATAAAGTTGCGATTAATATTAGTTTTAATGTATTGATAAAAAATTTCACAAAGTTACAACTAATATTAGTTTTAATTTATTATTGAATAGAGTAAGTTTTACTTGTTTGAATCATTATCTGTGTCCGAAAGAATATAATAAAAAAATTCAAATCCAAATAACAAAAATATGTGCATAAAAATAACACAAAAAATCCAAAACATATTTTTTTTTAATATATTAGATTTATGAAAATTTAAAAAAAAAGTCGAAGCACCAAAAACCGGTGCATGGTAGAAGTACTCTTGTTTTATATTTTACTTGTTTGGACCATTACCTGTGTCCAGAAGAATATAATAAAAAAATTCAAATCCAAATAATAAAAGCATCTGCATAAAAAAACACAGAATACCCAAAGCAGATTGTTTTTAATATATTAGATTTATGAAAATGAAAAAAAAAAAGTTACAGAACACCAAAATCCGGTGCATGGTAGAAGTACCCTTGTTTTATATTTTACTTGTTTGGCTCATTACCTGTGTCCGAAAGAATATAATAAAAAAATTCAAATCCAAATAACAAAAACATGCACATAAAAAGAACATAGAAAATAACCCAAAGCATATTTTTTAATATATTAGATTTATGAAAATGAAAAAAAAAGAGCCGGAGCACCAGAAACCGGTGCATGATAGAAACACCTTTGTTTTATATTTTACTTGTTTGGACCATTACCCATGTTCGGAAGAATATAATAAAAAAATTCAAATCCAAATAACAAAAACATGTACATAAAAAGAACACAGAAAACCTAATGCATATATTTTTTAATTATATTAGATTTATTAAAGTAAAAAAAATAAAAAAAAAAAGAGTCAGAACACCAATAACCGGTGCATGGTAGAAGCACTCTTGTTTTATATTTTACTTGTTTGAACCATTACCTGTGTCCGGAAGAATATAATAAAAAAAATTCAAATTCAAATAACAAAAACATGCACTTAAAAAGAATACAGAAAACCCAAATCATATTTTTTTTAATATATTAGATTTATGAAAATAAAAAAAAAGAGGCGGAGCACCAAAAACCGGTGCATGGTAGAAGCACTATTGTTTTATATTTTACTTGTTTGGACCATTACCTATGTCTAGAAGAATATAATAAAAGAATTCAAATCCAAATAACAAAAACATGTACATAAAAAGAACACAGAAAACCATAATCATATTTTTTTTAATATATTAGATTTATTAAAATAAAAAAATAAAAAAAAAAGCCGGAACATCAAAAACTTGTGCATAATAGAAGCACCCTTGTACTGTTTGGGCGGGATAGTCAAAATAAGAGAAAATAGTAAAAAAAAAAAGGTGAGGGAACGGGCAGGAATAAAAAAAAAAGGGCAAGAAAAGGTATAATGGTTTTGTCTATCATACTCTTCCGCAAATTTAATATGTTGGTATTTATTTTTTTTCTTTACCATCCAATTATGAGATTGAATAACCTCCATCAGATATTTAATTCGCATGGGTGCAAACTATAGGCTAGTACTCCCTCCGACTCGAATTATAAGCAACAAAAAATATACTACTCTTGGTCATGACATTCAGAAACCTGTGCAAGTATGCACGTAAGTACTAGCAAAGGCATTTGTTTACTGAAATAATAAACATTTAGCTCAACAGTCATGTTCCCAAATGATAATTTCATCACACCATTCCTACAATTAATCAATGCATTTGATGTAGATAGGAATGAGCGACCTAAAATTATATGAATAGGGGGACAAGGATCACAAATAGGTTCAGTATCAAGAACAACAAAATCTACAGGAAAGTAAAAATTCTCAATTTTTACCAAGACATCCTGAACAACACCCCTAGGGAACTTAATGGATCTATCAGCTAATTGAAGAGTCATCCTAGTTGGCTTCAAGTCACCTAAACCCAATTTCAAGTAAACAGAATAAGGCAATAAATTAACACTTGCACCTAAATCTAGCGAAGCTTTATAATGATCACCAATTTTGCACGCAACAGTAGGTGATCCAGGGTCTTTATACTTAACAAGATATTTATTGAGAATTACTGAACTTACGTGTTCAGTCAAAAATGCTTTTTTCGGAACATTAGACTTCCTCTTTTGGGTGACTAAGTCTTTTAAAAATTTAGCATATGCAGGTACTTGTTTAATAGCATCAAGAAAAGGCATGTTAATCTGCACTTGCTTAAAAATTTCTAAAATATCACCTGATTGCATGGCAGCCTTAGGATTGACTAGTCTATGAGGATAAGGATCCTTAGGCAAATATTGCCTAATTTCAGGTTCTATAGCTTTAGGAGTCTTTGTTGGGGTCACTTTAACTTCATTTGAATCACTCTTCTCCTTAGATTTATCATCTTTTTCCTTTTTGTTACCTCTTGAAGGCTCTTGATGAAGGGTCTGCAACATGATTGTCTATTTGTTTTTCTGAGCTAAGGGTGGTGATGGATTGGATTTGCTCGTGCTCCCCACTAGAGCTTAATGTTCCTTGAACTGCATATTGCCCCTTGGGATTTGATATGGGTTAGCTTGGAAATGTGCCCCTTTCTCTTTCAGACATCTGAGTAGCCAACTGACCAACTTGAGTTTCTAACTTAGCAATGAAATTACAGTGCACCTGGGTAACATTTCTCATTTCATGCAAAATTGCTTGATTGGAGTTTCTCATCTCTTGCGTGAATTGACTAAGAGTGTCCTCCAATGCTGGTTGTTGTTGGGCTACTGGAATTGAGTGTGGCGTTCCATAATTTGATCACTTGAGCTACTTGCAAAATTATTTGGCTTCCAGGAAAATTAGGGTGATTTCGAGCGTTAGGATTATAATTATTTAAATATGTATTACCAAAAGATCTCCCTATTGCATTACCCTCTTCAAGAGGACTATCAGTAATAGGTAGATAAGAAGGACACAAAGAACTGCCATGCATAATACTTCCACAAAAATCACATTTTTCCAGTTTGTCATGACTAGTCTTACTCCCTTATTTATTGACAAGACTTAACTTCTTTTGTAAGAAAATCTAGTCTAGCTTTGATGCCAAACTCGTCACTAACCTCAAATAAAGATCCTCTTTTTGGTTGTTTTGATCTATCTTTACGATTAGTAAAATCCCATTGTTGAGAATTCTCAGATAAATCCTCAAAAAATTGGTAAGCCTCTGTTGAGTTCATATTCAAAAATCTACCATTTTTCATAGTTTCAACAAAGACCCTATTTGAATGTGTCAGACCATTGTAAAAATATTGTACAAGACGCCAGTGAGGGCACCTTGCAAGCAAATCTTTAAATCTTTCCCAACTTTCATAAAAAATTTCATCATCTGTTTGGCAAAAATCTGAAATTTCCCTTCTCAAAGAATTTGTTTTGGACATGGGAAAAAATTTAGAAAAAATTTTTTGACATAATGTTTCCCAATTTTTAATAGAATCAGATGGTAAAGATTTCGGCCTAACTTTTGCTTTATCCTTCAATGAGAAAGGAAAAAGAAGCAAATGTATAGATTCTGCAGTAAGTTTTTCGAACTTGAATGTTGTAACATCCTAAATTTTATTTTAAATGAAATTATTAAATAAAAACCTAAGAAAAATTGGAATAATGACTTAATGAATTTTGGTAGATAGGTGAGTGGTGATTATAAGTCCTAGGGGTTGTATAGAAGGCAGTTGTGGCTTCGGGCAAAGTCGTATAAGCGAAATCGGGAGTTAAATCGGCGTTTTAGATGTTAGAAATCGACCGAAAAGATAAAATTAGAAATTTATTATAGGATGCTAAGAAAATAAATTCCACCGTTGGATATGAAGTTTATGGGGTGAAGAAGCTTGTCTAAAAATTTGGACCCGATCCAACGGTTAACGAAAAAGTTACGGCAAATCGAAGTTTGGAAATTCTGGTGCACGCCCAGGCGCACCGGTGCACGCCCAGGCGCACCGGTGCACGCCCAGGCGCACCACTGTTCATTGGTGCACCAACTCAGGAGCTTTTTCGCTCAGGCGCACCATTCCGTGCGCTCAGGCGCGCGCAAATCGCACCAGCCACGCACCAGCTCCATGTTGGCGCGCCAATTCCCTCCCCAACCAGCATCTGGCGCATCAGTCATGCACCAGCTCATGTGCTGGTGCTGTTCTCGCGCTCAGGCGCGCCAGACGTGCACCCAGGCGCGCGCGCACAGTAGGCACCAGATCTGGTGCGTTGATCAGCAACTTGGTGGCCAAGATTTCAATTATAGCCACACGATTTTGGTGGCTCCAAGTCTGAACTTAAGGGCATCAAAGGCACGTCATTCCATCACCCTCCATCTCCAACACAAAGCCATCACCTTCACCATTTCTCTCAACCCCAAGATCAAGTTTCCATCACTCCCATCACCCATTCATCATCAAGCACTTGATTTTGGGCACCTCAAACCCAAGATCATCAAACCCCATCAATCAAGCACCATGGAAGTTGGTTGAATTGCATTCCCTCTCCTCCCTCTCATCACACGACTTGCACCCTCTCTTCCTTCTTCTTGGCTTTTCAATTTCCACCATTGTTGGGGTAAGAAAAGCTTCATACCATGATATTAATTTCCTTTCCATTTTAACTTTCCTTAGTTCATAGAAATTGTGCTCTAAAACCTTAGGGTTCTTGCACTCATGGTTATGTAGGGATTGTGTTTCATGCCTTCCAACCCAAACCAAGGCAAGGACAAGGATCACTCGTCTTGTGCTCTCTCAAATAGGATTGTGTACCATCATTTCATCATTTCCTTATTGAGGTGGCAAGCTAGGCTTAGGAAATTCAAGTTTCCAAGGTTTTGAGCTAGGGCTCACTAAGGTTCTATTTACTTCTTGCTAATTTAAGGTAAGGAGTGGGTTATAGTGAGTATTGCCTTACTCTAGGGTCTAGTTTACGATATGCATATAATGTGTACTGGGAATTATGTGCTAGATAGGGTATTGCACCATAGGTTAATTAATAGATAGGATTTATGAGCTAAGAATAATAGAAATGATAACATGAATGTGCTTGAATTATGTTGTTTGAATTATGGAACATAATAGTGATAATGTGGATAACATGCCTGGACTGTGAAAGTTGATTTTATAATGGATAATTGTGATAATTGGGTAATAAAAATATTTAGTGCAACAATTTAAGAGGGGAATGTAATTGTTAAAGAGTAAGAATGGATAATGTTGAAAGAATGAGAAGGAAATGCACCCGGACGCAGTAAGACGTGAGTGCACAGGAGTGCAGACGCAGTAGGTCGTGACCGGGGAAAATGTGAAATGGAATATACCCGGACGCCGTAAGTCGTGATTGCGTAAAGATGCGAACGCAGTAGGACGTGACCAGGGTGAGAATGAAATATACCCGGACGCAGTAAGTCGTGATCGCGTAAAGAGGCGAACGCAGTAGGACGTGACCAGGGTTAGAATGAAATATTCTTGGACGCAGTAAGTCGTGACCAACACATTAGTGCGGACGCAGTAGGACGTGACCAGGGATAGAATGAAATATTCCCGGACGCCGTAAGTCGTGATCGCGTAAAGATGCGAACGCAGTAGATCGTGACCAGGGACAGAATGAAATATACCCGGACGCAGTAAGTCGTGACCAGCACATTAGTGCGGACGCAGTAGGACGTGACCAGGGACAAAATGTAAAAGTAATGTGAATATAATGGAAGAGAATAGAGTAAAAGACTTGATTAAAATGTTGAATTAAGAACAAAGTGGAGGTGATTGAATTATGAAACTAATGAACATATTGTGATGTGTTGAGTTTTATTATGTGGTGATTAAACTGTTAATTGTGTTTGACTTGGTATTGCATTATGTCTTAATTGGAAACTGCCTCCCCATTTTATGTGCAATACTCACTCCTTACTATCTTCACAGGTACTGAGGAAGAGTTTGCACCCGATCAGGCCGAACAGGAGTACTCTCCCTCACAGGGAGAGTAGGTCACTTATAGTTATGTAGGACATGGGAATGTCCTGGGCCCGATGACCTGATGTGAATCATTTTTGTTGTATATATAATGTAAATAGCTTTTTGGGGGCCCAGGACGATTCCTTTTGGGAAGGGGTCCTATTTTGGGAAAAGAACTGTCTTCCGAAACTTGTTTATATTTCCGCTTACTCTGATGTTTCATACTCTGACTTTCTAATGTGTGCACGATGCTGAACTAGTTGTTATATATATGTGAATAGCCCTGCTGGCTTTGCAATTTGAAAATGTTGTTGTTTATCAGGTCGCAGGAAAACCAGAAATTTTGGAAAGTCCTAAAAACAAACGAAACTCCGTCCGTTTGACGGGAGATTTTTACAACTTAAATAGAATATTTTAAGTTCCCTATTTTATTTAAGGGTATAAAAGGGTAAATAAACTTAGGTGTTACAAATGTTCTACACATTTCCAAAAAATCTTTAACATGCAAGTATGGGTCTTCCCTGTCTAAACCAAGAAAAATTGGAAGATTATTTAAAATATGATGCCTAATTTCAAAATAAGCAGCAGTTGTTTCAGGTAAAACAATGCATGAGGGAGAATTAACAGATATTGAACAGAATAACTCCCTGAGAGGTTTTTGTTCATCATGTTGCGTAACCAACTCCATTTTCTCTTTTGGTTCTGTAACAACTTTCACTAATCTGTTCGTATGATCGCGAGTCCAACTTATCATGCACTGACAACACAATAATACATAAAGAAATAAAACTATATCGTTAACTATGAGGTTTGGACAAAAGCTTGACACTAGGTAAAACTAAAAATAAAGTGGGGCAACGTCAAAATAAAGCACACTAAAGCACATGAATTTATATTATTAAAGTATAGCAAGGTCCACGTGTCTGAGATACTTTTATGACAGTCGGTAATTTCTAAAAAAAAATGGAAAAATCTAATTTAACAAAAATCTAATTTTAACAAACTAATTCCCCAGAAACGGCGCCAAAAACTTGTTGCGTTTCTTTTAAGTCTTAAAATATGCTCGCAAGTGCACGAATCATACTGAAGTATAGTTGAACAAGAATGAGGTCGATCCCACAGAGAGACTTAGAGTAAAATTAAGATATTTGTTAAATAAAATTCTAATATTGTATAAAATTTGAATGTGAAGGAAAGTATGAAAATTAAAACAAGCAAATAAACTTGTTTGAATGAATAATAAATGACCAAGGTTCAGAATCCATCAAGACTAATTATAACAATAACTATGTCAATTATTTTACCCAATTAAGTTACTCATGAACATCTAGCGGCTAAGCTAGTATTCATTGAAAATATATCAATAAAGCTCTTAAAAAAATAATATTTGAAAAGATGATTATTCACCAAATTAATAATAATCATTAAATAAACAATTGTATCCCTAACATGAAATCACAATTGTTATCCAACAATTACTATTAACACTTAGATAATATAAAATAATTTCAAAGAATGAGAAAAGCATGACTAAACTCATCTAAGGTTCAATTATATTAAATAAGTGAGTAAATAAAATTAAGAATAATCAATAAATCTATAACATAGGTAAAAATTAATTGACGTATTATTGCTAAAAATAATCAAGACTTCATTATCCCCTTAGTACTGGGAGTTTAGTAACGCATAGAAAAGAATTATAAAATAAATATATGAGTTTCTTTTCTCTTCTCTGATAACTCTCACCCGGTAACTCTCCTCCGAATGCTCCCTCCTTTATAATGAAGGAATGGGCTCTATATATACTACATTCAGTTTCTACGCATTCCTAAACTTGTGGAATGTTTCTTTCTTATAACCACAAACTTGGTTTGCAATTATAGCTTATTATTTTGTTTTCCTTTTTCTTATTTTTAAAACAAACTTCATTTTAACGAACGCGGAGAGAACATGCCAAGTTTAATTTCCAACAATCCCCAATTCTAATGTTATGCTTTTCTCTTTTTCTTCTGCAACTTTTCTTCCCTTATTTTTCGCAAGTAGCTTTTATGTTCCTTTCCTTCTTTTCTTTTCTTTTTGTTTATTAACCTGAAAAATAAACAATTCAATTAGAAAAATTAATTAAATACATTTATGAATGTGTGCATATATATATTCATATAAAAATTACTTGTGTCCATCAAATATTCTAAAAATTATAAATTCTATGATAAATAATTAAGAATGAGCATCATATAATGCATATAAATGTAATCAAATTATGCCTAATTAAAAGGGATATATTAAACAGTCATCTATCTTTTTCTTAATTTATGATTATAACCACGTGTTTGATTAATATGTAAGATCAATATAATTTTGGATCCAATTTATTTTGTGAATAGTGATGTGAAATTACTCATGATTTATCATAAACGATTAATAAGTTGTCGATATAAAGAAATTAATTAAGATGCGATGTAAATTACTATAATTAAATATTTTAAGTTACTATAATGCTTATTTTAATATAAATTTATATGTAAAATTAGACTCTTATCATAGAGCTCCAGACCAAGTAGCTGCAATAGAAGATGACAACTCAACTTGCTACGAAGGGGATTTAGGATACCCTTGCCCTCCCGGCATGGAACTCAACAACTGGGATATCATTAAATTTCCCGTGATCTATTCTGAAAAGTAATGTTGTAATATTTTCATTAGCCTCGCCCAAGGCCTTTTGAACTCTTACGAAATAATGGGCATCTGTTTCTGTTGTCAGTGTGATTTGAATTAATAAAATGCATGCATTCTAGCTATTCATCTTGTTTCTTTCCTATTTCTCACCATTGTCCTTTATCACATAAATACACAAAAAAAATTTCACATAGTTTTCACAAATAAATGCAGATCCGAAAGTGACTCTATGGTCAATGACCATGATAGTTATCCTCTCTATAACCTTGATTATCCAATTAACCAAAAAGATGAAGATGTTAGTGAAGATGAATGGGACACACCTCCTGAATTGTTAAGATTAGTCGACCAAGAAGAAAGAGAAATCAAACCACACGAGGAACCTTGTGAATTGATTAATATGTGAATAAAGGATGATAAGAAAGAAGTTAAGATGGGAATGACCCTAAAAAAATGCAGAGCGTGAGAAACTGGTCGAGTTGTTGCATGAGTACAAAGATGTCTTTGCATGGTCGTACAGAGACGTGGCAGAATTAGATCCGGAAATAGTGGAACACAAATTAACTCTAAAGCCAGAATGTCCCCCACTAAAACAAAAGCTTAGGAGAATGAAAGCATATTTGTCTTTAAAAGTCAAAGAGGAAGTTGAGAAGCAACTGGAAGCTGGTTTCATCACTGTTGCCCAATACCCTCAATGGATTGCGAATGTGGTCCCGGTTCCTAAAAAAGGGGGCAAGGTACGAGTTTGTGTGGATTTTCGTGATCTCAACAAAGCAAGCCCAAAAGATGATTTCCCATTACCTCATATTGATCTTCTCGTTGATAATACTACCAATCACGCACTCTTCTCCTTCATGGACGGATATTCAGGCTATAACCAGGTCAAAATGGCATTGGAGGACATGGAAAAGACTACCTTAGCTTTATAACTTTATGGGGAACCTTCTGCTACAAGGTCATGCCTTTTGAGTTGAAAAATGTCGGAGCTACTTATCAGAGAGCAATGGTGACTTTGTTCCACGACCTGATGCACAAAGAGATTGAGGTATATGTAAATGACATGATTGCCAAGTCAAAAACTGAAGAAGAACATGTTTGGTAATATGAGAAAATGAAACTCTTCGAAAGATTAAGGAAGTACAAGCTCATATTGAATCTAGCCAAGTGCACTTTTGGGGTAAAGTCGCACTTTTGGGGTAAAGTCAGGACGATTGTCGGGGTTCGTGGTTAGTCAGAAAGGGATAGAAGTGGATCCAGACAAAGTCAAAGTTATCCCAGAAATGCCATCACCACAAACAGAAAAAGAAGTTCGCGGTTTTTTGGGTAGACTCAACTACATCTCCAGGTTTAGATCTCAATTGACGGCAACTTGTGAGCCAATTTTCAAGTTACTGAGAAAAGACCAAGCTAGCTATGGTGTGGAATGAAAATTGTCAAGAGGCATTTGAAAAGATCAAGCAGTATCTGATGAAGCCGCCGATACTTGTTCCTCCAGTACCAGGAATGTGAGACCCGCAATTTTATCCAATTTATTTAAATTATAATATTTATATTTTTTATTTTATTTTATTTGGTGATATTTATTTTAAGAATAATTTAATGGTATTTGTTATTAAAAATTGGTTTTGGTTATATAATTATATATGTGTGGCGTTAATACACATATATATGCATATAATTATAAATTTTTATAAGAAAATTATTTTTGGGATAGAAATAATTAAGTAAATATATTTTTATCTTATAAAAATAATTTTGAGGTAATTTTATTAGTGTTTTGATAGAAATCTGCATTTTTCAAGTTATAGTGTTTTAACTTAGAAAATCCATATCTTTTAAACAGTACGTCGAAAAATTACAAATGATATGTCAAAACGACCGTATCGAAACATAGATTATGAAAATATAAAGCCTTGATTTTTATTTTGGTACTTTCGAAATTTTATCACTGCTACAGTACTGAACGAATTTTTGAATATTAAGAGAAAATGTGTGATTTTAATGCATTAAATGATCATTTGACTCAAGTGTATTTTATTTTGAAAACAAAATACTTTTCTGAGGTTTTATATTGGAATACTATTTAAATAAAATATATTTTCGTATTTTCTTATTTACAAAAGCTTATGAATTGCATTTTTGAAGGAAATGATCTTAGGACTTCAAAAATTCATAACTTTCAAACCGTAAGTCCAAAAATTATAAACTTTATATGAAAATGATCGTATTGAAATATAGTATCTGAATATGTGAAAATGGAATTTTTATTTTGGCATTTACAAAAAGTACTGTATAGTAGGTAGAAAATCGAATTTTGGTAATTTTAATTAAAAAAATTATTTTGGGGCATAAAATAATTTAATGGACTATAAAATATTTTTATTGGTATATTTAAATATTTATCTTAGTGATGTTTGACTGCACAGTCCCTATCTAAGTATTTTCTTATTTTTTTTCCGATTTATTTAAAATAATAGTTTAATATGATTGGTTAATAGTGAAGGCACCTCCAAAAAGAACCAATGAAAAATTTTCTCTTCCTTTTTTTTTATAAGTGCCGTCCAAATCAAGAGGGAGAGAGGGGGATGTATTTTCTGAAAATTAGTGGTGTGGTGAAATCGGCCTAGCCGAGGTCCTCAGACCCCTTGCCTAAGGCCTCACGGCCCTATAAGAAGCCCTCTGTGTGTTGGGCCGAGCTAAAGGCTCAACGGCCGAACAGATACCAGATACGGGCCGACCTCATACTCCTACCCAGGTTCGACTTCCCTGTCCGACACCTCCCAGGGTCCAACACCTCCCAGAGTCCGACACCAAGGACAGGATGACGTGTCTCACCTTATCCACAAGGACAGCTCATCCACTCATAGCTCAGTACAGGCTGGCCCTACTTGGGCCTAAAGCAAGTCCATTAGGGCAATCAGCTCCTCCCTATAAGTAGCTCCGTACTACATGGGGCTCAGGTACGTCCTCTAACCCTAATTATCACCCTCACACACCAGTGATTAGGGTTACTTCTTGGCTCTTCCCTTAGCCACCAGAGGACTCCCACCAAACATCACACAGAAACCCTAGACTGAGGCTCCTTCGAAGGTCTTCTTCCCTAACCCTTGGAGGACCTCACCGTCTAGGACATCACATTGGCGCCGTCTGTGGGGAAAGATAAACTTCATTCCCAGAAATTCTACCATGTCTGAAGAACAACCAGTCCAGAGGAGAAGGAGGGGGCGTCCAAGGAGGGTGCCGTCAACTGAGGACCTGCGCCTGCATCTCGAAGCCAACAGGGCAGCGAGGTCCTCACCACCACCCCCTCCACCACCTCCCCCGCCACCACCCCCGTTTCCACCGCCACCTCCACCACCAGAATTCACCCATACCCATAGTGGACCTTACACCATCCACACTGGAGACACTACAAATCCAACACAGCTTCACGGCGAAGGTCGGCGCGTACAGTTACGCTCTGAGCTCGGAGAAACCAACACTGAACAGCACCGCCACCGCGGCGAACGTGCCCACTCTGTCAGCACAACACACCGTTCCCACTCTCGACAGTCTATGCTCTCTCGAGATGCAGAACTCTTATCCTTGATGAGACAGTAGATGAGAATTGTAGAACAGCAAGGTAAAGCTATTGCAGATCTCCAACAAGTTGCTATGCAGCGTTTGGCTGAACGAGCTGTTGTTCAAGCTCCGGCCCCAAATGAGTTCCCCCCACCACCCCCTCCACCACCTCTTCCACCGCAACCTCCGTTAACTCCACAAACCTTTGCAACACCACACACAATCGTCACATAACTCACACCACCCCCTGACCAGCAGCAACCTGATTCGGATGATTCCCACCCTGGGCATCCTTTTACACCAGCCGTCATGGCTTATGAACCATCACCTGGGTACCTCGGGCCCAGCAATATTCCCAGATACAATGGCCTCACAGACCCTCAGGAGCATGTCCTTTCTTATGAGGGAGCTGTGAACTTTCATGGTGGAGGAGATCGGCTCAAGTGCCGAACTTTCTCTATGACCCTCCAGGCCCCAGTCCTCCGATGGTACTCAACACTTCCCAAGAATTCTGTCAACAACTGGGCAGAAATGAAGCGGGTCTTCCTTAACATATACACTGCTAGCTGTGTACAACCCAGGTCGGACCACACGCTAACGACAGTGACACAGAAACCAGAAGAATCCTTACGTGCATACTTGCACAGGTTTCACAGCGAATCCAGCTCAGTCCCCAATCTATCTCCCGAGGTGGCGGTCCTCCTTTTGGCACAAGGATTGGACGAAGGAGGGTTCAAAGATTCACTTATTGGAAAGCCACCAAGGGACATGGCCGAGCTGAGACAGAGATCAAACAAATACATCAATCTTGAAGAATTCAACAAAGGACAGTCAAGTAGGATGGAAAACGCTCAAGCCGCCTCGCAGAATGCCCTGCCCCGAGGTCGACCTCGCGGCAACAGGGATGAAAGAGGAGGAAGAGCATACCAGGGAGACCGAGGTCGCTCTCACGTCGGCCAACAAGAGGACCGCCGACATCCGTATATCACTAAGTATGATTCTTACACCCCCCCCCCTGACGGTCTCGAGGTCTCAAGTCTGGAGAAAGACCATGCAGACCGAACTCAGGAGTGTACCTCGGCCCCCTTTTCTCAGAAATCAAAACAATGTCAGGGACAAGTCCAAATATTGCAATTTCCACGACGGGTACGGCCACCATACCGATCAGTGCACATGGCTTCGGGATGTCATTGAGGATATGGTGAGAAGGGGCAAATTGCAGCAGTATGTGCGCGAAGCAGTGGAAAGACGGGGCCGAAGAAGGTCTCGCACCCCAGACAACGATAAAGGGAAAGCCAAAGCCGACCCGTCCCCTGAAAAGAAGGAAGAAGAACCACAGCGAGTAAACATGGTTGTGGTACAAGATCTAGACAAGTCATCGGAAAACTTCTGAGTTGAAACTATCTCGGGAGGTTTTGTAACATCCCGATTCTCCAACCTTGATTTATTTATTATAATGAAAATAGAGAATAATTTTTCGCAAATAATTTCAGAACTTTATTATTCAATTGCCGAAACAAATCAACAGAACTTGTCCAATAACAAGACACAATAGTTCAACTAATTTATTTTATAAGCAAATAGACTCTGAGCTACTTAAGACACTAATCGTAACCCAGAGCATGGTTCTTCAAACTCCATTCTTTGGAAAGGGAATCCCAAATCCCTTACCAACGCTACTCCTCCCTTTGGAAGACAGGACCTTTGTTACCTACAAGGGCAACAAGGGAGTAAGTCATAGCTAATCACGTTAAAACGAATAATAAATAACAGAGGCTAAAAACAACAAACACAAGTATTCAAGTAGTAACAATTTACAAATGCATATACACATGTCAAACCCTTTTTATCCATGCAATTGATCTTTATTGTTAATGGCATGATGCATGCTGACCTCAGCAATTTCCCGGGGCATCACAGTTTGGAGGTGGTAGGACTTACGAGCTTCGCTCTGGACTCATGACTTACGAGCTTTGCTCTGCATAGGACTTACGGGCTTAGCCCTGCACTCACGACTTACGGGTTCCCATCTCCCAGCGTTGTAGGACTCACAGGCTTAGCCTTGCACTCACGACTTACAGGCTTCATCCGCCCAACGTTAATAGTCTAAAAGCGAAAACCCTCGCAAACTGGAGCAATCAATGCATGTATGCATACATAATTTATTACCAATCTTTCTTATCACATTCATTATCATTTCCATCAAGGACATGATCCATCATCTATCTTTCTATTCATTAATCTCATCCTTAACAATTCCTTTCATCTTTCTTTTAGCTGGTGCTGTTGTTTTCATAAAAAATCCATCAGCCACTTTGTGATGGTTTTAGAATTAGTGGTTAATCATTATTTAATAATCCGTCGGGGCCTAGCCTCCTATTGGCGGATATTTATTGCAACGACCCCATTGGGACTCCCTTCGAAAATATCAACCAAGTGAATAAAACTTTCACTGGGACGTTAGGGAAAATATCAACCAAATGGGTGTACGCACTTCCATTGGGACGTCCTGTCCGAATATATCAACCACTAAATAAAATTCCAGTGGGACTCATTCAGGATTAAAAATCGACCAATGGAAAAACATATAAGAATTAGGTATTTAATATTCTTGAGAAAAGTAAGTATTTTTTTCAGTTTTGGTCAAAAATACTCGAGTGTTTTATAAAAGACTCGAGTGCTCTTCATTTTTTTCAGAATACTTGAAGTCTTTGAAGAAAGACTCGAGTTGTTCTTCATTTTCCCATAATACTCGAGTGTTTCTCAAAAGACTCGAGTGTTTTTACTGCAACAGCACCAGTTTCTGCGTTTTAAGTTCCAATTCGAATTCTATGCATTGTTTTTCCATTCTTATGCAAAACAGAGGCATAAACACATATAATGAACAGGTTAGAACACATAAACAAGTACATAATAACATAAATCAACATCAAATCACAGAATCAATACAACTTGGAAAATAACCATTTCAAGATATGACTTTGATTTCTACTTGATTTTAAGTTCGAAAATCAATCCAGTGAGCTTCCTTAGGTTCAATTAAAGTTGTTTGAATACAAAAACTATGGGTTTCTGACCTCCAAGTCAGATTCCCATTTCTAACTTATGTTGCCCATGAACCTCAAATGGTTCCTATGAATTTAGCTTATTGTTTATCATTCTAGCGATTAGATAACTTCTCCCATACCTTAGAGAAGCTACAGGAATAGTTGATTGAGAGAGAAACGATCAGAATCAAACTTTGAGTTTCAAACACTCAAGTGCTGCACTTTGAACAACACACTTTGGCCACCAAATTCACCACAAATAAGGCATGAAAAAGAACGAAATAAGTTAGCTTAAGAAACTAGGAAATGCTAACTTTAATCAGAAACAAATTTGGGATCAAGAGGTTTTCTGGATTTACCAAACCAATTCGAGAAAGAGAGGTTGCAGGTGCTGATTTGCACTCTGTTTTCAGCTTGGAGTCTCTAACTTAACAAGGTTGAAACTTGAGCTACAGGAGGTCAATTTATGTGATTCTTGATTCTAATTCAAGATTGGAATTAGAACTCGGATTGTGTTTTGGTTTCACAGAATTTGGTTGGGTGAAGAGGGAGAATCGAAGGTGCAAAGTTTGCAATCAAAAACAGAGAATGGTGGATGGGAATTCGGGTTTACAAGAATTGAACGAGTTTCTTGCTTTCCCAAGCCTCTATTTATAGCCTAAGGTTACCCTTCCACGAAGTAATGTCCAGCTCTGTGCTTGGAACCAAGAGAAAACGGGTTTTGGTGCGAGTTTTAAATCAAAACCGACTTATAGACTCAGCACCACTGCTCGAACTACTCGAGTCTTTTTCCCTTTACTCGAGTCTTATTTAGCATTTCAAAGAACACTCGAGTCTTCCATGAAAGACTCGAGTCTTTCGACTCAAATTCAAATTTTTTAAAACAGTTAAAGATTATACTCGAGTCCTTCCCAAAACACTCGAGTACTTTAACCTAATTTCAGAAAATTCATTATTTTATTTAATATAATAACATTATTATTTTAAATACTTTAATATTTACTTATTTATGAAAATATAGGGCCTTACATCCTCCCCCACTTGAACAGAATTTCGTCCTCGAAATTCGATTTGGAAAATAAAAACTTACTCGGACCGATACGGGTATTCTTCCTTCATCTGTCTTCCTAGCTCCCAAACGATGACATTAACATTACCACATTCTCATGCGACCCTTACTAATGAAATTTCCTTTCCTTGCAATCGCTTAATTTTCCTATCTTTAATCCGAACGAAACCAGTTTTGAGTGTCGGATTTTCTTGCAAGGGTATATCGATGGGTTCGATAGGTGAACTCTCCCCCACTTGGAATCAGCATAGCAGAGTTCTATTTGCTCCTAATCTTAAGGCAGACACTATTGCAAACAATCTGGGTGGATGCCAAAAGACGAGGGATTATCCAAACGGGATCAATCCTAAACACGAGGTTAATGGTAAACTCAATCTTACGGTAAGGGTGAAATAGAGAATTGGACTCGAGATAAAAATGACGTCTAACTTGGTTTCTTCTTCTACAGACATGGGAGGTGTGCTTAGGTATTCTTTGAGCGTGGCTTATATAGATTTAGGTTTCGATAAGGAGGATAAACCTATTACGACAATCTATGATATGCCATCTACTCTTTGGATCATATCTCAAGCTTTCCATGTTGACTAAGGTGATTTTATCGAATATTGCTATTTTACGAACAGGCTTACTATGCAGCTACTAATGAATTGATTGGGGTGAACATATCTAGGTTACTTAGCAAAAATTGAGGCCTAAGATTTCAAATTTCAAATAGTTAGCATATTCTAAGTAAAGAAAACATAGGATTTCAAAATCAACATAGTTCTACAAGGAAATGAGTCAAAAGGCAACTAGCTTATGCTAAATCCAGACAACGGTTGTGGTTCAAGAGGCAACTAACTTATGCTAGATCTAGACAAAGGCTCAAAGACATTAACTTATTCTAAATCCTCTGACGGATTGGCTTCGCTTCCCATCATCGTAAAAACTTTGACATTGGTGTTGGGTTTGAGTATCGCACCGCCTTGGTTTTTATTCTTTTCGGGACAGTATGGGGAGATGTGTCCTTGTTTTCCACAGTTGAAGCAGGTTTTAGGTTGCGCAGTCCAACAAAATCTTCCACCATGGAACTTGTGGCACTTATCACATCTTGGTATACTATCGTCCGTTGGTTTCTCCTCACTCTTTTTCCCTTGTCCGTTCTTATCGTAGGGACTCTTGTTGTGGTCATTATGGTGACGGTTGTTCTTTTCACGATTACGGTGGGGACCATAATTTTGCTGATTTTGTTGTTGTCGCTCATACACCACCTTTGCCTTGAGGTCATCTTCGGTGATACGACAACGTTGCACCAAAGTTGCGAAGTGTCGGATGCATTGTCCACTTACAAATGGCTTAATATCCGGCCTTAAACCATTCTCAAAACGAACGCACTTAGCATTCTCATCAGGGCGAAGAGTGAAGTATGGAGAGTACTTCATCAGCTCCTCAAACTTCGCAGCATATTCCCCAACAGTCATGGTTCCCTGTTTCAGCTCCAGGAACTCGATCTCTTTCTTGTTTCTTATATCTTCTGGGAAAAACTTCTCATAGAATTTCTCTACGAAAACGCCCCAAGTGATCTGCCTATGCTCATGTTCCAAAGTTTGCTTTGTGTACTTCCACCAGTTGTCTGCGGGACCCACCAGGACATAAGCAGCGTAGGTAACCTTCTGTTCCTCATCACATGGAATTGTCTAAAATATCTTTTCCAGCTCCTGAATCCAAATCTGCGCCTCCTCAGGGTTAGCTCCACCGTGAAACATTGGAGGGTCACACTTCCTAAAATCAGCTAGTCCCTTGAACTCAGACGGACCAGCAGCTTGCCTATTAGCCAAATGCTCCAAGATCGCAGCGATACGATCGAGAGATTCGTCGGTATGGCGAGCGCTTCTTGAGGCCATTACTACGTTATGCTATTCATCAAAGATAATACTTATAAACAATATATATATATATATATATATATATATATATATTTCATTTCCTACTGACTCAATCCTAATCTACCCGTAACTCAATCCAGAGTTATCACAGCTTATAGCATGTGTGGTCATATTCCATAGGCCGAGAGTTTGAACCATTGCTCTGATACCACTAATGTAACATCCCGATTCTCCAACCTTGATTTATTTATTATAATGAAAATAGAGAATAATTTTTCGCAAATAATTTCAGAACTTTATTATTCAATTGCGGAAGCAAATCAACAAAACTTGTCCAATAACAAGACACAATAGTTCAACTAATTTATTTTATAAGCAAATAGACTCTGAGCTACTTAAGACACTAATCGTAACCCAGAGCATGGTTCTTCAAACTCCATTCTTTGGAAAGGGAATCCCAAATCCCTTGCCAACGCTACTCCTCCCTTTGGAAGACAGGACCTTTGTTACCTACAAGGGCAACAAGGGAGTAAGTCATAGCTAATCACGTTAAAACGAATAATAAATAACAGAGGCTAAAAACAACAAACACAAGTATTCAAGTAGTAACAATTTACAAATGCATATACACATGTCAAACCCTTTTTATCCATGCAATTGATCTTTATTGTTAATGGCATGATGCATGCTGACCTCAGCAATTTCCCGGGGCATCACAGTTTGGAGGTGGTAGGACTTACGAGCTTCGCTCTACACTCATGACTTACGAGCTTTGCTCTGCATAGGACTTACGGGCTTAGCCCTGCACTCACGACTTACGGGTTCCCATCTCCCGGCGTTGTAGGAATCACAGGCTTAGCCTTGCACTCACGACTTACAGGCTTCATCCGCCCAGCGTTAATAGTATAAAAGGGAAAACCCTCGCAAACTGGAGCAATCAATGCATGTATGCATACATAATTTATTACCAATCTTTCTTATCACATTCATTATCATTTCCATCAAGGACATGATCCATCATCTATCTTTTTATTCATTAATCTCATCCTTAACAATTCCTTTCATCTTTCTTTTAGCTGGTGCTGTTGTTTTCATAAAAAATCCATCAGCCACTTTGTGATGGTTTTAGAATTAGTGGTTAATCATTATTTAATAATCCGTCGGGGCCTAGCCTCCTATTGGCGGATATTTATTGCAACGACCCCATTGGGACTCCCTTCGAAAATATCAACCAAGTGAATAAAACTTTCACTGGGATGTTAGGGAAAATATCAACCAAATGGATGTACGCACTCCATTGGGACGTCCTGTCCGAATATATCAACCACTGAATAAAATTCCAGTGGGACTCATTCAGGATTAAAAATCGACCAATGGAAAAACATATAAGAATTAGGTATTTAATATTCTTGAGAAAAGTAAGTATTTTCTTCAGTTTTGGTCAAAAATACTCGAGTGTTTTATAAAAGACTCAAGTGTTCTTCATTTTTTTCAGAATACTTGAAGTCTTTGAAGAAAGACTCGAGTTGTTCTTCATTTTCCCAGAATACTCGAGTGTTTCTCAAAAGACTCGAGTGTTTTTACTGCAACAGCACTAGTTTCTGCGTTTTAAGTTCCAATTCGAATTCTATGCATTGTTTTTCCATTCTTATGCAAAACAGAGGCATAAACACATATAATGAACAGGTTAGAACACATAAACAAGTACATAATAACATAAATCAACATCAAATCACAGAATCAATACAACTTGGAAAATAACCATTTCAAGATATGACTTTGATTTCTACTTGATTTTAAGTTCGAAAATCAATCCAGTAAGCTTCCTTAGGTTCAATTAAAGTTGTTTGAATACAAAAACTATGGGTTTCTGGCCTCAAAGTCAGATTCCCATTTCTAACTTATGTTGCCCATGAACCTCAAATGCTTCCTATGAATTTAGCTTATTGTTTATCATTCTATCGATTAGATAACTTCTCCCATACCTTAGAGAAGCTACAGGAACAGTTGATTGAGAGAGAAACGATCAGAATCAAACTTTGAGTTTCAAACACTCAAGTTCAGCACTTTGAACAGCACACTTTGGCCACCAAATTCACCACAAATAAGGCATGAAAAAGAACGAAATAAGTTAGCTTAAGAAACTAGGAAATGCTAACTTTAATCAAAAACAAATTTGGGATCAAGAGGTTTCCTGGATTTACCAAACCAATTCGAGAAAGAGAGGTTGCAGGTGCTGATTTGCACTCTGTTTTCAGCTTGGAGTCTCTAACTTAATAAGGTTGAAACTTGAGCTACATGAGGTCAATTTATGTGATTCTTGATTCTAATTCAAGATTGGAATTAGAACTCGGATTCTGTTTTGGTTTCACAGAATTTGGTTAGGTGAAGAGGGAGAACCGAAGGCGCAAAGTTTGCAATCAAAAACAGAGAATGATGGATGGGAATTCGGGTTTACAAGAATTGAACGAGTTTCTTGCTTTCCCAAGCCTCTATTTATAGCCTAAGGTTACCCTTCCACGAAGTAATGTCCAGCTCTGTGCTTGGAACCAAGAGAAAACGCGTTTTGGTGCGAGTTTTAAATCAAAACCGACTTATAGACTCAGCACCACTGCTCGAACTACTCGAGTCTTTTTCCCTTTACTCGAGTCTTATTCAGAATTTCAAAGAACACTCGAGTCTTCCATGAAAGACTCGAGTCTTTCGACTCAAATTCAAATTTTTAAACAGTTAAAGATTATACTCGAGTCCTTCCCAAAACACTCGAGTACTTTAACCTAATTTCATAAAATTCATTATTTTATTTAATATAATAACATTATTATTTTAAATACTTTAATATTTACTTATTTATGAAAATATAGGGCCTTACAGGTTTCGCCGGTGGCGGAGAAAAGAGGACAGAGAGGAAAAGGTACGTCAACCAAGTTCTCGCTGTCCATCACAAACCCGTTGTCAAGAAACCATCTAGGAACATCCCTATCATTTTTCTGACCAAGACATGGAAGACGTCATCCCGGATCACAATGATCCGATGGTGATAACGGCGTTAATTGGCAATTTCGAAGTCGCCAGAGTTTTCATAGACCAAGGATGCTCGACCGATATTCTTTTTCTTCATACTTTTCAAGCGCTGAAGCTCAGGTCAGCCGACCTCGTTTAGTTCGAAGGCAATCTCATCAGCTTCACAGGTGAGGCAATCCGCCCCCTGGGAGCCATTCATCTCCCGGTGACCCTAGGCAACCAACCCTCGGCCCGAACGGAAATCGTCAAATTTTTTGTAGTTGACTCTGACTCCCAATATAATGTAATACTGGGACGAACCTGCCTACAAGCCTTTGGGGCAGTCGTCTCAACAGTACACTTGGCAATGAAATTTGTCGGATCAGACGACAAGGTTGTTACGGTCAAAGCTGACCAGGTGAAAGCCCGGCTCTGCTACAATGCGAGCCTACGGGAAGTAAAAAAGAAGCAGAAAGAGTTCACTGATCCGACATTGTCCAAGGGAAGAGTTCTATTGGCTGAGGTTCAGTTCGAACGAGATATCCTTAGGTCCTTTCCTCATGAAGAATGGTTGGTAATCCCTCCCTTCACCTCTACCCCAAGCAAAGATGTTATCATGAATGCCAACCTTCCCCAAGAAATCCAAGATGCATTTAAAGGAAATCTCCTCTCTTTTCCAGTCCTCTCCAACCCCCCACAGGGGGAAAATTCCCTCATTTCCCTAACTGTTAATAACCCTGCCCTTCGTTCGGTACAGCTCCGAATTGAGAGCCGAAGTAAATTTCCTACCCATTTCTTAAGCCGAGCTTTTCAAATTCCCAAGCTTTGGTGCCTCAAGATGAAAAAGCTCCCACTTTGAAACATTACCAACAATCTCGGCGGCCTCTCCTATCAGTTCGCCTCGGGTGACCATCACAAGGCAGAAGAAATTCGAGAAGCTGCTCCTGGTCAGAGGAAGATAGCAATGGAAGAGCTAGCCGACCAAGACAAGGAAACAGCGCAACCCGGGTTGTCCGAGTCTGATCACCTCGCGCCCCGAGGAGCATACATCGGTCTTAACTACCGGAAAAGCGGGAAATGAGCCCGAATTCGGGAAGTCCCAACAGAGGCGTTCTGGAAACATACTCTGGGAAATTTCCGAAAGAACCGAGCTCAAGGATTCCCAAGACTTTACAACACTGAGAACCCGTTTCAAATAGGTTTACCTCAGATATCATCGGCAGTCATCAGCATCCTCATCTGAAAAATTCAAATTCAAGCTCATTTTAAATTTTGCTTCCTTTAAATTTTGTTCATGTTTTTACATTCCCATTGTGAGATATTCACTTTTCCAAAAAGCAATGTACTCATGACTACAATTAATGAAAAGTACAAACTTGCTCATACTCAAGTGCCACAGTTTTATATACGTACGTACTAGCTTCTCATTTAGCACTAGCCACCTAAATGTTGCATGGCGCTATGCACAGCCAACGTCTTCTAGATAAGATCGGCTCATATGCACAGTGTACAAGGGACACTCGGTAAAGCACAGCTTGCTGTGAAATGTTCTCACATAACTTCACTCAGCAACCTCTTTCACATCGGGGACGAGGACTCCCACCTTGGCTAAGGTGGGTGAATCCGAGATCCCAACCGTATGCACTTATATACAGTACCTTTACTCAGAGGAAAACTTATAAGATTACTGCACTCACTAAGTCATCCGAGTTTATCCGAATTATTTATACTAGATTTTAAACACCAATGTCTTGGGTATAAGTTTTTTAGGTCCGATCAGGTCTGAATACAACAAGTTGGTAAAGGACTTGTATTCTCAAAAGTAGTTTTACTTAGTTATCTAAAAAAACAACAAGTATTCAGACCCTAGGTCCAAAAATGAACGAAGCATGCAACGAGTCAATAAAAACTCGCATTTGTGCAAAGCTTGCTTAAAAAATGACCTCGGCCGCAGTATATATGCAACAAGTTAAAACAAAAACTTGCATAAAAGTTACAATATGCAACAAGTCTCAAACACTTGCATCCGTTTTTAAAGCCTTCTGGGTAACTACCTACCTAATCGTTGTTCGATCCGAGGTCGAACGAATAAAAATGCAACGAGTTAGTAAAGTAAAACTCGCGTTCGTGCAACAAGTTAAAGAAAAGGCTTGCATAATTCCGACCTCGGACATAGTACGTATGCAACAAGTTAGAATAAAAACTTGCATAAATATAACAACATGCAACAAGTTAATACTAGAAAGAACTTGCATAAAAATAAAATGTTGTACACAATAAAGCAAAATACAACCCAACATTGTCAAACATGTTACAAAAAAGAACATAGACAAATCACAAGCTGCCCAGCATAAGGGACTTACGCTGCCTCATCCTCAACATCAGAAAGGACAACCGAGCTCGGGTCGAACTCTTTATCTGGCTTCTCCATCAAGGGGTTGGGAAGGTTCTGCTCGGGCTGGTCCAGGTCAACCTCGATTCCATCCTTGTCATAATCGACCATCTTCCCATCCTCCACCCCGAACCCGGCAGAGGCGCCGACATACCGAATGCGGAGCCCTTGGTTCAGATGAAGAATTTGCTCCACTGCACTGGTAAAAATTTTACTCGCCACCCTCTCAAGATTGAAGTCTGACTCAGATGCGGCTACCTTATGTTTGAGAGCTTGAGCAGCCCTTCTCTTCAGCAAAGTCCTAACCTTCTCCACCTCAGCTAGGCCATCCTGCCGACCAGCCTCCCTAGCGTCCGCTCTCACTTAGGCCAAAGCTTCCTCGTGATTTTTTAGAAGCTCCTCCGTCTGTTGACGGTGCTTCCCTTCCAACTCGGCCAGTTTTTGCTCAACGGCATTTTCACCATTTTTCAGCTCCTCCACCTCGGCAGCCATAGCAGACCGAGCTTTCTTCTTGGCCGGTGACACTCTATCAGCCACATCGTCAGCGACTTCGGCCAGCACATTAAACATTGTTGTGGCCCTTTTCAGTTGACAACCCATATCCTCAGCTTTCTTTCTCCACTCAGCCCCCGACATCTTGATGAGAGCGTCTTTGACCGAGGTTTTAGCGAGGGTGGTCGGCGGCCTCGGAAGAGCATCAACTTTTGAGGGCGGAGTACCTGCAGCAAGGACTACCTCAGCGCTTGGACTCGGAGATTGAGGAGGAGGTGGGGCTATGATCACTGCAGGCGGATTTGGGTGAAGAGGAGCGGAATCGGTTGAGGTCGTCTCAGTGGAGACCTCGGCAGCCACCATTTCGTTGGAAGGGTTTTCGGACCTCTTCCTCTTCCGTGCATCCAGCACAGCCTTCACCGCCCTGGACGACATGTTCGACCAATGTTCTTCTGCAAACACAAAAGGATAAAGAGGAATTAATAAGAAAGCTGAGAGAAAATGTACAAGTATAAGAGAAAAAGTAACTACCAATTTTCGTCAAGACTTCGTTGTCAGGACACTGCATGAAAACACCAATATCAAGTTGGAATTTCTGAGCACGATATTCGGTCTGAAAATGGTGGGCCGTTACGGACTCGTCGGCATCCAAGGTTACACCCGACCACCTTTGCGGAGTGCTGGTATGGCGATTAAAGAACTCGGGGGTCCACTCCAAAGAGAACTTCGGTCCCATCTCGGACCGAAACCAAGGTAGCCCCATTCCAACGTACTTGTATTTAAAAAATCTTGGTTTAAAATGTTTCCAAGATTCGGTGAACATGCCGAACAGCCCACAGTGAGCTCGGGCCTTAGCCGATACCCAAAGGCGACCAGTGACCCCGTCCTTATTGCTGACGAACGGGTTGTACATCCACAAAAATAGCCGAACAGTGAATACCAAATTCTGGGTTCCGCAGTACCTTTGGAATGCTCGGAGAAACGACCAAGTATTGGGGTGAAGTTGGGAAGGAGCCAGTCCAAGCTCGTTTAAGACCCTCATTTCCAGATCGGTAAACGGGAGGATCACTCCGAGATTGTGAATCAAGTCGGCATAAAAGAAGAAGGAGTTATCGTCAGTTCGGCTGCATATCCTGTCATTTGCCGAACAGGGGAGTACTACGTAAGAGGTCCCGGTGGCATCCCCTGGGCAAGGCAACACGGCTCTCCTTACCTCAGCGAGCTGGTCCTCGAAACAAAGGCGGGACTGGATCCCTTTAGGCTCCACGTCGACCTACTCGTATTGGTCGGCATCAAACGGCGCAGGATAAAGCTTAGGTCGACTGACGCACTTCCTGGGTGGCATTTTACCTGTGGAAGAACAGGGGAGCTCGATATTAGTCCTACGGGTTACAAAAAATAACCCCCCAGAAAATCCCCTCGAAGTAGTTTCGAGAGGCGAGCATCTCCCCTCTACCACAGGTACCCCCCGTGCATACATTCCCTCTTTCTCCATCCTCTCGAAGTCGGCACGCTCCCTACCGTCAACAAACTCGGCCCAGGCGTACTGTCGTATCCACTCTCTCTTCTCCTCCCAGTCCCGAGGATAGATTACCTCAACGGGATCAACCTCCAGAACCCGCCTCTCATATCTCCGCCTATACTCCCTTCGGCGACGGAGCGCCTCGTCTACCTCCGTGGAGGAACAGGACGAGGAGGAAGAGTCGTCCTCCTCCTCACTACTGCTAGACGACAGGGAGACTACCCCAGCCCATTTCCTAAACCATTCCCTACTCATACTGAACCCAATCTACTCCTTTGGATTTCTGAAAAATGAAAACAGGAAACACAAATCAAAAACTCTCCAAAAATCCCAAAACACGCCCAACCCAAAGAAGGCCAAAACCCCAAGAACGATCCCTAGAATCAAAACATCCAAACCCAGAAAAACCTCAAACCCCAGCATTATTCCCCAAAATCAAAACCACAAAACCAAAGAAGAATACCCCAGTCCATAGAAACAAAAGAACAAAAATACTAACCCCTCCCATGTAAAACGCAAAACAGGAAGAATGGAAGAGAAACGATGAAGATGAAGAAATGGGAAAATAAGCATACCTGATGAATATAAACTTGGAGGAGAGAGCTTGCAAGATCAAACAAGATTCACTGTTGAGGGTTTGGAGAGAAGAAAGTGCAGCAGAAAAATAGAATAACTTGGTGTTGAAGGGAAGAAAGTAGAAGTTACAGAGCAGATTCGACAAGAAGCACTGGAAATGGTGCGATTTCAGACGGTTTCAAGTGGAAAGGGGAGCGGTTTCGAAGAGGGAGTATCTGGTAGAAAGAGAAAGACGAACAGTTTGGTCAAAGTAGGAGAAGAGAAACCGTTTTCCCTCCATTTTTGAAATCTGGGCCTGGTCCAAAAGACCCAACCCAACATGAGGCCACACACAATGAGACACGTGGCGCATAAATAGCTGGAATCACTGACCTCGAGCAATGTCGGAATAATGGCGACGCTTCGTTAGGTACGATTTCTGACACGTGTCAAATCTGGAAAAAGCAATCATCACTTCGGAGCAAGTGAGAGGATAGCTGACAAACCTGCCCCGTCATAGTGAAAGGATGTCAGAAACAGCTGGATCCAACTATCGGCAGCACACCGTCCGAACTCCCAAGAACCTCGGAGCAAGGCTCAAATAGCCTTGACCAAGCTGGGGGGCTTATGTGGTGGACTTGGGGAAAGGACCTAAACCAAGACCTCGGAACAAGGCTCAGATAGCCTTGACCGAGCTAGGGGGCTTATGTGGTGAACTCGGCCTAGCCGAGGTCCTCAGACCCCTTGCCGAAGGCCTCACGGCCCTATAAGAAGCCCTCTGTGTGCTGCGCCGAGCTAAAGGCTCAACGGCCGAACAGATACCAGATACGGGCCGACCTCATACTCCTACCCAGGTCCGACTTCCCTGTCCAACACCTCCCAGAGTCCGACACCTCCCAGAGTTCGACACCAAGGACAGGATGACGTGTCTCACCTTATCCACAAGGACAGCTCATCCACTCATAGCTCAGTACAGGCTGGCCCTACTTGGGCCTAAAGCAAGCCCATTAGGGCAACCAGCTCCCCCCTATAAGTAGCTCCGTACTACATGGGGCTCAGGTACGTCCTCTAACCCTAATTATCACCCCCACACACCAGTGATTAGGGTTACTTCTTGGCTCTTCCCTTAGCCACCAGAGGACTCCCACCAAACATCACACAGAAACCCTAGACTGAGGCTCCTTCGAAGGTCTTCTTCCCTAACCCTTGGAGGACCTCACCGTCTAGGACATCACAAGTGGGAGCATCTTTTGAGTTAAAGCTTTAGGAGTTACAAAAAGTCACATTAATACTCATGCATGTTCCAAAGAGAGTGAATTAAATTTGCTGACTCATATTGAGATGGGGGGGGGACGTATTTCAGCAGCAAAATGGGGGGAGAATACATTTCTCACTTCATCTATAAATAGGTACTTAGTTTCACCATCTCTTCACACACATTACAAGCACTTTAAAAAAAATCCTAAGAAGAAGTAGAGAGAGAGGGACGATTTGGCTTAGGAAGGAGGGAGGATTTGCTTTGTCACTTGAAGTTTTCTTTAAAGCTTAAGGAGTAGAGGTAACCCAAAATCACTTATTTATGTAATCTCTTTTTAAGTTGTTTTGTTTTTATTATTGTTGAGTAAAAACTTCTAAATTCTTCTATAGCTAAGTTCTAAATTTTCATTTTCATTTTAAAGTTATTATGGAATATGTGATATTGTTCTTGAGTCATATGAATTAAGGATGAGAAAAGGGACACAAAAAAGGGTGTTTAAAGGGATTTATCTCCCCTTTTCTTTAATTCTTAAGATGACTGAAATTTTGATGAGTATGATTAATTTAATTTCTGGGTTTATTGTATTTCTTAGATCATATGAATTATAGAAAATTTTGTATGAACAAATAAGTTTTTATTCTTTGTCTTTTAATTGTTTTTGTTTCTTTGTATTAAGGAATAAATAAGAAATAAGTAAATAACAATGGAAAATATAATTTCTAGTATATGTATATATATATATATAGACCGTGGCATATATTAGAAGAATTGATGGTTGATTTGTGCATTTTGATATATGAATTGTATTGTTGTTTAATAAAATAAAAGAGAATGAAAATAAATAAGAGAATTAAAATGGATTTTATTTTTATTTTCTGATTCTGGACCGTGTGTAATTATATATATATATATATATATATATATATTTATATTTATATTATATGGTAATTGTTGTTATTTCATGTGTATTTGAGAATAAAGAACAAATAAGTGTTTTCCTTAAAGTAAAATGAAATGAAAATGATTTGTGAAAAAGGGAACTAAAAATAATTTTTGGGAAATAAAATAATTCTGGAAATTTTTGGTATTCTTAAAGTGTAGGAAATTGTATTTTATGGAAATTTTATTTAATTTTTATTTGATTGTATTTGATTCTCTTTTTGTTTGGATTTAAGTTAAATAAGAACGATGAATTAGGATAATAAACAAAATTGAAATTTTCTGGAAATATAAAAAATATAATAGGCCGTGAGGCCTATGGTCTTTTCTTTAAAATAATTTTTGTAATTTTTTTGTTATTTGATGTGTAATTAAATTGTAGTTTATTGTTTAAAAGAAATAGAACCAAATGGTAGTTGTTATAAATTTATAAGAGCATGTATTTTTGGATGATTATATGAGTAAGTGGTTGATGTGATTGAAGATGTTATTTACTGGAAAATGTGAGTTCTTCCTTAAAGAGATCTATTTTATATTTTGTAAATGGTTAAAACTCTTATTTTAAGTATATAAAGTGATGTAATTATATTATATAGATGTTTTAAGAATTAAAAATGCTTTTCCTAATTTTCTAAGTGCTGGTTGAATTTTAGGAGAAAAGAAATTAAGTTAATTGAATTTTTCTAATTGATTTGATGATTGTTTTAGTATGTTTATGGAATGAATTACATGTTTTCATGGAAAAGATTAATTCTGAAAATTTAATTTTTATTTCTGGAAATTTAATTTTTATTCTGGAAAATTAATTAGTCAAGACCCCAAATGATTATTTGTAAGAGTATTAGTAGTACTTATTTTGTATGTGCAAATATAATGTAGAAACAAATAGAAATGAGTAGTTTTGATTGATTAAAGTGATTTAAAAAAAATATTAAGTTGCTGTCCAGAATTTATAATTAATGAAAAAGTAATATTTTATTAGAAATAATAGTATTTTAAAGTTTGGCATAAGTAGGAATTGTGTATAATTGTTGTGGATTGTTTTACTTGAACTTCTTGAATTAATGCAACTTTTTCAGTGGCTGTACAACAGATGCAAATATTTTATTTAGTTTAATTTTAGTCATTTTATTATAGTAGAAGTTGTAATAAGAATTTAGGAAAAAAACGGCATGTGTTTTCGACTCTCTGTTTAAGAGAAAATGAATTTCTAAGTTTGAGTATGCATGCTGTCCAAAAATGTGAATATATAATATTTAAATGTCAAGTAGATAATAGGACTTGTATGTGATGTATAGGAAAAAGTAGATTAATTTTTAGAGTTATAGTTTAAGTGAAAAATGAGTTTAAAGTTTGTATGTGAGTACTGTACAACTTTGATAAATTGATTTAAGTAATTCTAAAAATGAGTTTGAATTAATGTGTGTGTGTGTATATATTGGGGTATGAGTATCATGTTGATAATTTTACTGGTATAAAAGAGTTTGTATATTGATAAATGCTTTTCTATCTCTAAGTAATTTAGGTGTAACTATAAGGACTAAAATAATTCATGTATGGCTTTTATAATGTTTAAATTGTCTTTTGAAGTATTATAAGAATTAGGACATCTATGTTAGTCAAAATGTAAAAAATATGTTTGAGTGTTTGTTTATGTATAAGTGTGTGAAGGTGGTAGTTGTTATATAAGCATTATAGTGTGGTTTTCATGAAAATAAAAATGTATTCTTAAAGGTTTTCGAGTATTGGAGTGATTTGTAAATTATGCTTTGTAAAAAGAATTTCTTGATTTCTAAAAGGAATTGTTTTAAGTTATCTATTGCCTTAAAAAGGGTTTCTGTTTTAAAAAGGGATTTCTGTTTTAAGGCACTTTGGTACTTCGGGTTTAGTCCTTACATTAGTGAATAGATAGTATAAGGTACTTGCTTGATATTGATTGTATGTCGTTCATCGTTTAAGAAATAAAGGGAATTAAAAGTGAACGAGTTGTTGGAACTGTGGACGCAAAGGTTGAAAACAGAGTAAGCATGGATCCCAGGTGAGAGAGCAACCTTCCTAAGACATAATGGCACTGAGGTAGCATTAGGGCGTTCATCTCAAAGGTCGGAACTAGGAATCTTTAGGTTGAGTAGTAAGACGGCAAATGTGTGTGTGTTCCGCCGTCCTTACGAAAAATACGATTCCTCAATATTATGTCTGTTAATAATTGTTATATCATGTTGTATATTCTGAAGTTGTATATGGTATATTGCCTTAATGATTTTGGAGATGATAAAATGATAAGTGATGAGTTAACAAATATGATGGGATTATTTTTGAGATAATGATTTATCCTATGGAAGTGTGCTCAATGTATATTGAATTGTTGATCCTATGAAAAAGACTTGAAATATGTGGAAGTATTATTGTGAAAATAAATTATGAGAAATGATTATTTGAGAATCGTTGTTAGTGTACAGTGGTGGTGCGAGCGGCACAATGACTTTATTATATCCCTTTAAGTGACTAGCCACGTGAATGACTGTGCCATGGTTTAAGTCTTGTGGAATCCACTGTACTATATGGAGGTGTTTGCTATTACCCTTAGAGGTCGAGGCCCGTTAGAAGCGAGGCTTAGAATGGGTCGACCAAACTAGGTTAATAAAAGACTTAAAAGACTTAAAAGACTCTAAGCTTAAAATCCTTTCTAACTACGTTGAGAGAGAAGTAGTGGAGAGGAAAGATACCGTATACTTGGAGGTCGTGCATCCCTCCAAGTGGTGATTGTGATAGGGGAGGGTAATGACGGTGACTCGTCAAGAAGCCTATGAGCGCTTCCCTAGGCGGGACGATGCTGCAATGATCAAGGTCACCTGCTGGGAGTTGATCGTAGCGAGGACTGCACGTACAACTAGGGATAGAGCTGTCGCCCCCTTGAGCAAATCTTAGATGGTGTAGAGGGAATCTGAACAAGGCTAAAAGTCACTGATTTTTTTACGACGATCATGGCGGTTGGCCATATTGATGGTTCCAACATGGCGGATCTCGAGTTGTTTACTATGTTTTGTTTGCTGGCCAACATGCGTGGTTTCAGTTGGTACGTACCCTTTGACTTCGATGCCTGTGTGGTTAGGATTCCTGTGTGTCCCATCTGCTTTCCGAACTAGGTTGCGGTTGGATATTGAAGGAGGAGATGTATCGTGTGTGCTAATCCACCCTTACCTCAATGATTTCCCTCCCTAAATCATTGATGGTTGTGAAAAGACTTAGTGGAAAGTTATGAGTATGGAACACTTGAATAATGAGATTAAATTTTGATGATATGATAACGATAACGTAGTAATGTTATGATTATGGTGAACCCATGATAACTATGAGATGTTAATGGGATAATGTTATAATGTAAAGCTTATGTTTTGTTAAAGTTGTATGTGTGTGAGTTCTAATGTGATCCCTTAGAGTAAGTCCATGCCGTCGGCGACTATTTCGTCCGGATCGTTGACTCTCTCTCTTCTTTCCTTTCCCTGTGGACATTGGGGACAATGTTCACAGATGTCAGATCATGTAGCATTTCAAGTGATGGTTTCTTAAGTTGGAAGATGATCGTGAGATGAAGTATATTTATAAGAAGGATGCAAAAGCGGCAAGCCGAGGAATCTTTCAGATACTTGTGATGGAGGATAGCAATGAAAAATAGTAGTCTAAGTTAGTAGATCCCTTATTTTGTATTCCATCTTTGGATGGATAGGACATGATTACTCTATCCCGAATGTAACCCCTGTTGTAATAAATGATTATTTGAAATGAAATAAAAGAAGTTTCTTTTGTTATATATTATGTTCATAAAGTAATTAAACTATTTTTCCGCAAGTTAACCATCGACTAAGTATGACATTGAGAAAATGAGTTTTTGTAAATGTGTTGGATGGTAACATCTCTTTTTGGAAATAGAATTTTATGACGCGAGTCTAAGCACTCAAAACATTTTTGTAAACCAAATGAATCAAATTGTATTTATGAAAACCTTTTTGTAAAAGAATTAAACTGAATTGATTTTGATAATGTTATAAAAAAAATGGCGCAAATTTTTAGTGAAAATTCTAAGTCCAAATTGGGGTGTTACATTTAGTGGTATCAGAGCGATGGTTGTCCTTAGTGGCCTTAAGCATAGCCTTATATGCTTTCCTTGTGTGACTCTGGTTGTGTTTGTTGGTGTCTGGTTTTAGTTTTAGAGTAAACTAAGAGTTAGAGTTGATGGAGATGCATGGATGTTTTGCAAGTCTGGCTAGTCAAGGCAATAGAGGCAACGATACAAACCCTGAATTTCAAAGAGGCCTAAGGTTAGGATTGCAGATAGCTTTCCGCATTTGGAGTTTCCTAAGTTTGGATCGGAAACAGGACAAGGCGACTCGTTGGTAGGAGAATTGAGTTCAAGTCAAGACATTACTCTACTTCGTTTCGATTTTTGAAAAGAACCCAATCACCCTTTCGTATGATTATTGAACTTGATTTTCGCATTTTGGCGATGATTGACCCTTCAAACTAAAAAGACTTCCTGTTTATCAGAAAATACCCAGCCTAATGACCACATTTCCTTCAAATTATTCGACCAAATGCCAAATTTCAGTAAAATTCAAAGATTCTTTTCCCGAATTTTCGTGATTAAAACATAATCCTACCATATAAAGTTATGAAGGAAGTAACATTTGTATGCATAGCACATGAATTTTAGGAGGCTGAAGGGGCAAGGTAATAGTACGGTTATGTGAAATCTTAGGAATATTGGGAATATTGGTTTAAAGTCGGTCCTTAGGTGGTACTAAGAAGGAAAATTAGTGAGTGAAAAGTCGGGTAGTTAGAAAGTAATCACAGTCTTAGGGTGGACTTTGATATAAGGTGGTGTAATAGATAGTATAAGCTTGATCAAAGTTGAGGAGCAAAAGGTTAAGTAAAGTCTATGTTATAAGAGCATAGTAACAAGTGTCGTGTAACGTAAGTAGTGTGAAAGTAAGTAGTAACTCAGCCGGTGATTATGGTTTTGATATGCATACAAGAAATTACTTCTGGATTGGCACCAAATTCGAAAATAAACTGTCCTTAGCAAGTCCCTTACGTAAAGTACCAAAATCCCTTATAAATAATTCATACCCACTTTCCTTTAATGCTTCTAATCTGGTCAAACAAAATTTTTGAGACACAATGATTGTTTGTTGCCTACCCTTGAACTTGACTCAATTCAGCTCCCGCGCGGCATTACGTCAAAGGCTGACCAGTAAAAGAGTAGTGATCAATGAAGACATCGAAGGAAGAATATATCCTCGAAAGAAGTAAATGACAAGTGAAGAGTCGCGAGAATGTTTGAATAACCTTATGTGTTTCCTTGCTTGTTTTTGTTTGTATTTCTCGGGGACGAGAAATCTCTAAGTTTGGGAGGATTGTGAGACCCGCAATTTTACCCAATTTATTTAAATTATAATATTTATATTTTTTCTTTTATTTTATTTGGTGATATTTATTTTAAGAATAAATTAATGGTATTTGTTATTAAAAATTGGTTTTGGTTATATAATTATATATGTGTGGCGTTAATACATATATATATGCATATAATTATAAATTTTTATAAGAAAATTATTTTTGGGATAGAAATAATTAAGTAAATATATTTTTATCTTATAAAAATAATTTTGAGGTAATTTTATTAGTGTTTTGATAGAAATGTGCATTTTTCAAGTTATAGTGTTTTAACTTAGAAAATCCATATTTTTTAAACCGTACGTCGAAAAATTACAAATGATATGTCAAAACGACCGTATCGAAACATAGATTATGAAAATATAAAGCTTTGATTTTTATTTTGGTACTTTCGAAATTTTATCACTGTTACAGTACTGAACGAATTTTTGAATAGTAAGAGAAAATGTGTGATTTTAATGCATTAAATGATCCTTTGACTCAAGTGTATTTTATTTTGAAAACAAAATACTTTTCTGAGGTTTTATATTGGAATAATATTTAAATAAAATATATTTTCGTATTTTCTTATTTACAAAAGCTTATGAATTGCATTTTTGAAGGAAATGATCTTACGACTTCAAAAATTCATAACTTTCAAACCGTAAGTCCAAAAATTATAAACTTTATATGAAAATGATCGTATTGAAATATAGTATCTGAATATGCGAAAATAGAATTTTTATTTTGGCATTTACAAAAAGTACTGTACAGTAGGTAGAAAATCGAATTTTGGTAATTTTAATTAAAAAAAATTATTTTGGGGCATAAAATAATTTAATGGACTATAAAATATTTTTATTGGTATATTTAAATATTTATCTTAGTGATGTTTGACTGCACAGTCCCTATCTAAGTATTTTCTTAATTTTTTTCCGATTTATTTAAAATAATAGTTTAATATGATTGGTTAATAGTGAAGGCACCTCCAAAAGGAAACAATGGAAAATTTTATCTTCTTTTTTTTATAAGTGCCGTCCAAATCAAGAGGGAGAGAGGGGGATGTATTTTCTGAAAATTAGTGGGAGCATCTTTTGAGTTAAAGCTTTAGGAGTTACAAAAAAGTCACATTAATACTCATGCATGTTCCAAAGAGAGTGAATTAAATTTGTTGACTCATATTGAGGGGGGGGGGACGTATTTCAGCAGCAAAATGGGGGGAGAATACATTTCTCACTTCATCTAAAAATAGGTACTTAGTTTCATCATCTCTTCACACACATTACAAGCACTTTGAAAAAAAAAATCCTAAGAAGAAGTAGAGAGAGAGGGATGAATTGGCTTAGGAAGGAGGGAGGATTTGCTTTGTCACTTGAAGTTTTCTTTAAAGTTTAAGGAGTAGAGGTAACCCAAAATCACTTATTTATGTAATCTCTTTTTAAGTTGTTTTGTTTTTATTATTGTTGAGTAAAAACTTCTAAATTCTTCTATAGCTAAGTTCTAAATTTTCCTTTTCATTTTAAAGTTATTATTGAATATGTGATATTGTTCTTGAGTCATATGAATTAAGGATGAGAAAAGGGACACAAAAAAGGTTGTTTAAAGGGATTTATCTCCCCTTTTCTTTAATTCTTAAGATGGCTGAAATTTTGATGAGTATGATTAATTTAATTTCTGGGTTTATTGTATTTCTTAGATCATATGAATTATAGAAAATTTTGTATGAACAAATAAGTTTTTATTCTTTGTCTTTTAATTGTTTTTGTTTCTTTGTATTAAGGAATAAATAAGAAATAAGTAAATAACAATGGAAAATATAATTTCTAGTATATGTATATATATAGGCCGTGGCATATATTAGAAGAATTGATGGTTGATTTGTGCATTTTGATATATGAATTGTATTGTTGTTTAATAAAATAAAAGAGAATGAAAATAAATAAGAGAATTAAAATGGATTTTATTTTTATTTTCTGATTCTGGACCGTGTGTAATTATATATATATATATATATATATATATATATATTTATATTATATGGTAATTGTTGTTATTTCATGTGTATTTGAGAATAAAGAACAAATAAGTGTTTTCCTTAAAGTAAAATGAAATGAAAATGATTTGTGAAAAAGGGAACTAAAAATAATTTTTTGGAAATAAAATAATTCAGGAAATTTTTGGTATTCTTAAAGTGTAGGAAATTGTATTTTATGGAAATTTTATTTAATTTTTATTTGATTGTATTTGATTCTCTTTTTGTTTGGATTTAAGTTAAATAAGAACAATGAATTAGGATAATAAACAAAAATGAAATTTTATGGAAATATAAAAAATATAATAAGCCGTGAGGCCTATGGTCTTTTCTTTAAAATAATTTTTGTAATTTGTTTGTTATTTGATGTGTAATTAAATTGTAGTTTATTGTTTAAAAGAAATAGAACCAAATGGTAGTTGTTATAAATTTATAAGAGCATGTATTTTTGGATGATTATATGAGTAAGTGGTTGATGTGATTGAAGATGTTATTTACTGGAAAATGTGAGTTCTTCCTTAAAGAGATCTATTTTATATTTTGTAAATGATTAAAACTCTTATTTTAAGTATATAAAGTGATGTAATTATATTATATAGATGTTTTAAGAATTAAAAATGCTTTTCCTAATTTTCTAAGTGCTGGTTGAATTTTAGGAGAAAAGAAATTAAGTTAATTGAATTTTTCTAATTGATTTTATGATTGTTTTAGTTTGTCTATGGAATGAATTACATGTTTTTATGGAAAAGATTAATTCTGAAAATTTAATTTTTATTTCTGGAAATTTAATTTTTATTCTGGAAAATTAATTAGTCAAGACCCCAAATGATTATTTGTAAGAGTATTAGTAGTACTTAGTTTGTATGTGCAAATATAATGTAGAAACAAATAGATCAGAAATGAGTAGTTTTGATTGATTAAAGTGATTTACAAAAAAAAATATTAAGTTGCTGTCCAGAATTTATATTTAATGAAAAAGTAATATTTTATTAGAAATAATAGTATTTTAAAGTCTTTGGCATAAGTAGGAATTGTGTATAATTGTTGTGGATTGTTTTACTTGAACTTCTTGAATTAATACAACTTTTTCAGTGGCTGTACAGCAGATGCAAATATTTTATTTAGTTTAATTTTAGTTATTTTATTATAGTAGAAGTTGTAATAAGAATTTAGGAAAAAACGGCATGTGTTTTCGACTCTCTGTTTAAGAGAAAATGAATTTCTAAGTTTGAGTATGCATGCTGTCCAAAAATGTGAATATATAATATTTAAATGTCAAGTAGATAATATGACTTGTATGTGATGTATAGGAAAAAGTAGATTAATTTTTAGAGTTATAGTTTAAGAGAAAAATGAGTTTAAAGTTTGTATGTGAGTACTGTACAACTTTGATAAATTGATTTAAGTAATTCTAAATGATTTTGAATTAATGTGCGTGTGTGTATATATTGGGGTATGAGTATCATGTTGATAATTTTACTGGTATAAAAGAGTTTGTATATTGATAAATGCTTTTCTATCAATAAGTAATTTAGGTGTAACTGTAAGGACTAAAATAATTCATGTATGGCTTTTATAATATTTGAATTGTCTTTTGAAGTATTATAAGAATTAGGACATCTATGTTAGTCAAAATGTAAAAATATGTTTGAGTGTTTGTTTATGTATAAGTGTGTGAAGGTGGTAGTTGTTATATAAGCATTATAGTGTGGTTTTCATGGAAATAAAAATGTATTCTTAAAGATTTTCGAGTATTGGAGTGATTTGTAAATTATGCTTTGTAAAAAGAATTTCTTGATTTCTAAAAGGAATTGTTTTAAGTTATCTATTGCCTTAAAAAGGGTTTCTGTTTTAAAAAGGGATTTCTGTTTTAAGGCACTTTGGTACTTCGGGTTTAGTCCTTACATTAGTGAATAGATAGTATAAGGTACTTGCTTGATATTGATTGTATGTCGTTCATCGTTTAAGAAATAAAGGGAATTAAAAGTGAACGAGCTGTTGGAACTGTGGACGCAAAGGTTGAAAACAAAGTAAGCATGGACCCCAGGTGAGAGAGCAACCTTCCTAAGACATAATGGCACTGAGGTAGCATTAGGGCGTTCCGTATCGGTCGGAACTAGGAATCTATAGGTTAAGTAGTAAGACGGCAAATGTGTGTGTTCTGCCGTCCTTACGAAAAATACGATTCCTCAATATTATGTCTGTTAATAATTGTTATATCATGTTGTATATTCTGAAGTTGTATATGGTATATTGCCTTAATGATTTTGGAGATGATAAAATGATAAGTGATGAGAGAACAAATATGTTGGGATTATTTTTGAGATAATGATTTATCCTATGGAAGTGTGCTCAATGTATATTGAATTGTTGATCCTATGAAAAAGACTTGAAATATGTGGAAGTATTATTGTGAAAATAAATTATGAGAAATGATTATTTGAGAATCGTTGTTAGTGTACAGTGATGGTGCGAGCGGCACAATGACTTTATTATATCCCTTTAAGTGACTAGCCACGTGAATGACTGTGCCGTGGTTTAAGTCTTGTGGAATCCACTGTACTATAGGGAGGTGTTTGCTATTACCCTTAGAGGTCGAGGCCCGTTAGAAGCGAGGCTTAGAATGGGTCGACCAAACTAGGTTAATAAAAGACTTAAAAGACTTAAAAGACTCTAAGCTTAAAATCCTTTCTAACTACGTTGAGAGAGAAGTAGTGGAGAGGAAAGATACCGTATACTTAGAGGTCGTGCATCCCACCAAGTGGTGATTGTGATAGGGGAGGGTAATGACGGTGACTCGTCAAGAAGCCTATGAGAGCTTCCCTAGGCGGGACGATGCTGCAATGATCAAGGTCACCTGCTGGGAGTTGATCGTAGCGAGGACTGCACGTACAACTAGGGATAGAGCTGTCGCCCCCTTGAGCAAATCTTAGATGGTGTAGAGGGAATCTGAACAAGGCTAAAAGTCACTGATTTTTTTACGACGATCATGGCGGTTGGCCATATTGATGGTTCCAACATGGCGGATCTCGAGTTGTTTACTATGTTTTGTTTGCTGGTCAACATGCGTGGTTTCAGCTGGTACGTACCCTTTGACTTCGATGCCTGTGTGGTTAGGATTCCTGTGCGTCCCATCTGCTTTCCGAACTAGGTTGCGGTTGGATATTGAAGGAGGAGATGTATCGTGTGTGCTAATCCACCCTTACCTCAATGATTTCCCTCCCTAAATCATTGATGGTTGTGAAAAGACTTAGTGGAAAGTTATGAGTATGGAACACTTGAATAATGAGATTAAATTTTGATGATATGATAAGGATAACGTAGTAATGTTATGATTATGGTGAACCCATGATAACTATGAGATGTTAATGGGATAATGTTATAATGTAAAGCTTATGCTTTGTTAAAGTTGTATGTGTGTGAGTTCTAATGTGATCCCTTAGAGTAAGTCCATGCCGTCGGCGACTATTTCGTCCGGATCGTTGACTCTCTCTCTTCTTTCCTTTCCCTGTGGACATTAGGGACAATGTTCACAGATGTCAGATCATGTAGCATTTCAAGTGATGGTTTCTTAAGTTGGAAGATGATCGTGAGATGAAGTATATTTATAAGGAGGATGCAAAAGCGGCAAACCGAGGAATCTTTCAGATACTTGTGATGGAGGATAGCAATGAAAAATAGTAGTCTAAGTTAGTAGATCCCTTATTTTGTATTCCATCTTTGGATGGATAGTGTAACATCCCTGAATTTTAGTTCCCGAATAATGTTATGCTTTGTTATATTAATGCTTTGCCTTATCTTGATGTGTTAGAGCTTAATCTTGTTTAGATAGCAAATCGTGATTAGGGTTAGATCAAACCCAATCTATTAGGTTTAGACTTGCGTGGTTTTAAGTTGATTTGGTTTAGTTAGCTAATGGTTGGTTTAGAGTTAGATTAGCTTGGTTAATGAATGGCTTAAGGGTTAAGTGGATTAGATTAAGCATAAGCAACCAAATGGGCCTTGTGAGTGGTGTTGGGCCATGAGTATGTGTAGGGCCTTGTGTGTGCAACTGTATGGTCGTGGCATGTGTGTGTATGTGCAAAACCGTGTGGTGTGTGTGTATGGAGTGAAATTTGTGTGTTGCATGAAGAAAGTGAGGTGTCAACCTCACATTTCATGCATGTTGGTCAAACATTAGGTGGCAACACGATATTTCCTTCCTTGCATGAAGTAGTGAGGTATCCACACCAAAACTCACCCTTATGCCACCTTACCTCTTCACCTTTGACCATAAGTTTTATAAAAGTGACCTTGTGTTGATGGGCATCATTTTGTTTTCCTTTTCTTCATGCCATCTTCACACCACTTTCCTCTTCTTCTTTTCCAAGAGGCCTCACGGCCAACACCTCCACCACCCTCATCCTAACCTTTTCTTCCATTAAAACCAAGAAAACCTTACATACCCTAAGCCTAGATCATGAATATCCAACATGCATGAGTGATTGAAGCTTAGAAGTGTCAATTCAACCCTTCCTTTCTCTTGAGGAGCTCACGGCCTCACCCCACCATCACCCTTAATCAACCTAAACACTTACCAAACACAAGAAACTTTGGCATGTTCATACCCTAGATAATGAATATGCCACTTGATTGAAGATTGTGTTGAAGAAATTTCAACCAAGACATAAACAAACCTCACGGCCAAACCTTGTTCAAGGCATTAGGATCTATGGCTTGGTAGATCAAGAGGAGTCTTAGAGTCTTAGAAGCTTGGGATCAAATTTCAAGTATCTAAGGAGGGAGTGTTGCTCACGGTTTTGGTGAGAAAGAGGGCCAAAGGTTCTAAGTCATTTTTAGTGTCTTCAAGAGGTAAGAGAGAAGCTTACACAATTGCTAGAATAAGTCTTAAGCTTAGAATTAGGGTGAGTCACCATGAGACTCAAGGGCACTAGTTAGATTCGGTTTTGGGCTTGGAGGCCGAGTTTGATGAGTTTTGATATGTGATTGTTTAATGTTTCTATGCTGAATTATGGATATGTTATGTGTTGTTGAGTAATTCCATAGATTATGTGGTTCATGGAATGTTTAGACATTAAATGTTTGATGCTGAATTTTATGACCATGTTTAGTATTGATGAATGATTGCTTTTGTGAATACCATATGTTTATGCTGAATTTTGTGAATATGGTTGTGTTGATGAGAAGTTTCATATGTTATGTGATTAATGGAATAATTAGACCCTTGGATGAACCCAAGCTTAAGGGTGGCCGTATGGATCCTAGTGAACTAGGCAACCAAAGTGTTAATTAAATCTAGTCTTAGATAACTAAATAGCACTTGAACCTAATTAAGTTTAACCTAATCCTTGATTAGTCAACTAATCCAAGATTAGTTGGACTGAATCCGAACTTAGTGACCCTAATCCTTGATTAGCAACCTTAAACCCTGATTAGTCAACTAATCCAAGATTAGTTAGACTTAATCCTTGATTAGTAACCTTAAACCATAGTTAGTCAACTAATCCAAGATTAGTTAGACTTAATCCTTGATTAATAACCTTAAACCATAATTAGTCAACTAATCCAAGATTAGTTAGACTTAATCCTTTATTAGTAACCTTAAACCATAATTAGTCAACTAATCCAAGATTAGTTAGACTTAATCCTTGATTAGTAACCTTAATTCCCTAATTAGTCAACTAATCCACAATTAGTTGGACCTAATCCATGATTAGCCGGATTTAATTCGAGATTAGTCAATCAAGTCAGACTTAATTCACGATTAGTGAGACTAAACTCCTGATTAGTGAGATTTAGTCCAAGATTAGTGGACTTAGTCCATGATTAGTCAACTGAAGTCAGTTAAACCTAGTCTTAAGTGATTAGGACTCACTTAACCGAAGTCCTAAGTAATTAGGACCTACTTATCCCAAGCTTTAGTCACTCAAGGTGACTTAGGTCAAGTAAACAATGGGACTTTGTCTAGATACTCAGACATTAGCTTGACCTAGACTTAGTATGACTCTGCTATGTCATCTGTATACTTAGACACTTGTGTATACCTGCTGAATGCTTATGATTAGCTGATACGAATAGGTATGCATCCCTGATGAACTAATGCCGAATGATTATGACATAGTGGGACTAATTATAAACCTGGAACTTGAACATGTGCATGATAACCTAGGGTTGCAAGAGTTGCATTGATATCATACATGACATGAGCTAGGTTATCAGACCAGTCCCAATCTGAGGAACACCTACGCTAGTGGAAACACTGTAAGTCGTGTCTTTTACGCTGGTGGAAACACCGTAAGTCGTGCCTTTTCTACACAGGTGAACCTGTGAACCGTTTCTGTAACTGAACTTGATATTTTATGAAAGCATGCACAGGGTTCACTGTAAGTCGTGCCGTTTACGCTGGTGGACGCACTGTAAGTCGTGCCATTTACGCTGGTGGAAACACTGTAAGTCATGCCGTTTACGCTGTGGAAACGCTGTAAGTCGTGCCATTTACGCTGGTGGAAACATTGTAAGTCGTGCCTTTTACTCTGGTGGAAACACTGTAAGTCGTGCCATTTACGCTGGTGGAAACACTGTAAGTCGTGCCGTTTACGCCGGTGGAAACACTGTAAGTCGTGCCGTTTACGCTGGCAGACGTGCCGTAAGCCGTGCCGCGTTTTGAACGCACCGTTCCTCAGATCTGGACCCGGTGGACAAAGAGGCCTCAGAGTTGGAGAACATGTACATGCATCATGCCACTTATCTTGAAAGATAATAACTAAACTGGAGTTTGCTCATATGTATATGCATTATTGCACTGGTGATTGCTGCTGTTATCTGGTTGTGAATGTTAGGGCTTAGGCTTATTCGATAATGCGACTGTGTTAGGCTTACTCTCCTGCCCTTTTAGGTGACAGCCAGATGCCTGCTTTGCATCGAGATTCGCCCGCTCCTTGACGGCTTTTGGGAGTATCGGGATCACCGGGCTGTTTTGAGGGTGAAGTAGAGATCACTCTCTACCATCCCAATCCCGTAGTTCGCTTTTGTCCTCGTAGGTTTTGTGGGACGAAACCGGTGATCTCTGACTATGGAATAGCTGCAGTGGACCAGTGACCAGCTCTGATGATACCCTTTCTTTTTGAGTTTTATGTTTTGTAAATGTTCTTTTGGTGAGGTATTGTCAGAGTGTTTTATTTCCAATGGACTTGTAACTATTTTGTATCAGACCTTTTATGACTTATTATCTACAACTAAGGTTCACTTCACGCATTTAAATATTCCGCTTGCTTTTAATAAGTTTTGAAATCCGGTATTGATCATTTTTATTTTAAAAGCACTCGCAATTGAGGGACTAAAGGTTTCATTTATGAAAATAATATTTATTGCGAAAACCCTCGACTGCTTTCCAATTCCTTTTAACTTGTCGGATTTCAATTCTTTGATTTTACTTACCAATCAAGTGTTTTAAAAGAAAAAATTTTCCACCCTAATTTTTGAAAACTATACAAGTCCAAATTAATCGAGCGAAAAACCTTTTCGTATTGAGCGCGTTACAAATAGGACATGATTACTCTATCCCGAATGTAACCCCTGTTGTAATAAATGATTATTTGAAATGAAATAAAAGAAGTTTCTTTTGTTATATATTATGTTCATAAAGTAATTAAACTATTTTTCCGCAAGTTAACCATCGACTAAGTATGACATTGAGAAAATGAGTTTTTGGAAATGTGTTGGATGGTAACATCTCTTTTTGGAAATAGAATTTTATGACGCGAGTCTAAGCACCCAAAACATTTTTGTAAACCAAATGAATCAAATTGTATTTATGAAAACCTTTTTGTAAAAGAATTAAACTGAATTGATTTTGATAATGTTATAAAAAAAATGGCGCAAATTTTTAGTGAAAATTCTAAGTCCAAATTAGGGTGTTACAAGGAAGACCACTCATATTGTACCTAACAGTACTAACATAGAAATCACAATAAAAAAACTTTCTTAATAACAAAAAATAGGAAAATCATGTTAAAAGAAACTTACATGCAAAAGAAAATTTTCGTGAGTCTGGTACTTTGTGCAATGAAGTAGCGTAGTGATTCTGATAATAATCTTCTTGCTTAATAATATGAATTTTTCCTTTTGTGCAATGAAGTATTGCATTGATTCCGATAGTTTGTATTTTTAAACGAATTGATGCTTTGTCGAAAGGGTATTAAAATTAAAAAATAAACAAGTGTTTTGTTGAAAGGGTATTTAATAGTGCACCATTTTAATACAAAACATTGCATTGATACATTAGTATTTTTTTTAAAAATTTGTAAATATTCAGGACACGTGGCATGCTTCATTACCTTTTATTTCCTCAACTTTTGATGTGGGAGTCCCATTGTGTGAGAAATTTTCTGGTTGCAAAGAATAGACTCAAAAATATAATTTAGAGTTTGATATTCGTAATCTAAACTTAGCCTATGACAGAAATAATTGGAAGGTAATCAAAAGGATGATTAAGTAAAAGCTATCAAATACTCTTGAGGTATATTTTTGTTGTTAGACATAGCCATGAGTGATGGTACGTCAAATCATAAAATATTATTATTCGTTCTTAAAAATAAGAAAAATATGTCACGACATGTTCGACAATGGAAAATTGGAAGATGACCGGAATGACAGTTACATAAATTCTATTCAATATTCTTGAAGAATACTTTTGTTGTTAGATTTAATCAAGAGTGTTGGTTGGATCTAACTACTAAAGTTTAAAAATATCTTTTTATGACAATACTACAATTAACAATAACAATAATAATAATCGAAAAGCAATTAAATCATTTAGTCAAGCGATTAATTTAGAAAAAATGGGTAATCGTTCGTAGATCAGACGTGGTAGGGTGCTAATACCTTCCTTATCCGTAATTAAACTCCCGAATTCAAACTTCGGTGCGCAGACCACTATTTTTAAGGTATACGATTGCACTGTTCCATTTTTTGATAAAGTAATTGGTGGCGACTCCAAATCTCTACAAATAAATAAAAATCCTCACTTCCTCGTGACGAGCCGATCGCGACACCATTAACATTGTTGTATTAAAAATTAGTATTACGAATAAGTTAAACATGTGATAAAAAGAATAAAACTCAGAATTTTGATTGTCAAGATGTGCTGATAGATTCATATTGACATACATATATTAGTATTACAAGTATATCGTTTTACCATAAAGAATTATTTACGATAAAAATACGACAATAAGGATAGAGATATATAGTTGACCGTGCCTGTCGATAGCTCGTTAAGATTTAAAAAAAAAAAAAAAAAAAACATGTTATTACTATTTAGGGAGTAAAAACCATAAACATTTAAGGTTAAAAAAAACTTGTAATGTTGCTCCACCCTATATGCTGATGCCCTATATATTTATAGATGAAGAGACACACAGCCTTTGGCACGAAGTTGTTCCAAACTTGTTTGTGCTGACTACTCTCTCTTTCACTTTTCCGCCAAAACCAAAAGCCACTCTCTCTTCCGCCGCGTGATTCTCCAATATGAAGATTAACGTCAAGACTCTCAAGGGCACTCACTTCGAGATCCAAGTGAAACCCCAAGACACGGTATTCTTAATTCATGCTCTCACATCTGAATTCTTCTTATTATTATTATTAGTATTAGTATTAGTATTACGATTACGATTAAAAAAAATTATTTTTTTATTTATTTTTTATTAATTTGTACTTTTATTTTAGGTTTTTTTTTGGCTATTCTGGGCGAGTTAATCAAAGGTTTACATGGGTGTGAATTGCAATTGAATAATTGAATTTACGTTTTTTTTTTAATTTATAAATAAGATTAATTTGTTTTTGTGGCAATTTGTGTTATTAGGTTTTTCTCTTTGTTAATTTAATCGCTGTTGTTGCGGCTCTTTGAAGGTTATGCTTGTGAAATGCTATTGATTTTTTGAAAGTTCAAAATATATATATATATATATATATATATTTGGTTTGTTGCTTTTTAATGTTAGGTTTAGGTTTTTTTTTGTTGTAATTTTATTGCTCGGAGCTTACATGAATGTGAAATGCAAACGAGTTTTGAAGTGTTTGAATTACTTTTATTTTCGTTTGTAGATTGTTAAAGTTTGGTTTATGCTTTAATAGGTTTATGTGTTTTTAGCGTTATGGGCTCCGTTTTTTTAGCCAATTTTATCGCGGTTGGAGGAGGTTGTGGAAGGTTCACAAATTTCACGTGTGATATGCAATTGAGCGTTTGAATGTTTAAATTGCACTCTTTCTCCATAAAATTTATGAGTCTCGCTAAGGGCACTTGTTAAGCTTCCTATAATTAGTAAACAATCATAAGTTCACATTACTTCATGCCTCTGAAATCTATAAAAAATGCATTTTCCAATAGTTTTTAATTATATTTGGCACTTTAACAAGTGCACCTAGGGCACTTGTTAGCATTTGCCAAAATTTATTTATTAATTTGATTTATGGTTTTGTGGATTGTTACTGTACTAGGTTGGTGATGTGAAGAAGAATATAGAGGGAGCACAAGGTGCTGATGTTTACCCTGCTGCACAGCAAATGCTTATTCATCAGGGGAAAGTGCTTAAAGATGACACAACCCTGGAGGAAAATAATGTTGCTGAGAATACTTTTGTGGTGATCATGTTAAGCAAGGTGAGTGATGTTGTTATTCCGATACTTGAATTGTCTTATTTTTTAAGAAATGGAGGTAGAAAAGGGTATCTCTTCTCTGCAACCATGGTACTTTTTAAGTGTTTTTTTTTTGAATTGTCGTTGTTTGTGTTCAAAACAAAGAAAGTACTTTTCTTTTATAAAATTATAATTAAAAGCAAACATGTGCTAAGTTTTTGAGCTTGGTGGGGAAGCTACAAAGCATGATGCACCAGAATGTTGTCTGCTATAGTTGTGTTTTGTACATGCCGTAATCTGACACAATTGTAATTGTTTAAACTTCTGTAAATGCTAGTTTTCTTTATCTGCAATGTGACTAGTTCTGATTGCTGAAAACAAGAAAATTTCTATCTTCTTTTTGATGTTTTGTGAGATGGCATTATGTTGTTCCATATCCATTTTTTTCCCTTTTCTGAGAGGCCTTATCTTTGTATCATACGGTGTTGTCTCTGAAATGACTCCTTTTTTAGAATAAGGTGAGGGATACTTGAGTTTACTGTTCGAGAAAAGGCTTTGGTCTTTGCTTCTCGTTATGTGTTACAATGTTGTAAATCACTAAAGTTCACTTTCTGAGTGCCAAAATTTGTTCAAACTTCCCATGATATTTTCTGGTTCCAAGAAAGTGTGTCACTTGTCGTGTGAAAGTTATCTATCACTACTGCTGTGTTCAAATTTCTTGATGTCATTATCCAGATACAGTAATGGATGCATTGGAAAAAGGGGAAAATGTGATTTGTTTCTATCGTTTCCTTGAAAGAGGCAGAGCAGGAGAAATTAGGGGTGTAAAGAATTTCTTTTTATAGGCGAATATTTTTCACTTTCCTTTTTAAGGGGAGGGGGAGAAAGTGCAGTCACCTTTGTTTGAACCCAGGTCCTGACACTTAATGTGTAACAGCTTTGCCACTTGAGCTTGCTCTTGGGGACGTGTGCTTAAAGAATGCTAATTTGTATTATATCCATCGGCTGACTTCTAAGATGTCTAAAGTGATCTTCCCATTTCAGAATAAGGTATCATCAAGTGGAGCCTCCTCAGCATCTTCTGCACCCACAAACCCAGTGAGTACAAAATTTGCATTTCAAGATATTCTTTTAACATTTATTTTCATTTGTATTAGCACGCGTATCATTTATCATTATCTTTTTAAACAATGTACAAAATTTACCTTGTCAAAGCTTATCACTTCCCTCATGAAATTCTTTATAAGAAAGCTTCACATCTTTGCAGTTGGATAGATATGGCAATGAGTTTAACTATTATTTTCCACCTAGTGTCTCAATGGCATGTCTGTACTTGCTTTTTGTAGGAATTTTGTCTAGGAGTATCACCAGTTTCTCATTTTCTAGTGATTTTCTTTTTAATCTTTTATCAAGTATGCAAGAGTATTTATTATTATGCTTGATCCAAAATATTGGATTTAGAACAGTATTTGTTCAAATGTCAGTGACATATTAATAATACTCCATAATTTGTTGTATCTTTTTGTATATTATTTATAGTATCTTCAAAATCTTCAATTTTGCATGATCATTTGGGTTTTGTCTTGACTACATCAATGTACTAAAGTCTCAGTATTCTTATTTTGATGTTTACTTTTATTTGCTATGTACATTTTTAGGCAGCCCAACCTGCAGTTTCTTTGCCTCCCACTTCGGTGCCGTCTTCTACATCTCAACCTCCTGCCGCAACTGTGGGACAGTGAGTTGATATTTATTTTCTTTGCCTCCAAGTTTCAGCACAATGGAATGTTATCTTTTGAGTTTTAATGTAAAATTTTTTTATTTCTAACTTTTTCTTTTCAGGGGAGAATCCAATTCAGGGCAGCCTCCTGTTGTTACTCCTCCCTCTACGTGAGTATCTGGCATTTTCTCTATCATTGGTTTAAACAACTCTTTTATACTTGGATACAGTTGATAATTTGAGGCAACATTGAAGCAGGACAAGCTACAGCTCTCCATTATAAAAATTGTATTTGTCGTTATCATGACATATTATCTTTGAGAGAGACTTGTTTATTTATTTTATGTGTAATACTATGAAATTTTGAGTTCTATTTGCTAGTGCTATATATTATCATTGTGTGAGCTTAAATTCATTTTTTTTTTTTGGTAAATCCTGCTTATTGCAGTGCAGTGCCCAGCATCTATGACCAAGCAGAGTCAAATCTCCTTGCAGGAAGTAATTTAGAAGCAACTATTCAACAGATTCTTGAAATGGGGGGTGGAAGTTGGGATCGGGATACTGTTATCCGTGCTCTTCGTGCTGCTTTTAACAATCCTGAAAGGGCTGTGGAGTATCTCTATTCCGTAAGTCTTTGCAAAGAATGACCAAGGTTTCTTTCTGATATGAAGTATTACCTGCTTCATTTGAAATTTAATTGATTTATTGCCCCCAATTGTCTTTCACCTACATTATAACTGCGGAAAATTAGTTCTAGTGCAACGTGGTTATTATATTACCTGTTTTTAGTACTTTAACTTGAGGTTGAGGTTTACATTCATTAACTATGCAATTGAAGGAAAAAATGGTTCTCATATAATATTTCAGAAAAAGTTTGGGAGTGGAAGAGTGCGAAGATAATAGAGATTTGGAAATAAATGTCAATCGGACCATTTTAATGCTTAATATTTTTGTGTTGTACAGATGTTTTTTTATTTGTCACGAAAATGAGCTGAATCCATTGTTGTTAATCTTTTTATTCCTAAGGAGGAGCCATGTTTGTTATTCAATAGAAACAAAACTGGAGACGTATGTCTGTAACTGGTGCATATTTTTGCATTGCATTTCACTTGAAATACTTCATTAGATAATGTCATAATGTTGACCTATGTGATTATTTATCATTGGATGGCCTAAATAATTGCTTTTATTTGTATTTGGACCATACTTCAATGGCTACATTTTTGTATTAATTCTTATACTTACGAATTAAAACAGAATGTAATTGAGTGTTGATAGTATGGCTTTGTTTATGAGTTGAATTGTTTTCAAAGAAACTCATGCTAAAATCATCTTAGGGCATTCCTGAACAAGCTGAAGTACCAGCAGTTGCCAGACCCCCTGCTGTTGGGCAGGCACCAAACCCTTCGGTACCGGTTTCACAACCAGCTGTATCCACTGGTGGCCCTAACACTGACCCACTCAATCTGTTTCCAGAGGTATTTATTTCCTTTGCAGTAAAATTTTTAACATGGGATGGAATAATGACAATGTTTTTGAATCCAGGGTATGCCTGATGTGGGTGCAGGCGATTTGGATTTCTTGCGAAACAGTCAACAGGTAGTTTAATTTTGTTTTTTTATATGGATTGCAGGTTGCATTAGTCTTATTTATTTCTGCATCAGTAAATTTTGTCTTATTATTTAACATTTCAGTTCCAAGCTTTGAGAGCAATGGTGCAAGCAAACCCGCAAATTTTGCAGGTATTTTTGTTACTGGTAGATCCAATTACTATATGATTGGCAATCAAGACCTCACCTAAGTATACGACATTATACATAGTTTTCTTTTTCTATTTCAGCCTATGCTTCAGGAACTTGGAAAACAAAATCCAAACCTAATGCAGCTCATTCAGGAACATCAAGCTGACTTCTTACGCCTCATAAATGAACCTGAAGGAGAAGAGTAAGATGACTGATTTAAGTTTGTTTAATTTTTTTATTTATTATATTTATATTGATTGAGCTTTTAATTATTAGGCTTTTTTAAGTGTCAGGTCCCTAAACTTAGGGGGTGCTTTGGATTTAGTCCCTAATTTTTTTTTTGTTGGATCCAGTCCCTGAACTTTAACTCCGTTTGGATCTGGTCCTTCCGTTAACCCAAAATTCACACCGTCAGTAGCAGCCAATGATTTGTTGACACGTGTCATAACTTAATTTTTTTAAAAAAAAAATCGAAATTTTTTCTTTAAAGTAAAAAAATAAAAAAAAACATTAAAATTAAATAATGTCTTGACTTGTATTTTTGTCTCTGTCTCAGACTTTCATTATTGTTGAACAAAAAAAAGACTCTCATTATTCTCACTCACGACCCTCCCTTCACTCTCCCTCTCTCACTCTCACTTTTGTATATCTCCATCACTGTCGAAGAAGCTCTCTTGCTCGTGTGAAAGGAAGAAGTTGTGATACACGCTTCAGGTGCTCGAGTCTTCTTGCCTAACTACTTCTCCATCACTACTTCTTTGAATATGTGGTGATTGCTATATGGATAAAAAAAATTAAAAAAAATTAAAGAAATTAAAAGGAGAACCAAAAGCTACAGAAGAAACATGATGATTTCTCTTTGAAAGAGACAACTCCGAACATTAGTGTTGGAAGAGTGATCGGTGGTGATAGGCTTCCCATTTCCTTTGATCTCGTAGAAAAAAATGGACTTCCTATTTGCTAGAGTGGTGAAAGCCAAAGACTTGCTACAAGCTGATGACTTTGATAGTGATAGTGATACCAGGTGCTCGAGTCTTCTTGCTTAACTACTTCTCCATCACTATTTTTTTAATTTTTTTTATTTTAAAGAAAAAAATTCGATTTTTTTTTTAAAAAAATTTAAGTTATGACACGTGTCAACAAATCATTGGCTGCTACTGATGGTGTGAATTTTGGGTTAACGGAAGGACCAAATCCAAACGGAGTTAAAGTTCAGGGACTGGATCCAACAAAAAAAAAGATTAGGGACTAAATCCAAAGCACCCCCTAAGTTTAGGGACCTGGCACTTAAAAAAGCCTAATTACTATATTAAGTTTGTTTAGCCTTTGTGCAATGATAAGTCGCTTACCTTCCTCAGACCCCCCTAGGGAGACACTTGTGCTCTAGGCTGCCTTATATAGTGTGAACTGACTGATGATCTCCTAATCAATTCCATATGTTTCTTATTGATAATAAATAATATAATTCAGAAATATATATATGTATATGGATGATGAAAGTTTAGAAGAAAACTTTGTTTTGGAACTAAATGAATTCACACAAGCTCAAACATATGTTGGGCCACCGATATGTCTCTTGACACTTGGAAAAGTCTTAATCGTAATAAATCTTAGCCCTTGACCTTGGTTGTGGTTACGATGGACAATGTATAAAAATATTCAAGAATTTGTGTAGTGGAGTATCTGGGATTTTATGAAACTTCAACCTTCAATACATTATCCATCTGTGTTAAGATTGATTTTGATGATTTTGCCTTATACTGGTAGTGTCAAAGGATCCTAATCATATATAGGGAGTGAGGAATGAAAATATTAAACTTGGCCAATATCCTTTTTGCTTAGACACTTTGAAAATAAGATATCAAGACCTGTGATGAAACACAGGCTTTATAATACATATGGATTTGGTTCAGGCTCATGTGTTGTAAATTGATGATCAGGAACCTACAGGGTGAGTTGGGTGCTGCAGTGCCTCAGACCATTACTATCACTCCTGAAGAGCAGGCATCCATTCAACGGGTAAGTTATTGACGATACTGTCCCTTAGGTTGCTTAAACTGTGATTTACTCATTATTATTTTTTTTCATTGGCTTTATGATGCTATTTCTTAGTATTGTCACCCAGTAATTCAATTGTCAATAGCCATAGGAGTTTATGAAAGTTTTTTATTTGAAACCTGCATCTCATTTGATTGTAAATAGTCATTAATAGAACACACCTCATTGAAGTGTCAGGAATGATATGTGCTTTGTATTAGACAATAGAGTGTAAGACCTAGAACTTGTCTTTTTCATTGATGGGGCTTAACACGACATCTTGGCTCAAACTAATTAATCATTAAAGTGATACATTTGTAAAGATAAATAATAAAATGCTTGCTATAATGTCGTGAATGGAACAAGTAGCATCAGTATATGTCATGCATAACTATCACAACCCCCCATCCCTTTTCCTGCTTTTCTAGAAAACTGACTCAGGAAATTTTGGCAGCTTGAGGATATGGGATTTGATCGAGACCTCGTGTTAGAGGTGTTCTTTGCGTGCAATAAAAATGAGGAATTGGCAGCCAACTATCTTTTGGATCACCACAATGAATTTGAAGATTAGTCACAGTTCAAATTCATCTTAATCCAACTTTGGGGTTTTCTTGTGTCAGGCATTTTTCTATGCTGGTTATGTTATTAGTTGGTCTTCTATACTCTTTCCAAACTGCCAATGTTAATATTTGTACACTTTTTTATTTATTGTCCTTGGAACCGTAGCATATGTAGATTGTTCACACCATTGGCGAGAAAACAGATTTAACGTTGGGCAAGAAGACCATAGGTTTCTTTATTATTCTTCAGCCCAATATTTTCGGTTTTATTTTTTTTATTATTATACTTTGAATTATTGACATTTTTCTCTTCAAGCAAAGGAGAAGGGTAGAGACTTCACAACTTTGAAATCCAGTAGTTGTCATTTTAATCTTCATATTGAAACATTTTAGGTAATGGTTTGTCTCTTTCACGAGAGGCCTATCAAGTTTCGACAAAAGCATCTACGTTTGCCATCCATATCCAATAACATGAAATTGCAAAACAAAGAAATGAATAAAGCTTTCAGGAAAGAAGAGACCAAGGGAACTTCCTTGATTAATAGCACGTGTTCTGATATTTCCAATATCAAACTGATTTTCATGTTAATATTTTTGGGTTAAAAGTATGGGTCTTGCTAACAAGTGTTGTAAGAGCACTTGTTAAGCTTTCTAGAAATGGAAAAAATAACAGAAGTCCCTAGTTTTTTTTCTCTTGAAACTATAAAAAATTACATTTTTCAATACTTACTACATATATCTCCTTAGGGCACTTGTTAGCATTTTCCTAAAAATATTGTGTTGGCCTGTACTTAGTGCTACTCTTTAATGTGTTGAATGAGTGTGTGGGGATGAAAACATTATATTATATGGATGTTTTCCAATAAAAACACATGCTAAAGAAAGCATGATAAGCTTCAAAAGAAATTACTCAATCTGCAAGTTTTGTCGTTTAGAAAGATTGGAATTTATTTTTATATTTTTATTTGAAAGATTGCCAATACAAAGCTTTTTTTCTAATAAAATGTTTGCTTAACTTCAATTATTGACATTATGGATAAGAAATCATAGAATAATAAAAATGATTAAAATAACTAAGTTCACTAACACTTGAAAATTAGATACGGTATTTATTATTTTTCAAAATTATAATGCTACTTTTAACCTTGTTTCTAGAAAAAAAAATTGAGCCGCGATGTAGAATTCAAGATTTTTTTTTTATTTTTTTTTTTTTGCAAAGAAGGACAAGGAGCCCCAAATTTATTAATGAATGAATGAAGAAAATTAGTTCCCAAACCTTGTTTTTCGATAGGGTTTTGTCGAAATATTTTTCAATACCCCAAATCGGAAAATGTATTTTTCCGATTACTATCTTATTAAAAAATCATTTTTAAAGTCGGAAAATGCATTTTTCTGACTCGGTGGTATTGAAAAATATCTGACAGAACCCCGTCGAAAAAAAAAACCGGGTTTGGGGACTAATTTTCATGAATGATAGAAGCTATTACATGGGGAATAAAAGCCCCTTACAAATCATTAAAAATTAGTTTAGCAATAAAAGCATATGGTACAATGATTTTATGAAAGCCCACATCAGCTTAGCCATCCAATCTGCACAACAATTATCTTCTCTATAAGTATGAGAGAAAGATAGATTCCAACCCTTTTGTTTCTAAGATCGATTTTTTTTCGAGAGTCTATAGATTGATGAACAGTTATTGTTAAGGCTGAAAGGGATGTGGAGTCTGACCTCGCAATGTTTCTACAAAAGCCCTTATCCCATGCAAATTGAACATCTCTGCTGTGAGTGCTAAACTATGAAGCAAGTGAATTTGACAATAGTTTTGATGAAGACAAAAGACTTAAAGGCTAAAGCATCCATTTATATAGGACTTGTACTTTACACCCCCCCCCCCCCCCCCCCCCCCTCCCTTTTGTTTGCATTTCCTAGGCTTTTGAGATGTTTACTTGGATAGAGTCTAGATTGAGTAGTGAATCTCAATTAATTAATTAATTAATAATCATGAAAAAATTCTTTACAAACCCAATCTTTGAAAATGATGCATAAGATTTTTTATAAATATTTTCAAACAAGTGCACGCATCATTATTTGACTTAAGAATAGGTTTAGAACTTATGTCATTATATATAAATGAAGTTACAATTGATAAGGTTAATTGATTGTCAAATTTCAACTTTGATAACCGATTACCCAATGTCAATAACAAGTTATCGTGACTGAAAATTGTCTACACTGTTAGTTTTTGAAACTAATAACTGATTACCAAGAATTGGTAATTGATTATCAATCTTGAATTTGATCAAGTGTTTTCACAGAATACGATAGCCGATTATCAAGATGTTGTAACCGATTATCTTGTCAATTTTATGCTAAAATCAGTTTGATTAACAAACTAACTCATTAGCCGACTTGACATATAATACCCATGGTGAAAGTGTTTCATTATGAGAGCTTTCATATTTTCATATTCACATAAACACTTAAGTCATTATTTTCAAAAAGAATTAAGAGAATTTTCATATTCATTCTTCTCATTCATTCTTGATCTCAATACTCATAATTGTTCATAATTCATTTATTGAGATTCGACGTTCCAGTGCTGTTCATTATAGTTGTTTACTGCACAAAAGCTGCTTGAAGAAAGGCAACACAATTGTTAGTGATTGAAGTGTAAGGTATCACCAAATTCAAAAGCTTATTAGGAGTGAGGCATCTCATATTGAAGAGAAAATCTAAGAATGGAGGTATCTTCTTAGTGGTGATTGTTCACAAGTGCTTTTAGAAAAATTGTAAGAGTTTGTTCAGTAAGAGTGAGGTATCCTTTGCGAAGAGTGCTTGTCAAGTTAGGGATCTTGGAACCGTGTTTGTACAAAACAATTTTCAAAAGCATAGTGAAGCAAATCTCTCAATCCAAGATGGGAGGTCTGAACGTAGCTCTCGATGGTTGAGGCTGAACTAGTGTCACATCTTCTATCCCTTCTTTTTTTTTACGCTTTTGATTGTTCATATGCTTTGTGATTTTTAATTGTGTTAATATTGTATGAATATTATATGATTCTTTAAATCCATGTTTGAATGTTTAGAAGTGTCTAAGAATCTTTATAATTGAATATCTAATTAGCTGGAGTTTATTGTTAACCAAGAAACAAATTTCTTGAAAGATTTGCTCTCAGATAATTGATTTTGCTAATCGGTTAAGCAAACATTTATTTGTGTGGAGTTTCTAACCGTTTAACCTATTACCAATCTCTAGCAACCAATTATGTAATGAACTAAACGGACACTAACTTTCTCATTTTTGAGCAAAATCGAAAATCGCTTAAAATCACTGCACTTATTAACACATAATTATATGGAGGCAAAGACCAATAAACATAAATGCAAGACGAGTAGCACTGGTTCATTTCCATCTCGAATATCCTCTGATTAACAATATTAAACTTTTATGAGGCCAATTTGACACATAAATGTTGAGTCAAAATTGGAAAAAAAAAAAAAAGTAAAGGGACAAAAACAATGAACCTAGTTGGTGGCTCCTTGTGATTGATGGCTTCACTATGCTCTTAGTTTGTAATGTTTTTGTTGGGTAATGATATTTTTCTTACCTAAAAAAAACAATGATTTTGCCTTTTGCTTATCCATCTCGAATATCCTCTGGTTAAGGATCAAAAACATCTCTTTCTAGTAGTAGAAACCACTAAAATTGTTTTTGTCTCTATCAACATTCTTTTTCATACACACAACAAACATCGAGCCTCTAACATCTTAATCAAAACACTCACAAGAACAGAGCTTAGTTTGCATATTAGTCATTTTTTGGTTACTTAGTCATTGAAGATCCAAACAAAAGCCTCCAAATGTTATGATAGGAAAAAAATAGCCATTTGAGTTAAAGATTGACTGAAAATTACATAAGCTAAACAAAGTACCCATTCGCATTGTTTCTGAACAAAAGCGTATCTGCATCAAATCCAATCAGCACTAGCTTAAAATCTTTCTACCAAGTCACTTAAAAAAAAAAAAAAAAAGCATGGCAATTCAGCAAGCAATTTAGCAAATACTTGCTTCAAATTCCCCAAGTCTAAACAACATGAGATTTATATTCTTACATTATTTTGCATTCTTCTATAGAACAGAGGCTACACATAAATGTGAAGCTCTGAAAGAAAACTATTTTAATGAGGCAGCTTTGAACACAAGACTCGATTGTACTAACCAAGTTGACACACGCGGGTACCCCCAATCATTGCAACAAAGGGCAAGAGACTCAATGTTGCATTGCAACCGCATTCAGTATTTTCTCCTCGAGATCAGCTTCATCAATCCATATTGAACTTTGTTTACGCAATAACTCTTTCTTCTCTGTCTTCTTCTCACTATGCTTTTGAATTTGCATCCTCCAGTGTTCAAGTTTCGCTGCTCTTTCTTTTAACTGATTCATTCATACAAAAATTATAATTTAATCACATGACAATAAGCTATATTTAGATTGAATGCAAGAAAGTTTACTGAAAAACATGAAACAAACACAGAACAGCCAGTTTATCAAAATTTATGGCAAACACAATAAAATTTATGACAGATAATTCACTACAAAGACAAATAATATTGAATGTCTTGCCTAAGAAATTATATACTAGCAATGCTGCTCAGATTACGAATATTGGTCAATAATCAACTGTAAGGTATAAACACAAAACCTAGCCACTTGATTTAATAAGATTACAACACATTTTAAAGTTCATCAACTCTCGGCTGACCTGAGAATCACTACAACAAGCATAGTCCTATAAGTTTTGAACCAGAGACAAATTGTAGATATAAGTAATTTTGTTACAGTAAGAGATTTGACATACATGTGCTCAGTAGTAAGTTAAAGGGTATGATACTAACACCATTATCTTGCATCAAGAGCAAGTTCAAAAACCACCTTAATTTTTTTTACAAATCCCAATATGAACAAATTCATTTGAAGGCCAGTCAATCTGGTTATGCTTTCTAGAAATAACATTAGCTATGATCAGTTTTCACTTGTTCTTCATCACACTTCATATACCTCTGCCTCATTGCCTCTAGAGGACTACTTATTTACCAATCATCACATATAATCAGCATAGCACCCCCACGGCATGGATGTTCCACCAGTTTACATTCCAACCCATTTTTTAAGAATCAGTTTCAGAACCAACTTGAAAACCAGTTTTAAAAACAGATTCAAAACCAGTTTTGTAATCATTTTAAAATCGGTTTAGGGATGAAAGTAATTGATAACACCAGTTCTCATGGAGTAATAACATTTCTATGGCTTACTTATCTCAAGGAAGTACTTTAATTCCAAACACCAATTCAAAGATGGAATTCTTTATCCAGGGAAGGAAAGCATGCATACAACCATCTGAACCATTCGAAGCATCTTTTGGATTAATCTAGGGGCTAATTAATCATCAAAGAAAGTCATCCTAGCCATCTACAAAGTCAATAAATCTATATTATGGCGGAATGCTCAATGTAACATAACTCATTATTCAAGCAAATCAAGCATGGACTAGAGCCAATCATCATAGAATAATGCACAGACAACTCAGTGTTAAAAAAATATTCTTCCTTAATTTCTACAATCTATGAAAAAAAAACCGATTCAACAAGAAATCAAATGCAGAACAGAGCTGGACGAATGAATTTACAACCTAAAAAACAGTCTAATTGTCAAATAACAACTAAATCCTGGATCTGTTAAGCATCAAATGCCAGAATATGTGGTTACCAAAAAAACACACCTTATCTATATGGAGCCTGAGATGGGGATAAATATCTAAGCTGTTTATTGGAAGTGAATCTAGAAGTGGAAGAGAACTACACTTATATATATAGTTGTAGACATAACTTCTTTGAGTACAAAAATCATTTCATACCTATAAATCGCATTCTCAAGTCCTCCATATAATCCACTTTAGAAAACAATCAACATCAACAAAACTTATGATTTTCAATTCTCATTCTTAGTGAGCACATCAATTCTCTCATCTTGCCCGAAACTTTCAGCATGTAACAATTATTGTGGCTATTAAAATATATGAAATGGAAAAATAACTTATTTTAATGTCTAAATAGCAAGACAAAGAGACACATTGTCTTTTATATCAGCAGTAATGCTTTCTCTCGACCACATCAAATTATACTAGGTCAAATGTAGGGCCAAATGGTCTAGTCAAGACTAATGTAGCTTTTGCTAATGTTTTAGTTAACTATGATTGAACTCACCAATCAACTTGAGGCTTGAGGAGTTTACAATACTAACTAGAGAAAACCTGGTTTGTGTTATGCTTCTAGAAGATTGATTGGTAAAATTTCAAAGCTTTTATTCCTGATTTTTCCACTTACATGTACTAGACACATGCCAAAAACAACCAATAAAAAACGAGTACATTGTCACTTTGGTCCTTGAATTTACACAGCACTTTCACTTTAGTCCCTGAAATTAACAAAAATGTTTTTAGGTCCCTAACTTTGTAAAAACTCATTCACGTTAGTCCCTGCCCCTAACCCCTGTCAACGGACATTAATAGAATGATAACGTGGCTGACTAGGGGCCTTAAACGACCTTAAACGACGTCGTTTTTGCGTCATCGTGGCACTTATAACGGAGTAAACTGTCCCGTTAGTCTCATCCGCTGCATCAGCGACATGTTCAGCTGCAACACTCCCATGTTTTGAAGCTGAACACTTCAAAATAGGCACACTTCAAAACATGGCACCGACTGAACATAGCACTGGTGCAGCGGATGAGACTAACGTGACAGTTTACTCCATTATAAGTGCATGGGACGCAAAAACGACATCGTTTAAGGCCCACAGTCAGCCGCGTTATCACTCTGTTAACGTCTGTTGACGGGGGTTAGGGGCAGAGACCAATGTGAATGACTTTTTTCAAAGTCAGGGACCTAAAAGCATTTTTGATAATTTCAGGGACTAAAGTGAAAGTGCTGAGAAAATTCAGGGACAAAAGTGACAATTTACTCAATAAAAAACTTACAAGGGTTTCGTGGAAGTGTTGACGCGCAATCTGGCGCTCTTGTGCTCTAACTTTAGCGGCCTCGGCTTTAACCTTCCGTCGCTCTTCATTGGCAACCCTAAGCGCCTCTCTGCGAGCCTCGTCCTTGCGCCGTTTCTCAAGAGCCATGAGCTCCATTTCGCGAATGTATTCCTTGCGAACCTCCTTGACCTGCTTCGCGTATTCCCTCCGCAAGAGGGCCAGCCTTGCCTCCGCTTCCTTTGGGTCCCTTGGAGGGCGCCAGCTGCCGAGGAATGAGTTGGGTTGGAGGTAGTTGTGGTTGTCACGGTGGTTGTTGTGGTGTGAGGGCTTCGCGGAAGTGGAGAATTGGCGGAGGGATGATGGACGGAATAAGGCTTTATGCATCGCCATTGCTTTGCTGCCACAAGAGAGAGAGAGAGAGAGTTATGAAATAACTTCCAAGATTAAGCTCCGATGAAAAATGATAAGCTAGCTCTAGGGGGAACGGCGGAGGGGTTTCAAAACTAATTTTTTTGTCCTTCGCCCATTGGAGACCAAATCACGTGACTATGTCTATGAGACCTACGCTTAGGTTACCTTTGTTCAGAGTCGGGATCCTCTGTAGTTCCCAAAGAAACCTGAACGATTAAATTGTCACTTTAGTCCCTCACTTTGTAAGGAGTTTTTACTTTAGTCCATGACTTTTCAATAATTCCTCTTTAGTTGCTCACTTTGAAAAAAATTATTCACATTAATCTCTGACAACTTTCTCCATTCATAGATGTTAACGTTTTACACACGTGACCATTAAATAACTTATACACATGTAGTCGTTAACGTATTACACATGATGCTGAATTCAAAAACACAGAAATTGGAGAAAAAAGAGGGCTAAGACTGCTAAAAAGACAACTAAAGCAGTTGCAGAAGCTAAGGCAACTGCATATAAGGCAGCTGCTAAAACTGTGACATTCGCAGAAAATACAGTAGCTGAATCTGTGGCAACAACACAACAACCAAACGTCTTATAGGTTATTTAACGGTCACGTATGTAAGACTTTAACATCTACGAACAGACAAGGTTGCCAATGACTAATGTGAGTAGCTTTTTTCAAAGTGAGGGACTAAAGAGGAATTATTGAAAAGTCAGGGACCAAAATGAAAGCTCCTTACAAAGTGAGGGACTAAAATGACAATTTAGTCGAAACTGGACTCTCAGTTCTTTAGTTAAAATCATGACAAGTGGCAAAGTAGTAAAACAACGATTTTTTATTCATTTCCAATATACCATTGTTCTGTTTTATTATTTAGTTCATATTCGAAGTCGATATATTCATAATATAAATCTTCTTCTATATCATCAATAATTTGTGCAGAAATTATTTTGAGGGTAATTTCTATTTCTATTTGTAACTATTCATCTCTAATTTTATGATTTATTTCTTTTATCGAGGTTAATTTATTAATTATTCCTAATTTTTCTGGAAGATTATAACTTGATATTAAAATTGTTGTTTCTATGGTCATCAGTTCTATATATTTAAAACTTTTTAGTCCATGAATATTAGTTGTGTTATGGCACTTTCTAAATATCATAATTTTCAAATTGTTCTAATTTAGTAAAGACTTGATCTAATGCTTCATCTATGTCTATTTCTAGGCCTTGTGTTTTATCATTTCTTGATGGACTATTTTTCTGATCTTCTTTATAGATGAAGTTACTTATTATCTTCATTAGTCTAGATTTAGCTGATTCTTTATGAAATCTTGTTCTTAATATATTATTAACTACCTCCATAAAAATTGCTAAACTTTCTTCTTTAAGTCTTTCAATGTTTTTTGATTCTCGATTATTTTCACTTCTTTTATTATTATATTTTTGCATTTTTTCTTTTCTTTTAGTCCTCTTAGATTCTTTAGAATCCATAGGCAGATGATTTGATTATTTTATTTATTTTAGCATTCGTCATTATTATATGAAGTTCTGCATATTTTATTCTATCTAATACTGAACCTTTTTTATGTTCTAAAAATGCATAATTTTCTTCTTGTAACCTATCTTCTAATCGAGCTTTCCAATATTTTAAACTTCCTTTTAAATCTTCTATTAAGTCTAACTGATGTTGTTTATAAATTTGTAGAGTCTTAACCTTTTGTTTGTCTTCTTTAAATGTCATAGTTTATCCTGTAAGTTTATGTTTATCTTCATACCTTTTCAGATTTTGTATTTTAGAGATTACTTCCTGTCTAAGACTACTGAATTCTTCCTGATTTTTCTTTACTAATTTTCTTTCGAGTTCTTTTATTCGTCTGACAGATATTTGTTTGGGCCTGATACATTATTCAATTATATTTTGTATTTGTCTTGTTAACTTTAACTGAACAATTTATAAAATGTTCTAAATCTTTATTCCTAGGTCGTTGTTGGCTATGATACCAGCTTTCGCTGGATCTCTTCGTTATAGCGGAATTACGAACTCTCTTGCGATTCATAGTCTTTTCTCGACTAATTGACTTAAATTATTAATTTCTTTACTTAATTTTTTAAGTTCTTCTTCTTCATTATGAGGTTTAGGGGTATAATTTATTTTAATTTTTTCTGGAATTATTAAGGTTTTATTTTCATGGATACTATTTCTTGCTGGTTCTAAGGATTGAGAGTTAGTTATTTCTAAAGTTGGCTTAGCTTTTTCTTCCATATGGCTTTTGTCTATAGCATATATTAATCAAACTTCTGAAAATAATTTAATTCCAATATTCTTACATTCTAAAAAATCTATGCTATGATGGGAATTACTTAATGCAAAGGATACACTATAAGTTGTATATACTAAAAATCCTATCCCCTTCTCTTATTAAATCAGATCTGTGAAATTTATGTTTTAAAGTGAGGGAGGTATCAAAATTCTTTGTTACTTTGTTTCCATAAAAATGATTTCCATCCACTATTCCTATGATTTTGTCTTGATCGTGTTGGATTCGTTCATCGGTTACTGTAATAGTAAGGGGTGAATGAATTTCTTCTTTGAAGGTACTCTTTATTAAAATCTGAATAGCTCCTATATGAATATATCCTAGTTTCTTTTTATCTTCATCTCTTTTAATTTTTGATAAACAATTTTTTATATCATTTTTTGATATTAATTGAATAGTACTTTTTCCAGAACTATTTCTTATATCTACTGTTTGTTCTATAGAAGTTTTTCCTGGATAAATAATGTTGGATCTCTTTACAAAAGGTAAAGATAAATGTTTCTTTCTTTTTATGTTTTCGACTTCTTTTAAATCTGTTTTTTCTTTTTGAATTCTATCAAAACTTTTCTTTTCAAATATTCTCTGTTGTCCAAATTATTAATTTTCCTCGTATATATCTACTCCTTCTATTCCTTCTATCTTAGATTCCATTAATAAAGATTATTTTATTGATAAGATTTTATTCTTAGAAAATCATCTCTTATTATTGATATAAAGGATAGTATCCTAATTATTTTTCTTTTATGATCTTCTAACACATGATATTGATAATTTATTTTTGGCAATGAGATCATACCTGATGGTGGTTATTAAATCTTGAAGGGTCCACTTTGCTTCCGCATACTTTTTGCATGGTTAGGGATGTTGAGAACTGAACAAGTTTCATTGATTGGAATAGAGTGTTTACAGTATTTTTACAAAGTAGTAGAGCTAAAGTATTCTGAAAGATAGAGGTTCTAGAAATTATGACACCTAGACCATGGATGATCAACTCTTAACCAAGAGGATCGATTTCAGAAGCCCTGAGCTCTCTACTCGACTAAGCTTGTCCTATAACTACATATGAGATATCCTTTTATAGCTGAAGGATTCCCTTACATTATTGAGCCTTAAAAAGTGAAACTACATATGTGGTACATTATTGTGGTAAGTGGTCCTAGTGGTCCACTACTTCCACTAATTACATGATGCCAATCAGTGGTCCTTGCACTTCTTGAACCTTCTAATGTCTTGTCTTTACATATTGTCCATAACTCTTAGTGGTTGAAACGTCTCATCTTGCTTACTCAGCGATGAATGACATTTCGTCTTCTTTTGTTAGTGGGGTGCTTACACACATATCACATACGTGTGTGGAACAGTCTTTCAAATAGTGACATATTTCTTGATGTATTGCCTTTTCAAATTTTAATTTATCAAAGTTGAAGATGGCTATGAAATTTCTTAGATGCAATTTGTCCTCTTCTCGGGTTTCTTTGGAAAGGCTTGTTATGAGGGTTTCATAATCGGAGGCTCTATAGATAATTCGGGTTTTGTTTTCTTTGAGCTGTTTTTTGACTTGGAATTAAGATGATATATTTGAGTTGCTAGATAATGGATTTTTGGATATCAATCTCTTGGTTGAATTATTTAGGTAGATCCATGACTGGGTAGGCATGATTGCTAACATCGATATGTCCTTGATAAATAGCAGTTTGTTGATTGATATAATTAGGGTAACAGCTATTAAGTCTAATAAACATTGTTACTTGATTTTTCATCACAATTCTTTTGAAATTACGGCAGGCTTTTCTTAACCACGAAGGTGAAAGGTCAATTTCTTTAAGGTTTTCTGTGTAAATGATATGGATGAGCCCAAAATGATAAAATCGAGCTACTAGTAATTCACTACATCCTGGGAGTGTTATGACCTTTAAACCTAAATCTGGGTGATAAGTGGTATAGAAGAATTTTTTTGAATAATCTCCTTTGAAAGAAAATAATTCATCCGTAGCTTTGGTAAATTCTTCTTCCGTGTTTTCAAATTGTTGGTTAAGGTCAGTTCTTTTAAATATGGGTAGATCTTTGATATTTTCAGGTTTGGGAATGGTTCCGAAACTGGTCATATTTCTTGGTTTGTCGATATGGTCTTTCCTAATAATTTTTTTAAAGAGGACTTTTGCACCATTGGGTACCAATATGCTATTAATTTCTTGGTATTCTTTCAAAGCCTTTTCAGCTTCAATTTTACTAGGCAATTTTCTATAAACCGCTCCCTTTGTTCCAATTACGAATGGACTAATTTTTCCCAAGAGTCATATATTCCTGCTTGATCTGTATTGAATAGGACATAATAGTCTGCCTGTTTATCTTCCAATTCTTCTATGCAGTTGCTGGGTTCTGCCCCTGCTTTTCCCTTTAGCTTGGTCTTTTCCATTTTCAACTTGAGTTCTATAGTTCTTTGTTTTCCACTAGTTGTTCTTTCTTTACTATCAATTCTTCAAGTTCAACTTGAATAATTTCTAGTTTTGCTTCTAGCTGGTCCATTCTCTTGTAATGATATCTGCTAAAAGGTTCTTCTTTCCTGAGATATGTTAAGCTTCATATGTGAATCTGCTGAGTTTTTGCTGCCAGCAAATTAGTCTTCCTTTGTTGTAACTTCCTTTGTGGTTTATTGTGGTACATTATTTAGCAAAAATCATCCTAAAATGAATAGGTCAGTGGCTGGTCCGTCTCGGACAGCAGCTCACTCGGACCCGCGCGAAAACATTGAAAAACTACAATTATACGATCTTGCTTTTACTACAACTTAAAACACTTAAAACTCATGCTTTTAAACACTTGTAAACATTTTACAAATTGAAAATACTTCAATTAAAATTCCGGACAGCCACAATATGATTCCATAAAAAGCACTTTTCAAATATCGGAAAACACCGTAAAATCGTATGTCAATTCACAATACTTTTTGAGATAAAATAAATACTCAAAACAATTTATTTTTCAAACCACACATTTTAAATAACATTTGGACAGTCATACAATAGTTCCAATATCCAGAATCAAACAACTCGAAACCAAATAACTGTACAAATAACCAAATTTTATATCAAAAATAAAAATATGATGAACACGTACAAAAATGCCGTCCAAAAACTTCTCGCAAAATTCAAACGGTCCGTTCACTGTATTGCCATTGATGTTCAGTTTGGGATAAATATTCAAACCGATATGGTCGACATCTTCAAGTCTAATAACAAGACATGCTGATATGGCAGGAAACTTGCCACGAAACCAAAAAGAAAGTAAATGTCTTGTGCTGCAGTGTTCGAACCACTCTGGAATCATACTCCCTGGCAAAGATAACAACATGTTTCCAACCTCCTCGTGCAATTCCTGTTGGTCATTTCATATTTGAAATATTTAGTGTATGTGTATAAAGTGTATTAGTCAACATGAATATCATTTCCCAATTATCAAATATCAAATACATAAACCCAAGAGGGAACCTGATTTAGTAATATGCTTCTAGACGAGTCAGTCAATGATGTGCAGTGTACTGCAGTCAAAACTTGTATGGTAGGTGGAATCCCTCTAATTTCTTCCAGATGTCTGCAGTTCCAAATTAAGTGTCCTCAAAAGGCATATCATATATTATCTGTTTCTACCTAAACAATTCAATCAAGAAATTGATATCCAAAAATCCATTATCCAACAACTCAAATATATCATATTCCAAATCAAAAAAATAGCTCAAAGAAAACAAAATCCGAATTAGCTATAGAACCTCCGAAACCCTCATAACAAGCCTTTCCAAAGAAACTCGAGAAGATGACAAATTGCATCTAAGAAATTTCATAGCCATCTTCAACTTTGATAAATTAAAATTTGAAAAGGCAATACATCAAGAAATATGTCACTATTTGAAACATTGTTCCACACACGTATGTGATATGTGTGTAAGCACCCCACTAACAGAAGAAGACGAAATGTCAATCATCGCTGAGTAAGCAAGATGATGTTGGAATAATTGGTGGTAATGGCGAAAGTCACCCAAGAGGGGGGGGGGGGGGTGAATTGGGTGTTTATAAAACTTTGAAATTCAATCGCAATAAATCGTTCTTTGAAAGAATAGCAGAGATTAAACGAGCGGAAGACTTAAAGAACGAGTTAAAAACACTTTTAAGCACAGAATTGAAATAATATTACTATGTATATTGAAATCATACTATACACAAGATTGATTAAATCGACACAAAGAAAATGCAATTCTCGTGTTAAATAAGTTAAAACGTAAAAATATCTTTTATCCGCGAAAATATAATTAACACAAAATAAACGTGCGGAAAGTAAAGAGATAAGGGATAGGAAAATATGCACCGGGGATTTTTATCCTGGTTCGGCAAACAACGCCTACATCCAGTCCTCAAGCGACCCACTTGAGCTTTTCACTAAACCAAGACGCAACGCGTCCCCAAGTACATCCAGAGCGCCACGCAAGCTACTAGGAATCCCACCGTTCGCCAGGGACCTCGAATACAATAGCCTAACTACTAGGAAACCCACCGTTCGTATAGCGCTACCCAATACAACAGGGTTAACTCACCCTATGAACGCGACACACGTTCAATCATAAGGGAAAACACTCCTTAATTTCTAAGGTTGTCACACCCCTTACAATAAAAATGATTTGCACGAAGAATTGTGTGCAACTAACAATAAAGCTCTCTAGATAGAGCAGATACTACAATATAGTCCTATGACAAGATAATATTCTTAAGCAAATGCAAAACTATAACAATATGATGATGATGATCTTCTCTAAGGATTTTTCAAATTGAGAGAGAAGGAGAAGAAGTAGAGAAGAAAAGAATCAAGTGATGTGTGTGATAGATGTGTTTTAAAAAGGTAGAAGAAGCAACCAAAATCAGAAACGTGATCATCCAGAAAAGGAAATAAATCATTCTGGGAATCAGATTGATTTCAACACGTTTTTCAAAAATTTGAATTAAGTAATCGATTACTTTGGTCAGATTAATCGATTACTTGCTCTCAGGTTTTTCACAAAAGTTGCAGCATTAGAAGGTAATCGATTAGCAGCTTCAAGTAATCGATTACTGTCACCTAAATGACCATTTCAAGGAAGTGATCCATTACAAGAATCTAATTAATCAATTACTTACTCTCTGGTTACAAGTTGCATCAAGTAATCGATTATTCCAGAAGGGGTAATCGATTACTCCACAATAAAAACAGATTTTCATGAAAATTTGTAACCAAAGGTTTTGACAAAACATTTTCATAAAGACTTTTCCTGGAGCAGAGGTTTAAAAATGCTTCTTCTAGGTTTTTAAGAATAAAACATATATCATCATCATAAGGTTATAATTTTAGTGCTTTAGAGAATATTATTTGTCTTACAAAGATTACTAAGCCTAGAAGACTAGATCTTCAACCTGCATACAATCTTTGCATTCTTCAAAGTACCTGAACCTATTCACAACATATATTGAATTGTGTTGTGTCATCATCAAAACAACAAAAATGGAAACCATGAGTTTTCTATTTTAGTTTTCATTATGTTTTTCATCATGTTGATCTTGTTGCATTTTCTGTACTTTGAGAACTTGGTGTTTTGAGACTTTGGGTTTATTATTGCACCTTTTGATTTGGACCTTTTATGATGTTTTTATGTTAATGAATTTGGTTTTCATTATGATGTTTGTGCAAAGCTTCAGGGGGAGCTCCTTATGTTTATTATTAACTCTATTTTTTTTTGCATAGTTGGTTATGGGGTTTTCCAATTATGCACCTCTCCTCCCTTGATATTTTTTTAAATTGTTACATCTTTTTGGCGTATGACAAAAAGGGGGAGAGATATTATACTTATTTTTTGATGATGACAAAATAATTAACAAATCATGCCTTGAAGATATTGCAACATAAACATCAACAAGAAGTCAAGAAAAGAAGACAAGTGCCCAATCATTCTCAATCAAATATTAATTGTAAATTTCTAATTTATGTTGAGAGTGGTTGAGAGTGGGTAGAAATAGTTAGTCTCTTCTAGGAATAAATTTTTATATGATTATTAAGTTGAGATTGACCAAAAATTAATACTTGAGAGAAAAAATAAAATTGAAAAATAATTTCTCCCATATCTGATCAAAATACTCGAGTATTTTGAGAAAGACTCGAGTATATACTCGAGTATTTATCGAAAAACTCGAGTATTTGTGCCAGGTCAGCAAATATGACCGTTAGTCTGGTTCGTGCACCAATTCACTCGTGACCGACCAAAAAGACTCGAGTATTTTCCAAAAGACTCGAGTATTTTTGTCCAGTCAGCAAAAATGAACGTTGGAGAGACTCAAAAACCTAATTGAGGGCATTTGAGTCTCATCCAACCCCAAGAGAGTATTCTAAACCTGATTGTAAAATTGCTCTTTGAATTTGTGCAAGAACAAATAAGACAACAACACATCATTGATCACAAGCTTTCATAATTTCCTCTTCTCAAGTGTTAATTCCCAAAAAGTTCAACTTCTCACTCATATTGTCATTTTATTCCAAGTTGAGTTTTAGGCCTCAATTCATACATTGAGCTGTGCTTATTTGTGCTAATCCATTGTGAGATTAGTAATACACATACAAAAAGCTTGATTATTCAAAGTCTTGGATTGTTCCCAAGCAAACCCTAAGTGGCTTAGGGTGTTGGAAGTCTTGAGAGGTTCTCAAGCACAAGACTAGGAGGTTCCTAGCCCGGTGGAGTTTCTTGAAGGGAGTTCAAGGAAGCTTTGTGAAGAGTTCTTCAATCACCGGAATCAAATTGGGGTAGAAATCAAGAGTTTGGTACACTCTTGAAGGGTTAGGTTGAGTGAGGCCATTCTCAAGCAATCCTTTGTAATTTCTAACAATTTGATTATTAGTAGAAACTCCTAAGTGATTAGGAGGACTGGATGTAGCTCATTGTTGGAGTGAACCAGGATAAAATTGCTTGAGTGGTGGTTTATTGCTTTTAATCTACTTTCTAGCTCAATAGACTTAAGTCATTTCAATCAATTAGGATTTATACAATTAGGTAGCAAGTTCAAGGAATCTTTGTGATAAAAGTTATTTAGATTGCTTGCTATTCTGTTGGATAAGTTCTTGTTTATTATTGAATTGATTTGAGTTAAATTGCTGAATTTTCGTTTCTGGTTTTTCTGCTATCTGATAGGAAAAACTCGAGTATTTAAGAAAAGACTCGAGTTGTTCATCACTGAAAAACTCGAGTATTTCACAAAAGACTCGAGTCTTTTGTGTCTGATTCCAGAAAATTCAGTCTTAGCTCCATTCTTCAATTGTTAGTCCAAATATTTGGTATTAGTGCTTAAAAATACTATTCACCCCCCCTCTAGTATTTGCTTAGCCCGCTTGTTGGTTTCCAACAAGTGGTATCAGAGCTCGGTCGAAAGATCGAGTGTAACAACTTTTTCGAAAAAGATCCTTTTGAAAACTTAATGGGCTCTAGCAATAACTTTGGTGGAGAAGGAGCTTCAATAAACCGTCCTCCACTATTTAATGGTGAAGGATATGTTTATTGGAAAACTCGCATGAAAGATTTTATTGAAGCAATTGATATGGATATTTGGGATGCAATTGAAAATGGTCCTTTCATTCCCAAAAAGAAAATAAATGATGAAATTGTTGAAATTCCAAGGAGTAGTTGGAATGATGATGAAAAGAGAAAAGTCTCATTTGATTTAAAAGCTAAAAACATCATCTTTTCGGCTCTATCCCATGATGAATTTTATAGAGTTTCCCAATGTAAATCGGCAAAAGAAATGTGGGATACTTTGCAAGTCACACATGAGGGAACAAGTGAGGTTAGAGATGCAAGATTGAATTCTCTAACACACGAATATGAATTGTTCCACATGTTGCCAAATGAAACCATTAGTGACTTGCAAAAGCGATTCTCTCACATAGTTAATCATTTGATTTCCTTGGGAAAAGTATTTCGCAATGGTGAAACTACTAACAAAATTCTAAGATGTCTTGATAGGAGTTGGCAACCCAAGGTAACCGCCATCAAGGAATCAAGAGACATAAATAGCATGGACTTAGCCACTTTGTTTGGCAAACTCCAAGAGCATGAGATGGAACTTACAAGACTTAGGATGCATGAGGAATCGGACAAAAAGAAAAAGGGCATAGCACTCAAAGCTTCAACTAAAGCTACAAAAGAAGTTGAAGAATGCTCTACAAGTGGAGATTCCGATGGTGAACCAAATCAAGAAGAATTTGGGATGTTTGTGAAAAGATTCAACAAATTTTTCAAAGGGAAGAAAGGTGGATCTTCATCCAATTTCAAGAGAACCAAAGACTCCAAACAAAGAGAAAAGAGTACCAATGATGGAGTTAAGTGTCATGAATGTGGTGGGGTTGGTCACATAAGAATGGAATGTGCCACATTCTTGAAGAAGAATGACAAGAAGACCCAAGAGACCAAAGGGAAACGTGCATACATTGTTTGGGATGCACCGGAGAAGAGCAATGAATCATCTTCAAGTAGTTCCGGTGATGAAAATGCAAATCTTTGTCTCATGACCAAGAACAATCATGAGTCCTCATCAAGAGCTAATCATGACATGGGTGAAAGTGATGATGAGGTAACCTCTAGCTCTTCTTGTTCCTCTTCAAACTCCATTTCCTATGATGATTTGCAAGAAGCCTACAATGAAATGTTAATTCAATTTAGAAGGCTTGCTAAAATCAATAAGGAAAAAGGAAAGAAAATTTTGGAGTTTCAACAAGAAATTGATGAATTGCAAAAATCTATAAATGAGTTGAAACTTCAAAATGAATCCTTGGAACTTATTAATTCTAGTCATCAAAGTGATTGTGCAAATCATGAGGAGATTATCACTCCATGTGAGAGATGTGATGAACTTGAAAAAGAAGTGAAAGAGTTGAAAAACAAACTCACAATCTCACATAGTGATAGAAACCTCAACCGGTTGTTGAACTCTCAAAGACATAATCACAACAAAACCGGTTTAGGATATGTTCATAAAAAGGACAAAAAGTACAAGGTGGTTGGAACATTTTCTAAGAAAAATTCATCAAAGAGACCAACTTGTACTTATTGTGGAAAAGTTGGACATATCAACATTGAGTGCCACATTAAGAAGTTTGAAATGAAAAAGGGCACTTATATGTGGATTAAGAAGGGAGAAAGTCCCAACACTAACCCTAAGGGACCCAACATTGTTTGGGTACCCAAAGTGACCAAGTGATTTCATTTTGTAGGTGTGTCTTCGAACGGGAAAACAATTGTGGTATCTTGATAGTGGATGTTCGAAGCACATGACGGGAGATAAGCGGCACTTCATTGAGCTTACTCCAAAGGAAAAGGGTTATGTCACTTATGGGGACAACAACAAAAGCAAAATCCTTGGTATTGGTAAAATCGGAAACTCTTCAAACTTGATTATTGATAATGTGCTCTATGTTCAAGGATTAGAACATAATCTCTTGAGCATAAGCCAATTATGTGATATTGGTAATCATGTAGTTTTTACCTCTACCCATTGCCTCATTAAAAGTGACAAAGATGAATCAATCAAATTTGTTGGTAGAAGGTCAAATAATACTTACTTAGTTGATTTGAACAAAGTCACTTCTTTGGTCTCTACTTGTTTAGTGAGCAAAGAAAATGACACTTGGTTATGGCATCGTAGGACCGCTCATATAAATGTAAACCAATTGAAGAAAATTCAATCTAAAGATCTAGTAGTTGGTTTACCAAAGCTAAATTTTTCTATTGAAGGTGTTTGTTCCCCTTGCAAGAAATGAAAACAAACTAAAAACACCTTTGGATAAAAAATGGTGATGTCCACATCAAGGCCATTAGAAATGCTTCATATGGACTTGTTTGGACCATCACAAGTAAAAAGCTTTGGTGGCAACTATTATGCATTGGTGATTGTTGATGACTTCTCTAGGTTTATTTGGACTTTATTTTTAACTACTAAGAGTGAGACCTACAAATCTTTTAAACATCATGTCAAACTTTTGCAAAACCAAGTAAATCAAAAAGTAATTATTATTCGTACCGATCATGGTGGTGAATTCGAAAACCACAAATTTGATAGATTTTGTGCTAAAAATGGTATTGAGCACCAATTCTCCGCACCAAGGACTCCGGAACAAAACGGAGTGGTAGAGCGGAAAAATAGGGTGCTAGAGGAACTTGCTAGAACCATGTTAAATGATTCTCAAGTACCTCAATATTTTTGGGCCGATGCCGTCAATACGGCTTGTTATGTTTTAAATCGTATTTTGATAAGGACCTCTTTAGATAAAACCCCCTATGAACTTTACAAGGGAAGAAAGCCAAATATATCTCATTTTCATGTCTTTGGATGCCAAGTTTTTGTTTTAAATAATGGAAAAGAACACATTGGCAAGTTTGATTCCAAATCCGATGAAGGCATATTTTTAGGCTATTCTTCTCATAGTAAAGCTTATAGAATTTTCAATAAAAGAAATTTAACTATTGAGGAATCAATTCATGCGGTTTTTAATGAGTCTTCAAAAGAAGATAGTGTTTTATGTGATGCTAGTGAAGATGGCATTGACTTTTCAAAAGAAGAAAAAGAGAGAGAGAAATCAAAAGTTGATGAAGGAGAGGAAAGGGAAGAACTTCCTCCAACTTGGAAATCGGTCAAGGCTCATCCTATAGACAATGTCATAGGAGATATGTCAAAGGGAGTACTTACTCGTAGGTCTATTCAAAACATTTGTCACTATGTCTCTTTTGTTTCTCAAATTGAACCCGATTCAATTAAAAAGGCCATAGAGGATGATCATTGGGTTCTTGCTATGCAAGAAGAATTAAACCAATTTGAAAGAAATGAAGTTTGGAATCTAGTCCCTAAACCCGATGATCATACCATAATTGGTACTAAATGGATTTTTAGAAACAAACTTGATGAATCCGGGTTGATTATAAGAAACAAAGTTAGACTAGTAGCTCAAGGGTACAACCAAGAGGAAGGTATCGATTATGATGAGACCTTTGCTCCGGTTGCACGTCTTGAAGCAATCCGAATTTTACTTGCTTATGCTTCAATCATGAAATTCACTTTATATCAAATGGATGTTAAAAGTGCTTTCTTGAATGGGTTTATAAATGAAGAAGTGTATGTCAAACAACCCCCCGGTTTTGAAAATAGTGAATTTCCAAACCATGTTTATAAATTGAAAAAGGCACTCTATGGATTGAAACAAGCTCCTAGAGCTTGGTATGATTGATTGAGTTCCTTTCTATTAGAAAACAAGTTTCAAAGAGGGAAGGTTGATAATACACTATTTATTTATAAAACCAAGGATGACATTTTGTTAGTACAAATCTATGTTGATGATATCATTTTCGGTGCTACTAACGTGTCTCTTTGTAGAAAGTTTTCAAATTTGATGAAAAAGGAATTTGAAATGTCAATGATGGGAGAACTCAAGTTCTTCCTAGGCTTACAAATAAAGCAAGTCAAGGAGGGGATATTTGTGCATCAAGGGAAATATTGCAAAGAGCTCCTTGAGAAATTCGGATTGGACAAGTGCAAGGAAGCCTACACTCCAATGAGCACATCATGCTACCTATACAAGGATAAACAAGGTACACCGGTTGATGTTAGTAAGTATAGGGGTATGATAGGTAGTCTCCTATATCTCACTGCATCTAGACCGGATATTATGTTTAGTGTATGCATGTGTGCTAGATTTCAACTAATCCTAAAGAATCTCACCTATCCGCAGTTAAACATATATTTAAGTATCTAAAAGGAACAATTAACACTGGTTTATGGTATCCTACTGATGCCACTCTTAGTTTAGTTGGTTACTCGGATTCCGACTTCGCGGGATGCAAGCTTGATCGCAAAAGCACCAGTGGTACTTGCCATTTCTTGGGAAGTTCATTGGTGTCATGGTTTTCTAAAAAGCAAGCTTGTGTCGCTCTTTCTACCGCCGAAGCGGAATATATCGCAGCCGGTAGTTGTTGTGCTCAACTGTTATGGATGAAACAACAATTATCGGATTTTGGTATGAAACTTGAAAATATTCCGATTAGATGCGATAACACGAGTGCAATCAATTTGACTAAGAATCCGGTGTATCACTCAAGAACTAAACACATTGAAATAAGACATCACTTTTTAAGAGATCATGTACAAAAGGGTGATTGCACAATTGAATTTGTTAGTACCAAAAATCAATTAGCCGACATTTTTACAAAACCTCTACCAAGGGACACCTTTTATCATATTAGGAGAGAACTTGGTATTTTAGATGAAGCTAATTGATGAGCATTTTATTTCCCATTTTTCCTTGCATTATTTTACTCCTATTATTGATACTTGTTGCCTATTTGACATTGTTTAGCTTGATTTAGTGATTTAGAGTTTATTGGACTAATATTCTGAATATTGTTTAATTTGGGTATTTAGCCTAATTAATTCTATTTCTATTTTCAGGTCATATTTGGCACAAGGGCTTTTTGGACATTTTGGGAATGAAGATTTAATGTTGGAAGAGAAGATATATGATGAAGTGAAGATTGTAATCTATCTTTAGGATTAGTTGAGATTTAGTTATATCTTTTAAGATTTAGATTTTATCTATAAGATATTTTTAGATTTAATTTAGAGATAAGCTTTCCTTAGGATTTGGGCCCATGATTTAGGCCCGTTTTGTGATTTAAAAAGCCAAATTCGTGTAAACCCTTGGGAGACCTTCCATTCACGTTTTTTACATTCTCTCTCATAGAGAAGGCTTAGTTTTGCTCTCCAAGCTTGTGGAGGCTGCTAGGGTTTCTCTCTCTTCTCTTTTCTACACGTTTTTGGTATTTTTCTTCATGGAAGGCTAAACTCTTAGGTTAAATCCCTTTGGTAATGTATCACATACTCTTGAGGTTTTGTTCTTAATGCTATTTCGTTTTTATTCACTGTTTTCATGCTTATTGATATGTTATGGTTCGCTTAGTTCCATTATATAGAGATAATCCATGTGTATGAATGCTTAATTTATGCAAACTCGTAAAAACTCCATGCTTTGGCTTTTAATGCTTAATTAGAGGTTTGGGTTTTGGGGTGAGAATTGAATTTTCGCTTAGTATTTAATTCTCACGAGTTGGACAGTGAAGAGGAAAGAAATTGATCTTTTGTGACCGATGATAGAGTTGTGAACGCGAGCCAAAGGGGTTTATCCGCTTTTCCTTATCTGTTTCTTCGTTTTGATTTAATTCTGTTTTGATTTCAATTATTCAATATTCAATACAAAAAAAAACCCCTCCTGTTTTCTATGCATACTATGTGTTCGACCTTTTGCTTGATAAGATATTCCTTGGGAGACGACCTAGGAGTCACTTCCTAGTACTATACTTAAACTGTTTTTATTTGTATTGGGTACGGCCTCGATCAAATTTGGCGCCGTTGCCGGGGAATATCGGTTCTTGCCAAAGGTCATTAGTAGTTAGTTAGTGTCGTAGTTAGTATAGTTATTATAGTTTGTCGTGTCTGATTTAGGGTCTAGTAGTCAATTCTGATAACCGGTTGAAGTTGCACTGTTTGCTGTTTTGCTATTTTGTTGCAATTAGTGTATTTGATTGATTCTGTGGTTGCTAGTTCACATAGTTGTGGGTGGAATTTTTGCACGAAAATTTATATCCACACTACTTTTATCATATAAAAAGGTTTTGAGGCACCACGATCACTCAGATCACCACTGGTTGTGAGTTCCAGAAAAATTTTCCAAGTTTTAGCAGCACTTTCTTCAAATCGTCGCAACTTTTGACCCGTAACTCGGAATTTGACGAATTTTATATCAAATCGAAGGGAATGTTCTGAATAATTAGATTTTTCTCACTTTGTCAGAAAACTCCTTCGTCTAGATCCTGAAAAAGCCGTTTTACTATTTCTTTTTTATTTTACAAGTTTTATTTTCTTAGTTTTTGGTCTCTGATTTAATTGTTTGCCTTGGTTCCCTTTTGAATTTTGTCCTCAAACTTTTTGTGGTATGTTTTCATGATTTTAGGGTGCTGAAAAAATAAAGAAAAAAATTTTAAAAAAATAAAAAATTTTGTTTCCTATTTTGGTCATGTATATTAGTGACAGTTTGCTATGCTTAATGGTGTTCTGTTCAGTACATGACTAGGGGCAACCCAAGCTACTTGCATCCATATAACCCTGAAATTGATAGAACTTATCACAGACTAGTTAGACAAAATAGGAACCAGTCGATAGGTAGTGAGTCTATTGAGTCTTTACATAGTGAGTCTGCTTCTTTTTCTTCTATTCCTATAAATTCTGATTCTTATTCTAATTATTCTGAAAATATGGCTCAACCTCCACCATGTGAGAGGACATTGAGGGAGCTGGCTGCACCTGATTTCACTATTGAAGATTTGTGCATCCAGTATCCCGATGACCCGTATGAGCTAAGGTCTGGACTAATTCATTTGTTGCCCAAGTTTAATGGTCTTGCAGGTGAGGATCCTCATAAACATCTCAAGCAGTTCCATATTGTCTGTGCTACTATGAAACCACATGATGTGCAAGAGGATCATGTTTGTCTTAAGGCATTCCCACACTCCCTAGAAGGGCTAGCCAAGGATTGGTTGTACGATCTGGCCCCTGGTTCTATCACAGTCTGGGATGACCTGAAGAGGGCATTTTTGGAGAAATTCTTCCCTGCATGCAGAACAACAGCAATCCGAAAGGATATATCAAGCATCAGGCAACAAAGTGGAGAAAGTCTCTATGAGTATTGGGAGAGATTCAAGAGATTGTGTGCGAGCTGCCCCCACCATCAGATCTCAGAGCAGCTGCTTATTCAATATTTCTATGAAGGTCTCAACCTCATGGAGAGAAACATGCTTGATGCTGCAAGTGGTGGTGCCCTAGGAGACATGACACCTTTAGAAGCCAGAGTCAAGATTGAGAAGATGGCTTCCAATTGTCAACAATTCCATGCAAGGGGCAACAGCGATGCAATCATAGTGAGAGGAGTGAATGATGTTGGCACAAGTTCTGGTAAGGTTGAGAAGCTTGAACAGAAGATAGATTCACTTACAACTTTGGTCACTCAATTGGCCATCAACCAGAAGAAGTTGTCTCTGCCTGCTAGATTATGTGGCATATGCACATCCGCTGAGCACCCCACAGATGCATGCCCTTCTGTGCAGCAGCAGCCCACGACTGGTGCTGACCAACCTGAGGCATATGCCGCCAACATCTTCAACAGTAGAAATCAGCAGCCACAGAACTTTGATCTCTCTACCAATAGATACAACCCTGGTTGGAGGAACCATCCCAACCTGAGATGGTCTGATCAGCAGCAACCTTCACAGGTTCAATTTCAGAACAATTCTAGACCACCATATGTACCTCCTCCAGTCCAGCAACAGAGACAACAACAGGCTAATTCTGCACCACCAGCTCCTAGTACTGAGCAGCAGCCTTCATTGGAAGAGCTGATGAAACAGATGACCATGCAAAATCTCCAATTCCAACAGGAAACTAGAGCATCCATTCAAAGACAAGAGGCCTCCATTCAATCTTTGACCAATCAGATGGGACAGATGGCAACAACAATCAACACTATGCAATCTCAGAATTCTAACAAGTTGCCATCCCAAACAGTGATCAATCCAAACCAGAATGTGAATGCCATTAGTCTAAGGTCAGGGAAGCAGATTGTCACACCCACACCAGAATCTGACCTCAACAAAGATGATCTAGTTTCAACCAACAAAAAGAGCCAAATGGTCGAGGAGAGTGAGCACACAAGTACCAGAAAATCCCATCCAGCTCAGCCTTCCACAAGCACAACACCTGCTGCTGCCCAACAACCACCCCCCATTCCTCTTCCTTTCCCACCAAGGGGGGTGACTCAAAGCAAGAAAATGGAAGAGATTGACAAAGAGATACTTGACACATTCAGGAAGGTGGAAGTCAACATACCCCTTCTTGATGCAATCAAGCAGATTCCAAGGTATGAAAAGTTCTTGAAGGATCTATGCACACACAAACGGAAGCTCAAGGGCAATGAGAGGATCAACATGGGAAGAAATGTCTCTGCTCTTATAGGTAAACCCGTCCCTCATATTCCTGAAAAGTGTAAGGATCCTGGAACTTTCTCTGTGCCTTGTATCATAGGTAATACTAAATTTGAGAATGCTTTGCTAGATTTAGGAGCATCTATTAATGTTATGCCTATGTCTGTTTTCAAGTCTCTTTCACTTGGACCTCTTCAACCTACGGGTGTGGTTATTCATTTGGCAAATAGATCTACTGCCTACCCCGCAGGTTTGATAGAGGATGTCCTGGTTCGGGTTGAAGAGCTTATCTTTCCTGCTGATTTTTATATTCTTGATATGGAAGAGGACACCTCTCGTAGTGCTGTCCCTATCATATTAGGGAGACCATTTTTGAAAACAGCCCGAACCAAGATAGATGTGCATGCAGGTACACTTTCCATGGAATTTGATGACAGTGTGGTTCGATTCAATATTTTTGATGCTATGAAACATTTTTCTGATGACCACTCTGTTTTTCATGTTGACTTGATTGATGATCTGATTGATGAGCATGTTCTAGACTTTTTGCATGATTATGATTTGCCATCTTTCACTAGCTCATTTACTTGTTCTGCATGTTCTGATTCCGAAATGTGCACTGCATGCATTGAAATTGACCAGTTTTTAAATTCTGCTACTGCATCTGTTGATTCATATGATATAGATTCAGATCATGCTAACCCCATTTCTGTTTTGCATGAGTCTAATTCACTTGTTCAGGTGCAGGCGGCAAAATCCAATTCTGCTGCTCCTTTAGTTCCATCTGTGATGCAGGCACCTTTATTGGACCTGAAGCCCCTTCCTCCTCATCTCAAATATGCTTACTTGGAGGCTGAGCAGAAACTTCCAGTGATCATCTCTACCTCCCTTTCTGTTGATCAAGAGAAGCAGCTGCTGGATGTGATTAGAGCGAACAAAAGGGCAATAGGATGGACTTTGGCAGACATACCTGGTATTAGCCCCTCCATGTGCATGCATCGGATTTTATTGGAGGATGGGGCTAAACCAGTGAGACAACCCCAGAGACGGTTGAACCCCCAGATTCTTGATGTGGTGAAGAAAGAGGTCACCAAGCTGCTGCAAGCTGGCATTATCTACCCCATTTCAGACAGCACTTGGGTAAGCCCGGTTCAAGTAGTTCCCAAGAAGTCTGGGGTGACAGTTGTAAAAAATGAGAAGGATGAGCTGATTCCCACTAGAGTGCAGAACAGTTGGAGAGTCTGCATTGATTATAGGAAGCTCAACCAGGCGACCCGCAAGGATCACTTTCCTCTTCCCTTCATTGATCAAATGTTGAAGCGCCTGGCAGGTAAATCTCACTATTGCTTCTTAGATGGTTTCTCTGGTTATTTCCAAATCTGTATTGCACCAGAGAACCAACATAAGACTACATTTACCTGTCCTTTTGGTACATTTGCTTATAGGAAGATGCCTTTTGGCCTATGCAATGCTCCTGGCACTTTTCAAAGATGTATGATGAGTATTTTTAATGACTTACTTGAGCATTGCATAGAGGTCTTCATGGATGATTTTAGTGTATATGGTTCCTCTTTTGATGCATGTCTTGATAGTTTGTCTAAGGTGCTTAATAGGTGCATTGAGACTAACCTTGTCTTGAATTTTGAAAAATGTCATTTTATGGTAGAACAAGGCATAGTCTTAGGGCACATTATTTCGCATAAGGGCATAGAGGTTGACCCTGCTAAGCTGCATGTAATATCACATTTGCCTTACCCCTCTTGCGTGCGAGAGGTGCGTTCTTTTCTTGGCCATGCAGGTTTCTATCGCAGGTTTATTCAGAACTTTAGCAAGATAGCCCTTCCACTATCCAACTTGCTTCAAAAGGATACCACATTTGAGTTTGGAGACCAATGCAAGAAGGCATTTGATGAGCTAAAGAGAGCACTCACCACCACTCCCATCATCCAACCACCTGACTGGACTCTCCCATTTGAGCTCATGACCGATGCCTCGAATTATGCTTTGGGAGCAGTTCTCTCCCAAAGGGTTGGTAAGATGTCTCATGTGATTTATTATGCATCTAGGACTTTAGATTCAGCACAAGTTAATTACACCACAACTGAAAAAGAGCTGTTAGCCATTGTCTTTGCACTTGATAAGTTTAGATCATATCTGTTAGGTTCTAAGGTTGTGGTGTATACTGATCATGCTACTCTGAAGTATCTTTTGAAAAAGACAGATTCCAAACCTAGGTTGATTAGATGGATGTTGCTCCTCCAGGAGTTTGATCTTGAGATTCAGGATCGGAGTGGTGCACATAACCTGGTCGCAGACCACTTGAGCAGAATAGAGAGAGAGGAGGATGCATTTCCTATCCGGGATGACTTCCCGGATGAGCAGCTTTTAGTTTTGCATGTTTCACATCCCCCTCCCCTTACTCCTTGGTTTGCTGATATTGTAAATTATATAGTTGCTTCTGTTTTTCCACCCTTGGCATCCAAAGCTCAAAGAGACAAATTGAAGAGCGATGCCAAGTATTATGTATGGGATGACCCCTATTTGTGGCATTTTTGCAGTGATCAGGTCATTCGCAGGTGCATTCCAGACCAGGAGATCCAATCGGTTCTCCAATTTTGCCATGCTTCACCAGTTGGAGGCCACCTTGGCACTCAAAGGACAGCACGAAAGGTGCTGGATTCTGGATTTTATTGGCCTACCATCTTCAAGGATGCAAGCAAAATCTGCAGCTCATGTGAGCAATGTCAAAGGGCAGGAGGCACCCTATCTTGGAGGCAACAGATGCCGCAACAACCTATGTTGTTCTGTGAGGTGTTTGATGTCTGGGGTATAGATTTCATGGGCCCCTTTCCTGTTTCTTTTGGTTTTTATTATATCTTACTTGCTTTGGATTATGTATCCAAATGGGTGGAAGCTAAGGCCACCAGGACTAATGATGCTCAGGTTGTTGTAGATTTTGTCAGGACTAATATCCTTTGCAGGTTTGGCATACCTAGATCCATAGTCAGTGATCAAGGCACACACTTCTGCAATAGATCCATGCAAGCTTTGCTCAAGAAGTATGGGGTTGTGCACAAAGTTTCTACACCATATCACCTCCAAACCAATGGGCAAGCTGAGATTTCAAACAGAGAGATCAAGCGGATTTTGGAGAAGATGGTGAAGCCTAATAGAAAGGATTGGAGCACACGATTGGAGGATGCTCTATGGGCCCATCGGACTGCTTACAAGGCACCCATAGGGATGTCACCTTATCGGGTTGTTTTTGGTAAGGCATGCCACCTGCCTGTGGAGATAGAGCACCGTGCATATTGGGCTGTGAAGCAATGTAACTTAGCTCTTGATCAAGCGGGTGAGGAGAGGAAGCTGCAGTTGAGTGAGCTAGATGAGATCCGTTTGGAGGCCTATGAGAATTCCAAGTTCTACAAAGAGAAGACCAAGAAGCTCCATGATAGCTCAATTTGCAGAAAGGAGTTCTTGGTTGGTCAAAAAGTGTTGCTCTACAACTCTAGGCTTGGACTCATGAGTGGAAAGCTCCGCTCTAAATGGATTGGACCGTTTGTAGTCACCCAGGTGTTTCCTTATGGCACTGTGGAGATCAAGAGTGGGTCCACAGACAAGAGCTTCAAAGTCAATGGCCACCGACTCAAGCCTTTCCTAACCTCTCCTACTTTGGATGATGCACCTGTGGAGGAAGCCTCATTGGTCGACCCCATTTTTGACCCACCATTATTTAGGGAGTCTTCTTTTCTCCTTCTTTACTACTTTTATTCCACTTGTCTATATCTGTCTGATTCTGCTAGTTGTTTTACATTGAGGACAATGTGTGATTTAAGTGTAGGGGGGAGAGTAGTTTAGGTTGCATATTTTTGCTTTGATTTTTTTGGTTTTGCTAAGTTTTGGGCATTTTCTTGCATGTTTTTGCTTCATTTTAGTAGAGTCTTGGTATCTTGTGTCTGAATTCATGCATTTTTGTGTGTAAAGTTGCTTTTGATAATTAAGAGGTGGTAACACTGTGATAGAATTGTCCCTTTTGTGAGGATTTGAGCCTTAATTGTGGGTGGATTGCTATATATGCCACCTAATTTTTCTTTCATGTGTGATTGCACTCTGGATTACTTGCACTCTAGAACTTGACTTGACTCTTGTTGATACTTGATATTCCCATGCACATTTTGAAATGATTTAGGCATTGTTTTTTCTTGAATAAGCCACTAGCCATATGAGCCTACCTTGAATGAATTTATCCTTTGATAGCCCCTTTGAGCCTTTATATCCCTTTTCTTTGTTCTTTAGCTCATTACAAGCCTATGACTGAAAAACCATGATTGTCCTAACCTTAGGGAATGTTGGAGCTTTGGAATTGTTTTGGGAATGGGTATTAAGTAAGCGAGGGTGCTTTGTTCTTCATCTCTTGTGAGTTCTGGGTTTTGCCTCTATGGTCGGTGATGTAATTATGGCTTTATCTCATTATGCCATTTTTGTTGTTTCTTCTTTTCTTTCGTTCATGAAGTTCTGCAATGTAATGCAATTCAAAAAAAAAAAAGAAGAAGAAGAAGAAGAAGAAGAAGAAAAAAAGAAAAAAAAATGGAATAAAAGGTTGATTGAGGCATAGAGGATTGGAATTAGAGGTTGTTGTTATGTTTATCATTTCATTCTGGGGTGGATTGTGCTTATTTTTTTTACTTGTTCCCCATTGCTCCTCTATTCCCTGGGTTTTAGCTACATTTCCCATATTTTTATCCTACCTTGTCCTTGGCCCCATTACAACCCTGAAAAGACCTTTTGATCTTAATGTGCATGTGTGTTGATTGTTGATGTTAGAGGCTTGTCAAGCCTATGGTTGTGTTTGTTTTTCATGATGTGCCTTGAGTGTAAACACTGATTAACCTTAAACACTTGAGTGTAAACACTATTGAGTGATCCTTGTGAGTTTCTATCATCTTTGTGACTACCCTCTTGATGTCATTGGTTTTCTTTGCATATTTGAAATAATTGGATGATGTTCATGAATGCTTGATTCTTTGGTCCTTATTTTCTTCGTGTGCTCGATTTTGCCCATTTCTTTGCATTTCCTAGAATTCATTGTGAAGTATGTAATCTCTTAGGTTTGCATTCATTAGTTTTAGTAATCTTGTTACATGATTCACTTTGGTGCATATTGATTTTCTCAGTCCTAATTCTTAGTTTTGCCCAGGAGTGCAAAAGGATAAGTGTGGGGGTATTTGATGAGCATTTTATTTCCCATTTTTCCTTGCATTATTTTACTCCTATTATTGATACTTGTTGCCTATTTGACATTGTTTAGCTTGATTTAGTGATTTAGAGTATATTGGACTAATATTCTGAATATTGTTTAATTTGGGATTATTTAGCCTAATTAATTCTATTTCTATTTTCAGGTCATATTTGGCACAAGGGCTTTTTGGACATTTTGGGAATGAAGATTTAATGTTGGAAGAGAAGATATATGATGAAGTGAAGATTGTAATCTATCTTTAGGATTAGTTGAGATTTAGTTATATCTTTTAAGATTTAGATTTTATCTATAAGATATTTTTAGATTTAATTTAGAGATAAGCTTTCCTTAGGATTTGGGCCCATGATTTAGGCCCGTTTTGTGATTTAAAAAGCCAAATTCGTGTAAACCCTAGGGAGACCTTCCATTCACGTTTTTTACATTCTCTCTCATAGAGAAGGCTTAGTTTTGCTCTCCAAGCTTGTGGAGACTGCTAGGGTTTCTCTCTCTTCTCTTTTCTACACGTTTTTGGTATTTTTCTTCATGGAAGGCTAAACTCTTAGGTTAAATCCCTTTGGTAATGTATCACATACTCTTGAGGTTTTGTTCTTAATGCTATTTCGTTTTTATTCACTGTTTTCATGCTTATTGATATGTTATGGTTCGCTTAGTTCCATTATATAGAGATAATCCATGTGTATGAATGCTTAATTTATGCAAACTCGTAAAAACTCCATGCTTTGGCTTTTAATGCTTAATTAGAGGTTTGGGTTTTGGGGTGAGAATTGAATTTTCGCTTAGTATTTAATTCTCACGAGTTGGACAGTGAAGAGGAAAGAAATTGATCTTTTGTGACCGATGATAGAGTTGTGAACGCGAGCCAAAGGGGTTTATCCGCTTTTCCTTATCTGTTTCTTCGTTTTGATTTAATTCTGTTTTGATTTCAATTATTCAATATTCAATACAAAAAAAAACCCCCTGTTTTCTATGCATACTATGTGTTCGACCTTTTGCTTGATAAGATATTCCTTGGGAGACGACCTAGGAGTCACTTCCTAGTACTATACTTAAACTGTTTTTATTTGTATCGGGTACGGCCTCGATCACTAATATAGGCTAATTGCATTGTGTGTCATTTTTTGAAAAATCACCGTATTAGTCTTACTCTAATGTGTTATTGATTCTTAGTTAAATTGTCCTTGATGATATTTGAAATTGTATGTGTTAATTGTGTGTGATTCTGTACTGTATTCCAAGTTGGTAGTGAAGCATTTGTGTTTGATTTGTGTTTGGTCTTTTAAAACTGTGTTTTTACTTTCTGTTCTGTCAAAATACTCGAGTTTTTCCAAAAACACTCGAGTATATTAATTCAAAATTAAATCAGTTTTAAATTGAAAAAGTTTCTAATCAGGGTCTGATAAAAATACTCAAGTGTTTTTCAAAACACTCGAGTCTTTCGAAACCCCCAATTTTTGAACTTTCAGACCAAACTCGAGTATTTTACAAAAACTCGAGTATTTTGCATTTTCCTGAAATTTGAACTTTCGGACCAAACTCGAGTTTTTTTGTTTTTACTCGAGTTTTCTGGGGAAATCTGGGCTGAGTCACGAACGACTCGAGTATATTCTCAAAAACTCGAGTATTTTTAAAAGAACAACTCGAGTATTGTTGAATATACTCGAGTATTTTGGCGAGTTTATATATACTCCAGCCCCCACAAACTCGAGTTTCACGAACCCCTTTCTCTTCTCTCTCGGTTTTCTCATATCTCTCTCCTCAAAACTCCGTTTTTACTCAAATTTTTGCCAAATCTTACTAGTTTTACATCCTCTAATCACTTTTCTACCATTATTTCAACGAATTTCAACACTTTTCAACCTCAAATCCGTCACCCCCTTTTCAAACCCTAACTTTCCAAAACTTCAATTTTCATCAATTCCTCTATGGCTTCATCATCTGGTAAAGGAAAGAGAGTTAGGATTGCCGAATCATCTTCTGAGGAGGATATTCCGGAGTACTATCAAGAAGATGAATGCTTGGAACGGTTGGAAGGCTTTGCCACTAGGGAGTTCGGAGTTATCTCTTGGATCAACAGTGCATTCCTTGAAAGTAAGGGTTTCTCATTTGTTACTAACCTTAGGTATCAAAAACTTATTCAATTTCTGGAATTTAATGGCCCTATCTATCCTAGGTTAGTTAGAACCTTTTATGCGAACCTTAGGCTACATAATGATGTCATAGAAACCATGGTTGAGGGTGTTAGATTCAAAATTAGCGCTAAGGACCTTTTTGTTGCTTTTGGGACTACACGACACGGGGACAATTCTTTAAAGACAGATGCGGACGGAATTTTTCAAAGTTGTTTGCGCCCCGGTCGTGTATGGACCGAAGGAATTAAGCATTCCTCATATAAGACTGTCCACACTAGGGTGTTGCACTATATAGTATGCCATCAGTTAGTGCCTCAAACCTCACCCAATTATGCTAAGCCCACAAACAATGAACTTAGGCTTCTTAGTGCCATCCTGAACAATGAGAAGCTAAATTGGTCTCGCATAATTTTGGACCGAATGCTCCTTGCTGCAAAGTCTAAACACCCGAAAACCTTGCCTTATGCCATGCATGTTTGTTTCCTGTTGAGTTACTTCAAGGTGCCTATCCCACGGAATGAAGAGAAAAAGACTCTTCATGTGAACCAGCACTGCCTCAACAAAGGCACCTTGAGTCATCAAGACATGGCATTTCATGAACCCTCTAGCCAATACTTGTACCGATCTGATATTGCTGAGATGGAGAGGGTTGCGAATGTTGCAGCTCGACAAGGGGTGGATGCCCAACAGATGGAAGAGGAATCTGCAGCATTTGCGCTGGCTGAAGGAGGGGACCCTATTGAGGATCAGATTAATTTTGATGACTTTACTGGATCTCAATCTGGGTTTGATAACTTGGGCTGGAGAGAAAATGTTATCACACGGCTGGACACTTTAGATGGGAGGATGGACTCCCTTGTGCATGCTATGGACGCCCAGCGTGATGATTTTGTTAGCTTAGACACTAGGATGAGTGCAGAGTCTGCCATGTTTTATTCTCATTTGGATCAGCACTCGGCCCAGATTAATGCCCGCCTGGACCAGCAGTCAGGGGAGATGCACCGCCGGTTTGATGAGATGATGGCGGCCTTCTCTCGGTTCTATCCTCCTCCAGATGATCCAGCTCCTTCCATGTTTTGATGCTGCTGCTTATGGATTTTCTATTTTAGTTTTCATTATGTTTTTCATCATGTTGATCTTGTTGCATTTTCTGTACTTTGAGAACTTGGTGTTTTGAGACTTTGGGTTTATTATTGCACCTTTTGATTTGGACCTTTTATGATGTTTTTATGTTAATGAATTTGATTTTCATTATGATGTTTGTGCAAAGCTTCAGGGGGAGCTCCTTATGTTTATTATTAAGTCTATTTTTTTTGCATAGTTGGTTATGGGGTTTTCCAATTATGCACCTCTCCTCCCTTGATATTTTTTTAAATTGTTACATCTTTTTGGCGTATGACAAAAAGGGGGAGAGATATTATACTTATTTTTTGATGATGACAAAATAATTAACAAATCATGCCTTGAAGATAATGCAACATAAACATCAACAAGAAGTCAAGAAAAGAAGACAAGTGCCCAATCATTCTCAATCAAATATTAATTGTAAATTTCTAATTTATGTTGAGAGTGGGTAGAAATAGTTAGTCTCTTCTAGGAATAAATTTTTATATGATTATTAAGTTGAGATTGACCAAAAATTAATACTTGAGAGAAAAAATAAAATTGAAAAATAATTTCTCCCATATCTGATCAAAATACTCGAGTATTTTGAGAAAGACTCGAGTATATACTCGAGTATTTATCGAAAAACTCGAGTATTTGTGCCAGGTCAGCAAATATGACCGTTAGTCTGGTTCGTGCACCAATTCACTCGTGACCGACCAAAAAGACTCGAGTATTTTCCAAAAGACTCAAGTATTTTTGTCCAGTCAGCAAAAATGAACGTTGGAGAGACTCAAAAACCTAATTGAGGGCATTTGAGTCTCATCCAACCCCAAGAGAGTATTCTGAACCTGATTATAAAATTGCTCTTTGAATTTGTGCAAGAACAAACAAGACAACAACACATCATTGATCACAAGCTTTCATAATTTCCTCTTCTCAAGTGTTAATTCCCAAAAAGCTCAACTTCTCACTCATATTGTCATTTTATTCCAAGTTGAGTTTTAGGCCTCAATTCATACATTGAGCTGTGCTTATTTGTGCTAATCCATTGTGAGATTAGTAATACACATACAAAAAGCTTGATTATTCAAAGTCTTGGATTGTTCCCAAGCAAACCCTAAGTGGCTTAGGGTGTTGGAAGTCTTGAGAGGTTCTCAAGCACAAGACTAGGAGGTTCCTAGCCCGGTGGAGTTTCTTGAAGGGAGTTCAAGGAAGCTTTGTGAAGAGTTCTTCAATCACCGGAATCAAATTGGGGTAGAAATCAAGAGTTTGGTACACTCTTGAAGGGTTAGGTTGAGTGAGGCCATTCTCAAGCAATCCTTTGTAATTTCTAACAATTTGATTATTAGTAGAAACTCCTAAGTGATTAGGAGGACTGGATGTAGCTCATTGTTGGAGTGAACCAGGATAAAATTGCTTGAGTGGTGGTTTATTGCTTTTAATCTACTTTCTAGCTCAATAGACTTAAGTCATTTCAATCAATTAGGATTTATACAATTAGGTAGCAAGTTCAAGGAATCTTTGTGATAAAAGTTATTTAGATTGCTTGCTATTCTGTTGGATAAGTTCCTGTTTATTATTGAATTGATTTGAGTTAAATTGCTGAATTTTCGTTTCTGGTTTTTCTGCTATCTGATAGGAAAAACTCGAGTATTTAAAAAAAGACTCGAGTTGTTCATCACTGAAAAACTCGAGTATTTCACAAAAGACTCGAGTCTTTTGTGTCTGATTCCAGAAAATTCAGTCTTAGCTCCATTCTTCAATTGTTAGTCCAAATATTTGGTATTAGTGCTTCAAAATACTATTCACCCCCCTCTGGTATTTGCTTAGCCCGCTTGTTGGTTTCCAACACAGGATGATTAGATTTGGATTCCTCGGAAACCTTTGGAACCCATTTCATTTTATTTCTCATATAATGATTTTTCTTATGCATGCATAAATGAGAAATATGACCCGAATGTCCACAATAGTTACAAATAATGGGTTTGGGAGATGCTTTGAATTTTCTAAACTCATTTTTGTAACGCATAGGCTTATGATCCTTGTATTCAAAATCACATTTGACAACCACTTTACTTGACTTTTGAATTTCCACATTCTTATCAGAATTGTCAAATAAAGAATTGGAGCAAACAGATTTTGAAATACATTGAGAATCACAAGAAGCAACCTCAACTGACTTTTCAATAAAATTGCAATTTTCAAAATTTGTAGAGGTGCTATTTTCAAAAATATTTTTCAAATCATCTCTCAAATCATTATGAGTAATATGAGGATTTTGGGAATGAGAATCAATTAAAGTTACCTCGTGAGGAGTGTATAAGTATGGTGTACTTTTGTTGTCTACAGACTCCTCATCTGAAGAACTTGATTCCAAGTGATATTCCAAGAATGCTTCAAATAACTTTTCTAGATCGTCATCTTAATCTGACGAATTGCTCCTCATGCTATTGGTGTCATCATTCAAAACTTCTTCATGGGAGTTAGTCAATTCTTCCTTTGAGCTTTCCTCTAGCTGAATTTTCTGATTGTACCTGTGAACACTTACACTTCCCAAAAGATCATCAGTAGCATAAAATGTGTGTAAAGTATCTCAGATACATTTAGCATTAACACAATCCTTGATTCTAGCATATGCATCATCGTTTAAGACATTTCTTAAAATCTGCATAGCTTGAATATTCAAGGCAAAACATTTTTTATCAAATTCATTTAAAACATTTTTTGGGTTTAAATCAAAACCATTTTGCACAATAAGCCATAAACGATAATTAATTGATTGCAGATAAAATTTCATTCTAGCACTCCAATAAGCATAATTTTCTCCATTGAAAATTGGTGCATCATTGAATGAACAACCCTTCATTTAAAATCAAAAACAAATATCCCAATAAGCCAAACCACAAAGGATCTTTAACTCAAGCGATTAAGCTTGTTACCAGAGCACGAAGCTCTGATACCAATAGTTGGAATAATTTGTGGTAATGGCGAAAGTCACCCAAGAGGGGGGTGAATTGGGTGTTTATAAAACTTTGAAATTCAATCGCAATAAATCGTTCTTTGAAAGAATAACAGAGATTAAACGAGCGGAAGACTTAAAGAACAAATTAAAAACACTTTTAAGCGCAGAATTGAAATAATATTACTATGTATATTAAAATCATACTATACACGAGATTGATTAAATCAACACAAAGAAAATGCAATTCTCGTGTTAAATAAGTTAAAACGTAAAAATATCTTTTATCCGCGAAAATATAATTAACACAAAATAAACGTGCGGAAAGTAAAGAGATAAGAGATAGGAAAATATGCACCGGGGATTTTTATCCTGGTTCGGCAAACAACGCCTACATCCAGTCCTCAAGCGACCCACTTGAGCTTTTCACTAAACCAAGACGCAACGCGTCCCCAAGTACATCCAGAGCGTCACGCAAGCTACTAGGAATCCCACCGTTCGCCAGGGACCTCGAATACAATAGCCTAACTACTAGGAAACTCACCGTTCGTATAGCGCTACCCAATACAACAGGGTTAACTCACCCTATGAACGCGACACACGTTCAATCCTAAGGGAAAACACTCCTTAATTTCTAAGGTTGTCACACCCCTTACAATAAAAATTATTTGCACAAAGAATTGTGTGCAACTAACAATAAAGCTCTCTAGATAGAGCAGATACTACAATAAAGTCCTATGACAAGATAATATTCTTAAGCAAATGCAAAACTATAACAATATGATGATGATGATCTTCTCTAAGGATTTTTCAAATTGAGAGAGAAGGAGAAGAAGTAGAGAAGAAAAGAATCAAGTGAAGTGTGTGATAGATGTGTTTTAAAAAGGTAAAAGAAGCAGCCAAAATCAGAAACGTGATCATCCAGAAAAGGAAATAAATCATTCTGGGAATCAGATTGATTTCAGCACGTTTTTCAAAAATTTGAATTAAGTAATCGATTACTTTGGTTAGATTAATTGATTACTTGCTCTCAGGATTTTCACAAAAGTTGCAGCATTAGAATGTAATCGATTAGCAGCTTCAAGTAATCGATTACTGTCACCTAAATGACCAATTCAAGGAAGTAATCCATTACAAGAATCTAGTTAATCAATTACTTACTCTCTGGTTACAAGTTGCATCAAGTAATCGATTATTCCAGAAGGGGTAATCGATTACTCCACAATAAAAACATATTTTCATGAAAATTTGTAACCAAAGGTTTTCGCAAAACATTTTCATAAAGACTTTTCCTGGAGCAGAGGTTTAAAAATGCTTCTTCTAGGTTTTTAAGAATAAAACATATATCATCATCATAAGGTTATAATTTTAGTGCTTTAGAGAATATTATTTGTCTTACAATGATTACTAAGCCTAGAAGACTAGATCTTCAACCTGCATACAATCTTTGCATTCTTCAAAGTACCTGAACCTGTTCACAACATATATTGAATTGTGTTGTGTCATCATCAAAACAACAAAAAGGGAAACCATGAGTTTCAACAGATGAGACGTTTCAACCACTAAGAGTTACGAACAATATGTATAGACAAGACATTAGCAGGTTCAAGAAGTACAAGGACAAATGTTGGCATCATGTAATTAGTGGAAGTAGTGGACCACTAGGACCACTTACCACAAAAATGTACCACGGATGTAGTTTCACTTTTTACAAACAAAGGAAGTTACCTTAGCTACAAACAAAAAAATGTACCACGTATGTAGTTTCACTTTTTATGTTTCTTTCTTTTTATGTTTTCGGCTTTCAAAAAAATGTACCTTAGCTACAAAGAAAGATAAATGTTTCTTTCTTTTTATGTTTTCGGCTTCTTTTAAATCTATTTTTTCTTTTTGAATTCTATCAAACTTTTTCTTTTCAAATATTATCTGTTGTCCAAATAATCAATTTTCCTCGTATAGATCTACTCCTTCTATTCCTTCTATCTTAGATTCCATTAATAAATATTATTTTATTGATATGATTTTATTATTAGAAAATCATCTCTTATTATTGATAAAGGATAGTATCCTGATTATTTTTATTTTATGATCTCCTAACACATGGTATAGATAATTTATTTCTGGCAATGAGATCATTCCTGATGGTGGTTATTAGATCTTGAAGGGTCCACTTTGCTTCCACATACTTTTGCCTGGTTAGGGATGTTGAGAACTGAACAAGTTTTATTGATTTGAATAGAGTGTTTACAGTATTTTTACAAAGTAGAGATAAAATATTCTGAAAGATAGAAGTTCTAGGAATTATGACACCTATACCATGGATGATCAACTCTTAACCAGGAGGATCGATTTCAGAAGCCCTTAGCTCTCTACTCAACTAACCTTGTCCTATAACTACATATGAGATATCCTTTTATAACTGAAGGATTCCCTTACATTATTGAGCCTTAAAAAGTGAAACTACATACGTGGTACATTATTGTGGTTAGTGGTCCTAGTGGTCCACTACTTCCACTAATTACATGATGCCAACAGTGGTCCTTGAACTTCTTGAACCTGCTAATGTCTTGTCTTTACATATTGTCCATAACTCTTAGTGGTTGAAACGTCTCATCTTGCTTACTCGGCGATGATTGACATTTCGTCTTCTTTTGTTAGTGGGGTGCTTACACACATATCACATACGTGTGTGGAACAATGTTTCAAATAGTGACATATTTCTTGATGTATTGCCTTTTAAAATTTTGATTTATCAAAGTTGAAGATGGCTATGAAATTTCTTAGATGCAATTTGTCCTCTTCTCGGGTTTCTTTGAAAAGGCTTGTTATGAGGGTTTCATAATTGGAGGTTCTATAGCTAATTCGGATTTTGTTTTCTTTGAGCTGTTTTTTGACTTGGAAGATGATATATTTGAGTTGTTGGATAATGGATTTTTGGATATCAATTCCTTGGTTGAATTGTTTAGGTAGATTCATGGCTGGGTAGGCACACCGATATGTCCTTGATGAATAGAAGTTTGTTGATTGATATAATCAGGGTAACAACTATTAAGTCTAATAAACATTGTTCCTTGATTTTTTATCACAATTCTTTTGAAATTACGGCAGGTTGTTCTTAACCCCGGAGGTAAAAGGTCAATTTTTTAAGGTTTTCTGTGTAAATGGTATGGATGAGCCCAAAATTGTAAAATCGAGTTACTAGTAATTCACTATATCTTGGGAGTGTTATGGCTTTTAAACCTAAATCTGGGTGATAGGTGGTATAGAAGAATTTTTCTGAATAATCTCCTTTGAAAGAAAATAATTCATCCATAACTTTGGTAAATTGTTCTTCAGTGTTTTCAAATTGTTGGTTAAGGTCGGCTCTTTTAAAGATGGGTAGATCTTTGATATTTTCAGGTTTGGGAATGGTTCCTGAATAGGTCATATTTCTAGGTTTATCGATATGGTCTTTCCTAATAATTTCTTTAAAGAGGACTTTTGCACCATTGGGTACCAATTTGCTATTAATTTTTTGGTATTCTTTCAAAGCCTTTTCAGCTTCAATTTTACTAGTCAATTTTCTGTGAACTGCTCCCTTTGTTTCAATTAGGAATGGACTGATTTTTTCCCAAGAGTCATATATTCCTGCTTGATCTGTATTGAATAGGACATAATAGTCTGTTTGTTTTTCTTCCAATTCTTCTATGCAGTTGCTGGGTTCTGCCCTTGCTTTTCCCTTTAGCTTGGTCTTTTCCATTTACAACTTGAGTTCTATTGTTCTTTTTTTTTCACTAGTTGTTCTTTCTTTACTAACAATTCTTCAAGTTCAGATTGAATAATTTCTAGTTCTGCTTCTAGCTGCTCCATTCTCTTGTAAGGATATCTGTTAAAAGGTTCTTCTTTCCTGAGATATGTTTAGCTTTGTATGTGAATCTACTGAGTTTTTGCTGCCAGCGAATTAGTATTCCTTGTTTGTAACTTCCTTTGTGGTTAGCTTGAGAAACTGAGTCACATAGGTTGAGTCTGTATATACTTCAAATTCCTGATGTAATAAGTATATTTAATTCTTATTTAATGTTTTAATAAGAGTGAGTAAGTCTTTCTCATGAGTAGTATAATTTTGTTCAGCCTTTGTAAAGGCACCATTTGTCCATTGAACTATCTTTAGTTGTTTTATACCAGTTGGTCTTGCCAAAAGCACTCTCGCCCAGCGAGTATTAGAGGCATCTGTCTCCACTATAATTATATCCTCAGGGGCAAGTTGATATAATAAAGGAAAATTTGTTGTACAGAGTCCTTTTATGTAACACCCTTAATTTATATCCAAAAATAGTGAGTAAAAGTTTATAATTAAAATAGTGTACTTAAAAATTCCTTTTTCCAATTCAAGTTTACAAATAAAATTGGGCATTCATTTACAATACAAGTATGCACAAACATAAAGTTTCCTTCTTTCCAATTCTTCCACTGCGACACTCTGATTCTCAAGCTCCTTGACTTTCACCTAAAATGTTAACCACTAAGGGTGAGACCTTTTCACAACACATTGAATCATAAGATAGTAAAAAGGCACATAATAATAACTCAAGTATCATAATCAAACCAAGCCATGAATAACAAAATGCTTCCCATTAACAAATTATCAGTAATAACACATTTTCCATTTATTCTGAACATCGCCTCAAATCAGAGACCAATGAAACAAACTTAATCATCATAATTGGCACCTCACAACAGAGGCCTACAAATTTCCTTATTTAAATTATGTGCCCCTCAGGTCAGAGGTCAGCACCCATTTTCTTTATTTCATTTTGTGTCCCTCAGATCAGAGGTCAACACGCATTTACTTTAATTCATTTGTGTCCCTCAGGTCAGAGGTCAACACTCCTTTACTTTAATTCATTTTGTGTCCCTCAGGTCAGAGGTCAACACATTAACATTCATTTCATCTTGTGTCCCTCAGGTCAGAGGTCAACACTCCTTTACTTTAATTCATTTTGTGTCCCTCAGGTCAGAGGTCAACACATTAACATTCATTTCATCTTGTGTCGGTCAGAGGTCAACACTTCATTACTTTAATTCATTTTGGGCCCCTCATAACAACAGAGGTCAGCAAATTCATCACTTTCCATTAATCGTCATCTCAAATCAGAGGCCAACGCACTTATTACATTTTCGTTACACATTACCTCAAATCAGAGGCCTAAACATACTTTAATCTTATTACTCAAACCACTTAGCACATATAATCACAATTACACTTACACACCTTTCCCACTCATTCTTTATCCATATTCATTCCATATATCAATTATCAAATCTTTCCATTAATCGTCACCTTAAATCAGAGGCCAACGCATAAATTTCACATTCACACATAATCACAATTCCACCAATATTCACAAATATACATACTTATCATCCCTTCCTAATCATCACATAACATTATAGCACAAGTAATCATAACCATTTACCGAGTATTCACATATCAATTCACCTTCGAAAATTAGCATTTATAACAATTATCCAGCCTTGTCATACATTTAGCATCACATTATACTTTTAGTTACACATAGTCATTTTATTCCCATTTATACCTTTGCCAATTCATTCCATAACTATATCATTAAAATTCATTTATAAAACATCATCACTCATGTAGTGGACATAGTAACTTTTATCAGACAACAATTAACATCAATCGATTCGACATACTCAGGTATGCCTCAGAGTACTTTAATATAAGTCAACTCCCTAGGGTTTTTCACTTCCTACATTATCAACATTCATAAGGGATTTTACCAACATTAAATCAATTAAATATTTAAATTAAAACAAAGATACATTCAACATCCTTAAACCAATTCTATTCCGGTGCTATTTTGCTACCCACAACCCAATTCAACTACTTAACCCAAGCCCTATTATATACCCCAACTATCCCTAACTCAAGGTGTGGAAAAGAGACTTCCCTTACCTGGAAATCCTAGCAATAACGGCCGAGCCACTTTTATAACTGCAACTTACTCCAGGGTCAGAGTCCATAACAACGTGTTGGATCTAAATAAGGACATATAGAAAAACTAATTATAACATTAAAAATATATATAAAATAAACTCATTTTTGTCAAAATAATAAATATATATCATTATACAACAAAAATATATAACTTTTATCCAAAACATCTCTTTATTTGAAAATATAGGGATAATAAAATATCGACGGATTGTCAAATAAATTAGGTAGATGGATAGAGGGAGTTGAGGAGGTTAATTACCTAAGAAGGATTTGAGCTTGAACGGTTGGATCTTGAATGATTAGACCGATAAATTGGAAAAATCTAAAGTTTTCTACTCCTCTGTCGCTGCTACTTTCCTTCTTCTCGCGACCCCTTCTCACTTCTGAGTTCTTGCCTCATTCTCTCTCTACCGTGTTTTCTCTATATTTCTTTCTTTCTTGCTTTTTTTTTCTTTCTGCTACGGGCTGGGCAATTGGAACATATGTTTGGGTAGTATATTAGGGTGGGGCGGTGGGTAGACATATAGGAAAGTATATATATTTTTAACAACGTGCTCTTATTTGTGGGTCAATGTGTGTACGTACTTTGGATTATAACTAAAAGTTTGATGATCCTAAAAATAAAATATATTTAAGTAGAACAATATTGTACTTTTAATTACTCAAAACTAATTGAAAAATAATAAAGTTACCGGTCCCTCCGAATAGCTATTGCGTAAGAAAAATTATCGAAATTCAAAAATAAATATATTTTCTAAATCTTGATATTAAACTTGACAATATATAATATTTAAAATTTTGAAGTAGAAGATTATTATATATAACTTAAAGCGGTAATATATTAAACCAGTCCAGAAGTTAAAAATAAAACAGCCTCCGAACACTATGAAAATTTTCAGGGACGCTCAAAATATAAAATAAACATATTTTTCTGAAGAAACTATTTATAAAATTGCCTCTAAGGTTTGCCACTTGAGTTCCCTGTCAAAATGTTAATTAAACTAAATAAAAGTACTACTTTATTTTTGGAAAACGTATGATAACAAATTTATACTTATTTTGACTAGAAAACATATTTCAAATATAATGATGAAATCAGAATTTTATTCCGAGACTCAAATATTGAAAACATCATATTAAACCATTTTATTATTTTGCTAGAGCTATTAGAAATAACGGGATGTTACATTTTAAGTCATTAAAGATTGTAGTATCTTCTTCATCCCAAAACCATTCAACATCTTTTTTCAATTTCTGTTGAAGTTTTGCAGATTTTAAAGAATTATTTCGTAAAAATCCAAAACTTTGTATATATGTTACTGCTCCAAGGAATCTTTGAAGGTCCTTCTTATTCTTTGGAGTGGTAAATTGTTGAATTTTTTCTAAAGGATGTTTTTTGTAATTTGATATGTCCTTTCAGGATATACAATCCAAGAAATTCAATCTCTTGTTGAGCAATTTTTTCTTTCTTTTTAGAGATTATAATCCCTTGATTTATACATTCTTTTAGAATAATTTTTACTTTTTCCAAATGTTCTTTATTTGATCTTCCCTTCAGTAAATATTAGAATGTCATCTACATAAACCATGCAGAAGTTCTGATATTTTCTAAAAGTTTCATCCATAAATCTCTGAAAAATATTTGGTGACTGCTTTAGTTCCATGGGTATGATATTCCATTCATATTGACCGATAGGAGTACTAAAGCTTGTAAGAGGTTTAGATTCTTCATCTAACCTTATTTGCGGAAAAAGCCTGATTTACGGTCATAGCTACTGAACTAATCTTTTCTACTTACAGCTTGAATAAGTAAATCTTTTTGGTAAAAAGTATCCATCCCCTATAGTGAATTTATTAAGCTCCTTATAATTTATTACCATCCTCCTTTTTGTCGTTTCATTTCAGAGTGTTTTTCTACATAGAAAGCCGTGCTGCTATGTGGGCTTGTGCTATCTCTTATAAGGCCTTTTTCTAACATGTCTTCAATATCTTTTTTAAATTCTTCTCTATCTTTTAGAGTGTATATCATGGGCTTAGTTCTTACCTATTTATTTTTATCTTTTAATTCTAAATGGGTTGTTTATACCCTTTTGTTGTTAATGTTTGGGTCTAGCGGCTTTTCAGACGAACATTGATCTAACAATTCTTCTATTTCTTTGGGTATAGGGATTTCCTTACTAATTTCTAAGACTTTGTCAGTGATTTTTCTAATGACATTTTCGGCAATTTTTCTAAGTTTTTCCGTTACCTCACCATGTATGGCTGCACAGTTACTGTGATAGATTGGTGTAGTGATTGGTTCTTCAACTTGTTTATACTTTAGGTAGTATTTACAATGTAATGTAATAGAATGTAATTTCTGGATAAATGGTTGGTATAATCGTAGAAAGTTATTACCAAGTAAGATAGTTAGCTGTGTATCGTATTGATAGAGCTTGGTATAGTGAAATATGCATGTTCTATTCTTATATCTTGGAATCTTGACACATAATAAATTTTATGTGAACTATTATAGAAATTGTTATTGTAATTGGTTTCTTTATCTTAGTCCATTTTTCTATTACATGTCGTTGTGCTAAGCATATAGATGCTCCAGCGTCTACGAATGCTCTGTAAGGTTGTAATCCTATTCAAATGTTAATGTAAGTGTTATTCGGATTCATCCTCTGTGGTTTCAGAGTCTCCCTCAGAGTTAGTCGTAGTATAATAGTTGTATAAGCTGTATTCACTTTCTATATCAAATTCATCCGATTCTAATTCATATTTCTCTGCCTCAATTATTATTTTAGCAGTTTCTTTCTTTTTATTTTTATCTGGGCATTCATTCGCATCATGTCCTTCCTTGTGACATATCCAACATTTACATTTCTTCTTACCATCTGGACAATATTTTTGTTTATTTCTTTTTCCTTTCTTCTGAAAGTATCCTTTTCCTTTCTTTCTTTTATTAGTTTTTCTAAACTTGTACCTTTTAAACCATTTTTTCTTATATCTTTTCTTTTTATAAGTTTTTTCGGGTTGACATCCCCATTGTGTTGCTAATTCTAAGCTTGGCAAATCACAATAGGTTCTATTGGTTTTTCTAGATTGGTTTTGTGCTTTCTTTTGTAAGCATAAGGTCTTTATAGTTTCCATTATAAAGCTATGTTTTCCTCCTAATGTGTCTTCTATTTATGGTTCTTTATTTTGCCATTTTTCTCTTATTTTTTCTCCTAATTTTCCTGGAAATTTTAAGAGATACAATTCTTATAATTTTATCGTTCTTTACTATTAAGCTTGTAATAGTATTTTTCGTATTCACAGTGAAATTGTGGATAATAACAAAAATCACATAGAGTGATGTTATTTTTCGAATTTAAATTTACTTTAGCATTCATTTGTTCTTTTTCTGCTAAACTCCTTCATGGTTTGTTTTATCATATGCTACAAATTCTTCATAAATTTTTGTATTTATATCCTTTAAAGCTTCTGACAATGTTCCCATAAGGGTTATCCTAATTTTCCAATACCTGATTCATTTACTTTCAAACCAATTATAAACTATTCCTGTCATATAGATTCTCACCAAATTGTATATCTCATTGATGTCATGGGTAATTTCCTTATTATTTGCAGTGATCAAAAACATTTCATTGTTCAATAAGTTCTGGTCTATTGTCTAAACAGTCTAGCTCTAAAATTTTCTTATTTGTCATTTGTCATATCATAGGTTCAAATTCTTTATACTTGGTATACTGACCTTTCTTTTTTTTTATTGTACCTTTTCTTCTCATATATTATCATTATTCCAATTATCTCCTCCATAATCATCTTCCCATTTCATACTAGGAGATCCTTTTCTTTTTGGACTTTTAATTCCTGAGGTTGATCCCTTTTCAATCTTAATTGGTTTTAGGGTGTGTTCATTAACTAAATCTTCTTTAACAAGATTAAGTTCTTGTAATATTTTTCTAGTTTCTTCTCTAAGATTTTCAAAGTCGATATCCATGCCAAAAGGTTTCTCTAATTGGGTTTTTATAAGGGACTATTTCTAACGGTTTTTCTAGCGGTTTTTCTTTTTTACCCAGTAGTTTCTCTAAATCTTCTAATGTGATACATCTCTATTTTTCTTGTTGCCTAAAGAGATTCTCCATTTTTTCTATCAAATCTTTAAATTTTTTTCCGAGGTGGTGATTCATCTATTTCTTCTTTTTCTTTCCCCTTATCTTGTTGTTCAAGCTTATTGATAATTTCCTTCATCTTATCCAGACAACCTATCTCTTCTTTTTCGGTACAATTTTTACAACAATTTCTTAACTTTTCCATTATTTCTGTTTTAATTTCTTTTAATTCTTTAGTAAAATCTTCAATTTTTTCTGTTAATGTTTCAATAAGATTCATAATTAATCTAAGTTTGTAAAATCTGAATCATTCATCATTCTTGCTTCTTCATACCTTTGTTGTCTTCTAATCTCTTTAAAATGATATTTTAATACTCTTTCTTGTAACAACATATTTTCCAGTCTTTCTTGTAACAACATATTTTTCAGTTTTTTTTATATTTTTCAGTTGTATTTTTACTCGTTCTTATTTTATAATGTCCATATATTTTTCAGCTATTTAATTTTTTCTTTTATATTATCTAATAATTCTAATCTATGTATTAATCTTAATTTTTTATTTTGTAAGTTTCTATTGAAACTTTCTTCTCTATGAACTTCATTCATTTTATTTTTCTAGTAGATTTGTATACAATTATCTGTTGTTACTATTTATTATTTTTTTTTAGATCTGTGCCATTGAGAGTTAATATGCCAGGTGTTGCAATCCTAAATAAGGACCGCTCTCTTCAGTACCGGAGAGGATACGAATTCCTTTGTTCATGCTATTTAAATATGTATTGTTAAATCAGCGTGAAGTTGGTTAAGTGGTAGCTCGCTTGATCCTTTAACCAACTGGTCTTGAGTTTGAGCCTTGGGTATGGAGCAACCTACAATGGGAGACCCCTATCGCTTAATTAGTGCGAGCTCAGTTGGGTCGGATTGGATGAGCCGGATTCTGGATAAACCAGATCCGGGTACTGGTTGGTGTACACAAAAATAAACTATATGTATTGTTAATATAGCTTTTTTTTCTTATTTCTTATATGTTGTTTTTTTCAAAAATAAAAATATAATTAATGTTGTTTTTCAAACATACTTTTATTTAGTGGTTTAACGGTCCGATCTGTTCTGATCTTTTATGTATATTAGAGACCGTACCAATCAAATTAATATGGTTCGATCTAGCTCGATCAGGTGTATTCTTTGTATAAAGACCAAACCAAACATAAATGGTTTGATCCTATCCCGTCTGATCTATTTGACACAATTAAAATAGTAAGAACATGATATAATCAGTAGACAAAAACCTAATTGAATAACAACAAACAAAAACCTAGACCTTTTACTGTTTCGTTTTTGTTTTGATCCATGTCTCGTTATGCCATTTTAGTATTTTTCATCCAAAATTAATTACGGAAACCAAAATCAAAACTAAATGAAAAAGCAGGAATAAAAAAAATAAAATGTAGAAAGTAAATTTAAAAATATCAATATATAAGAACTAATTTGATATTTATGTGTTCTTTTTCATACATCACAAATATTTTTCATAAAGAAATTATATGGCAAAATTCTCCCTGGATGTAGGGTCTGCCGACCAGACACGAATTCAAGCCTTATCAAAGGGATTCTCTAAAGACATTTTCCTCAGATTACTAAGCATGAACGTCCCTCGCTCGGACTCATGGGCTCCGAGCATACTAAAGGATCAGGCTCGGACTTGATGGAGCCGAGCCTTACAATCGGTCCTCAACCCATCGGGCTCGGGACTCTAGGGCCGAGACATACCGTCGGCTTGTGGATAAACTCAGTCATTCAGGCTTCATATCCCTTCCGCAAATCTCTCCCAGATTCTCGCTAACAGCCTAGACATGAGATCTTCAGTTGATCCTAACCAGATTCTAAGAGCATAATTATTCGACATTATCTCACAGAGTCCTGGTTCAGTACAACTCTGATACAGGGCCCAAACGGCCCATATCAGCCTCCTCCAAACCCTATAAATAGCTCATTACAGCTAGGGTTTCAGGTACGTACTCTCATCCCTAAGTTGACACTCTGCACACACGTTGACTAGGGAGATCCTGCTTTTCCCAATTGAAATTGCAGAAACACCATAAAGTCACACATTAATACTTGATCCTCTCTTGGGCTCTTGTTTTCCATAACCTTGAGCACTTAGAGGGTTAAGGACATTTAATGTTCCAGGACACTACACTGGATGTTCAAAGCAGAGCTTGATCGTGAAACGATTAATTAATCTGGATCAATTCCCTATCAGCTAACCAGAATCTTATATATAATCAACTAAATCCTACTAAAATTTAAACCCATGGGTCCATAAAGTGAATGCAAATTAAACTATGAAAATTTCCTAAAAATATTTGAGTAATTCGTAACATATTTGGCGTCTTCAATAATGCAATTATTTTAAACTTATTTCATTTGACAGGGCATTCTCATGGCTGCTATAGCAAGCTAACTTAATTTTTCAACTCTGTTACATAAACATCTGTATTTGACATCTGTACAGGACACCTGTCTTTTTTGGCAAAAATTGATGGGTCTTGCAGTTTCTCTTTCTTACAGGACCTACCAGTTTTTACTCAAAAAGGCAGGTGTCACCCCCACATGTCAAATACGGATGTCATTTAAACATTTTCCTCAATTTTTATCGGCCTTTCTTTTTCACTTCAGACAGTGTGCATAACTTCATTTATTGATGGCTTAATTATGACAAAAGTCTCTGAAGTTTGGGATGCTTTTGCCAGATACCCTTATTCTTTTTTTTTCAATGTTTTCCCTGAAGTTACTTCTGGATTTGTCATATACCCCTACTACCAATTCTGGCCAATTTTGTTGACATGTAACATCGGAATCCTGATCAGACATAGGAGGTTAAGCATCTGGTTCCTCGTGGGGAAGATCCTTTATTTTGTAAAATTTAAAAAACTAAAAAACTTAATATTTTTATATTCTTAGTTAAATAAAAAAGAAAAAGAAAAGAATTGAAGAGATATGTCGTCTTCGCCCGTGTGACATCACGCGGCACCACATGATCAACCTCCTGCGTCTTACTAGGATTCTGATGTTACATGTCATCAAAATTGGCTAGAATCGATAGTAGGGATATATGACAAACCCAGAAGTAATTTCGGGGAGTCAAACATTAAAAATAAATATAAGAGTATCTGACAAAAGTACCTTAAACTTCAAGGACTTGTGACATAATTAAACCTTATTTATTCCCTACTACAAAGTATATATTGATCGATAAGAAGAAATAATAAAACAAACACAACAGTATGTGTATATGTTATAACTATAAGAGAGATATCGCTAGTGGTTAGTGAAAAGATTAGGCTCCAAGTTGACGTGAGTTCACGTGAGCTCCAACAAAAGTCACCGCAATGTCAAGTACCCCTTCTCTTGCAAATTGCAACTACTTTTGATAGGTCAGAAGTCTTGTATCAATAATGTCGTTTCTCCTGTAAATAAATAATAGTTATTTAATTTTTGTCCCATTATTTGGTTGAAGAAGTTGGCTACTTGGCTTGGTAAACCTCATATGAGTTTAGTGTTTACCAAAACTTTAAATTTTGCATGGCTTCTGTCCAACTAGTGAGTCTATCTATGGTGCGTTGGACATTAATAAGAATTAAATCATACTTCGTTTTCTCTGTTATTTTTTTAGAGTTAAATATCAAAATGGTCCATATAAATATTGACGTTTTTGAAATTGGTCTCTATTAAAAAAAATTTGGTTTTGGTCCTTGCATTTACAGAACGTTTTGGTTTTGGTTCCTCCTGTTAGATGTTGATGGAAAATGCCGAAAACGTAATGTATTACGTTCTATGACTAATTAAGAATGATATTATTGCATTAATTCTTAAGGAAAAAAACAACTTCTACTACATAAAAGAATCAATTCAAAAATCATGATAGTAGAGAGACATAAACCTATGAAATCTAATAATTAGAGGGACCAAAACCTATCAAATTTAATAATATAGGGACCAAAACAAACTACCAACATAATTATGGAGACCAAAATTTAATAAGAGGGACCAAAACCAAAACGTTTTGTAAATGTAGGGACCAAAACCAAATTTTTTTATAGGGACCAATTTCAAAAGAGTCAACTTTTACGAGGGACCATTTTCATATTTAAGCCAATTTTTTTATATCGGGCCGTCTTAAATATTTTGAGGTCCTTATGCAAAAATAAATAGAGAAATCCTCTTGAAAAAAATGATAAACTACTCATTTGGTCTCTTATCTTATTTTTTAGCTATTAAATTTGTTCATGTTTTTTTGGTATCATATTATTGGTTCCTCACATTTCTTTTCAATATGAATTTGATCCCTGATTCATTATTCATCTTACATAGATTAATATGACATGTATATATGTCCTTTCTCTGTCCAATGATACAAATGTGGATCGATATAATATTGACATATAAGATAAACAATGACTCATCATGAACCAATTTGATAGTGAAAAGAATGCGAGGGACCAATATGATACAAAACAGTGAGGGACCAATTGATAATAAAAATTAAGATAAGAAACCATATGAGGATAAAAAATAAGATAAAGAACCAAATAAGGGTAAAAAATAAGATACAGAATGAAATGTAAATAAAATATTATCAGAAATAAAAAACCAATTATCAATTCAATAGGAATTTTTTTATTTTTTTGTGGGACTTTTTATTTTTAAATATGTCAATAATAATTAGTAATAATTTTTAGGCTTAATTGCACTTTTGGTCTCCCAATTTTTTCAATTTGGCCTTTTGGTCCTCTAACTTTTAATTTGGTGATTTTGGTCCCCTAATTTACGGTTTGTAGCGATTTTGGTCCCTCCGTCAATTTCATCGTTAACGGTGCTGACGTGTCGTACCAAAGGGACATGTGTCAGCAGCTTAATTGCACTTTTGGTCCCTCAATTTTCTCAATTTGGCGATTTTGGTCCCCCAACTTTTAATTTGGCGATTTGGGTCCCTCAATTTACGATTTGTAGCGATTTTGGCCCCTCCGTCAATTCCACCATTAACGGTGCTGACATGGTGTACCAGAGGGACACGTGTCGGCAGCTTATGGCCCTATATTTATTTATTAAAAATAATAATAATAATAATAATAATAATAAAATATATTTCAAAAATGAAAAAAGAAAACCCACGAGTCTCACTGAGATCACAGTGAAAAGCAAAGAGTGTTGGTCTACTATTGTGATCGCGATGAATCCTGGTGCAGATCGGTCGCCACCGTGAGTTCGCTTGCCACAACTGGAGCATCATGATGCGGTGGTTCCTGCATAGATCGTGAGTTCGCTCGAACGATGAAGGATACGATGGGGTGCGGCGACGGTGGAGCAGCGATGCAACCAAGTCGTGAGTTCGCTCGCGGAGAGTGATGGTGGCGCTCGCAATAGCCGAAACCCATGGAACACAGTTGCGGCGGCGGCATTGGAGGATGAAGGCGGCGATGGCTGAGTGAGAATCGGCAAGATCGTTGCACACTGCTTCTTCCTTGCGAAACCATTGCTTGTTACATCGATCGTCAACCATCTCGATCTTGACAACGATGGTCTCTGATTTGAATTTGATTTTGAAACCACGGTGGAAGGGCATGAAGCAAGTGGGTGGCCATGGCGGATGTGGCAGGTGGTGGTTTGTGTGCCGGTACCGGCGTCGGTGTCGATGTTCAATCAAGCACTGTGTCACAAAGAGGCAGTGAACAGTTTCTATTGTTTGGGTTTTATTTTATTTGTTTTCATTTTTAAATATATTTTATTATTATTATTATTTTTAATAAATAAATGTAGGGCCATAAGCTGCTGACACGTGTTTCTCTGGTACACCACGTCAGCACCGTTAACAGTGGAATTGACGGAGGGACCAAAATCGCTACAAATCGTAAATCGGGGGACCAAAATCACCAAATTAAAAGTTGGGGACCAAAATCGCCAAATTGAGAAAATTGGGGGACCAAAAGTGCAATTAAGCTGCTGACACGTGTCCCTCTGGTACGCCACGTCAACACCGTTAACGGTGGAATTGGCGGAGGGACCAAAATCGCTACAAATCGCAAATTGGGGACCAAAATCGCCAAATTAAAAATTGGGGGACCAAAATCGCCAAATTGAAAAAATTGGGGGACCAAAAATGCAATTAAACCTAATTTTTAATATTTGGAAGTATACTACTCCCTTTGGTCCTTATTATAAGCCCCATTTCTCTCTCACAAAAAGGGTGCTTATAATAAAGATCGAACGGAGTAAAATATAATATCAAGGTAAAAGGAATTTGGGATTTGGGGGCCATAGAAAAGGAAGCAGACCTCGTGCAATGTCCCATGTCCGCATATGTGCCAAGAAGGTCCTGTTTTTTCATGGCCCCATATCAATAAAACATGACCCTTTCTGAAAGCTCCATGTAACAACTAGGTAAAATAAAATTTATGAACGTTTCTAGAATATGATCATATCGAAGGAAGAAGCTTACTTTCCCTAGATGAGGTTAGACCCATTCAAAATAAAAGAATGAAGTAACTCTCAATCTCTCATAGTCAAATTTATGGTGCTGGGACCGGTTCATTTTTAAGGAATATATGCTGATGAATGAATGTTATTTTAATTTTTTTTTCATTGCTATTGTATACATGTGATTCGAATCCTCGTTATTTTTGAGATATTGAGATTATTGAAATGAGTTTTCTAATATATTTTTTATTCGCAATAGGTTAAATGAAGTAATATATAAAATGAGTTTGACATTAGTAAATTTTAAGCCAAAAAATTTTAAACATTAAATCTATGAATTTTATTAATTATATACATTTTAATTATCCATTATTATTTAACGAATAACTTTTTTTAACAACACAACTCACAAAATTCCCAACCAACACATGACAATAATCAAATTTTTACAATATACTTAAGAAATTCAACTCCCTATTTGTGTTGAACCTAATTGGACACAGTCGCGCAGGCATTAACATATTGAATGAAGACAAATTTGAAATTTAATCTTACTACAGTAGTGGCTTTTTTATAAAAGGATCTGTCATCATAAACTCTTTCATTACCCTCCCTTTGTGGATACATATATACATTCATAAATAACACATCTCTCATAGCAAATTCCATTCATGATATATAACTTGAGATCATACATATATAGTTGAAGTTTAAACATGGGTCCGCTTGGGAAAAGCTTCTCTTCCAAATTTAAAACCATCAAAACACTTGCTGTTTCTAGGATTGCTATATTGAAGAACCAGCACAAAGCTCGATGTTCTTATGCCAAGTCTGATGTTGCTCAACTCTTGAACCTTGGTTACCATGACCGTGCTCTACTTCGTGTACGCACCAATATAATTACTATAATAATCCTTCTCGATCTTCTCATAAGTCAACACACACACATACACTCTCTCTTACATGCAAATATTGAATTTATCTTCTACTTTACAGGTGGAGCAATTGATAAAAGAACAAAACATGTTGGACGTATTTGTTATGATTGAAAATTGTTGCAATTTCCTGGGAGAAAGATCTCAAGTACTTGAAAAGAACAAGTTAGTTTTCTTCTCTAAATCTCAAATAAGCTGAAAATTTGGAGTTGAAGCCGAAAGCTAATAAGCTATCTGACTAAAAAATATTTAATAAAATTAACTGATCGCTCGCTAGATGATACATGTAGAATGACCATAAAAAAACCAATTTTCTTTTCAGTGGAACTAAATTTAAAAAAAGAAAAACTTGAGAGGTATACGACACACCATAAATGAAGACATGGATTATCAAATCATTCCTCTGCAAATGTTTGCATTTTCCATATAACTAGCCTACCATGTCCAACCTTATCGCCTAAAAGAATAAGTTTATGTTTGTATGTATATTTATGTAATATTTTTTTTTATCAACAAATAAAATCATAGTACTACATGTCAACCCAAATACAACCAATATTTATATAATATCTATAATGAAAATTAACAATAATAATCCAAAAATAAATTTTTTGGGAGAGGGGGAGTTAAGTTTCTTTTAATTAGATTATTTGTTATCAAAGCTCAAATTAAGGTATTAATTAAGGGAGGACAAAAAGCCGTCAATTTTTAAAATTAACATGGTGAAGTTCGAAAAAAAGGTTATTCAACCCCTTACTTATTGGCGTACCAAATAAGAGTTTTTTGTTTTTTTTTTCAAAAAGACAACTCACTTGATAGTTATACTGTTTTTAATTACACAGTTGTGTTTTTGAAGCATGATATATTAGCAAAGTTCACTTTTATGATATTTACATTTCAAAATGGGTTAGTCTTTAGTTGATGGACCCTTGATGCACACAAAGAGAAATCTTTTTTTTTTTTTTTTACACCAAAATACTTGTAGATTAATGTTTTCTTCTTTCAAAAAGCTAATTGACTTGCTTATAAGCTATTTCGGTGCCTTGCCCAACAGGAATTTGGGGCCCAAAGCTTAAGTGTCATTATTGATTGCTTAATGAGTAGTATTTTTAACTATCCTACTATACTAATCTGATTTAGAAATAATGATGTAGGGAGTGCCCTCATGAGCTGAAAGAAGTAATATCCAGCCTTATTTATGCATCCTCAAGGTGTGGAGAATTTCCAGAGCTGCACAAGATAAGAGAGATTTTCACATCAAAATTTGGGAAAGAATTTGCAGATGATGCTATTGAGTTGCACAAAAACAATAGAGTGAACTCTAAGGTACTACTGATTAGACCTTATAATTCCTCATTTTAAGAGAATTTTCACATTATTCTGATAACTTTTCTTTGGCAATCTATGTCTAGATGATTCAAAAGCTTTCACCAAAACGTCCAGCCATGGAAATCAAAATGAAAGCACTAAAGAAAATTGCTGCAGAAATTGGAGTTACTTTGCATTTTGAGCAGGACCCTACATTGATAAATGTGGTAAGAAAGCATTGTTCACAAAGAAGTAACAACATACACTAATTAAAGTTAAATATTAGGGCGGCCCAATGCCCAAGACTTCTGTATAAAAGTAACAACTTGAACTATTAAAAATTTAAAATCAAATACTCCAAAGAGAAACAACAATAGTAATAACATTGCCTTTTTCCTACTAAATGAAGCCAGCTTCATAAATTAAATGACATGGAAACAAGGTTGTGTTAAGCGGTTGACGGTATAAAACTTTATTGAATTGTTATGACATGGAAAAACTAAACATTTGAATGATGAACAGTTTTTTCTTCTACTATTTCAGAACAAACTGAATGATGGCCAAAGGCTGAATGAACTGGAAACTGAAAAATGCAGTAGTACTGATGATACTAAACATAAAGAAAATAACCAAGATGGTCCTGAAAATATAAACCTTGAAAGGAAGAGGTACATGGATGCAGTTTCTGCTGTTCAAGAAGCTTTGGAATTGGCATCTTTTGGGATTGAAGTCAGTGATGAAAACTCAAATCATAGTGTTGCTCTTGACATGGTGCATGATCATCCCATAACGAGCTCTAGTTCTGAACCAAAGGATGAAGAAGTAATATTAAAAGGCAATCACTGTTTCCATCATTTTGATCTTGAAGCATTAGAAATGAGAGTCAGAGAAATAACAGAACAATTTGCGAGGGAAGAATCTCATTCAAGCCAAAATCCAAGAGATAATATTCAAGCATCAGAGAATACAAAGCTCATTTCCAGTGAACATGATACAAATAACAATCACAACAGTCAATCTGATGCAGCTGCAGATAATCAACACTTTAGTGAAGAGGGAAATCATCCTTCTTACCAAGCTAGAAGATGGAGTTTAGAGAGGTCTCAAGTGGATCCCACTGTAAATCCTATTGTAAAAAGACCACTAATGAGAAGTTCAGGTGCAAAATATTTTTCCAAGCAGGCTTGTACTGATCATGAGCATATTTTCTTCAAGTAGTTCAAGTGAGGACCAGACAGTGATGAACAATTTTTTTTTTTTTTTAAAAAAATTATTCAGATTATATTAATTTTCTTTTTTCTTCCTTGCTTATTGTTCTTCTTATATGTAAACAATTAACAATTAAGAGAAAAGTCAAACAGTTTATTAAGCAATTGATGTTGAAATAATTATAAAAAAAAAAGGAATGGTTGAACAAAAGGTAAGAAAGTGCTTGATCCGAAAACAGGTATCAAGGAAAGATGAAGATCATTATCTTACTTCAGTACCAAACACAATTTAAAGTTATGCCGATATATAGAAGTCTTTGATCTGAAAATAGGTACAGGAAAGATGAAGAAGATCATAATCTCGCTTATGTACCAAACACTATGTCATAAACAATTCTAGATGGAAAGTTGACAACATGCATTTAACAAAAAATGTTTAAAAGTTTATATTCTACTTAAGGTGCATTAGAGCTTTTGGATTAGTTAAGTACATGCACACAGGTGGTTTTGATCTAAATATTGATTCATGTTGTTGAACAAGAAAATATGAACCAATAGAATGAACAAATTGGAGCAACCAAACTCATCTAATTTGTCATCTAACAAGAAGTTACCATCAACTCTCTGCAAGCAACTAAAAGCTACAGAAATAGGTCCTGCATCTATTAAAATGTTTCATAAGTACATGGAAAAATTAAAGGCCCACTCACAAAATGGAAAGGAAAACATAAACCCAGGATGCAATTTCCCTTTGCAATGAGTAAGACAGCAACACCACTTAAGTACATACTCTTGAGGCCTGATTATCTTAGATCAGATGCTCCAAGATATTTCAAAACTTGTGCTGTTTTTATAGATAAGCTAAAAGTTTATTCAAGGTAATGAAGTATAAGCTGTACTTCAAGCCATAACAAAGTGTATGTTACATCAAAAAGGACCACCGAGAAGATGATAAATTAACCTTACAGTGGAAACATATCTTTGTCATAAGAGTAGTACCCAAACAACTTTTTGTTACTACTTATAACATGCAGAAAATAATAAAACCAGAAAACAATGTTACTGAATGAACAATAGCTTCCCCTTTCAATGGACGACATCCTTCACCACCCCATGGACAACCTCCTCAACCCCATCTACCCCACCTCTTCCTCCAAGACCGTCGATGATGTCTGGAAAAAAATTGTCACCAGTAACCCAAGTGGGCCCCACCATAAAAACAACAAAATTTGTGGTTTTGTCTTCTCCATATGCTGCAGATTACCACATAATTGCATCTTATGTTTCTCAATTGGTGATCTCAATATCTAAGTTACTTTTTTCACCAAAAAGTTAATACTTAATAGTGATTTTAAGCACTGACACAATCACTAGCCATGGTTTGCAATCACGCTTAAAACTTACGATACACTCCCACAGTAATGATTCAATATTTCAACTAAAAGAATTGGGCACTTGTCTTGTATACAAAGCAATAAAAAGAGCTCAACTGCAACACAATGCACTGTAACAGAACAACCTTAACATTAAAAAGGGAACATCATATTGACACAAAACATTGAAGAAAAAGAATTGAAATATGCTACATTCAAGATTACGCCAAGTTGCCGCCACTCTGTTGCCACAAATTGATAACATCAGTGGCTTGGTTGAGAAGAATAATCATCTGCTTCTGAGATATCCAAGGCTTGCTCTCAAGTAACTCCCTGAGCTCCTCCCAAGCATCTTTCCTAGGCCAAAAGTAATAAGGGCTCAAGGGAATGGTGCCATGCCCTGGTATCATTTGGTCAAGTGCAATACCAATGTTCTTCTCCATCCAAATAAACTTCAACACAAGTCTTGGTTTGTCTGTTGGCTTCACAACCACTCCAAGCTTCTTAAAGTAAGAAACAATAAAAAGATACATGAGCAGAAATTTTTCTTAGAAAAAAAAGGCAAAAGCAGAGATTAAAGTCTAGAGAAAGAAAAAGGCTCTTCAAAACTTAAAATGAAGTAAATCTATACAGTCAGGAAAAAAAACATAGCTACACAACTTTCTGCTACATTCAAGAATAGTGCTAGATGGAATAAAGTAATGGAAACTGGAAATCACTGACTCAGAGCCAACATGCATGCCAAATCATTCTACAAAATACATTGAGCAAACCAACATTTAGGTCCCTAAAATTATTAGTGCTTGACTTTAGGAAACTAAAGATTAGCAATGTCAGTCAATTTGGTCCTTATGTGAGGATCAATTTAACAGAACAATAGCAGATGTGAGGAACTAATGTGATCTATATCTATACTTACAATTTAAAGGACTAATATTGCCGGAGCTTACAATTTCAAGACGAAAACAAGGGGTTTACTTGTAGAAAAAAAAATCCCAAAATTTCTAGAAAAACATTTCAGGGAAAAAATCTGGGCTCTGAAGCATAAATTTTATGTAAAAGCCACATATTATCCTGAAATTTCAGCACCCCTTTTTAAATGTTCTAATTGAAATTCAAGAACATTGATACATAAATAACCAATCCTGCTTGTCTTCAATTACATTCATCATCCCTTCATTTAGAATTAGACACTTTCTAATTCACCATTTAAAAAAAGGGAAAATGACACTTACTTGCCCGGAGGTTTTGCTTAATTACACTGAGGCACCTCTTTGGTTTCAAAAGTAACACTACACTCACAGAATACTATAAATGCATAATTTCACTATCACCTCCAAGGAGAAGTGAAAATGTGAATGCAACAATAACGTAACATAAAATCTTAATATAAGTTGGTGTAATTTTTCAAACAAGAGAATAGACATAATCAATGTATATAAGCGAAGCCTCGGGGATTATATAAAGTAATCATAGTACCAATATGATACTTTCCCAAATTCAAGTCCTAACATGACCCAAGCTTCCAATTTCAAAGACCAAAATGAGGCTGCACTAAACACAATTCTAGCAAAATAAACAAATTCCAGGCTATAATGCAGCTTATTCTATTAAAAAAAAAATTGCCACATATTGTCCTGAAGTTTTTGCAACCCCTTCAAATGTTCTAATTGAAGTTAGTTTAGCTTAGTTTATGATTTCAATAACACGAAATCTTAATGAAGCTAGTTAAATTTTTGAAACCAGAGTCCCCCAGTAGGTAACTCGGTTGGTAGAGTTACGGGACATTAAAATGCAAGTACCTGGATTCGACCCTGTGTCAACTGCACAGTTTTCACCCTTTCCCTCCCCTCCCGTCAAAACTTTGCCTAAAAAATATTAGGCTTAATTGCACTTTCGGTCCCCAATTTTGTTAGTTTGCCAAATTTAGTCCCCTTGTTTTAATTTGGCGAATTTAGTCATTTAATTGTCAATTTGTAGCGATTTCAGTCCTTCCGTGTCTAAAATATGATAGACATGGAAAGACTGATATCGCTACAAATCGACAATCGAAGAACTAATTTCGCCAAATTAAAAGTAAGGGGACAAAATTCGCCAAAATGACAAAATTGGGGACCAAAGTGCAATTAAAACAAAAAATTAATAAAAACAAGAGAAATACTAATAATGAATGAATTTGAGCGAAAAAGCGGGGAGTAAAATGTAATAAGAGTAATGAGAGAGAGAGAGAGAGAAAAAGGGGAAGAGGAAAAACCTCCTCAAGCAGGGGAGGGGAGTCAAAAGAAGTGTCATTGAAAGGAGACTCTTGTTGTTCTTCGGTAATTGCTGATTCCGCAAAAGAAGAAGAAGAAGAAGAAGAAGAAGAAGAAGCAGAGAGGGTGGGTGGTGGAGTTGTTGAAGAGAGAGGAAGATGAAAGGGTTTTATATGGGAAGGAAAGGTAAGTGGTTTTTGATAGGGAAGGGGGTTTGAGTGAAGAAGCGCAGAGGAGGAGGCAGCAGTAGTAGTAGTAATTGATAACATCATCATTATCTCCTCCTTCTTTTTCTTAAAGTGAAAGTTATTACTAGTATGTCAGTATGTGTTAGAGAGAGAGAGAGAGAGAGAGAGAGAGAGAGACGAATGAAGAAGAATACCCACAAAGATAAGGAAGGAAGGAGATCCGTACCCGACTCTCACTTCTTTCGGTTCGGGTATCCACCTGCTCACCCATTTCCTTTTTTTTTTTTTTAAAGTTATGATGAGTAAATAATTTGTATTTATCTGTTTGACATTGTAGAGTAAATTTTGTCAAAAAAAAGTGAAATGTAATTTCTTTATTCATTTCCTTCATTATTTCATTTTTTTTTTCTTGTATTTATCTTATTATCTTATTATCATTAATTTCATAACACGTTATGCATATGATTATTCTAATTTATGAAACGGTGTTGAAACGAAGTAAACCTTTATATTATCAATAATAAATGTATATTTATTTCCTTTCAATATATGATGTATTGATCCCGAATATAACAATCATTATGTAAACATGAACATTTTACATAATAATAATAATAATAATAAAAAAAAAAGAGGTTCATAAAGAACTTGATGTTTATATTTGTAATAGTTGATATTCAACATTACTATTAAATATTTTTAACTGTTAATATACAACTCAATATAATAATACGTTAATATCCTTTTCAATATAATATAATATAATATTTCTATTCAATATTTTGTTTTATTGGCAACAATTCTTTGTTATTATGATATACTCCCTAAAGGGGGCTTAGCAAACTTATAATAAGGACCAGAGGGAGTAATAAGTTAATAATATACTATATTATTTAATATTTAATACATTATGATAATTATCATCGTCTTATTACTACAAATATTTTATGTGATGAATTGATATTGAGGAATCATCACTGTTGCGCGTGGGGGTATTTTTCGTGCAGCTTCGGGGAGTTTATGACAGGTTTTCATTACTTTCTAGGGAGTTGCTCCTCTTTTCTTGCGAAGTGTTGGGGCCTTTTCTTAGGGATCTAGCAAGTTGTTGCTCTGTGTTTCAACAAGTTGGAGATTGAGATGGATTCTAGTATCACTGTTGATATGGTGAATGGCTCTTGTCGTTCGAAACACCACTGTGCTGCTCTAATTAATGAGATTCGTCGTCTTCTTGGTCACATAGGTTTCTCTTCGTCATGTTTACAGGGAGGCTAATCGTTGTGCAGATTTATTAGCCAACTTGGGTCATTTGGGTTCGCATAATGTTACTGTTATTACTGTTATTCCTCCGCCCCTTTCTTGTTTTATTTGCGAGGATGCTTATGAGATTGATTTCCCTCGTAGTATTTCGTAATTTCGTTTTGTTGGACTAGTGCCCGGTTGATTATTAAAAAAAAAAATCTAAATCCTGAAGAGTTAGATCAGTTTATCGTGTTCATTGGCATGACTAGTTACGAAAAAACTAGATCTTATGCATTTATTTTATTTATTATAATGATCAATTCAAGAGGAACTAAACTTTCTATATTTATATTAATGCATGTTTATTATCGTGATTAGTTCCCGAAAAACTAGATCTTTCATACTAATATAATATATTATTATGTGAAGAAGTTTCTTATTGGTTTAAATTTTCTTTCATAATTGTTACAGTAATCTTAAGTAATTCATTTGTGAATTATTTTTGAATCTCTATTCGTTAAATATATTTGATAAAAATTTATAAAATAATACAATTCTTGATAAGGACAAATTGTCTAAACATTATCTCTTTTAAAATTATAAGTATTTTTCTATCCTATGCATCCAATGTATAAAATAAAATAACATAAATAATAAAATTGTATTAGAAAAATAAACAAATATTTTTTTAATTCATTAAGTATCACAATTTCCAATTAAAACTTTGTTTTTTAAAGTATGATTAACCTATGCACCAGGTGTATAGGTTAAAAAGACCCAAATAATAATAATAATAAGGTTTAATTGCACTTTTAGTCCCCCAATTTTTTCAATTTGGCGATTTTGGTCCCCAACTTTTAATTTGATGATTTTGGTCCCCCAATTTACGATTTGTAGCGATTTTGGTCCCTCCGTCAATTCCACCGTTAACGGTGCTGATGTGGCGTACCAGAGGGACACCTGTCAGCAACTTAATTGCACTTTTGGTCCCCCAATTTTCTCAATTTGGCGATTTTGATCCCCCAACTTTTAATTTGGTGATTTTGGTCCCCCAATTTACGATTTGTAGCGATTTTGGTCCCTCCGTCAATTCCACCATTAACGGTGCTGACGTGACGTACCAGAGGGACACGTGTCAGCAGCTTATAGCCCTATATTTATTTACTAAAAACAATAATAACAATAATAATAAAAAATATATATTTAAAAATAAAAAAATAAAATAAAATAAAACCCAAACAATAGAAACTGTTCACTGCCTCTTTGTGACACAGTGCTTGACCGAACATCGACACTGACGTCGGTACCCGCACACAAACTACCACCTGCCACATCCACCATGGCCACCCACTTGCTTCATGCCCTTCCATCGTGGTTTCAAAATCAAATTCGAATCAGAGATCATCGTTGTCAAAATCGAGATGGTTGAAGATCACTGTAACAAGCGATGGTTTCGCAAGGAAGAAGCAGTGTGCAACGGTCTCGCCGATTCTCACGCAGCCACCGCTGCCTTCATCCTCCAACGTCGCCGCCGCAACTGTGTTCCAGGGGTTTCGGCTTTTGCGAGCGCCACCATCACTCTCGGCGAGCGAACTCGCGACTAGGTTGCATCACTGCTCCACCGCCGTCGCACCCCATCGTGGCTTTCCTTGTTCGAGCAAACTCGCGATCTATGCAGGAACCACCGCATCGTGACGCTCTAGTTGTGGCAAACGAACTCACGGCGGCGACCGATCCGCACCAGGATTCATCGCAATGACAATAGTAGACCAACACTCTCTGCTCTTCGCTGCAATCTTAGTGAGACTCGTGGGTTTTATTTTTTTTTCATTTTTAAATATATTTTATTATTATTATTATTAATATTTTTAATAAATAAATAAATATAGGGCCATAAGCTCCTGACGCGTGTCCCTTTGGTACGCCACGTCAGCACCGTTAACGGTGGAATTGACGGAGGGACCAAAACCGCTACAAATTGTAAATTGGGGGACCAAAATCGCCAAATTAAAAGTTGGGGGACCAAAATTGCCTAATTGAAAAAATTGGAGGACCAAAAGTGCAATTAAGCTGCTGACACTTGTCCCTTTGGTACGCCACGTCAGCACCGTTAACGGTGGAATTGACGGAGGGACCAAAATCGCTACAAATCGTAAATTGGGGGACCAAAATCGTCAATTAAAAGTTGAGGGACCAAAATGGCCAAATTGAGAAAATTGGGAGACCGAAAGTACAATTAAGCCTAATAATAAATGTAATTGATTGTATATCTTGAGTATATGATTATTTGATCTTGAACATTTATTTCTTTTAATTATTATATATAATCATCTCAATATAAGATGATTATATGATATTATCCAATTATATCTCAAATTGATATCAAAAAGACTAACATTTGTATCTCTTTCATACAATGAAAATTGTATATTTTCTATCATGACATACTACAATAGATATGACTATGTGATTTTTCCTAATACACTCGAAACATTTTTTCTCATGAGAATACATATAATTTGTTATGAATCATATTTCTATCATCTTTAATTTTTTTATTGGACTTTCTAATTTTTATAACATTAAAAAAAGGCTAAATTACGTATTTGGTCATTTACCTTATTTTTCAATTTCAAATTCGTCCCTTACATTTTTTTGAAATCATATTGGTCCCTCATGTTTCGTTTTGCTATCAATTGGTCCCTAAGTCATTGTTCTCTAATCATTAGAGAACATAAAATAGAGAAAGGAACTGAGGAGAAAAAGAACTGTATCAAGTAACCCAGAAGGCTTCTAGCAAGAAACTCAAAGACATTGAAAGTAATGGATCAGGCCCGGTCCTAACCTAATTTGGGCCCTAGGGCGAAATTTTTTTTGAGGCCCCTAATTCAAAAAAAAAAATTATTAAAAGTAAATCAATTAAAAATTTATTATATATACGAATAATCAATTAAAACAATGACAACAATCAATAATAGAATTAATTATTAAAAAATAAGATTTGAAATAATATAAAAAGTTATTTAGTAAAGAGGTAATAAAATACATTTTTCATGTTGAATTACAAAAGTAAAGTTCATTACTTCATATATTTTTAAATTAAGTGAACAAATGAAAAAAACAAATTAAGATATTATGCTAAAAATCATTGATAGTTAAAAGATAAAAAGAACTTGCAATTATTAATTTTTTTTTCAAAAATAAATGTACCATTAAAAAAAATTATGGGCCCCTAAATTTTTTGGGCCCAAGGCGGCCGCCCTTTCCGTCCTCCCTAAGGGCCGGCCCTGTAATGGATTCAAGTAAGTTTCCTATTCATAATCTTCATTCATAATAAACATTCAAGATTCTTAATTTGCTTACATAATGAATGAAACAATATACTGTAGTGGGAAAAGATGAAAATATAACATACAAAAAGCAGGATAAAAAACAGAAAATTTTTAAATCGACAGAAAATGAGGTATTCCAATCCAATCATTAATTGTTGAAGACCCATAGCATGATATATAAATCATACTTCACAAACAAATCCAGCCATGAGTGAAATGTATACAAATCAATCATTGAACGACGAAGAATTATAACATGATATATATAAATGATGCAACACTCACAAATCCAATCAAAAGCAAAATGCATAGTCACTCATTAATTTAAAGATTTCATATGCCTTTGTGTGAACGAAAGCCAACTTCACTTGTTCTCTTTATTTTCTCTTTATTCGGGGACTAAGACAACAAAAAGATCCAACGCCATTGTTTTGAAAAGTTGTTAAGAATCTGAATTTCGGAGCACTGCGGACAAGTACCTATTAATTCAGATCATAATGCAACAGAACATTACTTTTTTATGATGAATGGTTGCAACAAATAAACTCTTTTGGGTGTTAAATAACACAATTTGTTATAACTGAAAGGACTATGTAGCATAAAAATAAATAAAACATGTACCAGATGAAAAATGGAACTCAAGTCTTGGATATTAACCACTTTAAGCATTTAGATAAAGCTAATATTTTGAACTGTAAAATGTAAACATCACTAACATATCATTCTAAAGTTATTAGGAAGTTAAAAACATACCAATCTCCAAATCTGACTTTGTGATTTCTAGCACCTCAAGTTGAGTCACTAATAATGCGGTTTTCTGTCCCAATAATTTCTGCGAAACGAATCAGCAACATTGACTTGGCTCACGTTGTTGCAGATCCAGTCATGTTCTTCTATTGCTTCTCTAAATTCAAAAGGCATAGAAATAACGTGGAAAACTTTAAGCTTGCCTAAGTGCTTGATACCATAGGGTACCTCAAAGAGTTGGGGGATATACTCTAAAGCAAACACTTCCAGCAATTGCAATGCTCCTTCGCCGATATGGATGTAATTCAAATTGGGCAAGTGTCTGAGTGATAGCTTCTTTAGTTGTTGAAACTTTCCATCTTGGAAATCCAGACTTTCACCCTCATATGCTGAGTCCAGAGATAAGAAGAACAAATTTGGCATGTGTTGGAGTAATATCAAAGGATCATTAGTTAAGTTGGAGGATACCAAAGACAAGTTAACGAGATTTTGGAGATTTGGAATCCACTCGGGAAACCTCTCTAGCTTCCCTCGAATGCGGAGCTTCTGGAGAGGAAGTTCAGGGGGAGATGAAATATGATGCAAATCAATGACTTCAGCGAAACTTATTGCATCAATGTAGAGCTTCTCAAGTTGTTGCAGATGAACTATTAAGGAACATAGAGCCCTCCCATGTTCTTGCTTAACATGAATCAAGCCCAACAACCTCAATTGCTTCAATTTCTCAATCTCGCTAATTAGCTCTACTCCACCGTAATCTGTTTCCACTTGACGTAGAGTTTGTAAGAATTCCAAGCCTCTAATATCTTCTTTCATCAATTGTATGCCATTATTAAAAAACCAAATTGTATGGTTAGCTAGAAGATGCCGTAGCTTTTTGAGCTTGTTAATCTCTCTTGGCATCTGACGCACACGTGTTTGCCTTAGATCCAAGGTCTCCAACAACCAAAGGTTGCCAATAGACTGTGGAAGACTCACAATGTTTGTCTTTCTAAAGCTTAAGTACCTCAAGCGGAAAAAATTACCCCAACTTTCAGGAATATAATTGAGTGGAGCATGTTCAAAGTCAAGTACCTTTAATATCTTGTATGCTGTAAGGAGTTTCCTTAGAAAGTCTTCTGGTAATTCTACACCTCTGAAAATATACACTGACCAAATGTGTGAACTTCCAATAGGTACCACCACATCATTTGAATTGGTTGCAATTATTAGGCGCCGAATCATTCCACTAAGGTTTGTTTGATCATCTTCTCTAACAAAGTAACAAAAACTTGAATCCTTAAATTTATCAAGGATTATCTCACGTAGTAGGTCATGAACACGACAGCTTTTGGCTTTGCCATCAGAGCTCAATGAAGATACTTGCACCAAACTCCTATGGATTAACTCTTGTAAATATTGTTCTGCAACTTCCTCAAGAGTTTTGTTGCTTTCATATTTAACAAACCCCTCAGCTATCCACTGCCTAATCACTGTAGCAGATTCAATTTCACAATCCTTAGGATATATTCCAAAATGCAGAAAACATTGTTGGAGATGATATGGCAAATCATCATAACTGAGACATAATATATGTGTTATACCAGTTGATGTGGGTTTCTTCTCCAGCTCAGAAAGTAGTTGGCCATTCAACTTTTGCCATTCACCTAAGTTTCTTACTTTGCATGCTAAAAGACCAGCAATGGCCAAAAGTGCGAGAGGTAGACCCTCACATTTTTTAACAAATTTCCAGGATATATCCTCAAACCCTTTCGGACAACATTCATTAGGATCATTTCGGAATGCCTTTTGGCTGAAGAGTTCCCAAGATTTTCTTTCCGATAAAGGTTGTAAATCATGAATATGAACAAAACAAGAATCCTTACAATTTTGTGCAACCTCCATGCTCCTTGTTGTGATCAGCACTCTACTTCTCTTTTTATTATCATACAAAGCAAATTGAATCTCACTCCAAAAGTTTTTCTTCCATACATCATCAAACAAGACAACATACCTCTTCAGTTGCAAGTAGTCTCTCACTTCATCGATCAGTTTGTTGAGTCGATCCTTTGCAGCAGTATCCTTAGCAGCAATATCCTTTGCAGGAGCTTCCCCTTTTCCTTCCTTAAACTTCTTCAACACGTCCCCTAACAAATCTTCCACAGTGTGTGGCTCAGACACTGTGATGAATGCATAGCAATCAAAGTTCTGAATCACCTTTTCATAAACTGTTTTTGCAAGTGTGGTTTTTCCCCGACCTCCCATTCCTACCACGGCAATGACAGTGCGCTCTGCTCGTCCCTCCTCCAACCAACCCATCAATTCATTTCGAGGACCTTCAAAGCCCACAACTTCATCTTCCTTGATGTAACGAACAGCATCTTCAAGATCATGACGACGTGTGAGTTCTTGGCTTCTTGCAGAAGTAGAACTAGTGCTTGCAGCAGCTCCTTCACTTCTTCCATTGATTCGATCAACGCTTTTTTTAATGTCTTGAATCTCGCGTGATATTCGAAGGCGAATCATCATAGGCCTGATGTAGTAAGCTGCTATGTCACAAGATAAAGCAGCAGCACATCCAGGATCAACAGGCTGCTGAAGTTCCTCGGAAGTCATGTTATATTCCTCAACAACATCTTCTATACGAAACGCTGCTTCTCTAAGCTGCTTCACCTTTGCTTTGATTCCTTCACGTGTGTCCTTGTCTTGTTCAGCCATGGCCATGCGATCTGCAACATTGATGTCCACTTGAATGTGTTCAAGCTCTTGTTTGATTTCTTCAACTTTTTTGGGTACTCCCCTCAGAGTGTCACGTACTTCAATTAATAAAGGAAGTAGTTTGTCCCGAGCAAAGGACAATAGCGTTCCTTCCATTTTAGCATAGAACTGATTTCTCTGCTTTTTAGTCTATAGCTCTCATTTCTAGTGTATGGTGAGATGAGACATTGAGATAATAAAGTCCTCCACAGCGTGGACCAAGATTTTGAGTTTTGTGAGTCATTCTAAAATATTAATTGAGCAGTCTACCAAAAAAATAAAATATTAATTGAGCAAGGTGGTAACTGGGTAGTACGAATATGATTAAACAATTATGAAGATAAATGATAATTAATGTGTTTGTTTTCTTCTGTACTAAAATACTATGATTTGTGAGACCTCAAATAATTAATGGGTAGTCATTCTAAAATATTAATTGAGCAATCTACCAAAAAAATAAAATATTACTAATTGAGCAAGGTGGTTACTGGGTAGTACGAATATGATTTATTGTTACTTCCTTCCTAAATATTTGCAATAAAAAACATACATTTCTTTATTTAAAATATAAGCAATACCAATTTTCTTAAATTTTATTTCATTTGCAATGCCACTTTTCAAAAACATCCTTAGAAAATTATTATCTTATTTAATTTTTGTTTAATTCCCAATGCAACTTTCTTAAAATAACTCTATTCTTTTATACATTTGAGAAAATTAAATACAATCAACTAACTTCCTTAATAAGCGTAAAATTAATTTGTTTTGCTTATAATTCGAATCGGAGGGAGTAAGTCACTGATTTACATATATTAAAAAAATATGTTCACATTCCAAAGTTACCCTTATTTAAAACTTTACAATTTTATTTATTTATTTTTTATTGTAATTATTACTCTATCATCCCTATGAAATTATGAATGGTGTATTTGGTTTAAACTTTTTAATACTCCTTCTAGTTATAGTTATAGGTCATAATTCACCATATCACATGCACCAAGTAGGGTGGTTAGGTTTCTTGAAATTTAAAAAAAAAATACTTTAACTTTACAATCTTACCCTCTTAACTTGTATTGAGAATTTTATAATATATTATTTCACATTAATGAGCAAAGAGCAAATAAGAGAAATAACAATAAATGTCTTCTAGAAAATACAAAGTAACCTATAAATAAAACAAAAGAATTCTTCTAGAATGTAACCTATAAATAGGGCCGGAGGAAGTACTACCTAAATATTCTAAAGTGATTTATAATAAAGGACAAAGAAACTTTGAAAATAATACTTCCTCCTGTCGAAATTATAAGATCCTTTCAAAGTAAAAAATTTGATCCTAAATATTACTCCTTCCGTTCTAATTTATTTGTCATAATTTAAACAAAACACACCCTTTAAAAAATCTAATCATTACTCAGATTTCTAATACATTAATTATGTTTTTTCCCACCATATATACTCTTTCTATCTCGAAAATCATTAATTTTTCTCTACTACTTACATAAATCAAGACATATTAAACAAGGACAAACATGAAAAATCCCACCATATATACTCTTTCTCTCTCGAAAATCATTAATTTTTCTCTATTACTTACATAAATCAAGACATATTAAACAAGGGCAAACATGAAAAATAACATTTATTACACTCTTAAGATCCTCAATACGACAGATAAAAAGAAATAAAAAATCTTTCTAAAAAACAACAAATAACAAGGAATGAAGGGAGTAGACTCTTTTTCACTTTTTTTTTCTTTCTAAAATTGCTCCTTTATGGGAATATAATTTTTATTGAAAAGAGAACTCTACATTTATTTTTTTGTTTTTCTATGCAATGGAAAATATAAGAGACAAATAATTCAAAACGTACATCAATCAAATAAAAGAAATAATTATATCCAATGATTATCAAAAGGATATTTTAAAAATAAGGAAAATGCTAACAAGTGCGCTTGTTAAGAAAACAATTATAGATAAAAGTTGTTGAAAAGTGGGATTTTTATGTTTTCGAAAGAGTGGTGAATGTGAACTAAAAATAATATACTAAAATATATTAATTTTAATACATTTTTAGTGGATATAAAATTTCTCAAAATGGTTTTATATTAAAGACAAAAAAAATAACTTACAATAAGAAGATAGAGTATGATACAGAGCGTTGAATTACCTTAGTCATTCTTAAGTATTAATTGAGCAAGTTGGAATCCGCTTATGTACAATTGGGATTAAACAATAGCCTAAACAATTTGAGATCAGTTGTCCCAAGTTCGATTACTATTCCCATTTCTAATCAATATTCAATATTGTTAATAAATGCTGAATAATTTTGTGTCTGCTCCCACCCAAATGTTAACACTCTTCATGAACAGTAATTGCTGGAAATCATAAAAAATTAAGGTCTGCACTCCCACTAACAACTGTAGAGCATGAGGTAGTGGGCTCAATATTACTTAAATAAAGTACTCCCCTTAAAGCTTTTTTAAAACTCCTATTTTCTAATAAAAAATTCATGGGAATACTACTGCCTTGACTTTGTTTAGGCTTTTTTGAGAAGCTAATGATATTATTAAAAGGGATAAAGGGATAGAGGAGAGTCACGTGACTCTGTATAGAGGAAAGGAAAAGAAGCCTGGCTACATGTGCTGAAAAACTTAAACAAAATAAATTCAAAATTAAAAAAAAAAAAAAAAACTTGAGAACCCATGAAATTTAAGCAGCCCGACCAAGCTTCATTACACCTTTATCTCTCTTCTCTCTCACGCTTCAAGCCTCGGACACAAAAAGCAAGCCTCTCCCACAGCTTCCATGCCTTCTTCATCTACAACAATAATTAGTGTTTCTACCATAACAATAACAACAGGTATGGTTCCTAAGTTATGGTATTTTACATCTATTCTCCATTTTTTAGAGCATTTTCATTACTAATAAATAAAATATAACATTATTATTTCTTGCTTTCAAGAATTGCTTCCTTGGAAAAATAGAAAATAATTAAGTAGCAGCAGAAAGTTGCACCGGAACTTTAACCATTTATTAGGTACATGATTTTTATTTGGCCATTTATGACCTTTCAACATCATTACTCTTGAACATATAATCAAACATATAATTTCCATTTATGAGGTGCATTCGTACTTTAGCAGCAAAGTATCGGATACATGAAAATGAGATAGAAAAGAAGTTTGACTTAGAACTTAGCAGGTTACCTTCAACACAGGACACAAAGAATGAGACAAGAAAGAAGTTGACAAATGCTCAATGTAAAAGCATTGTATCCAAATTTCACAAATACCTCATATCACTCTCTAGAAGCATTGTATCCAAATTTTATCTTCTGATAAAATCTGCACAGTATAAGGAGCTTCAAGCATTCAGCTTAGTATAAGAAGCTCTGTTGTTATGAGTTGAACTAACTTAACAGTTAACATAATAGAAGGGTGAGAATAGTAACATGTGTGAAAGAGATATTTAAAATACTTTTTTTTTTTATATTGGTAGCAGTAGGGGAATTTACAAGTAGGGCTATAAAAGCATGGATTTGGAGTTCTTTGTGCATTTGCATGTTCATACCTAAAAGAACTTTGTCCATAATTAACTAAAACCATAATGTCTATATTTGCAGCCAAGGGGACATAATGGAGTGCCAACTACCTCAAATTGGCAGTGAATCACATGCACCAACTCTGAGTCTAAAGTGAAGAAAACCTTTTTTTTTCTTGAATCAAATCAGAAACATGTTGAACCAAGATTAGAATACTTTTTTAATGCATCACATAACCCACTACAACAGCAGAAGAAACATGTTGACTGAGACATATAATGCAGAAATGAAATGTCCAATTTTTAATCATAAATGCTTAAGAATCAAAATACCAACACTTCTCTTATCTTTAAGAAACTACTTATGCCCTTATTATGTTCTCTTCTTTCAAGACTTATTATTTTCAAGTAAACAACCAATCACAATAGAAGTATTTAGTAACGTAACGTAAATGAATATGAACAAGCAAATCACCTGTGTACAATAACAAGCAAATCACCTGTGTACAATAACCAAGCTGCCTATCCAGACACCACGCATGGATTTAGTCATTCTGTACACATAAATGATAGGTAATCAGATAAACATGACTACTGTAAAGAAGAAACCGTGCACAATTGATTAGTTTATGTCAAGAGGTTGTATTATTTATAATTAAATCTAAAAACACACAAGGTCTTAGTTCCAACACCAAAACTAGTCTGAATTAACTTCAAGGTAACTCGAGTTAGTAGGCCATGGTGGGTATCCCACAGCTCTAGGCAATAAGTATACACTGAAATTTTTAAATAGGCCAATAGGCTTAATATTAAATAGGCTGGCCTGTCTAACAAGCCTGTATATTTCTAAAACTTTGGCCTGTTTAAAAATAGTACTATAAACAAAATAATAAACTCCAATCCAACATCAATAAAATAAGTCTACATCCATCAAATTAAAAACATTCTTAATCCGAATTCTACAAATTAAGGACATTCTACAAATTATCCAGAAACAATAAAATCCATTCCAACTTCAGTTTACCCATTACTCTAATGAACAACAGTACTGAATTGTCCCTTTAAACGAAATTTCACTTCCACCAACTTCTTTTAAGGGTGTAATAATGCCTGTGACCTTCCATCAACTGCAATAGAAGTCCAAGGGCAGGCTCACCTGAAAAGTCAACTCGCTGCATTAGTGTTTGTAACTTAATTAAGCTCCAAATCAACAAATTCAGTATAATAATCTAGGTCTACTATTACTAACAAAAATGGAAAACAAAATCTACTAACAAATTCGGAATAGAAAATAGAAAACCCAAACCCAAATTACTATAATATGCAGGATTATTATGTTTATTCAGTTATCATAATAATTATTTAGATCCACTAACAAAAATGGAAAACAATTTAGGTCTACTAACAACAATGGTAAAAACTTAAAACCTAACCTGCTGGAAGTGAACCAAAATCGTGGAGGAGTGAAACCGGAGTGGAAGAGCGAACGGCGGCGGGAACAGAGGCGGTGGCCAAGGCTTGAGAACCGGAGGAGAGAGAGAACGGAGGGTGAGAACCTGAGGGAGAGAAGGGTTGTGTTTGCTGTAGTGTGAGAACCAGAGGGAGTGTGAGAATCGAAGGGGTTTGTAGTGTTTGCACTATAAGCCCAACTGCACAACAAGCAAATAAATTGTAACTTTACACATATTTCAGGGCTGGCGTACCTTTTTTTTTTTTTTCCTTCTAAAAAAGCTCAGTACGTCAAGGCCGAGACATACGTGTATTTTACACGTACGTCTCGACCTTTACGTACCGAAAAAAAAAGTAATACGTCTCTGTCGAGACGTACGACATGTTTCGTACGCTTCGACATTGGCTTAAAGTACTTTTTACACGAAAAAAACATAATAGTGTAGTATGTGAGTGGTAGTGATTGTGGGCGAGTTTGGGGGTGAGTTAGTAAGTGTGTGTATGTGTGAGGGAGTGAGTGTGAGTGAGTGTGTGAGGGAGAAGAATAAGAAAAAGAAAGTGAAAAAAAAATAAAAAAGAAGAAGAAGATGAAGAGGGATTAAAGAAGAAAGAAAGAAGAAGAAGAAAAAAAAAAAGATGAAGAGAGGATATTTTTGAAAAAAAATTTAATAGGGGTCAAAAACCCAAAAAGGGGTGTTAGAAAATCAAAACCCTTTTTAATAGCCTGAGTCCGACCTGTTTACAAAAACAAAGACTGGCCTGACCGGACTTGTTATTAGGTCTATCATAGACCCCTAGAGACCAACCTGACCTACTCTATTTCCACCCCTAAAAGCAAGTTTGTGGGAGTGTTGATAGCGGAAAGGTAGTGGAAGGATCTATAAGGGAGCGAGTTAAATTTTTATTTAATGAACGACTAAATGAAACCTTAAAAAAAAAAAAAGAACTACATGGACTATAATTTTAGTTTAGGCAAGGAGTATATGGAGTTATAACGGTGAAAATTAATAACAAGTATTTCTTCGATATTATTTTTAAGAAAAATAACTAATTCATGTTTATTAAGGAAGTTAATTGAGTATATTTAATTTTTTCAAATTCATTAAAAATAGAGTATTTTAATAAATTTGCATTGAAAATGAAACAAAAATTTAATAACTTAACCATATTATAAGGATATTTTAGGATTGATTATACTGTGAGTAGAAAATTAGTTAATTTTTTCTTATATTAGTGGTGTGTCTTTTTTTCTTATAAAACAGGAGGGAATAATATAAGAGAGTATATGGAATAATTCTAGAAGGAAGTATGTGTGAATGGAGTTATTCATTTGTTTTTATTAATCTTAATAATTTTTTCCTATTTTCTGTACATTTTCATGCAACTTTTTTTATTTTTAATGTACTTTGAAAGTTATGTTATTATCCCTTAAAAAAAAGTTATGTTTATTATATTTCAATTTATTATGGTATTTATTTAACTTAGTGTATTTCAATTTTTATGGTATTTTATCTTGGGCAGTTATATAAAAAGATTTATTTTTAATTTTCATTTAGCAATTTTATTTTGTTTCATAAGTTATATAATATTTTATGTTTAATGTTTTATTTTTAATATTTATTTGTCAATTAAAAAGTAATGAATTATAAATTAAAAAATATTTATTTTTAATGTTCATTTTTAATTACAAAATAAAATTAATGAATGATTTATTTATTAATTACAAATTTCCATATTATTTTTACAATCTTTAAGATTTTTCACTAATTATTTTTCTGATTTTTAATATAATATACAATCTTTAAGATAATATACAATTTTTAAAAAAAATCATTGATTATTTTTATTTTTATTTTAGACAAAAGAAACTACATTTTATTACCAAGATAATGGGACAGAGGAAGTATAAATTAAATAGAGAAAGAAGACAAGCACTGAGCCAACATATACCTTTGCTAATTAATTAATACTTAATCCGCGCATCGCTAACAAAGATGAAAATGGATTAATATATACTCAATTTTATTATAGTAGTATTTATATTTGTATCATATCATCATAATTGATTAATACTAATTTTTATTATAGTAGTATTTATTTAACGCGAAAGTTAAAAAAAAATCATTTTTAAAAAACTATTTCCTCCTACTCAAATTATATGCAAAAATAATACTTATCTCGGTTTAAAATTTACCCCGCTTATCACACGGTCCTATATATAAGATTTTTTTAGGAAAATTCACATCCATCAAGAAAGTGTATTAAGAATATTAGTAGTATTGAAAATATGAGTATTTAATATATTTTTCAAAGCAACTCTTACAATTGTTATTGAGATTCTAAACAGTATTCACTTAATAGAATTGTTTTTTAAAATATATAAATTTAGAAAATGTATAAAGAAGAAATAGGAAGATGCTTGATTTGTTTGGAAAATGCCGAGGTACAATGAATTTTGATGTATTTCTTTTATTATATTCTTTTATTGTTCAATTTTAATTTATGATTTGTAATTTTATATTACATTATCTAAAAAATTAACCCTTTTTATCAATATATTCTTTCTATCACAGTTGAATTATTATATATGTTGCTTAACATTATGCAAAATTATTGGTCTCAAACATATTCAAATCCCTGTAATGGAGCATTATATTCATCACTCCTTCTAATTATGCTTGGATGAATGTGAATCACTGTTACTCCCTCTGTCCCTTAATATAAGTCACTTTTACCTAATTCACGCAGATTAAGAAATAATTATTACTCTCAAATTTATCAAAAAATGACTTACAAGGTTACCCCTATTTAAAACTTTACAACTCTATTCATTTCTCTCTATTGTAATTATTACTTTATCATCTTTATGCAATTATGAGGGGTGTATTTGGAATAAACTCTTTAATATTACCTAAATATTCTAAAACGACTTATAAAAATAACACCAATTCTATCAAAATGGTTTCCTATATTAAGAGACGGTGGGAGTACTTTTTTTCTCACGAAATTATGAAAACACTTTTCTTAATGCCTTTTTTTTTAAATATATGTACAACTGTCACTTTTCTTAAAAAATTTTATCAATTTCATTTAATGACTTTGTGCTATCAATGGATGTAAATATTTCCTATTGCTATTCTTGCAATACGGCTAATTAATTAAGCCATCAAAGTTATTTTCTTTTATAGTTGTATTATATCATCAAAATTTTTTAATACTTATTGGTTCATTTTTTTTTGGTTTGTCTTAATATTATTGGTAGTTGTGTGTTAATATTGAACCATACAATATTTTGTTTGTCTTCATGACAAGTTTTTTTTTTCTTTTCACTTTGCATAACTTAATATTTTGTTTGTCTTCGTGACAAGCTTTTTTTTCGCTTGTCTTAGTATCCACGCTCGAAGGAGTATTTAGCTACAATTTATTGCACTTGACCCCTCCTACCCTACTATAATTTCTAGATGCGTCAAAGCCTTTAATGTTTCTGGATTAGGGTGAACTTAATCTAAAGTTGCCTCTGCATGCATTCCGCGTTGCTCCCTGCAGTGGTCCTATGGCAAAACAATCACATCCTTCTTCCAAAGCATCATTCTTTCTTAAAGAAGTTATCTGACTCTTATTCCCTTCTGAAGAACCCCAAGTCACATTAGAATATGGTGGGTTAAAGACAATTTCGAAAAGAAAGAATAGATACTCATAAACAAGGACCACCCCCTTTTTTTTTTTTTATCAATGTTTGAATTCCAGCTATAACTACTTTCCATTTTTGCTTGAGATTTCCATGTGCGCTTTTACCCATTATTAGAACAATGAATCCTTCGCGTCGATGTAGTTTGCTTAGAGGTAGCGAGACTATAACTATTTGTTATGTCCTATTCCCTCGTGTCTTATACATCATCTTTCTCAAAAGGCTTATTTATGATTTTATATATTTTAGTTCCTAAAAGTTTAGCGTGTTTTGGTTTTAGTCCTTAGAAGTTATTTTGATTGGGACTAATCCTTAAATTTTCTAAAAACATTTTGGTTTTGGTCCCTTCCATTAGTAAAAATATGTTGTTTGTTGACATGATTAACGAAAATTCATACCAGCAGCCGCGTGATGTGAGGTAACCCCAAATAGGTGATGTGACATGGATGATTCAGGTCCATGAACTCAAAATTTTGTGTACGAGACCATTTTGTGTATCGAACCATTTTGCATCCGTGGATCTGTTTCATCCACAACATATCACCTATTTGGAGTCACTCCAGACCACATAGACTATTGATATGATGTTTTGCTAGCAACATAAATAAATAACATATTTTTACTAATGGAAGGGACCAAAACCAAAATGTTTGAAAATTTAAGGACTAATCCCGGTCAAAATAACTTCTAGAGACTAAAATCAAAACACGCTGAACTTTCGGGGACTAAAACCATAAATAAGCCTTCTCAAAATATAAACCCTAAATAGTAGTTTCTCTTATCTTTAAATATAAGCTCATGTCTCAATTTTCAATCATATTAATAATTTCTTTTTTATAAACACATCTATTTAGTCAACATTTTTTAGAGTCTCAAATGACAATTATAAGGGTAATTTTAAAAAAAGTATACCAAATATTACCATTTCCAATAGGACTAAACTGTCACTTTAGTCACTCAATTCGCACTGGACATTCACTTTAGTCCCTAGAATTAACGAAATTGCTTTTAGTTCCTTGACTTTGTAAAAAGTCTTTTACGCTAGTCCTGACTTTACCATCCGTCAATGGACGTTAACGGAAGTACTACATGGCAGTTAGAGCTCTTGATACAACGTCGTTTTTGTGATTGAGGGAAAAAATCACCACTCAAAACTCACCAATATGGAACCTTCTCATTTCTTCATCATCTTCATCATCATCATCTTCTTCTTCTTCCTTTTTCCCTTTGTCACTCTAAAAAAATCAGTGATTTCTATTGTTATTTAATTATTTTGTTTTTTTTAGAATTTCAGGTTATAGCGGTTGCTGACAATGTCCCGGTCTCTGCCCTCAATAAAGAACAGGTAGGTGTTCTTTTCCCTTTCTCTGATTTTGTAAAAGAAACAAATTTCATTGATTCCCCAATAATGTGATTTCAAGTTTGGATATTTTTTTTAATTTTATTTTGGGTTGTAATTTGATTCTTTAGATTTTGCTTTTTTATTATGAGAAAATGGGTAATGCATCGACAATGTAAAGTTTTTTACATCATCGGTGCATTATCCATCATTCATCAATTTATGGTTGTTGAATTTTAAATTAAAATAATACAAATGAATGATGAATAAGATAGATGATGAACTGATGGTGTAAAAAACTTTACACCATCAATGAATACCCATTAATCTCTTTTATTATTTGGGTATAATTTGATTCTTTCGATTTGGTGGTTAGTGTATGTTGCCAATTTGACTTTCGTGCCCGATAAACAAGTGATAATAATGCAATCTCTTCTTTCTTTCCATCTGTAACCAATCTTACTTAAGCACATCATGGTATCAGTTGGTGAAATCTCAATCCAATTGTAAACTCAATATTCTGCACTTCCAATGGATTCATCCCAATCAGAAACCTATTATATTTTGTTGTTTTGATTTAGGTTTGAGTTTGTTGTGTGTGACTCTTTTTATTTATTTGTCCTTTAAGTATAGTGCTAATGATACAATAACAATGAAAAAGGAAAACAAGATAGTGACAAAAGTGGAGTAAGAGTGACAAAGGGAAAGAAGAAGAAGATGATGATGATGAACTAGAAAAGGGAGGGGTCTAAATTGGCGATTCTTTTGAGCGATAATTTTTTTCCTCAATCATAAAAATGACATCATTCCAAGGGCTCTAACTGCCACGTAGTACTTCCGTTAACGTCCCTTGATGAATGTTAGAGTCAAGCCTATCGTGAAAGACTTTTTACAAAGCCAAGGACCTAAAATCAATTTCGTCAATTCTAGGGACTAAAAGCAATTTCGTCAATTCAAAACACTTTAGTCCCTGGAATCAACACGTATGACCAAGTCATGGCATAGGGCTTTTATTTTTTATTTTTTTTACCTAGTACGCCATTACACGTACGCCCATCCCCTGGTGTATCTGGGCTTACGTGTAAATAACACATAAGCCAGCCCCCGGGCATAGTGGGTAAAATTTTTTGAAAAAAAAGCCCTACGCCTCTTTCGAGACATACCGCTATGTTTTGTATACTTTGACATAGGCGTAGGGGAGGGGGGAGTGTGTGTAAGTTTGAGGGTGAGTGAGTGAGTGAGTGTGAGTGGATGCAAGTGAGGAAGAAGAAGAAGAAGAAGGAGGAGGAGGAGGAGGAGAAATGGATGAAAAAGAAGAAGAAATTTTGGAGGGAGCTTTTTTGGAGAGGCATTTTTGAAAAAAAAATTTAAAAGGGGCCAAAAACCCAACTTAGAGAATTAAAATATCAAAACCCAAAAGTAATAGCCAGTTAGCCCATTTAACAATTGGGTCACCAACACTCTTATGAATATTAATTCCCAAACCCCACATTTTAGTCTCAACCCCTATTTTAAATATAAAAGGACCAAAATACCCTTCCCTTCATCTTTTTCCACCTAAATCCCAACCCACTTACTCCCTTCGACCTACATCACCCCACGACCACTAATTCACCATAGCCTCCATCCCCTTCCGCCTTATCAACCCATCCCCACCGTGGACCGCCCTCTCTCCTTCTTCCTTCCCTCTCCTCTCAATCGCCGCCCACCCCTCATGGTCTCCCGTTTTCTCTCAGTCGCCCTCCCCTCATGGTCACACCATCACCACCGTAATACCACCCACAACCGCTGCAGCCCCCTCTGCAACAGCAACCCCCACACCCGAACAGAAGACCCGCCTTGCGCCCCCACACTCTCCCTTCTCCCTCTTCCCCCTTTCTCACCCCATTGCCAATGACAGAATAAGGGACTTGGGTTTTGGTTTGTTGAGTTCATGAGGTTTGTTGTTTTTTGGGTAAAATTTTGTTTTTTGGCTTCTGAATATTATGGGATGTGGTTTTTTCTTTGTTTTTCCTATGGAAATGAAAATCGTTGAAGTTGGAATAGGTGGAATCCGAGGTGGCTAAGCTAAGGGAGGAAGCTAAAGAGGTAACTTCATATTTGAGAAGGAGGGGGCTGTTGAGAGGAGGAAAAATGGTTAATTTTGGAATTAATTTTTTTTTGGGGTTTGGGGTCTAAAAGATGGGATTTGGGAACTAGAACTCCACTCTTATTCATACCTTTGGAATTGTTGCCACTTGTTAGCATCTCACAAATAACAATTGATCAAGAAGCTTCAACACTTTTTTTAATTTTGATTTTGGTCCTCCTCTTTTATGAAATTTTGGTTTAATTCAATGATTTATCAACATCATAATTTATCATATCAGTAATAATTGACATGATACATGCTTTATGTTGGCATTAATCATATCATCACTAGAACTAAAATTTTAAAATATATATATATATATATATATATATATCCAAACGAAAGGGAAAAAAATACTTGCTATATTTGCGAAGACAAAAACGTAGTTAAACAAAATCATAGTAAAACATTAAGTTTATGAAAAAGAAGTCTATTAGAATAAGAAAAAAAAAAGTCTTATTAATAAGTGCCTACTAATTAGAATAAGAAAAACAATGATAAGTATACATTATTTCGTCTCTCGTGAATACAAAAAGATATATTTCCATGACTTTTAATACATTTAAGTTATTGACATGTGCATTAAGGCCAATTATTAGTTTTTTTTTTTTTTTTTTTTTTTTAAAAAAAAAAAGCTTGTTCTAGATAATTCAAATTATAACAACTACTAATTGTTAAAAAAAATATATAACAACTACTGGTTGAGGAAGTTGCTGATATGAGATAACATTTCTTGTGTCCGAGACTGTGAAAGCTGATAATTATGTAGCACCTGGAATGCATGGCCTACACCTTTGTAGATCATAGTTTCAACCCTTTTCCCTGCTTTTGTCAATGTGTTTGAAAACTCCAAGTTTCTGTCTCTAAGTATATCCAATTCTGAAGCACATACCATAATGGATGGAATCCTTAGATCCCTCAACTTGGCATGTGGAACAAAAGGGTTGCAATAAGGGTGGTCACGGTTAGCACCATGAGGAAGTGCTAAGCGCCAATAAGTGTCTGAAACTGATAAAGTCAATGCTGAATTTGGTGGCTGAAGAGAATGCTTCTCAGAAAAGGTTCTTTCTTCTCCTCCAAAGAAAGGTTGGATCAAAATAACACCCTTCAGAGACAATGGACTTGAGGTGCCTAATCTGAAAAAAAAAAAAAAAAAACAACAGAGTGAAATAAGTAAATAAATCTAATATAAATAAAGAAGTAAAAACCAATTAGCAATGTCATGATATTTTTTTATTGTTATTATATTAAACTTTTGGAAAAATTAATAATTCATCTTTGAAATTTGACTTCATCATTACATTGAACATTTTTCTTATTTAAAAACATTAAACTCACTTTTAATCATCATACTAACCTTCTTAGAGAAGAAGTAGAGAATATATTTTTTTTTATACAAAGGGGCGAAACGCCCAAAGAATATAATTTTTGAAACAAGATAAGTATAGAATGTAATCAAGCTACTCCCTTGGGTCATGTATATTCATAAGTCATTTTCTATAAGAATTCTCCTGTACGTATAAGTTATTTATTGTTTTTTTCTCTTATTTATCGTTTGTTCATTGATATGAAATAATACATTTGTGAAATTTTAAATACAAATTACATGAGTAAAATTTTAATATTAAAATACATTTTTAAAGTTTCAAAAAATATAATCACTTAATTGATTTTTGTAATATAATTAAATATGACTTATAATAAAAATCACGGAAGTATATATTACAACATTTCAATGTAAGTAGTCCATGTATATTTTTACAAAATAAGATACACATGTCTTAATTTTTCTTATTGGTTTTTTTATATACTTCAATAATAGATTATAGATAAATAGATTGGTCGGATGTTTGATCCCTTCCCTTGCAAATATAAAAGGTCTTGTTGGGAGACTATTTTTCAAAAGGGTCCGACAATATTAAAAGTATCCGTGATCCAATTGTGCAGGATTAGATACCTTGAGAAAAATAAATATAAATAGAATGGTATGTATTTGATCCTAACCTTGTGGCCACATTGTAAGCTATGTTGGCTCCAGCACTATCACCAGCTAGAAACATGCAAGATAAGTTGCAATGACTCAACCACCATTTTTGCACACTACATGAGACATTTTGTGCTTCTCGTTTCACCCACATGAGAACATTGAGACCATCATCATATGCAGCAGGAAGAGGGTTCTCAGGTGCTAGTTTGTACTCAACAGAAACAATGACACAAGTTGCTTTGAAAGCAAGATTGGTCAAGAACTCATGGTAACACTTCCAAGCAGCTGAACCAACACAGAATCCACCACCGTGGAAGTAAACAAGCAAAGGAATAATATGATTGGACTTGGAGTGAGAGGAACTAATTAATGGCACATAAATACGTGCCCATAAGTTGGTGTCTTTGTTGATTACAACATCTCTTGCGGTCACACCACTTTCTGATGATGTTGTGCTTGAGACACGAGGCACAATTGGTGGCCTTTCAACATGTCCATTTCTGTGAACTCTTATGAGTCCTTGAATTTCTTCGGTGATGAACTCACGTTGGTGATGAGTGTTGGCGGTGTTTGCTTGTGTGTTATGATGAAGCCTTTGTGAAATGGTAGCCATAATGGTGGTGCTATTGACTCTTTCTGAAAGGAGTGAAATTAAACTTCTATTTGTGATGGGATAATAATGGTGCTATGGTTAGCTCCTTTTATAGGGAAGAATATAAAGACTAGGTGTATGTTCTTGGCCAATGAGAAAGTCTTCGAAGCTCTTCTATACAAGTGGCAACACATGTCATACTCTTCTGGGCAAGTGGCAGCGTGTGGAGATTTCTCATGGAAGATCCTAGTGTGAAGTTGGAAAATCTTAATACTTTTGACCTCTTTTCTATTGGAATAAAATTTGTGAACATATTGTGAGGGAGGTTGTTTGTCTTACACCTCAAAGGAAGCTACAAAGCATGATATACTTCAAAAATGGAAAAGTATTTGACTATTTGTGTATGATATCAATATCAATACGCGTATGATATTTTTCAATACGTATCTTAAAAGTATCCAATTATTTTTTATTTAATTTTAATTATTTTTTTTTAAAAAAATATTTTTAGAATACTTCCCAAATACTTTCCAATACTTTTCGATACTTCTCAAATACTTGTTTGACTTTATTTTGAATTTTTTAATAATTATTTTTTTAAAAGTAATTTTTTTAATTAGCATTTTTAGTAAAATTAAATAACCCTTTTTTATGTCCTCTAAACTGTGGAGATTAATGAGTCTGCACTAACGGTGTAAAGTTTTTTTTATATCATTAGTCAATCATATCCACCATATTCACGTGTTTATAGTTGTTGACTTTTAGATAAAAATAATATAAATGAAGGATGGATGATGAACTATTGGTGTAAAAAAATTTTACACTGTCGGTGCACTATTTATTTTTTCTAAATTGTAATCATTATAGTTATATAATAGTAATGTCATTTTAAATTAATGATAATATGAATAAAAATTATCAATGTACAATCTCTCTTTTAAATTTTTAAGTGTGTATATATATATATATAAATTTGTCTTCAGTGCACATATCCTATATATGCCGTGTCGCATTTGTGTCGTACTAAGTATCAGAGCTTAATAGAATGGAAGTATATGAAAAAGACAATAAAGAAAGTTAAATGAAAATGTTATAGATATTGATGATGTGGTATAAAAGGAAAAGTTAAAATATAAGTGTATATTAAATGTAAGGATATAATATTAAGTTAAAGTGGTGTTATATGTATATTAAGAATTGACATGTATATTTGCTTGTTTTATATGTAAAAATAATTTATTTTTACATATAAGACAAACAGATGTACATTCAGATGTCAATTCTGGATATACATATAATATTATTGGTCAATTTATACTCTTTCGTTTCATATAAACCGTTAATTTTTCTTTTCGTCATGTAATATTTTATTATAAATTTAATGTATAATTAGTTAAAATTGTATTATTATTTTTTAGTTAAAATTGTTTTGTTAAATCCTTTGCTTATATTTTCAGTGCACAAAGAGTGTCATGTAGCAGAAAATTTAGAGACTAATAATACTTACTCCGATTCTTTATATAAATTTTTTTTGAGATTTTTATTTTGGTCATATTTATAATATCTCATTTCAATTTACAATAGCATTTAATTACTTTTTTTTTTCCTTTCACAAACATCCTTATTATTAACTCAACACTTTTTAGAATCCCAATAATAATTATAGAGGTAGTTTTAAAAAAGTATATCAAATTTTCACATTTTCAATGTCAGTAACAAGCACGGCTAAAAAAACGCGTTTTAGCGACGGAAAAAACGATCGCAAAATAATACATTTTCGATTGCAAAACGTGTTTGCGACGGAATTTGCGACCGCTTAGAATCCGTCGCAAAAAGTGGGGTTGCTAACCGTTTTGCAACTGCTTGCAAGGTCGTCGCAAATAATGACGGAAAATTTCCCGTTGCAATGGTTAAATAACGGTCGCTAATTGTGATCGCTATTCCACCAGAAATGCAACCACTGAAAAATTAGCGACGTTTTTGTTCCGTCGCTATTTCGGTCACAATTTTTTTTTGTTAATTGTTGCAACTGAACAATAGCAACGCCTTTATTTCGTCACTATTTTTTTCACGGCTGCAAGCTATTAAAAACAACATTAAACTAATTAAATGGCTATACAACCCATTCCAAAATAAGAGAATACAATAATTGCAATGAAACAAAGGGTCCAATATCTCAACATACATTGACATTAACTTAAGAAGCCACTAATGACATAAACTAATATCTCAAAATACATTAGCATAAACTAATATCTCAAAAGACAATGCAATAAAGTGTAGAGGTATATCATCACCAATGCAACATCTTCTGCCTTGACACCAACAAAATGACAGTTGCCTCACGGATCAAATTTCTCTACAAGATGTAACAAAATCAACACATAAAAAAAATAAATTTCAAAGTTTTAAACACATAAAAAACTAAAAAAGGGGAATAAATTGTTCTTCCTTTAACTAAAAGTTCTCAGTTGTTAAAATTAATGGAACTCATAAACCAATATCATAGCTCAAGCAAGGCCCTTCATGTCTCCCCTTCTTCTTGAAACAAAAAATATGAAAATTTAGTTATGCTTTCATCTCATTCTTCTTTCACAACAAAGAAAAGCGTTGCATAGGGTACACTTAAGACCAAATCCTATATATCACTGATTCCATTCCAGAACAAAAGTTGATAACAGATTTTGGATCAGAGTTAGAGAGTGAGTTTATAGCAGGGGTGTTTTCTATCCTGTAACATATTGAAATACTCTAACCATCATATTGAGATAATGTAACTCAATAATAACATGAAAATTAAACTCTTACAATAACATGAGATGAAAAGTGCCCATAATTTTCACTGAACAAATAGGGAAACAAAAAGAGACAGAGTAACCATAATTTACAAAATGTCACCTTAGGCCCAGCTGGTCCTACTCTCCAAAGCGGGGTTTTGATGGTTTTGCAATGACTACAACACTTCTTGTTCTCCTCATAAGAGAATGGTCATTCCTATATCATCATATATTATAATAATAATTAAAACATTATACTATATAACACATAATAGCTCACTATTATTATTCACTAAAGAGGAAAAAACCATACCTTCTACTTGAGATTCATGATTACCATTAGCCAGCTCACTTGATAAAAAAACACAAACTCAGAATTAATTAATTGATTCACAAGACTAACGTTTATGAGCAAGCTACACAAGCATGCAGAAAAAAAGAGTGTGTAAAGAAAATGAATAGAAAGTATGAAGGGAGATAGAGTAACCGACAATGCAAATGTATCCCCTGCCCTTCACAATGACGAAAATGCAGCACCAAAAGCTGCGCTTGGAAACATCACAAAGAGGTAGAGTGAGACACACACACACATAATCACTCATTAACTACAACATTCATAAAAAAAAACTCCAACTGTATTATTCTTAAAACAGAAAGCCAAATAATAAAAATTCAATAGCAAAGTTAAAATGATTTCTTCCTGCAATTCCACATGCAATAATTCTTTGATTTCTTCCTGCTATTTTTCGACAAGCTCCTTATGAATCCTGCATACAGTAAAGTTAAAATGATATCACTAACAGAAAGCCAAATAATAACAATTCATAACTCACATGATCAATTTCTCTTAAACATTGTTTTAACTGATTTTAGGAGCTCAGATACCTACAAACAACATATCATTCAGTATGTCAAAAAGATTATTTTTATATTTTACACAAAGTATGATTTCAATTATCAATTTCAAGTGTCACAGCGTGTATAACCATATAGGTTACCCTCTAAGTAAAGTTCTCAATCTTCTCAAGGATGAGAGAGATATTGAACACCATTTCTTCAGATCCAGTAATGTTCTCAAATCCTTCCTCCTGCACATTCTGCGATTCTGCTTCACCTCTAGTTTTTTCTTCCATCTATTTATTGCAAAAAGTTAAATAAATAAAAATAAAATAATACACGATACCGAAAAGGAACAAAATGTTAAGCACAGATATATAAAAACCAATACCACAAAATTTTTATACTTCTTTGAACCTCTGCTCTCCGTGCTTCCCTTTTGAGTTGACGTTGCTTAATCCTAAAGCTCAAGTTAAACTATGTACGATGATTGTTGCGTCCTAAATGAACAATCAATTTTAAGCAATCTAACTTAAAGATCTACAAAAAAAAATCAACTAAGATTGAAATAAAACACAACATAACATACTCAGGTTTGATATTTATAGGGTATTTTAGAAACAGGAAAACACAAATACATACACATAAAACCATACTTGTATTGTGAACTTCAAAATCATATTCAACAATGCCATGACAGAATCATATTGAGAAAGAAGAATTGACACGAACTTCCACATGCAAATTAGATATACTCCAATGCACTCTAAAAAATAAAATGTTTCATATATCAGTTAAAAATTAAAATTCCACCAAAGTTTGGAATCAAATAAGATTACATTCAGTAATCAACAGAAAGATGATAATGCAGTAACAGTTAGTAACAGAAATCAACAGAAATCAGAACAAATTAAGAGAGACGATGGTGATTGTAGAGGGAAAGCAACAGAAATCAGATTGAAACCATAACAAATTAAGAGTTTCATTAATCAAAATCACAAAACAAATTTCAGAACCTAATCCCTAAAATGTAATTGCAAAACAAATTCAGAACCCTAATCCCTAAAATTCAAATCACATAACAAATTTCAGAATCTAATTTTGAGAGACACTACAAGAAAATCCTTTTATTGCAACGACAAAAGTCATTGCAAAAAACCAAAAAATCGTTGCAAAAAACGTTAAAGTCGTTGCTGGTAAAGCCGTTGCAAAAGGGTACAACAACGACAATTGTCGTTGCTGTTAAAAAACGCTTTCTGCAACGACAAGTGTCGTTGCAAAAAAGTTATCGTTGCAAAACATCAACCGCCAAAACAAAGTTAGTTAATCTATTTTGCAATGACAAACACCTAATGCTTTTGAAACGACAAAGTCGTTGCTAAACTCCAAATTTCGTTGCCAAAATCTAGACCTTTTGCAACGACAAAGTCGTTGCCAAACACATACAGCTTTTATACAATAATTTCCTGTAAATAGGATTCTGTATTGGTTCAAATCAAATGAATTGTCGCTGTAATAGACTAATTTTTGTTCAGTTATTAATCTGAAATATATATGTTTTAATTATACGATCTTATCCATTTATTATCACTGTTTAAGTTGTCGAATAATAATAAAACAATATCACCAATATAGTACATAATAATTTGATAAAGCTAATTTATGTAGCTTCAATAACATTAAGCCACAATTACCATTGATTAAAACATCAAAAATAAGAAGAGATAGCGTAGCATAATCTTACTTGGTAATTAAACCAAAATAATGTTTCAAAACTCATTACAATAATCAAGTTTTTGACATAAACTACCAAAAATTCTTATCATACTCTCCCATAAGCAAAAAAATAAAGGTAGACGCATATCAAGTCTTCAACCCATCTCGATATATATGGTTAATGTTGATGCCTTTTCAAAAACATTCAACCTGCAACACATCATAAAAACAAATAAAAAGGTGATTAGTCAAATTAATGTGAATTATATACTAACACTTGTCCAAATATTAGTACCAAGATACTTAAAACACGATGGTTTGACTATGTCATATTGTATCATGATGGCATTTCTATATTTAAACACCAGTAAAACAAATGTATTTCATAATAGCAAACTTCAAGGTATAAAACAAAGCTAGAGAATCCAAGAAATACTCCATGTATAAAATGATATATAATAAGCTTAAAATATGAGCAATTACCTCTTTGAGCAGCAAACATCTCAAACATTTGTTGTTTGAGAGCATCCACGGCCCCTAGTAGTTCTTGTTTATCTTTTTCTCTGGCCACTTCCAACTCCTTTATCTTTTGCGCTTGTTCTTTGATTATTTCATTTTGCTTATGAAATTCCTATTGTTTTTTAAGTTGATGTTGTCCTTTAGCTTATCCACGTAATGCTGTCCCTTTTCCGCGAACATATCCCGACCTAGGCTTTAAAACTTCCAGCAATTCCTCCTCTTGTGTCATTTCATCACCACGTGTGTCGACCACATTTTTCAATTCATCCCATCATTGTTGCAATCAAGATTAAATGTTACATCATCATATTATTAAGGTCCAAAAAGAACTATTATGTATGCTATTATTATCTTAAAAATCATACATGTATTTTCTTTGAACGTTCTTGATCAGCCCATTCCAACACCCCATCATCATTCAGCCGTGTATGCTCAGCAAGCCAGATTACATCAGCATGTTGTAGAATCAAAAAGGTTTTGATGAAGACAAATAAATCAACAAGTTGTCCTTGATGAAGACAAAGCAACATCAACCATTTAGAAGTTTTCCATTTCCCGCTCCCTTGTAATATTTTATATTTATGTTGAGTGTGGGTGGTAGACTTAGGATCTTACTCAAGCGATTATGAGTTAGTTAGCATGAATACTAGTTGAGCTAAAATAGTGAAAAAGCTTAGAAAGGGACTAGGTGCTTTGGAAAATCATTTCTGGTCTTTAATTTTTTATAAAAGTAGCAGTAACTACTCGAGTAGTTGGTGCACTACTCGAGTAGTCTGCATTGATGAAAATTAGTCTAATTACTGTCTCCTCAACTACTCGAGTAGTCTGTTGACTAATCGATTAGTTCTCAACTAATCGATTAGTTACTTCACTAATCGAGTAGTTTGAGAAACAGTAAGTCCACAAATTTTCTCACTACTCGAGTAGTGCTTCAACTACTCGAGTAGTACGTATCAGATCTGTCAGTATTTTAATTCTAATATGGCTGTTGAAGAGGCAATCAAGGGAGAATCTTTCCTAATTAGTTTTCTAAGGCTCCTCCCTGATTCTGGCGATTTGAAAACTCAATATAATGATTACCTCTTCAACAAGAGTGACACGGATCTTGAGCAAAATTGTTTTTCAAACATTGCACACAAAAGAACAAATTGATCCAATCCCTTTCTAAGAAATCAATCTCTAGTATTCTAGCTTTTCTGACTCATCATCAATTGAGATTGTTCTGGAGCCGTTTCTCAGTGATCAAATTTCTCCATTGAAGAAAGGAAGGATCTCTTGAAGGTTTCAAGAGGATCTATATTGTGAAAGGGAGAAGGTGTTCTTGAAGGTTTCAAGAAGCTCTCTTTGTGGAAGGTTGAAGAGGTTCTTCAACAGAGAATCAATTCAAATTGGGGTAGACTTCAAGAGTTTGGTACACTCTTGAAAGGGATAGGTGTGATAGAGTGAGGTTCACTTGTATCTCCTATTGTAACCATTTTGAACTGATTATTAGTAGACACTCCCTAAGGTTTAGGGGGGACTGGATGTAGCTCTCAAGTGGGTAGAGAGTGAACCAGTATAATAATTCCCTGTGTCTATCTTTTATTGCTTTAGTTTATTTCTGTTATTTAATCTTTCTTCAGAACCTTAAGTTAGCAAATCATCCGCTTCTGTTCTTGGTTTCGTGTTAGCGAAATCCTTATTTTGAAAACTCAGTTCACTGTCTGAATTTACACGCACTACTCGAGTAGTCCATCAACTAATCGAGTAGTTCATTCATTTTTGGACAGAAAATTATTTTTGTTTTAAAACAGTAAGCGCGTAATTTGTTATTATCAATTACATTCGAAAAATTAGTATCGTTACTTCAATTTACTATTCACCCCCCTCTACTAAATTGTTAGGTCGCTTGTTGGTTTCCAACACATGTGGCTTCACATTTTTGTTTATAATTTTCTAACATATTTAAAAAAAGATATATTAAAACCATCTTCAAACTAAAATTCAGCAAAGGATAAATTTCATACTCATCTTACCAACTCATCTTCAAATTCAGCAAAGGATTTAGGTCCTGTTGTGTGGATACATTTGTTATCGGAACGACGGTTTTTGGAGTTCCTTTCACTAATTTTCTATGTACCCATTAAAAAAAATATTAGTGTGCAATAACATGTATTGAAAAATGTCAATTGAATAACTATTATAAAGAATCACCTTAAATTCATCCGACCCGAAACGTCTGACACAATACTCCTATTGATCTTGAGGTAAATCGGGAGGAGGATTTCTCAAGCGCTCTTCATTAGAAGTCATGCTTTTATAATATTGGTTTAAGCGAGATTTCCACAACCTGTACAAGCGTTGCATAGTATCAACTACAAAACCTTGCATCTTCATCCTACAAGTATCTTCCGCAACAGTAAATTTCTCATAAAAAGAGTAAAACAATGATTAAAATTTAAAACTAATCAAGCATATATATTATCATCATCTAAAGAATTAATATTACCTCTATTTCCTTCCACATAATATCACCAGCCAAAGAAAATGTTTGTTTCCAATTATCAACATTCAATGGTGCTTTCGTTCTTACTACACGACATCACTCGTTCACCAAATGTTTAGCATTTTCACCAATTTTCTCGATCAATCTCAGGGGGAATAGTTATATTGAATTTTGAATTTTTCCCTTTAATTTTCATATCCACTACATAGCTCTTGTATTTTCCCCTTTGTCCTTGGCTCTTTTTTGATTTGAGGCTAATATCAACAGACAAAATAAGACAAAATAAGTGCTGAATGTTATTAAGATAGCCTAAACACAAGACAAATGCAACAATTAATGTTGCCTTGCAGAATAGCTGCCTGATCTCGAATCTCTTTACATGTCCAACATGGAAAACTCATGGAAAACCATCTAATATGACAAATGCTCTTTGCATTAAGTATCTAAACCTGATGTTTTGGAATATAACAAAAGCTCTTATATGCAATACCATATCCACAGGTTCAAGATCAACATTACTGGGTACAATTTTGTTGTCATCCTAGCTTAGAACAAATGAATAACAAAGAGTTGATAATGTAGTGTTTACCTTCACCATTACCTCCATTGACAACAGAGTGTGCAGAACCATGACCACTTGCTCTCCTTGACCCATTTTGATTCTCAAGATCAACATTTCCAAGAGTGTTAACATGTTCTTCTATTGGACGTTTAGTGATTTCATCATTAGCTTCCAAAGCCTTAGTAAGTTTTCCAACTAACTTGCTCATTCTTTTCCTCTTGCGTAATTTACTAGCCATATCTATTAGAGGAGACATAATAAATAATAGATAACAATTTTAAAAAAACTATTTAATTGTTAAGTATATCCACTATGAAAATAACTATTTAATTCCTTTACTATATACCTTCGTTGAATTGGGGAATCCCCTCTGCTGATTCATTGTCTGATATTGCATTCATGAATTCAAGATCATTTTGAACCGAATTTGAGGACCTTACACTTTTTCCACCATTTCCGGTTTCTCCTAGAGCATCAATATTTTCAAAATGGTGAAAATCATTTGTATTAATTACCTTCATTTCCTCTAACTAATTAAAACCAAACAATAAGAATTGAGTGAGTCAAGGTGTTAATAACATTTTACCTCTGCTCACCGGAATGTGGTCACCTTCACCATATTGAGATAAAATTTGATTAGTTATTTATACAGAAAAGCAGTGGCATGGGAAAAAGGAAATTGAGTAGTCAAGGTGTTGAAAACATTTTACCTCTGCCTACCGTCATGGGGTCACCTTCACCATATTGAGAATCAAGTCCAGCAGACTGGATCTTCTTTTAAACCAAATTTGAGGAGCTCCCATGATTCCTAACCACATTAGAATTACCTCCACTACCTAGTTCTATTTGAGCCGAAATTAGCATAGTTAGACATACAAAAAAGCAGTGGCATAGGAAAAAATAAATTGAGTAGTGAAGGTATTGGAAACACTTTACCTCTGCCTATCGTCATGAGGTCACCTTCACTGTAACAACCCAGCCCCAGCCAGCCGTACGGTACTGGGCACTGGGCCCAGTGCACCGCCACGTGGATATTGTCCGCTTTGGGCATCCTTCACCCTCACGGTTTTGCTCTTGGTCTCACACTAACAGTGAGCCCCAAAACGCGTCCACGTGAGGTAAGGTATCCACACCCTATATAAGGCATGCTTCGTTCTCCTTACCAGCCGATGTGGGACTAAGGCTTCACCTTACATCCACCCCCCCTTGGAGGTCCAACGTCCTCGTTGGCACACCGACCCAGCCCTGGCTCTGATACCAAATGTAACAACCCAGCCCCAGCCAGCCGTACGGTACTGGGCACTGGGCCCAGCGCACCGCCACGTGGATATTGTCCGCTTTGGGCATCCTTCACCCTCACGGTTTTGCTCTTGGTCTCACACTAACAGTGAGCCCCAAAACGCGTCCACGTGAGGTAAGGTATCCACACCCTATATAAGGCATGCTTCGTTCTCCTTACCAGCCGATGTGGGACTAAGGCTTCACCTTACATAAAAAGTTAGGGTTCATCATTTCCTAACCTCAAACCTCTTGAATCCTCATCAAATTGCTTCTTCCCTTCATCAAATCAAGAGTTCCACTTCTCTCCATCATCAACATCACTCATTTTCTCCTCCCTTTCTCACACGAATTTCTCTTCCTCTCTTCTCCCATACGGATTTCACCCTCCATTCCACCAAGACCAAGTTGTTCAACTTCTTCCTCATCAAGCTTATCAACTCATTATCAAGCTTTATAGGTAAGGCTCATTTTCCCTTTCTTTTCTTAGGGCCATACGAATTTCTTTTTGTTTTCCCTCTCTTGGTAAGAGAAATCCGAACCCCATGTATGGTGTGCCACAAATCTTATGTTCAACTTTGTTTTTGTGGCTTAAGGAAGTCAAAGATCACTCTCCACACTCTCTTGCCATTGGAGCTCATTTGTGAAGTGTTTGAACCTAGGGCTTGGAAGGTTTATTCTTACCTCTACTTGGTTAAGGTAAGGGAGTGGATATAGTGAGCATTGGTTTGTTCTAGGGAATAGGTTCAAATTAGTTCATAAGAGCTTGCTAGGATTTATATGTTATTTTGGTGTTATTAAATCCCTAGGATTATGAAGGAATAGAGTAGTTTGATTTAATTAAAGAAATAAAAAGTAAACTTTGAGAATGCATAGAAATTGGTATGTATTAATGCTAAATGCTCTATATATTAAACGTTGATTGAATTGGTGAATATATGTTAATGTGAGCAATTGATCTAATTTGTGAGTTATTTGGAATATATGTGGATGTTACTTTTATGTGATAATGCAAGTAATGTTGCCAATGATTCTAAGTGTGATAATTGTTTTGAATATAAATAAATGGAATTATAAAAATGATTGAAGTTGCAGCTATGATTGATCCTTGTGATACACCGACCCATTAGGTGCCCTGTTAGGTGACAAGTTACCCATTAGGCACAAGTTACCCAATCCAGGTGCAAGTTACCTATTAGGTCCCGTAAATGCCCATTAGGCGGGGGTATCCAATGGATCAATCATGCTGCACAATAATAAAAGTTTTGAAAATAGAAAATGTGAATGTGATGGTAAAAGAGTTGAGATGTTGTTTTTAGTCCTAATGGGTGTCAACCGTGGCCTAATAGGTGGAAAGTTACCTGGATTGGGTGAAAGTCCTAGTGGGTGTGAAATGCCTAACAGGTGCGCTAATCCCTAATGGTAAAGAAAAGATAAAATGATTTAAAAGATGATGAGATGTGTGTGTGTTGTCCTCTGACCGTGAGGAGACATACGATGTTATTTGGGTATGTTAGCCTCTGATTGTGAGGTGACATACAGTGTATGATTTCGAAAAAGTGTATGATTTATGGTTATGAGTTGAAAACTGATAATATGAGTAAGTGAAGGTTATGAAAAGGGAAATAAAAAGATGAAAGTGATGTGAAAGACGAAAGTGATAAAGAAATGAAAATGTTGAAAAGATGAACAGATGTCAGGAATGAAAGAGATGACAAGTGAAACAAAATGATAAGTAATGAGAAATATAAAGTAAATCTGAAATGGATTGCTAAAATGTGAATGCTTGATGTGTGCCGGTGGATAAATTGTGCTATATGATCTAATTGATAATTGTGCTTGGCTTAGTGGGTAATTATGTCTACTGAGAAACTGCTTTCCTATTTCATGTGCAATGCTCACTCCCTTACTATCTTTACAGGTACAGAAATTGAGCTTGCACAGCCCCCGGCCGAGCAGGTGCACTCTCTCTCCCAGGGAGAGTAGATAGTAGTGAGTTCTTTTTTTTGGGGTTTTTGTATAGTCCTGGTTATTTTTGGCATATGGTATAGTTGTTTTTGAAAGTGGATTGTAAAGCTTTATTTTCTTGGGTCATCAGGACACTTCCTATGGGTAGGAAGTATATTTTTTTTTTTTGGAAAAACTTTTACAGTTCCACAACTTGTTCATTGCTGCTATCTCTGATGTCATTATGCTTATGATGTAGTTGAATGTCACACAATTGTTATTTTGGCCCTGTTGGCTCTGGATGAAATGAATATATTCGATTTGCACAGGTTACAGGAAAACTAAGTTTTTGGAATGTCCAATAAACAAAGGAAACTCTGTCCGATTGGACAGAAGAATTTTATAACTCAAGTAGTTTTAAAAAGAAATTTTAAGTCGTTATTTTCATAATGGGGAAATTAAGGGTAATTATTCTTAGGCTGTTACATTCACCATATTGAGGATCAAGTCCTGCAGACCAGATCTTCTTTTGAACCAAATTTGAGGAGCTCCCATGATTCCTAACCACAATAGAATTACCTCCAATACCTATGTCCACTTGAGATAAAATTTGATTAGTTATATATACAACAAAGCAGTGGCATAGGAAAAAGGAAATTGAGTATGTAGTCAAGGTGTTGAAAATATTTTACCTCTGCCTACCATCATGGGGTCACCTTCACCATAATGAGGATCAAGTCCAGCAGATCGGATCTTCTTTTGAACCAAATTTGAGGAGCTCCCATAATTCCTAACCACATTAGAATTATCTCCAATTCCTATGTCCACTAGAGATAAAATGTGATTAGTTATATATACAGCAAAGTAGTGGCATAGGAAAAAGGAAATTGAGTAGTCAAGGTGTTGAAAACATTTTACCTCTGCCTATCGTCATGAGATCACCTTCACCATATTGAGGATCAAGTCCAGCAGACCGGATCTTCTTTTGAACCAAATTTGAGGAGCTCCCATGATTCCTAACCACATTAGAGTTACCTCCAGTACTTAGTGCTATTTGAGCGGAAATTAGCTTAGTTAGACATACAAAAAAATAGTGGCATAGGAAAAAAGAAATTAAGTAGTCAAGGTGTTGGAAACACTTTACCTTTGCCTACTGTCATGAGGTCACCTTCACCATATTGAGGATTAAGTCCAACAGACCGGATCTTCTTTTGAACCAAATTTGAGGAGCTCCTATGATTAATAACTACATTAGAATTACCTCCAATTCCTAGTTCTCCTTGGACCGAAATATGATCACCTTCACCATGTTGAGGATCAACTCTAGCTGACCGGAGATTCATTTGATTCTTTATATGATTACCCTCATTTCCTATGCCTATCAAAGATTAAAACTCGAGTGGTTACATTAAAAAATAATAAAATTAAGAGAAGAACAAGTGAACAGAAAACACATGTGGACATAGCTTTACCTTTTCCAAACATAACATGATCACCTTCTACCATAAGAGGGTCAAACCCAATAGATTGAGATTTTTTTGCAAGAAAATTTGAGGATCGTATCCCACCGCCATTATCTCCACTTCCTACACCAATAAGGAAAGTGTTAAAACATAGCCAAAAAAAAGGAAGAAAAATGATATGAGATGAGATCTTTGATATTTACCTTTGCCATTCGTCAATTGATAATTCACATAGTGATTCCCAATATTTTTAGTCGCTCCCCTCCCAACCATCTTGCAATCATCATGTCGTTGAATGTCCCTAAAATGTTTCTTGGTCATTTCAACCAAGATATAAACACAATACACGCATTCCAAATAATGTTTATCCACACGTTATAAAGAATAACTTATACCAAGAAATTAACTATAGAGAGTAAAGAGAACATAACATATGCCAACAAATTAAATAGTTCCAATACATGTAAGTATAAATTTTGTTTGAAAACAAAACATAAAAACACAAGCATATTATAAATATAATTCCCCTTATATTTCTTCTTCCAGAATCTAGCTATTCCTCTTTGAATCCTCAAACACTTTCATCGTTTATGAAATCATCATCCAATTGTCGTTCTTCTTTCTCCTTCTTGGCCTCTTTAACCAAATTGACAACACTTGGTTCGTCTTCCACCACAAAAGCATCTGTTGCTAGATTGTTGATCAAAATATCATGTAATGGAACCTGTTCCATAGAATAGCATTCAACATCTACCTCCACTTGTTGATATGCATCCACATCCAAAAGTTCATCAATATCAACTTCATCTGTAACACCCATGATTGGCATATTGTAAAGATCTCTAGGTTGAGTCTTTTTAACATATTTCCAATCCACATTTTTGAGATCTTGTACATAAAACACTTGTTCTACCTGTGATTCTTGAATAAAAAGCTCCTCTGTTAACAGAGATCTTGTTTTATTAACGCTTATCAAACCAAATTCATCTACCTTGTACCCTCTACCATGGTGTCGAACATCAAACCAATCACATTTAGAAACAAAAACACGATTTCCACCAGGATATTGCAATTCAAATACGTCACTCAGCACACTATAATACTCTTTGTCAGTAGAGTAGTCATCCCTTTGTACCATAACTCCACTATTTTGGGTTTTCTTACTTGCACACCGATCTTTGGTATGGAATCTAAAACCATTCACTATATATCCAGTATAACGCTGCACAACCCTAGAAGGATAACAAATTAAGTTATAAACATCATCGTCAACACTACCTTCTTCATGCATTTTGCGCACCTATATATTCACAAAAAATTATGAAGAACATATTAAGGACATAATTTAGACTTCTACAAAAATATAACGAAATGCTACATATTAATTGGAAAAAGTAAATTGCCACATCAAAGCACTTACACGCTCATGAATCCATTTGGCAAATTGTGCCTTATGCCTTTGTTTTACATTTCTAGGAGTTTCTCTTTCCAATTCCAACTTGTGTTCCCTGTTATAGAAATATCAATATAAATTACGTCATTTAAGCTTCATAAACTAAATAATAAATGAGAAGGGATTCTAAATTAGAACTCACTTATCAAACTCCACAAGCTCATCGCAATTGTGGAGAACATATAAATGTGCCTGCTCCCACTCCTCGAGACTAAGATGTTGTGTAACACCTTTTCCCAAAGCATGACTAAGGGGCCTATATATCTCAAGCCTACTTCTTGACGTCCCCTCATCACCATTATCGTCATCATTCCTCCCTTTGCGATTGAATTTAGTGTCAATATTATCCATGTATCTCGAACAGAATGTCAGACACTCATCTGCAAGGTAAGCTTCAGCAATGCAACCTTCTAATAGGTGAGCTCTATTACGAATATAAGCTTTTAAAGTCCGCATGTGCCTGATGGCAAACAATTTCATTGTAAGTAAATTTACATATAATATACATTTTAAAATTGTAATTAAAAACTTGTAAACTTAAGAGACATACCTCTCAATTGGGTACATCCATCTATATCGAACAGGGCCTGCAATCTTAGCCTCTGCTGCCAAGTGCACCACTAGATGGACCATTACATCAAAAAATGCGGGTGGAAAAATCATTTCAGGCTTGCACAATGTATAGGGGATTTGTCTTTTGAGGATGTCAAGCTCATCTGTAGTTATACTCTTAGAGCAAAGGTTACGGAAGAAAATACTTAACTCAACTATAGGCTCATAAACATCTTTTGGTAAGAAACCACGAATTGCAATGGGTAGGAGTTGCTCAATAAACACATGATGGTAATGGCTCTTCATACATGAATTTTTTTTCCCATTATCTACAACACATCGAGAAATGTTTGATAAGTAGCTATCTCGAGACTTAATTTGAGCAAACATCTCACAAAGAGCAGCTTTGCCATCATTGCTCAACCAATAGCATGCTATTGGAACATGCAATTTGTCTCTAACTAAAATAGGATGCAACTCATCCCTAATTCCCATTTTCATCAAATCAATCCGAGCCTTTATAGTGTCTTTTGTCTTGCCTTTAATGTTCATTAAGGTATTCAAAGTGTTGCTCGAAACATTCCTTTGAATATGCATGACATCTAAGTTATGTCGAATTTTCAATTTTTTTCAATAAGGCAATTTAAAAAAGATACTTTTCTTCACCCAACCATACAAACTATTCGACTTATCTTGTTTTCTCTTTTTCCCAGCAACTTTGCCAAATTTCTCATGTTGAAATCGACTATAATGTTTCAAAACATCATCCCTACTCAAAGGAATTGGTGCATGCCGTTTTTCTTTGGTCTTATCAAAGGAATTGCGCGCCATCGCGTCTCCACTTATGATTCCGTGGAAGCCAACGACGATGGCCCAAATAACCACCCTTATTCTTCAAGGAAATCCATCTAGTTTCCTTATGACAACATGGACAAGCAAATTTGCCTTTAGTTGATCAACCAGACAAATCACCATATGCTGGAAATTCATTGATGGTCCACAACAACGCAGCATGCATAACAAAATTTTGCCTAGAATGTGCATCATATGTTTCTATCTCTACCTCCCAAAGTTCTATCAATTCTTCAACGAGTGGTTGAAGGTACACATCTATATCCCTTCCGGGATATGTAGGTCCTGGTATGAGTGAAGAAAGGATGAATGAATGAGCTTTCATACATATCCAAGGAGGAAGATTGTAAGGAACAAGAACAACAGGCCAAATACTATGCTGAGAGTTATTAAAAGGTTGAAAGCCATCAGAAGCTAATCCAAGCCTAACATTGCGAACATCACCGGCAAATGAAGGATACTCCTCATCAAATGATTTCTAGGCAAATAAATATGCGGGATGCCTCATTACCCCATCTTCCATCCTCTCTTCATCATACCACCTCATGTCTTTTGCGGTTTTTCTTGACACGAATAACCTTTGCAACCTAGGCTTGAGTGGAAAATATCGAAGGACCTTACGAGGCACTTGGGCACCCTTAGATGGACCATTTTCACTCTTTGTCCACCTAGGTTCATCGCAAGTAGGACATTTGATTAAATGTTTTTTCTTCTTCCAATAAAGGATACAATCATTTATGCAAGCATCAATTTTCACATAATCAAGGCCTAAATCTGTAATGATTTTTTTAGCCTCATAATATGAATCAGGAAGTGTAGTCCTCCAAGCTTGAGCATGTAACTTGAGTAAGCTATCAAAAGAAGAATCACTCCAATTATTTAGAACCTTTAAATGGAGCAATTTCACAATATATGACAACTTTGACATTGTCGTTCTGTCTGTTGTCAATGGCTCTTGATATTGTCTCAAGAGACGATAGAACTTTGTTGCTTCATCATTAGGAACTTCAGGCATTCTTTGCTCAATTTCAATCTCTGGACCCATATCAAAATTCATGCCAGCTATACCAAAAGCATCTTCTAGCATGTTCACTTCACTATCATGACTATCATCATCCTCGTCTCTCTCATCAGCTATACTAGCACCACCAAAAGAATTTATTGATTCACCATGAAACTCCCAAGTAGTGTACTTTTCATACACTCCCCACTTGAGCAAGTCAAACCTTACATCAAGCCGTCTTTTTAAAAATATGTTGCGACACTTATTACAAGGACATCTAATGGTAACAATGTCTGTTTTTGCTTCTTCAATGTCACGAAAGGCAAAGTTGAGGAAACCATCAACACCACTTATATAAACACGTGAAGAACAATTCTTTATATTCATCCATTCCTTATTTAAGGCCATTACCTATTGTTTTTTTTCAAAGAATTGATTTAGTCAGCAACAATTATATATATGCGTCAGAATGTGTGTGTGCCTCACTTATAGATTATAGTGATACTATAACAAGTAGCAATTTGCATTAACATATAAAACACAACACATCATTTTACCACAATTTTGGAATAGAAAAAGGGATGTTTACCTTGCTGAAATGAGAAAGGCCACCACTCTATTTGATAGATGGAGATATAAACCTACAATTATAACCAGAAAAATTAAAACAAAGACTAGGGAGTGGTGCTTCATGTATTATTAATAAAAAAAATTAAGCAAGGATGAGCAAATAAACAAGTCAATATGGACAAGCTATAAACTTCCAAGTTGCAGTAACAAAGTATACACATATAATACATAATAGCAGACAAATGATTATTGAAGCATGATATAGAATTAATACACTATCGATTGATATTTTTGAATGCAACACAATTTAAAAAAAATAATAAAAGGGAATTTAGCTAATTTTATCCATGCTTTGTAACTAGGAACAAAAAATCTCATGGATCAACAAGTCAATTCTTCATTGAGTGGCTTAAGCAAGGAAACTAATTCAAAACTATGTAAAAGTGACACAATGGAAGCCAAAAACGGTTCCAAATTCCCATAGTTCTTATTCCCCTTTGTTTCCATACTAAAAAATGAGCCAAATAAAAAAAAAAGATAAATTTTGCAATAAATACATTTTCTTGTAGTGAGATAAGACCAAAGGTAAGAGACCTACCGATCGCATGAGAGTGTTGCAGAGAGCGAGAGAAGTGTGTGGCACCGATCGCGTGAAAAGAGCGAGACTGAGAGTGACGAGAGCTAGAGAACGTGTAATGAGAAGAGCTCGAGAGTGAGAGTGAGAGTGACGAGAGAGAGAGAGAGAGAGAGGGAGAGAGAGAGAGAGAGAGTGAATTGAGAAGAAGAGAGAGAGGCTATGAGTACTTGTAAGTGAATGAGGCATGAATGAGAGAATGAAGCTCGAGAGTCAAGACTGTGAGAGCTTTAGAGAGAACTTGAGACTGAAAGAGAAAGAGGGAACTTTTTATTGTTTTTAATAGTTGGTTGCAAACTATGATATGGATAGTTGGTTGCAAACTAAGTTGCTAATTGCAACCAATAGGCCTGTAGTGAGTAATTGAGGTGGATAAAACGGCCCATTCTTGTAGTGAAGTTTAATTACCTTTATTGTTGAAAAAAAAATATCAAAAGAATATTACAAATAAGATTGGAGAGAGGGAGTATATTGGTATTATCTCTTTCAAGACATAGAAATTATGAAAATAAGAAGAACATCCACCCCCCCCCCAAAAAAAACCATTTACTTGGCTCGGGATCGAATTTCTATCAACATATTCAAGGAATCAATTATTTACCAATGATATTGCCATATCTACTATACTTATATAAAAATATCCTTTTTCGAGGCACCACGTTTGTCGGAGAAATTTTCGAGATACCACGTTTGTTCGCTTAAGGAATACTCGCATCAGAGTATTTGTAGATAGATAATATCGTCTTTAATCAAAATTATAATTTAAAATAAATAAATTATCTGTTCAAAACTAATATTTAAAATTAAATAAATTATCTATATGTGGAATATGTAGAATCATTATCCTCATTTTGTTATAAAAAAATCATTATCTTCAAAAATATCGATAAACACAAAGAGATATGCTTGATGATTATCTGTATGTGAAATCATTATCCTCAGTTTGTTGAAAAAAAATAATCATTATCCTAAAAAAAATATTTTAAAAAAGAACTTATATATAACATGATATCACCTTCATTATTTACCTTTGTTTCACCTCGAGATCTCTCTACTTCCAAGAATTCTCTAATTTTATTATTTCGTATTTTATGTTCCTAATTATTTATTGCTTATTTTATATTTGATTTTTGTTGTGTGTTTGTAGCATAAAAGAGCACTGATGATGATGATGATGAATTTTTAGAATCAAATCTTATGATTAATTTGAGATAAGATAAACGGTGAAAAATATCAAAATATTTAAATATGAATAATAATAATAATAAATGTGATAATCATATTAAAAAGATGATAATTTATATTTAAAAAATACTAAATTATCATGTCCCATGAAATAGGAAATATTTTGATTTATCCTTAAATATACTCATAATACCATCAAACGAAAAAATATTAAAAAAAAGTTCAATTTTGATTCTACTCCAATTAATCATAATATCATAATAAAGGTAATAATGATATATAAAAAGTGTTACTTCATCGATCAACTAAATAAGAAATACATTAATTTAATACTCATCTATATAAACAAATATAATATTAAAAATATAAAAAAAAGAGCAGTCATTATATTCCTTATAAAATGCAATGTGTTAATTAATCAAGACAATCAAGAATAACAAGTTCAATGTCGTCTTCATGTCCTATGAAATACGGAATATTCTAATTTATCCTTAAATTTACTTATAATACCACAAAAAAAAAGATGAAAATATTTAAATATGATTTACTTATGATTCTTTAAAATAAAGTTGATAATCATATAAAAATGTTAATTTATCTAATAAAAAAAATAAGGAAGATATCAGATAAAAAATGTTACTTTTTATTTATATAAAAAAGTACAATATTTCTCAACAAACTCATTTAAATTAATTTTTTTAAGTGTAGTATTTGATTTAACTCTCTGCCTTTTTGTATATTTTTTTTATTAATGTGTAATAATAATTTTTACATTAAAATAAAAACAATCTTTACTTTAAAATATTTAATATAAAAAATTAAATTATCAATAATCCGTGCATTGCACGGGGTGAGAGCTAGTTGGTATATATTGTTTATCTGAATTCTGATGAATCCTTTATTTCTTAACCACGTCCTATTAAAGTACACAGTAGCTAGACATGCAACGTGAAACCTCGAATCTGATTGAACGAGTGAATGTCCAGGATAAGGATCATTCTTAATCTTATCTCTAGTGCATATGAATGCAGAATTTCACGTTTGATATCTACTAACAACTTGTACCACCAAATTCTGTGACTTTGTTCTGTTTATAAGGAGGAAAATGTGGAGTTATAGAAATTTTGGCTTTTTTGTATAGATTTAGATGCTCATTATCCATAAAAGGGATTAATTGATCTAGATATATAGGACGGTTTATTTTGTGCAATATATTTTCAATTTGTTTGTTTCTTAAAAAGCACAAATTATCCCTACCGTTGACTGATCCTTTGTCGTTTAGTACTTGTTTATATGATAAATCAATTGAAGGCGCAAATCGTACTCTCCAAAAAGTGAAATTATTGGCCGGTCATGGATCAATAATCCAGGACTCATTTCATTATTAATATATTTTTTAAATACAAAAAATAGATAATAGATGATTATAATTTATCTGAGACTATTGGTCTTGAATCATCTAATAATTATTTCTACAAAAAAGTTTTATAATAATTCTTCATTACATAAATAAATATCAATGTATGTTTTCTTTAAGGGGAAATATGTAATTCATTTAAGAGGAAAAGATAGTACAATCAAAACCAGCAATATCAAAACAAAATACATAGATTTCACACAAACATTGTTAAAAAAAAAGAAAAGTAGTCTGCACCAGTCTTCCAAGAACGGACATGCGTTATCAACCTCTTCCTAAAGCAGTCTCGAACAAGAGATTCAACACCCTTAATTTTCAAGACAACAATCTCATCAATACTGGAAGTAAGCACTTTTTCGGGGACAAGGAATCTCAAATATGTGAAGAGAGATTCGATGGGCAGAAACTGAGTTAGAAATTTGCAAGGAAATAAGTGTCACGAAGAACAACCTGTTTCCGGTTATTTTAAAAGAGAAGAGAGTCATCAGATATGGAAACTGCAACAACACACGGGCCTCCCCAACAACAAAAACACCTAAACAACTAAAAAATTGACATTTATTTATAATCCAAACTTGCACAAAGGCAAGAGAGACCCAGATAAACTGGGAGAAAACTTGAAAAACAAGACAAAACCCTCAAATTAATGTATGCTTAGTTCTTTGTTTATTGTTAATTTTTATAAGCCAAAAACATGAAAAACTCAAATTAATACGTACTAAAACCCATATCCAAATAGCATCAGTGTATATATATCTTAATGCATGACTAATTAAGGACTCATATTCCAGGCACAAGGCACACGAAGAAACCTTATTATCTTGTGTATTGCTAAGTTATAATGTTTATTTCCTTCATACTTTATGATCATGTAAGAATTGACCTGAATGGACCACACTAGAGTACTGAAATAAAAGGATATTCCTCTAATTGCAAGTACATGCAAATGGACAGTCAACTTTAATTTATTCTTTAAATATCCCATATCTGTTTCAAATATGCTTTCCTGTTCTCTTAGATCTTGTAATATTCTAAATTTCATTTCATTTCTTTCCTATTTCCTTAAGAACCGAAAAGAGACAAACAATTTGCACCAAAAAAAAAAAGAAAAAAAAGAAAAGAGACGAACAATTTTTTGTTTACCCAATTTATTTATTTTGTCGTGGGAAAAATATGTCCTAAAATGTTTGTAGAACACAACAGTGATTTGTTACTACTTCAGTTCATGTGTTTCATTGATTGAGAAATTTTTTTAACACCCGTTATTACGTTATTAATGTGAAAACTTGAATCTCCATGATCAAAAAGCTTTTGAAACTTAAGAAGTTCAGTAAATGAAAACCAAGAGAGAAAACTTGAGAAAAGAAAGCAAACACCAACTCAAAAGTAAAATTATCTTCATTAACTAAATTGTGAATGAGTTACAAGATTATATATAACTCAGTAGATCAAATCTCAACCACTAATCTATAACTAACTAAACTAGTAGATCTAAGGCCGAGAATCAAAGCTGAAACTAACTTAGCTTAAGTTACATTAGAGGTTACTTGCTAAACAAGTAACCCAATTCCTATCAGTTCTAATAGCCCCCCTCAAGCTGGAAGGTGAATATTACACATTCCAAGCTTTCAAATGTTAGATGCAAAAGGACCAGCAGCTAGAGGCTTGGTAAACACATCAGCCAACTATTGTGCACTGCTTTCTGGGAGAAGATGAACAATCCCTGCTTGTGCCTTTTCTCGAATAGAGTGACAATCGATTTCAATATGTTTCGTGCGTTCATGATAGACAGGATTAGCAGCAATATTCAAAGCTGATTAATTATCTCAATAAAGGGAAACAAGAGTGCAATTAGGTAAGTGTAGATCAGTGAGGAGATATGTTAACCATTGAGCTTCACAACCGGTTAAAGCTAGAGCTCGATATTTAGCTTCGGCTGAGGACCTGGAAACCGTTCTTTGCCTTTTACTTTTCCATGAAATAAGTGAATTCCCAAGGAAAAAACAGAATCCAGTTACTGATCTTCTCGTATCTAGGCAAGCACCCTAATCTGAATCACTGAATCCTTTCAAAACAAGATCATTCTTAGTAGGAAAGAATAGACCTTTGCCTGGTTCATTCTTGAGATGTTTAATAAATCGCAAGGCAGCTTGATAATGAACAGTTGTAGGTTTATCCAAGAACTGACTTAAGTGGCTAACAGGAAAAGACAAATCACGTCCTCTATTAGTAAGATATCCAAGCTTGCCTATAATTCTTCTATAACCAGTAACATCATAATGCAATGACCCTGACTCATTGTGAAGTTTGGCATTAGAATCCATTGGTGTTGAAATTGCTTTAGTGGCTAGTAGTCCAGAATCTTGAAGTAAATCAAGAGCATACTTCCTTTGACATACATAGTGATATCCCCTCTGAGGATTTGGCAACCTCCATACATAAAAAATACTTCAGTATGCCAAGATCCTTGATGCTGAATTTGTCATCCAGAATATGTTTCACGTGATTGATTTCAGCTAATGAGGTTCCTGCCAAAACCAAATCATCTACATAAACTAGAATAACATTGAAGTTATGAGCTGTAGATTTAGTAAAGAGTGGATAATCAGCCTTGGATTGCGAATAACCGCAAGAAAAGAGTACTGATGTAATCTTCTCATTCCACTGTCTGCTAGCTTGTTTTAATCCATAAAGAGTCTTCTCCAATTTACAAACCAAATGAGGATTGTTCAGAATTAAACTAGGAGGTGGTTTCATATATACTTCCTCAGGTAAGTTACCATGCAAAAAGGCTGTATTAACATCCAACTAGTGAAGATGCCAATTATAAGCCGAGGCCAAAGTGAGAAGAACTCTGACAGTTGTCATTTTTACCACAGGGCTGAATGTCTCAAGGTAATCAAGTCCACCAGTCTATGTGTGTAACAGCCCGATTTTCGTAACACCAAATAACCCACTTTTAATCATTAAGTTACCAAAAATGAGGGCAATTTTTTTTTTTGGTTTTTTTTTTGAAAACATTATCGAGATGTCATGGGAGCACTTAACATTCTTTTACCGAAAACCGAGTTGTTACTAAAACACATACTTACTTACTTGAATCTTCAAAAACATTTATCATTGGAAAATGATTTGGTTTCGAACCCAACATAGCTCTTTGCATTACATCAGAAGAAATTATACAGTTCTCACAAAGTTTCATTCTTACACTTCTTCAAAAGTAGGGCATATTCTAAAATCAGCTGAATTACATAAATAGTTCATTACTTAGGTAATCCTTGACTCACAACACTAACAACAAGCTTAGACTATAAGGTACTAATACCACCCACAATAGATACACTATCCTCCGATCTTTCTATTGAAGACGACTTGTCGAAGCTTCCCTTTCCTCTTGCGCCTTTTCTTCGCACCCAAAGTTGATGCCATCCATAAGGAGTAGTCTTCCAATCATCTCCGTGCCTTTTCCAGGTGGTGATCTCCATACGATGCTTCGTCTGCCCGTTGAAATACCAGCAGCACCGATATGCCAACGAGACAGGAGAGAGTAAGCGATCCGAACGACGCATCGTCGACGGTGTGGGTTTACAATAGGCAAGATATCAAGACAATACAAACATAATAATACATCGTAAATACAACAAAGCACTCAAGTCTATCATCATTATCATCATCATTATCATCATATCTTGCCAAGCTTATTTCCACTTCTCAACATGATCATTCTTTTTCTTTCTACTACCTATCTGTAGAAAAAGTTATAAGCCTCCAAAGTTAGCCACTCAAAACTGAAAACAGAGCACAAACAGCTTCAACTACCTATCTTTCTTGAATTGGTTTGGTAAACTCAGGAACCCTCTTGATTCCAAACTTGTTTCTAATTAAAGTTAGTACTTCCTAGTTGCTTAAGCTAACTCGGTTCGTTATTTTTCATGGCTTATTCATGATGTAATTTGTAGCTAAAGACAGCCGGTGCAACAGTTTTTGCACAAGTTCAGAATTGAGCTTTGAAGCTCAAAATCCGTTTCAGACCTTTTCTTCCACAACCAATCGTTCCTTTAGCTTCATTAAGGTAAGGGGAAAGTTACCTAATCACTAGAATGGTATTTAACAAGCTAAATCCATAGGAACCAATAGGAGGTTCACGGGCAATAGAGTTTGAATTAGGAAACTGACTTGGAGGTCAGGAACTCATTGTTTTTATGTTCAAACAAGTTTAATTGAACCTAATGATGCTCACTGGATTGATTTTCGAAGTTAAAACCGAGTGGAAATGAATTTCATATCTTGAAATGGCTATTTTCCAAGTTTGTGTTAATTCTGTGATTGATGTTGATTTATGTTATTATGTACTTGTTTATGTGTTCTAACATATTCCTTATATGTGTTTATGCCTCTGTTTTGCATAAGAATGGAAAAACAATGCATGGAATTCGAATTGGTGCTTAAAATGCAGAAATTGGTGCTGTTGCAGTAAAAACACTCGAGTCTTTGGAGAAACACTCGAGTATTCTGGGAAAATGAAGAACAACTCGAGTTTTTCTTCAAGGACTTCAAGTATTCTGGAAAAAAATGAAGAACACTCGAGTATTTTGTAAAATACTCGAGTATTTTGACCAAAACTGAAGAAAACACTTATCTTTCTTGAGAATATTAAATCCTAATTCTTATACGTTTTTCCATTGGTCGATTATTATCCTGAAAGAGTCCTACTGGAATTTCCTCTAGTGGTTGATATATTCGGACAGGAGTCCCAATGGATAAATGTATAAGTTTACTTAATTCCCATTGGTTGATTTTTATCCTGGATGAGTCCTACTGGAATTTTATTCAGTGGTCAACATATTCGGACAGGATGTCCCAATGGAAGTGCGTACACCCATTTGGTCGATTATTTTCCCATGTCCCAGTGGAAGTCTTTACCCACTTGGTTGATATTTTCGAAGGGAGTCCCAATGGGATCGTTGCAATAAATATCCGCCAATAGGAGGCTAGGCCCCGACGGATTATTAACCACTAATTCTAAAACCATCACAAAGTGGCTGATGGATTTTTCTATGAAAACAACAGCACCAGCTAAAAGAAAGATGAAAGGAATTGTTAAGGATGAGATTAATGAATGGAAAGATAGATGATGGATCATGTCCTTGATGGAAATGATAATGAATGTGATAAGAAGGATTGGTAATAAATTATGTTTGCATACATGCATTTGTTGCTCCAGTTTGCGAGGACTTTCCCTTTTATACTATTAACGCTGGGCGGATGAAGCCTGTAAGTCGTGAGTGCAAGGCTAAGCCTGTGAGTCCTACAACGCCGGGAGATGGGAACCCGTAAGTTGTGAGTGCAGGGCTAAGCCCGTAAGTCCTATGCAGAGCGAAGCTCGTAAGTCATGAGTGCAGAGCGAAGCTCGTAAGTCCTACCACCTCCAAACTGTGATGCCCCGGGAAATTGTTGAGGTCAGCATGCATCATGCCATTAATAATAAGATCAATTGCTTGAATGAAGAAGGGTTTGACATGTGTATATGCATTTGTAAATTGTTACTACTTGAATACTTGTGTTTGTTGTTTTTAGCCTCTGTTATTTATTATTCGTTTTAACGTGATTAGCTATGACTTACTCCCTTGTTGCCCTTGTAGGTAACAAAGGTCTTGTCTTCCAAAGGGAAGAGTAGCGTTGGCGAGGGATTTGGGATTCCCTTTCCAAAGGATGGAGTTTGAAGAACCATGCTCTGGGTTATGATTAGTGTTTTAAGTAGCTCAGAGTCTATTTGCTTATAAAATAAATTAGTTGAACTATTGTGTCTTGTTTTTGGACAAGTTCTGTTGATTTGCTTCCGCAATTGAATAGTAAAGTTTTGAAATTTATTTGCGAAAAATTATTCTCTATTTTCATTATAATAAATAAATTAAGGTTAGAGAGTCGGGATGTTACAGTACTATTCTAGTTCCGGGTGTAGAACTTTACCACGACATCGGACCGGCCCATCCTTACCCCTTATGGAATTCGTTCTACCTAGAAAGTACTCAAGGCTTCTTGACGTTTCACCGTCATTGCCTCCCCCTAATGCAATCTCCTCCTAAGTATCCGCAGATACCCATGGTATCTTCCTCTCCACTACTTCGCATTCATTGCTCACCGCATTCGTCAAAGTCTTTTAATTGTTTTAATTATTACCCTAAGGTCGGCTCATCCTTAGTGCATCCCTTCAACGAGTCCCGACCACTAATTTTCAACATTACTTTTCTTTTCTTCTCTCAACAGAGCACAGAGCTGGGATCACATCGACATACTTGCATTTCATTTCACACTCTTTCTCAACATCTCATTTCATCATCTTTCTCAACATATCTCTTTTGGAACATCAACCCTCTGGCTTCACTTTCACAACTCATATCACATCTCATATCAGTAAGCACCAGTGGAGGAGCAAGCTCAACTCAACACTAGCCTCATTCCAATAAACATCAACAAAGGAGCCAAGCTCCACTAATATGACATCTCGTTTCAGTGAGCATTAGTGGAGGAGCAAGCTCAACTCAACACCAATCTCATTTCAGTAACATCAACAACAGAGGAGCAAGCTCAACTCATATCACATCTCATTTCCATCAACAACAACAACACTGCTTTCCTTAGCTCTGGCTCGACGTCATTACGATACTTTCATTCACATCATATCTTATCTCTTATCACATTCTCTTAACTTTCATGACATCTTAAATCTTTCTCAAGCTCAATTCATATCTCTTTTCGGATCATTCTCATATCTCTTATCATTATTTCTTTTCTTAATGTCTTATCAAGGCTGCCTTATTCAATTAAGGACTTAGTCCAAACAGGGTATTATATCTTTCTCGTTGTATCTTTTACTTTCACAATCTTTTCCTCATTATCTCATTTTCAAGACGTAACAGACGTCCATCAGCATGCTACTCTTATTATTCAACAATTCAATATCATCATACATACTTAAACATGTAAACAAATAAACATAAGCATGCTATTTCAAATCATCATATAATTCCATCACACAACAACATGTGGTCTTTGTCTTCTTCGTATAAGTGGCCACACAACACAAACAATTGCCACTATACTACTGACTCAGAACCACCAAGTTCCGATCTTTGAGATGATCCGGAACGTCCTAATAAATCACCTAAATACCACGATGTCTTAGGAAAGCTTCTCTCTCACCTCAAGTCCCAGCAAATAAATACACACGTTCTCCGCGGATCCGTATCGTTGTCAGCTGCTCCAATCCCCCGTCTTAAAATTCCTCGTATTAAACATAACACGTTTATATTATTAACTTGTATCAAGAAGGTCTTTACTTAACTCAATACACATCCCATTCCTCGTCGGAAGACTTAAAACATAATTGTTTTCTCAAAACAACTCTAATATTTTCTAGTACTTTAAGTACTTCAAAACCATTTGAAAACATCAAATAAAGTAATTTGAACCAATTGATTTGGTTGCTGGTCCGTCTTGGACAACACCTTAATCATGTCCGAAAGCATCGAAAAATTCGCCGTTTTTAATTCGACTTTTCCCCAAATTAAATACCACTTGAAAACCATACTGTAAATCATATGAACACACTTTTAGAATTAAGGAACAACTTTAAACAATTATGGACAGCAAAGAATTATTTCACAAAATCACTTTTATAAGAATCCGAAAACGTCGTAAAAGCACTTTTGTTTCCAAACATTCCTTAATACAAAACCAACACTTTGTTACTTTTAAGATTTAAGATTTAATACTAAAAATAAAATCAAGACAGCCACTACACAATCCATCAATCCCAAATGAATCAAATCAATTTCAAAACTAATTACGTATTCGAGTATTTTCCAAACATCAACTACCACACACACAATAAACAATACTTCGATAAATCAAGTCATATAAATCATATACTTTTCAAATATCAATTAGCATTTAACCAAATAAAGTCCTATCCTATTTAAACATGCTATGGCCGAATCATGTATCTTCATGAATCAAAGTCCATAAATTTTTCTTATCATTCCCTCAAATATCATACTCACACATAATCAATTAATCTCAGCATATAAAGTCAGTTTGGCCAACTCTAAGTCATTTATATTACACTTAATCATTTTTAAAACGATTTCATTTTCATATTTACCTACTCATATACAAAGAGACCGAATTGCTCCAAGAAATAAACTAAAAATTATAAGTTCATATATATTAAGTCAACACATGAAACATATTCATCATCACATGTCATCTCATGAAAAATATTCTTAAACCTAATTGAACATGCATTGGCCGAATATATACATAAGTCAAAACAAGGATTTGTTCAACATCAAAAACATAAAATCATGAAATTATTTCTTCCTTTTTATTTAAAAAATCGTGAGCTTAACTTGGAAAATTAACAAACTTTAATTTATTTTCTTAACTTGAATTAAATTAAAAATCACACCAAGGTCTTATCTTTTATGCCTTTAATAATTTCATGCATGCATATAAAGTCCTTAGATTTAACAAATACTAACATGCATGTGTTTTAAATGATGATCAAAACATAATCTCCTAGTTTTCTAAGCTTGACCGAATAACCATCATCACAAAGACAAGATTTTTATTCTATTTTTTTTTTCAACATGCAAGAATCAAATCACTTAGACCAAGTCATATATTGGTTTAAACAAATTTTTAAAGCAACATTTCCTTTCTTTTCACACCAAACCGAAGCATCATCATATAAATCAAGTCCTTTTTGCATCAAAATTCATTTTCAAAGCTTGTTTTCCTTGGTTCCTCTCAAAAACGTGACATGCATCAAGAAAGATCAAACCTTTTTCACTCAAATTGAACATGCAAAGAACACAACACATAGATCAAGTCCTTTTGTGTCAAAATCATTTTCAAAAGCTTACTTTCCTTGGCTTCTTTCAAAACCGAGATAATCATCAAGGAAAGATCAAATCTTTTTGTTCAAAACCACATGCATGACTCAAGATCAAAGCTTTTCATAGATCAAGTCAAGATCATGACATGCATGCACTTAAATCAACTAATCCAAGCATGAAACCAACATGCAATCATCAAAGTCTTAGCTCTTCACAAAACATGCAAGAATCATAAATCAAAATAAACACTTTCAACTTATTTTTTTAAAGAAACATAAAAATAACTTTTCAAGATCAAACATCATCATCAAAACCGTGAGTTGTCTAGACTATTTAGTCATCAAAAACCAATTTTTACTTGTGAAGTTTCAAGATCAAGGCATAACCAACACATGCAAAGAAGAAAACAAGATTACAAAGCCATAAAATCAAACATGCAAAAGAAAAGAAGATTACAAAGCTTAGAAATCCAAAACTACTCTAAAATCTTCTAGGATCTTCGAAACACCCACCAAGATCAAGGTCTTCTAGCTCCTAAGCTCTTGGATCTTCAAAGAAATCCTTAGGTTTTTGGCTTGATCTTCTTCTTCTTCCTTCTTCTCCCACGGTTCTCTCTCTCTCTAAGCTCTTAGGTTTGGAAATGAGGAAATGAAGAGAAGAAATGAAATGAAAGTGAAGGGAAATGAACTTAAGGTTAGCTATATATAGGCAAGCCGTGAGTTTCCCTTTTTGCCCTTCGAAATTCGGTCATGTGTGTGGCTAAGAGGGGTAATTTTGGCACTTGAAAGTTTGCATGGGTGGATTTTATCAAGGGGACAATAAGGAGTAATTTAAGGCATTAGGTCTAATCATGCATCATTCTTATTTGCTACTTCACATTTCCTAATTTATTTTTCATGGATTAACTTTCACTTTTAATTTTCTTAACCTAGAAGAAAATAAACTTCCTACTCTCTCTTCATGCATGCTTGCCACCTATACACACTTATTCACATTTTGCATTTTCATTTCTCTAATCACACACATTATTCAAACATTAAAATGTTATGCCACTTTAATGAAAAATAATAGAATGCAAAAAATTCACACATCACACAAATATTCATATACACATCATATCAAATACTCATTTTATTTGAAATTCACTTTATAAGCCCACACAAAATAGTCTTCCTTTTATAACATAACAATCATCAACAATCGCAAATAAAACTCCAAAATACCCACTTTAAATAAGACATTTAACTGCACTATTTGGCTATAAATACAGCCCTCATTTCATTTTCTAAAATCATATTTTCATATATAAAAGAGATCCTCAAAAGGAAAAGTTCATTTGAGGTCTTTAACTATTTTTACTCATTTAAATACTCAAAATTCGTTCACAATACACTCATAAAATAAATTTTTGTAAATCAATCCAGAAAATTATAAAATTTATATTTTTGAAATCTACATTTCAATAAGATCGTTTTCATATAAAGATCATAAAATTCGGAGTCACGGTTAAAAAGATATGAATTTTCAAAGTTCCTCAATCTATTAAAGTCCACAAAGAATTCCAATTCTTAAAGAAATCTCAAAAATGAAATCTTTGGCTGTAAATCCATGAAAACACTCACCTTCACATCCATACATCTATTATTGATAAAATATATTTCAAAAATTCATTTAAAACAGACGAGGAATTTGCGGGTCGTTACAATGTGTAGCCCTTAGCTACTAACCTTGCCTTGTACTTTTCTATGGAACCATCTGCATGATGCTTAACCTTAAACACCCACTTGTAGCCAATAGCTTTTTTATCTGAAGGCAAGGAAGTGAGTCTCCAAGTCTTATTCTTCTCTAGAGCCAACAACTCATCATTAACAGCTTGTCTCCAACTTTCATTAGTCACAGCCTCAGCATAGTTTTTAGGTTCATCAGTTTTTGAAATGGCCAAAGTAAAAGCTTTATGTGAGGCAAACAGGTTATCATAAGATAGGCAGTGAAATAGAGGATACCTGACAGTAGAGTGTGATGATGTAGCTGGAGCTCTTGTTGAGGCAAGTTGGCAATGAAAATCTTTGAGGTAAGAAGGAGGATTATGATTTCTGGTGGATCTTCTGAGATTAGGTGGTTCAGGTTCCGGTAAATCTGGTCCTTGTAGTGCAGGCATTGGTGGATCAGGATCATGTTCTGGTGGAATATGTGTAGGGGGAGATGAGGGATTAGGAACAACATTAAGTATGGATGAGGGAAGTGTATAGTCCAGAAATTGGTCATGATCAGTGAAAGGAAGAAGAATTGGCAGTGACATATCAACACTTGGACCAGAAACATGAGTATTTTTAAGAGAAGGAAATATATGCTCATAGAAAAATACATTTCTGGATACAAAAGTTTCTTTATTTTTTGATAAAAAAGTATATGCCCTTTTGTACCAGGTTTATAGCCAATAAACACACATTTCCTTGATCTAGGATCAAGCTTCTTTCTATTAGTAGATAAGGTTATAGCAAAACAAAGACAACCAAAAACCTTCAAATCAATGATATTAGGATTCTGTTTCTATAAAAGTTGATATGGTGATTTATAATTTATAAGAGATGAAGATTTTCTATTAATAAAGAAAACAGCATGAGATACAACAAAATTCCAAAAACATTTAGGCAAAGCTGATTGGAACATCAATGCTCTAGAAATACCCAAAATATGTTGATGTTTCCTTTCAACTATGCCATTATGTTGAGGAGTCTCAACATATGAGGTTTGATGAATAATTCCCTTGGTTTGAAAGAAATAAGTGAGATTGAATTCAGGTCCGTTGTCAGACCTTATGCATTTCAGTTTTAAATCGAAATGAGTTTCGACTAGTGCTTCAGACTTTAGTTTCATAAAAAATATCCAAGTATGTCTAGTGTAATCTTCCACAATTGTAAGAAAATATCTATGACCTAAAACAGAAGGCACTGAAATAGGACCCCAAATGTCTACATTTATTATATCAAAAGCATACAAAGCATGATTATCACTAGAAGGCAAAGGTAACTTTTTCTGTTTAGAAAAATGACATATATCACAAGGATCATTATTTTTCTGTTTTGTATAAGAAATGAAAGGGAAAAAACTACTCATAACTAGGAGTTTCTCATGAGAAGGATGTCCAAGTCTCTTTAGGAATTTGAATAGAATTTGTCTTTGTCTGATGTGAGGTAGTATTGATGATGAAGTAGTTAAGCCTCTAGATTTCATTGCATATAAGCCTCCTCTGAGCTCAGCTCCACCAATCATTCTCAATGTAAGGATGTCATGTATATGACAATTTTGGTTGGAAAGAATCAATTTGCAAAAGAGAGATTTGGTTAGTTTTGAAACAGATATAATATTGAAACTAAAACTAGGGATATAGAGAACATTTGACAAATAAAATTGGTTAGAAAACATAACAGTGCCAACTATATGAGTAAGGACTTCGCTACCATTTGGTAGTTAAATAGGAAGTGGTTTAATATGTCTATAAGATTGGAAATCTAAAAGGGAAAAACAGACATGGTTTGTAGCTCCTGAATCCAGAATCCATGATCTGCCTGAGGTCATAGACTTTTTGGCTGATGTGTGTAAGGTAGTGATTTGATTGATACTATGCATTGGTTGAGAACTTGATGATTGTTTGATCAAAGCTAAAATTGCCTTGTGTTGTTCAGGAGTGAAACAGATTTGAATCCTATTGAGGACCTTCCTTTTGTGAAGCTTTGTTAGCAGTGTCATCATCATAATCTTCATCATCATTTCTAACAAAGTTATTCACTGTATTGCTATTGTTCTTGAAGTAGTGAGTAGGAAAACCATGTTTCCTATAACATACATCCTGTTGGAAATCAAGCTTGCCTTAAAAGGACGTAAAGAGTCAATGCTAGAAGATTTCTAGAAGATAGAGTTTTGATGATAACAAACAAGTTTCAAGTTTCAAGCATCAAGTTGCATCAAGTCAAGCATCAAGTATCAAGCAGTTCAAGGCTCAAGCTTCAAGCATCATGTTTTGTATAAGCCTTGGCCATAGGAAATTTGTAAGGTAATGAAGTTTTATTACAAGTGTGTATTGGCCAAATGAGTTTTTCAAATTAAGGAGAAGAAAAAGAGTCTTTTAGTGAAAATCAGTTTTGAACTTAGTTTCTGTGGAAGTGCATGATGAAACAACTCTTGATAATTTTATCTAAGTTATGAAAATCTATTTTTACAAGTGCATGAGAGGATAATCGATTACCTTCTCAAAGTAATCGATTACTTTTGTTGCATCATAGAAAAACCAGAGTGTGAATAATCGATTAGGTGAACTTGAATAATCCATTACTTTTTTAATAAGAGTAATCGATTACCTAGATCAAGTAATCGATTATCAATGTTGCATCATACATTTTCCTGAGGCAGACTGAAGTAATGGATTACTTGATGTTGCATCTCACACATTTCAGAGACTCTGTAATCGATTATTAGATTAGTGGTAATCGATTATATGAGTTGCATCATATATTAAACAGGAGTGAAGTAATCGATTTATGGTTTATGTAATCGATTACTGGTTTTTCAAAAGAATTTCAAAGTTTTTATTTTAAAGGGGATAATCGATTACCTTCCCTGAAGTAATTGATTACCTTAAGTTTTATTGAAAAACGTGTCAGAATCATATGATTCATTTCCAGATTTGTTTTTACCTGATTGATTCTAATTTATTTTCAAAATTTGATATTGATTTTATTTTTGAAAATATTCCTTTTTGATTTAAGATTCAAATCTTTTATTTTATTTCTTAAATCAATTTGATTTGTTTTTGATTTCAAAAATATTTTGTTGCTTCTTATTTTTCAAAATCAGATTTTTATTTCTAATAATAAGAACACACTCCTACATTTTTTTCACTGGTTGATCACACGCTCTGTCTCTTCTCTTCTTCTTCATCTTCTTCAAGCTTTTCACGTTGATATTATTTTTGAGAAGAAAATCTTCTGGCCATAGTACTTGTGATTTAATTTCATTGTCACTAGAGCCTAATTGTAGTATCAGTGTTATTTAGAACACACATTTGTTAGAAGCCTTATATTGTTGTATCAACACTAATAAGAGTGCATTATAGTTGTTGTACCCAATCACCATATTCTTGACCGTGGTTGTAAAGGGGTGTGTGACCCTTAGTGTTTAAGGAGTGAATCTCCTAGTTGGACGTGTGGCATGTTCCTGTTGTTTAGGGTGAGGAACCCTTGAGTACTTGGGTAGTGGCTAGACGAAAGGTGGGGCACCTAGTAGTTAGGCTATCCTGGAAAATCTAGGAAGTGGCTTCCTAGTTGTTGTGTTTTGATGTCCTTAGCGAACGGAGGTTCCTAGTAGCGTGCGGGGCACTCTTGCATGTAATTGGGGCTGGTTGTCCCTGTGTTGTGTTTAGTGAAGAAAAGATCAAGCGGGCGTAGGTCTTTCTCTGGAAAGGCTGAACCGGTATAAAAATCCTGGTGCAATTTTCTCTATCCCTCATCTCTTTATTTTCCATTGTTATAGTTGCTTATGTGTGTTGTTGTTATTTATCATTATTGCATCATAACAACTATTTTCTTAATATATTAATTTATTTGTTTTAAATTAATTAGCGTGGTAACATTTGCTGTTGTTATCGTTTTAATTGTGCCGCGCATATTAGTTTTTCTATTATTGTTATCATTATCAGCTTTCGCGCAATCGCTTTTCAACATTATAATAGTTTTCCGCTGCAAATCTCTTTAAGTTTGTTGAAAACGATTTAAAACCATTACTTATTAATGATTTCGTAAACACCCAATTCACCCCCCTCTTGGGTGACGGCTGCCAATCCTAACACATCCTCTGTGTGACCAGTGCGATTACGGAAAGTACAAACTTTGGCATTGCCTTCACTTGAATTGCCTTTGCCTCTACCAGCATTAGAGTTTTGCTGAGTAGAATTATAAACTGCTTTTATAGCCTCTGCCTCTAGAAGAACTTCTACCGCAATTGTCAACTGTACTAGCCAGAATTTTAGTATCATCAGTTACAATTCCCATCTGTCTTTCTATTTGAACCAATAGTGAAAACACTTTGTTAATCGATGGAAAATGCTCCATGAGCATAATCTGAGACCTCACAACTGTGTATTGTTCATTCAATCCCTTTAGAAACCTAATTACATAATCGTTCTCTATGTAGGATCTAAAGATAGGGATCAAATTACAAACACATTGCAGATTGCAAACACATTGTGTGTAACAGGAACAAGTAGGAATTGGTCTAAAGTTATCTAACTCTTGCCACATTCCCTTAAGCTGAGTAAACTATGCACTTATAAACAAATTTCCTTGCTTAGCAAAATATAAATCTTCTTGCAATTCACAAATTCGAAGAATGTCTCCTTGATAATATAGTTCTTTGAGATCAGTCCATACCTCAAATGCAGTCTCATGCCACATAACACTCTGCACAATGGTCAGATCCAGAGAATGATTGATCCATGATAACACCAGTGTGTTGCACCTATCCCAAGCCTTGGAAGAGATCCATCTATGAATTGTAATTTGTTTTTAGATTTCAATGCCATAGTCATTGCACGAGACCATGAATGATAATTTGCACCAAGCAGTGGAGCTGATACCAGAACAGCGGTTGGATTTTCGTTTGGATGCATATAATAAGGACTTGTTGGATCAGAAATCGAATTCGCAATGAGATTATCCATGGAGTAACCAATTGAAATCAGAAGGTGTTTGAAGAATAGAAACGGTTATGCTTTCCCGCCAAAATCAGTTATCAACTAAATGAAGAGAAACAAATTATGAAATCGTGAAATCGATTCAGAAATCAAAGAGTAAACAAGAGATTCAGAGAAGAATGAGTTATTGATCTTGAAAAATCACAAAAAAGGAAGAATTGCTTGAATCGAAAATCAGAATCGTTACTAAATAATCGATCCAAGCTTGTATCAAAGAACAAATGAAAAAATTGAAGGGAGGATCAGAGTTTCAATGATGCGCAGCGGAGCTCCTTTTGAAGGAGCTCTGATACCATGTGAAAACTTGAATCTCCATGGCCAGAAGATTCTGGAACTTTAGAATTTCAGTGAATGAAAACCAAGACAGAAAACTTGAGAAAAGAGAGCAAACACCAACTCAAGTAAAATGATTTTCATTAACTAACTTGTGAATGCGTTACAAGTTTATATACAACTCAGTAGATCAAATCTCAACCACAAATCTATAACTAACTAAACTAGTAGATCTAAGACTGAGAATCAAAGCTGAAACTAACTTAGCTTAAGTTACATTATGTGATGACTCGCAAATTCCTCGTATTGTTTTAAATACTAAAGAGAATTATTTTTGAGAAAAGTGTTTTTGAAAGAGTATTTCCTTGAATGAATTTCTTATTTCATGATTTTAAAAATGATGAATGATTTTTAAAGGAATGGTTTTCATGGAATGATATTATAAGTTTTAGAAATTGAGTTTTTGGGATGGTTGTGTATTTAATGTTTGAATGCTTCAAAGAAATGATTATTTTTATACATGAATAATTTTATGAGAAAAGATATATTTTCTGTGCATGTATGTGTGTGTATGCACGGCTTTGGTATGTATGTGCATGCTAGGGTTTTATTTTTTTAGACAAGGAGTTAATGGAATAAATTCGAATCATAAAAGGATTAAGTTGGTAGGAAAATTGAATTAGTAAAAATGAATCATGCATGAAGTGACCTAAAGCCATAATTTACTCCTTATTGTCCCCCTTGCTAAAATCCACCCATGCAACTTATTGAAGTGCCAAAATTGCCCTTCCCATTTGTGTGCAAACCGAAACCAAGCCAAGGGTAAAAGAGGAAGTACACGAGTTGCCTATATAAGCCTTAGACCCCAGTTCATTTCCCATTCATTTTCACTCCTTCCCTTCATTTCTCATTTCATTTCCTAAAACACAATTCTAAGAGTCCCATTTAGCTCTTAGAAAAGAGAGAGAGGGAGAGAGAAAGAGAGTGACGCCGTGAGTGAGAAGAAGGGACAAGGAGAAGATCAAGCCAAAAACTTAAGCCTTTCCTTGAAGATCCAAGAACTTAGAAGCTAGAAGATCAACCTTTTTCTTAGGTGGGTGGTTCGAATGAGCATGAAGGAAATTGTAATAGTTTAGGTTTTCTTTTAATCTTGTGAATCTTTCTTCTTTTCTTCTTTGCATGTTAATTTTCAAGGCTTAAATGATGAGTACAAGTGTTGTTTGTGCTTGATCATGGATTTTTAAAGCTAAAAGAAACTTGTAATATGTGAAACCATGGACTTTATGATTCGGTTAAGACTTATGTGATGGATCTTGATGTTTTTGAAACTAAATCCTAAAGATCTAAAGAGTTGTTTAATATTTTTGTGAAGTTTAAGATAAATCTCTTTGCATGTCAAATTTTCTTACTCAAAACCGTGAACCATGATGCTTTTAAGAGATGATTTGATGAATAAATGAATGATTTAAACTTGATTGATAATAAAGTTGAAGTCTTTAGTCTTGCATGTTAGTTTGATGATGAACTTGGTTGATTTAAGTACATGCATGTGTTAATTATACCTTGATCTTGAATTTTTAAGAGTAAATGAACTTATAAAACACTAGATCATGAGCTATGTGGTTCGGCCATGACTAGTATCATAGGCCTTGATGCTTTTTAACTTGATTCAAGTAGTTGCATGTTAACTTTATGCTTGGAAAAGTTGATTTATGTGCTTGTATGTCTTGATCTTTAACTTGTTCATGAAAAAGTTTGGTTCTTGAACTTTGCATGTGATTTATAAATAGAAAGCTTTGATCTTGTGTTGATCTATGAAAAAGTCTTGATCTTTGGCACATGCATGTTGTTTTTGGACAAAAGCCTTGATTTTTCTTAGTGCATGTCACGGTTTTGGCCTCTTTTTACCCAAAATGATTTTGATCTTTGATTTGTACCATTATGATTGATTTTATGACTTGATCTACAAGATCTAGGTACATGCATGCCAATGTTTGGCCTTGAAAAGTTATTTTTATGTCCCTTTGAAAAATAAGTTAAAAAGTGTTTATGGTGATCTATGATTATTTTGATTCTTACATGTTTTAAGGAAAAGCTTTGATCTTGAGTCATGCATGTTGATTTCTTCTTGATCTAAGGATTTTTAAAGTGCATGCAAAAGAATTAAAATGAAAAACTTGGTTTGAAGTTATGATGATGATTTCGGTTTAAGGCTTCAAAAAGGAAATGATGTTTTTAGAATTTTGGTGTGAGAAAGTGTATGATTTAAACCCATGAATCTTAAATTTTGCATGTTGAAAAATGAACCAAAAATCTTATCTTGATCATGATAAATATTCGGCCAATGCATGCTAACTAGGTTAGGTTCTTTTTTTTTTTTATGAAATGACTTGGGGTAATGAGTATGTCTTGTGGATCAATGTTAAATTAATTTGTTTGAAATTGTATTGTGACTATTTTCTTTCAATTCGGTTTTGGTTAAAGAGATAAAAAGGGAGTGAATTGATTTTATCTTGCATGTTGATTTGGTATGAAAAATAAGATTTTTGGTGTAATGCTTGATTTAGTAAATTGATTTAAGTTAAAGAAAATAAAATTAAAGTTTGAAAACTTTCCAAGTGAAGCTCACGGTTTTTGGAATTAAAATGGAATGAATGACTTCATGATTTCATGTCTTTAATATTGAATAAATCTTTGTTTGGACTTATGTTTATATTCGGCCATGTAGAGTAAATAAGTCTAGAAAATTTAGTTGCATGAAAATAAATTTACATAGTGATTTTTGAAAGGAATTAAGTTGTTTAAAGTAAGAAAAATAGATGTGCTTGGTTTATATTTTGGTTCAATTCGGTTTGGGAGTATATGCATGTCTAAGTGTTTTGTTTTATGAAAATGAAATGGTTTTGAAAGCAATCATGTGTGCATAAGTGATTAAGTGTTTGATTGCGAAAGTGTTGTTTGTTATTGTGTGTTAAGTTAATTGATTGCGTTTTGGAAAATATTTGAGTACGTAATTGGTTTTAAAATTAATTGATTTTATGATAAATCGATTTGATTTATTTGGAAACATGGGACATGTTTAGTGGCTGTCCTAAGTTCGTATTTATTAACAAAAGCGTGAATTTTAAAGTGTTAATTTTGAGTTAAAGAAATATTTGAAACAAAAGTGTTTTTACGATGTTTTCGGGTTTTCTTAAAAGTGGATTTGCAAATTGTAACACCCCTAATTTTCGTCTCCCAAATAACCAAGAAATTAATTATAACAATTATTTTATAATTGATTTATATTAGTTTTGAAGGTTTTAGTTTTTGTACATTATGTGTTTTTTATATAAAAATATGAGATATATTTTTATATGGTTATTTTGTACAAAAATGTGAATATTGTAAATTAGCCCTTGGGTTGGGACCTAATTGCAATATTAAAAAGGTTTTTGAAGAAAGAGTAATTAAATTATTAATTTTTGAATTTTATCAGTATGTAACCGGTTAGAAGGGCTGTGTAACCGGTTACACGATGAACTCAGAATTTGGGATTAGTGCGTTTGGTGAGTAATCAAGCCAAAACCCAGAAATTTGCCACGAATCAGCCTTCATACTTGGTGGGATACGCGTGTCGCATTGCATGCAAGCCTGAAATCTCTATATAAACCCGAATTGTTGATGAATTTGGGTTGATTTTCTAATTGAAGTGTTGAAACTCTGTTTTTAGGGTTCTGAGATTCGTCTCTGAAATTCTCCTTCGTTTCTGAGATTTAGAACATGAGTGATACACCATTACAAAGCTTGAATCAAGAGCTTTGTATTGATATACAGTTTGTGAGTTGAGAGTCCCTGAATCAAGAGAACGAAGCTTGCCAAGTTGAGGTGTTGATGCTGTCAAACCTCAGCTTCTGATTTCTGGAGCTGACTTTGAAGCTCGATTTTGGTAAGCACACAAACCCTTTTGGTTTAAAATCTGTTCCTACCTCTAGTGCATGTTGCAAAGAATTCAATCTGACTATTTTCCCCAATTTTTGATTGGGTTTTGCATGTCAATCTCTCTGGTTTTGGTACCCTGTCCAACTCTAGCTGTTTGTAGTGGATTTAATGGAAATCTGTGTTGGAGCCTTTCTCTCTGCAATGTTTTGGATCAAGCACAACTTAGAGGTAAGGAGGAAGCTTACTATTTGCTAGAATTAGAATAAATTGTGGTAGAATATAGGATGAGTCACCTAGAGACTCAAAGGGCATAAGTTAAAATGGTTAAGTGGCTTGGAGGCCAATCTGAGCTCAATTCTGTGTTGAGAAAATTTGAATGGATGCATGCAAGTGATTTAAGGTTTAAAATCATATATTAATTGTTGATTATGAGTTTGGTGGTATTGATTGATGTTTGTATTGATTTTTATGCAAATTGATACCATAAGCTTGATGCATGCAAACTAAATGTGTTTCTGGGTATGAACATATTGTTTTTAAGGCATATGAACTCTGAGAATGGGAAAATTGGGTTAGATTTGAGAAATGAAAAGAAGGATTTGTCAAAACTCTTGTTTTAATGGACTGACTGCATAATCTAACCGGTTACTCGATAATTGTAACCGGTTAGACACTGCAAAATTTCAAAGGAAAATCAGTTTACAAAACAGTCCTGAGGTCTTACTAATTTTGCTCAAATCTATACTTCAATTTTAATGGAAACAATCTGATAATGAGTTATAATGCTGCCTGGGTTCAGATTTAAGGTTAAGGGCATTACCTTAAGCTAATGGGATAATTTCACGAGGAAATTATGCATAAATGAAATTGGATTATGACTTAGATCTTTTGAATGACATTATGTGTTGAACTTGAGGTATTCTGTTATGCTAAGACCTTGTTATTGGATTGAGTAGAGAATTCAAGATTCTTTGAAAATCAGTGATTTTGTATTCAGGTCTGTAATTCTAACCGGTTAGGTGATGATGTAACCGGTTAGTACCTGAAACTTAAAAATAAAAGTTAAGTTTTTAAGTAATGATTTTTTATACCAATGGCGGTACTCTCTCAATCCAGGTCTATGAGCATATGTTAAATTTAAATTCAAAGGTGAATTTTAGGAGTAAAGCCATACCTCAAGATATCATTCAGAAGTTGTACTTTTCTAAGTCATAACAATGGAATCAATAGAAAGACCAACCTTAGTATCTAGTATGAAAATTATGCATAGAAAAAAAGTAATGAAATAGGTTGGCAAGGATCGTTTGGCATGTTCGGGGAACATGGCCCTGTACGCTAAGAGTACCAAACTGATGCGACCTACTTGATGACACATTCTGGGAATGTGGCCATTGTCTGGGACATGATTTCTTGGACACGTTCTGGGAACGTGATGCACACTCTGGGAGTGGTGCTTTATTATATTCCAAGTATGGTTTGCGATACGTTCTGGGAACGTATGTTAGTGTTCTGGGAACACGTTGGTATAATAATGGAATTAAAGATAAAACCAACCTTGATGATTGTGCATTCATATAGAATGGAAGTTTGGTTGGTAGGAACGTTATCATATTCTGGGAATATGAGGAGGGTACTCCAGGAGTACCAAATTATAACCTACTTGATGACACATTATAGATATGTGGCCAGTGTCTGAGACCTGGTTATATACGTTCTGGGAACGTATGATAGTGTTCTGGGAACACATTGATATGCAACCTACTTGATGACGCATTATAGATATGTGGCCAGTGTCCGGGACCTGGTTTTTATGCGTTCTGGGAACGTGGTGCACGCTCTGGGAGTGATGCGTATTTATCCAAGTATGGTTTGCTACACGTTCTGGGAACGTGGTGCACACTCTGGGAGTGATGCGTATTAATCCAAGTATGGTTTGGCATTACGTTCTAGGAACGAATGTTAGTGTTCCGGGAACAGAACGGTGTATCGGATGGACGTCCAAGATGGATTTTTAGAGGCCTCAGTTCTGGAAGGAAATCATGCATCATGCCACCTGCATTGAAAGAATTATTACGATTAACCGGGTGTGCTCATATGGTTATGCATCGTGATTTGCTACATGTTGACTTGTGGATGTTAGTTTTATTCTCATTTGATTATGCGAATATGTATAGCTAACCCCCATGCCCTTATTAGGTGTTGATCATGCATCTAGCTTGCACAAGAATCTGTAAAGGGAGATGTCTCTTAGGTGCATGCAGAGTGTAAAAAGTGTGGGTTGGGAACCCGTTGTGCAGATATCGAGGATCCGACCAGAAGGATGTTTGGACAAAGGACCAGTGACCAGCTCTATAACATGTCTATTTTTAATAGAATTTATATGATACATATTTTGGAAAAAGGTATCATAAGAAGAATTCAGTTTCATAATCATACTCATTTGGTATTAATGGACTTGTTATACTTGATATTTTAAGGGGTATAATATGATGATTTTACTATGTTTCCGCAAACTCTGATTTTGTTAGTCAACCTCATTATCAATCAAGTGTTTGTGAAAAGGAATTTTCAAGGGAAGGGAAAATTCTTATTTTCAGATCTTTTTTTAACGATAACAAGTCCAAGTATTCATAAACTTATTACTTTTCTTATAAAGTAAGATGATATACAAGGAGTGTTACATTTTTATGGTATCAGAGCAATGGTCCTGACTCTTGGTCCTTGGGTGTGTGGTCCAATACGCTGGTCATCGATATCTGCAATGTTTCCTGGGAAGTATGCTTTCATATACTTCAACACTAGAGCTAAGGTTATGGGTAATGGCTCTAGATAAGTAACTTATTATGCTATTAAGAAGTGTTCTATGTAGTCTAAGTAGAAGTATGATAGTTGTATGCTTCTCTTTAGACATGTGGAAAACCTAAAACTATAGTGTTGGTTTATTCCGTTCTCATAGAACCAGTGATAAGGAAATCTTAAGGAGTTGTAGTTAAGTCCTTGACTCTGGGGAAGAGTGTTTACCCTCACTCGTGTTAAAGTTAATCAACTTTTCAGACCGAGTGTAGGGCAGTTATCTTCTTAAAGATCAACCTTGTTGAGTTTGTTAAACTCTCAAGCTATTCTTTCTTTTGTTCCTTTTAAGTGGGGGTATTGATCAAAGTTGCTCAATGCCTTACCCAATCTGCTATCTCAAGTGGAGACTCCTACAAATTTTTTGTAGTTGTTTCCAAGGTATGTCGAAATCATTCTATTAAGGTATTAGACTTTGTCTATCTACCTGTGCCATGATTTCATTTGATCTTAAGCACGGTTCGGGGGCCAAAGGATCAAGTGATCATGATTAATGACGATAGAACAACTCTGTATTGGGATTCCTAATTTTCGAATCTGGAATCCAATGAACCCAGGTGTTGCTTCTGGACAGCAGTGAAGGAGAAAGGGGGTTAAAAAAATCTTGGTTGTAAGGAATGATGTCAGGTTTAACCTTGAGTAAAGAGATAGAGTTTGGAATCCAGTTAATTCTTGAAAATTGATTCTATCTCTACGATCCTTATAATATGGTACCAATGGGAATGGTCCAATGAAAGAAACATATAGAGTTGTTAAGAAGGTTATGGTTGGATTAGGTTAAAGGAGTCTAAGTGTTTTCTAAGATTGATGTGAGATCGGATTAACCTTAAATCAGGATTCGGGACAGGAATCCACTTAAGACGGCATTTTTGGTCTCGATACGGACATTCTGAGCAGGAAATAATGCCGTTCGGATTGACTAAGGCACCTGTTCTTTTATGGATTATAAGAACTGGACCTTTAGATCTTATTTGGATTCGTTTGTGGTTTATCCTAAGAATCCGGAGGAGCATGAGAAACATCTCAGGATTGTGTTGAGAATCCTGCAAGAGGAGTAGTTGTGTGCTAAGTTCACCAAATATGAGTTTTGGTTGAGCGAAGTTAAGTTCGCAGGGCATGCGATCTTTAAAGTAAGAAGTTTCTTAGGGCTGGCTGGATATTATCGCCGGATTATTGAGAGATTTTCTATGATCGCATGGCCTTTGGCCAAGTTGACTTGGAAAGATCAACTGATTGTATGAAATGATTGGATGTTGTTTAATTATGGCGGGGTAGTGATGGATTATACCCCAATATAATATGATTAGTCCTAGAGGAATTAAGGAAATTGTGAGTAGACTATGATTTAAATCATTTAAGTGATGAATTCAGTTGGAATCAAGGTATTAGAGTATGATTAAATCCTATTTTGAGTTGGGTTGGATGATGTAAAGAAAATGGTTTTGAAATTTTTTATTTTTATTTCTAAAACTATACTTCATAACCGGTTAGAGTTTCTTGTAACCGGTTAAAAACTGAAAGTCTAAAATAAAAAAAAAATTTAATTTAAGTCAATTGTGAAGTAACTTTTGGCATCAATAAACATCTTCCTCCAATCCAAACTCCATGTCAATTACCTAAGTAAAATTTAAGGAAGGATTTAATGTGATAAAATAACTTAATGCCTTGATTCATCATTGAAAATGATTTAAGAGGATTGAATCGTAGTGTTTATGGACTAATCAAGAGTTAAAATTAAGGAGATACTCCAATCGGAGAAGGTAAAAAAAAATTGAGCTGGATGATGCAAAAGAAACAATAGGTGTTAAGATGAGAAGGTTGTGGTTCATGAACAAGTTTGGAGTTCGAAAGTATGGATATTAGAAAGTATATTATGGAAGTAAGGGATTTAGGAAGTGTTTTCTGGTACAACCTAGATGAGAAATCCAAAGGCATGAACTTCAAGAGTAAATTATGTTCGAACCCAAGTTAGCTGTCAACTATCAAGAAATAAGGAATTTCTCGATGTTGGTAAGCATGTATGAGGACTATGGGAAAGTACATGAATTTCATGCGAGAAATGTCTGAGTTCAGAATAGGAGAAAGAATGATGAAATACAGGCCCAACTGGAGAAAGAGGAAAAGTAAATGGGAGAATATCGACCACAAAAATATCAAGGTTAAGGAATCCTCGATTGAAGAAAAGTGACTAAGGAGGAAATAGGGAAGGGAACATTTGTCCATCTCAAGGTAATAATGTGAGGCACATCACTTGGAGTTTAGATGTGATGTACCTAAGGGAATAGTCAATTCCGATTGTAGGAAGCTGGAGTATTATTCATCGAATTGTCTTGAAGGAAAAGGTGAGAAAAGAATGGACGAATCCAGCACGAGAAGAATTCACCGGCCGAGATGAGAGTTGAGTGTCATCCTGACGTAGACAACCCAAGCCTATCTCTTCCTTTAATCTGAGTTAACGTAATCAAATGTTTTTGACTACGTTAATCTAATCGTTTGAAAGTATCAATATTCGGTTGGAAGTTCAACTCCAATCTTTCTGTGATCAAAACCTTTATCACAGTTGGGTGTGATAATATCTGTGGACACTACAGAAATAGAAAGATCAGTTATGGCTAGAGGAATTAATAACCACCGGGATAGGACAAACCTTTGTCTCCCCAACGGAAATGTCTCTAGAACTTGACTATCTAACTAAGTCTGATGGTGATAATTACCCTATCTTTAAGTTCATTTAACTTAAAGACCTGTCGTATGGTCTTTCTTACGAAAGATTATATCTGAAAGGGATGATTTTGTTATTAATGGATTGAATATTAGGACTGATCACCCTAATGTCTCAAACTATTAAGAAATGAAGTCATACAAATGTTTCTTTGATCGTGCTTGAGAGATCAGAGTGCGCAGCCCAAAAAGTTTTTCCAAAAAGTTTATTGGAAAGTGTTTTAATTGAAGAATATTTATGTGAGGTGTAAAGAGTATTTCTTTTAAAAGAAATTCTTCCACCTAAGAGTTTTATGCAAAGAATTTTGGTTTAAGGTGAAAGGTTTTATTAGAAATGTTTCGAAATAAAAGAACTATATCGAAACTTTTTTTTAAGTGGGGGAGGACCCTAAAGAACAAATTTTTGGGAGCAAGATGAAGTTTTCTAGTATAAAAATATTTTGGAAAAGTGGAAAATTTCAAAAGATGAATTTCGGGGACGAAATTCCTTTTAAGTGGGGGAGTAGTGTAACACCCCTAATTTTCGTCTCCCAAATAACCAAGAAATTAATTATAACAATTATTTTATAATTGATTTATATTAGTTTTGAAGGTTTTGGTTTTTGTACATTATGTGTTTTTATATAAAAATATGAGATATATTTTTATATGGTTATTTTGTACAAAAATGTGAATATTGTAAATTAGCCCTTGGGTTGGGACCTAATTGCAATATTAAAAAGGTTTTTGAAGAAAGAGTAATTAAATTATTAATTTTTGAATTTTATCAGTATGTAACCGGTTAGAAGGGCTGTGTAACCGGATACACGATGAACTCAGAATTTGGGATTAGTGCGTTTGATGAGTAATCAAGCCAAAACCCAGAAATTTGCCACGAATCAGCCTTCATACTTGGTGGGATACGCGTGTCGTATTGCATGTAAGCCTGAAATCTCTATATAAACCCGAATTGTTGATGAATTTGGGTTGATTTTCTAATTGAAGTGCTGAAACTCTGTTTTTAGGGTTCTGAGATTCGTCTCTGAAATTCTCCTTCGTTTCTGAGATTTAGAACATGAGTGATACACCATTACAAAGCTTGAATCAAGAGCTTTGTATTGATATACAGTTTGTGAGTTGAGAGTCCCTGAATCAAGAGAACGAAGATTGCCAAGTTGAGGTGTTGATGCTGTCAAACCTCAGCTTATGATTTCTGGAGCTGACTTTGAAGCTCGATTTTGGTAAGCACACAAACCCTTTTGGTTTCAAATCTGTTCCTATCTCTAGTGCATGTTGCAAAGAATTCAATCTGACTATTTTCCCCAATTTTTGATTGGGTTTTGCATGTCAATCTCTCTGGTTTTGGTACCCTGTCCAACTCTAGCTGTTTGTAGTGGATTTAATGGAAATCTGTGTTGGAGCCTTTCTCTCTGCAATGTTTTGGATCAAGCACAACTTAGAGGTAAGGAGGAAGCTTACTATTTTCTAGAATGAGAATAAATTGTGGTAGAATATAGGATGAGTCACCAAGAGACTCAAAGGGCATAAGTTAAAATGATTAAGTGGCTTGGAGGCCAATCTGAGCTCAATTCTGTGTTGAGCAAATTTAAATGGATGCATGCAAGTGATTTAAGGTTTAAAATCAGATATTAATTGTTGATTATGAGTTTGGTGGTATTGATTGATGTTTGTATTGATTTTTATGCAAATTGATACCATAAGCTTGATGCATGCAAACTAAATGTGTTTCTGGGTATGAACATATTGTTTTTAAGGCATATGAACTCTGAGAATGGGAAAATTGGGTTAGATTTGAGAAATGAAAAGAAGGATTTGTCAAAACTCTTGTTTTAATGGACTGACTGCATAATCTAACCGGTTACTCGATAATTGTAACCGGTTAGACACTGCAAAATTTCAAAGGAAAATCAGTTTACAAAACAGTCCTGAGGTCTTACTAATTTTGCTCAAATCTATACTTCAATTTTAATGGAAACAATCTGATAATGAGTTATAATGCTGCCTGGGTTCAGATTTAAGGTTAAGGGCATTACCTTAAGCTAATGGGATAATTTCACGAGGAAATTATGCATAAATGAAATTGGATTATGACTTAGATCTTTTGAATGACATTATGTGTTGAACTTGAGGTATTCTGTTATGATAAGACCTTGTTATTGGATTGAATAGAGAATTCAAGATTCTTTGAAAATCAGTGATTTTGTATTCAGGTCTGTAATTCTAACCGGTTAGGTGATGATGTAACCGGTTAGTACCTGAAACTTAAAAATAAAAGTTAAGTTTTTAAGTAATGATTTTTTATACCAATGGCTATACTCTCTCAATCCAGGTCTATGAGCATATGTTAAATTTAAATTCAAAGGTGAATTTTAGGAGTAAAGCCATACCTCAAGATATCATTCAGAAGTTGTGCTTTTCTAAGTCATAACAATGGAATCAATAGAAAGACCAACCTTAGTATCTATGTATGCAAATTATGCATAGAAAAAAAAGTAATGAAATAGGTTGGCAAGGATCGTTTGGCATGTTCGGGGAACATGGCCCTGTACGCTAAGAGTACCAAACTGATGCGACCTACTTGATGACACATTCTGGGAATGTGGCCATTGTCTGGGACATGGTTTCTTGGACACGTTCTGGGAACGTGATGCACACTCTGGGAGTGGTGCTTGATTATATTCCAAGTATGGTTTGCGATACGTTCTGGGAACGTATGTTAGTGTTCTGGGAACACGTTGGTATAATAATGGAATTAAAGATAAAACCAACCTTGATGATTGTGCATTCATATAGAATGGAAGTTTGGTTGGTAGGAACGTTATCATATTCTGGGAATATGAGGAGGGTACTCCGGGAGTACCAAATTATAACCTACTTGATGACACATTATAGATATGTGGCCAGTGTCTGGGACCTGGTTATATACGTTCTGGGAACGTATGATAGTGTTCTGGGAACACATTGATATGCAACCTACTTGATGACACATTATTGATATGTGGCCAGTGTCCGGGACCTGGTTTTTATGCGTTCTGGGAACGTGGTGCACGCTCTGGGAGTGATGCGTATTTATCCAAGTATGGTTTGCTACACGTTCTGGGAATGTAGTGCACACTCTGGGAGTGATGCGTATTAATCCAAGTATGGTTTGGCATTACGTTCTGGGAACGGATGTCAGTGTTCCGGGAACAGAACGGTGTATCGGATGGACGTCCAAGATGGATTTTTAGAGGCCTCAGTTCTGGAAGGAAATCATGCATCATGCCACCTGCATTGAAAGAATTATTACGATTAACCGGGTGTGCTCATATGGTTATGCATCGTGATTTGCTACATGTTGACTTGTGGATGTTAGTTTTATTCTCATTTGATTATGCGAATATGTATAGCTAACCCCCATGCCCTTATTAGGTGTTGATCATGCATCTAGCTTGCACAAGAATCTGTAAAGGGAGATGTCTCTTAGGTGCATGCAGAGTGTAAAAAGTGTGGGTTGGGAACCCGTTGTGCAGATATCGAGGATCCGACCAGAAGGATGTTTGGACAAAGGACCAGTGACCAGCTCTATAACATGTCTATTTTTAATAGAATTTATATGATACATATTTTGGAAAAAGGTATCATAAGAAGAATTCAGTTTCATAATCATACTCATTTGATATTAATGGACTTGTTATACTTGATATTTTTAAGGGGTATAATATGATGATTTTACTATGTTTCCGCAAACTCTGATTTTGTTAGTCAACCTCATTATCAATCAAGTGTTTGTGAAAAGGAATTTTCAAGGGAAGGGAAAATTCTTATTTTCAGATCTTTTTTTAACGATAACAAGTCCAAGTATTCATAAACTTATTACTTTTCTTATAAAGTAAGATGATATACAAGGAGTGTTACATTAATAATTCTTTGCTGTCCAGATTTGTTTAGAGTTGTTCCTAAACTTTAAAAATGTGTTCATGTGATTTAAAGTATGGTTTTCAAGTGGTATTTGATTTAGGAAAAAGCCGGATTAAAAACGGTAAATTTTTCGGTGTTTTTGATATGTTTAAGGTGCTGTCCAAGACGGACCAGCAACCAAATCAATTGGGTTAAATTATTTTATTTGATGTTTTCAAATGGTTTTGAGGTACTCAAAGTACCAGAAAAAGTCAGAGTTGTTTTGAGAAAAAAAATAATTATGTTTTAAGTTACCCGACGAGAAATGAAAAGTGTTTTGAGCTAAGAAAAGATTTTCTTAATACAAGTTAGTAACGTAAACGTGTTTTATTTAATACGAGGAATGTTAAAGACGAGGGATTGGGGCAGCCGGCAGCGAAAAGGATTCGAGGAGACCGTACGCATTTAATCGCTGGACCTGAGGTGAGAGAGAAGCTTTCCTAAGACACCGTGGTATTTAGGTGATATATTAGGACGTTCCGTATCAGCTCAAAGATCGGAACTTAGTAGTTCTGAGTCAGTAGTATAGTGGCAATTGTTTGTGTTGTGTGGCCACTTATACGAAGGAGACAAAGACCACATTGTTGTTGTGCGATGATTGTTTGTTGATGATGTGAAATAGCATGTTTATATTTATTTACTTGACTATGCATGATGAAACTTAATATTGTTGATTAATATGAGTAGTATGCTGATGGACGTCTGTTACGTCCTGAAAATGAAAATGAAATGAGTAAGTCTATGAAAGTAAAAGACACAAAGAGAAAGGAATAATGATAAGAGATATAGGATGGACTAAAGAGAGATAAAAGAGTGAGATTGGGGAAAGAATTGATGATAATGATGAGGATGAGCCAGAGCTGGGGAAAGTAATGCTGTTGTTGACGTGAGATGTGATCTGAGTGGAGCTTGGCTCCTTTGTTGATATTATTGGAACGAGGCTTGTATTGAGTGAGCTTGCTCCTCCACTAGTACTCGCTGAAATGAGATTTTTGAAAAAGTTTACGAACTGAGATTTTTGAGAAAGTTTGTGAAATGATATTTTGAAAAAGATTGTGAAAGGAGGTTTTGCGAAAAGTTTGTGAAACGAGATTTTTAGAAATTTTGTGAAATGAGATTTTTGGTGAAATGAGATTTTTAGAAAGCTTGTGAAATAAGATTTTTAGTAAAGTTTATGAAAGGAGATTTTTGAGGAAACATATAAAATGTAATTTTGAGCAAAGTTTTTGAAATATAATTTTGAGAAAGTTTACAAAACGAGATTTTCAGAAAGCTTATAAAAATGTATTTTGAGGAAAGTAAGTGAAGCAAGATTTTTGAGAAAGTTTCTGAAAGGATATTTTGTGAAGGTTTATGAAACAAAATTTTTTAGAAAGTTTACGAAATGAAATTTTCGAGAAAGTTTGCAAAATGATATTTTTGAGAAAGATTGTGAAATGAGATGCAAGTTTGCCGATGCGAACCCAGCTCTGTGCTATGTTGAGAAAAGATGAAAGGAAAGGTGATGTTAAAAATTAGTGGTCGAGACTCATTGAAGGGATGCACGAAGGATGGGCCGACCTTAGGTTAATTAAAAAGATAAAAGACTTTAAAAGACATTAACATACGCGAACGCGGTGAGCTATGAGTGTGATATCGAAGTAGTGGAGAGGAAGAGACCATGGGTATCAGGGATACTCAGGTGGAGATTGCATTAGGGGAGGACGATGACGGTGAAACGTCAAGAAGTCTTGAGTACTTTCTAGGCAGAACGAACTCCACATGTGGTATACGAACGTGGTAGGGACTGGTTCCAATGCCGTGGCAAGTTCTGCAGCGCAACTAGAATAGTACTGTCGCCCCCTAGATTGCAAATCTTGAACAGTGAGAGGGACTGGAGTGGGGCATCTTGATTGCCACTGTACCCGAGTTTTCTACAGTGTGCCTTGATTATATATGAATTGATATGATATGAATTGATTTGAGACTGTACCCGAGTTTTCTACAGTTCTCCTGGCTTGGAGCCAATTGATTGTTGAGACAGCTGTCGTGCCCGCACGGTAAAGGTCCTGTACTCCTGTTTGCTTCCGACTAGGTTGGGTGGATGACCGAGGAGATGTAGATTTTAGACGTGTGTGCTAACTGCGAAAGAAACGAGTACCTCGATGATACTTTAACTCCCCTGATCATCGATGGTCATAATTCAATAAGACGTGATAAGAAAAGATTTATAATTATAAGAAGCAAAAGCTATAAGATATTGATAATGAGAAAGGAATTGAGAATGGAAAGTATAGAAAGATGAAGGAAACCCCATGAAGAGGGAAGTGACTGAAAGTGAGGGACTTGAAAGTTGAGTATGAGAAATGAATTGAGAAATAAAGAATGATTGTCGAGAAATGAATTAAGTACGGCAAGATGATGATAATGATAAATTGGTAAAGATGATAATGATAATGATAATATACTTGCTTGCTGTGTTGTATGTATGTTGTCTTGTTTGCTTGTATTGTCTTGATATCTTGCCTATCGTAAACCCACACCATCGACGATGCGTCGTTCGGATCGCTTACTCTCTCCTGTTCATTGGCATATCGGTGCTGCTGGTATCTCAACGGGCAGATGGAGTATCATATGGAGATCGCTACTTGGAGTAGACATGGGAGTGGTTGGAAGCACACACCCTATGGTTGGGTATGGATCGGCTACACTCAGATCGTGATTCCAGACCCGGAACATCAACTGAGCGGAGCTAACTTGGGGCCGCACCTGGGGCAAGTCACCGTGCGAGGATATAGGAGCTACGAGGAGAAGAAGCGGTACGAGACCCAGAGAAACTCCACCACTCTAAATGGAGTAGAGTTGGAGCCAAACGACAAAGGGAAAGCAGTGACAGAGATGGCATCTTCGTCAGGAAGGAAGAAAGGGCGCAAGAAGAAGAAGGAGCTTCATCCGATTGTTTTCAATAGGAAAGTTTAAGGATAGTGTTATTAGTTTAGGTTTGATGTGAGTGTTTTGAGTCAAGGATTACCTAAGTGATGAACTAATTTTGTAATCCAGCTTATTTTGGAACATATTCTACTTTTAAAGATGTCTAAGAATGAAACTTTGTGTGAATTGTGTAAGTTCTTTTGATGTAATTTTGAGTTTAAAACCAAATCATTTTACATGATAAATGTTTTTGGAGACTCATGAAAGTAAGTATTCGTTTTAGTAACAACTCGGTTTTCAGTAAAGGATGTTAAGTACACCAACGACTTTTCAATAAAGTGTTTTTAAAAAAAAATAAATTTGGCCTCATTTTTGCAACCTTAATGAATAAAAGTTGATTATTTTTGAGTTACGAAAATCGGGCTGTTACACATTAGAGCTTACTTGCTGAACAAGTAACCCAATTCTTATCAATTCTAACAACTAACACCTATTGGATACTAGTATCTAGATGTATGGAGTATGAGGGGTGAGACTTGAAGGGTGTCAGTGGTTTTAAGTTTTTATTTGTATTAGAATATGTATTTAACATATTTGTATAGGGTCATATAGTATTTTTTCCTTCTCCTATATACATCATTTTCCCTTGTAATAGGAAGACAAATTTCATATTCCAATAAACTCATTGTATTCATATTCTCTCTTCTCTCTCTTATTTTTCTAACATGGTATCAAGAGGTAGTTTTCGATCCATTGTCGCGTAGCGTTTCGTCGCTCACACCTCAGCATCCATTTTGTTCACCGTTCTCCGGTGACCCTGTCATTGAAGTACCGTCGTCAGAAAGCCCTGCCACAGCAACCACCTGTCGTTCGCTTCTCCCATCATGAGGTCACTGTCAAGTCCAGATCTACTACCATGCCATCGTTTTTTTGCCAAGCCACCACCAGCATCGCCTGCACTATCTGATTTCGACCAAGAGGCAGCCACCCCTGTGACCACCAGAGCCGCCACGAGCCCTCCCCCATGCGCTGCTATCTTGACTGCAAAAAGGAGAGCTTGCTTGTAACACCCCGATTTAGAACTTGAATTATTCCTTTACTTTAAATAATATAGAAAAATATGGGCCAATTTTTTTTTTTTTTTACATTGGTGACATGGATATGAGATTACTAATATAAAAATCATTTCGTTCAAATAAAATAATATCGTCATGTCACACGTCACCGGTCAAGTTCCATACCGAAATGTCACCAACACCGCGCTTTGGAACCCACATTCTAATTTTCATAAAACATAATTCATTTCCAAAATGTTCATCAGCTCATGAAGTATTAAACAGTTCCATCGGAGTGACATGGTTTCCAAAAATTGTTCCAGTATCAAAACAAAGTACGTAGTGAATCTCACAATGTTATCTAGTACTTATAAGCAGGACAAAAACATGAATAGACACTAACACTAAGGGCTGGGGGCGTCCTGAGCCACGGACTCGGACTCCGTCTCCACCTCGGAAGACTCCACTGGCACCAATCTAGATTTCACCTCTTCCTCACTTACATCCTCATCTTCCCATTCTTCTTCCCCTTCCACACAAGACTCATCACCCTATTCATCAGACGACGAGTGGCTGCTGAAATACCACCCCCAATCCTCGAGCATTATGAGGCGAGACGGCAGATCGGCATCTGGTCCTGCCTGCACCGGATAATCCCACCAGGGGATGAATTCACCATCGTCCTCCTCTTGTGAGTTACCACAGAGAGGATTCCATGCCGCCAACTTCTTTAGAAAGGTTATCTTACAACCCGTCCACCCAACACTCCTCATTTCTCTTGCTTTCAACATCCTCGCAGCGTTACCAATCTGTACTTATCATTTATTTACAAACAACAGGACATAGTAGAGTAGAGAGAAAGTAAGCAATCCAAACAAAATAATTGTTGACTATGTGGGTTTATATTAGGCAATAAAACAAATAAGCACATGTAACATCTTGATTTTATTAACCTAATAATTATATTTAAGAATAATTTCGTATATATCGGAATGAAATATGAAAAATGATTTACAACTATTTTCGTAATAAATGCATATATTTATATGGTTATGTTGATCTAATTTGTAAAAGTATATGTATAAACATTCATAATTATTTTCTTATGGAATGTGTATATATATATATGTGTATGTATTAGTAATAGTAATTATATTTTGGTGCATATATGTATGTTTGTGGGCATTAGCGTTTGCATGTGTGTAGATGTATAATTGTATATATGATCGTAGCATTAGGTTTGGGTAGGGAAGTGTTAGAGTCGGTGAATAGGTTGAGGTGTATGTTGATTAGATTTTAATGCCTTAGGATTATGTGGTTGTGTATGTGTATTAGGATTCTGTGTAGGTTTGAGTACCGAGAGTTTCCAGAGTCCAATTAAGCATTCTTAGTGCCTTAACCTTGATAGAGTTTTCGGATAGGGAACCCTAAGATAGAGTCTTGGGTGTAAGTATAGGCCTCAGGGTTAATGCTCAGAAATTTCCTTCAAAACTCGCATTTCGATCTTGTTTCGGAAAGTAATAGGTTTTGTGAGGCAATCGGATGTTATCCGACCTTTTTGGGTATGCCTCGAGGGTGATTAGTTTTAAATTGATGAGGTTAGAAAGTTTCCTCAAGTTGGTCGGATTAGATCGAGTATAGAGAAAGGAATATGTTTGGTTAAACTCGTGGTTTAGAAAGGTTATTTAAGAACTAGGAGCATAGGACTTTAGAAAATTAGGAATAGAAGATCCATAGCTCAAAGCCCGAATCCCACCGTTGGATGTGAAGATAAGTGTCTTAGGAAGCTTGCCTCAAAATTTGAGAAAGATCCGACGGTTAACAAAAAAGTTATGGCATTTTGAAGATAGCATGCTGAAGCTGAAAAATTTTCGCTCCAGCGAGTTTGTCACAGGAAATCCAGGTCTGTTGCTTTTGATTTTCGCTCCAGCGAGGGTACTTTCGCTCCAGCGAAAATTGACAGTTCTGTAACTTAAAAACACGAATTTCACACTCATTTTCATCATTTCCCTCCCTCTCTTCTCTCATTTTTCGCCCCTTTCTCCCTCTCCTCACCCATTATCACCTCCCACCACCATTAATCACCCATCTAAACACCAAATCCTTCCATTTAATCCTCCTCCCATGGGGATCCACCCCTTTCCCATGTGCTCTTCTTCTTTCCCTCTCACCTCCATGGCTCTCTCTCTCTCTCTCTATCCTTCACCCAATCTCCATCAACCACCATTAAGCACCCACAAAACCACCCTCAATCCTTCACCCATGAGTATTCATTTCCTTCCCCATGAATAATTTCTCATCTCCTTCCTTTGGTGTCTCCCTCTCCCTCTTTGAATCTTTCTCTCTCTCTTAGGGTTTTGCTCTCTCTCTCCTCCAATCTCAAGAACGGAGTGGAGATTGATCAAGAGAGCGGGAAATCAAGTAGATCGGAGGTAGAATCTAAGTCTTTGGAGCTTCAATCGAGCTTCCTCTCTCTCCAAGGTAAGGGGAGTCTCTTTTCCACACTTTGAGTTAGGGATAGTTAGGGTTTATAATAGGATTTGGGACAAATGATTGAGTTGGATTGTGGGTGGTAAATTAGTGTTCAATTAGAGTTTGATTAGGAGTAATTAGTATATCATGGGTTGAATTTTTATATTATTTGAAATATTTATATTAAATCCTTTTGTATGTCATTAAAGTGGGAAGTGAAGAACCCTAGGGAAAGGACTTATATTGTGGTACCCTGAGACATACCTGAGTATGTCGACTGATTGTATTGATTGTTGAACTAAACTATGTGATGAATGTACGTATTTGTATCTAAATGCTAAATGAGTATAAATGTCAAGTATTAACAATTGTGAACAAAGGACATGGCTTATGAAATGAACTTGTGAATATAGGAAATGGAAGTAAAATGATTATGTGTAAACAAAAAGTAAAAGGTGATGTTAATATGTGGTGTTAAAGCAAAAATGTGAGAAGGTGGAATATGTAAATTGAAATGAAGTGTAATATAAATGATGGGCTATGAATGGGAATGCTATTTGGCATGATTGTGATAATTGAGAAAGGAAATGAATAAGGAAATTACATGAATGATTAGGTGTTGAATGTGTGTCATTGTATTTATTTGTGTTATGAATGTTGATCGAAAGATGTTGAATATGTTGGCCTCTGAATTGAGGTGACATGTCGTGAAAATAAAGCAAGAGTGTTGACCTCTGACCTGAGGGACACAAAATGAAATAAAGTGATAGAGTGTTGACCTCTGACCTGAGGGGCACGAAATGAATTAAAGTGATAGAGTGTTGACCTTTGACCTGAGGGACACAAAATGAATTAAAGTGATAGAGTGTTGACCTCTGACCCGAGGGATACAAAATGAATTAAAGTGATAGAGTGTTGACCTCTGACCTGAGGGACACAAACTGAAATAAAGTAAAAGAGTGTTGACCTTTGACCTGAGGGACACATAATTTAAATAAGGAAAATATGTGTGCCTATGACTTGAGGTGATAAATATGGTGATTAAGATTGAGCACGTTGGCCTCTGATTTGAGGTGATGCGCATAATAATAGAGAATGTAAGAAATGGAAATGGAAATGAATATGGAAATTTGAAAAGGATTTGAGAATATGGAAATTGATGTATATGAATGCAATAGATGAATGTGGTGAATTTGTGGATCCATGACTTGACTTGATTGTTATTTCTTGAGTTACTGTTATGAGCTGTATACTATCCTCTGATTAACTGTGTTGTGAAAAGGTCTCACCCTTAGTGGTTAACATTTTAGGTGATTGCTAAGGAGCTTGTGGATCAGAGTGGCACAGCGGAAGACTGGAAAGAAGGAAACTATATGTTTGTGCTACTTGTATTGTAAATGGATGCCCAAATTTATTTGTAAACTTGAATTGGAAAAAGGAATTTTTAAGTACACTATTTTAATTATAAACTTTTACTTACTATTTTTGCATATAAAATAAGGGTGTTACATTTATGGTATCAGAGCAGTTCCTTCCTTTCGGCCTGAGGGAAATTTGTCCCAATCTCGCTGCGAACACTCTTATTTCAAGCTTCTTCTCTAAAGGTGAGACTTATATAAGTGGAAATTTTGATGTTAAAATGACATTTGAGTAGGTTTGTGTTTGCAAATTGGGAATACTAACAAGTGACAAATTAATAAAATTTTATATGAAAGCAAAAAGAGAATGAAATTCTTTGGAACCTAAGCGGATCCCTTAGGGAATCAAAGAAATCGCATATTGTAAGTGTTACCCAATTGCAAACAGAAAACTTATTTGATGCAAGATGATTTCGCTTACGGGTGAAAATTTCAAGTTTTGAGTTTATTGAGAGTCGAAGTTTCTTACACAGGAAATCTTGCTAATCAAAACGAAGTATAGAAACTTGAACTGGATGGCGAGGGCTACTACCACTGATGTAATGTAGCGTCGGAACTGGCCAATCCGATATTGCATTCATCGGGAGGTGAAGTCGTTGGAATCTAGGAGTTTGTGCACTATCGTGAATTAGTGAATGATTTCTTATGTATAAAACTTTTATGTTAGTTATTTTGTTCTTCTGTGCTTGCTTCTGTATTGTGTATGCTTGATTATGTGTTTGATGATGGGTTGGTGTCAAAGTAATTGAAAGGAGATCTGAAATGGAAACTCATGGATTAAATGAAGAATGACCCCGATACTAATCCAATCGAGTGATTTAATTCACGTCGGTTAGACTAGTATCTAAGAAAACGAAACATAATGTTTAAAATAAATTAATGGTCGGTTCCATAGTCAATCTTAATTCAAGCAACCGTGACACCAAATGTGAAAATAAGGATCGAGTACTGATCGATCGGATTTAAACCGCTGAACCATACCAATTTAATTTACGATTTACAAAAGAAACTTTTTTGCTTAAGTTGAGAAGCGGTTCGAAACCAACCGAAAGGTCCTCGAAATATATGCCAGATAGTTTAGTGTTAAAGTAAGCGGACGGAAATTAGAAGTGGAGCCACAAGAATTTAAATAATTTATTATCTCGAAAACTAATCTAACCGAGTGATATAGTTTACATCGGCTAGACTAGAATCCATGAAACGCAACAAGAATATTTATGTTGAACTGGTAGTTGGACCCACTACTAATTTGATTCCGGTAACCTTAATACTAAACGAAAGATATGTATGGAGTTCCTATCGATTGAACTTGAACCCCGGGTCATAACTATAAAATTTATTACTGGAAAAAGGTTCACTTGACTAGGCAAGGGGTTTAAATTCAATCGGGAGGATAGTATAAGTGTATATATATGTGTATATAGGGTGATTGTGTCTTTTAGTGGTGGTATGGTTTGGTTGTTATGTGAGATGATTGTTATTAGGTGTGGTTGATTGTTTTATAAAATTGTTTAATACTTTTGTAAAATAATTTCCAAAACCGTTTTCAAGACTAGTTGTACATTAATTGTAATTCCATTATTTTCCTAGGGATCTTTCTGATATAAGTGAAAACCCTATTTTAAGATTTAAGATAATTTTTGTATATATATATTTATCTTTATTTTTGGACGGGGTTAAATTCTTCTAAAATGAATCCAAACAATATTTAGATTTAAAAGCTTTCGATTTCTATCACCATTTACAAAGGTTGCAAAGAATTTTAAGTTGAACAATGATTAAAGGCTTGTTCTTGAAAATTTTGATTCGAAACAGAATTTGATTTTGTCTATATGTGTATATATACATATGAAAATGTTTCCTTGAATTGTTTTGAAGAAGGTTTCCAAATCAAGTTTTGAGAAGATGAGTCATAGTGTACATGTATATATATTTTCATGTCGTGCTTATGTTTGTATACCTGTATGTTCATATACGTATACGTAAGATTTGTTTTTCCTTGCTTTGTTTTGACAAGAATCTCTCAGAAACTCTGCAATGTTGGTTTTACCAATGACGTCCCCAGAAGAACCATAGAATAAGAAAGAACCGATGATTAGCTTAAGAGAGAATTTTCATACCAAACCCAGATTTGTCTAACTAATTTTTGCCCAAGCGAGAATATGCTCGCTCGAGCGAAACAATGTGAATTTTGACCCTGATTCCCTGAGTAGAATTCGCTCCAGCGAAGATCTACTCGCTCGAGCGAAAATGACCTGAGTAGTTCTATGAAAAATGTGTTTCTGACTACTCATTGGTAAACCACTCATCCAAAAATCAAAGAACCCAACCAAAAGAACGAGGATAAACTTCAATAGTTGTAGACCACCAAGACTAGGACGTATCTTAAGGATAGAACCTAGCCAAGGCATAAGATTTTTAGAGAGCCTCTGACTAATTTTTATGAACGTTTTGGGAAGAGGAATCAATAGTTAAGACACTACTTGTAAAGGAACGACCACATCTAGAGCAAAATCCACCCATATTATAAATTTCCGAAAACTTAAGAGGGTACCAATACCTATTAGAGTGACCCCAACAAGACAAAGACCTGCCGGATAGGACCAACCTAGGGTATTGAACGATACCTTTCCTCGAATTCCCTGTTACCCTAATGGTTCCTAGGACCAATGAGGACTTATATGCCCTAGAGTCAGTGATGTGCTTCACAGACCCATAAAGTACCATTCTTTCCAAATGAGGAGAACTTTGGGTTGAAAATTGAAAGAGGTAGCGAAAGCCTAAGTGGGGGAGTTTACTGGGGGACATAATGCGAGGTTCTAGAGATGTATGAGAAACCATTATTTTTTATTATTATGACTCTACCATGGAAACTTAAATGATTTTTCTTGAACTCCAAGTATTTTGTTATTTCTAAAGAGTTTTAAGAAAAACAATTTTGACGAAGCCTTCCTCCACTTCTTTTTATGTCTTTCAAAAGTGAATTTCGGGGACAAAATTCCTATAAGTGGGGGAGAATTGTAACATCATGGTTTTATTAACCTAATAATTATATTTAAGAATAATTTCGTATATATCGGAATGAAATATGAAAAATGAATTACAACTATTTTCGTAATAAATGCATATATTTATATGGTTACATTGATCTAATTTGTATAAGTATATGTATAAACATTCGTAATTATTTTCTTAGGGAATGTGTGTATATATATATGTGTATGTATTAGTAATAGTAATTATATTCTGGTGCATATATGTATGTTTGTGGGCATTAGCGTTTGCATGTGTGTAGATGTATAATTGTATATATGATCGTAGCATTAGGTTTGGGTAGGGAAGTGTTAAAGTCGGTGAATAGGTTGAGGTGTATGTTGATTAGATTTTAATGCCTTAGGATTATGTGGTTGTGTATGTGTATTAGGATTCTGTGTAGGTTTGAGTACCGAGAGTTTCCAGAGTCCAATTAAGCATTCTTAGTGCCTTAACCTTGATAGAGTTTTCAGATAGGGAACCCTAAGATAGAGTCTTAGGTGTAAGTATAGGCCTCAGGGTTAATGCTCAAAAATTCCCTTCAAAACTCGCATTTCGATCGTGTTTCGGAAAGTAATAGGTTTTGTGAGGCAATCGGAAGTTATCCGACCTTTTTGGGTATGCCTCGAGGGTGATAAGTTTTAAATTGATGAGGTTAGAAAGTTGCCTCAAGTTGGTCGGATTAGATCGAGTATAGAGAAAGGAATATGTTAGGTTAAACTCGTAGTTTAGAAATGTTATTTAAGAACTAGGAGCATAGGACTTTAGAAAATTAGGAATAGAAGATCCATAGCTCAAAGTCCAAATCCCACCGTTGGATGTGAAGATAAGTGTCTTAGGAAGCTTGCCTCAATATTTGAGCAAGATCCGACGGTTAACAAAAAAGTTATGGCATTTTGAAGATAGCATGCTGAAGCTGAAAAATTTTCGCTCCAGCGAGTTTGTCACAGGAAATCCAGGTCTGTTGCTTTTGATTTTCGCTCCAGCGAGGGTATTTTCGCTCCAGCGAAAATTGACAGTTCTGTAACTTAAAAACACGAATTTCACACTCATTTTCATCATTTCCCTCCCTCTCTTCTCTCATTTTCCGCCCCTTTCTCCCTCTCCTCACCCATTATCACCTCCCACCACCATTAATCACCCATCTAAACACCAAATCCTTCCATTTAATCCTCCTCCCATGGGGATCCACCCCTTTCCCATGTGTTCTTCTTCTTTCCCTCTCACCTCCATGGCTCTCTCTCTATCCTTCACCCAATCTCCATCAACCACCATTAAGCACCCACAAAACCACCCTTAATCCTTCACCCATGAGTATTCATTTCCTTCCCCATGAATAATTTCTCATCTCCTTCCTTTGGTGTCTCCATCCCTCTTTGAAGCTTTCTCTCTCTTAGGGTTTTGCTCTCTCTCTCCTCCAATCTCAAGAACGGAGTGGAGATTGATCAAGAGAGCGGGAAATCAAGTAGATCGGAGGTAGAATCTATGTCTTTGGAGCTTCAATCGAGTTTCCTCTCTCTCCAAGGTAAGGGGAGTCCCTTTTCCACACTTTGAGTTAGGGATAGTTAGGGTTTATAATAGGATTTGGGACTAATCATTGAGTAGGGTTGTGGGTAGTAAATTAGTGTTCAATTAGAGTTTGATTAGGAGTAATTAGTATATTATGGGTTGAATTTTTATATTATTTGAAATATTTATATTAAATCCTTTTGTATGTCATTAAAGTAGGAAGTGAAGAACCCTAGGGAGAGGACTTATATTGTGGTACCCTGAGACATACCTGAGTATGTCGACTGATTGTATTGATTGTTGAACTAAACTATGTGATGAATGTACATATTTGTATCTAAATGCTAAATGAGTATAAATGTCAAGTATTAACAATTGTGAACAAAGGACATGACTTATGAAATGAACTTGTGAAAATAGGAAATGGAAGTAAAATGATTTTGTGTAAACAAAAAGTAAATGGTAATGTTAATATGTGGTGTTAAAGCAAAAATGTGAGAAGGTGAAATATGTAAATTGAAATGAAGTGTAATATAAATGTTGGGTTATGAATGGGAATGCTATTTGGCATGATTGTGATAACTGAGAAAGGAAATGAATAAGGAAATTACATGAATGATTAGGTGTTGAATGTGTGTCGTTGTATTTATTTGTGTTATGAATGTTGATTGAAAGATGTTGAATATATTGTCCTCTGAATTGAGGTGACATGTATTGAAAATAAAGCAAGAGTGTTGACCTCTAACCTGAGAGACACAAAATGAAATAAAGGGATAGAGTGTTGACCTCTGACCTGAGGGGCACGAAATGAATTAAAGTGATAGAGTGTTGACCTCTGACCTGAGGGACACAAAATGAATTAAAGTGATAGAGTGTTGACCTCTGACCTGAGGGACACAAACTGAAATAAAGTGATAGAGTGTTGACCTCTGACCTGAGGGACACATAATTTAAATAAGGAAAATATGTGTGCCTCTGACTTGAGGTGATAAATATGGTAATTAAGATTGAGCACGTTGGCCTCTGATTTGAGTTGAAGCGCATAATAATAGAGAATGTAAGAAATGGAAATGGAAATGAATATGGAAATTTGAAAAGGATTTGAGAATATGGAAATTGATGTATATGAATGCAATAGATGAATGTGGTGAATTTGTGGATCCATGACTTGACTTGATTGTTATTTCTTGAGTTACTGTTATGAGCTATATACTATCCTCTGATTCACTGTGTTGTGAAAAGGTCTCACCCTTAGTGGTTAACATTTTAGCTGATTGCTAAGGAGCTTGTGGATCAGAGTGGCGCAGCGGAAGACTGGAAAGAAGGAAACTATATGTTCGTGCTACTTGTATTGTAAATGGATGCCCAAATTTATTTGTAAACTTGAATTGGAAAAAGGAATTTTTAAGTACACTATTTTAATTATAAACTTTTACTTACTATTTTTCATATAAAATAAGGGTGTTACAAGCACATACAACACAACAAACTTAAAAATTCATTTTCACATTCTCTTTAATGTTACCATTTACATTCATTATAGTTTCCACCTTCTGTAACACCCGTCAAAATCCTCGAATATTTTAAATAATAAAATATTATTTTACAATATATTTTTGTAAATAAGAGTATTTTAAAAATAAAATAAATAAATGTCTGATTGATAAAGTGGCATTTCAAATATATTTTATTTAAAGTATGGTTTTGATGTGGTTATTTGATGTTATACTTCAAGGTTTTGTTAAAAAAATATATACAATAAGTATTTTCAAGTAAAGTCTTATATATTGATATTTTTAAGGTTTTTCATGAAAGATAATTTTAGTCATTTTAAATATCCATCTTACTGAATAAGGAATTGTTTTAGTGAGTTATTAAACTTTGAAAATTTATAACTTTTTAACCGTAACTCCGAAAATTATGATCTTTATATGAAAACGATTGTATTGAAATTTAGAATTTAAAAATGTAACTCTTATAATTTTATGGGTTGATTTATGAAAAATTATTTTTCAGGTCTGTAAAATACGAATTTTGAAAATAATAATTATAAAAAAAAATAGCTAGAGACCTCCAATAAATTTTTCATTTTTGTTAGTGTAGGGACTCTCACCCTTTTTCATCCAAACAAAATCTTCTTTAGGTATACCATGCACTTTAATATAACACACATTTGAAGTATGTCCATGAGTACCACAATAGAAACATGTTGGTGCATTTGAAAAATCAACTTTAGAAAAATCAACAACATTTCTATGAGATTTACTCTTAGCATTAGTAAAACCCAAACCAAACTTGTTTGAATTTTCTCTTTGAAAATTTAACAATGTGCTCAATCTAATGTCACCATTTGTGAAACTTGCAAGCTTATTTTTCAAAATAGCATTTTCATCCTTAAGCAACTTGCAATCCTCACAATCAACCACAATATTCAATCTACTAGCACAATCACAAGAAGAACTAGCATATATAAGATCAAGAGTTTCATTTTTAAGATTAAGCTCATCAACTTGTTTTTCAAGATCTAAAATCTCTTGTTGATGTCTCAAAATGAGCTTCTTCCTTTCAATGTTTTTCAAAGCGAGTTTCTTAAATTGTTCATGCATTTCTTCATAAGCATTATACAATATTTCATACTTGGAAGAAATTTCGGATTTAGTAAGACTTACATCGCTTTCGTCGCTTTGTTCTCTTGATTCATCATTTGAAATTTCTTCTTCATTTACTAGAGCTATCAAGTTGAGACAAGCGGCATCTTCATCATCCGAAGAACTATTCGGTGTACTTTTCTTATCTTCATCATCACTATTCCAAACTATGTATGCTCTTTTAGATTTTAAATTTTTCTTCTCTTTATCCTTCTTCTTGAGATACTTAGAGCATGAGTACTTGAGATGACCGGGCTTTCCACATTCATGGCAAACTATACCTTCTTTTGTAGTCTTTGTCTTGTAGTGTGGGGAATTCTTCTCTTTACTTTTGTCTTTGTTCAATCTTCCTTTTCTCCTTAGAATCTTATTGAACTTTCTTAGTAGAAGTTTCATCTCCTCTTCATCAATGTCTGAATCGGAATCTTCATTATCATCATTATCGGAACTCTCTTCCTTTTGATATGACCTTTGAGCTTTAAGAGCAATTCCCTTTCTTTCTTTGTTCTTGTCCGACTCTTCATGCATATGCAAACGTTCAAGCTCCATTTCATGTTCTTGAAGCTTTCCGAAAAGTGTTGCTAAGTCCATGGTGTCCAAGTCCTTTGATTCAACAATTGCGGTAACCTTGGGTTGCCATTCCCTACTTAGACATCTTAAAACTTTGTTAACAAGTTCACAATTCAAGAAAGTTTTACCAAGATCAATGAGATGATTAACAATATGAGTAAAACTCTTTTGCATAAAACATATAGATTCATTAGGCAACATACGAAACAATTCATATTCATGCATCAAAGAATTTAATCTAGCACGCCTAACTTCACTAGTGCCTTCATGTGTGACTTGCAAGGTGTCCCACATTTCTTTGGCATCACGACATTGGGAGACTCTAAAGAACTCATCATAAGATAGAACGGAGGTGATGATATTCTTAGCTTTTAAATCATATTGAATTTTCCTTTTATCATCATCGATCCACTTATCTTTGGGAGTTAGTGTAAGCACACCTTCTACATCTTTTGAGGGAATATGAGGACCATTTTCAATGGCTTCCCAAATGTTCACATCTATAGCTTCTATAAAGATTCTCATCCTAATTTTCCAATAACCATAACCCTCTCCACCAAACATAGGAGGGCGATTTATTGAAGCACCTTCACCACCAAAAGGATTCGTAGAACCCATTGTAGTTTCTCAAGGATCTTAACGAAAAAGTTCTATGCTCGTGTCTTTCGACCGAGCTCTGATACCAATTGTGAGAACCTACAATCGGTGAGTGAAACAACTAGGAAACACTAGGAGAACACCTAGAAGGGGGGTTGAATAGGTGTTAGAGAAACCTTGAAAGATTTTCGAAAGAAACAAATCAAAACGATTAAAACAAATGATTTTCACAAAAATTCTTTAGCCTTAATCGATTAATGACATGAACTAATCGATTAATGCCTCTGTTAATGGATTAATCACTTTTCAATCAAATACGAAAATCAATCAATTAACACATATGATCAGAGATAAAGCGGAATTGATTAACACCAATATTCTTATTGATTACCTAGGTTATGAAAAATGATTTTCCCCAAATCAATTTTGCACAATTAAGATTCAATTCAATCAATTATGAAAAATCACTTTTTCTAGGTTTTTCAACCAAGAACACAATTAATAACAAGAATTGTAAAGAGTAGAGAGTTTAGAGTACGAAGTGATTTATCCTGGTTCACTTTCATCCACTTGAAAGCTACTCCAGTCCCCTCTTCAACCAAGAGAGATTCTTCACTATGAGGAATTAGAGTTTCTCAAATTACAAGTAAATGCCTCACAAGACTTCCTTCTTGCTAGCCTACAAGAGATACCACACCCTTGCCTTGTAACCCTATTGATATCTAATCTAACCTCTTCTCTTGCTTGCCGATACCTCACAACAAGACTTCCAATTGCTTTGAGATTCTTCAAAGACTTCCAATTGCTTGCTTCACAACAAGGCTTCCGATTGCTTGTTAACACAACAAGGCTTCCAAGTGCTTGATGATATGCCACACCAAGGCTTCCAAATAACTTTGCTTGATTCACAACCAAGACTTCCAATTGTTGTAGATAGCTTGCCTCTTGCAAAGATTACAACTCAATGAAAACAAAATAACAATCCTATGAATCTCTTTCAAAAGCTATGAAAATATCAACATGAGAGATTCAAGGTTCTTGATCAAAGAATGTAAAAGTGAGAACTTTGATCTTGAGAAAGTGAGAGAGAATAGAGTGGCTTTGATTCTTTGTAAAATTGATTATCAAAATGATGGAATATGATCACAAAGGTTAGGAATAGGTTTATATAGAATACCCAAAAGTTAGGAATGGTTAAAAGTTCTTTTGAGAAGTGAAAAACTCATTTAAAAACAATAACAGCTCGTGTTACTCGAGTAGCCAAGTCCTTACTCGAGTAACAAGTGTAATCAGTGTTCACTACTCGAGTAATCTGAGTTACTACTCGAGTATTTACGCAAAGCTTCAAAATTCTACTCGAGTAATCAGAGCCTTAATCGAGTATTTGCGCAAGACTGCAAAATTCTACTCGAGTAAACAAGTGACTAATCGAGTAGTCAGTTCAAAAAACACTTAAAAACTTGTTTTCTCAAAAACTAAACCTTTTCTTTCAAACCTTTAAGCCACCTATTGATTTTAGGCAAAGTGAATACTCAAAATGTGATATAATTATGCAATCAAAAGAGATTCACTACCCTCTAAGAGACTCTACCCAAACTCATAAACTAAAAGACTTGTGAGGCAAAAGATAAAACAATAAAACACAAACTACCAAACAAAGTCTTCATGAGTTGGCTTTCTCTTCATCACTTGATGTTTGTTGAGCTTGAAACTTGATCAACACATTTGTAGCTTGTTCAAAACCTTTTGGCATTTATCAAAACATTCTTCATGGATCTTACAATCTCCCCCTTTTTGAAAATGACAAACATGTTTTGAAATTATGAAGTTCATTGAAGTTGTTGATGCTTGAACCATTTGATCACTTGGTGAGACTCTTGCTCCCCCTCAATTTATGCTTTTGACATTTGAAATCTAATTGAGATAAAAGCTTGATTCTCCCCCTATCTCCAACAACTTTGCTCAACCTATATAAAAACAACAAAACAAACCTTTCTCCAAACATACCATAATATTTCTCCCCTTTTTCAAAACATCATATTTCTCCCCCTTTGGCATTATCAAAAAGAAATATATACCAATTGAAATATAAGATCTAAGCCAAAATAGAGAGATTAATAAGATATAACAACCAAAGTATAATAATCATCTAATGATTACTCAATGATATCAATTATAACAAATTGTATACCAATAGCATGATACCAATTGTAAAACAATTGTAAGAATTTGATACCAATAGTATTTTCTCAATAGTATAAACATGATGAGCATTTTATTTCCCATTTTTCCTTGCATTATTTTACTCCTATTATTGATACTTGTTGCCTATTTGACATTGTTTAGCTTGATTTAGTGATTTAGAGTTTATTGGACTATTATTCTGAATATTGTTTAATTTGGGATTATTTAGCCTAATTAATTCTATTTCTATTTTCAGGTCATATTTGGCACAAGGGCTTTTTGGACATTTTGGGAATGAAGATTTAATTTTGGAAGAGAAGATATATGATGAAGTGAAGATTGTAATCTATCTTTAGGATTAGTTGAGATTTAGTTATATCTTTTAAGATTTAGATTTTATCTATAAGATATTTTTAGATTTAATTTAGAGATAAGCTTTCCTTAGGATTTGGGCCCATGATTTAGGCCCGTTTTGTGATTTAAAAAAGCCAAATTCGTGTAAACCCTGGAGAGACCTTCCATTCACGTTTTTTTACATTCTCTCTCATAGAGAAGGCTTAGTTTTGCTCTCCAAGCTTGTGGTGGCTGCTAGGGTTTCTCTCTCTTCTCTTTTCTACACGTTTTTGGTATTTTTCTTCATGGAAGGCTAAACTCTTAGGTTAAATCCCTTTGGTAATGTATCACATACTCTTGAGGTTTTGTTCTTAATGCTATTTCATTTTTATTCACTGTTTTCATGCTTATTGATATGTTATGGTTCGCTTAGTTCCATTCTATAGAGATAATCCATGTGTATGAATGCTTAATTTATGCAAACTCGTAAAAACTCCATGCTTTGGCTTTTAATGCTTAATTAGAGGTTTGGGTTTTGGGGTGAGAATTGAATTTTCGCTTAGTATTTAATTCTCACGAGTTGGACAGTGAAGAGGAAAGAAATTGATCTTTTGTGACCGATGATAGAGTTGTGAACGCGAGCCAAAGGGGTTTATCCGCTTTTCCTTATCTGTTTCTTCGTTTTGACTTAATTCTGTTTTGATTTCAATTATTCAATATTCAATACAAAAAAAAAAACCCCTTGTTTTCTATGCATACTATGTGTTCGACCTTTTGCTTGATAAGATATTCCTTGGGAGACGACCTAGGAGTCACTTCCTAGTACTATACTTAAACTGTTTTTTATTTGTATCGGGTACGGCCTCGATCAAATTTGGCGCCGTTGCCGGGGAATATCGGTTCTTGCCAAAGGTCATTAGTAGTTAGTTAGTGTCGTAGTTAGTATAGTTATTATAGTGTGTCGTGTCTGATTCAGGGTCTAGTAGTCAATTCTGATAACCGGTTGAAGTTGCACTGTTTGCTGTTTTGCTATTTTGTTGCAATTAGTGTATTTGATTGATTCTGTGGTTGCTAGTTCACATAGTTGTGGGTGGAATTTTTGCACGAAAATTTATATCCACACTACTTTTATCATATAAAAAGGTTTTGAGACACCACGATCACTCAGATCATCATTGGTTGTGAGTTCCAGAAAAATTTTCTAAGTTTTAGCAGCACTTTCTTCAAATTGTCGCAACTTTTGACCCGTAACTCGGAATTTGACGAATTTTATATCAAATCGAAGGGAATTTTCTGAATAATCTGATTTTTCTCACTTTGTCAGAAAACTCCTTCGTCTGGATCCTGAAAAAGCCGTTTTACTATTTCTTTTTTATTTTACAAGTTTTATTTTCTTAGGTTTTGGTCTCTGATTTAATTGTTTGACTTGGTTCCCTTTTGAATTTTGTCCTCAAACTTTTTGTGGTATGTTTTAAAAAAATAAAGAAAAAATTTTAAAAAATAAAAAATTTTGTTGCCTATTTTGGTCATGTATATTAGTGACAGTTTGCTATCCTTAATGGTGTTCTGTTCAGTACATGACTAGGGGCAACCCAAGCTACTTTCATCCATATAACCCTGAAATTGATAGAACTTATCACAGACTAGTTAGACAAAATAGGAACCAGTCCATAGGTAGTGAGTCTATTGAGTCTTTACATAGTGAGTCTGCTTCTTTTTCTTCTATTCCTATAAATTCTGATTCTTATTCTGATTATTCTGAAAATATGGCTCAACCTCCACCACGTGAGAGGACATTGAGGGAGCTGGCTGCACCTGATTTCACTATTGAAGATTTGTGCATCCAGTATCCCGATGACCCGTATGAGCTAAGGTCTGGACTAATTCATTTGTTGCCCAAGTTTAATGGTCTTGCAGGTGAGGATCCTCATAAACATCTCAAGCAGTTCCATATTGTCTGTGCTACTATGAAACCACATGATGTGCAAGAGGATCATGTTTGTCTTAAGGCATTCCCACACTCCCCAGAGGGGCTAGCCAAGGATTGGTTGTACGATCTGGCCCCTAGTTCTATCACAGTCTGGGATGACCTGAAGAGGGCATTTTTGGAGAAATTCTTCCCTGCATGCAGAACAACAGCAATCCGAAAGGATATATCAGGCATCAGGCAACAAAGTGGAGAAAGTCTCTATGAGTATTGGGAGAGATTCAAGAGACTGTGTGCGAGCTGCCCCCACCATCAGATCTCAGAGCAGTTGCTTATTCAATATTTCTATGAAGGTCTCAACCTCATGGAGAGAAACATGCTTGATGCTGCCAGTGGTGGTGCCCTAGGAGACATGACACCTTTAGAAGTCAGAGTCAAGATTGAGAAGATGGCTTCCAATTGTCAACAATTCCATGCAAGGGGCAACAGCGATGCAATCATAGTGAGAGGAGTGAATGATGTTGGCACAAGTTCTGGTAAGGTTGAGAAGCTTGAACAGAAGATAGATTCACTTACAACTTTGGTCACTCAATTGGCCATCAACCAGAAGAAGTTGTCTCTGCCTGCTAGATTATGTGGCATATGCACATCCGCTGAGCACCCCACAGATGCATGTCCTTCTGTGCAGCAGCAGCAGCCCACGACTGGTGCTGACCAACTTGAGGCATATGCCGCCAACATCTTCAACAGTAGAAACCAGCAGCCACAGAACTTTGATCTCTCTACCAACAGATACAACCCTGGTTGGAGGAACCATCCCAACCTGAGATGGTCTGATCAGCAACCTTCACAGGTTCAATTTCAGAACAATTCTAGACCACCATATGTACCTCCTCCAGTCCAGCAACAGAGACAACAACAGGCTAATTCTGCACCACCAGCTCCTAGTACTGAGCAGCAGCCTTCATTGGAAGAGCTGATGAAACAGATGACCATGCAAAATATCCAATTCCAACAGGAAACTAGAGCATCCATTCAAAGACAAGAGGCCTCCATTCAATCTTTGACCAATCAGATGGGACAGATGGCAACAGCACTCAACACTATGCAATCTCAGAATTCTAACAAGTTGCCATCCCAAACAGTGATCAATCCAAACCAGAATGTGAATGTCATTAGTCTAAGGTCAGGGAAGCAGATTGAATCTGACCTCAACAAAGATGATCTAGTTTCACCCAACAAGAAGACCCAAATGGTCGAGGAGAGTGAGCACACAAGTACCAGAAAATCCCATCCAGCTCAGCCTTCCTCAAGCACAACACCTGCTGCTGCCCAACAACCACCCCCCATTCCTCTTCCTTTCCCACCAAGGGGGGTGACTCAAAGCAAGAAAATGGAAGAGATTGACAAAGAGATACTTGACACATTCAGGAAGGTGGAAGTCAACATACCCCTTCTTGATGCAATCAAGCAAATTCCAAGGTATGCAAAGTTCTTGAAGGATCTATGCACACACAAACGGAAGCTCAAGGGCAATGAGAGGATCAACATGGGAAGAAATGTCTCTGCTCTTATAGGTAAACCCGTCCCTCATATTCCTGAAAAGTGTAAGGATCCTGGAACTTTCTCTGTGCCTTGTATCATAGGTAATACTAAATTTGAGAATGCTTTGCTAGATTTAGGAGCATCTATTAATGTTATGCCTATGTCTGTTTTCAAGTCTCTTTCACTTGGACCTCTTCAACCTACGGGTGTGGTTATTCACTTGGCAAATAGATCTACTGCCTACCCCGCAGGTTTGATAGAGGATGTCCTGGTTCGGGTTGAAGAGCTTATCTTTCCTGCTGATTTTTATATTCTTGATATGGAAGAGGACACCTCTCGTAGTGCTGTCCCTATCATATTAGGGAGACCATTTTTGAAAACAGCCCGAACCAAGATAGATGTGCATGCAGGTACACTTTCCATGGAATTTGATGACAGTGTGGTTCGATTCAATATTTTTGATGCTATGAAACATTTTTATGATGACCACTCTGTTTTTCATGTTGACTTGATTGATGATCTGATTGATGAGCATGTTCTAGACTTTTTGCATGATTATGATTTGCCATCTTTCACTAGCTCATTTACTTGTTCTGCATGTTCTGATTCCGAAATGTGCACTGCATGCATTGAAATTGACCAGTTTTTAAATTCTGCTACTGCATCTGTTGATTCATATGATATAGATTCAGATCATGCTAACCCCATTTCTGTTTTGCATGAGTCTAATTCACTTGTTCAGGTGCAGGCGGCAGAATCCAATTCTGCTGCTCCTTTAGTTCCATCTGTGATGCAGGCACCTTTATTGGACCTGAAGCCCCTTCCTCCTCATCTCAAATATGCTTACTTGGAGGCTGAGTAGAAACTTTCAGTGATCATCTCTACCTCCCTTTCTGTTGATCAAGAGAAGAAGCTGCTGGATGTGATTAGAGCAAACAAAAGGGCAATAGGATGGACTTTGGCAGACATACCTGGTATTAGCCCCTCCATGTGCATGCATCGGATTTTATTGGAAGATGGGGCTAAACCAGTGAGACAACCCCAGAGACGGTTGAACCCCCAGATTCTTGATGTGGTGAAGAAAGAGGTCACCAAGCTGCTGCAAGCTGGCATTATCTACCCCATTTCAGACAGCACTTGGGTAAGCCCGGTTCAAGTAGTTCCCAAGAAGTCTGGGGTGACAGTTGTCAAAAATGAGAAGGATGAGCTGATTCCCACTAGAGTGCAGAACAGTTGGAGAGTCTGCATTGATTATAGGAAGCTCAACCAGGCGACCCGCAAGGATCACTTTCCTCTTCCCTTCATTGATCAGATGTTGGAGCGCCTGGCAGGTAAATCTCACTATTGCTTCTTAGATGGTTTCTCTGGTTATTTCCAAATCTGTATTGCACCAGAGGACCAACATAAGACTACATTTACCTGTCCTTTTGGTACATTTGCTTATAGGAAGATGTCTTTTGGCCTATGCAATGCTCCTGGCACTTTTCAAAGATGTATGATGAGTATTTTTAATGACTTACTTGAGCATTGCATAGAGGTCTTCATGGATGATTTTAGTGTATATGGTTCCTCTTTTGATGCATGTCTTGATAGTTTGTCTAAGGTGCTTAATAGGTGCATTGAGACTAACCTTGTCTTGAATTTTGAAAAATGTCATTTTATGGTAGAACAAGGCATAGTCTTAGGGCACATTATTTCGCATAAGGGCATAGAGGTTGACCCTGCTAAGCTGCATGTAATATCACATTTGCCTTACCCCTCTTGCGTGCGAGAGGTGCGTTCTTTTCTTGGCCATGCAGGTTTCTATCGCAGGTTTATTCAGAACTTTAGCAAGATAGCCCTTCCACTATCCAACTTGCTTCAAAAGGATACCACATTTGAGTTTGGAGACCAATGCAAGAAGGCATTTGATGAGCTAAAGAGAGCACTCACCACCACTCCCATCATCCAACCACCTGACTGGACCCTCCCATTTGAGCTCATGACCGATGCCTCGAATTATGCTTTGGGAGCAGTTCTCTCCCAAAGGGTTGGTAAGATGTCTCATGTGATTTATTATGCATCTAGGACTTTAGATTCAGCACAAGTTAATTACACCACAACTGAAAAAGAGCTGTTAGCCATTGTCTTTGCACTTGATAAGTTTAGATCATATCTGTTAGGTTCTAAGGTTGTGGTGTATACTGATCATGCTGCTCTGAAGTATCTTTTGAAAAAGACAGATTCCAAACCTAGGTTGATTAGATGGATGTTGCTCCTCCAGGAGTTTGATCTTGAGATTCAGGATCGGAGTGGTGCACATAACCTTGTCGAAGACCACTTGAGTAGAATAGAGAGAGAGGAGGATGCATTTCCTATCCGGGATGACTTCCCGGATGAGCAGCTTTTAGTTTTGCATGTTTCACATCCCCCTCCCCTTACTCCTTGGTTTGCTGATATTGTAAATTATATAGTTGCATCTGTTTTTCCACCCTTGGCATCCAAAGCTCAAAGAGACAAATTGAAGAGCGATGCCAAGTATTATGTATGGGATGACCCCTATTTGTGGCGTTTTTGCAGTGATCAGGTCATTCGCAGGTGCATTCCAGACCAGGAGATCCAATCGGTTCTCCAATTTTGCCATGCTTCACCAGTTGGAGGCCACCTTGGCACTCAAAGGACAGCACGAAAGGTGCTGGATTCTGGATTTTATTGGCCTACCATCTTCAAGGATGCAAGCAAAATCTGCAGCTCATGTGAGCAATGTCAAAGGGCAGGAGGCACCCTATCTTGGAGGCAACAGATGCCGCAACAACCTATGTTGTTCTGTGAGGTGTTTGATGTCTGGGGTATAGATTTCATGGGCCCCTTTCCTGTTTCTTTTGGTTTTTATTATATCTTACTTGCTGTGGATTATGTATCCAAATGGGTGGAAGCTAAGGCCACCAGGACTAATGATGCTCAAGTTGTTGAAGATTTTGTCAGGTCTAATATCCTTTGCAGGTTTGGCATACCTAGAGCCATAGTCAGTGATCAAGGCACACACTTCTGCAATAGATCCATGCAAGCTTTGCTCAAGAAGTATGGGGTTGTGCACAAAGTTTCTACACCATATCACCCCCAAACCAATGGGCAAGCTGAGATTTCAAACAGAGAGATCAAGCGGATTTTGGAGAAGATGGTGAAGCCTAATAGAAAGGATTGGAGCACACGATTGGAGGATGCTCTATGGGCCCATCGGACTGCTTACAAGGCACCCATAGGGATGTCACCTTATCGGGTTGTTTTTGGTACGGCGTGCCACCTGCCTGTGGAGATAGAGCACCATGCATATTGGGCTGTGAAGCAATGTAACTTAGCTCTTGATCAAGCGGGTGAGGAGAGGAAGCTGCAGTTGAGTGAGCTAGATGAGATCCGTTTGGAGGCCTATGAGAATTCCAAGTTCTACAAAGAGAAGACCAAGAAGCTCCATGATAGCTCAATTTGCAGAGAGGAGTTCTTGGTTGGTCAAAAAGTGTTGCTCTACAACTCTAGGCTTGGAATCATGAGTGGAAAGCTCCGCTCTAAATGGATTGGACCGTTTGTAGTCACCCAGGTGTTTCCTTATGGCACTGTGGAGATCAAGAGTGAGTCCACAGACAAGAGCTTCAAAGTCAATGGCCACCGACTCAAGCCTTTCCTAACCTCTCATACTTTGGATGATGCACCTGTGGAGGAGGCCTCATTGGTCGACCCCATTTTTGACCCACCATGATTTAGGGAGTCTTCTTTTCTCCTTCTTTACTACTTTTATTCCACTTGTCTATAGCTATCTGATTCTGCTATTTGTTTTACATTGAGGACAATGTGTGATTTAAGTGTGGGGGGAGAGTAGTTTAGGTTGCATATTTTTGCTTTGATTTTTTAGGTTTTGCTAAGTTTTGGGCATTTTCTTGCATGTTTTTGCTTCATTTTAGTAGAGTCTTGGTATCTTGTGTCTGAATTCATGCATTTTTGTGTGTAAAGTTGCTTTTGATAATTAAGAGGTGGTAACACTGTGATAGAATTGTCCCTTTTGTGAGGATTTGAGCCTTAATTGTGGGTGGATTGCTATATATGCCACCTAATTTTTCTTTCATGTGTGATTGCACTCTGGATTACTTGCACTCTAGAACTTGACTTGACTCTTGTTGATACTTGATATTCCCATGCACATTTTGAAATGATTTAGGCATTGTTTTTTTTGAATAAGCCACTGGCCATATGAGCCTACCTTGAATGAATTTATCCTTTGATAGCCCCTTTGAGCCTTTATATCCCTTTTCTTTGTTCTTTAGCTCATTACAAGCCTATGACTGAAAAACCATGATTGTCCTAACCTTAGGGAATGTTGGAGCTTTGGAATTGTTTTGGGAATGGGTATTAAGTAAGCGAGGGTGCTTTGTTCTTCATCTCTTGTGAGTTCTGGGTTTTGCCTCTATGGTCGGTGAAGTAATTATGGCTTTATCTCATTATGCCATTTTTGTTGTTTCTTCTTTTCTTTCGTTCATGAAGTTCTGCAATGTAATGCAATTCAAAAAAAAAAAAAAGAAGAAGAAGAAGAAAAAAAATAAAAAGAAAAAAAGAAAAAAATGGAATAAAAGGTTGATTGAGGCATAGAGGATTGGAATTAGAGGTTGTTGTTATGTTTATCATTTCATTTTGGGGTGGATTGTGCTTATTTTTTTTACTTGTTCCCCATTGCTCCTCTATTCCCTGGGTTTTAGCTACATTTCCCATATTTTTATCCTACCCTGTCCTTGGCCCCATTACAACCCTGAAAAGACCTTTTGATCTTAATGTGCATGTGTATTGATTGTTGATGTTAGAGGCTTGTCAAGCTTATGGTTGTGTTTGTTTTTCATGATGTGCCTTGAGTGTAAACACTGATTAACCTTAAACACTTGAGTGTAAACACTATTGAGTGATCCTTGTGAGTTTCTATCATCTTTGTGACTACCCTCTTGATGTCATTGGTTTTCTTTGCATATTTGAAATAATTGGATGATGTTCATGAATGCCTTGATTCTTTGGTCCTTATTTTCTTCGTGTGCTCGATTTTGCCCATTTCTTTGCATTTCCTAGAATTCATTGTGAAGTATGTAATCTCTTAGGTTTGCATTCATTAGTTGTAGTAATCTTGTTACATGATTCACTTTGGTGCATATTGATTTTCTCAGTCCTAATTCTTAGTTTTGCCCAGGAGTGCAAAAGGATAAGTGTGGAGGTATTTGATGAGCATTTTATTTCCCATTTTTCCTTGCATTATTTTACTCCTATTATTGATACTTGTTGCCTATTTGACATTGTTTAGCTTGATTTAGTGATTTAGAGTTTATTGGACTATTATTCTGAATATTGTTTAATTTGGGATTATTTAGCCTAATTAATTCTATTTCTATTTTCAGGTCATATTTGGCACAAGGGCTTTTTGGACATTTTGGGAATGAAGATTTAATTTTGGAAGAGAAGATATATGATGAAGTGAAGATTGTAATCTATCTTTAGGATTAGTTGAGATTTAGTTATATCTTTTAAGATTTAGATTTTATCTATAAGATATTTTTAGATTTAATTTAGAGATAAGCTAAGGCCCATGATTTAGGCCCGTTTTGTGATTTAAAAAAGCCAAATTCGTGTAAACCCTGGAGAGACCTTCCATTCACGTTTTTTTACATTCTCTCTCATAGAGAAGGCTTAGTTTTGCTCTCCAAGCTTGTGGTGGCTGCTAGGGTTTCTCTCTCTTCTCTTTTCTACACGTTTTTGGTATTTTTCTTCATGGAAGGCTAAACTCTTAGGTTAAATCCCTTTGGTAATGTATCACATACTCTTGAGGTTTTGTTCTTAATGCTATTTCGTTTTTATTCACTGTTTTCATGCTTATTGATATGTTATGGTTCGCTTAGTTCCATTCTATAGAGATAATCCATGTGTATGAATGCTTAATTTATGCAAACTCGTAAAAACTCCATGCTTTGGCTTTTAATGCTTAATTAGAGGTTTGGGTTTTGGGGTGAGAATTGAATTTTCGCTTAGTATTTAATTCTCATGAGTTGGACAGTGAAGAGTAAAGAAATTGATCTTTTGTGACCGATGATAGAGTTGTGAACGCGAGCCAAAGGGGTTTATCCGCTTTTCCTTATCTGTTTCTTCGTTTTGACTTAATTCTGTTTTGATTTCAATTATTCAATATTCAATACAAAAAAAAAACCCCCTGTTTTCTATGCATACTATGTGTTCGACCTTTTGCTTGATAAGATATTCCTTGGGAGACGACCTAGGAGTCACTTCCTAGTACTATACTTAAACTGTTTTTTATTTGTATCGGGTACGGCCTCGATCAAAACAATATCACATTATAAGAAATAATACCAATTGAGAGAACTATGAGCAATATCCAACAAAATCAAATTGAATATATCAATTGTATAATATCGAATGTTACCAATTTGTAGGATTTTCTCCTTAATACCAATTGAAGAAGCAAATGAATGAATATCACATGAAAGTCCTTTTGCTCTTCAATCATACCTACAAAAACAATCATGCTTTGCTTTTTGGTATCCAAATGATTTTGGATCCATTTTTGTTAGTGTAGGGACTCTCACCCTTTTTCATCCAAACAAAATCTCCTTTAGGTATATCATGCACTGTAATATAACACACATTTGAAGTATGTCCATGAGTACCACAATAGAAACATGTTGGTGCATTTGAAAAATCAACTTTAGAAAAATCAACAACATTTCTATGAGATTTACTCTTAGCATTAGTATAACCCAAACCAAACTTGTTTGAATTTTCTCTTTGAAAATTTAACAATGTGCGCAATCTAATGTCACCATTTGTGAAACTTGCAAGCTTATTTTTCAAAATAGCATTTTCATCCTTAAGCAACTTGCAATCCTCACAATCAACCACAATATTCAATCTACTAGCACAATCACAAGAAGAACTAGCATATATAAGATCAAGAGTTTCATTTTCAAGATTAAGCTCATCAACTTGTTTTTCAAGATCTAAAATCTCTTGTTGATGTTTCAAAATGAGCTTCTTCCTTTCAATGTTTTTCAAAGCTAGTTTCTTAAATTGTTCATGCATTTCTTCATAAGCATTATACAATATTTCATACTTGGAAGAAATTTCGGATTTAGTAAGACTTACATCGCTTTCGTCGCTTTGTTCACTTGATTCATCATTTGAACTTTCTTCTTCATTTACTAGAGCTATCAAGTTGAGACAAGCGGCATCTTCATCATCCGAAGAACTATTCGGTGTACTTTTCTTATCTTCATCATCACTATTCCAAACTATGTATGCTCTTTTAGATTTTGAATTTTTCTTCTCTTTATCCTTCTTCTTGAGATACTTAGAGCATGAGTACTTGAGATGACCGGGCTTTCCACATTCATGGCAAACTATACCTTCTTTTGTAGTCTTTGTCTTGTAGTGTGGGGAATTCTTCTCTTTACTTTTGTCTTTGTTCAACCTTCCTTTTCTCCTTAGAATCTTATTGAACTTTCTTAGTAGAAGTTTCATCTCCTCTTCATCAATGTCCGAATCGGAATCTTCATTATCATCATTATCGGAACTCTCTTCCTTTTGATATGACCTTTGAGCTTTAAGAGCAATTCCCTTTCTTTCTTTGTTCTTGTCCGACTCTTCATGCATATGCAAACGTTCAAGCTCCATTTCATGTTCTTGAAGCTTTCCGAAAAGTGTTGCTAAGTCCATGGTGTCCAAGTCCTTTGATTCAACAATTGCGGTAACCTTGGGTTGTCATTCCCTACTTAGACATCTTAAAACTTTGTTAACAAGTTCACAATTCAAGAAAGTTTTACCAAGAGCAATGAGATGATTAACAATATGAGTAAAACGCTTTTGCATAAAACATATAGATTCATTAGGCAACATACGAAACAATTCATATTCATGCATCAAAGAATTTAATCTAGCACACCTAACTTCACTAGTGCCTTCATGTGTGACTTGCAAGGTGTCCCACATTTCTTTGGCATCACGACATTGGGAGACTCTAAAGAATTCATCATAAGATAGAACGGAGGTGATGATATTCTTAGCTTTTAAATCATATTGAATTTTCCTTTTATCATCATCGGTCCACTTATCTTTGGGAGTTAGTGTAAGCACACCTTCTACATCTTTTGAGGGAATATGAGGACCATTTTCAATGGCTTCCCAAATGTTCACATCTATAGCTTCTATAAAGATTCTCATCCTAATTTTCCAATAACCATAACCCTCTCCACCAAACATAGGAGGGTGATTTATTGAAGCACCTTCACCACCAAAAGGATTCGTAGAACCCATTGTAGTTTCTCAAGGATCTTAACGAAAAAGCTCTATGCTCGTGTCTTTCGACCGAGCTCTGATACCAATTGTGAGAACCTACAATCGGTGAGTGAAACAACTAGGAAACACTAGGAGAACACCTAGAAGGGGGGTTGAATAGGTGTTAGATAAACCTTGAAAGATTTTCGAAAGAAACAAATCAAAACGATTAAAACAAATGATTTTCACAAAAATTCTTTAGCCTTAATCGATTATTGACATGAACTAATCGATTAATGCCTCTGTTAATGGATTAATCACTTTTCAATCAAATACGAAAATCAATCAATTAACACATATGATCAGAGATAAAGCGGAATTGATTAACACCAATATTCTTATTGATTACCTAGGTTATGAAAAATGATTTTCCCCAAATCAATTTTGCACAATTAAGATTCAATTCAATCAATTATGAAAAATCACTTTTTCTAGGTTTTTCAACCAAGAACACAATTAATAACAAGAACACAATTAAAAGTGAGAACTTTGATCTTGAGAAAGTGAGAGAGAATAGAGTGGCTTTGATTCTTTGTAAAATTGATTATCAAAATGATGGAATATGATCACAAAGGTTAGGAATAGGTTTATATAGAATACCCAAAAGTTAGGAATGGTTAAAAGTGCTTTTGAGAAGTGAAAAACTCATTTAAAAACAATAACAGCTCGTGTTACTCGAGTAGCCAAGTCCTTACTCGAGTAACAAGTGTAATCAGTGTTCACTACTCGAGTAATCTGAGTTACTACTCGAGTATTTACGCAAAGCTTCAAAATTCTACTCGAGTAATCAGAACCTTAATCGAGTATTTGCGCAAGACTGCAAAATTCAACTCGAGTAAACAAGTGACTAATTGAGTAGTCAGTTCAAAAAACACTTAAAAACTTGTTTTCTCAAAAACTAAACCTTTTCTTTCAAACCTTTAAGCCACCTATTGATTTTAGGCAAAGTGAATACTCAAAATGTGATATAATCATGCAATCAAAAGAGATTCACTACCCTCTAAGAGACTCTACCCAAACTCATAAACTAAAAGACTTGTGAGGCAAAAGATAAAACAATAAAACACAAAGTACCAAACAAAGTCTTCATGAGTTGGCTTTCTCTTCATCACTTGATGTTTGTTGTTGCTTGTTGAGCTTGAAACTTGATCAACACATTTGTAGCTTGTTCAAAACCTTTTGGCATTTATCAAAACATTCTTCATGGATCTTACAAAAAAGACTTCATGCATGAAGAATTTATGCTTTTAATTATTAAATGACTTGATGCATGTTAACTTTAGGACTTGATTTGTGAAAATCTTGAATAAAAACCTTGTCTTTTTATGATAATAATATAATAAAAAAATAAAATAATGTTGAGTCTTGCATGCTGAAATTTTAAGTAGATGATGATATTTGGAGGTAAAAAATTCGGTCATGCTTTGGTTTGAGAAGGATAAAATAATTTTGCTGGATTTGAACTTAGATGATGATGAGATTAATACACATGATGTCATTGATGCTTTAGAATCTCTAAAAAGTTGTAGACTTAGGAGAAAGAGAACCATGCATGCAAATGATTTTCATGACTAGGAATCTTATCATTAGGATGATATAATTTTGTTGTATGTATATGATGGTTGTTTGTTGTTTTTAATGATAGTAAATAAATTAATTATTTGATGCTATTTATGTTGTTTAATTCGGTTCTAATAGAGGAAAATAGAAAATTTGGTTTATATTATTTTGTGTGTATGTTCGGCCTTAGTATGCTAAATAAGGAAGATTAGTTTAATTAAAGTAGTATTTGGTGATTAGATAAGTGTTTGTTTGCAATGAAATGATTTTTTTGGTTAATGATAAAATAAATTATGGACTTAATCAAATTAATTATGAAATTTTATAATGAGTTTATAATGCTGTCCAAGTTTTTTATTTTGTAACATTAAAGTCTTAAAAATAATAGAAAAGTGTTTTACTTTGTGGTTTTGAGTATAAAGTTTGTATATGAGTATTCTTGGAAAAATTAAATTGTAAATGATGATTTTTTTTATTCTTATTCTTTGCTGTCCAGAATTTGTAATTAAAGTGTTTCTATTTCTAAAGTGTTTTCAATTGATAAAAAGTAAAAGCTTTAAGTACCCTTTGTTATTATAAAAGCTAGTTTGAAAAATAATGATTTTTCGGTGTTTTTAAGTTGAAAAGTGTGGCTAGTTTAGAAATGGTATTCAATGTGTTGATTTGCATTGATCAGGTATTGTTTAAATACAAGAGGTAAGGTACAATCAAGATCCTATAATTTTGCTAATTGAGACAAATACTTTCCTAGACTAACGCTGATGCATGATTACAGTAATTATTGTGATATTACACAAATAAGGAAAGATAATATATGCTGTCTATAGCTAGGATCAAGGATCATAATGCATAGGATAGTTGACTTTGTCTAACTCCCCCTCTCAAACTGGTGGTGACATGGTCATGCCAAGTTTGTCTCGTAACAAGTTGAATCTTGTATGAGTGAGAGGTTTAGTCAGACAGTCAGCAATCTGAGCATTGGTAGTTTTAGTTCTGTTAGTAATTATCTAACCCAAGCTACTTCTGCTGCAAGATCAGCCAAGGCTCTGTGTTTTGATTCTGTGCTTGATCGTGACACTACCTTTTGTTTTCTTGAAGACCAAGAAACTAGAGTTTCACCAAGAAACACACGTTATCCTGCCATGGATTTTTTGTCATCAGTACTAGTTGCCCAATCTGCATCAGAATACCCCATTATGTCAAGATCATTTGAGGGCTTTATGTGCAGACATAGGTTCATTGTGCCTTGGATATATCGTAGTATTCTTTTTATTCCTTGCCAGTGATTCGTGGTAGGTGTGCTCATGTATTGACTGAGTTTGTTGACAGCAAACACAATGTCTGGCCTTGTGTTGGTCAAATATTGCAGTGCACCTATGGCTTGTCTGTACAAAGTAGCATTGGTCATTGGTTCCCCTTCTATAGTGAATTGTCTACCAACCACCATTGGTGTTGGACAGGCTGAAACTGTCTCCATGTTGAACTTCTTCAGTATATCTTTTATGTACTTTGTTTGCCTCAGGTACATTCCACTGTCATTCCTGTGTACTTCAATGCTAAGAAAGTAGTGTATATTTCCTAAATCTTTCGATGAGAAAGCAACATTAAGTTGATTGATGAATGTTTCTAAGTACTGGTGGTTGCTTCCTGTTACAATGATGTCATCAACATAGATAAGAAGGAAAGTGATGTGATTTGTACCTCTAAGAATGAATAGAGATGAGTCACTTTTGGTGTTTTGAAAACCCCATTTTAGTAGAGTGTCTCTTAGACTATCAAACCAAGCCCTTGGTGCCTGCTTTAAACAATATATGGCCTTGGACAGTCTGCATATGTAATTAGGTTTGGTTGAGTCTATGTAGCCTTCAGGTTGATGCATAAATACTGTTTCCTTCAGGTTGCCGTTTAAGAAAGCATTATTTATGTCAAGTTTCCCAAAACCCCAATTGAAATGTACTGCAATGGCTAAGATAATTCTAACAGAGCTGAACTTGACCACAGGACTGAAAGTTTCATCAAAGTTTATGCCTGTAGTTTGCTGAAAACCTCTTGCAACAAGTCTTGCTTTTCTTCTTTCAATTGAACCATCTGCTTTATACTTGGTTTTGAAGATCCATTTTGAGTCTATGATGTCTTCTTGACCCTTGAATGGTACTAATGTCCAAGTTTGATTAGACATTAGGGCCTTGAATTCTACATCCATGGCTTCTTTCCATTCCGGCTTGATTAGTGCTTCCTTGACACTCCTTGTTTCTTTGTCATCTTCACGAGCCTCTGTCAATCCTATGTATGGTTGCTTAGGCTTGTGAATTCCAGCTTTGCTTCTGGTCAACATCCAATGAGTGTTGGTGTTGGCTTGGTTGCTTTCAGTTTCAATTTGCCTGCTGCTCTCTACTGATTCTGCTGATGTTGAACTATCTTCTTCACTTTCTCTTGATGTATTGTTATCAACAAAAGATTCACCAAGACCTCCTTCATTTGTATCATTGCTGGCAGGACTAACACTTGAATTTTCTTCCTGATTACTTGTGGCATTGCTGTCTGGTTCAAGAGTATTGTTTATAGTGGTACCTGCAGAGTAATTAGGAAGCAAAACTGATGTAGTTTCAGTCAATTCTTTTAAAGGATTTCTTGTGTCAATGAAACCTTCATGGAAAGGGAAGTGATTCTCATTGAAGATCACATGTATTGAGATGAAAATTCTCCCATGAGAGTTAATGCATTTGTATCCTTTGTGTGAATTACTGTAGCCTAGAAACACACACCTAGTTGTATGAAACTAAAGTTTATTTTGATTGTATAGTTTGAGGCAAGGGTAACAGGCACAACCATATGGTTTTAAGTTTTCATAATCAGGTTCTTCCTTGTAGATCAGAGAGTATGGACTTTTGTTTGGATTTATTGATGATTGTAGTCTATTGATTAGGTAAACAATAGTTGAGAAGGCTTCCCACCAGTAGTGTCGGGGCATTTTGGCTTGTGCTAACAGGGTTAGTCCAAGTTCAGTAATATGTCTGTGTTTTCTTTCAGCCCTGCCATTTTGCTGAGAGGTGTATGGACAAGACATTCTAAATACAATTCCTGATTCTGAGGCAATCTTTTAGACAGGTTTATATTCACCACCTCCATCACATTGAATGACTTTAATTTTAGTGTTAAACTGATTTTCAACCATAGCTTTGAACTGAGTGAAGGCATGTATAGTTCCTGATTTTTGTTTTAAGGGAAAAATCCATGTGAATCTACTGAAATCATCAATAAAGTGAACATAATATTTGAAACCAGATGGAGACAAAATTGGGGCAGGACCCCAAACATCAGTATGAATCAAATCTAAAATTTCCTTTGCATGTGAGGAAGAGTTTTTGAAAGGCAACATATGCAATTTTCCAAATTGACAAGCTTCACAGAATGTGAATGAGTCACTAGATGATGTTTTCACATTGCATTCCTTCAAGACCTTTTCCAGAACTTTATTGTTGGGGTGTCCAAGTTTCCTATGCCAATTTTCTTTAAGAGACATGTAGACATAAGAGTCTTTATTGTCACATAGTTGATATAAGCCATTTTTAAGTTCTCCCCTTAGAAGTGCCTTCCCCATCAGTTTGTCCTTCACAAAGCAACAATTTTCATCAAACTCAACAACTATATTGTTGTCAGCAGTCAACTTTGAAATACTTAGTAAATTTTTGGTGATTTTTGGAACATAAAGTACATCATGCAGATTTAGATTATTCAATTTGGTTGATCCTGAAGCCATTACTTTCAGTCTTTTACCATTACCAACTAGTAAAGAATTCGTACCATTGTTTTCACCAAGTTCCTGAATTTTGTCACTTTGATGAGTCACATGGTTGCTGGCTCCACTGTCAAAGTACCATTCATAGTCTTGACCTTGATAAGGTGAAGCAATGAATGCACTGTGTGTTCCTTGTTTTTCACTTTCAGTAGAGTGAGTTTTTCCTGTATAGGACTTGTCAAATCGATAATAACATTGTATAGCAGTATGACCAATCCTTTTGCATACCTGGCATACTGGTTTTGACATTCTACCTCTTCCTCTGCCACCCCTCATGCCTCTGAAATTAGAGCCTCTCCAATCACCTTGGGATCCAAATTTGTTGCCTCTGAACTCATTTTTGGCAGCAAAGTTTGCAGAAGCATTCAGATTGAGGCTGCTAAAATTATTGATTTGTTCTAATCTGTTTTCAAAGGTTAACAATTGGGTTTGCAATTCAACCCAACTAATGTCAATTTGGTCAGACAGCTTGACTACTACTGGATTGTAATCAGAGTCCAAACCATTTAGTATCTGAATCGTCAGATCAGAGTTAGAAATTGGTGAACCTGCCACCTTTCACTTATCTGCAAGGTTTTTCATCTTGCCAAGATATTGCTCCATCTTCATGTCTCCTTTCCGTGTGTTGTGAAATTCTGATTTCAGGTAGATGATTCTGGATCTGGTGTGTGCACCAGCAAGGCTTTGAGCTTCATCCCAAAGCTGTTTGGAGGTTTCACAATGTAGCAATTGAGTTGCAATGTCAATTGACATAGAATTCATCAGCCATCCTAGAATGGCTTGATCATGGGCTTGCCAATCCTCATAGCTAGGATTGATTTTCTTTGTTGTGTTGTCTGTAACAATGAATTGTTCTGGACATTCTATTGTCCCTAGCATATATGTAACACCCCGATTTGGCAACTTAAAAACTACAGTTACTTAAACAAAATATAGTGAAAATTTAGGCCATTTTTTTTAAAAAAACAAGTGTTACACAAGATGAGAACATTTAGGTTTTCAAAACATAGTTACATTTAAAGACTTATGTTCTCACATTACGTAAAACTTTTCAAGTTCCAAACCGAGATGTCACAAGACACCGCACTTTGAAACTCGTTTTCAAAACATCATTTAAAACATAGCCCGTTTACTTGTTCAAAACATTAGTGCTGATTAAAAACTTTTGTCGGGGTACAGTATGATAGAGCTAAGGTAACTAAGAACTTACAATGGAATACATTCCGCCAGGGGAATTCCTAGCTTCTAGTCATGCTCCCTAAGACTTGTCGTCTAACTCCGGATCTTGGCAGCCCAAACTCTCTAATTGCAAGTAGAGTCGTCCTCGTCTGTTGCCTCAGTGATCTCCTCCAGACACCATCCTCAGGGACAAACTTCTATGCTCCTCCTTACAGGGGTACAGAGGCATCGCTACACGCTACGTCATCTACCGGTTGCAATATCAGCAATTGCCGATACGACAACATGGTAGGAGAGAGTCGGTGTTCCGAACACTAACGGGTTGACCATACGGTCTCAGAGTAAACTCAACATAAAACCAGACAGATACTAGAACCGAAGAGTACAGCAGGAATAGGAAAATATAACTAAAACGGCATAACATAAACATTTAGTCTAAAGTAATCATAGCATCATCAACATACATAACAAGTTAAACACAAATATAGCAAGACATATAATGATGTCTAAAACATATCACAATTCAATGGCACACAAAGCATCATCGTTCTTCTCACATATTCCAGACTCATTACCATCTTTCTCAATCCTTCCGGAATTCACTTGTAACTTTCTTCTTAAAACCTTTCATCATATAACTCTCACAAATCTTGCTCCATACTTGATATCTTTAATATACTTCTCTTTTGTTTATTTGTGTTTCTTAAGTCTTTAGCGTTCCGGTTCGCTCAATGATGTGGGGGGTTCATCACTGAGGAAGTCACACACGTCTACATCTCCTCGGTCATCCACCCAACCTAGTCGGAAGCAAACAGGAGTACAGGACCTTTACCATGCGGGCACGACAGCTGTCTCACAAACAATTGGTCCCAGACCAGGAGGACTACAACCTCAAATCAATTCAATCATATCATTTCATTCATATCATATAATCAAGGCACGCTCATAGCGGCAATCTCAAATTCCCCGTTCCAGTCCCTCTCACTGTTCTAGATTTGCAATCTAGGGGCGACAGTATAATTCTAGTCTGCAGTGCAGAACTTACCACGACATTGGAACCAGTCCCTACTGTGACATTCCGTATTTTCCCAAAAAATATAAATAAGTTTTCATTAAAGAAGAATTTTGAAATATTGTTTTACAAAGGATTTTTAATGGATATTTTATTCGATTACGTAATCAGTTTTCGATTTTGGCGAACAAAGATTTTTAAGGAGTTCAAGCAAATGATTTTGTTGAGTTTGGAATAATTTTACCATTTGTGATTTTATTTGAGAAATGAATTTCTTTGTGCATTTTTATAGATTTAACCTAATTGATTTAAGAATTGATTAAAAAGAGTTTTGATTTCATATTGGGATCTTATGCTTTGAAATATGATTTGCTTGTGTTGTGACTCTGAGTGTTTGACTGTTTAAGGTTTTGATTAAGATTTTGTTGTCCTAGATTGATTCGTATGGCCTTATGATTTTAAGATGGAAAATTATTTTCTCTAAGTTTCAAAGAAATCAAAGTCCAATCGTCTTGATCTAGAATCGTTTCTAGAAACCCTAATTAGCATCCTAATCTTCGATTAAACCCTAATTGAGCTCTTAATCCTTGATTAAGAACTTAATCTCTTTCTTAAACCCTAAACCGTCGAGGTTAGTGAGCTAATCTAGAATTAGTTTTCGCTAAACCTATGCTAGCTTAGATTAAGTTTTTGATTAGCACCTTAATCCTTGATTAAGCCCTAATCACTAAGGATTAGTGGACTAAACTTAGATTAATTTTCCTAATCCTACCCTAATCACGATTAGAACCTAATTAGTGCCTTAAACCTAAATTAACTAACCTAGTCTACCTAAATGCCCTAGTGGCCGAATGCTAGGTGAGTAGCTTGGCCACCAAGCTCATTTACTTGGCCACCAAGTTGCATGCCAAATAGTCAAACTCATGACATCATATACATGACCAAAGCATGACCTAAGGAAAGGAAAAAGAAAAGAAATAGAAAAAGAAAAGAAGGGAGCCGTGGAAAGGAGGAAGGAAACTAAAACCAATAAATTGAAATCAAGCCCCCCATGCAAACCCTTGATGGAAAATAAGGAAAAGTAAAGAAGAATAAAAGAAGGACCAAACCGTGTAGGGAAGAGTGAGTTGTTTTCATTCTTTCATTCTTCCTTCTTCATTCATCATCCTTTCTTCTTTCTCTCATCAACACAAGCAACACCAACACACACCCACCAACACCATCAAAACCGTGAGAGTGAGACCAAGAGAGAGTGATCAAAACACACACACTTCATGTAGCTTCATTTCCTTCATTTCTTTCCAAGACCAAACACCTAACACTAAGAGCATCATCAAGCTCTTAGTGAGAAAGTGAGAGAAAGAGAGTGGCCGAACATAGAGAGAAGGAGAACTAACCCAAACCCTTCACAATCTAAGTGAAATCAAGCCAAGATAGTGAAAAAGAAAAGGAGAAAACCATGGACTAGGAAGAAGAATGGGTAAACCGTGAGGAGAGAGGAGAGAAATCGAAGAATTGGACTTGATTCTTTAAAGTTTTGATTAAGTAAGAATTTTATTTCATGATCTTAAAAGTTCTTAACCTACTTTCTTCAATTCATTTTCGGTTTTTCATGATCTCTTTCTAGAGCTTTGATTTTTGTTTGAAAAGTTAATGCATGTTTGTTTTCAAGTTAGATCTAATGTTTTCACTCTCATGCATGTTGGTTTTCAAGGAGGATCTAGTGTTTTGTTTACAAACAAGTTGATTTCTAAACTTGATCTTAAAGTTTTTGTTAAGAAAGTGTTTTCTCTCATGATCTTGAGTTTTCTTCTTGATTTCTTAAAAGTATTTTTGGAAAGAATTTGATTCTTGAGTTTTCATAAAGGATTTTTCAAAGATCTAGTATTTTTGTTTGCATGCATGTCAAAATCTATGTTTGAACTATGATGTGTTTGATGCTTGAGTTTTGATGTTAAGATCTTTGAGAATGATTGAGTTTTCTTGGTGATTCTCTTTATGTTGGCCACGGTTTGGGCTTGATCTTTAGGTTAGAAGTTTTGATGTTGGATTTTGTTATGTGCATGTGATTATCTTGAGATTCTAAGTATGATTTGGAAGTTTGAATCTTTAAGAAAACTCTTTTTAAGAAAACCATGGACAAGTCACGGTTTTGATGATGATGTGGTTAAAAGCTTGATTTTCTTTTGTTTGACTTCTTGCATGTCATGATCTTGAGATTTGATGATGCTTTAGATGAATGAATTTATGTGATGTTATGATCTTTATGTGCTAGCTACGGTTTTGCATACTTGATTGAAAAGATTAGAATTTTCTTAGGTCTAATTGATGAGTATGTGATTTCCATGAACTTATGTTGATCTTAAGTGTTTAATGTGAAATAAAAATTATTTAGAGGCTTGTGCATGCTCACAGTTTTATGTAGAAAATGCATGCTAGGATTGTGTTTTTATTTGCTTGATGAGTCATGTGAAATTGTTGTTGGATTTGGAGTTGTTTTAGAAGTCTTGAATCTTTGAAAATGTTAATGAAAAACCTAGCCAAGGTCACGGTTTGGACCTTATCCTTTGAGTTAAATTTTCTTGAGTGAATATGTGTTGAATTGTGTGTATGAGTGTATTTTTGATTCTCATAAAAATGAATGAATGAACAAATTTGTTGATTAAAGTTTATGCTGAAATTGTGAATATGTGTGAATTTAACCTTGGATAAATAACATGTGTGTATGTTCAATATTCTTGAAATTTCATCACTGTCTTAAGTATGATAAAATGAACCTCTCTGAATTTTTAAATGATTTTTGGAATTGATTTTCTATTTTTATAAGAGTAAACTTTATGAAAACAATTTTAAGAAAACAAGTTTTTCAGTTTAAAGAGAAACATAATTTTTGAACTTGTGCTACTCTAAATTGCTTTAAATTTTCATGGTAGCTCCTTAAACATGTCATGTGACTCTCTGTAAAATTTGAGGCGATCTGGAGTTGGTTTGATATTTTTACCAATTGAAAAACAGTGAACCGTTTGGTTCAGATTTTCCAGACTTAGTGACAAGTTTAATTGAAAAGGTATGACTTGAACAACTCCAAATAACCTGAAATTTTATGGGATGATCTTGATTGTGTAAGGAAGATTTATACCAATTTTCATGCAATTCGGAGTTGAAACACTATTTTTAATTATGGCATTTTGGCCTGAGGTCAGCAACAGTTCTACCTTGCTTTTTATGCAAAATCTGATTTGAAACCTAGCTTAAGATTGTTAAAATAACTTGGAAATTTTATATGATGAACTTTAGCATATATGTGTATGTTCTGGAAATTTTGAGAACTAAACAAATTGATTTGATATAGTTTTGGATTTTATCTTTTGTGCTTTCCGTAATTGAACAAAAGCTTTATTTAAATGTTTTCGACAAACATGAATTTTGTACTTCATTTCATGACTTGGCTGGATCTTTATGATGATCATAATGTCTTGAAATAATTGAATGAATGATTTCTTGATGATATGTTTAGACTATGCATGATTGAGTTTGCAAGATTGATTGTTTACGGTGTTTCGGTCTAGGCTACTAGTTTGAAATTATGATTTGAAAATGTGTTATGTGCTATGTGCCAATGGTTTGTTTCAAGTGGTTCATGTTAATTGGACTACCTTGTTTAAGTGTTATGTTTGAAAATAAATCATTTCAAATGATCATTTTAACATGGAGTGTTAAAGAGATTAAAGAACGATTTTTCGGTGTTTTCGAATCTTGGTTGTGGCTGTCCGGAATGGACCAACAACCAATTCATTTATTTATTCAAAGTGTTTATATGAGCATGATTCGGTTTTTATGTGCCTATATGTTTCATTACTTTGTTTGATTGAGAAATTGTTGATCAAAGTGTTTATTTGATTGTTTCAAGATGCTTAATTTGTTTATGGATTTAAATTGGTTTTAGACAATGGAAAATGAATCTAAGGCTTGGAATATGATGCTGTCCAGAGTTTTTATAAGTTGTATTTCTTATTTAAAAATGTTTTCAAAGTGAATTGAAGCTGAGTTTTAATATAAGATAAAGTTGGTTTGAAAAGTGCAACTTTACGATGTTTTCGGATTTTCTAAAAGAGTGTTTTATGGACTTGTATCTTTGCTGTCCCGATTTTATTTACATTGTTTTTCAATCCTGAAAATGTGTTTGATTGGTTTTAAAGTTTAAGTTTTAAGTGGTACGTGATTTAAGAAAAGTTGGATTTCAAAAATGACATTATTCGATGTTTTCGGGATCGAGCGAGCTGCTGTCCAAGACGGATCAGCAACTGATCCATTTATTTAAAATGATTTCATTGACTCCTTAAAATGATTTCAAAGTATTTAAAGTATAGTGAAATTTGGATTTTGATTTGAGAAAATCTTGACGTTTTACGATTTTCCGGCAAGAAGTGAAAAGAGTTTTTGAAAAACACGTTTTGGATTTTTAAGTATGACGATCATTTGGATAGACTAGTAACGTTAGTGTCTCCTATCTAGTATAAGGTGCGTATAAGTCAAGAAGCTAGAGCAGTTGACAGTTGGGAGGACCCGCAACGATTTCAGACGAGGTATTTGCTGGAGTTGAGGTGAGAGAGAAGCTTCCCTAAGACACCGTGGTATTTAGGTGATCTATTAGGACACTCCGTACTCTCTCAAATTCGGAGTAAGGGTCTATAGTAGCTAGTAGTATACCCGATAAATTGTGTGTTTTGTTTGTATCGCGGTATACGAAGATTCAGACCTTTACCATTACATGGTATTGATTGAATGCTATATTTGTTTATGTTGAGATATATTGTTGTTATATTGTCATTGCATGAACATAATGCATCATCCCGCGATATAAGATAAGAATATAAGAGATATAGAAAACTATAAGGAATTCCCCAATGATTAGAGCGAGACTCTAAGGGATGGAGCACGCAATGGAACTGGATGATGCTGATGCGCCGAGTACGTGGATCGAGCTGATGATGTGAATGTGACGATGAGGTTTTGAACATGAACGCAATGACTGTGGAACATTGATGAGAGTGTATCTACATGGTTGTAGCCATGTGTTGAATTGATTTCCATATGGTCGTAGCCATATGATGAGAGTGTATCTACATGGTTATAGCCATGTGTTGAATTGATTTCCATATGGTCGTAGCCATATGTTGAGAGTGTATCTACATGGTTGTAGCCATGTCTTGAGAATGTTTCCATATGGTCGTAGCCATATGTTGAGAATGATTCTGGATGGGTCGGAGCCCGTCAGACTTAGTGGTCGAGTCCCACAGAAGTATTCCGCATATGGTCGGAGCTGTATGGCGGAGATGACTTAGGATGGGTCGACGATTGAACGAATAAGTATAACCTCACGACTCGAAACCCTAACCCGAAGTAGTGGAGAGGAAGATACACCTGAATTACCCTTGTGGTGTTCAGCTGGATGATTGAGATAGGGGACGGTAATGACGGTGATTCGTCATAAGCCTTGGGAAGTCTGTCTAGGTGGGAAAAACCATAGGGGCCCTGGCTGAACCGGTCGGAGCTGGTCACTCAGTGGTGTGGACGAAGTACCACATGATCACTAGACAGAGGACTGACACCCCCTTGACCAAATCTTGTTCAGTGAGAGGGATGCTCGAACACGGCCGGATGTGCTTATTTCCCGGGCATTTTATGTATTCATTTGTTTTGCCATCCAGTAAAAGCCGGTGTGGTTAGAGATCCTGTACTCCTGATTGCTTCCGACTAGGTGGATGGATCCCGAGGAGATGTAGATGTAAGTTCCATGATGAATGTTTTGATAATGACAAAGTGTTTTGAACAAGCTACAAAGATGTTGATCAAGTTTCAAGTTCAACAAGCAACAACAAACATCAAGTGAAGAAGAGAGAACAAGCTCATGAAGACATAGTTTGAGTGTAATTGTAATTGTTTTATATTTTGCCTCTCAAGCTTCTTAGTCTTTTATTTTGATGAGTTTGGTTAGAGTTAATAGAGGGTAGTGAATCTCTATCAAGGTCATGATTAAATCATAATTTGAGTTTTCACTTAACCTAAAATCAATAGGTGACTTAAAGGTTTTAAAGGAAAGGTTTGGTTTTGAGAAAACAAGTTTTAATCAAGTTTCATCAGTGTCTAATCGATTAAGAACATTGTTAATCGATTACTAATCGATTAAGAAGGGATTTAATCGATTAAGTACTGCAGATCTGATTTTTAAAATACGATTTTCACTTCTCAAAATCAGTTTTCAAGTGCTACAACTTTTGTGTATTCTATATAAATCTTTTCCTAACCTTTGTGATTAATTAGAACACTTTTATAATCAATTTTACAAGAATCAAGCCACTCTATTCTCTCTCAATTTGAAAGATCAAAGCTTTCATATTTTCATATTCTTTGATCAAGAACCTTTGAATCTCTTGTGTGATTTGTCATAGCTATTGAATGAGATTCATAGGAGTGTCATTTTGTTTTCAATTGTGTTGTAATCTTTGCAAGAGGCAAGCCATCTACAACAAACAAGAAGACTTGGTGTGTCGATTATCATCAAGCAAATTTCTCATTGAAGAAGAAGTCTTGGTTGTGAATCAAGCAAAGTGAAGCCTTGGTGTGTGGATTATCATCAAGCAAGTGAAGACTTGTTGTGTGGATTATCAACAAGGGGTAGAGGTTAGATTAGAGAGAAGATCAATAGGATTACAAGGCAAGGGTGTGGAGTATCTCTTGTAGGCTAGCAAGAAGGGAGTCTTGTGAGGCATTTACTTGTAATTTGAGAACTCTAATTCCTCATAGTGAAGAATCTCTCTTGGTTGAAGAGGGTACTGGATGTAGCTTTCAAGTGGATGAAAGTGAACCAGGATAAATCACTGTGTCGTATCTCTAAACTCTTACTTTTTACATTCAAGTCATTGATTGTGTTCTTGGTTGAAAACCTAGAAAAAGAGTGATTTTCATAATTGATTGAATTGAATCTTTATTGTTCAAATTGATAAAGGAAAAAACATTTTCATAACTAGGATAATCAATAAGAATATAGGTGTTAATTGTTTCCGCTGAATCTCTGGTTATACGTGTGAATTGATTGATTTTCGTATGCGATTGAAAAGTGATTTTTCTGGTTTCTGATAGATCTAATCGATTAAGGACTTTCATAATCGATTAAGATACTTTGAGTTTTCTGATCTTAATCGATTAGAATTCAGATTAATCGATTAAGTGCTGACAAATTTACAAAAATCATTCGTTTTAATTGTTTCGATTTGTTTCATTCGAAAATATTTCAAGGTTTCTTAAACACCTATTCAACCCCCCCTTCTAGGTGTTCTCCTAGGGTTCCTTAGTTGTTTCAACCACCAATTGCGGTTTCCTCAATTGGTATCAGAGCTCGGTCGAAAGACACGAGCATAAGAGCTTTTTCGTAAAGATCCTTTAAGAAAATCGCAATGGGTTCCATGAATCCCTTTGGTGGTGAAGGTGCTTCGATAAGTCTTCCTCCACTCTTTAATGGTGAGGGATACGCTTATTGGAAAGTTAGAATGAAAATCTTTATCCAAGCCATAGATAGTGAAATTTGGAAAGTAGTTGAAAAAGGTCCTCATATCCCCTCTAGTTTAGTTGAAGGCGTAGTACATTTAATCCCCGAGGATAAGTGGAAGGATGATGATAGAAAGAAAGTTCAATATGATTATAAAGCAAATAATATCATTACCTCCGCTTTATCTTATGATGAGTTCTTTAGAGTTTCTCAATGTGCTAGTGCTAAGGAAATGTGGGACACTTTACAAGTGACTCATGAAGGAACTAGTGAGGTTAGGAGAGCTAGATTGAATGCTTTAATGCACGATTATGAATTGTTTCAAATGCTTCCAAATGAATCTATTAATGATATGCAAAAGAGTTTTACTCATATTATTAACCATTTACTTGCTCTTGGTAAGACTTTCTTACAAGGTGAACTTTCTAACAAAGTGTTGAGATGTTTAGACAGGAATTGGCAACCAAAAGTAACGGCTATTGTTGAATCTAAGAATTTGGATGCTATGGATCTAGCAACACTTTTCGGAAAGCTTCAAGAACATGAAATGGAGCTAGGACGTTTGCATATGAATGAAGAGTCGGATAAGAACAAAGGAAGAAAGGGACTTGCTCTTAAAGTTTTACAAGAAGAAAGAGAGTTCCGATGATGATGATGATAGTGAAGATTCCGATGCGGATGTTGATGAAAAAGAAATGAAACTTTTACTAAGGAAGTTTGACAAGTTTCTAAAGAGAAAAGGAAGGTTGAACAAAGACAAAGGTAAAGAGAAGGATTCCCCACACTACAAGACCAAGACATCAAAAGAAGGTGTAGTTTGCCATGAATGTGGAAAACCCGGACATCTCAAGTATTCATGCTCTAGGTATCTCAAGAAGAAGGAGAAAGAAAAGAAAAATTCAAAACACAAAAGGGCATATATAGTTTGGGATAGTGATGTAGATGAGAAGAAAAGCACATCGAGTAGTTCGTCGGATGATGAAGAAGTTGCTAATCTCAACTTGCTTGTTCAAGTATATGAAGAGGAAAGTTCAAATGATGAATCAAGTGAACAAAGCGAGGATAGCGATGTAAGTGATATTAAATCCGAAATTTCTTCTAAATATGAATTGTTATATAATGCTTATGAAGAAATGCATGAACAACTTGAAAAACTAGTTTTGAAAAACATTGAAAGAAAGAAGCTCATTTTGAAACATCAAAAAGAGATTTTAGAACTTCAAAAACAAGTTGATGAGCTTAATCTTGAAAATGAAACCCTTGATCTCATTTATGCTAGTTCTTCTTGTGATTGTGCTAGTAGATTGAATATTGTGGTTGATTGTGAGAATTGCAAGTTGCTTAAAGATGAAAATGCTATTTTGAAAAATAAGCTTGCAAGTTTCTCAAGTGGTGATATTAAATTGCGCACATTGTTAAATTTTCAAAGAGAAAATTCAAACAAGTTTGGTTTGGGTTATACTAATGCTAAGAGTAATTCTCATAGAAATGTTGTTGATTTTTCTAAAGTTGATTTCTCAAATGCACCAACATGTTTCTATTGTGGTACTCATGGACATACTTCAAATGTGTGTTATATTAAAGTGCATGGTATACCTAAAGGAGATTTTGTTTGGGTGAAAAAGGATGAAAGTCCCTACACTAACAAAAATGGATCCAAAACCATTTGGATACCAAAAAGCAAAGCATGATTGTTTTGTAGGTATGATTGAAGAGCAAAGGGCTTACAAATGTTGTTCATACATTTGCATCTTGAATTGGTATTACATTTGCATCTCAAGTGAATGTCCTACAAAGTGGTAAAATGATATTGTTGAATATTTACAATTGTTTAGTCTTCTCAATTGGTATAATTGAATTGTTCTCAAATAATATTACTTTTTATATTTCAATTGGTATCAATGTTGTGAAGAAATAAATGTGAATTTCTCTATTTTGGCTTAGTATTTTATATTTCAATTGGTATATATATTACTTTTTGATAATGCCAAAGGGGGAGAAATGGTATGTTTTGAAAAATGGGAGAAATGGTTGTTTTGGGAGAATGGTTGTTTTTGTTGTTTTTATGTAGGTTGAGCAAAGTTGTTGAAGATAGGGGGAGAATCAAGCTTCTATCAATTGGATTTCAAATGTAAATTGCATTGATTGAGGGGGAGCAAGTTTCTCACCAAGTATTCAAATAATTAAAGTGTCAACAACTTCAAACAACTTCAAAACATGTTTGTCATTTTCAAAAAGGGGGAGATTGTAAGTTCCATGATGAATGTTTTGATAATGACAAAGTGTTTTGAACAAGCTACAAAGATGTTGATCAAGTTTCAAGTTCAACAAGCAACAACAAACATCAAGTGAAGAAGAGTGAACAAGCTCATGAAGACATAGTTTGAGTGTAATTGTAATTGTTTTATATTTTGCCTCTCAAGCTTCTTAGTCTTTTATTTTGATGAGTTTGGTTAGAGTTAATAGAGGGTAGTGAATCTCTATCAAGGTCATGATTAAATCATAATTTGAGTTTTCACTTAACCTAAAATCAATAGGTGGCTTAAAGGTTTTAAAGGAAAGGTTTGGTTTTGAGAAAACAAGTTTTAATCAAGTTTCATCAGTGTCTAATCGATTAAGAACATTGTTAATCGATTACTAATCGATTAAGAAGGGATTTAATCGATTAAGTACTGCAGATCTGATTTTTAAAATACGATTTTCACTTCTCAAAATCAGTTTTCAAGTGCTACAACTTTTGTGTATTCTATATAAATCTTTTCCTAACCTTTGTGATTAATTAGAACACTTTTATAATCAATTTTACAAGAATCAAGCCACTCTATTCTCCCTCAATTTGAAAGATCAAAGCTGTCATATTTTCATATTCTTTGATCAAGAACCTTTGAATCTCTTGTGTGATTTGTCATAGCTATTGAATGAGATTCATAGGAGTGTCATTTTGTTTTCAATTGTGTTGTAATATTTGCAAGAGGCAAGCCATCTACAACAAACAAGAAGACTTGGTGTGTCGATTATCATCAAGCAAATTTCTCATTGAAGAAGAAGTCTTGGTTGTGAATCAAGCAAAGTGAAGCCTTGGTGTGTGGATTATCATCAAGCAAGTGAAGACTTGTTGTGTGGATTATCAACAAGGGGTAGAGGTTAGATTAGAGAGAAGATCAATAGGATTACAAGGCAAGGGTGTGGAGTATCTCTTGTAGGCTAGCAAGAAGGGAGTCTTGTGAGGCATTTACTTGTAATTTGAGAACTCTAATTCCTCATAGTGAAGAATCTCTCTTGGTTGAAGAGGGGACTGGATGTAGCTTTCAAGTGGATGAAAGTGAACCAGGATAAATCACTGTGTCGTATCTCTAAAGTCTTACTTTTTACATTCAAGTCATTGATTGTGTTCTTGGTTGAAAACCTAGAAAAAGAGTGATTTTCATAATTGATTGAATTGAATCTTTATTGTTCAAATTGTTGAGAAAATGCCTAAGCATGGGTAGTTTTGATGATTACAAAGTGCAAGTCAAGGCAAAAGTCCACAACATTGAAGCTTAGACTCAAGTTAGTCAAAAAGGGATTCTTATAAACTTGTAATGTTAAATTTACTTTTCTTAGAGTTCCTTAGGTGCTTAATGGTTAAGTCTAAGTTAGAATGAAGCTAAATCATAATCTAAAGAAAAATAGTATGCATGTTAAGTTACATCAAAAGTGGGTGATTTTCAAAAAATAAAAGAAAGTATTTTTTCAAAATGAAAATGAAAAGAAAGTGTTTTTCGAAATTAAAAGAAAGTGATTTTGAAAAATAAAAATAAAAATTATTAAGAAAATTTTTTTTAAATGTTTTTGAAGTCAAGAAAGTATTTTAAAAAAATAATAATAAATAAAAAATAAAAATAAAAATAAAAAATTGAAAAAGTGTATCTGATCAAATGTATCCGGATACATCCAAAAGTATCCGGATACTTTTTTTAAAACAACAGTCAAATTTTTGAAATCAAACACGATGTATCTGAATACTTTCAAAAGTATCCGGATACAAACAGTTAAAACTGTCATAAACATAGCCGTTTGCTGTCGTAACTGATATATATACGTTCCAAACGATTTCAAAACATGAGACAACGTTCTTACAACCTTCTAACACTTCTGAACTTTCTCCTAAACACGTTTTTACATAATTCTCAAGTGTTCTTCATGAATCAATTGCATTTTCACATATGATCAAGAAGAACATTCAAGTGTTGCATTGAATTTTCACAAATACCCACTTTGATATACACTTGCATTCATTCTCATTGATCTAGATTTTGATTCAGTACTAAAAGTGTTCTTAAGTAAGTTGCTAATCCACACAAGAAAGGTGCAAGTACCATTGATCTTCATTGGAGTTGTTCATCCACACAACGAGGTGTAAAGTGCCAACAACAAGACATTGACAAACGCAAATTGGTGAAAGGTTTTCATCAAGTATACTTTAAGGTTTCAAGTGGAATTGAAGAAGGTTTCTTCAAGCACAAGGTTCGCTGTGATTCGAGGAATTGTTTGCGAAGACACAAGTTCCAAAGAGGTTCTTTGGAGGGACTAGTCTAAGGGAAAGGTTTTCTCTTACACTACTTGTACTTACAATTCTTGTTCATAGTGAAGCAAATCTCCCATCTCAGAGAGGGAGGACTGGATTAGCATTAGTGTTCGTTAACACACTAATGTGAACCAGGATAAAATCCTTGTGTTCACTTCTCTTTCATTATCTATTTACAATTCCGCGTGCTTAATTTTCATATATTTAAGTATATGCGTTTTATATGTTTTTACTCTGATTATTTTAAAGGCCTTAGTAAGCGATAAATTTTTAATTGGTGAAGATTCGTACTCTTCGCCTATTCACCTCCTTTATAGGGAATATTACTACCCGCTTGTTTTCCAAAAAGTGGTATCAGAGCTCGGTCGGAAACGATCGAGCATAACTGCTTTTCCGTACGATCCTTAGTTTGGTAAACAATGGGTTCTAGTAATCCCTTTTGTGGTGAAGGTTCTTCCATTAATCGCCCCCCTATGTTTTCGGGCGAAGGTTACACCTATTGGAAGGTTAGGATGAAAATCTTCATTGAAGCAATAGATGTAGAAATTTGGGATGCTATAGAAAATGGCCCTTTTGTATCACAACATAAGCTAAATGACTCTGTCCTTGATAAGCCCAAGGGGAGTTGGAATGATGATGATAAGAAAAAAGTAAGTTATGATTTGAAAGGAAAAAATATCATTACATCTGCTCTCTCGTATGATGAATTTTTTAGGGTCTCTCTGTGTACTAGTGCGAAAGAGATGTGAGACACTTTACAAGTGACTCATGAAGGTACTAGTGAAGTCAAAAGGGCTAGACTAAATGCCCTCATGCATGAATATTAACTGTTTAGAATGTTTCCCAATGAACCAATTTCAAATATGCAAAAACGGTTTACACATATTATAAATCATTTACTTGCTCTTGGCAAAACTTTTATTGATGGTGAAATTATTAACAAAGTTTTGAGATGTTTAGACAGACAGTGGCAACCAAAGGTTACAGCAATAATGGAGTCAAAAGATCTAAGTGATATGGACCTAGCCACTTTGTTCGGAAAACTGCAAGAACACGAAATGGAATTGGGAAGGCTAAAAATGCATGAAGATTTGGACATGTGCAAAAATGATAGGGTTTCATTCAAGATGTTGCAGACTCTTGAAGAATTATCCAATGATGAAAATTCAGATTCCGATATCAACGATGAGACCATGGAGCTTTTAGTTAGTAAATTCAGCAAGTTCCTTAAGAATAGACAACAAAGAAGTCAAAATGAAGGAACTTCAAGAAAAAAGTCTCCAAAGGACAAAATTCAATGTCACGAATGTGATAATATAGGTCATGTGAAAATTGAATGTGCTGCATATCTCAAGAGAAAAGAGAATGACAAAAAGGAAAGCAAAGGATTCAAATCCAAGAAGGCTTATATTGTATGGAATTTTCCGGAAAATTCAGAGAAGCAAGATGCTAGCAGTTCAGATGAGGAGGAATTGGTTAATCACTTGTGCTTAATGGGAAAGTTTGATGAAGAAACTTCATCAAGCATAGAATCATCTGAGCCAATGAACTCCAAACGGGTAACATATTCTGACTCCGACTCTGATTCTGAAAATTCAACTTATAATGAACTATATGAATCTTATGTAGAAATGTATAAGGAATTAAGGAAGCTAGCTAAAATTAACATTGAAAGCAAGAGGATTATCTTGGAGTATGAAACTAAAATTTTAGAAATGCAAAAATTTATCGATGAACTTCAACTCCAAAATGAAACTCTTGATCTCATTTATTCAAATGCTTCCTGTAATTGTGAACTAAAGGATAATCCCATCGCCGAATGTGTAAGTTGCAAGCAATTTGAAAAGGAAGTACACGATTTAAAAGCTAAACTAGCAAGTTTCACTAAAGGTGATATGAACTTAAATAATTTAATTTCCAATCAAAGAGAAAATGCAAATAAGACTGGTTTGGGATATCGAAAACCCAAAAATTGCAATTACAACAAGTTGGTATCATTTTCAAATGTCAATTACTCTAAAACACCAACTTGCCATTATTGTGGAATTTTTGGGCATACTTCAAATACTTGTAATATTAAACTTAAAGGTATTCCAAATGGCTTATTTGTATGGATTAAGAAAGGGTTTGATCCTAATGCTAATCAATTAGGTACCCAAGTTACCTAAAACATGCAAGGTATTTTTGGCTTAACATTAAGGGGGAGTGAGGTCAAATGTTAAGGGGGAGAAGGTTTATAATTTTCTTGCCTATTTATATAACTCTCTTTTTGATTATGCCAAAAGGGGAGAAGGTATGTTGTTGACTTTTGCAGGTTGATTGAAGCTTCTTATTATTATCCAATTATCTAATGCACATACTAAGGGGGAGCACAAATCAACAAAGTTTGTCATCATAAAAAAGGGGGAGATTGTTGATAAAATGCCTAAGCATGGGTAGTTTTGATGATTACAAAGTGCAAGTCAAGGCAAAAGTCCACAACATTGAAGCTTAGACTCAAGTTAGTCAAAAAGGGATTCTTATAAACTTGTAATGTTAAATTTACTTTTCTTAGAGTTCCTTAGGTGCTTAATGGTTAAGTCTAAGTTAGAATGAAGCTAAATCATAATCTAAAGAAAAATAGTATGCATGTTAAGTTACATCAAAAGTGGGTGATTTTCAAAAAATAAAAGAAAGTATTTTTTCAAAATGAAAATGAAAAGAAAGTGTTTTTCGAAATTAAAAGAAAGTGATTTTGAAAAATAAAAATAAAAATTATTAAGAAAATTTTTTTTAAATGTTTTTGAAGTCAAGAAAGTATTTTCAAAAAAAAATAATAAATAAAAAATAAAAATAAAAATAAAAAATTGAAAAAGTGTATCTGATCAAATGTATCCGGATACATCCAAAAGTATCCGGATACTTTTTTTAAAACAACAGTCAAATTTTTGAAATCAAACACGATGTATCTGAATACTTTCAAAAGTATCCGGATACAAACAATTAAAACTGTCATAAACATAGCCGTTTGCTGTCGTAACTGATATATATATGTTCCAAACGATTTCAAAACATGAGACAACGTTCTTACAACCTTCTAACACTTCTGAACTTTCTCCTAAACACGTTTTTACATAATTCTCAAGTGTTCTTCATGAATCAATTGCATTTTCACATATGATCAAGAAGAACATTCAAGTGTTGCATTGAATTTTCACAAATACCCACTTTGATATACACTTGCATTCATTCTCATTGATCTAGATTTTGATTCAGTACTAAAAGTGTTCTTAAGTAAGTTGCTAATCCACACAAGAAAGGTGCAAGTACCATTGATCTTCATTGGAGTTGTTCATCCACACAACGAGGTGTAAAGTGCCAACAACAAGACATTGACAAACGCAAATTGGTGAAAGGTTTTCATCAAGTATACTTTAAGGTTTCAAGTGGAATTGAAGAAGGTTTCTTCAAGCACAAGGTTCGCTGTGATTCGAGGAATTGTTTGCGAAGACACAAGTTCCAAAGAGGTTCTTTGGAGGGACTAGTCTAAGGGAAAGGTTTTCTCTTACACTACTTGTACTTACAATTCTTGTTCATAGTGAAGCAAATCTCCCATCTCAGAGAGGGAGGACTGGATTAGCATTAGTGTTCGTTAACACACTAATGTGAACCAGGATAAAATCCTTGTGTTCACTTCTCTTTCATTATCTATTTACAATTCCGCGTGCTTAATTTTCATATATTTAAGTATATGCGTTTTATATGTTTTTACTCTGATTATTTTAAAGGCCTTAGTAAGCGATAAATTTTTAATTGGTGAAGATTCGTACTCTTCGCCTATTCACCTCCTTTATAGGGAATATTACTACCCGCTTGTTTTCCAAAAAGTGGTATCAGAGCTCGGTCGGAAACGATCGAGCATAACTGCTTTTCCGTACGATCCTTAGTTTGGTAAACAATGGGTTCTAGTAATCCCTTTTGTGGTGAAGGTTCTTCCATTAATCGCCCCCCTATGTTTTCGGGCGAAGGTTACACCTATTGGAAGGTTAGGATGAAAATCTTCATTGAAGCAATAGATGTAGAAATTTGGGATGCTATAGAAAATGGCCCTTTTGTATCACAACATAAGCTAAATGACTCTGTCCTTGATAAGCCCAAGGGGAGTTGGAATGATGATGATAAGAAAAAAGTAAGTTATGATTTGAAAGGAAAAAATATCATTACATCTGCTCTCTCGTATGATGAATTTTTTAGGGTCTCTCTGTGTACTAGTGCGAAAGAGATGTGAGACACTTTACAAGTGACTCATGAAGGTACTAGTGAAGTCAAAAGGGCTAGACTAAATGCCCTCATGCATGAATATTAACTGTTTAGAATGTTTCCCAATGAACCAATTTCAAATATGCAAAAACGGTTTACACATATTATAAATCATTTACTTGCTCTTGGCAAAACTTTTATTGATGGTGAAATTATTAACAAAGTTTTGAGATGTTTAGACAGACAGTGGCAACCAAAGGTTACAGCAATAATGGAGTCAAAAGATCTAAGTGATATGGACCTAGCCACTTTGTTCGGAAAACTGCAAGAACACGAAATGGAATTGGGAAGGCTAAAAATGCATGAAGATTTGGACATGTGCAAAAATGATAGGGTTTCATTCAAGATGTTGCAGACTCTTGAAGAATTATCCAATGATGAAAATTCAGATTCCGATATCAACGATGAGACCATGGAGCTTTTAGTTAGTAAATTCAGCAAGTTCCTTAAGAATAGACAACAAAGAAGTCAAAATGAAGGAACTTCAAGAAAAAAGTCTCCAAAGGACAAAATTCACTGTCACGAATGTGATAATATAGGTCATGTGAAAATTGAATGTGCTGCATATCTCAAGAGAAAAGAGAATGACAAAAAGGAAAGCAAAGGATTCAAATCCAAGAAGGCTTATATTGTATGGAATTTTCCGGAAAATTCAGAGAAGCAAGATGCTAGCAGTTCAGATGAGGAGGAATTGGTTAATCACTTGTGCTTAATGGGAAAGTTTGATGAAGAAACTTCATCAAGCATAGAATCATCTGAGCCAATGAACTCCAAACGGGTAACATATTCTGACTCCGACTCTGATTCTGAAAATTCAACTTATAATGAACTATATGAATCTTATGTAGAAATGTATAAGGAATTAAGGAAGCTAGCTAAAATTAACATTGAAAGCAAGAGGATTATCTTGGAGTATGAAACTAAAATTTTAGAAATGCAAAAATTTATCGATGAACTTCAACTCCAAAATGAAACTCTTGATCTCATTTATTCAAATGCTTCCTGTAATTGTGAACTAAAGGATAATCCCATCGCCGAATGTGTAAGTTGCAAGCAATTTGAAAAGGAAGTACACGATTTAAAAGCTAAACTAGCAAGTTTCACTAAAGGTGATATGAACTTAAATAATTTAATTTCCAATCAAAGAGAAAATGCAAATAAGACTGGTTTGGGATATCGAAAACCCAAAAATTGCAATTACAACAAGTTGGTATCATTTTCAAATGTCAATTACTCTAAAACACCAACTTGCCATTATTGTGGAATTTTTGGGTATACTTCAAATACTTGTAATATTAAACTTAAAGGTATTCCAAATGGCTTATTTGTATGGATTAAGAAAGGGTTTGATCCTAATGCTAATCAATTAGGTACCCAAGTTACCTAAAACATGCAAGGTATTTTTGGCTTAACATTAAGGGGGAGTGAGGTCAAATGTTAAGGGGGAGAAGGTTTATAATTTTCTTGCCTATTTATATAACTCTCTTTTTGATTATGCCAAAAGGGGAGAAGGTATGTTGTTGACTTTTGCAGGTTGATTGAAGCTTCTTATTATTATCCAATTATCTAATGCACATACTAAGGGGGAGCACAAATCAACAAAGTTTGTCATCATCAAAAAGGGGAGATTGTTGATAAAATGCCTAAGCATGGGTAGTTTTGATGATTACAAAGTGCAAGTCAAGGCAAAAGTCCACAACATTGAAGCTTAGACTCAAGTTAGTCAAAAAGGGATTCTTATAAACTTGTAATGTTAAATTTACTTTTCTTAGAGTTCCTTAGGTGCTTAATGGTTAAGTCTAAGTTAGAATGAAGCTAAATCATAATCTAAAGAAAAATAGTATGCATGTTAAGTTACATCAAAAGTGGGTGATTTTCAAAAAATAAAAGAAAGTATTTTTTCAAAATGAAAATGAAAAGAAAGTGTTTTTCGAAATTAAAAGAAAGTGATTTTGAAAAATAAAAATAAAAATTATTAAGAAAATTTTTTTTAAATGTTTTTGAAGTCAAGAAAGTATTTTCAAAAAAAAATAATAAATAAAAAATAAAAATAAAAATAAAAAATTGAAAAACTGTATCTGATCAAATGTATCCGGATACATCCAAAAGTATTCGGATACTTTTTTTAAAACAACAGTCAAATTTTTGAAATCAAACACGATGTATCTGAATACTTTCAAAAGTATCCGGATACAAACAGTTAAAACTGTCATAAACATAGCCGTTTGCTGTCGTAACTGATATATATATATGTTCCAAACGATTTCAAAACATGAGACAACGTTCTTACAACCTTCTAACACTTCTGAACTTTCTCCTAAACACGTTTTTACATAATTCTCAAGTGTTCTTCATGAATCAATTGCATTTTCACATATGATCAAGAAGAACATTCAAGTGTTGCATTGAATTTTCACAAATACCCACTTTGATATACACTTGCATTCATTCTCATTGATCTAGATTTTGATTCAGTACTAAAAGTGTTCTTAAGTAAGTTGCTAATCCACACAAGAAAGGTGCAAGTACCATTGATCTTCATTGGAGTTGTTCATCCACACAACGAGGTGTAAAGTGCCAACAACAAGACATTGACAAACGCAAATTGGTGAAAGGTTTTCATCAAGTATACTTTAAGGTTTCAAGTGGAATTGAAGAAGGTTTCTTCAAGCACAAGGTTCGCTGTGATTCGAGGAATTGTTTGCGAAGACACAAGTTCCAAAGAGGTTCTTTGGAGAGACTAGTCTAAGGGAAAGGTTTTCTCTTACACTACTTGTACTTACAATTCTTGTTCATAGTGAAGCAAATCTCTCATCTCAGAGAGGGAGGACTGGATTAGCATTAGTGTTCGTTAACACACTAATGTGAACCAGGATAAAATCCTTGTGTTCGCTTCTCTTTCATTATCTATTTACAATTCCGCGTGCTTAATTTTCATATATTTAAGTATATGCGTTTTATATGTTTTTACTCTGATTATTTTAAAGGCCTAAGTAAGCGATAAATTTTTAATTGGTGAAGATTCGTACTCTTCGCCTATTCACCTCCTTTATAGGGAATATTACTACCCGCTTGTTTTCCAACCCAAATTGATAAAGGGAAAAACATTTTCATAACTAGGATAATCAATAAGAATATAGGTGTTAATTGTTTCGGCTGAATCTCTGGTTATACGTGTGAATTGATTGATTTTCGTATGCGATTGAAAAGTGATTTTTCTGGTTTCTGATAGATCTAATCGATTAAGGACTTTCATAATCGATTAAGATACTTTGAATTTTCTGATCTTAATCGATTAGAATTCAGATTAATCGATTAAGTGCTGACAAATTTGCAAAAATCATTCGTTTTAATTGTTTCGATTTGTTTCATTCGAAAATCTTTCAAGGTTTCTTAAAAACCTATTCAACCCCCCCTTCTAGGTGTTCTCCTAGGGTTCCTTAGTTGTTTCAACCACCAATTGCGGTTTCCTCAGTAGACCTGAACCCAAGACCAAAAAGCCTAAATTTCCAATGTGTTGGACTCGTGATATGTGGACAAAGAGATTCGACTTTGCCAGATGAATTGATTAAGAGATTCCCTTGAGATAAGGATAAAGTATTAGATAATGTGACGATTGCATCGCATCCTCATGCATCCTGCATAATTATCTGTTGTATTGTTGTGCCGTGAATGCGTATCGTTGTGCCGTGAATGCGTATCGTTGTGTGCTTGTATTGTCTTAATATTTTGCCTATCGTAAACCCACACCGTCGACGATACGTCGTTCGGAATGCTTACTCTCTCTGTCTTCCCCCTTCCCTGTGGACTTCTGTGATGATGTCCACAGGTGACAGAGAAAGTAAATTAGCTTGGGAGTCGGCGCTCCAAGTGACGGCATGCGAAGACAAGACCGAGATGGAGTCTCGAAAGAGAAGAAGGTCAAGTCCGGCTCGAGGACTCGATGATCGATGGTTCGACCCTTCGGAGGAGCATATGTCGGACGGAGATCTACTGTCATAGTATTTATGTTCAAGTATTGTACTCCCTTACCAGGTACTTAGACATCATTAACTGCATCCACATGAGCACCCGAAGGATGTTTTGTAAAACTGGATAATCAATATTAAGTTTTCTGGTTAAACATAAAAGATGGGCTTTTAAATATGTTTTGTGAAAACAAGTTTCAAAGTGGATGTTTCGTAACATCTCGGTTTGGAACTTGAAGTATAACGTGTGATATGAGAATCAAACTATGTTGCAAATTATTTTGGTAAAAGATTTTGGATCTTCGAGATTCTCATGTCCATGTTATGTTATTCAAAAAAAAAAAATGGCCCAAATTTTCACTACATTAATTAAAGAAATTATATTTTCAAGCTGTCAAATCGGGGTGTTACACCTACCACGTTAGTACACCACATGTGGAGTCCGTTCTGCCTAGAAATATACTCTAGACTTCTTGACGTATCACCGTCATCATCCTCCCCTAATGCAATCTCCTCCTAAGTATCCGCAGATACTTATGGTTCTTTCCTCTCCACTACTTTGATACGACACTCATACCTCACCGCGTTTGTAAATGTCTTTTAAAGTCTTATAAAGTATTAGCGTTTTACTTAGCGGCTTAATCCTAACAGTCGGCTCGTCCTTGGTGCATCCCTTCAACGAAGCCCGACCACTAATCGCAATCTGTTCCCCCAAAATTCTTAACGGCAATCTTGCCTCAAATGCATTTCAGCACTATTCTCATCAGCCATTACTCATTAGTATCTTTCTCATCATCATAGCTCAACAGCATCATCAACGTCTTTCTCTTCGGTTGTTACTCCGCAGCGCCATCAGCGTCTTTCTCCTCCGTTGTTGCTCAGCAGCGCCATTAGTATCACTCTCCTCAGTTGTTCCTTAGCAGTACCATCAGCAGCATCATCATCACCACACTTTCGCTCGCCTCATCGGGTATTTCTTGTCACTATCTCGAGCATCATCTCTTCATCTCCGTTCTTTCTCAAACTCAATTATTAATTTCTTTCGTTCATTATTTATCTCTTTTACATTTTCTTTCACATCGTGTCTTATCTCTTTCTCAATCATTTCTCTTTAATCTTATCTCATTACTTTCGCAATTATTATCGTTCACGATTCCGACATACTCAAACGTTTTCCAATCAACACACAATATACTTAACAGACAGAGAGATTTAATACATACCAAAATATTCATGCATCACAGTCAACTAAACAGATAAACATATAGCACGTAAACAAAATAGGTAAACATCTAGCACAAGTATCTATATCACCTAATTCGCAGTACTTTCACAATCCGCTTGTTTGGATTGTGAACAACCACGTTACGGGACCACAACACTCTCACTCACCTCGATGCCGAAACATTCGAAAGCTTCCAAGATTTCCCAGTCACTGACCTTGCCTCGTTTCCTTCGCGCCCGTCACCCGAGCTAAGACATTTTTCTCGTGCGTTAGAACGTTTTCGATAAATTCTTAATTTTTGTTTTGAAAACACTAAACAATTCCCTTTTTCAAAAAAAACACATTGCCAATGTCCAAAGGATTTTATATCCAAATCAAATAAAAAGGTTTTCAGGAAAACTTTGAAACAATTAAAATAATCCTTTTATTAAAACAAATCCATTCTTCTTAGTTTAAACACTCTGGTTAAAGAAAATCATTTTCCTGAATCTTTAGACAAAATTAAAAACTCTAGAAAATAAAATTTTAAAACCGTATCAAATTGATTCATTGAAATCCAAAACTTCACAACATCATCAAATACTAATCAATAAAAATTTCAAATCACTTTAAGTTGTTTAAGTCATTCTTTTTCAAATAAAACATTTTCAATTCCTTTAAAACCCAAACATAGATTTTTTTTTTCACAAACAAAGTTCACAAACAGATTCCAAACAATTCCAATTTAACACATTCAGTTAGCACAACAACAGTACATACAAGTTTCAAAGCATACAAAGTATTCACAAACACACATCATGCAAAAATCACATTTTCAATTATTCAAAACCAATCAATTAAATCTTAATTAATTAATTTAATTATACTTAAGAAAATAATTTAAATTTAATCTTCTAATTAATTTAACAAGACCGAATCACTATGGTTATAATTTTCCAATCACAAATCAATTTTAAAACTTGGAATCATTAAATTAACATTACAAAGAAATTCCTTTTTACAAGATTAATTCAACTTACTTATTTTCTTTTCTAAAAACCAAAAAGATTAAAGGAACACACATCACTTTCACATATCATCATGCACCTAGGAATATAGCTATCATCATGGTCATTTTATAAAGAAAATTTTCCTAAACATTTTAGCATATATTGGCCGAATTATACACATACAATTTTGTAAAGATTTAATGCACAAATAAAAACATACAATCATGAAAGCATTTTCTTTATTTTAGGACTAAGACCGAGAGCATGCAATAGGAAGATTAACAAATTTTAATTTTTAACTTAAATCAAAACAATAATTTAAATCATAAACTACTCCGAAAAATCATTTTATTTTATTTTAAATCCAATTACTTCATACATGTGCTTTTAGAACTCTTGAATTCAATTAACCTCATCATGCATGCAACCTAAATAAGGGACAAACATAGATCCCTACCTAATCCTAGGATGGTTGAATATCATCATGTAAAAAGACATGGTTTTTATTCATTTTTCAACACATACAATTTCACATAACTCACAACCAAGGCATGCAAATCTTTAAGGCACTTTTCAAAGTAACAACTACATCATTTATTCACATAAACATGCATCAACAAAATCTTTTTCAAACTCAAGTTCATCATTTTTTTCAAAAATAAAGATTTAATTTTATCTTCATGAAAATAACATGCATGTGCATAAAATCACTAGATCTAACCTTAAAACATACATGCATCATCTTTTTATAAAATAAAAAGCATGGATCCTAAATTAATCAAACATGGCCGAATGGCCTTTCACAAAACAGGACATGCATAACATCACATACTAAATCAAATCATGTTTATTCTTTGAAAATCAATTTAAAACTTGTTACCTTAATTTTTCTATAAAACCGAAACACATACTCAAAAAGGAAAACATGATTTTTCATTACAATTAACATGCAAACCAAGGACCTTAACTTTTTCATTTATCAAACAAAGATAATTACATGCACATACTTAAAACAACTAAGATCATCACAAAAATTAACATGCAAGATTAGAAACTTTAACTTTTTACAAATCAAGTTTAAATCACATATTTATCAAATAATCATGAAAATACACATAGATCAAGATCTAGCAAGAAGATTCAACATGCAAGATCAAAGAGTTTCACTTTATCATTTACTAAACTTAGATCATGGATTTTCTTATCAAATAATCACAAACACACACATAGATTACGGTTTAGAGCAAGAAAAATAGACATGCAAGGAAGTTTATTTTAGGTTTTACTAAAAATCTTAGTTTTTCTTTAGATCTTTAAAGTTTTAGTTAAGAAAACATTAGATCAAACAAGAAAATCTTTAACCGAACATCAAACATAAAGATTAACATATTACAAATTATTTAAGTCCTTAAAGTCCAAGATCAAAGATGAACAACACATAAAATCATCTTTCAACTTATAAAAATTAACATGCAAGGAATAAAAGAAGGTAGATCTACAAACTAAAAGAAAAATCTATACTATTACAAGTCTTCTTCTTGATCTTCAAGTCCTACCATGAAAAGGTTGGTCTTCTAGCTTCCCTAGTGTTTGGATCTTCAAGAACAAGGCTTGATCAAGCTTCTAATCTCCTCCTTCTTCTTCCTAACCTCACGGCCTCTTCTCCCTCTCTCTTTCTCTATTTCTTTTCTTTTTCTCTCTAAGAGTCGAATGAGTCTCTTAGAGTGTGTTTTGTGTTTGTGTGAAAAAATGAATTGGGTGGAAGGAAAATGAACTAAGGCCACCACAATTTATAGGCAAATTCACTCTCCCTCTTATGCCCTTGGGAAACGATTCGGTCATGTGCACTTGGGAGGGGTAGGTTTGTCCTCACAAAAACTTGCATGGGTGGATGTTATCAAATGTAAGGGGACAAAGTAAAATAGGCTAGGTTCTAGGGGTCACTTTAGGGCTAAGTACTAGTTGGCTCTTAGTTAGGGTTTCCTCTTAACTTGGGTTCTAGTTTTGATTTGGTTCACTTAGTTTCTTGTCCAATAAATAAAATCTAGGCTTATACATACACATACACTCGTAGCACATACACACACATACATACATACATACACACGCATATAACATATACACACACACATACAAACCGTATCATATACACATATACATACATTTTACATTTTATTTCTTAATCATATTCATTTATAATTATCAATTTACACACTCATTTTCATGCATCATTCATCAAACACACGCATTAAATCAAGCACATATCACATAAAAATTTCAAGCCAAATCAATAAATTTATTTTCTTCAAAACACAAATCCCACAAAATTCGTATTTCATAAATCTAAAAATAAATTTTTATAAATCAATCCAGAAAATTCCAAAAGTTACTTTTTCAAAATCTACGTTTTAAGTCGATCATTTTGATATAAAAATCATAAAAATCCGAGTTACGGTTAAAAAGTTACGAATTTTCCAAGTTTACAAATCCAAAAACTTTATTCCAAATAAAAATCACCTTTTAATTAAAACACAACTCATTTCTTTTAAATCCAATCAACAAAATCATTCACTCCTCATTTAGAAAAACGTTTTGTTTATAAAAATCCATGAAAATCAAAGCTTTATTTCTTTCTCACATAAAACACTTTTCTGATAATCTCTTTATAAAACATAACTTCAAAGTTTATTTTGACGAAATCGTTTACGCACGTATGGAAAAAATGCGGGGTGTTACAATATAGCCATCAAGTTTGCAGCCTCTAATCACCGATAGAACTAAAGATTTCCATAGTGGATAGTTGTCCCTGTCCAACTTGACAAAGATTGTAGAAGGAAGGTCATTTCTCTGGTTGGTAACGGATGACATGGTGGTTTTGGTTATGGATCAAGAGTTGTTCGCTTGATAGCTCTGATACCAAGTTAAGAAATGGTATTCAATGTGTTGATTTGCATTGATCAGGTATTGTTTAAATACAAGAGGTAAGGTACAATCAAGATCCTATAATTTTGCTAATTGAGACAAATACTTTCCTAGACTAACGCTGATGCATGATTACAGTAATTATTGTGATATTACACAAATAAGGAAAGATAATATATGTTGTCTATAGCTAGGATCAAGGATCATAATGCATAGGATAATTGACTTTGTCTAACTAGGCTGTCCAAGACTGGACCAGCAACCAAAATTAATTGTTTTAAATTATTTTGTTGGTCACTTTAAAAAGTTTTGAGATGTTTAAAGTATAAAAAAAAGTGTTTAAAGGATAAACTCTATTCAAATGAGATTTTAACGTAAAAATATCTTATTTAATACGAGGTATTTTTAGACGAAGGGGTGGAGCAACAAGAGACAGCAATGGACCGTCAAGGACGCGCATTTGCAACAGCTAGAGTAAGAGGTGAGAGAGCCATAGGCCTAAGTCAACGTGACACTTAGACTCAGTTCTAATATGAGTATATAAATTTTGAAATTCTATTAATTGCTATATGCTATGTGCTTACATGATTATATGTTATGATCCTGATTACCATGCATTTTAATTTATTTATATATGATCTACTTGGTCTTATAAGCATGCCTGAAATATATCTGTATTACTCTGGAATTCTGGTGATGATTAAAGTGAGACAATGGAAATTATGAAATTTAAGATGAGAATGAAGATAGTATGAAATTCATGAGAAAGAGATTGAGTTGAGACAAGAACAATGATGATGAGAACAATGATGATGAGAATAATGCTGATGAGAATTACGAGTAAGAAATATGAGAAGAATTGTGATGCTATTTTGCAAAAGCTCAAGTTATGATGAAAGTAATGCTGATGAGAATATTGCGTAAAGAAATATGAGATGAATTGTGGCTCTGCTTTGTGAAAGCTCAAATTATGTATAGAGATGTGAATTCAATTGATGAAGTGTCGATGGCAAAGAAATGTGATTGTGCAATGTTTGTGACTCGAGGTTCAATGATTTAAGCTGGCTCGCAATGATATCTTGAGGAATGTGGAACCTTGTGCTCTTTGGGGAAAGATAATAACTTTGTTAGTGTTTGGGACTCATCGAAGGGATGTTACGAGGATGAGTTGACCATAGGTATTAAAAAGATTAAAGATGAAAGGAAACTTATAAAAGACTAAAGATGAGAGAAATATTTTAAAAGACATTGACTAACAAGGTGAGTATGAGTGCAAAGTAGTGGAGAGGAAGATACCCTGGGTATCTGCGGATACTCGGGTTGTGATTGCAAAAGGGGAGGGTAAGGACAGTGATACGTCAAGAAGCCTTGAGTTTCTTTCTAGGCGGAACGAATTCCATATGTGATAAGGGCAGATCGGTCCGATGCTGTGGTAAGTTGTGCACCCGGAACTAGAAAAGTATTGTCGCCCCCTTTGGAAATTCGAGGATAGTGGAGAGGGACTGGAACGAGGCAATGTGATATTTTTCACTTGTGTAATGAGCCAATATTCTATTTTATTTTTCTAAGAGGTAGCAGCTGTCAATGCCTGCATGGTAAAGGTCCTGTACTCCTGTTTGCTTCCGACTAGGCTGGATGGATTGACGAGGAGATGTAGACGTGTGTGCTAACCGGTTATCTCAGTGATGTTTTCCCCACATCATTGAAGAACCCGAAGTAATAAGACTTATTAATGATAAAATGTTGTTAAAGAAGAGATTGAAATTCCCTGTAAGAATTAAGCATTATATAATGAGAACTTTTCAAAGAATTTGATGTGAATCTTTTGATAGCATAAGAAATGATGTTTTATGAATTGTAAATAACTGTTACATGAACATCATGATTACCTACTGCTATATGTCTTCAGTTATTATATATGTGTCCGATACATGTTTAATATCTGTTAATATTTGGAATCTAGCTTCATAAATTATTTTGTCTATCTTCTTTTACTTTGAGTTATCATTAGACTGTTCTGTTACTGTTGTACTTCTGGAATGCTGACCTCTCTCCTATCATGTTGTCGTATCGGGTTACACCGGTATTGCAACGGGTAGATGGCACATCCTATAGCGATCCACGTTTGGCCCTTATTGGAGGGAGCGTGTGAGGTCACCCTTAGTGGGTGGATATGGAGGGGTGATTCTTTTCTTGAGATAGAGGATCCGGAACACGTTATGAGGGGACAGCTAGGGATATTCATATAGGACATATCATTCTTTGCGATTATCAGGATGGAGGACCGCGGGAGCAGCATGAGTTCGGAGGACAGCCAGTACCATTGGCAGCGGTGCTGCCAGAACCTATCGAGGATGACTCTTGTAGCAACCATTTGAGGCGCCGGAGGTGAAGGAGAATTGGATGGACATAGATGATGAGGATGTAGTAATGGAAGAGGAGTATTTATCCGATTCAGACTCCAGTGGAGAGGATAGTATGGTTATAGATTAGTTAGGAGGGGTGATATGATAGAGTTGAATATTAGTGATGGAGTCGTCTTCTAGTGTTTAGGACCTTTTCTTTTGAGATGAGGATTACCAAAGCAAAGAACCATATATGTAGTTAAGCTACTTTTCTATTTATGATGTTTAGAACTTTCATTTTAGAAAACTCTAGTCATGTAATATTTTGAGATCTTATTTAGAAGTTCCTGGTGATGGGAAGTAATGAGTTGTGCTGGCTTGTGTTTATTTTGCTCAAATGTTTTTAGTTGATGGCAGCATCAGTGACAACTCGGTTAAACATGCTTTTTGAAAGACTTGGGTGGTATTATTTAAGTTGAAGAATTGTACCAAGTGACTAATGATGACATTTATCAATATGGCTTTCAGAAATGCTTTATGATTAGTAAACGTTTTCCATACAAATGTTAAAGGGTTTTGGTAACAACTCAATTTTCAAAAGGTGAATAATTAACTTGGTGTTCTTAAAAAAATAGCCTCATTTTTAGCAACTTAATAAATAATAAATGGTTATTTTATGTTACGAAAATCGGGTTGTTGCATTATGGTATCAGAGCAATGGTTAATCCTCAGTGGCCTTTAGCATAGCCTTATATGCTTACTCTGTGTGACTCTGTGTGACTCTGTGGTGTCTATAGTGTCTATAGTGTCAGTCTGTGTCTATGTTTTATGTTGAAATCTTCTTGCTTCCCTTTTCAAGATAAGAAGAGATGAGTCGTCCACGTGGAAGACCTCCTGGTTCGGACTCGAGAAACCCCGGTGGTGACGCCGAGATCCCAGATCCTGTGAATCTTATGACACAAACGACTGTAATGATGACTGGTATCAACAATAACTTGCAAGAGCTACACCAGCAAGCTCAACATAATTATAACAACAATCAAGCCCAAAATGTGGAAGCACAAGGGTATAAAGGATTGGATGAGTTTTGTCGTAGGAATCCGAAGGAATTTGCTGGAGGAATTTCCCCGGATGAAGCTCTAAGTTGGATAGAAAGCTTGGAAAGGATATTTGAAGGGATGGTGTAGTGTAGTGATGAACAGAAGGTGGTGAACAGAAGGTGGTGAATGCTGGTTATATGATGACTAAGGAAGCTCCAGCATGGTGGAGGACAGTTAAGCAGGTGATGTTGAATGCTGAAGAGGAGATTACTTGGGAGTCTTTCAAAGGAAAATTCATGGAGAAGTATTTTCCAATGTATGTGAGGATTGAAAAAGAAATGGAATTCTTGAAGTTGGTGCAAGGAAACTTGTCCGTTGGGGGAGTATGCTTCAAGATTTGAAGAATTGGCTAAGTATGTGCCACAGTATGCTGGAGGAGAAAATGGAAGATCAAAATGTGCTAAATTTAGAGATGGTCTCAAGGCGGAAATTAAGTTGGCTTTCTCTCATCTGGAGATAGAGGATTTTGCTACTCTGGTGAATCGATGTTGCCTGTATGAAGGAGGCTTGAAGGCAAGGAGTGCTACAGAGAAGGTGGCGAATTCATCTTCATACCATGGACCAAATCATAACTCTTCTTTTCATCGAGGCTCTGGTGGAAGGTACCGGACCCCAAATCTGTATTCTAGTGGAAGGAGAGATCAACGCTTTGGAAGGAATGGACATGGTGGGAATATAGGAAGTAATGCGAACAAAGGAGAGAATCATGGAAGTAGCAATCAGGAAGGCAATAGTATGGGATGTAATGGTGGTGGTCGCGATAACTCCAAAAGAATAGGGCATGGAAGCACCCTTCCTTACTGCAACAGATGCAACCGCAATCACTATGGGCCAATATGTCCATCTCAGAATCCAAACTGTTTTAACTGCAATAGGCCTGGTCATATAGCAAGAGATTGTAGAACGCCGAGGCAAGTGACTAACTCGGAAGCTTCAAATCAACCAAATCAACAAGGGAAAGTGTTTACCATGATGGGAGCTGAAACCGCCAATGCTGCTAATGTGAGCCAAGGTTAATGTCTTAATTGTTTTAAAATTCTTTGTAAAAATGCTATAGTCACTGAGGTCACATAGGTTGAATGCGCAAACGGTGGGTAAATAGTTGGAATCGAACCAAAGTGTGAGGCGACAACGAGTTTAGTGGTGAGTTTGATCGAAGTTGGGGAGAATCATATACGTTGCTGCTCGAATTCTTCAATGCATTTCTCGAGGACTAGAAATCTTCAAGTTGGGGAGAATGTAACACCCGTCAAAATCCTCGTATATTTTAAATAATAAAATATTATTTTACAATATATTTTTTTAAATAAGAGTATTTTAAAAATAAAATAAATAAATGTCTGATTGATAAAGTGGCATTTCAAATATATTTTATTTAAAGTATGGTTTTGATGTGGTTATTTGATGTTATACTTCAAGGTTTTGTTAAAAAAAATATATACAATAAGTATTTTCAAGTAAAGTCTTATATATTGATATTTTTAAGGTGTTTTCATGAAAGATAATTTTAGTCATTTTAAATATCCATCTTATTGAATAAGGAATTGTTTTAGTGAGTTATTAAACTTTGAAAATTCATAACTTTTTAACCGTAACTCTGAAAATTATGATCTTTATATGAAAACGATCGTATTGAAATTTAGAATTTAAAAATGCAACTCTTATAATTTTATGGGTTGATTTATGAAAAATTATTTTTCAGGTATGTAAAATACGAATTTTGAAAATAATAATTATAAAAAAAATAGCTAGAGACCTCCAATAAACTTTTCATTTTGGGAATCTCTTTTATATATGAAAAGGTGATTTTAGAAAATGAAATGGGGTCTGTACTTATAGTCAATGAGTATAGTTAATTATTTTGTCTAAAAGTCCATTTTTGGGGTGTTTATCTATATTTATTAATGCCTTTCTTCTTAAGCAAGGAAAATTGTTTTGTACAATCTTATAAAACAAATCTAAGATAAAGTGAATGTTTGATTTAGGGTCTATATGAATTTGGTATGATTAATGATTTCTTGAAAAATTTACATTATTTCCATTTAGAATAATACTTTAAATGCTTAAATGTAGTGTATGATTTAAAATGAAAATGCAATGTGTATGTGTGTGCATGTATATTTCGGCCTATATATATACATACTAAGGAAAATAATTTTTTGGAAGTCAAACTCTTAATAGCTAAGAAAACTAAGATAGGAATAAAAATAAATAGAAATCAAGTGTGATGGACGAAATGATGTTGATTTGATTTTTGTAAGCATGAATTACTCTAAGTGTTTCCTTAAAATGACCCTTTTTCATGCAAATTTTGGTGTAGACAATTTCACCCTTGCATGTGGTCAACAAACCCCATTTTTAGTGAGTAAACCCAAGCCCATAGTTTCAAGAGCAACATCAAGCTCTTGAACTTGAAAAAAAAAAAAGAAAAATAACCTATCTCTTTTATATCAATAGCATCAATCTCTCTCTTTTCTCAAGGCATCTCTTTACTAATCACTACTCCATTTATTCCAAGTCCTTTCCTTTTACCACTACAAGAAAAAACCAAAATAGCGACGGATTTTAGCGAGGGCAAATTTCCGTCGCTAATCTGTCGCTAATTAGCGAGGGACATGCGAGGGTTTAGCGAGCGAAAGCGAATTCCCTTGCAAAGAGAAACAATTATCATTTTGCGACGGATTTGCGACGGATTATTTTAAGCAATTTTGGCGAGGGACATTTTCCTCGCAAATCGGTCGCTAGGTAGTTTGCGAGGGCATGGTTCCGTCGCAAGCCGGTCGCACGAATTACTTTAAACAAAATTTGCGACGGAATTGCTACCAATTAGCGAGAGATTATTTTTAGCAATTTTGGCGAAGGACATTTTTCCTCGCAAATCCGTCGCTAGATAGTTTGCGAGGGCATGTTTCCGTCGCAAGCCGGTCGCCACGAATTCCTTTAAACAATATTTGCGATGAAATTGCGACAAATTAGCGAGAGATTATTTTAAACAATTTTGGTGAGGGACATTTTCCTCGCAAATCCGTCGCTAGTAGTTTGTGAGGACATGTTTCCGTCGCAAGACGGTCGCTACGAATTCCTTTAGACAACATTTGCGACGGAATTGCGACAAATTAGCGAGAGATTATTTTAAGCAATTTTGGCGAGGGATATTTTCCTCGCAAATCCGTCGCTAAGTAGTTTGAGAGAGCATGTTTCCGTCGCAAGCCGGTCGCCACGAATTGCTTTAAATTTTCCAAATTGTTGGCGAGGGAATAGTTTCCTCGCAAAGCCGTCGCTATAAATACATTTTTAAAACATTGAAGTTTGTGAGGGCATATTTCTCTCGCAAATCCGTCATCACAAATTCTTTTATGCTATCAAATCGTTTGCGAGGGAATATTTTCCTCGCCAATCCGTCGCTAGGTATGCATTTTAATGAAATAAAGTTTGCGAGGACATCTTTCTCTCGCAAATCCGTCGCCACAAATTCATTTACGTATGCGATCAATTTGTTTGCGAGAGAATAGTGTCCTCTCAAATCTGTCGCTACGAATACATTTGTATAACAATAAAGTTTGTGAGGGCATGTTTCTCTCTCAAATTCGTCGCCACAAATTCCTTTATGCTATCAGATCGTTTGCGATGGAATATTTTCCTCGCAAATTCGTCGCTAGGTATGCATTTTAATGAAATAAATATTATTTTATTTGTTGTTTCTAGGTAAACCATTTTGTCCCCAACATCCACCGCCATGTCCATTGTTCACCACCACCCGACGACCAATGCAACTTCGTTAACCACCAAAATCACGTCCTCCGTTCTGACCATTGTCATAATAACAAATAAGAAGAAGTAACCTAAAACGAGTTGATCCAGATGATTAAACTGGTAAAACTGGTTCCGGTTCGAAGTAGTTTGTGTATATATATATATATACAGAGCAGAAATGCAAAACTCAAGACACTAAGAATTGAGCATAAATGAAAAAACAGAGAGAGACAAAAAAGAAAGAGGCAGAGGAGCAAAAGGAAACCCTAATCATGTGTAAGTTCACCAAAAGGAGATTGTTTCAATGAAGATGCATGGTGCCATTAGGCTAAACAATAACATGTTGTTTACTTTATAAATATTTTAAATGAATACATATTTTTTAACCTTTAGAAATTAAATCTTTTAAATCTCAAAAGCTTCCTTATATCTTAATTATTCCACAAATTCCTATCTCAATATTAGAAATTATGAACTTTGATATATTCTTAAACCTTTTTTTATTTAAGTCTTATTAAATCGCATCCATCGACGACGGGGGATAAAAGAATGTCATCGAGGAATTAGTTAGCACACATACATCTCCTCCAATCCTCCCGAGCCTAAACGGAAGCAAACGGGACGTACAAAAACCTTAACTCATGCAGGTCAAATAGTCGAGAATACAATGCTGTAACCACTCTGGGCAGCCACAATATAACATAATCATTGTATTTATCATTTCATCATAATGCGATATCGCAGGGGCCCATAACCAATCGGACTGTCCGCCTCGTTCAAGTTCCCTCTCACCGTTTCGAAATTGATCAAGGGGGCGACAGTACTTTTCTAGTTCCGGTGCAGAACACGCTACGATCCCCTGGGTCTTAAGCCCTTATCACATATAGACTAGTTCCGCCTAGAAAATTACTCTAGGTTTCTTGACGAGTCATCGTCATCACCCTCCCCTATCACAATCGCTCACCCGAGAATCCTTCACATTATTTATTTCCACATTACCACTTTATCATCATAACAGAGTGCTCGAAACTACGATGTAAAGGTCACACGGCCAGCACCATCCTCGACTTGGAAAGCACGTCACTAAGACTGTGCATGTCAGGGAGTTCCATCTTTCTCCTCAATTCTTAATTCTTTTCTAGCAAAACTTGCATTTAAACCTTTCTCAAAATTCCTTTCTTGTCCAATTATTCTCACTTTCCCATCAATTGGAGTTCCATCAAGGCCTCATAATTATTCATGAATTATTTTCTTTATTTATATGCACTCAACATCATTACTTAAATCATAGCAAAGTTCTAGTCTAGACGTAGCAGACGTCTCTCAGTATGGTTAATTCTATTATCGCAATAAAATTCAGCAGGCATATCACAACAGGTAATATTATCATGGCATCAGAACATATCATTCACAGCTTGACAATCATTTAAAAACAAAAAGGGATTCAGCCCTTCGTATGAGTGACCATACACATGCAAACAAGTGCCACCATACGACTGACTCTCTTAGATCCCTACGTTCCGACTTTTGAGATGGTCAGGAACATTTAAAACAGATTACCTAATTACCACGGTGTCTTAAGGAAAGCTTTTCTCACCTTTTGTAACTTGTAGCCTTGGCGTTCAACAGAATCGAAACCGCCACCGACAACCTTGCCTTTTTCGATTCTTTCGCCTTAAATTAATAAGTCACACAATATTACTATTTCATTCTTAACTACACCACACCCAAAGGCCATGCACGTAGATACTTTTAAAATGGTAAATAATTTACTGTTAAATTATTCGCTTTTGGGAATACTTCAAACATGTTTTAAAATGGTTCAGGGTCCATGAAAATCATTCAAAAACTTGTTTTGCCAAAATTATCAAATGTTGATTTTTTTTTTATTTGCATAAACAAAACTCGATTAAAACCAAACCAAAACAAATATAGACTCTTATGGTTTCATTCTAAAAATTTGCGGGCAAACCATACGCTTACAAACTAAAGTAATACGATAAATAGAAATATTAGTATGTCAAATTTCTTTGATCACAGACACCAAATAACCCTAAGCACATTGCCAACATCCAAATAAAATAAATATTAAATTTATTTATAACATTCACACTTGACATACTTGCTGAAATCATTATGAAAAGATTGAAAAACAACTTTAACATTCATAAAATGCATTTAAATCTTTTCTATGCTCATTGCCAAAAAATCCTTAAGTCTGAAATACTCAAAAAATCAATTTCGAACCCGGTGTATCTTAATAAACAATTCTGGACGGCATTCAAACACAAAGCAACATCGTCATTTTAAAATAATTCAAGATACTCCAAACACCAACGAAACACTTTCTTAAGTTCCCGTCACAATCACGTAATTAAAAATTAACCTTTTATAAATACACTTCTTGAACAACATCTTTATTCTAAAACAAAAATACTTTACAAACAATTAACCAAATCTTTTCCAAAAACAAGTTACGTTACTCAATACTCATGAGTCTTAGGCATAGGGTCATCGTCTTAAGCTAATATTTACAAAATTACTCCTTCGAGACAACACGTATTCTTTTTAAAGCATGTCCTTGTAAAATCACCTTACACTTGCCCGAAAGTATTCATTTCACAAACATGGCCTAGGAGTCAAACCTTATTAAAAATAAAACGCAAACTATTGTTAGGCACTTTCCAAAAACCAATTCGGCCTAACCTTCTTTTCCATGACAAAATTTGATTCCTTTCAAATACACTAATTTACAACCATAGTCAAATCAATAAAAGAGCAAGAAACTTTAAAATCTCCAAGTCAGATAAAAAGGAACATCAAAGTTCCATTATTTCCATTCAACAATCACATTCTCTATATATTTTAAAATTACGCTAGGTCATAATAACAATTCATTTGCATTCTAAAATGATTACGTAAAAATAGCAATTCGAACTCCTTGCATAAATCAACACAATACAAAATGCCAAGAACCAAAACCTTGTCTTTAATCAAAATGGGGCTCACAGCCTCCCCTTCCTTTTTGCTCAAAAATTAGTTTTCTTTAACTCTAAGTCACATACAAGGTTATAAATCCATATAGACATAAAACAATTCAATAAATCACACTCTTTTCAATTTAAAGCATAGGCCAAAAGCAAAACTCTCAAAGCAACTAATCCTTCTCAAACTTAAGAACCACACTAACAAATTAGCTTTATAAAACAATCTAACCAAAGCGAATCAAATGAATTGTATAGAAACATAGAAATTAAACGAAAAGTTTTTATCAATCATAACCATTTCTTAACGCTTTAGGACTTTGCCAAAACTCCAAATCAATTTATCAATTGACATAATCAAAATCAAAAACCAAAATAACCTTTTCTTTCTTCTCCATCAATTCGGTCACATCAACAAAACAAGGCATGGTTATATAATTTTTCACACTTAGCAATAAGAATAGAGTTCTATTTTTAAAATAATCTTTGAAATCAAATCCAAATCAAAATGACAACATGCATTTGGGAAATTTAAACTCCTTTAATTTGTAAGCGATTAAAACAGTGACACACTCATAATTTCTAATGCTCAACACCATAAGTCCATAAAACCAAATATAATATATATATATATATATATATATATATATATACTTAACATTTTTGCCTTAATCAAAACCAAAGCCCCTAATGGTTCAAAAATCATTCTTCACATAAGCTCATGAAAACCAACCAAAATAACTTATCCTTAGCACTCGAAAATCATTTAAGCAAAACCATTAACAAAATTCTACTACACCTTCTTTTTATTAAAAACAAGGTATTAAGGCTTCAAACAAGTTTTAAAGCTCTTTTCCAATACCTATGGCCAATTCGGCCAAAATCTCAAAATAGGAGAAAATAACTTTTGTTTTAAAAACTCAATATTAGCTTACACTAATTTCAAGAAAACAAACATACATACACATATAAAAACCTAATGGCCCATGCATTAGCTTCACAAATTCATTTTCACAAAAACATCAATTTTTGGTTCGGGCACTTGCTCTAGTCAAGCATGCAAGGGAAAATCTCAACTCCTACTAATTTTATTAAACACATGCAACATATAAGAGCTTGTTATTTGTAAAAATCAAATGCAAAATCCATTCTAAATAAATTCATATAGCCACACATACATATATATAACACGTGCAAAAATCAAAAATCCAACTTTAATCACAATCTAATTTCAAACAATTAAAATAGAATAAAATAAATTAAATCAAGTTAGAGATCATTACCCACAAGCAAAAGTTGATGAAAATGGGTTTCCTCCTCCCCTTCACAGCCACGGTTTTCCCTTCCTTCTCCAATGGGGAGATTTTCTTTCACTTGTTCTCAACCACAAGGATTCCAAAATAAAATGGGTAATTGATTTTTTGATCTAGAAATGAAAGAGAGGGGTTTGTTGTTGTTACTGTTCTATTGGAGAAAAATTGAGAAGTTGTGGGTATGAGGGAGAGAGAGGAGGTCGTGTGAGAGGAGGGAGTATATATGAGGCTACTTTCTTATTCTGTTGTTGGGAGGAAAAGAAAAATGAAAAGAACATGCAAGAGGAAGGGAGAGTGAGTCGTGGGTTTTGATGAAGAAGGAAGGAGTAGTTGCTTTGTTGTTACTGATGCTTCTGATAGAAGGAGGAAATGAAACCAACAATAAAAAGAAGGGGGTGGAAACGTGTAATAGAAGATTGGGGGTTTATCTTCTATTTTTTTTTAAAGAAAGCCAAAAGTCACACACACATAAAAAAATAAAAAGAGAGAAAGAAATAGGGGGTACGGTTCTTGCCCAAAAAAATAGGGGTCTCACTTGTTTTTAATTAAAATACCAATAGGGTAATTGATTTGAGCTCAATATATGATTCTTTTGGATGATATTCAACCCTCTTTTTTAGTGATTTTGGCTTGTTTCTCAAGTATTTTAGGAAAAAGATTGAGTTTTCAGTTGCTAATGAAGAAAAACGAGATCCTTGAGGATTTTGTATCAATTTGTTTTGAATTTCAGTGTTTGGAGACTTAATTTGATGATTTAGGGAAAGGAAGGGAAAAAGCAAGCCTTGGAATCAAGAGTTTGGAGCAAAGCAGTGCTTGTAACACCCCGATTTTGTTTCCCGAAAATATCACATTATTTTAATATTTATTTGTAAAAATGAGGGCCATTTTTTTTTACATTACATGTTTCCAAAACCATTTGCGTTTATATATACATATTTTGATAATTTATTTTATTTATTTCAAAACAATCATTTGTTATTAATTAATTACAAAATAACCTTGCACACTTTCTCGTAAGGAATTATCGTTGCCATCTCACAAAATCGAGATGTCACAACACTCCCTTCTCAACACAAATCGTAAACCAAAATACTTCTTATATTTAAAACATTGTCAATAAGTTTACCAACACCTGTGATTACATAAGTTTCCAAAACAATTTACCAACAACATTTCCAACATAATCATAAAAGCGTACGAACTTTAAATCCCAAAATACATCAGATATAGGTTAGTTACATCATATGGTTTTTCCTCAGTTAGACTTGACCCTAATCAAACAAAACACCTAGACCACAAGACCCACGGGACTCTCTAAACTGCTGGCTGATCTCCATCATCGTCCTATGATGTTGTCTCCTCCTCTTCAGTCTTCACATCTGCAGGCGGTGCGGCCTACGTACTACGAGCGTAGTACGTCCTAGGTCCTCCATCCATATAGTCCCTCAAGGTAATGCGACCAATGTTCAGATCAATCTGTGCTCCTCTTAGACGATGTTTAGGGTCCTTAATCTCCAACCAAGTCAAGCCTTTCCAGATCCATCCATCAGGGGTGACTTCCCACGCTCCCTCCACTAGGGGCCACATGGTAATCTCGAAGTTGTACATCATCTGCCCGTTGCGTCCCCACGAAGAACGAAGAGAAACAACGAACAGGAGAAAGAATAAGCTTTTCCGGATGCATGACATGCCAATAAATCCGGCATACCACCAACACATCTCAAGCATAAAATAAATAACCACATACTTGCAAATAAATGATGAATGAATGCATGAACCTTTTCATTATTACGTAACCACTTATTAATTCCATGACAATAGCCTCATACCACTTTACTGACATCTGTATCTTGTTGCCATCACACCTGATATTTCTCACGGATATCTTTCTCAGAATATTTTATTAAGTCTTATCAAATGTTCATATCACTTGTAATGTCAGGGGAATTCAAAAGACATTACTGTGAAAGTTTTATTATTAGCGCACACGGCTACATCTCCTCCATATCCTCCCAAAACCTAGTCGGAAGCAAACAGGACGTACAGGAACCTTAACCCACGCCGGACGAACAGTCGGAAACCACCAGCATACAAATATGAATGTCAAGCCACAACCGTACAGGCCGTCCAACAAGACAATTTATATTCCACGCGATCCAATCTTCAGCCGATATGCCCGCCTCGTTCAAGTTCCCTCTCACCGTTTCGAATTTGATCAAGGGGGTGTCAGTTACTTTTCTAGCTCGGAGTGCAGAACACGCTACGATCCCTTGGGTATTAATCCCCGATCACTTATAGACTAGTTCCGCCTAGAAAAGAACGTTTCTTGACGTTTCACCGTCATCACCCTCCCCTATCACAATCACACACCTGAATATCCGCAGATAGACAGGGTATCTTCCTCTCCACTACTTCACACTCATCTCGCCGCATATAATTATTATCTCTAATATGTATCAGTCTTATTAAAGCTTTTAATTATTCCTATGGTCGGACGAGTCACCCTTGTCCAACACTTCGGTGATCCTCGACCTCTAATTACACTACTTTTCCTTGTCATCCAAACTTTTCCAAAATCGCTTGCTAAACTGATCAAGGCTCGGATCCACGACATACTGCACACGTGGCCAGCTCCATTCATTATATCCATAATCATCGCATCACTTATCAAAGAAATCATTTCCACATGTTACTTTTCCTTTCACTTACTTTCTTCACACATACTGTCAGTACTTTACTTTCATGCTTGATGTCATGCATCATGCTAAACAAAATATAACAACATAAATCATTATGCATGAGCAGGCATCGTGTAATTAAATTCTCATGTTCACATGACTCAATCAAATAATAACACTTAAAAGCGATAGTGATCTTTAGTCTTTCCTGCCAGAAGCCAGACAATCACAAATCAATTGCCCTCACACTAATCAACCTTATTCCGTCACGGTTCCGATTTAAACAATCGAAACTCAATACAATTGCCCATGGCATACATTCCAAATAAGCTATCATTCTCACCTTGATTGCGATTCGAAACTCCTTGAGAATTCACAAAACTTTGATCTCCGCGATCACGATCCACAGCAACACCTTTAATTCCTCAAATCAAATATAATATATTAATACTCAATTTCCTTTTTCTTAAATCGTTCCCGGATAAAACCATAACTTAAATATATTAAAACACTTCGGAAATAATCTTTAAATAAACTTTAAAAACGAATACAGGTTGCCGGTCCACCTTAGACAACACCTCAAAACAACTTCGAAACGCCGAAAAATTCACCGTTTTCAATCCGACTTTTTTCCCAAATCAAATACCACTTAAAAGCTTTGCTTTAAACCACTTAAACACATTTTTTTTTAAATTTGAAAGCAAACTTAAACAATTCGGGACAGCAAGGTACTGCTTCCAAAAATCACTTTTTAAAATTTCCAAAAACAACGTAAAAGTACTTTTTGCTTTCAAACAATCCTCAATACAAAACCAATGCTTTAATACTTTAAAATTCAAACTTTTTATCATAAAATAAAACTTGTACAGCCACCAAACAGGTCCGTTTAATCCAAATGAATTAAAGAAATCAAACTTAAAATCAATTAATTTTCAAAGCGACTTTCATAATCAAACATTTTCCAAACGTAGTTTAAAATTCAAATGACAACAACACCTTCCCAAATCAATTCACACAAGTCATACACTTTTCAAATATCAATTAACACTTAGCAAAATAAATTCCTATCCTAATTAATTTACCATGGCCGAATTGTGCACAAAACAAAACAATGTTCATAAATTTTCTAACAAATCATAAAGCATCAAGACAGCACTAAATCAATTAAATTCAATCACATAATCAATTCATCAACACTTAGTTACTTTTAGAACACATAATCATTTTCCAAAATAATTTCATTTTCATATTTACCTACTTTAACTCAATGAAACCAAATTGGACAAATAAAATAAACCAAAGATTACAAATTTAAACACTTTGAATCAACTAAGACAACTTGATACATCACCATGCAATTTCATTTTCACAAAACAAAAGCACTTAGTCATATATATACTCACAAACTGAATTGAATTAAAGAAATAATACCAAACACATTTTGTTTTTCTTACTTCAAACAACTTAATTATTTTCAAGAATCATTATACAAATTTGTTTTCATGCAACTAAATTTCCTAGACCTATTTATACTACATGGCCGAATGGAATCATAAGAAAACAAGTCGTAGATTTCAAATCTAAAACACATAAACCAACTTAATTCAATTCAAGTATTCAAACACAACTTTTATTTTCATGAAACTAAACCATTTACTCTTCTTTTCTCCCTTAACCGAACACACACATATACACATTTAGACACAAAACTTTTCCAAACAATTTTTATTCATTCATTTCCTATGTAAAGATCAAGAATACTCTTAGGAAAATAATTAAACTTAACAAATCATTAACACATATACAAAACAAACTCATTCGCCTAATTTTTCATGCTAAAACCAAATACATATTCACATGTAAGAATCAAGACTTAACTTTTGAAAATCAAAAATTCATTTTATGCCTTCTATTTTGGTTTGGCCGAATCACATATACACATGCATATAACTTTTTTTTGTCAAACAAGCACATAAACATACTTAAATTAATCACTTTCTCAAACACAAATTATACAACAAAATTATTAAACTCGTTTGCATATTTTCCTCTACAAAACCGTATGGCCTAAAATAAAACAAACTAACACAAAAATTCATTTTTCATGCACTCCTTGATGAGAACTCAAAAATACACTTTATATATACCAATATTCATCAATCCATGATGACATGCACATAAAAATAAATTTATTTACCTCATATATGACCTAAGGGCCATGACGTGCATGTAGGAAACAGAAGGAATTTTTTTGCAAATCAAACACACAAAACTCATAAACACTATTAACACTTATATTCAAACATTATAATCTAAGAATCAAAGAACACAATTTATTTCTCAAGTAAAAATGATCAAATCGTATGGTCCTCTTCACATGCACCAGATAAAAAAATTTCATTTTTCATAAAACTAAACTAAAAATATAAAAATATACAACTTAAATGTCAAGAATCAACAACCAATTGCATGCAAAACAAAACAAATTTATTTTCCCCCAAATCAAACTCTAGCTGTGACATGCATAGGGGAAATTAGAATTTTTTTTGTAAATCAACAACAAATAACTCAAGAACTTAATAAATCAACTCATTATAAAGCACAAAAACTTAAATAAAAGATCAAAAATTAGTTGGACAAAAGCGGGTCAAAACGTGAGCTCCATGAAAATGGATGCATGCTCACTTTTTCCTTTTCAACTTCAAAAACAAGTAGAAACAAGTATGAAAAGGCATAAGAAAGCTTAAAAACAAACATGCATGAAGGTTTGTTCATGAAACAAAAAATTTTGCTTGGAGAACTTGAGGAAACCGAAAATGCAATGAAGAAAAAGAAAGAACACAAGTTAAAAGCTTGATACCTAAGTGGATGAACAAGAATGAGCAAGAAAAATGGGTAAAATCAAAGCTTTCCCTCCTTCCTTCTCCTTCTCTCTCCCTCGACCCTCTCCTTCTTTCTTTCTTCTTCTCACTTTTTTTTTCTTAAGTTAGGAAGCTAATGACAGAGGGTATGTCTTGGACCAAAGGGGGTTTATATAGAAAAATTAGAGTGGGGGTCTACTAACTTAAATGGCGGGTCCGAATTTCCTAAGGAGCAAGAAGGGCTTTGGTGCAAATTTTTAATTGGGGTACATCACTAAAATATGGGGTTCGAATTTATCAAGAGGCAGCAAGGGTTCATTTGCAATTTTTGGTCATCTTGGTTCAAGACAGAATAGCTTAGGTTTTAATTACAACCACCCTAGGCTTTAATGAGGTTAATCTTAGTGGGGAACATAATTAATCAAGCATTAACTACATGTCCCCTTAGGGTTTAGGGTATATTTGAAATTTGAATTTGGCTCTTAAACTTAAAATTTTCCTTCCTTCCTACTCCCTTGGCCGTACAACACACATACAAGAGGGAAATAAAATTCTCTTCTTAACTTTAAAGGAAGTACAAAATAAAAATCTAATTTAAATAAAATAATATAATTCCCACGGTTTTTAAATAAAATAAAACACAAAAATTCACAATTAAATAAATTCATGAAAATCAAATCAAAATACTAATGAAATTAAATTATGGAAATTAAAATTTCATTCAATAAATCCAATAAATAATTTCTAATTCGTTTTTAATTACTGAAAATAATTGATGAGGAAAATACGGGAGTTACTTTCCTCCCCAACTTGAAGATTTCTCATCCTCGAGAAAGACGTACCTGTTTCAAACAAATGAGGGTACGAAGCCCTCATGCTACTTTCAAGCTCCCAAGTAGCATCATTACCACTCACATGACTCCACACTACCTTAACCAAAGGAATATCCTTTCCTCGCAACTTCTTCACACTATGCACATCAATTCTCAAAGGTAAAGTTTCATACGTAAGATTATCCTTAAGTTGTATAGAATCTGGCTCAATGATGTGGGATGGGTCACTAACATACTTTCTTAACTGAGACACATGAAAGACATTGTGCAAATTGGAAAACAAAGGGGGTAAAGCTATTTGGTAAGCTACAGGGCCGACTCTTTTCAAAATTGGGTAAGGACCTATAAAACGAGGTGTAAGCTTTTTGGTTTTGAGCAATCTACCAATCCCGGTAGTTGGCACTACCCTCATAAACACATGGTCTCCTTCATTAAATTCAAGCGGAATTCTTCTCTTGTCATGATAACTCTTCTGTCGGCTCTGAGCTGCTCCCATCTTTTCTTGAATCATTTTAATTGTCTCTGTGTCTGCTGCACTATCTCGGGTCCTAACAATAAATTTTGTCCCGTTTCAAACCAACACAAATGGGTTCTACACTTCCTCCCATATAGTGCTTCATACGGTGCCATTCCAATACTCGAGTGAAAACTGTTATTGTAGGTGAATTCAATAAAATGCAAAAATGAATCCCAACTTCCTGATCGTTCCATCACACATGCTCGAAGCAAATCTTCCAAAGTCTGAATGGTTCTTTCCGACTGACCATCAGTTTGCGGGTGATAAGCTGAACTCAAGTGCAATCTTGTTCCCATTGTTGTTTGCAAACTATCCCAGAATTTTGAAGTAAAGCACGAATCTCTATCTGACACTATACTCGAGGGTACTCCTTGCAGTCTCACCACTTCTCGAATGTACAACTCTGCTAACGTCTCCAAAGAATATCTCATATTCACCGGAAGAAAACGTGCTGTCTTCGTAAGCCTATCTACAATTACCCAAACTGCATCATATCCTTTCTGAGTCTTTGGAAACCCAGAAACAAAATTCATTGAGATACTATCCCATTTCCACACTAGAATTGACAATGACTGCAATCCACCTCCAGGCTTCTTATGCTCCACCTTTGCTTTCTGACATACCAGACATCTAGAAACATATTCAGCCACCTCTCTTTTCATTCCAGACCACCAAAATAACTTCTTCAGATCTTGATACATCTTTGTTGATGCAGGATGAATGCTAAACTTACTCTTGTGAGCTTCTTCCAAAATCATATCTTTCAATCCAGCATCATTCGGAATACAAATTCATCCATTAAACCTTAACACTTCATCCGTCCCAACTTGGAATTCCACCTCTTTCCCTTCCGCTGAAAGCTTCACCTTTTCTTGTAATTCTTCATCAGTTCCTTGAAAATCTTTGATTTGTTCAACAAATCCACTTGATATCGACAACATCCCTAACACAATGCTCTTCGGCTTCACTTCTATCCCCAAATTTAGGTCTCGAAATCTCTCTATCAGCTCTAGCTCCTTCACCATCAATGCTGAAACATGCAAAGACTTTCTGCTCAAAGCACCTTACCAGGATGATATTGCAATACAAAATCATAATTCTTCAAAAATTCCATCCACCTCCTTTGACGCATATTCAACTCCTTTTGTTCAAACAAATACCTCAAACTTTTGTGGTCACTGAATACTTCAATCCTTACGCCATAAAGATAATGCCTCCAAACTTTTAAGGCAAAGACCACCGCTGCTAACTCCAAGTCATGAGCCGGGTAGTTATGCTCATGAACCTTCAATTGCCGCAAAACATACGCTACAACTCTCCTTTCTTACATAAGCACACACCCTAATCCTTGCTTACAAGCGTCACAATATACACAAAATGGTTTAGAAGTGTCAGGTAAAACCAACACTGGAGTTGTTGTCAATCTCCTTTTCAGCTCTTGAAAGTGTTCCTCACACTTAGCCGTCCAAACAAATGGTTGTCCTTTTCTCGTCAGCTTGGTCAATGGTAACGGCAATCTAGAAAAGCCGTCTATGAACCTCCTATAATAACCAGCAAGACCTAAGAAACTTCGGACTTCCGTCATTGTTGTCGGAGCTTTCCATTCCAATACCGCTGTCACCTTTGCAAGATCCACTGCAATTCCTTCCTTTGTAATCACATGTCCCAAAAAGTGTACCGATTCCAACCAAAAATCACACTTAGACAACTTGGCATAAAGCTGTTTTTAATTTCCTTTAGTATCCCCAAAACAATCTTCATATGCTCGGCATGCTCTTCTCTATCCTTGGAATAAACCAAAATGTCATCGATAAACACGACAACAAATGAGTCTAAGTAAGGATGAAAAATCTGATTCATGTAATCCATGAATACAGCAGGAGCATTTGTTACACCAAATGGCATAACCAGATACTCATATGTCCATACCGAGTCCTAAAAGCAGTTTTCGGAATATCTTCCTCCTTCACTCTAGCTAATCTGATGATATCCCGACCTAAGGTCAATCTTCGAGAATACAGTTGCACCCTTCAAATTGATCCAACAAATCGTCTATTCTTGGCAAAGGATACTTGTTCTTTATCGTCACTTTGTTTAATTGGCGATAATCCGTACACAACCTCATACTTCCATCCTTCTTTTTCACAAACAACACCGGTGCTCCCCATGGTGATACACTTGGTCTAATCAAGCGCTTCTCCAATAACTCTTCAATTTGCTTCTTCAGTTCCACTAATTCCATTGGTGCCATCCGATACGGAGCTTTCGAAATTGGTCCAGTTCCCGGAATCACATCGATATTGAACTCCACTTCTCGTCTTGGCGGTACTCCAGGTATTTCTTCAGGAAAAACTTCAGGAAAATCCCTTACTATTGGTAGTCTATCCAGCTCATTATCTCCCTTGCAAACCAAAGAAGCTAAGAACACATATGCTATGGCTCCATCCTTCAGTGAAGCAAATATTTGTTTGGCAGAGATATGCTCAAAATCCTCGGGGTCAGACTCATCAATTTTGGGTTCACTAATCAAGAGCGACTTGTTGGAGCAGTTCAAAGAACACGATTCCCAGTAAGCCCGTCCATCCCTAATATGACATCTATTTGCACCAGGGGTAATTGAATCAAATCAACAGGATAGGTTTTTCCCTCAATCTCAACAGGACACTTAGGACAATAGGTTGACACTATGACAGGGTTACTGGTCGGGGTAGACACAAACAAGTCAAAAGGTAACAAATCTAACTGCAAATTTAACTTTTTCACCACATCACTAGCTATAAACGAGTGCGTAGCACCCGAATCATACAACACAAGCAAAGGATTCTTATAAATGAAACACTCACCTTGAATCAGATTGGCAGCATTAGCCGCTTCCACTCCACTCATCGTGAAAACTCTTCCTTGATTACTCGGCCTCACAGCGTTCCCAGAACTAGGAACTCTCTTCGGTTCCTGACAGAAACGAGCAATATGACCAGGCTTGTTGCAATTGAAACAATTTGGATTAGTTGTAGGGCACAACGGTCCAAAATGATTTCGACGACACTGATTGCAACGAGGGGCCACACTCCCTTGACTTCCTCCAGGATTAACTCGATTTTCGCCACCACTGCTTCCAAGATTGCTTCCCGAAGCACCCATACGATTACTGTTGCCACCACCACGATTTCCAGAGCGAGAAATGCCACCTCTTCCGCTGTTCTGGTTGAAATTACCACCTCCAGACGATCCACTGCCACCTCTGCTGAACCTACGATCTCCTCCGCTTCCAGAACGAGGATACGGCACAGGCGTTCTAAACCTTCCACCAAGACTCCCATGATACGGATGGTTCCGAATCGGTCCACCACTAGCCGACGGACTCACCACCTTTTTCACTGTTGCCTTTGATTTCAACCCTCCTTCATACATCCGACACTTGTTAACCGATATTGCAAACTCATTGATCTCCAAATGCGAAAAAGCCAACTTGATCTCAGCCCTTAAACCATCTCGAAACTTCGAACACTTAGACCTTTCATTTCCTCCATCAGCGTACTGAGGCACGTACTGAGCTAACTTCTCAAACTTAGCAGCATACTCTCTAACTGACATATTTCCTTGGACCAACTTAAGAAATTCCATTTCCTGCCACGTCCTCATATCCTCAGGAAAATACTTTTCCAGAAATTTCCTCTTAAACGACTCCCAATTGACTTCTTCTTCTGCATTCACCATCATTTGCTTAGTGTTCCTCCACCAAGCAGAAGCTTCCTTTGTCAACATATACCCAGCATAAGCCACCTTCTGGGCATCATCACACTGTCTCATTCCTTCAAAAATCTTTCCAAGTTCTCAATCCATCCACAAGCCACATTCGGTGCAAATCATCCGAAAAATTCTCTTGGATTCCGACGACAAAACTCATCCAATTCCCGAATTCCTTGCGGTTCCACATTCTGAGGCAGATTTTGGTTGTTGAGATTCTACTGAGCTTGCTGATGCAGAGCTTGCAAGTTGTCATTCACTCCAGTCATCACAGCCGTCATCTGAGCCATCAAAGCTGCAGGGTCGGGAATATCGGCTGCCCCACTAGCACTTCCAGAACCACGAGGTCGTCCGCGAGCCATCGACTCCTTCAGACAAACATGAGAACTCAGAACTCACGCACACGCACACACAAACACATCATCACACAATCAGAGATCACACAAGGCAAGCATATAAGGCTATGCTTAAGGCCACTGAGGATAAACATAGCTCTGATACCATAAAAGTGTAATACCCCGATTTTGTTTCCCGAAAATATCACATTATTTTAATATTTATTTGTAAAAATGAGGGCCATTTTTTTTACATGACATGTTTCCAAAAACATTTGCGTTTATATATACATATTTTGATAATTCATTTTATTTATTTCAAAACAATCCTTTGTTATTAATTAATTACAAAATAACCTTGCGCACTTTCTTGGAAGGAATTATCGTTGCCGTCTCACAAAATCGAGATGTCACAACACTCCCTTCTCAACACAAATCGTAAACTGGAATACTTCTTATATTTAAAACATTGTCAATAAGTTCACCAACACCTGTGATTACATAAGTTTCCAAAACAGTTTACCGACAACATTTCCAACATAATCATAAAAGCGTACAAACTTTAAATCCCAAAATACATCGGATATAGGTTAGTTACATCATATGATATCCAGAGTATGGCTTTTCCTCAGTTAGAATTGACCCTAGTCAAACAAAACACCTAGACCACAAGACCCACGGGACTCTCTAAACTGCTGGCTGATCTCCATCATCCTCCAATGCTATCTCCTCCTCTTCAGTCTTCACATCTGCAGGCGGTGCGGCCTGCGTACCACGAGCATAGTACGTCCTAGGTCCTCCATCCATATAGTCCCTCAAGGTAATGCGACCAATGTGCAAATCAATCTGTGCTCCTCTCAAACGATGTTCAGGGTCTTTAATCTCCAACCGAGTCAAGCCTCTCCAGATCCATCCATCAGGGGTGACTTCCCTCGCTCCCCCCACTAGGGGCCACATGGTAATCTCGATGTTGTACACCATCTGCCCGTTGCGTCCCCACGAAGAACGAAGAGAAACAACGAACATGAGAAAGAATAAGCTTTTCCGAACGCATGACATGCCAATAAATTTGGCATACCACCAACACATCTCAAGCATAAAATAAATAACCACATACTGGAAAATAAATGATGAATGAATGCATGAACCTTTTCATTATTACGTAACCACTTATTAATTCCATGACAATAGCATCATACCACTTTACTGACATCTGCTTCTTGTTGCCATTACACCTGATATTTCTCACGGATATCTTTCTTAGAATATTTTATTAAGTCTTATCAAATGTTCATATCACTTGTAATGTCAGGGGAATTCAAAAGACATTATTGTGAAAGTTTTATTATTAGCGCACACGGCTACATCTCCTCCATATCCTCCCAAAACCTAGTCGGAAGCAAACGGGACGTACAGGAACTTTAACCCACGCCGGTCGAACAGTCGGAAACCACCAGCATACAAATATGAATGTCAAGCCACAACCGTACAGGCCGGCCAACAAGACAATTGATATTCCACGCGATCCAATCTTCAGCCATTTTGCCCGCCTCGTTCAGCTTCCCTCTCATCGTTTCGAATTTGATCAAGGGGGTTTCAGTTACTTTTCTAGCTCGCAGTGCAGAACACGCTACAATCCCTTGGGTATTAATCCCCGATCACTTATAGACTAGTTCCGCCTAGAAAAGAACTCCAGGTTTCTTGACGTTTCACCGTCATCACCCTCCCCTATCACAATCACACACCTGAATATCCGCAGATAGACAGGGTATCTTCCTCTCCACTACTTCACACTCATCTCGCCACATATAATTATTATCTTTTTCCACATGTTACTTTTCATTTCACTTACTTTCTTCACACATACTATCAATACTTTACTTTCATGCTTAATGTCATGCATCATGCTAAACAAAATATAACAACATAAATCATTATGCATGAGCAAGCATCATGTAATTAAATTCTCATGTTCACATGACTCAATCAAATAATAACACTTAAAAGCGATAGTGATCTTTAGTCTTTCGTGCGAGAAGCCAGACAATCACAAATCAATTGCCCTCACACTAATCAACCTTATTCGATCACGGTTCCGATTTAAAGAAACGAAACTAAATACAATTGCCCATGGCATACATTCCAGAAAGCTATCATTCTCACCTTGATTGCGATTCGAAACTCCTTGAGAATTCACGAAACTTTGATCTCCGCGATCATGATCCACAGCAACACCTTTAATTCCTCAAATCAAATATAATACATTAATACTCAATTTCCTTTTTCTTAAATCGTTCCCAGATAAAACCACAACTTAAATATATTAAAACACTTTGGAAATATTATTTAAATAAACTTTAAAAACGAATACTGGTTGCTGGTCCACCATGGACAACACCTCAAAACAACTTCGAAACACCGAAAAATTCACCGTTTCCAATCCGACTTTTTCCCAAATCAAATATCACTTAAAAGCTTTGCTTTAAACCACTTTAACACATTTTTTTTTAATTTGAAAAACAATCTTAAACAATTCTGGATAGCAAGGTACTGCTTCCAAAAATCACTTTTTAAAATTTCCAAAAACAACGTAAAAGTACTTTTTGCTTCCAAACAATCCTCAATACAAAACCAATGCTTTAATACTTTAAAATTCAATCTTTTTAACATAAAATAAAACTTGGACAGCCACCAAACAAGTCCATTTAATCCAAATGAATTAAATAAATCAAACTTAAAATCAATTAATTTTCAAAGCGACTTTCATAATCAAACATTTTCCAAATGTAGTTTAAAATTCAAATGACAACAACACCTTCCCAAATCAATCCACACAAGTCATACACTTTTCAAATATCAATTAACACTTAGCAAAATAAATTCCTATCCTCATTAATTTACCTTGGCCGAATTGTGCACGAAGCAAAACAATGTTATTAAATTTTCTAACAAATCTTAAAGCATCAAGACAACACTAAATCAATTAAATTCAATCACATAATCAATTCATCAACACTTAGTTACTTTTAGAACACATAATAATTTTTCAAAATAATTTCATTTTCATATTTACCTACTTTAACTCAATGTAACCGAATTGAGCAAATAAAATAAACCAAAGATTACAAATTTAAACACTTTGAATCAACTAAGACAACTTGATACATCACCATGCAATTTCATTTTTACAAAACAAAAACAAATAGTCATATATATATACTCACAAACCGAATTGAATTAAAGAAATAATACCAAACACATTTTTTCTTCTTACTTCAAACAACTTAATTCTTTTCAATAATCATTATACAAATTTGTTTTCATGCAACTAAATTTCCTAGACCTATTTATACTACATGGCCGAATGGAATCAAAAGAAAACAAGCCAAAGATTTCAAATCTAAAACACATAAACCAACTTAATTCAATTCAAGTATTCAAACACAAATTTTATTTTCATGAAAGTAAACCATTTACTCTTCTTTTCTCCCTTAACCGAACACACACATATACACATTTAGGCACAAAACTTTTCCAAGCAATTTTTATTCATTCGTTTCCTTTGTAAAGATCAAAAATACTCTTAGGAAAATAACTAAACTTAAAAAATATCAACACATATACAAAACAAACTCATTCACCTAATTTTTCATGCTAAAACCGAATACATATTCACATGTAAGAATCAAGACTTAACTTTTGAAAATCAAAAATTTATTTTATGCCTTTTATCTTGGTTTGGCCGAATCACATATACACATGCATATACATTTTTTTTTGTCAAACAAGCACATAAACATACTTAAATTAATCACTTTGTCAAACACAAATTATACAACAAAATTATTAAACGCGTTTGCATATTTTCCTCTACAAAACCGTATGGCCTAAAATAAAACAAACTAACATAAAAATTCATTTTTCATGCACTCCTTGTTGAGAACTCAAAAATACACTTTATATATACCAATTTTCATCAATCCAGGACATGCACATAAAAATATATTTATTTACCTCATACATGACCTAAGGGCCGTGACATGCATGTAGGAAACATAAGGAATTTTTTTGCAAATCAAACGCACAAAACTCATAAACACTATTAACACTTATATTCAAACATTATAATCTAAGAATCAAACAACACAATTTATTTCTCAAGTAAAAATGATCAAACCGTACGGTCCTCTTCACATGCACCAAATAAAAATTTCATTTTTCATGAAACTAAACTAAAATAAAAAAATATACCACTTAAATGTCAAGAATCAACAACCAATTGCATGCAAAACAAAACAAATTTATTTTTCCCCAAATCAAACCCTAGCCGTGACATGCATAGGGGAAATTAGAAAATTTTTTGTAAATCAACAACAAATAACTCAAGAACTTAATAAATCAACTCATTATAAAGCATAAAAACTTAAATCAAAGATCATAAATTACTTGGACAAAAAGGGGGACAAAACCGTGAGCTCCATGAAAATGGATGCATGCTCACTTTTTCATTTTCAACCTCAAAAACAAGTAGAAACAAGTATGAAAAGGCATAAGAAAGCTTAAAAACAAACATGAATGAAGGTTTTTTTTCATGAAACAAAAATTTTTGCTTGGAGAACTTGAGGAAACCGAAAATACAAAGAAGAAAAACACAAGTTAAAAGCTTGATACCTAAGTGGATGAACAAGAATGAGCAAGAAATATGGGTAAAATCCAAGCTTTCCCTCCTTCCTTCTCCTTCTCTCTCCCTCAGCCCTCTCCTTCTTTCTTTCTTCTTCTCACTTTTTTTTCCTTAAGTTAGGAAGCATATGACAAGGGGGTATGTCTTGGACCAAAGGGGGTTTATATAGAAAAATTAGAGTGCGGGTCTACTAACTTAAATGGGGGGTCCGAATTTCCTAAGGAGCAAGAAGGGCTTTGGTGCAAATTTTTAATTGGGGTACATCACTAAAATATGGTGTTCGAATTTCTCAAGAGGCAACAAGGGTTCATTTGCAATTTTTGGTCATCTTGGTTCAAGACAAAATAGCTTAGGTTTTAATTACAACCACCCTAGGCTTTAATGAGGTTAATCTTAGTGGGGAACATAATTAATCAAGCATTAACTACATTTCCCTTAGGGTTTAGGGTATACTTGAAATTTGAATTTGACTCTTAAACTTAAAATTTTCCTTCCCTCCTACTCCCTTGGCCACACATACAAGAGGGAAATAAAATTTTCTTCTTAACTTTAAAGGAAGTACAAAATAAAAATCTAATTTAAATAAAATAATATAATTCCCACGGTTTTTAAATAAAATATAAGAGAAAAATTCACAATTAAATAAATTCATGAAAATCAAATCAAAATACTAATGAAATTAAATTATGGAAATTAAAATTTCATTCAATAAATCCAATAAATAATTTCTAATTCGTTTTTAATTACTGAAAATAATTGAGGAAAATACGGGTTTACAGTGCTGAGCAGTGAACTTTGCACAGACTCACTCAGGCGAGCCTATTTCTCACCTAGGCGAGTGGGGTCAACAGCTTAAAAACCTTGGGGTCTTCACAGTCTAAAACTCACCCAGGCGAGCCCAATTTTTGCCCAGGCGAGTGTTGCAGAAATCAGCAACTAAAATTATATCTTTTAGGGATTTTAGATAGGATTTGTTTTGGGATTAGTTCTTTACTCTTTTTAAAATAGGATTGAATTAGGTTTTGGGAGTTACCTGAGAATAGGAAAAGAATTATTGTGCTTTTGAAGATCCTTCATTGTGTGGAGATTAGAGGTATTATTCATGGCTTCAATTATGTATTCTCTATTTCTCCTAGATTCTTCTCCTTTGAACATGTGTAACTAAACTCAGTTTTGGGAACATGGTGGATTTGTATGGAACCATCATAGTTATTACTTAATGAATTAATGTTTTTCCATTAAGTTTCGTGTTTGATTAAGTTTTCATTGTTTATCATGAATTTGGTCACGTTTATAATTTGGTAATTCTAATTGAATAGGAATATTGAATTAGGATTTAGACCTTTAATCAAACAATTCAATTGCATAGGGATAGGAATATTTCTATGAATTGGATAATCATTTAATAATTTTTATTAAACATTAATCCTAAGATTAGGATTTAAGGCTCTGCTTAAGGAATTTAGAGAGATTAGATCACTAAGAAACAAGGTTGACTTAAGAAATTAGGTTGTCTTTACCTTTGCAAAATTGGCTCGAGACTTAGGAAATTCATTAATTCGATAGCAATTACTCTTGGAACCTACAATGAAACCAAGTTCTCAAGCTTTCCCATCCTTGAACAAACTTTATTTATTCTCAATTTTGTCTTTAAATTAGTTTAATTCAACAATTCTCAAATCAATTAAATCCAAATTTTGGTTTCACTTAGTAACTACAATTAGGTGAGAATTTTTAGAGCCAATTTTAATCCTCGTGGGAACGATACTCTATTTATCATTATATTAGTTGTAAGATCTGGTATATTTGTCAGAATCCCAATAGTATTAGGGTGGTAATAAAATGAGCATTGTAATTATTTAGGGTTTATTTTTTTAAAAGACTTTCCTTCTTCCTTATTCATTTTTAAAACCGTAAAATAGGTATGCATGGGGACAAATTAAAATTTCTTTAAACTTTTGTGGGGTACATTAAAATCATGCTCTAATAAATTTCAAAACACTATAACAACGCTTTATAACTTAAATCTAATAATAATAATCTTTTTCAAGTTGTAACAATTAAAATTTTACTATAAAAACAAAACTCAATGTTTTTATACATATCACTTTGATTGTAACATCATTTTATTCAAATCTCATATGAAAACGTAATGCCTTTGAAAATCAAAATAACGCAATCAATCAAATCACCAAATAAATGAACAAATAAATAAATAGATAAATCGAAATTCATCGCTGACGCAAATAAAATCAACCGTCAAATCTAAATCCAAAAACTGAATTCGGATAACTTAACGTTTTAGTAACTCCTTTTATAAAATAAATCAATAACATTAAAATCAGAGTTCCTCATAAATCACAAAACTTAAATAAATTCATTTATTTCCAACTAAAAGAAATATACTAATATTTTAAATAATGAAATTATAATTTTCTCAAATATGAAAAATAGTGGGTATTACATTGCTTGCTCGCTGCACGGGTCCAATTGACTGCACAAGGGGAGTTTGCCCGCTCGTTGCACGAGTCTAGTTGACTCCACATGGGGAGCCTTGCTTGCTGCACAGGCCTCCAGTTGATTGGGTTGACCAGCTGTTGACGTCATGTGTCATCCACGTAAAAAAATAGAAATGCAAAAACAAACAGAATTTCTATTTTCTCTTTATCTTTCCATTTATCAAGTTACTTTTTTTCTAAATTTGTTCCTATAATTTTCTTTTCTCAATATCATGGCATATGTTCTTTCTAATCAAGAAGGAAGTTAATGTGGCACTTGTCGCAATATGGGTCATGCCTATTTTGAGTGTAAAAATTGTTATATGCCATATTTGCCGGAAGAAAGGACATATATATTTCTAGTCATTGTTCTTATCATGTTTGTCGGTACTGCAGCTTGAAGGACACTTGATTGACCAGTGCCCTAGTCGTTCTTTGTGTCCTACTCGTCCCTTGCATGCAGCACATTCTCGCGTTCCTAATGCTGCAATTTCTACAAAAGGATCATTGCCTACTACTCAATCACCAATTTCTACTGTGAATCTTGCATTCTTTCTTAAGCAAGTTCTCTCTCTTACTGGTAACACGCCTACCACTTTAGCATCCAGACTAGGTAGCACCACTTTGTATTTTGATTCTGCATGTTGCAATCAAATGACACCATCATCGCAATTTTTTTTCGAATTTGACCTCTGTTGATCATACTCGTCATTTTTATAATGTTGATGGTTCTCTTATAGAAGTGAGACATAAAGGACCTTTTCCATACCTTCTCTTACTATGCCAGATACTTAACTCATTCCAAAGTTGAACTTTAACCTTGTTTCTGTTGGCCAACTATGTGATCTTGGCTAAGTTGTTACTTTCTCTCCTACCAGTAGCTTTGTGCGGGATCCACAGACTAGTAAGATTATTGATACTGGTTGGAAAATTGGTAGAATTTTTTAGCTCATTAGACTCCATGTTTCTTCACCCACTACTCTATGTGTTGTATCCACCTCCTTCTTCATCCATTTTTGGCACCAACACCTTGGTCACACTTCCCTTAGAAAGTTGCGGCCCCTCATATCTCAAGGTCGTTTAGGCTCTATCAAAGAAGAACCACTTCACTACATTCCTTGCCAGATAGCCAAGCAAGCTGCCTTACCTTTTGATCAAAATGCTTCTACTTCCGCCTCTCTGTTTGATCTAGTGCATTCAGATGTCTGGGGACCTGCTCCAACCCCCACTATGGGTGGTTCAAGGTACTTTGTTATCTTCATTGATAATTTTCCTCGTTTCACTTGGATATACTTGTTAAAGAACATATCAGAGACTCCTCATATTTACATTGATTTTGCGACAATGATACCTACCCGATTCTATAAGTACATCAAGATTTTTCCTCGTGATAATGCCTCTAAATATCGTGATTCCAAACTTATCAGATTTCTTGCAGAACAGGGAACCACTTCTCAATTCTCTTGTCCAAGGACATCCCAGTAGAATGGTCATGCTAAAAGAAAGGATTGTCATATTCTTGACACTATTAGAGCCATGCTTTTTTTTCTCCTCATGTCATGAACGTGTCTGGGTAGAAGCCTTTCACACCGTTGTTTTTCATATCAATGGTCTCCCTTCCTCGGTTTTGGGTAAGGTCTCTCCCTTTGAGTGCCTTTTTGGCACTCCTCAAAATTATGAGTTACTCAAAGTTTTTGGATGTTCATGTTTCGTTCTTCTTCAACCGCATGAGCACACCAAACTCCAACTTCGTGCAAGCCTTTGTTGCTTTCTTGGTTATAGTTTTAAACATAAAGGTTACCGTATTTGGGATCCAATCTCCCAACGCATACACATCTCTCATCATGTTGTCTTTTGGGAGCACAAAATGTTTTCATTTCTCTCCCAGCTCAAGTCTATACTATTCACCTCCACACCTTTGTTCACTGATATCTCTATAGATCATTTTCTTGATGACTCTAATTCTAATATCCCTCCGGGCTACCGGAACTCGCCGAACTTCCTGTTAGTCAGCATGATCATGATCCTGCCCCATCCATTGATCCTGCTCCTCCACCTTTTCCTAATCATGTCTTAGATCTTGATCCACCACTTATTCCCGACCTTCCTCCTCTAGTAAGGAAAGCCCATACTTATCTTTGTGATTATCACTGTTTTTGTACCATGCTTTCTCACCATGAGCCCCAGACCTACAAAGAAGCTTCCACATATCCTAATTGGCAACATGTAATGCAAGTTGAATTACAGGCTTTAAAAAACACTAAAGCCTACATGGAAACTCGTTGATCATCCCCATGGCAAGAATCTAATGGGTTGTAAATGGATTTTCAAAGTTAAAACTTATTTTGATGGTTCTGTTGAGCTCTACAAGACGCATTTGGTCGCCAAAGCTTTCACATAGGAATATGCCATTGATTATGAGGAAACATTTGCTCTTGTAGCCCTTCTCACTTCTCTCTGTACTCTCCTTGCTATTGCTGCCACACAGAAATGGTCTATTAATAGGATGGATGTCAAGAATGCATTTCTGGATGGTGATTTGGATGCTGAAGTCTATATGAGGCCTCCTTCTAGTTATTCTTGTCCTCCACACAAGGTATGTCATCTCCGGAAGAGTCTTTGTGGTCTAAAACACGCTTCTCGATCTTGGTTTACCAAATTTCATGACATTGTTGCTCGGCTTGGGTTCTCTTCTAGTCCTTATGACCATGCACTTACTTTCCATTGGACAACTAATAGGTACTTTCATGCTTCTTCTATATGTTGATGACATGATTATTACAGGTGATGATGTTGCTGGTATCTCTTAGCTCAAGCAGTTCTTGAAACAACATTTTGAGATGAAAGACCTCGGTCCTTTTAGTTATTTCTTAGGCATTGAGATTTTCTCCTCAAATGATGGCTTATTCCTATATCAGTCTAAATATGCATCTGATCTTATTTCCCGAGCAGGACTCACAGATTGTAAAACAATTTTCGCACCTCTTGAGCCCATTGTTCACTTCACTCCATCAAATGGTACCACTCTTGATGAACTGACACTTTATTGACAATTAGTTGGGAGCTTAGTTTATATCACTATTACTCGACCTAATCTTGCATTTGTTGTCCACCTTGTTAGCCATTTCATGTCCGTACCTCGAACAACTCACTATGCGGATATTCTTTGTATAAGGCACTATCTTTCATGGTCTCCATTTTTCATCCAACTCTTCATCGATCCTTCAGGCCTTCTCCAATGCTGATTGAGGTGGTTATCCCACTGACCGCCTCTCTGCTACTAGATATTGTATCTTTCTTGGCGACTCACTCATTTCTTAGATTAGTAAGTGAAAAAACCTTGTTTCTCGTTCTAGCACTGAGGCATAATATCGAGCTATGACTAATACCAACTTCAAGATACTCTGGCTTCGCTGGCTTCTAGGTGACCTTAGGTTTCCCCAGAAGTCTCCTACCACACTTCATTGTGACAATCATAGTGCCTTTCAGATTGCTCACAATGATGTCTTCTATAAGTGTACCAAACATGTTGATATTGATTGTCATGTCACTCGTTAACAAGTTGTTCTTGGCACTCTTCACCCCTTCCTTATTAGTACCATTGACCAACCATCTGACTTGTTTACAATGGCTCATCATCATGGTTGCTTTCTTATTTTACTTTCCAAACTCAAGTTGGTTTCTTATCCACCCACTTGAGTTTGAGAGGGGATATTAGAATATGTATTTAGCATATTTGTATAGGGTCATTATAGTATTTTCTCTTCTCATATATACACCATTTTCCCTTATTATAAGAAGACAAATTTCATATTTCAATAAACTCATTTTATTCATGTTCTCTCTTCTCTCTCTTATTTTCCTAACAATTTGTACAAATACTTGTAATTTCATTATTTAGAAGTATGTCCTATACAGTTATACTTCTAATTGCTTTAGAATAAAAGAATTTTCTTATTTAATTATTCCCTTGCTTATAATTTTCGTATTACATAGTCAAAAATACCCTTATATTTTAAGTTAAATTCATTTTTCTCATGTTTTTTTTCTTCACTCTTTTTATTCACACCCACACCCACATTTTTCAATGAATCTAGAAAGGATAAAAATGAACAGCGAAATGCTAAAATTAATTTTGGAGGTTTAGCTATAGCAATATGTTGTCACCTTTGCGAGTGGAAACACTACTATACGAGTAGTCATTGTCTTCTTATACACAATGACACAAGTGAACAATAATGTTACATGTACATCCAGAATTGACGTATGAATGTAGCAAATGTACATCCAGATGTCAATTGTGGATGTATATATAACACCACTCCACAAGTGAATATGAAAGTTTCACATTCTATTAACCTCTTTTTTGTCAGGGTTAATTTGACAATTATTTTAACCAACAAATGTACATCCATATGTCAATTCTGGATGTACATATAACACCACTCCACAAGTGAATATGGAAGTTTCCACATTCTAACTTTTTTTTGTCATGGTTAATTTGACAATTATTTTAACCCTGCATGTAAAAGGTACTTTTTGGATTTGAGGATGACAAAGAAAGAATTTTTGTATTTCACATTATTACGTACATGGTTTAGTAGCTAGACTGTAGATGTTAATCATGGTTCAAAATCAAGTCCTCCTAATATTGCGTACATCAAATTTGCAATCAATGTAACCTTTCTAACTCTAATTATTCAATTGAACATTAAAATTATGGAAATTTCTAACATGCAACCTAAAATTGGATGGTTGCTATGCAACCTTTTAGTAAACTAATAAGAAGTTGACACCTAAGATATGTGTGTCATGTCATTCCTTGAAGTAGTGATTTATAATTTTTACAATTTAGTCCAACATAAAAAAAATTAATTTAATTTAGTCCTTTGTACCTATTAGCTTCGTCTGAATACACACATCACCAACTCCCACAATGTTTGCATTACTGTTGTTACCCATCGTTATTTTGCCAAAGTCTCCTGCTTTGTATGAAGTAAAGAATTCTTTGTCGGGAGTGGCATGATATGATGCGGCTGAGTCAATGACCCACTCATCACCTGAATCTGCGACATGGCACTATTCATTATCAAGAGTGAATAACACCACTTCCCCATCAGTCACAGGGTTGCTGTATTTTCATCATCAACCATAATCCTCCGATTTTTCTTATCTCTGTTCTTCCGAGATTTGCAGTTCCTTTTGATGTGCCCCTCTTTGCCGCATTGATAACATCTGAACTTTATATTAAGTTGTGACTGAGATCTATCTCTAGATTTATTAGATCGACCTCTACTTTTACTTCTTCTCCTTTTTTTTGTGACAAGGGCTTAGGAGTTGTCTGTTCACAAGTCTTTCCTTCTAGCTTCTTCATTGAACATACTATCTTTGACTTGTGTCAAAGATAATTTTTCGTCTCATGTAGAGTTGCTTAACGATACCACCAGAGTTTCCCGGCTATCCGACAAAGAACTCAAAAGTAGCAGTGCTTGTAATTCTTCATCTAGCACTAGCTTCATGGTAGTCAACCGATTTACCATATTTGGAAAATCACTCAAGTGTTCAGTAACAAACCTTCCCTCTATGTACTTTAGGTTCAAAAGCTTCTTATTTGTGAAAGCTTTATTTTGTGTAGTCTTCTTTTCATGGAGATTTTGTAAATTCTTCCACAGAGTTTGGGCATTTCTCTATGTGGTCACATGGTGGAACACGCTAATGTCCACCCATTGCCTGATTGTTCTATAATGGCCTTCCATGGCATCTTTTTCCAATCTTCTAATGTGACTGCATCTGGCGTTGCATCTCCCTTTTCAACAAGATCATATGATCCTTCCAGAAAAGTATATCCTTCATTCTTGGATTCCAAATGGAGTAATTTGCATCTGTCAACATCATCATGGTGCATGTAGTCATCTCCATTAAATTACACAACATAGTCCCAAAGCTCAACTAGGAGCTCTGATACCACTTGTTGAGCTTTGGGACTGATTCACAATGTAAATTAAAGTAGCGATTGTGAAAATAAATTGAGCAAAGCAAAAAAAATACACCAATATTTTTAATGTGGAAAACCCTATAACAACGAGAGTAAAAAACCACGAGCAAAACTCTGAAAAATATTTCACTGCATGCATGATAATTGCAATACCCTTTCCACACTCTTATCACACAAAAGGTATAAACATAAACATAGTGTTTCCCATTAAGACTCCCTCATATTCAAATACTATAATTTATTGTACAACTTATAGTAACAAGGAGTAATAGAAATGATGCCCAAAAAAAATTCATGATGTCCTGGTGTATATTCCCACTAGTGTATATTCCTACACCCTGCACTCTTTAGGATTTACTCACGCTTTATTTTTTTGCTCAATACCAGAAACAATATTAATTTCTAGAGACTTATATAATACTCTACTATGTAGTATTGCTCTGGTATGTGTTGTATTCTGAATGATGGAGAAAACTCTATTTATAAATAGAACTTCCGGTGCGAAACACTTAACAAAACTCGTTAACGCGTTTTGTGTAACATCCTAAAACTTAATGATAACTAAAATATGTTAAGAATGGTGACTTAATATAGTAGAGTCTTGGTTTAAGTATGAGAAATGTTAGGAATCATTAGATTGCATTAGAAAAGTGAAAAAAAAAATAAGGCACTAATCGATTAATGGGGAGCGTAATCGATTAAGAGCTGATGAGCTCTCAGCCATTAATCTATTAGGACCAGATTTAATCGATTAACTTCTAAGCATGCATCAGGTGTTAATCGATTAACACCTGGGTTAATCGATTAACCCCTGCTGAGATGGTTTTAAAAACGTGACTTTAAGGCATATATTCACTTGAATTCATCCCAAAATTTCGAACTCCTTATTGCCACCTCTAGAAATTTCATGAAACTACTCCAAAAATCCATCAAGTATCCATTCAATAATCATCCTTAATCACATAAACAACTCTTTCAAGCTCTCAATCTCCTAATCCCCTTCTTTGTTGAGAATCATGTTCCCCATGATGATATTTTGATGATGACAACATGAACATAAATATGTTATACAGGTACATGGATGATGTCATGAAGTTTGTGCAAGCTTGTAGTATTCGACCTTTTAGGGTTTAGTATATTTTGTAAAACAATAATTAGTCTAAGGCGCTCAAGTCAATTTTAATATTGCTAAGATAAGATGATGATGATTTTCTTATTGAAAACTAGAAGAAGATTTTTATAACCTTCGCTCCTGGAAAAGTGTTTTGCGAAAACCTCTGGTTAGAAGCATTTTATGAAAATCTATTTTTAAGTTGAAGTAATCGATAGAGCTGTCAAAATGGGTCGGACCAGCTGGGCCGGGCCAAAAAGCCCAAAAAATCATAGGGCTCGGGCTTCTTAGTATTGCTTATTTAATCAACCCGGGCTATTTAGCCCAGCCCGATCGGGTTCGGGTTCGGGCCGGCCCGGCGGCCCAGAAAAAAAAAATTCCACATTTTTTTTAAAATTTTATGTGTAAAAAAAACACTTATAATAAAATTTCCTTACTTTTTATCAATATACACATCTCAAAAATGCACCTGAACAAATCAAAGCACAACATTAATAGTCCTATATGAGTTATACATACATTTTAATTTCTGTAAGAATAGAAAATCAAATTTATCTTCTAAAAAATGTGTAAAAGAAAAAAAAAACACTTATTATTGTTTAAAAAAATATGTGTAAAAAGTAAAGGAAGTTAATTCATTAATTTTTTTGAAAAAAATATATAAATTTTTTTGAAGTGGTTGAATTGTAAAAAAAAAAAAAGAAAAAAAAAGATGATGCGGGTCGGCCCGCACCTGGTCCGAAGCCCGCTTAGGGCGGGTTTGGGTTTGATACTAAGGTACTCAATTTATAACCGGGTTTTTTGGCCCGAGTCCGATTTGGCCCGAGCCCGAAGCGGGCCGGCTCGAACCCGACCCGCAGGCCCGTTTTGACAGCTGTAGTAATCGATTACTCCCTTGAAATAATCGATTATTTTCTGCAAAAATTGTAACCTGAGAGTAAGTAATGGATTGCTTAGCTTCTTGTAATGGATTACTCTCTTGGGCTGGTCACCTGAGTGTATGTAATCGATTACATGAAGATAATAATCGATTATCTTTAATGCTGCAATCTTTCTTTGAAAATCAGTGAGTAGGTAATCGACTACCCAAACCAAAGTAATCGATTACTGATGCTGTAATTTTTGAAAAACAATACCAGAGAGTAGGTAATCGATTACCCTTTCCCAAGTAATCGATTACTCATTTTCAAATTTTGAAAAACGTGTTGAAATCAATTTGATTCTCAAAATAATTTATTTCCTTAATTGGTTGATCACGTTTTTATGATTAAAAACTCTTCTTCTACATTTTTTGAAAAAGCTTCTTCACTCTTCTCTAACATTCTTCAATTGCTTCATCTTTTTGGAAAAATCTTTTTGGAGAAAAATCATCATCATCTTCTTCTTCACTCATTTCTAAAAGAACAAAATCCTTGAGTGTGCCTTAGTACTAAGAGTTGTTACAGGACTTTTATTGTTGTATCCGCTCTATTCTAGAGAGCATCATTGTTAGTTGCACCAACTTTCATGTGTAAACCTTTATCTGAAAGGGGAGTGTTACCCTTAGTGATTAGGGAGTGTTATCCCTTAGTTTGAACGTGTGTCGCGTTCGTAGGGTGAGAAAACCCTTGTGTTTGGTAGTGCTAGACGAACGGTGGGTCACCTAGTAGTTAGGCTATCTGGGAAATCTAGGAAGGGTCTTTCTAGTTGTTTGTATTGAGGTCCCTAGCGAACGGAGGTTCCTGGTAGCGTGTGGGGCGCTCTTTGCTTGTATTTGGGGCTGGTTGTCCCTGTTTCAGTTATTGAAGAAAAGCTCAAGCGGGTCGCTTGGGGACTGGACGTAGGTCGTTCGCTGGAAAGACTGAACCAGTATAAAAACACTGGTGCACAAATTTTCTATCCCTTATCTCTTTATGTTTTGCAGTTCTATTTTGTGGTAATCTTATTTTCGCGAATAAAACTATTTTCATGTTTTAAATTATTTAGCGCGAGTATTGCGTTTCAATGTTGTTAATTCTTTCGATCTCGCGAATAATAGTTTTCCGATATTAATATAAATATACTGTTTCAATTGCGCTTAAAACGTTTTCAATCGTTCTTTAAGTCTTCCGCTACGTAAATCTCTTTAATATTTTTAAGAACGTTTTGATTCGGTCGTTTTCCAATGTTTTTCTAAACACCCAATTCACCCCCCTATTGGGTGAAGGCTGCCAATCCTAACATTCTCAATCTCCATTGAAACCCATACCCTTTTCTACTCAAACCCATAGCCCTCAATACTCTTGTGTTTTTCATGAATGAATTGAAAGAGAAGAACTTAGAAGCTAAGAAAATCATAAGGGAAGGATTAAGCAAGGAAGAAAACAAGGTTTCATAACCATTAAAGCTTGAGATGGATTTCTCTCACTAGGGTTTTCTCTCTCCTCACCCAAGGTAAGGGAGGAGTAGTTTGCTTAATTTATAGTGAAGAATTAGGTTTTAATAACATAGAACCTTAGAATTGGTGATGATATAGAGACTTTGACTACCAATTTGTTATATTAGAAGTGTTGATGTAGTGTTATAAACTTGTCCCTTTCTTTAGAATTTTGAATATACATGACTTTGAATCTTAATTACTATAAGTTGGAATTGTGCATATGATGTTGAATTTAATTGATTTCATGGTATACAAATTAATAGAATTGAATAATTGAAAGTGAATACTATTATTAATAATTTTATTGTTGAATTGAATGTTCATGAATTAAAAGAGTATATGTACTTCTCAATTGAAATTATGCTAAAGTATAAACAAACTTCTAATTTTATAAAGTGTAACTTCAATTTAGAAGTACTTAGAAGCATGCATCATTCATGGAGCCATAAGGTGAACGGTGAGGAAGTTGGGAAAGACAAGACGTGGGTATGCGTGAGTGGTATGTGACTAGGTTGTGCTAATGAAACAACAGGGGGAATTGTCGTTGGGTGGAACTTGGATCTCCTATGAGGGCACGAACTGGCCACTCGTGTCGGGGGATTGGCTCCGCGTTAACCACGATGATTCTATGGGTCACAGAGTCACTTCGTTGACCAGTCGAGGGTGGTTCCCTGCTATAGCCAACTTGGGCCTTCAACCCAAGTTGTACTGGACCAAGAGAGATGGCCAGTACTGTGCAAGCACTGGTGGAGGGACACTTACTCCCGGTTTGGTCTTTCCCTGGAGCGGAGGGTGAAGTGAGGAATGATTTGAAACATTTAATGATGAAATGAGATTGATGATGAAATGTGAAACAAGAACATATGTGAAAGAGATGAAAGAGTGAAATGGGGATTTTATTGGAATTAATCCTTGATTGGATCCAATGCATTGAGAATTGAAACAGAAAATAAGAGAATGGAAAATAGAAAATATTGTGATGATGATGTGTTGCAAAATCATTGGATTCAATTGATGGATTAAGAGAGTCGTGCATGCATCATTTTATGAAAAACCCTGAACATGGCATTTATCCATCATGACGTGATTGACAATATGAATGTGATTGAGATACATGTTTATATGATGAAACTAATTATAATGTCAGCTTATATTGAATTTTTGGTTTTGTGTTAATGTTCTTAATTCTTTATTTTAAATTATGATAAATTGCTCACTCCCTTATGTTGACCATTTTAGGTACCGCTTTTGGTGATGTCTTTTCCATTTCCCCTGCCGAGGAGAGTCATGCTCCTTCTCATGGAGTGTAGACTTGATGATGTGGTCTATCCACTTTTGATGCAACCTAGCTTGATGCCCTAGGATTTACACTATGATGTTGCATAAAACTTTCTAAAATCTTTTATTTGGAGATGTAAATTATTAAGAACAAACCTTTAATTTGTAGTTTGCATGTTGGTGCCATAATCCATGGTATGGTATGTACCATTATTTTGGGTTTGCAGATATAGTGCACCATTCTTTTGATGTATAATAAACTATGAATATGCTTCTGGATTGAACAGGTACTAAAGATGAAAATTTGGATAGTTACAAATACAAAGTAAACATGTGGTGTGCATGAACTGTAGTGGCCTAGTAAATTGGTTTTTGTACCAGTGCAAAAATTCTTTACATTTCGTCAATGTTTCAACAATTTATTATCTCCTCCAATCTTTAAATAATCCTTTGGTTTATATTAAGAGAAAATGGGTAATAATTGACAGTGTAAAATTTTTAACACCATTAGTGCATTATCCACCATTCATCCGTTTATGGTTGTTGACTTTTAAATTAAAGTAATCCAAGTGAATGGTGGATGATGAACTGATGATGTAAAAAACTGTTACGGACCAGACTCTTGCACCCCCATATACCGGCAATTCGGCCAAGAGGCTCAATCTGGTGGAAACCGGTATATCGGCAATTCGACCAAGAGGACCCATAGAGACTCAGTCAGGTGTAAAGCGGTATACCGACAATTCGGCCACAAGGCCCCAAGAGGCTCAATCTGGTGGAAACCGGTATACCGGCAATTCGGCAAGGAGGTCCCATAGTGGCCCAACAAGATACGAAACCAGCATATCGGCAAACCGGATTGAGTCTTACAAACTGGTAACGTTGGACATCTAGCCGTTGAGAGGCTATCCGTTGAGGAGGCGTCATAATGAGCAGTAACAAATGAAACTATCGCCATGAAGACAGCCGTTGGCTGGAATCACGGATTCCTTATTAATCGGCTTTACACCTCACTCCTACTACTACGCCTATAAAGGCAGGTAAGGGACCAAGGTATAATCTTACTGGCTCACACACACTCATACAACATCCAAGTAAACGACCAAAGTGTGGGTATCTTGGTATTCAAGGTGCCCTCCTTACGTCTGACATCAACAGGTAGGATTGCTGGATACTTGGTCGGATTGTCCAAGTCCAATAATTCTACGACAAAACATTGGCGACCACAGTGGGAGCGAGAAATCTATTCCCACCACCTTTTGAAAAAGTCCATGGCAAACCAGTCACAAGAAGAACGTGCGGAACCCAGCCACCATAGCGTGATGGAACTAAGAAACCATCTAAGTGGAGGACAAGTGTCTTCACGTCAGAAGGACCTAAGGGAACGATTGAGTGAAGGAAGAAGGCGGGCTGAAGCTGAGCGTTCAAGACAAGAGGGACCCTCTCACCATGAACAAGAGAAATCGCGATAGAGGCCCCCCACTAAAGGAGGGAGCCCTTCGCATTCCCGTCATGAGAGTAAATCTGGCGGATATTCACAGAAGAAAGCAAGTCTTGAGATAGAATTGGCACGCTTGCGTAGACGATTGGATGCGCAAGATAAGCTGATGAGAGAATTGAGAAGAGGAATACCACAATCCGACACAGGTAAGGTGAACGAGGTCAAACTAGCTGAAGAGCCTGAAGAAAAAGACCACCCTTTTTCAGAAAGCATAATGGCCTTCCCCATGCCCGAAAATCTCAAGCCTCCTGCCAGTGTAGATCCGTATTTTGGGAATTCAAACCCACAGGAACATATAGATAGCTTTCTGGTCACAATGTCATGTCAAGAGGCTAAGGATGCGTATAAATGTCGTACCTTCCCCTTGACTCTGAAAAAAGCGGCTCTATGTTGGTATTCAAAGTTGGAGCATGACTCAATCACAGGATGGAAGGATTTTGCTGCCAAGTTCTTAGGGCATTTCACGACAAGCAAAGCACAACCAAAATCCGAGCATCACTTGTCCCAAATTAAACAGGAAAAGGGAGAGCCATTGAGAGACTTCCTCACTCGCTTTAATATAGAGTATTTGTCTATCAGTAACATAGAGGCTTCGGTGGCCCTTCATCTCTTGATGTGCACTCTGAGACCAGGAAATTTTACAGACTATTTGGTGATGCAAAAGATCAAAACTATGGACGAGGTGATGGAAAGGGCTGAAAAATACATCAATTTAGAGGAGTACCAGAAAGGTCAGGATAGTTTTGCCAAGAAGGTCTTATAGACCACTGTCGTATTTTTAGTTTGCTTTTATTTTGAAAGAAGGTCATGTGGATCATTTTCTCGTCCAAGTTATGGTGGTTATACACTATTTCAAACTTGTTTTTCCTTTTTATTAATAAGAATCGTGAAAATTCTATGAGTTGCAGGATTAATAGAAAAGCCGAATTAAGTGTTATACCCCCATGAGCTGGTCATTTCAAACCGGTTTCCTTCAATCAAGGACCCCATGAGTTGAGTCTAATCTTTTTTAGAGTCAAAGAGTTCCTCATATTAGCATCAGGAATTCGACACCTCGGTTTAAAACATGAGTTGTCAATACCATGAATCCGGCAAGACGGTCAAAAAATCCAAATCCGGATATAGAAATTCAGTATCCAAAGCTAAATACACCATTATTTGACTAGCCATCGGATAAGGAGAGAAATGGGTAGAAGATGTTCTTGTATAAAATTTAACACCACCCATGTATATATTATGGTCCCTGTTAGTCTTGAATGCAAAAGGCTAATAAGTTAAATGGAAAACCATTCGCTGGCTCGAATAGGATTTCCATGGATCAACAATTGTATGGATACATAAAGACAAAAGAAGCCGAGTTTTAGCTCGGATCAATGCATTTCCTCGGAAGCCGAGCTTTTACTCGGATGAGTGCATCTCCTCAGAAGCCGAGTTTTGCTCGGATGAATGCATCTCCATTGAAGCTGAGTTTTTGCTTGGATCAAGGCATCTCCTCGGAAGCCGAGCTTTTACTCGGATGAATGCATGTCCTCAGAAGTTGAGTTTTGCTCGGATCAATGCATCTCATCAGAAGCCTGAGTTTTTTTTCTCGGATGAGTGCATCTCATCATAAACGTAGCCTTTTGCTCGGTTCAACGCATCTCGTCAGAATCTGAGGTTTCGCTTGGATCAGCGCATCTCATCAGAAGCTGAGCTTTTTCTCGGATCAATGTGTCTCCTCGGAAGCTGAACTTTCACTCGGATCAATGCATTTTCTCAGAAGCTGAGCTTAACATATGATTGAACTTGTCTTTCGCTCGGATACTGTGAAGACAGGAATTCAGATTCCAAGCCTTCTTGGGAACAGACGAATTGGCCACTGGAAAGACGGGCTTATGTTAGACCAGAGACTGACCTATGACAGGGAATCTTTTTCTCAAAGACTGAGCCCTTGGGACAGTGCGGCCTTGGAAGGAGTTAATATTCAAAAGTTATGGCCAGTTTCGAAAAGACAAAAACCAACATCTTGAAACCATGACACCGGTATAACCAATGCACCTTGAAAAAAACCAACATTCATGAACCATGACTTGGGGGGCTACTATAATGGACCAGACTCTTGCACCCCCATATACCGGCAATTCGGCCAAGAGGCTCAATCTGGTGGAAACCGGTATACCGACAATTCGGCCAAGAGGACCCATAAAGACTCAATCAGGTGTAAACCGGTATACCGGCAATTCGGCCACAAGGCCCCAAGAGGCTCAATCTGGTGGAAACCGATATACTGGCAATTCGGCAAGGAAGTCCCATAGTGGCCCAACACCATACGAAACCAGCATACCAGCAAACCTGATTGAGGCTTACCAACTGGTAACGTTGGACATCTGGCTGTTGAGAGGCTATCCGTTGAGGAGACGTCATAATGAGCATTAACAAATGAAACCGTCGTCATGAAGACAGCCGTTGGCTGGAATCCTGGATTCCTTATTAACCGGCTTTACACCTCACTCCTACTACTACGCCTATAAAGGCAGGTAAGGGACCAAGGTATGATCTTACTGGCTCACACATACACACACAACACCCATGTAAACGACCAGAGTGTGGGTATCTTGGTACTCAAGGTGCCCTCCTTACGTCTGACATCAACAGGTAGGATTGCTGGATACTTGGCTGGATTGTCCAAGTCCAATAATTCTACGACAAAACAAAAACTTTACACCGTCAGTGCATACTCATTAATCTCTTATATTAATTTGGATCTTTCACTCAGTTTTTCTCCACCTCCCTCAACGGTCAATCAATCATACATGTAAATGACCTATATTATGTTTAATCAAGAGTAGTGATATATATATACCAACGAGGTGTGACAATCCTAGCTTGGGACTTTGTCCTCAGTCCGCAAGGACATGGGTTCGAATCTCACCTCGGCGGTATGAGCATGTCGCTCCTTCGGGAGTGGTTGTTCTCCTCCTGGCAATTTGCAGGCTATGACCTGGAGGCGGGGTTGTCCATTAGAATCGTCAATGTGTGACAATGACGATGAGATTTCCCTCGTAAACCAAAAAAAAAAAAAGAGTAGTGATATATTAGTTTACAATCAATTTATAAACTAGTTAATATTATGAAAATATGATATATATTATTTGTTCATTAAAAAGTAAAATATTATTATATTATTTGTTCATTAAAAAGTAAAATATTATTATTTTATAACTTGAGTTTTTTTAATAAAAACTTAATTTTACATTGATATATTTTCTTTAATAGTCATAAAATCAGTTTTGTGTGAAATCGATTTCTATTTTTTTTTTTTTTTACAAATTGACCTATCTTATACGAAATTGACTGATATCTCCCCGACTCCCCGAATAAAATCTCCATGTAACATCCACTTATTTTAAAAGGAAGGCACACATTATCTGAGTCGTGATAATTTTCCTTTATACTTCATTTTTTTTAATCTCTTTTTTTCTTTTTATTCGCATCACAAATTACACTCTCTTGAATCTCTTCATCTTTTTATATCTCATTTTAACTTATATCACCTATATTTAAAAAGATGATGGAAAACAAACTTTTGGTAATTAATAAGTAATAGTGTTATATAAATATTCAAATAAATTTGACATCAGAACAAATGTTTGACTTATTTTATATTAAAAAAATAAATTAAAAATTTATTTTATCTTTTTTACCTATTAAACAAATAAGATATTTGACATTTAAATATTCGACATTTAAATATTCATATAACATTTTTATTAATAAGACAGGTGTGCTGAGATCAACTTTGGTCTCATGCTCCAATATTCAGTGGGTCCCATTTGGAAGATTTTATGCCAAGAATCTAAATTCCTCATGCAATTACTTGACGTGGTTACGTGGTGCGGTTCATACCATTAAAGGAAAAACTATGCATAAGTTGAACAATTTTAAACCCTCCTACAAAATTCTATAGCCAATTCTCAAGAATTAATTTTTTATCATTATATTTTCAAGATATTAAATACATATACTTTTTAATTTAATATTTTTTTTATCAAAATAATATAAAGGTTTGTAAAATAAAAGATTTGTAAGAAATTAAAAGAAGACATAACATAATAAGTTTTGGTTTAATTATGTTACCAATCCTTGAATTTTAAGGTGGTTTTGTTACCGACCTTGTTCTTTTTTTTTCAATGTTTGACTTTCCGATGTAAATTTTGAGTTTGACATATACCTCTGTTATGGATTTTGGCCAAAATTTGTCGATATGTCGCACCAAAATTTTAGTCAAAGGCAAGAGATTAGTTACTGATGCCATGTGGGCGAAGATAATATTTTTTAAATTAAAATTAAAAATCTAAAAAAATTAATATTTTTATATTTTTAATTTAAAAATAAAAAGAAATTAAAAAAAGAATAGGAAAAAGATGTCATTTTCATTCATGTGGCATCATGTTGCACCACGTGGCTAACCTCATTTGATTAAGATTCTTGTATGATATGTAAGCAAAATTTGGCCAGAATCGATAGAAAAAGTATATGGCAAAATTAGAAATAACTTCGGAAAGTTAAACATTACAAAAAATAATAAAAATCTGTGACAAAATGACACAAAAATTCAAAGACTTAATAGTGGACACATAATTAACCCACAAGTTTTATCACTTTTAAAAGTATAAAGTCGAGATTCCTCCCTTCCCCATATTCATAAGAGTGTGTCAAGATTCAAAGAACGTTGATATGCAAAAAGGTTGGCAACTTTATTCTTCAGGTTAATTATTTCCTTCCTTTTTTCTTTTTCTTCATCTTCTCTTTGACCATCTCCAACCATATGGAGACTGTGAAAGGGATCAAGCTTCCCCTTTGACCCAATAATGTGTCCCTTTCTTCGATCTCCTATCGATTTTATCTTCGGATGAAGATAAAATAGAAAATACATGAACTTTTTTTTATTTCGGCTTAATGAAGATTCTACATCAACCTTCTTGTTTAGAAAAATCAAGAGAATGAGAAACTCTCTTCAACAAATTATAAAATAGAAGAAGTTGAGGGCATTTTTGTCATTTTCATTTTCCCTCCTTCATCCTTGCTTTTCTCTCCAAATTTGTTTGTCCGTGCATTGTTCGGGAATAAATATTTATCTTAAGTTATTTTTATTAAATTTTTATTAGTACAATTTGGATTACACATAAATATAAAAATTGCTTACAAACATACAATTTGCATTTCGATATTATTACAATTTGCACGGGTTATTAATGATCTTTTCAAAAGGAAATAATTTGAATCAAATATTGACATAAAAAATATATAATGCCTAAACGACCCATCATATGATAATTAACCAGCAAAAAAAATGAATATAATGTTGTAATTTCAGAAATTCAAATACAAACAAGTCATATATAGGTAAATTGGTATTAAACATTTAAACAAAACATCATTATGAATAATAAATTTTGGGTACAACGGAAAAAACGGATATATAAGTATTAAAGATGAGCTATAATTTGGTATAATGATTTAGCTTAATACAATCAAATATTTACTCAGTCATGAATTCAAATTTAAAAAAATCCAAAAATTTATACAATATGTTGCAATTTAAATTGTGAAAAATAATGATGCGTTATTTTATACTTTAGATAATATACTTATTTACAATTATGAAGTTCTAATACAAGCAAGTAATTTGAAAGTTTGAATCTTATAAACACGAATTAATTAAAAGTGTGAAAACATGTCTTATATTTTGGGACAGATGTAATAATAATAATGATGATGATATATATGTTAAAAAAATAGCTGAATTTGGACTTGCAAAACGAATTACTAACAAAATGAATGATGGATTAAATAAAACAAAAATCAAAATGAGTTGGATTTTTTTTTAATATAAGAAATTATGTTGTTAATTAAAATTAGAAATCGCATAGTTGATACATTATTAGTTAATTTTTATTAATGAAAAAGTTGGTAGCTAAAATTAAATTCAAAGGTTAATGTTTATGACTATTCATTTCTAAATATATGTAAATCATTTTTATAAAAAGTTCATATTAATTTATTATTTAAAAAGACATATTTTCAAAATCTATAATTAATTTTTTTTAAAAAAAAAAATTTAAATCCGTGCGATGCATGGGTAAAATTACTAGTTTACTAAAAATTGAAAGTGAACTGTGTAACCTCATAAATTTTTCTCAAAGTTAATTATGGTAATTAAGAAATTTCATGCGCTGGATCGTTTGGTCAGATCACGATACTGAAATAATTCAGATTTCATCATTATTTTTAAAATATTATTTTCAGTCACAAAAAATATAAGTTTGCTTGAATTTATTTTCAAAGTCTGTAGCTACTTAGTAGGACTATAGAGCTGTATTTTACGAATTTTGCATTTCGCTACACATTTCATAAGGTTAAACTACTCTTTTATTATTTACCTTATTTTTCAATTTCAAATTGGTCTCTTACGCTTTTTTAGTTTCGTATTGGTTCCTTATGTTTCTTTACGCTGTCAATTCGATCCCAGAATCAATGTTCATCCTATGTGGACCAATAGGTTATGGACACGTGTCACTTTCTCTCTCCAACAATATATACGTGGACCAATATGATATTGACACGTAGGATTAACAGTGATTCTGGGACCAAATTGACAGCAAAAAGAAACATAAGGAACCAATATGAAACAAAAAAAAAAGGTAAGAGAACAATTTGAAAATGAAAAATAAGGTAAGAGACCAAATATGTAATTTAGCTTATTTCTTAAATACTCCTATGTTTTAAGCTTTTCTAATTTGCTCATGTAAAAATGTTCCAATCCCAACTGCAAATTTTAGTTTTGTAATGCCGTCGATTTTTTCCCAATTATCAGTGATTACTTATTAAATACTCTTTCCGTCTCATGAGTTATGAACTTTTGAAGATTTTTTTTTGTCCCATAAGTCATGATCATTTAGAAATCCAAGACTCATTTATACCTTTTTTTTTCAAACATATCCTTATTTATTTCATTCTCTTTTTCATCACTTATTTCTTCATCTATCTTCAATATAATCTTTATACATTTATTATTAATCTCTCTCTCCTTTTATTAAATGGGGTAATTTAATCAAATTATATCAAATTCTTACATCATTTACTCATTTCTTAAATCTGTATGAAATCTCTAAAAGATCATAATTTATAGGACAGAGGGAGTATTAATTATAGTAACTAAAAAAGATTTAATACAGTGTCATTGTGATTGAAGTATCATAATTGAATTTTTTTTTCGAATTCCTTGCGGAACCACCGGTATCCCCAAGAGCACCCTTAATACCAGGGAGCCCTTGAGACTAGTCCGAAGCGAGTTGCGTGGCTGGCGCTCCCAGCTGGATGTTTTTAGTGGGAATCGAACCCGAGGCTAGTAGCACCCTTGTCTCATTCCCAAGATTTCAGTTGATGTCTTACATCAACTGAACCAAGCCCCGTTGGTTCATAATTGAATTCTAAATGCATCATTTTTTTAAAAACGTGTGTGATCAGGGTAAGTATAAAAATTGGAATTTCTTAACCTCAGCTTTAAATCTAAAATAATAAATTTTTTTGAAAAAGTAAAATTTTAAGCTTTTTATTTATTCGATGCATCGACTCCTAAGAAAAACTATTCATTTTTTGATGCCTATCCTCATCCCTGAAGGCGGAGGTTAAAAGAACCCTATAAAAATTATATTTTTACAATTTACAAAAAGTAAATCATGATTTTATTTGGTTTTGATTTCTACTTTGACAAGTAGGGATGGAAATAGACCAAACGGTTTATTACAAACTTGGCTTGACCTATTATTGGTCTTGACTGGCCTAACATGTTTAATAAAAAAAAGGCGGTTATAGGCTTTTATTTAAAGCTTGTTTAACTCAATACTAATGACGTGTCTGTTGATCTGCATTTCTATTGTAAATCTTCATTCGTATCTTTGTGTTTTTGTCATGAAATTGTGGTTTGTCATAAAACGATGAATTTGTATATCTTCATTCCTGTCGTTATGTTTATGTTGTATGTGAAATATTTGTTTAAAAAAAAACTATAAGTTCTCAATTGTCATATTATCAGATATTTATCCACTTTGTTTGAATATATTTATCCAGGATTCATGTTTTGTTAATCACATTGTTATTTGGTTTTGTTAGCAATTGTGATGTCTAAGTACATGACATCCTAGTGTTTAAAAAGTGCAATGATTGTTATTAGTAGTAATTAATACATGGTAGATGGATTTAATAATAAAAGAAGTGTTGAATATATTAGTCTCAAAATACAAACTTCACCACACCACATATGGCTTTCATTTAGACCTATCCCTTGAAGAGTATAACATTCAAAGTCGTGATTAAAAAAAAAAAAAAAAAGCAAAACACATAAGCTATTAAAAACAAATGGAAACCCAAATGAAAAAGAAACTAGTATAAGAAAGATGATAAGTGTGCTCAAAATTCTCCATTGCAAGGATAAAAATAAAAAATTGCGTGCCCCAAAATCTAGAAGCCACTGGATTATGTGTGTCTCCTATGGTAGTTTAGAGATAATACACACAGTAGCAACCATCACGTTAGCTTAATCAAAAGCCTCAATGATGGTAAGCAAGGCTTTGATGAGCTTTTTAGTTATATGTGTTGAGAGGTTGCTGAAATCACTGTTTTCTGTCAAGCAATGAAAAAAGCTTCAAGGCATTTACTCACACTATTTCAATATTAAGCTTTATCGAATGGACCGATATTTTAGCAAATGATATATGTATTAATTGTAATAAGTTCATAAAAATCCTTTTCTTGGCATGTGATTCCTTCTTTAGATCCGGAATGTGATTCTCCAAAATCCAAAGAAAGACAGAGTCCTATAGTATATTTTTTTCTTGTGAAACAACGATCATGGGCTTCCTTTCTTCGTTACTTCAAAATTGCCCCTATGTTGCACTTAAAGAGAAGGAAGAAGAACTCTCTTCACTCTCGTGGTAGAACATAATGTAAATTAAAGAAGGCTTAATTATGTCACAAATTCCTGAAGTTTGAAATACCTTTGTCACATATTCTTATTTTTTTTTTTTAATGTTTATGCAATCAAACTTATCTATGGTTTACTAGCTCTTTGCCCCTGTGATAGATTCCAGTCAGTTTTTGCAATGTTTATGCTCTTAAACTTATCTATGGTTTGCTATTTTTCCCCGCGACGGATTCCGGCCAGATTTTGCAATGTTTATGCCCTCAAACATTGCTATTTGCCCTTGCGACAAATTTTGGTCAGTTTTGCACACGTGACAGATTTAGGGTTTCAATCTTCATCTTTTTATAATTTTTCCTTCCTCCAAGTATTAGGCCCAAAATAAAAAAATAGGTTTAGAAGCATGTTAGAACTTTAATTTGCATCTTCTTGCTTCCTAAGGCTCCTAGCATCCTTCCATGATGGATTCCTTGAGTTCTTCAATGGTCCAAACCTAAAAATCATTAATCTACTCACCAAAAAGCACAAGAACCATTTCCAAGTGAAATTTGAATAAAATGCATGGTAAAATCATAGTAAAATGCATGATTATGTATAAATAAAATGCAAGCTAATAAGAAAATAGTATGCATGTTACACACACACCAAATTCCTCTATGCTTGAATCTTTGCTTGTCCCCAAACAAAACATGTAATGCAATGAATCCAATATGAAATGCAAACTAACTCATCACCTAGATAACATAACTTATACTCTATTAGTGACACCCAAAAAGTACAACTTCCTTAAAAACACATTTTCAATGTGACTCAACCTACAATTCTCCCATGCTAACATCTATAATCTCGTGTTGAAGTAATCAACAGTTCGCCCAATTAGAATCTTAAGCTTATTACAATCTTGCTTCATCACTTAGTAGGGGTCACTCCATCACCTTCTCTCAATGTGTATAAGGGTAAAGACATTTTACTCAAGTTCATCTACGAAAGTGAATTACGATAAGTTTGAACATAGACCGATATCTCCACTGATTTTATTGAATGTAAGCAAGAATTAAAAGGTCTTTATTAGGTTGCAATGGGGTCATGGTTAAATATTTCAGGTGGGATATGATGATGCGCTAAAATATGATATATTTCATAGATTTTATCCCCTCTTTATCTTAGCATTTGTTTATTTCTATTGGTTTTTAAGTTAGTTTATTAGCTTTTGGTAGTTTAGTTTTGCTTAATAAACTTTATCATATAATAAATCTTTTTGCCATGATTTTAGGTGCTTTGGAGCTTGAATAGAATGCTTATTGATATGGTAGCACCTAAGGAAGATTAAAGCCATAAAGATTGATCAAAAGAGGTGAAAAAATCCTTAAAAATTGGTTTCAGGGGCGCCCAAGCGTGTAGAGACTCACGCCCAAGCGCAATTGGGGCCCAAACAGCAAAGATTTGTGCATATGTGGACCAGACGGGCCCAAAGCGCCCAACAGAAATTCAGGGGTGCGCTTAAGCGTCCAAAGCCATGCTTAAGTGTACAAGTCACATATAGAAAGGTGCCCAAGTGCCAGAATGATGCGCCTGGGTGTGGTGACAGATATTTTGGCCTTTAGTGCGATTTTTGTGCTTTTTGGGCTACTTTTCCAATAAAATATCGTGGCACATACCTAAACACACATCCTAAACATTAGAGAAACACATAGAACAAATAGAAGAGAGGGAGAAGATCAAGGGGGAAGTTTCATCCTTAAAGGAAGGAAATCTAGAGGGGAGGGTCACCTTTGGAATCAACTTTATGTCTCCAATAATTTGTTCCTTCCTTTTTCTTTTTCTTTTCATTATCTATGTTTAGTTAATACTCATGTTAGGGATATGGTGATTTGGTTGTAATTATGTGATTTACAATTTAGATTATAAATTAACTCTTATATGCTGTTAACTTTTTGATTATGTTCTTCATGGATATGCATAGAAGTAGCTAATATGTGACTTGGGATTCAATTCCTCAATTGGGAAATTAGGGATTGAATTAGTCCTTTAATCAAACATTATAATTTCCCAACTCATTGAAATACTTTTGAGAAATTATATAACATTTGTGATTCTAGTCTTTTTAATCAAACTATTATTAGTTTAAGACTCGCTTAAGAGATCGAGGGATCTAAACTAATAATACAAAGTAAGCGCCTTGAGGAATCAAGTGTTTACTGCCTCTGGAATCGTTGTTAACATAATAAAAATGATATTCATAATCGATGTAAATCACTATTACTGCCAATGAAACCATATCAACACAAACTCAACAATTTTTCTTTTTATTCTTTCTTTCAAAATCAACAATCTTTATAATTCAATTTCACTTGTTTAATTACAATAAGGCGATATTTTCCGGAAAACTAATTCTCGTGGGTTTGATGCTCTATTTACCACTTTATTACTTGTACGACCTAGTATACTTGCCGGTGTCTCAACAAGTTTTTGGCACCGTTGTCGAAAATTTGTTTTGTTTTGTCAACTATTGGTACTTATTTGTAGCTTGACTTGTGAAATTTTGTATATATATTTCTTTTATTTTTTTTTTGTTATTTTTGTTTTAAATATATTTTCTGTTGATTGTATAACATGGCTTATAATGATTACTTGTAATTTTTACAATTAATTTTGTCTTCACCTCTCCCATCGCGTTATGCACAATGTATAGTTGACAAAATTGCACGTGTGGATTGTGTTTTGTAGGAGTTAGTACAAAAATTTTCCACTTCGAAAGACCAAAATGTTAACTTCTTTGAACACATAGAAGAAAAAGAAATTGTGCATAACATGAATGAGAAGGTGAAACAAAATGAAAAAGAAGAGGATGAGTGTTTTGTGAAAAATGTTGGCTCCACCATGCAGTCTTAATTTTCTGAATTAGACAAATATACGATGTTTGGATGCCTAAAAATTTCTTCCTACCATCCAACCTCTAATATTTTTTTGCAATTCCTTTAAAATATCAATCTAGGACAATGTTATGTTATTTGGAGCCTATAAAGGCTACATTGTTGATTCATGAAGTTAACATTTCATGATTGATGAAGAAGACATGCACCACGTGATGATATTTGGAGTCATTGATTTCCGATTTTACCCATGAGGAGTGAAAACCATTTTTTTCGAAATCAATTGCTCCAGTAACATCCATGCTTTAATGCATGGGATCCAGGAATAACTTGTCATTGTTGCATCATATGGGGGTTGTGCTATAAGTTATGGGATCTGGGTGGAAATCCTTTAAGCTCGTGGTCTTGTTTTCTTATTTTAACTTGATTTAATAAAAAGTTAGTGATTTTCATTTTTGATTTCTAGATATATGTCCTGATATTGTTAAACAAAAAAAGGTACTAATGTGGTGTTTGGAACACTGTTTTTGGTTTGCTCTTGTGAAATATAGGTTTGATTAAGTTTATGGGAGTATACCAAGAGTCGTTGTACTTTCACACCACCACATCCAAGTGTCAACCAAGGGAAGTCTTAACTCATCTCTCATTTTTAATATTTTTTTAGTTTCTGAATTGGTTTTATTTAGTGTAATTGTGTGTTTAACATAATCTTAAGAATAAACAATACTCTTAGTTTGGGGGAGTATTTTATCTTAGAAATTTTTCTAAAATTACTCTCCCATTTATAAAGCTTTTGTATGTCTTGTGGCATGTGGTATGTAAATCCTTTTGTTCTACCCCACTATTGAAAGATGTAAATACTAGGATGATGGATAGCTTTGTTTTTTGTATATAACTGAATCTAATTATTGGCTGAAATTTTTCTTAAATCAATTAGTTAGACAATTTTTTTAAGAATATGTGATCAATAGTATCCCCTACCCAGTGAGTCTCATGCCTTTATAGGTGGCCACCCTTATGGCACTGTGATATTTTTCTTGTGGGTTATTCACCATGAGTGAGTCTAGAACTTGCCATTGTTCTCCTCAAAATCATTTAGAATCTCATGCATGTGTAGAAATGATTTATGCATTGTTTCTTAAAGCCCACTTTTAGCCTGAACATAACCAAATATAAATATACGCTTTGCTAACTATTTTGAACCAATTAATGTTCAACCTTTTGTTTGTAGCTCCTCAAGGACTTACATTGTGAACAAATTTTAAATGAGAGGGGTGTCGAAAAAAATGAATGATGATATGTGGTTACAAAGTATTTAGGATAAAAAAAGTGTGGGAGAAGGTAAAAAAAAAGTGTGGGAGAAGGTAAAAAAAAAGGGGAAATTTTTTTTGCCATGTGCTTAAGTGTAGAAAAGTGATATGAAAGTGTAAGTACATAGTGAAAAAAAAGCGGGGAAACAAGAAACACAACAAATGATGTGAGGTTTGGTTTCTTTAAAAAAATTTCCAATGCTCCCCTATTCATGAGTTGTTTACCCAAACACTTTTATTTTCTTTCCCATATATTACAACCTTAAGAAAGACCTTTTGATTTACACATGTTTTGTGATCAGTGTGATGAAGAGTGAGAACTTTGATAAGCATATGGTAGGACTGTGTTCATTAGTTGAGTTGAATAAAGTGTATACACTTGAGTCAAACACTTGAGTGATTATGAGAATTGTGTGTACATATTGCTAATCATAGTATTCCTTAAGAATTTATTTTCTTGCTGATTTTTTATTGATTAACATGCTTTTGATGTTAAGGTTATAAAGAATATTAGTTGATTCCCCTGACTTGTAGATATATTCTAAAATTGGTTGGGGTAGCTTTCTAATTTGGTTTTGTATTTTGTTGGGGACATGCAAAATGCTAAGTTTGGGAGAGTGATGATGGTGTAAAATATGATATATTTCATTGATTTTATCCCTTGTTTATGTTAGTTTTTGTTTGTTTCTAATGGTTTTAAGTTAGTTTATTAGTTTTTGGTTGTTTAGTTTTTCTTAATAAACTTCATCATATAATGAATCCTTTTGCCATGATTTCAGGTGCTTTAGAGCTTGAATTGAAGGCCTATAGATATGGTAGCACCTTAGGATGATTGGAGCCATGAAGATTGATCAAAAGAGGCGAAAAAAGCCTAATAATTGGTTTCAAGGGTGCCCAGGCGTGCAGAGACTCACGCCCCTGCACGATTGGGGTCTAAACATCAAAGATTTGCGCCTAGGCGTGGACCAGACCAGCGCCCAACAGAAACTCAGGGGTGCGCTTAAGCGCCCAAAGCGCTTAAGTGCACATGACACATACGAAAAGTTGCCTAGGCGACAAAATGCTGCTCCCGGGCGTGGCTGACAGATATTTTAGCCTTCAATGCGATTTTTATGACTTTTGGACTGCTTTTCGTATAAAAACTCATGGCAAACACCTGAAAAGACACCCTAGACATATTAGAGAAACACTTAAAATAAATAGAAGAGAGGAAGATGATCAAAGGGAAGTCTCATCCTTAAAGGAAGGAATTTTATAGGGGATGATCGCCTTTGGAGTCAACTCTATGTCTCCAATAAAGTTTAATTTGTTCCTTCTGTAACACTCTCACTTTTATTAGTTAATTTTAGGTTTTATTAAAATCGGTGTTCAAAAATTCCTTTTTAAAACTTAATTTCTTTAAAAGTTTTTACGAAAATCCGGCAAAGTTTCCTCTGTTTTCCGGACTTCCCAAAAATTCTCTTCTAATAACCTGTCAGTCCAGAAATATTTAAAACATAACGCACAATAAATAATAAATAAAATATTCAGATCAGATCCTAGTGCCCAAGTGGTACAAGTTCAGGGCGTACAACTATTACATATTTTAAATTACAAAATAGTTGTCCACTCAAAATAATATATATATATATATATATATATATATATATTCACTCCACGTAGTGGAATGAACGTCCTGCTCGGCCATGTCCCATGTATGCTCCACTTCAGTACCTGTAAAAATATAGCAAGAAAGGTAGCATTACACAGAACTTAAAAAGATAAATCCTAAAAGAGGCATAGTAATAAACTAAGCCTACCCAATTCTTAGCATACATTATTCATATAATTAATCTCTTTTAGTCCTTTACGTATTCTCATATTCGTTTAATACATGGTTCTCTTATCATTCTCTCATTTCCATTCTTTATCCATTTCTCATTAGCCGCTTGTACCTAGCATTTCCAAAATTATTCTCCTTAGTTATTTCCTCTAATTCCAATATCATTTCCATTGTCCACTTTATTATTTCATTTCCCAATATCCAATCTATTATCTATTTTTACTTCCTTTATTCATTTTCCATTATGTGTAACCTCAATCAGAGATCTACACAAATTTCCCTTAGCATTATGACAGGGTCTACCGACCTCCCGCCATTATACCCTTTATTATTGTGACAGGGTCTATCGACCTCCCGCCGTTTTATATTATGGTGACAGGGTCTCACGACCTCCCGCCGTTTTATATCATGGTGACAGGGTCTCACGACCTCCTGCCGTTTATCTCATGGTGACAGGGTCTCACGACCTCCTGCCGTTTTATCTCATGGTGACAGGGTCTCACGACCTCCTGCCGTTTATTTCATGGTGACAGGGTCTCACGACCTCCTGCCGTTTTATCTCATGGTGACAGGGTCTCACGACCTCCTGCCGTTTATTTCATGGTGACAGGGTCTCACGACCCCCTGCCGTTTATCTCATGGTGACAGGGTCTCACGACCTCCCGCCGTTTTATATCATGGTGACAGGGTCTCACGACCTCCTGCCGTTTATCTCATGGTGACAGGGTCTCACGACCTCCCGCCGTTTTATATCATGGTGACAGGGTCTCACGACCTCCCGCCGTTTTATATCATGGTGACAGGGTCTCACGACCTCCTGCCGTTTATCTCATGGTGACAGGGTCTCACGACCTCCCGCCGTTTTATATCATGGTGACAGGGTCTCACGACCTCCCGCCGTTTTATATCATTTCCCCTTTTTCTTTATTCTCGTCTATTTTAAATACTTTCTGTTCACTAATGATTCTCATTCTCCTCTAGCTCTGCTTAATTAGGCCACATACATTATATTTCAATTCTCATTACTAGCTCTTCATTACTTCCATTTTCCCTTTCTTTTCTTTTTTCTTCTTCTCTTCCTTTTTATACTTCTCATTAATTACTATAATTTACCTCTAACTCCATTCTACTACACTATCATAATCACATTCTCTCTATTTGTCTTATCATCTTTTCACTCAATTCTTTTACCAATTACCCTCTTGGATTTGGAATTTTAGTTTATCATTTTCGTTTCGGATTCATTACTACCCGACCACTCTTAACTAAGTTTACTCCGTGATTTCTTATTGCTTTCGTACTCTATCTCCTCTTTTTCCTCACCTTTAATTTTAACTCATTCTACACCCTTTGCCTATTACCAATACTCTATACTCTATACTCTTTTACCCTTACGCTTCACTGACTTCCCTTAATTAACTTCCCTTGGTTTTACTTTGTGCTTGTTCTACACTTTCATTCCATATTATCTCTTTTAATATTTTATCGTATTCATTCACTCTGGAATTCATTCTATGTACATCCACTTTAGTCCATCATCAATTTCAATTAAATCATTATTTTTGCAGGAACTACCCTACGGTTCATTAACTTATTCCTTAACTACCATATTCTTAGTCACCACTATAAACTCCTAGAATTTACTTTTTAAATAGAGGTAATACGACCCTTCTTACCTGGAATCCTAGCAATAGAAACAATATGACGTTCGCGTCCGCGCCTTACTCGAGGTCAGGGCAACAATAACGTGTTGAATCTTGTCTGGTATTCCAGTACTCCCTGATTATTCTCAACCAAATCCCATTCCTGAATGGCTTGCATGCTTTGGGCATCTGAAAAGTCAATGCCATCTCGATTGATGAACGCTCTCATCTTGGAAGGACTTGTACCATCAGTTCCACCAACTATGGATATGCCCTTAATCTTGACATCTGAAGTAAATGGAATGAAAACAAGTAACTCAGGATCACCCTCGTTACTCTCCAAGTGTTCCCCATCAGAAATGAGACGGTGTTCCCAAGCTGTAAAAACAGACTTAACACTCCCATGAGATGCTTCATTCAGAGCAGATACCTTAGAGAGGTCGATGTGTTTGTAGAGAGACCAATTAGAGGAACAATCATGGTCTTCGCAACTGTGATCATGCAAGCACGCCATCTACCTTTGCTTTGCTTTTCTTAGATTGATTCTTTTCTCTTTGATTCGATTTGGGGTTGCTCTTACTCACACGGTCACACCCCTCTCCTCTCTTTCTTTTGATCACTCACTTTCTATCTCTTGTTTTCTTTTATTTTGTTTTGGTCCGTGGGTTATATGGGGCACATGGGTAGAATTAGGAAATAGTTTTATATTTTAATAGTTTGCTCTTATTTGTGGGTCAATGTGTGTAGGTATTTTGGATTATAACTAAAAGTTGGATGATACTAAAAATAAAATATGTTTAGGTAAAACAATATTGTATTTTGAATTACTCAAAACTGATTGAAAAATAATAAAGTTGTCAATCCCTCTGAATAGCTATTGCGTAAGAAAAATTATCGAAATTCAAAAGTAAATATATTTTCTCAATCTTGATATTAAACTTGATAATATATAATATTTAAAATTTTGAAGTAGAAGATTATTATATATAACTTAAACCGGTAATATATTAAATCAGTCCAGAAGCTAAAAATAAAACAGCCTCCGAACACTATGAAAATTTATAGGGACGCTCAAAATATTAAGTTAAACATATTTTTTTGAAGAAACTATTTATAAATATGCCTCTAAGGCTTGCCACTTGAGTTCCCTGTCAAAATGTTAATTAAACTAAATAAAAGTACTCTTTTGTTTTTGTAAAGCTTATGATAACAAATTTATTCTTATTTTGGCTAGAAAATATATTTAAATTATAATGATGAAATCAAAATTTTATTACGACACTCAAATCTTAAAAACATCATATTAAATCATTTAAGTACTTTATTCTTAATTTTCTATTATTATACAGTTCTGACGCTAAAAGATCCCTTTTTAACACTCATTTAACCTTGTTATTATTATTACTATTATTTTACTCTCGCTATTATTCTAATTATATTTGGAATTAAAATTTGGGATGTTACACCTTCCTTTTTCTTTTTATTTTCATTACCTACGTTTAATTAATACTCTTGTCAGGGATACAGTGATTTGGTTGTAATTATGTGATTTACAATTTAGATTATGAATGAATTCCTATCTATTGTCAATTGTTTGATTATGTTTTTCATGAATATGCATAGAAGTAGTTAATATGTGACTTGAGATTCAGTTCCTCGATTGAGAAATTAGGAATGAATTAACCCTTTAATCAAACATAATAATTTCGCAACTCGTAGTAATACTTTTGGGAAATTATATAACATTTGTGATTATAGTTTTTTTAATCAAAGGATTATTAGTTTAGGACTCGCAGAAGAGATAAAGGGGTCTAAACTAATAATACAAAGTAAGCGCCTTGATGAATCTAGTGTTTACTGCCTCTGAAATCGTTATTAATATAATAGGAATGATATTTCTTATCGATGTAAATCACTATTATTACCAATGAAACCATATCTCTAACACCTTTATCCACACAAACTCAACCATTTTTATTTTTGAATTTTTTTCAAAATCAATAATCTTTATAATTCAATTTCACTTGTTTAATTACAATAAGTGATATTTGTCATAACACTAATCTTTATGGATTTGACACTCTATTTACCACTTAATTACTTGTACGACTCGATATACTTGTCAGTTTCTCAATAGGACATAAGAAAGAGAAGATCACGCAAAAGGCTTATGTAATGTAGTCATAGACACCATAACCCTTTAAACTATTAACGGAGCATTGAGCATACAATCACTATTATAATATCAACTCCCAACATTTGTCATTCATTAACACTTTTCATCTTATCATTTTCTCTATTCTTTTCCTTTATTCTTGCATTTTGGAACATACCAAGTATTTCCCCAATAAGCAATTACCTGCTCCCAAAGGGGCACTTGATTGCTCATTTATTTATTTATTCATTATTTTTTTTTGGGAAATCAGAAGAGAGATAGAGACAATGCATTTGATACTTTAGCTTGATAACATCACTTTAACATCTTTGAAGAACTGTCTTCCTAATTGTACCATTCACATTTCAAAGAAGTACAAAAAATATACAACATTATGAGAAGGTACTAAAGAAAATAATATTTCATTAGGTTCAAAATGGGTAATTAAGGGGATAGCATTTACCAAAATTGTTGAAGGCCAAAAAAATAGTCTTAGGTGTCTTTATCATTTTCGTGCATGTAAACAATGTCAATCACGAAATGGTCGCATGACAAGCTCTAAAATGCACAATCGAAGCGAACATCACTCAAATATCAAGAAAAAATTAGGGGTTAAAATTAATTATTATGTTTATACCCCTTTAAGACTCAAAACTCACATTCAATAGCTATTTTAATGAATAACAAGAATTACAAATAGTTTTAGCTATTTATCACCATTCCTTATATGGTTTAAAAGCCCATTTAGATTCTTGAAAATTTTTCGGGGTCACTTTTCGTCCCTGAGAAATTTTAAAACAAAAAATAGACTGAAATTTTCAAACATTGGATAAATGAGTCCTTCTATCTATCTATCAAATTTAACGTTTGATCATTTGACTAGACGATTTTTCTTATGTGGCTAATAACAAAACTTATGTTGACCACGTAAGCATTTCAAGCGCTATTTTTTATTATATAAAAAAGGAAAACTAAAAAGTTTGACAGGTTAACTGAGGAGCTCTATGGCAATGAAACCACCTTATAAGTAGTGTGGAATAAATGCACAAGCAAGAGAGGAATCCCTAAATATCTTAACGAGTAGTGAAGGTGAGGATCTTAACATTGAAGTCTATACTCTAGACTCATAATCATGCCTCCTAAAATGAAAGCACATTCTCATTGCAACAATTGCAAATCACAACTTTCGAAAACCTAGTGTCTTCATCATTTTCATATAGACAAAGTAGTCAAAATTCTAGAACGTCAAAATTCTAGAACTCAACCTTCTCTATCACAAACTTCTTTGCCATCAAGTATAAGAAATGAGAGGGAATATCATAAAGAGTAAGCACAACAATACAAGTTTCTATCACTTGATTAACTTGATAAGGGATTTCAAAGCATAAAAGTCATTATGACAAACATCGTAGAAGACACCTTCTTTTGAACACTTCATTCAAAACATATCGTTTCAAGTGGATCAACACCATGATCACTTAAACATGATGAATGGAGTACGTAAAGGCAAATATGTCGTCAGAAGCCACATCCACTAGTTAAAACCACTTATGCGTTCATATCTTATAATATAATTCTTCCTTAATAAAAATCAAAGAGCACCTAAGGAGACGAGCGGGGTTTGGTTCAGTTGGTGTAAGGCCCCAACTGAAATCTTGGGAATGGGACACAGGTGCTAGTAGCCCCGTGTTCGACTCCCACTAAAAACATTCCGTTGGGAGAGCCAGCCACGCAGCTCGCTTCGTATTAGTCTTAAGGCTCTCTGGTATTAAGGGTGCTCTTGGGGATACCGGTGGTTACGCAAAGAATAAGGAAAAAAAAGGGCTTATTTAAGTTTTTGGTCCCTGAAAGTTGACCGACTTTTGGTTTTAGTCCATATCTTTTTATTTGACCGGTCTTGATCCTTAAAAGTTTAATTTTTTTGGTTTTGGTCCCTGCCGTTAGGGATCTACCGTTAATTGATGACGTGGCTAACGGAGTGCCACGTCAGCATGCCATGTGTCTTTTTGTTTAAAGTAAAAGGTCCTTGAAAGTTGACCGAATTTTGGTTTTAGTCCCTATCTTTTTTTTGATCGATCAAGGTCCTTAAAAGTTTAAAAAAAAATTGTTTTGGTCCTTGCCGCCGTTAGTAAAATACTGTTAAATCCTAACATGGCTAACGGATTGCCACGTCAACATGCCATGTGTCTGCACAATAATGAGTTGCTACTACATTGGCAGATTACATGAATAACCCAGCAAGACAAGCAAAATTCTAGTCGCAGGCTCGAGATAGCCCAACTTACATGAGTCAAATAACTTAAACAAACTCATAGACATCTTTGGAGTATATAACATTCAATTCATGCATAAATATTTCGAGGTTAGACTTCAGATGAATTAAAATATTATAATTTTTAGTCTTTTTGTCTTTCTGTTTATACAATAAATCAAATACATAATAAAACTCATGTCTTATTCTATACTGTTCTTACATGCCTACTGTTTTATATGTCATCTGTCAACCTTGCAACAACTCATTATTATGAAGACTCATGACATTAATCTGTTCATTATGTTAACGATTAATAGTATTTTACTAATGATAGAGACCAAAACAAAAAAAATTAAACTTTTAAGAACCTTGACTAGTCAAAAGAAAAGATAGGGACTAAAACCAAAATTCGGTCAACTTTCAGGGACCTTTTACTTTAAACAAAAAGACACATGACATGCTGACGTGACACTCCATTAGCCACGTCATCAATTAAAGGTGGATCCTAACGGCAGAGACCAAAACCAAAAAAATTAAACTTTTAAGGATAAAAATCGGTCAAATAAAAATATAAAGACTAAAACCAAAATTCGGTCAACTTTCAGGGACAAAAAACTTAAATAAACAAAAAAAAAAAAAAAAACACCTAAGGAGGACATAATGAATTCAATAATTACTCTTTAGCGTTCTAAACGCACAAGAAATTCTCCCTTTACCACGAGGAGTAAAAAATTCAAAACTGTCCTACCCGTGCATAGCACGGGCGTGCAACTACTCACTGAATTAAGGAAGGAGGAAAGAAAACCCTGAAAGCCCAGATTGTGACAGTTAATACTGCATCGCTTCCTCTCTCAACTCTCTCACTCTCTCTGCTAGGCACCAAAAACCAAAAAAACAAAACAAAGAAAAGAAGAGCGAAGATGTCAGTGCGAGCGCTGAACCCTAACGCGGAAGTGCTCAACAAATCGGCGGCGCTTCACATGAACATCAACGCCGCCAAGGGCTTACAAGATGTTCTCAAATCCAACCTCGGCCCCAAAGGCACCATCAAGATGCTCGTCGGCGGCGCCGGTGACATCAAGCTCACCAAAGACGGCAACACTCTCCTCAAAGAAATGGTACTTATTATTATTATCATTATTGTTATTATTATTCTGGAATGTTCTAGAAGGTTTGTGATGTTTCGTGTGGGGGCTGCTGCAGCAAATACAGAACCCCACGGCGATCATGATTGCGAGGACAGCTGTGGCGCAGGATGACATCAGCGGAGATGGCACCACTTCCACCGTTATCTTCATTGGCGAACTCATGAAACAATCTGAACGATGCATCGATGAAGGTTAATCCAAATGAATTGCTTGTTGTTGTTATAAATTTAATGAATGCGATGTAAATGAAGTATGAATATGCACATTTTGTGTACATTGTGTGCTTTTAGCTGTAGTGTACACTCAAATATGTGATTATCGTTATGTAGGGGTTGTTAGACGTGTCAAACTAGGGCGGAACAGAATGTATTAGTTCTATTCTATGTTTGGTTTATTTTTATAAATAGAGCATTGAAATTAAAAAAGTGAAATGTTTTGGTTTCACCGAAAATTGGTGGAGTCATAGAGAGCAGAACTGAACTTGTTCTATCATGTTCTGTCCGCGTGCCAAGCACTGCCTTAATCTTAATCAGGTTTTCGTCTTGGTAGTCCCTAGCTGAAATATATGAATAGCCATTATTCGAAAGTGGTGGTTTATTATTGAGAGATTGAGGGAAGAGGAGAAAAGCAAATAGACTAATAGAGCGATGATAAGATATCCTTCAAAACAGAAAATGGCTAGATAGTTGAAGCATGTAAGAACTGGAGAATGTGAAGAAGCTCTGCACTCTCTGTGCATGTCAGCAGTAAGAATAATCCCCTTGAGACAAGCGTATTTCCTGTAATATGTTTAGGTGCAAAAAGAAGAAACATTCCTAAAATGTAGTAGATGAGCAATTTTATTCCATTTTTTCCCATCCTTACTGCATACATGTTAAGACATAAGATGATATATGAATATTCTAGGTATGCATCCCCGTGTACTGGTTGATGGTTTTGAGATTGCGAAAAGAGCAACTTTGCAATTCCTTGAAAAGTTTAAGACTCCTGTTGTGATGGGTGATGAGCCTGACAAAGAGATTCTCAAGATGGTAGCAAGAACAACCCTGAGGACAAAGGTAAAATCTTATCCTTGTTTTAGATGACCTTTGATCATAGATTCTTACTGCAGATGGAATGAACAAGTAACTTCTCAACTTAGTTTTCCCCAAGCATTATGTTCTTATTGCTTTTTCTTTTCTTTACTTTTCTTTTTGCAGTTGTATGAGACTCTTGCAGATCAGTTAACTGACATAGTTGTTAATGCAGTAAGTGTGCATTGAGGTGTTGACGTTTATTTTGAATCCTTGTAAAAATGAACTTTTCATTTGCATATTGTGTTTGGTTATTTGAATTAGTGTATTTTGATTATTGTTGGACCTTTTAAAACCTTATGTTATGGTGAATTTTGGTTTTGATATGATAGGTTTTATGTGTCCGAAAGCCTGAGGAAGCTATTGATCTGTTTATGGTGGAAATTATGCATATGCGGCACAAGTTTGATGTCGATACACGCTTGGTATGTTTTATGACTAAAACTAATTTGCTGACTGGGTTTTGTTATCTGTAATTCTGTATATTATTTTGATAATTTTCATTGTGAAGGTTGGGATGTGATATGACATAAACTTAATAATAGTAACCCACTGACCATTTAAGACTTTAGGCTTTGCTTTGACTAAAATTGTTTTCCTGATTTGCATTTGTTGAAAACCGGTCAAGTTTGTCCTCTAGAGTCAAGCTCTGGGACAAGAATTGCAGAGTGTTGGTATGCTGGTTCAAACCCCACAGTGTGCTCCGTCCTTTCCTCATTCCCTTCTTGCCTCTTTTGTGTAAAGCCTCCTATGAGCCTAACCCTTGAATAGAAAAAAAACGAATCAGGTTTCACTCTTGCTAAATGCAGACTTGAAATCTTGTAAATATAATAGTTTTATAGTAAAAGGGAAGTTGTTCATTGCTAGGGCTGAGAGCACTTCATAATAATTTTATTGTTACTGCATTTTTGGATTTGTAGTAGGACTGCCTGAAATAACTTATTATTAGGGGTTTTCTTTCCATGTCTCTGATTCTCATTTTGTTTTATCTTTCGAGTGGATTTCTTATTCTTATCCTTCAATCTTTTGTACTTCTATCTCTTTTAAAATTTCAAATTTACTTCAAAATAATGGAGAAGCTGTTCAAACATAAAAAGATGCTTCTCAATTCAAACATAATATAACTTGAACTTGTCATAAAAAATATTAAAAGAAAAGCTCATATAAGAAAGACCTCTTCTTAGAATCACTTCTATACCAGCCCAAAAATGAAATTATATTTTTCATTTTTCTTTACATCCATTCCTTGCAAGCAAGGGTGAACATAGTTTTCATTCTCATTTTCCCCTCTTCTCTGCCCAATATCAACAATTGATAAGTTATAACCTTTATATCCCCCTTCATTTTCCATCTCTGCTAAGCATATCTCTCCCTGCTTCCATTTTCTGTGTATTCAGCCACCTCCACATATTCCTAGATTACATGTTGATGTTGAACCAGAGGCCCAGGGTTGTTAAAAGGTGTTTTCACTCCCTCAATCTTTCAGTTCATCTTCTAAAACAACTTTCTGGATTTTTGGAGGCCTCCCATACGAGATCCAACCTTATTACATAAGTTGCACTGACGTTCTTCATAACTTGGCTATCAATTGGAAATTGGGTAAATCTAGGAGCTCTTGCTCTACATGTATAACTAATACAGATTGAATTTGACTCTACTGCCAAATTGATGTAGTTTAAGAATCCAAGGGTTTTATGTGTAGCACGGTAGACGGAAAAGAGATAAATAGAACAAGAATTTCAAAATGATCTAAAACACAGCCAAAGTGGAATATCTTATAATTAGAAACCAATGATAATAGAAAAGCTTCTTCTTTTTTGATAAAATCTGACCTCATTATTAAATTATAAACGAACAAAGCTAAAGTGCCTGCACTACTGCAGCATAGTCAGTTTCCGTCATCTACAATAGCACTAGCAGCATCCCATATTGAACTATAATTGGCCCCTTTGTTGTACATCTCTCGTAATTATAGTGCACTTTATGTACTAGGTTTGCCTTTTCCATTTATTAGTTTACTCTTTATTGCAATCATTCAGTTCATCTATGGTTTTTCCCCTAGGTTGAGGGTCTTGTACTGGATCATGGTTCTAGGCACCCTGACATGAAGCGACGTGCAGAGAACTGCTACATCTTGACATCTAATGTGTCTTTGGAGTATGAGAAGAGGTAATCAAGCTGATATTATCATTTTTTCTGTCTCTCTCTTGTTAGAGATTATAGCAGTCATTTGGTTTTTTTCCACCCATTGTGTTTAAGACATGCAAGTGTATTTCAAGATTCAAGACACTAGTATACTTAATCCTGATTGCCCAGACACAAACAATCTTGTTATAGAACAGTGGGTACTGTTGAAATGAATGTATGAGCCTTTTACATATCTTCAATTGGGTGAATGCAACTATGCAAAAAGCCTTGAATTTTAAATGTCTTGCTTCTGGTTACCACGTGGTGCTGGCCTTACTCAACTGGTATCATTTGGTGATTGTATCATTGCATGGACTGATTCTTCAATGCATGAAACTCATTTTAAGGCATGGATGCATTATCAATATTTGATCAATATTTAATTTTAAAATATCTCTTTTAGTAGTGAAAAGCCATTCCTATCCCTACCTCACCATTCCATCAGCCACCCCAGCCTCACCATCCAACCTTCCCTTCCATCACCTCATCTTCACAATGACCACCACCACATATCTGAAGAACAAATCGCTATCCACCGTGTACTGCCCTTCCTCACCAAAATGCTTCTGAAAACATAGCAAATGGCATCCATGACGGACCTTTGACCAAATCACAACCCACCTCTCGGGCCGCCTCTCAACACTTGAATCACCATCAAAAGCCACAACCGCAACCCAGCTTTGTGTTGTCTTTTCTTGAAAATGGATTTCTGATTTGATGTTGGAACTATGTTTTTAGAGGTTGAAAAACCAGCTTGAAGGCTCTATACATAATTTAAACAAAGTTGTTAGCCTTAGATTCACAAAAAAAAAAGTTGTTAACCTTGAACATTTAAATGTTTTGAATAAATTGCTTGTTAAAAGGTCTCTGTAGATAAAGTTGCAAAGTTTTACGGGTTTACTCAAGATTCATTTTTAACGTTGTTACTGATGTGGTTCGGAGATTTGTTGTTCTTGAGAGGGAAGAGATAAGCTCTTAATGGTTGCAGCAAAACTGTAACAAGATTGGAGAACAAACTTGAGTGAAGGCATTGGACGTTGATATATGCTCTGCATCTAGCATACTATTGTGGAAGTAATCCAGTGAGGGTGGTGGTAACCGGGATGAGATGGTGGTGCTCAGGGTGGGGGTAGCAGCGATGGTTGAGCTGTGGTGTGGCATTGGTGGTGGTAACAGAGATTTAGTGAAGGGGCTGAACTGTCATTTTATCTGTTTTGATCTGAACCATTCACTTATATTTTATTAAAATTTAATTCAGTTAATGGTTGAGATGATCAATGCATGGATGCATCATTTTGAGTTTTATGCATTGAAGAATTGGTCTATTGCATGGTATCTTAAGAAAACATTATGTTGGACAGGAACATGAGTATCCTCACATGAAATAGTCCTGTTAGTGAGTCTATGTGTACACTGTCTTGCTAAGAATTAACAAAGGCTTTGTTAACTAACCTGAAACAAATCAAAGCATTAATGTTCTATATGGGAGAATTAGGTACTGTCACTTGTCTTGCCCGTTAATCTGACTTTTATGTTTACTCTTTCTTTCTCAAAAAGCTTTTTTTTTTTTTTTCAAACCTAAAATAAATAAATCCCTACTGTTGATGAATACCTATTTATGTATTTCCTCTACATGCTGGCTTTATTAATGTAATGTAATAATTTCTACACACATAAACATTGTTTGGTCACAGTTTAATGCCACTTTAAACAATGCTGTATACATTATATGGTTTTTCAGTGTCAGATGTCAGACCTATCTGAACTCATTAGTTTTCTTGGGTAGTTGAATAGTCTGTGAGGCTAATGAAGTCAATATTTTCTTCTCAGTGAAATAAATGCAGGATTTTTCTACTCAAATGCAGAGCAGAGAGAGGCTATGGTTGCAGCTGAAAGGCGTCAGGTTGATGAAAGAGTAAAAAAAATCATTGAACTGAAAAATAAGGTAGAAAGATCTGCTCTTGTATGTATTTATTCTTGCTGTTACTTTGCAGTCATAAGTGTTGGCCTGTGCCTTATTGTCATTATAGTAATTTTATGTCAGTGTTCTTGTCAAATGGCCTCCATACTTGTTATGTATGCAGGTTTGTTCCGGTAATGATAGCAATTTTGTTGTCATTAATCAAAAAGGAATTGATCCCCCATCGCTGGACATGCTTGCAAGGGAAGGAGTAAGTAACAAACTATTATGCTCAAAAAGTTCTTTAAAATTTAAATGTTGAGAAGATGGCTACTTTATTTATTAATATTGTCAGGAACTTTGTTCACGTGCTGGGTATTCCATGTATATATGTAGAGTTTTTACAAGTTAATGTTTCTTGACAGTTCAATTGTTGACTTTTTTCATTTTCATAATGATTACTCTGGCTACAAATTCAGGTGCTTAGGATATTTTGGTAATGGGGTTGGAACTGGTAGTTTTCGTTTGCATTGAAAAACACTGGAGACCTGCAATGCACTGATATACTGAAAATTGCTGCATTACCGTTTTGAGTATGTATTTGTGTGCTGTCTGTGCTGCCCAAGTTCTGCTTTTTTCTTTTTGGCGGGGAGGGGTGTCGAAACTGCCAAAACCTATTTTGAAATGTTGGGAACATATTTCAAAATGCGTAGAAACGTATACCGAGTTTCACTGTTGTATCAAATAACTATTTATGCATGCACCCCAGAAGGACTTTGGTAAATTTTCTATGAAAGTAGTTTTTTGTCAACTACTTATTTGTCAATTTTGCAGAAAGCCTTGTAGGTTATAAATAATGTTATTCTAGAACTACCCATTCCGACTCTTTTCTAGAATGAATTCAAATTAGTCTCTTAATTAATACATCTGACATGTGATGTTAACCAGAAAATACCGAAGCCCTTAAAAAACCTGACATATTATGAACTCATAAGCTTTTAACTTGTCTTTTTAGATTATTGCCCTTCGCAGAGCGAAGAGGAGAAACATGGAAAGATTGGTTTTGGCCTGTGGAGGAGAGGCTGTAAACTCTGTAGATGATTTGACTCCTGAGTGTCTGGGTTGGGCAGGATTGGTTTATGAGCATGTCCTTGGTGAAGAGAAATATACATTCGTGGAAAATGTTAAAAATCCTTTTTCCTGCACTATCTTGATCAAAGGTACATTGTACTTCACCTATAGTGAGTTTGTCTAATCGATTTTTCTCTACTGTTATTTTTGCATGATGTTTGCTGTTAATCATTTGAGCGAACCTGCAGTCATTTTATAGCACTGCTTACTAGGGATTTAAGATTAAATGATATGCAATGCTTTCAAAATGGCACAGGTCCTAATGACCACATAATAGCTCAGATTAAAGATGCTGTTCGGGATGGTTTGAGGGCAGTCAAGAATACCATTGAAGATGCATCTGTTGTCTTGGTAAGGCTTTTCTTTTGGAAAAATAATCATTGAATTTTTATGTACCTCTTGTAGAAATTTCTCTTTTTACCACTGGCATGCTCATGTATTGGTTTACTCCGCATTTGTGCTAATTTCCTGAAATAAACATTCTTTTTGGCATTTTTTAAATACATTCAAGATGATTTAGCCTTGGTACAAAATACTTGGTCCAGTTTCTGAGACATGAAGGTTGGCTTAGTTATGATATGTTCCAAAAAATAATGAATCAAATATAAAGTCTTCTTTGTATGATCAAGCAAGAATTTCTGGACCTAGCAATTGCACCATGGTATAGATAAGTATTGCATTTGTTAATCCTGATTATAATGTGGAATGATTAATGTAGAATTTGGCATGCTTTCAGTGAGCCTTTAACTGAGCTATATCAAAACATGTGCCAGGATCATTGGTATAACACTATTGCAATAATATGCACATTACTAATGTGAGTGGATAAATGGATCTAATTGGGAGAAAAAGAATTTGCTTTACATATGCTATGGTGAAATGATTTGATTTGTTCCAATAGTTTATTGAATATTTTTGAAGAGTCACATCTATTGCAATAAATATTTGAGCTACATGAGTCAACTTTTTTCAAGTAGATAATACTTAAATACTTAATAATGGGAAAGAAAGCAGTTCAACACAAGGACATTGGATACAAGCAATTATGCTAGTAGCTTTTTGTTATGTTCTAGAATTTGCTTTGCACCTTCTCTTTTGGTGATCCTGATTGACTTTGAGATGCGCTTCGTTGCCCATGTTCAGGGTGCTGGTGCATTTGAAGTTGCTGCTAGACAACATCTGATCAACGAAGTTAAGAAAACAGTTAAAGGGGTAATAAGAATGTCTCAGGTTTTTCATGTTTTTATTGTTATTTAATTGTCGGTTACATATTTCAACGCAATGTTTATAACCTTGAAACAGCGTGCACAACTTGGTGTTGAGGCTTTTGCTGATGCACTTCTTGTGGTTCCCAAGACACTTGCCGAGAACTCCGGGCTTGACACTCAAGATGTGATTATTTCCCTTACGGTATACCTTCATTGCACTTGTCTTCACTCCCCATATGTGATTTTATAGATGTTCATGAAAAGTAGAAGACGGGTTGGCATTATCGTTATACCTGCTGAATGTTGTTTCAGGGAGAGCATGACAGAGGCAATGTTGTGGGATTAAGCCAACACACAGGAGAACCTATAGACCCTCAAATGGAGGGTATTTTTGACAACTACTCTGTGAAGCGCCAAATCATAAACTCAGGGTATGGTTTGAACCATTTCCCTTTTCTCAGTTTCTGTGTTTAGTTTTTAACTTTCTGGAACTAGAACCGTGTCGTTGTTGTGGAGTGTTCTTGTTTGTTTTTTCTTTACCTGCCCTTGATAGCAGTGGGTTGGGCTGCGTTGGGTCAGGGATTTTTTCCCTTTTTCGGACCCTTACTGACCCAACCTATACATTAGTGGGTAGGTGTGGGTTGAACTTCTGGGATTTACATCTAAAAAAATCTTGTGAAAATCAACTGATTTTAAGCATTTATAACAAGTATCGAATTAACCATAGCGCCACAAGTCTCAAATGAAATATGTGTCTAAATTGCATGGCGGCCATATCTTTCCCAAACCAACATAATTTCAACCTGCAGTTTGAGCATTTTTCAATCCAACCTGATGTGTGTGTGTGTGTGATGGGTTATGTCAATACCCATGAGTTTTGAGTTGACCCAACCTGCTTTCCACCCTTGTTATTTACATTTAGGTTTGAAAAAAGAAAGGCATTTATTAATATGATCCAAATGCTCCTGTATCCTGTTATGTTATTAATTTTAATGGTAACTGGTAAGCATACCGCCCATTTTGCCTGGTTTTTCTGTTTTTTTTTATTCAGCTGGAACTTTAAAAAGTGCAGGCTGAAACTTGAAATATATATATATATATTTTAAAAAGTCTAGATCGTATTTTTTATTTTTTTTTTAATTTATGGTTTACCAAAGTATTCCCGACCGGATAGGTTAAAGACAAATCTCCTTTGGTAACTGTTAGGCACTTTAGTGGAGGCTTCTCCCAACAGTTTTTTTCTCATACATGTGAATGCCAGATTTGAAACTAGTATAGTATGTGGTATGCCTAAGGGAATGTATTGCATCTTACAGTTCATCCGGATGGGAAACTATCATAACATTACATTAAAAAAAAAAAGTTTTATATGTCTCTGTTTGGTTACAACTATTTAGTTACATGTCTTCTGTGATCATGTTGCTGTACAGGCCAGTTATAGCATCTCAGTTGTTATTAGTGGATGAAGTAATTCGTGCTGGACGTAACATGAGGAAGCCAACTTAGATGTTCTTCCTTACCCCAAGCTTCTCTATTGAATTGGGTGTTCCCTGAACTTCTTCATTCAGATTGTTTCGACTCCACATCCTTTTAATCTGCTTTAGAGCTGCTTACCTTGAGAATGAAACATTGTCTTTGTTTTTGTTTGTTTTGCCCATTTATTTTCCCTTCTGAATTACTTTGTAATATAAATCTACTACCACTGAATTTTGGTTCATTAATCCTTTTGAAATTTTGTAGCATTTTGTAGTTCAAGTTGAAACTGCGCTATACCAGGAAAGTTGATTTTGTTTTAAATCACGATGAGCAACTTTTATTTCTTTCTATTTTTTAAAATTGGACCAAAGCCACCATGGGCGTTGTTTTTACAAGTTTGCATCATCTTGGTATATTTCTTATTTACATGTATGTTAGTGCCATTATTCAAAGGAAAATCTCAGTTTTGGGTCAGGATGCCTGAGCTGCACGGGACGGTAAAGTGTGTACTTCTGTTGCTGAATAAGCTACGGAAGTCCTCGCCATTGAAGTGCACTTCACTTGCGGAGTCAGCATCAAGTCTATATTTTAATAATAGTTTATTCAAATCCTAAATCTTATTCTAAAATAATTGTTTTATGAGATAATTCAAAGCCTGAATTATTGGTTGAAGAAAAGTTAATGTTGGTTGGGTTGTAATCTTTATCAAAGAAATCAAAGAGGCTAACCAACCTATAGGTAAACAAGAGTCCTAAATTTAATCTATAAATAAAGGATAAAAGGAAAAGAAGAGAAAAAGTAGAGGTAACTTTGAGGAAAGTAACACATTTTCTTTCAAATGTTGAGATTTCATTTTAGTCGTTAAGCACCTTTTCTAGGATGAAGATGTCTTGTATGTGATTCTGAATACTTTTTGATCTACTTAAACTCTAATTTAAGCTTGTCTAAATTTGATTAGCCACCAATCAATTGAACTGGAGGGTTATGTAAGAAATTGTGTGACGAATGCCAATTGTTGGTCGTGTGGGTTCTGCTCAAGATTCCGTAAATTAGAACGTGATTAGGTTAGAACAATTGTGAAGAACAATACTCACTCATCACTAGATTAATTTTTGTGAACTTGAACTTTGTTTTCTAATTCAATTCCTGCAAGTACAAAATGATACCAAAAGCAAAAAAGAATAGATACCATACACAAGAAATTGCAGAACTCATAATTCATAAAAGAGGTTCTTTCATTTATCTTCCATTGTTCCATATTTCATAAAATTTACAATCATAAGGATGGCTTCATAGCATCATGCATCGTCATTGAAATCAACAACTCTAGATTCTTGCAGAGCCCTCACCACCGTGTTGAAGCATGTAGTCTTTCTTCATTTCCTCCAAAACTCCATCATTGGTGCTGTAAAAGAATAGAACAAAGAAAATAAAAATAAATTTCCACATTTATATAGCCACCTGGCTCCATCACTGCATTTCAACATATGAATTCGAGATTACAGATATAATAATCAAGCTGAGTAAATGTAATAAAGACCTTGGGAGAACCACACCACAAAAACTAGCTATTGTAGTTGGAAAGCCCAACGGGCAAGGCCATAGAAACCCCACATAAGAATTCCACACTTCCAATGTGAACTCAAGTCCCTACCTTGCAATTCTAACATAATGCAAGGGATAGTACCACCGCACCTCAAATTCACACGATAGTTATTCAATTTACCAAAAAATAAAGTAGATATCGAAGAGTATCTTCCCTGCTTGGTCAAGACAGAAAATGAAGAAATTAAAGGCTTACTTAGATCTTTGGAACAGATGCAATCTGAACTGAGAAAAGGAAGTGACAAAAAGTAAATAAGAAAAACAACCCCCCTCCTTCCCCGAGGGAAAAGAAAAAATGCCTAGAACTAGTTATATCATAAAGCATAATATGTTTTTGTTATAGATGTTAATTTCTGTGTTTTCCTGATTTCAAAATAAATAAGAGAGAACAAAAACAAGAAGGGAGTATATAGTATATACTATTTGGGCAAACTAAAGTACACATTGGCTTATACAAATGAAGTCATGTAAGCCAAACCAAGCTTAGACTCGCAAAATAGCATAGACCAAGGTAGCATTTAGCAGACATGTTAGAATAAGGTGTGACAGAACATATGGATTCTCTTGGCACATTTTATAAATAGAACAAAATATGACAACAGAGTTAAAAAGCAAGACATTTTGGCTCCGCTTGGTTGGAACCAAAGAGAATAGAACAAGACACTACATTCCATTTTTTTCCTATAAGCACTCCCAATGCTACCTAAATATAACTACTGAAAGAACGGGAATCTCATTCGTAATCTACAGAAGCACATAACCTAAAGCCATAAACACTAGTAGTTTGTAAGTTATATATACACCTAAAATTAGTTGCAAAGGACTTTCAACCACATTATCAAAACAGAGTGCACAAATCAGGAAGTTAGTTTCTTTTCGATTAACCATTTATGTAAAATTACTTTACCATATAAGAATCTGTTTAAACTACGTCATTATTATTTATTAATGTGGTTAATGTTGGTGGAATTTTATGACCATGGCCTCTGCTACAACTATGAACTATGACAAGGTCCCAAATGCAGCCTTGTTCATGCTTGAGCCTTGAGATGAACAATCCACTTGACTGTTCCTAGCCAAGATGTCTTTCCAAGATTATCATTCCTCTAACTACCAAATACACAGGATCTTTACATATCTTGTTGGAGCAAGAGAATAACTAGACGATGAAAAAGTTTAGAAATATCTGTAATTTAAACCAGATAATGCTTGGCATGACGACCTAGCATCCATATCTTAAATTCTAAATGGCTTTCATTCACGGTTTGGCTGATACAGATTTGAAAATATATCAAAGCAACAAGAATGTCTAGAAAACATCTTATCTTGATTGCACTAGCAGTTTGAAGAAACAACAAAGTCTATAATGCTTTGCACCAGTGTCAAATAAAACTTATACTCAACAAGGAACTATTGATATATTGACATTCCCTCTATGACCTCACATGGAAAAACTATTATTTACTCAACTAGTAAGTGTCTAAATCATATTGTATTACTAAAATTGAGCTAGTCAAGAATACATTGGTGACTGCTCAATTCTGCTTGCTATTGAAAAATGCTTAGCACAGTGAATATTTTTTTAAGTGGTGATGCATTTCTTGTACAGGGCATTTACCAACATAAGGAAAGCAAAGCAGGAAAAACGGATGAACAGCCCAATATGTATATACATGGAGGTGTACCAGGTGAGATTAGTGTTAATGTGAGAGGTGAAAGGAATAGCTCTTTAAATATTAGATCATACCCAAGTGGTTAAAGATTAACAATCTCGTGGTTAAGATTAACAAATAAAAGGTGTGACTTTTTAAAGTGATCACATGCTCAGTGCTTAATGTTCTAGACTTGTCCGGTGGGCCTGATCCAGTGAGCTGGTCCATGGCAAGACCTAGCTTGACCTCTGCTGTTTTATTGATAACACTGGCACTCTGGCCCTTCTCTGAGCCACATCCCCTGTGCCTACTCTGACAGACAGAGCTGGGTGGAGACTAGACAGGGAGGACCAGGGGCCAGAGTAAGTTGGGGCGGGGTGAAAGAGGACTGTTCAAATAAGGGCATGATCAACTCGTTGATTGTTGAGAACTTTCTCTCCTCTATATTAGAAATATGCCTTTCTAGGAGCACTACAATCTGCAACTCAAATGGTCACCTATGAAGTCCTTATCGGTCTTATTCTTATCGTGCATCTTGGGAGTGCATTTGGATCTGCAGGTGCAATTGCTAGGATGTTCCCCTAGGCCAACACGGGAACATACTGGAAGAAACCACAACATGGGGAAAATCTGCTCTAGAACACTACACCTGGGCCCTGGCATATGTGTTCGTCTGTTCTAAGCAGTCAGATTGGCCAGGCAGCATCCTGAGTATGTGTGTGTGCGCGCGCGTTGCGGGGGGGGGGGGGGGCGATGATCCCATGCTTATACGGCAGACCATGTAGACACCCAAACTAGGAGGATACCAGGGAGTATTACAGGTTGCTGTTCATTGACTACTTACTTATATATTTATGATTCTCTACCATAGTCTTGGATGTTGGCCAGTGGAGTGCCTATATAAGTAAGGTACTATCGCCTCCCTCGTTGATGAAGGGAGACTTGAGAAAACCACCACCAACGGTTTGGGCTGAACCTTGGAGCTCATAGAGAACAACCAACCTTTAACCTTGACCAATCATGGGCCCAAATTTGTTCCTTTTACTAGATAATCACAGCTCTTACTAAACACACAGTGCGAAGACACTTTGCATGTTAAGAATGTGACAACAAAAATTCGTGATCACACGAGGCCACTTAAAATATTACACGCATTTATCTTTTAATCCTTCACCGTGTTCTCACTAGCTCCATACCTATATTCATATTATACTACCCTCCGTGCCTTTTTAAATGTCTTTTTAGCAAAAAAAAGAAATGAATATATTTTTATACAAGTGTTTCTTTACAAAATCTAGGCACCATTTAAGGCTAATTTTTACTCCTTTACCCCTATCCCTATCTTCATCTGGTAAACTGTAATACTCCATCCGTCCCTATATATAAGACCCTTAATAGATGGATATGTAAGACCCTATATAAATTGAAAGAATGAAAGGTTAAAACAATAATAATAAATAATAATGGAGTGAATTAGAGAGAGGCTGACAATTGATGAAGACAAGCATTCAAATCCTTAGCTTGTTGACGACACTTCCAAACAACAGAGAGGGTTCTCCCGGAAGCGCATTCGGCATATTTGGATGTGTAATAATCGCATTCTTTTAATGCCTTCTGCTTCATTTTGCTCCTCAATGCTGCATCATCATCATCAATCAATCAGACACATAAAGATAAAGATGATCAAATAATAATAAAAATAATAATAAAACCTTCTTCAACTTTCTTCTTGACGTGATTTTCGCGTGCCTCTTGTACGTATCCCATTCTGATTCCCTTCTTCTTCTTCTTCTTCGATGAATCCAATCAATATTTCACAACTACCACTGCCCTCCCTACTACTCTGTTTTCTTCTCATTGGAAAGTGTGCTCGATTTGGGCTGCCCCGGAAGCCCGACGGGCCGAGATCAATGCTTCGTGGCCCAGTCCAAACTAAAAACTAAAAGGCCCAATGATTAAGACCCAAACACTTTCTCTTTCTGTTGTTTGTTCCACGTAATATCACGTGTATTCTTTCACCGCAACAAAAATATTTAGAAACCTACTTAGAGAGACCTACGTGTAAATCTACACACAAAAAGACCGTGACACTTGTATTTTACGTTCTTTTATTTCATTTTTTTATTTAAAAAATAACAAGTGTCAAAATCTTGCATATAGGTTTGCATGTATGCCTCCGTACATAGGTCTCTCGATCAGGGTCTGTTACGCAATTATTTTGACACAAGCTATTTTTTTGTTTGTTTTTATTAAGATTATTTTTTATTTTATTTCAAAAATAATAATGATTTAATGTATTTGGTTACTAATTTAGATTATAATTTTATATTATATTTTTGAAAAAATAATCAAAATCTAACATTTCTCTTATAAATGTTGAAGAATATTTTTTAGATTCGTGTAATTTTTTTATTCTACCCTTATCATTTTAACAGCATTAACTAACCCTTATTACTCTATGCCCATTTTTGCAATTTACTCAAAAAAAAAGTTTACATTATCCAAACAAACTTAAATTCATTTTTCAGCTAAGAAATCCAAAACATAAACAAATTATAATTTTAACATATTATAATCTAATCCTCTATAAAAATAGACATAATCTAATTTTACCGATAATACCAAAGACTCTTTTTTTTTTCACACTATAAATCAAGTCTTGTAGTAGAAATCGAGTCTTCGGCATCCAGCCAACTAAATAAGTAAAGAGTGAAGTAAAAATTTAGTCCCTGAAAATTTATAAATACACACTTAGTCATTTCTTCAAGATTTTTAGATGTACAAATTTGATACCTTAATATTTTTTTACATACCAATTTGATCAATCATGTTTAAGGATCAAATTGGTATATTCGATATCTTAAAAAATCTAATTGATACATCTGAAAATCTTGAATGACTAAATATGTATTTATAATTTTTGACGAAATAAATTTTTTATGGTGAAAAAACATAATGGACTAAATTATTACTTCACTGGTAAGTAAATAACATGAAACAAGACACCGAAATTGACCACAATTGCCACAGCAAAACTAGCTACTCCTGTTGTGCCCGGAAGAAGGACATGGTGTTAGGTACATGAAATGGCTAAATTAGTCATTTGTTCCTTTACCTTGTTTTTCAATATCAAATTGATCCCTTATTTTTTTTTTTATATTGGTTTCTTATATTTTTTTCACTGTCAATTTGGTCTCGGAATCTCTTTTTATCTTATTTGAACTAATATGTTATGGACATGACGTAAGATAAACAGTGATTCTGGTACCAAATTGACAGCGAAAAGAAACATGAGAAACCAATATGAAACAAAAAAAAGGAAGAGACCAATTTGAAATTAAAAAATAAGGTAAGAACCAAATGAGTATTTTAGGAGAAATAAAATGATTAGATTAGATGGCTTCGTTGGTAGCCTGGTAGGTACGTAGGTGAGGTCGTTGACTGTGACACCACCTTGTTTTTCTTTTTTCTTTTTACTTTTTTTCACTGCTTTTTACTCCCTCTCGTCCTGTATATACATAGTATATATATAGATCACCTTCTGGAAGAAATTTTTGGTCTTATATATAAGTTACTTTATATTTCCTATGTATCATTAATTAATTGTTTTTTCTCTTTATTGTCCTTATTAAATATTTTGACTAACTATGTTTTTTTTCTATTCATTAATTAATGTAAACTTTCCAAGAAAGTGGAAGGGATAAAATTGTAATGTTACAATATATTCTCATAAAATTCACAAAACTAATCCGGGGAACACAGTTAAGTATGCCCTATATATATATATATATATATATATATAGGACCGGATGGAGTATATTATTGCCTTTGTACAACTGTAACATTGAACTCAAAATTCTGAAGTTCAACTCTTCCTCTTGTTCTTGCATCAATATATATCAATCATGGCAGCAGAAGCAGAAGTGGAGAACAAGCAGGTGATATTAAAACACTATATAAACGATGGAGTTCCAAAACAAACAGATTTGGAACTCAGAGTCACAAAGATTGAACTAAAAGTTCCTCCCAAAGGATCAGGAGCTATTCTACTCAAGAATCTTTATCTGTCTTGTGACCCTTACATGCACCGTCGTATGCGTGATTTTCATGGATCTTATATTCACCCTTTTCTTCCTTCTCAGGTATGCAGTCACTACGTAATAAACCAACTCTTCCTTTTTTTCTTTAAAAATTTGTGATGAATAAATAAATGGTATGCTATACTTACTTTCAACTCTGATCTTATTAAGGACCAACGCTTCATTTGTGTCATGTCCATGACATTCCTAATTATATTTTACAATAATGTTATTTGGACATCTACGTCTAACGTCTAAGTCCAACACCTATCATTTTATTTAAAATGTTATACTTCTTTTGACTATATGTGTCTCATGTCTTATTCATCTTCCTTGTGTGTAATTAACCAATATTTGATTTAAGCTTACAAACAAGCGTTTTTCTTTGATTGAAGTCCTAAATGTCTCAATTTTTTCTTGGATCATTTTAGTCCCTGAAAATTAATAAATCCTGAATTCATTCTTGTAAGTTTTACATGTAGGTCAAATTAGTTACAAAGGGACTAAGTTTTCCAAAATATTAATTTTCCAGGGACCAAATTATGTAAGCAAAAAAGTTTCAGGGAGCAAAATGGGTATCTACTCTTTTTTATAATATATACCACTTATCCTATAAAATAGGGTAGAATCTCGTCTTAGGTGGTTTTGGACACGCATGGAGAAAACAGGTACGAGCTCAGATAATGAGAATAGATTAAATGGAGGGTATCCTAATAGGTAGAGATAGAGGGAGACAGTGAGATATAATAGATGAAGTTGAATCATCAATAATTATTTTGATGTAAATGATTTTTTTTTATAAACATGATTCATGTATCAGATTAAGGTAGCTCACAATAGCTAGCGGTGGAGGGAGACCAAGAAACTCTATAGATGAAACCATTCAGAAGAATTTTGTTATAAATATCATATATGTAGTCTGTAGACATGATTCATGATAGAACAAAATGTTGCGGTTGTTGTTTAATTATATAGCAATTTCTCAGCATGTATGTATTTTGATGAAGGAAGGTCATTGAAGGATTTGGCGTATCGAAAGTTATACACTCGGATCATCCAAATTTCAAGCCTGGTGATTTTATTTCTGGGCTAACTGGTTGGGAAGAGTATAGCTTGATCCATAAAACTGACAAGTTGAGAAAAATTGAACCAGATGATGATATTCCTCTCTCCTTCAATGTTGGTCTTCTTGGTATGCCTCTTTTTAAATGCAATTGTATTGAATTCTGAGTTTCTGTTTAGGATTATTTTTCTGAATACTCTTTCACATCTATGCTGAAGAAATACAATTCTTAGATGGTTAAGTTGTGATCTGAGTCAAAAGAACCACTTGATTGTTCAAACATAAAACCAATGGTTGTTTAGTTCAATCTATGCTTCTTTTAAACCAAACCAATTATTGATTTGTTCAATCTACACTCTTAACCATAATAAGGAGAATTAGGATTTTAGGCAGTGGTCAACAGTTTAATTTGAGTGCCACTCCCTTCAGATTTTAAGTTGTTGAATTCAGGTTTCCTATCAGTGAAGTTGTTCACTTATAAGCTGAAAAATTTAGCCATTCATGATAAAATAGGATAGCAACATTTTGAGCTTTTTTTTGGGACTGGGAAGATATACTTTCATTAATCTAAAGTCTAAACCAAGAATACCGAAATGTGCATGATTATTATTAGAAACTGGTGCATCCTCTATCCAAATTGGCTCTTGGTCTTGACTAGCTAATACAGGCCACCCTAGCAAGTGTTCATTCTGGTAGTCAATCGATCTGTGTATTTTCCAACAGGTTGCTTAGTTTTCGTGTAAAACACATCCTGTTTATTTATGATCATACCATATGCCATTTTAATACATCACATCATTTGGACTGTACAAAAAAGTTCCAGCTCATCCACTGAAGCTATACTCTAAATGGCCTGAAACCACTTTGTGCTTCAATTGCATCTAACCACAAAACCAAAGTTGATGAGAACACCCACCATTTGATCCCAGCTACAGTCTAATAAAGTATATCCTATAGTTTCGGCAACCCCACACCCCTGCAGTTGTGTCTTCTTTCGAAAGCCAATAAAACATTTGTCTACTACTTGCTTGTTCCATTTCCTGAGATCCAGATCAATAAGATTTGAAAGGCAATGAATTTTTTGGTCCCTCACCAAAAACTATTGATCAGATTCAATGTCAGAGCAAAGACCCTTGGTAACAAAATCACCCTCGAGCTTCTTCCACATCCAGTCTTGAACAAAAAACAAATACCTGTTGCTTGGGTTTTCTAACAAAAGTCAGGATACCTAGATATTGTGAATGACTCTCCTCTAACTCCATCACCCATCCATCTTTGTGTATCCATTTTTTCTGGCACAGGGTACACTTTGGCTAAAGGAGGATTCGGACTGGTCCGAATTAATCAAAGAATACTAGTAGGAGTAAAAAAATACGCTACACACATGCCCCTCTGCTTTAAGTTGTTCCAGTGAATAGAATGTTGTAGTCCGCAAAAAAAAGAATTGTCTAATTTCTGGAGCCTGTCTAGCAATTTTGATGTTATCATACGAATGTCTTGTTGGGCTTTGAGTAGGAACATTGAGAGTACTTCCTCATATGACCAAAAAGATAAGGCGATATAGAGGATCACCTTGCCGCAGCACTGCTGTGGAATTGGAAGAACGTGAACACAGAAAAATGTTAACAGCATTGCACTAACTAAATATGGTATGGGGTGTTGACAACACAGTATTGGTGGGACAGGTATTGAGATAGATGATTAAGACAACAGATTTTCCTCTCAGGTCCATGCTCGAACTACAGAAGTTTGCATTATTGCTGATGCAATTGTTTAATTTAGAGACTTCCTTAGATTTTATTTTATTAAAACTGAATAGTACGAGAGGATTGAAGTTTCCTTCTGAGTGTAATTATCTATTTTATGCCAGATTTGTCAAAATCTTGAATATCCTTATGCTTATACAGGATTTATATTTTTAATTTTTCTAATTTATGTATGGAAGTGGGGGTAGGACTAATTTAGGAATAGATAGTAGAATATCTACTCGGGTGGTTTTGCCATGTGAGAAGAAATCCAATAGAAGCTCAAGTAAGAAGAGTGAATACGGGGGCAATAACACAGTAGTTAGAGGTGGAGAGAGTTACATAAAACTCAAGTGAAATGATTGAAAAGGACTTGGATCTAAATAACCTTTAAAGATTTGATTTATGATAGAACTCAATGACTTAGTTTGATTCATGTAGCCGATCCCATCTAGTGAAAAAAAAAATATTTTCTTGTTGTCATTGTTGTATCTATGAAAGTGTAATATGTTTTCCACTCTTATACTCATATATCCAATTCACACATTCTGATCATATAATTAGCCCTTCACATCTCCTTTGAAATTTACAGGAATGCCAGGTTTTACGGCTTATGCAGGATTTTATGAAGTCTGCTCCCCACGCAAAGGGGATTATGTTTATATATCTGCAGCATCAGGTGCTGTAGGTCAGCTTGTAGGCCAACTTGCTAAGTTGCATGGCTGTTATGTGGTTGGAAGTGCTGGCTCAAAGGAAAAGGTCAGTTTTGCTAATTTTATATTGCACAACTGAAACAAATATATGCATACAGAAATACGTAGACTTAGAATTTAGTTGACTTGCTTGTTGAATATGTCATATTAGGTTGATATTCTAAAGAATAAGCTTGGCTTTGACGAAGCTTTTAACTACAAGGAAGAATCAGACTTGGATGCAGCTCTAAAAAGGTATGTCACAGCCTGATATATATGTTTGATTTGTTAACAATTGTCTAAGGAAAGGGAAATAATGTCTTTTTGAAAAGGAAAAAAAAAGAGTTTGTTTGAAAGACGAGGTTCATTGTTAAGCATTAATTTCTCACTTGTTATCCTCCATGACTTGCACCATCAAAACTTAGATAGCACTTAGATACGCTGGCAGAACATGATGTTTCATTCCTCTTGGTTTCACCAATTATAATGGAAATGTTCTACTTTTTAAATATCACGTGTCTTGATCTGTTTATTTGTAAAGTACACCAAATTTCTATTCCGTTCTGCTTTGACATATCTACCAAACGTTACCTTATGTCATATCTTTTTCACTAGGACAGATATTTCCCAGAAGGCATTGACATTTACTTCGAGAATGTGGGTGGGGACATGCTTGATGCAGCACTCCTTAACATGAGGGTACATGGTAGAATTGCTGTCTGCGGGATGGTTTCTCAGCAAAGCCTATCTAGTCCCAAAGGGATTCACAACTTACTCAATCTCATTACAAAGCGCATTAGAATGCAGGGCTTTTTGCAAAGTGATTATTTGCACTTATACCCTCGCTTTTTGGAACATGTAGCAAGTAACTACAAGCAAGGAAAGATTTTGTATGTTGAAGACATGAATGAAGGCTTGGAAAGTGCTCCAGCTGCTTTTGCTGGGCTTTTCCATGGCAAAAATGTTGGCAAGCAAGTCATTCGTGTTGCCCATGATTGAGTTTTCTTTTTTCCATTGGCTTACTATGTCGTGAACATGTCCAGCTGAAAGTTATTGAATGAAATTTAACTATGGCATTGCATTACATTCTCATTTGTTTACCTCTTTGAAGAAAGAAAATGTTAGCCTTTTCGAATATGCCTTAATTGTGCTAAAGATCAAAGTGTATGTTTGGATTCTAGTAATTTATAAAACTGAGTTTTGATTTAAGTGAGTTTACATTAGAGTTACTTATTTGTTAATTTGAATACTTTCTCTTACAGGTAGTGGAATGAATATTCAGGTTTAGAAATGAAGGAAAATGACAGATAATGGAGAAGTGGAAATGATTTTGTTGTGTTGGGCTGTGTAAAAGACTTTTCTTTTCTTTTTTTTTAAATTCAGTTTTTCAAAGATTTTAACAATTTTGGAGAACAATGATGAAATAGTGAAGATTAGAGCATTAAATCCATTGTACCACCATCCCGATTATTTTGTGTTGAACGATTAGAGCATTAAATCCAATATAAAAAGACAAGGTTAAACAAGTGATTGATGCAATTGCAGATTAACACTTTGTAACGGCTACTGCTCTCCTTTATTATTGAGACAAACATTAGTCAAGTTAAGGATGAAAGCATTTTTCTAATTTTAGGGACTAAAGTAAAAACAACATACAAAGTCAAGGATTAGAATGAAAAAAAACTTATAAATTCAGGGTTTAAAGTAAATTCACTGCACCGAAATAAAATGTCATTTTGGAGTATTAATTTCGCTTAACTGGAGAAGAGAGAAGTTATTAGTTGATCTTGGACCATCATGTCATTTGCGATCCAGGTTAATCATAATTTGCCATTTAGGAAAAAAATTAAATAAAAATAAAGTGAATCGGTAGTTAATTGTATTATGTGTTAGATAATGATTGACTACGAATGAATAACTAATAATTTCTTTGGGAATAGCAGTAATAGGTGGCTTAATACAAACCATATATTTTTCTCCAGTTCTAGTCACATGCTTCAATTGAGTAGTTGAGTGCTTTGAATTTTGTATAAGTAACATTGAAGTGAACTAGTTGTGTACTACTTACCATCTCACAATGGGAGAGTTGGAAAACAAGCAGGTGATATTCAAAGGGTACATAGATGGAGTTCCTAAAGAAACTGATTTGGAATTCAAGGTAACTAAAATTGACCTCAACGTTCACACCAAAGGATCAGGAGCCATTCTGGTTAAGAATCTATATCTGTCTTGTGACCCTTATATGCGTGGTCGAATGCGTGATTTCCATGGATCTTATATTAAGCCTTTTGTTCCTGGCCAGGTAACTAACATTTCAGTCTTTTCATTGAAGGAAAATAGTAATATGGTAGGATCAATGCTATTTGATGTGTGAATAGAACAACATGAACATAGGATGTTCTCTTTGATTCGTGTTGAACCAAAATGTTCAGTGTTTTTTTTAATGGTTTAAACTTTAAAGCCTTATTTATGGTTTTAATCCCTGAAAGTTGAGGGTATTTTTATTTTGGTTCCTAAAAGTTTTTTTGACCTTGACTTTAGGAAAAATTTGGTTTTAGTCTTTAGAAAAAATTTGTTAATTGTTGATGTGGTTACGTACACGTGCATGTTGATGTGACGTTCTGTTACCCACGTTAGTAGTTAACGGATTTTTCCTAATAGCATGGACTAAACACCAAATTTCAAAAACAATTAAGGACCAAAATCAAAACACTCTCCACTTTCATGGACTAAAACCATAAATAAGCCAACTTTAAATATATTTTTAATTCTTAAAAGTAGGTCAATTTTGATTTTTAATTATGAACTGTCTATGAAATGGTGTCATGGGATTTAGCCAATTGGCTTGATCCTGGGGTATCATTGAAAAACAGGAATCGGTGTTATTAAAAGATTTCCTGTGATTCTTTCTTGTATGGAATGAGTTAATCATTTGTTATCTTATTTAACTAAACAAATGGTGATATTGTTCCTCCATTGGTCAAGAATTTGGATTTTGGTCCCTGTTATCCCATGTCTTCTATGTGACAATGTTGTTGTAGCACTTAGAAAAAGTAACTTAATGCCAAAGACCAAAAGTAGGCATTTCAAACTTTGCTAGGATGCAAAACCAATTTTTTTTTCCTTCAGAACCAAAATCATAATTGCTGTCTAAAACCATATTCAAGTATGTTTTAATCTAGTATCCTATATTTTTTCTATGGCTGAACATGGTCCTGTTATGTTCTGTTTTGAGTCACACGCTAACTATAGATTTATTAGCTCAATATTGTTTTTTTTTCTGCTAAAATTATATACATTAAAGTAAAGTAGTAATTCCTAAGCATGTGTTTATTTTGGTGAAGGAAGGTCATTGAAGGATTTGGTGTATCTAAAGTAATACACTCTGATCATCCAAATTTCAAGCCTGGTGATTTCATTACCGGTTTCACTGGCTGGGAACAGTATAGCTTGATCAAAAACACAGACCAGTTGAGAAAAATTCAACCAGATGATGATATTCCCCTATCCTTCTATGTCGGTCTTCTTGGTATGCCATAATCTTTTATCATTGTGAATTTTTTCTTTTTCTTTTTATGACTTTAGATATTGGTCTATTTCTGTTTAGGGTTGTTATCTTTCTGAATCATGTTTCACAACTATACTTAGCAAATAAAATTTTCAGTAGGATAAATTAACTCTTAGGACCTTGAAAAGAAAAAAAAAAACACACCACGCAATGATAGTTTGGTTCAATCTATGTTTATAGTATTTTCCCAACGTGGGTTGTTGCTTTGGTGGTGATCAACAGTCTTGAGTTCCTTTCTCTATGTTCGGATTTTAAGTTGTTCAAACTTGAAAATGTTCAGGGTTTCTGTCTTTCTGACACGAACAGTTACAATGATAGTTAGTGAGTGAAGGGTATAAATAAGCCATAGGAGCCAATGTAACAAGTTACTGATATCATTATGGAATGTTAGAGCAAGGATTGTATGTGAATGGAATCGGAGAGGGAATGCTCCTAAGTATATAGGAAAAGGGTTGATGGGACTGCCAACACCAAAGCACATATTGATCACATTTTTGCAAGCAAGGAATATAGCAGAGAAGAGGAACTTGTTTCTGAGAAGTTAGACTTAGAGAAAATATGTAGATTGATTCAAACTGCAGCTGATACATGTACTGCTGCAGAGAAAGCCAGAGTAATAATAGATTCTGTCCTATTTGGTCCTTCAGAATGACCACCTACCAATGAATGAAGTACATGTGTTTTTGGATAATATGCGATTGGCTCATCAAGATGATCTATGTTTATCTTCTTCCGGAGGTTCTCCTGTGCATTATGTGTGAATGTATTTGTAAGGGAGTTACTATGTGGCTTGGCTGTTCTGTCTCGAAAAAAAGATACTCGTGCAGAAAGTCTTCTGATGTGATTATTGCAGGGTATTTTACTGTTGTTTTACCTTCTTAATCACTGTGTAATTTTTGTACCAACCTTGAGGGGAAGGTTGTTTTCAACCGGGGGGTATTGATACAAAACAGAGTTAATTAGAATATAGCCAATGATAGTGAGCTAGCGATGGAGATTATAAATAGGGCATTAGAGTCAGTGTAACCAGTTAGTGAAATCATTTGGTGAATGAAATTCATTTTGGAGTCCTTCTTCCCAGCTCGGACTTGGGGATTCTTTCAATTTCTTTAAGTCATTTTATTCACTCATATTGTGAATGTTTTATTAACCCAATGATAAAATAGGATAACACTAGTTTATGCATAGTCATCATTTTCAAATTAAGGGTTATTATTGAGGAAACCTTTTAATTTCGGAGACTTCCTTAAATTTCTTTTTATAGGTTTTTGTAATTTTAACTGAAGAATACGGATGCGTTGAACTTTCCTTCTGTTTGCAAATCGTCTATGTTGTGACAGAGTTGAGAAAAGTTCACAACCTTCAATATCCTCTTGCTATGCTGGATTTATATCTGTTTATTTTTTCTTCTGATTTACATATGGAAGTAAAATAACGAACCCATCACATATCCCCTTTGAATTTTACAGGAATGCCAGGCATTACTGCTTATGCAGGATTTTATGAGGTCTGCACACCGCAAAAAGGAGAATATGTTTTTGTGTCTGCAGCGTCAGGTGCTGTAGGTCAACTTGTAGGCCAACTTGCTAAGTTGCATGGTTGCTATGTGGTTGGAAGTGCTGGCTCAAAAGAAAAGGTTAGTTTCACATATATTATTGTATATATTGACAATAATTTTTTTTTGCAATAAACAGACATGTATGCTGATAGGAAGAAAATTCCTACCAAGAGAGAATAAGCAGATAAGAGAAAAGAATAACAAATAAAAACTAAAAGACTTGATTCATTTTTCATTGATACTAATGAGTAGGAGGTACATTTCTTATATAATAAATAAGAAACCCTAAAACTAATATTAGCCATACACTTGGCATAATCTCATAAAGCTTAAGAATATTCTAGAATAAGCTATATAATAAAATATAATCTAATTATCTAAATTATACTATTACTATCCTATCCCTTGTCTTATAATAGACATAATTAATTTATTTGCTCTAACTCTTTGATCCAACTTCCTATCATATGCTGATTGAATCTTCATACTAGGTTGAAATTCTAAAGAATAAGCTTGGATTTGATGAAGCTTTTAACTATAAAGAAGAATCAGACTTGGATGCAACTCTGAAAAGGTATGTCACAACCTGCTGCAGCTTTGAATTGTTAACTATAGTCTATGCAAAGTGAAATGATTTTTTTTCTTACAAAAAAGTCTGTTTGAGAAAAAAAGGTTTGTATAAGCATTAATTTCTCACTTGTTATCCTTCAGTACTTCAACCATAAGAACTTGGATAATGTTTGGTGCTTAGACAAAACATGATGAAAGTATATGTTCAGTTTTTCTCTTAAGTTCCACCTCATTTAGTTGAACCAAAATGTTGTTCTTTCTAATTTCGTGTGTGTTGTTCTGTTTACAAAATACACCAAATTTCTGTTTGTGAAAATATCTACCAAACCTTAGCTTAGGCATCATTTTTTTCATGTCTCGCTTTGCAGGTATTTTCCACAAGGCATTGACATCTACTTCGATAATGTGGGTGGGGACATGCTTGATGCTGCACTCCTTAACATGAGGATTCATGGTAGAATTGCCGTTTGTGGGATGGTGTCTCAACAAAGCCTATCTACTCCCATAGGGATTTACAACTTACTAAATCTCATCACAAGGCGCATCAAAATGCAGGGCTTTTTGCAAAGTGATTACTTGCATTTATACCCTCGCTTTTTAGAACATGTTGCAAGTTACTACAAGCAAGGAAAGATTTTGTATGTTGAAGACATGAATGAAGGATTGGAAAGTGCTCCGGCTGCGTTTGCTGGACTTTTCCATGGCAAGAATGTCGGTAAGCAAGTCATTTGTGTTGCCCGTGATTGACTTTTTTTCCATAGTAGAAGCTTATAATAAGTCGGCTCAGCGCATGAGGCACCCACCGGCTGTGGTTTAGGAGGGGTCGATGTATTTGCATCCTTACCCCGCAAGCGGAAAGACTATGTGCAAAATTTGAACTAGTGATCTCTAGCTAATAAGGTAGCTCACTATATTGTGAACAAATAATCCTCCAATGAAAATCTATTGGACGAACTTGACTGGCGGCATTGCCTCACTTTCTCTGTTTGCCATTTTTTACCTCTTTTTCTATGAAAAGAAATGTTAGACTTTTCCAATATGTCTAAAATCTAAGTTATGCTGTAGAAAAAAGTGTTTGTTTGGATTATATAGCTCATGAAACTGAAACTGTGTTTTGATGGACTTTGTTCACATAAATTTTGATTAGAGTATTAGAATGAATATTGTTTGGATACATTTCAAAAAAATTCTAAATTTCAAAGGTCCCCAACATTATACCTGTTATGATTAAATAGAATCAAGTGCAATATTATTTTCCTGAACAATAGTCTTGGTTTATTGGTTTAATTGGATTGAAGGGTGGATATATAGAACCCACACAATTTGCAAAACGATTTGTTATATGGTTATAGTAAGACCGATCTTACTTCCAAGACTTCAATTAGCATACCAAATTTGTCTAGTGATATTGCCTTGTCTCCTTCATAGTTAGTGCTATGCAGTTAACTAGATCATACTCCGTCCGGCTCAAATTATAAGCAAATCCAACCACTTTTACGCTTATTAAGGAGGTTAGTTGATAGTAATTAATTTTCTTAAATTTATAAAAAAATAGAGGTATTTTAGGAAAATAGTATTGGGAATGAAACAAAAATTAATTAAGATTACAATTTTCTATAGATGTTTTAGGAAAGTGGCATTAGGAATGAAACAAAATTTAATAAAGTTAGTTAACTTTGCTTATATTTTAAACCAAGAGAAGTGTGTTTTTTGTTGCTTATAATTCGAGCAGGAGGGAATATACAATTAGGATTTACTAATCCCTTCACTGAAACATAATTAAATTCTAAGACCTACTTTTCACTCCAACCATGTTGAAAATCTACCAAAACATAAACTAGTTCAGCAACGAAACTAGAGATTGTTTTATACCAAATATGACATTCTCTTCCTTGCAATATGTTGTCTACTAGAAGTAATCCTAGTTACAAGCAAAGCTAGAACATCAAGGTAAATGCTCTAAACACAGTGAACATAATTCAAGACCTGCACAACATATTTTTTTGGTTCTCTCAAGTGTCCTCTCGGTCTTGATCGCTTATTAGGCTTCCCCAAACCTGCAACTACTAGAAATCGAGACTGATGAGTCTTTTGGCAACTCGATATCTTGGGATGGTAAACGATCACCAGGTCAATAGGTGTTGGATATAAAGATCATAATACTACTCAATCAAAAAAGAATTTTACTTTGAAAATGGTGAAAAGGACAAAATCAGTGAGAAAAAGCAAGGCACTGATAATTTTCTCTGAATTATTAAATTTGATCCATTATTAAGCCTAATATTTTTATGCATAAAGAAACTACGTGTATAATGCGTTATGCATGTTAGTTTTCATGCATCATAACGTCAGACTAAAAATGAATAAAATGGTAAGAAATATTTGAAAACATTACGTGCCCAATTCTTCTTGCTTACTCTACTCTTCTTGCTGTTATTAGTGGTTATCACTATCCGGGGAATGACAATAAACTCTCTGTATACATAGCCATTATAGATTGGGTAAGTATGCAATACTCATCAAAAGTGGATGAGTATTGAAACTAATCCCTAATCAACGGCTGTGAAGCTTCCAGGATAATAGAGGCTGTTTATTTAAACCTGCTACCTGCGAGTATAATACTACCCAGTGACCCAGGCTCATCATAGAGGCGCTCCACCTGGCTTTTTTTTTTCTTTGCCGGACGGATTATGTTGGGCCTTTGTAAATGGTATACAGCGCTGGTGGGTCCTTTTAATGGGCGTGTTCATGTGCTTTTAATGGACCGTATGGTGAATCCAATTTTTTTTTGGCATTTAATATATATATATATATATATATATATACCGTTAAAGTTAAAGGCAATTAATAATACAATATAACATAAGATATTAAATAGTTCTATTGTACTACTTCCGTCCGATCCTAATTATAGTCACTTTTATGAAAATTTTTAATGTTTAATTATAAATCAGTTTATATTTGTTATTCATTCATCGTTAATTGTTTTTTCTCTTTTTTGCTTTTATAAGTGACTTTAAATCCGAATTTGACTATTTTTAACTTTTCGGTGTTAACTAATGAGTGCGAATTTTCCAATAAAAATTCAGAGGGTAAAAATTGAATGAAAATTGAATGTGACAATATATTCTCATAGAATTCATAAAATTAATTACTTTCCTTTGATATGTATTTTTTGATTAAATATGTCCAACAATTGAGATTAGAGGTACTACCGAAAAATTTAATCTTAATTGTTAGAAACTATTTCGTTATGGCAAGACATTGTATTAATTAATTTTTAAATACCTCTTATTAAACGAACACTTTTAAGAATCCTGATAACACTTGAAATCCCGATAATACTTTTACATAATATTAGGGTGGTGAGTTATGAAAATTCTTATCCACTTATTGTTATCAACTATGATTGTGTGTGAGTATAATGTTTTGCAACTGTTATATAATATCAGGGTTTAGGGTTTAGGGTATTGTTGGGCCTTTGAAGGAGGTATTTTTTTACCCGATGTCAGTGAAGAAGGTGATATGTTAGGGTACGGTTGGTCTCCCTTTGAGTTACATGTTAAGGCACCTTTGCCTGAATGATTGTACAGGGTTAGTGTCCAGGGATATGATCCCTCACTCTATTGAACAATGTCACATATTTGGGTACCACATTACCCCTATTGCTTCTCCCGAGTTACATGGTAATGTACCTTTGTCCCCCTCGTAAACCCAGGGTTAGTTAGTGTCGAGGGACATGTTCCCGCACTTGATCGAACAATGTCGCATGTTTGGGTACGGCTGGCCCCCCTTACCTTTATTGCTTCTCCTGAGTTACATGTTAAGCTACCTTTGCGCCCCCCCGACACACACACACACACTTACACTTACTTCTCCCGAGTTACATGTTAAGCACTCTTGCTTCTTCCGAGTTACATGTTAAGCTACCTTTGCGCCCCCCCCCCCCCCCCACACACACACACACCATAGAGCACCCCCCATAGTGTGAAGGGACATGATCCCCGATACCATCGAACAATGTCACATTTAGGGTACTGGTGGACCCCCTTACCCTCATTGTCAGTCGTGAATGACTTGTAAGAATAATGTACTGAAAAATTTAGTTTTTTTTTGTCCGTATTCCTTGCGGAACCACTTGTATCCCCAAGAGCACCCTTAATATCAGGGAGCCCTTGAGACTAATATGGTGCGAGCTGCGTGGCTGGCTCTCCCAACGGGATGTTTTTAGTGGGAATCAAACCCGGGGCTACTAGCACCCGTGTCTCATTCCCAAGATTTCAGTTGGGGCCTTACACCAACTGAACTAAGCCCCGTTGGTTGAAAAATTTAGTTTAAAATAGTTGTTAATATTAAAATATTATCGAACACAAATACAAACTAAAGTAGGAAATTTTGTTTAAAAGTATAAATAGATTTTTAATAACTATATTCTTTTTAAATGAATAATATTAAAATAATTATAACCGTAATGAAAACTATATATTTATTATATAATATGAGTATACATTTATTAAATAGATTTTTTATATTAAATTAATAATTACGAATTAAACAAACAACTTACTTAAATAATAAATAAAATAATTATTTTCTTGAAATATTAATTTCATGTCATTTGTGTTGATTTATTTATTTTGTATTAAAAAAATTAACTAAATATTAAATAACTTACTTTTACGAAATTATGTACTCCCTCGGTTCCTATTTACCTATCCATTTGTGGAGAGATTTTTTGTTTCTTTTTTATTTGTCCATTTAAGAATTTCAAAAGTGTAATAAATGTTATTTTCCATATATTGGTTTATGTGAGTAATAGAGAAAAATTAATGATTGTAGAAAGAGAAAGGATATAGTGGGAAAACATAATTAATGTATTGGAAATCAAAACAATGATTAGTTTTCTTAGAGCATCTCCAGTGCAGCTGACACTTTTATGTTCGTTACTTGCCTCATGAACGTTCGTCCACGTTCATTGTCACTACCAAAAAAAAGGAGGTCGTTCCTTTTTCATAACCGTATACTAGTTAGCAACGTGTTCATTGGAGAGGAGGAGAGAGAAGAAATAATAAAAAACGCATAATTATCTTTTTTTATTTTTTCATTTAAAATGTAGTCAATTTAAAGAAACATCCTATATATTTTTCTTTTCTCATATATATATATTATTTATTATTAGGAGGTAATTTTTTTAAAATATGTGCTCTCTAAAATAGGTTAAAATTTAAATTTTTTTGTTTTGAAATGTAGTCAATTAAAAAATATTCTATGTGTATTCTTTTTCATTGGTATGCACTAGTTTTTATGATTTGGAATAATATTTTTTTAATCTCAGCTCTAAAAAAAACTATTTTTAGTAAAAACTGTATTCAAAATTGACATATTGTAATAAATTTGTATACGAACATGTGTAAAGAAATATATTGAGTAAATATGTGTTTAACAAATTTAAAATGAAGTCAGGTTAATTTTTTTTTTATTGTAAAAAAAGACAAAAGACTTGTTAGTTGGTGGTAGAAACATTATAAGTGTAGGGTAGTTAGTGGGACCCATTTATGAGCGAAAAGTATGTTCATGGGTGTAGAGTAAAAATGGTAAAGGTCATAACATATAGAGAAATGTGAAGAATAATAAAATAATGTGTGTGGTGCATTTAAGACAAATTTTTCGTTCATGGGCAGAGATGCTCTTACAGGGTGTTTTTTTTTAAAGTAGACAGATAAATATGAATGGAGGGAATATTAATGGTCTTAAATATAAGAAAAAGAAGAACGAACTTTTTATTTTAAATACAACCATTATTAAAATATCACTGCAAAGTGTTATAACATTTAATTTTTGTTTTATTCCCAATGCAAGTTTCCTAAAGTTGTCAATTTTTTTTTATGAATTTGAAAAAATTAAATGCACTCAAGTAACTTCTTAATACATGTAGTTATTTTTGCTAATAAATAAGACCGAAAGGAGTAATAATTTTGTATTAAATAGATAAAGACAGAAGAAAGCGTAGTGTGGAAGCAATGAAGGAAGCTTACTCTGGACGAAATGTGTGCAGTTAGCAGTGAAGCGTATGATGGACGGTTGAGTACCAGACATGGATTTGTGGCCATTGATAAAACATATATCCAACAGTCAAAATTCGTGATCCTTGTGAAACACTGAATCAAAATCCGGACCGTACATGGGTATTAATCAAATGGTTGAGAACATCGATATGTGGGAATAAATTATTTATTTAAGGTATTATTAAATATGTACGAAATAAAACTTAAAAAAATAAAATATTGATTATAAATATTTATTAAAAATAAGTTATTTTAAGTAATAAAAATAAAAAAGAATAATTTTTTAATTTAATTATTATAACGAAATATAATAATTATATTAATAATTTTTATATTTTATTTTCTGAACAAATTATAATAATATAATAAATAAAAAATTTAAAAAATTTAAATATGTTAAATATGTTAAATATTTAAAAATGTAAATATATAAATTATTTAAATATGTAAATATTTAAATAATAATTTAAATATTTTAAATAATTTTTTCAATGGTTTTAATGGTTGAAATAATATTTAAACAATTTATAATATTTTAATATTTTAACTAATATTTTTAATAATTAAAAAAAATTGTAATTTTATTAAATTTTTAAATTAATTTTTTATTCAGGTGTTTATATATTAATAATTAATAATAAATAATTTTTCATGTTAAATATAGTTATTTATTGTGTAAAAAAGTTTTGTTTTTAATTATTTGTTGCTGATTGGTGGAATATATCTGGACCGTTGACAATAGCAGATCCAACGGCTGTTAATGAGGATCCGCGTGACAATCCGCGTGATGCACTGAACATCACAATCGAGCCGTTGATAAGCTTTGATCTAACGGCTCCATATATTGGTTCGATTCATATTTCATGTACATGCTTTTGACATGCTTCCATTGCAAGCTTGATGGTCCACTTTCTTTGAACAGTTTAAGAAAACTAATCCAACGGTAGCAACACACAACCCGACTGTGTGAGTGTTAAGACTTAAGAAATATGCATGATGGTTGATGACCAAGTCTATGCAACACAACCAACTGAGGAGAAGATGCCAAAGGGCTATGTTGTGTTTAGAGGGTGCAATCCTGGTGTGTACTATAACTGGGATTCGTGCAACGAGCAAGTGAACGGTTTTAGTGGAGCTTCATTCTGGTCCTTCTCATCTGGAAGAGAAGTAGAGATTGCATGTGAGGAGAAGCTTCGACAGGCACAAGAAAGGAGGTACAGATGCTATGCCTCGAGGGGAAACGATTCACCCAATATGAGTGTCAAACATGCTCCAACTCCGACCATAGCTTCATCGTCTCCCACCATCGGTTCGCCGTCGTCAGGCACTACAGCTATGCCTCGAGGGGATCGATTTGTCGAAGGAGTTATATTAGGCTCTGATGTAACTATGGTATTCTTCCTTCTGTTTTTAGTTGTTGTTTGGAAGTTATAATAAGGTAGGTATTATAAGACCTGTAAGTGCTTCACCTTTTGACTTGCATTTTTCTAGGCGGTATAAGATGTTAAAGCCAAGACCATTGTGAAATATGCACTGTCCTGCGTAGTATGAGTTGTTATTGTAGAAGCACTGCTGAATGTATGAAACTTGTTTATATTTAGTATGAAACTTGTGTTGGAGCACGATTGAAAGCTTGTACTGTAATTTATTAATTGAGTAATTTTTTTAGTACTTAACATTATGATGTGAGGCTATTTGGTGAGTGAACCCTGTAGTGGTTTTTTTTAAACGTGAAGAGACTTTAAAACTTTGTGAAGATAGTGAGGTTTTTGCAAAGTTATGTCTTGCATGAACCCCAAACCTCTGTTTTTTATCTCTTTCTTGGATAAAGTTTGTCTATCATTAGTTTAAAGAGTAATAAGGCACCAACAACAAAGTTAAGCATGGGAATGTTGTTCCATGAAACTATGCTAGCTAAGTGAGAGATGGAGGCAAACAAAAATTATTACAAAAAATGATGCATTTGATTTACTTAGAAGCATGGTAGTGGAATGTTTTTTTGTTAGGGAACATTGACACCAACTAGATGGAAACATTTAACTAGGCAAGTAGATGGAAACATTTTAACTATGGAAGCAAGTATTCAACCAGGCGAAACACATTTATCCTAATTAGTCTATGCTTCACACTAAGCAACTCAAACACAAGCATGTCATCAGGATCGACATCCATTTGTTCCACACACCTTGACCATCCAAGTGTGACGTTGAGTTCGTGTTGATAACCATTGCACAACACAGGGTGCATGTCGCCTTCGTGTTCGATGTTCCAACATTGATTTGTCATAGCATATGGTGAAGATGACATCCTAAATGCAAAGCATCTTGGTGTGGTCTGTATTGATAACGATGAGAGAACAGTTAGAAAATTGACTACGCAAAATACTAGAGAGTATGAATAAAATAATAAAAATGTGAGGAGATATTCATTACAAATGGGTCATTGTATGTGTTGTTAGTAACCACATGAACAAATGCCGGTTTTGGTGAGTAGTTGCAGTATTCCATGCCTGCAATGTGGGTTAGATTTATTGCTGCAACACAAACACCTAATAAGTTAGAATGGGTCGTCCTTGGTGAACACACACATTATTAAACATACAACTTTCCAAATTAGAGTGGATAGTGAGTAAGTTTTTTTTAATTTTTTTGGCTCCAACAAGTAAAAGATACAGGTTATTAAACATTGGTATGTAGAAAGTTAGAGTGACAAAAATGTAATAAAGATGAAGCCTTTAAGATGAGCCAAACCGTAGTTGTATCGCTCGTAGTCATCTTCTGACGCGAAAGAGTCATTTGAAGAGGTGCTCATTCTGTGAATTGCAAATGTGAGTTTCACGTTGGTGCATGAAGTCTCATTTTCTGTAGTATGAGCCCTTTAAAAAAGCAAAAAATTGTATGCATTGATGTTGGTTGGTTGTGGGGGTTGTATGCCATAAAAGAAGAATGACTATTAATGATAGACACTCGTACAAATTTTTATTAAATATTACTTAAAGTTAATTGCAATTTTACATTAGGAACACGAATACTAAACATTAGGGGGTAGTTACGGGTGGTAAATACAATATTGTAAATGTATTTTAAATATTAATTTGACATTAATACAATATTATAAATGAATAATTTGTTTATTAGCAAAAATAACTACCAATACAGGTATTAAGATAATTAGTTGAGTGCATTTAATTTTTTCTGCAATTTGTAGAAAAATAAACTACTTTAGGAAACTTGCATTGGGAATGAAACAAAAATTAACCAAAAGTGGTTTTAATATTTAATTTTTGTTTCCCAATAAATGTTTCTTAAAGTAGTCTATTTTTTTTAATCATTTCAAGAAAATTAAATGCACTCAACTAACTTCCTTAAGAAGTGTGAAAAAAAAACATTTAAATGCTCCCTCCGGTCTCATTTATAAGCAAAAAAAAAAAAAGAACCAATTTTTTATTTTAAATACAACGATTCTTAAAATATCCCTATAAAGTGTTATAATTTTTTTGCTTATAATTGAGATCAAAAAGAGTAAACATTAGGGGTAACCAATTTAGTTACTTATCCAACCATCCAATTCATCTGCCTTTTTTGATTTTTGCACGAGGCCCAAGTCACTTTGATAGGTGTTGGACAGCTAAGGCATAGAAGCATTTAATGTAGCCACCTAACATCTTCTTTTGGAGGCAAACACACACAAGGAACAAGTTACATTTTCATCTCTTCTTTCACATTTGTTCGTACGTATCTGAGAAGAAACAACACATTTAATGGGGAACTCCAAAGGAGCCAATGAGGTTGATGGTGCTGATGACTGCATGAAAGAAAGAGGTGAACTCTTGAGGTGGGTACCTTTTTTCTTACTTATTTGTGTTGCTTATTTCTTTTATGATCAACCCCAAGCACTTATTTTTACTTACTTAATTTCATTTATGATCAACTACTTTTATGATCTACCACTTGCACTTTTTTAACTTCTGATATTTATGATCAACCACTTTGATAGGAGTGTTGATGAAATAACAAGGTCAATAGTTGGTGAGATTGAGTCTTCCATCATAAGTGAAGGGTGTGAGGTATGGTATATAAACTTAGTGAGGTTGCACCTTTTTTTTATCACCTTCTTTTGTCCTTTTGTTTATTATGGTCTATATTTATGGCAACAAGAGGATAAGGAAAGAAATCAATGCAAACTTGACCAGCTAATTAGCCTTGTGAAGGTTGAATATTTCTTTATATGTAAAGTTTTATTATTTTTTATTGAACATTCCATGTTGTATCTTCATAAATAAATATTTATATATGCCTCTCCTGCTAGAATCTAAGCCATAGGCTTGAGTACGTTGAGAAGAAACAAGATGCTTTGCTGAGTAGTAAGATCCAGTCTCTTGAAAATGAACAAGAATCCATGAAGGCCTCCATGAAGGTTATTGAGTTTTTGATATACACCAAAAATGGCGGGTTCCCAGACAGGACACGTGGCGTGGCTTTGGAGAATGAAAACCATGTACCAACTAACCTACACAGGGACAAGGGGAAACAAATAGACAATGACTGCACCATTAATCAGAGGAAAAATGGAGTACTCATACATGAAATTAGCAGCAACGAGGAGCATGTTGGAGATGAGTATAACCATGATATCATGTTTACAGTTTCTGATGCTGAAGAGGACAATTTAATAATAGATGAAAGCTTGTTGACACCAAAGCCTCAAAAGATGCAAAAGACTCAATTCACAGCAGCGGAACTTGGTAAGGTGCAGAAGACAGAACAATGGGATGACCTATTTGGTTGTAATATGATGGGAACCAATGACATGTATAACCCAACCGAAGAAACACCAACGAAGGGAGCAAGTGCAGCCAAAAAAAGAGGATGCCCATCGGGATCGATGTCGGGAAAACCAAAGGCTCCTAAGAGTAGACTGAGTAGCTCATATACAAGAACTTCTACATTAGCAACACTAGACAAACCAAAAGGCCATGTATTTCCTTCGGTACTGTTCTATCAAATGCAATCCGGTTGAATCGTTTGTTTTATTCATTACCATAATTTATTATTAAGTAAATTATCTTTACAGGGTGTGCGTGGACTCTTTAAGCCAAGACCTGAATTTGACCTGACATGGGCTGAAATGCGTATGGCATTACACGTGTTCAACAAAGACTTGGATCCACGGTAAATGCAAACTGTTGTACCTAGTAACTGATTTATTTAAAATCGATTAGTTTTTCTATCACGTTAATTTAAATTTCTGGGCTATTATAGTGAAGTGCTTGTGAAAATTGGAGATATATCCGCCAAGCGAAGGGACTTGGCATCATTGCTGCCTAATAACCTGATAGATGAAAAGGTAAATTGAATATCTACTGCTATGTGGGAGTTGGTATTTATCTGTTTTTGTTCGATATCTGCTTCCACCCTTGTTTAATTTTTCATTTAGCGAAGTTATTCACTTGTTCTTCTGTGTTAGATTATGACATTGATATGTAGAAAATTGACTTGGATCCAAGCTGGGGCAGCAACTATAACCAATTGGATTCTTCCTCCGTCATTCTCAGTATGCATCTTCTGATACCTATATAGTGGCACTCTCTTTTGGAGCTATAGTTCCCATGTTGTGATACTTATAGTTGTCCTTTTGTTTACCCACATTGTTGTTACAGCTTGCTGCCCTTGATGATACCCCATACGAGACTATAGTTGAAGAGCATGCCAAACCTTGGATGCCCTTCTCATACCCTCTCAAAGTGGTAAACTTTTGCTGACATACTTAAGCTTCTCAAATTTTTGCAAATTTAATTACTATATAATACATAAACCGATAACGTCCAATGTGTTTCATATTTCAATTCTAGATCTATGTTGCACTCCTAGAGGGAAATGTCCATTGGTATTTGATGGTTATCGATTTTTACACTAAGAAGGTCTACAAAATGGATTCGTTTGACTTCCCTCACGCACTAAGCAGGAAACATGCAGCCATGAAAAGAGTTGTGAGTCTCTTGTAATATTCGTAGGTGTTATTTTACAAATTACAATTACAATGATAACTAATATTTTACTGTTCTAGTGTAAGTTCCTGGATAAAAGATAATTGCATCACCTGAATATGCTGCTAAAATGTGGAAAACACCTCATGATTTTTTGTCATGGGAATTCAAGGAAGTACAGGGTATACCTAATATGGGAACACGGTATGTGCATGTTAAATAACTTTATCAAATCTGAATCAAGTTTTTAAATTTGAAGACTTGATATCCTTGACTAATTTATAACTTTTGCAAATTGCAGTAAGAACTCCGGTGTTTGGCTCCTTGACTGGTTGGATATGAGAGATGTCTTCCAAACCAACATAATTGAAGTGGTGGATAAATTATTATTCCTTACCCTTATGTGCAATTTTTTATTAATTATTGTTTATACCATCATTATACTAATGTGTTGCAATATACATTCGAGCATTGCAGCTTGAAGAAGACAAAACCCGGATGCAAATAGCAGTGAAACTTGTACTGGGACACTAAAATGAAATGAAGACAATGGCTGAATCCAAGACACTGCACACACCACATGGATGAACCTTCCAATATAATATGTGCTTGGATTCCCTTTTTTGGAGTGATATGAGCTCAAGTCCTTCCACTTTCCACTCACAATGATACGTGTAGGTCATGGGTCCTTTTTCATTTTGTTTTTTGTTTATGCAGTACCCACAAAGGAACCCTTTTATTTTGATTTTAAAGTACTTGGGGCCCAACGATTCATTTATTTTGTGGCAGGAATTAAGGGTGTAACTATTGTAGGCATGTTTGGTACATACGACTTAGGCTTATGCTTACGGTGAAACTTTCTATTAAAATACTGAATGATATGATAAGTTGTTCTTTCTAATTATGCACACCAATCACAGTGCACACGTAGTTCTAAATTTGCATGCCCTTTTTACAGGAAGTACAAGGGTTTGGTTTGAGATTCCAAAAAAATTTCAATTTTCTCCTTTCTAAAATTAAAAGTCAAAGCAAGCCACTGACACAATTTTCTCCTTTCTAAAATGGTTTAATTTCAAGTTAAAAAAAACAAATAATTAGTAATGGAACTAATCGATGGCCACCAAATTAAATCGGTTAGTCCTTTTCAGTTGCCTAAATTTATTAAAAATGTTATCAAACTAATCGATTAACTTCTCAAATAATTGAAAATTCTAGCTATTTATTGACGAAATAAACTAAACAAAATTAACCATAACCAGAAGTTATACCAAATAATCATAACTTGCTTAACCCAAATAAGGCATAAGGCACAAAAAAGTTCCATGAAAAAGTCAACAGCAAATTGAAAAAGTTTCCTCCTAAACATAAGGCACAAATAAGGCACCCTAACAAATAAGTTCCACAACCAAGTGACAAGGTAAAACATGTTTCTCATGACAAGCTAAACACCAGCTAAGAATAATTCCAATCTTTGAGCCTTCTTAACAGCATATATTCCTGCTACATGCTACATGGTACCTGCAGACAGTTTATGTAGCAACCAATCACTTAACAGTATATATTCTTATATATCCTGTCAGCATTAAAAGGTAACGACCATATTCAACACATTTACCGAAATGGACAGGCTTGTTTGATGCTACCTCAACCATTCATCCCCGTTTGAGAACCGAAATCAAAAGGTTCCTACGACAATGCACACATTTTAATATCAAATAATTTTTAATATGGCAACAAACACAATTACCTAAAATTAAATAAACATACAAGTTACCTCTGAATCATGTTGTGTGTAACCGGGGTATGACGAATGCTGCGAATGGTCCTTCATGGGGCAATGGTTCCTGTTGTGGCCCTCCCCTCTGCAAAAACCACATTTGAATGGTCTCTTGATTATGGGAGCCCGTGATGGTGTATTTTTCACACGTCCTTTAGTTCGGACTCTTATCGGGTCCTTCACATTCACATGTTGTTCACCCTGACGTTGGGTTCTGTCACCATCATCGTCTTCTGTTCCTTGCTTACCCTCCAGTCTCTGACAATCAATCAAAGCATTCTGCCGCAATTCCATAAAATCCTCTTCACTCCTTGCAACAAGGTTGCACCAATGCCTGCATATGTCACTTAGAGCTCCGTATCTGCTACTAAACAGTGTGTCGTCACCAAAACTTGCACCAAGCTGATTTCTTCTTACACCGTGCGCCTTGGCCTTTTTCGTCCATCTTTTAGAAATCAAATAACTGGGAAGCTCACCCATATGTAGAAACACAAGAACCTTCACTATATGACTGCATGAGATACCAGTTGATTCCTTTCTTAGGCATGAGCACTTCATCATCCCTTCTTCACGGGCATATGATACTAGCCATCTGCTATCAGGTTTATGGTACCGAGTCACCAAATAAATAACTTGGCTGCGCAATTCCCTCCAACCAAGGACGAATTTGCTCTCAGCTGACTTTAACACGAGTTGAAACATTTTAAATATCTCATGCGTAACCAACGTGGGATTGGTCAAGTGGTACCTCACTTGATCCCTTAACCAACTGGTCTCGAGTTTGAGCCTTGGGTATGGAGCAATACCCGCTGGGAGACCCCTACCGCTTAGTGCGAGCTCAGTTGGGTCGGACCGGATGAGTCGGATTCTGGGTAAACCAGATCCGGGTACCGGTTGGTGTACACCAAAAAAATAAATATCTCATGCGTATAAACAGAAGCACCAAACCTTTCCAACTCTACCAATTGTGTTTTAAGCACTGGCTCACCAACCTGAGAAATATGATCGACTGAAACCTCAGCCCACCGAATGTAGGACAAGCACTATTGAAAATGGTGGATGAATTCGGTGAGGGTATAACCAGACTCAACATACCTTCCAACTTGAGCATGTAATCCTTCACATCTACTAGTTGTTGTCAAGCCAGCATAGAATTCACCTCTTATGTACGTCGTAGCCCACTTTTCCTTCATTTCATATAAGTCACTAACCCAATCATTAAACTGTACACCGTTATCCGACTTCAATTTCTCCCACCTTTCCTCAAATTCATCAATCTCAATGTCAGCACACATACAATACTGAAAATCACTTGTAAAATTTTTTGAACCTACATTTTAGTGGCATTATGGAGTAAATGCCACCCACACAACCTGTGACGGGCGTCAGAGAACACTCTTCTAATTGCATTTGCCATAGACGAATCACCATCAGTGATAACACATTTCGGGGCTTTCCCACCCATCGCTTCCAAGAACTGTTCCAAAACCCATTCGTAAGTCTCCATAGTCTCATATGATACAGCAGCAGTTCCAAACACAGTAGTCTCCCGGCGATGATTGACACCAGAGAAAACGACAATGGGAAACTTATATTTGTTCTTCCCATATGTAGCATCGAATGCTAACACATCCCCAAACATCGAATAATAAAAAATGCTACACCCATCAGCCCAAAATAAGTGTTGAAGTCTGCCCTCGTTGTCAACGTTGTGCTTAAAAAACATAAAATTATCACTACGTGCCAACTGACGCAACTCTTTCAATGTTGTTTCTGCATCACCACTACCAACCTTTCATTGTTGAGCTATTTCATTGTACATGTCCCTTTTATTGAACCCGATTAGAGGATACCCGCCACTTTGACACGCAAACATCACAAATATTTTCGGTATGGGAATGCCAGCTTCACGCATGCAATTAATTTGCGCACTGTCCTCCTTTGTCATTATACGATGAGAACGAAACAAAGCACTTGATTCCTCGTCCACTGTTTCGTGATTGTGATAATCATTGAAGCCTGTCACATACCACCCGCCATTTTCTTTGTCAATATGGACACGGAACATGGCCTTACACCCACATCTTGTTAACCTCCTCTCACTCCTCTTGCGGTTTTCTCTTCCAATGTGCACTGCTGATCTAAACCCCTCACTCGAACATGCAAAAGATTGCCACAACAACACCCCATCTTTCCCACGTTTGACCTGGTTCCTTCTAAACACCAAACCCACACCTTTTGGCATACCTCATATAAAACTCAAATGCAACTTCGTTATCAACAAACCGCAAATTCCACACCTCCGTTGCACTTATGGATCCCAAATCCAGTTTATCGAAGAAATAGGCATCTCCGTTGATGGCTTCCACACCGACATTAGGGTCGTTGGATTGTCCTCCATGCTCACAGTTTGTTGAGGACACTGCTGGATCCTCCCAATTAACCGCCGGACCTCCTTCTCCATTCAACAACATTCCTCCAACCTGAAAACATGGGCAACTAACCAAATGTCACCAATTTGGCTTTCCTCACCAGTAAGCACAAACACAACAATAATTGTATGAAATCTCCTCATTCAGAATAATATCAGTGTATAAAAACATGAATTTGACTTTAGTTTTTGCTTTGTCATGAGTAGCTGATCATTAACAAAACCCATAACAAGATAAATAAACAAAAGGGTACAAAATCCTGACCTCACTCATTAGTCATAACCAACTACCCTAACGTATTCAAAGGCATTCAAAAACATAATCATACCCAGTAAAACAAGACCATTCTTAAAACCAAACACACTAACATGCATTTTCAAAAAAATGTATTCAAAGGCACTTAGGATCTCAACTAATTCACTCAGGATTTCAACTAATTCAAAGGCATAACGTTAAACTGATAATACAAAAATGGAGAACGAAAAACTCACATAAGATGGATGCTTCTCACTCTTTTGGGTTTTGTTAATGTATCCCTAGTGTAAACTTATGGGATTTCAGATTTGAACCAGAAGGGTGTCCTTCCTTCCTTCGTTCTTACTCTTTTAGCTATTCGACTTGCTCTGGGGATGTGAACACAAGTGAGACCAAGAATAATAGGTTTTGTTCAAATCTGAGTATGGTTTTCTTTCACAGTCCTCCTTCGAGCTGGCCGTCGTTTCTTTCACACTCCTCCGTCGAGCTCGTCGTCGTCTCCTCGCCTCGTCTCTGAAGATGTGAACACCAACAAAATATCAGATCTGAATTAGTAAAGTGGTCATTCTCTCTCTGTTCTAAAGCACTTTACATGGGGCCAAATTAGTAAAACCACATGACATATAATTTAATATTGGAAAACAGGTTAAAACTCACAAAACCGGCAACATTGGGTGACAGGGATTAGTTTTGGTACTCATCCACTTTCGATGAGTACACTATACGGATTCTTATAGATCTGTCATAATAATCCGAAGAACATTGTACCACTTTTCCTTTGTCGTTAAATTTGATCAGGTGTCCAAAGAGATTTTTTGCAACAAGTTCACTACCTTGAGCGAAACATAAAGGTAAAATTTTACTCCCTCCGACTTGAATATTAGCAACACAAAACATATCTCTTTTGGTTTAAAATATAAGCAAAATTAATGAACTTTCTTAAATTTTATTTCATTCTCGATGCCACTTTTCTAAAACATCCCTAGAAAATTGTTATTTTATTTTTTGTTTCATTCCCAATGCAACTTTCCTAAAATACCTCTACTCTTTTATAAATTTGAGAAAATTAAAAACAATCAACTAACCTCCTTAATAAACGTAAAATTAATTGGTTTTGCTTATAATTCGAACTGGAAGAAGTATAAGAACCATAATTAGGTAACACGTAATGGATTTGTTAAAATCTAGCCATCAAGCTTCGAAACGGGAACCAATTTTTGTTATGTAGGAAAGTCTGTTATTGTGAGCAATTATTAGGTGGTCCGGGACCACATGGTCCAGGAGAATCACCACTATCCATTATTTAATTTTTGAATTTTTTTTAATTGAAAAATAAATTATCAACTGAGATGTATCTGGACTATGTGGTCCAGGACTATCTAATAACTTTCCCTCTTATTGTTGTAGTTGGAACTAGTTGCCAGATCAAAGTGTGATTTGGTAAAAGAGTGGTAGATTACAAACCCCAATATGTGTCCCCAAACCCCCAATCTAGTAGTGAAAAGACAAACATACCCCTCAGAATTTTGTAAAACAAAAAGCCCTCTTTTCTTCTTTCCCCATCTCACTTACGGTTCCTCTTCTTATCTACCAAGGGTTCCTCTTCTTCCCTCACTCACGGTTCCTCCTGTCCCAAAAGCAAGGCTTCGTTTTTTTTTGTTCTCGTTTGTGCTTCGTTTTTTGGTGTTTCATTGTTGTTCGTTCTTCGTTCTTCATTGTTGTTCAGCAAGGTTCATCTTCGTCCTTCATCTTGTTCCTCTTCGTGCTTGATCTCTCTTCCTGTTCAGATTCGTGCTTCATTGTTGTTCCCTAAAGGTATGTTTTCCTCTTCTCTTTCTTATGGTCTGTGATTTTAGGGTTTATGTTGTATAATGTTCTTCTCAATTGTTACTTTGTTTTGTTTAGGGTTAGTGTTTGTAGGTTATTGTGTAGGTTATTTTCATGTTTAGGTTAGTTGCATTTGTGTTATTATCTGTTAGAAGTGAGTATTGTCGGTTATTATATCCATATTTGTTCAGCCACTGGATTCCGACTGTTCAGTCTCGGAAAGCATAATTCCGACTCGTGGGTCTCCAAAATTTTCGACACCTGTATCTCGGAAATGCCTTCGTGTTGGTTTTTTCTCTGTGTTAGTTTTATGAGTGATACTTATTTTAAACCAGTCCCTATACTTCGAAAAAATATCACTTTAGTCCATATGTATGCAATTATTTTCAATTTGGTGTTATTATTAGTGATCTCCATTTGGTGGAATCAAAGTATAGGGACTGAATTTTAAATAATAGTTATCTGTAAGGATTAAAGTGAAATTGATTGTCACATTTGGTCCATATTTGTGACAACCATTTTCAAATTTCAATACAGTTCCTTCACTCTTAACTTAAACAATTTACATAATAAACTGCTAGAACCAAGTTGAAAATAATTATGGTGCTTATTTGCAGAGGCTGTTGAAGATGGCAGATGGTTTAAATTTTAAAAATTTTGTGGCCTTATTTGCATTCAGTGCTAAAGCTAATGCGCATCAGAAAATAGAACGTATGTGTCAGTTTTAAACCGGAATAATTTTATCTTAATCTATTGTTTCTATACCCTTCCTTGTATCCCTTAATCGTGAATTAGTTTTACTTCGATGTACTAGATAAAAAAAATATCTCGGAAATGCTTTTTTATTGTAGGAGTAAATTAGTAGATGGTATCCCCAAAGACACTTGGGCTGACTTTAGCTTTTCATTTTCCACTGGCTATGTGGTTTCTTCTCCTAGTTTTATATGTTACCGACTGTTTTTTTTAATGCAAATATGCTATAATAAATCATATTAAATGTATGCACTGAATTGTGTTCTTTTTCCCATATCACATTGTCTTTGTCTTAGAAAATGTTTATTGTGGAGATTGTTTATGAATTTCGTGTTAATTTACTTTTATGCCTTTTAAGATTAAATATGCTTATTGTGAAGTTTGTTTGTGAACTCCATGCTTTTTTTTTTAATGTTTTAAGATTGAATTGTATTATATCGTGTTGGTAGAATGCATCATGCAAACTGAAACTGCATGTAAACCATATTACATCTAACTATTGGACTTGGTAGGCAGGTTGAACATTTGAATTATGGGGACAGTGATAAGATGGAAGTATGAAATGCACCACGATCATCAGTTTTTAACCAGCTGAAATTTAATGGTGGATAGATAGACGTCTTTGCTCACTTTAGAAGAGCTCATTTTGATGCAGATATCTTTGTTTCTTGTCATGGTTTTATCCTTTTTCTTTCCTAGCTTTCTAATTACTCATTATGAATGTTTTGGATCTTGATCAGGATTGTATATGAGGATTGGTCAATGCCTCACACTGCAGCAAAACTGAAATTCCCCTATCACTGGGATGAGTAATGCTATCAAACACCTCCAAAGGACGAACTATGATTCATAGTCAAGGTGGAAGAAGACAAGTTAGGGGTAGAAATGCTTAGATTGTGGTCTATGCGTTGGTTTAGGGTGTGTTTGGGATTAAGGAAAATTGTTGTGGTTGTGTTTTATGTTTTAATTTGTGTTTATGGATTATTATTGTGTTAGTTTTTGGATGGTGTTTTTCAAACAAAGGTTGTTTATTATGAAATGAACAAAGTTTGTGTCATAAAAGATTATTTGTGGCTTTCATGATTATGAACAAGTGTATTTGTCTTTCCATCTTAGTAATGCATGTTATATATATGAGCAAAGAGAATGATGTTATATATGCTTTCTGTGAATCAAAAAGAATGATGTTATGTTGGTAAAAAATATGTATTCCGACTCGTACATCTTGAAATTTTGCCAAAAATTATGAGATCTGTGTCTCAAAAACATGTGCCAGAGAATCATGGATATTTGGTCAAATTTTTCGAGATCTGTGTGTTGGAAAAATGAATAAATTTCCGAGACCTGTGTTGGAAAAATGAATAAATTTTTGAGACCTGTGTGTTGGAAAAGTTTCCGAGAAACGCGAGTCGGAAAATGCAAAAATGAGGTTTGGGGTTAAAAAATGAGGTTTGTATTCTAGTATTTTTTTTAATTAGGTCATTAAGGTAATTTCACTCCTAAAATTGAGGTTGGGGATTTAAGTTGGGGTTTGTAATCTAACACTCTTGGTAAAATTGGGATCAGAAACAAGAGAAAGGCATGACTTAGAGACACACTTGTAATGCACAACTGATGTAACTGTTTCCACTATCAGTGATGATTCTATTTATGTGTATGTTAATGTATTCTTAAGATTTTCATATATGTATTGGGTGCGGAGGGTAAAAGGTTGAGAAAAATTATGTGGCTGAGGTGTATGAGTAATATTTTTTTTTAAAAAAAAGAAGAAGAATAAGAGAAAAAATATTTAAATTTAGAAATAAGAGTATTTTTTTAAATCCAAAATAAATATTTAGAAAAAAAGATTTTCTTGACTTTAAGGGTTGAAAATAAGTATATTAATCTTAGATTTATTTTTTTAAAAAAATAAAAATATAAAACTTTATTTTTCCTAAATACATTATTTTATTTTTGGATTTTTATCTGACCTGTTAAGTAAAATCTTAAAAAAATGGGTGAATAAAATTAAAATATTTCTTTCTATTTTTTATTACAGTAATAGAAGTAATAGATATGTGCAGTGAAGCGGTTATGTTCCTAAATTTCAAAAATTCTACATTGAGAAAGTTCAGCTTTTGCAATTGACAATTGAGATACTTCATGCAGTTATAGAAAAAGAAACTGCTTGTTGCAGATGACAACAGTTATGTGCATTACTACTCTGAGCAAACTGCAAACTGCTCTGATGGGTTTTAAATTAATAATAAGTCATAATTTGCAATGGCAACATAGAGAAGAAAAAAAAAAGTCAGCATGTGCCAAAAAACAGTTAAGTACCTTCACAAATCCATATTATCATACACGCAAGCAAAAACAATCAGTTTCATTATACAATAGAAATACACCATAAATTAAACACAATCTATATCTGTGTTATTATATATGTGATATGATACACGTACAAACAAACTCTAAATAAATTTTAATTTGGTCCCTATACAATGGAAATTAAAATAGAACATAACTTGGTCCCTAACGATAAACACGTTATGTTTGAACTAACTAAAATGAAAAGACTAGTAGAAGTACAATAATACATACGAAGAACGTAACTAAGTACCACGTTCAAATTCACCACGAATGCGCTTTGCAAGATGGACATCTTTGGGCATGATGGTGACCCTCTTGGCATGGATGGCACATAAATTGGTGTCCTCAAACAGTCCCACCAAATAAGCCTCAGAAGCTTCTTGAAGAGCAAGCACCGCATGGCTCTGGAATCTCAGGTCCGTCTTGAAAGTTTGCACTATTTCGCGAACCAAACGTTGGAATGGTAATTTTCGAAGCAACATCTCCGTGCTCTTCTGATACTTTCGGATCTCACTGTGTATATAGTAAACATAAGAAAAATGATTCAGAGAACTAAACACTTGTTATTTTCAAATTAAAAAAAAATAAAATAAAAAAGTTTAAATGACAAATGTGTAGACTTATCTCTCAATCATTGCTCTAAACATAAAAAAATAATGATTGAAAAAACACACAAAGTAGTTAGCGGATGTGAAGTATGTTAGGGAAGAGAATTGAACCGTAGGGCAACAGTTCCAGGGCGAAAACGATGGGGCTTCTTAACTCTTCCTGCTCTTTCTCCTCCTCCTTCTTCTGCTACTGGTGCTGCTGCTGGTGCTTCTTCTTCTTCTTCTTGGTCCTCGTCGTCGTCATCATCGTCATCGTCATCGTCATCGTCATCGTCTTGTTCTACTACTCCTCCGGGAATACGAATTTTTTTCCCGGCTCCGGGTCCACGCACGGGTGGAGCAGGTAAGGGTGCATGTGCGGGCATGCCTCCTCTCCTCGCCGCCTACAAAGTATAAAGTAGTGAATGATTGAGAAAGTAAAATAGAGATAAGAAGGAAAAACCATAGGAAAGAAAAGATACATTGGCAGCGAGTGCCGCCCTAGGAGGGACGCCACCAGTGGACCTGCGAGCACTTTGCTTGGTACGAGCCATGCAATGATATGATGATTTCAGAGTGCGTGTGAGTGTGAGGAAATTGAATTGAATTATTGAAGATTGAAGTGCATGCCGAAGCGAAAAGAAAAGAAAAGAAAAGAGAATTACAATTACAATCAAGTTTGAGAAACTTAAGGGGGATTTATAGGGCATTTGAATGAACGAATGAATGTTGGCAGTTTATTTGGGGACACTTCATCAACCGTTGTCTAGGGAGCAGTTGTTTAATTTGTTTCAAAGTTTCAATTTTCAGAACTACGTTCGTTCGTATCAAGGGACTGCTACAATAGAGTGTTACTGGTTTTTAGCCCGTGCATTGCACGGGTCTGTATGCGTCTTTTTTATAATTGAACTTACTTAATAATTTATACTACTCCCTCCGTCCCAAAAAGTTAGTAATTTTTTGAAAATTCAACAAAAATAAGAAAACATGCTATTAATGCATTGTCCCCCCAAATCAACAAATTACCAAAGCAAGTATTTAATACATGCTTCCTCAATTAACCAATCATAGAATATACAATACAATTTCAATTTTTTTTATTCACTATTTTAACTTTGATTTGGAACAAAAAAATTTCATGTTTTTTACTAACTTTATGGGACGGAGGGAGTATTATATAAAGAAAACATCCTTTTTAACTGTTTTTAACTAATTAAATAGTTAAAAGTGTACATAATTTGGCATTCTCAATTTTACCCTCAAAATGAAAGGTTATTAAAAACCACCCCACTCAAACTCCCAAGTTTCCTTCTTCCCTCACAAGTACAGTTATAATCATCAATTCAGTCAGTCTACTTGCGGTTACAATTGCACTCCTGTATAAAAGAAAGAAAAAAAAAACAAGCAGTTCAATTGGTAACTGGTAAGGAGTTACAACATTGCATCCATCGTGTATGTAATAACTTTCAATCCCTCTTTATGTTTAAGCCAAAATCTAGCCTTGGGATCTCCTCTCAGACATTCTATTTCATTTGTCCTTCCTGCCAATCCCTCTTAATGCAGAAAATAAGCATAGCATGTACACCTTTCCCGAACAACACATCTCAACGAAATCAGCAAAGCTTCAATTTATTCCTCAAGTGGTATTCGGATATGAGAGATGCAGCAATTTGGGAAGATAATGCAGAATTTTAAAAGGGAAAAAAAAAAGAAGATATAGAACGATAGAGAGAGAGGTATTGTACTTGGTTGGAGTTTTCACGGATTGAAAACGTTTTGATTCTTTTGATTCTTTTTCTCTATCTCTCCTCACTTATAAGGAAAGCTATATCTTATTCTTCTTCTTCGTAAATTAAAAATTGTTTCTCTTTTATCTTTGTAAATTAAAATAGGGAAGGAAAAGAGGAATTACCATTTTCAATTCTTTTTAGATTTTTTTTTGGTATAAATTCTTTTTAGATTTTAGATTGTATCAAGCCGAATATTTATCCATAAAGAGAGCGAATCTTACTGTTATTTGTATATATTTTTTTTAACTTTTATTAGTTTTTACTTTTTAGTGATAATAAACATGTTAATATATTATTATTATTATTATTATTATTATTATTATTATTATTATTTTACAAAACATGTTAATATTAGGATTGCTTGACGTTGATCTTATCTACTCACGCGTTAAGGTTTTGGGATTATTTTTAATATATTATTTCTTCCGTCCCAAAATATAATTTCTTTTTACACTTTTTTTTCTATTTATAACATCATGATGTACCAATTTTCAATTATAATTAAGTATTTTTTCCATTAACGTTCCTATTCATTTAATACACTTTATCCCTATTAATGAGGTAGTTTTGAAAATACATATCAAATATTACTTTCAATACCTACATGAAAAGTTGGTAATAAAGATATCATTATTGTGTAATATCCGGAAAAGCTTAAAAATATGCTATTATTTTTAAAGAGGCAATAGCTTTTTAACAAAAATAACAGGGGTAATTTGATTTTTCCCTGTCGCCAAAATTTTTATTTGAATTCGGTAATTCGACTTTTATTTTTATTTTTTATTTTTTCTCTCAAATTTCGTTATTTTCTTTTCATTCTTTGTTGTGATGATAGTTTCATGTTTTGCATTGTGTTGTCGTGTCACGCAGAGGAAGTTGCTTTTTTACTTTCTAGAAGGCTCAATATAACTTTTACTTTCTTCTGCATTATTGTGTATATCTGACCAATAGTTTTTTCCCTATTAACAGATTTGTTGTGAATAAATATATATTTATTATTTAAAAATTCAAAAAAATGATATATTTGTTTGATTTATATCATAAACGATAAGAATAAATTTATCATTTATTATTTAAAATAAGATAGTGATATATTTGTTTGATCTATATCATAAACTGTAAGAATAAATTATCATTTATAATTTAAAAAAAGATAGTGATATATTTTTTTGATCTATATCATATTAAATTTAATATTACATCGAAGTATAACATGATAACAATTCATATTAAATTTAACACAAATTACATCGGAGTATAACATGATAATAATTTATGTATAATTTCATTGAAATTTATGGATTCATATTCTTGAGTATGACATACAAGAATGCATACAGTAATTAATAATAATTTATACGATAATGAGCATCTTTAATATATAAAATGCATAAAGTAATTAATAACAATTTATACTAACATTCATAATGACCGATTTTTCAATATATCATTTTACTATAAACAATCTTTACGATAAAAACACGACAGAGGGAATGCGGGACGACAGGCACGGTCGGCACGCTAGTTAAGTATTAATGATAGATTGAGTATTAAATTTGTTGTATTACTTAATTTATATTCTATTTGTGAAATAATATTAATTTATTGATATTTAGATGACTTTATTCATTAAAATTTGTGCAAATAAGAGATACTTATAATTTACATCTAATTGAAGAACCAATATTCAAAATAAAAAAAATGAAAGAGAAAATGTTTAAATTTCAAAAGCTAGATATGAAAATGAAAATTTTGAGACACTGCTAGATATGGAAAAAATTTTTGCACGTCGATCATCCCAATTTAGCAATTTACCAATGTTCCGCACTTTTATTTATTTATTTTTTTACTCTAGCCTCTAATTTCTAGAAACTACTATACAATTAAAAAAGATCTTCTAGTAACCGCTATACATGGATATCAAAAAAACTTTTGCTTTATTCATAGGTAAAGTAATTCTTGGTGATCACAAATCTTTAAACAAAGCGTATATTTTTGAAATGATTTTATCTTGTATAACAAATGTGTGATAATGCAAGTTGAAAGGATTTGAATAATAACTCAAAGTATGAGTTCTCAGATAATAATACTGTTAATTTTTTTTACACGTTATTAAGGAATAACAAAAAAAATAAGGATATAAGCATTTTTAAGAAAAGATAAGTGTGTGAACATTTTTCTTTTTAAAATTTTTTTCTCGACTAAACTGCATTCTAACAATTTTCAAACCATAACATTCAGAAAGAAATATGAAATATGAAACAAAAATTAGGAAATTAAGGCAGCTTCTTCCAAGTCAAAAGCAAAAAAAGAAATTAGGAAATTAAATGTTTGGAGTCCCATTAATCCATGTGTAATGAATCATTTCTATCCTCTTTCCAATAGCCTAGTCATAATCATCAGCAATATAAGTAGCTACTTCACATACAAAAACCATATAAATTTAAAAAAATATTCCAAGGTGTACAATACATCATTTCAATTGAAAAGATCCATAAAAATCATCTACTTAGCAAATCAATTTGAATGAATATTTCTGCCGCAAGTTTCCCTTGTTCTACGTTTTGGCAACCCAAAAATAAAAATCAAAAGCAATGAATAACGGAAAAAGAAAAATGGAGTGAAACAACCCAACTTAAAACAAACCGCAAGTAAAATATAGTCCATATTTATTAAAACTGTTAATCGTACTTGATAATTATAAATTTCATTATGCTGATAACATCGTAATTATATAAATCCATGTTATTAAGTAATATAATTAAAGAAATTAATATTAAAAAATGTAATATCATACCAATAATGGATCATAAATATGCTTCAATTGGTTACCACCAAAAACAACAAGAATAAGAAAAATCACTAATAAATAATCATTAAAATATGCATGGTACCTGCATAATATGTTGAATAAAGTATTAAAAAGCATGTTAGTTGCCCACGGTGGCACCTTTTGCATGTCATGGAAGCACCTTTGGCCCATCATCATTGGAGATATTTTTAGGAGAAATATAGCAAGTGAAAGACCAGAGAATGAAATAAATGTAACTTGTTGTAACTTCCATTGTAATTTATAAGTTTTGTAACTGTATAATTGTTGAGAATTACTTAGAAAAAGAAAGAAGAAGAAAAAGAAGCAAATGAGTTACAGTATCAAAATTTTGACGTTGAAAGAAGAAGAAGGTAGTTAATGAGATGCATAGCCAAGAATAACATACCAGAAGCATCTGATCTCCTGCACAAAGAATGAGAAACAGAGAAAGTGCAAATCCAGAAAAAAAATTTGAATAGATAGGAAAAAAAAGAGAAAGTGCAGATCTAGGGAGTTATTTGAATAGATATAATTTTGAATTTCAAATTTAAAAAATTAAAAATTGAAAATTTAATTGGTAACCAACAATGCCACATGGATACCTTAGATGTGCAGCATTGCCCAACTTTTCTTAATAAGCCAGAATTTTAAAATGGAGCAATAGGAAAGCTCAAATGGGACATCTTTTTATACAATAGTAAAGATTATTATTAACTAGTTTTTAGCCCGTGCAATGCACGGGTTTGTACGGGTGATTACTTTGTAATTGACTATTGGTTTGAAAAAAAATCATAAGTTAAATCTTTTTTTTTAAGTTGTCTTGATATTTTTCATTTAGTATGCTGTCGTTATCTCTGAAATTGGTGATACTTGGTTTTCTTTTAATAGTTAATTAGTAATGATCGTGTATTAAATTTGTCATATCAAATTATTTTTATTTTATTAGTATAGTTATAATAATAGAAGAATAATTAAAAAACCTAAAGAAACTTGTCATAATATGAGATACTTATAAGTGAACTCTAATTGAAAAAACATTTTTCAGAATCGAAATAAATAGTCAAATCCAATTCAAGGAAAATTATTTAAAATCCTTAATAAGTAACATTATTCAACCATGCACGAAAAATAAATCTGAATGTAAGAGTGTGTAAGACTATGTATTAACTCTTTTCCCCTTCTTCTTCGACTTTGTTTTTGAATATTGGTTTGAGACATCTTCATCGGATAAATCTTTTTATTTCTTTTTTGTTATGTCGTGTTATTTTTCACTCTCGTGCCTTTCCACACCTATTTTTATTGTCGTTTTTTTAATATATTGAATATGTTTATGTATACGTTGTTATTAACATCGGACAATTTATAGCTATCAGGTATGATTGATAGTTGTAAGAAATAATAGATTTTACTTTCCAATCGTGTTGTAAACTATAAAACAGAACATGTTTCCATGCTAAAATTAATTTAAGGTTGATTCGGATTTGTTTATTGTAAATGCGTATATAAGCCACATCACAATTTTAAATGTAGATCACATTCATGTTTTAATTTTTCATATGCGTTAAGAAATTGTATTACTCAGAATTTGTGTTATAATTGTAACGTAGTTGTTTAATAAATATGTTATGTAAAGCACATAGGTTAACTAAAAAACTGCAACTTGAACATTAAACATGTAAATTATAAGAAGTTAATTGACATAAATTCTTAAGGGTGAAATTTCAAAAATCTAAGGTGATACTAATAGGTTTTAAGTATTGATGACATTTTTTAAAATTTTATATACATATATTTACGTAAACAACTAATTCATTGCATAGCAAGAATAGATACTTATCATTTTGATTATGGTATACATTAACAATAACTATTACTTGTATGAGAATACATTTTAGAAAACTTAATTCTTACCGGTAATGTACCTTATAGCAAGATAATTTTGTAAAAAATTTAAGGAATGAAGATTTAAATTTTAATACATTGAAGCAACATTTTGGTACTTGGGGGAAAGGGAAAATTCAAAAATTCATGCTTTAGTGAGAATGTAAAACTTACCACAATAGAATAATTTTAAAGTTGTACAACAAAATCATGAAGATGAAGAAGAATATCTGAATAAAACTGATTATGAAGAAACTGATTATAAAAACTATAAGAATAAAGTAGAAAAAAAAAGGATAAAAAATATACAAAATGGTAATGGACTGTTGAGATGGGGTAATAATTCTGAAACAACTAATTGTTTCTCCTTGGTTTTAGTTTTTGTGGGTTAACATGGAATTAGAAGTTGGTTTTGTAGTTTAAGTTAGTTTTAAAGTTTTGAGTTGGTTTATTGTCGTGTTTTTAATATATTAAGTACGTTTGTGTATACATTATTAGCAACAACGTGTAATTTATAACTATCATGTATGATTAATAGTTGTATGAAATAATATATTATTCTTTCCAATTGTTTTGTAAACTTCATAACAGATCATGCTTAAAAAAATTATGCTTAAAAAAATCATGCTTTAGTGAGAATCTAAAATTGACCGCAATAGAAGAATTATTAATTTTTCACCAAAAAAAAAGTTATAGAATCATCAAGATGAAGAAGGACATATAATTCCATTTAGATGTACATATAAACAAACTTGCAGCACTGATTGCAAGGACTTTGTGTTATAGACTTGGCAAGAAAACCTTAAGAAGAAACCGATTATGAAAATCATAAGAATAAGTAGAAAGTAGAAAGAAAGGAAGAAGAATAATTACCTTGGTGTTAGCATGGCCATTGTAGAATCAAAGAGATTTTGATGATGTCAAATATATACGCTCGGCAGAATCAATGATGTTGATAATGTCAAGTAAATTAGAGCTCGACGTGGGGTCAATGTCAAAAGCGCCACACTTAGTTCTGCGCATGCATTCCGCCAAAGGCAGAAGCTCGGATATCTGCTTCTGAAGTTTCAGCTCGGATTGAGCTTGGCTCTTGATCACGGCGAAAGTTCATCCAAGTTTGAAAGCTCGGCTCTTCACTTCAAGACAGTACGCTCAGATATTGATCAGCTCGGAACACGCTCAGAAGGCTCTGAATATTGAACTAAGCCACAGCATAAGAAAGATCAAATTAGCTCGGATTGAACACACACCCTGAGCAAAGAACAAAGCTTGGATCTGTTACTTCAAGTTTCAAGTCTGGTTGCCGAGGAAAGCTCAAGGCTCGACAACACAAATCTCAGACCAAGCTGGAACAAAGTTCAAAGCTCGGCAACACCAATCTCAGACCAGGCTGGAACGAAGCTCAAGATCGACTGTCTCTGTTCACTCTTCAACAACACATCTTCTTCAACCTTCAGACTCTGCTCAGCTGTTCCGTACTTTTTATTACCGTTGAGTCTGGGTAGAAGTTTTAAGTTTTAACTGCAACACTGTAACAAGTTTGAAATTCAAAATGAGTTAAAATCAAAGGTTGATGAAGGGTCACCATCACTGCTCTGCTATCAAATTGTAGCCGTTGAAAACCCCATGGCTTTTCCGTACAACCGTCTTTTTCTCATTTCTGGAAAAACAGAGAAATGCCTTTTTCCGTACGGCTCTTTCTCTCTCTATTTTCTGGAAATCAAAAGAGATTATAAATAGGGGTGTTTTCAACGATTACAGGGTAGACTTCTCTGAACAATTTTTTTTTATTGCAACCCATTTTCATTTTCTCTGGAAAAACAGAGCAGAATCAAAAACTCACAGAAAAAGAAAAAGTGCTTTTGAATTTTCACAAGAACTTAGAGAACTTAATCTTTCAAATCCAAACTCTAAGTTCAACAAAATTCTTTTCTGTGATTACCCTTCTCAAAATCAACTCACTCTTGAACTTCATACTTTCATACTCATTAGAAGAGTGTTTTGAATTGGAGCCATCCTCATTCATAAATCTTGTTCGTTGTATTTGCTGGAGTGAAAAGCAGGTCTCTGATCGAGACAGCTTTTCAGTTTGAAAAGGTTCCAAAGAGGTTCTTTGGTCATCGATTTGTTGTGGGTAGTTTGTCGCGAGTTTGGTACACTCGGCTGACGGGATAGGTTTAGAGTGGTAGTCTCTTGTAAATCCTTTTGTAACCCAGAAAATCGATTTTTAGCGAAAGCTCTCTAAAAGGTTTTTAGAGGGGACTGGACTAGCTCTCAGGGTGAGAGTGAACCAGGATAAATCTGTGGTGTTAAGTTTTATTTCTTTACTGCTTTCTTATTGCTCGGCTTGCTTGACTGGTTATCCGCTGGCTTAAGCATCAAGCTTTTATTTTACTCTATGATAGCTCGGTTTTTGAGTGTTGTTTGGAAAGCTTAGCCTTGAAGCATCTATGTTAACCGATTAACCAGTTTATTCATCTGGTTAATAAATTAACATTGTTTGCTCAGCAGCTCGGTTAATCAATTAACCTTTCTGTTTATCTATTTGGTTAATCAATTAACCGTGTCTGCTCGGATAGAACTTGAATTTTATTTAAAACCGGGAACAACAATTCAAACTATTTTCAAGAAATTGAAAAATTGCCATATCACCTTCAATCTCCTATTCACCCCCCCTCTACTCGATTGTTAGGCCTCTTGTTGGTTTCCAACAAGTGGTATCAGAGCTCGGTCGAAAGATCGAGTGTAAAAACTTTTTCGAAAAGATCCTTGAGGAAACCAAATGGCTACTAACAATCCCTTCGGAGGTGAAGGCTCTTCCATAAACAGACCACCACTATTCAATGGTGAGGGTTATGCTTATTGGAAAGCTCGAATGAAAATTTTCATTGAAGCTATAGATATGGAAATTTGGAAATCCATTGAAAACGGGCCATTTGTCCCTAAAAGAAAAATTAATGAAGAAGTTGTAGAAATCCCATGGGAAAGCTGGGATGATGATGATAAAAGGAAAGCAGCCTTCGATTTAAAAGCCAAAAATATCATCACCTCAGCTTTGTCCTATGATGAATTTTTTAGAGTGTCAAGTTGCAAATCTGCAAAAGAAATGTGGGACATTCTTCAACTTACTCATGAAGGGACAAGTGAAGTCAGGCGAGCTAGAGTAAATACTCTGATGCATGAATATGAGTTATTCCGAATGCTGCCAAATGAAAATATAAATGATTTTCAGAAACGGTTTACTCATATCATAAACCATCTTAATGCTCTCGGTAAAACTTTTCAAAATGCCGAGATAACTAACAAAGTGCTTAGATGTCTTAGCAGAGAATGGCAGCCAAAAGTCACTGCCATCATGGAAGCTAAGGACTTGGACACAATGAGCATAGCCACTTTGTTCGGCAAGCTTCAAGAGCATGAGATGGAGCTCGACCGACTGACCATGCATGAAGAGTCTGATAAGAAGAAGAAGGGAATTTCCCTCAAAGCTTCTATTAAGGCAACCAAAGAATCCTCTGAGGATGAGTCCAGCTCAGACATGGATGAGGAAGACTTTGGTCTCATGGTCAGGAAGTTCAGCAAATTTTTCAAAGGCAAAAAGAACTTCAAAAACCGAGCAAGAGATGCCAAGAACACTCGCCATAAAGGTTCAAGTTCAAAAGACCGAGTTAGATGTCATGAATGTGATGAAGCTGGTCACATCAGAGCATACTGTCCAAAAGTGCAAAAGCAAGGTGGTGAAGAAATAAAGAAGAACAAAGACCACAAGAAGAAGAGAGCTTACATAGTATGGGATGCACCCAACAACGACAACAGCTCAAGCTCCAGCTCTTCCGATGAAGAAGAGAAAGCAATTTTGTGCTTAATAGGAAGGGAAACTGTGTTTAGAAGCCCAAGCCAAACTTGTTCTGAGCAAGATCTTCCGGTATATGACTCGTGCTCGGAGTGTGAAGATGAAGAACCATGCTCGGTTCTCAGATTTGCCGATCAAGAAGTCTCATCGAGCTCGGCAGTAGATGCATCAGAACAAAGATCTAACATCAAATGTTTAATGGGCAAACACAGCGAGGAAACCTCAACAAGCCGAACAGTATCCAAACATACAAGCACTGAGGTAACCTCCACTTCTGATTCTGACTCTGAATCAGAATTTAATGACACTGATGAATTGTATTCTGCGTATCTTGAAATGCAAACCGAATTCAAGAAACTTGCTAAAAATTTCATTAAGATGAAACAAAATCTTTCAAACTATAAAGAGCAAGTTCTTGAATTGGAAAAATCAGTTGACACTTTGAAAAGCAGAAACAAGTCATTAGAAAACACTATCACTCAACTGAAAAATGAAAATCTTGACTGCTGCACTAGATATGAAAAAGAAATTTCTGAGTTAAAATTTAAAAGTGCAACTGTCAACAAGAGTGATGGCTTGTTTGATCGGCTTTTAGCCGAACAAAGAAACTATTCAAACAAAACTGGACTTGGATACATTAAGACCAAGAAAACAGTGAGGAACCTCGGCAAGGTCTCAAACTTTAATAATTTGAAAAAGCCGAGCTGCTCCTACTGTAGTCTTCATGGTCATACACCCATTGAATGCAAAATCCGACGTTATGGTGTAGCCAAGGGCAATTTTGTTTGGGTAGTTAAAAGGAAAGATCCAACTGCTAACCCCGAGGGACCCAAGATAACTTGGGTACCCGAATCAAAGAAGTAATATTTTTGTGATGCAGGTGTGCTTCCGAGCAAAGGAGAGCAGATGGTACCTTGATAGTGGCTGCTCGAAGCACATGACGGGGGACAAAAATTTATTCACTGAACTTTCACATTCAGATAAGGGCTACGTCACTTATGGTGATAACAACCGAGGTAAAATATTGGGTGAAGGTAAAGTCAGTAATTCTGCCAACTTGGTTATCAATAATGTTTTACTTGTAAAAGGGATAGAACATAATCTTTTAAGCATAAGTCAACTCTGTGATATTGGTAACCATGTTGTTTTTACCTCTACCCATTGCATTATTAAAAGTGACGAGGACAACTCTGTCAAATTTGTTGGAAAACGATATTAACAACACTTACTTGGTTGATTTGAATGAAATCACCTCTTTGATAACCACTTGCATGGTTAGCAAAGAGAGTGATACATGGTTATGGCATAGAAGGACAACTCGTATACATGTAAATCAGTTAAAGAAACTACAATCAAAAGACTTAGTGATTGGTTTACCAAAGCTGAATTTTAATATTGAGGGGGTTTGCTCGTCCTGCAAGAAGTGCAAACCAACCAAAAAGAAAAATGATTTTTCATCTAAGTTGATGGTCTCAACAACTCGACCCTTGGAAATGTTACACATGGATTTGTTTGGACCATCACAAGTAAAAAGCTTTGGTGGCAATCTCTATGCTTTAGTAATTGTAGATGACTTTTCCAGATTTACATGGACTTTATTTTTAAAATCAAAAAGTGATACTTTTGAAAATTTTAAAGAGCTTGTCAAGCAACTCCAGAACCGAGCTAACCAAAAAGTAGTTGTAATCCGAACAGACCATGGTGGTGAGTTCGAGAACTACAAATTTGACAAGTTTTGTTCCAAGCTCGGCATAGAACATCAGTTTTCTGCTCCTCGGACTCCCGAACAAAACGGAGTTGTGGAACGGAAAAACCGAGTTCTTGAAGAGCTAGCCCGAACCGTGCTTAATGAATACAATTTGTCACATTATTTCTGGGCCGATGCGGTAAACACAGCTTGCTATGTAATGAACCGCATCCTCACCAGACCAATTTTAAAGAAAAATCCATATGAACTTTACAAGGGTAGAAAACCAAAAATTTCTCATTTCCATGCATTTGGTTGCAAAGTTTTCATTTTAAATAATGGAAAAGAGCATCTCGGCAAATTTGACTCGAAAGCTGATGAAGGAATATTTTTGGGTTATTCTACTCATAGTAAAGCATTTAGAGTTTTTAACAAAAGGACCTCCACTGTGGGAGAGTCCGTACATGTGGTATTTGATGAGTCTCCTCGGAGAGACATTGTTAGTCGTGCAGATAGAGAGGATCAAACTATGGCAGAACATGATCCTAGCACAACAACTGAAAGAGCTCAAAAGGATGAAACTGCTGAAGATAGAAGTAGAGGGACGAGCTTGTTCCGAGCAGAACAAACAAGGAACAAACTGAACTCAGTCCGAGCCAAACTCTCAATGATCAGTCCGAACTCATTCCAAGCCAAACAGAGCATCTCGAGCTGAATCCATCCTGGAAGAGAGTCAAGGACCATCCGATAGAAAATGTGCTGGGCGACATGTCTAAGGGAGTTTTAACTCGTCGTTCTATTCAGAATTTTTGCAATTTTGTTTCATTTGTTTCTCAAATTGAACCTAATTCGGTCGATCAAGCCATTGAAGATGAACACTGGGCAATTGCTATGCAAGAGGAACTGAATCAATTCATCAGAAATGATGTCTGGGAATTGGTTCCTCGGCCCAATGATCATACGATAATCGGCTTGAAATGGATTTTCAGAAATAAAACAGATGAATTAGGCTTAATTATAAGAAACAAAGCGAGATTAGTTGCTCAAGGCTACAACCAATAGGAAGGTATCGATTATGATGAAACCTCCGCTCCAGTTGCTAGGCTTGAAGCAATCCGAATTTTGCTTGCCTTTGCATCTATTATGAATTTCACCCTTTACCAAATGGATGTAAAGAGTGCATTCTTAAATGGCTTTATAAATGAAGAAGTTTATGTAAAACAACCTCCTGGTTTTGAAAATTTTGAATTCCCAAACCATGTGTATAAATTGAAAAAGGCTCTTTACGGTCTAAAACAAGCTCCAAGAGCGTGGTATGATCGGTTGAGCTCATTTTTACTTGAAAAAGGGTTTGAAAGAGGAAAGGTTGACACAACTCTATTCATTTATAAATCCAAAAAGGACATATTGTTAGTACAAGTTTATGTTGATGATATAATTTTCGGTGCTACTAACATGTCTCTTTGCAAGAAGTTCTCTGAATTAATGCAAGGTGAATTCGAGATGTCTATGATGGGAGAACTCACATTCTTCCTCGGACTGCAAGTAAGGCAAGTTGAGGGTGGAACCTTTGTGCATCAAGGAAAATATTGCAAGGAACTCCTCAAGAAATTTGGGTTGGAAAATTGCAAAGAAGCTGCCACTCCCATGAGCACTTCCAGCTATCTCAGCAAGGATGAGTCAGGTAAAGCCGTAGATGTAAGCAAATATAGAGGAATGATAGGAAGTCTTTTATATTTGACTGCATCTCGGCCTGATATTATGTTCAGTGTTTGTTTATGTGCTCGTTTTCAAGCTAATCCCAAAGAATCTCATCTTTCAGCGGTTAAAAGAATTTTTAAATATTTAAAAGGAACTGTGAACACTGGGCTATGGTATCCTAGGGATGCCAATCTTAGTTTGGTTGGGTATTCATATTCCGATTTTGTGGGGTGCAAGCTTGACCGAAAAAGCACAAGTGGAACTTGCCACTTGCTCGGCAGTGCCCTTGTGTCCTGGTTTTCTAAAAAGCAAGCTTGTGTTGCCTTGTCAACAGCCAAAGCCGAATACATTGCCGCTGGTAATTGTTGTGCTCAAATTCTTTGGATAAAACAACAGTTATCAGATTTTGGCTTAATTTTAGATCACATTCCTATCAAATGTGACAATACAAGTGCAATCAACCTGACTAAGAATCTAGTGTATCACTCTCGAACAAAACACATTGAAATTAGGCATCATTTTCTACGAGATCATGTCCAAAAAGGTGACCGTGTCATTGAATTTGTTAGTACTGAAAATCAATTAGCCGACGTGTTTACAAAACCTTTGCCTAGGGAAACTCTTTATAAAATTCGGCGTGAGCTCGACATTCTGGATGAATCCAGTGTGTGCTCGACGTAAGCTCGACATCATGGATGAGTTCAGCATGTGCTCGGCATGAGCTTGGTTTTTTTCGGTATATCATGAAATTGATCATCTTCATAATCTCGATTGTTTCACTCAATTGTGTATTTGTTTAATTTCCTGAAATTTCACATCCTCTAACTCCTCTTCCTCTCCTTTAAATTATCTTCTCTTTTCGAGACGCATGCTTTCATTTTCCTTAAAAGGGGGAGAAAGGTGTTGGTGTATGCTTTTATTTGAACTTTCATATTTTAATATTCGTCATTCTCTTCTTTTTCATTTATCTTCTCTGTTGAGAAGCATGCTTTCACTGTTAAAGGGGGAGAACAATGAAAATTTTCTTCCACGATATTTTTTTTTTAAATTCTTCAGGGGGAGAAAAGGTTTTAATAATTCAAGCCTTGTTACCATCAAATGGTATCAAGCAACTTATTTCTCTTTTGGCAATTGTGCTTAATCTTTGGCTCCTTTTTGATCATGCCAAAAGGGGGAGAAAGGTGTGCTGTTGTTTTTGATTGTTGCAGATATTCAATGGAGAGAGATATGTGCGAGCGAGCATTCAATGGAGAGAGATATGTGCGAGCGAGCATAAATTGAGAGAAAGGTGTACGAGCATAAACTCAGGGGGAGTACTTAACGAGCGGCTCCACAAATTCTCAAACGTTTATTCAACAAATGATTTCAACAAGTGGTAGCATTATTGAGCAACAAGTACTACAAGTGGATTTTCGACATGTAGTACACATTCTGATCTGAGCATTTTCATAGCAACATCAAGTGATACATTTTCGAGCAAATTCCAATCAGTGCTGAGTCCAATCAGTTTATAAGCATACAGTCGAAGGAAGAACACAAAAAGCAACAAACCTTCAAGAGAATATTTGTCATCATCAAAAAGGGGGAGATTGTAGAATCAAAGAGATTTTGATGATGTCAAATATATACGCTCGGCAGAATCAATGATGTTGATAATGTCAAGTAAATTAGAGCTCGACGTGGGGTCAATGTCAAAAGCGCCACACTTAGTTCTGCGCATGCATTCCGCCAAAGGCAGAAGTTCGGATATCTGCTTCTGAAGTTTCAGCTCGGATTGAGCTTGGCTCTTGATCACGGCGAAAGTTCATTCAGGTTTGAAAGCTCGGCTCTTCACTTCAAGACAGTACGCTCAGATATTGATCAGCTCGGAACACGCTCAGAAGGCTCTGAATATTGAACTAAGCCACAGCATAAGAAAGATCAAATTAGCTCGGATTGAACACGCACCCTGAGCAAAGAACAAAGCTTGGATCTGTTACTTCAAGTTTCAAGTCTGGTTGCCGAGGAAAGCTCAAGGCTCGGCAACACAAATCTCAGACCAAGCTGGAACAAAGTTCAAAGCCCGACAACACCAATCTCAGAGCAGGCTCGAACGAAGCTCAAGCTCGACTGTCTCTGTTCACTCTTCAACAACACATCTTCTTCAACCTTCAGACTCTGCTCAGTTGTTCCGTACTTTTTATTACCGTTGAGTCTGGGTAGAAGTTTTAAGTTTTAACTGCAACACTGTAACAAGTTTGAAATTCAAAATGAGTTAAAATCAAAGGTTGATGAAGGGTCACCATCACTGCTCTGTTGTCAAATTGTAGCCATTGAAAACCCCATGGCTTTTCCGTACAACCGTCTTTTTCTCATTTCTGGAAAAACAGAGAAATGCCTTTTTCCTTACGGCTCTTTCTCTCTCTATTTTCTGGAAATCAAAAGAGATTATAAATAGGGGTGTTTTCAACGATTACAGGGTAGACTTCTCTGAACAATTTTTTTTTGTTGCAACCCATTTTCATTTTCTCTGGAAAAACAGAGCAGAATCAAAAAATCATAGAAAAAGAAAAAGTGCTTTTGAATTTTCACAAGAACTTAGAGAACTTAATCTTTCAAATCCAAACTCTAAGTTCAACAAAATTCTTTTCTGTGATTACCCTTCTCAAAATCAACTCACTCTTGAACTTCATACTTTCATACTCATTCGAAGAGTGTTTTGAATTGGAGCCATCCTCATTCATAAATCTTGTTCGTTGTATTTGCTGGAGTGAAAAGCAGGTCTCTGATCGAGACAACTTTTCAGTTTGAAAAGGTTCCAAAGAGGTTCTTTGGTCATCGATTTGTTGTGGGTAGTTTGTCGCGAGTTTGGTACACTCGGCTGACAGGATAGGTTTAGAGTGGTAGTCTCTTGTAAATCCTTTTGTAACCCAGAAAATCGATTTTTAGCGAAAGCTCTCTAAAAGGTTTTTAGAGGGGACTGGACTAGCTCTCAGGGTGAGAGTGAACCAGGATAAATCTGTGGTGTTAAGTTTTATTTCTTTACTGCTTTCTTATTGCTCGGCTTGCTTGACTGGTTATCCGCTGGCTTAAGCATCAAGCTTTTATTTTACTCTGTGATAGCTCGGTTTTTGAGTGTTGTTCGGAAAGCTTAGCCTTGAAGCATCTATGTTAACCGATTAACCAGTTTATTCATCTGGTTAATAAATTAACATTGTTTGCTCAGCAGCTCGGTTAATCAATTAACCTTTCTGTTTATCTATTTGGTTAATCAATTAACCGTGTCTGCTCGGATAGAACTTGAATTTTATTTAAAACCGAGAACAACAATTCAAACTATTTTCAAGAAATTGAAAAATTGCCATATCACCTTCAATCTCCTATTCACCCCCCTCTACTCGATTGTTAGGCCTCTTGTTGGTTTCCAACAGCCATGTCAGTGGAGAAAAACATCTACTTATATGATAAGGAACTTCTTAATGAAGTTGTTTTTTATGTTTTAAGTTAGTTTTTTATTTTGAAGTTAGTTTTTTTTAGTTTTAAGTTGGTTTTTGGTGTTTAAGTTGGTTTTTGTCATGAATTTTAATTCTTAAATATTTTAATTTGGTCATAAATTAGCATGTGGACACCAATAAAGCCTGAGTAAATAAACCCCATGAAAATTAAATAGATTGCATACAATAAGTATTGCATGCATAGAAATAAAAGACTGAAAATGAAATGTGTAACAAAGATTGGTAATATACTTTCATGAATATTTACTTGGAAGAATATAGTAAGACATGAGAACAATAGAAAAACAGAAATAAAACAAACTTCTAGCACCGGTTGCAAGGACTTTGTGTTATAGACTTGGCAAGAAAACCTTGTGAAGAAACTTATTATGGAAACCGAAAGAATCAAGTAGAAAGTAGAAAGGAAGGAAGAAGAATAAGTACCTTGGTGTTAGCATGGGCATCGCAATGGAGAAAAACATCTACTGATATGAAAAGGAACTTCTTAATGAAGTTTGTTTTTATGTCTTAAGTTAGTTTTTTATTTTGAAGTTAGTTTTTTTAGTTTTAAGTTGGTTTTTGGTACTTAAGTTGGTTTTTGTCATGAAGTTTAATTCTTAAATATTTTAATTTGTCATAAGTTAGCATGAGGACACCAATAAAGCATCAGGCTTAGAGGCTTTATTAATAGTTATAGATATACTACTCTTCAAATTTTCTTCCTAGAATGATTCTAGACAGATATAACAACTTCAATCTTCAATATAAATAAATAGTTAGAATTAGTGTATAAATCAATTCTTTCTTATAGGCTTTTAAAAAAAATTCTTATAATGCCATCTCCTTTCTATACTCTTCAAATTTCAATAAGGAAGAATTAGGATGACTACATAGTAAGACTTTAAAATTTTACAGAAAAAAATGTGAACCAATATATATGAAGAAACTGGATAGAATGAAATCCTTCACAACATATAAATAGTATCATAAGAAGAAACTGACATAAGAAGAAACTGCATAAGAAGAGTGAGTGACGGCTTCTAATTCCAAAGAAGAATCAAGTTAAATGGCCAAACAAATCAACACCCAAATAGCATCCATCTTCTCAAAGTTCACCCAAATAGCCTCCATCCTCTCAATTTGAGCACGAAGAGTATGTGACCAAAATTGAAAGTATAAAGATAGTAAAAGAACATAAAGAGATAGAGAATCAGATAGCAAGAGAAGGAGATTTAGCAACAGTATATTTCATTAAACTTAAATGAGTGAAAATAATAAATATAAGATGATTAGAAAAAGAGAAAAACTGTATCTTTTGGAACAGTTATACCCACATGCCTTTATTGAACAGAAAATGACTGCAACTTGTAACTTGCTTTTCAAAATTTAAATTTGAATTGGGACAGGTGGATAGCTTCAAAAGCCACAATTCTCTAACTTGTAATGTGGAGGCTTTATTTCAAAAAGGAGCATTGTGGAGGCTCCATTAGGACATCTTTTTATAATAAAAAGAAAGACTAGTAACTAGTAATAGTAATTTTAACATCCAAGTTGGTGGCTGTAAAGACACTTAAGATTTTTCCCTCCCTCAGGTTATGGGTTCTAGTCCCAGACCTCCCATGTAAACCAAAAAAAAAAGTAATAGTGATTTTAACATCGTGAATTACACCGCTAAGTTGTTAATTAATTAATTAACAAACAGATATTTTGCCCTTTTCGGATTTTACTTCGGTGCCATATGAAAACAAAGAATATTTGTACCCTTTTGATTTGGTCCAATAAAAATTAGTCACGTGTTTTTTTCATGTAAATGGGACATATTTTAAATTTATAAATTTTATAATTATCCCTGAAATATTTTTTAAAAAATATTTTTTTTATCCTCAATATAATAATTTACCCAAAATACCATCATTTTAATATTATTTTTCATCTACCCAAAATACCCTGATTTTAATTTTTTATTTCATCTATCCTAAATATCCTCATTTTAATATTATTTGTATCTATCCAAAATACTCTTAATAATTTATTATTTCCCATTTCACTATCCTCTCAAGTTATTCTTCTCCGTCAATCTATCATACTCTTCTTCTTCTTCTATCACTGTCAAGTACCAACATCATCACATTCTTCTTCTTTATTCATACCTTCTTCATCAAAAAACTCACGAACAGAACGCAGGAGCATAACTTCTTCTTCACCACCTTCTTTTATATAATTCTCTCTCCAAACCCGTTTTCATTTCCAAACTCAATCCAATTACGCAGCCACCACCGCCATAGATAGGTTCTCTTTCTTCCTTTTTTAGGGATGCTCATTCCCTTCAGATTTTATTTATGTGGGTCCCGTGCTGTCAGCAATGTACATTGATGCTTTTTTATTGATTGTTGCTCTCTACCTAGGGAAATACAATTTTTTGTAAAGTCATAACACATAATTGTTTTTTGAGCTTTGCTTGGGAACCATATGAGATGAGAGGGTTTTGGTACCCTTTTGACATGGATCAATAGATATTTGCCATGTGTTGTTCTTTTCCATGTCAGCGGGATATATTTTTTATTTATAAGTTTTATAATTAGATCCCTATAATATTTATTTAAAAATATTTTTTTATCCTTAATGTAATTTACCCAAAATGTCATCATTTTAATATTATTTTTCATCTACATAAAATACCCTAATTTTAATTTTATATTTCATTTACCATAAGTACCCTCATTTTAATAGCATTTGTATCTATCCAAAATACTCTTAATAATTTATAATTTCTCATTTCACTATCCTCCCACGTTATTCTTCTCCATCAATCTATCATACCTTTCTTCTTATATCACTGTCAAGTACCAACATCATCACCTTCTTCTTCTTCTTTATTCATACCCTTGTTCTTCATAAAAAAAAACCCAACAATAAACGCAGGAGCATACCTTCTTCATCATCACCTTATTTTATATTATTCCCTCTGATTTCCAAACCCGTTTTCATTTCCAAACTCAATCCCAATTCCGGCACCACCACCACCATAGATAGGTTCTCTTTCTTCCTCTTTTAGGGGTGTTCATATCCTTTAGATTTTATTTTTGTGGGTTGTTGTCAGCAGTATATGTTGATGTTTTTTTGTTGATAGTTGCTCTATACCCAAGGAACCACAATTCTGTGTAAACTCATAACACATGATTATTTTTTTTATTCCACAAATGTAATAATGAAGAAAATAAAAGTTTTCACATTTTCATTGACAAAAGTCTTAAATTGTTCATTAAAAAAACTCAATTTTTAGCAATAATGTTTTTTTTAAATACAGTTGAGTGGTGGTGAGAAGCAACGTGTCTCATTATTTTAGAAAAAGTCAAAGTAGTCAACAAAAAAGAAGAGAATATCTTTTTGATATAATGCTTGATTTTGTTTTCAAATAAAATATAATGATTGATTCCTTCATTAATTACAAATTTCTATCACACAAATTTTCATATTATTTTTACAATTTTTAAGATTTTTCATTAATTGTTTTAAAGAATTTTAATGTTATATACAATTTTTAAGATAAAATACAATCTTTAAGATTGATTTTTCATTAATTATTTTTACTTTGAATTGGGACAAAAAAACTTAATTTTTTACCAAAATAGTGGGACGGAGGGAGTATACGAGAGACAATAAATTGAGATGACATGAGCACAAAATAAGATAAATTTCACTTCTCTAATATAGAGTAGGAGATAAGATAAGAAAAAATTGAGAATTGAATGAGATGATATGAACATAAAATAAGATAAGAAAAATTTCGCTCCTCTAATGAAACAAAAGGTAAGGAAAGCAAATTTGAGATACTCCTTCGATCCTGTTATCTTGATAAAAGTCAAAGTAGTAAACAAAAATAAAAAAAAAAAATATCTTTTTGATATAATGCATGTTTCTATTTTCAAAATAAATATAATGTATGATTCATTCTTAATTACAAATTTCTATCACACAAATTTTCATATCATTTTTACAATCTTTAAGATTTTTCATTTATTATTTTAAAAAAATTTAATGTAATATACAATTGTTAAGATAATATACAATCTTTAAGATTTTTCATTAATTATTTTTACTTTGATTTGTGACAAAAAAATTCATTTTTTACCAAGATAATGGGACAAATGGAGTATATGAGAGACAATTAAATGAGATGATATGAGCATAAAATATAATAAATTTCACCTCTCTAATATAAAGTAGGAGATAAGGTAAAAAAATTGAGAATTAAATGAGATGATATGAACATAAAATAAGATAAGAGAAACTTCGCTCCTCTAATAAAGTAGGAGATAAGGGAAAAAAGAAATTTGAGACACTCCCTCGGTCCAATTATCTTGGTAAAAGTCAAAATAGTAAATAAAAATGAGAGAATATATTTTTGATTCAATGCATGATTCTATTTTCAAAATAAAATATAATGTATAATTTATTCATCAATTACAAATTTCTATCACACAAATTTTCATATTATTTTTACGATCTTTAAGATTTTTCATTAATTATTTTTAAGATTTTTAATATAATATACAATCTTCAAGATTTTTCATTAATTATTTTTATTTTAATTTGGGTAAAAAAAACTACATTTTTTTTACCAAGATAATGGGATAGAAGAAGTAGAAAACATTAGCATATGAAACAATGTGAGTCTCATCGTATGAACTCTTAATAACTAGAAGCCACCAAAAACAGAATGAATGAAATTGATTTAATTAAATATTAAGGCAATGAAATCCCTAAAAGAGGAAGAAAGAGAACCTATCTATGGTGGTGGTAGCGACGAAATTTGGATTGGGTTTGAAAATGAAAACGGGTTGGAGAGTGAAGAATAAAAAAAAAGTGATGATGAAGAAGGTATGTTCCTGGGTTTTCTTCTGAGTTTTCCAATGAATAATTTATGAATAAAAAAGAAGAAGGTGATGATGTTGGTACTTGGCAGTGATAGAAAAAGAAGGGTATGATAGATTGATGGAGAAGAATAATGTGAGTGAGTAGTGAAATGAGAAATTATAATGGTTTTTTTCCTCTTTTCGGTCTATAACATTCATGATGATTTATTAATTATCAACATTCTATAAATAATTGTTATCGTGTTTTCGAATAGAATCATTGAAATATATTTGTAAATATGAAATTACGGGGAAAAAGCGTCGTCAAGTTATTCATATTGAACTTATGTGTACTAACATTTGTAAATATTAAAAAAAAAATTGACGCAATTATTGAAATTGTTGTCAAACTCAAATATGAAATTATGTTAAAAATAACGATAATTTTAACTAACAATCGATAAATCAATAGCATAAATCGAGATATTTTACTATGAAAATAATTCGTGACGGTTAAAACCATCGCTAAAATAGTGTATCAAATATGAAATTGAATTTCAAAAGTTAAAAAATTTTGTGGTTTATAACCAATGCGTTTTTGAAATGGTTGCTAATAAGCCGAAATCTGAAATTTGTTAAAAGTAGAAACAATTAAAACTGTAGCTAATGCTCAAACTGGAAGGTTTCCACAGTTAGCGACAGTTAAAACTGTCGTAAAATGAATTAACATTTTAATATGAAAATAGTTCCTGGCAAATCAACCCGTCACTAAATCAGCATTTCATCAAAGAAGATTGAATTTCTAAAGTTAAAAATTGGAGTGACTTACAACCATTACATTTTTGAAATGCTCACTATTAAGTTCAAAGAAGATGAACCGTTTTAGAGACAGTTAAAACCGTAAATAAGTTGAACCATTTAAACTATTTTTAGTAAACATACAGTTCGCAGCGATTATAACCGTCGCTAAAACAACGTTTTTCAGAAATAACATTTTAATTTCAAAAATTAAAATTCTGCCGAGTGGATGCCTTCATAATGCAAGACTTTCCAAGTTTTTCTCTCAAGTCAACATTTCAAAAAGATTGAATGTGAAGACTCCTTTGGTATATCTTTTTATACTAAAAAGAAGGATTTTATATGTATATATGTACTTTGTCTAAAATATTCATATTTAATATTTATGGAAATTTGTATTAGTATTTAATTTTTGTTGAAGAATATATTCATTAATTAATGTATAATAGTTTAGGATGAGAGTAATAATAAAAGTAAAATTATCGAGGAATAAAACTAATAATTGAATGAAAGGTTAAAATTAGAAAAAAAATATATATATAATTAAGTATTGAAATTATAAAAAAAACAAAAATTATGAAATGAAAAATAAAAAGAAAAGACAAAAAATTAAGGAACAAAGAAGGAAGTATCATACTTTAGAAAATGCTATTACCATTATTGTCATTTCATTGCTAGGTATATAAAACGTGTTTTTTGTTTCGCTAGTTTTTTTTTTTGGTTTACATGGGAGGTCTGGGACTTGAACCCATGACCTGGGGGAGGGGGAAATCCTAAATGTCCCTGCAGCCACCAACTGGGCTGTCTTACGCTCGCTAGTTTTAAATCTGTGTAATGCACGATTTAGTTGTTAATTAATTATCATTGGATAATTTAAATATATATTTTGATCTACTTTTTAAACGATTTCTTTTTTTTTCTTCTCATTTTTTAACCTTTATATATGAGGATTTCTTAATTATCATTATGCTCAAATAATTGTTAATCATTTTGTGTTTTCGAATTCAATCCGTACGAATTTATTTGTAAACACTAAATTATGAGGAAAAACACCATTGCCAAGCTAATTTATCTTCAACTTATTGGTAAACACAAAAAAATTGTCACGATTATTGAATTGGTTGCCAAAGTAAAATTTTAAATATTGTTAACAGTAACAATAGTTTAAACTGTCGCTAAATCAACAGTTTAAAAAGTGATTAGATTTTACTATAATAAGAGTTAATAGTCACTTTGGTCCCAAAAAGTTACATTGTTCATCAACTAAGTCCCAAAAGGTTTTTTTTTTCATCAATTTAGTCCCCAAAATAAATATGGCATCACATTGGTCCTTTGATGCCCATATGAATCTTTCGAGGACCAATCTTTACACTTTGATTTTGCATTGATCTTTGGGGTGGGACTAAATTGATGCCAAAATCTTTTGGGATTAAATTTATGATTAGTGTATCTTTCGGGGATTAAAATGACTATTAACTCAAAACAATTCGTGATGGTTAAAACCGTCACTAAATGAGGGTTTCAAAAAAGAAAATTCAATTTCAAAAGGTAAAAATTGGAGTGGTTTATAACCATTGTGTTTTTGAAATGGTCACTAATAAGCTCAATTATGAAATTTTGTTAAAAGTACCAATAATCGAAATTGTAGCTAAATAAACAGTTTGAAAATTGTTCCCTACAGTTACAATCGCCACTAAATCAGCGTTACAAAAAAGAAAATTGAATTTCAAAAGTTAAAAATAGGAGTGGTTTATAACCATTGTGTTTTTGAAATGACCACTAATAACCTCAAATCTGAAATTATTTTTTTTTAATAAGCAAATTTGAAATTATGTTAAAAATAACGACATTTAAAATTGCAGCTAAATAACCAAATTAAATTGTGAGGTTTTTGTTTGAAAACGGTTCGTGACGGTTAATGTAACACCCCAAAAATTAATCCCCAACTAGAAATTATAATTATATGTAATTACGTTAATTATTATAAAAATTATAATGTGATTATAATATAATTATGATGATTAGAATATAATTATGTTTTAAAAATAAATTAAGAAATAATTAAAGGAAATTATTTTATCAAAGTAATTATTTCTTTTTATGAAAATAAAAGAAGAATTTAAAAGATATTAAGAAAAGAAAAGAAATAAAATATAATATCTTTAGATTTTTCAGATTTGTGTCTTACTAACCGGTTAGTGATACGAGTAACCGGTTAGTGCTCTCAGCAGAGCAAAAGTTGAGACTGTTCTGGACACGATTTGGAAGGAGGAACACGTTTTTGGCCTTCCAACCAGCCACCTTAGCCTGAAAACGCGTCTCATCTCTGCCAAGAACGAGTGGTGGTGATTGGAAATGACTTAAACCAGTCCTAAGCCACACAAACTCATTCTCATCACTCTATATACTCAAGTTCTGAAATCCTCACTTGTGTTGCTTCGTTTTCTCTCTCTGAGCCACCAACACAAGAGAACTTTATATCAAATTAAAGCTCTTTGAACCATCTTGAAAAAGAAACAAGTCCCACTCGATTCTATACACTATAGAAGAAGTTATAGGCTCTGCAATTTGACTCTGTTGATGCTGGAAAACAGAGCATAAATCAGTCTCTGGAGCTCTCTTTGTTGAATTCGTGTGGTAAGCTCAAGCTCTCTTTGGAACCCAAACTTGTTTCAGTCTTGAGTTAGTGTATCCTAGTTTTGATTCTAATCCTTTCTCACACGTTTATTTCACTTACTCTTGTTGAAAATCTCTGATCAATACCCCTGTTGAAACTGAAAACAGAGTTGCAGCTGAGGTGGGTTTTGCCTCAAAATCGTGTTGAACCTTTTCCTTTGCTTTCCAATCAGTCTCAAAAGCTTCAATAGGTAAGGAAGAAGATATTCATTTGCTAGAATGATTATTAAATGGCTTGGAATGTAAAGGAGCTTTACAAGCTCAAGGGCCATAGGTTTTAAATTGGGACTTTGGCTTGGAGGCCAAAATAGGACATAAAACTCATTCAAGCAGGTCATATTAACTGAACATGAGCTAAAGGAACGATAAATTTGACTTGAGAAGCTCTGAAATTGAATTTGACATATTAAGTGCCAAATATGTGATTTTATGCATACTTGAAAAGTTATATATGAATCTCATGAAATTGATGTGTATAACTGATTTGAACATGTTTAAATATGTCCATATATGTTCTGTGAATGATTGATAAGGATTGAAAATGAAAGGTTTTTGAGTTGGTGTTAAAAAGTGACATTTCTGGACTGATGCTGCAGTGACTAACCGGTTACTGCAACTACTAACCGGTTAGTTACTGTAAAATTGGAAAAGAGGGAAATTTGAATGTGACTAACCGGTTACACGACTTTCTAACCGGTTAAACACTGTACAGAACCTTAAAAATATATTTTTCTTTAATCCAACATTTTATTAATATTTGTAATTAATTCTTTTAAAATAAAAACTTTACTTTTACTATTAAAAAGAATATTTTGGTGTCACTTTCTTTTAACATCAATTCAATGCCAATTAAATAATTTGAATTCAATCCTAATAACTTGGTTGTGATTGAAATCATGCATGGTGTTAAGGAGTTAAGATAAGATAATAGGAAAAGACACATTCGATTTAATTAAATCGGTATGAGAATACGCGGAGATTAGGTTTATGACAGTGATACGTCAAATAACCGTGAGAATTAATTATAGGTAAAATAGTCCTATGATGAGTGAGTTCTGCAGACTCGATTCAGGATAATTTTACAATGACTATAATTTTATTCTATCGATCTCTCGGAGTATTTCGTGATTGTGGAGGACGGTCTTTAGTATAATTTACACAGGAATTGTAATTATATACTTGGTGGAAAGACGTTTACTCCCAATTGCTTTTCCTATTTAGTATGATCGTTGGTACGTTGTCGTCAAACGTACGTGGAGCGTTTGAGCGTTTTCGTTAAAACGTAAAATTTGATCGTTTGAACGTTTTCGATAAAACGTAAATTTAATCGTTGAGGACATTATCGATAAACGTGAAATTGCCAAGTGCATGATATTTATAAAATATCACAGAGGAGATTGCATCGAATATTTGCATCGCATTGCATTGCACATGCATTAGAAACATACATTATTGCTTGATATTTATTATTTAGTAATTATTAATTGATTATTTGAGATTGCTTATTTGCCTATGTGATTTTAATTGCTACTTGGGAGTATGAGGAGCGTAGGGCCACGTTCGAGGGGGAGGTGGAGCTGATCTTCCGCCACCCGAACCCCTTGGCGTATATGCGTCATCGTCGGTTCCGCATACCTATGATATATGCCTAGCATGTACCTCCTGCTTTTACTTATCGACATGGTACTCCACCGCCCCAGCCTGCACGTCGTCGTTCTCATTTTTGAGGTGGACTTGGGAAAAGGACTTAAACCAGAACCTCGGAACAAGGCTCAGTTGGCCTTGACCGAGCTGGGGGGCTTATGTGGTGGACTCGGCCTAGCCGAGGTCCTCAGACGACCTCGCCAAAGTCCTAAGGACCCTTCAGGAAGCCTTCTGAGCGCTTGGCCGAGCTCAATGCTCAACGGCCGAACAGACGCCAGATACGGGCCTACCTCACTCTCCAACTCAGGTCCGACGTCTAAGTCCGACACCTTCCCAAGTCCGACACCTAGGACTTGATGACGTCTCCCTTCTTATCCACAAGGACAGCTCACCACCTTATCCACAAGGACAACTCACCATCTTATCCCCAAGGACAGCTTATCCACTCATAGCTCAGTACAGGCTGGCCCTACTTGGGCCTAAAGCAAGCCCACTAGGGCAACCAGCTCCCCCCTATAAGTAGCTCCGTACTACATGGGGCTCAGGTACGTCCTCTAACCCTAATTGCCACCCTCACACACCAGTGATTAGGGTTACTCTTTGGCTTTCTCCCTTGGCCATTAGAGGACTCCCCCCAAACATCACATATCAACCCTAGACAGAGGCTCCTTTGAAGGTCATCTCCTATACCCTTGGAGGTCCTCACCGTCTAGGACATCACATTGGCGCCGTCTGTGGGAAAGATAAACTTCAACCCCACCCAGAAGATTCTACCATGTCTGAAGAACAGCCAGACCAGAGGAGAAGGAGGGGGCGTCCAAGGAGGGTGCCGTCAACTGAGGACCTGCGCCTGCATCTCGAAGCCAACAGGGCAGCGAGGTCCTCACCGCCACCCCCTCCACCACCTCCACCTCCTCCCCCGCCACCCCCGCCACCAGAATTCACCCACACCCACAGTGGACCTTATACCATCCACACTGGAGATACTACAAATCCAAACCAGCTTCTTGGCGGAGGTCGGCGCGTGCAGCTACGCTCTGAGCTCTGAGAAACCAACACTGAACAGCACCGCCACCGCGGCGAACGTACTCACTCCGTCAGCACAACACACCGTTCCCACTCTCGACAGTTTACGCTCTCTCGGGATGCTGAACTCTTATCCTTGATGAGACAGCAGATGAGAATCGTAGAACAACAAGGCAAAGCTATTGCAGATCTCCAACAAGTTGCCATGCAACGTTTAGCTGAACGAGCTGCGGTTCAAGCTCCAGCTCCAAACGAGTTCCCCCCACCACCCCCTCCACCTCCTCTTCCACCACAACCTCCGTTAACACCACAAACCTTCGCAACGCCACACACGACCGTCACACAACTTACCCTTCCCCCGGACCAGCAACAACCGGAGTTGGATGATTCCCACCCTGGGCATCCCTTTACTCCTGCCGTCATGGCCTATGAACCACCACCTGGGTACCTCGGGCCCAGTAACATCCCCAGATACAATGGCCTCACAGATCCTCAGGAACATATCATTTCTTACGAGGGAGCTGTGAACTTTCACGGGGGAGGAGATCGGCTCAAGTGTCGAGCTTTCTCCATGACCCTACAGGCCCCTGTCCTTCGGTGGTACTCAACGCTTCCTAAAAATTCTGTCAACAACTGGTCAGAAATGAAGCGCGTCTTCCTTAACAGATACACGACTAGCTCTGTGCAACCCAGGTCGGACCACAAGCTAGCGACAGTGACCCAGAAACCAGAAGAATCCTTACGTGCATACTTGCACAGGTTCCACAGCTAGTCCAGCTCGGTCCCAAATCTGTCTCCCGAGGTGGCGGTTCTCCTTTTGACCCAAGGATTGGTCGAAGGAGGATTCAAAGATTCACTTATTGGAAAGCCACCAAGGGACATGGCCGAACTGAGACAGAGATCAAACAAATACATCAATCTCGAAGAATTCAACAAGGGATAGTCGAGCAGGCTGGAAAATGCTCAAGCCGCCTCGCAGAATACCCTGCCCCGAGGTCGTCCTCGCAGCAACAGGGATGAAAAAGGAGGAAGAACAGACCAGGGGAACCGAGGTCGGTCCCACACCGGCCAACAAGAAGACCGCCGACGTCCATACATCACCAAATATGACTCTTACACCCCCCCTGACGGTCCCACGGTCTCAAGTCTGGAGAGAGACCATGCAGACCGAACTCAGGAGTGTACCTCGCCCCCCCTTTCTCAGAAATCAAAACTATATCAGGGACAAATCCAAATACTGCAATTTCCATGACGGGTACGGCCACCATACCGATCAATGCACTTGGCTCCGGGATGTCATTGAGGATATGGTAAGAAGAGGCAAGCTGCAGCAATACGTCCGAGAAGCAGTCGAAAGACGATACCGAAGAAGGTCTCGCAGCCCGGACAATGATAAAGGGAAAGCCAAAGCTGACCCGTCCCCAGAGAAGAAGGAAGAGGAACCATCGCGGGTGAACATGGTCGTAGTTCAAGACCTGGACAAGTCGCCAGAGAACTTCCGAGTAGAAACTATCTCGGGAGGCTTCGCTGGTGGCGGAGAAAGGAGGGCGGAAAGGAAAAGGTACATCAACCAAGTTCTCGCTGTCCATCACAAACCCGTTGGCAAAAAACCATCTCAGAATGTGCCTATTATTTTCTCCGATCAAGATATGGAAAACGTCATCCCAGATCACAACGATCCTATGGTGATAACGGCGTTAATTGGCAATTTTGAGGTCGCCCGAGTCTTTGTTGACCAAGGAAGCTCGGCCGACATTCTCTTTCTGCATACGTTCCAAGCTTTGAAGCTGAGGTCCGCCGACCTCAAAGGATTTGAAGGTAATCTCATCAGCTTCACAGGTGAGGCAATTCGCCCCCTGGGAGCCATTCATCTCCCGGTGACCCTAGGTAACCAGCCTTCGGCCAGAACGGAGATCATCAAATTTCTGATAGTTGACTCTGACTCCCCGTATAATGTAATATTGGGACGAACCTGCCTAAGAGCTTTTGGGGCAGTGGTCTCGACAGTGCACTTGGCAATGAAGTTCGTCGGATCAGATGATAAGGTTGTTACGGTCAAAGCTGACCAAGTGAAAGCCCGGCTCTGTTACAATGCGAGCCTACGGGAGGGAAAGAAGAAGCAAAGAGAGTTCATCGATCCGACACTATCCAAGGGAAGAGTCTTATTGGCCGAGGTTTAGTCCGAACGAAATATCCATATGTCCCCCCCTCATGAAGAGCGGGTGGTAATTCCCCCCTTCACCTTTCCCCCAAGCCAAGATGCTATCATGAATGACAAACTCCTCCAAAAAATCCAAAGAGCAGTCAACAGAAATCTCTTCTCTCTTTCAGTCCTCCCCTACCCCCTGCACGGAGAGAATTTTCTCCTTCATCTAACTCTCACTAACCCCGCCCCCCATCCGGTACACCTCCGAATTGAGGGCCGAGGTGAACTTCTTGCCCATGCCTTCAGCCGAGCTTTTCAGACCCCCAAGCTCGGGGGCTTCAAGAGGGAAATGTCCTCACTTTTCAACATTACCAACAATCTCGGCAGCCTCTTCTTTCAGCTCACCTCGGAGGACCATCACAAGGAAATCCGACAAGATGCTCCTGGTCCAAAGAAGATAGCGATGAAAAAGCCAGCCGACTATGACAAGAAAGCAAAGCAGCCCGGGTCATCTGAGTCCGATCACCTCGCCCCCCGAGGATCGGACATCGGCCCCAACGGCCAGAAAAGCGGGAAATGAGCTCGAGATCAGTAATCCCCAACAGAGGCGTTCTAGAAACATACTCTGGGTAATTACCGAACTCAAGGATTCCCAAAACTTCAAAACACTGAGAACCTGTTCAAATAGGTTTACCTCAGATATTTTGGCAGCCGTCAGTACCCTCCTCTAAGGAATTCAAGTTCAACTTCCTTTTATTTGTCGTTTCCTTCAGATACTGTTCATGTTTTTCAATTTCCATTGTGAGATATTCACCTTTCAAAAGAAAAAGCAATGTACTCATGACTACAATTAATGAAAAGTACAAACTTGCTCATACTCAAGTGCAACAGTTTTATATACGTACGTACTAGCTTCTCATTTAGCACTAGCCACCTAAATGTTGCATGGCGCTATGCACAGCCAACGTCTTCTAGATAAGATCGGCTCATATGCACAGTGTACAAGGGACACCCGATAAAGAACAGACTGCTGTGAAATGTTTTCACATAGCTTCACTCAGAACTCTCTTTTACATCAGGGCCGAGGACACCCACCTCGGCTAAGGTGGGTAGATCCGAGTTTCCTACCGTATGCACTTATATACAGTACCTTTATTCAGAGAAAAACTTATAAGATTACTGCACTCACTGAGTTATCTGAATTCGTCCGAGCTAGTAATACGACATTTTAAGTCCGATCAGGCCGAAATACAACAAGTTGGTAAAACACTTGTATTCTCAAAAGTAGTTTTACTTAGTTATTTAAAAAAATGTCCTCGGACTCGGTATACATGCAACAAGTTAAAATAAGAACTTGCATAAAAGTTACAATATGCGACAAGTCTCAAACACTTGCATTCTTTCTTGAAAATCTTTCTGGTGACCACCTAATCAATCGTGGTCCAGATCCGAGGTTGAACGAATAAACATGCAACGAGTTGCTAAGCAAATACTCGCATCTATGCAACAAGTTAGAAGAAAAACTTGCATAAAAATAATCTCGGACTCTAAACGCACGCAACAAGTATAAGTACGAAACTTGCACAAAAATAGTAACATACAACAAGTTGTAGGTGAAATAAGCCTGCATCGAAATCAAATGCTGTGCACAATAAAACAAAGTATAACCAACATTGTCGAACATGTTATAGAGAAGAACATAGACAAATCATAAGCTGCCCAGCATAAGGGACTTATGCTGCATCATCCTCGACATCTGAAAGGACGACCGAACGCGGGTCGAACTCCTCATCCATTCTCTCAACCAAGGGGTTGGGCAGATTCTCCTCAGGCTGGTCCAGGTCAACCTCGGCCCCTCCCCTGTCATAATCCACCATCTTTCCATCTTCCACTCCGAACCCGGCAGATGCGCCGACATACCGAATTCAGAGTCCTTGATTCATATGAAGAATCTGCTCAACCGCACTGGTAAAAACTTTGCTTGCCACCCTTTCAAGGTCGAAGTCCGACTCATGTGCTGCCACCTTATGCTTAAGAGCTTGGGCAGCCCTCTTCTTCAGCAGATTCCTAACCCTTTCCACCTCGGCAAGGCCCTCCTGCCGACCAGCCTCCTTCGCGTCTGCTTTGGCTTGGGCCAAATCTTCTTCATATCTTTTTTGAAGCTCCTCCATTTGGCGGCGATGCTCCTCTTCAGCCTCAGATAGCTTTTGTTCGGCTGACCTTTTGCTACTCTTCAGTTCTTCCACCTCGGCCGCCATAGCCGACCGAGCCTTTTTCTTGGCCGGCGAAACACCGTCCGCCACATCATCAGCCACTTCGGCCAACACATTAAACATGGTGGTGGCCCTTTTCAATTGGCAAGCCATTTATTCTGCTTTTTTCTTCCACTCCGCACCCGACATCTTGACAAGAGTGTCTTTCAGCGAAGGTTTGGTAAGGGTAGCTGGCGGCCTCGGTTGAGTTCCAGTGTTTGAGGGCGGCACATCCGCAACAATGGCTACCTCGGTACTGGGACTTGGCGAGGCAGGAGGAGGAGCGGCAATGATAACAGCAGGTGGGGTAGGATGGAGTGGACCAGAATCGGCCGAGAGCGTATCAGTAGAAACCTCAGACGACATGGCATCAGCAGAAGGAGCCTCAGACTTCTTCTTCCTGCGAGCTTCTAAAGCAGCTTTCAGAGCCCTGGAAGACATCTCTGACCAATGTTTTTCTGTAAAAAAAAGGGGGAGATTAGTATAAGTGTATTGAAAGAAAACGTGCAAGTATAAAAGCAAGAGTAACTACCAATTTTTGTCAAGACTTCGTTGTCAGGACACTTTAGGAAAACTCCAACATCAAGTTGGACTTTCCGAACACGATACTCCATCTGAAAATGGTGAGCCGTTACGGACTCGTCGGCATCTAATGTTACACCTGACCACCTTTGCGGCGTACTGGTATGGCAACTAAAGAACTCGGGGGTCCATTCCAAAGGAAACTTCGGTTCCGTCTCGGACCGAAACCAAGGCAGCCCCGCTCCAACGTATTTGTACTTAAAAAATCTTGGTTTAAAATGCTTCCAAGATTCGGAGAACATGCCGAACAGCCCACAGTGGGCTCGGGCTTTGGCCGACACCCAAAGACGACCAGTGACCCCGTCCTTATTGCTGACGAACGGGTTGTACGTCCATAAAAACAGCCGAACCGTGCATACCAAATTTCTGGCTCCGCAGTACTTTTGGAATGCTCGGAGAAACGACCAAGTATTGGGATGAAGTTGGGAAGGAGCTAGTCTGAGCTCATTTAAGACCCTCATTTCCAGGTCGGTGAACGGGAGGGTCACGCCGAGATTATGAATCAGATCGGCATAGAAAAAGAAGGACTTATTGTCAGTCCGGCTGCATATCCTGTCATTTGCCGAACAGGGGAGCACTTCGTAAGAGGTCCCGGTGGCATCCCCTGGGCAAGGCAACACGGCTCTCCTTAGCTCGGCAAGCTTGTCCTCGGAACAAAGGCTAGACTGGACCCCTTTGGGCTCCACGTCAACCCACTCGTACTGCTCGGCATCAAAAGGCGTGGGGTAAAGTTCAGGTCGACTGACGCACTTCCTGAGCGGCATGGTACCTGTGGATGAACAGGGGAGCTCGGTATTAGTCTTACGGGTTACGAAAAATAACCCCCCAGAGAACCCCCTCGAAGTAGTTCCGAGGGGCGAGCATCTCCCCTCTACCACAGGTACCCCTTGTTCGTACATTCCCTCCTTCTCCATCCTTTCGAAGTCGGCACGTTCTCTACCATCAGCAAACTCAGCCCAGGTGTACTGCCGTATCCACTCCCTCTTCTCCTCCCAATTCCGAGGATAAACTACCTCAACGGGATCAGCCTCTAGAACTCGCCTCTCGTATTTCTGCCTATACTCCCTTTGGCGACGGAGCGCCTCGTCTACCTCCGTTGAGGAACAGGACGAGGAGGAAGAGCCGTCCTCCTCCTCACTACTGCTAGACGACAGGGACACTACCCCAGCCCATTTCCTAAACCATTCCCTACTCATACTGAACCCAATCCACTCCGTTGGTTTTCTGAAAAATAAACAAAAAACGTGAATCAAAAACTCTCCAAAAGTCTCAAAACACGCTTAACCCAAAGAAGGCTAAAACCCAGGAATGAACCCCAAAATCAAAACACCCGAATGTAGAAAAGCTCCAAACCCCAGCACTATGCCCCAAAATCAGAGCCACAAAACTTAATGGAAGAACCCCACCGCCATGAAAATAGAAACCAAGAACCAGAAATCCTAATCCCCCACCGTGCAAATCAGGAAGCCGTAAAGAAAGAAGAAACGCCAGTATCAAAGTAGAAGAAAGGGGAAAATGAGTATACCTGATGAATATAAAAGTCGAAGAGAGAGCTTGCAAGATCAAACAATATTCACTATTAGAGGTTGGGAGAGAAGAAAGACGCCGGAAATGGTGCGATTTCAAACGGTTTCGAGGGGAAAGGGGAGTGATTTCGAAGAGAGAATATCTGGTAGAGAGAGAAAAGATAATGGTGTTGAGAGAGAGAATGAGTGATAGAGTATGAAGGAGAAGTGGTTTTTTGGGGGAGAGGGGGAAGAGAAACCGTTTTCCCCCTCAAATTTGAAGTCTGGGCCTAGCCCAAAAAAGCCCAACCCAGCGTACGGCCACACATATTAAGACACGCGGCGCACAGCAGCGGAAATTGTGGACCTCGAGCAACGTCACAATGATGGTGACGCTTCGTAGGTCGCGATTTCTGACACGTGTCAGATCCGGTAAAAGCAAACGTCGCTTCGGTACTGTCAAAGTAGACAGCTGTCAAACCTGCTCCGTCATAATGAAAGGACGTCAGAGACAGCTGGATCCAACACATCGACAACTTATCGTCCGAACTCCCTAGAACCTCGGAACAAGGCTCAGTTGGCCTTGACCGAGCTGGTGGGCTTATGAGGTGGACTTGGGAAAAGGACTTAAACCAGAACCTCGAAACAAGGCTCAGTTGGCCTTGACCGAGCTGGGGGGCTTATGTGGTGGACTCGGCCTAGCTGAGGTCCTCAGACGACCTCGCCAAAGTCCTAAGGACCCTTCAGGAAGCCTTCTGAGCGCTTGGCCGAGCTCAATGCTCAACGGCCGAACAGACGCTAGATACGGGCCGACCTCACTCTCCAACTCAGGTCCGACGTCTAAGTCCGACACCTTCCCAAGTCCGACACCTAGGACTTGATGACGTCTCCCTTCTTATCCACAAGGACAGCTCACCACCTTATCCACAAGGACAACTCACCATCTTATCCCCAAGGACAGCTTATCCACTCATAGCTCAGTACAGGCTGGCCCTACTTGGGCCTAAAGCAAGCCCATTAGGGCAACCAGCTCCCCCCTATAAGTAGCTCCGTACTACATGGGGCTCAGGTACGTCCTCTAACCCTAATTGCCACCCTCACACACCAGTGATTAGGGTTACTCCTTGGCTTTCTCCCTTGGCCATTAGAGGACTCCCACCAAACATCACATATCAACCCTAGACAGAGGCTCCTTTGAAGGTCATCTCCTATACCCTTGGAGGTCCTCACCGTCTAGGACATCACAATTTTCGTTTCAGACCAGTTGCTCCCGCTCGCACTCCTCCTGAGAGAGCTGCACCGGAGGATCCTTCCCGTCCGGGTCCATCTCGGACTGTGAGATTTGCACCATCACCGGAACGTGTGCCTCCGGTGGTTCAGGTGGACTCTGAGGAGGAGGATCCCAAGGAGGGCGAGAGTGAGCCAGCTGGGGGCGACGCTGTACAGACTGGAAGGGAGAGTGACCAGGTTGTTCCATCGACTGGGAGCCAGTGGATGGTGGACGATATGTGAGGTCATGTGCTAGGTATTTATCATTAGTATGTAGGCTGACTTTAGTATCTTAGAGAGTTTTGTGGACTGCTCTGGGTTACACTTTATTATATATATTTATATGCGCGCTGACTGAGCTTAGTAACTCAGAGTTATGATACAGTACCTTTTGATCCAAAACAATGTGAAATGATGTAAATTAAATCAAACTTTTATGTGAAATAGAATGACGCAGTTTTATGAAAGTATTTGGTTTAAATTATTTCCTATTTTTATGTACCGTCATAAAAACATCAATATCATTTCTTTAAAATACATTAATAATATGCATTTATCATAACATAATTCCCGTGATGACTCCGGTCGTTACAGTTAAGACTGTCGCAAAACCAACCTTTCAAAAAAAATATTGGCTTATTTAAGTTTTTAGTCCCTGAACTTAGGTGCTCTTTTGGAATTAGTCCTTAAACCTTTTTTTCGATGCTTTGAGTCCCTAAACTTTGCTCAAATTTTGGAAATGGTCATTTCATCAGTTAAGTGGTGATATGACTGAGGATATGTCACGTTACCTTCACCACATCCATAGGTAACGTCACAGATGATGCTACATGAATTTTTTAAATTAAAAAAATTCAAATCTATTAAAAATAATTAAAAATTGTATTTTTTTAAAGAAAATAGAATATGTTAATAAATTTTAAAAGAAATCATTTTTTTAATAAAAAAATGTAGTGTCTCGTGGCTGTACATAACACGTCAGTCGTCGATATTGTGAAAGTGACGTGACATGTCGTCGGCTATATAATCATTTAACTGACGAAAGGACCATTTCCAAAAATTAAACAAAGTTCAAGGACCTAAAGCATCGAAAAAAAAGTTTAAGGACCAATTCCAAAAGAGTACCTAAGTTCAGGGACTAAAATGTTAAATAAGCCAAAAATATTTTAACTTCAAAATTAAAATTAGCTTATTTAAATTTTTAGTCCTCGAACTTAGGAGCTCTTTTGAAATTGGTCCTCAAACTTTTTTTTTGATGCTTTGAGTCCCTAAACTTTGCTCAAATTTTGGAAATGATTTTTTCATCACTTAAGTAGTTATATTACCGAGGATATGTCACGTCTCCTCTGCCACATTGATAGATAACGTGTCAGATGATGCCCGTGGATTTTTTAAATTAAAAAATTCAAATTTATTAAAAAATAATAAAAAAATATATTTTTAAAAAAATGAATCTTTTAATAAATTTTAAAAGATTATTTTTTTAATAAAAAAATCATGTAGTGTCCCTTGACTCTACATAACACGTCACTCGTCGATATTGTGAAAGTGACATGACATGTCGTCGGCTATATCATCATTTAAGTAACGAAAGAACCATTTCCAAAAATTAAACAAAATTCAAGGACCCAAAGTATCGGGAAAAAAAAGTTTAAGGACCAATTCCAAAAAAGCACCTAAGTTCAGGGACTAAAATGTTAAATAAGCCATTAAAATTTTGTCAAGTGGATGCTTCATTAATGCAAGATTCTCAAACTTTTGCTCTCAAGTCTGCATTTCAAAAAGATTGAATGTAAAAGCTCCTTTTGTAAATCTTTTTATACTAAAAGGAAGGAATGGGAATTTAGAGTGCCTCTATTTTAGATTTTCTTCCCTCAAACTAACACTTTTATTTTGAAGGTAAATCATTCTATTATTATTAGCGTGTTGATAGGCACTATCGTACATGTTGATTCGCATTTCTATTGTAGTGTTTTTGTGATAAATTTTTTTTCCGTAAAACATCTGTATTCTTATCGTCTGTTTTATGTTAAATATGAAAATATTTGTTTAAACTGATAATTTTTTTTGCATTCTTATATGAATTTTCTCGTACCTGTCGATCCGCATTCTTATTGTTGTGTCTTTGTCTTAAAAGTTATTTGTCGTATAATAATATGTGTGTCGATCTGCATTCTTATTGTCATATTTTTTTGTTATAATTGACTATTTTTGTTGATCTGCGTTTTTACTATCAATGCCTTTCAATTTGTTGTAAATTATTATCTTTGTGTTTCAAATTTTTATTATGGGTAAAAAATTATCATGTATGGTAGTGTCTGCTTTTATTTTTGCAAATTAATACTCTTACTATATAGCCATCCCAATTTTCCTAATTGGATTTTGAAGCCTCTAAAAGATGAGATATGTAATTAGAAATGAAATAATATAGTATGAGAAAGAATCGTTTTTTAAGACAAATACAGGCTAATTCTAACGGTTAATGTTGGAGAGTAAAGCAGTCATATCTCTAAAATCATTTAAGAGAACCAAGAAAATTTGAGTAAGTGAGTATTTTTCTTTAAAATCACATATTCAAAATATATATCGACATTTAACTAATTAATTAATCAAGGGTGAGGATACTATACTCATTAAAAGTAGATGAGTATAGAAACTCATTGTTCAAATTTATATAGCCAATGTGTTTTTAAGACATTGGACAGCTGAGATTGATAGATGAGAGCATGGTGTACTCATATACCTGGTTAAGTTGAGTGCATCATAGAAAATGGTCATCTGTAGGTTTTTTTTTGGGTAAACTGTTTTTTTTTTTAATGATAAATTCTCCTAAAAATAATGACATTAAAAAAAATACATTAATCACAATTTTTTGAATACTTTTTGTTGTCCTTAATATATATCTCATTTCTAATTTTCAATGACATTAATTACTTTTTTTTATTTTGTTTATAGACCTCTATTTTTTTTGGTTGCTCATCCATTTCCCCAAGTACTACATGTTGGTATAGACACCTCTATTTAGTCAATATTTTTTAGAGTCTCAATAATATTATAAGGATATTTTTGAAAAAATATACCAAAATACATTTCAAATGCAACTAAAAATACCAACTAACTTTCGTAAAACGTATCAAAAATGTTTCGATGTTACAATTTTAAAACAGTATCAATAAAAAAAATGCCAACGTTTAAAAAAAATAGATGTCAAGTTTTTTTTAACAAAAAGATGTCTAATTTATTCATTAAAAAAATTTATTCATTGATACTGTTTTATAATTGGAAATTTTTTTATAATGTAAAATTGGAACTATTTTAAAAAAATAGTTAAAAATATTACTATTATTTTTTTAAAAAAAATAAATTACCACTCCTTCTCAATTGATAATCTCAACAGTGTAACATTTAGTTTTTAAACGTTGATACTGTTGGCATTTTTTTTTTAGCCTCCCTCTCAAAAATACTATTTTAATATTACACACACTTAACAAACACATACGTTGATATACTATTTTTTTTAAACGTTGGCATTTTTTTTAACATGATGCTGTTTTAAAATTGTAATATTGATGAAACATTTTTATACTCTTTAAGAAAGTTAGTTAGTATTTTTAGTTTCATTTGAAATGTATTTTGGTATATTTTTTCAAAAATATCCTTATAATATTATTGAGACTCTAAAAAATATTGACGAAATAGAGGTGTCTATACCAACATTTAGTACTTGTGAAACTGGATAAGCAACCAAAAAAAATAGAGGTGTCTATAAACAAAATAAAAAAGTAATTAATGACATTGAAAATTAGAAATGAGATATATATTAAGGACAAAATAAAGTATTCAAAAAATTGTGATTAGTGTATTTTTTAAGGTCATTATTTTTAGGAGAATTTATCATTAAAAAAAAACAGTTTACCGAAAAAAAAACTTACAGATAACCATTTTCTATGGTGCAATCAACTTAACCAGGTGTATGCATACACCATGCTCTCATCCATCAATCTCAGTCATCTAAGAGCATCTCCATCCCAAGTGCTTAGGATATGGGATTCTGTGAAGAACCGAAATGAAGAACCAAAGTGAGATGGAGGGTGCTGACATGGAGGAGCTTGGCAAGCACAGCAGCTTCACCAAGCTCCGGTGCTCAAGCATGGCCCACCGTACGGAGAGACAGTGAGAAACAATAAAAAAAATTGAATATAGTCGTTGCTCTTCTCTTCTTCTTCCTCTCATCAGTTCACTTGTGAGTGAAGGAAAAAATTGATGTCGCCATTTCCAGAAGAAAGTAGAGAAGATGAAAATTGAAATAAATTTTTTTATAAAAATTACATTAAAATAAACAGTATGATCATCTTCCTCTTCGGTTCAAGAGAGAGGAAAAAAATCTTCAACAAAAAATCACATAAAACCAGAACAGGGGAGGAATCAATATACAATCAAAATGATTCTTACAAGAATCGAAATTTAAAATAAAAATTGCAAACTAAATTTGAAAGGGGAAGAACAAAACCCTAGATTCCTCTTCTTATTTCCAGATCAGGAATTGATGCTGCTCCAAGCACATGCAAGAGGGGAAATCGATGATCCAACCATGATTGAGGGGAAATCGACCTTCAACAGCTTTGAGAGCTCGAACCGTGAGGGAGTGATTGGCAGTGGTGAACTGAGGGAGCTTCGAACCGTGAGTGGAGGGAGAAGAAGAACCGTGAGTGAGTGATTGGCGGTGGTGAACCAAAGGAGAAGAAGAACCGAAGGTTGGCGGTGAACCGAGGGAGAACCGAGAGAGAGAAGGTTGGCGGTGGAAATGGTGGATCATTGATGGAGGAACGAGAAGGTGGGTCGATCGTATGTTGGCATGAGACAAGGTGCGTTGGTTATGGAGGAAGGAGAAGGTCGTTGATGGAGAGGAGGAAGGGGAGGAAGTGAGTGGAGGTAGTGTTGGTTCTGAAGCATGTTTTTTAATGAAATGAGACTAGCCATATGAAATGAGTGGAGGAAGTGAGTGGATGTGCTTTCTTTTTCTTTCTTAAAATTGGTTGAGACTAGCCATATGTTAAGACTCCACATTGAAGAGTACTTAAAATTATAATAGTTGAAAAGATTAATTAAAAATATAACGTTGAGACTAGTATGTTGAATATATTCGTTAGAATCAATTCAACTAGCCGTTTCTATCCGTTGCTGAAATTTTTGTTCTATAAATATGTATCAATTGTTTCAACAATTCACAATCAAAATTTCAACTTCCATCTTACCCAAATGGATCCCAATCAAAATCCTTATAATGCTTACTTTAATTTTTTACAAAACCATTCACCTCCCCCAAATAATAATTCCTCTCCAATTACTCCTAACACACAAGGTAGTAATTCAAACATTAGAAATTACCAAAATCCTCCCTGTTTCCCTAATCCACATTATAATCCAAATTTTTACAACCATCCATTTCCTATGCCATATTACCAACACCCCATGTATCCACCATCACAAACCAACCTCACCATGGGTAATAATAGTGTTGAATTGATTGAAGAAGAACCTGAAACACCAGGTGGGTCAATTTCTTCGTCACAAGTACCAGCATTTTCAACTCAAGTCAGACTGGAGAATATTAATCTTGAAGAAGAAGGAGGAGGAGCAACAGAGAAGACAAAAAGTCGAGAAAAATTCTCTCCAGATGAAGATAGGTTACTCATTGAGGCATGGATAAACATTTCAAAAGATTCGGTTGTTGGAGTTGATAAAAAATCAGCTAGTTTTTGGAAGAATTGAGAGCAATTACAACCAGTACCATCAGGAGAAGTATTCTACAAGGAGAGTAGTCCAACTAAAATCACGATGGCATAGGTTGAAAAGTGCAACACAGAAGTTTGCTGGATGCTGCAAACAAGCCGTAGAAAAGAAGAAGAGTGGGAGCAATCATGATGACATAATGAAAAATGCATACAAGATTTATGATCAAGACGAAGGCAGCAAGAAATTTGAGTATGAGCATGCTTGGAGTTTGTTGAAAGATGAACCAAAATGGGCTGCAGGTATGTTTGAATGTTCTTCGAAAAGAACAAAGATTTCTGCTTCTGGTGCATATTCGTCATCCTCTAACCCACCAACACCAACAAGTTCCGAGTACAACCCAACATCGCCTATTTTGGAACGTCCGATTGGGCAAAAAGCTGCAAAAAGAAAGGCGAAAGCAAAGCAAGGTCAAACTTCGAATAAAACCGATGTTGCAGAATTCAATGTGATTTTTCAAAAAAAAGTTGAAACCATGACAGATTTTAATCGTGCATTTGATGAGATGGTAAAGGCGCAGCAAGATAAGATTAAGATGGATGAGGATAGGATGAAGATGGATGCGGATAGGTTGAAGATAAATGATTTGCTAATCCTCACCAAAGATACATACGGTATGAATGAGACACAACTAAGAGATCATGAGGTGTTGTGCAACTTCATTAGGGAGAAATATGGCTTAGTTTAGTATCAACTTTATTAGTATCTTCAGTTATGTTTTATGAATTATGTATTATTATATTCAATTATGTTTTATGAATTATGAATATGAATTATGAATTTTGTATTATCATCTTGTTTTATCAACTTGAATTATGATTTATGATTTTTAAAAACTAGCCGTTGTAAACTAGCCGTTAAAAACTAGCCGTTGTAAACTATCCGTTAAAAACTAGCCGGTGTAAAATAGCCGTTGCAAACAAGCCTATATATACTTCAGTCACTCTGATTCTTCTATCACCTTTCAACCTTCATCTTTCCAAAATTCTTCTTTCATCTCTCAAGTTATTGTTTCTCCTTTCTTCTTTCCAATTCTTCTAATGGACCCTTTGTAACACCCTATGTGATAATTACCCTTAAACCCGAAAATTAGGGATTTAAAATTTCTTTTCATTAATACCAAATCATCAGAGTTATAAAGCGGAAGACTTCATACATCATAAAATCAAAGTTAAGAAACATAGCTACACCGACATCATTAATCCAAAATTACAAAAGTATTTTAGCTCGGCTAACTGGCCGAGACTCATACAAAACACATTTTCCGAGTTCATATTCAAAATACATGTTCAGTAAAAGTTTAGCTCGGCCAACTGGCCGAGGCCCATCTAGGCTATCCGACTCTAATGACCTACTCTCCCTGTGAGGGAGAGTGAACCTGCTCGGCCGGGGATTGCGTCTGCTCAGGCTCAGTACCTAAAAAATGGTAAGGAGGTGAGCATTACACATAACTTAAATAAGCAGTTTCTAACATGCCATACCGAACTACCAAGCCAAACACAAGTAGTCAGTTAGCATAAAAATAACAAGTAATCAAACCATATAATCACATGCATACATCATCATCATTTAGCTCGGCTCACATCATACAATCTCAACTAGCTCGGTTCACACACACACCATCTCGCTTAGCTCGGTTCACCCGATTAACTCCCCTTATCCTCTTTCCTTAATTCCTACACTCAGTTTCTCAGCCACTACTCTCTTACCTCGGTAAACCATCTCTATCTCGGATTCATTACTCATTATTCCACTTTTACATAGCTTACAATCTTTTACTCTTCTCGGATGCATACACCCAGAGCATGTCTTACACCATTTAAGGTCGGATATCGGAGTGTCCATAACTGCGAGTACCCAGTACCCGTCTTACAGCTGCGCATACCCAGTACGCGTCTGAAGCGATCAATGCACGCACCCAGTACGCGTCTGCTATGACCAGGAGCACTACCGCCGATCATTCTATGGGGTTAAGGAGAGTCCATAACTGCGAGCACCCAGTACTCGTCTTACAGCGGCGCATCTCGGCGTCTTACGCGATCAATGCACGCACCCAGTACGCGTCTGCTATGACCAGGACCACATCCCACCCGTTCCGTGCTCGGAACCTCGTGTGAATCATAACTGCGAGCACCCAGTACCCGTCTTACAGCTGCACATACCCAGTATGCGTCTTACGCGATCAATGCACGCACCCAGTACGCGTCTGCTATGACTCGATCACACAACCATTTCTCTTTAATTCCTCTTATCTTTTTAACCATTTTGGCTCGGCCTACCTCGGCTCAACCCGTTAAATTATTCCTCTTTACATTAATCTCATTATTTTCTTAGCTCGGCCTCTCTCGGCTCCGCCCATTTAACCATTCCCCTTCTTCCCTTAACCTTTCTCATTATCTGACTTATTACTCTATCTCTCCTACTTTCCATATTTACCATGTTCCCATACACACTCTCAACCTCTCTCAGCTCGGCCACAGATATAAATAGCAAATATCAAAGCTCATAAACACTTATAGCACAACAACAATATGAATAAAGCATTTAACCAGTCCATCATGTAAATATAAGCATATACCCAAGAACATAATATTCCCTCTTCACCTAAAATTCATGTTTCTAGTTCATTCATTGGTTCCCATTACCCTTTTTACCTTTTCTTTCTAACATTAACCTATATCCATTCCCTAATCTAACACCCACTCTTAGTACCCTTTATGAACACCCTAGAAACCCAAACTCAAGTAGAGGTAACACTCACTCCTTACCTCAAACCGTGTGAGATAAGAGTTGAGAGTTGAGAATGACCTTCTTGATGCTTGACCTTGTGAGCTTCACTCCTCTTGGATCCTTTCCTCCAAGCTGCACACTCAACATCGGCTGTCCAGGGGCGTCCGAAACGGAAAGAAGAACGGAGGAAGGAAGGTCTCCGGTTGGTACCACGTGGTGGAGGAGAGGGAGGCGCGTGAGTGAGAAGAGGGAGGGAAATATGTTGGGTTGTTGCTGGAACTTCAAAGAAGAAAAGAGAGAGACGTAGGGGAAAGAGAGTGAAAATGCAAAGTGTTATGTGTTGTGTATTGGATTTTCTTTTATTCAATTAGGGGGGGGACATTTGTGTGGTTCTCATTGGAGGCTTCTTGGAGAAGCTAGAATATGTGGACAGGATTCATTGGCTTCTAAAGGAAGCCATGAATAGCGACTTGATAGGGACATAAAGCAATGATAGTGACATAAAGTGAATGATAGTACATAGTACGGATGGTGCGAAACCCAATGGGCCAACAGCTCAACATGAGCTATCACGGAGGAGCTAGGATACGTCGGCTCGGTATAGAGGAACATCGGTAGTCCGAGCTTCCTTCTCGGATACTGACGAGAGGTGCGCTGAGGTCGGCTAATCCGAGCTTGACAACAGGTTTCGCGTTTGACCCCATTTAGCTCGGCCAGGATCGGTCCGAGGTCCAAAACTTACAAACTAGGTCGGCCTATGCTTCCTATTACCTCACTACCCTTATACCATTCCTACGGCTTAATCCTATCCTTAAATAAATATTTATATATTATTTTATCAATTTATTATATTACTATTAATTTCTAGGATGTTACATTCCTCTCCCACTTACAGGAATTTCGTCCTCGAAATTTAGTCGGCATTGAACAGTTGCGGATATGACTGCTTCATCTTCTCCTCGAGTTCCCAAGTAGCTTCCTCCATATCATTCCGATTCCAGACGACCTTGACCAAAGAGATTTCCTTCCCTCTGAGCCGTCTGACTTGTTTGTCCTCAACTCGGACTGGAAGAACTTCGAAGGTCAGGTTGTCTCTTAGCGGCAACTCGTCCACTGCTATCACATGTGAGGGGTCATGAATGTATCTCCTAAGTTGCGAGACGTGAAATACATCATGGAGCTTAGACAAGTGCGGAGGTAGAGCAATTCTGTAAGCTACTGGTCCGACCTTCTCCGATATCTGGTATGGTCCGACAAACCTAGGGGTCAACTTCTTTGATTTGATAGCTCGGCCGATACCTGTTACAGGGGATACCTGCAAGAATACATGATCTCCCTCAATGAAGTTCAAGGGTTTCCTTCTCTTGTCGGCATAGCTCTTCTGTCGATCCTAAGCTGCTTTCATCTTTCCTTGTATCATTCGGATCTTCTCGGTCGTCTCATGAACAATGTCAGGTCCAATCAACAAGTTTTCTCCTATCTGGAACCCGCATAACGGCGTCCGACATTTCCGACCATACAATGCTTCGAAAGGAGCCATTCCGATACTTGAATGGAAACTGTTGTTGTAGGTAAACTCGACCAAGGGCAGAAGTGCTTCCCAACTTTCCGACTATTCGAGCACACATGTCCTCAACAAGTCCTCAAGGGTCTGAATGGTGCGCTCGGATTGTCCATCGGTTTGAGGATGATAAGCTGTGCTAAACCTCAACTTTGTACCCATGGCTTGCTGTAAGCTCTGCCAAAATCGGGATAAGAAGCGAGGGTCACGGTCCAACACAATACTGCTCGGAACACCGTGGAGTCTGACAATGTCCTTTATGTACAGTTGCGTCAGCTTCTCTAGGCTATACTTCATGCTGATCGGTAGGAAGTGAGCACACTTTGTAAGTCGGTCCACCACAACCCAAATGGCTTCCTGCCCTGATCTCGTTCTTGGTAGACCCGACACAAAATCCATCGAAATACTGTCCCACTTCCATTGCGGAATCTCCAAAGACTTGAGTAATCCTCCGAGTTTCTGATGCTCGATCTTGGCTTTCTGACATGTTAAACACCGAGATACATAATCTGCCACATCGGTCTTCAACTTCGGCCACCAAAACAACCTCTTCAGATCCTGGTACATCTTTGTGGCTCCCGGATGAAGACTCATCTTTGTCTTATGGGCCTCTTCCATTAACTCTCTTCGGACTTCAAAGTCCATAGGAATGCAAACTCGGACCCGAAATCGTACGAGGCCATCGGGTCCTTTAGTGAAGTCGGGTTCATCCTTATCTCCTGCTCTTTCTAGTAGCTTCTGGAGTTCTAGGTCGGCAGCCTGTCTTTCCTTGATGAAACCCACAAAATCATTTGTCACATGTAGCATTTTCAGTACAACACTGTTTTCCTTCTTCTGTATGCCGAGGTTAAGATCACTGAACTCCTGCATCAACTGCATCTATCGGACCATCATGTTGTTCAAATGAAGACTCTTCCTACTTAGTGCGTCGGCCACCACGTTGGCTTTTACGGGATGATAGTGCAAGTTGAAATCGTAATCTTTCAAAAATTCTACCCATCTGCGCTGCCTCATGTTCAGTTCCTTCTGGTCGAACAGATAGCCGAGACTCTTGTGGTCACTGAACACTTCAAACTTCGTGCCATACAAGTAGTGCCTCCAAATCTTAAGGGCAAACACCACGGCTGCCAACTCGAGATCATGAGTGGGGTAATTCTGCTCGTGTTGCCGAAGTTGCCAAGAGGCATAAGCCACCACTTTTCCCTGTTGCATCAACACACAGCCGAGACCCTGCTTCGAGGCATCACAAAACACATCAAAGGCTGTGGTCGGATCGGGCAAAATCAACACGGGCGAGCTCGTCAACCTTTTCTTTAGCTCTTGAAAGCTCTGTTCGCACACTTCGGACCACTGGTAAGGTGCATCCTTTCGGGTTAACGAGGTCAAGGGTAGAGCCAGTTTAGAGAACCCTTCGATGAATCTCCTGTAGTACCCTGCAAGACCGAGGAAACTCCTGATCTCGGTTACCGAGTTGGGTCTCTCCCACTTGAGCACAGCTTCCACCTTGGAGGGATCAACTGCCACACCGTGCTCGGATATTACATGGCCGAGGAAATGAACTTCTTTGAGCCAAAAACTGCATTTAGAAAGCTTGGCGTAGAGTTCCTTGTCCTTCAACACCTGCAACACCGTCCTCAAGTGCTGCTCATGTTCACTCGGACTCCGAGAGTAGATGAGGATGTCGTCGATGAAAACTATCACAAACTAGTCCAGGTAAGGTTGGAAGATCCTATTCATGTAGTCCATAAAGATGGCAGGTGCGTTGGTAAGTCCAAAGGGCATAACCACATACTCAAAATGCCCATACCTCGTCCTGAAAGCTGTCTTCGGAATATCTTCATCTCGGATACGAATCTGGTGGTATCCAGATCGGAGGTCTATCTTTGAGAATACCGACGCTCCCTTGAGTTGGTCCAATAAGTCGTCAATCCGAGGGAGGGGATACTTGTTCTTCACCGTTACCGCGTTGAGCTTCCGATAATCAGTACACATTCTGAGGCTACCATCTTTCTTTTTAACAAACAAAATCGGAGCTCCCCAAGGTGATACGCTCGGTCTAATTAGCTTTTTGGCCAAAAGTTCTTCCAGCTGCTTCTTAAGCTCTTCTAGCTCGGGAGGTGCCATTCGGTACGGAGCAATTGAGATCGGGCTAGTTCCCGGAATAAGGTCTATACTGAACTCTACTTCTCTTCTCGGCTGTAAGCCAGGCATTTCATCCGAGAAAACCTCTGGAAATTCTTCGACTACAGGAATTCGGTCTAAGGTCGGTTCTTCTGTTGCCTCTAACTTTGCAACAGAAGGGCCACTAAAGATGACAGTTTTCTCTCGGCAGTCGAGCAGGACATGGTGTTGAGACATCCAGTCCATGCCGAGGATGATATCTAGTTTGGTTAGGGGTAGGCAAATCAAATTGACTTTAAACTCTCTGCCTAATACTTGGATAGGACACTCTAAGCACATTTTAGAAGTGATTACGGAAGAATTGGTTGGGGTAGAAATGGATAGTTTGTAAGGCATCTCTACTGGGGATAGTTTTAGCTTGTTCATATAGTCAAGGGAAATGAAAGAATGTGTGGCTCCACAATCAAATAACACGGCACATGGAATACTGTTTACTTGACAAGTACCTCGGATCAGCTCGTCGACATCAGTCACCTCTTCACCATCCATGGTATAGACTTTGCCTCTCTGCATCGGTCGGTTAACACCAGCCTGTTGTGCCTTTGCCACATTGACCTCTTCTTTCACAATGTTCTCGGTACACCGAGCTGCAAAATGACAAGGCTTGCCACATCGGAAACAGGATCCTCTTGCTCTGCTCGGATCCAGACTCCAGCATTCTCCCCTGTGCTGCCTCCCGCAGTGTTGGCATATCGGATAGGGACCAGGGACAACCACCATCTGACCACCACTCCTCGGAGTCGTTGACACTCTTGAGCTCGGATTCACATAGGGAGCAGATCTCTGAACGGCTCCCTTTCCTCGGATTGGACCCACTGCTTTTTGTGCCGACCTGCCCCGCTTTCTGTCGGCTTTCCTTTTGAGCCCCTTCTCATAGGTGCTAGCCATGTTTACCAGCTGTGAGAGATTGGCCACGTTCTGATATTCGAATGCGAGCCGAATATCATCACGGAGACCAGATTCAAACTTGATGCACTTGGTACGCTCATCAGCATCTCGGTAGCTTCCAGAATAACGGATCAAATCCTCGAACTGAGCGGCATATTCCCCAACACTCAAGTTCCTCTGTTCCAGCTTGAGAAAAGCGAGCTCCTTCTCCCTCCTGACATCTTCGGGAAAATACTTTCCGAGGAATCGAGCTCGGAACAAATCCCAAGTGATGGCTTCATTAGCCGCTTCCAGTCCACGGCTCTGCTGCTCCCACCAGTGCTCGGCTTAACTCGCCAGCACAAACTCGGCCAACCTCACCCTGTACTCATAGGGCGGTTGAAGAGATCGGAAAATCTTCTCAATGTCCTAGAGCCATCTCTGAGCTCCATCAGGATTGTAACCCCCTTCAAACCGAGGCAGTTCATTCTTCCGAAATCGGCTCATCCAGTCGATCTCGACCAGAGCCGGAGGTGGAGGTTGAAGGCCTGTAGCTGCAGCTGCTGCGGCTGCGGCGATGTTCTGAGCGAGGTTCTCAGCCTGATTCTGCTGAGCCTGCGCTTGGTTCTGCTGCAGTTGAACCAGAGTTTCCAACACAGCAGCAATTCGATCGTTATCAGCTCTTCTCCCAGCCATGCTGCTCGGTCATGGAGAGAAAGCCAATTAACCATCGAATAATTAAATATATATATATATATATATATATATAAACATATACATCTATAAGCTCTATTGTCTAACTTAGACTTCTAGACTTTACTTATTTGTCACTCTCTGGGTGAGTAACCACTGGAGTCCTTTGCAACTCCAATAGGCCGAGGAGAAACTGCTCTGATACCAAAAATGTAACACCCTATGTGATAATTACCCTTAAACCCGAAAATTAGGGATTTAAAATTTCTTTTCATTAATACCAAATCATCAGAGTTATAAAGCGGAAGACTTCATACATCATAAAATCAAAGTTAAGAAACATAGCTACACCGAGATAATTAATCCAAAATTACAAAAGTATTTTAGCTCGGCTAACTGGCCGAGACTCATACAAAACACATTTTCCGAGTTCATATTCAAAATACATGTTCAGTAAAAGTTTAGCTCGGCCAACTGGCCGAGGCCCATCTAGGCTATCCGACTCTAATGACCTACTCTCCCTGTGAGGGAGAGTGAACCTGCTCGGCCGGGGATTGCGTCTGCTCAGGCTCAGTACCTAAAAAATGGTAAGGAGGTGAGCATTACACATAACTTAAATAAGCAGTTTCTAACATGCCATACCGAACTACCAAGCCAAACACAAGTAGTCAGTTAGCGTAAAAATAACAAGTAATCAAACCATATAATCACATGCATACATCATCATCATTTAGCTCGGCTCACATCATACAATCTCAACTAGCTCGGTTCACACACACACCATCTCGCTTAGCTTGGTTCACCCGATTAACTCCCCTTATCCTCTTTCCTTAATTCCTACACTTAGTTTCTCAGCCACTACTCTCTTACCTCGGTAAACCATCTCTATCTCGGATTCATTACTCATTATTCCACTTTTACATAGCTTACAATCTTTTACTCTTCTCGGATGCATACACCCAGTGCATGTCTTACACCATTTAAGGTCGGATATCGGAGTGTCCATAACTGCGAGTACCCAGTACCCGTCTTACAGCTGCGCATACCCAGTATGCGTCTGACGCGATCAATGCACGCACCCAGTACGCGTCTGCTATGACCAGGAGCACTACCGCTGATCATTCTATGGGGTTAAGGAGAGTCCATAACTGCGAGCACCCAGTACTCGTCTTACAGCGGCGCATCTCGGCGTCTTACGCGATCAATGCACGCACCCAGTACGCGTATGCTATGACCAGGACCACATCCCACCGGTTCCGTGCTCGGAACCTCGTGTGAATCATAACTGCGAGCACCCAGTACCCGTCTTATAGCTGCACATACCCAGTATGCGTCTTACGCGATCAATGCATGCACCCAGTACGCGTCTGCTATGACCCGATCACACAACCATTTCTCTTTAATTCCTCTTATCTTTTTAACCATTTTGGCTCGGCCTACCTCGGCTCAACCCGTTAAATTATTCCTCTTTACATTAATCTCATTATTTTCTTAGCTCGGCCTCTCTCGGCTCCGCCCATTTAACCATTCCCCTTCTTCCCTTAACCTGTCTCATTATCTGACTTATTACTCTTTCTCTCCTACTTTCAATATTTACCATGTTCCCATACACACTCTCAACCTCTCTCAGCTCGGCCACAGATATAAATAGCAAATATCAAAGCTCATAAACACTTATACCACAACAACAATATGAATAAAGCATTTAACCAGTCCATCATGTAACTATAAGCATATACCTAAGAACATAATATTCCCTCTTCACCTAAAATTCATGTTTCTAGTTCATTCATTGGTTCCCATTACCCTTTTTACCTTTTCTTTCTAACATTAACCAATATCCATTCCCTAATCTAACACTCACTCTTAGTACCCTTTATGAACACCCTAGAAACCCAAACTCAACTAGAGGTAACACTCACTCCTTACCTCAAACCGTGTGAGATAAGAGTTGAGAGTTGAGAATGACCTTCTTGATGCTTGACCTTGTGAGCTTCACTCCTCTTGGATCCTTTCCTCCAAGCTGCACACTCAACACCGGTTGTCCAGGGGCGTCCGAAACGGAAAGAAGAACGGAGGAAGGAAGGTCTCCGGTTGGTACCACGTGGTGGAGGAGAGGGAGGCGCGTGAGTGAGAAGAGGGAGGTAAATATGTTGGGTTGTTGCTGGAACTTCAAAGAAGAAAAGAGAGAGAGAGACGTAGGGGAAAGAGAGTGAAAATGCAAAGTGTTATGTGTTGTGTATTGGATTTTCTTTTATTTAATTAGGGGGGACATTTGTGTGGTTCTCATTGGAGGCTTCTTGGAGAAGCTAGAATATGTGGACAGGATTCATTAGCTTCTAAAGGAAGCCATGAATAGTGACTTGATAGGGACATAAAGCAATGATAGTGACATAAAGTGAATGATAGTACATAGTACGGATGGTGCGAAACCCAATGGGCCAACAGCTCAACATGAGCTGTCACGGAGGAGCTCGGATACGTCGGCTCGGTATAGAGGAACATCGGTAGTCCGAGCTTCCTTCTCGAGTACTGACGCGAGGTGCGCTGAGGTCGGCTAATCCGAGCTTGACAACAGGTTCCGCGTTTGACCCCATTTAGCTCGGCCGGGATCGGTCCGAGGTCCAAAACTTACAAACTAGGTCGGCCTATGCTTCCTATTACCTCACTACCCTTATACCATTCCTACGGCTTAATCCTATCCTTAAATAAATATTTATATATTATTTTATCAATTTATTATATTACTATTAATTTCTAGGATGTTACACCCTTCAGATCCTTTCAACCCTCAGTTTCAAACAATTCTCAAATGGTATATTGACAATGTTATTAACGACAATAGTGAAGAGGAAATGATGAGGATTATTATGGAAAGGCAAAGAGAGGAACAAGCTAGCAGCTCTACTAGGCGTACTGGGAAAAGAAGGCACATAGAAAGGAACCGTGAAGAAGGACATACAAGATTGTTTAACGATTATTTCTCTGAACATCCAGTATACACGGATGAACATTTTCGCCGAAGGTTCCGAATGCACAAGCATGTTTTCCTTCGCATTGTACAAGCCCTTGGTGAGCATGATGAGTATTTTCAAATGACGGTGGATGTACGTGGTAGACAAAGCCTTTCACCACTTCAGAAATGCACTTCTGCTATTCGTATGTTGGCATATGCATCATCTGCTGACATCCTTGATGATTATGTGAGAATGGGGGAGAGCACTTCAGTGAAATGCTTAGAGAGATTTACAAGCGGTGTGATCAAGATATTTGGGGAAGAATATCTAAGGCGGCCTACAACTGATGACATTCAACGCTTGTTGCAAATAGGGAAGGATCGTGGTTTTCCAGGTATGTTGGGCAGCATAGATTGTATGCATTGGGAGTGGAAAAATTGTCCAGTTGCATGGAAAGGTCAATTTTGTCGAGGTGATCATGGGAATCCTACAGTTATGCTTGAAGCAGTGGCATCAAAGGACTTGTGGATTTGGCATGCATTCTTTGGGTTTGCTGGTTCAAACAACGACATTAATGTGCTGAATCAATCACCTGTCTTTAACGATATTCTACATGGTCGAGCTCCAGAGGTGAAGTACTCTGTTAATGGAACTGAATACAATTTGGGGTATTATTTAGCTGACGGCATTTATCCGGAATGGGCTACATTTGTCAAGAGCATCCCAATGCCACAAGGAGAGAAGAGACAATTTTTTGCAAAACAGCAAGAAGGTGCTAGAAAGGATATCGAGCTAGCATTTGGAATACTCCAAGCTCGATTTGCAATCGTACGTTACCCAGCTCGTCAATGGCAATTAGATTCACTTGAGCGTATAATATATGCTTGTATCATATTACATAATATGATTGTCGAGGATGAACGAGACACATATGGTGGTACATTCGATTATTTTGATGTTGGTAACGACACGGTGGAAGAATCTAATAATGCTTGTGACCATGATATTCAAGATTACCTGCAAAGGAGATTTGCTGTTCGCGATAGAGTAACCCATCACCAACTTCAAGCCGATTTAGTAGAACATGTTTGGGAGCACCACAAGCGTATGAACGACCAAAATTGAAATTTTATTATATGTATTTTTATTTATTTTTCATTTAAATTAATGTATTTTTATTTATTTTTTTTCATTTTTTTATGTAATTTAGTAAATTTAAATTATTGTTGTTGAATTATTGGTATTAATTGAATTACATTTTAATTTTTATTATAATATGTGATATTTAAATAATATGTAAAAAGTAATGTGGGGTAGGGTGTAGGGTCCATTCAAGAACCATGGTTGGGTTCTTTGGGATGTTTTAAATTGTGTTAGAGTTGCTTAGAACATGGGGAAGTGTGAGATAATATAAAAAATACTGTGGGGACCACACAAGAACCAAAATTGGTTCTTTGGGATGGAGATGCTCTATTATCTTAAAAACACATTGGCTATATAAATTTGAACAATAAATTTCTATACTCATCTACTTTTGATGAGTATAGTATCCTGACCCATCAATCAAAACATCAATGACGAAAAAGAAACAGAAATTTAGTGCTTTACCACCACTATGTTTCATATTGTGGTTTTGAGATCACCATTGCTTTCATCAAAATTAATTAATACATGAAAAGTGGCAATGCAATTACTTATAAAAAAATATTAGGTAAATGACAAAGACACAACCTTAAAAAATTAATTCATGCCAATGAATGAATTCAAATGATATAAATTATTTTTTTCTTCCTTGTATAAATTTTACCTATAAAAACAATATAAAAATTACCTTCTTTTTCTGGAAAAAAAAACTATGGAAGACTGTACATTTTGATATAGATAGTATAGATAGATAAATTATATATATATATATTAAACTAAAAAAGTAAGATTATTAATTTGCAAAAAGAAATGCGGACTAACATATATGATAATCAATGACCCAAAGTAAAAACTCGAAACACAAATATATAATAATGGCCTATCTAAGTTTTTAGTCTTTGAACTTAGGTGTTCTTTTGGAATTTGTCCTTAAATGTTTTTTTCGATGCATTTGTAGAATCAAGTCTCCAATGAGGTGGATTTATTTTGACGATGACAATATAATTAGATCATGGATTTAAAGAAAGAATTCAAGCTCATCAAGTCAAGAAGATCAAGTGCATCACTTAGCTAGTCATTCTCAATTTTACTTTAAATGTAATTTTATTTATTCTTTTGAGAGTGGTAGCTTAGGAAGTAATCTCATCCTTGGGATAAATAATTTTAAAGGCATGAAAAAGGTTGGGGTTACATAAAATTATTCCTTGAGGAGAGAATTGAAATAAATTGTTGAAAAACTTGATTTTTATCATCTCTTGGCAAAACACTCGAGTAAGCACAAAAAAACTCGAGTATAAAGACACTCGAGTAATCTAAAAGTTACTCGAGTATCAAAACACTCGAGTACTTCCCAGAATACTCGAGTATTTCAGCCTCAAATCAGAGATTTGACCGTTAGTTCAATACATGGGCATTTCTATTGAAAGATGGGCAAAAGACTCGAGTAGTCTCAAAATACTCGAGTATTTTGACTCTGACAGCAAATTTTTTAACCGTTGGAAGAGGGCAAAAATGGGAGAAAAGAATTACTCTTACTCTCTCATTTCCTCTTCCATATATCAGAAATGAATGCTATTGAACCAAAAAAACTAGAACATTAAAGTCTATTGTGCTAAACATTCATTTTGATCATTCTCTCTCTCAAGTGAAAATTTACTCTAACTCAATCTATTCATTCATCATTATTATTTGTACTAAGAGTTAGAGTTGTGCTTAATTGTAGTGGAAATCATTTGTTGGATTTCTCCACATACACAAACACTTCTTGTTCTAAAAATCTTGGTTGGTAACCAAGTGTACCTAAGTGGGTCTTAGGTTCATTCAAGACTTGGGAGGTTCTCAAGCAAGGGCTAAGAGGTTCTTAGCTTTGGTGGAGCTCTTGAAGGTTTCAAGGAGCTTAAAGAAGAAGGAGTCTTCATCACCAACATCAAATTGGGGTAGAAATTCAAGAGTTTGGTACACTCTTGGAAGGGATAGGTTGAGTGAGGCATCTCAATACCCTTTGTAATATTTCTAACAATTTGATTTTAGTAGACACTCCTAAGGTTCTTAGGGGGACTGGACTAGCTCTCTAAATAGAGAGTGAACCAGTATAAAATTGTTGGTGTTGATCTTTTATAGCTTTCTTTAACTTCAAGCAAAAACCAAACCTAAGTTGTTAAAAAGGGGGTTATTAATTAGAGTAGTAATTCCGCAGCAATTAAGTGATTTTCAAGTTGTTATAGCTTTATTTAATTGCTTTCTACTCTATTATTAATCTGCCTTGGACTGGATTAATTCATATTGACTAAAGTGCATATAATTCAGAAACTGTTTTTCTGCTAACTGCACGATTTACTCGAGTATTCTTAAGAAGACTCGAGTGTTCTTGTGATTTTACTCGAGTAGTCTTAAAAACACTCGAGTGTTCTTGCTCTGTTTCTGAAAAATCTGCACGTGATCAATTATACTTAATTGCATTCGAAAATTAGTCACTGTTGCATTCAGATTACTATTCACCCCCCCCTCTAGTAATTGCTAAGCCCGCTTGTTGGTTTCCAACAAGTGGTATCAGAGCTCGGTCGAAAGATCGAGCGTAAAAGCTTTTTCGAAAAGATCCTTTGGAAACTTTGGGCTCTAGCAATTATCAAGAAGGATCTTCTTCAATAAACCGCCCACCATTCTTTAATGGTGAAGGGTATGCTTATTGGAAGGTTCGGATGAGAGTTTTTATTGAAGCAATAGACACCGATATTTGGGATGCAATAGAGGATGGTCCATATATTCCTAGACATATGATAAATGGGGAAGTCATTGAAATTCCTAGGAAAAGTTGGAATGATGATGATAAAAAGAAAGTATCCTTTGATTTAAAAGCTAAAAACATCATCTTTTCCGCTTTATCCCATGATGAATTTTATCGAGTTTCTCAATGCAAGTCGGCTAAGGATATGTGGGACACTTTGGAAGTCACACATGAAGGAACAAGTGAAGTAAGAAATGCTAGATTAAATTCTTTAACACATGAATATGAATTATTTCAAATGTTCCCGAATGAATCTATTGATGACTTACAAAAGAGGTTTTCACATATCATTAGTCACTTGATTTCTCTAGGAAAGCAATTTCGTGATGGTGAAACTACTCACAAAATTTTGAGATGCCTTGATAGAAAATGGCAACCAAAGGTCACCGCCATCAAGGAGTCCAAGGATTTGAACACTATGGACTTGGCAACCTTGTTTGGGAAGCTCAAGGAACATGAGATTGATCTATCAAGACTTAGCTCACATGAGGAGTCGGACAAAAAGAAGAAGAGCATCTCTCTCAAGGCCTCAACCAAAGTTGTAAAAGAGGTTGAAGATGACTCTACAAGTGAGAACTCCGATCATGCACTCAATGAGGAGGAAATTGGATTATTTGCGAAAAGATTCAATAAATTCCTCAAGGGTAAGAAGAGTGGCTCATCATCAAGAGATAGAAGACCCAAGGAGCAAAAATCAAAGAACAAGACTTCAAGTGATGTAGTGAAGTGTCATGAATGTGGAGGCATTGGACATATAAGGATGGAATGTCCCACATACTTGAGAAAGAGTGAAAAGAAGACCCAAGAGGGCAAAGGCAAGAGAGCTTACATTGTGTGGGATGCACCGGAGAAGGATGCAAAATCATCATCAAGTAGCTCGGATGATGAAGTTGCAAATCTATATCTCATGGCTAGAAGCAACAATGAAGCCTCAAGTGCCAATGGTGAAAATGAGGATGAGGTATCATCTCAAAGTTCTAGCTTTTCCTCTTCCTTTATTCCTTATGATGATTTGCTCAATGAGTATAATGAAATGTTAACACAATTTGAAAAATTAGCTAAGGTTAACAAGGAAAAAGGAAAGAAAATTTTGGAGTATCAAAAAGAAATCAATGAATTGGAAAAATACATAAATGATTTGAAACTCCAAAATGCATCCTTAGAACTTGCTAGCTCTAGTCATGTTTGTGATTGTGCAAATCCTAAGGAAACTATCACTCATTGTGAGAAGTGTGGTGAACTTGAAAATGAAGTTAAAGAATTGAAAAACAAACTCAACACACTCTCCAATAGTGATAGGAACCTAGATCGGTTACTTAGTTCACAAAGACATAATTCAAACAAAACCGGTTTAGGATATGTCCATAAGAAAAGAAACAATAAAGTGGTTGGTTCAATCTCTAAAGTTGATTTTACAAAGAAACCAACTTGCTTTTATTGTGAAAAATTTGGACATACAAACAATAGGTGCCTTATTAAGAATTTTGAAATTAAAAAGGGCACTTATGTTTGGATTAAGAAGGAAGCAACATCCAAAGCTAACCCAAAGGGACCCAACATAATTGGGTTACCCAAAATGAGCAAATGATTTTGTTTTGTAGGTGTGCCTTAGAACCGAAAAGAAACCGTGGTATCTTGATAGTGGATGTTCAAGGCACATGACGGGAGATAAGCGGAACTTCATAGAGCTTACTCCTCAAGAAGGTGGATATGTCACTTATGGAGACAACAACAAAGGCAAAATTCTTGGGATTGGTAAAGTCGGTAATTCCTCCAACTTGGTTATTGATAATGTACTTTATGTTCAAGGATTATAACACAATCTTTTGAGCATTAGTCAACTATGTGATATTGGTAACCATGTATTACTTACCTCTACCCAATGTCTCATAAAAAGTGACAAAGATGAAACTATCAAATTTGTTGGCAAAAGGTCTAATAACACTTACTTGGTTGAATTGAACAATATCACCTCTTTGGTTTCTACTTGTCTAGTTAGCAAAGAGAGTGACACTTGGTTATGGTTCCGTAGGACCGCTCACATTAATGTAAATCAATTAAAGAAACTACAATCAAAAGACTTAGTAGTTGGATTACCAAAGCTAGATTTTAAAATTGAAGGTGATTGCACTCCTTGTAAGAAGTGCAAACACACCAAAAATCATTTTGGTTCTAAAAATTATGTGTCCACAACAAGACCATTAGAAATGCTTCATATGGACTTGTTTGGACCTTCTCAAGTAAAAAGCTTTGGTGGGAACTACTATGGCTTGGTGATTGTTGATGACTTTTCTAGATTTACATGGACTCTATTCTTAAGTGCAAAGAGTGAGACCTACAAATCTTTTAAACGCCATGTTAAACTTGTGCAAAACCAAGTAAACCAAAAGGTAATTACTATTAGAACCGACCATGGTGGTGAATTTGAAAACTACAAGTTTGATAGATTTTGTGATAAACATGGTATTGAACACCAATATTCCGCACCAAGAACTCCGGAACAAAATGGAGTGGTAGAGCGGAAAAATATGGTGTTAGAGGAACTTGCAAGAACCATGCTAAATGATTCTCAAGTACCTCATTATTTTTGGGCCGATGTCGTTAATACGGCTTGCTATGTCATGAATAGAATTCTAATTAGGCCCATGCTCAAGAAAACCCCCTATGAGCTTTACAAAGGAAGAAAACCAAATATATCCCATTTTCATGTTTTTGGATGCAAAGTTTATGTTTTAAACAATGGAAAAGATCAACTTGGAAAATTTGACTCCAAATCCGATGAGGGAATATTTTTGGGTTATTCTTCACATAGTAAAGCATATAGAATTTTTAATAAAAGAAATATGACTATTGAAGAATCTATTCATGTGGTTTTTAATGAGTCTTCGAAAGAAGATGGTGTTTTAAGTGATGGTTGTGATGAAGGTTTTGAGTTTTCAAAAGAGGAAAAAGGGAAGGAGATTTTAAAGGATGAAGGAGAAGTTAAAAATGATCTTGATCCAGCTTGGAAAATGGTGAAAGCTCACCCTATTGACAATGTCATAGGAGACCTTTCAAAGGGAGTATTAACTCGTAGGACAATTCAAAATATTTGTCATTTTGTTTCCTTTGTTTCTCAAATCGAACCAAATTCAATTAAGGAAGCAATTTTGGATGAACATTGGGTTATGGCCATGCAAGAAGAACTAAATCAATTTGTTAGAAATGATGTTTGGGAATTAGTGCCTATACCCGATGATCATACCATGGTTTAAAATGGATTTATAGAAATAAACTTGATGAATCCGGTTTGATTATAAGAAACAAAGCGAGACTTGGTGCCCAAGGGTACAACCAAGAGGAAGGTGTTGATTATGATGAGACCTTTGCTCCGGTTGCACGCCTTGAGGCAATCCGAATCTTGCTTGCCTTTGCATCAATTATGAAATTTACTCTTTATCAAATGGATGTCAAGAGTGCTTTCTTGAATGGTTTCATAAATGAAGAAGTGTATGTTAAGCAACCACCCGGTTTTGAAAGTCATGAATTTCCAAACCATGTTTATAAATTGAAAAAGGCACTTTATGGATTAAAACAAGCTCCTAGAGCTTGGTATGATCGATTAAGTACCTTTTTATTAGAAAATGACTTTCAAAGAGGAAAGGTTGATAATACCCTATTCATCTATAAAACCAAAAAGGACATTTTGTTAGTGCAAATATATGTAGATGATATTATCTTTGGTGCCACTAACGTGTCCTTGTGTAGCAAGTTCTCTAATTTGATGACATAGGAATTTGAAATGTCCATGATGGGGGAGCTCAAGTTCTTCCTAGGACTTCAAATCAAGCAAGTCAAGGAGGGGATTTTTGTGCATCAAGGAAAATATTGCAAGGAGCTCCTTGGAAAATTCGGAATGGACAAATGCAAAGAAGCTTACACTCCCATGAGCACATCATGCTACCTAGACAAGGATGAACAAGGTACACCGGTTGATGTTAGTAAATATAGAGGCATGATAGGTAGTCTTCTATATCTTACCGCATCTAGACCGGACATTATGTTTAGTGTATGCATGTGTGCCCGTTTTCAAGCTAATCCTAAGGAATCACACCTATCCGCGGTCAAACATATTTTTAAATATCTTAAAGGAACAATTAACACCGGATTATGGTACCCTAGTGATACTAGTCTTAGTTTGGTTGGTTATTCGGATTCCGACTTTGCGGGATGCAAGCTTGATCGCAAAAGCACTAGTGGTACTTGCCATTTATTGGGAAGTTCACTAGTGTCATGGTTTTCTAAAAAGCAAGCTTGTGTTGCTCTTTCCACCGCCGAAGCGGAATATATCGCCGCCGGTAGTTGTTGTGCTCAACTCTTGTGGATGAAACAACAATTATTGGATTTTGGTTTGAAACTTGAAAATATTCCTATTAAATGCGATAACACGAGTGCAATCAACTTAACTAAGAATCCGGTGTATCACTCAAGGACTAAACACATTGAAATTAGACATCATTTCCTAAGGGATCATGTACAAAAGGGTGATTGCTCTATTGAATTTGTAAGTACCAAAAACCAATTAGCGGACATTTTTACAAAACCATTGCCAAGAGATACCTTTTATCATATAAGAGGAGAACTTGGAATTTTAGATGAGTCAAGCATTAGCTAATTGATTTGTGTTTGTGAAAAATCACCAAGTATGTCTCATTTCATGTGTATTGGTATTTGATGAACAATTGGACCTTGAGATACTGTGAAATATATGATTTTGATTGTGAGTGATTTTAATTCAAAATCTGTGTTGATGTTAAATATGTTGGATTTGTGAAATTGTGTTCAAAATGCTGTTAAAACTGTCTGTCTGTCAAATTTACTCGAGTATTTTTCTTTTTACTCGAGTATTTTAATTCCAAAATTAAATCATTTGAAAATTGAAAAAGTTTTTGGCCATGTCTGATGCTTTCACTCGAGTGTTTTAAATTTTACTCGAGTAATTTCGTTTTTACTCGAGTCTTTCAAATTTTACTCGCGTGAATTTCAGTCCAGTAACTTCCAACTTTTTGGACTGGGCTTTTTACTCGAGTACTTTCACCAATACTCGAGTATCAGGCTTAGAACACTCGAGTGTTTTCAAAAACACTCGAGTAATGCGACTTTTTAAAGTGCAGCAGCAGCGTTTCAGCCCCTCACTTTTCACGAACCCCCTCTCTCTTCACTCGAGTTCTCTCACCCTCCATCATCAAAAACACGATTTTAACTCAAATTTTTCACAGATTTCAACTCCAAATCATCTTCTCATCATTATTCTTCACTTATTTCACTTCAAATCTCTATTTTTCACCCTCAAATCCGAAAATCCCTTTTCAAACCCTAACTCCCCCAAATTCAAAATTCTTCAATTTTTCTTTCAATTTGTGTGCAAATGTCTACTTCTCGTGCTGCCCTACGTCCAAGGAAGAAAAGGAGGGAGCCCACTCCTCCTCCTTCATCATCTTCAGAGGAAGAAGTGGAATTCTTCTCTCCAAATGAGTGTGCTAGGAGGGAGGCATTGTTTGTGACTCATGCATACGGTGTGCAAAACTGGACCACTGAGGAATTCCTTGAGGGTAATGGCTTTTCATTTGTTCAAAAGCTTAGAGATCAGCACCTTATGCAATTTATCTCTTTTCATGGTCCTATTTATCTTAGGCTTGTGCGACAATTTTATGCAAATTTTAAGGAGATAGATAGGACTACCTATGAAACTAGTGTAGAAGGCACCCATTTTCAGATTAGGCCTAGGGATTTAGAGACCGTTTTTGGCATAACACGAACGGGGCAGAACAATTTCAATACTGACACTGATGATATTTTTAGAAACCTGCTTCGTCCCGATCGTGTTTATGACGAAAACGAGAAGAAAGCTGTGCATATGACCACATCAAACCGCATACTTCATCATATAGTTTGTCATATACTCTTGCCCCAAACCTCTCCCAATTACTCAAAGCCCACCAAATTAGAGCTTCAACTCACTGATGCCATTCTTTATGATAATATGCTGAATTGGGCTGCGATTGTTCTTGCTCGGATGGTCAAAGCGGGGAGCTCTAAAGCCACCCAAAACTTGCCTTATCCGATGCATGTGAGTAGACTCCTCCAGCACTTCAATGTGCCTATTCCTATCGGTGAGGAGTCCTTTGATCCTCCTGCGGAGTTGCATGCGCTTCATGACGGGCTGCTTCGTCAAATGAAGATGAGGAAGCGTGGTGGGAGGTGGTACTGGATGGATGAGGTGGCAGCCATGGAGGCTCAGGAGGCCGCTGAGCGTGCTGCAGCTCAGCAAGAAGTAGATGCTGAGCAGTTGGCTGAGGAGCAGGCTCAGTTTGATCAGGCTGATGGTGGTGGTGCTGGTGGTGGTGCAGATGATCCGGTTGATAATATTGATTTTGGCAATCCTGCCTTTGGGACATATCAGACTCACTTCGATGCTCGCTTTGATCAGTTTGACAGCCGTATGGATAGTATTGAGCATCGGATGGCGGAGCAACAGGACAGCATTAGCCGCCTTGAGTCACAGATGGGAGTTCAGTCCGCTATGCTTTACTCGCGGTTGGACCAGCATTCGGTTCAGATGAATGCTCGGTTCGACGACATGATGACTGCCTTCGGACGCTTCTTTCCTCCGCAGGACCCCCCTGCACCGGACATGTTCTGAGACTTGTGGACATTGCACACTATTTTCGATGTTTTCTGTTTTATGGCATGTATGTCATGGTTTTTAGTTTTTTTTCATTATGTCGTTGGGAGTTAGTTTGCACTTTGTTACCCCTGCGTGGGTCTCTATCCGCTTTTGTGATGTTTATTTTTTTTATTTCAGAATGGGATTTGGTCTTTATGTTGTTTTATGCTGTGATGACTCTTGCTTTATGTTATGATTTTCATTGGTTTTCGCATGCGTTATGTTCTCCGATAGTCATATTTATTTTATCTTGCTATTATTTAGGGGGAGTTTTCGTTATTGGTATCCTTCTTGTCTCCTCCGTTTCCAAATGATATCTTTTTGATTATGACAAAAAGGGGGAGAAAAGAGGCATGAGAAGAGCAAGCACATGCACATTTTTTTTTACTCTGATATTATTTTTGCTCTCGCTCTGATACCAATTGCATATTGTGCACTTGACTATGATTACTATGATATTATGCTGTGCTTGGAATTCTCTGGATTGACAGGTTTATAGGTTCCTATATTGAGGGGGAGCTCTCAAAAGTGGAGGAACGGTTTAATTATTTTGTCATCATCAAAAAGGGGGAGATTGTAGAATCAAGTCTCCAATGAGGTGGATTTATTTTGATGATGACAATATAATTAGATCATGGATTTAAAGGAAGAATTCAAGCTCATCAAGTCAAGAAGATCAAGTGCATCACTTAGCTAGTCATTCTCAATTTTACTTTAAATGTAATTTTATTTATTCTTTTGAGAGTGGGTAGCTTAGGAAGTAATCCTTAGGATAAATAATTTTAAATGCATGAAAAAGGTTGGGGTTACATAAAATTATTCCTTGAGGAGAGAATTGAAATAAATTGTTGAAAAACTTGATTTTTATCATCTCTGGGAAAAACACTCGAGTAAGCACAAAAATACTCGAGTATAAAGACACTCGAGTAATCTGAAAGTTACTCGAGTATCAAAACACTCGAGTACTTCCCAGAATACTCGAGTATTTCAGCCTCAAATCAGAGATTTGACCGTTAGTTCAATACATGGGCATTTCTATTGAAAGATGGGAAAAAGACTCGAGTAGTCTCAAAAATACTCGAGTATTTTGACTCTGACAGCAAATTTTTTAACCGTTGGAAGAGGGCAAAAATGGGAGAAAAGAATTACTCTTACTCTCTCATTTCCTCTTCCATATATCAGAAACGAATGCTATTGAACCAAAAAAACTAGAACATTAAAGTCTATTATGCTAAACATTCATTTTGATCATTCTCTCTCTCAAGTGAAAATTTACTCTAACTCAATCTATTCATTCATCATTATTATTTGTATTAAGAGTTAGAGTTGTGCTTAATTGTAGTAGAAATCATTTGTTGGATTTCTCCACATACACAAACACTTCTTGTTCTAAAAATCTTGGTTGGTAACCAAGTGTACCTAAGTGGGTCTTAGGTTCATTCAAGACTTGGGAGGTTCTCAAGCAAGGGCTAAGAGGTTCTTAGCTTTGGTGGAGCTCTTGAAGGTTTCAAGGAGCTTGAAGAAGAAGGAGTCTTCATCACCAACATCAAATTGGGGTAGAAATTCAAGAGTTTGGTACACTCTTGGAAGGGATAGGTTGAGTGAGGCATCTCAATACCCTTTGTAATATTTCTAACAATTTGATTTTAGTAGACACTCCTAAGGTTCTTAGGGGGACTGGACTAGCTCTCTAAATAGAGAGTGAACCAGTATAAAATTGTTGGTGTTGATCTTTTATAGCTTTCTTTAACTTCAAGCAAAAACCAAACCTAAGTTGCTCAAAAGGGGGTTATTAATTAGAGTAGTAATTCCGCAGCAATTAAGTGATTTTCAAGTTGTTATAGCTTTATTTAATTGCTTTCTACTCTATTATTAATCTGCCCTGGACTGGATTAATTCATATTGACTAAAGTGCATATAATTCAGAAACTGTTTTTCTACTAACTGCACGATTTACTCGAGTATTCTTAAGAAGACTCGAGTGTTCTTGTGATTTTACTCGAGTAGTCTTAAAAACACTCGAGTGTTCTTGCTCTGTTTCTGAAAAATCTGCACGTGATCAATTATACTTAATTGCATTCGAAAATTAGTCACTGTTGCATTCAGATTACTATTCACCCCCCCTCTAGTAATTGCTAAGCCCGCTTGTTGGTTTCCAACAGCATTGAGTTCCGAAACTTTGCTCAAATTTTGGAAATGATCCTTTTACACTTAACTGGTGATATGACCGAGTATATGTCACGTCACCTTCGTCACATCAATAGGTAACATGCCAGATGATGACAAGTGAATTTTTTATATTAAAAAATTCAAATTTATTAAAAATAATTAAAAATTGTATTTTTTTAAAGAAAATCGAATGTTTTAATAAATTTTAAAAGAAATTATTTTTTTAATAAAAAAATCATGTAGTGTCCTGTAGCTCTACATAACGAGTCACTCGTCAATATTGTGAAAGTGACGTGACATGTTATCGGCTATATCATCACTTAAATGATGAAATAACCATTTCCAAAAATTAAACAAAGTTCAGGGTCCCAAAGAATAAAAAAAAGTTTAAAGACCAATTCCAAAAGAGCATCTAAGTTCAGCTACTAAAATGTTAAATAACCTTATAATAATTTACAACAAAAATATTATAATAGGAATAAAGATTGAAAGACACCGATAGTAAAAATGCAGATTGACAAAAAGAGTCTGTTATACCAAAAAAAAACATGACAATAAGAATACAGGTCAATAGTATATGTCGATACACTAGTTTATGTTTAAAAAAAAAAGGATAAATATTGGATAATAATATACCTTGCAAACCATTTTGAGACTATCTATTGGACTTTGAACTCAGTTATAATTTTCATCGTAGAAATCTTCTCCCTCAAATATTATTAACAAATTGTTGCTTGGTACTGGATTAAGGGGGACGCACAAAATTTAGAAGAAATTGGTGAACAAAATCAATTGGAACATGTACAAATTTTAAAAACCAATTGCTTTATAAAAAAAATTGTAGAGGGAGAGAGAAAAAAAAGAATTGAAGAAAGAAAAATGATTGAATGACCTACAAAATCAATCTACAAATTAACCTACATTACATAAAACGTGATATATGTCATTTGTTTTTTATTAATTGATTAACAAGTGACACATGTCACATTCTTATGGTGTAAATTGTTTTGTAAGTTGATTTTATAGGTTGATTTATCATTGCTTTTGAACAGCATAGTGGGCAGACGGTGGTTCTCATATGCAATTTTTATCTCTAAAAACTGTTTTTTGTGTTGATGCATTTTTTTCTTTCGAAAGACATTGGTGTTGTTATAGTTTTCTCCGGAGCAAACTACCAAAAGTCCAAAACTATTAGTTTTCCGGCAAGGTCTAATATGCTCAGTTTCTGTTTGAAGTTGCCATGCGCATTAGACTTTTAGGAAGTTGGTGTATTTAAGGTGCTCCTCTTGTAAGATGGTGCAAAAAGGTGGGCTCTTGAAAATAAAATGCTTTACATCTATGGCTGCAAAAGGACGTTGGCAACCTAGAGTATCGGTTGGGCAAGCTTATAGTGATGTACTTCCTCCGACTTGAAATATAAGCAACAAAAAATATATTTTTTTTGATTTAAAATATAAGCAAAATTAACTAACTTTATTAAATTTTGGTTCATTCTCAATGTCACTTTCTTAAAACATCTCTAGAAAATTGTAATCTTAATTAATTTTTGTTTCACTCCCAATACTACTTTCCTAAAATATCTCTATTTTTTATAAATTTGAGAAAATTAAATACAATCAACTAACCTTCTTAATAAACGTAAAGTTGTTGAATTTGCTTATAATTCGAGCCGGAATGAGTATTATGTTTGGGTATTTGTAATTTATTTAAAAACACTACATCTGTCTCTAAATATAAGACCTTTTGACAATTATATTTTATTCCTATTTTCTAAAACTATTGGCTAATTTTCAATAATCATTAATTACTTCTTTCCATAAACACCTTAATTTATTTAACACCTTTTTGACTTCAAATAATATTAGTAGTAATATTTTTGAAAATGCATATAAAATATTTTCATTTTCCATACCATTAACTAAATTAGTGAAGTTTCTTAATGAACGTAAAATCTCTCAAAAGGGTCTTGTATAATGGTAGTTGAATACAAGAGATGATAATGTGAACTGTTAGATGTGGCTCCCTCCCACCTTCAGCACTTGTAACATAGGGTCGTTAGTCCATTCTTTTTTTGATCTCAACTGCTTAATACTCATTCCAGTCTCAATTATAAGCAAAAAAAATTATACTCTACTAATATAAGCAAAAATTAAGTAACTATGTATTCCAAATGCAATAATTCCTAAAATATCCCTACAAATTGGTTGACCCCAAAATATTCCGAAATATTCCCTGTTAACCCCAGAATATTCCGGAATATTACGATGAAATATAATATTTAGTGAGGAAATCACCAAACTAATTGTTTTTTAAAAGATAAAGGACCAAAATTATTTAAAAAATAATAATAAAGGTCCAAAATGAAACTTGAAAATATGATAAAGGACGAAAAATACAATTAAGCCTTAAGTAAATATTAAATTTACAACATTAAATTGTTACCCTATTAACACACTTAAAAGGGAGTTGTGGACCTAAAACCATTTTTACATATCACATGCCACATCAAATACTCTATTGATGTTGAAATCACCTGATTCTAACTTTGTGCTGCTATATCACGAATAGCGTATAATAAAATTGAGAGCAAAATACAATTAAATTGATCGCAAACATTTACATAAGTAATAGCATAGGACCATAATATATTCTTCACCACTAAAGTAAAATGCTTACACCACCCTTCTTCAAATCCATTTACTACAATACGACAACAAATGCTTGATATCATTTCCTTAAATAAAACTACATCGTATACGTTTAAAAAAAAACATGGCCACCTAAATAAAACTTCCAAACCTTTCGCTCTTTCTTGAATGGTAGAGTTGCAACCACTGAAGAGGAAGATTTTTGATGCAGTATCAAGGATGAATATATCTTCATGATTCAAAGATGAGCGCTGAAAAGGCACCTAATGAATATAGAAGCACATCAGACATGCTACACTAATAAACTTCCAATCAAAGATAAGGATTTGATGATAAAAGATTATAAGAAACACATGTGCAAATTAAAATTAAACAACTGAAAGCAAATCCATCCTTTTGAAAAAATCATAGCCAAAATAAAAACCCTTTAAAATAATTAGGAAAAAGACACTAATAAGCTGTAGTAAATGTACTTTTTCGGTCAAAGAAGTTGGCAGAGAAGTTTCACACCATGAGAAAACAGAAGCAGTTAATTATTAAACTTCAGAGTAAACTTACTTCTTTCACATGAACAACATAGTCTCCCTGGCATGTGTACATGCATACTTGATATTCTCCATTCACATTCCCTTGCTTTGAAGTAAACACTCCTTCAATGGGTATCAAACAAGGCTTGAAATATGATAGAAACTTCTGTGATTCCTGGCCTTGAATTTCCCTATACTGAACACTGCAAGATCCTAAGGCTGCATCCAATTCAAGTGCCTTCTCTGATGCCAAGCCTGAATCAACCTGCAAATACGGAACTCAACAGTGAAACAGTGCAGGTCATGCAGTATAATTATTTTCGGTATTTCAATGTTCTTATTTATTCTTCATCGAAGGATGAATTCACCCTGCTCCAGCTCAAAAGATAATCATAAGTCACAACTTGCTTTTATGCCAACCATCACAAGTTCCTGACCCGTTGTCGCTAAAATCTCCACTACTCTTTGAAGAAATAATGTCATCACAATCCACCATATCCCATCACATCAAATGGAAGAAATCTCTTCCTCACCTATGCTGGACAACAACAGCGAATACGAAAAAAGAAGACGATTATGGAGAACATTTGAGTTAAATTCACAACACACTTAAAATTAACGGTAGATGCTACATACATTAGCACTTGAATTATAGCATACTGATATGATATGCTACAACTGTACAAGAAAATCAAGAAATAATAAGAAGCACTCAAGTATCAGTCATGTAAAAATCAAACTGAAGTGCTTTTTAAAATTGTGGCACTTTCAAACTCAAGTATCAGTCATGTAAAAATCAAATGCATGAATGTACAAGAAAATCAAGAAATAATAAGAAGCACTCAAGTATCACTCAACTTAGCCTATCTCACTTGATTTTTGCTTTTTATCAAGAAAATTGAACCTTTGCGTTTTGCATACTTTTTATCACATGACTGTACAAGAATTTAACAATGCAAACACAAACTTCATTGCACACATCACAAATAATAAGATAGATAAAACCATTAGTGAATTGGACTTAATTCTATGATGTGCACAAAGGTTCAATTTAAACTTAAAATAACTTTATTTCGATTATCAAAAAGCACTTTTGATAAATATCTGTTTGGTTGGGTGATATGGTTGAAATAATACAAGTGCCACTATTTTATGGTTGTAGAATCCCCAATCCCACTCCAAATTTCTTCATGTTAGGTCCCCTGTTCGAAAAGTAAAAGATGATTCCTTTGCTTTTTTCCTTTGTTAGTTTTCAACTGTAAATCCAACAGTTTTAAGAAGCTATATCTACAACTACTCCAAAATTAGATTTTCTGTTAATCAGTATTGGTTTATTACAAAACCAACTCACCAAATTTGAAAACAAAAACGAAAAACAATGCTTCAAATTTCTCCGTGGACCAATAGCTGCCTCCGTCCCTCCCTTCCGGTGCAATCACTTCACCGCCGCTGCTTCGGGACCGCTCTATGGAAAGAAGATTTGGAAAGAAGAGTGGATTTGGGACAGAGAAGAGAACACGAAGGAGAAGAGATGGAACGAAGAAGAAGAGGAAGATGCAAAGAAGAAGAAGAGGAAGGAGTACTACCTGCCCTAGATCTGATTGCCTCAGGGACTACCTTGCAAATACCGGCCAGTGACCCAATGGGAAGGTTGCAATAGGGTAAAAAAAAAAATTTATAGCGAAGTTTTACTTCTTACCATAGCAAAATTACTGTCACTCTCAAAATGCAAACTCAAGAGTGAGCATGTTAGCCACTGCCTAGTTTTCCTTGAAGTATGAAAACTGCTATTTTAAGTTTTTAAAAAAGGAAATTGCTATTGTTAGCCAGAAATATTGATAGATGTACTGTACTTTTTAACCCTTATATATATCTTTAAGTTTAGAGTTGTGAGAGTCTAAGTTTGAAATTTTAGTTTTAATTAAGCGTGAAAAGGTTAATTTTTTTTTTTCCCGTATTTCTTGCGGAACCACCGGTATCCCCAAGAGCACCCTTAAAACCAGGGAGCCCTTGAGACTAATTTGGAACGAGCTGCATGGCTGGCTCTCTCAGCGGGATGTTTTTAGTGGGAATCGAACCCGGGACTACTAGCACCCGTGTCTCATTCTCAAGATTTCAGTCGGGGCCTTACACCAACTGAACCAAATCCCGTTGGTGGGTGAAAAGGTTAATTTACGTCAACCATTTTAGTTAAAAAAGGATATTTCTTTTATAATAGTAATAAAATAGATAAAAATACTACCCTTTTGAGCATCCTTCCTTTTTGTTGAGAAATTAAAAGAAAAAATTCTACACATTCAAAGTGTCCACATGTCCCCTACCAAAAATTCAAAATTTAAAACAACACTGCCCTGCCCCTGCATTGCACGGATTTACAACAATCCTTCTACTATTATTAAAAAGGCTTATTTATGAATTTCGTCCTTAAAAGTTCGACGTGTTTTGATTTTAGTTCTTAAAAGTTATTTTGACCGGGTTTAGTCCTTAATTTTTCAAACATATTGGTTTTAGTCCGCACTATTTAGAAAAATATGTTATTTTCCGATGTGGCTAACGGAACATTATATCAGCAGCCACGTAGTCTGAGCTGATATCAAATAGGTGGTACGACGTATATGATACAAGTCCACGAACGCAAAATTTTGCGTATGAGACCATTTTGTATATGAGACCATTTTGAGTCTGTGGGTCCGTATCATTCACATCATACCACCTATTATGCCACACCTCACAACACGTGGCTATTGATGTGGTGTTCCGCTTGTTACATTAGCAAATAACAGATTTTTTGTATCGGCAGGGACTAAAACCAAAACAATTGAAAATTTAAGGACTAGTCCCGGTCAAAATAACTTTTAGGGACTAAAACCAAAACACACTGAACTTTTAGGGACTAAAAGCGTAAATAAGCCTATTAAAAAACTACTCTTTTGAGTAGGGGTGTAACGGTTCGGTTCGATCCAGTCTGGAACGGATATTAGAGACCGGACCAATTAAAATATTATGGTCCGATCTACATATATTTTATGTTCAAAGACCGGATCGGACCGGACCATTAATAAACGGTCCAGTCCGGTCTGATCCGATCTATTTTGCATATTTATATAAAATAAATTTTTTTAAAATAACATAAATCAAAATACCAAATTAATACATTTACCAAAAATAATCCCAAATAAAGTTAAAAATATATATATATACCAAACATAATAGCAAATTAATAGACAAAGTGTACAGATGCAAAAGGGCAAAATCAACTTATTTGAAAGTAAATAACAAATCCCAATTGAAAATAAGGGCAAAACCTAGTTGATATCAATGGGGAAATCAACTAATCAAGGGCAAAATTAATTAATCCATTTAGCTTTACTGTGAATAACAACAAAGAGGACAGAATCGTGGCAGCAACAACCAGCTAGATCGACGGCGGCAGCAAGCAGCCAGCTCGATGGCGACATCAAGAAGCCAACTCGACGGCGACGAAGCTCGACGGAGAGTGCGAGAGGGAGAGCGAGAAGACCGCGACAGAGAGTTGACGCGGCGACGCAACAACCTTGATGGAGCAGCGACACAACGACCTTGACGAAGCGGCGACTGGCAGTCGGAAAGAAGAGAACCGTGAGAGATGGATGAGAGAAGAGAAGTGGCGGCTAGGTATGCCGTATAGGAAGTGGAAACCTTAATGTAAAGAGGGAGAGAAGTGGAAAAAACACTAATGACTAATGTAAAGAAGAGACCGAGTTTTATTGGGTTTTTTTTAAGTAACTGGTCCGGTCCTTGTGGTCTAAAAAATCATGAGACCATGGACCAGACCATACAGTAGCGGTCTAAAAATTTTGAGATTGGACCGGATCGCGAGACCAGACCGAACTACATTTTTCAGTCTTATCCCATCCGATCCGAGCTATCTCACGGTCTTAGACTGGATCACTTACACCCCCTACTTTTGAGCATCTCTTTTTTGTTGAGAAATTGAAAAAGAATAAAAATCTTACACTTTCAAGATGTCCACATGTCCACCACCAAAAAATTAAAATTTAAAACAAATCTGCCCTGCGCATGCAATGCACGAAGTTACAACTAGTGTTTTTCATATTTTTACACTTTATTGTTTAGGTTTCTAAAACAAATTCTCAAAAAATAAAACAAAATTAAAATACACAGTTATGGAACTAGCTAAGATTACTTCCTAATTGTTATATATATATATATATATATATATATATATATATATAGTATGTATGTACACTAGATATGAGATTTTGCTAACATGCGTGCGTAAAGTGATTTTTCAGTTAGAACACTTTAACATATAGTGTATCAGATTATAGTAGACAAAAATAACCTATATGTTTTGTGAAAACCAGTCTTGATGACTAAGGATATTATAATGATTTCATTTTTTTGAAATTAAAAAAAAAATTCCCCCAACCCTTCCCACCCTGCCCTCTCCCTCATTTGAGAAAATTGTCTCTCACAAGTCGCAAAGCTCTATATTAATTGGCCAACTATATTAATCATTTCGTTATTTCCTCTTGTTGTTCAATACTAACCCTATTCTAAGAGAAATGGATCCTCCCTAACCTTGGCTATGAATTCATTGCTTCCTTGCCTCTTTCATGTCTCCCTAGGTCATACTCAAAGATTCTTTAGCCTAATGCAACCCAATTCCTTGGTCATCAAACTAGAAAGGGCCACATTTATGTTTTGGACAAGTTGGGAGAACATTTGATGTTGTATATGGTGTTGGCAAGGAGTGTGTGAGGGGTTGTCTTGCCCCAAATCATCCCCTCAAAAAATTGCACTGATTTTTCCATCAATTTTTAGGGTTTTCTGGAAAATTTTACAGTCATATCTGATTATATCAGCCTCATAACTGGTTATCGGGCTCTTTTCTAAGGCATATTACACTATCATAACCGATTATGTGTCAGTTATGTGGATCGCATAACCAGTTATGTAACTGTTCTGAAACTAGAATATTCCAGATTCCTCAACATAACCGGTTATACAACCCCCATAACCGATTATAGAAGGTTTTAGGCATAAAAATCACATGTAAAAATATAATTTTACTATTTTTAATTATTTTAAATCATTTCCTTAATGTTTAAGGGATCAAAATTATTACTCTAACGACTTTTATTATTTAATTCATTTTCTTAATATTTAAGTAACCCAAAATTATTTATTATTATTATTATTATTATTATTATTATTACTACGTAACACTTAAGATATAATTATCACCTTCATACTCTTATTTTTATTTCCCATTAGTTTTAATAACTTCTTTAATGTTTTTAGAAAATTCCACAAAATTTATATTTTTCATTTTAAAAATCTAAGATGTTACATGCTTGACACTAATTCCTTTGATGACATAATACTCAGACTTCTTAATGAACTCTAAGCTTTTGATGCTCTTTTCAATTTTCTGCTGGAAATAGGGATCAGAATACGCAGCGGAAAAAAAAAACGAAATACCCTATTTCACAGGATCCATGCGAGAGAGCATGATTCGAGATAGAAAAACGTTTACTTCTTGATGCGAAGAGGAGAACGGCGCTGGTCAGATCGTCCACGAATAATCCACGCAATCACGAACGCAGCAAGGTAGTCGCGCCTCTATTGGTATCCACACGAACATGTTCCCAATTGGAGTCACGTCTCTCTTCTCAGTGCTAGCGGAGAAGAGAGAGATTCAGTGTATCACTCACTCTCTGATATGGACGGCTAGGGTTGCCGTTTTGTGTCTCACACGTACCAAAACCCTAAGGCTAATATTATTATTATTTATAGTAGTATTAGACCAGCGGACTGGGCTGGGCAGCACATATCAGAATGCGTCGCACGGTCATACTGTGCATCGCGCGGACGTAAATTTTATAAAAATACAACTATTGTATTTTTTATCAAATGTGATATCTTCAATCTATCTGTTCTTAGTGTGTGACCCTATAGGTTCCTGTAACGTTGGCAGTAAAGTTAAAATCTCATTTTAAGTTTACAAGCAATGAGCGGTATCTAGCAACACGTCATTGCTACCCAAGTGACAGGAATGTCTATGATCTGACATAACCTTAGTGTGACCAATAATCATGTGTAAATTTAATCCCTTTGTCCAAATATCTTAGTTACACTCATGGCATGGAACGTGTCACCCATGTATAGTGTAACCTATGGTTTCTTGATCCCTGAGTAGACGCGTCTAAACAAGTCTCGTCAATATCTCATATTGACTGTCTTGAGTATGGCCATACATTTCACCGTCTCATTCAGTCAAGGGCCCCAGAGACATAATTCCTATTGACAAGGAAGGACAAATCCCATCTACGTCACTCACATCCCTCTACATGATTTGTCATATACCCGACTACAACCGTTATGATCACCTGGTTAAAGATGACGTTTGGTTGCGTGAAAACACATAATTCCTCATGTTGGGAACCGTAGCGACTTCAGGTCGAAGGACCATGTACACCATTGTCACTATGAGAATCGTTCATGACACTCACTTAATAACCCATGTAGCATTCTCATGACGGATCAATCCAGTACACAATTGTCCCAATGTGTACTTATGTGAAGACTTGATATCCCATATCCATGACCGGTGGAGATACAGTCATCAGTCTGTCACATACTAGTCTCGATGTATTATAGTTGTCCTTATTAACAGTAATACTCGACTAGGGAATCTTTAAGGATAATTATCAATCAAAAATATCTCACTATCAAGTCATGAACTTGATATTCTTATGACAATTAACTTATAATCCTAAGGACTTTATTACATCTATTTTAATTAAACAATTAAAGCATAAATATAATAAATGAAATGCCTCATTATTATTAATAGTAATAATCCATAAACATGAAATAAGTACAAGTAAAAGAGAAAATACGATTGCCACTAGGACACTCTCCAACATTTTCCATTAGCTTGAGTGATCCCATGTTGTCATTCTCCTTATGATTGTCACACTGCTCTATAAAAAATAACTTATCCTTGACGTTCATGGTTTGTCCAATCCCTTAATGTAACATGCATTGTGCATGATATAAAGTTTCCATCAATTAAGACATAACATATATGTGCAACAAATCATTTGATATGTTTAAGGGGTGATTTAGATCATTTACAAACATTGATTACATTCTTGGAGCGACGATACATAACATCTAGATGTAACTATCTCGATGACCACTCTCTGGGGACAACAGTACATAACACCCCACATCGGCATGAAGAGCCATACTAAGGACGACGATAAAAGATGCTCAGTCATGGGTTATCTTCACTAGGGACGGTGATACGAAACACCCATTAAAAAATTGAACAAGTTTAGAATTAGATCCCAGCCTTTTATAATTTCTTTCAAGATGTTACGTTTTCTAAAATCTTTTGAATTTATAATTGTTGTGTTTATGTTTTGAAAGGGCTAGTTTCGAGTACGTAGTACCCATAAAATACCATTTGTTCATAAATATAATGAATATGAAATAAGTTTCTTTGTACCTACTAAGCTTTACTCATAAGCGTGCTATTCCATGTTTTTAACAGAGAACTACTTTAGAAGATGAAAGTTCATGATAATGAAGTTTGAAAATTGAAGTTATAAGCTCTAAAGGATTTGAGAACTTGCACATAATCATATAATGATAGAAAAGGTTGAAGTTTTAATTTGTATTTACTTGTTAGGGCTTGAAATGAGATATGGAGACTTATATTCATGTAAATAAATATTGAAATTAAATTAATTGCTCGAAAACATATATGGTAGAAATGACAGTTTTAGTAATGCATTATCAAGTTTTATAAAGAAATTTTTTGTTTCCGCTCACTCTAATTGTAACATCCCCAATGTTATAAAATCGTTAGGAGCATTAGTTAGTAGAATTTCGACAAGTGTTGTAACCTCCTCAAGTTTTTCATTTTTGTTTAGAAGTGTTTAGAACGTAGAAATTTTCTAAGGGTAAGTTGGTATGGGTTAGAATTGGCTTAGAAACCATTGAAGTGCTCTTAAGACAGGAAAACTACAGCTGTTAATCGATTAATAGAGGTGTTAATCGATTAACCATTTACCCTTTTTCAGGCATTAATCGATTAAGGGACAGATTAATCGATTAAGCTTTAAAACCTTGTCAGTCATTAATCGATTAATATGGGGATTAATCGATTATCAATGTTCTGCTAACAGGTGTTAATCGATTAACCAAAGTGGTTAATCGATTAACCACTGCTTTTCAGACTTATAACACGTGTTTTCTTGTATGTTGCTCATAATTTCCTTTTCTCTTCCACACGAGTTTCTTCCCCTTCTCAACCCTAGGATGTTCAAATCTTAAAATTAACACCAAATCTCATGAAATTAACATCATGAATCACCTACCTATCAATTCCCTATCAATTTCCCTCTCTCAAATCTCATTTTTAATTCCTCTTTCTCAAAACCCCAAATTACCACATAAACCCTAACTATTCCAATCCACCACATAGAGTCTTGTAATCAACAAAGCAGTGCTGGAAGGTGATTAAGGGCAAGGAATAGTGGGCTTTGGAGCATGGATGGAAGCTTGGTGTTGGTGCTCCAAGAAAATTCCAAATTCTCCTATTCTCTCCAAGAGGTAAGGGGGAGTACTTTGGTTTAAATTAGGGAAAGGGTTTAATGATAGTAATAAAGATATAACTAGGTGTATATAAGTGTTCTATTAAGTTTAGAATTAAGTGGTTATATGTTGTTGCTTGATGCTTTGACTAATTGTTCCTTTTAATTGTATGTTTGATTATGTGTTAAGTGTGAATAATGTTAAAATAGTGTTTATGTGCTTTAATGGCTAGTAAAGCGAATGAATGAATAGCATGATTATGATTATAAATATGGTTATATATGAATGTTATTATTTATGAAGTATGGCCATTTACCCTAAGTTAGAGAACCCAACTAAATTGGTATAAAGTATAAAAAGGCTTGATTATCAAAAACAACTTAAAATGAACTAGAAACACGTGCATTCAAGGAGTAAGGTGGACGTTAGGGGTATGGGGAAAAACATACGTATAACGTGAAGGCAAGAGTAACTAGATCGTGCCATTGAAACAATCGTCGAGAATTGTTGTGGAAAACCTTGATCTTCCAAAGGACACGGGTTCGCAACCCGTGTTGGGGATTGGTTTTATGGAACCATAATAATTCTGTCAGTTACTTTGGCTTTTCGTGGCCAGTTGAGGGTGATTTCTGCTAAAGCCAATTTGGACGAATCAAACCAAATTGTACAAGGAACCCTTCTTCGAGGAGTGCGTGAAGTACTGAGCAAGCGGGTGAGTGAGGAACCTTCCTAAGGGGAGGTGAAGCACCCAAACAGGGGTTGAGAAATGCTTACTCCTGGTCGGTTTTTCCCCAGAGTGGAGGGTGCAAGTGGGTGAGGAAAGGTATAAAGTGAAAGAAAAGAAGAAAAAGGACATGCATTGGTATATAAATGGGTTTAATTCACTGACTCCAATGAAAGTGTTAACGTGTATAAAGTGTATAAAGTGAAATGAAAAGTGTAACATTGGATTCAGGAATTAAATCAAAAAGGTTTAAAGTTGCATTGCATATTCATGTGTTTGAGTATTACAGCATTATAAAGCATATGTATAGTGTATTGGAATGAAATAAGTGAAAATGTGAAATTGATGATAGGTGGATGGGTACATTTAGTTATGCTTTATTATTGTCATTTTAAGTGTTTTCCTTAATTTATATTCAAATTACTCACCCCTTACTGTTGACCATTTTAGGTGCACAACCGAGAATGATGTTCATAGCTTTTATGCCGAGAACCGTCTACTCTCTTTTAAAGAGAGTATATTTGTGATAGTGACCCTGTGGTCGCATCACTTTAGCAACCATGCTAAGATTCTATTATGTAAAGGTTTCTTATTAATTAAAGTTGTATTTAGGTATGAACTTTTTACTCTGGGTTAAGCATACCTATACTTTTATGAAAGGGACTTTATAAAGAATTTAAGAATGTGTTAGTGGTTGCGAATGGTATAAAGACATTCTCTCTTTTTGATGAAGTTTAAGCAACACTACTATTTACTGTAATGAATTGAAATTTATAATTATGTTTTGATATAAACTGTTCTGGACTTGACAGGTACAAATTAATTTGGAAAAAGTCCATATTTTAAACATAACTCCGCCAAAATTTTTATAAAACCCCAAGTCTTTTCTTATTAAACTAAATATATTAAGTAATGTATTTTTAATAGAAAATGTAGGATGTTACACTAATAGAGTAGTAAAAGGTAGGGCGTTGCACATAACATCGATAACATTAAGGACTATTGTTTCGGATCTTTTTATTGCAAAAGATGGTGATTATTCAGAGATTACAGGGGGTTCGTAAACTTAATGAAGTTTGGCTCTGGTGAAGTGGAAATGCTGATATTATTTCTATAGACAGGGGGGAGGGGGTGCGCCTTTGATTGGCCCGATTTTGTGGGGGTGCCCATTACAAGTGTACAAATACTACAGATTATATAAATAGATGGGCGCTATCAGTATTGCTTCTACTGTTGTGCGGTGCGCTCTTGCCAGTCTAGTTTTACGGGAGCGTCCTCTGTATCAAATATACAAGTCACAGCTACGACCCTAGGGGTGGTGAGGCGGTTGCAACGTTGACTGTAGAGTGTTTGCTCTGATGTGCGCCCTGGCTTCCGCCCCTTCTTTTGTTCACCTTTCTCAACATTGTTCCTTCAAATGTTTCTTATCTAAGTTTTAGAGAATAGAACTGGTATTTTCTCTGTGTTTGGTGTTTCATGGAGTTGAACGAGTTGGTTGCCTTCCTCTAGTTGGTTCAGTTGCTTTAGATGAGTTTGCGGAGGATGGAAGGCGTGCACTCTGCTGCTCGCCTTCGGGACCTCCTTGTTCTTAAGTATTCTTCTCTTTCTCTTGTGTTCTTCCTCCAAGTTGCAGAGGAGGGAGCTTGCGTTCTACTCCGGTGTATTGTTACTGGGATGATGGCTGGAGGTGTGCGCTTTCTAGTGCATCTCCCTCTTCTGTGTTTCTCTCGAATTTTTGGTTCCAGAACTCTTGGAGGAACTGTATTTCATGTGTTTCTGGTTGCTTTTGTTGCTCTTCTGAGTTGATCACCCCTTTTTCGGTGATGTCCATGGAGGACGGAGCTTCCTCTTTTTATAATGTTCCCTTTGCCCACTGGTCCTTGCTTCTTCTCACTTTATCCATTGGTCCATGGCACTTTTCCACCTTGGTCGCTGCATATTCCTTCTTTATCAGGTCCCTTTTGTTTGTTTCCTCCTTTTGGATTTATCATTTAATGGTTGCAGGATGAGAGGGGTGCAACTCTTGCCATTCTTGGCTTTGCCTTGGGAAGGGCTGAATGAAGTAAGCAAAGATTCCTTTGGACAGCTGGCTACCCTTGTTTGGGTGTGTGTGTGCGCCCTGGGCTGGGTGCGCCTTTACTCGTAGCTTTGGTGCTTCTGACGCGTTCTTTCTCGCCATAGTTATTTTCTTGAGTTTTGCGACTACTGCAATGTTGCTGGTCATTCTCGCTTTCTCTCTTGGCTGCGTTAATGAGATGCTTCATATTTCTTCGGGAAGACGTACAGAGGAGGACGCCCTTGCACTGCAGGTGCCTGTCACATGCTTCTTCTAGCTCATTATTTGTTTGGTAGTCTTAGCTTCTATGATGGATTTGGGCCTTGTCATGCAATTGGGCCTTGTTAATGGACCACTCATTTTTGGGTATCAACAATTGCCCCCTTTGTAATGAAAAGAGAGACTTCTTTTCAGTGCAAATCCTCTTTTCATTTCTTCTCTTCTCTCATTCCTCTGCTGCATTCCACGTGTCGACAGGGGGAGGAGGCAATACCTTTCAGTCATTGGCAGTTGCACGCTTCCCCGCGTTCCCCCATTTCCACATACTCTTCTTCTTTCAAAACTTCCCCTAACCTTTCAGTTACTTCCCTGCTCAACCTCCTACCTCCACTCATTCTCTTTCCTCTTTACTGCCTGAGACATCTCCCTTTACTCCTCATTTTGTCAAAACATAAAGCCTTCTTGTTCTTCATTTTCTTCCCTTCTCGATCTCCTCTGCTCGTCTTTGCCCGTTTCTGCATTTGCTGATGCCATGTCAAAGTCAAAGGTCGCTGCCCCTTCCGAACTTGAAGATGTTTCCTCGAGCTCCGAGGAAGAGATTCAACTTCCTGGCCCTATCTCTTACTGCTTCTAGCAACAACTCCCCTGTCCTCGTTCCTATCCCATCGAACCAGGTCATCATCGTTGGGCGACAGGGGTAAAGGCGAATTCGCCTTTCGGTCCAGACTCAGGCGATCTCCTTGCTGGCCCTCCCACTAAGGCCACGGTGGTTCCTGAAGATGTCGCCGAACTTGTTTCCTTGCGATCTTATCACAAAGATCACTGAACGTTAGGCCCCTCGCTGCTTCGCTCTTGTCTTTGCCGCTCAGAGTTTCCCAGGATGGATTTGAATTTCAACGTTCGTGTTGGAGGCACCAGCGGTTGGAAAGAATGGGTTGATCACATGTTTTCTACTAATGTTGCATTTGTGTCTATTTTGGAGAGGGTAGGCGTTGCCGCTGCAATCAGAGCGTCCCCTCGACTTAGCGCTAACCGTAAGCCTGACGATCTGTTGGTTCTGATGCAACGTTGGTGCTCTTCTACTCATACTTTCTTGACATCATGGGGGGATTTTACTCCAACCCTTGAAGATGTAGTTGTACTTCTTAAGCTTTCGTCTTTTGGAGATAGAGGCTTTGATGTAGAAGGTGTTGATGAACGCCTTTCTGAGTTGTCAGTGGAGTTGAAGGCTGCTTCGGCTCTCAGCGCCAAGTATTCGCGAGACTTTTTCAAGCGAAGGCGTGTTTCTTACGCGAGAGGTTCTTCTTCTCAGAGAGTGAGGGGTACCGGAAACTTGGTTCCGAGAGGTCAAAGGGCAAGCCAACGCTCTTCCCTCAAGTACACCTTTGCTAGCTGGGTCAGATACTTTTTCGGTGACTTTCATGACGGCAAGTTTCAAGCTGGGCCCGTCAGGGATCAACGTCTTTGTCATGCTGCTTTCGTTGCTTTTTGGCTGAGCAGGTATGTGTTTCCTGGTCCTCCGTGGGAATCTGTTAGCACATATGTTTTTATTTTCGCTTGCTCCCTGGCAGAAGGCATCCGCCTTCCTCTTGCTTCGTTCTACTTAGGCGGCCTGTATGCTCGCTTTGACCAAGTGGCAGAACAGATGCGGATCTCCCATGGATGCTTCGCTATTAATTCCTACATTGACTTGACTTTTCTTCAATACTTCTTGTTTGAGCGCTTTCCAGACTACGGTCCTGTTAGGCTTTCTCCTTCCGGTAATGCTACTGGCTTGGAACCTCGCTCTTGGTGCTGGACAAGAGGCTTTACAAGAGAACCATTGATTTCTCTTATTGATTTGGAGGATAAGATTGTGTTTCGTCCTTACTTGGACAATATCATGGAGGGTGGTGACCCCTTGCATCCCTTGTATGACGAGGAAGAGTTTGCCACAAGGAACGATACTGCTGCCCACTTTGAGGGAATTTATGACTTATGGAGGTTAATTTTGACTGCTCGCTGCTTGCCTGGTTTTGTTCCTTTGGACAGTAAGAGTGCCCACGGCGGAGCTCTTTCGGCCTTGTGCTTATCGCCCCGATCGTGTGGCTAGACAATTCAGGAGTGATCAAGCCCCTTGCACCCTTCATATTGAGCAGGTTCCTGTGGAAGGCCTAGTCAAAGTGCTCCTTTTCGGCGCAACTCCTGATGCCTCTGACATCCCTCGTGTTCACGTTTGTCCCTTCCGTGTTGGGGGTATTTTGCGTAGTTGGATTACATCTCATGAGGGTATTCTCCAGCACCTGCGAGATTTCGAGACCTCTTCACAGCACTCGACCCCTTCTTTGCTGCCCATTGTGTACAATGACCCTTATTTTTGTACCTCCATGAAGAAAGTCAAAGGTGAATATCTTGGCCATTTTTCTGTCTTTGTTGTTTCCCCTCTCTTTTTTTGCTTTGTACTAATTCTTTTGTTTTGTTTCGTTTCGTTTCCAGTTGAGGAAGACTTGCCTAGACGTAAGGCTACTGCATCTTCCCCTGCTGTATCCAAACGGGGCAAGAGGAAAACTTCCTCTCAAGGTCCCTCCGTCTCCAAGTCTCCTGCTAAAGGCAGTGGCAGTGGCGCCGCCACATCTTGAAAGAAGAGAAAGGCAACTGCAGCCGCACCCTTCCCGCCGATCTAGTCGCTTGCGAGCTTTTGGTATTCACATTGCTCCTTCTTCCCCTGCTCACATAGACTTGGTCCATGATGATGCTGATGAGACTTGCTCAGATGATTCCCTTTTGGCTTACTATGATACTTCAGCGAGAGACAATGATTCTGCTGAGAGTGGCGGCGCTGAGGAGGAATACCCCCCAGGTTTCATTTCTTGCCTTCTTTCTTTTCTTGCTCCTATCGTGGCTCTTTGGGTTTCTCTTCGTTTTTTATTTGACTTTCTTATTTTCAGCAACGCCCTGCTTAGGTAACTTTATGATTATTGTTGATTCTCTTCTTTTCCTTTGGGTGTAGGCGGTTCTCGTGGTCACTTTTCAACGTCGCCTTCGCCTCAGGTTTCTAGAGATGGCCATGTTCCTATCAGTCCTCCGACAATTCCATCCATTCCTGATTGTGAAGACCCCATGGATTTCTGCCATCAACCTTTTGTTGGTGGGGGTGCTACCCCTTCTGCTGTTTGTGAAGATGCTGATTCTTTGATACCCCCAGTTGGTGCTTTAAAAGTGTTTCTGTTACCTCCAAGGGTGTTCCCTTAGATGCCCCTTCAAGTGTTGCTGATGTTGTTGATGAGGGCGTTGCCGATACTCAAAGGTTTGAAGATGTATTCGGCGGAACGGACACCGTGCTTGACGAGATGGATGTTGAGGTAGATGTCTCTGCTCCCGAGGAGAGCCAAGTTGTTGTTACTGCTGAGGTCCCAATTGGAGAGCCTTCCGCCCCCATAGTTTTTACCCCTTCTGCTGAAAAGGGCATGGCTTCGACCAGCACGACTAAAGTTCCTAGGAGCGTCACTGCTCTTCCTGATGGGCGCTCTATGCATGAGGCTTCCCATTTCCAGACTCCTTCCGTGAAGGTAGGCCATGTCTCTGCTTCCCCAGGGTCTTCTTCGGTTTGTAAGTATTCTTTCTTTGTTTGATCCAAGCTGGGCTTTTCCTTTCTTTGTCTTGCTTTCCTGTCTCATTATCTCTGCGTGTGTTGTCATGCGCTTTTGCAGCTGCACTTTCCGCTAGGTCTCGCGGTTTGCTGGATGCAGATGATCAGTCTTTTGTTGACTCATTTCTTCTTGCTCACACTGCCCTGATACCGCCTCGTGCCTCGCTTCCTCGGCTTTTCATGGAGTCCGCTTCACGCACCTTGCTGCAGATGTTGTTGTTGGTTCGTTTGGTTGATGTGGATGCCTTTCCATGGGAGGACAAAGCTGAGATTCTAGATTGCTTGTATTCACTCAAGTTTCAGCACTATTCTGGTGCTTGGCTTGAGAATGCTATTGCTGGTTTTGAGAGTTTGTGCCCTCCGTTTGATGATACCGACTTGGCTGAAGCTGAGTACTCCCTGTAGGAACGCCGTGCTCCATTAGAGCATCTCCAACCCAGTCTCTTAGATACTGGGTTTCCGTGAAGAACCGGAGCCAATAGACCATGACGGGTTGGAGCTAGCCTACATGGCAGCTCTTGCAAGAGCTCGTCTCTTGCTGGAGAGGCGTTTCTTGAGGGCTTGGGGTGGGCCCTCCACCGTACGGAGGACAGAGATAAAGCAAAAAAAAATCATCTTCTTCCTCCTCTGTTGTTCATCAAGCCAGACAGCAAACATTCAACACAAACCAAATATTCATTCATTTATAATTGGAAATGAATTGAAGCCCAGAACAGAGAAAAAAATCAATTTTACAAACCCTAGAATCCCAATTTGTGAATCGAACTTAAAATTGATGTTGGGGGAGGCGAAATCCACCACATGCAGAGAAGAATCGGAGAAGAATAGTGGTGATGGTGGCACTCGCGGATCGGAGAAGGCCGTGAGAAGGCCGTGAGTCGCGGATCGAAGAAGGTTGAGTGAGGATGGTGTGTGGCTGTGAGTGGTGAGGCTGAGTGGTGAGTGGCAAGGCTGAGTGGTGAGTAGTGAGGGAAAGAAGAAGACGGAGAAGAAGTCGAAGAAGAAGACAGAGTAGAAGACGAAGGAGAAGAGGCTGGGTCAATAATGGTAGATGATAGTATTAAAAGAAAAAGAAGTAGTCACTAGAACTCTAGAAGAGAGTAGAAGAATTATTAATTAATAATTAATAATAGAAGTAGTCACTAGAAGAGAGTAGAATAAATAATAATTATTTAATAATTAATAATAGTAGTAGTAAAAGTAAAAGATAGTAGAAGCAGTAGAATAAAGTCATTGAGTGCTCATAAAATGACCGTTTGGAATGAAATAGCCGTTGCAAATTATTTGTATAAATATGCATGTATTGTATCAAAATTTCACAACCAAAATTTCATTCTTCTTCTTACTCAAATGGATCCCAATCAAAATCATTATAATGCTTATTTTAATTTCTTACAAAATCATCCACCTCCACCAAATAATATAGAGGGTAGTAGTTCAAACACTAGAAATTTTCAAAATCCTCCCTATTTCTCAAACCCACAATATAATCCAAACTTTTACAACCAACAATTTTCTATACCATATCCGTATCAACACCCCATGCATCAACCACCACAAACCAACCTCACCATGGGTAATAGTCGTGTTCAATTGATTGAGGAAGAGCCCGAAACACCAGGTGGGTCAATTTCTTCATCTCAAGTACCACCATTTTCAACTCAAGTCGGATTGGAGAACATTGTTGAGAAAATGCCTAAGCATGGGTAGTTTTGATGATTACAAAGTGCAAGTCAAGGCAAAAGTCCACAACATTGAAGCTTAGACTCAAGTTAGTCAAAAAGGGATTCTTATAAACTTGTAATGTTAAATTTACTTTTCTCAGAGTTCCTTAGGTGCTTAATGGTTAAGTCTAAGTTAGAATGAAGCTAAATCATAATCTAAAGAAAAATAGTATGCATGTTAAGTTACATCAAAAGTGGGTGATTTTCAAAAAATAAAAGAAAGTATTTTTTCAAAATGAAAATGAAAAGAAAGTATTTTTCGAAATTAAAAGAAAGTGATTTTCAAAAATAAAAATAAAAATTATTAAGAAATTTTTTTTAAATGTTTTTGAAGTCAAGAAAGTATTTTCAAAAAAAAATAAAATTGAAAAAGTGTATCTGATCAAATGTATCCGGATACATCCAAAAGTATCCGGATACTTTTTTAAAACAACAGTCAAATTTTTGAAATCAAACACGATGTATCCGAATACTTTCAATTCAAAAGTATCCGGATACAAACAGTTAAAACTGTCATAAACATAGCCGTTTGTTGTCCTAACTGATATATATATATGTTCCAAATGATTTCAAAACATGAGACAACGTTCTTACAACATTCTAACACTTCTGAACTTTCTCCTAAACACGTTTTTACAAAATTCTCAAGTGTTCTTCATGAATCAATTGCATTTTCACATATGATCAAGAAGAACATTCAAGTGTTGCATTGAATTTTCACAAATACCCACTTCGATATACACTTGCATTCATTCTCATTGATCTAGATTTTGATTCAGTAAGTTGCTAATCCACACAAGAAAGGTGCAAGTACCATTGATCTTCATTGGAGTTGTTCATCCACACAACGAGGTGTAAAGTGCCAACAACAAGACATTGACAAACGCAAATTGGTGAAAGGTTTTCATCAAGTATACTTGAAGGTTTCAAGTGGAATTGAAGAAGGTTTCTTCAAGCACAAGGTTCGCTGTGATTCGAGGAATTGTTTGCGAAGACACAAGTTCCAAAGAGGTTCTTTGGAGGGACTAGTCTAAGGGAAAGGTTTTCTCTTACACTACTTGTACTTATAATTCTTGTTCATAGTGAAGCAAATCTCCCATCTCAGAGAGGGAGGACTGGATTAGCATTAGTGTTCGTTAACACACTAATGTGAACCAGGATAAAATCCTTGTGTTCGCTTCTCTTTCATTATCTCTTTACAATTCCGCGCGCTTAATTTTCATATATTTAAGTATATGCGTTTTATATGTTTTTACTCTGATTATTTTAAAGGCCTTAGTAAGCGATAAATTTTTAATTGGTGAAGATTCGTACTCTTCGCCTATTCACCTCCTTTATAGGGAATATTACTACCCGCTTGTTTTCCAACAAGTGGTATCAGAGCTCGATCGGAAACGATCGAGCATAACTGCTTTTCCGTACGATCCTTAGTTTGGTAAACAATGGGTTCTAGTAATCCCTTCTGTGATGAAGGTTCTTCCATTAATCACCCCCCTATGTTTTCGGGCGAAGGTTACACCTATTGGAAGGTTATGATGAAAATCTTCATTGAAGCAATAGATGTAGAAATTTGGAATGCTATAGAAAATGGCCCTTTTGTACCACAACATAAGGTTAATGACTCTGTCCTTGATAAGCCCAAGGGGAGTTGGAATGATGATGATAAGAAAAAAGTAAGTTATGATTTGAAAGGAAAAAATATCATTACATCCGCTCTCTCGTATGATGAATTTTTTAGGGTCTCTCAGTGTACTAGTGCGAAAGAGATGTGGGACACTTTACAAGTGACTCATGAAGGTACTAGTGAAGTCAAAAGGGCTAGATTAAATGCCCTCATGCATGAATATGAACTGTTTAGAATGTTTCCCAATGAACCAATTTCAAATATGCAAAAACGGTTTACACATATTATAAATCATTTACTTGCTCTTGGCAAAACTTTTATTGATGGTGAAATTATTAACAAAGTTTTGAGATGTTTAGACAGACAGTGGCAGCCAAAGGTTACAGCAATAATGGAGTCAAAAGATCTAAGTGATATGGACCTAGCCACTTTGTTCGGAAAACTGCAAGAGCACGAAATGGAATTGGGAAGGCTAAAAATGCATGAAGATTCGGACATGTGCAAAAAGGATAAGGTTTCATTCAAGATGCTGCACACTCTTGAAGAATTATCCAATGATGAAAATTCAGATTCCGATATCGACGATGAGACCATGGAGCTTTTAGTTAGTAAATTCAGCAAGTTCTTTAAGAATAGACAACAAAGAAGTCAAAATGAAGGAACTTCAAGAAAAAAGTCTCCAAAGGACAAAATTCAATGTCACGAATGTAGTAATATAGGTCATGTGAAAATTGAATGTGCTGCATATCTCAAGAGAAAAGAGAATGACAAAAAGGAAAGCAAAGGATTCAAATCCAAGAAGGCTTATATTGTATGGAATTTGCCGGAAAATTCAGAGAAGCAAGATGCTAGCAGTTCAGATGAGGAGGAATTGGTTAATCACTTGTGCTTAATGGGAAAGTTTGATGAAGAAACTTCATCAAGCATAGAATCATCTGAGCCAATGAACTCCAAACGGGTAACATATTCTGACTTCGACTCTGATTCTGAAAATTCAACTTATAATGAACTATATGAATCTTATGTAGAAATGTATAAGGAATTAAGGAAGCTAGCTAAAATTAACATTGAAAGCAAGAGGATTATCTTGGAGTATGAGACTAAAATTTTAGAAATGCAAAAATTTATCGATGAACTTCAAATCCAAAATGAAACTCTTGATCTTATTTATTCAAATGCTTCTTGTGATTGTGAACTAAAAACTAATCATATTGCCGAATGTGAAAGTTGCAAGCATTTTGAAAAGGAAGTACACAATTTGAAAACTAAGCTTGCAAGCTTCACTAAAGGTGATATGCACTTAAACAATTTAATTGCCAATCAAAGAGGAAATACAAATAAAACTGGTTTGGGATATCGAAAATCTAAAAACTACAATTACAACAAGTTGGTATCATTTTCAAATGTCAATTACTCTAAAACACCAACTTGCCATTATTGTGGAACTTTTGGGCATACTTCAAATACTTGTAATATTAAACTTAAAGGTATTCCAAATGGTTCATTTGTATGGATTAAGAAAGGGTTTGATCCTAATGCTAATCAATTAGGTACCCAAGTTACCTAAAACATGCAAGGTATTTTTGGCTTAACATTAAGGGGGAGTGAGATCAAATGTTAAGGGGGAAAAGGTTTATAATTTTCTTGCCTATTTATATAACTCTCTTTTTGATTATGCCAAAAGGGGGAGAAGGTATGTTGTTGACTTTTGCAGGTTGATTGAAGCTTCTTATTATTATCCAATTATCTAATGCACATACTAAGGGGGAGCACAAATCAACAAAGTTTGTCATCATCAAAAAGGGGGAGATTGTTGAGAAAATGCCTAAGCATGGGTAGTTTTGATGATTACAAAGTGCAAGTCAAGGCAAAAGTCCACAACATTGAAGCTTAGACTCAAGTTAGTCAAAAAGGGATTCTTATAAACTTTTAATGTTAAATTTACTTTTCTTAGAGTTCCTTAGGTGCTTAATGGTTAAGTCTAAGTTAGAATGAAGCTAAATCATAATCTAAAGAAAAATAGTATGCATGTTAAATTACATCAAAAGTGGGTGATTTTCAAAAAATAAAAGAAAGTATTTTTTCAAAATGAAAATGAAAAGAAAGTGTTTTTCGAAATTAAAAGAAAGTGATTTTCAAAAATAAAAATAAAAATTATTAAGAAATTTTTTTTAAATGTTTTTGAAGTCAAGAAAGTATTTTCAAAAAAAAAATGAAAAAGTGTATCTGATCAAATGTATCCGGATACATCCAAAAGTATCCGGATACTTTTTTAAAACAACAGTCAAATTTTTGAAATCAAACACGATGTATCCGAATACTTTCAAAAGTATCCGGATACAAACAGTTAAAACTGTCATAAACATAGCCGTTTGCTGTCCTAACTGATATATATATGTTCCAAACGATTTCAAAACATGAGACAACGTTCTTACAACCTTCTAACACTTCTGAACTTTCTCCTAAACACGTTTTTACAGAATTCTCAAGTGTTCTTCATGAATCAATTGCATTTTCACATATGATCAAGAAGAACATTCAAGTGTTGCATTGAATTTTCACAAATACCCACTTTGATATACACTTGCATTCATTCTCATTGATCTAGATTTTGATTCAATACTAAAAGTGTTCTTAAGTAAGTTGCTAATCCACACAAGAAAGGTGCAAGTACCATTGATCTTCATTGGAGTCGTTCATCCACACAACGAGGTGTAAAGTGCCAACAACAAGACATTGACAAACGCAAATTGGTGAAAGGTTTTCATCAAGTATACTTGAAGGTTTCAAGTGGAATTGAAGAAGGTTTCTTCAAGCACAAGGTTCGCTGTGATTCGAGGAATTGTTTGCGAAGACACAAGTTCCAAAGAGGTTCTTTGGAGGGATTAGTCAAAGGGAAAGGTTTTCTCTTACACTACTTGTACTTACAATTCTTGTTCATAGTGAAGCAAATCTCCCATCTCAGAGAGGGAGGACTGGATTAGCATTAGTGTTCGTTAACACACTAATGTGAACCAAGATAAAATCCTTGTGTTCGCTTCTCTTTCATTATCTCTTTACAATTCCGCGCGCTTAATTTTCATATATTTAAGTATATGCGTTTTATATGTTTTTACTCTGATTATTTTAAAGGCCTTAGTAAGCGATAAATTTTTAATTGGTGAAGATTCGTACTCTTCGCCTATTCACCTCCTTTATAGGGAATATTACTACCCGCTTGTTTTCCAACAAACATTAATCTTGAAGAAGAAGAAGAAGGAGCAACTGAGAAGACAAAAAGTAGAGAAAAGTTCTCTCAAGATGAAGATAGGTTTTTGATTGAGGCATGGATAAACATTTCAAAGGATTCAATTGTTGGAGTAGATCAAAAGTCCGCTAGTTTTTGGGAAAGGATTGCGAGCAATTACAACCAGCACCGTGACGAGAAGTTTTCTATAAGGAGAGCACGCCAACTAAAATGTAGATGGCACAGGTTGAATAGTGCAACCCAAAAGTTTGTCGGATGCTACAAACAAGCTGTCGAAAAGAAGAAAAGTGGGAGCAATCATGATGACATAATGAAAAATGCATACAAGATTTATGCTCAAGACGAAGGCGGCAAAAAATTTGAGTATGAGCATGCTTGGCGTTTGTTCAAAGTTGAACCAAAATGGGCTGCAGGTATGTTTGAATGTTCTTCAAAAAGAACAAAGGTTTCTGTTGCTGGTGCATATTTGTCATCCTCTAACCCACCAACACCAACAAGTTCCGAGTACAACCCAACATCGCCTATTTTGGAACGTCCGATTGGGCAAAAAGCTGCCAAAAGAAAGGCGAAAGCAAAGCAAGGTCAAAGTTCGAATGCAAACGATGTTGCGGAATTCAATGTGATTTTTCACAAAAAAGTTGAAACCATGACAGATTTTAATCGTGCATTAGATGAGATGGTAAAGGTGGAGCAAGAAAAGATTAAGATAGATGCAGATAGGATGAAGATGGAGGCGAATAAGATGAAGATGGATGCGGATAGGTTGAAGATAAATGATTTGCTAATCCTCACCAAAGATACATCCGATATGAGTGAGAGACAACTAAGAGATCATGAGGTGTTGTGCAACTTCATTAGGGAGAAATATGACTTAGTTTAGTATCAACTTGATTAGGGAGAAATGTGGCTTAGTTTAGTATCAACTTTATTAGTATCTTCAATTATGTTTCATGAATTATGAATTATAAATTATGTATTATCATCTTAGTTTATGTTTTTTGAATTATGAATTATAAATTATGTATTATCATCTTCAATTATGTTTTATGAATGATGAATTATAAATTATGGATTATCATCTTCAATTATGTTTTATAAATTACGATTTATGAAACTAGCCGTTATAAACTAGCCGTTATGAAACTAGCCGTTAAAAACTAGCCGTTATAAACTAGTTGTTATAAACTAGCCGTTAAAAACTAGCCGTTAAAAACAAGTCTATATATACTCCAAGTCACTCTAATTCTTCTATCATCTTTCAACTTTCATCTTTCCAAAATTCTTCTTTCATCTATCAAGTTATTGTTTCATCTTTCTTCTTTCTAATTCTTCTAATGGACCCTTCAGATCCTTTCAACTTTCACAAAATTCTCAAATGGCATATTGACAATGTTATTAACGACAATAGTGAAGAGGAAATGATGAGGATTATTATTGAAAGGCAAAGAGAGGAACAAGCTAGTAGCTCTACTAGGCGTACAGGAAAAAGAAGGCACATAGAGAAGAACCGTGAAGAAGGACATACAAGATTGTTTAACGATTATTTCTCTGAACATCCGGTATACACGGATGAACAGTTTCGCCGAAGGTTCCGAATGCACAAGCATGTTTTTCTTCGCATTGTACAAGCCCTTGGTGAACATGATGAGTATTTTCAAATGAGGGTGGATGTACGTGGCAGACAAAGTCTTTCACCACTTCAGAAATGCACTTCTGCTATTCGTATGTTGGCATATAAATCATCTGCTGACAGCCTTGATGATTATGTCAGAATGGGGGAGAGCACTTCAGTGGAATGCTTAGAGAAATTTACAAGCGGTGTGATCAAGATATTTGGGGAAGAATATCTGAGGAGGCCTACAATTGATGACATTCAACGCTTGTTGCAAATTGGGAGGGATCGTGGTTTTCCAGGTATGTTGGGCAGCATAGATTGTATGCATTGGGAGTGGAAAAATTGTCCAGTTGCATGCAAAGGTCAATTTTGTCGAGGTGATCATGGGAATCCTACAGTTATGCTTGAAGCAGTGGCATCAAAGGACTTGTGGATTTGGCATGCATTCTTTGGGGTTGCTGGTTCAAACAACGACATTAATGTGCTGAATCAATCACCCGTCTTTAACGATATTCTACATGGCCGAGCTCCAGAGGTGAAGTACACTGTTAACGAAACTGAATACAATTTGGGGTATTATTTAGCAGACGACATTTATCCGGAATGGGCTATATTTGTCAAGAGCATCCCAATGCCACAAGGAGAGAAGAGACAATTTTTTGCCAAACAGCAAGAAGGTGCTAGAAAGGATATCGAGCGAGCATTTGGAGTACTCCAAGCTCGATTCACAATCGTACGTTACCCAGCTCGACAATGGCAATTAGATTCACTTGCGCGTATAATATATGTGTGTATCATATTACATAATATGACTGTCGAAGATGAACGAGACACATATGGTGGTAATTTCGATTATTCTGATGTTGGTAACGACACGGTGGAAGAATCTAATAACGCTCGTGGCCCTGATATTCAAGATTACCTGCAAAGGAGATTTGTTGTTAGTGATAGAGTAACCCATCACCAACTTCAAGCCGATTTAGTGGAACATGTTTGGGAGCACCACAGGCGTATGAACGACCAAAATTGAAATTTCATTATATGTAATTTTTTTATTTTTCATTTTAATTAATGTATTTTTTTAATTATTTTTTTTATGTATTTTAGTAATTTTAAATTATTGTTGTTGAATTATTGGTATTAATTGAATGACATTTTAATTTTTATTATAATATGTAATATTTAAATAATATGTAAAAAGTAATGTGGGGTAGGGTGGGGTCCATTCAAGAACCATGGTTGGGTTCTTAGGGTTGGAGCAAATTTGGAGTTGGGTTGCTTAGGATATGGGGAAGTGTGAGATAATATAAAAAATGATGTGGGGACCACCCAAGAACCCACTTTGGGTTCTTGGGTTGGAGATGCTCTTAGTATCCCGTATTAAAGAACTTTCCTCTCAGCTTGATCAGACAACTTCTGAGTTAGAGCGTCTTGACAAGGAGATTAGTGACTTAGCCGCCCGGAAGCACTCCTATGAAGAAGTTTGCAGGAATACCTCTTTGAATTCCCTCTTTAGCATTTAGGCGCTATTTTCACTGCATATGCTGCTACTTTTGTCATTCTACTCTTTAGATCATGGTTTCGGTTACTGCTTTTCTTTGGCTCCACGTTTTGTATGACTTTAATTGAATTTGACTCTTGTTGCCTTTATCACTATTAGACTTTGCCGTTGGATCTTGATTCCTTGTATGAATTGACTTTATCAACTTCTTGACATTTCTTGACTCTCGTTAGCATTGGGCGTGTTGAGATAGGCTGCATGAACTTTTGATGCTTCTTCAGGTGCTTTACATACGCGCACTTTTGCTTATGAAGTGTTATTACTGCATGCTTTCCTTTCTTTCATGCACAGATATGCATTTTTTTTTAACAGCGGCCCCTCATGTCATTGGTGCCAAAACTTTTTCTTCAGGGTGCACGTTGGGCATGCTCTTTCTCTTCTTTTTTTTGAACAATGGCCCCTCATGTCATTGGTGCCAAGATTTTTTCTCAGGGTGCACGTTGGGCACGCTCTTTCTCTTTTTTTTTTTTGAACAATGACCCCTCATGTCATTGGTGCCAAGATTTTTTCTCAGGGTGCACGTTGGGCACGCTCTTTCTCTTTTTTTTTTGAACAATGGCCCCTCATGTCATTGGTGCCAAGATTTTTTCTCAGGGTGCACGTTGGGCACATTCTACAGGTTTTGCCGCTTTGGGCCTTTTCCTTCAGTTGTCACTTTGGACTTTTCAGTTTGCCACTTTTGGGCTTTATTTATAAACTAACGGATCGCCTTGGATCTTTCGTTAGCCAACCTCTTTTTCTACAGATTTTTCCGCCCGCGTTTAAGACTAGCGCCCTTGTTTCCCGGGACCTTTACTTGCCTCGCGATATGGCGTACTTCGCCCGCGTTTGATCCCGGAAATTTGTTTTCAGAGAGGTCTATCCGGGTGTCGCGATAAGGCGTTTTGTGCCCGCGGTACGGTCCAACATTGTTCATTCTTTTCTTTTTTCTTTTTCTTCTTCTCTTCTTTTTTCTTTTTTTTTTTTGAAGTGTTGAACCTTGCGTTCTGGCATTATTGACCTTGTTTGAGGGGGTTTTGATGCAGCAATACCTCATGTCATCAGTGCCTCTTCAGGCTTTACTATTAGCACCTCTTGTCATAGGCCCTGCCTTGCTTCTAATTGATTGCTTGATTGCTTATGCTTCGTAACACCTCTTGTCATCGGTGCTACTTTTCTTTCTGCTTTTCTTGATATTATCAATCTGTAAACACTTGTATTTCTAGATTGCTCTGGCTTCTTGACTTTGTGCTTATGCTCGCTTTCGCATAGTCTGTTCGTACGGATGAGCTCAGATGCGCCTTGCTTCAGAGGCTTGTTATTACTATAGATTTCTGCGTTAGGGTGCTTTGGCTTGCTCATGAGAGCAGACTGGGTTGAATTCTTGATTTTAACAAGTATACTGAATTCGTCTTTGTTTCTGAACAGTTCTCTGCTCCGATTGCTTGCATGCCTTTTGGCCCGCTTTCGTGTTGCACCTTGCTCTTGCTTACGATTTCATGCTTCAGTGTTTAAGTGTGCCTTTGAGTGACATACTTTCTGGATCTTGCATCTGTATCGGTTGTCACAAAACTTGCATTCACCCTTCGCGTTGCATGTATGCCTTTTGTGCACGCCTTGCAGTTGTACGCCTTGCAGTTATACGCCTTCGCAATTGTGATCACAGCCGCCTTTAAGGTTCGCTTTTGACTTCTGGCTGGCTGTTTTGCTTGGAAATGTCTTCTGCTTCATCCTTATTTACTCTTGGGTTTAGTTGTGTCAGCCTTCGCATATGTGCTTGTTCTTTAATTACTTCTCTTGCACGCTTTTGTTTTGAAGTCGCCTTCATTGTCAGCTTTGATTGCAGCTTCTTGGTATATCTTTGTTTTTGGCCAGTTATCAGCGACCTCCTATTTTTCTTCAGGATTTCTAGCTTTAACACCGTTTCTCTCCTCCTTCTCTTTTTTTGTTTTCTCTTTTTTTTTTTCTGTTGTTGTTTGTTTTTTTTTTGTGCGCCTTCTTTTGAGGTCGCTCTTGGACCTGCATACTTTCTTCTTCATTTCTTTCCTTCGGGACTGAACCACGCACGCCTTTAGAAGGACAATTCTGGGCAGGGCGCCGTCTTCTAATCTTTTGCTTGATCTCGATTTGCTTGATCATCGCCGATCTTTCTATTTGCACTGGGCCGCTTTTTCTCGAAACTTTGCTCTTGTTTCATTATTTGCTCCGGGATACTTCACCTCTGTTCGCCTTCTTACCGGGCGAGAGCGTTTTCTGTTTTAAACAGCTCAGGTGCTTATTGTCTACGGTGAAGGAAACGATCCTCCCAAGGCAATGAATATCTTGGCAAGACCTGTCCAATCATGTCTTGAGAACGTGTCCAAGGCTTCCCGAATGTGAGAAAGCTATCACTTATTGTCCCTACATAAATAGCTTTCATCTTTTGGATATTTTCATGCTAGGCATGTCCGTTTTATTAGTTGTATCTATTAGATCATGTATAAAATTAATTATGCATCATTATGTAACATTGCCAATATCACGTTTTCATGTAATGCTTTTCTGAAGCACGCCTTTTCGACATCTAATCATACAGGTTGTAACATTAAACATTGTGTCCGTATGTTAGAATCATGGAAAACAGTTCATTTACATCATGTAATGGTTGAGCCAAGAACAATTAATCAATTTATAACATGAATGACTAGCACGATACACTGATTTCAGTTCTACGACAAAATATTCACGTGTGCAGAGTCATTCACTTATTGCTTTTCTAGTCAAACACCTTACATATACCAGAGCGACATCATGCATGATCACGACATGCATAGTCTAAAAATCAAACCATACACATATCATGTCATACCACGGCGACGCCGTCCAAGGTTGTCATGATGCATTCAAAAGCTAGCAGGGTAACAAGTATGCGCATATTGTGATTATTTCCTTGGCCTCACACAAAATAGTTTGTATGTGATCGGACACAATATATCATCAGATTTATTTTTATTGTAATCAAATTCATGGAAAGACTCACTAGCATACAAATGCTAAAATTAGACCGAGCCAAAGATTGTGTGTACTTAGCTTATAGTGCAGATGACGTGAGGCACTTTTACATTTAAGCTTTCTGGTTGCGCCTTTGCTCCCGAGTTTCTACTTTCCGCAACATGGAGCCTTCCTTAGTGAGAGCGTACCTTCGCCCTTCTTCGGTTGCGTGACCGCCTGGTGGCCTTCTGTGGGCACGCCTTCTGGGGAGTTGCCCCCTGGGGAGCAGACCGCCTTTCAAGAAGGTCGTTTTTCATCTAAGAGACGACCTCCTTGTTACATCGCTTCTTCAGTTGAGGGTTGTCGATGACAGTGGAACGCCTTCAGGAGCTATCTTTCGGAAAGTGCTTCCAGGGACATTTCCTTCATCGTTCGGAGCCACAACTTCCCCAGTGGAGTCGCCAAATTGTTTTAGATCTTTTTATTGCAAAAGATGGTGATTATTCAGAGATTACAGGGGGTTCGTAAACTTAATGAAGTTTGGCTCCGGTGATGTGGAAATGCTGATATTATTTCTACAAACAGGGGGGTGCGCCTTTGATTGGCCCAGTTTTGTGGGGGTGCCCATTACAAGTGTACAAATACTACAGATGATATAAATAGATGGGCGCTATCAGTATTGCTTCTACTGTTGTGCGGTGCGCTCTTGGCAGTCTAGTTTTACGGGAGCGTCCTCTGTATCAAATATACAAGTCACAGCTACGACCCTAGGGGTGGTGACGCGGTTGCAACGTTGACTGTAAAGTGTTTGCTCTGATGTCCGCCCTGGCTTCCGCCCCTTCTTTTGTTCACCTTTCTCGCCATTGTTCCTTCAGATGTTCCTTCTCTAAGTTTTAGAGAATAGAACTGGTGTTTTCCCCGTGTTTGGTGTTTCATGGAGTTGACCGAGTTGGTTTCCTTCCTCTAGTTGGTTCAGTTGCTTCAGATGAGTTTGCGGAGGACGGAAGGCATGCACTCTGCTGCTCGCCTTCGGGACCTCCTTGTTCTTAAGTATTCTTCTCTTTCTCTTGTGTTCTTCCTCCAAGTTGCAGAGGAGGGAGCTTGCGTTCTACTCCGGTGTATTGTTACTGGGATGATGGCTGGAGGTGTGCGCTTTCTAGTGCATCTCCCTCTTCTGTGTTTCTCTCGAATTTTTGGTTCCAGAACTCTTGGAGGAACCGTATTTCATGTGTTTCTGGTTGCTTTTGTTGCTCTTCTGAGTTGATCACCCTTTTTTTTGGTGATGTCCATGGAGGACGGAGCCTCCTCTTTTTATAGTGTGCCCTTTGCCCACTGGTCCTTGCTTCTTCTCACTTTATCCATTGGTCCATGGCACTTTTCCACCTTGGTCGCTGCATATTCCTTCTTTATCAGGTCCCTTTTGTTTGTTTCCTCCTTTTGGATTTATCATTTAATGGCTGCAGGAGGAGAGGGGTGCAAGTCTTGCCATTCTTGGCTTTGCCTTGGGAAGGGCTGAATGAAGTAAGCAAAGATTCCTTTGGACAGCTAGCTACCCTCGTCTGGGTGTGTGTGTGCGCCCTGGGCTGGGTGCGCCTTTACTCGTAGCTTTGGTGCTTCTGACGCCTTCTTTCTCGCCATAGTTATTTTCTTGAGTTTTGCGACTACTGCAATGTTGCTGGTCATTCTCGCTTTCTCTCTTGGCTGCGTTAATGAGATGCTTCATATTTCTTCGGGAAGGCGTACAAAGGAGGACGCCCTTGCACTGCAGGTGCCTGTCACATGCTTCTTCTAACTCATTATTTGTTTGGTAGTTTTAGCTTCTATGATGAATTTGGGCCTTGTCATGCAATTGGGCCTTGTTAATGGACCACTCATTTGTTAATCTTAATAATGGTAACAAACTTAATCCGTGGGCGGTCGGAAAGCAGTACATCGGTACCACACCATGGGTGGGGTGTTTTAGCATGAAATAATAATCATGAGTTATTATTATGCATGGAAGTTATATATATATATATATATATATATATGTATATGTTATGTCCACCATATAAGATTTTTTTTTAAAAAAAATCACGTTCATCAAAAAAGATATTGTTAATAGCATTATAAATGATATTCGTTAGATAAACTTTTTTAAAATAGCCATTGTATTTCTATGACAGGATATTTTCCATAGAAATGTTTGAGGTTGGAGTTTGTGGATAAATAATTTGTTTTAAGCCATGTTTTCCTATATTTGTAATTAGTTTTGACCATGACGCAACATATGAAGAACTATAAAGATCTTCCGACTATTTCAAAGCGGAAATAGTTAAAAAAAAAGACTAAAAAATGATTTTCTCCTTTAACTAAGTGGAATAATTTCTTTATTTATTTCTGTCTTGTTTAAATCGAAAATGATTTTTCGCCTTATTAAAATCGGTAAAATAAGGATAGCTTCGTCCACAATAAACACGAATGGGGGCAAAAGGTAAAAGGTAAAGCCAAAAAGCAAAGGTCAAATTTTTTTACTTAAAATGGTCCTATAAGAAGGGATGGAGGGAGTATAATCGTATCAATCATCCTAAAATTTTTCCCCAATTCTGCATGTATGTGTGGAAAAAAATAAAAATCTTTGTATAATCTCTATTATACCCCTCTGACTCTCTCTTCTTATCTTGGTCATCTTTCGCATTTCATTTCCCATTATTTTCAAACACTTTCAGGTTCTTCCTCTTCTTTCTTTCTTTCAATTTTCCGTTTCATTTCATTTCCATTTCCTTGTCATTTCATTTCTATTCTGAATCGAAGCTAGGTTTTCGATTTTATTTCCCTTATTTCAATTTTTTTCTACGTTTCGATTTTCCAGATCTGCATCTTCTACTTCTATTTTTATACGCCATCTTCTCCCCTTCAATTTGTAATCACTATTTTATTTTTTCAATTTTGGATTTAATTTGTTGTGATTATTCTAATTTCCTATGCTAGATTTAGATTTATGCTTTGCGCATCTTCGTTCCGAGGACTTGTTTGTTTGATTGCTAGGAAAATTCGAGAAACAGATTGATTGTGGAATTTTGCAACATTTACAGCCAGTTTGATAAGGCTTTAAAAAATTTATTTTTGCATTTTTTTTTAAGAAGCTGAAAAATATAGATTCTTTGAAAAGCTGAATTTCAGCTTTTTTTTGGCAGCTTCTTCCTTTTTAAAAGGCCAAGTACACTTGCAAGTGGTTTTTTTTTTTATCATCAAAATAATAACTTTTTTGGCGAAACAAAAAAGGGTGTACAAATTGGCCCTCTTTGAATGAATGAAAGATTGGAGGATAATTGATGAAAATGGCAACATGTAGGGCCTGCTTGTTTAGGCTTAAAAAAATTGATTACACAGAAGTGATTTTTGGAAAAAGTAATTTTTCGCCTGAATAACATAGCATTGCAAAGAAGTTGATTTTTTGCTTTATTTGCAGCTTTTTTTTTTTTCAAAAGTCCAACCAAACAAATGTGCAGTTTCGGAACTGGTTTATCTTTTGTTTTTTTAAGAAAATCAAAATAATAACATTTTGTTTGAGAAAGAAAAAGCTTAAACAAATGTGCCTTTGACCTTTGTGTTTCATATCTTAACGGTTTTTTAAAAATGAATTTACATTTGCAGGATAAGTTTTGAAATCAACAAAAATGGCGGCTGCAGATTCTTCTCGTGAGGAAAATGTTTACCTGGCAAAGTTGGCAGAGCAAGCGGAGCGTTATGAGGAGATGGTGGAGTTCATGGAGAAGGTTGCTAAGACAGGTGATGGTGAAGAATTAACTGTGGAGGAGAGGAATCTGCTCTCAGTAGCTTACAAGAATGTGATTGGTGCTAGGAGAGCTTCATGGAGGATCATCTCATCCATTGAGCAGAAGGAAGAGAGTAGGGGCAATGAGGACCATGTTTCTATCATTAAAGAGTATAGGGGAAAGATTGAGGCCGAGCTAAGCAAGATCTGTGATGGGATCTTGAGTCTCCTTGAGTCTAATCTCGTCCCATCGGCTACATCTGCGGAGTCTAAAGTGTTTTACCTTAAGATGAAGGGTGATTACCATAGGTACCTTGCTGAGTTTAAGACTGGAGCGGAGAGAAAAGAAGCTGCTGAGAGTACTTTGTTAGCTTACAAGTCAGCTCAGGTATATTACTGCAATAGTGAGTGAGGTAGTTTATGAATCTTAATGTTTTCGTGGAATATTTGTAGTAGTTTCTGACCTCGAAATGTTTGTTTCTTTTATCCAGGATATTGCTCTTGCTGATCTTGCCCCGACTCACCCGATAAGGCTGGGTCTTGCGCTCAACTTTTCTGTGTTTTATTATGAAATCCTTAACTCACCAGATCGTGCTTGTAATCTTGCCAAGCAGGTATCCTTACTTGTGATGATTTAAAGGCTGATTTTTTTGTTGTGTTGGTAGTATATTTCAATGCATGATGGAGAAATTCTTGTATTTAAGATTGTAAGTGTGTTAGAGTATAGAACTCAGTCTTTGATGACAGTATAGTGTGAACTGATTTTTTATCAGCTGATGGGACTCTAGATCTCTCTTATCTAGCATCACAGGAATATATTGTGTCCCAACACTTTTGCATTGAAAAGTCAGTTTTTGAACAAAACTAATGAATATTGCTTGCAAAGCCTCAAATGATTCATACAGAAATGTATTATATCAAATGAAGGCAATTAGTTTTAGCAATTTTTGCTGTAGAATACTGTTGTAATTGTTTTTTATTCGAGAGATTGGGCTTAGCATTGTGATACTGATTTTATTTTCGTTCATTCCTTGGTCAATATACCCTTTTCTTATATAAGAAGGTCAATGTATTATGTTGTTTACTTAGTACCTCCCATGTCATGTTGAGATGAGTCTATTGACTCTAAACTTTGCACCGTTCTTACATGGTGTGTTATTTTCTTTCATTTACCTATTGTCCCTTTTCTTCTCTTTAGTGATTTGTAAAGAAATGCTTAAATTTGGCAGGCATTTGACGAGGCAATCTCTGAGCTTGACACACTGGGTGAAGAGTCATACAAGGACAGCACATTGATCATGCAACTTCTCCGAGACAATCTGACTTTGTGGACATCTGACATAACGGTCCTTCTCTCCTCCCTTCTTTGTGTTCTGCGTGCATGTGTGTGTGTATATATACTACATATTTCTTGATTTGTGTTCAACAGTAGTCTTTGAGAGCAGAATTCTTTGCTGCACATTGTTTAATCAATTAATTCTATTTTTTATTCCTGATGTCTGAACAAAATTATATTCAAGTGACAAACCAATTTAAACTGAACGCTTATGACATGATCTAAACTTTTTTTCTTTTTGGGGTTAGAACCAAGCTTGTTTCTTGAAAGGAAATTTGAAACAAATTTTAAACTTGTTTGGATGTACAAATGTGCATTTGTCCAAGTACTAAATGCTTTTTCATTGGAGCATCAATTTTTTCTCAAGCTTTTGTTGTTTCCCTGTAGTGGTCTGGGTGTTAGACTCAGCCTTTGTTAATGGACTTGGTAAAAAAAAAATCCTTTAATGGCACAAAACAATTAGCATGTTTTCTTGCTGAAGGGGCAATCTATTAATATATGCTGATGCTTTCTGATGCCACTGATTTCCTTTACCCATATAGTATGTAGGTAGGACCTGTTGTTTTCCTATCTTCTCTCACTTCAAATTGATTTGATTTGAGGTTACATATGCTTTTCCGAAGTTTATTTGTTTTTTCCTAAAATGGAATTACCTCGTAATATTTCAGGATGATGCTGGAGATGAAATCAAGGAATCAACTAAGCAGCAATCAGGTGAAGGACAGCAGTAATGTGGTAGTGTGTGGCATTTGTGTGTTCTGTACTTTACCTTGGAAGATCCTTAATTTTTATATTCCATGTGTGTTGCCATAATAGGATTGTATTTATGGATTTGATGATTTTAAGTAATTTATATTGTTTCTATTCATCATGTAATTTTACGTGATGGCTTTGTTGACGAGAAGAATGTGCCTGGTTTATTTTTTCTAAGTTTGGATTGCCACAAGGGTTTTTCCAACTTATGTATCACATGCATAGGATTGGTAAATATTTAATTGAAGAAATAAGTTTTTATGGGGTAATGATACATATACTTAATAAATCAAATAATGATGTTTTAGCTTTTCAATATGTATAATAATATGAGCATTAGTGTTGTGATATATATATATATATATATATATATATATATATATATATATATATATATATATTGCAAATAGTGCGGTATGTTCTAACTCAATTGCATACATGTTGGGTACCCTTTGATTATTAACAAGTTTAAGCTTCTTTTTCTTCTTAGCAAAATATACTCCCTCCGTTCCTATTTCACTGTCTGTTTTTGGAGAAGTTTTTTGTTTCTTTTTATTTGTCCTTTTGATTATTTTAAAGTATAATAAATGTTACTTTTCATGTTTACTCCTATTTAATTGGGTATTGGTTTTCGTAAGTAGTGGAAGATAAATAATGATTATAGAAAGAGAAAGGGTATAGTGGGAAAAAATATAATTAATGTATTGGAAATCTAAGTAATGATTGCATTTCTTAAAGGGTGTGTTTTGTTTGAAATAGGACAGATAAATAAGAACACAGGGAGTAACAAATATAATGAGGAGAACTTGTTAGTAAAATATGATGCTGTTGTTTTTTTCTTCTTAAAATAATCTACACTATATTTCATCTATAATTTTTCTTATTGCATTCAAAAGCTTTGGTATTGCATTCTCACACAGCAACAAAAAATTAAGAGTTGTTGCCTCTGTGAGTGCTTCCTTCCGTGTAATTGGTTGTAAAAACATTGTATGGTATTCTATTTCATTCTTAATAGGATTTTCAACAACACTAGCTATATTTTCTTTTAAACTTTGGACCTCTAAACATGTGTTATTTTCACCCGGGTAATTCAGTAGGTGATTGACATTCATTTTGTTGTCGTACCCAAAGTCATTAATCATCGTATAAAATTCATGAATGCCTTCTTTTTTTTTGTGGTTGAGACAAGGTGGTGTCTGGATTTCACATTTTTTGTGGCCCAATTAATCCATCTCGGATCCGTGAACTCTGAGAGTCTTTGACTCAATGATATGGATCTTCCTCAGGAATTGTTGCCTCACTGGGACTCGAGCATTTGACCATGTAGTCCCTAAGCGTCCAACCAGTTTTCACTGGGTCAATCCATTTGGGTCCATGAATGCCTTCTTCAGTTGTAGTTCTTTCGCTTATATTGCTTGAGGCTACAAACTCTCTTTAAATTATTAAATTACTGTATTAATTTATCAATTAATTAATACTTCTTTAAATTAATAAAATTACGTAATCCCGATATTACTCCCTTCGATCCTTATTATAAGATTCTTTTGAGAAATTTTACGTCCATAAGGATGCACAAAATTAATAAACTTGAGTATGTTGTTTTTAAAATACTCTTTTGATAATCATTTGACATAATTGGTTCTCTTATTTGATTGGTTTAACCATTAAATTATTTATCTCTTACACTTCCCATTGCATAGTAAAACAAAAAATTAAATGTGAAGTTCTCTTTTTAATAAAAACTATATTCCCATGAAGGGGCAATTTTGGAAAAAAGTGGAAAAAAACCTTATAAATAGGACCAGAGTATTAATTTACAGAGGTTTTACAATAATTGTTATATTATTTGAAAAATCAAGATTCAAAATCAAGGGATTTAGTTTAATGACCCCCCAATTATTAGTTGACTCCCTTGTTAATGCGAAAAGTCAAAAATATCCTTAAAAAATTCAATAATAATAAACTACCCTTTCTTATTTAGTTCAATGGCTCTCTCGGGGGTCAGCGAGATTGTAATTTTACAATGCTTGCTGACCCCCAAGCTAGCTAGCTCTCTCGGGGGGTCAGAGAGCATTGTAAAATTACAAGCTCGCTGACTCCCGAGAGAGCTAGTGAGAAATCCTATTTTTAAAGCTAGCTCTCTCGGGGGTTAGAGAGCTTTGTAAAATTATTAGTTAGCTGACCCCCGAGAGAACCGTTGAACTAAATAAAGAAGGGTAGTTTATTATTTTTGAATTTTTTTAAAGATATTTTTGACTTTTCGCATTAACGGGGTCAAAAATCAAGGCCCAACTTCGAGTGGCATAATGGTCCATTTTGAAAAAGGAAAAAAAAGAAAAAAAAATGAACCGATACTACCCTAGTTGCTACTTGTCATTACTCACCCACCCGTTTGAAGAAAATCAGAAATGTTATGCTTCTTTTTCTCCACTCACTTAGACCGAAAGCGAAACCTTCTTCACTAATAATATCTTCTTCCTCGTTAACTCTCTCATTCTTCTTATCCTTTTCATCTTCTCCTTCGAGCGTCACCTCCACGCTCTCAATGGCCACCTCCGACGAATCTTCCCTCCGCAAAGCCCTCGCCGACAAGCAATCCGCCGTCGAAGCCCAAGGCAACGCCGTCAGAGGCCTCAAGTCCTCCTCCGCCGCCTCCAAGCCCGAAATCGACGCCGCGGTCGCAACCCTCAACGCGTTGAAGCTGGACAAGACGTCCATCGAGCGTCAGCTCCACGCGCTCATTTCCGACGGTAACGGTGGGGCGGTTAGCAGGGAAGCGTTCCGTCAAGCTGTGGTTAACACATTGGAACGGCGTTTGTTTTACATTCCGTCGTTTAAGATTTACAGAGGTGTCGCCGGCCTTTATGATTATGGTCCTCCTGGTTGCTCCGTTAAATCTAACGTTCTTGCGTTTTGGCGTCAGGTATGTCTGTTAATTCTGTTACAAGTAGTAGTTGAAATAATTTGGATTTTTATTATTATTATTATTATTATTATTATTATTATTATTTTTAATTTTGGTTTTAGGTAGGTTTCTAAATCGATGTAGCTATGTAGCTGACTCTGCCTAAGACAATAAGGATTCATGTATGTTTTGTTTTGATTAAGGGTCTGTTAGTTTGAGCTTTATTATTAATTAAAAAAAAAATTAGATTATTTGGATTTAAAAAAAAAAAATTAAAAAAAATCACGTATGACCTTGCATGTTTCTTTGATGGGCTTATGAAAGAAAGCAGAAGCTGCAATGGAGCTACTATATTTTTAAAGCTTGTCGAAAAATCACTTTTGTCAAAAGAACATTTGAAGAATCAGTTAAAAAAAAAAATCTGAGGCTTACACAGAAGGTGATTGTGTTTTGATAAAGAAATCTTTTATGACACTTGCAAACTTGTTTGGTTGGCCTTAAAAAGAGCAGAAGCTGCAAAAATGCGGAAATTCGGCTCATCTGAGAAGCTATATTTCAACTTCTCAAAAATTTACATTTGTAGAATCATTTTTTAAGCTTAGACAAAATTTCCAGGGAAAATTGCTTTTATTCCCTTAAAAATTTACTTGATGAGATTTTTTGGTTATACACTGTTTTGGACACCAAATAAGGTAATCTAAGCTTGGACTGAATTATTGAATAATGAATATTTTTGATGTATGCCAACTGCCAAGGCATATGCAGGTTGTGTTTGTTAAAATTATAAGTGGAATAATTGAAGTGATTTGACTTATTTGGGTAGATTTTTTTTGGATTGGTTTGTGCCAATTGCCAAATGCTAACAACCGTTTAAGGATTAATGCTGTATTTAATACATTGAAAATTCATAAGTTGTGTTTTGCAGTTAAAACTTCCCATCTTTTGATTCATTTACTTATTGTACTAGTTAGCAAGGCCCTTAGTTTATTTTGTGTTAGAATAGCTTAAAAACAAACAAAAAAAAAGTGATTTTCAAATTAAGCAAATCCAAACATGCACTAAGATTCTTGATTGATGGTGATACTGATACATGTTGAGATGGCCAACTATATATTTTGTTGACTGAGGGGATGTTGTTTTATGTTGTGCAGCATTTTGTTCTTGAGGAGAACATGTTGGAGGTTGACTGCCCATGTGTGACACCTGAAGTTGTCCTCAAGGCGTCAGGTCATGTGGATAAGTTTACTGACCTCATGGTTAAGGATGAGAAGACCGGAACATGTTACCGGGCTGATCACTTGCTCAAGGACTATTGCAATGAGAAGCTCCAGAAAGACCTATCAATTTCATCCGACAAGGCTGCAGAGCTTAAGCATTTGTTAGCAACCTTGGATGATCTTTCTGCTGAAGAACTTGGTGCAAAGATCAAGGAGTTTGGAATTGTGGCTCCAGACACCAAGAATCCACTATCTGATCCGTATCCTTTCAATTTGATGTTCCAGACATCTATTGGTCCATCTGGCTTGAGTCCTGGGTTAGTAACTTTTCTGTCCAAGTCAATAAATTTTTATCTGTGTGTTAATGTGAAAAGAGTAGATCTAAGCCATTAGATCATGCATGAATGGCCAATATTAAAATTAAAAGTCGCATGACATTTTAACTGATTTTTAATCTTGGCCATCCATGCATGGTTTAATGGCCCAAATTTGCTCTTCTCAAACAACACTGCTCTGACAAGATGTGCCCCTTTCTAGTCTTTATATGTACCCTTGTGTATATTTATATGTATCCTAACTTCTCTGGTCGACTCAATAAATTTTCATCTGTGTGTGTATATGTTGTGCTTGTATCTACAATGTTCTGCATTGATACTTCGGTGAAGTTATTTACCATTTGTTCCATCTGCTATTGCAGGTATATGCGTCCTGAAACTGCACAAGGCATATTTGTGAATTTCAGAGATTTGTACTATTACAATGGAAACAAGCTCCCATTTGCTGCAGCTCAAATCGGGCAGGCATTCAGAAATGAGGTCAGTAATTATGATCTTGTTTTGCTTCGTCAACACCTGTATGTTCTTGTTATTGATTTCTGAGGAACTGGCTTCCAATACGATAGGGCAATGCTCATTTCTGACTTGAGGTTGAATTTGGTTTTTGCATGTGTAGATATCTCCTCGCCAGGGCCTTCTCAGAGTCCGTGAATTTACACTGGCAGAAATTGAGCACTTTGTTGATCCAGATGATAAGTCTCATCCAAAATACTCAGAAGTTGCTGACTTAGAGTTTTTGATGTTTCCAAGGCATGAACAAGTGTCTGGCCAATCTGCAAAGAGAATCCGTCTCGGTGAAGCTGTTTCAAAGGTCAGTTTGAACTAAAAATCTATAATGGTTTCAAGCATTTTTGTTGTTTCCCCCTTAATCATTGTCCATCATTTATGACATTCTATGAATCTTTTTTAATTCTGATTTTTGGTCAGGGAATTGTCAACAATGAGACTCTTGGTTATTTCATCGGTAGAGTATATCTTTTCTTGACGCGCCTTGGTATAGATAAAGAGCGCTTACGATTTAGGCAACACCTTGCCAATGAGATGGCCCATTATGCCGCTGACTGTTGGGATGCTGAGATTGAGAGTTCGTATGGTTGGATTGAGTGCGTTGGTATTGCAGATAGATCTGCATATGATTTACGTGCACATTCGGTAACAAATCTACTCAACTGTATTCTTAGTTTTTACTTTAATAAACTAAGGTAGTGGAACTCTGTTCGATGAATTGTTTAATCAGTGTAATTCAAATTGGTTTCCTTACATCAGAATACTGTAGCTATAATACTTGAATTTGATAGCTAATGTTCACATATATATATATATATATATATATATATATATATATATTAATATATTATGGGGTAAAATACATTTACCTCCCTGAAGATTGGTTTCAGGTGTCTGGAGAACACATGTGATTAATTTAACAGAAAAGAATATTTTCTATGTAAAACCTATTCCTGTGTCGAGGTTAAGTGATAATAACCAAAAAACTTCCGGGGAGTAAGCTGAGAAATGGCTACATTTCAATGGTGTATTTTACCCTAAAATATATGATATCAAGTCGATTGAAGAAATTCGTCTTTTGTACTTATTATTATCATCTTGAGGTGTACCTCATTCTCATAATACTTTTTTATTTGATACCCTCAGGAGAAAAGTGGTATTCAGCTGGTAGCTCAGGAAAAGTTTTCAGAGCCTAAGGAAGTGGAGGTACTGTTCAATTTTAATGTTTTTTTTATAGGCAAATATTTTATTTTATTTTTTAAGGGGAGGAGGGAGAAAGTGCTATCACTGGGGTGTGAATTCACTATATATCTCGTAGCTCTACAACTTGAGTAGGCTTTTGGGGACAGAGGTACTGTTCAATGTTAATGGTGTTGATATATTGGTGGATATTCATGAAAAATGTTACTAGTGTTGATGGATGTCCATGATTGATACCTTTAACTTCATGTACAAACCTTAATAGTCGGGTCATCATTGCTTGACTTGGTTTGTATATGGTTTCAGAAATTGGTTATAACCCCAGTAAAGAAAGAGTTGGGGCTGGCATTCAAGGGGAGTCAGAAGAATGTGGTTGAAGCCCTTGAGGTAATTGATAGTGTAATTATTTTGGTGCTTACTACTTTGACTCTCTAAAAAGCTACTTGCATTACATTTGACATGAAATCCATTATGCAGGCAATGAATGAGAAAGAAGCTTTGGATGTGAAGGCTGCTTTGGAATCAAAAGGTGAGGTGGAGTTTGAGGTATGTACACTTGGGAAAACTCTGACTATTAAGAAGAACATGGTTAGCATTCAGAAGGAGAAAAAGAAAGAGCACCAGCGAGTTTTTACACCATCTGTGATTGAGCCATCCTTTGGAATCGGGCGGATAATTTATTGCCTCTTCGAGCACTCTTTCTACACGAGGCCAAGTAAAGGTGGAGATGAACAATTAAATGTGTTTCGCTTCCCACCACTTGTGGCTCCTATTAAGTGCACAGTTTTCCCTCTGGTTCAGAGACCGGAGTATGAAGAGGTTGCTAAAGTCATTTCCAAGTCATTAACTGCTGCTGGAATTTCGCATAAGATTGACATTACAGGTTAGTCGATATCTGTAATAAGTACATGCATGAAAACCAGACACTCAGCATGACACAACGTTCCAAAATCTAAAAATTGTAAGACATATAATACATACATATATATATATATATATATATATGCATATAAAAAAGATTTATAATTCATAATATTGTAGTTGCTTCACATCTAAAAATAATAATTTTAAATTGGAATCATGTTGTCATGTGTTGTACAAGTGTCGATATCGGACATGTATATTGTATACGATACTAAGACACAATTTTGGTGTAGTATCAATGTGTTCAGCACTAACAACACCAAAATGGTGTGTATGTGCTGTATAGGTCAATATAATAGTTCTCATCAACATTTAAAATTAAATATGAAATAAAATTTTGGAGGTTTACATTGGAGGAGCACAATTACTATAATGCTTGCGTGAATACATGTTAAAATTTTATGGTTATTGTTATTTTTTTATAAAATAAGAAATTAATTTGAGAAGAAATTTTTGGGGAATTTGGGGGGTTAAGAGTTCCTCCATACTAAAAAATAGGAAGTATACCAATTTCACTGCATGCCTACTAAGGAGTGCTAAGATTAATACCAAGATGGTTGACACAAAGACGTAAATGGTTGTGTAGGGGATTTATTGCTGCTTAAAAGGTTATATATATGGGAATTCTCACCTTATAGTACTCTGGTGTTTTGCTATATCCTTCTAAAATTTCCCCCTGTAAATCCTCCTACTAAATAAGGAGTTATTGATTGGCGAAGTAAATATATCCAATGTCTTGTGAAATATAAAAAGTATTCAGTATCTTCTCTGTTTAGTATTAGGACAATTTGTAGGAGGATTTAAAATTATTGAAAACGTTGATTCTAAATGTATCCAAAAGTTTGATTTCATAGTATAAAACATGATCACATCATCTGTTCTCTGGAGAAATTGGTGGCACTCTGTTCATTAGCTGCAGTTTTTCCTCCCTCTGTCTTGGCTTTTCTATTCAAATGTTTTTTTCTTGTTAAAATTGATTTAAAAATTAAACTGGTACTACTATTGCTATTTATCAATATAGAGATTTTATTGAAGAACCCAAGAATCAATCTGCATTCATTGTGAATTACAGAGTGACCTAGAGAAAAGATTACAGAAGAATAAAAAAGATAAACTGTAAAAACCTGAGGTTATTTCGAGAGAACCTCTCTCTCCCTAGTCCCCATTCTAACAAAGATAACTAACTACCCTTCAGCTATTGATAGCTGTAAACAAGCCTAGCTGTCCTTGATGACTGAGATTGGTTTATTATTGTTTTGTGCTGTACTGCTTGCTGTACATGCTCCTCTCCATCTATTCCTACTGTACACTCTCCCTAACCTATCACTCTATTCTGAAGATGTTGACATGTTTATGCCACTTTTGTTGTGATAATACAAAATGAGTAATGTAATTTTTTGGTTTATATCTTTTAAAAATGTAAACAGGTACGTCAATAGGAAAACGGTATGCCAGAACAGATGAACTTGGTGTGCCTTTTGCAATCACCGTAGATGGAACATCATCAGTGACCATTAGAGAGCGAGACAGCAAGGATCAAGTTCGCGTAGATGTTGAAAAGGCTGCCTCTGTTGTCAGGGAGGTAGCAGAAGGCCAGACAACATGGGCAGATGTTTGGTCAACATTTCCCCATCATTCCTCGGCCGCCACTGATGATTGAATTTTGATCATGTGATATCACCTGGTTGTGACCTGTTATAGTTTTCTGTTTCAAAAGATTGTGGTTTTTTTTGAGCAATGAATTGAAGTACTAAAGGGATACTACTAATTATCAATTATCAACTAGATACCCATTTCTTTTTTCTTTCTGTTCGGGTAATGTTTCTATGCTGCTGTTCAAAGACAACTCATAGGATATGTTATTTCACAGGTTTTAAGTTTGCATGATATATATATATATTTTTTTTGTGGATTCAGTTATGGAACTTCTATCCATAGCTGATGTCAATGAGTCTCAAAGGATGCGAAGATTCTAATGGTATTTTTATTTGTTTTTTCTGCTTTGAGGATTTTTAGCCTGGCTAAAGCCAGAAAAGAAAATGCAGATCCATTGGTTTTTGAAGTAATAAGTTTGACATTTCTCAATTCAGAGTTACTTTAATTCTCTTATTCTTGGTAACATTTTCCTATTACTCCTTCCGTGCAAAATGATTTTGTTACTAAATAATTGTCATTTTATAAAATTGAGTTAACATTTATTATTTTCACCGTCCTTATATAAGGCATTTTTGGTAGATTTTACGTTCATTAAGAAAGTTAATTTAGTTATTGATATTGGAAATGTGAATATTTGATATGTTCTTTTAGTATAGCAACTAAAATTAGAATGCCATAAAAGAAAGAAATTGCAAGGAAAATGAAGTAGATAATATAAAATTGTCAATAAACATTTAAACCAAATTCACTAAAAAATTTCATATCGTTGCAATTTAAACATGAAGTTGTGAATAGAAGCAAACTGAAATCATATATTTCATTCGTCTCATAAGGATGGTAAAAAATAACAAATTTTTGTCCCAAATTAAAGTTAAAATAATTAATGGAAAAACCTAGAAATTATAAATTTTGAATTATGATTGGTTGATCAATGCAAAATGCATTAAATTGCTTTATAATTATTTGATGTGTTAGACAAACAATTAAATTTATGTTTTCTTAATTTTTTTTTATAATTTTTTACTATCCTTATAAAATAGATGGAATATAATTCTTGGATTGGACCAAATTTCTTAATCTAAATTCACTAAACCAAGCCATATTTAATTTTTATTTTCGAATTGGCTATATATATATATATATATATATATATATATATATATATATATATATATATATATATATCATAAGTAACAACCCAAATTCATAGTGATTAACATCACCATCACCGGTTAGATAGATATAGGTTGTGGAATTGGTGTTGGTGGTGGATGATGGATGGCCCTTGAAATAAATGAGGAAGATGATAAAAAGAAAAAGATGAGACTTTATGCCTGCAGCTTTACTACTTAGTACAATTAAATATCAAACGAACGTATTGTTGGTTCCTTTGTTGAAAGGTTACGATTATGAAACCATCCCATTGTTTGTGTGTTTGTTTGTTTGTTTGTTTTTTTTTATTAGGAGAGGAGAAGAAGGAGAATGCTTGAACCAAGTTCAAAATGAATTTGGGTCTTTACTTTCCACGTCTTTCATTGGGCCCATTAATATGTCTCACTTTCTCTTCCTTTTATTTTAGCCCATACGTTATTATTTTGGTTGAATTATATCCATTTTTAGAAAAATTTGTCTATAGTATATTGTAAATGGAAAACGAGTTTTCCACTATGCAATTTGATACCGAATATAATCTTTATACTTCCTCACAAAGATGATAAAAAATGTTAAATTTTGTTGTTTAGAAGTCGCAAACCTTAAATTGTGATTAGTTCTTCTATGCAAAGATGCATTAAATTAGTTGTTTGATAATTAATTGATATGTTAGACAAATCATTAAATGCATGTCTCCTTAATTTTTTAAATTTTGAATTTTTTAACCATCCTTGTGGGACGGAGGGAGAATTGGAATTGTATAATCAATGATGTTAGGTATTTTTTCTTATTCTAAATAGATTTTTTTAAAGAAAAATGTGTTACATAAATAAAATAGTTTTTTGCTTAAAAAATTATTACATTTTATTGTAAACAATTAATTTTTCATAAAAAAAATTAATTTAATTTTACCTTATTATTGTTGATAAAAATGTACTTAGTACACTTAATTTGTGTTGGTGATAGAAACATCATTTGAGAGCATAAATGCCATTTTTGGTCTTAAAAAGAGTATTTTTATTAAAGAACCTAATGGTTTATTACATGTCATAAGTGTAATGTTGAATGTCAAAGAAAGAAGGGAGTTGAGTGTCATTTCTAAAACTAGGGAGTCTGCATCATTATGGCAATCATTTGATCGATAAAAAAAATGCAAAATAAAAGTTTTTGTTTTCTAAATTATTTTCGGATTTCAAATTGGTCTTAACATTTATTTTTTTTTTTTAAAAAAAAAATAGATCATTTTAACATATTTTTTGTTTATGGAAAACAAAGGGGTTCTGGTCATACTTTGAACAATAACATAAATTTATTCATTTTATCTTTTATTAACCATAACCCAACTTAAATTAAGCATTAATTTCAATCCCAAACCCTAGGTTTTTTATTTTCCCCCAATTCCACTACAAACCCTAACAGTCCCTAAGCTTAAAGAGTAGAAAATGACTTCTCCTTACCTTAGAGGAAGAGGAGACTTGACTGAAGCTTCAAAGCCTTAGGATCTACTGTTGATCTCCTTAAATTCCAACTCTCTTGAAACATTTCCACTTGCTTTGAGTTTTAGGGAGTGTGGGTAGTGAGGCTTTAGAGAGAGAAAGTGAGAAATGGGGTGAAAAAGATGAAGAGAAGAGAGAAGAGTGAGTGAGGATTGTGATTTGTGGGTTTAAACTCTTGGATTTTGGTTTAGAGGAGAAGGATAGGTGATTTTGGGAGGTTTGGGGGAGATGGGAAGATGAGGGGGTGGAAAATAAGGGGAAGCTCGAGCTCTCCTCTTAAGTAGCCATCGGATTTTCGTTTAAACGAAAATTCAAGGTCCGATCCCTGATTCATTTTCGCTTAAGCGAAAATGGCACACTTGTAACAATTTCAATGATGTGATTTTCGCTTAAGCGAAAAAGATCCCTCATCTTTCTGACCCATTTTCGCTTAAGTGAAAATCTCCAATTCAAAATTGTTGTTTTGGGCATTTTGGGATTCCCAACCCCACTTAATGATTTCCCCTACTACTTAACACCTATTTAAACCTATGAATCATTAAACACAATATCCAAACATCCAAATCAAATTTTCACATCATGAAAATATCAAAATAAGCTCAAACTACAAACATATATTCAAATAAAACCTAAACTGTTACACATCACAAATTTCTAACACCTCATAGCCCTTATTTGAACACACGACCATTGGGAAAACTTTTCAAATATACAAAAGTCCTTTTCTATCTCATGCATTTCTCACATTTATAAAACTCCATGATCATGAAATCACATAGGCCATAAACTGTATTATTCACATTCATTTCTTGTCCAAAGGAAATCATAAAGAGGCATCGTCATCTTAACAATCAATGAATATAATTGAACTCAACTCACCCACATATTCATAACTACACATATCATGTATGTGTATATATATATATAAAGAAAAACCTAGGCGTTACAAAGAACGCCAAGAGTTCGGTCGAGGAGGCGAAGAGACATGTTGACGAGGCCCTTCAGCTTGCTCGTTCAGAGTTGGCTGCCCGTGTTGACCTCAAAAAAGAAGTGTTGTCTTTAAAAGAAGATAAAAGCTCCAATCCCATGATTTAGCTCCAATCATATCAGTTCCAAATATTCTGGCTGAATATCAGGGATTGATATAATATCAATCATAATTGTATTCCTTATTTAGCTTAGCAGCAATATTTGTTCAGTCATGATTTAGTATATCAGGAATCTTGTAAAGTTCAAGCTAAAATACTCCCACCTTGCCACCATATAACTTCCATTAGCAATAGAACAACCTGGATGAAGCAATTTAAAAAGTTCGATAAATGGGAAATAAGTGGGGAACTTAGAAATATTTAAAGGAAAAAGCACTTTCGACACCAGTGAATCGAAACATATTTTCAATATGGGTGTGTCTGAAGTGTATTTTTTGTTTGTTTCCGACACCTTGAAGTCAGGAACTATTTAACGCTGATGGTATTTCAATCTTTTTCACGAAAAAATGGATGCCAAAAATTCGATTATGGGATAAAAATTAAAACTCTTAAACTAATTAAATCAAGGATATACAAAATTGATATGAACTCAGGCTATCACTTAAAGTAACACTTCTATCACTAGCTAAAGCACTCCTAGCTAAGTAGTCACAATGTGACCACAAACAAAAAGAAGTAAGACAAGAAGCAAAAAGAGAAATATCCCTTCAAACATATTGATGCAAAGGTGATGAGTACATTTGGAGCTCAATTCTTTTGATTTCCAAACAAGTCCTCTCAAGTTGCTAATCCATGAGTTTACCTCAATAAGCATAACAATCATTGAAAACTCATGACAATGGATGCTCTAAAGTTACCATGCCAATCTTGGATCACCATACCAGTACGACAAGTATTATACACAACAAGATTTGAATTGATCTTCCATTGCTCGGCATAGATTACATCCATTTATACATACAACCATGGTTGTCAAAAACTAGTGTTAATACTTAGAAACTTACGAATCTACGAATCTACATATGGAGAACGAGTTGAAATTAATGGAAACTCGGAGTGAAGTGACTTAGGTGGACTCGGGTGGATACTGGTAGACTCTTGTAAACTCGCGAGTTTATGGCCGAGTTAGCGAATTAGCATTCTTGAGCCTTAAACGTCCAATCTAAAATCGTTTTTCAATTTTTTTTTCAAAAAAAATCTTCTAAGTTATTTTTATCCTATTTGTTGCGCTTTTGAGGTAAAAAAAAAAACTCTTCAATCAGTCTCTTCTCCTTCTTATTCAAAAGCTTCTTCAATCTTCAGTTCTTTTCCTTCTATCGCATGTCCGCCCACTCCATACCCCACGCCCCACGCCTTTCTAACTTTGTCCCTTTATTTGGTAATTGTTTACTAACTTTCTCCCTTTATTCCTTTATTTTCGTTTTCCCTATTTTCTTCTTCGTTAAGCTGGTATTATAATCTAATGAATGCTTGATAGAAATCATTTTAAGTTTTAACTTTTAAACATAAATGCATTCTTCGTTTTTCAATTTTCAGTGTTACTTTGTTAGTGTTGTCTCTAAATCAAAACTCATTTACTTTGTCAATTCATTTACTTTGTCAATGTTTTTAAGTGTTACTCCCTCCGTCCCATTATCTTGGTAAAAAAATGCTAAAAAATTTGTCCCATATTAAAGTAAAAAAATAAATTAAAAATCTTAAAGATTGTATATTGTATCGATGATTGATAAGTAAGTAAAGAAAACATATTTAAATATTTTTTTTGGAGACAATATTGCAATATGTATTAATTGTAATGATATGAAAATTTGTATAATATCAATTTGTAATTAATGAATGAATAATGCATTATATTAAACAGATACTCTCTTATTTTCATTGACTTGTTTGACTTTTACCAAGATAATGGGACGGAGGGAGTACTTTAACTAAAGAACACTTGCTTAGAAATTGACAATTAATTTTCATTATTTTTTTTTGTTAAGCATTATTATGTTGAGTTTGAAATTAAAATTACACCGGATATGTTATTTTATTACTCCCTCCGTCCCATTATCTTGGTAAAAAAATGCTTAAAAATTTGTCCCATATTAACGTAAAAAAAATAAATGAAAAATCTTAAAGATTATATATTGTATCGATGATTTATAAGTAAGAAAGGAAAACACATTTAAAGATTTTTTTTGGAGACAATATTGCATTATGTATTAATTGTAATGATATGAAATTTTGTATAATATCAATTTGTAATTAATGAATGAATCATGCATTATATTAAACAGATACTCTCTTATTTTCATTGACTTGGTTGACTTTTACCAAGATAATGGGACGAAGGGAGTATGTTTTGAATTTGAAGTTTGAATATTGATGGATAAATTATTTCATATTACTTATTAGTATCAACAAATAATATCTTATCATATTTTGTTATTATGTTAAGTTTGAAATTATGAATATTGATTATTAATAGGTCACAAGTTATTAAAATATAGATGTAATTTTTTTATGTAAATTCGTACGAGTTTGCGAAACGAGTTTACGACTCGAGTTTACCTAGGCAAAACGAGTCTACATAGATTCTCGAATTTGACAACAATGCATACAACCATCCTCAAGACCCTGATTAGAGCCTACATCTTAGCATCAAGAAAAGCTTTGAGTTTCGTGCTAGCAGAGGATACAATTATGGTAGGCGACTAGCTTGTTTTCCTTGCCAAATCCTATTTCTTCCAAACCACCAAGCATGGAAATAATTTCCAGCATCTGGATGAATGAATTAATGTTCTCCAACCACACTGTGTTGTGAATATAGTCCCACCAAAGGAAGAACTCCAACCTACCACATCAAAATCAAGAAGCATACTCTATATGCTCTACCACATTCCTACATAAATAGCATCCATTCCCACATCAACACCTTTAGATTGCAAGCAAACTCATGGGAAGGATATGATATACCGAAAATAGTTTACCCGAAGACATTTTCAGCTAAACAAAGCACCAACACTCACATGTTGGCAGCTTAATTGGTATAGGGAACATGAAGCTAGAGGTACAGGGTTGGATCCCCACCAATGCTATCCACCCCAATTTTCCTTCCCCTATTCCCAACCCCTTTCCCTGGGAACTATTATTAGGGGCCATCTAGAGACCTCTCTAGGTGGGGGCCCTTCACCACGTCCCCAAGCTTTACCAAAAAAACAAACCAACACATCACAGTAAAATTTAAATATAAAAATAACAGATAAAGAAAAATTAATCAAGCAAGTAATAGCTATTAACAATTCTCAAATCTGTAATGAATAATAAACAACTAAACAGTTAAATTCCAACAAATGTTCCTAGAGGTCATAAGTTGAGCTTGAAATTGAATTTCATTCCTCAGCTGGAAGCTGGACTTGCCATCTTTTGGGAGGACAGGAGGAGTGAAGAACATGATTTTCTTTTTGTTTCCACAGCAAAGCCTCATTTTTTTGCCTTGGCAAATCTGAGGCAACGGTATTTTTCACCACTTACTGTAATTTCTAGAGCTCCATCTTGGTTATCTTGATTTGATGCTGTTCCCATTAAAACACTTTTCTCTTTCTCAAGATTGTCTCTCTCCATCTTCAGCCTTGCTTCTTGACGAGCAATCTCAGCCTGTAACATAAAATAATTGAGGGCACAGGAATATTTTTACTTACAAAAACTAGTAGGATGATGATAGGAAACATTATACGAATGCTAACTCAAATTTCCATCTTTTTTACAAAATGCAACAATATTTCTGCTTCACTGGAAAGTGATAATATAATAGAAAATTAGAAATCTTTATTATATATTTATATTATATGAGGAGGGATCCATTTACACCAAGTTAAATTACACCGACTCTTATGCTACTTATAACTTTTTATATAATATAAATTTAATCAAATCAATCATTGGATTGTAAGTTTCTATCTTGTAGAATCTAAACTCTTTTAGTTCTTCATTTATATAAGTCAAGATTAACATAATATATGCCTTTAATGTATATGAAAAATGGAGCTATTTGTTTATATATATCATTCTTACTTAGGTTGGGTTGGTTTTCAAAATGGTTAATCAGACCGGATCACCTTATGACTGTAGGCATCCCGGCAGTCAAAGTTCTTTGAAGCTACCTTGCTTAATACCCTTTCTGAAGGCCCCTCAAGCATGCAGCCCCAAGCGTCATGCCCTGACACTGTTGGTTGAGATGATCTTTCCAATCTGCTAGTAGGATGAAAGCCAAAAAGAACTTGTATTTTAACACAGGCACACTCACTAAACTGACTAAATGGCCTTAACAAGTTAGGCTTGAATATAAACGCTAAGCTTTTTAACCTACTAAAGGATCTCTATTGGATCGCTACGCTTCTCCGGGCCCTCTTGGCAACAGTGTTGTTTCCCATGGCCTGCCTTGATGAGTGGGGGAAGTAGCCAAATTAGGATATCACAACGGGGCAACTACAGCACAGGAAATTAAAGATCCTAAAAAACCAAGCTCTCATGATCACTCGTCTAGACCTCATGCTTTCTGAGGTAGTGAACATCTTATAATTCAATGCAAGAACACTGATTGCTCCATAAAAACCCCAAAGGCTTTGTGGGTTCAAAAAGTAACATAATTTCAACTTAAGATCTAATATTCAGGGCTAAGATTCCAGAGGCTAACTTAGTCACTGTTCAACTCTTGTATCCACTTATTATGTTGTTTATCTGTTTCTTGTAAACCAAAAAGCAACTATTTCAGTGCCACAAAATCAAAGCTTTATCTTGTAAACCTAAGTTTGTTCCACAAAATCAGCGCCATCACTCTAATTGAAAGCTTTATCATGTACCATGCAATTGGTACAAAATTTCAGGGTCTACAATGATTCTTTTATTCAGATTTGGATAGTTATAAAATCATTTATATATATAAATCATAGTGCCTAAAGGCCACTTTGTCTTATCTCATAGATTTCAGAACTGGTTCACTAAATTGCATCGATATTAAAAATCTCTGGAACCATCAAATGTCAAATTTAATCCACTGCATTTTCACTTTGCCAACGGTACACCTAAACAACAAAATCAGTATTCATTCACGGTCACAATATAATCATTTCTTAGTCAAGAGAGTCAAGTGACGAACAGGAACAAAGCGGTAAGATGAGAAACTCATCAAAGTAATGTAACCTAACAATTCAGAAATTAAAAAACTGCAGCATCTAGACCAAAAGAAGGTCAAGCACCATATCATAGATTCATGGTCTTGAGGATTCCCATCAAAAGTGAAATTAGCATTTCTATATTGCTTTCTCCTTTCTCCACTATATCAAAACCATTTTAAATTGCACCAGAGCTAGAACCTTGCAACAGCAGTATGAACTAATTTAGGTTCAACTTTTCTTAGTAGTATGAGCAAAACAAATCCAAAATGTTATTAAGAAGAGTTCAGAAGCAAAGCTAAGAGGTATAAGAGTATAAGAGCAGTGAATATTGTAAAGTAGGTTTTACTTGTAAACTAGGGTTAGTTAAGTTTCTAACTAACTGTGACAGCTGTTGACAGCTGTCACCTTTACCTAAACTCCTATATAAATCTATTCAGCTCATTGTAATAGCTAGGTAGTCAATCCCAAATAGCGTCGCGGAGCGGCCACCCCCTAAAATGGGATAGCGGGATAGCGGGTAGCAGGATGGCCGCTAATGAGACATATATGTAATGCTGAAAAATTAAATATTATGCTACACAGATACACATATTTGCTGAAAAATAAAACCCAAAATTTTGTAATATTTCAAAATTCAAATTCAAGCAAAAGAAGAGCAACAATCAACCATATCAAGTTTATGCCCTTAGACAAAAAGGGAATAGGATAAAGAATAGAAAAGGAAGAACAGTGAAGAAAGGACAAAACAAGAGTGATGCTTCTGCACGTATGAGTGGTAGTAGAACATGAACAAGAGTGATGAAAAAGGACAGAAGTCACAGAACAGGGAGAAGAAGAGTGATGAAAAAGAAGAAGATGAAAGAAGGAGTATGCTGCACGTTGAGAAGATCAACAGTGTGTTACATGTTGATCAAAGAGGAGAAGATGAAGTGTTTAGGAAGAAATAAGACACAAGGTTTTATATTTTTTTTGCTTACATAGTGTTGCACGTAATGCCTGTGTCTTTTGAGTTTCTTTTGATTTTTTTTTTTGGGTTGTAATCTGATTTGTATTGTATAGCCCAATTTTTTTGGTTGCAATCTGGTTTGCATTGTGAAACTGAAGCCCAATAACTTAGGCCCATTTCACTTTAAAAAATTAGGGCTTCCTTCTTTGTGTATCAGCCGCCGGGTCTGTTGGTGGGTTACGGGTCGGGTTTGCTGTTTTCGTAGGGAAATCCCTGTTGTGGGTGAGACGGCCGCAACAGAGCCGGGATTCGCGGCCGCGACCAATTTCTGGGAAGTTTCGCGTCGCAACCGCCGCCGCGCCGCGACGATTTTCCGCGATCGCGCCGCTCCTCTCCGCGATTGACTACTTAGTGTAATAGCTAGCTTTTCATTTCATCTAATAATAGAAAGAAGATTTGTTTCTCTTCTCTCTTCTTACTCTGTTTACAAGGGGAGACAGTCCAATTATTATTCAGTACGAATATAAGAGGCCCTGCTTAGTTGGGTAGGACTTAGACAGAGATGTTGCTTTCATTTATTATCGGAAAACAAAATTTAATTCTACTTCATTATAAATAATTTCTTTAAAAAAAAGCCTAAAAACAGTAAACAACAGAAAACCATACTCAGTGTGAGCAGGGTAATAGCCCAAAAGGTTGACATTTTCAACAAACAGAACAAATATACGTTGTTAGATTAATAAGATCACAGTTGTTCCAATGTTTATTATATTCTTCCTCTGCCCATCTAGGAAAGTATATGCAAAGTGCACATTAACCAGGGATAATTCTATCAAGCACTTGAGTTTGCAATAATGTTCATATAAGTATAAAACTCAATTCTTGAAATTCGTATCGAATTGCATGTTTTAATCTCAAAAAACCAAAGCAACTGAGAGCTAAGTTTTAAAATGCAAAAGTATTGGAGCACTTTATATAGCAAAATCCATTAAGAATATTAAGAATTTGAGAGAAATGGATACACACCTCACGACGAGAAAGCTCAGCCTTCCAAGCGGCTTCACGCTCAGCAACTTCACGCTCACGTTCTTCAATGTAACTTTGCATCTCTCTCTCCTTCATGATCCTATCCTGAATATCAGCATCTAATGCTTCCTTCAACTCTTCAACAAACTTGTCTACAACAGCCTTTATTCGGAGAGACATCCCGGCCCCCAACCTCTTGTACTAAAATCCCACACCTGACCACATCCAAAATAATATACATAGAGACTTTTGATTTTAGTTTATCGAATGAAACACAGTAAAGAATTACATTCAGCTTCTGATTTTAGGGTTTCTCTAATGTTTGTCCAAGGGCACATGTTAAGAAACCCATATTTAAGTCTGTATTAGAAATTGACAAATTTACAAAATTCATGAGCATTAATCGATTCCTAATACAGACTTACCCAATATGGGTTTTTTAATCACATTAGAAAAATACATAAATTAATAATAATATTAATATTAACCAATGTCCTAAGGGCATATTTTAGCATTTTCCTAATAAAGGTCTTGCTAGCAACTAGCAAGTACCCTATGTTAGGGTTACTAGAAGTAGTAAAACAATCACAAGTTAGCCTTAATCAGTCTCTCGAAAACCCAAAAATCACATCTTTCTATAACAATATACTAGTTTTAGTTTAGGGCAGTTGTTAGCATTTTCCAAAACACAGAGGATAGCAGGATGGCCGGCATTAGGATACTAAGGGAAACAATATAAGTAGTAATTTATACTATACGCATATAAATGCTCAAAAATAGAAAAATACACAAAATTAAAGATATATTCATAAGGGGTGTTCATGGACCAGTTTATGGTTAAAACTGGTCCAAAATTCAGTAAACTATATTAATTGGTTTGGAAATATAACCAAACTGGTTCTAAATTTGAATCTGGATCCAGGTCGGTTATGAACCAGTTCAACAACGGTTCATAGTGCAGATCGGTTTAAACCGGTTTTTAAAATGAAAACCGGTTTTAGGAAAAACTGGATCAAAAACCGGTTTTTTTAAATGGCTTTTTTTCAAAAATCCGGTTTTTTAAACGGTTTTTTGAACGTTTTTTTTTTCCCAAAAATCCAGTTTATAAAAAACGGATTTTTCAACAGTCCGGTTTTTTCCATAAAAAAAGCTGGTTTATAAAACCAGATTTTTCAAAAATCCGGTTTTTTCCATAAAAAACTGGTTTATAAAACCAGATTTTTCAAAACTGGTATTATTCATCAATTGACTACTAATATGCCATACTGCAAGATGCATAAATTCAGGACAGAATTAAGATTTAAACAGACGTAGGAAGAGTGAAAACAGATGCATTTTCATAAAGATTTCCATACTAAGCACATGTAAAACCTTGGTCCTTCTCCTGAACATAAGTATCAACCTTATGAAATCACTTTTTCTTCTGTTTCTAGTTTTCCAATGTAACCAAAAAAACCCTTAAGAAATCTGACACAGTAAGTCTCCTTACACCTAGTTGTAATGAAATCTGAAATCTGCAACATTCACTTAGTTGTAATGCTCCCTACACCTACAAGATCTTGCTCAACATGCAATCTTCCCCTGCATGTCAATAACAAATTTCAAATAGCTAAGTAGCTAATCAAAAAACAAGTCCTCTTTCTCTACAGAGCAATCATCTTGTAATCAATGCAATATGAATCGAAAAGAATAACAATCATGCTATACAAATTCTATTCCAATTTCACCAATTCATTGCACTTCAACAACAACTACAATTGAAATTAAAATCAAAAAGCATTCCATTGGAACAAAAGTTCTCCAACAAACCAATCATCTAGCATTCAATGCAAATAAGTAACAATCACCCAAAAATCAACATTTTCCTATGAACCTAATCAAATCGACAATAATCACTTTTCCTATGAACCTAATCAAATCGACAATAAGGAATCAAGAAATGCTACATTGCATGATGTAACACCAGCAATCAAGGCCCATTTGAATACAGAAGCTGCAACAGACCATAAAATTCATCTTAATATTATAAGCTACTCTTTACAGTGTCTCAAAAATATAGCATTTCTCATAATCATTTTTGCGGAATCACTTTTTTAAAATCCTAAGTAAACTGAGAATTTCTAAATTAAATCAGCATTTACAGAACAAAAATAATAAGCAGTTAAACGCACTAACGTTCAGTTATTGTGAGGATCTACATTTTCGACTTCTCAGTAAAAATCACATTTTCCCAAATCCCTTTTTTTAGTACCAAGGACTAATGAGTCGAAGGAATCAAGACCCATTTGAATTCACTTTTTCTAATTCTAAGCCACACTTTTCCACTTCTCAGGAAAAAAAATCACCTTTTTCCAAATCACATTTATAGAATCACATTATATTTTATAAACCTAAACAAACACTGAACTGAATAGTAATAAGGAATCAAGCAACGACCCATTTCAATTCACTTAACAAAAACACTAAATTCACAATCTTTAACAAAAAAAACATTTGAAAAAGCACAGAACTTTAACGACAACAAAAAAAAAAAGAAAAGAAAAGAGAACCCAAACAAACATGAACTGAATAATAAGGAATGATCAAGCAATGAACACGATGCAACAAAAAACAATCAAGACCCATTTCAATTCACTTAACAAAAATACTAAATTCAGAAACAGAACATAGGAGAATAATTTCCAAAAAGAACATAAGAAAGCAGCTTATGCTTATTAATAGTAGAGTTAAAACAATAGCAGCAGAGCAAAAAAGAATGTTGTTCGTTAGGTTATGAATATGAGTGCAGTATTTGTCAACAAGAGTCACAGACAGAGTGAGAGTGTATTCTTACATGTTCTTCTTCAGCTCCAAACCAAAACAAGTACTAATCAGCTACAAAATGAGGTTTTTCAACCTGGGTAGGGTCGAATCGAAGAGATTAGGGCTCAGAGAGTGAGAGAGACGAAGGAGATGAAAGTGTTTGAATGAAGGAGATCGATAGAGAGAGTCCGGGAATGAGTTTGGACCGGACTGGATATCCAAATTACTTACATTTGGTTTATCCGGTCCATTTAAAATTGGCCCTGTTCAGTTTTTTTAAGTTGGTTCAGTTCAGTTCAACCGAACCGGTTTTTTTTTAACACTCTCATAAGTAACTAGTTGGTTGACCGGGCTTCCGCATAGGACAGATTTTTTTTATTGACTAAGTTGTTTAGGATATGTAATTAAGACATTTCATGCACTTGCATATTATACCTAATACTCATTTCAATTCGAATTATAAGTCAAAATAATTAATTTTACACTTATTAAGTAGGTTAGTTAATTATATTTAATTTTCTTAAATTTATAAAAAGTAGAAATATTTTAAAAAAGTTGCATTTGGAATGAAACAAAAATTAACGTAATAAAGGGACAACACAAAAAATAAGTTGGGCATAATATTTATGGATTTAAATTTTAAAAAAATGGCCAGCATAGTAATGGACTTACAATTAGGGATGACAATGGGAGACTGCAGATGGGGATCCCTGCGAGGAACGCCCCGTTCGGGTACCCGAGTTTGGGGATTTTTCCCCAACGGCGGCAGGGATGGGGAGGATCTTTCCCCCGAACAGATTTTGAGGCGGGGAATGGGATTGGTTCCCCCCTCCCCGCGGGTTCCCTGTCCCCGACAATTTTACTTATATGTCCTTAAATATTTAGGCTTTATATAGTTAAAAAATATGTATTTTAGTAACTTCACATATATTATTATAATTATAATTATAATTATTATTATTAACGATTATTTTAACAATTTTTTTAAATTGAATCTCTTGAATTTTAACGATTATTTTTCTGTAGTGTACAAGTTTAAAAATGTTATTCGACGTTGTGAATTTTATAACAGGTGAAATTGAAGTTAGGTTCCCTGTGGGGATCCGTGAGACCCGTGTGGTGGTGGGGAATGGGGATGGGGGTTAATCAACCCCCGACATGGGTAATGGGGATGGGGATGGGGAATGAGAAAGATCTCCCCGAGTGTTCCCCGCCCCGTTGCCATCCCTACTTACAATGTGGCCTATGCGATGCACAGGGTGGTAACCTTTGGTTTTTGTTGATTGAAAGGTGGAAAAATATTAAATCCAAATTTAAATTCTGGCAATGATATTGTAATTGGAGTATAAAATTTTTTGTCCAAATTTTTGTTATAAGGCCGAAATAAGTCAAGATATAAGGCCGAAAGATTGATTATAACATTAAAATATAAATTCCAAGGCAAAAATTACATTATTGGTACGATCCACACCTAAAATATACATTAACATACCAGTTACAAGTACCTAGGAGTACGGTACGTGTACTGGTACCCAAGGTATACCTGGTACGAGCACGTCACTAGTTTAGGAGTACCCATGTTTCAGAGCTAACAAGTACCCTATGTTAGGGTTACTAGAAGTAGTAAAACAATCACAAGTTAACCTTAATCAGTATCTCAAAAACCCAAAAATCACATCTTTCTATAACAATATACTAGTTTTAGTTTAGGGCAGTTGTTAGCATTTTCCAAAACACAGAGGATAGCAGAATGGCCGGCATTAGGATAACAAGGGAAACAATATAAATAGTAATTTATACTATACCATATAAATGCTCAAAAATAGAAAAATACACACAATTAAAAATATATTCATGAGTAAAACCATCAACACCCCGATTAACTTATATTGAAAGGAATTCTTCACACTTTGCCCATGCCCCAATTCCTTTAATCAACATTCTTTTTTTCTTTGATCTTTTGGCTATAAAAATAAAACAATTTTTTTTTCTAATTTCACATTCAAACTGGAAATAAGTTTAGCATTTGTTTTTTGAGTTATATTATTTGCATGTATGAGTAGATTTTTAATGAGTGGCTTGCCTTCCCTGTTTTGTGTGAAGCTTGATCCGAACTCTAGAATATTTAGAATATCCTCCGAGTGACGGTGCTCTTATCCCCTTCCAGATATATGTAATCATTTTCCAATATTTAACTGACTTAAATCATTCATATTGGTGAACAATTTTTTTTTACTTGAATAGATCCCACAAATTATTTTATTATTTTCGCACTTTTTTGTATTTTAAATACAACTATCATGTTTTTTCCTCCACTCATAAATCAACTTTTGTTCTTGAAATAGGTCTTACACACTACCTCACCCTTTTAATATTTTACATTAAATAAAAACCCCATCAACTTAACTATATTTTTCTTTCATCATTTTTCCATTTTTATCATTAAAATATTTTCTCTCCAAACTATAAATTGTCCCTATTTAACTACGATCTTCAAAAATGACAATAAGTCATTTCTCAACACGAGTGAATGATTGTCCCTATTTAGATAAGGAAAAAAAATAAAGCCGGTGGTGGAGATGCTATTAAGGACCAGTAAAATAAAGGGAACACCAAACTTCACAAATAGACTAAACTCTTTACAATATCTCAAACACTTCATTGGCCATTACTTTGGAGGTGCCGGCTTCACTGCACTGTCTTGGGGTTTGGTGCAGCATGCACCCCTTATATTTTACCTGCTCCAGCCGGTTTCCCGGTTTTAGTTATTTAAAAAAAAGGGTAAAATTGTAAGTAAACTCTGGTCACCACCCCAAAGGCAACTTCGGCGACGCCTCCTACGCCACCACCAGAAACACCGGCGACTCCATTTCCACCGACGGCAGATACCCCTCCATCAACCACACCACCGGAACTCCTCCGACGCCATTGTCTAAGACCACACCCCCGCCATCGCATCATGTGCCACAGATGAGGGATCTGAGAACCGAACCGAGATGAAACCGCCACTCATCGGAAAAACTGTAATTTTGGTCTAGGGTCAGCACTTCCATTGGAGAAAGGGCGACAGTTCTTTCCCCGCTGCCGCCACCGCCACCGCCACCGATCAAAATTCAACCTCAAGGCGAGTAACAACAGAGAGTGGGCTCAGATCTATGCGATCTACAGAATGGATCAATGGCAAACCCTAATTTTCTTGCTATGTCAAGCGATTCTATTTTCGGTGCTTTCGATTCTCAACTTTCTCTACTTTTCCACAATCTGCACCTTCTTCCAACGCCTCCTCTCCTCCGCACCGCCAGTTTTCCTCTCCCTCTCCGTCGTGTGCCTCTACTTCGCTGCCACAAATTTCTTCTACTCTGCCGTTCCGCTTCACTACGACATGGCGCAGCGCATCATCTCTGCCGTCACCGCCTCAAATTTCTTCTACTCCAGAATAGATGAGGGATTTGAGGGAATCGAGGAGCCTAGGATTTTTTAGGCGATGCTTGGATAATATGGAGGTCGCCGTTGCGGATGAAGACACGATGATCGGCGATGTTGGGGTTGATCCAGCAGGGGAGGTGGAGAGCAGCTTCGATTAGGAGAAACTCGCCATTGGAGTCCCAAACACGGAGGGAGAGAGAGGGGAAGCATCGGGAGATGTGGAAGAGGAAGACGGAGAACCACTCGTCATCGAGGTTGTCGCCAAAGCGGAGGTGGCCGTGGAGGTGGGGGAGAAGATGAGGAGAAGGGGCATGAGGAGGAGGAGGGGGATAAACGGAGGTTGCCGTTCACTGCTTCTTCTACTTCTTTCTTCGAACTTCTACTTCTTCTTGCCATCGCCGATGGCGATGGCGGCGGGACACTCACTTTACCATGTGTTTTTACGATATCACCCTTGTCTAGGCCAGTTTTTAATGTTTTGCTTTTTTACCGGATTATCAGGTTGCCAGTTTCTTTTAGTTGTCCGTACAAATCCATTTGTACATGGGGTGCACGCTGCACTGGCCAACTTTGGTTCATTGAAGCCATGGCCTACTTTGGAAGATAAGTCAGAAATAAGTGGTTGATAAGGGAGACATGGGACACTTGTCAGATATCTCAGTCAAGAGTACCACACAGTTAGGCAAGTGTCGTGCGTTAACAAAATTTTTTGTGTGCTGCTTCACAATTTGTAATTCAGCTTCAACTACCATCTTAACTTTTGCGGTGATAAAAAATCAAGCATGGTTAGCACATTCAAGTAGGGAAAAACAAATTACAACAAATTGGAGAGGGACATAGAAATTACAATATGATGATTTAGAGGCTTTCCCCAACAAAAACCTTGCATGAAAACAGGGAATATGTAGCAAGCTGCAAGGTTATAATAAATCAATAATGCATGCTTTAACCAGACAATGACTAAAGAGTGATGTTAACTTCAGCAACCTGCAAGATTTAAAAAAAAAAAAACAACGTCAGAGTTCGACTGGAAGATGATAATAATGATATGAATGAAACTATGCACATTTCAATCCAATACAAGTATCTAGAGCTCGATAAATTCATGTCACTCACATATTGCAAAAGTAGATGAAATATTGGATGAGGATATATTTTTCCAAATATTTAACACTTCCCCCCTCACAATTACAGAAAACAAAAGTAAAAACAATTTCAAGGTCTTGAAAAAACACAATAGGATTGGAGCTCATGGGAGAGACATCGCCAATGAACACAACAAAACATAGAAAAACTCAAGGAAAACAAAAGAGAGATTGGAAGAAACAAAGATGAAGAAAACAGCTTAACTAAATCTTATGTTTGAAGATGGTGAATGATGACTCTATGGAGTTCCATGAACGCTATCTAGAAAAATGGAGAAATTATTCTGAAGGTGGATACCACCATGTCAAAGAAATTATATTTTAAGGTTAGGCAATAGGAAAAGACTCAGAGAGAAATGAAACGGTAAACTCATAATAACATTGGGATGTGGTGACGTGATACAAAAGGCAAACCCAAGGGTCCTATTTGTTATACTAATATAAGAATCGTAATTCCAATTAAATAAAGGAACAAACCATGGAATAAGAAATAACTCCTTCGAGATCTTACTCTTATAAGATATTCTAAAATACAATGAAGTATGATGAGATGTTTTCTAGATTTTCTAACAATAATAGACTGACAACTCAGTGGCAAAATGGTCACAGGAAAGAAAATAGGTAAAGAGAATGAATGCTTACCAGACAAGTCTAAGGCGAGACAAGAAGTTACAAGACAAGATTATCAAGGTCATCAATAGATTCAATGAAGTTTTCTTTCTCATCTAAGATGCAGACACGGCATACTCTCCAGTAGCTCGATCATTTCCACAAAGCATCATCATTTTCTCATCATTGTGATGTGAGGTATTTCTCCAATTTGTTGCTTTCTCTGATGTGCATACATTCCTCTCTTGTACTTATGTTGTATGCCCGACATCTCTCAATCATTCCAACAACATTACGGGCTGATCAAGTGTCACCCGTAACTCTGCATTCAACCTAGCAAATGAGTAGATAAATACATAAGCCAATTTCAGAAGTTAATTCTTCCCCAAAAGAATCTCAAACTTCCAAACAAATTAGTTAACATAGAAGACAACAACACTCACAGAAAATATCATTGGCACCGAAGAAGGTTCTTTCAGATTTTGATACTACCAATCAATAGCATACTATCCATATATCAAACTAAGATAAAGGCCAGAATGAAACAAGGCAACAACCTGATAGCCATGATCAAAAGAAAAACCACATTCAGAAAAGTCATGATTTGAGATACAGACTCGAGAGAAATGTAAACTAAACACCAAAATACTTATCCTGAGCACCAAAATTACATAGGCCAAAAAAAACAAGACACAGGTTAACATTGCAAGGTATGGTACACAGACATAACATGTACTATGAATGTCAGAATTACCAACAGCATGCTGCTGAATGAAACAAATGAGCAAGTAATGGCCAAGGTGCAATGTAAATAAACAATCATAGCATGCATAGAGGGAGAGGCAGTGTAGGGGGGAAGCAACATCATGACATATCATGAGCATCATATTAAGAAACTAAAAGTGTATAGATTCTCCTCTGACCTCAATAAAGAAACGAAGGCTCTACATAAAAAATAAGCTTACCACTGGTATCAATACTTCCTTGATAGGGATGATCCAGAATTAACAGTGTCATCGACCTTGAGCAAAATTACACACAATGCCATAGGAAAATATGCTACTGCAATTCTCGAACATCTAATAAACAAAATAAACAATGATAATTATAATACAGGAAAAAATACAATCAGAAAATTTTCATCATGAACTTGACTAATCGGTCAGTCACTCAGTCGTACAAACAAATAATGACCACAGTCCACACACCCAAATTTCACTGGGCATAGAATTTTAATCATGTGATATGCAGTATGCCTGTAATGACAAATAATTCTGACAATTCTTGAATGACTAACTGTACACCAAGTAAAATTATGACTAGACACTAGATTGAAAATGGATAATGAGAACAAGGTAATGTTAATTTCTAGCAACTGAAATGAACATCTTCACATTAATCTGTTGAATGTGTTTAAAATTAGTATCACACTCGGTATGCACCTCAGACAATATAATTTATGATGGAAATGCCTCCAAGGGAACTTCATGACCATGCTTGTACATTTGGCCCAATATTTTCAAAACCACAGATCTCTGACCACAGCTCATGTAGGCTTCGTACATTATCCATAATGTTTTCTTTGTGCAAAGAAGATTGACACCTTCCATCTCATTGAGGACATTTTCCATTTCCTTAATGCGCTTTTGTGACGCATACAAGACCAGTTTACAATGATATAAGGAGCGACAGATTCTCCACCCAGCACATTCAGCACGCCTGACAAAAATTTCTAGCCTATCTACTGCATTGCACCGAAAGTAAGTTGTAATTATGCATCTCATAATCTTCGTTGTTGTTACACGGGTTCGGTGCTCAAATGCCTCATTTATTGCATTCTCCATTTCCTCTAACCAGTCCTCCTGGGCATAGAGCCTAATCAACAACACATTTAACCATGGCCTGTACTCTTCTTCTGGAATAAACTTCAACAATGCCTCTATCTTCTTAATTCTATCCACTTCAGAACTTTTACAATACGCACATATCATGGTCCTGATCAACGGAATTTCATTTTCGTTAACATAATGCCTTACCAAAGAATATATCTCTTCCATCTTCTCTAGATTACCGGAATGCGCATATCCACGAAGCATTAGCAGATAGGTTTTCAAGTCAGGCTTGACTGGGCCTGACTTCAACATAAGAAAAAGTTTTTCCATATCATCCCACATCCAAGCCGAGATGTATCCAGCAATTAAATGATTATAAGTGTTTACATTAAGGGAAAGGCTTAACTCATTAATCTCCTTGAATGTTGCTTCCATGTGATCAATCAACATCAGGCGACCAAAAACAGATATAAGAATATTGTATGTGGCAATGGTAGGAGTGCAAGTTGCATCCCTCTTCATTTCACAAAACAGGGACTGGCATCTCTCAGCAAGGCCATTAAACATAAAAGCACCCATCAGTGCATTGTATATGCTGGTCGATACGATACCCCTATTTGCAGCCTCTTCAAAGAGTTGAGTCGCGAGATCAACATTCCTAGACCTACCTGCAGCTTTTATACCCTTAGAGTACTCGTAGTTAGTAATAGTGTTATCAACACTAGAGTTCCTTCTTCTCCAATTAAACACCTGAAAGTTAAACAACACAATCCACAAAAGAAAAAGTCAAATTTACCGTCTAAGTTAGTTAACTTGCATCAGCTGGTGAGATCACAAATAGGTTAAATGCAGGTTTGGATTAGGTTGACGACCTGTTTGCTTAGGCTTTAAAACGTAATACCAAGATACTTGAAAACAATGACTTTACAAACAGGTGACTTTCTGAAAAGCTGAAAAATATAACTTCTCCATAAAGATAATTTTTTTTTTCACTTTTTGCATTTTATTAAAAGCCTAACCAAACAAAAAAATCAATCCTACAAAAGCTATTTTTTGATAAGCTGAAAAATATACGTACTAAAAAATACTGAATTTCAGCTTCTTTTTATTTTTTTGCAGCTTTTGCTTCCAAACAAATAGGCAAGGTACAATTGACAAAAGTGATTTTTTGTAATCAAAATCAAAACAATATCTCAATTGAAAAAAAGAAAAAATAAAACAAACAGACCCTAAGTCTTATAGAATAATCACTTACATTATCAAAACAAACTATCTTAGTAAATAAAAGCTCTATTTCAATTTCGACGACAAAAATAACCTAATTCAAACAAGCACACACTAATCACTAATTCCATATACCTGCATTGCCAACGCAGGCCATGAATCCAACTGTTTCAAGAGCTCAAGCGACGCGGATCCAGCTGGATGCTGCTGCTGCTGAGACCACATAATCAAATCATAAAATTTCTCATCCAAGATCGCGCAAACCCTATCGGAATCCGACGCTTCCCGAACCAACTCATTCATCAAAAAAGAGACCCTCTTCGTAAGATCATGGGCAGGATCAGTACCAGGCTTCGCGGTGAAAAGAGGGATTATGCCTGAGACCTTGTTAGGTGCCATTGTATACGGCTCGCGGGTTGCGAAGCCGTAAGAAGACGGTGAAGGTTTGAGCAATGATGTGGATTGTGGAAATGGAATTGGGATTGGTTTAGGTGATTTTGGAGAGAGAGAGATTCCATTGAATTGAAGTTCTGAAGAGAATCTCCAAACTCGCTTCATTCTTTCTTTCTTTATTGTTTTTTTGCAGTGATTGAGATTTATTTGGTTAGGGTTTTTATAGAGAGAACTGAAACGCGGTCCTTACACCTAGTTGTAATGAAATCTGAAATCTGCAACATTCACTTAGTTGTAATGCTCCCTACACCTACAAGATCTTGCTCAACATGCAATCTTCCCCTGCATGTCAATAACAAATTTCGAATAGCTAAGTAGCTTATCAAAAAACAAGTCCTCTTTCTCTACAGAGCAATCATCTTGTAATCAATGCAATATGAATCGAAAAGAATAACAATCATGCTATACAAATTCTATTCCAATTTCACCAATTCATTGCACTTCAACAACAACTACAATTGAAATTAAAATCAAAAAGCATTCCATTGGAACAAAAGTTCTCCAACAAACCAATCATCTAGCACTCAATGCAAATAAGTAACAATCACCCAAAAATCGACATTTTCCTATGAACCTAATCAAATCGACAATAATCACTTTTCCTATGAACCTAATCAAATCGACAATAAGGAATAAAGAAATGCTACATTGCATGATGTAACACCAGCAATCAAGGCCCATTTGAATACAGAAGCTGCAACAGACCATAAAATTCATCTTAATATTATAAGCTACTCTTTACAGTGTCTCAAAAATATAGCATTTCTCATAATCACTTTTACGGAATCACTTTTTTAAAATCCTAAGTAAAGTGAGAATTTCTAAATTAAATCAGCATTTACAGAAGAAAAATAATAAGCAGTTCAACACACTAACGTTCAGTTTTTGTGAGGATCTACATTTGCGACTTCTCAGTAAAAATCACATTTTCCCAAATCCCTTTTTTTAGTACCAAGGACTAATGAGTCGAAGGAATCAAGACCCATTTGAATTCACTTTTTCTAATTCTAAGCCACACTTTTCCACTTCTCAGGAAAAAAAATCACCTTTTTCCAAATCACATTTATAGAATCACATTATATTTTATAAACCTAAACAAACACTGAACTGAATAGTAATAAGGAATCAAGCAATGACCCATTTCAATTCACTTAACAAAAACACTAAATTCACAATCTTTAACAAAGAAACGTTTGAAAAAGCACAGAACTTTAACAACAACAAAAAAAAAAGAAAAGAGAACCCAAACAAACATGAACTGAATAATAAGGAATGATCAAGCAATGAACACGATGCAACAAAAAACAATCAAGACCCATTTCAATTCACTTAACAAAAATACTAAATTCAGAAACAGAACATAGGAGAATAATTTCCAAAAAGAACATAAGAAAGCAGCTTATGCTTATTAATAGTAGAGTTAAAACAATAGCAGCAGAGCAAAAAAGAATGTTGTTCGTTAGGTTATGAATATGAGTGCAGTATTTGTCAACAAGAGTCACAGACAGAGTGAGAGTGTATTCTTACATGTTCTTCTTCAGCTCCAAACCAAAACAAGTACTAATCAGCTACCCAGTGACGTTTTTCAACCTGGGTAGGGTCGAATCGAATAGATTAGGGCTCAGAGTGTGAGAGAGACGAAGATCGATAGAGTGAGAGAGACGGAGATCGATAGAGTCTGAGAGAGACGAAGGAGATCGATAGAGTGAGTGAGACGGAGATCGATATAGGGAGAGTGAGAGTGAGAGAGAGATCGATAGAGTCTGAGACTGAGAGAGAGAGAGAGAGACGAAGGAGTTTGAATGAATGAGATCGATAGAAGAGTCTGGGAATGAGTTTGGACCGGACTGGATATTCGGTCCATTTAAAATTGGTCCAGTTCATTTTTTTATAAAATAAAACCATTTTTTTTAGGGAATTGATTTTCTAACCTTCCCTTTTGGGTTTTTGACCCCCCTTTAAATTTTTTTTTCAAAAATATCTTTTTTCATCTTCTTCTTTCTTTCTTCTTCACCCCTTCATCATCTTCTTCTTCTTCTTTTTTCTTTCCTCTTCAAACCCCCCTCCCCCCAATCTTCTTCTTCTTCTCTTTCTTCAACCTCCTCTTTATTCTTTCTTCTTCTTCTCCTTCTTCTTCTTCTTCTTATTTTTCTCTCTCACACACTCACACTCATTCCATTTCCCTCACACACACAAACACACTCACTAACTCACCCCAAACTCATCACAATCACCACCACTCACATACTACACTATTCTGTTTTTTTTTTCGTGTAAAATGTGTCATACGCCAATGTCGAAGCGTTTGAAACATGTCGTCGTACGCCTCGACAGAGGCGTGGGGTTTTTTTTTTATTTTTTTCCCAGTACGTCAAGGTTTGGGCGTACGTGTAAAAATACACGTACGCCTCGACATTGGCGTACTGGGCTTTTTTAGCCAAAAAAACCCGTACGCCACCCCCCTGGAGTATGTGTAAAGTTGACAATTTTACACATACTCCAGGGGGCTGGCGTACGAGTTTTTTTGGCTAAAAAAGTCCAGTACGCCAATGCCGAGGCATACATGTATTTTACACGTACGCCCAGGCCTTAACGTACTGGGAAAAAAAATAAAAAAAAAACCTACGCCTCTGTCGAGGCGTACGACATGTTTCGTACGCTTCGACATTGACGTAGAGCACTTTTTACACGAAAAAAAAAAAGAATAGTGTAGTATGTGAGTGGTGGTGATTGTGGGTGAGTGTGGGGGTGAGTTAGTGAGTGTGTTTTTGTGTATGTGAGGGAAATGGAATGAGTGTGAGTGTGTGAGAGATAAAAATAAGAAGAAGAAGAAGAAGAAGGAGTTGAAGAAGGAATTGAGATTGGGGGAGGGGGGTTTGAAGAGGAAAGAAAAAAAGAAGAAGAAGAAGATGATAGAAGGAGTGAAGAAAAAAGAAAGAAGAATAAGATGAAAAAGGATATTTTTGGGAAAAAAAATTAAAGGGAGGTCAAAAACCCAAAAGGGGAGGTTAGAAAATCAACTCCCTTTTTTTAAGTTGGTTCAGTTCAGTTCCGGTTCAATGCAACTTTTATTTTTAACTGATGGACTTTTTTTATTGACTAAGTTGTTTAGGATATGTAATTAAGACATTTCATGCACTTGCATATTATACTCTAATACTCTCTTCAATTCGAATTATAAGTCAAAATAACTAATTTTACACTTATCAAATAGGTTAGTTAATTATGTTTAATTTTCTTAAATTTATAAAAAGTAGAAATATTTTTAAAAAGTTGCATTTGGAATGAAACAAAAATTAACGTAATAAAGGAACAACAAAAAAAAAAGTTGGGCATAATATTTATGGATTTAAATTTTAAAAAAGTGCCCTGCATAGTAATGGACTTACAATGTGGCTCATGCGATGCACGGGTAGTAACCTTTGGTTTTTGTTGATTGAAAGGTGGAAAAATTTTAAATCCAAATTTAAATTCTGAGAATGATATTGTGTAATTTGAGTATAAAATTTTTGTCCAAATTTTTGTTATAAGGCCAAAATAAGTTAAGATATAATGTCGAAAGATTGAATACAACATTAAAATATAAATTCCAAGGCAAAAATTACATTATTGGTACGATTCACACCTAAAATATATCTTAACAGACCAGTTACAAGTACTCAGGAGTACAGTACGTGTAATGGTACCCAAGGTGTACCTGGTACGGGTACGTCACTAGTTTAGGAGTACCCATGTTTCAGAGCTAGCAAGTACCCTATGCTAGGGTTACTAGAAGTAGTAAAATAATCACAGGTTAGCCTTGGTCAGTCTCTTGAAAACCCAAAAATCACATCTTTCTATAACAATATACTAGTTTTAATCACTACTTCAAAAAACAATTTTAATCCCGGTTCCGAAACAATTACAATCCCGGTTCCGAACCGGAATTGAAAATGGCGGGATTAAAAATAATAGAATTTACATTTCAAGTTCTTTAAAAACACGGAACCGGGATCGTAAATTCCACAGAACCGGGATCCTAAATAGAACTGAACCGGGATCATATTTGATGGAATTTTTAGTAAAACCCGAACCGGAATCTTAAATGAGGGAGCTTTTTACATGAACCGGGATCGTAAATGAGATTTTTTTTTTATGCACAACCTGTACCAGTATAACCAAAATGAGAATTTGATATAGCTAATTTTTCCTTAAAATCTCAATTTCAAAAGCAATATAATATATATAATCTCAATTTAATATATATATTCATACAAAAGAGCTTCAAAAGGCCAAAATAGCTCCATAAAGTTAAGAAACATATACCGAAAAAGCTAAATTATCAAGTACTATATAAACAAAAGACCAGAATATCTTCAAAAGTCTACTATATAACTAAATTATCAAGTACTACATACATATATATATATATAAATCTAAATCTAAATCTAAGGTAATTCATCGAACATGAATGCTGCCCATTCTTCTTTAACTTCATCCAACAACTCCCGAGTGTACATGGTGTACATGCCATACTTATAATATTCACCTATCAATTTCCAAGCTAATGAGAGAGTTGCACGTTGAAACCAAGTTACAAAGCCATCATATGAAAATCAACCCAATTTTGAGTAGTATACTGCATTAGTGTGGCAGCAGACACACATACACGCCTGCAATACTAAGGCGTTATTTTGTTTATAAAATCAATAATTGGTTTTGAGAAATTTGATGAACTGAAAACACAAATATGAATGATTATTAAAAAGTGAATAGAAGGAAATCATATGCTTGCCTAAAAGACAGATTATATTCTGCAATTTAACAGCACATGTTATTGTAATAAAATGTCCAATTTAACAGCATATGCTAATGGCAGAGGATAGTAGTCTAGAAGAGAGACTTCTGAGGGATTGATCTGTTCGCTTAGTTTATCTAATTCATCGTTAGTGAATAGCTGCCTAATAACAGCTCCACCAGTGTTTGAAGCACCACCAACAAGCCACTTATCATCAAGGCGATGACTATACACCCCAAACCGAGAATCCTCAATTCTCGTGTTGCTCAATAGTTTAATAGCAAGTGTTGAACCTAGTGAAGTGACCTAATCAAGAGGGGCATAGTGAGAAGCACAGTCATGCTAAAGATAACGTGGCTTTAGTTGCATAGATAAAGAACGTGATCAAGGAATGTCTAAATGAGTGGTTTAGTAGAAAGACTTTGATGGAAAATCATGAAAAATAAAAGCACAATAAATTTTCTATACTTGAAGCTATACATACTTTTCAGATTCTAAACTGAATATAAAAATCTGGAAGGAAAAACCTCTAACTTACTTTCCATATATTAAAGATGCAAAGAATGATGATAATGGTAAGAAAAACTTACAGCTTTCCCAGGTTGAGTGGCACGAGCTGCTAGAAATGCGGCTATACTGTCAGTGGTTCCAGTGCATACAACACAATCCTCTTGAAAACCTGAAAGGATATGCACAATATATATGATTTTAAACTTCATCGCAGCAAAGATCATAACCAGGATTTTAGAGAGATTATGAAGCCATTAAAAGTTTACTACATGGTGAATAACAGGAAACAACAAAATGTCGTGTCACTTGGGCACTGAATTCATTGGTGGCCAAGTTGTTAAAACATTGTGTCTGAACTCTCAATAAGGAACTGAGTCAAAGAGAATAGAATATCAAGAAGATGTACTCATGTAAGAAGATATTAGATATGACTATGCATTAGCAATAAAAATTGGGCATTACAACCAAGCCAATTAAGTTTAACTGAATTTCTTTTTAAGGCTGTCTTTAATGGAATATATTACCCTAAATGGTTCTTATGAATTGATTCTCTCATTACAACTGTAATTAATTAAAGAAAAGATACCAAATTTAATTCTAATTTCCTCCTTTAAACAATCAATCGGAGTTCCTGGAGCAACAACTGAAGGTAAGAGGTGAGAATATGGTTGACGGACTAGCCATGATGGATACGAGTCAGCTTCAGGATCATAGCCAACCTGCAGAACATAAAACAAAGATTCAATTTTCTAACATTGAAACTTCAACACAGGTATGACTTATGAGCATTCACTAGATGCTACTTATTGAGTGAAACCTTCAAAGCATTATTATAATCTGAAACTCCAAGCTTTCCATGAAGAAGCCACAAAAGCCAATCTGCTTGGTGCATCAGCAAAGCAGATTTTTGGTTTGAACCAACATTGTTCCACCACGACACTAGCTTACACAGAGTGGAGGATCCAGAGCAAACTGTATGGTTCGGAGGGGCAATAGATTTTACCATTGGTAGTGCATCAGGACAACTCTCATTGTATAGAAAAGGCCTCCACAATGGTTCTCCTGTGTCACTGCAATACAAGATTCATAGTCCTACTCCTACTTCAGAATTCAGATGCAATCTTAAGCTATTTTTAATTAACACACGCAAATAACAAAATTTATAAAACTGCAGATCATCCACCCACCTATGAACAATGATAGTAGTTGCAGAAGTGCCATCAAGAGAAATAGACACAATGTGTTTGCGAAGGTCAAGTGGAATGTCTTCGAGCAGCAAAAACGGCGTCTCCTTCCACGAGCGTACCCAATCATATGACTCTTCATTCTTTCTAGACAAGAGAAACAGAAATCTCAGTAAAGCCAACATAGAAATTCAATTGTACCTAAACATTAATCATTTGGAGTGTCAATGGAGAGAGCGTCAATGGAGAACGAGAAAGAGAGAAAAGAACGAGAAATGCCTAGCACGAGAGAGAACGAGGAAGTTTGCAATTTAGAGAAGAAAGAGAAAGAGGGAGTATAAGATAACAGATATGAGTATTTTTTAATAAGAGCTCACCTGCCAGATTTGCAAGAAACTTCATTTGTTTCAGAAAGAACCACAAAGCATTTTCAGCAATAACAATTAGATCTAAGAACCTGCATATAAAAGGCACTTAATAAGAGCTTACTCATATAAGCAAGTACTACTTTATGAACAAGAAAACATGACAGTATCTGGGTGAGATTTTTGATATTTTCAAGTCATATCAAAAAACTAAAATTACATTAAGGAAAGAATCATAAAAAATGTTCTGATAGGGAGGATTAAGGGAATATTCAATTTCTCCTAAGATTAGCCTATGCTTACAGAAGTTTCAAGTACAATGCTAGGGTTTTCCCTGACACAGATGCATCACTCTATTTTCCACTTGAGAAGCATAATCATCTATAAAACATCTACATCTAAGGAATGAAAAAATCCAGATTTCAACAGTTCCACAAAACTTCACACCTAAGAACCATAGTGTCGCATCAAATTACATGAATGTGCATTCCTTAAACCAAACACTAATTTATTTAACTTCTGGGACGCTCTACTCTTGTCACAGTCACAAGTAATTTTACCTCTATGCATGATGCTGAAGGACCATGGCTCTGCAATTTTTTTCATCATTATTCATTATTCATTATTACGAAAGTTTCTCAAATTATAAATGTATTGGAAACATTTCAACCTCCACGGTGATACCTTAAAGTCAAACACGCAAACAAATAATCATTCAAACAATAAGGTCAGAACTGAACTGAACCTGAGAATCAATAAGGTCCAGAAAGGATCCAAGTTCTTCAATTCACTTTTGAGAATCATAAGCCAAATCAATTAAAGTAATATAAACCCCCATCTAAAAAGCATCCTGCGATCAGAACAATAAAGCAAAAACATTAAAGGTAAAACATGGCTAGTGTTGCACTTACTGTCATTATAATGAGGGCAGAGAGTGCACCAGACAAGACAATTGACTTAGGGTGACGCATAGCCATAAGAGCTGCGATTATCAATGTCTCATCCCCAATCTAGCATCAAAACTTTCAGTTAAAATCGCATAAAAAAAACATACCAGAGAGATAGCCCATAAAAACAACAAAAGCATTCTTAATTGTACTAATTGGTGGTACCATTACAGGGATTCACAGTTTGCAACTTGAACATCCTTGAAAGTTGATAATTGTTAAGGTACCATCTCAAGATCAATTGGCAATGAGTGGAGTAGCCCAATAGGTATTTAAACCATACTACATATTATGAGGCAGGCGATGTGGTACTTCCAACAATAACAATATAATATCACATTGAGATTGAGAAAACCGTAGTTCCAACTTCCACTAAACCAAATTGGATCAAGTGAAAAATCTAGACAACACACTAGGCACTAACTTAGTCTTTCCTAAGATAGCATTTGGCAAGCACATGGAACAGAATACAACACGAAATTGGGAGTGTAAAAGGATCATATATGAATACCTGAGTCTTGGATCTGTCGAATATGTCGGGGAGCTCGTCCCCGATCTTGGATCTGTAGTCTTGGATGGCCTCGTTGCCTGGGCTCTCTTCCTTCTACTCGATGGAGAAGATGATGCGCCAGGAAGCACGGGGGGTGCCAATCACGGTGAGCTTCTCCCTCGCCGCCGCTATTCCTTAGCCACTGTCAGTTTGGGAAAGGAAGAGATCAGCGGCGGCGGTTGTTGATGCGAACAGCGGTGGCGGCGGTTCCGGGGTTCGGAGCGGCGGGAGAGAGAGAGAGAGAGAAAGAGGGGGCTCGAGGAAGAGAAGAATCACTGGTACTCACAGTGGCTGAGGAAGAGCGGCGGCTAGTGAGCTTGGGCAAGGAAGAGAGAGAACGGCGGCAGGGAGGGTTTTGCGACGGAGATAATAGAGGGAGGAAGAGAGAGAACGGCAAGGTATTGTAGGAGGCAAGGGAAACGGAGGGCTTTAAGTGTTTTTGCTTTTGGTACCAAAACTTTTTGCACCAAAACTTTATCATTATTGATCCCGGCTCCATAGAAAAACAGGGATTAAAAATACACCGTTATTTATAAAATTTAATTTACATTTATGATCCCAGTTCCGTGTTTTTTTTAACTGGGATCAAAAAAGCTGTCATTTTAAATATATTTCTACTTCTTTTTTATTAATTTTTTAATTTAAAAGGATATTTAATCCCAGTTATAACACGGAACCGGCATTAAAATTCAGGTATTTTAAATAGTTTTTGCAATAGTGAATTTAGGGTAGTTGTTAGCATTTTCCAAAACACAGGGGATAGCAGGATGGCCGACATTAAGATACTAAGGGAAGCAATATAAGTAGTAATTTATACTATACGCATATAAATGCTAAAAATAGAAAAATACACAAAATTAAAGATATATATTCATAAGTAAAACCATCAACACCCCGATTAAATTATATTGAAAGGAATTCTTCACATTACCCTAGACTTTGCCCATGCCCCAATTCCTTTAATCAACATTCTTTTTTTCTTTGATCTTTTGGCTATAAAAATAAATCAATTTTTTTTCTAATTTCACATTCAAACTGGAAATAGTTTAGCATTTGTTTTTTGAGTTATATTATCAGCATGTATGTGTAGATTTCTAATGAGTGGCTTGCCTTCCCTGTTTTGTGTGAAGCTTGATCCTTCATAAGTAGAATTCTAGAATATTTAGAATATCCTCCAAGTGACAGTGCTCTTGACCCCTTCCAGATATATGTAATCACTTTCCAATATTTAACTGACTTAAATCATTCATATTGGTGGATAATTATTTTTTACTTGAATAGATTCCACAAATTATTTTATTATTTTCACACTTTTTTGTATTTTAAATACTACTATCATGTTTTTTCCTCCACTCATAAATCAACTTTTGTTCTTAATAGCATTGGCAATTAGGGCCCAGGCGGGCTGGGGCGGGCAGGGCTTAGATTTTACGCCCATTTTTCAATTAGGGTCGGGCTTGCCCGCCCGTTAAATTTACGGGAATTTTAGGGCTGCCTGTTAGTGGCCCAACTAAGGAACCAGCCCAACCAATCAAATTATGTTACCCCAACCCCAATCTCAGCAGCTGCTACATTATTTTTTTCAATTTTCACTCTTCCTCTTTCTCTCTCTGCGATTTGAGAAGCTGCTTCTGCTAGGGTTACTGGCGCTGCTTCGTTGCTTCTCTGTTCTCTGCTACTCCCGATCCGGTTCACTACTTCCATGGTTCGCTGCTGGTCTTGCTCCGGGTTCGCTGCTACTTCGTTCCTTCGATGCTGGTCGAGATCCTGGTTTGTCGCTGCTTCGATGCTGCTCGTCGCGGTTCAGTTGCTGCTGGAGTTCGTGGTTTGTGGATGCTGCTGGAGTTCGTGGTTCGCTGCTGGTTGCTGGTGGTCACGGTTCCCTGGTCTTGGCTGGTGGTGGTGGTGGTTCGCTGGGGTTCGTGGTCGCTGCTGGACTGCTGGACTTCATTGCCTTTTATTAATTTTTCATTTTTTTTAATTTAAAAAAAATTTTGGGCGGGCATGCAAAAGCCGTGGGCGGGTAGGACATGGATTTTCAGCCCTAAATCAAAAACGGGCCGCCCATGCCCGCCGGCAAAATTCGCGGGCCAATGCTCGCCAGGCCCATGCCCGCCCGTTGGCCCTAATTGCCAATGCTAGTTCTTAAAATAGGTCTTACACACTATCCCACCCTTTTAATATTTTACATTAAATAAAAACCCCCATCAACTTAACTATATTTTTCTTTCATCTTTTTCCATTTTTATAATTAAAATATTTATCTCTCCAAACTATGAATTGTCCCTATTTAACTATGATCTTCAAAAATGACAAAAAGTCATTTCTCCACACGAGTGAATGATTGTCCCTATTTAGATAAGAAAAAAATAAAGCCGATGGTGGAGATGCTAGTAAGGACCAGTAAAATAAAGGGAACACCAAACTTCACAAACAGACTAAACACTTTACAATATCTCAAACACTTCATTGGCCATTACTTTGGAAGATAAGTCAGAAATAAGTGGGAGATAAGGGAGACATGGGACACTTGTCAGATATCTCAGTCAAGAGTACCACACAGTTAGGCAAGTGCCGTGCGTTAACAAAATTTTTTGTGTGCTTCTTCACAATTTGTAATCCAGCTTTTGCAGTGATAAAATCAAGCATGGTTAGCACATTCAAGTAGGGAAAAACAAATTACAACAAATTGGAGAGGGACATAGAAATTACAATATGATGATTCAGAGGCTTTCCCCAACAAAAACCTTGCATGAAAACAGGGATTATGTAGCAAGCTGCAAGGTTATAATAAATCAATAATGCATGCTTTAACCAGACAATGACTAAAGAGTGATGTTAACTTCAGCAACCTGCATGTTTTTTAAAAAAAAACAACGTCAGAGTTCGGCTGGAAGATGATAATACTAATATGAATGAAACTATGCACATTTCAAGCCAATACAAGTATCTAGAGCTCGATATATTCATGTCACTCACATATTGCAAAAGTAGATGAAATATTGGATGAGGAGATATTTTTCCAAATATTTAACACTTCCCCCCTCACAATTACATAAAACAAAAGTAAAAACAATTTCAAGGTCTTGAAAAAACACAATAGGATTGGAGCTCATGGGAGAGACATGGCCAATGAACACAACAAAACATAGAAAAACTCAAGGAAAACAAAAGAGAGATTGGAAGAAACAAAGAGGAAGAAAACAGCTTAACTAAATCTTATGTTTGAAGATGGTGAATAATGACTCTATGGAGTTCCATGAATGCTTTCTAGAAAAATGGAGAAATTATTCTGAAGGTGGATACCACCATGTCAAAGAAATTATATTTTAAGGTTAGGCAATAGGAAAAGACTCAGAGAGAAATGAAACGGTAAACTCATAATAACATTGGGATGTGGTGACGTGATACAAAAGGCAAACCCAAGGGTCCTATTTGTTATACTAATAAAAGAATCGTAATTCCAATTAAATAAAGGAACAAACCATGGAATAAGAAATAACTCCTTCGAGATCTTACTCTTATAAGATATTCTAAAATACAATGAAGTATGATGAGATGTTTTCTAGATTTTCTAACAATAATAGACTGACAACTCAGTGGCAAAATGGTCACAGGAAAGAAAATATACGTACTAAAAAATACTAACCAAACAAAAAATTCAATCCTACAAAAGCTATTTTTTGATAAGCTGAAAAATATACGTACTAAAAAATATTGAATTTCAGCTTTTTTTATTTTTTTTTGCAGCTTTTGCTTCCAAACAAATAGGCAAGGTACAATTGACAAAAGTTATTTTTTGTAATCAAAATCAAAACAATATCTCATTTGAAAAAAAATAATAAAACAAACAGACCCTAAGTCTTATAGAATAATCACTTACATTATCAAAACAAACTATCTTAGTAAATACAAACTCTATTTCAATTTCGACGACAAAAATAACCTAATTCAAACAAGCACACACTAATCACTAATTCCATATACCTGCATTGCCAATGCAGGCCACGAATCCAATTGTTTTAAGAGCTCGAGCGACGCGGATCCAGCCGGATGCTGCTGCTGCTGAGACCACATAATCAAATCATAAAATTTCTCATCCAAGATGGCACGAACCCTATCGGAATCCGACGCTTCCCGAACCAACTCATTCATCAAAAAAGAGACCCTCTTCGTAAGATCGTGGGCAGGATCAGTACCAGGCTTCGCGGTGAAAAGAGGATTATGCCTGAGACCTTGTTAGGTGCCATTGTATCCAGCAATTAAATGATTATAAGTGTTTACATTAAGGGAAAGGCTTAACTCATTAATCTCCTTGAATGTTGCTTCCATGTGATCAATCAACATCAGGCGACCAAAAACAGATATAAGAATATTGTATGTGGCAATGGTAGGAGTGCAAGTTGCATCCCTCTTCATTTCACAAAACAGGGACCGGCATCTCTCAGCAAGGCCATTAAACATAAAAGCACCCATCAGCGCATTGTATATGCTGGTCGATACGATACCCCTATTTGCAGCCTCTTTAAAGAGTTCAGTCGCGAGATCAACATTCCTAGACCTACCTGCAGCTTTTATACCCTTAGAGTACTCATAGATAGTAATGGTGTTATCAACACTAGAGTTCCTTCTTCTCCAATTAAACACCTGAAAGTTAAACAACACAATCCACAAAAGAAAAAGTCAAATTTACCGTCTAAGTTAGTTAACTTGAATCAGCTGGTGAGATCACGAATAGGTTAAATGCAGGTTTGGATTAGGTTGAGGACCTGTTTGCTTAGGCTTTAAAACGTAATACCAAGATACTTGAAAACAATGACTTTACAAACAGGTGACTTTCTGAAAAGCTGAAAAATATAGCTTCTCAATAAAGATAATTTTTTTTTTACTTTTTGCATTTTATTAAAAGTCTAACCAAACAAAAAATTCAATCCTACAAAAGCTATTTTTTGATAAGCTGAAAAATATACGTACTAAAAAATACTGAATTTCAGCTTCTTTTTATTTTTTTGCAGCTTTTGCTTCCAAACAAATAGGCAAGGTACAATTGACAAAAGTGATTTTTTGTAATCAAAATCAAAACAATATCTCATTTGAAAAAAAAAACAAACAGACCCTAAGTCCTATAGAATAATCACTTACATTATCAAAACAAACTATCTTAGTAAATAAAAGCTCTATTTCAATTTCGACGACAAAAATAACCTAATTCAAACAAGCGCACACTAATCCACTTATTCCATATACCTGCATTGCCAATGCAGGCCACGAATCCAACTGTTTCAAGAGCTCGAGCGACGCGGATCCAGCCGGATGCTGCTGCTGCTGAGACCACATAATCAAATCATAAAATTTCTCATCCAAGATGGCACGAACCCTATCGGAATTCGACGCTTCCCGAACCAACTCATTCATCAAAAAAGCGACCCTCTTCGTAAGATCGTAGGCAGGATCAGTACCAGGCTTCGCGGTGAAAAGAGGGATTATACCTGAGACCTTGTTAGGTGCCATTGTATAGGGCTCGCGGGTTGCGAAGCCGTAAGAAGAGGGTGAAGGTTTGAGCAATGCGGTGGATGGTTGAAATGGAATTGGGATTGGGATTAGTTTAGGTGATTTTGGAGAGAGAGATTCCATTGAATTGAAGTTCTGAAGAGAATCTCCAAACTCGCTTCATTCTTTCTTTCTTTATTATTTTTTCGTTGATTGAGATTTATTTGGTTAGGGTTTTTATAGGGAGAACTGAAACGCGGTCGTTTTGGATTGAAGAGATGAGCTTTTATTTTTTATAAGCAAGTTTCTGATGTGTGTGAGAAGTGAACTATTGCTTGGTGGTGGTGGTTGGGTCGCCGGCGTCGACGAGGAGGGTGGTGGTGGTGGTGGCGGCCGGCGAGATTGAGAGAGGAGAGATTTGGAAAGGAGGGGGAAGATAGGGGAGTGAGAGTAGATCAAAGGAGATTAGGGGTTTATGGTTTTTGACTTTTTCTAATTATTTTTTTTTTGTTTTAATCACTTCAAAAATTATTTTGTGTTAATTTAGTTCTTGTATTGTTTTAGTCTCTACAAAATTTAAGGAAAAGTACATACATAAACTTTATAAATTTTGTAAATAATTTGATTAACAAACAATTTATTCAAATTTGTTATCATGACTTAAATTTTATATTTTAAAAATAACTAATTTTTTTTTTTTTGTTTTTTTAAGATAAAATTTATATCCAAAAACAATAATTTCTCTTTGATTTTTTCTAATCTTCCAAATTCCTTCCTTTTTCTAATCTTCCAAAAATCTTGCAAAAACAATTCAAAGGAAAAACAATGAGAAAAATATCATATATCATATATAAGTCCATGGAAAGCGTGACAAAAGGAAGCAATAAGCATTTCTAAGCTCAATTAATCAAATTAGACTCCTATAAAAGTATTGAATTATTATGGGTTTAAATATATGGTGAGATGTATTGGTGAACTAAAGAAATTAGGGTGTCATAAGATATGGGAGATTAATGACTTCATAATTAGAGAAAGGGAAATTCTTAGCATTAGTGAATAGAAGAAAAAATCAAATATATAAACTTAGGCTTAAACATGAAAATGGTCCCTATAAATATTGACTTTTTTGAAATTGGTCCCTGTAAATTTTTTTTTTTTGGTTTTGCTCCCTACATTTATAAAATATTTTTGTTTTGGTCCCTCATGTTATATGTGGATGGAAAATGCCGAAAATGTAATATATTATATTCTATGACCTATTAAGGATGGTATTTTTGCATTAATTCTCAATGGTAAACAGAAAACTTACATTAAATAAGAAAACCAGTTCAAAAACCATGATATTAGAGGGACCAAAACCAATTGAATCTAAATAATAGAGGGACCAAAACAAACTACCAACATAATTATGGGGACCAAAATTTAATATGAGGGACCAAAACCAAAATGTTTTGTAAGTGCAGGGACCAAAACCAAAAGAAAAATTTTACAAGGACCAATTTCAAAGAAGTCAATATTTACATGGACCATTTTCATATTTAAGCCATAAACTTATAAAGTGAAAGAAAGTTTATTATGGATAGTGTGTCATGGTAAATGTTGTTGTCACAAAACTTTATTTTTTCGTTTCTTTAATTTACACCAAGAACTTAGTAGCTACAAACCCACCCCACATAAATACAGTCATCGACAATAGTTTGAATATAGTACATGATGCAACACTGCAACAACAACATTCAAGTTCAAAATGCTCCAACTTTGCATATAGCAATCTTGAAAATTCATCTCTAACTTATGAACACATGACAATACTACAGGACACTACTCTATAGCTATAATAGCAAGAATGAAAAGCCCTTCATCGTCAACTCTTTGGTTGCCTATCAACTCATCACTCTTGGGTTGTAATTCTAATAAAAACTTATCTATCTCAACCCTGCATTCACTGTTGAGCATAGTTTGCAACAACACCAAGAGAACTAAAATACATGTAGAAACTGTCAATTTTGAGTGGCACTTGATTCAACCCCTTCTTCTCCGATGCTCTTTGAACATCACTACATTATATAGATACATATAGTAGAGGCGTATAATGTTAGGATCAGAATTCATGATAAATACATAGCATGTTGTTGCTACTCCCTGCAATAAGATCATAAAAACCACATTAAATATTGAATTTTATGGATCATTTTTAGATTTAATAAAAATTATTATAACACAATGCACATGACATTTATATTCATAGGTCAAATTGATTTAAGTTACCTGTGCGACATTTTTAATCTCAAATTTCCCAAGAACATCAAGTAGACTTGTATGAAGCAAACAAAAACATAACCATAAAATTACATTGCATGTAGAAAATACATATGAAAATAATTCTATAGACAATATAAGATGATCTTGCAATAAAGTTCTTTACATTCTACAAATTATAAACGTATCCTCCAAGTGATCATGCATGGGAAATCGTTTCTGTAGAACTGCTATAATATAAAGAATGCTTTAATATTTCATAAGGGCCAGCCTATTCAACATAATTGTTGCATTCTTCTTTTTACAAAATATAGGATTATAACACCTAAAACTGAGAAGAGCAACTGGAACTTATTGCATTGTGAACCTACTAAATGTTTTAAAAGACAATTATTCAAGGAAAATAAACAAAAATTATATAGTGGAGGATTTTGCAGACTACTTCATTTAATATCTCAATCACATGGTTTACATAATTGCCAGGCAGATCATAAATTCATAAGAATGGCACAATGTGGTAGATACCAGTTGGTAAATTTTGAATTGCTTGATTTACTATGTTGACATCAATGTTTTTGGTGTTAACGGATCCTGGATGAAGAGAATTTGCAGTAATATCACCTGATAAGCTTTCTTGGCATCGAATCAAAACTAAACTTGATGGTTAAAGATGCCGAAAAAGTTGAACATATATCATATTTATAGTCACTTATCAACCTCATATGCATTATCCACACAAAGAGAACAACATCAATAATATGTTAAAGATTTCGAAGAGATAAAAATTTCTAAATTCAGCTTAGTTACTTGTACCATATTCCATATCCTTTCAGTACTGCAAAAAAATACAATCATGAAATATGAACTGCAACATGTTTAGACTTTAGACTATCATGAAAGTACTTATAATTAATAGAGCATCATATAAACACCAGGTTGGACCTAATAAATTGTGTTCTAGACAAAGATTCATGTTTATTGCTTACTAAACGCAAGATACTTAGAGTACCTCGTCTTTCTCAACCAATTTTGACCACTGCTTTATTGAGATAAGAGCTCTTATTTCTGCATTTGATAAGTTGATACGGTAATTCAAATCACCAAACCAAATCATTCTTCTGCAAATAGATTGAAACTGATTCAGTATATAAAATATTGACTATTGATAGCCTTTGGACTCTTGCTTAGGATGATGGAATAACTTTGGCTTTTTGCATAAGGTGAGCCTATCAGCCTTTCCTGCATCATTTACAAATAAAATGTCAACCAACTCAAAAGTATGCTTATCAACATCAATGCTTGCTTCATTATTTAGATTCTCACCTTTGATTGTAGATGAATTTCATTTAATTCTCTGGCCACACAACACTATTCAAGACTTGAAGACAAGATATATATGAAATTAAAATCACAGTTCAACCTTAAAAGGGCCATTATCTGTTCTGAAGCTCATGCCAGGAACATACTTCAACCAAACAGGAAATCCTCTATACCATTAAATTGAGAATCAAAATAAGAATTCATAAATATGAAACCAAATGGTAATAAATTTAATGGACAAAAACATAAGAAAAAAAGGGAACAAAAAATTCCACACAGGAAAGTTGAAGTTGCAACTTGCAAGTACTTATTACCCAAAGTTCCACTCAGCACATACATAAGGTCCAATACGAAGTGGACTAAGAACGTTCATAGACATTTTTTATGATACATGAATACTTTAGTTTTGAGTTGCAGGCCTTGGATTACTGTCATTCTCAAGGCATAATGCATCGAGATGTCAAGCCTCATAATGTTATGATAGATCATGAATTACGAAAACTTCGCTTGATAGATTAGGGTCTTGCTGAATTTTATCATCTTGGAAAGGAATATAATGTTCGTGTGGCTTCAAGGTAATGTTTTCTGACTAATTGACAACGGTCTCAACTCTATCCCTAAAAGCAAAGATATGTAAAATGGATGACCCTGAGTGTATTAGTTTATGACATAAATCAAATATATATATAAGGCATCATTTGCACATTTAAGCATGAATGCATGACATTTTCAAGATGAATAGGGTACTGGAATTCTTGTGGGCCTGGTGTTAGTACATCCATAAAAGTCATTCTAAATATGTGGAAACACGAACCAATAGTGCATCACTAATACTAATACAAAATTTAGCTCTATTACACATTTCTTCACTAAAATATGGGTCTTAAAGTGGTTTCTTGTTAATAGAGTTGTGGCCTCCATTGCTACTAAACATATTCATAGTGTTACTTAACTTGCAGAAAATATTATAGTAAACCAATGCATGCCAGATAAATATTTCTTAAAGTTCACAATATAAACCTAAAGTGCAAACACATTTCTAATTTGTCAGAGAGAATGGAAATTACTTTTCAGAACTGGAAATAGAGAATGGAAATGCCTTAAAACAAATGTACCCTTACATGTTCCCAGACTTTATTGTTGCACGCCTTAGTCCACTCCAAATTATCGCGAAGTCACCGCACTGCAGGGTCTCCAGAACCAAATAAAAAATTGAAAATAATTAAAAATTAAAAATAAAGATTCGATGGAGAAGTCCCATTAGAATACCATTTCTATTTGCATGATCAAGAACCACCCATAATGGCACCAAAGATTCGATGGAGAAGAAAGCCAATAAGCAAGATGAAGCCAAGAAACACTGTTCTTCGGTTCTTCTTCTTCTCTTCTTTCAATTTTTGACTTTTCGTTTCTTTCAATTTCTTCCTTCTATTTTTTTTAACTCTTATTATGAGAAGGATCCGAGAATAGAGAGAAAAAGAAGATGGAGAGAGATATGAAGATGCACCAGAGAAGCTTCTAGTAAAGAAGAGAAAGAGATGGAGAGAAGAGAGAAAGGAACATAAGGGAAATGAAAGGGCAGGGAAGACTGAAGAAAGAGGAAGCTTCTGTATGAAGCTTTAGAAAATAAGAATGGGCCTTGTAAATTATTTGGGCCGACTATTGCTATTCCATGCAGCTACCTTCTGAAACAAAATTATTAATGAGGTAATTGGGAAACTAATCAGTGTAGTTAATGACTGATTAGGCGGGAAATCATGTTTCCTTATGTATAAACCAATCTGGATTTATATATAGTATAGATAAACCAATGTGTATTCACACGTTTTAATAATAAGGCACCTACCTTCAGATTTCAAAAATATGGTTTATATTCAATATGTATGTAAAAATCAAGTTTTATATCACATTGCCTAATACAGTTACAGTTACTAATTTGGTACTTTACTCATATATTAAATGTTTTGGCATACATAGAACCTCAATTAATGAAGGAGTTCCTATAGTGAATTTTATATTTACCATTTCTTTACATAAGACACCTCTGCTTTCCGCACAATAGTGCAAGAGGTAATGCATTTTTGTTAGCACAGAGTATGCATGCCACTCAAATTTTTCCACAACCACCAAATTGTCAATTGATGTCAAAATCAATTGTCACACATTATCCATCTCAACCAAAATAATTTTTGTGAGGATCATTTTTTTTGTATTTGTATTAAACAAACAATATCCGAAGATACCTGTCAGCTAGTAAAGCGAACCCTTTCTCGTTCTTGCTTTAAGATATCATGTGTGCTCAATAAAAAAATAATAATATAGATTGTCCAATCTTCTTTTAATTTGCATCATCATTTGGCTCCCTAGCACAAGAGCTTATATATAGCCTTAGCACTCACGACAATGTCCTCAAATCATATAAACAAAATGAATTATTGGAATACAAACATATATATTCTAATAACGTAAAATTCTTTTACTATTTATCAAATAGTTATAATAAAAATTTAGCTTGTAAAACAAGTTGGTGTAACTTGCTCAATCTCTACGCTGACAAGTTGGTATAAGTTGGTGTAACTTGTAAAAACAAGTTAATATTAAAATACTCTCATGCCCTTATCAAAATAATAATTCAATTGCAAAATATTCTTTAGATTGTTGGAAAAATAACAAAAGAAATTAAATTAGATAATTAAAATAACATAATTTATAAAGAAAAAAAATATATATTATCATAATAAAATTTGACCGAGGCACGTACAAATGCACTAAGTTTAAGAGTATTTGTCGCCACAAGTGAATCATTTGGTGTAGAAGGCCTTGTCTTGGCTAATACCCTCCAAAATACAACAGTTACTTCTTATCAATTTTACACTTGAACTGATGAGGTCTTAAGGAATAACTTATTTGGATTGTTATTGGTAATATGAGAAAAAAAGAAATATTTATACAATAGTGTACAAAAATAAATCAAATCAAAGATTGTTTCATGCACTATTGAGATATATATTATGCTCAATTATTCAATGGCCTATATCTACTCTTTTCACATAAAGAAAACAATAACCATCTATACTATCTATACTATTATATAAAGAAGACATGTTTTTTTAACTTTGTACATAAATTTCTATTTTCCTATTATACCCTCCCTCCCTAATCTACATAATATAAAATAGGAGAAGTGAGGGCGAAAATGATTTCCCTCCAATGATCCTCCTAAATGTTGTTTTCCCTCCTAATGTCTTCTTTAATGCTCCAACACTTCTTGGCTTTATAAAAAAGTTTCACTAATCTACGTTGTTACTATTATAATTATAATAAATAATAAATAATAATAAATAAATTGTTTTAAAATTATCTTCTATATTGTATTAAACTAGTGCAGTACCCGTGCGATGCACGAGAATTAAATAAAATTTATTTGTATGAGTAATTTAAATCAAATATTATTCAACACAATTATTTTTCATATAAAATGGAATTATTAGATCATTTTAAATATTACATAGTTATTTATAAAGTTTAGATTACTTTATATAAGAATGACCAATTTATAGTTAAATAATATGCCAATTTATCCCATTAAAAGTAGCCTTTAGTGGATATGCACCAAAAATTTAAAATTTTACTCTATCAATACATTATTATAATTCATTCTTAATATATTGTTATGAGCTTCTCTAAATAATATTACTCGAGTCAACCACGATTAGTATGAATTATATATTTAAATGTTGGCTAAAATGTCAAACAACCAGAAAAAAAAATAGAGACTAAATTTCTAACGATTGATTCATTGGTCCTTCGTATAACCAGGACGAAAATAGATATATTTTAGGTTCTAATTAAAAATCACTTTATATTTCCTATGCATCATTTATTGTTTTTTCTCTTTTTTGCCCTCATTAAATGCATTGATTATCTATGTATTTTTTTATTGTTTGTTAATGAATGTGAATTTTCAAAAAAAATTGAGGAGACAAAAATATAATGTTACAATATATTCTCGTAAAATTCAAAAAAAAAAAAACCATGTTCCTTGGATAAGATTGATCAAACTTTCTTATTGTAAGTGGCATGAAAATTAATTATTTCAATGAATATATATATTTAAACTCTAACGTTTAAATTCTTGCAACTATAATTTAAATTTATTATCAAGTCTCATTCCCTAATATATATTAAAGAGATATATTTGATATGGATTATTTAATGGGGCCTACATATTCTAAAATAACTTATATTTAAAACAAAAATAAGTTATAAACATTTTGAAATTATATTTGAAATTAAGAAAATATTTATTTACTCAAAACTTTTTAGAATTCCAATGATAATTATAGCCATAGTATTGCGAGAGCATAGAAATTTTTCATATTTCAGATGACACCAACAAATTTAACCATTTTTCTAGATAAAAGATTTAAAAAAAAACAAATTTTTTATATATAAATAAAAATGAGAACAAAGTCTCAAACAAAAACTGATAAAACACATACACTACATAAATGATAATTTGTATTGTGAATGAAAAAAATTTATAATATGTGAAACAATCATGAATACTTAAAAATGTTATGAATAATTGTTAGCATTTTTCTCCGTGCTTTTTTGGTGAGGCAATTATACAATATAAAATAGGTATAATATATAATGCACAAACTTTTGTCTATATATTAAGCAAAACGTAAATATTTAAATATGATTTTTCACACTTATGATTATAAAAAAGTTATAATTATTTGACACATGTTAAAAATTATATAATGCTTAGCTTACTTGGAAAGTATAAAAAAGCAAACATCCAACACTTCAGCTTCACATATTCCATACATCCACCATGATCCATTAAGAACTACCCTTTTTTTTTTAATTTTTTGCAAGAGAATGATTATACTTTAAAATTATAAAAAAAATAGAAGTTATGAATTTTTTTAAAAAAAAAAACCTTAAAGACAAAAGTTAAGAAATAAAGAGAGTACTTAGCATTTGAGTTCTAATAAGATAATACAAACAATTACTAATAAATTAGATATTACAATTAATATTGAAAAACAAAATGTAAGTTATCAACTTTCTTTGTTAATTCACTCTTGTTTAAGCTAAGCAAGATTAAATATATAAACAAAAAAAACAATAAAACCTATTTTTCCAAATCAAATAACACCTTCGGTGTTAAATGATAATATTCTTTATTATCATTTGCAAAATGAGATAATCATGTTTTCTTAAAATTCACTATTATATCATGCAATGATTACATAAAAAAAAATCTAATTACATAAAGTCAGACACAAATAACATTATGATTTCCAAAAGACTTCAAAACACCTATTCTAGAATAAGTCTACGCAAAAAAAAAAAAAAAAATCACGAAATCATGTACAAAATTCCACCCCTTGGTCTTGGTCCATTAAAAAAATAAAATTGCCCGACATTTTGGCATAATAATATCTATGTTTAACCTCCCCATAGATGCACTGAAGTACCAAGGTCCTGCATATTCTTGCCAACTACTTTGCTGCAAGCATATGCAAAGCATAGCTATAGTTCTTAACATACAATCCTTTGAAAACAGAAATGGATTATTACTTTATAGTGTATTCTCTGCCCAAGGACATGAAGAAATCATTCATGCTATAGTTCAGCATCTTTAATGACGATCTACATCTCTAACATTAGATTTTGCAAGAAATATGTGTTACCCAAATAAAATTTTAAAGAGAGGCCAACAATGCCTGTAAATTGTTATGAGAAAATATGGCTTAACAGTTACTATATATTTAAAATATGAATTATGGTGATTGTTAATCTTGACACATTGCAATTTTGTAATTTTGTTTATGATGCTACTAAGAAACGATACCATATGTATGATTTTCATGTTTATTCTTGGATAAATATATGTTTTGACATAATATTAGCAACGGATGGCAAACAAAAGTTTTGCTTATGAGTTATGACTATATTTTAGAGTATGAACATAGGACCGAGGCTCTTTGTAGAATCTTACTTACTGACTCATAAAACTTCAAGATTATTTATTTCTTAGTTTTTCCATGTTTCCTGTCTAGAGATGGATGGGGGGGAGAAAGAACACTTCAACCTGAAATGAAGATGGAAAGTAATAATATATTTGTAGAGACTATATTAAATAGAGATGGAAAAATGAGTAGTGAAAAAATGTAATAAATAAATATATGCCTAAAACAAAATATAAATAAAATTTAGATTTCTAAAACTACGTAACATATATTGGACAAAATAAAGAGCTTAAAAGAACATAATCCCTCCAATCATATATGTAAAACCCTTTTGGTATTTTTCACTTTCAACAAGATAGTTAAATTTGTTACTGGTAGTGGAAATATTAAAATTTTATATATATATATATATATATTCCAAAATACCCTATAATTGTTATTGAGACTCTAAATAGCATTACATTAATAGATGTTTTTGTGAAAGAAAAAAAATAACTAAGTGTTATTGGATATTCAAATGGGTCTTATGAAGAGGACAAAAATAAAAATCTGATCTTATATATAAGGCTTGAGAGAGTAACTCACAAGAAGAGGGAGTGATAATTTTGTTAAAAGCACATTTTTTTAGTAGACCGTAAAGATAATTATAGATGAAATAGCTAGGCAAAGATACTGAGGAAGGTGTTGCAATCTTATATTATGGATTTTGGTTTGGAGTTACCTAAAGTGAGTATGAAGTAAAATGATTTTTTTTTTTTTTTGTGACATATGGACCTAGTTTTATCTATGTAGGACATGTATGATTCATTTGAGTGCTAGAGTATAGTTTTAGATTATGGATTGTTTTTTGTTTATCTTCTTTCTGAGCTTGCAAATCTCTGTTGAATTTTTGCCTATTTGGCTTGATGCCTAGAATTTATAAGTAATATTCATAATCCTCTGAGCAGCCTCAATTCCCTTTTGTGCATTACATAGATTTAAATGAGTTAATAGAGTAAAAATAATACATTTATAAGTAACGTCAGAATTATGACAGATGTATAACTCATTTACCAAAGCTTTTACTTCATAGAATATTGCAACCTCAGCTAAATTATTGTTTTCTTTTAGATAATGAAATGGTGTATAATGGATATAAGGAAGCAGAATAGGTAAATAATTGACCATAGTAAAGCAAATTTCATTTATTTGTTCAAATGTACTTTATAGCTAGTAATTTATTAAAGAGAAGCAAACGAATGGCCTCCACTTCATTATAAATTACAAACTACCTGGAATTTATTGCATTTTTTGTAGCAGTAGCTCCCTGTCTAAATTTCTTTTAATTATAATTTTCCAATTCCATGCATCTAGCTTTCACATCTTCAGCAAACCTTCATATATTCCAGCACCTTCTTATCTTAATAACCTTTTTACCTTGCTATATTCCACATCTTCAGCATGACCATCGTTGTCATCCTCCTCCTCTTCTTTCCTTGCTATTGAAATATTCTTCTCCTCCAAAGGCACTTCAACATTTCAAACTTGATTCTGAGAAATTCGACAAAAATATGAAAATGAAACCAACGAATTATTGATCAGGACATAAAGAAATATAGTAGCATTTGTATTTTAATAAGAATAATAAATTTCAAGCACAAAGAGAAGAAAATAGCATATTGAAACATAAAAGTAAAAACTACAGTCGTTAACACCAGTGCAGAGCATATTGAAATTACAATCATTAGCAGCACCACATCACATATTAGCCTTTTGATAACAATTTTCATGTTGGCTTGGTCCAAAATAATGCCATAAATAGCACCAGCTAGTTGCAATATCAATTATTAGCTTGAAGGACTTTGCTTGATATAATGAGTCCTTAAACTGTTACATTAAAAATATAATCAATTAAAAACAATCAACCGCTGATAAAGCTTATAAAAGAAAAAAGACGATAAGATCAACTCAAAAGTTGAAGACTCCTTAAATCCAAAAACATATTTTTAAATTTAAAGAGCTTGAAAGATCACCTAGTTCTACATAATGTAAGAAACACAAAAAGTGGAGTAATGATTTGATGATATACTCAATATATAGTTAAAGTAATTTAGCAAAATTCTAGCACTCCGTAACCATTACAAATTAACAGCTGGCTAAAAAATGACAACATTGAAGCCGAGCTAGTAATAAAAGGATAAATTATATCACAGCAAAAAGAAGATTTATTGGGTAAAATTATATTAACAGAGATAAAATGGTAATAATTAGCAGATTTTCAACAATGGTTGTACATGGTACAAAAGAAAACTGAATGAACAACACTATTCAGATCTTTAAAAGAGATTCTTTGATAGTTCAATAAAACCTGAATAGAAAAAAAAAAGCACAAAAAAAATGCTCAACAAATGTCATATTGTCATATAAAAATGCAGGTTTATGATATCCTTTAGAAATCGAAAATTGAAAGGATCTTTATTGCTTTCTCTTCTTCTGCTTCTGGCTTTTCAGAGTTAAAGGATCATTACTGTTATTATTTTTTTTCATCTTCATTAGACCATAATCTGAGGCAGGACAGCAAGGAATGCACAACAGAGTTTCCAAACAGCAATTCAATCACTATGCCAACATGAAAACTGTTATTAAAAAGGAATTCTATGAACTAAGTTGCTAAATTACTCATTGAATCAACAACCATTAGAATGAAAGAGAAACCAAAATTTCCGTATAAGAGTTATCCAAATTTTTATGCGTATATAGTGTAAGAATTCCCATCAATATATACTACCTAAAAAAAAGAATAAAAAAAATTTCAAATGAAGCATGCCCTTACAACTAAAGAGAGATTGCAGAATCAAAACAAAGTTGCAGATAAAGAAAGCTTGGGATGTTCTCATAGACAATGTATGTGATGCATAGGGCTGATAAAAAAAATTATAAATACATAGAGTTGATGAAAAAACATATAGGTAGATAGACTTATGTATGTTACATAGCTTTAATTAAACCCAAAACCAAAATCAAATAACATTTAAAATTGAAATGAGTGCTCTACGATTCAAAAAAAAATAAAATGTACCCGATGAATGCTCCGAGAATTTCCAATATGTTGCTTCAAGTCATAGTCTCCACTTATAACTCTACGTTTCTTAGCAGAACAATGTGTTATTCGCATATCTGTTGATTTTTCAGCTGGTTGAGAATTTTCAGTCAAATCAACCATGGGACGTTTTTGTGATAGCACGGTCTTCCTTCTATGCAAGACCATGCCACATGTACCGCTTGAACTTTCACAGCCTACAACCTTGCAGTTGTCAGAACTCAGAAGCCAGAGATGAGCGATCGGCAGGCACAATTTCCCCCAAGAATGAAGTACAACATTTTTTAGTATCAAGCAAGGATGAAGCTTTCAAAGAACAATTCGGTGCAAGAGGTGCAGTCTGTATGTACAATCATTAACAAACTATAGGACCAAACAATAGCATTATAAAGGTAAAAATGCTTTGAACTTGTAAAAAGCAAATGTGATATAAAGTAATTGGAGACATTATTAATAGTAAGCTAAAAAAAGAGCATTATTTTATGAAATTGACAGGTCCCATTCCTTCACCACCTCCCATCAGCAACACTGCTGGCAAGTTGGGATCCATCTCAAGTTCTTCTCTTAATTGATCCTATAAAGAACACAATTGAAGTAAGAAAAACTCAGTTTTTAAGAGTTCCTAAACAATCTTCAAGGGTAATTGTTACACTTATATGTACAAACATCATAGCAGCAGTAAGTGCACCAACATCACAGCAGCAGTAGCAGCAGCACAACACAAGTAAGTATGTAGCGTGAAAACACAGCACATCACAGCAGCAGCAACAGCAGCACAACACAAGTACACTTATCTCATTTGTACAGCAATCAATTAAATATAACCTTCCAATGAAAAGACGTGGCAAAGATATAGCAAAAAGGCAAGGGCAGAGCAATGTACAAATGACTCACCGGGTTAAGAGTACCACCCAAAACATGATGCAAAATACGCACTTGTGAAACCAACTTTTCTGAACCACTTATGCAACCAGCAAGGACCTGAAACAGGGAGAAAAAAAGGTTTCTTGATGCTAAACTTTAAGTGACTACTTGTTTGTTGATGCTAAACTTTAAGTGACTTATGAGTTATGACAAAATGTAGATTACAATGCTATTCATCAAACAAGATTTTACAAAGAGCAGGCTGGCTTAAATCATTATGTCCAGCGATGTACTTTGTAGCAGAGTGCACCACAAGATCAGCTCCAAGGGCAAGGGCCTTCTGGTTCTTAGGTGTGGCAAATGTGCCATCAATGCAGACCAAAGCCCCATACTTGTGACATAGGTCAGAAGCCAGCTTGATGTCAACACATCGGAGGAATGGATTGGTAGGAGACTCGGTGAAGAACAGAGAGACCTGCAGCCATGTATAATATCGTCTGAACTCAATACTGCCCACCAATCATAAAGGAATCATAGAGAAACTTCATATAAAGAAACCAATTACTCTCTTAGACACTCACATTGTTCTGTTCCAGTGCAGCTTCCAAGGCACCAACATCAGCAGGATCAATTATGGTGGCCTGCACAATTAATTGAAAATTTATAACCTTTTAATAGCTATATATATATATATATATAAGCAGCAAAATGTAACTTCAACCCAAAGGACCAAAACGCTTAAGCTATCTCTTCAAGTAACCTGAAGAAGCATGGCAACATAAGAACTTTCCGACACAAAAAAATACAATCAAACTGGGAAATAAGCAGAACACATACGGTGATTCCCATCTTTGGAAGCATGGTTTCAATGAATATCCTAGTCTTCCTATAGCAATCAGTAGTGGTCACAAGATGTCCACCAGCCGGGACCAGCGCCATCAACAGGACTGTGCCAGCACACATCCCAGAAGCCATAATCAAAGTTGACTCTGCCCCCTCTAGCTCACTGGCTCAGAAAGAAAGAATATCATAAGAAACCTCATTATAAGCTCATTCAATCATATACGTAACAATAATAACACCAGAAGATCATAATCTAATCAATCACAAACCTTATCTTCTCCTCCAAAACCACTGTGGTTGGGTTTCCATAGCGACCATATTCAAAACTCACTTGGCGTTTCTCTGCGAGAAAAAAAAAAGAAAGATGAAACAACTATGCCACCAATTACATAAAATAAGCCATAAATTCCAGTCTCTGAAATTACAATCATCGGTCATATTAGACTTAGACTTTATGAAAATTAACATGTTAGTCTAAGGAACTGATGCAGTCAAAATGATAATATGATCTAAAGGTGACAATTTCATAGACAAAAACAGACGATAGTTTTCAGCTCAGAATAATTTGAAAGTCTAATATGACAATTTTCATGTCAAAGAGTAACATGAAAGACTAACATAGTAATTTTCTAGTCAGAGATGAGAGACCCATATGACCGATAAAATTTCTCATTTTTCATGAATCATGTAACAACATGTTCTAATGCTGCAAAGAAGAGTACCTTGAAATCAATGAGATCTGCAGTTTTCTTAAAGAAGTAGGCAGAAGTACTGACCACAGGGGTGGTAATTGCATGAGTTACAATGCCCCGTCCTAATCTCTCAACTGCACATAAAAAAACCAATCACCTTTGTTAACAATCATACCCAATTTAATTAGTAATAGCAAAATTACCAATCATCATATAAGCAATCACAGAAGCAGAAACGTTACCAATTTAATTGATCCTATAAAGAACACAATTGAACTAAGAAAAACTCAGTTTTGAAGAGTTCCTAGACAATCTTCAAGGGTAATCGTTACACTTATATGTACAAACATCACAGCAGCAGTAAGTACACCAACATAACAGCAGCAGCAGTAGTAGCAGCACAGCACAAGTAAGTATGTAGCCTGAGTGCCAAGTAGCAGAATAGCGTGAGTGCAAAATTTAATATATCACAGCAGCAGTAGCAGCAGCACAACAGCATAGGAGCAGCGGCACAACAGCAGCAACAAAAACCAGCAACAAACAGCAATATTCACATTTGAAGATTAATTTATTGATTAAAAAATCAACATATTCACATTTTGGGTAATTATCAAATATTTTTAATGATTTAAGCTAACATATCAAGTCTCCATCTTCTTCCATTAGCCACATTCCCATCCAACAAAATTTAATATATCTAGCTAATTAACTCAATCATTTCAGAATGAAAAATCATTTTATCAATCAAGCAAAAAATATGTAGAGACTAAAGAGAATATCAAAAATTAAAATTGTATAAGTAAGAGCAAAGAAACTCACCTTCAAAGTTAGAATAAAGAGATTATCTACATGCATAGAACAAAGAGATGGAGATTAGGATGTGAGAAAACCTAAACCTAAATTCAAGCTTCACATTGAATCTACAAAATCAAAGCTTAACAAAATCATTGAAGCTTGAAGCCTTGGAGCCTGGAGAGAGATGAAATCGAATGAGAAAGAAATAAAAGAGAGTCATGCGAGGCGAGGCTTCATATGGGGAAGGCTGAGGAAGGCAGGTGGTATATGGGGAAGGTTCTTCTCAATTCTCGGTACACATTAAATGAGGCAGTGTCAATTGCGACTTCTTCATTAATTGCAAAGGGGACAAAGCGTGGAGAAGGAAAAAAACAAAAAGAAAAGCTGAACGCGGTAGTGAAGAGCAGAGTGAGACCTATTTCGGGGGTATTACTGGAGTGGGACCTATTTGCGAAAGGGAGAACGAAAACCAAAGGGAGGAAAACTTTAAAGTTTTTATAGAACAACTGGATGGATTTGAATTGAATGTTGGGAGGGAAAATTTTTGGATGAGGTTATAATAATTTGATCAGTCATAGACGACAAGAAAAATTAAGGGGATACGGCCAAAATGCAGAAAAATAGGAACAGCATCAGACTGCTCATATGCTACAAAAGCAGAGACGGAAATCGTGTGTGTTGATGATGAAGAAAATGAAGAAGTGTGTCTTGTAATAATAGAAACGGGCTTGATGATGATGAAGTTCGTGTGATGGGGTTTGGGTGGTGATGATGGAAATGGAGTAGAGTGAACTCTTGAACTCTTAAGGTTGAGAGAGAAAGGGTTCACGAAGAAGAGTCTTTGCTGTTGTTGGCCTTTGTTTTTTATTTTATTTCCCTCTGGAAATAAACATGTCCCTTGGAAGCTTGGCAAATATGTGCTTATAAATTAATGGCTTCCCGAGGAAGCCACAAACCAGTGGTTGAGAGGGATTGACGTGCGCGCCTGGGCGAGGAGGATAGTGCACCTGGGCACGGAAATCGCTGTGAGGGCCATTTGCCTCGGCATTAGTGTTCGGCCCTAGCTCGGTGTGTTAAGAATCCGACCAGATCGTGGAATGGCAAAGAAATAAAATTTAAAAAAAAAAGAGCAAAGAATGGCAAAGACAAAACCACAACAGCGAAAAAGCCAAAACATGCAGAAGAATTTTACAACAGCGTTAATGGAATGAGTTTATAGTGGGACTTACATGCAAATAGGCGAACACCAACAACGTAAAAATAACCCTCCAAATAGCACGTGTTCCAGAATTGAGGGTGGAGGTTCGAAAGGGAGGTGAACAGTGCCTGAGGGTGCAAGTACAACCCTTCATTTGTGTAAGTGTATAGATTGAGGAAAGTGTGCACACTACTTCCTGTCTCATGCATAGAAGATTGTGATCCCCGCTACAATTTTACACGAAAGGAGTATTTGAAGGGTCTCTTAAAAAACATTTTTAATAGTTTGCTTTCTCACTTTCTCTTTCTTTGTTTCTTTCTTTTTCTTTCTCCATGTTTGTTCTCTCTTTATCCACTGCATTATCTATTTTTTCCCTCTTCGTCTCACACTTTCTGTTTCAGTTTTTTTTACTTATTCCTCTCTTTATTTTCTATGTTTTCAAGTCACAAAGAACAACTTTTCAAAATTGCATACATGTTTAGATTTACGAAAAAGGTGAGATTTTACTTTTATTTAAACTTTTATTTAGGCTTTTGATTTTATTTATTGTCTTATTTAGAGTTTTTATTTGGTATTTTTAAAGTTGAAATCATATATGGTAAATATTATAAATATTAGACAATAATATCATCGTTATTGCCTTTTAATTGGTATTTTTATATATGATATTTGAAATCTAGAAAAGTTGAAGAAGCTGGTAATTTTTCTGGGTTTTTCTTAAAATCCAATTTAAAATCCAATGTTTTTTTTCTTCTTCTTCCTATTGGAGTCAGTGAGCATTTTCATTCTAAAATGCTATTGTGAGAAAGTTTTTTGTTGAATTTGTCTAATTAATAAATTTAACAAATTCTTTAAAATTAATCATAGGTACTTGATTCTTTGGAGCAATGTTGTTTCCTACTTTGAGTTTGTTTATAATTTTATAGTTAACAGGTCACACATTCAGTGGTAGTATAATAAAAAAATAAATTCCTATTACTTTAAAAGTATATTTTTCATTTAGATTATTATGTTAGCTAAAGAATTTTATTTTCATTTTTTGCCAAGTATTAAATTTGCTAACTTTTTCTTACACATAATTGGGTGCATATGTAGATTGTTTTGGTGTTGGTTTGGGTTGGAGAAGAAAATTGACACAAGAGTTTGAAAATGACTAGCACTTCATTCTGAATTCTGATAGTAAATGGGTAATTGAAGAGAAAATTGAGACTAAGAACAACCACCATGAAATATCAAAGAAAAAAGAGAAGCAAATGCTAGAGAGTTTAGATATGTGAAATGAAATTTGCAGGCTCGAATCTTGTCTAAGATGATGGATTTTATTCTGATGATAGGAGAAAACAGAAAGTTTTGCTTTGGTCCATTTGAGGAACAGAAGATCTTGTATATGGACATTAAGACATAAGCAATTTGCTAATTTTTCTTTGTATCTTTGATGGGCATTAAGATAGCCATGAATATGGAAGAAGATGTCTTTTCTTTTTCTTATATTTTGTAAACATTTCTTTTTCTTTTTGTATGTCTAGCTATTTTATGAACAATATTCATTTGAAGAGAATTATTTATGTTAAGATTTTTTTATTAACATGCTAAAGTTTAATTATAAGTTGTTTGCAATGATATTACTACTTAAATAAAATACATGTCATTCATCTTTATAAAAAAAAGTTTATACTAACTTATCATCTAAAAAACACATTTTCAAAATCTATACTAAAAAACACAATTAAAATCCGTGCAATACACGGGAAAATTTACTAGTTAAAAAAACTGCTAAGTAACTTCTCACTCATAATATAATAACTGATTATTACAATGAGAAAAACGCATTGCATTGTCTTTTGCAGAATGAATGAAAGAACAAGAGCAACAACACACAGACACACTCCTTATTATATGATTATGATGCATTCTCCGATCAGGCTTCATATCCTTCTTCTCTTCATTCTCATTCTAACTACGTTTAATTTCTCTTATCTATTTTTTCTGTTTTCCTTAATATATGTTCGATGTCTCTATGTTAAGGCGTTTATGATTCTACTTTACTGACTGAAATAAAATTAGTTTTTCATTTTGATTTCATGATTATTTGGAAGCTTTTTTTTTTTAAATAATTACTTTAATTCAATTTCTATATTTCTATTTTTTTATTGGAAGAAATTGAAAGAAAATAAAGATGGAAGAAGAAGAAGAAAAAAAGAAAGGTAGCATATATAGATACCTTTTCGAGTAAAGAAAGCCTTTTCGAGTAAAGTTCCTCACCCTGAAAAATAGGGTTTTGTGTTCCACATGTTACTTGATGCCAAGTACAATAACCAAGAGTATTTTATTTTTAACAATTTTTTTTCTAAATACAGCTTTTTAATCATATGTTACAACTTATACATGTTAAGAGTTTTGTTCATTCCATCTCACATTCAATTTCTAGAAACTGCATATAACAAAAACTAATTTCTTTTTGTGGATGAGTAATGATAACTCTTTGATACTGTTTTTTATTTCTTTTTATACAGGTTTACACATTGTTTTGATGAAATGGATGAAGAAGGAACTCAAGGCAATGAAAAAAGAAACAATGTCAGGTTTCATTTCATTAATTTTTTTCATTGCAATCCTTCTCTTATTTTGCTCATTCTCTAATGTATAAAACATTTTTTGTTTTGCTTTATGTTGTAATTTGTTTGTTTCTTCATCCAATGTAATTTGTTTATTAAATCTGGGTTTCCAGAAATCTATTTTTTTAATTTAATTTGTAGGTCTTTATGTGATAACTTTTCTTTGTGATTTGAAAATGGTGGAGCAGAGGTGAGAGGATCAGCATAACATCAAAATCATTAAACAAAATCACTAAGGTATTTTCTTTTTATAACTAATTTTTCTTCTTGAAATTAAACAAATTTCTTTGCTCCTTCTCTAATATATAAAACATTTTTTTCTTTATGTTGCAATTTGTTTGTTTCTTCATCCCATAATTTGTTTATTAAATATGGGTTTCAAGAATTCTTTTTTCTTTTAAATTTAATTTGTAGGTCTTTATATTGTAAATGTGATATCTTTTCTTTGTGATTTGAAAAGGGCGGAGCATAGGTGACATGTGAGGATCAGTAGAACATCAAAATTCTTAAACAAAATCGCTAAGGTATTTTCTTTTTACTACTAATTTTTCTTCTTGAAATTAAACAAAATCCTTTCTCCGCACCATATTAATTTCTATTTTTACTTCTTATTTTTCTTTTGAAAATTAAACAAAAGCCTTTCTCAACGTCATATACATTTCTATTTGGAGGAGAGGATCTTCCCAGAGACATTGAAGAGGAAATTCTCAACTGTATATTCACATGCATGCATTAAAAAAAGAACTGTATATTCACATGCATGCATTAAAAAAAGTGGTTGATTTTCATTTTGTGTACATAAATTACATGCCTCACCTAATATGATTACTATCTTTCTATACTTATTCAATTATTAGACTTTTTCTATGTGCAATACCCAAATTCTCAGTAGTACAGGTTTAGGTTGTTCAAAATTGCATACTTACAAAAAAAATATGTATAAAAAATAAAATAACCATAACTTTGATAATTATATTTGTTTTTTTTTTTTTGTAATATCATCCCGTATCTAAAAAGGATAAGTTTAATTGGGATATTGTTTAAAGAAAAGAACCATAACTTTAGTGGTTATAATTCACTTTAAAAAAAAGGTTATAATTGGTTTTTTTTTAACCTCATCTTTTAGGGTTGAGGATAAGAATCTAGAAAGTATAAGTTTTTTTAACCTCATTTCTTATAACTTTGGTGGTTATAATTGATTTTAACCAATTATAACTTTAGTGGTTATAATTGGTTTTTTTAACCTCAATTCTTAGGTTGAGGATTAAAATCTAAAAACTATAAGTTTTATTGGGAAATATTATCTTAAAAAAATTGAAAGATTTTTATTGTTTTAGTAAAACTTATCTATTTATGGATTCTCACTTCGACCTTCACTCAAAATTCTTAACGATGAATGAGACATTCATTTAAATGTTTTGATTAAATTGTTTCTTCTTTAATATTTGGAGTTTTTTTTGTCCAAAATACAAAGTAATGATATATCTATCACAATTTATGAAAACTCTACTACATCATGTATCTAGAAAAACATATTAAATTTATTGGAAATTGAGTCAAAAATCAACAAAATAACAATGCATGTATAATTTATTTGAAATTTATGGATCCATATTTTGGAACATGACAACTAAGAAAACATACAATTCTTAATAATAATTTACATGAAAATAAACCTTTTTAACATATAAATAACATTCATAAAGACCAATTTTTCAATATATCATTTTACTATAAACAACTTTTTACGACAAAAACACGACAATGAGAATGCGGTACGACAGGTGTCTGTCGGCACGCTAGTATATATAAATAGAACAAAGACGACAAAGATTAGTAGCTCAATAACTATAAAAAACAATAAAAAAAAACAGTTTGATGCTTTAACATAAATTAATATGTGCACGTGAATTAACTAAGCCAAATATGACTGTTAGATATCTGTTAACAAACATAAATATTATTATGATAAAATAAAAACTAATAAATATACGATAATGGAAAAAACAAATAAATAGAGCCATTAAGAGTCTTAATTTAAGACCAACGACATCAAATATTAATCAAATTATGTTAGTTTAAGAGTCTTAATTTAAAACAATAAAAAGCATGGGTACACCGTTTTTAGGAGTCGTACACGTACCGGGTACTTTTTGGGTACGGGTACGGCTTGGGTATACCTGGGTACGTACCCGAACAAAAAAAATAAAAAAAAAACTTGGGTACATATTTGGGTACGCCGGGGTACGCTGTGGGTACGGTACCTACCGCACAACACTACTAAAATTGAAAAATTTATTTATTTTTATTTATTTTTTTTATTCCCACCTTAGTCATCTTAATCTTCTCCTAGGGTTGAGTTTTGAAGCAAACTCTCTCTGCCTCCTCACTATCTCTCGAAACACCCTCTCTGCCTCTTCTCTCTATCTCTACTGTCAGCTGCCGTTCGCTCGCCGTGCCGCTCGCCGCTCACTCGATGTCGTTGTCGTGTTGCTCGAACCCGTCATACTCATGGTATAGAGATAAAATACTATACTTCTACTCTGTTACTTATTTTTCTAATGAGATTTGCTGCGTCTTGAAAAGTTAGGATTTCATTTGCTGCATCTAACGAGATTTGCTTCATCTTGTAATTTTTCAGTTTTTTTCATAGTATCATACTGATTTCGTAAGTTTGTTCTTTTTTTTCATAGTATCATACGGTTATTTTTTCATAGTATAATACTGATTTGCTGCATCTTTAATTGACTGATTTAGTAAGCTTGTTCTTTAAATATGGTAATGTTGTTAGTAACTAGTAAACTAACTCTATTTGGAAAATCTTTAATTTTTAAGTGTTTATTATTAATTTGAACTTAATGTTTTCTTTTTTACATCAAAATAATTTTTAAGTGTTTATTATTAATTTTAACTTAATTTTAACCTTACTGATTTTATTTTTTTCATTTTTTTAAAATTTAAATATGATTTTATTAATAAAATAAATTATTAAATATATATATATATATAAACGTACCCGTATCCTAGTTTTTTAGAAATTGCCGTACCCTGTACCCGTACTCGTACCGGATACCGGTACCGTGTACTCATGCAACTCAGCGTTAAATAATTTAAAATAAATATTCAACAATATCTAATGAAAAATATTTCAACAGAAAGTTAACAATAATTCATTTGAATTAGTCATAATTAGAACATTCTTTCAAGTTCTTGTCCTCTCCCATTTTTTTTCTTTGCAAGTTTTCAAATCGGCCACCTCCCCAAGTTGTACCAAAATCATATTAGAAGTTGCCAGCTAAAGTTTTTATGAATGTGCCCCTGTTCCACTTTTAAAAGTTTCATATCTTTATCAAGGACAAGCAATATCTTCTTAAGACATGGCTGTCACGACCATGCCATGAATTTGATGAAAAGAAACAAAATTTCTTTGGCCATACAAGATACACCATGCTCTCTTAGAACATTTAATTTGCTAGTATGACCTTGGTGGGTTTTGAGTGGTTGACCTACATTGTCCATCCATAACTCCCTTTGACGAATCTCACGTATATTTGATGCTTGTTTACGTTTTTAGCGAGTCATTTAGAAATTGGTTCATATTTTAATTTTATTTTTTTAGCACTTAGTCTTTAATTTTTTTATTTTGTTTTGCTTTTAGTCTGAGAAATCAAAATTAAATAAAAAATATTGACGTGGCCCGATAGAAATCGCATAATTGGTTGGCCTGATCGATATTGAATGAAGTGGAATCATTCAAAAAAGCTTTTGATACTTTTTATTGCTAATTGGTTTCTTTTAGTTAAATTTTGATAAAAATGACCTATCATACTATTGTTCTGTATTGCAATGGGGTTTGGGTCAAAGAAAAGAGAAATATAGAAGAAGGTAAGGAAAAATAAGAGATTTTGGTTTATCTTGTAAAAAAAATTTGTATTTGCTGGAATAATTGTTAGTTTCATTTCCATATTGGTCATTCCTAGTTAATTTTTAGTTTTTATATATTGTCATTCCTCATCTACTAGCAAATATTAAATTGACTTTTTGGAGTGGTTATATTGAGCCCAAATATCATACATGCACGCACATGCTGCCGTTCGGGTAGGGCGTGGGTGTAAAGTGTTCAAGTCCCTTTTTTTAAGAAGGCCACCTGCCAAAATTATTATTTTTTTTTAAATTTTTTATATGTAAAACCTTTGTGCTGCCTTCCAAATTATAACAACGAAATCTTCCCTCTCTATATTCTTTTTTGAGCAACTCTTCTTATTCGTGAGATTCCAAGTTCTCACTCCCAAATACATGAGATTGTGAGCTGTTGTACTAACTTTGAGGGCAAAATCGATGATATAATTGTATCACATCTATCGGTTAATCTTGCTTTTAAGGCAATGATTATTTCACGACACAATTATCATTAACATTAATTTCTAACCGTAATTAGTTTCTACAAATGGTTCTAATGGATAACTCAGTTGGTACAATTATGAAATATAAACTGTGAATACCTTAATTTGATCGCTACCGGCTATATAATTTTTCCTCTCTTCATTAGCTTCTCCTAAAAATTTTGTCTATGAAAAACTTTCTACAAATGCGATTTTTTTGTTTTTTTGTCTCTATAGACACATGTCATCATTATGGCAATGCTAACAAATAATCCAACTTTCATGATTAAAAGTCAAAAGAAATATAAAAAAGTAGATTAAAAGTCAAAAATTAAAAAATAAGGAACGATTTCAGACTATATATCCATATTTACAAGCAATAAAAACTTTAATAAAGCTATATTTAATGTTTTGTTCAAAGCTCACATTAAATGAACGTTTGTAAAATTAATTTTGAATGTAATTGATTCTGTAGAATTGATTTTGGTTATAATTGAGTTTGTGATGAAGTCATTTATGTTTGGATATCCCAGTAAAGTGATTTTAGTAAAATATTGTTGTTTGGAAATTTTGGATCAAAATTGATTTTAGATGTGAAATTACCAAAATGGGTTTACATTTCATGTAGAATCTTTTGTAAAATAAATAAATGATTGCTTAACCTCAGCCCTTTCAAAAGTGGCAATAAAATCTTGGAAACTTAAACCCATTATTTTTTAAGTATTTAAAATTTAGTTTTTCAATGAAACAAAACCTTTTTTTAGCCTCTTATCCTCGAGCTGAGGTTAAGAAAATCCAATAAATAATAGCAGTCACTTTCAAATAGTAGTTACGCAAAATGTTACTATAACTAGCGTCATATTAGCAATTACACGCGCTGCAACCAAATAACAATAAATAATTAATAGCGCATTACAATTTTAAAATATAACTACTTGTTAATTAATTTTTATTGTATGATTTCATCTCAAATTGAATCTTGGGTATTGTAATTGTAATTTAACAAAAAGGAAAAACTACTTTACGCTGATTGTATTTATTTTTTAACCAATTTTCTTTGTTTTGAAGATTTATATAATTTTTAAAGAGAAAAAATAGTTTAAAATTTAAAGTATCAAACTCAAAACATTAACATGGAAAGCCCAATAGGTATATTAGAAGCAAAGAATAAAATACCAATTCCAAAACTAAAATCAATTCATATGTGATGCAGAAGCAACTTGGACTTGCTTTACTCTAAAATTGATTTTGGCCAGAGAAGCAATTATGGAATGCAGAACCAAACATGAAAAGAAGACCATAAAATCATGTTGAACCAAAATAAACACATGTTTGACTAGTTAGAACGTGAAACCAAACATAACATAAGTGGGTTTAATTTAATGCATTAATTCACACCACCCCCTCCTCTTTCTTTTCTTTAAATTTCTACCATCAGTCTTTCTTTGCACAACTAACTTTATTAGAGTTCCTTACATCTCTTAGGGTCTTCTTTATGGTGATCCTTGGATAACCTACTTATTATTTTTTTTACACCAATCGGTACCCGGATCTGGTTTATCCAAAATTTGACTCATCCGGTCCGATCCAACTGAGCTAGCACTACGCGATAGGGGTCTCCCAGCGAGGGTTGCTCCATACACAAGGCTCGAACTCGAGATCAATTGGTTAAAAACTAAGTGAGCTACCACTTGATCTATCCCACGTTGGTAGATAACTTACTTATTCTACCCACGCATGCTTCTGCTCTCATGCATTATCAGTATAAAGAAATTAATATTCCATTCAGCCTCTATTATATTTAAGGAATTTCTTAACCTCAGATAGAAACCAAAAAATGAATAAGTTTTTTTGAAAAATTAAAACTTTAAATTTTTGATTTCTTCAATGCATCAACTTTCAAGAAAAACCATACATTTTCGGATGCTTAACCTCAGCCCTATTTTTATAAAAGGTCTTGCTAACAAGTTAAGGTTACTTGTTATAGAAAAAAATCTTAAGTCCACGTTCATTACTTTCTTGAAAACATAAAAAATCACATTTTCCAACAACTTATATCTACCATTATTAGTTCCTTAACAAGTGCTCTAAGGGCATTTGTTAGCATTTTCCTTATAAAAAAAGTGATGAAGAACATTTGTTAAGGAATACAAAATGGATAAACAAGTATTGGAAAACTAAATTTAATCGTTTTCTAAACTTATTATTTCCAATGCAAAATAACCACTTTTGGTTGCTTAGGACATTGGTTAACATTTTCCAAAAATATATATATATCTTCATAATTATTAAAAAAGTTAGTTGAATATATTTAATTTTTTAAATTAATAAAAAATAAAAATATTTTGGGAAAATTGCATTTAAAATAAAACAAAAATTAAATGGAAAAACAACTGTTTAAAGATATTTTAGGAATAATTATATTGTGAATAAAAAGTTAGTTACTCTCCGTCCCATAAGTTATATTCTTGCATATAGACTAAGAAATGATTAAATAACGTAAGAATCTGATATATTTTAACTAAATTACTCTCATTTTATAATATGAAAGTAATAATAAATGTATGAAAATTATATTTAAGAGAGATAAAAAATGAGCGATAAAAAAGAGAATGTAATAAATAAATATATACATGAAAAAATAAATAAATAAATATTGACTTTTTAAAAAAATATAAAATTTATGAAACAAAATGAAATGACTAAATGAACGTAACTTTATATTAATTTTCATTGGCATCAACTAAAATTGTTTAAGCTATGATGTGACACCATACAAAGATGACACTCCAACATTTAACGGATTTCAACTGATGACATAAATAAAAATAAAAATGAATTACTCCCTCCATGGCTCCATTACTATTTAATTGTTCATTTTTGGAAAAGTTTTTTTTTTTAATGTTCTTTTGATTATTTTAATAGTAATAAATGTTATTTTTCATGTTCCCTATTTAATAAAATATTGGTTTTCATAAGTAATGAAGAAAAAATAATGATTACAAAAAGAAAAATGATATAATGAAAAAAAACATAATTAATGTATTGAAAATGTAAGTAATGATTGAATTTCTTAAAAAAATATGTTTTGTTTGAAACATGACATAAAATACGAACAGATCGAGTAGTCGGCAGCATCCATTAGATCAGAGTCAGATTTGGGATAAAATAGAAAGAAATGGGACATACTATGTTAGTAATAGTAATGGTATATAATTGATAGTATATCGATATAGTGTCAAATGTGCTTCCTCATCCTGAAACATATCATTTCAGAATTGGAAACTACATATATATATATATATATATATATATATATATATATATATATATCATCATAGTTCTGCGTGGTATGCACATAAGTTGCTCTATATATAGAAAGTTTATGCCCATCAAGAAAGGCAGCTACTCTTATATCCATCAATTATGTAGCTAGCTAGCTAGGTCACCTCATCAAGAGATGAGAGGAACATGATTCATGTTCTTCAACAAAAACTAGCTTCAAGAGACAAATTTTCCGTGGGAGCTGCTACTTCCAAAGATAGTGAAACAGAAAATGTCTCACCATCTTAATTGTCTATAGGAAATTGCAATGTCTGCCTCCCTTCAAGTGCCAACTCCAATTAACTTGAGCTGTGAAAGGAAATTGCAATAAGTAAAACTGAAAATTTGCAAGAAAATTCCATAACTTTCAAAGGCATATTAGAAAGATATTCAGATTTACGGTTAAAAATAAATTAGACTAGGCAATAATCATTTTCACTTTGGTCTTCATGTGTGACATGTCATTTTCATTTTGGTCCTAAACTTTAAATCCAATGGTGTTTTAATTTAATAACATAACGACGATGACCAAATTACGTATGATTTAACCAAAAAATGACAACCAGATTAGAGAAAGGAAAAGAAATTACAATGTTATTATGAGGATTTCCCCAATAAAATCCTTGGATGATAACAGGGAAAACGTTGCAAGCCACAAGGATATAAATCATCAATGCATGCTTCCCCAGCCATTGCATAACCATAGTCATTCGACTATATCCACATACGTCAACCTGCAAGGTTAAATATAGTTGAGTTCAACCAGAAGAGGAGTAAAGAAATGTGCTAGCAAATTCCACAAGAATTAAAATTGTATAGCAATGAAAAGAAGGAAACTATGCACATTTGAAACCAATACAAGTATCTAAAGCTCTATGAAGTATGAAGCACAGAGATTTCAAAGTAGCCATTGTGTCCATGTCGAACACAATTGTATCAGACACTCATGTAATCCATGACTTCTTAAATTTACTTTTTGAATTTTCATACTGTTATAGATGAAAATATCCCTGTATTGTCAATCAATTGCTTCAGTGCTTCTATATCTTTTAATTTAATATTCGTGCTTCTACGCTAATCTAGCATTAATTTTGTAACTTATAACAATGTGGTGTACTGTAATGTTAAAAATTCCCATACACTCCTATCTACATTGTGTCCTATGTCGTCTATGTGCTTTCTACGTTGAGCTCAATAACTCTGCTATATGTTGCAAAAGCAGATGAGAGAACTAAGAGAATTAAATATCTAACCATCAAGTATGTTCCAACAAAGAGGATGCCTGCAGCACCAGCAGTGACACATGTGTAGCTGAATGAGTAGAGAACCTTATTTATATGCATTCCTACAAAAGAAGAACAAAGTTAATATCCACAAAGAAAGATGGAAATCTTAGTGGCAAAGTGGTCACATGAAAAAAATGGGTAAAGAGAATTGAATGCTTACCAAATAAGTCCAAAGTAAGACCACAAACTACAAGACAAGACGAAGGGATCATCCAGTATAGCATTCTAACTCTGTGGTCCTGTATACAGAAGCAATAAAGAAACAATTTAGATGAAACTGATAACATAATAGAGAAAAAAAGATAATAAAAAGGAAGAATGTGATGATTACCTTAAAATGCACAATAATATGTCCATAGTGCAAGCCAACCAAGCAAGTAACAATAGCCATCACTGAACTAAGATTCCACAACAGATACAAAATTAGGAACTAGAAGAGAAAAGCAAAGAAATAAAAAAAATTCTACCCTTACACCTTAAATATGAGAATAGATGCAAGAAGGTTTGAGATTTTGCAAGACATCATTCGCTTATAAACATCTTTGGGATCTTATTCAATGTTTTCTATTAACTCTTAAACCAACCAACAGAATGCATGGGAAACAAATCATGAAAATAATAAACAGCTTCAGAGTATGGCTATAAAAATTAGTTTTATCTTAGTGTGGGGATACCGTAATCATCTTTTCCCCCTAGGCATGTCATACTGAGAATGGCATCCTAAGAGAGAATAATGACTAAGCTTTTAGTGCACTTATAAAACAAGATGTTATGTTCTATTCTCTTATGTTTCTGCTATTTTTAGTGTAACCAAAATGTTCTACATTTCAATCTTACTAAACACAAAATAAATTCTGTCATGTTCTAACATTTGTACCAATTGCTACCTAAAAGAGCAGGATGAGATAGTGAACTTACCTTAAGAGTCCTTCGGGGTCAAAAGGGGCTTGACACCAAGCAGGAGCATCAGGAGGCAATGGCCCATAGTCAGGGGAATTAATACTACACTCCTATCGATAATGATCAAAGGAAAAAAGGTTAACATATTTATAAAAGGAAGAAAAATAAGTACTTGCAAATGGAGTAGTAACATCTCAGAATAGAGAGGATCATACCGGCATCCGGGCATATACCGGTCTCCTATACAAATGTCGAATGCCTAATATCATACGATCAATCATTCCAACAGCGTTACAGGCTGGTCCAGTGTCACCCCTTCCTCCACATTTTACCTAGCAAATGTGCAAATGAGTACATTAGTCACATTTTCAAACAATTTCAGAAGTTAAAGCTCTTCTTAGAAACTGCTAAACAAAAGAGAAAAAACAGAAAGACATCAACACTCACAGAAAATATCATAGGCTCTGAAGAAGGCTCTGTTGGAACTCGATACTCCCAATCAGGAACATACAATCCATATAGCAAGCAAAGATAAAGGCCAGAAAGAAATAAAGCCACAGCCCTGTTACAGTCAAACAGGTTTAAAATAAAAACGAAAAATATTCAACACAGAAAAGTCATGATTATTGAGATGGCATTGGAACTTATATTGAACACCAGAATTAAACTGGTGAAATAATATCCTTGAGAAACATAGGTTATCATGGTGCAAAGACTTGTATTTAAAAACTATTTGAGATATAAGTTAAAGCAGAAGCAACATTGTAACATGTGCTATGAATGGCAGAATTACCAATGGCATGATGCTGAGTGAAAAGAACAGAAAGTGATGGCAATATTGCAATGCAATTAAGGTCTCATATGATGAAGAATATGAGACCTTAATAAGGCAGTAGAAGTCAAGAAGAAAAAATTAGCTTACCACTGGTATCGATACTTCCTTACTAGCGACGATCCTGAATTAACAGTGTCATCAGCCTTGAGCCAAATTTCACAGAATGCCGTAAGCAAATATGCTATTGCGATTCTCTGACATCAAATGAACAGTATTTCACAATAATGATTATCATACAGAAAAAAGAAAACAGACAACAGAAATTTTGATCATGAACTTGACTAATTGGTCAGTTGTAGAAAAAGCAAAGCTATCATGATTCATGAACTTAAACAGTAAATTTTTGTTATTATCTTATGTTGAAACATCTAGTGAGGATATTAGTTGATGTTTTTCTAGGATAAATTGAAGGTAGAGTAAACATGCTTGATAAGGAAGGCATACCTGCAGTACTCCCATCCATCTTAACTGCTTAAGATCCACTCCAAACGTCAGATCCCCAAGGCGATGGAAATAACCTCCTGCAGAGGGTAAAATTTACGACATTCAAAACACTACTACCGTGTCTTTTCAACATGACATTCATTGAAAAGAACAAATGCTAACAAAGCCTATAACATAGCCAAAAACTTGCCACAAACAAAGCCAAAGATTTTGTTGCTCACCTTGAAGAAAAAGTCCTAAAGCAAGAAGCTTAAAAGCTCGTAAAAATGCTTTTCTAGATGCAACGACTCCGGAAGATGGCTTCTGTTGAAGAAAAAGAAACCACTTATCATGAGAGTTGCACACAGAAAAATAGACTACTTTAATTTGCTATGTAACATTTTCGAGTGGATACCTTGTATGCAAGTGCAAGCGAAACACCAACAATAAAAAGGAAAAATGGCATGACAAAATCTGCTAGTGTTAAACCATTCCATGGGGAATGATTTAGTGCTGGAAGGAGTCCACCAGCTTCATCCACCAGTATCATCAGCTGCATCAAGATCGATAAATTCAGCATAAAAATGTAACCTATAAGCTCATCCTGAGTCTGTATAAATAATTCACACATTACACAAATTATTTGCTTAAAAATATACTATTGAACCATTGTATTAATCTTTGGCTCAAAGCAACTTCAACTTCATCATCTTCACAGATTACAACAGGCTAACTTTTGAAAGTAGCCATTTTTGTCTATCCCTCACATAAGGGTGCATTTGGGCAAACAACTTAAATTCAGCATTTATTGAATAAGCATTTTCGAAATAAGCAAAAAAGAGCTTATGTTTATAAGCTTCTGTGATAGGCTCACTGAATTAAGTTAAAAAGAATTTATCAGATTATAGGGAGGCCAACCTATTTACATAAGCTATTATCATAAAATCAAACAAATTCCATAAGCTCTTCCAAATCCCCCAAAACTACACAGAATTTTTTGCAAACTAATTTGATGTGATGTTTCCAAAAAGAACATACAGTATGCATGTTTGACAAGTAATTCTCCAGAATTCTTGAATGTTACTAAAATTATGTTTAGACATTAGATCATAAACATGGAGAAAAGAACAAGGTAATGTTAATTACTTAAGGCAACATGTTTTTTGAGCAACGTTATTGTTTACATCTTACACACACATTTGTTAACTCCAATTCATAATAATAATCATAATAAGGTGGTTAGACTTAGGTCACACATTCACATTCCTTTCTCTTCATACCTCCTAAAACAGATAATCAATTATTATAAAGCAGATGTAAAAAAGATGTAAAAAAGGGCACGGAAAAAATATATAATGTTGTCCTATTTATCTGCCTTATTGCAGAAAAACACATCCTTTGAATAATGTAATGATTGCTTTAATTTTGAATAAATTAATGAGATTAATGGTATACACTCACGGTGTAAAGTTTTTTACACAATCGGTCCATCATCTATCATTCATTAGTATTATTTTAATCTAAAAGTCAACGACCATAAATGGATGAATGATGGATGATGCACTGGTGGTGTAAAAAACCTTTACACTTTCGGTGCATTTTCCATTTTTCCTAAATTAATTATGTTTTTTTCTTGATACACTATTGTATTTTATTTTATATAATTATTAGTTTTTACTTATTATTTACAAAAATAAGACCCTATTAAACAAAGATAGACAATGAAAAATTAATGCATTCTTAAACTTTTGAACGGGATAAATAAATAAAAACCGAGAGAATAGTATGCTATCCTCCTGTGTGCACCAAATGATTAAATAAGACTACACATGACTTCTTGTTTTATTCGGTCAAAACTTACCAGGACAACTAGTCAAGGTCCAAGTCTTAGAGAATTCCACATAGAAATTTAAGATTACGTTACAAGGTCACAAGTTGCAAAAAAGTGACAAGGTATGTAATATTTTAACAACAATTATTTAGTAGTCTTAATATTCAGCTTAGACTTGTTATTCAATGATGCATATTTGCCAACAAAAAACGATATGACATGCATGTAACTTGTAACGTGGTAAAATCATCACCCAGTGCAAGTTGCTATAGCCATTTTCTAAAGCAATTGGCGAATATTGCGTTTCTGCGTCATCTCCAATTGATAAAGTGAAATAAAAGTAAGACATAGTGGTGACAAGTCGGTTAAACATTCCATCTGAACAACTACATGTTACACCACAACTCATACAATAAGATGAAATATTAACCTAATATATGTACTAGAAAGTTAATTTATTTAAGTAGATGATAAGGAATTTCTTATTATTTACTTAACCCATTTGCAAAAGTTTTTGGGCTCATTTTTATCTTTTTTTTTTTGTGTTAACAAGGATTTTTTTTTTAATTTTTTTTATATTATGGGCAATGAACAAATCTCTTTCAAAATTAGTAGTTGTCCCCTTCAACAAATATTACACACGGAACCATACAATATATGGAGATTCACCACCAGGCACCAGGACCTTATATTACCAGTCAACCGGTCATTGTTGGCTTATTATCCATATGAACATCTATTACTCCTTCCAGTCCCTAATATAAGCCCCATTCGACCAATTTCACACCCTTTAAGAAAGTTAGTTAATATTGTTAGTGATATTGAAAATGTAATATTTGGTATACTTTTTCAAAAGTGCCCCTATAATTATTATAGGAAATCTAAAAAGTGTTGAGTAAATAGGGGTGTTTGTGGAAAAGAAGTAATTAATGCTATTGAAAATTGGAAATGGGTTTTATATAAAGGACAAAAAAAGTCTTCAAAAGGTGCTTATATAAAAGACCGGAGGGAGTATAATTTTGAGTCATAATATGATACTGTATATAATTATATTGGTCAAGGATATATGATGTTTTTATTGTTAACAATGAAAGGGAAAGTAAGTTGGGTTGTGAGGTAAATTTGTTTGGCACATAAATTTGTGAGCATAAATTTTTGTTTGGCACATAAATAAGGATTTTTCATTTGTTTTATTTATCATGGAAAAGGAAACCGAGGCAGAGAACATGAACGCGAATCAAAACCCGCACCTCAACAATGATTTTCGAATTTTGATAGAAATCTTATTACTAAGGTATTTTATTTTATTTTTTTAAAAAAGGGAAAACATGTATTAAGGGATATTGTTTAATAACTAATTTCTAATTTTTGAATAAAATCCAAACAAAGTCATTTGTTCAGAAGAAAACCATAGAAGAGGAAGATAAGATTCACATCACATGGGAGTAGTCATCTGCTTACGAATTGGGATATATTCTCTTTTGATATACATTAATGAACAAACACTATATTATCTGTTCTTAATTTCTCTCATACCTTAAAAAAGGTAAAATTAGAAAAAAAATAAAATAAAATTAGATATGTGATTGAAATTATTATACATCCTATATCATAGGAATAATAATGAGAGTAGTTAGATATATTATGATCTTAAATTAATTCATAGCAAATTTTTGCTTGATAAAAAAAAATACTAGTATAATTTTAGGAAAAATAAAACAAAAATACTAGAGAATATCATGATCTTAAATTAATGTATATATAGCAATCGTTTACTAAATAAAACATAAATACATTATAAAAAAATAAAACATAAATACAAGAATTTTGAAAAAAAAAAACGAAAATACTAGAAAATGTAATATATCTTTCTTCAAAAACAAATTGAGTTATTTTAGAGAATCGAAAGGGTGAGTAGACGTAATGTGCTTTAAAAATGGACGGCTTTTTGATTCATAAAGAGGTATGAAACAAACTATCTTTAAAAAAGAAGCAATGGATGGGTAACACGAGCAATTGCAATTCATTCTTTTCTTCAAAGTAAAGCAAAAAAAATACGTGGACACGTGCAAACCCTTGGATTCTCTCAGTACATGAACTTGGGATGGTAAATTAAACGCCAGAAATATTCCAAGAATCCCGTTCTCTAAAAGAAAAATATTTAGAGATTGTATACATGTCAATAAACCTCCATGTAAGATTATGATACTAATATTTTCAAATTTAAAAAAATTAAATAAAAGAACTTATTAAATAACAAATATAAAAAATCATAATGTGTAAACTTAGGCATAGGTCTCTTTATGCAGGTCTCTCAGTCATTACTCTCTCTCACAATCTAGTAGAAGCTTAACTTTCCCTTAACAATTAAAAAACAACTAGCGAGTCATTATCAATTTATCATGATTGAGTGGTGGTGAGCACCGAGCAACAACATAAAACGCTTCGTACCTAGCCTTTTTATCATTTACAGTACTACTTTGCTAACCAATATCACTATATTAAAACAAAGAATAAGAAAAAACCAAACAGATACGATGTCGTTTGGTTCTTCCCCCAAATTGGAAAGAGGGAGAACCATCCTTACTATTATTTTGACCGGAGGAGAATGGTAATCATTAGTAATTAAAAAAATTATTTATAGATAAAATTTTAACAACTAACAAAAATGTGTACTACCTTTCTTAGACAAAAAATAATAACAGCCATAAAAAAAAATCAGGTTTTATTATTTACCAAAACCAGTAAAAAAAATTGGGATTTCTTTCTATTGTGCATCTGTGCCCATGAACTCAGGAATAATAAGTTTTTATCGAAAAATTAACTATATCATTTCATGATATTACTTAGATTTTCTGGATTTTTTATGTGTCCACTAGCCCATATATACCTTCAGTAAAAAAAACAATTCTTTATTAAAAAAAAACTAAGAAATGATAAATTAATAGCTTTGATTTAATTTATTTTTCTAAATTGCTAAACATGCCAAGATGAATATGAATAGCAATACACATTAAAAAAAAAAAATCTTTAATATATATAATAAATAATCATTATTTCCCATTGAAAGTTGCCATCTTTTTTTAATCCCGTGACTATGTTCATGATCACACAATAAAAAAATAAAAAAAAAAATGACGAAGAAGATAGAGAATGTTACCGCTACAGTGAGACCACGGAAGACATCAAGTGAAACAAGACGCTGAGTTTGAGTTTGAGATTGTTTGGAAGTGGAAGTGAAAGAAGAAGAAGAAGATGTCGGTGCCACGATCTTGATGTTGTTGTTGTTGTCAGAGTTAGGTTTGGTTTGGGCATTGTTGAAAACAGTGGCAGATCTTGATTCGGAGATCTGGTTTTGTTGTTGTTGTTGTCGTCCCATCTCCACATCTTCATCTTCATCAAAGTTCTTGATAGCCTCATAACTCTCCATCTCTCAACAAAATAATAATGTTCTTTTCTTTTTTTCTTTTTCTTTTTCTTTAGCTCCCTCTTTTTCTCTATCTCTTCTCTTTATATTGCTACAACCATCTACTAAAAGATAGATAGATAGATAGATATTTGATAAGGAAGTGGGAGCATCAAAAAATAATAATAATAATAATAATAATCAATATCTCAAAATATAGAGATATTATATTCTCTCATAAGCATTAGAATCTCTCTCTTTACTAGGGAAGTAAATGTGATATGATATGATATATGGTTGGCACTGCCCTGCCCCAGAAAATAGAGGACACTCAAACCCAAACCCAAACTCTACCTCAATCTCTTCCTTCTAATGATGATGCTACTGTTACTTGCACTTGCTTTTGGGTTTCCACTTGTTCCCTCTTTTATAGAGAAGAGAAAAGGGTAATGAAATGAGGTACACAAGTAATTTCCATATTCTCGTGTCCTTACCCTTTATTACTTTTAAATCATAAAAAGAGATGATAAGAAATAGAGAAGCTGCCTAGGATATAGGATAAGATAATATAGTTATCGCTTTTTTTAATGAAAAAAAAACTAGTATGGAAAAATATGAAGATTGATTTAGTTGGTAACTATTTGGCTCATCCAAAGAAAAAGAGTGACGAACATGAGTTGGAAGGAGTGGTAAGCGATCCAGTTTTTTTTAAGTAAAATTTTGAGTTCGATTTCTTATGAATGCAGAAAATTCATATTGGAAGATTTACTTGTCATGTTCAGACACGTAACACGAGGGAACCGGGTGAAAATAAAAAATAAAAGAAAATTGTGATTTCTAATCTTTGATGGTACCAAATTATTTGATGGGCAATTGTAAATGTTTTCCGAGCCGTGAAGTATAGTTACCTTTATTGAGGAAGTTCGAAACTGTACCTACCTTACTTGCATTTTTTAAAATATACGGAGTAATAAGAAAAAATAGAACTGATGTTTATGATTTGATCATTTCAAAAAGAAAAAAATGTTTATGATTTGATTGATGTGCGCGTCATTAACGAGGGAGTATATCGTTCCTCCTATACGTTATCACATGCTCTTTGGTACGCTCACGGCAACACCCAAATCTCTCGTTACCTGCCATGAATTGATTTGTATCACTCTTGGATCTTGTTTATCTTTGAAAAAGTATTCCTAACTATTAGGAAAAAAAAACTTATTAAAGGTTTTTAATATTAAAAAAATAATTATAAGAATGCAATTTTTAAAAAATGCATTTTTTTAGTTTTTTTATTTGGCTTCTTAATAATTATAAAGTACTTGTTAGCATTTAAAAAAACTTGAATGTTTTTTTATCTTTTATTTTATTTTTAAGTTTTAATTTGATTATTTAATTTTTAATAATAGTTAATTTAGTATCTTATGTTTTAGTAACATTTATTAATGTCACCTTTTTATCAAAAACAATGACAAATTTTTATTTGAATATACTAATTTTGTATAAAATTCTTTTTTTATCATCGAAATTTGTTTTTTTTTATGGAATCAATATATTTTACACTATTTGATACTTTGACCGATGACATGTCAATGCAGCTCCATCATTCTTGGGTAAAGGCTCTACGACAATTATAGCTAGAGCTTTTTAGTTAGCTAGAAAATTTTAGATTCAGTTAATAAGTTATTAGTCATGTTTAGTGAACAAATTAATAGAAGCTTGTAGATTTTAAAAAAGGAGTTTGTAGCTTTTAAAGAAGGAGTTTGTAGCTACTTCAAGTAGATAGCTTTCTAAAAACTAAATTAGCCTTCAATAATTCATATATCAATTATATCCTCAAACAAATTTTAAAATTATTGTGCCCTTTCTTTCTCCTCTTTTGTTGTAACATCTTTCTCCTCCAAAGTTTATCCTCTATATTTTTTGGCTTAATTGCACTTTTGGTCCCCCAATTTTGACAATTTGGCGATTTTGGTCCCTTAACTTTTAATTTGACGATTTCAGTCCTCCAATTTACAATTCGTGGCTATTTTGGTCCCTTCGTCAGCATCATTACGGAGGGACCAAAATAGCCACGAAGTGTAAATTGTAGGACTGAAATCGCCAAATTAAAAGCTAGGGGACCAAAATCGCCAAATTATCAAAATTGGGGGACCAAAAGTGAAATTAAGCCAATTGCACATGTTAATAAACATGTTAAACAAAATACTGCTTCCGTTCTCATTTATAAGTCATTTTATTAAGGATTTATTTGTTCCAAAATACAAGTCACTTTATAATATCTCGACAACATTAAATAACCTATACCAAATATACCCCTAATAATTCCAATTTATATTCCATATTCCAAGGAACCTTTTTACTTGTTCATAATAATGACAACATCAATTTAAATTGTATTGAATTTTATGTATGGGTAATTTTGAAACTTTGATGTAGGAGTATTTTATTTTTATAACTTTTAGAGTAATAATCTCTAACTACTTTTTTAATCTACGTGGATTTGATAAAAGGACCTTATAAATAAGGATCAAGGGAGTATATTGAGTTTACGTTGAAAGTTAATATATTTAAAAAATTGTGTGCATTAATTACAATAATTTCTTATACACTTATCAAATATGAATTTTTTTATCATGTGTCATATAATACACATTGAAAAAAATCCTTTTATAACCTTTTTAGTATTGTATAAATATTATTGTTATTAAAATGATTTTTCTCATATGTATTGTATGATACATATAAAAAACTCATTGAATAAGTATACACCACAAATTTAAAAATACCAAAATTTTGATAATTTGACGATTTTGGTCCCCTAACTTTTAATTTGACGATTTCAGTCATCCAATTTACAATTCATGGCTATTTTGGTCCCTCCGTCAACTCTTTCGTTAACGATGCTGACGGAAGGACCAAAATAATCACGAATTGTAAATTGGAGGACTGAAATCGTCAAATTAGAAGCTAGGGGATCAAAATCGCCAAATTATCAAAATAGGGGACCAAAAGTGCAATTAAGCCATATTTTTTATATCATTGTTTGTTTTTTTAATTTTCAATTCTAGCAGGATTTATTTCTAATTTCTTCTTTCGTGCTATTTTTTCCTAACGTTTTATTAGGTTGTTCTTCTCTCTTTTTCCCTGCTGTTGTTATTCATTAGTTTATAAAAAAAAAAAAAATTCACAGCAAAACAAAATGCCCTCACCGTGATATAATCGGTGCATAGCGTATATTTATGGACTAAATTAAATTATACTGAAGATAATTTAATTTTTAATTAATTGTGTATTTAATTAATTATTAATTATAATTTAAAATTTTGTTATAATTAATTAATTAACTACATAATTAATAAATAAAAAATAAATTAATTCAATTAATTATAATTTCATCATTTCTATACTTTATTTATTTATTAATTAGTTACTTAACTATCTATTTAATAAATAAATAAATAAATGAAAAAAATAAAATATAAATAATATAATGTTGTATGTCTTTTTTGCTCATTTAATAACTTTAAGTTACATCAAAAGCTAGTTTTGCCGAAAAGCACTACGTTAAATAGTCAGTTATACAACTACAAGTTACAAGCTACAAGCTCATAGCTTACAATTATAAGCTAGTTTTGCCGAACAGACCCAAAATATCACCACTAAGGGTGTTCAAAACCGAATCGGTCCAATTAAAAACCGTAAACCGGTCCAAAAAACCGAAAACCGAAAAAAACCGCATTTACTGGACTTATTTTTTGAGAACCGATCGGTTCGGTTCGGTTTTCAGTTTCAATTGAAAAACCAAAACGATCCAAATCGAACCGATCCTTGCCAATTAATTATGCACATGAAACGCAACGTTTCCTTCCTCGGAAGCTTAAAGTTGTTCATTTTTTCGGTGGTTTCTCACTCTCAGTTCTCACAAAACACACAACAACCACAAAGACAAACCCTAGCAGACACAAACCCCTTCTTTCCTCGACTCTTATATCGTCGCCGCTCCTCAACATCCACTCAACCAGGACCAGTCCCGTCGCCGTCGTCTTCAGTCTCTTCTTTCGTCCTTCCTACAAGCAGTCCCATCGTTGACGTCGCTCGCAGAACCCGTCGCCGCTCACAGAACCAAGACCATCACAGAACCCGCTCGCAGAACCAAGACCAGAACCAAGAACCCGTCGCAAAACCCATCGCCATCGCAGAACCCGTCGCCGCTCTCCTCATCTCACGACCCGACGCTCCAAATCCTGCAATGGAGGTAAGATTTCTAGTTTTCTACAGTTTAACAAAAAAACCCAGATAAAAACCCGCATTAGATAGGTAACTCACTAACTTGCGTTAATCATCTAACATTTAATTAGGTAGCAGAGTTCAAGTTAATCAGCTTAATCAAGAGTTCAAGTTGTATGTGCTATGAATTTTATTGTCTAACAGCTGTATGTGGCTGAAAGAGTTGTATGTGGCCGGAATGTTTTGATGCTAATACTTGAAATTTTATGTTTTGGGTACCGTTATATGTGAAGCATGAGTTACAGAGTTACATATAACAACATACTACTTCAGGGAACGTATTACTACTTGAAGTATGAGTCTCCTGTTAGATGATCGTTATATGTTACAGAGTTGTATGTTCTCTTGAAATTTGAAACTGAACCGAACAGGATCGAAACCGCATGTTTTTCTTTATATTGGATTTAATTGGATTTGCTAATATAATGGACCGATCAAAACCGAACCGCACATTTATTTTGTAATCGGTTCGGATGATGTTTTGTCTCAAAACCGAACCGAATAGAACCGATCTGCGAACACCCCTAATCACCACATTGTTTCCTTTATCATTTTGAAGTTGCATACTTTGACGAGAAAATGCATATTTTGGTGGCTGAAAAAGGATTCTCCAAAAAAATAAATACACTGTTTTTCGGTGAATGTCTAACACCGTTATAACAGAAAGATGAAATTTGTAAACATTAAAAATATATAATACAAAGTCGATTATTTTTAAATATTAAACATCAAATTAAAACCTAAAAATAAGATAAAGAACCAAAATAATATTTAAGACTTAAAAAAAGAATAATTCAAATAGAGTTTAATATGCCCTTAAATTTTTAGCAACGTTACATATTTTTAATGAATTATCTAAAGATCATATTAATTTTAAGAAAGTGATGCATACCACTTTCAATACACATGAAATTGATATGTGTTAGTTTAAGTTACACATGTCATTTTTTTTAGGGCTAAGAGGATTTTTAAACTCTAATTTATTAGAAGGATATAACATTTGTCCAGGTCCTGTAGCGAGTCAGGAAAACCTACCCAACATGATAGACCATAAATGAAGATGTAATACTCGCAATTTTTTCTATTGTCATAAATTGATTTTTGAGAATTTATGATTGAGTGTTTATTTTCAAACTTATATAAATATATTATTTGATTTATATTTATGAATGAAAATGACTTTTTGAAATGTAAATTTTATTTTCCAATGATAAATATTAAGTTTGAGTTTTGAGAAATTTTATTCTCTGAAGCTTTTGAAAATTTATGTCTTTGATCTTAAAAATGGTGCATTTATATAGATTTTGGTGAATTATTATTTTGTGATTTATTGATTTATTTGATTTATTTAACTTTGAAAATTCATAACTTTTGATCTGTAAATCCAAATTAAACGAATTTATAGTCAAAACGATCGTATTGAAATGCAAAATTTATTTTTGTAAAGTTTGGGATTTATTTCTACTGTCCACGAAATTTTATTATTTTGGGAAATTATAATGTTTTATTATTTAAGAAAATTGAATTATAATTTTCAAGCGCTATTTACTGTATGGGAGAAAAATATTATTTTCTACTGTCTCTTAATGTTAAACAGTTTTTAATTATTTTATGCATCTTGAATTTTAATTTGTTAAACATACATTTAAGAGTGCACAAGATCCTAGGATAATCTAATTAAATACAACTTACCCTAATTAAATATAGCCTACCCTATAAGTATCCTATAGGAGACATATCATTAATGACCCTATTTCTGACCAATGCATGCTCTTGCTTTTTATCCACCCACTCTATCCAATATTACCCCATTTAAAACCTACCTACACCCTATTAATCTACCACTTATACACATGAAATAAAATTGCAAAGTCCCACCTTTTTTTTAATTAAACCATAAGGAAGTATGAGTGGAAGAGGGAGAAGACTCTTGATTATTTTCTAACCCCAATTTTGAACCAATACACCCCACTTTAGGCTCTCTTAATAAATATCCCCAAACCCACAAGCCTTCATTTGGTTCTTGCAATTTTAACTTAGAAAAAAAAATAGAGAGATAGAAAGAAAGAAGAGAAGGGGCCGTGGAGGAGGCTAGAAGAGGAGGAGGAGATTTTGGCTTCTTTCAACCTCCTTTTTTATTCTTTCTTCTAGGTATTCATCCTTACCTTCATTTCTTTTCTTCTTTGTTTTATTTATTTTTGGTTTTTATATATACATATTAGAGAGTTGTTGATTTGTTGAAAATGTATTCTTGCATGTTGATTTTTGTTATTGATCTATGATTTTCAAGCCCTAATATGTGTGGATTCAAGCTTAAAAATGAAAAAAAGGACATGCATGAGCAAAAGGGGTCCCCACAGTTTTTCTACTCATCTTCACCCAAATGATTTTTGTTCTTGATGCATGTTGGTGATATGTTTGTTTTCTTGATGCATGTTGGTGATATGTTCTTGTGTAATAATGCAGAGAAATGAATTGAGAAAGGGATCAATGATGTTGATAAGAGAAATGAAATTCGAAACTTATGAATATGTGATGATGATGATAATATGTTGTGTGTTTTATTTGTTGCTGTGATATTGTTGTTTGTGTAACGGCCCGATTTTCGTAAACCAAAATCATTAACCTTTATGTATTAAAGTTGCCAAAAATTGAGGCCAATTTTTTTTTTTTATAAAACATTGTTGAAGTAGTTGAGAACATCATGGGAAAGTCTTGGTATTCACAACCCCCTCTTCAATGAAAACCGAGTTGTTACTAAAACCAAAACTTATCCACTTGAGTTTACAAAAACATTTTCAGAAAAAGGTTTAGTTCAATTCAAACAGTTCTTTGTATTTCATCAAAAAGGCCATTGAACATTCTTCACAAGACGGTACAAAAGTAGGGCATGTTTCAGAACGAATTAAGTTACATGGATGATTCATCACTTAGGTAATCCTTAATCCGGAATACTCACAACTACCTAAGCTAACTACGCGATCCTTAAACTTTCCTATGGAAAGCAAGTGGACGTAGCTACTTTTCCTTCTTACACCCTCTCTTCGTTCTCGAAGATGATGCCGCCCTTGTGGTTATCCCCTCATTGTTATTGGACTCTAGCAGCCCTTCACCTGATGTAGTACAGTCCCTCCACTGCTCGTACGGTGCCTTCTCCTCGTAGCTACTGAATCCTCGTACGTTGACTCGTCCCAAGTGCGGCTCTAGGTTAGCTCTACTCAATTGATGCTTCGGATCTTAGATCACGATCTCCGTGTAGCCTGTCCATGCCCAGCCGCATGGGGTGTGCTTCCAACCTCTCCCGTATTTATTCCACATGGTGATATCCATGCAATACTCCATCTGCCCGTTGAGATACCAGCAGCACCGATATGCCAACGAACAGGAGAGAGTAAGCGATCCGAACGACGAGTCGTCGACGGTGTGGAATTACGATAGGCAAGATAATAGGACCGCACAAACATACAGTACAACATACATACACACAACAATCAAGCATGTCATCATCATCATTATCCTTAATACCTTTCATTATTATCATCCTTCATTATTTTTTTCCAAGCTTAATTTCACTTCTCATTACATTCTTTCTTTCTTATTCCTTTTCCCTTTTCATACTCAGAACTTCCTCTTTTCCAATCTTATCAATTCATAACATTTCTTTACTTGGGGAGTCATAAGATATCATCGGGGAATTCATTCCATTCTTAGCTATCACTCACGTCTACATCTCCTCGGTCATCCACCCAACCTAGTCGGAAGCAAACAAGAGTACAGGACCTTTACCGTGCGGGCACGACAGCTGTCACAACACAAATGGTCCAAGACCAGGAGGACTCAGCCTCAATAATATCAATTCATAACAATCATGGCACACTGCCTCGCAGTGGCAAACAAGATGCCCCACTCCAGTCCCTCTCACTGTTCTCGATTTGCAATCTAGGGGGCGACAGTATGTTTCTAGTGGGCCCGCAGAACTTGCCACGACATTAGACCCAGTCCCCACCACGTTAGTGCGCCACATGTGGAGTTCGTTCTGCCTAGAAACATACTCTAGACTTCTTGACGTTTCACCGTCATCGTCCTCCCCTAATGCAATCTCGTCCTAAGTATCCGCAGATACTTATCGTTTCTTCCTCTCCACTACTTCGCACTCTCATACCTCACCGCACATGTCTTTTAAAGTCTTTTAATCTTTTTAATTATCCTAAGGTCGGCCCGTCCTTCGTGCAACCCTTCAACGAGTCCCGACCACTAACTTTGCACAATCTTTTTCTCACATAGCACAGAGCTGGGATCACATCACAATCTCAAATTTCATTGCTCAAACTTTCTCAAATGCCATTTCATAAGTTCTCACAAAACCTCATTTCATAAACATTTTCATAAAACTCCCTTTTGTAGATTTTCTCAAAATCTGGTTTCATAACTGCTCAAATTCTCTTTTCACCACTGTTCACAAAATTTCTTTCAAAAACTTTCCTGAAATTTCTTTTTATAATACTTCTCAAAAACATCTTTCAAAAACATTTCCAAAGAATTTCTTTTCACCCTTCCCCACAAATTCTCTTTTTCACCAAATCTTTTTCAAACTCTCCTTTTCAAAAACCTTTTCGAAAACTGCTTTTCAAAAACTTTTTCAAAAACTATAATTTTGCTGGGCGCTAATGGAGGAGCAAACTCAACTCAACACTAGTTCCCAGACTAAAACCAAAACCAAGGAGCCCAGCTCCGCTCAATTCACATCTCACATCAACATTACTTTCCCAGCTCTGGCTCGTTCTCAACATCAACACTCGTCTTTCCCCAATCTCAAATCTCTATCTCTTTCCATTCCAATCCATTTCATATCCTTTAACCTTCTTACTTTCTCTTCTTTTCTTTACTTTCTTTAACTTTCTTATTTCTTTTCTAATGTCAGGACGTAACAGACGTCCATCAGGGTATTACTTATTTTAATCAACAACAACTAGTATCTTAAACATAATTAAAGTAGTAAACATAACATACGACCAGTCACACAGACATCACACAATCAACAATGTGGTCATTGTCACCTTCATATAAGTGGTCACACAATCAAACAATTGCCACTTATACTACTGACTCCGAACCACTAAGTTCCGATCTTTGAGATGATACGGAACGTCCTAATATATCACCTAAACACCACAGTGTCTTAGGATAGCTTCTCTCTCACCTGAGGTCCAGCTATTAAATGCGTACCGTCTCCTCGAATCCTTTTGTTGCCGGCTGCCCCAGTCCCTCGTCTTTCCAATTCCTCGTACTAAATAAAATACGCTTATGTTATTAACTTGTATTAAGAAAATCTTTTCCGTAACTTAAACACCTCTCATTCTTCGTATTAAATAAAACACTCTTGTTTTATCAAAACACTCTCCATGTTTTCTAGCACTTTAAATATTTTAAAACCATTTGAAATTTTTTTTTAATAAAATGATTTAAATCAATTTATTTGGTTGCTGGTCCACCTTGGAAAGCACCCTAATTACGTTTTGAAAACACCGAAAAATTCATCGTTTTTAATCCGAGTCTTTCTTACATCCAATATCACTTGAAAAATTTATTTTAGATCACTTGAACACCTTTTCAAAGTTAAGAAACATCCATAAATAATTCGGGACAGCAAAGAATTATTTTACAAAAAAATCATTTTGATAAATTTCCGAAAACTTTGTAAAACATTTTTTTACTTTAAACAATTCTCTAGTTCAAACTAATACTTTAAAACTCAAGTTTTTATTATAAAATAAATCTTGGACAGCCATGAATATAATTTAAATCAAACAAACACTTAGACATTCACTCACTCACAAAGATATAAATCAAACATCACAAATTTACACCACATAAATCAACTTGATTTATTTAAAGCACCTAAATTCTACTTTCTTTTTCATGCAACAAGATTATTTACTCTTTCTTTTATTCACAACCGAACACACACACACACACACACACACACACACTATTCCATTACACGATTTTTCTCAAATCATTTTAGTTCATTTATTTCCTCTATTTTTAATCCAAAAACCAAATAGAAATTTAAACATTCACTACTCAATTTAAATAATTTTACGTAACATTAAATCACAAAACATAATCATGAATTCAAGTCACCTTATAAGAAAAGAACCTAATCTATTAAATCTAACTTAGGCCGAACACCATCATGGCACAAGCATAGTTGTGATGCACTTTTTCAACATGCAAAACCTTAAAATCATCACATCAAATCATGCAATTTTAAACACATGGTTTTTAGAATACCATTTCCTTTCTTAAGCATAAAACCGTGGCATCAATACCACCGAAAATTAAGAGTAAAATTCAAATCTTTAACATGCATGAACCTTAAACATAGATCAAGTTAGAAATCAATTTTCAAAAGCTTATTTCCTTTGGTTTTTTTTTTTGTAAAACCGTGATGGTTCTCAAGAAAATTTAAATCTTTTTATTCACGAATGACATGCATGTACCTAGATCTTGTAGATCAATTCATGAAATCAATTAGAATAGCACAAATGAAAGATAAAAATTACTTTGAGTAATAAAAGACCAAACCGTGATGAATATTTAAAGAAAATCAAGTCTTTTATTCAAAACAATATGCATACCAACATAATATTAAAGCTTTTCATTTGGGATTCACATGCAAGATTCAAGAATCAAACTTTTTCATAAATGAATTAAGGATCAAAACCAAAATCAAGGTTTCATTAGAATCAAGTAAAAATCAAAGTATTTTAATCACTTAAATCAATTTTTCTAATCATGAAAATAACATGCAACCACATAGATCACATCAAAAACATCAAGACCTAATTTCTTTAGTCATGGCCGAACCACATAATTTAAGATCTAGTGTTTTATTGGTTCATTTAGTCTTAGAAATTCAAGATCTAAATATAAATAACACATGCAAGTACACAAGGTAGCAAGATCAACACCAAACCCACATGCAAAGTTAAAGATCACAACTTTGTCATTTACCAAGTTAAGATCACTTATTTATTTAAAGTAAACTCTTAAACACATCTTAAAATCACGGTTTAAGGAAGAAAGTTCAACATACAACAAGGTTTACTTTAAACTCCACACAAATCTCATCAAACTTTTAGATCAAAGAGAAAAACATCTAGATCTACCATGAAAAATGCTAACCGAATCATCAAGCATAAGTTACACATATTACAAGTTAATTTGAGTCTTTAAAAGTCCATAATTAAGAAAGATCACACATAAGTGCATACAAATGAACATGCAAGAGAAGAAAAGAAAGATTACAAGATTACAAAATAAAAACTAGTCCTAATACATCTAGGATCTTCGGTTATACCAAAAAGAAGGGTCTTCTAGTCTTCTAAGTGCTTTGATCTTCAAGAGGTTTCTAAGTTATGACTTGATCTCATCTTCTTCTACCTTCTCCTAACACACGGCCAACTCTCTTTTTTCTCCTTCTTTCTATTTTTCTTTTTCTTAGTCCAAGAGTTTGATGAGCTCTTTGGACTTGTGTTTGGGTGTGTTTGGGGCGAAAGAGTGAAATGAAAATGGGTAAGGAGAAATGAACTATGGCTTTATCTATTTATAGGTGAACTCATGACTTCCTCTTTTGCCCTTAGTGAGTTCGGCCACAAGCTTTTGAGGGAGGGGTAAATTCGGCTCTCTTTGTTCTTGCATGGGTGGAGGTTAACATTGCCAAGGAGACAATACAGGGGACATTAGGTGCTTAGGAGCCATTCTAGGTTTGTTGACCTTTGGGGTTCTCCTTTAGGTTTTAATATTTAGTTAGGGCTTGGTTAGGGGTTTAGTTAGGATTTTGGTTACACTTAGTTACTTATAACCCCACCCTAGTCCATGACTCCCTAACTTAAAAGTCCTAGCCCCCATTCATGCATGCATACACGTAGCACACACTCACACACTCTCACACGTGTCACACACACACATCAACACTTATGCATGCATGATTTTATTTTACTAGTTTAATCCTAAGCATACTCATGTGTATTCATGTATATATATATATATATATATGTATATGCATTCATCATCATATTCATTTTCACATGATCCTAAGCATACACATACACATAAAAACCGTACACATGCACATACACACATATAGGAACTAAATCATTCATACATAACAATCATAATAACACCAAAATATCAAGCACATATTCTTAGAAATCAAAACACCTTTTATAAAATAATTCTTGTTTGAAAAAAAATTCACCATTCCACTAAAAGAGTCTAGTCACATAAATATTTCCAAAGACTCAACATTAAAACTTATAACATTATTTCATGAAAAATTACTTCTTAAAAATCATTTACAACTTTGAAAACGTGAATTAAGAAATTTATTTAAGAAAATTATTCTTTCAAAAGCACTTTTCTCAAAAATAAATCTCTTTAGTATTTTAGATTAATACGAGGAATTTGCGGGGTGTTACAGTTTTCATGTCTTGATTTTTTGCCTATTGTAATTTCACCCCATCGACGATGATTCGTTCGGGACACTCACTCTCTCAGTCTTCCCTTCTTCCCTGTGGGCTTCGATGATGATGTCCACAGGTATCAGAGTGTGTAGATTTTCTTAAGTTGACTCTGCAAATGATGTCTTACGAAGAGAAGTTCGAGGAGGAGCCTCAAAGGAGTAGGAAGATAAGTACTATTCGAGGAACTCATGCCGACGTCGAGGAGCAACCGAAATCTGAAGGAGATCAGTAGATTGGGACGTCTAATCCATGTTGTCTAAGTATGTAAAGTACCCCCTTGAGAATACTAAGATAGTATTACTCTACCACGATGTAACTTGTTTTATCATGTGATACGTTTTGAGAACTAAATACCCTGATGATTTTGGACATGATTACCTATGATCCTTATGAACCGTTGTTTATTTTGATGAATAAAATATTTTATGGCGATGAAAGGAAAAGAGTTACAAAGCACGATGTTGGCAAAATCTCGATTTGGAACTTGATGGATGTCGTGCGACATGACATATAAGTTTTTGTAATGAAAATACTAAAACTAAATTGTTTTGTGAAATTAGCTCTATGTCTATGTCATCAATGTAAAAAAAAATTCCCAGATTTTTATTAAATAAAATATATTCCAGTTACTAAATCTGGGTGTTACAGAAGAATGGAGCACGATCGACCTACAACGAAAAGTTCAGAACAGGAATGAGCTCATTAGAGCTCGGATACAGACGTGACCAATGAGTAAATCACAAGACTTAATCATGAAGTCAATCTCCAATAGGTAATGACTCAGTTAGAGGTGATAAATTTGAATTATGTATAATTAGAACAGATCACCGCTCATCTAAATAAGATAAGATCACATGAGCATTATCCTCACAAATAGAAGATTTATCAAGGAAAATACATCAGACCCACTTAGGAATAGTAACCAGTTATTGCAGTACAATTTAGGAAAATTTAACAAGGAATAATCGGTTACAAGAGAATATAATCAGTTATCTCAATAGAATCTGGTAAAAATGGGCCAAATATACATTTGATAATCGGTACTCAAAATGTTAACAGGTTATCCTGACAGAAATTTCCAGAAATTCAATGGCGGTGAAGGAAATTCTTGGGTAATTTCCTCCCAATGTCAATCCCAAGGCCTATATAAATCCCCTAAGCACTCAAATTTGGGAACAACAACACCCTTAGAGCTCAAAATAACCTCCATATATCACTTATCCTCTTAAAACTCTTGTAAAACACAAACCTAGCTTTCTATGGTCTTTCCCCTTCTGTAATCAAGTGATTGAGTTGTAATGAGCTTAGTAGCCACTAGATGGGAGACAATAATCACACGTCTTAGAGCTTCAAGCCTTGTTCTTGCTTCCTTTTAAGCAAAGGTATGAGAGAAGTTACTCTTATGGCTAGGATAGTAATAGAAATGCTCAAAGTAGTAGGAAGCTTTCCATAAGCTTCGAGGGAGCTTATATGTGAAAGCCCATGGGATTATTTGACTTGGAGGTCAATATAATCCATGAGGATACTTTGAGAAACATTCTAATTTGGTATAAATATGAAATTTCAATGACTATTCGACAAAATGGATAGAAAATTGAAATATGAAGTCACGAGTTTTAATGATGTATAATTGGGTGTTGTGATTATGAGCTGATGTTTCCTTTGTTCCTGTGATGCCTTGATTGGGTAAAGACCATGATATATAAGGGGATTTATATTATGGATTGATATTGATTTGTGAAATACCATAAGTTAGTGATCCTGAAATTATGAAGTGTGCATGTACATTCCATGTGTGCATGTGGATTAAAGTCTGTACCAGAATCATGGAAAAGGAATAAGGATTTTAAATCCGCATAGAGAATTTGATTCATGCAAGTTAACGTCAAAATAACCGATTATCTTAAGACTTAACCGGTTATTGTGATAGAAACCTGCATAAATAGGCAAAAATATAACATAGATAACCGATTAACATGTTCAATATTTGCATACTCACTATGTGGTATCAGCAGGATAGCTAATTAACAAGCTTGTTAATTGTTTTTTTTTTGTAGAAAAGTATAAGTAGATAAGAATAATGAAGTAAAGCTAGTTTACATCGATTTCAAATACCTTATTCGATTCCAATGATCCTAAATTAAAGATTAAGATGAACATAAGGACAAGGAGATCAAGGTTGGACTTGGGCCTATGTGAAATTATATTGATGACAATTAGCATACGAGAATTACACGAGAAATTCTAGAAACATAATAATGAATTTCATCTATAGTCCAAGAGTCCAACAAGAGTAAAATGGTTCATGCACCATACATGGTGAGGGTATAGGAAATGATTAAGTGATGGATCCTTGAGCCTATAACGAGAATGATATAGTGACTAGGTTGTGTTTTATTAAACAACCGCGGGAATTATCTGTGGGTAGAATTGAGGCCTTGGAGTGGCAGGATTAGCTACCCTTGTTGGGGAATCATTCTTCAAAAACAAATTAATTTTCTATCGGTCACTTCGTCATTTCAAGTGGCAGTTGAGGGCGATCTGGGCTAAAGCCGTACCCAAGAAGGGTTGTATTTGGACCAAAGATTGGCCAAGTATTATAACTAGCATTGGTTGCGTGACATTTACTCATAGCTGCCTTTCCCATGAGTGTGAGGGAGTGATGAGGAAATGTGTGATATAATATGGAAAATGACATGATAAATTGAAATCCAATGATTGGATTAAAAAAGCAGAATCCAAAGATTAGATTCAGATAGAATACAATCTAGTAGAGACTGGATTTAGGATCCAGTGATTGGATGGACATGTGAAATAAGCATGCATACATGTAGATGCATTAGTTTGAATAAGATTGTGTGGATTCATGCTACATATGCATATCAATGTGTTGTATGTGATTATTTACTTTGATGTTTTTCCTTTACTATATGATCATGCTATAAGACGATGGGAGAATCTTTGTAGGGTTGGAGCCATTCTGCAGAAGGATCATGCAAGCTTGAAATCCTAAAGGTTTTGTTCACCCTACCAATCTCTATCTATACAATAAAACCAAAGATCCAGAACAACACCTCCATAAATTTCAAACCGCGATAGTTTTCCAACACAAGAACCCTGATATCACGTGTAAGGCCTTTTCACTAACCTTGACGAGACCCGCGTCTGAGTGGTTTCAAACACTTAGATCGAACTCCATTGACCGATGGGAGTAGCTTGCCAAAGCATTCAAAGTTCAATTCTCAACTAATAGAACTCACCCCAAGACATTCCATTTTATTGGGAGGTAGTTTAGTAGCCTGATGAAAGCTTGCACAATTTTCTGACCAGATTCATGAGAGATAAGAATCAAATTGTGGGTTTGGAACCCTTTATATATAGCCTTAACCTATTTATTCGAGGTCTTCACCCAAGAAGTGAATACGCAGCAGATCTGGCTAAAAATCCATCACTCAGCATGGATGAGATAATGCGAAGGTCGTAGGCATTCATCAACAAAGAAGACTTCCGTCGTTTTGTGGCAAGTCAACACCAAGCAATAAGGGCGGCTAAAGATCATTTAGGACTTGATCCCGACCAATAAAGAAACCTAGAAGAAGAGTATCACAGGAAGAAGACCTCCACAAAGGAGGAAAAAGGAAGAATACGAGATACAAGCCAAAGTATACACAATACTCCCAGATCAATGCACCAAGGGAACATATTATGAAAGAAATAATGAATACATAGTTTAAAGGATATAAGCGGCCTCGATCACTAAAGGTAGCCCGGTACCAGAACAAGGACAAATGTGTGCATGGAACAAAATGGGGGTCATACCACCAAAGAATGTTTCTTGCTAAGGAACATCTTGGAAGATCTTGAATCAAAATCTCCTTGAAGGTCCAATTCAAACTGCAATTAGTAACACGGTTGCAAAATCAATGAAACAAGCCTACCATGGCACATATCATTCTAGACTCGCAAGCTCTGTTGGAAAAAAAAATAGAAGAAGCAGGAATATGATCACTTGCGTCCTGCAGTAAATAAAAGTTGAAGGGGCCCTCCGTGGGATAGTTGGGAATCAGACTCGCATAGTCTCTGAAAGTGATTTCGCTAGATAGAGAAGTCTTCAAGTTGGGGAGGAATATAAAACCCGCGATTTCCTCAATTATTTTCTTTATTGAAAAATGAAATAGAAATTTATTTATTTGATTTATTGGATGAAATTTTATTTCCATAATTTAATTAAATTCGTATTTGATTTGATTTTTCATGAATTTATAAATTTGAGAATTTTTGTGTTTTTATTTATTTAAAAACCGTGGGAGTATATTCATTTTATTTGAACTAGATTTTTATTTTGTACTTCCTTTAAAGTAGAGAAGGAAAATTTTATTTCCCCTCTCCTATGAGTGCCATGGCCAAGCCCTAGAGTAGGGAGAAAATTTTTAAGATTAGAGCCAAAAATTCAAATTCAAATATGCCTTAAATATTTGTCTTCTCCACAAAGCATCTTTAGACAAAGCATTAATTACTCCACTTAATTATGTCTCTCACTAAACTAACTTGTCATAAAACCTAAACTATCAAAAATTGCAAATAAACTCCCAATGACTCTTGGTATGTTCGAACCCCCCTTTTTAGTTAGGAAACCCCACCTACACTTTTCCTATAAATACTACCCCATGTCTTAAAACCCACCTATGTAAGAACTAAAATCGGTGGGTGAATTAACTAAGGAACACTAGGAGAACACCTAGAAGAGGGGGTTGAATAGTTGTTAAAGAAATCTTGAAAGATTTTCGAATAAAACAAATCGAAACAATTAAAACGAATGATTTTTACAAAATCTGCAGCCCTTAATCGATTAAGCAACAGGCTAATCAATTAATGTCTGACAGCAAACTTTGGTTAATCGATTAACACCTTCAGTTAATCGATTAATCATTGTTAAAATTGAAAAATCACTTTTCAATCGAAAACGAAAATCAATCAATTAACACATAAGATCAGAGATAAAGCGGAATTGATTAACACCAATATTCTTAATGATTACCTAGGTTATGAAAATGATTTTCCCAAATTCAATTTACACAATTAAAACCTAATTCATTCAATTATGGAAAATCAAACTTTTCTAGGTTTTCAATCAAGAAAAATATGAAATGACAAAAACTAAAGAATTAAGGGAAGAGAAACTTGCTCAGAGATTTATACTGGTTCACTCACAACCACCGTGAGCTACATCCAGTCCCCTCTTATCACAAGAGAGAGTTTCTTCACTAAGGAATTAGAATTCTCAAATTACAAGTAATCCGCCTCTCAAGACTCCCTTCTTGATAGCCTCCAAGAGATACCTCACTCTTGTCTTGCAATCCTATTGAACTTCTAATCTAACCTTCTTCCTTTGCTTGTTGATAACACCACAACAAGTCTTCCACTTGCTTGTTGATACCTCACAACAAGATTTCCACTTTGCTTGATGACACACCAAGACTTCTTCTTCTTCAATTTGCTTGATGAACAACACACCAAGACTTTTCCTTTGTTGTAGATATCTTGCCTTCTTGCAAATATTACAACTCAATACAAAACACAATAACCTAATGAATCTCCTTCAAGAACTATGAACAATTACAATTGAGATTCAAAGGTTTCTTGATCAAAGAATGTGAAAATGAAAGCTTTGATCTTTTAGAAAGTGAGAGAGAATAGTGTGTCTTTGATCTTTCTAAAAATGATATGAAAAGGAAATTGATTTGTTCTAATGATTCACAAAGGTTGGGAAAAGGTTTATATAGAATACCCAAAAGTTAGGAAACTTAAAAACTGATTTTGAGAAGTGAAAAACATATTTTAACAACCAGTTCAGCAGGTGTTAATCGATTAGCTCATCAGGTTAATCGATTAACCCTTGTTAAAAACCTGTTAATCGATTAAGCAATCATCTTAATCGATTAAGACCTGATGCAAAAGCTGTTAATCTATTAAGCACTGTAAAAACACTTCTAAAAACTTGTTTTCTCAAATCTAAACCTTTTCTTTCAAACCTTTAAGCCACCTATTGATTTAGGTTAAGTGAAATACTCAAATCATAATATGATCATGCACTTGATAGAGATTCACTACCCTCTAATAAACTCTACCCAAACTCATCAAACTCTAAAACTCAAAATAAAGATATAACAATACAATACACATAATGAATCTAATGAGCTTGCTCTCTCTTTATCATTGTTGTTTGTTGATCTTTGGTAAGCTTCTTCATGACTTGAACTTGATCAAAACATTTGTCATTATCAAAACCTTGCACTTGCATAATAGATCTCACAATTTTCACATGCACATGCCTTCCAGATCTAACAACCTATTGTTAGGATTGGCAGCCGTCACCCAAGAGGGAGGGGGGTGAATTGGGTGTTTACAAATTCATTGGGAAATATTCGATTTAAATCGTTTTCAATAAAATGAATATAATTTGCAGCCGAAAACTATTAAAAACGATGAAAACAATTATGCACAAGCGGAAACGAATAATAATAACAACGATTACTATTATGCGCGAAGATAAACAACAAGATATGAATAATCAAATCTCTTATTTTATTCTTTAAATATCTTTGATTCAAATCTTTTATTTTATTCTTTAAATCTCTTATTTTGATTCAAATCTTTGATTTTAAAATCAAAGATTTGAATCAAAATAAGAGATTTAAAGAATAAAATAAAAGATTTGATTATTCATATCTTGTTGTTTATCTTTGCGCGTAATAATAATCGTTGTTTTTATTATATGCTTCCGTTTGTGCATAATCATTTTCATCATTTTTAATAGTTTTCCGTTGCAAATTATATTTTTTATTGAAAACGATTTAAATAGAATATTTTCCAATGAATTTGTAAACACCCAATTCATCCCCCCATCTTGGGTGACGGCTGTCAATCCTAACACCACCCTTATGCTCTTAGCTCTAAGGAAAAAAAAGTAGAAGAAGTGAGAAGAAGAAGAGGAAACCGCGAGGGAGAGGAAGGGAAAGGAAGAGGAAGGCTTGAATTTTTGTTGCTCATTTTGTTCTTCTCTTAGGTATTCAACTTGATACTTTTTATTCTTTCTTCTTTTTCTCTTTATTTTCGGTTTTCTCAAGCTCTTCCAAGAAGGGTTTTGTTGTTTGAAGCTCAATGACTCTTGCATGTGTATTATTATAATTCCTCATGATTTTCTATGCTTGAATATATATATATATATATATATATATATATATATATATATATATATTGATGTTTAAAAACAAAAAAATGGACATGCACCATGATTTGGAGCTCACGGTTTTTGGTCCCTTTTTGTTCAAAATAATTTTTGTTCATTGATTTGTGTTAAGAGCACTTGAATATGGGTTGATTTAGTGTTGTTCATGAATATTATGTTAATCGATTGCAAAAAAAATTCCTTATTTCCTTTATGCATGTCACGACTAGGGTTTAGAAAGAGGGAAAATGAAATTGTTTTTGCATGCATGTAATTGATTGATGATCTTTAATGTATGTTTGATGTATTTTTCAGTTTCTAAATGAAAATGAATGATTGAATGAAATTTTGCTTTGATTTGTTATTTTTAGGGCTATTCGATTTTTAGGTCTTGGATATATGCATGTGTTATTTGATAAAAAAAATATATGCTCTTGTTTATGTATGTGTATATTCGCCTAAGCAATGAGAAAATAAGTAAATGATTTTGTTTGATAAAAATTTGTATGCCCTTATTCCTATATGTGTGTATTCGGCCAAGAGAGAATGAATGGGTAAATGGTTTTGTTTCATGAAAAATCAATGAGTAATATGTCAGATTAGTCCCTGACTTTGTCAGCGTCGATTAAGTTAGTCCCTGACTTTATCGAAATAACAATTTAGTCCCTGAGATAGGAGAACGTCGATCAAGTTAGTCCCTGCCGTCACTATCGCAGGGATGTTTTTGCCTTAAAATGGGATAAAGATAGGGACATATGTGAATTAAAATGAAATCTCAGGGACTAAATTGCTATTTCGATAAAGTCAGGGACTAACTTGACTGACACTTACAAAGTCAGGGACTAATCTGACATATTACTCAAAAATCAATGTGTGCATAAGTGCTTGAAATGAGTTAGGTTGATTTGAGTATTTTAGATTTGTGATCTTTAGTTATATTTTGTTGATTAATTCGGCCATGCATGTGTTTGTGATTAAATAAATTGTTTCTTGAAAATGAACTCACATGATGAAGCTCTAGAATGATTAAGTTGATTCAAGGTGTTTGAAACTTGTAGATTTTGATTTTATGTTGTTTGTTCAATTCAGCCTCCTTTTATTTAAGTAGGTAAATATGAAAATGAAATTGTTTTAGTAAGATTATGTGTTGTATAAGTGATTTGGCATTGGATAATTGATTATATGCTTGGATTTTAGTGAAAAAGTGATGTGATGCTTTAGGGAATACTAGAAAAATTTATGGACTTTGGTTTTTGTTGTGTATGATTCGGTCATATCATGATTAGTAGAGTAGGAATTTATTTTGTTAAATGCTAATTGATGTTTGAAACATGTATGACCTAGGTGAAAACAAAATCTAAGAGTTTGTTGTTGTACATGTTTATTTTTAATTAAATGATTAAGTTTGGAATTGAATGGGATATATATAAAAGTGTAGTTTGATTAGATTGGTTTGATTATGGGTGCTTATTTAAATCTCTTGAATGATGAATGAATATGTGCTACTTGATTAGGTGAGTTGATTTGTTAAAGTGTTGATTGTCGTTTGTGAGATAGTGATGTTTGGAAAATGTTCAGATATGTAACTAGTTTTGAAATTAATTGATTTTAAGTTAGTTTGATTTGTTTTAATTAAAATTGTTAGCTTTGTTTGGTGGCTGTCCAAACGTTTATTTTGTGTTAAAAAGCTTTAATTTTAAAGTGCTTAAGTGTTTATTTTGTGCTAAAGTATGACTTGAAGCAAAAAGTACTTTTACGTTGTTTTTGGATTTTCTAAAAGTAATTTTGGGGACAAGTTCTTTGCTGTCCAGAATTGAATTGATTGGTTTTCCAATTTTAAAAATGTATACAAGTGATTTAAAGTATAGCTTTCAAGTGGTAATTGATTTAGGAAAAAGCCAAATTGAAAACGTTGAATTTTTTGGTGTTTTCGGAGTTAAGTAGGGTGCTAACCAAGGCGGACCAGAAGCCCGTACTTGCTTTTAAAATTTATTTGTGGATTATTTTCAATGTATTTTAAAGTAATTGAGTTGTCGACGATTTAAGAAAAAGAATTGTGTTTTCGTTTTACCCAAAAAGACTTATTGTAAGTTTTGGAGTTTTGCGCAAGTGATAATGAAAGAATATGTTATTTGAAATTTTATATTAATACGTTATGTTTAATTTGAGGAACTAAAGGTATTGTTCTGGATCGTGATTGTGGGAATCAAAATTTCGTGGATCCTCAAAGAGCTTCTGTTCGCAATCAAGGTGAGAATAATAACTTGTCTGGAATGTATGTCATGATTAAATGATTTTAGTTTCGATTGTTTAAATCGGAACCGTGATCGGACATAGGTCAAGTAATATGAGGGCAATTGGTCTGTTGGATTGTTTGGCTCCTCGCACGAAAGGCTAAGATCACTGTTGTATTTATATGCTGTTGTTTGATTGATTTACGTGAACAAGAGAATATGAATATATTATGTCCGCTCATGCATGATGTTCATCCTGTTTTATTATGTTTAGCATGATGCATGACCATTGAAAAACGAAAGTATACGTGATGAACTGATGGCCACAAGTTTGAGTAATTAATTAACGGAAAGTGGTAGATTAAAGTGAAATTGTACAAGAAAGAATTTTGGAAATAAAGATGCGTTATGAATAGTATGGAAATGTGAAAGTGGATCTCCCTGATGTGCACCAAGATGAATTCTTGTGCTTTCCAGGTTGAGTTTGTGCTGGCCACGTGAGTTGTGCTTTGGTTCCGAACCATGATTTGTTAAGCAAGTGTTGTTGGAAAAGAATAGATGTTGTGAAAAATATTGTTTATTAGAGGTCGAGGATCACCGAAGGGATGTACAAGGGTGACTCGTCCGCAATTAGGTTAATAAAAATTGATAAAACATTTAAATGATATTGATTTTATTGCGGTGAGATGAGCATGAAGTAGTGGAGAGGAAGATACCCTGCCTATCTGCGGATATTCAGGTGTGTGATTGTAATAGGGGAGGGTGATGACGATGACTCATCAAGTAACCTAGAGTGCTTTTCTAGGCAGAACTAGACTATATGTGATCGGAACTTAAGACCTAGGGGATCGTAGCGTGTTCTGCACCGCGAACTAGAAAAGTACTGTCGCCCCCTTGATCAAATTTGAAACGGTGAGAGGAAACCTGAATGAGGTAGACATATCGATTGGTTGTTGGGCCCCGCAATGTCGCAATAAAAAGAATATATTACAGTTGACCCGAGTGGGTGCAGTGTGTAAGTTATAGCTGACCTCAGGTGGGTGCAATAATTGTTGTTTTTCTCGATTGTTCGACCTGCGTGGGTTAAGGTTCTTGTACGTCCCGTTTGCTTCCGATTAGGCTTGGGAGGATGTGGAGGAGATGTAGACGTGTGTGCTAACTAGATAATTTTCCCAGTGATGTTTTATTTTTCCCGACATCATTGGTGATGCGAATCTTAATAAGACTTAATAAAATACATTAAGGAAGCTAATTGTTTTATGAGGATTAAAGTGTGATGATGTGATGGTGGCAGAGAAATTATGATAAGTGTGATGATGCAAGATCAATGAGTTATTTAACTGATGATGATGATCATCATGCATTCATTTCATATCCATGTGCATTTTTGTTGTTATTTATTCCCTGCTTTGAGATATATTGGTGGTACATCTATTTTGTCGACGTGTCATGCGTCCAGAAAAGCTTATTCTTTCTCCTGTCTCGTTGTTTCTCTTCGTTCTTCGTTGTGATGCAACGGGTAGATGGTGTACAACATCGAGATCCAAATGTGGCCCCTAACGGGGGGGGGGGAGTGTGGGTAGCTACCCGTGATGGATGGATCTGGAGAGGCCCGACTCGGTTGGAGATCAGAGACCCTGAGCATAGGCTGAAAGGAGTAAGGATCGACTTGCACATTGGTAGCATCACCTTGAGAGACTACATGGATGGTGGACCTCGGACTTACTATGCATGACGTGCGCAGCCTGCACCGACTGCGGTAGTAGAGCTAGAGGAAGATGGGGAGATAGAACCTGAGGATGAGGATGAGGAGCCTGCAGCAGAGCCGGACAAGGAGTATGTTCCGGAGGAGGGTTTCGATTCCGATTCAGATCTAGCAAGTGGATCGTAGGGTGTCTCGTGGGTGCTGCTGCTTAGGTGTTTTATTTTGTTTTAGTTTGGGTCTTGTCTCAACTGAGGAATGCCATACTTTGGATATCTAATGATGTAACTATTTTTATACTTTGATGTATTTTGGGACCGTGAGTCCACAACTCTTTTATCCTGCTTTGTTAACTGCTTTATAATTATGTGATACTTGTGAACTTCATCAGGTGATGTTTAAAATGCAAAGTAAGTACTGTGGATGTGTGGTGTGTTTTTGTAACAACTCGGTTTTGTGGATGAGGTACAACGATGACATTATTTCGAAGGACAAGTGAACAACGTTATATTTTGTAAAGAAATAAAGTTAATGGATTTTTGGAAAACAAATAAAATGAACCAAGCAAGGTACGTGTACATAAATGTTTAAAAAAAATTGACCCTCATTTTTACTAATATTTTAATGAATAAATAGAATGTTTTTGGTATACAAAATCGCGGTGTTACACCGAGGAATTCAGACTCAAATTCTCAACCAGTAGAACACGCCCCAAGACAGTCCACTTTCTTGGGGAGGTAGTTAAGTATCCTGGTGAAAGTTTGTGGGATTTCCTTACCAGATTCATGAGTGAAAAGAATCAAATAGTGGGTTTGGAACCCTTAGTAGCCCACCTCTTTACTCTAAGTTGGTACCGATGTTGGCCATATGGCTAAATAAGTGGTATAGATCATATGCCTTCAAGTCATTGCTTGAAGTGACCTTCCATCTAAGAGATGCTTCATATGTTCAGCTATAATTTGTCTTTTTCTGACTTCTTGCTGATGTAAAATTATTTCTTCACCACACTACAGATAACATTTCCCCTGAGTGAATTTCAAATAAGAGTACTAAACTGATTGAAGATAGCTCCTTCCCAGCTCCACCCTAACAATTGTGCCTTCTTCCGATCTTTGGAATTGTTTTGTGCTAAGTTAGGATTGATGCTTAATCTGTTAATCGTTTTCAACCTGTTCAAGGTTCTTGTTCTAATCAGGGTTGGGTCTTCATAAGGCGTGGGAGACCATCATTTGTCCATTACATCGATAGGTACAAAGAGTTCAAAGATGATTGGTTCAAAGTCATCTGTAGGGTTGGTGAGAGATTTTTCTTTGAGTTTGAGGATGGTAAACTCAACCACTAACCCTATTAGACACATGGATTTTATCTTGGCATAACCCGGGGTAACATAGTAACTTTAACACATTAACAAATGACGAAAAGGCCACCATCGAGTTCATTGATGACTAGGTAATTAGGGATAAAACTATTTGATGCAAAGAGGTCCTTACTCACGAACCAAAAAAGATCCAAGATTTCTTCAATAAATACCCTTTCTTCCTAAGTTGTTGTTATAATTTTCTTCTTACTTTATTGTATTAAATTTGAATTTCCGTTTGACTCTTTGGTAAAGCAAGCTTCTCATAGAGATTTCTTTCGATTACAAAGTAGGCTACATTTGAGGCATGAAGGCAAACAGGTAGATCTCTTTCCTATAAGAGTGAAACCATAAGTATGAAACACAAAGTGGAAGAGAGGCCCTCACCTAGAAGCATCTGCCTCCATTGTTGGCCAATAATAACCATTTCTATGGGTTTTCCAGACAAATACTTCATGTCAAGGTGGTGTCCGCAATCCCCTTCATGAATTTATTTAAGGATTTGTAAGCACTTAAAGAGGGGAACCACGAATCCTCTACGTTATAGTCTTCCGTCAAAGATAGAGAAAAAGGCCAACTTTTGCCGGATTTGCATGGTTTACTAACGATCATTTGGTTTCTCTTCAGCTTGGATATAGCGGATGATGGACGTTTGCCACATGGCCTAGGTCAGAGTATCTACTGCCATAATAAAACTAGGGACGGTTCGAGTCTCTTGGACCACCATTTTATTGTATTTCGGATCCTTTGTACTGGCAGCCATAGCCAAGATATCGGCTTTGGATTTTTCTTTCTTGAGAGATATGTTCTAGGGTTTAAAAAAAACAGGGTGAAAACAAAAAGTTTCTTAGACAATTTAATTAAACCGTTATGGAGAGCCTCTTCTAGGTGTCCAAGACTAGATTTATCATATTGATGTCTATAAAGATTTAATTAAAGAATAAAAGAGAATATTCTATCAGGCTCCCAAGGCCTGTTCCAACAAACCCTAATTTTATTAACCTAATATTATCCTATAAATAGAGTTCTACAACTCTTTCTACACTATCACTCCCTACACACAGTTCATAAAAAAAGAAATAATAAAACCTCTCACTCTCTTCTCCCTTTCTTTCTTTTTTCATTCCAGATAGGGGTGACAAGCATAGAATTCTACGTCGCTATCACCCCATGTGTGTATGGGATAGCTGGTAAAATGAGATTATGATTATTTTTTCTGTGATTATAATCTGGTAATGACCATATTATAATCTGTTTGTAACACCCAACTTTTATTTAAAAATATCATTTAAAAGGTTTAATACTCTGAAATGGGAAACTTAAAAATTCCTTTTCATAAATTAAATTTACATTCTAAAATGGGTATTTCAAATACAATAAGAGTAGCGCAACATAAAATTTTCCTTCTTTCCATGACTTCTGCTGCGACACTCTCAGATCCTCAAGCTCCTCTTCATTCACCTAAAATGTTAACCACATAAGGGTGAGACCTTTTCACAACGCAGAGAATTATAAGATAGTAAAGAGCACATAATAAAAACTTAAGAATCATAATCAAATCAAGCTATGACTAACAAAATGCTTCACTTTCACATTTTCCAAAATCATTTTCATTTCCTTTATTTTATCTTGGTCTCACATTGCCGTAGCTTAAGTGAGCACCAAGCCCTTAGCCTCACATTGCCGTAGCTTAAGTGAGCACCAAGGTGCAACCTTATACCTTGCCCGAGATCTCACATTGTCGTAGCTTAAGTGAGCACCGGGACACGTACTTATACTTAGTCCTTAACTTTACAATTTCCTTATATCATCATTGATCTCTATTCTTTTAGTTTGTACCACTAGGTAATTTGGTTGCTCCTGCTAGGGCGTTTGTACACCCATTAGGGACTTTATTCACCCATCAGGACTTTCACCCACTAGGTCTCAACCGTTAGGACTGATACATATAATCTTTGCTCATACTCATTAAATTCCTTAGCATATTCAATTTACATACTTTAGTCCTTTTCACATTTTCCAGTCTTTTAGTTTTCGTTGAATTGATCATTTTGGGACATCGACTCCTAACGGGGCATTACACCTAGTGGGGCGTTTTAGCCTGATGAGTACCTAGGCCCTAATGGGGCGTTTGTACACCTAGCAGGAACACCTAGTGTCCCAATGTCCCAATGATCAATTCAACCTTCCTTATCAATCCACACACATTCACCATATCACACACAATTTCAATTATCCATTTATGACAGGTAACAATCATTCACATTCATGCATTCACATCATTCTCAATTTCATCATCAAATAACAACACATAATTAACATCTTTCATTTAGTCTATTTCATCAATTAGCAAATATCCACAGTCAATTACTTATACCCTTCAACTTTACAAACATCACATCTATTTATCATCATTTACAATATTCTCCAATTCAAACAAGAACTCATTCGCTTCCCTACTAATATTCGTACTATTAATTAACACTAAAGAAATCAATCCCTTGCATTCCCAATAATCATTAACAACCTAGATAAACGATTATACTTCACTCCTTTTTTAAGCCTTCACGTATTATCCCTATGTCCATTACTTATTACTCCACCTCATAGCCAACATTATTAATTTACCTCATTAGTTAACACTTAGCCATTTATATACTCATTTTACATACATTGCAATCATAACAACGATCAACAAACAACATATATTCATAGAATCAGTCAACATACTCAGGTATGTCTCAGCAAGCTTAAATATAAGTCAACTCCCTAGGGTTCTTCACTTCATACATTTACAACATACATAAGGGGATTGTTAGCAATTTTATGACAATTAAATTAAATCATTAAATTAATCCAAATTACTTTCATTCTTCTTAAACCAACTTATAACTGGTGCTATTTTGCTACCCACAACCCAATTTAACTACTTAGCCCAAATCCTATTATATACCCCAACTATCCCTAACTCAAAGTGTGGAAAAGAGACTCCCCTTACCTTAGAGAGGGAGAGAGCCCACACAAAGCTCCAAAAACCTCGAATCTACTCCGAATCTACCTTGACTCCAACTCCTTAGCCCAAATTCCACTTGAATCTTGAGATTGGAGGAGAGAGAAGGGAGCCCTAAGAGAGAGAAAGGGCTTCATGAAGAGAGAGAAGACCACCAAGGGAGGAGATGAGGGCAAAGTCATGAGGAAGGAGATGATCCTCATGGGTGAAGGTTTGGAAGGGTGGATTTGGGTGGTTTATGGTGGGTGATGGTGGTTTGTGTGGAGGAGAGGGAAAAACCAAAATAAAGAGATTAGATAGGGAGATGGAGCTTGTTGATGATGGATAACAATACCTTAGGAGTTTGAGGAGGAGGAAGAGCTCAACTTGCTCTTGGTGGAGGAAAGGGAAACTCGTATGGGGGAGGGAGGAAGAAGAGAGAAAAACGAGGGAGAGAAGAAGGAGAGAGAGAGATGCGATCGAATAGGATAAGGGGAAGGGGAATGGGTGGTTGAAATAAGGGATAACGGGTGTGGAAATTACGTTTCTGCCCCCAGACTTTAATTTTATTTTCTGCATCAGACCTGAAATAATCGATTACTTGCAAAGAGTAATCGATTATTTTACCCCAATAATCGATTACTTCCTCCAATTAATCGATTATTTTTGCAGCATCATACAAAAACCAGAGCACTGATAATCGATTAATTGCCCCCAAATAATCGATTAACACCTGAGAGAATCGATTACTTCCTTAAGAGTAATCGATTAAAAATGCTGCAACATTTAAGTGTTTTCACCAGAGGCCTAATAATCGATTAACCCCTAAAAAATAATCGATTACTCTGATGAAAACTCCTATTTGGCCAATTCTAACTCTAAGACACTACACTAAACTCCTACCCATGATTTTCATATGGTTTTTATCATAAATTCTAGCTTAGGTTTTTCCCTAATTAACTTGGAATTAAATTTTGGGATGTTACAATTCTCCCCCACTTATTGGAATTTCGTCCCCGAAATTCCGTTCAAAATCCTTACTTGGAGAACCATCCCGGAAAAGGTCTTCTAAGCTACGCATATAACTTATCTTAGGTTTACTCCCCCACTTGGGATTGGCATACCATTCAACATGAATGTGCCACAAGATTCTTGCACTCATTGAAGAGCACCGATTATGGTTTAATTTGGGTCAACCTCTAGGCTAAGGTTCTAACAGATTCCTAAGGTCAGTTGAGTTTCCTCCGAAACTCTTTCAAAGGTTAGACAGGGCACAAATCACTCTAAACACTATTACCCTAAAGGGTTGGTTATACTCTAACTCCACAATTTAACACTCATGTCTTAACCTAAACTCTAATCAAACACATCCATTATTTGCACAAACATAAATCATGTAAGCATCATTCCAGGGGCAAACATTCACAACAGCAATCCACAACATCTTACAGCTCAAACCTAAACATGACTCGACTTGGCTTTCTTCCTTACTATTCCTACCCTAACATAGGGCTAACATTTACTTCTACAAACACATGCACAAATATCATCTCCTACTCTGAAAATCATTTAAAAAGGGGTTCGGGGAAATAGGATTTGCATAGACTGAAACCAAAAATGCGTTTTATAAATTCAATTTCCCCATGGTTTGTGAAGAATTGGAAGACAGTGTCCCTGTACCTAAAAGAACGTTATAGCAAATCTTCAAGTCAATCAGAGTTCATTAGATTCACTTTTGACCCTATGACCACTTTGTAAAAGATTTGTAATGGTCGGGGTGAACCTATGTCAAATCCATTTAAAAACAACAAACAAACTCCAATTGGCTTCAAAATTTGATGGGACATCACCTATTCTTAGGCCAAGGTTGTGTAAAATGTTCAAACCGAGTAGAGCATATTAAATTTTATTTTGTTTAAAACAATAACTTGCTCCAATTGGCTTGAAGGGTTACATAAGACATTAATTCAACCTTAGGGTGCTTATATCAATTCTTCCAAGTCAAACAAAATCCTAAACCCAAAAGCTTAGCTTTCCCTTTATACAAAAAACCCTGAGTACCCCAAAACACTTAACTACAAACACATAAGTCTTTAAAACCTTTGGTTCGAAAAATCACTAGGTATGGGGATTTAAAATTTAGAAAAGGATCCCATACAAGTAGAACATTTAGAAAATAATAACACATTTATAAAAACAAAATTCTTTTCCAAATTAGGTTCCTCTCTTGATGAGGAACAATTAATTTCATTCGAAAATTCTCTAAAATTTTTAATTATGCACCTTACCATGATGAGCTACCTTCATCTAATTTCATAAGATCCTAGATGAAGGAGTGACAAATCACTCAAGATGAATAAACTCAAAGAAAGAGGGGATGTGCCTTGAACTTGGAAAAATTTACTTTTAATTAATCTTCAAAAGTTGAGACAATTACATTCCCTTTTTACTTCAAGTTTAAAATTTGAGTCTTCATTCCGAAATGATTTGAGTCGCATAATAAGGGTTCCTATTTGATCGATGTGTGCTTTGGTTACAAAGTTCACCACTCGATCACTTAGAGATCCTTGTTTTTCTTACTAGTATCTTAAAAATTTGTTGTGCGACCTCACGATCCATTTAGAATGATTGTGGTTCGGTGAAAACCTTTGAAATTCATTTTAAACACTCACAAGCATCAAATATAAATTTCACTTTGCACAAAGACATATCAAGCACACATATCAATCGAGCATACACAAACAAAATTCAATTTCATCAAAAACACAATTTCCAAAAACAACACTTTTAGTCAATGCTTAGTGGAAAGTAATTTGGGATTTCAATCATAAAGAGGGCAATTGAATAGTTATTAATCCCAAATCATTTTGAAATTTTTTTTGAAAGTTTAGGTTCATTTCCACATATAAGCATATTTCAAGAACCGTTTGATTGAACTCCAACCACTTCTTAATTTGGGCAAAAGTTTGTTTTTATTGGTAACTCAAATTAATATGATCTAGTGGTTCAAATCCAATTGGTTAGTTCTCGATGCCTATTTTCATTTGATGCCTCGATCACTTGAATCAAGTTTAGTTACAGAACCGCTTATTAATTTAGCATAAACCTTATTTTTCGTTCTCTTGAATACTAATCGAATCAGCATGACCTCAATCACTTGGTTGGATTAGTATTCGAGATCCATAATTCATTTGTTTCATACGGTTCCATTTCTAATCCTGGTTCAATTACTTTGACATCAAATTACTCAAAAAACAAACATTAAGATCACACACACAAAGCACTTAGCAAAACAAACATACATAAAAGAATCAACACATAAATTTTATACATAGGGAATCAAATACTAATTCACGATGATGCACAAACTCCTAGATTTCGACGACGTCACCTCCCGACAAATGCAACATCGGATTGGCCAGTTCCGACACTACATTCCATCAGTGGTAATAGCCCTCGCTATCTAGCTTAAGTTTATGCACTCCGTTATTAATTAGTAAGATTTCCTTTGTAAGAAACTTTAGCCTTTAATTAACTTAAAACTTGGAATTTGCATCCCTTAAACATGAATAAATTGCACTTTTGAAGTTTTCTGCATACAAACGTGTCACACTTATAGGATGAAATTCTTTGAATCCCTAAGGGATCCTACTTAGGTTCCCAAAGAATCACATTCTATTCTCCTTAACCATCAAACATTTGCACAAATCATCAAACTTTAAAACTTTCACTTAAAAGGGTCTCACCTCTAGTGAAGAAGCTTGAGACGAGAGTGTTCGCAGAGAGATCGGGACCACGTTCCCTCAGGTCGGAAGGAAGGAACTGCTCTGATACCATAAATGTAACACCCAACTTTTATTTAAAAATATCATTTAAAAGGTTTAATACTCTGAAATGGGGAACTTAAAAATTCCTTTTCATAAATTAAATTTACATTCTAAAATGGGTATTTCAAATACAATAAGAGTAGCGCAACATAAAATTTTCCTTCTTTCCATGACTTCTGCTGCGACACTCTCAGATCCTCAAGCTCCTCTTCATTCACCTAAAATGTTAACCACATAAGGGTGAGACCTTTTCACAACACAGTGAATTATAAGATAGTAAAGAGCACATAATAAAAACTTAAGCATCATAATCAAATCAAGCTATGACTAACAAAATGCTTCACTTTCACATTTTCCAAAATCATTTTCATTTCCTTTATTTTATCTTGGTCTCACATTGCCGTAGCTTAAGTGAGCACCAAGCCCTTAGCCTCACATTGCCGTAGCTTAAGTGAGCACCAAGGTGCAACCTTATACCTTGCCCGAGATCTCACATTGTCGTAGCTTAAGTGAGCACCGGGACACGTACTTATACTTAGTCCTTAACTTTACAATTTCCTTATATCATCATTGATCTCTATTCTTTTAGTTTGTACCACTAGGTAATTTGGTTGCTCCTGCTAGGGCGTTTGTACACCCATTAGGGACTTTATTCACCCATCAGGACTTTCACCCACTAGGTCTCAACCGTTAGGACTGATACATATAATCTTTGCTCATACTCATTAAATTCCTTAGCATATTCAATTTACATACTTTAGTCCTTTTCACATTTTCCAGTCTTTTAGTTTTCGTTGAATTGATCATTTTGGGACATCGACTCCTAACGGGGCATTTACACCTAGTGGGGCGTTTTAGCCTGATGAGTACCTAGGCCCTAATGGGGCGTTTGTACACCTAGCAGGAACACCTAGTGTCCCAATGTCCCAATGATCAATTCAACCTTCCTTATCAATCCACACACATTCACCATATCACACACAATTTCAATTATCCATTTATGACAGGTAACAATCATTCACATTCATGCATTCACATCATTCTCAATTTCATCATCAAATAACAACACATAATTAACATCTTTCATTTAGTCTATTTCATCAATTAGCAAATATCCACAGTCAATTACTTATACCCTTCAACTTTACAAACATCACATCTATTTATCATCATTTACAATATTCTCCAATTCAAACAAGAACTCATTCGCTTCCCTACTAATATTCGTACTATTAATTAACACTAAAGAAATCAATCCCTTGCATTCCCAATAATCATTAACAACCTAGATAAACGATTATACTTCACTCCTTATTTAAGCCTTCACGTATTATCCCTATGTCCATTACTTATTACTCCACCTCATAGCCAACATTATTAATTTACCTCATTAGTTAACACTTAGCCATTTATATACTCATTTTACATACATTGCAATCATAACAACGATCAACAAACAACATATATTCATAGAATCAGTCAACATACTCAGGTATGTCTCAGCAAGCTTAAATATAAGTCAACTCCCTAGGGTTCTTCACTTCCTACATTTACAACATACATAAGGGGATTGTTAGCAATTTTATGACAATTAAATTAAATCATTAAGTTAATCCAAATTACTTTCATTCTTCTTAAACCAACTTATATCTGGTGCTATTTTGCTACCCACAACCCAATTTAACTACTTAGCCAAATCCTATTATATACCCCAACTATCCCTAACTCAAAGTGTGGAAAAGAGACTCCCCTTACCTTAGAGAGGGAGAGAGCCCACACAATGCTCCAAAAACCTCGAATCTACTCCGAATCTACCTTGACTCCAACTCCTTAGCCCAAATTCCACTTGAATCTTGAGATTGGAGGAGAGAGAAGGGAGCCCTAAGAGAGAGAAAGGGCTTCATGAAGAGAGAGAAGACCACCAAGGGAGGAGATGAGGGCAAAGTCATGAGGAAGGAGATGATCCTCATGGGTGAAGGTTTGGAAGGGTGGATTTGGGTGGTTTATGGTGGGTGATGGTGGTTTGTGTGGAGGAGAGGGAAAAACCAAAATAAAGAGATTAGAGAGGGAGATGGAGCTTGTTGATGATGGATAACAATACCTTAGGAGTTTGAGGAGGAGGAAGAGCTCAACTTGCTCTTGGTGGAGGAAAGGGAAACTCGTATGGGGGAGGGAGGAAGAAGAGAGAAAAACGAGGGAGAGAAGAAGGAGAGAGAGAGAGAGATGCGATCGAATAGGATAAGGGGAAGGGGAATGGGTGGTTGAAATAAGGGATAACGGGTGTGGAAATTATGTTTCTGCCCCCAGACTTTAATTTTATTTTCTGCATCAGACCTGAAATAATCGATTACTTGCAAAGAGTAATCGATTATTTTACCCCAATAATCGATTACTTCCTCCAATTAATCGATTATTTTTGCAGCATCATACAAAAACCAGAGCACTGATAATCGATTAATTGCCCCCAAATAATCGATTAACACCTGAGATAATCGATTACTTCCTTAAGAGTAATCGATTAAAAATGCTGCAACATTTAAGTGTTTTCACGAGAGGCCTAATAATCGATTAACCCCTAAAAAAAATAATCGATTACTCTGATGAAAACTCCTATTTGGCCAATTCTAACTCTAAGACACTACACTAAACTCCTACCCATGATTTTCATATGGTTTTTATCATAAATTCTAGCTTAGGTTTTTCCTAATTAACTTGGAATTAAATTTTGGGATTTTACACTGTTAAAATTATAATCTATTTATGTTTGGGTATCTTAGCTGAAAAATAAATTTAAGTTAATCTGTTTTGTTTGGATAGTATAAAGAATATTATTTTTATTGAGTAAATTACAAGAAAGGGTATGATGTGATGACAAGTGGGTAGTTAATGTATTGGAGTGACAAGGATAGAATAAGAAAATTACACGAGTCTAAAAAAATAATCTTTCAAAAAATAATCTACAGCTACTAGGAGGGAACATATAAATTTTGATTATTTTTCCAAGAATATAAGCTAAAATTATAATCTATACTGTAAACAAACATAACAGATTGTGATTATTTTTAAAAAATAAGCCAAAAAAATAATCTTCATCCTATCCAAACATGTTAAGTCATTTCTAGTCATCCCGAGGATTTTCTTTTAGAGATTTTGGCATGTATTTTTAACTTATATTTGAGATTTTTGAGGATTATTAATATGGGTTTTTCTATTTTTCATTGACCAAATTGGTACACGAAAAAAAATTGTTGGACCAAAATGAGTATTCATTCTTAATTAAATTTGTGGTTGAATCATAATTGAATTTAAATCTATGAATAGTTAGCTACCCGATCATGGGGACCGGTCTCTCCCAATTTTGAAGAAGATCATTTTCTTTAGGTCATAGTTTTGTAGTTGTTGTTTGTTACAAAGAGGAAAGTCACACGGTTGATTCGAACAAAAAGAAAACTAAACATTGAAGTCCATGCTGCTTAATTAAAATCATTAATTGATCTAACTATTTATAAATTTTCCCTAAATACTATAATATTCTCGACGTGCAACCCATGGAGATGAATGTGCTTGTCTTCTTAGATGAAGTTAAATAGTTATTCACTCCACTAGAAGTGACGGGGAAAACGGGTACATAATTTTGTAGTTGGAACCGACTTTATGCATTGGCTAGATGATGAATTGCAGTAGTTTAAAAATGTACTAAAGAGTTAAAAAAAAAAAAAAAGAAAAGAAAAGAAAAGATGAAGATGAACTGCAGCATTATATGATAGCGACAGAAAAACAAAAAAGGCAAGATTGTTATGGTTTTCTATAAGTGGCTATTAGTATTAATAAATCTTGTAGCCACTAATAAACTAACAGCTGTGCAAAATAAATAGGTTTTATGTGGTAATGGTACTGACTTCTTTAGCCGTTTGGTTATATTTGCAAATAGCAATAGAAAAATATGACATAATAGTGGAAGTGTTACGGTTACAACTACTGTTTAAATTTCGATTTTGATATACTATGTACGTGAATAATAAATTGTAATAGTACGTGTATGTTGCTACTTGCTATGCAGAAATTTTAACTAATATCTACGTCTATTTTTTGTTTTTTTTATTTATTTTTTATATTAGTTCAGCAAATTGCCAAGTAGTAGTTTTTTATTTTTTATTTGTAGTTCTTTTAAACAATCATATAATTTTTTTTGTTTAAATTTGTACTCCTTAAATGTAGCAGTGTTATTTTTCTAATTTTTTTTACATGTCTAATAAAAATGCTTCAACTCTATCTATAGTAAGTTAACTTGTCCTATATTTTTAAAGCTTAAATATGTTTATTTTTCCACAAAAATATTGTCTATATTTTTTTTATGTTGATCTTTTTTTTTTTTAAATTTTGGTTTTGATCATCATTAATAATGTGTCTCCATCACAATTTGTCATGTTAACAATTAATATGATACCGTCCCATGTATTAGTTTTAAAAAAAATTATAGGAACTGAAATAAAAAAATAGTACATTTCTAATAAGAATAAAAACATATTTAATTTTTTTCTTTTGAAAAGTTTTTTTTTTTTTTGCCAATTAAGGTGTCGTCAATTGTTGATCGGGAAATACTAATTCAAATCGTGGTGCATAAATCATCAATATATATAATCATGATTGTCAAATTCGAGAGTTCAAGTAAACCTATGAAACTTAGGTAAAATCGAATCATAAACTCGACTAATAAACATGTAAGTGTTTACATATTTCAAAAATGTATGTTAATAACATATTTTAGGACATAAAACATAGCTTAAAGTCTTACCTGAAACTATATATTTTTGAACATTCTAATGATACAAAAAACCAAATAAAATATAAAGTAAAATCATAACTCATAAGTCAATATTTCTCCCAATTATTGTATGATTTTTAGTCGTTCCTTTATTTTATTTTGTAGTATGATATAACAATATATATAATAGAAAAATAATACTAAAAATTCAAATTCACTTTATAAATCTGTTATATATGGTAAGATATAAGTAATTTAACATAAGTATCATAAAATAACGATAAAATTTTACTTTTTGAGACTAAATCAATGTGTAAATATAGAGTCGTAAACTGATTAAGAGTTGACTCGAAAGTTTATTAGTTTTAATAGAATTTACTTGAATTAGAACGAGTTTATCAAAAAGAGAGTTTACATCAAAGTCAACTTATTTTTATTATCTAAAATCACAAACTTATAAGAATTTAGGAGTTGACTCGAGAGTTAATAACGATGTATATAAGTGTTACATTAATCATAAAACTTTGATCCGAGATTAATAAGATATGAAGTGAATCTTGTGTCGGTTCACCACTTAAGTGGTACGAGATATAGGATTAAATATAATAAAAAATATTATTGAAAAAATATCACTTAAATTTACTTATTTATTTTTATTTATAGGTTATATTAAAAAAAATTATTCTTATTTATATGTTACTTTATATTTTTTTTAAGAGACATTTATAATTTTTTTCTTTTAATTTGTTATCCTTGATTCATTAATATGAAATAATATATTTGTGAAATTTCTAAAAAAAATTAAGAAAGTAAAATTATAATGTTAAATATTTTTTTTAAAATTTTAAGAAAAATAATTACTTTTATTAATTTTTGTAAAATAGTTAAATATAACCTACAATAAAAACCGAAAGTAATATGACCATACTCAAATTTATCACCTATAAAAAACACAGGAAGGAAAAAATACTAAAACATGAAAACTGTTACCAGTTTTGTTTTTTTTTTCTTAATAAGCAGTATAACTGTTACCAGTTAAGTATCCATTAATTTATGTATGTCTGGTTTTATATTGAAGCATTATTAGTGGACATCACTAAACAGTAAACACAAACGACAGAAAGTGATTGCTGAGGCAGAGCTGCATTGTTCATGCTATTTCGATTGTGTTGTGATGTGCAAGGATGAAGCATGGGCGGTGCAAGTGCAACATCGTCATATACGCTTATCTAGAACCAACCTCGCAGAATATGCCGAGTCATGCATCTTATCTTTATGGTCGTGGCCCTTAAATCTCCAGCTTTTATTTCCATATGCATTTCTGATCTATCACGTATAAGTTTTAAGGCAACCAACAAAAGTAGTAGTGCACTTTTGCGAAATGGTGAGATTTTTTTTTTTTTTTTTTTTTTTTTTTTTTTGAGGACGGTGTTAGATGTTGGATCCCTGTTATACACACAGAAAAAATATTTTTTATTTTTTCTTTAAAAAAAAATCATTACCAACGAGGAGTTATTATTAAATATATAGAAGATATTGTATTTTCTCTTTTTAGACTCCTTAACCTTTGTATCAAAGATAATTAACAAAACCGATGCTAATAAAAAAAAAGCTTAAATATCAAAATGGTCCCTATAAATATTGACCATTTTGAAATTGGTCCTTATAAAAAAAAGTTTTGGTTTTGATCCCTGCATTTACATGACGTTTTGGTTTTGGTCCTTGCATTTTCAAAACGTTTTGGTTTTGGTCCCTGCTGTTAAATGTGGATGGAAAAGGCCGATAACGTAATGTATTACATTCTATGACCAATTAAGAATGATATTCTTGCATTAATTCTCAAGGGTAAACAAAAACAACAATAATTACATAAAAGAATCAATTCAAAAACCATGAGAGTTGAGGGACCAAAGCCTATGAAATCTAATAACAAAGTGACCAAAACCTATCAAATATAATAATATAGGGACCAAAACAAACTATCAATATAATTATAGGGACCAAAAATTAACAAGAGGGACCAAAACTAGAACGTTTTGTAAATACAGAGACCAAAACCAAAATTCTTTTTTTACAGAGACCAATTTCAAAAAAATCATCATTTACAGGGATCATTTTGATATTTAAGCCTAAAAAAACAAAAAATATTGAACAGTTTTTGTGCTATTACAATATTACATGTGTTTTTATTTTCATTTGATACTTAAAAAAGATTTAGAGACTGTCACCTTTCAAGCTGGGAACTTTGGTGTAGCAACTCAGAGGTTGTTCAAGGACACTCAGATTCACGATGATCCAGGAAGGGAGGGAGATGTTCACAACGTGGATATGGAGATGGTTCCTGAAACCCAGATGGTTTTTGATCCCGGGCAAACAAAATTCAACCCGAATGTGTTTTTACAGGGGTAACTCTGTGGTCTCGCTTCTTTTATTCCTTTTCCTTTCTGTTATCATGGGAAGTTTAATGAAGATGTATGAAAATTTCTCTGTTTTGTCTTGGAATATTAGAGGTGCTAGTAATCTGGCTGCTAGGAGGTATCTCAAAGAGTTGATCCGTAGATTTCATCCTTCAGTTCTCTTTATTACTGAAACTCATGTTCCTTTTGCTAGAATGAATATATTCTTTACTAGAGCTGGGTACTCGCCGGTGGCTGTGGAGGAGGCTAATGGTCATTCAGGTGGTGTTTGGGCCTTGGTTGATGTTAGCAGCTCAGTTCAGGTGTCATCTGTGAATAGTCACTTCCAAGGGATAACTCTGAGAATTGGTGTGGGGGATAGTTCCTGGCTTTGCACGGGTATTTATGCTAGTCCAACGTTCACTGCAAGATTGAATTTTTGGAACTATTTGGCTCAGTTGAGGCTTAATCATGCTGGTCCGTGGGTTTTGGTGGGGGACTTCAATGAGATCCTTATGCCAAGTGAGCAGCGTGGTGGGACTTTCTATCATAATCGAGCAGAAAGGTTCGCCAGTTTTATGGATGAGTGTGGCCTGGTGGACTTGGGGTTTGTTGGTAACCAATTTACCTGGCATCGCCACCGCAGGGGTCATACGCCTTTATCCAAAAGGTTGGACAGAGGGTTTGCTGATCATTCTTGGAGGATGGCTTTCCATGAAGCCATTGTTGAGACCCTGTGCAGACTCCAATCGGATCATAATCCTCTTCTTCTTCGCTGTGGAGGGTTGTATTTGCATAACAGCAATAGACCATTCAGGTTTGAAGCAGTGTGGTTGGACCATCCTGGATATGTGGATGTGGTTCGCAAGGCATGGCATAGAGACTCCAACTTTTATTGTGCTTTGAAGGAAGTTGAAGAGGAGTCAAGGAATTTTAATTCGGAGGTTTTTGGTAACATTTTTAGAAGAAAAAGACAGCTTGAAGCGAGACTGAAGGGAATCCAGCATGCTTTGCAATCTGTTGATGCTCTCCGGCTTATCATTTTGCAGTCCCAGCTCCAAAAAGAATATGACAGGGTGTTGTTCCAAGAGGAAATCCTTTGGTACCAGAAGTCAAGAGAGAAGTGGATCAAGTTCGGGGATCGAAATACTTCCTTCTTTCATACTCAAACAGTTATAAGGAGGAAGAGAAATCGAATCCATGGGCTGACCCTCCCCAATGGTATGTGGTGTGACGATGACGTGGTCTTACAAAATGAAGCCCGATGTTTCTTCACAGAGTTATTCTGTTCTTTGGAAAATATCTGTATTGATGCTATCTCCCTTCCCTCTATGCCGCAGCTGAGCCAGGAAGGAGTTAGTTGTCTTACTATGGCGGTCTCTAAGGAGGAGGTGTATGAGGCGCTTCATACTATGAGCTCATTTAAATCCCCCGGACCAGATGGTTTCCAGGTCATCTTTTATAAGGCTCACTGGGATATCATTGGTGAGGATCTCTGGAAGCTGGTCAGCGATGCTTTCATTTCTGGTTCCTTTGATGACAGACTGTCCGAGACTCTTATCTCTTTAATCCCTAAAGTTGACAATCCCGTTACGTTTAAAGATTTCCGTCCAATCTTGTTATGTAATGTTTGCTATAAAATCATAACGAAGGTTCTAGTCAACAGGTTACGCCCTTTCCTTCCGGATTTGATTAGCCCCCTTCAGAGCAGTTTTATCCAGGGTAGAGGCACTACAGATAACGCGATCATTCTCCAGGAGGTTGTGTTTAATATGCAGAAGTCCAAACGTAAATGTGGTGATTTGGGCTTTAAGTTGGACTTAGAGAAAGCGTATGATAGAGTGGATTGGCGGTTTCTCAGACGCACTCTCTGTGATTTTGGCTTTCCTGATGCTATAGTTAATCTCATCATGCATTGTGTCCAATCTTCCACCATGACCATTCTTTGGAATGGTGGGCGGTTAGCTCCCTTCAAACCAAAACGTGGACTCAGGCAGGGGGACCCTCTCTCCCCGTATCTATTTGTTCTTTGCATGGAAAAGCTTGGATGCGCTATTACTCAAGAGGTGGAAAACAGAAATTGGCAACCCATTAGTTTGTCTAAAGATGGTCCAAAGCTGTCCCACTTATTTTTCGCTGATGATGCTCTGTTCTTTACAAAAGCCAAAAACTCTCAGGTTCGTGTTTTGTCCACAGTAATGGAGAATTTTTGCAAAGCATCGGGTCTCAAAGTTAATATTACTAAGTCCAAGATGTTTGGTTCGACATCGATTTCGAGTGCTAAGCGGAGGAAACTTCAGAATCTTGCAGGTATTACTTTTACTGATGATATTGGGCGTTATTTGGGTTTTCCTATTTTTTCTGGACGGCCTAAAAAGGAGCACTTTGATTATATTTTTGAGAGGGTGTCATCTAAACTTGCCGCTTGGAAAGGTAAACTTCTTAACAAGGCTGCCAGGCACACGTTAGCTTCTTCAGTGTTGAATGTCATTCCTTCTTATAGCATGCAGCTGTGCTGGTTTCCGCAGAATGTGTGTCAAAGAATTGACAGGGTGGTTCAAGATTTTGTGTGGCATAATACTAAAGGCGCTGGATTACATTTGGTGAATTGGCAAACTTGCACCAAGCCTAAACGTTGTGGAGGGTTAGGCTTGAGGGTGTCCAGATTGCAAAACGCTTCTCTACTTGGCAAACTCGTTTGGAGTATTCTGTATAACCCTGAGAAGTTGTGGGTGCAGGTCCTTAGGTCAATTTATTTACCCCATGATGTTGATCTATTTAAGTGTAGAACTAATGGTTCGTCGGTTTGGAGAGCCATAAATAAATCCAAAGCTTTGCTTAGTTCTGGTTTTCGATTGAAGATTGGTGCAGGGGAGGTGTCTTTCTTTTTTGATGCTTGGCTAAGGTAGGAACCTTTATGTCGGGCTGTCCCTTGGGTTGCCACTCAAGACACTGCTTTGAAGGTTAGGGAAGTTTGCCACGAAGGATATTGGGATTTTAATTCTATCTACACTATCTTACCCCGTGAGGTGCAGCATGAGATTAGAAGTAGTGGCATTGTGACAAATGCAACTATCCCTGATTGCATTTCTTGGAAGGGGAGTCTTAATGGTGTTTACACAGTGCATTCGGGTTATGATTGGCTTTTGAACATCAATGAGTTTGACTACAGTGGTAGAAGCTGGAGTTGGATATGGAAGCTGAAGGTGCCTCAGAAATTGTGCTTCTTTATTTGGCTGGTCTGTCATGAAGCAATCCCAACTAATTCTTTAAGGGTTCAGCGTCATTGTGCCACTACGGACGTCTGCAGCAGGTGTGGTATTGATTCGGAAACGGTCCTCCATTGCCTTCGTGACTGTAATAGTGTTAAACCTGTCTGGTATCGTTATAATGTTGCTGGCGTGGATTGGTTCTGGACTGTGGACAATGCGACTACATGGATTCGCAAAGGGGTCCTCGAATGGGATAACATGTTCTTAGCTATGGTGTGGTGGATTTGGTGAGCTCGCTGTTCTCAATGCATTGCGAATAAGGAAATAACAATTCATGAGGTGCTTCGTTTGGCCACGCTGATGCATGGGGATATTATTAATTGCTTTGGAGATACTCATCGAAGTTCGAAGCAGCCTGTTTGGGTCTCTTGGATCGCACCGTGTAGGGGTGAGGTGGTGCTGAATGTGGATGGAAGTGCACTGGGTAATCCAGGGCCAGCAGGTTACGGGGGCTTGGTTCGGTATAAGGATGGTAAATGGATTTGTGGTTTTTTTGGTCACTTTGGCTTTTCCAACAATATTCATATGGAGTTACTAGCTATCTACTATGGTCTGGATTTAGCTTGGAAGCGCGGATTCAGGTCAGTGGAATGCCGTTCGGATTGCAAAGAAGCGGTGGAGCTGATTCACAGAGTTTCTAATCAGTTTCATGAGTATGCTACTCTTGTTGCCTCTATTCAGGATCTTCTTCACAGAGACTGGTTGGTGGTTTTGATCCACACGTTGAGGGAGGGGAACTACTGTGCGGATTTTCTTGCAAAAGAAGGGGCCTCCTTCAATGGCTCTGTCCACTACCTTGACAGTCCTCCACCTGGGTTATCTCATCTTATCTTAGCTGATGCCATGGGAGTAGCTTACCCACGGCTCTAGTTTTCGTTTCTTTTCCTTATGTACCAAAAAAAAAAAAAGATTTAGAGACGACAAAAAAAAAAAACTTGACGCGACCGGATCGATTTAAATAATAAAAAAATGCGTTTCACACTATTATTATACTGTACCGCCTAAAAAAAAGGTATTACAATAGAAAATTATATAAAATAAACATTTTATATACAAATTAATTTGCAATCGTTGTGAAAAGCACAATAATATGCAATGCATTAGTTTTAAAGGTGATTTTTTATACTTCCTTTTAGTTTTTTTTCATTTAATTTTCCATTTTCATATAATATTATTGATTTAGTAATTAAAAACCTTGATGATTAAGATTAAAAGTTGAAATAATGATTAATTGTAATAGATCTTATGGTAATTAGAAGATGACAATATATGCCATAACATTTTTTTGGAAGATTGTTAAGGTCAAGGATGTTGGTGGAGCGATTGTCACATATGAATATGAATATGACGACAATAATAATAGAATATGGTGGATGATATTAAAGGATAAACATTAATGAAATTTGAGATTAAAAGCAAAGCTATTTTTTTTTATGAACAAAAATTAAAAGAGGTGCATGAATATCATTTAAAAAGGAAACTATCAAAGAATTTTCCGTAGTTTTAAAAATCATCTTTGTTTTTCTTAAAAACAAAATGGTGTAAAGGAAATGAACAAAAGCAAAACTACCTTCGAACGAAACAAATCCACATCATAACAGCAAGACAAAGTATGCAATGTAGTGGTTTTGAATTTTTTTATCGTCTCATATTTTTTGTTCCTTAAATTAAATATATATAGCATTGTCTTTTTTTTTTTTCCCTTTGCCAAATTATTAAAAGTTCTGTGACCGTCTATCAACTTTGTTTCAATACTTATGGCATAATTCAATAGTTACCATTTGATTTTATATTTTAAGGCACTCCCCACCACGAAGACCCCGGTGGGTCGTGCTTCCGGTTTCCATTCCCATCATCATATTGATGACAAATCTCTTAGCGCTCCGCCAACGCAAAGAATTATATTAAGAATGGTGTTATATGTACATTCAGAAATTACTATCTGGATGAACATTTGTTTGTCTTATATACAAAAACAAATATCAATTCTGGATATAAGCTAAGATAAACAGATATACATCCAAATATCAATTTTGGATGTATACATAACATTAGTGTTGTATTAATGGACACAAGCAACGTTTAAGTCAATACAAATAATGAACACATACCTAAGCAAGATGAGACACAACTAAAAGTCCATAAATACAATGCCAAATAAAGATTGCAACGCCAATATGCAAAATCATAGTATGAAATTAATAAAGCTCAAACTTAGCACGCACATACAATACCATCTCAACCATAGCATGAAGGCAAATATTGCATTATTTCTCATAAGCCAAATTGGCCATATCGCTGGAACCAAAAAGGCTCTAGAATTGACCAAACTTCCTATTTGAACAAATTCCTAAATGTTGGGAATGGAGTTCCACGCAACTGCTAGGCAAAACTAGATGGTCCCTTAGCCATTCATACATCCAATACCATATGTTTTCTGCCACATTACAGTTTATAACGAGTCCAATTTAGCGTATCTTGGTTAACCAGCACACTCATTAGAGCAAAATTTGTTGGTATTCCACCATTCAATACCCTCAATTCAATTTTTCCAAATTTTATTCTTAGTACGTGTTCATATGTCAGTTTCTGGGTAGTGAAGCCAAAATTCATAAACTTCTTTAGGAATATATTGACCCTTATTAATTAGAGCCAAATCTCCATTCCCAGTAGTTTCACTTGTGAAGCAATTATTTGAGGCTATTAGCATCTCCCAAAGGTCCCTAACCGAATAGGGTATCATGCATATTTAGAGAAGCAATTGTTTTTATTGTATGGTTTATTTTAAATGTTGTGATTATCGTTTTCTTCAGTTTTGTTTTGCCATGATGTAACACGTACGAATATATATATATATTTTTTTACCATGCTCGGTATTTGGTGCTGACAAAAAGTATAAACTAATCAATAATGATGATTAAATTAGGCATTGCACCCAAAACAAAATTAGGTATTTCACCAAGAAGTTAACAATTACGATTAGTGGAGTGGGAGTTTGTCCTAATTATATTAGGCCTTCCGTTATGAAACATGATGATATATACACCTCACTTGCATTATTGCGGCTAAGGGTGATAGGCATGCAAAATATGATTTAGAAACTACGAGTTGTAAGACTACAACTTTCTTTTGTGTAAAACTTTTAATAATTGGTTTACTTAAAAAAAAATTTATGGAATCATCGAGTCTCAATTTTTTTTTTTAAAATCTATTTGCTACCAATAGATTTATCTCTCTTACAGTCTTACGTAAATTAAATCAACTAATTCTCATATATGATTACTCATAATAGATTTTAATTTATATATTTTGTTTTGTCCTAATAAACAAAGATCCTTGTGAAGAACTTTTAGTTTGGCATGAGGGAGCTATCGGTCCTACATATCCGTTCAAACTGTGTTCTAAGAACTCGAGACTATATAGTTCTTATGAGCACGTTGATATTGTACATGAGAGGTCTATATGCGGCTTGACAAGCTATTCTTGGGAGAACTCAGCTATAACCCCCTTCTCCTAGGAAGATCGTTTAGCAAGTCTATGTTCTCCGTATGAACAAATTGGGTGGATCGTGTGGCTCTTGAGGCTATGGTTCTCAATACTGTACTGTTGGCGGTGAACTTGGTAAAGCAATGAATTCTCTACGTGATCAACTGTCGCCATGAGGATTGCAGGAGTTTGGGTATTCTCACTGTTAGATCTCTTTTCTTAGGAGTATGGATGTATATCGTGTATATTTTGTGTGTATTGGAATAGTAGTTGTAATTGTTGTTGTTTCACCTTCTGAAGAAGGTTGGTATTTATATGGTCTCCATGGGCTTCTAGGCCTGATGTATTTCCATGAAAAATCTTGTATTTGTGAGGATAATTTTTGAATGATCTTATCTTATTCAGATAAGCAATGATCCTCTATTTATAAGTATATATATATATATATATATATAAAATCCAACATTTATCTCTTCTAATTGAGTCGTTATCTGCCTAATATTAACTTCGTGATTAAACCTCGTAACTTACTTTCGAATTATGCCTATAGCCGAGCTCTTCCGAGCTGTCTCTATTTTGAGTCCTTCGATGTTGATCTTTTGAGCTTGTCTCTTGTCCTAAGGCTTATCCCGTGGGTCCTTGTAGGGCTATTACTCGGGGTAGGTGTTCCTAGCTCGTGACAGGACCGGAACCTAGGTCGTCGCTCTAAATGGGCTTCGAGCTGTGAGCTATTGTAAGTCTTGGATAACCCCAAGTCTGGAGTGGGTCCTAATTCATTAAATGATAAAAAGATACATCACTTCTTATCAAATTTCGAATCCCAAATGTTTAGGATTCCACTTCTCTTTCCTGCACGTGTGTTCTCTTTCCCAAATGTTCTCTGAACATGGTAGTGTTTCTTAAGAAAGCCCTCATACCATTATGACTTTTTGGGAAACACTTAGTCACTTCCATAGTAAACATCTTTTGCACTAACGTACTCTACACCTGCTTTTCTCCTAACCTTACCATTCTTTTGCTCTCTTTATCTTCTTGCTAATGGTGACTCCAACTTTGCAGTTTGAACGATCTATCTAGGACACAGTATCAAGGTATGCTAGTGGCACCAATCTCCCCATAACTTCAGTTTGTCCAAATGCCTCCAAGGAGTGTGGTTATAGAAGTGTTGCTCCAACAATCGAAGATTGAATCTATTCGAATAAACTGATTCTGTGTCCCCCTATTCCTGATGATGTACCACTACCTTTTCACGGATTTCAGGGTGAGTTTTCCCCTCTCTAAACTACAAATAAGCGTGTTAAATCGGCTAAAAATCACTCCCAGCTGCATCCTAATAGCTAGGCCTTTGTCCAAACTACAGAGTTTTTTTGTGCCCGGTATGGCCTGACCCTAATGGAGTCAGTAATCTTTCATTTTTTCAAAGTTCATGCACTAAAGGGAAGATGGTTGGTCTCTTTCATAAAGGAGATCGAGTTCCCCTCCTTCCTTCTGTATACTAATAGTTTGAGGGAGCTTAAAGATGACAATTTAAAAGTCATTACGGAAGAGGGAAAACGCTTCTTCTTCATTGACGAAGCTGGGGTAGTTAGCCTCTATCACTATTGGATGTCGGATTTCTATCCCGGGAAGGCTAAGAACTTTGTCATCAACCCCTCAACATTCTTCCTAAAGGAAGCTACTATTGTGGGATTCATCAACGATTGGGCAATGAGAGTGGTGTCTTGCTGCAAGGAAATTGTGGCAAAGAAGCATAAGGTTGTGGCGATCTCATTATGAGAACTTACCGAAGGAACCCTAAGTTCCACTGACAGGAAAAAACATGGGGCTTGTAACGTGATCGAGCTTTGAGATAAGATCATTAAGATGTACTACGGCCAAATCCGAACTGCCACGTTCACTATGGCTAGGTGAGAAGGTCGCTTCTCAAGTCGATGTTGAGAACAGCCTAAAAGATGTTTCCATCCTAAGTCAGCAGGAAATAGACAATGTGCCTTCCAAGCTCCATCGAGTTCAGCTGTTGATCGCAAAATCAAGGTCGGAAAAGGAGATGCTGAAAACACAACTTTCCAAACTTTCTTCAGGACATGAGAGTTTAGAGTCGAAATTTGTTGACCTCGAAGGCGAGAAAGGGGAAATCAAGAGCTCGAATGAAGGTCTTCTAAAGCATAACTCGATATTTAGCCAATCTTTAGATAATCTCGAGTTTGAGAAAGAGGAGCTTAAGAAGCTGAATGGCGAGCTAAAGGAGGAGTTTCTAGCTCTCCGCGAGGAATCCTTTTCCAACTATGAGGATTAGATGCCTGTCTTGAATCCAAATATATCCCATAGGACGAAAGGACTGTCTTTCATTAACCAAGTTTGTGATGGGAATATATGCTCCAAGATTGGTGATAAGCAGGTTACGATTTGGTCTGATCTATCAGATTTGTCCTCTTCTAAAGTTGGGAGGTCTTAGTGTTGTACCCTTTTAAAGGGTTTTATTTTGTATTTGGGCCAAGAGCCATATGTAATAACTTATATATCAATAAATAACAGGTTATGAGATTTTAATTGTTACACATTTATCTTGTTTTCATTCTCGACTTCGGAAACGAGATTATCTCTCCTACCAAGGAGACCACCCATGCAAACTTGTATTCGACCTTTGGCGGGCTTGCGTCGTGGCTAGGATAAAAGGTGAGTCATCGAAATACACGTTCCCACCTCAATGAGTTTGACAAAGCCCCTTACCCTCTTGAGGTATTTAGTGGATCTATTACCAAGACATTGATGGTTAATCGAAGGCCTAGTGATACCATCAATTGTTTCAGGTCGAGCAAACTTTGTTTACTTTTGAGACCCATTCTTGATGTATTCGGGCATTTGAGGATATGGATAAGAATAAAGGTAATTATCTCATTGAAATTGTTATTAAGCTGAAAGGTACTAATTGATATTTTAACTCTAAAATGTTCTCAACTTTTCCGCATTCCAAGAGTTTTTTATGGGTTGTTCAGGCAAGGTTACGAGCATATAAGCTCTCGAGATGGTTGTTGCCTCCGTTGTAAGGTAAGGTCCTTCACAATTTGGTGCGAGTTTACCTTGTTGGGTATTCTTGTTTCCAATGTCAGCTCTCCGCAGGCCTAGATCTCTGAGTTTGTAAGTTCTCTAAGCTATTTTGGGAAAGAGTTTTTGTTCTGATTTTTGCTTGACAGCTTCAGCTCGGATGTGAGATCGTTCTCTTTGCTCTTCTAATAAATCAAGGTTTAGCCTTTCGGTTTGATGACTAATATCAATTGGAATTTGTCTCACCTCTAGGTCGGTTCCCCAACCTCTACAACAATCATGGCCATGCAACCATATGTGAGTAAGAATGGGGTTTCTCCTATCGTGCTATGTGGTGTTGTTCTGTAACATTTTTCACATTTTTGTGGGTTCTTGAGGGAATGACTATTTCGATCTTTACCCATACCGGTTCTAGGACTTCAATTATCCATCTCTTGGTATACCTTCCTTCTACTTTCTTGGGGATCCATATTTTTACTACATTGGGGGTCATCATTACCCAGTGCTTAAAGGCTCTTCTCACAAGCTTCTTTTGACCTCCAGGTCATTTTTATAAATTCTACACATGTTGACCAGAGCTGAAAAGTTTCGCACACCTTGGTAGCCAAAGGCCACCTTCAACTCTGGTCAAAGACTATGCTCAAATTTTACACACTTGGATCTTTTGTCTAAATTATTATTGGTAGTACGGAGAATACTTTATAATCTCTTCAAACTTTGTCATGTATACCCCTAAGCTCATTGTTCCTTTCTTTAGCTCCAAAAATTCAATTTCCTTTATACTCCAGATATCTTCAAGAAAGTAATTTTCCAGAAATCTTTCCTTAAAGACTTCCTAGGTTATAGCCTTTTGTTACTCTTCTACCAGTTGCCTAGTGTGATCCCACCAATAATTTTATGCTTCCCCGAATAACATGAAGGTGAAGAAGGTAGCTTTCTGCTGGTTCGTGCATTGCATTGTCCTAAAAATCTTTTCTAATTCCTGCAACCACCTCTGCAACCTGTTGGGATTAAAACCTGTTAGAATTGGCCTCAAACCTCGAGAGGGGGGTGAATCGAGTTTTTATTAATTAATTGAAAATTACTCGAATGTTATAAAAAATTGTTTTAGGAGAGATTAAAAACTTGTAACGTGAAGACATAGCAATATATATAAAAATAAAAAAGAGTTGCGGGGAAACAATTTAAGCAAAATATAGCGGAAAATAAAGAGATAAGGGAAGAGGAACACGCAAACCAGTTTTATACTAGTTCAATCTTTCCAGCGAAAGACCTACGTCCAGTCCCCAAGCAACCCACTTGAGAGTTTTATAACATTGAAATAGCGCCACACCCAATTATAGCCAGAGCTCCCTGCACAGTACTAGGAACCTCCGTTCGCTAGGGACCTCAATAAATTCACACACGGGATCCTCACCTTACAAGGATACAATCCTTCACACCTAGGGAGCCACTCCCTACAACTAAGGTTGAATAGAAGATATTGATGTGAGTGATACAATTGATGTGTTCTAGAAAACAGTGATACAACAATATAGCACTATAGCAATGAATTCAAATCACAAGTATTTAGGCCAAGAGTATGGTTTTCTTCTCAAAAATATAAGAATGTGAAAAGCTTGTTGAAGGGGAAAAAGAGAAGAAGGAACGTGAATAGAAGAAGAGAAATTAGGATTAGAACAATTGATTTTAAAAACAAATGAATAAAACATGTTTTAAAATCAAAATCAAATCATAAAGATTTGAAAGATAAAACTAAAGATTAGATTCTTAAAACAAAAAGGAATTATTTCAAAAATCATATCTAAATTTGAATTTCAGATATAAATCAGAATCAATTAAGTAAAAACAAATCTGGAAACATTTTAGATTGATTCTAACACAGATTTCAAAATTACTTAAAAGTAATCGATTACTTTTCCAAGGTAATCGATTATCCCTTTTATGTGAAAACAGTGAAATCAACTTTTTAAGAAAGTAATCAATTATTAAAACAAGATAATCGATTATCAACATCATGTCAGGAAGGTAATCGATTAGAAAAACAAAGTAATCGATTATTTCCATTCCGAAATATATAAAAAGCTACAAACATGTAATAATCGATTATCCCATCATAAGTAATCGATTATTACTTCTCTGATCTCTCATGTTACAACTCAGAGGCATGGTAATCTATTCTCTATGGAAGGTAATCGATTACTTCTACTAATTTTCATAAAATTGATTTTCTAAAGCAGAATTTGTAACCAAAGGTTTTCACAAACAATTTTCACTTAAAAACTGTAAAACACTCTTAAAACATTTTTCACAAAAAAAAACATTTTTCTTTTCCTTTTTTGAAAAACACACTTTGGCCTTATATACTTAGATTGATGACTTCATTACCTTACAAATTATCCTATGGGGAAAGGCTATACTAAATCTTCATTTGCTTTGCTTGAACCTTGTGAGCTTGTTTGACTTGAAGCACAGCTTGTTTGTAATCATCAAAACATTCCAGCATGAAACTTGAAGTCCTTGGGAAAGCTTGACTTCCAACAAAAGCGCCATTAAACTGCGGTTGTTCATTTTTCCTAAACTCTCTCAGTCCTTGAAATTATACCAATGCATTCATATTTGTGGAGTTAGCCTGGATATTCTGGTTTGCCAAAACTAGATTTTCTAAGACCATTGTAATTCTCTCAAGGATATTAAGAACTGTATCATGGCTTTAGTCATAGAATTGAACTAAAGTAATGTTTCATGACACAAAGCCATCTGACTATATCATGGTTGAATAAACACTTCCATTCTCAAGTAAATCCTTTAGATTATTAAGAAAATCTCTCATTGGCAAGAGGTTAGCGGTATTTAATTGTTCCCTTGGAAGGACTCCATTTGTACTTGCAAAACTAGGACATAATTGATTCTTAAAAATGTCTGGATCTTGGGTTTCTACTGAGGGTGTGTAGGGTCCATCTCAGTCTTAGGAGATGCTTTTTGGTTATCTCCTTGTATCATCCTTCATAGATGCAAGGTAATCCATCTTGGATTCTATCTTATTTGACTACTCGAGGTAGGGTGGATGTCTCAAATACTTGCGAAGAAAAAATTATTTCGTAAACTCAGAGTAAACCCCTTAAAAGTGTAAGGATTCTTTCTCAAGTATTTTCAACAAAAGGATGTATATATTCTTGTTAAATAATTATTTATAATGAAACATTTTGAAAACGGTAAGATGAATAAGATTTAAATTTAGAAAAGGCCATATCATAATCTTCTATAATAATTGTCAAAGAGTGACTACACAAACACATACCGGTCTTGATAAAATAAGTCATAGCACTATGGTAAGGATTTTAGTAAAATGGTTCTAGGGGTTAAAAAAGGGTAGAAGGAAATGAACAATTAAAAATCAGGAGATCTTTCTAGTATCCATTCATTTTTACTAAGCACCTTGATTTTATCACCCAAGTACTATTGAAAACTTGGGATCAATCATTGGTTAAAACATTTAGAACAGTTTTAGATTTCCAGGCACACATATACTCATAACCATTCCAATTATGAATTGGTATGTTTGAAATCAAGGACTTCAATGATAACACCTCCCAATAAATGTAAGTCTTGGGATGGTCAGTCCCAATGTTACATTTAATTGATGATAATGTTATTTTTGTACTAGAGTCGGGTAGAGATGACGATGATTTGTTTGTGATTGTCACAATTAGGATTAGTCTGTGTAGTCCAGTAACAGGGATTGGTCCTTTCTATTGGGGTGCCAATTATATGCTCTTACACGTTGGGGTTTTTACTTTCCCTTAGTCTTGATTAACTGTCCTTTTTTAACTATGACAATGCCAAACAGCAGACAATTCAAACTTATGATTTTGAAGAATAGGAAACATGTCACTAAGAATTAAGAATGAAGTTAGAGAGAGATATCTATACAACTCTCACTTCCTAAGGCATGGTATAATACCAGTCAAGACAATCATTTTCAACACTAAGTAGAGATACATTCAGCGGAGGTATTGGAGACCATACCCCCATGTCAGAAGGAAAGAACTGCTCTAACGTAACACCCGAAATAATTTTATGTAGTTTAAAAGTATTTTCATAAAAAAAAATAAGGCAACAGATAAAAATTTCTCTCTTTATTAATTTTACAAAATGGAGTTTATACAAAAACTATTAAATGTAAGGGTTACATCTGGACCAAGTGTGTTATAAACCATAATACAATTCTTTCCTTTCTTTCCTGGAATGTAGCACTGCTTCGCCTTGAAGTGGACTCCAATATTTACGTTTTTATACCTAATATATTAAGGCAGAGGTGGTACGTTGTAACACCCCAATTTATTATAACGTATTTGTAAATACTCTCGTCAAAATTTGAGCAGCGGATAAAATTTTTTGACTTTTTATTGATTTCTCAAAATTAAGTTTTTTTTAAAAAAAAATTGATAAAACTTTGGGGTTACAAAGTTTTTATTGATTTTTTGACTTTTTATTGATTTCTTTATTTCCCATTACTTTTAAACACCTATTTTTAAATAATTGTGGAAAGTTCAACATACAACATATATTTTCATTTTATTAAAAATTCAGAACAATACATATGTTACTGTTATACCATTATAAAAATAATAATCAAATCGATTTACTAACTAGAAAACACAATCATACAGCCAGTAATGCGTATAAGGCATGCTCAACAACTGTTTTAACAACCAAAATCTTTAACTTCATTAGTGTGTATGTTATGTATGCATCAATCTTATTTTTGGATCTAGATCTATACATTCATATATATGTCGCACCAACAAGTATATGGTTTGCAATAGATCCTCGCGCCAAAGGACAAGATGTACACGCATGGTTAGCAAGATCACATTTTTCCTGGTGGAATCGCATGATTCCACGATCTTCAGGGCTCTGCCCGTGCTGCGTCCACAGTTTTTACGCGCATTTGCTCCGGCACGGTAGAAACGCCGTGACAATGCGTAGGATCGTGAGATCTATACATGTTTTGTGATCCCAAATCTCATGTCTGAATATGCAATTTTTAGGTTGGAATTCTTTAACCTGACTCATTTTCAGTTATCACACCTGAAAGCCCTAGAATCTCCTTCCAAAAGCACACGTTTCATCTTCTTTGCCTCATTTGTACCTTCAAAATCATGTTTCAGTGTTTGTACAACCTTCAACAAGTTGCGACTTTGGAAGAGAACCTGTCGTCGTGGACTTTTGTAGCCGCCACCGTGACCAGTGATTTACCCTTCTCTGTCACCCGCGGATCTTTGACTCCCTTTGCTCTATTTTTGCCAACACACATAGGCTTTGTTTCTCTTGTTTTCATTAATAGTATACGTTCTCTATATTGCTCTATTATTTCTTCATTATTTACTTTGCTTTGTTGCTTTATTAATAGTTGTATAGTTACTTTTATTATTTATTCCCTTTATAAAATGGTTCCTTTGCTATGTTGCTCTATTACTTTTCCTCTTTATTTCCTTTTACTTGTGGTAGTGTTATGTTAGTTGTGGACATGTGATTATGGGTGAGGCTCAATATTATGCTTATATTTTGATTTTCAAATTATGGTTGAAAACACTATGTTTAATCAAATGCTCATTAACATGTTTTATATTTTATATGTATGTATTTTTAAATATTTTTAAATGTTTGGTTGGATCTTAATATCCGTGTTACGATCACACGTTTTATGTGTTGTACTCCCTCTTTCGATCTTATGTAAGATCTCGAGCTTTAGAATCTTGCGTACACGCGCTCCTGAATATGCCCCTTACAAGTGCATCTCACACTTGCAATAGGTGCTTATGAATATATTCCTTACAAGTGAATTTCACACTTGCAACATTCCGTGCCAGAAACATAATATACTCTCACCATTGACATGCCTCTTACAAGTGCATTTTACACTTGCAACATGTCTCTTTTCAGGGGACAAGGTCATATCAGGATTTCTATTTTTTGGTGTCGTCCCTTACAAACATTATTTTTGTGTTGTGATGCTTGTGATTTCTTCCTTATTTATCAATGCAAAAGCAATATCATGAAGTGCATATTTTCTTCATCATTCTTTGATTGGACATTGGCTAATGATGAAATGTGTAACACCCCTAATTTTCATCTCACGGATAATAGGAAATTAATAATAAAAGTTTTATTATTAATTTACATGGTTTTCCAATTTTATGTTTTGTATTAAATTAGCCGGAAATATAAAAATAAATTGAAATATTTTTATATGGCAAATAAATGCAAAATATAAGAATATTGCATTTTAGTCCCTGAAATAGGACCTAAATGCAATATTGAAAAGGTTCTTGGAGGGAAAGATTTAAAAATATTAATTTTTAATTTTTGAACTAATCTAACCGGTTAGTAATGCCCTGTAACCGGTTAGACGATGAACCCAGAAACTGGGTTAGTGGAATTTGATGAGTAATCACTTGATTAATTCGTTTAATCGCCACGAAATCAGTTCAGTGATAATGGGAAACACGCGTCAGTGTGCATGCAAGGTTAATTTCTCTATAAAAACCCATAATTCTGATCAAATTGGGTTGTTGATGCTCTGGTTTGAGGTGAATCTCTGTTTAGGGTTTCAAAATCGTCCCTTCCAATTCTCTCTTGTTGTTGCGAGTTAGCTTTGGAGTGATACACAGTTGTAAAGCTTAAATCAAGAGCTTTACAAAGATATAAACATTGTGAGTTGAGGGTTAGGGAGCTAGGAGAACGAAGTCTTTGAAGTGGAGGAGTTTAAAACTGTTTCTGCAACCAACTGATTCTTGGAGCTTAGTTGGAACTTCAATTTGGGTAAGTGTATGAACTCTTTTGACCTCAAATCACTTCGAATCTCTAGTGCATGTTACCTAAATCCAATCCTAATCATTTTCCCTAATTTGTTTGGCCAAAATCTATGTTGAAATCTTTGGTGTTTGGACCCTGTTGTTGAAATCGTGGGTAAAAGAGCAGACTAGGGATTTTGGTGGAATCTGTGGGTTTCTCTTCAAACTCAGTGTCATTACTCATCAAACACTATCCTAAGGTATGGGAGAAGTCTACCTTATACTAGATTTAGACTAAAAATCAAGTGATTTAGGATTTGAGTTAGCAAAACTCAAAAGGGCATTATGTGTTTAAAGCACAAAGGCTTGGAGGCCAAAATTCTGGCTCAATTCTGTGTGAGCAAATTTCAATTGATGCATGCAAGTGATTTAAGGTTTAAAATCTGAAAATAATTGTTGATTATGAGTTTTGAGGTATTGATTGGTGTTTGTATGGATTTCTATGCAAATTGATACCATAATCTTGATGCATGCAAATTGAATGTATTTCTGGGTATGAACATATTGCTTTTAAGGCATATGAACTCTGAGAATGTTGAAATTGGGTTAGATTTGAGAAATGACAAGAATGATTTGTCAAAACTCTTGTTTTAGTAGACTGACTGCATAATCTAACCGGTTACTCGATAATTGTAACCCGTTAGACACTGTAAAATTTCAAAGAAAATCAGTTTATTAAATCAGTCCTGAAGTTTTATTGGTTTTTGCTCAAATCTATACTTTAATTTCATCAGAAATAATCTGAATATGAGTTGTTATAATGTCATGGTTCAGATTTGAAGGATAAGAATTAAATGCCTTAAGTTAATGAGATGAACTCAAGAGGAAACTATGTTCATTTGGAAAGAGAAAGTGATTTAGACTTTTGAATGATGAAAACAGTGGTTTTTGAGGCATCAAACAATGTTAAACTTGTTTATAGATTGGGTAGAGAATTCAAGAAAAAGGGTTTTTCTGAATTACAATGGTAAACAGTTCAGGTCTGTAATTCTAACCGGTTAGCCTGAAACTGTAACCGGTTAGTACCTGAATCTGAAAAATAAAAAGTTAAGTTTTTGAATACCATTGGTTATGTTTTTCCCAATCTGAGCTTAAGGGCATATTTTTGAGATAATTCAAAGGAGAATTTTTGTGCCAAAGATTATGCCTCAAATAAATCATTCAAAAGGAGAAATTGGAATATTTCTAAATCACATTAATTAATGTAAAGATAAAACCAACCCTGATATTTGTGCATCCATATAGACTGGAAGCTTGGTTGGTAGGAACGTTTATCATATTCTGGGAATATGAGGAGGGTACTCCGGGAGTACCAAATTAGAACCTACTTGATGACACATTATAGATATGTGGCCAGTGTCCGGGACCTGGTTTTTTGCGTTCTGGGAACGTATGCGTTCTGTGAACGTGGTGCACACTCCGGAAGTGATGCTTATTATCCAAGTATGGTTCGGCATAATGTTCTGGGAACGAATGTCGTTGTTCCGGGAACACAAGGGTGTATTGGATGGACGTCCAAGATGGACTTTTAGAGGCCTCAGTTGTGGATAGAAAATCATACATCATGCCACTTGCATTATAAGAGATATAATGTTGAAAAATTGGTGTGCTCATATGTAATTGCATTATGATCTGTCCATGATATACTTGTGTTTGTAATTTTAGTATTTATCAATTATGTATATGTGTATACTTACTCCCTGTGCCCTGTTTAGGTGATGGCCAGATACCTAGCTTGCATCGAGATACGCCCTATCCCTAGTGGCATATGAACGTATGAGGAGCATCGTGCCACTTTTGAGGGGGAGGTTGAGATCACTCTCTACCACCCTAACCCTCTGGTGCGAGTGCGACCTCGTCGATTTAGGATCCCATTAGTCTATACTATGCATGTTCCACTCTTTTATACATATAGAGGACCACCCCCGGCTCGACCTATGCGTCGTTTTCATAGTTTTCGTTTCAGAGCTGCCACTCGTTCTCATCCTTCCTCCCATAGAGTTGTCACTGAGGAGACTCCTTCTCCTGGTCCGACTGACTATGATAGGACTGCCTCTGCAGATCCTAGACCCAGTGGTGGGGTCTCCACACAGTCGGGCGAGGTCGAGGAGGACCCATTGGAGGATGAGAGCGAGGAGGAGGTGCATGTTGAGCCGACTGTTTCTGCTAGAGGTGGACCCGCTGGTTCATAGGAGCTTGCATAGCGTAGATGTTTTGGATCCTAGATCCTAGGGATAGAGCTGTGGAGGATCTGAGGAGCTGTTGAGGACACTGATGACTTGCTCTAGGACTTCTACTTTTGGGTTTTGACATATATTCTATATATTTGAGAGGTCTTAGAGTGAGGTTTTATTTCATGCAGCTGGTCTGTATATGTTTCATCTAACTTGCTATCTCGACTTTTTACTACTTGCTACTGACTATACTGATGGGGTTTCTATGTTATGACATATATATATATATATATATATATATATATATATATGATGCCTTATTTACCTCAGCAGTGTCCCATAAGTATTATTTTTACTTCCGCGAACTCTGATTTCAATTTTAAAAGGATTCGGCTATAAGTTTATGTTTTATATATTCAAATCCAACTCGAGAGACAAATGATATGTTTAATAAGAATAATAAACAACATTTTTATGATTAAGGAAATGTTCTCTCGAGAGCCTTTTTGAAATTAAGATATTACTAAGCCGGATTCAATTAATAGTTCATGTTAAAAAGGGTTTATAATCGAGCAAGTATTAATTTAAAAAGGAAAAATTTTCTAGTCCTAATTTTGATAGCAAGTATTTCAATCTTTTGGAAATATTAATTATTTTCAAGATACAAAATAGAGCGTCACACCTTTGGTGGTATCAGAGCATTGGTCCTGTTCCTCATAGCCCCGATGATGCAGCTAAGTATGGTATTCAATGGTAATTGAATATGTTTTGAGTAAGTTAGTAGCATTTATGTTTCAAAGACCTTTTTAGTGACCCAAAGCCCATAGTGCCGGTCTTTCTATGGCAAGCAGAAATAGAAATATTACTAACGAAATGTTAGAACGAATCACGACCGTGCTGGAAGGCATGCAACAGCAGCAACGATAACAGCCATCTCAAGGGCGAGCTAGTAATCCACCCGTTGGCAGTATGGCGAATCATGATGCTAAGACTCTGTCGGAGTTCAGGAAGTGTAATCCACCAAGGTTTGAAGGAGGATACAAACCTGATGAGGCGAACAAGTGGTTGTATGATATCAACAAGATTTTTCGAACTCTAGAGTGTTCTGATGAATAGAAGGTGACCTATGCAGTTTACATGCTTCACGGGGAAGCTGAAAACTGGTGGGATCACACTGTCCAATTGCTGAATTTTGAAAGAAGAGCAATCAACTGGGGAGTATTTATGGAGAAATTTCTTAATAAGTACTTTCCAGAAGATTTAAGGAGAAAGAAGGAAGTAGAATTCATGCAATTGAAGCAGGGGGAATATGAGTGTAGGAGAGTATGCTGCCAGATTCGAGGAGCTGATGAAATATTCTCCCTACTACTTAAATAACCCTGATGAGAGGAGTAAGTGTGTAAAGTTTGAAGGTGGGCTGAGACCGGAGTTGAAGTCTATTTTCAATTATCAGAGGATTCAGAGTTTCCCTGCACTTGTGGATATGTGCAAAATGTATGAGGATGACAAGAAAGCTGAGTTGATTGGAAGTCAAGGAAAAGGAGTTGGACAGAATTATGGACAACAAAGAAAGAAGAAGTTTGATCATCGGAGTAATGGTCCATATTCTCAGAAGAATAAGGGTAAGGGTAAGGCTGTGACGGATAACAAGAACAAATCTCGCGATAATGCTCCATATTGCGAGAAGTGTAGGCGTTATCATCATGGTCAGTTCTGCTGGTCCACAGAAGGATGTTTCAAGTAGGGAAAGCAAGGTCACTTTGATCTTGAGTGCAAAGAATTTGCAAAGGGTGATGCAAAGGGATCTGCTGGCAAGCCTGTGGTACAAGGAAGAGTGTTTACCCTGAGTGGTAATGAAGCAACCCAAACCCTGAATATCGTGCAAGGTAACTTTCTGCTTAATAACCAACCTTGAAAAATCATGTTTGATTCTGGAGCTACACATTCTTTTGTTTCTCCTGAATGTGTGAATAGGTTGAATCTTGTTGTTTCCGATTCACCTTGCTATTTTAGTATAGATACCCCTACTGGAATACCGATTTTCACCGCTAAAGTCTGTCTAGGGTGTAATGTAGAAATTTTGGGTCGTTTTTCCAAGGTAGATTTGGTTTGTCTCCCTAAGTTACAATTGGATGTGATCTTGGGTATGGATTGGTTGATGGAGAACCAAGTGATCATCAATTGTGAGGAAAAGAAAATTCAATATAGGACCCTTGAACCTGAGGGTTATATGTGTTTGTTCTCTGTTACTGGAGAAGAAGAGTCGTTGCCGATAGAGGAGATTCCGGTTGTTAGGGAATTTCCGGAAGTATTTCCTGAGGAGATACCAGGATTACCTCCGAAGCGAGAGATAGAGTTTGGGATCGATTTAGTTCCTGGAGCTGGTCCCATCTCTATTGCTCCTTATAGGATGGCACCACCGGAAATGGCAGAAATGAAGAAGCAGATAGAAGAATTGTTGCAGAAGCAGATGATCAGGCCAAGCGTTTCGCCTTGGGGAGCTCCATTACTGTTTGTAAAGAAGAAGGATGGGAGAATGAGAATGTGTGTAGATTACAGACAGTTGAACAAGGTCACTATTAAGAATAAGTATCCTTTGCCAAGGATTGATGACCTTATGGACCAAGTTAGGGGAGCTGCAGTATTCTCCAAGATTGATCTAAGATCGGGTTATCATCAGATCAGGATAAAGGAGGAGGATATACCCAAGACTGCATTTCGATCTCGATACGGTCATTATGAGTATATTATGATGCCGTTCGGATTGACTAATGCACCTGCTATTTTCATGGATTATATGAACCGGATCTTTAGACCATATTTGGATTTATTTGTGGTGGTGTTTATTGACGACATTCTGGTCTATTCTAAGAATCCGGAAGAGCATGAAGAGCATCTCAGGATTGTGTTAAAAGTCCTGAAGGAGAAGCAATTATATGCCAAACTTACGAAATGTGAGTTTTGGTTGAATGAAGTGAAGTTCTTAGGGCATGTAATCTCTAAAGAAGGAATTGTGGTGGATCCAGCAAAAGTAAGTTCGGTGTTAAGTTGGGAACAGCCTAAGACTGTGACGGAGGTGAGAAGTTTCTTAGGGCTGGCTGGATACTATCGTCGATTCATAGAAGGATTTTCCAAGATTGCATTGCCTTTGACTAAGTTGACTCGGAAGGATCAACCGTTCGTGTGGGATGATCGGTGTGAAGTTAGTTTCCGTAAGTTGAAGGAAAGGTTAACATCGTCTCCTGTGTTAATCTTGCCTGATCCTCATAAGAGTTTTGAAGTGTACTGTGATGCATCCAAGCAAGGACTGGGTTGTGTATTGATGCAAGAAGGAAGAGTAGTGGCTTATGCATCGCGACAATTGAAGAATCATGAGGTGAACTACCCGACACACGATTTGGAATTGGCTGCGATCGTGTTTGCCTTAAAGATATGGAGACATCATCTCTATGGCACTACATTCCAAGTACTTAGTGACCATAAGAGTTTGAAATATCTGTTCGACCAGAAAGAGTTGAACATGAGGCAAAGAAGGTGGATGGAGTTTTTGAAAGATTATGACTTTAAACTCCACTATCATCCGGGTAAAACAAATTTGGTTGCAGACGCTTGGAGTCGGAAAGCAATCCACATAAGTGCGATGATGGTTAAGGAAGCAGCGTTGATTGAGGAATTCAGAGACTTGAGCCTGTTGACACAAGTGGAGCCAACAAGTATCAAGTTAGGGATGTTGCAGATCACAAATGAGTTCTTGGAAAGAATTCGGGAGTTGCAACAAGCGGATGGAGAATTGATGGAAAAGATGAGATTAGGTTCAGAAGGAAAGGAACCTGATTTCAAGATTGGACAGGATGGAATCCTTCGTTTCAGGACAAGGATTTGTATACCAAGAGATCAGGAAACTAGAAGACTAATTCTTGATGAAGCACATAAGAGTCAGATGAGTATGCATCCCGGATCAACCAAAATGTATCAGGATTTGAAGAAGATGTTTTGGTGGTCTGGATTGGAAAAGGATGTTGCTGAATATGTGGCAGCTTGTTTAATTTGTCAAAAAGCTAAGGTAGAACATCAGAAACCCGGAGGACAGTTGCAACCTTTGAGTATTCCCCAATGGAAGTGGGATAGCATCTCAGTGGATTTTGTGTCTGGTTTGCCAAGGACAGCAACAAATCATGATGCAATCTGGGTGGTTGTGGATAGGTTGACCAAGTCGGCGCATTTTATTCCGATAAATATGCGTTATTCTTTGAACAAGTTTACCCAGATCTATATCAAGGAGGTAGTTCGTCTTCACGGAATGCCTTCAAGTATTGTGTCTGATCGAGATCCCAGATTTTCGTCGCAATTCTTGAAAAGTTTGCATGATGCTATGGGAACGAGATTTAAATTGAGTTCTGCATATCATCCACAGACTGATGGCCAGACGGAGAGAACGATTCAGTCTTTGGAAGATGTGTTACGGGCTTGTGCACTTGAAGAACAAGGAAGTTGGGATCAAGTGTTACCTCTTGCAGAATTCACGTACAACAATAGCTATCATGTGAGCATTGGAATGGCACCGTTTGAAGCGTTGTATGGAAGGAAGTGTCAAACCCCGCTATGTTGGTTTCAAGTGGGGGAGAATTTAATGGTTGGACCGGAAATGATTCAGCAGACATCTGAGAAGATTAAGATGGTTCAGGCAAAGATGAAAGCAGCTCAAAGTCGGCAGAAGAGTTATGTTGATAAACGGAGAAAACCATTAGAGTTTTCGGAAGGAGATCATGTGTTTCTTCGGATAGTTCCGATGAAAGGAATTAGTAGAGCCTTGAGAACTCGAAAGCTTTCGCCTAAGTGTATAGGTCCATACCAAATCCTTAAGAGAGTTGGTTCTGTTGCTTATCAACTAGCTTTACCACCCTCTCTATCCAATTTGCACAACGTCTTTCACGTTTCGCAATTGAGAAAGTATGTGCATGACCCATCAGCTATTTTGAAAATTCAACCTGACGACCTAACTCTGAAGGAAAACCTGACCTTTGAGACCAGACCAGTTCAGATAGAAGATCGAGAAGTTAAGCGGCTCAGGGGAAAGGAGATACCTTTAGTTAAGGTTGTATGGGAAAACGCAGACGTATCTGAAACTACATGGGAATTAGAGGAAAAGATGCGTCAAGAGTATCCGGAGTTGTTTTTGTAAGCTAGAATTTCGGGGACGAAATTCCTTTTAAGTGGGGGAGTAGTGTAACACCCCTAATTTTCGTCTCCCGGATAATAGGAAATTAATAATAAAAGTTTTATTATTAATTTACATGGTTTTCCAATTTTATGTTTTGTATTTAATTAGCCGGAAATATAAAAATAAATTGAAATACTTTTATATGGCAAATAAATGCAAAATATAAGAATATTGCATTTTAGTCCCTGAAATAGGACCTAAATGAAATATTGAAAAGGTTCTTGGAGGGAAAGATTTAAAAATATTAATTTTTAAATTTTGAACTAATCTAACCGGTTAGTAATGCCCTGTAACCGGTTAGACGATGAACCCAGAAACTGGGTTAGTGGAATTTGATGAGTAATCACTTGATTAATTCGTTTAATCGCCACGAAATCAGTTCAGTGATAATGGGAAACACGCGTCAGTGTGCATGCAAGGTTAATTTCTCTATAAAAACCCATAATTCTGATCAAATTGGGTTGTTGATGCTCTGGTTTGAGGTGAATCTCTGTTTAGGGTTTCAAAATCGTCCCTTCCAATTCTCTCTTGTTGTTGCAAGTTAGCTTTCGAGTGATACACAGTTGTAAATCTTACATCAAGAGCTTTACAAAGATATAAACATTGTGAGTTGAGGGTTAGGGAGCTAGGAGAACAAAGTCTTTGAAGTGGAGGAGTTTAAAACTGTTTCTGCAACCAACTGATTCTTGGAGCTTAGTTGGAACTTCAATTTGGGTAAGTGTATGAACTCCTTTGACCTCAAATCACTTCGAATCTCTAGTGCATGTTACCTAAATCCAATCCTAATCATTTTCCCTAATTTGTTTGGCCAAAATCTATGTTGAAATCTTTGGTGTTTGGACCCTGTTGCTGAAATCGTGGGTAAAAGAGCAGATTAGGGATTTTGGTGGAATCTGTGAGTTTCTCTTCAAACTCAGTGTCATTACTCATCAAACACTATCCTAAGGTATGGGAGAAGTCTACCTTATACTAGATTTAGACTAAAAATCAAGTGATTTAGGATTTGAGTTAGCAAAACTCAAAAGGGCATTATGTGTTTAAAGCACAAAGGCTTGGAGGCCAAAATTCTGGCTCAATTCTGTGTGAGCAAATTTCAATTGATGCATGCAAGTGATTTAAGGTTTAAAATCTGAAAATAATTGTTGATTATGAGTTTTGAGGTATTGATTGGTGTTTGTATGGATTTCTATGCAAATTGATACCATAATCTTGATGCATGCAAATTGAATGTATTTCTGGGTATGAACATATTGCTTTTAAGGCATATGAACTCTGAGAATGTTGAAATTGGGTTAGATTTGAGAAATGAGAAGAATGATTTGCCAAAACTCTTGTTTTAGTAGACTGACTGCATAATGTAACCGGTTACTCGATAATTGTAACCGGTTAGACACTGTAAAATTTCAAAGAAAATCAGTTTATTAAATCAGTCCTGAAGTTTTAGTGGTTTTTGCTCAAATCTATACTTTAATTTCATCAGAAATAATCTGAATATGAGTTGTTATAATGTCATGGTTCAGATTTGAAGGATAAGAATTAAATGCCTTAAGTTAATGAGATGAACTCAAGAGGAAACTATGTTCATTTGGAAAGAGAAAGTGATTTAGACTTTTGAATGATGAAAACAGTGGTTTTTGAGGCATAAAACAATGTCAAACTTGTTTATAGATTGGGTAGAGAATTCAATAAAAAGGGTTTTTCTGAATTACAATGGTAAACAGTTCAGGTCTGTAATTCTAACCGGTTAGCCTGAAACTGTAACCGGTTAGTACCTGAATCTGAAAAATAAAAAGTTAAGTTTTTGAATACCATTGGTTATGTTTTTCCCAATCTGAGCTTAAGGGCATATTTTTGAGATAATTCAAAGGAGAATTTTTGTGCCAAAGATTATGCCTCAAATAAATCATTCAAAAGGAGAAATTGGAATATTTCTAAATCACATTAATTAATGTAAAGATAAAACCAACCCTGATATTTGTGCATCCATATAGACTGGAAGCTTGGTTGGTAGGAACGTTTATCATATTCTGGAAATATGAGGAGGGTACTCCGGGAGTACCAAATTATAACCTACTTGATGACACATTATAGATATGTGGCCAGTGTCCGGGACCTGGTTTTTATGCGTTCTCGGAACGTATGCGTTCTGGGAACGTGGTGCACACTCCGGGAGTGATGCTTATTATCCAAGTATGGTTCGGCATTACGTTCTGGGAACGAATGTCGGTGTTCCGGGAACACAAGGGTGTATTGGATGGATGTCCAAGATGGACTTTTAGAGGCCTCAGTTGTGGATAGAAAATCATACATCATGCCACTTGCATTATAAGAGATATAATGTTGAAAAATTGTTGTGCTCATATGTAATTGCATTATGATCTGTCCTTGATATACTTGTGTTTGTAATTTTAGTCTTTATCAATTATGTATATGTGTATACTTACTCCCTGTGCCCTGTTTAGGTGATGGCCAGATACCTAGCTTGCATCGAGATACGCCCTATCCCTAGTGGCATATGGACGTATGAGGAGCATCGTGCCACTTTTGAGGGGGAGGTTGAGATCACTCTCTACCACCCTAACCCTCTGGTGCGAGTGCGACCTCGTCGATTTAGGATCCCATTAGTCTATACTATGCATGTTCCACCCTTTTATACATATAGAGGACCACCCCCGGCTCGACCTATGCGTCGTTTTCATAGTTTTCGTTTCAGAGCTGCCACTCGTTCTCATCCTTCCTCCCATAGAGTTGTCACTGAGGAGACTCCTTCTCCTGGTCCGACTGACTATGATAGGACTGCCTCTGCAGATCCTAGACCCAGTGGTGGGGTCTCCACACAGTCGGGCGAGGTCGAGGAGGACCCTGTGGAGGATGAGAGCGAGGAGGAGGTGCATGTTGAGTCGACTGTTTCTACTAGAGGTGGACCCGCTGGTTCATAGGAGCTTGCATAGCGTAGATGTTTTGGATCCTAGATCCTAGGGATAGAGCTGTGGAGGATCTGAGGAGCTGCTGAGGACACTGATGACTTGCTCTGGGACTTCTACTTTTGGGTTTTGACATATATTGTATATATTTTAGAGGTCTTAGAGTGAGGTTTTATTTCATGCAGCTGGTCTGTATATGTTTCATCAAACTTGCTATCTCGACTTTTCACTACTTGCTACTGACTATACTGATGGGGTTTCTATGTTATGACATATATATATATATATGATGCCTTATTTACCTCAGCAGTGCCCCATAAGTATTATTTTTACTTCCGCGAACTCTGATTTCTATTTTAAAAGGATTCGGCAATAAGTTTATGTTTTATATATTCAAATCCAACTCGAGAGACAAATGATATGTTTAATAAGAATAATAAACAACGTTTTTATGATTAAGGAAATGTTCTCTCGAGAGCCTTTTTGAAATTAAGATATTACTAAGCCGGATTCAATTAATAGTTCATGTTAAAAAGGGTTTATAATCGAGCAAGTATTAATTTAAAAAGGAAAAATTTTCTAGTCCTAATTTTGATAGCAAGTATTTCAATCTTTTGGAAATATTAATTATTTTCAAGATACAAAATAGAGCGTCACACCTTTGGTGGTATCAGAGCATTGGTCCTGTTCCTCATAGCCCATATGATGCAGCTAAGTATGGTATTCAATGGTAATTGAATATGTTTTGAGTAAGTTAATAGCATTTATGTTTCAAAGACCTTTTTAGTGACCCAAAGCCCATAGTGCAGGTCTTTCTTTGACAACCAGAAATAGAAATATTACTAACGAAATGTTAGAACGAATCACGACCGTGCTGGAAGGCATGCAACAGCAGCAATGACAACAGCCATCTCAAGGGCGAGCTAGTAATCCACCCGTTGGCAGTATGGCGAATCATGATGCTAAGACTCTGTCGGAGTTCAGGAAGTGTAATCCACCAAGGTTTGAAGGAGGATACAAACCTGATGAGGCGAACAAGTGGTTGTATGAGATCAACAAGATTTTCCGAACTCTAGAGTGTTCTGATGAACAGAAGGTGACCTATGCAGTTTACATGCTTCACGGGGAAGTTGAAAACTTGTGGGATCACACTGTCCAATTGCTGAATTTTGAAAGAAGAGCAATCAACTGGGGAGTATTTATGGAGAAATTTCTTAATAAGTACTTTCCAGAAGATTTAAGGAGGAAGAAGGAAGTAGAATTCATGCAATTGAAGCTGGGGGATATGAGTGTAGGAGAGTATGCTGCCAGATTCGAGGAGCTGATGAAATATTCTCCCTACTACTTAAATAACCCTGATGAGAGGAGTAAGTGTGTAAAGTTTGAAGGTGGGCTGAGACCGGAGTTGAAGTCTATTTTCAGTTATCAGAGGATTCAGAGTTTCCCTGCACTTGTGGATATGTGCAGAATGTATGAGGATGACAAGAAAGCTGAGTTGATTGGAAGTCAAGGAAAAGGAGTTGGACAGAATTATGGACCACAGAGAAAGAAGAAGTTTGATCATCGGAGTAATGGCCCATATTCTCAGAAGAATAAGTGTAAGGGTAAGGCTGTGACGGATAACAAGAACAAATCTCGCGATAATGCTCCATATTGCGAGAAGTGTAGGCGTTATCATCATGGTCAGTTCTGCTGGTCCACAGGAGGATGTTTCAAGTGTGGAAAGCAAGGTCACTTTGCTCGTGAGTGCAAAGAATTTGCAAAGGGTGATGCGAAGGGATCTGCTGGCAAGCCTGTGGTACAAGGAAGAGTGTTTACCCTGAGTGGTAATGAAGCAACCCAAACCCCGAATCTCGTGCAAGGTAACTTTCTGCTTAATAACCAACCTTGAAAAATCATGTTTGATTCTGGAGCTACACATTCTTTTGTTTCTCCTGAATGTGTGAATAGGTTGAATCTTGTTGTTTCCGATTCACCTTGCTATCTTAGTATAGATACCCCTACTGGAATACCGATTTTCACCGCTAAAGTCTGTCCAGGGTGTAATGTAGAAATTTTGGGTCATTTTTCCAAGGTAGATTTGGTTTGTCTCCCTAAGTTACAATTAGATGTGATCTTGGGTATGGATTGGTTGATGGAGAACCAAGTGATCATCAATTGTGAGGAAAAGACAATTCAATATAGGACCCTTGAACCTGAGGGTTATATGTGTTTGTTCTCTGTTACTGGAGAAGAAGAGTCGTTGCCGATAGAGGAGATTCCGGTTGTGAGGGAATTTCCGGAAGTATTTCCTGAGGCGATACCAGGATTACCTCTGAAGCGATAGATAGAGTTTGGGATCGATTTAGTTCCTGGAGCTGGTCCCATCTCTATTGCTCCTTATAGGATGGCACCACCGGAAATGGCAGAAATGAAGAAGCAGATAGAAGAATTGCTGCAGAAGTAGATGATCAGGCCAAGCGTTCGCCTTGAGGAGCTCCATTACTGTTTGTAAAGAAGAAGGATGGGAGTATGAGAATGTGTGCAGATTACAGACAGTTGAACAAGGTCACTATTAAGAATAAGTATCCTTTGCCAAGGATTGATGACCTTATGGACCAAGTTAGGGGAGCTGCAGTATTCTCCAAGATTGATCTGAGATAATACTTGGCATCGCTCTTCAATTTGTCTCTTTGAGCTTTGGATGCCAAGGGTGTAAAAACAGATGCAACTATATAATTTACAATATCAGCAAATCAAGGAATAAGGGGAGGGGGATGTGAAACATGCAAAACTAAAAGCTGCTCATCCGGGAAGTCATCCCGGATAGGAAATGCATCCTCCTCTCTCTCTATTCTACTCAAGTGGTCTGCGACAAGGTTATGTGCACCACTCTGATCCTGAATCTCAAGATCAAACTCCTGGAGGAGCAACATCCATCTAATCAACCTAGGTTTGGAATCTGTCTTTTTCAAAAGATACTTCAGAGCAGCATGATCAGTATACACCACAACCTTAGAACCTAATAGATATGATCTAAACTTATCAAGTGCAAAGACAATGGCTAACAACTCTTTTTCAGTTGTGGTGTAATTAACTTGTGCTGAATCTAAAGTCCTAGATGCATAATAAATCACATGAGACATCTTACCAACCCTTTGGGAGAGAACTGCTCCCAAAGCATAATCCCCGGCAACGGCGCCAAATTTGATCGAGGCCGTACCCGATACAAATAAAAACAGTTTAAGTATAGTACTAGGAAGTGACTCCTAGGTCGTCTCCCAAGGAATATCTTATCAAGCAAAAGGTCGAACACATAGTATGCATAGAAAACAGGGGGTTTTTTTTGTATTGAATATTGAATAATTGAAATCAAAACAGAATTAAATCAAAACGAAGAAACAGATAAGGAAAAGCGGATAAACCCCTTTGGCTCGCGTTCACAACTCTATCATCGGTCACAAAAGATCAATTTCTTTCCTCTTCACTGTCCAACTCGTGAGAACTAAATACTAAGCGAAAATTCAATTCTCACCCCAAAACCCAAAGCTCTAATTAAGCATTAAAAGCCAAAGCATGGAGTTTTTACGAGTTTGCATAAATTAAGCATTCATACACATGGATTATCTCTATAGAATGGAACTAAGCGAACCATAACATATCAATAAGCATGAAAACAGTGAATAAAAACGAAATAGCATTAAGAACAAAACCTCAAGAGTATGTGATACATTACCAAAGGGATTTAACCTAAGAGTTTAGCCTTCCATGAAGAAAAATACCAAAAAACGTGTAGAAAGGGAAGAGAGAGAAACCTTAGCAGCCACCACAAGCTTGGAGAGCAAAACTAAGCCTTCTCTATGAGAGAGAATGAAAAAAAACGTGAATGGAAGGTCTCCCTAGGGTTTACACGAATTTGGCTTTTTAAATCACAAAACGGGCCTAAATCATGGGCCCAAATCCTAAGGAAAGCTTATCTCTAAATTAAATCTAAAAATATCTTATAGATAAAATCTAAATCTTAAAAGATATAACTAAATCTCAACTAATCCTAAAGATAGATTACAATCTTCACTTCATCATATATCTTCTCTTCCAACATTAAATCTTCATTCCCAAAATGTCCAAAAAGCCCTTGTGCCAAATATGACCTGAAAATAGAAATAGAATTAATTAGGCTAAATAATCCCAAATTAAACAATATTCAGAATATTAGTCCAATAAACTCTAAATCACTAAATCACGCTAAACAATGTCAAATAGGCAACAAGTATCAATAATAGGAGTAAAATAATGCAAGGAAAAATGGGAAATAAAATGCTCATCAGATCGGGTTATCATCAGATCAGGATAAAGGAGGAGGATATACCCAAGACTGCATTTCGATCTCGATACGGTCATTATGAGTATGTTGTGATGCCGTTCGGATTGACTAATGCACCTGCTATTTTCATGGATTATATGAACCGGATCTTTAGACCATATTTGGATTTATTTGTGGTGGTGTTTAATGACGACATTCTGGTCTATTCTAAGAATCCGGAAGAGCATGAAGAGCATTTCAGGATTGTGTTAAAAGTCCTGAAGGAGAAGCAATTATATGCCAAACTTACGAAATGTGAGTTTTGGTTGAATGAAGTGAAGTTCTTAGGGCATGTAATCTCTAAAGAAGGAATTGTGGTGGATCCAGCAAAAGTAAGTTCGGTGTTAAGTTGGGAACAGCCTAAGACTGTGACGGAGGTGAGAAGTTTCTTAGGGCTGGCTGGATACTATCGTCGATTCATAGAAGGATTTTCCAAGATTGCATTGCCTTTGACTAAGTTGACTCAGAAGGATCAACCGTTCGTGTGGGACGATCGGTGTGAAGTTAGTTTTCGTAAGTTGAAGGAAAGGTTAACATCGTCTCCTGTGTTAATCTTGCCTGATCCTCATAAGAGTTTTGAAGTGTACTGTGATGCATCCAAGCAAGGATTGGGTTGTGTATTGATGCAAGAAGGAAGAGTAGTGGCTTATGCATCGCGACAATTGAAGAATCATGAGGTGAACTACCCGACACACGATTTGGAATTGGCTGCGATCGTGTTTGCCTTAAAGATATGGAGACATCATCTCTATGGCACTACATTCCAAGTACTTAGTGACCATAAGAGTTTGAAATATCTGTTCGACCAGAAAGAGTTGTACATGAGGCAAAGAAGGTGGATGGAGTTTTTGAAAGATTATGACTTTAAACTCCACTATCATCCGGGTAAAGCAAATGTGGTTGCAGACGCTTGGAGTCGGAAAGCAATCCACATAAGTGCGATGATGGTTAAGGAAGCAGCGTTGATTGAGGAATTCAGAGACTTGAGCCTGTTGACACAAGTGGAGCCAACAAGTATCAAGTTAGGGATGTTGCAGATCACAAATGAGTTCTTGGAAAGAATTCGGGACTTGCAACAAGCAGATGGAGAATTGATGGAAAAGATGAGATTAGGTTCAGAAGGAAAGGAACCTGATTTCAAGAATGGACAGGATGGAATCCTTCGTTTCAGGACAAGGATTTGTATACTAAGAGATCAGGAAACTAGAAGACTAATTCTTGATGAAGCACATAAGAGTCGGATGAGTATGCATCCCGGATCAACCAAAATGTATCAGGATTTGAAGAAGATGTTTTGGTGGTCTGGATTGAAAAAGGATGTTGCTGAATATGTGGCGGCGTGTTTAATTTGTCAAAAAGCTAAGGTAGAACATCAGAAACCTGGAGGACAGTTGCAACCTTTGAGTATTCCCCAATGGAAGTGGGATAGCATCTCAATGGATTTTGTGTCTGGTTTGCCAAGGACAACAACAAATCATGATGCAATCTGGGTGGTTGTGGATAGGTTGACCAAGTCGGCGCATTTTATTCCGATAAATATGCGTTATTCTTTGAACAAGTTTACCCATATCTATATCAAGGAGGTAGTTCGTCTTCACGGAGTGCCTTCAAGTATTGTGTCTGATCGAGATCCCAGATTTTCGTCGCAATTCTGGAAAAGTTTGCATGATGCTATGGGAACGAGATTGAAATTGAGTTCTGCATATCATCCACAGACTGATGGCCAGACGGAGAGAACGATTCAGTCTTTGGAAGATGTGTTACGGGCTTGTGCACTTGAAGAACAAGGAAGTTGGGATCAAGTGTTACCTCTTGCAGAATTCACGTACAACAATAGCTATCATGCGAGGATTGGAATGGCACCGTTTAAAGCGTTGTATGGAAGGAAGTGTCAAACCCTGCTATGTTGGTTTCAAGTGGAGGAGAATTTAATGGTTGGACCGGAAATGATTCAGCAGACATCTGAGAAGATTAAGATGGTTCAGGCAAAGATGAAAGCGGCTCAAAGTCGGCAGAAGAGTTATGCTGAGAAACGGAGAAAACCATTAGAGTTTTCGGAAGACGATCATGTGTTTCTTCGGATAGTTCCAATGAAAGGAATTAGTAGAGCCTTGAGAACTCGAAAGCTTTCGCCTAAGTGTATAGGTCCATACCAAATCCTTAAGAGAGTTGGTTCTGTTGCTTATCAACTAGCTTTACCACCCTCTCTATCCAATTTGCACAACGTCTTTCACGTTTCGCAATTGAGAAAGTATGTGCATGACCCATCAGCTATTTTGAAAATCAACCTGACAACCTAACTCTGAAGGAAAACCTGACCTTTGAGACCAGACCAGTTCAGATAGAAGATCGAGAAGTTAAGCGGCTCAAGGGAAAGGAGATACCTTTAGTTAAGGTTGTATGGGAAAACGCAGACGTATCTGAAACTACATGGGAATTAGAGGAAAAGATGCGTCAAGAGTATCCGGAGTTGTTTTTGGAAGCTAGAATTTCGGGGACGAAATTCCTTTTAAGTGGGGGAGTAGTGTAACACCCCTAATTTTCGTCTCCCGGATAATAGGAAATTAATAATAAAAGTTTTATTATTAATTTACATGGTTTTCCAATTTTATGTTTTGTATTTAATTAGCCGGAAATATAAAAATAAATTGAAATATTTTTATATGGCAAATAAATGCAAAATATAAGAATATTGCATTTTAGTCCCTGAAATAGGACCTAAATGCAATATTGAAAAGGTTCTTGGAGGGAAAGATTTAAAAATATTAATTTTTAAATTTTGAACTAATCTAACCGGTTAGTAATGCCCTGTAATCGGTTAGACGATGAACCCAAAAACTGGGTTAGTGGAATTTGATGAGAAATCACTTGATTAATTCGTTTAATCGCCACGAAATCAGTTCAGTGATAATGGGAAACATGCGTCAGTGTGCATGCAAGGTTAATTTCTCTATAAAAACCCATAATTCTGATCAAATTGGGTTGTTGATGCTCTGGTTTGAGGTGAATCTCTGTTTAGGGTTTCAAAATTGTCCCTTCCAATTCTCTCTTGTTGTTGCAAGTTAGCTTTCGAGTGATACACAGTTGTAAAGCTTACATCAAGAGCTTTACAAAGATATAAACATTGTGAGTTGAGGGTTAGGGAGCTAGGAGAACGAAGTCTTTGAAGTGGAGGAGTTTAAAACTGTTTCTGCAACCAACTGATTCTTGGAGCTTAGTTGGAACTTCAATTTGGGTAAGTGTATGAACTCCTTTGACCTCAAATCACTTCGAATATCTAGTGCATGTCACCTAAATCCAATCCTAATCATTTCCCCTAATTTTTTTGGCCAAAATCTATGTTGAAATCTTTGGTGTTTGGACCCTGTTGCTGAAATCGTGGGTAAAAGAGCAGACTAGGGATTTTGGTGGAATCTGTGAGTTTCTCTTCAAACTCAGTGTCATTACTCATCAAACACTATCCTAAGGTATGTGAGAAGTTTACCTTATACTAGATTTAAACTAAAAATCAAGTGATTTAGGATTTGAGTTAGAAAAACTCAAAAGGGCATTATGTGTTTAAAGCACAAAGGCTTGGAGGCCAAAATTCTGGCTCAATTCTGTGTGAGCAAATTTCAATTGATGCATGCAAGTGATTTAAGGTTTAAAATCTGAAAATAATTGTTGATTATGAGTTTTGAGGTATTGATTGGTGTTTGTATGGATTTCTATGCAAATTGATACCATAATCTTGATGCATGCAAATTGAATGTATTTCTGGGTATGAACATATTGCTTTTAAGGCATATGGACTCGGAGAATGTTGAAATTGGGTTAGATTTGAGAAATGAAAAGAATGATTTGTCAAAACTCTTGTTTTAGTAGACTAACTGCATAATCTAACCGGTTACTCGATAATTGTAACCGGTTAGACACTGTAAAATTTCAAAGAAAATCAGTTTATTAAATCAGTCCTGAAGTTTTAGTGGTTTTTGTTCAAATCTATACTTTAATTTCATCAGAAATAATCTGAATATGAGTTGTTATAATGTCATGGTTCAGATTTGAAGGATAAGAATTAAATGCCTTAAGTTAATGAGATGAACTCAAGAGGAAACTATGTTCATTTGGAAAGAGAAAGTGATTTAGACTTTTGAATGATGAAAACAGTGGTTTTTGAGGCATAAAACAATGTTAAACTTGTTTATAGATTGGGTAGAGAATTCAAGAAAAAGGGTTTTTCTGAATTACAATGGTAAACAGTTCAGGTCTGTAATTCTAACCGGTTAGCCTGAAACTGTAACCGGTTAGTACCTGAATCTGAAAAATAAAAAGTTAAGTTTTTGAATACCATTGGTTATGTTTTTCCCAATCTGAGCTTAAGGGCATATTTTTTAGATAATTCAAAGTAGAATTTTTGTGCCAAAGATTATGCCTCAAATAAATCATTCAAAAGGAGAAATTGGAATATTTCTAAATCACATTAATTAATGTAAAGATAAAACCAACCCTGATATTTGTGCATCCATATAGACTGGAAGCTTGGTTGGTAGGAACGTTTATCATATTCTGGAAATATGAGGAGGGTACTTCGGGAGTACCAAATTATAACCTACTTGATGACACATTATAGATATGTGGCCAGTGTCCGGGACCTGGTTTTTATGCGTTCTGGGAACGTGGTGCACACTCCGGGAGTGATGCTTATTATCCAAGTATGGTTCGGCATTACGTACTGGGAACGAATGTCGGTGTTCCGGGAACACAAGGGTGTATTGGATGGACGTCCAAGATGGACTTTTAGAGGCCTCAGTTGTGGATAGAAAATCATACATCATGCCACTTGCATTATAAGAGATATAATGTTGAAAAATTGGTGTGCTCATATGTAATTGCATTATGATCTGTCCATGATATACTTGTGTTTGTAATTTTAGTCTTTATCAATTATGTATATGTGTATACTTACTCCCTGTGCCCTGGTTAGGTGATGGCCAGATACCTAGCTTGCATCGAGATATGCCCTATCCCTAGCGGCATATGGACGTATGAGGAGCACCGTGCCACTTTTGAGGGGGAGGTTGAGATCACCCTCTACCACCCTAACCCTCTGGTGCGAGTGCGACCTCGTCGATTTAGGATCCCATTAGTCTATACTATGCATGTTCCACCCTTTTATACATATAGAGGACCACCCCCGGCTCGACCTATGTGTCGTTTTCATAGTTTTCGTTTCAGAGCTGCCACTCGTTCTTATCCTTCCTCCCATAGAGTTGTCACTGAGGAGACTCCTTCTCCTGGTCTGACTGACTATGATAGGACTGCCTCTGCAGATCCTAGACCCAGTGGTGGGGTCTCCACACAGTCGGGCGAGGTCGAGGAGGACCCTGTGGAGGATGAGAGCGAGGAGGAGGTGCATGTTGAGCCGACTGTTTCTGCTAGAGGTGGACCCGCTGGTTCATAGGAGCTTGCATAGCGTAGATATTTTGGATCCTAGATCCTAGGGATAGAGCTGTGGAGGATCTGAGGAGCTGCTGAGGACACTGATGACTTGCTCTGGGACTTCTACTTTTGGGTTTTGACATATATTGTATATATTTGAGAGGTCTTAGAGTGAGGTTTTATTTCATGCAGCTGGTCTGTATATGTTTCATCAAACTTGCTATCTCGACTTTTTACTACTTGCTACTGACTATACTGATGGGGTTTCTATGTTATGACATATATATATATATATATATATATATATATATATATGATGCATTATTTACCTCAGCAGTGCCCCATAAGTATTATTTTTACTTCCGCGAACTCTGATTTCTATTTTAAAAGGATTCGGCAATAAGTTTATGTTTTATATATTCAAATCCAACTCGAGAGACAAATGATATGTTTAATAAGAATAATAAACAACGTTTTTATGATTAAGGAAATGTTCTCTCGAGAGCCTTTTTGAAATTAAGATATTACTAAGCCAGATTCAATTAATAGTTCATTTTAAAAAGGGTTTATAATCGAGCAAGTATTAATTTAAAAAGGAAAAATTTTCTAGTCCTAATTTTGATAGCAAGTATTTCAATCTTTTGGAAATATTAATTATTTTCAAGATACAAAATAGAGCGTCACAAAATGTACTTTCATATATATTTTTGGCATGTATCTCGAATGCCTAATTCCGTAACATACATATCGTATGATTTAACCTTTCCCTTTGTTTCACCAATGTATGAGTTCAATATTTATCCATATGTCCATCTTAGTCTTTCCATCAGAATCATTAGGATAAAAGGAAATTAATTGAAATCCATAGGAATTGATTTAATTCATTAACATTAGTTGTCTTGTGTCTTCTGAAGCAGATAATTGGTTAACCGGTTCTGATAATCGATTATCTTGCTTAGAAAACACAATCAACAAGCATAAATTGGTCCGGATAGCTGGTTACTGAAACATGGTAACTAGTTATCTATGTGTATGTTTTCCCAAAATATGCATTTTATGTTAAGATAACCTCTTGACAATAACCGGTTATTTTGACAGAATTTAGCATACATCAATTTCTCTATCAGGAATCCAACACCAATCATTTAGGATTTCAATATCATTTCTTTGTCCATTTTACCAGCACAAATTCAGGTACATGTAGTTACATGTAACACTTATAAACATATCATATTCCCCTAGCCAAATGAATCAAGATCAATCCATAATTATATAATCACATTACATAAATCAAATCACATATCACGAACTTATGTAAATCGAAGCATTCCATATATCAAAACCACCCATAATTCAGCAGGATTATGAGTTCATAAACTCATATTTTGTTTGTTTAATTATTATCTCATGATCTAATTTAACATAAATATCAATTCTAACATATTTATAAGATTACCTTGGGTTATCTTGATCTTCATATCAAGTAATCTTATATCCCTTAATTATTCAATTACTATTCTAATGGTATGTAACTTCCCCTTGCCTTGTATGAGAGGAAGAAGAAGAACTTGAAGCTTTATAAGTAGCTCCTTTGATTTTCCAACTGCTAAACTCCTTAGTTTGCACTCCACTGATTCCAATTCAATTCCAAATCACTAATTCTTTGTTTCTATACTATATGGACACTTGTTTGTAAGGAAAGTTTATTATGGGAGTCTAGGGTTTGTGATTTTGAAGAGATTTGAAAGTGTTATTGAGTTAAGAAGGTTTTATTGAGTTCTAAAGATATTGTGATGCCCAATTTCGAGTGCCTAGGGTATATATAGACATTGAACCACCATTGGGAGAAAATTGTAAACCAGCATTGATTTCTGGAAAACTCTGATAGAATAATTGGTTACCCTTTTTGAGTAAACTGTTATCAAATGTATATTTGGCCCATTTCTGACAGATTCTACTGAGATAACCGGTTCTATCATCCGAAAACCGGTAACTGATTATGTTTTGTTAAATATGTGAAAACTGCACTTGGACAACCGATTATCAGGTAACTGGTTATTTTATCAGTAAAATGGCAAAAAAATTTGATTTCTGTTATTTCTTTTGGTTCTAATTACTTCTAATACTTAGGTAAATATATAACCACTTAGGAACACTATCAAATACCAAAATGTACATATTATTTCCAGTATTCTTCTTTTTCTTTTAAAATAATAATCTTATACTTCTACTACATTAATAGGAAATACTTTTAATTGTAGGGAACTTATATATTTAGAACACTCTATAATAAAACGCATTGCAGAGATAAAACCATATTATACAATTTAATAATTGAAAAGGATATGGGTGTTACTGACTTAATTATGAAGCAATCTATAGCAGACAATGACTCGACTAGAGAAGATTAGATTAATCAATGATTTTAAAGTATCATCGCTTATTTGAAAAAGATAAAATCACATGAAGATTATCCTTGTAAATATAGGATTCACCACGAGAAATACATCAGGCCAATCATCCCTTATCATTCCTATAAATACTAGTCTCCATCAGAAGGCTGAGTATATCAACGAGTATAGTCACTATGAAAATATACACAATATATACCATACTCCCAAGAGAGAGTCCTACCAAATAGAATATCCAAGAGTCCTACCAAATAGAATATCCAAACCTCCTGTCATGCTCACGATGGTAATTGATCACAACCTCACCGCAGAGAATTTATAGCATCACTAAGGCCACCGCTAACGGTACTCAGTATTGGAGCCTCAAGATATGAAACGGTCGGCCTTACTTGCAACACCACAATTATATTCGCCTTATTATATTATTATTATTATTATTTTATCTTGGGTTATGACTTTAGTGACTTATTTAAACCTTTCAAAAACATAAGTAAGGCATTCATTCAAACATAACCTATCTATTATTATTATTTACATACATCATAAATCAAGTCATGTTTCACATCACATAATATCAAAAGATCGACTCTAGGTTAACAGTTATATTTATATATATAATACAACAAAACATAGAATATATCCTGTTATACCCAAAGACAACAAAGGTTTCTTATCTGCAACATATATAGAACCTTAGTCTTTTATAGACTAAGTATGTAAACTCACATTTCTTAAACAGAAGGACTGCATGTGGTCCTTCTCTACAGCTAGAAATGTGAAGACACTTTGGATACCTAACAACATGAAAGGAAATTGGGAGCAAGTCATTATCTTATGACTATTAGAAGATAGTAAAGTAAAAAGCACAAAGTAAACAAACACACTCAATACATAGATGCATATGATGCATGATATCACACAATCTTATTCGTTCATTATTATCTTGCTATGCAACTACTACATGTATACATGCTCATCAACACATCACCTTAATTAACTTTTTATCCAATGTATTGGTTTGATTTTTACATTCATGTTTTCCATTAAGATTTTTAATGAAATTACTTATTCTTCGAAGTTAATTAATTTTAATTAATTAACTTACTACTAACATATGACAGTTTAATGGATAAAAAAATTTGTAAAAATAATTAATAAAATTAATTATTATTTTTCCAAAAGTGATTTATTTATTTTTATAAAAAAAATTATTGTCAATTTTGAGTTATTTCAATGGATAAACATAATTTAAAAAAAGGATAGAAAATAAAAAATAGAAGTATAATTATTTTTCTATTGTGGTTTAATTTAATTAATAAATAACTAATAATATTTATTATTTTGACAAATTAGGAGAAACAATGATCTTTTTAGTTTTTTATTTTCTATTCACACCATACAGCTTCACATGGAAACAAAGAAAAAAACGATAAAAAAGGAAAAACGTGTTTCAATTGAAGTCTTAATGAGTCGAATTCCACCAAAACAGACTTTCCCAAACCCAGCCAAAATTACTTTTAAACAACTATTTTTAAATAAATGCAAAAAGTTCAACATACAACTTATATTTACACTTTATTAAAAATTCAGAACGTTACATATCCTAATGTTATACAATTATAGAAATAGTAATCAAATCGATTTACTGACTAGGAAACACAATCATACATCCAATAGTGCATATAAGGCATGCTCAACAAGTGTTTTAACAACCAAAATCTTTATCTTAATTAGTGTGTATGTTATATATGCATCAATGGTTTTATTTTTTCTTTCACACTTAGCTTTTTGTCACCATTATTATGTTTAGCAAGTTTTGAGGTTCATGAATGAGTTCTTCTCATACCTGCTAGAGTATGATATCAAAGGGAAGGGACACAACATTATTTGTTGTGTAACTTCTTATAGACCATAAACATACAGTCAAACATCAAACTATAAAACTCTCATAATATCATGAATCTTTCTCATACAATTGAACCAAACATGTTCAGAATTAAATCATAAAAAAGTTGGAGTTTCCAAGTGAACTTCTTTAATCTTCTTGAGTGCTTGGATTTCCTCCCTGAAGGAAAAAAAAGTATTAAAATACTAATATTTTTTGCTAAATAAGAAAAATTGTACAACTAAAAAAGACATACTACAACTAAAAAAAATTAAATGCTTGAAATATTAATTAGTAATTTATCATAGTTAAAAAGCTAAATGTTTATTTACTTAATATTGATGGTATTAGTGGCTATGACTGTTCACGGAGGGAAAGTGCGGTGACTGCAATGAAGGTGACTGCAACGAAAGGGAAAGTGCAGCAGTGGCGGAAGACAGCACCTGACGCGGCGGTGGTAGGCGAGCGGTGGTGGGCGACCTGGCGCGACGCGATTTAGATAGAAACAGGCGCGGTGATGGTGGACGAGCGGAGCGACAGTGACAACACCTAGCGCGGTGGTGGTGAGCGTCGGGGCCGACGGTGGTGGTGGCCGGGAGTGACGTTCACGTTTTCTTCTGGGTTGCGTTTCTTCTTCTTCTTCTCAGTTGTGTTGTTGTGTTGCATTTCTTCTTCTTCTTTCTTCTGTTAAGTGGGTTTTTTTCTAATTAAAATAAGAATTTTTCTAATATGCAACCTGAATTTGGGTGGTTAATTGCTATGCAACCTTTTGTTGGACTAATGAGAGTTTACCACTTAATGTATTTATGTCATGTCATTGTTTAAAATAATCAAAATTAATTTTTTCAATTTGGTCCAACATAAAAACTACATTATTTTAATTTAATCTTTTGTACTTTTAGACAAATTATACTTCATCTGGTCCTATTTATATGGCATACTTTCCATATCACACGAATCAAAGAAGGTAATTAAGTTTCTTAAAACTTTAAAAAAAAATACTTTGACATTGCAATAATTTTTCCCTCTTATCTTAGGTGGCAAACTCTCATCAGTACAACAAAAGGTTGCATGGCAACCATCTAAATTTAAATTGCATACTAGTAATTCCCTTAAAATAATAGAGCCATATGACATTATTTAAGTGGATTAAGGAGGTAAGTTCTCTCCTCATATGAGGAGATACTTTATTTTGTAAAAATAATCATAATATAATAGAGCCACCTATATCAAACACACACTTAAATGACGATCAATGTATTATTCACATAACAGGTTAATCTAGTAGATCATAACTCCTAACGTGAATTTATTTATGTGAGGATTCAACATTCCAAAATCATGATTATTTATTAGATGCGGTCGTCAATCTATTGCATACAATTTTTAATGCATTTTAGTTTTTTTATTAACTTTAATATTTGAATATCAATATTAATGAATAATGTTATTAATGGGTAAATATATTTCTACAAAACATTTAAGGGTAGTTTTGACTAAAAAAATGTTATAATATGTTAATTTATTCCAACTAAAAAAATCATTTTTCTCGTATTACATTTTTTATTTATTTATGCTATAAGTTTTTTTACAGTTATTTATTTTTAAAAAATCATAAATTTTTATAATTAACATATTTGTACGATACACATGAGGGTATTTTTGTTCACAATAATATGTTATACTATGTTAATTTGTTCCAACTGAAAATCATCTTTTGCATATTACATTTTATAATTATCTATGCTATAAGTTTTTTTTAAATGATTATTTATTGTAATACTCTTTGTATATCATCTTACTTTATAAGAAAAGTAATAAGTTTATGATTACATGGACTTGTCATTGTTGGAAAAAGATCTGAAAATAAAAAAATTTCCTTTTCCTTTGGAAATTCCTTTTAAGACAATTTGTCTAATAAAATCAGAGTTGCGGAAACATAGTAAGATAATCATATTATACTCTCAAATTATATCAAGTGTAACCAGTCCATGCGTACCAAATAAGTATTATTATGAAATCAAATTCATCTTATGATACCTCTTTCAAAAGGTGTTTCATATAAATACTTATTAAAAATAGAGATGTTATAGAGCTGATCACTGATCCTCTGTCCAAACATTCATCTGGTCGGATCCTCGATATCTGCACAACGGATTCCCAACCCACACTTTCTACACTCTACATGCATCTAAGAGACATTTCCCTTTACTGATTCTTGTGCAAGCTAGATGCACGATCAACATCTAATAAGGGCATGGAGGTTAGCTATACATATTCGCATAATCAAATGAGAATAACACTAACATCCACAAGTCAACATGTAGCAAATCATGATGCATATTCATATGAGTACACCCCGGTTAATCATAATAATTCTTTCAATGCAGGTGGCATGATGCACGATTTTCATCCACAACTGAGGCCTCTAACAAAGTCCATCTTGGACGTCCATCCAATACACTGTTGTGTTCCCGGAACACTGACATTCGTTCCCAGAACGTAATGCCAAACCATACTTGGATAAATAAGCATCACTCCCAGAGTGTGCATCACGTTCCCAGAAAGTGTAGCAAACCATACTTGGATAAATAAGCATCACTCCCAGAGTGTGCATCACGTTCCCAGAACGTATCAAAGAAACCATGTCCCAGACACTAGCCACATTCCCAGAATGTGTCATCAAGTAGGTTGCATATCAATGTGTTCCCAGAACACTAATATACGTTCCCAGAACGTATATAACCAGGTCCCAGACACTGGCCACATTCCCAGAATACCTCAAGTTCAACACATAATATCATTCAAAAGATCTAAGTCATAATCTAATTTCATTTATGCATAATTTCCTCTTGAAATTATCATTTGATATTAAGGTATTAACTCATCACCTCCAATCTAAACCAAACAGTGCTCAATCACCTAGTTTTAGATTGGTCTTTGTATGAAATTATAGCTTAAACTTGAGTACAAATGGGATGGACACTTAGCCAATTTCAGAAATTCATTTCCTTTGAAAATTGACAGTATCTAACCGGTTACAAATTTCGAATAACCGGTTAGATTATGCAGTCTGTACATTGAAAAATAAGGTTTTGCATACCATTCTTTTCAATACTCAAATCTAACCAATTTCAACAATCAATGGAGTTCACATACCTTAATACTAGTATGTTCAGCCACATAAACATATCTATCTTGCATGCATTCAATTTAGATACTCAAATTGCACATAATTGCACATATTTCACAACTTAATGCATCAATTCACATAATATCCAAATAAGTCATGAATCCAACATCAATATAGCTTGAATGCATCTAGATAACATTGCTCATAACAACAATTGAGCTCAAATAGGCCTCCAAGCCACTTAACCATTTTAACTTATGCCCTTTGAGTCTCTTGGTGACTCATCCTATGTTATACCACAATTTATTCTCATTCTAGCAAATAGTAAGCTTCCCCCTTACCTCTAAATTGTGCTTCATGAATGTAATCACCGATTCTTCAAGAAAATCAATTAAATCCCAAAAGCTCTGCCTCAGCTAGAACAGATTCAACAGAGTGATAAAACCAGCAAAATTGACACATGAAAAGGTCAAAGAAATTGGGGATAATGGTTAGGTTTTACTCTATGCAACATGCACTAAAGGATTGAATAAATTCTAGACTCAAAAAGTGCATGTGCTTACCCAAATCGAAGTCCAACGCAAGCTCCAGGAACTCAGAATCAGTGTTGACAGCTTCAACACTCTTAATTTGAGAGTTTCGTTCTCTCAACTCAGGGACTCTCAACTCACGATTTTTATATCAATACAAAGCCCTTGATGTGAGCTTTGTAACAGTGTATCACTCATGTTCTAACTCTCAGAAACGAAGGAGAATTTCAGAGACGAATTCACGAACCCTAAACAGAGCCTCCAACACAAACTCAGAGAAACAACCCCAAATCCTTCAACAATTCATCCTTTTATAGAGGGATTCAAGCAGCATGCAAGGCGACACGTCTATCTCGACTCAAGGAAGGAAGAAATCGTGGCAATTTCTAGATTAATTGGGTGATTACTCATCAAAATCCACTAACCCAGTTTCTGAGTTCATCGTGTAACCGGTTACACAGCCCTTCTAACCGGTTACATACTGATAAAATTCAAAAATTAATAATTTAATTGCTCTTTCTTCAAGAACTTTTCTAATATTGCAATTAGGTCCCAACCCAAGGACTCAATTACAATATTCATATTTTTGTACAAAATAACCATATAAAAATATATTCCATATTTTTATACATAAAAACACATAATGTACAAAAACTAAAACCTTTAAAATTAATATAAATCAATCATAAAATAATTGTTATACTTAATTTCTTAGTTGTTTGGGAGACGAAAATTAGGGGTGTTACACTACTCCCCCACTTAAAAGGAATTTCGTCCCCAAAATTCATCTTCTGAAATTTTCCACTTTTCCAAAGTGTTTTTATACTAGAAAACTTCATCTAGCTCCCAAAAATTTGTTCTTTAGGGTCCTCCCCCACTTAAAAGAGTTTCGATATAGTTCTTTTATTTCGAAACATTTCTAATAAAACTTTTCACTTTAAACAAAAATTCTTTGCATAAAAACTCTTATGTGAAAGAATTTCTTTTAAAAGAAATACTCTTTTGAATAATACACTTCACATAAATATTCTTCAAATAAAACACTTTCCAATAAACTTTTTGGAAAAACTTTTTGGGCTGCGCACTCTGATCTCTCGAGCACGATCAAAGAAACATTTGTATGACTTTTATTCCTTAATAGTTTGAGACATTAGGGTGATCAGTCCTAATATTCAAACCATTAATAACAAAATCATCCCTTTCAGATATAATCTTTCGCAAGAAAGACCATACGACAGGTCTTTAAGTTAGATGAACTTAAAGATAGGGTAATTATCACTATCAGACTTAGTTAGATAGTCAAGTTCTAGAGACATTTCCGTTGGGGAGACAAAGATTTGTCATATCCCGGTGGTTGTTAATCTCTCTAGCCGTAACTGATCTTTCTATTTCTGTAGTGTCCACAGTCATTTATCACATCCAACTGTGATAAAGGTTTTGATCACAGAAAGATTGGAGTTGAGCTTTCAACAGGATATTAATATCTTCAAACGACTAGATCAACGTAATCGAAAAACATTTGACTACGTTAATTCAGATCAAAGGAAGCGATAAACTTGGGTTATCTACGTCAGGACTACACTCAACTCTCCTCTTAGCCGGTGAATTCTTTTTGTGCTTGATTCGCTTGTTGTCTAGTCCTTTCTTACCTTTACCTTCAAGACAACCCGATGAACAATTACCTTGGCTTCCTGAAGTCGAACCCGATTATCCCTTTAAATACCTCAAAACTTAACACAAAGTGATGTGCTCCGCTCTTTCCATATTGAGGTGGACAAACGATTCCTTCCCTAATTTCTTTTTAACCATTTCCCTTTCATTCAAGGTTTCCTTAGCTTCTCTATATCTATGGTTGATATTATCCCATTTACTTTTCCTCTTTCTCCAGTTGAGCCTTTATTTCATCAATCTTTCCCTTATTCTGAACTCTGACACTTCTCGCATGAAATTCATGTGCTTTCCCATAGTCCTCATACATGCTTACCAACATCGAGAAATTCCTTATTCCTTGACAGTTGATGGCTGACATGGGTTCGAACATAATCTATTCTTGAAATTCGTGCCTTTGGATTTCTCATCTAGGTTGTCCTAGACAACACTTCATAAATCCCTTGCCTCCATACTATATTTTCTAATATAAATAATCTCAGACTTTAATTCTAAAGATTAAATCTCATTCGTCTCTTTCAACTCCTCATCTTCTGGTTGTAATTCACGAATCCGATTCAAGAATTCGTTGATCATTTGCAACATTCCCAATCTAAGGCTAGAGAGTTCCACTTGCATTGCCCGACTTTGGTCTCTGAACTCCTCGATCAGAATAGCCTCCTTCACCATCATTGAGCTCACAGGAATAGCCTTTCTGCTCAAATCATCTGCAACCACGTTTGCTTTGCCAGGATGATAATGGAGCTCGAAGCCATAATCTTTAAGAAACTCCATCCATCACCTTTGTTTTATATTCTACTCTTCTTCTTCTTATTATCATTCATTTTTTTGAACTCCAAACTTGTTCATGAAATACAACCTTCTTATCTTAGTGCTTATCGTCTCTTTTGCACAGTCCAGCTAAATCCTCTACCTTCTCCAATTGGAGTAGCTCCTTAATTTTAACTCTTGATTAGTCCATAAGTATTATGATTCAATCCTCTTAAATCAATTTCAATGATAAATCAAGGGATTAAATTATTTTACCACATTAAATCCTTCCTTAAATTTAACTTAGGTGATTGACATTGAGTTTGGATTGGAGGAAGATGTTTATTGATACCAAAAGTTCCTTCACAAAGTACTTAAATTTTTATTTTAGACTTTCAGCTTCTAACCGGTTACAAGAAACTCTAACCGATTATGAAGTACAGTTTTAGAAATAAAACCAAAGAATTTCCAAAACCATTTTCTTTACATCGTCCAATCCAACTCAAAATAGGATTTAATCATAATCTAATACCTTGATTCCAACTGACTTCATCACTGAAACGATTTAAATCATAATATACTCACCTTTTTCCATAATTCCTCTTGGAGTAATCATATTATATTGGGGTATAATCCATCACTACCCCACCATAATTAAACAACATCCTATCATTTCATACAATCAGTTGATCTTTCCAAGTCAACTTGGTCAGAGGCCATGCGATCTTAGAAAATCCTTCAATAATCTGGCAGTAGAATCCAGCCAGCCCTAAGAACTTCCTACTTTAAAGATCACATGCCCTGCGAACGTAACTTCGCTAAACCAAAACTCATCTTTGATGAGCTTAGCACACAACTACTCCTCTTGCAGGATTCTCAACACAATCCTGAGATGTTTCTCATGTTCCTCCGGATTCTCAGGATAAACCACAAACGAATCCAAATATGATCTAAAGGTCCGGTTCTTATAATCCATAAAAGAACAGGTGCATTAGTCCATCCGAACGGCATTATTTCCTACTCATAACGTCCGTATCGAGATAAAAAATGCAGTCTTAAGTGGATTCCTGTCCCGAATCCTGATTTGGGGTTAATCCAACCTCCAATCAATCTTAGAAAACACTTAGACTCTTTTAATCTGATCCAACCAAAATCTTCTTAGCACTTTTTTACGTGTTTCTCTCATTTGACCATTCCCGATGGTACCATATTATAAAGGTAGTAGAGATAAAATCAGTTTCAAGAATTGACTTGATTCCAAACTCTATCGCTTTACTCAAAGGTAAACCTGACATCATTTCCTACAACCAAGATTTCTTTAACCCCCTTTCTCCTTTACTGCTCCCCAGAAGCAACACATGGGTTCATTGGATTCCATATTCGAAACTTGGGAATCCCAATACAGGGTTGTTCTATCGTCATTAATCATGATCACTTGATCCCTTGGCTCCCAAACCATGCTTAAGATCAAATGTAATCATGACAAAGGTAGATAGACAAAGTCTAATACCTTAATAGAACGATTCAGACATACCTTGGAAACAACTACAAGAAGATTTGTAGGAGTCTCCACTTGAGATAGCAGATTGGGTAAGGCATTGAGCAACTTTGATCAATACCTGTATCCATAAGGAACAAAAGAAAGGATAGCTTTAGAGTTTAACAAACTCAACAAGGTTGATCTTTAAGAAGATAACTGCCCTGCACTCGGTCGGAGAAGTTAATTAACGTTAACACTGGTGAGGGTAAATACTTATTTCCAGAGTCAAGGACTTAACTACAAATCCTTTAAGATTTCCTTATCACTGGTTCTATGAGAACGGAATAAACCAACACTATGGTTTTAGGGTTACCACATGTCTAAAGAGAAGCATACAACTATCATACTTCTACTTAGACTACATAGAACACTTCTTAATAGCAGAATAAGCTACTTATCTAGAGCCATTACCCATAACCTTATCTCTAGTTTGGAAGTATATGAAAGCATACTTCCCAGGAAACATTGCAGATATCAATGACCAGCGTATTGGACCACACACCCAAGGACCAAGAGTCAGGACCATTGCTCTGATACCATAAAAGTGTAACACTTTTTGTATATCATCTTACTTTATAAGAAAAGTAATAAGTTTATGATTACATGGACTTGTCATTGTTGGAAAAAGATCTGAAAATAAAAAAATTTCCTTTTCCTTTGGAAATTCCTTTTAAGACAATTTGTCTAATAAAATCAGAGTTGCGGAAACATAGTAAGATAATCATATTATACTCCCAAATTATATCAAGTGTAACCAGTCCATGCGTACCAAATAAGTATTATTATGAAATCAAATTCATCTTATGATACCTCTTTCAAAAGGTGTTTCATATAAATACTTATTAAAAATAGAGATGTTATAGAGCTGATCACTGATCCTCTGTCCAAACATTCATCTGGCCGGATCCTCGATATCTGCACAACGGGTTCCCAACCCACACTTTCTACACTCTACATGCATATAAGAGACATTTCCCTTTACTGATTCTTGTGCAAGCTAGATGCACGATCAACATCTAATAAGGGCATGGAGGTTAGCTATACATATTCGCATAATCAAATGAGAATAACACTAACATCCACAAGTCAACATGTAGCAAATCATGATGCATATTCATATGAGTACACCCCGGTTAATCATAATAATTCTTTCAATGCAGGTGGCATGATGCATGATTTTCATCCACAACTGAGGCCTCTAACAAAGTCCATCTTGGACGTCCATCCAATACACTGTTGTGTTCCCGGAACACTGACATTCGTTCCCAGAACGTAATGCCAAACCATACTTGGATAAATAAGCATCACTCCCAGAGTGTGCATCACGTTCCCAGAACGTGTAGCAAACCATACTTGGATAAATAAGCATCACTCCCAGAGTGTGCATCACGTTCCCAGAACGTATCAAAGAAACCATGTCCTAGACACTGGCCACATTCCCAGAATGTGTCATCAAGTAGGTTGCATATCAATGTGTTCCCAAAACACTAACATACGTTCCCAGAACGTATATAACCAGGTCCCAGACACTGGCCACATTCCCAGAATGTGTCATCAAGTAGGTTACAAATTTGGTACTCCCGGAGTACCCTCCTCATATTCCCAGAATATGATAAACGTTCCTACCAACCCATCTTCCATTCTATATGCATGAATCACTACAACATTTTGGATTTTAGACTACACTTTATTTTTTCCTTTTAAAAAACTGTGGTCAGAACACAAAATAGACCACGGTTTTTCCAAAGTGGCCTATAATATGTAGATTTTCCATTTTCCAAACTAGTACTGAAGGTAACCGTGGCCAAAAATTTTATATACACCATAGTTTTATAATATTATATTACACCATGATTTATTTTGTGTGGTTTAAAAATTTTATAACTAAAACGTGGGCTCAGATCGTTTAAAATTTAGTGCAACTATCAAAACCTCCTATCGGAACTAAATGAAAAAGCAAAAAAAAAAAAAAAAAAAAAAAAAAAACACACATACAAGTATACAACTGAAACGAAAAACTTGAAGGGCCATCACTCTCGCAGCAAACCCTTCGTTTTCTCTCTCTCTCTCTCTGAACCAATCTGCCCAGCGCCGTCACTCCCGCAAGACGACAACATCTACGAGAGTCACTCTTATGGTGGTGTCAATCGTCCTTACGGCAGTGTCTCTCTCCCCCTTCAGCTCGTTACTTCCAAACCCTATCTCGGTGACTGCGACGACGACGATTACAGTGATGGATTAGGGTTGGCTTTCACTTTCTTCCTCTCTATTTGAAGGTATGCAACCTTATTGAATGAATTTGGTTCTATTTTCTCAATATTGGGATATTATATTTTCGTTCACATTCTATTGTTTTGATTAAATATTTAGCATGTGTTATGTTTTTCAATTTGCAAATGTTTAATTTAATTTGAGAGCCATTCTTTTTTAGGACATTAGATTAAGAACTGCACTATTACTGAGGCTCTGTAATAGACTACACACTATCTTAAAAAAAACAAAAAGACTTAAAAGCAGGAAAATTCATTGTTAGTTAACTGAGATCCGAATATGGCAATCTCTGAAACTATCTCAACTTGTGATAATGAAGAGGTAGTTTTTATTAATATTGTTGTAGATATTGTGGAGTGGTTTTGTTTTCTAGTAATGGCATGTAAGCTGAAAAAAGAGAGAAGGGTACATAAATAGGAGGTTGTTATTGGAGGGAATTGGTTAAATCAATAGAGATTCAGTTGTGTTAAGTTAAGAGTTAGTTAGAGTTTAGTAATTTTATTTTGATTCAGGAATTTGAATCCATTATAATACTAATAATTGTATAAATTTGAAATTGCAGCCTAACACGGCAATTTTCCCCGAGTCATATCATCCTAAGGATATCAATGGCAAGGCACTAGGTGAGAAGCTATTCTTATTTTTTGGTTTAAATAGGTTTTTAGTTCTTGAAAACTTAACAAGTTTTGGTTGTAATTCCTATAATTTTTTTTGCTTAAGTTAGCCAAACAGAAAGTGATTGATCAAGGCTTCTATTGAATCTCACAAGTAGTGGCTTCTAGTGCCCTATATTCTGCCTTTGGTGATGGCTGAGAGCGACTTTTTGTTTCCTGGAGTGCCAATAATTAGAATGGTGATTAGTAGCTCTTCTCTTTCAACTTTTTGTTTTTCTCTCTTTCACTTCTATTTCCTGTCTCTCTCTCTCTCTCCTTTTTCGCTCATCAAGTTTCTTCTTTCTTCTTTCCTTTATGTATCCCTTTCTTCTCAAAATTTCAATCATAATTGATTGTCTGAGAGTACAGTACCAGCAACGCAGAATGTAAAGGAAAACCACAGATAACACATCAGAAGAAGGGGATATTATTCAATAGTTTAAAAATTTTAGTTAATTCATGTCATACCATGATGTGATATTGGTATGGTAGTCTAACATTTCTTAATTGTTTATCTTGGTTGAAAGTTGAAACATATTATTCTTCTTTATCCATTCTTAGTTCATTGCATCAAAAGTTGCAACTTGCATGTAACATATGCTTAAAGCAAATAGAACTTTACTCTAGGTTTGAATCTGTTGGCTTTGGCACTCAGCAATGTTTATTATGACATAAATGATTGATAATTCTACTGCATGCTTCTTGATTTGTTGTTTTTATTATGATTATGATTTTTGCTATCATTGATAAAAGTACTTCTTGAACTACGCCTCATGAGAATTAAATATTAGGAATTTAGGATATGGTGATTAGTAGTTCTCATATGTTTATCTGTTTGTTTGTGTCTTTATAAGGGGTTTCAATGTTTAGGAATTTAGGACTAAGTGATTGTTATTACTATTTGTCCCCTTATTTGATGACTTGCACCTTAAAGACTAAATTTGCTTGTTTTTCTTTGGCTAAGATTGTTGTATATAAAATTCCACATCTTATTATTCAGTTCATAGCAAGGTTTCTGCCCTTTACAACACCCCATGGGAACCGGAGATGTAATTGCTGACAAGTGGTCCATGAGAATTATTTGGGCTTGTGCTATTGGAAGTGCTATCAGTAAGCATTCTTGACCATTTTACAATGGAATGTCAAACTATCTTGTTAATTTGTTGTGTAATTTGTCTTTTCCTTCTTTTCGAATAAATTTTTTGTTCTGTTGTAATATGTTTCTCGTTGTTGATGACTATGCTTGTCTAGGCCTGTATATGGTTGCTGTTGAAAGACAAGCACAGAACAGAGCGAGGATGCTCGCTGAAGGCATGAAGAATATGAAGTCGGGTGAAAGCAATGATGAAGACATTTGAATCGTTGTCACTATGATCTTATGAAAAAAAAGTTGTATAGTACAGTAGATAGAGTTTCCCAATCTTCTAAAAAGGGGCTTCTCCTTGTGTAAAGGTGTTTGCATTCATCATCTTTTGTCTATTTACTATGAAGATGATTTCTTAAGTTGTGAGAATAACCACATTATCATTTTAGCAAATATACGTGTTTAGCATCTTTAGATCCCTTTCGTTTAAGTTGCAGGTCTTCTTTCAAGATTTTCGTTATGTGTACTAAAAATAGTTTACCAAACTAGCATGATGGAGAACCTGTGCCATCATAGTAATTGGGTCTTACATATGTTGCAGTTTGAAGCTATATTTGTGTGATGCAATCCTATGAAGAATCCATGTTGCATTTATTTTGCTAAAAGCTTAGGATCATGAAGTGTAGAAGATTGTGATCTTATTTAAACTAATAGCAATATATAAAAGATTGTGGTCTAAAAATGGTTATGAAAATTGTGGTTTAAAAGTTTTTAAAACTGTGGACTAAACTTATTAGCGATATGTAGGAAACTGTGGTCTAAAAAAACCCACGAAACCGTGGTTTAAACATAGTTAAAAAACCGTGGTATAAACTAAGACCACACATGGTAAATGTGGTCTAAAATATGTTAAGAAAAACTTAAAGCGTGGTTTAAACAAATAACCACATTAAAAAACTGTGGACAAAAAGATGTAAGAAAAACCGTGGGCAAAAGATGTAAGCAAAACCGTGGCTTAAATGCTTGCCATAAAGCCTATTTCACATTTTTAAGCCACGGTTTTGTAAAATCATGGTCAAAAGCATAAAACCGTGGTCTATTAGAACAGCCCACGACACCAACGAATACGCACGAAAAACCGGGGTTTAAGAATTAGGCCACGGTTTTTAGCCCTTTCACCACGGTTTTTGGGCGTGGTCTACGACCAAAAATGCTGTAGTGAATGCACAATCGTTAAGGTTGGTTTTTATCTTTAATTCTATTATTATACCAATGTGTTCCCAGAACACTAACATATGTTCCCAGAATGTATCGCAAACCATACTTGGAATATAATTAAGCACCACTCCCAGAGTGTGCATCACGTTCCCAGAACGTGTCAAAGAAACCATGTCCCAGACAATAATCACATTCCCAGAATGTGTCATCAAGTAGGTTGCATCAGTTTGGTACTCCTAGAGTACAGGGTCATGTTCCCTGAACATCACAAACAATTCTTGCCAACCTATTTTATTACCTTTCTCTATGCATGCATTACATACATAATTACTAAGGTTGGTCTTTTCATTAATTTCGTTATTATGACTTAGAAAAACACAACTTCTGAATGATATCTTGAGGTATGGCTTTACTCATAAAATTCACCTTTGAATTTCAGTTTAACATAGGCTCATAGACCTGGATTGAGAGAACATAATCATTGGTGTTAACAATCCTTACTCAAAAACTTAACTTTTATTTTTAAGTTTCAGGTACTAACCGGTTACATCATCACCTAACCGGTTAAAATTACAGACCTGAATACAAAACCACTGATTTTCAAAGAATCTTTTCTTGAATTCTCTCCTCAATCCAATAACAAGGTCTTAGCATAACAGAATACCTCAAGTTCAACACATAATATCATTCAAAAGATCTAAGTCATAATCTAATTTCATTTATGCATAATTTTCTCTTGAAATTATCATTTGATATTAAGGTATTAACTCATCACCTCCAATCTAAACCAAACAGTGCTCAATCACCTAGTTTTAAATTGGTCTTTGTATGAAATTATAGCTTAAACTTGAGTACAAATGGTATGGACACTTAGCCAATTTCAGAAATTCATTTCCTTTGAAAATTGACAGTATCTAACCGGTTACAAATTTCGAATAACCGGTTAGATTATGCAGTCTGTACATTGAAAAATGAGGTTTTGCATACCATTCTTTTCAATACTCAAATCTAACCAATTTCAACAATCAATAGAGTTCACATACCTTAATACTAGTATGTTCAACCACATAAACATATCTATCTTGCATGCATTCAATTTAGATACTCAAATTGCACATAATTGCACATATTTCACAACTTAATGCATCAATTCACATAATATCCAAATTAAATAAGTCATGAATCCAACATCAATATAGCTTGATGCATCTAGATAACATTGCTCATAACAACAATTGAGCTCAAATTGGCCTCCAAGTCACTTAACCATTTTAACTTATGCCCTTTGAGTCTCTTGGTGACTCATCCTATGTTATACCACAATTTATTCTTATTCTAGCAAATAGTAAGCTTCCCCCTTACCTCTAAATTGTGCTTGATGAATGTAATCACCGATTCTTCAAAAAAAATCGATTAAATCCCAAAAGCTCTGCCTCAGCTAGAACAGATTCAACAGAGTGATAAAACCAGCAAAATTGACACATGAAAAGGTCAAAGAAATTGGGGATAATGGTTAGGTTTTACTCTATGCAACATGCACTAAAGGATTGAATAAATTTGAGACTCAAAAAGTGCATGTGCTTACCCAAATCGAAGTCCAACGCAAGCTCCAGGAACTCAGAATCAATGTTGACAGCTTCAACACTCTTACTTTGCAAGCTTCGTTCTCTCAACTCAGGGACTCTCAACTCACGATTTTTATATCAATACAAAGCCCTTGATGTGAGCTTTGTAACAGTGTATCACTCATGTTCTAACTCTCAGAAACGAAAGAGAATTTCAGAGACGAATTCACGAACCCTAAACAGAGCCTCCAACACAAACTCAGAGAAACAACCCCAAATCCTTCAACAATTCATCCTTTTATAGAGGGATTCAAGCAGCATGCAAGGCGACACGTCTATCTCCACTCAAGGAAGGAATAAATCGTGGCAATTTCTAGATTAATTGGGTGATTACTCATCAAAATCCACTAACCCAGGTTATGAGTTTATCGTGTAATCGGTTACACAGCCCTTCTAACCGGTTACATACTGATAAAATTCAAAAATTAATAATTTAATTGCTCTTTCTTCAAGAACTTTTCTAATATTGCAATTAGGTCCCAACCCAAGGACTCAATTACAATATTAATATTTTTGTACAAAATAATCATATAAAAATATATCCCATATTTTTATACATAAAAACACATAATGTACAAAAACTAAAACCTTTAAAATTAATATAAATCAATCATAAAATAATTGTTATAATTAATTTCTTAGTTGTTTGGGAGACGAAAATTAGGGGTGTTACATTTATTTTAAAAAATTATAAATTTTATAATTAACATATTTCTACAAAACACATAAGGGTATTTTTGTCTGCAATAATATGTTATACTATATTAATTTGTTCCAACAGAAAAATCACATTTAATTTCTCATAGCATACTATATTTTTTAATTGTCTATAATATAGTTTTTTTTATAATTATTTATTTTTAAAAGATCATAAATTTTTATAATTAACATATTTGTACAATACACATGAGGGTATTTTTGTCTACAATAATATGTTATATTATGGTAATTTGTTCGAACTGAAAAATCATCTTTTGCATATTACATTTTTTAATTATCTATGCTATAAGTTTTTTTATAATTATTTATTTTTAATAAATCATAAATCCTAATTTCACTAAATTATCTTGTGTTTGAATAAAAAAATCAACAAAAAAAATTATTATTTTTTAAATATATCATGTAGGTAAAAAAATTAACAATTAAAAAAAATAAAAGTTCATAAAATCTTTAAAGATTACAATAATGAATAATAGGTAACCTGTTATACTTGTTATAACATGTAAAAAAGAGTGGTGATGAAAAAAAAAAGTGATGTGAATATGCACCAAAATATAATCTCGTGTATCTTAACTTTCACCTTCTAATGGAAAAAATTTCAAAGATCAAAATCAAAAGTCCCAAAATTTTCAAAAACAAAAATATATTTAAGCCAAAAATTAATACTCTCTTCGTCGACAAAGATGGTTAAAAAATTCAAAAGTCAAAAGATTAGGGAGAAATATATTTATTGGTTTGTTTAACACATTGACTAATTGTCAAACAACTAATTTAATGCATTTTGTATTAATCAACAAATTACAATTTAAAGTTTATCATTTATAAATTTTTCATTAATTATTTTAACTATAGTTTGGGACATAAAATTTAATCATTTTTTATCATCACCGTGGGATGGAGGGAGTAATTGAATACTTATAATTATAATTATTATAATAAAAATTAAATAAATAAATAAATAAAAAGTGAAAATGAGAATTTTCTTCCTCTTTCTCTTCCATTCCAATTTCCATCAAGGTCGGTGATTCCAATTCGCATTTTCGTTTTCCAGTGATCTGAAAATGGCACGGTGGTGGTGGAAAGTTGCAGTCTTGGTAGCAGTATTGGCAGTGATTAGAAGTTACATTAATAAGAATGGATGGGATAAGGAGAGTGGTGTCAAGTTATTGAGCGAATGGTCTGAGAGATTGGGCATTTGGGCTGTTCCGTTATATGTTTCTATTCACACTTTAATGATTGCGTTGTGTCTTCCCTCCGCCATGTTTCTTGAAGCTGCTGCTTCTCTTTTGTTTGGTTTCTTCAATGCTGTTCTCATGGTCTTCTCTGCCAAGATTCTCGGTGCTTCTCTCTCCTTTTGGATCGGAAGGTACATTTTCTTTCTTTCCTTTTATTTATTTATTTTTAATTTTCTTTTCTTTCTGTTTAGTGGATTTACAAAATTATATTTAGTGGGCCAAGCCAAACACAAATTTTGCGCTCTGTTTGACAAAACTGGCTTATAGATGTGTAGTTGTAGCTTATAGCTTTGAAGCTAACTACTAAAAGTTTTGATATTATAGCTTAGAGCAGCTGTGTAGCTAGTCTCATTGAATTAGAGTTATTTAGGTTTTTAAAGAAAAAGCTGCAGCTATTTAGTGGGTGTCGTGAATTCCAGTCTTATCGCGGTCAGATTGTAGCATAGAGATGTGAAACTAGTTGAAAGTAGCGATATTGTAGCTGTAAGTTTATAGCTATGTAGGTAGGTAGGTAGGAAGCTGATTGAATTGTAGTTGTTTGGCAAAACTAGCTCTACCTCTAGCTGAAATTTGATAAACAACTTATAGCATGTTTGCTTCCGTGTTAAAGCAGCTCCAAACACACGTTTTATTAGAAGTAGCAGAGAGTAGCTTTGGGGGCAGACGCACTTTTGGGGCGGGAGAAACGCCAAAACAAACAAGCCATTAAAAGGACTTGAAAGGATATGTGATGTTGTAATGGGTTGGGGGATAAAAAATTTTCTTATGCTGAAAAATTAAAGGGTGAAAATAGGGACACGAATAGTTGGAAGAGCTTATAAGCTAGCTTTTAAGAAGCTCCATAAGCTAGCTTTCGAAAGCTACAAGTTCCTTGTGGTAACGGTAAGATTGATGTCTTGTGATCTAAAGGTTACAAATCTAGTTTTCACACAGCATCTTACTAGCGAGGTAAGGCTGCACATGTACTCACTTGGACCTCACCAGGTGGGAGCCTGTGAACTGGCCTCCCCTTTTCTATAGTTTTGGTTTTGCACCTGTTTTAAGTTAGTCTCTACACTTGTAAATTTTCAACGGCATTTAATGTAATTTTAAAGCATCGTTAAAGATTTTTGGACCAACTATTTAGAGTTGAGATGGCAAGTCAATTTCTGTTAGGCATGTAGAATAGATAACTCTTTTTTTAACAGAATTGACTAATGATAATTTAAGAATATCTACAATTGGGAGGACTTGTTTAAAAAAACAAGAGTATAAGGATCATTTTTTTTTATCAGCAATAAAGAGTTTTTATTATTCATAGGGAGTATAAGGATCAATGTAGAATTGGACCTAAGTGATAGGGATCAAACCTATATTTTAATTTTTTTTTTATATATGTTGAAAATAGGTTGAATTCACATTTTGATTGAAAGTGATTGATTGCTACTTACTATGATTCTTGTTGTCTAATTTATTGATTATAAAATATGTCAGAATTGATTCTGTATTGCTTGTAGTGATAGAATGAGTGCCGAATAAATTCTTTCAAGTCTGAACCATAATAATTGTATGCAATTACATTTTGGGATGGAACTGTATTCAGATACCCACCTTTTAGAAGTTTGAAGTTTGAACAGACTAAATAATAGTTATTGCTTAAATTTGTTCTTTAATGGTATATTCTTTAAACAACACCTTTTAGTTTTATAAGATTGCTGCAGAATCATACTTGATTTTCATAAAACAAAGTAAATAGGAGTCATGCAGACAATGACCAAACTAGGTAAACGAGATATTGTTCTCAGAAGGCTTAAATTATGTTTGGCAGACATAAGGTGTGCTTAAAGTATAGGCATTGCCTTTTGTTGAGTTATTAGGGCCTTGGGGATTTTATGGGATCTAGAATGTATGGATTTTAGAAGCACATGGATGACGTTGAGATTCCACATTTATTTCCTTTCATCAAGGACGTTATGTTTCCTTGCTGCTTGCTTTTGCAGTTGGGGATATGCAAGGATTTGATGTTAGTCAGTGAGCATTGCTTGAGCAATGGACTCTAGTATTGTACATAGAAAATTGGTTACACTGCTAGGTGAACAATTGAGTGAAATTTGAGGCATTTTAGTTTCCATGAACTTGATGTGAACAAGAGAGTGCGTGACCCTGCTTATGTTCAAATTAAGTGCTTAAACTCCTTGAATTGGCCATGCAAACTTTTTGCCTTGTTAATGGAAAATGATAGTTTAGTGATGGAAACTTGGAATAAACTCAGCCCTTCTGAATGACTAGCTATTGTGGTCTTGAGGCCTCCTGTTGGGTAGTGGCAATGTCTTGTTAATTGTCACAAATAAATGGAGTATTAATTGATACGAACACATTATTTAGATGGTTTAACCCTCCAAATTCCTGTTTTTTGATTTACCTGTTGAAATTGAAGTTCTTAGTGGGGTTTATAATAAATTACTATAATTTTATTTTTAATTCCGAGGTTACTCACCTCAATTTGTGGAATCAAACTGGTTGGTCGGAACACTTTTGAGATGACATTTAAACTAGATTTCTCCAACATTTGAGGCAGCACGCCAGTCTTGATAATGAATATAACTCAGACAAGCTGTATCAGAATTTTAATTTTCATTGTTGTTCAGATAAGGACCATGAACTTTAAGAACCAAACATTGTCTCTTCAGTACTTCGAGATCTTCAGAAAATAACCAAACATTATGGCATCATTTGATCCATATAGCCATCTGTACCTGGTTATTGTTTAGTGAATTAGGCAGTTGTATGAAGAAGGTCCTAGTTTAATTGTCCTGTAACAAGATTGTCAATGCATTAATGATGTGTTGTCTATTAAATATACGTCTGTATATCTTCCTTTTCTGGGCTGAATTTATGTGTTGCTGGGATTTTTTCAGGTTGATATTCAGGAGTTCAAGCTCAGCAGTGGAGTGGGCCCACAGAAACAAATATTTTAACCTCCTTTCCAAAGGTGTGGAGCAAGATGGTTGGAGATTTGTTCTTCTTGCGCGGTTCTCACCAGTGCCCTCCTATGTTATCAACTATACCTTAGCCGCTACTGAAGTTGGGTTCCTTTTGGATTTTCTTCTTCCTACTGCTGTTGGATGTGTCCCCATGATTTTGCAGAATACATCTATCGGAACCCTTGCTGGTGCTGCGGTTGCTGCAGCCTCTGGCTCTAAGAAATTTCAAATTTGGTCATACTTTTTCCCTCTTGTTGGTATCTTATCCAGTGTACTTATTTCTTTGAGAATTAAAAAATACTCAACCCAGATTTCAGTATCAGAAAACTCTCCAGCCAAAAAAGATTAAGTAACACCATTGACTTGTAACAAACGTTATCCAGTAGTGAAGAGACAAAGTCCCTCCGTAAAACCAAGTGACATTTTTGGTCGAGTTGGTATTATCATGTTATATGCTTCTTGTTGCTACGAATGTTGTGAGACTTGATCTTCATTCAGTCTTTTAGTTGCCCTCAGTTTTATTAATCCGATGCACATGTTCTGTTCAGTTTACTTATGCAGGTAATATTTGATAGACATGTCAGTATAGGACAACACAGAAAACATGGATTATGTGTCGTGCATGGTGTATTTCGTAAACAAAACAGAATATGACAAAAGATTTCGAAAGTAAAGACATTTTGACTTCACAAATTAGATGAAACCAAAGAAAACAGAACAAATCATCTTGTTACATTACGTTTTATCTGCATTATCCGTGTAACATGATGATACATTTAATTGGGATACTTGTGTGCCGGGACGTTGTTATAGTTTAAGTGCAGGAGGTTGGTGGTCATATTCCAATGAGAACTTTTTTTTTTTTTTTTCCTGAGGGCACTTGTTAAGTTAAATATAATGAAAATGCATGAAAATTCATATCTAAGAGTTCATATCTAAGAGTCGGTGGTTCAATTATGTAGGTTTGGGATTGGAAGAAATGTGTCATCTTTATTCATTATTATCGTAAAATGTTCAAAATTCAATTAAAAATTATGTTGGAAATATTATAAAAAAAAAAAGGCAATTAATAAGGAAAGGAGGAAGTATTTTTTATGCATTACACATAGATTAAGAAATGAATAAATGATATAAGAATTTGGTATATTTTGACTAAATTATCCTCATTTAATAATTGAAGAGAATAATAATAAATGTATGAAGAATATATTGAAAAGAGATGGAGAAATAAGTGGTGAAAAAGAATGCAATAAATAAGGGCATAATTGGAAAAAGAAATATGAATGAGTTTTGGATTTCTTAAAATAAATAATATATGGGAAAAGATAAAATGGGTCAAAGTACATAACTTATAGGACGGAGGGAGTACTTTTACAGCTCAGCATGTTTGGTTGAGCTAATTTTTTTTTTTTTTTCTTATTTTTCAAAAATAATCATAAGTTGATGTGTTTGTTTGTAATACACATTATAATCTTAGCTTATATTTTTGAAAAAATAATCAAAATTTATAAGTGTTGGACTCTAGCAAGTATACTAGATCGTGTAACAGTAATATAATGTAAGTGAAATTATTGTCCTACGAGGATTGCAAATTGTTCAATTACTTTCACCTAAGAGTAGTTCTAAGTCCAATCTATTAAATTGCACTATTATTTAAATCTGATTTTTGAATAAAATTAAAAATAAAATAAAATACTGAAAAATTAAAAAGAATAAAGTCTATGAAAGAAAAGTGGTTAGGAACTTAGTTTCATTGCAGACATCATTAATTAATTCTGAATTATTGTTTCTCCTTTAAATCATGAACAAACTCCTAAATTAGCAATTACTAGATTCCTCTTATGTAATTACTGTTTATTATTCAACTTGATAAATCCTAATTCCTTAGAAATTTAAACCATTGAATAACCTTAATTAAGAACAGTGAATTTATGAAAAGTTACATAAAAATCCAAAAGTATTCCTACAAGTTGGATAATTATGTTGTTTGATTGCAAGGCTTATTCTAAATCCTAATTTTCCAATTCAGAATTTAGAGATCCAAAACACAAATTGATCAGGTTCATGCATAACATTAAAAACACAATCAAACACATGATTTAAAACTTGAAAAACACTAATTCATAACTTAAAACTAACTATCCATGCAAATCCACCATGTTCCTAACACAAGGGTTTAGTTACACATCATAAAAGAAAGAAACAAAACTGAAATAATGGAATTCATTCCTAAATTACCACTAAATTCGCTCTGAATCTTCAACCTTCACTGGATTCCTCCTTCAAATTGCTCCTAAATTGTGTAATCTCCCTTCTAAAAGCTCTCTACTGACTGCTAACCTAATTCTAAAACGCAGAATATATACATAAAATACAAATACTAATAGAATCTTCCAAAATTGCTCAGAAATTAGCCCAATTGGGCCTCCACGAGTCACGCACGCCTGGGCGTATGGGACTGCACACCTGGGTGCGCAACATCTGATGAGCAAGAATTAACGTGGCAAGCACGCTTGGGCGCGGGCTCCATGCGCCTGGGCATGGACAATATTTTTCGACTCTGTTTCTCTCTGTTCTTATGTCATTTTCAAGGTCTTCTCATGCTCTTATTAGATCCAATAATATTTTCTCTAAATTAAGCTCCAAAAGCACCTGAAACATACCCAAAACGGATCAAAACGTTCAAAGGACTCTATAATACTAAAAACTCCTAAAACTAATACAAATTACCTATATTTACAAGAGAAACAAGCCAAAACTAGGGGTGTAACGGTCCGGTCCGGTCCGGTCTATGAGCCATATTACGGACCGGACCGTTTAATTTAGTATGGTCCGGTCCGGTCCCAATATTATTTATCTTCAAAGACCAGACCGGACCGGACCGTTCATGAATGGTCCGGTCCGATCCGGTCTGGTCTATTTTGCATTTCTTTCCTTTATTTTTTCTTTAAAATCAAGCATACATAGATTAGGAGTTTGCAGGCAGCTATCACAGAGCGCCAATGAAGCCCCCTACCATAAAATGCAGCGCAAATGCGCAATTGATAACATAGCCTAAAATCTTAAGTTATTCAAGAAGGGATTGTGTCATGTCACCTAGACAACAGTACTTAATGGATGAACATGTTATATCTCAGAAGTATTTGGAAATTTGATAGATTGCAAACAAAAGGATGCGGATAATTTAAGCAATTATATCAAAGAAAATAATGAATTAGTATCAGATATGGATTAAGAACAAATGGGAGAGACGGTTCTCTCTGTTTCAATAACACCAATTTGGAAAAAACTTAAAAGTGTAAAGCCACAGAATGTACAGTAGGTTTTTTATTTTTTTTATTATTATTAGTCCTATCGGTCCGGTCCGGTCCCAGCGGTCTAAAATTATCTGGGACCGTGGACCGGACCATTCTAGAACGGTCTGAATTTTTTGGGATCAGACCGGACCGTGAGACCGGACCAGACTGCATTTTTCGGTCCGATCCAGTTCGGTCCGAGCGGTCTCGCGGTCTCGGACCGGACCACTTACACCCCTAGCCAAAACCATAACAAAAGGAAGTGAAATTAAGCCCAAAAACATCATATATTAGACCCAAATCAATAAGCTCCCTAATAGTAGCTAGAGATTATTTTTTGAAAGATTATGTTTTTAGACTCGTGCAATTTTCCTATTTTACCCTTATGGCCTTATCACTCCATCACATTAACTACCCACTTGTCACATCATACCATTTTTTGTAATTTACTCAGTACAAAATAATCTTCTTTACACTATCCAACAAAACAGATAACTTAATTTCATTTTTTAGCTAGATACCCAAACATAAACATATTATAATTTTAACATACCAAATTATAATTACAGAAAAATAATCATAAACTCATTTTTACAACTATACCAAACACGCAAATATAGAGAAAAATGACCAAAAATAATTATAGACAGACAGAGTAAAGGAAAAAATGGTAAAACAAATATTGATTTACTACAAAAGAAAACATTAAATATACTCCTTTCGATTTGGAATATAAGGAAAAAAACATTTCTCTTGGATTAAAATATAAGAAAAAATTGTAATGTCCTAGACCAAGGGGCTGTTCTAAGACCAAGGATGATCAGAGAGCTGGGGTATGGTCTAGGATTGATGTGTGATCTTTTGGTTCTCCAGATACCCAGTAGGGATATCTTCCCTAGTCACTGTATGTGTGTGCAAGTGAGAGCAATTAGGGAGTAAGGGAACGTACCTAAGCCCCTAGCTGGAGACAGCTATTTATAGGGGGAGTGGTGTTGTACCCTATGGGCCTGTACGGAGGTCCAGTAGGGCTGACGTGGCCCTTAGAGGATAAGGAGATGAATCATTCATCCTTATCTTGTACTAAAGGGCCTTATCCCTGTGATAAGTCGAGTTTACGCCCCATAGCTCGGGTCTTCATGGGGTAGAATCCCTGTGGTCGGTCCGAGTTCGTAAGGGTGAACGTTTGAATGATTGCTTGGCCTGAATAGGCATGGTACCTCACACAGACAAAGTCTGGTCGGCCAGCTATTAGAAGGGTAAGACCGAGGGACGATCCACCACAAAAATGTTAACTGACTTTTTATTCCAAATACAATTATTTCTAAAATGTTTCTAGAAATTTATTCTCTCATTTAATTTCTGCTTTATTTTAAATGTAACTTTCCTACAGTAATTCTATTTTTTACTCCATCTGGTATTATAGGTAAGATCTTTTTGAAAAATTTTACGTCCATCCCGAAAGTGGAATAATTTTGTTAGTAATATTGGGAATGTAAACATTTAATCTTTTTTTTTCAAAACTACTCTTATAATTGTTATTGGAATTCTAAAAAGTCTTGATTTAATGAGGTATTTTTGGAAAGAAATAATTAAATGTTATTGAAATTTGGAAGTAGATCTTATAATAGGACCAAAAATAAATTCCCAAAAGGGTCTTACATATAGGACCCGAGTGAGTATGAATTTGATAAAATTAAATGCATTCAGCTAACTTCTTTAATACATGAAAATTTGGTTTTCTTTTCCTTATAATAAAAATCGGAAGGAATATTTCCTAAGAAAATGTATTTTTTTTCTTTTGAAAATATTAATAAGTGTTTGAGACTTAATGAGACATGTATTGTAGGTATACCTAATTAAAATTATCCTTTTAGAGAAGTTAGAAATTTAATACTAATTATTTGAACAATCTGATTGACTATTTCAAAACTAATTACATTTTGAATTTAATGGGGTATACTGACGATGTAAAACTTTTTATACTGTTAAATTATCATTCATTATTTATTTATATTTATTTTTATCTAAAAGTGAATGATTGTAAACATGTGAATGATGAATAATGTATATGTGTGCATCACATATTTTCTCTTATAGTTTTTGCTTTCATTCATGTAGAATAAATATCCAACAATTAAACCCCGAGCGTGTGGTTCAGTGGTAGGGATTGATCCACGCTTAAGCAAGGTCAGGTGTTCGAATCCTGCCTTGTGCATGCAGCAGCGTTAAATCTCGGGGCCAGCTGTCCCACCCATTAGAGGTGCCTACAAGCCAGCGAGGAGATTAGTCACTGCGGTCGGCGGTGGACACTCCGGTCATGGACCAAAAAAAAAAAAATAAATATCCAACAATTATTATTGAGGTAAACAACCCTAATAATGCTTCTGAATGCATGATATTAGTTATTATATACACAATCTTTCTCACAATGACGATAAAAATTGGCAAAACTTTTTGTCTGAAACTATAGTAAAGTATTTAATGATAAAATTTAGAAATTGCAAACTTTGGTTGTTATTGGTTGATGAATAAAAATGTATTAAATTAATTGTTTAATAATTGATTAATATATTAGACAAATAAATAAATGTATGTCTTTTTAATTTTTTACCTTTTACACTTTTTTACCATCAAGGGAGTAGAATTTTGAAAAGGTTATACTAACAAGTGTCCTAACTCCTAAGGGCATTGTTTAACTATTTTAAAATAAGTAAATCAACGTTAAAAACTTAAGTTCAACATTTCTTAATATATTAAATGTATTATTTTCTAAAATACAGAGTAGAATTATGTATTTTGTTTGCTTAACCAATGTTCTTAGAACTTCTAAAAAAATTTCATTTTGAAATAATCTTTGTTTTGCCTCAGTCCTCTGCCCTATGCTTGAGAGGACCCAAAGAGACCCTTTTGCTGGTTTTGCAAAGTGATCCTCGATCTTAATCGTTACAAAATTGTTTTAGACTATTGCACATAGATTAAAAAAAATAAGTAAATGATGTAAAAATTTTGTATATTTTGATCTCTCATTTAATAATAAGAGATATAGTAATAATAAATATATGAAGATTATATTGAAGAGAAATGAAAAAATAGGTGGTGAAAAAGAGAATGCAATAGATAAGGATATAGTAATTAGAAAAAGAAATATAAATAATTATTGGATTTCTAAAAGATCATAACTTATGAAACAAGATAAAATATCTAAATGAACATAACTTATGGGATGAGAGAAGTATTTGATTGCCTTGATTGTGTGAAGTATACGCTACCACGGCTTCAAAAGCAAATAATCTTCCATATTAATGATGAAAAGTCGGCAACAATGATGTCTCAACAGTTGTTGCATCGTCTAGTGTAAATGTGCACTCAGGGTGGCTGGTTGCATTTGCATTTAAGAGGAGCCACCCATATGACAGTGTCATTGTGCTTAAAGATATATGAAAAGTCTATGGTAGTAGTAACATATTGTCATGATGCCCACAAGAATAATAAATGTGCATTATTACTTACTAAAAAACGCAGCTATAAGTTCAATTGTGGGCAACTGTGAAACATGTTGCAGTATGACTATGAAGGTTACAAGTTGTACACGAGTAGAGTTTTATGTCATAATTAACGAGATTGGTCCACATGCAGAGGGTATCAAACCCTTTATAAATTAAGGGGTTCTGAAGTATTCACCGTAAATAATATATATATGAATGTTCACCAATTAATCAAAATGAAAAACTTAGTTATCGTTGTACTCTCTTCGGTCCTATTTATAAAACTTTTTTGAGGTTTTTATTTTGGTCCTATTTACAAGACCCATTTTCAATTTTCAATAGCATTTAATTATTTCTTTCCACTAATGCCCCTATAAAGTCAACACTTTTTAGAGTTCCAATAATAATTATAGGGGTAGTTTTGAAAAAGTATATCAAATTTCCACATTTCCAATGCCACTAACAAATTTATCCATTCTCTTTGGTGGGAGTGAAAAACCCCAAAAAGATTATACATTTTTAAGCACATGAAGTGTGAAAAAAAAAAAGAACTCTGCAATGCAAGACACGAAGGATTATACATTTGAAAAATTAAAGACAAACTAGTTTTTAAAATGAATGAATATCAAACTTTTACCTCATCCACCAGAAGAGGGATAAAAATTGTGAGCATCTTAGCATAAGCATCAAAGACTATAGAAGTGTCAGAAGCATTTGCATACGTCGATGGTGGCTTCGAGAGTCGAAGAGAGAGAGAGAGGGCTCGGGATTCGCAACGTCTAAGAGAGAGAAGGCTCGCGAGTGGTTCCCTGAGAGAGAAGTCTAGCGGGAATGAGAAACAGTGGAGGGATCGGAGCCCGCGAGAGAAAGGAACGACAAGCAAGAGAAAGAGGAAAAGGAGCGACCGATTTTGATGGAGGTGGGTGGCGGCTCAGCCACGAGGACAAGGAAGAAGGAGAAACGAGAGAGAATGGAATGAAGGAAGAAGAAGAAGTATAGGCCGATTTTTTTTTTATGATAAACGGGGCCCAAGGCCCAAACACTTAGGGAACTTTAGACTTAGTGTATTCTAGGGTTAGGTTTTTTTTATATATATATATTGGGTTAGGTTTTAAAATAAATATAAATAATAATTTTTTTATCATTGTGTAGTTTTTTTTAAATATATTTTCTTTTTATATAATTTAGATATTGAAATTTTATGTCCCCCAAAAATTTTTCATTATTTTTAATTTTTTTTATTTAACTTATGCTCTTTAACCTGTACACACGACATGAGAAATTACACTAGTTAAATAATAAACGAGGATAGTTTAACAAAAAAATCATCTTCAACAATGCTTAAATAACATTTTTGTAGTAGTGACATTTTAACTAACGGAATAATGCTTAAATGACAAAATAAATAATGGCCTTAAATAACAATTTTGTAGTAATGACATCAAAGTATAGAAAATTAGAAAGGGATTACAATCAAAAACCATCACTTTCCTTTGTTTCGGCTAATGGCATCATGCATCTTCATTGAAACAAACTCCTTTGGTGAACTTGCACATGATTAGGTTTCCTTTTGCTCCTATGCCTCTTTCTTTTTTGTCTCTCTCTGTTTTTGCATTTATGCTCAATTTTTAGTGTCTTGAGTTTTGCATTTCTGCTCTCAAGTTATCTCATGTATGTGTGTATATATATATATATACATATATATATATATATATATACTGGTTGAACTGGAACCAGTTTTACCAGTTTAATCTGGATCAACTCGTTTTAGGTTACTGCTTCCTGCTTGTTATGGATTCAACCAGGTTTGTTATTATGGCAGTCAGAACGGAGGACGTGGTTTTGGTGGTTAACGAAGTTGCATTAGTTGTCAGGTGGTGGTGAACGGTGGACATGGTGGTGGATGTTGGGGGCAAAATGGTTAGGGTAGGGTTTAGGTTAAAGTTATTCCCAATGGTGACAGTGGTTAGGGTTTAATTTGTGAAAGTAATCATGTTATTATGGATTTAATTCGGGCAGAGATATTATACTTATGATTTAGGGTGAAAATATATATATATATATATATATATATATATGTGTGTGTGTGTGTGTGTATACACAACTAGAAACAACAAATATTAAAAAAATAATATTTATTACATTAAAATGCATACCTAGTGGCAGATTTGTGAGAAAAATATTCCATCGCAAACGATTTGATAGCATAAAGGAATTTGTGGCGACGGATTTGCGAGAGAAACATGCTCTCGCCAACTTTATTGTCTTATAAATGTATTTGTAGCGACGGCATTGCGAGGAAACTATTCCCTCGCCAACAATTTGGAAGTTTAAAGGAATTCGTGGCGACCGGCTTGCGACAGAAACATTCCCTCGCAAACTACCTAGTGACAAATTTGCGAGGAAAATGTCCCTCGCCGAAATTGCTTAAAATAATCTCTCGCTAATTTGTTGCAATTCTGTTGTCAAATGTTGTTTAAAGGAATTTGTGGCTACTAGCTTGCGACGGAAACATGCCATCGCAAACTACCTAGCAACGAATTTGCGAGGAAAATGTCTATGGCCAAAATTACTTAAAATAATCTCTCGCTAATTTGTCGCAAATCCGTCGCAAAATGATTATTATTTTCACGTCCTCAAACGTTCATCTCTTTGCGAGGGAATTCGCTTTTACTCGCTAAACCATCGCATGTTCCTCGCTAATTAGTGACCGATTAGCGACGAAAAGTTGCCCTCGCTAAAATCCCTCGCTATTTTGAGTCTTTTTGCAGTGATTATTCCTAAAATATTCTTAAAAAGTAGTAATTTCATTTAATTTTTGTTTCTTACTTAATGCAACTTTTTTTAAGTAGCTATATTTTTTTTTATGAATTTAAGAAAATTAAATACAATTAACTAATTTTTTTAATAAGTATGATTTTTGTTATTGTTTCTTATAATGTAGACCAAAAACTATATAAATGTTCAGCTGTGAATAAAATATGAAAAATTAAGTTATTTTAGTTTTATTACTTAGATTTTAGATGAACGGATATTTAGCCTTTTGATTTATATTTAGGCTTAATTATGTCACAAGTTTTTGAAGTTTGGGTACTTTTGTCAGATATCTATTCTTATTTTTTCAATGTCTGACTCCCCAAAATTACTTCTGGGTTTGTCATATACCCCTTTTACCAATTTTGACCAATTTTGCTGACATGTAATATCGAAATCCCGGTTAAACGCAGGAGTTTAGGCACGTGGTGCTCCGTGAAAGAAGATCATGTTTTCTTTAAATTAAAAAATAAAAAACTTAATATTTTTATATTTTTAGTTAAATAAAAACAAAGAAAAAAAGATTGAAGAGAGAGCGTTTTCACCTATGTAACCTCACGGAAACGGGGCACCACATGACCAACCTCTTGCGTCTGACCAGGATTCCGATGTTACATGTTAGCAAAATTGACCATAATTGATAATAAGGGTATATGACAAACCCAGAAGTAACTTCGGAGAGTTAGAAATTGAAAAAATAAAAATAAAAATATCTGACAAGAATATCCCAAACTTTAGGAACAGATGAAATAATTGAAACTTATATTTACACTGTGTGTACCCTGTTCGTGTGACTCTGTTGTGCCTTGCGTTGATATCAAGTTGCCATTTAAGTAGGTGTGTTTTGGCGTTTCTTGTATAAGGGACCAAGGTGTTTTGGTGTACTCACTCCGATGAATTTTATTTCTGATTGAAAAAAGAGTTTAGAAATATATACACATAGATTATGATATTTGTTATTTTCAAGTTAAAAAAATTAAACAAAAGAATTTAGATGACAAATATCAAGATCTGTAAGTTTATTATGAGTATGTCACTTTATGTAGGTCTCTCAATCATTGTTTTGTAATTTTAGCAGCTAAAATTATTCATGGATTTATAAATTTAAGAGTGTATTAATTAATTTTTTTTAACTTTAACTTTGTTTTTAAATGTTTTGAAATGTGTGATAGTTAATATAGTGTAAGGATAATATAGTAAAATTTGCTTTATTCTTTTCTTAAAAATTGAAATATTATAACTTTTTTAATCCACGTGAAATTTCTAAAGTTACAGATAAATTAAAATAAAAGGAGTATAGTTCTTCTAGTGTTATTTATAGGTCATATTTAATCATATTGTATGAATTAAGAATAGTTACTCTTTTTTAAATTTTAAAAAATATCTTAATATTGCAATTTTAATCTCTTAACTTGCATAAAAAATTTCACAAATATACTTCATCCATTCTAATTTATCTATTGTTTTAGGAGTTTCGCACGAATTAAAAAAAAACAATTAATGCTTCAATTTACAAAAGAAATATTAGATAATTAATGTAGTGTCTAAGACCTGTCCTTAGCTCAAGGATATAGGAAGATCTAAGAGCTAGAGGGTGATCTGACGTTACTGTGTGATTTCTTTGGTATTCTAGATATCCAGTTGGGATAGTTAGGGTTTCCCTAATCACTGGTGTGTGCAAATGTGCAATTAGGGAGTGGGAGAACGTACCTGAGCCCCTTGCTGGAGACAGCTATTTATAGGGGTGACATTGTACCTTATGGGTCTGTACGGAGGTCCAGCAAGGCAGCTGAGGTGTCCCATTTAGAATAAGGGATGAGTCATTCATCTTTATCCTGTATAAGAGGGTCTTATCCCTGTGGCAAGTTAGATCCACGCGCCCTAGCTCGGGCTCTTATGGGGTAGATCCCATGTGGTCGGTCCAAGGTCGCCAAGGGGGGTCCCTGAATAGATGCTCGGCCTGAATAGGCACGGTCTGTATAATCAGATTATTCAGGTCGGCTGGGCATCGCAAGGGCAGGACCGAGGGTCGGTCCACCACAATTATATTATAATATTATCACGTTACATTAATTATTACTCATTTATCATATTTTAACGTGTTAAATGCAAAGTTAAAGTTAGAAAAAATTAATTAACACACCCTCAAATCCCTAAAGCAACAAATAATTTGGAATAACTTAAAAAAATAAAGTGATAGATTAAATGGAACGAAAAGAATATTTTTAGATTAATAAACAAATGACAAATTAAATAAGATAAAATAGTAATAAAGGTTTTTTTACAAAATACAAAGTGACCTATTTTATAAATAGGACGATCAAAGAATCTTCTAAAGTGTGACTTATAAATTGGACAGAAGAGAGTAGTAGTTTTGCGATAAAAAAAGAAAAACTTAGTACTTCTCACGATTTAAAATTCTCCTTGCGTTTCATATGTAGTGTGTTTTAAGGTTATGCACGAGTTTTAAGAAATTGTTAAATGATGTAAGGATTTGTTGTATTTTGACTATAATGATCCAGTATAATCATTATTCAAGAGAGATCAGAGAAAGGTATTGGAAGCGAAAAAGAGAGTGTAATAAATAGGAGTGTGTTTGGAAAAATAGCATTAATTATGTATTGAGTTTATAAAACAACAAGACTTATGAAACATGGTATAAATGCTAAAACAACATTACATATGAAACGGAGGGAGTATAAGAAAAAGTCGATTAACCTTCTTAAATATTATTTCATTTTCATTGCTACTTTCTTAAAACATTTATAGAAAATGGTTATCTCATTTAACTTTTACTTCATTCTTAATGCTACTTTCACAAAACACCTTTATTATTATTTTTTTAATAAATTTGAGAAAATTAAATACTTCATCCGTCTCTAAATATAAGATCCTTTTGAGACTTCTATTTCGTCCCTACTAATAAGACTATATACCGATTATCAATGATAATTAATTACTTCTTTCCACAAACACCCACATTTACTCTATACTTTTTAGATTCTCAATAATATTAATAAGGAGATATTGCACTCACCTCCCATGAGGTTTGCACTAATGACACAAACCCCCCATCTAGTTTGAGAAATAACACTTACCTCCTCTCCTTAGCAATTAGCATTGCACTTACATCATCTCCTTGTAATAAATAGTTAGGTTATCAATGAAAATGATATGCTTAGGATTAAAAAAGACTTTTATTCTCTCAAGTGATATTTCATACAAATTTTAAGTGTGTTTGATGCACTTTTTTACAATAATATGATAAAATTAATTTTTTTACAAGAAAATGTAATGAGCAACCAAGTCACTTTTGCAAGCCAATTTGAGGCTACCAAAAATTGTGTCAAGTAGTGGGATTTAGAGTGCATATACGCTAGGTAATTATTTGTGGGGCTAACTTGCTTATTATAGCCAATATTATTTTTTTAACACTTTCATGATTAATCACAATCTATGGTGAATATAAATTCATTATGAATATAATATGATATAATATGTTTTAATTTTGTTATTGTTCCTATAATATATGAATATGAATATAACATATTTATTCTTTATATAGAGTTTGTATACTAATAATGATGTTAAATTTTCTGCATTATTCTAAGATCATTTGTATACAAGAATATGTGCTTTAGTAAAAAAAAAATATCATAAAAGATTATTATATTTTCATGTAAAAAAAATATTTAAAAAAAATAATTTTATCGTATTATTATTATTATAAAGAAAACAATGCATCAAATACACTTGAAATTCGTATGAGGCGCCACCTGAGTCCTCTTAGGGTATAAATGTACTTTTTAATTCTAAGCATAATATTTTCATTAATAAACTAATCATTTATTACAAGGAAGGGGTGTAACTGCAATGTTGATTTCTAAGGAGGGGAGGTGAGTGTTATTTTTCAAATTAGAGGAGGTGTCTATGTCATTAGTGCAATCCTCAGGGGAGGGGAAGTGATGAGTGCAATTTCCCCTTAATAAAGGCAGTTTTGAAAATACATATCAAATGTTCATATTTTCAATACATTAACTAAATTGTCCAACTTTCTTAATAGACATGAAATCTACCAAAAATGTCTTATATTTAGAGACATAAGGAGTATAATAAATTAACCTCTTTAATAAACGTAATTTTAATTATTTTTCTTATATTATACTGTACTTTGGAGGGAGTACTTGTTTAAGAAGAGGGTTGTACTGCAAACTAATTTGTATTCAGTACTCCTTCACAGTAAGAAATATTGGTATTACCAAAGGTAATGATCAAAATTCATCAGAAATGCCACTTTTTCGATGGATTTTTTGACGAACAAAAACCGTAGATAAATTTTGAACTGTCGAAAATACCGATGGATTTTTCCTTCGGTAACTAATTTATTCTTGACAGAAAATCCGAGCTACAAGTTGCAAAACAAATACCGATGGAAAAAACCGTAGGAAAATATGATTTTTTCGAAAAAAAAAATTAAATAAAATTACAACTAATAAGTCAGATACGATCATCACATGTGTGTGTCTATATATATATATATCATATTAAAGAAATAAATTAAAGTACATCAATTAGTAACTATGAAACTAATAGGCTTAATTGCAACTTTTGGTCCCCCAATTTTGTTAATTTAACGAATTCAGTCCCTCTATTTTTAATTTGGTGAATTTAGTCCTTTAATTGTCGTTTTTTGACTATTTTAGTCCTTTCGTGTCTAACAAAATTGCTTAGGTGTTGACACATATTCTTCTATTAAACACAAAAGGACTAAGATCGTCACAAATTGATAATTGAAAGACTAAATTCACCAAATTAAAAATAGAGGGATTAAATTCGTCAAATTGAGAAAATTGGGATAAAAATGCAATTAAGCAAACTAATAGTATAAGCAATACATTGTCCATTATTGTCCCTTATACTTTGAAGGCAACTTCCATTATCCCTTCGCACCCTCGGAAGATTCAAGCAGCTTCCTTGATGGTGGCCTATAATCTTCATCATCATCATAGTCAACCAATCCACGAGACTCAGAACTGAAAATCAAGATGAACACATTACACGTTACTTCACAGTATATGGACTTCAAAAAAATTGAACTAACAAAATACAATGAAATATAAGTCTACCTTGACTGCGAATAACTTGCAGCAACTCCGTTGGATATAGGTTGTTGCTGTCCTTTCTGATTAGGCAGAACATTAGCAGAGGCTATATCCTCCTCATCACTCATCAAATTACTAACAAAGCTGAACAAAAAAAAAGGGAGCCCAAAAAAAGTATCCAAACTACTCTCTGACTTAGATAACAAAGCCAAATGGCATATATATATATATATATATATATATATATATATATATATATGTTTGTCTTTATTAAATATATCTTGGTTTACTTAGATAGTTGAGAAAAATGAATGATTATAGGAAGAGAAAGAGTATAATGAAAAAAACACAATTAATATATTAAAAATATAAGAAATAATTATATTTTTTGGGTGTATTTTGTTAAAAATAAGACAAATAAATAAAAACAAATACAATATTTTTCCTCTTTCTGTTGCCTCGTGTGCTATGTCCAAAGCATTTCTAAATTTTAATTATTTTGCTGTATGTAACCGATTTCCAGTCAAAAATAATAACCATTAATGTACTACGGCATCAAAATCAATGGCTAAAAATATAGAAAAAAAGAGTGGATAGATCCACTCTTTAAAAAGAAGGACCATAAAACTTAACAGCTTGGGAAGTCTGACAAAGCTAGAGGGCAAACTTGGCAAGAAATGATGAAAATCCACCAGAGAAGAGAGAGGAGAGAGGAAAATCCACAAGGAATTCAGAGATTAGCAACTCACAAGCCAGATTTTGATTTCCCCTAAAAAATGCAAACAGATAAAAAAAAAAAAAAAAGAAAGAAAACCAAAATCAATCATCCCACGATATTCTAATTCCTCCAACCTTTCTATTTTCAGAATTAAAAACATAAGCTGTATAAGTACAAAACAATAATAGCAAATCATCATTCATCACCCACCTATTAGTTCATCCCGGCATAATATTAAGTGAACATGACGGGCATATTTTGTCAAATACAGTATAAAGCTTCCTCTATAAAGAGGTGATGCTCCACCACAATTTGCACAAGCAATAACTCCTTGGCTCCAGAATTCATCTTCTCGGGGAAGTCCAAGTCTTTTTGTATGTAGTTGCTCCAGTAGCAACTAAGACAGAATGGCACTTAACATGAATAATAATATAATCAGGAACGCCTTATGTAACTACTACACCAGCAACTCTTCTTCGAAAGAACACAATAATGAGATAGATATTAAACGACTTATTAGTCATCTTGGTCCTGAGAATATCATCTATCATTGGTCATTTTCAGCTGAATTAAGAAAACCAGCTTTTTTATCAATCCCAATGGATCCTAATTGCATACTAATACTTATAAACTTGTAAACACATAAGAAAACCAGTGTATAACAAATATCTACATGTCATTTCTATCTTTCTTCTTTTAAAATAATAATCAAATACTTATGTTAAGGGGAAATACTTTTAATCATACAGAACTTATGATATTTCAAAACATATTTGGAATTATCTTTAACAAAACACATTGTTTGAATAAAACCAATAAATGGAAAATTGGTGAGTGTTACATTATCTCCTACTTATAAGAATTTTATCCTCGAAATTCGTGTTGTATTACTAATCATAATTAGAAATCATTCTTTGTATTTTTCAAGAACCAAAACTCTTTTTAAAAAAGATAACTCAAAACAAAATACTTAATCATTTCAATAATAGGGAGCAAGGTCCCGCTCACTTATTGTCAAAACATTCAAATCTTCTAAAAGTCTAAAATCATTTTAGCAAATTACAAAGAAGATTTGTGATTAATGATTATGCAAATTCATATTCTTTTTTTTGCTTTTTATGGTATCTCTTATTGAAGTTCAAATTGAATACTAAAAATATGAATTTATTGATGAGAAATTGTATTTGAAATGTAACACCTCAACTACTTGTGAAAGTTGTATAGATTTAGAAAATCAAGTTGAGGACATGGCTTTCAAAAGTACACATTCCATGTTTGTCAATAACAATAGTTTTCTTTACGGAACATCTGTTATACTTATTGACAAGCATGACTTGGATTGTCATCAAGAAAAATCCAAGATTCTCAATATTTATAGTCATAAAACAAAGGCATCATTTAATTCCATAGTTTGCAATTATTGTTTCCATCATTTAATCTAGAACTAACCCTCAAGGATCCACTACAAAAAAAAAACCTTTATTGCAACGAAAAACCAAAAATCGTTGCAAAAAAACATTTTCTGCAACGACCAAAGTCGTTGTTGGTAAAGTCGTTGCAAAAGGGTACAACAGTCGTTGCTGTTAAAAAACGCTTTCTGCAACGACAAGTGTCATTGCACAAAAGTTGTCGTTGCAAAACATCAACCGCCAAAACAAAGTTAGGTGTTTTGCAACGGCAAATGTCGTTGTCAAACACCTAATGCTTTTGAAACGACAAAGTCGTTGCTAAACTCCTTATTAGTTTTGCAATGACAATATCGTTGCCAAACACCCATAGCGGTTGAAACGACAAAGTCGTTGCTAAACTCCAAATTTCGTTGCCAAAATCTAGACCTTTTGCAACGACAAAGTCGTTGCCAAACACATACAACTTTTATATGATAATTTCCTGTAAATAGGATTCTGTATTGGTTCAAATCAAATGAATTGTCGCTGTAATAGACTAATTTTTGTTCAGTTATTAATCCGAAATATAGATGTTTTAATTATACGATCTTATCCATTTATTATCACTATTTAAGTTGTCGAATAATAATAAAACAATATCACCAATATAGTACATAATAATTTGATAAAGCTAATTTATGTAGCTTCAATAACATTAAGCCACAATTACCATTGATTAAAACATCAAAAATAAGAAGAGATAACGTAGCATAATCTTACTTGTAATTAAACCAAAATAATGTTTCAAAACTCATTACAATAATCAAGTTTTTGACATAAACTACCAAAAATTCTTATAATACTCTCCCATAAGCAAAAAAGGTAGACGCATCTCAAGTCTTCAACCCATCTTGATATATATGGTTAATGTTGATGCCTTTTCAAAAACATTCAACCTGTAACACATCATAAAAACAAATAAAAAGGTGATTAGTCAAATTAATGTGAATTATATACTAACACTTGTCCAAATATCAGTACCAAGATACTTAAAACACAATGGTTTGACTATTGTATCATGATGGAATTTCTATATTTAAACACCAGTAAAACAAATGTATTTCATAATAGCAAACTTCAAGGTATAAAACAAAGCCAGAGAATCCAAGAAATACTCCATGTTGAAAATGATATATAATAAGCTTAAAATATGAGCAATTACCTCTTTGAGCAGCAAACATCTCAAACATTTGTTGTTTGAGAGCATCCATGGCCCCTAGTAGTTCTTGTTTATCTTGTTCTCTGACCACTTCCAACTCCTTTATCTTTTGCGCTTGTTCTTTGATTATTTCATTTTGCTTCTGAAATTCCTGTTGTTGTCGAAGTTGATGTTGTCCTTTAGCATATCCACGTAATGCTGTCCCTTTTCCGTGAACATATCCCGACCTAGGCTTCAAAACTTCCAGCAATACCTCATCTTGTATCATTTCATCACCACTGTGTGTCGACCACATTTTTCAATTCATCATATCATTGTTGCAATCAAGATTAAATGTTAAATCATCATATTATTAATGTCTAAAAAGAACTATTATGTATGCTATTATTATCTTAAAAATCATACATGTATTTTCTTTGAGCGTTCTTGATCAGCCCATTCCAACACCCCATCATCATTCTGTCGTGTATGCTCAGCAAGCCAGATTACATCAGCATGTGGCTTCACATTTTTGTTTATAATTTTCTAACATATTTTAAAAAAAGATATATTAAAACCATATTCAAACTAAAATTCAGCAAAGGATAAATTTCATGCTCATCTTACCAACTAATCTTCAAATTCAGCAAAGGATTTAGGTCCTGTTGTGTGGATACATCTGTTATCGGAACGACGGTTTTTGGAGTTCCTTTCACTAATTTTCTATGTACCAATTAAAAAAAAATATTAGAGTGCAATAACATGTATTGAAAAATGTCAATTGAATAACTAGTATAAAGAATCACCTTAAATTCATCCGACCCGAAACATCTGACACAATACTCCCATTGATCTTGAGGTAAATCGAGAGGAGGATTTCTCAAACGCTCTTCATCAGAAGTCATGCTTTTATAATATTGGTGTAAGCGAGATTTCCACAATCTGTACAAGCGTTGCATAGTATCAACTACAAAACCTTGCATCTTCATCCTACAAGTATCTTCCGCAACAGTAAATTTCTCCTAAAAAGAGTAAAACCATGATTAAAATTTAAAACTAATCAAGCATATATATTATCATCATCTAAAGAATTAATATTACCTTTATTTCTTTCCACATAATATCACCAGCCAAAGAACATGCTTGTTTCCAACTATCACATTCAATGGTGCTTTCGTTCTCACTACACGACCACACTCGTTCACCATGTCTAGCATTTTCACCAATCGCTCGATCAATCTCAGGGGGAATAGTTATATTCAATTTTGAATTTTTTCCTTTAATTTTCATATCCACTACATAGCTCTTGTATTTTCCCCTTTGTCCTTGGCTCTTTTTTTGACTTGAGGCTAATATCAACAGACAAAATAAGTGTCGAATGTTATTAAGATAGCCTAAACACAAGACAAATGCAACAATTAATGTTGCCTTGCAGAATAGCTGCTTGATCTCGAATCTCTTTACATGTTCAGCAAGGAAAACTCATGGAAAAACATCTAATATGACAAAAGCTCTTTACATTAAGTATCTAAACCTGAAGCTTTGGAATATAACAAAAGCTCTTATATGCAATACCATATCCACAGGTTCAAGATCAACATTATTGGGTACAATTTTGTTGTCATCCTAGCTTAGAACAAATGAATAACAAAGAGTTGATAATGTAGTGTTTACCTTCACGGCTTCACCATTACCTCCATTGGCAACAAAGTGTGCGGAACCATGACCACTTACTCTCCTTGACCCATTTTGATTCTCAAGATCAACATTTCCAAGAGTGTTAGCATGTTCTTCTATTGGACGTTTAGTGATTGCATCATTAGCTTCCAAAGCCTTAGTAAGTTTTCCAACTAGCTTGCTCATTCTTTTCCTCTTGCGTAATTTACTAGCCATATCTATTAGAGGAGACATAATAAATAATAGATAACAATTTTAAAACAACTATTTAATTGTTAAGTATATCCACTATGAAAACAACTATTTAATTCCTTTACTATTTACCTTCGTTGAATTGGGGAATCCCTCTGATGATTCATTGTATGGTATTGCATTCATGAATTCAAGATCATCTTGAACCGAATTTGAGGACCTTACACTTTTTCCACCATTTTCCGGTTTCTCCTAGAGCATCAATATTTTCAAAATGGTGAAAATCATTTGTATTAATTACCTTCATTTCCTCTAACTAATTAAAATCAAATAATAAGAATTGAGCGAGTCAAGGTGTTAATAACATTTTTCCTCTGCTCACCGGCATGTGGTCACCTTCACCATATTGAGATAAAATTTGATTAGTTATTTATAAAGAAAAGCAGTGGCATGGGAAAAAGGAAATTGAGTAGTCAAGGTGTTGATAACATTTTACCTCTGCCTACCGTCACGGGGTCACCTTCACCATATTGAGGATCAAGTCCAGCAGACCGGATCTTCTTTTGAACCAAATTTGAGGAGCTCCCATGATTCCTAACCACATTAGAATTACCTCCAGTACCTAGTTCTATTTGAGCTGAAATTAGCTTAGTTAGACATACAAAAAAGCAGTGGCATAGGAAAAAATAAATTGAGTAGTCAAGGTGTTGGAAACACTTTACCTCTGCCTATTGTCATGAGGTCACCTTCACCATATTGAGGATCAAGTCCTGCAGACCGGATCTTCTTTTGAACCAAATTTGAGGAGCTCCCATGATTCCTAACCACATTAGAATCACCTCCAATTCCTATGTCCACTTGAGATAAAATTTGATTAGTTATATATACAGCAAAGCAGTGGCATAGGAAAAAGGAAATTGAGTAGTCAAGGTGTTGAAAACATTTTACCTCTGCCTACCGTCATGGGGTCACCTTTACCATAATGAGGATCAAGTCCAGCAGACCGGATCTTCTTTTGAACCAAATTTGAGGAGCTCCCATGATTCCTAACCACATTAGAATTACCTCCAATTCCTATGTCCACTAGAGATCAAATTTGATTAGTTATATATACAGCAAAGCAGTGGCATAGGAAAAAGGAAATTGAGTAGTCAAAGTGTTGAAAACATTTTACCTCTGCCTACCGTCATGGGGTCACCTTCACCATAATAATGAGGATTAAGTCCAGCAGACCGGATCTGCTTTTGAACCAAATTTGAGGAGCTCCCATGATTTCTAACCACATTAGAATTACCTCCAATTCCTATGTCCACTAGAGATCAAATTTGATTAGTTATATATACAGCAAAGCAGTGGCATAGGAAAAAGGAAATTGAGTAGTCAAGGTGTTGAAAACATTTTACCTCTGCCTACCGTCATGGGGTCTCCTTCACCATATTGAGGATCAAGTCCAGCAGACCAGATATTCTTTTGAACCAAATTTGAGGAACTCCCATGATTCCTAACCACATTAGAATTACCTCGAGTACCTAGTGCTATTTGAGTGTAAATTAGCTTAGTTAGACATACAAAAAAGCAGTGGCATAGGAAAAAAGAAATTGAGTAGTCAAGGTGTTGAAAACATTTTACCTTTGCCTACTGTCATGAGGTCACCTTCACCATATTGAGGATTAAGTCCAACAGACCGGATCTTCTTTTGAACCAAATTTGAGGAGCTCCCATGATTAATAACTACATTAGAATTACCTCCAATTCCTAGTTCTCCTTGGACTGAAATATGATCACCTTCACCATGTTGAGGATCAACTCTAGCTGAACGGAGATTCATTTGATTCTTTATATGATTACCCTCATTTTCTATGCCTATCAAAGATTAAAACTCGAGTGGTTACATTCAAAAAATAATAAAATTAAGAGAAGAAGAAGTGAACAGAAAACACATGTGGACATAGCTTTACCTTTTCCAAACATAACATGATCACCTTCTACCATAAGAGGGTCAAACCCAATAGATTGAGATTTTTTTGCAAGCAAATTTGAAGATCATACCCCACTGCCATTATCTCCACTTCCTACACCAATAAGGAAAGTGTTAAAACATAGCCAAAAAAAAGGAAGAAAAATGATATGAGCTGAGATCTTTAATATTTACCTTTGCCATCTGTCAATTGATAATTCACATAACGATTCCCAATATTTTTAGCCGCTCCCCTCCCAACCATCTTGCAATTATTACGTCCTTGAATGTCCCTAAAATGTTTCCTGCTCATTTTAACCAAGATATAAACACAATACACGCATTTCAAATAATGTTTATCCACACGTTATAAAGAATAACTTATACCAAGAAATTAACTATAAAGAGTAAAGAGAACATAACATATGCCAACAAATTAAATAGTTCCAATACATGTAAGTATAAATTTTGTTTGAAAACAAAACATAAAAACACAAGCATATCATAAATATAATTCCCCTATATTTCTTCTTCCAGAATCTAGCTATTCTTCTTTGAATCCTCAAACACTTTCATCGTTTATGAAATCGTCATCCAATTGCCGTTCTTCTTTCTCCTTCTCTGCCTCTTTCACCAAATTGACAACACTAGCTTCGTCTTCCACCACAAAAGCATCTGTTGCTAGATTGTTGATCAAAATATCATGTAATGGAACCTGTTCCATAGAATAGTATTCAGCATCCACCTCCACTTGTTGATATGCATCCACATCCAAAAGTTCATCAATATCAGCTTCATCTATAACACCCTTGATTGGCACATTGTAAAGATCTCTAGGTTGAGTCTATATAGCATATTTCCAATCCACATTTTTGGGATCTTGTACATAAAACACTTGTTCTACCTATTATTGTAGAACAAAAAGCTCCTCTGTTAACAGAGATCTTGTTTTATTAATGCTTACCAAACCATATTCATCTACCTTGTACCCTCTACCATGGTGTCGAACATCAAACCAATCACATTTAAAAACAAAAACACGATTTCCACCAGGATATTGCAATTCAAATATGTCACTCAACACACCATAATACTCTTTGTCAGTAGAGTAGTCATCCCCTCGTACCATAACTCCATTATTTTGGGTTTTCTTACTTGCACACCGATCTTTGGTATGGAATCTAAAACCATTCACTATATATCCAGTATAACGTCGCACAACCCTAGAAGGATAACAAACTAAGTTATAAACATCATCGCCAACACCACCTTCTTCATGCATTTTGCGCACCTATATATATATTCACAAAAAATTATGAAGAACGTATAAAGGACATAATTTAGACTTCCACAAAAATATAACGAAATGCTACATATTAATTGGAAAAAGTAAATTGCCACATCAAAGCACTTACACGCTCATGATTATACTCTTTATATGTTGTACTCATGACATGTTGCATTAAACATATCTTGTTAATAAAGTCATGCATGGGCATGTTTGATATCGCATGAATTTCCTACTTGAAGCATGTTATTGTCATTGTAATTAGTGCATCTAAATACATGTTCCTTCATGTTTTATATTCATGGTATCATTGATACTTGTGAAGATCAATGTGATTAATCCTTAAGGATCCAAACATGTTGGATACTAAAAGAAAGGCTTTTAATCAATTTTGCAAGTACTACTGCAAGTACCAGCTATGCAAATAGACTCAAATGAAAAGGTATCAAAGGAGGACATGATTATACTCAAGTACTTGAATGTGATACTGGGATATCAAGATGATGCCTTGAGATGGAAGACAGTTTTTCAACTTGAAGTAATTAAATAAAAAGATGTGATTCTTCGAAAAAAAAGTGCAACATGTTGAATACAAGTGGAACTTTCTTCAAAATGCATATTAATGAAATTCAAAAAGGAAGGAAATCCATTAGCAAACAATTTTCATATATAGGGAAGCATCGTACTCTATAAGTATCGATACCTTTAACCTTTTTGTTATTATGAATTATCGTATGATTCTTATCTTTTAGATAAATGCTTAACAGGTCAAAAGTACATTATTCTTGTCATGGCACATAGGATTAATAGTATAAGCTTCTAAAGTTTTGATCATGTAGCATACTTTAAGCATTTAACTATTTTGATGATACATCTAGCTAATATCCCTTATGTAATGTATTTTGGAAAATTGTTTTAGAAAGGCAAAGAAAAGTATCCATTTGGAAAATATGCATTGATTTACATGTTTTGTCTCTATTCCATTTTGACAACATGTGCTTTACACATGGGGAGAAAAATATTGGGAATTTTTTTATCTCATTTTAATTCTTTTTGCTAATATCAAATACAGAGAGAAGAATTGAATAGAAAAATGTGTCCTTATTATGATATTTGAGAATATTTTTTTTATAATGATTTGTTGTCATCAAAAAGTGGGAGAATATGAAAATATGGATTTTTCCTATGTTTATTGTATTATGTTTTGATGATTACGAATCATGTTGTTGATGTAATATCTGTTGATCTGCATCGTCCTATACATTGAATGACTTGATGTCTCTACGTTGTCTTTCATTATTATTTCTTATTATCATTTATTACTGACTCGAGCATTGGAGATACTTTTTGCAAGATATAAGATGAAACTCTGTTTGATACTTAGAATTTCTCCACATCTTTTTGATGTTGTCAAAAGGAAGATAATAATCAGTGTTATATATCAACTTTTATATGCATCAATTCAAAGGGAACAATTATATGACCGTCTGCATGAATGTTATACTTTACTTATTTTCCTTGAATGCAATGTGTGAGGTAGAACTATATTATGTGCTTTGGTCATAACTTTTGTTTTACAAATGAGGTTAATTTATCATCATAAAAAATGGGAGTGTTAGAAAGTAATATATTCTAAAGTTTTTATGACAACAAATAAAGATCCAAAGAGTGGAAACATGCATTGATGACAATAAACAAAGCTACATGAAGGACCAAGCTCTTGCACTCATCTAGGAAAATAATGTAAGACATGATATTTATAAAAGCTCAAGCTAATATTTAAAGTACTAGGATATGGAGAAGAAAAAGCAAAAAGCTTTTTTAAAACTGTGATCCTGTAATTTTAGATGCAACAAACGATTTTAAACATTGTCTTAACTATTTGGACTGTGAAAATATATTTTTATAAAAATTAGCATGAATTAATCGATTAATTTCTTAGCTTGGAAGAATCGATTATTTTATTGCATCATACAAAATCTAGGAAGTCTTGAATCAATTACTTTTTCATTAGTTATGAATTACTATGGTTTAAAGTAATCGATTTAGTAATCAATTACTTTTTTTTTTGAAAAAATCAGAATAACGACTCTGGATCAATTGTATTATATTACTTGGATCATATTTTAATTTTATCTGATTGATTTTCTCAATAAAAGCACCCTGATAAATTTTGTAAGTCATTCACTTAATTCTCTTTTCCAAAAAGCTCTCATTCATGTATTTACTAATCCAAGTTTTTGGAAAACTCAGAGAAAAACTTTTCTTCTTCTTATCCATAGCCTTAATGTTCCTTAGTGCTTGAGCGTTATCATATACAATTGCTATAGGGCTTCAATTTATATTATCCACACTAGTAAGAGTGCTTCTCTATTATTAATCATTTTCTTATCGTCATTAGTGTAATAGGGTGAGACATCCTTTTGGTCTTGGTTAAGGTTTCTTTTGAACGGTGGGACACTGAGTATGTAGTTTGGCATCCTTAAAATTTAAGGAGAGACATCCCTAATAATAGAAGGTGTCACACCTTCATTAAAATAGGGTGAGACATCCTATTGTGTATTATTGAAGTCCTTTACGAAAGGTCAAATCAAATAGTTTGCAGGGCTCTTGGGTTTGTATTGGGGTTCGACACTTCAATTGATTTATACAACAAATTTGAAGCATGTTGTTGAGGGTATGGACGTAAGCCTTACTAGAACCTATAGGTGAACGCTGGACTAAATCAAGATAAAATTTTGGTTTGCATTTTTCAATAATAATCCCATTATCTCTTTATTTATCGTTGCATTATTTTTAGTATTATAATTATCGCTTACACAACTTTAAGGTTATCCTTATTTAAACATTCGTTTAACCGTGCATTAATTTTTTTATGCTTATTCATTAAATTGCTTCCGTGTAATCGTTTGCATGGTTATATGTTTTTCTGCTACAAATATTGTTTGTAATATTTGAAAAATGATTTAATTTTATGAATTGCAAGTATTTTTACAAACACCCAATTTACCCCCTCTTGGGTGATGACTTCCAATTTCAAAAATCAAGTCCACAAATAGCTCAAGAACAATTGCAAGATGCTATAAGTTCATCAATGACAATGGTTTTTCAAACACGGTTTTTGCTATGTTGGCACCTACGCTATCCGACATTGTTGACTCCCATGTAGGAAATATTGGGTAGTAAGCACCATTTCGAGGTGGAGGAGCCACAAATGATCATGAGGGTGATGTTATAGAATTATGTTGTTAGCTTGTTTAAAGACTGATTATAGGGTGATGGTGATGGTATTGAAAACTTGTTTTGAACTGAATTTGAGTTGCTGTTATAAAACTTGTTATAGCATAAATAGTTGTTAGTATTTTTCTCCGTGTTTTTATTTTGTGGGACAATTATATAATATAAAATGGGTTTAAACACACATATGAATGGTTGTGATTTAATCTTACAAAATATGATGGACGGCTCAGATAAATAATTATGGAAGACATCATTAATGATGCACTTTAGGAGGGAAATAATGATTAGGGGGAGGTTTTAGGAGGGAAATCAAATTTGCTCTCAAACTTCTCCTATTTCATATTATGTTGATGATTATGTTGATGATTTCGATGATATAAAAATTAAGTTTGTTAAGTAATGTCAATATACAAAGCTATTCTTGTTGAGGTTCTGGCAAGTGTACCAGATCGTACAAGTAATATAGACAATGAAGTCCGAGTATCGTACCCAAGGGAGTGATCGTTTAATTAATTCCACCTAATTAATACTACTTAGTGAACGAGACAAAGGATTTATGATTTTGTAAATAAAAACAGAAATTAAAATAAATGACTCTTTGACAAGGGGAAAAAGCGGGATGTAGTTTCGATGCAGGTTCATAAATATTCTATAATAAATTGATTTGTTTTCCTTGATTCTGAATTTGTTTTGCAAAGGTAGAAAACGCCTAATGTCTTAGCACGTCTCCGTATTTTAGATATTAATCTCCCAATGATGTCTCAAGGGAGCCTTAAAAACCTAACCCTTAATTAAGTTCAGTCAAAACTTCTTTTTATAAAATTACCCAATTCATAGAAAACATGTCTGTGCCTATGCAATTGAACTGTTTGATTAAATGACTAAATCCTAAATTCATATGTCTATTCATAAAGGATTTTCAAAAGTCATGAAACAGCTTCTTTCATGAGAAACAAATAAGAATAATCAAACACAGAATTCAATAACGGAAAACAAAATTAATTTATTACTAGAAATATTGAAAAGGTTCCATTCATCTACTCCTACATCCCAAGGATGGAATTAGTTCATACTTACAAGAGAAAACACAATAAACATGATAAAGATAATTACCATGAATCCTTGAGCTAACTCCGTGTTCTTCACAAAAACCTCCAATCCTTGTTCCTTCTCCAAGTCTCAAATCCTAATCTACTATTATTCTATGGAGTTGTATGAGTGTCTCTCCTCTCTCCCCCCTGAATGAATCATAATCCTCTTATTATATAGATAAAAACTAACCTAATTTCCAATCTAATGTGATAAGATAAAACTAATCCTAAATCTGAATATAATATGATAAGATCCTATTAGAATAAACTAATCTTTAAGAATCTTATCTACAAATAGAATTTATCATTAAAATCCAATTAAAATCCCGTATTTGTGTCTGGCAGCAACTTCGGCACTGATTTTGACCCCCAAGATGGACGAATTTGAGCAAAGCTATTTCTGGAAAAGTTGTAGATCTTTTCCTTAGCTTTAAAATGATATATAGATCGCCTCATTTGGATAAGCGTAGCTCAAGTTATGATCAAAACAGCGAATAGTGTCACTTTCTCGCATTTTGCGCGCCCAGGCGTGAGAATCCTGCGCCTGGGCGTGATGGCCTGCGCCTGAGCGTGATGGGCTGCGCCTGGGCGCACTACGGTCAACTTTTCTTCATTTTTTTCCTCTTTTTCTTCCCAAATCAAGTACCAAACTCTCATTCTTCATTCCTTTGCAAAAATCATTGTTTTAAGAGCTTAAATACCTGAAAACAAACTAAACACATCAAAAGGTTCTAGAAATCTTATAAAGACAAAATTCCATTGTTTTATTCCAATTTACTCAAGAAACAAGCCACTTACTATGTAAAAGGGAGGCAAAAAAGGTACAAAAACATCACATATTAGACCCCAATCAATTCTATAACAAGAGAACAATAAAAGATTTGCTTGAAATTGCATATATAAGAAATAATAGCTTTAGAATAACTACAGAATTGCAATGAAATTGCTACCGCATTGCCAACTACAAAATTGCTACTGAATAACTAGGAAAAAGAGGTACATAATAACTGTTGAATTGCTAGGAATTATTTGTTACCTAATATGCATAAGCTAGAAACTATATGTAACTTTGCTACCGAATGTAAAAATACTGGGTGCGAATCAACTATGGAATATTCCTAGCTGATTAGTTAGGGAAAGTGACATTTTTTTTTTCAAAAGTAATCAACTTATCAATTGCCATGTTGCAATGGATTAGCTTCAAACTTTTACTCCCTCTAGTTCTTAATATAGGATCCTCTTAAGAAATTTTATGTCCATCCAGGATGCACTAAAATTAATAGATTTTTGTATGTTGTTTTTGAAATACCCTTTTGTTAATTATTGGATATAATTTTTTATTTTATTTGATTGGTGTACCTTTTAAATTATTTGTGTCTTACACTTTCCATTACATAGGAAAACAAAAAAAAAAGTAAATGTAGAGTTTTCCTCTCAATAAAAATCTTATTCTCATAAAAGGGTATACATTTAGGAAAAAGTGGAAAAGGGTCTTATATTTAAGACTAAACTTTTTACTTCAAAAGAGTCTTGTATTTAGGATCGGATGGAGTAATTTTTAACTGCGGCATAGCCACAATAACATTCAATAGCTAAAAAGCGACCAAATTTATGCTACGCATCGTGTTGTTGTTGTCCCGTGGCTAATATGTAACAATATCGAATTTGCTAGAGCACAACAACAGAATTGCTAGCTATTTGAGAAAATTTTTGTACTATAAGGTTCGAGATGGGTGGAGGAGATGGTTATCTCCAAGACACGATGGAGTCCTATATATGGAGCGAGCGAAGAACCGACATTGCAAAATGAGAGGGCAAAAACTTAAAACCACCTTACCTTGCAACGTTCCAACCACCACACATTGACTTTGAAAAGGGCAACAAATCTTCGCAAAGGAAAGGGGCAATAAAGTCACTCTCAGACTTTCCTTGAGATAACAAATATATGAATTGCCAAAATATATAGTAGTAGCCCGAGGGAGAAGGAAGTTGGGTTAAACGCATTTAATCAATCCTAATCTCTCTTCTAGATTTTTTTAAGAGAAAGGGAGAGAAGGCCAACCTGGCGTCACTTTCAAAGGAAAAATGTGTTGTTGTCACAATTTTCGATTTAACTGTCACTTTGATCCCTGAATTTGCATCCAACATTCATTTTGGTGCCCAAAATTAAAGAAAATGATTTTTAGTCCCTCAATTTCTAAATTGTCACTCACTTTTGTCCCTCGATTATGTTGTCATTTATGTTTGTTAACGGAAGCTAACGTTGCGAGTTAAATGCCTAAATCGACGTCATTTTGGGTGATAAAAATAGAGAGGATCAGTTTTGACGAATCGACACCGAACGAGCTAACCTAAACAAAATCAAAACAAACCTACACACATAGAAGAACCTACCAAAGCAAACCCTGAATAAATGGAAGGCAAAGAGCAAAGGCTGGGTGATTTTAAAACAAATCAAATTTTATTAAGCAAATCAAAACAAACTCAGAACATACTGTAACATAGAGGAGAACTAACTCACTTATATGGCTAATGCCGAGTCATCTCAAAGGCGGCTACAACAACAACAATATTCTAATGCATGAGGTTGTTTTAGGTAATAATATTGAAGGACGAGCTTGAGAAAGCAAAATTGATGAAGTTGAGACTAAAGAGGGAGGATCAATGATGGTTGCAGTGAATAAGGGGAATCGATAATGACTCTGGTGAATGAGGATGATTCGGGTTGAGGGTGAGAGGATGAAGGCATTTGGGGAGGGAATGAGAGTGCTGGTTGAAGTATTAGATTGAAGGTTGTTAGGTTGCGAAGGTGATTGAAGGATAATTATTGATATTGATTGTGGCTTAATGTTAAAGAAGAGGTAGAAAGATGTACGAGACTAAAGGGTCTTTTATTTATTTATTTATTTTGCATTAATTTTTAATATATTTTAAAGCCAAAATCCCGTCGTTTTGGTCTTAGTGATGTTGTTTTTGCCATTTAACGAGTCACTTCAGCTTGTTGTTGATAGACATAAACAACGACATAACTGAGAGACTAAAACGAGTTACAAATTGAGGGACTCAAAAAAAATTTCTTTAATTTTCTTTCCATTTAATTTTCTTTCCATTGTATTAAAAAAAATGATTGAATCTGTAGTAATAAAAATATGGACTAAATAATTGAATAGGATATACTAATTTGAGTAAGCAAAGATAAAAATATGGGTCAAAGATTGAAATTGGTTTTTGAGATTTTTTTTCATGATCAAATTTTGTTCTTGAAAATAATAAAGTCTTAAAATAGTCCTTCAAAATTTTACTCATGAAACAATTTGGTTCTAAATAATCCTTAATATATTTTTTTTTTCACAAGACAAATTAAATTTTTTTATTTCACCCAATTTATTTTTAAACTAACACTTGGCCCGTGCAATGCATGGTTTGCTAATATCTTAAATTATTTTCTATTACAGTACATATTTTTAAGATGGGTCTGTATGCAATACTCACCAAAATAAAGTGGATGAGTATGTATACTAACCGCATAATCCATAATTGTGGTGCATTATGGAGAATGGAGGGTGATAATTAAAACCGGTTACCTGGAATTGGATTACTTCCAAGTAGCATAGGAGTATCAAAGATGTGCCCCTCCACTTTCCTTAAATTTTTTTCTTCCCATTTTCGGTGGCTTTTAAAATAATTTTTTTAAACTAGCATAGTACGTCTTTGTGTTAATTTTTTTTTAAAATAAAAACTAGTATAGTCTTTGTGTTAATTTTATTTCTGTTAAAAATAAATTAAAAATTAGGAAAAATAAATAAAAATAATATTAAAAATAAATGAATTCGTCCCATAATTCAAGTCTTTTTAGCTTTTTTATTTGTCTTCCCATAATATATGTTCTTTTAGAAACTCAATACTCATTTATAATTCTTTTTTCAAGCATACCCTTATTTATTATATTATCATTTTCATCACTCATCTCTCCACCTCTCTTTAATATAATCTTCATACATTTATTACTCCCTCTGTTTCACAATATTTGGCCTTTTATCCTTTTTTTATTGTTCAATGTTTGACCTTTTACATTTTCAATACACAAACATGTTTTTTTTTCAATATTAACCTTTCATTCAATCATTTTCCTTACTCCTCATTAATTCTACTTTTATCATCTCTCTCATCTCTAAACCACTATACATTAATTAATGAATACACTTACTAATAAAAATTAAATACTATTACAATTTTCAATAAGAAATAAATAGGGACATTTTAGACAAACTATACACAATACTTACAATAATTAACATTTTCTTAATCTGTGTGCCCAGACTTAAAATGCCAAATATTGTGAAACGGAGGGAGTATTACATATTTCAATGCATAATCTTTTAAGGCTTATTAAACATTTTAGTCTCTCAACTTAGGTGCTATTTTGGAATTGGTCCTTAAACTTTTTTTTCGATGATTTGGGTCCCTGAACTTTGTTTAATTTTTTGAAATGGTTTTTTCATCACTTAAGTGATGAAATAGCCGACGACATCCCACGTTACTTTCACAGTATCTACAAGTGATGTGTTATATACAGCCACGAGACAATACATGATTTTTTTTAATATAAAAATAATTTATTTTCAAATTTAATAAAAGATTCGATTTTTTTTAAATACAATTTTAATTATTTTTAATAAATTATAATTTTTTTTAATTTAAAAAATTCACGTGGCATCATCTGACACGTTACATATCGATGTGGCGAAGGTGACGTGACAAATCCTCAGTCATATCACCACTTAAGTGATGAAAGGACCATTTCCAAAATTTGAGCAAAATTTAGGGACTCAATGCATCGAAAAAAAATTTAAGGACAAATTCCAAAAAAACACCAAAGTTCAGGGACTTAAAACTTAAATAAACCATCTTTAAAAAACACCTATATGGCATGGAATATTTTTTGTACAGAATTTTTTTTTAAATTAATATTACTAATAAATAAAGTAATTTATAATTATAATAGTAATTAAGATTTAAAATAATAACATAATAATATTATCAATTTCAATACCACTGACAATATTAATTATTCCCTCTGTCCATAAGTTATGTTCGTTTAATCATTTTACTTTATCTCATAAGTAATATTCATTTAGAAACTCAATACTACTTATTCATACTTCTTTTTCCAACATGTCCTAATTTATTACATTCTCTTTTTTACGACTCATTTCTCAATTTCTCTTCAATATAATCTTCATACATTTATTATTACTCTCTCTCATATTATTAAATGGGTGTAATTTGGTCAAAATGTACCAAATTCTTACATCATTTACTCATTTCTTAATCCATGTGCAATTTCTAAATCAACATAACTTATGAGATGGAGTGAGTAATTTCCGTAATCCACGCAAAGTCAACTCAAGAGCTTATACTTCCTTTAATCCTTATTAAAAATCGGTTTGACCAATTTTTACGCCCTTTAAGAAAGTTAGTTAATATTGTTAGTGATATTAAAAATGTAAATACTCTCTTCGTCCCTAAATATAAGACATTTTTGACACTTTTATTTTGTCCCTATTTACAAGACACTTTGTCAAGTTTCAATGATCTTTAATTACTTTTTTCCAAAAACACCATATTTAATTAACACTTTTTAGATTCCCAATAATATTAACAGGGGTAATTTTGAAATTACATATCAAAAGTTCACATTTCAAATATAATTAACTAAATTATTTCACTTTCTTAATGGACATGAAATCCCCCAAAGAGGTCTTATATTTAGGGACGTAGGGAGTATTTGATATACTTTTTCAAAAGTACCTCTATAACTATTATTATTATTGAGATTATAAAAAGTGTTGAGTAAATAATCTGTTTGTGAAAAAAAGTAATTAATATCATTAAAATTGAAAATAAGACTTATATTAAGAATTAAAAAAACTCTTCAATATGTGTTTATATTAGACTGAAGAGAGTATACAAGAAAGTGGGAGTAATTATTTAAATGAATATAAATTAAATTATTATTTTTAAAAATATAACAATATTTTAAATATTTATTAGTTTAATAAATTATTTAAATGTTAGATATTAGTTTTTTTCTTTTGCTAGCAAAGGAAGAAGACGAGTCGTGGTTATTATCAGTTGTTAGTAGTATTAAATATTAATTATGGACATGTGCTTTTTTTTTTGTTACATGTGCTTTGCACGTGTAGGAAAGAGATTTATTTAAAAAATAATAATGGGAAACTGAGGCATAGTAGAGAAACCGGAATTAGTAGGTAAAAGAAATTAGTATCTATACTCATCTAAAAACAGTTAGTACCGAAAAACGACCCTTTTAAGATAAAGATTATCATCAAGACAACCAAAAAAGTTATACAAAAGGCACAAGTTCAAATTAAACCCTATACTAAAAAGTTATTTTAAACGATTTTGTAGATAAATTTTGTACTACCTCTATCACTTTATATATTTGATATTCCTTATTTATTTGATAGATAAATTAACATTTTTATATGATTATTAACTTTGTTGTGATTGATCAAAATAAAAAAAATATCAAAATAGTCCCTGTAAAAGTTAACTCCTTTGAAATTGATCCCTATAAAAAAAGTTTTTGTTTTAATCCCTACATTTACAAAACGTTTTGATTTTGATCCCTCTTGTTAAATTTTGGTCCCTATAATTTTGTTGGTAGTTTATTTTGGTCCCTATATATATTATTAGATTTGATAGGTGTTGGTCCCTCTGCTATTAGATTTCATAGGTTTTGATTCCTCTACTATCATAGTTTTTGAATTGGTTCTTTTACGTAATAGAAGTTGTTTTTTTTATCCTTGAGAATTAATGCAAGAATACCATTCTTGATTGGTCATAGAATGTAATACATTACGTTGTCGGCATTTTTCATCCTCGTCTAACAAGAGGAACCAAAACCAAAACAAAAACATTTTGTAAATGCCGTGACCAAAACCAAAACGTTATGTAAATGCAGAGACAAAAACCAAAACTTTTTTTACAGGGACCAATTTCAAAAACGTCAATGTTTATAGGGACCATTTTGGTATTTAAGCCAAATAAAAACAGAATTAAACGTTTTGATATTTTTTTGTTTGATTATATTATGAGCATATTTATTAATAAATCAGAATATTCCATATTTCGTAGGAGATGAAGAGTGCATTGGAAAAAAATGATTGCTTCTTTTTATATTAAACATTATTTTTGTTTGATTATGTATAAATTAATGTTTTTTATATATATTATTATCTCCTTTATTATGATATTATGATTAATTAGGAAAAACTCAAAATTGTACTAATATTAAAATAAAAATAAAAATAGATAAGGAGGAATAATGTAAGTTATTACCTTGTTGGAATATAAGTTGAGATATTGAAAAGGATTGCCCGTGGATGTGAAATATCATTGCTTTTGACAATTTGACATGAATATAATACCTTGGTTGGTGATAATAATTTAAAAAACTTGAATAATCTATTTATTTTTAAATTGTAATATTTTTGTTTGGATAATGATTTCACATATAGATGATATATTGGTTGGGGATAATGATTTGAAAAACTTGAATAATTTATTTAATATCAAATTGTTATATTTTGATTAGAGATAATAATTATTTATCTACAATTACTAATTGCTCTGGTACAAAAAATAATTGAATAACAAACATGATGGCTCAAAAATGCGTATTTTTATAAAAAAAAAAACTAGCTCTTACCCCGTGCAATGCACGGGTTGTTGATATTTTAATTTTTTTATATTAAATATTTTAAGTTAAAGATTATTATTAAACAATAACAAAAAATAATTATTAAAAAGGTAGAAGTTCAAACCAAATCCTACACTTAAAAAGATAATCTAAATGATCTTGTTGAAAAATGTTGTACTTCCTCATAAATTTTAATAAATTAAGGATAATGATTTCACAGATAAGATTAAATCAATTTGAATTATTTATTTAATTTTCGATAACTAAGGATAATGATTTCACATACAGATAATTTATTTAATTTCAAATTATAATTTTGATTAGAGATAATTTTATTTACCTATGAACGCTCTGGTGTGAGTATTATTTGGTGACCAAATAATTTGTAAAAATTAAATAAGGAATGGTAATCATGTGTGAACAACTAATATACTAATATATTGATGTGTGAATTTTACTTGACATGGTTAAAGTAACACTCCCTTGTCACATCATTATTTACATTTAACAAATCTAGACTAAAGATAAAGAACTAAAGATAAGGACCTAAATTAAATGGTCGACCCCAATCATAGTTCTTCACGCAACAATGAAGCATGAGTTGTTGCGAATTCATTGCTATAGATGAAGCTTCTGCCAATGCAAAATGGCAATGGTGATGAATGCGTGCAGTGAGATTGCAACTTATATGGTGACACATTGGAAGAGGCGGTGGTTCATGAACAATGAAAAAGAGAGGAGAATGATAAAGAAGATGACTTTCATGACTTGAGAAATCATCATATTTATATTTTGAAATATGTGATAACTAAAAAGATATTTGGGTTTATCATGAACTCAAGCATCATCTCTTTAGGTTTATCAATCTTTTTGAGGATAATGATTCTTTTTTAACAAAATGAGGATAATGATTCCACATATTCCACATATAGATAATTTATTTAATTTTAAATATTAATTTTGGACAGATAATTTATTTAATTTTAAATTATAATTTTGATTAAAGACGATATTATTTATCTATAAATGCTCTGGTGCGAGTATTCCTTAAGCGGACAAACATGGTACCTCGAAAATTTCTCCGATAAACCTGGTGCCTCGAAAAGGGATCTTTTTATATAAGTATAGTAGATAATATATTTTTTAGTGATCAATTTATCTGGTCAACAAAAAATTTAGCAATTATTTGATGGCTTTTTTTTCAATGTCAATATTGTCATGTAAACAAAAGTTTAAAGAACTATTATTTCAAGTTAAAAAAGAAAACTATTATTTCCGGACTTTATTTTAAGAAAAAAAAATTTATGACCGATTTGGGGTTTTTACTCTTAAAAGTATGTCCTAGAAAAAGATAAAAAGTAAGTTTATTTAAAGTTTTTAGGTGTTTTTTGAATTGGTTTTTGAACTTTTTTTAGGCAAAATTGCTCATTTGGTCCCCTAAGTTATTTCTTTGTTCCATTTTGGTCCCCTAAGTTTTTTTAGTTCTCTTTTGGTCCCCTAAGTCTTCCTCTGTTACCGTCGTTCGTCCTTTCCATCCAAAGCCCCATAACGCCGTTAACGGAAGCTTACGTGGCCACGAGAATTGCCAACACAGCTTACCCACGTGTTCCTCAATGCGAAATGACCTTTTTGCCACTATCTTCTTCATTTAATTTTGGGATTTAGGGTTTCCTCTCTCACAAAATTCCCCAAATCGCTTTTCGAATTCTTCTTCTTCCTGCTGAAATCGAGTTGTTGTTGCTTCGATTATGTCTTGTATGCGTCAGGGTTCGTCATGTTCTTCCACATCGCAATTCTCGTCGTTGAAATACGTCGAACCACCTCTCTACAAGTGCGAGGTTGCCGCTTTTCTTCGCACCTCAAGAACAGCTGAGCATTATGGTTGGAAATTTTGGGGTTGCCGCTTCTATCAGGTATGACCAATTTATTATGCAGTGTTTTAAGATTTGAAGGACTTCATTATTGTAATGCATTGTTTGAACCTGATTTTTGCAGAAAAATGTGAAGGATTCTGGGTGTGGATTTTTTCAATGGTTCAATGATGAGGATGACAAAGAGAGGATGCCAGGAGGGGAGCGAATAAAGATTGGTGATTTGGAAGCTGCTTTGGATGGCACAAAATTGGAACTTAGTTCTGCATTGAGAGAGCTGAAGTTGAAAAAGAAGGAACTGAAGGAGGTGAAAATAGAATTGAATGAAGGAAGAAAAAGGATGAAGAATTTGTGCATTCTCTGTTTTTTCCTTTTTGCAATCAACCTGTATCTCATTAGGGTGTGATTCACAAAGTGTAGTGCTTGATGGTATAATGTACTGTAGTTGCTGTTTCTGGGAGGAAATGCTCCATATTTTGTGATTCATGGTTAGTGTATGAAATGGTCCCTGTTTAGGGTATGTAATGTTTCCTGGTTATTGTATTTTTGTGTTTATTATCAATGTGATATGGTTCCTGTTAATGTTGCACCAAAAAGAAAACAAAAGCAGTATATCTAGAGGCAATAATTTTAAAGCCAATACATTGAGTGAATACCCTTTGAAGCCAAGTCAATACATTCAAAGCCAATACATATTAAGGCAATACATGACAGCAGTAATGCTTACATAATACATAAGCAAAACAGATAACAAAAGCAGTGGTTACATCAACCAAGTTTTTTCTTAAGTAGACATAATGAATGCAGAAAATTAAATCAAAATCCTAATGAGAATCCCTTCATAATCCAGTCAGCTACTTTCATGGCCTTCTTATCATGAGCTTTTGCCTAAGGACAGGGCGAACTTGAGCAGATTGATTTGGAGCAGTTTGGGCAGCTTTGGTATCAGACCTTGTACAAATAGTCTTCATAGGAGATGTTGCAGCAGATTGAGAAGATTTGGGAGCAGTTTGGGAAGACTTGGGAGCAGGCTGGGAAGTGTTGGGAGCAGATTTTGCAATACCTTTGTCCTTTGCTTGTTGAGAACCTTTTGATTGTTGAGATGCTTTTCCTTGTTGAGATAATGTTGTTGCCTTGCCCTTTCCACTCTGATTAGCTTTCCTATTTCCATAGCCACCCTGATTTTTTGTAGTATTGGGTGCTGCAGCTTTGCCCTTGTTAACCTGAATGTTCTTTGAGCCTTGAGGTTGAGTTGTGTTACTTGCTGCAATTAAATACAAAATTAGGGGACCAATTTGGAACTTAGTTCAAACTAAAGGGACCAATTTAAAAGTACAAGAAAACTTAAAGGACTAAGTTAAAATTGAAGTCTCCTTACCCCTTGGTTCAGAATTGGCATTTGAAGCTTCAGGACATTTTCCCTTTGCAGCCCTAGTTACCCTTGCAGTTGGTGTTTGTGTTAATGTCTGGGCCTGAGAGTTGTTCTGGGCCTGGGCCTGAGAGTGGTTCTGTTCCTGGGTCTGAGACTGGTTCTGGTTCTGTTCCTGGGCCTGAGTCTGATCTTCAGTGTTTTGGGCCTGAGTGTTTTCACTTTCTATTGCAGGCTCTTTGCAAGTGTTTTTCTTGTGACCCTCCCTTTGGCATCTACTACATTTATTAGTCAATCCCCTTCTTCCTACTCTTGTCTCATCTCTATTAAGTTCACCAGCTTCCTTCCTCCTTGATTTTTTTGGTCTTCCAGGGGGTCTCTTTAGTGGTGGAGGCAAAATCTCACTATTCTCATGTATCTCCCAAAGGTTGGGCCCATTCACAGGGAATACTATGGGCTGATACCAAGCCTCATAATTTTCCTTCCTATAATATTGAGGGATGTAGTCCTCAGGTACTAAATTCATGTGATTCATGCAAGTGATGGCATGAACACATGGTATCCCAGTTAGCTTCCATTTCCTACAACTACACTCCTTTGATGATATATATACTGTGTACTTCTCCTCTGGGTTACAGAGGTGTCTAACTTCAAATATATCTTCAGCAGCCATTCTATTACCATAACATTGAAATTAAGAAAATTCAGAAAGTTCCATAAGAGTGAAATTTAAATTATGGAGCATAACAGAAACATATTAAATTATGGAGCATAACAAAAACATATTTCAGATAATTGCATATCAGTGAAATTAAGAAAATTGCATAACAGTGAGATTAAACTAACCTTGTCATCCACCATCTTGTTCCCTCAGCTTCCTTTTGCAGTTTTATTTTGATTCTTGGCAGCACACTACCTTGAAATGATTGGATCTTGTCTTTGTTTGAGGCCCATCTCTCCATCAAATATATCCTGATATCCTCCATCATAGTGATAATTGGCTTCTGTCTTGCGCTTAGAATGACAGAGTTGAATGTCTCTGACATATTGTTGACAAGAAAATCACACTTAGCATCATATGTGAACCAGCTCTTGCTCCAGAACCTTGGGGGAGTCTGAATTAAATGTTTGAATGCCTCCAAGTTGTACTCCTTCATCTCATTCATTGAATTATGCCAAGCTTGTGGATGTGTAGCTTTGGCTGCCTTCCACAAAAGCTCCTTCAATCTTTTACCAGGGAAAACTTTTCTAAAATTATTGTAAAAATGTCTCACACAAAACCTGTGTGAGACTCCTGGTAACAACTCCGCCAATGCAGGGACTAAACCCTGTGATAAGTAAAAATTCAGAGATGGATTTGGAACCAATACACATTGATATGATAAAAAAAAACAGAGATGCATTTGAAAAAACTAACAATACAGAGATGATAAACCAGAGATGCATTTAAAAAACAGAGACAAACCAGAGATGAATGTGTAAAACTTCAGCCAACAATACACATTGATGTGATAAAAAAACAGAGATAATAAAAAAACAGACAAACCAATACACATTGATATGATAAAAAACAGAGATGCATTTGTAAAACTTCAGCCAACAAATGGAAATAACTGAAAATCAGAGGTGATTTGGAAATAACTCACCTTCTGCTGATCAGAGATGAATGTGTAGCATCTGCATGCCCCTACTCCACCAAGGTCTCTAACTAGAAGATCTAAAAACCATGCCCATGATTCCTTATTTTCACCCTCTACCACTGCCACTACTATAGGAAGCATTTGATCATTTGGATCCCTTCCTACAGCAGCAAGCAATTGACCACCGTAGTACCCTTTTAGAAAACAACCATCAAGGCCAATAATTGGTCTACATACCATGAAACTGTCCCTACAAGCTTTAAGGCAGACATACAATCTTTTGAATGTTGGCATTGGACTCCTCTCAGGTACCAAAACTTCCTCTTCACCATATTGTTCTTCATACCTTTGCAATTCTAACTTCACTGTGGAACCAGGATTTGTCCTCAGCAATTCATGGCAATAGTCTCTTAGCCTTGCATACTGGTCCTTGTATGAACCAGTGAGTAGATCATAAGCTTTCTTCCTGGCTCTGTAAGCTCTACCTCTTGACACACCAGTATTCCACTTCTCATGGGCTTTGTCTTGTATATCATCCAGCTTTATGTTGGGATTTTGCCTAACACTGGACTGCAGCCTCTGTCCAAGCCAATTAGAAGTGCAGAACCTAAGCTTATAATCCCTGCTGCAGCTATGCTTGTCAACAATGGTCCTCAGTTGCCAAGTGTCCTCTCTGGGCAGCTTAGCACAGTAAGCATACCACTCGCACCCAGGTTTGCAGAACACCCTAACTCTTTTTGAATCATTCTTGATGAATTTTAAATTCCTCCTAGTGTGCACTGAATATGTCTTCACAGCTTCCTTAAACTCTTCCTTGGATGAGAACATTGTTCCTACAACCCACTTATACTCATGCATACTCCTTGGCTTTGTGAATGAGGGGTGCTTGACCTTGTTGATCCTAGCCTCATCATCATCATCAGAACCATCTATACTGTCAAGTTCGTCCTCACTGATTTCTTCTTCAGATAACCCATGTTTTTTAATGGGTGGCTGATCATTCTCTGCAGCACTAAAAGTAAGGGAATCATTATCTTCCTCCATTTCATTAGCAAAATCAGCTGCTCTAGGGTCAATGGAGTGATCATTGTGCACCACCCTGGTTTTACGAGGTCTCCCACGCTTCTTTTTTGCTGAACCAGAACCCTCACCCTCACCCACAGTGGTGGTCTTCCTTTTTTTACCATTCTCTCCATTCTTTTCAGCCTCAACTCTCTGTCCATCCTCAACTCTCTGTCCATCCTCTCCATTATCTTCATTTTCAACTCTGTTCTCAACTTCAGCATTATGCTCATTCTCATTTTCAACCTGAGCATTCTCCATTTCTTCAATGTCATCCCAAGAATGTCTCCAATGGAAGCTGCAACCCCAACATCATCGAAGAAACCCTCATCTCCCTCCTCATCATCAGAGTCATCGAATTTGTGTTTCAGTGCACTATCTTCAGACTCATTACCTTCCATATCATCCTCACCCTTCTCTACTTCTTCATCTTCATTTCCATTTTGGTTGCCTTCTTCTACACCAATGGTACCTTTCACTTCTTCCTCAGCAGCTGTACCTTTCACTTCTTCTACACCAGTTGTTGTGCCATTCACTTCTTCTGCCTCACCTACATTGCCATCATTCACAACCTCCATTCCCTCAACATTTGCATCACACCAACCCATACCATCTATTCCATCATATGGATGCTGAACATCATCTTCATGCCCCACAGTACATGAAGGGAGTGCATGAATCACATCTGGCTGAGAGACTGCATGCTTGATATACATTTGCACAAATCCATTTCTCCTAGCCAACTTCACCATCTCCCCTGCACCTACATCATCTTTGAGTTCCTTCAAAACACTGTCACATGCATACCACATTTTCTCAACCTCATCCGTATACTTCATCTCCTTCACAATACCAAGGATTTCGAAATAGCTCCATCTATCCGGGTCACAGTTCCAGATAGAGCTACTCCCTTCATACTTAAAAGTACCACTTTCAGTCTCACTTAACGACCCTCCATGAAAAACTTGGACAATGAAATAGTTATCCATGCCTACATTCAAATAAAGTAACATTTAGAACTCATACACATCCCAAAATTATACCCAAAATAGTAACACAGTACCCAAACCCTAACCCAACATAAAACTAGTGGTTACATTGAATCCTAATCCCTAATGCTCAACAATGGTGGATAATCATTAGAAAACGGAAGAACAACAACATAAATAAAAAGAGGGATAAAAAACCTAACCTTTTTCATCCAGAACGTGCATGGACCTCCCACCTCCAAATCGCGCTCACGAACGTCGCTAATGGCTTCTCCATTCTCTCTCACCAGCTAAAACCCTTAAGCTCTGTTTTCCCTCCAAACTCTTTTTTCCCTCTGTGTGTGCTCAGTGTGGCTTTTGGTAGAAGAAACGGGGAGATGAAGGGACTTCCAAAACGGCGTCGTTTAGGGGTCCACTTTTTAAAGTTTCAAATGACTGAGGGAAGGGACACGTGGCTCGACCACGTTGGCAAGGTTGACTGCCACGTAAGCAAACATTAACGGAGTTAGTGGGTATTTGACAGAAGGGACTAACGTCGTTAACAGAAGCAGACTTAGGGGACCAAAATAGAACAAAAAAGACTTAGGGGACCAAAATAGAACAAAAAAATAACTTAGGGGACCAAACATGCAGTTTTGCCTTTTTTTTTAATACTTTAAGTTTTTAACTTTGTACAAATTTTTAAAAATATCCTTTTGTCTCTTAGACAGTGATATGGCCGACAACTAGGTGTTGCGTAGAGTCATGTGATATCACATTTTTTTAAAAAAAATTATTAAAAGATTTGATTTTCTTAAAAAATAAATAAATTTTTTAATTATTTTTAATAAATTTGAATTTTTTTTAATTTAAAAAATTCACGTTATATCATCTGCCGTTATTTATCGATGTGGCGCAAAAGTGATTTGAAGTTTTTTAATTTGAAAAAAGTTTAAAGACTAATTCATGAAAACATTTAAGTTCTGATACTAAAAATTTAAACGCTTATTTATGGTTTTAATCCCTGAAAGTTGGGAATGTTTTGATTTTGGTCCCTGAAAGTTTTTTTGACCTTGACTCATCCTTAATTCTTTTGAAAATTTGGTTTTAGTCTCTGCCGTTAGGAAAAATTCGTTAATTGTTGATGTGGTTAACGGGACACCACATCAACATACACGTCTGCAAATGTTGCATGTTATGGTAGGATGACGTGAATGATCCGGACTAGCAGGAGCAAAAGGGCCAAGGCCCAACCAAAATGTGTTTGTGGATTGGGCTTTGGCCCTTTTGCTCCTGCGGGTTCGGATCATCCACACCATCCTACCGACGACATTCCATAGTTGCATACGTGTATGTTGATGAGACGTTTCGTTAGCCACGTCAATAGTTAACGGATTTTTTCTAACAATAAGGACTAAAACCAAAATTTCAAACAATTAAGGATGAGTCAAAGTTAAAAAAACTTTCAGGGACCGAAACCAAAATACTCCCAAATTTCAGGACTAAAAACATAAATAAGCCAAATTTAAATAAACCTTAGAAATAATTAAAAAAAACAAAAAAACAAGTGGGCCGCAGTACCAGTAACCGGAGGCAGGAGCAGCCAGCTTCGTTCATCTTTCACCATTTTGAGTCCCTCTCCCCGTCTCAATTCTCACTCCCCACCTCAGTCAACTCAACTTATATAAAAACAAAATAAAATAAAATAAAATAAAAACCGGTGGCACCACCTCTTCCAACCACCGCAAAATGCTGCCACCGGAGCTGCAACCTCGTTCCTTCCGCCCCTACATCTCCACCTCCACCAGCGCCCCTTCCTTCTCCTCCTCCTCCTCCTCCCCAAACCCTAACACCACCTCCTCTTTCAATGACCCCTCCTCCTCCAGATCCCTCAAGAACCCTCGGATCTCCCACTCCCCTTTCTCCCACAACTCCCGCGTCGCCCTCGCCCTCGTCCCCTCCGCCCTCTTCCTCCTCGACCTCGGCGGCACCACCGTCCTCTCCGTCCTCCTCGTCGGCCTCATGATCTCCTACATCCTCGACTCCCTCTCCTTCAAACCCGCCTCCTTCATCTCCATCTGGCTCTCTCTCCTCTTCTCCCACCTCACCCTTCTCTTCTCCCTCTTCTCCTCCTCCTCCTCCCCCTTCAATTCTTTCCCCTTAACCCTCCTCTCTTCTCTCCTCTGCGGCTTCGCCACTTTCCTCATTGGCGTCTGGTCCTCCCTCCAGTTCAAATTCATCCTCGTCGAAAACCCTTCCATCGTCATCGCCCTCGAACGCCTCCTCTTCGCCGCGCTCCCCATAACCGCCTCCTCGCTCTTCGCCTGGGCCACAATCTCCGCTCTCGGCATCGCCAACTCGGCCTACTATCTCATGCTATTCAATTGCTGCTTCTACTGGATTTTCGGCGTCCCTCGGGTTTCCTCCTTCAAGGCCAAGCACGAGGCGCGCTATCACGGCGGAGAGGTTCCGCAGGAGAGCTTTATACTCGGCCCCCTGGAGAGCTGCGTGCACACGCTGAATTTGTTGTTTACGCCGCTCGTGTTCCACGTGGCGTCGCATTACGCGGTGGTGTTGTCGTCTGCGGCCTCGTTTTGCGACCTCGTGTTGTTGTTCTTCGTGCCGTTTTTGTTTCAACTCTATGCGTCCACCAGGGGTGCGCTGTGGTGGGTGACGAGGAATGAGAACCAGGTGAGGAGTATTCGCGTGGTCAACGGAGCCGTGGCGCTTGTTTTGGTGGTGGTTGCGTTGGAGGTGAGGGTGGTGTTTCATGCGTTCGGGAGGTATATTCAGGTGCCACCGCCATTGAATTATGTTTTGGTGAGTGTTACTATGCTTGGTGGGGCTGCTGCTGGTGGCGCTTATGCGATGGGGATGGTTTCGGATGCGCTTAGTTCGGTTGCTTTCACTACTTCGGCGATAGTTGTTAGTTCAGCAGGAGCTGTTGTTGTAGGATTTCCCGTGCTGGTAAGCATTCTCATACTTGGATTTAATTGATTTGTCTATAGACATGATCTATGATTAGACATTGTGGCATTGTTAGAGACTTTGATAGATGATTATTTATGTATTATATGCGTTTAGTAGCAGTCTCATAATTAGACTTAAATGATTTGTTTAAAGGCATGATTGATACATGTAGTTGACCCTGCCTAATAGAAAAAGGCTTTGCTGTTGTTATGAGGAGTGTCAGACATATTTTAGTTTTTTTTTATGATAGCTGGTTCACCATAACTATTGCTTGAATGTTGATCTATCATTATTTCCAACTATGGATATAACTTTCTTATTTGGAAGATGGAGGAAATATGTTCAACATGATTTCTGGGTTCCTGGTTTTTGTAGCTTTAGCTACGATAGGGCGCGTTTTAGTATTTATGTCAGGTAATGTTTGACTCATGAGCGGAACTCGATGTTCCGTTCTATTCTCGTTGGTTCCACACCTTTTGGTTGGAATCAAAATGTTCTACCTTCATATGCTGCTTTGTTCATATGTTCTAACCCATCCCACATCTTCCAAACTCTTCCTTAGTGATGGTAGATAATTGTAGTTGTGAATTATGTGGCAGGTTTCTTTATTTAATTATTTGTACATTTTATGGTAGAGCGAGAAATTCATCAAGAAAGGAAATAGTACTAAATGGATCAAGCACCCTCTAACATCCATGAAAGTAAATAACTGAAAAAAAAGTGTGTAAGAAATTAGCAATGCAGCCACTTTGCAAGTCATTATAAGAAACGGCATTAGAAGGGCAGTGAGTAGAAGTTGCAAACAAGCTAGGTAGATAGGCCTGTCCCACTAATTTTATTGTGAAAGATTATTATTGCTAAAAATTTGCAGTGACCCTCCATTCAATTGCAGCAAATGCCATAAAAAAATGCTTGATGCTAAATGGTTTGTTTATGACTAAACTGTCACTTTAGTCCCTCACTTTGGAAGGAATTTTCACTTTAATCCCTGATTTTTCAATATTTCATCTTTATTCCCTCGCTTTGAAAAAAGCTACCCACATTAGTCCCTGACAACTTTCTCCGTTCATAGACCTTAACATCTTACACATGTGGCCGTTAAATAACTTATACGACGTCTAGTTGTTGTGATGCTGCCACATATTCATCAGCTGCTGTATTTTCTGTAGCTGTCAGAGCTTCAGCAGCTACCTTATTTGCAGCGGCCTTAGTTGCCTCTTCAGCGGCCTTACTGCCTTAGCCTCTTCTTCCTCCAATTTTTGTCTTTTGAATTCAGCATCATGTGTAAGATGTTAACGGCTACGTGTATATATGTTATTTAACGGCTACGTGTGTAAGACGTTAACGTCTATGAACACATAAAGTTGTCAGAGACTAATGTGAGTAACTTTTTTCAAAGTAAGGGACTAAAGAGGAATTATTGAAAAGTCAGGGACTAAAGTGAAAAATCTTACAAAGTGAAGGACTAAAATGACAGTTTAGTTGTTTGTTTATCCTTCCTTTCTACTCCCAAAGCCTTTATGGCATGTGAGGGGAGAAACTTCCAATTTATATGACAAATCCACTATCCTCGTGACAGTCCAAATTTTTTAATTCCCGAGTTTCGAAGCTACTTCAAACTGCAAAAAAGAATGTCTTTTTTCTTCAGCAACTATTGTAGCACGTAATGCAAACATTTTGGGATTTGGTTCCTCTCATTTTACTTACTTGCATGCTTTATTGCTGCACGACCCTTTTGCTTAATTTATAGGAGTTTCTTGTTTTATTGTGCGGATGTCTTATTCTCTACTTGTATTATTCTCTCTTCTCTTCTAATAATTATTTTTTTAATAAAAAACTAAAATAAAATGTGTCATGTTGTGAGAGTGAAGAATCCATATTTTTTTTATAGTTGCACTCAACATTATTTATGTGGGGTTCATCAATTTTGCGTTTTTATCTTTCTCTCCAATAACATAACCCTTTCATGTTGGTGACTAAAATGAGAGAATGCTAATCCAACATAGTAATGGCTTTATCTGGTCTGATTCTGTATCAAATCATTCTTGTTAACCCTATTAACCACTTCTGTGTATCCAAAATCCATCACATTAGAAGGAGCTTTCGGCCAACCTGATTTGGTGAAGGCTTAGCTTTGTGGGGATAAATTAGCAATCACAAAATTGAAAATATGATTTACTGGTGAAAGTCCCCAACTTTTTAAAGTCCAAGTAGTTACTAGTAAAGGAGAAAGTAGAAGAGAAACTTCATCAGGATATTTGAAACATGAGAGTGTATTCATGTATATTTGAAAATTCTAATGTCCCATCGACTGGCCTGTATATATATTTTAAGTCCCTGCACAAGTTGGAAGCCTTCAAATTATGTCAGGGTTGTTGGAAGCATGGTACAGATATGTAACAGCACCCAAGTTGCCAGTAATCTAACTGCCCCATCCCCTCCTTATACTTGCTTATTCCTTACCCTGATATCTGCCTATTCTCTAACCTCATTCATCCTCTAAAACCCTTATCTGGGTCTATAAAATCCTAACTTCTGCTGTCCTACATCAACGCTTCTCATTTAATGGCATATATTGTTGCACGCTGTCCCTGATTATCACTGTAGCTTCCTGTCTACCAATTTGCGCCAACACATAAACTTTTGACCAGTATTCCTGATTTTCTAAGGTCATTCCACAAATAGGATTTCATTCTTGTATTTCCGCGGTTCCTCCCTAGTCCCTACAAGTTTCAATGAGAGTTAGGCAGGTAGTGATGGAATCCTTGCAAGAAATGATGAGTAGATGTTTGAATTAACAAATACGATGTATTTTATTAAAAAAGAGAAGTCTGATGGTAGCTGTGTGAAAACCTTCAATTGAAAAATGATTAATTTCTTGTAATGCATTAGACAAGTGTGTGTTTGCTTTGGTGGATGATGATAAGATCACTTATTTTGGTGGTTAAATATTTAATATTGTCAACCCTCATATTTTTACTTATGCTATTATTGAGTTACTATTACCTTTGGTTTGCAGTTCCTTCCTCTACCTGCAGTTGCTGGCTTTTATTTGGCTCGGTTTTTTGAAAAGAAGAGTCTAGCATCATACTTTGCTTTCGTTATTCTTGGGAGCTTGATGATTACATGGTTTGTGTTGCACAACTTCTGGGATTTAAATATTTGGATGGCAGGCATGTCCCTTAAATCTTTTTGTAAACTCATAGTTGCAAATGCTGTCCTGGCTATGGCTATTCCTGGTTTAGCTCTTCTTCCTTCAAAGCTGAACTTTTTGTCTGAGGTTGGCTTGATAAGCCATGCATTACTCTTATGCCACATCGAGAACCGATTTTTCAATTACTCTAGCATTTACTATTATGGATTTGAGGATGAGGTGATGTATCCTAGCTATATGGTTGTGATGACAACTTTATTGGGTTTAGCTTTGGTGAGAAGGCTATCTGCCGATCAACGAATTGGAGGAAAAGCAGTTTGGATTTTGACTTGCCTCTATTCTTCAAAGCTGGCCATGTTGTTTATCGTATCAAAGTCTGTTGTATGGGTTTCGGCTGTTCTCTTGTTAGCTGTTTCTCCTCCATTGCTTCTTTACAGGTAATTGTTGGGTCAATCTCTGAATATAGTCAGTTTGAATGGCTCCCAACTTGTATTATGTCCCTTGACTTTATTGTCTGCCTTATTGTATATATTGCTTTTGTTGGGTGTTGTAGGGATAGATCAAAAACAGCTTCCGGTAAGATGAAACCATGGCAAGGTTATACACATGCCTGTGTGGTTGCCATATCTGTATGGTTTTGCCGCGAAACAATTTTTGAAGCCCTCCAGTGGTGGAATGGAAGGTCTCCATCAGATGGTTTAATTCTCGGCTTCTGCATACTTTTGACCGGATTGGCTTGTATTCCAATTGTTGCTATTCATTTCTCTCATGTTTTGGTATGTGTAACTATCCAATCCAGCATTTATCTCCTTTCTTATTTTATTTCCAGTTCCATATCAAATATAAATTTTTTGGGCAGTTATATGCTTTATAACTAGATAGAAATTATTTATGGTTTATTTAGCAACAACCCATCACATCTTCCTCATTCATGCATAATAGTAATGAATGATTATGAGCTTTATTTTTTTCCTGCAGCCTGCCAAAAGAGGTCTAGTGCTGGTTGTGGCAACTGGTCTACTTTTTATTTTGATGCAGCCACCTCTTCCTTTGTCATTGGGTTACCAGTCGGACCTAATCAAGGCTGCCCGTCACTCTGCTGATGATATCTCAATTTATGGCTACATGACTGGGAAGCCTACATGGCCTTCTTGGCTGCTTATTATTGCAATTTTGCTCACTTTAGCATCTATTACGTCGTTCATACCCATTAAATACATTGTTGAATTAAGGGCATTTTACTCCATTGCTATGGGGCTTGCGGTTGGTATATACATTTCTGCTGAATACTTCCTCTGGTCAGGGGTTCTGCATGTTCTCATTGTGGTCACTATGGTTTGTGCCTCTGTCTTTGTTGTCTTCACTCATATGCCGTCCGCTTCAAGCACAAAGCTTTTGCCTTGGGTATTTGCTCTACTTGTGGCTCTCTTCCCAGTTACTTATCTTCTGGAGGGCCAACTGAGAATTAAAAATATTCTTGAAGATAGCGATATAGGAACTTTGGGTGAGGAGGAGAAGAAGCTTACGACATTGCTAGCAATCGAGGGTGCCAGGACATCTCTTCTTGGCTTGTTCGCGGCAATCTTTATGCTTATAGCCCTGGAGATAAAATATAAGCTTGCTTCAATTTTGCGAGAAAAGGCTATTGATTCGGGTGGAGCTAGACATAATCATTCTGGTCAAAGTGCATCTGCTAGTTTCCTGCCGAGAATGAGATTCATGCAGCAACGTCGAGCATCTACTGTTCCATCCTTTACAATCAAGAGGATGGCTGCCGATGGAGCCTGGATGCCTGCTGTTGGCAACGTTGCCACCATCATGTGCTTTGCTATATGCCTAGTCCTGAACATCAACCTTACTGGTGGCTCAAACCGTGCTATATTTTTCCTGGCTCCTATCTTGCTGCTGCTCAATCAAGATTCAGATTTTGTTGCCGGTTTCGGGGACAGACACCGATATTTTCCTGTGGCCGTTGTCATCTCAGCCTATTTTGTTTTATCTTCCCTCTACAGCATATGGGAAGATGTTTGGCAGGGCAATAGTGGATGGGGTCTTCAAATTGGTGGGCCCGATTGGATTTTTGTGGTGAAGAATTTGGCACTCCTCATTCTTACTTTTCCCAGTCATATACTTTTCAACAGGTATGTATGGAGCTACACAAAGCAGAGCGACTCACCGCCATGGATAACCTTGCCTCTCAATCTGCTTCCTATTGCATGTACAGATGTTCTCAAGATTAGGATATTGGGTATATTAGGAGTTATATATTCCTTAGCTCAGTATCTAATTACTAGGCAACAATACATATCTGGCCTCAAGTACATCTAAAGGGGCACATTGTAAACGATGTGTTTTTGTCAATTTGTATGCTGAGGAATTTGGTGAAATGCGTGTTATTGATAATAGTCATTTAATCCATAATGGTAAACGTTAGTTAGTCGTACTTGATGAATCATGGTTTGTTTAGTTATTACTTAATAGTTTGATGAATCCACGTGATTTGTTTGAATCTTCTCCATGACATCAAGAGAATTGATGTGATTAGGATATCCAATAGTTGGCTAGTTACAACTATATTCTTCAGATTGCATTTGATGTAATCATAAAGCATTGGTGGAGATTAGGGAAAATCTTTTTCAAATAGAGTGACATGATAATTGGTTCTTGATTTTGTGGTATCGGTCAAATTAGTTTTTGAGAATATTGAAATTTCAAATTAGTCTCCGAGATAGCAAAACTTGAGTCACATTAGTCCTTGTCGAAGGTGATCCACAAATTTAGGAACTATTTTGATTGGTGCTTACAATCTTAGGGATTAATATGATCGATAGTCAATAGGCTTTGTTAAGTTTTTTTAACCATTTCGTTTGTTCACGGTAAGGATGGCTAACGATCATTAACATTAGAGACTAATGTGATTTTAATTTTACAATTTCAAGGAACAATTTAAAATTTCGAAGATCTCAAGGACTAAATTAATTGATGCTCACAAAATCATGAACCAACCTTGACTTATTACTCTTTTCAAATAATGTGACTCAACAAGTTACATTTTGATCGAAACAGCCTTAATCCATGTTTGTGTTATATACTTCAATGAGGCACTATGGAAGCAAGTGCTTGATTGGAGTATTTCTTAGCCAAGGAAAGAGAATTGGCAGCATTAAATATTGATTGCAAAATATGAAGTTATTATTTCCTCTGTTTCATATGTAATGTTGTTTTAGCATTTGTACTATGTTTCATAAGTTTTGTTGTTTTATAAACCCAATACATAATTAATGCTATTTTTTCACACCCCTATTTATTACACTCTCTTTTTCACTTCCAATATCTTTCTCTCTCTTCAATAATGATTATACAGGGTATAGTCAAAATACAACAAATCCTTAAATCATTTAACTATTTCTTAAAATTCGTGCATAACCTTAAAACACACTACATATGAAACAAAGGGAGTAACTTTTATATTGGAAATTGAATATTACAATAACAACTAGCCTTAGGGCATCCACAGCAGAGTCGGGAGAGAATCTGATGGAGAGTCTTAAGTTTAGATTTTCTTCCACGCTCTCTCCAGACTCTGCTAATCTTCAAAATCTGGTGGGGAGTCTTAAGTTGAGTCTGTAAAATAATAATAGACTCAACTTAAGACTATGTGAGACCAGTTTTCTGTCTTTTTCTTTATTTTTTACTTTATAATACCCTAACAAACAAATAATAAATAAATTAATTAATAATAAATAATAATTACAAATAATTATAATAATAATATTATTTTTTTAAAAATAAAAAAATATTTTTAAATATATATTTTTTCTCTTTTATTCTTAAATATATTTGGGATTATTTTTATAAATTTTACGTAATTAGTATTATTGAAATTGTATTACAAAAACATTGAAAAAAATTGTGTATAAAAGTACATGATGATGTAATGTTGATGCATGTTTAATGAATCTGGTGTTAAGACTCTACTGTGGTGAAAAATAAGAAAAGTCTGAAGTTGAGTCCGATAGTTGAATGATGATGTAATGTTGATGTGTCAGAGTCTGATGAGTCTTAACTTAAGACTCTGCTGTGGATGCCCTTATTCCCACAAGTTAGAATCAACTACTCCCTCCGTCCCATAAAGTTAGTAAAAAACATAGAAAATTTTTGTCCCAAATTGAAGTTAAAATAGTGAAAAAAAATTTAAATTACATTGTATATTTTGTGATTGGTTAATTAAGTAAACATGCATTAAATACTTGCTTTAATTTGATAATTGGTTGATTTGGAGGACAATGCATTAAAAGCATGTTCTCTTAATATTGGTTGAATTTTCAAAAATTTACTAACTTTTTGGGACGAAGGGAGTTCATGGATTAAACGATACCATAGAAATTGAATATAATTAAATTTTTTCTAGGTCGACACTAGGGAGGTGTGTGTGAGAATCGGAGAAGGAGTAGAAATTAAAGAAGCCACAACTTTTTTTTTTTTAAACTCATCCAAGAATCGCTATAAATCAAACACATTTAATTTACACACGTGATACCGAATTATACGTTCTTTGAATTTTTAACGGTTTACATTTTAAGATGATAATATTTTTAAGGAGGGATAATTAATTGTTCCGTGTGTAAAAACATTGGAAGAAATAGCGAATGAGGAAGCGCGACGTGACAATTAACGGATTGGCTGACGGATTGATAGATGAAGGGACTAACATGATGTCATTTTGATCTTTAAGGGACTTAATTGGTTCCAAAAATCTTTCGGGAACTAAGTTGATATCAAATGTATTTTTTGAGGACCTAATAAACTATTAACTATAATTCATACTCAACTTGTCACTAATACATTGACTATAACTAATATATTGACTATATTTGTGCATTTATCTTCTAAGCAAAAGGCCTAAGTCCTAAAGTTGAAATTAAAAAATGAATTCATAATTATATTTGTGTTTATTTTATAAAAGTCATTCTGGACATGAAGGCATGTAAAGTGTGCAATTTTTTCTGACCAATGCTTTTTCCATGCAAATGTAAATAAAACGTTCAAGTGGAACGAGTCATTATAGATTCTAACTTTTCTAATTTCAGATGGATCTACTTCCTTGAATGAATAATTACCACAACTTACATTGGACGCTCTAAGATATTTTGCTTGATTAATTAGTTGTATCTAAGTTTAGAATAACTAGCGAATTTGAATTTCTCATTCTAGACTTGCTTCCACATACTTAGAATATGAATCTTAACTATCTTATTCCCAAAAATATACCTAGCATGACCACGGCAATGATATATATATATATATATATATATATAAAATGGAATTGATAATTATAAAAAAAATTATATTCTCACATTTCTCTTTGTCGAAGAATTACGCACACATGTAATTTTTGTTGAAGTCTAATTTGGAAAGTAATCGAGATTTAAAAATAAGAAAACTTACCTTGGTTGACGTGTCATATTGAATCAACGTGTATGATTTCACAACATGTGTCACTTCATATACCACCAATCTTTTGTTAGTGTCAAAATTAATTTTCATAGTATTCGTATTAACAAGGTATCAAATTTTTATAACTTTATTCTGTTTCATAACCATCCTAGTACTCTTAATTCGCCTTCAACCTTTAGGACCTAAGATTAATGTTACATGCAAGTAGAACCAACGTCCTTATCCCAACAACACCTACCAATAATCCATGCCTTATAAAAAATGTAACTTTCATATCTTTACTTATGACATCTGTCCCACTTGCTATACCAAGCATTACCACAAATCAAAAGATACTATTTTCGATTGTTAATGCAAAAGAAAATATTGGAATTAAGAAACCAAGTTAATATTGTTATTTGTATAAAAGATTGTATATATTTGGTGCACATTTTCAAAATCATTACCCCATACTAGTATTGAAAAAAGACAAAGTAAAGAGTCTATTTCCATTTCCCCATAAGTCAATATGGACAATTTTAGAAATGATTAATTAATGTAATTGATTAATTAAAATTGTTGCTTATAAATAGAAAAAAATTATCAAAATGTGTTTATATTAAAAATGGAAAAAGATGTAGTTACTAAAGAAACCACAACTCTTTCCACTTGAACTCAAAAAAAAGAAAAAAAGGGTTTTACTTCTGTACCATTTCAAAATAAAGGATTTTGGTACCCTCTCATATTTATTCAATCAAATTATAAAACTCAAATATACTATCATGTGAAAAAAGCGTATAAGTTTAATAAAATTTTGTAATCAAATATGTTTGATCTTATTTGCAAGATTTTTTAACTAAATCAATTCACAATCACTCTCAAATCATGAACCTTAATATCAAGTTTTTATTTATCTTCGGGCTAGCAACATCAACATCATGCCACTATTATCAATCTTCTTACTGGATAACGATGAGAATAAGAACACTTCACTGTATTTTAGAAAATTGTATTACTGCAGTTGAGACATAATCTTCAACACACAAGAATATATGTTCTTGTCTAAATTTAGCGCAGATTTTTGAGCATCAAAAACATATAAAAGGTGGAGAACATCTTAACATATAATCTTCGGTCTTTATTGAGTGCCAAAAATATCGGTGTAAATTTCATTGGCTTTATTGATATGGTAGTATATTATACTTGTCATGATTTGATTGGAAAAATATGAGAGGATACCAAAACCCTTTATTTTGAAAGGGTACCAAAGTAACACCCTAAAAAAAATAGCTCTTATTTGATTTGATATTTTTATAAACATAACCTCTTTTTTAGAAAGAGGAAGAAAGTAAAATCGTCACAATTTGAACTCGAATAGTATGCTAATATTATGTCACATAGCTCTACTATTTGAGCTGCCCAAGTTGGAAATAATTTGTCTTGATACTTATCCGTGCTTAGGAGAAATCTTTCTATGATCTGATTTTAAGCACAACTAATAAATCATTGATTAGGAATAAACTCATTTAATTCTTACTGATTAGTACAACATTAACGTTGGTTTGAATAGTTTAGAACACTATTGACATAACTAACAGTAGCAACCAACAAAGCCTATCACAATTGGTAGATGGTTGTGTTCCTTAAGCATGATGTCAGGGGTTTGATCCGTGTCGTGGATGTAGAAAATACTTTGTTGGTAGAGACAAAACTTACTTCGCTGATATCTACGCCTCAATGGGAATTAGTCTTCGGCTGAACAATACCCTTGGTGTGAAAAAAAAAAAAAAAAAACCTAGCAGTAGCACAAACAATTGCTGGCTCCAGCAATTGGTTTGAATTAGTTTTCACCAGCCCCGAGCATAGCTAGCATTGGTTTGAATTAGTTTTCAACAATATTAAGATTGATACCACAATTTAAAATCCCTGAATTATACGCATCAGTCGTGTTATATATGTTTTGAATTTTCACTTTGTGTACTGGATTTTTTCGTAAATTTATGATGAAAGGATAAGGCTTATGGCATCAACTTCGAGCATAAAGCATAATCAAAGAACACCATATCTTTTTGCAATTCAAAGAGATGCTCTTTTACTATGCAAGACACGACAATGCCTTTTCTTTCCTTTCTCTCTTCGAACAAAATAGTATTAAACCATGTACTAAAAAAATTAGAAAAATGTTAACAAGTGTCTTTAGAGAACTTGTTAAACATCTAAATATAGTTAAATATCGTTGAAAATATGTATTTTGAGATTCTCAAAATATGAAGTATAATAAATTTATAATTAAATTTCTTTTTCTATAAATCTTAACAACAGCCTTAAAAGCACTTCTTAGCAAGATTAAAAAATATAAGGGTTCATCATGCATAGATAATCCAAATTAACCATTATCCGCTTTTGTTTATTTATCTCTCATAAAATAAACTCATAAACCAATAAAATTTATTAATATGGCTAACTCAAATAAATTTGATATTTTGGTTTTTATATTTAATATTTATCTCTCCATTAATCAACATTGATATTATCCCACTGATTATTACTTTCATCATTAAATATTAGTCTATTAACTATTTTTCAACAAAACAAATTTTTTTTAAAAAAAAAAAATCAACAATTGACATCTCAATAAATTTCTAAAAAGATAATCTCCCAATTCTTGCTATATTTTAGAAGAATTGTTTGTTCTTATATGTGAATCACTTTATACGTGACATTTAACTTTTTTTTTTATATATTATCTTTATTGAATGAGTGTTTTAATTAACTAAGCTTCAACTTCCCACAAAGGGAGTAAAGCAAATAAAATGGTTAAAAGTGGAAAATCGATATTTTTTTTTATAAAAGGAATTAACTATATATCCACCTTAATTCATATATTGCCTTTAAAAAAAAAAAAAAACCTTAATTCATATATTATGATTAAGTGTGACTTATAAATAAAATTGAAATGAGTAATTATAAAGAAAATAAAAATGAAATGAGTAAATAATAAAGAAAGTACTTCTAAACATATTGCATTAAATTTTCGGAGGAATGAAGAGTTTTATCATGCATTGCATCATGAATCATGACCCGAATTCAAGCAGTATATATTGACTCTAGCCAGAAGACACTAGTGGTCCCAGACCAAAATATCAAAACTCTCACGTATATAAATAGGGGTGTCATTTGCACTCCAACATTATAATTTATTTCTATAGTTCATCAATAATATATATACTATTACTATGCCTAGATCAACGGAGCCTCTTGTTCTTGGACGTGTGATAGGAGATGTGTTAGATCCATTTTCAAGTTCTATATATCTGAAGGTTGTTTATGACAATAACCGAGAAGTTATCAACTGTTGTGAGCTCAAACCTTCTCAAATTGTCAACCGACCAAGAGTTGAAGTTGGTGGAGATGACCTCAGGACATTTTACACTCTCGTAAGTAATGGTTTAATTTGGTTACATTCTTCGTTTTCGTTTACAGAAAATTCAATAAATATAAATGATATCTCTCTAGCTAGCTATGTTTTACTTACGGTCGTTGAAAAATATGTTATGGCCAATTATTGCATGCACTTTGCAGATGATGGTGGATCCTGATGCACCAAGCCCAGGTGATCCAAGCCAGAGGGAATATCTGCACTGGTAAGTATGTTCCTTAATAAATAATTTTTTTTAATTAAAAAAAAAAGAGCCTTGTTCACTCACACACCTCCAACATTCTTATTTATCTATGTAAGAAATATATAAACATGTTTGCTTAATAATCCGTTGACATGGGATAATAACGGCGTACATGTAACATGGTATGAATTTTGGAAAAACATAGATAGCATGGTGTCTTACCCTAGCCTTGGAATGTTAGCCAACGGATTATATCATTTTGTGATTTTATGATATGACCAACATTGTTGATTTCTCCTAAAGTTCTTTCAACATGTTCATTGATAATCGAAAAATTTTAAATATGGTTAACACACCCGTTGGGAGAGGCATAGGAACGTGACCTCGTGCAGGATTAGTTTAAATGGTTTCTTAGTATTAAATGTGCTCTTGAGGACACCTGTGGTACTGACCAAAGAACACAGACGAAAATTTTTAAATATATGCGATGATATATTTTCTTAATAAATTAGACTATTTTTTTTTAATTATAGTAACACATAACTACGTGGGTATGACATATCAATTTTGTGTGTGTGTATATATATATAAACCTTATTAGACTGATTTGTTATGAGTTTATTGTATCAAATCATTTCTCTATCTTTAAATATAGTTTTTGTTGGCCGCGTAAGTCAACCCAGTTGGTAGCTGCAGGGACACCTAGCTTAGCCTTCCTGGTCTTGGATTCTAGTCCTACGTGCCTCCTTTGTAATAAAAAAAATAAATATAGTTTTTGTTTAACTACGAAAATAAAATGAGTTGGTCGTGTACAAAAAAATGAGTTGATCCATATATTATAATAATTACTAATTAATTTTGAGATTAATGGGTATGCACTGGCGATGTAATGCACTAATAGTGTAAAAAATCTACACTGTTGGTATATTCTCCATTTTCTCATTAATTTTTTCTAAATATCGTTTAACTTAAATTTAATTTATTTTTGTTTTCAATGGATGCCTAGGTTGATGGCCAACATTCCCGCAACTACTGGAGATTTCTTTGGTACGAGCACTGCTTTTATATGTTATCATCGATCGTTATTATACTTTGATTTAAAGTATTTTTGCCCCACCATTCAATTATACATCAAGAATATTATTTTCTAAAATTAGATTATATAACCAACTCCGACTTCCTTCGTAGGAAAGAACGTGAAAAATAACAAAAAAGAGGATTCGGCTTATCAATCAAAAAAAAAAAAAAAAAAGAATTCGGGAATCCTTTATTCTTTAAAAAAACATAAAGTTAGTTGCAGGTGTTTGAGTATACAATCTAATTATACAAATATTATTGGACTTTTTAAATTAAATAGAACAATTTTGCAAACAATTTACAAATATGAAATTGTTTAGAAATTATATACTATTTTATCTAGTCTTAAACATAAGATCTTTCCTTTAAAAAAAAAAAAACATAAGATCTTTTTGAAAAAAAAGTTTTATCCTATTTGTAAACATCATCCTAATTTTCAATAAAATTTCTGCAACAAAATTTGCTACTCCCACGGGTTGTGGAAGCAGAGATTAGAGAAATTAAAAAAAAAAAATTGATATTCATAATTTTTTTTTTTTTTAGGGGAAGAGATTGTGAGCTATGAAAATCCACGACCAACAGCAGGGATACATCGTATTGTTTTTGTGTTGTTTCGTCAGCTGTGTAGACAAATTGTGCATGCTCCGGGTTGGCGCCAAAATTTCAGCACTAGAGATTTTGCGGAGGTTTATAATCTTGGATTACCTGTGGCAGCTGTGTATTTCCATTGCAAACGAGAAAATGATTGTGGTGGAGCTAGAAGGAGGAGATAAGATAGTTCTAAGATGCACTTACATTCACGATCGATGGCTATGGATCTTCAAATTTATTCGAACCAAAATCAATGAAAAAAAATGATAAAAAATAAAACCAAAACTTACTAAATATTCGGCTACCAAAAATCACATTTATGCATTTAGAATATGTATAAGTTATTTTACGATTGAGATCTTATCAGTTTCTTTAAGAAATGGAAAAGATCTTGACTCTCATAATAAAATATATAAATAAAAAAATGGATTTAACTAGAACATATTATTAAATTTTTCATTGTCAATCAATCATGCATTATTGCTTCGTAATTTTTATATAAATGATCTTAAAACTCACAGTACGATAATCTAGATCTTCATATGCGAGGTGATGTACTATAGGTCTAAGCATAAAGTACAATAAAGTATGCCAGTACTTAATAATTGTGATAGTGTATTTGCATAAGGTTACGTTATATGAGTTGCCAACATGTTTTTTGTTGTACTAAGTTGTTTGTATGCCTCTTTATACTGGCCTCGTGGTTGGCTTCATTTGCTGCTACATAAGGCTATATGTTGACTTATGCTAATAAAGATATGACTTATGTTGAAAGAGCCTCTTCTGTAAATAGTATGATATCTCCGGTTATGTATATATTAGGCGCCTTATAATCCAGCTTAAAGAAGCCTGCCAAAGAGACATATAATATTAGGGTATTTCTATCATGCAATCCAAAATTGGATGGTTGCTATGCAACCTTTTCTTAAACCAATAAGAAGTTGCCACCTATGCCATGTCATCATTTGAAGTAGTTAAAATTAGTTTTTTGCAATTTAGTCCAACATAAAAAGTAAATTAAAAATTTAGTCCTTTGTACCTATAGACAAATTATAACTTTTAATTTTAAATTTAGTCACTTGCATTAAGCCTTTTTACACAAGTGACTAATTTTAACTAATTTTAATTTTTTTAAAATTAAAAGTTATAATTTGCCTATAGGTACAAAGAACTAAATTTTTAATTTACTTTTTATGTTGGACTAAATTGTAAAAACCTAATTTTAACTAGGTTTAAGAAAAGGTTGCATAGCAACCATCCAATTTTGGATTGCATGATAGTAACTCCCATAATATTAATGTTACATTAATTAACTTTCATGCATGAAAGGCTGTGTTAAAAGCATTACTCGAAAATGTGAGTATAAGGGAAGTTTTCTCTTTTACCAAATACATAGCTAAATTTTCCATTAATGTTTGTTTTGGATGAAAAATTATGCATTTAGCTTATTTTTCAAAAGAGATTAATGGGTATGCACTGAAGGTGTAAAGTTTTTTACACCATCAGTCCATCATCTACCATTCATTTGTATTACTTTAATTTAAAAGTCAACAACCATAAATGGATGAATGGTGGATGATGCATTGATGGTGTAAAAAACTTTACACTGTCGGTGCATTACCCATTTTCTCTTTTCAAAAATAATCATTTAATATGTTTGTTTGCAATACATATTATAATCTTAACTTATATTTTTGAAAAAATAATCAAAATCTATAAGTTCTCACACAGTAGCTAAAGATTATTTTTTTAGACCTATGTAATTTTTTTTAATTATACCTTTATCACTCCATTACATTAACTACTCATTTGTCACATCATACCCTTATTTTCTTGTAATTTACTCCCTCCGACTTGAAATATAAGAAAAAAAAAACATTCTCTTGGTTTAAAATATGAACTAAACTAACCAACTTGCTTAAATTTTATTTCATTCCCAATACTACTTTTCTAAAACATCCCTACAAAAAAATTGTTATCTTATTTAATTTTTGTTTTATTCTCAACGCAACTTTCCTAAAATACCTCTATTATTCTTTTATAAATTTGAGAAAATTAAATACAATAAATTAACCTCCTTATAAGCGTAAAATTAGTTACTTTCGCTTATAATTTGAGCTGGAGGGTGTACTCAGTAAAAATAATCTTCTTTACACTATCCAAACATAACAGATTAGCTTAAATTTATTTTTCAGCTAAGATACCCAAACATAAACATATTATAATCTTACCAAATTATAATCACAGAAAAAATAATCTCATTTTACCAATTATACCAAACACACACGTGTTTCCGCTCTCAAACTTCTAAAACTCTCGAAACATCTCCTTCTCATTCACATATAACACGAAATAGAAAGTTAGAAACGCGATATAATTAAATAAATATTTGAAATAGATAACTTAAATGAAAAAGTTCGAAGAATTCTCCTTGATAAGGCACATTAAATTTAACAAGGTGTTCCCAAGAGCTAGTCCATTAAGTAAAGTTGTGGGACATATAATATTGAAATAAAGGTTCAATAACGTTAAATATTTGCGTATAAAAATAATTAACAAGGTTTTGAACTTTTGGGTAAGGCATATCGTTAGCGGGTTTATTAAAAAAATAAAAAAAATAAAGTGCCTGTAGCCCTATTTAGTTTGAGGGGAATTTGAGAGAAACCCCCGAGTTATAAGCTCTTGTTTCGTAAGCTTATTAAAGTGACTTATGTCTTATGATTCCTTAACTTATAAGTACGAGTAAATTGTCGCTTTGATTCCTGAATTTATCCAGGACTTTCACTTTAATTCCTGAAATTAACAAAAATGTTTTTAGGTCCTTGACTTTGTAAAAAGTCATTCACATTAGCCCCTGCCCCTAACCCCGGTCAACGGACGTTAACGAAGTGATGACGTGGCTGACTGGGGGCCTTAAACGATGTCGTTTTTGCGTCCATGTGGCACTTATAACGGGGTAAACTGTCCTGTTAGTCCTATCGGCTGCATCAGTGTCATGTTCAGCTGCACCAGTCTCATGTTTTGAAGCTGAACACTTCAAAATATGCACACTTCAAAACATGGCATTGAGACAGCTGAATATGGGACTGATGCAACTGAACATGACATTGGTGCAGCTGATGGGCCTAACGTGCACGAGGACGCAAAAACGACGTCGTTTAAGGCCCCCAGTCAGCCACGTTATCACTCCGTTAACGTATGTTGACGAGGGTTAAGGGCAAGTAGGGATGACATTTGCACCCGGACCCGCGGGCAATACCCGCAATGGGTCCGGGTCTGGGTCCAAAAAAGAGACCCGTGGGTCCAAAGAATGGACCCGTTTGGATACCCGCTTTGAACGGGTCCGGGTCCGGGTCTGAGATATTCAGACCCGTGGGTATCTGGACCCGTTCATATTTACATATATGCATTATAAATATATATATATAATTTAGTATGTTTGTGTTTAACGAGAGAATTTCTTTGATGTCTGCGAGTGTTTAATGGTGATAGGGATTAATATTAAGTAGAGTGTGTAATAATGTATTAAGGATCCCTCGGTCTATAAAAAAAACATAGAAATTAATTTAAAAAATAAATTTTTCTTTAAAAAAAAATTGCTAATGGATACCCGCAAAACCCGTCTGGGGGTACCCGAAGACCCGCCTACCCATTATGCAGCGGGTACCCGGGCGGGTCCGGGTCCAGTAATTGAAGAACGGGTCCGGGTCCGGGTACCCCATTACCCGGACCCATTGCCATCCCTAAGGGCAAGGACTAATGTGAATGACTTTTTACAAAGCCAGTGACCTAAAAGCATTTTTGCTAATTTCAGGAACTAAAGTGAAAATGCTGTGTAAATTCAGGGAGCAAAGTAACAGTTTACTCTTATAAGTACCTCTAAACCATTTTACTATTTTCAACCGGCGGTATATCAACTATTTTTACCAAACTCTAGCTTATTAACCTTTGGCACGCAGCCCTTGACTCTTTAGCCTCCAATTGACCATCTAGGTTTAAGCTATCAGTCCGCTTTAACTTTTCTACCTCGCAAAACAAAATTACCAAGAGGTTTGCGAGGGATGTTTCCATCGCATAAATATTATTTCTAATTAGCGATAAAGAGTTTCTCGAAAATTTGTTACAAGGGAATTCTATTTGTGAAGGCTTAATTAATCTGTAACGATCACTGGGCCTATATCCCTGATTGACAATGAGGGCCCAACAACAAATACCATTGGTGATACTAATCAAGGCCCTATTGACTCTTCTCTACCACGTGAGGAAAGACCTAGAAGGATTGTGCAACGACCTGCACACCTTTCAGACTACGTGGAGCCACAGCAGGGCAGCAGGAAGGGAAAGTTGGTTAAGAGGAAATGATTGAAGAAATCTTTATTGTTATGTAATTCCTTTTCTATTTTTGTGTTTTTCCTTTATTGTGTAAGGCGGTTAGCCAATTAGGTGCATATATAGCACTTTATGTCAATGAAAAGGGCAACAGAAAATTATCCAAGTATCTTATCTCTGAAAAATTCTCTACTTTTCTACACTTTCTTTCTCATTCTTCTGACAAGTACCTTTCATAATCTCTAGCAAATCCCTTGCAATTTTTCATTACTATACCTAAATTGATCCAATTCGTTCTCTTTCAGTCGCTAATTCGTAGCAACGAATTGTATTTGTGTGAGATTGATTTCTTACAAAATTTTATTTTCCCTCTCAAATTAGCAATAGAATATCCTTCACAAATTTGTCGCGGTAAATTAACAAACCGACTTACTGGTACATAACAGCGCACGACAATGATAACAGCGCACGACAATGACGACCACAGTGGGAGAGGCAAATTAATTCCCATCACCCTATTGTCACCAACATTCCAAAATTAGACGAAGGCAACAACAGTCTCGGGTTAGTGATTGAGAACTCAAGAACCCAACAACAGTACCTGCTACCGCGTGAATACCACAGACATGGACAACCCATTGCTTATCTAGCGGCGACAAATCAGAACCGGACAATCACTCCTCTTGAAACCACCGTAATCGGCACCATGCTAGGCAACCATCGTCGCCGCTGTCCACGGATGCAGACCAGATCGATGTCGATGAGCACAAATCTCATGCGTTCCGGAACTCACGCGTAACCGGGGTCACGCCTCCACCACTTCGGTGTGCTTCCACAACAGGACTACAAGTTCGTCTAGAGTCACGGTCCCTTGTGATGCCATCTGGACCTGCAACTCCCATGAGGTGTACTGCACATCACAGAGTGAAAAGGATGAGGGTCAAGCCTTTCATAAGAAAATTGGCATTAAACCAAAAAAAAAAAATGAAGATGGGCCAATAGCCCACTATAGAGAAAAGAAAACAGGAAAAAATGGGTCAATGGCAAAATCAAAGGAAAACCACGCGTGACAGATTCAATACACGTGGAACCAAGGCAAAAAACTTCAGCACCTATTTAGGGAGGGACTATATTATTCGGTTATACTCATTTATGCTATTTAATTGTCAATTTATTATTTACATACGGTTGGATATTAGCCGAAACGGTAAAGAAAAGCTTTACTAGCACATAGTCATATACTCAGTAGTATCATCATACTAATATCATAATATTTTTATTGATATATACCTTACAATTAATAGCAAATATAATTTTGCTCGTTAATGTCACTATGTGATAATTTTTACTTAATATTTTAATTGTTATTTTTTATTGAAAGGTACAAACATGATGCCTCAATTTTCTTAGGACTAGTCTAAAAATGACTCCAAGATTCTCGTCAATGAACAATAAGTTTTTCAAGAGGAGAATAAAAAATATCTCATACAACGATTATTATAGCCCATGAGGTTTCCTGAATGTATCACCCCCTAATTCGACTAACCATCAATTTAGTAGCGGTTAGAGAGATACATGATTTTTTAGAATCACTATCTCGAGAGTAATCTATGTAAGATCCATGATGAATGTTTTGATAAATGCCAAAAGGTTTTGAACAAGCTTCAAGTGTGTTGATCAAGTTCAAGCTCAACAAGCAACAACAAACATCAAGTTAAGAAGAGAGAGCCAACTCATGAAGACTTAGAGCCTGTTTGATTACTTGTTTTCAAAACTGCTTTTTGTTCTTTAAAACAATAAAACAAGAAAACTTGTTTGATTTCACTGTTTTAGAAAAAGTGTTCTCAAAACAAGTTAAATTTTTTTGTTTTAAAAACAGTAAATAGAGAACAACTTAATGATGTTTTGATCTGTGTTCTGGGAATAATAAAAACACGGAGAACATGCCAGTTTTCATTAATGACATTTTTGTAAATATGATGAACTCTCAATCTATTGTGACTTTTAGCTAGACTTTCCATATACAGTATTTATATAAGGTACTCATATGCATATGTAGCTGAAAGTTACGGAGTATATGGGATTTCTCAGTTCGCTACTCCATTTTTTACTTTTTAATGAGAAATCCACTTTGTTTTTATTATACCAATTTAATGTGTTTTTTTTATAGGAAATCAATTATTGTTTTATTATTTTTTGTCTTTTATTTCTTCATAGTAAATTTTTTTTCCTCTTGTTATCTTTCTTATTACAGTAATTAGATAAATATAGAGTTGTAAAAAAGTACTACGTTTAACAAAAAAAAAATTATTACCTCAGTTCATATTTATTTATCATATTTCAAACAAAATACAATTTTTATGAAATGTAATGGCTTAATTATGGTTTTGGTCCCTAAAAGTTCAACGTGTTTTGATTTTAGTCCTTAAAAGTTATATTGACCAGGATTAGTCCTTAATTTTTCAAACATTTTGATACACAATTTTACAAAGAATCAAAGCCACACTATTCTCTCTCACTCTCTCAAGATCAAAGCTCTCATTTTCATATTCTTTGATCAAGAACCTTGAATCTCTCATGTTGATCTTTTCATAGCTTTTGAAAGAGATTCATAGGATTGTTATTTTGTTTTCATTTGAGTTGTAATCATTGCAAGAGGCAAACATTCTACAACATTGGAAGCCTTGATTTTGTGGAATCAAGCATAGTTCATTGGAAGTCTTGAAGAAGCATTTCATCAAGCACTTGGAAGCCTTGTTGAAGAACAAGCAATTGGAAGACTTGTTGTGGGTATCGGCAAGCAAGAGAAGAGGTTAGATTAGATATCAATAGGGTTACAAGGCAAGGGTGTGGTATCTCTTGTAGGCTAGCAAGAAGGGAGTCTTGTGAGGCATTTACTTGCAATTTGAGAAACTCTAATTCCTCATAGTGAAGAATCTCTCTTGGTTGAAGAGGGGACTGGAGTAGCTTTCAAGTGGATGAAAGTGAACCAGGATAAATCACTGTGTCGTATCTCTAAACTCTTAACTCTTTACATTCTTGTTATTCATATTGTTCTTGGTTGAAAACCTAGAAAGATTGATTTTTCATAATTGATTGAATTGAATCTTAATTGTGCAAAATTGATTTGGGGAAAATCATTTTCATAACTAGGTTAATCAATAAGAATATTGGTGTTAATTGTTTCCGCTGAATCTCTGGTTATACTTGTTAATTGATTGATTTTTGTATTCGATTGAAAAAGTGATTTTTCAGTTTCTGTCAGATCTACTGGAGTAAGAGAGAATTTAATCGAGTAATACTCGGGTAAATATCAGAGTACTCGAGTAAACCTGAGAGTTTTTGCAAAAATCATTTGTTTTGATTGTTTCGATTTGTTTCTTTCGAAAATCTTTCAAGGTATCTTGTACACCTATTCAACCCCCCTTCTAGGTGTTTTCCTAGTGTTTCCTAGTTGTTTCACCCACCGATTGTAGGTTTCCACAATTGGTATCAGAGCTCGGTCGAAAGACACGAGCATAGAGCTTTTTCGTTAAGATCCTTGAGGAAACTACAATGGGTTCTACGAATCCTTTTGGTGGTGAAGGTGCTTCAATTAATCGCCCTCCTATGTTTGGTGGAGAGGGTTATGGTTATTGGAAAATTAGGATGAGAATCTTTATAGAAGCTATAGATGTGAACATTTGGGAAGCCATTGAAAATGGTCCTTATATTCCCTCAAAAGATGTAGAAGGTGTGCTTACACTTACTCCCAAAGATAAGTGGACCGATGATGATAAAAGAAAAATTCAATATGATTTAAAAGCAAAGAATATCATCACCTCCGCTCTATCTTATGATGAGTTCTTTAGAGTCTCCCAATGTAAAGATGCCAAAGATATGTGGGACACCTTGCAAGTTACACATGAAGGCACTAGTGAAGTTAGGCGTGCTAGATTAAATTCTTTGATGCATGAATATGAATTGTTTCGTATGTTGCCTAATGAATCTATATGTTTTATGCAAAAACGTTTTACTCATATTGTTAATCATCTCATTGCTCTTGGTAAAACTTTCTTGAATTGTGAACTTGTTAACAAAGTTTTAAGATGTCTAAGTAGGGAATGGCAACCTAAGGTTACCGCAATTGTTGAATCAAAGGACTTGGACACTATGGACTTAGCAACACTTTTCGGAAAGCTACAAGAACATGAAATGGAGCTTGAACGTTTGCATATACATGAAGAGTCGGATAAGTACAAAGAGAGAAAAGGAATTGCTCTTAAAGCTCAAAGGTCATATAAAAAGGAAGAGAGTTCCGTTGATGATGATGTTGATAATGAAGATTCCGATTCGGACATTGATGAAGAGGAGATGAAGCTTCTACTAAGAAAGTTCAATAAGATTCTAAGGAGAAAAGGAAGGTTGAACAAAGACAAAAGTAAAGAGAAGAATTCCCCACACTACAAGACCAAGACATCAAAAGAAGGTATAGTTTGCCATGAATGTGGAAAGCCCGGTCATCTCAAGTACTCATGCTCTAGGTATCTCAAGAAGAAGGAGAAAGAAAAGAAAACTAAAAGGGCATACATAGTTTGGAATAGTGATGATGAAAAAGACAAGAAAAGCCAATCAAATAGTTCTTCGGATGATGAAGATGTCGATTGTCTCAACTTGATAACTCTAGTAGATGATGAAGAAAGTTCAAATGATGAATCAAGTTATCAAAGCGAGGAAAGCAATGTAAGTCTTACTAAATCCGAAATTTCTTCTAAATATGAATTGTTATATAATGCTTATGAAGAAATGCATGAACAATTTAAGAAACTAGCTTTGAAAAACATTGAAAGAAAGAAGCTCATTTTGAAACATCAACAAGAGATTTTAGAGCTTCAAAAACAAGTTGATGAGCTTAATCTTGAAAATGAAACCCTTGATCTTATATATGCTAGTTCTTCTTGTGATTGTGCTAGTAGATTGAATATTGTGGTTGATTGTGAGAATTGCAAGTTGCTTAAGGATGAAAATGCTATTTTGAAAAATAAGCTTGCAAGTTTCACAAATGGTGATATTAGATTGAGAACATTGTTAAATTTTCAAAGAGAAAATTCAAACAAGTTTGGTTTGGGTTATACTAATGCTAAGAGTAACTCTCATAGAAATGTTGTTGATTTTTCTAAAGTTAATTTTTCAAATGCACCAACATGTTTCTATTGTGGTACTCATGGACATACTTCAAATGTGTGTTATATTAAAGTGCATGGTATACCTAAAGGAGATTTTGTTTGGATGAAAAAGGGTGAAAGTCCCTACACTAACAAAAATGGATCCAAAACCATTTGGATACCAAAAAGCAAAGCATGATTGTTTTTGTAGGTATGATTGAAGAGAAAAAGGACTTTCATGTGTTATTCATTCATTTGCTTCTTCAATTGGTATTAAGGAGAAAATCCTACAAATTGGTAACATTCGATATTATACAATTGGTATTTTCAATTTGATATTGTTGGATATTGCTCATAGTTCTCTCAATTGGTATTATTTCTTATAATGTGATATTGTTTATACTATTGAGAAAATACTATTGGTATCAAATTCTTACAATTGTTTTACAATTAGTATCATGTTATTGGTATACAATTTGTTATAATTGATATCATTGAGTAATCATTAGATGATTATCATGCTTTGGTTGTTATATCTCATTAATTTCTCTATTTTGGCTTAGATCTTTTATTTCAATTGGTATATATTTCTTTTTGATAATGCCAAAGGGGGAGAAATATTATGTTTTTTTGACCATTTTGGGGAGAAATGAAATGAAATAGTATGTTTGGAGAAAGGTTGTTTTTTGTTGTTTTTATGTAGGTTGAGCAAAGTTGTTGGAGATAGGGGGAGAATCAAGCTTAACTCAATTGGATTTCAAATGTTAAAAGCATTAATTGAGGGGGAGCAAGAGTCTCACCAAGTGATCAAATGGTTCAAGCATCAACAACTTCAATGAACTTCAAATGATTTCAAAACATGTTTGTCATTTTCAAAAAGGGGGAGATTGTAAGATCCATGAAGAATGTTTTGATAAATGCCAAAAGGTTTTGAACAAGCTTCAAGTGTGTTGATCAAGTTCAAGCTCAACAAGCAACAACAAACATCAAGTTAAGAAGAGAGAGCCAACTCATGAAGACTTAGTTTGGTAGTTTATGTTTTATTGTTTTATCTTTAGCCTCACAAGTCTTTTAGTTTATGAGTTTGGGTAGAGTTTCTTAGAGGGTAGTGAATCTCTTTTGATTGCATGATTATATCATATTTTGAGTATTCACTTTGCCTAAAATCAATAGGTGGCTTAAAGGTTTGAAAGAAAAGGTTTAGTTTTTGAGAAAACAAGTTTTAAGTGATTTTTAATGTTAATAATCGATTAACAGATTTTGATAATTGATTAACAATGTATTTTGAACTGGTAATCGATTAACAAACTTTTGATAATCGATTATCTGCACCTTTACTCGAGTATTTTTGGTCTCACTCGAGTGAAAATTATCTTGCTTTCGTATTACTCGATTAACACTTATTTTACTCGAGTAAACAGGGTCTGTAACTGTTTTAAATACGTTTTTCACTTCTCAAAAGCTATTCTAAGTTGCTCCAACTTTTGGGTATTCTATATAAACCTTTTCCTAATCATTTCTATTAACTAGAATCATTTTGATACACAATTTTACAAAGAATCAAAGCCACACTATTCTCTCTCACTCTCTCAAGATCAAAGCTCTCATTTTCATATTCTTTGATCAAGAACCTTGAATCTCTCATGTTGATCTTTTCATAGCTTTTGAAAGAGATTCATAGGATTGTTATTTTGTTTTCATTTGAGTTGTAATCATTGCAAGAGGCAAACATTCTACAACATTGGAAGCCTTGATTTTGTGGAATCAAGCATAGTTCATTGGAAGTCTTGAAGAAGCATTTCATCAAGCACTTGGAAGCCTTGTTGAAGAACAAGCAATTGGAAGACTTGTTGTGGGTATCGGCAAGCAAGAGAAGAGGTTAGATTAGATATCAATAGGGTTACAAGGCAAGGGTGTGGTATCTCTTGTAGGCTAGCAAGAAGGGAGTCTTGTGAGGCATTTACTTGCAATTTGAGAAACTCTAATTCCTCATAGTGAAGAATCTCTCTTGGTTGAAGAGGGGACTGGAGTAGCTTTCAAGTGGATGAAAGTGAACCAGGATAAATCACTGTGTCGTATCTCTAAACTCTTAACTCTTTACATTCTTGTTATTCATATTGTTCTTGGTTGAAAACCTAGAAAGATTGATTTTTCATAATTGATTGAATTGAATCTTAATTGTGCAAAATTGATTTGGGGAAAATCATTTTCATAACTAGGTTAATCAATAAGAATATTGGTGTTAATTGTTTCCGCTGAATCTCTGGTTATACTTGTTAATTGATTGATTTTTGTATTTGATTGAAAAAGTGATTTTTCAGTTTCTGTCAGATCTACTCGAGTAAAAGAGAATTTAATCGAGTAATACTCGAGTAAATATCAGAGTACTCGAGTAAACCTGAGAGTTTTTGCAAAAATCATTTGTTTTGATTGTTTCGATTTGTTTCTTTCGAAAATCTTTCAAGGTATCTTGTACACCTATTCAACCCCCCCTTCTAGGTGTTTTCCTAGTGTTTCCTAGTTGTTTCACCCACCGATTGTAGGTTTCCACAATTGGTATCAGAGCTCGGTCGAAAGACACGAGCATAGAGCTTTTTCGTTAAGATCCTTGAGGAAACTACAATGGGTTCTACGAATCCTTTTGGTGGTGAAGGTGCTTCAATTAATCGCCCTCCTATGTTTGGTGGAGAGGGTTATGGTTATTGGAAAATTAGGATGAGAATCTTTATAGAAGCTATAGATGTGAACATTTGGGAAGCCATTGAAAATGGTCCTTATATTCCCTCAAAAGATGTAGAAGGTGTGCTTACACTTACTCCCAAAGATAAGTGGACCGATGATGATAAAAGAAAAATTCAATATGATTTAAAAGCAAAGAATATCATCACCTCCGCTCTATCTTATGATGAGTTCTTTAGAGTCTCCCAATGTAAAGATGCCAAAGATATGTGGGACACCTTGCAAGTTACACATGAAGGCACTAGTGAAGTTAGGCGTGCTAGATTAAATTCTTTGATGCATGAATATGAATTGTTTCGTATGTTGCCTAATGAATCTATATGTTTTATGCAAAAACGTTTTACTCATATTGTTAATCATCTCATTGCTCTTGGTAAAACTTTCTTGAATTGTGAACTTGTTAACAAAGTTTTAAGATGTCTAAGTAGGGAATGGCAACCTAAGGTTACCGCAATTGTTGAATCAAAGGACTTGGACACTATGGACTTAGCAACACTTTTCGGAAAGCTACAAGAACATGAAATGGAGCTTGAACGTTTGCATATACATGAAGAGTCGGATAAGTACAAAGAGAGAAAAGGAATTGCTCTTAAAGCTCAAAGGTCATATAAAAAGGAAGAGAGTTCCGTTGATGATGATGTTGATAATGAAGATTCCGATTCGGACATTGATGAAGAGGAGATGAAGCTTCTACTAAGAAAGTTCAATAAGATTCTAAGGAGAAAAGGAAGGTTGAACAAAGACAAAAGTAAAGAGAAGAATTCCCCACACTACAAGACCAAGACATCAAAAGAAGGTATAGTTTGCCATGAATGTGGAAAGCCCGGTCATCTCAAGTACTCATGCTCTAGGTATCTCAAGAAGAAGGAGAAAGAAAAGAAAACTAAAAGGGCATACATAGTTTGGAATAGTGATGATGAAAAAGACAAGAAAAGCCAATCAAATAGTTCTTCGGATGATGAAGATGTCGATTGTCTCAACTTGATAACTCTAGTAGATGATGAAGAAAGTTCAAATGATGAATCAAGTTATCAAAGCGAGGAAAGCAATGTAAGTCTTACTAAATCCGAAATTTCTTCTAAATATGAATTGTTATATAATGCTTATGAAGAAATGCATGAACAATTTAAGAAACTAGCTTTGAAAAACATTGAAAGAAAGAAGCTCATTTTGAAACATCAACAAGAGATTTTAGAACTTCAAAAACAAGTTGATGAGCTTAATCTTGAAAATGAAACCCTTGATCTTATATATGCTAGTTCTTCTTGTGATTGTGCTAGTAGATTGAATATTGTGGTTGATTGTGAGAATTGCAAGTTGCTTAAGGATGAAAATGCTATTTTGAAAAATAAGCTTGCAAGTTTCACAAATGGTGATATTAGATTGAGAACATTGTTAAATTTTCAAAGAGAAAATTCAAACAAGTTTGGTTTGGGTTATACTAATGCTAAGAGTAACTCTCATAGAAATGTTGTTGATTTTTCTAAAGTTAATTTTTCAAATGCACCAACATGTTTCTATTGTGGTACTCATGGACATACTTCAAATGTGTGTTATATTAAAGTGCATGGTATACCTAAAGGAGATTTTGTTTGGATGAAAAAGGGTGAAAGTCCCTACACTAACAAAAATGGATCCAAAACCATTTGGATACCAAAAAGCAAAGCATGATTGTTTTTGTAGGTATGATTGAAGAGAAAAAGGACTTTCATGTGTTATTCATTCATTTGCTTCTTCAATTGGTATTAAGGAGAAAATCCTACAAATTGGTAACATTCGATATTATACAATTGGTATTTTCAATTTGATATTGTTGGATATTGCTCATAGTTCTCTCAATTGGTATTATTTCTTATAATGTGATATTGTTTATACTATTGAGAAAATACTATTGGTATCAAATTCTTACAATTGTTTTACAATTAGTATCATGTTATTGGTATACAATTTGTTATAATTGATATCATTGAGTAATCATTAGATGATTATCATGCTTTGGTTGTTATATCTCATTAATTTCTCTATTTTGGCTTAGATCTTTTATTTCAATTGGTATATATTTCTTTTTGATAATGCCAAAGGGGGAGAAATATTATGTTTTTTTGACCATTTTGGGGAGAAATGAAATGAAATAGTATGTTTGGAGAAAGGTTGTTTTTTGTTGTTTTTATGTAGGTTGAGCAAAGTTGTTGGAGATAGGGGGAGAATCAAGCTTAACTCAATTGGATTTCAAATGTTAAAAGCATTAATTGAGGGGGAGCAAGAGTCTCACCAAGTGATCAAATGGTTCAAGCATCAACAACTTCAATGAACTTCAAATGATTTCAAAACATGTTTGTCATTTTCAAAAAGGGGGAGATTGTAAGATCCATGAAGAATGTTTTGATAAATGCCAAAAGGTTTTGAACAAGCTTCAAGTGTGTTGATCAAGTTCAAGCTCAACAAGCAACAACAAACATCAAGTTAAGAAGAGAGAGCCAACTCATGAAGACTTAGTTTGGTAGTTTATGTTTTATTGTTTTATCTTTAGCCTCACAAGTCTTTTAGTTTATGAGTTTGGGTAGAGTTTCTTAGAGGGTAGTGAATCTCTTTTGATTGCATGATTATATCATATTTTGAGTATTCACTTTGCCTAAAATCAATAGGTGGCTTAAAGGTTTGAAAGAAAAGGTTTAGTTTTTGAGAAAACAAGTTTTAAGTGATTTTTAATGTTAATAATCGATTAACAGATTTTGATAATTGATTAACAATGTATTTTGAACTGGTAATCGATTAACAAACTTTTGATAATCGATTATCTGCACCTTTACTCGAGTATTTTTGGTCTCACTCGAGTGAAAATTATCTTGCTTTCGTATTACTCGATTAACACTTATTTTACTCGAGTAAACAGGGTCTGTAACTGTTTTAAATACGTTTTTCACTTCTCAAAAGCTATTCTAAGTTGCTCCAACTTTTGGGTATTCTATATAAACCTTTTCCTAATCATTTCTATTAACTAGAATCATTTTGATACACAATTTTACAAAGAATCAAAGCCACACTATTCTCTCTCACTCTCTCAAGATCAAAGCTCTCATTTTCATATTCTTTGATCAAGAACCTTGAATCTCTCATGTTGATCTTTTCATAGCTTTTGAAAGAGATTCATAGGATTGTTATTTTGTTTTCATTTGAGTTGTAATCATTGCAAGAGGCAAACATTCTACAACATTGGAAGCCTTGATTTTGTGGAATCAAGCATAGTTCATTGGAAGTCTTGAAGAAGCATTTCATCAAGCACTTGGAAGCCTTGTTGAAGAACAAGCAATTGGAAGACTTGTTGTGGGTATCGGCAAGCAAGAGAAGAGGTTAGATTAGATATCAATAGGGTTACAAGGCAAGGGTGTGGTATCTCTTGTAGGCTAGCAAGAAGGGAGTCTTGTGAGGCATTTACTTGCAATTTGAGAAACTCTAATTCCTCATAGTGAAGAATCTCTCTTGGTTGAAGAGGGGACTGGAGTAGCTTTCAAGTGGATGAAAGTGAACCAGGATAAATCACTGTGTCGTATCTCTAAACTCTTAACTCTTTACATTCTTGTTATTCATATTGTTCTTGGTTGAAAACCTAGAAAGATTGATTTTTCATAATTGATTGAATTGAATCTTAATTGTGCAAAATTGATTTGGGGAAAATCATTTTCATAACTAGGTTAATCAATAAGAATATTGGTGTTAATTGTTTCCGCTGAATCTCTGGTTATACTTGTTAATTGATTGATTTTTGTATTCGATTGAAAAAGTGATTTTTCAGTTTCTGTCAGATCTACTCGAGTAAGAGAGAATTTAATCGAGTAATACTCGAGTAAATATCAGAGTACTCGAGTAAACCTGAGAGTTTTTGCAAAAATCATTTGTTTTGATTGTTTCGATTTGTTTCTTTCGAAAATCTTTCAAGGTATCTTGTACACCTATTCAACCCCCCCTTCTAGGTGTTTTCCTAGTGTTTCCTAGTTGTTTCACCCACCGATTGTAGGTTTCCACAATCTACGCGGACATAACTCTGATATTTTCTTCAATATTCAACATGTTTCCAAAGATGAGCTTGGAACACGTTGCTATATTCCCTTATTCGGACTCATTTGTTGACGGCGAGGAACCTTGTGTCGAGTTTCCGTATTCACTTTAGGGTTCAGAAAGAGAAGAACTTCATGTTGAGTTATCCTTCCCGTACTCTTGCCAAGAGTGAGGAACCCTCAATTGGGCTTCCCCCTTAGGTCAGCAAGGAATCTTCATGCTAGATTTCTTTCTTCAAACTCACTAGACGACTCGAGAAACCTTGCACCGAGTTCCCCTCTTCAATCTCTGGTTCTGGATAGGGAAAATATTGTTTTGTTTTCCCTCCTTTGAAATCAATTGTAAGATTTGAAGAATCTCTTGAAGAATCTCTTCGGAGTTAAGGATTCGTTTCATAGCGACGAAATAACACTCATGTTGGTCTTTCCTATTCATACCTCGACGCTCCTCCTTACGTCACAACACCGAGCTGGGGGGCTACTGTTATGGATCAGTTTCACATACAAATAATAACCGATATCACAGATCAACAAGCATCAATCCGATATACCGGTAATCCGGTATCAATGGCTTTCAGTGAGTAACCGACATAACGGTTCGTCATTATGCTGCTAATTATGACATTCATGGAGCCGTTACTCTTCGGCCTTAATGCCCATCATGCCTCATCAATCCAAGGCCTCCTACTCACCCTTATATAAACGAGGTAATAAGAAAGGTATGAACTAGGCTCTCTCATCTCTCATTTCACACGGCACACACCCCTCCCCCCCAAATATCTCGACTCGGTGATGAAGTTCTTTAACCGAGAACCCGTTATCATCATCGTACATCAATAAACCGGCTTGTCGATACATGTGGGATAACAACCCACAACAAAAGGATACACAAAATTTACAAGAATTCATCACCCGCACCAGCACCCTACACTTATTAGAGAGGAAATTCTACAAAACATATTCATAAGAATTTCTACAAGACATATCCCTGTGCAAATAAAAAGCTACAAACATTTTAATTGTTATTTTTTATTGAAAGGTACAAACATGATGCCTCAATTTCCTTAGGACTAGTCTAAAAATGACTCCGAGATTCTCGTCAATGGACAATAAGCTTTTTAAGAAGAGAATAAAAAATATCTTATACAACGATTATTATAGCCCATGAGGTTTCCTGAATGTAGCACCCCCTAATTCGACTAACCATCGATTTAGTAGCTGTTGGGATTCTGGGAAGTGTACCAGATCGTACAAGTAATATAGACAATGAAGTCCGAGTACCGTACCCAACGAGGACTGAAATTGATTCTAATAACTCTCACCTATTCGTAGTTACTAAATGAAAATTAAATTAAAATTCAATTGTTTGAGTAATTGTTGATTCAAATAAATTAAAATAAATAAATAAAACTATTCTTGAACAATGGGAAAAAGCAGGACGTAGTTTCGATGAAGGTTCCTAAAACGTTTAACAACAAATTGATTTGTTTTCCTAAATTCTGAATTTTTTTGCAAAGGTAGGAAATGCCTAATGTCTTAGAACGTTTCCGTATTTTAGAGATTAATCTCCCAATGATGTCTCAAGAGAGCCTTAAAACCTAACCCTTAATTAAGTTCAATCAAAACTTGTAAAAATTATCCAATTCATAAGAAATATGTCTATCCTTATGCAATTGAACTGTTTGATTATTGGGCATAATCCTAAATTAATATGTCTATTAAATTAGGATTCCTAATTCATGAACTGCGCACATTCACGAACAACAATAAAAATATAATCAAACACAGAATTTATAATGGAAAAACAAAATCAATTCATTGCATAAACATTAACAAGGTTTCATGTTCATCTACTCCTACATCCCAAAGAAGGGTTTAGTTCATAATGGGGAGAAGAAAAACAATAAAAGTGATAAAGAGTGACATAATTACCACTAATCCTTGCCTATAATCTCCGTTCTTCACCAAAAACCAATGCAAAAACTCTATTCCAAGTGTTCTTTATCCAAGTCTCAAATCCTAATCAACTATTATTCTATGGAGTTGTATGAGTGTCTCTCTTCCTCCTGGAATGAATCCTAATCCTATTATTATATAGATAAAAACTAACCTAATTTTCAATCTAATGTGATAAGATTTCTATTTGAATAAAACTAATCCTAAATCTGAATATAATATGATAAGATCCTATTATAATAAACTAATCTTTAAGAATCTTATCTACAAATAGAATTTATCATTAAAATCCTTCTAGAATCCCGTATTTGTGTCTGGCAGAAACTTTGGCACTGATTTTGACCCCCAAGATGGACGAATTTGAGCAAGGCTATTTCTGGAAAAGTTGTAGATCTTTTCCTTAGCTTTAAAATAATATATAGATCGCCTCATTTGGATAAGCGTAGCTCAAGTTATGATCAAAACAGCGAACATTGTCACTTTCTCGCATTTTGCTCGCCCAGGCGAGAATAAGGCTCGCCTGGGCGAGTTTTTGCCTGAGAAAATTGATCTCTTAAACTCATTCTTTTTAAACGTTCAACCCCACTCGCCCAACCTGGGCGACTCTGTGACTTTTTCCCCGCTTTTCGCCGCTTTGCTCCGAACTCCTGATTCCAAGGCTTGCTTTTTCCTTCTTTTCCATAAATTATCAAATTAAGCCTCCAAAACCTGAAATTCACAACAAATCGATACAAAATCCTCAAAGATCTCGTTCTTCATATTAGTCATCAAAATTTAAATTTTTATCCTAAAATACTTGAGAAACAAGCTAAAATTACTAAGAAAGAGGGTTAAATATCATCCAAAAACATCATATATTGAGCTCAAATCACTCCCCCAAACTTAGCATTTTGCATGTCCCAGGCAAAAGTAAAACAAAAATTCACAACTTAAGAACACTTCCTCTATCAAGATTAATCAATCTAATCAAGAAACTAGACTCACTTTCTTCAAAACTTTTCTTCACAAACAAATAATCCAATCAAAACTGGTTAGAGGGGCAATCTCTAAAAGAACAATGTGGCTAGCAAACAACTCACAACTCACAAATTCCTCTCATGTGTATCAAAGTTTAAAATTCTGCACTCAAGTTCTAACAATTAACAATGTGTTACCATAAGCTTGACTATAGACCTACATCTCCACTGAATTTATTAACAACATGCACAAATCATAAGGTCTTTATTTGGTTGTAAAGGGGTCATGGCTAAAAGTGTCAGGTGGGATAAAAGAATAAAAGGATAAACAAAGGGCTTTATCAATGAAATCACAACACTTCCCTTTTAAATTATGAAATGAGCAATAGTGTACTTACACAATCACAACTCAATTCACTTGATTTTTCCTTTTCTTTTTCTATTTCTATTATCTTCTTCTTTTCAAAAAAAAATTTCTTTCTTTTTTTTTTAGAAGAGAAATAGAAACACAAATTTTCAGCACTTACACTTTCACCATTTTTCCACATTCCACTTAATTGTTCATTCACAATTTCAAAGGTACTTCTCAAAATATTCAATTCATGCAAGGTACCAAAGAAAATCACTAAATCTCAAAGCTCAAAATGGGCAACTAAGAGATCATTATGTCTCAAAAATATGTTGAAGGCCACAAAAACACAAACCTAAGTGCCTTAATCATGTTCATGCATGCAATCAATTGTCAATTTTGAAAAGGTCACAAGTCAAGTTCTAGAACACATAGTAAAAGAGAACACACTCATGAAAGAAATGGGGGTTTAAAAATTCAGTCATCAATTATCAATTATTAATCATTACCCCTTTTGTGTATAAGCCCAAGATCTCACATGTAAGGTCAGTTTCCTAAACACATATTCTCAAAGAGTTTGCCCCAAGTAACCAATTTTTAAAAGAATTACACATTCAATCCAAGCAGTTTATGTTAGAGAAGTGAGCTTCGTTCCTAAACCAGACATCTAAACCTATCAACAGAAAGAAAATCCTAAGCCTAGAATAATTACCTACTTCTACCATGACACAACTAACACAAAGCTAGGGGAAATCATCAAGTCTAGAAAATTTTTTATTTTGTTGGACTCCCCCAAACTTAAAAGTTAGCTTGTCCTCAAGCAACACTCTAATCCTACACTACAAAATAAAAATAAAAATAAAAATAAATGCAAGGAGTTAGGAAACTTCCCTTTGTAGCACAATATTCTCTCTTGATGCACCATAAAGAAGATTCCCCAAACTTATTCACATGTGTCACATGAACAACTAAAAATGGTGCTAAAAGCACCTCATTAGTAGTCACGTATAGAAAGTTCCAACTCTTTATTCAATTAAAAAAAATTTCAAAACCTACACTACTGCATAACTACAGAGAATCCACCAGGATCCCAAATCCTATAGCACAACTTCCATGTTATGCAGCAATAACAAGTTATCCCTGGATCCCATGGAAATATACATGGATGATGTTGGAGCAAATGTTTAAAAATAGTTTCAAACCCTCCCGGGTCAAATGGTGCATTTTTCACTCCAAGCATCATCACATGGTGCTTGTCTTTTCCATCATGCATGGAGTCTATGAAAGTGTAACTTCCATGGCTTAGCAAGGTTGCCTTTTCAGGCTTTAAAAAGGAGAACAATGGCTTATCATCATCATGAGCATCAGGGAAGTCATAAAAATTTAAGGGGTAAATTGAAGAAATTTTTTTTGAGGGTTCCACATATTCATGCAATCCAATACATTTAGCAATAGCAAAAAATTCATCATGCAAAGTGGATCCTAATTCAACCCCTAGACGCATCCCATTATTCATTTTATCTTGTTTCACTTCTTCAATCTCATCATGCACAATTTCTTCTTTTTCTATGGGTTTAGAAAGGGAAGCACTTTGGTCTTCCATAATAGATGATTTTTGTACCACCTCCTCTAAAAGACCATCAAAAACTTTAATCTCATCAAAAACATTTTGTGCAAAACAGGATGGAATATGTGACGACAAAATAAATTTGATAAATTCTATGTCATCATGAGAATAAGCCATGTTACATAATAATAAAAAAAATAAAAATATATACCCAAGTTACACTAAGTAAAATTAAATTAGTACCAAAATTAATTAAAACAGAATCACTCCCCGACAACGGCGCCAAAAACTTGTTGGGATTCTGGCAAGTGTACCAGATCGTACAAGTAATATAGACAATGAAGTCTGAGTATCGTACCCAACGAGGACTGAAATTGATTCTAATAACTCTCACCTATTCGTAGTTACTAAATGAAAATTAAATTAAAATTCAATTGTTTGAGTAATTGTTGATTCAAATAAATTAGAATAAATAAATAAAACGATTCTTGAACAATGGGAAAAAGCGGGACGTAGTTTCGATGAAGGTTCCTAAAACGTTTAACAACAAATTGATTTGTTTTCCTAAATTCTGAATTTGTTTTGCAAAGGTAGGAAACGCCTAATGTCTTAGAACGTTTCCGTATTTTAGAGATTAATCTCCCAATGATGTCTCAAGAGAGTCTTAAAACCTAACCCTTAATTAAGTTCAATCAAAACTTGTAAAAATCATCCAATTCATAAGAAATATGTCTATCCTTATGCAATTGAACTGTTTGATTATTGGGCATAATCCTAAATTAATATGTCTATTAAATTAGGATTCCTAATTCATGAACTACGCACATTCACGAACAACAATAAAAATATAATCAAACACAGAATTTATAATGGAAAAACAAAATCAATTCATTGCATAAACATTAACAAGGTTCCATGTTCATCTACTCCTACATCCCAAAGAAGGGTTTAGTTCATAATGGGGAGAAGAAAAACAATAAAAGTGATAAAGAGTGACATAATTACCACTAATCCTTGCCTCTAATCTCCGTTCTTCACCAAAAACCAATGCAAAAACTCTATTCCAAGTGTTCTTTATCCAAGTCTCAAATCCTAATCAACTATTATTCTATGGAGTTGTATGAGTGTCTCTCTTCCTCCTGGAATGAATCCTAATCCTATTATTATATTGATAAAAACTAACCTAATTTTCAATCTAATGTGATAAGATTTCTATTTGAATAAAACTAATCCTAAACCTGAATATAATATGATAAGATCCTATTAGAATAAACTAATCTTTAAGAATCTTATCTACAAATAGAATTTATCATTAAAATCCTTCTAGAATCCCGTATTTGTGTCTGGCAGCAACTTCGGCACTGATTTTGACCCCCAAGATGGACGAATTTGAGCAAGGATATTTCTGGAAAAGTTGTAGATCTTTTCCTTATCTTTAAAATAACATATAGATCGCCTCATTTGGATAAGCGTAGCTCAAGTTATGATCAAAACAGCGAACATTGTCACTTTCTCGCATTTTGCTCGCCCAGGCGAGAATAAGGCTCGCCTGAGCGAGTTTTTGCCTGAGAAAATTGATCTCTTAAACTCATTCTTTTTAAACGTTCAACCCCACTCGTCCAACCTGGGCGACTCTGTGACTTTTTCCTAGCTTTTCGCCGCTTTGCTCCGAACTCCTGATTCCAAGGCTTGCGTTTTCCTTCTTTTCCATAAATTATCAAATTAAGCCTCCAAAACCTGAAATTCACAACAAATCGATACAAAATCCTCAAAGATCTCGTTCTTCATATTAGTCATCAAAATTTAAATCTTTATCCTAAAATACTTGAGAAACAAGCTAAAATTACTAAGAAAGAGGGTTAAATATCATCCAAAAACATCATATATTGAGCTCAAATCATTAGCGGTTAGAGAGATACATGATTTTTTAGAATCACTATCTCGAGAGTAATCTACGCGGACATAACTCTGATATTTTCTTCAATATTCAACATGTTTCCAAAGATGAGGAACACGTTGCTATATTCCCTTATTCGGACTCATTTGTTAACGACGAGGAACCTTGTGTCGAGTTTCCCTATTCAATTTAGGGTTCAGAAAGAGAAGAACTTCATGTTGAGTTCTCCTTCCCGGACTCTTGCCAAGAGTGAGGAACCCTCAATTGGGCTTCCCCCTTAGGTCTTGTATCCGACAAGCAAGGAATCTTCATGCTAGATTTCTTTCTTCGAACTCACTAGACGACTTGAGAAACCTTGCACCGAGTTCCCCTCTTCAATCTCTGGTTCTGGATAGGGAGAATATTGGTTTGTTTTCCCTCCTTTGAAATCAATTGTAAGATTTGAAGAATCTCTTCGGAGTTAAGGATTCGTTTCATAGCGATGAAATAACACTCATGTTGGTCTTTCCTATTCATACCTTGACGCTCCTCCTTACGTCACAACACCGAGCTGGGGGCTACTGTTATGGATCGGTTTCACAAACAAATAATAACCGATATCACGAACCAACAAGCATCAATCCGATATACCGGTAATCCGGTATCAATGGCTTTCGGTGAGTAACTGACATAACGGTTCGTCATTATGTTGCTAATTATGACATTCATGGAGTCGTTACTCTTCGGCCTTAATATCCCATCATGCCTCATCAATCCAAGGCCTCCTACTCACCCCTATATAAACGAGGTAATAGCAAAGGTATGAACTAGGCTCTCTTATCTCTCATTTCACACGGTACACACACCATCCCCAAATATCTTGACTTGGTGACGGAGTTCTTTAACCGAGAACCCGTTATCATCATCGTACATCAACAAACCGGTTTCCCGGTACATGTGGGATAACAACCCACAACAAAAGGGTACACAAAATTTACAAGAATTCATCACCCGCACCAGCACCCTACACTTATTAGAGAGGAAATTCTACAAAACATTCATAAGAATTTCTACAAGACATATCCCTGTGCAAATAAAAAGCTTGGGCACTTACTCTACAGTTATTGACTATACAAAATTTGCACATTGGTTTAAGAAAACCCAAACAACAATAAAAAATAAGCTAGTACGTTGTCGGAACTTTGTCAGGTATAATTCTCCAAGTTATTTATGTAGCTCTTAGTGGCCTGGTGCCTTTGTCTCCTATATAACTTTCAGCAAACCTTTTGTTTTGACAGAAACTTGTCTGCTACCTTGACATTATACACTCATCCAGAGTCAAAGCTCCATGTCCATATATCTTCCTTGCCCATATTTAAATTATCGTTAAAAATTAAATGAAGTAATTCAACAATCATATATTTCTCCCATTCACAATCGAATAACAAAATTAATTCCAATATACATCGATGTACTTTGAACAAAGGTTTTCAACATTCCAAGCCAAACACACTGTGCTACAATGTGACAAATTGACAAAAGCTGATGAAGGAGAACATCGCTGATAAAAAAAAGAGAATATGCTTTGAGAAAAATTATTAATTCTAAAAAAGTAAATAAGTAAGTCTCATTGCATAGTAAATATTAGAAAATCAAACCCAAAACTTTTAATTCACCAAATAATTTGAACATGTCTAATTGGAAAATTATTTCGACGAAGTTATATAAACATTTTAAGCTGCAACTTAAAGCAGATATTGCGAAAAAGTAACTACGTCCTTGACTATTTATCAGGCAATATCAGAGTACCTCCATCAATGAACGAACTTTTCGTTCTTAAATGGACCCACACATTATTTTATTATTTTTCACATTTTTTTATAACTTATGAACCACTAAGAGCTACAACCAAATTTTCACTCCACCCATAAATCTACTTTTCGTTTATAAATGAGTTTCACTACATACCTCACACTCCTAACATTTTATTATAAATATAACTCATCTCCGAGCCACCACCATTTCTTCCCTTTCTTCGAGCCACCACCACCGATTCACTCATCTCCGCCACCATACCACCACCGATTCGAGCCACCACCAACGAGTAGACCCATCACCAACGAGTCACCGTCGCCTCCTTTTCCTCTTCCTTCAGCCACCACCGCCTCCTCTTCCTTCAGCCCGCCGTTGCCACCACCGCAGATCTAGAAGGCCAACAATGGATTTCTGATTGAAGGCCATCTCTGCATGTGAAATCCCCTTCCCCTCTCTCTATATATTTTTTTTAAATTTTTGATTTTACTTTTTTTATGTTGATTGCTGTAATTTGATTTATTCAATCTGTTTGTTCTAATTTTTTTTATTGCTATAATTTTGTAATTTTGTTCTAATTTTTTTCTGGGATCCTTGATTGTTCTAATTTTGTTCTGATTCTTTGTTCTTGATTTTTTTTATTGTTCGGTTATTTTTTCCCTCCTTTCTTTCTATTTTTCTTCATTAAAATAATCTCACCCTCCCCTCATGAACTCGTGACCAAAGTAGAGCATATTTACCAAAAAGGGACGAACGCACTACTAGAAAAAAGGGATTTAAAATCGGGGATTTAAAATCGGTCCTTGAAAAACCGAGTTAAAAAAAACGCGGTGGCAATTTTGTAAATAAAATCTAACTTTTAAAATCGGTCGTTTCATAGCCGAGTTAAAAAGTGTGTCTATTTTTTAAATTTTTTAAATTTTTAATTTTTAAAATCGGTCACTTAAATGACCGATTTCGTAAGTTGATTCGAAATCGGTCAGTGGTGAACGAGTTAGAAAGTTTTTTAATTTTTATACTGCCATGATTCGAAATCGGTCAATACGACCGAGTTAGAAAGTGTGTCTATTTTTTAAATTTTTAATTTTTAAAATCGGTCACTTAAACGACCGATTTCGTAAGTTGATTCGAAATCGGTCAATGGTGAACGAGTTAGAAAGTTTTTTAATTTTTATACTTCCATGATTCGAAATCGGTCAATACGACCGAGTTCGAAAGTCTGAAAAAAAAAAACTAAAGCCCTAGGTTTCGGCCGCCACACTCACTCTCCCTTCTTCACTCACTCTTCCTCTTCAAGCCCAACCAATTCAATCTCCCACCGCTGCTGCACCTCACACTCACGACGCTGCTCGTTCCCGCCACCGCCGTCTTCCCTTCTTCGTTCTTCGTTTTCACAGCCACCGCCGTCTTCCCATATTCGTTCTTCACCGTCGTCTTCCCTTCTCCCTTCTTCGAACCAAATCGCCACTCATCTCCGGTTCCCTTCTTCGTCTCACTCTGCCGCCGTTTCGTCAGAGTCCACTCGGTTCGTCTCCTCTCCGGTTCGTCTCCTTCGCCGGTTCGTCGGTCTCCTCTCCGGTTCGTCTCACTCTGCCATCCCTCACCGCCGCGCTGCTCCTCTCCTTTATGTCTTCATCGTGTGTTGCCGCCGTCATTGAGACCCTCCTTCGTCGTCGTTGTTGTCGAATACGCCAAGCTCTGTGCCAAGGTACATTTAATAATTATTGCTTTTATTTGATTCTGACTGGTTTTATTTGATTCAAGTGTACTGTCAACTTGTGGAGTTTTTATTCAAGCACCAAATATAGAGCCATGAGTTTTGTTTTTCGAGGAACAAGAGCAGATATAGAAAGTGGATTTCCAGGATTTATATACACTGGTATGTACTTTACATATCAATCATCTGCATAAATGTTCTAGTGTAGATAATATGTGTGATGATTTATTGTTGGTGCTTACCAGTTTTATAATCCAAAGCATTATCAGATATGGAGTTTGTTACTTTGTTTAACAACAACAACTAAAACTTATGTCCAGTTCTCCTGTTAAGGTGTTCTATTTGACTCATATCTTTAAAGTGCATACTCTATTTGACTTATATCTTCCTATTATTCATGATACTTTAAAGATTTGACTTCAAGGCCCACAACCATTTTTGCAGCCCATTTAACATAATTTGATCCTGCTCTTCCAAATGCCCTTTGGATGTTTTGATATTCATTATCAATCTATATTACTTAGATTCATGATGATTAATCATTAGTTTATAACAAAATAATTAGACATTAGTTATGAATCAGTGAAAAATAAAGATGCATTATTAAATTGATGATTAATATCAGTCATTTGACATGAATTAATATCTTATGCTACCTACATCTCTCTTATTCTACTCCCACTATTCCTTTGAATTGAAATTTCTGCCATATTTGTCTTCCTCTAGATTTTATCTATCACTGTTTTGAATTTAATAGTGTGTTGCTGCTTCAGTTCTAGGTGCCATATTTAAGTTTCTGCTTCACTGTTTTACTGGTTATGACTCCAGCGATACTGCTTCAGTTCTTTCTGCTTCACTGTTTTCACTGTTTTGAATTTAAATGTGGCTTGTTTTGCAACTGTGCTCAGCATAAGCTTATTTTGCTTGGTCGTGTTAATATTTCTTTCTGAGTCGTTTACTTTCCATTTTTTTGGGTAATACAACAAGAACGAGGCCCTAAGGACCTGGGAAAAGGGGAAAAAACGGTGGGAATTGAACCATGTACCATCTGGTTTGTTGGAAGACTGGGTCTGGTGCCACATGAGCTGTAATTTTTAATAATGCTTTGTGCACATATCTCATGAAACTAACTAATGAAAAACACTTTGGGTCCATTCTAGACTTGGTTGTTATATTCTATCATTTAGATTTATTCACTTTGTAAGATTTGGTTTCCTGTAGGAGTTTTATCATCACCAATTAAAATCCGGTATCACTGATCTACTCCAAATATTCGGTAAGGGTAAGGTTTCTTTCTTTGAGATACTCAGTACCTGTTTTAGAAAATGATTGATCAGTGTGAGCTAATTATGTATCTCTTCTGTCTTTCTTTTCTTATGGTGCTATATTTCTCAGTCTGAAGATGAAAGGGAGATGTGATCAAGAACAATTTACTGCACTAATATTGACAAGAAGGTAGTTTAGTTTAGGATTTGACCCTTTCTTATAATTTTGCTCGGAGGAATTACTAGTCCTTTTTCATGTGTTTTTTTCCAGCAAGTTTGACTTACTATGCTAAAAGTTCCTTTCTTGTACTGCTGCAGCTTACTCAAGCAGATGTCAAACACTTCTTTGAATCTATTTGTGGAGAGGTTTGTAGCTTTTCCTGAAACTAGGGGTTATAATATTTAGAATTGGTTGAACTTAAGTATTCATCCATATTCAGTGCTTCGTTGTGTGCTATTGACCGAATTTAAGTATATTGAAAGATTTTTTCCATTATTTTGGTGCATTCATCTAGGTCCATTATTTATCCCTCTGTTTCAACCTACTTAATCCTGATAATGGGATTTGTATGTCTACTTGTTTGGGAATAGTCAGCTACACATATTCGGCAATAAAAATGGTTGCACTATTTAATTTTATTTATTCATCATCCATGAAACTATAGATATGGTCCTCACAAAGTTCATTAGTTTTGCATATCTCTAAATTGATTGCTCTAAGGTGCACATCCTGGAGGAAAATATGGTGATCAGTGTAATTAGAGCAACCGGAGAGGCGGGATGGCAAAATATTGGATATGGGGAAGGTTCTAAGAGGGAATTTAATGTCTTTGATGTGATACATAAGTGTGCTTATGGCCTACAGAAGTCCAAATGTATAAATATGCTTGATTACTAATTTACTCATTCCCTTAGCATGTATTGTGCACAAGTATGATGCTTCTACTAGTGATTAAGGGATGTGTATCCATTTGCTATATTTTTAAAGTGAAGGTTCGGTTTGAGCCTTTAAAGGGAAATAGGCTTGCTTAGAGGTACAATTTGACTTTCAGGAATTGCATGATGTTGCCTCTCAGTTCAACCATGTTGATTTGTCTTTCGTTATAGTCAACCACGCCTAAGCTTCCTTGGTTTGAATTGGTGGAGCTATTAAGCTTTTTGGAGCTTGTTTAAAACAAGATTTTATTCATTTTCTTTAAAAGGATGAACTTTAGTTTGTATGGATACTTTTCATACTAGACTTGCACAACTTAAATTGTATGCAAATTTTTTGGATCTATTGCTTGCCTAATGTGTTAGTCTCGCCTTGCTTCGTTTTTGTCTTCTTTTGTTACCTCCTCCCCTATTAATTTTGTTGAGCGCAATAAAGTGCTCACACAATAAGATGTTGCTTCTACTCTATTAGCTTCATATTTTGCCTTTTTCCATGATACATGCATGGAGTTGGTTTTGTTCATCACTGTTGTGGTCCCCTATCACAAGAATCCATTGACAATGTTATTGAGCGTTGGTCATCATTTATACTTACTCTCAAACTAGCTAATACTTAACTTTTGTAACTCTTGCGTATTTTGCTTGTTTGATAAGTATTTTGTATTTTCTAATTCAAGATTGTTAGATATGAATTTTGCTTATGAATTTTAGCTTGCTTAGGTTCTGTAATTGGGTTATTTTTCTGTGTAAAAAAGAAAATTTTTAATTTCATGCAGCAGTGGATGTATAGAGATTATGTGGTAACCAGGAAAAAAAGACTTTTAAAATCGGTCGTTTTGACCAATTTCAAAAGTACTGTATCTTTTAAAATCGGCTGTTATGACCGATTTCAAAAGTATTTTTGAAATCGGTCAAAACGACCGATTTCAAAAATTTCAAAAGTACTGTATCTTTTAAAATCGGCTGTTATGACCGATTTCAAAAGTATTTTTGAAATCGGTCAAAACGACCGATTTCAAAAATATTTATTTTTGAAATCGGTCGTTTTGACCGATTTCAAAAATACTTTTGAAATCGGTCATAACAGCCGATTTTAAAAGATACAGTACTTTTGAAATCGGTCAAAACGACCGATTTTAAAAGGTCCACTTTTAATTCCACCACTTTCAACATCACCGCAACGACCGATTTCAAAAGTCCAAAACGACTGATTTTAAAACTACTTTTTCCAGTAGTGACGTGTGGTGCCTCCGGTGGTGATGAACCTCTACGAACGGTCGTAGAGGAATGAACGAACGAAAATTACCTCCCGTTGGAGGTGCTCTTATATAGCGAACTAGATTTTATCTTGTGCTATGCACGGATAATTTAATTTTTTTATTATGGGTTTGCTTGACCTCAGATCTATAAAAGTCAAAAAAGAGTACAAATATATTGGAAATGCACACTCATAATTTTTTGAAGTCTTAAAGATTTAATTTTTCCACATAAAGATGTTATTTTTAGCCTTCTATTCTCAATTCGAGGTTAAGAAAATCATTTTATTATTAATTACATTATAACTATTATTAAAAGTTTCGTGCTAATTCAAGATAATGATAACATGTATCATGAAGTAGTTATAAGATAGCATATATTTAATAACATGGAAATATTTACTATTTACGATAAATTAGCCTATCATTAAATTTGGAATGTATAAAATGAAATTAATGATAGTATTTGCATACTTTATTAAAAAAAATATGTTAAAATAGACTTGCCCATCTTTTTCTTTTGTTTATCCTTTTGATTGTCTTGAGAATTTTCGTAGTGAAGTTTTGAACGTCTAATTTAACTTCATGATATTGTATTATCTTTTTTTTTTTGATGAAAAGATATTGTACTATCTACTTTTTTATTGTTGTATAGTAGCTTTCAATTGAGAGTGGTGTCAATTTTTTGCACTTATAATTGAAATAGAATCTTGAATTCTTAATATTTAAATAGTAAATATTTTGTTTATATACTTGTAGACAACATTCATGGTTCTCTGTATTTTTCCTAAGGTTGATTGATTTACCCATATCAGATTTTCATAAGGGGAGAAACTGTACATTTATTGGCACTCATACAATTTTGTATATTTGAAATGAGCATGTTATTGTGAGTTCCTTTTATTTGGACAAAATCATAACAATGGGAAAAAAATATTGAGATGATATGCATTTAGAGGGTATATGTAATGTCCTGAATTGACAACTTGTAAATGTTTTCACCTAGTAAAAATAATCGTTGTGATTATTGAGGATAAATTTTCTTTCTTTTAAAACACAAGTGCATAGATTCATTGTTAAGATTTCTTTACCTTTTTCATAAGTAAAGTAGGTAACATATGAACTATTTTGACATTTCTCGACTTTTGATGGTGAATAAAGATGAATTATAATTGGCAAATAAAATATTATGACTTTTACAAATTTTGTTCATTCAAATCACAATGTTGAACATCACATTGAAAACATTTCCCAAATCAACTTTGATCTCAATTTGGTTTAGTAAAATTCTATAGCTTGTATATAAGTGTATGCAATTAGTGTATCACTTCATTATTGAAATGACATATCACTTCACTTCAATATTGAAACATATCACTTATAATAATTATTTTTTTAATTTTAAATTATTCGGGATAAGTGACATATCTCATTGCTCGACATTCTCTCGATTTTTATTTTGAGAATTCTATTTCGTGAGAAGCTCTCTAATTTTAAGGTTTGGATCCTAAAATATATATAATGGGAAATTATTTTGCCACCCCATGATCTATTAATGTCATCCCAATATTATAATTTTTTCATTTGTGCCCTTAAAAAAACTACTTTTACATGGGTCGTAGGGGTTGCTCACGACGTACACGTCGTAGCACCCCCTTACAACCCAATCAAAATATGAGTTTTTGAACGGGTCGTAAGCAACCCACACGACCTGACAGCTACGAAAAATTGCGTATCCATTCCGTTGCTGATTTCTAGAAAACTTGTGGATTGATTTTTTATTTTCAATATGAGATTGAATTAATTGCAAACAAATATTTAACAAAATAAAAAAGAAAGGTGTACAAAATGCATGAACTTTCATTTATAATAGTTTATGTCAATGTCTTTTGTTGAACATAGAAAAATTAAAACAACTAATCTGAGCCAAGTAGATATATATAATATAGGTGCAATTTAAAATACAAGTTTAGAAAATGAAATGAAACCTTGGATTAGTCTACGATTACGAGGCATTTCCAGGGAGTAAAGCAAGCTTTCATATTGGAGTTGAATTGTGTTGTTGATCAATAATATGAAGGGGGTAAGTGCAACAAATAGCAACGGAAGCCATTTTCCACAGTTACACACGTGTTTGTAGCGATTCCGTTGTTAATTCGTAGTTTGTTAGAGATCAGCAACGAAATGGATACGCAATTTTCCGTAGCTGTCAAATCGTAGGAGTTGCTTACGACCTAAAGGTCGTAGCACACCCTTACGACCCGTTCAAAAACTTAGTTTTTTATTGGGTCGTAAGGGGGTGGTACGACTTGTAGGTCGTAAGCAACCCCTACGGCCTGCAGGTCGTAACACCTCCTTACGACCCTTTCAAAAATTCAGTTTTTGAACTGGTCGTAAGGGGGTGTTACGACCGCAGGTTGTGAGCAACCCCTACGACCCGTGTAAAAGTAGTTTTTTTTAAAGGACACAAAAGGAATAAATTATAGTATTGGGGTGGCATTAGTAGACCATGGGGTGGCAAAATAATTTCCCTATAATAAAGTTTGATTTATTCAGATTGGCCCAATCAAACCATATTTTTTGCCGGCTCTGAACCTCGGTAATTAGTCCTCAAACCCCCATTTTATCCACCAAACCCCACTTTTTTCAATAATACCCAAACTACCCTCAATTAAACCCCCCATATACTCCCTCCTTTTCACTTTTCACAAACCCCACACACCACATACTTTCAAACCGTTTCAACTCCCTCCTTCCTTCCTTCATCACGTTTTCTTCTTCCTTCTACACATTCCTTCCTCACCTTCAACTCCCACCGTCGTTCTTCTCACCGCTGCCGTCGCCGCAAGTGGGTGTCCATCCTTCAAGGTATGAATGTTCCAACTTCCTTTCATTCATCACCATTTTGCCTTCTTTGTTTTTATTATTTTTCTTGTTTTTGTTTTTGTTTATTTGATGTAGGGTTTGGTTTAGGTTTTGTTTTTTGCTTTTAGGGTTTTGTTCTTTTTCATTACTGTAGTTTTAGGGTTAATTTTTATTGTTGTTGTGTTTCTTTTTGTATTCGCCATTGTTGTGTTGAAGCTCTGCTGTCGTTGCAAATTTCCGACATGGGGGTGTCGGAAAAATGTAAAATTCTGATCTGACATGTCGGAAATTAATTAGTGGCTGTTTTAGAAATTGTTTGTTATTGTTATGTTTAATATTTTTGAGTTTTGATGCTTAGATCATGAAAACATATTTTTGTTCTCTCAATGTTTGAATATTGCTTTTATCCATAACTTAGACCATTTTTAATTTGGCTGAAATTTCAGATATGGCTAGATTGAAGCGTACAGCTGAAACCGTGCGAGCAGAAGAAGAAGAAGAACAACAACGTAGACGAGCAGTGGAACAAGAACAGGAACAAAAGCAAAAACAAGAGCAGGGGAGATGACCACCCACTGCATCATATAGAAGGGAAAAGATTGCTAAAATTGTAATAAAAAGTAATCTAATTGGTTCATCATCTCAAGCGGCACCGGAACCTCAACCTCAAGTGCATACATCACCTCAAGCGACACCGGAGCCTCAACCCACTGATGTCGAAGCATCACATGCATCATCACCTCCAGCACCTCAATCCGCTATTGTTGAGGCATCACATACATCACCATCTCCCACACCCCAATCCACTATTCTAGAAGGATCACATCCACCACCACCACCACCACCACCGGCATCTCACCCCATCGAGCCATCACGTCCATCATCACCAGCACGTGAAGCTTCCATTGCTGCTGATCCATCACATCCGGAACCTCAAGCCCAAACTTCTTCTTCAAACCCTAATACTGAACATTCGGGCTCTCCCAGTGCATCATCTGGTGCTTCAAGCTCCGACGAGGAAGGTGAAGATGATGCTCATGATGATTCAAGTGAGGAAGGGTAAGGAATTGGTGAAGATAATGCTCATGATCCAGGTGAGGAAGGGCAAGGAAATGGCTAGGATCCCAGCTCCGAAGAAGAAGAGGAGGTAGAGGAGATTCCTGATCCGCAAGCCATGACTTTGCTCCGATCATATGCAAATCACGTCGCTCGTGATATATGGCAAGGCATTGTAAGTATCGATTTTACCTTTTAATTTTTTTTCCAAAAGTTATATTTTTTATTTGTTAATGTAAATATATTTTCCACTTTTTTTCAGGAACGTGGCGTTCTTGGTAGAGGCACCAATAGAAAGTGGGGTTTGCCACGTGTGTCTGAGTTGCCAGATGAGGTTCGTGTTATTGTTAGAGCATCGGGACCTAGGCGTCTCTCGTTAATACTTCTTATGAGCAGATTGACAAGAAACTGCTGACTGCCTTTGCTGAGCGCTGGTACCTAGACACCAACACCTTTCACCTTCCTGTTGGTGAGATGACCGTGACGCTGGACGACGTGTCATCCATTCTTCGCATTCCTGTTTCTGGCAAACTACTCCCATGGAAGAAGCCAAATGCGAGGGACGGTGTTGTGCTTATGACTAAGTATTTAGGCATTGACGCCACTACTGCTGCTGCTGAAACAAGACAAAATCGGGGAGGAGCCATTCGATTTAGCATTCTCGCTGATTGGTTCCAGACCCACGTTGCTGTTGGGAGAATGAAGCTAGCTGCTCGGTGTTATTTGTTGGCATTGGTGGGGGTTACATTGTTCATCGACAAGAGCATGACTTATGTTGGAATACAGTACATCTTCGCCTTGTAGGATCTGAACACCGTCCACCAGTGGGATTGGGGAGCAAGTGCACTTGCACATCTGCATGGGGAGCATGGAAACATTAGTAAGAAAAACACGAAGCAGTTAGGAGGCTATATGACTTTGCTTCAGGTATTGTTGAAATAGTTATAATTTTTTCTCATGTAATTTTTATTTTTGAAATAGTTATATTTCTTCTTTGTACTGTTTGAAAATAGGCGTGGATCAAGGAACACTTCCCTAAGATTGGCTACTCAATTCCAAGGGAAGCTAATATAGAGAGTATGCCAAGAGTGTGGAAATGGGACCAAAGTGTAGGTGCAGGAAGTTTAGAGGGCAACTACAAACAACATCTTGAGATCTTGCGTATTGAGCAAGTGAAATGGCAGCCCTACGATCCAGACAATAATTGGTGGTATTTGGCGTGAATCACCCAAGAGGGGGGTGAATTGGGTGTTTATAAAACTTTGATAAACAATCGTAATAAATCGTTATTTGAAATAATAACAGAGATTAAACGAGCGGAAGACTTAAAGAACGAGTTAAATTGTTTTTAAGCGCAGAAATGAATTAATATTACTAGATATATTGAAATCATACTATACACGAGATTGATAAAATCAACACAAAGAAAATGCAATTCTCGTGTTAAATAAATTAAAACATGAAAATAATTTTTTATCCGTGAAAATATGATTAACACAAAATAAACGTGCGGAAAATAAAGAGATAAGGGATAGGAAACTTTGCACCAGAGATTTTTATCCTGGTTCAGCAAACAACGCCTACATCCAGTCCTCAAGCGACCCACTTGAGCTTTTCACTAAGCCAAGACGCAACCGCGTCCCCAAGTACATCCAGAGCGCCCCGCAAGCTACTAGGAATCCCACCGTTCACCAGGAACCTCAAAAACAAATAGCCTAACTACTATGAATCTCACCGTTCGTATAGCGCTACCCAAAACACAAGGGTTACCTCACCCTATGAACGCGACACACGTTCAATCCTAAGGGAATAAAACACTCCTTAATACCTAAGGTTCTCACACCCCTTACAATAAAATGGATTTGCACGAAGAAATGTATATAACTAACAATGAGCTCTCTAGATAGAGCAGATACTACAATAAAGTTCTATGGCAAGATAATATTCTTTAAGCAAAAGCTAAGCTATAACACAATGATGATGATGAATTTTTCTTCTCAAAAGAATTTTCAAAAATGAAGAAGAAGAAGAATCAGAAAAAACCAAGTGAAGTGTGGTGATGGTGTATTTTTAAAAATGAAGAAGCAGCCAGAAAATCAGAAACGAATCATCCAGAAAAGGAAACAAATCATTCTGGGAATCAGTTTTGATTTCAGCACGTTTTTCAAAATTTGAATAAAATAATCGATTAATTTGGTCAGGTTAATCGATTACTTGCTCTCAGGTTTTTCACAAAAGTTGCAGCATTAGATTGTAATCGATTATTAGTTTCCAGTAATCGATTACTTGCACCTAAATGACCAGTTCAAGGAAGTAATCCATTACAAGAGTCTAATTAATCAATTACTTACTCTCTGGTTACAAGTTGCATCAAGTAATCGATTATTCCAGAAGGGGTAATCGATTACTCCACAATAAAAATAGATTTTCATGAAAAGGTTGTAACCAAAGGTTTTCGCAAAACATTTTTCACAAAGAATTTCCTGGAGCAGATGTTTAAAAAGGCTTCTTCTAGGTTTTAAGAATAAAAACAAGTTTCATCATCATAACGTTATAACTAAGTGCTTTAGAGAATATTATATGCCTTACAGAGTTTTCTAAGCCTAAAGACTAGATCTTCAACTTGCATAAACTTTGCAATCTTTAATGTACCTGAACCTGTTAAGAACATATATAAAAAATGTGTTGTGTCATCATCAAAACACCAAGAGGGAAACTATGAGTTTCAACACTCAGTTTCAACACTCCCCCTTTTTGATGATGACAAACACTGCCTGCAAAACAGAGGTTAGTACATAATATATAATAATTAAAACATACGACTCTTTAAATACAAAAGAGCACAACATAAATCAAGCTCAAAAACTCTATCAAGCTTATCATAAGCTCTCAAGCTGAGCTCCCCCTGAATTCATGAATGATATGAACAAGTTCGACCTATTCCTTATAACCTGTTTTGCTCATGATGAATTTCTCTGCATATAACATATATATCCATATCTCTCCCCCTTTTGACATCATCAAAAAGGTGAGAAATCACAAGAGAACCAGCACATGACAACAAATATGAATAACAAACCAAATAGATCATATTGTCATAATGCATCATCAAGTCATAATATCCAAAATACGACAGAGAAACTCAAATGAAATCCACAAACAGTTAAACATAATGAGCAAAAGGAACTAGGGGGTTACGAGCAAAAATTTAAAATTATCCAGATAGCATAAAAAATAAACAGAGAGTAGAGAGCCACAAGCTAGATGATCACTGGAACGGAGGACGGTTCTGATGCCTCAAATGATATATCTCCTGCTGCACTGCCTCTATATCAACGTGCATCTGTTCCATGCCGGAGGTGAGCTGAGCAAGCGAGGTATCTACTGAATGCATATGTTCATCAGAACGCCTCATGTATCCTCTGACATCGTCCATGAAAAGTTGCATGTACGGTGGAATGTGATCAGGTGGATAAAGAGCTTGTAGTGGAATGAAGTCAGAATCCTGAGCCGGTGCACTCTCTGGCTGTTGCTGCTGCTGCTGTTGCTGTTCTTCTTCATCAGGGTCATAATTATGATTGGACTTGCGTTCTCGTCGCTGATACTTTGGCATGCAACCTCTATCTTCCATATTAATCCATCCCATATTTCCCAAGAAGTTTGTGTCCATACGCATATCGGCGTTGGGAGCAGTTCTAGCTTCGCCATTCAAGGGAACTCGAAAACGCCTGAGGATGTTGGTTATAACTGTTGCATATGGAAGCTTAGAAGTCTTATGCTTCAAATCCTTATCAATAGATCGGCGAACCTTTCCAGTAGTCTCAATCATGTGGTTTAGGACAAACCAACCCCAGTTAATGGGTTTGTCGTGAAACCACGCCCAGAAGATGATATAGTCAGAATTAAGCAGCCTGAAATAGTTGCCTTGCCTCGGAATAAGACAACGATTCAGAATGAAATGAAGAACCCGAAATTCAAACTTCAAATTACTAGAAGTCAACACTTTTCCAGCAGGGATGCGATCATCAATGAACTCTTCTTTAGCAGTTTTCTTGTCATACTCATCTCCCCATAGACTATCAGAACTAGAACCAGTGAATGTAATACCATCCATGGGTAAGTGAGTGATGTTTATCCAAGTGTTCAAACTGATTTTGATGCTTCTCCCCTTTACTTCAGAATAAAGAATCTTTTCATCAGCATTCCAGAAAAGTTTGGTGTAGAAGACTCTGACTAAATCTTCATAATAGTCGCCACCAATTGTACTGAATTCAAAGAGACCTTTTTCTTTTAAGAGCATTACGGCAGGGAGATTACAATCATCACCATAGAAAGTATCAGCATCAAGGAACCTTGGAGAGATCACAGAGCAAGCGGCGAAGTACTTTTCATAATCCATAATCTGAGTCGGATTAGAGAACCAACGATTCAATTTCTCTAGAGCAATGGGTTGATGAACCGGAGGAGGTGGAGCAGAAGGACCTGCATCACTTTGTCTAGTTCTCGAAGGCCTAGCAGCCCGACTGGACGAAGGTTGAGCCCTACTCTGAACAACAGGAGGAGATGGCTCATCCTCATCAGACTCATCAATGATAGCTCTTCTTTTTGTGTGACGAGATGACATGATCACATATAACCTCAAACACAAAATTCTGAACCAACTAAACCGATCAACTAGATAGACAACCCAGCAATAAACAATTCTTCAATACAACACAGAAAAACCCAGATAAAAATTCAGAATACCAAAAACTCAAACCAGCAAACCAGCTATATCAACATCATCATCGAGCAGCCTAACAACATACTGATCATAGAGAGACTGAAGAAGATAAAGCAATAAACCAAGAACCTGAACCGAAGAAAATTACTGAACCGAAGCTAAATCGAATCTGAACTACTGAATCAGACGAACCGAAACACTGAACCAGAAAGCCAGATCAACAAACCGAACCGAAACAGAACCAACAAAGTGAACCGCAACTAGAACCAGGGAGCACTGAACCAGCGTCTTCACTGAACCGCATGCAAGCAAGGAAGCATTGAACCGCTCAAATGTGCCACTGAACTGGAGAGAGGCAGCAAGCCGAGTGCATGAACCGAGTTGGAATCTTGAAGAACCGAAGAACCAGTGAACCAAGATCTTGGCAAGGAGATGGATATGGTGGTTGTGAAGGTTTTAACAAAGGTGGCTTTAATGGTGGTTAAAGTTTAGAACCGAATGGGAGAAGAAAAGAGAGTGGAACGGATTTTGGAGAAGAAATAAGGAAGAAGAAGGAGGTTTATGAGTGAAATAGGAAGAATGAGTAAGAATGGTGGAGGTTTAATGGAGGTTTGGAGGTGGTTATGGAGATTGGTGAATGGAGGAAGAAGGGGTGTGTATCGTGGAAGAGGAAGAGGGAGGCCGTGTATTTTTGAGAAAGAAAAGGAAGTGTATGAGAGAGAGAAGGAGAGCACGTGAGATAGAGGGGTATTTTGGTGGCTAGGGTTAGGTCAAATGTGTGGTCCTCACTTGGTCAACCTGGGTCAACGCCCACTTGGTCCACACGATTCTGCACTTTTTCCCCTTTTTTTTTCTAGATACTGTAGCTGATAATCGATTACTGACACACAATTAATCGATTACTTCATCATTTAATCTATTATTTTTAAGACTTTAATCGATTATTCCTCCTCTGGTCAGAACATGATGCAACATCTTTAATCGATTATTTCAGTCATCTTAACCGATTACTTTGCCTCTGATGAATTGCATGATGCTGCAGATTTAATCGATTATTTTATCATAACTGTTCAGAACTGATGCACAAACCAACTGGGTAATCGATTACTGTTGCAGAGTAATCGATTACTTCTGCACAAAATTCTAGAATTCCTCTTTCTCTGCATAACTAGGCTTCAATGACTTTTGAGAGTTGATTTATGATGCAAGGGACCGTTAGTGACATTAACTTGTGGTCAACTTACCTTTAGGAGACCCTGTTTCCTGCAAAACAGATAGTTCTGGATATCTCCAACGCTCAAGTTAGATAGATTCTCATGATAAACAAAGTGAGCTATTGAAGTAACTGAAATAGACCAAAAATAATATAACAAATCATATGCTTCATTATAACTATGAATTATATCAAGTTCAATCATAATATGTATTTAGATGCTAACTCGATTAACTCAAGTTTGCACTAAGTAACATGTTATGGTCGAGGTACTTTAGCTTTTCCAAGATAAGATGATCATGCGAAAAGAAAAATTTGCAACACAAGATTTATTTTTCAAATTCAGTATAGCTTGGAATAGTCAAACTATGTTCTTGAAAAATCATAATTATAATAAGAATATGACCTGTTTACCTCAAACTTAGTATGCCATGTAGATTTTGTCTTTGACCAATGATTTCTTCCATCAACCATTTTGTGCCAAGGGTATTTTATCTGAGACCATTGCTTTCTTTCCTGATTTTTCATCAAGATGAACTTTTCATTTCTTCTAGTTCTTGTTGAAGCTATTCTCCTTTAGTCACTCCATCTATCTTTAGATATCCACCGAGACTTTTTGATACATTTTTCTCTTTGATTTCTTCTTGGTTTTTCCTTGGTTAAGATATGATCTTCCTTCCTGTTACAAGGAGAAATTTTTGGTACCCATCTCATTTTGGGTCCAGGGGGATTAGATTTAGATTCCACGGAAACCTTTGGAACCCATTTCAGTTTATTTCTCATATACTGATTTTTCTTATACATGCATAAATGAGAAATATGACCCGAACGTCCACAGTAGTTACAAATAATGGGTTTGGGAGATGGTTTGAATTTTCTAAAATCATTTTTGCAAAGAATAGACTTATGATCCATGTATTCAGAATCACATTTGCTAACCACTTTACTTGACTTTTGAATTTCCACATTCTTATTAGAATTGTCAAATAAGGAGTTTGAGCAAATGGACTTTGAGATACACTGAGAATCACAAGAAGCAGCCTCAACAGATTTTTCAATAAAATTACATTTTTCATTTCTTGTAGACGTGCTATTTTCAAAAATATTTTTCAAATCATCTCTTAAAGCATTATGAGTACTATGAGGATTTTGGGAATAAGAATCAATTAACGATACCTCGTGAGGAGTATATGAATGTGGTGCACTTTCGTTGTCTACCGACTCCTCATCTGAAGAACTTGATTCCAAGTAAGATGACAAGAATGTTTCAAACAGCTTTTCTAAATTATCATCTTCATCTGACGAATTGCTCCTCATGCTATTGGTGTCATCATTCAAAACCTTGTCATGAGAGATAATCAATTCATCCTTCGAGCATTCCTCTAGCTGGTTTTCCTGATTGTATCTGTGAACACTTACACTTTTCGAAAGATCATCAGTAGCATAACATGTGTGTAAAGTATCCCAAATACATTTAGCATTAACACAGTCCTTGATTCTAGGATATGCATCATCGCTTAAGACATTTCTTAATATCTGCATAGCTTGAATATTCAAGGCAAAACATTTTTTGGGTTTAACTCAAAACCATTTTGCACAATAAACCATGAACGATAATTAACAGATTGCAGATAAAATTTTATTCTAGCACTCCAATACAAATAATTTTCTCCATCGAAAATTGTGCATCATTGAATGAAATACCCTCCATTTTTAAAACAAAAAAAAATATCCCAATATGCCAAACCACACAAGGATCTTTAACTCAAGCGATTAAGCTTGTTACTAGAGCACGAAGCTCTGATACCAATTGTTGGAATAATTGGTGGTATTTGGCGTGAATCACCCAAGAGGGGGGGGGGGGTGAATTGGGTGTTTATAAAACTTTGATAAACAATCGCAATAAATCGTTCTTTGAAATAATAACAGAGATTAAACGAGCGGAAGACTTAAAGAACGAGTTAAATTGTTTTTAAGCGCAGAAATGAATTAATATTACTAGATATATTGAAATCATACTATACACGAGATTGATAAAATCAACACAAAGAAAATGCAATTCTCGTGTTAAATAAATTAAAACATGAAAATAATTTTTTATCCGTGAAAATATGATTAACACAAAATAAACGTGCGGAAAATAAAGAGATAAGGGATAGGAAACTTTGCACCAGAGATTTTTATCCTGGTTCGGCAAACAACGCCTACATCCAGTCCTCAAGCGACCCACTTGAGCTTTTCACTAAGCCAAGACGCAACCGCGTCCCCAAGTACATCCAGAGCGCCCCGCAAGCTACTAGGAATCCTACCGGTCGCCAGGGACCTCAAAAACAAATAGCCTAACTACTAGGAATCTCACCGTTCGTATAGCGCTACCCAAAACACAAGGGTTACCTCACCCTATGAACGCGACACACGTTCAATCCTAAGGGAATAAAACACTCCTTAATACCTAAGGTTGTCACACCCCTTACAATAAAATGGATTTGCACGAAGAAATGTATATAACTAACAATGAGCTCTCTAGATAGAGCAGATACTACAATAAAGTTCTATGGCAAGATAATATTCTTTAAGCAAAAGCTAAGCTATAACACGATGATGATGATGAATTTTTCTTCTCAAAATAATTTTCAAAAATGAAGAAGAAGAAGAATCAGAAAAAACCAAGTGAAGTGTGGTGATGGTGTATTTTTAAAAATGAAGAAGAAGCAGCCAGAAAATCAGAAACGAATCATCCAGAAAAGGAAACAAATCATTATGGGAATCAGTTTTGATTTCAGCACGTTTTTCAAAATTTGAATAAAATAATCGATTACTTTGGTCAGGTTAATCGATTACTTGCTCTCAGGTTTTTCACAAAAGTTGCAGCATTAGATTGTAATCGATTATTAGTTTCCAGTAATCGATTACTTGCACCTAAATGACCAGTTCAAGGAAGTAATCCATTACAAGAGTCTAATTAATCAATTACTTACTCTCTAGTTACAAGTTGCATCAAGTAATCGATTATTCCAGAAGGGGTAATCGATTACTCCACAATAAAAATAGATTTTCATGAAAAGGTTGTAACCAAAGGTTTTCGCAAAACATTTTTCACAAAGAATTTCCTGGAGCAGATGTTTAAAAAGGCTTCTTCTAGGTTTTAAGAATAAAAACAAGTTTCATCATCATAACGTTATAACTAAGTGCTTTAGAGAATATTAGATGCCTTACAAAGTTTTCTAAGCCTAAAGACTAGATCTTCAACTTGCATAAACTTTGCAATCGTCAATGTACCTGAACCTGTTAAGAACATATATAAAAAATGTGTTGTGTCATCATCAAAACACCAAGAGGGAAACTATGAGTTTCAACACTCAGTTTCAACAAGTTGGAAGTCAAGCTAGTTGGAAGACATGCTTCAAACTCTCTATGGACTTCAAGTTTAATTCAAGGAAGTGTTTTGATGATAACAAGCCAACTCAAGTTCAAGCTCACAAGTGCAAGTGTCATTCAAGATTGAAGACTCAAGCAAGGCATAGATTATTAGAAACCTTTCTCCTTAGATCAATTGTAAGGTAATGAAGTTTTTATTTCTTTACGAGTTACAAAAGCCAATAAGTTTTTCATTTTAGGAGAGAAGAAGAAAAACGTGTTTTTGCATGGAAAAATGTTTTCTGCATTTAATCTGAGTAAAAATACTTGATGTTACAAAACTCTGTATATTTGTATGTTTGCAAGAGAGAGTAATCGATTATCATCTCAAGTAATCGATTATCATCTCAAGTAATCGATTAACTTTGTTGCATCATAGAAAAATCAGAGAGGTTGTAATCGATTAATTGAATTTTGTTAATCAGTTACTTTCTTATGGAAGTAATCGATTACATGGGTCAAGTAATCGATTATAATTGTTGCATCATATATTTTTCAGAGGCTTAGTAATCGATTACAAGCTATGTAGTAATCGATTACATGATGTTGCATCATATGCATATCAGAGGCTCAGTAATCGATTAACTTACTAGTGTAATCGATTATAATGAGTTGCATCATACATTGAACAGGAGTGGTGTAATCGATTAATTATTCTTGGTCTAATCGATTACATGGTTTTCAAATGAATTTAAGAATTTCTATTTTTGAAGGAATAATCGATTACCTTCAGAAAGTAATCGATTACTTCATGTTTTATTGAAAGACGTGTCACAATCATTTTGATTATTTCCTGATTTTTTTTTATATAAAAGATTCTGATTTATTTTATAAAATTCGAAAATGATTTTAAATTTGAATTATTTCGTTTTTGGTTTTAAGAATCAAATCTTTATTTTATTTCATAAATCATTTTGATTTAGTTTTGATTTTAAAACTTATTTCAAATCTTATTTTATTTTATTCTGATTTTTTTTTACTTATTCAAAATCCTTTTTGATTCTAAAAGGTTTTCTTTTTAAAATAAAAATCACTCCAACGTTCAAAAGAGTTGATCAGATCATTCATTCATTCCTTCTGCACGTTTCTCTCTTCTTCTTCTTCACAAGTCTTCTGCTTTTCACGCTCATATTTTTGAAGAACATAAATTTAAATCCTTATTGGCTGAGTGACTTCTAGAGAAACAACTACTTCATTATCATAGTACTTGATTGTTGTATCTGTGTTGTTGAAGAACACATCAAACTATTGTAATCACTCTCAGTGTATTTGTTCTAAACCTTAGTGGTTAGGGAGAGAATCCCTTAGTGGACGTTTGATACGTCGTAGGGCGAGGAACCCTGCTGTGTGATTGAGGCCCCTAGCGAACGGAGGTTCCTAGTAGTGTGTGGGGTGCTCTTGGTTGTAATAGGGTGCGGCTCTATTGCTTGGTATAAGAACTCTCAGGCGGGTCGCTTGGGGACTGGACTAGGCCTTTCGACGGGAAGGCTGAACCAGTATAAAATTCACCGGTGCAAGATTTTCTATCCCTATCTCTTTTAATTTCCGCATATTTCATTTTTTACGTTTTCGCGCTACTCGTTTATTATTATCTATCGTTTTCGCGATCCGTTTCAAACGCTTAATCTCTCCATCTCAAATCAATTTTTAATTTGTAACGGTTTTTACAATACATTAATAAAACTCGATTCACCCCCCTCTCGAGATTTTGAGGCCAAAACCAACAACCGCGACCACCGACCATTTGAAGAAGTTATCTTTTATTCTGGTTGGCTTAGATGTGGCAAAGATAAGGAGGCGTATCTACCCGAGCGTGTCCTTCGTCAATTTGGATATGTGCAAGGTATACCTCGTTCACCACCTTCTTCGAGCCCTTCATTGGATATCATTTCCGAAGAATTTGAAGCTTGGGCAGAGCACATCGTTGAAGAACAAGACATAGGTGATCGTGTGAGGTTCCCTGGTGAGGTAGAGAATGGATATTTTGATTGGGTGCATCAATATTCTCACCCCTATCTTTTGCCAACATCTGTGAGGGTTCAGAATCACGAACTTCTTAATGTAAGTTGATATTACATTACTTTCAAAACACTACTTAACATTATGGGATACTAACATTAATTTTTGTACAGGTTCGATATCAGGATAGGTTGGTGCGAGTTGGGGACTTGATCCAACCGCATAGGGCCTTATTACAGGATGATGTTTATGAGGAGGTCATGGCATTATGTACCAGAGCGATCACCGAAGATGTTCCTTGTGTGCAATCCAAAAGACGAGGTGGTCGGGTTCCTAGGGGTATCAGGGCCGAGCAGCAAGAAAAGGCGGAGAATGAAGCAAGGGGTCAAGCGAGACGTGTCCGGGAAAGAAGAAATTGAGAAGAAATTGTAATTGGATCAATATATTTGGTTTTGGTCATTTGTAATAGCTTTTGAACTTGTTAGTATTGGATCAATGTGTTTGTTAGCGTTTGAACTTATTAGTATTTGGTTATGGTTATTTGTAATAGCTTTTAAGCTTAGGTATTGAACATGGGGATTAAGGTTTGCTTTTGGACATGGATTAACGTTACTTGAATTAATGAATTAATGTTTCAGTATCAATTTACTTTGTTGCAATATCACCATAACTTCATGTTGTAGCAATTGATTAATGTTTTTGCAACGAGTATGTCAAATTGGTGTGATCTAATGTATTTTTCTGATAAATCCGAGAACAGGGTCTCGAAATAAATTCAAATTCCGACACATGTGTTTCGGAATCATATTCAAAGTATGCAACAATTGGTGGGCAATGTTTGAATCCGAGATCCAACTCTCGGAATAATAATACTTTCCGACATCAATATCTCGAAGTAAAAATGTCTATTATTAACCAAAATGTGAAGTTATAGATTCCGAGAATTTAGTCTCGGAAATTTAAAAAATTTTGAATTTAGTATGTCGGAAAAGTACTTACAGTGAGCTTTGTTTCCCATTAGTCATATAAAATGAAGTTATGGCTTCTGAGAAAACTTTCTCGGAATCTAGATATATTTCGAAAACAATATCTCAGAAAAAAAAAATTGACAATTTTTTTAAAAATAAGATGACTATTATAGTTTCCGAGACTATTATCTCGGAAATTTAAAAAATTCTAAATTTACAGTGAGCTACGTTTCCCATTAGTCATATAAATTGAACTAAGTTATGGTTTCCGAGAAAACTTTCTCGGAATCTAGATATATTCCGAAAACAATATCTCTGAAAACAATTTGACAATTTTTTAAAATAAAATGACTATTAATTTAAAAAATTCTGAATTTATTATGTCGGAAAAGTACTTACAGTGAGCTACGTTTCCCATTAGTCATATAAATTTAACTAAGTTATGGCTTCCGAGATAAAGGTTTCGGAATTTAACAGTTTTTCGAAAGTAAATTGTCATATTATATATATTTTCCGAGACATATGTATCGGAATTAAGTTAAAATCCATAATTTACATCAAATTTCATAGTACAATTACATGCTAATCCAAAATTCCGAATCAGTATTAAATAACAAAATTCCATAATTAACCAAAATTCCTTAAAGTATACAAAATTCCATAACTATCCAAAACTAAAATGAGACTATCCAAAAATTCTGTAACTATCCAAAACTATTCCACAACTATTGTTTCAACTTTTGAAGGTGGCATTGGTTTTGGTAAAAAAGGCCTATAAGCAAGCAGACGATCAGCTATGACAGCTTCCCAAGCTCCTGCACCCCCGAAAAAATGAGTTCGCCATAGTTGATACACCGGAGGCAAGGGTCATCCATCACGTAGCTTGACCTATTATCATTAAAATTCAATAATTAGGAAAACGAACCTAGTCATCAATATAAACCTTAAAAAATGACAAAACTACTAGATTGGTCCTGTAGGTTATTTTTTGGTTGTGATTTTGTTCCTTAACTTTTTTTCGCTTCAAATAAATCCTGAAGTTTGTAACTTGTTTCAAATAAATCCTTTCGTTGCATACTACCACATTTACATCTGATCAATAGAAGGTTAGTGTAGTTTATGTTTTAAATTAGTACTCTTAGTTATACTGTGGTTTTAAATTAGTCCTGAATGTTGCTGATTGGTTATAAGTTAGTACTGTATGTTTCATATTGGTTTTAATTTGGCCTTGTATGTTAGACAAAATTGAACTGAAGGATTTATTTGAAACAAGTTACATACTTCAGGATTTATTTGAAACGAAAAAAAGTTAGAGAACGAAATCACAACCAAAAAAGAACTTACAGGACCAATATAGTAATTTTGCCTTAAAAAATATACTAAGTTATGAATACCTGAACAAAATGATTTTTAAGAACATTGCGCCCAACTGCCCAAACACGTATATTCGCACTATGTGTGATGTTGTGTGGGAGAAACGTGATGCATTTATCAATGGTTTGACTCGGTATAGAAACAAATATCACATTGTATCTTGACTCGGTATAAAATGGGGGTTTGGGGACTAATGCCCCTGAACCTCTAATCATGATTCGTGTTTTATTTATATGATTCGTGTTTGTTATCAGAATTGATTCTCAAACCTTATTTTATGGATTCCAAATTTTTTAAGGAGTGAAGTACCACTTTGATTTTTCATGTTTTTTTAGATCAGACACTTTAGTTCCCTCAAAATGTGGAAATTCAATTTTAGTTCCTGAAAATTTTTTTAGGACACTTAAGTCCCCAGTTGAGGCAGTTGGCGTCTTGGCGAAGTGGATTTCCACGTTTTGAAGAACTAAAGTGTACCATCTAATAAAAAAACATGAGAGACTACTTCACTCTTATTTTTATTTTTATTGAACCCATAAAAATGCATTTAAAAAAAAAAACTTCCGATGAGTGAGAGTTTGGAACCAAAGCCCAAACCGCGTGTCTCTACCATCAACTCCATACTACAGGTTATTGGGCCGGCCCACCAAAGCCCAAAACCGGCTCTCATAAACAAGAAGAACAATAGAGACACAAACAGAGACAGAGAGTTGCAGCAGGAGATACTATAATGAATCCTCTTTCTACTACTTCAAGTTGTAGCGGTAGCGGTGGTAATAGTAAACGGAAACGGAAACGGCAAGATTTGGCTGCAGTTGGTAGCGGTGGTAATGAATCCTCTTTCTTGATTGCTTCTGATTTTGAACCCTCCGAGTCCGAGGACAGATCAAAAGACAGAAAAGTTGTTGTTGGTGCTATGGCTTCCATTCCTTGTGGGGTTTGTCCCAGGATTCGTGTTTGCACACCCAATGGCATTGTTAACCCAACTAACTGTCTCCATTATCAAAACTGGTTGGACTTCTAAGTTACTACCCTATTTATATTTAATCTCTCTCTTTTAATTTCTACCTAATCGTTATTAGTATATTTATTTATGATACTATTAGTCTATTACTCCTACTTGCTTAGAAATAGAATGATTTTGATCTTCTTTTGGATATAATATTGTTATTGTAATTCCCAATTTTTAAATCACAACAGCTGCTGCATTGCAATCACTATCTTTCTTCTACTTCCCATGTACATACTTTAAATCCAAGTTTGCAATAGTTTAAGGAGAATTTGTTTCAATGTTGCACTGAAATGATATTATAGGAGACGTCAACAATGAACAAGGCTACAATATACAAAATATTTCAATCATCGAAAGCATTGAATACCAATGTTAAAAAAATGATCAAAGATAGCATAGTTGTTTGCATGAAGGAGCATGCATGCCTCATATCAACTTCCAAGTAGGTAGGCTGGGACCACTACATGCGACAACCAAAAATCAAGTTATTGAATATAATGAGAAGGCAAGACTTGAAGTGGTTCCTAAAAATACATGGGACACTTTTGGTCCTTAGAACTTAATCCCTCAATATTACAAACGTGGGACACTTTAGTCCTTCTATCATTTTTAGGGACATAATTAGCCACTAAAAAATTAGTGTGTCGAAGTTCCTGACAAAGTCATTAGTAACCCAAATTGTTCCCTCAAAACATTAATTATAATGGAAGTCATATACAACTAATAGCATGTTTGGTTTAGGAGTTAGAAAATCAATTATGGCCCCAAAATCACGGAGGAGCATAAGCAACTGTTAGTATCGTTGGCATTGCAGAATTGATTCTGGACCGCAAAACCAAACATGCACTAAATGGTTAGTGTTATCGTTTCTTTTTTTCTTTTTTTTTAAGATCAAAAGTGTCCTCTGTCTTTTAGGAACCATATTCTCAGCTCATATCTTTAAGACTGTTATTCGACAAACTGATTGCAACTCAATTACCATATTCCAGCAGCGAGCCAAAATATTCAGGAAATACTCACAAGGCAAAATACAATATTGGTGAGTGATGACAGAGAAACAAACCTAATATTTTGATGGTGATAGTCCAGGGTCAACGCAGTATAAGACGAGTCAGTTCGGTATAATCTTCAGCAGCTCGATATCAAACAAGAGAGTCTTGTCAATCAACCCTTGGTTCCGAAGAACAAAATCCAAGGCTCGTTGGCCCTGTGAAAAACACATTTGCATTGCTGCATCTTCCTCAGATTCAATTCAAATAATGGCTGAACAAAAAACATTGAACTCTTACCGAGAATGTTGTTGGTCTTGGGCCACTCTTATTGTAATCATTCTCAGGATATCCAAGTTCCGGGGGTACAATTATCCTGCATCACTGACAAACATAGTGAAATTTGCATTTCTCCCCCTATTTCTCTCTCTCTGTAATAAATGAACCCAAAATATATTTGCCTAAGCCTTGTTCAAATTATTTAAGGATTGAAAGGATTTAAACAAAAGATCATGAAGCAAATGAATGACAACTTCAACAAAATAAGGCATAATATCCTGCTTCATGGAACCAGCAACAGTTGCCATTATATGTATGATGCTATATTACAACTACACATTAAAATTTTATTCAAAATACTATTCTTCACAAAGCACAGAATATTCAGGCTGTTGTGATGACAGGAAAAGAATTGCACATAACAACTCAGGCATAGTATGCGCCAAAGATTTCTAGAAATAAAGACAAAACACCTTCTAATGCCCCCAAGAGTCATGCCTGAAACAGCCTCTTCGAAAGCCGGTATCACCTGAACATTCAAAGTATATAAAAGATGAGTCTTCTGAGCCTCCACTTATTGTAGATTTCACTAAAAAGCAAGTGATGCAGACCTCAGAGAATAGGATACAATTGATTACTTAAAATGTTCTCACTTCTCAGCCTCCTAACACCCTTTGGCAATTTCACTTAGAAGTTTTACAACTTGAAGCCTGATATAAGGGATGCACCTAAGATGTATTTCAACACAACCATTCAACTTTAAAATGTCTTAAAACAGTAATGTTCATGTTTGAGTTTCTTTGGTTGCAGAATGTAACCACAATTTTTATTTTATGATTATTTTTATTCTTTGGTTGCAGTAATGTTCATGTTGAACTTTAGGGTCATTTTGTCACAGGCCCCTGTTCATTTTTTGTCAATATTTGACTCCTCAAAGTTATTTCTGGGTTTGCCATATACTCTTCCTACATATTCTGGCCAAAGTTTGCTGACATATCATGTCAGAATCTTAGTCAGACGGAAGAAGTTAGCCACATGGTGCAACGTGATGTCATATGGGCAAAGACGACCTCTCTCCAATTCTTTTTTTTTTTTTTACTTTTTTAGATTTTTTAATTTAAAAAAAGTATCTTTGCCCGCGTGGCATCATGTGGTACCACGTGACTAACCTCTTGCGTCTGACTAAGATTTCGGTGTGACATGTCAGCAAAATTCGATCAAAAATGGGAGCAGGGATATATGTTAAACCCAAAAGTTAATTCGAGGAGTCAAACATTGACAAAAAAAAGAACAAGGGCCTATGACAAAACGACTCTAAAGTTCAAGGACTAGAAATATAATTAAGCCTTTTTTTTTTTAATGTTATAGCCAATTGTGTCATGAAGTCCATTTTGAACTTCAGAAATCATTTTTTCCCAGTGTGTCTTTAGGAGATATCCTCCAAAAGGACAGAAAGATTGATAATTATTGGACATCATATCCAAGCAGGATTTCTGAAGTGGAGATTGGAGAATCTTATGCGTGTCTGTGAGTGAATATAAAACTGAAGGGAAGTTTAGTTGTAGAGTATATAGAGAGAAAATGAAAGAACATGTTTTATTTCTTCTTTATTCTCTGAATGAATTAAATGTAATACAACAAGGGGTATTTATACTTTCTGCATTTTCCATTATTAGTGGGTGGTTTCTTCTATTCTTATGCATATTGTTATAAGCCAACACAACACAACAGCATGCAAAACACGTAAAGAGGCTGGCAAAATTTGATTTGCTAATAATAATAATAATGATTGATATTCAATACTCCCCCTCAATCATTATTCTCTTTAATCTCATATCTTGTCTGCATATCAAGTTGTCCTCTGAGTCTTTCGAATTTTTGATGACTTAATCCTTTAGTAAAAATGTCTGTAATTTGTTAATCAGTGTTGACAAAATTCATCTTTATATCTCCCTATAATACCTTTTCACGTATGAAGTGGTATTGGACTTCTATGTGTTTGGTGCGAGCATGATACATCGGATTCTCAGCCAAACAAATAGCTGATTGATTATCACTATACAAAGGTATAGCATAATCTGTTGATTGTTGATGCAAATTTTTCAAAAGTTCTAAGAGCCACGAGCTTTCTTGAGCGGCCATGGCTGCTGCTCTATACTCTGCTTCTGTGGTTGATAATGATATTGTTGGTTGTCTTTTACTACACCACGAAATAGGTCCGGTACCCAGACTAAATATGTATCCGGTTGTCGATCGACGTGTATCATAATCTCCAGCGTAGTCAGCATCACAATGTCCAATTAACTTTGCATTTTCATTTCTTGAATAGAAAATACCATAGTCAAGTGTACCTTTAATATATCTTAGAATTCGCCGAACAATATCCAAATGACACTTCTTTGGATTTTGCATGAATCGACTTGCTACTCCAACTGCAAAGGAAATATCTGGACGTGTTAGTGTCAGATAAATTAAGCTTCCAACAATTTGCCTGTACATAGCAGTATCTTCTAAGTCGTTGCCTTCGTATGCACGAATCTTGGTATTGGCCTCTATTGGAGTTGTCATCGGCTTGCAATCGAGCATTCCGAATCTCTCTAGGAGATCTCTTGAGTATTTCTGCTGACATAAGAATAGTCCTTGGCTCACATGGTCCATTTCAAGCCCGAGAAAATGTTTGAGTTTCCCAAGTTCTTTCATCTGAAAACGAACAGAAAGATTCCTTCTAATCTGATCAATTTCTTTTGTATCATCTCATCTAATGATTAGATCATCAACATAGACAAGCACAATTGATAATTTCTCATTTTGGAATTTAATAAATAAACTAGAATCAGCTGGTGCCATTGAAAAGTCATTGCTAAGTAAAAACTCAGCAATTTTTCCATACCAAGCCCTTCGAGCTTGTTTCAAACCATATAGAGCTTTCTTTAACTTGCAAACATACGTGGGTTGAGATTTTAACTCAAAACCTTGTGGTTGCTCCATATATATTTCTCGATCCAACTCACCATATAGAAATGCATTTTTGACATCCATTTGCCATAAATTCCATGATTTACTAGCTGCAATTGCTAATACACGAACAAGGGTTATTTTTGCAACTGGACTAAAAGTCTCATCATAGTCCAATCCATATTCTTGAGAAAAGCCACGAGCTACCAATCGAGCTTTATATCTATCAATTGTTCCATCAGGGCGTACCTTTAGCTTGTAAACCCATTTGCATGAAATAGGTTTAACATTTTCAAGCTTTGGCACTAACTCCCATGTTTGGTTCTATTTTAGAGCAAGGATTGCTTCTTCCATAGCCTTCTTCCATTCTTGCTTTCTCGATGCTTCATCATAAGTAGATGGTTCCTTAACCATGTCCAATTCTGCTAAAGCCATGTTAGCATATTTTGTATTTGGATTTGGTCTTCCATGGACTACTCTCCACTTAAGATTCATCTCCTATTTGTAATGTTGATTCTTTAGAATTTCTAGGTGCTGAGGACGATTCACCTGTCTTCATATCAAACTTCTTGAGTAGGTCATCCTTTATTGCTTAAGTATCAGGTAGTACCACCTGTTCTGGGGACCACCAAGACGATGCTTCGTCAAATACAACATTCCTTGACACATGTATCCGATTAGTAGTTGGATCCATGCATCTCCACCCTTTTCTTTGATCGTCATAGCCGACAAAGATGCGTCGTATTGCCTTTTTATCAAACTTACTTCGAAGATGGTCAGGAACAAACACATAGCAAACACTTCCAAAAACTCGAAAGTGACTTGCCACTGGTTTAAGGTTCCATAGCTTCTCAAATGGAGAAACGAAACCTAATCTTGCTTGAGGCAATCTATTGATTACATGGGCATCGGTCTTCATACACTCGACCCAAAATCTTGAAGACACACTTTTAGCTTGTAACATCGACAAATTTCTGCTAAATGACGATTCTTTCTTTCAGCTACTCCATTTTGTTGTGGAGTATTTGGACAAGTGATTTGTCTTTTAATTTTATGCTCTGGAAGATACTTATTGAATTCATCATTTTTATATCCTCCACCATTATCTGAGCGGAGATATTGTATTCTTTGATTAACTTCACTCTCTGCCTTTTCTTTGAATTCTTTAAATTTCGACAATGTATCTGATTTTTCTTTCACAAAGAAAATCCAAACATACCTTGAAAAGTCATCAATAAAAGTTACCATATATTTTAATCCACTTACAGACGGTTGCTTGACGGGTCCGAATAAATCTGAGTGAATTAACTCCAGAGGTTGCTTTGCTCTAAAGCTTGATTCCTCAAATGGAAGTTGATGTGCCTTTCCATATTGACATCCTGCACAGATAGTATGCGATCTAATGCCCAATTCTGGAAGGCCTTTAAGAATAGACTTCGACATCATTATTTTTAGCTTGTGATAGCTAACATGTCCTAATCGAGCATGCCAAAAGTATGATGTTCCATTATTCCTTATCTTATCTATGTATGCTGATTCAGCCGACATCACATAGACAAATTCTTGCTTCTTCCCTACTATAATTGGTTTACCAATAATTTCCACCTCCTCATACACTTTTACATCATCAGGGCCAAACACAACATAGTTACCTGGAGCCGTCAATTGAGACACCGATAATAAATTTTTCTTCATTCCATGTACATGATAGACACCCTGAAGTTGCACCTGCTTCGAGCTATACTGGGGTACAACCATTGTTTTACCAATATGACTTATTGGTAATCTTGAATTATTTGCTGTGACGACCACTTGATCACCTTTATATTATGATATGTTGAGGAGCTTCTCTTTATCACCTGTCATGTGATTAGAGCATCCAAAGTCAACAATCCAGCTCTTGGTGTAATCAATTTTATTTGAGGTAGATGTCATTAATGCCAACTCGTCCTTCATTGTCACAACATCACTATTTGTGATTATATTACTGAAATCTTCAGTTACGGCATAAGATGCTTCCATATCCCATTCTTCTTCACTATTTATTTGACCACTTGATGTAGCTGTGTTACCTTCTACTGTTCGCCTTTTAGAACGACAATTTCGGGCAAAGTAACCTATCTTTCCACAATTATAACATTCAGTATTGTGGAATTTATTTTGTCTATTATTAAAGTCTTGGCTCTTGTTAGCTCCCCCTGTTTTGTGGCTTTTATTTTGCCACCTTTTTGAATTGTCATACTTGTTAGAATGTATGTTTCTTGGCCGATTCAATCTTTTATTACTATAGAGTGTTTCCTCTTCATTTTTTAAAGACACGCCAGCTACCTGCTTGACAAGAGTCTCCTGATTTGCTATCAAACTTTCTAACTCTTCCAATGATGGTTACGTTGGCCATCCTTGGATAGCAGTGATGAAACTTCTATATTTAGGCTTTAAGCCATGAATAATAATTCTTCTTTTTCTATCGTCATTGATATTTGCAGTAGTGTCTAATTCTGAAATTTCACGACATAACGACTTATTTTTGTAAAATACTGATTTATTGTCAGATCACATTGTGTGATTAACATCAGTTCATTTTCCAAAAGCTGAAGTCTCATGTCATTTTTCTCAGACGATCTTGAGTTAAAAACATCCCAAGCCTCTTTTGGAGTTTTAGTATGTCGAATGTGTTCCGACATCTCTTCCTCAATAGTTGTTTTGATTACAAACATTGCTTTTCCAGTTTTGATGCGCCATTTTCTCAATGACTCGGCATCTGTAGGTTGTGTGGTCTCGCTCCCATTTACTACTTCCCACAGGTCTTGTCCTTGCAGATATGACTCCATGCAAGTTTTCCATGTGCTATAGTTTTGGTTATTGAGTCTCTTCATGCTATCGACAGAAATAAAATTTGTCATCGTGACGCTTGTTATAACCTTATATATAAATATAAGAAAGTGTGGTCCTAGACCAACAAGCTTTACAATCCCTGACTGTATCACCACTATGGGTACCAATTCTCGGGCACCTCGGTTAATAGTCTCTGACTATTAAACTTTCTTTATAGCACCTCAACGCTATAGCACATAACTTGCTCCTAGACCGAATAGCTCTTGATACCAATTGTAGCGTATATAGAGAGAAAATGAAAGAACATGTTTTATTTCTTCTTTATTCTCTGAATGAATTAAATGTGATACAACAAGGGGTATTTATACTTTTTGCATTTTCCATTATTAGTGGGTGGTTTCTTCTATTCTTATGCATATTGTTATAAGCCAACACAACACAACAACATGCAAAATGATGAGGTCAATTCCCTCATTTGTGGAGATGAGAGAAAATAGCATAATAAACAAAAAAAAAGGAAATAAAACAATGGCTTAGAGAAATAACCGTAACAACATGAGCTGATACAACGGTGAAGGAAAACAAATTTAGTAAATTATTGTAGTATAAAAGGGCATTCATCTTCCAAATTGAAATCCATATCTCTCAGGAATAAATTGATAAGCAAGAGAAAGTGAGAGAGAGAGGAGAATAATCTCTTGAGAGAAAAACCAAGAGAGTTAACCCACCTTTATTTGGTGAGATTATTATCATTGTATTCTTGTCATTTTTTATAGTGAAATACAAAAGACATAGAAACTTTTTGCCCATTTTATTTACACTAGGCTAGGAAAAGTGAGATCCTGGGAGTACTATAATTATCTATTCATTATTTATTTTTGTCACCTTTCCCAACAAGTGGTATCAGAGCTACGGCTTAAAAAAAAAATTTTTGTGTAATTTAAAATGGAGGACTCATCGTTGTCATCAGCAACAATGCTCAAATTAACTGCATCCAATTACTCCATATGGAAGCCTAGAATGGAGGACATCCTTTATTGCAAGGATTTATATGAGCCCCTTCAATTATCACGACAAAAACCAAAAGGGAAGTCAGACAATGCATGGAGCATTCTTAACCGAAAAGCTGTCGGACAAATCCGACAGTGGGTGGATCAAAGTGTGTTTCACCACGTTGCGCAAGAAACAGATGCATATAAACTATGGACAAAATTGTCGTCCATGTACGAGCGGAATACCGCTCAAAATAAAGCATCGGTTATCCGACGGTTAGTAAACCTAAAGTACAAAGATGGTCGAAGTATTTCCGAACATCTTAGCGACTTCCAAGGTTTGATTAACTTGTTGACGAATATGAATAGACGCTAGATGATGAGTTACAAGCATTATTACTACTCAGCTCCTTGCCAGATAGCTGGGATACACTAGTAGTATCTTTAAGCAATTCAGCTCCTCAAGGTGTTCTTACATTGGACATAGTTAAAGATAGCATGTTCAATGAAGAAGCAAGAAGGAAAGAACAAGGTGTAACAGCTGAGTCAGAAGCCCTCATCTCAGAGTATCGTGGAAGGAGTAGCAATAGAAAATTTCATAGGCGAGACAAGTCAAGGGGCAAATCAAGAGATGGCTCAAGAGGGAGTTTCAAAGCCAGAAAAGACCTGGAGTGTTACCATTGTGGCAAGATAGGCCACATGAAGAGAGAGTGCAGGTTCTTTAAACGGGAGCAAGATAAAGGTAATGAAAGAAGTGATGCTAGGCACACAACCGCAACTACCTCTGGTGGATGTGAAGTGATTATTTTATGAGGTGATGGCTTCGTTAATCTTTCCTCTCAAGATACATGCTGGATAGTAGATTCCGGTGCATCATTTCATGTCACCTCACGAAGGGACTTCTTTACATCTTACACCAATGGAGATTTTGGCAATGTAAGGATGGGAAATGATAAATTGTCCAAGATCGTGGGAAGAGGAGATATTTCCCTTGAAACCAACACAGGCTGTAACTTGGTTCTCAAGGATGTGAGACATGTTCCAGACATGCGTCTTAATTTAATCTCCACTGGATTACTTGATGATGAAGGATACACCAATGTTTTTGCTGAAGGGAAATGGAGACTCAGCAAGAACTCGCTTATCATAGCACGAGGGAAGAAGGAGAACACCCTATACATGACACTTTCAAAAGTCAGTAATGGATACGTAAATGCTCTTGCGGAAGACTCAATCGAGCTATGGCACAAACGGCTCGATCACATGAGTGAGAAAGGCCTACAAACTCTAGTAAAAAGAGAGGCATTGACAAGAATGAAGCAAGGCGTGCCACTAAAACCATGCAAGCATTGCTTGGCTGGAAAGCAACATAGAGCTTCATTTCAAAATGGTCAGGCACAAAGAAAACCCAATATACTTGATATGGTATATTCCGATGTTTGTGGTCCTATGACAGTTAATACTCTTGGTGGTGCAAGATATTTCGTTACCTTCATTGATGATCATTCCAGGAAGGTATGGGCATATGCACTTAGAACAAAAGATCAAGTGTATGAAGTCTTTAAGCAATTCCATGCCAGCGTTGAACGAGAGACGGGTAAAAGCTTGAAGTGTATTCGCACCGATAACGGGGGAGAATATATGGGGATGTTTAGAAGCTATTGTAGAAGTAATGGAGTCAGGCATGAACGATCTGTTCCAAAGACACCTCAGCATAATGGCATAGCTGAGAGAATGAACGGAACAATTGTTGAAAGAATAAGAACAATGTTGTCTCATGCTAAATTACCCAAAAGTTTTTGGGGTGAAGCCCTTATGACCACAGTTCATCTAATTAATCTTTCTCCTTCAACACCTTTGAATGGTGATGTTCCGAACAAATTCTGGTCCGGAAAAGATGTTTCCTACAATCACTTAAAAGTTTTTGGTTGTAGGGCTTTTGTTCATATTCCTAAAGATGAAAGATCCAAGCTCGATGGGAAGTCGAAAGAATGTATCTTCGTGGGATATGGTAATGAAGAATTCGGTTATAGGTTATGGGATCCTATAGCTAGGAAGATTATCAGAAGCAGAGATGTTGTCTTCTTTGAAGATCAAAACATTGAAGACATTCAAAGAGATGATAAACCTAGCCATCAAAAAGAATATCCAACGAACTTAGATCCAATTCCTTCTCCATCGGAGGATAATGACGAGCGAGATGAACCCAATGGAACTAATGATCTTGTTATAAATGAACCAATTGATGCTGACATAGACGATGATGAAATTGATGAGAGGCTAGAGGCACAAGCAAATGAAGAGCCAGCGGTCGAATTCCAACCAAGAAGGTCGAAAAGGGAGCAAAGGCCTTCCACTAGGTATCCCACAAATGATTACATTCTCTTAACGGATAGGGGAGAACCAGAATGTTATGAAGAAGCGTTGAATCATGATCAGCAAGATGAGTGGTTAAAAGCTATGCATGAAGAGATGCAATCTCTACGTGAGAACCACACATATGATTTGGTAGAGTTACCAAAAGGTAGAAAAGTACTCAAGAACAAATGGGTGTACTGATTGAAGACGGAAGAAAACAACTCAAAGCCTAGATTTAAGGCGAGGTTAGTTGTGAAAGGTTTTAATCAGAAGAAAGGAATTGACTTTGAAGAGATTTTCTGACCCGTAGTGAAGATGTCATCCATACAAGTAGTACTCGGTTTGGCTGCTAACTTGGATCTTGAGATCGAACAACTAGATGTGAAGACGACATTCCTTCACGGAGATCTTGAAGAAGAAATTTACATGGAGCAGCCAGAAGGTTTCAAAGCCAAAGGAAAAGAAGATTTGGTATGCCGTTTGAAGAAGAGCTTGTACGGACTTAAGCAGGCACCTCGACAATGGTATAAGAAGTTCGATTCATTCATGATTGATCATGGATATCGGAGGACTACCTCAGACCATTGTGTATTTGTGAAAAGATTTGATGATGGTGAATTCGTCGTACTTCTTCTCTATGTCGATGACATGTTAATCGTAGGACAAAACAGTGAAAAGATTGGCAAGCTGAAGAAAGAGTTGAGCAAGTCTTTTGCAATGAAAGACTTAGGACGCGCCAAAAGAATCCTCGGTATGGATATATCCCGTGATCGGAAAAATCGAAAGTTGAGATTATCACAAGAAAGTTATATCGAGAAGGTGCTAAAGCGGTTTAAATTGGATAAAGCAAAACCAGTTTCCACTCCACTTCCTAATCATTTCAAGCTTAGTTCAAAGCAGAGTCCTACAAGTAAGAAAGAAAAACAAAACATGGCTATGGTACCATATTCCTCAGCCGTCGGTAGTCTAATGTATGCAATGATTTGCACAAGGCCAGACATAGCACACGCAGTTGGAATTGTAAGTAGATTCCTGTCCAAGCCAGGTCGAGAGCATTGGAACGCGGTGAAATGGATTCTCAGGTATCTCCAAGGAACCTCCAAAATGAGCTTATGCTTTGGAGGTGGAAAACCTGAATTGATTGGCTACACAGATGCAGACATGGCAGGAGATCTTGATTCCAGAAAATCTACTTCAGGATACCTGATTACTTTTTCAGGGGGAGCAGTTTCTTGGCAATCAAAGTTACAGAAATGTGTTGCTCTATCAACTACAGAGGCAGAGTTTATAGCAGCTACTGAAGCATGCAAAGAAATGCTCTGGATGAAGCAATTCTTACAAGAATTAGGTCAAGAGCAGCACAAATACATTTTGTATTGTGATAGTCAAAGCGCGATCCATTTGAGCAAGAATCCGAGTTTCCACTCGAGGTCAAAGCACATTGATGTACGCTATCATTGGATACGTGATGTGTTGGAGTCTAAGCAATTACAACTTGATAAAATCCATACTGATGACAATAGCTCAGATATGATGACTAAGTCTTTACCTAAGGACAAGTACGAGTTTTGCAGAGAAGCAACTGGACTACTGGAGCTCTCCACCTAATTCGGGAGGGGGAGATTGATGAGGTCAATTCCCTCATTTGTGGAGATGAGAGAAAATAGCATAACAAACAAAAAAAAAAAGGAAATAAAACAATGGCTTAGAGAAACAACCGTAACAACATGAGCTGATACAACGGTGAAGGAAAACAAATTTAGTAAATTATTGTAGTATAAAAGGGCATTCATCTTCCAAATTGAAATCCATCTCTCTCAGGAAGAAATTGATAAGCAAGAGAAAGTGAGAGAGAGAGGAGAATAATCTCTTGAGAGAAAAACCAAGAGAGTTAACCCACCTTTATTTGGTGAGATTATTATCATTGTATTCTTGTCATTTTTTATAGTGAAATACAAAAGACATAGAAACTTTTTGCCCATTTTATTTACACTAGGCTAGGAAAAGTGAGATCCTGGGAGTACTATAATTATCTATTCATTATTTATTTTTGTCACCTTTCCCAACACAAAACACGTAAAGAGGCTGACAAAGTTTGATTTGCTAATAATAATAATAATGATTGCTATTCAATAGTAGTAAATCACAATGAGTTTTAGACATACATACGAATGCTCAACAGTGAACAACAAGAATGAGCGAAAGATGAATGTCACAAAAATTTATAATATTGCAATGAGTGGGGCATACCATGATGGATATACTAGGAATGAAATTATTAGGAAGAATATTGGGAGTTGCTCCTAATGGAAAACTGTTTTCAGACAATTTGGACTAAGTAAGAAGATGAACAACATAGGGCACCGATAAAATGTGAAATGACAAATTTCGGCCCTTGAAAAAGAGGCAGAGTAAGACCAAAAACAGACATAGAGGGATACTAATAACACGAATATATGATTCAAGGATCTATTTACTTGGTATAGGAGTGGACCAAGCTTAGTGAAGTAAAAGTTGTAATTCAGTAAAAAAACTAGCATCAAAAAAACATTTTGTATCATATCCTCTGAAGCAGTTAGCCCACAACCTAAGTGAAGTAGCGTTTGTGATGACTCACCATGTAGAGGACACTTGTGGTCTTACGCAAGAAAAGCAAGTTTTATCGCTCATACTATTGTATTTTTCAAGACTATAAGAGTGTAACCAAACAATCCTATGGCTATCGCACAAGATGTGGTTTGACAATTGAAAGAATTGCACATGCATAAAAGAGTATAAATAAAACAAAAACGTGAGGGACTAACACTTAATTCACACAAAGGTGTTCCCCTCTGGACCCTTCTGCTACATGGTAGCAAGTGAAATAGCATTTTAATCCAAGTAAACCTAATTACATATGGCCTTGTACGAATTTTGACATTATTCATGTTGCAGCAAACAATGTAAACATTGTTCACGAAATAGTTTTCACAGTTGCAAGGAACTAGGTTAATCATTACACGATTAGGACTCTCACCTCTCGAGACCCTATTTTGAATTTGAAAAAGTCCTTGTCATCACCCTGCATGACAGAAAAACAGCACAACAGGTGTGTAATGATCAATCATTTCCATGATTTCCAGTTAGAACATTTCAAAGCATTTCATACCTCAAAAGAACCGCCCTTTGTTTTATTCCGGGCTTCAAATATGCGGCCATAATAACCTATTGTGTAGCCATCCCAGTCGACCTGAATGGAATTTGAAGCCCATAAGTTGATTCGGTTATCTAATTTGAAGGGAGAATGATAGTAAAAGAAAGAGCAAACTCGGACAAATATAGGTTGCTCTAATTTCTTGGACTGAAGATGTCAAAATCAAATCTTTCCAAAAGTTATCCCAGCAAAAATCATTCCAAAGTACCGAGAAAATTTACTATCTAAATACTAGAGCAAAAAAGAAAATTCGAGCCAGGGAATGTTTTCATTATGATTTAGAACATATATATATCCAGACATAACTGGCTAGGTCAGACTTCTAACAGAATAAAAAAACAAAGTGATTCAATGCCTTACCACCACTGTTTCTCCATTCTTTGGTTTTGGGCCATATCCTGGTCGCAAGTCCTGCGTTCTTTATATATATAATTAATAAAAAACTAACAAACAAAGCATACTTAATCATAAAGTATTCATACCATTTACAGCACAAGTGTTCACCTTATATTGGAGTCCTGATTCAGTTTCTGTGTAATCTGGATATCGCATTTTTGACTTGCCGTAATCCTTCCCTCTAAGCGCTGGCACTGTATGAAGAAATTATGCATATTGCAAGTCATTGTTGTTATGCTTTTTACATTGTAGATCAACAAAGTCATATATTATATGCATGACTCTCAATGGCTGAGATTTTTGTTTTTTTTTTTTTTTTGTTAAATAATAATTTTACATTTAACCCAGCAGCCTGTACGGTTGTGTATTTATTGAACTGACTATAATACTCTCATGATCACAGAATACACAAGAATCTCTCCACACAATGGCCATCTTCACCAGACTAGGTTTTATAGGAGAAGTTCTATTATACTCCTATGGGAAGTATGACAATTCTAAAATTAATTTATAATTATTTGAGATAAACTATTTATGCAAATTCAGTTTACTTCGTAACAAATTCTAATTTAGACATTTAGTCCTAGTGCGATTACAATTTGTCTTAAACCAGTTTTAAAATTTAAATAACAAGACAGAAACAGAATATGAGGGACAGAAATAGAGAATCAAAAGGATGAGAGTCTAAAGTAGTTGGGTTAGGGAAAAAAAACTAATATTGAAATGGTTTCTTTTAAGAACCAGTTTTATATTAAAATTACCTTAGATGAAACTCAATTTTTTAAAAACTTGTGTAATTATCAATCATTATATCTAGCAACAAACTTCACCACACTTGGTATCTAATTTTTAAAAATTCCTGAAAAGGCTACTATAGTAAAACTCTTGGCAAATTTATAACCATTTGAATCTACCATAACAGAGTTTTTACCACTAAATTAGGCAGGTAAAATGGATCAAATGATGTCATAATGACTTATTGCAGATCATGTCTACAATTGAAGCTGTGAAACCATATACATCTAAATCATTCTAAATGATTTCATCTATAGCTTTTTGCGGTCTCCCTTTACCTCTGGCATCCGAGTTATCCATAATTTGATTTAATCTCTGTACTTGTCCAAAACTCCAAATAACATTAGGCTAGATTCTACCATATTTACTACAACAAAAGCTGCCTCAAGTTTCTTTCTGATGCAATCATCCGTAATCGTATCTTGTCTAATATGTCCACTCATCATACGCAACACTCTCGTTGCTATAAAAGCATATTCAGTTGTTGCACTTGCAACGATTCGGTAATCATAACAAAAAGGCAAAGAAGAAAAAAGTTTTACAGAGAAGAAATAATTACTGTCAGCATATTCAGTTGCAACGGCAATTCCGGCCTTTGAATTGTTGCACAAGGTTCCTCCAGCAATAATAGCGACGGAAGAGAGAATAATCTTTCGTCGTTCAAACAACGCTATGCCACAACAACCACTGTTATTGTTGCTTTTGCCTGTTTACATAGAACAAAGGGAAATAAATAAATAAATAAACCATGTTTTCATTCTGAGAGTGAAAAGTAATGACTCACTCACCGGAGAAAGAAGAGTCTGGAATCTTGTCAGGTTCCTGAAGATGAAATTAAATGAAAAAAAGAGGGAATAATAATAATAATTGGTGTTTGAAGAACAAGAGAGTTAGAGAGAGAAAGAGCAGAGTAAGTACCAGAGATTGAGATTGAGATTGAGATTTGGGGAGAGAAAGAGAGGGAAGAGATACGGACAGTATTGAAGCCATTGCTAGGAACTCAACTCAACTCAACTGAGACAGTGAGTGTTTCTCTGAGTGGTATCTAGATAACACAAGCTTCTTGGCCTTGCTATTTTTTTTAAAATTATTTTTTGTACTTTTAATACTATTAATTAATGGCTACCTCTTTGATGCACCAAATTGAGTTTTTAAATGATGCACCTACTTATGAAATTTTTTTTTATACCCTTACTCCGTCCAGAAAATTTCCACATTACCCTCACAGCCTACCTCCTACATCATAAATCATCATCATCATCATCCACATTCAACCATCTTCTATGCCCCGTCGCCAATGACCCTCTCCTCTTTCTCTCTCTCTCAACAATGCCAACTGTGGATTTGTGGAGAATTAGGGCGATGGATATGTGGCAGCATTCCAATCTCTCTCTCTCCTCTCTCAATAGTGCCAAACTGCCAACAACTATAGCTGGCAATTCAGACTACCCGATCGGGTTTGGGTAGGCTCAGCTCGCTCTCGGGCCATGATCGGGCTAAAAAAGTTCTGCTTAAATTCGGGTAATTAAAATCATGTCTAAATCCGCACTATGCGGATAGTTGGCTTATACGGGTTGGCCCGACAATCTTTTTTTTTAAGTGAAGGATCAATTTAGTCCCTCAAGTTTTTCAACTGAAACACTTTATTCCTTCAAGAATTATAATTCACTTTTTGTCCCTAAAGAATTTAAAAAATATCACTTTAATCCCTGTTTTCATTTCGTTAACTATCGTCACTGTTTTCATTGACGGAGTAGTTTACGTGGTCGTTATTTGGCATCTGACTGGGGTCTAACATTAAAACGACGTTGTTGCCTTCTTCAACTGAAAATAAAAAAATCCAATTAAGTCCCTAAAAAATTAAATTGTACCAAGTCCCTAAAGAAATTGACAAAGTACCAAATTGGTCCACAAAAATGACAAAAACGCACATAGAACACTGGTAATTTCTTAGCTGCAGATCTAGTCACAGGTCCTTCATGGGGTCACTAGAATGTAGTCTATTAGCAATGTTTCAAGTGAGTCCATGTAGGACCTGTGACTAGATCTGCAATAAGGAGATTACCAATGATGTTGGTGCATTTTCTCACTTTTGCGGATCAATTTGGTACTTTGTCAATTTCTTTAGGGTCTTAGTTGGTACAATTTAATTCTTTAGGGACTTAATTGAGTTTTTTTATTTTCAGTTGAAGACGTCGTTTTAATGTTAAACCCCAGTTAAGTTACAAGTAACGACCACGTAAGCTACTCCATCAACGGAGATAATGACGATAGTTAACGGAATGAAAATTGTTATTTTTTAAAACTTTTTAGGGACAAAAAGTGATTTATAATTCTTGAGGGGCTAAAGTGTCCCAATCGAAAAACTTGAGAGACCAAATTGGTCCTTGACTCTTTTTTTTTTAAACAAAAGAATTTTTTTGGATAAAAAAATGGCTTAATTATGTCACAAGTCCCTGAAGTTTGGGGTACTTTTGCCGGACACCCTTATTCTTATTTTTTTAATGTCTGACTCCCCGAAGTTACTTCTGGGTTTGTCATATACCCCTACTACCAATTCTGACCAATTTTGCTGACATGTAACATCGAAATCCTGGTCAGATGCAAGATGTTAGGCACGTGGTGGCCCGTGTGCGAAGATTCGTTTTTTCTTTAAATTAAAAACTAAAAAACTTAGTATTTTTATATTTTTAGTTAAATAAAAAAAATAACAAAAGGATTGAAGATAGAGGTTGTTTTCGCCCATGTGACATGTGTCTGACCAAGATTCCAATGTATCATGTCAGCAAAATAGGTCAGAATTGATAGGAGGGGTATATGACAAACCCAGAAGTAACTTCGAGGAGTCAAACATTGAAAAAATAAGAATAAGGGTATTCGATAAAAATACCTCAAACTTCAGGAACTTGTGACATAATTAAGTCAAAAAAAAAATTTCATCAATAAAAAATGCAAAGCAAGTACACTACCACCTTGACATTATGACATATCCTATGCCTGAACGGTTAATATCATGCTTGTAAAAACTATACTAACACTCTAGTTTTAAAAAAAAAATGTTATTCTTTTCCACCATTTGTGGGCCAATATTATTATTTAATAAAATTGTGCAGCATCAAAACAATGTCTTAACTTAGTAAAAAATAAATAAATCAATAAATCAATCAATCAATCGAGTCGTACCGGGTTAACCCGGTTCATACTCAGTCGGGTATCGGGTTTTGCAGATAGGGCTAAAAAAGGCCTGAAAATATTTCAACTCAAATTTTATTATGGGTTTTGGAATTTCTACCACATGCATTATCCCCACACCCCAACTTAAACAATAAAACTACATTTGTATCCTTTATTAAAAATATTAGTTTTTATACCCCAATTGGTATCCCCACACCTCATGAAATTAACCCCACACCTCATCCCTTTCATCTTCCAAAACCCACTAAATATAACCCAAATCCAACACTTCAACACTTTAATCAAATCCTTATTTTCTTAAAACATCTCATAACCTCCAACCTTTCATCTTCCCATCAACCTCCCAACATTCTTATCATATTTTGCTCTATACCAAATTTGAAGGTTGCTTCTCTCGGTGCATTGTTCTTGTGCTCCTTGCTTCTTCCTAAGGTATGTGCTTTTTTTTCACTGTTCGTTACTATTCCGACGAACCAGTTTCGGAAAAATAAGTTCTTTTTCCGACTCGGGTATATCGGAACTTGGAAATTTATTTAAAAATAACAACTTATTATTTCCGAAAATCAATTTTCAAAATTTTATTTGTTTTTCCAACATATATTTTTCGGAAAATCGTCAGATATGTTGTTTGGTTTAAGCAGGGAACCTGAACGTGTAAGTTTTTCCGAAAGATATATGTTGGAAAAACAAATAAAATTCTGAAAATTGATTTTCGGAAAATGGTTGACCTCAAATTCTTACATTATGTGAAGATTTTCCGAAAGATATATGTTGGAAAAACAAATAAAATTCTGAAAATTGATTTTCGGAAATAATAAGTTGTTATTTTTAAATAAATTTCCAAGTTCCGATATACCCGAGTCGGAAAAGAACTTATTTTTCCGAAACTGGTTCGTCGGAACAGTAACGAACAGTGAAAAAAAACACACATACTTTAGGAAGCAAGGAGCACGAGAGCAATGCACCGAGAGAAGCAACCTTCAAATTTGGTATGGAGCAAAATATGATAAGAATGTTGGGAGGTTGATGGGAAGATGAAAGGTTGGAGGTTATGAGATGTTTTAAGAAAATAAGGATTTGATTAAAATGTTGAAATGTTGAAGTGTTGGAGGGGTTATATTTAGTGGGATTTTGGAAGATGAAAGGGATGAGGTGTGGGGTTAATTTCATGAGGTGTGGGGATAACAATTGGGGTATAAAAACTGACATTTTTAATAAAAGATACAAATGTAATTTCACTGTTTAAGTTGGGGTGTGGGGATAAAGCATGGGATGGAAATTCCAAAACCCTGTTATTATCTAAACTCGAACATAATGTGAGCTTATTCGGGTCGGCTCGGATCGTATTTTGCCAGCTCTATCAACAACGACGACAACACTCCATTTCTCCCCGACGATAGCGGCAGCGGCGGCGCCACCTTCTCGTCCTTGATGGTCGGCGCTTCCATCCCCTCCTCTCAGACAATGAAATCACATCAGTGGTTGTACTCGCTTCATCTTCTTCTGCGAAACCAGTAGGTAAAAACAATCGTCGCTCAAAACTCAAATGCAAAATAAAAATCCTAGCTCTTGTTTTCGATTCAGATTTTGTTCAACTAAAAAAGCGAAGAACAAGAACAAAAAGAGTATATATAGAAGAAAAATTGTTTATTGAGGTTGTTGTTGATGTTGCAGTGAGAGAGGGAAAGACAGAAATGGGAATGGTGGCACCGCCGGAGCATTGAAACAATGAGGATTTGAGAAGGGATGAGATTAGAGGGTAAAATGTCAATTTTGTTTTTATTTATTTTTTATTTATTTTTCTTCTTTTAATCTCAACCGTCCTTTTAATTTAGAGTGAAGATCCACTTTGGTTCTGTCGATTTTACACAATATTTCCTGACAATTTATAATACCACATTTAGTTCCTAAAAAGAAAAATTCATACCAATTTTTTGAGAGACTAAATGTGGTATTATAAATTGTTAGAAACTAAATTAATATTGTGCAAAATCGTCAGGACCAAATTGAATCTTCACTCTTTAATTTATTTGTATATTCAATGGTTATAACTTGCTTAACTTCACTGGATGCATCAAAACTAAAACTCAAATGGTGCATTATAGACTATTAGAATTTCTTAAACTATACTCTCTCAATTCTTATTTATCTGTCTTATTTTAAACAAAACACACGTTTTAACAAATACAATCATTGCTTAGATTTCCAATATATTAATTATGATTTTCTCCATTATACTCTTTGTCTCTTTGTAATCATTAATTTTTCTTCAGTACTTACGTAAATCAATACCCTATTAAATAGGGATAAACATGAAAAATAACATTTATTATACTCTTGAAACAATAAAAAAAAGACAAATAAAAAGATACAAAAACCTTCTTTAAAAACGGACAGTTAAAAAGGAACAAATGAAGTATCTATTCCAAAAAGGCTAAAAAATTAAAAAAGATTATTCTGAAGGCTAAAACAAAAAATATTTTACTGTCTTAAAAAAATAAATATTTAATTTTAAATTTTTGTGAACTTAGCTTTTCAATGTTTTTTTTTATTTTTTTTTCTTTCATTTTTTAAGGATTGAAGTTAAGCAAATTGAGTAAAAATATATTTATTTTTAGTCATTGTTTTTGACATAATCAAATGTTGATGAATTTTAGGGGTTTGAGTACCTTAAAATTTGTAACATCCCAATTTTATTAAAATATAAAATATTTACATGTGTGATAAATTTTCTTTCAAAATATGTTTGTAAATAATTATCAAAGTGAACTTTCATGAAAACATCACCCAAAGATCGTTCCATATCTTATTCGTTAACCGTTGAATCGTACTCAAATTTGGAGACAAGCTTGCCAACCCTCTTATCTTCAAATCCAACGGTGGAAATTGTGTTTGGTGATATAAAGCCTAAACAATCGATTGTCAGATGTGACAATCGATCATCCTGTCATTGTCTGGTCATGACAATCGATTGTCACGACTCTGCTGAGCCAAAAGTAAGTCGGTTTATGATTGAATTGAGGGCTCTACTCATTTTTAACCACAAATTTATGCAAAATATCACCTCTTGTACTGTGCTTGATTGAAAGGGACACTTGGGGAGGGATTAATTTAAGTATTTGAGGGTTATACTCCCTCCAACACTCATCAACAAACACTTAGAGCCTTGAAAACGTGTTTTTCTTGTATGTACTTTCCCCAATTCGTTTTCTATGCTCCAAACCTCAAATCCTTACAAATCCTATACCAAATCAAAGCTTGTTGAGCCCTCTTCCATTTGAGACTGAGTTTGTGCAATTTGGTGGAGTGTGAAAGGAGCTATACTCTTGCAAAGTTGGGGTTTTAAATTTGAAATTCAGAATTTTGAATTCGTGAAGCTCTGTTCCTTGAATCCGTGTGGTAAGCTCGAGCATCCTTTGAGCTTTAAACTTGTTCTAATCTCAAGTTTATACATCCCACTTTATGTTTTAACTCCTTTTCACAATTTTATTTGGTTTATTCTTATTGAAAAATCCTAGTGAAATCAGCTCACCAAAGCTGGTTTGGTTGGGGCTACAAGCTGTAGATTGAGTTGTTTTCCAACCAAATCCAATCCTTTCAGCCTCAAATCTATTAAGTGACTTCAAATAGGTATGTGAGATTTCATTCATATCGCTAGGGTAATAATTGAAGTGTGTTTAATTCTTCCTTTTATTATAAAAAGGTCATCCAATGTTGTTCTCTCATTCAACCTTTTCAAAATACAGGCTTCACAGTAAAAGTTGGCATTTTCTCTTCAATCAGAGTATCCAGGTGACACTATTTTTGAGTTATGGGTATAACTGCTTCGCTAAAAAAACTACAAAAAAAAATGCATTCAATCCCTCTAATTTCCCTTTTTTCTTTCTCATATTTATGGTGGTTAACACTTAAGACACTCATAAATCAAAACTGTCATATCGTGATCCTCTCTCCATCACGGATCTCTCCACTCTTCCTTTCCCTTCTTCTTTCCTTCCTCTTCAATTTTTCATTCTCCACTTCCAATTTGCAAATGCCCACCATGTCTAACAGCCATGAAAAAGAGAAAGGTGTTCATGTTCTGGTCCTTCTTCGTTGCAGGTATTCTATTCTAATCTATTCAATTTTATTGGATTCCATAAAAAAATGAACAAAGTATATAAACAAAGAAGACAAACTCCTAAATCACTCACTTTGTTGACTGTCTTTGCAACTGTGTTTCCGTTCCCCGTTCAGTATGGCGATTTGCCTCTGGGTATCAATATGACGGTTCCCCGTTATATGTTTATCTTTGCTGCCTTTGCCTTTGTAAATTATGTTTATCCTATTCTATCCTCTTAAATTTATTTATTTTTTATATCATATGCCTATATAGATAGAAGAACAATAAGTATGGCGGTTTTCCTTTTTTGGTATTATTATAATTATAATAATTATAATTATTCTTTTCATTTTATTCTTTGATGATATTTTTTTTTACTAAAATCAGTTGAAAGTTTGGTTAGTTTTTTTTTTCGAACTTGCTTTGTTTTGTTTTGATTTATTATTCATGACTTGAATAACTGGTTATATATAATTAAATTGAGAAAAAAGTATATAAGAAGAAAAGAGTTAAGAGGGTTTTTTTAAATTTTTTTACGTATATGAATTCAGGGCCCGTGGTTTTATTTATTTTTTGTTTCTCACAGAAAAAGCGATTATTCGTTATTTTGATTTTGATTCAAAATACCACGTAAGTCACTTGCAAGTTGTTCGGGTTTTACTAAATAACAGAAACTGAGCGTTTTGAGAAGCTAAACAACAAAATATTAATGATTTATTTTTTAATTATTAACGTAAGGGAGTAATTGTCTATCGTCCTTACTTTGTTACTTACTTTTTTTTTTGGGTCCATGCATGACCGGAGTGTCTACCGCCGACCGCAGTGACTAATCTCCTCGCTGGCTTGTAGGCACCTCTAATGGGTGGGACAGCTGGCCCCGAGATTTAATGCTGCTGCATGCACAAGGCAGGATTCGAACACCTGACCTTGCTTAAGCGTGGATCAATCCCTACCACTGAACTACACGCTCGGGGTTACTTTGTTACTTACTTTTTGAATTCCGTGATAAGGTCCAATAGGTTTTCTTTCTATACCTATACGCACTAATTTGTTGTACATATATGCTAAATTGATTATAATTATGACACAAGAAAGGAGTTAAACATAGATAGTATAGAATGAAAGTCATGTGTGATTTGGAAAATGAATAGCATTTTGAAATTTGTATTTTGAATGTTATAACAAATTTGACACAATTAATATATTCAACAAATATATTTGTTAATCAATATATCACGTCTCACCTATAAAGGATTAAAGGATAATAAAAAATATATATGCTATAATCCATAAGGAAAGGTTAAAAGATTTATATTATATATATATATATATATATATCTTTTTTATATATATAAAATAAAATTATTTGCATATTTTTTTTCTTCAGAATTTAGAATGTTGCATGTTAATGGAAGTTTTACTTTTGTTTTTTACTTTCATTTTTAATTTAGAATCTTTCAGCTCTCTTTCTTTTTTTTTTTCTTTTCATACTTTTATTTTTAATTTTTTGGGTTTTTTTGCTATAATTATGGGGTACATGAAATTTTTTATTTAGTGAAGATTATATCTTAAATCTGAACTAATGAACGATGAGCTAAATTTGTTGAAGGAAATAATACTTAGAATTTACCATCCATTATCTAGCCCATTTTTATTTGAATTTCCTGATTTCGAGTTTTCAATCTCCATGCCTATTATTAAGTTCTATGCTTTCTTGAATTTTGAATTTAATCATTTGAGTTTTAAATAAAATATTTTATGTTTGCAACAAATAATTGGTAACGATTATATTCTTTAACCCAAAATATTATCATTTATTAGAATTACTAAAAAAATTCAAAAATAATTTTTTTTTATATCTCCCAAGATAATTAATTAACTAATAAATAATTAACTAATAGTAAACAACCTGTGCATTGCACGGGCTAAAAACTAGTTGATTATATGTGAAAGAGAAATGAATAACCATGACAAGATTGCTTGGTTTGGATGTAACACCCGCATTTTTCTCTATTTTAATAAATTGATTTTTCGGAAATTTCTGATTGGACGGTCTCTTTTAAATTGCGATAAAATATTATCTAATTTATAAATTGGCACGTAGAATGAGAAAATTGTTTTAAATTGATTGAGTATTTGTTTCTTGTGTTTTATTGATTTAAAGGATTTATTTTGTATTTTTGGAGAAATGATTAATTATTGATTTCTTTGATTTATTTAATTTTGAAAATTCATAACTTTTGACTGGTGAATCGGAATCTGACGAATTTACAGTCAAAACGATCGTATTAAAATGAAGAGTTTATTTTTGTAAAGTTTGGTATTAAATTCTGCTGATACGAAACTTTTATTATTTTTGAGAAAATTATAATGTTTTATTATTTAAGAAAATTGAATTATGATTTTCAAGTATAACATATTATATTGGAAAAATACTATTTTGTGTTGCACGACTGTATTACACGGTTTTAATGTGTATTTTCGTATTTTGAATTTTTAATTGTTAGACATTCATTTATTAGTGCACAATACCCTAGGGTAACCCAATTAAATATAACCCCCTACTAACACCCTGAGGAGACAAATCATTAATTACCCCACTTAATTATGTCCCCCACTAAGTAAGTTGTCATAAAGCCTAAACTACCCAAATTTGAAATTAAGCCCTCCATGACTCTTGATTATTTTTGACCCCACTTTTTAAATGACAAACCCCATTAACCCCACCTATTATAAATAGTCTCCCACCCATTTTCTTCTCTCATTTGGTAACTCAGAAAATTTAGAAAGATAGAGAGTGAGAGAGAGTATGAGCCGTGAGGGAGAGGTGAAGAGGAGGGAGTACTCTTGCAACCCCAAGCAAAGAAACAAAGCCCTAACCCCCATTGGAGAATGAGGCTGTGAGCTTGTAGGAGGGAGGAAGGAGATATTGATTTCATTTCCACTCTTAGGACTTGATCTAGGTATTTCCCTTGTCTTTAATCTTTGTTCTTCAATTTATTTTTGGTTTTATTTTGTATTTTTGGAAGATGTAGGGATTTGTTAAAAAAAAAAAAAAGAATGTTGGCAATATAAAATTAAATTGCCTAAGTAAAATAAATAAATAAAAAAACACAATCACTTAAATTTTTAGGGACTCGTTGGAGTTTTCCCTAATTTTTATTATTTCTTTCTCTCTGGATTTTTTTTCTTTTCTCAATGTTCTGAATAATGTTACAATGTGAATGTATTACAAAACCCCTATTTATACTAAAATAGTTTTGTTATGCATTCCTAAAAATAAGGAGTTGTGCTGTTTTTACGTTAAAACAAGTTTGTTGTTGTTACTAAGTTTAGTAACATAGGTTTTGACATTTTCACATGTTGATACATCTTCTGTTCTTCTTTTCTTTTTTTTTTTTAAAATCTGAAACAAACTTTCATTTAACAAAGGCGGAATGAAAACGCCAAGTTTATTTTTCAACATCCTCCCTTAAACTTGGTTTTATCATTTCGAGCATATTCTTCAATTTAAAGAACAAATTAGGCTTGAGTGGCTTCGTGAAAATATCTGCTGCTTGATCTTCAGAAGAGCAATACTCTACCACGATTTCTTTGTCTCGGATCAAGTCTCGAATGAAATGATGTTTAATGTCGATGCGCTTGCTACGTCCATGAAGGACTGGATTTTTCGACAAAGCAATTGTCGATTTATTATCACAGAATATTTGTGTCGGACCACCTTGTTGATGTTGCAACTCTCCCAATATTCTTCTCAACCAAACTGCTTGAGTAGCACAGTTAGTTGCGGCAATGTACTCTGCCTCTGCTGTCGAAAGTGCAACGGCTTGTTGTTTCTTGGAGGACCAAGAAAATACACCTGAGCCTAGGTGAAAAGCATAACCTGATGTGCTTTTTCGAGTTTCAGTTTCACCTGCCTAATTACTGTCTGTGTATCCAATTAACTCAGGCTTATTATTGGAACTTGAGTAAAAAATACCTTCATTGATTGTGCCTTTGATATATCTCAAGATTATCTTTGCAGCTTGCCAATGAGATTGTCTCGGTGATTCCATGAATATGCTTATGAGTCCGACTCCATAAACTATGTCAGGTCTTGTTGCAGTCAAGTATCTGAGACTTCCGAATAACATTCGGAAATGAGTTGAGTTGACGAGATTGCCACCACTTTCTTTTGTTAGCTTTAGTCTCTCCTCAACTGGTGTGAGCATCGGCTTAGAAGCCTCCATCTTGAATTTCATTAAAACATCTTTTGCATATTTATTTTGAGATATAAAAATCCCTTCATTTGTTTGTTTTACCTCAATGCCTAGAAAGTAGGACATTAGGCCCATATCTGTCATTTCAAATTGAGTTGACATGCTTTCCTTGAATTCAGCTAGCAATTTTGAATTAGTGCCAGTGAATATCAAGTCATCGACGTATAAACACGCAATAATAAGATCGCCAGCTTTATTTGTTTTAACATATAAAGCATGTACATATGGACTTCTGTGAAATCCATTATTAATAAAATATGTGTCAATACGTGTGTACCATGCTCGAGGCGCTTGCTTTAATCCATATAGTGCTTTCTTTAATCGATATACCTTGTCTTCGTTTCCTTGTTTTTGATAACCTAGCGGCTGCTGAATATAAACTTCTTCTTCGAGTACACCATTTAAGAAAGCTAATTTCACGTCCATTTGGAATATTTTCCATTTATTTTATGCGGCAAGAGAGAGAATCATACGTACCGTGTCCAATCGAGCAACTGGAGCGAATACTTCAAAATAATCAATGCCTGGTTTCTGCTTGTATCCTTTTGCCACTAATCTTGCTTTATATCGATCTACCTCGCCATTCAGATTGTATTTTGTCTTATACACCCACTTGACTCCAATAGGCTTCTTTCCTTCTGGAAGCATTATTAACTCCCATGTGTCATTCTTCTCGATTGCTTGATTTTCCTCGTTCATTGCTTTAATCCAACGATCATCATTGGCTGCTTCTTCATATGCACTGGATCATAATCTGCAAATAAGGCATAGTAATTTACCTCGTCCTCCCTGTCTTCTAGATCATCATCTCTTCCAATTATAAAATCCTACAAGTTAGAATTTGGGCGTCGTGCCCTTTGTGGATACCTCGGAGGTGGTGCATCAAATGCTGCTTCATCTTCTCTTATAATATCTTCTGGATGTTCATCTCCATTATTATTTTGTTCAATCTCTTCATTTATTATTATCGGAATAGGTAGTGTCTCCTTTCCTTTCTCTGACCAGTCCCATGCTCCATTTTCATCAAAAGTAACATCTCGACTGATAATTACTTTTTGAGTTTCTGGATTATACAACTTGTAGGCTTTTGTTTCTTCACTATACCCTACAAAGATGCATTTCTCTGCCCTATCATCTAACTTCTTCCTCAGTTGATCGGGAACATGTGAATAAGCAATACAACCGAAAACCTTCAAGTGACTGAGATCTGGCTTTGCCCCACTCCAAGCTTCTTGTGGAGTTCGATCTCGAACACTTTTAATAGGACTCCTATTCAGGATATAGACAGCACAAGCTACAGCTTCTGCCCAGAAACTTTTGGGAAGTTTCTTGCAATGTAGCATACTTCGTACCATATCCATAATAGTTCTATTTTTTCTTTCTGCCACTCCATTTTGTTGAGGATTATATCTGGCAGTCATTTGATGTTTAACACCATGTTTTCTTAAAAAATCATCACAAACAATATACTCGGTTCCTCTATCAGTTCTTAGGGTTTTTAGAGTGTGACCACTTCGTCTTTCAACATACGCCATAAAACTTTTGAGCGTATCACAAGCATCAGACTTATTTTTTAGAAAATACACTCATGTCTTCCTACTATAGTCATCGATGAAAGTGATAAAATATTTATTACCTCCATTGGATTGAACCTCCAAATAGCATAAATCAGAGTGCACCAGCTCGAGTGGTTTTGTGGCTTTCCATGCACGTCCTTTAGGAAAAGGGTCTCGATGCTTCTTGCCTGCTACACACGCTTCACATAGCTGATCAGGAGCTTGGATAAGAGGCAAACCAGTAACCCATTTTTTATTGGCAAGAAATTTGATGCTTTCAAAGTTGAAATGCCCTAACCTCATGTGCCAAAGCCAATTATCATCGACATATACTGCTTTATAACACGAATTAGCATGATACCTGATGTTCATCGGAAATAGACGATTTCGGGACATGTTCGTCTTTTCTATCAGACCCATCTCAGCATCATTTATTATGCAACCTTCTTTGTTGAATTTCAAATCGTAGCCTTTCTCTGCTAGTTGGCCAACACTTAAGAGATTTTGACATATACCGGGTGCATAAAATACATCTGAGATGTAATTTAAGGACCCGTTTGTCAGTTGTATAGCTATTTTTCCTTTCCCCAAGACATCAAGCTTTGAATTATCACCAAGCTTGACAGCACTGCGGAAGCTTTCATCTAAGGCGGAAAGTATATCTTTATTTCAGGTTAGATGATTGCTACACCCTGTATCTAATAACCATTGATGGTCATTTTTATCAACTCCTGTGTGACTAGTTAATAGTACTGCTTTCATTGTTTTTTCATTTTCAGCGGTGTGAGCATGTCTCTCTCTATTAGTCAATGTTTTAGTACAACTTTCTTGACTATAATTCCCATACTTGTTACAATTATGGCATTGAATATGAGATTTACATTCATATTGAAAATGTCCGTACTTGTTGCATGCATTTGTGACATTGAATAGAGGATTTATTTTAAAAACCTTCATTACCTCTAGTAGTTTGAGACATAGAGTACCTTCCTCTTCCTCTTCCTCTGAGATTATGGCCTCTTTGATTGTACTCCACCTTCCTTGGAATAACTCGATCATTTCTAACATTTGATTGAGCTTTCAATGCTTGTTCCATTGTGCCACTTGATTTTTCATTCATTCGCATCTCACGTGATTCTAGAGACACTTTCAAATCGTTTAAGGATACTGTGCTAAGATCTCTTGATTCTTCTATCGCAGCTACCACAAAATCGAATCGACTTGTGAGCGTACGCATGATTTTCTCCACGATTTATTTTTCTGCTATATTATCGCCATTGTTCTTCATCTCATTGACCAGCTTATCAACTCGTGAAAAATAGTCATGAATAGTTTCACTTTTGCCTTGCTCCATCATCTCAAATTGTCTTTTCAGGCCTTGCAACCTCGTTCGTTTAATTGGATCACCACCTTCATAGGTTTTAGTTAAAATTTCCCATGCTTCTTTTGCTATTTTTGCATGAAAAATTTTCTCTAAAACATGTAGCTCCATCGATTGATACATTAAAAATAATGCTCTTTCGTTTAGTGCAGGATCTTTTTCTATTTGTTGTTGATCTTCTTTGTCTGTTGTTGTGGTTTCAACGAAACCTTTCTGAATAATTTCTCCGTAGCCACTAGTCTTTAGACATAGCTCCATTAGTCGCTTCCACATGGAAAAATTTGATTTTCCATCAAACTTGAAAATTGAGGATTGCACATGTTGTTGTGTACTTGTACTTGAACTTGTTGCCATTTTAAATTAACTGACTCCTGATACCGGATGTTGGCAATATAAAATTAAATTGCATAAGTAAAATAAATAAATAAAAAAACACAATCACTCAAATTTTTAGGGACTCGTTGGAGTTTTCCCTAATTTTTATTATTTCTTTCTCTCTGAAATTTTTTTCTTTTCTCAATGTTCTGAATAATGTTATAATGTGAATGTATTACAAAACCCCTATTTATACTAAAATAGTTTTGTTATGCATTCCTAAAAATAAGGAGTTGTGTTGTTTTTACATTAAAACAAGTTTGCTGTTGTTACTAAGTTTAGTAACATAGGTTTTGACATTTTCACATGTTGATACATCTTCTGTTCTTCTTTTCTTTTTTTTTTAAATCTGAAACAAACTTTCATTTAACAAACGCGGAATGAACACGCCAAGTTTATTTTCCAACAAAGAAGAAGAACTCTTGCATGTTGATTTTTGTTGTTGAGCTATATTTTTCAAATGCTAAGGTATAAAGATTGTAGCTTTAACTTGAAAAATGAACATGCAAAAAGGATTAAAGGGTGATTCGGTTTTTATACCCATTTTGTACAAATGATTTGGTTTCTTTTTGGTTGGTTTCGGTTAGAGCATGTCCTTGGAAAATAAAATTGATTTTTGAAGCAAACCTTTGATGCATGTTGTGTGCTGAATTTATTTTGTAAAATTTTCATTTTTCTTTAATGTATAATCCGGTCTCACCAAGGAAATGAGGAAAATAATCTTTGTCTTTGATGCATGTTATGGATTTGTCAATCCTTGTTGTTTTCCCTAGCTTATTTTTCAGTTTGTATGTGAAAATAATTTGTTGAATCATTTTGTCTCGGTTTGGGTATTTGTAATGCCATAAGGTTTTGTTGTTGCTTTTGTCCAAAGAATTTTATTTTGTTTCCATGGTTTAGTTTATGTTTGGGGATGGATGAATAGAGATCGATTTGTGTAAATTGGTTTTGCAAAGATCCCCAACTTTTTCCATGCATATCTCGGTCAAGAGGATAAAATGAAGGAATTAATTTTTGTTTTTCATGCATGTTGGTTTTTCAAGTTTCCCTTGATTTCTAAACTCTTGATGTTGATTTTCTACTTATTTAGTACACACATGCATAAGTCTTGAGTTTTATGGAAAGGTATTTGACAAATAATGAGTTTTTGAGATTTAAAGTATTTTTCCTCTTTTTACCTACTTGGACCGAACAGGTCTGAGGAAATATGAAAAGTTGGACTTTGACTTTAAAACCTTGATTTGTGTTTGTGGTGTAAATAATAGAGTTAAGCTTTTAATTTGTTGAAATGTTTCTTTTATTTACTTACAAATAGGACCGAATATGTGTATGTATGGTGTTTCAAAGAAATTAATTTTATTTGATGTATATTGTGATTATTTACGTGTTATTAAGTGTTTGGAGTATGATTAGAAGCAAATAGGGGTTGTTTGTTAAGGATTAGTGTAGTACATGCTTAAATGAGTTCATGTTGAATTTTAAGAATATATCGTTTTACTTGCACGAGGTTTGGATACGAAGTACTTTCCCTAATTAGATTGCTTTGAAAATTTTGTATGTTTTTTTTATACTATTTGAGAGTATTCCGGAAATTTTGAAGTAATTTGGACTTGTTTTGACATTTTAAATGAATTTTTGTTGTTGATGACTGTTTGAGGAAATTTGTGTTTTAGATGTAAAAAGTCTTGATGGTTTGACAGTTGCACATGACCAGTGCTTTTGAAACCTTGCCACTGTTTTGATTAGAAGGATTTAAACTTCTCTGAATTTTCGTATGAATATTGGGATTGGTTTACCAATTTTTCAAGAATTGTTTTTGAGAAATCGATATCAGAAAAAGAGTTTTCAAACTGAAGGAGCACTGAAATTTCAAACTTGTACTACTCCAATAGACTTGAAAATTTTATGGAAAGACCTTGCATATGTTATGAGACTCTCTGTAAAATTTGAGGTTGTTTGGAGTTGAATTTGTATTTTAATTATGGAAAAATAGTGAGCAAACTCTGTTCAGATTTTTCAGAGTTCCAGAGAAAATTAAATGGAATAACGTGACTTAGCCAACTTTAAATAATATGAAATTTCTAGGAGATGATCTTGAATATGTGGAGGTGTCATGTACCAAAATTCGTGTATGTTGGAATTGGTTTGCTATTTTTCATAAATGTATCTTTGCTTCAGGCCCAGCAGGACTGTTTTAAATTTAATATCAAATTTGAGTGGAAACCCGTGTTCTGAGTGTCGGAATAACTTGAAATTTTTATGAGTATAACTTTGGAACATGTTGAATTGTACTGAAAATTTTGGGACTGAAACTCTTTGGTTTGAGATCATTTTGATTTTTTTCCTTTCCTGTCTTTCGTGTAATTGATGTGATACTTCATTTGGCATTTCAATGTGTTTGGTGCTTTGTATGGACTTGGCTTCAATTTTCACTTTGATTGTGATACATGGATTTAATTAAATAAGAGTAGAAGATTCGTTTTTATTGTGATAAAGTAAGTTGTATGTCATGTGACTTAATTGATCTAAACATTAGGAATGTGTATGCCCTTAGTGGTTCATTCACATGTTTCAGTTCTTGTTTACTTAAGCATGTGGCTATGGAAACTTGATTACTTTAAGTTGTATACATGATGACATGAATTATTTAAAGTTTATTTAAGGTATGTTAATCGAGTTGTTTGAACTAAATGAATACGTGATTCGGTTAGGATAAGTTTAAGGAATTGAGAATGATTAGCTAGTTTGGCTATGTGTTATCTGTTTAAGTATAAAAACATGGGAACTAAACTGTTTTGAATTGAATATGTGTTATACGTTTGATTTTGAGATAATTAATTGATTTTGTGTTAAAGCTTGATTTAAAAAGGATGATTAAGTGCTTTAGGGAGGTGATATGAAATAAATTGATTCTTGGTTCCTTTTGGTGCATGAATCGGCCTTAGAGTGTATTCATGAAGGGAGAGATTTATTTTGTTAAATGCTAAGAGTTACTCGAAACATGTATGATTTTATGGAAATAAAATTAAAGAAATTATGTTTGTTGCTTATTTTCGGTCGAGTGATTAATTGAGGGCCAAAATGATTTATTTTAAAATGTTGCTTGTTAATCTGTTGGTTGTGTGTTTACTTGTTTAGATTTGACTATGTGATTTAATTAGTTAAACAGTTGTTTGTTGTTTAAGTGTTGGATGACGCAATTGGTTTCGAGAATTTAAAGTGATGTTTGGAATGTCCTACTTGATTTTATTGAAAATATTCGGATGCATGTAGTGGCTGCCCAAGTTTTATTTTGGCACTGATGTTTGAAAAAAAATAAAAAAAAAGTGTTTAAGTGTTGTTTTTGTGCCGGAATGCTATGTGAATAAAATTGCAACTTTACGGTGTTTTCGGATTTGTTAAAAAGCAATTTAAGAACTTAATCCGTTGCTGTCCGGAATTCGTTTGACTTTTTTTCAATTCCAAAAATGTGTTTGATTGATTTAAAAATTTAAGTTTAAGTGATACTTAATTTGAGAAAGAAGTGGATTGAAAAAGTTAAGTTTTTTGATGTTTTTGGGCTTTGGTTCATGGCTGTCCGGAACGGACCAGCCACCAAGAGGAATTGTTTTAAAAGTGTTTTGTCAATCGTTTTAGAATGATTTTGAGGTATTTAAAGTATGTTCCAAAAAAATTGGATTTACTTTGAAAAGAGTAAAGGTTTTCTTTTACGATTACCCGACAAGAATTAAGACGAGTTTTCAAACGAATCGATATTAAGCATGAGTGTTAGTTAAATAGCCTTGTAATAATTACGTGTCTTGTTTTAAGCAAGGGATATGCCAATCGGGAATTTGGAACTGCTGTTAGTCGAAAGAGCCCGCATAAGTTTCTAACGGATGCTTGCTGGATTCGAGGTGAGAGAGCAGCTTTCCTAAGACATCGTGGTCTGTAGGTAATATGTTAAGTTGTTCCTGACTATCTCAAAGCCGGAACGTGGGGTCTAAGAGTCAATTGTATAGTGGCAATTGAGTGCGTATGTTTGGCCACTGATACGCAGGACTAAGACATCCCTTTTCTGTTATAATGTTATGACATGATGCTATTTATTTATGATGATAAAATGCGATGATATGTTGCTTTACGCTTGTTGAACTTTTATCTGAAATGAAAAAGTAATCATGCTGTACTATTATGTTGCCTCGTTGATTAATGATGTTTATGAAAATGATATGAGAATGTTGGAATGATATGATGAGTATGGAACAAGTTAATAGAGGCCCAGTATGGCCATGATGAAAGGATTGTCGAAGAGCGAAGTAATGAAAGTAAAAATGGATTTGTAAAGAAAGAGCAATTGAAAAGAATAAAGCGGTGTGAATTTGATGGAAATGTGATAGTAAATTCCCCTCATATGCCTCAAGTTGGATATGGTGATTTTCAAGTTGAGTTGTGCTGGCTACGTGTGCAGTACGCCCGTGTGTCCGAGCCCTGATGTGATAAGCAACGTGTTGTTGAAAAGATTAGAGTGAAAGATGAATAATTAGAGGTCGAGGATCACCAAAGGGATGTACAAGGGTGACTCGTCCGAACCTTAGGGAATTAACAAGAAGTTAATAAAGCCTTGATAAAATACTTAAAAGACATTAATCATAACGCGGCGAGTTGAGTGTAAAGTAGTGGAGAGGAAGATACCTTGTTTATCTGCGGATACTCAGGTGTGTGATTGTGATAGGGGAGGGTGATGACGGTGAAACGTCAAGTAACCTAGAGTACTTTTCTAGGCGGAACTAGTCTATATGTGATCGGAGATTAATACCCAAGGGATCGTAGCGTGTTCTGCACTCGAGACTAGAAAAGTACTGTCTCCCCCTTGATCAAATTTGAAACGGTGAGAGGGAACCTGAACGAGGCTGGAAGTCGAATGGTTGATTGGGCCCTTGCGATATCGCGTAAAATATTAATTGTCGTAACGACCGGCCTGTACGGTTGTGGTCTTGGCAAAGATATTATATGCTGTTGGTTTTCTCGACTGTTCGACCGGCGTGGGTTAAGGTTCTTGTACGTCCCGTTTGCTTCTGACTAGGTTTGGGTGGATTGGAGGAGATGTATGTGTGCTAACCAAACTCCTCGATGACTTTTCCCTAAATCCCCTATCATCGATGGATGCGCTTCAATAAAACTTAATAAGAAAAATATATGAAGTTGATGAAGTAATCATTAATAATTAATAATGAAGACAAAAGTTGTGGAAAGTATGTGGTAACAATGAAGCCTTCGGGCAAGGAGAGGAATGGAAACGCCGAATAAAGAGAAAAGAATTATGAAAGTATTGTGGCAATAAGAGGGTTTCTGCGGATGATTACGAAAAGAAATATCGGTGAAGGGAAGACTTGCGATTAAGGCCTGGAGTGCCCAATACGAGAAAGAGATGATAATGACAAATGGAGATACAGAAAATGATAATTGAAATTCTTAATGTGTGAATGCATGTTTAGTGTGTTACTGTTTACTTAACCTAATATATGTGCCTACTGTAATTCCACACCGTCGGCTTTCCGCCCGGAAATGTTGACTCTCTCTTTGTCTCTTGCTTGTATGCCTCTATTGGTCCTATGTCAACAATTAGCTGGTGGATCTGCGGATTAAAGAGAACGCGAGCGGGAATCTTTTCAGTAGGGAGTTCGAATGCGGACGAATGGGAGCGTGGTGCGACGAAGGCGCTTACAATAGCTTTTATTGATGATGGTTGTTCGCTCTCTTCGGTTCATACCGTGTTGGTAGGGGTGTTGTATCATAATCCGGTAGACTCTATCATGTAACCCCGTACCAATAATAATGTTTTTGAATTTGATACATAGAGTAGTATCGATGGTTTATAACTATGATGAGTCGGGTTACAGAGCGCGGTGTTGGTAACACCTCGAATTGGAACTTGACATGTGATGTGGGACATGAAGGATTAAGTTGTTAATGGAAATGTTTTGGATTAAGAAATGTTTTACAAGATGACTTCATGCTCACGTCACTAACAAAAAAAAAATTCCTGGATTTTTACAAAATCGGGGTGTTACATTGGAGACTAAGACAGTCCATGGTTCCTTGATAAAATTATTAATTTGAACAAGTTTCAAATGATAAATATAAGCTAGAGAAACACTGAATTGTGATTAATTAGCAAAAGAAATAAATTTGATGTATCAAGTTGTGATTTTACGTGTTTTATGTGAATTGTGCAATTGGATATGGAATTGATGTAATTGTTTCTTGTAACGTGATTGAACATGTCTAATATATTGTATTTAAACTCTGTTTTGGATCATTTTTGGCTAAAGTTAAGTGCATCAAATTTTGACATACTGAAACCAAGTTCAGTATGTAGATTTTCTGCAAAACAATCGATTGTAAAATCTTGACAATAGGTTGTCATGTTGGCTGAAAGCCAAAATTTGAGATTTTTTTACGTGATAATCGATTGTCTAACCCTGACAATCGATTATCCTGACTCAGAATCACCATTTTAACCATTTTGATGGCACTTAACCTTAGCCAAACTCCTTTAATAACTTTAGGAATTATATTTATGAATATTTGAATGCTTTAAAGTGATTGATATGATGATGAATGATTGTGAATTTGAAATGATGATTATGAAATGAACATAATTATAAAAAGAGGAATGTTTATGGAATTGAAAGAATATTCATGGAATGATTATGAAATCGAATATTGATGGAAAGAGAAACGATAAAGTTATTTGCATTTGCACATGATGTCGCGGATGGTGAGATAGGATGTCGAGAAAGATCCGTCGATTCTTAGAATTGGAAAGAGAATTCTTGGAATCAAAAGCGAGAATGTGCAGAGGTTAGGTTCGACGGTGATTCGTCTGCAACTTTTGGGGATTATTATGGGTAAAACGGTCCTAAGATGAGGGAGTTCTGCAGACCTTTCCCGGGATAGTTTTGCTTAACTGTAATATATCCTATCGACCTCTAGGGACATATCTTGACTGCGGAGGACGGTCCTTATGCATGGTTCGACCCTGGTCCTGAGTATTCGGAGTACGCATAGAGGAAATGCGTGTATCAACTTGGATGAAAGGTGTTTACTCCCAATTGATTTTCCTGACTTAGATGCATGTGATTATGATTTTGGACGAAGGGTTGTGAATATATTGCGTCCACTGGTCCCGAGTATAGTGGATACGCATGATTGATACAGATGTTGGATCCAACAAGTGAAAGAGAATTGATGTTAGAGCTCATGCATCATACCACATAAAGATAAGATAATATGATTGTAAATAATGGATTGAGCACGTAAACTGCATTACGATGATTATGTGTGTATGTTTGTCCATGATTATTCAATTAATTATCTGCTTACGTGATATGACAAGTGATTTACTCTCATCTACCATTTTTGGTGGTAGGTACAAGTAGCAGATAAAGTCAGTTCACCTGGCAAGCCAGAAACTCAAGCGGACAAGGAAGAGATTCACTTATTCATTTACTGGATTTGATCCATTGTAACACTAAAGTTCAATGTTTTGAAAGGAAAATTATATTCAATATCATTCCATAAAGGGAATTTTTATTTTTCCGCCACAACAATTTTTAATAAATTATTTTATTCCCTTTATAAAAGATAAGGGTGTTACAAAATTCTTTTCCCTAAAACCTTTGTCGAAAAAGCTTTGCCTCTAATAAATGTGGCAACTCGAAATCGAGTTTTGATCGACTCACTTTAGATTTCGACCATGATCAAATCTAATCAACTCAAAATCTAGGTGCACAGGCTGGCCTATTTTGCCAACTCAATTATTTATAATGATCCTATCCAATTCGAACAAAATTCCCTTCTTAAAAAAAAAAAACTTGTGGATGGAATCAATGTTAACAAAATCTTCAAGGAAAAAAAATTATTAAATTAAAATTAAAATAGCGTCTAAAAATATGTTTGCCACATGAATATATATATATATACATTCATGCCGCAGGAAGTGAATAGGATTTTGACTGTGCACTTCTTTCTTATATTTTGAAATATAAACTCAAAACACGAGTGTAACACAACTAAATTAAAATACGTTGAGTTAAATAATCAGATAGCAAATTTTATTTTTTAACTTTTCATTAATTTTTCAAATAAAGCATTACAAAATCTAATAAAATTTGGGGAAACATTTGTATCAATCATGGCATTTTTTTACGGATCTTTTTTTCCATTCTCCGCGGAATCCGTCATGGACTTGTATGGGTTAAACCTTCGTAACTTAAAAATTAGAAACATAGGGAGTGAGACATTATGCTATAGTCTAGGTGAACAGTATTTAAAAGAGTAATTAAAGAAAATCATAGCAATCAACATACATAAACAAACATCATGTATATGATGCATGTTGCCGCACATCCCTACTTAAAATTATGCATCGACATGAATGCATGCTCGTCTCACATGTTCATCCAATCACTGGATCCCGAATCCAATCTTTGGATTCTATTATCATTCGAATCCATTCTATGGATTCTATTCTTTTCAGAATACAATAATCTTTGGATTCTATTTTCTGGTATCGAAACATTGGATTTCTCTTTTCATTTCATTCTCCAATCCATATCACACATATTCCTCACTACCCCTCACACTCATGGGAAAGGCAGCCCAGAATAAGAGTCTCGCAACCAATGCTTGCCATGCTACTTGGTCAATCTCTGGTCCAAGTAGAACCCTTCTCGAGAACGGCTCTAGCCGAGACCACCCTCAACTGGCCCCTGAAATGACCAAGTGACCGATTGAACAATCTGTGGTTATTGCAAAATGATTCCCCCAACAAGGGTAGCTAATCCTAACACTCTAGGGCCTCTAGTTCTGTCCACAGATAATTCTCGCGGTTTTTCGAAAAAGCACAACCTAGTCATTATATCATTCTCGTTATAGGCTCCCGGAGCCATCACATAACCCTTTCCTATTTTTCTTACCGACCATCCTTAACACCATGTATGATGCATGAGCTACATTAGTTTATGACCTTGTCTGAATCTTGGATTATAGGCGATACTACTTAATTATGTATCATACACTTTTACTGTATTACCTTATGTTCCATATATCCTTTGTATGCTTCTTAGTAGTATCGACTATATCCAAGCTCATCATTTACTTTCTTGTTCTCATATACATCTCAATCCTTTTTGAATGATTGGAATTGAATAGGTAATTGAAATCCTTAACAATTAAGTCTTAATTTGTTTATTCATGTTATTGTGTGATTCTCTACAAGTTTAAATGTTTAAAAATTTGGTTTAACCAGTTAAATATGTACAAAATACATTCAGTGGGCAAACTCTATCCTATTAACTAGTTACAGACACTTGTTAATCGGTTAACAGTGTGTTATCATGCCTATTTTTGCCTTACTTCTGTCAGGTTAGGTTAACCTGACAGAACAATGCATGATTCCGGTTTTCATTCCAGGATTTAACTCCAATTCTCTTCCAATCATTCTTAGACAGTGTCAAGGAATCATAATACCATATCATCCATAAAGTTACATAATTTCGTTTCGCACAATTCATCCAATGCAATCCATTCATATGTAAATCAAAACATTCAATAATCATATACAACTTCATCAATTCAACATTTACTAATCCAATCTAATTCACATAATGATCACTTATTCCATTCATATACAAGCTTCTTATTAATTCCAATGTTAAGTTAATAATTCTCTATGTAGTTTATGTCGATTAGTTAAGTATCTTCAAGCCACTTTATTCATCTAATTTCATATCTATTCCACACTTAAATACTCAAGTATCTACTCATTAGACCATTTATTATTCACCTTTACAATTCCTATTCAAATATTATCCTAGACATTAGGTAATGACTCCTCCCTTACCTCAATGAAAGAGGAGTGAGGCAATACTAATCCTAGGTTTTTCCTTGCCTTTGAATCCAGGATTTATCCTAGCTTCCAAGATCCATATTAGCTTGTTGCTGGGTTCTAAGAGAAGCTGAGTTGTACAGCAGGTCTTTGCTGTGTTAAGGGGTTTTGGGTGTGTTTGAGAGTGTTTTGGATTGTGTGAACTTTGGGAAGTGTTTGAAAGTGTATAAGAGGCCCCAAACTTGAGCCCTAGGGTATTTATAGGCTTCTTAACCGACTTTGGAAGGAAATATCAAATCAATTTCCTTAACTGAATTCCCATTTTTATGGATAAATCTCATAGTTAACTAGTTAACTCATGCAATTAACCGGTTATGTGTGTAGATTTTAGGCCAAATTACACTGCATTAACTGGTTAACTCATCAGGTTAACCCGTTATCGTCCCCCAAGATTCTCAGGACTGATATTCTTGCTGAAGAGAGAAAATCTCGCTTGAGGGAATTGGCACCACAAGAAAAATAGTATTATGCGACAGATTATTTGCGGCAGTTATATGAACTGTCATCGGTGCTTAATTAAAACGGAAAATTTGCGTCAGTTTTGTAACCCCCGCAACTTGCAAGGTTTACACGTGCAGGCCGCACGTACTTGTTTCATCTCTCACTTGTGGTTTGCAACTTTGGGCTCACTCTCATTCTCTCTCATTTCTCAATCGAAAGTAATCTCAGAAGGTAATCTCATCTCTATCAATCGCTTCTCTCATTCTCAATCGAAGGTAATCTCACTCTCACTCTCATTCTCACTCCTTCCATTCTCTGTCAATCGCTTCTCTCATTCTCAATCTCCATTCTCTCAACCACTTCTCAGCTCAAATCCCTAATCGAAGCTATGTTTAATCATTTTAATTCATTCTCTCATTTCAATTACTCAACTCTCTGTAAGCTATGTTCAAGATCTCACATATAATCGCTAATTAGAAGCCCTAATCCTAAAAGCCGGAATTCCTAATCCCTAATCTTTGTTCATTTTGCAGCAAGGAGTGAGAGAATAGCTTTTAACTTATCAATTCTCTCCATTTATCCCAAGGTATTAAATCCTGCACACAACCTTTTTGAAGAAATGCTTCTAAGTTTGAAATTTGCTTTCAGCTTCTCTATGCATTTTCTAATGTTCATGTGCAGACTCTGTATTTCATTCGACGTGTTTCTGTATTTCATAAAGGTGTGAAAGCTGTATCCTTTCAGTAGAAATTGTTGATTATGAGCTAATTAAATTCTTCTGCAATTTAGGGAGTACCTTTATACATTGCTGCATGACCTAATCAAAGTTGAACTAATAAAGTGTTGGCCAACAGAAGACTTGGCAGTGTGCCTTGTTTAATAATGTTTCTGTGTTAGAGTTTATGAAAATTTACTATATTGGTTGCACTATATGTTAATCAGGTTTATTAAATAAGCAATACTATCTTGTGTTAATTTCATTACATGTACAGGTTATTATGATGATATTGGCTGCAAATGCAGCTGTGGGTGTGATTACAGAAACAAATGCTGAAAAAGCTCTTGAGGTAGATTTGAAACACTAAAAATCTCGAGCTCAATCAATCTCACTGATAACAATTTAATTATGGCAAATTTTCACAGATTTTGGAGTCTTCCTAAATTTAAGGGTGAAACTCATTCTTGTTTTTGTTTCGTTAAATTCTCTACTCAAACAAGTTACATGAAAATCAATTTTATCGTGGAATTCTTTTATGCTGGTCATCTGAGCTCACTTTCATCTTTTCCTTTCTTTTTTATGTTATCTTAGGAGCTACGTGCTTATCAAGCTGATGTGGCAACTGTTTTGCGAAATGGTAACAAGAACTTATATACCTGTCTGATTACTTGTAGTATGAGTAGTACTGTAGTGATTTGATGACTTTCTTGATTGTGATATGTTTGATGTTAATTGATTTTTTTTTCTTAATAACCAGTCAGAATATCTATTGTGAAATTTGTTTCATTAAAGTTTTTGACAATATACCTTGCTCATCGTGGTACTTGTGGTTAAAACTTACTAATCTTGGTCATATGCTTTCAGCTCTAAATCTTTGTAGTAATTTACTTTGCTGTTTTTTGCATAGTCTAGTCTTTTCTCTAATCTCTACTTCTCGTTTTTTCTTTTTGGGGAGGGAAGTATAACAATCAAGGAAGGTGGTAAGCTTACATTGTATAATTGATCCAGGTATTCACATAGCTATTGTTTAAATCAAGGAAGTGTTATGAACCGAAATCACAAAAGTGAGAAACTAATAGAAACAGAGAATTGAAAATGATAAATTTATTCTTTCATGCATCACAGTGCAAGCGTTCCTTGGCAACTAGCTAATTGTTAATTTAAACCAAGATGACGTTCCTGATATAGACAATTTGAAAAAATTGCTCTCAAGGAAGACCAAGCTAATTGTTGTCCATCGTGTTTCAAATGTGCTTGGTATGTTACTCATTATGATTCTTTACTTTGACACAATTGTTATGCATGCTAAAACCTTTAATAACTGCTGCTTTTGAGAATTATGTGGATCTTAAATGTCAAGACATCTCATACATAGATATTATCTTACATTCAAGATTCTTTCAGTAGTGGTGCCCCATATTCTTAAATAAGCTAGGTTTCTACCATATCCGTCTTAGAAGAGGTTTCTCTATATACACATTTTCTATCAACACTAACTAACTATCATTCAGATATGTGTTCTTATGTATGATTTACATGTCATAGTTTGATATGCAGGGATTTCGAAGTATAAAGGAAACAATAATACTCATACACGCACACGCACACTACTAGTTAGTAGTTATTGACATATTTTGTTATATAGACATGATTTTATGATTGCAGGTGGTTCATGCTACTAAAGGAGAAGTTCCAGTTTCCAGTGAAGCTACTAGTTCCCAGTGAAGTCCTTTTCCATTTTCTTCCTATTTTTTTGTTGTTTTTCTGGCCATAAATTAAGCCTGATGGATAGAGGAAGCTGGTTTCTCTTAGGAGCACAAGATAGTCCTGAAATGTTGGTTAGTTTCTATGATTGATTGCAGGCAAAATTTGAGACTATGATGTATGTGCTTGATATGCATAGATTTGGCCATTGTCTATTTAGTTTTAGGATGGTGATGGTGATATGAACAAATTTGGCCATTGTCCATTTAGTTTACACTAGATTCATAGTTGGAGCAGTTGGAGAGTGTAGGAGGATGAGACTCACATCTTTTGATAATTTAGGTCCTTAGTGACTTTCTATTTGTCCTCAGCAATTCTAAGGATGAGGCTCCTTACTTAGAATTTAGATTTTAGAACAATCTAAAAAATTATTTACCTAGATTTTTTTGTTTCAACTATAATTTAGATTTGGTGATGTTTTACTTGGGGAATATTGTATTCTTTTGGCTATAATTTAGATGTAATTGGTTTAAAATGTGTTGTAGATTGAAGCATATTAGAGGTGGAAGGATATTTCCCAGCAAATCCTTTTATTTTAATTTCGTGTGCAGCTTTACCGACGGTTATAACTGTCGCAAATATATAAATAGGCATCTTGCAGCGGTCAAAAACTGTTGCAATTGCTTTTATAAAATGGAAATAGGCATGTTGCCGCGGTCAAAAAACTGTCGCAAAGTTTTTCGTCATATAAATAAATAGGCATCTTGTGGCGGTTTTAAACCGTCGCAATTGTTTTATAATATATTGGCATTTTGCGACGGTTATAACTGACGCAATTGTTTTCAATGGAGTTTCATATTTGCAACTTGCGGGGGTTGTTAACCGGCGCAAATTTTAGGTCAAAATTCTACAGCGGTTGTCATAACCGCCGCAAAATATGATTCTCGACGGTTGGTGCTGCGTGAGTTATTGAACCGCTGCAAATATATTTTGCGACGGTTATAACCGCCGCAAAACACCTCCAAAAACCGTTGCAACTTGTCCGTTTTTTGTAGTGTGGCTATCTCGCTTAAGCGAGTCTCTGATTTTTATCAGAGTTTAATGCTGAACAGATTTTGCTTGAGCGAGATTCCCCTGTTTTTGGAATTTTGTTTTGGCTAATTATTTACATACTAATAGGTCCAAAATGCAAACTAACACTTATATAAGCCTTAGAATCATTAAAAAAATCACGACCTTACTTGAACAGGATCTATTCTATAGGCTCGTACCACTGTATCCTTGAGTTTTAAGGAGACAGGAACCTAAGAATCATTAAAAAAATCGATTCAACAATAACATTTTTATTTTAATATTTGGAAATAAAATACAAAATGTTACGACAAGGATTTTGTCTCCAATTTGCCTATGCTTCACTCTAAAGAGGGTTTGTTACTTACTCAAATGGAAAGGAAAATTGAGGTGGAGTTGTCGATTCTACCCAATGATTTGTTCATGACTCATGAGATATTGGTTTGGCTAACAGTTAGGTATGCATAAACTGAATTTTATAATTCCATCAAAGTACGATCCCGATTTAAGGCTCATGTATTCTTTCTTTAGTTCATAACATAATAACCATTGATTTCCAAGGAGGTACTAAAATCCCATTAAAATTCTTCGATTCTTTAAAATTCTTATTTAAATAATAACTACGGCTGAAAATCGATTAGCCTGTCATTATCGATTACTGCTAAAAAGAAACTAATAATTTCTTCAATTGTGCTTCTAAAACGTACAAGTGTACAACACTTGAAAACTAAAGGAACATAAAACATTATTAGAAGTTCCTTTTTTTTAAAATGACATTTGAAGTTATAACTAATTGTTAAAAGAGAAAATAAGTGGCTAGTACCAGAACCTTATACTAATTTGTTACAATAAAAAATTTATAGCATTAAAAGGAGTAAAACAATAAATAAAAAAAAGACTTCTTTAAGCAAGTCTCTAATGGACACAATCATTACACTCCTTTAAAATTACATCGAGAGAAGACAATAAAACCTTAAAATAACTAATTTTGATGACATCAAACTATTTATAATTGGTTGGGAATAATAGGTGTACTTAGTGAAGGACCCAAAAATTTTAGGTTACGGGAACGATACATGTCATTAAAAGTAGGGTAATGTTAACGATTATTTAAGGAATAATACAAAATTGAAAAATTGTTATTGAAAATTTAAGTCTAAAATTTTCTGATTAACTAATAAACACATTATTTTACATACAAAATCAGTTTTTTTTTACTGTACACAAAAAAAAAATCAACTTTTTTACTATCTTAAAGAATGATGCCCCATTGACACTCTTTAACATTCTCCTTAAAAATATAAAACATATACCAAATCATGAGATAATACCATTGTATAAAAATACAAAAACAGAAAAATATTTAACATAATTTTTTATAAATGTTCTCAATATTATATTCATAATTTAAAAATATTGAATAGATAAATAAAAAATTGGTTATTTATATTGAGGCACGGACCCATGTGTATTGTAGTGGGGGCTATAGCCCTCACAATGTTTTTGATTTTTTTTTCCAATATATATTTTATTAATGTTTTACAAATTTATTACGTCACTCATCAAATAACTAAGCTTGTGACTTTTACATTAGCTAAGTGGAAATGTCTTCACTCATTTCCGAGACCTGATTCGATTATGAGTTTCTCACTTATTTTTACCTTTATTTTTTGACGAAGCATGTCTTCTTTCTTTCATATTTTAGTAAATGAGTTAATAATTACACAGGTTCCCGAAAGATACCTGTGAAATCAATTAGGTTCCTGAAAGATATGTGGAATCCCTTAAACCCCAAAAAATCAATTTGACATCACGCTTATCCTCACAAACAATTTCGTGAGGAGAGACCTAATGGAATCCTACACGACACGTTAAATGTTTTGTTTGCCCCAATGACATGCTTTCTTAACAGTCCAACATGTCATTGGGGCCAACAAAGCATTTAACGTGCCACGTAGGATTCCGTTAGGTCTCTCCTCACGAAATTGGATGTGAGGACTAACGTGATACCAAATTGATATTTAGGAAGTTTAATAGATTCCACAAATCTTTCAGGGACCTAATGTAACAACCTAGTAAATTTTTTTTTTTAAAACAACTGATTATACAGTGTCCATACGAATCAGAATGCAGCAAAATATTTCATTTATAAACATGTAGGAAAGAAATACATAAGTCTCCAAGATTCGCTCGGTTATAAACAAAACAACATAATCACCTCGGACATCGAACGATGTCCGAGCGTATACACACTACTCTCCTTGTAAGGGGGAGTCCTCTTGCTCGGCCGGGGAAAGTTCTGGTTGAAGCTCGGTCTCAGTACCTGAAATGGTGGGAAGAGAGTGAGCATTACACAGAACTTAAGTAAGCAGTTTCTACCATGTCATACTAAGACACCAAGTCACCCACAATTATACAAGTAAGCATGCAAACATATCATTCATACCGAAGCATACAACATTCACATTCATATTCCTAGTCTCTACTCCTTTTCTTCTTCTCTTATACTCTCCCTCGGCATGATATGCCTACACGCGGCTCGTCCTACTCTCGGCCTGTGCTCACTATCCCTCGAGCTTGGCCTTCACTAGACCTAAGTTCGGCACCCTTATGCTCATACAGTAACAACGACTCTCTTGATTTTACTTTCTTATTCCTCTTTCCTTTCTCTATCCCTTTTTACCTTATTCCTTTTTGGAAGTGTACATTCACCTGCACAGCTTCCATCCATATTATCTCATTTCTTTTATGAAGCGTACATTCACCTGCACGTCTTACACCATTACCATTGGAGTTATGAATGTGTCCATCTCGGCGTACAACATTCACCTGCTGTACGGCTTACAGCTGTGCATGACCACGTCAACTGCGTATCCAGCGATCATTGCATACGGCACTCCACATGGCTTCCATGACCTGGAGCACATTCTAACTGATTCCTCTTAGGAATCTTGTGTGAGTCATTACCGCGTACAACATTCACCTGTTGTACGACTTACAGCCATGCATGACCACGTCAACTGCGCTCTCGGCGATCATCGCACTCGGTCCGCTTGCGACTTACTGCACACACTTTCATGTGCGGCTTATTGCACCCAACCAATATGACTAACTTGACCTGGCTCACCCAACCATTACCCTTTACTTATCTTTCCTTCATTTATTCATTCATAATTTCCTTTTTCCTCAATCCACTCATACTCTAGTCATTCATCTTTTCTTCCACACTACCACTCGAGCTCGCCTGCGCTCTCGGCCTGTGCTCAACTTACACCATGCACTTATAAGACTCGCATAGTACGCAGTTATAACATACATTTAACACATATATCTTAGTTCCAACATAACATTCATACTCATTTACATACATATATTCACATTGAGTTAAATGGCTTCTTCTTAATCATTTTTCCTCCTAACAAATAACTCTCTATGTTATCTAACCTACACTTTTAACACCCATCCCTTAGTGCTCACTATGAGCACACTAGGAACCCAAGCCTAAGCTAAGGTAACACTCACTCCTTACCTTAAAATCGTACTCAATAAGGGATTCTGGAGAGCTTGGCTTTGATCTTTCGGCTGTGAAACCTCTTCAACCCTGGTTCCTTTGATTTGTTGCCTCTACACCACAGCAAAAACTCAAGAGAAGATAAGAGGGAAAACTCGAAGTTCTGGAAGGAGAAAAAGAGAAGAATGATCTTCAACTTGTAGTTACGGGAGATTTTTGACAGAGAATGGGACAGGGATTTAAAGTCTTAGGGAGTTTTGTTTTCTCAAGCCCTAAGAGAGAGATGAGAGAAACGAAGAAGAAGATGATGAAAGAAGAGCGAGAGTTGTGTATTATGTGATTAGCTTTTGGGTCTTAGTTATATTTTTTTTTACATATGGTAATAAATGTGTGGTCCTGAATAGAAGCTTCCTGAGGAAGATTGGTAACATGTGGACATTAATTAATGGCTTCATGAGGAAGCCTCCAATGGGTAAGTGAGAGAAGTCAAAGTCTAACACCTACACGCACGTGAGGGTAGACACTCTGCTCCAGTTGGGTAAAGGGGTCGAATAGCTTGTCCGACCAGAGAAGAACTGGGTTAAGACCCTTCTGGGTTTTACTCGGACTGAGTGAATTGCTTCGTGGCGCTCGGCTTCTTGAGCACCCTAACTGCCTAATGCTTACTGCTCGGATTCTCAATGGTTACGATAGACTAGGTCGGAACGAGGTCGGTCTGACTAGAACTGTACTCCTTCATCCAAGGCTACGACATTTCTAACTTGGATCGGATCGGCCTAGCCAAACCCAATTTGTTACCACGATTTCCATAAGTCTAAACTCGAATTATTCTAATTAAACTTGATATAAATTTTAGGATGTTACACCTAACAAATTTTACGGGTATCTTTCGGGGATATATGTGACTATTAACTCTTTAGTAAATTATTATAAGGTGTTTGGATTTAGTTTTAGTTGGTTTAATATCTTTTGTATGTTTTATATCAAAGTGTGTATTACTTGTAAACAGGACCAAATATCGCATTTTATGTTATTCTATGTCTTTAAGTATAGTTATTGACTCTTGTCTTTGTGTAACTTTTATTATATAAATAAGTGTTATTCTTCAGTTGTTTTTGGTGTTTTTATTTTGGGGAGGTCTGTGCTTTGTGTTAGCTTCCAGATCTGATGGTCATCCTCTTTTTTCAAATAATTTGAAGAATGATAGCAGAGACAACTCTTCACTTCCAGACTTCTTACTTGACTTTTGTCTAGCGGCTCCATCTCTACAAATTTGAGATTCCTTGTCACCGAAATGTACTTAGTTTCAACATTGGTGAGATTGTTATCTTGGAGATAAAGGCTGTTGAATCTCATGTTAGAGACCGATTTTGGAAGAGGTTGATGACACATGTCCAAAGGGAAGATGCTGTTGATGCATAGTACTTTGCTTTTCTTAACGTTATTTGTGTGGAAACTATGTATTTTGTTTGGGTAACGTTGGTTTTGCTTGTACTATCTTCTTCTATTGAATGAAATGCATATTTTCCCTTAAAAAAAAGTATGGTTATTGACTGAAAAACAATAAATTTAATTTTAAAATTCAATTATAATTTATTGTAATTTTTAATCCTTTAACACATAGTCATAACTCATAAAGCATGATAAATCTAATTTTATCTACTTGTAATCATATTTATAATTAATTCTTTTAAATATATTTATGATAATTTAAATTTATGCTTCTATCACCCCCCACAATCTTAAATTTCTGGTCCGTCACTGTTTTATATTCACATCAGGGCAAAGACTATATATATTTAAAAAATAATAATAATAAGATTGTGGGGGCTATAGCCTCCACTAAAGACACTCAGGGTCCGTCCCAAGTATATCGTGCCAGTATAAATCTTTGAGTCCGAACAAAATATTGTCTACATTTTTTAATAAAATATGTTATAATAAGTTTGTTATTTACGAAAGAAATATATTACAGGTTATTTATTTTTGAGTTTTTCTTTTTGAACCCCTTTGTTTATTTATTGGCCCCCACTTTTTTCCGCCTTAAACAAGGCGGAAGTACATTTTTCCGCCTTATACAAGGCGGTAGTGTAAAATTATCATATTTTTTTCGCCTTATACAAAGCGGACGTGCAAATTTACCATTTTTCCGCCTAGAAAGAGGCGGAAAAAACTGATAATTTACACTACCGCCTTGTATAAGGCGGAAAAATGCACTACCGCCTTGTATAAGGCTTAAAAATGAGGGCCGGTGAGTAAACAAAGGGGTTCAAAAAATAAAACTCTTATTTTTTTTTGTCGTAAAGATCCTTTTTGGGTCTAAACTTTTCACGTTTTTTTGCAACTTTTTGACTTTAAATGTTGTATGGTCCTCAAGTTTTCAACGGTTGGGCATAAGAATCACCCTTTATTATGAGGATCTTAAAGTTGAGTTTAACCTTGTTGTTGCCATTTTAAATTTTACTCTTTTTGGGTTTAACAGGTTTTTTTTTTCGTTTGCGTCCTATTGCTAAAGGACAAGATTAATCACTTGAATGTAATAAGATTTAAGGTTAAAAGTGGTCTTGCTAACAAGTGACTTAAGGACATTTGTTAAAGCTACTACATAGAAAAAAAAAATCTAAGTCCACATTCACCACTCTCTAATAAACATAAAAAATCACACTTTCCAATAACTTTTATCTGCTTCCTTAACAAGTGTCTTTGTGGCACCTGTTAGCATTTTCCTAAGACTTATTATCTTCTCAACTATGTTATTATCAAAAATTAAATATTGGTTCTCGATTGTAGTGTATTTTTACCGCTATGCCACACTATGCCAATTCAACATCCTTCAATCAACATGTATATTCAGAATTGATTTCTGGATCTATATTTACTTGCTTGTTTTGTATGTGGAAATAATTAACCTACAATCAAAATTGACATCTTGTACATCGGTTTGTTTTATGTGCAAAAGCAAATTGCTTATAAATATAAAATAAATAAAAGTAATTTATTTCAGCATATAAGACAAACAAATATATATATATATATATATATATATATATATATATATAAAATCTAAGTCCACATTCACCACTCTCTAATAAATATAAAAAATCACATTTTCCAATAACTTTTATCTGCTTTCTTAACAAGTGTCTTTGTGGCACCTGTTAGCATTTTCCTAAGACTTATTACCTTCTCAACTATGTTATTATCAAAAATTAAATATTGGTTCTCGATTGTAGTGTATTTTTACCGCTATGCCACACTATGCCAACACTCTTCAATCAACATGTATATTCAGAATTGATTTCTGGATCTATATTTACTTGCTTGTTTTGTATGTAGAAATAATTAACCTACAATCAAAATTGACATCTTGTACATCGGTTTGTTTTATGTGCAAAAGCAAATTACTTATAAATATAAAATAAATAAAAGTAATTTATTTCAGCATATAAGACAAACAAATATATATATATATATGCAAATATCAATTTTGAATATACATATAATATCACTCTTCTCCCATACTATATACTCTATTATACACATACTATGATGAAATGAACTTCGTTTCAAACTTTTAGTCATTCATTATTATCTGCGTCGCGACCACATTATATTCTCTTATGAGCCTCCATGGTTGAACGGCTATAGATGAATCGAAATTCAGCTGACTTTCTCGCATTCAAGACAGCGAATCCAGATCGCATAACGTAGTGGTTGGCTGGCTGCTTGCTATTAAAAATAGAGTGAAGTACTTACCACTTTGATCTTTTGTATTTTTCCAATGGGACACTTTAGTCTTTTAAAATATGTAAATTCACTTTTAGTCCCTGAAGATTTTTTTTATGGGACATGACTTAAGTGTCGTATAAAAAAATCTTGAGAGACTTAAGTGTCCAATAAAAACATCTTCAAAAACTAAAAGTGAATTTCTATATTTTGAGGAACTAAAGTATCCCATCTAAAAAACATGAGGGACCAAAGTGATAGTTCACTCTTGAAAATAAGGTCCAAAAAAGCCACATGGGTTATATATAATTATATAGATATGTTGGCTTGTGGATTTTGTCCCTTATGACTTATGATACATATTAAGCTAGGGAGTAAACTTTTGTGGGCAAAACTAAAAATATTACACTCTCCGTCCTTAAATATAAGATTCCTGTGGGGGATTTCACGTCCATTAAGAATGTGAAATAATTTAGTTAATTGTATTGAAAATGTGAACTTTTGATAGTTAATTTCAAAATTACCCCTATTAATATTATTGGGAATCTAAAAAGTGTTAAAAATAGAAATGTTTGTGGAAAAAAGTAATTAATGATCATTTAAAATTGGCAAATGGTCTTATAAATAGGGACAAAATAAAAATATCAAAAGTGTCTTATACTTAGAGACGAAGGTAGTATGTATTAAATGGACAATTTAATTTTAATTTAATTATTTCTAAGATAAGTTAAGATACTACCAACGTGGGGTTGGCCAAGTGGTAGCTCACTTGGACCCTTAATCAACTGGTCTCGAGTTCGAGCCTTGGATATGGAGCAACCCCCGCTGAGAGACCCCTACCGCTTAGTGCGAGCTCAGTTGAATCAGATCAGATGAGTCGAATTCTGGGTAAACCAGATCCGGGTACCGATCGGTATACATAAAAAAAAGCTAAGGTACACGTAAAACCATTTATAAATATCATATTAACAATTGTCTCACAAGGAGGGATACTACATGTCTAGTTATACTTGATTACTTAAAAATACTTATTAAGTTTTATTTTTTGTTTGTAAATAAGCGACAACAAGATATTAATCATTTTTTAGATTAAAAGATCATTGGAGCAGGAACTTTTTTTTTTAATAAAGTTTTTTTTTTATATACATGACAAGAATCGAATATTTGATTATGCTTAAATAATTCAGCTATTTATTAATTGTGCTGGATTTTATTTTAAAAATATTCGAGGACTTTATGGGTTAATTATTAATTTTTTAAATAAAGTAATTTTAAAATGAGAAAATAAAAAGGTGGTGCACTGAAAATGCAAAAAAAAAAATTTAAATCATTAATATATCATCTATTATTCATGTATTTATAGTCATTGACTTTAAAAAAAAAAGATAATTCAAATTAATGATGGATAATATATTACTTTACACTGTCAAAACTATTTTAAATTTTTTTTTAGCAATAATAGATGGATCACATGAAGTGACATAGGTATGGTTGGTACCTCTCATATTTCCCTATTGCATGGCTACGCCTTCTTTCACTATATATAAGTCCCCCATCCTTTGCCCAATTGTGTTCAGGGCTAACGCTATCCTTTATGTTCCCAATTGATACCAAAATGGAATTGAGCCACCTAGCAATTTCCATTTGTGTTCTCTACTCTGTAAGCTTTCCATTGCTCTCAAGTTTTTCATTTTCATGCCTTTTTGAGCATTTGCTTATTTGTCTTTCAACTCTTCACTATTTCACGTGCCAAAAAACACAAGTAATTTCTAATTTGAGTGATCTAAATATATGCAAGATTTTACACCCCACTATCGGATTTAATTACCGTGTTCAATTCATTAATATTAGGGACAATGTCAATTGAATATATCTCATTAATTATTAGTTTGTACAATCCTCACAACATTTTTCATTTGGAAAAGAAATAAGAGATGATCTAGGGTAATAACTCTGTTTCGGTCTTATAAATATACTACATTTTACATCAAACAATAAGGTGAAGATTACCTTTTTCTTCTTTTAATTAAACAAGCAATGAAATTTTTACATATTATGTTGTACAAAGAACATCTTCATATAGTATTAAATTTGCAAGTTTTAATTCTCATATGAATATATTGTTGAAAGAGAAAAATAATAAATTAGTCTCATATTGACTAGAATATGATAAGTTGAACAACATATAAGTAGAAAGATTCATGGACTTAATACCTTAAGGTTTTGGGTCAAGATTAATGTCATACTATTTATATTGTTCTTCACATAACACCATTAATAAAAATAAGATTAATTCACACTCCCTAATTAACAATTAACAAGGACTAATTCACACTCCCTAATTAACAATTAACAAGGACTTCAATCAAAGGGCCTAATAATACTAAATACTTCTTCTCCTCCGAGTTTCAAATTCTCTATTCTCTCCTAATTAATTATGATTTCATAATTTTAATATATATATATATATATATATATATATATATATATATATATATATGTATATGTTGTGGCAGCTTGCACTTGTAGGAGACGCCATTAATAACCACGCTGCCTCGCTGTCGGATGAAGATTATTGGCATACTGTTTGGCCAAACAGTCCCATTCCTAGTGGTCTACATGAACTTTCTAATGCTGATCCCACAGGTTGGTAGTATGAATAATAATAATATTAATAATAATAATAATAAAGGTAAAATCCAATATTTTGTTCTTCTAAATTATTTTTGTTTTCCAGTTTCGTCTTTTAGTTTTTTTTTTTCAATTTGGTCTCACAAATAGTTTTATGTTTCAAATGGATCCTAAAATCCATTTTAGGATCCATCTTTATCTCGTAAAATTTCAAAAAAGTAATGAATGTATTTTGTAGATTTTTTTTTTGAACATAATGATATCAAGATTATGAATTTTGATTGAGAATTGAGAGAATTATGGAGTGAAAAAATTTAAGGATAAAATTAAAAAAAAAAAAGATACAAGACGGAAACTGAAAAACAAATAAAAAATAATTTGAAGAACCAAAACATGAATTTTACTTTCACCAAAGAAAAAATTATATTTGTGAAAAAGGGCATGATTATCTTTTAACTCATTGTAAACATGCTTCAAAACTCTAGTCTAATATATTCCTTGACTTATTTGGTGAGAATGAAAGTTTGGTATTCTCTGTTATAATTTCTAGCAGAGTATTTTTATGGGTAGGTTAAAAAGGTAAAGTAACAATTAATAATTATTTAAGTTTTAAATTGGTCAATTTTATTTTATTAAAAAAACCCAACTTGATGCTTACAATTAGAAGAAAACCAACCTTAAGAACGAACTAATTATCCCATGAACAAGAGGGAAAGTCTCTTAATTAGTCGTCTACTCTATACATCAATAATAGGCTAGAAGTATAATCCTTTTCTACCTTACCTTGTACTCCATCAGGTTAGATACGAAATAAATGTGCACCTTGTTTATAATAACAATGCAGATGTTGAAATCAAAGACATCCCAATGGTAATTGAGGATACACAATACTTGGAAGCCTTCTTATTCTTCCAACATGACCTTTATCCAGGCAAAACAATGAATGTATTCACCAACGAGAGTGCCTCTCAAACAGGTATTTTTGCTTGGATAGTAAAAGATGTTGAAAAGTTTAAAACAGAGGGGTATACTTTTAAGGAGATATGCAAAAGAAATGGTGGTGCTTATAAGGGACAAGGCAAGTATTGTGCAAAAACATTGGGAACATTAATTGGTTTTGCAATTTCAAAGCTTGGAAAGAACATTCATATGCTTTCGAGTTCCTTTGTTGATAAGCAGGGGCAATACACTGTAGAAGGAATACAAAATCTTGGAGAGAAAGCAGTGATATGTCATAGGTTGAATTTCCATAGGATTGTGTTTTATTGCCATGAAAACCATGGAACCACAACTTTCAATGTTTCATTGGTGGCTGGCAATGGAACCAAAACTCATGCACTAGCTATATGCCATGATACTACTGGCATGAACCATGATATGCTTTCTGAAATCCTTGGAGTGGACCCTGGAACTAAACCTGTTTGTCATTTCCTTGGTAATAAGTCAGTTTTGTGGTTACCCAATTGAATTATTATTAATGGTGGACACTAATGGCTACAATTCCATCTAAGCTTCTCTTCAGAACATTTGGGTTGTGTAACTCTTCTTTATGAAAACAATCTATCATCATCTACTAATAACTACTATTATGTTGTGTGCAAGCTAAGTACTACCTTTTGATTTATAATTCGAGCAACAATTGTAGTTAGATATTCATGTGTTTCAATGATGTTATAAATAATAAAATGAAAATTTCAGTTCTCTTGATGTTTACTCCCTCTTATCCTATATATAGGTTTATTCTAGAAGAAATTTTTGGTCATATATGTGTGTGTGTGACATTTTATATTTCCTATGCATCATTAATTGTTTTTTCTCTTTTTTGCTTTTATTAAATGCTTTGATTAACTATGTTTTTTTGTTATTCATTAGTGAATGTGCACTTTGCAAGTAAAGTGGAGGGGTAAAATTGTAATGTTACAAAATATTATCATAAAATTCACAAAACTAACCACTTTTCTTGGTCCGGGAAAAATGGTTAAGTATGCCCTGTATATAAGACACGAGGGAGTAATATCTTACTGTTGGAGATGAATTCAATGATAGATAGATGTTAGAGCTACAAGCCTTATTTTTTTTTTTGGTGAGGAATTTGATAATTTAAAAACAACAATATATTGACGTTTTTATTATATAAGATTTAGTTCATTCAATTAGGTCTTTGGAGTAGAGTTTATTTTTCCTATTTTGGAAAAGACTTTGTTGGTAGAGTAGAGGCAAAGCCCACTTAGGTGATCTCTACGCCTCGGAGGATCTATTCCCTTGGAGAGTTCCTATTTCGATTGTTTCAAATTCATTAAGAGGATTGCAATTATATCGTCCATTAATAGTTGCAAAGGTTGAGGTGATCAATCCCAAACTCACGTCTATCAACAACGCACCATTGTCGGGTTCTTGGTGAGTAAACCACAGGAGTTATGAGTCCAAACTTCAAGGCCGAGGAAAAACTGCTCTGATACCAAACTGTAACACCCTATCCTAATTACTACACTAATTACCCCAATTCTATTTAGTGATTTGAAAATTTCTTTTTAAAACCTTTTACCTTATAAAAATCTATGTAAAATCGGACGGAGTTTACTTTGTTTTAGGGATATTCCCAAAATATACCTTTTCTGTTTAACCTGCATAAAATCTTTCGTTTAAATAGCATTAGGCCAGCAGGGCCAAAATATAATTTCGGTTCATTCAGTACATTGGTTCCAAAAATATAAGCCAGCTATTATAGTTACTTAGCTTCCGAAAAGATAAATTGAATATTTTTACATAAAGTTCTCCGAATAAAACCCCCACCAAACAAATGGTCAAAACCCCCAACTAATTACACTCCATGGTATGGAGTGTACTCCTGCTCGGCCATGACTTATGTAAGCTCGTTTTGCACCTGTAATAAAAATAGCAAGAAGGGTAGCGTTACACAGAACTTAGGAAATAATCACTAAAGAGCCATAGTAATAAACTAAGCCTATTTACATTAAACAAACACGTTAATCACAATCAATTCCATGCATCATTCTCACTTTCCATTCTTAACTTATTCATTTTTCCTCACTTGTCTTTCCTTTCTATTAATTACTTTCCTTTTATTCACTTTCTACATTTCTTTTATTTCACCCCATTAGGAAATTTACACCTGCTAGGACATTTACACCCAATAGGACATTTTCACCTGTTAGGACATTTGGCACCCATCAGGACATTTACACACCCATTAGGACATTTCATACCCGTTAGGACATTTCATTTTCTTTAATTCCTTTAGCCACTTAATTCTCTCATGCCCTTTAGCCATTCTTGTTACTTAACTTCTTTTAATTGCGCATAATGATCCGGATGTTGGAAACCAACAAGCGGTCTAACAATTACTAGAGGGGGGGTGAATAGTAATTCGAAGTCGCTGATATACAATTTTCGGATTTTAATTGAAAGTGGAAGAAATACTGTTGCTGGCTTTTGGAGATAGTGAAAAATGCCGAGCAAGTGTCGAGCAGGAACCGAGCACCGATTAACAAACCGGTTTGCTGAGTTCCGAGCACACACTTAGTCGGGTTTTGCAGAGGATTATAGCAACGGTATTTCAGTCGAGTATGCAGTGAAGAAACCGATTAAAAGCAACTAAAGCAGAAAATGAAAATGCTGAAAGCTGTAAAAGAAGAACACCATAATTTTTATACTGGTTCACTCTCCACCACTGAGAGCTACGTCCAGTCCTCCCCAAACCTTGAGGAGATTTTTACTCAAAATCAAATGTGTGATTACAATAGGAATTAGAGAACCTCTCTAATCTACACCTATATGTCACCGAGTGTACCAAACTCGTGACACTACCACAAATGACTTTGCTGCCGGTTGAAGAACCTCTTCAACACCTGCTTAGAAACCTTCTAAGTCTTCTGCTTAGGAACCTCCTGAGACTTCCACTGCTTGAGAACCTCTCAAGACTTCTCACTTGTACATAATAGAAACGATGTGTGGCTCCAAGAACTGAAATCAATCACGTTTGAATGTGATATTTGAATAGCAACTGAGTTTCAGTGTTTTTGAGAATTGGCAGAGAAAACTTGATTTACAAAAGTGTTCGTGTGTTTTTCTCTTTCTCTCTCTCTCTCTCTCTCTCATTGGAGATGGCACTTCCTTTTTATATACTATGAATCCCCAGAATCATGGAAGGAAGAAATTCACCACGAAATCCCCAGAATCAGGGAGGAATAAAATCATCATGTGGGGAAATATGTCAGGCGTGATTTCCTCTCCAACAGCCATATTCTGATTTGGTTTAATTTGAATCAGATCTTCATTTATTGCCAATTCCGTTGTATTCAGATTCTGATGATTAGCCGAGCTCCAAGCTTGATCCGAGCTCCGAGCTTGATGATGCTTCCATAATTGATGACTTGACGCGAACCGAGCTTGTTTCCTGAACTTGATGATGCTTTCACTGATGCTGACCAAGTATGAACTGAGCTTGAGCTAGAACCGAGCTAATTGCTTTGCATTGTTGTTGGCCAAGTATGAACCGAGCTTGATCTAGAACCAAGCTGATTTGCTTTGCACTGTTGTTGGCCAAGTATGAACCGAGTTTGAGATAGACCTTTGACTTTCGAGTTGTGGCCGAGCTTTGCATTCTGGCTTGAGTTTAACTTTAAGCTTTGGCCAAGCATTTGCATTCTGGCTTGAGTGGCTTTGACGTCCGAGCCTTGGCCGAGCTTTGTAAATTATCTTGAGTCTGACTCTGAGCCGAGCTCCGACCGAGCTTTGAGTTCAACTTTGTCAACCGAGCTTAGGTCGAGCTTCTGACTTGACACTTCACTTGTCTGAAGCGAAGACCGAGCTCAAATTCTGACGCGCTAATGCTTTGCGAGGGTCGAGCTTAACTTCGGTTGAGCTGATTATTTTGCCGAGCTGTTGATATAACATTTCGCTCGTCTGCACCAAAGGCCGAGCTGATGGTTCTGTCGAGCTGAGCAACTGACTTGCTACTTGCTGCTGATTTGATTTTCAATGACCGAGCATCTTCCAAGCTTCTGACTCGCTGCTGGTTCGCTTTCAATGACCGAGCATCTTTTGAGCTTCTGACTCGCTGTTGGTTCACTTTCATTGACCGAGCATCTTCCAAGCTTCTGACTTGCTGCTGGTTCGACATCTAGTTCTCCTAAACCAAGCTTCTTGCTGTTTTGAATTTGAGCTAACCACCGGAGTCTTGCCGAGCTTGACATCTAAAGATACGGTACGTCGGCAGACTTGGAATCTGGGTTGTTGTTGTTTTCTCGATACACAGTACGACTTCATTCACTCCATTTGTCTTCATCCACGTAATTTGTCTTCATAAAAACTAAGCATTCCATGCTGATTCTACAATCTCCCCCTTTTTGATGACAAATTCTTGTTATTTTGGTCGAGTTGATACCTTGTTGTTTTTGACAAAATGCTTTCTTTGTGACCGAGCTGATAACATGTTGATTTGACCGAGTTGAGTTCCGAGCTAAGTTTTATGCACCTGAGAGCATGATCGGAAACTCCCCCTGAATGAGTGCTCGCACAACCTGTTTCCTGAAACACCATAAACAACAAACAACAACCTTTCTCCCCCTTTTGGCAGGATAAAAAAGGAGCCAAGAATTAAGCAGAATGCCAAAAGAGAAATAAACATGACAGAAGGTTTAAAAAAAATAATTTTGACCGAGCTCCCCCTAAAGATAGCATTAAAAAAATCTCCCCCAGAAACATATATACTTTTGAAAAGGCAATTTCAAATACAAGAACCTCCGTTTGCTAGGGGCCTCAACAACACACAGCAGGGTTCCTCACCCTATGAACGCCTCAACGTTCAACTATGGGATTCTCTCCCTACCACTAAGGTTGAGTACAAATCAATGAGAGTGATTACAATAGTTTGATGTTTTCTTCAACAACGCGGATACAACAATCAAATACTATGATAATGAAGTTCTCTTTTCAAAGTCTAAATGGCCAACAAGGATTTCTTAGAGTTCTTCAAAAATATGAGCGTTACGTTCAGAGAAAAGTAGGAGAAGAAGAGAACGTGATTTTCAGAAAACTTCAGATCAAAAGAATGAATGAATAATGTTGGAGTGAATTTCTAAAAATCACTTTTATAATTCAAAAAGATTTAAATCAGTAAAACAAAATCAGTTTTAAATCAAAACAAAATAAAATATGTTTTTGTAATAAGTTTTAAAATCAAAACTAAATCAAAATGATTTAAGAAATAAAATAAAGATTTGATTCTTAAAACGAAAAAGGAAATAATTCAAATTTAAAATCATTTTCGAATTTTGTAAAATAAATCAGAATCTTATATATAAAAACAAATCTGGAAATAATCAAAATGATTCTGACACGTTTTTCAATAAAAGTTGAAGTAATCGATTACTTTCTGAAGGTAATCGATTATTCCTTCAAAAACAGAAACTTTTAAATTCTTTTGAAAAACAAGTAATCGATTAGACCGATAATAGTTAATCGATTACATCACCCCTGTTCATTATTTGATGCAACTCATTTAATCGATTATCACTCATCAAATAATCGATTACTGAGCCTCTGTTATTTGTGTGATGTAACATCATGTAATCGATTACTACAAAGCAATAATCGATTACTTTGTCTCAGGAAAAATATATGATGCAACAATTTTAATCGATTACTTGAGCCAGGTAATCGATTACTCTCATAAGAAAGTAATGGATTAGCAAAGTTCACTTAATCGATTACAAGCTCTCTGATTTTTCTATGATGCAACAAAGTTAATCGATTAACTCAAGCAAGTAATCGATTACTCCTTCTTGCATACATAAAAATATTCAGAGTTTTGTATCATCAAGTATTTTCACCAAAACTAAGATATAAAAACAGCTTTTCATGAAAAACACATTTTCTTCTCTTTTTAATTTGAAAAACTCATTGGCCTTTTAAACTCTTTAAGAACAGAAACTTCATTACCTTACAAATGTGTTCTAAGGGAAAAGGCTTCTAAGCTATATCTTGCTTGAATCTTCAGCTTGAACTTGAAGAAACTGTGAGCTTGAATCTTGAGTTCGTTTGTTATCATCAAAACATTAGCTTGATATTTGCTTGAAGTCCATGAGAGAGTTTGAAGCATGTCTTCCAACACTAGCTTGACTTCCAACACTCCCCATTTTTTATGATGACAAACAACTATTCTGATATGTTCTTGACTATCTGCATCACAAGTGTTATGCAAGCAAATATATATATATATATAATTGAAATTTAACCTTCCCTAGAACAATTAAAACATATACAATATATCTCCCCCTGAATAGATGCAATCTCCCCCTGTATAGATGCATAAATATCAAATAATTTCAATATAATCATCAGAATATCTCTCCCCCTTTTGTAATCATCAAAAAGCATGTGCTAACTCCCCCTGAAACACTGAGTAAACACATTAATAATAACAAGAGAGATATAATAATCACATACTCAAAACAGGTGAGAGGCAGAAGTTAAACCAATTTCTCTACGAATGAAAAAGAAATTTTCTTTTGGAAGCGGTTTCGTAAAGATATTAGCTAACTGCCGCAAAGTATCAACATACTCAATAACACAATCACCCTTTTGAATATGATCACGTATGAAATGGTGACGAATCTCAATATGCTTAGTGCGAGAATGTTGCACAGGGTTTTTGGTAATACTAATTGCACTTGTGTTATCACATTTAATGGGAATGTGATCTAGATTTACACCAAAGTCTAGGAGTTGTTGTTTTAACCATAAGATTTGTGCACAACAGCTACCCGCAGCGACATATTCAGCCTCAGCTATGGATAGGGCTACACTAGACTGTTTCTTGCTAGCCCATGATACTAGTGAATTACCTAGGAGGTGACAAGTGTCGCTCGTGCTTTTCCTATCTACTTTGCACCCAGCAAAATCAGAATCGGAATACCCAACAAGGTTACAAGAGGAACCTTTGGGGTACCATAAACCCATATCAGTTGTGCCAGAAAGATATTTCATAATTTGTTTGGCAGCAACCATGTGCGTTTCTTTTGGATTCGCTTGAAAACGTGCACATAAACATACGCTAAACATAATATCCGGGATACTTGCCGTTAAATAGAGAAGGGATCCGATTATACCTCAATATTAGTGATTTCTACGGATTTACCTCCTTCATCTTTATCCAGATAGCAAGATGGGCTTATTGGTGTTGCTACTGCCTTGGCCTTATCCATACCGAATCGTTTCAATATTTCCTTGCAGTATTTTGTTTGGCTAATGAAAATTCCATCCTTTGCTTGTTTGATTTGCAATCCTAGAAAGAAGTTCAGCTCGCCCATCATAGACATCTCGAACTCTTCCTGCATCATACTTGAAAAATCCTTGCAAAGGGTTTCATTAGTAGCACCGAAAATAATATCATCTACATAAATTTGAACTAAAAGAATGTCCTTTACTTTCTTTTTGATAAAAATTGTGTTATCAACCTTCCCTCTTTCAAAATTATTTTCAAGTAAAAATTTGCTAAGACGGTCATACCACGCTCTAGGAGCTTGTTTAAGTCCGTACAAAGCCTTTTTCAATTTAAAAACATAATCCGGGTGTTCATAATTTTCAAAGCCAGGAGGTTGACACACATATACTTCTTCATTAATAAAACCATTAAGAAAGGCATTCTTTACGTCCATTTGATATAATTTAAAGTCTAAAATGCATTCAAAAGCTAAGAGCAACCTAATGGCTTCCAACCTAGAAACAGGGCTCATAATCTATCCCCTCTTCCTGGTTGTAACCTTGTGCAACTAACCTAGCTTTGTTTCGAACATTTAAACCAGCCTCATCAAGTATGTTTTTGTAAATCCATTTAGTTCCAATAATCGGATGAGAATCAGGCCTAGGAACAAGTTCCCAAACCTGGTTTCTTTCGAACTGGTTTAATTCTTCTTGCATAGCCAGTAACCAATGTTCATCAAGCGTAGCCTCGGAAATATTCTTTGGCTCCACTCGAGAAACAAAGGCAAAATAGTTACACAGATTGCTAATAGAATTGCGAGTACTTACACCTTTTATGATATCACCTATGATTTGGCCAATTGGATGGTGCCTCGATGTTCTCCATTTGTTAGGCAAATCAGAATTGAGCTGCATGGATTGTTCTTGATTTTTATCCTCAACTGATTCATTTGGCTTTTCATTGCATTCAGAATGATCCTTTCCTTTAGCATTGGACTCCTCATCCTCATCAATGTATAAATCTCCAAGGATACCTGAAATGTCATTAACAGATACCTTTCCCAGCTTTCTGGGATTGGATTCATCAAATGATACATGAATAGATTCTTCAATAGTATTACGAGATTTATTGTAAATCCTATAAGCTTTACTCGAAACAGAATATCCAAGGAATATGCCCTCATCAGCTCTAGCCTCAAAACTTCCTAGATTGTCTCTACCATTATTATGCACAAAACATTTACATTCAAAGACACGAAAATGGGAAATATTTGGTTTTCTCCCCTTGTACAGCTCATAGGGGGTTTTCTTTAAAACAGGTCGTATCAAAACATGATTCATAACATAACAAGCTGTACTCACTGCATCAGCCCAAAAGTATGCAGAAAAATTCATGTCAATAAGCATTGTTCTTGAAAGCTCTTTTAATGAACGATTTTTCCTCTCCACAACCCCGTTTTGCTCCGGAGTTCTTGGAGCTGAAAAATAATGCTTAATTCCATGTTTTTTGCAAAATTTTTCAAAAAATTGATTTTCAAATTCTCCACCATGATCAGTCTTAATGGATGCAATGCTCATATGCATTTGGTTTTGAACAATCTTAGCTAGCTTTTTAAATTCATAGAATGCATCATTTTTATGAGTAATCAATTTTTGCTTTCTGGTACCCAAATAGTTTTGGGTCCACGTGTGTTAGCATTTGGATCTTTTCCTTTCTCAATCCAAACAAAGGAACCGTTAGGTACACCAAACCTATTGATTTTACAAAAATTTGAAGTGTGACCATGAATCCCACAGTAAAAACATATTGGCTGTTTGGAATGGTTAATTTTTGAAAATGAGCCAACCTTTCTAAAGATTTTCTTTTTGGTATTGGTGTAACCTAAACCGGTTTTGTTTGAACTACTTCTTTGATTAATAAGCAGTTCATTTAGCATTATATCACTTCTTGTGCAGGTTGCACTAGAGTTTTTCAAATTCAAAATTTCTTTTTCATACTTAGTGCAACTTTCACAGTTTTGATTTTTCAGAGAAGTGATGGTATGTTCTAAAGATTCATTGTTGCTTTTCAGATTGTCAATGCATTTCTCTAATTCAAGAACTTGCTCTTTTTGGTTTAGAAAATTCTTTTTCAGTTTAATATAACCTTTGGCAAGTTTCTTGAACTCAGATTGCATTTCAATATAAGCAGTATATAACTCTTCATAATCATTAAATTCAGATTCAGTATCAGTTTCAGTGTCAGAGCTTACCTCGGATTTTAGTTCGGAAGTTGTTCGGCTTGGTGAGGCTTCCTCGTCGTGTCTGCCCATCAAACACAGGTTCACCGATTCTTGCTCGGTTAAGCCGAGCTCTGAGATTGGATCTTCCTCGTCTTCATCCGAACTTGATTCGAACTCTTGCTCGGTTGATCCGAGCTCTGAAGTTGGATCTTGCTCGGTTTCTGTTCGGCACAGTAAAGTTTGCACTCTTTGATTTTCTGTTATGCAGAGGTTTGCCTCGTCCTCATCGTCAGCCAAGCTTGATCCCGACTTTTCATTGCCCTCGGGAGTATCCCAAACAATGTACGCCCTTTTTGGTTTGTATTCTTTGCCTTTCTTTCTTTCTTCGCTGCCTTTCTTTTGAAGCTTGGGACAGTATGTTTTGACGTGTCCCGGTTCACCACACTCATGACATTTTATTCTTTCTTTCGAGCTCTTGTGATGATAGTCTTTGGTCTCACTATTTTTACTTTTAAAATTCTTTTTGTTTTTGAAGAATTTTCCAAACTTTTTGACCATGTGACCAAATGCTTCCTCGTCCATGTCTAAATTTGAGTCGCTGTCCGAAGAGTCTTTAGCCGACTTGGTTGAGGCCTTGAGTGCGATCCCCTTCTTCTTTTGGTTGAACTCCTCATGCATGGTTAATCGGCCGAGCTCCATCTCGTGTTCTTGCAATTTTCCGAACAGTGTTGCTAAGTCCAGGTAGTCCAAGTCTTTTGATTCCATGATTGTTGTCTGTAACACCCACTAGAATTTAATCCTTGAAATTATAAATATTATATTATTTAAATATAAATACTTTAGATGAATGATTATATGAAAAGTGATCTTAAATAGTATAAGATGTAATTTGCATGCTTAGGGATTGGTATTAGTGATATTAGTATTGGAAAAATGAATGTAGAATAAAAAACTAATTCTTTTGGAAAAGTTTGTCCAGGATAATCAATTGTTAATCGATTATCAAGAGGTTTTGAACTATGTAAGTCAGTTTATGAACGAATGGCTGAGAATTAACCACGATTTTCACCACAAATCACCACAAAGATCTCTTAGGCATTGTATTGGACTGAAAATGACATTTAGGGAGTGATTAATTTAAATATAGGAGGGAGTAGGCATGTATGAATAGCCAAAACTTAGCCAAAACTCTGTAGAATTCAGTTTGCTGCTATCAACTTCCTTGAATTCGTTCTCTGTGTTCTAAGACTCAAACCCTAGCAAATCTTAGCTTATATCAAATTAAAGTTCGTGTCACCCTCTTCAATTTGAAACCAAGTTTACTGAGTTTGGTGGTCTGTAGAAGGAGAACCAAGCCTGCAAAGTTCAGTGTTCAAGTCTGAAATCTGAATTTCAGATTCAAGAACACTACTTTCTTTGATTCGTGTGGTAAGCTCAAGCATCCTTTGGGCTTCAAACTTGTTATATTTTCAAGAGTACATATCCTAGTTCTGATTCTAATAATTGATAACGAATTATTGTGCCTTTTTCATAGTGATCAACACTGATTTTGTTGCTTTTTTTGAACTGAAAACAGAACCTGTACAGCTGAAACCAAACTTTGTAAATTTCTCAACCAAACCAGTTCCTTTCACTCCAAATCAGTATCAAACACTCTTAATAGGTAAGGGAGAAGTTATCCGGGTGCTAGAATAATAATCCAATGGCTAGAAATCTAGGAGTTCTCATGAACTCAAGGGCAAAATTAGGAAAAAATGAGGACTTGGATTAGGAAAATGACTTGGAGGTCATTCTAGTTCTAATTCTGCATTTTATCAACTTATATATGATGGATATGAGATAAACAAATAAAGAAATTGGACTGATTCATAGAGGAAATGAAAATCATATGTGAGGTTGTCATTTTTCATGTTTTATGAACTTTGATTGAGTTCTATGTGAATATGATGATTTGATTGCTTCAAATATGCCTGGACATGTTTGTTTCTATGTGAATTTGACCTGTTTTAGGTTGTATTGGAGTAAAGTGAAGTGTATCAAAAGTTGGTATAGTAAAACTCAATTCAATGTGCAAACTGATGCAGGATAATCGATTGTTAATCAGTTATTAATAGATTATTAATCAATTATCCAGTTTAAATTTGGCACCAGAATTTGAATTTTTCGTGATAATCGATTATTAGCCTATGATAATCGATTATCACTGCCCTGAGTTGAATTTTGCTCAATTTTGATACATCGAGCCTTAATTTAACGCACTAATGGATCATGAAAGGAAATATTATGAATGAATGAACATGTTTATAATGATTTTGATAATGTTTGAGTATGGATATAGAATTCATGCTTGTGAATGGTAATTTCATGAATTAATGAATACTTTAATGATGATGGAATATGAATAAGAAATTCATAATTATGAAAAGAATTAATAATGAAAATTGAAACTAAACTTATTTGCATTCGCATGGGGAGTTGCGGATGGTGAGATAGGATATCGGGAAAGATACGTCCATTCTAAGAATTGGAGAAAGAATTCCTAGAATTGGTACGAGAATGTGCGGAGGTTAGGTTCGACGGTGATTCGTCAGTAACCATTGGGGATAATTATGGGTAAAACGGTCCTATGATGGGGGGGTTCTGCAGACTTTTCCTGGGACAGTTTTGCTTAACTATAATATATACTATCGGCCTCTAGGTGCATATCATGGCTGCGGAGGACGAGCCTTTGGCAATGTTCTAACCCTCGAATCTGGGTACACGTAGATGAGTTGTGTGATATGTCGTGGTTGAAAGGCGTTTACTCCCAGGTTATTTCCTTTGATTAGAGAGAATATGCTGGATTCAGCAGAATTGAATTCAGTCGAAGGGTTGTTTAGACGAGAATGATATTGGGTCCAGACGAGAAGATGAGATTAGAATGCATGCATCATTCCACTTGATTACAAGATAATTGTGTGATAAATTGGGTGTGCCATTATGTATGCATTATTCCGTGATTACCTGATTATTTGTGATTGTTATTTCTAGTTCTGATATATTATTATTTGATGATGTGTTTCGGCTATGACTTACTCCCCTGCCCTGTTGTTTGTCAGGTGACGGCTCAGAACCTATTCTGTGTCGAGATGAGGTTCATTCCCCAGGGGGAATGGCATAGGAGGGGTGGTAGTCTGTTCCTTGAGGGGATGGTGGAGGTCACAATTTGCCGTCTGAACCCTCTCCCTCATATGCGCTCCCTGAGGACTTCTGTTCCTCTAGTCTTTATCATTCACCTCTTCCCCGACTAGGGTGATGATATATGATTACATATGTGTTTATATCTGCTGATATTTTGGAGTTATGACCATGTGCTCTGGGTCTTTGCATTTTGATGTAAAATAGTGTAAAATATGTTAACTGACCTAGGGTGCAAAATGAAACCGATATGCTAATTAACTCATGCTACGCTCTTGTTGTTTAGAACTCTGATGTAACAAGAAACCCTGATGATGATGTAATAGAATGTAAATTATTTTATCTCTATGTGGATAAGGATATGATGATTTAGTGATGACTTTGGTTTATTTCCTAAAAGGCGAAAATTAACCCGTATTTTTTTTTATAAAAGAATTTAAGAAAAATGGAAATAAATTTAGGTCGTCGCATTTGTGGTATCAGAGCCTGGTTCAACTCCTGGCCTTGGAGTATGGCCTTACATACTAACCACTGGTGTATGTTGTCTTGATTTCTATGTTTTAGCTTAAGGATAGAGATTGATTTAAATCATAGTGCAGGTTTCCTATGGCTGCTAGGAATAATGCTCGTATTGCGGATGTTTTGGAGCGGATGTACGATATGTTCGAAGATATGCGCCACCAACCGCCGCAGCAGCAACTGCAACAACAAGTGGCATCTCAACCAGTTATCAATCATGTTTCAGCTGAATTCAAGGAGATGTCAAACTTTCGTAAGTGCGATCCACCTAAGTTCGGAGGAGGACATCATCCGGATGATGCCCAGAAGTGGATCCACAAGCTCGAAAAGATCTTTCGAACCATGAACTATAGTGATCGTCAAAAAGTGACTTTTGCTACTTATGTTCTGGTCGGTGAAGCTAAGGATTGGTGGAACCACACAGTTCAGCTTTTAGCTTCTGAAGGAAGAAAAGTAACCTGAAATACTTTCGTTGAGAAATTCTTCGAAAGGTATTTTCCTGAAGATGAAAGGAGAAAGAAGGAAATCGAATTTTTTAAGTTGACTCAAGGAGACATGACAGTGGGTGAATATGCTGCTAAGTTCGAGGAACTTAGCAAATATTCTCCATACTATCACCACAATCAAGACGAGCGTTCGAAATGTATCAAGTTTGAAGACGGATTAAGGCCTGATCTGAAGACCGCTTTTGGACATCAGAACATTCAGAGCTTTCCATCACTAGTGAACCAGTGCCGAGTGTATGAAGCTAACAAGAAAGCTGAAGAGGAGCATATGCAAGCAAAAAGGATTCAGCAAGGAGTTGGCCCTATACGTCTCAAGGGGCGAAACAACCAAGACAGAAAGAATCCTTATCCTGCTGGCAAAGGAAAATCTAGTGCTGTAACTAGAAGTGTAAGTGTCCCTCAATGCAGCAAGTGCAAGAGGCAACACTTTGGACAATGCTGGAGTGAGAAGCCGCCTACTTGTTTTGAGTGCGGGAAGCAAGGCCACATCGCTCGCTATTGTCCTGAGGCAATTAAGAAGGCCAATCAAGGAGGAGCTGGAGGTAGGCCAATGACTAGAGCTAAAGTGTACACCATGTCGGGTGCAGAAGTCGATCAATCTGAAGACCTAGTTCAATGTAACTATTCTTTGAACGGTATGCCTTGTAAGATCTTGTTTGATTCTGGTGCAACACATTCATTTGTTTCGTATGAGTGTGTTAATCGATTGAAGCTAGTCGTGTCTGAAATGCCTTTCAATCTAAAGGTATCGACCCCGACAAACTCTCCTGTTATTTCTTCAAGGGTTTGTCTAAACTGCCAAGTTACGGTATTAGACCGGACAACCCCGGTTGATTTGATTTGTTTACCTATATCACAATTGGATGTGATACTGGGAATGGATTGGATGTCCACTAACCATGTAATTATCGATTGCCATAGAAAATCCCTGATCTTTCAAAACCCAGAATCTTTGTTAGGCCAACCAGAAGGGTACCTATGTTTGCTTTCTGCTGTCGTTGAGAAGGAAGCCAAGTTAGAGAATATTTCGGTAGTTTGTGAATTTCTGGAAGTGTTTCCTGAAGAAGTGCCTGGATTGCCGCCAAAGAGGGAAGTGGAGTTTAGCATTGAATTGGTTCATGGAGCTGGTCCCATTTCGATTGCACCTTATCGTATGGCCCCAGTGGAATTGGCAGAGTTGAAGAAGCAAATAGAAGATCTTTTGGAGAAGCAATTTATAAGACCGAGCATCTCGCCATGGGGTGCACCCGTCCTCTTTGTTAAGAAAAAGGATGGAAGCATGAGAATGAGCATGGACTATCGGCAGTTGAATAGGGTGACAGTGAAGAATAAGCACCCTCTACCAAGAATCGATGATTTGATGGATCAAGTTCGTGGAGCAGCGGTATTTTCAAAAATTGATCTGAGGTCATGGTATCATCAGATCCGTATTAAGGAGGAAGATATTCCAAAGACTGCATTCCGGTCTCGATATGGACACTACGAGTATGTAGTGATGCCTTTCGAACTGACCAATGCTCCAGCCATATTCATGGATTACATGAATAGGATCTTTCGACCTTATCTAGATTCTTTTGTAGTAGTGTTTATCGATGATATTCTAATCTACTCTAAGAATCCAGAAGAGCATGCCACTCACCTTAGGATTGTGTTAGAAATCCTTAAGGCGAAGAAGTTATATGCGAAGTTATCCAAGTGTGGGTTCTGGTTGAAGGAAGTGAAAATCCTTGGGCATATAATTTCTAAAGGAGGTATTGCAGTCGATCCGGCCAAAGTTGAAGTTGTGCTCAATTGAGAAAGGCCCAAGACAGTCACAGAAATTTGAAGTTTTCTGGGATTAGCCGGATATTACAGGAGATTCATCGAAGGATTCTCCAAGATTTCTCTTCCTCTAACACATTTGACACGGAAGGAGCAACCTTTTGCCTAGAATGAGAGATGTGAAGCAAGTTTTCAGGAGCTTAAGGGTAAATTGACATCCTCTCCGGTGTTAATTTACCTAATCCGCAGAGGGGTTTTGAAGTATTTTGTGATGCTTCGAAACAAGGTTTGGGTTTTGTTTTGATGCAAGAAGGAAAAGTTGTTTCTTATGCATCAAGACAATTAAAAGTTCATGAAGAGAACTACCCAGCACATGATTTGGAACTTGCCGCCATAGTGTTTGCATTGAAGATATGGAGGCACTATTTTTATGGAGTTACGTTCCGAATATTCAGTGATCATAAGAGTTTGAAGTATCTTTTTGATCAAAAGGAACTGAATATGAGGCAACGTCGGTGGATGGAGTTTATCAAGGATTACGACTTTGAGTTGCATTACCACCCTGGAAAGGCCAACGTGGTAGCAGATGCTCTGAGTCGTAAAGCTCTTCATGTGAGTGCATTGATGGTGAAGGAAGCTGAGCTGATTGAAGAATTTCGTGATCTGAACTTAGCGGTGCAATTTGACCAGAAGAGTATCAAATTGGGAATGCTGCAAATTTCCAATGAATTTCTTAATGAGATTCGGGAATTACAGCAAGGAGATGTCGAATTGCAGGAGAAGCAGAGGCTAAGTGCAGAAGGGAAGGAACCAAATTTCCAGTTGGGAACAGATGGAATCTTGAGATTCAAGGATAGAGTTTGTGTTCCTGCCAATCCAGAACTAAGAAAGATTATTCTGGATGAAGCCCACAAGAGTAAGATGAGTTTGCATCCGGGATCGACCAAAATGTATCAAGATTTGAAGAAGATGTTCTGGTGGCCTGGTTTCAAAACGGATGTAGCAGCTTATGTGTCATCTTGCCTGGTTTGTCAGAAGGCAAAGATTGAACATAAAAGGCCTCGCGGAGAACTATAACCTTTGGAAGTTCCTGAATGGAAGTGGGATAACATAGCCATGGACTTCGTGTCGGGTTTTCCAAGGACACAAGGTGGCTATGAAGCTGTGTGGGTTATTATGGACCAATTGAAGAAGTCGGCCCATTTCATTCCAATCAATATGCGATATTCATTGGAAAAACTCACTCAACTTTATATCAAGGAGATCGTAAGATTGCATGGAGTTCCCTCTAGCATCATTTCGGATCGTGATCCGCGGTTTATCTCCAGATTTTGGCAGAGTTTGCATCAGGCTTTGGGAACAAGACTGAGGTTGAGTTCTGCATATCATCCTCAAACGGATGGACAGTCACAGAGGACGATTCAGTCGCTCGAAGATTTGTTGCGAGCTTATGCATTGGAATATCAGGGAAGTTGGATTGAGTTGTTGCCTTTGGTGGAATTCACCTACAACAACAGTTATCAGGAAAGTATCGGGATGGCCCCATTTGAAGCTCTTTAGGGAAGGAAGTGTAGAACCACTGTGTTGGATCCAAGTGGGGGAGAATACACTAATTGGTCTCGATATAGTTCAAGATACGACGGAAAAGATTAAAGTGATCCAAGAGAAAATGAAGACTGCTCAGAGTCGACAGAAAAGTTATGCCGATCGTAGGAGATCTAAGTTGGAATTTTAAGAAGGTGACCATGTTTTCCTCAGAGTTGTTCCGACAACCGGTATTGGTCGAGTGTTAAAACCCAAAAAGTTGTCACCAAAATTCATTGGTCCTTACCAAATTTTGAAAAGAGTCGGCCCTGTTGCTTACCAAATTGCTTTACCTCTGTTTCTATCCAACCTGCATAATGTCTTTCATGTTTCTAAACTTCGAAAGTTTGTGCATGATCCCTCTACTATTATCCAAATTCAGCCGGATATGCTGCCTGTGAAGGAGAATCTGACGTTCGATACTGGTCCGATCCGTATCGAAGATCGAAGAATCAATAGGCTGAGAGGGAAGGATACTCCCTTAGTCAAAGTAGCATGGCAACGAGGCGAAGTCATCGACATGACTTGGGAGTTAGAAGATCAAATGCGTGAGGAGTATCCTCATTTGTTTGTATCTAGGTAAGTATTAGATGAATTTCGGGGACAAAATTTCTTGAAGTGGGGGAGAGTTGTAACGCCCACTAGAATTTAATCCTTGACATTATAAATATTATATTATTTAAATATAAAATACTTTAGATGAATGATTATGTGAAAAGTGATTAAATAGTATAGGATGTAATTTGCATGCTTAGGGATTGGTATTAGTGATATTAGTATTGGAAAAATGAATGTAGAATAAAAAACTACTTATTTTGGAAAAGGTTGTCCAGGATAATCGATTGTTAATCGATTATCAAGAGGTTTTGAACTATGGTAATCGATTACCACGAGTCTGAACAGCCAAAGTAAGTCGGTTTATGAACGAATGGTTGAGAATTAACCACGATTTTCACCACAAATCACCACAAATATCTCTTAGGCACTGTATTGGACTGAAAATGACATTTAGGGAGTGATTAAATTAAATATAGGAGGGATTAAGCATGTATGAATAGCCAAAACTCTGCAGAATTCAGTTTGCTGCTATCAACTTCCTTGAATTCGTTCTCTTTGTTCTAAGACTCAAACCCTAGCAAATCTTATATCAAATTAAAGTTCGTGTCACCCTCTTCAATTTGATACCAAGTTTAGTTAGTTTGGTGGTCTGTAGAAGGAGAACCAAGCCTGCAAAGTTCAATGTTCAAGTCTGAAATCAGAATTTCATATTCAAGAACACTACTTCCTTTGATTCGTGTGGTAAGCTCAAGCATCCTTTGGGCTTCAAACTTGTTATATTTTCAAGAGTACATATCCTAGTTCTGATTCTAATCATTGATCACGAATTATTGTGCCTTTTTCATAGTGATCAACACTGATTTTGTTGCTCTGTTGAACTAAAAACAGAACCTGTACAGCTGAAACCAAACTTTGGAAATTTCTCAACCAAACCAGTTCCTTTCACTCCAAATCAGTATCAAACACTCTTTAGGTAAGGGAGAAGTTATCCGGGTGCTAGAATAATAATCCAATGGCTAGAAATCTAGGAGTTCTCATGAACTCAAGGGCAAAATTAGGAAAAATGAGGACTTGGATTAGGAAAATGACTTGGAGGTCATTCTAGTTCTAATTCTGCATTTTATCAACTTATATATGATGGATATGAGATAAACAAATAAATAAATTGGACTGATTCATAAAGGAAATGAAAATCATATGTGAGGTTGTCATTTTTCATGTTTTATGAAATTTGATTGAGTTCTATGTGAATATGATGATTTGATTGCTTCAAATATGCTTGGACATGTTTGGTTTTATGTGAATTTGACCTGTTTTAGGTTGTACTGGAGTAAAGTGAAGTGTATCAAAAGTTGGTATAGTAAAACTCAATTCAATGTGCAAACTGATGCAGGATAATCGATTGTTAATTAGTTATTAATAGATTATTAATCGATTATCCAGTTTAAATTTGGCACTAGAATTTGAATTTTTCGTGATAATCGATTATTAGCCTATGATAATCGATTATCACTGCCCTGAGTTGAATTTTGCTCAATTTAGATACACCGAGCCTTAATCTAACGCACTAATGGATCACGAAAGGAAATATTATGAATGAATGAACATGTTTATAATGATTTTGATAATGTTTGAGTATGGATATAGAATTCATGCTTATGAATGGTAATTTCATGAATTAATGAATACTTTAATGATGATGGAATATGAATAAGAAATTCATAATTATGAAAAGAATTAATAATGAAAAGTGAAACTAAACTTATTTGCATTCGCACAGAGAGTTTCGGATGGTGAGATAGGATATCGGGAAAGATACGTCCATTCTAAGAATTGGAGAAAGAATTCCTAGAATTGGTACGAGAATGTGCGGAGGTTAGGTTCGACGGTGATTCGTCAGTAACCATTGAGGATTATTATGGGTAAAACGGTCCTATGATGGGGGGGTTCTGCAGACTTTTCCTGGGACAGTTTTGCTTAACTATAATATATTCTATCGGCCTCTAGGTGCATATCATGGCTGCGGAGGACGGGCCTTTGGCAATGATCTAACCCTCGAATATGGGTACACATAGATGAGTTGTGTGATATGTCGTGGTTGAAAGGCGTTTACTCCCAGTTGCTTTCCTTTGATTAGAGAGAATATGTGTGGATCAGTGGAATTGAATTCAGTCGAAGGGTTGTTTAGACGAGAATGATATTGGATCTAGACGAGAAGATGAGATTAGAATGCATGCATCATGCCACTTAATTACAAGATAATTGTGTGATAAATTGGGTGTGCCATTATGTATGCATTATTCTGTGATTACCTAATTATTTGTGATTGCTATTTCTAGTTCTGATATATTATTATTTGATGATGTGCTTTGGCTTTGACTTACTCCCCTGCCCTGTTGTTTGTCAGGTGATGGCTCAGAACCCATTTTGTGTCGAAATGAGGTTCATTCCCCAGGGGGAATGACATAGGAGGGGTGGTAGTCTATTCCTTGAGGGGATGATGAAGGTCACAATCCGCCGTCTGAACCCTCTCCCTCATATGCGCTCCCTGAGGACTTCTATTCCTATAGTCTTTATCATTCGCCTCTTCCCCGACTAGGGTGGATGATATATGATTACATATGTGTTTATATCTGCTGATATTTTGGAGTTATGACCATGTGCTCTGGGTCTTTGCTTTGATGTAAAATATGTTAACTGACCTAGGGTGCAAAATGAAACTGATATGCTAATTAACTCATGCTACGCTCTTGCTGTTTAGAACACTGATGTAACAAGAAACCCTAATGATGATGTAATAGAATGTAAATTATTTTATCTCTATGTGGATAAGGATATGATGATTTAGTGATGACTTAGGTTTATTTTCCTAAAAGGCGAAAAATTAACCAGTATTTTTTTATAAAAGAATTTAAGAAAAAGGGAAATAAATTTAGGTCGTCGCACTGTCACCTTGGGCTGCCATTCCCTGCTTAAACATCTTAAAACTTTGTTAATAATTTCAGAGTTTAAAAATGTCTTTCCTAGTTCAATTAAATGATTGATGATATGTGTGAATCTCTTTTGCATGTCACTGATCGACTCATTTGGGTGCATGCGAAAGAGTTCATATTCATGCATCAGTGTGTTTAATCTGGCTCTTCTAACTTCACTCGTTCCTTCGTGAGTGAGTTGCAAAATATCCCACATTTGTTTTGCATTTTTGCAGTGCGAAACTCTGAAAAACTCGTCATAGGACAGAGCCGAGGTGATGATGTTTTTGGCTTTCAAATCGTATAAACTTTTCTTTTATCATCATCATCCCAACATGCCCGAGGGATATCTACAACATCATCTCCGATCTTTCTTTTAGGAATATGAGGACCATTTTCAATTGAATCCCAAATATCGATATCAATGGCTTCGATGAAAATTTTCATCCTTGCCTTCCAATAAGCATAACCATCACCATTAAATAGTGGTGGTCTGTTTATTGATGAACCTTCCCCTCCAAATGGATTGTTAGACCCCATTTGGTTTCTTTTGGATCTTTTTCGAAAAAGCTGTTAAGCTCGATCTTTCGACCGAGCTCTGATACCACTTGTTGGAAACCAACAAGCGGTCTAACAATTACTAGAAGGGGGTGAATAGTAATTCGATGTCGCTGATATACAATTTTCGGATTTTAATTGAAAGTGGAAGAAATATTGTTGCTGGATTTTAGAGAGAGTGAAAAATGTCGAGCAAGTGCCGAGAAAGAACCGAGCACCGATTAACAAACCGGTTTGCCGAGTTCCGAGCACACACTTAGTCGAGTTTTGCAGCGGATTATAGCAACGGTATTTCAGTCGAGTATGCAGTGAAGAAACCGATTAAATGCAACTAAAGCAGAAAATGAAATGCTGAAAGTTGTAAAAGAAGAACACCATAAATTTTATACTGGTTCACTCTCCACCACTGAGAGCTACGTCCAGTCCTCCCCAAACCTTGAGGAGATTTTTACTCAAAATCAAATGTGCGATTACAATAGAAATTAGAGAACCTCTCTAATCTAAACCTATATGTCACCGAGTATACCAAACTCGTGACACTGCCACAAATGACTTTGCTGTCGGTTGAAGAACCTCTTCAACACCTGCTTAGAAACCTTCTAAGTCTTCTACTTAGGAACCTCCTAAGACTTCCACTGCTTGAGAACCTCTCAAGACTTCTCACTTGTACAGAATAGAAACGATGTGTGGCTCCAAGAACTGAACTCAGTCACGTTTGAATGTGATAGTTGAATAGCAACTGAGTTTCAGTGTTTTTGAGAATTGGCAGAGAAAACTTGATTTACAAAAGTGTTCGTGTGTTTTTCTATTTTTGTCTCTCTCTCTCTCTCTTTCGTTGGAGATGGCACTTCCTTTTTATATACTCTGAATCCCTAGAATCATGGAAGGAAGAAATTCACCACGAAATCCCTAGAATCAGGGAGGAATAAAATCATCACGTGGGGAAATATGTCAGGCCTGATTTCCTCTCCAACAGCCATATTCTTATTTGGTTTAATTTGAATCAGATCTTCATTTATTGCCAATTCCGTTGTATTCAGATTCTGATGATTAGCCGAGCTCCAAGCTTGATCTGAGCTCCGAGCTTGATGATGCTTCCATAACTGATGACTTGACGCGAACCGAGCTTGTTGCCTGAACTTGATGATGCTTGCACTGATGCTGACCAAGTATGAAACGAGCTTGAGCTAGAACCAAGCTGATTGCTTTGCACTGTTGTTGGCCAAGTATGAACCGAGCTTCATCTAGAACCGAGCTGATTTGCTTTGCACTATTGTTGGCCAAGTATGAACCGAGTTTGAGATAGACCTTTGACTTCCGAGCTGTGGCCGAGCTTTGCATTCGGGCTTGAGTTTAATTCTGAGCTTTGGCCGAGCATTTGCATTCTTGCTGGAGTGGCCTTGACGTCCGAGCCTTGGCCGAGCTTTGTAAATTATCTTGAGTCTGACACTGAGCCGAGCTCTGGCCGAGCTTTGAGTTCAACTTTGTCAAGAGCTTAGGCCGAGCTTCTGACTTGACACTTCACTTGTCTGAAGCCAAGACCGAGCACAACTTCTGACGCGCTGATGATTTGCGAGGGCCGAGCTTAACTTTGGTTGAGCTGATTATTTTGCCGAGCTGATAATATAACATTTCACTCATCTACACCGAAGGTCGAGCTGATGGTTCTGTCGAGCTAAGCAATTGACTTGCTACTTGTTGCGGATTTGATTTTCAATGACCGAGCATCTTCCGAGCATCTGACTCGCCGTTGGTTCGCTTTCAATGACTGAGCATCTTCCGAGCTTCTGACTCGCTACTGGTTTGCTTTCATTGACCGAGCATCTTCCGAGCTTCTGACTTGCTGCTGGTTCGACATCTAGTTCTCCTGAACCGAGCTTCTTGATGTTTTGAATTTGAGCTAACCGCCTGAGTCTTTCCGAGCTTGACATCTAAAGGTACGGTACATCGGCAGACTTGGAATTTGGGTTGTTGTTGTTTTCTCGATACACAGTCCGACTTCATTCACTCCATTTGTCTTCATCCATGTAATTTGTCTTCATCAAAACTGAGCATTCCATGCTGATTCTACACCGGAGTGACACATTCTACACCTAACGGGACCTTTTTCACATAATGGGACATTTTTACCTGATGGGACATTTGCACCTAACAGGACATTTGCACCTAACAGGACATTTGCACCTAATGAGGGGTATCACCCAACCGGATCATTATTCAGCGCCACGAAACACAAGCACATACACACATCACATACACAAACACATTCCTTTTTACTCATAGCTTATAATTAATTGTTCCCCTATCCAAGATTGTTGTTTTACTCTAATCTATTATACTTAAACTATAATCATTTATTCACATCAACACCAACCAAAACATTCAAGTATTACAATTACACATATCAAATATTCCTAATTTCATACAAACATATTTGAGTTCATTTCTTTATTTTTACACCTAACTTATTACTAACATCAACTACCCTAATGTTCATAGTTATAACTACTCTTTCCTACCCTTAGTCACCACTATAATCACGCTAGAAATCATGCCCTAAATAATGGTAACACCCCCCTTCTTACCTTAGGGTTCTATCAGAACCGGGTTCACGGCTCGGAGAGGAAATCCTGCTTCGGCTCACGACGTTCCGGCTTAACCCGATACTAGAAACTTCAACGATCCGGCCCGACTCACAGTCAAACCAGTTCGAACCAAGACTTCACCATCCTTCGGCCCAACACACACCCGAGGGGGCTGGCAACGCTACGTTGATGATGACAACACGGTGGGATGTGAGTGGGCTAGGCTTGCGGTTCGTGAGTCTCTCCCAACTTCAAAGGTGGCGTCGGCGATCAAGGGAGAGAGAGAACAAGGGCACCGAACGGAGGAGGAACACAAGGGGTGGGGGATTGTACGACAGCTGGTTCTCGAGGAGGGATGGAGGCGGTGTTGCTATGGAGGGCGAGAAAAAGAAAGAGACGAGTTGGCGAGGGTGAGACGATGATGGTGTCACTCTTGGTTTTTTAGGGTTTGAGAGTAAGAGAGAAAAAGTTATTAAATCTTGGAGGAGAAGAAGGATGAAATTTTGTCTTGGTGAGGATGATGAAACTCGTGTGATGGGGTTTGGGTGGTGATGATGATGTGTATTATGGAGCTCTTGAGTTCCTAAGCCTTAATAGAGAGAGAGAGAGAGGCTTCATGAAAAAGAAGGAGTACGAAAGGGAGGAAAATGGGTGAACTGCTGGTTGTAAATTTTGCTTTTATTTGCCTTTGGAAATAAACGTGTGGTCCTAGTGAGAAGCTTCCCTTAGAAGCTTGGCAAATATGTGGTTATAATTTAATGGCTTCCTAAGGAAGCCACAAATGAGTGATTGGCAGGGACCCAGGTCTGAAGCACGCGTCTGGGCGTGGAGAATGGTGCGCCTGGGCGCGAAAAACTCTGTGAGAGTCATCTATTTTTGGTGCTGGTGCTCGGCCCCGATCCTGAAAGCTTGTAACTCCCTTAAGTGTCCCCATCTCGGTGTGTTATGAATCCGACCAGATCGTGGTCAGTGCTCGTAAATTGAGTGCTACTGGTCGGCGTACGATCGAGTCGATCAGGCTGGAGTTATGGGGACTGTGTTAGGATCTCGGTGCTCGAATCCTTGGAGGCACCCACTCAGAATGAGATAGGTAAAGCGAAATGCTCGACGCGTAGAGGCCGAGATACGTTGCGTCGGTGCGAGATCGGTTTAGCCTCTCTAACGAGATGCTAGGCACGTGGAGGCCGAGATATCTTGGCATCGGTGCGAGGTCGGTGTGGCCTCACGATGGTCGGCCGGTGTAGCCTCTCGATGGCCGATAAGAGGCCAAACTTATAATTGGTTGACACCAAGCGACTTGCTATGGTCAACAGTATATTGCTGAGGTAAGTGCGTATGATCGTCCGACGCAAAGTGGCTCGATGTGGTCGGTTGGCCACTGCCAAGGGGTGTAAAATGAAATGAGGTCGGTTCTCATGAGCTCAGTGCTAACGGGTCGGTTCAAAGTCCTTTAAACCCGAGAAGGCTAGGTACTACTTATGATCGGCTGACACGAAGCGACTTGTTGAGGTCGGCTGATTACAGCCGAGGTGTGAGAAGCGTTATGAGCTCGGCTTGTGACTCTGGACGTCGTTCATTGGTCGGATGGGAGGTGATAGTTCAGACCGAGATGCGAACAACTACACTTAATCCCTATTATTCTTTGCTAAGGCTTCCTAACTACTTCACTAAATCCCAGCTCACTCTTCTGATCATCCCCAGATCTAACTCGAATTTAATCGACTAGGCTTGGGAGTAAAATTCGGATGTTAAAATTCTCCCACACTTACTGGAATTTCGTCCCCGAAATTCCATTCAATTCCTTCAATGGAGAACCATCCCAATTGCAAGGTTTCTCGACTACGATTCTTACTCCTGTTCGGTTCTACTCCCCCACTTAGGACGTTTCTAAATCAACACTACTTGGTACTTCCATGCTTATATTAGGATATACTACTTCCTGTTTTCACCTCGGCTTTCCCTTTCGCTTTTGATTGTCTAGGTTTTGTCTCATTGTCACCTAGACAATGTCCAGGTTGGTTATTAAGTTCTCCCTGTTGGAATAATTGGTGGTATTGGCGAGAATCACCCAAGAGGGAGGTGAATTGGGTGTTTATAAAACTTTGAAAAACAATCGCAATAAAATGTTCTTTGAAAGAATAACAGAGATTAAAACGAACGGAAGACTTAAAGAACGAGTTAAAAATGTTTTTAAGCGTAGAATTAAAATAATATTACTATGTATATTGAAATCATACTATCCACGAGATTGATAAAAATCAACACAAATAAAAACACAATTCTCGTGTTAAATAAGTTAAAACGTAAAAATAACTTTTATCCACGAAAATATAATTAACACAAACTAAACATGCGGAAAGTAAAGAGATAAGGGATAAGAACATTTGCACCAGGGATTTTTATCCTGGTTCGGCAAACAACGCCTACATCCATTCCTCAAGCGACCCACTTGAGCTTTTCACTAAGCCAAGACGCAACGCGTCCCCAAGTACATCCAGAGCGCCCCGCAAGCTACTAGGAATCCCACCGTTCGCCAGGGACCTCAAAAACAATAGCCTAATTACTAGAAATCCCACCGTTCGTATAGCGCTACCCAATACAACAAGGTTACCTCACCCTATGAACGCGACACACGTTCAATCCTAAGGGAAAACACTCCTTAATATTCTAAGGTTGTCACACCCCTTACAATCAAAAAGATTTGCACGAAGAAATGTGTGCAACTAACAATAAAGCTCTCTAGATAGAGCAGATACTACAATAGAGTCCTATGACAAAATAATATTCTTAAGCAAATTCAAAACTATAACGATATGATGATGGTGATGAATTTTTCTTCTCAAAATATTTTTCAAATTGAGAGAGAAGGAGAAGAAGAAGAGGAGGTGGAGAAAATCCAGTGATGTGTGTGATAGATGTGTTTTAAAAAGGTAGAAGAAGTAGCCAAAAATCAGAAACGTGATCATCAGAAAAGGAAATAAATCATTCTGGGAATCAGGTTAATTTCAGCACGTTTTTCAAAAATTTGAATTAAGTAATCGATTACTTTGGTCAAATTAATCGATTACTTGCTCTCAGGTTTTTCACAAAAGTTGCAGCATTAGAATGTAATCGATTAACAGCTTCAAGTAATCGATTACTGTCACCTAAATGACCAGTTCAAGGAAGTAATCCATTACAAGATTCTAATTAATCAATTACTTACTCTCTGGTTACAATTTGCATCAAGTGATCGATTATTCCAGAAGGGGTAATCGATTACTCCACAATAAAAACAGATTTTCATGAAAAAGTTGTAACCATAGGTTTTTGCAAAACATGTTCACAAAGACTTTTCCTGGAGCAGAGATTTAAAAATTCTTCTTCTAGGTTTTTAAGAATAAAACAAATATCATCATCATATAGTTATAATTAAGTGCTTTAGAGAATATTAGTTGCCTTACAAAGAGTACTAAGTCTAAAGACTAGATGTTCAACCAGGCAAGCAAACTCTTCGCATTCTTCAAAGTACCTGAACCTGCTTAGAACATCTATCAGGATGAGTTGTGTTGTGTCATCATCAAAACAACAAAAGGGAAACCAAGACTTTCAACACTCCCCCTTTTTGATGATGACAAACACTACCTGCAAAACAAAGGTTAGTACGTAATATATAACAATTAAAGCATTCAGCTATTTAAATACATAAGAGCACAACATAAATCAAGCTCATAACCACAAGAGCTCAAAACATATAATTCATAACTCAAGCTCAAGACTCGCTCAAGACTTTATCAAGACTCCCCCTGAATTCATGAATAATCATGAATAATCATGAACCTGTTAACCTGTTCAACCTGTTTTGCTCATGATAAATTTCTCTGCATAAATTTCTATATATCTCATATTTCTCCATATTTCTCCCCCTTTTGACATCATCAAAAAGGTGATAAAGCTAAAGAAAATCAGCACATGACAACATACATAAATATCAATACCAATTAAACATATTGTCATGATGCGACAAACCATAATATCCAAAATATGTCAGAGAAAAGATCAAAAGAAATCCAGAAACAGTTAAACATGACGAATAAAAGTACTAGGGGGTTAAGAGAAATTACTAAAAATTATCCAAATAGCAAATAATAGAAAGATAATCAGAGAGTGGAGCCACAAGCTAAATGATCACTGGAATGGTGGTCGATTCTGATGCCTCAAGTGATAAATCTCCTGCTGCACTGCCTCCATGTCAACATGCATCTGTTCCATACCGGAGGTGAGCTGAGCCAGAGAGGAATCCACTGAACGCATATGATCATCAGAATGCCTCATATATCCTCTAACATCGTCCATGAAAAGCTGCATGTACGGTGGTATGTGATCAGGAGGATAAATAGCTTGTAGCGGTGTGAAGTCAGGATCATGAGCCGGTGCATCATCTTGCTGTTGCTGCTGCTACTGTTCTTCTTCTTCATCGGGGTTATAATTATGATTGGACTTGTGCTCCCGACGATGAGTCTTTGGCATCCAACCTCTATCTTCCATGTTAACCCAACCCATGTTTCCCAAGAAATTAGTATCCATACGCATATCAGCGTTGGGAGTAGTTCTAGCTTCACCATTTAAGGGAATTCGGAAACGCCTGAGGATGTTGGTTATTACAGTTTCATATGGAAGCTTAGAAGTCTTATGCTTCATATCCTTATCAATCGATCGGCGAACTTTCCCCGCAGTCTCAATCATATGGTTTAGGACAAACCAACCCCAATTGATGGGTTTGTCGTGAAACCATGCCCACAAGATGATATAATCTGAATCCAGCAGCCTGAAATAGTTGCCTTGCCTCGGAATCAGACAACGATTCAGGATAAAATGTAGCACCCGATATTCAAACTTCAGATTTCCCGACGTCAACACCTTTCCAGAGGGAATCCGATCATCTATAAATTCTTCTTTAGCCGTTTTCTTATCATACTCATCTCCCCATAGGCTATCTGAACTAGAGCCAGTAAATGTGATTCCATCCATGGGTAGGTGAGTGATGTTTATCCAAGTGGCTAAATCGATTTTGATACTCCTCCCCTAAACTTCAGAAGATAGGACATTTTCATCAGAATTCCAAGAGAGATTGGTGTAGAATACTCTGACCAGATCTTCATAAAAGTCGCCTCCGATAGTGCTGAAATCAAATAGACTTTTTTCCTTTAGGAGCACTACGGCAGGGAGGTTACAATCTTCACCATCGAAGGTATCAGCATCCAGAAATCTTGGCGAGATCACAGAGCAAGCCTCAAAATATTTTTCATAATCCATAATCTGAGATGGAATTGAGAACCAGCGATTTAAATTTTCCACTGCTATAGGTTGGTGAACTGGAGGAGGTGGAGCAGAAGAACTAGCTTCGTTTCTTCTAGGTCGAGGAGGCCTAGGAGCACGACTAGACGAAGGTTGAGCCCTACTCTGAACAATTGGAGGAGATGGCTCATCCTCATCAGACTCATCAATAATTGCTCTTCTTTTTGTGCGACGAGTCGACATGATCACAGATAAACTCAGATAACCTCTAACGAATTATTCTGAACCAACCAAGCTAATCAACAGAATTATGCACAGACAACCCAGCAAGTAGAGATTCTTCAGCACAGTACAAAAGCAACCAGGCTATACTGAGATTGGTAATCAATGCAACTAATCAAATTCTGAAAAACTATCCCTGAAGCAGCATACCAAACTACGAGAACAGATATACTGAAGAAGACAATGCAGGACAGAAAAACCTGAACCGGAGAAGAACTGAACCGAATCTGAACCTGTTCCTGAAGCACTGAACCTGAACCAGATTCTTCACAAACCAACAATCTGAGCCGAAGAAAATGCACTAAACCGCAGCTGAACCGAAACTGAATCAACCAGATACTCACTGAACCAGATGAACCGAACCACTGAACCAGAAGATCACTGAACCGAATGCAAATAAGGAAGCATTGAACCTATCAGATGAACTACTGAACCAGAGAAGAGAGAGACAGCAAACCGTGTGCATGAACCGAGTTTCACTCTTGAAGACCAAAGATCCAATGAACCAAGAACTTGCTAATGAGGTTATGGTGGAAAGGTTTGACAAAGGTGGCTTTAATGGTGGTTTGTGGTGGTTTTAGGGAAGTGGACGAATGGGTATGGTGAGAAGAGAGAGAGAGAGAGACGAGTTTTGGAGAGGAAGAAGGTTGAATATGAAGGTTTATGAGTGAAGGAAGAGATATGAGTGTGAATGGTGGAGTTTTTATGGAGTTTTGAAGGTGGTTATGGAGTTTGTGTTGGTTGGAGGAAGAAGAAGAAGAGATAACGTGGGAGAAGAGAAGGAGGAGGCCATGTTTCTTTTTTTTTGTTTGGAAGGAGAGAGAAAGAGTGTATGAGAATGTGTGGCTAGGGTTTAAGGTCAAGGGAGGTCCACATAGTCAAACCGGGTCAAGGCCCACTTGGTCCACACGATTTCTGCACCTTTTCCTTTTTTTTTAGATACTGTAGTCGATAATCGATTACTCTCATGCTTTTAATCGATTATTCCTCCTCTGGTCAGAACCTGATGCAACTTCTTAATCGATTACTTCAGACCTCTTAACCCATTACTTTGCCTCTGATGGATTACATGATGCTGCAGATTTAATCAATTAACTTGAACTTCTAATCGATTACTTTCCCATAACTGATCAGAACTGCTGCACAAAACCACTGGGTAATCGATTATTGTTGCAGAGTAATCGATTACTTCTGCATACAATTCCAGAATTCCTTTTTCACTGAATGACCAACTTTCTTTGCTTCTACGAAACCATATTTTGATGCTAGGGATCATTAGTGACTTTAGCTTGTGGTCAACTTACCTTTAAGGAAACCTGTTTCCTTCAAAACAGATAGTTCTGGAACTCTCCAACGCTCAAGTTAGATAATTTGTCACGATAAACCGTAAGAGCTAATGAAGTAAAAAAAATATAAATATAGGGTAAAGCACAAGATCATATACTTCTTTATAACTATGAGTTATATCAAGTTCACTCATAATATGTATTTAGATGCCAACTCGATTAACTCAAGTTTGCACTAAGTAGCACGTTATGAGTGAGATGCTTCACTATTCCAAGGTATGAGAATCATGTGCCAAGAGGATTAAAAACTTAATATAACTTGGAATAATCAAAGTATGCTCTTGAATAATCATGGTTATAATAAGAATATGACTTGTTTACCTCAAACTTTGTGTGCCATGGAGATTTTGACTTTGAACAATGATTTCTTTTCTCAACCATTTTGTGCCAAGGATATTTTGTCTGAGACCATTGCTTTCTTTTCTGATTTTTCATCAGAATGAACTTTTCATTTCTTCCACTGAAAGCTTTTGTTCTTGTTGGGGCTATTTTCCTTTGGTCACTCCATTTATCTTTAGATTTCCACGGAGTCATTTTGATGTATTTCTCTATTTGGTTTCTTCTTGGTTTTTCCTTGGGTAAGATATGATCTACATTCCTGTTACAACGAGAAACTCTTGGTACCCATTTCATTTTGGGTCCAGGGGGATTAGATTTGGATTCCTCGGAAACCTTTGGAACCCATTTCATTTTATTTCTCATATGATAATTTTTCTTATACATGCATAAATGAGAAATATGACCCGAACGTCCACAGTAGTTACAAATAATGGGTTTGGGAGATGCTTTGAATTTACTAAAATCATTTTTGTAAAGAATAGACTTATGATCCTTGTATTCAGAATCACATTTGACAACCACTTTACTTGACTTTTGAATTTCCACATTCTTATTAGAATTGTTAAATAAGGAGTTTGAGCAAATGGATTTTGAGATACACTGAGAATCACAAGAAGCGACCTCAACAGATTTTTCAATAAAATTACACTTTTCAGTACTTGTAGAGGTGCTATTTTCAAAAATATTTTTCAAGTCATCTCTCAACTCATTGTGAGTAATATGAGGATTTTGGGAATGAGAATCAATTAAAGTTACCTCGTGAGGAGTGTAAGAGAATGATATACTTTGATTGTCTACAGACTCCTCATCTGAAGTGCTTGATTCCAAGAACGACTCCAAGAATACTTCAAAGAACTTTTCTAAATCATCATCTTCATTTGACGAATTGCTCCTCATGCTATTTGTGTCATCATTTAAAACTTCGTCATGGGAGATAGTCAATTCATCTTCTGAGCTATCCTTTAGCTGAATTTCCTGATTGTATCTGTGAACACTTACACTTTCCAAAAGATCATCAGTAGCATAAAATGTGTGTAAAGTATCCCAAATACATTTAGCATTAAGACAATCCTTGATTCTAGCATATGCATCATCGTTTAAGACATTTCCTAAAATCTGCATCGCTTGAATATTCAAGGCAAAACATTTTTTGTCAAAATCGTTTAAAACATTTTTTTGGGTTTGAATCAAAACTATTTTGCACAATAAACCATAAACGATAATTAATTGATTGCAAATAAAATTTCATTCTAGCACTCCAATACGAATAATTTTCTCCATTGAAAATTGGTGCATCATTGAATGAACAACCCTCCATTTTAAAATCAAAAACAAATATCCCAATAAGCCAATCCACAAAGGATCTTTAACTTAAGCGATTAAGCTTGTTACCAGAGCACGAAGCTCTGATACCAATTGTTGGAATAATTGGTGGTATTGGCGAGAATCACCCAAGAGGGGGGGGGTGAATTGGGTGTTTATAAAACTTTGAAAAACAATCGCAATAAAACGTTCTTTGAAAGAATAACAGAGATTAAAACGAGCGGAAGACTTAAAGAACAAGTTAAAAACGTTTTTAAGCGTAGAATTGAAATAATATTACTATGTATATTGAAATCATACTATCCACGAGATTGATAAAAATCAACACAAAGAAAAACACAATTCTCGTGTTAAATAAGTTAAAACGTAAAAATAACTTTTATCCACGAAAATATAATTAACACAAACTAAACATGCGGAAAGTAAAGAGATAAGGGATAAGAAAATTTGCACCAGGGATTTTTATCCTAGTTCGGCAAACAACGCCTACTAGGAATCCCACCGTTCGCCAGGGACCTCAAAAACAATAGCCTAACTACTAGGAATTCCACCGTTCGTATAGCGCTACCCAATACAACAGGGTTACCTCACCCTATGAACGCGACACACGTTTAATCCTAAGGGAAAACACTCCTTAATATTCTAAGGTTGTCACACCGCTTACAATCAAAAAGATTTACACGAAGAAATGTGTGCAACTAACAATAAAGCTCTCTAGAAAGAGCAGATACTACAATAGAGTCCTATGACAAAATAATATTCTTAAGCAAATGCAAAACTATAACAATGTGATGATGGTGATGAATTTTTCTTCTCAAAAGATTTTTCAAATTGAGAGAGAAGGAGAAGAAGGAGAAGAGGAGGAGGAGAAAATCCAGTGATGTGTGTGATAGATGTGTTTTAAAAAGGTAGAAGAAGCAGCCAAAAATCAGAAACGTGATCATCCAAAAAAGGAAATAAATCATTCTGGGAATCAGTTTGATTTCAGCACGTTTTTCAAAAATTTGAATTAAGTAATCGATTACTTTGGTCAAATTAATAGATTACTTGCTCTCAGATTTTTCACAAAAGTTGCAACATTAGAATGTAATCGATTAACAGCTTCAAGTAATCGATTACTGTCACCTAAATGACCAGTTCAAGGAAGTAATCCATTACAAGATTCTAATTAATCAATTACTTACTCTCTGGTTACAATTTGCATCAAGTAATCGATTATTCCAGAAGGGGTAATCGATTAATCCACAATAAAAACAAATTTTCATGAAAAAGTTGTAACCAAAGGTTTTCGCAAAACATTTTCACAAAGACTTTTCCTGGAGCAGAGATTTAAAAATGCTTCTTCTAGGTTTTTAAGAATAAAACAAATATCATCATCATATAGTTATAATTAAGTGCTTTAGAGAATATTAGTTGCCTTACAAAGAGTACTAAGCCCAAAGACTAGATCTTCAACCAGGCAAGCAAACTCTTCGCATTCTTCAAAGTACCTGAACCTGTTCAAAACAGCTATCAGGATGAGTTGTGTTGCGTCATCATCAAAACAACAAAAGGGAAACCAAGAGTTTCAACACTTCCCCACTTGGCATCGGCAATCGCTTTGTATTAATGCTGGGGAGTAGGGAATTGCATGCGTCAATTCTTTGGTCGCCTTTCGGGGTTGAAAGTTGTGTTGAATTGACTACCTACTGGTGGTCATTGGGTTGGAACGAGTTCCTAAGGTTCAAGAATTTTAACATCGACATACATTCAGGGTCTTGTACTTAACGGAAAGTACTGGCCGTTTGTTCAACTTGGTTGGCCTCGGTGTGGAGACTTCATGAAGTTGTTAAGGTTTACTTTTTCTCGCGGTGTCCATTCAGGAACCTCGACAAGATTCTCGGTAAGCCTTGAACCACCAGAATCTGGTTTGGCTTTAATAGAATTTAGAAATGATTCCTATAAAGTTTGTTCGATTTTCAGAGCTTAGGCATTTGGCCATACTACTCTTAAACCGATAGGGTAGCTTAAGACTCTTCTCTTCTAGTATCGTTTTGGGGTCTACCTTCCGGTTCTGGGTAAAGAGCTCGGAAAGAGCACCATTCGGGTTGGTTTCTTTGCTTCCAAAGGATCTATTCCCTTATTGAGTTCCTATTTCAATTGTTTCAATTTCATTAAGAGGATTGCAATGATATCGTTCGTTAATAGTTGCAAAGGTTGAGGTGATCAATCCCAAACTCATCTCATCGAAGCAACTTGTATTTTATCATATCTGTTTTATAAATTTGGTCGAAAATTAAGGCAACCAAGCATTAAGTATAGAATTTTCACGTTTTTCCTTTTTTTTTTTTACTGAAATCTCAAGTCATCCAAGCCTTAAATACACGATTTTCATTATTTTTTCATTTTGTATAAAAAACTCATCTCATCGAAGCATCTTGTATTTTATCATCGTTATTTTTGAATTTTGGTTGAAAATCAAGGCATCCAAGCCTTAACTCCACAATTTTCTAGTTTTTCCATTTTTTTCCTGAAAAAATCAAGTCATCCAAGGCTTAAATACACGATTTTCATGATTTTTTCATTTTGTATAAAAAAACTCATCTCATCGAATTATCTTGTATTTTATTATCCTATTTTTGAATTTTGGTAGAAAATCAAGGCATTCAAGCCTTAAGTGCACAATTTTCACATTTTTCCATTTGTTCTGGAAAATTTTCAAGTGATCCAAGACCTAAATATACAATTTTCAAGAATTTGTTATTTCATGTAAAAATCTCATCTCATTGAAGCAAGTTGTATTTTTATACCTATTTTTGAATTTTGGTCTAAAATCATGGCATCCATGCCTTTGTTACGCAATTTTCTATTATTTTCATTTTTCTGTAATACTCATGTCATCCTAGCCTTAAAAACACAATTTTTAAGATTTTTTCATTATGTGTAAAAAACTCATCTCATTGAAGCATCTTGTATTTTATCATCCCTAATTTTGAATTTGGTCGAAAATCAAGACATCCAAGTCTTAAGCTCACGATTTTCACGTTTTTCCACTTTTTCTGGAAAACTCAAGTCATCCAAGCCGTAAATACACGATTTTCATGATTTTTTTTCATTTTGTATAAAAAAACTCATCTCATCGAAGCATCTTGAATTTTATCATCCCTATTTTTGATTTTTTTAAAATCAAGACATCTAAGTCTTAAATCAACAATTTTCACGTTTTTCCATTTTTTCTAGAAAACTCATGTCATCCAAGCCTTAAATACACGATTTTTCAGATTTTTTCATTTTGTATAAAAAAAACTCACCTCATCGAAGCATATTGTATTTTATCATCCCTATTTTTGAGTTTTGGTAGAAAATTAAGGCATTCAAGCCTTAAGTGCACAATTTTCACATTTTTCCATTTGTTCCTGGAAAATTCAAGTCATTCAAACCCTAAATACACAATTTTCATGAATTTTATATTTCATGTAAAAATCTCATCTCATCGAAGCAAGTTGTATTTTTTAATCCTTTTTTTTTTAGTTTTGGTCGAAAATCATGGCATCCAAGACATAACTCCACAATTTTCACGTTTTTCCAATTTTTTCAAGAAAATTCAAGTCATCCAAGCCTTAAATACACGATTTTAAAGATTTTTCATTTTGTATAAAAAACTCATCTCATTGAACATCATGTATTTTATCATCCCTATTTCTTATCATCTCATCCATGATTCTATTATTTTCTTTTTTCTTTAAAGCTCATGTCATCCAAGCCTTAAATACACAATTTTAAAGATTTTTTCATTATGTGTAACAAAACTCATCTTATTAAAGCATCTTGTATTTTATCATCACTATTTTTGAATTTTGATATAAAATCAAGGCATCCAAGCCTTAACTCATCAATTTTCACGTTTTTCCATTTCTCTGCAAAAACTCAAGTCAACCAAGCCTTAAATGCACGATTTTCACGATTTTTTTATTTTGTATAAAAAATTCATTTCATCGAAGCAATTTGTATTTTATCATCCCTATTTTTGAATTTCGGTAGAAAATCAAGACATCCAAGACTTAACTCAACAATTTTCACATTTTTCCATTTTTTCTAAAAAACTCAAGTCATCCAAGCCTTAAATACACGATTTTCACGATTTTTCATTTTGTATAAAAAAACTCATCTCATCGAAGCATCTTATATTTTATCATACCTATTTTTTAAATTTGGTCGAAAATCAAGGCAACCAATAATTAAGTACAGAATTTTCACGTTTTTCCATTTTTTTACTAAAATCTCAAGTTATCCAAGCCTTAAATACATGATTTTGATTATTTTTCATTTCGTATAAAAAACTCATCTCATCGAAGCATATTCTATTTTATCATCCCTATTTTTGAATTTTGGTAGAAATCAAGGTATTCAAGCCTTAACTCCACAATTTTCTAGTTTTTTCATTTTTTCTGAAAAACTCAAGTCATCCAATGCTTAAATACGGATTTTCACGATTTTTTTATTTTTTATAAAAAAATCATCTCATCGAAGCATCTTGTATTTTATCATCCCTAATTTTTGAATTTTGGTAGAAAATCAAGGCATCCAAGCCTTTGAGTGCACAATTTTCACATTTTTCCTTTTTTTTTGGAAAATTCAAGTCATCCAAGCCCAAAATACACAATTTTCATGAATTTGTTATTTTATGTAAAAATCTCATCTCATTGAAGCAAGTTGTATTTTTATCCCTATTTTTGAATTTTGGTCTAAAATTATGGCATCGAAACCTTTGTTACGCAATTTTCTATTATTTTCCTTTTTTCTGTAATAGTCATGTCATCCAAGCCTTAATTACACAATTTTTTAGATTTTTCCATTATGTGTAAAAAAACTCATCTAATTGAAGCATCTTGTATTTTATCATCCCTAATTTTTAATTTTAGTCGAAAATCAAGGCATTCAAGTCTTAAGTTCACAATTTTCACGTTTTTCCAATTTTTCTGGAACACTCAAGTCATCCAAGTCTTGAATACACGATTTTCATGATTTTTTTCATTTCGTATAAAACACTCATCCCATCTAAGTATCTTGAATTTTATCATTTCTAGTGTTTCAAAAATATTGAATGTGTAAGCATTAATGCATTATAATTGCATTGATGCGAGGAATATGTTTTTTTTTAATTCTCTCATGATCTAATAAAAAAATGGAAAACTAAACAACCAGCTAAGACAAAATTTCGATGATAAAATTCAAGACTATGTTGGGTTGTAAATAAATGGATCCACCACCCACTACATGAATTGAACCATTATTTAGGATTGTAGCAGGTCGGGTTGGGTTGAGCTTTGATGAGGTCTAGCACCCAACCCAACCAAAATAAGTTGGGTTGGTTTGTTCTCAATTTGAATGTTAAAACCGACCCAACCCAACCCATGACACTACTACAGAATTGCAAAAAAGTAGTCGGATATTAATCCCGGTTTCGTTTCGAAACTGGGATTAATAGACAAACGATAGTTAAAAAATACCATGAATTTATTGGTCCCGGTTATAAAAAACATGGAACCGGGATCAATGTTATATCATATATAATTTTTTTAAAAAAAATTAAAAATCACACGAACCTTATTTATTCCGTTGTTTTACTTCAACTGGGATGAATAATAAAAACACGGAATCGAGATCAATATTTTAACTTAAATAATTTTTTTTTTTTAAAAATTAAAAATTCCACAAACATTATTTATCCCATCATTTTATTTCAACTGGGATGAATAAATTGCTTATTTTGGTGCCAAAACCTAGTTTCCCTTCTTCTTCCCTACGAGAGTCGCCGCCCCCCATCCCTTCTTGTCTCCGTCGACCCCCGTTCACGTCGCCGCCACCAAGCCGCCGCTTGCCGTCCTCACCATCAACCTTCGTCTCTTTTCCTCGTGGCTCTCTCTCCTCCGTCTCTTGCGCCACCAAACACCCTTGCCATAACCACAGAGCCACACATCCCTTGCTCTCTCCTTTAATCGCGAACCCAACCAGCACCGCGCCGTCGCCTCCCTCCAGTCACAGATCTGTCGTTTGCTGCCGGTGTTGGAACGTAACCGCCGCCACCGGGACCAGAAGCCAGTGCCGCCCTCGATCTCTTCTTCTTCCTCGCGATTCGTCACACCATAGACAGAGCTCGCGAATCGTCCTTCTCCCTTGTGCCGCCGATCTCGCGCCGCCGTTCCTCCCTGGTTCGTGTGTCACTGCCATCACCTGAAGTTCGTGGTGTTGGTCTCTGAAGATTATGATGAGGTTGATCTTTGAAGTTTCTTCGCTTGCATCTCATTTTTTAGTGTTGTTCACACTTTCTAAGAAGGATGCAGAACTGGCTGCAGTTAATGACAATGAGCAACTCAAAGCTCTTGAAGAAGCTATAAAAGTACATGCTTATCATAGTTTTATGTTAAAAACATTGTTTGCTTAGTGAAGATATATCATTCACCAATCAAATTTTTGATTTTCTACAAGAGGCTGAAAATGAAATATCATCAATAACAGAAGAAAGGGATAGAGTTCTTCATGATCTTCAATCCACTATGGCTAATCATGAGAAAGAACTTGCAGAGAGGTACCATTATTATTGATAAATCTTAATGGGCTTGTTACCTTATACATCACTTTATATTTGAATATAGTTGGAAGCAAAAGATGAATCACAAGTAACTGATGTTGTGAAAATCTGGCTTTCTCATTGATTTGTGCTATGGTTGGCTGGCTAATATTGGATATACAATAGTTACTTTTTTTGTTGTTTAAGGTGTAGCACCAGCAACCCTCTCATTTTATGAATTTCAGAGACATGGCCCTTGAAAATGCTAAACAGCAGATAAGGAGCTTAGAGACAAGGCTTGACTCAGCAAATGCCCAGCACCTAAAAGAGAAAGAAGAATGGGGACTAAGCCTTCAAAATGTAGAAGAAACCTGGCGAAGTACTACACTCTGCTGCTTGGTTAATTAGTTGATTATGCCTTATATTCTTTGATTCCCTTATCTCTACGATTTTGGCATTAGAAGGTTAACTTAATTGAAATTTATAGTCAGATGTGAGGCAATGAAGGCCGAAAATGAAGCAACCACTGCACAAGATATACAAAAGGAATCGGAAGAGCTCAAAGAGCTCAGAAAACGATATAAAAAATTGAAGGTAGTCTGCAAGTTGTTAAAACTGTGTTTGGATTATTCCCTGCCCTCCTTATCATTGATTTCCCCCCTTTTATGCTTACTAAATCTGTAACTTGTAGGAAGAGCATGCTTCTTTTCATGATCTTGCTGATAGAATAATTGAGGAGAAAGACAATGAAATATCCAGACTTTTAGATGATAATAAGAATCTTCGGCAGTCTCTTCAATCAAGATCACAGGTTTGTTTTTCATCTGCTTTCAGTGTTATAAGAAACTGAGACTTTGGTACTATACTTAACATTTCCTTCAATATTTTCGACTTATTTTATATATATATATAGTTGCTTAGCTATGTCCCATGCAGATGAAGTGATAGTTTAGTTTAGTGCTGCAGGTGTAATGTAGTTATGCAATCTCGGAGTATGCTTGGAAAGTTCATTCAGTCATCACCGTTTTCTGCAAGACTCTGGTATTAAGTAGTTTGATTTCTTTTTCTAGCAATTAATTTGCAACTTAGAGTTTTAAATATTGTTGAAATATATTTTTTCATTTTTGTTATCTCTGTTTGTCAGGGTATTGCTTCTTGTCTCAAGCTTACGTAAAAAGTTTGCTGGTATCTTATCTGACAAGGAGATTTTGGGATCACAATACGTAATCTACTTCCTTTTGGTTCAATGAGTTCTAATTTTGCTGAAGCTTTATGTTCTTTTCCAATTCTGATGGGCTATTGTTGCAAGGTTTTACCAGAAAGAAGGCCTACCTCAGATGTATGCTAGTTCACTGTTACCACCATCAGTGTTTCAAATTGAGGTATTGTAATAAATAGATTGTTAGAAGACTTCACTGGAACCAATTTTTATACGTTAATTTGGTTATTAATTATTATGCTTTCCTTTACCAGCATGGTGCCTTCATGGGGCTATGTAGGCATGACTTGAATGCCTGCGGTAGAGAACCGCATTGTGATTTCCTGAAACCGGTATTTTCCTTGAATGTTTCTTTCTTTCTTTTTTTTTTGAAAGTTCCTTGAATACTTTATAATCATTGTGTCTGATATGGTCAGCAGAAATACAATCTTTTTTTTCACCCGGAGGGGGAAAAGATATAGTCATTTTTGTTTTTCTTGCTGAAAGTGTTTGTTAGTTGTTACTAGATACAAATTAATATATCTATGTTATTACAGATAATACCTATGTCTATCCTCCTCTATCACTGTATAGATACCCTGCTGAGAAAGCTAAAGTTGGAAAATCACTCTGAGGTGTTGCTTGTTCGCAGCCATTCCAAACTTTTATCTTGTTAAGCAAGATATGATGGTATATCAGTTAGGAGGATCATTTCAAGTGAAGATGTAGGCGTTGCTTTGATTGGCTATCTGAAGGTTATTAGTTTGATTTATCTTTTATTTCAATATTTGCAAATATGCTGCATTTGCAATGGTTGTATTACTTCTGCTTTATTCAAATTTATGTGACCTATTTTAGATTTCTTTGATCTTTTAAAGATGGAGACAACTCATATTTTTGACAAAACCTCTGATTTATTGGCATATCTACTGATATTAGAGTCCTCAAGATTTTTTTTGCTTTGAATATTCAGCTTAATCCATCAACTAGATATAAGTGTTATAAGAATGCAGCCTTGTGGTCTTGTACTCTTGTCTATGTCTTTTTTATTAGTTTAAATTATATTTACTTGTCTATTGTCTCGGAAGAAAATATATCAACACAATTCTAATTCCATTTTCTATTAAATTGTATAGTATTTTGAAGATTGTCAGTACACCTACTATTCCGATGAATTGCTGAATGAAGTCGAGGATGAATGGGCAACATATGTTCTTTTACGAGTTACCTTAGCTTAGTTTTGAATTTAGGACACCATATATATTTTTGAATGTGACTATGTAGCATCTATATGATCGAACTTGTTTAGACTTTTGTATGTATGGAGCCATTTGGTTTGGGAGTTATCTATCTTAAATGTGTATTGACATTTACGTTTCTAATGTATATAATTATGACATTTATTTGTTGCGAAAAAAAATGTTGACAATTTATTTAAATATATGGATATAGCAAATATTATAAATTTAAAAAAAAATATATATTCACTAAAGATCCCGGTTCATTTTAAAAAATTCAACAGTGATCATACATACTAAAGATCCCGGTTCGTTTTAAAAAACTCACCAGTGATCATATGTATTAAAGATCTCGGTTCATTATTAAAAATCAACAGTGATCATATATACTATTGATTCCGGTTCCTTGTTTTTTTTATTGATCCCGGTTCCGTGTTTTCTAAAACACCTGAGATCACAAGTATCAGACATGTTATACCAGGTGATACAATCCCAGTTCGGAACCGGGATCAATATGCATGCGGAACAGGGATCTTTTAGCATTTTTGTTGTAGTGTGAACATTCGGGTTGGGTTGGGTTGGGTAATTGGGTTTATGTATTTTTATTTTTTTTAAAAATAAAAAATAAAAGAATTTAAGTAAATATAAAAATAAAATTAAAAATAAAACAAAAATCATATAAATAAGTAATTAAATATTACCCAAATCAATCAAATTACATAATTATGAACCATATTATCCTTAAATTATACAATTACACAATTTTGCATTAAGTTATGATAAATTAAGCATAAAATATATTAGAAATAAATAAATAAATAAAATATATTTATATTAGTGGGTTGGGTTGAGTTAATCGGTTTTTAAAATAATAAACTCGTGATCCAACTCATACTTAATTGGGTTACAAAATAAAAAACGAGTAATATGTCAGATTAGTCCCTGACTTTGTAGGTGTAGGTCAAGTTAGTCCCTAACTTTATCGAAATAGCAATTTAGTCCCTGAGATAGGAGAACGTCGATCAAGTTAGTCCCTGCCGTCACTATCGCATGGATGTATTTGCTTTAAAATGGGATAAAGATAGAGACGTATGTGAATTAAAATGAAATCTCAGGGACTAAATTGCTATTTCGATAAAGTCAGGGACTAACTTGACTGATGCTTACAAAGTCAAAGACTAATTTGACATATTACCAATCCGACCCATTAAACCGTCCCAATCCGTCAAATATGCGTTGGGTTGGGTTGGGTTGAGTTTATCGGGTTCACGGGGCGATTTTGACCCACTTACACCCCTAATTATTGATACATGCATACAACATATGGCTGCATTGAACCATTTTATTTATGCTTTCTTTATTTTTTGTCTATACTCTTTGGACAGTACCACAGATGTCCGCAAGAGCACCCTTAATATCAGGCAACCCTTGAGACTAATCCTGCACGATGTCGTGTTCCTACGCCTCTCCCAGTTGGGTGTGTTAACTGGAATCGAATATGAGACTTCTCAGTCTCAGGTCCATTCACAAGTTCTCAAGTTGGCAGGATCGCACCACTTGAGCCAATCTTAACCACTTCCGGTTCAGGAATTGGAGTAAAACACCTACTCCTCATTTGCCTGAAGCGTGCCAAGTAGTCATCGATCGGCTCTCCAGTGAACCTTTTCACACTTAACAAATCTGTCAAGGCAACTCTCAATTCGCCTCTATAGAATTGTTCGTGAAAAGTCCTTTCCAATTGGGTCCAAGCGTGAATAGAATTCGATCGCAAAGTTGAGAACCAAGAAAAAGCATTTCTTGTCAAAGAACTAGGGAATAGCCGCATTCTGATAGCTTCATCAGCGGCTAAATCACCCAATTCAATAGTATATCGAGTGATGTGTTCGACGATAGATTCTCCCGCTTCACCGGCGAACTTCGACAGTTTTGGTATCTTTGTTCCCCTTGGGATTTCTGTTAACTGTACCCATTCTGGAAAGGGTGAATTGAAACCTGGCTGATTAGCCATGCCAACATTGAACCCGATCCGACTTAGTGCTTGTTCGACTATCCTGTTGACATCATCAGGTTCGACTCGCGTTTCTCTTCCCTGTCGAAGCAAATGTCGAGCCAGATTTTGCCTCGCTATTGCTGCCTGAAGGTCTTCCCCTCTCTGCATGAATGCGACTTGCGTCGGATTCTGAACAGGTTGAGGTGCCTCAACATTTGGGTGAAAAACTACTTGTTGATTCTCCAGCATTGCATGACCTGCACTAAAAGTTGGGTTAGTATGAACATGATCCCACTTTGTAGGGGCTCTACTATCTTGTTGTGGTGACGACACTTGAGCAGTGTGTCGTACTTCTTGGCCATTTGGGTAACTTTGTACCAAGATTGGCCTTGGTAGATTTCTATCTACGGGTGGAGTATTGACGGACTCACTATGCTCATTGTCGTCGACACCTAAGACTTGATTCAATCTTTTCATGTATTGTGCAATTTTCCCACAAGTCTCATTTGTCACTAACATCGCTGGGTTGATAAGCGAACCCAACTGAGCCGTCAATTGATCAACCAGTTGCACATTAGCCTCTTCGATTTGTTGACGGATATGTGTAACGGGGTTGATAGGCATGTATCTTGAACCGTTACTCGTACCAGCCATGTCCGTAGCAGAACGCATGAAAGTCATGTTAGTGGCCCCCGTCGTCGCATTCGTACTGCCCACTGAACTACTCAAAGGCCATGTCAACGTTGATCCTGGGACAAAACCAGGTGGCAAACCGTAGGGAGGGACTTGTCCCCCGCTATTGGAACTGCTACCAAAAGTAAATCCACTGGTGAGGTTTCCCCCATTTGGGCCATTATTTGGCCGTTGAATTGTGGTTACGACAGTCGATTCCACGGCGGAACCGCTACCTCCGGTCATTTGAGGAGCACTTGTCGAAAGACTAGGTGTAATAATCTCTGAAATAACGGTGGTCTGTTGACCACCTTGACTTGTAACAACCATTGACGATGAAGATGGCAAAGTTATGCCACTTCTCAAACGCATGCAAACGAGCACAAGTTACTCTGAACCTGTCCCACCGGGCGTGCCAATTTTGTTTGTGGGATTTTCGTCCGACGCCTGCCGAACTGACGGTTGTGTGTGGGGAGTGGGTAACGACAGGTTAAATGGTAATCTTGTGAAAGGAACTTGACCGTATTTTTGGTTATTTTTGGGTATTTGAACTCGAGCGAACGTAAAACCGACACCAAGAACGCAATGCGGCAGAAACTTAACAATGCAGCAAAGTAAATGGCAGGAATCGTAAAGGAAAGCGATTAAATTGTGCGGTAAAGTAAATTGCAGGTAATGTAAAGTGCATGGAAACGTAAAGATTGCATTGAAATTAAATGGGTGGAAGGCTGAGGTTCTTTACAATGGCGTTTCTCCGTTTGTCTGCTCCGGTGAGACGTTTAGGATTTTAGCCTGATGTGTTAACCTAGCAACCGACCCCGATTACAAACTAAGGACTTCCTATTTATAGGAATCCGAAAACTATTTACAACCTACTCGCACGTTCTGCATAACCGCAGAACCCACGTTTTTGATAACTACCCACTACGCTATCCCCCACGATGTAACTACCCACGTCGTGGTTTGGGCTTAGTGGATGCTTCTTGTCGACTCGTGGTGACATCTTTGCTAAAAACCGCTTCGACTGACATCTTCCTTCGACAACAACCTTTGACTCTTGTCTAAGTCTCTTTGTTGTTCGAAGTATTGGCGTTGTTGTGCTCCGGCCTCTTGGTTTTGAGATGTCATCCGACATCAAGCTCCTTTCGACAGACGGGGCTATCGCTGAAATAAGCCTTCGACCCGCTGTCGGCCTTAGACATATTCGATCGATATTGGTGACATGTAATTCAACGAAACACTGTTTCACCAGCATTCAATCGAAAAACATGCCCCCGACACTTCTACTGGAATGTCGTCGAAGGGCTTTTTTCCTTTAACTCTTTAATAGGAAAGGCAGTCTTGGTCGATCCTAGCAGGACACAAACCTTGACCTATGGGATTACAGAGACCCTTCCAATGGTTATTTATCAAGTTAAGTGTTTCCTCCAATTCGTAGTCCTTAACATTAACTCAAACCACTGAAAATGGAATCTATGCAATCCCACATGTTTATCCTTTCACTATTCAAGAGGATAAAGGTGGTATTCGGGGAAGACATCCCTTCATTTTCCTGTCCTCACCCGAATACCTTAATCCCACATGTTTATCCTTTGGTGCACTCGTGTTTATGTGGAATGTGAATCGCTTTTCCTCTTTCCAGAAATCATGAAGGCATTTTTTAAATTTCTCCATTGTAACTCGTGGCTTTTCTTGGCAAAAACTGAGGATTTTATAGCCACAAGTAGCATTAAATGCCTCCATAATTACTTCGCCGTTCCCAATGCTGATTAGACGTTTCTGTCTCCTCTTTTCTCGTACCACCATCCTTTCGACACAGACCTCTTGTTTCCGCCTCTTCCTTTTGTCGACACACGTTCACGTCCGTTGAGATCACTTTTAAGTCATGTCACTTAAGTACACCTCCCTCGACATCACTTATGTTGTCGACACAATATCCTTTTGTCGAAATCTTCCCTATGTCGAACTGTACGTACACCTCCTTCGAAGTCACTTTTAAACAAAACGTTTAAGTACACTTCCGTCGACGTCACTTATACATCCGACATTTACAACCTTTTGTCGATTTCGATTTCCCGTTAACAGAGGCCCCCCAAGTTTTGGTGTGCGACGCATCTTTTCGGAGGATACCAAAAGTTGTATCTTTTCGAAATATCCTTTCATCATTAGGATTCTGGAACGGCGAGTTTATCTTTTTGAACTGACGCTTTATATTGGACCATTGTGTTGGTCTTTACACGTCTTTTCACTTCTTATTTAAACTTGATCACTAAACATTATCCCCCTTTTTATCTTTTCCTGTTTACCACTGCATCCTCTCTTTCTGATTCGAAAACCTTTTTCTTCTTTCAAAACCCTAACTTCGACATGGCAATCCAAGGTGTTCATGATCCCGAAATTGATTTGGAAGTCCCATACCACGAACGCAGTCTGATCATCCCAGCGACTTCCTTTATCCCTACTGATGGTGTACGTGTTAATCCTTCTCCTGCTTTTCTGGGCCCTTTAATGACTGTAGCAGAATCTCGTGATCCTGTTATGAGCGTCAACTTTCCACTCTCCCATCCTGATTTGCTCCGTCCCGTGGCTACACTCAACCCCGTTTACACTTGCCACTTCGACAAAGAACACTCCCGTAGAGTTCTTAGGAATGTGAAGCCGTTCCCCAAGTTTATCGAGTGGTATGATAGGCTTCGGCCTCACAAGAGGGAATCTTGGAAAAGGGCTGGTTTCGAAGACCTTCTCATTCTGACAACTTGCAACCTTCATTACGACGATGGACTCTTTGGCGCTGCATGCTACTTCTGGTGCCGTCGAAACTGGAAGAGAATGGAGCTAAAATTCGAGAGCTGAAGGAAGAGTTAGCGCGTCGGAAACAAGATCAACTGGACCTGACCCAATACTTGGAATCTGTCAAAACCAACCGTCAAGAATTGGCTGCCAAAGTCGACGCTTTGGTGGCGCCTTATTAGCAGATCACGGACGCTTTGGGCACTTATCTTCAAGGATATAGGGCTAGAATCCGACGCAGAGATGCTTTCGCCATGGAATGGCACTCGTTTGGCAATCTTTTTGGATGAATTTATTTTTGTATTTGCTTCTTGTATTTTATTTCCTTTTGTATGGATTCTGCAATTCTTGAATTAATGCATTTTCACTTCTGTCATTGTCGGCTTATATTTTTTCAAATACTTGCCGTTAATTGCTTTAATCTTTTTTCCCGTTTCGACATCGACTAACTCGTATGCATTGCCCGAATAAGCTCTTAATACTTTAAATGGTCCTTCCCATTTTGGTGACCACTTGCCGTATTCATTTGAATGCTTGTCGATAGGTAAGATTACTTTCCATACTAATTCATCCGGTAAAAACGACTTGAACTTAACTTTGGCGTCGTAATATCTAGCAATCTTTTCCTTCTGTCGTATGATATTTTCTAACGCCAACAGTCTTTCATCGTGCACCTCGTTTAACTCGTCGAACATGGCATTCCAATAGTCATTCGTAGGCATTTCATGTTGCCTTTGAAATCGTATGGATTCCAAATTGATTTCGACTGGTAACATGGCCTCGTGGCCATATGTTAGCATATAGGGAGTCGAACCCGTTGCTTCATTTGGGGAATTCCGAATTGTCCACAACGCTGGAGTAAGTGCTTCGTGCCAATTTCGTGGTTTGCTCTTAATTTGCTTCTTGATGATGTTAATAATCCACTTGTTGGCTGCTTCCGCTTGTCCATTGGCCTGTGCATAATAAGGTGTTGAAGTTAGTAACTTGATTCTTCTTGATGCCAAATAACCCTTCAATTTGCTTCCCAAGAAAATAGATGCTTGATCTGTAGTAATGGTCTCGGGGATTCCAAATCGACAGACGATATGGTCTTCAATGAAATCAATTACTTGCTCTTGTTCAACCTTCACCAAAGGTATAGCTTCTACCCATTTGGTAAAATAGTCAACACCCACTAATATTCTTGAATGGCCTTTAGAAGAATAAGGGACAATTTCTCCAATCACATATAGTGCTCATCCTCTAAAAGGCCAAGGTTTGATAATCGAGTCCAATTCCCCTGCTAGGACGTTTTGAATGTAACCATGTTTTTGGCATTCTTCACACGACTTTGCAAAGTTCATGCAATCGGATATTAACGTAGGCCAAAAGACTCTTTGCCTCCTGAGTATCCATTTCATCTTCTCTCCTGCTTGGTGTGCTCCACATATTCCTTCATGGACTTCCGCCAAGGCTATGAAAGTGTCTTCCTTGTCAAGGCATACCTCCAAATTGTCGTCGACTGATTTGTGGTACAAGTCACCTCCTAGTAACGTGAACTTGGTCGCTTTCAATTTCAACTTTCGTTCGACGTCGAGGGATGGATTCGCCAAGTACTCTGCTATGGGTTTCCTCCAATCATCTTCATATGCTAGTGCGTTCACCATTATTTCTCTCTCATGAGGGGGGTATAACATTTCTCCGATCCGTGTCGCTTTGTCCAAAGTCTTCTTTGATATACGGTATCTAGATGCAATTTGGGCCAAATGGTTGGCCTTTTGATTATGACACATGTATACATGTTTGACTGAAACATCGTCGAATTGGCGCATCATCTTTCGTGCCATATTACGATATTTAGCCAACTTTGGACTTAAACACTTGTATTCGTCAACCAATTGTTTAATAACTAACTGAGAATCTCCTTTGATAGCCACATTTTTGGCTTTTAAAAAGATTAATATTTCAAGGCCGATTAAAATAGCCTCGTACTCAGCTTCGTTATTCGAACATTGATATTTAAGGTTGAACATAAATTCCGTAGGAATTCCTTTAGGGGATATGAGTAGTATTCCAACTCCTGCCCCTTTCTTATGTGATGATCCATCAAAATACATCACCCAAGGCCTTAAGCCGACAAAATTAACAGACAAAGCCGTGTCTAAACACGGGTTATCCGCCAAAAAATCGGCTACCACTTGGCCTTTGACGGCTTTTAATGGTACATATTGAAGTGAAAATTTAGTTAACGCTAATGTCCATTTACCAATCCTGCCATGTATGATTGGCTTGGATAGCATGTACTTAATAACGTCAGACTTCGACAAAACTAAAACATGGAAACTTTTCATATAATGTTTAAGTTTTGTACAAGAGAAATAGAGTGCTAAACATAATTTTTCTATTGCACTATACCGTGTTTCGGCATCATTCAACACTCTACTCAAATAAAATACAGCCCTTTCTACACCATTTTCATTTTCTTGAGCTAACATACTTCCTATAGTGTAATCAGAGGCTGATATATACAATTTTAAAGGAAAACCTGGCTGAGGCGGCATCATGACTGGTGGTGTTGATAAATATGTCTTCAAGTCATCAAACGCCGCTTGTTGTTCCGGTCTCCATTTAAAATCTTCGTCTCGTTTCAACTTCACGAGAGGTGCAAAGGCTCTAGTTCTTCCCGACAAATTTGATATGAACCTTCTCAAATAATTAACCTTGCCAAGGAATGACTGAACCTCTTTCTTATTTGTCGGAGGAGATGCTTCTATGATTGCTTTGGCCTTATTCTTGTCGACCTCAATGCCGTTTCTGTGGACGAGAAACCCCAAAAACTGACCAGCAGTGACTCCAAAGGTGCATTTGATTGGATTCATCCTCAGTTTGTGCTTTCTCATTCTAGCGAATGCCTTTTCCAGGCTTTCCAAATGCTCCTCTTGAGTATCTGACTTGATCACCACGTCATCGATGTATACCTCCAAGAACTTGCCAATCATATCGTGAAAAATCAGGTTCATTGCCCTTTGATATGTTGCTCCTGCATTCTTGAGTCCAAACGGCATCATTACCCATTCAAAGGTTCCTATTGCTCCTGGACATCTGAACGCCGTCTTCGACACGTCTCCTTCGGCAATAAAAATCTGATTGTAACCTGAAAAAGCATCCAACAAAATCATTACCTTGTGACAAGACGCTGAGTCCACCAGCATGTCAGCTATCGGCATTGGGTATTCGTCTTTTGGTGTGGCACTATTCAGATCCCTGAAATCGACACAAAGTCGCATTTTTCCATTCTTCTTCACCACAGGGACTATATTTGCCATCCATTCGACATACCTTGCCGTTCTGATGAACTTGGCTTTCAGCAGTCTTTCAATCTCATCTTTAATTTTGAGAACTACATCAGGTGCGAACCGTCGAACTGCTTGTTTGATTGGCTTGTGATCAGGCCGTAAAGTCAGCCTATGTTCGACTAATTCTCTGTCGAGTCCTGGCATGTCCTCGTACTCCCAAGCAAAACAATCTTGGTTCTCCTCAATGAGATTAATGAGTTTCTGTCGGAATTCCTCCTTTAACAACGCACTTACATAAATTGGTTTCGGCTTTTCAACCGTTCCCAAATTAACCTCATCTCTAGGATCCTCACTGATGAATCGAACTTCCTCATCTGTCCATCCTCTTTCGAATCCCAAAGGGCTATCATCTACGATACAATCCTGGAATGCACCTGTCTGAATAGTGCATTGCATTCTGTCGGCCACATAGGCCGACAATCTTTCTAACTGTCGATCAACCATTGGTGCTGGTCGAAGGCCGCTGCTCAACGGCCTTGTCCATTTCGACAATTGCAACCCCATAGTTCTCCATTAAGCATTTACCTACTATGGGTTTCTGAAAGTTTTCCGCATCAAGTCGAATCGGCTTAATGCTGGGATTGTACACTTTGAAGTCCACATGCATCTGTTGCATGTAGCATGGGCTGTCATCTGCTGGAATCACCTCCACCTTATTTTCCTGATTCCACAGAACTAACTTCTGATGGGCCGTTGACGGTACGGCCCCCACAGCATGGATCCAATCCCTTCCTAGCAACAGATTGTAACTAGCCTTAGATGGGACTACTACAAACAAAATATCTCTTACCACTGATCCCACCTCGACTTTCAGCATCGTCACACCATGTGACTGAGCAATTTTTCCAGTAAAACCAACCACAACTACGTTTGTCGGAATTAAGTCCGACTCCGCTTTTCCCATTCTTTTGAACACATTCCAAGGCAAAACATTAACGGCGGCCCCTCCATCTACCAATACTCGATTTAAAGGCTTCCCGTCAACAATGGCCTTAATATGTAAAGGCCTTAAGTGTTCTCTTTTATTCTCCTCCAATGGTTTAAATTGACCAATGTGACCAATGTCGACCTCCAAATGAAGCTGATCTAAAAGGAAAAGACATTCGGGGAGGCCTGGTACTTCATCACTGAGATATGAATCATCAGAATCATCACTCATATTCCCTTCTTCATGTGCATGGTCTCCAGGCATGTCGAAAGGCAAACCGACATTGTTGATTGAGAGACTTCCAATCTTCCTACTTTGAGCATCTACCATGTCTTGATCATTGACAATGATATCCAAGCTATCTTCAGAGTCCCCCTCATATGATTCACTCATCTGATTTGATCCTTCGGACTTCTTTACCCATTTCTGCTTCAGTTTGCCTCCTTGTCGATTTTGAGCCGTTTTCGGCTTCATACTTGCAACGAGGCATCCTTGATCATTTGAGGGTAATTCGTCAATATTGACTCCTTCCGCTTCTGCCTTTCGGGTCCTCTGAAGCCTCCTTTTTTGAGTACGTGTTAAACCTTGGTAAATCGACCCAGATGTCGATTCTGACTGTGCCTTTCTCTGCATGACTCGATCGTATGCACCTGGCCTTGAAGGGTGTCTTCCATAAATCCTTCGACTAGACAAAGGTCTTCGAGCCTCCCGAGCCAATTCCCGTCGGATGTTTTCTCGTTCCTGGACCCTGGCTCGTATCTTCTTCCTCAAGTCTTCTCTTTTGGATCCACTTCCTTTCTGTGTTGCAGTCTTTCGGTCATAGATCACTTGGCATCTTGGACAGATTTGAACGTCGCCGTTTCGTTTCCTCCTACAGAAATGTAGGAGTGATTCTCCGTCTTCGGGAAACACTTCGGCGTCGTAAGCCAATGAAAGAGTGCTAACAGAAAATACTCCTTAGGCTCCGACTTCATTAACTTCCTTTTGGAAAGGATCAGTGTCGATCTTCATATCCTTTGCTACGAACTTCAGTTTTCCCTTGTCAATTCCTTGTTGAATTAAGTCCCTGAAAGCAAAGCAATCATTGGTATCATGAGTGAAATTGTTATGATATTTGCAATACTTTCTGCCTCTTAATTCTTCTTTTTTCAACAACTTATGACCTTCTGGCAATTTAATTTGTTTATCCTTTAACAATGAGTCGAAAACTTGTTCAGTTTTGGAAACGTCGAAAGTGTATGTTTTCTTATACAAATTTTCGCTAACGGGTTTAGACGGTCGTAAGGCAGAACATGAGTAAGGTTTTTCATTCCCTAACTCTATCACGTTAACCTCTGAACCACCGTCACAAAATTCTCCGTCAGAAGGTTGAGAATCGACATAATGAATGCGTTCCCTTTTTGGAACTTTAAGATCTTTCCCTTTCGTTTTTTCGTTTCTTAGATTTTCAATCTGTCGAACGCAAGCGGCTAATTGTGCCAAATCTAAAAGATGTTGGGTAACTAATTTCTTACGGATATGATATTCTAAACCCGACACAGCCATCTTAACCACTTCCGGTTCAGGAATTGGAGTAAAACACCTACTCCTCATTTGCCTGAAGCGTGCCAAGTAGTCATCGATCGGCTCTTCAGTGAACCTTTTCACACTTAACAAATCTGTCAAGGCAACTCTCAATTCGCCTCTATAGAATTGTTCGTGAAAAGTCCTTTCCAATTGGGTCCAAGCGTGAATAGAATTCGATCTCAAAGTTGAGAACCAAGAAAAAGCATTTCTTGTCAAAGAACTAGGGAATAGTCGCATTCTGATAGCTTCATCAGCGGCTAAATCACCCAATTCAATAGTATATCGAGTGATGTGTTCGACGGTAGATTCTCCCGCTTCACCGGCGAACTTCTACAGTTTTGGTATCTTTGTTCCCCTTGGGATTTCTGTTAACTGTACCCATTCTGGAAAGGGTGAATTGAAACCTGGCTGATTAGCCATGCCAACATTGAACCCGATCCGACTTAGTGCTTGTTCGTCTATCCTGTTGACATCATCAGGTTCGACTCGCGTTTCTCTTCCCTGTCGAAGCAAATGTCGAGCCAGATTTTGCCTCGCTATTGCTGCCTGAAGGTCTTCCCCTCTCTGCATGAATGCGACTTGCGTCGGATTCTGAACAGGTTGAGGTGCCTCAACATTTGGGTGAAAAACTACTTGTTGATTCTCCGGCATTGCATGACCTGCACTAAAAGTTGGGTTAGTATGAACATGATCCCACTTTGTAGGGGCTCTACTATCTTGTTGTGGTGACGACACTTGAGCAGTGTGTCGTACTTCTTGGCCATTTGGGTAACTTTGTACCAAGATTGGCCTTGGTAGATTTCTATCTACGGGTGGAGTATTGACGGACTCACTATGCTCATTGTCGTCGACACCTAAGACTTGATTCAATCTTTTCATGTATTGTGCAATTTTCCCACAAGTCTCATTTGTCACTAACATCGCTGGGTTGATAAGCGAACCCAACTGAGCCGTCAATTGATCAACCAGTTGCACATTAGCCTCTTCGATTTGTTGACGGATATGTGTAACGGGGTTGATAGGCATGTATCTTGAACCGTTACTCGTACCAGCCATGTCCGTAGCAGAACGCATGAAAGTCATGTTAGTGGCCCCCGTCGTCGCATTCGTACTGCCCACTGAACTACTCAAAGGCCATGTCAACGTTGATCCTGGGACAAAACCAGGTGGCAAACCGTAGGGAGGGACTTGTCCCCCGCTATTGGAACTGCTACCAAAAGTAAATCCACTGGTGAGGTTTCCCCCATTTGGGCCATTATTTGGCCGTTGAATTGTGGTTACGACAGTCGATTCCACGGCGGAACCGCTACCTCCGGTCATTTGAGGAGCACTTGTCGAAAGACTAGGTGTAATAATCTCTGAAATAACGGTGGTCTGTTGACCACCTTGACTTGTAACAACCATTGACGATGAAGATGGCAAAGTTATGCCACTTCTCAAACGCATGCAAACGAGCACAAGTTACTCTGAACCTGTCCCACCGGGCGTGCCAATTTTGTTTGTGGGATTTTCGTCCAACGCCTGCCGAACTGACGGTTGTGTGTGGGGAGTGGGTAACGACAGGTTAAATGGTAATCTTGTGAAAGGAACTTGACCGTATTTTTGGTTATTTTTGGGTATTTGAACTCGAGCGAACGTAAAACCGACACCAAGAACGCGATGCGGCAGAAACTTAACAGTGCAGCAAAGTAAATGGCAGGAATCGTAAAGGAAAGCGATTAAATTGTGCGGTAAAGTAAATTGCAAGTAATGTAAAGTGCATGGAAACGTAAAGATTGCATTGAAATTAAATGGGTGGAAGGCTGAGGTTCTTTACAATGGCGTTTCTCCGTTTGTCTGCTCCGGTGAGACGTTTAGGATTTTAGCCTGATGTGTTAACCTAGCAACCGACCCCGATTACAAACTAAGGACTTCCTATTTATAGGAATCCGAAAACTATTTACAACCTACTCGCACGTTCTGCATAACCGCAGAACCCACGTTTTTGATAACTACCCACTACGCTATCCCCCACGATGTAACTACCCACGTCGTGGTTTGGGCTTAGTGGATGCTTCTTGTCGACTCGTGGTGACATCTTTGCTGAAAACCGCTTCGACTGACATCTTCCTTCGACAGCAACCTTTGACTCTTGTCTAAGTCTCTTTGTTGTTCGAAGTATTGGCGTTGTTGTGCTCCGGCCTCTTGGTTTTGAGATGTCATCCGACATCAAGCTCCTTTCGACAAACGGGGCTATCGCTGAAATAAGCCTTTGACCCGCTGTCGGCCTTAGACATATTCGATTGATATTGGTGACATGTAATTCAACTAAACATTGTTTCACCAGCATTCAATCGAAAAACATGCCCCCGACACTTCTACTGGAATGTCGTCGAAGGGCTTTTTTCCTTTAACTCTTTAATAGGAAAGGCAGTCTTGGTCGACCCTAGCAGGACACAAACCTTGACCTATGGGATTACAGAGACCCTTCCAATGGTTATATATCAAGTTAAGTGTTTCCTCCAATTCGTAGTCCTTAACATTAACTCAAACCACTGAAAATGGAATCTATGCAATCCCACATGTTTATCCTTTCACTATTCAAGAGGATAAAGGTGGTATTCGGGGAAGACATCCCTTCATTTTCCTGTCCTCACCCGAATACCTTAATCCCACATGTTTATCCTTTGGTGCACTCGTGTTTATGTGGAATGTGAATCGCTTTTCCTCTTTCCAGAAATCATGAAGGCATTTTTTAAATTTCTCCATTGTAACTCGTGGCTTTTCTTGGCAAAAACTGAGGATTTTATAGCCACAAGTAGCATTAAATGCCTCCATAATTACTTCGCCGTTCCCAATGCTGATTAGACGTTTCTGTCTCCTCTTTTCTCGTACCACCATCCTTTCGACACAGACCTCTTGTTTCCGCCTCTTCCTTTTGTCGACACACGTTCACGTCCGTTGAGATCACTTTTAAGTCATGCTACTTAAGTACACCTCCCTCGACATCACTTATGTTGTCGACACAATATCCTTTTGTCGAAATCTTCCCTATGTCGAACTGTACGTACACCTCATTCGAAGTCACTTTTAAACAAAACGTTTAAGTACACTTCCGTCGACGTCACTTATACATCCGACATTTACAACCTTTTGTCGATTTCGATTTCCCGTTAACAATCCTTATTCATATTTTTTTATTTTTAATTTTTTCCTTTTTTTTAATAATTAATTATTATAAAAAAATTATATTTTAGCTAAATTATCTTAAATTTTTACATTATTTAATAGTATTTTTATTCGTGTATTTTCATACTGTCCTATCTAGACATGAGATGGCTGCTATGCTACGCAATTTAATTAATATTACGATTTGACTAGATTACCCTCATGGCACCTCTTATTTCGTTCCACTGTCTCTGGCTTTTGGGTCAACCGAAAAGCTCCACCAACTTTCTCCACCAACTTTGCTTCATTCATATAAATTGCATCCCCCTTCTCCTCTCTCCCTATTCCAACTTCCATTTTTCCAATATCCACTCAATCCCAAAAAAAAAAGAAAAAGAAAAAAAGAAAATGACTTCCATTTCCAAAATCTCAACACCAAACCCGGCAGCTTCCTTGTCACAGTCGCTTCGCCTCAGATCTTCTTCACAAAAGTGCTTCTTTCTCGCTTTTCAACCTTCCTCCAATAACCTAACCAACCATCTCTCCACTTCCCTCAGAACCCTTCACCCTTGCCCCGTTCAAACCTCCCTGCGGTAACTTTTACATATTTTACCTTTTACTTTTACCTTCCGCCGGATCACGCTTATTTCCTTGATTCCTTCTTCTTCTTCTTATTTTTTTTGTGTCTATTAATTTTAACCCGATTTATTTATTTATTAGTATTAAAATTGAAAAGAAACGAAACTGCGATTGGATCATCGTAAGTATCGAAGAGTCTTCTTGTAAGGGCTTGTTTGGTTGGTTGAATGGTTGAAAGTAGTTGGTCGGTCAAAAACAAAAATACTACTCTGCTACGAGTTATTGTGTCTACCGTCTAGGGATCTGTTTGCAAAACTTGAGCTGCTGCTTGTAAATTTGGTTTCGGTTGAAACTTTGTCGAGGGACCTGGTTGCAAAACAGATTTATATTTTGGAAATGATTTATTTAGAATCAAAATGAATGCAAAGTATAATCAGGTTACAAGGTTTGAGTATGTCTCATTGTATTATGCGCCTTTATATTTTACGATTGTTGTGCTATGAAGCATGAATACTTCCTCCGTTTCATATGTGGTGTATTTTAAAGTTATGCACGAGTTTTAAGAAATGATTGAATGATGTAAGAATTTAGGGTATTTCGACTATAATTCCCTATATAATCATTATTGAAGAAAGATAAAATGGGGTATTTCGACTATAATTATGTATTGGGTTTGGTAAAACAACAATATATATGAAACCCGAGACAAAAATTCTATGAACACTACATATGAAATGAAGGGAATACTATTTTACTCCCTCCGGTCTTATATATAAGACATATTCTAGAAGCAATCTTTGGTCCTATATATAAGACATTTTGTATTTTCTATGCATCATTTATTGTTTTTTCTCTTTTTTGCCCTTATTAAATGCTTTGACTATTTATGTGTTTTTTGTTGTTCATTAATGAGTGTGAGTTTTTCAAGAAAAGTTGAGAAGGTGAAATTGTAATGTTACAATATATTCTCATAAAATTCATAAAACTAACTACTTTTCTTGGTCCGAGGAATATGGTTAAGTATGTCCTATATATAGGACCGGAGGGAGTACCATTTTGTTAATTTTTACTTTATTGAATATTTATGCTATTGTTGATGAAAATGTCATAGCAATTAGATAAATGTTAGCATTTTATTATACTATTTAGGATGATTCATGTCAACCTATGAATCATTATTTCGCTTGTTGAATTTAAATTTGAACTTTTATGTTAGTCTAATGTTAATTTTATATCTTGCATCATAGTCATGTTGCGTCTTATAATTTTAAAAGTTTTCCTGTATTCTTATGTCTGTGTCTTATCGTATATGTGCCTGTATCGTATTCGTAATTCCTAGTTTTTGTATTAGTTGTGTTACTAAGTACTCTTGTTTATAGGAATTTACACTTGTTTTCATATTAAAGACTATAGATGTAGTTTAAAAAAAAAATGTAATATATAGATATTATGAAATTCAATTTATGGATATATTAAGCCAAATAGATTCCATGGTGAAATGTGAACCCAAATCTAAAGTAACAAAATCTTTGATGTATACTCTCTAGAATTCTGTTATTATTTGATGAACGTGAGGCTTTGTTTGTTTGCCAAACAACAACTGTTTTATGAAGCAAATATCCATGGTGATGTCACTTTCTCTTACTGTGATTGTGTTCTTGCAGGGTTAGATGCTCCAAAACTGATGGAAATGGAAGTCCTGCAAAGAGGACCACACTTCATGATCTTTATGAGAAAGAAGGACAGAGTCCATGGTATGATAATCTCTGCCGACCTGTCACAGATCTGATTCCTCTTATTGAGAGCGGTGTCAGAGGTGTCACTAGCAACCCAGCGGTAATAATTTTTTGTTTTTCATTATTAATATCCATGTTTGTGGATATATTATCTGGCAATAATGTTGCAGAAATCAATACAGTTACATTTTCCCGACAATTGTTGCTTTATTTGTTATCAGATATTATCTAATTGGCTTTTTTATATATGTGATTGCAGATCTTTCAGAAAGCTATTTCAACTTCAAATGCTTACAATGATCAGTTCAGGTGCCGTCAATATCTTTTACTAACTGACTCTGAAATTTCTTCTTGGAAATGTGAACAGTGGCATGGTGGACTAAACCATGCAAACTGATCAATCTTGTTTATAGTTTGTATATTCAGTGATTCATCTGTGGCTGACACACTCTTCGTTAAGTATATTTAGCTTATAAGTACAGAAATATGGCTCTCCTTGGTTCCTATTTTTGATACAAGGGGCAGTTCTTTACCATCATAAGTATACTGTTGTGTTTTCTGCAGTGCTTATATTCTAGTGAGTCTAATGGGTATTGTGATTGCGGGGAAAAAAATTTAAAAAAGGAAAACCTGTTTTAGTCTTGTAGATATGCTATTCCGTGGTTTAGGCATAAAATTGTGATGGTGGAGGAAGGAGTAGAGATTCTAGTCATGATTCTAACAAGGAATAGAGATTAGAGATGGGTTCAGAGAAGAGCAAGTTAACACAGCCAAAGGCTGGTTCTCCTGGAGAAACTAAGCCAGGAAAAAGGAAAATTCTTCTTGATTCGGGTTTAATATTGATGTTTAATATCTGCCATACAAAGATCTGGCATACGAGGGTCTTTGGATTTCATGACCCTTCTAGCTTGGAACTCCAACTATTGCACCCTTCTAGCTTATGTGTCACTAGCTACTTGTTTTTTCTGTTTGGACTGCTCCTGCTTCAAATTGCACTATGGAACTAGTTATTTCCTTTTTTGCTCATATAACTAAGGATAAATTACTCAATCATGCAGAGAACTTGTGCAAGCAGGGAAAGACATTGAAAGTGCATATTGGGAACTAGTGGTGAAGGACATCCAAGATGCTTGCAAACTATTTGAACCGATCTATGATGAAACAGACGGAGCTGATGGCTATGTTTCTGTTGAAGTATCTCCCAGGCTCGCTGATGATACTGAGGGAACCATAGAAGCTGCTAAATGGCTTCATAAAGTCGTTTCACGCCCCAATGCATATATCAAAATACCAGCTACTGCTGCATGTATCCCTTCAATCAAGGAAGTAATTGCAAACGGGATAAGCGTGAACGTGACTGTAAGTTTGCCCTACATCACTAAATCCTTTCTTGTAGTGTACAAGTTAATAAGTTAATGTCATATAGTGTCAAGCTTTCCACTGTGAGGAATTTTCTGTAACAAAGTCGAAAAGTTCATAGTCACTGGTTGTCATCGTAATGAGCGTCATCTGATTTGATCTTTTTATGTAATGGCTGTAGTCTAATTTCACGTTTCTTGTATTTGATCCACAGCTGATATTCTCGCTCACAAGATATGAAGCTGTGATTGACGCTTACTTGGATGGTCTTGAGGCATCTGGCCTAAATGATCTCTCTAGAGTCACAAGTGTTGCTTCTTTCTTTGTCAGTAGAGTGGACACACTCATTGACAAGTTGCTTGAGAAAATTGGCACCCCAGAGGCCCTTAATTTACGTGGGAAGGTAACAACTTGGTGCTTACTGTATACCAATTCTTCCTTTTGGATTTATTATATAAAATATAAAATATGCTCTTGTCATGGCACATTGAATTTTATAGGCAGCAGTAGCCCAAGCAGCCCTGGCTTACCAGCTTTACCAAAGGAAGTTCTCTGGTCCAAGGTGGGAGGCTCTGGCTAAAAAAGGAGCCAAGAAGCAAAGGCTCCTCTGGGCATCAACCAGTGTCAAGAATCCTGCCTATCCTGACACCTTATATGTTGCTCCTCTTATCGGACCTGACACTGTAAGCCATTGTATTTAGAGCATGTTCATTTAGGCTCTCTTCTTTTTTTTTTTGTTTTTGGTTCCAAAGTAAACCCTTTTTTTCCCCAGAAATAACTACTTTTAACATTTTTAAGCTAGTTTGGTTAGGCCTTTTTTTTAAAAAAAAAAAATTATTCTTAAAATAAATGGTTTTAGGATAAGCTGTATTTTTTAGTGAATGGGAAAAACATTTTTTTCCCATAGAGGAGAGAAGAAAAATCGCTTTCCATAATTTTAGCCAAACACAAAAATAGCTTATATTATAAAAATCACTTTTTCCAAAAACGCTTCTGAAGAATCATTTGTTTTTACCAAACCCTAAAATAAGGGCCCTTAATTATCGTTTGTTTGGGCGTTGATTGTTTTAACTTTTAACGAACTTGGAAGTCAAAGTTCCCTTGTTACTGAACTAAACTTTTGTTGTATTTGTATCACATAACATTACCTTCTCTTTCAGGTATCAACTATGCCAGACCAAGCCCTTCAAGCATTCATCGATCACGGCACTGTGTCCAGGACTATAGATTCAAATGCATCTGAAGCTGAAGGGATATACAATGCTCTCCAGAAATCCGGTATTGACTGGAGCTATGTTGGTAACCAGCTTGAACTTGAAGGAGTGGATTCATTTAAGAAGAGTTTTGACAGCCTCCTTGATTCCCTACAAGAGAAGGCAAATTCTCTTAAGCTGGTCAGCCTGTGAGGTGTGAACATTATTATGGTTTGTAATGTATGATGTCTTTTTTTTGAGGGAAATGTATGATGTCATTTGTGGATTAATTAATAAAGGCAGTGGCTGTGGGTTGTATGCTGCTGTAATTGTGCTTAATGGAATCATTTAGAAGTTAATGATATACATTATTAAATGGAAATTGCCCATATCAGATTAATTAGTTTGTTGTTTTAGTTTTGTGTGTTTTCATTTTTTGGTTTTTTGTTTATATATCATGTATGAGGTTTTCGACGATAGTGTGTTCGATCTCGTATGATATATATATTTTTTTTAAAATCGTTATCTCATTTGATATTTTCAATCTTATACTTTAGTTTAAATATGATAGTTAAAATTGATATAACAGGAATGTGTAACAAAATTTTGAAGGGATTGACTACGGATGATTGCCAACACAGGTTTGATATACTCATCGATCTGGAAAGTATCACATACATTCGTTAGATTAGACTCACATAAAGCTAGTGTTGGATGAATGAAGACAACGCAACAGAATATGAGTAGCTTTTAAAAATTTTACCAAAAGAAGGTTGTTTCGAAACCATTTAATCAACCAACCTAAATACCAAATTGACCCAATCAAAATTAGCCTCGATTACCAACATAGCTCAGCATAGTTGGTTGGTAGATGATTGAGTTCTTAAGTATAATATCAGAGGTTTGATCTCTGTCGTGGATATGGAAAAAATTTGGTTGATAGAGGTAAAATTCACTTCGATGATTTTTACGTCTAGGAGGAAATTAGTCTTCGACTGTCGTCTGAAGGATACTCTTGATATACAACAACAACAACAACTAAGCCTTTGTCCCACTAGGTGGGGTCGGCTACATGGATCAAACGATGCCATAAAGACCTATCATAAATCATGTCTTTTGATAAGGCATTGATTGCCATATCCTTCTCAATTGTTTCGCCTATAGTTTTTCTAGGTCTTCCTCTTCCTCTAGCCCTTGTAGTACCCTCCATTTGGTCTACCCTCCTAACCGGGGCTTCCACCGGTCTCCTCCACACATGCCCAAACCACCTAAGACGAGATTCAACCATTTTTTCAACAATAGGAGCAACCCCGACTTTTTCTCGAAATATACTCATTTCTAATTCGATCTTGTCTGGTATGCCCACTCATCCACCGCAGCATCTCATCTCTGCAACATGAAGTTTATTCTCTTGTGTACCCTTTGCCGCCCAACACTCTTTGCCGCCCAACACTCTGTCCCATATAACATCGCCGGTCTTACAACAGTGCGGTAGAACCTTCCTTTAAGTTTAAGTGGTACCTTCTTATCACATAACACGCCCGAGACACTCCTCCATTTCATCCACCCTGCTTGAATCCTATGATTTACATCCCCTTCTATAAGATAGAACCAAGATACTTAAACTTCGGGACTTGTGCTAAGACATGCTCTCCAACCTTCACCTCCCGAGTAAGGCCTATGCGCCTCTTGCTAAAATTACACTCCATATACTCTGTCTTGCTTCGACTTATCCGGAATCCAGACCCTTCTAAAGCTTGTCTCCACATTTCAATCTTCCCGTTTATTTCCTCTCTAGTATCCCCAATAAGAACAATATCATCCGCAAAGAGCATGCATTTGGGCACTGGTTCTTGAACATGTTCCATAAGCACATCCAAGACTAGTGTAAAGAGGTAGGGGCTCAAACTTGACCCTTGGTGTAGACCTATCGTGATGGGAAAATCTTCTGAAATCCCACTTTGTGTCCTCACGCTCGTCTAGACCCCGTCATACATATCCTTAATGGCTCTAATATAGGCAACACGCACCCCTTTCTTCTCGAGAGCCCTCCATAGTACCTCTCTAGGCACTCTATCATAAGCTTTCTCCAGATCAATAAAAACCATATGCAGATCCTTTTGTTGCCTCCGGTATTCCTCCATCAACCGACGCAGTAAATATATTGCCTCCATAGTTGATCTCCCCGGCATTAAGCCAAATTGATTCTCAGTAACATGAGTCTCCTGTCTCAATCTTCGCTCTATCACCCTTTCCCAAAGTTTCATGGTATGACTCATAAGCTTAATCCCTATATAATTCGCACAATCCTGTAAGTCACCTTTGTTCTTGTAGATAGGGATTAAAGTGCTCCTCCTCCACTCGTCCGGCATCTTGTTGGATCTCAAGATCTCATTAAACAACTTGGTGAGCCAACTGATGCCCCTCTCTCCCAAGGTTTTCCATACCTCAATGGGGATACTATCCGGACCAACCGCTTTACCATTATCCATCCTTCTCAATGCCTCTTTTACCTCAGTCTCCTTAACTCTACGATAAAAGGTATGATTTTGGTCCTCTTCTCTAGTGACTATCTGATCAGGATGTGAACTTTCATGACCTTCATTGAAAAGCTTGTGAAAGTAACTCTTCCATCTTTCTTTTACATCCAAATCTGCGACCAAGACTTTTCCATCTCTATCCTTAATGCACCTCACTTGATCTAGGTCTCTTGTCCTCCTTTCCCTAAGTTTAGCAATCCTATAAATACTTTTTTCCCTTCCTTAGTGCCTAGAGATTGGTATAGCCCATCAAACGCTCTGCCTCTTGCTTCGCTCACCGCTTTCTTGGTCTCTTGCCTAGCTGCTTTATATTTATCCCAACTCTCTGCATTTCTATTCAAGGACCAAGTTTTGAAGCATTCCTTTTTCTCCTTTACCTTATCTTGCACCCTTTCATCCCACCACCATGATTCCTTGCCCTTTGGTCCATAACCTCTTGATTCACCGAGTGTCTCCTTTGCAATCTTCCTAATCCCTTTGGCCATATCCTCCCACATTTCATTTGCGCTTCCTTCTCCATTCCAACTTCCTTCCTCTAAGACCCTTTGTTGGAATCGTTTTTCCCCCTTCAATTTCCACCACCTGATTCTTGGAACCTTTTCTTGGATTTTTCTTTCCATCCTTCTCTTAACCCTTACATCCATAACCAATACTCGGTGTTGGGTAGTCAAGCTCTCTCCATGTATAACTTTTCAATCCATGCAAACCTTTCTGTCTGGTTTCCACATTTCATTTCTGAAGGAAACTCTTGATATATAAAAAAAAAATTGCCTCAATTTTTTATTTTCTTTTTTTGACTGCCACATGTGTGGCTTCGCATACTTTGATGCAACCGGCACGCGTTTAATCGGAAGGTAGAAAGCTTAAAAAACAAAAACAAAAAAAATAGTGGGACTAACTCATGAGCCACATGCCCCGATTAAGGTTGTTGCGTCATTGCTGCTGATGTCATTCTTGTCCCTCTACCCCCACTTTAAACCCCATTAAAATTCCTAAACTGCCCTCGTCCCTCCTCTTACTATAAATACTCCTCTCTTATCCCAATTTATTCATACCCCTCTCTTATCCCATTTTAATCATCCCTTTCCACTTCAAACTCTCATCTCTATAGCGAGTCGCGGCTGCATCACTACTGCTGAAGCCATGCATCATGTTAGTGGAAATTGTTGGAAATAATGATATTCTCAAAGAAAAGTCTTTATTCCACATGTTTAATTATTAATCATTGCACGTTTAATGGGCCGTTAATGTGTCATTATTTGGTTGTTTCTTTTTTGTAGTTATTTGAAATAATGACGTAATAATTTGGCCATTATTTGAAATAATGTCGTATTAATTCGACCGTTATTTTGGAATAATGACATATTAATTTGGTCGTTATTATCCTTAATGACAAAAAACCGTTTTTCTAGAGTTTATGACTATTTAATTGGGTCATTATGTTTTGGTCGTTTAAGACATGTCTTGGACTATATAAAGGTCTTTGTTAGACTAAGTTTTTTTTATAGAAGAAACGTAGAACCCAAACACATTCCTTAAGCCTTCTATTCTTTCTTCAATTTCTTTCTCTAGGTTGAGCAACCTAACTTTGTGAGAATCCGAGTTCCTTGCCTTGAGCGCACAAGTTAGGGAACTGTTGTGCTAACCTTGGAAACAAGAACTGATTGATATAGTTGCACCACGGCTATCCGAAAATCTTGTTTTTAAGGCAGTGGTATTTTCCACGACACATCCATCTTCAATACTCTTTTTTCCAACAATTTAAAAACAAGATTATAGTGATTCGATGACTCTCTTTTTCAACAAAGTCACACTGTCTAGCATCATCAAAAACAAGTCTCTAGATAGAGCGAACTACAAGCGCTGGGCTCAAAAGCTCACTATCTTGTTCGAACAATTGGAGGCTGATTTTGTCCTAACCACTAACCCGAGATAAATGTTGTTGTGATGGTCTTAAAGGGGAGACAAAGTTTGAAAATTCAAAAGAAGCTTTTGGTGTTTGTTAAAGGATAATTCTTCTCTCTTTTAATTTATTTGGTCTATTTCATATTTATCAAAGACTACTTTATTATATTATAATTGTGTTTCTCACTCACTATTTTGTTATGTGTAGAAACACATTGGAGTATTTTATAATCCTACCGTGGTCGAATGGTCGAAAATAACGAGATATTATAGGTTTTTAAGAAGTGCTACAAATGGTGCTTATTAACCTCTATATTATTGAGATAAGTTAACTAACCCTTATATTATTTTTGTTATTATTCTCTTGATTTGTCATTTTTTGCTATTGGGTAATGACGTTTGGTGAGATATATGTTTCCTCTTATAAAGTACTATCACATCGATTGATGCCTTTTATGTGTGAAATTGACATAATTGAATTGTGAATTTATCGACGATGAATATATATTTTGTGATACTTGACCGAAAACTTGTCAATAAAAAAAATATGTATGTTCAAAATTTTTGAACAATAACTTGAAGTTGAGCTTACAATGTTATTAACCAAATGTTGGTGGAGGAAAGTTTTTATTATTGAAAATTATAATCATTTGATTAGATAACGTCATTTTCTTTAGCACCCTTTATATTTCAAGTTTACACTTTTAGAAGTGTATTTTTGGTCTACAAATAGAAATGCCACTTTATTTGATAAGTGAATAATGTAGCATCTGAATTGCGGTTAGGCCCTCTTTTTTATGGAGGTGCTATTTTGCAAAAATCTGCTAAGCGTGTTTATATAGCACACTTCACCACCTTTGAAAATAAGTTAATTATTTTATGACAGTTTTGAGTGGAGGTGTTATTTTATAGAAATTTGTTATAACATGATATTCAATGAAATTGATTTCTCTTGATGGTGGTTATTCCTCCTTAGGCACCTTTAGACTTGAGAGTACCTCTATCTTTGCATGCTTCTAGTTCAAAAAATAAAAATGTTGTGATTAATGAACCTATAAGGAGTAAAAGGCAAGGAATAGAAACTAGTTTTGGTCTTGATTTTATGATTGCTTTCTTGACTGAAATTTTTGATGTTGATATTCTGTCTACAGTAATTGTTTTTGTTTGTATCGTTGAAGAAAATCTCAAAACATGTGTTGAAACGATAAAATTAGTAGACTCAAGGTTTTTGAAAGATACCATAAAATGTGAAATATATTAAACCTTGAGAAATCATATTGGTGGAGCTACCTAAGGGGTGTAAGCCTGTTGGTTGTAAATGGTTTTTTAAGAAAAAAAAAAGATTTGATGGATTCATCGAAAATTTTAAAGCAAGACTCGTGATTAGAGATTTTACTCAAAATAAAGGTGTAGATTATTTTGATGTTTTTTCCTCAGTTACTAGAATTTCTATTGTGCATGCTTTAATTGCTTTAGTTGCTATACAAAATCTTGTTATACATCAAATGGATGTAAAATCAGTCTTTCTAAATGTTGATTTAATTGATTACATTTATTTGGAACAACTTGAAGGTTGTGTCTTACTTGGAAAGGAACATTTGGTTTGCAGGCTTAAGAAATTTTTGTATAGCTTGAAGCAAGCACCGAAACAGTAGTATGAGAAATCCAGCAATGTTTTGTGTAACACCCACCGGAATTATCTTCGAAATTATAAATATTATATATATTAAATAGATAGTAAGTAGATATTAATTAGATATTATGTGAATTATATGTGAATTTTAGTTTTGAAATATAAAAATAATCTTTGATGTGTTAGAATGAAGTAATCATGTTTGGATTATTATTAGTATTATTATTATTATTATTATTATTTAAAAAAAAATAATATTTCAAATTTTTAACTAAGTAATCAATTACCAGATCGTGGTAATCGATTACCATGACTGATCATCTAAACAGTATGGCGGTTTAACACGAACGACTGAGAATTTACACAATTTTAACCACAAATTCGTGTAAAATATCAACCTAGCACTGTGCTAGATTGATAATGACACTTAGGGAGGGATTATTTTATAAATTCAAGTGTTATACTCCCTCCATATTCAAGAACAAACACTTAGAGCTCTCAAAATTGTGGTTTTCTGTCATGTACTTCCCTTGATTCGTTCTCCCAGTTACAAGCTTCAAATCCTTACAAATCATATACCAAATCAAAGCTTGTTCAACCCTCTTCAATTTGATACCAAGTTTGTGTGATTTGGTGGAGTGTAGAGGAAGTTACAACCCTGCGAAGTTTTTTTAGTCTGAAATTCCGAGTTTCAGATTCAAGTAGCTCTATTTCTTGGATTCGTGCGGTAAGCTCGAGCATCCTTTGAGCTTCAAACTTGTTTTATTTTCAATTAAATATATCCTAGTTTTGATTCTAATCCTTGATCACGATTTGTTGTGACTTATTCTTGATGAAAAAAAATACTAATTTAGTGAACTTGTTGAATTGAAAAACAGCAACAAAGCTGAAACCAAGGGAAATACCAAAAACGTGTCAAACCTCTTTCTTTCAACCTCAAATCAGTCCCAACACTTCAAATAGGTAAGGGAGAAGTTATCCAAGTTCTAGAATAATAATCCAAAGGCTGAAAATATAAGAGTTCTCTTGAACTCAAGGGCAAAAGTAAGAAAAATGGAAACTTGAAGTGGGAAAATGACTTGGAGGTCATTCCAGTCCCATTTATTGATTTGAGCAACTTTCATATGATGAATATGAGTTAAATCAATCATGAACTTGGACTATTTTGCAAAGGAAATAAAAATCATATGTTAAGTTGTGAATTTACGCCTTTTATGAACATCGGATGAATTGAATGTGATTATGATGATTTGATTGCTTGAAGAATGCATGAACATATGTAATTATGTGTATTCTTGATCTGTATTGGGTTGTGAATGGTTAAAGTGAAGTGTATCAAAAGTTGGCATATCAAAACCTCGTTTCAGTGTGCAAAATTCTGCAGGATAATCGATTACCAGGGTTTGGTAATCGATTACCTGGTTAAATTTGGTACCAAAATTTGAATTTCAAGTGGTAATCATTACCAAGACCCTTAAAGTGCAAAATGCCAATTTTTATTACACCTAGCATTAACCAAACTGCTTTATTGAATTTGAGAAGTATATTATGAATAAATGAACGTTTTTATATGGTGAATGATTATGAACTTGAATTGATGATTATGAAATGAATTCATTATGAAAAGTGAAACGATAAATTGTTTGCATTCGCACGAGGAGTTGCAGATGGTGAGATAAGATTTCGGGAAAGATATGATGATTCTTAGAATTGGAAAGAGAATTCTTAGAGTCGGGCCGGGAATGTGCAAAGGTTAGGTTCGACGGTGATTCATCAGCACAATGAGGATTATTATGGGTAAAACGGTCCTATGATGGGGGGGGGGGGGTTCTGCAGACTTTTCCAGGGATAGTTTTGCTTACCCATAATATATCTTTTGGCAATGACCGGACCCTAGAGAGAAGGGTGCGCATAGATGAGTTGCGTGATCTGTCGTGGTTGAAAGGCATTTACTCTCAGTTGCTTTCCTTTGATTAGAGAATTGAATTCGGACGAAGGGTTGTAAAGATATTGAGAATGGATCCAAATGAGGAGATTGAGATTAGAATACATGCATCATGCCACTTAATTACAAGAGTATTGTGTGATAAATTGGGTGTGCACTTATGTATGCATTATCCTTTGACTACTTGATTCTTTGTGTTTGTTATTTCTAGTTCTGATAGATTATTATTTGATTATGTGCTTCGGCTATGACTTACTCCCTGCCCTTTTGTTTGTTAGGTCATGGCGAGGAATCTCTTTTGCATAGAGATGAGGCCGCTCCGTAGTGGATAGTGGCATTACGAGGACGAGCGGATAGTGTTCGAGGGTGACATTGAAGTGATCTTTCGTCATCCGAATCCGCTATCCCGCATGCGTCCTAAGAGGGTAAAACTTCCGATGATTTATATTATGCATATTCCACCTTCTTTGAGATATCATCCACGTTATCCTCCACCTCCTAACCATCATTTTACACAACATTCAGAAGGCGAGGAGGAGGAAGAGGATCCCAAAGAGGAGGAGGATCCAATGGAGGGGGAAAACCCCGAGGCGGAGGACGACCCTGTTGAGAACTCGACAGGAAGCCAGTGGGTTACTGGTGACTAAGTTGGGTACCCACAGGTGGGATTGTATAATATTTATTAGTAGGAACTTCTACTTTCTAGGCTATAGTGTAATGGAGTTTGGAACCAAGGCTCTGGGTTATGTCTTTTGAATGTTTTATATTGTATATATGTTAACTTAGAGTCTATCTTTTGATGTGATAATGGCTACGCGGCTGCTGCTACTGATGTGAAATATGTTTTTAAAACCTTTTGATAATAATATATATGATGTAAATTAGTTCCAATCTCTATGTGTCTGAAGTTATGATGTGATGATTAGAATTAGAGATAGCTTAAGTTTATTTCCATAAAAGCGAAAAATTAATTCGTATTTTCGATAAAAGAATTAGAAATGGAAATAAATTTGGGTTGTTGCATTTTGCCGGAATATGGTTTTTCTATCAATACTTTTGATACATGTGTGTATGCAAAGATGTTTGACTTTGAATGCGTCTTAATATGCTTATATGTGGATGATATGCTGATTTTGGAACGCATTTAGATGCGACAAATGAAACCAAAAGATTTTTGTGTTCAAGGTTTGAGATGAAAGATTTTGGAGAAACTGAGGTGATAGTTGAAATTAAAATCAATAGAACTGAAAATGAGTTTTCTCTAAATTAATCTCACTATGTTGAAAAAGAAATAAAATTTAATAGTTTTGACGTTACTACATATGATCCTAGTTTTCATTTGAAAGAAAAATTTTAGTGATACAAGTGTGTCTCAATTTGAATATGCAAGAATTTTTGGCAGTGCAATGATTTTATGAACTATACTAGACATGAAATCGCATATGTTGTGAGTAGATTGAGTCGTTACACTCATAATGTTAGTGGAGATCATATGATTGTCTTAATGCATCTTTTAAAATATTTAAAAGGATCTATTGATTGGAGTTTGCATTTTGCTAAGTTTCCTGTGGTTTTAGAAGGAAATTGTGATGCAAATTGAATATCTGACAATGATAAAGTGATCAGTTCCACAAGTAGTTTTGTTTTTATCTTAGGTGGAGGAGCTATATTGTGGAAATCAGCTAAACAAAACTTGTATAGCACCCTCAACTATGGAATCTGAATTCATAGCTTTGGAGTTGGTAGGACAAGAAGCTGAAAGACTCAGAAGTCTCACGGTAGATATACCTTTATGTGGGGGAGATCTACACCAGTTTTACTGCATTGTGACTCTCAAGCAGCGATTGGAGTTACCAATAGTAACACTTAAAATGGAAAGAGGAGACACATACGTGTCAGACATGGTAGTGTTAGGCAGTTTATTGGAAATGGTGTAGTTACTCTTGATTATGTAAAAAAAATAAAAAAATGAAAAGAACTTAGTTGATCCTTTAACCAAGGGTGTGCCTCGTAGAGGAGGATGGGCCTTATGCCTTGTGAGGAGGAAAATATGGTGGATACCCCTCTATTGGTCAAACGAAGCCACATGAGTACTCTAATGCATTACATTCTCATCCCCATGACACATGTTAATGCTTGATGTAATAGATACATAGCCCTAGTGTTTGGGTAGTGCTTTGATAATTAGCACTTGATGTACCTATTAATAAAATTTGGAATAAAGGTTACATAGCCCATTAAATCGGGTGATGCTATAGAGACGCACTTGATGTACCTATTAAAGTTATTAAAGATACATAGCTCGTTAAATCGGGTGGTGCTATAAAGACGCACTTGATGTATCTGTTTAAGTTATTAAAGATATATAGCCCATTAAATTGGGTGGTGTTATAGAGAGACACTTGATGTATCTACTTCAGTGAGTGAGAAGTATTAAGCCAACTTTTATGAAAGACTTGGACAATCTTTCTAAGACACTCGTTTGCAACCCAAGGTTTGATTAGGCTTAAAAATTGAGAACAATAATTGTTGTTATAATTTGTTGTCAAAAATTATATTTTTGCGGAATCTCACAAGTGTTTAAGGTTATTGCGTGTTGTGGGGGTCTCAACTAATAAAATTCTTTAAAGTTCAAGGGAACTCCACTTTATAGGATATAGTTGTTGCCTCACATCACTACGTATTAATTCAAATCCTATGGAATTTAACACGTAAGTATAAAAGACCTATGGTTGCTCTTCTTTTACCATTCTCTTCTTGTGACTGCCATTAGTGGAGGATTGTTGGAAATAATGGCATTCTCAAGGAAAAGTTTTTATTCCACATGTTTAATTCTTAATCATTGCACGTTTAATGGGTTAATGTGTCATTATTTGGTTGTTTCTTTTTGGTCATTATTTGAAATAATGACGTAATAATTTAGTCATTATTTGAAATATTGACGCATTAATTCGACCGTTTTTTTGGAATAATGACATATTAATTTGGTCGTTATTATCCTTAATGACAAAAAACTGTTTTTCTAGAGTTTATGACTATTTAATTGGCTCATTATGTTTTGGCCGTTGAAGACATTAGAGAAGAAACGTAGACCCAAGCACATTCCTTAAGCCTTCTATTCTTTCTTCAATTCCTTTCTCTAGATTGAGCAACCTAACTTTGTGAGAATCCAAGTTACTTGCATTGAGTGCACTAGTTAGGGAACTGCTGTGCTAACCTTGGAAACAAGAACCGATTGATATAGTTGCACCACGACTATCCGAAAATCTTGTTTTTAAGGCAGTGGTATTTTCCACCATACAACTATCTTCAACTCTCGACAGAAATGACACAACACGTTTGGTTGCTCTACTTGGTGCTTGCTCCAGTCCGCCCCCTCCCCCCTTTTTAAAGTCTGTTGCTTTTTTTATTGGTCAACCACAATGCATACATATTGTGTCAAAGCAGGTGTCATCTCATACATGGCAATAGTGTTAAATTCAACGTGGAAGAACGTTGAAGAGTTTTGATGATGCCAAACAAGGACCAATCAAAGTAAAGTGCAAGTCAAGTTTCAAGCAAGAGCTTCAAGATGCTATCTCTTTGGTCTTAGTGGGAAATCAATGTAAGGCTACAATATTTGTCTCACTATTGTTTAGGCCCTTATTTAGAGTTCTTGGAGAAGAAGCGTTTTAAATCTAAAGAATGTTTTAATTGCAAAAAGAGTTTTTCTAAAAACGTGTTTTTAATGTCTTAACTGATTCACTGTGAAAATATATCTTGACAACCTCTAGCTAGATTTCTCTAAGTTGTGAAAATATGTTTTTACAAGTTTTGACATAGATAATCGATTACTCTTTCAAGATAATCGATTACTTATGTTGTATCATAGAAAATCCAGAAAGTGTGTAATCGAGTATTTGAACCTGACTAATCCATTAATTTTTGTATGAAAGTAATCGATTACTTGACACAGATAATCAATTACTGGAGTTGCATCATATATTTTCCAGAGGCTGTGTAATCGATTATTTGACCAGTGATAATCGATTATGTCAGTTGCATCATATATTAAACAGAAGTGAAGTAATCGATTACATGCATGTGATAATCGATTACTACTTTTTCAAATGAATTTAAAAGTTTCTATTTTTAAAGGGATAATCGATTACCTCCCTGAAGTAATCGATTATCTCAAGTTTTATTGAAAAACGTGTCAGAATCGTTTTGATTTATTTCCAGATTTGTTTTTATATAAATGAATCTGATTTATTTTCAAAAATTCGAATTTGATTTTATTTTTGAAAATATTTCATTTTGATTTAAGTTTCAAATCTTTTATTTTATTCTTTAAATCTATTTGATTTGATTTTTTTAAAAAAAATATTATTTTAATTATTTGATTTCAGAAAATCAATATTTATATATTTTCTGATTTGTTTTTGATTTGATTTTGAATTTGATTTATTTCCAAAATCGTTTTTGATTTGATTCTGATTTCAAATTCAAAATTCAAATGTTTTCCAATCTTTTATTTAAGAAATGTTTTCTCTCTTCCAAAATAATTCTTCTGATCATAATTTTGTTTGAGAAAACGTTTTCACGCTTCATTCTTATTCTTCTCCATATTCTCTGAGTCTTGGCCTATGCTATAGTAAAACCATTACCATAGCCATTAGAGCTTTATTGTTGTATTCGTGTTGATTAGAACACATTTTTGTTAGTGGCCTTATATTGTTGTATCCGCACTATTAAGAGTGCACTATGCGTCTTGTACCAATCACTCATATTGTAACCGTTGTTGTAAAGGGGTGTGTGACCCTTAGAGACTAGGGAGTGAATCTCCTAGTGCGAACGTGCGGCGTTCGTGTTTGTAGGGTGAGGAATCCTTGTGTATTTGGGTAGTGCTAGATGAACGGTGGGACACCTAGTAGTTAGGCTATCTGGAAAATCTAGGAAGGGTCTTCCTAGTTGTTGGTTTTGAGGTCCCTAGCGAAAGGAGGTTCCTAGTAGCTTGCGGGGCGCTCTGGCTGTATTCGGGGACGCGAGGGTGTCTTTGGATTATTGATAGAAAAGATCAAGCGGGTCGCTTGGGGACTGGACGTAGGCTGTTTTGCCGAAGCAGGATAAAATCTCCGGTGCACAATCTTCTATCCCTATCTCTTTTATTTTTCGTTGTTATTTTTATTTGTTGTGCATCATAACATCTATTTTCGTAATAATCTATTTTAATGAATTTAAAGTAATAAGCGCGGTAACGGTTTTCGTTGTTAATGATTTAATTATCTCCACGCATATTAGCTTTCATATTATTATTATTATTATTATTATTATTATTATTATTATTATCCGCTTCCGCGCAATCGCTTTTTAACATTATATAGTTTTCCGCTGCAAAACTTTTTAAATTTGTTGAAAACGATTTAAATCGAATATTTTCCAATGTTTTCGTAAACACCCAATTCACCCCCCTCTTGGGTGATGGCTGTCAATCCTAACAAATATAATTATAATAAAAAATTGGGGGCTGGCTTTGATTGCCTCATTGACTCATCAGTTGCCTTGCTTGAGGAATAGTTTAAAAAAATGGTGATGATTGGAATAATTTAATTGCTCCATAGGTGGTATATAGTTTCAAAACAACACCATTTTGGTAAAATGTTTGGAAAACTACTCTATTTAGGTTAAAAAGCCCACAGCCCATATATAACATGAACTATTATGTTCTATTCATGTTCTATTTTTGTGAAATTAAAATAATATTCTACCTTTTTTTTTAATTTTTCTGTGTTGTTTATGTATAAACATACATTGAACACTTTTAACTAGTCTACTAAATGATATCTTTTCAATTTCCCACCATGACCAAGCATTAACTGGAGCACGTTTCTGCACCATTCTTGAACATATTTTCTCAATAGATATCTCCATCTTTTACTTAAGTTACTTGATATAATTAATCTGCTGATAGAATCAACAAGAATAAACTTCTATAAGAAAAATCTAACTAAGCTAATTCTAGAAGAACAAGAACATAGAGTTTGGATACAAAATAGGGAATAAAAGCAACATTAAGATGAAATCCCGACCTTACACAAGGCTTAATAAAAAATCCAGAAGAACACACCATAATTTAAATTTCCACGAACATTTTAAATTAAAATAAACCATTGCTTCAAACAAAGTCTAGAAGCCATTTGGGTTTTTTTTAAAGGCTCGTGTCTCTTGACCGAGATATTGTGTTAGTTCTGGTCAAACAAAAATAGACCTAAAAAAAGGGTTAGAATAGTTTCACAAAATACATGCAATTTTCATAAATCTGAGAGGGGGGGGGGGGGGGTGGGAAGAATTGGATGTTTACAAAGTCAATGTCACATAATATGATTCAAGTCTTATTCATGAAGAGGTCTTCCTTTCTAAAATCATTTCACTTGTTAAATTAAACAATCATCATGGTTTCCTTCATCACGAAATACCATGTATCTCAACCTGTTTACAAAGTCTAACTAACAACGATCTTTTAACTCAAGCTGTTAAACTTTCTAATAAATCTGAGAGGGGGGGGGGGATGAATTGATGTTTACAAAGTCAATGTCACATAATATGATTCAAGTCTTATTCATGAAGAGGTCTTCCTTTCTAAAAACATTTCACTTGTTAAACAATCATCATGGTTTCCTTCATCACGAAATACCATGTATCTCAACCTCCCAAATCGAGCTATCACAAACTTACTTTTTCAAACCCATTTCACAAAAACATATCAATGGTTGTGGTGGAAATTATCTTATTGAAAATCATTGCTTTATTCATAAATTGCGTGATGCTACACACTGTGCATCACCATTATTATTTTGTTACAAAAAAGGTTGATGAAGAAGATAACAATGGGGTACATAAAGGGAGGTAGAGCAATACTATCCAAAAAGTAACATAGCATATAACCTAACATTTCCCTTAATCACTACCCTCCTAGTACACTGGTCACATCTGAAACGTATTGTGTAGTGTGACACTCTCGTTTTACATCTTGAAAATAATTAATATTTCCAAATGATTGAAATACTTGCTATCAAATATTAGGACTAGAAAAATTTTTCCTTTTTAATTTGTACTTGCTCGATTATAAACATTTTTAATCTGCACAAATATTGGAATTCGGCTTAATAATTTCTTAATTACAAAAAGACTCTCGAGATACTATTTCCATAAACATAGTAAAAAATCTTTGTAGTCCTTCTTAAAATATATTATTAGTTTCTCGAGTTTAATCGAATATATAAAATATAAACTTGTCGCCGAGCTCCTTTTTGAATCAAAATCAGAGTATGCGGAAGTAAAATTAATACTTGTGGGGCACTGCTGAGGTAAATAAAACATAATATATATACATATATATATGTATATCATAACATAAACCTCATAAGTATCATCAGTAGCAAGTAGTGAAAGTCGAGATAGCAAGTTTGGTGAAATATATACAAACCAGCTGCATAAAATAAACCTCACTCTAAGACCTCTCAAAATATCTACAATATATCACATGATCCAAAAGTAGAAGTCCCAGAGCAGGTCATCCATGTCCTCAGCAGCTCCTCAGATCCTCCACAGCTCTATCCCTAGGATCTAGGATTCCAAAACATCCACGCTATGCAGGCTCCTATGAACCAGCGGGTCCACCTCTAACAGAAACAATCGGCTCGACATGCACCTCCTCCTCACTCTCATCCTCCACGGGGTCCTCCTCGACCTCGCCCGACTGTGTAGAGACCCCACCAATGGGTCTAGGATCTGCAGAAGCAGTCCTCTCGAAATCAGTCGGACCAGGAGAAGGAGTCTCCTCGGTGACAACTCTATGGGAGGAAGGATGAGAACGAGTGGCAGCTCTGAAACGAAAACTATGAAATCGACGCATAGGTCGAGCCGGGGGTGGTCCTCTATATGTATAAAAGGGTGGAACATGCATAGTATAGACTAAAGGGATCCTAAATCGACGAGGTCGCACTTGCACCAGAGGGTTAGGGTGGTAGATAGTGATCTCCACCTCCCCCTCAAAAGTGGCACGGTGCTCCTCATACGTCCATATGCCACTAGGGATAGGGCGTATCTCGATGAAAACTAGGTATTTGGCCATCACCTAAACAGGGCACAGGGAGTAAGTATACACATATACATAATTGATAAAGACTAAAATTACAAACACAAGTATATCATGGACAGATAATAATGCAAGTACATATGAGCACACCAATTTTCAACATTATATCTCTTATAATGCAAGTGGCATGATGTATGATTTTCTATCCACAACTGAGGCCTCTAAAAGTCCATCTTGGATGTCCATCCAATACACCCTTGTGTTCCTGGAACACTGACATTCGTTCCCAGAACGTAATGCCAAACCATACTTGGATAATAAGCATCACTCCCGGAGTGTGCACCACGTTCCCAGAACGCATACGTTCCTAGAACGCATAAAACCAGGTCCCGGACACTGGCCACATTCCCAGAATGTGTCATCAAGTAGGTTACAATTTGGTACTCCCGGAGTACCCTCCTCATATTCCCAGAATATGATAAACGTTCCTAACAACCAAACTTCCATTCTATATGGATGCACAATTATCAAGGTTGGTTTTATCTTTACATTAATTACTGTGATTTAGAAATATTCCAATTTCTCTTTTGAATGATTTATTTGAGGCATAATCTTTGGCACAAAATTCTCTTTTGAATTATCTCAAAACATGCCTTTAAACTTAGATTGGGAAAACATAACCAATGGTATTCAAAAATTTAACTTTTTATTTTTGAGATTCAGGTACTAACCGGTTACAGTTTCAGGCTAACCGGTTAGAATTACAGACCTGAACTGTTTACCATTGAAATTCAGAAAAACCCTTTTTCTTGAATTTTCTACCCAATCTATAAACAAGTTTTAACATTGTTTTATACCTCAACACATTGTGTTTATCATTCAAAAGTCTAAATCACATTCTATTCTCAAATGAACATAATTTCCTCTTGAAATTAGCTCATTAAATTAAGGTATTAACCCTCACTCTTCAATCTGAACCAAAACAGTTTTATCAATTTATTCTCAGATTGTTTTTACTGAAATTAAAGTATAGATTTGAGTAAAATTACTAAGACTTCAGGACTGATTTTATAAATTGATTTTCTTTTGAATTTTTACAGTGTCTAACCGGTTACAATTATCCAGTAACCGGTTAGATTATGCAGTCAGTCCATTAAAACAAGAGTTTTGACAAATCATTCTTTTCATTTCTCAAATCTAACCAAATTTCAACATTCTCAGAGTTCATATACCTTAAGAAAAATATGTTCATACTCAGAAACACATTTAACTTGCATGCATTAAGCTTATTGTGTCAATTTGCATAAAATTCAATACAAACACAATTCAATACCACAAAGCTAATAATCAACATTTAGTTTCTGAGTTAAACCTTAAAATCACCTGCATGCATCAACTTAAATCTGCTCAAAACAGAATTGAGCTAGAACTTGGCCTCCAAGCCTTTGTGCTTTAAACACATAATGCCCTTTTGAGTCTTTGTTAACTCAAATCCTAAATCACTTGATTTTAGTCTAAATCTAGTATAAGGTAAGCTTCTCCCATACCTCTAAGTTGTTTTTTTTATGAGTATAACTTCTGAACTTGAAGAAAATCTACAATCTCCTCACAAATCCTAAGTTCTGCTCCTAGCCACGATTTCCATCAATAGGGTTCAAAGACCAGCAAATTTGACATAGGAATTGGTCAAAGAAATTGGGGAAAACCATTAGAACTCAATATAGGTAACATGCACTAAGGAATGAAAGTGATTTGAGACTTAAGGATTGACTGTGCTTACCAAAATCTAGTCTCCAACCAAGCTTCCCGAATCAGAAAACCCAGAACTTCAGCTTTCCCAACTCCAACTTCTGAGATCAATTTCTCCCTCCACAATCACTCTTGACTCACAAACTCTATATCAATGGAAAACCCTTGATTTAAGCTTTCCAGAAGTGTATCTCTCACTCTCTAACACTCAAAGAAGAAGGAGAATCGCTTCAGACGATTATGGAACCCTAACAGCCTCTCAACTCTGGTTTCAGAGAAATCAACCCCAAATTCATCAACCACACCAGCTTATATAGAGAAATTCGTGTGCCATGTAGGGCGACACGCGTTCTCCACTATGAATTGAGTAGGATTCGTGGCAATTAATCGAATTAACCAAGTGATTACTCATCAATTTCCACTAACCCAGTTTCTGAGTTCATCGTCTAACCGGTTACAGGGCATTACTAACCGGTTAGATCAGTACAAAATTTAAAAATTAATATTTTTAAATCTTTCCCTCCAAGAACTTTTCAATATTACATTTAGGTCCTAATCCAGGGATTAAAATGCAATATTCTTACATTTTGCATTTATTTGCCATATAAAAATATTTCAACTAATTTTTATATTCCAGGCTAATTAAATACAAAACATAAACTTGGGAAATTCATATAAATTAATAATAAAACTTTTATTATTAATTTTCCTTATTATTCGGGAGACGAAAATTAGGGGTGTTACACTACTCCCCCACTTAAAAGGAATTTCGTCCCCGAAATTCTAGCTTACAAAAACAACTCCGGATACTCTTGACGCATCTTTTCCTCTAATTCCCATGTAGCTTCAGACACGTCATCATTTTCCCATACGACCTTCACTAAAGGTATCTCCTTTCCCCTAAGTTGCTTAACTTCACGATCCTCTATCTGAACTGGTCTGGTCTCAAAGGTAAGGTTTTCCTTCAAAGCTAGGTCATCAGGTTGGAGTTCTAAAATAACTGATGGGTCATGCACATACTTTTTCAATTGAGAAACATGAAAGACATTGTGCAAATTGGATAAAGAGGGTGGTAAAGCTAGTTGATAAGCAACAGGACCAACTCTCTTAAGGATTTGGTATGGACCTATACACTTAGGCGAAAGCTTTCGGGTTCTCAAAGCTCTACTGATTCCTTTCATCGGAACTATCCGAAGAAACACATGGTCGCCTTCCGAAAACTCTAATGGTTCTCTCCTCTTATCAACGTAACTCTTCTGCCGACTCTGAGCCGCTTTCATCTTTTCTTGAACCATCCTGATCTTCTCAGATGTCTGCTGAATCATTTCCGGTCCAACCATTAAATTCTCCCTCACTTGTAACCAACATAGCGGGGTTTGACACTTCCTTCCATACAACGCCTCAAATGGTGCCATCCCGATGCTCGCATGATAGCTGTTGTTGTATGTGAATTCTGCAAGAGGTAGCACTTGATCCCAACTTCCTTGTTCCTCAAGTGCACAAGTCCGCAACACATCTTCCAAAGACTGAATCGTTCTCTCCGTCTGGCCATCCGTCTGTGGATGATACGCAGAACTCAATTTCAATCTTGTTCCCATAGCATCATGAAAACTTTTCCAGAACTGTGAAGAAAATCTTGGATCTCGATCCGACACAATACTCGAAGGCACTCCGTGAAGACGAACTACTTCCTTAATATAGATCTGGGTAAGCTTATTCAAAGGATAATGCATATTTATCGGAATAAAATGCGTCGACTTGGTCAACCTATCCACAATCACCCAGATTGCATCATGATTTGCCGCTGTCCTTGGTAGACCAAACACGAAATCCATGGAGATGCTATCCCACTTCCACTGGGGAATACTCAAAGGTTGCAATTGTCCTCCTGGTTTCTGATGTTCTACCTTAGCTTTTTGGCAAGTCAAGCACGCCGCCACATATTCTGCAACATCTTTTTTCAATCCAGACCACCAAAACATCTTCCTCAAGTCCTGATACATTTTGGTTGATCCAGGATGCATACTCATTCGACTCTTATGTGCTTCATCGAGAATCAGTCTTCTAATCTCTCGATTTCTTGGTATGCAAATCCTTTTCTTGAAACGAAGGATTCCATCCAACCCAATCTTGAAATCAGGTTCCTTTCCTTCTGAACCCAATCTCATCTTTTCCATCAATTCTCCATCCGCTTGTTGCAATTCCCGAATTCTTTCCAAGAACTCATTTGTAATCTGCAACATACCTAACTTGATACTTGATGGCTCCACTTGTGTCAACAAGCTCAAGTCTCTAAATTCTTCAATCAACGCTGCTTCCTTAACCATCATCGCACTTATGTGGATTGCTTTTCGACTCAACGCGTCTACAACCACATTTGCTTTACCCGGATGATAGTGGAGTTTAAAGTCATAATCTTTCAAAAACTCCATCCATCTTCTTTGCCTCATGTTCAACTCTTTCTGATCGAACAGATATTTCCAACTCTTATGGTCACTAAAGACTTGAAACGTAGTTCCATAGAGATGATGTCTCCATATCTTTAAGGCAAACACGATCGCCGCCAATTCCAAATCATGTGTCGGGTAATTCACTTCATGATTCTTCAATTGTCGCGATGCATAAGCCACTACTCTTCCTTCTTGCATCAATACACAACCCAGTCCTTGCTTAGATGCATCACAGTACACTTCAAAGCTTTTGTGAGGATCAGGTAAGATCAACACAGGAGACGATGTTAACCTTTCCTTCAACTCACGGAAACTAACTTCACGCCTATCGTTCCACACAAATGGTTGATCTTTTCGAGTAAACTTAGTCAAAGGCAACGCAATCTTGGAAGATCCTTCTATAAACCGACGATAGTATCCAGCTAGCCCCAAGAAACTTCTCACCTCAGTCACAGTCTTGGGCTGTTCCCAGCTTAGCACTGAACTTACTTTTGCTGGATCCACCGCAATTTCTTCTTTAGAGATTACATGCCCCAAAAACTTCACTTCATTCAACCAAAACTCACATTTCGTAAGTTTGGCATATAATTGCTTCTCTTTCAAGACTTTTAACACAATCCTGAGATGCTCTTCATGCTCCTCCGGATTCTTAGAATAGACTAGAATATCATCGATAAACACTACCACAAATAAATTCAGGTATGGTCTAAAGATCCGGTTCATATAATCCATGAATATAGCAGGTGCATTAGTCAATCCGAACGACATCACAACATACTCATAATGACCGTATCGAGATCGAAATGCAGTCTTGGGTATATCCTCTTCCTTTATCCTGATCTGATGATAACCCGATCTCATATCAATCTTGGAAAATACTGCAGCTCCCCTAACTTGATCCATAAGGTCATCAATCCTTGGTAAAGGGTACTTATTCTTAATGGTGACCTTATTCAACTGTCTGTAATCCACACACATTCTCATACTCCCATCCTTCTTCTTTACAAACAGTAATGGAGCTCCCCAAGGCGAAACTCTTGGCCTGATCCTCGATCTGCTTTTTCATTTCTGCCATTTCTGGTGGTGCCATCCTATAAGGAGCAATAGAGATGGGACCAGCTCCAGGGACTAAGTCTATCCCGAACTCTATCTCTCGCTTCGGATGTAGTCCTGGTATCTCCTCAGGAAATACTTCCGGAAATTCCCTCACCACAAGAATCTCCTCTATCGGCATCGACTCTTCTTCCCCATTAATAGAGAACAAACACATATACCCCTCAAGTTCAAGGGTCCTATATTGAATTGTCTTTTCCTCACAATTGATGATCACTTGGCTCTTCATCAACCAATCCATACCCAAGATCACATCCAATTGTAACTTAGGGAGACAAACCAAATCTACTTTGGGAAGACGACCCAAAATTTCCACATTACACCCTAAACAAACTTTAGCGGTAAAGATCGGTATTCCAGTAGGGGTAACTATACTAAGATAGCAAGGTGAATTTGAAACAACAAGGTTCAGCCTATTTACACATTCAGGAGAAACAAAAGAATGTGTAGCTCCAGAATCAAACATGATTTTTCAAGGTTGATTATTAAGCAGAAAGTTACCTTGCACGAGATTCGGGGTTTGGGTTGCTTCATTACCACTCAGGGTAAACACTCTTCCTTGAGCCACAGGCTTTCCAGCAGATCCTTTTGCATCACCTTTTGCAGATTCTTTGCACTCACGAGCAAAGTGACCTTGCTTTCCACATTTGAAACATCCTCCTGTGGACCAGCAAAACTGACCATGATGATAACGCCTACACTTCTCGCAATAAGGAGCATTATCGCGAGACTTGTTCTTGTTATCCATCATAGCTTTGCCCTTGCCCTTGTTCTTCTGAGAATATGGACCATTATTCCGATGATCAAACCTCTTCTTCCTCTGTGGTCCATAGTTCTGTCCAACTCCTTTCCCTTGACTTCCGATCAACTCAGCCTTCTTGTCATCCTCATACATTCTGCACATATCCACAAGTGCAGGGAAACTCTGAATCCTTTGATAACTGAAAATAGACTTCAGTTTCGGTCTCAGCCCACCTTCGAACTTAACACACTTACTTCGTTCGTCAGGGTTATTCAAGTAATAGGGAGAGTATTTCATCAGCTCCTCGAATCTGGCAGCATACTCTCCTACACTCATATCCCCCTGTTTCAATTGCATGAATTCCACTTCCTTCTTTCTCCTTAAATCTTCTAGAAAGTATTTATTAAGAAATTTCTCCATAAACACTCCCCAGTTGATTGCCCTCCTTTCAAAATTCAGCAATTGGACAGTGTGATCCCACCAGTTTTCAGCTTCCCCATGAAGCATGTAAACTGCATAGGTTACCTTCTGTTCATCAGAACAATCTAGAGTTCAGAAAATCTTGTTGATCTCGTACAACCACTTGTTTGCCTCATCAGGTTTGTATCCGCCTTCAAACCTTGGTGGATTGCACTTCCTGAACTCCGACAGAGTCTTAGAATCATAATTCGCCATATTTCCAACAGGTGGGTTACCAGCTCGCCCTTCAGGTGGCTGCTGTTGCTGCTGCTGCATACCTTCCAGCACTGTCGTGATTCGTTCAAACATTTCATTCGTAATATTTCTATTTCTGGTTGCCATAGAAAGACCTGCACTATGGGCTTTGGGTCACTAAAAAGGTCTTTAAAACATAAATGCTACTAACTTACTCAAAACATATTCAATTTACATTGAATACCATACATAGCTGCATCATCGGGGTCATGAGGGGGATAAGACCAATGCTCTGATACCACCAAAGGTGTGACACTCTCGTTTTACATCTTGAAAATAATTAATATTTCCAAATGATTGAAATACTTGCTATCAAATATTAGGACTAGAAAAATTTTTCCTTTTTAATTTGTACTTGCTCGATTATAAACATTTTTAATCTGCACAAATATTGGAATTCGGCTTAATAATTTCTTAATTACAAAAAGTCTCTCGAGATACTATTTCCATAAACATAGTAAAACATCTTTGTAGTCCTTCTTAAAATATATTATTAGTTTCTCGAGTTTAATCGAATATATAAAATATAAACTTGTCGCCGAGCTCCTTTTTGAATCAAAATCAGAGTATGGGGAAGTAAAATTAATACTTGTGGGGCACTGCTGAGGTAAATAAAACATAATATATATATATATATATATGTATATCATAACATAAACCCCATAAGTATCATCAGTAGCAAGTAGTGAAAGTCGAGATAGCAAGTTTGGTGAAATATATACAAACAAGCTGCATAAAATAAACCTCACTCTAAGACCTCTCAAAAGATCTACAATATATCACATGATCCAAAAGTAGAAGTCCCAGAGCAGGTCATCCATGTCCTCAGCAGCTCCTCAGATCCTCCACAGCTCTATCCCTAGGATCTAGGATTCCAAAACATCCACGCTATGCAGGCTCCTATGAACCAGCGGGTCCACCTCTAACAGAAACAGTCGGCTCGACATGCACCTCCTCCTCACTCTCATCCTCCACGGGGTCCTCCTCGACCTCGCCCGACTGTGTAGAGACCCCACCACTGGGTCTAGGATCTGCAGAAGCAGTCCTCTCGAAATCAGTCGGACCAGGAGAAGGAGTCTCCTCAGTGACAACTCTATGGGAGGAAGGATGAGAACGAGTGGCAGCTCTGAAACGAAAACTATGAAATCGACGCATAGGTCGAGCCGAGGGTGGTCCTCTATATGTATAAAAGGGTGGAACATGCATAGTATACACTAAAGGGATCCTAAATCGACGAGGTCGCACTCGCACTAGAGGATTAGGGTGGTAGAGAGTGATCTCCACCTCCCCCTCAAAAGTGGCACGGTGCTCCTCATACGTCCATATGCCACTAGGGATAGGGCGTATCTCAATGCAAGCTAGGTATCTGGCCATCACCTAAACAGGGCACAGGGAGTAAGTTTACACATATACATAATTGATAAAGACTAAAATTACAAACACAAGTATATCATAGACAGATAATAATGCAAGTACATAAGAGCACACCAATTTTCAACATTATATCTCTTATAATGCAAGTGGCATGATGTATGATTTTCTATCCACAACTGAGGCCTCTAAAAGTCCATCTTGGACGTCCATCCAATACACCCTTGTGTTCCCGGAACACTGACATTCGTTCCCAGAACGTAATGCCAAACCATACTTGGATAATAAGCATCACTCCCGGAGTGTGCACCACGTTCCCAGAACGCATACGTTCCCAGAACGCATAAAACCAGGTCCCGGACACTGGCCACATTCCCAGGATGTGTCATCAAGTAGGTTACAATTTGGTACTCCCGGAGTACCCTCCTCATATTTCCAGAATATGATAAACGTTCCTACCAACCAAACTTCCATTCTATATGGATGCACAATTATCAAGGTTGGTTTTATCTTTACATTAATTACTGTGATTTAGAAATATTCCAATTTCTCTTTTGAATGATTTATTTGAGGCATAATCTTTGGCACAAAATTCTCTTTTGAATTATCTCAAAACATGCCTTTAAACTTAGATTGGGAAAACATAACCAATGGTATTCAAAAATTTAACTTTTTATTTTTCAGATTCAGGTACTAACCGGTTACAGTTTAAGGCTAACCGGTTAGAATTACAGACCTGAACTGTTTACCATTGAAATTCAGAAAAACCCTTTTTCTTGAATTTTCTACCCAATCTATAAAAAAGTTTTAACATTGTTTTATACATCAACACATTGTGTTTATCATTCAAAAGTCTAAATCACATTCTATTCTCAAATGAACATAATTTCCTCTTGAAATTAGCTCATTAAATTAAGGTATTAACCCTCACTCTTCAAGACTGATTTTATAAACTGATTTTCTTTTGAATTTTTACAGTGTCTAACCGGTTACAATTATCGAGTAACCGGTTAGATTATGCAGTCAGTCCATTAAAACAAGAGTTTTGACAAATCATTCTTTTCATTTCTCAAATCTAACCAAATTTTAACATTCTCAGAGTTCATATACCTTAAGAAAAATATGTTCATACTTAGAAACACATTTAACTTGCATGCATTAAGCTTATTGTGTCAATTTGCATAAAATTCAATACAAACACAATTCAATACCACAAAGCTTATAATCAACATTTAGTTTCTGAGTTAAACCTTAAAATCACTTGCATGCATCAACTTAAATCTGCTCAAAACAGATTTGAGGTAGAATTTGGCCTCCAAGCCTTTGTGCTTTAAACACATAATGCCCTTTTGAGTCTTTGTTAACTCAAATCCTAAATCACTTGATTTTAGTCTAAATCTAGTATAAGGTAAGCTTCTCCCGTACCTCTAAGTTGTTTTTTTTATGAGTATAACTTCTGAACTTGAAGAAAATCTACAATCTCCTCACAAATCCTAAGTTCTACTCCCAGCCACGATTTCCATCAATAGGGTTCAAAGACCAGCAAATTTGACATTGGAATTGGTCAAAGAAATTGGGGAAAACCATTAGAACTCAATATAGGTAACATGCACTAAGGAATGAAAGTGATTTGAGACTTAAGGATTGACTGTGCTTACCAAAATCCAGTCTCCAACCAAGCTTCCCGAATCAGAAAACCCAGAACTTCAGCTTTCCCAACTCCAACTTCTGAGATCAATTTCTCCCTCCACAATCACTCTTGACTCACAAACTCTATATCAATGGAAAGCCCTTGATTTAAGCTTTCCAGAAGTGTATCTCTCACTCTCTAACACTCAAAGAAGAAGGAGAATCGCTTCAGACGATTATGGAACCCTAACAGCCTCTCAACTCTGGTTTCAGAGAAATCAACCCCAAATTCATCAACCACACCAGCTTATATAGAGAAATTCGTGTGCCATGCAGGGCGACACGCGTTCTCCACTATGAATTGAGTGGGATTCGTGGCGATTAATCGAATTAACCAAGTGATTACTCATCAATTTCCACTAACCCAGTTTCTGAGTTCATCGTCTAACCGGTTACAGGGCATTACTAACCGGTTAGATCAGTACAAAATTTAAAAATTAATATTTTTAAATCTTTCCCTCCAAGAACTTTTCAATATTACATTTAGGTCCTAATCCAGGGACTAAAATGCAATATTCTTACATTTTGCATTTATTTGCCATACAAAAATATTTCAACTAATTTTTATATTTCAGGCTAATTAAATACAAAACATAAACTTGGGAAATTCATATAAATTAATAATAAAACTTTTATTATTAATTTTCCTTATTATTCGGGAGACGAAAATTAGGGGTGTTACATGTAGAGTCGCTATACTTGCGTACAAGAGCATCCATTGATCTACCTCCATTCAAAAAGATCTTCAAATGGTTCGTCATCTAGTACATATACAGGAAAACACACACAACACAGAGGGAGAAAGAGAGAGAGAGAGAGTAAGCGATCTGAGCGGGTTAACGTCGACGGTATGGATTTACGCTAGACAAAATATTAAGACCAACAAACAGTATACATAACCACATAGATATACATAATTCAGATAGCTTAAATGCTTGAGAGAATTCTTAGAATCATTAATCTTTTATTCAAAGTTTCGGTGTTGTTGCATCTGTCAATGATATGGGGAGAAATATCATTGAGGTAACAAATTTAGTCAGCATACAAGGTTACATCTCCTTTAAAGTCCAACCAAATCCTAAGTCGAAATGTAAACGAGACGTACATGAACCTTATGGGACCAGCTCCAGGGACTAAGTATATCCCGAACTCTATCTCTCGCTTCGGAGGTAGTCCTGGTATCTCCTCAGGAAATACTTTCGGAAATTCCCTCACCACAAGAATCTCCTCTATCGGCATCGACTCTTCTTCCCCAGTAATAGAGAACAAACACATATACCCCTCAAGTTCAAGGGTCCTATATTGAATTGTCTTTTCCTCACAATTGATGATCACTTGGTTCTTCATCAACCAATCCATACCCAAGATCACATCCAATTGTAACTTAGGGAGACAAACCAAATCTACTTTGGAAAGACGACCCAAAATTTCCACATTACACCCTAAACAGACTTTAGCGGTAAAGATCAGTATTCTAGTAGGGGTATCTATACTAAGATAGCAAGGTGAATTTGAAACAACAAGATTCAACCTATTTACACATTCAGGAGAAACAAAAGAATGTGTAGCTCCAGAATCAAACATGATTTTTCAAGGTTGATTATTAAGCAGAAAGTTACCTTGCACGAGATTCGGGGTTTGGGTTGCTTCATTACCACTCAGGGTAAACACTCTTCCTTGAGCCACAGGCTTTCCAGCAGATCCTTTTGCATCACCTTTTGCAGATTCTTTGCACTCACGAGCAAAGTGACCTTGCTTTCCACATTTGAAACATCCTCCTGTGGACCAGAAAAACTGACCATGATGATAACGCCTACACTTCTCGCAATAAGGAGCATTATCGCGAGACTTGTTCTTGTTATCCATCATAGCTTTGCCCTTGCCCTTGTTCTTCTGAGAATATGGACCATTATTCCGATGATCAAACCTCTTCTTCCTCTGTGGTCCATAGTTCTGTCCAAATCCTTTCCCTTGACTTCCGATCAACTCAGCCTTCTTGTCATCCTCATACATTCTGCACATATCCACAAGTGCAGGGAAACTCTGAATCCTTTGATAACTGAAAATAGACTTCAGTTCCGGTCTCAGCCCACCTTCGAACTTAACACACTTACTTCTTTCATCAGGGTTATTCAATTAGTAGGGAGAGTATTTCATCAGCTCCTCGAATCTGGCAGCATACTCTCTTACACTCATATCCCCCTGCTTCAATTGCATGAATTCCACTTCCTTCTTTCTCCTTAAATCTTCTAGAAAGTATTTATTAAGAAATTTCTCCATAAACACTCCCCAGTTGATTGCCCTCCTTTCAAAATTCAGCAATTGGACAGTGTGATCCCACCAGTTTTCAGCTTCCCCATGAAGCATGTAAACTGCATAGGTTACCTTCTGTTCATCAGAACAATCTAGAGTTCGGAAAATCTTGTTGATCTCATACAACCACTTGTTTGCCTCATCAGGTTTGTATCCACCTTCAAACCTTGGTGGATTGCACTTCCTGAACTCCGACAGAGTCTTAGCATCATAATTCGCCATATTGCCAACAGGTGGGTTACCAGCTCGCCCTTGAGGTGGCTGCTGTTGCTGCTGCTGATGCATACCTTCCAGCACTGTCGTGATTCGTTCTAACATTTCATTCGTAATATTTCTATTTCTGGTTGCCATAGAAAGACCTGCACTATGGGCTTTGGGTCACTAAAAAGGTCTTTAAAACATAAATGCTACTAACTTACTCAAAACATATTCAATTTACATTGAATACCATACTTAACTGCATCATCGGGGCCATGAGGGGGATAGGACTAATGCTCTGATACCACCAAAGGTGTGACACTCTCGTTTTACATCTTGAAAATAATTAATATTTCCAAATGATTGAAATACTTGCTATCAAATATTAGGACTAGAAAAATTTTTCCTTTTTAATTTGTACTTGCTCGATTATAAACATTTTTAATCTGCACAAATATTGGAATTCGGCTTAATAATTTCTTAATTACAAAAAGACTCTCGAGATACTATTTCCACAAACATAGTAAAACATCTTTGTAGTCATTCTTAAAATATATTATTAGTTTCTCGAGTTTAATCGAATATATAAAATATAAACTTGTCGCCGAGCTCCTTTTTGAATCAAAATTAGAGTATGCGGAAGTAAAATTAATACTTGTGGGGCACTGCTGAGGTAAATAAAACATATATATATATATATATATATATATATATATATATATATGTATGTATATCATAACATAAACCCCATAAGTATCATCAGTAGCAAGTAGTGAAAGTCGAGATAGCAAGTTTGGTGAAATATATACAAACCAGCTGCATAAAATAAACCTCACTCTAAGACCTCTCAAAATATCTACAATATATCACATGATCCAAAAGTAGAAGTCCCAGAGCAGGTCATCCATGTCCTCAGCAGCTCCTCAGATCCTCCACAGCTCTATCCCTAGGATCTAGGATTCCAAAACATCCACGCTATGCAGGCTCCTATGAACCAGCGGGTCCACCTCTAACAGAAACAGTCGGCTCGACATGCACCTCCTCCTCGCTCTCATCCTCCACGGGGTCCTCCTCGACCTCGTCCGACTGTGTAGAGACCCCACCACTGGGTCTAGGATCTGCAGAAGCAGTCCTCTTGAAATCAGTCGGACCAGGAGAAGGAGTCTCCTCGGTGACAACTCTATGGGAGGAAGGATGAGAACGAGTGGCAGCTCTGAAACGAAAACTATGAAATCGACGCATAGGTCGAGCCGAGGGTGGTCCTCTATATGTATAAAAGGGTGGAAAATGCATAGTATAGACTAAAGGGATCCTAAATCGACGAGGTCGCACTCGCACTAGAGGGTTAGGGTGGTAGAGAGTGATCTCCACCTCCCCCTCAAAAGTGGCACGGTGCTCCTCATACGTCCATATGCCACTAGGGATAGGGCGTATCTCGATGCAAGCTAGGTATCTGGTCATCACCTAAACAGGGCACAGGGAGTAAGTATACACATATACATAATTGATAAAGACTAAAATTACAAACACAAGTATATCATGGACAGATAATAATGCAAGTACATATGAGCACACCAATTTTCAACATTATATCTCTTATAATGCAAGTGGCATGATGTATGATTTTCTATCCACAACTGAGGCCTCAAAAAGTCCATCTTGGATGTCCATCCAATACACCCTTGTGTTCCCGGAACACTGACATTCGTTCCCAGAACGTAATGCCAAACCATACTTGGATAATAAGCATCACTCCCGGAGTGTGCACCACGTTCCCAGAACGCATAAAACCAGGTCCCGGACACTAGCCACATTCCCAGAATGTGTCATCAAGTAGGTTACAATTTGATACTCCCGGAGTACCCTCCTCATATTCCCAGAATATGATAAACGTTCCTACCAACCAAACTTCCATTCTATATGGTTGCACAATTATCAAGGTTGGTTTTATCTTTACATTAATTACTGTGATTTAGAAATATTCCAATTTCTCTTTTGAATGATTTATTTGAGGCATAATCTTTGGCACAAAATTCTCTTTTGAATTATCTCAAAACATGCCTTTAAACTTAGATTGGGAAAACATAACCAATGGTATTCAAAAATTTAACTTTTTAATTTTCAGATTCAGGTACTAACCGGTTACAGTTTCAGGCTAACCGGTTAGAATTACATACCTGAACTGTTTACCATTGAAATTCAGAAAAACCCTTTTTCTTGAATATTCTACCCAATCTATAAACAAGTTTTAACATTGTTTTATACATCAACACATTGTGTTTATCATTCAAAAGTCTAAATCACATTCTATTCTCAAATGAACATAATTTTAGTCTAAATCTAGTATAAGGTAAGCTTCTCCCATACCTCTAAGTTGTTTCTGAACTTGAAGAAAATCTACAATCTCCTCACAAATCCTAAGTTCTGCTCCCAACCACTATTTCCATCAATAGGGTTCAAAGACCAGCAAATTTGACATAGGAATTGGTCAAAGAAATTGGGGAAAACCATTAGAACTCAATATAGGTAACATGCACTAAGGAATGAAAGTGATTTGAGACTTAAGGATTGACTGTGCTTACCAAAATCCAGTCTCCAACCATGCTTCCCGAATCAGAAAACCCAGAACTTCAGCTTTCCCAACTCCAACTTCTGAGATCAATTTCTCCCTCCACAATCACTCTTGACTCACAAACTCTATATCAATGGAAAGCCCTTGATTTAAGCTTTCCAGAAGTGTATCTCTCACTCTCTAACACTCAAAGAAGAAGGAGAATCGCTTCAGACGATTATGGAACCCTAACAGCCTCTCAACTCTGGTTTCAGAGAAATCAACCCCAAATTCATCAACCACACCAGCTTATATAGAGAAATTCGTGTGCCATGCAGGGCGACACGCGTTCTCCACTATGAATTGAGTGGGATTCGTGGCGATTAATCGAATTAACCAAGTGATTACTCATCAATTTCCACTAACCCAGTTTCTGAGTTCATCGTCTAACCGGTTACAGGGCATTACTAACCGGTTAGATCAGTACAAAATTTAAAAATTAATATTTTTAAATCTTTCCCTCCAAGAACTTTTCAATATTACATTTAGGTCCTAATCCAGGGACTAAAATGCAATATTCTTACATTTTGCATTTATTTGCCATACAAAAATATTTCAACTAATTTTTATATTTCAGGCTAATTAAATACAAAACATAAACTTGGGAAATTCATATAAATTAATAATAAAACTTTTATTATTAATTTTCCTTATTATTCGGGAGACGAAAATTAGGGGTGTTACATGTAGAGTCGCTATACTTGCGTACAAGAGCATCCATTGATCTACCTCCATTCCAAAAGATCTTCAAATGGTTCGTCATCTAGTACATATACAGGAAAACACACACAACACAGAGGGAGAAAGAGAGAGAGAGAGAGAGAGAGAGAGAGAGAGAGAGTAAGCGATCTGAGCGGGTTAACGTCGACGGTATGGATTTACGCTAGACAAAATATTAAGACCAACAAACAGTATACATAACCACATAGATATACATAATTCAGATAGCTTAAATGCTTGAGAGAATTCTTAGAATCATTAATCTTTTATTCAAAGTTTCGGTGTTGTTGCATCTGTCAATGATATGGGGAGAAATATCATTGAGGTAACAAATTTAGTCAGCATACAAGGTTACATCTCCTCTAAAGTCCAACCAAATCCTAAGTCGAAATGTAAACGAGACGTACATGAACCTTATGGGACCAGCTCCAGGGACTAAGTATATCCCGAACTCTATCTCTCGCTTCGGAGGTAGTCCTGGTATCTCCTCAGGAAATACTTTCGGAAATTCCCTCACCACAAGAATCTCCTCTATCGGCATCGACTCTTCTTCCCCAGTAATAGAGAACAAACACATATACCCCTCAAGTTCAAGGGTCCTATATTGAATTGTCTTTTCCTCACAATTGATGATCACTTGGTTCTTCATCAACCAATCCATACCCAAGATCACATCCAATTGTAACTTAGGGAGACAAACCAAATCTACTTTGGAAAGACGACCCAAAATTTCCACATTACACCCTAAACAGACTTTAGCGGTAAAGATCAGTATTCTAGTAGGGCTATCTATACTAAGATAGCAAGGTGAATTTGAAACAACAAGATTCAGCCTATTTACACATTCAGGAGAAACAAAAGAATGTGTAGCTCCAGAATCAAACATGATTTTTCAAGGTTGATTATTAAGCAGAAAGTTACCTTGCACGAGATTCGGGGTTTGGGTTGCTTCATTACCACTCAGGGTAAACACTCTTCCTTGAGCCACAGGCTTTCCAGCAGATCCTTTTGCATCACCTTTTGCAGATTCTTTGCACTCACGAGCAAAGTGACCTTGCTTTCCACATTTGAAACATCCTCCTGTGGACCAGCAAAACTGACCATGACGATAATGCCTACACTTCTCGCAATAAGGAGCATTATCGCGAGACTTGTTCTTGTTATCCATCATAGCTTTGCCCTTGCCCTTGTTCTTTTGAGAATATGGACCATTATTCCGATGATCAAACGTCTTCTTCCTCTGTGGTCCATAGTTCTGTCCAAATCCTTTCCCTTAACTTCTGATCAACTCAGCCTTCTTGTCATCCTCATATATTCTGCACATATCCACAAGTGCAGGGAAACCCTGAATCCTTTGATAACTGAAAATAGACTTCAGTTCCGGTCTCAACCCACCTTCGAACTTAACACACTTACTTCGTTCGTCAGGGTTATTCAAGTAGTAGGGAGAGTATTTCATCAGCTCCTCGAATCTGGCAGCATACTCTCCTACACTCATATCCCCCTGCTTCAATTGCATGAATTCCACTTCCTTCTTTCTCCTTAAATCTTCTAGAAAGTATTTATTAAGAAATTTCTCCATAAACACTCCCCAGTTGATTGCCCTCCTTTCAAAATTCAGCAATTGGACAGTGTGATCCCACCAGTTTTCAGCTTTCCCATGAAGCATGTAAACTGCATAGGTTACCTTCTGTTCATCAGAACAATCTAGAGTTCGGAAAATCTTGTTGATCTCGTACAACCACTTGTTTGCCTCATCAGGTTTGTATCCGCCTTCAAACCTTGGTGGATTGCACTTCCTGAACTCCGACAGAGTCTTAGCATCATAATTCGCCATATTGCCAACAGGTGGGTTACCAGCTCGCCCTTGAGGTGGCTGCTGTTGCTGCTGCTGCTGCATACCTTCCAGCACTGTCGTGATTCGTTCTAACATTTCATTCGTAATATTTCTATTTCTGGTTGCCATAGAAAGACCTGCACTATGGGCTTTGGGTCACTAAAAAGGTCTTTAAAACATAAATGCTACTAACTTACTCAAAACATATTCAATTTACATTGAATACCATACTTAGCTGCATCATCGGGGCCATGAGGGGGATAGGACCAATGCTCTGATACCACCAAAGGTGTGACACTCTCGTTTTACATCTTGAAAATAATTAATATTTCCAAATGATTGAAATACTTGCTATCAAATATTAGGACTAGAAAAATTTTTCCTTTTTAATTTGTACTTGCTCGATTATAAACATTTTTAATCTGCACAAATATTGGAATTCGGCTTAATAATTTCTTAATTACAAAAAGACTCTCGAGATACTATTTCCATAAACATAGTAAAACATCTTTGTAGTCCTTCTTAAAATATATTATTAGTTTCTCGAGTTTAATCGAATATATAAAATATAAACTTGTCGCCGAGCTCCTTTTTGAATCAAAATCAGAGAATGCGGAAGTAAAATTAATACTTGTGGGGCACTGCTGAGGTAAATAAAACATAATATATATATATATATATATATATATATATATATATATATATATATATATATGTATATCATAACATAAACCCCATAAGTATCATCAGTAGCAAGTAGTGAAAGTCGAGATAGCAAGTTTGGTGAAATATATACAAACCAGCTGCATAAAATAAACCTCACTCTAAGACCTCTCAAAATATCTACAATATATCACATGATCCAAAAGTAGAAGTCCCAGAGCAGGTCATCCATGTCCTCAGCAGCTCCTCAGATCCTCCACAGCTCTATCCCTAGGATCTAGGATTCCAAAACATCCACGCTATGCAGGCTCCTATGAACCAGCGGGTCCACCTCTAACAGAAACAGTCGGCTCGACATGCACCTCCTCCTCGCTCTCATCCTCCACGGGGTCCTCCTCGACCTTGTCCGACTGTGTAGAGACCCCACCACTGGGTCTAGGATCTGCAGAAGCAGTCCTCTTGAAATCAGTCGGACCAGGAGAAGGAGTCTCCTCGGTGACAACTCTATGGGAGGAAGGATGAGAACGAGTGGCAGCTCTGAAACGAAAACTATGAAATCGACGCATAGGTCGAGCCAGGGGTGGTCCTCTATATGTATAAAAGGGTGGAACATGCATAGTATAGACTAAAGGGATCCTAAATCGACGAGGTCGCACTCGCACTAGAGGGTTAGGGTGGTAGAGAGTAATCTCCACCTCCCTCTCAAAAGTGGCACGGTGCTCCTCATACGTCCATATGCCACTAGGGATAGGGCGTATCTCGATGCAAGCTAGGTATCTGGCCATCACTTAAACAGGGCACAGGGAGTAAGTATACACATATACATAATTGATAAAGACTAAAATTACAAACACAAGTATATCATGGACAGATAATAATGCAAGTACATATGAGCACACCAATTTTCAACATTATATCTCTTATAATGCAAGTGGCATGATGTATGATTTTCTATCCACAACTGAGGCCTCTAAAAGTCCATCTTGGACGTCCATCCAATACACCCTTGTGTTCCCGGAACACTGACATTCGTTCCCAGAACGTAATGCCAAACCATACTTGGATAATAAGCATCACTCCCGGAGTGTGCACCACGTTCCCAGAACGCATAAAACCAGGTCCCGGGCACTGGCCACATTCCCAGAATGTGTCATCAAGTAGGTTACAATTTGATACTCCCGGAGTACCCTCCTCATATTCCCAGAATATGATAAACGTTCCTACCAACCAAACTTCCATTCTATATGGATGCACAATTATCAAGGTTGGATTTATCTTTACAGTAATTACTGTGATTTAGAAATATTTCAATTTCTCTTTTGAATGATTTATTTGAGGCATAATCTTTGGCACAAAATTCTCTTTTGAATTATCTCAAAACATGCCTTTAAACTTAGATTGGGAAAACATAACCAATGGTATTCAAAAATTTAACTTTTTATTTTTCAGATTCAGGTACTAACCGGTTACAGTTTCAGGCTAACCGGTTAGAATTACATACCTGAACTGTTTACCATTGAAATTCAGAAAAACCCTTTTTCTTGAATTTTCTACCCAATCTATAAACAAGTTTTAACATTGTTTTATACATCAACACATTGTGTTTATCATTCAAAAGTCTAAATCACATTCTATTCTCAAATGAACATAATTTTAGTCTAAATCTAGTATAAGGTAAGCTTCTCCCATACCTCTAAGTTGTTTTTTTTATGAGTATAACTTCTGAACTTGAAGAAAATCTACAATCTCCTCACAAATCCTAAGTTCTGCTCCCAGCCACGATTTCCATCAATAGGGTTCAAAGACCAGCAAATTTGACATAGGAATTGGTCAAAGAAATTGGGGAAAACCATTAGAACTCAATATAGGTAACATGCACTAAGGAATGAAAGTGATTTGAGACTTAACGATTGACTGTGCTTACCAAAATCCAGTCTCCAACCAAGCTTCCCGAATCAGAAAACCCAAAACTTCAGCTTTCCCAACTCCAACTTCTGAGATCAATTTCTCCCTCCACAATCACTCTTGACTCACAAACTCTATATCAATGGAAAGCCCTTGATTTAAGCTTTCCAGAAGTGTATCTCTCACTCTCTAACACTCAAAGAAGAAGGAGAATCGCTTCAGACGATTATGGAACCCTAACAGCCTCTCAACTCTGGTTTCAGAGAAATCAACCCCAAATTCATCAACCACACCAGCTTATATAGAGAAATTCGTGTGCCATGCAGGGCGACACGCGTTCTCCACTATGAATTGAGTGGGATTCGTGGCGATTAATCGAATTAACCAAGTGATTACTCATCAATTTCCACTAACCCAGTTTCTGAGTTCATCGTCTAACCGGTTACAGGGCATTACTAACCGGTTAGATCAGTACAAAATTTAAAAATTAATATTTTTAAATCTTTCCCTCCAAGAACTTTTCAATATTACATTTAGGTCCTAATCCAGGGACTAAAATGCAATATTCTTACATTTTGCATTTATTTGCCATACAAAATTATTTCAACTAATTTTTATATTTCAGGCTAATTAAATACAAAACATAAACTTGGGAAATTCATATAAATTAATAATAAAACTTTTATTATTAATTTTCCTTATTATTCGGGAGACGAAAATTAGGGGTGTTACATGTAGAGTCGCTATACTTGCGTACAAGAGCATCCATTGATCTACCTCCATTCCAAAAGATCTTCAAATGGTTCATCATCTAGTACATATACAGGAAAACACACACAACACAAAGGGAGAAAGAGAGAGAGAGATAGTAAGCGATCTGAGCGGGTTAACGTCGATGGTATGGATTTACGCTAGACAAAATATTAAGACCAACAAACAGTATACATAACCACATAGATATACATAATTCAGATAGCTTAAATGCTTGAGAGAACTCTTAGAATCATTAATCTTTTATTCAAAGTTTCGGTGTTGTTGCATCTGTCAATGATATGGGGAGAAATATCATTGAGGTAACAAATTTAGTCAGCATACAAGGTTACATCTCCTCCAAAGTCCAACCAAATCCTAAGTCGAAATGTAAACGAGACGTACATGAACCTTACCACGTCGGCCTCGAAGTCATAAAAACAACATTGCTGCAACCACTACACATGGTCAGCCAAAACGATATATATTAAATGAAATTTCAAAATAAAGGTTCCCCAAGCACAATGCCCATCTAACTTTATTTAGGTTCTCCCTCACCGTTTCTGATTGGTTCAAGGGGACGACGGTACTTCTCTAATCAGCTGTGCAATACTTACTACGGCTTGATCATGCGTAATGACCTAGCCATTGTAGCATCATCTTACCTAGAGAATTTCTTATTGGCTTCTTGACGTTCATCGTCCTTTTTCTCCTCTATCACAATCCATGGCTGAGTACCCGAAAGTACCCTAGGTATCTTTCATTTCCACTACTCCACACTCAACTCACAGGGTTAGGAGAGTCTTTTAAATTATTTACGCAAGGTTGGTTGATCGATTCTAAGCCTCGCTCTAAAGTAGTACCCACAGTTACTACTCGGAGTGCTTCTAAGGGGGCTCGACCTATTCATTAATCTTTTGTAACCAACTCACGGAAATTAGATATCCCAAAGGGATAGTGGCATTTATCCCCATGCACACAACCACGGCAATTCAGCTCACGCGGCCAACAACTCATATGTGTTCTCCTTATAGCCCCTTACTCAACTAACGGTATACTAAAACCATGGCGTTAGGACTAGCGGGTTATCCGTGGAGTGGGGTCTATGGCTCACCCAAGCATCTTCATACTTTTAAAATTTCTTTTTCACAACAGCATGTCATATAGACCATGCAGGGGAAACTTATAAGTGCTAAATCAAAACCTCACTGTACCTTAGAAAATCAACTGTTCCATAATCATAATCTCAACGGTTTCATACTCCACTACAACATTTTATAGTTTAGGCAACACTGAAAGTTTCAACGGTTGAAAAACCGTTGCTTATACATGGAATAGGCAACAGTTTTTTTTGTTGCCATTTAATATGAAATAAGCAACGGTTTTTAGTTTAGGCAACACTAAAAGTTTCAACGGATGAAAAACCGTTGCTTATATATGAAATAGGCAACGGTTTTTTTTGTTGCCATTTAATATGAAATGAGCAACGGTTTTTACATAAACAAACAACAGTTTTTTTTTGTGTAGCCAATTGAAAATAATAAGCAACGGTGCAGCAAATGTTGATAGAAAATGCCACATTTTCGTAAGTGTTGCCAAAGATTTCATTCAAAAAACCGTTCCCGAAAGTTCTTTTACTTAGCTGAAAATAAAGGTCTTTCCTTGAACTAAACCTAATAAGCCATAGCTTCTAAAAACGCAAAACACAACTCATTCTTCTTCCCTTCGAACTGCAAAGTCTTTCCTTTCCTCTCTTTCTCAGATCTCCCTCCCCCAACATTCTCTCTCTTTCTCTCATACATAAGCCCCCTTTCTCTGTTCAATCTTTATATACACCGCCATCGTCCAAGCCCTCTTCTCCGTCTCGGTCGCCGTCGCGCGTTCCTCTTGCGAGCAGCCTCCTTCGCGTACCGAACCGCCACCAGCGAAGCCACCAACATCGCTTGCGCCGCCAATAACCTGTGACCAGTGCTACCCTCTCCGTCCCTCTTTCTCCTTCGCGATCTCTCTCTCCCTGAGTTCCTTGCCACAAATCGCGGTTCCCATGGCCTCAGTCACCGGCGACGTGACTTGTTGCCCTAGCTCACTTTTCTTCCTCAATATGGACACTGAGAATAATAGTAATAATGAGAAGGGGTCTTGTTCTTATTTTGTTCCACCAGATAAGTTTGTTTTGACATCTGAAAACCTAGGCTTGGATTATTCACAGCCTTCACTTTCTTCTACCTCAAAGAAGAAGAAGAAGAAGAAGCAAAAACCATCCAATCTTAGAATCGAGGTAATGGCTAAAGAAGATTAATTGATTGATTGAATTTTTTATGAAGTACAGTTTGTTAATTGTTATTATTGAATTTTCCTTGATTTTGGATATGTATGTGTGTGTGTGTGTGTGTGTGTATATATATATAGTCACTTTTATGAATGATGCTAATTTAGGAAAATGGTAAGATGGAAGGAACGAATTTTAAAGAAGATACAAGAGGTGATGATGGTTTAAGAAGAGAGGCAGGGGATTTGTTAATGCTAGCTAACCAAAGGTAAGGTCATTTTGCAGTGACTAACCATATTGAGGACTAAAAGCAAAATTGCAATTGCCATAAAGGGTTAATTAGCTTCTTTTTTAAGTTCTATGGATGGTTTTTCTTTTTGTTTCACAATGCAACCTTATTGTATCTTGAATTGTTAGTTTGTTTTTATTATTTTTAAATCATGAAATGTAATCTTTTGTGGCAGAACATGAGCACACTACTACTACTACTAGTTTTTATGGTCCTATACTCCTATAGATCTGCTAAAATCTTAGACTTGTTCAATTGAGTTGCTAGTTGCAATATTAGGTGTCAGTAATTCTATAACTGGTTGAACACAATGCTTGAGGATAGAGATTTTAAGTTATGCAGCATTGTTTCGTAGTTTCTGAATGCAGAATGAGTTTGTAATGTTATAGTAAACCACTATATATGTTGTCATTGTTCAAATTGATGACATCACATAGGATAAGGCGTTGTGCATTGAATCCAAGTTGTCTTGTATCATAAAATTTGTAAAGCAAAATAGTCTAAAATAGAATCTCATTAATTTTCTATTTTCTCAATGATACCCGGGGTTCGCTAGTAGTTCATGCTTATGTGGTGACACTATACTCTTTGAAGGATTAAATTTATGGCTTACCCTTTTTATAATAATTTTGTGTGTTGTGTGTTTTGGTTTGAATTTGGAACTTTTGGCTTTGGGGTCTATTAAGTCAATGATGATTTATTTTGAATGAGTGCAGTTTTCTCGGCAGTGTCCGGATTGGAGCTTTCAGTGTCCAAGGAGCATCACAGATGTAAGTTCATCTAGATTTTGAGTGACTGATCATTAGTTTGTTTAGAACTTAAATAAGGGTCCATAATTTTCTTGCCTAATTATCAAAAGGCTATTCGTGTTGACCCGAATATGTTTTATTCCACTTTTGTCGTTTCTTTATGATCTCGAATATGTTTTATTCCACTTTTGTCGTTTCTTTACAATCACAGGTTAAGACCTCCTGCAATGCCTATATTTTACACCTTTGCAAAGAGTGCTCTAGGCAATGCCTCAGAATATGAATATACCTTTTAACAGCTTGTCTAACAGCTTGTCTAACAGTTTGTGTGGATCATGTAATGAGTTGCAACTTCTAAGTAATAAATGCATTCTGAACATTGTGAATTTGCAACTTTCCATGCTGGTGTCTCTCAATTCTAACAGTAATTGAAAGTTGAGTGATGTGGCCAAACATAAATTTTCATTTCAAAATAGTTTTTTTGAGGACCCTATGATCAATTCTGCATCAGCTTATTGCTGTTGCAATAACGTGCTAAATTGGGGCTGTAATGAGAAACAATTCTGTCAATGTGACCAGGCACACATATCTTAGTGGCATTTTTCATGTGATTTTGTTGATTCAGCATATGATGATTTTGGTTTGACAAAGTAAATTGCTTTTGTCATATGTAGGTACTACCAAGACTGCAATGAGACATGTCTAGACTTGCTTGTAATAATTTTAAACAAACCTACATAAATTGCTTTTATGTTGTTTGACGACTTTGAATTAGGTGCTTGAGTAATAATCTTAGGAGAAAGGATTAGAGTAGAAAATAAAAAAAAATAATAGTCTGCTCCACTATAAGCTCGTGACTTGCCTTGATTTTTGTTGTCCGTATTTGTTTTAGTTATTTAATTAAATAGCTTTTGGAAATGTCAATTTTATCTGATAGCTGATTAAATTTCTACAGATTGCTTTCACCTCAGTGGTTTATCCATCTATAATCCTTGCATATATGGGGCAAGCTGCTTATTTATCTAGACATCATGATGTTCAACATGAGCATCACTTTGGCTTTTATGTATCTGTACCGGGTATGTAGTAACTATAACTCATTCTTTTTGAGGGGGTAGGCGATGGAGGAATCCTCAGCTAATTTACAATTTTCTCTCTTTTACATTTCAGAGAAATTGAGATTTCCTATTCTTGTGATAGCAATACTTGCTGCAGTTGTGGGAAGCTAAGCCATCATTACTGGAACTTTCTCTATTATCAAGCAGTGCTCTGCACTAAGTTGCTTCCCTAGAGTTAAAGTGGTTCATACATCATCCAAAATTCATGGCCAAATATATATCCCAGAGATCAATTGGCTATTGATGCTCTTGTGTTTGGCTGTAACTATTGGTTTTAGAGACACAAAGCGTATGGGCAATGCCGCAGGTATGGTAGTGATTGCAGTTTCATTATTTCATATATATATATATATATATATATATATATATATATATATATATATTAATGATGCATCAAATATAATAATTAACTAGCTGAATCAAGAGGATGCATTTTCTAGAAGAGATTCAATTACAATTTTTCTAGAATAGAAATCGCAACCCGTAGTTAGCATTGCCACTTTTCTTATTAACATGAGTTTATGAGCATTTGCAAGAATCTGACAGAATATACTTTGGATAACAGGTTTAGCAGTTATCACAGTGATGCTGGTCACAACATGTTTGATGTCACTGGTTATTTTACTCTGCTGGCACCAACATGTTCTCCTTGCACTAGGGTTTCTTTTCATATTTGGCACCATCGAGGCTCTCTTCTTCTCAGCTTCGCTTATCAAGTTCCTAGAAGGATCATGGGTTCCAAGCATGCTTGTGGCTTGATAATGTGCCAAGCATGCTGCAACACTTTTTTACTCCTGGTTTTCTTTAATTAATGCAATTTCACTGATTGTTTTGTTTATGATAAAATGGGCTCTAAAATTTTCACTAATTGTTTTTGGTTTTCCTTTGTTAGTTTACAACTTTGGAAGGAAAGACTAAAGGCACGACTATGTGATACTCGCTATAAGACGGGTATGGTTATAAATACAAATCTTAAGGCACGACTACTTATATTGCTGTCATAAGGTTATCAATAACTTGTCTCTAGTGCATAATATTACATACTGACAAGAACACATAATATTTGTAAGCTTAAGTATTATCTCTGTTATAATTGATGTGTTGCTATTAATTTTTCTTTTTGATTCCAATTAAAATATGGTTGGTAAATTTTTTTTTAAAGTTATTATTTCCATCTAACATGTCTTAAATTTAGTAATATCTGTGTTATGTCTTCTTGTCAGTATGTAATTTTGATTCCATAGATGTAGCCGCTGATGATTAAATTTTTCTTAAATTTAGGAAATCATTGAAGGTTTCTTGAAGCTTGTTGTTGCATTATTCTCAATCCTGGAAAAGAAGAAAAATGAAGTGGAGGACGAAATCATCCAAGTCCTCATTGATGATTTTCTAAGGCACATAAGTGAATTAGGATGTTTTTTTACTTTTATCATTTTATGTAAATTTTTTGTAATTAAGCAAAATTTAACAATGTATTTCTCTTTCATATATACATGGTCATTAACCTTTGGTCATTAACCTTTGATGACATCATATATAAATGCACATTTATGCTTACATAATTATTTCTGCCTAAATTGTTTGCCTACAAGTAAAATGGTGTTGCCTATATAAGCAAAAGAAAAATAATTGTTGTTCATATAAATATGTCAATAGTTAAATAATTTTGGTTAGAACGTATTGCAACGGTTTTAGCATTGTTGCCTAAACACTCTACACAAAAAACCGTTGCACAATATAGACACAAAAACTGTTGCCGTTAATCATGCCCAAAAACCGTTGCCTCAAAACGTATTGCAACGGTTTTAACATCGTTGCCTAAACACTCTGCACAAAAACCGTTGCACAATATAGGCACAAAAACCGTTGCCTTTAATCATGCCCAAAAACCGTTGCCTCAAACTTGTGCAGAAACTGTTGCTTTTAATCTTACAAAAAGCAACGGTTTTTAAAATGATGTTGCCTTAAGTAAAAAACCGTTGCCTATTAGATTAGGCAACACTCACCTAGAGAACAGTTCAGAAACCGTTGCCTAATCTTTCAGCAACGGTTTTGTCACTTTCTGCAACGGTTTTATGCCGTTGCCAAAAATCAAAAATGTTGTAGTGCTCATACATTCATCCCAGTACAATAGCATGACAAACGCTCGCAACCACGACAATAAACTCACGTGGCCAACTCAAAAATCACATTCATAGTCCTGACATGTTCTACAGACCATGTAAGGGAATATTTTCACAAAAATCTTTCATGTCATAGGCATCTTCACTATACAGGTCACTTTACTCATTCACTATAAATGTTTTATGAATAATGCCTTACCACGTAAGGACTTATACCCACAAGGGCCAACAATAATGTCTCTATGTGTGTTTTAAATTACCAACAATCTTGGATAGTATTATCACATCGCCCGAAGGCAAATAAAATTTCTCAACACATAATCTTTTCTCTCCTCGCTGTTTTCTCAAGGGTTCACAAATTTTCTTTTCGATAACAACATTATAACAGAAGCACGATATGGTAATCATAACAAATAAATTCTCATGATATATCAACAACCATAGACAGTAATAAATCATGTGTTGAAGTTCATGCATTCCTCATGATGTTTTGATGATGACTAGACTAATCTTCATTAAGTGACAGCATGATGTTTTGATGATGACAAGACTAATCTTCATTAAGAGACAGGTTAAAGCTTTTGATGATGATATGCTTGGTCGCTTTCAAGATTGTATTGACTAGTTATTATGTTGCATCTTAGGACCTGTTGTAAATCAATAATGTCTAGGCACTCAAGGTTTCGTATTTTAAGAACTGTAGGAGAAGATCCCGTTTTATGAAAAACCTTTGTGAAAATCTTTTGCGAAAACCTCTGGTTACAAATCTTTTGGAAAAAATGTTTTTAAGCAAAAGTACTCGATTACTTTTTCCAGATAATCAATTACTTCCTTTAAATTTTGTAACCTAAGAGTTCAGAAATATGATAATCGATTACTTCTCTATAAATAATCGATTACATTTAGGTCTGCTACATTTAATATTATTTTCAGTGAAAATAATCGATTACTTTTGCAGAGTAATCGGTTACTTTTTCAAAATTCAAATTATCTGTTTTCACATAATGCAGATAATCGATTACCCTGATCAAGTAATCGATTACCTCCATATTAATTTTGAAAATCGTGAAATAATCAATCTGATTCAGAAAATGATTTATTTCTTTTTCTGTTTGATTTCGTTTAGATTAAAAAGTCTTCTTCTTCCTCTTTTTTGATTCTCTTTTTCACTATCTCTCTCACGAATCCTAGTTTTTGAAAATCAAAAATAGAGAGTTCTTCTTCTTCTCCGTTCTAAAAATAATCAAATCCTTGAGAAGCCTAAGACATTCATTGATATAGAGTTTTTCATTGTCGTATCAACACTACCTAGAGTGCATGAATTGTTAGTTTTTATTCTTCTCTAAACTAAATTCTTGTAAGGGAAAGTGTGACCCTTAGTGTTAGGGAGTGAAACTCCTAGTTGAACGTGTGACACTTTTTTAGGGTGAGGAACCCTTGTTTACTGGGGTAGAGTCTAGACGAACGGTGTGACACCTAGTAGAAAGACTACCTTAGGTTTTAGGTAGAGGCTACCTAGTGTGTTGTTTTGAGGTCCCTAGCAAACGGTGGATCCTAGTAGTGTGTGGGATGCTCTTGTTTGTATTTGGGGCTGGTCGTCCCTGTTTTGATTAGTGAAGAAAAGCTCAAGCGGGTCGCTTGGGGACTGGACGTAGGTCTTTCGCTGGAAAGGCTAAACCAGTATAAAATCATCGATGCAATCTTCTCTATCCTTTAACTCTTTTATTTTTCGCTATTATTGTTGATCTTGTTCATCATTGTTATATTTATTTGATTCGGAACAAAATAATTATTTTCATAATAATTTATTTTAAATGGTTTTAATTTAATAAGCGGGAGTATTGTTTCGTGTTTGTTGTTTTTATGTTGACTCGCGCGTATAAAGTTTCTATAATATTCTTCTATAGCTTCCGCTCAACCTCTCTCGACCGCTTTATTTAGTTTTTCCGCTGCGTGTATAAATTTTTTTATTAATAAGCGATTATTTTCAAAAGGGAAAAATGAATTTTTAAAAACCCAATTCACCCCCCCTCTTGGGTGACTGCTGTCAATCCTAACAATTAGTATTAGAGCTTCGTGCTCTGGTAAAGGCTTGGCAGCTTAAGTATCAAGATCCATTGTAAATTGGCAACGTTGGGTTATTTGTTTTTGATCTTAAATGGAGGGTTTTACATTCGATGATTGTAGCCACCCAATTTTGTCCGGGATCAAAAATATTATTTTGTAAAAATTTTGGTTAATTAAATTTTTAGTCTCAAATTTTTATAATTGAATAAATAGTGAGGAAAAATTAAAAGCTTGTTTGAATGTATTATTCATGTGTATTGAGTTATTTTTGGGGTTATTTAAAAAATAAGAATTTTTTTTAAAAAAAAGTTTAAAATAAAAAAAAAAGTTTGTTTGAATATGTTTTTAGTTCTTGTACATTAAGTTATTTTTGGCATTTTTTTTAAAAAAAAGGATTTAAAGAAAAAAGGGCTTACTACAAAAAAAAAGGGGGGGGGGGGGGGGGGGGGGGGTTTGGGCCGTTTGGCCCAAATCGGGCCACAAAAACCCTTTCTTTCTTTCCCCCAAATTAAAAAACCCTAAAGTCACAATCTCAAAATCCTTTCCAATCTTCAATCAATTATTGATTCTATCTCTCAAAGCTTTCCTTTTCCATCCCAAAATCACGAATCAATTCGTGATTCTTAGACCAAATCGCGTTTCTTCTCTTCTCTTAGGTCCCCTGCATGAAATCCGGTTTCTCCTCCTTAATCTTCAAGCACGTGTTTTGCAAGGGTAAAAATTAATTGTGCATGATTTCGGATTGATTCTTTCTCCTCTTTGATTCAATATTCAAAGACTATAAAAGCAAAATAGCAACAAGCACAGAGAGGGGGAAGAAAAAAAAAAGAGGGAGGAGGACAGTGAAAGAAAATAAAAAAAAGAGAACGAAATACAAAAAAAAAAAGGAGAGAAGGTAGCAAAGCAGCGAGCAGCCACAAGCAATAGCGACAGGGACCGAAGGAGCAGAATAACAATACTTTGATTAAGTCCTAATAGGTTTTTCTTTATTTTGTTTTTTTCTGTATTTTCTTTAATTTAATTTGTTATTTTGTCTATACTCAATGTGTACTGGAACTATAATTGATTGATGACTACATAAGTTAATTCTTATGAGGATAAATAATTTATAATTTCTGGGCTTAAAGTTCTTTTCAGTGAGTTAATGGTATCTCAAAAATCTGGTTTGTATTGACGTCTGTACTCTATTCTCTCTGCAACATATTTCAATATTAATGGAGTAATAGGTTTTGTGGGTTCCTTGATTAATTCAAGCTTTGCTCTATGTTTTGTTACTTGATCTGTTTATCACCACGTTGTTGACTTGTACTGCAACTTTGGTACTCCTACAACAGTATGGATGCAATTTCTGATTAGGAGAATGAGACTACCTGTTGAATTAAGCTATAATTAATTAATTATAAATGAGGTCTTATATATGTTCCTCTTTGCATAAACTATTTTAAAATATAAGCTATAATTAAGTTAGAATTAGATTGCGAGAAAGTTACAAATTTAGAAATACTCTTTTTTTTATAAAAAATAAATGAATTTTATTAAATAAGTTTTTTAACAAAATGTGTTTTGGAAATCTAACTTTTCTTGCCTAAATGATAAGATCTTGTGCATGTTCCTATCCGCATCAAACCTATTTTTTTCTAAAAAAATAAATTTAAAACAATAAGAACTACGTAGCCTTTGTAGACTCACAATGCAGCTTTTGATGATGTCAAATAAACAGACCCGGCTTGTGCTTAGCGTTAGACAAGTCAGACTTATCAGCGCAAGCGTTCAGCTAAAGGTACAAGCTCTGCAGAGGCTCGGAATCTTTGTTTTGCGTATGCGTTCTGCCAAAGGCAGAGGCTCGGCAGAAGCTCGGAAAAATAGGGTTCTTCGCTACCTGCATCAAGTCAGCTTGTGTAGCTCAAGCTCGGCTTTGACTCGGCCCGTGATCAAGGCCAAAGTTCATCCAAGTTTGCAAGCTCGGTTCTTCATTTCAAGGCAGTAAGCTCGGATGATGATTTGCTCAGTACTCGCTCGGATTAAGCTCGAAACAGCCACAACATCTGATAGAGTAAATAAGCTCGGGTTGATCGTTCTAAACTTGACTATTTGCCGACGCTCAGATCAAGCTCAGAAACACCAAGCTCGAGCAAAGCCAAAAGCTCGGCAATCTCTGTTCATCGTCTTCAACAATGCATCGTCTTCAACTTTCGGACTCTGCTCAATTGTTCCGTACTTTTTATTACCGTTGAGTCTGGGTAGAAGTCCTAGGTTTAGCTCCTATGCTCTGACAAGTTTGAAATTCAAAATGAGTTAAATCAAAGGTTGGTGAACTGTCACCATCACTGCTCTGCTGTCTAAATGTTACCGTTGGAAACCCCATCTCCGTACAGCTCTCTTTCTCTCTTTCTCTGCAGAAAAGAGGAGACTATAAAATAGGGGGTCTTCAACGTTAACAGTGATTGATTCCTTTACAACCATTTTTCTCAGAACTTAAACTTTCATTTTTACTTTAGAAAAAAAAACAGAGCAGAAATCACAAACTCACAGAGAAGAAGAACATTCGATTTTCATACGAACTTAGAGAGTTAAAACTTTCAAATCTTAACTCTAAGTTCGAATCAGTTCTTCTCTGTGAAATCCTTCTAGAATTGACTCACTCTTGTTATTCAATCTTTCATCATATTCGAAGAGTGTTTCGAATTGGAGCCATACACTTTCATCATCTTCTTCGTTGTATTTGCTGTTGTGAGAAGCTGGTCTCTGATCGAGAAAGCTTCGATTTGTAAAGGTTCCAAAGAGGTTCTTTGGTCGTCGATTTGTTGTGGGTAGTTTGTCACGAGTTTGGTACACTCGTTTGACTGGATAGGTCTAGAGGGGTAGGCTCTTGTAAATCCTTTGTAACCCAGAAAATCGATTTTTAGTGAAAGCTCTCTGAAAGGTTTTCAGAGGGGACTGGACTAGCTCTCAGGGTGAGAGTAAACCAGGATAAATCTCTGGTGTTCTTTCTTTACTGCTTATCTGTTGCTGCCAAGCGTAACGTTAATTCCGCTAATCTTCATTTATCAAAGTTCGAACTGTTATTTTTCTTAGCTCAACCCTTTGAGTGTTGTTCTTCGAACTTAAGTCAAAAACCAGCTCTACCTTGAAGCAGCTCGTTAACTGATTAACCTTTTTGTTTATCTGATTGGTTAATCATTTAACCTTGTCTGCTCGGAAAGAAGCTCGGGTTTTCTTTTAAAACCGAACAACATCAGTTTAATTTTCAATAAATCGAAAAATTGCCATATTAGCTTCAATCTCCTATTCACCCCCCCTCTACTCGATTGTTAGACCTCTCGTTGGTTTCCAACAAGTGGTATCAGAGCTCGGTCGAAAGATCGAGTGTAAAAACTTTTTCGAAAAGATCCTTGAGGAAACCGAATGGCTACTAACAATCCCTTCGGAGGGAAGGCTCTTCCATAAACAGACCACCACTATTCAATGGTGAGGGTTATGCTTATTGGAAAGCTCGAATGAAAATTTTCATTGAAGCCATAGATATGGAAATTTGGAAATATATTGAAAATGGGTCATTTGTCCCTAAAAGAAAAATTAATGATGAAGTTGTAGAAATCCCGTGGGAAAGTTGGGATGATGATGAAAAAACAAAAGTATCTTTCGATTTAAAAGCCAAAAACATCATCACCACAGCTTTGTCCTACGATGAATTCTTTCGAGTGTCAAGTTGCAAATCTGCTAAAGAAATGTGGGACATTCTACAACTTACTCATGAAGGGACAAGTGAGGTCAGACGAGCAAGATTAAATACTCTGATGCATGAATATGAGTTATTCCGAATGCTGCCAAATGAAAATATAAATGATTTGCAGAAACGGTTTACTCATATCATAAACCATCTTAATGCTCTCGGCAAAACTTTTCAAAATGCCGAGATAACTAACAAAGTGCTTAGATGTCTTAGCAGAGAATGGCAGCCGAAGGTCACTTCCATCATGGAAGCTAAAGACTTGGACACAATGAGTATAGCCACTTTGTTCGGCAAGCTGTAAGAGCATGAGATGGAGCTCGGCAGACTGACCATGCATGAAGAATCTGATAAGAAGAAGAAGGGAATTTCCCTCAAAGCTGCTATAAAGGCAACCAAAGAATCCTCTGAAGATGAGTCCAGCTCAGACATGGATGAGGAAGACTTTGGTCTCATGGTCAGGAAGTTCAGCAAATTTTTTAAAGGCAAAAAGAACTTCACAAACAGAGCAAGAGATACCAGAAGCACTCACCACAAAGGCTCAAGTTCAAAAGACCGAGTTAGATGCCACGAATGTGGTGAAGCAGGTCACATTAGAACTTACTGTCCAAGATTACAAAAGCAAAGTGGTGAAGAAATAAAGAAGAACAAAGACCACAAGAAGAAGAGAGCTTACATAGTATGGCATGCACCCAACAACAATACCAGCTCAAGCTCCAGCTCAGGCGATGAAGAAGAAAAAGCAATTCTGTGCTTAATTGGAAGGGAAACTGTGTTCAGAAGCCCGAGCCAAACGAGCCCAGAGCAAGAATGGTGCTCGAACCGTGAAAAGGGAGTATCGAGCTCATCACTCAGAATAGATGAACAAGATCTCCCTGTATATGACTCTTGCTCGGAGTGTGAAGATGAGGAAGCTTGTTCGAGTCTCAGATATACCAATCAAGAAGACTCATCGAGCTCGACTTTTGGCACAATTAATCAAAGATCAAATTTCAAATGCTTAATGGGCAAACACAGCGAGGAAACCTCAGCCAGCCGAACAATGTCCGAACATAAAAACACTGAGGTAACCTCTACATCTGATTCTGACTCTGAATCTGAATTTAATGACTCTGATGAATTGTATTCTGCTTATCTTGAAATGCAAACCGAATTCAAGAAGCTTGCTAAAAATTTCATTAAGTTGAAACTCAGTCTTTCAAAATACAAAGAGCAAGTTCTTGATTTGGAAAATTCAATTGAAATTCTGAAAATCAGAAACGAGTCATTAGAAAACACTATCACTCAGTTGAAAAATGAAAATCTTGACTACTGCACTAAATATGAAAAGGAAATTTCTGACCTAAAATTTAAAAGTGCAACTGTCATCAAGAGTGATGGCTTGTTTGATCGGCTTTTAGCCAAACATAGGAACTACTCGAACAAAACTGGCCTCGGCTACACTCAGACCAAGAAGAAAGCAGTAAGGAAACTCGGCTATGTCTCAAACTTTAATAACTCAAAACGGCCGAGCTGCTCCTACTGTGGCCTTCATGGTCATACATGTAGTAGACCGAGAGTATATCCGACCGTCATCATCTTGATTCAACCAGCTAAACGCTGGAACAAGGCATACAGACCAGCATGCGGTCGGCGCATTCTACCGAGCCAATGGGCACTTAGGGGACGTTACAAGCTTACGAGATTATGCTCAAGCACATGATCTTCATCCTTATCGCTATAACTAACAGTCTCAATTAGCTTAACAACTCCTCCTATATTCCCACGTTACTTGGTTTGATAACATGATAAGGATAAGAATTCATCATAAACGAGATTTACGAAGGCAACCTTATCAGGACCTTCACTAATCCAAATCAAACACTTCTCTTCACGGGCCTCATCAGAAAGCCCACAACACACATATCAGGTAAACCCCCTATAAGAACCGCCATGCTATAGGGGCTAAGGTATGTTCTCTCATCCCTTCTCTCAAGAACTACGTGTGGCTTGATTCCCTTTTCACTGGGGATACGTAGGACCGGGGTCACCCTCGCCAGCTACAACAACCCATCAAACACATCGTGGTGTTCTATCAAAACTGGAACACGACATTGGCGCCGTCTGTGGGGAGGATCTCGAAGTGGCTTGCTTTTGGAGTTCTTCGAGTAGCTTGCGTGATCATGCCCATTGATGAGAATCTTGAAATGGGTGGTCTAATAGCTCGGACCATGTACCTCGCATATGTGTATAGAAAAAATGATTTTAGCGGTTGTCGTTCAAATTGACAATTTATAATAATGGAATTGCAATAATGAAAATTATTGGCAGGTGAATATAAAAAATATCATAATAGAAGTAGTGTGATTTAAAAAGATCACACGTAATAAACAGGATAATGAAAATTATTGGAGAGTAAATGCTCGTAAGTCATACAAGATTGTCAATAAAAAGATGCATGAAAATATATCGTGCGTGATAATAGGTGACACACATGAAAAATATGTCAGAGCAATTAATGGCTTGGAACCAAATAAAAGCGTTAATTTATGAATAATGACAATGTTTAATTGTCGTAAATGAACAACAAATAATGATCATAAAATAAATGACATATAACGAAGATAATTAGCAAAAGTATATTATATTATTTGTTGTTGCTGTTAATTATGAGTCATATGTAATTTAATAATATTATGTCATATGTAATTTAATAATATTATTCAATGTAATATATGACTTATAGGCTATATATCAGTAATTGAATGTAACTAGCGTAAATATATCAGATACATCCTACTATCATAATATATAAAATATAATTAAAGCCTTTAGATCTATGTGGTAGCAAAAACAAATATAGGAAGAAAATAAATCTTCCCTATTGTTAGATCTGATTGTTAGACAGCTATGCTAATGCTTGTGCTTTTGGGCCTTGTTTGGGCCGAGTGAGAATCATGGTGCCCCAATCTCCTTTCCACCGAAACTGAAAAATTCCATTGATGGAGACGGCAACGGATCATGAACAATACGTTCAAGGAGTGGTTGTCGCAAGAACTCCCTCGAGATCGTCAATGGGATCTGTAACGAATATTTTGGATGCTCTTTTGCTGCTTTGATGGTCTCGTTCTGGTCATGGGTGTTGGGCAGTGATAGTTCCATTATTATGAGTCCAGCGCCAAACTTGAACCGCATCATTCTCAACTCATCTCTGGATCACGATCTGTATCCGAATGGATTGGGAGGGTAGAGACCATGATGGTGGTGGCAGAGACACGGGGAGCGGAGGGACGACTCGACACGAGAACTGATCGCGATCGGACCTGAGTGTGGCTCCATGGTTGAATTCAGATGGAACTGTGTAATGAGGAAAGATCATCAGTTGCAGGCGCATGGTTAAATCGCGGAACCATTTGACCATCGTGATCGTAACGACGACGATGCACTCCTCCTGCCGAGAATGGAATGGCTTCACCAAGGCACCTTGGTTGCTCGCCCCTGTTAGTCGTGGCTTCACGGCTTGTGCAGATCGTGATCAGATGTGACGGATCTTTGTCAGCGACCATGAAAGGATTTGTTGTATTTTTTATTTTTTGACTACTAGAAGACCAAGAAACAAGGTTTCGTCATAGCATATCATGATAGAGCATGGTTTTTGAATATGGATGGGAATCAAAGTTTACCGGTTTCCCACAGACGGCGCCAATGTCGTGTTCCAGTTTTGATAGAACACCACGATGTGTTTGATGGGTTGTTGTAGCTGGCGAGGGTGACCCCGGTCCTACGTATCCCCAGTGAAAAGGGAATCAAGCCACACGTAGTTCTTGATAGAAGGGATGAGAGAACATACCTTAGCCCCTATAGCATGGCGGTTCTTATAGGGGGTTTACCTGATATGTGTGTTGTGGGCTTTCTGATGAGGCCCGTGAAGAGAAGTGTTTGATTTGGATTAGTGAAGGTCCTGATAAGGTTGCCTTCGTAAATCTCGTTTATGATGAATTCTTATCCTTATCATGTTATCAAACCAAGTAACGTGGGAATATAGGAGGAGTTGTTAAGCTAATTGAGACTGTTAGTGATAGCGATAAGGATGAAGATCCTGTGCTTGAGCATAATCTCGTAAGCTTGTAACGTCCCCTAAGTGCCCATTGGCGCGGTAGAATGCGCCGACCGCATGCTGGTCTGTATGCCTTGTTCCAGCGTTTAGCTGGTTGAATCAAGATGATGACGGTCGGATATACTCTCAGTCTACTACATAAGCCCCCCCCAAGCTCGGTAAGGTGATTTGAGCCTTGCCGAGTTGAAAGGTGAGCCGAGCATGCGCTTGGAAAAGACCAGTTTATGGTCGGTGCTCATAAACTTAGTGCTAACTGGTCGGCATAATATTGAACCGATCGGACTGGAGTCAGGTCCGATACAATACACCCAATGAATGTAAAATCCGACGTCACGGTGTAACCAAGGGCAAATTTGTTTGGGTAGTCAAAAAGAAAAATCCAACTGCTGACCCCCAGGGACCCAAAACAATTTGGGTATCCGAATCAAAGAAGTAATATTTTTGTGATGCAGGTGTGCTTCCGAGCAAAAGAGAGCATATGGTACCTTGACAGTGGATGCTCGAAGCACATGACGGGGGACAAAAATCTATTCATTGAACTTTCACATTCAGATAAGGGCTACGTCACTTATGGTGATAACAACCGAGGTAAAATATTGGGTGAAGGTAAAGTCAGTAACTCTGCCAACTTGGTTATCAATAATGTTTTACTTGTAAAAGGGCTAGAACACAATCTTTTAAGTATTAGCCAACTTTGTGATATTGGGAACCATGTTGTTTTTACCTCTACCCATTGCATTATTAAAAGTGACGAGGACAACTCTGTCAAATTTGTTGGAAAACGATTTAACAATACTTATTTGGTTGATTTGAATGAAATCACCTCTTTGGTAACCACTTGCATGGTTAGCAAAGAAAGTGACACATGGTTATGACATAGAAGGACAACTCATATAAATATAAACCAGTTAAAGAAACTACAATCAAAAGAATTAGTGATTGGTTTACCACAGCTAAATTTTAACATTGAGGGAGTTTGCTCTTCATGCAAGAAGTGCAAACCGATCAAAAAGAAAAACGATTTTCCATCTAAGTTGATGGTCTCGACAACGCATCCGTTGGAAATGTTACACATGGATTTGTTCGGACCATCACAAGTCAAAAGCTTTGGTGGCAATCTCTATGCCTTAGTAATTGTAGATGACTTTTCCAGGTTTACATGGACTTTATTTTTAAAATCAAAAAGTGAAACTTTTGAAACTTTTAAAGAGCTTGTCAAGCAACTCCAAAACCGAGCTAACCAAAAAGTAGTTGTAATCCGAACAGACCATGGCGGTGAGTTCGAGAACTACAAATTTGACAAGTTTTGTTCTAAGTTCGGAATAGAACATCATTTTTCTGCTCCTCAGACTCCCGAACAAAACGGAGTTGTGGAACGGAAAAACCGAGTTCTAGAAGAACTAGCCCGAACCATGCTAAATGAATACAATTTACCACATTATTTCTGGGCCGATGCGGTGAACACAGCTTGCTATGTAATGAATCGCATCCTCATCAGACAAATTTTAAAGAAAACTCCATATGAACTTTATAAGGGTAGAAAACCAAAAATTTCTCATTTCCATACATTTGGCTGCAAAGTCTTCATTTTAAACAATGGAAAAGAGCATCTCGGCAAATTTGATTCTAAAGCCGATGAAGGAATATTTTTGGGTTATTCTACTCATAGTAAAGCATTTAGAGTTTTTAACAAAAGGACCTCCACTGTGGAAGAGTCCGTGCATGTGGTATTTGATGAGTCTCCTCGGAGAGACAATGTTAGTTGTGCAGATAGAGAGGATCATCATATGGCTGAACTCGATCCGAGCACAACAACTGAAAGAGCTCAAAAGGATGAAACTGCTGAAGACAAAGATCGGAGGGACGAGCTTGTTCCGAGCCAAACAAACAAGGAACAAACCGAACTCAGTCCGAGCCAAATTCAAAATAGTCAGTCCGAACTCATTCCAAGCCGAGCAGAGCAGTTTGAGCTCAGTCCAGCCTGGAAGAGAGTCAAGGACCATCCGATAGAGAATGTGCTCGGCGACTTGAATAAGGGATTCTCTGAATCAATGCAAGGTGAATTCGAGATGTCGATGATGGGAGAACTCACATTCTTCCTTGGGCTACAAATAAAGCAAGTTGATGAAGGAACCTTTGTGCATCAAGGAAAATATTGCAAGGCACTCCTCAAGAAATTTGGCTTAGAAAATTGCAAAGAAGCTGCCACTCCCATGAGCACATCCAGCTATCTCGGCAAGGATGAGTCAGGTAAAGCCGTGGATGTGAGCAAATATAGAGGCATGATAGGAAGCCTTCTATATTTGACTGCGTCTCGGCCAGATATTATGTTCAGTGTTTGTTTATGTGCTCGTTTTCAAGCTAATCCCATAGAATCTCATCTTTCGGCGGTTAAGCGAATTTTTAAATATTTAAAAGGAACTGTGAACACTGGTCTGTGGTATCCTAGGGATGCCAATCTTAGTTTGATTGGGTATTCGGACTCAGATTTTGCTGGGTGCAAGCTTGACCGAAAAAGCACAAGTGGAACTTGTCATTTGCTCGGCAGTTCCCTTGTGTCGTGGTTTTCTAAAAAGCAAGCTTGCGTTGCTTTGTCAACAGCTGAGGTCGGGCCGAATACATTGCTGCTGGTAATTGTTGTGCTCAAATTCTTTGGATGAAACAACAGTTATCAGATTTTGGCTTAATTTTAGATCACATTCCTATCAAATGTGACAATACAAGTGCAATCAATCTAACTAAGAATCCAGTGTATCACTCTCGAACAAAACACATTGAAATTAGGCATCATTTTCTTCGAGATCATGTTCAAAAAGGTGACTGTGTCATAGAATTTGTAATTACTGAAAATCAATTAGCTGATGTGTTTACTAAACCTTTGCCGAGGGAAACTCTTTATAAAATTCGGCGTGAGCTCGGCATTCTAGACGAATCCAGTGTGTGCTCAGCGCAAGCTCGGAATCCTGGATAAGTTTAGCATGTGCTCGGCATGAGCTTGGTTTTCAGTATATCATAAATTTTGATCACCTTCATAGTCTCGATCTTTACGTTCAATTGTGTATTTGTTTAAATTTCCTGAAATTTCACATCCTTCAAAACTTCTTCCCTTCCTCTAAATTTTTATCTAAGGGGAGAAGAGTGTTGTTTTTATTATTTGAACTTTCATATTATGTTATTCGTCATTCTCACCTTTACCTTTTAACTTCTCGGATGAGAAGCCTGCTTTCACTGTTAAAGGGGGAGAACGATGATCATGAAAATTTTCTTCCTTGGTTATCATTTTAAAGTCTTAAGGGGGAGAACAGTTTTTTTTTAATCAACAAGTGGTACATTACTAACAAGTGGTACAGAAAAATGTTAATCTTTTTTTTCTTTCCAAAAAGGGGGAGAAAGGTGTTAATCTTTTCTTTAGTTTTTATTTCTCTCTTTTGGCGAATGTGCTTAATCTTTGGCTCCTTTTTTATCATGCCAAAAGGGGGAGAAAGGTGTGTTTGTTGTTTGTTTTTGATGTTTCAGATTTTGCGAGCATAAATTCAGGGGGAGTGTTTGACGAGCTGCTCCTGCTCCACATTTTTACATCCTTTCAACAAGTGGAAGGGGGAGAAAGGTCTGATAAGTGCATTTTCATGTGCAACATGTGGTGTATTTTCGAGCAAATTCCAATCAGTGCCAAGTCCAATCAGCTTACGAGCATACAGTCAGGGGGAGAACACAAAAAGCAACAAACTGTTAAAGAATATTTGTCATCAACAAAAAGGGGGAGATTGTAGACTCACAATGCAGAATCAAAGAGCTTTTGATGATGTCAAATAAACAGACTCGGCTTGTGCTTAGCATTAGACAAGTCAGACTTATCAGCGCAAGCGTTCAGCTAAAGGTACAAGCTCTGCAGAGGCTCGGAATCTTTGTTTTGCGTATGCGTTCCGCCAAAGGCAGAGGCTCGGTAGAAGCTCGGAAAACTAGGGTTCTTCGCTACCTGCATCAAGTCAGCTTGTGTAGCTTAAGCTCGGCTTTGACTCGGCCCGTGATCAAGGCCAAAGTTCATCCAAGTTTGCAAGTTCGGTTCTTCATTTCAAGGCAGTAAGCTCGGATGATGATTTGCTTAGTACTCGCTCGGATTAAGCTCGAAACAGCCACAGCATCTGATAGAGTAAATAAGCTCGGGTTGATCGTTCTAAACTTGACTATTTGCCGACGCTCAGATCAAGCTCAGAAACACCAAGCTCGAACAAAGCCAAAAGCTCGACAATCTTTGTTCATCGTCTTCAACCTTCGGACTCTGCTAAATTGTTCCGTACTTTTTATTACCGTTGAGTCTGGGTAGAAGTCCTAGGTTTAGCTCCTATGCTCTGACAAGTTTGAAATTCAAAATGAGTTAAATCAAAGGTTGGTGAACTGTCACCATCACTGCTCTGCTGTCTAAATGTTACCGTTGGAAACCCCATCTCCGTACAGCTCTCTTTCTCTCTTTCTCTGCAGAAAAGAGTAGACTATAAAAGAGGGGGTGTTCAACGTTAACAGTGATTGATTCCTTTACAACCATTTTTCTCAGAACTTAAACTTTCATTTTTACTTTAGAAAAAAAACAGAGCAGAAATCACAAACTCACAGAGAAGAAGAACATTCGATTTTCATACGAACTTAGAGAGTTAAAACTTTCAAATCTTAACTCTAAGTTCGAATCAGTTCTTCTCTGTGAAATCCTTCTAGAATTGACTCACTCTTGTTATTCAATCTTTCATCATATTCGAAGAGTGTTTCGAATTGGAGCCATACACTTTCATCATCTTCTTCGTTGTATTTGCTGTTGTGAGAAGCTGGTCTCTGATCGAGAAAGCTTCGATTTGTAAAGGTTCCAAAGATGTTCTTTGGTCGTCGATTTGTTGTGGGTAGTTTGTCACGAGTTTGGTACACTCGTTTGACTGGATAGGTCTAGAGGGGTAGGCTCTTGTAAATCCTTTGTAACCCAGAAAATCGATTTTTAGTGAAAGCTCTCTGAAAGGTTTTCAGAGGGGACTGGACTAGCTCTCAGGGTGAGAGTGAACCAGGATAAATCTCTTGTGTTCTTTCTTTACTGCTTATCTGTTGCTGCCAAGCGTAACGTTAATTCCGCTAATCTTCATTTATCAAAGTTCGAACTGTTATTTTTCTTAGCTCAGCCCTTTGAGTGTTGTTCTTCGAACTTAAGTCAAAAACCAGCTCTACCTTGAAGCAGCTCGGTTAACTGATTAACCTTTTTGTTTATCTGATTGGTTAATCATTTAACCTTGTCTGCTCGGAAAGAAGCTCGGGTTTTCTTTTAAAACCGAACAACATCACTTTAATTTTCAATAAATCGAAAAATTGCCATATTAGCTTCAATCTCCTATTCACCCCCCCTCTACTCGATTGTTAGGCCTCTTGTTGGTTTCCAACAGCCTTGATTCTTCATTTTATGAGGGTACGTAGGACCAAGGACAACCTTGTCAGGCACAACATTAAAAAACAATTATTTTTTTTGGCAAGCTGGTTATTTAGGTCTTTTAATTAAAATCAATCAAATGTACCATTTTCGAATGGGCGAACGGGGTGCTAACACCTTCCCCGACTCGTAACCGACTCCCGAACTCGGAATCTATCTAGTTCTAGACCAATCTTTATCCGTTTTAATTAATAATTATTTTTTCCGCGTTTTTGCAACAAAATGCGGTGGTGACTCCAATTTGGGTCAGTCGACCCCCCGTCGTAGGCGAGGCCCCGAGGGTGACCCGGGACCCCGGCCGCGACAATGATGCACCAATTTTTGATGGAAAAAATTATCTCTATTGGAGTGCTAGAATGAAATTCTATTTGCAATCTATTAGTCTTCAATTATGGAATATTGTGCTTCATGGTTTCGATTTAAAACCAAAATATGTTTTAAATGAATTTGATAGAAAATAATTTGCCTTGAATATTCAAGCTATGCGCATTCTAAGAAATGTCTTAAATGATGATGCATATGTTAGAATCAAGGAATGTGTTGATGCTAAAAGTATTTGGGACACGTTAAAAACACACTGTGTTACTAATGATCTATTTGAAAGTATTAGTGTCCACAGTATAAAAAAGTCACATCATCGTGGAAAGGTCACAAAGCCTGAAATTACAAACTTCCATGATGACTCCTTTAACGAAGATACCAAAAGCATGAGGAGCAACTCAACAAGTGATGATGATGACCTAGGGTTGAGGGGAGAGAGGGGGCGTTCAAAGGGGGTAAAAAAAAAGGTTGTTAATGACTTATTTTTGTTGTCGTGAATTAACTTGGCTCACTTTGGGTCTAGGTTCATGATAGTTCTTAACAAAAATATGAACATGAATGCCATAATCTTCATTCAAAGTCATGAAAGGGTGTGTGGTGAGTTGTGGGAGTGAAATTAACTCTTTTTTATTAGCTTTTGCGCCACTCATAAATGCATGTACAAAGTCTCATGCAACAAATTCAAAATTTAAATTCAAACCAAAATAAAAAAAAATGCTCCCTCCCATTTTTCATTTTGGGCGTGAGCCCTATGCCCAAAAAAAAAGAAAAATATAATATTTTTATTTTAGGCCATATTTAGGACTTGGAGAAATCTCTTTCAAAAAATATTTTTGTGAAAATTGCTTTTCATCATGTTATATTTTGTGAAAATACTTTTGAAAACCTCTGGCAAATTTTTCTGGTTATTAAAAAAAAATAATGTTTTACAAGTTTTTGCCAAAAGTAATCGATTACTTATGTTGCATCCTACAAAGTGACAGAGACTTTGGAATTGATTACTTCAAAGGTTATAATCGATTATTTGGGACAAAGTAATCGATTACTGGTCCAAGGAATCCATTATTTTTGTTGCATTATATATTTGGCAGAGAATAGCGAATCGATTATTGGAAAGGGTGTAATCAATTACTTTGATTAAAATAATTGATTACGTATGAAAGTAATCGATTACTTTTTTTTTTTACAAAATTTCAAAAATGATTCTGAATCAATTTAATTGATTCTTGATTGATTTTCTGATTTATTTCTAAACCCTTTTTTCAAATTATAAGGCTGATCATAATCTCTCTTTTTCATTCATTCACTTTGGCAAAAATAATCACTGCTATCTTTTTAAAATCCTACTTTTGAGAGAGAAAAGTTTTTCATGTTTGATTTTCTTCGTCTCCAATATTCTAAGTCTTGGCCTAAGTCTAAGTGATATACTACGTACCCTTGCCATTAGAGAGTAGTTTCAATTTGTATTATTAGCATTATAGAGAGTTATTGTTACATTTATAATGGTTATTGTTGCGTATATTGTTTATTGTTATAATTATCCTTCTCGCAACATACATAACAAATTATTTTATCAATATATTAATTTAACTGCTTTAAATTAATTAACATGCAGTAAAGTTTTTATATTTACTCATTCAATCGTCTCCGCGTGTAATTATAATAATAATTATTATTAATCGCTTCCGCAAAATTGTTTTCTATATTATAATTGTTTTTCTCTACAAATATTAAATTATTCAAAAATGATTTAATTTGATAATTTGCCAATATTTTTGTAAACACCCAATTCAAACCCCTCTCCCCCCTGTAACATCCTACCTTAATTAATACTCTAATTACCCTGATTAGATTTAGGTAATTGAAAATTTCTTTAAAATTTTTTTTTGATCAGCTCTTTTAAAATTCTTAGTTACTTATAAAAGTCTCCGTAAAATCGGACAAAATTTCCTTTGTTTTATTGACTTTTCCAAAATATACTTCTCCTGAAAAACCTGTGAATACACATTTTAACATCAACAGAATGCCAACAGGGCAAAATAGATCTTAGTGAATTAATTTACATCATTTCCAAAATGCGAAAAGTTCCTGGAGTTGTTTAACTTCCAAAAGATAAAATAATTATATACAACACAATTTTTAAAATAAAGCCTCGGACCAACATATGGTCACATCCCCAAAATACCCACTTCAGTGTGCTCCTGCTCGGCCATGACTCGTGCACACTCCTTCTGTACCTGTAATAAAAATAGCAAGAAGGATAACATTACACAGGACTTAGAAAATAACTTCTAAGAAGTCATAGTAATAAACTAAGCCTAACATTATTATTAACACACAACAAGCATAGTCAATTTCATACATTTAGTCTCATTTACTGTTCTCTTGTTAATGCATTTACTTTTCTTTCTTAACCTCTTTACCTTTCTTTTCTTATACTTAAATTATCTTATTTAGGTTACAGTATTTAATTCTCTTACTTTTACTCTTATTCTTACTTTCCTTTTCATCCTTAATTCTTTTCCCGGTTTACCTCATTCTTACACTTGTTTCCTTATCCCTGGAGCACATGGACCGTCCAGGTTATGTCTTCTCATTTCGTTTAGGCTTACATTTCTTTTCTTTCTTTCCGTTCTCATCCCTGGAGCACATGGGTCGTCCAGGTTGAGTCTAAATATCCTCGGAGCACATGGGCCGTCCGAGTTGCGTTTTCTTATCCCTGGAGCACATGGGCCGTCCAGGTTGTGTTTTCTCGTATTAGTTATCTTTCTTTGTTCTTATTTATCCCCAGAGTCACACAGACCGTCTGGGTTATATTTTTCCATCCCTGGAGCATATGGGCCGTCCAGGTTGAGTTTAATTAACCTCGGAGCACATGGGCCGTCTGAGTTGCGCTTCGACAGAGTCACACGGTCCGTCTGTCGATATTATTCTTCCTTTTCTCTTTAAGTCTTTTCTCATTTTATCATTAAGTCTTTGCTTTCTTGGTTACTCATTTTCACTCTTCTTTAGTTTTTATTAGTTACTCACTTCTCTCCTTCCTTTCATTTATAACTTATTATCATTTTCATATTATTCTCCCGAAGGGTTAACAAACAAATCCAACATTCACAACACACACACATTCACAATCATTTCCCTAATATACATCATTACTTCTTCTTTTATCTTCTTAATTAATTACTTGGCTCCTATTTTTGTTTACCTAACATTATCAATTTCTCATACATTCACTACATTCACAACACTTTCTTTTATTCATTGCTTATCATAATTAATTTTATCATTTGAGATTACCCGACTAGCTCTAAGTCAATTCAGACAATCATCCACCACATGCTCAAACATCCCAATTCATCCCTTAATTTATGATACTTATTAGCTTACTATATCTTAGGTTCATTTTCAAGACCCAACCCCTCATACACTTCACATACATAACATCATTCAAACATAGCAACACACATCATACACACATATAATCATATCATCCAAGTGTTCTCATTTCTTTATTATCTTACTTAGCTCATTACTAATATTTCTTTCTACACCTAAATCCACAATTAACATAGTGATGTTCATTTAATTTAATTCATTCCTAACTTATTATTAACATCAACTACCCTATTGTTTATTCTCATAACTAATCTTTTCTACTCCTAGCTACCACTATAAACAACCTAGAAATCATGTCCTAAATAAAGGTAATACAATCCTCTTACCTTAACCTTGTAGAGGGAGAGAGGAGTACCAAACACTAACCCTTAAAAACCCCCTTTTACAACCTCAATCAAGTAGCCACCAAATTAAATATGTAGTGAAGGGGAGGAAGAGAGATTGCTCCTCTTATCCTTGATGTTGAGAGAGAAAGCTACAAGAGCTATGGAGGAGAGAGTGTGAGAACCCTAACCCACTATGACACAATAAAAGTGATAATAATTAGAGATGAGGATGATAATTCGTGCAAATGGAAGGAGAAGGAAGGAAACTTGAATCAAATTTACCTAGAGCTTGGCTTGAAAGGAATAGAAAGAAAACAAGAGAGATGATGGAGCTTGGTGGCTATGGAGTCGCCACCATGAGAAAGAGGAAGGAAGGAAGCTTGATGATGTGAGTGCCATGGATGATGGATCAAGACCTTAGATCATGAGTTATGGAGCTTAGAATTTGCTTTGGGAGTTGTGGGTATGCTTAAGGAAGAAGGAGGGAATGCAAGAATGAAGCTCCCTCACAGTTTTTATTTTTTTCGCTGCAGACTTCAACTAATCGATTAGTCCATGTACTACTCGATTAGTTCATGGATTTTGACTCTCTGTTGACACAGGCTAATCGATTAGTGCATGCACTACTTGATTAGTTTGGCATGTTTTCATTTATTTTCTTTTCTTGGCATTTCACATTGCCATAACTTCTTCGTTACCCGTCGGATCTTACTCAAATTTTAAAGCAAGCTTCTCCACATCCAAATATTCATATCCAATGGTGGAATGTACGTTTTGAGTTTTAAATCTTCTATTTTTAATTTCCTAGTATAACGTATTCCAAACTCCGAAAAAGCCGTTTCTAACGCTCGTTTTCCCAACTCACAACCTCTTATTCCTTGCTTAGGCTATATAACGACCTCATAGTACTAACTTGATCCCATTATTATTTTGTTTATTCTTGGGATTAAAATTCGGGATGTTACACCCCCTTTGGGTGATACTCCCTCCATCCCATAAGTTAAGTCTTTTTAGAGATTTCATGGAGATTAAGAAATGAGTAAATGATGTAAGAATTTGATATGCTAAGACTAAAACACCCTCATTTAATAATAGGAAAGATAGTAATAATAAATGTATGAAGATTATATTGAAGAGAGATAGAGAGATGAGTGGTGAAAAAGATGATATAATAAATAGGGGTATGATTGAAAAAGAAGTATAAATGAGTATTGAGTTTGTAAAAGAACATAATTTATAAGACACAATAAAAAACCAAAACGACTTAACTTATGGGACGGAGGGAGTAGCTAACAATTCCAACGTGGAGAAGGTTAAGGTAGGGAAATCAAAATTGAATGTAAATGTAGGAACCAAAACAAAATGTGAAAGTAGTGTTTTACATCCATATTTGTCACCAAAAACAAAAACCAAAATGAGACTATTTTGATATTTAAGCTTTTTAGCAAGTGTGTTTATTAATTAATGCATGATAGTTTAAAGTTGAAAGAGACAATAAAAATATAATTAAAAAGGAATGATAAAAATGATTGAATGATGGTTAAAATTGAAAAAAAAATATTTATTATATCCTGAAAAGCTAAAAATAGAAATAAAAAAAAATAAAAAAAAGGTTAAAACTAAAAAAATTTAGAATGGAGGGAATAATATCTAAATTATGCATTGCTTAACCACACAATCAATTTTCAACCCCATCATCATGAAGGAGAAGAATCAGAACTGGCACATAAAATCTAAGTACCAACCATCATATTTCCAGCCTATATGTTCAGAAGAAAATTTATGTATATCCATATTTTCATGCTGAACCAACACTGAGCGCTTTAACAAAAAATATAAGTAAATAAGACTTGCACCAATCAATATGACATTGACGCCAGCCTACACAGCAGGTGACCATAATAAATGCATTACCTTAGTAGTATACTTCATCCAGTCTACGATGTCAGAAAAAATTTTAAAATTATGCTTACTAAAGAAATTGATTGATTGTATTTAATTTTTTTAAATTAATAAAAAAATAAATATATTTTAGAAAAATAATATTGTAAATAAAAAATTTAAATAAAATAATATTTTTTTTATAAATGTTTTAAAAAAGTAACATTAAAAATAAAACAAAATTTTAAAAAAAGTATTGGATAACCTTTTTTTTCATATACTGCAATTAATTGAGCGTAGGTGGTTTCAATGGATATTCACGTGTTAGTTGAATCACCCTTTAATATCTCTTCCCCCTAACCGAAAATTTAACAATGAGCAATGTTAGAACTTAGAATATATATTTGATGAGTGAAATTGAAATTGCAATTTGGAATTGTAATTCTATGTTTGAATTATATAAAGAATTAGAATGTAAAATTGGATTCAAAATTTAATTTCTAATTTCATTGTTTGGGTGTAAGATGTGTATTTTAAAAAATTAAATTGTTACATTCTTTGAGCCTCCATGACCATTTGTATGCGTTGCAGCCACAACCTTTTCTGTGTGTAACGTTGGAGTGATTTGCTACTAAAATTCATATATATTCTAGTGATGGTTGATAATAGAGTGTAGGGGAAAAGAGAGTCACGAAGATGAGAAGATTCCTAGAATAAAGAAGAGGGAAAGATGAAAACTTGGGGTGGACTAAAGCCCGTAAAAAAGCCTGATCAAATCATCGGGCTGGCCCGTACAAGTCTTATAATTATGTAGGCATATACTCTCAAATGATGACCCAAATAGATTTCAGGCTTTCTTGGCCCGCTTTAATAAAACCAAAACCACTTGGGCTCTGAGTAGATCAGCTAATATCACCTAAAAACCTTGTCTGATCTAGTTAAAAATTTGGCCCGCTATCGAGTTTAGCTAGATGACTTTTGGCCCAAATTTCATCGGGTCTTTTTGGCCCAACCCGATCATGGCCCAAGCTCGAATCTGTCTGGAGGTAGCCCGAATTGCCTCCTTTAGGATGGACTGGTAAAAATGCAATGTATTTTGTTTTTATTAGAAATGAGGCAATGTATTTCCTCCTTTATGATTTTCTCACTTTTAATCCAACAAGAAAGGCAGTTGAACCTATCAATTGAGGAAAACAAAATATTGGTTAATGTAAATGACAGTTATGGTATGGGTAAAAACAAAGGAAAGGCCCCTGCTAGATTCAACTCCAATGGAAATTGCAGTTCAATTTTGGGAAAAGGACCTACAAATACTACTGGTGGTGGTGGCAGTACAGGGAGAGGGTACAATCAAAAGTATTGTACTTACTGCAACAGGAATGGACACACTGAGAGTGTCTGCTTCAGAAAACATGGCTTTCCAGGATCAAACAACAAGAGAACAGGCAATGTTAACAATTGTGTAGCATCAGAAAATGATGATCATGAGGACTGTGATGATGATCAAGAATATAATCAAAAAGAAATTGAGCAAGGTTTTAGTGGAGTTTTAACTACAGAGCAACAAAAAGCAATAATGGCACTTATTCGGAACTCAAATTCATCTAATCTGCACACCACTAACCAAAGCACCACAAACACAAACCAAAACACCATAAACAACTCTTCAGGTATAAAATATACTTTATCTTGTGCTAATTTTGCTAAAACTACCCATTGGATTCTTGACACAGGGGCTACAGATCATGTATGCTTTTCCTTATCAGAATTCCAAAGTTACAAAAAGATCAAGCCCATTGTAATAAAATTACCAAATGGTAGTCATGTTAGAACTGAAGTTTCTGGTACTGTTATATTCAGTGCACATTTATTCCTTGTTGATGTTCTATTCATACCTGAGTTCAGTTTCAATTTAATCTCTGTCTCTAAACTAACCAATTCACTGCAATGCAAACTTACCTTTTTTAACAGAATTTGTCAAATACAGGACCTCTCTACTATGAGGATGATTGGTGCAGCTGAATTGAGAAGTGGCCTTTATGCATTGAAGTGCTCAAGTGTATGCTCTCAGACTCCTACCTCTCAACCAACCCACCATATATCCAACCTTACTTCCTGTGATGACAATCTATGGCACTATCGATTAGGACATCCTTCATTTGCCAAACTTCAAGTTTTACATCATGTTTTCCCTTTTATTCAATGTACTAAGGTTAAAGACCCTTGTGAAATATGTCATTTTGCAAAACACAAAAAATTGCCTTTTAGGATTCTGTGACTGTTTCTACAAACTGTAATCCATGTTGACATATGGGGTCCTATTGTTATTCCTTCTAGTTTTGGTCATAGATATTTTTTAACTGTAGTTGATGACAAAAGTAGGCACACTTGGATCTTACTCATGAAACTCAAATCTGAAGCTTCAATTCTGTTAAAGAACTTTGTATCTCTGGCAGAAACTCAATTTGATTCTAAAATTAAATACATAAGAAGTGAGAATGGGTTGGAATTCAGGATGCCAGAATTCTATGCATCCAAGGGAATAGAACATCAAACAACATGTGTTGAAACTCCACAACAGAATGGTGTTGTGGAGAGGAAACACCAACACATATTAGGAATTGCTAGAGCTCTTCTTTTCCAATCCTCGGTTCCAAAATGTTTCTGGAATTTTGCTGTCAGCCATGCTGTGTATTTAATCAACAGGTTGCCAAGTGTGCACTTAGATAACAAATCACCTTACCAAGTTCTGTTTTCACAAGAACCAAACATTATGAACTTAAAAATTTTTGGTTGCTTATGCTTTGCTTCTACCCTATATGCTCATAGGAAGAAACTCGATGCTAGAGCAAGGAAATGTGTTTTTCTTGGATATAAACAAGGCGTCAAAGGTTGTATTGTGTATGATCTGCAGAATCATGAGACCTTTGTCACAAGAAATATTAGTTTTTATGAACATATTTTCCCTTACAAGTCATCACAGGGACCATCCTCATTGCCAATTTCCATTTCCTCCACATCAGATGACTTCCTTGATTACACACCAAGACCACAAAATTCCGAGTCAAGCAATAATGAGCCAAGACAACACAGATCAGAAAATCAAAATCCCAATGAGCCCTATCCTGATGCATATGAGTATGCCCCTCAACACCACAATCCTAATGAAATCATTCCTAATGACCACAATCCTAACAATACAGACCATTCTGAATCAGGATCAGATAATGAAGCAGAACATATTAATCAACAAAATGACAACATGGTTCCTAGACAATCAAATAGACTAAGAGGGCCACCAAACTACTTGAAGGACTATCACTGCATGCTTGCCACTTCTGATTCAGTGCATCCATCATCTTCAGGTAAAATCAAATACCCTATTTCCGATTATGTTTCTTATTCTAACCTTTCACCCTTACATAAAGCCTACACTCTATCTATTTCTACTAACATAGAACCTGAGAGTTATGCAGAAGCAGTGAAACATAAGTGCTGGATAGATGCCATTAATGCTGAATTGTTAGCACTGGATAAAAATAAAACTTGGGTCCTAACAAAATTGCCTAATGATAAAAAAGCCATAGGATGTAAATGGGTTTTTAAAACCAAGTATAAGGCTGATGGGAGTGTAGAGAGACATAAGGCTAGATTGGTAGCAAAGGGGTATACACAAACAGAGGGATTGGACTATTCAGAAACTTTTAGTCCAGTGGTCAAAATGAGCACAATCAGGATTTTTTTAGCAGTTGCAGCAGCAAGGAATTGGCACATCCATCAATTAGATGTTAACACTACCTTCTTGCATGGAGATTTGAATGAGGAAGTGTACATGAAGCCTCCCCCTGGTCTTGACTTACCTAAATCCGGCTTGGTTTGTAAGCTACAGAAGTCTCTATATGGTTTGAAGCAGGCAAGTAGACAGTGGCATACAAAGTTGACAACAGTGTTGCTTGACTGTGGATACAAGAAATCAATGGCTGATTACTCATTATTTGTGAAGAGCACACCACAATCATTCAATGCTATACTGGTTTATGTGGATGATTTAGTGATAGCAGGAAATGATTTGGAAGAAATAGCACATCTCAAACAGACTCTAGATGAGAAATTCAGCATAAAGGATTTAGGAGTACTGAAATTTTTTCTTGGTTTTGAAGTGGCCAGATCAGGAAAGGGGATTCACATTTGCCAGCGCAAGTATGCATTAGATCTACTGCAAGATGCAGGGATGTTGGCTTGTAAGCCAATTTCTACTCCTATGGACAACTGCATTAAATTGCAACACAATCCAGATGACACTGTCCATGATGTCACGTCTTATAGGAGGTTAATTGGAAGACTCCTATATCTCACTCACACAAGACCTGACATATGTCATGCAGTAAATCTTCTTAGTCAGTTCTTGTGTGCACCCTCTCCTAGTCACCTCAGTGCGGCTCAAAGAGTGTTGAGATATGTTAAGAAAGATCCTAGCTTTGGTCTTTTCTTTCCTTCCAATTGCACACTGACTGTTAAAGGGTTCACAGACTCTGATTGGGCATCATGTCCAGATACACGACGATCCACAAGTGGTTTTTGTTTCTTTCTTGGCTCCTCCCTCATCTCTTGGAAGAGTAAAAAGCAACGAACTGTTTCTCGATCGTCATCAGAAGCAGAATATAGAGCTCTGGCCTTAGGCGGATGTGAAGCTCAATGGCTGCTATACTTGCTCACCGACTTGCAAGTGCATCAAACCACTCCAGTGGTGGTGTACTGTGACAATCATTCGGCCATTCACATTGCTCAAAATCCTATCTTCCATGAACGCACCAAACACATTGAAATAGATTGCCACAACATTCGGGAGAGAGTAGAAGAAGGAACAGTGCACCTGATGCCCATCTCCTCTAAAGACCAATTAGCAGATATTTTCACAAAGGCTTTACCTCCCAAGGATTTTATTTCTCTTCTTAGCAAGCTTGGTTTGTGTTCCATCCACAATCCAGCTTGAGGGGGGGTGTTAAAACTTTGGTTTCATTGGTACCTTTGGCAATCTTAACCAATGTTAGTTTCTTGATATTTCATTCGGTTGCATCTTTGATCAACCCGGTGAAGCTCTTGTTGTTGCCAACGGTGCCATGTGCTGCTAAAATCAGGGGACATGCCAAGTATCTAATAATAGGAAGTTTGTTAATTTTGTTTTGTTCTTTTTAGGTGATAATAGGTGTGGCCTCCTCTTACCTCACACCTCACCTATGTGTATATAAGGCAATCATTTCACCTTTGTACAAATTCATTAAAAAAATGACTTCATGAAATAGAAAGTCACTTTTGTATATTTGATTCTCTTTCTCTTTTTCTTTTCTTATATCATTTTGCTGCAGCATAGCGAAGATACAACCAAATCTCAGAGGCATTCTCGAGCCATAGCACGCTTTGGGCAATGGAGTTGTCCAAGGAATGGTTCAGCCAAGATACAACCAAAGTGTTGCATCTGTCCCACGCAGCATAGCGAAGATCAATGATCTGAGGCTTCTCCAGAGATCCATCTATGAATCTAAGCTTGTTTTTGGTTTTGAGAGCAAGGGTCATGGATCTTGACCATGTGTGATAATTTTCCCCGGTGAGAACCGATGAGACCAACATAGCTCCAGGATTCTCATTGGGGTGAATGTAGTAAATGCTAGAAGGATCTTGGTTGAGACTGATTTGATTCTCTTCCATGAAAAAGAAGTGAAGGAAGGAATATGAATTCGGTTTAAAAAAGAAGATAAGAAGAAAAGAATAAGTCAGAGAAAGATGGCGCAGCAGAACTCCTCCTAGAGGAGCTTTGATACCATATTAGAAATGAGGGAGAAATGGGAAAGCATAACATTAATAAAAGACTGTCATTGATTGCATTGAATTCAACGCTGCAGCAAAATGATATAAGAAAAGAAAAAGAGAAAGAGAATCAAATATACAAAAGTGACTTTCTATTTCATGAAGTCATTTTTTTTAATGAATTTGTACAAAGGTGAAATGATTGCCTTATATACACATAGGTGAGGTGTGAGGTAAGAGGAGGCCACACCTATTATTACCCAAAAAGAACAAAACAAAATTAACAAACTTCCTATTGTTAGATACTTGGCATGTCCCCTGATTTTAGCAGCACATGGCACCGTTGGCAACAACAAGAGCTTCACCGGGTTGATCAAAGATGCAACCGAATGAAATATCAAGAAACTAACATTGGTTAAGATTGCCAAAGGTACCAATGAAACCAAAGTTTTAACAGTTTTTAGATTCACGATGCTCAATTCTGTAAAGTATGGAATTGTAATTCTGAGATTTAGGGGTAGGAATTGAGTTTTTGTATTTTTAGTTATAATTAATTCCATGGAACTGAGTTTGAAATTGTGATTCCAATTCCAATTCCAAATATAAAACCAAACACCATGATTCCAATTCCAAACCTCAATCATAATTCCAATTCCAAATTCCATAGTCAATTCCATGCGCCAAACGAACTATACGGAGAAATCCTATTTTCGCTATAGCATATCGATCATTTGAATGGACAATCTCGTCGACATGATTAGCTTACAAATTATATGTAGGATGCCAACCATTCCAAGATTTAATGTATTCGAGGTGGGATTCAAAAAATTTGATCGATATCAAAAGTTGCAAGACTAACTCTTGCATTGGGTGAGCCACACCATTTTTATAATTTTGAATATCTGTTAAAAAGTCAAATATAAAACATAATTTTTTATTAAAAAAATTATGATATTTTTTTAAAAACTTTTTCCAATAACTTTGACATGTGCAATAAGGTAAAGGCTAAGGTACTCATTATTAAATTTTTTAACTATTCCCTTGTTCTTCACTCTTAAAGGTTGAATTCATTCATAAGTCAAAGGACCCCTTATAGTTCCCACCTATCGGTTACACTCGGGTCGGGGGAGGAGAAATAGTATTGCATGCAAGTTATTAGGTGTATTAAACAAAAGAAAATGATAAGCATTTGTTAAGTAATTAATAATAAATAGAAGTTATTAGAAAATATAATTTTTTATGTTTACGAGAGAATAATGAATATTGACTTCAGTTTTTTTTTTTTAATATTAAGTAATCTTAACAAGTGTCTTTAAGGCACTTATTAGCAATACCCAATTACATCTAGTTTCAAAAAGGGAAAAAAAATACATCTAATTATTTTCTTCATTTACTTTTATTTGTCCATTTAGCAATTTTGGTTTGACTAACATATGTTGTAAGTATATAGTATCATCTATTCATTCAACCCAAAAAAAAAAAATATTAATCTTTCCATTGAGGGGAGTACTACAGAATCCTTTAGGTGTATGTTCTATCCATAGTAGCTAACTAAAGGTTGATTAAAGGCTGAGTTTATCATAAATATTTAAATATAACCAATAAAATATTTGTCAACCCACCTTAAGACACGAAAAAAGTCTTTAGCACGAGACATTTTTAATTCCAGACATATATTGGAAACTTAAACTTAAATTTCAAACATTGGGTATTGCTACTGGTTTGGGATCGCATTATCGATTTACCAATATGCTTAATCACACTCTCATATTTCTGCTTTTATATTATCTTCCAAATTTATCCTTTATAAACTTATTTGACATTTAATTTATATTTTTGGGTAACTTCTTTTAACTTACATTGTTAATAAAATATGCCTTTATTTATTGAGAAAATGGGTAATGCACCGACAGTGTAAAGTTTTGTACACGTGCATCATCCACCATTTATCCATTTATGGTTGTTGACTTTTAAATTAAAGTAATACAAATGAATGGTGGATGATGGACTGATGGTGTAAAAAACTTTACACCATCAGTGCATATCCATTAATCTCTTATTTATTTTACTGTTAATATCTACCTAAAATTACCAAAAGACAAATCCTTCTCTTTGAAGTTGCATAATTTATTTTTTTTGTTAAACTGAAGTTGCATAATTTATTTTTTTTTGTTAAACTGAAGTTGCATAATTTTGAGCTTATGATAATCCCACTAAATACTAAGTTGTGCCAATGCTTTTGTTCTTCCGCATATTCACAAAATCATCCACTGGGTTTTTCTGGGTTGAAAGCTATAGTCTCGGTAATCATATTCCTAGGAATATTGTTGTTGAGGAAGTTATTGTTAGAAAGGTAGGAAAATATGTTTTGTTATCATTTATGATTCCCTGGTATATTTTCATGAATTTGTAGCATAATTATTAAAATACTTTTACTATGAAGTAGGAAGTGGAATAGGTAGTTACTCAAAAGTGGTGTGAGCATTTTGGTAATCTTATAACTAAATACCAGAAAATAACATTTTCCCAACCTTTAAGGTGAGAGTAAAAAGTGGTTAAATCATATGCATTTTACTTACTTGTGAACGTTTTTATTGAAACGAGAAACAAACATATGTACAATTTATAACCACCTCATATTCCCAAAAATAGTTTAGGATCACTTGAAACAAATCCTCCTTTAATATATGTGTGCCAATACATTTATTATCCCTTAAGTTATTTTTTCTTATCTGATAATTATTCATGACTTTAATTTTAAGGGGCTTCCTAACATGCAATCCAAAATTGGATGGTTGCTATGCAACCTTTTCTTAAACCAATAAGAAGTTGTCACCTATGCCATGTCATTATTTGAAGTAGTTAAAATTAGTTTTTTGCAATTTAGTCCAACATAAAAAGTAAATTAAAAATTTAGTCATTTGTACCTATAGACACATTATACAAACAACTTAATTTTTTTTTTAAATTAAAAGTTATAATTTGTCTATAGGTACAAACGACTAAATTTTTAATTACTTTTTATGTTGGACTAAATTATAAAAAACTAATTTTAACTACTTCAAATAATGACATGACATAGGTGGCAACTTCTTATTGGTTTAAGAAAAGGTTGCATAGCAACCATCCAATTTTAGATTGCAGGATAGAAATATACTAATTTTAATTCGTATTATTCCATACTTCCTTTTTAGGGATAAAATGCTCCAAAACAGCAACATGCTACAAACATACTTTCATGAAGATAAAAACCAATTCTGTTGGTTAGGATCAGCTGTGTGCCATTTGATAATCGAACTGCTAGCTTCGATAGGACTTGCAAATTAAAGTCATGGATTATGGCTTTTGGTAGGTTGCCAAATCTGGATGATTCAAGTTATATAATGTAATGAGGATAGAATTTAGGTCAGGCCTCATTTCATATGATACAAATTGTTATTTAATTAGGAGTGTAAATAAACATATATAATAGAGTTTTGGGGAGGCAAATATAATATAACTTTTTTTATGTACACCAAGGGTATCCCCGGCCGACAGCCGAAAACTAATCTCCTCCGAGGCGTAGAGATCACCGAAGTGAGTTTTGCCTCTATCAACAAAGTCTTTTCCATGCCCACGGCAGGGATCGAAACCCTGACCATGCTTAAGGAACCCAACTATCTATCAACCGTGCTGGGCTTTGTTGGTAATATAATATAATATAAGAACAAAGCAATTAGGAAAAAAAATTTAACGATAAATTTTGAAGAGTCAATAGAAATAGAGAAAGTGGGAGTGTGGTTAGGCATATTAATTAGAATATTAATCACACTCCTCATTGATCACCCATGATATTTTTAATATGAAGTAGTAGTAAAAATAAACAATTGGCATTGCTAATAATCTCACCCAACAAATTAATTTAGTGCCCCAAATTTAAATGTACCTTAGAATTTTTCCACTCTACACATTTCACGTGAAGGGGTAGTGTAGGGTCAGTCCATTGTCACAATTGATTTTCTTTCTTTTTCCCACCTTGACAAGAATTAATGAGGCTCACAATTACACCTATATTTAGTAGTATAGTAGAGGAAACGAATAAGTGCTTCAAGTAGAAGTTGGTAGCATAAATCTCTATCCATTCCAAATAATAAAACTATTTTATATACCTTATTAATCTGAAAGTTGAGTTTATTTTCTTGTTGAAGTGAATGGATACCTCTGAGATAAAGTCACCAGTTGAAGGGCCCTTGAATGGGACACCAGATCCTCCATCTTCAGTGATGAGCAGAAAGAAGCTTGGGATTTACTTCATAGAGTCAGAGGATAGAAGGATGGCCTTTGGGAGAGGGTACACAGCAGGATCTACACCTGTTGATATCCATGGCAAATCCATTGTTGATCTTTCAAAAACTGGTGGTTGGGTTGCTGCCTTCTTTATTTTTGGTACAACTTCTACACCTTACCATACTTTTTTTTTTAAAATTTATATAGATTTTTGCTTAGTCCATCTCATTAAGAGCGCAGTAAAAGTAGTATAACTATATGTTAGGATGCACGTTGGATTATTCTGGAATTGATTTTGAGAAACAGAATATACTCATCCACAATTGCTTCATATTTAATGTGATTTTGAGTCCTAACATGATTTTCCACCAACATACTAAACATGCACTAAATCAACTTCTCCATTCACAACGACTTGTGTGGTACTATTAGAATTTAGAACATAGAATAAGAATAGATTTTAAATAACAAAAATACTCCATCTGGTCCTTATTATAGGGCATACTTAACCGAATTACACATACCAAGGAAAGTGGTTGGTTTTATGAATTCTATGAGAATATATTGTAATATTACAATTTTACCCCCTTAACTTTTCTTGGAAAATTCGTACTCATTAATGAACAACAAAAAACACATAGATAGTCAAAGCAGTTAATAAGGGCAAAAAAGATAAAAATCAATAAATGATGCATAGAAAATATATAGTGACTTATAATTAGGACAAAAAAACTTTCTAGAATGTGACCTATATATTGGACCGGAGGGAGTAATAAGTTTTATATATATGCATTTCCAAGGTATCTTTTCTTTCTTTGAATAATCAAATTAGATTAATACCTTACGACAAAATTCTTAAACAAAAGAACTTAGTATTTTGTATTATCTGTGCAAGTCTTCGGTCATCAAAAATAGTTGTTCCTTTCTCAGTCATGACATCAATTTGTTATGCTTTTAATAAATTGAGAGATGCTATGTTCTCATGCAACTTTTACAACAAATCTTCTCCTCCTACTCTCGAAGAAAAGTAGAAAATATTACTAAAAAGTTTAATTAACATTTTAACATGTCAATTTTAAGTGGATTCTAAAAGTGCATAAAAGGATTTGTAGCTAGGTGATATAACAATGTTACTCTTTTAAATTAAAAATGAGATCTAATTTCTTGATAAATATGTATATATTGATGACAACCTAACAGAGTAAAAACAGAACAATGAATTTAACAATTAACACACACCATGTTATTTTGTTGAGTTTTTGCTTTGTAATATGATGAGAAGTTTAGAACTTTGAAGAGCTAGGATTTTACTCGCATGATGTATGTATCTTTTTTTTTCTGTGGTTGCGTGCAGGGAATGAAATGGCTGAAAGAATGGCATATTTTGGGCTATCAGTTAACATGGTGGCCTTTATGTTTTATGTGATGCATAGACCATTTTCAAGTTCATCCAATGCAGTCAACAATTTCTTAGGGATATCCCAAGCTTCCTCAGTGCTAGGTGGTTTTCTAGCTGATGCATATCTTGGACGCTACTGGACTATAGCAATCTTCACCACAATCTATCTTGCGGTATGTTTCTGTCTCTGACTCTCTGATTTGATAATGGTGATTGGTTATTATACAGTAATCACACATTAACTTCAAAATATGTGTCATTAGTATATTTAACCACTATGTTCTGAGTTTCTCACATTACTTTTTTTATATCATTATTTAGCCATGGTGAACGAGTATAAATTCATTATTAATCATGAGTAATTGAAACGACTTGTTTAATAAGTATATGGGTTTGCGTAAAACTTAAAAATGGTTAAATTTTATAAAAAATGATGCATTTAGAAAAGATAAAATCTTATATTTTTATTTTTTTTTAAATAATTTATCTAATTGAAGGTGTTTATCCTCAATCACAAGGAATCATAAGGATCAATGTTAAAAAAAAATCCTAATTATTAATGATCTGACAATTCAATACTTACCATTAATCACATAATTCTAGAAAAATAAAAATGAGATGGGGTAGGAAAGAATAGAGAAAATGTATAAGTTAAAAAAAAGTTAATGAGTGTAAAAATTTTGATAAGCAATATAATTGTTCATTATTAGTGGTTAAAAGATGATTGATTGTGTAAAGAGAAATAGTATAGTAGCAAGCTTTTCAACTTTTTTTTTTGTTTATTATTAGTTGGATTCATGTGGTATGCATTAAATTATTGTTGGAAGGATAAATTTTCCCTCTTCGATGTGGTATAAGATAAGGACATGCAGAAAGCGATATCGGCAAACAAATGTTATTAGAAAATAATAAAACAAGGGATACAAGAATGATACCAAAAGTTTTAATTTGGGAAAATCACGTTCGACTAGAGAAGTAAAACAACAACGAGACCTAATCCAAAAAATATTTCCACTATGAATTAGTAGGAATACAATAGGGTGTAAAGTAAAGGCACTTGGGCTTTTATCTCCTCTGTGATCTCCATGTAACAACTTGGGTTTTTATGTCTTCACATCAAATAAGGAAGGAAACCCAACAAATCTCCCATTTCCTGACTTAGTTGAGGGGTTGTCATCGATCTTGCTCCACCTGAACTGTCTGTGAGCTTTTTGACTTGAATTGCCTTGGTGATCAATCGGACGAGCTATCTTCTATATAGATCCCGTTGTAAATGTAGTTGGATAGCTTTCTTCTCATGACTATTTGCTTGTACTGGTAAACTTAACACCAATTAAACATGTTGTTTGACTACCTTAATTGGAAGACTTTCAACACAAGGATCCTAGTGTAGATCTTTCGATTACTAGTTACTTCAACAATCATTTAAGGTTTCCATCTGCATCATATCAACTTATTTGAGTGATCTCTTACTGTCTTCATTTTATGGATCTATTGTGCAGGACCCAAGTCTTTCATGGCAAAAGACTTGATCATGGCTTTATTCAAACCAACAATCTTGTTTTGGTCATGAACTATGATTAACATATCATTGACATATAATAGTAGCATAAGAAAGTTATCTTCTTCATACCTCTTTATGAATACACAATAATTAGCAATTGTCTTCTTGAAACAGAGTTTGATCATGAAGGACTAAAACTTCTTGTACCAATGTCTTGATGCATGTTTCAGAGCATGAAACTCTTCTTCATATCATATGTCTGGTTCTTATGGGAAATGTTCATCTCCTCTCCCATGGCTTTTATCCACTCTCATTTCTCATTAGTCTTTGTGGCTTTTGAGAAGTTCTAATGTTCACTTTTGTCTGCCAATATAATGAAATCATCTTTAGGATACCTTGTAGAAGGTGCTCTAGGTCTTGAGAAACACCGTAGTTCATCTTGCATATGATGCTCCAATGGCTCAGGTTCTTCTTATATTTGTGAATTTTGCTTAGTCTGATTAGGATCTATCTAATCATCCTTTAAATCACAACCTCTATGATGAGTGTGAGTAGGATCTATTTGCAGGTGCATCAAATTCGGTTGTTGATCATATCTGAATGTTGAGGAATCTCTCCACTTGAATCATTACAAATCATGAACTTAACTTGTATTCTCTGCCCGATGTCTTTGATTGTCTAATCCTTGAAGAACACAAAATCTCTACTTATAACAACCTTTTTGTTGGTATTATCCCATAGTCTGCACTCAAATTCATCTTTGGGAGACCCAAGGTGTATGCACTCCTTGGTCTCGGCATCTAGCTTCTCCCTCTCATCTTTACAATGTGTACTAAGGCTTTGCATCTAAAGACTCTCATATGCTTGCAGAATGCTCTCTTCTTTTACCATACTTCCTCCTAGATTTCTTCATTGAGGGGTCCTAAAGGAGTTAAGTTGATTAAATCGATGGCAATCGTTATGGCTTCAACCCTGAAGGACTTGGGTAGGTTTGCATCTTGCAACATACATCTGGCCTTCTCTTCAATCGTCTGATTGTTCTTCTTAGCCATACCATTCAACCAAGGAGTCTTCAATGGGGTTTTCTTCACTATGTTCCCATAAGCCTTATAGTAAGATTCAAAAGGACCTTTGTATTTTTCACCATCGTTTGATTTTAGACACTTGAGCTTCTTGTCATTCTCACGCTCCACTAGAGCATAAAATTCTTTGAATACTAACAATACTTGATATTTGCTTTTCAACAAGTACACCCACAGTATTCCTGAATTATCATCAATGGATATAACGATGTATTAGGCTCCTCCAAGGAATATTTTAGACAATGCTCACGCATCTGAATGCATAATCTCAAGCTCTTCGTCTCTCCTCAAGGGTTTGTTTGGTCTCTGAAAAGTGGCCTTGTATTGTCTACCTACAATATATTCAGTACAAGATTCCAGTATTTGGCCTTTTATACTTGCCAAATGTTCTTTGGCAAGCATGCAAAGTGCTTTGTCACTCATGTGCCCTAAGTGTGTGTGCCAAAGATCTTGGGAGTCTATAGCAACATTTTCTTCTTCAAAACAAGTTCTTCCTCTCATGATTTAAAAGAATCCTTCTTTTGAACCTCTTTGTCTATCACCGGGGTTACCTTTGTCTAGCTTCCACTTCCTAGCACCTAAGTGACTCACATAAGAAACATCTTCAAACATTCATGTTAAAATAAGTTTGATATGTATATCTGGTACATGTGTCACCTCCTTTTGAATAATATAGATACCTATGTGTGTTAACAATACGATATCAACAACGCCTACAATCTTTCTTGGAACATGGTTTCTCATTTTTACAATACCAAAATCACCTTTGTTATGATTTGAAAAGTAAACTTCATGTGTACTTACATGGAAAAGGCACCATAATCAATGATCCAAGCGCAATATAATTACTATAACCAACAATGAGGATTATGTTATCATTGTTTGCTACGACGGCTATGATAAGCTTTTCATCTACTTTCCTTCTTAGGTCAATCTTGTTAGAATGGACAATTCTATATTTATGATCTCTCTTAAGGAACTTGCATTCGGTTCTCTTTTGGCCTTCACTGCTATATTAATAACAAGCAACTCTAATTCTCAAAAAAAAAAAAAAAAACAAGCAACTCTTGGACGGAATTTGGAATTCTCTATCTGTACAGTTGCTTTTTGCACGGGATTGATTCCTCCCACATGCTTCACTTCTTCCTCGCCTGTCCATGACATTGGCTTACGAATAGAAGGATATACCTTGTTTTTTTTCTTCTGGAATCTTCATTCGATAGACTGTTTATTACAATGTACATTGAGATCTTTTTCTTCAAGGACCGAGTTGTTGAGAGTGGCCACCAATGTGTCCCAACCTTTAGGAAACAAACTAAGTAGCAGCAAAACCCTCAAGTCATCATTAATATTCATATCTATCTTTGTCAAGTGATTAACAAAACCCTTGAATGTATTCAGGTTCTCTATCATGCTTTGACAATCTGTGCAGTCGAGCTTCACCAATTTTCTAACAAAAGACGCCTTGTTCTTGGGTGTTTTGTTTTGAATCATAGATTCAAGCTTTGTCCATAACTCATGAGCGTTGGTATAGGTTCGCATATGTCGAACAAACTTTGTCTATGTACTTCTGAATCATTTCATCTGTTTTTCCATTTAGAAGCCCTCATATGTCAATTTTACCTGTTGGCTTATCCTGGCAAGAGATAGGAACATGCATATCCTAGTAGTATAAGTGATCCTCCATCATGCGCTTCCAATAAGAATAATTATCATCAATGAACTTGATAATGTCTCCATCATGTGAAACAATAGCACAAAATTCATCCATCTTGAGTCATATTGGCCTAGCTCCTCAGGTAAAACCTAGTAGCTATGATACCTCTTTTGGGAAAAACTTGATGAATTTTCTTTCTTTTACGTGTCGCAAGATAGTCACTTGCAGGTAGGGGTGAGAAGAACTCAATCCGTCCTATCTCAGTCTAATGACATCGGTCCGGGTTCGACCCATCATGATTAACTAAAAAGGGACAAATAGAGACAAACTTGACACAAGAGGTTATAGGTTCATGTATAGCCCTAAGTCACCCTACACCTATCCTTCTATGCATATCAAGGTTCTAGTATGCTTCAATGTTTTACTATTGTTTATAGCTTTATGTTATAAGAATAATAGTTGAAATGAGCAAAACTTCAAACATGCAATATATCCCTTATATTTTTTTTACTATATAGTTAATAATAAAATGTGATTTCCTTGTTTAAGATGTTTAAGAGCTAATGATATATATGTTCAAATTCTATTGATGTGTGGCAAAGTCGTAGTACGCTAGGTATTTGCGAACGAAATATTCATCTTTGTCTCTTTAAATAACTTAGCCTCTCAATGTTTTAGCTTTTAAGGTTGTGCAAATTACTTAAATTATGTAAGTGACATTATAATGAAGAAACTGTGTAATGAAGAATTTATTTTATCGTATAAATTTTTGTTTAAAGGATAAATGATAAATCCATATTTTTATAAAATTTATGCTTATGATTTTTGTCTTGGGTCAACTCGACCTATCCTTATCTTGTCTTTCCCTCATTTGGACTCATACTTATTGTGCCCCATTCTAATTTGGAACGGATTTGAGTCCAAAAATTAACCTACTCGACATTTACGGACAGGTGAGGAACAATTATAATTCCTCCTCGTCCCAACCCGTCCCACACTCACCCTACTTGCGTAAGCGATATCAACAAACGAATATGTTATTGGAAAATAATAGTCCAAGGAATAAAAGAATGTCAGGAAAATTTTAATGTGAAAAAACCTCATCCGAGCAATTGGATTTTCTCTCCAATTAATTTGGATCTGCTTCCCAAATAACAAATTGAACTTTTATCTCTTCTCATCGAATAAAAAGGGAAACCCAACAATTATATGGATCATTTTTTTTAGAGTAATGATATTATTAGATAGTTAGATTAGTTTTGTCAACACCATTTTCTATACCTACTTTATTATCATTAATCAATAGATTATTTTGGAGTAATGATATTCTCTTTTTTTTTATAGAATATTCTCTTTTTCATTACACCCTCTTTTACATCTCATCTTTATTTCTATTTTTCTCTTCCTTTCACGTCACATCACAACATCCCCTTCATTTCTTTGTATCTCTCATATACACCAACTATGCTTAAAAAGATGGTGTAAGACAAACATTTTTCATTATTTTGTTTGCAAAGAAAAAATCTTTTTATCAGTAATTATAAAATAGGTATAATGAGTGTTATTAATAAAACTAGCATAAGATATATATTTAAGGAGTCCTACATGAAGTCCAACAGCAGTAGCAATTCTCATATGTGTTAAAAAGTACTCCCAAATGTGTTAGAGTATGCTAGCCATATATAATGTCTTTTGAGAAGGTATGCAATTATCATTGTTGGCGATGATAAGCTTCAATACATTCTAATTTTATAGACAGGGTTTAACAGGAATAACGTTAATTGCAACAATCAGCACTTTTGTACCCAACCAAGATGAGTGCGACAAATTATCTCTGCTTTTGGGCCATTGTGAGCCAGCAAAACCGTGGCAAATGACATACCTCTACACAGTCCTTTACATTACAGCATTTGGAGCTGCAGGTATAAGAGTAATGTTACTTATTCATCAAATTTTAATTTGCATATTATATATATAAATATATCTTTTTTTTATATATAAGCTGCATTGTATATAATTATTTCTATTGTTTTTTACTTATTTTTTTAATAAATACATTTCAAAAATATTAAAAAAAATCATCAAAGCAATATTGACTTTATTTAGCAAAACAAGATTATAGTTGAGAGATTATTGATTATAGCCACGAAATTAGTTGAACCTATTAGATTTTATCTAAGAAATTATATCATTGTAATTGATTGAATTAGAGTTGTTTGACAAAAAATAGTTAAATATAGCTTATAGCTTAAATATGTTAAATAACTTTAAAAACATGTAATATTATATTGGGTTGGCCATTTCCTAAAAAATTAAAAAAAAAATGCTAATAAGTGTCATTAGGATATTTGTTAAAAAATCATAAGTAACAGTAAGTTATTGGAAAATGTAATTTTTGAGATTTTCGAGAGAAGCAATAATGTGGGCTTATAGTTATAGTTAATTTTCCATTTCTAGTAACCTTAATAAGTATCCTTAGGATATTTGTTAGCGAGATCTAAAATTAAGAGGTGAAAATATGACATTTATGAAAAAGAACTTGAAGTCGCTTGACACATGCTAGCTTTGGAAAACTAGCTGTTATCTATCAAATAAGCTAGAATTGAGCTTCTAATATCAAGCACACACATTTTCCCACAATTGAGGTCCACTAAATAATGTTGCAGGTATAAGGCCATGTGTGTCTTCTTTTGGAGCTGATCAATTTGATGAAAGAAGCAAAAACTACAAGTCACACCTTGACAGATTCTTCAACTTCTTCTATCTTTCAGTCACTATTGGTGCAATTGTGGCCTTCACCGTGGTTGTCTATGTTCAAATGAAATATGGATGGGGTTCTGCTTTTGGATCATTAGCAATTGCAATGGGAATATCTAACATGGTGTTCTTCATGGGCACTCCCTTATATAGGCATAGGTTGCCAGGTGGTAGCCCCTTGACTAGAGTTGCTCAAGTACTTGTTGCTGCATTTCGTAAGAGAAATGTGCCATTTGGTAGCAGTGACTACATTGGCTTGTATGAGGTTCCTGGTAGACAGTCTGCTATTAAGGGAAGTAGAAAAATAGATCACACTGATGATTTCAGGTATAGTCTATTAAATCTTCATATTGATTATATTAAAAGTACAGTATCTAGAACTATTGTTCCGAGCTAAGAAGCACAAATACGATAAAACATGGACACCAGAATATAACATTTTAAAAATTATAGAATGACTTAGTTGTCATATAAGATATAAAATCAATATAATGTTTTAAATGTTAAGGTAAGTCATAATAAACAATATAAAATACTGATGTCTAATAATTATTGTGACTTTTTCCATTTAAAACAATACAAAAATTCACAAACTAAACATAAAAGTTATGAAATATAATTAGGAGTGTCTAAAGAAGGATGCATGTTCAATAAATACAATAACAATTTTTGAAGTATCCATACTTCATAGGGTTTTGGTGAGAGGCACTTGTCATAGGGATTATTTTGGCACAAAAGGGGATGTGTGATTAAGTGGGTTTTTTTTTTTTTTTTTGTTATCATGAGTAATTCTAAGTGTTATGTTATTTCAATTTGTTTTTTTTTTTAATCTAAAACAAATAATCAATGAATGTTTGATTAGTCATCTTATCAAACACACTAGTGCATGATAAGCTTGTCAAAATTCACAAATGCTTAGTTTTCTGAATGACTCTAAATTATCTCTAGTTAGTTTCCATAATTGAATCTCTATTCCCATTTGGGAGAGGTCTTTTATCTTTTGCTTGTTATAATATCAGGTTTCTTGACAAGGCAGCCCTACAATTAAAAGAAGATGGCGCCAATTCTAGTCCTTGGAGGCTATGTACTGTGACTCAAGTAGAGGAAGTCAAGATCCTATTGAAGCTCATCCCTATACCATCTTGCACAATCATGCTCAATGTCATCTTAACAGAGTTTCTAACTCTCTCAGTCCAACAAGCATATACTCTAAACACACACTTAGGCCACTTAAAGCTACCAGTAACATGCATGCCAGTCTTCCCTGGCCTAAGCATTTTCCTTATATTGTCATTGTACTACGCAATTTTTGTCCCTATTTTTCGAAGGATCACTGGTCACCCTCAAGGCGCGTCACAGCTTCAAAGAGTAGGAATTGGACTAGCAGTCTCAATCCTATCAGTTGCTTGGGCCGCAATCTTCGAAAGGTTTAGAAGAAACTACGCAATTGAACATGGTTATGAAGCGAGTTTCCTCACAGCTATGCCTAATCTTAGTGCATATTGGCTCTTAATTCAATATTGCTTAATTGGTATAGCTGAAGTTTTTTGCATTGTTGGTTTATTGGAATTTCTATATGAGGAAGCACCTGATGCAATGAAGAGCATAGGGTCTGCATATGCTGCACTAGCTGGTGGCCTAGGTTGTTTTGTGGCAACAATAATCAACAATATTGTCAAATCTGTGACAGGGAAAAATGGCCAAGAATCTTGGTTGTCACAGAACATAAATACTGGAAGATTTGATTACTTTTATTGGCTTCTCACTGCTTTGAGCTTTGTGAATTTCTGCATCTTCATATATTCAGCACATAGATACAAATACAGGACACATCAAAATCAAGTTAGTGAGATGGAGAAATTGGATATGCCAATCAATGGGAGCACTCCACAACAGTATGCAGGTAAATAGGAAAGAGTTATTATTATACCATAGTGGCAACAGTTTGGTTAGTAGCACTGCCTAAATTGGCTTTGTCTAAATTGGAAATGATATGAACAAAATGCTTAGTCTTTGTTACATTACATTATTCTCCATGACGATGTGCTATTTTCACTTTCAATTACACTGAAGCTAAAAAATATACACTTGGATGCTTAATGGCAGAGACAAAAGCCATTCACAATCTTCTACTATGAAAGCAGCACAAGTATAGATACCGAATGGTTTGACAGTTTGACATCTCTCACACACACACACATATATATATATATATATATACTTATAACACAATTTTTCTCATTACTAATTACCACTAATCACATGGTCTACTAAATTTTCAATTATAAATTTATTTATTTACTTCTGAATTAGAAAATAACACGAACAAATTTAAAAAAACAAAAAAAGAAAATAACACGATCTAAATCAAATACTCTCACTTGGCTAGTAAAAATAAACTTAGTTTTGCAAAAGACCAAACCCAAAATAGAAAAGATTGATGGACACGATTAAAAATCTTTAACATCTTCTTTGGAATTTTATAACATGACATCATGTAAATAGGCAGCGCATTCAAAACTGAACATACTCTAACTTTTAAGATCTTAAAACTTGGGAGAGCTTCTTTGCAAATTGTTAAAACAGTATGACTGCTTATGGAAAAGAATAGTCAACGCATGCATGAGTGAATCCTTCCTCTTTTTATGCATTACAGCTTTGCCCTATGCACGGTTATGTTATATGCAAATCCCACCTTTAGATTTTGTAGGTCTAGTGAGTCACTAACGTAACCGAGAGGTATATGACTTTTTTCTCTAGAAAGATCACGAACAAGAGAGTCCTTGTCCTTACTAAAGTTTCAATGAACAAAACAATAAAAACAATCAATCACCGTAGTCCACCATGCACATTTTCCATATTTTTAAGCATTTGGAATCCTAAAGGACAAAGAGCAAAACCAAAAAATAAGTTGAGTTAAATAAGTTTTCGGTTCCTGTGAATAGGGTTAATGTTGCGTTTAGTCTCCGAAAGTTTTTCGCAAAGTTTTAGCCCTTTCAAAGTTTAAAGTTTTGGAATTAGTTACCTGTATCTTTGAATCCATTAAGTCACTACTACGAAAAAACTTTTTCACATCGGTTCCGAACCAATTTTCAGATTGGTTCCGAATCCATTTTCAGATCGGTTCCGAACCGATCTAAAAGTCCCTGTTGTAAAAAAATGCATGTTAAATTAGAGCAGTTATGAATCAGTCTTGTTTATATATACGAGGCTGATTATTAATCGCTCTGAAACTTAAAAATGAACCGCTCTGAATTAATTTGTGAACCGGTCTGATTTATTTTTTGAACCGGTCTGAATAATTCTTTTGAACGGGTCTGAATAATTCTTTTGAACTTGTCTGAATAATTCTTTTGAATTATTATTTTCAACTGGTCTGAATAATTCTTTTGAATTATTATTTTGAACCGGTCTGAATTAATTTTTGAACCGGTCTGAATTATTATTTTGAACTGATTTGAATTATTTTTTGAACCGCTCTGAAATATTATTTTGAACCTATCTGAATTAATTTTTTAACCGCTCTGAATTATTATTTTGACCGCATCTTGGCAAGAATTAAGACATGCACCGATATGAAACAAGAGGCAATTAACAGAAACGAAACATGCATATATATATATATATATATATATATATGCATCTACTAATTAATTGTTTATAATGTATGTACAACCTATGGTATTGTTGGAAGCTAAAAATCTTGAATTACTTGGTCATACTGTCAACAAAGTAGACACATGATGATGATGATGATGATGATGATGATGATGATGATGATGATAATAATAATAATAATAATAATAATAATATTAATCCTATAATATCTAAATAAAGCTTGCATTGTTCACCAAAAAAAATAGATAAAGCTTGCATCATCATTTTCCACATCATATGTGCGCAGCAAAAGATAATGATATTGGATAGTGATACCTGCATAAAAAAAATAATGGATGACTGATGTAACAAATTAAATGCTTTGTCATACCAAATAAACGACAGTTAGAAATTATAGAGAAATGGAAAAAGTCTTGAGCAATAATATATACCTAGCTAGGACAAGATAGAAAATAATCCTAAGAAATACGAAGCAAATTCTTCTATAAGATCATTTAGTTCTTTGAGGCTAAAAGAATCATTGCTAGAGTTGCAGCCACCATCATCGTAATACTACAACCAAGTAATAATATGAGCAATTTTAATGTTAATATAAACAATGTAGTTGAATAATAATAATATAACCAAAGCAATAATATAACCAATTGAATTACAAACCGTTTGAGGAATCTTATTATCCTCGTGATGCAACACAATGTCCTTCATAAATTTCATCACATAATAGTTGCAGTCAATACCATTTGTTTGCTTGGGAACCTGTTAAACACAAATACAGGAAACAAACCAATGAGATGAGGTGAATACCAATAAAACCAAGCAACAAACCATTTAGGAAAAGTAACAATCAAGTTTCATCAGCAATCTTGAAAAGAAAAAAAGGAAAAACAAAAGGATCTAACTTGGCACAAATTTTCTACAGCAACAGTCATAACCAATTGATTAGAATAAGCATGAACAAACAGAAATGCAAAATTTACCAACTATAAGCCAAATTCAGAATCAGTCATAACCAAATTCGGTGCAACACTTGAACAGACCCTAGGAGGTCTATAAACCAAATAAAGCACAGATTTTGATTCCCAAAAATAAGATATAAATAGATACAGATCAAATTGACAAAAGAGCATAACTCAAGTTCTTTTGTATATACCTTAATGTTGATCCATTTGAAGGGTGTATTTAACTATCTTTTTGTGTAGGTGTCCTCGTTGGTTCCACTAAGCTATGATACTTCAATTCTAAAAAAATAAATCAGTAGTCAATATGTGAGGATAATCACATGCACTTTCGCACATACAAATAAATGTGTAGTAAAAAAAGCCCATGTACTTACGAATTAAAGAGTTCCATCATAGGCCTATGTGATTCAGCTCTTAACGAGCCATTGAATCTAAGTAGTATATAGTCCTCCCCGTGACATCAATGACAATCAACACCCAATGGAAACTAATTTAATTAAAAATTGAGCAACACCAAATTAGTACTAATTGGTACAAATTAATAAGCACAGTAAACAAATATTGACAATGCAAGTTACTTACCCCAAATTATACGGGGCCAAAAACCATTTGCCATTATCATTCTTATTTTTTGTTAACACGCTTACTATATAATCTTTGGCTAATGGTAGAAGGGTGCAATGAGGGGACAGGAATGAGAACCTCTTTGTGAGACCAAAGGGAACCACCAACCTTTCATACAAAAACCTTAACATATAGTAAACACAAAGAGAAAATTATAAGTAATGGCAAAAACAAAATGAGGACAACAATAAGTAGCAAACTAGACAGCATATTGTTAGGATCAATACCTTGTATAAATGTAAAGAGAGGTTCCATCTAGTTCCATATGAAAAAGTAGGTAATATAGACTACATTTTTCAACTCCTTCATGTTCCAATTTTGTGCCAAAAATGGAGGTGTGCATAGGTAATAAAAAGGCATCCCTTTGCTTTGTCTTCAAAAGTACATACAATGCCTTGCAAAATGGAGTTTTGATTTCATCCTCTAACTTAAGAATTGCCTTTTTTACCACATGAATTTCACAAAGTCTATTGGGATCCTTTTCTTGCAGATTAGATTCTTGAGCCACAAATTTTCCCTTTTTCTTTTCGGGACTCACGATTGCTTCCTTGGTTCCCTTTTTCTTTTCGGGACTCACAATTGATTCCTTGGTGTGCTCTGATGTTTCGCCCTTTTTGGCTTGCCAATCGCGAGTTAGCATCTAAAAATTGCCAACAAAAGTTAGTCATATATGTATAATGTAAGAACTAGAAAGAAAAATCTATAGCTCCAATAAATAGGCATACCAGACTATCATCATTTGAGATGAGATTTGAAGGCCATGCAACAAAAGCTTTAACAGTGTAACACCCCAAAATTTTAATCCTGGACTAATGAAATATTAATTATAAAGTTCATTATAATTAATTATTTCTATTTTTAATCTTTAATTAAGATCTTTGTTGATATTTCTAGAAATTATTTTGGTGAGTAAATTTGTGCATAAATAAATATTTTTGCATATTAGTCCCTGGGTTGGGACCTAGAAGCAATTATAGAAAAGGTTTTGGAGGGAAAGTAAATAAAATATTTATTTTTCAAAATCTGGGCAAAACACTCGAGTATTATTCTGAATACTCGAGTATTCTGGGTCAAACTGCACGAGTTAGTGCGTTTGATGAGTCACCATGAACGATTCCCTCCTCCTGCCACGAAATCGTCTTCTTGCCAACGCCATGGGTGGCGTGTCGACGTGCATGAGAGCTTCCTTGCCCTATTTAAGCTCATCAACACCATTAAGTTGAGGATTTTGATCAAACTTGCATTTGTTGATGAAGTTAGGGTTTCAGATTTGTTGCTTTCGATTCTTCAATTCTGAGTGTTAAGACTTGAGTGATACACGAATATAAATCACATCTCGAGCTTTGTATAAACACCAAAATCGTGAGGATTGAGTGAGTATATTGGGAGAATTGGAGCTTGGAAGTGAAGCTGTTTCTCTCAAGTTCTGGTCTGGGAGCTTACTTTGATCATTGATTCTGGTAAGCTCACGAATCCTTGAGTCTCAAATTCGATTTCCTTAGTTAGATTATGTTGCATAGAGTCTAGAAAATCTAATTTCCCCAATTTTATTCTCTGTTTCATGTGTAAACCAATTCCACTTTGGTGTTGCACTCAAAATGCTCTGCATATGATGCTTGAAGCCATTCTGAAAGTTGTGGAGCCTTTTCTTGTCAATTCTTGGTTGAAAAACGTCTGAGAGGTAAGGGGAAGTAATTTCGTACACTAGATAGAGTTTAAATTCCATTAAATGCATTAGAGAGCCACCAAGAGGCTCTAAGGGCTTAGATTGAATAGGAACTTTGGTTTGGAGACCAATCCATACTCTAAAACTGTGTTGAGCAAGTTCTAAATCATGCATGCAAGCTTAAATGAACTTTACCTCATGAGTATTGTGCTTATTATGCAATTTGAGGTGTTGAGTTGTTAAAATGTGTATTTTATGCATAATTGTTGAATCCTCTGTCAAATCTGTGTTTTGATATGAAATGAGTGTTGTAGCATGTTCTATTTATGATATATGAACTTTGTGGATCCCTGGATTGGACTAGAATTGAGTAGAACTGAAAATGGTGTGCTAAAACTAAGATTTCAGCCTATTCTGCTGGGAAACACTCGAGTATTGGACAAGGTACTCGAGTAAAATGTTTGTAAAACAATGTAATTTGAGCAAGAACACTCGAGTATTGTGTCTAGTACTCGAGTATCGAGTAAGACCTGGAACATGTTAAGGCAAACCACTCGAGTAATGCAGGGGTGACTCGAGTATTCTGGAAATCATGATGAATACTCGAGTAACCCATGAACTACTCGAGTAATTTAATAAATTCGAAACCCAAATCCCTAGAAAGTCATGAACACTCGAGTAACCCTAAGAACACTCGAGTAATTTGGAAAAGTTGAAGAACACTCGAGTATGCTAAATTATACTCGAGTAATTTACTCAAACCCTGAGAAACACCATGTTCAATTCTGACTCAATTGGTTAAAGATTTCATAACCATAATCCAAGGGATCTGAACCTAAAATAAATTGGATGACGGTCCGTTTGGATGACGGAATGTGCCTAGGTGGCATGTGATATATTAATCAATTTCTTTTAGGGTTAAAAGTAATGCACTCATTTTGGAGTTTGGATGGTAGGTCGTATATCATGTTTTTGGTAAACATGTGGAGGGCCTCTGGGAGTGCCAATACGCTTGCTTGATGACACGTTGAAGACGTGGTCGGCTTGGTGAATGCCGATATGGTTATACCGTTTGGATGACGGACCGTTTGGATGACGGGACGATGCTCGGGTGGCACGTTATAACTGTGCTCGGGTGGCACGGATTCCAAGCTTGTCGTGTACATTCTAGGTGAATGTACGAATTGTTGTATACCTAGGAATACAACGCACTGGTGAGTGCTGGGTTGTCAGGGATGAAGAAACCGCAATTGGTGGTTGAAACAACTAAGGAACACTAGGAACACACCTAGAAAGGGGGGTTGAATAGGTGTTTAAGAAACCTTGAAAGATTTTCGAAAGAAATAAATCGAAACCATTAAAACAAATGATTTTTGCAAATTTTACAGCATTTAATCGATTATTCTGAAATTTAATCGATTAAACCTGAAAGTTCAAAAGTCCTTAATCGATTAAGAATGTGCTTAATCGATTAAATCTATCAGAAACTGAAAAATCACTTTTTCAATCGCATACGAAAATCAATCAATCAACACGTATAATCAGAGATTCAGCGGAAACAATTAACACCTATATTCTTATTGATTATCCTAGTTATGAAAATGATTTTCCCCAAGTTAATTTGAACAATAAAGATTCAATTCAATCAATTATGAAAATCACTCTTTTCTAGGTTTTCAACCAAGAACACAATCAATGACTTGAATGTAAAGAGTTAAGGGTTTAGAAATACGACACAGTGATTTATCCTGGTTCACTTTCATCCGCTTGAAAGCTACATTCAGTCCCCTCTTCAACCAAGAGAGATTCTTCACTATGAGGAATTAGAGTTCTCAAATTACAAGTAAGTGCCTCACAAGACTCCCTTCTTGCTAGCCTACAAGAGATACCACACCCTTGCCTTGTAATCCTATTGATCTTCTCTCTAATCTAACCTCTACCCCTTGTTGATAATCGACACAACAAGTCTTCTTTGCTTGATGATAATCCACACACCAAGGCTTCACTTTGCTTGATTCACAATCAAGACTTTCTTCTTCTCCAATGAGATTTGCTTGATGATAATCGACACACCAATGCTTCTTTGTTGTTGTAGATGGCTTGCCTTCTTGCAAAGATTACAACACAATAGAAAACACAATAACAATCCTATGAATCTCAATCAATAGCTATGACAATTCACAATAAGAGATTCAAAGGTTCTTGATCAAAGAATATGAAAATATGAAAGCTTTGATCTTTGAAATTGAGAGAGAATAGAGTGGCTCGATTCTTGTAAAATTGATTATGAAAGTGATGTATATATTAATCACAAAGGTTAGGAATAGGTTTATATAGAATACCCAAAAGTTGTAGCACTTGAAAACTGATTTTGAGAAGTGAAAATCGTATTTTAAAAAAAACCAGTTCAGTAGTGTTTAATCGATTAAATCTACATTTAATCGAGTACTAATCGATTAAATATGTTCTTAATCGATTAAACATGTCTGATACTTGTTTAAAACTTGTTTTCTCAAAACCAAACCTTTCCTTTCAAACCTTTAAGCCACCTATTGATTCTAGGTTAAGTGAAAACTCAAATTATGATTTAATCATGACTATGATAGAGATTCACTACCCTCTAAATAAACTACCCAAATAAAAGACCTAAGAAGCTTGAGAGGCAAAAGATAAAACAATTACAATTACACTCAAACTAAGTCTTCATGAGCTTGTTTTCTCTCTTCACTTGATGTTTGTTGTTGCTTGTTGAACTTGAAACTTGATCAACATCTTTGTAGCTTGTTCAAAACACTTTGTAACCTTTTGTCATTATCAAAACATTCACCATGGAACTAACAATCTCCCCCTTTTTGAAAATGACAAACCATGTTTTGAATTTGATTGAAGTTGTTGATGCTTTAACAATTTGATCACTTGGTGAGAAACTTGCTCCCCCTCAATCAATGCATTTGATTTTTGAAATCCAATTGATAGAAGCTTGATTCTCCCCCTATCTTCAACAACTTAGCTCAACCTACATAAAAACAACAAAACAACCTTTCTCCGAAAAACATATCATTTCTCCCATTTTTCAAAACATACAATTTCTCCAAAACATACCATTTCTCCCCCTTTGGCATTATCAAAAAAGTAATATATATACCAATTGAAATATAAAATACTAAGCCAAAATAGAGAAATTCACATTTATTTCTTCAAAGTAATATATACCATTATCAATTGAAATATAACAAGTACTATACTTTGAAATGTGATACCAATTGGCAAGAAAATATAACAATGAATTATGAACCAATAGAAATACTAAGAAGTCATAATACCAATCGAGATATCATCAATGTAAAGAAATATCACAACAATAATAGCATGATAATCATCTAATCATCAAAATTAGTAGCATTGAGTGATCAATATCAATTATACCAATTGAGCTTTAGAAAAGAAATTGAGGAGATACCAATTGAGAAGATACTATAATCATCAATATCTAACAATATCACTTGTACCAAATTTGTAGGACTTCTTTTGAGATGCAAAAGTGATACCAATTGAAGATGCAAATGTACGAATAACACTTGTAAGCCCTTTGCTCTTCAATCATACCTACAAAACAATCATGCTTTGCTTTTTGGTATCCAAATGGTTTTGGATCCATTTTTGTTAGTGTAGGGACTCTCACCCTTTTTCATCCAAACAAAATCTCCTTTAGGTATACCATGCACTTTAATATAACACACATTTGAAGTATGTCCATGAGTACCACAATAGAAACATGTTGGTGCATTTGAGAAATCAACTTTAGAAAAATCAACAACATTTCTATGAGAATTACTCTTAGCATTAGTATAACCCAAACCAAACTTGTTTGAATTTTCTCTTTGAAAATTTAACAATGTGCGCAATCTAATATCACCATTTGTGAAACTTGCAAGCTTATTTTTCAAAATAGCATTTTCATGTTTAAGCAACTTGCAATTCTCACAATCAACCACAATATTCACTCTACTAGCACAATCACAAGAAGAACTAGCATATATAAGATCAAGAGTTTCATTTTCAAGATTAAGCTCATCAACTTGTTTTTGAAGTTCTAAAATCTCTTTTTGATGTTTCAAAATGAGCTTCTTTCTTTCAATGTTTTTCAAAGCTATTTTTTCAAGTTGTTCATGCATTTCTTCATAAGCATTATATAACAATTCATATTTAGAAGAAATTTCGGATTTAGTATGACTTACATTGTTATCCTCGCTTTGTTCACTTGATTCATCATTTGAACTTTCCTCTTCATTAACTTGAACAAGCAAGTTGAGATTAGCAACTTCTTCATCATCCGACGAACTACTCGATGTGTTTTTCTTCTCTTCTACATCACTATCCCAAACTATATATGCCCTTTTGTGTTTTGAATTTTTCTTGTCTTTCTCCTTCTTCTTGAGATACCTATAGCATGAGTACTTGAGATGACCGGGTTTTCCACATTCATGGCAAACTACACCTTCTTTTGATGTCTTGGTCTTGTAGTGTGGAGAATCCTTCTCTTTACCTTTGTCTTTGTTCAACCTTCCTTTTCTCCTTAGAAATTTGTCAAACTTCCTTAGTAAAAGTTTCATTTCTTTTTCATCAAAATCTGAATTGGAATCTTCACTATCATCATCATCGGAACTCTCTTTCTTTTGTATGATTTGTTGACTTTAAGAGCAAGTCCCTTTCTTCCTTTGTTCTTATCCGACTCTTCATTGATACTTAATCGTCCAAGCTCCATTTCATGTTCTTGAAGCTTTCCGAAAAGTGTTGCTAGATCCATAGCATCCAAGTTTTTAGATTCAACAATAGCCGTTACTTTTGGTTGCCAATTCCTGTCTAAACATCTCAACACTTTGTTAGAAAGTTCACCTTGTAAGAAAGTCTTACCAAGAGCAAGTAAATGGTTAATAATATGAGTAAAACGCTTTTGAATATCATTAATAGATTCATTTGGAAGCATATGAAACAATTCATAATCACGCATTAAAGCATTCAATCTAGCTTTCCTAACCTCACTAGTTCCTTCATGAGTCACTTGTAAAGTGGTCCCACATTTCCTTAGCACTAGAACATTGAGAAACTCTAAAGAACTCGTCATAGGATAAAGCGGATGTGATGATATACTTTGCTTTATAATCATATTGAACTTTCTTTCTATCATCATCTTTCCACTTGTCCTCGGGGATCAATTGTTCTACACCTTCAACTAAACTAGAGGGGATATGAGGGCCTTTTTCAACTACTTTCCAAATTTCACTATCTATGGCTTGGATAAAGATTTTCATTCTAACTTTCCAATATGCATAGCCTTCTCCGGCAAACAATGGAGGACGATTTATTGAATAACCTTCACCACCAAAGGGATTCGTAGAACCCATTGCGATTTTCTTAAAGGATCTTTACGAAAAAGCTCTTATGCTCGTGTCTTTCGACCGAGCTCTGATACCAATTGAAGAAACCACAATTGGTGGTTGAAACAACTAAGGAACACTAGGAACACACCTAGAAGGGGGGGTTGAATAGGTGTTTAAGAAACCTTGAAAGATTTTCGAAAGAAATAAATCGAAACAATTAAAACAAATGATTTTTGCAAATTTTACAGCATTTAATCGATTATTCTGAAATTTAATCGATTAAACCTGAAAGTTCAAAAGTCCTTAATCGATTAAGAATGTGCTTAATCGATTAAATCTATCAGAAACTGAAAAATCACTTTTTCAATCGCATACGAAAATCAATCAATCAACACGTATAATCAGAGATTCAGCGGAAACAATTAACACCTATATTCTTATTGATTATCCTAGTTATGAAAATGATTTTCCCCAAGTTAATTTGAACAATAAAGATTCAATTCAATCAATTATGAAAATCACTCTTTTCTAGGTTTTCAACCAAGAACACAATCAATGACTTGAATGTAAAGAGTTAAGGGTTTAGAGATACGACACAGTGATTTATCCTGGTTCACTTTCATCTGCTTGAAAGCTACATCCAGTCCCCTCTTCAACCAAGAGAGATTCTTCACTATGAGGAATTAGAGTTCTCAAATTACAAGTAAGTGCCTCACAAGACTCCCTTCTTGCTAGCCTACAAGAGATACCACACCCTTGCCTTGTAATCCTATTGATCTTCTCTCTAATCTAACCTCTACCCCTTGTTGATAATCGACACAACAAGTCTTCTTTGCTTGATGATAATCCACACACCAAGGCTTCACTTTGCTTGATTCACAATCAAGACTTTCTTCTTCTCCAATGAGATTTGCTTGATGATAATCGACAAACCAAGGCTTCTTTGTTGTTGTAGATGGCTTGCCTTCTTGCAAAGATTACAACACAATAGAAAACACAATAACAATCCTATGAATCTCAATCAATAGCTATGACAATTCACAATAAGAGATTCAAAGGTTCTTGATCAAAGAATATGAAAATATGAAAGCTTTGATCTTTGAAATTGAGAGAGAATAGAGTGGCTTGATTCTTGTAAAATTAATTATGAAAGTGATGTATATATTAATCACAAAGGTTAGGAATAGGTTTATATAGAATACCCAAAAGTTGTAGCACTTGAAAACTGATTTTGAGAAGTGAAAATCGTATTTTAAAAAAAACCAGTTCAGCAGTGTTTAATCGATTAAATCTACATTTAATCGAGTACTAATCGATTAAATATGTTCTTAATCGATTAAACATGTATTATACTTGTTTAAAACTTGTTTTCTCAAAACCAAACCTTTCCTTTCAAACCTTTAAGCCACCTATTGATTCTAGGTTAAGTGAAAACTCAAATTATGATTTAATCATGACTATGATAGAGATTCACTACCCTCTAAATAAACTACCCAAATAAAAGACCTAAGAAGCTTGAGAGGAAAAAGATAAAACAATTACAATTACACTCAAACTAAGTCTTCATGAGCTTGTTTTCTCTCTTCACTTGATGTTTGTTGTTGCTTGTTGAACTTGAAACTTGATCAACATCTTTGTAGCTTGTTCAAAACACTTTGTAACCTTTTGTCATGATCAAAACATTCACCATGGAACTAACAAGGGATGGACGTCAGAGAATGATATAGAATGATGGAGATAGGCTTGAGAGTTAGATTCATGCATCATGCCATTCATTTAAATTAAGTGTGATGAATGAAATAAGTATGAGCATCCTATTTGCATTCAATAACTGCTAAGTGCTAAATGTGATTGTTGTTCATTGCTGCATATTTACATATTCATATTGTACAAATTTATACTCTGTTGATCATGTGTATAGGAATGCTTACCCCTATGCCCTTGTAGGTGATGTCACGTTACATCGCTTGCATCGAGATCCGGCCACTTTTTAGTGGCATATAGATCTACGAGGATCACCGAGCGGTATTCGAGGGAGAGGTAGAGGTTATCTTCTACCATCCCAACCCGATGGTCTGGTTTCATCCTCGTAGATTTAGGATTCCCATCATGTACACTATGCACGTACCCCTCTTTTATACTTACCATGGACCACCTCCCACACGACCAGCTCGCTCATATCATAGTTTTTATTTTCAACCTACCCGCTCACATCCTTTTACCTCGAGAGTTGTCCGCGAGGAGACTCCCCTTTCTGATCCGAGGAGCCCAGTCAGGATTTCACCATCACCTAACCCGGTACCCAGTGGTAGGGTACACTTCCCCTCGGATGAGATCGAGGAGGATCTGGTGGAGGACGAGAGTGGGAGCGAGCCTGTCGTGCATTCTACTGGGAGTGATTGGAGGGACGATGATCCCTAGGTATGTGCGTATGGTGTATGATGAGGATCAGAGGATCCGATGTGTGGAGACTGTGGAGGAGATCTTGCTGCTGCGGTGATGATGATGATGATGCTACTGCTTTACGACTTTTTGGAGGCTGCTACTACTACCACTACTACATCTGATGATGCCAGATCTACGTGACCACCCTTTGAGTTGTAATTTGGCTATGAATATATGCTGTAGATATACTTTTGGAATACTTTAGGGTTTGGTTACACTACTATGTAGATCTGTTATGGGCTTGTATATTTTGGATCTTGGAGACTTTGATCATGGGACTATGTACTCACTACTTTTTATATATATATTAAAAACTTATGTTTATCTTACTATTAAATTGCATAGTCCGACAAATTCCGCTTTACTCTGATTTAATCCATGTAAAGAATTCGGCTGTGAAAACTATTCGATGGTATCAGTTTTATCAAATAAAGAAGGGTAGCTTCTGTTATTCTCCATAATATAAGTACGATTCTAAAAGACGAATGCTACCCAACATTCGAAAAGGTTTTAGAAATCGCCGAATTCAAAATAACTATTTTGTAATGCCTTAGGGTTTATTCTCCAAGAATTCCAAGTGTTGATTTGTGCACCCGCTTTAAAAAGAAAATTTTACTTTCAGTTATTTTCTTAATACTCACAAGTCCATATATTTAACAAGTAATACTTATTTATTGTAATAATTACTTGACTTGGAGAAAGGGTGTCACACTGAGTGGTATCAGAGCAAAAGTCAGAACCTGTAGTAGTGGAAGTAGTTTCAGAAAGGTAGCCATCAACATCAAGCAGGTATCTTCAGGGCATGTTTATTGCTTTGAATGCTAGTATCTTGCTTGTTGAGCTTTAGATACAATTGACTTGTTTGTATCTTGTCTCTTTTGAGCACAAGACACAATTGATTGTGGATTTAAAGGTGTAAGCTATAGTCTTAGTATAGGTGGTGTGATGAAAGTTTCTTTAGTTCAACATATGTGACCATAAGTCCATAGTGCAGGTCTATTATGGCAACTAGAAACCAAAATCACACCAATGCGATGTTAGAGAGAATTACCGCGGTGCTGGAGGCTATGCAGCAACGGCAATCTCAGCAACCACCGCAATCAGCTAACCCACCTCATCAGTGTAATGTGGGTATTATCGAGGCTAAGAGTTTGGCGGATTTTAGGAGTTGTAATCCACCCAAGTTTGAAGGAGGATTTAAACCTGAGGAGGCTAATAAGTGGATTCATACCATGGATAAGATCTTCAGAACGTTGGATTGCACGGAAGCTCAGAAGGTGGCGTATGCAGTCTACATGTTAGAAGATGAGGCTGAGAACTGGTGGAACCATACGGTTCAACTCCTGCATTATGAAGGAAGGGATGTTAATTGGGATGTATTTATGGAGAAATTCCTCAATAAATACTTCCCTGAGGATCTGAGGAGAAAGAATGAAGTGGAATTCTTGCAACTGAAGCAAGGAGACATGAGTGTGGGTGAGTACGCAGCCAAGTTCGAGGAATTGATGAAGTACTCCCCATATTACCAGAACAATCCGGACGAAAGGAGTAAGTGTATCAAGTTTGAAGGAGGCTTAAGGCCCAAGTTGAAGTCTACTTTCAGTTATCAAAGGATCCAAAGTTTTCCTACATTGGTGGACATGTGTAGAATGTACGAGGATGACAAGAAGGCAGAAAAATTGCAAGCATCAGAGAGGAAAGATAGTCAGAATTATGGACCTCAAAGGCACAAAGGTTTCAATAATCGAGGCAAGGGTCCGTATGATCGCCGAGGGAAGGGCAAAGGAAAAGTTGGAAGTAGTGATGGAGGTAATTTCCGAAGTGAGGCTCCCTTCTGCGACAAGTGCAAGCGTCGTCATCATGGCCGTTTTTGTTGGGGAACAAATAACTGCTTCAATTGTGGGAAACCGAGACACTTTGCGAAGGATTCCAAGGAACCGACCAATTCAAGAGGGACAGCTGACAAGCCCATGGTGCAAGGAAGGGTTTTCACGCTTAGTGGTATGAAGGCAAGCCAATCCTCTGATTTTGTGCAAGGTAATTACTTGCTAAACGGTCAGCTTTGTCAGATGTTGTCTGATTTCAGTGCTACGCATTCATTTGCCTCTTATGAATGTGTGAATCGTTTGACTTTGCCTGTATTTGAGTTGTTCTATATTGGTATGATAGAAGCTCTTACGAGCATTCCTATAGTTGTATCTAAAGTAAGTCTTAACGGTTGTAAAGAAGTGTTTGGAGGAGTCTTTAGAATAGATTTGATTTGTCTACCTTTATCGCATTAGAATGCGATCTTGGGAATCGACTGGTTGAGTGTTGTTATAGGACCATTGATGAACTTCCGTAGGTTAAACTCCTATAACCAAGGTAACCCGGAGAATTAGCCTTTCATATGGAATAAGAATACAACGAGGATTTTCAGTAAGTGAAGTGAAGGCTAACATCCTCTCCTACATTGCTCTTACTCGATTCATGCGGAAGTATTAAAGAATAATTTCCTGTGTCGAGGTAAGGACTCGGAAGGGAGTAGTCTTAAGGAAGGAAGGTGGGGGGCGTATGCATCGAAGTGATCGAATACACCCGGGGTGAGCTCTTGTTGTATGACTTGGAGCTTGCAACAAGTATGTTCACTCTAAAAGATCAGGAGGTTTTGTCTTTAGGGCTCTTTGTTTTGGGAATTCAGAGATCAAAGGAGTATGAAGGAATTAACTCGATTAAAAGAAGAGATTGAATTGGAGTTATCATCAATGGCTGGGTCTGAAAGTTTTGATTTCGAGCCTCAATACTTAATCAGTAAAGTGAAAGGTAATGACAAATATTGAGTCGAAGAACGATTCACGGAAACTTTAAGGTGACTAAGAAGTTGTTCTAAGTAGGGAAGTTGAAAGGGGATAAAAGACTAACATATGGAAGGACTTCTTCTTTATACCAGAATTTGTATCTCGAATGATTCGTGAACTGGGAATGAAAATTTTGGAATTATGCACACAAGAGATGAGTGGATAAAAGGTCATGCCATTTCCATGTTAAGTAATGTAGCGAGGAACTTGTGGGAACCGTGTGAGATAGATGTTGAAACAAAAGATTGATGTATCGCTTTATTAGCATTCAAAAAGACGACTTTGGGAACTGAAGAGAGTTTTCAAGAGGCATGAGAAGGATTCAAGGAACTGAAATGCTAAACATAGAACGGGAAAGTAATAGTCTCGGAGAAGGCTTTGCCAAGTTCAAAGGACCAAGGAAGTATGCTGCAGTACGACCCGGACGGAAGGTTCAAATATGTGAAGTTTAGAATGGATTAGGTCCGAAACTCAAACTAGCTATCAAGTATTAATGCATAAGGAATTTTCTCGATATCGGACAACGTATGTGGAATTTATAAGTACAACGGATGGGCATAAGAAGATGGTAGAATGAGTGTCCAAAACCAGTATAAGAGAGACTTGGGCAAAAAAAAAAGGGAGTGTTCAATTAGAAGAAAAGGAAAGGTAGTTAAGAAAATTAATTATGGAGGAATGGCAAACCCCGATCGTGAGAATTATAGAGTATGTTAATTAGAAGTAAGAGCTTGCCCAACTCTATGTGTAATGTATGAGGTGTGTCACTTTGGGCTAAGTAGTGACATATCTATAAGGACATTTGGTTGCAGTCGTAAGAGATTAAGGCTTTGGCTTGTCAGATTCAGCAAAGGTTAAGGGTAAAAAGGGAATGGACATAAAGCGAGTTAAGTTCGGAAAGGTGATCAACCTGCTAGGATGCGAGTTAGATTTGAGTATAGATAGTTTGAGTTTATCCTTCCTCTGATCGGAATTAACGTAATCAATGTTTTCGATTGCGTTGGTTAAATCGTTTTGTAATCCGAAAACCTGAGCAGGTCTGTGATTTGAATTTTTGTGATCAAAACCCTTATCGCAGTTGGATGTGATAAATATCTTTGGGCGCCACAGAAAGAGAAAGATTAGTTAAGACTAGAGAGATTAATAACCACTGGGATAGGACAAGTATTTGTCTCCCCAACGGAAACAACTCTAGCACTTGGCTATCTAGCTATATCTGATGGTGACAGGTATCCCATCTTTAAGTTCATCTAACTTAAAGATGTATCGTATGACTTTTCCTGCGAAAAGTTATATCTGAAAGGAATGATTTTATTATTAATGGTTTGAATATTAGGACTGATCACCCTAATGTTTGCAACTATTAAGGAATAAAGTCCTATAAATGATTCGTTAATCGTGCTTGAGTGATCAGAGTGCGCAACGGGTCAAGTTTTCCTCGAAAAGATCTTTGGAGAATGTTTTAATTGAAGAATATATATATATATATATATATATATATTTAAAAGGTATTATTTGAAAAAGTTTTAGCCAAAATATTTCATTTGAAGTAATCGCAAAATGTTATGGAATTGAAACGTGTTCTTCTCGAAAAAGTTTATTAGGGAAAGTTTTAATTTAAGCTATGTATTGAAACATCTTGTCCGAAATGATCAAAAGATTTTGTTTGAGTTAATTACGAAATAATTTTCGAAGAACAATTTAGGAAAACTCTTTTATGAGAAAAAGGATTGGTCTATGCTTTTGAAAACAAGGGTGGTATTCGAAAAAATTTTATTTTAAATGTTTAGTGAAACATTTTGAGACAGAGAAATTAAGGGAATATAAGAAATTCTCTTAAGTGGGGAAGGACTTTCCCTAAAGATATTTTGAGAAACGATAAGATAATCTTTTATTTAATTTTGAGACCGTGAAATTTTGAAGAATGAATTTCGGGGACGAAATTCCTTTTAAGTGGGGAAGTAGTGTAACACCCCAAAATTTTAATCCTGGACTAATGAAATATTAATTATAAAGTTTATTATAATTAATTATTTCTATTTTTAATCTTTAATTAAGATCTTTGTTGATATTGCTAGAAATTATTTTGGTGAGTAAATTTGTGCATAAATAAATATTTTTGCATATTAGTCCCTGGGTTGGGACCTAGAAGCAATTATAGAAAAGGTTTTGGGGGGAAAGTAAATAAAATATTTATTTTTCAAAATCTGGGCAAAACACTCGAGTATTATTCTGAATACTCGAGTATTCTGGGTCAAACTGCACGAGTTAGTGCGTTTGATGAGTCACCATGAACGATTCCCTCCTCCTGCCACGAAATCGTCTTCTTGCCAACGCCATGGGTGGCGTGTCGACGTGCATGAGAGCTTCCTTGCCCTATTTAAGCTCATCAACACCATTAAGTTGAGGATTTTGATCAAACTTGCATTTGTTGATGAAGTTAGGGTTTCAGATTTGTTGCTTTCGATTCTTCTTCAATTCTGAGTGTTAAGACTTGAGTGATACACGAATATAAAGCTCACATCTCGAGCTTTGTATAAACACCAAAATCGTGAGGATTGAGTGAGTATATTGGGAGAATTGGAGCTTGGAAGTGAAGTTGTTTCTCTCAAGTTCTGGTCTGGGAGCTTACTTTGATCATTGATTCTGGTAAGCTCACGAATCCTTGAGTCTCAAATTCGATTTCCTTAGTTAGATTATGTTGCATAGAGTCTAGAAAATCTAATTTCCCCAATTTTATTCTCTGTTTCATGTGTAAACCAATTCCACTTTGGTGTTGCACTCAAAATGCTCTGCATATGATGCTTGAAGCCATTCTGAAAGTTGTGGAGCCTTTTCTTGTCAATTCTTGGTTGAAAAACGTCTGAGAGGTAAGGGGAAGTAATTTCGTACACTAGATAGAGTTTAAATTCCATTAAATGCATTAGAGAGCCACCAAGAGGCTCTAAGGGCTTAGATTGAATAGGAACTTTGGTTTGGAGACCAATCCATACTCTAAAACTGTGTTGAGCAAGTTCTAAATCATGCATGCAAGCTTAAATGAACTTTACCTCATGAGTATTGTGCTTATTATGCAATTTGAGGTGTTGAGTTGTTAAAATGTGTATTTTATGCATAATTGTTGAATCCTCTGTCAAATCTGTGTTTTGATATGAAATGAGTGTTGTAGCATGTTCTATTTATGATATATGAACTTTGTGGATCCCTGGATTGGACTAGAATTGAGTAGAACTGAAAATGGTGTGCTAAAACTAAGATTTCAGCCTGTTCTGCTGGGAAACACTCGAGTATTGGACAAGGTACTCGAGTAAAATGTTTTTAAAACAATGTAATTTGAGCAAGAACACTCGAGTATTGTGTCTAGTACTCGAGTATCGAGTAAGACCTGGAACATGTTAAGGCAAACCACTCGAGTAATGCAGGGGTGACTCGAGTATTCTGGAAATCATGATGAATACTCGAGTAACCCATGAACTACTCGAGTAATTTAATAAATTTGAAACCCAAATCCCCAGAAAGTCATGAACACTCGAGTAACCCTAAGAACACTCGAGTAATCTGGAAAAGTTGAAGAACACTCGAATATGCTGAATTATACTCGAGTAATTTACTCAAACCCTGAGAAACACCATGTTCAATTCTGACTCAATTGGTTAAAGATTTCATAACCATAATCCAAGGGATCTGAACCTAAAAGAAATTGGATGACGGTCCGTTTGGATGACGGAATGTGCCTAGGTGGCATGTGATATATTAATCAATTTCTTTTAGGGTTAAAAGTAATGCACTCATTTTGGAGTTTGGATGGTAGGTCGTATATCATGTTTTTGGTAAACATGTGGAGGGCCTCTGGGAGTGCCAATACTCTTGCTTGATGACACGTTGAAGACGTGGTTGGCTTGGTGAATGCCGATATGGTTATACCGTTTGGATGACGGGACGATGCTCGGGTGGCACGTTATAACTGTGCTCGGGTGGCACGGATTCCAAGCTTGTCGTGTACATTCTAGGTGAATGTACGAATTGTTGTATACCTAGGAATACAACGCACTGGTGAGTGCTGGGTTGTCAGGGATGGACGTCAGAGAGTGACATAGAATGATGGAGATAGGCTTGAGAGTTAGATTCATGCATCATGCCATTCATTTAAATTAAGTGTGATGAATGAAATAAGTATGAGCATCCTATTTGCATTCAATAACTGCTAAGTGCTAAATGTGATTGTTGTTCATTGCTGCATATTTACATATTCATATTGTACAAATTTATACTCTGTTGATCATGTGTATAGGAATGCTTACCCCTATGCCCTTGTAGGTGATGTCACGTTACATCGCTTGCATCGAGATCCGGCCACTTTTTAGTGGCATATGGATCTACGAGGATCACCGAGCGGTATTCGAGGGAGAGGTAGAGGTTATCTTCTACCATCCCAACCCGATGGTCCGGTTTCATCCTCGTAGATTTAGGATTCCCATCATGTACACTATGCACGTACCCCTCTTTTATACTTACCATGGACCACCTCCCACACGACCAGCTCGCTCATATCATAGTTTTTATTTTCAACCTACCCGCTCACATCCTTTTACCTCGAGAGTTGTCCGCGAGGAGACTCCCCTTTCTGATCCGAGGAGCCCAGTCAGGATTTCACCATCACCTGACCCGGTACCCAGTGGTAGGGTACACTTCCCCTCGGATGAGATCGAGGAGGATCTGGTGGAGGACGAGAGTGGGAGCGAGCCTGTCTTGCATTCTACTGGGAGTGATTGGAGGGACGATGATCCCTAGGTATGTGCGTATGGTGTATGATGAGGATCAGAGGATCCGATGTGTGGAGACTGTGGAGGAGATCTTGCTGCTGCGGTGATGATGATGATGATGCTACTGCTTTACGACTTTTTGGAGGCTGCTACTACTACCACTACTACATCTGATGATGTCAGATCTACGTGACCACCCTTTGAGTTGTAATTTGGCTATGAATATATGCTGTAGATATACTTTTGGAATACTTTAGGGTTTGGTTACACTGCTATGTAGATCTGTTATGGGCTTGTATATTTTGGATCTTGGAGACTTTGATCATGGGACTATGTACTCACTACTTTTTATATATATATTAAAAACTTATGTTTATCTTACTATTAAATTGCATAGTCCGACAAATTCCGCTTTACTCTGATTTAATCCATGTAAAGAATTCGGCTGTGAAAACTATTCGATGGTATCAGTTTTATCAAATAAAGAAGGGTAGCTTCTGTTATTCTCCATAATATAAGTACAATTCTAAAAGACGAATGCTACCCAACTTTCGAAAAGGTTTTAGAAATCGCCGAATTCAAAATAACTATTTTGTAATGCCTTAGGGTTTATTCTCCAAGAATTCCAAGTGTTGATTTGTGCACCCGCTTTAAAAAGAAAATTTTACTTTCAGTTATTTTCTTAATACTCACAAGTCCATATATTTAACAAGTAATACTTATTTATTGTAATAATTACTTGTTTGGAGAAAGGGTGTCACAAACAGCATCTCTCACAATGAAAAGATTGTCCATTTCATTCTCAATGGGCAAAGGTGCATTCTCATCAATAGGAAAATTGATTGAGACCCTCAAATGGTGTTAAGGGAGCTCTTTAACATGCAGCATGTCACCCTCAAGGTTATACATATAACCTTTGGCAACTACACGCCCATGTTTGTCTTAAAGAACACATGGGTTGATGCCCTATAAAGAAATACATTGTTATTCATGAGCCAAAGAAAAAAGACATGTAAAGACATAACCAGAAAAGATTTAGGTTCCAACATCATTAAAGGTTCAGGGCCAAGCAGCAACAAAAGATTAATTATGTGCAAGCATATACATGGTTTGCATCATACCTTGAGAAGATTGATAGCCGGTGTGCAGCTATCTTTGATGCTATTTGGAGAGGGTAAATCTGATGAATTCTCCATCTTCTCTTTTCCTTTATCATTCTTTCCCTTCTTCAATTCTTCAAATTCAGCCGTGAGGGTACGCAATTGTTCCATGGTCTTATTGTATTGATCAACTTCCACAATTTTTTTTTTGTTTTTTTGAGGTCGGAAATATTCAGTTTTTGTGACCCTTGCTCCCACACCAACCACCCAACCAGGATGATCTGATTTTTTTAATACTTGTGAAAGTAAGTCTTCACAAGTGGTATTGTCTACTACAATACCACTTTGTTCAAATTCATCCTGGCAAATGTTCAAACTGCTATATTAATATCTCATTGTTGCATTAAAGTAATGATTAGGTTCTGGATAGCATATAACCTTAAAAAAAGAGATATAAAAACCCTATAAAATGATGAGATTAATATACTCACAATATCTCTTATGATCTGAAGAGCCTTGGGATTGTTCGTGCACCCATTTTTGTCCAACCGCGCTGTCCTAAACAAACGATGGCGAGGCAGTGATTGTTCTTTTGATTGTGTCTTAGAAAGCTATATACAATTAGTCATTGATACAATTAGTAAGATAATTAATCAAAAAAGTTATAACTAATTGATACATTAATATCATAAAGATTCGAACATACAATTTCTTGCTCCAATTTTGCATATCCCTTACGGGATATACGTGATGGACCTCGCCGACCCTTGAACCTCTTACTTTATTTGCCGCGCTGATTTCCTAAGTAACCACATGTAAATCAAGAAAGAGGAATGATTAAAACAACATTTATTAATCTTACCAACAAAGAAGGATGATTTATTAATCTTACCAAGAAAGTAGGATCATTACAATGTTTCACAAATTCAAGCCAATCCTCTTTGGAGATTATATCAGCATACTTATTTGGTGGTTGCTCCACACAACCATTTTGAACATGAATGGATAAGCAATGTCTGTGTCTATTGAGTGCAGTCCCCGCCTTAGACAACACAAAAGACTTATGACACTCATTGACATTCCATGTATTCTTCTAAGCATCATTGTACACTAATAATTATAAACCAAGTAAGGAAGCTTAAATTATTAATATATAAGAAATATGTCATAAATAATTATGATACCAATATATCTTGCCAAATTTCTTCTTTGGCCTCATCATGATAGGGGTCCTTCCAATCTGGAACGAGAATTGATGCTTCTCGTCTGGTAACTAAACCAATGTAACTAGTAAACCTTGATGCGTTGTCATTAATTGGTTGTCCCTTAGGATTCCACTCAACCTGCAAAGTTCAAAATGATAGTTATCAAATATACAACAATGAACGAGTATTGATACTTGCAATGTTCATTTGAAACGTGCAACTCATATACAGCATATACATGTATCAAAATGGTAATAAAAAAAAGAGGCAAACAGTTATAAATTGGCAATAAATCAATAGTGATTAGTATTTGTGAATATTACCTCTAAAAGTGCATTACGTCTACTTCGTTCTTGAATAACAGATTTCATGATTGTCCTACCACGGTCCCCTCTCTTCCTTGTTTTCTTGGGAATGGAGTCGTCATTCTTTTTTGGAGCCATTTATCTACATCAACAAAAAATTGTAATCAATTAAAACACTATAATGCATAATAAAAAAAGGGTAATACAAACAATATTACAATTAAAAAAAATGATAAGAGAATCATACACATAGTAGGATAATTTTTCTTTTTTCTCTTTGGGTTTTCCCAAATCCAAACTCCCTCATTATGATCATCTCTCGTGTATGTATTGCTATCTTCAGTTGAATCAGTGGCAAGTGATCGCGAAGCCCCAAAAAAAGGATCATCTTCATAATAGTCATCAACATCAACTTTGTTGGACAAAAGAACAATGGACCACTTGACACTAGCAGGACCGGTGACAAAGAATACTTGTTGAGCTTGAGATGCTAAAATGAAAGGTTCATCTTTGTGCCCTATCCTATTAAGGTCCACCTTAATTAACCCTAACTCATCAGTCTGAATGTCATTCTTGCTATCAACCCACTTACATCCAAACACGGGAACACGAAACTTCGTGTAATCTAACTCCCATATGCATTCAATGATCTCAGAGTATGACATCTTCTTATATATGGGGTTTCTATCTTTGGCATATGAGATATGCAAAGATTAAGCCACAAGGGTCACACCACTATTTTGCACGGTACTCCTATTGTCATGCTCTTTTGTATAGAATGTGAATTCATTGATATCATATCCAGTGTAAGAAATGGCATGGGTGTTAGGACCTTTTGACAACCAATTCACTCTATCTGAAACTGAACTTGGATCTTCGAATAAGTCTTTTATAACTGCGCCTCTTATCCAGCTTGTAAAAGTCCGATTATGCTCCTCTTGTATCAATTTTTCACTCTTATTTGGGTAAAGGCCATGCAACATGTTCTTGTGTCTTTCTACATATGGATCAAACTCGTCAGTGTTGTGTAGAACATACAAGTGTGCTTACTCTTTCTCTGATAATATCATGTTCACTACTTTCTTTGCACTGGTCCCTTTCCATTCTTCTCTTCCCATATGGCGAGACTTTGGAAGCCCTATGAAATTAGCATTGCTTACGAACTCAGAGCAGAACTCAACAGCTTCTTCATCTATGTACCTTTCAACCATGCCCTATAAATACATATGTTTTCCCTTCATGATCGGTGCCAATTCTTTTCTGATTCCCATACTAACCATGTCCTTACGGGCATTAAGGTTATCCTTTGATTTTCCTACCATATTGGCTAATGTACCATACACACTATAAAAAACATTTTTTTTTAATATGCATCAGATCCAGAAAATTCCTCACAAGCAAGGACTCCCAATATGGTAATTGCCACATAATTGAAATTTTTTTCCATCCTTTTGTGTTAACTTCACCAACAGAAGCTTTCCCGAAATTATTACGCAGGTCTTTTAGTTGTTTAAACATCTCCTTTCCACTCAACAATGGAGGAGCACTACGTTCTTTTGTGTTGCCATTAAATGCTTTTCTCCACCCCCGGTAACGATGTTTTTTAGGCAAAAATCTCTGAGGGTAGGCATGCTTTCTAAAATGCTCTAACCATATACTATCTGTATCTTCTCCACATATAGGGCATGCATACCGTCCTTTGACACTGTACCCTGACAGATTACCATATGCCAGAAAATCATTAATGGTTCCAAATAGCATGGCCCTCAAACAAAAATTTTCTTCCCTTAGACCATCATACACCTCTATACTTGTGTCCCACATTAGCTTCAAATCTTCAACTAGTGGAGCGAGGTATACGTCAATATCATTTCTTGGTCGCTTGGGCCCAGAAATTAACATAGGCATCATCATGTACTTGCGCTTCATACATAGCCAAGGAGAAAGGTTATAAATCATCAAAATCACCGGCCATGAACTATGAGAATTACTTTGAATGCCATGGGGATTCATTCCGTCGGTAGAAATTACAAGGCGTAGGTTTCTTTTCTCATGAGCAAAGTCAGGGTAATCATCATCAAACTTTGCCCATTGTGGAGAATCTGCAAGATGCCGCAACTTGCCATCTTTAATCCTTTCATCAGCATGCCATGTCAGGTGCTTTGCATCTTCTACATTGCGATACATGTGCTTAAATCTTGGAATTATGAGAAAGTACCATGCCACCTTCGCAGGAGTCGATGCCATCTTCTCTGGAGTTGCTGGCTGCTTCTTATATCGCGATGCATTACATTTAGGACAAACGTCTAAATCTTCATATTCATTCCAATATAAGATGCAATCATTTGGAGAGGCATGTATCCTCTCATAGCTCATCCCAACACTGCATAACATTCGTTTGGCATCATATGTTCGACTCGGAATCACATTACCCTTTGGTAACATTTGGTTCAATAACGCTAGATCTTTTAAGCTCTTATTAGTCCATCCATTGGCTGCTTTCAACTTATACAACATTATCACCGCTCCCAATCTTGTGAACTCACTACCATCATACAATGGTGTATTTGCATCACTTTGCAGCCTATCGAACATTTCAGGACGATCTCGGAGATCCTCTTCAACCGCATTTACAATGTCTTCTAACTGATCACCCTCATCGTGCATAACTGTATCGGTGACATTTGAGGCATAACTTCGATGAGTGGAATCCAATCTACTCTCACCATGTTCTACAATTGAAAACACTACTCATGAGGATTTACAAAAATAGAGCTACGGAAACAACAAAAAAGAAAAAGACCAGCTCCACTAAATTGATTCATATCATCAAAAAGAATCTTGCAAAATTTACATCAATAACAGGATAGACATTACTACTTATGACCCATACATTGTTGGAAGCTTGAGCATATTGATTCACTATAAGTTTTTTCAAGTTTATATATCCCTGGAAGCATAGGTGCTAAGTTACTACAAATTTTCATCATAGACATTAATACTAGAGCAGCAAGATATGGAAGCAAAGGATTGGGCGGGAAATGAAAGAAATGTCCCAGCAGCAGTGTGCAACAGTAATATATAAAAAAAATAACTTATAATATAGCTTATATCCATTATATATTAATAAAAAACATCCAAAATTCATAAATCATGAGCATTATCATTGCTCTCATCATTTAGCATAAGAAAAATGAAAGACCAAAGAAGCAGGGTGGCTAAAACAGGGTGTTTTATGGCAGAAAAATGAAACACCAAATGAAGCAGGGAAAGAAGCAGGGTCTGCACAGAATGAACCTGACGTTTCAGGGAATGAAGCAGGGTATGCAGAGAGGAGGGAATGGCTACACGTTTCTGAGACAACGAAGGGAATGAAAACTGATTGAAGCCATTATTTGGTTTAAATAGGAAAGATTCAATCAATTATTTTCCCTATGCAAGTAATTCGCCATAATTGTCTAAGAAATCAAATATGAATTTAGGAGAGAGTGACTGCAATGCTACATGTTTCTTATTCCTATATTTCATCCCATGAAAATTGCAATCAGCAGCCATTGAGACCCGTTTTCAATCAATATGCATTTAATGTCATTAATGATTTGTTGTTTTGACCAAGGTGGGGCTGGAAAAAAACCTGAAAAGTCAGGTTTAAACCGGGTCGGGTCGGGGTTTACCCATTTGTTGTCAGGAAACCCGTTTCAGATCCCCTCTTTCCGAATCGGTTTTTTTTCCTGCAATTCACGATTCAGAAACGAATCGTACGATTCGAACATGAGAATCGTCGATTCCAGGCCCTTCTCGATTCATAGCACCGATGCGTTTCGTTTTGCATACGTATCGTATCGAATTGTTCGATTCGAATCGTGAATCGTATGATTTCGACAACACTGCCCTGGAGAACTTGGATTCTCACTAGTATAACAAAAGAATCCCCAACCAAAATGACCTAATCTAATAAACATAAAGCTCTACAACATGCTAGAGGACTCTATTAGCAGCCTCTCTAGATAACATTATCCGTACAAAGATATATTTTTTGCAAAGATTAAGATTGAGGACCAAACATTCAATAAATGAACTATATTATAGTTTTAAAACTCAGTACTAGCTGAAAGATATATGTTTTGCAGACTGAAATCAGAATATAAAATGACATTATGACATCACATAGAAGACTTGAATATGGTAGCTGATATATGTCAAACATAGTAGAATGTCAACATGATCACTTTGCAATATAAAGTAGTATATATCAGCAGTATTTCAATATTAACTCAGCATAAATATGACAAGACCAGCATTTGTTGCACATTATAACAAGTGAATATATATACATGATCAAATTAGCCTAGTATTTGTTGCACATTATACATGGAACCTGATATATAAACTAGAATAAATCAACACCTGATATATAAACCTAAAAGATAAAACATACCCTAGATGACGAAATCAGAGGATGGAGGGTTGAAAGAAGACGATGGAGTACTGAGGAAGTGGAGCTGTGAGAAAAAAAATTTCTTAGTTGCATGCAAAGACAATCTAAACCAAAATAAAGAAAAAAGGAATGAAATTAGTGACACATTAATGGTAAATCATATATATAAAAAATAAAAACATCATTGTTCCATGAAGGTTGTGACAGCTAAATAAAAGTATTTGAGCTAGAAAAAGAAAGTGCACCATGTGAATCAAAGGTCCTTCCAATCAGATAAGCTTTAACGATAAATTAAAGCATCCAATTCTTTCTTGTGATTTATGCATGCATTTGATGTTACCAGAAGTACCTGATAAAGCTACTTAAGTGAAATTCACTAAATTCGGTACTTAAGTGATAAAGCTACTTAACTGATGCATTTAAACTTTTCTCTCTATCTAATTTCTTTACCCCTTTTAAACAAAAATTTATCTAAACTTAAATAATTTAACATTATCATGTACTCATATACAAACAATTTACCAATTCACTAAATTGAATTGCGCAGATTAACAGTGCTTCTATAAATTTACCACAATTGCTACATAAATTGAAAGAGTAATAATCGATTGGATTTTGAAGAACAAATCAGAATAGACAAACAATAATAATCGGTTAAGATGAAAAGTACTAATTTCATTGATAATGAGGCATTAACAAAAGCAACAGAACATAACAAAACCCTTCAGAAACACAACCGCACACTTCGCTAAGCACTATCAACCCTAAGCACATACAATAAAAATAAGAAGAAACAAAAACTCATACAGTACCTGCGAAAGAAGTGCTGAGGGTTGAAAGAAGAGGATGGAGTACTGAGCTGTGAGAAAAAAAAAGAAACCCTAAGTTGCATGCACAGAAAATCTAAGCAATCTAAACCAAAATAAAGCAAAAAGGAATAGTAAATCATATATATATATGATAAAAAATAAAAAAACAAAAAATAAAAACCTACCCTAAATGGCCAAATCAGAGCCGAGGGTTGACGAAATCAGATGAAGGACTTATGAGGGTTGACGGCGGAGGTGCGAAGGGCGGTGATGGCGGTGCTGTGACGACAGAGATGCGAAGGGTTGACGGCGGTGTTGCGAAGGAGCTTCAGCAGAGGAAGAGAGTGAAAGAGAAGGCGGGAGAGAGTGAAAGAAACAGAGCAGAGTTGAGTGAGGGAGAGTGAGCTATGAATTGAGAAGGGCCGGAAGCACGGTGGAGTGAGGGAGAGAGGGAGAAGTGCTTTGGAGGGAGACAGAGGGACTATAGATAGGTGTGCTTTGGAGGGAGAGTGAAAAATAATGCGCGGGAGGGGGGTTCCAATTAAAGTAGAACCCTTGCCCGTGCGATGCGCGGGACAATCAATTAATCTATTTTTCAGACTGGTTATCAAAATTAACCACTCTAGAATTAACCAATACCAACTTCCATACCGATTCTGATGCGGAACCGGTTTCCATTAAAATATTTTCAGATTGGTCATTTAATTGAACCAGTCTGGTTTAGACTAATTTTAACTTCCAGACCGGTTCCGCACGGAATTGGTCTTAATAAGGTGGTCTGAAAAATGTATTTTGTACTAGTGAGTGTTGATGTGGTCGACCAATAGCCCGCAAGTGCACGGGTTATGTCAAGTAGTAAAAAGAGTATCGTATCCGTAGGAAGTTTGTTTATTAAGTACCAACAAATTATACGTATAGATTATCTAAACCGATGTTAGCTATTCAAAAAATAAAATAAAAGTTTGATTGAAATATTGAAATTAGATATGAATGGAAAATTCTAAGGATTAATTTTGCAACATATTCGCATTGACAATATTTACTGATATCTTTTGGCTAAATTACGTATTTGGTCCTTTACATGATTTTTCAATTTCAAATTGGTCCCTTACGTTTTTTTCGTATCGTATTGGTCTCTCATGCTTCTTTTTGCTACCAAATTGGTCCCTAAGACACTGTTCATCCTACGTGTCAGCATTATATTGGTCCACATAGCATGAATAATGATTCAGGGACCAAATTGATGATAATGAAAAGAAATGTGAGAGACCAATATGATACCAAAAAAACGTAAGGAACCAATTTGAAATTGAAAAATAAGGTAAGGGATCAAATACGTAGTTTAGCCAAATCTTTTTAATTATGCTAGATTTATTTTAAGACTAATATGTTAGATTGGTCCATGAATTTGTGGATATCAATCAATTTAGTCCCTAAAATTTTTGAAATTTCAAATTGGTTCTTGAGATGTGAAATGAAAATGTGAGTCACATTAGAACCACACTTTAACGGCTATCAATGGTCCTCAACGTGGACTAACAAAATGGCCAAAATGATGTCGTTTTGGTTTTCTTTAAAGAAAAAGACTGTTCACTACCGATCAAATTAGTCTCTGAGATTGTGGACACCAGTAAAATTAGTCTATGTCTTTGTGGATCACTAACGACAGGGACTAACATGACTCACGTTTTCCTATCTCGGGGACTAATTTGAAATTTCAATAATTCTGGGGACTAATTTGATCAGTGCTCACAAAGTAAAAGATTAATCTAACTGTATTATCTTATTGTAGAATACTAGTTATGTTCAAAATCTAGAAACGAACCTAATAATACTTAATTCTTACTTTTGTGGTTGTTCTGGTTGAGAAACCGCAGGGATTTATATAACAAGGGGCCTGACACGGCTGACTGTGGTCCTACGTATCCCAATTATATAGGGGAGTCAAGGTTTTCGTAGTTCTTTGGGGAAGATGGGATCTATGATCTGAGAGCCTTTAGGTTCCTTCACATAAACCCGATTTGTGATCTTGAGAGCCTTTAGGTTCCTACACGTAAAGCCCCTCGGAGGGTTTTTAGGATTCCTTTAGAGGACATCTCTTCATATCTCTCTATTTCTGTTAAGATGCCCTTTAAAGGAATCCTAAAAACCCTCCAAGGGGCTTTATGTGTAGGAACTTAAAGGCTCTCAAGATCACAAATCCTATCTTTCCCAAATAACTACGTCAACCTTGATTTCCCTATTTAATTGGGATACTAGAACCACGGTCACTCGTGTCAAGTCCTCTTTTTATAAATAAAAAAAAATCCCTCTAATTTCTCAACCGGAACAATGGTAATTAGGGCACAATAATTCCATTAAGTTCTTTGATAATTTAGTAAATCCTCTCTGGAATTAAACATACTTTCGTGATTTACGTTCCTAAGTTTAAATAAAAGGAAACCTTTTATTGCTAATACTAAGGTTTACCTTTCAGTTTTGCCCCTACTATCCGGGATCATGCAATTATAGAGTTCTACACAATCACAACCATTAAAAACACCAAAATTAAATAAAAATAATATCTAGCATAAGTAAAAGGTGAAATAGCAAAACATCATGTCAATGCCTCAATGGACTAATTCTAATCCCTAATCAACGAAAACTATTTAATCATAGTCATGATACAAGCCAAGAATAAGGAATAAGACATGAGATATAGCAAAAAATCACAAGATGACTGGAGAGGAAATAATCTTCTCTTCAATCGTCTTCCAATTTCGCCAAGAGAGAGTTGCACCTCCTTGAATCCTTGATTTCGAACATGTTTATGTTTGTGATAATAGATAATTCTAGAGTTTCTATCTTTGTCTTTTTTAATTATTTTTGCATTATATTCCTCCAAATATTGGGCCCAAAATAGCAAAATAGATCCAATAGGTGCATATTACAATTCTATTTACTTTAAAAGGACTAACTAGAGTGTAACACTCCAATTTATAAAAAGTATTTTCTTAAAAATTGTTGGCAGCGGAGAAAAATATTGTTTTATTGATTTTTCAAAATATAGTTTTTGTACAAAATTTTGGCTAGAAGTTGGGGTTTACATCTATACAAAGTAAAATTTTCATTTACAGTTCCTTCTTCTCACCTTCTTCACTGGACATGCTTTGCCTTTGACAAGTCAATCATACCTAAAATTAAATGAAATGAAAAGTTAAATGAAAAGTTTTTTTTTTAATTTTTTATTTTAATTTTCATTTTTAAATTTTAACCGTTGAATATATCCAACGGTTGAGATTTTAAAAAGGAATAATCTTGTGGGTCGTGTCTACATATGTTGACGGAAATAACTAATGAAAATGTGACACGTGGCACTTAATAGAGGGACTAACGAATTTATGGACGGTGGGACTAACGTGATGTCATTCTGATCTTTGGGAGACTTAATTGATTCCCAAAAAAATTTCGGGGATTAAGCTGATGTCCAATGTATCTTTGGGGGACCAAATAGACCATTAACTCTTTATTTTAATATTAAAATTTCGAATGTTACATATAACATCATTGTAGGAACACTTCCCACCTTCTAGAAAGGGTTGAAGTAACTCACAGTATCATTTTTCCTTCGCTAGTAAACATAACAAAGACCAATACTGAACAAATTAAAGCCACAAAGCTAAAGGCTTGTAACTTCCTCTAGATAAGCTCATCATAATAGCAAAGAGGGTACACCAGAACTCTTTTTTTCATGTTGTTTCCATAAGCTCCTAGCATTTTTTTCATTATGGAATTTTTGAGTTTTTCAATATTTTAAGCCTCAAAATTATTAATCTACACATTAAAACCACAAGAAACTATTCCAAGTGAAATGAGAATAAAATGCATGATTATGTATTAAATATATGCAAATTAATAAAGAAATAATATACCTGTTAAACACATCATAACAAAAATTCACATCAACACTGCCATGCGATGCCCATCACCATAATTTAAAAGGACTAAAAGCAACTTCTATATGAATTTTTTTTTTTAAAATGACTCCAACCCTCCATACCTATTTTTTTAATCTGAAAATCCTAAAATCTCACCACCTTATCACCACTAAGCATCATCATCATCCTCAAGACGAAAAATCCATGGTAGAACTTAACTCCCAAATACAATCAGTGATCAACACACCTGTGATGTGGGTGTTTTTTATTTATTAAAAAGATGATTTTGATTTTAGTCCATCTAGTTATTTTTGCTCCGTACGTATCTCATGTGACATTGTTGTGGCGATGCTGACGGGTAGAGTACATCATCTTTTTTCATCTAAACTAGACACCGGATACCTCTAAAGATCGGTTTGTAATTTTTTTTGTTTTGGGCGTTCTGCCCCTTACAGCATAAAAAAAAAAAAAAAAAAAAAAACACACCGGATACCAAAACTAAAATGAAAAAAAAAAGAGCTTAAACTTATAAAAATATAAATATGGATTTTTAAAGAGTTGTAGATTACAAACCCCACCTTATATTCCCAAACCCCAATTTTAAAAATGAAATTACCATAATGCCTTAATTTAAAAAAAACTAGAATACAAACCCCTTTTTTATCCCCAAACTCCAAAATCCTTTTCACCTTTATAAAATTATCCATAAATCTCAAACCCCTTTTTTCATATATCCTGTTATAGAAACTTACTACTCCTTATTTTCTCCAAAAAAAAAAACCTCTTCCTCTCCCTTTTATCACTCAACATCTCAGTCTCCCATTCTCCAAAAGTAATTGTTTTTTGGCATCCACTTTCATCAACATCGAGTTTTTGGTGCATCACTGGAGTAATGTTCGTGTTGGCGATTGCGTTGCCATTAAGGTACGCTTTTTTTTTTAAAAAAAAAAAAAAAAAACTGGACGTACATTTTCCGACTGTCCAGTCTCGGAAAACCAAATTCTGACTCGGAACTCTCGGAAATCATGCTTAATTTCCGACCCATGTATCTCGGAAAATATAATTTGACTTTATTGTGTATATGATTTCCGAGAGTCTCGAGTTGGAATTTGGTTTTTCGAGACTGGACAGTCGGAAAACGCACGTCTAGTTTAAAAAAAAAAGTACTTTAGTGGCAAGACAATCGCCAACACGAATACTACTCTAGTGATGCACCAAAAACTCGATGTTGATGGAAGTGGATGCCAAAAAACTATTACTTTTGGAGAAGGGGGAGAGAGAGAGGTTGAGTGATAAAAAGGAGAGGAAGAAGTTTTTTTTTAAAAAAAAAAGAAAATAAGGAGTAGGAAGTTTCTATAATATGATATATGAAAAAAGGGGTTTGGGGTTTATGGATAATTTTATGAAGGTGAAAAGGGTTTTGGGGTTTGGAGATAGAAAAAGGGGTTTATATTCTAGTTTTTTTTTTAATTAAGACATTATGATAATTTCACTTTTAAAATTGGGGTTTGGGAATATAAGGTGGGGTTTGTAATCCACAACTCATTTTTAAAAAATATCAACATTTACAAGCATATAAACCTATTTAAGCCTTCTTTATGTAATGGGTTTTGCTTTGGTGCCAATTATGTTTTAAATGGCACTCATGTCATCTACATATACACATGTACTAATCAGAATAGGATATGTATGATTTTTAAATTTAGTTGGCATATGTAGTGTTTGCTTAGCTGTTATATAGTAACGATTATTTTGCAATTTTTTTTAATAATTTTAACTCAACAATAGTTAACCAAAAAATTTAATTTTCAAATTTAAAAAATAAAATAAATAAAAATCTCTTCTACCTCTCACCCCTGCTACCTATAGTCTCTCCCTATCTTCATCTTCTTCATTGAACTTCTCCTTCATCTTGTTCATGTTCATTTTTCTCTCCACGACAGTAGCTCTCTGAATCACCATCTCCATCGTCTCTCCTCTTTTACACTGTCTTCGTTCGGTGCCTCTTCGCCGCCGCCCTCTCTTGTTGTCGTTTGGTGTCTCTTGGTGTTCGATAATAATGTTAATCAATACAAATGTTTGCATGTGATGTACTAGTATGATTTATTTCAAAAGTGTCAAATCCTAACATGCAAATTGCAAAGCAACAACATTAATATGGGATTCTTGTAAAGCCCATGTCGCAGTAATTAAATTATTAATTGGAAAATAAGGTTTTTTTTTTTAAAAAAAAAAAACAGGAAAACTAATAATTTGACATTAAATGAGTGTGGTATTGTTTGTCAGTGTCAAGTGTATTTTGATTTTATGGATTGAAATTTACTCCCTCCGTTCCAATTTAACTGTCATTTTAGAAATTTCACAAGGATTAAGAAAGTCATTTAATATTTTAATTTTCAAAAGAATTATTAGATAACTTTACTATAATACCCTCAAAGTACATTAATTATCACCCATTTCACATATTTCAACACATTAAATGCAAAGTTAAAGGTGGAAAAAATCAATTAATACATCCTCGAATTCCTAAAGCGACAAATAATTTGGAACAAGTTAAAAATGCTAAAGTGACGGATAATATGGAACGGAGGGAGTATAAGTGTTTTTTTTATTCCCGAGGTCTTAATAATTGCTGTATTTGTCTCAAATGAGGCAGCTCTTCTCTCCCATTCAGAATAATGCATTTCCGCTGTTTGCCAAACATAGCACTTTTGTTAGGTGGATTCAATAAATGGAATTGACCCTTCAATAGATAGATTTTATCCGTTCCTATTTATAAGACCCATTTGGAAGATTTCACGTTCATTAAGAAAGTTGAATAATTTAATTAATTGTATTGGAAATGTGAACTTATATGTATTTTCAAAACTACCCCTGTTAATATTATTGGGAATCTAAAAAGTGTTAAATAAATAGGGGTGTTTGTGGAAAAAAGTAATTAATGCTCATTGAAAATTGGTAAATGGTCTTATAATTAAGAACAAAACAAAAGTATCAAAAGGGTCTTATATTTAGGAACGGATGAAGTAATATTCTATTTTTTTATGAATTAAAATTTAGATAGATTGGCTCTGGAAATTTGCTAAAGATGGGTCATGTCTGACGGCTTCTACTTGTTGTTTTTTTAACCCGGTGATTCACAATGGGGGCTTTCCCAACAGCTGTTCTCTGGTTTTTTCACGGTGGCCACGATGACACTGGAGCAACGAGTTCTCTCTCTCGCATACATACTATACACAAATGCAAATGAACTTGTTAGATAATGATTAAAGGGTTGTAAACTTGTTAGATTAGGATTAGGTTAGTTTTAATTTTAATTTTTTTTTAAATTTTATTTTTAACCATGATTAAGTTTCAAGTTTAAAATTTTTTGCAAATTAATCCTTAAATATGACACATAAGATGACATATAAGATGATAATTTTGTAAAAATGATATAAATGTCAATCTATGATTGGTCCAATTGGATTGACGTTGATGCATTCCCTCACTAAAAAGTATGGAAGCATTCACAGTAAGTAATTACTCGTACGTGTTATGCAAATCAATTATTGTTTGAAGCCTCTGTTGGGAATAGTTTCAATATGACCCTTGTACTGTGCAAAGCACATATATACCAAGTATCGTATGGCATGGGTGCGATACAGCACAACATAGATACGAAACATTTATAGTACGTTAACATTTATACATGTGCAGAAAATATTTTAAAAAAAATATATTGTAATATGACAATTAAAAAAAATACTTGTGATCATAAGAAACAAATATAGCTTTTGCCATATTTTATGCATTGGAAGACATATCTCTATTTTTTTTTAAGAGCTTCGCGTATAAATAGAAGAGAGAAGAATGATATCTTGAGAAAAATAAAAAATAGTGATATCATGTGAGGGAAGAATGAGCTTAATATGGAATTTATGGATTAGGTTTTAAAATATAATAAAAAAAATATGTTTTTTAATTAAAAAAATTGAAACTTTATCTTAACCGTGTTGTAAAAGTATCGAATAAATATCGTAAAAATATTTTTACAAAAATATTAAAAGAAGTAAAAAGAAAATGGAAATATACTTTCAAGACATATGGCAATAATTGGCGGTCCACGCAATATTAGATTGGGTATGAGAATAACACCGATATTTTAAGAGTTTTGAAATGAAGAATGCTATAGGATACGAATAATATCATATAGAATGTCTAACTAATTAAACAAGATCTAACTTAATTCCAGTAGAAGCTAGGGTAGCAATATGGGATAGGTGTTACAACCAAAAGGGATATATGTAGTGAAAGATTTATATCACCCCTTTCACTTTCTCTATGCATGATGTCACATTATAGTCACCGGCCGTTTGAGGTATTAAGTCATACTTAGCGGCGATAATTGGTGGACCACCAATGCCATATGAGAAAGGTGGTCTGTGAGTCTGACACCTTAGTCTTAGAGGCCATCCATCTAGTACTAGTAGATGCCTAGAGAGGGCACATAATTGTCATTCCCTCTTATATATCTCTTTGTTATCATGACACCAATGCTTCGAATCTTATTTTGGGTCATATTTGCAAGGAAATCAAATCCGCTGCTTAATAATCAAGTGAGCTAGATTTTAGAGGATGTTTATTCCGGTTCATTTTTTTTTTAATTTAAGACAATTTTTTATTAAAAAAAATAGAAAAATCAGAAGTATAAGGAATACACCCAACAAAAAAAAATAAAAAAAATGAAAATGAACAATACATATTTGTTTAGGACAATGTAAAACAAACACACTTATTAAGATATCATTTATTTTTTTGGTCGGAATAGAGATAACATATTTGCTGATAAAAAAATTATGCTGATTTTATTTTGTATAACCTAAAGTATTTATTCTTTATATTATATATAATATAATTATTCTAAAAAGTTATCAAATTCTGTTGGGTAAATCACATTATGCTTTTGTTAATTTCTTTTTGTTCCCTTCTGAAACACAACAAAATAAAATTAAGTCATACTTCGCTGCGATAAAATCTTGATCACGGCACATCTTTTACAAAGTTGAAGAAGTTCATTTAGAAGACTTTGAATCAGAGGAACGTTTTTCTTGCCATTATTGTTCATTCCAAATTTCTCTAAATCTGCATACATCCAAAAAAGTGGTTATCATTGAAAGAGACAAGCTCCCCTAAAAAAATGCGGTTAATAATTGCTCCATGATCGATCAGCCCAGCCTATGGATTTCTTACACCTTGCATGAACCTTTATAAAGACGATGATATATTTGGCTCACACATTCTTGGATTCAAAATGATATATTATTTCATCATGCATACTTGGGATAAAGAGTGAACAGTTAAAATAAGGTGCTAGCAACTGTTTATGTATCCCAAGTAATTTTCTAAATGATATCGTCCCCCCATTATACAGCAATGATAAGACACAAATTATATAATACTTTTAGTGTATGTTAATGCTTAATTAATCAACGTCAATTTCTGTTAAAGTATATTTAGGTTGTTAATTTGTCATTTTTTATTCCTTTTCAGTGACTTTGTTTATATTAAATATTTGAAGTTATGGACATATCAAAGAAATATTGAAAGATTGAGCACCAAAAATCACTAACATCACATCAAAATGATATGCCTTTTCAAAAATGGAATAACGGCACAGAAGAAAATTTCTGTCAATAATTATCCGTCAAAGTGTTGCAATTGATTTTTTTTTTTTCAAAAAAAAAGATAAACTTAATTAAAAAAAATTATATTATTTTTTGACCAATTCTCTTAATTTCTCAGTTAGAGTAGTGATTCACTGTGTGAAGCATATCATGTGTTCTCTTTCCTTTTACCTTAGGAGCAACCCAATTTATAAAAACCCTATAAGTTGTAATTTATTTTATTCGTTACAACTACAATAATAAAGATCTTGAAATTACATGACTTTCACATATTATAGAGACGATAAGGAATACGATTACTGCAGCACCCCTAATTTCGTCTTCTGAATAATAATATTGTTGTAATTATTATAATTATTTATTAAATAAATAAATGTTCAATGTTTGATTATTGGTGTGTATTATATATGTATGTGTAATATGTGAAAAATAATTTTGGTTGATATTTTGTATAAAAATATTAAGTTTTGCAGTTAAGCCCTTGTGGATGATCTAAATGCAATATTAGAAGGATTGTTGGAGGGAAAACCAATTGAATATGAAATTTTCAAAATTTCAGTCGTGGTAATCGATTACCATAGTGCAGAACAGCCAATGTTGAGTGTGTTTGATGAGTAATCCACCATTAAACCCAGAGTTGACACGAATGCAGCACCAAGACACGTCCTTGGACTCGTGTCGTTATGCATGAATGCTCAATTGCTCTATATAAACACCCATGTTGAAGGAAATTTGTTCCTTTTGCTCTGATTTAGGATTTTGCTTTGTTTAGGGTTCTTAATTTCGTTCCTTCAATTCTCCTTCAGTACTGAGAGTTGATCTGAGAGCTATACACCATTGTAAAGCTCACATCACGAAATTTGAAAAGATACTAAATTGTGAGTTGAGGTTGAGTGTGTGCAAAGTTCTAAGCTTTCAAAGTGAGGGAACTTTTCTGTCAAGGTGCAGTTCCTGAAGCTTGGAGCTGACTTTGGAGCTCGATTTTGGTAAGCTCCTGCACTCTTTTGGTCTCAAACCTTTTCTAATCCCTCATACATGTTGCATAGAACAACCCTTAACCATTTTCCCCAATTTTCATGACTGTTACATGTGTCAAAGTCTCTGGTTTTTGGACCCTGCCAAACTGTTCTGAATTGAAGTTGGAGTTTCTGGTTTTTGGAGAATTTCTTGCTTTTTCTGTCTTGGATTCCATCAAGCACGACTGAGAGGTAAGCGTGAAGCTATACATTCACTAGAATAAGAATAATATGTAGTATTTGATGTGAAGAGTCACCATGAGACTCTAAGGGCATAGTTTGAATTAGGAATTTGGCTTAGAGGCCACACTGAGCTCAAAACTCAATTTGAGCAAGTTTATTATGTTGCATGTGAACTTTAGGAACACTAAATTCATGTCTGAAATGAGTGAAATTGAATTTGATATCATGAGTTGTTGAATTTCATGTTTTTATGCATAATTGATGTGAGATTTGGATTCTCTGTGAATTGACATGTTTTCAGTGTTAAGACATGTTTAATATGCATGAACATAGCTCTGTTGATCATTGGTTTGAGTTAAAACTCGTTAGAATTAAAAATGGTACGTTAAAACTCAATTTTTAGTGCATCTGCTATCATGGTAATCGATTACCAGACCATGTCTGATGCGGAACATTGAAAATACACGTAGTAATCGATTACCAGGATTGATAATCGATTACCAAGACTGAAAATGCTTAAAAATATCATTTTTAACCTAAATCCTTTTATTTAAACCTAATTATACTTAAAGTGGATGATATGATTGTTGGGATTCTGGCAAGTGTACCAGATCGTACAAGTAATATAGACAATGAAGTCCGAGTATCGTACCCAAGGGAGTGACTGTTTAATTAATTCCACCTAATTAATATTACTTAGTGAACGAGACAAATAATTTATGAATTTGTAAATAAAAACAGAAATTAAAATAAATGACTTTTTGACAAGGGGAAAGGCGGGATGTAGTTTCGATGCAGGTTCCTAAATATTCTATAACAAATTGATTTGTTTTCCTTGATTCTGAATTTGTTTTGCAAAGGTAGAAAATGCCTAATGTCTTAGCACATCTCCGTATTTTAGATATTAATCTCCCAATGATGTCTCAAGAGAGCCTTAAAAACCTAACCCTTAATTAAGTTCAGTCAAAACTTCTTTTTATAAAATTACCCAATTCATAGAAAACATGTCTGTGCCTATGCAATTGAACTGTTTGATTAAATGACTAAATCCTAAATTCATATGTCTATTCATAAAGGATTTTCAAAAGTCATGAAACAGCTTCTTTCATGAGAAACAAATAAGAATAATCAAACACAGAATTCAATAACGGAAAACAAAATTAATTTATTACTAGAAATATTGAAAAGGTTCCATACATCTACTCCTACATCCCAAGGATGGAATTAGTTCATACTTACAAGAGAAAACACAATAAACATGATAAAAATAATTACCATGAATCCTTGCGCTAACTTCGTGTTCTTCACAAAAACCTCCAATCCTTGTTCCTTCTCCAAGTCTCAAATCCTAATCTACTATTATTCTATGGAGTTGTATGAGTGTCTCCTCCCTTCTCCCCGGAATGAATCCTAATCCTATTATTATATAGATAAAAACTAACCTAATTTTCAATCTAATGTGATAAGATAAAACTAATCCTAAATCTGAATATAATATGATAAGATCCTATTAGAATAAACTAATCTCTAAGAATCTTATCTACAAATAGAATTTATCATTAAAATCCTTCTAAAATCCCGTATTTGTGTCTGGCAGCAACTTCGTCACTGATTTTGACCCCCAAGATGGACGAATTTGAGCAAGGATATTTCTGGCAAAGTTGTAGATCTTTTCCTTAGCTTTAAAATGATATATAGATCGCCTCATTTGGATAAGCGTAGCTCAAGTTATGATCAAAACAGCGAACAGTGTCACTTTCTCGCATTTTGCGCGCCCAGGCGTGAGAATCCTGCGCCTGAGCGTGATGGCCTGCGCCTGGGCGCACTACGGTCAACTTTTCTTCATTTTTTTCCTCTTTTTCTTCCCAAATCAAGTACCAAACTCTCATTCTTCATTCCTTTGCAAAAATCATTGTTTTAAGAGCTTAAATACCTGAAAACAAACCAAACACATCAAAAGGTTCTAGAAATCTTATAAAGACAAAATTCCATTGTTTTATTCCAATTTACTCAAGAAACAAGCCACTTACTATGTAAAAAGGAGGCAAAAAAAGTACAAAAACATCACATATTAGACCCCAATCAATGATACTTCATTTGATAATTTCATTATCATTCATGATATTTATGAAAGTTTATGTTATTTATTTGTCACGTTTATTGCTCGATGCATATAATGAGATTAAAGGATAATCTTAAATGGAAAAGATTTATGTGCATTCATGCATGGTGAATGGTGTTAAGTTATCGTTTATCATGTTTGAGGAACATGAGGAGGGTACTCTGGGAGTACCAAATTGATTGCGACTTGCTTGATGACACATTTATGAGTGAGAAATGTGGCCAGTATTGTGGGATAATGTTGATGTGATTATTACGTTTTCGCGACGTGACGTTTACCTGAGGAGTGACGTTATGTATCACTTTCCGAGCAAGTTTCGCTATACGTTATGAGAACGTATAATTGTGCTCCGGGAGCATTTATGGGTTGTTTGGTTGGACGTCCATGAAAGTGATAGTCGGAGAATCTCAGGAATTTGAGAGATAGCAAGCATGCATCATGCCACTATAATTAAAGGAAATTAATTGCAAATGAAAATGGCTTGATCATATGTTTGTGCATGTTACTTGACACCTCATGTCTGTGATTGTTTATAATTCCTGTTATTCTTATTTGGTTATGTGAATTGTATTGCTTACCCCTGTGCCCTTTTTAGGTGATGACGCGTTACCTAACTTGCATCGAGTTACGCCCGCTCCTTAATGGAGTGTGGTACTACGAGGACCATAGAGCCACCTACGAGGGGGAGGTAGAGTTGACATTCTACCACCAATACCCTCTGGCTCGTGTCCGTTCACGATGGTTCCGCATCCCGATTATTTATACCATGCATGTGCCCCCTTTTTATACTTATCATGGACCACTACAAAAATAAGTTATATTACCGATGCCAATTACCGAGGGCCCTCGTGTCTGTAGGTAAAAATAAAATTACCGAGAGAATGAGCCCTCGGTAACAATGGAAAATTTTCCCGCCTAAGTAAAAAATTACCGAGGGCCATTCAGTCGGAAATTCCCTCAGAAATATCAAAATAAATAAATAAATATTAAATTTTAATCAATAAAGTTACCGAGGAACATTGGCCGTCGGTAAAAATAAAATCCCTCGATATTACAGAGGGATTGAGGCACTCGGTAACAATAAATTCCCAAGCCCTCGGTAAGGCCCTCGGTAAATCCTTTATAATTTTTCCATATACTATACCTTGCATAAAAAAAACTCACTCCAACTTCAACTCTCACTCTCCCTCTAGCTAGCAGCGTTCGCTCCATCTCATGCCGCTCCCTCTCACGCCGCTCCACTTCCGATCCACTTCCACTCTCCCTCTCACGCGGCACCGATCCCTTTCACGCTGGTCCTGTGACCGCTCCTGTGAACCGTGCCTTCCCCAAGCACCTACAACGACAGCGTCGTCCCCCAGCACCCCCGACGAACACTCCCTCCCCCAGCACCCCCAACGACCGCACCTTCATCAGTGCCCTTCCCCAGGTTCGTGGTGTATCTCTCAATGTTTAGGCTACATGTGATTTTCTGTTGATTAGGTTCCAATTCTTCTAATTGTGTTGATTAGCTAAGGATTTAATTCCATGCATAAAGTAAACTAGGTTCTAATTGTATTGACCAGTTTAGTTTGTTCGGACTTGGTTCGTGGTGCAAAGGACAAACACCTTAGAGTGAAGGGTCCTGTTAGGAAAGTTCTTAAGAACTCTACCAGGAAAGCCCCCCTGTGGAGAAGGTCTTTTTATTTTCGTTAACTTATCATTTTTTTTTGTTTTTGTAATCTTGCTTTTACGATTTTATGATTCAATTGTAGAAAAAAAAATGTAATGTACTACTAGCTTTTATGATTTTAATTTTGAAATTGAAATTGAAATTGCTTGTGAGTTTGTCATTGGTATTTTATTTCTCGAATTTGATTTCTGACTTTGGGTGTGTCATAAAGTAAATTGAAATTGGACTTGATTTTAAAGAAGAACATGTTATTGCTTGTGTCTTTCAAAGAGCATAGGTTTCTGACTTTGCCTTGCTAAGTTTTTCTGATTTACTTATTGTTATTGTCCTTCTCAATGGCGTTATGAGTGAGGATATTGGCATTCTTCGATATTATTTGGCGTTCTAACGAAACAGAAAAAAAACAGGAATAAAGTTCTCTTTGGTTCCAACCTTTTAGCAGAAACTAAAAACTCCACTTTAACTCTTATATATTGTACTTTTTTATCTGTAAAATGCCCCGAACATAGCATAATGTGTGTCATGTGTTGTATTTTGTTTGATTTTACATGTCAACCTCGGGCGGCCTTGATTGTTTATTGACATTCATTAATCGATTGTGATTTAGAGTGCTGATTGCATTGCTCATGAATAGAGTTCTCTAATTGGTTGGGAGTTTGGATAGACGATTTAGAGTGCTGATTGCATTGCTCATAATGATTCCCCTACTTGTTCCATCTTGGCTCCATTATTAGTACAATTTTATGGTTATACCAGCCCGGTCACATGGCCGATTCTTCGATTTTCCCATTGAACCGACCGGTCCATTCCGGTTTTTAAAAACACTGTATTTTATCATCACTCTTAGATTCTCAGTCAGTAAATGAATGCAGTCCTCGCCGCGATTCGGTATCTTTGCATCTTGCTCATTCCCTTAGCAATCTTCTCGTCCACCCTCCATCCACACCATAAAATCCCTTAACATCGATCTCACCGTCAATTTCCTCCTCATGCATTTCTTCTCCTCCTCTTCGATGGAGAAGAACCATAACCGTGACTCTATCGACGACGCAACAGATGACTCTCTCATTCTTCACCTCTCTTTCCTCCAACCCCGCAATAGGCCTCCACCACCTTTTAGACGAATCTGAAAACTCCACTTTAACTCTTATATCTTGTACTTTTTTATCTATAAAATGCCCCGAACATAGCATAATGTGTGTCATGTGTTCTATTTTGTTTGATTTTACCTGTCGACCTCGGGCAGCCTTGATTGTTTATTGACATTCATTAATCGATTGTGATTTAGAGTGCTGATTGCATTGCTCATGAATGTGTTTTTCTGAAATGTTTCATTTTAGTATATTGCTGATATACTTTCTCTTGTTTAGTTGTTTATGCCTGATTATTTTACTGAGGTAAGGACTTATATGGAAACTTTGTTCAAAATAAAAAAGGAATTCTATGAAAGTATCATCTTCCTTATAGTTATTGTTTCCTAAAAGTTAAAACAACACTGTTTAATCTAATAAAAAACTTTTCAGTTGGACCATGATTGCTTATTGACATGTATAGGAATTCTAATGAGATTAAAATGGTTTTCTTTTTATAATTATGTTGCATTCCATAGTTGGACCCAATTGACCAAAGTGAAGAACTAGTTGTAGCCCTTCACTACTACTGAACCAAGAACTGTATGCTTTTTTAAAACTACTTGTTGCATATGTTATTTTAGTTATAATTAATAGGGAAGCCCAAGTTTGATTGGAATGAATGAATAATGGTGTTAAATTAATAAACCATTTGCTTTCTGTGGGATTTCCATTAATTCATAAGCATTTACTCTGTGACCTCAGTTTTGTTGGGTATACATATAAGAATTTCGCTGCTGGCAAAGGGATGCGTCACTCCACTGGTATGTAATTTTTTTTCTCCTAAAGTATTATAGTTTACTAATGTACATGTTTCCCTTATCATGTGTAGTAATTGCTTGAATTTGTTAATTCCATTCTGCTACAATTTGTCCATGTTTTGCAAGATAGTATTGATATCAGATTTCCACCAACATTGATCTGAAAATGAAATGATGCCTTTTTTTTTATGGATATAATCTGCAAAAAAAAAAAGTTCCATTTTCTAATTTTATTTTTCTTTTAACTTTCTATTTAAAAAAAATCCCTTTCTGGTTACACATAATAATAACAACTTATCTCCATTTCTTAATGTTAAAAATTCCATTTTTTTCCTGCATTTTTAGATAGAATTATTATTTCCACCAAAGCAACTTGGCTTGAAAATATAACTGTTGTTGAAAATATATCATTAGCCACTAGCTAGTAGCTACTAGCTTTACAAGGAATTAAATTCCATATCACATTGTTTCATTGCATCTTGTAGGTTTGAAGCCATTTGCATACTAAGACAAGTTGCAGACTTACTTCCTCTCAACACCATTGTCATTGCCTTTTTACATTGAGGTAAATTTTATTTTTGATTTCATCAAATAATTTGCTTTCATGTGTTGATTATTTTTTTTAAAAAATATTTATGCAAAGCATTTGTTTCCCATTCAAGATCCAATATTAATTAACACTTGTAAATTATATCAGTAATGATAATAATATCGAATCTTGAAAACAATTTGGATGATAGTTTGCATGCTGTCCAAATTGTGTATTTTAATTTATTTCGGTTGTTTCGGACGTGCAAAAGATGGAAAATAATCATCTGACGCGTGGTTGGATGTATGATAGGAACCATCCAATTAGGGGAGGCTTAAAAGTCTCTTTTATAAATGGGGTTGAAGAGTTTATTAGGCATGGAAGTGAGCAGCCTGACTTTATTAGTGATGGACGAATGATTAGATGTTCGCGTGTTAAATGCGAGGGGAGGAAGTTGTTGAGCGTCGCACAAGTGAAAAAACACTAGTACAAGAAAGGATTCAAACCTAATTATTGGATTTGGACTGATCATGGGGAGAAGTTGCCACAATCCGATGAAGTGCTTAGTAATGAGCATCCCATGGGTGCATCTAGCAGTAATGTCAATGTCGATGTTGGTGAGCATTTTGGGTTAATGCGGCAAATGATATGTGATGCTTTCCACATGCACGAGTCATTTGAGGGTGAAGAATCACCTCATTTAGAAGAAGAGCCTCCAAACCCAGAAACTCAAAGGTTCTATAAATCGTTAGAGGATCTAAATAAGCCGTTGTTTAAAGGGTCCACGAAGTCTACATTGTCAATGTGCGTGAGGATTTTGGCTTGCAAGTCAAATTGGCAAGTCCCTGAAGCATGTTTGGATTTTTTTTTTTGCCAAATACTTGCGGATGCCACCCCTGCAAAAGATGGTTTACCAACAAACTACTATCAAGCGAAAAAGGTAGTTTCAAAGCTGGGACTGAAGTCGATTCGGATTGATTGTTGCATGAAGGGATGTATGATTTACTATGACTCCGATGAAACCACCAACTATTAGACCTTGACTGAATGCAGATTTTGTCATGAACCGCGGTATAAACAAGCAGGCAGCAAGACAAGTCGTGTTCCTAGAAAGGCGATGTTCTATTTGCCTATAATTCCAAGGTTGCAAAGAATGTTTGCTTCTGAGGAAATCTCAAGGCAAATGGCATGGCATCATGTCAATAAAATAAGTGATGGTATCTTGCGCCACCCTTCTGATGGGGAGGCTTGGAAGCACTTTGATCGTGTATATGGTGATTTTTCCAGTGATGAACGAAACGTGCGTCTTGGGTTATGCACCGATGTTTTTACGCCTTACATTCAATCTTCAAGTGCTCCTTATTCTTGCTGGCTGGTTATTGTTACTCCTTACAATCTTCCACCTGAAATGTGTATGACAAAACCCTTTCTGTTTTTGACTTGTCTTATCCCGGGTCCATCCAATCCAAAGACTGGCATCGATGTTTATTTGCAACCTCTGATTGATGACTTGAAGATGTTATGGGATGCTGTGGGCACATATGATGTTTCACGGAAGCAAAACTTTATGAGGAGAGGGGCTCTAATGTGGACTATTAATGACTTCCCCGCTTATGGCATGATGTCCGGTTGGGGAACTAAAGGTAAATTGGCATGCCAGCATTGCATGGAGAATACAATGGCGTTTTCTTTAAAAGAAGGTTGGAAAAATTCATGGTTTGACTCGCACCGTAGATACTTACTTGGTGATCATCCATTTAGAAAGAACAAAAGAGCATTCAAAAAAGGGGAGACTAAGAATCTAGAACCACCGCCCAAGAAGAGTCGTCACGAGGTTTGGCAAGAAGTAATGAATTTTCCTAAAGTAACTGATATGGGTGGTGCACCTGCTATTGTAGCAGGATATGGGGTATCCCATAATTGGACCAAAAAAAAGTATCTTTTGGGATCTTCCATACTGGAAAGATAATTTGTTGTCGCACAATCTTGATGTGATGCACATTGTGAAGAATTTTTTTGATAACATACTCAACACTGTTATGAATGTGAAAGGAAAAACCAAGGACAATGACAAGGCTAGAACGGATTTACCAATAGGAAGTCGTATATTAATTTGCCTAAAATTAATCTTCCCCATCCGGGAAAGAAGGGAGGAACTTAAAAATGGAAAGGAAAGTAGGGAATAGCAGGACTATTCTACATGCGATACTGATGCATATGAATGATATTTATGAATAAATTAAAGGGGACCAGAACCTTCTGGCGTAGCCGTGAAGAAGATTTGGAAACTATAAATAAAATTAAAGGGAACCAGAACCTTCTGGCATAACCGTGAAGGAAGATCTGGTGAGGGAAAAAGGGTAGAAAATAAAAATAGACAAAATTAAAAGAGGGGACCAGAACCTTCTGGCATAACTGTGAAGGAAGATCTGGTGAGGGAGAAAGGGGAGAAACGAAAGTAAACAAAAACTAAAACATGAATATGAAAAGACTTTATTACATGATTAAAAGATTGAAAGACATAAACATAAAAGATTGAAAGATTGAAAGATTGAAAAACAGACACTGAAGGGGGAGCTTACGAGATCTCAAAGGCTGGAATCTCTCCAAAACTCTCTCTGAAAGTCTCTCTCTCTCTAAAGTTGTGTGTCTATTGAGAGCTGAGATGCTCTTTAAATAGACATCTAAATCTACTGTTTAAACAGTGTCGGTTGCAAAACCTGCACTGTGTACAATTATTTGGGTACTATTACAACAGTTTAGGTAAAGTAAACCGGAACTATTACAACAGTATTTTACAATAATTAAATCGGAACTATTTCAACAGTATTTTACAATAATTTAATGAAAACTCTAGTCATCATCCAAGTTGATAGCAAAGCAATCATCTTCATTTTCTTCTTCCTCATCAGATGATGGGAGCTTCGTTTTCGATGTTTCTGATTGATCTGCTTGTAATAATTTGAGGATGTTTTGAAGATTTTCTTCTAGAGAATTCTTTGAGGTTGAGGTGGCAAGAGCTGCTGTGATTTTAGCCCTTTGATTAAGAAATTTACAAGTCTCCAGATCAGCTACTTTGAGGAAGGTTGGATTCCTGCTGAACCAAAGATTAACTCCTTCTTTGGTGGCATGGGCAAAGTCAAAGTTGGCCCACCATTTGTGATAGGCTTCCCGTTGTAATGAAGGAAGTCCCATACTAGTGAGATAAATATACTTCCACTGGAAGATCCATGCTAGTGATAGCTTAGAACAAAAGTGGAGACTGAATGGGATATGTTTGTCTTCTAAATTGATTCTAGATTTGAAATGTTGATATCCTTCATTTACAGGTTGGGGAAGGATGTCATTTGGTGGTCCAAAGAAAATCCACCACTGGATAAACCAATGGGGAAACACATAATTAATGTTTCTTTTAAAATAAATTAACCACGAGTGGCTGAAAGTTTGATTTTGGAACCATAACACATTGGTCCAGGCTTGAACATAATCCCAATAATTAAAACCTGCGGGATCAAATGGTTGAGAAAATTTTTGTATTTTATTAAGATTGGTCCCAAATTGAGAATGGGTTAATACTTTAAGGATTTGGAATGTGGAATGGGTTATGAAGGTCTTATCAGTTGGGGATTTATGGTGTTTTATGGAGATGGAGTTAGTGTCTACGAGAATAAATTCGTAGAACCTCTGAGTTTTTTTTAGGGATAAAGGCTGAAATTGAAAATCTTTGGGAAAGATTCGGGAGGGAACTCTATTGGGATTTTCATCCCAAAATTCTGGTTCCATCTGAATGACAGGGATATAATTACCCTTTTTGCGATATTTTGTTGGTTCTTTGCATGTTTGAGGTTGATCGGTTGTTTGGATTTCTTGTTTTGAAGAACTAATTTGTACCTCTTGTTTTGACAAACTAGTTTGTGGTTTAAGAACTTTGGTGGGTTCATAAACTTGATTTTTTATCCTATCAACAATGAGGGATAGGGGGGAATTGGTGAATTCCATATCATCTTCATATGAGGCTTATTCGGCCCATGACTTTCTTGGAAGATGGGTTAGACCTTGATCTAGTAAGACTTCTAAAGTATGGAGTGAGAATCCATAATCTGATTTGGTTTGTTTTCCTTTTTGGGTTTTTTGTTTGTTTGGAGACTGAGTTGATGACTAAGTGGTTTAAAGGGTAGATGACCCTTGCTGGGTGGAAGACCTAGGGAGGGTAGATGACCCTGGTTGTTGATGGAGTGGAACTTTTACAAGATCTTGAATCCTTTTACCTCTGGGGCGACCTCGTCCTCGAGAGGAGGACGACATTTTTGAAATCCTTGTTTTAGTTTCCCTGTAAGTATTCACGTGTAAGGTAATCAGGGAGAGAATTATTAGTGCCTTTGAGATACTCAATGTCAAAATCAAAAAACTTAATATAGCTTGCCATCTGGCTAAAATCTGTTTTGAAGCCAAATTTTTTACATCCTTTTGTAAAATTTCTTTAGCATATTTTCAATCTACACGAACCAAGAAATTCTGGTTGAGTAAATCAGATTGAAATTTTGAAATGCATAAAACAATTGATAAAACTTCTTTTTTGACAGTTGAGTAATTTTGTTGTGCATGATTCCAATGCTTAGATGCAAATGCAATGACCTGTTCTTTTCCTAAACCTGCTGTTTGAGAATGCCGCCATGCATAACCAATGTCTGAGGCATCAGTCCCAAGAATTTTAAAGGTTTGGGGATTAGGAAGATAAAGACAAGGAAGTTTCCTTATTTGAGTCTTAAGACTCTTAACAATATTGGTGTGGATATCTGTCACAGGAGGAGGGGTCGTTTTCAGACGTTCATCATAGACAGCCGAGAAATCTTTGCATCTGATTCTTATCTAGGATCTGGTTTGGGAACTTATTCCCGAATTCTATGGCTCTTTTAATAGGAACAATGGTTCCCAGATGAATTTCATGACCTAGAAAACGGATCTTAGTTTGGAAGAGTTGGATTTTGGGTTTGGAAATAGCAAAACCATTTCTTTTTATAATATGAACGGAAATATTGATATGTTTGAAGTGCTGTTCTATGGACTATGAAAAGATGAGTACATCATCAATATAGACTATGATGAAGTGCGAGTAAGGATTAAAGATTTCATTCATAATATTCTGGAATTTTGAAGGGGCATTTTTAAGACCAAATGGCATAACGTTCCATTCATATTGTCCAAAAGGGACGGTGAAGGCATTTTTATAACGGTCGCTTTCATTTACCTGAATCTGCCATAATCCAGATTTTAAGTCAAATTTGGAGAAGATTTTTGCAGAGTGTAATCTTCCTAAGAGGTCTTTTTTATTAGGAATAGGGTACCTAATCCATTGGAGGACATCATTAAGGGGCTTATAATTGATGACTAAACGGGGTGTTCCTCGTTCAATCTCAGCTTGTTTATTGACATAAAAGGCTGCACAAGACCAAGGACTCTTACTCTTCCTGATAAGTCCTTTCTGTAGGAGATCATTAATCTTCTTTTGACAGACTTGGAGCATTTGATCATTCATTTGGATAGGCCTGGCTTTGGTAGGGATAAGTTTTTCTTTGAAATCCTTATCATAAGGGAGATTAACAATATGCTTTTTTGGTTCCCAAAAGGCATAAGGGAGTTCAGAGCACACTATATCATGGATGTGATCAAGGAAAGATTGAATTCTTTTCTGAACATCAGAATTGTTGAGCTGGACATTTACATTTTCAAATGAGACTTCTTCCTTGAGAAAATTAATTTGTTTTTGCTTAAGATTAACGAGATTGATGTTTTTAATAAGAGGCTTTTGGATAAAATTGAAAATCACTGGTTTTCCCAAATATTCAGTAGTAATGCCTTCTTTGGAGATTTGAAGAGGGAAAAGCGACCTAATAAAGGGCGTACCCAAAATGACCTCATTTTTCAAGTTTTTAACAAGGAGAAAAGGGGTTTCAACTTGTAAACCTTAGTGGTCGATAATAACATTTGAAAGTTTGAAATTGATTTTAAGTTTGGATCCACTAGCAGTACTAAGCTGCTCATAAGTTTTTTCAAAGTACTTAGTCGGGATTAATCCTTATTGAATGCAGTTTGAATCTGCTCCCGTGTCGAATAATGCCACAGTTTCAAGAGTAAAGTCAGCAATTTTAATAACAACATTTATATAAAACTTTTGGATAGTAACACGATCAATAATTGCCAAAAAATCTTCATCAGTAAGGGTTTTTACATTATCAGTATGCTCGGGGGTTTGGGCATCTCCTATCTGTTCAATAATAATATCTTGAAGGTTTTGATGTTTTTCTAATTGGTCAAGTCTCTCACTAATGTTAAAACTCTTTAACTCTCTAACCTCTCTCTTAAGATTGGCTATTTCGGTGTGGAAGTCTTGGATAGTAGAGGGTTTCTTCCACTCATTCTCAAGCCTTTTGAAGGCTTCGGTGACATCAAATTTGGTGTTATGAACTTCTTGTTTTTGGCTATCAGTGTTGACAGACCTAAGTTTCTCTATGAAGATTTTTCTTTCTTCTTGGTTAGGGATGGAATTGATGGCTTCGTAAAATAGGTTTTCATGATCTTTGGTTATGACATTAATGCTTGGAGAGTCAGAGTCATCTCCAGGATCATCATGTTGGATCTGGTTAAGATCTTCAGATGATTCAGTGTTATAATCATCATCAGAGCTCTCAGCCATGAGGTTATTGAGTTGTTCTATAACAGACTGTTCTAAGTTTAGGGAATTGATCTTGGTTTTGAGCCTATAGTATCTGGCAATATGTCCAGGTTTGCCACAATTATAACAACCAGAATATTTCCCTTGATTCTTGGGTTGATCGGGTTTCTTATGCCTAGGCGGATAACTTGTCCTTTTATGAGGGGGCTCATTTTTATGCTTGGCTTTAGGTTTCCTATGGTGTCTGTACTTAGAGGGATGTTTATCTTCTTTCTCTTTGTGTGTGTTGGATTTTTTCCTAGAACAAGGGAGACCGAATTGTTCGCAAAAGGTTCCTAGTTCCCTATTGGTTAGGGTTTTTTCTTTGGCTAAATCATTCTGGAGTTTCCTATCTTGGCATATTTTCAAAGCTACCTTCTGGACATAGGATATTAATTGTCCGTAACTAAGATTGTCATAAGGGATTTCTCCATTTTGGTGTCTAATTTTATACCTAACCCTATCTCCTAAAGACTTTGGAAGACCAGCTAAGAATTTTTCTTTCCAGAGGCGATGTTCACAATCTTCTCTGGTATAGACTCGTGTAAGGAAGGTATCCTTTTACCACCTAAAGTCTGATAATGTTTTAAATCTTAGGTTTGACAGTAATTCTCCTGATCTATCTCTCTAGATAGAAGGATCTCCAATGAATTTGGCTCCTATGGTGAATATCAATTGGTTGACAGCATCAGGGACTAGCTCCTCTTTATTGGTTATAGGAGATTGATTGGGATCGACTTTTACATCATTGTAAATGGCATGTTTTTCGTCTTCAGTGAGACCATAATCCCACCAATTGGCCAGTGAATCCCGCTGTTGAAGCCATCACGATCCCTTTTTCATCTATATCACTGGTGGTTAGATAGGCAGTAGCAGCCATGCACATGTATTGCATGACTTGCATAATACCATACTCATTATGACCATCAATGTTCCATATGTATAATTGGTTTGCATCAAAGCTTTTGAGGGGAATGTCAAATTCCTCAAGTAGCAAATCTGGGGCAGTTGCACACTGGTAATAAAGCTTGGAAGGCTTTTTCCAGGATAAGATTGACTCATGAGCGGGTTCAAACCTAACTTCTTATATGCGATAAAGATTGATCAATATTCCTCCCTGGTTTTTAATCTTCTCTGGTTCCGTTTTTCGTTCATATCAATATTTAAGTTCCTTCTCTATTAAGTCGTATACTAAAGGAATTCCTTCTGTTGAAGGTTAATTTTACTTTGCCAGATTCATATTGGCGAATATCCTAGATTTCAAGGGTTGAATCTGAGTCAATCTTAGGTCCGGATGGGGAAGATTAAAATCTTCCTAACTTCTTTAGGAAGTCGTATATTAATTTACCTAAGTTTCTCTATTAATTTGCCTAAAATTAATATACGACTTCCTATATTAAAAGGCTAAATGCCCTTGACGTTGATATAATCAACTTTATAAGAATATTAACAAGGGTTAGTTTTTATATCCTATGCACGGATAGAACAATATAATTTGGTAAAATTGTATTGAAAAATTAAATAATTACTTCGTGTAATTTTTCTATCCTGAGTAGTTTTTAATTCATAGTATCACAATTTTCAAAAAATATTTATTTTTTAAAGTGTGATTAACCAATACAATTTGTCTTTATTTAAGTTTTTGGTCCCTGAAAATTGATCGATTTTTGGTTTTATTTCCTATCTTTTTATTTGACCGGTTTTGATCCTTAAAAGTTTAATTTTTTTTGGTTTTGGTCCCTGCCGTTAGGATCCACCGTTAATTGATGACGTGGCTAACGGAGTGCCACGTCAGCATGCCATGTGTTTTTTTGTTTAATGTAAAAGGTCCCTGAAAGTTGATCGAATTTTGGTTTTAGTCCCTATCTTTTTTTTTGACCGGTCAAAGTTCTTAAAAGTTTTTAAAAAATTTGTTTTAGTCCCTGCCGTTGATAAAATACCATTAATTGTTGACACGGTTAACGGATTGCAACATAGCATATCATGTATCTGCACAATATGACATGGATAACCTAGCAAGGCAAGCAAAACTCGCTACACTTACATGAGTCTAATAACTTAAAAAAACTCATAGTCATCATTGGAATATATAACATTCAATTCTTGCATAAATATTTTGATATGGAGTTCAAATAAAATAAAATAGGCTTAATTATGTCACATGTCCCTGAAGTTTGGGGTACTTTTGTCAGATATCCTTATACTTTTTTTTCAATGTCTGAGTCCCCGAAGTTACTTCTGGATTTGTCATATACCCTTACTACCAATTCTGGTCAATTTCGATGACATGTAACATCAAAATCCTAGTCCGACGCAAGAGGTTGATAATCTACTGCCCACGGGATATCACATGGGCGAAGACGACCTCTCTATTTAATTCTTTTTTTCTTTTTTTATTTAACTAAAAATATAAAAGTATTAAGTTTTTTAGTTTTTAAAATTTTTTTAAAAATAGGATCTTCGCCCACGGGACACCAGGTGCTTAACCTCTTGCGTCTGATCAGGATTCCGATGTTATATATTAGCAAAATTGGCCAGAATTGGTAGTAGGGGTATATGACAAACCCAGAAGTAACTTCGGGGAGTCCGACATTGAAAAAAAAAGTATAAGGGTATCTGGCAAAAGTACCCCAAACTTCAGGGACCTGAGACATAATTAAGCCAATAAAATATTATAATTTTTAGTCTTTCGACCTTTCTGTTTATATAATAAACCAAATAAATAATATAATTCATGTCTTATTCTATACTGTTCTTACATGCATACTGTTTTTACATGTCATCTGTCAACCTGGAAACAATTCATTAATATGCAGACCCATGACATGCTGATTCAGTTAGTCATGTCAGCAATTAATAGTATTTTACTAATGACAGAGACCAAAATAAAAAATTTTAAACTTTTAAGGACCTTGACCGGTCAAATGAAAAGATAGGGACTAAAACCAAAATTCGGTCAACTTTCAGGGACCTTTTACTTTAAACAAAAAGACACATGGCATGCTGACGTGACACTCCGTTAGCTACGTCATCAATTAACGGTGGATCCTAACGGCAGGGACCAAAACCAAAAAAAATTAAACTTTTAAGGATCAAGACCGGTCAAATAAAAAGATAGGGACTAAAACCAAAACTCGGTCAACTTTCAGGGACCAAAAACTTAAATAAGCCTTTAAATTATTATCCACGGGCCACGCACAGCCACCACTTGAACAGTGATATCATTCAATAAATAAGCGTGGACCAAATCCTATGGTTTTTATGGAAGTCAAGTCAAGCAAAAGATGTCGCGAAATGGACTTGAAGATTAACATACGCATACGGAATTTTATAATTGTTATACAGTTTTTTAATTGGGACAACACATAAGTTTCGTTAATTTGGCAAAGGATTACAACTAATAAAACAAGACATAAATTATACTCCCTCTGTTACTTGTTTCTTTGTCTTTTCTGGAGTGACTTGTTTTGTTTCTTTTTATTTGTCGTATTGTGGATTTCAAAAGTGTAATAAATGTTATTTTTCATTTTTGCTTCTGTTTAGTATGTCTTGTTTTATCTAAGTAGTGGAGAAAAATTAACGATTATAGAAAGAGAAAGAGTATAGTGGAAAAAACATAATTAATGTATTGAAAATCTGAGTAATAACTAAATTTTTTGAAGGATATGTTTTGTTTGAAATATGACAGAAAAATAAAAACGGATGGAGTAATAAAATAGGATGAGATGGAGGAGCGACGGACAGATGGTGGTAGACTTATTAATAAGAAGCGTAATCATGAATTCGTTTTTGATGATGGAATCTAATATTTGAATGCTGCGTTTCCAGTTTCCACCATTAAATCATGAAGTGGATGCATAAAACCATTAAATATTAATTTCGTCGTGCTAACAAGTAACTTTATCAAAGAGGTTGACATAAATTAATGAGATTTGTGTTTCTTAAGTATATGATTATATATTTGATTTTTGATTCATATGAATGGATAGTATCTTATTGAAAGTGTCATTTTTAAAAGGGCTCAATCAATATACGAACAGATTAGTCATCTAGTTGGATGAATGGACACCATGACAAAAAAAAAAAGAAGAAGGGATTTTGGCACCCCACATTCGGATATACACACTCGGCTCTATACTTTTATTTTTCAAAATTACCCTTAGGTCGTGACTGTGTTGATGAGATTATAATGTTAGTTGAATTTGTAATTGTATTGAATTATTGGATATGTTTATTTTGCCTTTTGAATTTATTTTTATTATAATTTTATTTTTGTTGTCAAGGCATGAATGCAGGTCACTATATGTAAATAATAAAAATTAAAAAAAATTCCACATCAGTTATAAATGAAACAAATGCCTTTAATTTTCGCATCGGTTTTACTTTGTTCTGCATCAGTTACAAAGTAATACGTTTTCGCATCTGTTACAAAGTAAAATTGATGCGAAAAGTCACTTTCCCCATTGGTTTCAAAATTAAATTGATGCAAAAAACATATTATAAATTATGAAAAAACCATATTGCATCAATTGTAAAATCGATGCGAAAAGTTCTGATTTTTGACATCGGTGCAATCAGAACTTTCCGTGTAACGACCTAAGTTGTTAATGCAATTATATTATGATAAATGTATATGATTAGTGTGTTTTAATGAAAAAGTGTTGATGTTTTTATTATGGTGCATTAAATTGAGAAATAATTTGAACCCAAAATTAATAGATAACTGTTTCTTTTATATTACACATAAAAGAGTTTGATATAATGTACATCATGTGACATTGTTTCGGCCAAAAATGATACTGCATCATAACTCTGAGTTAACTAATCTCAGTCAGTGCGCGCGCGCGCACACACACACACTAGGTGTAACTCAGAGCAGACCACAAAACTCTATAATACTAAAGTCAGTCTACATACTAATGATATAAACCTAGCATATGACCTCACGGCTCGTCAACCATCCACTGACTCCCAGTCGATGGAACTACCTGGTCACTCTCCCTCCCAGTCTGTGCATCATTGTCCCCACCTGGCTCACTCTCGCCCTCCTCAGGATTCTCCTCCTTCTCAGAGTCCACCTGAACCACCGGAGGCACACGCTCCGGTGATGGTGCAAATCTCACAGTCCGAGATGGACCTGGACGAGAAGGATCCTCCGGTGCAACTCTCTCCTGAGGAGTGCGAGCGAGAGCAGCTAGCCTGAAACGAAAATGTGAACGACGACTTGCAGGTTGGGGTGGTGGAGTACCATGGCGGTAAGTAAAAGCAGGAGGTATATGCTGAGCATATATCATAGGTATACGGAACCGACGAGGACGCATATAAGCCAGGGAGTTCGGGTGGCGAAAGATTAGTTCCACCTCCCCCTCGAAGGTGGTTCTACGCTCCTCATACTCCCACGTTCCTCTCATGGGACGCATCTCCAGACAAGCTAGGTATCGAGACATCACCTAACAAACAATTAGGGCAAGGGGAGTAAGACAATGTCTTTCACGTACAAATGAATAATTAAATGAACTAGAAATAAACACAAATATTCAGGTAGCAATTAAAGTCACATAAGCATATAGACACACTCAATTAATCAACCAATAATTATCAAACAGTAATGTATGTTTTCTAATGCATGTGCAATGCAATGCAATGCAGATGCTTAATGCAATCTCCTCTGTGATATTCTACGAATATCATACAATTAGCAATTTACGTTTATCGAGAACGTACCAAAGATTCAATTTACATTTATCGAGAACGTACCAAACAATTCCATTTACGTTTTAACGAAAACGTACCAAAACACTCTACGTACGTTTGACGACAACGTACCAACGATACTAAATAGGAAAAGCAACTGTGAGTAAACTTCTTTCTACCAAGTATACAATTACAACCCCTGTGTACATTATACCAAAGACCGTCCTCCACAGTCACGAAATACCCCTAGAGATCGATAGAATTAATTACAATCATTGTAAAATTATCCCGAGTTGAGTCTGCAGAACCCACTCATCATAGGACTATTTCACCTATAATTAATTCCCATGGTTATTTGACGTATCACCGTCATAAACCTAATCTCTGCGTATTCCCATACCGATTTAATAAAATTGAATGTGTCTTTTCCTACTATCCTATCTTATCTCCTTGTCACCATGCATGATTTCAATCACAATCAATAAATTAGGATTGACTTTATATCCTTTACTTGGTATTGAATTGATGCTAAAAGAAAGTGACTCCAAAAATAACATGTTAATAGTAAGAATTATTTTTAAACTTAAAAATATTAATTAAAAACATTAGTGAAATATTAGATTTGAAAAATAATACTTTTCAGATTTTTCTACAATATCTAATCGGTTAGAAAATCAAGTACCGGTTAGTCACTGTATTATTTAATTCAAATTTCCCTCTTTTTCAATTTTGCAGCATCTAACCGGTTAGAAAACTCAGTAACCGGTTAGTTCGAGCAGTTTTCAGTTCTGAAATGTCACTTTTAAGCACCAATTCAACACTCTTTAAATTTCCAACCTTAATCAGTCATTGAGATAACATATTTGGACATAATCAAACATGTTTAAACAAGTAGTAAACATCAAGTTCATGTAATTCATACCGAATTCATCAAGTGTACACATAATCACATATTTGGCATTCAACATATCAAAATCATTTCCAGAGCTTCTCAAGTTAAGTTTTCAGTTTCTTTAGCTCATATTAAGTTAATATAACTTGTCCAAATCAGTTTTATAACCTATTATGACCTCCAAGCCAAAGTCCCAATTGAAAACCAATTGCTCTTGAGCTTGTAAAGATCCTCTACATTCCAAGTCCAATAATTATCATTCAAGCAAGTGAATATCTTCTCCCTTACCTATTGTAGTTGTAGGAACTGATTTGAAAGCAAAGGAAAAGGATTGACACATTTTGGGACAAAGCCACACCTCAGCTGCAACTTTGTTTTTCAGTTTCAACAGGGTATGTTCATCAGAGTTTTTCAATAAGAAAAAGCTAAATAAACTCGTGAATAAGGATTGGAACTCAAACTAGGATACATGAACTTGAGATTAAAACAAATTTGAGACTCAAAGGTACCCTGAGCTTACCAAACGAAATCAAGGAAGAGAGTTCCAAGAACTTATTCTTGCTCTGTTTTTCAGCAGCAACAGAGTCAAGTTGTGAGGGTTATATCTTTCTCTAGGGCTCACGAAATTGGATGGGGTTTGTTTCTACTTCAAGAGGGATGAAAGGGCTTTAATTTGGTATGAAATTCGTCGAGGTTTGTGGACAATAACAAGACCAACGAGTCTATATTCAGACACACCAAAAAATGTGGTCTGAAAATTGGCTTTTAAGATTTTTGAGAGGAAAAGATTACTTTAATCCAACTTAATCTCTGCCAAAGCACGGAATGATGTTTTTACAGGTTGGTGTGGCTGATTTTGAGTGTAAAAACGTGGCCTCCTCCTTCATTTCATGAAATTACAGCCTCAATTTTTGACTTCAGACACGCGCTAACCGGTTACTCATCCCACTAACCGGTTAATGCGTACAGTTCTGGAAAAATCTTAAGATATTTTATTTTATTTCCTTTCTTTTCTCAAATACTTTTTAAATACTTCTTTTATTTTTATGAAGTAAAATATTTTAATTAATGAAATAATTTCATTTAGTTATTTCTTAATTAATTTCACATTATAATTATTACAATGATATTATAGTTATCACAATTATATTATAATTACGTTATAATTTTTATAATAATTAACGTACTTACATATAATTATAATTCCTAATCGGGGATTTAAATTTTGGGGTGTTACATTCCACATCGGCGAAAATACATCAGTTGCGAAACCGATGCGAAAACTGTTTTTTAACCGATGTGAAATGACTTTTTCTGCAATAGTGACACAATCACGACCCTAAAATAATTTTGAAAAAAAAAATATAAAGTGGGGTGTCCGTGTTAGAACGTGGGGTGCCAACATCCCCTCTCGGTAAAAACCAGAAAATATAAGAGAAAGTCAGTGTTGGAAAATTAATTTCAATGGTAATTGACTTTTTGTATTCTTATAAACTCACAATATCCCAACATAATATAATTATTTTTTCTTTTTTAAACAATGGTTTAATTATACTTAGTAGCATTTTCCTATTAATTTAATTTTCTTTTTATGAATATGAAATAAAAAGCAAAGTTCAAGATTTAAGCTGGGTAGTCAATCTCAGATACTAGAGCATAGCATTCAACCCCAAAAATGTCATTGAGAGATAGAAGGTAGTGGGATGATCGCTACAACCAAGGAAAAAGAAATTGTAACGCCTAAATTATTTTCCCATAATTACTCTTAAGATTAAAAATAGTGACTTGAAAATTTCCTTTTCAATTATAAAAATCTGCCGTCAATCGGACGGAGTTTCCTTTGTTTATTGGATTTTCCAAAGTTTTAGTTTAACCTGCACACTTTTAGAAAAACACATTTATATTCATCAGAGGCTAGCAGGGCCCAAAATAGAGTTCAATCCACTTAGAACATTAGTTCTAAAGAAATACAAATAACTTCTCATGCTCTTAGTTTTCCAAAAAAAATACAAAGTAATTGAAATACAATAAAGCTTCCCAAAATAACCCATGACCGATAGATGGTCGCTAAATACTATATACATTCCACGTGGTGGAATGTACTCCTGCTCGGCCAGACTTGTGTATGTTCCTTCGGTACCAGTAAAAATATAGCAAGAAGGGTAGCATTACACAGTACTAAGGAAAATAGCTTCTAAGAAGCATAGCGACAAACTAGGCCCTATCACAATAGAAATTATCTATTAACCTAATATTCTTTTTCAGGTAATTACATACAAGTTCATTTTCGTCAACTTAAGCCTTATGTCCATACTACCTTCCTAGCAATCCTACATTCAACCTCAAGTTACTTTTCAATTCCACTTGCATTAACATTTTCCATATTCCAAATTTCCATTCTCACAAATTACCAATTCACGTACATATATCATTATTTTCATAAAACCTTTTTATTCTCTTTTCTTCCATTAAATTCACATTTCTCTTTTCATTTTGTCCCTGGTCACGACCTACTGCATCCGCACTAATGTGCTGGTCACGACTTACTGCGTCCGGGTATATTTCATTTCATTCTGTCCCTGGTCACGACCTACTGCGTCCGCACTAATGTGCTGGTCACGACTTGACTTACTGCGTCCGGGTATGTTTCATTTACATTCTCCCCTGGTCACGACCTACTGCGTCCGCACCCATGCGCGGTCACGTCTTACTGCGTCCGGGTATGTTTCATTTCATTCTGTCCCTGGTCACGACCTACTGCGTCCGCACTAATGTGCTGGTCACGACTTACTGCGTCCGGGTATGTTTCATTTACATTCTCCCCTGGTCACGACCTACTGCGTCCACACCCATGCACGGTCACGTCTTACTGCGTCCGGGTATATTTCATTTCATTCTGTCCTTGGTCACGACCTACTGCGTCCGCACTAATGTGCTGGTCACGACTTACTGCGTCTGGGTATGTTTCATTTACATTCTCCCCTGGTCACGACCTACTGCGTCCGCACCCATTCGCGGTCACGTCTTACTGCGTCCGGGTATATTTCATTTCATTCTGTCCCTGGTCACGTCCTACTGCGTCCGCATTCGCGTGACGTCTTACTGCATCCGGGTATATTTCATTTCCATTCTTGGATCATAACAACATCACATCTCATGAATATTCAAGCACAAACATCATTTCAATATCACACATTATCATACAACTGTTATTGTCACATTTACACTTAACACATTTAATCAGGCACGACATCCATCAAGGTTCCTTGTCACACAATCGCCATTCTCTAACTTATAATTCAATTAACATCACTTCCCTTTTACCAAACCATTTTCCCTTAATCCATTCTTTAATTACTCGCTCATGATTTTCCATCCTTCCCTCCTTACTTAGCCCTTTCTATATGACTTGCCTACATTAACACTTAGTCCATCATTTGCTTTACGAGTCACCAATCCAAGTACAATATGAACATACATCAATGACAAATAACAATCCACAGTTGGTAAACAAAACAGTCTACATACTCAGGTATGTCTCAGAGTACTATAAATTAAGTCAACTCCCTAGGGTTCCTCACTTCCTACTTAATTAACATATTTTCTACACATTTAGTAGCAATTACACCCTAAGGTTCATTTCATGCACTTTATAATTTAAATATTCTATGGTGTGTTCTCTAAATCAATTATCTACACCTAGTCATCATTACAACAACCTAGAATCTATTTCCTTAGGAAAGGTAACACAAACCCCTCTTACCTTCTTAAGAGGTGGTGATGTATCTCAAGCCCTAGCCCATTGATCCTTGGTGTTGAGCTCCCTAATCCTTGTCTTGTACCCACTTGGCCCTTGTAACCCCAGCTTAAACTCCTATGCTTTGACTTTAATGATGAGGTTGATGGGTATAACTCTCCCTAATTGTTAGGTTTACAAACCCATGGAAATAGAGAGGGAGAAGGTCACGAATTTGGTGGAGGAGAGGATGAAGGATTTTGTTGACCAAACTCTTACTTGATCTTGATGGGAATGATGGGTGGGTCAATTTTGTGGCTTGGTTTTTGGGTGCTTGATGGTTGATGATGATTAGGTGTTCTTGGTGTTAGACGGGATCTCAAGAAGGTGGAGGTCAAACCATGGTGTTTTAGGGTGGTGGTGGTTGCTCTTGCTCTTGATCTTGATTGGAAGGTATGAGATTGATGCTTCTACATGATCAAGGGTTCATGAAAAACCCAATTGATGATGAGCTTGAAAAACCAAGAGGGAGAAGAGAGGGATAATTCGTGGGAGAGAGAGGGAGGAGAGAAAAGAGCTTCAACCCATTTCTTGATGCTAGCTTGGTGGAGGTTTAATGATTTTGAGTTTGATTTGCTCAAAATCAAGTGTATGAGAAGAGGATTATGGAATCTTGCTCTTGGGTTTGAGGGAATTGGTGAGGGAGAAGGGGTGATGTTGATGATGGAGTGTGAGGGAGTGTAATGTTTTTCACTCTTTATTTTGCCTTGAATTCAGCCACAAAATCGTGTGGCCATGGGTGAAACTTTGGCCCCAAGTTTGAGCATCAACGCACCAGATCAGATCTGGTGGCGCGCGCGCCCGGGCTTAGTGACCGCGCGCCTGAGCGCGAGAACAGCATCAGCCACGCACCTGGTGCATGGCGCATGGGGCTGGTGCGGATGGCAGCGGCACCGGCGCGCCAATTCAAGGGCTGGCGCATCAGGGGCGCGCCTGGGCGCACGGGAAGACGTGCCTGGGTGTAAAACTGACTGGCTCAGCACCAATGAATAGTGGTGCGCGCCTGGGCGCAGGCTGGTGCGCCTGGGCGTGGGTCAGAATTTTCAACCTTCGATTCGCCGTAACTTTTTCATGAACCGTCGGATCGGGTCCAAATTTTTAGACAAGCTTCTTAACCCTTTAAACTTCATATCCAACGGTGGAATTTATTTTTTTTAGAATCCTATAATAAATTCCTAATTTTCTCTTTTCGGTTGATTTCTAACATCTAAAACGCCGATTTAACCCCCGATTTCGCTTAGACAACTTTGCTCGATGCTACAAATGCCTTCTATACAACCCATAGTACTTATAATTACTACTCACCTATCTCCCAAAATTCATTAAACCATTAATCCAATTATTTTTGGGTTTTTAATAATAATTCCTTTTAAAATAAAGCTTAGGCTTGTAATTTAAATTAGGGATGTTACAGAAATACTTTCCCTCCCAATGACGAACCAAGGAAATTTTAGTTGTAAGGGCGACTCATATATAAATATCTAACATTAAAAATAGGCTTAAATATGAAAATGGTCCCTGTAAATATTGACTTCTTTGAAATTGGTCCTTGTAAAATTTTTCTTTTGGTTTTGGTCCCTGCACTTACAAAACGTTTTGGTTTTGGTCCCTCTTATTAAATTTTGGTCCCCATAATTATGTTGGTAGTTTGTTTTGGTCCCTCTATTATTTAGATTAAATTGGTTTTGGTCCCTCTGATATCATGGTTTTTGAACTGGTTTTCTTATTTAATGTAAGTTTTCTGTTTACCCTTGAGAATTAATATAAGAATATCATCCTTAATAGGTCATAGAATATAATATTTTACATTTTCGGCATTTTCCATCTACATATAATAGGAGGGACCAAAATCAAAATATTTTATAAATGCAGGGACCAAAACCAAAACAAAAATTTTACAGGAACCAATTTCAAAAAAGTCAATATTTATAGGGACCATTTTCATATTTAAGCCTGAAAAATATAATATATTTTTAAAAAAATATTAACTATTAGTGTATCTAAAAAACACTCAACTTACCTTATCCAAAAATCATATAATAATAATATTGTCACATATTCACATTAATAAAATTTAATAAAATAGAAAAAATTTTAATACATATTTCTATAATTGTTTTCTTTAAGTTTGCATTTTAAACTAATAATTCATTTATATACTAGAAATAATATATATCGATAAGATTTAAAAATAAAATTGAGGAGCCAAAACTCGAGGTCAAATATATAATGATAATATATATATATATATATATATATATATATATTTTAAGATCAAGAAAGAATAAGACTACTTCTCACCTGTTTAAACATTTTGATTAAATTTTTTTAAAAAAATTTAGACACAAAAAATGGATAACTAAGAATCGAATTGAGAATTGCTTAATGAAGATTGACATCCACAAGGCATATGATACTTTAGATTGGAGATTTCTTTCTGACATGCTTTCAGCTTTTAGATTTCCAGACACATTCAGGAATTGGATTCTCACTTGTGTGTCCTCTGCTTCTTTTAGAATGGTTATTAATGGCCAGAAATCTGAATTGTTTTTTGCTTCTAGGGGCTTGAGACAAGGTGATCCAGTCTCACCCTTGTTATTTGTTTTGGCAATGGAAGTCCTTACTAGATCTCTTCAGGCTGCAGCTAAACATAAGAATTTCAGATTTCATCCTCTATGTAAGGACCTGAAGCTTATCAATTTGGCTTTTGCTGACGATCTTATGATTTTTTCTAAAGGACATCCAGCAAGTGTTCGAATTTTGAATGAGGCCCTTCTCAGTTTTTCTGCTGGTTCAGGGTTGCAGGCAAGTGTGGAAAAGTCTCATGTGTACATGGCTGGTATCTCTGAAATTAGGCAACAGGAAATCCTTAATATCACTGGTTTTCAGAGAGGCCAGTTTTCATTTAGGTATCTTGGTATTCCACTTTCTGCCAAGAAGTGGTCTACTACCACTTGTAATGTGCTTATTGACAAGATCACCAGAAGAATCAACTGTTGGAGGAGTAAGAATCTTTCTTATCAAGCAAGGTGTTGTTTGATTAATTCTGTGCTTCTTAATCTGCATTATTATTGGAGTCAGGTCTTCATTATTCCCAAATCTGTCCTTAAGGCTGTAGATAAGGCTTGCAGGGATTTTCTTTGGGGCTCAAATCAAGCTGGTCATGCTGCAGTAGCTTGGAATAAGGTTTGTGTCCCTAAAAGACATGGTGGTCTTGGCTTTAAAAACTGTGTTATCTGGAATTGTGCAGCCATTGGTAAACAGGTTTGGTTTCTTGCTGATAAAAAAGATTGCCTATGGGTTAAATGGATTAATTCCATATATCTGAAAGGCATTGATTTTTGGGATTACCAGCAGAAGAGTAGTGATGGATGGCATTGGAAGCAAATATTGAAAGTTAGAGAGAAGCTCAGATTGCATTTTATTAATGGTGCTTGGATATATTCTGCAGATGGTATCTATACTATAAAAAGTGGCTACAAGATTCTGCAGAATTGTACTCATCATTTTCCTGTCTATAGATTTGTTTGGAATCATGTTAATGTTCCAAAACATAGCTTCATTGTCTGGTTAGCTATGCATGACAGGTTGAAGACAAAGCAAAGATTGGCTGCATATATGTCTATTCCTGTGGATTGTTGCTTCTGTAATAATTGTGCAGAAACTAGGGATCATCTTTTTTTCTGCTGCCAGTGGAGCCAGGCGCTTTTGGAAGCTGCTTGTCATTGGTTTGGTATTGATTCTTGGCCTATTTCATTTCAGCACTGGTCTAGATGGCTTACGTTTGGTTTCAGAGATAAAACACGTAGTAAATGTGTGAAGGCTCTTTTTGCAGCAGTGATTTACCACATTTGGGCAGAGAGAAATTCAAGAATGTTTAGACAAGAAACTCATACTATGGACTATGTATTGAGGACTATTAAAACTGAGATTGCTACTAGAATTAATTTTTGTTATCCTATGTTTAGGAATTGGAACAATAAAGCTCTTGGTGATAGGATCATAGTTGAGCTAATGTAATTAGTCTTTCTGGCAATGTCCTTTTCTTGAACCCTTCCTAGAAGGTGGCAGGAATTGGTTATTGACCTTTAGTTTTGTTGCATATTTGTTCGTTGGTAATGAATTTTTCGTTTACCAAAAAAATTGCATAATGTGAGTATCGCTCAACCACCATGCTAAGAAGCTTTTCATGATAGTTTTTGAATCGTAAAGTTATATAAGATAAGTATATATATATATATATATATATATATATATATATATATATATATATATATAATTTTTTAAAAAAGTTTGACTAACTGGTGGTCGGTCCGTCCTTGCTTCCTCCGTCTCATTATTTTGGTAAAAAAAAAAATGAAAAAAAATTATCCCATATTAGAGTAAAAAAATAAATGAAAAATCTTAAAGATTGTATACTGTATCAAGGAGACTTACCAACATAAATTTTCTGCATTCACAAGGACTCGAACTCGAGACCTTGCTTAAGCAAGACCAAGCCGCTTACCATCCGTCCCAACTCATGTTGGTAATATTGTAATATGTATTAATAGTAATGATACGAAGATTTGTATAATATGCAATTTTTAATTAATGAGTAAATCATACATTACATTAAAAAAAACATTTTCTTATTTTTATTGACTAATCAAAATTTTACCAAGACAATAAGACATATGAAATTCAAAAATTTATACCATCCACATATAAATACACAAAGATACTTAAAAAAATACACCAACTTAAAGAAGGTATTGTAATGAAATGGGCATGAAGGAGATTGAGAAATCGAGATGAATAGAGTGAAGAGAAGAAGCAATGAGAAGAAACCAGAGTACACAACCAGAGTAAAGAGTGCAGCTTCAAGTTCATAGCTCTCGGGAAGGGCCGGCCTATAGGGGGATAAGTGGGGCCTAGGCCTAGGGTCCAGAGAATTAGGGGTTTCAAAATTTTTTTAATACTTATACATATATATAAAAAAATTAGAAATATTTTTAATTTAGAAATTAGTATAAATTAATTTTTCAATTGTAGTATTGTATTTTAAATAATTTATTTTTTGTTGTGATTATGAGGTTGTTTATCTCCTTTGTTTGCTTTTGACAGGTTCCTTTTGCTTTGTATTATGCCATTTGTAATTGATGTTCAAGTATTAGGTGTTTGTTGATCACTTTCTAGTTTTGTTATTCTGTTTTCTAAGATAGTGCCTAGAAAATATTTGTCCGGATGTGAAAGAAGGAAAAAAAACTAGCAAATAAACTTGTAAAATCACATTAGGACCGCTCAGTACATGGTAACTATTAACTAACGTTTTTTCTTATTTATTTCAGCATTAGGATTTGGGCAAATCATAAAGGATAGTCTACTTCTAGTTCTAGGTATCCTTTTTTGTTATTTTGTTTATTTATTTTTTATAATATCATGCTATTAAGGTATTATATTTGTAGCCTACGTAAGCTTGTTGATTGCATTTAATGACATAGACTTGTGAATATCGATAATATTTCATACTATAAAAAATTTACTTGAAATTCAAAATTTTTTATAAAAAGGGGCCTTTTATATTTATTTCGTCTAGGGTCCTGAAAATGTCAGGACCGGGCCTGCTCTCAGGTTGCTTCACAACTACAAGTTACATGCTCACAGCTATAAGTTAGTTTTGTCAAACAGATTCTGAACGAAATCAATATCAAAATTAAAACTAAATTATCCCGGTGATTAATTTCCATAGCCCAATCAATTCTCTCCTGTGCAATTTATTGTTATAGGAAGTTCAATCTGTGGGATCCTAATCCTCTCCATGGCCATAGTAACTTTAACAATTGCACAAGTAATTTTTCTCGTGTTCCAAACACAACTTCCATGAGATTAAAGTCATCTCCTCCAAGTATTAGTTCTACATAAAATATAACTTTTCAGATCCTTAAATCATACACATTGCTACTATACTGCAAACAAAGTAGGATCTAAAAATAATAATTCCATGGCTGATCCTGCAACATGTAGCATAACAATAAAGACAAAAATTGATTTTTCAAAAGTTTAAGAAAAATACTACAGTAAGTTTTTAAGAATATATATCTCAACAATAATTGCATGATTTTGTTTTATAGTTACAGTACCTCCAAACTTCCAAAATAGACTAAGAGGATTTTCAAAAACAGTTGATAAATTAGACAAAATTGTCACTTTGATTCTCGACATTGCAAGATGGTTTCACTTTCGTTTTTGGGATTTCGAAAATTTTCCTTTAGTCCATGACGTTGTAAAATATTACTCATATTAGTTCTTAGGAAGTAATTCCGTTTAATTCCTCTTTCAGTTATTTAATCCTTAAATTATAAACATTTAATGCAATTTGATTCTGTTTAATTGTATTCCTCTAATTCCTGGCATCACTGTTATTCTCTCTTCTTCATCGCTAATGATAAGAGCATAAAAAGAAAAGTCAACACTTTCTTCGTAGTATGTATTCTCTCTTTACCGATTGATTATGAGAATTATGAAATTCTAAAAGTCCCATTAGTTTTGCATTAATGTTAATTTCCGAAAACTTCAACACTTTGTCCCAAGATTTTTCATCTTACCATAATTTTTCACCATTGATTTTCCAAACCTCATCTATCACCGTTCATTTTATTTAATCAATACAAACAATACTCACACAACTTGCACAATACCGATTTATTACCCCCAATAAGTTTCTTCAATTTAAAATATGAAATTTCAAAAACACATAGTAATAAGGAGTGTTATTTTGTTGTTTTTTTTATTTTTTTATTTTATTGTTATATATCATGTATCTTTCTTTTATGCTTTGTTCTTTAAACTTATCAATAACAATGACTCCTTATACTTGCTTTCTCTTTTAATCAATTTGTTTTATCCAAAAAAAAATATTACAAAATTATAATTTTATTAAAAAAAATCCTTCTATTTATCATTTTCATATTTCAAATCCATAAATTTATAATTAAAAATGAATTATGAATTTTGATATAAAAACATAAAGATTAGACATAATCTTTATTTTTTATTCTTTCGATCATGTTGTATTATTATTATAATAATAAAATATTTTTATTAACTTTTTTTTTACAAAACAAAAAATAAAATATCAAAACCTTTACTTGAAATAATAAAAAACTCAAATATTTATTCCCGGAAAAACACATAACCAAAAATTATTTTCAAATTAGCACAAAGTAAAATACAAAATTAAATCTTGTGCATCACATAAACCAACTTTCTAGTATATTGAATATTGATATAATCATGCTGATCAAGAAACCCACTCATCACACCTGTGTGATACACTTTTTCTATGCATAATGCATGGTTATCCCAAGCCAGAATTCACGACTCCTTTAACAATAGATCATGGTCCTAAGAAAAAAATTAATAAAATGCCTCCTTCGTTTTAGTTGAGTGTCCCAACACAGAGTTTGCTACTTAGGTATTGAATAACGCATCTAACTCCTCCATTCCTTTTTTGAACTGGAGGGGATCAAACAAATTGAGCTGTTCATATAAACTCAAATTCATCAACAAATATATTTAATTTCTTTACATATAAGATAGCATACTTGCGATTTCGGGAAAAAAAAAATAGTCGCAAACTAATTTTTATAGGTAAAGTTTTTGATTGGCAGAGGGGTAGAGGGGAATTATGCAACGCTCAAAGATTGAACCCAAATACTTTTATTTTATGTGTCCTTGTTCTATCAATTAAATTATCTACTATTGCGTCAAAAGTGATTAAAAAAACTATATTTTTTGAAGTGACAAGAGAATAGAGAAATAAGGGAGAAAGAAGTAGGAAAAAAATTATAAGGAGAAAATTAATGAATAGTTAGATTTTTTAGTTATTTAATATATAAGAGAAGATGCGAAGAAATAGAGGAGAGAGAAAAATCAAGTTTTCCAAGGGACAAGAGAAACTTTTGCTGAAAAAATTACAAAAAAGAGTGCATGTCATTTTATGAATGCATGGGACCTTAACATTGCAATTTTCGGTCATGAAGTTAAAAAATATGAGGAAATGATAGAGGTTGGAATCAAACTTAGGGTCCTTGAGTAGTTTAAAATGCAACATACCACTATGCTAGAATATATTTATTTGTTCTAAGTGTAATGTTTTAAGTATAAATATCAATAAAATGTGTTGCACCCCCTAACATTTTTTTCAAGCTCCGCCACTGATGTATTGGAAATCTAAGTAATGATTGCATTTCTTAAAGGATGTGTTTTGTTTGAAATAGGACAGATAAATAAGAACGGAAGGAGTAACATATAAGTAGAGAGGCTCACTATAAATCAATTATGAAATAGTCAAATATTAAATATGGATACATTTTAAATATTCTAATATTATTTTTATACAAATCAAGAGCCTAACATTATAAAAATGTTTAATTTGGTTGAAAATAATTTGAGGATTGCTTCAGTACCCTTTAAAAAAATGATTGCTATATCCTTTTTAAGTAACCCAATAAAAAATGATATATATGCTTTGATGTTACATAAATGACATACAAATCAGGCACAAATACAAATTATAAATTTATGACTAAGTTCTTAAGTTATTTATAAAAACAAGCACCCCTGCATTTTCAGATTCGGAGCATGCAACTAAAGATTCCAACGCACAAATTGATATCGCATTGGGTCAGCTGTGCAAAGTCTTAAGTGATTGCAAGGCTTGTTCTTGCAGCAAAAGTAATGGCTATATATGTTGTTATTGCTACAGTGGTAGATGTGGTTTTGGGAAGAAGGAAGGAAAACATTCAAAGTCCTATGCTCCTTGGCAACGCAGTTCCTATTCCGATCTTTAGGATATGTCATCAAATGTCATAATTGGCTTTATAAATGGAAATAAATTAAGATTTATGCATGCATGATTATGCCCATTTATGCCAACAAGTTTATTATACCAACGAAGCCCAGTACAGTTGGTAGATAGCTGGGTTCCTTAAGCATGATGTCAGGGGTTTGATCCCTGCCGTGGGCATGGAAAAGACTTTGTTGGTAGAGGCAAAACCCACTTCGGTGATCTCTATGCCTCGGAAGGGATTAATCTTCGGCTGTCGGCTGGGGGATACCCTTGGTGTACAACAAAAAAAAAACAAGTTTATTATTGTTACACCGCTCAATGTCATCCTTAATACTCTCTCCGTTTTATTGAGTTTGGCCTTTTAGCCTATTTTTCTTGTTTTACAATGTTTGGCCTTTTACATTTTCAATACACAAACATATGTTTTTTTTTTCCAATTTTAACCTTTCATTCAATAATTTATCTTACTCCTCATTAATTCTACTTTTATCGTCTCTCTCGTCTCTAAACCACTATACATTAATTAATGAACACAGTAATAAAAATTAAATACTACTACAATTTTCAATAAGGATTAAATAGGGACATTTTAGACAAACCATACATAATACTTACAATAATTAACACTTTCTTAATCTATGTGCTCAAATCTAAAAGGCCAAACTCATGAAATGGAGGTAGTATATGAACACATGAGTGAGTGATGGTTTTGATGAACGGGTGTGAGTAGCATTGGCATAAGAAAAAAGCCTTCCTCTTTAGTTTCTTGCCTTCTCCTTTTCGGTTCAAGCTTCCTCCATCATCATCCAGGTAAACTCTTGTTCCCTTTTAAATGGATAACCCTTCTCTTTCTCTTTCTGTTATTTATCCTTCTCAAACCTCTTCTTCTTCATCCACCTCTTCTTCTCCTTCAAAAAGCTTAACTACTGATACCAGAACCTCCATTAACCAAGTCCCTGGCTTAGGAAGTTCTTCAATTTCTACCTCTGAAATTTTTTTAGAGGGACTTGCTAAGAAATGGGTAGTAAAAGATTATTTCGAGGTTGAAGTAGTCAATAAGTCATCTTTGTCTCCTAACCTTTCCTACCTTTCTCAGGAATCATTAATGGGGAAGAAGAGATCGGAGACTAATCTTGAGGAGTTTATTAAACCTGACAATATTGCTGGATATGAGAGGGTAGATTTAGATGCATTAGGTAGGCCCTCCGTTTTTGTGGACCCGGATAAACTTCGCCATTATCATCTTCAGCAAACTTGGTGAGGAACGGTGTTGCCCCCAACTTTTATTCAGTGGAGACTCCTGGTCCAAATGATCGAATTTGTACAGTTGGTCCTCCTAATGAAAATTTCTTTTTTATGTATACCGTTATTTTTTATGTTTGTGGTGCCCGGATTCCTTTTACTGACTTTGAAAATCAAGTGCTAACCCATTTAGAGCTTGCTCCTTCCCAACTACATCCAAATGCTTGGTGTTATATGAAAGCTTTCCAACTGTTCTGCTTCCATTTCAACCTTCAATGCACAACTCCTGTGTTCTTTTCCTTTTTTGGCCCTTTTTAGTCTAGCAAGGTAAAAGGAAAGTGGGCTTGGGTGACACTCAAGTCTCGTACTGGAAGAAAAGTTTTCGAATCCTATTCTGAAACATGGAAGGATTTTAAGGATAAGTACTTTAAAATAACAGGAGCAGCCAACACATGGCCCTTCTTTTTTGACCACGGGGGTAATCCATACTTTCCACTCTTTTGGTCCCCTCGAAATTCCCTCATTCCAGCTAGGCGATTTGCTATATCGGATAACCGGTTAACCGACGCGGAAAGGTCCACTGTTTCTTTCCTTCTTGGATTTTATGACCGTTTTGGCTGGATAAGCACAAAAGCTATTGTGGATTCCAAACCTTTTGACCTACAACAGACTTTTGGTAGGAGACTTTATATTGTTTTAATTTGTTATAAAGCTTTATATCGTATACTTTTCTTCTTATTAACTTTTAACACACTTTCTTTGTGCAGCAAAAATGGCATCTTCCTCCGACTTAGTTGTTGCCGCTGCCACACTTTGAAATGCTCCCCGCAAGTTCCATCCACGGAAAAGCAAGGCTTCAGTCTCTAGGCCTCCTCACTCTCCGATGATTGTGGAGGATACTGATGTTGCCAATGCCGGCATGCCCAAGAGGAGGAGGAATGCCAATTCCTCTCTACCAGATTTCAACAGTGCTGAACAATTTTCTCACTTTGATGCTGGGAGTTCGGCCATCCCACAAGGTGGTAGTTCCTCCATTTAGGATGAAGACCTGAGTGAAGGTTTCAGCAAGATGCTCCTCACAGATACCGCCTCTCAGCGTTTGGGGATCATGTCTCATAGGGAATTTGTTGGTTTGTTGAAGTCCCTTAAAAGAGAACAACTGAAATCTGCCTCAACCATTCAATTTCTAGAGGAGAATGCTGAGAAAGTCCTCTTTGCTGGACAAGATGCTGTCAACCTCGCTGATTATGTTAAAAGAGAGGCTGAATTGGTCCGGCAGTTGGCTTCGGAAACCACTAAGCTGAACAAAGCCAAGCAAGAATTATCTCAGGCTGAGGAGGAATACACCAGGAGGCTGAACTCCAAGATTACTGAAATGAATGAGGCTAATGATGCAACACTCACCACTTTGAGGAATGCTTTGAGAGATATAGAATCAAGAAGGGACTTGTACAAAGGGAAATAGATTGATTCCGTTCAATCTTCCTTCATGAATGATGTTGAACAAGCCAACTTTTTGAACCCAAACTTCTCAGAAAAGGGTATGCATTTCCTACATAGAGTTGAGGATGGAGTATTGTATAGCTATCTCCCGGATGGCAGCAAAGTGCCAGTTGACTTTTTGGACGAACTTTGTCCTGATCGCTTGGTTGCTGTTGGAGATACTAGCAAGTATACTAGATCACAAGTAATAAAGAGTAAGTAAATTATCGTTCCACTGGGGATTGTGAGTTGTTTCCTACTAATTCTCACCAAAAGGTAATTAAAATAGAAATCTATAAACTTTTTATTTTTTATTAAACAAACAATTAAAAATATACTAATTAAAATAGGGTTTGTGAGACAAATAGAGAAAGGCGTTAGGAACTAGTTTCATTGCAAGACTTATTTACTACTTATGTATATCTATTTTTTATTAAACCCACGACATCCCAGAGGTAATAAAAACCAGATGTCTCTGTGAATTTATGTTTCTTATTCAATATGAGACCCTCAGATGTCTCTTGTTGGATTTGACATATGAATAACCACAATTAAGCACACTGGAATATTAAAGTCATATAAGCCCTAGATGTATGTCTACAAACTAGGTGGTTATTATGTTTGGAAGAACGACCTATTCTAACCCTCAGATGGTTACGTTGGATTAGAGTTTCTAGACAAAACATAAAGTGACCAACTTCATGAATTGGAATTTAAAACACAACCAAACAATAGGTTTTGAATGAAAAACATCAATTCATAAATAAATAAACTCATCAATACAAATCCACATGTTCCTAACTACAAAGGGTTTAGTTACATAATACAAAAGAATAAATTATAAGAAACAGAATAAGATACCCTATCATAGAAAATAAGGATTACCTAAACTCTTCTCCTTGAATGAATGCACAAGTTATGTAAGCTCCCTCTTTCTCTAAAAGCTTCCTAAACCTAATGCTAAGACTTAGAATATATAGAAAAGGCTAATTCTAAAACTAATCTATCATAATCCTCAAAAGTGAAATAGATAAGCCCAACTCGTAGGTCCATCAGGCATCACGCGCCTAGGCGCAACTATCCCCATGCCTAGGCGTGGCTTTAAATCTCCTCAGCTCCTCTTCGTACGCACCAGTCGCGCCTGGGCGCAGCTTACCACACGCCTAGGCGTGGCACTTACTGAATTTGGCTGAGTTTTTCTCCAATAAAATCTGACTTTTTTCACCCCAACTCTTACATTTAAACCCCAAAAGTGGGCAACATTTAAGCACATCATTTCTCTCCATTCTAGATCCAATCTTCAGGTCTTCAAAACTCCTTTCCATTACAAAACATAAATCAACAATTAAAAGCTCCAAATACCTGAAATCAAACCCAAAACGGATCAAAACGTTCAAGGATTCTATATTACCTAACTTAACTAAAAACATAACAAAAACCTATTATTTACTCAAGAAACAAACCAAATCCATAGTAAAAGAGAGTTAATTAATGCTCAAAAACACTATATATCACACTCTTATCACTCCCCCAAATTTAGCATTTTGCATGTCCCAGACGAAAGTAAAGTAAAGATTCCAGAACACAACACCTTTTCTTAAATCATATATACACACCTAACCTAAAACATCAGACTCATGACTCTTACACCTTTCTTCTCAAGCAATAACTTCCATTAAAAACTGGTTAAAGAAACAAACTCCAAAAGAACCAGGAAGTAGTGAACACTCTCAACCTCTCTGTGTATATCTCTCATGTGTATCAAGGGTTATATCAATTGCACTCAAAATTTCATCTAATCACAACGTGTTACCATATGTTTGACCATAGACCCAAATCTCCACTGAAATTATTGAATACATGCAAAAATCAGAAGGTCTTATTTTTGGTTGTAATGAGGCCATGGCTAAAAGTGTAAGGTGGGATAAAAGAAAGAAAGGATAAAACTTAGGGCTAAAATGCAAAAAAATTTCCCTCAAAAATCATGAATGAGCAATGAATACAATTAAGACTCACACTCACATCAAGACATTTTATTCTTCTTTACTTTTCACAATTTTTCCTTATATTCTCTTCCTTTACACATATATTTCTTTTTCAATTTCTTTTTCACTTGGAAGAGAAATAGAACTCAATAACACTTTTCACCAATTTTTCACTTTCTTGAGTCATTCCTCTCAATTGTTCATTCAAAATTCTCAAGTACTCACAAAAATATTACAATAGATGCAGGGTACCAAAGAAAAATCATAAGATCTCATAAGGCTCAAAATGGGCAACTAAAGGAATATATAATCAATTCAAATCATCTGAAAGCCACAAAAACACAATCCTAAGTGCCATAATAATCTTAATGCATGCAAACAATTATCAATCTCAAAATGGTCACCGGTCAAGTTCTAGAACACAAAGCCAAAGTGAACACACTCATGAAAGAAATAGGGGTCTCAATCACAATATAATCAATATAAATCATATACCCCTGAATATATAGGCTCAAAAACTCACAGGCTAAACAGTCAGTTCACTAATAACTCATTCCAAAACTGTTAATCAAAATAACCAGTTTTCAACAAAAATTACAACTCAATCCAATCAGTGTTGCGCGCTAAAGTCAATGAATCCATGCCTAGATCAAGTATAACATATGAAACTAAGAACGTTCACTAGTTTTATGTCTGGAATAATCATCTACCGTTACACCAAGACACAAACCAACACAAAAATATGAGGAAATAATTCAAGTCTGAAAAATCAATTTTTATTTTGTCTCCTCCCCCAAACTTAGAGGTTGGCTTGTCCTCAAGAAAACAAATATAGCCTAAACTACAAAATAAGAAGAAAAAGGTCCAGAATCACTTCCCTATCACATCTGCTGCAAAATCAACACCAAGGAAGGTTGATGCTTCCTCAAACTTATGTACCTGCAGGCCAATGGACTGGGTACTTTCCTCTCACAAAAGCACCTCCCAGGGGGATATCATCAACTCCCCCTGCTACAATGTACAATATACTAGATAGCAGAAGCAATAATTAAGCAATACCAGTAAAATCACACACACATGCGAATAAAGAAAAGAAAAATCCTAGAAACAAACTGTTTTTACATCATAATGGTTTACGTCAAAAACAAATAAAAATAGCAAAGTCTGAAAAAATGAAAAATGAAATACAGTGGTCCCAATAACAAAGTCCATAAAAACATCAGCACTAAGCACTCCACACCACTACTCATCCTTCTCCTCCTCTGATGCATCCAATAATCCAAAATCCTCCTGCGTGTACGTAGGCACATCAAAGGAGTAACCATGATACTGGCTCCAGCTCCGCATAAAGTCATGAACTGCCTGGTTCCTCCTCACCTCACGGCGAGAGAACTCAGCAGCTCGTAACTGCCTCCTCAAATCCTATCCTGTGCATCCTGCACCCTATCAATCTCAGTGAGGATATGCGACTGTTGTTGTTGGTCTAATATATGATGCTTCTGAGCATTAATTAACTCCACTTTACTATTGATTTGGTTTGTTGCTTGAGTAAATAATAGGTTTTTGTTATGTTTTTAGGAAAGTTAGGTAATTTAGAATCCTTGAACATTTTGATCCGTTTTGGGTTTGATTTCAGGAATTTGAAGTTTTATTTGATGATTTGTGCTTTGGAATGGAAAGGAGCTTTGAAAACCTGAAGATTGGAGCTAGAATGGATTGAAATGGTGTTCTTAATTGTTTCCCACGATTGGGGTTTAAATGTCAAGATCTAGGGTGCAAAAAGCCAGAATTTAATGAAGAAAAACTCAGCCAATTCAGAGGTTGTCACGCCCAGGCACGACCTGTGCGTACAAGAAGAGAAGATCAGAGTTTGATCCCACGCCTGGGCGCGAAGTGCCTGCGTGAGTGCTATGAATTGGGCCTATCTATATTGAAGATTTCAAGGATTCTGATAGATTTATCTTCTAGATTTATTTTAGATTTATTCAAGATTAATTATTCTAGATTTATTTAAGATTTATTTATAGATAGATTTATTTAGAGATAGATTTATTTTAGATTTATTTTAGGTTTAGCTTTGTCTATATATATTAGGATTTAGCATTAGGTTTAGGTAGCAATTCAGATACAATAGAAAATATTGAAAGCAATTAGGATTAGAGAAGAGAGGTTAGAAACATATCATAGAGAGCAAGGAGGCAAGACAAGGATTGAAGATCAACATCGGAGGGATCCAATTGAAGGTTTGAAGATCTCTTGGGGTAAATTCATTATTGTCTATGATTATGAGTTCTTCCCTTAATTCTTGTATTTCTTCTCCCATTATGTGTAACTAAACCTTGTTAGGAATATGGTGTAATTGTATGGATGCTGGGATAGTTATTTGAATTATGTTTTCTGTTTTTCCTTCAAATTTATTGTTTGGTTGTGTTTTAATTACAATTCATGAAAGTAGCTAATTTATGTTTTGCTTTGAATCTTGTAACAGCCCAGCCCCAGCCAACCGTACGGTACTGGGCACTGGGGCCCAGCGTACCGCCACATGGATATTGTCCGCTTTGGGCATCCTTCACCCTCACGGTTTTGCTCTTGGTCTCACACTAACAGTGAGCCCCAAAACGCGTCCACGTGAGGTAAGGTATCCACACACTATATAAGGCATGCTTCGTTCTCCTTACCAGCCGATGTGGGACTAAGGCTTCACCTTACATCCACCCCGCCTTGGAGGCCCAACGTCCCCGTTTTCACACCGACCCAGCCCTGGCTCTGATACCAAATGTAACAGCCCAGCCCCAGCCAGCCGTACGGTACTGGGCACTGGGGCCCAGCGTACCACCACGTGGATATTGTCCGCTTTGGGCATCCTTCACCCTCACGGTTTTGCTCTTGGTCTCACACTAACAGTGAGCCCCAAAACGCGTCCACGTGAGGTAAGGTATCCACACCCTATATAAGGCATGCTTCGTTCTCCTTTCCAGCCGATGTGGGACTAAGGCTTCACCTTACAAATCTCTAATCCAACAAGAGGGATCTGAGGGTTATAATAGGTCATTCTTCCAAATATTATAACCGCCTAGTGTGTAGGGATACAACTAGGGCTTATATGACTTATATATTCCAGTGTGCTTAATTAATGGTTATTCGTATGTCAAAATCACTCAAGGGATTGAGGGTTCTCATATGAATAAGAAACGTAAATTCACAGAGGGTTCTGGTTTTTACTACCTCTGGGATGTCGTGGATTTAGGGAAAAAAAAATAAAATTCATAATTAGTAACTTAGGTTCTGCAATGAAACCATGTTCCTAACCTTTTCCAAAATTGTTCTAAATATTCTTTATTTTCTGTTTTGTCTCATTCTACCTTTTCTACATTCTTTTCTCAACATCTAAACAAAACTCAAGTTTCTCGTGGTAATTACTATTTGCCTTAGAATTATTAGAAACAATTTGCAATCCCCGAGTATAACGATAATTTTACTTACTCTGTATTACTTTTGACCCCGGTATACTTGCCGATAGTCCAACGACTGTCCACCCTTCAGATCCTCCTGCTCCAGCAGAATCTACTGCATCATCCTCATCATCTCATCCATACCACCCTGCTGCGAAGCCGGTGGACAGACGGACCTGCTCCCAAATCTGGCACTGGTGGTGGTGGAAACTGCTGTGGCTGGGCCTGTGGTGGTGGTGGTGCTGCAACTCTCCGTTCCCAAGCGGCTTTCCGAGTCAGCTCCATGTAACTGTCCCAAGTCGACCCCAACATCTGCGGATGTTAGAATTATTGATAGGATTGACAGCCGTCACCCAAGAGGGGGGGTGAATTGGGTGTTTACGAAAATATTGGAAAATATCCTCTTTAAAACGTTTTCAACAAATTTAAAGAGATTTTGCAGTGGAAAACAATTATAACGATGAAAACGATTGCGCAGAAGCGAATAATATAAATACTATTATGAAAACTAATATGCGCGGATACGAATTAAAACAAGAACAACAAAAACCGTTACCACGCTTATTATTTTAAAACCCTTTTAAAATAGATTATTATGAAAATAATCGCTTTGATGCAAGAAGGATAATAACAACAGAAAATAAAGAGATAAGGGATAGAAGAGATTGCACAATAGATTTTATCCTGGTTCGGCAAACCCGGCCTACATCCAGTCCCCAAGCGACCCGCTTGAGCTTTTCACTAAACCAAAGACGCCTCGCGTCCCCAAGTACAACCAGAGCGCCTCGCAAGCTACTAGGAACCTCCTTTCGCTAGGGACCTCGATAAACCACTAGAAAGACCCTTCCTAGATTTTTCCAGATAGCCTAACTACTAGGTGACCCACCGTTCGTCTAGCACTACCCAACACAACAGGGTTCCTCAACCTACAACCACGAACGCAGCACGTCCGCACTAGGAGATTCACTCCCTAGTCACTATGGGTTACACACCCCTTACAACACTGGTTAAGGTATGATTGATTGGGTACATGTTGGGATTCTGGCAAGTATACCAGATCGTGCAAGTAATATAATGATAAATAGAGTATCGTTCCCAACGAGGACTAAAATCGATTAAAACAATTCTCACCTAAATGTAGTTATTAAATGAAATTCAAAGGACGATTCAATTGACTTGCACACTTTTAAACTAAATTAAATTGTAAAATAAAAACGCAAATTAAAAGTAGTTGTGAAAAGGTTTGGGAAAACTTGGGTACATGTTTCATTGTAGGTTCCACTAGCAATTGTTAACAAATCAATGAATTTCCTAAGTATTGAACCAATTTTGCAAGGTAAAAGCCGCCTAATTCCTTAGATCAACTTTGTTTCTTAGTAATTTAATCTCTCTTAATTCCTTAAGTAGAGCCTTAAATCCTAATCTAACAATTATTGTTCAAGCAAAATTATCAAATAGTTACCCAATTCATAGACATAAATATATCCCTATGAAATTGAATTGTTTGATTAAAGGTCTAAATCCTAATTCAATATTCCTATTCAATTAGAATTACCAAATCATAAACGACGTCAAATTCATGATAAACAATAAAAACATAATCAAACACAATACTTAATGGAAAAACATCAATTCATTAAACAAAAACTATATAGGTTCCATACAAATCCACATGTTCCCAAAACGGAGTTTAGTTACACATAATTAGAGAAGAATAAAGAAGAATAATGAAAATCATAATGAGAGACATGGAATTACCCCAATCTCCAATCACAAAGTGCAATCCTTCAACTTGCCTCCAAAAGCTCTCTCACTATGCCTCTCTCTAAAAACGTGATAACTAACTCAGAAAAACCTAAAAATCCCTATTAAAAACGTTTAGAAACAAAATCCCTATCTAATTCTGAAAAGATAAATTTATTATCTGCAATTTAACGCCGCGCGCTTGAGCGTACGGATTCGCGCTTGAGCGCGCCTCTTCATTCTGCACACGAATTGAATATTTGACCCCTTTTTAGATGACTGACCCCACGCACACTTGAGCGCGCTCTTCCTTGCGCTTGAGCGTGCATCTACCTGAGAGAATTAGCAATTTGCACCCCAATTATTAACATGCTAACCACACGCGCTTGAGCGCATGTAACCCGCGCTTGGGCGCACGTATGCTGAATTCACCATTTTGTCCTTCTTTGCTCCAATTTCATAGTTTCAAGATTTGTTTCTTGTTTTCTTCAGCTCCAATTCATCAAATTATTGCTCCAAAACCTGAAATTAAGACCAAAAAGGTACAAAATCCTAAAGGATCTCATTCCAAATCGTTAATAGATAAAAAATCAATCTTTTCCTACAATTACTTGAGAAACAAGCCAAAATCACTAAGAAAGAGGGTAAATTATCATCCAAAAACATCATTTATTGAGCCCAAATCACTCTCCCAAACTTAGCATTTTGCATGTCCCAGGCAAAAGTAAAACAAAAATTCACAGCATAAGATTCTCCCCCCCCCCCCAAGATATAGCAACCTAACCATAACTTCCAACTCATCTACCCAAGATGCTTCTCTTCACTAGCAAATCACCTCAATGAAAACTAGTTGAAAAACAAACTCAAAGTGAGCAAAAGATCAACATCTATCATGTGTATGGGTAATATTTATCAATTCACTCAAGTTCAAATCAATGAAAGTATGTTACCATAAGCTTGACTATAGATCTATATCTCCACTGAATTTATCGACAACATGCACAAATCATAAGGTCTTTATTCGGTTGTAATGGGGCCATGGCTAAAAGTGATAGGTTGGATAAAGAATAAAAGGATAAACAAAGGGCTTAATCAATGAAATCACAACACTTCCCTTTTAAATTATGAAATGAGCAATGTATTAAGTACACAATCACAACTCAATTCACTTAATTTTTCCTTTTCTTTCTTTTCCTTTTTCTATTTCTATTCTCTTCTTCTTTTCATATTTTTTTAAGCACATTTTTTTTAGAAGAGAAATAGAAACATCAAATTTTTAGCACTTACACTTTCACCAATTTCTAACATTCCACTTAATTGCTCATTCACAATTTCAAAGGTACTTCTCAAAATATTCAATTCATGTAGGTTACCAAAGAAAATCACTAAATTTCAAAGGGTCAAAATGGGCAACTAAGGAATCATTATGTCTCAAAGATTATTGAAGGCCACAAAAAAAACCACAAACCTAAGTGCCTTAATCATGTTCATGCATGCAATCAATTGTCAATTTTGAAAAGGTCACAAGTCAAGTTCTGGAACAAACAATCAAAGCGAACAACACTCATGAAAGAAATAGGAGTTTCATCACAATATTCATTAAGCATTACTCCTTCAAGTGTGTAGGCTCAAATCTCACTGGTTAAGGTCAATTCACTAATCAATCATTCACAACAAGTTTGCCAAACAACTAATTTTCAAAAAATTTCAAAGCTAAATCCAATTAGTATCTGGGTAAAACAAGTCGGAAATCACAATCAAGCATTTACACCTATCAAGGGAACAAATCTAACACCTAGAATTAGTGCCTACTCATGCCAGGACACAAACCAACACAAAACCAGGGGAGAAATCAAGTTCAAAATTTTTATTTTGTTACCCTCCCCCAAACATAGAATGTGGCTTGTCCTCAAGCAAACAAATCGAATCCGCTACAAAATAAAAATTAAAACAAGGGAAAAATAGAAAACTTCCCTCACGTTCAATTGGTCCCTGTAAAGAACATGAGAGGAAACTCCCCCAAACTTATTCACCTGCATAACACAATATCTCATGGTGCAAGGGGCATCACATATATCACAGTTAAACAGCACAATGATAATGACCGAATAATGAGGACAATTAAACCATAAAAAAACTAACAAATCTTTTTGGAGGTACAAGTCCATAAGCATCAACAACAATACCAAATCACATGTCCAGTGCCACAAAAACTAAAACCAACCGCCAACTCCAATAGAAACCACCCCATAAACCCCTAAATCACAATCCCGCTCCACCATCCGGCACATCATCAGAGGAAGAGGAGTCCAACATCCGCATCTCCTCATCCGTGTATGGTGGAAGATGAAATGGGACACCCACCTGCTCACCCATCTGTCGCTGATGCGCATCCCTCTCCTGGTTCTGTTGCTGCTCCATCTGAAAATACCTAGTATGTCGGTCCTGAACGCGCATCTGGCGTGCCATCATTCTCGACATATCAGCCATCACCCCCTCCAGGGGTGCATGAGCAGCAGGGTCAGCAACCTGTGGAGCAGCAGCCGGCTCTCCTTGGCCTTCTTCTTAACGAGCTATCTTCTCATTAAAGAAACCGCAATTGGTGGTTGAAACAACTAAGGAACCCTAAGAACACACCTAGAAGGGGGGGGGGGGGTTGAATAGGTGTAAAAGAAACCTTGAAAGATTTTCGAACGAAACAAATCGAAATAATCAAAACAAATGATTTTTGCGAAATCTACAGCTCTTAATCGATTAAACTGAAATTTAATCGATTAACCTGCAATTTACTCGAGTATTAATCGATTAAACCTGAAAGTTCAAAAGTCCTTAATCGATTAAACGAACACTTAATCGATTAAAACTATCAGAAACTGAAAAATCACTTTTTCAATCGAATACGAAAATCAATCAATCAACACGTATGATCAGAGATTCAGCAGAAACAATTAACACCTATATTCTTATTGATTACCCTAGTTATGAAAATGATTTTCCCTTTATCAATTTGAACAATAAAGATTCAATTCAATCAATTATGAAAATCAATCTTTCTCTAGGTTTTCAACCAAGAACACAATTAAAGACTTGAATGTAAAGAGTTAAGGGTTTAGAGATACGACACAGTGATTTATCCTTGTTCACTTTCATCCTCTTGAAAGCTACATCCAGTCCCTTCTTCAACCAAGAGAGATTCTTCACTATGAGGAATTAGAGTTGTCAAATTACAAGTAAATGCCTCACAAGACTCCCTTCTTGCTAGCCTACAAGAGATACCACACCCTTGCCTTGTAATCCTATTGATCTTCTCTCTAATCTAACCTTTACCCCTTGTTGATAATCGACACAACAAGTCTTCAATTGCTTGATGATAATCCACACACCAAGTCTTCACTTTGCTTGATTCACAACCAAGATTTTCTTCTTCTCCAATGAGATTTGCTTGATGATAATCGACACACCAAGTCTTCTTTGTTTGTTGTAGTTGGCTTGCCTTCTTGCAAAGATTACAACACAATAGAAAACACAATAACACTCCTATGAATCTCAATCAATAGCTATGACAATTCACAATAAGAGATTCAAAGGTTCTTGATCAAAGAATATGAAAATATGAAAGCTTTGATCTTTGAAATTGAGAGAGAATAGAATGGCTTGATTCTTGTAAAATTGATTATGAAAGTGTTCTCATTAATCACAAAGATTAGGAATAGGTCTATATAGAATACCCAAAAGTTGTAGCACTTAAAAACTGATTTTGAGAAGTGAAAATCGTATTTTAAAAAAAACCAGTTCGGCAGTGTTTAATCGATTAAATCTTTACTTAATCGAGTACTAATCGATTAAATATGTTCTTAATCGATTAAACATGTCTGATACTTGTTTAAAACTTGTTTTCTCAAAACTAAACCTTTCCTTTAAAACCTTTAAGCCACCTATTGATTCTAGGTTAAGTGAAAACTCAAATTATGATTTAATCATGACTATGAAAGAGATTCACTACCCTCTAAATAAACTACCCAAATAAAAGACCTAATAAGCTTGAGAGACAAAAGATAAAATAATTACAATTACACTCGAACTAAGTCTTCATGAGCTTGTTTTCTCTCTTCTTCATTTGATGTTTGTTGTTGCTTGTTGAACTTGAACTTGATCAACACATGATAGCTTGTTCAAAACACTTTGTCATTATCAAAACATTCATCATGGAACTTACAATCTCCCTGATGAGCATTTTATTTCCCATTTTTCCTTGCATTATTTTACTCCTATTATTGATACTTGTTGCCTATTTGACATTGTTTAGCTTGATTTAGTGATTTAGAGTTTATTGGACTAATATTCTGAATATTGTTTAATTTGGGATTATTTAGCCTAATTAATTCTATTTCTATTTTCAGGTCATATTTGGCACAAGGGCTTTTTGGACATTTTGGGAATGAAGATTTAATGTTGGAAGAGAAGATATATGATGAAGTGAAGATTGTAATCTATCTTTAGGATTAGTTGAGATTTAGTTATATCTTTTAAGATTTAGATTTTATCTATAAGATATTTTTAGATTTAATTTAGAGATAAGCTTTCCTTAGGATTTGGGCCCATGATTTAGGCCCGTTTTGTGATTTAAAAAGCCAAATTCGTGTAAACCCTTGGAGAGACCTTCCATTCACGTTTTTTTACATTCTCTCTCATAGAGAAGGCTTAGTTTTGCTCTCCAAGCTTGTGGTGGCTGCTAGGGTTTCTCTCTCTTCTCTTTTCTACACGTTTTTGGTATTTTTCTTCATGGAAGGCTAAACTCTTAGGTTAAATCCCTTTGGTAATGTATCATATACTCTTGAGGTTTTGTTCTTAATGCTATTTCGTTTTTATTCACTGTTTTCATGCTTATTGATATGTTATGGTTCGCTTAGTTCCATTGTATAGAGATAATCCATGTGTATGAATGCTTAATTTATGCAAACTCGTAAAAACTCCATGCTTTGGCTTTTAATGCTTAATTAGAGGTTTGGGTTTTGGGGTGAGAATTGAATTTTCGCTTAGTATTTAATTCTCACGAGTTGGACAGTGAAGAGGAAAGAAATTGATCTTTTGTGACCGATGATAGAGTTGTGAACGCGAGCCAAAGGGGTTTATCCGCTTTTCCTTATCTGTTTCTTCGTTTTGATTTAATTCTGTTTTGATTTCAATTATTCAATATTCAATACAAAAAAAACCCCCCTGTTTTCTATGCATACTATGTGTTCGACCTTTTGCTTGATAAGATATTCCTTGGGAGATGACCTAGGAGTCACTTCCTAGTACTATACTTAAACTGTTTTTATTTGTATCGGGTACGGCCTCGATCAAATTTGGCGCCGTTGCCGGGGAATATCGGTTCTTGCCAAAGGTCATTAGTAGTTAGTTAGTGTCGTAGTTAGTATAGTTATTATAGTGTGTCGTGTCTGATTTAGGGTCTAGTAGTCAATTCTGATAACCGGTTGAAGTTGCACTGTTTGCTGTTTTGCTATTTTGTTGCAATTAGTGTATTTGATTGATTCTGTGGTTGCTAGTTCACATAGTTGTGGGTGGAATTTTTGCACGAAAATTTATATCCACACTACTTTTATCATATAAAAAGGTTTTGAGGCACCACGATCACTCAGATCATCACTGGTTGTGAGTTCCAGAAAAATTTTCCAAGTTTTAGCAGCACTTTCTTCAAATCATCGCAACTTTTGACCCGTAACTCGGAATTTGACGAATTTTATATCAAATCGAAGGGAATTTTCTGAATAATCTGATTTTTCTCACTTCGTCAGAAAACTCCTTCGTCTGGATCCTGAAAAAGCCGTTTTACTATTTCTTTTTTATTTTACAAGTTTTATTTTCTTAGTTTTTGGTCTCTGATTTAATTGTTTGACTAGGTTCCCTTTTGAATTTTGTCCTCAAACTTTTTGTGGTATGTTTTAATGATTTTAGGGTGCTGAAAAAAATAAAGGAAAAAATTTTAAAAAATAAAAAAATTTTGTTGCCTATTTTGGTCATGTATATTAGTGACAGTTTGCTATGATACATGGTGTTCTGTTCAGTACATGACTAGGGGCAACCCAAGCTACTTGCATCCATATAACCCTGAAATTGATAGAACTTATCACAGACTAGTTAGACAAAATAGGAACCAGTCCATAGGTAGTGAGTCTATTGAGTCTTTACATAGTGAGTCTGCTTTTTTTTTCTTCTATTCCTATAAATTCTGATTCTTATTCTCATTATTCTGAAAATATGGCTCAACCTCCACCACGTGAGAGGACATTGAGGGAGCTGGCTGCACCTGATTTCACTATTGAAGATTTGTGCATCCAGTATCCCGATGACCCGTATGAGCTAAGGTCTGGACTAATTCATTTGTTGCCCAAGTTTAATGGTCTTGCAGGTGAGGATCCTCATAAACATCTCAAGCAGTTCCATATTGTCTGTGCTACTATGAAACCACATGATGTGCAAGAGGATCATGTTTGTCTTAAGGCATTCCCACACTCCCTAGAGGGGCTAGCCAAGGATTGGTTGTACGATCTGGCCCCTGGTTCTATCACAGTCTGGGATGACCTGAAGAGGGCATTTTTGGAGAAATTCTTCCCTGCATGCAGAACAACAGCAATCCGAAAGGATATATCAGGCATCAGGCAACAAAGTGGAGAAAGTCTCTACGAGTATTGGGAGAGATTCAAGAGACTGTGTGCGAGCTGCCCCCACCATCAGATCTCAGAGCAGTTGCTTATTCAATATTTCTATGAAGGTCTCAACCTCATGGAGAGAAACATGCTTGATGCTGCAAGTGGTGGTGCCCTAGGAGACATGACACCTTTAGAAGCCAGAGTCAAGATTGAGAAGATGGCTTCCAATTGTCAACAATTCCATGCAAGGGGCAACAGCGATGCAATCATAGTGAGAGGAGTGAATGATGTTGGCACAAGTTCTGGTAAGGTTGAGAAGCTTGAACAGAAGATAGATTCACTTACAACTTTGGTCACTCAATTGGCCATCAACCAGAAGAAGTTGTCCCTGCCTGCTAGATTATGTGGCATATGCACATCCGCTGAGCACCCCACAGATGCATGCCCTTCTGTGCAGCAGCAGCCCACGACTGGTGCTGACCAACCTGAGGCATATGCCGCCAACATCTTCAACAGTAGAAACCAGCAGCCACAGAACTTTGATCTCTCTACCAATAGATACAACCCTGGTTGGAGGAACCATCCCAACCTGAGATGGTCTGATCAGCAGCAACCTTCACAGGTTCAATTTCAGAACAATTCTAGACCACCATATGTACCTCCTCCAGTCCAGCAACAGAGACAACAACAGGCTAATTCTGCACTACCAGCTCCTAGTACTGAGCAGCAGCCTTCATTGGAAGAGCTGATGAAACAGATGACCATGCAAAATCTCCAATTCCAACAGGAAACTAGAGCATCCATTCAAAGACAAGAGGCCTCCATTCAATCTTTGACCAATCAGATGGGACAGATGGCAACAGCAATCAACACTATGCAATCTCAGAATTCTAACAAGTTGCCATCCCAAACAGTGATCAGTCCAAACCAGAATGTGAATGCCATTAGTCTAAGGTCAGGGAAGCAGATTGTCACACCCACACCAGAATCTGACCTCAACAAAGATGATCTAGTTTCACCCAACAAGAAGACCCAAATGGTCGAGGAGAGTGAGCACACAAGTACCAGAAAATCCCATCCAGCTCAGCCTTCCTCAAGCACAACACCTGCTGCTGCCCAACAACCACCCCCCATTCCTCTTCCTTTCCCACCAAGGGGGGTGACTCAAAGCAAGAAAATGGAAGAGATTGACAAAGAGATACTTGACACATTCAGGAAGGTGGAAGTCAACATACCCCTTCTTGATGCAATCAAGCAGATTCCAAGGTATGCAAAGTTCTTGAAGGATCTATGCACACACAAACGGAAGCTCAAGGTCAATGAGAGGATCAACATGGGAAGAAATGTCTCTGCTCTTATAGGTAAACCCGTCCCTCATATTCCTGAAAAGTGTAAGGATCCTGGAACTTTCTCGGTGCCTTGTATCATAGGTAATACTAAATTTGAGAATGCTTTGCTAGATTTAGGAGCATCTATTAATGTTATGCCTATGTCTGTTTTCAAGTCTCTTTCACTTGGACCTCTTCAACCTACGGGTGTGGTTATTCACTTGGCAAATAGATCTACTGCCTACCCCGCAGGTTTGATAGAGGATGTCCTGGTTCGGGTTGAAGAGCTTATCTTTCCTGCTGATTTTTATATTCTTGATATGGAAGAGGACACCTCTCGTAGTGCTGTCCCTATCATATTAGGGAGACCATTTTTGAAAACAGCCCGAACCAAGATAGATGTGCATGCAGGTACACTTTCCATGGAATTTGATGACAGTGTGGTCCGATTCAATATTTTTGATGCTATGAAACATTTTTCTGATGACCACTCTGTTTTTCATGTTGACTTGATTGATGACCTGATTGATGAGCATGTTCTAGACTTTTTGCATGATTATGATTTGCCATCTTTCACTAGCTCATTTACTTGTTCTGCATGTTCTGATTCCGAAATGTGCACTGCATGCATTGAAATTGACCAGTTTTTAAATTCTGCTACTGCATCTGTTGATTCATATGATATAGATTCAGATCATGCTAACCCCATTTCTGTTTTGCATGAGTCTAATTCACTTGTTCAGGTGCAGGCGGCAGAATCCAATTCTGCTGCTCCTTTAGTTCCATCTGTGATGCAGGCACCTTTATTGGACCTGAAGCCCCTTCCTCCTCATCTCAAATATGCTTACTTGGAGGCTGAGCAGAAACTTCCAGTGATCATCTCTACCTCCCTTTCTGTTGATCAAGAGAAGAAGCTGCTGGATGTGATTAGAGCAAACAAAAGGGCAATAGGATGGACTTTGGCAGACATACCTGGTATTAGCCCCTCCATGTGCATGCATCGGATTTTATTGGAGGATGGGGCTAAACCAGTGAGACAACCCCAGAGACGGTTGAACCCCCAGATTCTTGATGTGGTGAAGAAAGAGGTCACCAAGCTGCTGCAAGCTGGCATTATCTACCCCATTTCAGACAGCACTTGGGTAAGCCCGGTTCAAGTAGTTCCCAAGAAGTCTGGGGTGACAGTTGTCAAAAATGAGAAGGATGAGCTGATTCCCACTAGAGTGCAGAACAGTTGGAGAGTCTGCATTGACTTTAGGAAGCTCAACCAGGCGACCCGCAAGGATCACTTTCCTCTTCCCTTCATTGATCAGATGTTGGAGCGCCTGGCAGGTAAATCTCACTATTGCTTCTTAGATGGTTTCTCTGGTTATTTCCAAATCTGTATTGCACCAGAGGACCAACATAAGACCACATTTACCTGTCCTTTTGGTACATTTGCTTATAGGAAGATGCCTTTTGGCCTATGCAATGCTCCTGGCACTTTTCAAAGATGTATGATGAGTATTTTTAATGACTTACTTGAGCATTGCATAGAGGTCTTCATGGATGATTTTAGTGTATATGGTTCCTCTTTTGATGCATGTCTTGATAGTTTGTCTAAGGTGCTTAATAGGTGCATTGAGACTAACCTTGTCTTGAATTTTGAAAAATGTCATTTTATGGTAGAACAAGGCATAGTCTTAGGGTACATTATTTCGCATAAGGGCATAGAGGTTGACCCTGCTAAGCTGCATGTAATATCACATTTGCCTTACCCCTCTTGCGTGCGAGAGGTGCGTTCTTTTCTTGGCCATGCAGGTTTCTATCGCAGGTTTATTCAGAACTTTAGCAAGATAGCCCTTCCACTATCCAACTTGCTTCAAAAGGATACCACATTTGAGTTTGGAGACCAATGCAAGAAGGCATTTGATGAGCTAAAGAGAGCACTCACCACCACTCCCATCATCCAACCACCTGACTGGACTCTCCCATTTGAGCTCATGACCGATGCCTCGAATTATGCTTTGGGAGCAGTTCTCTCCCAAAGGGTTGGTAAGATGTCTCATGTGATTTATTATGCATCTAGGACTTTAGATTCAGCACAAGTTAATTACACCACAACTGAAAAAGAGCTGTTAGCCATTGTCTTTGTACTTGATAAGTTTAGATCATATCTATTAGGTTCTAAGGTTGTGGTGTATACTGATCATGCTGCTCTGAAGTATCTTTTGAAAAAGACAGATTCCAAACCTAGGTTGATTAGATGGATGTTGCTCCTCCAGGAGTTTGATCTTGAGATTCAGGATCGGAGTGGTGCACATAACCTTGTCGCAGACCACTTGAGTAGAATAGAGAGAGAGAGGAGGATGCATTTCCTATCCGGGATGACTTCCCGGATGAGCAGCTTTTAGTTTTGCATGTTTCACATCCCCCTCCCCTTACTCCTTGGTTTGCTGATATTGTAAATTATATAGTTGCATCTGTTTTTCCACCCTTGGCATCCAAAGCTTAAAGAGACAAATTGAAGAGCGATGCCAAGTATTATGTATGGGATGACCCCTATTTGTGGCGTTTTTGCAGTGATCAGGTCATTCGCAGGTGCATTCCAGACCAGGAGATCCAATCGGTTCTCCAATTTTGCCATGCTTCACCAGTTGGAGGCCACCTTGGCACTTAAAGGACAGCACGAAAGGTGCTGGATTCTGGATTTTATTGGCCTACCATCTTCAAGGATGCAAGCAAAATCTGCAGCTCATGTGAGCAATGTCAAAGAGCAGGAGGCGCCCTATCTTGGAGGCAACAGATGCCGCAACAACCTATGTTGTTCTGTGAGGTGTTTGATGTCTGGGGTATAGATTTCATGGGTCCCTTTCCTGTTTCTTTTGGTTTTTATTATATCTTACTTGTTGTGGATTATGTATCCAAATGGGTGGAAGCTAAGGCCACCAGGACTAATGATGCTCAGGTTGTTGTAGATTTTGTCAGGTCTAATATCCTCTGCAGGTTTGGCATACCTAGAGCCATAGTCAGTGATCAAGGCACACACTTCTGCAATAGATCCATGCAAGCTTTGCTCAAGAAGTATGGGGTTGTGCACAAAGTTTCTACACCATATCACCCCCAAACCAATGGGCAAGCTGAGATTTCAAACAGAGAGATCAAGCGGATTTTGGAGAAGATGGTGAAGCCTAATAGAAAGGATTGGAGCACACGATTGGAGGATGCTTTATGGGCCCATCGGACTGCTTACAAGGCACCCATAGGGATGTCACCCTATCGGGTTGTCTTTGGTAAGGCGTGCCACCTGCCTATGGAGATAGAGCACCGTGCATATTGGGCTGTGAAGCAATGTAACTTAGCTCTTGATCAAGCGGGTGAGGAGAGGAAGCTGCAGTTGAGTGAGCTAGATGAGATCCGTTTGGAGGCCTATGAGAATTCCAAGTTCTACAAAGAGAAGACCAAGAAGCTCCATGATAGCTCAATTTGCAGAAAGGAGTTCTTGGTTGGTCAAAAAGTGTTGCTCTACAACTCTAGGCTTGGAATCATGAGTGGAAAGCTCCGCTCTAAATGGATTGGACCGTTTGTAGTCACCCAGGTGTTTCCTTATGGCACTGTGGAGATCAAGAGTGAGTCCACAGACAAGAGCTTCAAAGTCAATGGCCACCGACTCAAGCCTTTCCTAACCTCTCCTACTTTGGATGATGCACCTGTGGAGGAGGCCTCATTGGTCGACCCCATTTTTGACCCACCATGATTTCGGGAGTCTTCTTTTCTCCTTCCTTACTCTTTTTATTGAACTTGTCTATATCTGTCTGATTCTGCTATTTGTGTTCCATTGAGGACAATGTGTGATTTAAGTGTGGGGGAGAGTAGTTTAGGTTGCATATTTTTGCTTTGATTTTTTTTAGGTTTTGCTAAGTTTTGGGCATTTTCTTGCATGTTTTTGCTTCATTTTAGTAGAGTCTTGGTATCTTGTGTCTGAATTCATGCATTTCTGTGTGTAAAGTTGCTTTTGATAATTAAGAGGTGGTAACACTGTGATAGAATTGTCCCTTTTGTGAGGATTTGAGCCTTAATTGTGGGTGGATTGCTATATATGCCACCTAATTTTTCTTTCATGTGTGATTGCACTCTGGATTACTTGCACTCTAGAACTTGACTTGACTCTTGTTGATACTTGATATTCCCATGCACATTTTGAAATGATTTAGGCATTGATTTTTCTTGAATAAGCCACTAGCCATATGAGCCTACCTTGAATGAATTTATCCTTTGATAGCCCCTTTGAGCCTTTATATCCCTTTTCTTTGTTCTTTAGCTCATTACAAGCCTATGACTGAAAAACCATGATTGTCCTAACCTTAGGGAATGTTGGAGCTTTGGAATTGTTTTGGGAATGGGTATTAAGTAAGCGAGGGTGCTTTATTCTTCATCTCTTGTGAGTTCTGGGTTTTGCCTCTATGGTCGGTGATGTAATTATGGCTTTATCTCATTATGCCATTTTTATTGTTTCTTCTTTTCTTTCGTTCATGAAGTTCTGCAATGTAATGCAATTCAAAAAAAAAAATTGAAAAAATGAATGATGAAAAAAAAAGAGGAAGAAAAAAAAAAAGAAAAAAAAATAGAATAAAAGGTTGATTGAGGCATAGAGGATTGGAATTAGAGGTTGTTGTTATGTTTATCATTTCATTCTGGGGTGGATTGTGCTTATTTTTTTTTCTTGTTCCCCATTGCTCCTTTATTTCCTTGGGTTTTAGCTACATTTCCCATATTTTTATCCTACCTTGTCCTTGGCCCCATTACAACCCTGAAAAGACCTTTTGATCTTAATGTGCATGTGTATTGATTGTTGATGTTAGAGGCTTGTCAAGCCTATGGTTGTGTTTGTTTTTCATGATGTGCCTTGAGTGTAAACACTGATTAACCTTAAACACTTGAGTGTAAACACTATTGAGTGATCCTTGTGAGTTTCTATCATCTTTGTGACTACCCTCTTGATGTCATTGGTTTTCTTTGCATATTTGAAATAATTGGATGATGTTCATGAATGCCTTGATTTTTTGGTCCTTATTTTCTTCGTGTGCTCGATTTTGCCCATTTCTTTGCATTTCCTAGAATTCATTGTGAAGTATGTAATCTCTTAGGTTTGCATTCATTAGTTGTAGTAATCTTGTTGCATGATTCACTTTGGTGCATATTGATCTTCTCAGTCCTAATTCTTAGTTTTGCCCAGGAGTGCAAAAGGATAAGTGTGGGGGTATTTGATGAGCATTTTATTTCCCATTTTTCCTTGCATTATTTTACTCCTATTATTGATACTTGTTGCCTATTTGACATTGTTTAGCTTGATTTAGTGATTTAGAGTTTATTGGACTAATATTCTGAATATTGTTTAATTTGGGATTATTTAGCCTAATTAATTCTATTTCTATTTTCAGGTCATATTTGGCACAAGGGCTTTTTGGACATTTTGGGAATGAAGATTTAATGTTGGAAGAGAAGATATATGATGAAGTGAAGATTGTAATCTATCTTTAGGATTAGTTGAGATTTAGTTATATCTTTTAAGATTTAGATTTTATCTATAAGATATTTTTAGATTTAATTTAGAGATAAGCTTTACTTAGGATTTGGGCCCATGATTTAGGCCCGTTTTGTGATTTAAAAAGCCAAATTCGTGTAAACCCTTGGAGAGACCTTCCATTCACGTTTTTTTTACATTCTCTCTCATAGAGAAGGCTTAGTTTTGCTCTCCAAGCTTGTGGTGGCTGCTAGGGTTTCTCTCTCTTCTCTTTTCTACACGTTTTTGGTATTTTTCTTCATGGAAGGCTAAACTCTTAGGTTAAATCCCTTTGGTAATGTATCATATACTCTTGAGGTTTTGTTCTTAATGCTATTTCGTTTTTATTCACTGTTTTCATGCTTATTGATATGTTATGGTTCGCTTAGTTCCATTGTATAGAGATAATCCATGTGTATGAATGCTTAATTTATGCAAACTCGTAAAAACTCCATGCTTTGGCTTTTAATGCTTAATTAGAGGTTTGGGTTTTGGGGTGAGAATTGAATTTTCGCTTAGTATTTAATTCTCACGAGTTGGACAGTGAAGAGGAAAGAAATTGATCTTTTGTGACCGATGATAGAGTTGTGAACGCGAGCCAAAGGGGTTTATCCGCTTTTCCTTATCTGTTTCTTCGTTTTGATTTAATTCTGTTTTGATTTCAATTATTCAATATTCAATACAAAAAAAACCCCCCTGTTTTCTATGCATACTATGTGTTCGACCTTTTTCTTGATAAGATATTACTTGGGAGACGACCTAGGAGTCACTTCCTAGTACTATACTTAAACTGTTTTTATTTGTATCGGGTACGGCCTCGATCACTCCCCCTTTTTGAAAATGACAAACCATGTTTTGAATTTGATTGAAGTTGTTGATGCTTTAACAATTTGATCACTTGGTGAGAAACTTGCTCCCCTTCAATCAATGCATTTGATATTTGAAAACCAATTGATAGAAGCTTGATTCTCCCCCTATCTTCAACAACTTAGCTCAACCTACATAAAAACAACAAAACAACCTTTCTCCAAACAAAACATCTATTTCAAAACAACTACTTCTCCCCCTTTGGCATTATCAAAAAGTAATATATATATATATATACCAATTGAAATATAAAATACTAAGCCAAAATAGAGAAATTCACATTTATTTCTTCAAAGAAATATATACCATTATCAATGTTGTGAAGAAATAACAAGTACTATACTTTGAAATGTGATACCAATTGGCAAGAGAATATAACAATGAATTATGAACCAATAGAAATACTAAGAAGTCATAATACCAATTGAGATATCATCAATGTAAAGAAATAAGATATATTGTGATATTTCTTCAATAACAACAAAAACATGATAATCATCTAATCATCAAAATTAGTATCAATTGAACTTTAGAAAAGAAATTGAGAAGATACCAATTGAGAAGATACTATAATCATCAATGTCTAACAATATCACTTGTACCAAATTTGTAGGACTTCTTTTGAGATGCAAATGTAATACCAATTGAAGATGCAAATGTGAATAACACTTGTAAGCCCTTTGCTCTTCAATCATACCTACAAAACAATCATGCTTTGCCTTTTGGTATCCAAATGGTTTTGGATCCATTTTTGTTAGTGTAGGGACTTTCACCCTTTTTCATCCAAACAAAATCTCCTTTAGGTATACCATGCACTTTAATATAACACACATTTGAAGTATGTCCATGAGTACCACAATAGAAACATGTTGGTGCATTTGAAAAATCAACCTTAGAAAAATCAACAACATTTCTATGAGAATTACTCTTAGCATTAGTATAACCCAAACCAAACTTGTTTGAATTTTCTCTTTGAAAATTTAACAATGTGCGCAATCTAATATCACCATTTGAGAAACTTGCAAGCTTATTTTTCAAAATAGAATTTTCATCTTTAAGCAACTTGCAATTCTCACAATCAACCACAATATTCACTCTACTAGCACAATCACAAGAAGAACTAGCATATATAAGATCAAGAGTTTCATTTTCAAGATTAAGCTCATCAACTTGTTTTTGAAGTTCTAAAATCTCTTTTTGATGTTTCAAAATGAGCTTCTTTCTTTCAATGTTTTTCAAAGCTAGTTTTTCAAGTTGTTCATGCATTTCTTCATAAGCATTATATAACAATTCATATTTAGAAGAAATTTCGGATTTAGTATGACTTACATCGCTTTCCTCGCTTTGATAACTTGATTCATCATTTGAACTTTGTTCTTCATCATCTACTAGAGCTATCAAGTTGAGATTAGCAACTTCTTCATCATCCGACGAACTACTCGATGTGCTTTTCTTCTCTTCTACATCACTATCCCAAACTATGTATGCTCTTTTAGATTTAGAATTTTTCTTGTCTTTCTCCTTCTTCTCGAGATACCTAGAGCATGAGTACTTGAGATGACCGGGTTTTTCACATTCATGGCAAACTACACCTTCTTTTGATGTCTTGGTCTTGTAGTGTGGGGAATCCTTCTCTTTACGTTTGTCCTTGTTCAACCTTCCTTTTCTCCTTAGAAACTTGTCAAACTTCCTTAGTAAAAGTTTCATGTCTTTTTCATCAACATCCGAATCGGAATCTTCACTATCATCATCATCATCATCGGAACTCTCTTTCTTTTTGTATGATCTATTGACTTTAAGAGCAAGTCCCTTTCTTTCTTTGTTCTTATCTGACTCTTCATTGATACTTAATCGTCCAAGCTCCATTTCATGTTCTTGAAGCTTTTCAAAGAGTGTTGCTAGATCCATAGCATCCAAATTCTTAGATTCAACAATAGCCGTTACTTTTGGTTGCCAATTCCTGTCTAAACATCTCAACACTTTGTTAGAAAGTTCACTTTGTAAGAAAGTCTTACCAAGAGCAAGTAAATGATTAATAATATGAGTAAAACGCTTTTGCATATCATTAATAGATTCATTTGGAAGCATTTTAAACAATTCATAATCACGCATTAAAGCATTCAATCTAGCTCTCCTAACCTCACTAGTTCCTTCATGAGTCACTTATAAAGTGTCCCACATTTCCTTAGCACTAGAACATTGAGAAACTCTAAAGAACTCGTCATAGGATAAAACGGATGTGATGATATTCTTTGCTTTATAATCATATTGAACTTTCTTTATATCATCATCCTTCCACTTATCCTCGGGGATCAATTGTTCTACACCTTCAACTAAACTAGAGGGGATATGAGGACCTTTTTCAACTACTTTCCAAATTTCACTATCTATGGCTTGGATAAAGATTTTCATTCTAACTTTCCAATATGCATAGCCTTCTCCGGCAAACAATGGAGGACGATTTATCGAAGCACCTTCAACACCAAAGGGATTCATGGAACCCATTGCGATTTTCTTAAAGGATCTTTACGAAAAAGCTCTTATGCTCGTGTCTTTCGACCGAGCTCTGATACCAATTGAAGAAACCGCAATTGGTGGTTGAAACAACTAAGGAACCCTAAGAACACACCTAGAAGGGGGGGTTGAATAGGTGTAAAAGAAACCTTGAAAGATTTTCGAACGAAACAAATCGAAATAATCAAAACAAATGATTTTTGCAAAATCTACAGCTCTTAATCGATTAAACTGAAATTTAATCGATTAACCTGCAATTTACTCGAGTATTAATCGATTAAACCTGAAAGTTCAAAAGTCCTTAATCGATTAAACGAACACTTAATCGATTAAAACTATCAGAAACTGAAAAATCACTTTTTCAATCGAATACGAAAATCAATCAATCAACACGTATGATCAGAGATTCAGCAGAAACAATTAACACCTATATTCTTATTGATTACCCTAGTTATGAAAATGATTTTCCATTTATCAATTTGAACAATAAATATTCAATTCAATCAATTATTAAAATCAATCTTTCTCTAGGTTTTCAACCAAGAACACAATTAAAGACTTGAATGTAAAGAGTTAAGGGTTTAGAGATACGACACAGTGATTTATCCTGGTTCACTTTCATCCGCTTGAAAGCTACATCCAGTCCCCTCTTCAACCAAGAGAGATTGTTCACTATGAGGAATTAGAGTTCTCAAATTACAAGTAAATGCCTCACAAGACTCCCTTCTTGCTAGCCTACAAGAGATACCACACCCTTGCCTTGTAATCCTATTGATCTTCTCTCTAATCTAACCTCTACCCCTTGTTGATAATCGACACAACAAGTCTTCAATTGCTTGATGATAATCCACACACCAAGTCTTCACTTTGCTTGATTCACAACCAAGACTTTCTTCTTCTTCAATGAGATTTGCTTGATGATAATCGACACACCAAGTCTTCTTTGTTTGTTGTAGTTGGCTTGCCTTCTTGCAAAGATTACAACACAGTAGAAAACACAATAACACTCCTATGAATCTCAATCAATAGCTATGACAATTCACAATAAGAGATTCAAAGGTTCTTGATCAAAGAATATGAAAATATGAAAGCTTTGATCTTTGAAATTGAGAGAGAATAGAATGGCTTGATTCTTGTAAAATTGATTATGAAAGTGTTCTCATTAATCACAAAGATTTGGAATAGGTTTATATAGAATACCCAAAAGTTGTAGCACTTAAAAACTGATTTTGAGAAGTGAAAATCGTATTTTAAAAAAAACCAGTTCAGCAGTGTTTAATCGATTAAATCTTTACTTAATCGAGTACTAATCGATTAAATATGTTCTTAATCGATTAAACATGTCTGATACTTGTTTAAAACTTGTTTTCTCAAAACTAAACCTTTCCTTTAAAACCTTTAAGCCACCTATTGATTCTAGGTTAAGTGAAAACTCAAATTATGATTTAATCATGACTATGAAAGAGATTCACTACCCTCTAAATAAACTACCCAAATAAAAGACCTAAGAAGCTTGAGAGACAAAAGATAAAACAATTACAATTACACTCAAACTAAGTCTTCATGAGCTTGTTTTCTCTCTTCTTCATTTGATGTTTGTTGTTGCTTGTTGAACTTGAACTTGATCAACACATGATAGCTTGTTCAAAACACTTTGTCATTATCAAAACATTCATCATGGAACTTACACTCATATTTCGCCAGATGTTTGCGAGTGAGCTGGGCCGAACACTTCAGATCGCGCAAATCATCACCAAAAAACACGCCCGCATCATTACACAACTTGCTGATCAACCAAGGCAACCCAAAAGTACCCGGTTTGGACTCTCGGGCTAGGTGAAAAAGATACTCGGACATCAACCACGCTGCATCCACCTGCATCTCATCATATATCCCAAAGACAATGCGCAGAATGGAAGGCTTAAACTCGAACTCATGGGATTGGGGGTAGATGTTGTGCATGACAAAATGGGCCCAGAATCTCGCCCAAGGCTGTAAGTGCTTAGCATAAACATGCTTAACTGACCCGTTGGCACCGAGGTTCCAATCTTTTCCTTCCAAAAAGAGATGAATTTTCAGATCATCATAATCCTCATTATTAAGTGTGGAACGACGAAAGTACTCAACAAAATCAGTGTCAGCAGCATAATCAGGCAGCTCTAGGACTCTAGCTATGGTGTGTGGGTCGTAGGATATCTGTTTCCCCCTAACCCAGCTTAATCAGCAACCTGGAGTTTTCACCTCACGAAAGTGGGCATGGGAAAAAAACTCCCAAACTAAGGAGTTGCTAAACACGGAATCAGGTTCCTTGGTAAATGTATTCCAATGGTTGTGGTTAATGCGGCTACCAATGAAAATGCTAGGGATATAAAAGGGGTTTTCAATACTACCCTCAATCACAATGCCCTTGCCCTTGCATTGGGCATCATAAAATACTTTGACCTCAGAGTGCTCAAAGACCCTCCTAGATGAGGAAGATGTTGGTGCACTAACTCTAAGTCGCTTGCCCTTCTCCCTACTGGTAGACATAGTGTTCAAACTCTCTCCTAGACAATTTAACAAACACCTTATGTGCACTAGAGAGGTTAATTGTTCTAGACTCAAATCTAAGTGTAAGACTCTCTAATACTCACTAATCCAACAACCAGCACTAAGAATCAAGAGGAACACTATGGCTAACACCTAGAACAGTGAGAAAAAGAGGAGAACCGAATTGCTTACCCATGGAGAGAGGAGAAACCCGAATGGAGAAGAGAGAGAGCCACAACCGCACGAATAGAGAGAGGAAGGAGAAAGGGGAACTCGGATTAGAGACCGAAATTGGGTGGAGTTGGTGATTTGTGGAGATTTGGAGTCATTGGAGGGAGGAGAGGAGAAAGGGATACTGAGTTCGAGTGGAAGAGGGAGGAAGTTTATGAGATTAGGGTTCAAAAACCCCTTTTTTATTGCAACATCTGACGTTGCGCGCTTGAGCGCGCGACTCGTGCGCTCAGGCGCACGTCTGTCAACCCCATATTTAAGTTTGTAAACCCCACGGCGCTCAAGCGCGTATGGCCCTGCGCTTGAGCGCCAACCTACCTGAGTTGGCTGCTTAATTCCTCCTTAATTAAAATTGAATTTCACCCTCTTCTGCTCGTGCGACCCCACCGCGCTTGAGTGCATGGGAGGCGCGCTCAAGCGTGGTGCTACAGACCTGTACACAATATTTTTTTTTAAAACTAAATTCTCAAAATTAAAAATCCTATTCTAAAAAAAAAATTCCTACTCTAAAAAAAAATTACTATAAAAGACTAGAGAGAAATTACCACTGGGTTGCCTCCCAGAAAGCGCTTGTTTAACGTCCCGAGCCTGACGGATGACACTTTCTGAAGAACTAAGGATTTTTGAGCTCCACTGTGGATGATGTCTTATCAATCAGCTCACCATGGTACACCTTAAGCCGCTGTCCATTCACTTTGAATAAATTCCCACTTGTAGGGTGCTTAATTTCAACAGCACCAAAAGGGGATACATGCACAACAATATATGGACCTGACCATCTAGATTTAAGCTTTCCAGGGAAAAGCTTAAGTCTAGAGCTATACATTAAAACCTTTTGTCCAATATGAAAATTCTTATTGACTATTTTCTTGTCATGCCACCTTTTCGTTTTTTCTTTAAAAATTCGAGAAGAATTATATGCCTGCTCTCTAAACTCATCAAGTTCATTGACCTGCAATAATCGCTTCTATCCAGCTTGTTGCATATCATAGTTTAAAAATCTAGTTGCCCAATATGCCTTATGAACTAATTCAACAAGCAAGTGGCAACTTTTTCCATAAACCACTTGAAAAGGTGACATGCCAATTGGGGCCTTGAAAGCTGTCCTATATGCCCAAAGAGCATCATCTAATTTCTTAGACCAATCCTTCCTATAACTATTCACAGTTTTTTCAAGGATTCTCTTAAGGGACCTATTAGACACTTCAACCTGACCACTAGTCTGGGGATGGTATGGGGTTGCAATTTTGTGATGCACCCCATATTTGGTCAAGACTCTTTCCATCACTTTATTACAAAAGTGACTCCCACCATCACTAATGAGCACTCTTGGCACTCCAAACCTGCAAAAAATATTTTTTTCTCAAGAATTCTATCACAACTGTAGAATCATTGGTGGAAGTGGGAATTGCCTCTACCCACTTAGAAACATAGTCTACCCCCACAAGAATATACTTATTGTTGTAAGATGGTGGGAAGGGGCCTACAAAATCTATCCCCCACACATCAAAAACCTCCACCTCCAAAATGCTTTGGAGGGGCATCTCATTCTTCCTAGAAATATACCCATTCTTTGGCATCTGTCACATTTCATCACAAAGTCCCTAGCATCCTTAAAAAGAGTTGGCCAATAAAAGCCACATTGTAAAACTTTGGAAGCTATTTTTTCATTGCTATAGTGACCTGCATATGGTGAAGCATGACAATGCCAAAGGATATCAGGGATCTCTTCTTCAGCAACACACCTCCTAATCACTCCATCTGCACTTTTCCTGAACAGAAAAGGCTCATCCCAAAAATAAAACTTGGTGTCATGTAAAAACTTTTTCTTTTGTTGCCAAGTTAAATCTTTGGGAATGACTTTTGTTGCTAAGTAATTTGCCAAATCAGCATACCATGGCATGGCAGATGCAGCTAGGAGTTGTTCATCAGGGAACTCATCAACTATGGGTACCTGTGTGTCCCTATTACTAGTCTCAAAGGGAATTCTAGATAAATGATCAGCTATTACATTCTCTACTCCCTTTTTATCTTTAATTTCCAAATCGAACTCTTGCAAAAGCAAGATCCACCTTATGAGTCTTGGATTAGCATCTTGCTTAGCCAAAAGGTGCCTAAGTGCAGCATGATCTGTATAAACAATGACTTTCGAGCCTATAAGATAGGCACGAAATTTGTCCATAGCAAAAATTACTGCTAAGAGTTCCTTTTCAGTAGTAGTGTAATGCACTTGAGCACTGTTCAGAACACGACTAGCATAATAAATTGTATGAAACACTTTATCCACTCTTTGTCCTATAACAGCTCCTATAGCATGGTCACTGGCATCACACATCAGTTCAAAAGGTTTTTCCCAATCGGGTGCAACCACTATAGGAGCTGTTACTAATCTTTTCTTCAAAGTTTCAAAAGCATTCATACAATCATCATCAAATTTGAACTCTATATCTTTCTCCAACAAATTGCAAAGGGGCTTAGCTATTTTTGAAAAATCTTTGATGAATCTCTGGTAAAAACCGGCATGACCCAGAAAACTTCTAATTCCCTTTACATTTGTTGGAGGAGGTAGATTTTCAATTACATCAATCTTGGCTTTATCTACCTCAATCCCTTTTTCAGATATTTTATGGCCTAGAACTATCCCCTCCCTAACCATGAATTGACATTTTTCCCAGTTAAGAACAAGATTAGTTTCTTGGCATCTTTTCAACACTTTTCCCAAATTACTAAGACATGAATCAAATGACGACCCATAGACTGAAAAATCATCCATGAATACCTCAATGAAGTTTTCAATCATATCAGAGAATATAGCAAGCATGCACCTTTGAAAAGTGGCTGGTGCATTGCAAAGTCCAAAAGGCATTCTCCTATATGCAAAAACTCCAAAGGGGCATGTGAATGCAGTTTTTTCTTGATCATTAGGATCAACACAAATTTGGTTATAGCCAGAATATCCATCAAGAAAACAGTAATAAGCATGTCCAGCTAATCTCTCTAACATTTGATCCATGTAAGGCAAAGGGAAATGGTCCTTTCGGGTGGCCTTGTTCAATCTCCTATAATCTATACAAACTCTCCATCTTGAGACAGTACGGGTGGGTATCAATTCATTCTTGTCATTTTTAATCACTATTAAACCACCCTTTTTTGGGACCACTTGCACTGGGGTTACCCAAGTGCTATCGGAGATGGGGTAAATGATTCCTGCATCTAAAAGTTTTACCACCTCCTTTCTTACTACCTCTTGGAGAGTGGGATTAAGTCTCCTTTGAGGCTGAATGATCGGCTTAAAATTCTCCTCAAGGAGAATCTTATGCATGCAAAAATTGGGATTAATCCCTGTAAGGTCATCCACACACCATCCTATCGCAGATTTATATTCCCTTAACACCCTCATTAATTTTTCAACTTCTAATTCAGTTAAGGCATTATTAATTATGACAGGATAGTAATCAGAGTCATCTAGAAATGCATACCTGAGATTGGTTGGAAGAGTTTTCAGCTCTGGTTTCGCTCTAGACTCCTTTTCATGCCTTCTCAGATCCTTGACCCGAGAACCTGTGTACTCTGAAGTTGTATCCAGCTGAGATGCTGCTTTATCAATGTCTGGCTCTTCACACTCTCCTTGCACCAATGCTGCTTCCAGTTGGTCCCCATAGCACGTCTTCTCAAAAGTAGATGTGACCAAAGCATCGATCACATCCACCATAAAGCAATGCTCCTCTTCATTAGACCTGCTCATGGACTCATACACATTGAAAGATACCTCCTCCTCGTGTACGCGAAGCTTGAGCTAGCCCTGTTGCACATCAATGAGGGCTCGCCCAGTTGCCAAGAATGGCCTACCCAAGAGAAGTGGAATGACAGCGTCCTCCTCCATATCCAGGATGACAAAATCTGCAGGGAAAATGAACTTGTCCACCTTGACAAGAACATCTTCCACCTTACCATAAGGTCGTTTAATGGAGCGATCTGCCAACTGGAGACACATCATGGTTGGTTTCACCTCCCCAATACCGAATCTCTTGAAGATAGAGAGGGGCATAAGGTTGATGCTGGCCCCCAAGTCACATAGAGCCTTCCCAATGTCAAACCCACCGATGTTGCAAGGAATTGTGAAACTCCCTGGATCCTTTAGTTTCTGAGGAAGCTTCTTTTGCAATAAGGCACTGCACTCTTCAGTTAACATGACTGTCTCATCATCTTGGATATTCCTTTTGTTGCTCAAAAGCTCCTTCATAAACTTTGCATAAGTGGGCATTTGCTCAAGAGCCTCCGCGAATGGAATATTGATTTGGAGTCTCTTGAACACCTCCATGAATTTAGCAAACTGTTTCTTTGTCTCTTCCTTCTTCAATCTCTGAGGGAAAGGAACCTTGAAAATACGCTGAGGCTGTTTTTCTTTTTCTTTTCCTGGGGTGCAGTTATATTCTGGTTTTGTTGCACTTCAGGAATAGACTCTTCAGGCTTCTTTTCCTTCTCCTCTTCTACCTCAATAACCACATCACCATTCTTCTTCCGTGGCTCCTCAAGAGACTTGCCACTTCGAAGAGTAATGGCCTTGCAATGCTCCCTAGGATTAGGAACTGTGTAACATCCCGAGTTTTAAACCCAAGTGTAAATAAATTAATAATAGTTTGGGATAATTGAGATAATACTAATAAAACCATAAATAGGTATTAAAATATGTGTACAAGCATTAGAAAAGATAAATAATAATAATATTGGGTTAGGAAAAGAAAGGAGCATTAAATTGGAATTAGGAACAGGCCAGAAAAATAGACAATTCGGTACTAAAACATAACGTAGGTTAGAAAATCAAAATAAAATATTTATGACTCAAAACAAAATTTCCACCGTTGGATATGAAGATATGATTTTTAGGAAGTTGCTCGTCAAATTTGAGCAAGATCCGACGGTGAACGAAAAAGTTATGGCTGTTTGAAGTTTGGAGAAAATAGCTGAAAAATAGAAAAATGAAGTAGCAGTACCTGATGATTTCGCTTAAGCGAAAATGTCACAGAATCAACACCTCAGGATCTCGCTTAAGCGAGTAGATTTCGCTTAAGCGAAATGGGTTCCATGGCAACACTGTAAGGGCTTCGCTTAAGCGAAAATTCTTCGCTTAAGCGAAAATACTGCGATCTGCAACACTGAACACACGATTTTAAGGGTAATTCCGCCATTTCCCACCCCCAAAACCCATTTTAACACCCAAACACTCCCTCCTTCCCCTCATACTCGAACCCCATCCCTTCTCCCTCATCTCCTCCCCCTTCCATGGAGCAAAGACTCCATTCTCTTCCCTCCCAACCTCCATTGATGTCCAAGCTTTAAGTTTCAAGCTTAGGGAGCATCATCAAACACCCATCCTCCTCTATCAATTGAATCCACCAACATCAACCCTCACTCTCCCTTTATTTCCCATTTCAAGATCTAGGGAACCAAATCAAATTCCCCTTTTGTCTTCAAGGTTGATAACTCTCAACCCCATTAAGGAACCATCAAGCTCTCTACTTCCTTCTTCCAATTAGCAACATCATCATCATCAACTCTTACTTCTCTACTTTCTCTCCTCCAAGCATTTGGGGTAAGCAATAACCAAGCTTTCCCTCTCAATTTCATTTTTAATTTTAGTATTAGTTTTATTTTTACTTATTGTTACTCTCTTTGGCCATCCAAAACAAAAACATGGACTCCCTTGGCCCTTGAAGTTTTCGGCCAGCACAAGAGAGAAAAAGGGGAGTTCATCAACCCATTTCATTCCAAATCTTGACGAATTCCAGTACCCCTCGGAGTAGTGATTGTGGCCACTAAGCTCAATCGACAACCCTCCTGCATTAGGGCTCCCAACCCGGTTAAGGTTCATTCTATCTCATTTATTTTAAGGTAAGGGGTTTATTGCCGCACGGTGGTTGTGTAACTGGTACTGTGTAGTCATGCCTGAGATTATCTGATTACGTGTGATTAGGGAACTTAGAATTTATTTTCATGATTTGGCATGCTTATATGAGTTAATTGCTAATTGAAAAATGTTAAATGCTAATTATTGATTAAATGTTTAAATGTTAATGATTATGTTTTAAATGTTGATATGTGAATGTTGATGCATGAATTGATGGGGATGTGAGCTTGGTTTAGATTTAGTATTAATATTAGCAAAGGAGTGAGAATTGAGGAAATTTAGTGAGAGTTCTATTTTTAGAAATAAAGTGATTTAGAAGGAAAGAAAAGAAATAAATTAAAGAGAGTAAGGTAAGAGAATTAGAATAAAATGAACGATTAAAATGTAATTGAATTAAAAAAAAAAGGTAAAGAAGCAAAGACAAGAAATGTCACAGGTTGGTTGTGGTCACCCTGTGGCTGGCGCATGTGGTTGTGGTGACCCTGCGGCCAATCAAAAGACACTGTCATAGGTTGGTTGTGGTCACCCTGTGGCTGGCGCAGGTGGGTTGTGGTGACCCTGCGGCCAAGTAGAACACACCGTCACAGGTGGGTTGTGGTGACCCTGTGGCTGACACAGGTGGGTTGTGGGGACCCTGTGTCCTGGCGCAGATGGGTTGTGGTGACTCTGCGACCAGTGGTGACGACTAGCACAGATAGGTTGTGGTGACTCTGTGGCTTAGTCGAGGATTACGACGGCACAGGTGGGTTGTGGTGACCCTGTGGCCTATGATAGAAAGCGGTGTCAGTGGGTACTGGACCCTAGAAGACGTGTGGTAGTTGGAACCCGCACGCATGGGTTGAGTAAGACGTGCGGCCTTTGGGGATCCGTACGCATCGGTAAGACGTATCCTCGGCGGACGGGGAACGCAGTGGCGGGAGCCCCACAACACCATAAAAGATAAAGGAAAGCAATAAATGGTAAAGGAAAGAAATAAAAGATAAAAAGGAAAGTAATAAAAGACAAATGAAAGTAATAAAAGATAAAGGAAAATAGTAAGAGATTAAGTGAAATGTAAAGAGTGAAGAGGAAGATAGGAGGATTAAAGGAAGTGCGAATAGAATGTATAGAGTATGTAGAATACGTAAGGAGAGAAAAAGGAAAGAGGATAGGGAAGTGGATAAAGGAAAGAATTAGAATTGGATGAAGCATGGGCGTAGAACGACAATGTGAGTAGGATAGTGATTAAATAGAGTAAGTGTGAATATAGGTTGGAAGGTACAAAGAATTGGAGATGGTTGTGTCTATAGTGAATAGGTGATTGGGTGTGTTTATATTCATAATATTTGATTAATTGCTAAAAGTGTTTGACTTGGGTTATGTTCTATGCTTTATCAGTTAGTGCAATTCTCACCCTTACAACCAACACAGGTACAGGTGCAGATCAGGAGCATAGTTGATATTCGGGCCGAGCAGGAGCACACTTCCCCACGAGAAGTGTGAGTTATTTTCTCTTAGTTAGAATTTAACCGGGCCACGTTATGTTTATTAAGTATTTTTAAGAATTATGATTTATTGTATTTCAATCTCAGTTGTGTATTTAGTGGCCCGGGTCTTTTATTTAGCCTCTTGAAAACCTAAGTATTTTACCTGTTAGTATTTTGTTCCCTATTATCGGAAAGAGAGTTAAATTTTATAATTAGAAATATTCTGGATGTCTGGACAGGTAACAGATAAAAACTAAATTTTGGGAAAGTCAGAAAAACAGAGGAGACTCTGTCCGATTTTCCGGAAAAATTATAATACGTATTTTAATTAAAAAGAAATTTTCAAATCCGTATTTTTAAAATAGGTAAAATAAAATAGGTTGTTACATTTATGGTATCAGAGCAGTTTCTTCTCGGCCTTGGAGTGTGAATCCACATCTCCACTGGTTTACTCACCAAGCGAGTGACCAATAGTTCGTATCAAGTTCCCTACTAGCTACATAGGATATATACATATATATATATATAGATGCATTAACTTATCCTTTCCTTCAGAATTGGATATCATGGCTTGGTGGCGCAATGACGGAGACAGGATCGCGGAGATTCTGGAAAACTTAGCCCAACAAAACCAGAATTAAGCGGAGGTCGTTACGGCTGCCGCAAATGCAGCTGCAGCAATGAATCAGCATGCCCAGGCACAAGTGGCCCCAGCCGGTATTGATTGGCTGACGCGGTTTAGAAAGAATGGACCGCCTAAGTTTGAAGGAGGCTGCAATCCCAACGAAGCTCAGAGGTGGCTTCAAGAAATGGAAAAGATCTTCCGTACAATGACACCCCCTTCCGAGCAGCAAGTCCCTTTGGCAACATACATGTTCAGTGGAGAAGCGGAGTATTGGTGGGAACATGAAAGGAGGAACATGGAAATGGTCAACCAGCCGATTACATGGAACATGTTCAAGAGGGAATTCCTTGAAAAGTATTTTCCGGAAGATGTACGCCGAGAAAAGGAGCTGGAATTTCTGAATCTAACACAGGGAAACATGAGTGTCGGAGAGTATGCTGCATGCTTTGAAGATCTCATTCGATATTCTGGAGGCTACCGGGATGCGGATGGAAGGACTAAGTGTGTCAAGTTCGAATCAGGACTCCGCACTGAGATCAGGCTCGCCTTGGAGTACCAGAACATAGACAATTTGGCTAGGTTGATGAATATGGCTAGCACATATGAAAAGAGTTTGAAACGGGAGCAAGTGGAAAAGCGAAGCAGGGGTAAGCAACCGTCTGAAGGCTCTAGCAGGGGCAAGGGACTAGCACAGGAAGCAGACCCAATTTATGATGTCAATACTAGAGTGACTGTACCAAAAGAGACGACTCCAAACGTGAGGGCTCCCACATCGAGACCGCCATGTCCACATTGCGGAGGATTTCATACTCGCACTTGTTGGATGCTTAAACAGCATAGAAAGGAAGGCCTCTGTTACCAGTGCGGGCAACCCGGGCACCATGCTGCGGAATGTCCCAATACCGCACAGTAGGCAAGGCGAGGGAATTGGCTCAAGGTAATTTTTCACTTAGAGTGTATCAAGTGCCTACTTAGATTTAATATTTTTTTTATATATAAGACAAACTTGTTCAATTCAGTTTAGAAAGAAAAGACGAGCGTTAGTATTCTAGTTAGAGACCCACTAATCGCATTGATGATATTGTCACTAATAGAGAGTAAGGTTAGAACTGATCACTCTGACTCTTACATCTGTTAGGGGATAATATTATCAACAGACCCGACAATGATACTGCTTTTAGTAGAGGTGAGATTGGGACTAGCTACCCCAGTCTTTGCGTTTACTAAAAGACGATATCATGCAATTTCCAATTAAATTAGACCAACCAACATAGGAAATTCCAACCCCGTAAGACCAAATCAAATTTCCGCTCATTAGGAATCTGTTAGAATTCCTAAACCTCCATTAATTAGACAAATCAACTCTTGACAATATCGTCACATACTCACCTAACTCGGCTCAGTAGAAATGCCGATCCACTTTCCACTTAGTACAAGAGCTCGGAGTAATGTAAGCACGTGAAAGTTCCATACCTTAGAAAACTCAACATACATCCAATGACACCACCCATAATCAATTTGATTTCATTTCCAATTCCGCCACTCAAGCACAAGCCGGGACAGGCTGATCTTAGCAACAACCCAACCTCCTCCTTGACATTAACCCACCCTGGTATGTCGATACTAAGTGGGGGAGAATCTAACAATTCAACCTGAGTTCCACTCGAACGACGACAATGAAAGAGAAAGAGAGTCGAACGAAAGATAGTTAATCGGGGAATTTGGACCATTGCCTTGACCTTAAGGTAGATTTAACCTCCGAACATTCCCATAATTGACGAAAGCCGTAGAATAACTGAAGTCGGAGCAATCCTAGAGTAGAATGCGGCAACACAATTGAAGTCGTCGCTTTCAATGTGACTCTTAACTCATAGAAATTGTGATAGGAACCATAAATTGTAAGTATGCATTGGCCTATAGAAGTGGTGGTAAACTACAAACCTTGTCATCCGACTCCTTAATAGGTCCTTTTCACGTTAGGGAACCGAGTACTCGGGATTGACAAAGTATTGTGATTAAGAGAATCACAACCGACCGGGTAGGCGAACTTAAGAATTCCAAAGAGTAAGTACGAATGGAGAAATTGAAATGAAATATCTGAAGACGAAATTGGTGAGTGGTCGTGGGAGCTGCATAGCCATAGTAGGGTGACAGGGCGGATGACGGTTGACAATTAACAAAGGCAAGTTGTCTAAGAATGAAGCAGAAACGTGAAACTTCACTTCAAGATGAATTGTCGCAGCACGGCAAGCGACAACCTTAGACCTTAAGAGTCTTGTGCGGTTACTGAATCCTAATCTAAGGAAGTAAGGAATACGGTCAGACATTAAGTTAAGGGATGACCTCAGTCTCTTGAAGCTCTGTGCACTCCACAAGGCTCCGATTGGCTGAGATAAACCCTATCGGAGATGAGTAACTATGCCGAAGAACCCGCCTTAGGAATCCCTCCAATGAGAGAATGGAACCGAAGGAATTAAGAAGACATGGTCGGAAACTATGTCATGTGATGCTCCTCCAAGTTAAGGGACAACTGGAATTTCGAGGACGAAATTTCAATAAGTGAGGGAGAAATGTAACATCCCGAATTTTAATCCCAAGTGTAAATAAATTAATAATAGTTTGGGATAATTGAGATAATACTAATAAAACAATAAATAGGTATTAAAATATGTGTTCAAGCATTAGAAAAGATAAATAATAATAATATTGGGTTAGGAAAAGAAAGGAGCATTAAATTGGAATTAGGAACAGGCCAGAAAAATAGACAATTCGGTACTAAAACATAACGTAGGTTAGAAAATCAAAATAAAATATTTAGGACTCAAAACAAAATATCCACCGTTGGATATGAAGATATGATTTTTAGGAAGTTGTTCGTCAAATTTGAGCAAGATCCGACGGTGAACGAAAAAGTTATGGCTGTTTGAAGTTTGGAGAAAATAGCTGAAAAATAGAAAAATGAAAGTAGCAGTACCTGATGATTTCGCTTAAGCGAAAATGTCACAGAATCAACACCTCAGGATCTCGCTTAAGCGAGTAGATTTCGCTTAAGCGAAATGGGTTCCATGGCAACACTGTAAGGGCTTCGCTTAAGCGAAAATTCTTCGCTTAAGCGAAAATACTGCGATCTGCAACACTGAACACGCGATTTTAAGGGTAATTCCGCCATTTCCCACCCCCAAAACCCATTTTAACACCCAAACACTCCCTCCTTCCCCTCATACTCGAACCCCATCCCTTCTCCCTCATCTCCTCCCCCTTCCATGGAGCAGAGACTCCATTCTCTTCCCTCCCAACCTCCATTGATGTCCAAGCTTTAAGTTTCAAGCTTAGGGAGCATCATCAAACACCCATCCTCCTCTATCAATTGAATCCACCAACATCAACCCTCACTCTCCCTTTCTTTCCCATTTCAAGACCTAGGGCACCAAATCAAATTCCCCTTTTGTCTTCAAGGTTGATAACTCTCAACCCCATTAAGGCACCATCAAGCTCTCTACTTCCTTCTTCTAATTAGCAACATCATCATCATCAACTCTTACTTCTCTACTTTCTCTCCTCCAAGCATTTGGGGTAAGCAATAACCAAGCTTTCTCTCTCAATTTCATTTTTAATTTTAGTATTAGTTTTATTTTTACTTATTGTTACTCTCTTTGGCAATCCAAAACAAAAACATGGACTCGCTTGGCCCATGAAGTTTTAGGCCAGCACAAGAGAGAAAAAGGGGAGTTCATCAACCCATTTCATTCCAAATCTTGACGAATTCCAGTACCCCTCGGAGTAGTGATTGTGGCCACTAAGCTCAATCGACAACCCTCCTGCATTAGGGCTCCCAACCCGGTTAAGGTTCATTCTATCTCATTTATTTTAAGGTAAGGGGTTTATTGCCGCATGGTGGTTGTGTAACTGGTACTGTGTAGTCATGCCTGAGATTATCTGATTACGTGTGATTAGGGAACTTAGAATTTATTTTCATGATTTGGCATGCTTATATGAGTTAATTGCTAATTGAAAAATGTTAAATGCTAATTGTTGATTAAATGTTTAAATGTTAATGATTATGTTTTAAATGTTGATATGTGAATGTTGATGCATGAATTGATGGGGATGTGAGTTTGGTTTAGATTTAGTATTAATATTAGCAAAGGAGTGAGAATTGAGGAAATTTAGTGAGAGTTCTATTTTTAGAAATAAAGTGATTTAGAAGGAAAGAAAAGAAATAAATTAAAGAGAGTAAGGTAAGAGAATTAGAATAAAATGAACCATTAAAATGTAATTGAATTAAAAAAAAGGTAAAGAAGGAAAGACAGGAAATGTCACAGGTTGGTTGTGGTGACCCTGTGGCTGGCGCATGTGGTTGTGGTGACCCTGCGGCCAATCAAAAGACACTGTCACAGGTTGGTTGTGGTGACCCTGTGGCTGGCGCAGGTGGGTTGTGGTGACCCTGCGGCCAAGTAGAACACACCGTCACAGGTGGGTTGTGGTGACCCTGTGGCTGACACAGGTGGGTTGTGGGGACCCTGTGTCCTGGCGCAAATGGGTTGTGGTGACTCTGCGACCAGTGGTGATGACTAGCACAGATAGGTTGTGGTGACTCTGTGGCTTAGTCGAGGATTACGATGGCACAGGTGGGTTGTGGTGACCCTGTGGCCTATGATAGAAAGCGGTGTCAGTGGGTACTGGACCCTAGAAGACGTGTGGTAGTTGGAACCCGCACGCATGGGTTGAGTAAGACGTGCGGCCTTTGGGGATCCGTACGCATCGGTAAGACGTATCCTCGGCGGACGGGGAACGCAGTGGCGGGAGCCCCACAACACCATAAAAGATAAAGGAAAGCAATAAATGGTAAAGGAAAGAAATAAAAGATAAAAAGGAAAGTAATAAAAGACAAATGAAAGTAATAAAAGATAAAGGAAAATAGTAAGAGATTAAGTGAAATGTAAAGAGTGAAGAGGAAGATAGGAGGATTAAAGGAAGTGCGAATAGAATGTATAGAGTATGTAGAATACGTAAGGAGAGAAAAGGAAAGAGGATAGGGAAGTGGATAAAGGAAAGGATTAGAATTGGATGAAGCATGGGCATAGAACGACAATGTGAGTAGGATAGTGATTAAATAGAGTAAGTGTGAATATGGGTTGGAAGGTACAAAGAATTGGAGATGGTTGTGTCTATAGTGAATAGGTGATTGGGTGTGTTTATATTCATAATATTTGATTAATTGCTAAATGTGTTTGACTTGGGTTATGTTCTATGCTTTATCAGTTAGTGCAATTCTCACCCTTACAACCAACACAGGTACAGGTGCAGATCAGGAGCATAGTTGATATTCGGGCCGAGCAGGAGCACACTTCCCCACGGGAAGTGTGAGTTATTTTCTCTTAGCTAGAATTTAACCGGGCCACGTTATGTTTATTAAGTATTTTTAAGAATTATGATTTACTGTATTTCAATCTCAGTTGTGTATTTAGTGGCCCGGGTCTTTTATTTAGCCTCTTGAAAACCTAAGTATTTTCCCTGTTAGTATTTTGTTCCCTATTATCGGAAAGAGAGTTAAATTTTATAATTAGAAATATTCTGGATGTCTGGACAGGTAACAGATAAAAACTAAATTTTGGGAAAGTCAGAAAAACAAAGGAGACTCCGTCCGATTTTCCGGAAAAATTATAATACGTATTTTAATTAAAAAGAAATTTTCAAATCCGTATTTTTAAAATAGGTAAAATAAAATAGGTTGTTACAAACTGTGTCACTTGGGAAGGATCCAGGCTGCTGCTCTGCAAGTTGCTTGGAAATCTGGCCCATATGAATCTCAAGGTTACGAATGCTAGCACCCTAATTCTTCAAACTTGCTCTGGTCTCCTCTGCGAGATTAGTTGTTGTCTGAGCGAGCTTCTCAATTGCTGCTTCCCATGGTGCCAGCTGTTTCTCTTGTGGTGGCTGAAGTGCAGGACTACGCCAGGAGAAGGCAGGATGATTTTTGTACCCCAGATTGTAAGTATTTGAGTAAGGATTATTGCTCTGACCTCCTTCAATGAAATTAGCCTCTGCATTACCTGAACTGTTGCCAAACTCAAATGAACAATCTCCATTCTGATGGTTACCCTTGCAGAAGTTACATGAGAGCACTACCCCAGTAGTATAAGATGCATCAATCTGGACCTGGCTCAATTTCAGGGTCAATGCTGCTATTTGCTGCTGCATCTCCTTATTCTGTGCGAACAAGGCTTGCACATTTTCAGGCTCAAAATCAGTCTTCTTCATTATACGCTTGCGAACAGTGGCTCGGCTGCTGTTGTGTGCCATCTTTTCAAACAATTGTCTGGCCTCGTCTGGTGTCTTGCTTTTCAAAGAACCTTGTGATGCACAATCAACCATGTGCTGATTGGAAGAACTCAATTCATCATAGAACAATCGCATTTGCATCCACTCAGGTACAGAATGATTGGGACACCTCTTGAGCATTTGCTTGAACCTTTCCCACGTCTCATGCAAGGATTCGCCATCTTGTTGAGCAAAGGAATAAATTGCTTGCCTAAGCTGAGCTTGTCTGGTTGGTGGGAAGTACTGATCGATGAACTTCATAGCAAGTTCATCCCATGTTCTGATGCTTCCCTGTGGTTGCGCACGGAGCCACTGATTTGCTTTCCCCCTTAATGACATAGGGAAAAGCCGCAGTCTGATTGCCTCATCACTAGCACCCTGAATTATGAAGAAATCCAAATAACTCAAGAAGCTTGCAATGTGATCATGCGGGTCCTCTTCTGGGCTACCACTGAACTGATTCTACTGCAACAAATTCAGATATGCTCCCTTGATGTCGAAATTTGGTGTGTCGACAGCAGGGCGCACAATGCTAGTGCCACACACGTTCGGATTGATCAAGGCGTAATCAGCCAAAGTACGCCTATCAACTGGGGGTTCGCGTGCGCGCTCACGCTCACGTTGACGTTCGCGTTCACGTTCACATTCAAGTTCACGTGCACGCTCAGCCTCACGCTCAAGTGCGCGCTCACGCTCTTCAGCCATTGCTCTTGCTTGTCTCTTTCTCTCTTGCTGTGCTCGTTTCCTTAACTTCCTTGTTGTCCACTCGATCTCGGGATCGAATTGAAGACTACTATAATCACCTGCAGAACGCAAGTGCATATACCAATCTTGGCAAAGGGGTTAAAAGCACCTGTTCAATTGAATAGAGACAATTAAGAATAAAAGCTAAAGTAAAATTTCACTAAATAACTACTAAAAAGTACCAAAAAATTTTAAAATCTAATTTTAATTCCCGGCAACGGCGCCAAAAACTTGTTGGGATTCTGACAAGTATACCAGATCGTGCAAGTAATATAATGATAAATAGAGTATCGTTCCCAACAAGGACTAAAATCGATTAAAACAATTCTCACCTAAATGAAGTTATTAAAGGAAATTTAAAGGACGATTCAATTGACTTGCACAATTTTAAACTAAATTAAATTGTAAAATAAAAACGCAAATTAAAAGTAGTTGTGAAAAGGTTTGGGAAAACTTGGGTACATGTTTCATTGTAGGTTCCACTAGCAATTGTTAACAAATCAATGAATTTCCTAAGTATTGAACCAATTTTGCAAGGTAAAAGCCGCCTAATTCCTTAGATCAACTTTGTTTCTTAGTAATTTAATCTCTCTTAATTCCTTAAGTAGAGCCTTAAATCCTAATCTAACAATTATTGTTCAAGCAAAATTATCAAATAGTTACCCAATTCATAGACATAAATATATCCCTATGCAATTGAATTGTTTGATTAAAGGTCTAAATCCTAATTCAATATTCCTATTCAATTAGAATTACCAAATCATAAACGACGTCAAATTCATGATAAACAATAAAAACATAATCAAACACAATACGTAATGGAAAAACATCAATTCATTAAACAAAAACTATATAGGTTCCATACAAATCCACATGTTCCCAAAACGGAGTTTAGTTACACATAATTAGAGAAGAAGAAAGAAGAATAATGAAAATCATAATGAGAGACATGGAATTACCCCAATCTCCAATCACAAAGTGCAATCCTTCAACTTGCCTCCAAAAGCTCTCTCACTATGCCTCTCTCTAAAAACGTGATAACTAACTTAGAAAACCTAAAAATCCTTATTAAAAACGTTTAGAAACAAAATCCCTATCTAATTCTGAAAAGATAAATTTATTATCTGCAATTTAACGCCGCGCGCTTGAGCGTACGGATTCGCGCTTGAGCGCGCCTCTTCATTCTGCACACGAATTGAATATTTGACCCCTTTTTAGATGACTGACCCCATGCACGCTTGATCGCGCTCTTCCTTGCGCTTGAGCGTGCATCTACCTGAGAAAATTAGCAATTTGCACCCCAATTATTAACATGCTAACCACACGCGCTTGAGCGCATGTAACCCGCGCTTGGGCGCACGTATGCTGAATTCACCATTTTGTCCTTCTTTGCTCCAATTTCATAGTTTCAAGATTTGTTTCTTTTTTTCTTCAGCTCCAATTCATCAAATTATTGCTCCAAAACCTGAAATTAAGACCAAAAAGGTACAAAATCCTAAAGGATCTCATTCCAAATCGTTAATAGATAAAAAAATCAATCTTTTCCTACAATTACTTGAGAAACAAGCCAAAATCACTAAGAAAGAGGGTAAATTATCATCCAAAAACATCATTTATTGAGCCCAAATCAGTACAAGACCTATAGTGCACTCTTAATAGTGCTGATACAACAATATAAAGGCCACTCTAACAAAGATGTGTTCTAAGCAACACTGATACAACAATTAAGCACTATAGCAATGAAGTCAAAAGAAAGTGTTATCAGGTCAATACAAGGTTTATGATCTTCTTCAAAAATGTATGAACGTGAAAACCAGAGAAGAATAGAGAAGAAGAAGAAGAAGCAACGTGAATCAGATTTTCTCGCTTTTTTAGGAGTGATTACTTCTTTATTTAAAAGGAAAAAATGATCTTGAAAAAAGATAAGATTTTAAAACCAAAATCAAAACAAAATAAAATAAGATTTTGAAATAAGTTTTAAAATAAAAAATAAATCAAAACGATTTACGAAATAAAATAAAGATTTGATTCTTAAAACGAAAAAGGAAATAATTCAAATTTAAAATCATTTTCGAATTTTGTAAAATAAATCAGAATCTCATATATAAAAACAAATAAGGAAATAATAAAAATGATTCTGACAAGTTTTTCAATAAAACTTGGAGTAATCAATTACTTTCTGAAGGTAATCGATTATTCCTTCAAAAATAGAAATTCTTAAATTCATTTGAAAAACAAGTAATCGATTAGACCAACAATGATTAATCGATTACATCACTCCTGTTCAATATGTGATGCAATTCATTTAATCGATTAACACTAATCAATTAATCGATTACTGAGCCTCTGTTATGCATATGATGCAACATCATGTAATCGATTACTACCCAGCATGTAATCGATTACTAAGCCTCTGAAAAACATATGATGCAACAATTATAATCGATTACTTGAGCCAGGTAATCGATTACTCCCATAAGAAAGTAATTGATTAGCAAAGTTCACTTAATCGATTACAAACTCTCTAATTTTTCTATGATGCAACAAAGTTAATCGATTATCTTGAGCAGTTAATCGATTACTCCTTCTTGCATAGTAAAAATATACAGAGTTTTGTAACATCAAGTATTTTCACAAAGATTTAAGATAGAAAACAACTTTTCATGAAAACTTCTTTTTCTTCTCCTTAATTATGAAAAATATATTTAGAAAAACTTATATTGGCCTTTTAACATAATATAAACCTTGACTTCATTACCTTACATGATGTCCTAAAGGAAAGGGCTAAAATATTCATTTTCTTGAATCTTCAACTTGAAGCTTGTATTCAGATTTGCTTGTGTCTTCATTTGCTTGGACTAGAAGCTTGAAGAGCTTGTGATTGCACTTGATATGAACTTGAGAATCTTGAGTTTGTTATCATCAAAACCATATAATGATTGCACTTGAAGTCCTTGGGAAAGCTTGACTTCCAACAGCGGAGACCTTTTCAAGTGTCAGAAATCCGCAGCAAAATGCACACCAAAGTGCGTATAAAGCTTGTGGATCACCCACGGGAAACCCACATAACCGGTCTATCGGGTAGCAAACTGGTGCATCTTCTCAGAAATAATGGACCCAGCGTCCACTACTATACCATTACGTAGCGCATACACCAGCCTACATACACTAGGCTGAATCTCGGTGTCATGAGAGGCGGGCAAAAAATTGTGGAGCACGAACTTCACCCAAAACCAAACAGGGCCTATCAAGCTCTTCTGATAAACATGTCTAACCTGACCCTGATCGTTCCTATTCCAATCCCTACCCTCTAAAATAAGTTCCTTTTCAAAACATCCAAGGGGTAGGAATCATCATCATAGAGGCTCTGCCATGAAAACAAAGCAAAGGTAGCCTCGGGTGGGTATTCCAGCAACATCATAACTCTGCGGATGGACTCCGCATCATACGACACCTCCCTACCTCGAACATAACTGACTCTCGGGGCCTCTGAATTTTGTGACCTCCACCAAGCATTGGCATAGAACTCCAACACCAATGTCTTGCTAAAATACTCATCCGTCTCACCAACCCATTCCACCCAGTGGTTCTGTTTTGTAGACACTCTCTAACCTCAGCAACCTCTCTCACACCCTGAACATGCCTACCCAAGTTACCCTCTGGTAAGTAAATATTAGAGGTTTCAGGAACAACACCCCTCTTTGTCATCTTATCATCAAAAACACAGCGGCCTAGGTATGCTCAAAATTCTTCCCCTTCCTAGTGTTACTACCAACATCCACCCTCTTTCCTTAGGCATTTTTCTTCTCTCTGGCAATTTATCAAACACCTTGTGGGCACCAAAAATTCAACAAAAACTAACCACAAACACCAACTCTCAACACCCCAAACTAACCTAAATCAACTCAGAGTACTGTAGAGAATAGAGAATGAGTGTTCTTACCCACAAAAACTTGAAAAATTCGTGCACCTCTTAGCCTTTGAGAGCGAAACCGAATTGATGAGGGAGAGGGACAATGGGGCATTGCATGCACAATGTAGCACAACTAGAGGGTTAAAATCACTTAGCACTTGATCAATGTTGAAGAAATTGAGAGAATTAGAGAGAAAATTGGTTGGATTGGAAGGAATTGGTGATTTAGGGGTTAGGGTTTATGTTGGGGAGAAGGGAAATTAGAATGAATGGGAAGAATGAATGAAATCCCCCCAGGCGTGGCCATATACGCCCCCCACGAGCCTAGGCGCAGCCTTTCTGGCGCCTAGGCGTGGCCATGGTTGTCTCCCCCTCTTATTTTTTTTCAATTTTTTAGTACTTTAACCCCCTTTTTCAGACCTTAGACCCCCTCTTTTAAACTCAGACTTGGATTTTTATTTTCTTCTTTTTTTATATATATATAATGGAAAAGGGAAACTAAAAACACACCAAAAATCATTCATGCAAAAATTTAAAAAAAAAACTACCTAAAAACTAAGAAAAATTACTTTCAAATCCTGGGTTGCTTCCCAATAGCGCTTGTTTAATGTCCTGAGCCTGACGTCTGTCCTTTATTCAAGGATCAAGGGGCTGCCAAATGCCCCCACAAGGTAGAAACCTTGATCTCAACATTATTTTCATCCTTTTCAGCTTTAACACTCATCAATGAGGTAAAGAACTCCGCAGTGAGTGGGGGATTTTCAAAAATTTTAACAATACTTTGCTCCCCATTCACAAGCAAACTTTCCTCTCCCCTGGGCACATCTATTACAGCTCCAACTGTGACAAAAAATGGTCTCCCAAAAATTAGAGGAATATGATCATCCTCCTCAATGTTAAGCACCATAAAATCAACTGGCAGAATAAAATCATGCATTTTGACCAACACATCCTCCACCAAACCATAAGGGCGGAGGAAAGACTTATCAACTAACTGAAGCATAGTCTCTATAGGCGTAGCCTCCCCGATACCCAGATCATTAAATATAAACAAAGGCATAATATTAACACTAGCTCCTAAGTCACAGAGAGCCTTACCATGATACTTTTTGCCTATGTTGAATGAAATATTGAAGCTCCCTGGGTCTTCTATTTTATGTGGCAGCTTCTTCTAAAGAATAGTGTTGCACTCCTGAGTTAGCATCATAGTCTCCTCTACCGGCATCTTCCTCTTCTTTGTCAGCAAGTCCTTCATGAACCGAGCATAAGCTGGCATTTGTTCAAGAGCTTCAGCAAATGAAATGTTTATCTGAAGCTTCTTAAACACCTCCATGAACCTTGAGAACTGTTTTTATCTTCTTCTTTCTTAAGCCTTTGAGGAAAAGGCACCTTGGTTGGTGCTGGTTGTGCTTGGGTCTTAGCCTGATTCGCAGGTGAATCTTGCTTCTTATTCTCCTCAGATGTGTCTTTCTCAATTTGCTTCTTCAGCTCCTTCTTCTTTCCATCTTCATCACCAGTGCTCTTCATCTTCGGCTCCTCATAAGATTTGCCTCCACGAAGAGTTATAGCATTGCATCTCTCCTTTGGATTGGTGAAAGTGTCACTAGGAAAAGTTCCTGGCAGTCTCTCTGAAATTTGCTTTGATATCTGCCCCACCTGCACCTCCAAATTCCTGATGCTAGAACTCTGATGGGAAAAGTGCTCCCTAGTCTCATCCATGAAGTTGCTTGTTTGAGTAGCCAATTTCTCCACTGCTATCCCCCAATTATGCTTCTGTGGTTGAGTCGGATTCAGAGCCGGACTATTCCATGAAAAATTTGGGTGATTTCTATAACATGGATTTAGGTGTTGGAAAATAAATTGTTTCTGTGTTGACCTCCACCACCAATATATTTTGCTTGCTCCTCAATAGTCTTTGAACTCTTGCCAACATCAGGTGAGCATTCACCATTGCGGTGATTCCCACCACAGAAATCACAGACTAGGTTGACTGCAATTGTCAAATGAGTCTGTCCCATGTGTTTTGAAAATGCAAAAATCTGTTGTTGCATCTCCTTGTTTTGCTGTAGAAGGGTCTGTACTTGAGTGGAGCTCAGATCAGAATTCCTCATGATGCTCCTCTCACTTAGGGCTTGGCTGCTGTTATAAGCCATTGTCTCTAGAATATCTTTGGCCTCATCCACCGTCTTCTTAATCTGTGACCCACCAGCTGCCGTATCCACCATTCCCTTATTGGACATCTTCAATCCATCATAGAACATGTTAGTTCCATGATGAACATGATGAATGTTTTGATAATGACAAAGTGTTTTTGAACAAGCTACAAGTGTTGATCAAGTTTCAAGCTCAACAAGCAACAACAAACATCAAATGAAGAAGAGAGAAAGCGACCTAAGTTTGAGTGTATTTGTATTTCTTTTATCTTTTGCCTCTCAAGCTTCATAGGTTTTTTATTTGGGTAGATTATTATAGAGGGTAGTGAATCTCATTCATAAGTCATGATTTAATCATAATTTGAGTTTTCACTTAACCTAGAATCAATAGGTGGCTTAAAGGTTTTAAAGGAAAGGTTGGATTTTGAGAAAACAAGTTTTGAACATGTGCAGTACCAACTTAATCGATTAAGTGATTAACTTAATCGAGTACTACTCGAGTACACGACTTGCTTAATCGATTAAGTACTGCTGAACTGATTTTTAAAATACGTTTTTCACTTCTCAAAATCAGTTTTCAAGTGCTACAACTTTTGGGTATTCTATATAAACCTTTTCCTAACCTTTGTGATTATACTCTATCATTTTGATATTCATTTTACAAAGAATCAAGCCACTCTATTCTCTCTCAATTTCAAAGATCAAAGCTTTTCTATTTTTATATTCTTTGATCAAGAACCTTTGAATCTCTTATGGTGAATTGTCATAACTCTTGATTGAGATTCATAGGATTGTTTTGTGTTTTCTATTGTGTTGTAATCTTTTCAAGAAGGCAAGTCACTACAACAAACAAGAAGTCTTGGTGTGTCGATTTTATCATCAAGCAACGTTCATTGAAGAAGAAGAAGTCTTGGTTGTGAATCAAGCAAAGTGAAGCCTTGGTGTGTGGTTTATCATCAAGCAATTGAAGACTTGTTGTGTCGATTATCAACAAGGGGTAGAGGTTAGATTAGAGAGAAGACCAATAGGATTACAAGGCAAGGGTGTCGGTTATCTCTTGTAAGCTAGCAAGAAGGAAGTCTTGTGAGGCAATCACTTGTAATTTGAGAACTCTAATTCCTCATAGTGAAGAATCTCTCTTGGTTGAAGAGGGGACTGGATGTAGCTTTCAAGTGGATGAAAGTGAACCAGGATAAATCACTGTGTCGTATCTCTAAACCCTTACTCTTTATATTCAAGTCATTTGATTGCGTTCTTGGTTGAAAACCTAGAAAGATTGATTTTCATAATTGATTAAATTGAATCTTTAATTGTTCAAATTGATAAAGGGAAAATCATTTTCATAACTAGGTTGATCAATAAGAATATAGGTGTTAATCATTTCCGCTGAATCTCTGATCTTGCATGTAAATTGGTTGATTTTCGTATTCGAATGAAAAATTGATTTTTCTGTTTTCTGTCATATCTAATCGATTAAGTTCAAGTTTAATCGAGTACTACTCGAGTAAATTGCAGGTTAATCGATTAAGTGCTGTAGAATTTGCAAAAATCATTTGTTTTGATTGTTTCGATTTGTTTTGTTCGAAAATCTTTCAAGGTAGCTTCAACACCTATTCAACCCCCCCTTCTAGGTGTTTTCCTAGGGTTCCTAAGTCTCTCCAACCACCAATTGCGGTTTCCTCAATTGGTATCAGAGCTCGGTCGAAAGACACGAGCATAAGAGCTTTTTCGTAAAGATCCTTTAAGAAAATCGCAATGGGTTCCATGAATCCCTTTGGTGGTGAAGGTGCTTCAATAAGTCGTCCTCCATTGTTTGCCGGAGAAGGCTATGCATATTGGAAAGTTAGAATGAAAATCTTTATCCAAGCCATAGATAGTGAAATTTGGAAAGTAGTTGAAAAAGGTCCTCATATCCCCTCTAGTTTAGTTGAAGGTGTAGAACAATTGATTCCCGAGGATAAGTGGAAGGATGATGATAGAAAGAAAGTTCAATATGATTATAAAGCAAAGAATATCATCACATCCGCTTTATCCTATGACGAGTTCTTTAGAGTTTCTCAATGTTCTAGTGCTAAAGAAATGTGGGACACTTTACAAGTGACTCATGAAGGAACTAGTGAGGTTAGGAGAGCTAGATTGAATGCCTTAATGCGTGATTATGAATTGTTTCATATGCTTCCAAATGAATCTATAAATGATATGCAAAAGCGTTTTACTCACATTATAAATCATTTACTTGCTCTTGGTAAAACTTTTCTTCAAGATGAACTTTCTAACAAAGTGTTGAGATGTTTAGACAGGAATTGGCAACCAAAAGTAACGGCTATTGTTGAATCTAAAAATTTGGATGCTATGGATCTAGCAACACTTTTCGGAAAGCTTCAAGAACATGAAATGGAGCTTGGACGATTAAGTATCAATGAAGAGTCGGATAAGAACAAATCAAGGAAAGGACTTGCTCTTAGAGTCAAAAGTGCATATAAAAAGAAAGATAGTTCCGATGATGATGATAGTGAAGATTCCGATTCCGATGTTGATGAAAAAGACATGAAACTTTTGTTAAAAGAGTTTGACAAGTTTCTAAGGAGAAAAGGAAGGTTGAACAAGGACAAAAGTAAAGAGAAGGATTCCCCACACTATAAGACCAAAACTTCAAAAGAAGGTGTAGTTTGCCATGAATGTGGAAAGCCCGGTCATCTCAAGTACTCATGCTCTAAGTATCTCAAGAAGAAGGAGAAAGACAAGAAAAATTCTAAATCTAAAAGAGCATACATAGTTTGGGATAGTGATGAAGATAACAAGAAAAGCACATCGAGTAGTTCATCGGATGATGAAGAAGCCGCTTGTCTCAACTTGATAACTCTAGTAGATGATGAAGAACAAAGTTCAAATGATGAATCAAGTTATCAAAGCGAGGATAGCAATGTAAGTGAATCTAAATCCGAAATTTCTTCTAAATATGAATTGTTACATAATGCTTATGAAGAAATGTATGAACAACTTGAAAAACTAGCTTTGAAAAACATTGAAAGAAAGAAGCTCATTTTGAAACATCAAAAAGAGATTTTAGATCTTCAAAAACAAGTTGATGAGCTTAATCTTGAAAATGAAACTCTTGATCTTATATATGCTAGTTCTTCTTGTGATTGTGCTAGTAGATTGAATATTGTGGTTGATTGTGAGAATTGCAAGTTGCTTAAAAATGAAAATGCTATTTTGAAAAATAAGCTTGCAAGTTTCTCAAATGGTGATATTAGATTGCGCACATTGTTAAATTTTCAAAGAGAAAATTCAAACAAGTTTGGTTTGGGTTATACTAATGCTAAGAGTAAATCTCATAGAAATGTTGTTGATTTTTCTAAAGTTGATTTTTCAAATCCTCCAACATGTTTCTATTGTGGTACTCATGGACATACTTCAAATGTGTGTTATGTTAAAGTGCATGGTATATCTAAAGGAAATTTTGTTTGGATGAAAAAGGGTGAAAGTCCCTACACTAACAAAAATGGATCCAAAACCATTTGGATACCAAAAAGCAAAGCATGATTGTTTTGTAGGTTTGATTGAAGATGCAAATGAATGACACATGTTCTCAATTGGTCTCAACTATGAATGTCTATATTCACATCTTCAATTGGTATCACACTTGCATCTCAAGTGAATGTCCTACAAAGTGGTAATATTTGATATTGATATATTATCTTAATTGGTATCTTCTCAATTGATATTACTTTTCTAAATGTTTAGTTAATTCAATTTGTATCATTGAGAGATTATTAGTTGATTATCATGCTTTTGTGATTATTGATTCTTCTTTACAATTGATATCTTCTTTGTTAAGTGATATTATGATCTTTTTAGTTCTCAATTGGTATTTTATTTCATTGTTATATTTTCTTACCAATTGATATCACATTTCAAAGTATAGATTTATTGTATTTGTTCAATTGGTATCAATGTTGTAAAGAAATGATCATTGATTTCTTACCTTGGCTTAGATGTTATATTTCAATTGGTATATATTACTTTTTGATAATGCCAAAGGGGGAGAAATATGATGTTTTGAATTGAATGAAATGTTTCTCAAAGGGGGAGACATGGTATGTTTTGAAACATGGGAGAAATATGATTTTTAGATGTTTGTTTGGAGAAAGGTTGTTTTGTTGTTTTTATGTAGGTTGAGCTAAGTTGTTGAAGATAGGGGGAGAATCAAGCTTCTATCAATTGGATTCAAGTGTTAAAGCATTGATTGAGGGGGAGAAAGAGTCTTCTCAAGTGATCAAATGTTTCAAGCATCAACAACTTCAAGCGATTTCAAAACATGGGTTGTCATTTTCAAAAAGGGGGAGATTGTTAGTTCCATGATGAACATGATGAATGTTTTGATAATGACAAAGTGTTTTTGAACAAGCTACAAGTGTTGATCAAGTTTCAAGCTCAACAAGCAACAACAAACATCAAATGAAGAAGAGAGAAAGCGACCTAAGTTTGAGTGTATTTGTATTTCTTTTATCTTTTGCCTCTCAAGCTTCATAGGTTTTTTATTTGGGTAGATTATTATAGAGGGTAGTGAATCTCATTCATAAGTCATGATTTAATCATAATTTGAGTTTTCACTTAACCTAGAATCAATAGGTGGCTTAAAGGTTTTAAAGGAAAGGTTGGATTTTGAGAAAACAAGTTTTGAACATGTGAAGTACCAACTTAATCGATTAAGTGATTAACTTAATCGAGTACTACTCGAGTACACGACTTGCTTAATCGATTAAGTACTGCTGAACTGATTTTTAAAATACGTTTTTCACTTCTCAAAATCAGTTTTCAAGTGCTACAACTTTTGGGTATTCTATATAAACCTTTTCCTAACCTTTGTGATTATACTCTATCATTTTGATATTCATTTTACAAAGAATCAAGCCACTCTATTCTCTCTCAATTTCAAAGATCAAAGCTTTTCTATTTTTATATTCTTTGATCAAGAACCTTTGAATCTCTTATGGTGAATTGTCATAACTCTTGATTGAGATTCATAGGATTGTTTTGTGTTTTCTATTGTGTTGTAATCTTTTCAAGAAGGCAAGTCACTACAACAAACAAGAAGTCTTGGTGTGTCGATTTTATCATCAAGCAACGTTCATTGAAGAAGAAGAAGTCTTGGTTGTGAATCAAGCAAAGTGAAGCCTTGGTGTGTGGTTTATCATCAAGCAATTGAAGACTTGTTGTGTCGATTATCAACAAGGGGTAGAGGTTAGATTAGAGAGAAGACCAATAGGATTACAAGGCAAGGGTGTCGGTTATCTCTTGTAAGCTAGCAAGAAGGAAGTCTTGTGAGGCAATCACTTGTAATTTGAGAACTCTAATTCCTCATAGTGAAGAATCTCTCTTGGTTGAAGAGGGGACTGGATGTAGCTTTCAAGTGGATGAAAGTGAACCAGGATAAATCACTGTGTCGTATCTCTAAACCCTTACTCTTTATATTCAAGTCATTTGATTGCGTTCTTGGTTGAAAACCTAGAAAGATTGATTTTCATAATTGATTAAATTGAATCTTTAATTGTTCAAATTGATAAAGGGAAAATCATTTTCATAACTAGGTTGATCAATAAGAATATAGGTGTTAATCATTTCCGCTGAATCTCTGATCTTGCATGTAAATTGGTTGATTTTCGTATTCGAATGAAAAATTGATTTTTCTGTTTTCTGTCATATCTAATCGATTAAGTTCAAGTTTAATCGAGTACTACTCGAGTAAATTGCAGGTTAATCGATTAAGTGCTGTAGAATTTGCAAAAATCATTTGTTTTGATTGTTTCGATTTGTTTTGTTCGAAAATCTTTCAAGGTAGCTTCAACACCTATTCAACCCCCCCTTCTAGGTGTTTTCCTAGGGTTCCTAAGTCTCTCCAACCACCAATTGCGGTTTCCTCAGAACAGACGGATCTGCAACCAGGCTGGCATAGCATGTGTAGGACACTTCTTAAGCAATTGATTGTAGCGCTCCCAAGCCTCGTGTAATGGCTCATTATCCTCTTGAACAAAGGAGTTGACATTTTGACGAAGCCTAGCTTGCTTTCCAGCAGGGAGGAACTTGTTAATGAACTTCCTAACCAAAACTGTTGAAACTCATGGTTTCCCTTAATGATGTTTTGATGATGACACAACACAAATTAATGTAATATGCTTGAACAGGTTCAGGTACATTGATGATACAAGAAGTGATTGAAGATTTAGTCGCTTAGGGCTTAGATTTTTGTGTAAAGCAAAAATTAATCTAAAAGCACTCAAGTATATTTTATATATTGCTAGATTATGATGATGATACTTTTCGTTTTTGAAAAACCTAGAAGAAGTATTTTTTAAACCTTTTGCTCGTGGAAAAGTTTTTGCGAAAATCTTTATGAAAACCTTTGGTTACAAATTTTTTATGAAAATATGATTTTACTGTGGAGTAATCGATTAGCCCTTCTGGACTAATCGATTACTTGCTGCAACTTGTAACCCGAGAGTAAGTAATGGGTTAATTAGGTTCATGTAATGGATTACTTCCTTGAACTGGTCATTTAAGTGACAGTAATCGATTACTTGAAGCTAATAATCGATTATCTTTCAATGCTGCAACTTTTATGAATAACCTGAGAGCAATTAATCGATTACAATGACCAAAGTAATCGATTAACTATTTCAAAATTTTGAAAAACGTGCTGAAATCAATCTGATTCCCAGAATGGTTTATTTCCTTTTCTGGATGATCACGATTCTGATTTTTGGCTGCTTCTTCTACCTTTTTGAAAACACACTTATCACACACAACTTGAACTTCTTCTCTTTCTCTATTCTTTGGAAAATCCTCTTTTGAGAAGAATCATCATCATCATCATATTGTTCATCTCTTTTAATCAAAATATTCAAAAACCTTGAGTTAGCTTTAGATGGCTTTTTTAAGCGATAGGTCCCTAAACTTAGGGGGTGTTTTGGATTTAGTCCTTAATCTTTTTTTTTGTTGGATTTGGTCCCTAAACTTTAACGCCGTTTGGAACTAGTCCTTCCGTTAACCAAAAGTTAACTCCGTCAGTGTCTTCCAATAAGATGTTGCCACGTGTCCCAACTTGCTTTTTTTTTTTTGCTTTTTTGACTTTGAGGTCCCTAAACTTTGGGAAAAAAATTAATTTAGTCCCTCTCCTTTTTTTCGTTGGATCAGGTCCCTAAACTCTGGACCATTTTGGATTAAGTCCTTCTGTTAGTTTTAATCTAACACCGTTACCCTAAACTCTGGACCATTTTGGTCGCGCCTCGATCTGAGTTTTGTGCTTGCTTCGGTTTACAGCGAAAATCACTGTCACAGTCACGAGTTCGCTTGATGGTGTGCGGCGGCGCTAGTTATAGACAAAGCCCCTAGAACCTAGATGCGGCGGCGACCCCGAAGAACCTCTTCGTTCTTCATCCTTCGCTTGGTCATCTTCTCTGCAAATCTGATGCGACACTGAAGTAGACCAGTCGCACTTCCTTCACCATGCAACAGCCTCGCAACTTCGAACCCTCAACAACCTCAGTGTCCTCTGTTTTCCAGCTTCCGCCCTCTTCTCCGCTTCCTCTGCCTTCTTCTTAGTGGCGCGTCATATGCAGAGTCTGGAGGGAGGAAGAAAGGCAACAAGTATCTTTGATTGACACAGAAAAATCTCTTTTTTATTACTTTAGAGTTTGATGATGAAGGTTTGGTAGGTGTCTAACTCAGTTTTTATCACTTGACGCTGTGTGTGTTCTTTTTTTTTGTTTAGATCTTTATATTCTGAAAAACAATGTCACCCCTTAAGCAAGGTGAAGAAACCATGACGTCAAGCCTTAACGAGACGATCGAGCACGACGAGGAACGAGAGGAAGATAGGGAAGGTGGTTCACATTCTGGCCTGAAAAATTTTCTGTGGCATGGTGGGTCTGTTAATGATATTTGGTTTAGTTGTGCTTCAAATCAGGTAATATTTGGCTTTTTTTAATTTTATTTATTTTTTGTAATTTTTCAATTTTAAAAGAAAAATTCCATGTGGCGTTAATTTATTGGTCCACATGGCATAAAAATTTTCCCAGGGTAACGGTGTTAGATTAAAACTAACAGAAGGACTTGATCCAAAATGGTCCAGAGTTTAGGGACCTGATCCAACGAAAAAAAGGATAGGGACTAAATTCAATTTTCCCCCTAAGTTTAGGGACCTCAAAGTCAAAAAAGTCAAAAAAAAAAATGCAAGTTGGGACACGTGGCAACATCTTATTGGAAGACACTGACGGAGTTAACTTTGAGTTAACGGAAGGACTAGTTCCAAAACGACGTTAAAGTTTAGGGACCAGATCCAACAAAAAAAAAGATTAAGGACTAAATCCAAAACACCCCCTAAGTTTAGGGACCTATCACTTAAAAAAGCCGCTTTAGATTAATCATTTGCTATAGGACTTGATTGTAGTATCTGCTCTATCTAGAGAGCCTTATTGTTAGTTGCACACATTTCTTCGTGAAAATCTTTATTCTCTGTAAGGGGAGTGTTTACCCTTAGTACATAGGGAGTGTTATCCCTTAGGTTGAACGTGCATCGCGTTCGTAGGGTGAGATCCCTTTGTTGGGTAGTGCTAGACGAAAGGTGGGTCACCTAGTAGTTATGCTGTCTGTAAAAATCTAGGAAAGGTTTTCCTAGTTGTTGTTGAGGTCCCTAGCGAAAGGAGGTTCCTAGTAGCTTGCGGGGCGCTCTGGTTGTACTCGGGGATGCGAGGCGTCTTTGGTTTATTGAAAAGCTCAAGTGGGCCGCTTGAGGACTGGATGTAGGCGTTGTTTGTCGAACCAGGATAAAATCTCCGGTGCATGATTTCTCTATCCTTATCTCTTTACTTTTCGCATTTATTTTGTGTGTTAATCATATTTTGCGAATAACCCTATTTGAAATTATATAGCACGAGAATTGCGTTTTTATTGTATTGATTTATTCAATCTCGTGAATAATACGTTTTCAATATAAATATAAATATTCTTATTATTATGCGCTTAAAAACGTTTTCCTTCGTTCTTTATGTCTTCCGCTACGTTTAAATCTCTTTAAATCTTTCAAGAACGTTTGAATCGATCGTTTTTCAATGTTTTTATAAACACCCAATTCACCCCCCTCTTGGGTGACGTTAGCCAATACCTTCAATTATTCTAACAATTGGTATCAGAGCTTCGTGCTCCGGTAACAAGCTTAACCGCTTGAGTTAAAGATCCATTGTGGTTTGGCTTACTGGGATATCTGTTTTCATCTTTTAAAATGGAGGGTTGTTCATTCGATGAAGCACCAATGTTTGATGGATGTAATTTTCCATACTGGTATGCGAGAATGAAAATATATTTGCAATCTATTAGTATTCATTTATGGAATATTGTGCTTCAAGGTTTTGATCCAAAATTCAAAAATGTTTTAAATGATTTTGATAAAAAAATCCTTTGCGTTGAATATTCAAGCTATGCAAATTTTGAGAAATGCCTTAAATGATGATGCATATGCTAGAATTAGAGATTGTATCAATGCTTAAAGTATTTGGGACACTTTAATAACACACTATGCTACTAATGATCTATGGAAAGTGTTAGTGGTAGCAGGGAAAAAGGAACGCACATAAGGAACGATGATTTAAATGATGATGTCCATGATGATGAGACGAAGAGTAACACAACAAATGAAGATGATGATTTAGAGAGATTACTTGAAGAGTTTGTAACATCCCAGATTTTTAACCCCTGATTAATAAAATGTTAATTATGAAGCTTATTTATAATTAATTATTTTTATTCTTGATTTCAAAGTGATTTATTGTGAATGATAATATTAGAGAGTTTTAATATGAGAAAATAAATATTGTGCACATTAATCCCTGTTTGGGGACCTTGAAGTAATTTTAGAAAGGTTTTGGAGGGAAAGAAAATAAAAGTAATATTTTTCAAAAACTGGGCAAAATACTCGAGTGTTTTTGGGAGTACTCGAGTATTTTGGTCAGAGTTGACGAGTTAGTGCATTTGGTGAGTCACCACCAACGAGTCACCGCCGTTTGACACGAAATCAGTCCTTCAACACGTCCATGGCTTTCGTGTCGAGCTGCATGAGCTCCATGAATGGCTATTTAAGCCATGGTTGATGAATCAACCAACCCATTTGCCAATTTCGTGAGTTTTGCTTGAGTTAGGGTTTCTGAATTGATTCAATTGATTCTCCCTCTCTGTGTTGATTCGAATCAAAAATTATACACCAATACAAAGCTTACATCACGAGCTTTGTATAGACACCAAGATTGTGAGCTGAGAGTGAGTGGATTAGAAGAATCGAAGCTTGGAAGTTGGAGTCCATTTGCTGTCTCAGGTTTCCTGGAGCTTACTTTGGAGTTTGATTTTGTGTGGAGTTTGGGGAATTCAGCTTGGAAGCTAAGTTTTGGTAAAGTCTCTGTTGAGTCACGTCTAAGAGGTAAGGGGAAAGCTCTCTATTCACTAGATAGAGTTTAAATTGCATGCATTTGATTAGAGAGCCACCAAGAGGCTCTAAGGGCTTAGTTTGAATAGGGAAATTGGGTTGGAGACCAACCTGTGTTCTAATGTTGTTCTGAGTAAGTTATATATGTTGCATGTGAGCTATATGCAAGTTGTTTTCATGCGAAAAGTGTTTGGAACTGAATTTGGTATGTTAAGTTGTTGAAAATGTGTTTTTATGCATAATTGTTGCTCAGATTTGATTCAGTGTAATAAGTTGTTGTTTTTGTGTTGGAACATGTTTATTATGTATAATGTAAGCTCTGTTGATCATTGGATTGGACTAGAAGTGGTTAGAATTGAAAATGGTATGTTAAAACCAAATTTCCAGTCTGTTCTTCAGGAAAAGACTCGAATACTTTGCTTTATACTCGAGTAAAATTTTGGTAAAACAATGTATTTTGTGTCATAACACTCGAGTACCAAGCCCAGAACTCGAGTACCAACTGGTGTATGGGGACATTTTATGGTAAACCACTCGAGTAATGCAGGAGTCACTCGAGTGTTCTGGAATTGATGAAGAACACTCGAGTACTCATGAATCACTCGAGTATTTTTATGAACCTAAAACCCAAATCCTCAGAAAGACATGAACAACTCGAGTAGATGAGAACTACTCGAGTAATCTGGAATGATTGAAGAACACTCGAGTATTCTGAAGAACACTCGAGTAGTTTAACCAGAATATGAAAAATATCATTTTTAATGCTGAACCATTTGGTTAACACTTAAATGACAGTAATCCAAGTGATTTAGGACTTAAAAGAAATTGATTGATTATATGGTTATCCCGTTTGGATGACGGGACGTTGCTCGGGTGGCACGTCATAACGTTGCTCGGGTGGCACGTTACATATTGAAATATACCAATCAGTTTCTTTAAGTTAAGATATTACATTCGTTTTTGAGTTTGGATATTAGATCGTTTACTCATGTTCGGGTGACATGAGGAGGACCTCTGGAAATACTAAAAGTTGCTACTAGCTCGATGACACATTAAGGTGGACAATGTGGGCAGTATGTGGTATACTGTTGATTTGATGTTTCAACAGTGTAATGCACACAAGTGGTAAGGTTTACGTTTTGGCGACGTGACGTTCATCAGACATGGTGACGTTGTTTATCACTTCTGTTCTGTATCACAAGTGATAAGGTTTACGTCCTTAGGCGACGTGACGTTCATCAGATGTGGTGACGTTTTTTATCACACCCGTTGTATGATGAGAAGTGATAGGTTTACGTCCTTAGGCGACGTGACGTTCACCAGATAGTGTGATGTTTTTATCACTTCCGAGCTAGTACGTCATATGTTTTGGTAACGTATTCGTGATCTGGGAATGCACTGTTGTATTGGATTGACATCTGTGAGGACATTAGATGGAGAATCTCATAAAAAGAAGAATGTCAGGCATCATGCCACTTACCCTTAATTAAGTTAGGGCTTGATATCAAGAATGAGGGCGAACATCTTATTTGCATTAAGTGTTTGCTAAGTATTAACTGTGGCTATTAACTGATTTGGGGTTATATTTATGCATAATTATGTTGTTTCAACATTTATGCTCTATTGATTATGTGTATAGAATTGCTTTCCCCTATGCCCTTGTAGGTGATGTCACATTACATCGCTTGCATCGAGATCCGGCCACTTCTTAGTGGCATATGGATCTACAAGGATCTCCGAGTGGTGTATGAGAGGGAGGTAGAGATTTCCTTTGTATCACCCTAAACCACTGATTCGGAACCGTCCTCGTAGGTCTAGGATTCCCATCATATACAATATGCATGTACGAACTTTTTATACTTACTATGGAACAACTCCCACTTGACCAGCTCGCTCGTATCACAGTTTTCAATTCCAGTCTACCCGCTCACACCCTTTTTATTTTAGTCATTCGAAAGGAGACTCCCCCATCTATTTAAAGGAGTTCTATTAAGGTCACGTCTTCACCAGACCTTGTACCCAGTGGTAGGGTACCTACTCCTTCAAATAAGATCAAGGAGGATCTTGTCGAAGACGGGAGTGGAGGCGAGCCTGTCGATCATTCTACTGGGAGTCGAGGAAGGGACGATAATCCCTAAGTACATGAATAGAGTAAATGATGAGAATCAGGGATCCGGTGTGGTGGATGCTGTGGAGGAAATTTGCTGCTGGAAATGTTGGATGATAACTGCTGTTACTTCTTGGAAGACTTCTACTACTACTGTTGGAAGTCAAGCTGGTTGGAAGGCATGCTTCAAACTCTCTATGGACTTCAAAGGAATTCATTTATATGTTTTGATGATAACAAGCCAACTCAAGTTCAAGCTCACAAGTGCAAGCCAAGTCTCAAGATTGAAGACTCAAGCAAGCATAGAATAGAAACCTTCTCTTTAGATCAAAATGTAAGGTAATGGAGTTTTTGTTTCTTTAAGTAGTTACAAAGCCAATAAGTTTTTCATTTTTAGAGAAGAAGGAAAAACGTGTTTTTGCATGAAAAATGTGTTTTCTGCATTTAACCTTAGTAAAATAATTGATGTTACAAAACTCTGTATATTTGTATGTGTGCAAGAGGGAGTAATCGATTATTTTCTAAAGTAATCGATTAACTTTGTTGCATCATAGAAAAATCAGAGAGGTTGTAATCGATTAAGTGATTTTTGTTAATCAATTACTTTCTTATGGAAGTAATCGATTACAATGGTCAAGTAATCGATTATAATTGTTGCATCATATATTTTTCAGAGGCTTTGTAATCGGTTACAAGTTTTGTAGTAATCGATTACATGATGTTGCATCATATGCAAAACAGAGGCTTAGTAATCGATTAACTTATGAGTGTAATCGATTATTATAGTTGCATCACATAATGAACAGGAGTGATGTAATCGATTAACTATTCTTAGCCTAATCGATTACATGTTTTTCATATGTTTTAAGAATTTCTATTTTTGTAGAAGTAATCGATTATTGCTTCTATGTAATCGATTATTTCTTGATTTATTGAAAAACGTGTCAGAATCATTTTTATTATTTCCTGATTTGTTTTTATATAAAAGATTCTAATATATTTTATAAAATTCGAAAATGATTTTAAATTTGAATTATTTCCTTTTTGGTTTTAAGAATCAAATCTTTATTTTATTTCGAAAATCGTTTTGATTTTATTTTGATTTTAAAACTTATTTCAAATCTTTTATTATTCTATTTTGATTTGTTTTACTTAATTCAAAATCATTGTTGATTCAAATTGTTTTTCTTTTTAAATCAATCCCTCCAACATTTTTGACGTTCAGTTAGTTTTTTCATTCATTCTTTTTGCTCTGCACGTTTTCTCTCTTCTTCTTCTCAAGTCTTCTGCTTTTCATCATTCATACTTTTTGAAGAACAAATCCTTATTGGCTGAGTAACATCTAGAGAAACACTACTTCACTATCATAGAGCATATTGTTGTATCTGTGTTTTAAGAACACACAAAGCTATTGTAATCACAATCATATTCGTTCTAAACCTTAGTGGTAGGGAGAGAATCCCATAGTTGAACGTTGAGGCGTTCGTAGGGCGAGGAACCCTGCTGTATGATTGAGGCCCCTAGCGAACGGAGGTTCCTAGTAGTGTGCGGGGTGCTCTTGGTTGTAATAGGGTGCGGCTCTATTGCTTGGTTATAAGAACTCTCAGGCGGGTCGCTTGGGGACTGGACTAGGCCTTTCGACGGGAAGGCTGAACCAGTATAAAATTCACCGGTGCAAGCTTTCCTAACCCTTATCTTTTACTTTCCGCATATTTGCTTTATTTACGTTTCCGCGCTACTCGATTATATTTTCTATCGTTTTCGCGATCCATTACGATCGTTTAATCTCTCCGTCTCAAAACATTTTTTAATTTGGTACGAATTTTTCAATACATAATAAAACTCGATTCACCCCCTCTCTCGAGATTTTGAGGCCAAAACCAACAATTGGCATCAGAGCTAGTCTCTTGTGTTAAGACTTAACCGTCTCAAGAGTATGGCTTCAAACTCTCTGTTTGGAGGTGAAGGGAGTTCTATTAACCGTCCTCCCATGTTTGATGGGGTAGGGTACGCGTATTGGAAAGCCCGTATGAAAATTTTTATTCAAGGAGTAGGATTAAAAGTTTGGGATGCTGTCGTTAATGGTCCCTATGTTCCTACCTATGTGGTTAATGGTAACACCGTCGAAAAGCCTATGGCTGAGTGGACGGAGGAGGAGGAACGTAGAGTCCAATACGACTTGAAAGCGAAAAATATTATAACATCTGCTTTGAGCTATGATGAGTTTTCCAGGATTTCTACATGCGAGACAGCACAACAAATGTGGGATACACTGGAAGTCACGCATGAAGGAACAACGGAAGTGAAAAGATCAAGAATCAACACGCTGACTGGTGAATATGAGTTATTCAGAATGAAGGATGGAGAATCAATTCAAGAGATCCAAAAACGCTTCACAATGATAGTAAATCAACTAACAACATTGGGGAAGAAATTCACCAATGAGGATCTCATCAACAAAGTTCTAAGATGTTTGGGAAGAGATTGGCAACCGAAAGTGACGACAATCGCTGAATCAAGAAATCTCTCAACAATGACGCTGGCAACTCTGTTTGGAAAATTACAAGAACATGAAAGTGAACTGAAGAGGTTGGCTCAACATGAAGAAGAAAACAAGAAAGTCAAAAGCTTGGCATTCAAAGCTGAAGCACCTGCACCAGATAGTGACTCAGACAAAGAACTGATCAATGATGAACACATGGGTCTATTGGTGAAGAAGTTCGGGAAATTTCTGAGGAAGAAGAAGTTCAATCGAAGAGACAACAATAAAAGTGGAGGCTCAACCATCACATGTCATGAGTGTGGCAAGCCTGGTCACATTCGAGCAGATTGCTATCAATTGAAGAAGAAAGAGAATTCAGAAAAGGGCACCTCAAGTACAAAGAAGGGAAAGCAAGCATACTTGGCGTGGCTGGACAACGATGGAAGTTCGGATGAGGATTCAGACGAACAAGAGGAGACCGCCAACCTATGCTTGATGGCTCACGACAATGAGGTAAACCCTGAACTCAATTTTTCTTATGTTGAATTACAAGAAGCATTTGAAGAGTTACATGAGGAATCGATGAGGTTATCCTTATTAGTTTCTCTAGAAAAGAAAAATTCAGCTTCGATTTTAGAAAAGAATAAAGAGCTTACAAAAGAAAATGATTTTTTGAAAAAGAAAAATAAGGAGCTGAATTTGACCTTGAAAAACTCTTCAAACACTTCGAGTAATGACATTAAAATTAAAGCTAGTTCTTCTTCTTGTAAATTCTGCAAGGATCTGGTTAAAGAAATTGAAGATTTAAAAGAAACCCTTGCTAAATTTACAAAAGGTAGAAATACTTTAAATTTAATGTTAGGTAGGCAAAAATGTTTCTTTAATAGAGCGGGTTTAGGATATCAACCCGGTAGGCATCAAAAGAAACTTAGTACCATTTTTGTCCCTGCCAGTAATCATAAGAAACCTCTTATTATATGTCATATTTGTGGTAAAAAGGGCCATGGCGCACATGAATGCATACACCGAAAAGTGAAGTTCGTTAAACCGAACAATGAAACTAGAAGGTGGCATGACTTAAACTATGGCTATACTAACACTTAAGGATCCAAAAAGATATGGGTACCTAAAAAGAAACCTTGAATTCTTTGATTGTAGGTTACTCCGGAAGGAAGGAAGTCTTGGTGGTACTTGGACAGCGGATGCTCAAAACATATGACTGGAGATAAATCAAAATTTTCGCATCTCGTGGCTAAGGACCAAGGACATGTGACCTTCGGAGATAACAATCAAGGAAAGATCATCGAAATCGGTAAATTTGGTACACCACCTAACCCTTGCATTGAAAATGTTTTACATGTTGAGGGCCTAAAGCACAATTTGCTAAGTATTAGTCAATTGTGTGATAAGGGCAATAGGGTTATTTTTGATTCTGATAGATGTATTATCGAGGGAAAAATTGATGATCTTATTAAGCTAATTGCTCGCAGGATAAACAATGTTTATGTTATTGATTTTGATTCAATTCCCTCAAATGATGCGAAATGTTTATTATCTAAAGAGGATGAATCGTGGCTGTGGCATCGTAGAATAGGTCACATCCACATGGCTCATTTAAATAAAATTTCTTCTAAAAACTTAGTAGTTGGTTTGCCAAAGCAAAATTTTACTTTTTCTGAAAAATGTGATCCTTGTTCAAAATCAAAACTCACAAGGGCCAATTTTCCTTCTAAAAACCTTGTTTCAACTCAAAGGCCTTTGGAACTTTTACATATGGATCTTTTTGGACCGTGTCAAACTAAAAGCTTTGGTGGCAACTATTATTGGTTGGTTATTGTGGATGACTATTCTAGGTATACATGGACACTTTTTATTACTCATAAAAATGACGCATTTCATGAATTTAAAAAGCTTGCCAAGATTATTCAAAACCAATTGCATTTGAGCATTGCATCCATTAAAACTGATCATGGTGGAGAATTTTAAAATCATCTTTTTGAAAAGTTTTGCGAAAAACATGGACTTAAGCATTATTTTTCAGCTCCAAGGACTCCAAAGCAAAATGGGGTTGTGGAGAGGAAAAATCGTTCATTAAAAGAGCTTTCTAGAACAATGCTTAATGACATGAATTTGCCTGCATATTTTTGGGCCGATGCAGTTAGTACAGCATGTTATGTTATTAACCGTGTTTTGATTAGGCCTATTTTAAAGAAAACCCCCTATGAGCTGTACAAGGGGAGAAAACCTAATATTTCTCATCTTCGAGTTTTTGGATGTAAATGTTTTGTGCATAATAATGGTAGAGAAAATCTAGGATCTTTTGAGGCTAGAGCTGATGAGGGTATATTCCTTGGTTATTCTGCTTCGAGCAAAGCATATAGGATATACAATAAATCTCGTAATACTATTGAAGAATCTATTCATGTATCATTTGACGAATCCGATCCCAGAAGGTTGGGAAAGGTATCTGTTAATGAAATTTCAGGTATTCTTGGAGATTTATTTATTGATGAGGATGAGGAGTCAAATGCTAAAACGAAGAATCATTCCTAAAGCAATGGAAATTCAGTTGAAAATGTTGAGGAGAAAAATCAAGAACAATCAATGGAACTCAACACTGATTTGCCTAAGGAATGGAAAACATCAAGACACCATCCTATTGATCAGATCATCGGAGACATTTCAAAAGGTGTAAGTACTCGCAACTCTATTAGCAATCTGTGTAACTTCTTTGCATTTGTTTCTCAAGTAGAGCCAAAGAATTATGCTGAGGCTATGCTTGATGAGCATTGGCTTTTGGCAATGCAAGAGGAATTAAACCAGTTCGAAAGAAATCAGGTGTGGGAACTTGTTCCTAGGCCTGAGTCTCATTCGATTATTGGAACTAAGTGGATTTATAAAAATAAACTTGATGAGGCTGGTTTAATTGTTCGAAACAAATCTAGGCTAGTTGCACAAGGTTACAACCAGGAAGAGGGGATAGATTATGAGGAGACATTTGCCCCTGTTGCTCGGTTGGAAGCCATTAGACTGCTATTAGCATTTGCATGCATTTTAGATTTTAAATTATATCAAATGGACGTAAAGAGTGCCTTTCTTAATGGTTTTATAAATGAAGAAGTTTATGTGTGTCAACCGCCTGGCTTTGAAAGTTATGAACACCCTGATTATGTTTACAAATTGAAAAAGGCTTTGTATGGTCTAAAACAAGCTCCTAGAGCGTGGTACGACCGTCTTAGCAAATTTTTACTGGAAAATAACTTTGAAAGAGGGAAGGTTGACAACACACTTTTTATCAAAAAGAAAGGAAAGGACATTCTTTTAGTTCAGATTTATGTAGATGATATTATATTCGGTGCTACTAATGAAATCCTTTGCAAGGAATTTTCTAGTATGATGCAGGAAGAGTTCGAAATGTCTATGATGGGCGAGCTGAACTTTTTCCTGGGATTACAAATAAAGCAAGCAAAAGACGGAATCTTCATTAGTCAAACAAAATACTGCAAAGAATTACTGAAAAGATTTGGCATGGATAAGGCCAAGGCAGTTGCAACACCGATAAGCACATCATGCTACTTGGACAAAGACGAAGGAGGTAAATCCGTAGAAATAACAAAGTATCGAGGTATTATCGGATTCCTTCTTTATTTAATGGCAAGTAGGCCGGATATCATGTTTAGTGTGTGTCTTTGTTCTCGGTTCCAGTCGAATCCAAAAGAAACGCACATGGTTGCTGCCAAGCGTATAATGAAATATCTGTCTGGCACAACTGATATGGGTTTGTGGTACCCCAAAGGTTCATCTTGTAATCTTGTTGGGTATTCTGATTCTGACTTTGCTGGTTTCAAAGTAGATAGAAAAAGCACTAGTGGCACTTGTCATCTTCTTGGCAATTCATTAGTATCATGGGCTAGTAAGAAACAGTCTAGTGTTGCCCTATCTACAGCTGAGGCTGAATATGTAGCCGCGGGTAGTTGTTGCGCTCAGATTTTATGGTTAAAACAACAACTCCTAGACTTTGGTGTAAGTCTAGATCACATTCCTATTAAATGTGATAATACCAGTGCTATTTCTATTACCAAAAACCCAGTGCAACATTCTCGCACGAAGCATATCGAGATTCGACACCATTTTATTCGTGATCATATTCAGAAGGGTGATTGCATTATAGAGTATGTTGATACTTCGCGGCAGTTGGCTGATATCTTTACGAAACCGCTTCCAAAAGAAAATTTCTTTTTCATTCGTAGAGAAATTGGTCTAGCTTCTGCCTCTCACCTATTTTGAATGTGTGAATCTTTATCTCTCATGTTATTATTGATGCATCTTCTTAGTGTTTCAGGGGGAGATTGCACATCTTTTTGATGATTACAAAAGGGGGAGAGAGATTCTGATATCTGATATATTGGCTAATGTTTGTTGGCTAATACATTCAGGGGGAGAAGATATAATCCATTATTCTGGAAGGATGCTTGGTTCAAAAATGATATATTTTTAAGCATTCATACAGGGGGAGATGAAATAATCCATTATTTTTCCTGTATTTAATGATTCTAAGCAAGGTTTTATTATTATATATCTATTTCTGCTTGTATAACACTTGTGATGCAGATAATAAAGAGCATATCAGAATGGTTGTTTGTCATCATCAAAAGGGGGAGTGTTGGAAGTCAAGCTGGTTGGAAGGCATGCTTCAAACTCTCTATGGACTTCAAAGGAATTCATTTATATGTTTTGATGATAACAAGCCAACTCAAGTTCAAGCTCACAAGTGCAAGCCAAGTCTCAAGATTGAAGACTCAAGCAAGCATAGAATAGAAACCTTCTCTTTAGATCAAAATGTAAGGTAATGGAGTTTTTGTTTCTTTAAGTAGTTACAAAGCCAATATGTTTTTCATTTTTAGAGAAGAAGGAAAAACGTGTTTTTGCATGAAAAATGTGTTTTCTGCATTTAACCTTAGTAAAATAATTGATGTTACAAAACTCTGTATATTTGTATGTGTGCAAGAGGGAGTAATCGATTATTTTCTAAAGTAATCGATTAACTTTGTTGCATCATAGAAAAATCAGAGAGGTTGTAATCGATTAAGTGATTTTTGTTAATCAGTTACTTTCTTATGGAAGTAATCGATTACAATGGTCAAGTAATCGATTATAATTGTTGCATCATATATTTTTCAGAGGCTTTGTAATCGGTTACAAGTTTTGTAGTAATCGATTACATGATGTTGCATCATATGCAAAACAGAGGCTTAGTAATCGATTAACTTATGAGTGTAATCGATTATTATAGTTGCATCACATAATGAACAGGAGTGATGTAATCGATTAACTATTCTTAGCCTAATCGATTACATGTTTTTCAAATGTTTTAAGAATTTCTATTTTTGTAGAAGTAATCGATTATTGCTTCTATGTAATCGATTATTTCTTGATTTATTGAAAAACGTGTCAGAATCATTTTTATTATTTCCTGATTTGTTTTTATATAAAAGATTCTGATATATTTTATAAAATTCGAAAATGATTTTAAATTTGAATTATTTCCTTTTTGGTTTTAAGAATCAAATCTTTATTTTATTTCGAAAATCGTTTTGATTTTATTTTGATTTTAAAACTTATTTCAAATCTTTTATTATTCTATTTTGATTTGTTTTACTTAATTCAAAATCATTGTTGATTCAAATTGTTTTTCTTTTTAAATCAATCCCTCCAACATTTTTGACGTTCAGTTAGTTTTTTCATTCATTCTTTTTGCTCTGCATGTTTTCTCTCTTCTTCTTCTCAAGTCTTCTGCTTTTCATCGTTCATACTTTTTGAAGAACAAATCCTTATTGGCTGAGTAACATCTAGAGAAACACTACTTCACTATAATAGAGCATATTGTTGTATTTGTGTTTTAAGAACACACAAAGCTATTGTAATCACAATCATATTCGTTCTAAACCTTAGTGGTAGGGAGAGAATCCCATAGTTGAACGTTGAGGCGTTCGTAGGGCGAGGAACCCTGTTGTGTGATTGAGGCGAACGGAGGTTCCTAGTAGTGTGCGGGGTGCTCTTGGTTGTAATAGGGTGCGGCTCTATTGCTTGGTTATAAGAACTCTCAGGCGGGTCGCTTGGGGACTGGACTAGGCCATTCGACGGGAAAGCTAAACCAGTATAAAATTCACCGGTGCAAGCTTTTCTAACCCTTATCTTTTACTTTCCGCATATTTACTTTATTTACGTTTCCGCACTACTCGATTATATTTTCTATCGTTTTCGCGATCCATTACGATCGTTTAATCTCTCCGTCTCAAAACATTTTTTAATTTGGTATGAATTTTTCAATACATAATAAAACTCGATTCACCCCCCCTCTCGAGATTTTGAGGCCAAAACCAACAACTACTACTACTTCTGCTACCAGTACCATGAGACCAGTCTCAGAGTTTTACCTTTTGTTATGTATATCTTGTGGAAATTCCTTTTGAAAACTCTTGACTTATGGTCCATTTTGATGTACTTATATATCCATAGCCTTATGGACTTGTAATGGGATTTTGGAGATCTTTATCGCTGGACTATGTATTTCGTACCTTTTTATAAAATCTATGTTATATCATGGTTTATTACATAGTCCTGTTATTTCCGCTTACTCTGATATTGATTTAAAAGAATTCGGCTAGGACATTTTGAAATGGTATCAGTTGTTTAGATGAAAAACTGGATGGCATTACCTAAGTTATGTTTTATGAAATATAATACATCCTATTTTCAAAGAGAATGCTATCTAAGATTTGTGAAACTAGTCTTGAGCAAAGCAAATGTCGAATTCGATTTTAAAAAGTAATACGTAAATTATTCTCCAAATGTCCTATGTTTTGGTTTGTGCACCTGACTCTTTAGAAAATAAAAAGGAAAATTTTATTTCCTACATTTTCTAATATTAAACAAGTCCATATATTTTCAAGTAATAGCATTTATTTTGTGTTAATTACTTGGGTTATTTTGAGGGTGTCACAGAGTTCATACAATCTTATGAGGAATTAAGTTCTTTAGAAGAAGAGTCCACGAATAATGAAAGTGAATCAAATGGGCATATTCCTCGTGAGGTAACAAATTTTAGTTCTCTCTCTAGCAATCTACACATTACTTATAATAGTTTGAGTGATGATGAGACAATTTTAAAAAATCATGACTTAGACTTTGTGCAAGAATTATCTTCAACAAAAATTACTGTTGATACTTTGGAAATTGAAGATAAACTTGGCAAAGACATATTTTTAGAAAATTGTTCCTTAATGCACTTTGAAAAATGTTCTTTACCTGAAAAACATGTTGAGGATACAAATTTTGAAAGTCATGCTGAAAAACCTATTGTCTCAAATTCATTACTTGGTCAAGCTAATGTTGATATTCAAAAACCAAGTAAAGATTTGAACAATAGTGTTTTGCCTTTTCAAAACAAAAACTCCAAGTTATGTAATCGTGTTTGTGAAAAAGTCAAGTCATCACCCAAACATATTATATGTAACTATTGTGGATGTTCGGGACATATCTCTTATCTATGCTATTATAGGAAGAATCAAACTATGAGAGGTAACTTGAAATGGGTTCCAAAGGTTTCCAAGGAATCCAAACCTAATCCCCCAGGATACAAAATGAGATGGGTACCAAAGGTTTCTCCTTGTAACAGGAATTTGCAAAATCAGTTAACCAAGGAAGAACCACAAGGAAATTAGGAGAAGAAAGCAATCAAACTGACCTACTGGAAGCCAAATACTAAAAGAGTTGACCAAGTGGAGAACAAGCTAGCAAGGACCGAAAACCTCTGAAGGAGAAAATGGAATTACAATAAAGTTAAATTTCAGAAGAGGAAACAATGGTCGAAAGCACATTCATTCTGGTCAAGAAAACACTCATCATGGCATGAAAGGGTTGAGGTAAACAAGTCATATCCTTATTATAACCAGGATTATACAAGAACATACTTTAACTATTCCAAGTTGTATTGAATTTGAAAATAAATCATGTGTTGTAAATTATTTTTTTTCACATGATTATCGTATCTTGGAAGAGTTAAGTATTTCATTCATAATGTGACATTTATTGCAAACTTGAGTTGTTTAAGTTGGCATCTAAATGCATATTATGATTGAACTTGATATAACTCTTAGTTATAATAGAGCATATGATTTGGTATATTGTTTTTATGTGGTTCATATTAATTTCTTCAATAGCTCTTAATGTTTATCTTGACAAATTACTAACTTGAGCATTGGAGTTATCCAGAACTATCTGTTTTGCAGGAAACAGTGTTCCTAAAGGTAAGTTGACCACAAGCTAAAATCACTCATAATCCCCAGCATCAGAAAATCAATACATGGCATGCAAGGAAGCTTAATTTATGCAGAAAAAGAAGAATTCTAGAAGTTTGAGCAGAAGTAATCGATTAATCTGCAACAGTAATCGATTACCCAGTGATTTAGTGCAACAGGTCTGATCAGTTTAAGAAAAGTAACCGATTACAGGACTGAAGATAACCGATTAGTTCTGCAGCATCATACAACTCACCAGAGAAGATGTAATCGATTAATGTTTCTGAAGTAATCGATTAAAGGCCACCAACTAATCGAGTACAGCCTGCCCAGTAATCGATTAGAAAAGTTGCATCATGTACTCACCAGAGAGGAAGTAATCGATTACAGGTATGAAAGTAATTGATTACATGAGGAAAGTAATCGATTAAATCCTGTCAGTAATCGATTATCAGCTACAGTATCTGAAAAAAAAAAAGGGAAATTCGTGTGGACCAAGTTGGGCCTCTTTGACCCGTTTTGACCAAGTAAAGACCACCTCTTGACTAACCCTAGCCTCACATATCACTCCTACACGTGCTCTCTCTCTCTCTTCACTCACATTTTCTCTCTTTTTCTCTCTCAAAAATCACGGCCTCATCTTCATCTTCTTCTTCATTATTTTCTTCTTCTTCTTCCAACAACCAACCGTCCTCCATGGCCTCCTCCTCACCAAACCTCCACCATTCACACTCAAAACCCCTTCTCACATCATAAACCTTCATCTCCTACCTTCTCTCTCACAAAACTGTCCCTCTCTCTCCTCACCTTCTCCCATTCGACTTTCATCATCAACCACCACAACCACCATTAAAACCACTATAAAACCACCATTCTTCACCACCATTGCCTAAACCTTCAACCATAACCATTATATTTGTACATCCTTGGTTCAAAACTCGGTTCATTAAGGTTCATCTCTTCCTGTTCAGCATTGGCTTAGTTTGGCTTAGTGAAGAGATCGGTTCAGTGGTATTGGTTCAGTGATCTTCTGGTTCAGTCTTGGTTCAGTGGTTCACGGGTTGATTCGGTTCAGTGTTTCTGGTTCGGTTCAGCTTCGGTTCAGTTTCTGTTCAGCTCAGTGTATTCTGGTTCAGGTTCTCAAGTCTCCTTCATTAAGCTATTTCTGCTACTATTTCTGGTACAGTGTTCATGCTTCTGAGTTCATATTGATATTTTTTTTAGATTAGAAGTTTATTAGCATTGGTAGTAGGAGTGAATTATCTGCCTGGTAATATCTGTTTTGAGAACTGCATTGTTGGACTTGGGTCTGATCAGTTGAGTAGTTGGGTATATCGTCTGGTTCACTGTTGTTGCTGTCTGTCTGATTTGTTTTCTGAGAAAATGGCTACGCGTCGTACAAAAAGAAGAGCACTAATCGAAGAATCTGAGGATGATGAGCCTTCACCCCCAGTTGTTAAGAATCAGAGAGCTACTCCTTCTTCCAGCCGTGCTCCTAGGCCTTCTCGATCTCGTCAGAATGAAGCTGGTCCATCTGCTCCTCCACCTTCTGTTCCACAGTCTGCAGCACTAGAGAAATACAACCGTTGGTTCTCCAACCCGGCTCAGATTGTCGATTATGAAAAATATTTTGCAGCGTGCTCAGTGATTTCTCTGAGGTTCCTGGATGCAGAAACTTTTGATGACGATGAATGTAATCTTCCCGCAATAAAGCTGTTGAAAGAAAAACAGTTATTTGAGTTTAGCACTATCGGCGGAGACTTCTACGGGGATCTTTTCAGAGTCTTCTATTCAAACATGAAATGGGATTCCGATTAGAATACTCTTTATTCTGAGGTAAAAGGAAGACAGATAAAGATCACTCTAGATACTTGGAGGAATATCACTCGACTTCCGATGGATGGAGTGTACTTTACCGGGTCTGGCAGCGACAGCCTTTGGGGTGATGAATATGACAAAAAGGCTGCTAAAGAAGAGTTTATTGATGATAACATTCCTACAGGAAAGGTCATGACATCCGGTAATCTGAAATTTGAGTTTCGTGTGCTACACTTTATTCTGAATCGTTGCTTGATCCCAAGGCAAGGGAATTATTTCAGGGTGCTAGATTCTGACTACATCATTCTATGGGCTTGGTTTCATGACAAACCTATCAATTGGGGTTGGTTTGTTTTGAATCATATGACTGAAACTGCAAGTAAAGTTCGTCGCTCGATTGATCGCGACATGAAGCTGAAGACAACACGCCTCCCTTATGCAACCTTAATCACAAACATCCTTAGGCGTTTCCGAATTCCTCTTAATGAAGAGTCGAGGACTGCTCCAAATGCGGATATGTGTATGGACACAAATTTTCTGGGAAACATGGGATGGATAAATGTGGAAGGACGTGGTTGGATTCCAAAGACAATGCGACGGCAAAGAAAAGCAGCTCATAGGAATGAACCTGAAGAGGATGATGAACAAGATCAAGCACCAGCTCAGGACCCTGATTTCACACCGCTACAAGCTATCCTTCCACCGGATCATATACCTCTGTACATGCAGCATTTCATGGATCATGTTAGAGGATATATGAGACGATCTGATGACCATATGCACTCAGTCGACTCCACTCTTGCTCAGCTCACCTCCGGCATGGAACAGATGAATGTCAACATGGAGGCAATGCAGCAAGACATATATCATTTGAGGCATCAGAATCGGCAATCATTCACCAGTGATCGTTAGCTTGTGGCTCCGCTCCCTGATTTTTTATATTATCTTTGCTACTTGAATTATTTATCGTTATTTGCTATCTTAGCCCCTAGCTTTTACTCTTGATTATCTGCATCTGTTTCTGGATTTAGATCTTCTCTGACATGTTTTTGGATATTTCGTTGTGACTTTTCATGACAATTGATCGTTTATTGGTTTGATATTTTTTTTGTCATGTGATGTCATTATAATTCCTATGGATATCTCACCTTTTTGATGATGTCAAAAGGGGGAGAAATGTATCATGAAGTATGTCATGAGAAATGAGAAATGAGATAGTATGAGCAAAACAGGTCAATAGGAACAGTTTGCAAAATTTGGTTCATGAATGATTCATGAATTCAGGGGGAGAAATGCTAATCTTATGATTTAGGGGAGTTGTGCTCCTTTGTGGAGTTGTGCTCTTTATTGTTAAAGAGTTGAATGCATCTTTTTGCTAGATTGTGTTTATAATATCATGTACTAACCTCTGTTTTGCAGGTAGAATTTGTCATCATCAAAAAGGGGGAGTGTTGAAACTCATGGTTTCCCTTAATGATGTTTTGATGATGACACAAAAAATTAATGTAGTATGTTTGAACAGGTTCAGGTACATTGATGATACAAGAAGTGATTGAAGATTTAGTCGCTTAGGGCTTAGATTTTTGTGTAAAGCAAAAATTAATCTAAAAGCACTCAAGTATATTTTATATATTGCTAGATTATGATGATGATACTTTTCGTTTTTGAAAAACCTAGAAGAAGTATTTTTTAAACCTTTTGCTCCTGAAAAAGTTTTTGCGAAAATCTTTTATGAAAACCTTTGGTTACAAATTTTTTATGAAAATCTGATTTTACTGTGGAGTAATCGATTACCCCTTCTGGACTAATCGATTACTTGCTGCAACTTGTAACCAGAGAGTAAGTAATGGGTTAATTAGGTTCATGTAATGGATTACTTCCTTGAACTGGTCATTTAAGTGATAGTAATCGATTACTTGAAGCTAATAATCGATTATCTTTCAATGCTGCAACTTTTATGAAAAACCTGAGAGCAAGTAATTGATTACAATGACCAAAGTAATCGATTACCTATTTCAAAATTTTGAAAAACGTGCTGAAATCAATCTGATTCCCAGAATGATTTATTTCCTTTTCTGGATGATCACGATTCTGATTTTTGGCTGCTTCTTCTACCTTTTTGAAAACACACTTATCACACACAACTTGATCTTCTTCTCTTTCTCTATTCTTTGGAAAATCCTCTTTTGATAATCATCATCATCATCATATTGTTCATCTCTTTTAATCAAAATATTCAAAAACCTTGAGTTATCTTTAGATTAATCATTTGCTATAGGACTTGGATTGTAATATCTGCTCTATCTAGAGAGCCTTATTGTTAGTTGCACACATTTCTTCGTGAAAATCTTTATTCTCTGTGAGGGGAGTGTTTACCCTTAGTACTTAGGGAGTGTTATCCCTTAGGTTGAACGTGCATCGTGTTTGTAGGGTGAGATCCCTTTGTTGGGTAGTGCTAGACGAAAGGTGGGTCACCTAGTAGTTAGGCTATCTGTAAAAATCTAGGAAAGGTTTTCCTAGTTGTTGTTGAGGTCCTTAGCGAAAGGAGATTCCTAGTAGCTTGCGGGGCGCTCTGGTTGTACTCGGGGACGCGAGGCGTCTTTGGTTTATTGAAAAGCTCAAGTTGGTCGCTTGAGGACTGGATGTAGGCGTTGTTTGCCGAACCAGGATAAAATCTCCGGTGCATGATTTCTCTATCCTTATCTCTTTACTTTTCGCATTTATTTTGGGTGTTAATCATATTTTGCGAATAACCATATTTGAAATTATATAGCACGAGAATTGCGTTTTCATTGTATTGATTTATTCAATCTCGTGAATAATACGTTTTTAATATAAATATAAATATTCTTATTATTCTGCGCTTAAAAACATTTTCATTCGTTCTTTAAGTCTTCCGCTACGTTTAAATCTCTTTAAATCTTTCAAGAACGTTTGAATCGATCGTTTTTCAAAGTTTTTATAAACACCCAATTCACCCCCCCTCTTGGATGACGTTAGCCAATACCATCAATTATTCTAACAAAAACTTCCCAGGAGGAAAGACTTCCAGGTGGTTGATTACGAACCCAGTTGTACGCCTTTTCCTTCGGAGATAAAGGAAACATCCTCATTCTAATAGCCTCCTCTGAAGCACCTTGGATTTTGAAGAAATCTAGCATACCTAAGAAGTTAGCTATATGGTCAGTTGGATCTTGATTTGGAGCTCCACTTAACTGATCCTGCTTAATTAGATGAATGTACTGTGGATCAATCTCAAAGGATTCAACACTGATGGCTGGCCTGACTATGCTAGAAGTGCAAATATTTGGTGTTAGGATTGGCAGAGGTCACCCAAGAGGGGGGGGGGTGAATTGGGTTTTTAGAAAGTCATTTAACACTTTGGAAATTAATCGCTTAATAATAAAAACTCTTTATACACGCAGCAGAAAAACTAAATAAACCGATCGAGAGCAATTGAGCGGAAGCTAATATAGAAAATAATAACATAATACGCACGAAACAAATTAAATCAAAACCAACAAAACTGTTACGCTCTAATTAAATTAAAACTATTAAAATACATTGTTATTTAAAATAATTATTTTGTTGCGAAGAAGAGCATGAACAATAACAGCGACGAAAATTAAAAGATAAGGGAAGTGAAAAACGTGCACCGTTGATTTTATACTGGTCCAGCCTTTCCAGCAAAAGACCTACGTCCAGTCCCCAAGCGACCCGCTTGAGCTTTTCTTCACTAATCAAAACAGGGACAACCAGCCCCAAATACAAACAAGAGCGTCCCACGCACTACTAGGTACTACCGTTCGCTAGGGACCTCAAAAACAACACTAGGTAGCCACTACCTAGAACCTAAGGTAGTCTTTCGACTAGGTTCCCAACCGTTCGTCTAGACTCTACCCCAGTACACAAGGGTTCCTCACCCTATGAATGTGCCACACGTTCTCACTAGGAGATCCACTCCCTAACGCTAAGGGTCACACTTTCCCTTACAAGAATTTGGTTTAGAGAAGAATAGAAACTAACAATTCATGCACTCTAGGCAGTGTTGATACAACAATGAAAGCTCTATATCAATGAATGTCTTAGGCTTCTCAAGGATTTGATTATATTCAGAACGGAGAAGAAGAAGAAGAACTCTCTATTTTTAATTTTCAAAAAAAACTAGGATTAGTGAGAGAGATGGTGAAGAGCAAAATCAAAAAGAGGAAAAAGAAAACGTTTTAATTTGAAACGAAATCAAACAAAAAAGGAAATAAACCATTTTCTGAATCAGGCTGATTGTTTCACGATTTTAAAAAATAATGGAGAGGTAATCGATTACTTGATCAGGGTAATCGATTATCTGCTTTCTGTGAAAAACAGATAATTGAAAATTTGAATAGGTAATCGATTATCTGCAGAAGTAATCGATTATCCGCTTAATTAAGTTACTAAATGTATCAGACCTTGAAGGTAATCAATTATATATGAGAATGTAATTGATAATCACCATTCTGAACTAGAAGTAATCAATTATCCCATAAGGTAATTGATTATCTTTACTGAAAAACAGATATTTCAAAAGCTTTGAAATCAGAGATTTTCGCAAAATATTTTTCAAAAGGATTTTCATAAAACGGGATGTTCTCCTACAGTTCATAAAATACGAAACCTTGAGTGCTAGACATTATTGATTTACAACATGTCCTAAGATGCAACACAATAAACTAGGACATACAATCTTGAAAACGAGCAAGCATCTCATCATCAACAGCTTTAACCTGTCACTTAATGAAGATTAGTCTAGTCATCATCAAAACATCATGGGGAAAACATGAACTTCAACACTCCCCGTTTTTGATGATGACAAACACTTCCTGCAAAACAGAGGTTATAGTTCACATAATATATAATCATAATACATAAACTTTTGATGATAAGCTCATAAGCTCAGCTCCCCCTAAACTTTTGAGAAGCTCCCCTTGAAAACCTGATATCTTATCTTTCCCCCTTTTGGAAACATCAAAAAGGGTTAACTCCAAGAATATAACAAGTGCACAACTTAAGACAAACTAAAGATAAAAACATATTAGAACATAGTCAAGAGTTTGCATAAAGCAGAGAGTTAAAGGCGAGAGAATGCAAAAAAAAATAAATCCAGGTTATACAACTATGGGGTTAGACAAATGAAATTCTAAGAGTGCAGAAAAAATAATAATCTCCTCAAGCTATGCATTGTGCGATCCCCCGAAACCACTTTTTTCCCTATTCTGGTGCCGTAGATCATGAATTTCTTGTCTTATCACACTCATGTCCATGTGCAAATTTTCCAGACCAGTGGTGAGATTTGCAAGACTGTTGTCTACTAATTCCATATGCACCTGGGATCGTCTCATGTGCTCATCAGATCGCTACATGTAGCCACGGACATCATCAATGAATGCTTGCATATAAGGAGGCACATGATCAGGAGGAAATATGGTTTGCAATGGAGGTAGATCAGGATCATGAGCAGGTTTTGCTGCTTCTTCATTTAGCTCTTCTAAAGAGTCTCTTTGTTTTCGACGATGACCAAATTCTCTCTAGCCAAAGTCTTCATAGTATCGCCAACCCATGGTCTTCACGAATGAATTGTTGATGCACATGTCCGAGGTGAATGAGGTTTTGGATTCTCCAGTCAAAGGAACTCGGAAATGATGCAGAATTTTAGTAATCAAGGTCGCAAAGGGTAGACGCGTCGTCTTCAGCTTTGAATTTTGGTCGATGAGCGCCTAACTTTGAAGAATCCATGTGTATGAAGGCAAGTTTTGATGAGGAAAACATTGTGATGAAGTCAAGTGAAAGCAAGTGAAAGAAAGTCTCCCAAAGAACAAAAAGCAACAAAGTTCAAGAGCTATAAATGTTACACAGAAAAGATAAAGAGAAGAAGAAGGCAAATCTTACAAGAAGAGAGAATCAACTAATCTCTAGACAAGCAAGCAAGGAATCAAAGTTTCATAGAGTTATTTTATATTTTGCTTTGAGTCCTTAGGTTGTTTGGGTAGAGTTAGTTTTGGGTAGTGAATCTCAATTAATTAATTTTGATCAAATTAATTTTGAGTTTCATAAACCCAATTAATTAAAATATGTTGATGCATATATTTCAAAATGTTATTTAAATATTTTAGGATGCATCAATAAGTGGCTAAATTTTTTAATTAAGGTTGAAAATAATTGTTTTTAATAGTTAAAGTTTTGAAAATATTTTTTTACTAAATTAGAAAACAAAGGTTACAGTAACTAACCGGTTAGTAATACCCAGTAACCGGATAATATCTGTTAAGTTTGTTAAAAATTCAGTTTTATGTTTTCATTCTTTATGGGTATCTATATAAACCATTCTTACACCTTAATGAAAATATAGAATCATTCAAATACGTTTTATATCCAGAAAAACAAGCCACACACTCTCTCTTAGATTGAAAAGATCAAAAGCTTTCTTTTACATCTTGTTATCATCTTTTCTACAAACACAAGAATCTCATAATCAACTTGTTCATTGTTATTTGATTGAGATTCATTAGGTTCTGATTTTCTGTAATTCTATGGTGTTGTAATCATTGCATTCAAGGCAAAATAGTCTACAACAAATTAAAGAAAAAGGAAGTCTTAATTGAGGAACAATCAAGCAAAGGAAGTCTTGATTAAGGTGTAATCAAGCAAAGTGAAGGTTTCTTGGTTGAGGAATAATCAAGAAATTGAAGAAGTCTAAGTGGATAGAGATTCACATAGCAAGAGGGTAGAATTAGAAGATCAAGGAAGGTTGCATAACAAGAGTGAGGTATCTCTTGGTAGCTATCAAGTGAGGAATCTTGAGAGGCTTAGCTTGTAATCAAGGATCTTTAATTCTAGTGAAGAAATCTCTCTTTGTTGAAGAGGGGACTGGATGTAGCTCTCAAGTGGGTGAGAGTGAACCAGGATAAATCTCTGCGTGCAGTATCTCTTCCCTAATCTCTTTAATTTCTGCATTATTCATTGTTCTTGCATGAAATCCTAGAAAAGCGATTTTCAAATTAATTGAATCAATTAGTTAGTAATTGTACAAATTAATTTGGGGAAAATCATTTTAAAACATCTGTTTAACTGTTTTAAATCTTGGGTTGAAGTTATTCTGCGCTTAACTCTGAGTTCTTGATTGATTTGCAATTTTATTCAAAACTGGTTCAAATACTAACCGGTTAGTAGATTGAGTAACCGGTTAGTCACTGATACTTTGGTTAAAGAAATTCTATTTTAATCACGTTTTGTTTGTACTTTGCGAAAATTGTTCAAGGTTGTTTGAACACCTATTCAACCCCCCCCCCCTTCTAGGTGTTCTTATGTGTTAATACTATACCACTTGTATTCCAACAAGTGGTATCAGAGCATTGGTCGGTTAAGATCAAAGCTTAATAGCTTTTACCGGAAAAGATCCTTTTTGGTTTACAATGGATAGCATGAACATGTTTAATAATCTGAATATATTAAATGTTGATGACAAGACTATGAATTTGCTAATGAGTAAATTCTTGGAGTTTTTGAAAAGTGAAGGAATTTTGTTTATTCAAGAAAGAAGAGAAGAATCAAGTTTCTCACATCAACACAAGTCAAAAAGAAGAAATTTCAGCAAGCAAGATGCTACAAGTTTCAACCAAGACAACAAGACTAAGAAGGTTTCAAAGGAAAAATTCAAGTGTCATGAGTGTAGAAAAGAGGGACACATCAAATTTGATTGTCCTCAATACTTGAAGAGACTTGAAGATGACAAGAAGAACAACAAAGAGTTCAATTCAAAAATGGATGATATTGTGCAACACATCTCGGAAAAAGATGGATTCTCAAACTTATGCTTGATGGCAATGCTTGATGAAGAGGCTTCTCAAAGTGACAATACCATCATACTTGATAGTGATAGTGATAATGAGGTATCCTCTTGTTCTTCCTCTAATTCAAATTCACCATCCTATAATACTTTGTACAATACATATGAAGAAATGTGTATTGAATTTGAAAAACTTGCCAAAGTTCATGAAAAACAGAAAAAGGTTATTTTGAAGTATCAACAAAAAATTGTTGAAATGGAAAATTATATAAATGAGTTGAAGCTTCAAAATGAATCTTTGAATCTTAAAAATTCCCCTATTATTCATGATTGTGAAAATTGTAGTAATGTTGTCCCAACTTGTGAGAAATGCAAAATGCTTGAAAATGAAAATGACATTTTGAAAAATAGACTTGCATCATTCACAAGAGGAGATAAGCATTTAAAAAATTTACTTTCTAGTCAAAGGAATTTTTCGAATAGATCCGGATTAGGCTATGTCCATGGAAAGAAAAGAAATTTCAAAGTTGTTGGCTCATTTTCTAAAATTGATTTTTCCATAAAGCCAACTTGCTTTTATTGTGGAAATCATGGACATACAAATAATGTTTGTGAAATCAAAAGGTTTGGAGTACCTAATGGATTGTATGAGTGGGTTAAGAAAGGTCAAAGTCCTCTATCTAACAACAATGGACCCAAAACCATTTGGGTACCAAAAACCAAGGCTTGAGTTATTTTGTAGGTATGCTTGAAGGGAATGTGCTATGATTTAGATATAATTCAGTACCTTCAATGCAGATAAAATGGTATGAATACATAATTTCAAATATCTCAAGTAAGTTCTTCAACCATGATAATATCATAGAATTTATCTCTTTCATGGTGAATGCTTTATTATTAACTTTTGTGCACTTGTTCAATTTACAAATGTTGCTGAAATTGAATAGATGAATTGAAATATATTTGATTTGATGTGCTAGTTGATGAATATTGAATTTGTATGGTTTAAGGGAAAATATGTGTGTTATTATGAGTTTTGCACCTTTTAATTGAATATGTATGCAAACTTATATGACCTTGTGTGAGTATTGAGTTTATGAGGTATGGAAAACTTTTATTAATTTTGATAAAGCTTTTTCAATGTTTAAATATGTGATTTTTGTGTGAAAATTGAAATTCATTTAATTTTTGCAATTCTCACTGACTGGTTACAGTGACTAACCGGTTAGTGAACTTACTAACCGGTTAGCACGTAACAGTTCAGAAAAATAAAAAGCTTTTTCAAATCAGTTTTCACTCATTCTTCTCTCTTCCTCAAACTCGTTTTTCCCCTTTCTAAAACCCTAGCACACGATTTCTTCTATTCTTCATCAAATCAATCTAATTTCTTCTTTGCTTCATCATATTTCATCATCATCATACACATTTCCTTCACCCATCATCCTTTTGTGCCCAAAATCCGTTTTTCCCCTTTCTCAAACCCTAGACCGAACTGTCCTTTCTGTCAATCATGCCTTCCTCAAAGAGAGCAAGAGTAAAGAGCACAGCAAACAGGCCTTCAAGGAGGAACAGAGATGACTACTTTGATGAATCCAACTGTGAACAGAGGTTTGATGGTTTCTCTTCTAGAAAGTTTGGGTTAATTAGGTGGATGGATTTTGACTGGTGTAGTGCCAACCTTTTTGAATTCCATAGGCTCCTTAATTTTCAGGGTCTTAGGAGGTTTTTAGAACTGAAATGCAACATATACCCTAGGTTAGTAAGAGAGTTTTATTCTAACCTTATTCTTAGGGATGATGTCTTTCATACCAAGGTTAATGGAGTTGTATTTACTGTGACTGATGAGGATTTCCTTAGTGTTGCTGGAGTTAGGGCTGTAGGTACCTTCTGGGGAGATGATAATGATAATAGAATAGCACAGTGTAACCCGGAAGATGTATACCTCAATAGCCTTAGGAGAGCTAACATGTACATTGCACGTGATAGAAAGGGTGTAAGAATCTTGACTGTAGATGATAGGATGATTGTGTATGTTATTACATACATTCTTACCCCCTAGGACCTCTACCAACCATTCCCAAGTTTTTGAGACTGATCTGAGGTATCTGTATGCTATTAAGAATAGGATTCAAGTAAACTGGGTAAGAATTATGTCTTCCTTTATGCAAGAGGCAGCCAAGTCAACTAGTGGTAGTCTTCCCTATTCTATGTTTGTTAGCAAGCTCATCGAAAGGAAGAATATCAATATTTCAGCCGCTGAGGAGATTCTTGAGCATTCTCCTTCTCTTCACTGTATTGGGCCTAGAATTCTTCATTCTGCTGGTATTCAGCAACACAAGAGATTGGATAATCGTTGGAAGTGAAGCGATGACATTGCATTGTTGGATGCTCAATTGGATGAAGAAGAAAGGCAACAAAATGAGAATGAGAATGCTGCACAAGACGTTCATATGGTGAGCAGCGATGACAGTGATGAAGATGAAGATGAGGATGAGGATGAAGATGGAGGTGATGATAATGCTGCTGAGATGGATGAAGGTCATAATGAAGAAAATGTTGGTTCCGTTCCAGTTGCAAGTCCTCAGTCTAGAACTACCCCTGATGTTGGTGGTTCAGGTTATGCACCTGGTTCGTTTGATTTTGCAGCCATGGAGGAGCGTATGAATGCTCGGATTGATGCCGGTTTTGATCGGATCAATAGTCGAATGGATGGATTCCAAGCAACCTATGAGAGAGACATGGAGCGTCTCATGTTTTTGATGAGGACTTTTGGATCATCTTCCGCACCTCAAGCACCTCCTCCAAGTGAAGATTAGTGGCCTTTAGGATTGCATTAGTATCTTATTTTTAAATCTGGTTTTTCTATGTATTTTGGTGGTTTTTGGATGTATTTTGGCTTCTATGTATTTTCAGCTTGTCTTAGACATATGGTTATGTACTTTGGCTAGTTACTTTATGGTTTTGTAATGAACCTTTTAGGAATGAATCTATGTTAATGTTAATTTCAATTATGTCTCATTTATGGTTCATTTTATTTTGGCCAAGTATATACCTATTATATTATTTTCTGCTGAAAAGTGATAATATCTGCTGCCATAATGCTTTGTGTGAAATTTTAGGTTTAATATATGTTACTTTAATGCACATTTGTGATTGGTACATATTGTTTTGGATCTTAAAATTCATGGTTATATACTCTATTATGGTCCATCTGTATGTATAAATTCTGCATAATTGGTATTGGCTTTGTTTTAATGTGTTTTGGACGTTGCAAAGTGGCCATATCAGTTCAGCCATGTTTTACTGATATCTGACAGGTACTAACCGGTTAGTAGTCTGTGTAACCGGTTAGTATGACAGTCTGACAGCAAATAAGTGTGTTTTTCAGTGTAGTTTTGGCTATAATATTGTTTATTAAATCTGCACATGATGAATTACTATTTGATAAATGTTTTGGACATGTGTGCTATGCTCTGTCATGAGTTTCAGTTATAATACATTGATATACATGCAAATAATCACTGTAGTTTACAGCTTTTCACAACTGATTTTTAACAAGATTTTATAATCCATATATTGTGTAATTGACTGTAAATTTTCTATGACTTTGAAGTATTCCATGTCTACTTTATATTTACTCTCTGAAAACTTATTTTTAAATACATTAGATACTAGTTTTGAAGTCTCAAAGTCAGGATTTTAATTCTGATTCATGCAGTATTCTGAACTGCAGAGACTAACCGGTTAGTAGCCTTTGTAACCGGTTAGTAACTGACAGTTAGCAGATTTTCTTTTATCTGTTTTCTTTCACCTTTGGCATTATTTTATACTTCTTTTATGCTTTTTGATCATGCCAAAAGGGGGAGAAAGTTGTTGTTTTGTTCTTTTATGCAGGGGAGAAGAGTTGTTGATATTTTCGAGGCTTATCTTGAGGGGGAGCATTGATTGTGCATTCTATGAAGTTTGAAGCAAAAGGAAAGCTAATGGTCAATAATCAACAAGGAAAGCTAATGGTCAATAATCAACAAGGAAAGCTAAAGGTCAATAATCAACAATAATTCAAAATAATGTTTGTCATCATCAAAAAGGGGGAGATTGAAGAATCCATGTGTATGAAGCTAAGTTTTGATGAGGAAAACATTGTGATGAAGTCAAGTGAAAGCAAGTCTCCCAAAGAACAAAAAGCAACAAAGTTCAAGAGCTATAAATGTTACAAAGAAAAGATAAAGAGAAGAAGAAAGCAAATCTTACAAGAAGAGAGAATCAACTAATCTCTAGACAAGCAAGCAAGGAATCAAAGTTTCATAGAGTTATTTTATGTTTTGCTTTGAGTCCTTAGGTTGTTTGGGTAGAGTTAGTTTTGGGTAGTGAATCTCAATTAATTAATTTTGATCAAATTAATTTTGAGTTTCATAAACCCAATTAATTAAAATATGTTGATGCATATATTTCAAAATGTTTTTTAAATATTTTAGGATGCATCAATAAGTGGCTAAATTTTTTAATTAAGGTTGAAAAGAATTGTTTTTAATAGTTAAAGTTTTGAAAATATTTTTTTACTAAATTAGAAAACAAAGGTTACAGTAACTAACCGGTTAGTAATACCCAGTAACCGGTTAGTGTCTGTTAAGTTTGTTAAAAATTCAGTTTTATGTTTTCATTCTTTATGGGTATCTATATAAACCATTCTTACACCTTAATAAAAATATAGAATCATTCAAATACGTTTTATATCCAGAAAAACAAGCCACTTAGATTGAAAAGATCAAAAGCTTTCTTTTACATCTTGTTATCATCTTTTCTACAAACACAAGAATCTCATGATCAACTTGTTCATTGTTATATGATTGAGATTCATTAGGTTCTGATTTTCTGTAATTCTATGGTGTTGTAATCATTGCATTCAAGGCAAAATAGTCTACAACAAATTGAAGAAAAAGGAAGTCTTGATTGAGGAACAATCAAGCAAAGGAAGTCTTGATTAAGGTGTAATCAAGCAAAGTGAAGGTTTCTTGGTTGAGGAATAATCAAGAAATTGAAGAAGTCTAAGTGGATAGAGATTGACATAGCAAGAGGGTAGAATTAGAAGATCAAGGAAGGTTGCATAACAAGAGTGAGGTATCTCTTGGTAGCTATCAAGTGAGGAATCTTGAGAGGCTTAGCTTGTAATCAAGGATCTTTAATTCTAGTGAAGAAATCTCTCTTTGTTGAAGAGGGGACTGGATGTAGCTCTCAAGTGGGTGAGAGTGAACCAGGATAAATCTCTGTGTGCAGTATCTCTTCCCTAATCTCTTTAATTTCTGCATTATTCATTGTTCTTGCATGAAATCCTAGAAAAGCGATTTTCAAATTAATTGAATCAATTAGTTAGTAATTGTACAAATTAATTTGGGGAAAATCATTTTAAAACATTTGTTTAACTGTTTTAAATCTTGGGTTGAAGTTATTCTGCGCTTAACTCTGAGTTCTTGATTGATTTGCAATTTTATTCAAAACTGGTTCTGATACTAACCGGTTAGTAGATTGAGTAACCGATTAGTCACTGATACTTTGGTTAAAGAAATTCTGTTTTAATCACGTTTTGTTTGTACTTTGCGAAAATTGTTCAAGGTTGTTTGAACACCTATTCAACCCCCCCTTCTAGGTGTTCTTACGTGTTCATACTATACCACTTGTATTCCAACAAACTTTAGCAGTTGTTTCCTTCAAGTGATAGAGAGCATACCATCCCCAATTAATTGATTTACCATGATAAAGTGCGCAGAACAAGATGAAGTCTGTGTCCATTACACAAAAATAATTTCCAGGCCTAAGGATTATGCATCTATTCAGAATATAACGCAGTGGCTGATATTTGAATACCAGATTACCAGAAGTGATAACTTTGCCGGGATCATCGGTTAGAAATTCTTCCTTGGCTGAATCTTTGCTATACTCATCACCCCACAGATTGTTTGGACCACGTCTAGTGAAGTTAACTCCATCAGTGGGTAGTTGAGTGATCTCAGCCCATATATCCAAGTCGATAGAGATCTTTTTGCCTTTAACTTCGGAAGAGAGAATCTTATTGTCATCATCCCATTTTTAGGTTGGTGTAGAAGACGATCACCGGATCCTTATAGAAGTCACCATCGATTAGACAAAATGGAAGGAGATTGTTTTCTCGGAGGACCACGATAGGATGCAAATCACACTCAGGAGAGTCGAAGTCCTCTTTGTCAATGAACCTAGGTGAAATGATCTCGCATGCAGCAAAATATTTTTCAAAATCAGCTATCTGGGCCGGAGATGTGAACCAGCGTCTATACTGAGCTAAGGTCGCAGACTGAGGCATAGTCGAAGGTGGAGCAGACGGACCAGCCCCATCCCGATTCTGACAAGACGATCTTTGAGCATGGACTATAGGCGGTGAAGGCTCATCATCCTCTGAATCAATGATTTGAGCTATTTTCGTAGGCCTTCTGCTTGACATGATTACAAATTCCAGAAATAACCAAAATGAACCAGATATCCCAAAGTTTGGCAAAGTTTGGGTGTGTTGATTGAGTTAGGGTTTCTGAATTGATTCAATCGATTCTCCCTCTCTGGGTTGATTCGAACCACAAACTATACACCATTGAGAAGCTCACATTCAGGGCTTCACAAATATACCAAGATTGTGAACTGAGAGTTCGTAGATTGGAAGAATCGAAGCTTAGAAGTTGGAGTTGGTTGGCTGTCTCAGGTTCCTGGAGCTCACTTTGGAGCTTGATTCTGGTAAGCTCAGATAACCTCCCCATGTGAATCTTGTTTCTTTAGCTAGTATGAATTGTAGAGAGTATATAGAGACTAATTTCCCCAATTTTTATGGTTGTCTCATGCATCAACCAATTCAATCTTGGTGCTCTGCTGAAACTGCTTTGTTTCAGTGTGGATTTTGGGGAATTCATCTTGGAAGCTAAGTTTGGGGTAAAGTCTCTGTTGATTCACATCTAAGAGGTAAGGGGGAAGCTCTCTATTCATTAGATAGAGTTTAAATTGCATGCATTTGATTAGAGAGCCACCAAGAGGCTCTAAGGGCTTAGTTGGAATAGGGAAATTGGTTTGGAGACCAACCTGCACTCTAAAATGGTTCTGAGCAAGTTCTATATGTTGCATGTGAGCTATATGCAAGTTGTTTTCATGCCAAAAGTGGTTGGAACTGAATTTGATATGTTGAGTTGTTAAAACGTGTTTTATGCATAATTGTTGCTCAGATTTGGTTCAATGTAATAATTGGTGGTTTCTGTGTTGGAACATGTTTAACATGTACAATGCAAGCTTTGTTGATCATTGGATTGGATTAGAATTGGCTAGAATTGAAAATGGTATGTTAAAATGCAAATTACAATGTTCTCTGTCTGAAAACACTCGAATATTGGGGTTGATACTCGAGTATTCGACCCAAAAATTGAAACATGAATTTCTGGAAAATGAAGAACACTCGAGTATCATGAAGAACACTCGAGTAATTTGGTAAAATCTGAAGAACACTCGAGTACTATGCAGAACACTCGAGTAGTTTTACTCAAACTATTAGAAATACCATTTTCAATTCTGAACCATTGATCAATACTTAAATGACAATAATCCAAGCGATCTAAAACTTGAAAGAAATTGATTGATGACGTGACTATTCCGTTTGGATGACGGGACGTTGCTCGGGTGGCACGTCATAACGTTGCTCGGGTGGCACGTTATACAATTGAGATATCCCAATCAATTCTTTAAGTGAAGAGTTTGAATGCTAGATCGTTTACCATGTCATGATAACATGTGAAGGACCTTTGGGAATACCAATTTGGTTATGACTTGCCTGTAGTCACATTTTGGTAATGTGACCAGCATTGGTTGCTGCGAACGTTGGATGTTCGTCTTGGTGACGAAATGTGCACATCGATGTTGGTATTATGGACCACGTTCCAGGCATAGTCGTGTGGCTAGCTCGATGACACATTTTGGTAATGTGGACAGTATGTGGTATACTGTTGATTTGATGATTCAACGATGTGTTTCACACAAGTGATAAGGTTTACGTCCTTAGGCGACGTGACGTTCATCAGACATGGTGACGTTGTTTATCACCTCTGTCGTGTATCACAAGTGATAAGGTTGACGTCCTTAGGCGACGTGACGTTCATCAGATGTGGTGAGGTTTTTTATCACACCCGTTGTTTGTTGAGAAGGGTGTGGTGCACACAAGTGATAAGGTTTACGTCCTTAGGCGACGTGATGTTCATCAGACCTGGTGACGTTGTTTATCACCTCTGTCGTGTATCACAAGTGATAAGGTTTACGTCCTTAGGCGACGTGACGTTCATCAGATGTGGTGACGTTTTTTTATCACACCCATTGTATGTTGAGAAGTGATAGGTTTACGTCCTTGGGCGACGTGACGTTCACCAGGTAGTGTGACGTTTTTATCACTTCCGAGCTAGTACGCCATACGTTTTGGTAACGTATTCATGATTTGGAAATGCATTGTGGTATTGGATTGGCGTCCGTGAGGACATTAGATGGAGAATCTCAGAAAGAGAAGAAGGTTAGGCATCATGCCACTTAACCTTATTTGAGCTAAGGTTTGATATTAAGAATGAGTATGAATGTCGTATCTGCATTAAGTGCTACTAAGTGTTAACCATGGCTGTTAACTGATTTGGGATTATATGTGCATAATCATGATCACTTCTACATTTAAGCTCTATTGATTATGTGTATAGATTTGCTTACCCCTATGCCCTTGTAGGTGATGTCGCGTTACATCGCTTGCATCGAGGTCCGCCCACTTCTTAGTGGCATATGGATCTGCGAGGATTGCCGAGTAGTGTATGAGGGTGAGATAGTGGTTACCTTCGATCACCCTAATCCACTGGTTCGGTCACATCCTCGTAGGTTTAGGATTCCCATCATATACGCTATGCATGTATCTACTTTTTATACTTACCATGGATCATCTCCCACTCGACCAGCTCGCTTGTCTAACAGTTTTCAATTCGAACCTATCCGCTCATACCCTTTTTCTCTTAGAGTCATTCGAGAGGAGACTTCCCCGTATATTTCAAGGAGTCCTATTAAGGTCCCGTTTTCATCAGACCTTGTACCCAGTGGTAGGGTAATTACTCCTTCAAATAAGATCAAGGAGGATCCTGTCGAATACGAGAGCGGAAACGAGCTTGTCGTTTAATCTATCGGGAGTCAATGGAGAGGCGATGATCCCTAGGTATGTGCATAAGGTAAATGATGAGGATCAAGGATCCGGTGTGATGGATGCTGTGGAGAAGATTAGCTGTTGATGCTGATGTTGGATGATGGCTGCTGCTACTTCTTGGAGACTTCTACTACTACTGCCGCGACCAGTGCTATGAGACCAGCTTTGGGAGTTTTATATATTGTGGGAATTTCTTTTGAAAACTCTGGAGCCATGGTCTATTTTGATGTACATACAAATACATAGCCTTATGGACTTGTTTTGGGATTTTGGAGATCCTTACCGCCGGACTATGTATTACGTACCTTTTGATATAAATAAAATCCATGCTTATACTAAAGTCTATTACATAGTCCTGATATTTCCGCTTACTCTGATATTGATTTGAAAGAATTCGGCTATGACATTTTGGAAATGGTATCGCTTGGCTAGACGAAAACTGGATGGCAATACTTGAGTTCCTTTATATGAAATAGAGTACATTTATCCTCAAAGAGAATGCTATCCAACATTTGCGAAATTACCTTTTGAGCAAAGTAAATGCCGAATTCGATTTTAAAAGTAATACGTAAACTATTCTCCAAATATCCTATGTTTTGGGTTTGTGCACCCGACTATTTGGAAAATATAAAAGAAAATTTTGAATCCAGTATTTTCTAACATTTTACAAGTCCATATATTCTCAAGTAATAGTATTCATTTTGTATTAATTACTTGGGTTATTTTGAGGGCGTTACACTTAGTGGTATCAGAGCAAAAGTCAGATCCTGTAGTAGTGGAAGTAGCTCTAGAATGGTAGTCATCAACATCAAGCAGGTATCCATCGGGCATATTTATTGTTTTGAATACTAGTATCTTGCTCGGGTGGAGCAATTGATACATTGCGGAAATTGTATGCATTGTTGAAAACTATTGTTATGACCTTAGGATAGGTTGTGTGGAGAATGTTTCTTAGTCCATCGTATGTGACCATGAGCAATAGCGCAGGTCTATTATGACGACTAGAAATCAAAATCGCACCGATGCGATATTAGAAAGAATCACCGCTGTGATGGAATCTATGCATCAATGGCAGCAACAACAATCCCAACAACCGCCTCATCAATATAACGTTGGTAATTCGGAAACTAAGAGTTTGGCGGATTTTAGAAGTTGTAATCCACCTAAGTTCAAAGGAGGATTTAGGCCTGAGGAGGCTAATAAGTGGATTCATACTATGGATAAGATCTTTAGAACATTAGACTGCACTGAGACTCAGAAGATGGCATATGCAGTTTATATGTTAGAAGACGAGGCGGAGAACTGGTGGAATCACACAGTTCAGCTCCTGCACTATGAAGGAAGGGATATTAATTGGGGTGTGTTTACGGAAAAGTTTCTCAATAAATATTTCCCGGAAGACTTAAGAAGGAAAAAGGAAATTGAGTTTCTGCAATTAAAGCAAGGAGACATGAGTGTAGGTGAGTACGCAGCTAAGTTCAAGGAACTGATGAAGTACTCTCCATATTATCAAAACAACCCCGATGAAAGGAGCAAATGCATCAAGTTTGAAAGTGGTTTGAAACCTGAACTGAAATCTGTTTTCAGTTATCAGAAAATTCAAAGTTTTCCTACGTTGGTAGATATGTGTCGAATGTATGAGGATGATAAGAAGGCGGAAGTACTAGCTGATCAAGCAAAGAGTAACCAGCCGAGTTATGGACCACAAAGAAAGAAAAGATTTGATCTTCGGAATACGGGTCCATATTGGGATCAGAATCGAGGCAAAGGAAGAGTTGAAGTTAAGGATGGGGTTAAGTCTCGCAGTAATGCTCCTTACTGTGAGAAGTGTAAGCATCATCATTATGGAAGGATCTGCTGGGCAACAAGTAATTGCTTCAATTGTGGAAAACAGGGTCATATTACACGTTACTGCAGAGAGTCTGTGAAAAGTAACCACACCAGATTTGCTAGCAAACCAAAGACTCAAGGCAAAGCGTTTACCCTGAATAGAGTAGAAAAGAACCAATCTTCTGATCTCGTGCAAGGTAACCATTTATTTCAAAACCAACTTTGCATGATTGTGTTCGATTTGGGAGTTACTTATTCTTTTGTTTAACATATATGTGAGAATAGATTGAAGTCGGATTTCCCTAATTGTTTTAAAATTAGAGACCCTATGAAACTACCCAAACATGTTTCTAAATTTGTTAGATTATAGTGTCGAGATATTTGATCGCGGCACTAAGTTAAATTCAATCTATCATCCTTTATCACATTTGGACGTGATTCTGGGGAAGGATAACATTTTCTCCTGTGTTACTCCTACTTGATTCATGCCAAAAATTGGAGCATACTTTCATGTGTCGAGAACGGGACTTGGAAGGAAGTAGTTTTATGAAAGAAAGGTAGATGTGTGTATGCATCAAAGGGATTGAATATACAAGGTGATACACTTGGCACATGACTTGAGCTTTGCAACGATCATGATTGTTGTGAGGGCTCGAGGCCTTTCCTCGCATCACTACGCTTTAAACGTTAATGACCCTGGAGAGTCGAAGTAATTGTTCAACCGAGAGGAGGAGTTGAACAAGGGACAATGTCGACGGACAGAATTTTAAAGGCTTATGATCGGAGACTCTGTCGTCGTTACGACAAAGCAAATGAGGAAACAACCACAAGGGGCAGAAAGGCAACTCGTGGGAGCTTTATGGGGATTAAGGAAGTGTTTTAAGGAGTCTAATTGGTTTGAGCTTGATGATACAAATAGACCGACGATAAGTAAGAAGGGAAGGTTGCAAATCACAATGGAATTTTGTAAATATGATATTAGAAGCAAAGGATTGGCATGTCACTTGGGAATCACTCAAGGATGAAGTTTCGAAAGATCAGGGAGATTAAATTGTTGGAAATAAGGTAGGGCAATACGAATCTCGGGGAAGACATTGCCAAGTTCAAAGGATCGGAGAAGTATGTTTCGTTGCAATTTTAATAGAAGATTCAAACATGCGGAGTCGGGAAAAGAATGATGTTTGAACTTCAAACCAGTTGTCAATCATTGAGGAACAAGGGATTCCTGACACTAGCAAGTATGTGTAGAATTGGTATGGAGGATGAGGAAAGCATAGGAAGCTTATAAGTGAATTAATGATGGGAACCAGAATTTTATGCATAGGAGGTTAAGGAAACCTCAATTGCATAAAACTAACTAAAAATTTGACGGAAAGGATTTAGTTGCCAATTTTCAGTTGAGAAGGTAAGGTGCATCATCACGGACGATATAGTGATGTACTGAAAGGGATATTTGATTATGGTCGCAAGGAAATGAAGCCTTACTCGCCGGATTGTTTGAAGGGGGAAATTCAAGGAAGGAATGGTTAACCGGTAAATCAAGAGTGGAAGAGTCTTCCATCCTGCTGGGATGCGAGCTAGATTCGAATGTGGGTAGTCTAAGTTAATCCTTCGCCGATTTGAATTAACGTAGTCAAATGTTTTCGATTGCGTTAATTAAATCGTTCTGCAAATTTGAAAATCTAAACAAGCCTTTAACTTTAATTTCTGTGATCAAAACCCTTATCACAGTTGGATGTGATAAATATCTTTGGGCACTACAGAAAGAGGAAGATCAGTTAAGACTAGAGAGATTAAGAACAACCGGGATAGGACAAGTATTTGTCTCCCCAACGGAAGTTTCTCTAGAACTTGGCTATCTGAATAAGTCTGATAGTGACAATAATACTCTTAATCTTTAAGTTCATCTAACTTAAAGGTAAATCGTATAGTCTTTCTTGAGTAAGATTATATCTGAAAGGGATGATTTCATTACTGATAGTTTAAATATTAGGACTGATCACCCTGATGTTTACAACTATTAAGAAACGAAGTCATACGAATATTTCCCTACTCGTGCCGAGTGATCAGAGTGCGCAACGGGACGAGGTTTTCCTCAAAAAGGATCTTTGGAAAATGTTTTAATTGAGGAGTATATATATATATATATTTTAAAGGTGTTATTCGAAAAAGTTTTTAGTCAAAAGATTTCATTTGAAGGAATTACGAGGTAATTTTTGAGGAAGTTCAAGCAAACCCTTTTATGAGAAACAAGGATTTGTATATGTTTTGGAATGCAAAAGCTTTATTTGAGAAAAGGCTCCATTGAAATATATTTTTTTGTGAAACGTTTTGGGTCAGAAAGTTTGAAAAAGTATAAGAAAATTCCTTTTAAGTGGGGAAGGGTTCTTCCTAACTATATTTTGAAAATATATATATAACACCAGAACAACTTTTTGTGTAACTTTGGAAATTATAGAACTTTTAAAGAAGAATTTCGGGGACGAAATTCCTTTTAAGTGGGGAAGAGTGTAACATCCCTGATTTTTAACCCCTGATTAATAAAATGTTAATTATAAAGTTTATTTATAATTAATTATTTTTAGTCTTGATTTCATGTAATTTATTATGAAAGATGATATTAAAGAATTTTAATACGAGAAAATGAATATTTTCACATTAGTCCCTGTTTGGGGACCTTGAAGTGATTTTAGAAAGATTTTGGAGGGAAGGAAAATAAAAATTATATTTTTCAAAAACTGGTCAAAATACTCGAGTAGTTTTGGAAACACTCGAGTATTCTGGTCAGAGTTGACGAGTTAGTGCGTTTGGTGAGTTACCACCAACGAGTTCGTCTCGTTGACACGAAATCAGTACTCTTCCACGTCCATGGAGGTCGTGTCGTCGTGCATGTACTCCATTGAAGTCTATAAAAACCAATCAACACCGAATTCGTGAAGGATTTGGCAAAGTTTGGGTGTGTTGATTGAGTTAGGGTTTCTGAATTGATTCAATCGATTCTCCCTCTCTGGGTTGATTCGAACCACAAACTATACACCATTGAGAAGCTCACATTCAGGGCTTCACAAATATACCAAGATTGTGAACTGAGAGTTCGTAGATTGGAAGAATGGAAGCTTAGAAGTTGGAGTTGGTTGGCTGTCTCAGGTTCCTGGAGCTTACTTTGGAGCTTGATTCTGGTAAGCTCAGATAACCTCCCCATGTGAATCTTGTTTCTTTAGCTAGTATGAATTGTAGAGAGTATATAGAGACTAATTTCCCCAATTTTTATGGTTGTTTCATGCATCAACCAATTCAATCTTGGTGCTCTGCTGAAACTGCTTTGTTTCAGTGTGGATTTTGGGGAATTCATCTTGGAAGCTAAGTTTGGGGTAAAGTCTCTGTTGATTCACATCTAAGAGGTAAGGGGGAAGCTCTCTATTCACTAGATAGAGTTTAAATTGCATGCATTTGATTAGAGAGCCACCAAGAGGCTCTAAGGGCTTAGTTGGAATAGGGAAATTGGTTTGGAGACCAACCTGCACTCTAAAATGGTTCTGAGCAAGTTCTATATGTTGCATGTGAGCTATATGCAAGTTGTTTTCATGCCAAAAGTGGTTGGAACTGAATTTGATATGTTGAGTTGTTAAAACGTGTTTTATGCATAATTGTTGCTCAGATTTGGTTCAATGTAATAATTGGTGGTTTCTGTGTTGGAACATGTTTAACATGTACAATGCAAGCTTTGTTGATCATTGGATTGGATTAGAATTGGCTAGAATTGAAAATGGTATGTTAAAATGCAAATTACAGTGTTCTCTGTCTGAAAACACTCGAGTATTGGGGTTGATACTCGAGTATTCGACCCAAAAATTGAAACATGAATTTCTGGAAAATGAAGAACACTCGAGTATCATTTAGAATACTCGAGTAATTTGGAAAAAATGAAGAACACTCGAGTATCGTGAAGAACACTCGAGTAATTTGGTAAAATCTGAAGAACACTCGAGTACTATGCAGAACACTCGAGTAGTTTTACTCAAACTATTAGAAATACCATTTTCAATTCTGAACCATTGATCAATACTTAAATGACAATAATCCAAGCGATCTAAAACTTGAAAGAAATTGATTGATGACGTGACTATTCCGTTTGGATGACGGGACGTTGCTCGGGTGGCACGTCATAATGTTGCTCGGGTGGCACGTCATAATGTTGCTCGGGTGGCACGTTATACAATTGAGATATCCCAATCAATTCTTTAAGTGAAGAGTTTGAATGCTAGATCGTTTACCATGTTATGATAACATGTGAAGGACCTTTGGGAATACCAATTTGGTTATGACTTGCCTGTAGTCACATTTTGGTAATGTGACCAGCATTGGTTGCTGCGAACGTTGGATGTTCGTCTTGGTGACGAAATGTGCACATCGATGTTGGTATTATGGACCACGTTCCAGGCATAGTCGTGTGGCTAGCTCGATGACACATTTTGGTAATGTGGACAGTATGTGGTATAATGTTGATTTGATGATTCAACGGTGTGTTGCACACAAGTGATAAGGTTTACGTCCTTAGGCGACGTGACGTTCATCAGACATGGTGGCGTTGTTTATCATCTCTGTCGTGTATCACAAGTGATAAGGTTTACGTCCTTAGGCGACGTGACGTTCATCAGATGTGGTGACGTTTTTTATCACACCCGTTGTTTGTTGAGAAGGGTGTGGTGCACACAAGTGATAAGGTTTACGTCCTTAGGCGATGTGACGTTCATCAGACCTGGTGACGTTGTTTATCACCTCTGTCGTGTATCACAAGTGATAAGGTTTACGTCCTTAGGCGACGTGACGTTCATCAGATGTGGTGACGTTTTTTATCACACCCATTGTATGTTGAGAAGTGATAGGTTTACGTCCTTGGGCGACGTGACGTTCACCAGGTAGTGTGACGTTTTTATCACTTCCGAGCTAGTACGCCATACGTTTTGGTAACGTATTCATGATTTGGAAATGCATTGTGGTATTGGATTGGCGTCCGTGAGGACATTAGATGGAGAATCTCAGAAAGAGAAGAATGTCAGGCATCATGCCACTTAACCTTATTTGAGCTAAGGTTTGATATTAAGAATGAGTATGAATGTCGTATCTGCATTAAGTGCTACTAAGTGTTAACCATGGCTGTTAACTGATTTGGGGTTATATGTGCATAATCATGATCACTTCTACATTTAAGCTCTATTGATTATGTGTATAGATTTGCTTACCCCTATGCCCTTGTAGGTGATGTCGCGTTACATCGCTTGCATCGAGGTCCGCCCACTTCTTAGTGGCATATGGATCTGCGAGGATTGTCGAGTAGTGTATGAGGGTGAGATAGTGGTTACCTTCGATCACCCTAATCCACTGGTTCGGTCACATCCTCGTAGGTTTAGGATTCCCATCATATATGCTATGCATGTATCTACTTTTTTTACTTACCATGGATCATCTCCCACTCGACCAGCTCGCTTGTCTAACAGTTTTCAATTCGAACCTATCCGCTCATACCCTTTTTCTCTTAGAGTCATTCGAGAGGAGACTTCCCCGTATATTTCAAGGAGTCCTATTAAGGTTCCGTTTTCATCAGACCTTGTACCCAGTGGTAGGGTAATTACTCCTTCAAATAAGATCAAGGAGGATCCTGTCGAATACGAGAGCGGAAACGAGCTTGTCGTTTAATCTATCGGGAGTCAATGGAGAGGCGATGATCCCTAGGTATGTGCATAAGGTAAATGATGAGGATCAAGGATCCGGTGTGATGGATGCTGTGGAGAAGATTAGCTGTTGATGCTGATGTTGGATGATGGCTGCTGCTACTTCTTGGAGACTTCTACTACTACTGCCGCGACCAGTGCTATGAGACCAGCTTTGGGAGTTTTATATATTGTGGGAATTTCTTTTGAAAATTCTGGAGCCATGGTCTATTTTGATGTACATACAAATACATAGCCTTATGGACTTGTTCTGGGATTTTGGAGATCCTTACCGCCGGACTATGTATTACGTACCTTTTGATATAAATAAAATCCATGCTTATACTAAAGTCTATTACATAGCCCTGATATTTCCGCTTACTCTGATATTGATTTGAAAGAATTCGGCTATGACATTTTGGAAATGGTATCGCTTGGCTAGACGAAAACTGGATGGCAATACTTGAGTTCCTTTATATGAAATAGAGTACATTTATCCTCAAAGAGAATGCTATCCAAGATTTGCGAAATTACCTTTTGAGCAAAGTAAATGCCGAATTCGATTTTAAAAGTAATACGTAAACTATTCTCCAAACATCCTATGTTTTGGGTTTGTGCACCCGACTATTTGGAAAATATAAAAGAAAATTTTGAATCCAGTATTTTCTAACATTTTACAAGTCCATATATTCTCAAGTAATAGTATTCATTTTGTATTAATTACTTGGGTTATTTTGAGGGCGTCACACCTTCCCCGGCTCGTAACCGATTCTCGAACCCAGAAATTATCCGATTTAAGGCCACACTTGTCCGATTTTTTAAAAAATTACTTTTTTCGCGTTTTTGTAACAAAAATGCGGTGGCGACTCCAAATTGGGTCAATCGATGCTCACTCGTAGGCGAGGCCCCGAGGGCGACCCGGGACCCCGGCCGCGACAACCAACCCAACGGAAATTAGCACAACCTTGAATAAATGCTTCGACCAGATAAATTAGACCAATCTCAATGTTCAGATATCACAGAGTTGACAAGTCAATGCTACTATTAATACCATTTAGCACAGAGACATACATGCTACTAGACCAAAAATATCATCATATCATTTCCAAAATCAGTAGCTATATGCATCATAACTAGAGAAGTAGCAGTGTCTAGACCGGTGAAGAAGATGAAGTACAAACCAACCTAAACCAGTGAACCGAGAACAATGGTGCTGAACCGGAGAAGAGATCAAACCGAACCAACTGAGCCAATAAGCTCTGAACCCGTCTTGAACCAATCTTTGGACCGAATCCTTCTAAGAACCAGTGAACATGAGAGAATAAGCCAATGAACTAGTAAATCCTTTGTAAACCCGAGTTGAACCAATGGTGAACCGGTTTGTAGGCTAGGGTTTGAGATATGGTGAAAAGGTTGAAGGTTATGGTTGAATTAGGTTGGGTATGGTGGAGAAGAGGTGGTTTGTGGTGGTGTTAGTGGTGTAGGTTGAATGGGGATAAGAGAGAGAAAGAGGGACGGTTTTGGAGAGAGGAGAAGGAAAAGATGAAGATTTGTGGTTGATATGTGGTATTGAAGGTTGAAAGGTGATGATTGATGAAGCTTGAAGGTATGGCTATGGAGTTTTAGTGGTTTGAGGAAGAAGGAGAAGTTGAGAGAGAAGAGAGAGGGAGGAAGTAACGTATTTTGTAAGAAAGTGGGAAGAGAGGGACGGCTAGGTCAAGGTCAAAGGGGGTCTCCACTTGGTCAAACCGGGTCAACAAAGCCCACTTGGCCCACATGCATGGTATTTCCTTTTTTTTTCAAGAACTGATGCAGGTAATTGATTACTTCCAAGAGGTAATAGATTACTCCTTTACTATGATCCAGACCTGTATCAGATACCTTCAGGTAATCGATTACTTTTCAGGGTAATCGATTACTTCACCCAAAACTTGCAAACTGCTTCAAATTTGATCTGATTGAATTCTTTTGAGCATCACAAACATATTTTGATGACTTAGGGATACACAGGGAATGCATAGCTTGAGAGTTGCTTACCTAATAGGATTGATACCTACAAAACAAATCTCAGGCTATCTCCAACGCTCAAGTTAGTAACTTTTCAATGTAAAACAATTAGAGCAATTGAAAAACGTTGATATCACGCAAAAGATAATGAGAGAATATAATATATATCATGCATACCATATATAACTATGAATTATAACTAGTTCATACATAGTATGAATTTAAATGCTAACTTAATTAACTCAAGTTTGCACTAAATACCATATTATGAATGAAGTACTCTACTATCCCAAGGTTTGATAATCATGTGACAACCTTATTTAAAACAAATTTTTACCACACATGATTTATTTTCAAAATAGATATAGCTTGGAAAAATCGAAGTACACTCTTGTATAATCATGGTTATAATAGGAAGATGACTTCTTTACCTCAGACTTGTTGAGCCAGGATGAACTTGTTCTTGACCATTGCTTCCTCTTCTGATTTTTCACCCTATTATAATTTCCATTTCTACTTGAGAAGGTTTTGGTCCTTGAGAACTTGTTCTTCATTTGGTCAACCCATCTAGTTTTTGGCTTCCAATGAATCATCTTGAATCTTTTCTTCTTCTTATTTTCTTTTGGTTCTTCCTTGGGTAACTGATTTTGCATATTCCTGTTGCAAGGAAAACCTATTGGTACCCATCTCATACTGGGTCCAGGGGGATTAGACTTGGATTCCTTAGAGACCTTTGGAACCCATTTCATTTTATTTTTCAGATAATAATTTTTCTTATATAAGCACAAATGAGAAATATGACCCGAATGTCCACAATAATTACAAATAATGGGTTTGAGTGATGAATTGTCTTTTCCAAAAAAGTTTTTACAAAAATTAGGCTTATTGTCCTTATATTGAAAATCACAATTGTCAACAACCTTACTTGATTTTTGAATATCCACATTCTTATCTATATTATCAAGTAAAGAGTTGGAACAAGAGGATTTTTCAATACTACAAGACTCAAAAGATGCAACCTCAACATGTTTTTCAATAAAAATGCCATTTTCACAGTTAGTAGAGGTGCTATTTTCTAAGCATGTATTTTTCAAATCATCGCTCAAATCATTACTTGTAACTTGCAGATTATGGGAATGAGAGCCAATTAATGTTACCTCATGAGGAGTGAACGAGTGAAATTCAATTTCTTTTTCTACTGACTCCTTATCCGAAGAACTTGACTCTAAGTTCGATTCCATGAATGCTTCAAATAAGCTATCTAGATCATCATTGTCACTTGATGAGTTGCTCCTCATGCTTTTGGTGTCATCATTAAAGATTTCATCATGGGAGTTGGTAATTTCATACTTTGTGACTTTTTCATGCTGATGTGTCGTTTCTTTCTTGTAGACACTAACACTTTCAAGTAGATCATTAGTAGCATAGTTTGTTTTTAGAGTGTCCCAAATACTTTTAGCATCAACACAATCCTTGATTCTAGCATATGCATCATCGTTCACAACATTTCTTAGAATGTGCATAGCTTGAATATTCAAGGCAAAAGACTTTTTTATCAAATTCATTTAAAACACATTTTGGTTTTAAATCAAAGCCATGAAGCATAATATTCCCTAAATGACAACTAATAGATTGAAAGAAAAATTTCATTCTAGCACTCCAATACAGATAATTTTTCCCATCGAAAATTGGTGCATCATCGAATGTAAAACCCTCCATTTAAAATAAAAAACAAATATCCCAACGCTGCCAATTTACAACAGATCTTGATGCTCAAGCTGTTAAGCCTTTACCAGAGCACGACCCTCTGATACCAATTGTTAGGATTGATAATGGTCACCCAAGAGGGGGGGTGAATTGGGTGTTTAGAAATTCATCTAACACTTTGGAAATTAATCGCTTGTTAATAAAAAAATCTTTATACACGCAGCGGAAAAACTAAATAAAGCGATCAAGAGTAATTGAGCGGAAGCTAATATAGAAAATAAGAACTTAATACGCGCAAAACAAATAAAATCAAAACCAACAAAACCGTTACGCGCTAATTAAATTAAAACTATTAAATACATTATTAATTAAAATAATTATTTTGTTGCGACATGAACAATAACAGCAACGGAAATTAAAACATAAGGGAAGAGAAACGTGCACCGTTGATTTTATATTGGTTCAGTCTTTCTAGCGAAAGACCTAAGTCCAGTCCCCAAGTGACCCGCTTGAGCTTTTCTTCACTAATCAAAACAGGGATAACCAGCCCCAAATACAAACAAGAGTGTCCCACACACTACTAGGTACCACTGTTCGCGAGGGACCTCAAAAACAACACTAGGTAGCCACTACCTAGAACCTAAGGTAGTCTTTCTACTAGGTTCCCAACCGTTCGTCTAGACTCTTCCCTAGTACACAAGGGTTCCTCACCCTATGAATGTGCCACACGTTCTCACTAGGAGATCCACTCCCTAACGCTAAGGGTCTCACTTTCCCTTACAAGAATTTGGTTAAGAGAAGAATTAAACTAACAATTCATGCACTCTAGGTAGTGCTGATACAACAATGAAAGCTCTATATCAATGAATGTCTTAGGCTTCTCAAGGATTTGATTATATTCAGAACGGAGAAGAAGAAGAAGAAGAAGAAGAAGAAGAAGAAGAACTCTCTATTTTTAATTTTCAAAAAACTAGGATTAGTGAGAGAGATGGTGAAGAGCAAAATCAAAAAGAGGAAAAAGAAAACGTTTTAATCTGAAACGAAATCAAACAAAAATGGAAATAAACCATTTTTTGAATCAGGTTGATTGTTTCACGATTTTCAAAAATAATAGACACGTAATCGATTACTTGATCAGGGTAATCGATTATCTGCTTTCTGTGAAAAACATATAATTCAAAATTTGAATAGGTAATCGATTATCTGCAGAAGTAATCGATTATATGCTTAATTAAGTTACTAAATGTATCAGACCTTGAAGGTAGTCGATTATATATGAGAATGTAATCGATTATCATCATTCTGAACTGGAAGTAATCGATTATCCCATAAGGTAATCGATTATCTTCACTGAAAAACAGATATTTCAAAAGCTTTTAAATCAGAGATATTCACAAAAGAATTTTCAAAAGGATTTTCATAAAACGGGATCTTCTCCTACAGTTCTTAAAATACGAAACCTTGAGTGCTTAGACATTATTGATTTAAAACATGTCCTTGGATGCAACATAATAAACTAGGACATACAATCTTCAAAACGAGCAAGCATATCATCATCAACAACTTTAACCTGTCACTTAATGAAGATTAGTCTAGTCATCATAAAACATCATTTGGTATTGTCATCATCAAAACATCATGGGGAACACATGAACTTCAACATCTGGATCAACCTTTGCATAGTCAGCCAGTGTCATTTGTTTGGGTGGCTGAGTAGTTTGCTCAGCCTCTCGTTCAACACCTGTTTCAACTCTCTCAGTCATCTTATCCTTTTGTGTAACATCCTAATTTTCATTATAAGCAAACTTACTTATTAAATAATAAGAATAGGTTAGAACAACTGCTCAAAAAGAATTTAAAGTTATAGATTTGATTTACCTTGAGTGCCATAAAATGGTTGGGGAAGCTTAGGCATTAAGTAGAAGAATTAATGAAGATCAAACAAGTGTTAAAAACGATGTCTTCGGTGCTAGAAAACACCTTGTACAAAGAAATGAGAAATAAAATATCTACAACAGAAAACGTAAATTCCACCATTGGATGTGAAGATAAGTGTCTTAGGAAGCTTGTCTCAAAATTTGAGCAAGATCCAACGGTTAACGAAGAAGATATAGGAAATAAAGTGCAAGACCTTCAGGACACGCCCAGGCGCACCAGCCCTAAAATGGCTGGTACTCACAGTTAGGATCACGCCCAGGCGCACCACCCAGTAGGCTCAGGCACGCGCCAGACGCACCAGGAGCAGGAAATGGCGCCTCAGCCCGCAACGTCGCACCAGAACGCGCGCGCCAGTCCCACCCGTGCTAGCCTCAAACGTACCGCACGCCCAGGCGCGCCGCACCAGAAATAAAGCTTGGTGCAGCCATCAGATGCACCAAACGCACCATTTTTCTTCCTCTTCTCATTTGGGCGATTTTTTCTCTTCGAACCCTAGAATCTTCCACACTAAAAATCCACCCAAAAATACAACAAATCATCATATATATTGGATTCCCATCCCACTTAAACCTTCATCAATCTCTCATTCTCCTTCTCAAAGATCATGATTTGGTGAGTTAATGTTCAATAGCTTCAACACCCATTTTCGGTTTCCATCATTCCAAGCTAAAAGTAAGTTTGATTCATGCTTTTCTCCTCTCTTCCTACATGATGCGCGAATTTGTTACCCACAATTCTAACTATTTATGCCTCCTCTTGCTCTATGGCTTATTCTCTCTCTCCTCCATAGCTTGGAGCTTTCCATCTCTACACTTAAGCCTTTGGAGTCAAGCTCTCTTCCTCCCTCTCACTACAAATTGGTGGCTATTGTATTGTGGTTCAAAAGAGTTAGGGTTTAGCATTTCCCTCCTCCCTCTACAAGGTTGAGGTAAGGAGTGGGTGTTACCTTGATTTAGAAATTAGTTCCTAATTAGTATATACTGATTTGCTAAGAATGTTTGGTTAGTTTGTGATAGGAACCCTAGGATAGTGAATAATGACATTATTATGACTATGAAAAGAAATGAAATGGACCCTAATTGAGACTTGTGATTAAATGTGTATGCTAGGTGTTAAATGTTATTATGAATGCTAATTGGAAAATATGAACCCTTGATTTATGCTTGTGAATAGTGGTGAATATTTGTTATTTGATTTTGAATATTTGTTGTGGTGTAATGTTGGAAATTAGGAATATTATAAATGCTTGAGCGATTAATTGAAAATACTTGTATAGTTGTAGCTATGTGTTGGTTTGATATATTAGCGCATGATTAATTGAATTGAATGTGTGGCTAATTAGAAAAGAATAATGAGATAAGTTAAAAGGAATGGACTGTTGAATTGATCATTGGGGACATTGGCACACCAAGTGTCCTGCTAGGTGTTTCAAACACCCCATTAGGGCCAAATGCCCCATCAGGCTAAATGCCCCATTAGGTCCAAACGCCCCGTTAGGACCTAATGTACGCAATTGATCAATTCAAAGATAATTAAAAGAGTGGAAATGTGAAAAGGGTCAAAGTAAATGAATTGAAAATGCTAAGAAATGTGATAAGAAGGAATAAAGTTATAAGCATTGTCCTAACGGGTGAAGCCTAATGGGTGCCAAAAGTCCTGATGGGTGAAAAAGTCCCTAATGGGTGTTACAAATGCCCAAGCAGGTGCAACCAATTCCTAGTGGTGCAAATAAGAGAAAAGAGTGTAAGAAAGAAAAGAATGAATGATGGAATGATTAATGGACAATTGAATTGTGATGTGAGCTAAATGTTAATGTTTGAATGTGCATGAGCATGATATGGAATGATTGAATGAAATGGTATGTGCTAAATGTTTAATTGTGATTGACTTGGTAGGTTATTATGTCTAGTTAGAAACTGCTTTCTACTTCATGTGTAATGGTCACTTCCTTACTATTTTTACACAGGTACTGAGATTGAGCTTGCACAACCCCCGGCCGAGCAAGTGCACTCTCCCTCACAGGGAGAGTAGGTTATATTAGTTAGGGCTTGCGTCCTGTCCTGGATCGTTTTGGGAATACGATGATATTGTCTTTGTTATTTGGCCAATTTGTAAATGTTTATTTTTGGGTCGGTCCAGGACCACTTCCTTTGGGTGGGAAGTGTATTTTTGGGAAAGCTTAAACAACTTCACTACTTTTACTTATTAGCTGCTAACTCTGATGTATGTAAACTTTGATGAGGATGCACTTGATGCTCCTTGATATTTTGGCCCTGTTGGCCTCTGGATAGAAGAATATTTTTGATTTGCACAGGTTACAGTAAAAACCCAATTTTTGGAATGTCCATAAAACAAAGGAAACTCTATCCGATTTGACAGAGATTTTTATAAGCTAATGAGTTTCTAAAACGGAATTTTTAAGTCACTATTTTCTTATGAGGTAATTAAGGGTAATTATAAATAGGGTGTTACATTTTGTTCTTTCTTTTGCAAACGGGCGTCCCTCTTCCTACTTCTTGCACTCTTGTCAATCTCAGGATCAAGCGGAACAATTCCTTTACCACCCGCAGAACGCATATGCATAAAGGGTTAAGCAGTACCTGTTAATAAAGAATAAGAACAATTAAGATAAAATAATTGAGATCAAATAAATTTCTATTTAATTACACTTAAGTACCAAAAATTAATTGGAATCGAGTTCCAATCCCCGACAACGGCGCCAAAAACTTGTTGGAGAGACTAGCAAGTATACTAGATTACAAGTAATAAAGAGTAAGTAAATTATCGTTCCACTCGGGGATTGTGAGTTGTTTCCTACTAATTCTCACCAAAAGGTAATTAAAATAGAAATCTATAAACTCTTTTATTATTTGTTAAACAAACCATTAAAAATAAATTAATTAAAATAGGGTTTGTGAGACAAATAGAGAAAGTCGTTAGGAACTAGTTTCATTGCAAGACTTATTTACTACTTATGAATATTTGTTTTTCACTAAAACCACGACATCCCAGAGGTAATAAAAACCAGATGTCTCTGTGAATTTATGTTTCTTATTCAATATGATACACTCAGATGTCTCTTGTTGGATTTGTTTTATGAATAACCACAATCAAGCACACTGGAATATTAAAGTCATATAAGCCCTGGATGTATGTCTACAAACTAGGTGGTTATAATGTTTGGAAGAACGACCTATTCTAACCCTCAGATGGTCACGTTGGATTAGAGATTCTAGACAAAACATAAAGTGGCCAATTTCATGAATTGGAATTAAAACACAACAAAACAATAGGTTTTGAATGAAAAACATCAATTCATAAATAAATAAATTCATCAATACAAATCCACATGTTCCTAACTACAAAGGGTTTAGTTACATATTACAAAAGGATAAATTAGAAGAAACAGAATAAGATACCCTATCATAGACAATAAGGATTACCTAAACTCTTCTCCTTGAATGAATGTACAAGTTATGTAAGCTCCCTCTTTCTCTAAAAGCTGCCTAAACCTAATGCTAAGACTTAGAATATATAGAAAAAGCTAATCCTAAAACTAATCTATCAGAATCCTTGTGACACCCTCAATATAATACTCGAATATATATGGACTTGTTAATATTTAGAAAATGTAGGAAATAAAATTTCCTTTTTATTTTCTATAGAGACGGGTGCACAATCTAAAATACGGAATCCTTGGAGATTATATTTTATATCATTTTAAACTTTATACTGAATTCGGCATTCTCTAAGACAAGAAAATCTTTTCACAATTCAGATAGCATCGGCACTTCGAAATTGTGTTTACATAGTAAAAAGTAAGTGATGCCATTCATTCTTTCGTTTCGCGGAACTGATACCATTTTCAAATATCGTAGTCGAACTCATGAAATACTTATATCAGAGGAAGCGGAAATAGCATGACTATGCACAAGTTGTAATATGAACATAAGGGATATATTTATATATATATATAAGTCAAGAAATACATAGTCCATAGGTCGTGTCTCCAAGAACCAGTACAAGTCCATAAACATAGATCTATATCAAAAGTAAACCATATCTCTGGAGTCCTCAAAAGTATATCTACAATATATACATCTCAAAATATAAAGCTCCAGAACTGGTCACATAGATCAAGCAGCAGCAATAGTAGTAGTAGTAGAAGTCTCCAAGAAACAGCAGAAGTAGTAGTCATCATCCAACATCATCAGCAGCATCATCATCTCCTCCACAGCATCCTTCACATTGGGATCCCTGATCCTCATCATCTACCTTATGCACATACCTAGGGATCATCGTCCCTCCACTGACTCTCGGTAGAGTGAACGACAGGCTCGCCTCCGCTCTCGTCCTCCATAGGGTCCTCCTCTATCCCATCCGAGAGAGTGTGTACCCTTCCACTGGGTACAGGGTCAGGTGATGGCGAGACCCTCACAGGGCTCCTTGGATCAGATGGGGGAGTCTCCTCGCGGACGAATCTAGAAGAAAAAGGGTGTGAGCGGGTAGGTAGAAAGCGAAAATTGTGATATGAGCGAGCTGGTCATGTGGGAGGTGGTCCATGGTAAGTGTAAAAGGGTGGTACGTGCATAGTGTATATGATGGGAATCCTAAACCTACGAGGACGAAACCGGATCAACGGGTTGGGGTGAGAGAAGGTAACCTCTACCTCACCCTCAAATACCGCCCGGTGATCCTCGTAGATCCATATGCCACTAGGAAGTGGCCGGATCTCGATGCAAGCGATGTAACGTGACATCACCTACAAGGGCACAGGGATAAGCAATTCTATACACATAATAAATAGAGCATAAATAAATGCACAATATGAATATGTAATTATGCAGCAATAATCAACAACCACATTTAGCACTTAGCAAGTATTTAATGCAAGTAAGATGCTCATAGTTATTTATTTATCAACTTTAGGTTAAATGAGTGGCATGATGTATGAGTCTAGCTCTCAATCCTATCTCCATCAATCTATGTCACTCTCTGACGTCCATCATTTACTTCGTCCAACACTCAACAGTGCATTGTACTCCTAGGTGTACAACATTCATACATTCACCAAGAATGTACACGACAAGCTTGGAAATGGTACATAACGTGCCACCCAAGCAACGACCCGTCATCCAAACGGAATAACCATATCATCAGCATCTCACTATGTTGGCCACGTCGTCAACCATAACGTGTCATCAAGCAAGCCGTCAGTTGGCACTCCCAGAGGCTCTCCTCATGTTACCAAAACATGAAAAACAATCTAACATCCGAACTCCATAATGAATGCAATATCTTAACTTAAAGGAAATGATTGGTATATCTCAATTAATAATATATAACGTGCCACCCGAGCAACGTCCCGTCATCCAAACAGAATAAGCATATCATCAATCAATTTCTTTTAAGTCTTAGATCACTTGGATTATTAATATTCAAGTATTAACATAATGATTCAGAATTAAAAATGGTATTTTTAATTTTCTGGGCAGAAATACTCGAGTGTTCTTCAGAATACTCGAGTAGTTCTTCAGTCTTTCCAGATTACTCAAGTAGTTCATGGCTACTCGAGTCGTTCATGCTTTTCAGAAAAGTCAGATTTCAGATCTTATAAAAATACTCGAGTAGTTCATGAATACTCGAGTGTTCTTCATCAATCCAGAATACTCGAGTGGTTCATGCATTACTCGAGTGGTTCATCAGAAAGTACTCTTGTTACATCAATCAATACTCGAGTTCTGGACCTGATACTCGAGTGTTGGAGCAAAAAGACACAATGTTTTATCACAAAATACTCGAGTGTCAAGCCAAGTACTCGAGTCTTTTCATACAGAACAGACTGGAAATTTGGTTTTAACATACCATTTTCAATTCTAACCATTTCTAATCCAATCTAATGATCAACGGAGTTCATATACCATATATTAAACATGTTCAAGCACTTAGAACACATCAAATTACAGAATTGACAGAGATTCACAAGATTATGCATAAACTTGAAAATTCACAACTCAACATGCTAAATTGCAATATACTCAATAAACCTGTGAATTTAAGTTCAAAACAGTTTTCATGCATCATATGGGACTTGCTCTCAACAACTTTAGAGCACAAGTTGGTCTCCAAACCAATTTCCATATTCAATCTAAGCCCTTAGAGCCTCTTGGTGGCTCTCTAAATAAATTCATGAAATTTAACCTCTATCTAGTGAATAGAAAGCTTTCCCCTTACCTCACAGTCGTGAATCAACAGAAAATTCGCAAGAAAAGCTCCTCCAACACCAAAAACGACTTCAAGCACCAACATGCAAGACAATTTGAGTGGAGTACCAAAACCGAATTGGTTCACACATGAATCAACAATAAAAATTGGGGAAATTAGTGTTTCTAAACTCTCTGCAACCTATTCTAACTAAAGAAACAAATTTGAGGCTCAAAGAATACGTGAGCTTACCAAAATCAGTGATCAGAGTAAGCTCCAGAACCAACTTGACAGCACCAAAGCTCCAACTTTCGAGATCCAATTCTTCCACCACACACACTCTCAGCTCACGATTTTGATCTCTATACAAAGCTCGTGATGTGAGCTTTGTATTGGTGTATAATTTGTGACTCGAATCAAAACACAGAGGGAGAATTGAAGGATACAATTTAAGAACCCTAACACATGCAACACACACGAAATCGGCCAAATGCCTCTCAATCTGGGTTCAATTGGTTTATATAGACAAAGGACAGGTCCATGCAAGTCGACACGATGACTGGGAACGTGGTTGGAGGGCGTTTTCGTGTCAACGGCGGAGAATCGTTGGTGGTGACTCACCAAAACGCACTAACTCGTGCAACTCTGACCAGAACAGTCGAGTCGTTACAGAAACACTCGAGTATTTTGGTCAGTTTTTGAAAAATATTAATTTTATTTTCTTTCCCTCCAAAACCTTTCCTATAATTACTTCTAGGTCCCAAAACAGGGACTAATGTGCAAATTATATATTTATGCATAAATATACTTACCAAATTAAATTCACACATTCACTAATAACATAAACACAGATTTTAATCAAGGATTAAAATAGAAATAAGTAATTATAATAAATTTTATAATTAACATTTCATTAATCATGGATTAAAATTTTGGGGTGTTACAATCCTCAAAAGTGAAATAGATAAGCCCAATTCGTAGGTCCATCAGGCATCACGGCGCCTAGGCGCAGCTACCCTCACGCCTAGGCGTGGCTATAAATCTCCTCAGATCCTCTTTGTACGCACCAGTCGCGCCTGGGCGCAGCCTACCACGCGCCTAGGCGTGGCACTTACTGAATTTGGCCGAGTTTTTCTCCAATAAAATCTGACTTTTTGCACCCCAGCTCGTGACATTTAAACCCCAAACGTGGGAAACATTTAAGTACATCATTTCTCTCCATTCTAGCTCCAATCTCCAGGTCTTCAAAGCTCCTTTCCATTCCAAAACATAAATCAACAATTAAAAGCTCCAAATACCTAAAATCAAACCCAAAATGGATCAAAACATTCAAGGATTCTAAATTACCTAACTTAACTAAAAACATAAAAAAAAACATATTATTTACTCAAGAAACAAACCAAATCCATAGTAAAAGGGAGTTAATTAATGCTCAAAAAAACTATATATAAGACTCTTATCAGCTGCTGGGGATGATGAAGCAGATGGTGATGATGATGATGATGATGAGGCCACTCATTGAGGGGGCCATTTATCTTTCTTTAATTTTATTTCTATCGCTTTTTAGTCTTCTTGTTCTTTGCTTGTATCAACATTTTAGTCTTTGTAACCTTGTACTTCTTCTTTTCATGAATGAAAAAATATTGCTTCTATTTCAACGTGTTCAAGTCTTGTCTTCGAGTTGTGTCCATACTTGGTAGACATTTGGTAATTTCTCTTCTATCCAGCGAAGGAAATTCCCTTTAACCTTATTAGAATCCTAATAAAGTCTAGTAGTAGTCTTACCATCAATACATGAGTGGTGTCTTTTTTGTTTTTTTAGGACATCCACTTACCCATCTCACTCCCTATAAGGTGGCTAACCAAATAGGTGGTCTACTTTTAAGTTGGACTTAGTAATTTTCATAGGACTGGAAAATCCACTTTAAGTTGGACTTATAAGTTGCAAACTTGTGAATTTTGGTTAAAGTATGCATAAACCAGTTAACCATAATGAATGTTGATTCCTCACACTTCCAAACCGTTAAACCGGTATGGTGGTGTATGTATTTCTTGTGCACTTTTTAACTCGTTAAATGGGTTTAATAATGACTAAGAATGATTAAAATTGCTCTAATAAACCATTATATCGGTTTAAGGGAAATTAGGGATGTTAAACCGTTAACCAGGTTTATCGAATTAAATGAATGTTTTAAACTACACTACTATACCGTGAAACCGGTTTAGTGGGGTTAAAGAACGTAAAATCGTTAAACCGGTTTACATAGAGAAGGTTAATCTGCACTATTAACCGTTAAACCGATTTAATGGCGATAAGAAGAATACAAGGAATGCAATATGGAATTCTTGTTTATTATAATATCAAATTCTTACAACTGAGAAAGCTTTCACACTGACTAGAAACAACTATGGCTCAAAAGGCCTTATTGAAAGGGAAATGACAATGACATAAAAGCCTTATTCAAATCAAAATAGCCTAAAAGAAACTGATTCTCTCTTCAATCCACTCTAAAGGGGGCTTTCAACTGTAGTAGATTCTAATTTTTGCTGCATTCCAAGGATTTTTTATTCTTTTAACAGTCATTGTTTCAAGGAAATAGGCCCCATTATCTGTCTTAGCTTGGACTCGATATGTTCATTCCCAATTAGCAGCTAATTTCCCATGTGTTGGTTCTTTTCCATGAACATCAGCTCTCCTTAGTACTAAGTCCCCTTCCTTAAAGGCGCGAGAGATAACCTTCAGATTGTATTGCTTGGCAGATTGTTGTTGGATTGTAGCCATGCGAATTGTGGCCATCTCCCTTGATTCCTGCATGAGATCAAGGTTCTCTCTTCTAAGTTTTACATTCATATCAGGGTTAAAGTACCTTGACCTCAAATTAGTGGATCCTATCTCCAACGGAATCATAGCTTCACTTCCACATGTCAACTTGAAAGGGGTTTCGCCAGTAGCTGAATGTGGGGTGGTCCTATATGACCAGAGTATAGACTCTATAACCTCCACCCATTTTCCTTTACTGTCATCCAACTTCCTCTTTATGGCCCTGAGAATGCATCTATTCGCTGCTTCTGCCTGTCCGTTAGTTTGCGGATGCTCCATAAAGGATAAGCGTTGCCTTATTCCCAACTCACGGAGGAAATTCTTAAAAGCATCACCGACGAACTGGCGGCCATTATCAGTAATAAGTATAGCATGAATACCGAATCGTGGGATTACCTGATTACTAAGAAATTTCTGAATTTGAGCTAAAGTGGTGGTGGCAACCACCTTGGCTTCAATCCATTTAGTAAAGTAATCCATTGCCACAACCAAATGCGTTTCCTGACCAGCAGCCTATGGAAAGGGGCCTAACAGGTCCATTCCCTATTGATGAAATGGCCATGGAGCGAAAATCGAATGCAATTCTTCTGGCGAAGCAAGATTGACATCAGCATGCTTTTGGCATCGATCACATCTTTTGACATGGTTCATGGAGTCTAGTTGAATTGTAGGCCAATAAAATCCAGCCCTCAGTATATTTCTGGCTAGATTTCTTCCTCCAAGATGATGGCTGCATCTTCCCTCGTGTACCTCCTTCATGGCTGTCTCAACCTCTCGGTTGGATAAGCATTAGAGCAAGGGTGAAGAAAACCTTATTCTATAAAGAAAACCATCTTGAATAACAAAATGAGGGGCCATGTTCTTCACCTTTTTGGATGTGTTATCATCTGTTGGAAGTACACCATGGAGCAGGTATGGCAAGATAGGAGAGGCTCATGAGTCTTCATCTTCCACTGCTAGTGTTGCACTAGGGTGAGATATGGTTTGTTGCACCACTGACCTATAGTTTCCTAGTTTCTTGGTGCTAGCGAGCTTTGACAAGATATCAGTACGTGAATTTTGCTCCCTGGGGTATGCTGGAAGTCCACCTCTTCAAATGCTTATGTCAGTTGTTTGCACTTAGTGAGGTATTTCTGGAGCAAGGGCTCTTTAGCTTGGAAATCTCCTCTGATTTGGGAAATTACAAGTTGAGAGTCGCTATATAAAAGGACAGAATGTGCTCCAAGATCCTTAGCCATAGTCATACCAGCCAAACAAGCTCCATAGTCTGCCTGGTTGTTGGAGGTCTGAAAATCAAACCTTAATGAGTATTCAATGGAAACTCCTTGGGCATTCTCCAGTATGATTCCAGCTCCTCCTCCTGTAGGATTAGAGGATCCATCTACGAAAAGAGTCTAGATTTTGGGATCTGCTTTTGGCAAATTCTTACCGATTTGAGTCTAGTGATCCGGAGTTTTTCCAATTTGAACTTTTTCTAGATCTCCTTCAGGTTTGCGACGTTCCTCCTTAATGTATTCATCCCTCATATCCAGGTCCACAATCATTATTCGAGAAAAGGAAGCAGGCGCCTTACCTTTCTTTATATGTGCTTGTTTCCTTGCATTCTCCTTGGTGGCTTTCAAACTGGCTATATAGCAGGTTTTTGCTTGTATTTGATTCGCTCGTACAGTGATAATTGAGCTCTTTTCTCCTGGAAACTTCATAGCCACGTGAAGAGGAGAAGCCACTTCTTGAAACGCCTTCAAGGTGGGGCGCCCTAAGATCGCATTATAAGCTGATGGGCAATCTACCACCGCAAAGCGTACTTTCTCAGTTCTACATCGAGGAGGTGTTCCCAGTGTTAAACTGATATCAATGTACCCACAGGGCCTGATGGTATCTCCAGTGAAACCGATTAACTCCTTTTGACAGGGGTGTAGGTCCTGGGGCTTTAACTTCAAACGATCAAAAAGCTCAGAGAACATGATATCCGAGGAACTCCCTTAATCCACCATCATCCGACAGAAACGGAACCTATCAATTATACCTGTAACCACCAATGGGTCATTATGCTGGGGAATGACTCCCTCCAGGTCTGCTTCAGTGAACATGATGGGTAGGTGATACTCCTTTTGTTTACTGGAAGAGGCAACAGCCATTGTTGCTAGTTTTAGTTGCCGCTTTTGGGACATTATAGAGTCACTTTCCCTTGTAAAAACTCCTGCAATGGTTGTAATTAGTTCCAAATCCTCATTACCAGTAGCATTGTTGCCTTCTTTTTTAGCTGATGAGTTCCCGGGTTGAGCACGTTTTGGGGTTCTCCTCCTATCCGGACTCCCGGTTCTCCTCTTGACTGGACTCCTTGTCCTTCTTCTAGGGTTACGCTCATTGGGTACCCCTCTAGAAAATCGGACACATCTATTCAACTTTCCTCTTCTGATCAGTGTTTCTAACGCATCTCTGAGTTGGACACATTCATCATCAGTATGCCCATATTCGTCGTGTCAGCTACATCTTTTACGTTGGTTTTCTTTCGTTGGTGGGCTTCTCAACGGGGGCGGTCTGTCCACCTCCATTAGCTCTGCATTCATAACTTCTCGGAGAATATGAGATCTTGAAGCATTCAAGGGTGTGTACTTGTCATATTTACCTTCTGGCTTCCTACTCCCTGAATCTCCTCTGCCAGTTCTTTCTCTATCTCGATGCCCTTTTCCTGATCCTTTTGAAAAAAAAAGCATCCTTCTTCTTACCAAATCCTCCTGGGACGTAGTTATCTTGGGCTTTCTGGTATTCCTCAAGATTAATGTACTTCTCTTCCCTCTCCATGACTTCATCCATGGTCCTAAGCCTGTGCATTACCAAATGATTCGTAAATTCACCAGGCTTCAAAGCCCTTAGTGAGAAAGCCCAATGTCCCTAATAGATAGATATTCTGAATTGAACCAAGTGAGAAAGTCCCTTAGTGATTTGTCCTTTCCTTGCTTAATCTGGGACAGGTGGTGCTCGGATTTCGGTTATGCCTTGCTTGTAGTGAAATGACCGGGAAACTTTGTCGCTAAATCCTTCCAACATATGATCGAATTAGGTTCCAACTTTGAATACCAACGTGATGCTGCTTTTTTCAGAGTTAGAGGGAAAGTGCGGCACTTATACGCATCCTTAGCCCTCTGACAGGACATTGCCACCAAAAAACTGTCTATGTGGTCTTGAGGATCAAAATTCCCAAAGTAAGAATGCACATTAGTCGGGGCTTTAAGATTTTATGGCATCGGGAAGCACATTATTTGTTCAGATAAGGGATGATCCTTCTCTTCTTGCTCTTCTTCCTCCATAGGATCAGCCTCAACCCCTTTATTCACTGAGGAAGATGCTACTCCTTTCTTCAGTTCTTTCATCAGCTTATCTTGCACATCTAAGCGTTTTCGAAGACGAGCTAATTCCATTTCCAAGTTTGGCTTTTTCTGTGAACGTCCATCTGACGATCCTCTACTCTCATGACCAGAACGCGAAGGGCTTTCACCTCTAGTGGAGGGCCTTTGTCGCGATTTCTCCTGATCAGTTTAAGGGGGACTTTCATGCGTGGATCGTTCTGCATCCACACGTCTCCTTCCTTCACTCAAATGCTCCCTTAAGTCTTTTTGGTGTGAGGGAGCTCATCCCCCACTTAAGCGGTTCCTCAGGTCTTCCACACCGTGGTGGCTAGTTTCCATATGTTCTCTATGTGACCGGTGATCCATCTTATCACCGAAAGTGGTGGGAATAGATTTCTCGCTCCCACTGTGGTCGCCAATGTTCTGTCGTAGAATCTTTGGTACTCGAACTATACGGTCAAGTGTCCAATTCCTCTACTTGTTGCTTTCAGACGGAAGAATGGCACCTTGATTACCAAGATACCAGCTCTATTGTCGTTTACTTGGGTGTGGTGTGTGTCAATGTGAGTGGGTAAGGTACATACCTGGTTACCTCCAGTACACTTATATAAGCCTTCCATCCTTACCGTTGTGTTTCCTCCTCATCAATGGGTTTTACCGGATCCCTACTAACGGCATGTGGTTAATGACAGGTATAATAACGAAGGAATCCTATGATAAACGGGTACATGAGCTTTATTGCTGATATCATGGCCAAAGGGATCCTAGGAGGCTGCTTAACTCCCTAATAACCTTGGTATCCGTTATACCGGTATCTCGAGGAAAGAGAATCTTCCCTCTCTATGCTTGTCAACCAGATGGCTTCTTTCTGTGGAAATCCGGTTAAGGGGAGGATTTGGGCCATTAATGAGCCTCCTATACTGATAAACCAGTTTCAAGGAGTATTGGACCTCTAAAGATCCTTTTATGGCGATAAACTGGTATCGCGAAGACTTGGGTCCTTAAAGGGCCATTAATATCGGTAAACCGGTTTCGGGAGGTCTAGGACCCTTAGTGGGCCTCTATTACCGGTAAGCCGGTTTATTGAGGTATTTTTCTAGATCCGGTCCATAACAAAAACCTATAAAAGAAAACTTATACTCCCTCTGTCCCTAAATATAATTCCATTTTGAGACATTTATTTTGTCCCTATTTATAAGATCCTATACAATTTTTAATGACAATTAATTACTTTTTTTTTCACAAACACCCTTATTTATTTAACACATTTTAGATTCCCAATAATACTAATAAGGTTAATTTTGAAAATACATATCAAAAGTTCACATTTTCAATATAATTAATTAAATTAATCAACTATCTTATTGGACGTGAAATCTCCCAAAGGGTTCTATAAATAAGGACGAACCGAGTAATAATTAGTAACATAATCGAAAACTTGGGAGAGGGAAACTATAGATGCACTGCATGTTACTCCTTCTGTTCCTATATATCTGTCATATTTTAAACAAAACACACTCTTTAAGAAATCTAATCATTACTCAGATTTCCAATACATTAATTATGTTTTTTCCCACTATATCCTTTCTCTATTTACAATCATTAATTTTTTTCCACTACTTACATAAACCAAGACATATTAAATAGGGGCAAACATGGAAAATAACATTTATTACATTCTTGAAATCCTCAATACAACAGATAAAAAGAAACAAAAAATCTCTCCAAAAAGCGACAGATGATAAGGAACGGAGGGAGTATATGTGAATCACAATGTTTAAAAACGAATGGGATTGTCTCGGGACCCAATAAAAGAGGTTGATGTACCATTTTTATATTGCCTCTGATTTCATTTTTAGACAAAAATAACTAACTTCACACTCACTTATTAAGGAAGTTAGTTGAGTTTATTTAATTTTCTCAAATCTATAAAAAAAAATAGACTACTTCATTAAATTTACATTGGGAATGAAACAAAAATTAAATGACTCAATCACATTATGAGAATATTTTAGGAATGATTGTATTAAGCATAGAAAGTTAGTTAATTTTTTGCTTATATTAGTAGAGTGCCTTTTTTTTTAAAAAAAATGAGAGCGGAGGAAGTATGTTTTAATAAAAAAAAGCTTACACGTGTTTTGATGTACATCAATTGAACTTAGATACAAATTATAAATTTTACAGTTAAATTTTTTTTGCACCATTAGTCCATCATCCACCATTCATTTGTATTACTTTAATTTAAAATTCAACAACTATAAGCGAATGAATGATGGATGATACACTAATGGTGTAAAAAACTTTACACTGTCGATGCATTACCATTTTTTCATCAGAGAAAACAATGGTTACATTTCCCAGTAGTAGTTAGATTTTTCTTAAACTTACTTGATGGTTAAATTTATTGTACAAATCGATAGAGAAAACGATACTTTGATTAGTTTTGACTTCTCTTTTTTCATATGTTTGAATTTTGTTTTGTTAATAGTGTTGCCTTATTAAGTTCGTAGGAGGGAAACAGAGAAAGAGGCAAATATTATGAATCTTATTATGCCCTTTCCGATCTTTTTCATTTTTTTTAATTTTTTTTTTGGGTTTTCAATCAAAGGACCATGAATTAACTACATCGCACAAAACTATACATCACTACATCCTCCTGTTCAAATTATAAGCAAAAGTAACTAATTTTATGTGTATGAAGGAGGTTAGTTGATTGTATTTAATTTTCTAAAGTTTATAAAAGAATAGAGGTATTTTAGGAAAGTTGCATTGGGAATGAAACAAAAATTAAATAAGATAACAATTTTCTAGGGATGTTTTAAAAAAGTAGCATTGAAAATGAAATAAAATTTAAAAAGATTGGCTACTTTTGCTTATATTTTAAATAAAATTTGTTTTTTGTTGCTTATATTTCAAACCGGAGGGAGTAATTGATAATAAATATACTAAGATTACTCAAAGAGTCTTGCTAAGCTTTAAAAAAAAAAAAAAAAAAAAAAACAAGACATATATGTAAATTAGGAAGAAGAAGAAGCGTGCAAGAGAGAGGAAGAAGAACAAGGTTTGATGGGTCAGTGTTTTTTCATGGGTTTTAAATTTTAATAATAAAAATGTTTTTTCTTACATAAATGATCCAGGGACTAATTAAAGTTAGGGTCTTGCTAAGGCACTTGTTAAGGTTATTAGGAATGATAAATTAATCATAAATTAACATTAATCACTCTCTCGAAAATCTCAAAAATCACTTCTTCCTATAACAATAAACCATTTTTAGTATTATTAGCATTTTGCTTAAAGTTAACACTGTAGTTTGTATTTGTGTTTAGTTAATGTGGAATTTGTGTGATATAAAAACACATATGACATTTTTTTTATTGGAGCACCTAAAAAAGTATCACAACTGTTATTAATAAAAGGATACGGAGGAAAAATCCTTAAACAAAATAGCGACTTGCAATGCAACAACAAATAATGTGGGCTTTAGTTACCCTCTCAAAAAAAGGGTTGTCATACCCTTTTTAGGTGATTCAATAAGAAAGCATCACATATTTTTTTATGTCACGTCAACAAGACATATATGTAAATTATAAATTTTGCAATTAAATCCTTGAATTATTTACGTAAAAATGATATTTTTATTCCCTAATACAATTTACCTAGAATACCCCCTATTAATTTTCTATTTTTCATTACTCCCTCTCTCATAATCAAGAGCCATATTTTTCTTCTATTTTCTCCAGCTAAATATCTACCAGCTGCTGATGGGTTGTTGTTCCCAGGCCAGGATCCATTATAAAGTTCCCAAATACAATGACTGCTGGGACAGTTTCATTGTTTGGTAGGCTCATGGCACAAACACATTGTTGAATGATAATAACTGTGGCAAAACACAACCGAAGAAGGATAAGAGGGAGATTTAACTAGCTAGTGAAAATAGAAGAAGAAGATGGCTGGTGATCGTGAGAGAAGGAGTAATGAAAAATGGAATATTAATGATGATATTTTGGAAAAATTATATTTGGGATAAAAATATTAAATTTTTTTATAAGTAACTCAAAAACCTAAATACAAATTTTATGAATCATATGTATGCTTTGCTGATGTGACATAAAAAATATAAGGCACTTTTTTATTGAGTCACCTGAAAAAATATATCAATCTTCTTTTTTTAGAGGATACCTGGAAAAAATCAAAATAACTTTCCGTTTTCTTAATATCAAGCGCTACATTTTTGCAATAAGACGAGATAATACTTCTTCCGTCCTTAAAATATAAAATTCTCTTGACACTTTTATTTTGTTTCTATTTATAAAGTCATATACCAATTTTCAATGGTCATTAATTACCTTTTTTCCACAAACACCCTTGTTTATTTAACACTTTTTAAATTACCAATAATATTAATAGGGATAATTTTGAAATTACATATCAAAAGTTCACATTTTCAGTATAATTAATTAAATTATTTCACTTTCTTAATAGACGTGAAATCCAAAAAAAAACTTAGTATTTAGGGACGGAGGGAATACTTGCTTTATGCACAATCGCAAGCACAAGTCAAGTAATGGTCCTAACATGGAAATACCAGGTAATGAATGAAAGACACGTAATGCATAAAGAATCACTAAAAAATTTTAAAGTCAGGATAATTGAATGTTAGAGGGCTTATGTACGTTACTATATTGAACAATTGATGTTTTTTTTTTTTTTTCCTGAATTCTTAGTGGAAATCTAACATGAGAATTACTAGCACATGTATCACATTCTCAAGAATTCACCAAACCCCGTTGGTTGACCAATTGATGTACGACTAACATAAAAAATCCAACAATGAATTTTTTTTCCAGGAAGGACAATTTAGTCCAAATTATTTCTTTCACATTTATGGACTTTAACCAGGTAGGTCCTAACATATTGAAGGTCCTAGACAAAATAAAAATAAGAGGCTCTTCTAATTTATAAAAATTCCGAATTAAGTAAATTTTTTATAGGTTAGTGTTAACAAGTGCCCTTGGAGCTTTTCTATATTATGAAATACCATCAACGTTCACAAGTTTACATAATTAAATGCAATCAATAAGATTACCCAAGCTACAAATAGAATAATTTAATAGCATGGTATACCCTCCGGCTTGAAATATAAACAACAAAAACACACATTTCATTTGGTTTAAAATATAAACAAAAGTAACTAAACTTCTTAAATTTTATTTCATTTCCAATACTATTTTCCTAAAACATCCCTAGAAAATTGTCATTTAATTTTTGTTTCATTCACAATGCAACTTTCCTAAAATACCTCTATTCTTTTATAAATTTGAGAAAATTAAATATAATCAGCTAACCTCTTTAATAAGCGTAAAATTAATTACTTTTGCTTATAATTTGAGTCAGATGGAGTATTATCCAAAAAATAAACAAAATAACAAAATGCGTATCTAGAAGTATGCTATCCTCCACGACTTCGAATCCTAATGCTGAAATAAATAAGAAACAATGTGAGGTACCATGTAGTGAGCAATTAACAGTTATAATAAACTGAAAAAAATGTTATAACAATAAATTATAAGTGTCAATATTGAATAAAGAACATATATATGATCATTTAAACATATTTTTCGAGCATTTCTGGATGCAAAATCATCAATAATAATCTCAACATCAATATTGTTTATTTTTTTTCACATCCAGACAAATATTTTCTAGACACAATCTTAAAAAAATAACAATTGAACTAGAAAGTGATTAATAACACCTATTACCCAAAGGATTCAGGATTGAGAAATGGAGGCACCAATTAAAAATGACATAATACAAAGTAAATGAAACCTGTCAAAAGCAAATAAGAGAGATACACAACCACGCAATCATTACACAGAAAAAAAACTATTCAAGGTACAATATTACAATTGAAGAATTAATTTTTGCGAAATTTTAATGAAAATTAAAAAAAACAAAAGTTAAAAGTAAAACAAAACTAGGTTTCTTTTTTTTTTAATTATTTCAATTTTTTTAATATATGTATATGTATTAAAAAAATTTGGGGCCCCTTATTTCCTGGGTCCTTGGCCTATGTCCCACTTGCCTATCTACATGGTCGACCCTTACTCTAACATGTATGTTATTTACTACCTTAGTCTCTATATATACAACTCTTTTGAGATTTTTATTTTGTCCCTATTCATAGAATCCTATATTAAATTTCAATGACAATTAATTAACTTTTTTCACAAACACCGTTGTTTATTTAATACCTTTTTTATTTTTAATATTATTAATAAGGATAATTTTGAAAATACTTATCAAATATTCACATTTCCAATATCATTAACCAAATTAACCAACTTTCTTAATAGATGTAAAACATGAAAATAATTTTATATATAAGGACAGACGGAACATTTTGTTTGTGTGTGTGTGTTTTTTTTTTCCCAATTAAGAAACAAGATTCTTGATAGCTAGCTTGGATCTTGAGAGCTCACTGTATTAGGATCAGGATAAGTCTCATCACACCTCCAAAACTGCTTATAGAGAAACTTATCAATTATCTATAAACAAGATCATCGATATATTTCTTTAAAAAAGGAATGGCTCTAGCTCATACTTACTTATATCGAAGTACAGAAAAAAGACTAATTACTAATTTTTCAATTGTGCCCATTATATATCTCTCCATATATATTTGTATTATTCACTTTATCAATAAATGTTTTATTTATAATTTAATACTTAAAAATCATTATATAAAAATTCAGTGTATTAAATAAAATTTTAACAAATTAACACCAGCCAAAAAATAAAACAACAACGATAGAATATAAAAAAAATGGCATACATTAAATCTAAACACGTTAAAATTAAAGGGAAAAGGAGTAGAAATGGCCGAATGAAATAATACCTCTATTATGAATAAAGTCTAGTATAGTTAATAAATGACCGGGTTTCTTAAGAATGATATAGGGGTTCGATATTACGGTTGGAAGATACTGTAAGATTAATAATGAAGTTTTGATGAAGACAAATTTATGGATTGCAAACATGCAATGCAGCAACAACAAACCTTAAAGATCAAGCACCACACCATGCATTATTAGCTTTGTTATTATAATACCTCATATGTTGTAATATTTAGTTTTATTTTGTTCTTTCATATGAGAGTGGGGTGGTAGCTTAGGTTTAAATCTCAATTAAGTAAATGAATTATTGAATATGATGTGGAATGAGATTAACTAGCTCACATGAAAGGTGGAAATAAAAACACATTTGAAAAGCTATTTTTTAGTCATCTTACAGTGACTAATCGATTAGCAGAAATGGCTTAATCGATTAGCACGTGTAAAATTGGCTCAGTTTTCTTAATCAACAGTGATTAATCGATTAAGCTAATTGGTTAATCGATTAATTTTTGTCACAGCTGAAAAATTAATTAGTTTAAAAGCTTTTCATTGTGATTTTTCTTTTGGTTACACACTACAACTTTTTACATACGAAAAACACCTTCATGCCATCAATTTTCAACAAGAGCTATTGAACTTTCTAAGATTTCTATCAAGAGCAAAAATTCTATTCTTCTCTAATCTCAATCATCATTTTCATATTCTTCAATTCATATACCTAGTTGAGATTTCATTGTGTGCTATCAAGTTTTGGTTGAATCATTCTACAACAAAGGTTGTAAATCTCTAGAATTCAGCAAACAACAAAGTGAGAAATCACACGGAAGTCTTTGAAGAATTCAAAGCAAGAATAAGGAATCGGTTAAAGAAGGTTCTTCAACAAGGATCGATTCAAGAGCATTGGAAACAACAATTGTGGGTAGATTTTCAAAAGATTGGTACTCTCTTGAAGGGTTAGGATAAGTTGAGAGAGGTTTCTCATTTATCTTTGTGTAATTCTACTTAATTGTGTTTCTAGTAAGAAATATCCCCAATCGGAAAGGGGAGGACTGGATGTAGCTCTCGATGGTTGAGAGTGAACCAGTATAAAAATCTCTTGTGTCTTCCTTCTTACTCTCTTTTTATAATTGTGTGATTTCATAAAACAAATAATCAATTAGGTTAGAATTGGGGTTTTCATAATTTTTAGGGAATTAACATTTAATAGGCAAGGTAAATCAAATTGTTATTGTTCTTATTCCATTTGATTTTAATTCTTGCATTCTTGATATTTCGTTTGTGTTCTGAATATGATTAAATGTGATTTTTCAAGTTCTGAACTGTAGTTAATCGATTAACTGATATATTAATCGATTAGATTTTGTTGACCTCTCAGCCTTTAATCCATTAACAGACTAGCTAATCGATTAGGATTTTTCTTGTGTCAGGCATTAATCGATTAGATTACTAGCTTAATCGATTAACCTTTGTAAATTTTGTTAAAAAACACTTTTTGCTGAATCATTTCCAATTATATTCAAAAGTTTGGTATTAACGCTTCCAACTTCTATTCACCCCCCTTCTAGAAGATTGTTTTAGCCGTTTGTTGGTTTCCAACAGATACCCTTGATGTAATATATATATATATATATATATATATATATATATATATATATATCACCTCTATTTGAAATTCTTAAATTTGCAATGTCAAGTTAGGAATAGATGCCCTTAATTATAATTATAGACAATTTTGTCTGATGTAACTTTCCCAGGCAAAATTGCATGTAACTAATCTGACATTGCAATTTTGTCTGATGTAACTTCCCCTATTACCAACAAAGCTCAGCATAGTAGGTAGATAGTTGGGTTCCTTAAACATGTTGTTAGGGGTTCGATCCTTGTCGTGGGTATGGAAGAGGCTTTGTTGGTAGAGGAAAAACTCACTTCGGTGATCTCTACGCCTTAGAGGGGACTAGTCTTCGGCTGTCGGCTGGAGGATACCCTTGATGTACACCAAAAAAAATTCCCCTATTTTTTTTTCCTGTTACGATAATGTTTTCATATTTTAATTTTAAAATTTTTTTTGGTCGCCTATTCGGTTCCCCAAGTACTATTTAGGTACATCCTGATCCGACCCGGGTCGCGTGCCTGGCTATGGCAAGTGAGTCTCCCAACATGAATTTTCTGCATCCACAAGGAATCGAACCCGAGACTTTGCTTAAGCGAGACCGAGCCTGCTAACAAGCCCAACTTAATAAACTGTGTCATGTCTTGTTGATGTCAAGTGTCTGAGACTTCCCACTAACATTCTGGATATTGTTGAATTGACAAGATTGCCGCCAATTTTTTTTCCAAGCTTTAATCTTTCCTCAACAGGTGGCAGCATATGTTTACATGTCTTCATCTTGAATTTCTTAAAACATCTTTTTGCATATTTCTTTTGAGAGATAAAAATTCCTTCATTTGTCTGCTTAACTTCAATGCCTAGAAAATATGACATTAGGCCCATATTTGTCATGTCAAATAGAGTGGACATGTTTTCCATGAATTCCGCTAGCAATTTTGAATTATTGCCACTGAATATCAAATCATTTATGTACAAAGAAACAATAATAAAATCTCTAGGTTTATTTGTTTTAACGTATAAAGCATGCTCATATGGATTTCTGTGAATTCATTCTTGATAAAATGTGTTAGTACATGTGTACTAGGATCTAGGCACTTGTTTCAATCCATACAGTGCTTTCTTTAATCTGTATACCTTATCTTCGTCACCTTGTTTTTGATAACGTGGTGGCTTATGAATGTAAACTTCTTCTTTAAGGACACCATTTAAGAAAGCAGACTTCACGTCCATTTGGAATATTTTCCATTTATTCTATGCCGCAAGAGAGAGAATCATATGTACCATATCTAATCTAGCAACTGGAGCAAATACTTCAAAATAATCAATGTCAGGTTTATGTTTGTACCCTTTTGCCACTAATATTTCCTTATACCGATCTACCTCATCATTTGGATTGTATTTTATCTTATATACCCACTTGACACCAATAGACTTCTTTCCTTCTAGAAATATTGTTAACTCCCATGTGTCATTTGTAACACCCTAACTTAAAATCCCTTATTATTTAATTAACAAAAATAGTGGCCAATTTTTTTTAAATATAAATATAAATGTAAACTATATGAACATAGATCGATTACTCAAAACGAATTCGGAAAAACATACATATTACACATCCACACATAATGTACATTATTTTTCATTATAAGTTTTCAAAAGAGTTTAAGTATCATGACAGAAGGAGCAGCAAACCCTAGTTATATCTGAGCTATTACAATATATTATAACACAAAATTATAATAACCTAGAGCACAGTCCAACTCCACAAAACCTACTATATATATCAGGATTACGAGTTCCTTAAATATATTATCCTACACATACCACCGTTTTCATCCTGGACTCAATCGTCAATCCTTCACTGACTACTGGTCGAGTTCTCCACTAGGTTCTCATCTTCCACCAGATCGTCGTCTTCCATCGGGTTCTCATCCTCCACAGGGTCCTCTTCCTCGTCCTCTTCCATAGAGGATGGTTCCCTACAACTAGGCACATCGTCAGGTGGGGTAGCAAACCTGACTCTCCTCGGTGGACTAGGACAGGGAGAAACCTCTCTAATAATCCTTTCAGCATTGGGAGGAGTACTCGGTGGAATTAAGCGTCTATGATCATTACCAAGTGGTGGAGGAGGGGAACCATGTCTATAAGTAAAAGCTAGTGAAATGTGCATAATATATATTGTAAGGATCCTCTCTCTCCGAGAATGCATCCGTGACAGAGGATTGGGGTGACGAAAGGTAATCTCCAGGTCACCCTCGAATGTGACACGGTAGCCCTCATAATGCTACTCCGACACTCCCCATTAGAGAGTGAGCGCATCTCCACACACATCAGGTTGCGCGCCATAACCTAACAACCAAAAAGGGCAGGGAATAAGTCATAGCCAATGGCTTACAAATAATAATTGAAATAAGCTAAAAATGACAAACACATGTAAGCAAGTAATCAAGTAACAATGCAAATAAACGTGCTCAAACCATATTTCACAACTGCATTATCTTTATAAATATCTAGCATGATGCAAGATCACTAATGTGAATCTCCACTCTTTGGATCCAATAACAACCCTTCATCATAATCATTATTCTAAGTTAGGGAAAGCAAGTGGGAGTAAACGCCTTTCATCCGCTTATGCCAACACGACTCACTCGTGTATCCCCTCTTGGGACTTTGGCCATACAAAGGATCGTCCTCCGCGAGTCATAATATGTCTAAGAGGTTGATAGAATATATTACGGTTAAGCAAAACTATCCCGGACGAGGTCTGCAGAACCAGCCCATCTTAGGACCTCCTAGGGGTCACAAGACGAATCACCGTCAGACCTAACCTCCAGATTATTTTCACTTAGCTTCCCAAAAACCTCGTATATCTTTCCAAACCATCCTATCTCAGCAATGCAACACCGTATGCGAAATGTAAATAATTTCTCTTTGAATCATATCCATTATCATTATTTCGTTTTCATATTAATGTAGACATAATGATTATTCTTTCAACACAATAACCTGCATACAACTTGTACATAATCAATAATTACACTTGGTGAAGGAAAATATGTTTAAATTTTGATATATTACAGTCTGGGTACAGGATAATCGATTGACTAAGGGTGTTAATCGGTTATCGGGTTCAGTTTCAAAATTCTTGGTTTTAGATGTAGTCTATAATCGATTAACAGAACCTGATAATCGATTATTCTGCAGAAAATTGAACTGAAATTTGAGCTTTGACATATCAAAGTTTATCACACTTTCTTTTAACCTTTATAAGCCATGAATAGAGTTAAAATACATGAAAATACACTTGTTCAAGCCTTCATTTCAACATATATCACAAAGTACACATATAATTTCACATAATAAGCAAATATGACAATTATCACAACTCAACATATCAAAATCAATTCCTTTGAAAATTAAGCCAAGTCTAGCGTTTCTTTAGCTCACACTTACCATTTTAAAGTTGCTCAAAATTAGTTTTTAGCTCATACTGACCACCAAGTCAATTTATCAATTCAAAGTTCGTTTTCATTTTGTGCCCTTGAACTCCAAAGAGTTCCTATATTTTTAGCCTATCAATTATCAATTTCCTATATTGCATTCATATTGAAAATGTTCGTACTTATTGCATTTATGACATTGAATAGTGGATTTATTTTGAAAAACGTCATTACCTCTTGTGGCTTGTGACATAGAATACCTTCCTCTTCCTCTTCCTCTGAGATTCTCGCTTCTTTGATTGTACGGCACCTTTCTTCGAATAACTCTATCATTCCTCACATTTGCTTGAGCTTTTAATGCTTACTCAATTGTGCCACTTGATTTTTCATTCATCCACATCTCACGTGACTCTAGAGACACATGGAAATCATTCAAGGATATTGTGCTAAGATCCTTTGATTCTTCGATTTTAGCTACCACATAATCGAATCGACTTATTAGCGTACATATGACATTCCTCCACAATTTCATTTTCTATTATATTATCGACATTGTCCTTCATCTCATTGACCAGCCTATCCATACGTGAAAAAATAGTCACGAATAATTTCACTTTTGCCTTGCTTCATCATCTCAAATTGTCTCTTTAGGCCTTGCAACCTTGTTCCTTTGATTGGATCACCACTTTCATATGTTATCATAAAAAGATAAAGAACCAGTACCAACAATATTTGAATCTAGACACAAATTAAACTTATTATTTCCAAATGAACAAGAATAACCAAATTTTTCCAACAAAGAAATAGAAACCAAGTTACGTCTAAATGACAGTACAATATATGTCTCTTTCAAATACAAATAATAACCTAAATGTCCCTGTTTCTTCAACTTCAATATATGGATTTGCCATTGCCTACATAGATGTATCATTCAGTATCAATTGGCATCCAGAAACATAGGCAACCCTACATGGACACATTTATGTGAGCAGCTAGTAAAACCAGAATCTATCCATCAAGTGTGCCTAGGCAGAGAAGCTAAATTAACTTGAGAACAAACCAAACCAAAATTTGTACCTTCATTTGCACTCCAAGCATGATACCTAGGGAAATTCTTCTTTATGTGATCTTTACTTTTGCAAAAGCAACAACCATCCTTTTTCTTATACTTTGTTGCAACTGCAGCAGCTTCATTGTCCTTCTTCCTTTTCCTTTTCCTGTCTTCAGAGTTAGTTTCCAAGTGATTACTTTCAGTCTTATCTTGCTTTAGCCTTTCCTCCTCTTGTGCACAGTGTGAAAAAATCTCATTAATAATCCATTTATCCTTTTGGCTGTTGTAACTTACCTTGAATTGACTGAATTATGTAGGAAGAGATATAAAAATAAATGCACAAGTAAGTCCTCAAACAACTCTAACTTCAGTGCCTTTAATTTTGAAGTAAGATGAAACATGTCCACGATATACTCCCTTATGTTCCCTTATCATGTTTACTTCACTGAAACAAGCTTAAACAATAGTGTGCTAGTTTCAGCCTTTTCATTTTTAGCAAAATGCATTTCAATCTCATGAAGGAACATTTTGGCATTAGTCTCTTCGGACATAGTACCCCTGAATGTTACAAGAAATGCATGCTTCATGATTATTATACTCATACTATTAGAACGCTCCCACTTCTCAAAATCCCTTTTATCTTGAGTAGAACTTTGTGTTGTAAGATCAGTGAGTCATTCATCCCGAATTGCAAGGTCCAAATCCATGCAACCGAGAACAATCATAACGTTCTCTTTCCGATTTTTGAAATTTTTGCCATTAATTAAGAACTGGTATGGAATTAATTATAGAAGCAGAACAATTAACTGAACAAATAACAAACAACAATAAAAGATATATAATCGAACTCAAATAAAAATAACATTAAAAAATAAATTCAAATTATGGTGGACCCCATCGCAAGGTACCTAGCTCAACATTATCATTCAATTTTTGGATAGAAATATTAACTCATAAATAATACACTCAATGTCGTAATCAAATATCAATAAGTAATCCTATCAATTAATAATCCTTTTTTTTATCGACTTATTTCTCACATAGAAAGCCTAATAATTATTACAGATTTATTACCAAATGTATGTTTGAAACTTTGGCCAAATAGTAATTTTCTTTTGGTAAATCAATATTCGCATAAATTACAAACACAAAACAACCTTAACAGAAAAAATAGACGGTGCACTGACAGTGTAAAGTTTTTTTTTACACCATCAGTGCATCGTTCATCATTCATGTGTTTATGGTCGTTGACTTTTAGATAAAAGTAAAACAAATAAATGGTGGATAATGAATTGATGGTGTAAAACACCTTACGCCGTTAGTGCAAACCCATTAATCTCATCTTAATATTCCTAACAAATTAATTTACACATGAGATGCTACTTTAGTAACATGATGTTTAAATAAATTGCTTTAGAACATAAGATATCACAAAAAATAAAACAATAAATTAGAATTTATTTTCTGCTGAATAATTATAATTATAATTATACATTACTGTTAGGTAACTTTAATTTTCACCAAAAATTGCAATGTTCATGTCATTAAATAACACAAAACGGGTGAATGATAAAAAATGAGATTTTTTTTAATCTCGACCCTTAAGGCTGAGGACAAGCACCTTAATCTAGACTTGTTTTCTTGAAAAAAATAAAAATATAAAGCTTTATTTCTCATAAATACACTATTCTTTATACAACTTAACTACTTTTGGACTCTTATCCTCGGCCCTAGTTAAGCAAACCCTAAAAAATGTAGTAACATTTTCAAGTCATTTCGTTTAACTTTTCCTTTGATGGCACTAAACGCTTATCATTTATTGTGATATTGCAGAGAAGACAAGATGGATGCAATAATTGGCCAAACCTTTAAACGCATGTTGTTAACAAACATTGCAGAATTTAAAAAATAATAATAATAATAATTTGTTGAATTGTTACGTTGCTATGCAGATCATACGCATACAATTAAGAAACATTAAATTGCCTTTATTTTTAGAATATGATATTTATCATATTTCTCCCATAATTTTATGAACATCTCTTAATGATTCAATATGAAAATAACTTTGATACCACTTGTTAAAAAAACTTTAATTGTTTACTTTAACAATAAAATCAAACATTAAACACTAAACCATTCATGTCATATCACTAAGAATTTAGAAAGGAAAGCGTACCTGAATCCATAGGGAAGATTAAGACTTTTAGCACCGGAGGATTCTAGATCTTTCAAGTCTTGATGTACTACTTTTAATTTCTTGATGAGGGATAATTCTCTCTTTTCTAATGATGGAATGTCAGAAAAGAATAATGGTGTATCTGACTTGAGGGCCATACCCGAGTTCATAACCCTTTACGAAAGGTTGCGTCTATTGAACTTTTCTTACTTCTATTTCGGCCCATCAACAATATAAAAATAAGACTTTTGGTATATAAAATATAAATATCATACCAAATGAGATGCTATATAGCATAATACCTGAAACCTTTAAATGATCACTTTAAATAGGCTAATTTATTAGATAATATAAATATATATATATATATATATATATATATAATACATAATTAATGTTTTATGTAGTTCTACTTATTAGATAAATATCCAACAAACTTTTCTAATTTTAGAGAAAGTTTTTTCACATTAATTAAAATTTCTTTTTTTATATAAACAAATAAACTTGTATTAAAGTTGGGTACAAAGGATACCCAAACTAAAAGAAAGATGCCTTGCATAGTTAAAGATAAGTCAAAAATATAAGATTTGGGCTCATGAACCAGAAAGGAGATGTGATGTAAAATTAATTTATTTAGGGAATTTATTTTGCCATCCCATGTTCTATGGTTGCCACCCCAAATTTTAAAATAATACCCATCATGCCCTTTTAAAAAAAACATATTTTAACACGGGTCGTAAAGGGGCACTACGACCATCAGGTCGTAACACCCACTTACGACCCTTTAAAAACACAATTTTAATACGGGTCGTAAGCAGGTGTTACGACCTGATGGTCGTAGTACCTGCTTACGACCACATATTTTTTAAAGGGTCGTAAGCAGGTGCTACGACCAGCAGATCGTAACACCTACTTACGACCCGTCTGACAACAAGTTTTTTAAACAGCCGTAATGGGGTGCTACGACCTTCCGGTCGTAAGCATCCATTACGACCCATTATATAGTGATTACCAACAGATGTGGAAAGAAACTAGCCACTCCATATGCAACAGCCTTCTTCTTTCCACATATGCTGGTAATCACTATATAATGGGTCGTAATGGGTGCTTACGACCGGAAGGTCGTAGCACCCCATTACGACTGTTTAAAAAACGTGTTGTCAGACGGGTCGTAAGTAGATGTTACAACCTGCTGGTCGTAGCACCTGCTTACGACCCTTTAAAAAATATGTGGTCGTAAGCAGGTACTACGACCAGCAGGTCGTAACACCTGTTTACGACCCGTATTAAAATTGTGTTTTTAAAGGGTCGTAAGGGGGTGTTACGACCTGATGGTCGTAGTGCCCCCTTACGACCCGTGTTAAAATATGATTTTTTTAAAAGGGCATGATGGGTATTATTTTAAAATTTGGGGTGACAACCATAGAACATGGGGTGGCAAAATAAATTCCCTTTATTTATATCTTTCTTCAACTCATTGGGTGCAATGCTTATAATTTTAGGCTTCACATGTAATAATGAAACATTGATGTCCCTAACCGTTAACGCAATCGGTAGAGTTACAAAACATTAAGTATAATATCTTGCTATTAAATCCAAGTTATTAAATTTTTCACTTAAAAAAAAGATGTTTGCACATAAAAAAAATGGGCATTACTTTGCTACCATGTAAACTCATAAGGTTTTGATACTTGCCCATGTGGTTTATGCTTTAATAACATTAATGCCATGTAATTGATTAAAATTCTTTATTGCATTAGAGTCCTTTCAAGTGTTGCACTGATACCAAGCATAACAGATGCAGTTATGGCTGTGGATATGTGGATAGATTTATACCGACGAAATAGGCTTACAAACAATAGATAGATGCGTTAGGAAAACAAGCCCGGATGTTGGACCCGGTTAACAGGAAACGGGTTGTTTGACCCGTGTGCATCATCTTTCTCCTATTGCAATGATGACAAAACAAAAGACGGTGTTCAGCTGGCTCTGTCTCCGTCTTGATCTAGCACCTGGAAAATGAAATATGAGTCGTGTCGTGGGAATCCTTGGTTATCCATCCTCATAAAACCTCCAAGTCCTCATTAATGGTGGAAACCAAAAAGGATGAAGTTTAAAGAAAAGGCAAACTAAACAGCCACATTAAAAGCTGTTCAAAAAGAAAAAAAAAAAAACAGCCACATTAAAAATTAAGAGAGTCAACGTAACATTGACTTTCAAAAACAAAAGGCACCTATAGATTCATAATATATTATTTGATGTACAAATCATAATACAAATTTCATTCGGTTAAAATTACACTTATTAAACAACAATAAATAAATGAGGAATGGAATAGATAACAATGAAGTAGAAGAAGGATTGTCAAAAATGAGGTTAGAAAAAAGAGGGTGGGTTACAGAGAAAAATAAGGGATGTAGTTTTACAGAGATTAGCAAAGAAGAAAGCTATAATACAAGGATTTTAATCTGAATTATAAAAACTTGAAAACGTAATGATTAGTTCATATGGATTGTTTTGCAAATAATAAAACTTTAATATATAATAAAACATAAGAAATGACGTGGCAATATTAAAACAGTTGGTCTCTTATCATTGGTCCACGTATAGAAGGTTTTGAAACCTTCTAATTTGCCATGGTGCCGTAGAAATTCCTTGTACTCACTTTGTATTTTCTATGTTCCTATATACTCCCTTCGGCTCAAATTATAAGCAAATTTAACTAATTTTACGATTATTAAGGAGGTTAATTAATTGTCTTTAATTTTCTAAAATTTATAAAAGAATATAGGTATTTTAGGAAAGTTGCATGAGAATGAAACAAAAATTAAATAAAATAACGATTTTCTAGGAATGTTTTAGGAAAGTTGCATTGGGAATGAAATAAAATTTAAGAAAGTTGGTTAGTTATGCTTATATTTTAAACCAAAAGAAGTATATTTTTTTCTTATATTTCAAGCCGGAGGGAGTATATATAAGATTCTTTTGATAGAATTCATGCCTGTTAAAAAAGTTGGTTAATTTAGTTAATTAATGGTATTAGAAATGTGAACATTTGATTTGTTTTCCAAAAACTAACCCTATAAATATTATTTAGAATTTAAAAACTGTTAAGTAAATAGGGAAGTTTGAGAAAAAAAAAAGTAATTAATTGTCATTAAAAGTTAGTATGAGATCTTATAAGTAATGACAAAATAAAATTTTCACAAGAACTTTATATTTAGAGATGAAGGGAGGGACTAGGGGTGGGAATGAGTAAGGCTGGCTCATGGGGGTGATGAAAGTCTGATATATAGTGTTTTTGAGTATTAATTTGTTGGAAACCAACAAACGGCTCAATATAGTCTAGAGGAGGGGTGAATAGAATATTGAAGCCTTATTACAGATTTTTCGTCCACCTAAGAGAATGATTTTATGAAAATAAATTTTCTTAAAAATTCAAGTCAGATTACTCGAGTAACTCAAGACTTCACTTGAGTAATACGCAAGCAAAAATAATTTCACTCGAGTATTCAGCAAATCACTCGAGTATTACGAAAGCTATTTTTAAATCACTCGAGTAACAGAAAACCTACTCGAGTATTGTTCATAAACTGAAAGCAGATTACTCGAGTGACAAGAACTTTACTCGAGTAAACTGGGTAAAATTCAATTAAAACTCAGTTTTCAATGGAGTTCTTCAAGAATAACAATGCTATGATGATTCAACAAATTATGAATGATTAATATGAACAACTTTAAGTAATATTAACATGCAATTTTAGATCAATTGAGTAGAATTAAGAAAACCCCAATTCTAACCTAAAAATGCAATTGTTAATGAATTAATGCAATACAAGGAATGAAAATAAAAGAGACACAAGGATTTATCCTGGTTCACTTTCACCCACTTGAAAGCTACTCCAGTCCCCTCTTGAATCAAGAGAGATTCTTCACTAGAAATCTTCAAATGTAGATTTTACAATGTTTTAAGATGCAACTAGATTCTTAGTTCTCCTATCTTAAAACCCAACTCAAAGTGTGTACCAAACACTTTGATCTAATCTACCCCTTTTGAGAATTCTAGATTTCCTTGCTAATTGATTGAAGATGCTTCCAACCAATCCTCTTTTCTTGCTTTGATTTGATCCTCAAAGTCTTCCTTGTGAGATTCTTCACTTGTGTTGAAACTTCAATGATGCAATCATAAATTGCAAATCTTCAACAACCACTAAGAACAAAAATTATGATCTCAAGAATATTTGAACAATAAGAGAAATAGAGTGAAGAATGAAAAGTTCTTTGTTGAATCTTGATAGCTCTTGAAAGATGAAAAATGGCTCTTGAATTGCTTTTGAAAGTGTATAGAAAATTGTAAGAATAAATGTGTATCTATTGTGAAAGAGAAAATTAAGTCCTTTTATAATTTTCCAAACACTGATTGAATTACTCGAGTAAACCATATAACTTCACTTGATTAAAACATGTCAGATTAAGTTACTCGAGTGATGTGTAAACCATTACTCGATTAACCTGTCATGACATAAATTACTCGAGTGACCCAATACTCGTTACTCGAGTAAACTGATCAGAATCTGAATAAAAACAAGGTTTTTCTAAAAGGATTTTCACAAACCTTTTAATAGAGCTATTTAATCAAGATTTAAAGTATCTTCACTCTTAATTAAACATTATTTAAATATTCTTAAAATCACCTAAGCTACCCACACCAATGAGATGCATTGCATAAAAATAAAGATTACATTGAAATAGAATTAATAAAAATCCTAATTCTAATCTTCATGTGGTGTAGCTTGCTTGTTGCCAATGTTGTTGCTTGGAGAGAGATTGTTAGCATCAAAACATGAGAATCCTACAAACTCCCCCTTTTTGATGATGACAAACCTCCTTTTCAATTAAGTACTAAGTTTTAACATACTCCCCCTAAATGTAAAACACCTAGGAAAAATATAATAAAACTTAACCTACAAGAACAACATCAACAAAATATTCTCCCCCTTTTGGCATCATTAAAAAGATAAGAATTATGAGAAAAGTCCTTTGCCAAAAGTGGAAGGTAAGTAGTTCACAATGGTATAAAAATATAACAATAAAGACAATACCAAAATAAACCACAATAGTGCCACAACGAATATAAACGTACAACTAATATAGCACCATAATCCATAATATCAGAGTATCATACTATGCAGCAAATCATAGTGTAAAGCAAAAATACATCAACCAAAGCAAATAATCAAACGAAACAAACTAAACTAGACCATACACAAGGCCCTAAAACATAGTAGCAACAGAGTCATAAACATGAAACAGAAACATAAACATAACATAGTCAGAAATATGCATATGAAACATGAAACAGAAATCAACAACAAATATCATCAGCATCCACAGGTCTAGGAATCAGGTGGAGGAGGAGAGAAATGGTGAGAAAAGAGGCCAGACATATAATCCATTAAACGATGCTCCATGGCAATATTCTTCACATCCTGTCTCATCTCCAACTGAGCGAATTGAGCATTGATGTGCTCAACCAATGACTCATGAGCAGCTTGTGCATCAAATGGAGTACCAAGATTGTCCAAATTTATATAGTCCTCAACGCGATTGGTATCCATCGGATCAGTAGAAGAAGGAGGAGCAGAAGAAGATGCACCAGCCCTATCACCAAGTAAAGTCCTTTTCCTAGAACCTGAAGTTCTTGCAGTCTTTGCAGCTTCAGCCATTTCCTTAATCTGTGATTTCCATAACCAAGTGCGACTTTTCCTATGCCAAGCAATTTTCATATAACTAATGTGCGAATCATTAAGACACCAGTTATTTTTCTTTTCCGTCACAACTGGCTCATCATCAGGGATTGGAACTCGATAATACCTCATGATTTTGGTAACATGCATAGGATATGGCAAGAATTGGGTAGGAGGAGATTGAGCAGCAGCTTCCATACGAGCTAAAAACATTTTATTCCAATTCATCTCATATCTCTTTTTGATCCCATGAAACAAAATAAGATCATCATCTCCCGATTGTGCATAATTTTGATTACATTTTGGAATCAAACAATAAGAAACAATGTACATGAGCACTCTATCCACAGCATGCAAAGGTGATACAGTTCTAGTAGTCCTATCACTCCAAGATTCACCAGTACGCAACAAATCAGTATAAATCTTATTAGTATCCACATCCAAATCCAGACAGGCATCATCACCAATAAAAGTTCCCTTGTTTTCTAAACCAAACAACATTGTCAAATCTTCAGGCTTTATAACAAAATGATGTCCTCTAACCATGGTTTGATACTCACCATCTAGCTTAGTAAAATTCTGATAAAATTGTCTGACAAGCCTAGGGTAATAATGAGTCTCAAATTCTAAAAACCTCTTCAAATTCTGAAATTCTAAATCCTCTACAAATGGAAATTGCTCCTTATGTAACCAAGCAAACTTAACATACCGTGTAAGTCCAAAAGAGCGATTGATAAAAGTCGGTTCCCGCAAGTCTCGGTTGATTCCAGAAAACCAGGGGTCATTACGGCCTGCTCCTTGCTTTGCTTTCTTTCGAGGAGGTTGAGATTGGGAGGAAGAAGACATTAATTCAGAAAGTGCAGATTCGGTTTTGGGGTTAGGGTTTTGGTTTGGGAATTTTTCGGATTTTGGGTATAATTGGTGAAAATGATGAATGAAATGAGTAGAAATGATGATATAATGATGAAGTATGGAAGAAATTTGTATGATTTGAGAAGTTTTGTGGCTGAAAATGATGATTTGATGAAGAACCGTATGAGAGAGAAGAGAGAAATACGAACAAGAGAGAAAGAAACGTGAAAAATGATGCAGTTTTCAACAGTTCAGATTTTAAAATCACGTAAGTTACTCGAGTGATGTTCATGCGTTACTCAAGTGATTCGAGCAGTAATCGAGTGAAAAGAAATGTTACTCGAGTATGCCGAAGATTAAAAAAATTTTACTCGAGTGATGGATGAACTAATCGAGTGATACGAAAGTCATTTTAAAATTAATCGAGTGACAAACAGAATTACTCGAGTAATACGAAAGAGATTTTAAAATTACTCGAGTGAAATATCTGTTACTCGAGTGAACTGTCCAAAATTTTAAAAATTTCAAATTTTTCATGCAAAAACATTTTTCATGCACAACCACATAGAAACACTTAGCATTTAGCAAGTAACACACATACAAATAAAGCAATTAACATATTATAGAAAACATACACACATAACTACATATCACAAAAAAAATAAGAACCACTTTAATAAGATACAACAACTCAAAATACAAATCACATTGAAATAGGCTTGAAGGTGATTTCGAAAAGCATCAAATACAATTAGCTAATAGTTGATTCATCAAAAATACCAAGTTCTCTTCGAATTTTATAAAATGTGTCCCTTGGTAATGGTTTTGTAAAGATATCAGCTAATTGATCCGAAGTTTGAACAAACTCAATAACACAATCACCTTTTTGAACATGATCTCTCAAAAAGTGATGCCTAATTTCAATGTGCTTTGTCCTTGAGTGTAATACTGGATTTTTAGTCAAATTAATTGCCGAAGTGTTATCACACTTTATAGGGATTTTTGTCAAATTTAATCCAAAGTCAGATAATTGTTGTTTCATCCAAAGGATTTGAGCACAACAACTACCAGCTGCTATGTATTCGGCCTCCGCGGTTGATAAAGCAACACAGTTTTGCTTTTTAGAAAACCACGATACAAGTGAATTACCAATTAAATGGCATGTTCCGCTTGTACTTTTTCGCTCAACTTTACAACCGGCAAAGTCAGAGTCCGAATAACCTATAAGTTTTAGAAAAGCATCCCTAGGATAATAAAGTCCAGTATTCGTTGTACCCTTTAAGTATTTCATAATTCTTTTGACAGCAGTTAGATGCGACTCTTTCGGTTTTGCTTGAAAACGTGCACACATACATACACTAAACATGATGTCAGGCCTAGATGCAGTTAAGTATAACAAACTACCAATAATACCACGATACTTCGTTACCTCTACCGCTTTTCCAGCCTCATCTTGATCTAGGTAGCATGCAACGCTCATTGGTGTAGAAGCGGATTTGCACGAATCCATCCCAAAACGTTTGAGAAGCTCTCTACAATATTTACTCTGATGAATATAAATGCCATCATTAAGCTGCTTTATTTGAAGGCCAAGAAAGAATGTAAGCTCTCCCATCATTGACATCTCGAATTCGCTTTGCATCAAGTCTGAAAACTTCTTACACAAGTTATCGTTAGTAGCACCAAATATAATATCGTCAACATATATTTGAACCAATAAAATATCCTTACCGGAACATTCAATAAAAAGTGTAGTGTCAACAGTGCCTCGTTTAAAACCTTTTTGTAATAAAAAATTGCTTAGTCGGTCGTACCAAGCTCTAGGAGCTTGTTTCAAACCGTACAAAGCCTTTTTCAGTTTGAAAACGTAGTCCGGATGCTCAAAACTCTCGAATCCGGGAGGTTGTGACACGTAAACTTCCTCTTGAATGTATCCATTAAGAAAGGCGCTCTTAACATCCATTTGATACAATTTAAAATTCATTATCGAAGCAAAAGCGAGAAGAATACGAATAGCTTCTAGTCTAGCAACAGGAGCATATGTCTCATCGTAATCGATTCCTTCTTCTTGACTATAACCTTGTGCTACCAACCTAGCTTTATTCCTAACAATAATACCCGATTCATCTAACTTATTCCTATAGATCCACCGAGTACCAATTACAGGACGATCATCGGGTTTTGGCACAAGCTCCCAAACTTGGTTTCTTTCAAATTGATTTAATTCTTCTTGCATGGCCATAATCCAATGATCATCTTGAAGAGCCTCTTTGATACTCTTAGGTTCTATTTGAGATACAAAGGCAACATAATAACAAAAATTATTTAAAGTGCGTCAGGTTACCACTCCCTTCGCAATGTCACCTAAGATGTTAGAAATCGGATGATTTTTGTTTGATTTCCAAGCTATTGGTAATTGAGATTGAATCTCTTGTGCTAAGTCTTTATCTTGTGCTTGCACCTCTCCATCTTCAATTTGATTCTCTTCCATTTGTTGTGGTGTTGACTTCTCATGATCCAAAAATGTACCTATATTATCATCATCACAAGAAACAACACAATCTCCTTTCGAAGATTCATCAAATACAACATGCACGGATTCCTCAACGGTTAATGTTCTTTTATTGTAGACTCTATATGCTTTGCTATGGGTTGAATAACCTATGAATATGCCTTCGTCGGCTTTGGAATCAAACTTGCCGACCGGTTCCTTTCCGTTATTTAAAATAAACACCTTACACCCAAAAACATGAAAATGTGAAATATTTGGCTTTCGCCCTTTTAAAAGTTCATAAGGTGTTTTATTTAAATGCGGACGAATAAGAACCCTATTAAGCACATAACAAGCAGTGTTTACCGCATCGGCCCAAAAATATTTAGGAACATTTGATTTTTTCAACATAGTACGAGCAAGTTCCACTAATATTCTATTTTTCCTTTCTACAACTCCGTTTTGCTCCGGAGTCCTAGGGGCCGAAAATTGATGATCAATACCAAACTTATCACAAAACGCATCAATCCTTGTGTTTTCAAACTCACCTCCGTGGTCACTTCTAATAGACACAATTTTCAAACTTAGTTGATTTTGGATGAGTTTGGCAAACTTTTTAAAACATTTATAAACTTCACTTTTTGCGGATAAAAATAAAGTCCATGTGAATCTAGTAAAATCGTCTACTAAAACAAATCCATAGAAATTGCCACCTAAACTCTTAATTTGTGAAGGGCCAAACAAATCCATATGGATTAGCTCCAAAGGCTTTGTTGTGCTTATCACATTTTTAGGTTTAAAAGAACTTTTAACTTGCTTGCACTTTTGACAAGAGTCACAAATGCCATCAAGCTTAAAATTTAGTTTAGGCAAACCAATCACTAAATCTTTTCGTAAAAGTTTGTTTAATTGATTCACATTCACATGAGCAATTCGTCTATGCCAAAGACGAATTTCATCATCAAAAGATTTGAAACATTTTGAAAATAGTGAAGTTATCTCATCCAAATCAATTAAGTAAGTGTTATTAGAGCGACGACCAACAAACTTAACACTATCATCTATAGAAGACTTAATAAAGCATAATTCCGGAGTAAAAGTCACATAATTGCCCATATCGCATAGTTGGCTTATACTAAGCAAGTTGTGTTCTAAGCCTTCTACGTATAGAACATTTTCTATGACAAGGTTAGATACGTTACCGATCTTCCCGACTCCTAGAATTTTGCCCTTGTTGTTGTCGCCGTATGTCACAAATCCACCATTTTTCGGAGTAAGTTCCATGAAGTGCGTTTTGTCTCCCGTCATGTGTCTCGAACAACCACTATCCAAGTACCATTTGCGCTCTTTGGTTCGAAGACACACCTACAAGAAAGATATCATTTGGTTGACTTAGGTACCCAAGTGGTCTTGGGTCCTTTGTTATTAGCATGGGGAGAAGTCCCCTTAACAATCCAAATATATTCTCCGCTTGGTATACCAAATTTCTTTATATTACATTTATTCGTGGTATGCCCAAAGATCCCACAATAATGGCAAGTTGGGTTTTTAGAAATCTTATTCTTTGAAAATCCACCAACTTTGCGATAATTGCGTTTCTTAGGTTTGGTATAGCCAAGACCGGATCTATTGCTATTGTTCCTTTGAGTTGAAAGCAAATGATCTAATGAAGTATCTCCTTTCATGAGCCTTGCAAGTCGATCATTCAAATTAAAAACTTCTTTTTCCAAAGACTTGCAATTTTCACAAGATGGAGTCTCATTTGATTTCAATTCACAATTGCATGTAGAGTTTGCATAAATGAGTTCAAGAGTTTCATTTTGAAGCTTAAGTTCTTCTAAATCTTTTTGAAGTTCAATTATCTTTTCATGTTGCTTCATTATGAAATTCTTTCTTTCAACATTTATTTTAGCAAGTTTCTTCAACTCTTTATGCATCTCTACATACACATTGTACAATTCATTGAATGAAGGAGTATTAGAACTAGAGCTAGCATCGGAAAGATAATCTACCTCATTGACATTGTCACTTGATTTAATGCTCGAAGATTCCTCTTCATCAAGCTTCGTCATCAAACATAGATTTGCAAGTTCTTCATCATCCGATGAGCTAGATGTTGATTGACTCTCCTCTTCATCCCATACTATGTAAGCCCTTTTTCCTTTAGATGAGTTGAACTTAGAGTTGTCACCTTCCGAATTCTTAGAATGAGTTGGGCATTTTGATCGATAGTGACCAAGCTTACCACACCCATGACACTTGATGTGATCCTTGTTAGTCTTATTTCTTGGTTGAGAGTCCTTAGAATCTCTTTGTCTATTCTTATTAAAGTTTCCCTTTCTCTTAAAGAACCTACCAAGCTTTTTAACTAGCAAGCCAAGGGTCTCATCATCTATATCGGAGTCCGAGTCATCCACTTGAGAGTTTTCCTCTTGTGCCTTAAGAGATTTTGAAGTTGATTTAAGAGCAATCCCCTTTTTTTTATCGGCATCTTCATTCATGGATAACCGTCCAAGCTCCATTTCATGCTCTTGAAGCTTTCCGAATAGAGTTGCTAAGTCAATTTGATCCACGTCTCTAGCTTCCATAATGGCCGTCACCTTAGGTTGCCATTCCCTGCTAAGACATCTCAAAATCTTATTAACAACTTCACCATTAGTTATAACTTTTCCAAGTGCAGAAAGATGATTTATGATATGAGTGAACCGCTTTTGCATGTCACCTATATTTTCATTAGGTAGCATACGAAAGAGTTCATATTCATGCATGAGTGTATTTAGCCTAGCCCTTCTAACCTCCGAAGTGCCCTCATGTGTGACTTGTAATGTGTCCCACATTTGTTTAGCATCAACACATTGAGATACTCGAAAGAACTCATCATAAGAAAGAGCGGACGTGATGATATTTTTAGCTTTTAAATCAAATGCAACTTTTTTCTTATCATCATTGTCCCAACTCGATTGTGGTTTAACCGAAACAACATCATTTACTTTCGTTTGAGGAACAAAAGGTCCATTCTCTATGGCGTTCCAAATTTCCATATCTATGGCTTGAATAAAAATTTTCATGCGGACCTTCCAATAAGCGTAACCCTCACCATTGAATAGCGGAGGACGATTAATGGAAGTTCCTTCACCACCAAAAGGATTTGAAATTGAGCCCATTGTTTCCAAGTAAAAGGATCTTTTCGAAAAAGCTTTTTAAGGCTCGGATTTTTCGTCCGAGCTCTGATACCACTTGTTGGAAACCAACAAGCGGCTCAATATAGTCTAGAGGGGGGGTGAATAGAATATTGAAGCCTTATTACAGATTTTTCGTCCACCTAAGAGAATGATTTTATGAAAATAAATTTTCTTAAAAATTCAAGTCAGATTACTCGAGTAACTCAAGACTTCACTCGAGTAATACGCAAGCAAAAATAATTTCACTCGAGTATTCAGCAAATCACTCGAGTATTACGAAAGCTATTTTTAAATCACTCGAGTAACAGAAAACCTACTCGAGTATTGTTCATAAACTGAAAGCAAATTACTCGAGTGACAAGAACTTTACTCGAGTAAACTGGGTAAAATTCAATTAAAACTCAGTTTTCAATGGAGTTCTTCAAGAATAACAATGCTATGATGATTCAACAAATTATGAATGATTAATATGAACAACTTTAAGTAATATTAACATGCAATTTTAGATCAATTGAGTAGAATTAAGAAAACCCCAATTCTAACCTAAAAATGCAATTGTTAATGAATTAATGCAATACAAGGAATGAAAATAAAAGAGACACAAGGATTTATCCTGGTTCACTTTCACCCACTTGAAAGCTACTCCAGTCCCCTCTTGAATCAAGAGAGATTCTTCACTAGAAATCTTCAAATGTAGATTTTACAATGTTTTAAGATGCAACTAGATTCTTAGTTCTCCTATCTTAAAACCCAACTCAAAGTGTGTACCAAACACTTTGATCTAATCTACCCCTTTTGAGAATTCTAGATTTCCTTGCTAATTGATTGAAGATGCTTCCAACCAATCCTCTTTTCTTGCTTTGATTTGATCCTCAAAGTCTTCCTTGTGAGATTCTTCACTTGTGTTGAAACTTCAATGATGCAATCATAAATTGCAAATCTTCAACAACCACTAAGAACAAAAATTATGATCTCAAGAATATTTGAACAATAAGAGAAATAGAGTGAAGAATGAAAAGTTCTTTGTTGAATCTTGATAGCTCTTGAAAGATGAAAAATGGCTCTTGAATTGCTTTTGAAAGTGTATAGAAAATTGTAAGAATAAATGTGTATCTATTGTGAAAGAGAAAATTAAGTCCTTTTATAATTTTCCAAACACTGATTGAATTACTCGAGTAAACCATATAACTTCACTTGATTAAAACATGTCAGATTAAGTTACTCGAGTGATGTGTAAACCATTACTCGATTAACCTGTCATGACATAAATTACTCGAGTGACCCAATACTCATTACTCGAGTAAACTGATCAGAATCTGAATAAAAACAAGGTTTTTCTAAAAGGATTTTCACAAACCTTTTAATAGAGCTATTTAATCAAGATTTAAAGTATCTTCACTCTTAATTAAACATTATTTAAATATTCTTAAAATCACCTAAGCTACCCACACCAATGAGATGCATTGCATAAAAATAAAGATTACATTGAAATAGAATTAATAAAAATCCTAATTCTAATCTTCATGTGGTGTAGCTTGCTTGTTGCCAATGTTGTTGCTTGGAGAGAGATTGTTAGCATCAAAACATGAGAATCCTACATAATTAACTCCCTTTTACTATGGATTTGGCTTGTTTCTTGAGTAAATGTTAGGATTTTACTATTTTTTTTAGGTAAGTTAGGTAATTTAGAATCCTTGAACGTTTTGATCCGTTTTGGGTTTGATTTCAGGAATTTGAAGCTTTATTTGATAATTTATGCTTTTGAATGGAAAGGAGCTTTGAAGACCTGGAATTTGGAGCTAGAATGGAGAGAAATGGTGTTCTTAATTGTTGTCTGCGATTGGGGTTTAAATGTCAAGAGCTGGGATGAAAAAAGCCAGAATTTAATGAAAAAAACTCAGTCAATTCAGAAGGAGTCACACCCAGGCGCGTGGTATGCTGCGCCTAGGCGCCACAGTGACGTGAGAAGACGAGAAGAAGGAGTGAAGCCACGCCTAGGAGTGGATCCTGTGCGCCTAGGCGTGAGTGCTACGAGTTGGTCCTATCTATATTGAATATTTCAAGGATTCTAATAGATTTATCTTTTAAATTTATTTTAGATTTATTCTAGATTAATTATTCTAGATTTATTCTAAATTATTTATTCTAGATTTATTTAAGATTTATCTTTAAGAATTATTTATATATAGATTTATTTATAGATAGCTAGATTTATTTGATAAGATTTATTTTGGATTTATTTTAGGTTTAGCTTTGTTTATATATACTAGGATTTAGCATTAGGTTTAAGTAGCAATTCGGATACATTAGAGAATATCGAAAGCAATTAGGAATAGAGAAGATAGGTTAGAAACATATCATTGAGAGCAAGGAGGCAAGACAAGGATTGAAGACCAACATTGGAGGGATCCAATTGAAGGTTTGAAAATCTCTTGGGGTAAACTCATTATTGTCTATGATTATGAGTTTTTCCCTTAATTCTTGTATTTTTTCTCCCATTATGTGTAACTAAACCTCTTGTTAGGAATATGATGTAATTGTATGGATGCTGAGATAGTTATTTGAATTATGTTTCTTGTTTTTCCTTCAAATCTATTGTTTGGTTGTGTTTTAATTACAAATCATGAAAGTAGCTAATTTATGTTTTGCTTTGAATCTCTACTCCAACAAGAGGGATCTGAGGGTTAGAATAGGTTGTTCTTCCAAACATTATAACCGCCTAGTGTGTAGGGATACAGCTAGGGCTTATATGACTTTAATATTCCAGTGTGCTTAATTAATGGTTATTTGTATGTCAAAATCACTTAAGGGATTGAGGGTTCTCATATGAATAAGAAACGTAAATTCACAGAGGGATCTGGTTTTTACTACCTCTGGGATGTCGTGGATTTAGGGAAAAACAAAATAAGATTCATAATTAGTAACTTAGGTCCTGCAATGAAACCATGTTCCTAACCTTTTCCAAAATTGTTCTAAATACTCTTTATTTTCTGTTTTGACTCATTCTACCTTTTCTACATTCCTGTTTCAAAATCTAAACCAAACTCAAGTTTCACGTAGTAATCACTATTTGTCTAAGAATTATTAGAAACAATTTGCAATCCCCGAGTGGAACGATAATTTTACTTACTCTGTATTACTTGTGACCCGGTATACTTGCCAGAAGTGCAACAAGTTTTTGGCGCCATTGTCGGGGATTGAAATTCATAACTAGTAATTGTTAGGTTTTATTTGTAATTACTTGTGTAACCTGTACCGTTTTCATGTATAACTATTCTGTTAATGATGACTTAGATTGTATGATATTTATTTCGGATTCACCTTCTTCAAATTATTATGCACATAACATAAGTAGAAGGAAAGAGCCATGGGAAGAACCTATAGAGAAACTTGCTCAAGCTACGCTTAACTGGCAAGAAATAGTTAGAAATCAGCTTTGAATCCAAAGTGCCCAATTAAGAGCTCTTACAATTATGGTTGAGCAAATTATGCATAATGAGATAAAAATAAAAGCTCAACGTGAAAAAGCTATGGAGAAACTTGCTCAAGATGTTGCTAGATGTGTTGAGGAAACAAAAATTAATTTTCAAATTCAAAGTGCTAGTATTAGGAACCATCAATTACAAATTGAACAAATTTCAAAGCAGTTATCTGAGGAGTCACAAGCATCACCAATGATTTTTGACTTTCCACAAAGAAAGGAAGAAATAGCGGTGATGGATGTGACCAAAGAAGAAAAAGAGAATGTGCATAATAAGATGGAGGAAGTGAACCAAAATAAAACAATAGAAGGAATGAATATAGTAGGAGAATATGCTTTATCTTTGCATGGTGAATTTCATGAACTTAAAAATTGTATTAAATCTATTTCATGCTTAATGTAACACCCTCACATTAATTAGTTAATTTATAGGTTTTAAACAAAATCAGAGTTTAAAAATTCTTTTTAAAACTTAATTTCTTTAAAGGGTTTTACGAAAATCCGGTAGAGTTTCCTCTGTTTTCCGGACTTCCCAAAAATTTTCTTCTTAAAACCTGTCAGTTCAGAAATATTTAAAAACATATACCACAGCAGTTTAATAGCCAAAACCGATCCTAACGCCCGATTAGTATAAGCTTCAGGGCACGACTAATACATATTCTAAAATTACAAAAATAGTTGTCCACTCATATATTAATAAATATACATTCCACGTAGTGGAATGAAAATCCTGCTCGGTCATGTCCTATGTAAGCTCACTTCAATACCTGCAAAAATATAGCAAGAAGGGTAGCATTACACAGAACTTAAAAAGATAAATTCTACAAGAGACATAGCAATATACTAAGCCTACCCTATTACTGATATCAGTTACTCGTAAATATCCATATAATTATTTTTCTTTTAGTTTCTCCAATTATTCTCATACTTCCACTCTTAGCCTTCAATTCATTTTATCTCATTCCTTAGTCGCTTTCCTTTCCTATTCTTTTTATTTTACTTTGTCTTTTCATTTTCTTTCTTTTTCATTTCACTTTTATTCTTTGGCCACAGGGTCAACACGACCATCCTGTGCCGATTATCTTTTATATTTATTAGGCCACAGGGTCACCACGACCATCCTGCGACGATTATCATTTACATTTATTAGGCCACAGGGTCACCACGAACATCCTGCGACAATTATCATTTATATTTATTAGGCCACAGGGTCACCACGACCATCCTGCGACAATTATCATTTACATTTATTAGGCCACAGGGTCACCACGACCATCCTGCGACAATTATCATTGATATTTATTACGCCACGGGGTCACCACGACCATCCTGCGACAATTATCATTTTTATTTATTAGGCCACAGGGTCACCACGACCATCCTGCGCCGATTAACATTATTATTTATTGGGCCACAGGGTCACCACGACCATCCTGCGACAATTATGATTTATATTTATTAGGCCACAGGGTCACCATGACCATCCTGCGAAGATTAACATTTATATTTATTAGGCCACAGGGTCACCACGACCATCCTGCGACGATTAACATTTATATTTATTAGGCCACTGGGTCACCACGACCATCCTGCGCCAATTAACATTTATATTCTTTCTCATCATTAATTCGTCTTAGTCTTTTCTCTTAACTTTTAGTTCCTTAGTTTTCTTTAATTCTTTTAATTTCTTAACCCCTTCTTTTATCTTCTTATATTTAAATGTTTCTCATTTTTAACTAGTTCTGCTTGATTAAGCCATATACGTTATATTTTAATTCTCGTTCCTAGCTCTTAGTTATTTCCCTGTTCTCTTTCTTTCTTTTCTTCTTCTCTTCCTTTTCCTTTTTCCTTTATTCTTTTTATTAATTACTCTAGTTTACATCTAACTCCACTTAGCTTTGATATAGTCGTTATATCTTAAACTCTAATTTCAAATTCTTAGTTATTCCATTAATTCCTTTGTCTCACACTTTTATTTACTTATTATTCCTATTTCATTACTCTACTTTAATTAGATACCCTTCTTAACTTAGCTTAGTTTCCATATCTTATTACAACATTTTATTTAACTTCCCTAACAACTCACTCTCTCTTGGCTTTAGTATCTTTTTATTAATTACCTGTTACCGGTTATCTATTTTCTTGTACATCTAATCCATTACTTTGTTTCTATTCCCATATTCGACTCCGCACGTATTCCTTATACCACATTCTAATCCCTCTTTTATCCCATTTAAATCTTCACTTACTAATTTACTTATTATCTTTCAGCTTATTAGTTCTACTCTTTTTACCTATTACGTTTACTCTTTTATTCTTTTACTCCCAAGTTTAGTTTGTTTATCCTTAAATTCTCCCTTGTGTTACAATGTATACTTTTCTACATTTTCGTTCAATATTAACCATTTAATATCTTAAATATACTCATTCGTTCTGGACCTTGTCCTACACGTACATATTCTATTCCCTAAGGTGGGGTTTCCATTAATAATTCTAATTACTTCCTTTATGTCAGGAGGAAACTATCCTAAGGTCCATTAACATATTACCCTATTCCTATTCACCACTATAGCATCCTAGAATTTACTTCTCAAGTAGAGGTAATACGACCCTTCTTACCTCGGGCTTTCTTTTAAAAGAACCTGGGCGGCGGCGATGACGGCGTCGGTGAGATCCGTGGAGAGAAAGAGAACTCGTGGATGAGAGAGAAAGGGCCAATAAAACCCTAACACACAAAGAAAGAGACAAGAGTTAGAGGTGATGATGATTATCTCTTGAAATGGAAGAAATAGGAGGAAGAGAACTTGTTCTCACATACCTAGGACTTGATGGGAGCATTGGAGCTAGAGAGGGAGGAAGCCATGGAGAGAGAGAGAAGCACCAAAAGAGAGGGAGAAGAGAGGATGACACTTGGGACCTTGAGGATGATGATGGATGGCCACAATAACTTGAGGTTTTAGGGTCTCAAGGCATGGAATGAGTGTTCTTGGGGTTGGGGAAGAAGAAGGGACGAATTGGGAATGAAATGGAGCTTGATTCCCTTTTATTTTTTTCAGCAGCAGCACGATTTAATCGATTAAGAGCCGATTAAGACTTTTCACCCAATCTGACCTTAATCGATTAAGCTGCATAGTTTTGCAGTAGCCTGACTTTGAAAGGCCATAACTTCTTCGTTACCCGTTGGATCTTGCTCAAATTTTGAGGCAAACTTCCTAAGACACTTAACTTCACATCCAACGGTGGAATTTTGGTTTAGAGATGTAAATCTTTTATTTTGAATTTCCTAATGTAGGGTGTTTATAACACCAAAAACTTCGCTTCTAATGCTCTTTTGTTCATCTTCCAACCTCCTTTCTGATGCCAATGCTTCGTGATTCCTTTATGGCATTCAAAGAACTCCTAATCCATCATTTTAAATCCTTTTTTAGAATAATCCTTACTTCCAAATGTTATCATTATTCAAATTACTCTTAGAATTAAAATTCGGGATGTTACAATTCTCCCCCACTTATTAGAATTTCGTCCCCGAAATTCTGTTGAGTTCCGTAATTGGAGAACCATCCCATTGGTAAAGCTTCTGACTACGGTTTTCACTTCCCTTCAGTCTTTATTCCCCACTCCGGGTGTGATTAGGGTCATGCCTATTTCAATGCTTGTCCTCGAATACAATGTATCATCTCTACCTAGACAGGATCGTCAGATTTTCTTATTATTAAAGTTCCATCTCCCATTCCTTGGATTGAAATTCTCCCCCACTTAGCATTGACATACTTGATTATATCTATGCTAGGGGTATGCTCATTCGTTGCTCAGAATAGAGTACACAAGTTCCCAACCGGTATCTAAGGCTAGAAAGAGGGCACGTGGGTGACTATCTATCTATCGGTAGGCATAGAACTATGTCGGGTATCTACGACTTGGCGAATTCTCACAGATACATCTGAGATGCTTGGAACTTGAAGAGAGTGAAGATGAAAAAAAGAAACATGAAGCACTCAAGAATGAGTTTCATGGTCTTTGAAAGACGACCCAGGATGTACTGGATACATGTCAAGCAAGAAGACAATGGAGGTTATCCCCAAAGTGTACATTTTTAGCAGAGAGCCATCGAAGGATGCGTTTTCTATGGATCTGCGGCTGATTGATTGGTCTCGATAAGGGTACTGATTTGAGCTCAATATATGATGTTTTTGGATGAATTTTTAACCCTTTTTCTTAGTAATTTTGGCTTGTTTCTTAAGTATTTTAGGAAAAAGATGGAAATTTCGCTTACTAATGTGCTGAACGAGATCCGTGAGGATTTTGTATCAAATTGTTGTGAATTTCAGGTTTTAGAGGCTTAATTTGATGATTTATGGAAAAGAAGGAAAAAGCAAGCCTTGGAATCAGAAGTTCGGAGCAAAGCGATGAAAATTGGTGAAAAAGTGCAGAACTCGCCCAGGCGAGCTTATTACTCGCCCAGGCGAGTGGGGTCTTCTGTTTTAAAAAATGTGTTTAAATTGCTAATTTTCACAGTCAGAAACTCGCCCAGGCGAGCCTTATTCTAGCCTGGGCGAGTGGCGCAGATATCAGTTGCGATTTTCTTATCTTTTAGGATTTGGAAGGGATTTGTTTTATCTTTTTACTTAAATATATTAGGATTGGTAATGAGGATTCATAGAAAACACTTGGAATAGAGTTTTTGCATTGGTTTTTGCGAAGAACACAGAGATTAGAGGCAAGGTTTAGTGGTAATTATGTCACTCTTTATCACTTTTATTGCTTTTCTTCTTCCCATTATGAACTAAACCCTTCTTTGGGATGTAGGAGTAGATGAACATGGAACCTTGTTAATGTTTATGCAATGAATTGATTTTGTTTGTCCATTATAAATTCTGTGTTTGGTTATATTTTTATTGTTGTTCGTGAATGTGCGCAATTCATGACTTTTGGAAATCCTTTATGAATAGACATATGAATTTAGGATTTAGCCTAATAATCAAGCAGTTCAATTGCATAGGCACAGACATGTTTTCTATGAATTGGATAATTTTACAAGTTTTGATTGAACTTAATTAAGGGTTAGGTTTTTAAGGCTCTCTTGAGACATCATTGGGAGATTAATACCTAAAATACGGAAACGTGCTAAGACATTAGGCGTTTTCTACCTTTGCAAAACAAATTCAGAATTTAGGAAAATAAATTAATTCGTTGTTAAACGTTTTAGGAACCTTCGTCGAAGCTACGTCCCGCTTTTTCCCATTGTTCAAGAATCGTTTTATTTATTTGTTTTAATTCATTTAAATCAACAATCACTCAAACAATTGAATTTCAATTTAATTTTCATTTAGTAACTACGAATAGGTGAGAATTATTAAAATCAATTTCAGTCCTCGTTGGGAACGATACTCTATTTATCACTTTATTACTTGTACGATCTGGTATACTTGCCAGAATCCCAACAAGTTTTTGGCGCCGTTGCCGGGGACTATAATTTGATTTTATTAATTTTTCGGTACTTTTAGTAGTTACTTAGTGGAAGTTTACTCTAGATATTTATTTTTAATCGTTCTTATTCACTCAACAGGTGCTATTAACCCTCTTTGCCGAGTTTGGTATATGCACTTGCGTTCTGCAGGTGATTACAGCAGCCTTCAATTCGATCCCGAGATCGAGTTGACAGCGAAGAAGTTAAGGAAACGAGCACAGCGAGAGAAAAAGGAACGAGCAAGAATAATGGCTGACGAGCGTGAGCGTCAGGTTGAGAATGAGACAGAACCTGACAGGCGGACATTGGCTGATTACTCCTTAGTCGACCCGACCTTAATTGGTACTAGCATAGTACCACCTGCGGTCACTGCTGCACACTTTGACATCAAGGGGGCATATATAAACATGCTGCAACAAAATCAATTCATTGGTGCCCCAGACGAGGACCCAAGTGATCATATTGCCATGTTCTTGAGTTACTTGGACTTCTTCAAGATTCAAGGTGCGAGTGATGATGCAATAAGGTTGAGGCTTCTTCCTATTTCATTAAAGGGAAAGGAACTTAAATGGGTCCGGTCTCAACCACAAGGGAGCTTCCTTACTTGGGACAAATTGGCTACGATTTTTGTGGACCAGTACTTCCCACCCTCCAGGCAAGCTCAGCTTAGGCAAGAAATCAACGCCTTCGCTCAGCAAGATGGAGAGTCATTACATGAGGCGTGGGAAAGGTACAAGCAGATGTTGAAGAGGTGCCCTAATCACTCTATGCCTGAATGGTTGCAAATGAGGACATTCTATGATGGATTGAGTCAAGCCAATCAGCACTTGGTCGATTGTGCATCACAAGGTTCATTTGAGAGCAAAACTGCCATAGAGTCCAGGCAGTTGATTGAGAAGATGGCTCATAACAGCGGTCGGGCCACTGTTAGGAAGCGTATCATGAAGAAGAGTGATTTGGAGCCTGAGAATGTGCAAGATTTATTTGCACAAAATAAAGAGATGCAACAACAGATAGCTGCATTGACCCAGAAATTGGGTCAGGTCCAAATGAATGCTTCAACAGGTATACCTCCTATCCCTTCTGATACTTCTGCTTTATTACTAACATGTGATTTCTGTAAAGGCAACCACCGTAATGGTGAGTGTGCATTTGAAGTTAGTACTAGCACAGGTAATGATGAACAGGCTAATTTTGTGGAAGGAGGACAGAGGAACAATCCTTACTCAAACACCTACAACCCAGGGTATAGAAATCACCCTAACTTCTCGTGGCGCAGTCCAGCACTCCAGCCACCACAAGAGAAGCAGCAGGCACCTTGGGATGCAGCAATTGAGAAGCTCGCTCTAACAACCAATAATTTTGTTGAGGAGACGCGAGCCAACTTCAAAAACCAGGGTGCCAGCATTCGCAATCTGGAGGTTCAGATGGGTCAACTTTCCAAGCAGATGTCAGAGAGATCACCGGGAACCTTTCCCAGTGACACCATTCCAAACCCCAGAGAGCATTGCAAGGCCATTACTTTCGAAGTGGCAAGTCTCTTGAGGAGCCACAGAAGAGGAGTGATGAGGTGGTGCTTGAGAAGGAAGAGGCCAAGGAACAACCAACTGAGGACTCAACTCATGAAGTGCAACAAAATAAGAATTCAACTGCAACTCAGGAAGGAGAGAAGAAACCTCAGATATCTCTCAAGGTTCCTTTTCCTCAGCGGTTGAAAAAAGAGGAAAACAAGAAGCAATTTGCCACGTTCATGGAGGTGTTCAAGAGGCTCTAGATCAATATTCCCTTCGCAGAGGCACTCGAGCAGATGCCTACATATGCGAAATTCATGAAAGAGCTCTTGACCAACAAAAGGAAGATGCAAGATGATGAGACTGTGCTTCTCACAGAGGAATGCAGTGCAATTCTACAAAGGAAGCTCCCTCAGAAGCTAAAAGATCCTGGGAGTTTCACAATCCCTTGTAACATTGGGGGATTTGATATTGGCAAAGCTCTGTGCGATTTAGGGGCAAGCATCAATCTGATGCCCCTCTCCATCTTCAATAAGCTTGGTATTGGAGAAGCAAAGCCGACAATGATGTGTCTTCAGTTGGCTGATCGGTCTGTGAAGAGGCCCTATGGGAAAGTGGAGGATGTGCTTGTCAAGGTGGACAAGTTCATCTTCCCTGCTGACTTTGTTATTTTGGATATGGAGGAGGATTCAGACATTCCTCTCCTCCTGGGTAGGCCTTTTCTAGCCACTGGGCGAGCCCTCATAGATGTTCAACAGGGCGAGCTCAAGCTCCGGGTTCATGAAGAAGAGGTCTCATTCAATGTCTACCGGTCCATGAAGAATCCAATGGACAGCTCCCAATGCTTTTTGGTGGACGTGGTTGACACTCTAGTCACGTCTACTTTTTAGCAAATTGGGCATGGAGATGTGTTGGCAGCAGCTCTGACACATGAGAAGAGTGAAGAAAACAAGGTTGTGGAGGTGGTGGCCATATTGGATGCACCTCCAGCTTACACAAAGACAAATCAGATGAAGGAGCTGAAGAGGCATGAAAAGGAGGAGCGAGCAGTTCCAGAGCTCAAAACTCTTCCACCAAACCTCAGGTATGAATTCTTAGATGACACTAAACTCTATCCAGTTATAATTAGTAATGCCTTGACTGAAACTGAAACTGAGAAATTAATGAGAATTTTGAGGCAATACAAAGCTGCTTTAGGATGGTGTGTGTCTGATTTGAAGGGGATTAACCCCAGTTTCTGCATGCATAAGATTCTCCTTGAGGAGAATTTTAAGCCAGTAATTCAGCCTCAGAGGAGGCTGAATCCGACTTTGCAGGAAGTCGTGAGAAAGGAGGTAGTCAAACTTCTAGATGCAGGCATTATCTACCCCATCTCCGACAGCACTTGGGTTAGCCCAGTGCAAGTAGTGCCTAAGAAGGGGGGGTTAACTGTGGTAAAATCTGATAAAGATGAACTAATACCAACCCGCACTGTTTCTGGGTGGCGTGTGTGCATTGATTATAGGAGATTAAACAATGCCACCCGGAAAGATCATTTCCCATTACCCTTTATGGACCAAATGTTGGAAAGATTAGCAGGACATGCATTCTATTGTTTTTTGGATGGATATTCAGGTTACAATCAAATCTGTGTCGATCCTGTAGACCAGGAAAAAACTGCTTTTACTTGCCCTTTTGGGATTTTTGCCTATCGGAGAATGCCCTTTGGGCTTTGCAATGCACCTGCGACTTTTCAAAGGTGTATGTTGGCTATATTCTCCGACATGGTCGAAAATTTCATTGAGGTTTTTATGGATGCCTTCTCGGTCTACGGGTCGTCCTTTGATGCATGTCTTGCCAATCTGGGCAAAGTGTTAGAAAGATGTCAAGAAACTAATCTAATCCTTAACTGGGAAAAGTGTCAGTTCATGGTCAGGGAGGGGATAGTTTTAGGACATAATATTTCTGAAAAGGGTATTGAGGTTGATCAAGCAAAGATTGATGTCATCAAAAATCTACCTCCTCCAGTAAATGTTAAGGGATAAGAAGTTTTTTTGGGTCATGCCGGTTCCTACCGGAGATTCATTAAAGATTTTTCGAAAATTGCAAAACCCCTATGCAATTTACTGGAGAAGGATGCTGAGTTCATTTTTGATAATAATTGCATGAAATCTTTTGAACTTTTGAAAGAGAGATTGATTACAGCTCCTATAGTGGTTGCCCCCAATTGGGGTGAACCTTTTGAACTAATGTGTGATGCAAGTGACCACGCAATAGGAGCTGTACTTGGTCAAAGAATTAATAAAGTTTTTCATGCAATCTATTTTGCTAGTCGTGTGTTGAACAGTGCACAAACTAATTACACGACCACTGAAAAAGAACTCTTGGCAGTGATTTTTGCAATGGACAAGTTTCGTGCCTATTTGATAGGCTCGAAAGTGATAGTGTTCACAGATCATGCTGCTTTAAGGCACCTATTGGCTAAGCACGATGCTAAGCCAAGACTGATTAGGTGGATCTTGCTCCTGCAAGAGTTCGACTTGGAAATAAGAGATAAAAAGGGGGTAGAGAATGTTATTGCTGATCACTTATCTAGGCTCCCCCTTGAGGATAGTAATAGGGATAATCAGGTTCCAATTGAAGAAAAATTCCCTGATGAACACCTGTTTGCTGCATCTGAACTCCCATGGTATGCTGATTTAGCTAATTATTTAGCAGCGAATGTGATTCCTAAGGATATGACTTGGCAACAAAAGAAAAAGTTTTTACATGATGCCAAGTTTTATTTTTGGGATGAACCATTCTTGTTCAGGAGGAGTGCAGATGGAGTGATCAGGCGTTGTGCCTCCCAAGAGGAAATTCCTGACATCCTTTGGCATTGTCACAATTCACTATATGCTGGTCATTATAGCAGTGAAAAGACAGCTTCTAGAGTTTTACAATGTGGGTATTACTGGCCCACCATTTTTAAAGATGCTAGGACCCATGTGATGAACTGTGATAAATGCCAAAGGGTTGGGAATATCTCCAGGAAAGATGAAATGCCTCTTCAAGGCATTCTGGAAGTTGAAGTTTTTGATGTGTGGGGCATAGACTTTGTAGGCCCCTTTTCCCCTTCCTATAACAACAGGTACATTCTTGTGGGGTTTGATTATGTATCAAAGTGGGTGGAGGCAATCTCCACTCCCACCAATGACTCTGCTGTAGTTGTGAACTTCTTGAGGAAAAATATCTTTAGCAGGTTTGGAGTACCTAGAGTACTTATTAGTGATGGTGGGAGTCATTTTTGCAATCAGGTTATGGAGAAAGCCTTGTCTAAATATGGGGTGCACCACAAAGTAGCTACCCCATACCATCCACAAACTTGTGGTCAAGTAGAGGTGTCAAATAGGTCTCTTAAGAGAATCTTAGAAAAAACTGTTAATAACAGTAGGAAAGACTGGTCAAAAAAGTTGGATGACGCCTTGTGGGCGTATAGAACTGCTTATAAGACACCCATTGGCATGTCACCTTTCCAGGTTGTTTATGGTAAAAATTGTCATTTGCCAGTGGAGTTACTTCACAAGGCATATTGGGCAACTAAATTTTTGAACTTGGATGTGCAACCTGCAGGTGAGAAGAGGTTATTGCAGCTAACTGAACTTGATGAGTTCAGAGAGCAAGCATATAACACTTCTCGTGATTTTAAAGAAAAAACTAAAAAGTGGCATGACAAGAAATTGACTAATAAGAAGTTTGAACCTGGACAATTGGTTTTGCTATTTAACTCTAGACTTAAGCTTTTCCCTGGAAAGCTTAAATCTAGATGGTCTGGTCCTTTTGTGATTGTGCAGGTCTCACCTTTTAGCGCTATTGAAATTAAGGACCCCAAAATTGGGGACACTTTTAAAGTGAATGGACAGCGACTTAAGGTATATCATGGTGGAGTCATTGATCAGAGTTCATCTTCGGTTGAGCTCAAAGACCCTTAGTTCTTGAGAATGGGTCAACCGTCAGGCTCGGGACGTTAAACAAGCGCTTGCTGGGAGGCAACCCAGTGGTGATATTTGGTGGCGCCTGACGCACCTTGGATTTAATTGTAGTGACAGGTGTTAAGTTTGGGGGAGGACATGTGTCTCCCCTCGATGTTCCGATTGCATTTTGAGAGGGAAGTCTCTTTTCTGTTTATTTTATTTTTCTTTTGTTGTTTAGGGTAAGTGTGTTGCTTGAGGACAAGCTAATTTTCAAGTTTGGGGGAGTCCAACAAAATAAAAAAAATTTCATGACTTGATGATTTTCCCTAGCTTTGTGTTAGTTATGTACTGGTAAAAGCAGGTGATTATTCTAGGCTTAGGATTTTCTTTTTCTTGATAGGTTTAGATGTCTAGTTTAGGAATGAAGCTCACTTCTCTAAAATAAACTGCTTGGATTGAATGTGTAATTCTTTAAAAAATTGGTTACTTGGGCAAACTCTTTGAGAATATGTGTTTAGCAAAATGACCTTACCTGTGAGATTTTTGGCCTATACACAAAAGGGGTAGTAATTGATAATTGATGACTGAATTTTTAAATCCCCATTTCTTTCATGAGTGTGTTCTCTTTTACTATGTGTTCTAGAACTTGACTTGTGACCTTTTCAAAATTGACAATTGATTGCATGCATGAACATGATTAAGGCACTTAGGTTTGTGTTTTTGTAGCCTTCAACATATTTTTGAGACATAATGATCCCTTAGTTGCCCACTTTGAGCTTTGAGATTTAAGGACTTTCTTTGGTACCCTACATAAATTGAATTATTCTTGTGAAGTACCTTTGAAATTGTGAATGAGCAATTAAGTGGAATGTGTAAGAATGGTGAAAGTGTTAAGTGCTGAAAATTTGTGTTTCTATTTCTCTTCTAAAAAAAAATAATAAAAATTGAAAAATTGAAAAGAAGAAGAGAATAGAAATAGAAAAAAAAGAAAAAGAAAGGAAAGGAAAAATCAAGTAAATTGAGTTGTGATTGTGTAATTACCTTATTGCTCATTTTATAATTTAAAAGGGAAGTGTTTTGATTTCATTGATAAAGCCCTTTGGTTATCCTTTTATTCTTTTATCCCACCTGACACTTTTAGCCATGGCCCCGTTCCAACCAAATAAAGACCTTATGATTTGTGCATGTTGTCGATAAATTCAGTGGAGATGTAGGTCTATAGTCAAGCTTATGGTAACACATTGTGATTGTAGAACTTGAGTGCAGATTTCTTAAACCTTGATACACATGAGAGAGATTTGTGAGTTGTGAGTTGTTTGCTAGCCACATTGTTCTTTTGGAGATTGCCCTTCTGACCAATTTTGATTGGATTATGTGTTTGTGAAGAAAAGTTTTGAAGAAAGTGGGTCGAGTTTCTTAATTGGATTGATTTATCTTGATAGAGAAAGTGGTCTTAAGTTGTGAATTTTTGTTTTACTTTTGCCTGGGACATGCAAAATGCTGAGTTTGGGGGAGTGATTTGAGCTCAATATATGATGTTTTTGGATGAATTTTTAACCCTTTTTCTTAGTAATTTTGGCTTGTTTCTTAAGTATTTTAGGAAAAAGATGGAAATTTCGCTTACTAATGTGCTGAACGAGATCCGTGAGGATTTTGTATCAAATTGTTGTGAATTTCAGGTTTTAGAGGCTTAATTTGATGATTTATGGAAAAGAAGGAAAAAGCAAGCCTTGGAATCAGAAGTTCGGAGCAAAGCGATGAAAATTGGTGAAAAAGTGCAGAACTCGCCCAGGCGAGTGGGGTCTTCTGTTTTAAAAAATGGGTTTAAATTGCTAATTTTCACAGTCAGAAACTCGCCCAGGCGAGCCTTATTCTAGCCTGGGCGAGTGGCGCAGATATCAGTTGCGATTTTCTTATCTTTTAGGATTTGGAAGGGATTTGTTTTATCTTTTTACTTAAATATATTAGGATTGGTAATGAGGATTCATAGAAAACACTTGGAATAGAGTTTTTGCATTGGTTTTTGCGAAGAACACGGAGATTAGAGGCAAGGTTTAGTGGTAATTATGTCACTCTTTATCACTTTTATTGCTTTTCTTCTTCCCATTATGAACTAAACCCTTCTTTAGGATGTAGGAGTAGATGAACATGGAACCTTGTTAATGTTTATGCAATGAATTGATTTTGTTTGTCCATTATAAATTCTGTGTTTGGTTATATTTTTATTGTTGTTCGTGAATGTGCGCAGTTCATGACTTTTGGAAATCCTTTATGAATAGACATATGAATTTAGGATTTAGCCTAATAATCAAGCAGTTCAATTGCATAGGCACAGACATGTTTTCTATGAATTGGATAATTTTACAAGTTTTGATTGAACTTAATTAAGGGTTAGGTTTTTAAGGCTCTCTTGAGACATCATTGGGAGATTAATACCTAAAATACGGAAACGTGCTAAGACATTAGGCGTTTTCTACCTTTGCAAAACAAATTCAGAATTTAGGAAAATAAATTAATTCGTTGTTAAACGTTTCAGAAACCTTCGTCGAAACTACGTCCCGCTTTTTCCCATTGTTCAAGAATCGTTTTATTTATTTGTTTTAATTCATTTAAATCAACAATCACTCAAACAATTGAATTTCAATTTAATTTTCATTTAGTAACTACGAATAGGTGAGAATTATTAAAATCAATTTCAGACCTCGTTGGGAACGATACTCTATTTATCACTTTATTACTTGTACGATCTGGTATACTTGCCAGAATCCCAACAGGTACCTGACACAGTGGTTAATACTTGCTTCCTTCGAGAGAATCGTTCGGGAAGTTTGATTAGATTCTTAGGCGAGTTTTAAGTTGTCTACTATCTAATTCGATTGGTTGTAAGAGGATGATTACAGCATTCACTCGCGTCTCTCAAGGATTCTATACTCTATTACTCTCCTTTCTAATTGCTACACAAGAATTTAGAAGGAATTCTTTTCGAGCTGGTTCTGCTCCGTCTAGGGGTCTACTTTAAAAAAAATTGTTTAATTTGATTATTTCGGTTTTGGATGAAATGTGACAATGACATCGATCACTAATAGGTGCGAAGATCGAGGTGATCAATCCCAATCTCACATCCATCAATAGCGATATCATCGTCATGTTTGCTGATGTTATCGTCCCCTAGTAGATGTAAGAATCAGAGTGATCAGTTCTAACCTTACCTTCTACCAGTGGCAATACCATCATTCTGTTTGGCGGAACTTTAACTAATGTACTATCAACTATCGATCTCTTCTAAGTTAAATCAACATGCATACTTTATGCAAAAACATTCTAAGTAACCATTGGGTACATTATCAATCGCTAAAAGTACCTCGGATAAGTTTATTCCTCGTTCTACGTGCTCATAGGACATTCTGTAGTACGGTGTCCGGGTTGCCCGCATCGGAAACAGAGACCTTCCTTTCTGCGCTGCTTAAACATCCAACATATACGATTATGGGATCCTCCACAATACGGACATGGTGGACTAGTTCTCGGAGCATTCACATTCAGGTTTGCAGCTTCTGTAGCCATGGCTTCAGCGCCAATGTTGGTGTATGGGTCTGATTCCTGGGCCAGTTCCTTGCCTCTACTGGAACCTCCTGACCCATGAGCTGCTTCGTTCCGATTTGCATCTGCCTTCCTCTTGAGCCCTTTTTCATAAGTGCTCGCCATATTGACCAATCGTGACAAATTATCAATATTGTGATACTCGCAAGAGAGGCGAATATCACTCCTAAGTCCAGCTTCAAACTTAACACATTTGCCGCGGTCACTTGCATCCCGATAATCAGAAAAACGGATGAGATCTTCAAACTGAGCTGCATAGTCCCCAACTGACATAGACCCTTGAGTTAATTGGAGAAAAGCAATCTCCTTCTCCATCCTAACATCTTCAGAGAAATACTTCCCCAAGAATAGATCCTTGAACATCTCCCAAGGAATCACAGGATTAGCTGCCACCAATCCTCTCCTCTGCTGATCCCACCAATGTTCTGCCTCACTGGTCAGCATGAATTCAGCTAGTCGAACATACCGCTCCATTGGTGGTTAAAGAGAACGGAGAATCTTTTCAATCTCCTGTATCCATATCAGCGCCCCATCAGGATCATTTCCACCTTCAAAGCGAGGCGGATTATTCTTTCGGAATCGAGACATCCAATCAATCTCAACTGGAGCTGGTTGCAGAGCTGCTGCTGCTGTTGTAGCTGCTGCTGTTGCTGTAGCTGCTGCTGCTGCTGCCATCTGTTCCCCTTGCTGCTGCTGCATCTGAGATAGATGCTCCAGAATAGCAGCAATTCTATCATTACCTGCTCGTCTTCCAGCCATTCTGTTTAACCAGGGAGAGCAGATCATTAAGGCTTAATACTCATATATATATATATATACACCTTAGTATGAATATCCTATTAATACCTCTAGACTCTTACTATGTACACCAATTACTCGCTGGGTGAGTAATCATTGGAGTAATATAACTCCAAGGCCGAGGAAAAACTGCTCTGATACCAAAATGTAACACCCTCACATTAATTAGTTAATTTATAGGTTTTCAACAAAATCAGAGTTTAAAAATTCTTTTTAAAACTTAATTTATTTAAAGGGTTTTACGAAAATCCGGCAGAGTTTCCTCTGTTTTCCGGACTTCCCAAAATTTTTCTTCTTAAAACCTGTCAGTTCAGAAATATTTAAAAACATATACCACAGCAGTTTAATAGCCAAAACCGATCCTAACGCCCGATTAGTATAAGCTTCAGGGCACGAATAATACATATTCTAAAATTACAAAAATAGTTGTCCACTCATATATTAATAAATATACATTCCACGTAGTGGAATGAAAATCCTGCTCGGCCATGTCCTATGTTAGCTCCACTTCAATACCTGCAAAAATATAGCAAGAAGGGTAGCATTACACAGAACTTAAAAAGATAAATTCTACAAGAGACATAGCAATAAACTAAGCCTACCCTATTACTGATATCAGTTACTCGTAAATATCCATATAATTATTTTTCTTTTAGTTTCTCCAATTATTCTCATACTTCCACTCTTAGCCTTCAATTCATTTTATCTCATTCCTTAGTCGCTTTCCTTTCCTATTCTTTTTCTTTTACTTTGTCTTTTCATTTTCTTTCTTTTTCATTTCACTTTTATTCTTTGGCCACAGGGTCATCACGACCATCCTGTGCCGATTATCTTTTATATTTATTAGGCCACAGGGTCACCACGACCATCCTGCGACGATTATCATTTACATTTATTAGGCCACAGGGTCACCACGACCATCCTGCGACGATTATCATTTATATTTATTAGGCCACAGGGTCACCACGACCATCCTGCGACAATTATCATTTACATTTATTAGGCCACAGGGTCACCACGACCATCCTGCGACAATTATCATTTTTATTTCTTAGGCCACAGGGTCACCACGACCATCCTGCGCCGATTAACAATTATATTTATTAGGCCACAGGGTCACCATGACCATCCTGCACCGATTAACATTTATTTTTATTAGGCCACAGGGTCACCACGACCATCCTGCGACAATTATGATTTATATTTATTAGGCCACAGGGTCACCATGACCATCCTGCGACGATTAACATTTATATTTATTAGGCCACATGGTCACCACGACCATCCTGCGACGATTAACATTTATATTTATTAGGCCACTGGGTCACCACGACCATCCTGCGCCAATTAACATTTATATTCTTTCTCATCATTAATTCGTCTTAGTCTTTTCTCTTAACTTTTAGTTCCTTAGTTTTCTTTAATTCTTTTAATTTCTTAACCCCTTCTTTTATCTTCTTATATTTAAATGTTTCTCATTTTTAACTAGTTCTGCTTGATTAAGCCATATACGTTATATTTTAATTCTCGTTCCTAGCTCTTAGTTATTTCCCTGTTCTCTTTCTTTCTTTTTCTTCTTCTCTTCCTTTTCCTTTTTCCTTTATTCTTTTTATTAATTACTCTAGTTTACATCTAACTCCACTTAGCTTTGATATAGTCGTTATATCTTAAACTCTAATTTCAAATTCTTAGTTATTCCATTAATTCCTTTGTCTCACACTTTTATTTACTTATTATTCCTATTTCATTACTCTACTTTAATTAGATACCCTTCTTAACTTAGCTTAGTTTCCATATCTTATTACAACATTTTATTTAACTTCCCTAACAACTCACTCTCTCTTGGCTTTAGTATCTTTTTATTAATTACCTGTTACCGGTTATCTATTTTCTTGTACATCTAATCCATTACTTTGTTTCTATTCCCATATTCGACTCCGCACGTATTCCTTATACCACATTCTAATCCCTCTTTTATCCCATTTAAATCTTCACTTACTAATTTACTTATTATCTTTCAGCTTATTAGTTCTACTCTTTTTACCTATTACGTTTACTCTTTTATTCTTTTACTCCCAAGTTTAGTTTGTTTATCCTTAAATTCTCGCTTGTGTTACAATGTATACTTTTCTACATTTTCGTTCAATATTAACCATTTAATATCCTAAATATACTCATTCGTTCTGGACCTTGTCCTACACGTACATATTCTATTCCCTAAGGTGGGGTTTCCATTAATAATTCTAATTACTTCCTTTATGTCAGGGGGAAACTATCCTAAGGTCCATTAACATATTACCCTATTCCTACTCACCACTATAGCATCCTAAAATTTACTTCTCAAGTAGAGGTAATACGACCCTTCTTACCTCGGGCTTTCTTTTAAAAGAACCTGGGTTGTGGCTCGACGGCGATGGCGGCGTCGGTGAGATCCGTGGAGAGAAAGATAACTCGTGGATGAGAGAGAAAGGGCCAATAAAACCCTAACACACAAAGAAAGAGACAAGAGTTAGAGGTGATGATGATTATCTCTTGAAATGGAAGAAATAGGAGGAAGAGAACTTGTTCTCACATACCTAGAACTTGATAGGAGCGTTGGAGCTAGAGAGGGAGGAAGCCATGGAGAGAGAGAGAAGCACCAAAAGAGAGGGAGAAGAGAGGATGACACTTGGGACCTTGAGGATGATGATGGATGGCCACAATAACTTGAGGTTTTAGGGTCTCAAGGCATGGAATGAGTGTTCTTGGGGTTGGGGAAGAAGAAGGGACGAATTGGGAATGAAATGGGGCTTGATTCCCTTTTATTTTTTTCAGCAGCAGCACGATTTAATCGATTAAGAGCCGATTAAGACTTTTCACCCAATCTGACCTTAATCGATTAAGCTACAGCTTAATCGATTAAGCTGCATAGTTTTGCAGTAGCCTGACTTTGAAAGGCCATAACTTCTTCGTTACCCGTTGGATCTTGCTCAAATTTTGAGGAAAACTTCCTAAGACACTTAACTTCACATCCAACGGTGGAATTTGGGTTTAGAGATGCAAATCTTTTATTTTTAATTTCCTAATATAGGGTGTTTATAACACCAAAAACATCGCTTATAACGCTCTTTTGTTCATCTTCCAACCTCCTTTCTGATGTCAATGCTTCGTGATTCCTTTATGGCATTCAAAGAACTCCTAATCCATCATTTTAAATCCTTTTTAGAATAATCCTTACTTCCAAATGTTATCATTATTCTAATTACTCTTAGAATTAAAATTCGGGATGTTACACTTAAATGATTCTAAATTTTTCCATTATATTCAACCTCTGTGCTTTCATGAAAATTCTCAAAATCAATATAAGTCATTGTTAAATAATAGAAGGCTTGAAAAGGTTAATTTTCTTATTCATGAAATTGACACCTTCATGATGATGGTGGAAAAGGCAAGCACCATGTGATGATGTATGGAGTAAGGAATGTACCTTTTGACCCTGGTGGGATTGAACTTATTTTTGAAACTTTCTTCCTCCACCATCATCCATGCTTTGTCTCATGGGATATGGGAGTAACTTGTTATTCCTGCATTACATGGGATTTAACCCATAGGATTTGGGATTCTAGTGGATTCTTTTTAGTTATGTAGTAGTGTAGGATTTGAATTTTTAGTTGAATAAAGAGTTTAGAGCTTTCTATATGTAACTGCTAATGAGGTGCTTCTAGCACTATTTTCAGTTGTTCATGTGACACAGGTGAATAAGTTTGGGTAGTCTCCGGCCTCCATGGTGCATCAAGAGAGAATGTTGTGCTACAAAGGGAAGTCTCTAACTCCTTGCTTTTGTATTTAATTTTTTTTTTTAGTTTAGGTTAGATTTGTTTGCTTGAGGACAAGCCAACCTCTAAGTTTGGGGAAGTGGATAAAATAAAAATTAAAATTTTTCAGACTTGAATTATTCTCCCATTATTTGGTGTTGGTTTGCGTTTTGGGTAAAAGTAAATGATTATTCTAGGTGTAGGACTATTTTTCTGACTATATATGTAAATACTTGATATAGGATGATGACTCGTTGATTATATGTCACTGATTGGATTGAGTTGTAATTTTTGTTTAAAACTGATTATTTTTATAAACTGTTTAGGAATGAGTTATTAGTGAACTGACTATTAGCCTATGAGATTTTGAGCCTATACACTTGACAGGGGTATGTGATTTATATTGATTATTGTGATTGAGACCCCTATTTCTTTCATGCGTGTGTTCACTTTGACATAGTGCTCTAGAACTTGACCGATGACCGTTTTGAGATTGATAATTGTTTGCATGCATTAAGATGATTAAGGCACTTGGGATTGTGTTTTTCTGGCCTTCAACATATTTTTGATAAACATTATCCCTTAGTGGCCCACTTTGTGACTTTTGATATATGATTTATTTGGTACCCTTTTCATAAATGTTGTATATTGTTGGTATCCTTTGAAATGTGAACGGTGCAATTGGGAATATGTTGATTCAGACAGTGTTGAGCTGAATGTATTAATTGTGATCTCTATTTCTCTTCCAAAAGAAAAAATAAAAAAAATATATTGGAAAAGAGAAGAGAACGGAGAGAATGGAATGAAAAAGAATGAAGGAGATTAAATATTGGAGTTGATATTTGCTGTAAAACCAATGCTCCATTCATATGTTAAAGGGATATTGTTTGATTTTATATTTTTAGCCCTTTGTTTTATCATTTGTTTCTTTTATCCCACCATACATCTTTAGCCATGGCCACGTTACAACCAAATTAAGACCTTTTGATTTTTGCATGTATTCAATAATTTCAATGGAGATTTGGGTCTATGGTCAAGCATATGGTAACACATGTCATTGGATGAACTTGAGTGCAATTGATATAACCCTTGATACACATGAGAGATACACACAGTGAGGTTGAGAGTGTTCACTAGTTCCTGGTTCTTTGATAGTTTGTGATTTTAACCAGTTGTTGATTACAATTATTGCTTGAGAAGAAAAGTGTATGAGTCATGAGTTTGAAGTCTTAGATTAGGTGTTTGCATATTAATTTAGAAATTGGTCCTATGTTGTAGAATTTTTATTTTCCTTTTGTCTGGAACATGCAAAATGCTAAGTTTGGGGGAGTGATGAAAGTCTAATATATAATGTTTTTGAGCATTAATTAACTCCCTTTTACTATGGATTTGGCTTGTTTCTTGAGTAAATGTTAGGATTTTATTATGTTTTTAGGTAAGTTAGGTAATTTATGTTCCTTGAACATTTTGATCTGTTTTGGGTTTGATTTCAGGAATTTGAAGCTTTATTTGATAATTTATGCTTTGGAATGGAAAGGAGCTTTGAAGACCTGGAATTTGGAGCTAGAATGGAGAGAAATGGTGTTCTTAATTGTTGTCCGCGATTGGGGTTTAAATGTCAAGAGCTGGGGTGCAAAAAGCCAAAATTTAATGAAGAAAAACTCAGCCAATTCAAAAAGAGTCACGCCCAGGCGCGATAATGACGTGAGAAGATGAGAAGAAGAGTGAAGCCACGCCTAGGCGTGGATCCTATGCACCTAGGCGTGAGTGCTACGAGTTGGGCCTATCTATATTGAAGATTTCAAGGATTATGATAGATTTATCTTTTAGATTTATTTTAGATTTATTCTAGATTAATTATTCTAGATTTATTCTAGATTATTTATTCTAGATTTATTTAAGATTTATCTTTAAGAATTATTTATAGATAGATTTATTTATAGATAGCTAGATTTATTTGATAAGATATATTTTGGATTTATTTTAGGTTTAGCTTTGTCCAAATATACTACGATTTAGCATTAGGTTTAGGTAGCAATTCAGATACATTAGAGAATATTCAAAGCAATTAGGATTAGAGAAGAGAGGTTAGAAACATATCATTGAGAGCAAGGAGGCAAGGCAAGGATTGAAGATCAACATTGGAGGGATCCAATTGAAGGTTTGAAGATCTCTTGGGGTAAATTCATTATTGTCTATGATTATGTATTCTTCCCTTAATTCTTGTATTTCTTCTCCCATTATGTGTAACTAAACCTCTTGTTAGGAATATGATGTAATTGTATGGATGCTGAGATAGTTATTTGAATTATGTTTCTTGTTTTTCCTTCAAATCTATTGTTTGGTTGTGTTTTAATTACAAATCATGAAAGTAGCTAATTTATGTTTTGCTTTGAATCTTTACTCCAACAAGAGGGATCTGAGGGTTAGAATAGGTCGTCCTTCCAAACATTATAACTGCCTAGTGTGTAGGGATACCGCTAGGGCTTATATGACTTTAATATTCCAGTGTGCTTAATTAATGGTTATTTGTATGTCAAAATCACTTAAGAGATTTAGGGTTCTCATATGAATAAGAAACGTAAATTCACAGAGGGATCTAGTTTTTATTAACTCTAGGATGTCGTAGATTTAGGGAAAAACATAATAAGATTCATAATTAGTAACTTAGGTCCTGCAATGAAACCACGTTCCTAACCTTTTCCAATATTGTTCTAAATACTCTTTATTTTCTGTTTTAACTCATTCTACCTTTTCTACATTCTTGTCTCAAAATCTAAATCAAACTCAAGTTTCACGTAGTAATCACTATTTGTCTAAGAATTATTAGAAACAATTTGCAATCCCCGAGTGAAACGATAATTTTACTTACTCTGTATTACTTGTGACCCGGTATACTTGCCGGAAGTCCAACAGGGGGCCTATAGCGCGAGTCACTAAAAGTCTGACTCCGCTTGATTCGTTTAATAAAAAGGTCAGTCTCAAACTTTTTAAAAAGTTTTTATATCTAAATAAGCCAAATTCAAGCTTTATAAAAAGCCTACTAGGCTCATCGGACTAACCTATTTAACTTTATAAATATTTATATATATATATTAGATTTTATCATTGATTTAAATTAGAAGTAAAAAATTAATATATATAATATTATAATCAAAATAAAAATATAATTTGTACACCAAAAAAAAATAATTTCTTTCTCTCTTTATTCTTTTTCGTTCACATAATTTGAGGGTATGAAACATTTTTATATTTGTATTTTAATGAAAAGAATTTTATTGAATAATAAGCTTTTAAGTGGATTTCTGGATTAAGTCAGATCTTGAAATAAGTTGAGTTTATACTTAAAATTCAGTATGATGAGCCAATGAGCAAGGTTTGGGCCTTGAATTTGAAACACAGGTGAAACCTACTATTGCTAAGTTCTAACTTGACCTTACTTATTTGCATCCCTACGAGGGAAAGTAATAATAATCAAACGTTATATTTATTTTTGGCCTATTTATGGTTTTATCCCTAAAAATTCAACGTGTTTTGCTTTTAGTCCCTAGAAGTTATTTTGACCGGGACTAGTCCTTAATTTTTTAACCATTTTGGTTTTGATCCTCTCCGTTACAAAAAATCAGTTATTTGCTGACATGGTTAACGAAAATCTACGTACACTAGCTGCCACGTGATGTGAGATAGCGTCAAATAGGTAATGTGATATGGATAATTCAGTCCCATGAACTCAAAAACTTGCGTACGAGACCATTTTGCGTATCGGATCATTTTTCGTCCGTGGATTTTTATCATCCATGTTATATCACCTATTTGGCGTCACCTTAGACCACATAGACTGCTGATGTGATGTTTTGTTAGAGACTAAAGACAAATAACAGATTTTTATTAACGGAGGGGGTCAAAACCAAAATGTTTGAAAATTTAAAGACTAATCCCGGTCAAAATAACTTTTAGGGACTAAAACCAAAACACCTTAAACTTTTAGAGACTAAAGACATAAATAAGCCTTTATTTTTTTATCGGGTTTCCTCTAAAATTAGCTTCAAATACTTGAAATTCTCAGAAATTACAAATCTATCATCCAAACACCCCTGGTGGATAATGAAAAAAAGTTAATCCAAATTTAAGTTAGTTGTGTACAAAAGTAGTGAAAATTAACTGTCTCCGGGTGAATTTTATAATTTGAATTTGAAATCATGACTTTTTGAGAATGATTTTCTTCTAAACTCGCAGCTTGAGGATTCGATCTCCCAACTATGTTCATCAAGATAGCAGATCAAACCCCATAAGGGAGCAAAAAAAGACAAATTCACCGCTTACAAATTGTTTTCACAAACTTTTTCAATCTTTTCAATATGCAGTCATAAAGTGCAAAACAGATAGGTTACATGAAAAGAAGAACAAACCACAAGTGCGTGAAGCACAAAGCAAATAAGACATAATATAACGAACAAATATTTTTTATCAGCAACACAATTTTATTAAGAATAGGAGCACAAGATGTACAATCAGAACAAATTAATACGTCCCCAGAACATAAAGGACTTTGAAAGTGTACGTGAGTCTGTTCTTCAAGAACATAAAATATCTTGTTAGTTGTTATATAAGAATTGGAATTGGAAATACTGATATCGTGTCTAACCTTGCTTCCAGCAAAAATTTAAAAAAAAAATAAAAAAAAAAGCAGAAAAAGTTTAGGTAAGAATATCATAAATACATATGCTAATAACCCCCAGATATGAACAAAGAGGATTTTAATTAAGCTTCACGTATCCATCTATTTTCTTTTATAAGTGAAATTTTTTATTAAGAAGCAAAGATATTTTACATGTACCCGTCATATTAATTTGTTTCCTACCGTCCATCAATGTTCATATAACATTGAAAAATGGAAAGATATTCAGTTCACATTATCCGGTTCCTCGCTTCATGTGAAGTGCAAAAGTGAGAGTTAGTTGAAAATTTAATGTAAATATGTGGAATATGGGAATCGCATATATATGTAATAAATTTAATGCTTAATTATGTCACATGTTCTTGAAGTTTGAGATACTTTTGCCAGATACCCTTATTCTTTTTTTTTCCAATGTCTGACTCTCCGAAGTTACTTCTGAGTTTGTCATATACCCCTACTACTAACTCTCACCAATTTTGCTGACATGTAACATCGGAATCCTGATTAAATGCAGGATGTTAAGCACAAGGTGCCCCGTGGTCGAAGATCTTGTTTTTAAAAAATTTAAAAAACTAAAAAAACATGATATTTTTATATTTTTAGTTAAATAAAAAAAAAGAAAAAAGAATTGAAGAGAGAGGTCATCTTCGCACGTGTGACATCACTAGACATCACATGACCAACCTCTTGCGTCTGATCAGGATTCCGATATTACATGTCGGCAAAATTGGTCAAAAGTGGTTGTAGCGGTATATGACAAACTCAGAAATAACTTCGAGGAGTCAGACATTGGAAAAAAAAAAGAATAAAGGTATCTGGCAAAAGTACCTCAAATTTCAGGGACTTGTGACATAATTAAGCCTAAATTTAATGTTGAAAGTTATAAGCATGGTGCAATGTGTGTGCAAAGAAATTAAAGTCCTCGTCAGCAACAAATTGCCCCGTTTTAATTTGATATATATCTCCACCACTCTACAAGGATATTTACAATTTTACATACTCTTCATAGTTCTAGCTAATTCTCTAAGTTCTAAAACTTGAGAGAATATATATATATATATATATTCATATAGCTAGCTAGTTTCTTATTAGTTACTAATTTGTTTACTACTTACATAGTTACATCATAAAACAAAGAACTAAGCCAAAGAGTAGTTCATCGCCCAAAGAGCATAATATATCACTTGAGAAGGAATTCAACAAACCATGGTAATCAGCACTTGCAGCTAATATTCCTGGCAAAAATCTTATGTTATTTGAGCTAAGAATAAGCTCTCTAGCCTTCTCAAGCAAATTATTTACTCCTTCCCTTTGAGGCTGCATCACTTCAACTTTTGGCCTCCTCAGCAAACCAATATAGCTCTCCAAGTCATGAACACATGTAGGGTTTTGCACGTTGAAGAAATCAAGCATTAGTTCAACACCTACATGAGCATAACATGAACAACTCGATGGGAACTCATATTTCCCACCCAAAACCCTAAAATTCTCATTGAAAAAAACCCCAGGTAGTTTTGTGATGGGGTCATTACAATTCGCTATTCTTAACACCTTAACACCTAATTCCTCACACCTTGTTTTAAACTCTAGGTTACCAACTCTCGGTCCCCCAAACGAGAAAACGGTAACAGGTACCTGACCATCAGATTCAGATGTGGGACTTATTTCTCTCACGCTTGAATTCCTAACATTATTTTTTCTTTTGTTTAGTCCGAGCTCGGCTATGTCATATGCAAGCAAGATTGCCAAAGCACTCCCCATGCTATGACCAGCCAAGGATATACTAACACTCTCACCTTTGAATTTGTTTAGCAACCTAGACACCTCAGAAAGAAGCTGCTCTCTACAACTCTCAAGCCCAAACTTGCAAGAGCTTTCGTGAGAGGTGTAAAGAGACAAAAACCCTGATTCCACCTTCACATTTGGTCGTGGATTATGAGGATCAAGCATGGCTGGTGTCAAAGAACTCATCAAGTTTGCAATCCATTCTTGATTAGTGACGGTTCCGCGGAACGTCACGAGTATGTCTCTCCTACCAAGCTTTTTAGCAGCTTCATCGGATGACACAGCAACATAACCTATCCACCGACCAGAGTTTGAAGAAGGAGAAGAGTTTTGCATAGGAATAATGTTGACATCAGGTGTAGCATAGATATACTTTGTGACTTCATAGCCACAATTTGCCATGCCTATTTCTTTGAACATGCTCTTCTTACCGTATTTGCAATTCAAGTATCTTTTTGATCTGGGGTCAAGATCAAAGGCCTTGTAAGAAGCCGTGACAAATTCGCCGTAGCGAATTATCTCTTGGCGAAGGAGAGGATGCAAAGGGTTCAACAGGTTTTCCCAGTTGTTGCACCCTTGCACCTCTCTCCAAACCTCGAAAAGATTGTTGGTAGTAGTAGTAGTGTTTTTGGGAACACTATAATAAGAAAATCGTGGATTAATTAAGGGAAATTCCGCTATGTTGGTGGTGATGACTCCTGGTGAGTAACCAGAAGCTGAGAGCGAGTGCTCAGAGGGAAACAATAAGTCATATCTTTTGGGGAGTGAAACCTGACCAAAAGAATGAGACTTTGGATTAAAAGTTTCTGAGAATGCATTGTGATTCATGTTGCTTCTACTAGGTAAGTGTGTAGTAAAAGCCATAGAGAGAGGTGCAAATGAGAGAAGGGGGAGAGAGTGAGAGAAAGAGAGGTTGTAGTTTGTTGGATTGATTTGAAGAGAGCAGAGACAGAGTGTGTGGGAGTTTTATATGAAGTGGAGCAGGGAAGAGTGCATGAAAGGAGACCAAAAAAGCATGTTAGGCGAGCATTTGACCAAAGAGCCAAATTTTTTGTGTTTGTGTTTGTTTTGTTTATGTGGTCGGTTGGGTATTATGTCACGAGTTGGGTCTGATTTTAATTTTGGGCCCTTTTTCTTGTTGCGGCTGGGTGAGTAGAGTGAGAAATAAGAGAGAGAATAGAATAATGAATAACATGATCATGTGGACCCTAAATTATTTCTATATCTCCCTTGATTGAGGTTGACTTATATAATCCATATGCTCAAGAAACTGTTTTTATTCATCTACAAAAGTGAAGCAATGTATAGGAAATTATTTGAATTTAATACCTTAGGGTTTGTTTGGTGTGCGAAAATATTTCCTCTTTTTATTTTCAATAATTATTTATAATTATAACTTTGACTTCGTGTTTTTATTTAAGCTTTTGTTAATTATTAATGTGACCTATATTTTTATTTTATTTTTTATTTTCAAAATTTTATATAAGAAATGGTGAATTTAATACCTTAGGGTTTGTTTGGTGTGCGAAAATATTTTCTATTTGTCCGCGTAAGACAGCCCAGTTGGTGGCTGCAAGGACACTTAGGATTTCCCCCTCCCAAGTCATGGGTTCTAGTCTCAGACCTCCCATGTAAACAAAAAAAAAATATTTTCTATTTTTATTTTCAATAATTATTTATAATTATAACTTTGATCAACTTCATGTTTTTATTTAAGTTTTTGTTAATTATGAATGTGACCTATGTTTTTATTTCATTTTCTATTTTCAAAATTTTATATAAAAAACGGTGAAAACAATAAACAGTTGTTTTTACTATTTTCTGTTAAATATTTGAAAACAGAAAATAGAATAAAAACTCGAAATCGTATTTATAATTAATAAAAATTATAAACTAAGCATGAAATAATAATTATAATTATTAATAAATTTTTAAAATAAGATAAAAAACGTTTTTTCAAATTAAACAAACCCTTATTTTTCCCAAACACCGAAAACCAAAAAGAAAAAAAGGAAATTATTTGAATGGCACTCCATTCCACAAAATGATGAATTGCACCAATAAACTTATTCTCGTTTCAATTTCATACTATAGTCTGACTTTGCTTTAAACTTATTATTTTTTCTAAAGGTCAGAATTTTATTAGTTGATTAAGAATAGCGGCTTATAGAACTCATTATTTGGTTTTACATGCAAGTTTAAGATTAGTTGTATTTTGTTTTTTATTTGGTTTTACATGCAAGTTTAACGATTAGTTGTTTTTTTTTTATTTGGTTTTACATGCAAGTTTAACAATTAGTTGTATTTTATTGTATGTTAGTTCCTGCGTTTCATATACAATATGTTTTAAGGTTATGAATGAATTTTAAGAGATAATTAAATGATATAAGAACTTAAGATATTTTAATTATAATATCCCTACATAATCACTATTGAAGAGAGAGGAATATATTAGAGGTGAAAAAGATGTTATGATAAATAAATATATAATTGAGAAAAATAACATTAATTATGCATCGAATTTGCAAATGAACAAAACATATGAAACAAAAGGAAAAAGTTTTATAAACACTATAAATAAAACGGAAGGAGTAAATTGTAATCTATTTTGAGTCATATAGATTATTCGAATAGCTAGGTTCAATCTATTCTAATAAAGTTTTTTTTTTCATATTTAGAATTAAATTTCTTACATCATTGTGCATAAAAAAATCTTTTATCAATTATTTTTAAGGAGGGAAAAGTGCGTAACAACCCATAAACTTTATACCTTTTGTAAATATGCACCAAAAACTATTCTTTCTTTCCAATTGATCTTTTTTTTTTTTGAGGGAAAAACTGAATGTATTAATTATTAGATGGGTCTGATACAGAGATGTGCTTAAGAAAGTCTGGTGCATCAACTAACCATAGATGTTTTTGAACCAGAAACGCTTTCTTAGCTAAGGTATTTGCAAATACATTCAGAGAGCGAGATCTAAACAAAACCTGAACATAGGTAAAAGAGCTACTAGCTATACACCTACAATCAGAAATAATTTCCTGCAGATATGAATGATTAAGAGCTTTGCTTTTCCATGCTGTTGAAATACGCTGACAATCAGTAAAAATTGTCGCATGTGTGATATCAAGATCAGCAAGCCTTTCTAAAGTCCAACGCAATGCAATTGCTTCTGCCAAAGTTGCATCAGCTGTTGCCTCAAACAAGTCTGTTGCAGCAGCCATAAATTCACCATCCTCATTGTGTATCACAAAACCAACCCCAGTGCCAATTCCTGTTTTCAGAGAAGCATCACAGGCTACACGGAAGACTCCACAGATTTCATCTCTACCTTCATGTTGTTGAAGAGAATTATGCTGTTTAGTAGAATCATGAATAGCCAAACCATCAGCATAATGTAAAGTGCTTGGAATATCCTGCAAAAATCTATCATGAACCCATTTATTTCTCCTACACCAAATCGCATATAACAGATTCATAATCAAGCCAAAGCTAGATTTATTGGCTTTCTCCAGTAAAGAATTAAGCCAAACTACAAAAGGAACATTACTATCCTCATTGATGCGAATGGTTAGGGAAGATGCAAACCAAATTGGTCGAACCATTGAACAGTAAAGCAAGGAATGCTCAACAGTTTCCTCTACCTCACCACATAGAGGACATAGTGGATCATCAATAATACCTTTTTGTCTCAATCTTCTGCAAACTGGTAAAATGTCCTTGGCTGCTCTCCAAGCAAGTTCACGAACTCTTGGGCTACAGCTGATAAAAATCGTTGTTTTAGACGATATATATGTAGAAAGCCTATTTTTTTTTAGGATTTCTTAGCGGATTTGCTCGTTCTTTTCTTTTTTATTTCTATAGTGGAGATAGTCGCACGTAATGACCGATTCGCTGAAGCATAAAAGAGAAGGAAGAAGAAATAGAATTCGTCTTCCAAATATTTTTCCAAAGCTTGTTACCACCCCCTGAATCTGATGATGATGCAATTGTAGGAGCCACGAGCAGGTTGTAACCCGATTTCACACTGTACCTACCATCTACAATGTGCTTCCATATCTGAATATCATCTCTGTTGGAACGAATCCTAGGTATTTGAAGGATGGCTTCCGCCTCATTACCCGAGAATATATGAAAGATCAGCTCCCTATTCCAAACTCCAGTAACAGTGAGTAATTCATGAACCCACACATAATGATCGTTCCATGCTTGTCCAGTTTGAAGCTGAGCCGTTGGCAACCCTAGGACCCATCTGTCTTGCCATATACGAATATTAAGCCCATTTCCAACCCTCCATATAGAACCTTGCTCCACAAATGCCTTTGTTTCAACAATGCTTTGCCAGGAGAAACTTGCACCAACACCCTTTTGAGCTTCAACAAGTGCAGAATGAGGGAAATATTTCCCCTTTAGAACCCTATAGAATAACGAATTGTCATTCGTTTTTAGCCTCCACCACTGCTTTTCCAACATTGCCTTGTTAAAAGCCGAGAATTGCCTGAAACCAATACCTTCATCTTTCTTCGAAACAGCTAGTCTCTTCCAACTCAGCCAGTAAATTTTCCTCTTTTCTACATTTCCGCTCCAATAGAACTTTGATACCATTCCTTCAATTTGAGAACAAAGAGATTGAGGGAGAAGGAAGCAACTCATCACATATGTTGGAATTGCTTGCACCACTGCTTTAATAAGTGTTTCTCTACCAGCCCGAGAGAGAAATTTTTCTTTCCAACCTTTCAGCTTCTTCCAAACTCTATCTTTGACAAAATAGAAAATTTGATTTTTGGATTTACCAACAATAGTTGGAAGACCCAAATATCTGATATGTTGCTCCACCGCCTTTATGTTCACCAAAGAAATTATCTCATCACGCCTGGAAGTAAGTACATTTCGGCTGAATGAGAGCTCCGATTTGTCAAAATTGATACGCTGTCCAGAAGCTAGCTCAAAGGAATTAAGAATTTCTTTCAACAATAAGCCTTCCTCAGTGGTTGCTCTAACAAAAATAATACTATCATCTGCAAAAAAGAGGTGTGATATAGCAGGAGCAATAGGAGATATCTTCAAACCATGGATAGAATTGGATTCCATCTTTTTAATAATCATCGCCGACAGAACCTCATGACAAAGAATAAACAGATATGGTGATAAAGGGTCGCCTTGTCTAAGACCTCTACTTGCAACAAAACGTTGTCTTGGTTCACCATTAATCATGATAGAAAATGATGTAGTTGTCACACATTTCATAATTAATTGAGTCCATCTTAGAGAGAAACCAAAACTTTTAAGGATGCATTCAAAGAAAGGCCATTCCACACGGTCTTGACCTTTGTTGCCATTTCATCTCTTCAGCCAGTAATAATTCATCCATTTCTTTACTGATTCTGCTTTGTTCCTCCAAGGATGCATCCGATTGGTTTTGTGACTGCAGCTCCCCTAGGCGTTTGTTTAACTGAGCAATTCTTTTTGATAAGTTACCAAAAGTTGACGCACTCCAGTCCTTTAGGGCCTCACCAACATGCTTAATATTCTCAGTCAGCTCCCTTCCCGGAATCCATGAATGTTGCACTACTGTCTCACAATCCTCATTCTGCAAGCAGTACTGTTCAAAACGATAAAGTGTTTTCTTTCTCTTTTTCCTGACATCCTCATTAGTTCTATTAGTAGAATCAAGAATAATAGGGGAATGATCTGAATTGTGTCTGGGAAGATGGGAAACCATAGAATAATTCCATACCTTAGACCATGCTGTATTTGAGAAGGCTCTATCAATGTGTTCTTCAATCATATCTGGATGCTATCTACGGTTGCACCAGGTAAATCTTTGACCAGTCCATTCTATTTCCTTCAGATTACATACCTCCAGACACATACGGGCAGCATCAATCTCAGTTAATACAACCGGATTACCTCCAATCTTGTCTTCAGGCCCTAGTACCTGATTTATATCACCAATGACCATCCATGTCTTGTCTGTATCCTTCGCCACAGAAGCTAGCAGAGCCCATGTCTGATACTTTAGAGCAGTTTGAGGGTGACCATATAAGCAGGTAATGAACATTGCATCATCAGCCTCTGGGGATGTAACAGAAAAATCAATATGATTGAGTGAAGCCATACTGATTATTAAATCCACCTCTTTCGTCCACATAAGCGCTAAACCTCCCGCCCTTTGCTTGCCATAACCCTCACAGTCCACAATGAACAAATTGTAATTGTCATTCAAGAAACGGAGACCCTGTAACTCCACCACCTTCTTTTTTGTCTCCATGAGGAAGGTGATGGTGGGGCATTCAGAAGTTAATAACTTCCGAAGAGAACGAATTGATCGAGGCGACCCCAAAGCCCGGCAATTCCAGCTTAGTATCCTCATTGTTCTCGGCGGGGCTGGTCACCAGCCTCCGCCGTTGAGTGTGTTTCCTTCATTTTCTTGTTTGCTGCAATTACCAAATTCTGACCATCACTATCTTTCATAATAACATCTCCATCCTCTATTCTTTTATGTCCCACAAGTGAATTTTCTTTTGGACTTGCCAATGTAACAGTGCTTCCTATAGCCAGCTTCTTCCACTGTTTTTTCTTCGATGCATCTTTGGGTAGAGTTGTTACTGCATTATTATTATCCCCTGCACTGTTTTGATCACCATGAATCTCAGGACCAAACTCTTCATCAAATGCACGATTGGTCTCTTCGGCTGAGACAATCTGTTCCAATGGTGGTACTTCTCTTGCAGGATCACTATGAATAGGACCCCTTATTAGATCCTCTTCTTTCACAGGTTGGCTAGTCATTTTATCATAGAACGTTGATGCACACATGAATTCACCATACCCCTTATTTCTGCCAGACAGCTCCTGCTCACAATCTTTCTCTGCGTGGCCAATGATCCCACAATTATAACAAAAGGTTGGTAGGCGTTCATATTGAATCCAGTACCATCGTGTTTCCACAGTATTTGTTTTGGCAAGATAGACTCCTCTACGTAATGGCTTTTCAATATCTATTAACACTTTGACTCTGAGATATGGGTGAATGGAAGCCCCAAAGTCATCTACATCTGCCTGCACCATGCCACCAAACATGTCACCGACGGCAGTTCCAACTCCTTTGTTCCTCATTCCGAAAGGGAGATCAAAAATGTGAATCCAAAATTCTGTGCGAGAGAAGTCCAGATCGGAGGCCCTTATTTCAGGTTTGTAGTCACGAAAGATGATTATATTTTTGTCAAAGGTCCACGGGGCCCCGTCGATTACCTTCCTCTTCTCAAACAAGGAACCGAACCGGAAAATGAATATATTTTCTCCAGCAGGTGTGATTGCAAAACCCGGTTGTGTTTTCCATATCTTTCACAGGGTCTCAAGCATTCCTTGTGCACTCACTGTTTTACGGGTTATCACCTTCCCCACCAGACAAAGAGGATGATCTGCAATTTCATGTGGAACAAAGGCCTGCACCGTCACACCTTTTGCTTCCTGATCAGTAAGACTTAGCCTATTCCACAACAATTCTAAATCGTCAGCCATGTAACAGAATCTCAACACAAGTCAACTAGTGTGAGATGGGAGACTTGCAGAGAAGAACACAAGACCAAAGTCTCATGCAGCAGAGACACCAAACACGTATGGAAACCCTACTCATAGAAACCCTAGCAGAGCCGCCAACGTGACTCTCCAATTGATCTTTAAACTTTAGCAATTAATAAAATTATTTCCTTCATTATGTTATCATTAATTACAACAAATCTCACCATTTATTTTGTTTTAGTCTCAACCATTAAATCACTAATAAATTTTTAGTATTTTTCTTATTTAAATAATAACCCATTACATGTTATACCTTGTTCTCTTCTTTTTTTTTTTTGGTTAACTGTTCTCTTCTTTTCAAATATAGAAAACAAGAAATAAAATTATCTGAAACAATTAACGGAATGCCTCCAAAATGTTGGATGCAAGAAAAATATATGGAAGAGTAGATAATTGTTTGAGCTAGTTGAAAAGTATTCTGAAAATTAGCTTTAGGCTTTATTTTTTTCGTTTGAGAAGAAATTATCATATTTCAATGTTAATTCCTTCATGGATAATATTAAAATAATTGATTATTGGTTTTGATGCTAAAAATTAAAAACAAAATAAATTATTCGATTTGTTAACCATTAATGATATAATATTAACTTAAAGGAGGGACCAATTTTAATAATTGTTAAAGTTTAAGGATTAATTGGGTAGAAAAAATAGTTCATGGTGCTTGTTCTAGTCCTATGCAATGGGTCCGGGTGGGTCCGGATATTCCATTACCTAGACCCGTCCCGTTCATACATATTCAAACCCAGACTCGCCCTGGACCCGTTGTCAAGCGGGCCAGTGGCTCTTCGGGTACCCAAATGGGTTTACAAGTACCTATTATATTTTTTTTAAAAAATAATAATTAAAATTTTAAGCTTATTTTTTTCTGAACAAACATAAAAATTCCTTATTTTTACTTCCCAAACACTATATATCATTAAACAATTCACAAACAAATTTACTAGAGGCAAAACATATTCATTTAGAAACAAATCCTCGCACACAAACATACTTAAATTCCAAATCAATTAAATAATAGGTATTTTTTACGGGTCCGGGTATCCGCGGATCCGATATCCCATTACCCGGACCAAGACCCATTCCTGGTATTACTCGCGGGTACCCGTTTTTTATATATCCACGGGCCCAGTCACTACAAGAAATGTTGCTATATATTTCTGACGGCCAAAATCCATCGGTAATGGGCAAAATCCGTCGAAAATTCCACTTTTCCGATGGACTAAATCCATCGGTAAAAGTGGCATTGGAAATTTTTTTTGACAAATTATAAACCGTTGGAAATATTGACGGAAAATATGTCGAAAAAGCCATTGTAAAAAATATGTTGTGACAGAAAATCCGTCTTTGGTGACGGAATATCCTTCAGAAATTCCATCGGAAATGAACAATTTGTGACGAAATTTCTGTCAAAAGGGAAAGTAATGTACCGACGGATTGTCCGTCAAAAATTTTGTCGCTAATAACAAATACGAATTAATAATTTTTCAGTAATGTTCGGACGGAAGATTCCGTTGGTAATTTTTTAAAATTTCTTTTTTTTTTATTTTTTTATAATACTGTAATTTTTCCTGTTGATAAATAATATTATAATTTCAATAATACTATAACTTTCTTACAATACTGTTTATCTATAAATGATCACTCAATAAAATTAAAATATCAATAAAATATAATTTCGAACACATTAAATCCAAATAACATTAAAATAAAAATAATTCATGCCATGCCTCATAATCCAACTAATTCGTGACAATATATGGATCCAAAAACTCTAAATCCTTCTAATAACAGTAAAATATAAATCCTAATAATTCTCATCATAACCATCATATGATGTTCCCTCATCATCATCATCCTGCTGCTGGGGTTGGGGGTACTATCATGATACTGATGTTGGTGGGGAGTATTTGAGGAAACCGCAATTGGTGGTTGAAACAACTAAGGAACCCTAGGAGAACGCCTAGAAGGGGGGGTTGAATAGGTGTTTAAGAAACCTTGAAAGATTTTCGAACGAAACAAATTGAAACAATCAAAACGAATGATTTTTGCAGAAAACTCAGCTCTTAATCGATTATGCTGCAATTTAATCGATTAAGACCAGCAAACTTAAATTCACTTAATCGATTATTAATCGATTAAACCTTCACAAAACTGAAAAATCACTTTTCAATCGAATACGAAAATCAATCAATCAACACGTATGATCAGAGATTCAGCGGAAAAGATTAACACCAATATTCTTATTGATTACCTAGATTATGAAAATGATTTTCCCCAAATCAATTTGCACAATTAAGATTCAATTCAATCACTTATGAAAAATTAATCTTTTCTAGGTTTTCAATCAAAGAACATATGAAATGACAAGAATGTAAAGAGTTAAGGGTTTAGAGATACGACACAATGATTTATCCTGGTTCACTTTCATCCGCTTGAAAGCTACATCCAGTCCCCTCTTCAACCAAGAGAGATTCTTCACTATGAGGAATTAGAGTTCTCAAATTACAAGTAAATTCCTCTCAAGACTCCCTTCTTGATAGCCTACAAGAGATACTCCACACCCTTGCCTTGCAATCCTATTGAGCCTCTAATCTAACCTCTACCCCTTGTTGATAATCCACACAACAAGTCTTCACGTTGCTCGTTGATAGCTCACAACAAGACTTCACTTTGCTTGATTCACAACCAAGACTTCTTCTTCAATATGAATGAACTTGCTTGATGATAATCGATACACCAAGTCTTCTTGTTTGTTGTAGATAGCTTTCCTCTTGCAAAGATTACAACACAATTGAAAACACAATGACAATCCTATGAATCTCTTTCAATAGCTATCACAATATCAAAATGAGAGATTCAAAGATTCTTGATCAAAAGAATGTAAAATAGAAAGCTTTGATCTATGAAATTGAGAGAGAATAGAGTGGTTTGATTCTTTGTAAAATTGATGTAAAAATGATGCTTGATTCAATATGATAATTCACAAAGGTTAGAAAAAGATTTAAAATGAAATACCCAAAAGTTAGTAGCACTAAAAACTGATTTTGATAAGTGAAAAAAGTATTTTAAAAACCAGTTTAACAGGTCTTAATCGATTAAACTGTTGCTTAATCGATTAAGCACTGTTGCTTGAAATGTCTTAATCGATTAGATGATCACTTAATCGATTAAGATAGTGCAAAATCACTTGAAAACTTGTTTTCTCAAAACTAAACCTTTTCTTTCAAACCTTTAAGCCACCTATTGATTTTAGGTTAAGTGAAAACTCAAATTATGATATAACCATGACCTTGATAGAGATTCACTACCCTCTATAAGACTCTACCCAAACTCATCAAATAAAAGACTTAATCTAAAGAGGCTAAAGATATTACAATAATACTCAAACTAAGTCTTCATGAGCTTGCTCTCTCTTCATCCTTTGTTGAGTGTTGTTTGTTTGTTGAGCTTGAACTTGATTAACACATTGTAGCATATTCAAAACCTTTTGTCATTATCAAAACATTCTCAATGGAACTTATAGTATTTTGCTGCATCTCCTCATCCGTGGGTAGCATGTCTTCATCCATGGGCAACACATCTGGTGGGATGCATCGCAAGAGAGCCTCGAACATTCTGTTATGTCGGATAGAGAGGTGTGCCAGCTCTTCCCTTACGCAATGTTGGTCTTCCTGACTGGATTCCAATAATGCTACTTTTTCCCTCAACTTTCACTGTTCTTCTTGACTGTCTTGCAATGCTTTCCTCATCTCAACAATATCCTCAAAGTTGGGTATGTTTTGAGAAGTGTTAGGGGGTGGCTGAGAAAAGGAATACCCCTTGACAATGTGAGGAGCGATTTTTGAAGCCCCATAAAGTCGACCCTTGTACTCTCTGTAACACTTTACTTTTAATAACAAAATACACAATCAACGGAAGCATACCAAGTACAAGATTCAACAATAATAATAATAATAATAATAATAATAATAAATAATAATAATAATAATAATAAAATGTCTGATAAAAAAAAACACACATCTCCTTAAGAAAAATAACTGTTAATAAATAAAATTACATTGAAAAATAATTTACATATTTTACAATGCTACTGGGCACTAAACTAGAAGGGCAGAACAACGTCACAGTTCCCTTAAACTTAATATAGACTACTTAAAAAAAAATTTACATAAGAAAACTAATTTTATAAACTTGTCAGGTCAATTTTTCTTCCTTGAACATCTTGCTTCCCAAAATCTCAATCTAACAACATCAACACCCCAGTAGTGAGATAACAATCTCAGTAACACTATTTAACTTAAAAGTATGTTTTAACTATGATGTTGTCAGCCGTCACATGTACAGAAAATCTCCATAAAAAAATAATGAGAGAAATAACATTTAATACACATACAATATCATCTATTATAACTCATGACTAGTATCATACTATTATCACATGAATAAAAATATGAACATCTAATACAATCAATGCATGACTATTCAACATATTAACTAATTGCATCTGGCCTTTTGGCCTCGAACTCCAACCATTAACTTTAACCTTTTATCTTGCACACAGCACGCCTGCTGGAGGTGCCTACCCCTCACCCAGCGCCCCGGGTTTGGATGACTTACACCCGCATCCGAGTCAGTCCTCTGAATTATTTGTTGGAGTTCGTTTGCCCGTGCCCAGGCCAAACAATGAGTCAAAAGACTCCTCTAAAATAACATTATAACTATTCATATTTTGTGCATAGAACATTCCCAACCAATGACTTCTCTCTTGCACACAACACGCCTGATGGAGGTGCCTACCCCTCGCCCGACGCCCCGGGTTTGGATGACTTACACCCGCGTCTGAGTCATTCCTCTAAATATCATATGGTTGGTGTGCATGATCAGACAATGAATTCAAAAGAATCCTCAACAATAAATACATTGAGTCTTAAAGTCTCAACGTCAATATATAATTATAACTTTTATCTAATAGAAATAAAAATAATGAAATAAAATTTAAATATAATATTAAAATCATAGAACTGAACATATATATATATATATATATATATAATAGTGCCGCTACTATTCATTGAGAACATAATATGTATTCACGTGTTAACATATTTGTTAGAAATTCTATTAGAAATTTGTAACATTCCGAATTTTTATTCCAAGCTTAATTCGGTTAAATTCGAGTTAGAATTGGGGATATCAGAAGAGTAAGTTGGGATTTAGTGAAGTAGTTAGGAAGCTTTATCAAAGAATAAGAGGGTTTAAGTGTAGTGGATCGGACCTCGGTCCGACCTATCCCATCTTAGCCGACCAACGAGCGACGTTCAGGGTCATAAGCCGATCTCGTTTCGCTTCACACCCCTCGGCAGTAACCAGTCGACTACAATGAGTCGCTTCGTGTCAGCCGATCATAAGCAGTAACTAGTCCTCTCGGGTTTAAAGGACTTTGCACCAATCATCGAGAGACCACACCGACCTTGCATCGTCGCCAAGGCATCTCGACCCCCAATGCCTAGCATCTCGTTAGAGAGGCTAAACCGATCTCGCACCGACGCCAAGGTATCTCGGCCTCTACGCGCTGAGCATTTCACTTTACCTGTCTCATTCCGAGTAGGTGCCTCCGAGGATCCGAGCACCGGGGTCCTAACAGAGTTCGCATGACTCCAGTCCGATCGATTCGATCGCACGCCGACTAGTTACACTCAGTTTACGAGCAACGACCACGATCTGGTCGGATTCATAACACACTGAGCTGGGGACACTTGAGCGAATTACAGGCTTACGGGATCATGGCCGAGCACCAGAGCCAAAACAGATGGCTCTCACAGCGTTCCCCACGCCTAGGCGGGCGCGTCAGACCTTGGTCCCTCTCAACCACTCATTTGTGGCTTCCTCAAGAAGCCATTAATTTATAAACACATATTTGCCAAGCTTCCAAGGGAAGCTTCTCACTAGGATGACATGTTTATTTCCAAAGGAAAATAAAACAAAAACATAACCAACAACTCACTCATTCCCTCCTCTTCGTACTTCTTCTTCTTCATCAACTTTCTTCTTACTCAAGCTCTAGAAAACCCTAGATCTTAGCTCCCTCCACTCTCATCATCCACGCTAAACCAAGAATCAAGATCAAAGAACCATCATCATTCACGTTTTTCTCTCTCCCTCTCTACCCCCTCTCTTGAGCTTTAAACTCCATGACCATCGAGGCATACACTCTCTCATGCCTCCCTCTCAAGAACCATTAAAAGAGAAGCCTCTTCCACCATTCCAATCCTCTCTAGACATGATATCAACACATCTGATAGTTGTACTTTTGAGGTTTCAAAGGAGGTTCTAGGGTTTGAGATTCTAAGGAGCTAGGGCAAAGGAGTAAGGCTCGAGTTTGTTGGTTGCTATCTCTCTCTTCATAGAGGTAAGAAAGGGTGTGTTACCATTATTTAGGGCATGATTTCTAGGAGGATTATAGTGGTGACTAATGTAACACCCCAATCTTTATAATATAAAAACGTATAGAAATAAAAGTTTCATAAATAAACAGGGAACTTTAAAAGTTGTTTCACTAAATAAAATACATAATCAGAGTTTGAAAACATTTATAAACTTTTACTTTTACAAAACATTTATATACAAAATGTGGGGCACCCAATTACAATATAGAACACGTGTACAAAAATTAGTTTCCTTTCTTCCGACTTGTTCCGCTGCGCACTCTGATCTCCAAGCTTCTTGAACATGTACCTAAATTGTGATCCACTAAGGGTGAGATCTTTCACAACACAGTGAATTAAAAGGACAGTATAAGGCTCATAATAAAACTTGAGGCTAATAACCAAATCAAAGATAGAGGTAACAAAACACAATTAATTTCACAATTCTATTTTCATTCATATTCATTTCCAATGTCCATTATTCATTTCGTTTTCCATTTCCCTTTTTATTCTCATTTCCATTTCCATTTAACCATTCCAATCTCCGTACACTTTAACAATTAAACCATCATAACACTTAGTCACAATTATAAGCATTTAGCACTCAATAACAATCAACAATTCAGAAGTCATCCAGTCAATCAGTCGACATGCTCAGGTATGTCTCAGAGTGCAGTAATATAAATCAACTTCCTAGGGTTCTTCACTTCCTACTTTATTAACACACACAACAAGGGAATTTATCATAGACATTATTAAGACTACCCTAAGCACTGCTATTACAAATTTATTAACTATTATTTTGGTACCCATGCTCTAATTTAACTATTAATCCCAAATCCTATTATAAACTCTAACTATCCCTAACTCAAAGTGTGGAAAGAATCTCCCCTTACCTTTTGAAGAGAAGAGGAGAAGGAGAGGGTGTGTGTGCTCCACCAAGCCCTTGGACTCAAGCTCCTAAGCCTCTAATTCCTTGCTCCAAGACCAATTCCTAGCCTCCCTTAGAGATTATCCCACCCAATGAGGAGGATTGGAAGAGTTAGGGTTTTGGGTGTGAGAATTGGGGGTTTTGAGAGAAGGAAAAGAAATGGACAATTTAAGGGTGGAAATTAGTAGGAACTTGATGGGGAATGATTATAGGGTGTTAATTTGGTTTGATTTGGTGTTAATTTGAATTTAGAGAAGGATTGGAGAAGGGAGAAGAAGTGAGCTTCGAGTAAGAAAAGAGAAACAAATGAGGGCAACACTTTGAAAATCGTGTTTTATGTCTAAACTAACAATGGTTAATCGATTAACCACTGTGGTTAATCGATTAACTCCCATTGTTTTCAAAGGATTAATCGATTAACACATGAGTTAATCGATTAGTGCCAGAAGGTGCCCTTAAATCTAATCGATTAGGTTGGGTCTTAATCGATTAGTGGCTGAAGGTGGCTCAAAAATTAATCGATTAAGGGACCTCTTAATCGATTAATGGCCTATGTTTTCCTTTCTTTCAAGCTTTCTAAGGGTTCTAAGCCATTCCTACACACCCTAACTTATCCTATCATAAATCCACTATCTAAGCACTTTCTAAACACCTCTAAGCACACACACAAACATCATAATCCTCACTTAATAATAACAAACACACAAATCACGATCACGGAAAGACGAAACAAAACAAACAACCGAATTCTATACTTAACCTCTTCTTAAACACTCGATCTAACCCGATCGATCTAAGATAAACCCTATAACCACTTAACCCTAATACCGATCACTCTCGAGGCATAACCAATAGGATCGAATTGATCTCAATTGTCTCGCACATTTATGAAACTCCGGAACTCGATCGAAACGTGAGTTCGAAGGGATTCACCGAACCTAGAAACTAGGGTCTATCTTTAAGCTCAAGGCTCTACCCTAGGATCCTTTAACCACTCACTCTATTGAGGTCAAAACGCTAAAAGGCACTCATAAGGACCCCGAAACTCTTTGGCACCCGATCCTACACAAACCTACTCAATCAACCACAACCACAACCACACCAATCCAAGATCTAAACCGATCACCCCTCGACTAAAACCAACGACTCTAGAACACTTCCCTATCCAACCCTAACGATGCGATCACATAACGAATACACGCATACACACAAGGAAACAAGCACAATTACTTACACCTAGGAATGCACACAAGCACACACACACACATATATATCCTAAATCAACCTAACTACATATATATATATATACATTCATACACTCACTCATTCATATACACAAGGATATAATTACAAACACTAATACCTACATAGGGATATATTTGTACAAATATACACATACACTAGGAAATATGTTTGCAAACATATACACACATGAATATTCTAGCCCAACATAACTACATTATATATGCAGGTACTTAGAAAACAGTTGTAAATCATTTTTCATATGTAAATAAGATATTCATAAATATATTTATTAGGTTAATAAAATGAGGATGTTACAACTAAGGGTAGGAAAGAGTAGTTATAACTATGAACATTAGGGTAGTAGATGTTAGTAATAAGTTAGGTGTAAAAATAAAGGAATGAACTCAAATATGTATATATGAAATCATGAATATTTGATAAGTGCAATTGTGATATTTAAATGTTTTGGTTGGTGTTGATGTGAATAAGTGATCAGGGTTTAAGTTAGGAATAAATAAAGGAAATGGACTCAAATACGTGGTTAGGAAATTATGAGTATATAATATGTGTCCTTGTGATATTTGGATGAGTTTGTTGGTGATGATGTGGAAAAAATGGCTAGGGTTTAAAATGAATATAAGGTAACAAGAATTAGCTTGATATTATAACCTAGAAAAGGAGTTAGTGATGTTGGTGCAATATGATGTAATGATACAATGTGATGTAATGATGATAATAAATTAGAGTAAAATGACAACCTTGGATAGGGAAATAAATAATTATAAGCTACCAAAAATAGTGTTAGATGTTCTCTTTGATATTGGTTTCTTAGGCTCTAAGCCCGCTCTCCCTCTTATGGCCTAAACTACCACATGGCATAATTAGGATTCTTATCCTTGTCCTAAGCTTACTACTTATAGAAAACTTGTTGATGGGCTTCTTTATCTGATGAAAACTAGATTTGATATCAGTTTCAATGTTCAACGTGTAGCCCATATGGTCAGGTACCAAGTCTTAAGTCCTGGGCTCGATCCTTGGCCCCACCATTTCGTAGATTTAATTTCCCTTCTTGTCCAATCTCAATATTGCTCACTACAAGGACTAGAATTTTAAGGTATTTGAAAGGTACTCCTGCTCAAGGACCATTCTATCCTGCAACAAATGTTATCCTACTCAAGGCCTTTAGTGATTTTGATTAGCCTACTTGTTCAGACACTATAAAATTCATCACAAGATTCGGTGTTTATCTTGGTGATTCTTTGATTTCTTGGTGTTTAAAGAAACAAAACATAGTGTCTAAGTCTTCTTTCGAGGCTGAATATCTTGCATTAGCTAACCTACTTGACATGAGATTTTTTTTGTGCCTTTCACCAATCCAACACTTCTTTACTGTGATAGCCAGTTAGCTAGGCACATTAGTACTAACAATGTGTTCCATAAACACACTAAACATATTGCTATTGACTTATAATGTTAGAGAGCAGCTTTAGGTCAAGCTTTTCCATTTGCTACTTATCTTTATAACTAATCAATTAGTTGATATCTTAACTAAACCACTTGATCCTACTCTTTTCTATAATCTTCTCTCCAAGATGGGAGTTCAGCTTATAGGGGGTATTGTAGCATACTTAGCCCCACATATTTATTCTTACTTAAAACGGTAAGAGGTTAGTTAATAAAGTAGGTAGTTGTTAGTTAGCTTTCTCTAAGTTAGTTAACAGCTATCCTTACAACAACTTGTATGTAAGATCAATTCTGAGCAGTTAATCAATGAGAATCATCTTTCGCATTTTTTTGTTACTTTCAAGGATAAACCTTGAAAAGGGGCCCTCCACCGTCTTCCGCTTCTTAGCCTTAGCCGCTTTGGTAGGAATATACGGGTACAGATCAACCTTCTGACCCTAATGTCGCTCTTCCAAACGAGACCTTAAGACCTCAAGATAGATTGATGGACTAGAGACACTGCATATAGTTAATAGTTGTGAAGAAAAATGAGAAGCTATTCAAGATGGAAAACATATACTAACTGAAGTATTCAGGAAGATCATTGGGGTCCTTGGAAAGAACCTGCTTGCAACAAAAGGCCCCCTCTCTTATAGCCCAACCATCAATAAAATCCATAGTGGCAGACTCCTCTGCAAAAAAGTGAGTGGTCTCAACGAAGAAGCTTTTCGAAGACCCCAGATAGAAATCTTTCATCCGATATGGACAGAAAGCCAAGGCCCGAGATTCATTGACGAAGAAGAAGCGTTTCCCTTCTTGTGACAATTTTAAAATAATCATTTTTGAAATCCTTTAGACTGTTAGTGTATGCAGCGAAGGAGGGATCCCCAACTTCTGTCCTAAAGGGTACCCAACATTTTCCTTTCACGGAAGGAACCTTGAAAAGGTGAAAGATTACGGTGGTAGTTAGAGAAAGACCTAATTGTGCAATAAAAAGATCCTCAGTTTCGATAAATGCCCAACTAATGGGATGAAGTTGAGATGGAGCAATTTTCAACCTCTCCAGTACGGAAGTTTTGACTAGAGTGAAAGGAAAGTAAACTATGAAATTAGAGAAGAGGCATCTATACATCATCAAGAATAGGCATGGCATGGCAACGGCTCAGGTTTGGGATGAGTTTCGCCAATACTAACCCCGCTTCCATTAAGAGTGGGACAAATTCGGGTGTGGGTTTAAGAAGAGCTGGTATGAAAAAGTGAAACCTAAACCCATCCCTGTCGGGTTCGAGGAAACCCGCGAGTATCGCATCCATCTATTTTAAATTAATTTTTTTTGCATTAAACAAAAATCATATATAAAATACATTATAATTCAAATAATATATAATAATAAACATCAAATTTTAAAAATGTCTAAAAACTTAAGAATTAAATCATGGTTTTAGCCAAATATGTTGGTTTGAATTCACCATTTAACTATTATTATAGTGAAAGTTATTTAATTTTTATACCATAGCGGGTTTGGGAGCGGGGGTGGGGCGGGTACTTCCAATCCCAAACCCGCCCCACCCCCATATTTTTAAAGCGGGTTTCGGTTTCGGATTTCCCCAAACCCAATCAAAGCGAGTTGGGTTTTCCCTACCAAAATTGGGTTGATTTCGAACGGGTACCCGCGGGTGTCGATTTTATTGTAATTACACTCCTCCATGGGGTCATCACAAATCGAAAGTAGGGGAAGAGCATTCCCGATAACGTATTTGGATATGGTATTCTCAACGGGAGGATCAAAGCTAAAAGAATAGTTCGCCATTGAAGGATAATAGGACTAGTGACTATTGAGAAGACAGAAAAGCAGAGGAGGATGAAAGTTTGCTTGTGAAGAAAAGAGAAGGATTCAAAGATAATGATGGTTTAGGGGTTCTTCGGGAAATGAGCCCATCAAATCAGAAGACTTGTCGAACGGAAAAATGAGATATGATGGTACACGTGGGCTGCAGAATTCAGAACAATTTGAAATTCAAACAGGCAAGTGATGGCATTTAATGCATTGGGACCCACCGAGATTGATTAGATCGTAGCTCAAAGTTACTATCAGAGCAACGACCTAGGGGTTTATGTTCCGGTCTTGTCATGAATTAAGGACACTTACCCTCTGACAGGACCTTTAGGATGCCTACTATGACCTCTGGTAGGACTTTGTGACAAAGACCGCGCTTGGGCAACCTATGACGAAAGGCCTTGAGCCTAGATTGACCCGTTTTAACTCGAAAGAAGCCTTGCTCAATGAATAAGTCACAAGACTTATTCGTGAACTTAATCTCTAGAAGATAAGAAGCATTATAGAGGATTAATAGTGGATTACAATTGGATTATCAGCAATTATAGAAGATTACCATCTGCCTCATTACAAATAAAACATACGAAGATTACTTTCAGATATCGAAGATTTATCAAGAGAATACATCAGACTAGGAAACCTTCCTAGCCCTATAAATACTAATCTCATACAAGGGGCTAAGGCATCCAAACACAACAAGTATACACACATGTTATACCAAATACACGTCCAACACTATATTCATCGTATAGCTTAAGATACATAACGTCCTCATACTCCTAGAGAGCGTCTCCAACACTCCCCAAAGAGCAAGTCAACAAGAGGAGAATCGTCCTCTTACTGCCTAAGAGAAGGTGGCAGTTGCATCTAACCCCACCACAAAAGTTCATTAACCCATTGAAGCTTGTTGCTCCTTGGTAGTAGGCCTACATACGTTTGAAGGAGTTCCTTGACCATACAAGCTTCACTAAGAGTAGGGGGCATATCACTTGTTACTCTTAGAGATAGCATTGATCCGTCTCGTTCTCCACTTGATGCACTATTTCAACGTGCTTGATAAAATTGTGTAGTCTTGATCCCCAGAACCTAGTTTGAACAAATACGTGGGACCGAGAAATCACTCTTATAAAACTAAAAATCATTCACAAGGACATTTATCCTTAGTAAGGGATCTCTGTCTGATCTGGACAGAATAAAACTAAAACCAAAATGTCAAAATATAGAAAGACCGAAACAAAAATAATACAGTTATTGAAATTGAAACACGCTTACATTTCTAATAACCAAAATTATATTTGAATTTTCTTTTTTAATGATGTTCCTAGAAATTTTGGGGTTTAATCTAGACGGGTCAAAATAGCTTGGGGTTATTGTGGTAAAAAAGGCAGGGTGATGTTCGCTAACACACTATTTTTAATTATTTTGGGCAATCCTATTATTTTAGTGCCCCTATTCAACAGCGGGGGAGTTTTAAAGGGGTTTACCGTTTTGCTCTCTCTAATCGGGACGTAATTTAAGGATTTCAACATGAAAACTTTATTTTATGTATGTTTCCCAACTTACATACAGTATTAGGGTATTTATAATTAGAAAAATGTGTTTTTGGTCTTCAAGTACGTGCAAATTAATTAGTGGGATTATTTATAGGATTTGCTTAAATTCAATCCTAAAAATTGAGATAAGATTCAAAAATAGATAATTTTTTTAGCGAATGATGTATTTATAAAAAATAAAGTTTTATATATTTATGTTTATTTAAGAAAGCTTATCTAGTTAAGGGTATTTTTCCTTATGGCTGAGATTAACAAAATCATTATTTTTATTAACTATATATGTCACTCTAAACACAAACTGAATTAATTAAAGGGGTCATGTTTATAACTTTATATATATACAGATAGTTAGACTAGTTTCATCGATCTCTACTTTTTGGTATGCATTAAGGATATCTTTCATCAGCTAACACCTGAAAGTTAATCATTTTCAAGGCGTAGAAATCATCGAAGTGAGTTTTGTTTTTACCAACAAAATCGTTTCCATATCCACGATAGAGATCGAACCCCTAACATCATACTTAAAGAACTAAACCTTTTCCAAAGCCTCTTCCATCTATAGTGTCACTACTATTTATGGTTTTTGAAAAAAGAAAAACTTTAAGGTTTTTTTAACCTCAACCCTATAAGAGGCTAAAAGTGGACATCATGTTTTGGAAAATGGTACATTGAAAGAATAAAAACATTTTATATTTAATTTTTCAACACATGATATACACTTTTAGCCTCTTATCTTATCCTCGGCCCTGAGGGTTGATGCATGAGGTTAAAAAAAACCAAAAAATTTTTAATGGACGGAGAAATTATTCTTGAGTATCAAACCTATTAAACAATTAAAATATTTATATGTACTCTTAATACCAACGCTTACATGTAGGTTTCATTATCTCATACCTCTTCCGCTAATATATATATATATATATATATATATATATATATATATATATATATATATATATAAACGTATCTGTAACCATACCGTAAGTAAAAGTGTAAAACACTGCAAAATTAACAAGAGCAGCCCCAATTCTTGACAAATTTTATTGAACATGGTAGATGCATGTGAATGTGGTGGAAAATAAAATGTCTGAAAATCGCTACAACTTGTGATTACCATTCTATAGATTCTTATTTGAATTATAAAAGGATAATATTTTTTTTTTCATATAGTAGTTCTCTTGACTCTAGGCTAGGTGTTGGTGGGATTGCAATATAATTTTGGTGAGCAATACATTGGGCGCAATATAATGTATTCCTTACTTAAGGTTATCCAAACATATTTATAAAATCATTAAAATATATAAAAATTTGGTATGTTTTGATTAAAATATCTTCATTTATTCATTGAGTGATAATAAATATATGAAAATTATATTTATAAAAGATGAAAAATTTGATGATGAAAAATGAATGAGATAAATAAAAATATAGTCTAGTAGTTGTTTTAGAAACTTAATACATATTTATTTATATTGTTTTAAAATAAGATAAGAAAATGTTCTAAAATAAGCATGACATAAGGAAGGATGGAGTACTATAAAAGAGATGCCATATCTATATGTTTTTTAAAATAATAATAAAATAAGATAAATATATTTCTAGAATAAATTTTGTCCTTATAGAAAGTTCGTCACTTATCATTTAGAAGGTGTGGTGATCGAGGAACAACACACCATGCATTGTAAAATGCATACGATAGTACAATCGATAGTGATTTTATTTGTATATATGAGTTTATTTATATTATTTCCTTTAAAAGATTTTTCTTAGATGTGTTTGTAGGAACACTTTAAGACTAAAAGTAAATTTTTATTATTCTTGAAGATTTTATTTTGAAGTTATACTATTATTATTCTTAAAATATGATATACTTAATTTTTTGAAAATAAAAAATCACTTTCGTCAAAATCTTTAACATATATCCATAGGAGCACATTAGAAAAATATTATTTTAAAGTAATAAATAAAAGAAAATTTATTGTTTTTGGTCCTATGAGATCCAGGGGAGAAAGGTAAGGATAAGCTAAGGGAATACATAATATGTTTTTAAAGTTTAATTTACAATTTGTCTTTTAATTTATTGTATTCAAGGGAATATATAATATGTTTTTAAAGTTTAATTTACAATTTGTCTTTTAATTTACGGTTTTGATATACTCAGCCCTTTAAGCATTAAATAGTTTCTTCTGTTTACTTATTATAACAACAACATTTATTAGCATTAATTAATATTAATTAAAAATATATCTTTTTTATTTACTACCTTTAATTCTTTTGATTTAATATTTTTTACAATATATTTTGTATCATTTTTTCTTTTATCTTTTCTCTTTTAAGTTTTGTTTTTTAAAAAACAAAACTTATACAAAATACAACAACCTACTCCTGAACAAAAGAACTTGATACATTTATTTGAGGGTAATGTTTGGAGCTGAGCATAGAGATCAAAGACTGACAAGGAAGAAATACAGTATTAAACACTTTGTTATATGGAACATAATAGAATAAAGGGGTCATGTATTTGTAATTAAATGAGGATGTATGTAATATGTTTGAGCTTTTTTGCTGCACAAGGTTTGACTTGTATTTTAAACTATTGCTCAACAACAATAATAATATTTTTTGCTTATAAAAAAAACTGAATAAAGGGAGAATGGAGAGGTAAAAAATTATTTTCATTCTTCACCTATGCTTTAATCTTTATGCCTCTATTTATTTGAAACTTTATTTTTAAAATCACAAAAAAAAATATATCACCTGTGTAGGAAAAATTCCTTTGTTCAGTTGTAGATTGTTATTTTTTTATAAGTTATATATATATATATATATATACACACACATATACAAGCAAAACTTAAAAAAGAAAATAGGAAAGAGAAAATGATATAAAAGGTAGTATTGTAAAAAATGTCAAATCAGAAAAATTAAAGGTAGTAAATGAAAAAGATATATTTTTAATTAATACTAATAAATGTTGTTGTTGTAACAAATGAAAAGAGGAAATTATTAATACTTAAGGGCTGAGTATATCAAAACCGTTTAACTTATTGTATTCTTTCTGTTATATAATTCATTGTGTTTTCAATAGTGAAAGTATTGCCGAAGAGTGTGCAAAAATCATTTCTAAAGCCTCAATGCATATGTGTGCTGTGCGATAAAGTTTGGACAAAATGTAAAGAAAGAGAAAGAGAGGGGGAGCGCCGACAATTTATTTTCACACCCCTCAACTATTAGGAATTTATTTGCAAAGCAATTCGGACAAATGGTGATTAGTCTTTGACGTTGTGAACGTGTGATTGGCAACATGAAATTGTGATTTGGAAAATAATGGCAATTAAGAAGCACTAGCAGGCATCACACGTGTGGACTTTCAACACGGTGCCATAGCAATTATGACTTTGTCAGTCTGCTTAACTGGCATGGCTGAACAACACATGGGTTACGTTGTGGCTCTTTTCTTCCTTCCTTTTTCAAACAAATAAAAAAAAATTGAAAATTGTTTGACTACTGAGAATCAAACTCAAATAGTTACATTTTTATGTCATGTAGCTTTTTCAATTAAGTTACACAGATTATGTCAAAAATTAGTCTGATCAGTGTTACGAAAGCCTATGCCTAATAATTTTGAGACTTGATCATCTATATCAACTTTTGGTCTGGCATAAAACCTAGTGAAAAGTGTGTTATTCATAAAAAAAAAAAATCTTTAAAAGATGCCTATTTATATTTTATAAAAAATAATTGCGACAATTATAATCGCCACTAAAGCTGCACACGAATTAAAAAAAAAAAAAATCTACTGGAAATCATACTAATGCAAATTATACTCATGGAATGTGAATTAAGGCTTAAAATTTGTTATTCCACAAAAGTGACTTTTTGAGAACCTCAAAAATATAGCTTCACAGCTTTTTTTTTTTTTTTTATGCAGCTTTGTAAAAGCTTGAGTAAATAAATGTCAAGTATCAGGAGTGAATTTTTTTTTATCAAATACTAACTTTTTGGGAAAAAAGTTTAAACAAATCAGTCCTTAAGTGATAAAACCTAATGAAAATTGGCTCAAACTATGTTGTAAAGAGCTTAACAACAATTATTTACTTGTAATAAATTAGTATATACTGATCTACTGGAAAGCATCCTTTCACTCCTAATATGCTTCAGCCAATAAACAAATTAAATACAATAAAAAGAGAAAAATTAAATACAATAAACAAATGTCATTAAGAAACACTGGTACTAGCCTAACAATGGCAAGCCCTTAAAAACATATAGAAAACAACCAAGAAGTACCTCGCATTGCTATTAGAACTTGAAGGCTGTGAAGCCCTTGTCCCATGCCTGAGTTCTTGCAAAATGGAAAAATAATATTCCCTACTCAAATTAACAAAGGAATATCTTCATTCTTCAAAGAACTCTGGATGTTCAAAATGGTTTCCTTTAAGATGTCGTAGTCCAAAATTGAGTTCTTTTTTTCCTAGTTACAAAGTCACAAAACTCAAATTGGCAAACATTCTAAAAAGAAAGAGATTAACAAGTATACAACTATATAACATAAATTAAAAGAACAAGTCACACACAAATGAAGACCTACTCCGTGGACTAGGATAAATGAACCACTACCACCACTTGCAGGCAAAGAGATAAACTGCATTGTTAATCTCTTTGAAACTCTAAAGCAAAAATGAAATAGAAGGTTTATCAGAAAACATTAAGACCTTTACCTTTATTTTTCCTGATACTTTAGCAGGATTGGCATTAGAACTTCGATTTGAGTCCTCAAAAACTCATTCATCAGCTAATTGCTTTAGCAATTTCTGCAGTTCAATTGGTTGAATATCTGAAATAAAGATTCAATAACTAAAAGTCAATTATAACTAGTAAATAAAGATTCAATCATGCAGGGCCAGTTCAAACATGTCAAGTTACTCCTATATTATTTGGATTTTGGTTTATATGTATCTATTTAGCTTACAAGATTACCCATACTACTTTTCCCTTAAGAGTGTTTAAATATTGAGAATGTTTAAGTTGACTACGTCATTTGCTCTTACATTTCAAATCTAGAAAATTCAAGATTAGTAGTAATGTGCAGAGAATTTTCTTGCTGTTTGAGTCATTTATTCTTTTAATTTTGATTCAAATGCAATATTAATATAATACACACTATAAAGATACAGCTGAAGATGACGTACATTTCTTTGAGATTATCTAAGCCAGTAAACACATTTCCGATGGGTCCTCATAAGAAATTGTGGCTTAAATTCCTGCAAGACGAGAACAAAAGAAAGGTGATTTCACAATCTATCAAGCTTGGATTAAATCACTACTATTGTAACTCACATGAATCTACGAGTGACCAAAAAGGAAAACCAGCAACTCAGCAAATCAATGAACTAACCTATATAGGTCATCATCCTCACCTCCTGCCTCTGTTGTAATGAGAAAAAAAGAGATGAATCATACATAAATGTCAACTATTGTAAAGGAATATCTAAAATCTAATGCAAAGCTTATTCTGAAGACATGCATATTCATATTTCTTTTGCCATCAGGACACACATGATAACAGAAAGATGGAGGGAAAAGTAAGGACTTTTCTTGAGTTTATATAAATTTCCAAAGATATAGGAGTTGATAATTCAAACTGGTTGAGCTATGTAGAGCAAACTCACCCCAACATAAGCTGCAACAGGCCTGCTTGTTCTTCTTCTGCTTTCGAAGTCGGTGACGACGATCACTCTCCTGCGATTTTTAACTAAATGACTGACAATTAAGATGTAGCTTCCTCAAAAGAGGATGAGTAACATAAAATTGTGTGATCATTAAATTAGGAAAAAATGACTAAACTTATGATTTATGAAAAAATGATTGGTTTGGGCATTTTGTCAAATACTTTAGATGCATTCAAATTAAGTCTAAATTAGAGGAAAACAAAAACATATATTAGTCACCATGTTAGAACTGAAACCCTAAATCACAAACTCTAGGACCTAAAACCAGAAATTGAATCACCTAAAATCAGCAACTGAATCATATTTTGAAACCCTAAAACTCAAAAATGCAATCAATTAAACTTATACTTTAATCAATTAAAAGCAGAATAAAATAGTCATCTTCATCTTGAATAAAATCTAAATAAATGCTTGAATACCGAAGGGAAGAGTAGATACCGAAGGTGAAGATGAAGTACACGAAGCTTGAACCGGATCGGAGCTTCAACACAAAGATGGATGGAAGCGAAACCGAAAGAGCTTGAAGGAGACGAGACAAAGGTGAAGATTAGTTCGAAAGAGAGAACGAAGTTAAAGATTAGCTTGAAGACTTCCGAGTGGCCCTTATCGGAGAGAACGAACCTGAGTTTTGAGAGTGAGAGAACCTTGAGTGGTGTACGTGCGAGGTTGCAACTTGCGACTATTTGAAGAACCGACGCCAAATCATACGCTAAATCAAACACCGACGACGGTTTGTAGAACCGCTGCAAATTCTTCGCCACAAACAGCTACTTTTCTTGTGGTGTCTTATTCTATGGTAAAAAGCTAATCATTAAAGAGTGACCAGATTTGTCATCCCAATTATTATTCTCTAGATATGCAAGAATTAACATTAATACTTGGATCATGAAGGTTTATAGTGTACCTCTATCAATAAGGTAACACCATTGCTGGTAAATATGCTTTTGTGCATGTCTAAATAAACTAATAATGTAGGTCTCTTCACTAGGGATGGCTACAGGGCGGGAATAGGCGGGGAGTAATTCTCCATTCCCCATCCTCGGGTCCTTATTCTTCTCGATCCCCGTCCTCGAAACCCACTCTAGGGAGAGATGGTTTTCCATCCTCGTTCCTCGCCACCCCACGGATTCCTGTGGGGGAACTGAACATATTAAATCTAAAACAATGAATCCAAAACAGGCAACAACTAAAGCGATGGCGACTGAGTGTGCAACAGCAGGAGTGGTGACGGTTGATGGGTGAAGGTGCGAGTGGCGACGGCCATGGATGAAGGCGCCAGAAGGAATGAAGAGCAGAACTTGAAAAAGGAGAAGAGAGTCCTAGAGTTTTCTTATTTCTAATTCTGCATAGTGCATATGTATAGGCAGCAAAGCAGATACAGTGTGCTCTATTTTTTTATTATTACTATAATATATAGATTGAAAATTACATAAAAACCTAACATTAAATCTACTTAAATATAAATATTTAAGGGTATATATGTAATTACACGGGACGGGGACCCCGTTGGTTCGAGGGGACGAATCCCATTCCCGGCCCCAAAATCACGTCAAGAAGAATATCTCTCCCATCCCCATCCCCTTCTCTGTGGGAAAAAAATTCCCGACTTAAGGCCCGGAACGGAGCAATCCCCGCTGGGATCTCCGTTGGCAGTATTAAATTATAATCCCTACTCTTCACTTATATATAAATCAATTAACATTTCCCTTAAAAAATAATATTAAAAATATTAAAATATTTCTTTGTTTTTAAATCTATATTAAAATATAATATTTATAATATTAAATAGATAGATCGACTCAATTAGCCTAATATATTTTTGGCTAAATTACTCATTTGGTCCCTTACCTTATTTTTCAATTTCAAATTGATCCCTTACCTTTTTTTTGGTTTCATACTGGTCCCTTATGTTTCTTTTCGCTGTCAATTTGGTCCCAGAATCACTATTCATCTTACGTGTCAATATCATATCGGTCCACGTATATATTGATGGAGAGAAAAAGTGACACGTGTCCATAACATATTGGTCCACATAGGATGAACAATGATTCTGAGACCAAATTGACAGCGAAAAGAAACATAAGGGACCAAAATGAAATCAAAAAAACGTAAGGGACCAATTTGAAATTGAAAAAGAAGGTAAAGGACTAAATGAGTTGTTTAACCTATATTTTCTTGTAAATCATGTGTCTAATCTATTTAGGTAGGTAAAAGTAGCTTGTGTTTTTTTAGGTAGCTTGCAGCTTTTGACTCAATCATCAATAATCTTGTAGTGTCGTTTGGTGAATACAAACTAAAGAGAGCTTGTAACTTTTGAAAACTTGATTTATATGAAAGCAACTTTCTGAAAATTAGTTTCAAAAAGCTACAGATTTTCTTTTTAAAAGTTATAAGATCTTCTTTGATTTTGTTCACCAAATGACATTGCTAACTTATTCATTGAGCCAAAAAGCTACAAGCTATGAAAAAAGACATAAGCTACTGTTGCCAAACAGTGCCTTCAAAAGGCTATTTAAAGTAGTTTTTAAAGAACAACTAAAACTTTTAAATTCATTAATCAACTTTACCCTTTAATTTTTTTCCAAATTACATTCATTATCCCAAACTCAAAAACAAATTTACAATAATTAACAAATTATTTCCATTATTAAGAAAAATTTTAGGTAGATTTAAATTCTAATCCTAGTATACACGAGTTTTTTTTTACTATACATAGTTTTTTTTTACTATACATGTATAAATTTGGTAGATTTAAATTCTAATCCTAGTATACACGAGTTTTTTTTTTACTATACATAGTTTTTTTTCCTTTAACATTAATAACTTTTTCGCCTTGCTTTTAAAGTGAGTGTGTGTATATATGAGGAGGGATTCTTAAACGCCATGTTAAACTACACAAATTCTTACATCGCTCATAATATCTTCACCAAATCTACCGTTGGATTAATCAAATTTATGTATACTGTTTCTGCATTGCTAAAGATCAGTTTATTCTTTTTCTTGAATTATTGTTGTTAGATTTAAGTTCTTTTATCTTAGTCATTGTCACAATTTGAACCTAAATCCAGAGGCATTGTTGGAATTAATGGCATTCACATTATAAACATTAGTCCCACATTGGCCAATTTGTGTAGAAACTTAACCCTTTATATTCCATTCTTCTCTGCACACTTGCAAATAAGTTATTGGGTTTTGGTAGTGAATTTGTTGGGCCCAAAACATAACACGCACGTCGCCGTTCCGGCGGTGCGGGGCGGATGCAGGGTGTACGGGTCCTCTTTTTGGAAGGCCACAGGCCGAACTTTTTTGTTTATTATCCACGTCTTTCTAATTAGCCGTTGCAAATTTATGGGCCTTTATTTCAGCAGTTTTCCTTTATCCCATGATGGCAATTGATTGACCATCAATTTCTGGTTGTTGTGTGTCTGAGCCTAGGGGCTATAATAGGCTGATTATTCTGTCTGGTTGAGACAAAGAAATTCGACTCCATTGTTTTTCTTCCTTTCTCTCTTCCATTTCCTTTGAAAGCGACCTAACTTTGTGAGAATCCAAGTTCTCTGCCTCGAGTGCACGAGTTAGAGAACTGTTGTACTAACATTGGGAGCAAGAACCGATTGGTATAGTTGCACCTCGACTATCCGGAAATCTTGCTTTTAAGGCAGTGGCTTTTTACCACGACACAACCATCCTCAACTTATTTTTCTAACAATTTTAAAACAAGATTGTGTCAATTCGATGACTCTCCTTTTCAACAAAGCCACACTACCTGATATTACCAAAATTGAGCCACTTGATGGAACGAACTACAAACGTTAGGCTCAGAAACTCACCATCTTTTTCGAACAATAGTAGGCTGACTTTGTCCTAACCATTGATCTCCCTGTTGTACCTGACCAAATCAGTGCAAAGGCTACACAAGTGCTGGTGCATTATAAAAAATATAACAAATGGGCACGTGGTCACTTGTTGAGCAATTTGTCCAATAATCTCTTCGAATTGTTCATGACTAAAAAATCATCTAAGTCGATATAGGAGATCTTGGAGAAAAAGTATGGAGCGGATGATGTTGGGAATCGGGAATATGTCATTGGCAAGTGGTTGCAGTTTCAAATGGTGGACGACAAACCAATAATGGAGCAAGTGCACGAGTATGAGAATCTGGTTGGAGATGTACTTAATGATGGAATGAAGATCTGTGAAATTTTACACTCGAATGTTCTGCTAGAAAAGTTTTCCCCTTCGTGGAGTGACTTTAGAAATCATCTCAAGCACAAAAAGAAGGATTTCAATTTGCAGGAACTGATCAGCCATATGAGAACAGAAGAGACAAATTGTCTCAAGCATAGGTATCAAAATGGTCTAAATTTTTCTAATGCTAATCTCGTTGAGTCTGTTGCTGGTTCTTCAAAGAACAGGTTCAAAAATCAGAAACAGGAAAAGCATCAAAGTTAGAACAACAAGCAGAAGGGAAACAATCATGCTCTAAAACCAAATAATGCTATCCAGAAAAACATAGAATTGTCATGCTGGTATTGCCAAAAACCAGGACACAAGGCTTACCACTGCAAGGCGCGAAAGAGAACATAAAACAACAATAACAACAATCCAAGGCAGCCACCATACTAGTCGCGTCCTCAAGCAAACTTGGCTAAAGATGAGGAACCAATTGCTGTTGTTGTTGAAGAAGTGAATCTAGCAAGCAACGTCACTGAATGGGTCCTCGACACTGGAGCAACGAGGCATATATACGCAAACAAAGAATTGTTCCAAGATTTTGAGAAAGCAACAGATGGTGATATTGTCTACATGGGCGACTCTGCTACTGCTGGAGTATGTGGTAAAGGAAAAATAATGCTCAAATTAACTTCTGCAAAGACTGTCGCTTTGAACAATGTGCTTTATGTTCCATCTATGCGTAGGAATTTAGTTTCTGGTGCACTGCTTAATCAGGCTGGTTTAAAAATTGTTTTAGAGGCTGATAAAATTGTGATAACCAAAAATGGTATTTTTGTGGGAAAGGGGTATCTAAATGGTGGGCTATTTGTAATCAACTCCTCTGATATTAATAATAATGTTTCCACTTCTGCTTATTTCGCTGAGTCTTCTGATCTTTGGCATAATAGATTACGACATTTGAATTTTGGTTCTATACAAAAATTGAGAAATATGGGTCTGTTGCCCACTTTATCTGAAAGGAAAAATACTAACTGTCAAATTTGTGTAGAGGCTAAATACTTTAAGAAATCGTTTAACTCAGTAACTACCAGACAAACCGAACTTTTAGAATTAGTGCACTCCGATTTGGCAGCTTTTAAAAGTTTGGTAAGTCGGGTGGAAAAAGAAATTTTATAACATTTGTAGACGATTTCTCAAGGTACACAAAAAACTACCTTTTAAGATCAAAAGATGAGGCTGAGTCAATGTTTTTGAAATATAAGGCAAAAGTGGAAAATCAGTTAAATCGGAAAATTAAGAGACTTGGAACTGATAGAGGAGGAGAATACTGTACAAATAGTCTTAGAGATTTTTGTGAGAAAAATGGTATTATACATGAATTCTCTGCCCCTTATACCCCTAAACAGAATGGCATTGCCGAAAGGAAAAATTGAACTTTGAAAAATATGATGAAAGCTATTTTGCTTTCCTCTGGTATGCCTGATAATTTCTAGGGTGAAGTTGTTTTAACTGCATGTTATGTTTTGAATAAAGTACATCATAGAGCTTTAGATAAAACACCCTATGAAATGTGGAAAGGTTTGGCACTTAATTTGAAATTTTTGAAAACTTGGGGTTGTTTAGCTAAACTTGGGCTACCCGACTTCAAAAGGACTAACATTGGTGCTAAAACCGTAGATGTTGTTTTTATTGGTTATCTGTTAATAGTGCTGCTTACAGATTTTTGTCTCTTAGTGATAATTCTGTCACAGAATCTAGGGATGCCAAATTCTTTGAAAGTATATTCCCTTATAAACAAAAATTGATTTCTCAACATGGTAGTTCTTCTCCTCATGATACTTTTGATGCATCTTTAGACTTGAGTGTATCTCCTGTTTTACATGCTTCTAGTTCAAATATTATTGATTGAAATGTTGTGATTGATGAACCTAGAAGGAGTAAAAGAAAAAGAACAGAAACTGGTTTCCGTCCTGATTTTATCATTGTTTTCTTAACTGAAAATTTTGATGTTGATATTCTGTCTGAAAAAATTGTTTTTGCATACATCTTAGAAAAAGATCCCAAAACTTATTATGAAGAAATAAAACTAGTAGACTCTAGTTTCTGGAAAGATGCCATAAAAAGCTAAATAGATTCTATTATGAGTAATCATACTTGGGAGTTGGTGGAGCAGCCTAAGGGTTGTAAACCCATTGGAAGCAAATGGATTTTTAAAAGAAAAATGAGACCTGATGGCTCCATATAAAAGTTCAAAACTAGAGTTCTCAAATTACAAGCGATTTCCTCTCAAGATACCCCACTTGATAGCCTCTAAGAGATACCCCACTCTTGTCTTGCAACCCTATTGAATCTCTAATCTAACCTCTTCTCTTGCTTGATGATACCCCACACCAAGTCGTCCAAATGCTTGATGAACACACCAAGGCTTCCACTTCAATTTGCTTGATGAAACAACAACACCAAGACTTCTTCTTGTTGTATTTGAGCTTGCCTTAATGCAATGATTACAACTCAATGAAAAACAATAACCCTATTGAATCTCCTTCAAGAACTATGAACTATTAGAACTTGAGATTCAAAAGCTTCTTGATCAAAGATATGAAAATAAGAACTTTGATATTTGTAAAAGTGAGAGAGAATGTTGAGAGAATAGTGTGGCTTTAATCTTTCTAAAATGATGTAAAAATGAATTTTCAGTTAATCACAATGATTATGGAAAGGTTTATATAGAACAACCAAAAGTTTAGAAAACTTAAATCTGATTTTGAAATGTGAAAATGCGTTTTCTAAAAATCTGTTCTGCAGTGGTTAATCGATTAAGCTTCAGGTTAATTGATTAAGACCTATAGCAGAATTCTGTTAATCGATTAAGCAAAAGTCTTAATCGATTAAGACCTATAAAAATTCATTTAAAAATTTGTTTTCTCAAATGTAAACCTTTTCTCTAAAAACTTTAAGCCACCTATTGATTTAGGTTAAGTGAAATACTCAAGCTATAGTATAATCATGCACTTGATAGAGATTCACTACCCTCTAATAACTCTACCCAAACTCTAAGACTCAAAACAAAAGATATAAAATATATACACATTGAAGTCCTTGAGCTTGCTCTCTTCATCATAGTTCTTTTGTTCTTTGACATTTGGTTGAGCTTGATCATGGTTGAGCTTCTTCAAAACATTGTCATTATCAAAACCATGCACTTGCACACTAGGTCTAACAAATTCTAGTGATATAAGTGTATCTCAATCTGAATATGCAAGAATTATTGGGAGTGTAATGTTGCTTATGAACTGTACTAGACTTGATATTGCATAAGTTGTTAGTAGATTGACTCGTTATACTCATAATCCTAGTGGAGATCATTGGATTTTCTTATGGCATCTTTTAAAATATTTAAAAGGAAATAGTGATTGGAGTTTGCATTTTACTAAGTTTCTTGCTATTTTAGAAGGATATTGTGATGCAAACTGGATATCTGACAATGATGAGGTGAGTTCCACCAGTGGTTTCGTTTTTACCTTAGGTGGAGGAGCTATATCTTGGAACTCAACTAAACAGACTTGTATAGCACGCTTAACTATGGAATCATAATTCATAGCTTTAGAGCTAGCAGGACAAGAAACTGAATGGCTTAAAAGTCTCATGACAGACATACCTTTGTGGGGGAGAGCTACACCAGTTTCACTGCATTGTGACTCTCAACCAGCGATTGGAGTTGCAAATAGTAACACTTACAATGGAAAGAAGAGACACGTTCATGTCAGACATGGTAGTGTTAGGCAGTTAATAGAAAATGGTGTAGTTACTCTTTGATTATGTAAAGAGTGAAAAGAATTTAGCTGATCCCTTAACCAAGGGACTACCCAGGAAAGTGGTCCTGGATTAGTTGAGGGGGATGGGCCTTAGGCCTTGAGAGGAGGAAAATGTAGTGGATACCCTTCTATTGGTCAAACGAAGCCACATGAGTATTATAGTGCATTGCATGCTTATCCCTGAGACTTATGGTAATGCTTGGTGTAATAAAAACATAGCCCTGGTTTTTGGGTGGTGCTTTGTCAGTTAGCATTTGATGTATCTATTAATAAAATTTGGAATATATGGTATATAGCCCATTAAATTGGGTGATGCTATAGAGACGCATTTGATGTACTTACTAAAGTTATTAAAGTTATATAGCCCTTAAATGGGTGGTGCTATAGAGACTTACTTGATATATCTGTATCAGTGAGTGAGAACTTGTATGAAAGACTTAGGCAATCTTTCAGAGACACTTATATGAAATCCAAGGTTTACTTTTGTCTTATAACAAAATATGTTGTTATAATTTGTTGTTTAAAAAATTACATCGCGGAATCTCACAATAAGTGTTTAAGGTTACTTGCGTGTTGTTGGAGTCTCAACTAATTAAATTCTATAAAGTCCAAGGGAACTTCACTTTATAGAATGTAGTTGTTTCCTCATATCACTACGTGTTAATTCAAATCCTATGGATATTAACACTTAAGCATAAAAAACCTAAGGTCTCTCTTCTTTTTCTTTTTTCTATGTGACAGCCATTAGTAGGGGATTCTTGGAATTAATGGCATTCACATTATAAACCTTAGTCCCACATTGGGTAATTTGTGTAAAACTTAACCCTTTATATTCCATTCTTCTCTACACACTGGCAAATAAGTTATTGGGTTTTGGTGGTGGATTTGTTGGGCCCAAAACACACACGCGCATGCCGCCGTTCGAGCGGGTGCATGGTGTATGGGTCCTCTTTTTGGAAGGCCACTGGCCAAACGTTTTTTTATCATCCATGTTTTTCAAACTAGCCATTGCAAAGCCATGATGGCAATTGATTGGCCATCAATTTCTGGCTGTTGTGTGTCTGAGCCTAGGGGCTATAATAGGCTGCTTATTTTGTCTAGTTGAGACACAGAAATTCGACCCCAATGTTTTTTCTTCCTTTCTCTCTTTGAAAGTGATGTAACTTTGTGAGAATCCAAGTTCTCTTCTTCGAGTGCAGGAGTTAGAGATCTGTTGTGCTAACCTTGGGAGCAAGAACCGGTTGGTATAGTTGCACCTTTGCTATCCGGAAATCTTGTTTTTAAGGCAGTGGCTTTTTATCACGACACAACCATCCTCAACTTATTTTTCTAACACATTCAAATTTATTTTTCTTATTCACACTATTGTTCTCTTTGTATGTCACAGTTAAAATGATCATGCCAGAAATAGATACATGAGTGATACGTAGACTACTCTACAATGAAGTCTTGATGTACTTTGTAATGAAATCTTTGCTATATATATATATATATATTAATTATTACTGGATTGATTATTATTGGATTATGGTTTTTTTGGGTGCATGAAAACTGAATAAATTTTTGGCCGAATTTATCAATTTCAGGTCTTGAGCATGCAAAGCGCCAAAACAGGATAACGAGTGCTGGTGCTAGCGGTAAAGTAGAGCAAAAAGGATATTAGAGATATTTTGTCTTATTTAAGTCTTGTATATGTAAACATAACTTACAAAAATTAGATGAGTTTTTGTCTTATGTATATGTTATAAATTTAGAGATGTATAATGGTACTAGTTTAGATTATTACCCGTGCGATGCGCACGGGAATGAACAAATATATTAGATCACATATCCCATCGTATATAATAAACATTTCAAACCAAAAAAAAATCAATAGACAAATTGAACTAAATTGCATAATTTTATTAATATGAGAATTGTTACTAATTAGATTGAATCAAACTTAAGTACTGGTTAAACTATAAGTTAGTTCATATTTGCAACGCTTTCTTATTTCAGATTATAAGTTGAGTAAATAGTTGTTTTATAAAAGTTGTATGGTCTTGAATTGTATATAAAATATGGCTCATAAAAATCTTTATAAGATTAAAACGGTTACCAACATAGTTTGTAAAATACTTGATAGTTGAGTTTATTTATCTTGGAACGAAAGAATGTGTTTCGAGATAACGGGTTGTAGTATACAAAAACATATATTATAAAGAAAGTATTGATATCTCGAATTCAATAAATACAACTCTTTTCGAAGTATTAAATGTAACACCATAGCTAATTCACTCGTAACTACCCATATATCAGATTAGAGTACTTAAAAAATTTCCTTTTTAATTACTTAAATTCTACAGTCAAACGGACGGAGTTTCCTTTGTTTTTAGGACTTTCCAATAATAATTTAATCCTGCACCTGATAAGCATCAAATATAATATATCATTTTCAAAAGCCAGCAGGGCTTGATATAAACAGGGCATCATAATGCCATAAGTATCCATCAGTCATCAGAGTAAAAAGCGGAAGAGTATATACAGGTTTTACATCACATATCCACCAAAACACCCCATATAACTAAGGGGCTGTCCTGGGCCCTACCAAAGCAACTATTTACATTTTTACAAACAAAAAATATCACATCATTATCATGATGAATGGGCCCAGGACATTTCCATGTCCTAAGATACTACAATCTACTCTCCCTGTAAGGGATAGTGCACCTGCTCGGGCGGGGGCTGTGCTAGCTCGATCTCAGAACCTGGAAAATGTTAAGGGAGTGAGCATTGCACATGAAACAGAATCGCAGTTTCCAGATAGACATAATAAATTCACTAGGCCAAGCACAAATATCCAAATATATCAAAGAACACATATTCTAAGCAACAATCATCAAGTCCATTTATAGTCATTCCATGAATCATATTTATTTCATATTTCCTCTTAACACATATTTACATAATATTTCCATAATCTTTGTTTCATTTTCTTTCTCATGTACCATTTATCTCTTTCTCATTCATTTCTCATTTCTCTTTCTCTTTTTATTTTTGCACCACTAGGAATTAGCACACCTGCTAGGCAATTCACCACCTGCTAGGGACTTTACACCTGTCAGGACTGAGACACCCATTAGGCATCACCCGTTAGGACAACGCAATTAATTATATATCCATTAACATTCCTTTCTCATAATTCAAATCCACATTTTATTATCTTTATCAGGTGGTTATGCAGTGTATTGATCCATTGGCGCACCGACGCCTAACGGGAATTTAGGACCTAATGGGCAATTCGCCTGACAGGCAATTAGGCCCTAGCAGACAATTCACCACCTAGCAGGGCACCTAGTGTGCCGGTGCATCCAAGGATCAACCACACTGCACTCCTTTTAATTCCTTTTAGTCTCACATTCAAAGTTTCCAATAATTATTCACATTTCATATTTTCCAACATCCAATAACACAATAAAATTCATAACACTTCCTGTCAACAATTATATCCATATACACATATTCAATTACTCACATTTAACGTCATATAGCAAATACCACAATTAAAATAGCACAACAACACTAAGTCTCATAGTCACATTTTAAGCATTATTTTTTACACTATATAATTTATTATTTCTATTCACATAACTATTATAGCTCACTACCTTAAGGTTCCTTATTAATTATCCTACACAAATAACTCCTAACAAACTATTATAACTAAATGGACACCCAATCCTATGTCAAGCTAATACCCACCCCCTTACCTCAAATGTAGTGAGACAAGTGTACTTTGTTCCTTTGCCCTAGTTTAGAACCTTGGAACTCTGAACCTCCTGAGCCTAGCCGGCCACCTCAATAAAGCTATAATCCAATGATGATAAACCGCCCTATTGAGAGTATTATACTTGGGTAGAGAGTTATCCTTGTCTTGCTCTTGATTATTGGACATAGGAGTAGTGGTTTTCCATGAGTATGTGTTGAATAAAACCTAAGAGAGAAGAGAGAGAGGGTGCACGTGGGATGAAGAGGGAGAGAAGGAAGACAACTTTAGCTCTTTTCTTGGCTTGATGGTGATGCTTTATTGATGTTGGTTGGGGATTCTATGGGCTGAGAATGATAAATGAAACCAAACCCTAAGAGAGAGAGAGAGTCGAGAACTTGAGGGAGAGAGACGAAGAAGGCAAGTGAGTTTGTTGATGGTTTTATGTTTTTATTTGTTATGTTGTTGCTTTTGTTGTAACCTGGTGCATGGCTTTTGGTTTTGTGGTTGTGAAGCGTGGCTTCTCGTGGAAGCCACTGAACATGTGGTCCACATCACTTTATTTTTTTTTAATTTTTTTCTCACAAGTAATCAATTACTTCAACAGAGTAATCGGTTACTCCTTTGATGCAACATTTCCTAGTACTTCCACCTGAGGCTCTGTAATCGATTACTCCTCCAAAGGTAATCGATTACTCTTTGATGCAACATTTTTAAGGCTTTACACTGAGACCTTGTAATCGATTACTCCAACAACAGTAATCGATTACCCTTTGCATTTTCTCATTTTTGCTAGTTTTCTAATTCTAAGGCTTTTCCTTGGATCTAAGACTACACCTAGGTTTGATTACTACTAAAAACCTTCCTCTATACTTAATAATCTTTCTTAAATACTTACTTAATTCCCTAATGCTCTTAAAATTAAATTGAGGATGTTACATTAAAATCCACAAAATTATATACCTTAATATCAGAGTAGGCGAAAATACTGGAAATAGTACCCTTGATTTGATGAACACCAAAAACATGTTCGATATATATAAATGTAAATACATCATCATCATCATCAAGGTCTAGAGTGGTACACGTAGAAACCTCATATACAAGTCCATAAAAACTAAAATATAAAGATACACCAACCCTCTGAAATCTCTCAAAAATATATACAATATAATATAACTCAAAATATAGAAATCTCAGAGATGGTCTGATGATCCTCTAAACAACAGCGATCCTCCAAACAGCCATGATCCTCCACCTAATCTCCTGCAGCTACTCCACCATCCCTCATCCCAGTCACCCATATCATGCATCGCCCGGTGGATCCCCAACTTCCCACTGACTCCCAATGGAGTGCTCGACTGGCTCGCCCTTGCTCTATGCCTCCTCGGGGTCCTCCTCGATCTCGTCCGACTGATTCGGTGCCCGACCACTAGGCACTGGGTCAGCAGATGAAGTCCCATGAATCGGACTCATCGGACTAGGAACAGGGGTGTCCTCACGTATAACTCGGGAAGCAGAGGGATGAGATCGGGTAGCTGCTCTAAAACGAAAACTGTGAAAACATCGAGCTGGTCGAGCTAGGGGTGGTCCGTGGTATATATAAAAAGGGGGCACATGCAGTGTATAGATAATAGGGATGCGGAACCTACGAGGATGGACACGAGCCAGAGGGTTCGGGTGATAGAGTGTCACCTCTACCTCCCCCTCAAAAGTGGCTTTGTGGTCCTCTTAGTACCACACTCCACTAAGGAGTGGGCGCAACTCGATGCAAGCTAGATAGCGAGCCATCACCTACATGGGCATAAGGGTAAGCAATACAGTTCACATTATCAAATAAGAATAATTACAGAAGTAAACATTCACATTTACCAAGTAATAAAATAATATGCATAAACATATCAGCAAACCATTATAATTAATTTCTTTGATTAATGTGGCATGATGCATGTTTACAATCTCTTAAATTCCTGAGATTCTCCATCTATCACTTTTGGACGTCCAACGAAACAACCCAAATATGCTCCTAGAGCACAATCATACGTTCTCATAACATATAGCGAAACTTTCTCGGAATGTGATACATAACGTCACTCCTCAGGTGAACGTCACGTCGCGAAGACGTAATAATCACATCAACAGTATCCCACAATACTGGCCACATTTCTCACTCATAAATGTGTCATCAAGCAAGTCGCAATCAATTTGGTACTCCCAGAGTACCCTTCTCATGTTCCACGAACATGACAAACGATAACTTATCACCATTCACCATGCATGAGTGAACATAAATCTTTTCATTAAAGATTAGTCATTAATCTCATTATATGCAACATGCAGTAAGTATAGTAGTGGGATATAACATTCTTTATGCATAATATAATTGATAACAAAATTATCAATTGCAGTATTGATCATCTCTTTGAAGTGTCATTGAATTTAATTAAAAGTGGTGAGATTAGAAATTGTGTTTCTCAACATAAAAATGTGTATCAGTATGCCCAAAATACTCGAGTCTTTTACCAAATACTCGAGTCTTTCATCCATTTTCTGAAAACGTGTATCAGACAGACCAAAACACTCGAGTGGTTCATAAAATACTCGAGTGGTTTATTAAAAATCTTATTTCAGATAACCCAAAAGACTCGAGTGGTTCATCAAATACTCGAGTTGTTTATCACCCAGAACACTCGAGTGGTTCATCAAATACTCGGGTATTGAACTGGAATCTGGTGATTCTGCATCATGAAATACTCAAGTCTTTTCCCAAATACTCGAATCTTTCTGACAGCAAAAACACTACAATTTGGGTTTTTTATACCATTTTCAATTCTAACCAATTTTAAATTAATTCAATGATCAACAGAACTTTGTTTGCACATTTTAAACATGTCTCAATACTGATATTACATCAATTCACAGAGAATCAAATCCATTCATCAATTATGCATAAAATTACATTTTGAGCAACTTAAGATACCAAAATCAATTTTACTCACGTTTTGCATGAAAATAGTGTTTATACAGCACACATGCAACATATTGCGCTTGCTCAAACTGAATTTGAAACATAGAAATGCCTCTATGCCATAATCCTATTTCAAACTAAGCCCATAAAGTCTCATTGTGACTTTGCACATTAAATTCAACAAATTAATCTTATTCTAGCGAATGTATAGCTTCACCCTTACCTCTAGGTCGTATTTGATCCAAAATTTGCAGAAAGAAAGGTTCCACCACTGAATCCCACTAAATCAATACATGCAGACAGAGTTGAACAAGGTACCAAGACTAGGGATTTTGACATGCAAAACCAAATTAACAATTGGGGAAAATGGTCGAGTTAGGTTCACTGCAACATATACTAAAGGTAGGAACAAATTTGAGAACAAGAAAGTTTGTGTGCTTACCAAAATCGAAGACCAAAGTAAGCTCCAAGAACCAGTTTTCAGTTTTGACAGCAAAAGACCTCAACTTTCTGTAACACCCCTAATTTTCGTCTCCCAAATAACCAATAAATTAATTATAACAATTACTTTATAATTGATTTATATTGGTTTTGAAGGTTTTAGTTTTTGTACATTATGTGTTTTTATATATAAAAATATGAGATATATTTTTATATGGTTATTTTGTACAAAAATGTGAATATTGTAATTTAGTCCTTGGGTTGGGACCTAATTGCAATATTAAAAAGGTTTTTGAAGAAAGAGTAATTAAATTATTAATTTTTGAATTTTATCAGTATGTAACCGGTTAAAAGGGCTCTGTAACCGGTTACACGATGAACTCAGAAAACTAGGTTAGTGCGTTTGATGAGTAATCAAGCCAAAACCCAGAAATCAGCCACAAATTCATCCTTCTCTTGGTGGGGTTGGACGTGTCAACATGCATGTTAGCCTGATTTCTCTATAAATAGCCCAATTGATCGAGATTTTGGCTCAATTGTTGATCTGAAGTGCTGATGCTCTGTTTAGGGTTCTGAGATTCTTCTATGAAATTCTCCTTCGTTTCTGAGAGTTAGAACATGAGTGATACACTGTTACAAAGCTTACATCAAGGGCTTTGTATTGATATAAGGTTTGTGAGTTGAGAGTTTCTGAGCTAGGAGAAATCGATTCATGAAGTTGGAGATTCAAAACTGTCACAGTTCTGTATTGGGTTTCTTGAACTGACTTTGAGCTTTGATTTTGGTAAGCTCAAGCCTTCTCTTGTTCTAGACTTTATTTCCTTTCAAAGTTCATGTTGCATGGTTTTGATAATGACCATTTTCCCTAATTTCCATGTCCATTTCATGTTCCAAATTCCTTGATCAATCTACCCTGTCAAAACGGTTCTGGTTTGAGGAGGAGCTTTGGGTGTTTGGTGTTCTACCTCAAATCTCTGCTCAAATATTGTTCAAGCACGAACCTCAGGTAAGGGGGAAGCTTACTATTTGCTAGAATGAGAATATAATATAGGATGAGTCACCAAGAGACTCAAAGGGCATAAGTTGAAATGGTTAAATGGCTTGGAGGCCAATTTGAGCTCAATTGTTGTTTTGAGCAATGTTATCTGGATGCATGCAAGCTATGTTGATGTTGATTTCATGGCTTAATTGGATATTATGTGAATTGATGCATTAAGTTGTGAAATATGTGCAATTATGTGCAATTTGAGTATCTAAATTGAATGCATGCAATATAGATAGGTTTATGTGGTTGAACACACTAGAATTAAGGTATGTGAACTCTATTTATGAATGAAATTGGTTAAATTTGAGTATGGTAGAAAATGGTGTGAAAAACCTCATTTTTCAGTGTATTTCTGCCTAATCTAACCGGTTAGTCGAAATCTGTAACCGGTTAGAGACTGTCAATTTTCAAAGAAAATGAATTTCTGAAATTTGCTAAATTTCCATACCATTTGTACTCAAGTTTAAGCTAAAATTTCATACAAAGACCAATCTAAAACTATGTGTTTGAGCACTATTTGGTTTAGATTGGAGGTGATGAGTTAATACCTTAATATCAAATGATAATTTCAAGAAGAAATTATGCACAAATGAAATGGGATTATGACTTAGATCTTTTGAATGATATTATGTGTTGAACATGAGGTATTCTGATATGCTAAGTCCTTGTGATTGGATTGAGTAGAGAATTCAAGAAAAGATTCATTGAAAATCAATGGTTTTATATTCAGGTCTGTAATTCTAACCGGTTAGGTGATAATGTAACCGGTTAGTACCTGAAACTTAAAAATAAAAGTTAAGTTTTTGAATAAGGATTACCAATGATTACAATCTCTCAATCCAGGTCTATGAGCATATGTTAAATTTAAATTCAAAGGTGAATTTTATGAGTAAAGCCATACCTCAAGATATCATTCAGAAGTTGTGTTTTCTAAGTCGTAATAATGGAATTAATGGAAAGACCAACCTTAGTAATTATGTATGCAATGCATGCATAGAGAAAGGTGATGAAATAGGTTGGCAAGGATTTTTTGTGATGTTCGGGGTACACGACCCTGTACTCTAGGAGTACTAAACTGATGCAACCTACTTGATGACACATTCTGGGAATGTGGCCATTGTCTGGGACATGGTCTCTTGGACACGTTCTGGGAACGTGATGCACACTCTAGGAGTGGTGCTTGATTTTATTCCAAGTATGGTTTGCGATACGTTTTGGGAACGTATGTGAGTGTTCTGGGAACACATTGGTATAATAATAGAATTAAAGATAAAAACCAACCTTAATGATTGTGCATTCATGCATATAGAATGGAAGATGGGTTGGTAGGAACGTTTATCATATTCTGGGAATATGAGGAGGGTACTCCGGGAGTACCAAATTATAACCTACTTGATGACACATTATAGATATGTGGCCAGTGTCTGGGACCTGGTTTTATACGTTCTGGGAACGTATGTTAGTGTTCTGGGAACACATTGATGTGCAACCTACTTGATGACACATTATAGATATGTGGCTAGTGTCCGGGACCTGGTTTTTATGCGTTCTAGGAACGTATGCGTTCTGGGAACGTGATGCACACTCTGGGAGTGATGCTTATTTATCCAAGTATGGTTTGCTACACGTTCTGGGAACGTGATGCACACTCTGGGAGTGATGCTTATTATCCAAGTATGGTTCGGCATTACGTTCTGGGAACGAATGTCAGTGTTCCGGGAACACAAGGATGTATTGGATGGACGTCCAAGATGGACTTTGTTAGAGGCCTCAGTTGTGGAAGGAAATCATGCATCATGCCACCTGCATTGAAAAAATTATGATTAACCGGGTGTGCTCATATGATTATGCATCATGGTTTGCTACATGTTGACTTGTGGATGTTAGTTTTATTCTCATTTGATTATGCGAATATGTATAGCTAACCCCCATGCTCTTATTAGGTGTTGATCGTGCATCTAGCTTGCACAAGAATCAGTAAGGGGAGATGTCCCTTATGTGCATGCAGAGTGTAGAAAATGTGGGTTGGGAACCCGTTGTGCAGATATCGAGGATCTGACCAGAAGGATGTTTGGACAAAGGACCAGTGACCAGCTCTATAACATTTCTATTTTTAATAGAATTTATATGATACATATTTTGGAAAGAGGTATCATAAGAGGAATTCAGTTTCATAATAATACTTATTTGTATTAACGGACTTGTTACACTTGATAAATTTTGGGAGTGTAATATGATGATTTTACTATGTTTCCGCAAACTCTGATTTTACTAGTCACCTTCATTATTAATCAAGTGTTTGTGAAAATAAATTTTCAAGGGAAGGGATAATTTCTTATTTTCAGATCTTTTTCCAACGATAACAAGTCCAAGTATTCTTAAACTTATTACTTTTATTATAAAGTAAGATGATATACAAGAAGTGTTACACTTTTATGGTATCAGAGCAATGGTCCTGACTCTTGGTCCTTGGGTGTGTGGTCCAATACGCTGGTCATCGAGATCTGCAATGTTTCCTGGGAAGTATGTTTTCATAAACTTCTAAACTAGAGCTAAGGTTATGGGTAATGGCTCTAGATAAGTAGCTTATTCTGCTATTAAAAAGTGTTCTATGTAGTCTAAGTAGAAGTATGATAGTCGTATGCTTCTCTTTAGACATGTGGTAACCCTAAAACCATAGTGTTGGTTTATTCCGTTCTCATAGAACCAGTGATAAGGAAATCTTAAAGGAGTTGTAGTTAAGTCCTTGACTCTGGGGAGGAGTATTTACCCTCACTAGTGTTAAAGTTAATCAACTTCTCCGGTCGAGTGCAAGGCAGTCATCTTCTTAAGGATTAATCTGGTTGAGTTCGTTAAACTCTAAAGCTATTCCTTCATTTGTTCCTTATGGATAAGGGTATTGATCAAAGTTGCTCTATGCCTTATCCAATCTGCTATCTCAAATCAGAGGATCTTACAAATCTCCTTGTAGTTGTTTCCAAGGTACGTCTGGATCGTTCTATTAAGGTATTAGACTCTGTCTAACTACCTGTGTCATGATTATATTTGATCTTAAGCACGGATTCGGAGCCGGGGAATCAAGTGATCATGATTAATGACGATAGAACAACCCTATATTAGGATTTCCAAGCTTCGAATCTGGAATCCAATGGACCCATGTGTCTGCTTCTGGGCAGCAGTGAAGGAAATAGGGGGTTAAAGAAATCTGGGTTTCAAGAAAGGATGTTAGGTTCACCCTTGAGCAAAGAGATAGAGTTTGGAATCAAGTTAATTCTTGAAGCTGATTCTCTCTCTGCTACCCTTACGATATGGTATCATCGGGAATGGTCAAATGAGAGAAACACGTAGAGAAGTTGCTAAAAGAATTGGTTGGACCAGGTTAAAGGAGTCTAAGTGTTTTCTAAGATTGATTGGCGGTTGGATTAACCCCAAATCAGGATTTGGGGCAGGGATACACTTAAGACTGCATTTTGATCTCGATACGGACATTATGAGTAGAAAATAATGTCGTTCGGATTGACTAATGCACCTGTTCTTTTATGGATTAATCAAAAGTTAAAATTAAGAAGTTACTCCAATCGGAGAAGATAGAGAAGAAGAGTTGAATATGGGACAAAGGCGATGGATGGAGTTTCTAAAAGATTATGACTTTGAGCTCCATTATCATCCTGACAAAGCAAACGTAGTTGCAAGCATTTTGAGCGGAAAGGCTATTCATATGAGCTCAATAATGGCCAAGGAGGTTGTTTTGGTCGAGAAGTTCAGAGACCTAAGACTGGTAATGCAAGTTGAACCATCTAGCATTAAACTGGGAATGCTGCAAATCCTCAACAAATTCTTGAATTGGATTCGTGAATTACAACCAGAAAATGAGGAGTTGAAAGAAACGAATGAGATTTAATCTTTGGAATTAAAGTCAGGGATTTATGAAGTGTTGTCTGGAACAACTTAGTTGAGGAATCCAAAGGCATGAACTTCAAGAATAGATTATGTTCGAACCCAAGCCAGCTATCAACTATCAAGGAATAAGGAATTTCTTGGTGTTGGTAAGCATGTATGAGGACTATGGGAAAGCACATGAATTTCATGCGAGAAATGTCTGAGTTCAAAATAAGAGAAAGATTGATGAAATAAAGGCCCAACTGGAGAAAGAGGAAAAAGTAAATGGGAGAATATCAACCATGGAAATATCAAGGTTAAGGAATCCTTGATTGAAGAAAAGTGACTAAGGAGGAAATAGGGAAGGGAACATTTATCCATCTCAAGGTAATAATGTGAGGCACATCACTTGGAGTTTAGTTGTGATGTACCTAAGGGAATAGTAAATTCCGATTGTAGGAAGCTGGAGTATTATTCGCCGAATTGTCTTGAAAGAAAAGGTGAGAAAGGATTGGACAGCAAGCGAATCCAGCATGAAAAGAATTCACCGACCGAGATGAGAGTTGAGTGTCATCCTGACGTAGACAACCCAAGCCTGTCTCTTCCTTTGATCTGAGTTAACGTAGTTAAATGTTTTCGATTACGTTAATCTAATCGTTTGAGAATGATGAGCATTTTATTTCCCATTATTCCTTGCATTATTTTACTCCTATTATTGATACTTGTTGCCCATTTGACATTGATTAGCTTGATTTATTGATTTAGAGTTTATTGGACTAATATTCCGAATATGGTTTAATTTGGAATTATTTAGCCTAATTAATTCTATTTCTATTTTCAGGTAATATTTGGCACAAGGACACTTTGGGAAGTTTGGAAATGAAGATTGAAGTATTGAAGTGAAGATTGTAATTTGCATTTAGGTCCCTTTTTAATTGTAATGTTCAGAATAGTGTTTCTTAGGATTTGGGCCCATGTTTTAGGCCCATTTTGTGTCTAAAGAGGGGAAATTCGTGTAACCCCTAAGACACACTCCCATTTCAGATTTCTCACTCTCTCTCTAGGTTAGAACTTCTCTCTTGGCTCTCCCAAGTGGTGGTGGCTGCTAGGGTTTTGTTCTTCCCCATTTCTACTCGTTTTTCTTCATTTATGGCCATGGAAGGCTAGACTTCAAGGGTTAATCCCTTTGGTATTGTATTATCTACTCTTGAGCTCTTGTTATTAATGCAATTTCGTTTTCTCTTCTCTGTTTTCATGTTTATCGATGTGTAGTGGTTTGCTTAATTCCATTTCGTAGAGATAATACATGAATATAAATGCTTAATTTGTATTAACTCGTAAAAACTCCAATTCTGGTTTCTGATGCTTAATTAGAAGTTAGGGTTTGGAGTGATAACTGAATTTTCGCTTAGTATTTGGTTATCACGAGTTGGACAGAGGAGAGGAGAGGAATCGATCTTTAGTGAGCTAGGATTGAGTAGTGTACGTAACCAAAGGGGTTTGCCCGCTTTTGTTTCTGATTTTCTTAGTTTTTATATTCTGTTTGTGTTTTGTTCTTCACATTTGTCACACACAAAAACCCCCCCATTTTACTGCACACTACGTGTTTGATACTTTGCCTAGACCGATATTCGCTGGGAAACGACCTAGGATCACCTTCCTAGTACTACAGAATAAACACCTTTTATTTTGATCGGGTACGGCCTCGATCAAAATTTGGCGCCGTTGCCGGGGACTATCGGTTCTTGCCAAAGATCATACAGTAGTTAATTAGATTAGTTAGTGTAGTTAGTGTGTGAATAAGCATTCTGATAACTGATTGAAAGTTGCCATGTTTGCTGATTTGCTGTTCTGCACAACTGATGCTATTCTAGTGATTCTGTGAGTGCCATTCAACATAGCTGCGGGTGGAATTTTTGCACGAAAATTGGTATCCACACTTGTTTCATCATATATTAGTGTTTTGATGCATCACAGACACTCAGATATGCACTGGTTGTGAGTTCCAGAAAAATTTTCCAAGTTTCAGCAGCACTTACTATAAATAGGCATAACTTTTGATCAGTAACTCGGAATTTGACGAATTTTATATCAAATCGAAGGGAATTTTCTGAATAATCTGATTTTTCTCACTTCGTCAGAAAACCCCTTCGTTTGGATCCTGAAAAAGCCTGTTTACTATTTCTTTTTTATTTTACAAGTTCTATTTTCTTAGTTTTTGGTCACTGTTTTAATTCTTTGACTTGGTTCCCTTTTGAATTTTGTCCTCAAACTTTCTGTGATATGTTTTCATGATTTTAGGGTGCTGAAAAAAATAAAGAAAAAAATTTTAAAAAATAATAAATTTTGTTGCCGATTTTGGTCATGCATATCTGTTACAGTATGCTATGGTTGATGCTGTTCTGTTCAGTACATGACTAGGGGCAACCCAAGTTATTTGCATCCTTATAACCCTGAAATTGATAGAACTTATCACAGATTAGTTAGACAAAATAGGAATCAGTCATTAGGTAGTGAGTCAGAGTCATCTTATAGTCCATCTAATTCTGATTCTGTTTCTATTTCTTCTATTCCTTCTACTTTTATTCAATCTGATTCTATACATTGTGATAACATGGCTCAACCCCCACCAAGGGAAAGGACACTTAGGGAGCTGGCTGCACCTGACTTCACTATTGAAGACTCGTGTATCCGGTATCCTGATGAGGATGTTCCTTTTGAGCTTAGAACAGGACTAATCCATTTGTTGCCCAAGTTTCATGGTCTTGCAGGTGAGGATCCTCATAAGCATCTCAAGAAATTCCATATAGTGTGCACCACAATGAAACCACATGATGTGCAAGAGGATCATGTCTGTCTCAGAGCATTTCCACATTCCTTAGAGGGTCTAGCACAAGATTGGTTATCTGACTTGGCCCCTGGTTCCATCACAAGCTGGGATGACTTGAAGAGGGCATTTCTGGAAAAATTCTTCCCTGCAAATAGGACCACTGCAATCAGAAAGGAAATTTCTGGTATCAGGCAACAACATGGAGAGAGTCTCTATGATTATTGGGAGAGATTCAAGAGGTTGTGTGCTTCCTGCCCTCACCATCAGATCTCAGAGCAGCTTCTCATCCAGTACTTTTATGAAGGTCTCAACTTCATGGAAAGAAACATGGTAGATGCTGCAAGTGGTGGTACATTGGGAGATATGACACCCTTACAAGCCAGGAGCAAAATTGAGAAGATGGCTTCCAATTGTCAACAATTCCATGCAAGAAGCAACAGTGATGCAATAGTTGTGAGGGATGTAAATGATGTTGGTGCAGACTCGGGCAAGGTTGAGAAGCTTGAGCAGAAAATTGATTCTCTCACAACATTGGTCACACAATTGGCTGTCAATCAGAAAAAGATGATACTTCCTGCTAGAGTGTGTGGCATATGCACATCCATTGAGCACCACACAGATGCATGCCCTTCCCTTCAGCAGCAACAGCCGATGACAAGTGGTGACCAACCCGAGGCCTATGCAGCAAACATATACAACAATAGAGGCCCACAACAACATAATCATGACCTCTCTTCCAATAGATACAACCCTGGATGGAGGAACCATCCCAATCTGAAGTGGTCTGATCAACAACAACAACCTCCTCCTAATGTTCCATTTCAGAACACCGCTGGACCGAGTAGACCACCATATGTACCTCCTCCAATCCAGCAGCAAAGGCAACAACAACAGCAGCAAGTGGTTCATCCTGCACCATCAGCCCCTCCATCCAACCAACCTACCTTGGAGGAGTTGGTGAGGCAAATGACCATGCAAAACCTCCAATTTCAACAAGAGACTAGAGCATCCATTCAGAGACAAGAGGCATCCATTCAGACTTTGACAAATCAGATGGGTCAAATGGCAACTTCTCTCAACAACTTGCAATCTCAAAATTCTGACAAGTTGCCATCCCAAACTGTGATCAACCCTCAGAATCAGAATGTGAGTGCCATCAACCTGAGGTCGGGAAAGCAGATTGTCACACCCACACCACAACCTCACCTCAACAATGATGCTCTAGCTTCCTCTAAAGGGAAGAGCCAAGTGGTAGATGAAGGTGAGCATGCTAGCACCAACGAGAATCATCCAACTCAACCCTCCTCGACTTCAACCACAAGCCCTGCTGTTGTCCTACAACCTCCTCCTGTTCCTCTTCCATTCCCACCAAGAGTGCCTCAAAACAAAAGGGTGGAAGAGGTGGACAAGGACATTCTTGACACATTCAGGAAGGTGGAAGTCAACATACCCCTTCTTGATGCAATAAAACAGATTCCAAGGTATGCGAAGTTCCTTAAGGAGTTGTGCACTCATAAGAGAAGACTCAAGGGCAATGAGAGGATAAGCATGGGAAGGAATGTCTCCGCTCTCATAGGTAAACCTATCCCTCACATTCCTGAAAAATGTAAGGATCCTGGAACTTTCTCTATACCTTGCATCATAGGCAATGTTAAGTTTGAAAATGCTATGCTAGATTTAGGAGCATCAATAAATGTCATGCCTATGTCTGTTTTTACGTCTCTTTCTCTTGGACCTCTTCAACCTACGGGTGTGGTGATTCAATTGGCAAATAGAAGTACTGCCCACCCCGCAGGTTTGATAGAGGATGTCTTGGTTCGGGTTGAAGAGTTGATCTTCCCTGCTGATTTTTACATACTTGATATGGAAGATGACTCTCCCCGTAATGCTGTTCCTATTATTTTGGGGAGGCCATTTTTGAAAACAGCCCGAACCAAGATAGATGTGCATTCAGGTTCACTTTCCATGGAGTTTGATGGCAGTGTGATCCGATTTGACATTTTCCATGCTATGAAACATTTTCCTGAGGATCACTCTGTTTTCCATGTGGACTTGCTTGATGATTTGATAGATGAGCATATGCTTGACTTTTTGCATCATGATTTTGAATTGCCATCTTTCACTGATTCATTTACTTGTCCATCATGCACTAACTCTGGATGGTGCACCGCATGCACTGAAATAGCCCAGTTTTTAGACTCTGCTACTGCATCTGATGATTCATATGTTATAGATTCAGATTATGCTAACCCTAACCCCATATCTGTTATGCATGAGTCTGATTTACTTGTTCAGGTGCAGGCAGCAGAATCCATTTCTGCTGTCCCTTTAGTTCCATCTATTATGCAGGCACCCTCATTGGACCTGAAGCCCCTCCCTCCTCATCTCAAATATGCTTACTTGGAGGATGAGCAGAAACTCCCAGTGATCATCTCTACCTCACTTTCTGTTGATCAAGAGGAGAAACTGCTGGATGTGATAAGAAAGAACAAGAGGGCAATTGGATGGACTTTAGCGGATATTCCTGGAATTAGCCCCTCCATGTGCATGCACCGCATTTTGTTGGAGGATGGGGCTAAACCAGTGAGACAACCCCAAAGACGATTGAACCCCCAGATTCTTGATGTGGTTAAGAAAGAGGTCACCAAGCTGCTCCAAGCGGGTATCATCTACCCAATTTCAGATAGCACTTGGGTGAGCCCGGTGCAAGTTGTCCCCAAGAAGTCTGGTGTCACAGTTGTCAAAAATGAGAAGGATGAGCTGATTCCCACTAGAGTGCAGAACAGTTGGAGAGTCTGCATTGATTACAGAAAGCTCAACCAGGCGACTCGCAAGGATCATTTCCCTCTCCCCTTCATTGATCAGATGTTGGAGCGCCTGGCAGGTAAATCTCATTATTGCTTCTTAGATGGATTCTCTGGTTATTTTCAAATTTGTATTGCACCAGAGGACCAACATAAGACCACATTTACCTGTCCTTTTGGCACATTTGCATATAGAAAGATGCCTTTTGGCCTATGCAATGCTCCTGCCACATTTCAAAGATGTATGATGAGTATTTTCGCTGACTTGCTCGAGCATTGCATAGAGGTCTTCATGGATGATTTTAGTGTTTATGGCTCCTCATTTGATGCATGTCTTGATAATTTGACTAAGGTGCTTAACAGGTGCATTGAGACTAACCTTGTCTTGAATTTTGAAAAATGCCACTTCATGGTAGAACAAGGCATAGTCTTAGGGCACATTGTTTCGCACAAGGGCATAGAAGTTGACCCTGCTAAGCTGCATGTAATATCACATTTGCCTTACCCCTCTTGCGTGCGAGAGGTGCGTTCTTTTCTTGGTCATGCAGGTTTCTATCGCAGGTTTATTCAGAACTTTAGCAACATTGCCCTTCCTCTTTCCAAGTTGCTTCAAAAGGATGCCCCATGGGAATTTGGAGACCAATGCAAGAGGGCATTTGATGAATTGAAGAAAGCACTAACCACCACTCCCATCATCCAACCACCTGATTGGACCCTCCCATTTGAGCTCATGACTGATGCTTCAAATTATGCTTTGGGAGCAGTTCTCTCCCAAAGGGTTGGTAAGCTGTCGCATGTGATTTATTATGCTTCTAGGACTTTAGATGCAGCACAGGTTAATTACACAACAACTGAAAAAGAACTTTTGGCTATTGTTTTTGCACTTGACAAATTTAGATCATATTTGCTTGGTTCTAAGGTTGTAGTGTACACTGATCATGCTGCTCTGAAGTATCTTTTGAAAAAGACAGATTCCAAACCTAGGTTGATTAGGTGGATGTTGCTCCTCCAGGAGTTTGATCTTGAGATTCAGGATCGGAGTGGTGCGCATAACCTTGTCGCAGACCACTTGAGCAGGATAGAGAGAGAGGAGGATGCATTTCCTATCCGGGATGACTTCCCGGATGAGCAGCTTTTATCTTTACATGTTTCCCATCCCCTTCCCCAAACTCCTTGGTTTGCAGACATTGTTAATTATCTCGTTGCTTCTGTTTTTCCTGCCTTGGCATCCAAAGCTCAAAGAGACAAATTAAAGAGCGATGCCAAGCATTATGTATGGGATGACCCCTATTTATGGCGTTTTTGCAGTGATCAGGTCATTCGCAGGTGCATTCCAGACCAGGAGATCCAATCGGTTCTCCAATTTTGCCATGCTTCACCAGTGGGAGGCCACCTTGGTACTCAAAGGACAGCACGAAAGGTGCTGGATTCTGGATTTTATTGGCCTACCATTTTCAAGGATGCGAGCAACATCTGCAGCTCGTGTGAGCAGTGTCAAAGAGCAGGAGGCGCCCTATCTTAGAGGCAACAGATGCCGCAACAACCTATGTTGTTTTGTGAGGTGTTTGACGTCTGGGGTATAGATTTCATGGGCCCCTTTCCTGTTTCTTTTGGTTTTTATTATATCTTACTTGCTGTGGATTACGTATCCAAATGGGTGGAAGCTAAGGCCACCAGGACTAATGATGCTCAGGTTGTTGTAGATTTTGTCAGGTCTAATATCCTTTGCAGGTTTGGCATACCTAGAGCCATAGTCAGTGACCAAGGCACACACTTCTGCAATAGATCCATGCAAGCTTTGCTCAAGAAGTATGGGGTTGTGCACAAAGTCTCTACACCCTATCACCCCCAAACCAACGGGCAAGCGGAGATTTCAAATAGAGAGATCAAGCGGATTTTGGAGAAGATGGTGAAGCCTAATAGAAAGGATTGGAGCACACGATTGGAGGATGCTCTGTGGGCCCATCGGACCGCTTACAAGGCACCCATAGGGATGTCACCCTATCGGGTTGTCTTTGGTAAGGCGTGCCACCTGCCTGTGGAGATAGAGCACCGTGCATATTGGGCTGTGAAGCAATGTAACTTAGCTCTTGATCAAGCGGGTGAGGAGAGGAAGCTGCAGTTGAGTGAGCTAGATGAGATCCGCTTGGAGGCCTATGAGAACTCCAAATTCTACAAAGAGAAGACCAAGAAGCTTCATGATAACTCCATTTCCAGAAAGGAGTTCTTGGTTGGTCAAAAAGTTTTGCTCTACAACTCTAGGCTTGGACTCATGAGTGGAAAGCTCCGCTCTAAATGGATTGGACCGTTTGTAGTCACCCAAGTGTTTCCTTATGGCACTGTGGAGATCAAGAGTGAGTCCACGAACAAGAGCTTCAAAGTCAATGGCCACCGACTCAAGCCTTTCCTAACCACCCCTTCTTTGGATGATGCACCTGTAGAGGAGGCCTCATTGGTCGACCCCACTTTTCAACAACCATGACTTAGGGAGTCTCCTTTTCTCCTTCCTTACTCTTTTTATTACACTTGTCTATATCTGTCTGATTCTGCTATTTGTGTTCCATTGAGGACAATGTGTGATTTAAGTGTGGGGGGAGAGTAGTTTAGGTTGCATATTTTGCTTTGATTTTTTTTTTAGGTTTTGCTTAGTTTTGGGCATTTTCTTGCATGTTTTTTGCTTCATTTTAGTAGAGTTTTGGTATCTCGTGTCTGAATTCATGCATTTCTGTGTGAAAGTTGCTTTTGATAATTAAGAGGTGGTAACACTGTGATAGAATTGTCCCTTTTGTGAGGATTTGAGCCTTAATTGTGGGTGGATTGCTATATATGCCACCTAATTTTCTGTCATGTGTGATTGCACTCTGGATTACTTGCACTCTAGAACTTGACTTGACTCTTGTTGATACTTGATTGCTCATGCACATTTTGAAATGATTTAGGCACTTTCTTTCTTGAATAAGCTACTAGCCATATGAGCCTACCTTGAATGAATGTATCCTTTGCTAGCCCCTTTGAGCCTTTTTATCCCTTTCCTTGTTCTTTAGCTCATTACAAGCCTATGACTGAAAAACCATGATTGTCCTAACCTTAGGGAATTTTGGAGCTTTGGAATTGTTTTGGGAATGGGTATTAGGTAAGAAGTGTGCTTTATGCTTTAATTGGTTGAGTTCTTGGTTTTGCCTCATTGGTTGTTATAGTTATGGCTTCATCTTCATGCCATTTGTGTTGTTTCTTCTTTTCTTTTTGTATATCTCTCAAAAACAAAAAAAAAAAAATAGAAGACAAAAATACAAAAAAAAAAATGCAAAAATAAAAAGAAAAAAAAAAGAAGAGGAAAAAAAAAAGTGAATAAAAGGTTGTTGAGGCAAAGAGGATTGGAATTAGTGGTAGTTGATTTTGGGGTGGATTTTGCTTACTTTTTACTTATTCCCCATTGCTCCTCTATTCCTTTGGTTTTAGCTACATTCCCATATTTTTATCCTACCTTGTCCTTGGCCCCATTACAACCCTTAAAAGACCTTTTGATCATTTTGTGCATGTGTGTTGATGGTTGATGTTAGAGGCTTGTCAAGCTTATGGTTGTGTTTGTTTTTCATGATGTGCCTTGAGTGTAAATAATGATTAACCCCAAACACTTGAGTGTAAACACTTTTGAGTGATCCTTGTGAGTTTCTATCATCTTTGTGACTATCCTCTTGATGTCATTGGTTTCTTTGCATACTTGAAGTAATTGGATGATGTTCGCGGATGCTTTGACTCTTTGATCCTTAACCATTTTGTGTGCTTGAGTTTGCCCATTTCTTTGCATTTCCTAGAATTCATTGTGAAGTATGTAATCTCTTAGGTTTGCATTTCTTAGTTGTAGTCATCTTGTTGCATGATTCACTTTGGTGCATATTGATCTTCATAGTCCTATCTTTTGGTTTTGCCCAGGAGTGCAAAAGGATAAATGTGGGGGTATTTGATGAGCATTTTATTTCCCATTATTCCTTGCATTATTTTACTCCTATTATTGATACTTGTTGCCCATTTGACATTGATTAGCTTGATTTATTGATTTAGAGTTTATTGGACTAATATTCCGAATATGGTTTAATTTGGAATTATTTAGCCTAATTAATTCTATTTCTATTTTCAGGTAATATTTGGCACAAGGACACTTTGGGAAGTTTGGAAATGAAGATTGAAGTATTGAAGTGAAGATTGTAATTTGCATTTAGGTCCCTTTTTAATTGTAATGTTCAGAATAGTGTTTCTTAGGATTTGGGCCCATGTTTTAGGCCCATTTTGTGTCTAAAGAGGGGAAATTCGTGTAACCCCTAAGACACACTCCCATTTCAGATTTCTCACTCTCTCTCTAGGTTAGAACTTCTCTCTTGGCTCTCCCAAGTGGTGGTGGCTGCTAGGGTTTTGTTCTTCCCCATTTCTACTCGTTTTTCTTCATTTATGGCCATGGAAGGCTAGACTTCAAGGGTTAATCCCTTTGGTATTGTATTATCTACTCTTGAGCTCTTGTTATTAATGCAATTTCGTTTTCTCTTCTCTGTTTTCATGTTTATCGATGTGTAGTGGTTTGCTTAATTCCATTTCGTAGAGATAATACATGAATATAAATGCTTAATTTGTATTAACTCGTAAAAACTCCAATTCTGGTTTCTGATGCTTAATTAGAAGTTAGGGTTTGGAGTGATAACTGAATTTTCGCTTAGTATTTGGTTATCACGAGTTGGACAGAGGAGAGGAGAGGAATCGATCTTTAGTGAGCTAGGATTGAGTAGTGTACGTAACCAAAGGGGTTTGCCCGCTTTTGTTTCTGATTTTCTTAGTTTTTATATTCTGTTTGTGTTTTGTTCTTCACATTTGTCACACACAAAAACCCCCCCATTTTACTGCACACTACGTGTTTGATACTTTGCCTAGACCGATATTCGCTGGGAAACGACCTAGGATCACCTTCCTAGTACTACAGAATAAACACCTTTTATTTTGATCGGGTACGGCCTCGATCAGAGAATATCAATATCCTGTTGGAAGTCCAACTTCAATCTTTCTGTGATCAAAACCTTTATCACAGTTGGATGTGATAAATCGCTGTGGACACTACAGAAATAGAAAGATCAGTTATGGCTAGAGAGATTAACAACCACCGGGATAGGACAAATCTTTGTCTCCCCAACGGAAATGTCTCTAGAACTTGACTATCTAACTAAGTCTGATAGTGATAATTACCCTATCTTTAAGTTCATCTAACTTAAAGACCTGTCGTATGGTCTTTCTTGCGAAATATTATATCTGAAAGGAATGATTTTGTTACTAATGGTTTGAATATTAGGACTGATCACCCTAATGTCTCAAATTATTAAGGAATAAAGTCATACAAATGTTTCTTGGAACGTGTTCGAGAGATCAGAGTGCACAGCCCAAAAAGTTTTTCCAAAAAGTTTATTGGAAAATGTATTATTCAAAAGAGTATTCCTTTTAAAAAGAAATTCTTTCACATAAGAGTTTTTATGCAAAGAATCCTTATTTAGTTTGAAAAGTCTTTTCCTAAAAGATTTGATTAGAAATGTTTCGAAATAAAATAACTATATCGAAACTCTTTTAAGTGGGGGAGGACCCCAAAGAACAAATTTTTGGAAGCTAGATGAAGTTTTCTAGTATAAAAACACTTTGGAAAAGTGGAAAATTTCAGAAGATGAATTTCGGGGACGAAATTCCTTTTAAGTGGGGGAGTAGTGTAACACCCCTAATTTTCGTCTCCCAAATAACCAAGAAATTAATTATAACAATTACTTTATAATTGATTTATATTGGTTTTGAAGGTTTTAGTTTTTGTACATTATGTGTTTTTATATATAAAAATATGAGATATATTTTTATATGGTTATTTTGTACAAAAATGTGAATATTGTAATTTAGTCCTTGGGTTGGGACCTAATTGCAATATTAAAAAGGTTTTTGAAGAAAGAGTAATTAAATTATTAATTTTTGAATTTTATCAGTATGTAACCGGTTAGAAGGGCTGTGTAACCGGTTACACGATGAACTCAGAAAACTGGGTTAGTGCGTTTGATGAGTAATCAAGCCAAAACCCAGAAATCTGCCACGAATTCATCCTTCTCTTGGTGGGGTAGGACGTGTCAACATGCATGTTAGCCTGATTTCTCTATAAATAGCCCAATTGATCGAGATTTTGGCTCATTTGTTGATCTGAAGTGCTGATGCTCTGTTTAGGGTTCTGAGATTCGTCTCTGAAATTCTCCTTCGTTTCTGAGAGTTAGAACATGAGTGATACACTGTTACAAAGCTTACATCAAGGGCTTTGTATTGATATAAGGTTTGTGAGTTGAGAGTTTCTGAGCTAGGAGAAATCGATTCATGAAGTTGGAGATTCAAAACTGTCACAGTTCTGTATTGGGTTTCTGGAACTGACTTTGAGCTTTGATTTTGGTAAGCTCAAGCCTTCTCTTGTTCTAGACTTGATTTCCTTTCAAAGTTCATGTTGCATGGTTTTGATAATGACCATTTTCCCTAATTTCCATGTCCATTTCATATTCCAAATTCCTTGATCAATATACCCTGTCAAAACGGTTCTGGTTTGAGGAGGAGATTTGGGTGTTTGGTGTTCTACCTCAAATCTCTGCTCAAATCTTGTTCAAGCACGAACCTCAGGTAAGGGGGAAGTTTACTATTTGCTAGAATGAGAATAAATTGTGGTAGAATATAGGATGAGTCACCAAGAGACTCAAAGGGCATAAGTTGAAATGGTTAAATGGCTTGGAGGCCAATTTGAGCTCAATTGTTGTTTTGAGCAATGTTATCTGGATGCATGCAAGCTATGTTGGTGTTGATTTCATGGCTTAATTGGATATTAAGTGAATTGATGCATTAAGTTGTGAAATATGTGCAATTATGTGCAATTTGAGTATCTAAATTGAATGCATGCAATATAGATAGGTTTATGTGGTTGAACACACTAGAATTAAGGTATGTGAACTCTATTTATGAATGAAATTGGTTAAATTTGAGTATGGTAGAAAATGGTGTGAAAAACCTCATTTTTCAGTGTATTTCTGCCTAATCTAACCGGTTAGTCGAAATCTGTAACCGGTTAGAGACTGTCAATTTTCAAAGAAAATGAATTTCTGAAATTTGCTAAATGTCCATACCATTTGTACTCAAGTTTAAGCTAAAATTTCATACAAAGACCAATCTAAAACTATGTGTTTGAGCACTGTTTGGTTTAGATTGGAGGTGATGAGTTAATACCTTAATATCAAATGATAATTTCAAGAAGAAATTATGCACAAATGAAATGGGATTATGACTTAGATCTTTTGAATGATATTATGTGTTGAACTTGAGGTATTCTGATATGCTAAGGCCTTGTGATTGGATTGAGTAGAGAATTCAAGAAAAGATTCATTGAAAATCAATGGTTTTATATTCAGGTCTGTAATTCTAACCGGTTATGTGATAATGTAACCGGTTAGTACCTGAAACTTAAAAATAAAAGTTAAGTTTTTGAATAAGGATTACCAATGATTACAATCTCTCAATCCAGGTCTATGAGCATAGGTTAAATTTAAATTCAAAGGTGAATTTTATGAGTAAAGCCATACCTCAAGATATCATTCAGAAGTTGTGTTTTCTAAGTCGTAATAATGGAATTAATGGAAAGACCAACCTTAGTAATTATGTATGCAATGCATGCATAGAGAAAGGTGATGAAATAGGTTGGTAAGGATTGTTTGTGATGTTCGGGGTACACGACCCTGTACTCTAGGAGTACTAAACTGATGCAACCTACTTGATGACACATTCTGGGAATGTGGCCATTGTCTGGGACATGGTTTCTTGGACACGTTCTGGGAACGTGATGCACACTCTGGGAGTGGTGCTTGATTTTATTCCAAGTATGGTTTGCGATACGTTCTGGGAACGTATGTGAGTGTTCTGGGAACACATTGGTATAATAATAGAATTAAAGATAAAAACCAACCTTAATGATTGTGCATTCATGCATATAGAATGGAAGATGGGTTGGTAGGAACGTTTATCATATTCTGGGAATATGAGGAGGGTACTCCAGGAGTACCAAATTATAACCTACTTGATGACACATTATAGATATGTGGCCAGTGTCTGGGACCTGGTTTTATACGTTCTGGGAACGTATGTTAGTGTTCTGGGAACACATTGAAATGCGACCTACTTGATGACACATTATAGATAAGTGGCCAGTGTCCGGGACCTGGTTTTTATGCGTTCTGGGAATGTATGCGTTCTGGGAACGTGATGCACACTCTGGGAGTGATGCTTATTTATCCAAGTATGGTTTGCTACACGTTCTGGGAACGTGATGCGCACTCTGGGAGTGATGCTTATTATCCAAGTATGGTTCGACATTACGTTCTGGGAACGAATGTCGGTGTTCCGAGAACACAAGGATGTATTGGATGGACGTCCAAGATGGACTTTGTTAGAGGCCTCAGTTGTGGAAGGAAATCATGCATCATGCCACCTGCATTGAAAGAATTATGATTAACCGGGTGTGCTCATATGATTATGCATCATGGTTTGCTACATGTTGACTTGTGGATGTTAGTTTTATTCTCATTTGATTATGCGAATATGTATAGCTAACCCCCATGCTCTTATTAGGTGTTGATCGTGCATCTAGCTTGCACAAGAATCAGTAAGGGGAGATGTCCCTTAGGTGCATGCAAAGTGTAGAAAATGTGGGTTGGGAACCCGTTGTGCAGATATCGAGGATCCGACCAGAAGGATGTTTGGACAAAGGACCAGTGACCAGCTCTATAACATTTCTATTTTTAATAGAATTTATATGATACATATTTTGGAAAGAGGTATCATAAGAGGAATTCAGTTTCATAATAATACTTATTTGGTATTAATGGACTTGTTACACTTGATAAATTTTGGGAGTGTAATATGATGATTTTACTATGTTTCCGCAAACTCTGATTTTACTAGTCACCTTCATTATTAATCAAGTGTTTGTGAAAATAAATTTTCAAGGGAAGGGATAATTTCTTATTTTCAGATCTTTTTCCAACGATAACAAGTCCAAGTATTCTTAAACTTATTACTTTTATTATAAAGTAAGATGATATACAAGGAGTGTTACACTTTCGAGCTTCGATTTTTCTCTCACACACAGACTCTCAATTCACGATTTTGGTGTCTTTGTGAAGCCCTGAATATAAGCTTCACAATGGTGTATAATTTGTGTATTAATTCTCAGAGACGAGTGAGAATCGAAGAGACTAACTCACGAACCCTAACACATGCAACTCATGAAGAAATCAGCCAAATGAACTCGAATTTGACATCAACAGGGCTTTTATAGATGAATCGAGTCTCATGCACGTCGACACGAAGGTCGTGCACGTGTTGAGGAGTTGATTTTGTGTCAACTCGTGAGATTTGTGAATGAGTGACTCATCAAACGCACTAACTCGTGCACTACTGTCCAAAATACTCGAGTCTTTGCAGAAAGACTCGAGTCTTTTGGCTAATTTTTGAAAAATAATTATTTTATTTCCTTTCCCTCCAAAATCTTTCTAATATTTCTTCTAGTTCCTAAAACAGGGACTAACATGCAAAAACCTTATTTTCACATATTAATGATTTTCAAATTATTTTCCATGCATTCTCATTCATTAATGCACACACAAAAAACACATAATTAATCCGGGATTGAAAATAAAAATAATTAATTATAAATAAACTTTCATTAATTAGAGATTAAAAAATTTGGGGTGTTACAATATTATTTATAATTGATTTGAAATTGTAGATTGTTTTTTCAATTCAAAATATCGTATCTATCTAAAATGGAATTAAATTGTTGTTTTTTTTAATTTAAAATATTATATTGGATAAAATGGAATCAAAGGAGATATTATTTTTTTAACTAAATTGTTGAGTCTAACAGATCAAGTAAACTTATCCATTAGTTTAATTTTTAAAAAACGGTTGAGTTAAACAATTTTTTATTTAGAAGTTTGATTTTTTTTTAAAATTTTTTTGAGAAATTATCTGGTAATACAAAATTTTGAGAAATTATCTGGTAATAGATGCAATAAAACAAATATATTATATAATGATCTAGCAAGATGCCCGTGTCGTGTGCACAAGTTAAAGAGTTATATAAGTTAAATAAAAATTTAAAAGTAATGAAAAATTGTTGGGAAACATAAAATGTTAATACCTAAGTTTATAGAAAACTATATTTAACATTTAAGATACTTTTTCTATAGCCAATTAACTAAAGTGCTTGAGACATGAATTATTTAAATATTTATCCTAAACCTCCTCCCATTTTTAACACGAAGAACAAAAATGAAAAATAAAAACATTTGTCAAAAAAATTTAAAAATAAAATAAATAAATAGCAAGATGCATTTTTCTTCAATATTCCAAAAGTTAAATGTTGTGTATTCTGGTTAAACACTAGAACACAACTTGTATATAGTAGAAGTGAGTATCGATCCACGGGGAATTGGTGGTTCTATTAATTCTCTAATAATCAATTTAATTAAGCGTGTGTAAAAAGTAAGTAATTCTAAACTAATTTGTGAATTAAAATAATTATGAAACTAATGGAAATAACTTGAATTAAATAAAAACAATAAAACAATGATTGAATTGATAGGAAAAACGGGGATTGAACCTTATCGATCGCACTCGTTGGCAATTCAGTGATAAGTACTTTTATTCACTAAACAATTATTGATGCAATGCACTAAATTCAATTATATCGATTCCTTGCATATAAAATTCTAAGATAATTCCCTTGAATGTCAATTCCTGCACATTCAAAAGAATACCCAGTATTAAAACCAAGCATTAAAAGCAATTGATCCATTATTATCTATTCCTAGCATAACAATAAACCAAGTATTTCTATTCAAGTCAAGTTTAAAACTCTAGTTTCCAGTCAAAGCCAAAAACCTAGATTAAGCAAATATTGATCAAATAATTGCAGACATTAAGAGTAGAATAGAAATACTAATAATTGAATAGATGAATAAAAATACGATTACATCACCGAATACACATGAGTTTGATGGTGTGTTCAATCCCAATGGGAAAATTAGTTGCTCATAGAATCCATAATACCAAAAAAATACATGAGAATTGATGAATAAGAAGAAGGAGTAATGGTTCTCTCTCTAAGAAGTGCTATGATATCTAGCTCTCTAAGTGTTTCTAATCCTAAGGATTGGAGATCTATAAGTAATAAATTACAAGATTAAATTTATTATCTCCAACAGGAAATTAATATTTTATCTATTATATCTAATTGAGATAAAGATAGATCCTAAACTAGAAAGGAGTCTTCAGATTTAATCATCTATAATCTTCTATCTTCTATCTCCTTGATTCTTTTTGATTTTATTTTCTTCTTTCCTCCTTTAATCATCAAAACTCACCTGAAATCACATAGGCATAGCCAGAGTAATGGTATTGACACCAAACCTAAAAAAACCTAAAATTTACTAATTTGCAAAGGAAATCAAACAAAAACTAAGTTAAAAGGGTATAAAATCCATTGGAAAATATCATATATTAGACTACAATAATTAAATTTATTAGAAAATTGAAGAACAAATAAGGCATCTTTCGAAAATCTAATCTTTATCTCAATCCTGAAAATTGTAAATTGATCATTAATTTCTTTCAAGAGTTTTTCATGTCATACACTATTTTTGGCCTCACAGTTGCAAAAAAAAGGATTATACATTAGTAATGAACAAATTAGAATTTCAAATTGAAAATATGATTTAAGAAAATTATGTTATACTTTATCCATCCCATAAAACTAGATAATTTTTGAATTAATTTCTTTGATTTTTTCGACATTTTTTTTCTGGATATGGTGAGTATAAATTAAAAAAAATTGAAAACGAAGAAAGTAAAGAATCATTGGTACTCTATGCTATGTGAGCATTGAAATAACACTTCTTATCTACTACCTCAACAAACAACTACGAAAATATCCACGTTACATATTAGCAAACTAAAAAAGAAAAATCGTGTAAAGAAAATTAGATAAGTAGGAAGATAAAAAATATCACTCCATACATTGATCCTTTATGCAATAGCTGGGATCTCGCTCTAGAGATCGACTGTCTGTGCAATAGCCGAAATCCACCGTGACATTTCACCACTGGTTCAACTCTCTAATTATTATAAAAAAAATTAATGCAAAATAAAATATTAAAAAGGAATCAATGCAATAAAAACAAAAATTTAAATAAAAAAAATCAAAATATAATTGAACTAAGATAAGCACTTTCTCACATTCTACCCATAATAAAATTGTGTAGTCATTCTATTTACATAATTGACAATAAAACTATCATATTTAGGAAAAGAATAACATCGACACATTAAAAAAGATGCACCCAAATAAATTATCAAAATTGTGAAAAGAATAACATCAATAAACTTAAAATATCATAAATATCTTCATGATTCCTCAAATTCTAAAATCGAGATCAATATTTAAAAAACAAAATACCGCTGTGACTTTATGGACGTTAGTGCCTTGGTTATAAGTAGTCATGTACAACTAATTTGACACACAAAATAATGGAGAGAACACAAAGAAAAATATGGTAGTATTATCAATTCTTACAATTTGAAACATTAATTAATAGTAATAATAATAATAACAAAAAGGAAATGTGGAAAAATTAACAATATATACAACATCTTCATCAAGCACATTTGACCATTCCAGGTTGAAAGTTGATCTCCAAAGTATTTGATCATGATGGGCTGACCTTACCATTTTTTTTAATTTTTTGGATTACTGTAACATCCTCAATTTTATTTTAAGTCCAATTAGTATGTTAATCAACTTAGAGGGAAGAAAAATATGTAAATATGCTAGTTTGGTGCATTAGAAGAATAATTTGAAGTTAAAAGCTTAGAGGTTTAGGAAATTTAAAGTATAAGATTCGTAGCTCAAAACATGAATTCCACCGTTGGATATGAAGTAGGATATAAGGGGAAAATTGTCTTAAAGTTTGAGCGAGATCCAACGGGTAGCGAATAAGTTATAGCATTTTGAAGTGCTCAAAGGCAGACTTTTAAGGTCTCGCTCGAGCGAAAATTTCCGCGCTCGAGCGAAACAGCTCAATTCAGACCCTGATTCCCTGAGTACTTTTCACTCCAACAAGATCAGGCTCGCTCCAGCGAAAATCTGGTTCGCTCCAGCGAACCATCCGTGGCCCGAGCGAAAACGGCTCGAGCAAAACCCAAATTTTCTGGGCAAAACTCGCTCAAGCGAATGATCACTCGCCCGAGCGAAAATGATCAGAGTTGCTAGAAGAAAAACGCGATTCTGTCCACAAAATGGGAATCTTCCCATGGTAACTTTCATTTATGGCCACACAACACTTTCCCCTTCCAATTAAACCAACACCCACTCTCATTCTCACTCATTCTTCATTTTTCAACAACAACTCATCTCCTCTCTTCTCCCACATGATTTCTCCCCCATCTCCACCAAGATCTAATTGTGTTCTTCCTCTTCCTCAAGCTCATCAACCATTAATAATCATCATCAATCACTCTTGGTAAGCTTCATCTCTCTCTTCCTCTTTGTCCATACGAATTTCTCTCTCTCTTCGCCTCTCATGGAGACTTCGAATTTTATCTCATGGGTTTCACAATTTCTTGTTCATTTGTGTTTTGTTGACTTAAGGAAGTCAAGATCTCTCTCCTCCCACTCAATCCCTTGGAGCTTTTTCGTTGGGGAACTAGGAGCTAGGGCTTGGAAGGTTTTTCCCCACTTCTCATTGGTAGAGGTAAGGGGGTGTGTGTTACCATATTCTAGGGGGTAGTTTATGTTATGTGTATAGTGGGTACTAAGAGTTCTATGCTTAGCTTAAGTTAAAAAACCCTAAGATAGTTAATGTAGTAGAAAAATATATAAATGTATTATTTTGTGCATAAAAATATGATGATTGAGAATTGATTGTGTGATTTGTTATCTTGCTAAATTATATTGAACCCTAGAATTATAAAATATTAAAAGATTTAAAGGCAAAAGAGTGTGTGATCCAGATCTTATAAGACGTTGTCCGAAGGAGACTGTACGCATAGATCGCGTAAGACGCACTTGATGCACAGCTGTAAGACGTTGTCCGAAGGAGACTGTACGCAACGATGGACACATACACCATATATTAATAAAGGTATAATTGGATTGTGCCTCTCCAGATCTTGTAAGACGTTGTCCGTAGGAGACTGTACGCCTAGATCGCGTAAGATGCACTTGATGCGCAGCTGTAAGACGTTGTCGTCCGAAGGAGACTGTTCGCAATGATGGATGCACCTTCCAATTGTGGAATCCAGGTCTTGTAAGACGTTGTCAGAAGGAGACTGTACGCATAGACCGCGTAAAACACACATAGTGTGCAGCTATAAGACATTGTTCGAAGGAGACTGTACGCAATGATGGATCCACGTAATAAAGTCTACAAATCTTTGCAAAACTCAAAAAGTAATTGAAGAGAAAAGGAATTGTGAAATTAATAAGAGATGATTAAACTTCAGAGGTTGCATAAGATAGAAATGTATGAAATATTGAATTTAAGTAAATTACCAAGGAAATTAATTGTTAATGAAATGGAAAATAATTGAATTGAATGGGCGTGCTTGTTTGATTCTGTGTATTACATGACTAGATGTGTTGACTTGGTAGTTCATTATAGCATAGTAGTAACTGCTTCCCTATTTTATTGTGTAATGCTCACCTCCTTACCATTTTTCAGGTACTGAGCTGGAGCATACACCAGGATTAGCCGAGCAGGATTACTCTCCCTCACAGGGAGAGTAGGGTTGTTATGGGATTAGTGCTTATTACTGGACCTAAGCCGCCTGCATTTTTTTGATGTATATGTGTTGTATATACTTTTTGAGTGAGGCATCGGATGTTTTTCTTTGGCCAAAGTTTATGTTTTGATTCTTGTAACATCCCGCACTTTCTCGACTCAAATAGATCAATGAGATTTTATTTAAAACGGACTTTCAGAATTTAAGAAAGATTTTCAGATGAAGGTTTTAGCAAAATATTTTTATTTGAGTTTGAATGCATGAAAACCAAGCTATGGTTTTATCATTTGAGATTTCTCAAAGAAATGAATTTTCTTTTAGGATCAAAATGAATTTGGTTACTTTGAAAATGTGTATCTTTTCAACCGTAACTCGAAAAAATTATGATTTTTATACGAAAACGATCGCGTTGAAAAGTAGAATTTGAATATGTAATTTTTATAATTTTCTGGGTTGATTTGCAAAAAATTATTTTGGAGCATTTAAAGGACGAATTTTAAAAGTGTTAAGGAGTGAAAATGATTTAAGACTTCAAATAACTCATTCTTTTTGAAAACCTTTGATTTATGTGAAAATATGGTCTTATAAAATAAGGTGAAGCTCATATTTATAACCAAATAGTACAGTTTATTAATGTATTTTTGGAATTTTTGAGTTGGGAACATGTGCATTTTCTTAATCTTAAGAGTAGAATAAATTGCATGCAAGATTGAGTAATAAATTTGAATTGAATGAATGCATGATTTGTGTGAATGTGAATGTGTGTATAATGCATGTTTGGAGTTGTGTTATTTAGAATGTCCTAAAGAATTGTATGTATGTTTGATTGTGTGTAGAAGTATGCATTAAAATTCTAAAGGATTCCATGATCAAATTGTATGCTTGAATTATCATTTCTTTTAACCAAAGTAAATTTTATTTCCCTTTGTATGTGTGTATGTTCGGCCATATAGGAGTAAGGGGACCAAATAGGAGTGCATTTTCTTACTCATTAAGAAAGTGAATTTTAAATAAAAAAAATAAGTGGAAATTAGGGTGGTGAGTGTGATGATGATATAAGACTTTCTTTCCACCCTTGTCTCCCCCTTGATAAGACCCATTCCTTGCACAAATTGGCTAGACCAAATTACCCTTAGGCTTGCACATGGAACCGAGGACAAAAGAGGAAAATTCCACCCCTTGCCTTTGCCCATAAAAAACCGTGTGTGTGTGTGTTGGCTTTGGTCCACCCCTTGCCTTTACATATTTGTTTTGATCTTCCCTTGCGTGTCATGATTTGTGATTGATCTTTGAAAAAGCATGAAGCTTGAACCTTGCATGTTTGTTTTGAGTAAAAAGTCTTGGTTTTTCTTTGATGCATGTTACGATTTTCGAAAGAAAATAAGATTAACCAACTTTAAAAATGATTTTTGATGTAAAAAGGATTTGAATCAAGATTTTGTGTGTATGATGATGATGATGATGAATCGGTTGGAGTTTTAAGAAAGAAAATGATGCTTCAAAAAGTTTTGCATGATATGATCTATGAGTTTTAATCTTTGCATGTGAAAATGAAACCTATGATCTTACCTTTTTGTATGTTATCATTTGGCCAAACCTAGGGAAAATAAGAAATCATGTTTGATCATTGTTTTAGTTGCATGCATGATGAGATTTATGTGATTTAAAGATTTAAAATACATGCATGAAATTTTGGGAGGTTAAAGATCTTGATATGATTCTTGATTTTATTGTGATAAATTTAGTTAAATAAATGAAATTTAAGTTTGCTAAATTTATGAGAGGAGCTCACGGTTTTGCCTTTATAAATATCAAAGTTAGATTTATTTGTTTTGCATGTGTGTTTTATTGATGGACCTATAGATTTCAAGTATATGGAAGCCTAAATTTTTAATTAGAAACTTAAAAGTGATTTTCATGATCCTATTCGGTTTTGGGATAAATTTTATTCAAACCATTTTTATTTCCTTGTGTGTTATTGTTTGAGTTAGCTTTGAATAAATAAGATGGACTTGGTATGTGATTATATTATTAAGAGTTTGAATTATTTTCTTATGCTTCATTCGGTTTGATTAAGAAATAAAGGAATCTAAATTGATTTTCTTTGCATGCTAGATTAAAGATAAAACTAATTGATTTGTATGAAGTTGATATATTGAAATCATAGTAAGGATATTTCTTTTCTTTAATTCGGTTATGATGTTTAAAGTAGGATAATGTGTTTAGAAAGTTATTTCCCATATGTGCATGTTTGTTTAAGTGTTAGTAATCATTAGTGTTTGAAATTGTGAATGTAAACCTTGTCTCATGTGTGATAAGATTCGGCTATGCATAGAAATTAAGTAGGGGTTTGTGTTTGATTCTTGTTTTATGTGCATGTATGATGAGTGTAAAGTGATGCATGTAATATGAATGGTTGTCATATTAAATATTTGTGTGTTTAAAAAAAATGATTTGAATGATTAATAATGTAACCCTTATGTTATTTTCTTTGATTTAATTCGGTTTTGAAAAGAAATAAAGTAAGTAAAAGAGATTTGATTAATTAAAAAGTATTGTTTTAAAAAGATTTTCATATGATTTCTGAAGTTCATTGTTTTAAATTTAACAAATGGTTTTTATATGAAAACCTTAAGATAATGTGGCCTTTATGAGAGCCAAGAAACTATTTGTGTTATAACAAGCAAGTGTTTGAAAAGAGTATTTCAAGTTTTAAATTCCAAAGCGTGTTATTAAATGAATGTTTTTAATCGATCATGATTTTGAGTTTAAAACCCAAAGTTGATTTCAGATTTTTCAGAAAGGAAGGAGTACTCTATTTTCAAATAAGGGTTTTGGCACTGTCGTCTTGCTTTCGAAATAATTTTATAAGAATGATTTTAACAAAAGAGAACTATTTGAGTGCCAGTAACGATCGGGAAGCGGACACGAACGTCGCGTTGGAAACCAAGGAGCGTAGTGAGAATCGTCATCGGTCGAGGTGAGTGAGAGTGCTGTGATCCTGTAACGTGGTTGCTCGTAGTCCGAATACACGGACTGTGAGTGTATTGAGAACTATGTGATATATATCTATGTTAAATGTTTACTTTTTTTTTATGCAACATGACTGATTTTGTTATGTGCTGAATCTTATTGCGTTGTAATGTTGAGTATATTTTATTCTGTTTGGGAAAGGTTTGATTACACCGAAATCATGAAATGATTAAGTTGTGAAAGTACAGACATAATGAGAAAAGAATAATGATAAAGGATATAAGATAGATGAGAAAGAAATAAAGAGTTGAGATTGAGGATTGATAATAATGAAAAGGATGAGCCAGAGCGGGGGGAAAGTGATGTTATCGTTGATGCGAGATGTGATCTGAGTGGAGCTTGGCTCCTTTGGGAAATTGTTGAAATGAGACTGATGTTGAGTTGAGCTTGCTCCTCCATTAGTACTCACTGAAACAATATGTTTTCGCAAAGTCTTTGAAATGAAGATTTATGAAAAGGAATTTTTGAAAAAGATATATGAAAAGAAAATTTTGAAAAGGATTTATGAAAAGAAATTTTTGAAAAAGATTTATGAAAAGGAATTTTTGAAAAAGGTTGTGAAAAGAGATTTTTGAAAAAGGATTTACGAAAAGAGATTTTTGAGAAAGATTAGAAAAGTATTTCATAAAAGTGTTTGAAATGAAATTTTTGTGAAAAGTTGTGAAAGGAGATTTTATGAAAAAGTTTACGAAATGATACTTTGTGAAAATTTATGATATGAGAATTTCAGAAAGCTTGTAAAAATGTATTTTGAGGAAAGATTGTGAAATGTATTTTGTGAAATGAGTTGGTTGAGAGAGATTGAGAATGTTGAGAAAGCTTAAGAAATGAGATACGAGTTGATTGATGAGATCACAGCTCTGTGCTATGTGAGAAATGATGAGAGAAAGATTGTGCCAAGTTAGTGGTCGGGACTCATTGAAGGGATGCACGAAGGATGGGCCGACCTTAGGTTAATTAAAAAGATAAAAGACTTTAAAAGACATACGCGGTGAGGTATGAGAGTGCGAAGTAGTGGAGAGGAAGGAACCATGGGTATCTGCGGATACTCAGGTGGAGATTGCATTAGGGGAGGACGATGACGGTGAAACGTCAAGAAGTCTTGAGTACTTTCTAGGCAGAACGAACTCCATATGTGGTATACGAACATGGTAGGGACTGGGTCCAATGCCGTGGTAAGTTCTGCATGCGCAACTAGAATAGTATTGACGCCCCCTAGATTGCAAATCTTGAACAGTGAGAGGGACTGGAGTGGGGCATCTTGATTGCCACTGTACCCGAGTTTTCTACAGTGTGCCTTGATTATATAAATATGAATTGAAATGATATGAAATGATTTGAGACTGTACCCGAGTTTTTTACAGTTCTCCTGGCTTGGAGCCAATTGATTGTTGAGACAGCTGTCGTGCCCGCACGGTAAAGGTCTTGTACTCCTGTTTGCTTCCGACTAGGAATGGATGGATGACCGAGGAGATGTAGACGTGTGTGTCGATTTTCCTCAGTGATGGTTTCCCCACCTCATTGAGTGAACTGATTATGATAAGATTTAAATATAATGAAAGGCTTCAAGAAGGAAGGCGTAAGTGAATTTCGGAAGGACTGAGAAAGAATTTGATAAGATTTGAATGTTGGGAAGATTGTGATGTTAAGTGCAATGAATTATGTGGTCATGAGTGATGATGTTGATAGGTTTGGAATATTATGATATGCTTTGTTATATGTAATTGCTTTATGCTATGTGTACTATATGCTGATACTATCTTGTTTTGGTTATTTGTTATGGTATGTTTATCTATTCTGTTCTTGTTATCTATTACGTTCTGTTTATCTTTCTGCCCTGGTGAATTTGTCCTGTTCTATATATTTATGTGTCATCTGTCTATCTTTATATTGAATCTACCCCGAGACCGCATGGTCAACCCGTTAGTGTTCGGAACACTGACTCTCTCCTACCATGTTGTCGTATCGGCATTTGCCGGTATTGCAACGGGTAGATGGCATGGCGTGTCGCGATCCACCTGTGTCCTCTGCAAGGAGGAGCATGGAAGGATGTCCCTGAAGATTTGATATGGAGAGGCCTTTAGCTCGTGAGAGGGAGGAGGATAAAGCACAAGACGACGCTATGGAAGAGACTCCTGAGGCGGCGGATGAGGACAATTCAGCTTGCGATCTAAGAGCTCGATGTACTGAGATTCAGAGTTCGATGGCGTGTTTTAGAGTATATGACTAGAAGATAGGTAATCCCCCGGAGTAATGTATTCCATTGTAAGCTTTTAGTTGCCATAGCTCTATCATACTGTACCCCGGCTAAAGTTTTGTTTAGTGCTGATGTTTGGAAATAAGTAAACGGGCTATTGTAATAAATTGATGTTTTGATGAACGGATTTCAAAGTGCGGTGTCTTGTGACACCTCGGTTTGGAACTTGAAAGGTTTTTATGAATGTGAGAACATAAGTTTTTAAAATGTAACTATGTTTTGAAAATTTAAATGTTCCCATGTTTATGTTATACATGCTTTTAAAAAAAATGACCCTAATTTTCACTATATTTAATTTAAGTAACTGTGGTTCTCAAGTTGTCGAATTGGGGTGTTACAATTCTTGATACTTAAACTTAGTATTTCCGCTGGTACTCTGGAAACTGATTGCATGTTGCTATATTTTGAGCCCATTGGGCACTTATATGATGCATATTTATATATAAGATGAGCCCTGCTGGCTTCTGATTATATTATTGAGAATGTGTTCAACAGGTTGAATTTTGTCATAGTTCGAAAAACAAACGAAACTCCGTCCATTTGACGGTTGAATTTTTAATAAATTAATGAGAAATTTTTAAGTTCATATTTTTAATAATGGGAAATTAAGGGTAAAAAATCATAGGGTATTACATTTATGGTATCAGAGCAATTTCTCCTCGGCCTTGGAGTTATGCAACTCCAATGATTACTCACCTAGCGAGTAATCGATGCTCATAGTAATAGTTTAGAATTTTAATAGTATACTTATGGTACTATGTATATATTTATTAAGTCTTATTGGTCTGTTCTCCGTGGTTAAACAGTATGGCTGGAAGAAGGGCTGGTAATGGTGGACTGGCAGCCATTCTGGAGCATCTGCCTCAGATGCAATAGCAGCAGGGGGAATAGATGGCTGCTGCTGCAGCAGCAGCAGCTCTGCAACCTCCTCCGCCAGTTCCAGTGGAGATTGACTAAATGACACGATTCCGAAAGAATGAGCCGCCCCTCTTTGAAGGTGGAAATGATCCGGATGGGGCCCAAAGGTGGATACAAGAAATTGAGAAGATCCTCTGTTCCCTTCAGCCACCAGTGGAGCAACATGTCCGATTAGCAGAATTTATGCTGACTAATGAAGCAGAACATTGGTGGGATCAGCAGAGGAGAGGATTGGTGGCAGCTAATCCTGTCATTACTTGGGAGGTGTTCAAGGATCGTTTCTTAGGGAAGTATTTCCCTGAAGATGTTCGGAGGGAGAAGCAGATTGCTTTTCTCCAATTGACTCAAGGTTCCATGTCGGTTGGGGACTATGTAGCTCGATTTGAAGATCTCATCCATTTTTCTGGTAGTTATAGAGATGCGAGTGACCGTGATAAATGTATCAAGTTTGAAGCTGGAGTTAGGAGTGATATTCGCCTTTCTTGCGAGTATCACAACATTGATAATCTGTCACGGTTGGTCAACATGGCAAGCACGTATGAGAAAGGTCTTAAGAGGAAGTTGGCCGAAGATAAAAGCAGGACAGTGCAGAGAAGTGGTGGTCCTATGAGGGGCAAGGGTTCGGTGCAGCGACCAGGTCCCTATCCTCAGCCTAGATCAGGCCCTCTAGGGAGCTCTCCTGGTCCTATTCCGCCTTGTCCTCATTGTGGCAAGCAGCACAGGGGAGTCTGTTGGAATTTGAGTCAGAATCAGCCAAATGTCACTTGTTTCAAATGTGGGCAGCCCGGTCATGTTGCAACTAACTATCCAAAGAATGCAATTAAGAAAGACGCAAATGTGACTAGGGCACAGAAGGTTGGTGATGGTCGTCCCCTACAGCAAGGGAAGGTGTATACTCTTGATGGAGAAGAGGTTACCGATGCTGATGAGTTGATCCGAGGTATTGGCCATGTTAATGATATTCCCTGTGGTACTCTTTTTGACTGTGGAGCTACACATTCTTTTATTTCTGTTAATTGTATGGAGAGATTATAACTGTCTGCAATTGAGATGCCTTTTAAGTTGTCTGTGTCCACCCCTACAAATTCAGCTGTGGTCACATATTTGATGTGTTTGGATTGCCCACTTCGAGTTTTGGAGCTGGAATTCAAAGTAAATTTGATATGTTTGTCCTTAACCAAGCTGGATATAATTTTAGGCATGGACTGGATGTCCCAGCACCGTGTCCTACTTGATTGCAGTCAGAAGTCAGTAATCTTATGTCAGCTTTCGGTGTCGGCTATGGATGTTGATGAAGCAGCAGATATAAGTTGAATTCCAGTGGTTAGTGAGTTTCCGGATGTCTTTCCTGTTGAAATTCTCGGATTACCTCCAGCTAGAGAAGTGGAGTTCGGCATTGATCTTATGCCTGGTGTCGGCCCGATATCTAAATCACCCTATAGAATGGCCCCTCCAGAGTTGGAAGAATTGAAGAAACAGTTGGAAGAGCTTTTGGCTAAGGGGTTCATTAGGCCAAGTGTTTCACCATGGGGAGCTCCGATCCTCTTTGTCAAAAAGAAGGATGGAAGTGTTCGTATGTGCACTGATTACCGCCAGTTAAATGCGGTGATAGTGAAGAATAAATATCCACTCCCTCGTATCGATGATTTGTTGGATCAACTTAGGGGAGCAACAGTTTTCTCAAAAATTGACCTCCGATCTGGATATCATCAAATTCGTATCCGAGAGGAGGACATTCCTAAAATTGCTTTTAGAACCCGGTATGGGCATTTCGAATATGTGGTGATGCCTTTTGGTCTCACGAATGCTCCCGCAAACTTTATGGATTATATAAACAGAATCTTCAGGTCGTACTTGGATTCATTCGTCATAGTGTTTATTGACGACATTCTCATTTATTCCAAGAGCCCGAAGGAGCATGCGGAGCATTTGAGAACGGTGCTCCAAGTTCTCAAAGACAAGCATCTTTATGCAAAATTCTTTAAATGTAGTTTTTGGTTGAATGAAGTTCACTTTCTGGGGCATGTAATTTCTGAGAAAGGTGTTGCAGTAGATCCTTCTAAGGTGGAAGCGGTGCTAAAGTGGGAGAGACCCAAGTCCATTACTGAGATCCGAAGTTTCCTTGGTATGGCTGGGTATTACCGAAGATTTGTTGAAGGGTTTTATAAGCTGGCTCTTCCTTTGACTATTCTTACTCGAAAAGGTGTTCCGTATGTACGGTCCCCAGAATGTGAAAATAGTTTCCAAGAACTGAAGAGGCGATTAACTAGTTCCCCGATGTTGATTTTACCGGATCCGACTCAATCCTTTGAAGTATATTGTGATGCTTCAAAGCAAGGGTTGGGGTGTGTATTAATGCAGCAAGGGAAAGTCATAGCCTATGCATCCAGGCAGTTGAGGCAGCACAAACAGAATTATCCCACTCATGATTTGGAGTTGGCAGCAGTGGTCTTTGCACTGAAAATCTGGAGACATTATTTGTATGGTTCAAGGTTTGAAGTCTTCAGCGACCATAAAAGTCTCCGCTATCTCTTCGATCATAAAGAATTGAATATGAGACAGAGGAGATGGATGGAATTTCTGAAAGACTATGATTTCAACCTCCAATACCATCCGGGCAAGGCTAATGTAGTGGCTGACGCACTAAGTCGCAAGACTTTGCATGTCAGCAATTTGATGGTGAAGGAGATGCAGCTGATCCAAGAATTCAACGATCTCAACCTGAACATGAAAGTGAAAGAGAAGAGCATTGTTTTAGAGATGTTGTAGGTTACCAATGAGTTGATTGATCTTATCAAATAAAGACAGGCTGAGGATGAAGAGCTTCAGAAGTTGTTTGAAGGAGCCTCGGGCAAAGAAGAGCCCGATTTTGTAAAGGGTTTTGATGGTATTATCCGGTTTAAGGGCCGGATATGCGTTCCTATGGATTTTGAAGTTAGAAGGGATATCCTATGGGAAGCTCATCGAACCAAAATGAATTTTCATCTCGGTGCAACAAAGATGTACCAAGATTTGAAGAAAATTTATTGGTGGCCAAAGTTGAAAACAGATGTAGCAGACCATGTATCTCATTGCCTGACGTGTCAGAAAGTTAATATTGAGCATCAAAAGCCTGGTGGTCCGTTGCGATCACTTGATATTCCCGAATGGAAGTGGGATAGCATAGCCATGGACTTTGTGACGGGTCTACCCAGAACTGCTGCGGGATATGATGCCGTTTGGGTTGTTGTAGACCGTTTAACGAAGTGTGCTCACTTTATCCCGATTCATAAGAAGTACACTCTGGAGAAGTTGACTCAGTTGTATATTCGGGACATAGTGAAGCTTCATGGTGTTCCCACCAGTATAGTATCCGATCGTGATCCGAGATTTTTATCTTGATTTTGGCAGAGTCTCCAGTAGGCATTAGGTACTAAACTGAAATTTAGTACAGCTTACCATCTGCAAACTGATGGGCAATCTGAGCGTACTATCCAGACATTAGAGGATATGTTGAGAGCAGTTGTGCTGGAGTAGGCTGGCAGCTGGGAGCAGTTATTACCGCTAATGGAGTTTACTTACAATAATAGTTTCCACTCCAGTATCGGTATGTCACCATTTGAGGCTCTCTACGGCAGAAAATGTAGGACGCCTCTTTGTTGGTTCCAAATAGGTGAGAATTTGTTGACAGGCCCGGATATAGTGAAAGAAACTACTAAGAAGATCACAATGATTAAGAATAAAATGAAAACTTCTCAGGATCGCCAGAAGAACTATGCAGATAGGCGAAGGAGACCCTTGGAATTCGATGTTGGGGATCATGTTTTTCTAAGAGTGTCTCCGGTCACAGGAATTGGTCGGGCGATCAAGTCCAAGAAGTTGACTCCGCGATTTGTTGGACCTTATGAAATTCTGGAGAAGGTTGGCCCAGTAGCTTACAGAATTGCTTTGCCCCTTCATTTAGCCAGGCTTCATGATGTATTCCATGTCTCACAATTAAGGAAATACATTCATGATCCTACTCATGTGGTCACTCTGGATGATTTGCCCTTGAAGGAAAACCTGACTTTCGAAGTATTGCCAGTGAGGATTGAAGATAGGCAAGTGAGACGGTTGAGAGGCAAAGAGATCATCTTGGTAAAAGTTATATGGAGCAGAAACAATGTGGAGGAAGCTACCTGGGAGTTAGAAAGCAAGATCAGGCAGTCTCATCCGCATTTGTTTGAAGAAAGCTGGATTTCGGGGACGAAATTCAGGTAAGTGGGAGATGATTGTAACATCCTCAATTTTATTTTAAGTTCAATTAGTATGTTAGTCAACTTAGAGGGAAGAAAATGATGTAAATATGCTAGTTTGGTGCATTAGAAGAATAATTTGAAGTTAGAAGCTTAGAGGTTTAGGAAATTTAATGTATACGATTCGTAGCTCAAAATATGAATTCCACCGTTGGATATGAAGTAGGATATAAGGGGAAAATTTTCTTAAAGTTTGAGCGAGATCCAACGGGTAGCGAAGAAGTTATAGCATTTTGAAGTGCTCAAAGGTAGACTTTTAAGGTCTCGCTCGAGCGAAAATTTCCTCGCTCAAGCGAAACAGCTCAATTCAGACCCTGATTCCCTGATTACATTTCGCTCCAGCGAGATCAGGCTCACTCCAGCGAAACCCGGTTCGCTCCAGCGAACCATCCGTGGCCCGAGCGAAAACGGCTCGAGCAAAACCCAAATTTGCTGGGCAAAGCTCGCTCAAGCGAATGATCACTCGCCCGAGCGAAAATGATCAGAGTTGCTAGAATAAAAACGCGATTCTGTCCACAAAATGGGAATCTTCCCATGGTAACTTTCATTTATGGCCATACAACACTTTCCCCTTCCAATTAAACCAACACCCACTCTCATTCTCACTCATTCTTCATTTTTCAACAACAAGTCATCTCCTCCTCTCTTCTCCCACATGATTTCTCCCCCATCTCCACCAAGATCAAATTGTGTTCTTCCTCTTCCTCAAGCTCATCAACCATTAATAATCATCATCAATCACTCTTGGTAAGCTTCATCTCTTTCTTCCTCTTCATCCATACGAATTTCTCTCTCTCTTCACCTCTCATGGAGACTTCGAATTTTATCTCATGGGTTTCACAATTTCTTGTTCATGTGTGTTTTGTTGACTTAAGGAAGTCAAGATATCTCTCCTCCCACCAAATCCCTTGGAGCTTTTTGGTTGGGGAACTAGGAGCTAGGGCTTGGAAAGTTTTTCCCCACTTCTCATTGGTAGAGGTAAGGGGGTAGTTTATGTTATGTGTATAGTGGGTACTAAGAGTTCTATGCTTAGCTTAAGTTTAAAAACCTTAGGATGGTTAATGTAGTAGAAAAATATATAAATGTATTATTTTGTGCATAAATATGATGATTGATAATTGATTGTGTGATTTGTTATCTTGCTAAATTATATTGAACCCTAGAATTATAAAATGATAATGATTATGATATTTGAAATTGGAATGAATGTCTCTTTGGAATTTAGAAGTATAATGAGATGATGAAGTTGATAAATTAATGAAAGTGATTACAAAAAATGAAATAAGAGAAATAATATATTAAAAGATTTAAAGGCAAAAGAGTGTGTGATCCAGATCTTGTAAGACGTTGTCCGAAGGAGACTGTACGCATAGATCGCGTAAGATGCACTTGATGCGCAGCTATAAGACGTTGTCCGAAGGAGACTGTATGCAACGGTGGACACATACACCATATATTAATAAAGGTATAATTGGATTATTGTGCCTCTCCAGATCTTGTAAGACGTTGTCCGTAGGAGACTGTACGCCTAGATCGCGTAAGACGCACTTGATGCGCAGCTGTAAGACGTTGTCCGAAAGAGACTGTACGCAATGATGGATGCACCTTCCAATTGTGGAATCCAGGTCTTGTAATACGTTGTCCAAAGGAGACTGCACGCATAGACCGCGTAAGACACACATAGTGTGCAGCTATAAGACATTGTTCGAAGGAGACTGTACGCAATGATGGATCCACGTAATAAAGTCTAAAAATCTTTGCAAAACTCAAAAAGTAATTGAAGAGAAAAGGAATTGTGAAATTAATAAGAGATGATTAAACTTCAGAGGTTGCATAAGATAGAAATGTATGAAATAATGAATTTAAGTAAATTACCAAAGAAATTAATTGTTAATGAAATGGAAAATAATTGAATTGAATGGGCGTGCTTGTTTGATTCTGTGCATTACATGACTAGATATGTTTGACTTGGTAGTTCATTATAGCATAGTAGAAACTACTTCCCTATTTTATTGTGTAATACTCACCTCCTTACCACTTTTCAGGTACTGAGCTGGAGCATACACCAGGATTGGCCGAGCAGGATTACTCACCCTCTGGAGCATACACCAGGATTGGCCGAGCAGGATTACTCTCCCTCACAGGGAGAGTAGGGTTGTTATGGGATTAGTGCTTATTACTAGACCTAAGCCTCCTGCATTTTTTTGATGTATATGTGTTGTATATATTTTTGAGTGAGGCTTAGGATGTTTTTCTTTGGCCAAAGTTTATGTTTTGATTCTTGATACTTAAACTTAGTATTTCCGCTGGTACTCTGGAAACTGATTGCATGTTGCTATATTTTGAGCCCACTGGGCACTTATATGATGCATATTTATATATAAGATGAGCCCTGCTGGCTTCTGATTATATTATTGAGAATGTGTTCAACAGGTTGAATTTTGTCATAGTCCGAAAAACAAACGAAACTCTGTCTGTTTGACGGTTGAATTTTTAATAAATTAATGAGAAATTTTTAAGTTCATATTTTTAATAATGAGAAATTAAGGGTAAAAAATCATAGGGTGTTACAATCACAAATTTAATTACTAATATCATTAAATTGTAAGTTGGTTTCTATTATTTATAATTGATTTGAAATTGTAGAGTTTTTAAATTCAAAATATCATATCTATCCAAAACAAAATCAAATTGCTGATTTTTTTTAATTCAAAATGTCCTATCAAATTTCGAATTAAGTGAATGACTTCTGTTGTGAAAACAAATCCCTTAATTACAGGAAGCATTGAATTAACAAACTAATTTTGAAAATAACAAACTGATTTCATATTTTCCTCGGATTTGAAATTTTAAATAAATATTAATATAAAGCAATGATATTTAATGGATTTCTTCTTTATCACAAAAAATTGTTTTAGTTTCGGTTTAAAAAAAATGAAATAACTCATATCCATATCCATATAATTTGTTCATATAATTTGCTGTTGTCTAGCAAATTATGATTCAACATTATCCAAAAACTTATTCTTTTTTCTAATTATTAATTTTAAAAAATAATTAGAAAATGATAAGGAAGTATCACCTAAGTAGTTATTATATATCTTGAAGGTTTCCTCTTTTTATTGATATAATTGATTGATTGATTTAGAATTTGCAATTGTAGATTATTATTTTTTTAAGATATTCAAAATAGCATATAATATCCAAAATGTAATATCCCTAATTCTAATCCCAAGTTTAATTAGGATAAGTCTAAGTCAAGCTAATGGAAATCGTAAGAGTAAGCTAGGGTTAAATGAGATAATCATGGCCAAAATGCCTATAAGAATTGAGAAGTATGCTATAGAGTTAGAAGTCAACAGTACATAGAAATCTGTTGATGTAATCGATCACCATGGGATGATGATCGATTACAATCATTCTGTTAAGCAGTTGGGAAGCCTTAGTAAAGTGTGAGAGTTCAAGTATAGTGGATCGGACCTCAATCCGACCTAGCTCATTTTAACCGACCAATGAGCAACGTTCAGGGTCGCGGACCCCATCCTAACTGACGTAAGCCGAGCAGCGAATATCAGACTGTTAGGTTATCCCGTAAACTTGAGATGAGCTCGAATCACCGTACCGAGCTAGGAGGACTTATGTAGCGGACATGCTTCCGAGCCGACCAGCTAGCGCTGAACTCATGAGAACCAAGCATGTGACGCTGAGCTCATGAGAACCGAGCATGTAGCGCTGAGCTCATGAGAACCGAGCATGTAGCGCTAAGCTCATGAGAATCGAGCATGTAGCACTAAGCTCATGGGAACCGAACAGTTAGAACCAAGCTCATGGGAACTGACCTCATTTCGTGTTACACCCCTTGGCAGCGATCAGCCGACCACATTGAGTCGCTTCGCGTCAGCCGATCCTAAGTACTAACCAGTCTTCTCGGGTTTAAAGGACTATGAACCGACCATCGAGAGATCACACCGACCATCGAGAGGTCACACCGACCTCGCATCAACGTCAAGCATCTCGGCCTCCACATGTCTAGAATTTTGTTAGAGAGGCTAAACTGATCTTGCACCGACGCCAAGATATCTCGGCCTTCACGCGCCGAGCATTTTGCTTTACCTGTCTCATTCCGAGCAGGTGCTTCCAGTGATCCGAGCACCGAGGTCCCAACACAGTCCCCATGACTCTAGTTCGATCTATTTGATCGTACGCCGACTAGCTAGCACTCAGTTACGAGCACCGACCACGATCTGGTCGGAGTCATAACACACCGAGTTAGGGCCGAGCACCAGAACCAAAACAAATGGCTCTCACAGCGTTTTCCGCGCCCAGACGCACCATTCTCCACGCCCAGGCGCCCGCGTCAAACCTTGATCCCTCCCAACCACTCATTCACAAAGCTTCTCAAGGAAGCTTTCATTCTCCACCACATGTTACAAAGCTTCTAGGAGAAGCCTCTTTTGTGGACCACTCATTCCTAATCAAGGCAAAATAAAACAATAACACAACAAACAACTCGTTCATTCATCTCCTACATTCATTCTTCTCCTCCTTTACGATCTCTCATTCTCATTCTCTCTCGACCCTCTCAAGCCCTAAGAAGTAAAAGGGCAAGCCGGTCATCATCATCAACCTCTGTTCCATCATCAACACTACACCTAGTTCAAGAACAAGGAGATCATCATCATCATCAAACGAACTCCCTTTCCTCTCCATGGCTTAGTGTGATTCTTCCTCTTCTCCTTCAAGATTTTAAGAGCTCTATTTCCACTCATCATCAAGAACTACCTTTAATCGTACTTCCTTTCTCACAAACACAAGGTAAATATCATCCCCACTTCATCACTTACCTCTCACGAATTTCTCCCTCTTTCTCCCTTCCATGGAGAAATTCGAACTACCCCTATGGAAGAACCACATACTCGTGCTTTTCTTTGTTTCATGGCTTGTAGAAAATCAAGCTCTCTCTTCTTTCTTCTCACAACACACTTGGGGGCTCCTTGGCTGAGGCTTAAAAGGGCTAGGGAAAAGTTTGAGCTAAGGCTTTGTGAAGGTTTTGTGAATTCAATGCTCCTAATTAGGTGGATTATGTTTTGATGATGACAAAATAATTAACAAATCATGCCTTGAAGATATTGCAACATCAACATCAACAAGAAGTCAAGAAAAGAAGACAAGTGCCCAATCATTCTCAATCAAATATTAATTGTAAATTTCTAATTTATGTTGAGAGTGGTTGAGAGTGGGTAGAAATAGTTAGTCTCTTCTAGGAATAAATTTTTATATGTTTATTAAGTTGAGATTGACCAAAAATTAATACTTGAGAGGAAAAATAAAATTGAAAAATAATTTTTCCCATATCTGATCAAAATACTCGAGTATTTTGATAAAGACTCGAGTATATACTCGAGTATTTATAGAAAAACTCGAGTATTTGTGCCAGGTCAGCAAATATGACCGTTAGTCTGGTTCGTGCACCAATTCTCTCGTGACCGACCAAAAAGACTCGAGTATTTACCAAAAGACTCGAGTATTTTTGTCCAGTCAGCAAAAATGAACGTTGGAGAGACTCAAAAACCCAATTGAGGGCATTTGAGTCTCATCCAACCCCAAGAGAGTATTCTGAACCTTATTGTAAAATTGCTCTTTGAATTTGTGCAAGAACAAACAAGACAACAACACATTATTGATCACAATCTTTCATAATTTCCTTTTCTCAAGTGTTAATTCCCAAAAAGCTCAACTTCTCACTCATATTGTCATTTTATTCCAAGTTGAGTTTTAGGCCTCAATTCTTACATTGAGCTGTTCTTATTTGTGCTAATCCATTGTGAGATTAGTAATACACATACAAAAAGCTTGATTATTCAAATTCTTGGATTGTTCCCAAGCAAACCCTAAGTGGCTTAGGGTGTTGGAAGTCTTGAGAGGTTCTCAAGCACAAGACTAGGAGGTTCCTAGTCCGGTGGAGTTTCTTGAAGGGAGTTCAAGGAAGCTTTGTGAAGAGTTCTTCAATCACCGGAATCAAATTGGGGTAGAAATCAAGAGTTTGGTACACTCTTGAAAGGGTTAGGTTGAGTGAGGCCATTCTCAAGCAATCCTTTGTAATTTCTAACAATTTGATTATTAGTAGAAACTCCTAAGTGATTAGGAGGACTGGATGTAGCTCATTGTTGGAGTGAACCAGGATAAAATTGCTTGAGTGTTGGTTTATTGCTTTTAATCTACTTTCTAGCTCAATAGACTTAAGTCATTTCAATCAATTAGGATTTATACAATTAGGTAGCAAGTTCAAGGAATCTTTGTGTTTAAAAGTTATTTAGATTGCTTGCTATTCTGTTGGATAAGTTCCTGTTTAATATTGAATTGATTTGAGTTAAAATTGCTGAATTTTCGTTTCTGGTTTTTCTGCTATCTGATAGGAAAAACTCGAGTATTTCAGAAAAGACTCGAGTTGTTCATCACTGAAAAACTCGAGTATTTCACAAAAGACTCGAGTCTTTTGTGTCTGATTCCAGAAAATTCAGTCTTAGCTCCATTCTTCAATTACCAATCGAAATATTTGGTATTAGTGCTTCAAAATACTATTCACCCCCCCTCTAGTATTTGCTTAGCCCGCTTGTTGGTTTCCAACAAGTGGTATCAGAGCTCGGTCGAAAGATCGAGTGTAACAACTTTTTCGAAAAAGATCCTTTTGGAAACTTAATGGGCTCTAGCAATAACTTTGGTGGAGAAGGAGCTTCAATAAACCGTCCTCCACTATTTAATGGTGAAGGATATGTTTATTGGAAAACTCGCATGAAAGTTTTTATTGAAGCAATTGATATGGATATTTGGGATGCAATTGAAAATGGTCCTTCCATTCCCAAAAAGAAAATAAATGATGAAATTGTTGAAATTCCAAGGAGTAGTTGGAATGATGATGAAAAGAGAAAAGTCTCATTTGATTTAAAAGCTAAAAACATCATCTTTTCGGCTCTATCCCATGATGAATTTTATAGAGTTTCCCAATGTAAATCGGCAAAAGAAATGTGGGATACTTTGCAAGTCACACATGAGGGAACAAGTGAGGTTAGAGATGCAAGATTGAATTCTCTAACTCACGAATATGAATTGTTCCACATGTTGCCAAATGAAACCATTAGTGACTTGCAAAAGCGATTCTCTCACATTGTTAATCATTTGATTTCCTTGGGAAAAGTATTTCGCAATGGTGAAACTACTAACAAAATTCTAAGATGTCTTGATAGGAGTTGGCAACCCAAGGTAACCGCCATCAAGGAATCAAGAGACATAAATAGCATGGACTTAGCCACTTTGTTTGGCAAACTCCAAGAGCATGAGATGGAGCTTACAAGACTTGGGATGCATGAGGAATCAGACAAAAAGAAAAAGAGCATAGCACTCAAAGCTTCAACCAAAGCTACAAAAGAAGTTGAAGAATGCTCTACAAGTGGAGATTCCGATGGTGAACCAAATCAAGAAGAATTTGGGATGTTTGTGAAAAGATTCAACAAATTCTTCAAAGGGAAGAAAGGTGGATCTTCATCCAATTTCAAGAGAACCAAAGACTCCAAACAAAGAGAAAAGAGTACCAATGATGGAGTTAAGTGTCATGAATGTGGAAGGGTTGGTCACATAAGAATGGAATGTGCCACATTCTTGAAGAAGAATGACAAGAAGACCCAAGAGACCAAAGGGAAGCGTGCATACATTGTTTGGGATGCACCGGAAAAGAGCAATGAATCATCTTCAAGTAGCTCCGGTGATGAAAATGCAAACCTTTGTCTCATGGCCAAGAACAATCATGAGTCCTCATCAAGAGCTAATCATGGCATGAGTGAAAGTGATGATGAGGTAACCTCTAGCTCTTCTTGTTCATCTTCAAACTCCATTTCATATGATGATTTGCAAGAAGCCTACAATGAAATGTTAATTCAATTTAAAAGGCTTGCTAAAATTAATAAGGAAAAAGGAAAGAAAATTTTGGAGTTTCAACATGAAATTGATGAATTGCAAAAATCTATAAATGAGTTGAAACTTCAAAATGAATCCTTGGAACTTATTAATTCTAGTCATCAAAGTGATTGTGCAAATCATGAGGAAATTATCACTTCATGTGAGAGATGTGATGAACTTGAAAAAGAAGTGAAAGAGTTGAAAAACAAACTCACAATCTCACATAGTGATAGAAACCTCAATCGGTTGTTGAACTCTCAAAGACATAATCACAACAAAACCGGTTTAGGATATGTTCATAAAAAGGACAAAAAGTACAAGGTGGTTGGAACATTTTCTAAGAAAAACTCATCAAAGAGACCAACTTGTACTTATTGTGGAAAGGTTGGACATATCAACATTGAGTGCCACATTAAGAAGTTTGAAATGAAAAAGGGCACTTATATGTGTATTAAGAAGGGAGAAAGTCCCAACACTAACCCTAAGGGACCCAACATTGTTTGGGTATCCAAAGTGAACAAGTGATTTCATTTTGTAGGTGTGTCTTCGAACGGGAAAACAATTGTGGTATCTTGATAGTGGATGTTCGAAGCACATGACGGGAGATAAGCGGCACTTCATTGAGCTTACTCCAAAGGAAAAGGGTTATGTCACTTATAGGGACAACAACAAAGGCAAAATCCTTGGTATTGGTAAAATCGGAAACTCTTCAAACTTGATTATTGATAATGTGCTCTATGTTCAAGGATTAGAACATAATCTCTTGAGCATAAGCCAATTATGTGATATTGGCAATCATGTAGTTTTTACCTCTACCCATTGCCTCATTAAAAGTGACAAAGATGAATCAATCAAATTTGTTGGTAGAAGGTCAAATAATACTTACTTAGTTGATTTGAACAAAGTCACTTCTTTGGTCTCTACTTGTTTAGTGAGCAAAGAAAATGACACTTGGTTATGGCATCGTAGGACCGCTCATATAAATGTAAACCAATTGAAGAAAATTCAATCTAAAGATCTAGTAGTTGGTTTACCAAAGCTAAATTTTTCTATTGAAGGTGTTTGTTCCCCTTGCAAGAAATGTAAACAAACTAAAAACACCTTTGGATCAAAAATGGTTATGTCCACATCAAGGCCATTAGAAATGCTTCATATGGACTTGTTTGGACCATCACAAATAAAAAGCTTTGGTGGCAACTATTATGCATTGGTGATTGTTGATGACTTCTCTAGGTTTACTTGGACTTTATTTTTAACTACTAAGAGTGAGACCTACAAATCTTTTAAACATCATGTCAAACTTTTGCAAAACCAAGTAAATCAAAAAGTAATTATTATTCGTACCGATCATGGTGGTGAATTCGAAAACCACAAATTTGATAGATTTTGTGCTAAAAATGGTATTGAGCATCAATTCTCCGCACCAAGGACTCCGGAACAAAACGGAGTGGTAGAGCGGAAAAATAGGGTGCTAGAGGAACTTGCTAGAACCATGTTAAATGATTCTCAAGTACCTCAATATTTTTGGGCCGATGCCGTCAATACGGCTTGTTATGTTTTAAATCGTATTTTGATAAGGCCCTCTTTGGATAAAACCCCCTATGAACTTTACAAGGGAAGAAAGCCAAATATATCTCATTTTCATGTCTTCGGATGCCAAGTTTTTGTTTTAAATAATGGAAAAGAACACATTGGCAAGTTTGATTCCAAATCCGATGAAGGCATATTTTTAGGCTATTCTTCTCATAGTAAAGCTTATAGAATTTTCAATAAAAGAACTTTAACTATTGAGGAATCAATTCATGTGGTTTTTAATGAGTCTTCGAAAGAAGATAGTGTTTTATGTGATGCTAGTGAAGATGGCATAGTCTTTTCAAAAGAAGAAAAAGAGAGAGAGAATTCAAAAGTTGATGAAGGAGAAGTAAGGGAAGAACTTCCTCCAACTTGGAAATCGGTCAAGGCTCATCCTATAGACAAAGTCATAGGAGATACGTCAAAGGGATTACTTACTCGTAGGTCTATTCAAAACATTTGCCACTATGTCTCATTTGTTTCTCAAATTGAACCCGATTCAATTAAAAAGGCCATTGAGGATGATCATTGGGTTCTTGCTATGCAAGAAGAATTAAACCAATTTGAAAGAAATGAAGTTTGGGATCTAGTCCCTAAACCCGATGATCATACCATAATTGGTACTAAATGGATTTATAGAAACAAACTTGATGAATCCGGGTTGATTATAAGAAACAAAGCTAGACTAGTAGCTCAAGGGTACAACCAAGAGGAAGGTATCGATTATGAAGAGACCTTTGCTCCGGTTGAACGTCTTGAAGCAATCCGAATTTTACTTGCTTATGCTTCAATCATGAAATTCACTTTATATCAAATGGATGTTAAAAGTGCTTTCTTGAATGGGTTTATAAATGAAGAAGTGTATGTCAAACAACCCCCCGGTTTTGAAAATAGTGAATTTCCAAACCATGTTTATAAATTGAAAAAGGCACTCTATGGATTGAAACAAGCTCCTAGAGCTTGGTATGATCGATTGAGTTCCTTTCTATTAGAAAACAAGTTTCAAAGAGGGAAGGTTGATAATACATTATTTATTTATAAAACCAAGGATGACATTTTGTTAGTACAAATCTATGTTGATGATATCATTTTCGGTGCTACTAACGTGTCTCTTTGTAGAAAGTTTTCAAATTTGATGAAAAAGGAATTTGAAATGTCAATGATGGGAGAACTCAAGTTCTTCCTAGGCTTACAAATAAAGCAAGTCAAGGAGGGGATATTTGTGCATCAAGGGAAATATTGCAAAGAGCTCCTTGAAAAATTCGGATTGGACAAGTGCAAGGAAGCCTACACTCCAATGAGCACATCATGCTACCTAGACAAGGATGAACAAGGTACACCGGTTGATGTTAGTAAGTATAGGGGTATGATAGGTAGTCTCCTATATCTCACTGCATCTAGACCGGATATTATGTTTAGTGTATGCATGTGTGCTAGATTTCAAGCTAATCCTAAAGAATCTCACCTATCCGCAGTTAAACATATATTTAAGTATCTAAAAGGAACAATTAACACTGGTTTATGGTATCCTGCTGATGCCAATCTTAGTCTAGTTGGTTACTCGGATTCCGACTTCGCCGGATGCAAGCTTGATCGCAAAAGCACCAGTGGTACTTGCCATTTCTTGGGAAGTTCATTGGTGTCATGGTTTTCTAAAAAGCAAGCTTGTGTCGCTCTTTCTACCGCCGAAGCGGAATATATCGCAGCCGGTAGTTGTTGTGCTCAACTGTTATGGATGAAACAACAATTATCGGATTTTGGTTTGAAACTTGAAAATATTCCGATTAGATGCGATAACACGAGTGCAATCAATTTGACTAAGAATCCGGTGTATCACTCAAGAACTAAACACATTGAAATAAGACATCATTTTTTAAGAGATCATGTACAAAAGGGTGATTGCACAATTGAATTTGTTAGTACCACAAATCAATTAGCCGACATTTTTACAAAACCTCTACCAAGGGACACCTTTTATCATATTAGGAGAGAACTTGGTATTTTAGATGAAGCTAATATAGGCTAATTGCATTGTGTGTCATTTTTGGAAAATCACCATATTAGTCTTACTCTAATGTGTTATTGATTCTTAGTTAAATTGTCCTTGATGATATTTGAAATTGTATATGTTAATTGTGTGTGATTCTGTACTGTATTCCAAGTTGGTAGTGAAGCATTTGTGTTTGATTTGTGTTTGGTCTTTTAAAACTGAGTTTTTACTTTCTGTTCTGTCAAAATACTCGAGTTTTTCCAAAAACACTCGAGTATTTTAATTCAAAATTAAATCAGTTTTAAATTGAAAAAGTTTTTAATCAGGGTCTGAGAAAAATACTCGAGTGTTTCTCAAAACACTCGAGTCTTTATTAAAATACTCGAGTGTTTTTCGAAACACTCGAGTCTTTCGAAACCCCCATTTTTTTAACTTTCAGACCAAACTCGAGTATTTTCCAAAAACTCGAGTATTTTGCGTTTTCCTGAAATTTGAACTTTCGGACCAATCTCGAGTTTTTCAATTTTTACTCGAGTTTTCTGGGAAAATCTGGGCCGAGTCACGATCGACTCGAGTATATTTTAAAAAAAAAAAAAAACTCGAGTATATCCTAAAGAACAACTCGAGTAATTATTAATATACTCGAGTATTTTGAACTGTTTATATATACTCTCAGACTCGAGTTTTTGTGACCCTCTTCTCTCTCGGTTTTCTCATATCTCTCTCCTCAAAACTCAGATTTTCCTCAAAGTTTTGTCAAATCTTACTAGTTTTTCATCCTCTAAACTCTTCTCTCGGTTTTATTCTCCTCCAGATGCTCCAGCTCCTTCGATGTTTTGATGATGTTGACCTTTGGATTTTATCTTAGTTTTCATTCTGTTTTTATCATGTTGGTCTTTGTTACATTTTCTGTATTTTGAGAACTTGGTGTTTTGAGACTTTGGGTTTATTATTGCACCTTTGATTTGGACCTTTTATGATGTTTTTATGTTAATGAATTTGGTCTTCATTATGATGTTTGTGCAAAGCTTCAGGGGGAGCTCTTTATATTTATTATTAAGTCTATTTTTTTTGCATAGTTGGTTATGGGGTTTTCCGATTATGCACCTCTCCTCCCTTGATCTTTTTCTAAATTGTTACATCTTTTTGGCGTATGACAAAAAGGGGGAGAGATATTACACTTGTCTTGTCTTGATATTGTTGCACCTAAAATTCTCTAATTATGGTATATACTCTGATAATTGTTAAATACTCTAATACCATAGGCTTGGTGCTAAAATTAAATTGTCATAACATCTTGCACAAGCTGAATTTTTAGATAGGTGAAAAGTATCATATAGTGAGGGGGAGTTGCATTTTCAAGTGGATTCAAGCTCAACAAATGGTACAAGTGTTAATTATTTTGTCATCACCAAAAAGGGGGAGATTGTGAATTCAATGCTCCTAATTAGGTGGATTATGTTTTGATGATGACAAAATAATTAACAAATCATGCCTTGAAGATATTGCAACATCAACATCAACAAGAAGTCAAGAAAAGAAGACAAGTGCCCAATCATTCTCAATCAAATATTAATTGTAAATTTCTAATTTATGTTGAGAGTGGTTGAGAGTGGGTAGAAATAGTTAGTCTCTTCTAGGAATAAATTTTTATATGTTTATTAAGTTGAGATTGACCAAAAATTAATACTTGAGAGGAAAAATAAAATTGGAAAATAATTTTTCCCATATCTGATCAAAATACTCGAGTATTTTGATAAAGACTCGAGTATATACTCGAGTATTTATAGAAAAACTCGAGTATTTGTGCCAGGTCAGCAAATATGACCGTTAGTCTGGTTCGTGCACCAATTCTCTCGTGACCGACCAAAAAGACTCGAGTATTTACCAAAAGACTCGAGTATTTTTGTCCAGTCAGCAAAAATGAACGTTGGAGAGACTCAAAAACCCAATTGAGGGCATTTGAGTCTCATCTAACCCCAAGAGAGTATTCTGAACCTTATTGTAAAATTGCTCTTTGAATTTGTGCAAGAACAAACAAGACAACAACACATTATTGATCACAAGCTTTCATAATTTCCTTTTCTCAAGTGTTAATTCCCAAAAAGCTCAACTTCTCACTCATATTGTCATTTTATTCCAAGTTGAGTTTTAGGCCTCAATTCTTACATTGAGCTGTTCTTATTTGTGCTAATCCATTGTGAGATTAGTAATACACATACAAAAAGCTTGATTATTCAAAGTCTTGGATTGTTCCCAAGCAAACCCTAAGTGGCTTAGGGTGTTGGAAGTCTTGAGAGGTTCTCAAGCACAAGACTAGGAGGTTCCTAGTCCGGTGGAGTTTCTTGAAGGGAGTTCAAGGAAGCTTTGTGAAGAGTTCTTCAATCACCGGAATCAAATTGGGGTAGAAATCAAGAGTTTGGTACACTCTTGAAAGGGTTAGGTTGAGTGAGGCCATTCTCAAGCAATCCTTTGTAATTTCTAACAATTTGATTATTAGTAGAAACTCCTAAGTGATTAGGAGGACTGGATGTAGCTCATTGTTGGAGTGAACCAGGATAAAATTGCTTGAGTGTTGGTTTATTGCTTTTAATCTACTTTCTAGCTCAATAGACTTAAGTCATTTCAATCAATTAGGATTTATACAATTAGGTAGCAAGTTCAAGGAATCTTTGTGTTTAAAAGTTATTTAGATTGCTTGCTATTCTGTTGGATAAGTTCCTGTTTAATATTGAATTGATTTGAGTTAAAATTGCTGAATTTTCGTTTCTGGTTTTTCTGCTATCTGATAGGAAAAACTCGAGTATTTCAGAAAAGACTCGAGTTGTTCATCACTGAAAAACTCGAGTATTTCACAAAAGACTCGAGTCTTTTGTGTCTGATTCCAGAAAATTCAGTCTTAGCTCCATTCTTCAATTACCAATCGAAATATTTGGTATTAGTGCTTCAAAATACTATTCACCCCCCCTCTAGTATTTGCTTAGCCCGCTTGTTGGTTTCCAACAGGTTTCTCCACTCTCTCTTTGGTAGAGGTAAGGAGTGAGTATTACCTTACTTTAGGGATAAGTTTCTAGTATGTATATAGTGCTTGCTAAGAGTTTGATGTTAGTCCAGGATATTACACATTAGGGTAGTTGATAATTAGGGTTTTGAAGTTAAGAAAATAATGGTAAATGTGAAATTAATTGTGATGATGATGTGTGATATATGTGTTTAATGTTGTGAACTGAGTGAACGTGAATTGTGATTAATAAATTGGTTAGAGACTTGGAATTGTAAAAATAATTTATTGGTAATTGTATAGTAAAAAGGGATAATTGGATAAGGGATAGCTAAATAATTAAATGTGATTGAGAGAAGTTACATTATAAAGAATATATAATGCGGCCGACTGCGATTGTACGCGAATTGGTATCTGACTGCGATTGTACGCGAATCGGATAGTCCGCGAAAAAGACTATATAATAATCCCTTGCGGCCGGCTGCGATTGTACGCGAACCGGGGCCGACTGCGATTGTACGCGAATCGGTTAGTACGCGAAAGAGAATAAACATTAACCCCCTTGTGGCCGAATGCGATAGTACGCGAATCGGGATCGACTGCGATTGTACGCGAATCGGTTAGTATGCGAAAGGGGATAAACAGTAAACTTGTGCGACCGACTACGATGTGGCGCGAATCAGATCGTATGCACGGCCGACTGCGATGTGGCGCGAATCGGACCGTATGTAAAGATGAATACTTACAATAACCTAAAGAATATGAAAGATGTGATCGAAAGAAAGAAAAATAATATGAAAGACAAGAGTAAAGCAAAGGTTAAATAGACACGATAAAACATGAGAATGAGAAAAAGAGAACGAAAAGATGAGGAGTAAGAGAGGAGAAATATTATGAGAATAAATAAGGGTTAAGGTGAATAGGATGAGAAATCCGATAATCTGTTTCTGATATGCATGTAAGCATGACATGAATGATTATGTGACTATGTGAATTATTTGGATTATTTGTGTTTGGCTTAGTCGGTTATTATGTCAAATTCAGAAACTGTTATTCCTACTTTATGTGTAATGCTCACCTCCTAACCATTTTTCCACAGGTACTGAGTCGGAGCTTACACTTGATCCGGCCGAGCAGGTGTAGGGTTTATTTAGTAGGACATGGAAATGTCCTGGTTCTGGATATGATGATGTGATTCGTTTTGATTATGTGAAAATGTAAATATATCTTTTGGGTGGGCTCAGGACAACTTCTTTGGGGAAAGGAGTCTTTTGGGAAAGTGATATTTCAAAACTTGTTTATAATGCTACCTTACTCTGATGTTTATATTCTGATACTGTGAGTGTGCATGCTGATGCACCAAGATATGATACATGTTGTTGTTATGCCCTCCTGGCATTCTGATATTTGATGTGAATTTGTTTATCAGGTTTTGAAGAAAAACTAATTTTTGGAAAGTCCGAAAAACAGAGGAAACTTTGTCCGTTTGACGGGAGATTTTTATAAGTCCAAAAGAAATTTTTACTTCACTATTTTCCTAAATGGGGAATTAAGGGTATTTAAGAGTAGGTGTTACACAAAACGCAATCTTTTTTTTTTTCAAATTCTAAATATCATAAAAAAATTGTTACTTCCCATAACTAAGGTCTCATTTAGTTGCTATCGATTTTTGTTTTTTGTTTAAAAAAATCTTTTTTTAATATTCAAGTTGTGATATGATTTGCAATTTTTTTTAATATTTAAGATTTGAATCAATTTTTTTAATATTAGAATAAGTTGACTTCTGTTAGTTGTGAAAATCCCTTAGTTATAGGAAGCATAATTGACATTTTAAACACTATAATTTCGAATAGATAAACTAATTTTGAAAATAACAAACTAATTTCAGATTTTTCTCAAATTTGAGATTTTGATTTTTAACAAAACACATATTTGAAAAATTATGTGATGATTTTTTTTAAACCAAAAATTATGAAATTATGTGGTAGTGTCACATCAGCTATTTTAAATTGAAGGTATCCTCTTTTCATAATATACATATAATTGATTGTAAATTTTTTTAATTGAAGTTGTACAATTGTATTTTAATTTTTTCACAATAGAATCAACATTATATTTCAAAGTTGAGAAGCTGTGATTTGATCCATGATTTTTTTTTTCAAAAAATATTCTGAAATCTCCAAGTTGTGATATGGTCAAAATTGTAGTATGTTTCAAAATTAAATTCAAATTTTGGAATTTAAAATTTTTTAATTTGAATTGTAAATTAGGTTTTAAAATTGTTTTTTTTTTTGTACACCAACCGGTACCCGAATCTGGTTTACCCAGAATCCGACACATCCGGTCTAACCCAACTGATCTCGCACTAAGCGGTAGGGGTCTCCCAGCGTGTTGCTCCATACCCAAGGCTCGAACTCGAGACTAGTTGGTTTAGGGACTAAGTGAGCTACCACTTGACCAACCCCACGTTGGTTAAATTAGGTTTTAAATTTTGCAAAGTAGAATTATTTTTTCCTAAAAGTATATTCAAAATTTAGATAGTTGGTATTCGATCCCGATTAATTTTATGTTTATTTTGCTAAGAATATTATGAAATCTTCAAGTTGTGTTATGATCCACAATTTTTTTGAACATTTAGAATTGAATCAATTTTTTTAATATTAGAATCATTTGAATATTTAAGATTTGAATATTATCAAAAAGTAGTTAATGGATTCCTAAAATCTTGTTTTTCTTTTATTTTTACACAATATGTAGAAATAATTTTTAAATATTTTTAAGTAATTAAAAAAAACAAAAATTTGAGAAAAAGCTATGGAAGCGACACCTCAGCATTTTTTGAATTGCATGTATCCTCGTTTTATATTATATATATATATATATATATATAATTGATTAAAAATACTTCAACATTTGAAGCATAAAAAGGATTTATTTGGTCAAATATTTTTTTTTTAAATAAATAAAGGTCATTGCAACGACAATTTTTTCGTTGTGGATGCCAACAGTGTTTAGCAACGAAAGTGTTTTGCAATGACTTTGTCGTTGTAAAATAGATGATCTATAATGGCTTATGTAATACCCCGAATTTTTATTCTCAAATAAATAAAAGAAATATTAAAAAAAATTAATTATATGGAATTAATTAGTTTTGTTTATTAATCGTGATTATATTTAAGATTAAATTGAGAGAAAAATGCAAGAAAAATATTTTGGACCTTAAAAATAGTATTTTTGTAGTTTAGTCCTTGGGAAGGACCTAAGAGGCAATATTGAAAAGGTATTTGGAGGGAAAGTGAATAAAATATTAATTTTTGAAAAACTGGTCGCGTTAATCGATTAACGGGACTGGTTAATCGATTAACGACAGTGCTGAAGCTGAAGATAATGGAGTTTGATGACTCAACCAGCTGGGAAAACCTGAATTTGCCACCTATGAAGGCCAAAACACGTCTTTGATACGTGTTGGCATGCATGATTCTTAGTTTTGGCTATAAATTTAGGACCATGGGTGAATGAATTGATGGAAGAAGGAATTATATACCAAAACTCTGCAGAATTTCTACCTCAAGCACCCTCTGGTTTTTGATTTCGTTCTCCTTCCCTACCCACACACTTGCTGCGAGCTTCACATAATTTTGAAGCTTGCAGAGAAACCTTCGATTTAAGCTATAGATCCTACGATTTGGTGGCTTGTGCTAGGAGAACTTAATCTGTGAAGTGGAGTGCTTGAAACTGAAGTGTGCAGTTTCAGAGTTCAAATTGCTTGCTTTGAGTTGAAATTGTGGTGAGTATAAGTCACCATTTTATGTCAAATTGGTTCCTAATCAAAGCTTTCAATTTGTAGTTTCTATTCTGATCTCATTTGCTCATTTTCATGTCCATTTGGTTTGTAAAATTTGCTGCCGAATGTGCTTACCCGAATCTTTCAAGGACTTGAAAACAAAGCATTAAAAGGTTGGAGTTTCTGGCACTTTTCTTGTTGAAATTCGATTCAAAAAGCTTCATTAAGGTAAGGGAGAAGCTTTACTAATGCTAGAATAGATTGTGGTATTGAATTGGACTTAGGTTGAATCACCATGAGATTCAAAGGGCATTAGGATATGGTAGAATGGCTTGGAGGCCAAATCGACCTAAAAACTGATTTGGAGCAAGTTAGAATATCCCCATAGAAGTTGTAGGAATGATCAATTTGAACTAAAATGGCTTGAATCAAAATATGACATGTTAGGTTGTGACTTTGATTAAATTGGGGGAAAATTAAGCAATTTTGTTAATCTGTGATATATTGCTGAAATTGATGTTATGAATGAGTTTAATATGATGTATTTAAGTTGTACTTGAGGTTAGTTTTGGTTAAAATTGAGTTGGTATGAGTTTGGTATCCAAAAACCAGTTTCAACACTGTTTTACTGATATATTTAATCGATTAATCTGACTGTTAATCGATTAACACAATTAAAGTCTGATCAGTTTGGAATTTTATACATGGGTAATCGATTATCAGGTTGGGTAATCGATTAACAAATCAAATTTTGTAATAAAAATCAGAAATTAATTATTTAATCGATTAACAAGGCATTCTAATCGATTAAAGGTTGAAGCTGAAACTGATTGACAAAGGTTTATGGAAATAATGACTTGGAATACCAAAGCATATATTAAATGACCTCAAGTAAACTTAAATGACACATAAGGTGAGTTATGCTTGTGAATTCATGCATAGCATTTGCATTTTGGTTTCCCACAGTGGTGGAGACACGTCCGTGAGGCGTGGGCATACCTCTTGGTTGATTGAACTCGAGGGGCATTCGTGTGAATGTCAGTTGGGTTTTAGTGGCCGTCCGTGGGGACGTCGAGGTATGTCGGTGACCGGGGCTGCACCTTTCGTTCCGGAAACACACACGGGGCTGTGGGCATGTCTTTAAACGCCGGGCTCGAGAGACGTAGTCTTGCAAGATATGTCAGTGTCACTTCTATGAGCTCTAGGAGTGTCGTTTAATGTTGGTCGAGTCCGAGAGGTACTCGTTGGCGGTACCGAGCATGTTTTAAAGGTGCCACGGAAGCCTATTTGTTGTGTTGGCCAACGATCATGCATTGATAGACAAGAAGCATTGACTTTGCACATAATGGTTATTAATTTACAATCTTAATGTTCATGATGTATATGGATAATTTAGAATTGAGACTAAATATTTATCATTTATGAAGGTCGATAATGAAATTAAGAAACTAAGACTTTTCATAATACAAAAATAATTTGATAAGGTTATTCTTTTGGGCTTTAAACAAATTTTTTATCGCTTTCTATTTGATTATGCGTTAGTAATTGCTGACTCCCTAGCCCTTTGTAGGTGATGGCTCGTTTTCTGGCATTCATCGAGATTTGTCCGCTCCGTAGCGGCGTTTGGGACTACGAGGGTCGTCGGGCGATTTTTGAGGGTGATGTGGATATCATATTCTGTCATCCTAATCCTCTGGCCCGCGTGAGACCTCGTAGGCTGCGTCTTCCTATGGTCTACATCCTGCACGTACCACTGGTTTATACCTATCGTCACGGTACTCCACCACCATCACCACGTCCTGGTTATCGTTTTTACTACTCTCGTGTTAGGCGTCCCGCTACCCGCACTCTTCCTTCCACTAGTGACACTGAGACTGCCACTCGTCGCACTGGTCTGTCCACTAGGGTGCATTTTGCACCTTCACCTGATGCAGTGCCTCATGTAACACCCCTAATTTTCGTCTCCCAAATAACCAAGAAATTAATTATAACAATTATTTTATAATTTATTTATATTAGTTTTGAAGGTTTTAGTTTTTGTACATTATGTGTTTTATATAAAAATATGAGATATATTTTTATATGGTTATTTTGTACAAAAATGTGAATATTGTAAATTAGCCCTTGGGTTGGGACCTAATTGCAATATTAAAAAGGTTTTTGAAGAAAAAGTAATTAAATTATTAATTTTTGAATTTTATCAGTATGTAACCGGTTAGAAGGGCTGTGTAACCGGTTACACGATGAACTCAGAAAACTGGGTTAGTGCGTTTGATGAGTAATCAAGCCAAAACCCAGAAATCTGCCACGAATTCATCCTTCTCTTGGTGGGGTAGGACGTGTCAACATGCATGTTAACCTGATTTCTCTATAAATAGCCCAATTGATTGAGATTTTGGCTCATTTGTTGATCTGAAGTGCTGATGCTCTGTTTAGGGTTCTGAGATTCGTCTCTGAAATTCTCCTTCGTTTCTGAGAGTTAGAACATGAGTGATACACAGTTACAAAGCTTACATCAAGGGCTTTGTATTGATATAAGGTTTGTGAGTTGAGAGTTTCTAAGCTAGGAGAAATCGATTCATGAAGTTGGAGATTCAAAACTGTCACAATTTTGTATTGGGTTTCTGGAACTGACTTTGAGCTTTGATTTTGGTTAGCTCAAGCCTTCTCTTGTTCTAGACTTGATTTCCTTTCAAAGTTCATGTTGCATGGTTTTGATAATGACCATTTTCCCTAATTTCCATGTCCATTTCATGTTCCAAATTCCTTGATCAATTTACCCTGTCAAAACGATTCTGGTTTGAGGAGGAGCTTTGGGTGTTTGGTGTTCTACCTCAAATCTCTGCTCAAATCTTGTTCAAGCACAAACCTAAGGTAAGGGGGAAGCTTACTATTTGCTAGAATGAGAATAAATTGTGGTAGAATATAGGATGAGTCACCAAGAGACTCAAAGGGCATAAGTTGAAATGGTTAAATGGCTTGGAGGCCAATTTGAGCTCAATTGTTGTTTTGAGCAATGTTATCTGGATGCATGCAAGCAATGTTGATGTTGATTTCATGGCTTAATTGGATATTATGTGAATTGATGCATTAAGTTGTGAAATATGTGCAATTATGTGCAATTTGAGTATCTAAATTGAATGCATGCAATATAGATAGGTTTCTGTGGTTCAACACACTAGAATTAAGGTATGTGAACTCTATTTATGAATGAAATTGGTTAAATTTGAGTATGGTAGAAAATGGTGTGAAAAACCTCATTTTTCAGTGTATTTCTGCCTAATCTAACCGGTTAGTCGAAATCTGTAACCGGTTAGAGACTGTCAATTTTCAAAGAAAATGAATCTCTGAAATTTGCTAAATGTCCATACCATTTGTACTCAAGTTTAAGCTAAAATTTCATACAAAGACCAATCTAAAACTATGTGTTTGAGCACTGTTTGGTTTAGATTGGAGGTGATGAGTTAATACCTTAATATCAAATGATAATTTCAAGAAGAAATTATGCACAAATGAAATGGGATTATGACTTAGATCTTTTGAATGATATTATGTGTTGAACTTGAGGTATTCTGATATGCTAAGGCCTTGTGATTGGATTGAGTAGAGAATTCAAGAAAAGATTCATTGAAAATCAATGGTTTTATATTCAGGTCTGTAATTCTAACCGGTTAGGTGATAATGTAACCGGTTAGTACCTGAAACTTAAAAATAAAAGTTAAGTTTTTGAATAAGGATTACCAATGATTACAATCTCTCAATCCAGGTCTATGAGCATAGGTTAAATTTAAATTCAAAGGTGAATTTTATGAGTAAAGCCATACCTCAAGTTATCATTCAGAAGTTGTGTTTTCTAAGTCGTAATAATGGAATTAATGGAAAGACCAACCTTAGTAATTATGTATGCAATGCATGCATAGAGAAAGGTGATGAAATAGGTTGGCAAGAATTTTTTGTGATGTTCGGGGTACACGACCCTGTACTCTAGGAGTACTAAACTGATGCAACCTACTTGATGACACATTCTGGGAATGTGGCCATTGTCTGGGACATGGTTTCTTGGACACGTTCTGAGAACGTGATGCACACTCTGGGAGTGGTGCTTGATTTTATTCCAAGTATGGTTTGCGATACGTTCTGGGAACGTATGTGAGTGTTCTGGGAACACATTGGTATAATAATAGAATTAAAGATAAAAACCAACCTTAATGATTGTGCATTCATGCATATAGAATGGAAGATGGGTTGGTAGGAACGTTTATCATATTCTGGGAATATGAGGAGGGTACTCCGGGAGTACTAAATTATAACCTACTTGATGACACATTATAGATATGTGGACAGTGTCTGGGACCTGGTTTTATACGTTCTGGGAATGTATGTTAGTGTTCTGGGAACACATTGATATGCAACCTACTTGATGACACATTATAGATAGATATGTGGCCAGTGTCCGGGACCTGGTTTTTATGCGTTCTGGGAACGTATGCGTTCTGGGAACGTGATGCACACTCTATGAGTGATGCTTATTTATCCAAGTATGGTTTGCTACACGTTCTGGAAATGTGATGCACACTCTGGGAGTGATGCTTATTATCCAAGTATGGTTCGGCATTACGTTCTGGGAACGAATGTCGGTGTTCCGGGAACACAAGGATGTATTGGATGGACGTCCAAGATGGACTTTGTTAGAGGCCTCAGTTGTGGAAGGAAATCATGCATCATGCCACCTGCATTGAAAGAATTATGATTAACCGGGTGTGCTCATATGATTATGCATCATGGTTTGCTACATGTTGACTGGTGGATGTTAGTTTTATTCTCATTTGATTATGCGAATATGTATAGCTAACCCCCATGCCCTTATTAGGTGTTGATCGTGCATCTAGCTTGCACAAGAATCAGTAAGGGAAGATGTCCCTTAGGTGCATGCAGAGTGTAGAAAATGTGGGTTGGGAACCCGTTGTGCAGATATCGAGGATCCGACCAGAAGGATGTTTGGACAAAGGACCAGTGACTAGCTCTATAACATTTCTATTTTTAATAGAATTTATATGATACATATTTTGGAAAGAGGTATCATAAGAGGAATTCAGTTTCATAATAATACTTATTTGGTATTAATGGACTTGTTACACTTGATATATTTTGGGAGTATAATATGTTGATTTTATTATGTTTCCGCAAACTCTGATTTTACTAAGTCACCCTCATTATCAATCAAGTGTTTGTGAAAATAAATTTTCAAGGGAAGAGATAAATTCTTATTTTCAGATCTTTTTCCAACAACAACAAGTCCAACTAATCACAAACTTATTACCTTTCTTATAAAGTAAGATGATATACAAGGAGTGTTACACTTTTATGGTATCAGAGCAATGGTCCTGACTCTTGGTCCTTGGGTGTGTGGTCCAATACGCTGGTCATCGATATCTGCAATGTTTCCTGGGAAGTATGGTTTCATAAACTTCCAAACTAGAGCTAAGGTTATGGGTAATGGCTCTAGATAAGTAGCTTATTCTGCTATTAAAAAGTGTTCTATGTAGCCTAAGTAGAAGTATGATAGTCGTATGCTTCTCTTTAGACATGTGGTAACCCTAAAACCATAGTGTTGGTTTATTCCGTTCTCATAGAACCAGTGATAAGGAAATCTTAAAGGAGTTGTAGCTAAGTCCTTGACTCTGGGGAGGAGTATTTACCCTCACTAGTGTTAAAGTTAATCAACTTCTCCGGTCGAGTGCAAGGCAGTCATCTTCTTAAGGATTAATCTGGTTGAGTTCGTTAAACTCTAAAGCTATTCCTTCATTTGTTCCTTATGGATAAGGGTATTGATCAAAGTTGCTCTATGCCTTATCCAATCTGCTATATCAAAGCAGAGGATCTTACAAATCTTCTTGTAGTGGTTTCTAAAGTATGTCGGAATCGTTCTATTAAGGTATTAGACTTTGTCTATCTACCTGTGTCGTGATTACATTTGATCTTAAGCACGGTTTGGGAGCCGACGGATCGAGTGATCATGATTAATGACGATAGAACAACCCTGTATTAGGATTTCCAAGCTTCGAATATGGAATCCAATGGACCCATGTGTTTGCTTCGGGGCAGCAGTGAAGGAAATAGGGGGTTAAAGAAATTTGGGTTTCAAGAAATGATGTCAGATTTACCTTTGAGTAAAGCGATAGAGTTTGGAATCAAGTTAATTCTTGAAATTGATTCTATCTCTACGATCCTTATAATATGGTACCAATGGGAATGGTCCAATGGGAGAAACACGTAGAGAAATTGCTAAAAGGATTGGTTGGATCAGGTTAAAGGGGTCTAAGTGTTTTCTATGATTGATTGGCGATCGGATTAACCCCAAATCAGGATTCGGGACAAGGATACACTTAAGACTGCATTTTGATCTCGATACGGACATTATGAATAGAAAAATAATGCCGTTCGGATTGACTAATGCACCTGTTCTTTTATGGGTTATAAGAACTGGATCCTTAGTCGGATTCGTTTGTGGTTCATCCTAAAAATCTGGAGGAGCATGAGGAACATCTCAGGATTGTGTGAAGAATCCTGCAAGAGGAGTATTTGTGTGCTAAGCTCACCAAAGATGAGTTCTGGTTGGGCGAAGTTACGTTCGCAGGGCATATGATCTTTAAAGTCAGAAGTTCTTAGGGCTGGCTGGATTCTACCACCGGATTATTGAAGGATTTTCTAAAGATCACATGGCCTTTGACCAAGTTGACTTAGAAGGATCCACTGATGGTATTGAATGATAGGATGTTGTTTAATTATGGCGGGGTAGTAATGGATTATACCCCAATATAATATGATTAGTCCAAGAGGAATTATGGGAAATGTGAGCAGACTATGATTTAAATCATTTCAGTGATAAAGTTCAGTTGGAATCAAGGTATTAGAGTATGATTAAATCCTATTTTGAGTTGGATTGGATGATGTAAAGAAAATGGTTTTTGAAAGTTCTTTGGTTTTATTTCTAAAACAATACTTCATAACCGGTTAGAGTTTCTTGTAACCGGTTAGAAGCTAAAAGTTTAAATTAAAAATTTAAGTCAATTGTGAAGTAACTTTTGGCATCAATAAACATCTTCCTCCAATCCAAACTCAATGTCAATTACCTAAGTAAAATTTAAGGAAGGATTTAATGTGATAAAACAACTTAATGCCTTGATTCATCATTGAAATTGATTTAAGAGGATGGAATCATAATACTTATGGACTAATCAAGAGTTAAAATTAAGGAGATACTCCAATTAGAAAAGGTAGAGAATTGAGCTGGACAATGCAAAAGAGGCGATAAGCATTAAGATAAGAAGGTTGTGATTCATGAACAAGTTTGAAGTTCGAAAGTATGAATGACAATAAGAAGAGGAAGAGTTGAATGTGAGACAAAGGCGATGGATGGAGTTTTTAAAAGATTATGACTTTGAGCTCCATTGTCATCCTGGCATAGCAAACCTAGTTGCAGACGATTGAGTTGATAGGCTATTCATGTAAGTTCAATGATGGTTAAAGAGGTATTTTGATCGAGGAGTTCAGAGGCCTAAGTTTGGTAACCCAAGAGGAACTCTCTAGTATTAGATTGGGAATGTTGCCAATCACCAACGAATTCCTGAATCGGATTCGTGAATTACCATCAAAAGATGAAGAGAAGAAAGAGAAGTTGACTTTTGTGGAAAAGGAGTTAGATCTCTATGAAGAAACGAATGAGATTTAATCTTTAGAATTAAAGTCTGTGATTATGGATATTAGAAAATATATTATGGAAGTAAGGGATTTAGGAAGTGTTGTCTAGGACAATCTAGAGGAGAGATCCAAAGGCATGAACTTCAAGAATAGATTATGTTCGAACCCAAGTTAGCTATCAACTATCAAGGAATAAGGAATTTCTCGATGTTGGTAAGCATGAATGAGAACTATGGGAAAGTACATGAATTTCATGCGAGAAGTATCAGAATTCAGAATAAGGGAAAGATTGATGAAATAAAGGCCCAACTGGAGAAAGAGGAAAAGTAAATGGGAGAATATCAACCACGGAAATATCAAGGTTAAGGAATCCTCGATTGGAAAGAAGTGACTAAGGAGGAAATAGGGAAGGGAACATTTGTCCATCTCAAGGTGAAAACTGGGTGGCACATCACTTTGAGTTTAATTGTGATGTACCTAAGGGAACAGTCAATTCCGATTGTAGGAAGCTGGAGTATTATTCACCGAATTGTCTTGCAAGAAAAGGTGAGAAAAGAATGGACGAATCCAGCACGAGAAGAATTCACCGGCCGAGATGAGAGTTGAGTGTCATCCTGACGTAGACAACCCAAGCCTATCTCTTCCTTTGGTCTGAGTTAACGTAATCAAATGTTTTTGACTACGTTAATCTAATCGTTTGAAAGTATCAATATTCGGTTGGAAGTTCAACTCCAATCTTTCTGTGATCAAAACCTTTATCACAGTTGGATGTGATAATATCTGTGGACACTACAGAAATAGAAAGATCAGTTATGGCTAGAGGGATTAATAACCACCGGGATAGGACAAACCTTTGTCTCCCCAACGGAAATGTCTCTAGAACTTGACTATCTAACTAAGTCTGATAGTGATAATTACCCTATCTTTAAGTTCATCTAACTTAAAGACCTGTCGTATGGTCTTTCTTGCGAAAGATTATATCTGAAAGGGATGATTTTGTTATTAATGGATTGAATATTAGGACTGATCACCCTAATGTCTCAAACTATTAAGAAATGAAGTCATACAAATGTTTCTTTGATCGTGTTTGAGAGATCAGAGTGCGCAGCCCAAAAAGTTTTTCCAAAAAGTTTATTGGAAAGTGTTTTAATTGAAGAATATTTATGTGAAGTGTAAAGAGTATTTCTTTTAAAAGAAATTCTTCCACCTAAGAGTTTTATGCAAAGAATTTTGGTTTAAGGTGAAAGGTTTTATTAGAAATGTTTCGAAATAAAAGATCTATATCGAAACTCTTTTAAGTGGGGGAGGACCCTAAAGAACAAATTTTTGGGAGCAAGATGAAGTTTTCTAGTATAAAAATATTTTGGAAAAGTGGAAAATTTCAAAAGATGAATTTCGGGGACGAAATTCCTTTTAAGTGGGGGAGTAGTGTAACACCCCTAATTTTCGTCTCCCAAATAACCAAAAAATTAATTATAACAATTATTTTATAATTGATTTATATTAGTTTTGAAGGTTTTAGTTTTTGTACATTATGTGTTTATATAAAAATATGAGATATATTTTTATATGGTTATTTTGTACAAAAATGTGAATATTGTAAATTAGCCCTTGGGTTGGGACCTAATTGCAATATTAAAAAGGTTTTTGAAGAAAGAGTAATTAAATTATTAATTTTTGAATTTTATCAGTATGTAACCGGTTAGAAGGGCTGTGTAACCGGTTACACGATGAACTCAGAAAACTGGGTTAGTGCGTTTGATGAGTAATCAAGCCAAAACCCAGAAATCTGCCACGAATTCATCCTTCTCTTGGTGGGGTAGGACGTGTCAACATGCATGTTAGCCTGATTTCTCTATAAATAGCCCAATTGATTGAGATTTTGGCTCATTTGTTGATCTGAAGTGCTGATGCTCTGTTTAGGGTTCTGAGATTCGTCTCTGAAATTCTCCTTCGTTTCTGAGAGTTAGAACATGAGTGATACACTGTTACAAAGCTTACATCAAGGGCTTTGTATTGATATAAGGTTTGTGAGTTGAGAGTTTCTGAGCTAGGAGAAATCGATTCATGAAGTTGGAGATTCAAAACTGTCACAATTCTGTATTGGGTTTCTGGAACTGACTTTGAGCTTTGATTTTGGTAAGCTCAAGCCTTCTCTTGTTCTAGACTTGATTTCCTTTCAAAGTTCATGTTGCATGGTTTTGATAATGACCATTTTCCCTAATTTCCATGTCCATTTCATGTTCCAAATTCCTTGATCAATCTACCCTGTCAAAACGATTCTGGTTTGAGGAGGAGCTTTGGGTGTTTGGTGTTCTACCTCAAATCTCTGCTCAAATCTTGTTCAAGCACAAACCTAAGGTAAGGGGGAAGCTTACTATTTGCTAGAATGAGAATAAATTGTGGTAGAATATAGGATGAGTCACCAAGAGACTCAAAGGGCATAAGTTGAAATGGTTAAATGGCTTGGATGCCAATTTGAGCTCAATTGTTGTTTTGAGCAATGTTATCTGGATGCATGCAAGCAATGTTGATGTTGATTTCATGGCTTAATTGGATATTACGTGAATTGATGCATTAAGTTGTGAAATATGTGCAATTATGTGCAATTTGAGTATCTAAATTGAATGCATGCAATATAGATAGGTTTCTGTGGTTGAACACACTAGAATTAAGGTATGTGAACTCTATTTATGAATGAAATTGGTTAAATTTGAGTATGGTAGAAAATGGTGTGAAAAACCTCATTTTTCAGTGTATTTCTGCCTAATCTAACCGGTTAGTCGAAATCTGTAACCGGTTAGAAACTGTCAATTTTCAAAGAAAATGAATTTCTGAAATTTGCTAAATGTCCATACCATTTGTACTCAAGTTTAAGCTAAAATTTCATACAAAGACCAATCTAAAACTATGTGTTTGAGCACTGTTTGGTTTAGATTGGAGGTGATGAGTTAATACCTTAATATCAAATGATAATTTCAAGAAGAAATTATGCACAAATGAAATGGGATTATGACTTAGATCTTTTGAATGATATTATGTGTTGAACTTGAGGTATTATGATATGCTAAGGCCTTGTGATTGGATTGAGTAGAGAATTCAAGAAAAGATTCATTGAAAATCAATGGTTTTATATTCAGGTCTGTAATTCTAACCGGTTAGGTGATAATGTAACCGGTTAGTACCTGAAACTTAAAAATAAAAGTTAAGTTTTTGAATAAGGATTACCAATGATTACAATCTCTCAATCCAGGTCTATGAGCATAGGTTAAATTTAAATTCAAAGGTGAATTTTATGAGTAAAGCCATATCTCAAGATATCATTCAGAAGTTGTGTTTTCTAAGTCGTAATAATGGAATTAATGGAAAGACCAACCTTAGTAATTATGTATGCAATGCATGCATAGAGAAAGGTGATGAAATAGGTTGGCAAGAATTGTTTGTGATGTTCGGGGTACACGACCCTGTACTCTAGGAGTACTAAACTGATGCAACCTACTTGATGACACATTCTGGGAATGTGGCCATTGTCTGGGACATGGTTTCTTGGACACGTTCTGGGAACGTGATGCACACTCTGGGAGTGGTGCTTGATTTTATTCCAAGTATGGTTTGTGATACGTTCTGGGAACGTATGTGAGTGTTCTGGGAACACATTGGTATAATAATAGAATTAAAGATAAAAACCAACCTTAATGATTGTGCATTCATGCATATAGAATGGAAGATGGGTTGGTAGGAACGTTTATCATATTCTGGGAATATGAGGAGGGTACTCCGGGAGTACCAAATTATAACCTACTTGATGACACATTATAGATATGTGGCCAGTGTCTGGGACCTGGTTTTATACGTTCTGGGAACGTATGTTAGTGTTCTGGGAACACATTGATATGCAACCTACTTGATGACACATTATAGATAGATATGTGGCCAGTGTCCGGGACCTGGTTTTTATGCGTTCTGGGAACGTATGCGTTCTGGGAACGCGATGCACACTCTAGGAGTGATGATTATTTATCCAAGTATGGTTTGCTACTCGTTCTGGGAACGTGATGCATACTCTGGGAGTGATGCTTATTATCCAAGTATGGTTCGGCATTACGTTCTGGGAACGAATGTCGGTGTTCCGGAAACACAAGGATGTATTGGATGGACGTCCAAGATGAACTTTGTTAGAGACCTCAGTTGTGGAAGGAAATCATGCATCATGCCACCTGCATTGAAAGAATTATGATTAGCCGGGTGTGCTCATATGATTATGCATCATGGTTTGCTACATGTTGACTTGTGCATGTTAGTTTTATTCTCATTTGATTATGCGAATATGTATAGCTAACCCCCATGCCCTTATTAGGTGTTGATCGTGCATCTAACTTGCACAAGAATCAGTAAGGGAAGATGTCCCTTAGGTGCATGCAGAGTGTAGAAAATGTGGGTTGGGAACCCGTTGTGCAGATAACGAGGATCCGACCAGAAGGATGTTTGGACAGAGGACCAGTGACCAGCTCTATAACATTTCTATTTTTAATAGAATTTATATGATACATATTTTGGAAAGAGGTATCATAAGAGGAATTCAGTTTCATAATAATACTTATTTGGTATTAATGGATTTGTTACACTTGATATATTTTGGGAGTATAATATGCTGATTTTACTATGTTTCCGCAAACTCTGATTTTACTAAGTCACCCTCATTATCAATCAAGTGTTTGTGAAAATAAATTTTCAAGGGAAGAGATAAATTCTTATTTTCAGATCTTTTTCCAACAACAACAAGTCCAAGTAATCACAAACTTATTACTTTTCTTATAAAGTAAGATGATATACAAGGAGTGTTACACCTCACACTGCTGCACCCACAGTGCCGGACGAGGAGGAGGACGAGGATCCTGTGGAGGACGAGGACGGGGGAGCTGCGTACCATTCTACTGGTAGCCAGTGGCGTGATGATGACCCTTGAGTATGGACAGGATGGGAATCATAGTATGACATAGTAGTAGTTGCAGCTTTTGGAGGACTCAGAGATCAGATATCAGTGTGGGTGGATCATGGCACAGCTCTCAGCATACTCCTTATTTTGAGTTGTATTATACTGTATATATTCTGAGAGGAGTACGTGAGGATTGTTATTTTATACTTAGTGGTTTGTATCTCTATACTTTGCTATCTCGACTCTTGACTACTTTCACTAGATGTACTTGGTTTTTTATATATATATATATATATATATATGCATGGGCTCTGGTTGCGTGTTGATCTTGTATCTCTTTTAAATTACTCGCAACCAACACAAAGGTTTTTAAAAATCGTTTCCGCTGAACTCAAATTAAGTACACAGCTATTTTATTGAATTTGAAAGTAGTGTACAAAAGCAGTTTTTATAAAGGAAATTATTTTTGGAAAAGGGAAAAAGTTTCCACGAAAATTCTATAAGTTTACTTAATAACTAAACGTATACTTAGTTTAATATAAATAAAGTTATCTTTTTGAGGGTGCCGCAGCTTAATACGGCCTGATTTTGCAACGACATTTCTTATGTAATGACCCAATTTGTTGTTGAAATTTTTTTTATAGCAACGACGAAATTCGTTGCCTTACCCTTTTGCAACGACTTTAAACGCAACAACTAAAGACGTGCAGAAAATGTTTTGTGCAATGAATTTTTTTTTGCAACGAATTTTATGCAATAAATGACTTTTCTTGAAGTGTTATTAATTAATTTTAATATTTTCATTTTCGCTTTTAAATAGACAATGTGTTACCATTTCCTAATAAATCAATGAAAAAATAAAGTTATTTTGTTAATTTTATTTTGGCTTAATTATGTTACAAGTCCTTGAAGTTTGGGGTACTTTTGCTAGATACCCTTATACTTTTTTTTCAATGTCTGACTCTGCGCAGTTACTTCTAGGTTTATCATATACCCTTGCTACCAATTCTGACCAATTTTGATGACATGTAACATCAAAATTCTAGTTAGATGCAAGATGTTGGTCATGTGATGCCATGTGATGTCACACGGACGAAGACGACTTCTCTCTTCAATTTTTTTTTCTTTTTTTTATTTAACTAAAAATATAAAAATATTAAGTTTTTTAGTTTTTTAAAAAAAGGATCTTTGCCCACGGGACACCAGGTGTTTAACCTCCTGCGTCTGATCAGGATTCCGATATTACATGTCAGCAAATTTGGCCAAAATTGGTAGTAGAGGTATATGACAAACCCATAAGTAACTTCGAGAAGTCAGACATTAAAAAAAAGAATAAGGGTATATGGCAAAAGTATCCCAAATTTCAGGAATTTGTGACATAATTAAGCCTTTTATTGTTTAAGAGTAGTATAATTATAGTGTTGTAGATTGGTAAGTTCTTTGCTTCCTATCAATTTCTTTTTCACCAGGTAATTGAAGAAGCCAAAAATAATAAAAAAAAAAAAAAAACACACACACACAGTATAGTGTCACCGTTCAAAGCTAATTCAACAAATAAAAGTAGACATATATGTAGACCTAGCTACCATTCATGCATATTCATGATATCTCCATACAACTTGCTGTTGACTACTCAAATTATCCAATGAAAATTAAATCAACCATTATTCAATTCCTCCAATACGAATGAAACCATTGAACAAAACAATACACTAATAAGCACTTTTGTTAAGCCATCTCCCATTGCACTACTAGGCAGTAGCTCACTTAGCATTTTTATTTTCGAAAGTAGCTCACTTAGCTTTAATGGATGCTATAACTGAGACGAATATAAGGAATTCAACATTTTGAAAGCCATGTAGCAGCCAATCATTAGAACATTCTGCTTGTATGTAAGAATACCGGAAGACGGAAGTGTTTGAATCTGCTGAAAAAATTAAATTCACATGTATGTATATAATTAAAATCACTTGCTTATCAAAACAAAATCTTAAAATCACTATTTATCAAACACATTTAAACATAAGTTTGCTTCTATTAAAATCAAGTATGGCAACAATCAAATAAGATAACTTATTTTATTTAGGTTATGTAAAAACATCATATTTTATACAAAGAATTATTGTAAAGTAGGAAGTTATTTTTTTTAAATTAATATTTGTTTGGTAAATAGTTTTGAAGGGATCATGTGAGAAAATGTGGTTCACTTCAAAATAATCAAACAATTTTTTTAAATGCTTTGGTACAAAATGGTAAGCAACATAAAAAAAAATTAGGAGAGTATCAAACCAAGGTTCGATCTTTGAAGATAATATTAATTGGAAGGATAAGTTTGACCATATATGGTCGAAGATTAATTTTCTTCCCGATAAGTAATATGGTGGGAAATGGGAATATGGTGGAAGGATAACGGCAAAAAAAAAGAAAAAAACAACTTTTAATAACAATATAGGGTTAACCGATTTGGACTTCACTGGATCGATCCGAGTCATTTCACTCAGGACAAACGTCCCAACGGTTCGAAGGTTTCTCGCCTATTACTCGGACCAACTACAATAGACATGGTCGTCAACCGATCGTAAAACTGGGCCGACCTCGAACAGGTCTTCGGTAGGCCAGCAAGACAAGACTGCTCAGTACTCGATCTTGTGCTCGAATCCGAAACCACCCTCGTCTTGCATACGGCTTAGACATGAGAACGGTACAAGCTGAGCTGTCCAGGCTCTGTTACACAATGTTGCGTTGTTTATCCTCTAGAAAGCCACAGATATTTGTCAGATATTTACAGAGCCTGACGCCAGCATGGTAACCCTAACGGGCCTCAATACAGGCCCACTCCCGCACACCCCTATAAAAGGCATAATCATGCCTTGAGGTCACGTAGGTTTTTCTCATCCCTATGTTGACACTCTGCACACACTTTTGTTGACAGAGGGTGACCCTGTAACATCCCGCTATTTCTAATACCTTTAGTAAAATAATTAAATGATTTAATATGATATTTTCAATATTTGAGTGTCTTAATAAAATTTTGATTTCATCATTATAATTGAAATATGTTTTCCAGTCAAAATAAGTATAAATTTGTTATAATACGTTTTTTAAAAATAAAATAGTACCTTTGTTTAGTTTAATTAACATTTTGACAGGGAGCTCAAGTGGCAAGCCTTAAAGGCATTTTTATAAATATTTTCTTTAAAAAATATGTTTAATTTAATATTTTGAACATTTCTGTAAATTTTCATAGCGCTATGAGATTGTTTCATTTTTAGTTCCCAGACTGATTTTAATATATTACAGGTATAAGTTATATATAATGATTTTCTATTTCAAAATTTTAAATATTATATTTTATCAAGTTAACATCAGGATTGAGAATACATATTTACTTTTGAATTTTGATACTTTTTTTTACGCAATAGCTATCTGCCGGGGCCGATAACTTTATTATTTTTCAATCAGTTTTGAGTAATTAAAAATAAAATATTGTTTTACTTAAATATATTTTATTTTTAGGATCATCAAACTTTTAGTTATAATCCAAAATACCTACACACATTTACCCACAAATGATAACAAAATATAAAACAATAATATATATAGTTTCCTATATATACCTCAAGTTCTCCACCCCACCTAGTGAACCAGAGAAAAAAAAAGAAAAACGCATGAGAGAAAGACATTAAGACAGAGAGAAAGAAAAAAAAAAGAAGGAACCACCGAAACAGAGAAGAAAGAAGGGGCGAGACGGACATATGAAAATAGTGTTTTTAACTTTTTTTTTTTCAATAATTCAAAATCCAATCGTCCAATCCTTCTTAGATAAATAACCTCCTCAATTCTTTCTATCCATCTATGGAATTTATTCGATGATCCGTTAATATTTTTATTATCCCTATATTTTCAAATAAAGAGATGTTTTGGGGGGAAAATGATATATTTTTATTGTATAATGATATATATTTATTATTTTGACAAAAATGAATTTACTTGATATATTTATATATATAGACACACACACCCACTTTTAAGGTTATAATTAGTTTTAACGTGTATCCTTATTTAGATCTCGTACGTCATTGTTGACTCTGACCCTCGAATAAGGCTCGAACGTGAACGTGATATTGTTCCTTTTGTCAAGACTCCCAGGTAAGAAGGTGGTGTTACCTTGACTTAGGGTATAGCTTCTCTTTTGTTATAGTCATGGCTAGGGGTAGAGGAATAAGTAGAGTATATATAAAACATTAGGGTAGTTGATATGAATATTGAAAATGAGTATTATGTAAGAAGAGAAGGAACACAATTGTTGTTTTGTAAGAATAAGTGAATATGGTTATAGATAGAAAAGGAATGAACGATTAAATGGATAATAGATGAGAAAGTGATTAAGAACAAAAATGTTGAATACTCATGGTGAGAATAGAGAGAAATAAGGATAAGAATAAAATGTAAAACACTAGGTAAAGCTAAGGAAGGAAATAATGGTATTGTACGAGGTACCCTTGCGGAGGGTGAAGTACTCAGATAGAAAGCGTGTATGAGGGACCCTTGAGAGGGTGAAGTACTCGGAATAGGATGTGTGTACGAGGTACCCTTGCAGATGGTGAAGTACTCGGATAGAGAGCGTGTATGAGGGACCCTTGAGAGGGTGAAGTACTCGGAATAGGATGTGTGTACGAGGTACCCTTGTGGAGGGTGAAGTACTCGGATAGAGAGCTTGTGTGAGGAACCCTTGAGAGGGTGAAGTACTCGGAATATGATGTGTGTACGAGGTACCCTTATGGAGGGTGAAGTACACGAAAATAGGATGAATAGTAATAGAAAGCGGGTATGAGGGACCCTTGCGTAGGGTGAAGTACTCGGAATAGAATAAATGGTAATAAATAATGAATGACGTCGAACAAGTATAATCAATGACTTAGGACCGGGAAAAGAATAAGTCTTAATTAATAGGTACTCAGATAGCTAGCGTGTACGAGGGACCCTCGCATAGGGTGAAGTACTTGGAATAGGTAGAATAGTAACTACTGATAAATGATGTTGAATAGGTATAAGAAATGAGTTAGGGCCAAGAAAGTGAATAGGATTTGTAAGTGGTAATTAATATTAGGAAGTGAATTGAGTAACTAATGGACAAATTGAGGTTAGAAATTGAGACTTAAGTTTAAGGGAAATAGTTTAGGATAATTTAAGACCAAGGCATAAGAGAAGTTATTAGATATGGTATTAATTGGAGAATAGTAAGATGATAAGTTGAAGAAATATATATTGTAAATTGATAAGAGTAAGAGAATGGATAACCTACTGTATGGAATAAGAATGAATATTAGTGTGTGAAGTTAGAGGCAAATTAAGGTATAAGGGTTGTGTAAACATAACTAGAGATGATAAACTACTGGGGCAAAGACTTAAAATGAAGTACCTTGGTTTGTTGTTCTACTTTTGTAGAATTTATTATTCTAAGTTCTGTATAATGTTACCCTTCTTGCTATTTTTATTACAGGTACAGAAGGAGCTTACACGAGTCATGGCCGAGCAGGAGTACACTCCACATCGTGGATGTGGAGTCGTGGATGTGGAGTGTAATTAGTTAGCTGGGTGACCATATATTGGTCTGGGGTTTTATTTTGAGAATCATATTGTATATATTTACTTTATCTTTTGGGAGCTAAATAACTCCAGGAACTGGTTCATATTTTTGGAAATTTTGTAATGAATGAATTAGATTTTATTTTGGCCCTACTGGCCTACCGTTCTTTATATGAGTTTTTATACAGGTTAAACAGGAAAAGTATATTTTGAGAATGTCCCTAATAAAATAAAGTAAAGTCCATCCGATTTTACGGAGATTTTCATAAGTAATTAGGGTAACCAAGAGTTTTAAAGAGTAACTAGGAGTTTTAAAAAGAAATTTTCAGTTTACTAATTTTCTAATGGGTAATTAAGGGTAAATTTAAGTAAGGTGTTACAGACCCTGGATATTCCAGCTGATTATTCAGATATATTCCATAGCCGTCATACATCGAACCCTGATCTCACTCAGATTTCAGGACTACTAATCATTGGTCTTGAAGTTCCCTAGATCAGGGACATTTCCCATTTTTCAGATCCACTACAAACAAGAAATTGGTTCAGTGGTATAATGTTTCATTGGATCCCAAATATTGTACAAGGCTAATAGACAATATTGAATAATCCGTGAGAATAACATTTACTAGAAGAGGTGGTAGCCCGACACCTCAAATTAAATCAATTCATTGCTCATAAGATCGGGAATACCCTTAGTTAGGGAAAAAAACTTCAAACTTCTACTTCCTCTCAAAAAAAACATTTGATCTAGTCAAAGACTCGTACAGTTTGTGGATCCGGGGTAGATTAGTTATATCATAAAAAATGTGAAGTTCAGACACCACCTAATTTCGACAAAAAAAATGAAAAAACATTTGACCTATACATTTTTTTTCATACTTTAATAAATTTTTATTAAACATGGAACTACTTTTTTCAAAATAAATATAATTTTTTTTTGTCTGTACTCTTTGGCCAGTATCACAAGTGTTCTCAAGAGCACCTTTAATACCAAGGAACACCTAAGACTAATCATGCACGAGGTCGCGTTATTATACCTCTTCCAACGGGGTGTATTAAAATTTCTTAGTCTCAGACCTTATTCTCATCACTTGAGCTAACCCCTGTTTGTAAATAAATATAATTTTTGAGGAAAAGATATTTCTCCAAAACCCACTAAATATTATAACCACATATGTGTACCATCAATATGATGTCACTTTATGTATCACTTTTTATGATTAAAAAAATAATTATAATTTCTAATTTCTTAATTTAAATATAAAAAATATTTATATTTTTTTTAATCAATGATATACTTATATGGTACTCGTCATGCAACAATATACTCTCTCCATCCTACGAGGATGATAAAAAATAACAAAGTTTTTTATCCTAAACTAAAGTTAAAATAATAAATGAAAAATTTAGAAATTGTAAACTTTGAATTGTGATTGGTTGATCAATGCAAAATATAAAAAAGTATTAAATTAGGTATTTGATAATTGGTTGATGTGTTAGATAAACTATTAAATATATGTTTACTTAATTTTTTAAACTTTTCCAATTTGTTACATCCTTATAAAACGGAAGGAATATGTAATAACCAGCTCATATTTTTTGGTTAATGAATTGTTATTACAAACCGGTAATGTTCAAGAGAAATGCTTCCATGCCTTTTAGTGAGAGAAGACATTTATGTCAATCCAATTAACCCAATTATAGGTTGATATTTGTGTTATTTTTACACAATCAACATCTTATATGTCATGCTATATGTGATAATTAAGGATTAATTTGTAAATTTTTAATTAATCATGGTTTCAAATAAAAAATTAAAAAAATAAATTAAAACAAAAACAAAAAAAAATCAAAACAAAATCCTAATCCAATTAACAATAGTCAGATAACATACAACTATTCCAAAACTCAGTCTGCGCCATTCCTCTGTGTGTACATTTATTTATCTTCTGGATCATCCAAATAAACTCCGGGTGCTGCGATCTCTTTTTCCATCCAAATTTTCCGGAGATTTTCATAAGTAATTAGGGTAACCAAGAGTTTTAATGAGTAATTAGGATTTTTAAAAAGAAATTTTCAGTTTACTAATTTTTTAATGGCTAATTAAGGGTAAATTTAATTAAGGTGTTACAGATCCTGGATATTCCAACTGATTATTCTGATATATTCCATAGCCGTCATACATCGAATCCTGATCTCACTTAGATTTCAGGATTACTAATCATTGGTCTTGAGGTCCCCTAAATCAGGAACATTTCCCATTTTTCAGATCCACTACAAACAAGGAATTGGTTTAGTGATATAATGTTTCATTGGATCCCGAATATAGTACAAGGCTAATAGACAATATTGAATAATTCGTGAGAATAACATTTACTAGAATAGGTGGTAGCCCGACACCTCAAATAAAATCAATTCATTTCTTTTGGGGATTTCACGTTCATTAAGAAAGTAGAATAATTTAGTTAATTGTATTGGAAATGTGAATTTTTTTGATATGTAATTTCAAAATTACCCCTATTAATATTATTGGGAATATAAAAAGTGTTAAATAAATAGGGATGTTTGTGGAAAAAAGTAATTAATGATCACTGAAAATTGGTATGAGGCTTTATAAATAGGGACAAAATAAAAGTGTCAAGAGGGCTTTATATTTAGGGACGGAGGTAGTATAACGACATATGGTGTACCATGAATATGATGTCACTTTATGTATCACTTTTTATGATTGAAAAAAATAATTATAATTTCTAATTTCTTAATTTAAATATAAAAAATATTTATATTTTTTTTCATCAATGATATACTTATATGGTACTCGTCATCATACAACAATATACTCTCTTTATCCTATGAGGATGATAAAAAATAACAAAATTTGTTATCCTAAACTAAAGTTAAAATAATAAATGAAAAGTTTAGAAATTGTAAACTTTGAATTGTGATTGGTTGATCAATGCAAAATGTAAAAAGTATTAAATTAGGTATTTGATAATTGGTTGATGTGTTAAATAAACTATTAAATATATGTTTACTTAATTTTTTAACTTTTCCAATTTGTTACGTCCTTATAAAACGGAAGGAATATGTAATAACCAGCTGATATTTTTTGGTTAATGAATTGTTATTACAAACGGGTAATGTTAAGGGGAATGTTCCATGCCTTTTAGTGAGATATGACATTTATGCCAATCCAGTTGACCCAATTATCCTTCTTTTATTATAAAAAGGTGTCTCAATGGAGCTCTCTCATTCACCCATTTTGAAATGTTGCTCTCTCATTGAAAGTTGGGCTTTCCAACTCAAAGAAAGCATCCACCTGTCCTTTTTTAAAATTTAAATTTGAAAAATCAAGTTACAAATGCAAGTTACACTTTCCAGTAACCACATCCAAGTTAAACTTTTAGATATTGTTTCTCATACTGAATGGCTGCATAACTGAATACATATAGTTACTATATTCAGAAACAATCTCCATTGCAAAAAGTTTATTCAATTCTTTCTCATTCTGAATTGTACAGATCAAGTGCATCACTATATCCGCACAGAGTTTCTATATTTCTACATTTAGAAACTAAACCTCCATTGCAGAAAGTACATAACATCAACTACACCATATAATTAAAACTACATTCATGAATGCACTATTTGGACCACTGTAAATGGAGATTCATGTGCCTCATAGTAAAACCACAATACTGTGAAGATCAAAATCCTAAGAACTTGAGAAAAGTAAATTTTACATATCTATAATTTCGTTCTTACATTCTGAAATGAATAATGGGTAACAAGTCGTCAACCCGATCTTCTCAATCCCAGCGTGAAGAAGGAAGATTCCAGATGCAACATTCGTTCAGAACAAATCATTCATTTACAAGTTAAACACACAGCCAAATAGCAGAAAACACCAATAGCATATATTCAGAAACACCAATAGTTCAAAACAAATCATTCATTTAAATTCTGACAACGGGATGAGCATTAGTGAAGATTCAATATCTCTTCATAAAAGTCAGAAAAAAGCTAGGATTTGGAGGAAAATGATGATTGATGTCAAGCGAAAATAGCAACAACAAAATGGTATGTGTTTCCTGGTATACGACTTTCATTTTGGTAGAATTAGTAATTTGTACCTTTACTGTTCGCTATTTTTTACATTTAAATTTAAATTATACTTCTATTGCTTTTTAATAATGTAGTAGTAATAATGATCATAAAGCATATTAATGATATTACTTTAAAAACATCATGAAATTCTGAAATTGAACTCTTATAACAATTATAAGTATTTCTTTAATGGGCTAGGGAAATAGTAGTTTTGAGTTTTGCCAATTCTTTTTTCTCCACAGAGAATCGGGATGCATTCCTTTTGGAAGTGAGGGGGATTTCAAGATAAGTTAATTTCATTTGCTTCAAATGCAAATACTATCCTTTTCAATTTTCATTGCTATGAATTTCTAAAAACTCATCTTTTACCTACATGACTAAACAACTTCGTTAAAAAATACATATAAGTAGTTAACTCTACATGGAGGAAAAAGACTATTTCTGATGTCAATTAGACTTTTTGAACACATAGAGAGAATGCCTCCTGCAAAAGAAATAAGGTCTTGAATTCTCATATTAATTGTACAAAAAAAAATTATGAAATTATAATTTAATTCTAGAGTTTAATCTTTTTCAAAAAGAAAATAAATAAAAACTAAGAAAGAGAGGAGTCCATGCGTGCTGCGTGAAGCTTCATGAATTATCAATCATAGTCACATATAAAGAACCAAAAATTCTGCTCAAAACTTTCAAGTTAAACAGGGTAGAGATGCTAAGAATAGTCAAGAAATTATGCCCAAAAACTCCTCACACTATATATCCTACTAAAGGCATGTAACACACTATTAGATAATAATATTAAGTGCCCATTCATAAAATTACATTGAACACAATGGTGTTAAGATATACATATAGCATTATTATTCTGCTACAGGACTATTTGAAAAATATATTTGTAGCAAACAATAGCTCTAATCAAAATAGGGAAATTCATCAGGGACTGACCTCTCCCATGTTAAGCACTTCAAGAGCATCTTTATCATTTCCCTATTAATGAATATACTTCAAGAGCATCATCTTTAATGTATGTATTAAGACGATTACAATTTAATACTCAACTATTAATACTTAACTATTAACAAAGTTCCAACATAAAAAAATAAAAAAAAATAAAAAGACGGGTACAGACCCGTGCAATGCACGGGCTGAAAACTAGTAGGTTGATATTTGTGTTATTTTTACACAATCATTATCTTATATGTCAGACTATGTGTGATAATTAAGGATTAATTTATAAATTTTTAATTAATCATGGCTCCAAATAAAAAATTAAAAAAATAAATTAAAACAAAATCAAAACAAAATCCTAATCCAATTAACAACAGTCAGATAACATACAACTATTTCCAAAACCCAGTCTGCGCCATTCCTCTGTGTGTGTATTTATTTATCTTCTGAATCATCCAAATAAACTCCGGGTGCTGGGATCCCTTCCTTCCTCCATCCAAATTTTGATCATTGAGATGCTTTATAGGGATATCCGTCACACACGCCTTTGCGTGCCATGCATGCTTCGCTGTATATTATTATGAGTTACTAGCAATATTGTTAACAAAGGTTGGTTGGATTTCCACGGTGAAATAACCCTTTTCAAATTAAGATTAATGAGTATGCATTGACGGTGTAAAGTTTTTTACACCACACTTTACACCATCAGTCACTCATCCACCATTCATTTGTATTACTTTAATCTAAGAGTCAACGATCATAAACAAATGAATGATGGATGATAAAATGATGGTGTAACCTTTACACTGTCGGTACATTCTCCATTTTCTCTTTCAAATTAACTCTGAAAATTTAATTTTTTTAATTAGAAACCAGAAAAGATGAGGAGGAATTTGTTTTTTTTATATAATTAAAAATAAAAAAATAATTTAATTGTAATCATGATTGAGTTAACTTTAAAATTTGCCAAAATGACATTATTACATGACATATATGCAGAGAATTAAGCCTACTTGTCATTATGTGAATGATAAAATTAAAAAGGATATTGGAGGCTTTTAAAACAAAAATGACATCGATGCAATTCCCAGTATTCAAGGAAATTGCTTTTTGGCTCTCATGGTAGATTTTTTGGACCCATTTGTATTTTACAAGAACAAAAATATCCCAAGCATTTTAATCTTTCCGATTCTACAAACTCGCAAAAAGGTAATTTCTGTACTACAAAGAAGGAATACATTTATTTCATATTTCTAGGTTTGCTAAAACGAAATATGGTTTTCGGCTCTGTTGAACTGGAAAAATTAATAATTTCCGTCTCTACATAAACTGGAAAATATGAAATAAATGTATTTCGTCTTTGTAGTACCAAAATTACTTTTCCGAGTTTGTAGAACCGGAAAGATTATAAAATGCTTGGGGTATTTTTGTTCTTGGAAAATAAAGTTATATTAATACTAAGTATATACTCCATCTGTTTCATATGTAGTGTGTTTTAAGGTTATACACAAGTTTTAAGAAATTGTTAAATGATGTAAAGATTTATTGTATTTTGACTATAACGCCCCTATATAATAATTATTGAAGAGAGAGAATGATATTAGAAGTGAGAAAGAGAGTGTAATAAACATGAGTGTATTTGGAAAAATAACATTAATTATGTATTGAGTTTATAAAATAACAGGACTTACGAAATATAGTACAAATGTTAAAATAACATTATATATGAAACGTACGGAGTATTCGATCCTTTGCATATTTGTGATCTTCTTTAAAGCAATATGTACATATTCACCTCGGGACTAGGATGAGTAATTCGTTCGAGACATACAGGAATCAAACCCTGTTCTTATATTTGTAATACAATTAGCTTTATTTATGAATATTTTTTACAGCAAAAGCAAACCAAATAATTACTAATTAGCAGTAAAGTTACCGGAAGAAAGTCAATTTTATGACCATGGAAAGCAGCACAGTAGCATAGGATGCTATGACTCTCTAGAAGTTTTAGTATTGTTACTTTGTTAGTTCCATGTTGCTCCTCAAGCTTCAAAGAGCAGCCGGGAGAATTTTTTTTTACCTCGATAAATTGAATATTTTATTAATAAAATTTTAGCTTAAGCATGATCCACATTTAAGAATGACTAAACTGTCACTTTCGTCCCTGACTTTGTCAAGAGTCCTCAATTTAGTCCCTGACATTACGAAAATTCCCTTTTGGTCCTTCACTTTGTAAAAAAGTCCTCACGTTAGTCCCTCGTTAAGTTTTCCGTCATCCACTGTTAACGGCTGTCCCACGTGGCAGTTAACAGAGCTAAAAACGACGTCGTTTTATGGTTTAGGGACTAAAGTGAAAAAAATTAGAAGGGACTAAAGTGAAAAAATGTCAGGGACCACTTCTTCCACCGTCCTCCTTCTCCCTCGTGGTCCCCTTCCTCCGCCGTCCCTCTTCTTCTACTCATCTCAACCGCTGGGCATCTGCTCATCTCAGGTAATCATGTGCTCATCTCAGGTATCCAAAGCCAACAAAATAAGCCAAAAATTTCTTTTTCGTGAAAAGCAAAAATGTAATGATATGGAAATGTAAACAAAACCCTTTTACAAAATTGTGAACATAAATTTGTTAATAGAAAAGATTGATTCAAAGACTAAACGTTTTTTTTCTCCATTTTCTAGTTCCTGAATTATAGGAAATCTTAAAGACAGTGATACTCATCATCATGTTGTATGATGCAGGAGCCAGTAACACCCCCAACTTTGCAAATTCAACATAAAAGTTTTGAAGACATTTGGGGTGAACCTAATGTAATTTCAAGAAGTGAAAGTAGATGTAAAACTCCAACACCAAGTACAATAAGGTCCATATCAAGACAAGAAAGTAGGAGATGCACAACACCAACCCCTCTATCAAGACTTGATGAGCACATGATTATCTGAGATGAGCAGATGAGCAGCGGTTGAAATGAGCAGAAGAAGAGGGACGGCGGAGGAAGGGGACCACGAGGGAGAAGGAGGACGATGGAGGAAGTGGTCCCTGACATTTTTTCACTTTAGTCCCTTCTAATTTTTTTCACTTTAGTCCCTGAACCATAAAACGACGTCGTTTTTAGCTCTGTTAACTGTCACGTGGGACAGCCGTTAACAGTGGATGACGGAAAACTTAACGAGGGACTAACGTGAGGACTTTTTTACAAAGTGAATGACCAAAAGGGAATTTTCGTAATGTCAGGGACTAAATTGAGGATTCTTGACAAAATCAGAGACGAAAGTGACAGTTTAGTCCTTTAAGAATGGTTAGTTGAAGTGAAACTACCCTGCTATTTGATCATGCTTCACAGAATATGGTATATCGAGGTATCCTCTTTGCAAAACAATTCCTTGTGTGTTAGACTTCACAGAATATGTTCCTCCCGCATCGACATGCCAAATCCACGAGTCTGATTTATCCTATCTCAAATTAAATTAACGGATTCTAGCAAACTACTCCCTCCGGTCATATACATGGCATCTTTTATAAGAAATTTTTGGTCTTATATATAAGTCATTTTATATTTTTTATGCATCATTAATTGTTTTTCCTCTTTTTTGTCCTTGTTAAATGCTTTGACTAACTATGTTTATGTTTTTTTGTTATTCATTAATGAATGTGAACTTTTCAAGTAAAATGAAGAGGATAAAATATAATGTTACAATATATTCTCATAAAATTCACAAAATTAACTACTTTCCTTGGTCTGAGGAATACGGCTAAGTATGCTCTATATATAAGACCGGAGGGAGTAATAAATTGGACATGCAATGATTTTTCTCATTAAAAAAAAACCCTCCTCCAATAAATTACCGGCGATGTCAAATAAATCTCTTAAAGTTTTAACTTTTAAAATACCATGTCATAATATAAAATTATTAGGTCTTCGAAAAATTTAATATTATATTACCAATTAAGTTTTACAAAGATCATTATATTATAGTAATGGCATTTTAAAACTTTCAAATATTTATATATAATGGCAAAAAATTTTAAGGACCAATTAAGTGATTCTTTTATATTTGTAGGATTGTATTGACATTTTACTCTTCAAACTAATTTTGATAAATATGAGATATAATTTGAGAAGTAATTTCACTTCTTAATTTCCCTCCTAAATTTTTTCTCCTGGACCAAGTTGTGGGAAAAGTCAATGAGTTTCTAATAGTGGACCCCATAATAATAATAGTAGTAGTACATGGTAGTAGTGTAGCCCAAGTAGTAATCAGTTCAAAAATAAGCTTATGAGATAAGCCTGGCTCTTTCCAACATACTATTTGAAACGAAAAGCTTATGAGATAAGCCTGGCTCTCTCATGGAAGCTTATACTCTTTCACTTTGAAAAGTCAAAATCACAAATTCAATTTTCCTTTGTCATTGATGACCAAAAAATAAATTTAATGGATTGTTGAATTTATTCTACTTTCACATTTATTAATGAATTTTATGATTTATACTATGTATTTTATGTTTTTAGTCTACTCCTTTTTCTATTTATTCACTTATTCTTTACTTCAATAATTAATCCTCTAAAATTTTTCATGCATTGATTTATATGATTTTTTTTTTTATAATAGTTTTCTATATAAACTTCACCTCTAAATAATATAACAAAATTTATGAACACAATTTTGGCAATATCATTAATAATTATGCTACCACACTCAAATTTTCAATATACACTTAATTTTTCCTACTCTTCAATTAACAAAACCCAAACAAACACGGACTCGTGCATCGCACGGGCACAGGCACTAGTTTTGATAAAGAGGAGATTTTTTTAATATGAGATATGAGTGTGTGTACCTAGCTTTTAATTTTCCCAATGGAAAAGACACACACCTTTAAGCTGATGTTACATGGGCTTGCTTAGATAGATATACATGGTAGGTCCTTGCCAAGTCTTCTGAAATCTTCTTATCTTTAATAAGGTATAGTAAGGGCCCTGCCACATATGGCCCAACAAGTCAAATAGTAGAGTAATTGACAAATAACATCACTCGACAACCAGCGAATGTGATTATGACAAATTGTAAAAGTTTAATGTGGAAGCGTTTACCATTTCAAACTGGCAAATTAATTGTGTAAAAGTTCTATTCGTATGGAAGCATTTATCAATTGAAACTAGAAAGGATTATTTGACACGGGACCCGGGTTCAAATGTCTTTTCAAGTTTGTAATCTCCTTTGGCTTTTATGGTCTTTGGTTGCAAGAAGATGCTAGAAAGTTGTTCTTTTAATTATTTTAATTATTTGCTACTGTTTGAGGGGTTTTCGTCCGACGCCTGCCGAACTGACGATGTGCGTGGGGTGTGGGTAACGACAGGTTATGTGGTAATCTTGCGAAGAAACTTGACCTTATTTTTGGTTGTTTTTTGTATTCAGGTTGGAAAGTAAAGTGCGTGAAAGCGTTTAAAAGTGGCAGGAAAGTAAAACCGACGCCAAGAACACGGCGCGTGAAGGAAGTAAATGGAAAGCGATTTAAAAGTTGCAGTAAAGTAAATGCAGTGAATTTAAAGTCGAGAGAATGTAAAGTGCAGCAAAGTAAATTGCGTTGAATTGTAAATTGGAAAGCGTAAAGATTGCATTGAATTGAAAAGTGGAAGGCTGAGGTTCTTTACAAAGGCGTTTCTCCGTCAATCTGCTCTGGTGAGATGTGTAGGATTTTGGCCAATGTGTGTCAACCTAGCAACCGACCCCGATTACAACCTAAGGACTTCCTATTTATAGCTATTAGGAATCCACTAAGCTATTATAAATTAGTTTTCGCACGTTCTGCATAACTGCAGAAACCACGATCTAAAATAACTACCCACTACGCTATCCCCCACGATGTAACTGTCCACGTCGTGGTTTGGGCTTCATGGATACCTTGTCGAGCTTTCTTACGACGTCTTCACTGGGACCCCTTTCGGTAAACATTCCTCTTCGGCTGAAATCAAGCAACTTAAACTCTTGTCTAAGTCTCTTTGTTGTCCAAAGCATTGACGTTGTCGTGCTCCTGCCTTTTGGTTCTGGGACACCCGTCAACATCAAGCTCATTTCGACAAAAAGGTTGTCTGTCGACATAGACTTTCAACCTATTGTCGGCCTCAAATGCATTCAATCGATATTGGTGACATGTCCTTTGATTAACGGTGTTTTACCACAAGTCGACCAAAGGACCTATCGCCGACCTCTCTAGTAGAATGCCATAAGAGGTCTTTTCCTTTCCCTCTTTAAACGAAAAAGACACCCAAAATTTGACCCTAGCAGGGCACAAACCTTGGGTCATGGGGAATTACAAAGATTCCACCAAGGCTTATGTATCAAACTCAATGCTTCCTCCAATTCGGATTTTTCACACCAGTTTGATAAGCAAGAGGTGATCCCTATGTAATCCCACATGTTTGGTCTTTCACCATTCATGAGGAAAAGGAGGGTATTCGGAGCAAAGATTTCTTCCTTTCGTTTTCGACTCCCGAATCCCTTAATCCCACATGTTTAATCCTTCATGAACTCAGATCATATGGGCTTTGAATCTTTTCTCTTCCTTCCAAAACTCGCGAAGTTGAGCCATTGCTTTTTCCATATTTTCTCACGTCTTTGGGAGTTTATGAAGTGGAGAATTTATAGCCATGAAAGGCATTAAATGCGATCATAATTACTTTTCCGTTTCCAACGTTGACATGACTGCTCTGACTTCCACTTTTCTCACGCCATTATACCTTCGACACAGACCTCTCTTTCCGTCTTCTTTCTTCTGTCGATACACGTACACGTCCTTTGAAGTCACTTTTAAGTCGCAAGACTCAAGTACACCTCCCTCGACATCACTTATGTTGTCGACACCTGGTTACTTTGTCGAAATTGACCCCTTGTCGGATCGCACGTTCACCTCCTTCGAAGTAACTTTTAAACAAAATGTTTAAGTACACTTCCGTCGACGTCACTTATGCGTCCGACACTCTTGTCCTTTTGTCGATTTCAACTTCCAGTTAACAGAGGCCCCCAAGTTTTGGTGTTCGACGCGCCTTTTCGGAGGATGCCAAAAGTTGTACCTTTTCCGAACTGTCCTTTTAGCATTAGGATTCTGAAACGGTGAGTTTATCCAATCAAACTGACGTCTCCTATTGGACCATTGCGCTTGTCTCAAACGTCTTTTCACTCCCTTTTTAAACTTCAACACTTGACTTTATCCCTCTTTCAAGTTTCCTTATTTGTCACTGCATCCTTTTTCTTGACCTAGACCCTTTTCTCTTCAAAAACCTCTTCTTTCACCATGGCTGTTCAAAGAGTCGTCGATCCTGAAATTGACCTAAATGTCAAGTACCATGAACGCAGTTCGATTATTCCTGCGACTTCTTTTCTTCCCACTGATGGGAAACCCGTCAACCCATCTCCTGCTTTCCTTGGTCCCTTGATGACGCCATCGGAGGCTCGAAGCCCTGACATGTGCCCAAATTTTCCACTTTCTAACCCTGAAGAAATCTGTCCCTTAGCCACTCTTGACCCTGTATATACTTGCCATTTTGACAAGGAATATTCTCGTAGGGTTTTGCGGAATGTAAAACCATTCTCCAAGTTCTTGGACTAGTATGAGAGGTTACGGCCTTCCAAAAATCAATCATGGAAGAAGGCCGGTTTTGAGGATCTTTTAATCTTGACAACCTCTGGTCTGCGTTACGACGATGGTCTCTTTGGCGCTGCATGCTATTTCTGGTGTCACCTGACCAATTGTTTCCACTTTCGTTACGGCATGATGACTCCAACTCTTTTTGACGTTGCCGCTTTGACAAGTCTCCATCCCGATGGGGAAACCTTAACTGTGGAAAGCAAACCTGAGACTCCTGTATCAATAAGTGGAGGTTCTTATGCTTTTTCTCATTATGTTGAAGCACGATGGAAGGAATATAGAGATTCCCCGACAGTTAGTGCAACGGAGCATGTTGAATTTCTGACGGTGTGGCTTAGTGTAAGAACTACAATCGGTGGGTGAAATAACTAGGAAACACTAGGAGAACACCTAGAAGGGGGGGAGGGTTAAATAGGTGTTAGAGAAACCTTGAAAGATTTTCGAAAGAAACGAATCGAAACAATTAAAACAAATGATTTTTACAAAAAATTTAAGCTCTTAATCGATTAAGCATACAACTAATCGATTAACACCCGAAAGGCTTCAAATGGTTAATCGATTAATACTTCAGTTAATCGATTAATGCCGAAAGATTGATTTTGGTTAATCGATTAACACCTCCAGTTAATCGATTAATCATTGTTAAAACTGAAAAATCACTTTTCAAACGAATACGAAAATCAATCGATTAGCACATATGATCAGAGATTAAGCGGAATTGATTAACACCAATATTCTTATTGATTACCTAGGTTATGAAAATGATTTTCCCGAAATCAATTTGCACAATTAAGATTCAATTCAATCAATTATGAAAATCAATCTTTTCTAGGTTTTCAACCAAGAACACTATGAATTGACTTGGATGTAAAGAGTTAAGGGAATAGAAATACTGCACAGAGATTTATCCTGGTTCACTCTCATCCGCTTGAGAGCTACATCCAGTCCCCTCTTCAACCAAGAGAGATTCTTCACTATGAGGAATTAGAGTTCTCAAATTACAAGCAAATGCCTCTCAAGACTCACTTCTTGATAGCCTTCAAGAGATACCACACTCTTGTCTTGCAACCTTATTGAATCTAATCTAACCTCTTCCCTTGCTTGTTGATATCCCCACAACAAGTCTTCCAAATTGCTTGTTTACCCAACAAGACTTCCAAATGCTTGATGATACCTCACACCAAGGCTTCCAAATGCTTGTTATCACAACAAGACTTCCAAGACTTCTTTTGCTTGATGAACAACCACCAAGTCTTCCTTGTGTTGTAGATAGCTTGCCTCCTTGAAATGATTACAACCAAATTGAAATCAATGACAATCCTATGAATCTCTTTTAATAGCTATGAAAATATCAACATAAGAGATTCAAAGATTCTTGATCAAAGAATGTAAAAATAGAAAGCTTTGATATATGAAAGTGAGAGAGAATAGTGTGGCTTGATCTTTGTAAAATTGATGTAAAAATGATGCTTGTTCAATCTAATTAATTCACAAAGGTTAGGAAAAGGTTTATATAGAATACCCAAAAGTTAGGATCATTAAAAACTGATTTTGAGAAGTTAAAAACGTATTTTAAAAACCAATTTAACAGGTCTTAATCGATTAACACATGGCTTAATCGATTAACCACTGTAACATGTGTGTTAATCGATTAACCTAACCCATTAATCGATTAGCCACTGCTAAATTCAATTAAAAACTTGTTTTCTCAAAACTAAACCTTTCCTTTCAAACCTTTAAGCCACCTATTGATTTTAGATTAAGTGAATACTGAAAATATGATATAATCATGACCTTGATAGAGATTCACTACCCTCTAAAGACTCTACCCAAACTCATTAAAATAAAAGACTCAAACTAAATATATTACAATTATACACAAATTGAATCTTCATGAGCTTGCTCTCTCTTCATCATTTGTTGTTTGTTGTTGATTGATGAACTTCTTCATACTTGAGCTTGATCACAAACACTTATAGCTTGTTCAAAACGTTTGTCATTATCAAAACATTCTCACTGGATCTAACACTTAGTGCTTTTGTTTTCTGCACCAAATCCCGACAAATCAACAAATCTCTTGTGTCACTGGCCACGATCTTACATGAGGAAAGACAAGTGGCCTTAAGTCAACTTCTCTTGGCCAAATTGTATTCGACTATCAGTCACGTGACCGATACTATTCGAATCAATGATCAGTTGGTGACCAATGTCGGAGGCCCTACTTGGCTTTTGCAATTGTGGTTGAACGCCATCCTGAAACGTCATCTGACTTTCACCAATAACAGTGTTTGTCGATTTAGGTTCAACTATGGTTGTCTAGTGGCAAACTATGACGTCCCTTCATTTCCATCCAACATCAACAGTTTCCTTCACTTCATGAAGGTCTTTGCCAACATATCCATGTCGTCGACTGATATAGATTTTGCTCCATTCGCTGACAGAACACTTGGACCCGACTGGTTTCGCACTCCTTTTCCCGGTTCGTGCGTCGAAGAAAGGCAATTGAATGATGTCATCTGGGGACATTACTTGAGCCAAAAGATTCTGTTTAGCGGCTTGCCTGATTCGACTTGTTATGAAGACAAGGAAGTCCTTTTATACTATCCGAACTGTGTAGCAAGGCAATTTGGTCTTTGTCAAGGGCTTCCTGCTCGCATGCTTCCATCGGTTTCGCATGAATTTCACCATGGTCAATTGACATACTACAAATCTCCTTGGAAGACCATGTTGAATAAGTTCATTTCGAAGAACCTTGCTTCTGTCAGCCGTTTCAATCTTGTCGGCTTCACGCCTTGCTTTTTGACCAGTCCCAATTTTGTTCACTGGTGGGATGCTTACTTCAACACCTACCACGTGGATTATGACACCATTGTGGAGAGAATGAGCGCACGAACTCCGTCGGATTTGGCAGTCGACAAAACTGGTATGAATACTTGTCTTCTTTTACTCAAACTTCACATTTCCTTTCCGCCTATTAACTTGTCATCTTTCTGCAGTGGCCAGACCCAATATCATTGATTATGCGGCTGTCATCAAGGCCAATGCATCAAAGAAGAAAAGTGGTGACCCTTCCTCCAAGCCTTCATCGCCAAAGAGGTCTAAGAAACAGCGTCAATCCAGTGCCATTGATGATTTTGTAGAGGCTAAGAGACGGCATAAAGGAAGACCTTTCAAGCCATCAACCAAACCTCAAACTGATCCTGAAAGAACCGACAGCTCTCTGGTTCGTCCCCTTTCCAACAAACTTCAAGCCTCTACCGCCACGTCGGCTCCTCCTATTCGTCCTTCTTCGACTCCCATAACCAAATCTCAATCAGATTCTCGTGCAAAGGCTAAGGGAATCGTGATAAGGGAACCGTCACCTTATGTCAATGTTCAAAGAACATATGATGATGTTCCCATAACCGTCGACGATTCCTTTGATAACCCTCATGCTGGCGAATTCCTCCCGACTCCAGGACGCAATCCATTTGAAGAAGATGAAGATGAAGTCGAAGACACCAGCTTTCAATTACAAAGGCGTCCTGCTCGTCGTAACGTGGTCATGGAGGATTTGATTTCTGATGATCTGTCTCACGTGATGGTTTCTTCAGAACAGGCCGACGGACTCAAAACTATTGAAGAGTCAATGCAAAGATGTATTGACGACACCTCCTCAACGACCTTGAATGAAGTCACTGCTCAAGATTCCAATCAAGAGCTTGCCGAAACTATGCATCGTGATCCTCCCGACACTCAAATTGTGGACTCTCTTGTTGCTATCGTGGGGCTTGAGACCACTTCTGCATGCGTCCCTTCATCTGAGGTAACTTGGATTTTACCTTTTCACCCTTTTTGCAGCATTAAAGCGACCTAACCTAACTCTGTTTTATATCTTTAGATCCCCAACAACTCCCTTTAACTTGAAGGTTTTGACGGTAGTTTACCAATTCCTTCCGCATCCGCCTCAGTTGTTCTTCCTTCCGTTGAAGTGCCTTCTTGCAATCCTTCTTCTAGTACCATGGCTCCTTTGACTCAGATGTCCAGTTCCAACGTCTTCTCCACTCTTCGGGAATTGATGGCCAAAACACGTTCTGTTGATGAAGCCATGGATTCTCCTTCACGAGACAATGAATCGGCTTCAGATCAACTGTTGATAACTTTGAAGAACATCTGTTGTCGGCCTTTTGACCAATTGTTGGCCGATTTTGCAACTACTGAACTCCTATCCTCCACCGTCAATTCACTTTTGCAACAAACTGTTTCTGACGATGTCGAATCTAAGCTAACCAATTTGCAACGATTTGTGAATAATTGGACTACTGAAAGTCCAAAAATCCTAAAAGACATCGAGGTCCATGAAGATGTCAAAACAAATCGGCATGAATTGGAGGCCAAATTTGTTGATCTGGAGCGAGAGAACGCTGACTGGACTTCCAAATCGACCAGAAACTTCAGCAGATGAAGGAGAATGAGACCAAAATCCAAGAGTTAAAGGATGAGTTAGCTCGACGGGAACAAGAGCAAACAGAAATGAGCCAATTCGTTGATGCAGCCAAGACTACCTAGCAGGAGCTAACCGACAAAGTCACTGCCTTAGTTGCTCCTTATCAACAGGTTGCGGAAACACTTGCTGCAAGTCTGCAAGGCTATAAGGCTGGACTTCAACGAAGAGATGCTTTCGCCAGAGAATGGTGTACCTTTGGCAATCTGTTTGGATGAACTTTTGCTTTTTGTACCATTTCCTTTATGTATTTTGATTTCGTTGTATGGATTGCAATCTCAATTTTATGACTGTTTACTTCTGTCATTGTCGGCTTGTACTTTTTCAAATACTTGTCGTTGATTGCTTTAATCTTTTTCCCCGAATCAACTTCGACTAACTCGTATGCGTTGCCTGAAAAGGCCTTTAACACTTGAAACGGTCATTTTGGTGACCATTTACCGTATTCGTTAGAACGCTTGTCGATTGGTAAGATTACTTTCGATACTAGTTCACCCAGTAAAAATGACTTGAATTTAACTTTGGCATCGTAATATCTAGCAATCTTTTCCTTTTGTCGCACAATATTTTCCAATGCCAAAATTCTTTCGTCATGCACCTCGTTCAACTCGTCAAACATGGAATTCCAATAGTCATTCACAGGCATCGTGTTGCCTCTGAAATCGTACTGATTCCAAGTTTACTTTGACTAGCAACATGGCCTCATGGCCATATGTTAACATATAAGGTGTCGTGCATGTGGCTTCATTTGGAGAATTTCGAATAGCCCATAGTGCTGGTGTCAATGCTTCATGCCAATTTCGTGGTTTTCCTTTTATCTGCTTTTTGATGACATTAATAATCCACTTATTGACTGCTTCAGCTTGACCATTTGCCTGAGCATAATATAGGGTGTCGAAGTCAATAACTTGATTCTTCTTGATGCTAAATATCCCTTCAATTTACTTCCCAAGAAAATAGAAGCTTGGTCAGTAGTTATCGTTTCGGGAATCCCAAATCGATAGACAATATGATCTTCAATAAAATCAATCACTTGATCCTGTTCAACTTTCGTCAGAGGTATAGCTTCTAACCACTTGGTAAAGGAGTCAACACCCACCAAAATCCTTTTATGGCCTTTTGAAGAATGTGGGATGATTTCACCAATAACATCTAGTACCCATCCTCTAAAAGGCCAAGGTTTGACAATCGAATGCTACTCATCTGCTGGGACATTCTAGATGTAGCCATGTTTTTGGCATTCCTCGCATGATTTTGCAAAGTTCATGCAATCCGACACTAACGTAGGCTAGAGAACCCTTTGCCTCTGGAGTATCCACTTCATCTTTTCTCCAGCTTGGTGTGCTCCGCATATTCCCTCATGTACTTCCGCCAAAGCCACAAAAGCATCTTCTTTATCAAGGCAAACTTCTAGGTTTCCATCGACTGACTTATGATACAATCTCCTCCCAACATAGTAAATTTGATAGCTTTCAACTTCAAACTTCGTTCAGCATTAGGAGATGGATTCATCAAATAGTCGGCTATGGGCTTTCTCCAATCATCATTTGATGCCAATGTATTTACCATAACTTCCCTTTCATGAGGAGGGTACAACAATTCTTTGATATGGATCAAATTGTCTAAGACTTTCCTCGACACGCGGTATTTGGATGCAACTTGAGCCAAGTGATTGGCCTTTCGATTGTGATGTCGATATATGTGTTCGATAGGCACATCATCGAATTGACACATCATCCTCTGCACCATAGTGAAATGTCTAGCCAATTTTGGATTCAAACATTTATACTCATTAACCAACTGTTTAATAACTAGTTGAGAATCTCCCTTAATAGCCACGTTTTTGGCCTTAAGAAAAATTAAAATCTCAAGGCCGATTAGGATGGCCTCGTATTCTGATTCGTTATTCGAACATTGGTATTTGAGATTGAACATGAATTCCGTAGGGATTCCGTCGGGGGACACAAGTAAGATTCCAACTCCTGCCCCTTTTCGGTGTGACGATCCATCAAAATACATTGTCCAAGGCCTTAGTCCGACATAATCAACAGATAATGCCACGTCTACACATGGATGATCTGCCAAAAAGTCAGCCACTGCTTGGCCTTTGACGGCTTTTAATGGCACATATTGGAGTGACAATTCTGTCAACGCTAAAGTCCATTTGCCAATCCTGCCATGGATAATTGGCTTGGATAGCATGTATTTAATAACGTCAGACTTTGACAAAACTAAAACATGAAAACTTTTCATATAGTGCTTAAGTTTTGTACAAGAAAAGTTGAGTGTCATGCATAATTTCTCTATATCACTGTACCATGTTTCAGCATCATTTAACACTCTACTTAAATAGAGTACAACTCTTTCTACACCATTCTCATTTTTTTGAGCTAACATGCTACCTATAGTGTAATCAAAAGCTGATATATACTATTTCAATGGGAACCCTGGTTGAGGCGGCATCATAACTGGTGGTGTCGTCAAGTATCGCTTCAAATCGTCGAATGCTGCTTGTTGGTCTGGCCCCCAATTGAATTCTTTTGCTTCAGCCTTACAAGAGGCGAAAAGGCTCTAGTTCTTCCCGAAAAATTTGATATGAATCTTCTTAAATAATTCACTTTGCCAAGGAATGACTATACCTCTTTCTTGTTCGTCGGAGGAGATGCTTCCAAAATCGCTTTGGCTTTGTTCTTGTCGACTTCAATGCCATTCCTGTGGACAAGAAATCCTAAGAATTGACCAGATGTGACTCCAAAGGTGCACTTGATGGGATTCATCTTCAAGTTATGCTTCCTCATCCTGTCGAATGCCTTTTTCAGGCTTTCTAAATGCTCTTCTTGAGTCTTTGACTTGATCACTACATCGTCAATGCATACCTCCAAGAACTTGCCAATCATATCATGGAAAATTAGGTTCATTGCTCTTTGGTATGTAGCTCCTGCATTCTTGAGTCCAAATGGCATCATCACCCATTCAAAGGTTCCAATGGCGCTAGGGCATCTGATCGCAGTCATCGACACGTCGCCTTCAGCAATGAAAATCTGATTATAACCTGAAAAGGCATCTAACAAACTCATTACCTCATGGCAATATGCTGAGTCTACAACATGTCTGCTATCGGCATAGGATATTCGTCCTTTGGTGTGGCAGAATTTAGATCCCTGAAGTTGACACAAAGTCCCATCTTTCCATTTTTCTTTATAACTGGGACTATATTTTCCATGCATTCGACATACCTCGCCGTCCTGATAAACGTTGCTTTTAACAATCTTTCTATTTCTTCTTTGATCTTGAGGACTACATCAGGTGCAAAACGTCGAACAACTTATTTAATTGGTTTATGGTCAGGCCGTAAAGTTAGCCTATGTTCAACTAAATCTCTTTCGAGTCCTGGCATATCCTCGTATTCCCATGCAAAGCAATCTTTGTTCTCCTTAATGAGGTCGATGAGCTTTTCTCTAAACTCCTCTTTCAACAACGAATTCACATAAATAGGTTTCGGCTTCTCAGCCGTTCCCAAGTTCACTTCATCTCTGGGATCTTCACTGATGAACCTTGATTCCTCTTCTGTCCATCCTCTTTCAAATCCCAAAGGACTATCATCAACAATATAATCCTGGAATGCACCTGTCTGAATGGTGCATTGCATTCTGTCGGCTACGTAAGCCGACAGTCTTTCCAATTGTTTGTCAACCATTGTTTTTGGTCGAAGGCCGCTGCTCGACGGCCTTGTCAACTTCGACAATTGAAATCCCATAGTTTTCCATCAAACATTTGTCTACTATGGATTTCTGGAACTGATCGGCATCAAGTCGTATAGGCTTACTGCTTGGATTGTAGACTTTGAAGTCTACGTGCATCTTCTGCTTGTAACAAGGACTATCGTCTGCAGCAATGACTTCCACTTTATTTTCTTGATTCCACAGAATCAATTTTTGATGGAGTTTTAGATTCCAAACCCCATAAAATATCCCCAAACCCCATTTTTAATTTTAATTCTAGGAATACCCCTCAAATACAAACCCCACTCCCAACTGTTTCTTCTTCTTCTTCTTCAACAAGGGCCTTCCTCCTCTTTTTACTTCTCTTCTCAACTTTAAACCCACTCCAAACCGGTGCCACCACAACCACCACGACAACCGCCACTACTGCCCGCCCCAACCGAACCGAACAGTTATTCACCCTAACAAACATACTGCCCTTGCGAACCGCCACGAGCCCCTCAGCTCCACGACCCCTTTCCCCCCTCAACAATAACCTCTCCAATCATCGCCTTCTCTCTCCACTGCAATAGCAACCCAAAAAACTCCACCCTCCTTCAACCCACGCACGGCCGTTTGTCACAAGACACACATTAGAAAAACTCAAATATTAATTATTTTTTTATAGATAAAAAAATATTAATAATTGGTGATATTCACTTCTTAAAAAAATTTACTGTACAACTTCATACCCCCGTAAATGGTTTCACAAGCTTTGCAGTATAACAAGATCAAGTTTTACTATATACTAAGCATAGAACTAAGTTCTATGCTTCACCAAAATATAAAAACCATTCATATATAAGCGATTATGTGTTTATGGGGGTCAAACATGCTAGCAACAAGGCCATCATTTGCCTTTTTCGTCTCCAGCCATCTATACTAATTTAATTTAGGAGGGTTGTAGTGGCTGCTAGCTAGTGTTTGTGGTGTTATAGTCTATGTTAGGTTTTTGGTGTGGGGTTCATGGATATTTTTAAAGGTTTGTAATCTAACAATTTTTTTAATTAGGATAATTTAGTAATTTTTATATTAAAATTGGGGTTTGGGGATACTTTATGAGGTTTGGAATCTAAAACTCTTTTTGATGGGCCGTGGAAGGAACGGCCCCCACAGCATGGATCCAATCTCTTCCAAGTAAAAGATTGTAACTAGCCTTAGAAGGAACTACTACAAACAAGGTATCTCTAACCACGGATCCCACTTCAATTTTCAACATTGTGACACCGTTAGATTGAGCAATCTTCCCTGTGAAACCGACTACAACGACATTCGTCGATATTAAATCAGCATCTGCTTTACCCATCCTTTTGAATACATTCCAAGGTAAAATGTTAACGGCAACACCTCCATCAACCAGCACCCTGTTTAGAGGCTTTCCATCAACAATGGCCTTAATATGAAAAAGGCCTCAAATGTTCTCTTTTACTTTCCTCCAAAGGCTCAAACTGTGCAATGTTACTGATATCCATTTCCAAGTGGACCCTGTCGAGTAGAAAGAGACATTCAGGGAGGTCAGGTATCTCATCACTTAAGTACGTGTCATCTGACCCGTCACTTTCATTTCCTTCTTCCTCTTCAACATGATGGATTCCTTGCATGTCAAACGGTAACCCGACATTGTTGATCGACAGGCTATTAATCTTCTTACTTTGTGCGTCTACTATGTCTTGATCAGTTACAATGATGTCCAAACTGTCGTCATAATCTCCATCATATGGTGCATCCATTTGGTTAGACCCTTCATTCTTCTTTACCCATTCCTTTTTCTGCTTGTATCCTTGTCGATTTTTAGCCATTGTCGGCTTCATTGTTGCAACAAGGCATTCTTCATTTTCCATGGGTAGCTCTTTAATTCTGACTTCTTCAGCCTCTTGTTCACGCATATGTTGGAGCCTCCTCTTCTGAGTCTTGGTCAATCCTTCATAAATTGAACTGGACGCTGACTCCAACTGATGTTTCCGTCCTCTCTGAGCAACTCGACCACGTACTGGTGATTTTGAGGGACGTCTTCCTTAAACTCTTCGGCTTAAGAAAGGCCGACGGGCCTCTCGGAACATCTCGTGTCGGATGTGTTCCCTTTCTTGAACTCTTTTGGCTCTTAACTTTTTCCTCAGATCTTCCTTCCTGGACTCCTTTTCCCTTCGTGATGCAGCCTTTTCGTCGTAAACCACCTGGCACCTAGGGCAAATTTGGAGATTTACAAGTTGCTTTCTGTTGCAGAACTGTCGGAATGACTCTCTAGACTTTGGAAAAATTTCTGAGTCGTGAGCCAGAGACATTGTGTTAATAGAAAACACTCCTTGAGCTTCGATCTCGTTCACTTCTTTTGGAAATGGGTCGGTATCAATCTTCATGTCCTTCTCTAAGAACTTCAGTTTTCCTTTGTCAATTCCTTGCTGAATCAAATCCCTGAAAGCAAAGCAATCATTCGTATTATGAGTGCAATTGTTATGATATTTGCAATATTTTCTTCCTTTCAGTTCATCTTTTTAACAACTTATGACCTTCAGGCAACTTAATTTGTTTATCCTTTAACAACATATCAAAGACTTGTTCAGTCCTTGAAATGTCAAAAGTGTACGTTTTCTTATACAAATTCTCATTAATGGGTTTCGATGGCTTTAAGGCAGGACACGTATAGGGTTTTCCATTTCCTAATTCTATTATGTCCACCTCTGAACCATTGTCGAATGCCTCCCCGTCAGAAGGCTGAGAATCGATATAATGGATTCGTTCTCTTTTGAGAATTTTGGAATCCTTTCCTTTCACTTTTTCATCCCTTAGATTTTCAATTTATCGTACACAAGCGGCTAATTGAGCTAAATCTAATAGGTGTTGTGTGACTAGCTTCTTCCTAATGTGATATTCTAAACCAGTCACTGCCATCTTAACTACTTCCGGTTCAGGGATCGGAGTAAAACAGGCGATAAGTAATCATCGATAGGCTCTCCAGCGAATCTCTTCACACTTAACAAATCCGTCAAGGCAACTCTCAGTTCGCCTCTATAGAATTGCTCATGGAAGGATCTTTCCAACTGGGCCCATGCATGTATCGAATTGGATCTCAATGTCGAGAACCATGAAAAAGCGTTTTTCGTTAAAGAACTGGGGAATAGCCGCAATTTGATTGCCTCATCAGCGGCCAAATCACCCAATTCGATGGTGTAACGTGCGACATGTTCGATAGTAGATTGTCCTGCCTCTCCGGCAAACTTCGACAACTTGGGCACCTTTATTCCTCTTGGAATTTCTGCATGTTGTATCCATTCAGGAAAAGGTGAATTGAAACCTGGCTGGTTAGCCAAGCCGACATTAAACCCAATCCTACTTAGTGCTTGTTCAACTACACGGTTCACATCATCCGGTTCGACTCGTGTTTCCCTTCCTTGTCGGAGTAAGTGCCTCGTCAAATTCTTCCTTGCCAGCGTTGCTTGGAGGTCTTATCCTCTTTGCATGAATGCGACTTGCGCCGGATTTTGCACGTATTGTGGTGCTTCGACACCAGGATGAAACATTATTTGAGGATTTTTAGGCACCATATTACCTGCACTAGAAGTTGGATTAGTACGAACATTATCCCATGAAGTCGTTACTCTACTATCTTGCTGTGGTGATGAAACTCGAACAGCATGTCGCGTGTCTTGACCGTCAGGGTACCCTTGTACCAAGATCGGTCTTTGTAAGACTCTGTCTCCATGTGGAGTCGTAACGGATTCGTTGTGTTCATTTTCGTTGACACCCAAAACTTGGTTTAATCTTTTCATGTATTGAGCAATTTTCCCACAAGTCTCGTTTGTCACTAACATTGCTAGATTGATCACTGAACTCAACTGAGCCGTTAATTGGTCAACCTATTGGACATTAGCCTCTTCAATCTGTTGACGGATATGGTGACAGGATTAATTGACATATATCTTGAATTGTTGCTTGTACCAGCCATATCCGTGGCAGAACTCGCAAAAGCCATATTAGTGGCTCCTGTAGTCGCATTAATGCTTCCAACAGAACTGCTCAAAGGCCATGTCAAGGTCGACCTTGGGACGAAGCCAAGTGGCAAACCATAGGGAGGAACGTGTCCTCCATTAGTTGAGTTACTACCAAAAGTAAAACCACTGGTCGCATTACCCCCATTTGGGCCATTATTTGGCCGTTGAATTGTTGTTACGACGGTTGATTCTACGACAGAACTGCTTCCTCTGGTCATTTGCGGAGCACCAGTCGAAACAGTAATTATCTCGATTTATGAGATAACATTGGCCTGTTGACCACTTTGACTGGAATTAACCATTGAGAACGAAGATGGCAAAGTTATGCCACTTCTCAAACCCATACAAATGGTTACAAGTTACTCTGAACCTGTCCCGCTGGGCGTGCCAATTTGTTTGAGGGGTTTTCATCGACGCCTGCCGAACTGACGATGTGCGTGGGGTGTGGGTAATGATAGGTTATGTGGTAATCTTGCGAAGGAACTTGACCGTATTTTTGGTTTTTTTTTGTATTTGGGTTGGAAAGTAAAGTGCATGAAAGCATTTAAAAGTGGCAGGAAAGTAAAACCGATGCCAAGAACACGGCGCGGGAAGGAAGTAAATGGAAAGCGATTTAAAATTTGCAATAAAGTAAATGCAGTGAATTTAAAGTCGCGAGAATGTAAAGTGCAACAAAGTAAATTGCGTTGAATTGTAAATTGGAAAGCGTAAAGATTGCATTGAATTGAAAAGTGGAAGGCTGAGGTTCTTTACAAAGGCGTTTCTCCGTCAATCTGCTCTGGTGAGATGTGTAGGATTTTGGCCAATGTGTGTCAACCTAGAAACTGACCCCGATTACAACCTAAGGACTTCCTATTTATAGCTATTAGGAATCCACTAAGCTATTACAAATTAGTTTTCGCACGTTCTGCATAACTGCAGAAACCACGATCTAAAATAACTACACACTACGCTATCCCCCACGATGTAACTGCCAACGTCGTGCTTTGGGCTTCATGGATACCTTGTCGAGCTTTCTTACGATGTCTTCACTGGGACCCCTTTCGGCAAACATTCCTCTTCGGCTGAAATCAAGCAACTTAAACTCTTGTCTAAGTCTCTTTGTTGTCCGAAGCATTGACGTTGTCGTGCTCCTGCCTTTTGGTTCTGGGACACCCGTCAACATCAAGCTCATTTCGACAAAAAGGTTGTATGTCGACATAGACTTTCAACCTATTGTCGGCCTCAAATGCATTCAATCGATATCGGTGCCATGTCCTTTGATTAACGGTGTTTTACCACCAGTCGACCAAAGGACCTGTCGCCGACCTCTCTAGTAAAATGTCATCAAAGGTCTTTTCCTTTCCCTCTTTAAACGGAAAAGACACCCAAAAATTGACCCTAGCAGGGCACAAACCTTGGGTCATGGGGAATTACAAAGATTCCACCAAGGCTTATGTATCAAACTCAATGCTTCCTCCAATTCGGACTTTTCACACCAATTTGATACGCAAGAGGTGATCCCTATGTAATCCCACATGTTTGGTCTTTCACCATTCATGAGGAAAAGGAGGGTATTCGGAGCAAAGATTTCATCCTTTCGTTTTCGACTCTCGAATCCCTTAATCCCACATGTTTGATCCTTCATGAACTCAGATCATATGGGCTTTGAATATTTTCTCTTCCTTCCAAAACTCGCAAAGTTGAGCCATTGCTTTTTCCATATTTTCTCACGGCTTTGGGAGTTTCTGAAGTGGAGAATTTATAGCCATGAAAGGCATTAAATGCGATCATAATTACTTTTCCGTTTTCAACGCTGACATGACTGCTCTAACTTCCTCTTTTCTCACGCCATTATACCTTCGACATAGACCTCTCTTTCCGTCTTCCTTCTTCTGTCGACACACGTACACGTCCTTTGAAGTCACTTTTGAGTCGCAAGACTTAAGTACACCTCCCTCGACATCACTTATGTTGTCGACACCTGCTTACTTTGTCGAAATTGACCCCTTGTCGGATTGCACGTTCACCTCCTTCAAATTCACTTTTAAACAAAATGTTTAAGTACACTTCCGTCGACGTCACTTATGCGTCCGACACTCTTGTCCTTTTGTCGATTTCAACTTCCAGTTAACAGCTAGACACTCTTTTATGTGACAAAATACATAACCAGTAACTAAGTAGGCATAAGCATCTCATTGTCGATGGTTATATAAACTTCATTCGCATTGTTAACTGCTATTAAGACGGTTTTGATGTAACTAATGACATAAAATAAAGTTATATCCACACATGGATAAGTGACTCGCAAAAAAAAGTTTTGTTAATTATGTTTCCGATTTTTGAATTTTATAACTATTTTGTCATATGTCATTGTTTTTTCAATATCTAGTTATCCCAAGTTACTTCTGGGGTTACAGTATACTTGTGTTACTAATTTCGATCAAAATTTTGTTACATGTCACTTTGAAATCCTATTAAAAAAATAGGAGGTTAGCCACGTTATGTCATGTGGACAAAAACATCTTTCTCTCCAATCCTTTTATTTATTTATTTTTTTAAACTAAAAATTTAAAAATATTAATTTTTTCAAAAACAAAAAAGATCTTCACCCACGTAATATCGCATAGTTAACCTCTTGCGTCTGACTAGAATTCCGGTATAATATGTCAACAAAATTTGGCTCGAATTGATAACATGGGTATATAGCAAACCCAGAAAACATAAGTAACTTTGATGAGTTAGACAATGAAAAAAAAAGTCTTTAACAAAACAATTCCAAAGTTCAAAGATTGAGGACATAATTAAGTAAATTATTAAACTTTATGTACTTTCTTTTGGGGCCAATATTTTTTTTGTGTACACCAACCGATACCCGGATCTGGTTTACCCAGAATCCGACTCATCCGGTCCGACCCAACTGAGCTTGCACTAAGCGGTAGAGGTCTCCCAGCGGGGGTTGCTCTATATCCAAGGCTCGAACTCGAGACCAGTTGATTAAGGAACCAAGTGAACTACCACTTGACCAACCCCACGTTGATAGGCCAATATTGAAATCAAAGCCCTAAACTACATACTTTTTTTTATAGCCATTTAGCTCCATATGTCATGCTGGGTATAAGAGTTGAAAGCTTTCCCATGTAACCTGATGTAAGGTATGTTTTAAATTAGAATTAAACAATAAATTAATATATAATCATTCAAATTTACACATGTCATTAACATGATCTTCTAAAGAAAATCACATTACTTAAATTCTTAACATTTCAAAAATGTATGTCTTCCAATTGATCATTTCAGGCAGGGACGGACCCACGTTGTAAAAAGTGGGGGCTATACTTTTTTTTTAATTATATATATATATATATATATATATATATATGTGTGTTGGAAAAAATAGTTTGATGATTGTTGTTTCGTGGTATAATCCACTGCCTTAAAAACAAGATTTTTGGATAGTCGAGGTGCAACTAAACACATCGATTCTTGTTCCCAAGGTTAGCACAACAGTTCTCTAACTCGTGCACTCGAGGAAAAGAATTTGGAAACTCACAAAGTTAGGTCGCTTTCGAAAGAGAAGGAAGGAAGAAAAACAAAGGATGAAGAAAAGGGGGTCGAAATTCTGTGTACCAACCAGAAAGAAGGAACACCAAGATATAGCCTAAACTTCAGCCCACCACCAAACAAGAAATTTATGCCAGGCCTAACTGAAACTACAGAAATAAAGGTCCATAAAAATTGCAACGGCTAAGTTTGAAAAACATGGTAAATTAAAAAAAAATGTTTGGCTAGTGGCCTTCCAAAAAGAGGATCCGTGCACCCGGACGGCGGCTGCGCGTGCGCGCATGTGTATTGGACCCAACAAATCCATTACTAAAACCCAATAACTTATTTGTAAGGGTGTAGAGAAGAATAAAATATAAATGTTTAAGATCTTCACAAATTGGTCAATGTGAGACTAAGGTTTACAATGTGAATGCCATTAATTCCAACAATATATATATATATATATATATATATATATATATATTATATTCATAGTTTATGATATGTATATTATAATCTAATATTGTTAGGTGGTTGGATATTTTTGCTTTTGCCAAGGGAGTAATGGATTCGAATTAAGCTTCCCCTGCATTTTGTCTAATTTTTTTTTTTTTCCCCAAAAAAGTTGCATTAATAAAGAACTTGATTGCCCTACATTTTGTCCATTTTTTTCGTCTGATTTTTTGATTTTTTTTTCCAAAAAAGTTGCATTAATAAAGAACTTGATTGCAAGGTAAAAGTATATCACAAAGTTGCTAATTTTATTCTATCTCGAGCTTAAACAAATATATTTATTATATATTTGAGGTCAAGTTTGTCATCCCAATTCTATTTTTAAATCATATCATCGTATATATTAATTATAGGGTATGAATACATTACTGGTAAATAATGTTAATTTTGAAAAAAAACTCATTAAAACATGTATTAAATGTTGCTTTATTTGAAATTTTATTGATGTGAATATGTGTTATTATCACATGATTTTCGGATTAGTTCATAGGTTGAATATCTCTTTACTCATGCTAGCTAGTAATTTATATGTTCTTTTAAAAACTATATAATATTTTTAATTAAAAATATGTGTATATAAGTCGCCCCCATAGCTTAAAATTTATGGGTCCGTCACTGATTTCAGGGATTAATTAAGGGGCCAGTAGGCACTAAAATTTCCATTAAACGGGATTGATGAAATTAAACCTGCATCTTTGGATAGTTGTCTCATAATTCTTTTAAATTATGATTTCGTCGCGGTTATTATGAATGCAATTGAGTGGTTTTTATTGCAACCATGAACAATTATGAAAAAAATCGACGGTAATAATTTTTTGTTTTTTTTTTACATCAAGGGTATCCCCCAGCCGATAGTCGAAGACTAATCCCCTCCGAGGCGTAGAGATCACCGAAGTGGATTTTGCCTCTACCAACAAAGCATTTTCCATGCCCATGACAGGGATCGAACCCCTGACATCATGCTTAAGGAACCCAACTATCTACCAACTATGCTGGGCTTTGTTGGTTAATTTTTTGATTTTTAACTGAACGACTGTAATAATCTGATTGTGAAATAGTCAAATCATATCATCGTGGTCGCTTAAAACCTTGGTACTTCATGTAGCAGATTATCGTTAACCCTTATAAAATTAGACAAATATTTAAGTAAAAAACATAAGAAGGTAGTGGAAGCTTACATATTTTTTTTGTCGTTAGTTTGTGAGCTTTCGATACACTTCTTTTAAGTAAAATTAGAGTTGGACTTCTAACGATACATGTGAAATAGGAAATTTTAGTGGAAATGTGAGAATATGCAATAAATGGAGAAAGTGAGAATTCGAAGAAGAAGAAGATATTTTATAGTTTGCCAATAATGATCAATAATTTTTTTAACCTATATATATAAAAGTTGCATGTGATAAACAAATTTAAAAAGTATAAGTTTTTATGAGAAAATGAGATATTTAATATTTAATAAAGATAAAAGAAATGATGCATTAATTTATATATAAATGTATTAATTTAAAAAATAAAAAAAAAAAGTTTAGATAAATTAAATTTCGAAAACTCATCATACATTATTAAAATAGATTTCATGATTCAAAAAATAAATAAAAAGTACGTACAAATTATTCATTAATACTGCATTCACATTGGTAATTAAGTATCTAGTATCAAATCTTTGCCAACTGAGCAATCAATTAGCTGCGTTGAAAAAGCCATACATATATCAATTACTAGTTTTTGCCCCGTGCATTGCACGAGTCTATACCCGTCTTATTTTTTTATATTGAAACTTTGTTTTTTTTTTTTAAGGGAAAAGAAAATAGAATTAATAAACACCTCCCAAAGAAGAATTACATGGAAAGACAGATGGGACATCATGTCTGACTCTGTCTACAGAAGACTGTAAAACAAACTGAGCACAATTGTTAACAATCTTTGGGCCTGTCCTAAATACATAGGAACAAAGACTTAAAACAAGAGACAACATACCATAAAAATAAATGCTTAAAGGTACTAAACTCTGATGAAGTACAGATCCAAGACGAAGCAAGGACAGAACAAAAGCTGACCAATAACGCAAAAATCTGTTGTTGAACTGTGGAGAGGTATTTGGCTCGACCATCTTGCTTCCAGTTATTTGAAAAAAGAGGAAAACTATCATATCTGGAAACTGTCACACCACACAAGGCTTCCTCCAAGGAAAACACACAAACAACTAAACAAAAAACACTTATTTATGAAACAAACTTGCACAAAGGCAAGACTGAACCTAAAAACAAGGACTGAAACCCACACCCAAACCTAAGGAAGGGGAGGGACTGAACTCCCTCCCCCTCTATCACGTTCCGCACGAAGAAGAAACCAAGGGGAAGGAGACTGAGGAACAGAGAAGAAAAAATTAGGATAGCCTTATTGAAACTTTGTTAATAGTTAAGTATTAATCATTAAGTATTAAATTTGTTGTATTTAATAAGTTATATTCTAGTTTTAGGCATGTTCACTACATGGGATGTTTGTTTGCTTGTCGTTAGCAAATTATTATTGGATAAATAATAATTGTAAATCATTTTGGGTTTTTGGATTGAATTATTATTATTATTATTATTATTATTATTATTATTATTATTATTATTATTACCACCTTTGCATTCAAAAAAATTCAGTTTAATGTATTTCCTAATAAGTACTAATTCAAAATGGTTACTATAATAAAATAAAGGATCAAAAATTCATGAACAATAAAATTCATCATCCCAAAATAAATAAGTATTCTTTGCTTACTATAAAAATCTCATATCACGATAAATAGACACTAAATCTTAGGTTAAAAATAATCACACAACATGTATGTCTTAGTTTTTGCAAACTAAACAGATCTTAAACTTTTTTCCATCAAACGGGTCTTGCGCAAAGCATATAAATTGACAAAACAAACCGCTTTTTGTTTCTAATTAAAAACTAACGCTCTGAAAAGTCATTTGGTCACTTCCGTTTTACTTTAATTGTTTTTTTAGTATAAAAGTTAATTCCTAAATATATAAGTGTCTTTTTAGAAAACGATACAACATTAATTATATATATATATATATTATAATTTTACCCTCACTTAATTAAGAAGAGAGGTAATAATTGAATAAATATAATAAATATAATTATAAGGGAGAAAAATAACAAACTAAGTAAACACCATATAAAGTTAATCCAAAATAATACATTAATTACATTTCTTAATGTTATACTTAAAATGACACTTAAAGTAAAATGAATTGAAGGAAGTAACTTAAATAGGATATATAATATACCATATAAAAAATGTTGAAAAAAATTGCCGAACAAATAAAGCTTTGTTAAACAACTATTAAAAATATAATAACTATTGCCTGAAAAAAAAATATATATCTGTTTAGTAACTGAGGCATACACGGTTACTAAAACCGTGAGGATTTAACATTAAGAAGTAGCATTCAAAAGTACAGTAGGGTAGAACAAACTAAGGTTGTACCTGAGAAGATCACTCGGGAATCATTCCAGATATACTTAAATCATGTCACTCATCCTGTCATAAAAATCTAACAACAATTTTCCCCCAAATTCTCCTATCACATCATCCAACAATGCTTTGATGTTTATACCACCCAAGGCTGTTTGTAGTTGTGTCAAAATTAACCAACATAAGTTGAGGAAAAATCTTTCAACTTGAGTCACATTTTGTACATATATCTGTTTATACATTACAAAAGAGAGCAAGCATGATGAACATGGTAACAGTGAGGACACCAGCCACCACTTGCCTCAAAACCACTCCTAAAGAAATGAAATCATCATCTCATAGCATAACAAATAACATATAATCAAAATATAAGTAATTTGAATTTAAACATAACTATTAATAATTATACCACTGAAAATTTGAATTTAAACATAACCACTTGCTTCAAGCAACTTGGAACTAAATTTAGGCCATTTTCTTTTCAACCATTTATATGACCAACATGAAATTTATCTTTAAAACAATTCTCATTTGAAAATAAAAAATAGAAACTTTGAACAAAGTTAAGAGAAAAACAAACAGGGAGGGTAACTGATCAAGAATGTAACAATGGAATGAAAGGACAAAATCAATAATAACCAAACAACACATCATTCTTTGCATAAATAAATAATTGCACTCCTATCATGACTTTATTTAAAAAATAACAATTGGGCCTAAATTGCATAACTAATTATGTCTCTTTCAGCATCTTTTTCTAAAAATAATTTTGTTTCTTTGAAGCATGAACCTTCTTCTATTTTCTTCTCTGTAATTCTGTATATGCACCACCGAAAATGAAAATGAATTATATGATAAGAAAACCTCAAATGTAACAATGAAAATCTCAAGTGTTGAATTTGTATTTTTCAGCAACTCAAGAAGTTCATCGGCAAAACTTGTACTAAGAAAGTGATAGAAATTGGCAAGTGAGTTTGTATTCAGTTTAATAAAAAAACCAATGTCTGATAGATATTAATGTCAACTATCATTTAATTAAGAATGTGGATATCGTGCCTGTGGACATGCTTAATATCAACAAAAAATATGGCATACCTCCAAAAGCCACACTAATAGGATCATTATGCCCTCCACCAAAAGTCTCTAGGGCACTTGCAAATGCAATGTCTCCATCGTATGCCTCCCTAAGTCCTTCACTGGATAGTACGAAAGTGAAAGTAATTAGAGTTTGTCAAAACAATAATATGATATCTAACATCTTCGAAAACAATATTCAAATATGTTATGATAATCTGTTCGGATAATGAAACTGTAAGGACAAAAAATGAACTCACTATATTTGTACTATGAATGATAATGGACAGTGGTTGTTGTACCATAATCACTGCCCAAAAAATAAATATAATAGAAATATCAGGAGACAACCTCCTTGTAGGAAACGGTAATGTAACAATGAAACTATAAAAGATTTCTTCTTCTCATAAAACTTAGAAAACCTATTGATACTTTTATTAAACTGAGTTGGCATCATGGTTTCTTCGTGATGTTGAACCTTAATGTTTTAAAGATACACAATAAAGGATAATTTTGAAAAGAAAGAATATGCTCGAAACATAAATTAACAAAATTTATAATACTAATAATCCATTGGGAAAGGATTATGGAATGCGTGGCTCTAATTTGGGACAGAAACAAATTTATTTTTACACTGCCATCCAATAGCTACTTTTGTGTTATTGATTTCAAAAAGTTGGGCACAAATAAGAAAGAAAAAACATTATAATTCTGCATTGTTTATGTTGTTTCCTTATTGAAGCAAATTAGGTTCTTCTCAATTGGAACAGTCCCAAATCAACCCCAAGAGCCTTGCACAATTACAGTATCTGTTTTTTTTCAATGTAATAGTATTCATGCATTTGTTCTTGATCTGCGAAAATCACATAGCACATAGATTGTTATTAAATTTTTTAATTGGAAATGGAAGGAGTAAGAGGAAGATTATTAAGTTAAAAGAATTTGGATCTAATCAAGATGGCAGAAAATAAAAAATTTAGCAGGATGATAAGCAGATTTGTGAATCTGTGAATGTGTAAAGGGAAAATGACTAACCTGACAAGGGAAGTGAAGGGTTAAATTGAAAAAATGAAGCAAATTCTTTTATTGTTTGTCTCTTAATAGTGACTTCTCCAAATTTTCATACAGTTTTTAATGTCATTGTTGTTGTTGAATTTATACCCTCCATTCCAATCATTCTGGCCCCAATCATTTAGTGTTGAATTGATTGCTTAGTTCTTCATTGCATGAGGATTGACATAGGAGAAGATGCAACAGTTGAGTGTTAATGAGATATGCAAGTAGTGTTTTGTTCGAGAAGACAAAAATTCAAATTCAACACTTCAACTTCCTTCACATTTAATTCAACACAAGCAGTTCCTTTTATTAAGACAGAAGTTAATTTAGTTTTTCAGTTTGTGAAAAAACTATATGTAACTAAAATGACACCTGAATGCCTTAACAATTGAGAAATCTCCAATTTTTAATGTGAAGTCAGGAATTCAAAATGGAGCAATGTGGAGGCTTCATTGGGACATCTTTTTATACTAAAAGGAAAGATAAGATTCAAATAAGTAAAATCACAATGTGGTTGTGTTTGAAATCATTGAAAACTAGATATGACATGTTTTGATCGTAGTGTCCTAATCACTATATGTCCTTAACCCTCTAAGTGCTCAAGATTATGGCAACCAGGAGCCCAAGAGAGGATCGAGTATTGATGTATGACTTATGGTATTTCTGCAGTTCCAGTTGGGAAAAGCAGGATCTCCCTAGTCAACGTGTGTGTGCAGAGTGTCAACTTAGGGATGAGATTACTTACCTGAAACCCTAGCTGTGATGAGCTATTTATAGGGTTTAGAGAAGGCTGATATGGGCCCTTTGGGCCCTGTATCAGAGTTGTGCTGAACCAGGATTCTGTGAGATATTATTGGACGATTATGCTTCTAGAATCTGGATAGGATCACCTGAAGATCTCATGTCTAGGCTGTTGCGAGAATCTAGGAGAGATTTGCGGAAGGGATAAGAAGCCTCGGTGAGCCTAAGCTTATCCACGAGCCGACGGTATGTCTCGGTCCTAGAGTCCCGAGCCTGATGGATTGGGGACCGATCGTAAGGCTCGGTTCCATCAAGTCCGAGTCTGGCCCTCTTGTATGCTCGAATCCCACGCGTTCGAGCGAAGGACTTTCACGACAGGTAAACCGAGCCAAATGCCCTTAGAGGAACCCTTTGGTGAGACTCGGGTCCGTATATGGTCGGCAGACCCTACAAGCCCCCCAGCTCGTAAGACTTGGAAAGTCTGTGGCGAGGTAACAAGTGGCTAGGGTTGACCTTTAGCATGTCTTGGTTCAGAAGTGTGTGACAACTGTTTCCAGCCTTAACCATGTAGCTTGCTCGAGGTGACGTTTTAGGTTCTTTAGGTACGACACGTGCCCTGGGAAGTTGTGCCAAATCATTTCAAATTTCAAACTTTGAAAAAGTAACTCCAATAACTGCCACGTCTTTCCCTGTGGGTGGCTGAGCAGGTTAATGGGCCTTTGGCCCAACCGGTGCATCGTGGAAGGAGGGAGGTTGAGGGGTTTTGAGGGGTATTTAAACCCTTTAGTCACACCCTTCCACTACCTTACCATAAATCTTCTTCATTCTCTAACTCCAAACACATTTCTGTGCATCTCCTTAACGCATTCACGATCAATCATCGCAATCAAACTCTTCCACAAAGATCAAGCAACAACCAAAAACAGGTAATCTTTTCTTCCCTTCTGACTCAAACAACTACTTCTGGTTCTGCCATTTCTTCTTTTTGAGAGGGTTTTGCTTTTTCTGGGTTTTGCAGGGATTTGGGGTTTTAGTTCTAGGTTGGTCGTTAAAGGGTTTGGTATTAGGATTTCTCAATTATGATGGGTTGGAGATACTGGAGGAAGTTTTACTATGAACTCTGTGAGAGATTAGGCGAAGAGCCTTCCAGTGATTCTAGTTCCTCTGGGGGTTCTGGGATTATGAGGCTGAATCTGTTCCTTTAGAAATTGGTTATGACACTGCTAATACTGGTAATAAAACTGTAAATCCTCCTACCCCCCCTTGTGGTGAAAGGATAAACGAGTCATTCGAGGTAGAACCTTTGACCATGGAGTATCCCACCGATCCCGCAGAGGAAAGTAGGAGGCTATTAGCTTATAGGTTTGCCGAGCGTCGGGCTCAGGTTAGGACTAGCCCAGAGTACTTTACAAGAGGGAAAGAGTTTTGGGGAAAACCTATGAGGGTGAGGGGAAAAGGTCCAAGGCTGGACCTTAGGTTTAGAATTAAAATACCTGTTATAAAAAATGCTAACGCCGAGCCTTTTACTTTTTCCCCAGATATGGTGGAGCGCAGGTGTGTGACCCATCCCGAAGAATTCCCTTTACCACCCAATCATGCGGAGTATGACAAAACTTTCGATCGAGAAGTACTCAGGACGAGGCCCTCTTTGCTTATGACGGATAGTTTGAACTATCTTCGCCTATTCTGACCCCTCCGAACGCAAACGGGAATGTCTCAGAATTTTCTTTGACGCATGTGAGCATAGACGACCGCATATGCTTCACAGTGCTAGTAAACCAACAGTTTTTCTACCTCTACGAGGAGATAGCCACGAAGGTCGGAATTCGCGTGCAATTTTCCACCTTCGAGATAGAGTCCTCAACCATCTAGGCATAGCCCCAAGTCAGCTGCATCCGAGCGGGTGGGCCTTTGCCAGAGCATTCCAGCAATTTTGCGATGCTGAGGGTCTGGTCACGACGTTACGAGCCTTTTTTTGGATATATGCCCCTCAAGTAAACAAATTTGGTAACTCCAAAGGGCTCTGGGTGTCGCTGAAGGCTCGGAAAGACCATGCCATTTTTGCTAAGGTTACCGACTCTTGGAAATCCTTCAAACCTCGCTTCTTCAAGTATGAATATACGGGAGCCGAGGTATGCTGGTTCATGAGGCAAGTTGAAGATGGAGAAGAAGTTAAGGTCGTGCCTCAGTTCCCGCTAAGCTGGTCGGGCGATATTTATAAGAGAGGAGCCTCCTTATACCAATTCGACTACAAAGTGGATTTGAGTAGGGCCGAGAGACGTGTATGTGATCGGGTTTGGGAATATCTCCAAGAAAAAGGCCAGATTGATACGAAACAAATACTTTTGAAGAGAACAAAGGCTGAAGTGAAGACCGAGCTGGGTATCCTTTTTTTTTTTGCTCGGTATAATACTGACATACTCTTTCTGTTGCAGAGAAAATGGTGAAAAAAGCATCTAAGGCCAAGAAGAGTGCTGCTGCCTCATCTAGGATGGCTTAACTAGCTGCAATGAAGGCAGGTTCTGGTTCCTCGAGTAGGAGCCCGTCCTCCGGGCCAACACCAACTGACAGCCCAACCGTTACTCCCAGTGCTGCTCCTGTCGAGGAAGTTGTTGAAGTTATCGTGGAGGCTCAGCTGAGTGCCGAAGGTACTCCCGAACGTCCCCCCAAGAGGCCTCGGATGGACAAGGGAAAAGGGGTAGCTGGGGAGTGGCTTAACCTTAGTAAATTCCACAAAGGGATCCAAGGCTCTGAGGGCAGGGAGGACATTGTTGCAAAAACAGTGTGGGCGAAGAAGACTCCTGATGGCTTCAATGCAACAGTCTTCCCACCTGAGGATGCACAAGTGATGGATGCCTGGCCTGCATCGGTTTGGGAAAACAACTGTTCTGCCTTGGTAAAGAGTCTTCTAAGGGGTGCGAGCATTCTTCGCTACCTTGGTAAGCGTGGTGAGGATGTTTATGTTGGCGTGGCCACCGAAGGGAAGAAAAAACGACAAGAAGCTGACGCTCGGGAGGATTATTTAAACCTCCAGGTAGAAACCTTTGAAATAAGACTTCAAACATTGGCTGCAGAGAAGGAAGGGCTGCAAAAGAATAAGCAAGAGGTTGAAGATTCCAAGGCTAGAGCCGAGGCTGACAAGGAGAAGGCTGAGAAAACTCTTCAGGAGGCCAATGAGAGGATGAGAAGGCCCGAGGAGATCTTGAAGAAGGCCGAAGAGGATGCCACAGCTCTGCGGGAGGCTATAGAGAAGGCTCGGAAAGTCGAGGAGGATGCTGCAGTGGCTCGAGAGCAACTCGAGGATGCCAAGGATGAGGCCGCCGGACTCCGAGCATCTCTAGACAAAATGAGAGCGAAAGATCTTAAGCAGAAAAAGGCAGCCAGAGAGAATCTTTATAACTCGGATCATGCAGTTGAAGACTCTTTCCTCAATACCGTCAAGCAGCTTCGTATCCTGAATCCTGGCCTCATAACCAAAGGTGTTGACCCCAACTTCAGTGTTAAAGATGGTCGAATCGTGGGTGAGAACGGAGTCTAAATAGACATGGGTGGAAACGATCTGCCTGACCACTTTGCTGAAGAGTCCGAAGAAGACGGGGCCGAGGGTGAACAAGGAAAAGCTGCTGCCGAAGGCGACGAAGAAGAAGAGGATGATAAATTTGATCCTGAAAGTATAGTGTTGTCCGATATAGAGTAGATTTACCCTTTTGCTTTCCAACTTATGTATTTGCCCCATTAGATGGGCTTGGACCTTTTGCTGTAACCACTTTGAATATTTATAATATCTGTTATGACTTTTTGCTTCTCTCATATTATTATTTTAGTTATGAATTCAAGTGTTAAGACCTCGGAACTCCGACACTCTAGCCAAGGTGGGTTCCTCTATCTGCGATGTTTAAAATGATTTTGTGCCAATCACGTTTGAATCGGGAATCTTTTAAAGTACTTGACGAGTTATAAGCTCTTGTTCGAGCTGTTTATAATCGTTCGCCTCATAAACGGTGGCTAATCGGTTATGAGGAAAAGTACGTAAATACAATGAATTCAGAAACAGAACTTTCATTTAACTGAAGCAGTAAATACAATGGGCTCGGAGTTCCATCGAGCGTACACCATTATCAAAAATAAACAGACCTTTCACTTAGCAAAAGTAACAATGAAACTAAAAACAGAATTGAAATAGGGATGAAAAACTTTAGCTGAAATACGCTTTAAGCTTTGCCACATTCCAAGTGTTATTGATGAGAGCACCAGAGAGAGTTTCGAGTTTGTAGGCCCCTGTTCCCGTCTTGGAAGCTATTCGGTAGGGCCCTTCCCAGTTTTGAGCCAGTTTCCCGTCTTTAGCGTTTTTCAGGCCAATGTCAGCTCTTCTTAGGACGAGGTCACCTACTTCGAATTCTCTGGGTACTACCAAGCGATTATACTCTTTTGCTTGCATTAGCTTGGCATGTCGTTCTCGCTCGGCGGCTAGATCTCTGACTTCATCAGATAGAATGAGGTCTTCACACAGTAAAGTGTTGTTGAGGGGGTTTTGTTGTTGTATGGTTTGAAATGAGGGGATGATCCTTTCCATCGGGATGACCGCATCGCAGCCGTAGGTAAGCCGATAAGGAGTTTCCCCCGTCGAGGTTTGTATTGTGGTGCGGTATGACCAAAGTACTTCATGCAGATTATCCAACCAATTTCCCTTTGCACCAATAAGCCTCTTCTTAATTCCCTAGATGATGGTTCGATTCACTGATTCCACTTGTCCATTGGTATGAGGATGCTCAACCGAGGAAAAATAGTGCTCGATGTTTAAAGCATTGACCAAGTCTTGGAACGCCTTTGCTGCGAACTGAGTTCCGTTGTCAGTCACCAGAACTTGTGGAACTCCAAACCGAGCTATGACCTGCCTTTCAAAAAACTTATGAACTTTGGCAGACGAGATAGTTGCTAGAGGCTAGCCTTCTACCCATTTGGTAAAGTAATCTATGGCAACTACCACCCATTTCAGTTGTCCTGGTGCGGTGGGGAACTGGCCAATCAAATCCATTCCCCATTGATAGAAAGGATAGGGAGATGAAAGTGAGTGGAGTTCCTCGGCCGGCTTCTGGTATACATCGCTATGGAATTGACACTTTCCGCATCTTTTCACATGATTAATTGATTCTTGCTGAAGGGTCGGCCAGTAATATCCTGCCCTAAGAATCTTTCTGGCCAATGATTTACCCCCAACATGATGGCTTCCGATTCCTCCGTGAACCTCTTCAAGTGAAACTCTCTCTGGTGCTCTCATCAATAACACTTGGAATGTGGCAAAGCTTAAAGTGTATTTCAGCTAAAGTTTTTCATCCCTATTTCAATTCTGTTTTTAGTTTCATTGTTACTTTTGCTAAGTTATAGGTCTGTTTATTTTTGATAATGGTGTATGCTCGGTGGAACTCCGAGCCCATTGTATTTACTGCTTCAGTTAAATGAAAGTTCTGTTTCTGAATTCATTGTATTTACGTACTTTTCCTCATAACCGATTAGCCACCGTTTATGACGCGAACGATTATAAACAGCTCGAACAAGAGCTTATAACTTGTCAAGTACTTTAAAAGATTCCCGATGAAGGCAGGTTCTGGTTCCTCGAGTAGGAGCCCGTCCTCCGGGCCAACACCGACTGACAGCCCAACCGTTACTCCCAGTGCTGCTCCTGTCGAGGAAGTTGCTGAACTTATCATGGAGGCTTAGCCGAGTGCCGAAGGTACTCCCGAGCGTCCCCCCAAGAGGACTCGGATGGACAAGGGAAAAGGGGTAGCTGGGGAGTGGCTTAACTTTAGTAAATCCCACAAAGGGATCCAAGGCTCTGAGGGCAGGGAGGACATTATTGCAAAAACAATGTGGGCGAAGAAGACTCCTGATGGCTTCAATGCAACAGTCTTCCCACCCGAGGATGCACAAGTGATGAATGCCTAGCCTGCATCGGTTTGGGAAAACAACTGTTCCGCCTTGGTAAAGAGTCTTATAAGGGGTGCGAGTATTCTTCGCTACCTTGGTAAGCGTGGTGAGGATGTTTATGCTGGCGTGGCCACCGAAGGGAAGAAAAAACGACAAGAAGCTGACGCTCGGGAGGATTACTTAAACCTCCAGGTAGAAACCTTTGAAAGAAGACTTCAAACATTGGCTGCAGAGAAGGAAGGGCTGTAAAAGAATAAGCAAGAGGCTGAAGATGCCAAGGCTAGAGCCGAGGCTGACAAGGAGAAGGCTGAGAAAACTCTTCAGGAGGCCAATGAGAGGATGAGAAGGGCCGAGGAGAACTTGAAGAAGGCCGAAGAGGATGCCACAGCTTTGCGGGAGGCTACAGAGAAGGCTCGGAAAGCCGAGGAGGATGCTGCAGTGGCTCGAGAGCAACTCGAGGATGCCAAGGATGAGGCCGCCGGACTCTGAGCATCTCTAGACAAAATGAGAGCGAAAGCTCTTAAGCACAAAAGGGCAGCCAGAGAGAATCTTTATAACTCGGATCATGCAGTTAAAGACTCTTTCCTCAATACCGTCGAGCAGCTTCGTATCCTGAATCCTGGCCTCATAACCAAAGGTGTTGACCCCAACTTCAGTGTTAAAGATGGTCGGATCGTGGGTGAGAACGGAGTCGAAATAGACATGGGTGGAAACGATCTGCCTGACCACTTTGCTGAAGAGTCCGAAGAAGACGGGGCCGAGGGTGAACAAGGAAAAGCTGCTGCCGAAGGCGACGAAGAAAAAGAGGATGATAAACTTGATCCTGAAAGTATAGTGTTGTCCGATATAGAGTAGATTTACCCTTTTGCTTTCCAACTTATGTATTTGCCCCATTAGATGGGCTTGGACCTTTTGCTGTAACCACTTTGAATATTTATAATATCCGTTAACCCTCTCGATCCTTATCCTGTTCGGACAGTAGGGTAGAAGCTGCCACCCAATTGGTCAAAGATGGTTCAAACTATCCGTCGTAAGCAAAAAGGGCCTCGTCCCGAGTACTTCTCGATCGAAAGTTTCGTCATACTCCGCATGATTGGGTGGTAAAGGTAATTCTTCGAGATGGGTCACACACCTGCGCTCCACCATATCTAGGGAAAAAGTAAAAGGCTCGGCGTTAGCATTTTTTATAACAGGTATTTTAATTGCATCTTTTCACATGATTAATTGCATCTTGCTGAAGGGTCGGCCAGTAATATCCTGCCCTAAGAATCTTTCTGGCCAATGATTTACCCCCAACATGATGGCTTCCGATTCCTCCGTGAACCTCTTCAAGTGTTTGTTTTGCCTCAGTGGGATCCAAACATCTGAGCATAGGACCACTGACCCCTCGGCGAAACAAAATTCCTTCAACCAGAGCAAATTGCGATGCTTTCCTGATGAGCTTCTTAGCCTCGATTGGATCAGTAGGCAAAGTTCCTTGTTCTAAGTAACTCGTGATCGGAGCAGTCCAATTTGGATCCACCGAAACGGAGAGGACAACGCTAGGTCCGTGCACCGTTTCCTGGATCAATGTCTTGTTATTTTCGGGGCCTTTTGTTGAAGCAAGTTTTGAAAGAATGTCTGCTCGGCCATTGCTTTCCCTTGGAATATGACAGAATTCAACTTTGGCAAACTCTGAAGACAAGAACTTCACCTTCTCAAGATACTTTTGGAGGATGAGTTCTTTGGATTGATAATCTCCTTTGACTTGAGAGACCACCGGCTGAGAATCACTGAAAATTTTGACTTCTCAGGCCCCTACCTCCTTTGCCATCCTGAGACCAGCCATTACAGCTTCGTATTCTGCCTGATTATTTGAAGTAGGAAATTCAAACTTCAAAGAATACTCAAGGGTAACACCATCGGAGTTTTCCAGGATTATACCAGCACCTGCCCCAAGCTTGTTGCTCGATCCATCAACGTAAATGCTCCAGTCCAAGTTTGAGCTCGTCAGTGGCTCAGTAAACTCGGTGAGGAAATCAGCTAGAACCTGAGACTTCATCGCCTTCCTTGGTTCGAAAGTGATGTCGAACTCGAAAAGTTCAATGGCCCAAGTTACCATTCTTCATGCTAAGTCGGGTTTCTGGAGAATATGGCAAATAGGTTGAGCTGTTCTGACCTTAATGTGATGACTCTGGTGTTGGAAGTCAAGCTAGTTGGATGACATGCTTCAAACTCTCTATGGACTTCAAGTTTATTTCAAGATAATGTTTTGATGATAACAAGCCAACTCAGGTTCAAGCTCACAAGTGCATGTGTCATTCAAGATTGAAGACTCAAGCAAGGCATAGATTAGAAACCTTCTCCTTAGATCAATTGTAAGGTAATGAAGCTTTTATTTCTTTAAGAGTTACAAAAGCCAATAAGTTTTTCATTTTAGGAGAGAAGAAGAAAAACGCGTTTTTGCATGAAAAAGTGTTTTCTGCATTTAACCTTAGTAAAAATACTCAATGTTACAAAACTCTTTATATTTGTATGTTTGCAAGAGAGAGTAATCGATTATCCTCTCAAGTAATCGATTAACTTTGTTGCATCATAGAAAAATCAGAGAGGTTGTAATCGATTAATTGAATTTTGTTAATCAGTTACTTTCTTATGGAAGTAATCGATTACATGGGTCAAGTGATCGATTATAATTGTTGCATCATATATTTTTCAGAGGCTTAGTAATCGATTACAAGCTCTGTAGTAATCGATTACATGATGTTGCATCATATGCATATCAGAGGCTCAGTAATCGATTAACTTACTAGTGTAATCGATTATAATGAGTTGCATCATACATTGAACAGGAGTGGTGTAATCGATTAATCATTGTTGGTCTAATCGATTACTTGTTTTCAAATGAATTTAAGAATTTCTATTTTTGAAGGAATAATCGATTACCTTCATAAAGTAATCGATTACTTCATGTTTTATTGAAAAACGTGTCAGAATCATTTTGATTATTTCCTGATTTGTTTTTATATAAAAGATTCTGATTTATTTTATAAAATTCGAAAATGATTTTAAATTTGAATTATTTCCTTTTTGGTTTTAAGAATCAAATCTTTATTTTATTTCGTAAATCATTTTGATTTAGTTTTGATTTTAAAACTTATTTCAAATCTTATTTTATTTTATTTTGATTTTGTTTTACTTATTCAAAATCCTTTTTGATTCTAAAAGGTTTTCTATTTTTAAATCAAAAAAATCACTCCAACATTTTAGAGTTGATCAAATCATTCATTCATTCTTGCTAAGCTTCACGTTTCTCTCTTCTTCTTCACAAGTCTTCTGCTTTTCACGTTCATTTTTTTGAAAAACAAAAATCCTTATTGGCTGAGTGACTTCTAGAGAAACAACTACATTATCATAGAGCTTATTGTAGAATCCGTGTTTTGAGAACACAATATACTTGTTGTAATCACTCTCATTGTATTGTTCTAAACCTTAGTGGTTAGGGAGAGAATCCCTTATGGACGTTTGATACGTCGTAGGGCGAGGAACCCTGCTGTGTGATTGAGGCCCCTAGCGAACGGAGATTCCTAGTAGTGTGCGGGGTGCTCTTGGTTGTAATAGGGTGCGACTCTATTGCTTGGTATAAGAACTCTTGTAAGGCCCTATATTTTCATAAATAAGTAAATATTAAAGTATTTAAAATAATAATGTTATTATATTAAATAAATAATGAATTTTCTGAAATTAGGTTAAAGTACTCGAGTGTTTTGGGAAGGACTCGAGTATAATCTTTAATTGTTTAAAAAATTTGAATTTGAGTCGAAAGACTCGAGTCTTTCATGGAAGACTCGAGTGTTCTTTGAAATGCTGAATAAGACTCGAGTAAAGGGAAAAAGACTCGAGTAGTTCGAGCAGTGGTGCTGAGTCTATAAGTCGGTTTTGATTTAAAACTCGCACCAAAACGCGTTTTTTCTCTTGGTTCCAAGAACAGAGCTGGACATTACTTCGTGGAAGGGTAACCTTAGGCTATAAATAGAGGCTTGGGAAAGCAAGAAACTTGTTCAATTCTTGTAAACCCGAATTCCCATCCACCATTCTCTGTTTTTGATTGCAAACTTTGCACCTTCGATTCTCCCTCTTCACCCAACCAAATTCTGTGAAACCAAAACACAATCCGATTTCTAATTCCAATCTTGAATTAGAATCAAGAATCACATAAATTGACCTCCTGTAGCTCAAGTTTCAACCTTGTTAAGTTAGAGACTCCAAGTTGAAAACAGAGTGCAAATCAGCACCTGCAACCTCTCTTTCTCGAATTGGTTTGGTAAATCCAGGAAACCTCTTGATCCCAAATTTGTTTCTAATTAAAGTTAGCATTTCCTAGTTTCTTAAGCTAACTTATTTCGTTCTTTTTCATGCCTTATTTGTGGTGAATTTGGTGGCCAAAGTGTGCTATTCAAAGTGCAGAACTTTAGTGTTTGAAACTCAAAGTTTGATTCTGATCGTTTCTCTCTCAATCAACTGTTCCTGTAGCTTCTCTAAGGTATGGGAGAAGTTATCTAATCGCTAGAATGATAAACAATAAGCTAAATTCATAGGAACCATTTGAGGTTCATGGGCAACATAAGTTAGAAATGGGAATCTGACTTGGAGGCCAAAAACCCATAGTTTTTGTATTCAAACAACTTTAATTGAACCTAAGGAAGCTCACTGGATTGATTTTCGAACTTAAAATCAAGTAGAAATCAAAGTCATATCTTGAAATGGTTATTTTACAAGTTGTATTGATTCTGTGATTTGATGTTGATTTATGTTATTATGCACTTGTTTATGTGTTCTAACCCTGTTCATTATATGTGTTTATGCCTCTGTTTTGCATAAGAATGGAAAAAAACAATGCATAGAATTCGAATTGGAACTTGAAACGCAGAAACTGGTGCTGTTGCAGTAAAAACACTCGAGTCTTTTGAGAAACACTCGAGTATTCTGGGAAAATGAAGAACAACTCGAGTCTTTCTTCAAAGACTTCAAGTATTCTGAAAAAAAATGAAGAACACTCAAGTCTTTTATAAAACACTCGAGTATTTTTGACCAAAACTGAAGAAAATACTTACTTTTCTCAAGAATATTAAATACCTAATTCTTATATGTTTTTCCATTGGTCGATTATTATCCTGAAAGAGTCCTACTGGAATTTTATTCAGTGGTTGATATATTCGGACAGGAGTCCCAATGGATAAATGTATAAGTTTATTTGATTCCCATTGGTCGATTTTTAATCCTGAATGAGTCCCACTGGAATTTTATTCAGTGGTTGATATATTCGGACAGGACGTCTTAATGGAAGTGCGTACACCCATTTGGTTGATATTTTCCCTAACGTCCCAGTGAAAGTTTTATTCACTTGGTTGATATTTTCGAAGGGAGTCCCAATGGGGTCGTTGCAATAAATATCCGCCAATAGGAGGCTAGGCCCCGACGGATTATTAAATAATGATTAACCACTAATTCTAAAACCATCACAAAGAGGCTGATGGATTTTTCTATGAAAACAACAGCACTAGCTAAAAGAAAGATGAAAGGAATTGTTAAGGATGAGATTAATGAATAGAAAGATAGATGATGGATCATGTCCTTGATGGAAATGATAATGAATGTGATAAGAAAGATTGGTAATAAATTATGTATGCATACATGCATTGATTGCTCCAGTTTGCGAGGGTTTTCCCTTTTATGCTATTAACGCTGGGCGGATGAAGCCTGTAAGTCATGAGTGCAAGGCTAAGCCTGTGAGTCCTACAACGCCAGGAGATGGGAACCCGTAAGTCGTGAGTGCAGGGCTAAGCCCGTAAGTCCTATAAAGAGCAAAGCTCGTAAGTCATGAGTGCAGAGCGAAGCTCGTAAGTCCTACCACCTCCAAACTGTGATACCCCGGGAAATTGCTGAGGTCAGCATGCATCATGCCATTAACAATAAAGATCAATTGCATGGATAAAAAGGGTTTGACATGTGTATATGCATTTGTAAATTGTTACTACTTGAATACTTGTGTTTGTTGTTTTTAGCCTCTGTTATTTATTATTCGTTTTAACGTGATTAGCTATGACTTACTCCCTTGTTGCTCTTGTAGGTAACAAAGGTCCTGTCTTCCAAAGGGAAGAGTAGCGTTGGCAAGGGATTTGGGATTCCCTTTCCAAAGAATGGAGTTTGAAGAACCATGCTCTGGGTTACGATTAGTGTCTTAAGTAGCTCAGAGTCTATTTGCTTATAAAATAAATTAGTTGAACTATTGTGTCTTGTTATTGGACAAGTTCTGTTGATTTGCTTCCGCAATTGAATAATAAAGTTCTGAAATTATTTGCGAAAAAATTATTCTCTATTTTCATTATAATAAATAAATCAAGGTTGGAGAATCGGGATGTTACAACTCTCAGGCGGGTCGCTTGGGGACTGGACTAGGCCTTTCAACGGGAAGGCTGAACCAGTATAAAATTCACTGGTGCAAGCTTTTCTATCCCTATCTCTTTTAATTTCCGCATATTTCATTTTTTTACGTTTCCGTTCTAGTCGTTTATTATTATCTATCGTTTTCGTGATCTGTTTCAAACGCTTAATCTCTCCATCTCAAATCAATTTTTTTAAATTGTAACGGTTTTTACAATACATTAATAAAACTCGATTCACCCCCCCTCTCGAGATTTTGAGGCCAAAACCAACAATTGGTATCAGAGCTAGTCTCTTGTGTTAAGACTTAACCGTCTCAAGAGTATGGCTTCAAACTCTCTGTTTGGTGGTGAAGGGAGTTCTATTAACCGTCCTCCCATGTTTGATGGGGTAGGGTACGCGTATTGGAAAGCCCGTATGAAAATTTTTATTCAAGGAGTAGGATTAAAAGTTTGGGATGCAGTCGTAAATGGTCCCTATGTTCCTACCTATGTGGTTAATGGTAACACCGTCGAAAAGCCTATGGCTGAGTGGACAGAGGAGGAGGAACGTAGAGTCCAGTACGATCTGAAAGCGAAAAATATTATAACATCTGCTTTGAGCTATGATGAGTTTTTCAGGATATCAACATGCGAGACAGCACAACAGATGTGGGATACGCTGGAAGTCACGCATGAAGGTACAACTGAAGTAAAGAGATCGAGAATCAACACGCTGACTGGTGAATATGAGTTATTTAGAATGAAAATGGAGAATCGATTCAAGAGATCCAAAAACGCTTCACAATGATTGTAAATCAACTGACGACATTGGGGAAGAAATTCACCAATGAGGATCTCATCAACAAAGTCCTAAGGTGCTTGGGAAGAGAATGGCAACCCAAAGTGAAGCGATTGCTGAATCAAGAAATCTTTCAACTATGACGCTGGCAACTCTCTTTGGGAAGTTACAAGAGCACGAAAGCGAGCTAAAAAGATTGGCTCAACATGAAGAAGAGAACAAGAAGGCTAAAAGTTTGGCGTTCAAGGCTGATGCACCTGTAACAGAAAGTGACTCAGACAAAGAATTAATTAATGATGAAAACATGGGTCTATTGGTGAAAAAGTTCGGGAAATTTCTGAGGAAGAAGAATTTCAACAGAAGAGACAACAACAAGAGTGGAGGCTCAACTATTACATGTCATGAGTGTGGCAAGCCTGGTCACATCAGAGCAGATTGCTACCAACTGAAAAAGAAAGAGAATTCATAAAAAGGCACCTCGAATTCAAAGAAGGGGAAGCAAGCATACTTGGCATGGCTGGACAATGAAGGAAGTTCGGATGAAGATTCAGACGAACAAGAGGAGACCGCCAACATTTGCTTAATGGCTCATGGAGATGAGGTAACCACTAAACTAAATTTTTCTTATGATGAATTACAAGAGGCCTTTGAAGAATTGCATGAGGAATCGATGAGGTTATCCTTATTGGTTTCTCTAGAAAATAAAAATTCAGCTTCTCTTTTAGAAAAGAATAAAAACATTATTAAAGAAAATGAATTTTTGAAAAATCAAAATAAGGAGCTGAATTTGACTTTGAAAAATTCTTCAAACACCTCGAGTAATGACATTAAATTTAAAGCTAGTTCTTCTTCTTGTAAATTCTGCAAGGACTTGGTTAAAGAAGTTGAGGATTGAAAAGAAACCCTTGCTAAATTTACAAAAGGTAGAAATACTTTAAATTTGATGCTAGGGAGACAAAAATGTTTCTTCAATAGAGCGGGTTTAGGATATCAACCCGGTAGGCATCAAAAGAAATTAAGTACCATTTTTGTCCCTGCTAGTAATCATAAGAAACCTTTAATTATTTGTCATATTTGTGGTAAGAAGGGTCATGGTGCACATGAATGCATACACCGAAAAGTGAAGTTCGTTAAACCGAACAATGAAACTAGAAGGTGGCATGATTTAAACTATGGCTATACTAACGCTCAAGGACCCAAAAAGATATGGGTACCTAAAAAGAAACCTTGAACTCTTTGGTTGTAGGTTACTCCGGAAGAAAGGAAGTCGTGGTGGTACTTGGACAGCGGATGCTCAAAACATATGACTGGAGATAAATCTAAATTTTCGCATCTCGTGCCAAAGGACCAAGGATATGTGACTTTCGGAGATGACAATCAAAGAAAGATTCTCGGAGTCGGTAAAGTTGGTACACCTCCTAACCCTTGTATTGAAAATGTCTTACATGTTGAGGGCCTAAAACACAATCTACTAAGTATTAGTCAATTGTGTCATAAGGGCAATAGGGTTATTTTTTATTCTGATAAATGTATTATCGAGGGTAAAATTGATAATCTTATTAAGCTAATTGCTCGCTAGATAAACAATGTTTATGTTATTGATTTTAATTCAATACCCTCAAATGATGCGAAATGTTTATTATCTAAAGAGGATGAATCGTGGCTATGGCATCGTAGAATAAGTCACATCCACATGGCTCATTTAATTAAAATTTCTTCTAAAAACTTAGTAGTTGGTCTGCCATAGCAAAATTTTTCTATTTCTGAAAAATGTGATCCTTGTTCTAAATCAAAACTTACAAGGGTATCTTTTCCTTCTAAAAACCTTGTTTCATCTCAAAGGCCCTTGGAACTTTTACATATGGATCTTTTCGGACCGTGTCAAACAAAAAGCTTTGGTGGCAGCTATTATTGTTTAGTTGTGGTGGATGACTATTCTAGGTATACATGGACGCTTTTTATTACTCATAAAAATGACACATTTCATGAATTTAAAAAGCTAGCGAAGATTATTCAAAACCAATTGCATTTGAGCATTGCATCCATTAAAACTGATCATGGTGGAGAATTTGAAAATCATCTTTTTGAAAATTTTTGCGAAAAACATGGAATTAAGCATTATTTTTCAGCTCCAAGGACTCCTGAGCAAAACGGAGTTGTGGAGAGGAAAAATCGTTCATTAAAAGAGCTTTCAAGAACAATGCTTAATGACATGATTTGCCTGCATACTTTTGGGCCGATGCAGTGAGTACAGCTTGTTATGTTATGAACCGTGTTTTAATAAGGCTTATTTTAAAGAAAACCCCCTATGAGCTGTACAAGGGGAGAAAACCAAATATTTCCCATTTTCGTGTTTTTGGATGTAAATGTTATGTGCATAATAATGGTAGAGAAAATCTAGGAAGTTTTGAGGCTATAGCTGATGAGGGCATATTTCTTGGATATTCTGTTTCGAGCAAAGCATATAGGATTTACAATAAATCTCGTAATACTATTGAAGAATCTATTCATGTATCATTTGACGAATCCGATCCCAGAAAGTTGGGAAAGGTATCTGTTAATGAAATTTCAGGTATTCTTGGAGATCTATTCAATGATGAGGATGAGGATCCAAATGCTAAAAGTAATGAGCATTCCGAAAGCAATGGAAAATCAGTTGAATCGGTTGAGGAGAAAAATCAAGAACAATCCATGGAGCTCAACGCTGATTTGCCTAAGGAATGGAGAACTTCGAGGCACCATCCCATTGATCAAATCGTAGGTGACATCACAAAAGGTGTAAGTACTCGCAATTCTATTAGCAATCTATGTAACTACTTTGCGTTTGTTTCTCAAGTGGAGCCAAAGAATATTTCTGAGGCTATGCTTGATGAGCATTGGCTTTTGGCAATGCGAGAGGAATTAAACCAGTTCGAAAGAAATCAGGTGTGGGAACTTGTTCCTAGGCCTGAGTCTCATCCGATTATTGGAACTAAGTGGATTTATAAAAATAAACTTGATGTGGCTGGTTTAATTATTCGAAACAAAGCTAGGTTAGTTGCACAAGGTTACAACTAGGAAGAGGGGATATATTATGAGGAAACATTTGCCCCTGTTGCTAGGTTGGAAGTCATTAGACTGCTTTTAGCTTTTGCATGCATTTTAGATTTTAAATTATATCAAATGGACGTAAAGAGTGCCTTTCTTAATGGTTTTATAAATGAAGAAGTTTATGTGTGTCAACCTCCCGACTTTGAAAATTATGAACACCCGGATTATGTTTTTAAATTGAAAAAGGCTTTGTACGGTCTCAAACAAGCTCCTAGAGCCTGGTATGACCGTCTTAGCAAATTTTTATTAGAAAATAATTTTGAAAGAGGGAAGGTTGATAACACTCTTTTTATTAAAAACAAAGGAAAGGACATTCTTTTAGTTCAAATTTATGTTGATGATATTATTTTCGGTGCTACTAATGAAATCCTTTGCAAGGAATTTTCGAGTATGATGCAGGAAGAGTTCGAGATGTCTATGATGGGCGAGCTGAACTTTTTTCTGGGATTGCAAATAAGGCAAGCAAAGGATGGGATTTTCATTAGCCAAACAAAGTACTGCAAGGAGCTATTGAAGCGATTTGGCATGGATAAGGCCAAGGCAGTAGCAACTCCTATAAGCACTTCTTGCTATTTGGACAAAGACGAAGGAGGTAAATCCGTAGAAATTACAAAATATCGAGGTATAATCGGATCCCTTCTCTATTTAACGACAAGTAGGCCGGATATAATGTTTAGTGTGTGTCTTTGTGCCCGTTTTCAGTCGAATCCAAAAGAAACGCACATGGTTGCTGCCAAGCGTATAATGAAATATTTGTCTGTCACAACTGATATGGGTTTATGGTACCCCAAAGGTTCTTCATGTAATCTTGTAGGGTATTCTGATTCTGACTTTGCTGGCTGCAAAGTAGATAGAAAAAGCACTAGCGACACTTGTCATCTTCTTGGCAATTCATTGGTATCATGGGCTAGCAAGAAACAGTCTAGTGTGGCCCTATCTACAGCTGAGGCTGAATATGTCACCGCGGGTAGTTGTTGTGCGCAAATCTTATGGTTAAAACAGCAACTCCTAGACTTCGGTGTAAGTCTAGATCACATTCCCATAAAATGTGATAATACCAGTGCTATTAGTATTACCAAAAACCCAGTGCAACATTCTCGCACTAAGCATATAGAGATTCGACACCATTTTATTCGTGATCATATTCAAAAGGGTGATTGTATTATTGAGTATGTTGATACTTCGCGGCAGTTGGCTGATATCTTTACGAAATCGCTTCCAAAAGAAAATTTCTTTTTCATTCGTAGAGAAATTGGTTTAACTTCTGCCTCTCACCTCTTTTGAGTATGTGACTATGTTTATCTCTCTTGTTATTATTGATGTATCTTCTTAGTGTTTCAGGGGGAGATAGCACAGCTTTTTGATGATTACAAAAGGGGGAGAGATATTCTGATATTGTGATTGATTCATACAGGGGGAGAGATACTCTGAAAGATGTAAATCTTGTTCGAAGTGATATATTTTATGCATCTATACAGGGGGATTGATTCATACAGGGGGAGAGATACTCTGAAAGATGCCAATCTTGTTCGAAGTGATATATTTTATGCATCTATACAGGGGGAGATGATATGAATTATTATATTTTCTGTGATTATTGTTCTAAGGAAGGTTACTGTTATTATATATATATATATATATATGTTTTTTGCTTGTATACCACTTGTGATGCAGATAATAAAGAGCATATCAGAATGGTTGTTTGTCATCATCAAAAAGGGGGAGTGTTGGAAGTCAAGCTAGTTGGAAGACATGCTTCAAACTCTCTATGGACTTCAAGTTTATTTCAAGATAATGTTTTGATGATAACAAGCCAACTCAGGTTCAAGCTCACAAGTGCATGTGTCATTCAAGATTGAAGACTCAAGCAAGGCATAGATTAGAAACCTTCTCCTTAGATCAATTGTAAGGTAATGAAGCTTTTATTTCTTTAAGAGTTACAAAAGCCAATAAGTTTTTCATTTTAGGAGAGAAGAAGAAAAACGCGTTTTTGCATGAAAAAGTGTTTTCTGCATTTAACCTTAGTAAAAATACTTGATGTTACAAAACTCTGTATATTTGTATGTTTGCAAGAGAGAGTAATCGATTATCCTCTCAAGTAATCGATTAACTTTGTTGCATCATAGAAAAATCAGAGAGGTTGTAATCGATTAATTGAATTTTGTTAATCAGTTACTTTCTTATGGAAGTAATCGATTACATGGGTCAAGTGATCGATTATAATTGTTGCATCATATATTTTTCAGAGGCTTAGTAATCGATTACAAGCTCTGTAGTAATCGATTACATGATGTTGCATCATATGCATATCAGAGGCTCAGTAATCGATTAACTTACTAGTGTAATCGATTATAATGAGTTGCATCATACATTGAACAGGAGTGGTGTAATCGATTAATCATTGTTGGTCTAATCGATTACTTGTTTTCAAATGAATTTAAGAATTTCTATTTTTGAAGTAATAATCGATTACCTTCAGAAAGTAATCGATTACTTCATGTTTTATTGAAAAACGTGTCAGAATCATTTTGATTATTTCCTGATTTGTTTTTATATAAAAGATTCTGATTTATTTTATAAAATTCGAAAATGATTTTAAATTTGAATTATTTCCTTTTTGGTTTTAAGAATCAAATCTTTATTTTATTTCGTAAATCATTTTGATTTAGTTTTTATTTTAAAACTTATTTCAAATCTTATTTTATTTTATTTTGATTTTGTTTTACTTATTCAAAATCCTTTTTTATTCTAAAAGGTTTTCTATTTTTAAATCAAAAAAATCACTCCAACATTTTAGAGTTGATCATTCATTCATTCTTGCTAAGCTTCACGTTTCTCTCTTCTTCTTCACAAGTCTTCTGCTTTTCACGTTCATTTTTTTTAAGAACAAAAATCCTTATTGGCTGAGTGACTTCTAGAGAAACAACTACATTATCATAGAGCTTATTGTAGAATCCGTGTTTTGAGAACACAGTATACTTGTTGTAATCACTCTCATTGTATTGTTCTAAACCTTAGTGGTTAGGGAGAGAATCCCTTAGTGGACGTTTGATACGTCGTAGGGCGAGGAACCCTGCTGTGTGATTGAGGCCCCTAGCGAACGGAGGTTCCTAGTAGTGTGCGGGGTGCTCTTGGTTGTAATAGGGTGCGGCTCTATTGCTTGGTATAAGAACTCTCAGGCGGGTCGCTTGGGGACTGGACTAGGCCTTTCGACGGGAAGGCAGAACCAGTATAAAATTCACCGGTGCAAGCTTTTCTATCCCTATCTCTTTTAATTTCCGCATATTTCATTTTTTTACGTTTCCGCGCTACTCGTTTATTATTATCTATCGTTTTCGCGATCCGTTTCAAACGCTTAATCTCTCCATCTCAAATCAATTTTTTAAATTGAAACGGTTTTTACAATACATTAATAAAACTCGATTCACCCCCCCCCCCCCCCCCCCGCTCGAGATTTTGAGGCCAAAACCAACATCTGGAAGTACTGACGCAGTCTTCTGGCTGTGATGACCAAACAGAAAGCCAATTTTTCCACCTTTTGGTATCTCAGTTCTGGTCCTTGAAGCGCTCGGCTAACAAAATAAACGGGGGATTCCCTGCCTGATTCTTCTCGAACTAAAACTGAACAGACAACTGAATCACCCACTGATAAGTATAGGAACAGAGTCTCTCCAATTACAGGGCTAGATAGGATCGGGGGGATGCCAGATATTGCTTAAGGTCAGTGAAGGCCTTTTCGCATGCATCGTTCCACTCAAACGCCTTCTCTTTTTACTTTCTCAACAATTGGTACCATGGTAGGGCCTTCCGAGCTGATTGGGGTAAGAATCTGGAAAGAGCTGCTACCCGACCTGCCAACTGCTGTACACCCTTAATGTCAGATGGACTCTTCATCTTGAGGATAGCTCGGCATTTTTCAGGGTTCGCTTCGATTCCTCGTTCAGTGAGCATAAATCCGAGGAATGATCCAGCGGGAACCCCAAAGGTGCATTTTCAGGATTTAGCCTCATATTGTACTGCCGAATTTTGCCAAGAATGATCTTCAAATCCTTGGCATGGTCTTCTTCCTTCAAACTCTTGGAAATCATGTCATCGATGTACACTTCCATTCTGGGCCCGATAAGTGGGCCGAACACTTTATTCATCATTCGCTGGTAAGTTGCCCCAGCGTTCTTGAGTCCGAAGGGCATGACATTATAATAGTACGTAGCGTTTTCAGTCACGAAGGAAGTTTTCACCTGATCCGGAGGATACATCGGAATCTGATTGTAGCCAGAATAAGCGTCCATGAAGGATAGTCTCTGGTATCCTGCCGAGCTGTCTACTAATTTGTCTATGCAAGGAAGTGGATATTGGTCTTTGGGGCAGACTTTGTTCAAGTCTGTATAATCCACGCACATTCTCCACTTTCCATTAGATTTTTTGACCAGTACGGGATTAGCCAGCCAATCGGTGTATACCACTTCCCTGATGAACCCTGCTTCAAGCAGCTCGGCAACCTTTTCCTCTATGGCTTGAACTTTTTCGGTTCCGACCCGCCTCTTCTTCTGGCAAACTGGTTTAGCGCCAGGATACACTTAATTTGTGGCAGATGAAATTCGGGTCAATGCCTGGCGTGTCTGTCGAGGTCCAGGCGAATAGATCTTTGTTCTCAATGAGCAGTTCTATCAACTCTTTCTCAACTTCCTCGGCAAGACCAACACCAATCTTGACACAGCGGGATGGATCGGAGCCCAAGATTATCTTCTTGAAATCCCCCTGAGGGGTTGGTCTGGTTTCTTCATCCTCCCTTACATCAAGATCTGCCAGGTTAACACTTCCCTTATTTAGTGGCTCTTGCATAATTTTTTTTATCTTCGATCTTCAGTTTACCCAGGCTGATATTGTAGCACTTCCGAGCCAGCTCTTGTTCAGAACGCACTGTGACCACCTTGTCGTTAGACCCTGGAAATTTCATAGCTAGGTGGACAGTTGAAACAACGGCGCAAAAGACTAGAGTGCAATACGACCGAGGATGGCGTTGTATGCCGACGGAGCCTGGACGACAAGAAACTTTACTATCTTTGTTCGAGCGGATGGTTGTTCCCCCAGAGTGACTGGGAGGTGGATATGACCTAGGGGAACAATCGAATGGCCCGTAAAGCCAATCAAATTTCCTTCGAACGGAGTTAGATTAGACCTTTTCAGCTTCAGGGCTTCAAACAAATCCAAGTACATAATATCTGCTGAGCTTCCCTGATCAACAAGAATCCTCTTCACTTCATAATTACCGAGCCGAGCTGTAACTACCATGGGATCGTTGTGGTCTCGGATTATGTCAGCGAAGTCCTCGTCACTGAAGCTGATGACGACATTCTTCTTTTTAGGCTTTTGAATTGGTCGGCTGGCAACAGAAAGAACTTGACCCGCGTACTTCTTTCGGTCACCTCTTTTCTCCCCTCCACCTGCGAATCCTCCAGCAATGGTGTTGATCAAAAAACCCTCTCGACCCTTATCCTGTTCGGACAGTAGGGTAAAAGCTCCCCCCGCAGGTGGTGAGGGGCTCCTATTTCTTTGTTTCTGCTCGGGTTTGGGTCGGGACTGGCTTTTTCTCCTAGCACGCTTCCGCATTGCTTCACCAATGTACTGTTGGAGTTTTCCGTCCCTCACCATTTCTTCAATCAAGTCTTTTAACATGGTGCACTGGTCAGTGGTGTGTCCCCATCCACCATGATGGTCACAATACTTGGTCTTATCTTTCTGAGCAACTTTTCTCAAAGCTAGAGGCCTAGTAATATCGCGCATCTCAGTGTGCATAGTCTCGCGAAGGATTTGACTCCTTGGTACTGTAAGCTGAGTATACTCGTCATATTTGCCTTTTGGAGGCAGTTTTTCTCCTCTTTCTCTCTCTCTTTTATCCTTTCTCCCTCTACCATCTCGAAACTGATCGTTTTGCCGAGGACGTTGCTCTTGACGCTCTTCCTTACCACACGCCACAGTACTGATTCTGTGAAATTCTTCCAAATTTACAAACTTCCTGGACCTTTCCCTGAGCTCGGCCATGTCCTTAGGTGGTTCTCCTATCAAAGAATCCTTAAAATCTCCGTCTCGTAACCCTTGAGTAAGCAAGAGAACAGATACTCCAGATTGTAAACCCGATATGCCACTAGCCTCTTGTTGATACCGAGCTAAATAGTCTCGTAGAGACTCGTCTGGTCTCTGTGCAACTCCAGCTAATAAATGATCGGATTTTGGCTGTGACATACTGGCAGTGTACCTATTCAAGAACGTTCTTCTGAATACAGCCCAAGAGTGAATTGAATTTGCAGGTAGGGAGTTGAACCACCGTAAGGGCGCCGAGCCCAAAGTCATTGAGAAAGCGCGGCATTTCATGAAGTCCCCTCCTCCATAAAACATCATGGAGGATTCGTAAGCCGCAATATATGTTGAAACTGAGTGTTGAAACTCATTGTTTCCCTCTTAGTGTTTTAATGATGACACAACACAATTTATATATTCTTAACAGGTTCAGGTACATTGAAGATTGCAAAGATGTTTCTCATGTTGAAGATTTAGCTTTAGGCTTAGATATCTTTGTAAGGCAGTTAATACTTTTAAGCACTTAGAATTATAACCTATGTGATGATGATATTTTGCTTTCTCTCTTAAAACCTAGAAGAAGTTTTTTTTTTAAAAACCTTTTGCTCCAGGAATATTATTTGTGAAAAATGTTTTGCGAAAACCTTTGGTTACAATCTTTTTCATGAAAATCTATTTTTAACTTGGAGTAATCGATTAACCCTTCTGGAATAATCGATTACTTGATGAAACTTGTAACCAGAGTGTATGTAATGGATTAATTAGGATCTTGTAATGGATTACTTCCTTGAACTGGTCATTTAGGTGCAAGTAATCGATTACAGGAATTTAATAATCGATTATATTCAATGCTGCAACTTTTTATGAAAAACCTGAGAGCATGTAATCGATTAACCTGACCAAAGTAATCGATTACTTCAATTCAAATTTTGAAAAACGTGCTGAAATCAATCAATCTTCGTGCAAATCAATTTATTGTAAGGGGTGTGACAACCTTAGTGTTTAAGGAGTGTTTTCCCTTAGGATTGAACGTGTGTCGCGTTCATAGGGTGAGATAACCCTTGTGTATTGGGTAGCGCTATACGAACGGTGGGATTCCTAGTAGTTAGGCTATTTGTATTTGAGGTCCCTGGCGAACGGTGGGATTCCTAGTAGCTTGCGGGGCGCTCTGGATGTACTTGGGGACGCAGTTGCGTCTTGGTTTAGTGAAAAGCTCAAGTGGGTCGCTTGAGGACTGGATGTAGGCATTGTTGGCCGAACCAGGATAAAATTCTCTGATGCATAATTTTCTATCCCTTATCTTTTATTTTCCGCACATTTAATTTGTGTTAATCATATTTTCGTGGATAAAAAGTTATTTTCAAGTTTTAATTTATATAACACGAGTATTGTGTTTTTCTTGGTTTTGTTTTAAATCAATCTCGTGTATAATATGTTTCCTATATTCATAAGTAATATTATTTAAATTGTTTGCTTAAAAACGTTTTAATTCATTCTTTAAGTCTTCCGCTCGTTTTAATCTCTGTTTATTTTCTAAAAGAACGTTTTACTTCGATTAAATTTCAAAGTTTTATAAACACCCAATTCACCCCCCCTCTTGGGTGATTACCGCCAATTTCACCAACTATTCCAACAATTGGTATCAGAGCTTCGTGCTCTGGTAACAAGCTTAACCGCTTGAGTTAAAGATTCTTGGCTAATTGGCTTATTGGGATTTTTTTTGTTTTTATCATGGAGGGTATTTCGTTCGATGAAGCACCAATTTTCAATGGAGAAAATTATTTGTATTGGAGTGCTAGAATGAAATTTTATTTACAATCAATGAATTATCGTTTATGGGTTATTGTGCAAAATGGTTTTGATTTGAATCCAAAACATGGTTTAAATGATTTTGAACAAAAATGTTTTGCCTTGAATATTCAAGCAATGCAGATTTTAAGGAATGCCTTAAATGATGAAGCATATGCTAGAATCAAGAATTGTGTTAATGCTAAGAATATTTGGGATACTTTACACATATGTTATGCTACTGATGATCTGGAAAGTGTAAGTGTTCACAGATATAATCAGGAGACTCAGATAGAGAAAAGCTTGAAGGATGAATTGATTTCCTCTCATGACAAAGTTTTGAATGATGACATCGATAGCATGAGGAGCAGTTCGTCAGATGAAAATGATGATGATTTAGAAAAGCTGTTTGAAACATTCTTGGAATCTCATGTGGAATCAAGTTCTTCAGATGAGGAGTCAATGGACACCGAAAGTGCATTACACTCTTATATTCCTCACGAGGTAACTTTGATTGATTCGCATTCCCAAAAACCTCATAGTACTCATAATGTTTTGAGAGATGATTTGAAAAATATTTTTGAAAATAACACCTCTTCAAGAAATGAAAAATGTAATTTTATTAAAAAATCTGTTGAGGCTGCTTTTTGTGACTCTCATTGTATCTCAAAATCCATTTGTTCAAACTCCTTTATTGACAATTCTAATAAGAATGTGGAAATTCAAAAGTCAAGCAAAGAGGTTAGCAAATGTGATTCTGAATACAAAGATCACAAGTCTGTGTTTTGCAAAAATGATTTTAGAAAACTCAAAACATCTCCCAAACCCATTATCTGTAACTATTGTGGCCGTTCGGGTCATATTTCCCATTTATGCATGTATAAGAAAAATCAATATATGAGAAATAAGATGAAATGGGTTCCAAAGGTTTCTGAGGAATCTAAATTTAACCCCCCTGGACCCAAAATGAGATGGGTACCAAAAATTGCTTCTTGTAACAGGAATGTAAATCACACCTTATCTAAGGAAGCATCAAGAAGAAATCAAAAAGAGAACTACATCACACGGACTACTTGGACATCCAAAGTTAGATGGAGTAACCAAAGGAGAATAGCCCCATCAAGATCAATAACCTTGAATGGAAGAAATGGAAAGTACATGTTGATGAAAAATCAATGAAGGAATTATTGGTCTAGAACAAAGTCACCTTGGCACAAAGTGATTGAGAAAAGAAATCATTGGCCAAAGTCAAAATTTCCATGGCATACAAAGTCTGAGGTAAACAGGTCATATACCTTTTATAATCATGATTATTCAAGAACATACTTTGACTATTCCAAGCTATACTGATTTCTAGAAAAATAAATCATGTGTTGCAAGTTTTATCGTCACATGATCATTATACCTTGGAAAAGCTAAAGTACTTCATAAAATGTTATTTAGTGCAAACTCGAGGTAATCAAGTTAGCATCAAATACATCTTATGATTAAACTTGATATAATTCATAGTTATAATGAAGTGTATGATGTGTTATATTTGTTTACTATTTCAGTTATATCAAAAGCTCTCATTTGTTTATCATATCAATTTATCTAACTTGAGCGTTGGAGATAGCCAGAACTATTTGTTTTGTAGGAAACAGGTCTCTTAACAGTAAGTTGACCACAAGCTAAATGTCACTAACGGTTCCTGGCATCAGAAATCAACTATTAGAAGCTGTTAAGGATTGTCAGTCAGAAAAGAAGGAAATATGGAAGTTTGTGCAGAAGTAATCGATTACTCTGCAACAGTAATCGATTACCAAGTGGTTTTTGAATCAGGTCTGTGCAGTGTTGGAGAATTAATCGATTAAAGGTTCAGTATAATAGATTAAACCTGCAGCATCATGCAACCCATCAGAGGCTTAATAATCGATTAAAGGAGTTGATTTAATCGAGTATAAATGTTGCATCAGTTCTGACCAGAGGAGGAATAATCGATTAATTGCATGGACATAATCGATTAATTGAAGAAGTAATCGATTAACAAAAGGATATAATCGATTATCAGCTACTGTATCCAAAAAAAAAAGGAAAAAGTGCAGATTCGTGTGGGCCTTTTGACCCAGTTGACCAAGTGTGGACCACATATAGAATAACCCTAGCCACATATCTTCTTACACATTCTCTCTCTCTTCCCTCAAATAGAAAAACACGGCCTCCCTCTTCCTCTTCCACGATACACACTTCTTCTTCTTCCTCCATCCACCAAACTCCAAAACCATCCATAAACCTTCATCAAACCTTCACCATTCTCACTCATAACTCTTCCTTATCTCATAAACCTTCATCTTCTCCACTTCTCTCATCCTAAAACCGCACATCTCTCTCTTGCTCTCTCCCATTCGGTTCACTCTCTTCCACCACCATAACCACCATTGAAACCTCTAACTTCTTGCTCAACATTGTCAAAACATTACTCAAAACACTTGGTAAACATGGTTTCTCTCAAGGTTTTCATGATTCATGGCACTTGACCTTCATGATTCAGATCCGGTTCTTCATCACTGGTTCAAGAGTATTGATGTGAAAAGATTTCGGTTCGCTGGTTTAGGAAGTTGTTGGTTTTCTGGTTCAGATTGGCGTTCGGTTCACTGTCTGGTTCAGTTCTCCGGTTTGTTTTTGGTTCAGTTCAGAATGTATTGAAGCTATTTGGTTCTGTTGCTCTGTTGTTGGGTCGGTTCAGTGTTGATAAGATCTTCAGTTCAGATGCAAGTGTGCTAGCTGTTCTGGTTCAGTGTTCGGTTCTGCTTCGGTTCAGCGTTTCTTCTCCGGTTCAGGTTATCAGTTCACTGTTCTTCTTCTTCAGTATCTCTATGTTCACTATAATGATATGATGATATGTTGTTCATTGATGATATCTTGAAGTTGGAACTGCTGAGTTAAGTATCTGGTAGTCTGGTTTGTTATCTGTGTTGTGCTGCATACTGTCTGGTTAGCATAGTCTGTTGCTTTGGTTCAAGTTGATTCAGAATCCTGCTCTTGGTATTTTTTTTTTTGTTGTGATCATGTCATCTCGTCACACGAAAAGAAGGGTAGTCATTGAGGAATCAGATGAGGATGAGCCTTCACCTCCGGTTGTTCAGAGAAGAGCTCAACCTTCGACTAGCCAAGCTCCTAGGCCTCCAAGGACTAGACAAAGTGATGCAGGTCCTTCTGCTCCACCTCCACCGGTTCATCAGCCAATTGCATTAGATAAGTTAAACCGCTGGTTCTCTAACCCTTCCCAGATCATGGATTATGAAAAGTATTTTGCTGCTTGTTCTGTGATTTCTCAGAGGTTCCTTGATGCCGAAACTTTTGATGGCGATGATTGTAATCTCCCTACTGTGATGCTCTTGAAAGAAAAAGGTCTTTATGAATTCAGTACTATTGGAGGAGACTATTATGAAGATTTAGTCAGGGTCTTCTACACTAATCTTGTCTGGAAAGCGGATGAACAGACTCTTTATTCCGAGGTTAAAGGGAAAGGCATCAAAATTAGCTTGAACACCTGGATTAATATTACTCACCTACCCATGGATGGTATCACTTTCACTAGTTCTAGCTCAGATAGTCTATGGGGAGATGAGTATGACAAGAAGACAGCTAAGGAAGAATTTATTGATGACCGCATCCCTACTGGAAAAGTGCTGACCTCTAGAAATTTGAAATTTGAATATCGAGTTCTTCACTTCATTCTAAATCGTTGCCTAATCCCTAGGCAAGGCAACTATTTTTGGCTGCTTGATTCTGACTATATCATCTTCTGGGCGTGGTTTCACGATAAACCCATTAACTGGGGTTGGTTTGTCCTAAACCACATGATTGAGGTTGCTGGAAAAGTCCGACGATCAATTGACAATGATATGAAGAATAAAACTTCTAAGCTGCCATATGCGACTCTCATAACACACATTCTTAGGCATTTTCGCATTCCCTTGAACGGTGAAGCCCGAACTGCCCCTAACGCTGATATGCGTATGGACACGAACTTTTTGGGTCACATGGGTTGGGTCAATATGGAGGATAGAGGTTGGATTCGAAAAACTCAGCGTCGGGAACGCAAGTCCAACCACAACTATGACCCAGATGAAGAAGAACAGCAACAGCAGCAGCCACAGCCAGATAGTGCACCAGCTCAAGATTCAGATTTCATTCCGCTACAAGCTCTTTATCCACCCGATCACATTCCTCCGTATATGCAGTTGTTCATGGATGATGTAAGAGGATACATGAGGCGTTCTGATGAACACATGCATTCAGTGGACACAACTCTTGCTCAGCTCACCTCCGGCATGGAACAGATGCACGTTGATATGGAGGCAGTGCAGTAGGAGATATATCATCTGAGGCATCAGAACCGTCCTCCGTTCCAGTGATCATTCAGCTTGTGGCACCTCACTCTGTTTTTTTCAGTTTAAGTGCTTTATGATATTTGGATATTTTATGCTTATGCTCGTAACCCCCTAATACTGTTATTTGTTTAACTGTTTCTGGATTTTGTTGTTTCCCTCGTACTTGTTTGGATTTAGGTTGATGCGTTATGACAATTTTATCATGTTTGTGTGTTATTCATTAGTATTGTCATATGTATCGTATATCTTGTGTATCTTCACCTTTTTCATGATATCAAAAGGGGGAGAAATTATTCCAAAGCAAAACAGGTTACAAGGGCGAAACAGGTTATTACAAGTTAAGAAACAGGTTATCAGGTTCATGTCTATTCATGAATTCAGGGGGAGCTAAAGCTTGGAGCTAAAGCTTGATTTAAGATAATAAAGTTGTGGTGCTCTTATGTATTTAAAAGAGCCATATGTTTTGAATGTTTATATTCGTACTAATCACTGTTTTGCAGGTAGTGTTTGTCATCATCAAAAAGGAGGAGTGTTGAAACTGAGTGTTGAAACTCATTGTTTCCCTCTTAGTGTTTTGATGATGACACAACACAATTTATATATTCTTAACAGGTTCAGGTACAATGAAGATTGCAAAGATGTTTCTCATGTTGAAGATTTAGCTTTAGGCTTAGATATCTTTGTAAGGCAGTTAATACTTTTAAGCACTTAGAATTATAACCTATGTGATGATGATATTTTGCTTTCTCTCTTAAAACCTAGAAGAAGTTTTTTTTTAACGTGCTGAAATCAACACAATTTATATATTCTTAACGTGTTGAAATCAATCTGATTCCCAGAATGATTTGTTTCCATTTTTGGAGGATCACGTTTTGATTATTGGCTGCTTCTTCTACTTTTTAAAAAAGGTTTTTCTTTTCTTAAAAAAACTCTCTCTTCTTCTCCTTTAGTTTTTCTTCTCCTTCTTGAATTCTTGGAAATCCTTTGAGAAGAAAAAATCATATTTGTTCATCATCATCCTTAGAGTTATCCTAAGCTTTGCTTAAGAATATTATTTTACTATAGGACGTTATTGTAGTATCTGCTCTAATTAGAGAGCTTATTGTTAGTTGCACACATTTCTTCGTGCAAATCAATTTATTGTAAGGGGTGTGACAACCTTAGTGTTTAAGGAGTGTTTTCCCTTAGGATTGAACGTGTGTCGCGTTCATAGGGTGAGATAACCCTTGTGTATTGGGTAGCGCTATACGAACGGTGGGATTCCTAGTAGTTAGGCTATTTGTATTTGAGGTCCCTGGCGAACGGTGGGATTCCTAGTAGCTTGCGGGGCGCTCTGGATGTACTTGGGGACGCAGTTGCGTCTTGGTTTAGTGAAAATCTCAAGTGGGTCGCTTGAGGACTGGATGTAGGCATTGTTGGCCGAACCAGGATAAAATTCTCCGGTGCATAATTTTCTATCCCTTATCTTTTATTTTCCGCACATTTAATTTGTGTTAATCATATTTTCGTGGATAAAAAGTTATTTTCAAGTTTTAATTTATATAACACGAGTATTGTATTTTTCTTGGTTTTGTTTTAAATCAATCTCGTGTATAATATGTTTCCTATATTCATAAGTAATATTATTTAAATTGTTTGCTTAAAAACGTTTTAATTCGTTCTTTAAGTCTTCCGCTCGTTTTAATCTCTGTTTATTTTCTAAAAGAACGTTTTACTTCGATTAAATTTCAAAGTTTTATAAACACCCAATTCACCCCCCTCTTGGGTGATTACCGCCAATTTCACCAACTATTCCAACAATATGGTCCATCGGATCGGTTATCCCGGTAGAGCGAGGAATGTTTTGATGTCCTACATAAGTCTGCGGGGTTTGGTATGCCATGATCTTTGCTGTGAAAGGATGGCCAGGATGTGGTTCCCCGGTAATACGCTCGGGAACCACGCTCTGGTTGAAAGGTGGAGGAGGAGGAAGGTTGCTTGGGTTGTCGGAAGCCACGCGAGGGCTTTGCTCGGCTGTTCTTGCCATGCTCTGCTGCTGGAGAGCAGCAATAGCCTGATTCCGTCTCTCGATCAAGGAAGTCTGAGTTCTTAAAATTTCCATGATCGACTCTTCTCGCCTTCGAGCCGAAGAGGTAGTCATGTAAGACCTGCCCTCAGTTTCAGTGGAACGTGGACCACCTTGAAGCGTTCCAAAGAGGCCCCTCGTCAAGTGAGGTACTTCTCTTTGGGATCTATCGGCTCGGGAATGATCATGACGAGCGGAACGTTCTACTCGACGGGCCTCATCAGTTCGTGATCCAGAAGGGACCCTCCGAGATACGTGTGGTCCAGAATCTGCAGTATCATGCCACTCTGAAACATGACCATCAGGAACAGTGTGAGAGTTAGATCGTCCTCCGCCGCCTTCAATAAGGGGAGGGACATTAGTCTGTGCATGAAGGTGATTTTCAGGAGGAACTGGAGGGGGAGGGTTAACAGGAGGAGCCTGATTGCCTCCAGGGGGACCTCCCAGAGCGATCCTGTCCCTGATATTTCCTCTTCCGTTTTTGGGTGGCCTCCCACAGAGGCGACGGCGGAGATCTCCTTCATTAACGTTGTTGTTTGCCATGAAACAATGGATGTGAGAATATTAGTTATTCGTTTCCCACAGACGACGCCAAATGTAGTGTCCTAATCACTATATGTCCTTAACCCTCTAAGTGCTCAAGATTATGGCAACCAGGAGCCCAAGAGAGGATCGAGTATTGATGTATGACTTATGTTATTTCTGCAGTTCCAGTTGGGAAAAGCAGGATCTCCCTAGTCAACGTGTGTGTGCAGAGTGTCAACTTAGGGATGAGATTACTTACCTGAAACCCTAGCTGTGATGAGCTATTTATAGGGTTTAGAGAAGGTTGATATGGGCCCTGTATCAGAGTTGTGCTGAACCAGGATTCTGTGAGATAATATCGGACGATTATGCTTCTAGAATCTGGATAGGATCAGCTGAAGATCTCATGTCTAGGCTGTTGCGAGAATCTAGGAGAGATTTGCGGAAGGGATAAGAAGCCTCGGCGAGCCTAAGCTTATCCACGAGCCGACAGTATGTCTCGGTCCTAGAGTCCCGAGCCTGATGGATTGGGGACCGATCGTAAGGCTCGGTTCCATCAAGTTCGAGCCTGACCCTCTCGTATGCTTGGATCCCACGAGTCCGAGCGAAGGACTTTCATGACAGGTAAACCGAGCCAAATGCCCTTAGAGGAACCCTTTGGTGAGACTTGGGTCCGTATATGGTCGGCAGACCCTACAAGGGGGCCTACCAAAAAATGATTAGTGTATGTGTATTGATAAACTTTTGTTGGCAGAAACATAATTTACTTTAAGTTAAACTACTCATTTGGTCCCTTACTTTATTTTTCAATTTTAAATTGGTCCCTTACCGTTTTTTGATTTCATATTGGTCCCTTGTGTTTCTTTTCGCTGCCAATTTGATCTCAGAATCATTGTTCATCCCATGTGGACCAATATGTTATGGACACGTGTCACTTTCTCTCTCCAACAATATATACGTGGACCAATATGATTTTGACACGTAGGATGAATCGTGATTTTGGGACTAAATTGACAGTGAAAAGAAACATAAGAGACCAATATGAAACCAAAAAAAGATAAAGGACCAATTTGAAATTGAAAAGTAAGGTAATAGACCAAATGAGTAATTTAGCCTTTACTTTAATGATTTTATTTTATGAAAGGAGATGATTAATCGTAATCATAAATACGAATTACGCAGATAAAGGAAATGATATTGTTTGAACGGAATAATATAATAATGTTCCCCCTTGAATAAGGAGGAAAGTTGCCTTCTTAATTCAATCAAATTGTGTCACATGTATATTTTTATTATTTTTTTAAAACCTATTGTTGGAAGAGGATCCTTCCTAGCCTTCATAGCAGGTAACACAACCTTAATCACATATTCACATTGAAATTAAACATCGCATCACATTAACATCCATCGTGAACTTCACCTCGCTCAATTCCATCTTCTCCAACTCCAGCACCGTGAACACTCCATGGTTCAGTATCAGAACATTGATCGGCCCCACCTGCTCCACCGCGCGCTTCACGGCATCGTAGTTCCTCACGTCCGCCGCAAACACTGTCGCCTAGATACCCATGGCCAGCTTCACGGCGTTCTTTGCCCACATTCAGCTTTGGTTTTAGTTTCACCCAAGTCTTGGTTTTCAGTTTCACCCACATTTAGAGAAACCAAACTAATAACCCCACATGCAGAAAACAAAGAAATGATGAAACATTTGTCATACTGGAGCTAAAATAGTGATTATTGTTAACCTAGAACTGAAACATTTGTCATACTGGAGTGACAAAAAAAATTTAATATTTACTACTTTTTTGTTAAATTAATACTTTTGAATCCGCAGCTTCACTCAAATTTTAAAAAATTCTTATACTCTTTATGGTCTCAATTCTCAATTTTAAATTATAAAAAAAAAACTCAAATATAAAAATAAAAAATTAATTAATTTTTTATTATTAAATACAATCATTCCTAAATAATCTTTATAAAGTTATTGTTTTATTTTATTTTTGTTTCATTTCGATGCTACTTCCCTAAAGTATCTTTCTTTTTTATGAATTTAAGAAAATTGAATACATTCAAGTATATATAAGACCATTTTGAGACTTTTATTTTCTTCCTATTTATAAGACCGTATACAAATTTTTAATGACAATTAATTACTTCTTTTTGCAATACTTTATAAAGGTATTAGATTCCCAATACTATTAATTGGGTAGTTTTGAAAATACATATATCAAATGTTCATATTTTTAATGTCATTAACTAAATTAACTGACTTTCTTAATGAACATGAAGTCTACCAAAAAATTCTTATATACAAGGACAAATGAAATAACAAGCATCTTTAATGTTGGAGTGTTGATCAATTCCTCCTAATATCTCTCATTAAGTTTGATTATGATGAGTGTGCATAATTAAAATTAAAATCTAGAAATGTACGTTCATGCATGGTGAAAAGGTGTTATGATAGGAAAAGGGGAAAACACACATGAAAGATTATGATAATCAGAATTAAAAATGTTTTAGAGATTAAGTTTATGACAGTGATTTGTCAAATATCCGTTGAGAATTATTATGGGTAGAATGGTCCTATGATTGACTAATCTAGCCGATCTTGTCCGGGATTATTTTGCATAATTGTAATATATTCAATCAATCTCTTAGACATATTTTGACTGATCGAGGACGGTTCTTGATATGACCATGGTCCTATGTGGATTAAACGATGTGAATTGTGTAATGGCATATATGAGTACAAGACGTTAACTCTCAGTTGCTTTTCCCTAATTAAGAGATAGAATGATATTGAAGAAGAGACAAGTAATGGATACAAAGGAGAAAAGATCAAACATGTTGCGTACATCATGCCACGCTTACAAGTTTATAATAATGTTGTGTAAAATTGGGTATATGCTCATGCATTATGACTTGCTATCTGATCTAATTGTGTCTACAAACTTTTAATATAATTAATTGTGCATCTATATAACGATATAGCAATGACTTACTTCTTACCCTTATTTGTGTGTTAGGTGACCGTAATGTCGAGAAATATGATATGTCTGGAAGTCTGTCTGTAATACCCGCAATTTCCTCAATTATTTTCTTTATTTAAAAATGAAATAGAAATCTATTTATTTGATTTAATGAATGGAATTTTATTTCCATAATTTAATTAAATTAGTATTTGATTTGATTTTTCATGAATTTATTAAATTGTGAATTTTTGTGTTGTTATTTATTTAATAACCGTGGAAGTATATTTATTTTATTTAGATTAGATTTTTATTTTTTTACTTCCTTTCAAGTGGAGAAGGAAAATTTTATTTCCCTCTCCTATGTGTTGTACGGCAAAGCCCTAGAGCAGGGAGAAAAATTTTAAGCTTACCCTATAAGTTAAGTGAGGAGATGTATTTAGAGCCAAAATTCAAATTCAAAAAGAGCCTTAATTATTTGTCTTCTCCATAGAGCACTTAGGAGACAAAGCATTAATTACTCTATTAATTATGTCTTCCACTAAGATATTGTCATAAAGCCTAAACTATTGAAAATTTGCAAAAGAAACCCTTGTGACCCCTAGCCTTATTCGAACCCCCACATTTTAGTTGGAAGACCCCAACTTGGTTTCCCTATAAATACTACCCCATACCCCAAGACCCACCTTTATACTTCATGAATGATGTGTGTGTAGCATACATATTATTTCCTTATTAGTTTGTATTTATTTTAATAAATATTCATGCATTTTATTCTAATTTAGCATGCATTTAATTCATATTTCACTTGGAAAGGTATCTTGTGCTTTTAATGTGTAGATTGCTTATTTTGAGGCTTGGAGAATTGAAAAATAAAGGAATAAATCAAAGAAGATATGCTAAGAGATATTGTGAGCAGAAATCTAGAAAAAGAAAGAGATAGAGGCATGTGAGAGGAAGGAGATTGCTTATGGATTTATTTTGCTATTTGGGCCCAACACTTGGAGGAAGGAAGATCTATAAAAAGGGGAAGATAGAAACTCTGAAGAAGAACATTAGTCATAACATGTAGTAGTAGAATTTTATTAGTAGTAGTAGGATTAGAATTAGAATTAGGATTATTTCTCTATCATAGCCAGAAACAAATTAGAAAATAAGGATTCAAGGTTGCACAACTTTCTCCATGAAGAACTAGAAGACATTTGAAGACTGAAGAAATTCCTCATCTTTAATCTTTTGGTTATTTCTACCTTTTATTCCTTTATTCTTATTTTTTGGTTTGTATTATGTATATGATTGAGTAGTTTTCTGTTTCTAAGGATTAGGATTAGCCCATGGAGGCATTAACATGATGATTTGATATTTGTCTCTTATTAATATTTGTTTATTTTAGATTTAATTATGGTGTTCTTAATGCTTGTGATTGTGTCGGATCCCATTATTGCATGATCCCAGATAGTAAGGGAAGTACCGAAAGGTGAACCTTAGTATTAGAAAATACATAATTAAACTTAAGGTTTTAGATCACGAAAGTAGTTCTAATCCTTGAGAGGATTCAATGAATTATCAAAGATCTTAATGGATTTAATGTACCCTAATTACCACGAAAGTAGGAATTAGGCCTCATTAGGTACGGTGCTAAGATTCTGAAAGGAACTAGTATTCTACGTTAGGATAATTCACCTTCAAAGTAAATCTAATTTAATAAGAGATATATCTTTAATTGATTGTCAATGTTGATATGTGGTGAAACTAATCCTTGGAAGATTTAATTTTTATCTTATCTCATATCTTTAGATTTATTTTATTTTATTTTATATCTCAATCCAATCTTTTATTTTATTTTTTCATATCTCTAATAGATTCGTTTAGCTAATCTATACTTGTAATTTGTCGGTAATTAACAACAAAATCCCTGTGGAGACGATACTCTTTTTATACTACTACTTGACATAACCACTAATTCTTCATCTTTAATCTTTTGGTTATTTTGATGTGTGTGTAGCATACATATTATTTCCTTATTAGTTTGTATTTATTTTAATAAATATTCATGCATTTTATTCTAATTTAGCATGCATTTAATTCATATTTCACTTGGAAAGGTATCTTGTGCTTTTAATGTGTAGATTGCTTATTTTGAGGCTTGGAGCATTGAAAAATAAAGGAATTGTTAGATCCAGTGAGAATGTTTTGATAATGACAAAGGTTTTGAACAAGCTACAAGTGTTTGTGATCAAGCTCAAGTATGAAGAAGTTCATCAATCAACAACAAACAACAAATGATGAAGAGAGAGCAAGCTCATGAAGATTCAATTTGTGTTTAATTGTAATATCTTTAATTTGAGTCTTTTATTTCAATGAGTTTGGGTAGAGTCTTTAGAGGGTAGTGAATCTCTATCAAGGTCATGATTATATCATAATTTGAGTTTTCACTTAACCTAAAATCAATAGGTGGCTTAAAGGTTTGAAAGGAAAGGTTTAGTTTTGAGAAAACAAGTTTTTAATTGATTTGAACAGTGGTTAATCGATTAATGGATTAGGTTAATAGATTAACACACATGTTACAATGGTTAATCGATTAAGGCCATGTGTTAATCGATTAACACCTGCTATACTGGTTTTTAAAATACGTTTTTCCCTTCTCAAAATCAGTTTTTAATGTTACTAACTTTTGGGTATTCTATATAAATCTTTTCCTAACCTTAGTGAATCATTAGAACACATTAGAACAACTTTCATATCAATTTTTACAAAGATCAAAGCCACACTATTCTCTCTCACTTTCATAGATCAAAGCATTCAATTTCTACATTCTTTGATAAAGAATCTTTGAATCTCTTATGTTGATATTTTCATAGCTATTGAAAGAGATTCATAGGATTGTCATTGTTTTCATTGAGTTGTAATCATTGCAAAGGAGGCAAACATTCTACAACATAAGGAAGCCTTGGTGGTTCTTCATCAAGCAAAGTTATCTTGGAAGTCTTGTTGTGTTAACAAGCAATTGGAAGTCTTGGTGTGAGGCATCATCAAGAAAGTGGAAGTCTTTGAAGCATCTCAAAGCAATTGGAAGACTTGTTGAGGGGATATCGGCAAGCAAGGGAAGAGGTTAGATTAGATTCAATAGGGTTGCAAGACAAGAGTGTGGTATCTCTTGGAGGCTATCAAGAAGTGAGTCTTGAGAGGCATTTTCTTGTAATTTGAGAACTCTAATTCCTCATAGTGAAGAATCTCTCTTGGTTGAAGAGGGGACTGGATGTAGCTTTCAAGTGGATGAAAGTGAACTAGGATAAATCTCTGTGTCGTATCTCTAAACCTTTAACTCTTTACATTCAAGTCATTTCAATATTGTTCTTGATTGAAAACCTAGAAAAGATTGATTTTCATAATTGATTGAATTGAATCTTAATTGGGCAAATTGATTTGGGGAAAATCATTTTCATAACCTAGGTAATCAATAAGAATATTGGTGTTAATCAATTCCGCTTTATCTCTGATGATACGTGTTAATTGATTGATTTTCGTATTCAATTGAAAAGTGATTTTTCAGTTTTAACAGTGATTAATCGATTAACTAAAAGTGTTAATCGATTAACCAAAATCAAGCTTTCTTAAATAATTGATTAACATGTTTGATTAATCGATTAACTAAGTGTTTTTAAAGGGTTAATCGATTAATAAGATTTGTTAATCGATTAAGTGCTGAGGTTTTTGTAAAAATCATTTGTTTTAATCGTTTCGATTCGTTTCTTTCGAAAATCTTTCAAGGTTTCTCTAACACCTATTCAACCCCCCCTTCTAGGTGTTCTCCTAGTGTCTCCTAGTTATTTCACCCACCGATTGTAGTTCTTACAGGAATAAATCAAAGAAGATATGCTAAGAGATATTGTGAGCAGAAATCTAGAAAAAGATAGAGATAGAGGCATGTGAGAGGAAGGAGATTGCTTATGGATTTATTTTGCTATTTGGGCCCAACACTTGGAGGAAGGAAGATCTATAAAAAGGGGAAGATAGAAACTCTGAAGAAGAACATTAGTCATAACATGTAGTAGTAGAATTTTATTAGTAGTAGCGGGATTAGAATTAGAATTAGGAAAACTACTCAATCATATACATAATACAAACCAAAAAATAAGAATAAAGGAATAAATGGTAGAAATAACCAAAAGATTAAAGATGAGGAATTTCTTCAGTCTTCAAATGTCTTCTAGTTCTTCATGGAGAAAGTTGTGCAACCTTGAATCCTTATTTTCTAATTTGTTTCTGGCTATGATAGAGAAATAATCCTAATTCTAATTCTAATTCTACTACTACTAATAAAATTCTACTACTACATGTTATGACTAATGTTCTTCTTCAGAGTTTTTATCTTCCCCTTTTTATAGATCTTCCTTCCTCCAAGTGTTGGGCCCAAATAGCAAAATAAATCCATAAGCAATCTCCTTCCTCTCACATGCCTCTATCTCTATCTTTTTCTAGATTTCTGCTCATAAATCTCTTAGCATATCTTCTTTGATTTATTCCTTTATTTTTCAATGCTCCAAGCCTCAAAATAAGCAATCTACACATTAAAAGCACAAGATACCTTTCCAAGTGAAATATGAATTAAATGCATGTTAAATTAGAATAAAATGCATGAATATTTATTAAAATAAATACAAACTAATATGAGATAAGTGGTTTTGTTAAGTTTGTCACTTGGCCCTAGTGCATTGCATTTTGCATTTAGATTAGGATCATGTAGTATAATTTTCATTCATCATGCATTTTTAATTTTTTTTCCATATGCATATGAAAAAAATCATTCATTTTACATGCATTTAAGTGACTCACCATTTAGGCAATTTAACTTATATCTGTTTTGATATATACTGGATGTGTTTCCTTGTAAATATAAATTTTTGATAGTGACTTAGCCTGTGATGATCTGTCTGTTTGGAATGATGGTATGCATGAATAATCATTAGAAAGCTAATAATTAGCTATGACTTATTGTTATTCTTGTTGTTCATTAAATTAGCTACTAAACATGTGAGTTTTTGAGCCTAATAGGGGTAACACATAATGAATATTTTTAAACCCCTCTTCTTTCTTAATATCTGAGTGATGTTCATTTTGATTGTGAATTCTAGAACTTGACCTGTGACCATCTTGAAACTGATAATTGTTTGCATGCATGAATATGATAAAGGCACTTAGGACTATTTTTCTGGCCTTCAACAATTTTGATAAACACTTTCCCTTAGTTGCCCATTTTGAGCCTAATGAAATAATTGTTTTCCGTGGTACCCTCTCATAATGTTACATCTTTTTGGTACCCTTTGGATTGTGAATGGTGCAATTGAGAGAATAGTTCGTTGGATGAGATGTTATATTGAGCTTAAAGCATTATTCTCTTTATCTCTCCTCTGCAAAAAAAAAGAAATAATTGAGTGTCAGGTACCCCTTTTGAGAGCAGGGAATTGCTTGTTGGGGAAATACTTGTCATGCGAAAAAAAATATAAAGGAAGAGAGTAGAGAGAATGAAAAAAAAAGGGAATGAAAGATCACAAATTTTTGGAGTTGATGTGTAACTACAGCGATTATATGCTCCATTCATAATTCAATGGGATATTGTGTTTATGGTTACATTATTATAGCCCTTTGCGTGATCTTTTGTTTCTTATACCCCACCTGACATCTTTACCCATGGCCTCATTACAACCTAATTAAGACCTTTTGTTTCTTGCATGCATTCAGTAGTTTCAGTGGAGATTTTGGTCTATGGTCAAGCTTATGGTAATTCACTTTCATTGATGAGCTTGAGTGATATGTCTTTACCTTCTTATACACATTGAGAGAAGGTGAGTGGAGTGACCCCTTTTAGTGATGAGCAAGGTTGTGATAAGTTTAAGGTTCTAATTGGTAGACTTTTGATTATTTCATGATTGGTTAGTGGATGTTAGTTTGAGAGAATTGCAGGTTATGTCACTTGAGAAAATTTGTTTTGAGGAAGTTGTATTTTGTGCATGTCATTATTGGATTATGATTTTTGTTGCATGGATGATGAGTTACTTTGCATTTCATATAGGATTCATTTATTGCATTGCATGTTTTGCTTGAGGACAAGCAAAGATTCAAGCTTGGGGGAATTTGATGTGTGCGTAGAATACATATTATTTCCTTATTAGTTTGTATTTATTTTAATAAATATTCATGCATTTTATTCTAATTTAGCATGCATTTAATTCATATTTCACTTGGAAAGGTATCTTGTGCTTTTAATGTGCAGATTGCTTATTTTGGGGCTTGAAGCATTGAAAATAAAGGACTAAATCAAAGAAGATATGCTAATAGATATTGTGAGCAGAAATCTAGAAAAAGATAGAGATAGAGGCATGTGAGAGGAAGGAGATTGCTTATGGATTTATTTTGCTATTTAGGCCCAACACTTGGAGGAAGGAAGATCTATAAAAAGGGGAAGATAGAAACTCTGAAGAAGAACATTAGTCATAACATGTAGTAGTAGAATTTTATTAGTAGTAGTAGGATTAGAATTAGAATTAGGATTATTTCTCTATCATAGCCAGAAACAAATTAGAAAATAAGTAGTAGTTGGTTTCCTCGACTGTTCGATCGGCGTGTGGTTCAGTGGATGTGTAATGTGATTTTGTAACAACTCAATTTTGTAGATGGCAGCAATAAATCTTTTGCGTGTACATAGTTGATTAAAAAAAATCGACCCTCATTTTTACTAATATTTTAATGAATAAAATACAATATTTTTTGGAAACAAAATCGGGGTGTTACATTCTTTTGGTATCAAAGCTTTGTTTATCCTCAGTGGCCTTAAGCATAGCCTTATATGTTTGCCGTGTGTTATCTCTGATTATGTGATGGTATGTTTGTGTGTGTGTGTGCGTGAGTTCTGAGTTCTTATGTTTATCTGAAGGAGCGGATGGCTCGTGATAGACCTCGTGGTTATGGTCAAGGGAATCCTGGTGGGGCAACTGATGTTCCCAACCCTGCAGCTTTGATGGCACAGATGACTGCTGTGATGACTGCAGTGAATGACAACCTGCAAGCTCTGCATCAGCAAGCTCAACAGAATCTCAACAATCAGAATCAGCCTCAGAATGTGGAACCGAAAGGAATTCGGGGATTGGATGAGTTCTGTCGTCGGAATCCGAGAGAGACTTTCGGAGGTTTTGCGCTGGATGTGGCTCGTGGATGGGTTGAGAATTTGGAAAGTATTTTTGACGGAATGGGACAATGTGATGATGCCCAGAAGGTGGCTTATGCTGGGTATATGCTGACAAAGGAAGCTTCTACTTGGTGGAGGAACACTAAGCAAGTTTTGGTGAATGCTGGAGAAGAAGTCAATTCGAAATCCTTTAAGAGGATATTTCTGGAGAAGTATTTTCCTGAGGATGTAAGGACTGAGAAGGAAATGGAATTTCTCAAGTTGGTGCAAGGAAACTTGTCAGTTGGGGAGTACGCAGCTAGATTTGAGGAGTTAGCTCAGTATGTGCCTCAATATGCTGATGGAGGGAATGAAAGGTCTAAGTGTGCTAAGTTCCGAGATGGTTTGAGGGCTGAAATTAAGTTTGCTTTTTTGCATTTGGAGATCAATGAGTATGCAACATTGGTTAACAAGTGTCAGATGTATGAAGGAGGACTGAAGTCTAAGGCAGTGATGGAAAAGGTGGCAAGTCCGTCAGCTAGTGGTGGACCGAATCGGAATCATCCGTATCATGGAAGTTCTGGTGGAAGGTTTAGAACACTTGTACCATATCCTCGTTCTGGAGGTAGAAGAGACCGTAGGTTTGGTGGAAGTGGAAGTGAATCGCCTGGAAGCGGAAGTGGTGGTTTCAACTGGAATAGTGGAAGAGGTGGTAGTTCTCGCCCTGGAAATCGTGGAGGTGGTAGCAGTAACCATGTGGGTAATCCTGGAAGTAGCAGCTGTGGAAATTGAGCTAATCCTAGAGGAAGTCAAGGGAGTGTGGCCCCTCGTTGCAATCATTGTGGTCGAAATCATTTTAGACTATTGTGCCCTACAACTAATCCGAATTGTTTCAATTGCAACAAACCTGGACATATTGCTCGTTTTTGTCAGGAACCAAGGAAGGCACCTAGTTCTGGGAATGCTGCAAGGCCAAGTAATCAAGGAAGAGTCTTCATGATGAGTGGAGTGGAAGCTGCTAAGGCTGCCAATCTGATTCAAGGTGAGTGTTTCATTTATAAGAATCCCTTGCTTGTGTTGTATGATTTGGGTGTTACGCACTCGTTTATAGCTAGTGATGTGGTGAAAAAGTTAAATTTGCAATTAGAGTTGTTACCCTTTGATTTGCTTGTATCTACCTCGACCAGTGACTCTGTCACAGTCTCAACCTATTGTCCTATGTGTCCCATAGGAATTGAGGGAAGAACCTATCTTGTTGATTTGATTCAGTTACCCCTTTCCCAAATAGATGTCATATTAGGCATGGATTGGATTAGTCGGAATCGTGTTCTTTTGAACTGTTCCGACAAGTCGCTCTTAATTAGTGAACCCAAGATAGATGAGTCTGACCCTGAAGGTTTTGAGCACATCTCTGCCAAACATATCTTTGCTTCGTTGAAAGATGGAGCCATAGCATACATGTTCTTAGCTTCTTTGGATTGCAAGAAAGACAATGAGCTGGATAAGTTACCGGTAGTAAGGGATTTTCCTGAAGTTTTTCCTGAGGAAATACTTGGTTTACTGCCAAGACGAGAGGCGGAGTTTAATATCGATGTAATTCCGGGAATTGGACTGATTTCTAAAGCTCCGTATAGGATGGCGCCAATGGAATTGGTGGAGTTAAAAAAGCAAATTGAAGAGTTGTTGGAGAAGCTTTGATTCGTCCGAGTGTGTCGCCGTGGGGAGCACTGGTGTTGTTTGTCAAGAAAAAGGATGGAAGTATGCGGTTGTGTACGGATTACCGCCAATTGAACAAAGTGACGATAAAGAATAAGTATCCTCTGCGAAGGATAGATGATTTGTTGGATCAATTGAAGAGTGCAGCTGTGTTTTCCAAGATCGACCTCAGATCGAGTTATCATCAGATTAGAGTAAAGGAGGAAGATATCCCGAAAACTGCTTTTAGAACTCGTTATGGGCACTATGAATATCTGGTTATGCCGTTTGGTGTGACGAATGCTCCTGCTGTGTTCATGGATTATATGGACCGGTTTTTTCATCCTTACTTGGATTCATTTGTTGTCGTGTTTATCGATGACATTTTGATCTATTATGTAGAATCAGAATGGAATTCTCAGTTTTGATGAAGACAAATTGCGTGGATGAAGACAAATGGAGTGGATGAAGTCGGATTGCGTATCGAGGAAACAACAACAACCCAGATTCAGAGTCTGTCGATGTACCGTACCTTTAGATGTCAAGCTCGGCAAGACTCGGGTGGTTAGCTCAGCTCGGACAGCAAGAAGCTCGGCTCAAGAGAATTGGATGTCGAACCAGCAACAAAGCAAGAAAGCTCAGTTTGGAAGATGCTCGGAAGAACTAGTGTTGAACCAGAAGCAGTCAGAAGCAAGATTGACGATCATCAGCTCGGCAGAACCATCACTGTTACTGTACAAGCGAGAAGTCTTGAGAGGTTCTCAAGCATTGGAAGTCTTAGGAGGTTCCTAAGCAGAAGACTAAGAAGGTTTCTAAGCAGGAGTTGAAGAGGTTCTTCAACCGGCAGCGAGATCATTGTGTTTGGGGTAGTGTCGATAGTTTGGTACACTATCTGACATATAGGTGTAGTTAGAAAGGTTCTCTAATCCTATTGTAACCCATTTTTTATCTTGAGTAAAAAGCTCCCTAAGGTTTAGGGGGGACTGGACGTAGCTCTCAGTGGGGAGAGTGAACCAGTATAAAACTCTTTGTGTTTTTCTCTTTTGTTTTCTGCATTTTTATTCGGTTTCTGCATTGTCGGCATTTAATCGGTTTTTTGTCTAACTACATATTCGGAGAACTGCATTTGCTGTGATTCCGCTGCAACTCTGATTAAGTGTGCTTGTGTTCGGACAAGCCGATTATCTGCATAGATAATCGACTGCTCGGACTCTGCTCGGCACTTAATCGGCATTTTTCAAAATCAGCAAGTACAGTTCATCCGTTTTCAATCAAATCCGAAAATTTGGTATCATTGGTTTCGAAATTACTATTCATCCCCCCTCTAGTAATTGTTAGACCGCTTGATGGTTTTCAACAAGTGGTATCAGAGCTCGGTCGAAAGATCGAGCTTAACAGCTTTTTCGAAAAAGATCCAAAAGAAACCAAATGGCGTCTAACAATCCATTTGGAGGGGAAGGCTCATCAATAAACCGACCACCACTATTTAATGGTGATGGTTACGCCTATTGGAAGGCCAAGATGAAAATTTTCATTGAAGCCATCGATATAGATATTTGGGACTCAATTGAAAATGGTCCTCATGTTCCAAAAAGAAAAATCGGAGATGACGTTGTAGAAATCCCAAGGACAAGCTGGGATGATGATGATAAACGAAGACTATCTTACGATTTGAAAGACAAAAACATTATCACCTCGGCTTTTTCCTACGACGAGTTTTTCCGAGATTCGCACTGCAAAAATGCAAAACAAATGTGGGATATTCTTCAACTCACTCACGAAGGAACGAGTGAAGTTAGACTAGCCAGATTGAATACTTTAATGCATGAGTATGAGCTTTTTCGAATGAAACCAAATGAATCCATTAATGACATGCAAAAACGTTTTACTCATATCATAAACCATTTAATTGCTATCGATAAAACATTTTTAAATTCTGAAATTATTAACAAAGTGTTAAGATGTTTAAGAAGCGAATGGCAACCCAAGGTCACAGCAATCATGGAATCAAAAGACTTGGACTACCTGGACTTAGCAATACTGTTTGGCAAGCTTCAAGAGCATAAGATGGAGCTCAGCCGATTAACAATGCACGAAGAATCCGAGAAAACGAAGATGGGGATCTCGCTCAAGGCTTCTACTAAGTCGGATGAAGACTCCTCGGCCAACGATTCTGATTCAGACACGGACAAGGAAACCTTCGGGAAAATGGTCAAACAGTTCAGGAAATTTTTTAAAAATAAAAGAAATTTCAAAAACAAAGGAAGAGAGACAAGCGACTATCATCACAAGAGCTAAAAAGAACGAACCAAATGTCATGAGTGTGGTGAACCGGGACACATAAGACCTACTGTCCCAAGGTGCAAAAGAAAGGCAAGAAACTCAAACCGAAGAGAGCTTACATTGTTTGGGATACACCCGAAGAAAATGAAGCATCAGAGACAAGCTCGCCGGATGATGAAGAAGAAGCAGCGAACTTGTGCTTAGTGGAAAGGCAAGCCGAACACGCCTCACCAAGCCGAACAACAACCGAGCAAGAATGTGAGATGTTCGAATCAAGCTCGGACGGTGACAAGGAAAATCCAACCATGTGCTTGATGGGAAGAAATGAGGAGGAAGCCTCATCGCGTCGATCAACTTACGAACACAAATCTGAGGTAACTTCCTATATTGATTCTGATACAGAGTCCGAATTTAATGATACTGAAGAATTATATACTGCTTATCTTGAAATGCAAACCGAATTCAAGAAACTTGCCAAAAATTATATTAAAATGAAAAAGAATTTTATAAACCAAAAAGAGCAAGTTCTTGAATTAGAGAAATGCATTGACAATTTGAAAAGCAGCAATAAATCTTCAGAACATACTATCACTTTGAAAAATCAAAACTGTGAAAGTTGCACTAAGTATGAAAAAGAAATTTTAAATTTGAAAAATACTAGTGCAACCTGCACAAGAAGTGATAGAATGTTAAATGAATTGCTTAGTAATCAAAGAAGTAGTTCAAACAAAACCGGTTTAGGTTACGCCAATGCCAAAAAGAAAAATTTGAGAAAAGTTGGTTCATTTTCAAATGTAGATTTCTCTAAAAAGCCAACTTGTTTTTACTGTGGCATTCATGGTCACACCTCAAATATTTGTAAAATCAAAAGGCTTGGTGTACCCAACAGTTCCTATGTTTGGATTGAGAAGGGAAGAGATCCCAATGCTAACACTCATGGACCCAAAACAAATTGTGTACCAGAAAGCAAAAATTAATTGTCTTTGCAGGTATCTTTGACGGGCAAAATGCTAAGGTAGAATAAAATCAAATTGTCTTTTCAAAGCTTGTGGTCTGTTATGTCTGTTAAAAGCCCCTACAGAGTTGCACAACAAGTGATTTCCAACCTGTTGGTTTACAACACGTGGTTTACAACAAGTGGAACCATCAATGCCTATTTTATTCAGTAAAATTAATCAAGTTCCTTGTTATTCATTCAAATATTTGCTTAATTTTTTTTAAATTTAATTTTTCCCCGTGTCTGTTTTAAACCTCTTTTCTGGGGGAGAAAGTTTGCAAGAATATTATATTTAGGGGGAGAAGGGAAAAGGTGTATATCTGTTTCAAAATTTTTAAGTTGCTTGCCCTCTGCTTTATCTATGTTATTTATTTGCTCTCTTTTGGCAATGTGCTTAATTCTTGGCTCCTTTTTTTATCATGCCAAAAGGGGGAGAAAGGTTGTTGTTTGTTGTTTATGGTGTTTCAGGAAACAGGTTGTGCGAGCATTCATTCAGGGGGAGTTTCAGATCATGCTCTCAGGTGCATAAATCTTAGCTTGGAACTCAACTCGGTCAAATCAACATGGTATCAGCTCGGTCACAAAGAAAGCATTTGTCAAAAACAACAAAGTATCAGCTCGGACAAAACAACAAGAATTTGTCATCATCAAAAAGGGGGGATTGTTGAATCAGCATGGAATGCTCAGTTTTGATGAAGACAAATTGCATGGATGAAGTTGGATTGCGTATCGAGAAAACAACAACAACCCAGATTCAGAGTCTGCCGACGTATCGTACCTTTAGATGTCAAGCTCGGCAAGACTCGGGTGGTTAGCTCAGCTCGGATAGAAAGAAGCTCGGCTCAGGAGAACTGGATGTCGAACCAGCAACAAAGCAAGAAAGCTCAGTTCGGAAGATGCTCGGAAGAACTAGTGTAGAACCAGAAGCAAGATTGACGATCATCAGCTCGGCAGAACCATCAGCTCGGCCTTCGGTGAAGACGATTGAAATGTTATATCATCAGCTCGGCAAAACCATCAGCTTGGCCCTCTGGTGCAGCCAAGTCAATATCTTAAATAATCAGCTCAATCGAAATTAAGCTCGGCCTTCGCAAAGCATCAGCAGATCAGAACTGCTCGGTTCGAATGAAGTGTCAAGTCAGAAGCTCGGCCTAAGCTCAGGTTACAAAGTTGAACTCAGGTTCGAATGCAAAGCTCGGCCAAAGCTCGGCTTAGAGTCAAACTCAAGATAATATACAAAGCTCGGCCAAGGCTCGGACGTCAAGGTCACTCAAGCCAGAATGCAAATGCTCGGCCAAAGCTCAGAGTTAAACTCAAGCCAAAATGCAAAGCTCGGCCACAGCTCGAAAGTCAAAAGGTCTAGCTCAAGCTCGGTTCATACTTGGTCAACAACAGTGCAAAGCAATCAGCTCAGTTCTAGCTCAAGCTCGGTTCATACTTGGTCAGCAACAGTGCAAGCATCATCAAGTTCAAGCGCAAGATCAACGACTTGGTATGGAAGCTATGGAAGCAAATCAGATCGGTTCAAGCAACAAGCTCGGTTCAAGCAACAAGCTCGGTTCGCGTCAAGTCATCAGTTATGGAAACATCATCAAGCTCGAAGCTCAGATCAAGCTTGGAGCTCGGCTAATCATCAGAATCTGAATACAACGGAATTGGAAATAAATGAAGATCTGATTCAAATTAAACCGAATCAGAATTTGACTGTTGGAGAGGGAATCTCGCAATCTTCAATTCCTCAAATAGTGAAATTCTTCCCTCCCTGATTCGTGGGATTCGAAAATTTGAATTGGAAGGAATCATCTCTTTCAACATAAATAAGAAGACAAAATTCAGAGAAGACGAATGATGAACAGAATCAAACAATAGAGTGCTGAAAACCTTCTCTCTGCCAATCCTTTCAAAAAAAGTCTGAAACACAGTTGCTATTCACATTGTCACATTCATACTTGACTGAGTTTCAGTTCTGGAGCCACATCATCATCACTGTTACTGTACCAGCGAGAAGTCTTGAGAGATTCTCAAGCATTGGAAGTCTTAGGAGGTTCCTAAGCAGAAGACTTAGAAGGTTTCTAAGCAGGAGTTGAAGAGGTTCTTCAACTGGCAGCAAGATCATTGTGTTTGGGGTAGTGTCGATAGTTTGGTACACTATCTGACATATAGGTGTAGTTAGAGAGGTTCTCTAATCCTATTGTAACCCATTTTTGATCTTGAGTAAAAAGCTCCCTAAGGTTTAGGGGGGACTAGACGTAGCTCTCAATGGGGAGAGTGAACCAGTATAAAACTCTCTGTGTTTTTCTCTTTTGCTTTATGCATTTTTATTCGGTTTCTGCATTGTGGACATTTAATCGGTTTTTTGTCTAACTGCATATTCGGCGAAGTGCATTTGCTGTGATTCCGCTACAACTCTGATTAAGTGTGCTTGTGTTCGGACAAGCCGATTATCTGCATAGATAATCGACTGCTCGGACTCTGCTCGGCACTTAATCGGCATTTTTCAAAATCAGCATGTAAAGTTCATCCGTTTTCAATCAAATCCAAAAATTTGGTATCATTGGTTTCGAAATTACTATTCACCCCCCCTCTAGTAATTGTTAGGCCGTTTGTTGGTTTCCAACATATTATTCTAAGGATAAAGAAGAGCATGCCGAGCATTTGAGGATCATTTTGAAGATTTTGAAGGAGAAACAACTTTACGCTAAGTTGTCAAAGTGTGACTTTTGGTTGGAATCAGTGCACTTTTTGGGGCATGTGATTACAAAGGAAGGGATTGCAGTGGATCCTGTGAAGGTGACAGCGGTGTTGGAATGGAAAGCTCCAACAACAGTGACGGAAATTCGAAGTTTCTTAGGTCTTGCTGGTTATTACCGGAGGTTTATAGAAGGATTTTCTCGATTGTCGTTGTCGTTGACGAAGCTAACCAGGAAAGGACAACCATTCGTGTGGACGGATAAGTGTGAAGAGAGTTTTCAAGAGCTGAAAAGGAGGTTGACAACAGCTCCAATGTTGGTTCTACCTGACACTTCTAAGCCGTTTTGTATGTATTGTGATGCTTCTAAGCAAGGATTAGGTTGTGCGATCATGCAAGAAAGGAGAGTCGTGGCGTTTGCTTCACGACAATTGAAGGTACATGAGCATAATTACCCAACCCATGACTTGGAGTTAATATCCGAGAGGTGGTAAGATTGCATGGAGTACCCTCGAGTATTGTGTCGGATAGGGATCCGCGCTTTACTTCAAAATTCTGGGATAGTTTGCAAGCGGCCATGGGATCAAGGTTAAATTTGAGTTCAGCTTATCACCTGCAGACTGATGGTCAGACGGAAAGAACAATTCAGACTTTGGAAGATTTACTCCGAGCATGTGTAATGGAACAACCGGGAAGTTGGGACTCATTCATGCATTTGATTGAATTCACTTACAACAACAGTTTTCATTCAAGTATTGGAATGACACCATATGAAGCGCTGTATGGAAGGAAGTGTAGAACGTCTTTGTGTATGTTGGTTTGAAGCGGGAGAAGATTTGTTGCCAGGACCTGAGATAGTGCAGCAAACGACCGAGACAATCAAGATGGTTCAGGAAAAGATGAGAGCAGCTCAAAGTCGATAGAAAAGCTATCATGATAAGAGGATAATTCCGCTGGAATTCAAAGAAGGAGACCATGTGTTTATGAGGGTAGTACCAACTACAGGGATTGGTAGAGTGCTTAAAACTAAAAAGTTTACACCTCGTTTCATAGGTCCTTACCCAATTATGAAAAGAGTCGGCCTTTTAGCTTACCAAATTGCTTTACCCTCTATGTTTTCCAATTTGCACAATGTCTTTCATGTGTCTCAGTTGAGAAAGTATGTGAGTGACCCGTCCCACATCATTGAGCCTGATTCCATACAACTCAAGGATAATCTTACGTATGAAATGTCACCCTTGAGAATCGATGGGCATAGTGAGAAGAAGTTGAGAGGAAAGGATAATCCTCTAGTTAAGGTAGTGTGGAGTCAAGTGAATGGTGATGATGCTACTTGGGAGCTTGAAAGTAGCATGAGAGCTTCGTACCCTCATTTGTTTGAAACAGGTACGTCATTTCTCGAGGACGAGAAATCTTCAAGTTGGGGAGGAAAGTAATACCCACAATTTCCTCATTTATTTTCTTTATTTAAAAATGAAATAGAAATTTATTTATTTGATTTAATGAATGGAATTTTATTTCCATAATTTAATTAAATTAGTATTTGATTTGATTTTTCATGAATTTATGAAATTGTGAATTTTTGTGTTGTTATTTATTTAAAAATCGTGGAAGTATATTTATTTGATTTAAATTAGATTTTTATTTTGTACTTCCTTTCAAGTGGAGAAGGAAAATTTTATTTCCCTCTCCTATGTGTTGTACGGCAAAGCCCTAGAGTAGGGAGAAAAATTTTAAGCTTACCCTATAAGTTAAGTGAGGAGATGTATTTAGAGCCAAAATTCAAATTCAAAAAGAGCCTTAATTATTTGTCTTATCCATAGAGCACTTAGGAGACAAAACATTAATTACCCTATTAATTATGTCTTTCACTAAGATATTGTCATCAAGTCTAAACTATTGAAAATTTGCAAAAGAACCCCTTGTGACCCCTAGCCTTATTTGAACCCCCCTCCCCCCCCCCCCATTTTAGTTGGAAGACCCCAACTTGGTTTCCCTATAAATACTACCCCATACCCCAAGACCCACCCTTATGCTTCATGAACACTTGAACAAAAAAAAAGAAGAAGAAGTGAGAAGAGAGGGAGAAACTGTGGAGGGAGAGGATGAAGAAGGAGATGGAAAACTTGGATTTTTAGCTCATTTTCTTTGAATCTTCTTAGGTACGGCCTTGATAATTCTTGTTCTTTCTTCCTTTCTCTTTATTTTTCGGTTTTTCTTCAAGTTCTTCAAGAAGGGTTTTTGCGTTTCATGGCTTTAAGCTATTGCATGTGGACTTTTCTTTCTCCTTGTGATATTCTATGCTTGATAATATATGGATTGATTATTGAAATTAAAAAAATAAGCATGCACCATGTCTTATGATGCTCAGGGTTTTGAACCCCTTTTGTTCAAAATAATTTTGCTCTTTGATTTATGTTTTTATGCTTGAATATGAGTTGATTTATTATGTTCATGAACTATGAGTTGTTGACTTACACAAATTTTCCTTCTTTCCCCATTGCATGTCACGGCCTAGGGTTTTAAATTGGGGGAAATGAAATTGTTTTCTTATGCATGTAATTGATTGATGATTCTTGCTATTTAATTGTTATAGTAGGATAGAGATTTATTTTGTTAAATGCTAATTGATGTTTGAAACATGTATGATCTAGGTTAAAATAAAAGCTAAGTGTTTGTTGTTGTACATGTTTATTTTTAAGTGTTTGATTTGGAACCAAGTTTGTTTACTAAAAGTGTTACTTGATGCTTAATGCCTATCTGCTTACTTGTTTAAATTTATAAAATGCATAGAGTTCCATGAGCTATGTGATTATATGAATTTATGTGTTAAGGTTTTGTTTGTCGTTAAGGAAATGAAGCGATAATTGAAGGGTATTTGCTTACGTGCTAAACTTGTAAGAAATTAATTGATTTTAAGTTTGTTTGATTTGATTTATTTGGAATTGTTGGTTATGTTTAGTGGCTGTCCAAGTTTTTTTTATTGATTAAGCTTGAATTTTTAAAGTGTTAAAGTGTTGGTTTTGTGTTAAAGAATGTTTTGAAGCAAAAAGTACTTTTACGTTGTTTTTGGATTTTATTAAAGTGATTTTGTAAGTCAATTCTTTGCTGTCCAGAATTGGTTTGGTTTGTTCTTCAATTTTAAAAATGTGTTCAAATGGTTTAAAGCATAACTTTTAAGTGGTATTTGATTTAGGAAAAAGCCGGAAGTGAAAACGTGAATTTTTCGGTGTTTTCGGAGTTGATTAGGGTGACCAGCAGCCCCTATTTGCTTTTAAAATTTATTTATGGATTATTTTCAATGTATTTTAAGGCATTTGAGTTGTTGTTTTACTTTGGGATGATTTGGAGAAAAAAAATGTGTTTTCGTTTTACCCGAAAGGATTTATTTTAAGTTTTAAAGTTTTGTGCAAGTGATAAAGAACGAATATATTATTTTGAATTTTATATTAATACCTTATGTTTAATTTGAGGAAATAAAGGTACCACTCTCGAGCGTTATCGTGGGAACCAGAGTTTCGTGGATTCTCATAGAGTTTCTGTTCGCAATCAAGGTGAGAATAATAGTTTGTCTGGAATGTATGCCATGATGAAATGATTTTAGTTTCGATTTTTTAAATCGGAACCGTGATCGGATAAAGGTTAAGTGGTGTGAGGCAATTGGTCTGTATGATTGTTTGGCTCCTCGCACGAAAGACTACGATCACTATTGCATTTATGTGTTGTTGCTTGATTGATTTATGCGAACATAAGAATATGCAAGTATTATGCCTGCTCATGCATGATGATTCATTCTGTTTTCTTATGTGTAGCATGATGCATGACATTGAAAAATGAAATTAAAAAGTGATGAATGAATGTTATGAGTTTAAGGAAAGTAATGATTGAAAGTGAATCTCCGTGAATAGCACCAAGATGGATTTTATGCTCTCTAGGTTGAGTTGTGTTGGCCACGAGAGTGATGCTTCGTAAGTCCGAGCCCTTAATTATCAAGTGTTAACGGAAAGGATTGGATGTTGTAAAAGATTGTTGAATTAGAGGTCGAGGATCACCGAAGGATGGATAAGGGTGACTCGTCCGCAATTAGGATAATAAGCCTTAATAAAATATTTAAAAGACATTAATTATAATGTGGTGAGATGAGCGAGAAGTAGAGGAGAGGAAGATACCCTGCTTATTTGCGGATATTCAGGTGTGTGATTGTGATAGGGGAGGGTGATGATGATGACTCGTCAAGAAACCTAGGCTGCTTTTCTAGGCAGAACTAGACTATATGTGATCGAGACTTAAGTCCCAAGGGATCGTAGCATGTTCTGCACCGCGAACTAGAAAAGTACTGTCGCCCCCTTGATCAAATCTGAAGCGTTGAGAGGGAACCTGAACGAGGCGAGCAAATCGATTTTGTTGTTGGGCCCTTGCGGTATCGCGTAAAATATTAATTGTCATGATGGTCGGCTCGTACGGCTGTGGCCTTGACATACATATTTATATGATGTTGGTTTTCTTGACTGTTTGACTGGCGTGGGTTAAGGTTCCTGAACGTCCCGTTTGCCTCCGACTAGGTTTGGGAGGATGTGGAGGAGATGTAGACGTGTGTGCTTGATAGATATATTTCCCAGTGATGCTTTATTCTTCCCATACATCATTGGTGAAACGAATTCCAATAAGACTTAATAAAATACATTAATAAAGCTAATTTTTTATGAGGAGTAAAGTGTGGGGCTGTAAGTGATGGCAATGAAATTGTGATAAGCGTGGTGATGCGAGATCAATGAACTATTTATCTGATGATGATGATGATCATGCATTCATACATATTCATGTGCATCTGTATTGTTGTATATTTTCTGCTTTGAGATATGTTGGTGGTACGTCTCTTTTGCCTACGTGTCATGGGTCCAGAAAAGCTTATTCTTTCTCCTGTTCGTTGTTTCTCTTTGTTCTTCATGGTGACGCAACGGGCATATGGTGTATAGCCTCACGATCCAAATGTGGCCCCTAGCGGGGGGAGTGTGGGAAGCTACCCCTGATGGTTGGATCTGGAGAGGCTTGACTCGGTTGGAGATCAGTGACCTGGAGCACAGGCTGAGAGGAGCAAGGATCGACTTGCACATTGGTAGCATTACCTTGAGAGACTACATGGATGGTGGCCCTCGGACTTACTACGCACGGCGTGCGCAGCCTGCACCGCCTGCGGAGGTTAAGACCGAGGAGGTTGAGGAGAGAGCACCGGAGGATGGCGAGGATCAGTCGGCAGCTTAGGGAGTCTCGTGGGTGTTGCTGCTTAGGTGTTTTGTTTTGTTGTAGTTTGGGTCTTGTCTCAACTGAGGAGAGTCATACTCTAGATATCTGATGATGTAATTACTCTTATCTTTTTATGTATTTTGGGACTTAGTGTCCACAACTCTTTTTATTTCTGCTTTAGTAACTGCTTTCGGGAACTTATGTAATTAAGTAGTACTTGTGGCTTTTATGTGGCAATGTTAAAAATGCGAAGTAAGTATTTTGGTGTGGTTCAGTGGATGTGTAATGTGATTTTGTAACAACTCGATTTTGTAGATGATAGCGATAAATCTTTTGCGACAAATCGAACAACGTTAACTTTTGTAATCAATTAAAAGTAATGATTCTTTTGGAAAATAAATAAAATGAACCAAGCTAAGTGCATGTACATAGTTGATTTAAAAAAAATCGACCCTCATTTTTACTAATATTTTTGGGAAACAAAATCGGGGTGTTATACCATCCACCTAATAGGGTAATTTGGGAGTACGATGGGCGTCGTGCTACGTTCGAAGGAGATGTAGAGATCATTTTTCGTCATCCTAACCCAAGAGCAAGGAGGCGTCCACAAAGAACGAGAGTCCCAATGATATTCACTCAACATGTTCCACCTGCCTATGTTTATCGTCATCCCACTCCACCACCACCTATGAGAAATGAATCAAGACTCCATCGGAATCCTCTCCAAGCTTCCAAAACTCGTGTGGTACTTGAGAGACCTCCCACTCCAATGCTTAACCGAAGGGTGAGCTTTGCTCCGGTCCCGGATCGGAGTATATCCCGAATCTAAGGGTCCCTTCGGATGGCGAGAGCGAGGAGGAAGAGGAAGAACCTGTAGATGATCCCAGTGAGGGAGATGATGAGGTGGTGGAGAACGCTATGGGCAATAGGTAGAGGATGACTGAGGAACATCAGTGGCGGACCCTGTTCAGCGAACGTTTTTGGTACTATATATGTGTGTGTGTGTAAGTTAGTAGATTAGTATTTTGTAAATAAATAACCATATATTAGTTTTAGTATTTAGTAATATTCCATCTGGTGTTAGGGGGAGTTAGCTTAATTCCTCTCTAATAAAATTATGTAAATTAAAAGTAGTATTGTAAATATTTTTAGAAATAATGTAAATAAAGTTAGTACTTTTCCAAGTATCTGAGCTTAGAGTATTTTATATTATGTGAAAAAATGGCTTAAGAAAAATAGTAGTTTATTTTTGGGGCGTTACAACCAATATATATCTTGGCTTCACCCTTTCTTCATTATGGTAATGATTTTTTAAGCTCTTCGGGTGTAGGTCTTTCGGGATATGCATGCCCGATGAACGATTCATACTTGTTATGGTTGTGGGACCCACAAAATTAGGGGTGTTCGCGGATCGGTTTAGTTCAGTTTTGAGGCAAAATACCATCCAATCCGATTACAAAATATGTGTGCGATTCGGTTTGGATCGGTCCATTATATTAGCAAATCCAGTTAGATCCAATCCAAAGAAAACCTTGCGGTTTCGGTCCGGTTCGGTTCGGTTTCAAATTTCATTTTTTTTCTATAATCTATTTTGAAAGTACACACACATAACTCCATATCCATGGTTCTGTAAATTGTGCAGTAAGACAATATGACTTCTACACACATGAATTCTATTCCCTAGTTTTTAGTCATTGGCTCACTACTTCAAAACATGAATTCTTAACATATATGAATTCCATTCCACAAACAAAACATGATATCAGTGCCTCACAGCCTTGAAATCTCACATGGCAACAACTATGAAACAAGATTTAACATAACCTCCATCCATAAACAAAAAGCAAAGAATATAAACACTAAATGTGAAAGATGTAACATAACCTTTATCCATAAATCACAAAAGGCAAAAATAATATCAACAAAAAGCAGAAACAAAAAAATTCAACACTTGAAAATAGTAACACTTACCTCCATTGCAGCAAGCTAGTGACGGTGGAGAGCGAAATCAGTGAGAGAAAAATCGATGGTGAGCGACGGTGGAGAGAGAATTCGGTGGAGAACGTGATGGTGGGTTTGAGAGGGTCGTGGCCTTCGATTCGAGAGGGCGTTCGGCTTCGGTTCGTCGACGTCGATGGAGGCGTCATTGAAGCTGTAGCTATTGGTTCGAGAGAGAGAGAGAGAGGATTGAAGCTGTGAGAGAGAAGGGAGGATTGAAGGTTGAAGCTATGAGAGAAAAGGGAAGATTGGAGCTTTGAGAGAGAGGGAGGCGGCTACTGCGTGCGTCCTGTGAGGGCTTGAGACTTAGGCAATAAAAACCCCAGCCTAAAACGTTGCGTTTTGTGCAGCTTTGTAGAAGAAACAGTTCGGTTTGGATCGGTTCGATTTTCACAACATAAACCGAAAATCGAACCAAACCGATCGGTTTTTTACAAACCAATCCAGAAAAAATCCAATAAATGCGGTTCTTTTCGGTTTTCGGTTTTTTGTATCGGTTTGCGGTTTTTAATTGGACCGGTTTGGATCTAAACACCCCTACACAAAATACCCTTACTATATGCCCTCCGAGGGATGAAGATCGCCTACCATGTACTTTAAAAGGACAATTGCACTTTTTTGAGCCGGTAAAATACTCTAGATTCTCGTTTTTTTTGTCTTTAAAGACCATGCCTTTCACATGAGATAATAATCCTTTGTTTCTTACCAATCCCTCCTTTATTTGACCTAAGGATATTGAGAACAAATCCTTGAGAAGATGCAACTTTGCGAACTCATGCCACTAGAGCTTCACAATCAAGAAAAACTTTGTCAGTCTCAAACGCACTAGTAAAATCCCGATATTCTCAACATTTTGAATATTAAGAAAAAGACCAATTTCAACCACTTCATCATCCGCCAATATAGTATGATTCCTCTCACTATTTTTGGCTTGCATGTTTAAAGTATATATACAAACACAATAAGTTAGCAGCCAAACAAATTAACACGTGTTGTCAAAGCATATTTGTTTTTTTTAAATACGTTGTACCCTCAGTGTTCTTATAGGTATGTTGATGCCCCACCGTATTGGGCAAATTTTACTTCAATGTTGAGGGTTAAGCATGCTGTCTAAATTTTGTTACGATGCTTAGGGATAAGTGTACTGGGCAACTTTAATATATACATTGTGGGGTAAGCATATAAGTCTTTTTTGTCCAATACGTTGTGGCCAGAGCATAAGGCCCTACGACTAGAAAAATAAAAATAGAAACTTGGAAAATATGAAAAGGACATACCGTGATGAACACGTAATACTAGTACACTAATGGAATGATGAATGTTGAGCTTTAACTAAAAAAGATTACTTTAATGGAGAATGAGAAGGGTTTATAGCGTTGTTAAGTTTTCATGGAGAATGAAAAAAGTTTGAGGTTTTAGAGGTTCATGCAAAATGAGAAGGTTTATGAGATTTAGAGGTTGATGGAAAATAGAAAGAGTTTGAGAATGTGAGGGTATTTTTGAATTTTCATATTTTTGTAAGGGTGTTAACGGGTTTTTAAAAATTTAGGGGGTCATAAAACTAGATCCCAATTCAAAAGGGATTCTAAAATTAGATTTTTTTAGCTTCAGTTCTCGACCCTTGTTTTTTAGTCTTCAGCCCCCATTTTTTCAATGATGTTCAGTTGGAATATTTTTCTATATACCCGAGTCTCTCTTATTAAAAAATTATTTTAAAAATCGAAAAATGCATTTTTTCGACTCGGGGTATCAGAAAATATTCCAACAGAACCCTATTATAAGAAAATGGGGGCTTGGGACTAAAACAAGGGGGTTGGAACTTGGAACAAGTACTCTTTTTTTTTTCCTTTCTAAACTTGAACCCATGGGCCCAAAAATCAGAAGCCCAAAGTAAGGTCCACTCATTTTAATCTTTGATCCACCCCAAGTCCCACCGCATTCATATTTGGTTTTTGTCCCTTTTGTTCTTCAACAATCAACACTATTAAACCCAGATTTCAAATTTCTTCATTTACTCATAGATTAGTCATAGGAGTAGCATCTACCCATTTCTGCGTTTCACTCTGAATTAGCCTGCGTTTTCGTTTTTTAAAAATCAACATTGATTCTCCAGCTCTGGCTTGAGGTAAAGAGTTTTCATTTTCTCAATCAAACACCTTACTCTCTTTATGGATTGGATTAATTAACCTTCAAAATGGAAAGATACTCATTTACTGCCATTGGCATTAACCAATAGACACTTGAATTAACTAAGTTTATTTTATGCTCTTTTTAGGGTTTGATTTTGATTACGCTTCATTTCCTTGCAGCTTCATCAACATGGCCTATGAATTAACCGAGATTAAGAGTATGTAACCATTATTCGCGATGCATATGCATATTCTCGATTACATTGCCTTTGTTGCATAGTTTGGTTAGGAGTGTGTACTCTTAAGTCTTAACACTCTTTTTGTTTTAAATATTTAATATTTACTATTAGGAGAAGCTGAATTTCACAAACATTATTGCCAAAAATGTTTATGGAAAATCATTTTTCTTAAAGCCTTAGCAGATGGGCTCTTATTCTAAGTAATTATCTTTCGCATCGTGCTTCACCACCTTTTTAAATTTGACATTTAAGAAAGTTACACAATATTTACAGTGATGTTGAATTATATCATTTACCATTGCATGTCTTTTAAAATTTTGGCAGAGGTTGGTATAGGCCTGATTGGTTTCGGCATCTTTTTCACGTTTCTTGGCATAGTTCTTTTCTTTGACCGTGGTTTGCTTGCTCTGGGAAATGTGAGGCTTGCTTTTAGAATCTAAATTTTCTTTACACACATATATATATATATATATAATTATATATATATATATATATTTATATTTATAACTGCATGAGCCTAATTTTGGTTTCGGCACCTTGTGTTCTGGAACCAGATTTTTTGGTTGGCAGGGGTAGCAATTTTGCTTGGTTGGCGTTCCACGTGGTTAATCTTCACTAATAGAGCAAACTATAAGGTATAGTGACTGAGAATTTTGCAGCCAATTAACAAAGAATACTCTTGTGATGATGATTCTTGAAATTGAATACTAGTAAACTGTTAAACATTGCACAGTTGTGTTTTTGAGTTGTGTGCTAAGGGTGTCCTACTGTCCTCAGGTCTGATTTCAATTCAGTCTAGTCTAAATTGTTGCGAAATTGTTCCATGAATTGAAATCTCCTCTTCATGTCTGCTAACCTAGATAGTTTAATTTGCATATCACTTAGTCTACATAAGTTTAACAGATTGTACCGTATCATAAGATTATAATGAGTAGATGCATATCTCTATAGGACAAGAAGTGCCTTGAGTGTTTCTGCCTTCTTATTTATCCTTGACCAATTTACATATTTAAGATAACTGTTGCCCTGGCAAATTTGCTGCACCATACTGCATAAAGTTTCTTCAACCATGACTGTTTAAAAAAATGCATGTGTCTTGCATGCATAATGAGAAACATATGTCATCCAATTGAAAATATAGTCGAGAACTTTCCAGCACACGAAGGAAAATGCATGTTGTGATAGTTGTAATTGTAATACATGAAATAACTCAAATTTATTTATGGCATGACAAATGTAGTCATGTTTATATGATTGTAAGAGTCAAAGAAAATAGAACTTTTTAGTTCAAGCTTATTCACATGCCTGTTAGAGATTGTGTCATTATATAGTTATATCAATAGAGAGCAATAGTTCCTGTTAAAATCTGGATATTGTTAGGTTTCGGTCAGTAATCAGTTTTACTTGAAGAACTAACGTAGATGAATTAAAATTGTTATGCTGAAATGTATTGAAGTGTAATTCTACAAACACACACCTCTTCGGGTTCGGCACCCAATAAAACATTCATACAAGCCATCCGAGATCAATTTTTAATTTATTTACATTCGGACTCGTCATCTGAAAGGCCTTGCTTGCTGAGAAAACAAAATGGTGAGGGCATGTAGAATTTCCCTATTTGTTTTGGACATCATGCATTTCTAAATGAACAGAGAGGAGAGCTGTTGTAGGATTCCTGCCTATAGCATATTTCATTCTTTGTCCTTCTACTTCTGCATCATATGTTATCTTTTATTCTTTGATCTCCTTATCCACTTTGATATAAATTTTCTAAATTCCTTACGGATGGATAATGATTAATTCTATAATATATATGGAGATAAATATCATTCTTTTTCACTTTTCAGGGTTCTGCATCATTTGTTCTAGGCCTCTTCTTCATTTTTGTGAGGTGGCCAATAGTTGGCATACTACTTGAAATATATGGTTGTGTTGTTCTCTTCGGGTTAGTTGATAGCTTTCTACTTGGGCTTAACAAGACTGCAAAATTATCATTCTAAACTTATCATTGATGCTTTTGGTTGCAGTGGCTTTTGGTCATCTGTCAAAGTGTTCCTCTATCATATCCCTGTCGTCGGATGGGTTATACGGTTCATTTCTCGTAAGTTTTTAATCTGAAATTTCATTTTCAAGTTTTCGTATTTGAATTAATGTTTTTAAATCAAAATTATATATAGTGAGGTATGAATATAGTTTTGAACTACTATTTTGTAGGAAAATTGGAATGACTTTGGTCATTTAATGTATGTGTATCGATTATTTAATTCAATGTGGAGGGAAATAGAGGGTGATGTGAAAAATAGGATTCAATTGGGATGTATGTTATTTAGGAGTTCTTCGCCTGCTAGTTGTGATAGTAAAGTTCCATTCAAACTTAAGGACATTTTTTTACCTCATAACTATTAGATCTATGCATGGGGATTGATTAAACGTTGGGCGAGAACAGGTGAATATGAGAGTAAGCTTGATGTAGCAGATACAAGAATGTTTACCTTATGAATGGACACCGAACACACTAGACACAATAGGATTATAAAAGAATGCATTAGAGAGAAAGCTAACATGACACCTGTTGCAGAACAGATGGTAGAATCTTGTCCTGTGTGGTTTGTGCATGTGTGAGAATACCTGCAGAAGCTCGAGTTAGGAGAGTAGATCAAATGGAGGGTTTCCAATAGTTAGAGGTAGAGGGAGACCAAGAAAAACTGTAGTTAGAGTTTTTCTTCATCTTGCTTTATCTTTTTGACTATTCCGCTATTCTCCATCTCATCCACTCTTTTTTTATAGGATTATTTAAGTTTTTAGTCCTTGAACTTAGGTGCTCTTTTGGAATTTGTCCTTGAACCTTTTTTCCGATGCTTTCGGTCCCTGAACTTTGCTCAAATTTTTGAAATGATCCTTTCATTACTTAAATAATTATATGATTGATGACATGTCACGCCACCTTCGCCACATCAATAGGTAATGTGTCAGATGATGCAACGTGAATTTTTTAAAATAAAAAAAAATCCAAATTTATTAAAAATAATTAAAAATCGCGTTTTTTAAAAGAAAATCAAATCTTTTAATAATTTTTGAATGAATTGATTTTTGTAATAAAAAAATCATGTGGTGTCACGTGACGCTACGTAATACGTCACTTGTTGATGTGACAAATGTAGTGAGACATATTGTTGGTTATATCATCATTTAAGTGATCAAATGACTATTTCCAAAATTTGAGTAAAGTTCAGGGACGCAAAGCATCGATAAAAAAGTTCAAGGACCAATTTCAAAAGAACACCTAAGTTCAGGGACTGAAAACTTAAATAAGCCTTTTTTATATTTAGGGCTTTTATTTGTTTTCTTATTCCGCTATTGTTGGTGATATTTTACAATCATTTCCTTAGTACATACTACCTTTGTTTTCTCTTTAATTCATTTATTCCTAGTCCTGTCTTGTATGTCCACTTAGCCATCATAACATTCTCATATTTGCATAAGCTATACTCTTGATGACTTTTTTACTAATTAACATTTCATACCATAAAGTGTCGGGGATTGTGGGTGTTATTGCTATGGTACAAGTTTCTTTTAAGCTTGACAGTTGAGACATACCTTTCAACTAAAAATGATACCAAAAATATTTCTCCATTTCATATGTTTTATGTCACTCTTTCTTTGTTTTTTTCTTTGACAAATCCAAGATACTTAAATGGTGCAACTTGTGTCATGGTATGATCTCTAATTTAGCTCGCATCTTGCCAAACTTACATTTCATATATACTCTATTTTACTTTTGCTTAATTGAAAACCATGTACTTCATAAGATTTTGATAACAACTTTTGTTTACCATTTATTTCTTCTCTCGACATATGTAAAGAATTTTTTTTAAATAGTTAAATAAAATTACCTTGATATCGTGTGTTAGGATACCAATTGAAGGTCTATGTTCTATCCAGTCAATGAAAAAAGCTTGTCCTGTAGTTCTTTATCTTGGTGCTACCAAAAAATATTGTGGCTCTTTAGTACCAAATTATAACAAAGAAAAATCTTAATGGTCAGGCCCTCAATATATATGTCATGCATAGCTATACCACACTTTCTTCCTTTTCTACAATTTTCTTACCATCCATGGGGACAATATAAACATTACACAAGTTGATGTACATGCAAGAAACGGCGATAATGCTTTGGGAAGAAATGCCAAGATTAAAGCTGGATTTTTGAAAGTTCGATAGTAGTTTTAGAAGTAATATATGGCTAATTAATGTCTACAACAGTTGAACAAAATAGTAATTAAATTTGGGGCTGTTAGTCGATAGTTTGTCTCTTGCGGATTGAGCTCATCAATTTTTTTGCTTATTTCCTGCTTCTGATTTAATGCATCAATCATATAGAATACAATTTTCATACAGAATTTGTTAATTTTCAGCACTGAATCCATGTTTGCAACTGCATGCACCCTTAGTTGGCGTAGTGGTAGAGGACTAGAGGCACATAATGGCCTCAGGGTGAGACCATATGGGATTAGTTCGACCCTGGTAATAGGGTTGGGATAGCTGGGAAACCAAAAAATACACCCTTAGTCTCATGTTCACATACTCTGACATGTAATGGCAGCTGATATAGTCAATATTTATACATGTTTAACATTTTAACTATTTTTTTTCCTACAAACATATATGCTGATTTTCATAGAACTTAAAACATTACAATTTTACTATTTTGCAGCTCCTTGACCATTTCAGAAGGGGATTTAAGCACGAGAAATTAAGCTAACTTTTCCAAGAGTTTGAAAATCCCCAGTGAAAGGGTACAAAAGCATGTAAAAGAGAAGTAGGTGGCCATATTTTGGCGCTTCAAGGCTCACAATATCAGATTATCTTTTTCTTCTATGTGTAAACAAGAATTCAAGTTTGCTATGTTGTACAGTTTTATACTTTTTAAGCTTGCATGCGAAGATGTTTTAAGTTGTGCCTACATTCAGGGTAATTTGTCCTGCAGGGTGGAATGACTTGGGATTTTATGTCATGAAATTTTCAGCAGTTGGAGAAGATCACAATGAAATAATAGAATTTTGCTTTAAATAGGTGCTAGGAGAGTTCAAAGTAACTGGAGATATGTAATCAATGTGTTAAGAGAAAAACATTATACCAAAATTTTAGAGAATGTCACTACTTATTTTGTTCTTAAATAAGTGTTTTTTTCTTGTTTTATGGTTATAATTCATAATTTAACTAACATAATAAATATGTCCCATAATATGACATCAATAAATATTCAGATTAGTTTTTGATTTTGTGGGCATCGATCAAATTAGTTGTCAAGATTATCAAAATTCCAAATTAGTTTTCAAAATAGACAAATGTGAGTCTACTCGTGGTAGTTCGTGTCGTTAGTGGTTCACAAAGTAGGGCTAATTTGATTGATGTTCACAATCTCAGGGACTAATTTGATTGATAGTTAACGGATTTTTTTTTTGCTGCCAAAATCGCATTATGTTACTCCACATTAAAGATTATTGACGTCTATTAAAGTCAGGGATTGATGTGATTCACATTTTCATTTCTCAGGGGTCAATTTAAAATTTCAAAAATCTTAGGGACTAAAATGATCGGTGTCCACAAAGGGATCAATTTGAAATTTTGAAAATTTTAGGAATTAAATTGATTGGTGTGCACAAATTCTGGAACCAATCTAACATATTATTCAATACTAAATTTGCAGTATTTCTTGGCACCTTAAAAAAAATTTAGTATTTTTTTGGTTTATCTTTTATTTCTCTATATAATAGTCATTCTTTCCCATTTAGTATTATGCTTGAAGGTAAAATTGTAAAAGTAATAATTAATATTATCTTAATATGACTTATAAATAAAATCGGAATTCTTTTGAAAATAGAGTTGTCAATGCGAGCTAACTTGCCTCCCTCTGATTGTGTCGCTTCGGGTTAACGAGGAAGCAAGCTGAGTTGTCTCTTGCGAAAAGAAACTAGACTAGATTTTGCTAGCCCACCTCGCCCAACTTCCTTTGAGTTGGGGTGAGTTGGCTTGCAAGTTGGCTCGCATGTGAGTTTGCATGTTGGCTATATATATATATATATGGGGATTGCTAACTTGAGTAACCTCTTATTTTAGAAGGATCATGTTAGCAATGTGTTCCAAATTTTTTAGACAAAAAACCCCTTTGCAGCTTTGAGAAAATAAAATTATAACCAGGGTTATTTTAGTAAAACAATTATTATCCTAATTAAAAAATAAAATCTCTCACCACCCCCAAACCCCCAAATCCCAACCAGATGCAATTTCTACCAAATTCTAAATCAAACACTCTCTCTCACTCTCTCTCTCCCAACCCTAGCCTCCTTCAACCAGCCATCGCCGCCCCTATCACCACCCACCGTCGTCCACCACGCAGCTCGCTGCGCCGCCTCCCACGACTTCGCGTCTCCCCCACCATGCCCATCGGCCGCGACGCACGTGACCTCCTCCATTTGTCGTCCTTGCTCTGTTCGCGTTCATGCTCCAATCTTTCTCAGTTCTATTCGGGTCCTTGTCATCCGGCCTCCTTCTGCCTCTGTTCGTGCTCCAATATCTCTTTGCTACATTTTTTTGCAGAACACAACATTCTCCGGTAAGTATTTATCCAAGATTATTGTGCCACTCTTTAGATTATTGTATTGTGAGGATTATATTCAGTAAGTATTTATCCATGCTTATTCTCCAATAAGTAGTTCTAAAGACAAGCCTTTGATTTGGTTGGGTACAGAAAATTCTGCCACTATTTTGATATTGTGTTGTGAGGGTTATATTAGTATATTAAATGTATGTTTATTTGTACTGACATATAATTTGGTAATTTTTTCCCTTTCTTGTTTCGAAGATTTGATTTTTGAGATCACTGACATTTTCTTGTTCATGTGTCTTATCTTATCTAGCATGAAAATGTATTGATTCTTATTGTTGTGGGATCCCTTGCTTATTTTGACTTTACTTCTGTGATAAATGTTGCAGGCAAGAAGAGCTTTGAGGGTAATGGTGAAGAAATGATGATGGAATTTCAACCATTTTTAGACAATGATTGTGATTATACAGATTTATAATCTTTAGATAGGATTGTAGTTGATATAATTGATAGTTAGATATATGGTGAAGAATCAAGAGTCAAATGTGTCACAAGCTTCTTCAACACTATGAATGTAAGTGGAAGTCTCACACTTGTGAGAACATGTGATAGCGTACTTTAAAATTGGAACTCCATTGGTATGCTAAGGCCATGCAGAGAATGAATCCTCTCCAGTACTGAAGATAGCAGTGCATTCTTGGATCCTCTTGAGTATTGTTATTGTTATTGCTGTATTTTTATTGCATTATAATGCTAGTATTATTTTGCAGCTACAGAATTGTTTATGTTGGAAATTATAACATTGATACTAGATATAATAGCATGGCAATATCTGCAGCAGAATTGTTAATGTTTAGTGCTATATATATATATATATATATATATATATATATATATAACAATAAAAGCATCATATATCAATGCTTAGTGTTATATGTTTTTTTTTTTTGGTGCAGTGGAAAAATGAAAGATGCTTCATGTGTTTGGTTGTTGCACTATCCTGAATGATATGCAATAGGAGTGGCAGGACATTCACTTTTCTATGGAGCTCCACGTCTATTTCAATATTGTGTTCATCATCATCAATATGATCTAGCAATTCACAAGACATAATTGTCAACAAATGTGTTTGTTTTTTCAATAGAATGAAAGATAACTAACAATAAATACTTACAATAACAGGATCCCATATTAATAAAATCAATTCAAGTACTGATGAAAATGCACCAATTGAGAGGTCCTTCAATCATTCAAATCAGCAAGGTCCTGTAAAATAAGTGGTAACTGATATGGTGCAGAATAATGCTAAAAGCTATTCAGCTACAAGGTCCAAATTATGTTTGGTGCAAGCAGCCACATTAACCAAAGTGGAGCATCTAAAATTAATCAAGTTTATGGGCTTTGAAAGTCGAATGAGTGAAATCTCAATGGCACAAAGTTTGATTAATAAGGGAAAACTTCCAAAGATAGAGACTTCATATGGTAGTTACTTGGATATGCAATGGTGCTTATGCAGTGATTTTTTTGTGACCATAAAATGGAAATGATGTATGTGTTAACCAATTAAGACAAATAACAAACAATCAAAACAAGGTCTCCTGCAAATTCAAAACAGAGTGCACCTAAGACATGCCAATCCTAACAATTAAACACTTTTCTCTTAATTAAGATAAATAAGAAATCATATAATAATTTCAAATAACTCTTAGCAATTGAAATTAATATACAATAAGAGGAGTGAATTTCAATTTGGGGAAAGAGGTTAAAGAGGGAGAATATGGTCTCACTTGGGCACAAAAAGAGAGAGGCGGAGCTCAGTCCTAATAGAAACAAAGGCGCGACAGGCCGGTGTGGCTCCACCTAGGCGACTCGAACGGCGGTGGAATCGCCGTGGGAGAAGCGAGCGACGATGGGAGGAGACCTGGCGGAGGCGTCTGGGGTGAACGCGAACAGCGGGGGACGGCTGGTCTGAGACAAACTCTGACAGCGTGGTGGATGACGGTGGGTGGTGATAGGGGCGGCGGTGGCTGGTTGAAGGAGGCTAGGGTTGGGAGAGAGAGAGAGAGAGAGTGAGAGAGAGTGTTTGATTTAGAATTTGGTAGAAATTGCATCTGGTTGGGATTTGGGGCTTTGGGGGTGGTGAGAGATTTTATTTTTTAATTTTTTAATTAGGATAATAATTGTTTTACTAAAACAACCCTGGTTATAATTTTATTTTCTCAAAGCTGCAAAGGGGTTTTTTGTCTAAAAAATTTGGAACACATTGCTAACATGATCCTTCTAAAATAAGAGGTTACTCAAGTTAGCAATCCCCTAAGTGTTTTTAGGGCTGTTAAGATTATTAGTATTGGAAAACAAATTACAACCAGTGGAGGCTGGCACAAGTGGAAGGGGCTTGTGTCCCTTAAGCATGTGGTAACGGGTTCGAGTCGTTCCCGAGGCGCATGTGAATAGAGCAAGCCTTACTGGGAGCATCGCCCCCGAAAGAGCCCGACCGTGGTGCGAGGGACTAGTCACCCAGTTGCGCGGGTGGATACCCCGGTTCATTAAAAAAACAAATCACAAAGGGATATTTTTCTATGTCTCAAAAATACAAAAAAAAAACACTACATTTTCATGCATTTTCACTGTATTTAATTTTTTAAGTGTTTATACTTTTGAATAGTAAAAAGAGGAACACAAAGATTGTGGGGAATCGCAAAGAAAGAGTGATTAGAAATTCCTTAGGTACATTCCGGAAATATTGAAACCCTTAGAGGTGAAAAGCCTCGAGTGTAGTAAAAGTTAGTAACTAAAGAATATACTACTCCCCTCTTCTTTAACTTTTGGCTTTTAACTATGATGCGTACATGTTAAAAAATTATTGATTATTGTAAGTTTTATACATGTTTTGTCTAAAATATCCATATTTAATCCTTATTGAAAATTGTACTAGTATTTAATTTTTATTACAAAATATGTCCTTTAATTAATATATAGTGGTTTAGGGATGAGAGAGAGAATAATGTCGCGACTGTCCTGAAGGGCGCCGTGGAAAAAAATATATTTTTTTGTCCGTATTCCTTGCGGAACCACCGATATCCCCAAGAGCACTCTTAATACTAGGACCCCTTGAGACTAATCCGGAGCAAGCTGTGTGGCTGGCTCTCCCAGCGGGATGTTTTTAGTAAGAATCGAACCTAGGGCTACTATCACCCGTGTCTCATTCCCAAGATTTCAGTTTGGGCCTTACACCAACTGAAGCAAGCTCCGTTGGTGAAAAAAGAGAATTTTATTTATTATTAAAATTATTAATTTATTTTAGAGAGGTTTGGAATCACCACCAATAACTTTTATCCATAAAAATGAAATGGTGCAACTGGACACCTTAAAAAAAAAAATTCTGCGTAACAGAGTTTAGGTTCGAGGATTGATTACAGATAGAGAAGGTATTAGCACACTATCACGTTCATTCTTAGAATGGTTACCTTTTTTGTCTATATTATTTACATGATTAATTTGTTTGGTTTTCTACGACTATTATTCAAAAAAAAAATGTTTTATTATTTTTATTTTATATGTCCCATTTTTATTAGCATATTATCAAAATATAATAAATGTTTATGACAAAAAATGGGTAGCTAAATAGCTCTAAAGAATGGGTACTCCTATCTAACTGTCGTACGTGTACCAAGTACGTATTTGTACCCGATACGCCTGGGTACGTACCCAAACAAAAATAATTTTAAAAAAATTGGGTACATGAATGAGTACGGCTGGGTACTTGAATGGGTATGTACCCATCATATGGGGCTGGACATAATTTTTTTTCCCAAACAATGTGTTTTGTTCATAGGGATACGGGAAAACCATATGTTTCAATTATCTTCTCATCCTCTCATTTAACCCTAAAATGCTTTCAAGTCTCAAATCTCTTTCTCCTCTTGCTGACTTGATCCCCTCCGTCCCTCATTGTGCTTGATCCCCTTCACCGCTCATTGTGCTTGACCCCTCCATCCCTCGCGGTGCCCCTCATTATGCTTCATCTCCTTCATCAATTTGGAAATTCATGTAAAATCAAGGTTGCATATCACAAATTCATATCAAATCCACTATATCCCTAATGGAAATTTAACTATACATCATGAAAAAAAAGAGAAAGAATAACCCCATGGGTGCCATGAAGCCTTGTCAAGACTTGATCGCCTCTTCGGAATCCCTTCCTTCGAGAATCAATCTTCTCTTTGGTATTCTCCTCTTCCTTTTCTCTCTTATTTTTGTTCCCCCTACGTTTAGAATATGTCCCAAAATGATTGGAAATGAGTTTATATGCTCTGGGACACCCAAAAGTCACCAAAAAAGTGAAAAAATATGATCTGCCACTGTCACTTACGCCTAGGCGCAGGGCACCCTACTGAATTTTGGTTGGTGCTTGGCGCTTAGGCTCCCCAAGGCTGGCACTTGGGCCTGAAACTTTCCTGTTTTAATTTGTACCAATTTGCGCCTGGGCGTGAGGTATGGGCACACAAGCGCCCTAACTGACCTCCAACTTGTCGTTTTTGCCTTTTTCATTCTTTTGTCAAGGCTCTAATCATCCTTCAATATTCCTTTATCCATGATCCTTACGTTTAGGCCTCAAAACACCTAAAATAATGATAATACATCCATTAGGTAATGAACTCAAAATCTAATCAAAATATATCAAACACTTCCGAAAACAAAACCAAATCTAAGTTCAAAGGGAATAAGTATCAAGGAAAAATATCATATAATGGACTCTCAACAATAGTCCTTAGACGACCTCCAACGACTTATAGGGAAGGCCTTAAGACAAGAGACGAGCTCAAATGACCTATAACGAAAGACAGATAGCATGGATTAGTTCAGAAGAGCCTGAATATAGGCGTAACCCGTAGTAGGCCATGAGACTTATCATGAAGACAATCTCCTATAGATAATGACTCAGATATATGAGATCAAGTTAGATTATCTAAGATTATAGAGGATCATCGCTTATCCGAATAATATAAGATTACACAAAGATTATCCTCACGAATAAAAGATTCACCAAGGGAAATACATCAGGCCATATAGCCCATGTCAATCCTATAAATACCAGCCTCCATCAAGAGGGCAAACATACCAAGTACACTAACGAGTACAACCACAACACCAGTATACACGATACACAACCATACTCCCCAAAGAGAATCCTAGCAAAGAGAATATCAAACTCTCGTAATCCTCATGGTGGCAGTTGATCACAATCGTGCCGTTGAGAATTCATAGCATCATTGATGCTATTGCCAACAGTACAGAGAGCCATAGCCTCAGGATCCAAAATGGTCAGCTCAATTTTCTCACCTAGAGGTTACAAGCCCGCTAAACGACCTTCCTAGGAGAAAGGGCTTATCGCCAAACTCTCTAAGAATAGCGTGTACACCACCTACATCTTTCCCATGCACAATATCAATGATCCCACAAGAACGACGTAGACTTTTGTTCTCAATACACAATTCGAATGGGTATGTAGGGTCAAAAGCTCCCTCTCGCTCAATTAAACGTCCTTCTCAAGGGCCTCTCTATCATTCAGACAGAACAAACTATGTAAACTTATTGGTTAAGTTAACAAAAAAAATTTAGTTAATAGTATAATGAAAAGTTATTTGTCAAATATCCTAATACGTTCTTACTATTTCTAATTTTTTTTTAAAGAAAATGATTTGAATTTTTATGATAGATTATATCATGTCATCATGAAATAATTGAAATAAGAAATTGAATATTTTCTGAGACTAGCTAAAACATTATATTATTAGCATGTGATTTGTGTCGTAATTATCACAAATATGAAATTATAAATATGATGTTCTCTTTGAGAAATTAAAGTATATTATATCATTTTTTTTATCATGAATATGAAATATAATAAACTATTTAATAGTTCAACACTACCAATATTTCATGTTTAGAACCTTTGACTTTAATTATGGAAATTCTATAAATGAATTTCTAAAATAGAATATTTGACAAATAATAGTTGTAGGTGAGAAATATATTAGTTTGATAAGATGTGTAGGAACGTCTCTAATACGGAGAAGTTATTAGTTATCTATTAGCTAAACTCGGAGTCATAAAACTTTGTCAAAAGTGGCCTGCTGGCCATGAGCTCTATGACTTGTGAGAGGCTGAAGTATATCATAGATAGGTAAATTTTAGCCGAATGGATAGTTTTTACTTATATTATTTGGAAAAATTCATAAGAGGAGTTGGTTTAATTCCTTGAAAGATATCAACATCGTGAAAAAGGTTAGCTACAAGTATTTGGAAGTGTACATAGACATATCCATTGTTATATATTCTAAAAATTAAGGGGTGTCGATGTTATTTATTCTCTAATTTTTTAATTTTTTTATTATTATATCATTAAAGTAAATTTTTTTAATGTCCAACATGTGGATCGTGTAAGCACATTTATGAAGGTAGTATTTTGACATTGACGCCTGTCACATATATCAACATCGGATTACACTAAATTGGATGGGCCTCTTACAAATATTTTGAAATTGTGAGAATCCAGATCATAAAAAATACTTACAAGGACCTAACTAAAATCAATCTTATCTCATGATGATGAAATTAGTTAAGCGTTTATGGTTTATACAAATATATTAGAGGTAAAATATTCGATTACTATTTTTTATTTGATTTGGTTTCAATTAATTAAAAAATTTGATCCCATTAAATTGGTTATTACAAAGTCAATCCAAAACAATATGAAGAAAATTTGCTTTTGATCAATTTTCATTTTCTTTTATTGATTTGAAGTTTAACTTTAAATTGGTTTGGATATCAACACCCTACTCCTACCGACCTGAAATACTAATTTACCCAAATGTTAAAAAAAACTAGGCTTATTTATGTCAGGTGCCCCTGTAGTTTGCACCTATTTTGTCAGACGCCCTTTAATTTTATTTTTCAACAAATATACCCCTGCAGTTTGCTTCGGTGAGCCATATACCCCTGCATGCCATTTCGAGTTTTTGTAGTTTGAGTCTTTTTTGTCAGATACCCCTACATATAACTTCAAAAAATCATATCTTTTAAACTGTAAGTCCAAAAATTACAAAATTTATGTCCAAACGATCGTATTGAAATATAGAATTTTAAAATGTAATTATTTTATTTTTATGGATAGTTTTGTAAAAAAATTGGTTTTTGGGCAATTTTCTATACGAATTTTGAATTTATGAAATATTAAAAATAATTTATGAATTGGATTGCACTAGTTTTTATTATAGTTTGAGGATCATAAAAATCATGAGTTTTGGCTTTTAAAAATAAAATGTAAAAAACTATAAAAAAAAGCTATAAAAAAAACTAAATTTAAAATCATCGGAGACTGACATAGTCAAAACTCATGATTTTTATGTTCCTCAAACTACAATAAAAACCAGTTCAATCCAATTCATAAATTATTTTTAATAATTCATAAATTCAAAATTCGTATAGAAAATTGCCCAAAAAATAATTTTTACAAAACTATCCATAAAAGTAAAATAATTACATATTAAAATTCTATATTTCAAATGGTCGTTTTGACATAAAATTTGTAATTTTTGGACTTACGGTTTAAAAGATATGAATTTTTGAAGTTATATATAGGGGTATCTGACAAAAAAGACTCAAACTACAAGGGCTCCTATTTTTACCACTTGCTGACTCCGGCGGTCCACGTCAGCACCGGTGGCCGGAAATGCATGCAGGGGTATATGGCTCACCGGAGCAAACTGTAGGGGTATATTTGTTGAAAAATAAAGTTAAAGGGCGTCTGACAAAATAGGTGCAAACTACAGGGACACCTGACATAAATAAGCCAAAAAACTACTACACCACCACTTAATTATCATCATCGAATAATGTATTCTGAATTGAACCACTTAATTTCTATAAATTTATTTCAAATTTTCATTATATTAATTTTTTTTATTTCTTTTTGAAATTTATGTTTTTGTTATTTTAAATAGTTGAATGAAAGAAAGTCCAGTCACAATTCACAAGCACTCCACCCAACTAGTGTTATTAATGACTCTCCATATCTGTTATTTGAGAAGCATACATCCAACAAACATTAACTGAAAAACATAAAATAACAAATTAAATAAACAAATACACTAGCATATGTATTTTCTCTCCTAGTTTCCTACTTGCTTCCATTCATCTTCAATAATAAAGCTTCTTGTTCCTTTATTGGTCATTCTTAGATATGAATCGATCTGCAACATACAAAGCCAAAACATTAGAAAGCGTCTTCAAAAGTCAGTACAATTGATAAAGTTACACGACGTACATTAGACAATAAACACGAGTGTTGACATTCAAATCCCTTCCCCACCGCTTAAAAAAAACTTTACCGAAAATAAATTACTATAGGAAAGTATATAAAACTATCGGAACAACTAATTTATTTCATGGATATTGTAATAATAAGGAGTGTAATTAGGCGGTTCCAAATCCAGTCACGTAATCACTAGGTGCGTGTTTGGTATAGTTGGTAAAATAAGATTATGATTATTTTTTCTATGATTATAATATGTTAAATTATAATTTGTTTATGTTTGGGTATCTTCGCGAAAAATAAATTTAAGCTAATCTCTTTGTTTGGATAGTACAAAAAAAGATTATTTTTACTAAGTAAATTACAAGAAAGGGTATGATGTGACAAGTGAGTAGTTAATGTCTTAGAGTAGTACGAGTATAATAGAAAAAAAATCTTTAAAAAAATAATCTCCATAAGAGGGAGCTTATAAATTTTGATTATTTTTCCAAAAACATAAGATAAAATTATAATCTGTAATGTAAACAAACATATCATATTATGATTATTTTTGAAAAATAACCAAAAAAATAATCTTCACCCTATCCAAACATGCTCGCAATGCAGTCTAATTTCATGAGTCAGTCCATTCTTAATTTTTGTTCAGACTGTTATCTTACATTAGTCACAATTTCTGAGACTATTTATTTAAACCAGATCGGGCGGTTATAGTTTTTCATGTGCCAAGAGAGGCTAACTATCTCTATACTGCATATGCACTTTGTATTAACGTAACATTTCATGCTGAAAAAGCTGAAACTGTTTCATGCTCTCCTAATTATATATATTTCAAACTTTATTTGGTGTTGATCTACGTAGTAATGTGAGATAGAATGAATAAATTTCACACCAATCCATTAGTATTCTAAACTTTAGTATAGTTACGTTCCTGCATGAAATCATTCATACCTGTCACGTAAATAACAAATATGCGATATGAAATCAATTTGATTTCGGCCTTCCAAAGACCCCTTTCATTGTTGGCAGTGGATTTCCAGAGGGTAGGGGTCTGGGGTTACTACCTTGAGGGGATGGTCTTGTTGTATGGATAAGAACCTTCTTAATGCTGGCATTTTGTTGGGAGTCACCCATTTTGCTTGTTGCTTCAAATTGGTAAATGTTTTTATGCTTGAACACAAGTACTTTTGTTATTAACAATTTTGATGAACCATAATGTATAATAACGTCGATTGTGTATTTATAGGGAGAGATAATAGTACTTTCAATATTAAATGCAATTCAAGGAAATTACCAAGTGATTTATGGTAATCTGCATAGAAAATTAGTAATTTCTGCTACTAATTCCTCTAGTTCAACATTTTGAAATTTACAAATTATTTTGTGAGGGTCTTGTAGCTTGCGCACTAAGGATGATAAATTGGCGGCGAGTTTGCATGCATCAATTGTAAAGAAACCTCTCCAAATGTCAAAGCTTTGAACTTTGAATATATACGCGCCACAAACTTGTAAAGTTAACTAACTGCTAGTACCATTTATTTTACATTCATAAGGTAATTGCTCATTGTTTTCTTGTTATTTTCGGCAAAATTAACTATAGTTTAAGTTTGGCTTAATCAAGTAAAATGTCTTTTGATTATTGAAGAAAAAAAGGCTTAATTAAGTTTTATTTTTTTGGTTAAAACTAAGTGGTGTATGAGCTTCACATTTTTTATGGCACAGGATTCCCAAACTGTGCGAGTCTTTGACTCAACGGTATGGATCTTCCTTATAATTGTTGCCTCACCGGGACTCGATCCTTTGATCCTGAAGTCTCGAAGCGCCCAACCAATTTCCATTGAGTCAATCCACTTGGGTGGCTTAATTAAGTTTTAGATCCCTGAAAGTTGACCGATTTTTGGTTTTGGTATCTATCTTTTTTTTTTTTACCTGTCCTAATCCTAAAAGTTCAATTTTTTTTATTTTGGTCCCTACCGTTATAATAGATATGTTAAGTGTTGATGTGGCATTAAGTGCTAACGTGGCTAACAGGGAGCCACGTCAGACTTAACATGTGAAAAAAAAATAAAAACAAAAAGAGCTCAATTAAGTTTTAGGTCCTTGAAAGTTGACCGATTTTTTGTTTTAGTCCCTATCTTTTTTTTTTTAACAGTCTTGATCCTTAAAAATTCAAATCTTTTTGTTTTAGTTCATGCCGTTAAGATAGATCTATTAAGTACTGATGTGATGTTAAGTGCTAACGTGGCTAACAGGGAGCCACGTCAGACTTAATATGTGAAAAAAAAATAAAAACAAAAAGGGCTTAATTAAGTTTTAGGTCTTTGAAAGTTGACCAATTTTTTATTTTAGTCCCTATCTTTTTTTTTAATGGTCCTGGTCCTTAAAAGTTCAAGGTTTTTTATTTTAGTCCCTGCCATTAGGATAGATCTATTAAGTGCTGATGTGGTTAATCGAAAGCCACATTAGAACCCTTTTAATAAAAACTGTGGCACATACTTATTTATTTCAATCCTACTTAGTAAATTTCTATTTTTTTTAAAATCCAAAACCCTTTTAATTCTCAGAGGATTTCAACCCTTATTTCTTCTCTATTTTGAAGGACACCACAAAAAAAGTTGAATTGCTTCCAATTTGATGAAGACGATGACGAATGTAATACCCACAATTTTTCCCATCTTAATAAATTGATTTTTGAAAAATTTCGATTGAGCATTTCTTTTTTGATTTATATAAAGTTATTATTCGATTTATATTTATAAGTGAAAGTAATTATTTAGAATTTATTTTATGATAGTAAGGTATTTTATTTTGTGTTTTTTTTTTGTGAATCTTTATTTTGTGTTTTTGAGGAATTATTATTTGTTGATTTAAAATAATTTATTTAAGGCTTAATTGCACTTTTGGTCTCCCATTTATGATAATTTGGCGATTTTGGTTCCCTAGCTTTTAATTTGGCGATTTCAGTCCTCCAATTTACAATGTGTGGCTATTTTGGTTCCTCCGTCAGCATCGTTAATGGAAGAGTTGACAGAGGGACCAAAATAGTCACAAATTGTAAATTGGAGGACTGAAATTGACCAAATTAAAAGTTAGAGGACCAAAATCGCCAAATTATCAAAATTTTGGTATTTTTAAATTTGTGGTGTATACTTAATCAATATGAGTTTTTTATATGTATCATACGATACATATGAGAAAAATCATTTTAATAACAATAATATTTATACAATATTAAAAATGTTATAAAAGGATTTTTCCAATGTGTATTATATGACACATGCTAAAAAAATTCATATTTGATAAGCGTGTATTAGAAATTATTGTAATTAATGCACACAATTTTTTAAATATATTAATTTTCAATGTAGACTCAATATACTCCCTTGATCCTTGTTTATAAGGTCCTTTTATCAAGTCCACATAAAATAAGAAAGTAGTTACAGATTATTACTCTCAAAGTTATAAAAATAAAATACTCCTACATCAAAGTTTCAAAATTACTCATACATAAAATTCAATACAATTTAAATTGATGTTATCATTATTATGAACAAGTAAAAAGGTTCCTTGGAATATGAAATATAAATTGGAATTATTAGGGATATATTTGGTATATGTTATTTAATATTGTCGAGATATTATAAAGTGACTTATATTTTGGAACAAATAAATCCTCAATAAAATGACTTATAAATGAGAACGGATGGAGTATTTTGTTTAACATGTTTAACATGTGCAATTGGCTTAATTGCACTTTTGGTCCCCGAATTTTGATAATTTGGCAATTTTGGTCCCCTAGCTTTTAATTTGGCGATTTCAGTCCTTCAATTTATAATTCGTGGCTATTTTGGTCCTTCTGTCAACTCTTCCGTTAACGATGCTGACGGAGGGACCAAAATAGCCACGAATTGTAAATTAGAGGACTGAAATCGCCAAATTAAAAGTTAGGGGACCAAAATCGCCAAATTGTCAAAATTGGGGGACCAAAAGTGCAATTAAGCCTTTATTTAACTTTGAAAATTCATAACTTTTGACTAGTAAATCAAAATTTAACGAATTTACAGTCAAAACTACCGTATTAAGATGTTGAATTTATTTTTGTAAGGTTTGGACTTTAAATTTGCTGCCACGAAATTTTTATATTTTTGTGGAAAATTATAATGTTTTATTATTTAAAGAAAATTGGAAATATGATTTTTAATTGTTACTTACTGTATTAGAAAAATATTATTTTCTATTGTCTATTAGTGTCATACGGTTTAAGTATGTATTTTATGTATTTTGAATTTTGAATTGTTAGACATCCATTTATTAGTGGACAAGACCCTAGGGTATCCCAATTAAATGCAACTTATCTTTAAGCCACCCTATTTATGACCCACATTTAATTACCATATCCTAAGGTAGATTTTTCGCCAATGAGTAACCTTATCTTTGTATCCCTACACACTCTCCCATTCTAATTAGTTTTTGAACCCCATTTTTTTATTGAACACACCCCACCCCACCCCACCTATGTCTATAAGTACCCCCCATACCCTCACCAACACTCTTGTTCTTACACATTATAACTTACAAAAAAAAAAGGGAGAGAAGAGGGTGGAGAAGGAGAAGGGGGACGAAGGAGTGAGGAAGAGTGGAGAAAGGAAAGCTTGATTTTTTTCTCACAAATTTTTCATCCCTAACCTAGGTATTGATCTTCTAGCTTATTTTCCTCTTTCTTTTCTTTTGTATTTTCGATTTTTAATTTTGGTTCCTTGAAGGGTTTTGTTGATTGATGCTCAATATATAGTTTTTGCATGTGTGTTTTCTTGATTTCTTTTTATTTTCTAAGCATTATTATGCATGTATTTGAGTTTGGAAATTGAAAAATGGACATGCATCTATGATGAAGGTCCCCACGGTTTTGTCCCCATTTTACTTAAATAATTTTTGTTTTAATTAAATGAGTGGGAAAGGAAGGATTAAAGGTTGATTTCTACTAATTTTTATGTGCATGTTGTTGTTTTGATTTTAGTTTGCAAAATCCCTAATTTTTTCTTGTGCATGTTCGGCCAAGGGCTTGAACTCAGGGGAAATGAATTTTGTTTTTGATGCATGTTATTGATTTGTCAATCTTTGTTATTTTCCTAGCTTATTTTCGGTTTGTATGAGAAAATAAGTTGTTAAATTGATTTTTATCTTGGTTTGGTTAATTTGGTGCCATACGATTTTGATGATGTTCTTTTTCAAATGATTTTTATCTTTGATGCATGTGATTGATTTGTGAACCTTTGTTGTTTTCTTGATGTATTTTCGGCCCCTATGTGAAAATAAATGGTTGGATTGATTTTGTTTCACTTTGTTTATTTTGGTGCTATTTGGTTTAATTTAGGGAGTATATGCATGTGTTAGTTTTGATTCAAGATTTTTGAGATCATTGCTAGTGTATGATTCGACCAATGCATGTAACTTAGAGAGAATGATTTTGATCTTTGATGCATGTTAGTGTATTAAATTATTTCGTAAGAATCAAACTTATTTTACTTGATGTCAGTGTATTAAATTGGTATGAAGTTTAGGTAAATAAGTTTGTTTTGGCAATGCACGTTGGATTTTTGTGAAGGCATAATTTAATCTTAAGTTATTTGCTAATGATGATGTTGATTCAGTTTTTTAGTACAAGTTAGGAAAATGATTTTGTTTTAGTACTAAGATATATATGCGTTGATTAGTTAGTATATGTTGAAGTGTTGAAGAAAAAGTTTGATTATGTACCTTAAAGGAGTCTTAGGGAACAAATGGATTTTTGGTTCCTTTAGGGTGCACTATTCGGTTTTAGCATGTGTGTTAGGGAAGGAGTTTTTTTTGTTGCATGTTAAGTGCTATTTGAATTTGTTCTAGTGATTTTGAATTAGGTTTGGACTTGTTTTGGTATTTTTAACGAACCTTAGTTTGTTTGACATCGATTATGGCAATTTGAGGTTTTTCGTTGCAAGAGGTGTGGATGAACAACACTTATACATGCTTAATGAACTTGAGGTTTGGTTACTGTTTTGGTAAGGCAATTGTAAGTGCCTCTGAATTTTTATATGATTTTTAGAATTGATTTACTATTTTTACAAGAATTGTTTTTGTTAAAACGATTTCGGAAAAACGGATTTTTTGGATTGAATGTGAACTGAAATTTTGAACCTGTGCTACTTCAATGGACTTGAAATTTTATGGTAAGACCACTCACATGTGAGGATACTCTCTGTAAAATTTAAGGTATTTGGAGTTGATTTGGTATTTTAAATAATTGCAAAACAGTGAGCACTCCAATTCTGAGATCTTGGATGTGTGCAGATGTCCTGTATTAAATTTTGGGTCAACTGGAGTTAGATTACTATTTTTCATAATTGCATTTTCGCCTCAGATTGCAATAGACTTGAATTGATTTTTGTGGTAAATTTAAATGAAAACTTGTGTTCTGAGAGTAGGAGTGACTTGCAAATTTTATGTGATGAACTTTAATATGTGTTTAAGTGTGTTGCAAATTTTGGAACTGAAATGAGTTAATTTAATGTAGTTTTGGAATTTTATCTTCTTGTCTTTCCCGTATTTGGTTTAGTGCATTATTTGATAGTTAGTGATGCATGGGATGCTTTGAGTCCTTGATGGACTTGGCTGAATGTTTCTATTTTGATGGTAATATTTGGATATAATTAAATGAGTATAGGAGGTTGGCTTTTGTTCCATAAAAATTAACTTGCATGCTATGTGATTTAAATGGTTTAAAGGTCAAGAATGTGTGTACCTTAATTGATTCATTCTCTTGTTTCGATCTTTGTTTAAATGAATATGTAGTTGTGAAAATTTATTTATTTTGAGTAGTAAGCTTGCTAGTATGATTTGTTTAATTTAGGGTATGTTGATTGAGTTGCTTGAACTAAAATTTAGCATGATTTGGTTAGGGTAAGTTTAAGGATTTAGTATAAGTGGTTTTCTATGCTATGTGCTACTTGAATAGAACTATTTGCATGATTAAGGAAGTGAAGGAAAAGGAGTTGTGTGCATAAATGCATGGGGTTTAGGTGATGTGTTTGTTCTTGTTTTAAATGGTTTCGTGCTAAGTTGTTTGGCTTGATGAATTGCTTTTAAATATAAATAAGTTTTGAGTTATTTACCCTTGATTTATTTCTAGATGTTGGAGCTATTTCATGGCTGTCCAAGTTTTTTTAAAAGTGCTATGATTTGAAAAATAAATTATTTTAAGTATTTATTTCGTATCCAAAAAGTCTTGAGAACTAACGTATGGTTTTATGGTGTTTTCGAATTCTCGAAAAGTGATTTATGGAATCGTGGCGTGGCTATCCATAATTTTAATCATTGTGTCTTCAACTTGTAAAATGTTTTCAAGTGTATGTTTAAAAGCATATATTTTAAGTGTTTTAAATTATAATAAAAGTTAGATCGAAAAATTGGTGTTTTTGGGTGTTTTCGAGTTTGACCGAGCTGCTGTCCAAGGCAGACCAGCCACTAACCCATTAATTCAAAATGATGTTGCTAATTCTTTTATGATTTTTTTAAGGCATTTAAAGTGTTAACAGTTTTGGAATGAATTTAAGAAAATAATTATGTTTTTATTTTACCCAAAGGATTTTAATCTGAGTTTTCAAAGGGTGATTTTTAATTTTGGACTTGATGTTTGAATTGAATTGTAATATTAATGGGTGATGTCTGTCTCGAGGAACTTAAAGAGTGCCAGCCGTGGACGTGTGTCGGAAGGCGGTGCTCGTGAGGACTCTTTGCATACCTGTCGGCGATTAAGGTGAAAGAGCAACTTTCCTAAGACACTGTGGTCTGTAGGTAATGTATTAAGAAGTTCCTGGCCATCTCAAAAGTCGGAACGTGGAGGTCTGTTAGTCGGTCGTATAGTGGCAATTGTTTGTGTGTGTGTGTGTGGCCACTATTACACATGACTAAGACTTCCCTTTTTATTGTTGCATGCTGATTTCTTGATGTTGACTTTATTATAATGATGAAATGATATGATATGACATGATATTTTATGCCTTCTGAACTTTTAATTGAAATCAAAAGTAATCATGCTATGTAACATGCTCTATTTTAATTATTAAGCGAGATAATGATGCTGATGAAAATAATGCAAAGATATCAAAGGTATATGACGGATAACCAAAGATCTCTGATATTGATAAGACTCGGTTAGGATGAAAGAGATGTATGATTTATTTGGAATAATGGAGGTGAAAGTGCAAGTAAGGAAATGATTACGTGAGCATCATTCGAATTCGGCGAGTGTGAACGTTTTATGTTATGGAAGGTTGAGGAACTCCCTAATGCGCACGATCGATGTGGCGTGTTTTTCAGGAAGAGGAACTCCCTGACATCCATAAAGCATGGATATGAGCTGTTCAGATTGAAGTAATGCTGGCCACGTGAGCTTTATACCGTAGTTTCGAGCCCTCAGAAAAGACAATGACGCATTGAAGGAGAAGTATTGATGAGAAAGATTTAATTAGAGGTCGAGGTTCACTGAAGGGATGGACAAGGGTGACTCGTCCGAACCTTAGAATTAATAAAACTTTAATAAGACATTAAAAGACATTGAAGAACGCGGTGAGTTGAGTGCGAAGTAATGGAGAGGAAGATACCCTGTTTATCTACGGATACTCAGGTGAACGATTGTGATAGGGGAGGGTGATGACGGTGACTCGTCAAGTAACCTAGAGTACTTCTCTAGGCGGAACTAGTCAATATGTGGACGGGACTTAAGACCCAGGGGATCGTAGCATGTTCTACACCAGAACTAGAAAAGTATTGTCGCCCCCTTGATTAATTTCGAAACGGTGAGAGGGAACCTGAACGAGGCGGGCAGTTCGATTGGTTTTAGGCCCTTGCGATATAGCATCAAAATGAATTACTGATTTATGACAATTATGATTATTGTGGCTGACCCTGAGTGGTTGCAGCATGTGTGTTCTCGGTTGTTCGACCTGCGTGGGTTAAGGTCCCTGTATGTCCCGTTTGCTTTCGTTTAGGCTCGTTAGGATTGGAGGAGATGTATGTGTGCTAACAAACCCCTCGATGACATTTCCCTAATTCCCCTATCATTGAAGGATGCGCTTCAATAAGACTTAATAAGAAAAGTTGCGAATATGATAAAGTTAGGATGTTGAATAATAATAAGAAATGAATTGTGGGAATGTAATGGCATTAAGATAAGAGAGCTTTTGGGCATGAAGATGAAAGGAAATAATGGTAAAGGAAGGACTTGGATTTAAGGTGGGAATGCCAATTAAGAGGAAAAAGTGGAAATGGTAAATTGTGATAATAACCATGATATGCATTTGTTCTTGATGTGTTTGTTGTTGGTTTGTTAAATCTTGATATGTTGTCTGCTGTAATTCCTCACCGTCGGCTTATCCGCCCGGAAAAGCTGACTCTCTCTCTGTCTCTTGATTGTATATTTCTATTGGTCCTATGTCGCCCAATTAGATGATGGACCCTGTCAAGTTTACCTTCGAAATCTATCATGACGGGCAATGGGAGGTGAATCGCCAAGGCTAGGAATGGAGAGGTGACTCAGAGGTGACCATTCGAGACCTAGGTCACACACTTCGAGGGGATTTGACCGATAGTGATTGTTGTTTCTCTTTGGTGGACCTTCGGACCGGAGGGCCAGTGGATTACCATGGTGGTTATCCTTCACCACTGTCGGCACGCATTGACCCGGGAGCTAAGGAGGAAGAGGTGTACGGGGACCTAGATCCTGTTGAGCCTCCTGATGATGCATTTGAGGCCTTGTCCCAGAGTGATTCAGATGAGATTGAAGAGGACCCTAGTGAGGGATCGTCCCCAGCCGAGTATTCTGATGCTGATGTTTGGGAGTTTGAAGGGTTTTGTACCTCAATTTGACAATTGTTGTTTGGAAATTTCTTTTCCCCATAACCTATTTGAGAGAGCAGAAGAGAAGGGGTATGGGTGCTAGCTAGATTTTGGGCAATTTTTTTTAGGTTTATTCATGTCTTTAGTCCCTGAAAGTTGGGAGTGTTTTGGTTTTGGTCCCTAGAAGTTTTTTTGAACTTGACTCATCCTTAATTATTTTGAAATTTTGGTTTTAGTCCATGCCATTAGGAAAAAAACCATTAACTGCTGATGTGGCTAACCGAACGCCACATCAGCATACACGTGTGTAAATATTGCTAGCCACCGATAGGATCGGATGAAATGGATTATCCGGATCAGCAGGAGCAAAAGGGCCAAATCCCAACTCAAATGTGTTTGTGGATTAGGCTTTGGCCCTTTCGCTACTGCGGGTCCGGATCATCAATGTCATCCTACCGGTGACCTGCAATGCTTGCACACGTGTATGCTAATGTGGCGTTCAGTTAGCCACGTCAGTAGTTGACAAATTTTTCCTAACGGCAGGGATTAAAACCAAATTTTAAAAATGTTTAAGGACGAGTCAAGGTCAACACAACTTGTAGGGACCAAAACCAAAACACTCCTAACTTTCAGGGACTAAAAGCATAAATAAGTATTTTTTTTAATTTTATGTCACGTACCAAGCATGTGACGGGTTGAGTTTTTTTGTTTTTATTTTTTTCCACGTGTCAAGTTTGACATGGCTTCTCGTTAGCAATGTCAGCACTAACATATCAACCCTAATGGCAGAGACTAAAACAAAAAAAAAATTGAACTTTTAAGGACCAGGACCGGTAAAAAAATATATGGACTAAAACCAAAAATAAGTCAACTTTCAGAGACCTAAAACTTAATTAAGCCCAAAAAAAAGTATTAATGTGGTGCTTGTAGCACTGTTTTTGGTTTGCTCTTGTGATTTACAAGTTGATCAAGTTTGGGGAAGCAAACTAAGAAATGGACTATCACATCATAATATCCATGGGTTAACAAAGAGAAGTCCTAACTCATATCTCCTTTGGGAATTATTTTTTTGACCCATCCCGTTAATTAGTTAATCCACTTTTTTTGTTTAAGACTCTATTAACCTTACAATAATATAAACTACCCAAAATACCCCTTCTTCTCTTATATATAGAAACCTATATTTTTTTCTCTTCTCTACAGCAACCTTTTCCAATATTCATCAACCCAAAACCCCTTTTTTCTCTTCCACCTTTCTTCAGTTGCAAGTAATTAATAAACATTCATTAAGAGGTAATTCTATGATCATAAACTTGATTCATTATGCTTATTTTTGTATCATTACGGGTTTGAAGTGGTTAATATTAAGCAAACAATATACATACCGTTGGTTTTTATAGGCTATTAGTTTTTATAGGAAAATTGTGGTTCTGCCATCAAACGCATTGATATGTAAAGCACGCTTTGGGAGAAAAATAACACTCTCGCTGAGGGTGCAGCGAGAGCATGCATTTGTTCTCTCGTCGTACCCTCAGCGAGGGTTTTTTTTTAAAATATATAATATCGCTTGGATAAATTATTAAAATTAAAATTGAGATTAAAAAAAATATTATAGTGATAAATATTACATTCATTAAGTAAAATTAAGATAAGAAAACAACTTTACATATTGGATATTGATGAGCATTATTTTTTTTAAGGGATAATGATGATACTCGTTGAGAAATTAGATATAATAAAACGTGATTAAAAAAATATTTTTTTTCAGTTATATTTAATTTGTTTTTCTAATTATTTATTCATTGCATTATTTTAATTATTTATTTAATGTTTTAAAAATTATAATAATATTTATAAATTAATTATTTAAATTTATATAAAATTTTTGTTATTATATATTTTATAAAAATATCAAGACGTTACTTTTTAGGATTCAAAAACTTTAAATTAATTTGAATCCATCCATCCGTGTTATGATATATTTGACTGCATCAATTCTCATATATAGAAGATTTGAATTTGTTTATGTTATGATGTTGAGATCAGATAAGATATATAGCATTATAATGTTGATTTAATTTTTTTATTTATTTTTAATATAATTTTATTTTATTATTATTTAATTTTAACTTATTATTTTATTTTATTTTGATTTTAGTTATATTTTTTAAATTATTTTATTTTGAATTTTTTAATTTTATTATTTATTAATTTTTTTTAAATTTTAATCGTTATTTGTGTTCGCAGCTTAATCATGCAAGACAACAACGATGACGAGATGAATCATAGTGCACCGGTTGATCATGAAGAGGTCGAATATCCGGATTTTACTAGTGCGTTTGAGATTGACATGGTTTTGCCTGATTGTGAAGCCCTGGTGAAATGGGTTCGTGAAGTTGCATATTCACAGGGACATGTTCTAAGGATCCTTAGGTCTGATAGAGGATGAATGGGCCAGAAGCAAAGGATTACACTCTGTTGTGAAAGGTTTGGCATATACAAACCAAAAAATGAGAAGTTCAAGTATGTCACCGGCTCAAAGAAGAGAAATTGTCCGTTCAAGGTTCATGGTAGACCATATTCGTCACTCGGAGGATGGAAGGTAAGAGTATCTTGTGGCTCCCATAACCACGATAAGTGTGAATCATTCATCGGGCACTCCTTCCCCGGAAGACCTACGCCTGAAGAGTATGAAAAGATCATCACTATGACGAAGAATGGAGTGACGCCGAGACAGATACTGGCCACATTGAAGGAGGAAAACCCAAATAATTGCACTACATTGAAGCAAATTTACAATATCCGCAATAAATGGAGAAGAGAGGTCAGGCGTCCGAGAACACAGATGCAGCATCTTCTGAAGAGTTTGAGGGATGATGGTTATGACACTTGGTACAGAAAGGACGAGACCACAGATATTGTGAAGCAAATTTTTTGGGCTCATCCAAAATCTATTTGTCCTTTGAGTTCGTTTAATATTGTGCTCATCGTGGACAACACCTACAAGACTAACAGATACAAATGGTTGTTTCTTGAGGTGGTCGGGCAAACATCTACAGAGAAGTCATTTACTGTTGCATTTTCTTACATGGAGGCGGAGAAGTATCCAAGCTTCGTATGGGCATTAGAACAAGTGAAGAGATTTTTTAAAGATGATGATGACATGCCCAAGGTAATTGTCTCTGATTTTGAAGCTGCGTTGGTGAAAGCAATCCATACCGTTTTTCCAACCTCGGCGCATTTGTTGTGTCAATATCATATTAAGAAGAACGTGACAAAACATATGAGGAATTATGTTCGTAATCTCGATGATGTGCCGTTACTTGAGAATCTTTGGGCCAAGGTAGTCCATTCCAAGGATGAGGAAGACTATAAAGCTTCATTAATCCGATATCGGAAATTGAGTTGGAAGGCGATTGGTCTTTATGAATATGTGAATGAGACTTACTTGGCCGAACAGAAAGAAAAATTCATTGATGCATGGACAAGTAAGCATATGCATCTTGGTAATACTACAACAAACCGGTAAGTTTTTTTTACTTAATTTGGCATGTTGTATTAATTTGTCATGATTCTTTGCATATTATAATACATTTAAATTTCATCATTTTTAGGGTAGAAGGTGCTCACTCGATGTTGAAGGGAATGTTGGCAAGCAGCAACGGGGATCTCTGCACATGTTTAACAGCTATGCATAAGATGTTGACATGTCAACACACTCTCATTATTGATTCTTTCCAGAAGAGTCTCACAAGACTGGATCACAGGGTGAATATTCCGCTTTTCCGTAATTTACATTATTATGTGTCAAGGGAAGCATTGAGTATTATTTTTACCCGACTGGGGAAGTTTGATGAGTGTGACCATTGTGATTGCAAGTTGAGAATCACACATGGCTTACCATGTGCATGCGAGGTTGATAGATACAGGAAAAGTGGTAAACCTATTCCTTTGACGGCAATTCATGGTCATTGGAAAATTCTATCATTCAACAATACAGGCAAGAAAGAGGAGCTATACATCGACCCAACTCCTTTGACCGAGGAGTTTTGGTGAGTATTTAATGGTACCAATGATGTAGGAAAGAAGATTTTGACGGACAAGTTTCGAGAGGTTAACAATTTATACTATTACCAAATACTGATTTTAACAATTTTTTTAAATATTATCAATTTTTTAATGTTAACAATTAAATTTTTTTTGTTTAGGTTGTGGATCCAGCAACTACCTCTTTGTTGCCACCAAAAGAAAAAGCAAAGACAAAAGGGCATACAAGCGATCATGAGAGATCAACAAAGCGTGATCCATCGGGATGGGAATATGCTGAGAAAGAATCAAAAAAGGCTTCAAAAAAAGCTTCTCAACAAAGCTCTCAACAATCCCCCAAAAACCATCCTAAAGCTTCCCAAAAATCGTCCAATAATCCTCCAAAAACACCTCCAATGCAAAGCTCTCAAAAATCCTCCAAAAGTAGCTCTCAACAAGCAAATGTGAGATCTCGGTACTTAGAACAATTTCCCTCCTGCATGCAACAATATATCGATCAAATTGTTGATGTGAGAGCAGATGGGAATTGTGGTTTTCGATCGATTAGCTTGTATGCGTACAAGTGTGAGGATTCCTATATGCTTGTCCGGAATGATCTTATACATGAGATGAAGCAACACAAGGAAATGTACCTTCAGCTGATTGGGACCAAAGATTATGACGTTGTGTTCAAATCACTACATGTGGACAACATTGGCGGTGTTCCTGAAGATAAATGGTTGACTCTTCCAGAATTGGGGCATGTCATTGCTAACAGGTATAACGTGTCTCATCTTTTAAGTTGTATCATCATACGAGAGATTGTTTTACAATTTTACCGTATACTAACTTGATGCATGGAATTGCTAACAGGTACAATGTGGTCCTTGTTTCGATGGCTCGTGATCTGAGAGCTTGTGTTACGTTATTACCGTACACTAAAACACCTCCCATTCATGCAAAACTTTGGGTTATCGGGCATGTCGATATGTGCTGTTTGTTGGACCCTAATAGTAAGTCAAATCATTGGGTTCAAGTTTTATTGAAGGAATGATCACCATTACCATCTATTGATCCTTCTTGGAAATATCATTTCGATGAATCTGGGGCTCCGTGGGGTACCATATTTTACGATCGCTTTGCATTATTTAAAGATTTAATACCTCCTTCAACGTCGGACGGTGTTGTACATGATCTTTCTGATGATTAATATAAATTCCTATTTAATTTTTATTAAATTTGTCGACTTTTAGTTATTATAATTTAATTTTTATTATTTTTTGTATGGTTATAGTTTAATTATATAATATTAATCATAAAATATAAAATGGTTTTTTGTTCCAAACATTAACATTTAAAAATGGATAATCAAATAATTGAAGCTATATAATAAAATAAAATCACCACAAATTTATAAAACATAAATTCAAATAAATCAAAAGTCAGAAAACGGCGAGAGACAACTCCTACTCTCGCCGTTGTCTACCCCTAACCCTTCCCCTAACCCTACCCCTTCCGCTACCCCTAGTCGTCTGCACTACATGTGTCATCTCTTCTGTGAGAGGTGTCACAGCCAACTGATGGACCCTCATCACCACCTCCAGATAAGGTTCCGGAAGCTGCGACGACAACAACGACTCCAAGCTCCGTGATTGTTCAGCAAATCTCCGTCGAGCTCGAGCCTACAAATGTAAGAAAACATCAATAAGTAAATAAAATGAAAATTTAATATAATATTAATATAGCTTACAAGTAATGAATGAACTAACCAGCAAGGTAACTTCAGGACGATCCACCCTGATCGAGGTGCGTAGGAGAAAAGGATGGGAAAATCTATGTACCCAATCATAATAGTGAGGATCACATTCACCATCGTAGGTGACGTGACCTCCTCTCGTATCATCGTCCAGAAGATAGAGGTACCACTCCGCAAAACTCTGATCAATGGCTGAGGCAGGGGGTCTTCCCACAGGTGGATTCATCGGAATCCTCTGAACATATCCAAACTGACGCAACACCCTGTCAGGCAGATAAGCCCTACGCATCATGCCACAGCGGAGAAATCCGGAGTAGAAAGCTACCTCCTAGAATGGGCGGACATGTCGGTGCTCGGGGTCATACGGCTGCCACACAACCTGATCAGCAGTGAGCCTCTCTAGAAACATGCGATACGTGTACTCCGAGTTTCGCACAGACTGCTGAGGACTCCACCTGAAGATCCGAGGCATGGTCTCATCATAATCACTTGACAGTATAGCACATGGACCAATGGTTGGAAAATGGTCCAGTAACCATGCCTGCAAATAAACCATCAATTAATTAATTTAAATAATGAATTTAAAAAAACATAAGAATATAATAAAACATTATGAATATAAATAAAATGATGAATATTATTATGAATCAAACATTATGAATTCGTATTTGTTTACCTGCAGCAAAGACATGTAGCCGACCAAGGAGACCTTATTCGCCTTGCTGGCGAAGGACATGTGATCATACAAATATGCAGTGCACTAGCCCCCCATGCATATTCATCAACCACGGTGAGGTCCTCCAAAGCGTACAGCAGGTGACAGCCAACAGAGTTGTTCGTCTTATCTGCGAACAATGTGCTACCCACCAGGTAAAGCAGATAACATCTGGCCGCAATATCAAATCGTCCAATCCCAACCGCTCTGTTGTACACCACCTTCAGCGTGCTAAACCTTATAGCACCAGTCTTAATCTCCATCGCCTCCGTGGTAGCCTCAGCCTGACCCATACCAAGCATCTCAGTCATCAGGAAAACTGCCTCCGCCTGGTTGGGTTTATCCCAACTGATCAAATGCCCAGCCACCGGGATATGGAGGATACATGACACGTCGTCCAGCATGATAGTCATCTCCCCACATGAGAGATGAAACGTGTCGGTATCCTCATACCATATATCCACGAATGCCCCGATCAATCGCCTATCGACTACACTGTAAGATGAAGCGATCAATGGGGCCAAGCCGGATGCCTCGACGATTTCCCGCACTTGTTGTGGCACGACATCTAACAACGGAAAATCGAATGTGTGGTTGTGGCATCGGTTTAAGATACGATCCTGCACAATTTAAATTAAGAGAAATTAGTGAAACAAATAAATATCAATTAATTAAAGAAATATATAAAATTAAATTTAAATTATATTTTGGTCTCGTTACAAATACTTACCCGTCCTTGCCATATAAGCTTCGCCTGATGCTCGTCGTATGACCTCAACAGCGAAGTATCCTGATGATCCTCATAGAGGGTCTCGGTCTCTGTATCATCGACACCATCATCACCATCATCACCATCTGAAAAAGAGGGATCAGGAGCGGCATGGGAAGGTCATCCTCGCTCCATCCGTCGCCGTCTACCCGACTCTGTCAAATACTCTCTCATTATGGGCATGTCATCGTCATCCCCGTTGCCAGTGACGGTTGCGTTCTTCATCCTCGGCATCTGAAATTGCAAAATACAATGTCAAAATAATAAAATATAAAATGCAATAAAACAAATAAATAAAATAAAATAAATGCAATATCCACAACTTAAAGAAAGAACAAAAGAAATTAAATAAAAATAAAAAAGTTACAATTAAATAATAATCAAGAAAAGCAATAAAATAAAAATTAAAAGTTAAAATTAAATAATGATAAAATAGAATAAATAAATGTTAAAAATAAATAATAAAATAAAATAAATAAATTAAAAAAATACGATAAAATTAAAATAAAAATTTAAAATTAAATAATAATACAATAAAATAAAAAAAAATATTAGCAATAAATTAAAAAATATAACAAATAAATTAAAAAATAAAAAAATAAAAAAAGTTAAAATTAAATAATAATAAAATAAAATAAATAAAATAAAATAAATTAAAAATAAATAAAATTAAAATCAAATATTTATAACAGTCACTAACCCCAAGCATAATATTTAATTTTTTAAATTAACTAATATTTATCCTATTCCTTTTTCAATAATATAAACATTATATTTCTCTATATCTTATCTGATTTCAACATCATAACATAAACAAATTCAAATCTCATATATATATATATATATATATATATATATATAAAAGCCTTACAATCTTAATCTCTATGAAGCCAAAAATGACATTGAATTAGCCTATATTAAGGTTCTATTTTTATAAATATATATTTTGGTAAAATATATAATAACAAAAATTTTATATAACTTTAAATAATTATTTTTGTAAATATTAATATTATTATAAAATAAAAAAAATAACACCCTCAGCGAGAGAACAAATTCATGCTCTCGCTGCACCCTCAGCGAGGGTGTTATTTTTCTGGAAAAATAACACTCTCGCTGATTACTAAGCGAGCAAACCTTTCCAGTATATACCAGCACAGACACGATAAAACTCAAACAAAAATTCAATTAAACATATCCTAAACACTAAACAACAAAAATCTATAACTATTAATAAATAAATCTAAGATTTCTAAACACATTCTACAATTAAATGAAAAAAACGAAAATTAAAAAAAAAAACAAAACAGTTGCAGTTGCAGAGAGAGAAGCAGAGTAATGAGAAGGATGGAACACACTAACCTTTGTGTTTCTTCTTGTGTCTCTCTACTTCCTTGTGCTTGCTTTGTGGAGGAGAGTAAAAAAGGTGTTGCTTGCTTTGTGTAGGAGAGTAAAAACGTGGAGGAGAGGAGGGAGTGTTGTGCTTGCTTTGTAGAGGAGGGAGTAATAACGTGGAGCAGTAAAAAAAGAGGGGAGGGATATGAAAAGGAGTATTTATTAAGATTGATGTGGAAAGGTGAGAGATGTAATTTGAATTTCAAATTTCAAAATGAGTGGAAGAATGAGAAGGATAAGGAAGAAATAAGAAGGGGTTATTTTAGGATTATTTAAAATTTATAAGGTTATTTTGGGATATTCATTTAAAAAAGGGGGTTAACTAATTAACAAGGGAGGGGTCAAAAAAGTAGGGGCCTCTCCTTTTTGTTTTTTTTTCCTGGATTGGTTTTGTTTTTAGTGGTTTGATATGTTTAATAAATCTTAGGATTAGTCAATACTCTAAGTTTAGGGGAGAATGTTTATGGAATTGGTTTGAATGGATTTTTCTTCCCATTGTTAGCTTTTGTTTTTGTCTCCATCCAAATTACATATAAATGTTTTTGGTTGCCCTGACATTTGATGATGTAGATATTTGATTGGGTAATGCAATTTAATTTTTTTTTGTATATAACTTAATATAATTGACTAAAATTTTTTCAAAAATCAGTTAGTTAGCCAAATTTTTTCTGGAAAGTCTGATCAGTGAATTATCCCTACCTTGTAAGATTTAAGCCAAAAGGGATGGTCACAGTTATGCCACCATAATTTTTATTGTATTGTGGGACATTATTCACTATGGATCCGTCACTTTAGAGTTTGCCTTTGTTCTTTTAGAAATTGTTGAGAATCTGATGCATGCACATAAGTGATTTAGGCTTTGGTTCATTTAGCCCATTTTAAGCCAAAGTAAATAAACCAAATAACTTGTCATTTGCTATCCATTTTTGAGCATATTATGTATAATCTTTTTTTTTATAGCTCCTCAAAAGCCTTAATTTGTGAACAACTTTTAGATGAGAGGGGTGTTGAAAAAAAAGGAATGATGATATGTGGTTACAAAATGTATTTGGATTAAAAAGTGTGGGAGAAGGCAAAAAATGCAAAAAAAAAATAAATTTCCATGTGCTTATGTGTAAATGGAGAAAGTGATGTGAAAGTGTAATTGAAAGTGAGAAATCCCCGAAAATAAATAGGGAAGCAAGTAGTGAAATAAATGATGTGAGGAATAATTCATCAAAGGAAAAAATTTTCAATGCTCCTTTAACTCATGTGTTGTTCACCCAATACATTTTTATTTTTTTTCTCTTTCATTACAACATTGAGAAAGACCTTTTGATCTGCACATGTTTTGTGATTAGTATAGTGGAGAGTGAGAAATTTGTCAAACTCATAGTAGTGCTAAGTTCATAAGATGAACTGAACGTAAACACTTGAGCCAAACACAAAGGGAGAATGAGAGGATTGTGTGTTTATTCTATTGATCAATATATTTTGTTTTAAACTTGCCTTTCTATTGATTTTTGAATGAATTAATATGTCCTTGATGTGAAGGTTGTTTCAAGAGATTTGAGTGAATTTCTCCAATTTTGTAAATACATTTTGACTATGTTTAGGGCAACCTCTTGAGTTGAAATTTGTTTTTTATTTTTATTTTGCCTGGGATATGCAAAATGCTAAGTTTGGGGGGAGGGGGTTGAGAGTCCAATGTATAAGCTTTTTCCTTGATATCTATCCCCTTTAGCTAAGATTTTGTCTTGTTTTCCTAAGTGTTTAATATATTTTGATTAGATTTTGAGTTCATCACATAATGAATTCCTTTTAGTATGATTTCGTGTGTTTTGAGGCCTAAATGTAAGGATCGTGGACAAAGAAACATCAAAGAATGATTAAAGCATCAAAAAGGAAGCGGAAACGATAAATTTTTGGTCATTTAGGGTGCCTGGGCGCCCAGACCTCATGCCCAGGCCTGAATTGGGCCAGAAACAACAAGGTGGGGCGCCCACTAGTTAGAGAACATCATCCATTTTTTTGCCTTTTTTCTATCTTTTGGCCTTCCTTTTGCTATATAATTGTGTGTAACACCTAGAAACTCATTCTAGACATTAGGGAAACATCAAACACTCAAATAAGAGAGAGAAGAAGATAAAGGAGGGATCCAAACCTCAAGGGAAGAAATATTAGAGGGGAGTATCGCTTGTGGATTCATTATATGTCTCAAATAGAGTTTGTTTCTTCCTCTTTCTTTTCTTTTTCATTATTTATGTCTAGTTAAATCCTTTGTTAAGGATGTGGTGAATTAGATTATTATCATGTGATTTGCAATTTAGTTTATAAATTAATTCCTATTTATTGTTAATTGTTTGATTATGTTCTTCATAGATATGCATAGAAGTAACTAATTTGTGACTTGCTATTCAATTCCTCAATTTTTTTAACATTGACTTTTGTCACATATATCAACATACGATGACACTAAGTTGGATAAGCCTCTTACAAATATTTTGAAATTGTGAGAATCCAGATCATAAAAAAAAAACTTACAAGATCAATCTTATTTACGTGATGATGAAATTAGTTAGGCCTTTATTGTTTATACAAAGAGAAAATAGACGGTGCACCGATCGTGTAAAAGTTTTTACACCATCAGTGCATCATCCATCATTCATGTGTTTGTAGTTGTTGACTCTCACATAAAAGTAATACAAATGAATTTATAAAAAAAAAAAAAGTAATACAAATGAATGGTGGATGATTGACTGATGGTGTAAAAAACATTACACCATCAGTGCACACCCATTAATCTCACAAAGAGAAAATAGACGGTACGCCGACAGGGTAAAGGTTTTTTACACCATCAGTGCATCATCCATCATTCATGTGTTTATGGTGATTGACTGATGGTGTAAAAAATATTATACCGTTTTACACCATCAGTGCACACCTATTAATCTCATATACAAATATATTAGCGGTAAAATATCCGAATTTTAGTTTGTTTTGATTTAGTTTAATTTCAATAAATTAAAACAAGTTTGATCCCATTTAATTGGTTATTATTACAAAGTAAATCCAAAACAATATGAAGAAAATTTGGTTTTGATCGATTTTCATTTTCTTTTATTGATTTGAAGTTTTATTTTAAATTGGTTTGGATATAAACACCCTACTCCTACCAACCTGAAATGCTAATTTACCCCAAATGTTAAGAAAAACTACTACACAGCCACTTTTTTTTTTTGGATAACTACTACACCACCACTTAATCATATTTTGAGATCGAATAATGTAATCTGAATTAAACCACTTAATTTCTTTAAATTTCTTTTAAATTTTCATTATATTAATTTTCTTTATTTCTTTTTGAAATCTTTGTGTTTGTTATTACAAATAGTTGAATGAAAGAAAATCCCATCACAATTCACAAGCACTCCACTAAACGGGTGTTATTAATGACTCTCCTCCCGTTATTTTTTAGAAGCATACATCCAACAAACATAACTGAAAAACATAGAGTCTATACTATCTATATTATTACATAAAGAAAACATGGTTTTTAACTGTTTGTACATAAATTTGTAAGTTCCTATTATACCCTCTCTTATTGAAAAAAAAAACTGCTCAAGTACTTCCACAAAATAAAATAAAGTGAGGGAAAGGGAAGTTATTGGCAGGAAAAAATAACTGGAACAACAATTAAACAGTAAAGGAAAAAACCAACACAAAAATAAAAACCAACAGATCAACTAAAGGAAATAGAAAGAGAGAGAAAGAAGAATAAGAAAAAAAACATTGTCATCTTAGTTATAGTAACTTCTGTCCTTTCTCTTTCTAAGTTTCTATTTCTTTTTTTCATTTCGTATTGACCACTATCAAATTATTTTCCATCTTTTCTCTTCATCAAAGAGGTTAGTAACATTCGCACCGCACGCTTCACTTATTTCATTTTTTAATTATTTATTATTTGTTAATTCGCACATGCTTCAGTTATTTTTTATTTTTTTTATTTTCATTAATTTTGTATGAGTGATTAAAAATAATAATTAAAAATTTTAGTTTACTAATCACAATTTTAATTGTGATATTAGATTTCTATTGCAATCACAATTTGGTTGCCTATGCTATCAAATTGAAAATGATTTGTTATTTAATGATCACAATAATTAATTCTTTATTACAAAAACATGACAATGAAAATGCGGATCGACAGACACGGGAATGCCTATCGAGACGCTAGTAACAAATTAAATAAACAAATAGACAAGAATATGCATTTTCTCTCCTAGTTTCCTACTTGCTTCCATTCATCTTCAATAATAAAGCTTCTTGTTCCTATATTGGTCATTCTTAGACATGAATCTGCAAGATACAAAGTCAAAATATTAGAAGCGTTTTTAAAAGTTAGTTAAGTTGATAAAGTTCTATGATATTATTAAGCGTGAGCGTCGACATTCATATCCCTTCCCGACCACTTAAAAAAAAAACTTTACCTAAAATAAATTACTATAAGACCGTATATAATATTATTGGAGCAACTAATTTATTTCATTGATATTGTACTAATTAAGAGTATAAGCGGTTTCAAATCAAACCACGTGATGATCGCTAGAATCAAATTGAGCAAACTGAACAAAATCAGTCCAGTCTAATTTCATGTTTAGATCCTTTCTCAATTTTTGTCCAAACTGTTATCTTACGATCTGGTTTACGGTTTCACAATCCTAAGACTATTTAAACCAGACCAGACTGGTTATACTTTTTCATGTGTCAAGAGAGGCTAATTAACTCTATTGCATATATAGATATTGTATTAGCATAATGTTATCTGAACATCCAGAATCGACATCTGAAATTAACATTATTTGTCTTACAAGCAGAATCAATTATATCTGCATATAAAACAAGTAGATGTCAATTCCAAATGTTTATTCTGGATGTTAAGATAATATCGCTTATTATATTAACATAACATTTCATGCTGCAGCTGAAACTGTTTCATGTTCTACTAATTATATTTCATACTTTGATGTTGACCTAAGTAGTAATGTGAGTATGTGACATTGTAAAATCAAAAGAAGCTAACTCTGCTGCACGGTGACATTGTACAATCAAGAGATATGTATACCTTATTCATTAAAATTTATTAAAATAAATATCAATTTTTAGTATTTTGAATTTTAAATAAATATAACAAGTAGATCGTTCAAATGAATTAACCAAACTGAACAAGATCATTTATATTAAGTTTGGTTTAGTCCAATTTTTATGTGTGGAATACATCTTAATTAAAATTAAACCGAATCACTATAATTGGAATGGTATGATATAAAATATTCTTCAAAAATTGGACTAAACCAGACCCTTAGATCACTAGTACTAATTACTGTTAGTTTTAAAAAAAATTGTAAATAAATAATTGCTAAAAATGCTCTTCAAACACATAATCAAATCATAATTAATTAAGTAATCCATTATGTACATATTGAACTCGGATACCAATTCCATTATTTACTAGCCAAAGGTTATTGTGAAGAATTTCAAGTAAAAGACATATAAATAACAATTGGATTACTTTTGCTAACATGTCTTCAAAGGTTCGTGATTTTATATATATATATATATATATATATATATATATATATATATATAATATAAGTATGAAATTTAAACTAAAGAATCTTATATATGATATGTTTAAATGAATAAAATACATGAGAAATGAATGGAATAAATGACATAAAACCCCAAAATTCTTTACCCACACAAATGAGGTGATGACAATAGAATGAATATAATTAAACATCATTCCTTTCCATTCTATTCAATCTCATTTCATTTTATCTCCTCAAAAACTCCTAAGCATACCATTAGTATTCTAAATTTTAGTGTAGTTCCTGCATGAAATCATTCATACCTGTCACATATTTAACAAATATGCGATATGAAATCAATTTGATTTCGGCCTTCCAAAGACCCCTTTCATTGTTGGCAGTGGATTTCCAGAGGGTAGGGGTCTGGGGTTACTACCTTGAGGGGATGGTCTTGTTGTATGGATAAGAACCTTCTTAATGCTGGCATTTTGTTGGGAGTCACCCATTTTGCTTGTTGCTTCAAATTGGTATTTGGTTTTATGTTTGAACACAAGTACTTTTGTTATTCACAATTTTGATGAACCATAATGTATAATAACGTCGATTTTGTATTTATAGGGAGAGATAATACTTTCAACATTAAATGCAATTCAAGGAAATTACCAAGTGATTTATGGTAATCTGCATAGAAAATTAATTTCTGCTACTAATTCCTCTAATTCCACAGACCACATTTCGAATTTTACAAATTATTTTATGAGGGTCTTGTAGCTTGCGCACTAAGGATGATAAATCGGCGGTGAGTTTGTATGCATCAACCGTAAAGAAACCTCAAATGTCAAAGCTTTGAACTTTGAATATATACGCGCCACAAACTTGTGTAGATAACTAACTACTAGTACCATTTATTTTACATAAGGTAATTGCTCAATGTTTTCTTGTTATTTTCGGCAAAATTAAGAATAGTTAGTTTGGCTTAATCAAGTAAAATGTCTTTTGATTATTGAAGAAAAAAAGGCTTAATTAAGTTTTAGGTCCTTGAAAGTTTACCGATTTTTTGTTTTAGTTGCTATCTTTTTTTTTTTACATGTCCTAATCCTTAAAAGTTCAATTTTTTGTTTTAGTCCATCATTAGGATAGATCTGTCAAGTGCTGATGTGGCGTTAAGTGCTAACGTGGCTAACAGGAGCCACATCAGACTTAACATGTGAAAAAAAAAATAAAAACAAAAATTACTTAATTAAGTTTTAGATTCTTGAAAGTTGACTGATTTTTTGTTTTAGTCCTTATTTTTTTTATCGGTCCGATCTTTAAAAGTTCAAATTTTTTTGCTTTTGTCCCTGCATTAGGATAGATCTATTAAGTGTTGATGTGGTGTTAAGTGCTGACGTGGCTAACAAGGAGCCACGTCTGACTTAACTTGTGAAAAAAAAATAAAAACAAAAAGGACTTAATTAAGTTTTAACTCTTTGAAAGTTGACCGATTTTTAATTTTAGTCCCTATCTTTTTTTTTTACCGGTACTGATCCTTATAAGTTCAAATTTTTTTGTTTTAGTCTCTGCTGTTAGGATAGATCTGTTAAGTGCTGACGTGGTTAATCGGAAGCCACGTCAGAACCCTTTTAATAAAAATCATGGTACATATTTATTTCAATATCTCTTGGTAAATTTCTATTCTTTTTCCTTAAATACAGAACCCTTTTAATTCCTAGAGCATTTCAAACCTTGCTTCTTCTCTATTTTGAAGGACATCACAAAAACAGTTGAATTGCCTCGAATTTGATGAAGACAATGACGAACAAGAAAAAGAGGAAGTTAGGGATTCTGGTAGTTTTTGAGTTGTCAAGATCGGTTCCAATATTAGATCTAAGGTTGGTGTTGGGTTGCAATTGAAGATATTTGGACTATGAAATTCTTCATTGAAGAACATTGCAAGGGTTACGTACCTTAATTTGACAATTGTTGTTTGGAAATTTCTTTTCCCTATAACCTATTTGAGAGAGCAAGAGAGACGGGGTATGGGTACTGGTTGGGTGATGGGCAACTTTTTTTTAGGTTTATTCATGTCTTTAGTCCCTGAAAGTTGGGCGTGTTTTGGTTTTGGTCCCTAGAAGATTTTTTGACCTTGATTCATCCTTAATTGTTTTGAAATTTTTGTTTTAATCCATGTCATTAGGAAAAAACCATTAACTGCTGATGTGGCTAACTGAACGTCACATCAGCATACACGTGTCTAAATATTGCATGAAACAAATAAGATGAAATGGATTATCCGGATCCGCAAGAGCAACAGGGCCAAATATCAACTCAAATGTGTTTGTGGATTGGGCTTTGGCCATTTCGCTCCTACGGGCCCAGATCATCAATGTCATACTATCGGTGACCTGCAATACTTGCACACGTGTATGCTAATGTAGCGTCCAACAATTGATAGATTTTTCTTATTAACGACAGGGATTAAAACCATATTTTCAAAACATTTAAGAATGAGTCAAGGTCAAAACAACTTTCAGGGACCATAACCAAATTACTCCCAACTTTCAGGGACTAAAAGCATAAATAAGCCATTTTTTTATTTCATGTCACGTACCAAGCATGTGACGGGCTGAGTTTTTTTGTTTTAATTTTTTTCCACGTGTCAAGTCTGACATGGCTTCCCGTTAGCAATGTCAGCATTTAACATATTTATCCTAACGGCAGGGACTAAAACAAAAAAAAAATTGAACTTTTAAAGACCAGGACCGACAAAAAAATATAGAGACTAAAACCAAAAATCAGGAGTGGGTGGAAAAACACAAAGGCATGCATTGGCCGAATTTCTCTCTCTGGATAGGGTCATTTATTGCATATCTTCTATAGGGTACATGTAGGGTGGCTACACTTTAATTAGGGTAGACTGTGTTTAATTGAGTTACCCTAGGGTCTTGTACACTCTTAATTATGTATCTAACAATTTAAAATTCGAACTGTACAAAATAATTTAAAACCGTACAACACTCCCATACAGTAAAAAATTTTATTTCTCCAATACAGTAAATAACACTTGAAAATTATAATTCAATTTGTTTCAACAAAACAGTATAATTCTTCTCAAAAAAATAAAAATTCGTGGGTGGCATAAATAAATTCCAAACTGTACAAAAATAAATCCTACAGTTCAATACAATCGTTTTGACTGTAAATTCGTCCAATTCAGATTTACATATCAAAAGTTATGAATTTTCAAAGTTACGTAAACCAAATAAATCAAATAAATCAATATAATTTAGCATTAAAATATTTAACCCAATAAATCCAATAAATCAAAAATTGACGTAAGACAAAATAATTTATCATCATAACATAAATCCCAAATAATTATTTCCATTTGAAAATTTTTAATCTAATAATAACAAGTTTATATGAACTCGGAAATAACTGCCCAATCAAAAATCTAGAAAAATAGATTTATTAAAATATGAAAAATTGCGGATATTACACTTAGCCTTACCAACATATTGAATCTACCTCAAAACACTTCAAACTGCCTCCAATTTCTCCTAAAATAAGCACCAAATCACCTTCACAATTTGAATCTGAAACCCTCATTATCATTAACCAGCCTTCTACATAACTAGAACCTAACAAATTAACACAAAAGGCCATCCTTGTTTCCCCACCTTTTGATTAACAACCGCCACTTGAACCATGGATCACGAATTTGACTTTCGATGATGCTCCTTTCAAAGAACCTCCATAAACCATGATGGTCATGTCTAGTTCGAGCCATCGTCAAGCTTCAGCACTTTTGAGTCCAAATTTGTAAGATTTTGCCTTTTGTGACTAGATTCGCGAGTAAATCCCACTCTAGACATCGTTGTCGTAGCTCCATCGTCATTGTAGCTCCATTGTCACTAATTCGAAGGTCCACTCCTTTGTGATGGCATATAGTTGTTGAGTGTCACATACACTAGAACCATGTTCACCATCGCGCCACAAGCCATCACACATCCTTGCTGTTGGGATTCGGTGCCCCTCCACCACATTGGGACAATCACACAAACCAGTCACCTTTTAATAGGGATGTTGGAATATGGCACGAATTGGCAAAATCGTGGTCCAAACAAGAAGAAGATGAGAAAAAATGGGTGGAACCTAATATCAAATTAATAACTAATAAAAAATTGCTAAAAAATTAATTGATCACTAATCAAGTATTATCTAATTAAGTCTATAGTTAAATAATTTTTTTAAAAATTAAACTAAAAAGTCAATTATGTAATATTTAAGAATAACTTAGTAGACTCTGCTTAATAAAAAATTGTAAAAAAGAAAAAAAAACATCTTTTTTTAAAATTAAATTTTAATTTTTTACCAGTGGGGCTAGTGCAGTGGGCTACTAGTGTTGTCATTTTTTAAGCAAGTGGTCAAAAGTTCGATCTTTGACTCTTGTAAAATGTAAGAGGCTTTTCTGATAGGTTTGTCCCATAAGGCTAACATGTACTTTCTTCAATCACACCAGCTACATAACTTGATGGAGGAATACAACAAAAGAGAAAACAAGTACTCTTCATTCTTATTTATAAGATCATTTTGAGGTTTTTCACTTCCACCAAGGCAAGTGGATAAATTTGTTAGTAGCATTGGAAATGTGAAAATTTGATATACTTTTTCAAAACTATCCCTATAATTATTTTTGGAATTCTAAAAAGTGTTGACTTAATAAGGATATTTGTGAAAAGGATCTTATAAATAAAACCAAAATAAAAACCCCAAAATGATGTTATAAATAAGACTAGAGGGAGTACAAAAGTGCCATACATTCAAAAAAGAAATAAGGGATACAAAATCAGTATATTTACGAAAAATTTAATTAAGCCTTGAATATACTAAACAAAATGATGCCTAGTCTCCTTGAAATCAAGTAGTACACCCCTAAACGATGTATGGTTTAATATTTTACAAAGAAATATAACATTTGACAATTTTTCAATAGAAGTTACAGGCAAAACTTATGTTTTGATCTTCTATGTTATTTTTGTTTTTTAATTTTTTTTTTCAATTTTTTTTAATTTGTTCTAAAAGTAGTTTTTTTTTTCAAATATATCCTAAAATCCATTTTTTTCATGGTAAAATTTTAAAAAAGTGATAAATGCATTCCGTAGATTTTATCATTCTAAACTCAATAATACCAAAATCATGAATTTTGGTTGAAAATTCAAAGAGTTAGAAGGAAACAAAAACTTAAAAGGCGAAATTAATGTTGCAAAATAATTGACGTTTAACGTCATAGTGAATAGATTAAGAAATATATTTAATGTATTTTTTTAGTAAATCAATGCTTATTTTATCATTTTTATTCTTTATCTTTATAATAATTGATCATTTTTCACCACTTATTAACTTTTCCAATAATTAAATGAAAGTAAAATTATAAAAACAATAATTAATATTGTATTGAGTTGCAAAAAAAAAAAAACAAGTCTTAAAAAACAAAATTTGTTATAAACAATTCATATTTATCCAATTAGTGGATGATTATCTATTGGATTGGGTTTATCTCTATTGGCTTGAGTTTATCCCTCTTTATGTTTATCTTTTGTTGAAACCACTTCATATCAGGGTTTTATATCTCCCTATGAATAGGACTCATCTATGATGTAAAATGTACACTGAATATATCATAATATATTGTTGTCTCTCTTCTTCTCTCTTCTTCCTTATTTTCATATGTTTCATAACACGTTATCAGCAAGATTGTTCTTTGCTCCAAAAGGTGTTGAAGCTAAAAGGTGTTGAAGCTAATTCATCAAAAGCAAGGTAAATTTTTTTTTAATGTTTTATTTATTTATTTTCTCTTCTTTTGATATATAATATATTGATCCTGAAGTATGAAGAAAAAAAAGAAAGAAAGAGAAAGGCACCACTACAAGAAAACTCTTGATTAGCTATGGAATTTTGCTATGGAAATTTTCCATAGCTAATTTATAGCCAATTAACTAGGAATTTGCTACAAAATATATTTCCCAAGCTAAATTTAGAAGATTTAAAAAATTATTTGTCCAAACAAATAACTACCAAATAGATACTAAATAGCTATGACAAATTTGTAGCAATATAAATTTTATAGCTATTTTAATTTGCTAGGAAATTTCCCACGACAAAAAAATTATTTTGAAGTTAATTTTAGCTAGGAACATGATTCCCTAGCAAATGTGCAGCTATATCTAATATTAAAAATATTTTTAGTTTTAATACTTATTACATTCTGAGCACATTCTTAACTTACTAATAAGTCTTATTACATTTAAAAAAATTAAAAAAAAGTCTTATTACATTCTTAGTTTTAGTCTTATTACATTTTAAAAAAAATAAAAAAAAAAGTCTTATTACCTCTGAAAGGCTTATTCTTAACATGATTACTCTCTTAACATCTGAAAGGCTTCGTTTCATTTTCAATCTTCGTTGAGAAATGAAGCGAAGCTGCGAAAGGCTTCGTTGAGCTCACCTTCGCTGAGAAATTAAAGGCTTCGTTGAGCTTCGCCGATCTAAACCTTCGCCTTCGTCTTCTCACCTTTGCCGATCTTCGATTCGAGCTTCGCCTTCCTCTTCGCTGATCTTCGATTCGAGCTTCGTTCTTCGATTCGAGCTTCGTTGAGCTTCACCATCCATTTTCGATCTCGATTCAGAGCTTCACCTTCAAGCTTCGGTCTCCATTTTCTAGGTTTGCTCCCTCGATTCTCTTTCCTCAGTAGAATAATCCCTAATTAGATTGTTTCTAGGTTTATTGTTGCTGACTCTATGAGTTTATTGCTCCTCATTATCATCCCTAATTAAAATCTATTTTAGTTTTATGAAAATCCCTAATTATACCCTAACTTAAAATCCATTCCGTTCTTCCAAATTTTTTGTCTCGCTCTTAAGCTCAAGGCATGATTAGGAATAATGTTGTGAGTGGTTATTTTTAATGTTCAGAAAATACAGTTAAAATGCGAAATATATTTCTCCATTTTCATTGATCCGCAGCCCTTCATAGTTCATACTATACATATATGTAATCAAGTTCTCTGTACATTATAGTTAAAACACATATAGTCAGGGGATCATGAACATATATATAAACACAGGGAGTTAAGTAGCAATAATGAAATAGTAGGACTGATTGCCAGAACTCTTCAGGTTGATCTTTCACAGCAATGCAGAACACATTATAATTTCAGAAAAGGTTACTTACACTAGAGCAGACTGTATCAGAAAAAATTAGGAAAACTCAGAAGTTCACTTCGCTATTAGGAAGCTAACAAATTTAACAAAAATATTGTATATAAGGAATTTTTTCTATATGAATGTTTACATTTTGGCTCACAAATACTGAGATAAACACATCAGAGTACTCTAATACTATAGGTAAGGACTATGTTTTGATTCCATGTCACCTATACCAGGGGGAAAACTCTATCACACTTGGATTTGTAATTCTAATTGGAGCATATAGAATGGAATAGTATAGAAATGTAAGAACTGAGAGCTTTTAACATGTCCAGGGTATCTAAAGAGTTGTATGCCCCTGCACTAATATTGTAATAATTGATACTGCAAATCTAAACAAAATAAGTGTAAGATCCATTGAGAATGTTTTGATAAATGACAAAAGGTTTTGAACAAGCTACAAATGTGTTGATCAAGTTCAAGCTCATCAAGCAACAACAAACATCAAGTGATGAAGAGAGAGCAAGCTCATGAAGACTTAGTTTGGTAGTTTATGTTTTATTGTAATATCTTTCGCCTCTCAAGTCTTTTAGTTTATGAGTTTGGGTAGAGTTAATAGAGGGTAGTGAATCTCTATCAAGGTCATGATTATATCATAATTTGAGTTTTCACTTAACCTAAAATCAATAGGTGGCTTAAAGGTTTGAAAGAAAAGGTTTAGTTTTTGAGAAAACAAGTTTTAATTGATTTTTCACTTAACTAATCGATTAAGGCTTAAACTAATCGATTAAGGCTTATGTTAATCGATTAGAATTTTCAAAGCTTGCGCACTTAATCGATTAAGCAAGGTGTTAATCGATTAAGACATGTATTAATCGATTAACACGTACAGATCTGGTTTTTTAAATACGTTTTTCACTTCTCAAAAGCATTCTGAAGTGTTTCTAACTTTTGGGTATTCTATATAAACCTTTTCCCAATTATTGTGATAATCAAGAATCATTTTGATATTCATTTTACAAAGAATCATTTTGATATTCATTTTACAAAGAATCAAGCCACTCTATTCTCTCTCACTTTCATAGATCAAAGCTTTTAACTTTTACATTCTTTGATCAAGAATCTTTGAATCTCTTATGTTGATATTTTCATAGCTTTTGAAAGAGATTCATAGGATTGTTATTTTGTTTTTCATTTGAGTTGTAATCATTGCAAAGAAGGCAAGCTATCTACAACAAAGGAAGTCTTGGTTGTTCATCAAGCAAACAAGCATTTGGAAGTCTTGGTTGTGAATCAAGCAATTGGAAGTCTTGGTGTGAGGCATCATCAAGCAAGTGAAAGTCTTTGAAGAATCTCAAAGCAATTGGAAGTCTTGTTGAGGGGAATTAACAAGCAAGGTTAGAGGTTAGATTAGAGCATTCAATAGGATTGCAAGGCAAGGGTGTGGTATCTCTTGTAGGCTATCAAGAAGGGAGTCTTGAGAGGCATTTACTTGTAATTTGAGAACTCTAATTCCTCATAGTGAAGAATCTCTCTTGGTTGAAGAGGGGACTGGATGTAGCTTTCAAGTAACTGTTTTCATTAATCGATTAATTTTTAAGTTGCTTTCGGCATTAATCGATTAGTACCTTTGTTAATCGATTAGTTTGAAAGTAAGCTTCGGCATTAATCGATTAGTACTGAAGTTAATCGATTAATCAGTATATTTTTGTAAAAATCATTTTGTTTTAATCGTTTCGATTTGTTTCTTTCGAAAATCTTTCAAGGTTTATCTGACACCTATTTAACCCCCCTTCTAGGTGTTCTCCTAGTGTCTCCTAGTTATTTCTACCACCGATTGTAGGTTCTCACAATAAGGAATGCCTTAATAAATAATACCTTCTTTTAGGCATGACTAGAGATGACGATAACTCAAGTTTTCCTGAGTGAAAACTTTATGCAGTACACTATCTAAATTAGTCATGTGTGCCTGCATTACTCGAATCACCAACATGATTGACTGCATGGTCCCTTACTGTCACTATCTTCTACTATATGCTTTCTCTCAAGTTTCACAAGCTATGGTCTCTTATTAAATTGTTGATGCTATAGGACTTGTAATCTTATATCTTAGTCATTACATGACTCCTTATTTGTTTAAGTTTGGGATGCTTATTTTGTAGGATTTAATCGAAGGTTTTGGAAACTAAGGCTGCAATACTCTATAATTACTACTCAAGGAGACTGGTAAGCTATAGTACTTGTATCTTGCTTCAGACTTGTATTTTTTTCTTGTCTCGGGCTGATTGTGTTTTATTGTTATATTCGGTTTGTGTATTAAAATGTAGTTTGAACTTTTAGTATGTGCTTGTGCTTGAAAGGTTGCTGACTTCTTGACTTTGACTTGGGTTATATACTATACTTATATCCATAACTCTGTACATGTGAGTTATTTAGAATCAAATTTTGTTGTTCAGATTATTGAGTACTATTGATCACCAGAATGAAGAACTGTTATGAGGTGTTTGATTAAAGGCTTGTAGGAGAGTGTTAGGCACTTTTTGTTATGATACTCTGACTGACCTTTTTCTGTGAATATATTACTGAACCAAGGCTGTTCTACTTTTCTTTTGGAAATAGTTTCCGATCAACAATCCGGAAACTATAAGCCAAATTATTATAAGCCAAATTATTCCTCCCCTGTTAACTTTTTTTATAAGCCAAATTTATTAATAAAACAAATAAGATATACTTCTGAAAACCACCAAGTATATATCATGTCATAAAACTTTGAAGCTCAAGTAAGCCACTTTACTTTTAGCCTGCAAAACCCTTAATTGCTGATTGGAAATTGGATTATTGGATAGATTAGCCCTTATCTGGATTCCAATCAGCTATTTTAGTTGTTTTAGTACTACAAATCTGCAGCAATCTTAAGTTTTATGTCTAAAACAAAGAAACTGCGCTTCTGCAAGAGTTTCATTTAACTGTGCTAATATTTTTGTTCTGGTCTTGAACCTGAACTGTAGCACAAATCTTATTCCATGGAAAATATCCATAAAAAAGAAGCCCAAACTAAAACAATGACCCTGAAATAGGACTCATGTGACATGCACTCTTTGTCACATAGGCCTAGTTTGTTTTAGATTATAAGCCGAATGATTATTCTGTTCCGTGACTTAGTATTTTATTTATTCGTAGTAATCATGAGACCTGATCGAAGTTGGATGTTACGAAGAAAGGATTGTACTGGTTGTGTAAGTGAGGAATTCAAGAATGGAGTCGATGATTTCATCAAGATTGCTAACAGAGTTGTTGATCCATCAAATTTTATATTGAAAGGCTTGCTGTCAAGGATTTTATGGTAAGTAATTATGTGATATGTAAAACACTTATATATTTTAGTATATTTTTAAGGCTTGTTGTTCCATCAGTATACTTTAGTATGTTTTTGCCTATGTAAAACACTTATATTATGTTGGTGTAGGATACATATCGATTTGCATCTGAATGTGATCATGCCATGGCAAAAGTTGTATAGGAAAGAACATGCATGGACCGCTATCCGGACTATTTGAAAAAGGCAAGGGATAGGGCTTTGAAACAAGTAAATTCTACAAACCTTGCTGACACTAAGGGCCATGGCCCCAAAGGGATGATCATGGCAGTATGGGATGGTCTGGTCGACATTTGGTTGACACCAAAGTGGAAGAACAAGTCTGAATCTAGTAAAAGAAACAGGGCACTCATGTCTGATTGTATGTTACACACCGGTGGCTCAATAAATTTAGGTGAACATAAGAAAAGGATGGTAAGATAATGATCTACATTATCTTTAATTTAATTTACATTCCAGTAACACACTATGATTGAATAGTTATTGCATGCTTTCTTTTATGTCAATTTAGAGATGGTAAGATAATGCTAACTGCTCTGTTGATTTCAGGAGGCAAATTTGAAACATCCGGTTAAATTTAGAGATGTCTATTCCCATGTCCACAAGAAGAAAGATGGGGAATATGTGTCTCAGCGCTCAAAGTGTTTCGTCGTAAGTATTATTTTAAGTCTTTTAGCAGATTTTATGTTATTGATGTTTAGTGTAATCCAATGTCATAATTCACAATTATATATTCACTACAGGTTGAGCTATTACTGCTCTTTTTATTGCTGATCCTGTGAATGAAATTTCTGGATATAGATGTTGTTTAATTTTTTTTTGGACACATTTTTTCTGTTTAATGTGTGTTTGGTAGTCAATAAAAAATGTTGTTTGAAGTTTAAAACTGGTAGCAATGTCTATCTGTGCGAGTGATAAAGGAGTTTGGTTACTTAAGCAACAATTGGGTTAGTTTTATGAAGGAAAAAAAAGGTGCTGAGAGAGATTTGCATGTTTAAATGTGTTTCTTATTGTAAAGTATTCTTGTTCATAGTTGATTGATGAGTACTTAAAGAACCTGTTAATTCTTAAGGCTCTGAATCTTAGATGTGTGCACATTACTAATGAAGCCAGGCTGCTTTGTTTCTCTGGAAAAAAATCCCAATTAGGTTTCAGTACGTTGGTGTAGGTGTAAAATGGGGGTGAAGAATTAATGAATTGTTTTCAATACAATTAAAAAAAAACACAGATAGGTAAAATTTCCACCTCCATTTTTAACCTCATACCAAACATAGCAGAGGTAGTAGTCAATATTTATGTAATTTAGTTTAAAATGTGAAAGTCTCCCAAGTAATGGCAATTGTTGAGGATTATTCTGTGACTTCTTTCTCTTTTTAACACATAGACGAAATACATTAGGAAAATCTTTGCTCTCAGGAAGCTTCCAATTGACTATTTCTTGTAGGTTGCTTCTTCAATTATGTTTTGCTTTATTCCTACAATTCCTTGGTCAAATTGCTGTGTCATTTCTTCAGTGTTTACTATCATCATATTAATGCTTATGTTTGAATGAAACAATCTCTTTATGACATATATCTTGCTAGTCTATGTATGCTTGGTGCTGAAACACTGATTGGAAACAAATACTTTTAATTGTTGTTTCAGGATTCATATGATGCTAAAATGCAAGAGAAATATGGAGAAGACCCTTCTTCTCATCCTGTGGTTGATAAGGAGGTTTGGACAGAAATGTCGGGTCCTAACAAGAAGGGACGATTCTTAGGGGGTCGCAGTTTGGATATTGGTTTTCATGGATCCATACCTTCTTCATCTGCAAATGTTATGGGGTCTTCTCACAAGGTTCAAGAAGACATAAAGGAAGTAGTGAATGCAGCGATAAGTACTTTTGTTGAGACATAATTGATGTCCATCTTGAAGCCCATCTTATCTAACATTCATGGCTCTCAAGCTAGAAATGTTGGGGAAGGTGAAGGAGCAGTTGAGGAGGAACATGCTGATGATGAAGATTGGCTTTATTAGTAATAGATTGAACTAGTGAATTTAAATTTAATTTGAATAAGTACACTTAGTTTTGTGTTCAATTGAACCAATGAAACTTGTTTTGAATTAGTAAATTTGGTTTGTGTTGGGTTGAAGGTTTTTAGAAGTTTGATAACTTGTTTACTAGACAACGTTCATATTAATGGATTCAACTATGATACTTTGTTGTTCCTTTTCATCTTTTTATTATTGCTTTTTTCTATTTTATATTATACGTGGATTAGTGGAATTATTTGTGTATGTATTGGCTATTAAATAGCTATGGAATTGCTAGAGCCATAAATTAGCTATAGATTAGTGATGCAATAGCTATAGATTAGATATACAATGGATATGGATTAGCTATTGAATAGCTACAAAATCTAGCTATGGAAATAGCTATGAAAAATTTCTCCTTCTAATTAGCTATGGAATTAATGAATTTTAGTACTAAAATTTTGCTATGGATTTAGATGTAGATTAGCCATGGAAATTTTTAAATTAGCTATAGATTAGCTATCAACATTTTATGTCGCCAATCAGCTAGGAGGTATTGGCTATGGAGCCTTTTATAGCGAATTCATATCTTATTCCATAGCTAAAGAGTTTAGCTGCAAATTAGCTATGGATTAGCTATGAAAAATTCCATATCTAATCAAGATTTTTCTTGTAGTGCGCGCTGATCGATCTACATAATAAAAATGCAAATCATATGATACTGATGTATTCACCGGATACATACTAATACCGTGATACGTGCTACAAGTAGTAGTATAATATTACATACTGATGTATTCATGTGATACGTGCTACCTTGTATGGCATGGCACGTTCCAGAATTATGCTGAAGGTTTGAACTGTTAATATTCAGCCAATAATTTGTTGTAGCCAAGTACTTGTGGAAAACTGTTAATATTCAGCCGTGAATTTGTTGTAACCAAGTACTTGTGGTATTGTATTGCACCGAGTAACTAATAGCATGGCTCAATTATCAGTATATATTTGTAGTCGATCGGCTTCATTTATGTTCGATTCAAGATGAAATGGCCCAATATTGTAGTATTATGTATTTAACAGTGTCAGAATTTTTTCTGTAATTTTCGTGGGGCTTAACCAATCATAGTTTGTTTTTTTTAATCAATTAACTATGATTTTTGGTTTTTTAAAAATGGGCCATTGTTTAACCTTTTCAAGAATGAAAGTAGTAGTGATAATTTAATAGAAAAAGTGAGTATTTATCATATTGGACTTTTGATAAGAAGGTCCATTTCACTTGTTATGATGATAAAGACAAGGTTCTCTCCAATAAAAAAAAATACATCACATATGAGAACCTTGCAAATAATATTTTTGGATGTTATCTAATTTATTTACTGTAAATAATATTTTTGAATTTTATCTAATTTATTTATTTTCCTTATTCATTATAGAATCAATATGTCAAACCTTGCAAATCTTGAGTTTTTTGCCCTTGATATCACTGGCAAGAATTATTTGTCATGGGTTTTAGATGCTGAAATTCATTTAGATGCAAAAGGTCTTGGAGAGACCATAAAAGAGGGTAATAAGGCATCTAACCAAGATAAGGCTAAGGCTATGATTTTCTTAAGCCATCACCTCCATGAAGGGTTGAAAACAGAATATCTCACTGTTAAGGATCCACTTCTTCTTTGGAATAACATAAAAGAGCGCTATGATCATCAAAAAACTGTAATTTTGCCTAAGGCCCGTTATGATTGGAAGCATTTGCGCTTACAAGATTTCAAAACTATAAGTGAGTATAACTCGACCATGTTCAGAATTACATCTCAGATGGAATTATGTGGAGAAAAAATCACTGATTCTGATATGTTAGAAAAAACATTATCCACATTTCATGCAAAACAATTGCTCCTACAACAACAATATCATGAAAAGGGTTTCAAGAAATACTCTCAATTAATTTCATGTCTTCTTGTGGCTGAACAAAATAATGAGTTGTTACTAAAAAATCATGAATCTCATGCAACGGGCACAACTCCATTCCCTGAAGCGAATGTAGCAACACACAACCACAATTCTCATGCACAAACTCGTGGTCGTGGTCATGGCCGCGATAGTTATCGTGGTCGTGGATATGGTTATAGTGGATATGGACCCAGTCGTGGTCGTGGATATAAACAAGGTAGACATAATCGTGGTGGTTATTCGAAACACACATGGAAAAGGGGTGAAAATACTGAAAAAGGAAAAGGTGCTCAAATTAGCAAAAATGATGAATACAAATGTGATCGTTGTAGTATCAAAGGCCATTGGGCTCGTGTATGTCGTACACCTGAACATCTTGTCAAGCCTTATCAAGAATCAATCAAGAAAAAAGGGAAAAATATAGAAACAAATTTTGCTTTTGAAGAAGACAATCCTGATTACAACCATATGGATACCACCTCTCTAGATGTTTCAGATTTCTTTACTGATCTAAATGAAAATTTTGATTTTCTATCTGGAGATGGAACTGCCAAAATTTAATTAGATGTTATTGGTTTTAGAATATATTTTTTTTGTTTAATGTTTTTAGTCTTTTGTTGTTTTTCCTTTTTCCAATAAAGTATTTAGGTCTATAATGTGTTTCTTTTTCTCTGATGAAGCAATAAAGTTTTTATTTTCAAGTATTATCATTTCATTTTTTTAAAAATTCATATTAATTATCTATTTTCTTTGTATCGTAGTAAGAATGAGTATTCCTTTACATACTTCATTGGTTGGCTACAACTTTAATCATAAAGAAATGTGTCTTGCCGATAGTGGAACAACTCACACAATTCTCAAGGATAAAAAATATTTCTCCTACCTAGTAATGCAAGAAGCAAACGTTAATACAATATCTGGTAGTACAAATATAATTGAAGGCTCCGGAAGAGCAAATATAATACTACCTGGAGGAACAAAATTGTGTATCAATAATGCATTACTCTCTACTAAGTCTCAAAGAAACTTATTAAGTTTCAAGGATATTCGCCAAAATGGATATCACATAGAGACAACGAATCAAGGAGGTATTGAATTCCTTTATATCACAAAAGTTATTTCAAATAAGAAATGCATAGTAGAAAAGTTGCCTACTTTTTCCTCTGGTTTGTACTACACATACATTAGAACAATTGAGATACATCACGTAGCAAACCAAAAGTTTGCGGATAATAATAAGTTCATTGTTTGGCATGACCGGTTAGGCCGTCTCGGATCTATTATGATGCAAAAAATAATTCAAAATTCTTGTGGACACCAAATGAAGAACCAAAAGATTCTTCGAACTAATTGTCTTTCATGTGTTGCTTGTTACCAAGGGAAGTTGATCATTCGGCCATCACCTGGAAAAATTAAGTATGAATCACTAACATTTTTGGAACGTATACAAGGTGATATATGTGGGCCAATTGACCCATCATGTGGACCATTTAGATATTTCATGGTTTTAATTGATGCATCAACTAAATGGTCACATGTATGTTTATTATCTACTCGTAACCATGCATTTGCGAGATTACTTGCTCAATTAATTAGACTTAGAGCACATTTTCCTGATTATCCAATTAAGAAAATACGCCTTGACAATGCTGGTGAATTTACGTCCCAAACTTTTAATGATTTTTGCATGTCTATTGGCATTGATGTTGAACATCTTGTAGCACATGTTCATACACAAAATGGACTTGCGGAAGCACTTATTAAATGACTACAAATAATTGCAAGGCCATTACTTATGAAATCAAATCTTCCAATAACAGCTTGGGGACATGCAATTTTGCATGTTGCAGCACTAATTCGCATCAGGCCAACAAGTTTTAACAAATCATCCCCTTTACAAATGGTTTTTGGTCAGGAACCTAATATTTCCAATCTAAGAATTTTCGGATGTGCGGTATATGTTCCTATTGCTCCACCACAACGCACTAAGATGGGACCTCAAAGAAGGTTGGGAATATATGTTGGATATGAATCTTCATCCATAATAAAATATCTCGAACCAACAACGGGAAATTTATTCACGACTCGATTTGCCGATTGTCGTTTTGATGAATCTGTTTTCCCAACATTAGGGGGAGAAAATAAGCAGCCGGAAAAAGAAATTATTTGGAAAGAATTATCATTATCTTATCTTGATCCTCGTACAAAACAATGTGAACTTGAAGTTCAAAAGATAATTCATTTGCAAAACTTAGCTAACCAATTGCCAGATGCATTCACTGACCTAAAAAGAGTGACTAAGTCACATATTCCAGCTGCTAATGCTCCAATAAAAATTGATGTCCCTGTTGGACAAAATACAATTGCAAATGAGTCTGAGGCACGTCTAAAGCGTGGCAGACCTGTCGGTTCCAAAGATAAAAATCCTCGAAAACGAAAAGGAGCTAAGAAAGAAGATGGTCAATTTGAGGATATGGTGACTCTTGAAGAGCCTTCGGACATAATTAATAGTTCAATTCAAGAAGAAACTCAGGTACCTGAAAATTATGAAAACAAAGAGATCTCAATAAATTATGTCATGAATGGAATTCAATGGAACCGAAATGAAATCGACGTCGACGATATTTTTGCATATAATATAGCGCTTGAAATTATAAATGATGAGGATCATGAACCAAAGTCTATTAAGGAATGTAAACAAAGAAATGGTTGGCCAAAATGGAAAGACGCAATTGAGGCAGAATTGAATTCGCTTGATAAGCGACAAGTATTTGGACCTGTAATTCGTACATCTAAAGGCGAAAAGCCAGTTGGATACAAATGGGTTTTTGTGCGAAAGTGAAATGAGAAAGGAGAAATTATGAGATATAAAACAAGATTAGTTGCCCAAGGTTTTTCGCAAAGACCTGACATTGATTTTGAGGAGACATATTCTCCTGTGGTGGATGCAAGTACTTTTCGATACTTAATTAGTCTGACAGTACGTGAAGGGCTCGATTTGCGTCTAATGGATGTCGTTACAGCCTATCTATATGGCTCTCTTGAAAATGACATTTATATGAAACTTCCTGAAGGATTTAAGTTACCTGAAATATATAATTCAAATTCTCGAGAAGGTTATTCAATTAAATTGAATAAAAGTCTTTATGGATTAAAGCAATCTGGACGCATGTGGTATAATAAGTTTAAGTGAATATTTAATCAAGGAAGGATATAAAAATGACCCAATTTGTCCGTGTATTTTTTTGAAAAGAAGTGGCAAGGAATTTGCTATAATTGCTGTTTACGTTGATGATTTGAATATTATCGGAACTCCTAACGAGCTTCTAAAAGCTGTAAATTGCTTGAAGAAAGAATTTGAGATGAAGGATCTGGGAAGAACAAAGTTTTGTCTTGGTTTACAAATGGAATATTTAAATAATGGAATTTTGGTACATCAAGAAACTTATACTGCAAAGGTTCTTAAGCGATTCTACATGGATAAATCACATCCATTATGTAGTCCAATGGTTGTAAGGTCACTTGATGTGAATAAAGATCCTTTTAGACCTAAAGAAGAAGATGAAGAACTACTTGGTCCTGAAGTACCATATCTTAGTGCGATTAGGGCATTAATGTATCTTTCTAGTCACACACGACCTGATATATCATTTGCTGTTAATTTATTGGCAAGACATAGTTCTTCGCCTACAAGGAGGCACTAGAATGGAGTAAAGCATATACTTCGTTACCTTAAAGGTACAATGGATATGGGTTTGTTTTACTCAAATATGACTAAATCAAATCTTATCGGTTATGCCGATGCAGGTTATCTATCTGACCCTCATAATGGTCGATCGCAAACTGGTTATGTATTTACATGCGGTAACACAGCTATTTCATGGCGATCTATGAAACAAACGATTACTGCCACTTCGTCTAACCATGCAGAAATTTTAGCGTTACATGAGGCAAGTCGAGAATGTGTTTGGCTAAGATCTGTAATTCAGCACATACAACAAAATTGTGGTATACTATTTGGAAAAATGAATCCGACCATTCTATATGAAGATAATGCTGCATGTATTGCCCAATTGAAAGAAGGATACATTAAAGGAGATAGAACAAAACATATTTCACCAAAAATTTTTTATGCTCATGACCTACAGAAAAATGGTGACATAAGTGTTCAACAAGTTCGTTCAAGCGAGAATTTAGCAGATCTTTTTACAAAGTCTTTACCAACTACAACATTCCAGCAACTAATACAGAAGATTGGTCTTCGTCGTTTCGAAGATATTTGTTCACATGAGGGAGAGCAATAAATACGCACTGCACTCTTTTTCCCTTAGCCACAGTTTTATCCCATTGGGTTTTCCTGGTGAGGTTTTTAATGAGGCAATATTCATTTGCGTATCAAAATTATGTACTCTTTTTCTTTCATTAAGTTTCATAGTTTTTTTAGTAAAGTTTTTAATGAGGCATATTTTTGTAATAGTCATCCAATGGGGAGTGTTATAAACAATTCATATTTATCCAATTAGTGGATGACTATCTATTGGATTAGGTTTATCTCTATTGACTTGAGTTTATCCTTCTTTGTGTTTATCTTTTGTTGAAACCACTTCATATCAGGGTTTCCTATCTCCCTATAAATAGGACTCACCTATGATGTAAAATGTACGCTGAATATATCATAATATATTGTTGTCTCTCTTCTTCTCTCTTCTTCCTTATTTTCATACGTTTCATAACAAAATTTATTTTATTAAAAAACAATTATTTAGGATGGAGAGATTAGAATGAGTTCCTTGTTTTTTGAGGGGAGAATATTAGTTCCTTATTGGCTTGTGAAAGGTCAAAGTTGCCATACTATCTAAACATAATTTTCAATTTCCTTTGATGGAATGTGTAAAAACTACTACCTCCGTCTTTAAATATAAGATTTTTTTGGAAGATTTCACGTCTATTAAGAAAGTTGAATAATTTAGTTAATTGTATTGGAAATGTAAATTTTTGATATGTATTTTCAAAATTACTCTTATTAATATTATTGTGAATCTAAAAAATGATAAATAAATAAGGGTGTTTGTAAAAAAGTAATTAATAATCATTAAAAATTGATAAATGAGCTTATAAATAAAAAAATAAAAAAATAAAAGATCAAAAGAGTCATTTCGTTTTCGTTTTCGTTTAATTGGGTCAAATTGTAACAGCAAATGATTTGCTTGCATTGAACCGACATGGGTGCTTCGACAAAATCGTCATTAAAAAATCAAATGAGACACGAACATCATTCATCAAAGAAGTACTAATGTCTAATGCTAATAAGGAATTTCCTGATGTATATTACCCTTAAATATATATATATATATATATTAATGGGTGTGCATTGACGATGTAATGTTTTTTACAGTATTAATCCATCATTTATTTGTTTTACTTTTATTTGAAAGTCAACGATCATACATGAATGATGGTTGATGCAATGATGATGTAAAAAACCTTTACACCGTCGATGCATCATCTATTTTTTCACATATATATATAAGGAATTTAAAAACATAAAATTTACCTTAAAAATAATATTTAATTTATAAAATTTACTAATATTTTTAGTTTTTAGGAATAAATTTACATTTTTGAAATTTTAACTATTACTTTAAGCAAATCCCTATTAATAAAAGAAATTTCTTAATCTCAGCCTTAAGGCAGAGGATAAAAACCCAAAAATGAATAAGTTTTTTTGAAAAATTAAAACTTTAAACTTTTGATTTCTTCAATGCATCATCTTTCAAGAAAAATCATCCTATTTTGGATGCTTATCCTCTGCTCAGCCCTTAGAGAACCCTTAATAAAATAAAGGCATATGTTACTAGTATTTTTAGAGTATCAGTTAATATTTTTCGAACATCTGTGAAGAAATTAAATATAATAAATAAATTGTTAAAAAAGTATAGTATTTTTATTCTTGAAAAATGAAATAATGTGATTATTTTTCTCATTTGTAGGTTGTTCATCGAGTTAAATAAATTATATACGAGTACTCAATAGTACTAAGTATAAGCTGGCAGATATTTTGCCTAAAAATATATAAGCTGGCACATTCCTGTCAACAGAGACAACCAGGAATTCAACACCACCATCCACCTTCCCGGATTCCCCCATCACTCACCATCATTAATATCACCCCAACTTTTTCAAAAGAAATTTCACCACCAGTTTTTATTTTTTACTGTATCATACAGTATTAACAAAATATATCTTTTAAAAAATATATTTGTTATTTATATTTTAATATATTAATTGTGTTTTCTCTTATTATACCATTTTTCTTTATAATTATTAATTTTTTATTTATTATTTACGTAAATAAAAGCTTATTAAATAGAGGCAAATATGAGAAAATAAAATTTATTACACTCTTAAAATCCTCAAAATAACAAATAAAAAGGAACGAAATATTTTCCAAACAAAGATAGATAATAAGGAACAAACACAATATTTATTAAGAAAATTAGTTGAATGTGTTTAATTTTCTCAATTTGATAAACACAATAAAGTTATTTTAAAAAAATTACATTGAGAATGAAATAAAAAATAAATGAGATAACCATTTCTTAAAAATAATTGTGTTGAAATTAGAAAATTAATTAATTTTTCTTATACTATTAAAAACCAAGACAAGTATATCTTTATATATATATATTAGAGACCAGAATTAGTATCAATAATAATAATAATAATAATATACTACTCTTTTTGATTTTTAATAGCAATAAATTATTATTATTATTATTATTATTATTATTATTATTATTATGTATTTTTACTTAATTACATTACAAAGATCAAGAAAAAAACTTGAAAAATGTTTAACATTATTTCATTTGGTTTTCACGGTAATAAAATTAGTTGAGTAGATTTAGTTTTTTACACTCATATAGATAAATAGATATATTTTAAAAAAATATTATTAAAAATAAAATAAAAATTAAATAAGACAATCACTTTATAACAATTTCTTAAGAAAATGATATTAAGAATAAAACAAAAAATTAAAGACATTAGTTAATTTTTTTCTTCATATTTTAAACCAATAGTAGGGAATTTTTTCCTTGTAAATAAGATCAGATTGATTCAAAGTTATATTTTTAACCAGAATTGAAAATTATATAAATATAATATTTCACGTTTACGAATAAAGGGTAAATAAGAGAAAAAACAATTAATGACTCCTAAAAAATATTGACAACACCCTTCGTCCATATATATAGGACCATTTTAGGTAAAACATTTTGGACACAAATATAAGACCATTTTATAATTTTTTTCTAAAGGGTCTTGCTACTATAATAGGAATAAACATTACAAGTCCCTATTTATTATTTTCTCGGTAACGTCAAAAACTCAACTTTTTAAGAGCTTTTTACTACTTTTAACTCTTTAAAAAGTGTCCTAAAGTCATTCGTTAGCATTTTCCTTTTCCAAAATTACCTTTAACATTTAATTATAGTTCTCTAATTTTTAGAGGTAAAACATAAATATTTTTGAACGGGAAATGCAATAGTCAAAAATTCACTCTCTTGATGCATAATTAGTATAAAGGACATTTTTGAAACAATGTGTTAAAATTTTCCAATTCCTCAATACAAAATTTATTTTTTATTGGACGTAAAAGTTTTAAAAAAACTCCTATATATAAAAACGGAGGGCATAATTTATAAATATGACATAAAATTTTTAAAAGTGTGACTTATATAAAATACCGAATTGAGTAGAATATTTAGTGACAAATAATTATACTAATAGTAAAGGAATAATGATTATATATACAACACATTTTACTATGAATAATTTTTACTATCTTATCCTTAAATATGAGACATTTTAGACACTTTTATTTTGTTTCTATTTATAAGAACATATACTAATTTTCAATGATCATTAATTACTTTTTTCCACAAATACCCTTATTTATTTAACACTTTTTAGATTCTCAATAATATTAATAGAGATAATTTTGAAAATATATACCCCCTCCGTTCCTTATCATCTCTCGCTTTTTGGAGAGATTTTTTCTTTTATCTGTCGTATTGAGGATTTTAAGAGTGTAATAAATGTTATTTTCCATGTTTGTCCCTATTTAATATGTCTTGGTTTATGTAAGTAGTGGAGAAAAATTAATGATTATAGAAAGCGAAAGGGTATAGTGGAAAAAAAAACATAGTTAATGTATTCAAAATATGAGTAATGATTAGATTTCTTAAATGGTGTGTTTTGTTTGAAATATGACAGATAAATAAGAATGAATGAAGTATCAAAAGTTCACATTTCCAATACAATTAACTAAATTAATCAATTTTCTCAATGGACACGAAATCTCGGGGAGTATTTGTTTTTTTTTTCCATCGGTCTCCCTTTATTACGTTTTCTACACTCACGAGGAATGAAACTCGAAATCTTGCTTGAGCGAGACTAAACTATTACCATTAGTCCCAACCCATGTTTGTAATAGCTTTTTGGGTCTTGCTAATAAATGTCCTTACCCCAAAGGCTCTTGTTAATGTTGCAAGAGGTGATAAAACAATTATATGTTGGTATTAATCACTCTCTCAAAAATTTCAAAATTCACATCTTTTTTATGCCAAAATATTGCTTTTAGTTACTTAACAAGTGCCATAACATTTTCCTAACTTTTATTTTAATATTACAAATATCTGATTCATATTTTATTAGTTGATCTAATTAATTGTCATACTTTCTTTTTAATAATAACTTTAAACTAAGTTTTTTTCTTCTTCCAAAAATAGAAAATTATTGTATATCTCAAAAAAATTATTTGATTAATTCTGGCATTTCACATACATATGTACCAGTTGTACCTGAGTTTTGTACCGCCGCTCCTAGTCCTACTAATAATAATAATAATAACAATAATAATAACAACATCAATAACAATAACAATAATAAAACAAAAATTATTTTAACATTAATAAAAAATGATGTCAAAAATTTAATTCTTATCACAAGTATGCAAAAACTTTTATAAATAAAAACAATATTCATTTCAATGATTTCTAAATCTAAAAAATAAAATTATTGAAAGACATACATAAAGACTACATTAGAATATTTTTTAGTTTTTGGCTTTGGTTTTGGAAGTGAAAAAAAATAAAAATAAATACATAGAAAAAGGGTTCGTAATGATGAATGAATGAAGCAGAAGTAGAAGAAGAAGCATAATTTGAGGTGGGTGTAAGTGTAAGTTGCGTTGTCTTTGTTAACTTTTTCCCTTTAAACCCGAATTTGTAGAAAAGAGAGAGAAAGAAAGAAGCATGAGACAGCACACCCACCACCACCTTTCACTCACAACAAACAAACATACATAAGAAGAAAAGAAACAAGAGTACTCCTATCATTATTTATTTTTATTCATTTATTTTATTTTATTTTTTTTTTTTTTTTGCTTTGACACATTTCAAATACATAATTACTAATAATAATCAATCAATTCAGAAAACAAAAGAGAGAGCTCCTCTTGCAATATTCTCTCTCTCTCTCTCCCCCTTTCCCCTTTCTCTCTCTCTCTCTTAACATTTGCAGAAGAAGAAGAAAAAAAAAGAAACTTTTCCCTAATCTGTGTTGTTCCCATTGGAATTGGAATTGGAATTAGGTTTGATCTCTTCTCCTCTTCCCCCCAGATCTGCCTTCCTTTGATTTCATTACTTTTTTTTTCCATCTCAATGTGTTTGATGGATCTATTGCATCTATGTTGTTAATCCCAGTTTTTTTTTTTAATTTGATTTGTGTTTTTCTTGTTTTTTTATTTCCATTTCTATTTAATTTAATTTAATTTTAATCATTCATTTATTGGAATCATTGGCTTTATCTTTAGACTTTTGTTTAGCTTGGATGTATGTGATATGTTTATTCAATGCATATTTGATTATTATTGCTAGTTTGGTTTTTCTTAAGCAAGGTTTCGTGTTCGAATTCAAATCCCGTAACGAAAAAATAGAAATTAGATTTAACTTTGATGATGTCCATTTTAGTTTTTGTCAATAATAAAAAATCAATAATAATATTAGATTTGTTCTTTCCAATTCAATTCAATGTGTTATGGTGCACTTTGTGATTGTTTAAACTTTATGAGATGTAGTAGAGAAGGATGATAGTGGCGTGGCATCTGGTTATTCATTTATATTGTATGTTTGAGAATTTGGATTGATCTCTGATAATTCATTTTGGATTTAATTTTTTGGATTCCATTTGGATTGATCTTTGAAAAATCATTTAAGGACTTATTATTGATCTTTGAAAACTCATGTAGGATTTATTTTTGGATTCGTTTATGGAGTTTCCAACAGTAGTTTAAGTTTTTCGGATTGATTTTATACAATTCAATTGGGCACACAATTATGTTCAATTTTTGACGTTACAGCCAAGCATGTCCGTTCGAAGTAAAGGCTTATATTTTCACTTTGTACATGTTTGATTCTCATATCTCTTGTTATAGACTGTGAAGATGCTGATATTTGTTTCTCAATGCTGGCTGTCTTCTTTGATAAATATATCAAGTATCTAACTAATTGGTATTTTTTTTTTAAAATTAATGTAAACTGCTATAAAAGAACAACTAAAAACAAATAATAATTCTTTCAAGTAATCTTCATGTTGTTAAGAAATTCTAAGCTTTTCTTGAAGCATTGCATGAGCAAAAATTGAAGTGGGCTTTATTTGTAAATTGCAGTTCAGTCCCTTGGTGTTGGTTCATAGCTTGTGCTGAACACCAGCTACAATGAAGAAAGTTATTGGTCAAACTGTTAGGGACCTGTAAGTATAACACTTTATTACTTATTGATGTATTGTTCAATCTTCAATCTGATATGTATATAATTGCTACTTTGGGTATTTGTTACTATTTCGGAGCCAAACCTTATTCACTAACTTCTAAATATCTTACGCTTACTTGAATTCTTGCAGTAAGCGAGAAGTAAATAAGAAAGTGCTGAAAGTTCCTGGGATTGAACAGAAGGTAATATTTTTGTTCTGTTGGCTGTTCACTGTGAAACTATGACTGCGCAAATCATGGCAAAATAATTGGTTCAAGGATTTACATGAAGTCTGACTTTATTTTTCCATGATTCTTGCTCATGAAATAGATGTCGATGATTCTGTCATTTATGTTTGCAAAATCGAAATTAGATTAGTTGTTTTCTTCCCCTTGTGCAGGTTCTTGATGCTACCAGCAATGAACCTTGGGGTCCTCATGGAACAATTCTTGCAGATATTGCTCAGGCAACCAGAAACCCGTAAGCTTAAATTCTTACTTAATTTACCCTTGATATATTGTCTACTTCACTACAAATAATCTTATTTTTGAGCGCCGTTGCAGTCATGAATACCAGATGATAATGGCAGTAATCTGGAAGCGAATTAATGACACTGGCAAGAATTGGCGGCATGTCTACAAGGTTCTCATCCATTTATGAAATTTGCCTCTGTACTTCTTTTTATGCTTTGAAATCATTACAGCTTCTTGTATACGAAGAACCATGTTTTGTTTGTCCTTTGCATTTACTGCTTATCTTGCTTCTTAAATAATAGTTCTTTTTCTTATGTCTCTATATTAACTGCTCATCGCTCAATAACAGGCTTTGACAGTGCTAGAATACTTGGTGGCTAATGGGTCAGAGCGAGTCATAGATGAGATCAGAGAACATGCTTATCAAATATCAGTAATTCAATTAACTCAAACCTACTTAAACTTTATATATTGTTAGTTAATTGCCACACAGTTCTGTAGATTTGTTCCAACTTGATAAACTGTAATTGTCATATGAACAGACCTTGTCCGATTTTCAATATATTGATTCCAGCGGAAGAGATCAGGGAAACAATGTCAGGAGAAAGTCTCAGAGTCTCGTTCTCCTTGTGAATGATAAAGAAAGAATCATTGAGGTTAGGCAGAAGGCTGCCACAAACAGGGAGAAGTATGTTTCCTCATTAATTTTATTCAATGTATTTTTTCTTGAATCTGGATTATAAATTAATGGGAAGTCACAGCATTGAAATGTGAAATATATATATATAAATATGCAAGTGTTATCTATTCGAGTTTCTCAATCTTGAGGCAATATTAATTGACTAATACGGTACTCCAGATTTCGCAACAATCCATCGGGTGGAATGTATAGGCCTGGTGGATCCTATGGTGACCGATATGATGATGATCGTTACGGAAGCAGGGAGGAAGATAGAAATGGCTCTGGTTATGGAAGAGAAAGAGAAGGGAGCTATAGAGATGATGATCGGTCAAGTCGTGATGGAGATCGCTATAGCAGAGATAATGAAGAACGTTATGGCAGGGATGGTTACAGAGATGATGACTACAGTGGAAGAAGTCGAAGTGTAGATTACCAATCTGAAACAAGAAGCAGGAGCTCGGATAGAGACCGTGAGCGTAGTTATGAGGATGATGGACAATCATCTCGGTATGAACCTATAAACAATGCTTTCCAATAAATTGTCCTTTTATCTAAAAAGTCCAAAAGAGATATTTTAATTGCCAGGTTAGGAAGAACTCCGAGTGTTTAGGAACATGACCCTTGAATTAATAGTTCTCGAAGTTTGTCTGGTTCTGGATCCTAGCCTTATTGTCATCATCTGTATTTAGTATTATTGCTTAAAGCTGATGCATTGTAGGTTTTTTCATCAATTGACGGGGATATCTTTCAAAGATGAGCTCTGATCAATTGATTATGAAGATATATTCTAAGCCTAAATGAAGACAAAGCATCATAGCTTATATTTGAAATTTGAGTTAATGGCTAATTTATGAAAAATAAGGAGTTTTGCTCTCTTAGAATTTCCAATAACTTTTTTTGGGTCAATAAAAAGTAAAATAAGTTACAAAAAAAATATATTGAGGGAGTACAATGCATCACACATTGGTGGTTCAGGATTATAGCTTTAGGTAAATCATTCTCTTACATGAATGCTAAAAAAAGGAAAAAGAAGTGCTGTAAAACAAGCCTGTGTTGGAATTATGGTTTGATATCTTTCAGCATAGTGAATAGTAATGAATTTCACTTGATGATGTGATTCCTTATTTTCTCCAATTTTATTATCATTTATCATGACAATATGGGGAGGGGGGTAGTGTGATGTTATTGCTCTGTTATGGGGAGGGGAGTGATGGTTTGATATCATTCATGCATCTAACTTTATTTATTTATTTATTTATTTGCAATCATCTCCCAGAGGTAGCAGTGCTAAACCTGAAGACCGTTCCCTGGAAGCGAGGTAAATTTATTATAGGGATATTCTTCCTGAGGTAAATTTATTTTTATGCATATTGCTATAGGCATTTTTTATATTGATCACGTGCAATACAAATGGGCAGGCTTGAGCGGAAACTTTCGGAACATATTGCCAGTGCTCCTCCTAGTTATGAAGAAGCTGTTGGTGAATCTCGCAGCCCTGTACACAGTGAAAGGTATGAATTTATGTACTACAGAAAATGATTATTCACAATGGAATCCGTTACTAATATTTTCTTGATTGCAGGGATGTAGAAACTTCAGCAGCATCTGCTCCAAGGGGCTCATCTCCTCATGCAAATGATAATCCAAGCCAAATCTCTGCTCCTACTGGATCTTCTCCTTCTGTAAGCAGTAATCCAATTGAAGCAACTGTTGCTTCCCCTCCTGTTGCATCTGGAAATCATGAACTTGAGGCCCCTGATGATTTTTTTGACCCACGTGTTCCTCCATCAGGTGTGAATAGTTCCTGATTAGTATTATGTTTCATTGCTCTTCAGTTTGCTTGTAACAATTCCTCCTTGTGTCTTGTTCCGAAAAAATCTTACACTTGTTTAAGTTAAAATATTTTTCGATATTTACTTTTGTTCACATATTGAATCAATATTAAGTCTATCATCTTTCAGTTGGAAAGATGGAGGTGGTGTCATTCTAATTGTTGGATTGGAAGTTCACAATACGCTCTTCGTTTTAAATTTGCTTTGCATGCCTCTACATTACAATTGAAGTTCTCTTTAGATCACCCCCTTAAATGTTCCTGAGTATGTCTGTTAATCTGTTATGCCTCCTAAATCCTTGCAATGTGATTTTGTGGTTCTAAACATCATAGTTGTGTCACACTTATAAAAATTCTTTGACAATATGAGGCATTGTGGTCTCTGTTGTATACGATGTCAGATAAAAGGACAGTGAGAGGGGTGGTGGCATGCTTTTCTTGATGATTCTTTATGATTGTGGATTTTTTTCATGAGGCATAGTGCCATGGTGTTTAGAAATTAGGACCATCCTCTGTCATACAGACTTTGGAGTGGTCAACATACCCCACGATTTGATGCAGGGAAATTTTAGTGTTAAACTGAGCAGTAAAACATTGTTTGTGGCACATAACACTCCATTCATACAAAATTTTGGTCCAATATAATTTTAAAATCAATGGCTTGACCCTGATGGACATTTGATGAATTATCAATTGGTAGTCATTTGGGTTTAAGTTTAATATAGATGGTCTTCAAGAGATTTCTATAACGGTATCTTTATGTTTCTTCACAGCTGCCCCAGCCATGTCTACTAATGTTGCCCCAGCTGCTTCTAATGATGTTGAAATGGACTTGCTTGGCTCCCTGTCAGATTCATTTGCCTTGGCCCTTGTGCCAGCTACATCGTCAGCCGAAGCCCCTGAAGGCAATGCAAACACCGTCTCAACAGCTTCATTTCCAGCACCATCAGCTGGATCCAATAATTTCAATCAGGTAGGTATTTGTTTGTTGTTTCTACTTTCTAGTGTAAGAAATTGATGGAATCCTGTTTTCTAAGTATTGACTATTGACACGGTACTGTGAAGAATGGCCATGACTTAGAATTCTTCCAATTCTCACCTTTATGCCTTATGTCTGTCCATTTTTTATTTAGCTTGCATGGCTGTAACAATTAGGTGAGAGAGTTTTTGTCAGAAATGTACTTATAGTAAATAATACCTATCCTGTTTGTATAATTCTGAAAAGTAGATTTTTTCTTTTTCTAGAAAGGGCATATCTATTTTAGCACTTAGCATTGAATAATAATAATCTTAGATACATCTGCATCTTAGTACACAAAAACAGTACCTCTATTTGTTGATCTTTGTTAAGATAATGTATTCATTTGTTTGACTTTTGGCAGTCATTTGAAGATCCATTTGGCGATTCACCATTCAAAGCTGTTCCTTCCGCTGAAACTGCTCCATCTCAACCCCCGACATACCAGAATCTTGAACCATCCCAATCAAGTGGTCATAATGCAGACTTTGGGTTTGGAGACTCGTTTTCTGTTGTACCATACTCTGCTTCTGGTGCCGGTGACACTCAACCTTTTTCTACAAACTCCCAGTTCCCATCTCAAGATTTGTCATCTACACTACAGGAAACTGATATTCTTGCAGACATTCTTCCTCCTGCGCCATTACCTGGGATGACTTCACAGCACAACATTTCAGCTCCTGCTGGTTCTCAACCTCCGCCTTCCTTTTTATCTTCATCTGGCCAAATGGCAACACCGTTTTCTGAACCAACTAGCGAACTTACCCAGTTAAGTTTCTCAGCTGCAACCAGTCAACCTGCTCAAGACTTTTCTGTTCCCACAGGTCAATTTCCCCAGCAAGCCTTTTCAGCTCCTAATGGCCAACCAGGACAAGTTCCGTCTCCATTTTCAGCTCCTAATGGCCAACCGGGACAGGTACCGTCTCCCTTTTCAGCTCCTAATGGTCAACAAGTACAAACACAGTCTCCTTTTTCAGCTCCTAATGGCCAACCCGGACTAGTACAGTCACCGTTTTCACCTCCTAATGGCCAACCAGGACAAGCACAATCTCCTTTTTCAGCTCCTAATGGCCAACCCGGACAAGCACAGTCACCATTTTCAGCTCCTAATGGCCAACCAGGACAAGCACAATCTCCTTTTTCAGCTCCTAATGGCCAACCTGGACAAGCACAGTCACCGTTTTCAGCTCCTAGTGGCCAACTAGGACAAGTACAAACCCCCTTTTCAGCTCCTGCCAGTCAATATGGACAACAAGCCTTTTCATCTCATGCTGGTCAACCTAACTTGCATGGATTTTCATTGTCAACTGGACAATCTACACAGCCATCTTTCGCTTCCCAAGGTGGTCAACCTGCACAATCAAGTGGTCACATGTATGGCGGATTCAACTCCCAGGGTGGATCTCCAGGGGCTCCTAACATGTCTCCTCAATACCAAAATGGATATAATGGGCAGATGAACAGTGGGAATTTTCTTCCACAAGCTCCAACAAGTCAACCGTCACAGGGCACAAACTTTCCTGCTCACGCTACTTCCCCAATGGCTTCTCACTCTCCAACTAATCAAGCATCACAGCTTAACAACCAGAGATTCCTTGGACAGCAAGGGAATGCAGCTCCCTTTAACTCACCATATACCCATCAACCACTTGCTCCTAATGCTTCGCAGCATGCTGTTTCTACAGGATCAAATTCTCTAGTTTCTCAACCATCCAAGGACAAGTTTGAGACAAAATCAAAAGTTTGGTCTGATACACTAAGCAGGGGACTGGTTAATTTGAATATATCTGGACGTGAGTGCTTTACACCTATTTCTGCCATTTCATTTTCTACAGAATTCTTCGGTTGGAATGTTGACCTTGTCTGAACAAACTAATAACTTTTATGTTTTTTCTTTTATGCAGCTAAAACAAATCCATTAGCAGATATCGGGGTTGACTTTGAATCTATTAATAGGAAGGAAAAGAGAATGGAGAAGCCCACCACACAAGCTGTAACATCAACTGTAACCATGGGTAAAGCTATGGGATCGGGTTCGGGTATAGGCCGGGCCGGTGCTGGTGCTATCAGACCTCCTCCAAACCCAACAATGGGTTCTAACATGGGCATGGGTATGGGCATGGGAAATGGTATGAGTATGGGAGGTTATGGAGGAGGCATGAATCCATCAATGGGAATGGGTATGGGCATGGGGATGAATAACATGGGCATGGGAATGAACAACATGGGTATGGGAATGAACAACATGGGTATGGGGCAAGGAGTCCAAATGCAACCCCCTGCTGGATATCATCAAGGGTCCAACATGCAAAGTAATTACAATCCCATGATGGGTCAAGGTGGTTATTCTCAACAGCCATATGGCGGCTACCGATGAGTCTCGATTGAGCATTCATTATTCCTAGATAGCAAGGTGAAGAAGTTCTATTACTTGATTGTTTTTTGCTAAGTTGAGAGAGATGGCATCGTGCCAATACCACAAGTGATGATATCCACATCTTGACGTTTGAAAATTTTATAGTAGTGTATCTTTTACCATAGTTGTAATTTTTTTTCTGTAGAGTGAGTGACCCAGTGTGATGTATGTTTATTCTTCTTTTTATAAATATTATATGATATTACCATTCTTTTTTGGGTCACCTTCCTCTAGGTGCTTTGTGCATCAGTGATGTGTACACTCGGTGACTGGATATAAAATAACCTTACTTGGGTTATTGCTTTCTATGGTTGTTCCTCGTTTTCTTTTGAATTCCAACAGGTGGCTTGATATTAATATATTCTGTCTTCTAGTTTTTATATTTGCCTTACTTTAAAGGTTGCAATTCAGTGGTTTTATGTTATATGCTTGTTAATTTCTTGCTGAAAGTCCATTGACACTTCATAAGGCAGGTCATAAACTAGATATTCATTTTCGGGTCTTACTATTCAGGTTTCATATCAAAACCAATTGGTAATGAAAGTAGTAGTGTAACATGTATTTAAATCATACTACAAAGAATGAGGCAAATTATGTTGGACTTTTAACACTTCATGATACTTTATATAGTTTTTTGACTATATAATTTTACAAGTTCTTTATGGTTGGATGCTTAACTTCTAATTATTCTTATATTTTACACTCAACTAGACGCATCAATATATTATGCTTTTGATGGTGTACATTATTTATTTTTTTAGTGAGATATTCTTATCACCTCTTGACTATATTCGTAAAGGGTGCTGATACCATGCTTTAAGGGTTGGACAAGTTTCAATGCCCTGCTTGAACGTTGAACTTGTGATGTGGCAAAAGATGCCATGCTTTCGGTGTTGACGCAAGAATCTCGGTGTCCAACACTTTTCTTCAAAATATGACTGCAGTCAATGTTTTAAAAGAGGGTTTTTTTTTTTTTTTTTTTTTTTTTTTTTTTTTGAAGTCTAACTGTTTTTAAAAAGAAAATATTTTAGCTCCAAATTTAAAGTGAATTTGATTTAGTTAGTAGTCCGGTATATAACATGCTGTGTGGGAAGCCTCTGTTTCTAAATATAAGTATTAAATGATAAGTTTTGCTTGTCTTTAAAGTTTAAATATAAGCATTTATCTTAATTTTTAATAACATTAATTACTTTTTTTTTCCACAAATATTCCTATTTAATCAACATTTTTTAGAGTCCCTATAATAATTATAAGGGTAATTTTGAAAAAGTATACCAAATATTATCATTTCCTATACCATTAAGAATATTAACTAACTTTCGTAAAAGTCCACACCGAGTGCTTATATTTAGAGACGAATGAAATAACACCCAGATAATATTTACCAACTCATAGCCATTCATTGGCTTCAATATGTCTCTAGGTACGATTATCCCTATTTGAGATGTTTTTATGATAGAGAGAACAGAAGCATGGATCAACGGTTAGACGCTTTTTTATGCACCGAATTCTCATTGGAGGCAAGTGCAGAGCATACTAACATCTCTGATAGAGTAACGATATGAACATTATAATGTTGATTTAAAACAGATGGAAAGCCTAGAATGATGACAACCTTCCAAGGGGCCTCACCTTAGGCGTGGAAAGCCTAGAATGATCACCGAAAGATCTCAAAAAAGATAACACTGAAAGAATGATCACGAATTGATCATCAAAGAAAAGACTCAAACTATTCTAAGACTCTTTTTGGTAGAAGAATTTAAGGTCAAATTAGCAGTAGATCATTTTGATGGAAAAGCACTACAGTGGCATCACAATTATCTAAATTCAACTTGGAATAATTCACCTAATTGGGAAGAGTATGTTAAGATCCTAATAGAGAGGTTTGGGAAGGTTTGTGATGATCATATGGTTGAACTTAGGAATCAGAAACAGAAAGGAACAGTTAGTGAATATTATGAAGGAATTTGATGCAATCATCACATGTTCAGAATTATCAAAAGAGTATACTCTAAGCTACTTTTTGGGAGGATTGCAACAAGATATCTAGATGATGATTCAAATTTTCCAGCCTAGAAAGGCTTTCAATGTGGCTAAGCTATATGAATCAACTAATAAACAAAGGTCCCTGCTGAATTTCTCTATCAAAACCAGTGAGAATTGAAGAATGCCAATCCTAAACCTATGCTTAGTTCCAACCCAAGAACGATAGTTAAAGTCCTAGTTGAACCATTTAAGCCCAAAACCATTTAAGATTATGACAACCATCATGAATATAAAAAACTCGAGATTTTTCAATAACATAAATACTTTTTAATATTTAGAAGTTGAGCAAAATATAGTATAAAGAATTTTAAAAAAATGAGGTGCCTAAAAATTAAGGGCCTTGTGCCAACGCACAAGCTCGTGCATGGGATAAGACGACCCTATTTGTATTTTTAAAGGGAAAAACCTTGGATTGAGGATTTATTTACAAACCGAGAGAGTGGAGTTCATGCAATGCTGATATGGCGAATCATTTACAGGATTGAAACTTGCTTCGGGGTAAGGACAGTAGTAGCTTTTTTATCATTGAGTTTGAAGCTAAGATATGAGCCAACGACATAGTTGAAATATGGATGGAGATATTTGATAGGAAGAAAAATCCTACCAAGGATAGGGACCGAGATTCGAGATGGTCAATCCCCAGAGAAGAGGAAAAAATAACAAATAAAAACTAAAAGACTTAGATTCATTTTTCATTGATCCTAATGAAAGAGGGTACATTCTTTAGATAGTAAATACTCAAACCCTAAAACTCTTAATGACCATACACTTGTCACAATCATAAAATACCCTAAGAGCATTCTAGAATAATACTAACAACAACAATAATAATAATACTAAGACTTATTTAATTATTAAACAAATACTTATCCTATTCTTTTTCTCCGAATAGACCTAATAATTATTTTAATCTCTATTACTCTTAACCTTCTATCATTACCTACCCCTTCAAAATCAACCTTGTCCTCAAGGTTGAACAAGTCAATGGACTGAAAGAGAATTATATCATACCAGAGTATAATTTGATCATCTTCATATACCAATTCTTTGTGTTTTGATATGAAACTAATAAATTCCTTCAAAAGGGGGTGCTTCAATATTTCTATTAGGCATCACTTGGCCCACTTCGGTTTTGTCCACAAGATGCTGGGGAGTAGCATGAGGGAAATTTTGCATAGAGGGCCAAGCTATATTGAGGTTATGTTGACTTAAAAAGGGAAGACAAAACTATTAGATTGGTCCTGTAAGTTATTTTTTGGTTGCGATTTCGTCCCTTAACTTTTTTTCGTTTCAAATAAATCCGGAAGTTTGTAACTTGTTTCAAATAAATCCTTCTGTCCAATTCTGTCTTAACACCATTAATGGGAGCCTCCTACGTGGCAACCAATGGTCTTACAAGGCTAAAACGCAGCGTTACACCCCAAAACGATGTCGTATGAGGCCAAAATAGAAGCTTATTGGGCTATCTCTAACTATTTTGGTTTTCTCTTTTGGCCTCATATGACACCATTTTGGGGGTGTAACGTTGAGTTTTAGCCACGTAAGACCAATAGTTGCCACATAGAAGGCTCCCATTAACGGTGTTAAGACAAAATTGGATGGAAAGATTTATTTGAAACAAGTTACAAACTTCCGGATTTATTCGAAACGAAAAAAAGTTAAGGGACGAAATCGCAACCAAAAAATAACTTATAGGACCAATCTATAGTTTTGCCAAAAGGGAATCTTGCCAACTGTGGACTCCTCGTGGAACGGAAATAGCTTAGTGCTCATTGAAGGAGCCTTCAAGTCCAGTAAACAAACATGTCCTTTTTTCCATTCCATAGAGCCAAAACTATCAAAACTCTGCACATCCTCTGATTCCTCTCTCAAATTTTCATTCTTCTCTTTTTCAAATGTTTTTCCAGATCTAAAATTAATTCCTCTTTCCTTCCGCATATTCTCCACAATATTTAATGAAGGATTAAATACCCCTTTCTCTCCTGGGTATTCTTCCTCGCGCTCCTCTCTCTCGATGGCGGCTATGTCCGGCGGCGAAGGCGGCGGTGGTTGGTGACTGGGCATGGTGTTCTCATCCTCTCTCTCTCTCTCTTTGTTCTTGTCGGATGCAAAGTCCAACGACGGAGACGATGGTCGCCATGGCAGTGCTCGCGTCGGCGGTGGTGGTCTCCCCGGCTGAGCACGGCTGAGTAACGGAACCTCGTTCTCCCTTTTCGCGTCGGAAGTTAAACCCGGTGGCGGAGGAGGAGGTTCCCACAGCGGTTGAGATGATGACGGAGCTTCCGACGGTAACAATGGCGGAGATCGGGTTGGAGATTGTGATTCCAGTGATGTGGCGGTGATCGACGGTGAACTCCATTTCAGATCTGGTTGTGACGGGGTTGTTTGTTTTTGTCTTTCAATGATTTCTTTGCTGACCTTCAGATCTTCTTGCATCTTGAGAAGAAGCCCTCTAATCTCAGAGAAAGTATTTTTGACCGGAGTGTGACCGGCTACTGGAAGGTGATGTGGTGGTGGATCTGGTGTTGGCCACCATGGAAAGGAAGAAAACTGAGATGGTTGTGGATGTGGATATAAAGCTGTAAAGATGAGTGAAAGGGTGGAGAAAAAGGTTGATAAAATGGCGGTGGCTGAGGTGGCGGCCGGAGTGGTTGAGAACGTAGGAGGTGGTGGTGAAGATAGTAGGATCTGTAATGATAGTTTTCTATGAAGTCTTCATGTGATAGGTTTGGTGGGAGAAAATGGTTGAATTGTGGTAGACAAGAAGTGTAACAAATGTCACACGGTGGTTGAAGGTGGGAGGAGGGTGGTTGGTGGTGAGGATCCATGGTGGGAGGTTGGTAAGCCCATGAAAGCACCATTTGAAAGGAAGAAAAATCCTACCAAGGATAGGGACCGATATTCGAGATGGTCAATCTCCAGAGAAGAGGAAAAAAGAACAAATAAAAACTAAAAGACTTGATTCATTTTTCATTGATCCTAATGAAAGAGGGTACATTCTTTATATAGTAAATACTCAAACCCTAAAACTCTTAATGACCATACACTTGTCACAATCATAATACCCTAAGAACATTCTGGAAAATACTAACAACAATAATAATAAGAGTTAATTGTCACTTTGGTCCCTAAAATTACATACCGCTTTCACTTCGTCCCTCAAATTACGAAAATAGCTTTGAGATCCCTGGATTTGTAAAAACGTGTGCACGTTAGTCCCTGGAGTTAACCTCCGTCAACGTCCGTTAACGGAGGCGTGACATGCATTTTAAATAATTCACTATAGTCCCTGTAATCACTTTAAATAATTCACTATAGTCCCTGTAATAATTTTAAGTTATTCACTATAGTCCCTGAAACTATACAATTTATTCACTTTAGTCCCTATATCAGTATAGCTCAAATTCCAGATTAACTCAAACAATCAGTAAAAAATTAACCAAAAAGATTAAGGGATATGAAATACCTTCTGGATATTTGCATATCTGAGATGAAGTTCCATCCTTTAGAAAATTTAGCTTCAACTGGAATCAAGTTTGGAAAGGGAAATCACCTTTTGAAAATTTTTACCAAACACTATTCAAAATGCTCAAATCTGTTTGGGAGGCACAAACCTGCATTTGCATGAGATCTAAACATACACTTAGACTTAAGGAAAATGTCAAATTGACCCTTAACTTTGCATTTCATCATCAATCAATTTGGTGCTGAAAAAATCTTAACCTTTTTTCCTCAACAACCATATTAACTGACAATATGAAGGATCAATCAATCCATAGTCAATTTCATGAACCAAAGTGTTGTTTTACTATTTACAACATCGTTTTGTATGTTTTCCAAATTGTGCCGTTCTGTTTGAGTTTTTTTTATTAACACTATTTGAGTTTTTCTCTTCATTGCACCAAAGATAATATTTATGCAACCAAAAATGTAAAACCTACGTCCCTGAAATTATATATTTAATATATTAAGAGTAAATTTTGAAGGTTTTCAATGTTTTGTTTTTGGTACACAGTTTTCAATATTGACTTTACACTTTTAATTACTTAAACATTGTCCTTAAAAGAGCAAGGATGAAACTTCATCTCAGATATGCAGAAGGAATTTCATACCCCTTAATCTTTTTGGATAATTATTTACTGATTGTTTGAGTTAATCTGGAATTTGAACTATACTGATATAGGACTAAAGTGAATAAATTGTATAGTTTCAGGGACTATAATGAATAACTTAAAATTATTACAGGGACTATGGTGAATTATTTAAAGTGATTACAAGGTCTATAGTGAATTATTTAAAGTGCATGTCACGCCTCCTTAACGGACGTTGACGGAGGTTAACTCCAGGGACTAACGTGCACAAGTTTTTACAAATTCAGGGACCTCAAAGCTATTTTCGTAATTTGAGGGACGAAAGTGAAAGCAGTATGTAATTTCAGGGACCAAAGTGACAATTAACTCGTAATAATAATAATAATACTAAGACTTATTTAATTTTTTTTTTTTTGTTTACATGGGAGGTCTGGGACTAGAACCCATGACCTGGGGGAGGGGAAAATCCTAAGTGTCCCTGCAGCCACCAACTGGGGCTGTCTTACGCGGACAAGACTTATTTAATTATTAAACAAATACTTATCCTATTCATTTTTTCCAAATAAACCTAATAATTATTTTAATCTCTATTAATCTTAACCTTCTATCAATATTCTTTCTAACTTGGTTTATCAACTTATCTATCTGAACAATATTTTACTGGAGTGTTGTTGGTTTTTTGCCACACAATTTGATAAGGAAATATGAGAAATACTTGGCATTTTTTTAAACAAAAAAGTTATCGGTCCTTGGAAATATATTCACATTTGATTTTAGTCTAAGGAGTATTTCAGTTCCTAAAAATACAATAATTTTGAATCTAATCCTTACTGTTAACAAAAGAGTAGTGTTATATAGTATATAGCACCAAGAAATTGCCCACCAAATATAAGGAAGTGATCATGGGCCAATCAAGAACTTGCGTAATAATCAAAGGAAGAGTTGAAAAAGTCAAATAAAAAAAGAAAACACGTTCTTGTGTTTACAGGAAAGTAACTTTTGTAACAAAGAGCACTTTCCTCAAAAAAATATGTTAATTGATGACATGACTAATGACATGCTACCTACTACGTATTCTATGCCTCATCTTTTATTTAATTTAAAAATTCTTTTGGTTTTGAAAAACATTTTCTGTTTTCACTAAAAATTACAAGTGTGACATCTTCTTTTGTTCGTTTTTATAAATGTCATAAATGTGATTTATTATTATTGAAAATAAAAATGAAAAGAGTTTTCTTGAATAAAAAACCCTATTGAACCAAATAGTTCCAAATCTTGTCCGTGCAGGTTGCAAAAATAATGTCATCATTATGAGATTTGATTTTCTAATATCTTATTTTGAAGAGAGAGTGCAGGTTCTTTAAACGGGAGCAAGATAAAGGTAATGAAAGAAGTGATGCTAGGCACACAACCGCAACTACCTCTGGTGGATGTGAAGTGATTATTTTATGAGGTGATGGCTTCGTTAATCTTTCCTCTCAAGATACATGCTGGATAGTAGATTCCGGTGCATCATTTCATGTCACCTCACGAAGGGACTTCTTTACATCTTACACCAATGGAGATTTTGGCAATGTAAGGATGGGAAATGATAAATTATCCAAGATCATGGGAAGAGGAGATATTTCCCTTGAAACCAATACAGGCTGTAACTTGGTTCTCAAGGATGCGAGACATGTTCCTGACATGCGTCTCAATTTAATCTCCACTGGATTACTTGATGATGAAGGATACACCAATGTCTTTGCTGAAGGGAAATGAAAACTCAGCAAGAACTCGCTTATCATAGCACGAGGGAAGAAGGAGAACGCCCTATACATGGCACATTCAAAAGTCAGTAATGGGTACGTGAATGCACTTGCGGAAGACTCAATCGAGCTATGGCACAAACGGCTCGGTCACATGAGTGAGAAAGACCTGCAAACTTTAGCAAAAAGAGAGGCATTGAGAGGAATGAAGCAAGGCGTATCTCTAAAACCATGCATGCACTGTTTGGCTGGAAAGTAGCATAGAACTTCATTTCAAAATGGTCTGGCACAAAGAAAACCCAATGTACTAGATATGGTATACTCTGATGTTTGTGGCACTATGACAGTTAATACTCTTGATGGTGCAAGATATTTTGTTACCTTCATTGATGATCATTCCAGGAAGGTATGGGCATATGCACTTAAAACAAAAGTTCAAGTCTATGAAGTTTTCAAGCAATTCCATGCCAGCGTTGAACGAGAGACAGGTAAAAGCTTGAAGTGTATTCGCACCGATAACGGGGGAAAATATATGGGGATGTTTAGAAGCTATTGTAGAAGTAGTGGAGTCAGGCATGAACGATCTGTTCCAAAGACACCTCAGCATAATGGCATAGCTGAGAGAATGAACAGAACAATTGTTGAAAGAATAAGAACAATGTTGCCTCATGCTAAGTTATCCAAAAGTTTTTGGGGTGAAGCCCTGATGACCGCGATTTATCTAATCAATCTTTCTCCTGCAACACCTTTGAATGGTGATGTTCTGAATAAATTCTGGTCCGAAAAAGATGTTTCCTACAATCATTTGAAAGTTTTTGGTTGTAGAGCTTTTGTTCATATTCCTAAAGATGAAAGATCCAAGCTCGATGTGAAGTCGAAAGAATGTATCTTCGTGGGATATGGTAATGAAGAATTCGGTTATAGGTTATGGGATCCTGTAGCTAAGAAAATTATTAGAAGCAGAGATGTTGTCTTCTTTGAAGATCAAAACATGAAGACATTCAAAGAGATGATAAGCCTAGCGAGATCCAGTTCCTTCTCCATTGGAGGATAATGACGAGCGAGATGAACTAAATGGAACTAATGATCTTGTTATAAATGAACCAGTTGATGCTGACACAGGTGATAATGTAATTGATGAGAGGCTAAAGGCACAAGCAAATGAAGAGCCAGCGGTCGAATTCCAACCAAGAAGGTCGACAAGGGAGCAAAGGCCTTCCACTAGGTATCCTGCAAATGATTACATTCTCCTAACAGATAGGGGAGAACCAGAATGTTATGAAGAAGCGTTGACTCATGATCAACAAGATGAGTGGTTAAAAGCTATGCATGAAGAGATGCAATCTCTACATGAAAACCACACATATGATTTGGTAGAGTTACCAAAAGGTAGAAAAGCACTCAAGAATAAATGGGTGTACCGATTGAAGAGGGAAGAAAACAACTAAAAGCCCATACTTAAGGCGAGGCTAGTTGTGAAAGGTTTTAATCAGAAGAAAGGAATTGACTTTGAAGAGATTTTCTCACCCGTAGTGAAGATGTCATCCATACGAGTAGTACTCGGTTTGGCTGCTAGCTTGGATCTCGAGATCGAACAACTAGATGTGAAAACAGCTTTCCTTCACGGAGATCTTGAAGAAGAAATTTACATGGAGTAGCCAGAAGGTTTCAAAGTCAAAGGTAAAGAAGATTTGGTATGTCGTTTGAAGAAGAGCTTGTACGGACTTAAGTAGGCACCTCGACATTGGTATAAGAAGTTTGATTCATTCATGATTGATCATGGATATCGAAGGAGTACTTCAGACCATTGTGTATTTGTGAAAAGATTTGATGATGGTGAATTCATCATACTTCTTCTCTATGTCGATGACATGTTGATCGTAGGACAAAATAGTGACAAGATTGGCAAGCTGAAGAAAGAGTTGAGCAAGTATTTTGCAATGAAAGACTTAGGACCTTCCAAAAGAATCCTCGGTATGGATATATCTCGTGATAGGAAAAATCGGAAGTTGAGATTATCACAAGAAAGTTATATTGAGAAGGTGCTAAAGCGGTTTAACTTGGATAAAGCAAAACCAGTTTCCACTCCATTTCCTAATCATTTCAAGCTTGGTTCAAAGCAGATTCGTACAAGTATGAAAGAAAAAGAAGATATGGTTATGGTGCCATATTCCTCAGCTGTCGGTAGTCTGATGTATGCAATGATTTGCACAAGGCCAAACATAGCACACGCAGTTGGAGTTGTACGCAGATTCCTGTCCAAGCCAGGTCGAGAGCATTGGAACACGGTGAAATGGATTCTCAGGTATCTCCGAGGAACCTCCAAAATGAGCATATGCTTTGGAGGTGGAAAACCTGAATTGATTGGCTACACAGATGCAGACATGGCAAGAGATCCCGATTCCAGAAAATCTACTTCAGGATACCTGATTACTTTTTCAGGGGGAGCAATTTCATGGCAATCAAAGTTACATAAATGTGTTGCTCTATCAACTATAGAGGTAGAGTTTATAGCAGCTACTAAAGCATGCAAAGAAATGCTCTGGATGAAGCAATTCTTACAAGAATTAGGTCAAAAGCAACACAAATACATTTTGCATTGTGATAGTCAAAGCGCGGTCCACTTGAGCAAGAATCCAAGTTTCCACTCGAGGTCAAAGCACATCAACGTACGATATCATTGGATACGTGATGTGTTGGAGTCTAAGCAATTACAACTTAATAAAATTCATACTGATGACAATAGCTCAGATATGATGACTAAGTCTTTACCTAAGGACAAGTACGAGTTTTGCAGAGAAGCGGCTGGACTACTGGAGCTCTACACCTAATTCGGGAGGGGGAGATTGATGAGGTCATCCCCTTATTTGTGGAGAAGAGGAAAAATAGTATAACAAACAAACAGAAAAATAGAAAAGAAAATAAAAGAAAGGTGAAGAGAATTTCATGTTGTTACAATGCTCGAAATCAATGGTGGAAAGAGAAATATAATTAGTAAATTTTTTTAGTATAAATGGGCACCTAAATTTCTCATTTTGCATCTCTCTCATGAAACAAACTTCTTATGTTTGAGAAAGTGAGAGAGAAGAGAGAACCTCTTGAGAGAAAAAATCAAGAGAGAGAGTTAACCCACCTTAATTTGGTGAGATTATTACTATTGTATTTTTTTTTGTCAATTCTTATAGTGAAATACAATAGAAACTTTTTTGCCCATTTTATTTACACAAGGCTGGGAAAAGTTAGATCCTGGGAGTATCATAATTATTTGTTCATTATTTATTTTTTGTCACCTTTCCCAACAGTTTGCATATTAAAATTCAATGCAGAAGTTATTTCGTTGGCATATCATAACAAAACAAAAATAAAAATAAAAAAGAAACATGTGGTTTTACTGTGTTTATTAATTGCGATGATATTATGCTAACATTTAATAAAAGAAGAGCAATACTTCCATGCAATCAAAATTAGGATGGCAACAAAACAATCCACTAATAAACCAATGATCCGATGATAAGTCATTTAATGAAACATGCATGTTATCATTTAGTGATCAAAATTGAATAACTTGTCACCCAATCATTGGTTTTTTTTTGTCTGTACTCTTTGGCTAATAGCACAAGTGTCTCTAAGAGCACCTTTAATACCAAGAAACCCTTGAGATTAATCGCGAGCTTTATTAGCGGATTGTTGTGCTACCATCTCAATTTTGATTGCAAGGTAAAAATATTCTTAAAAGAAACCAAAGAGAAGCTTACAACTTGTTTACAACTGCTCTTTTTTTTTTTTTTCAAGTTATTTGCAGTTATTTTTCATTTTCTAAGGTGATGGACACCAAAAAAAACCTCTAGCTTTATAAATAGTTATAGATAAAATTGGGTAAAGATTAAAAAAAAGGGAGATGTTATTTGCACCCTAAACATTACTACTTACACCCAAGTTTTATAATTTTTTACACCAACTTTCCAAAATTACCCTTAACCTATTACTCACATCCATATATTTGTTATTTACACTCGCTCCTATTATTTACACCCTAAACTTATATATATCAATACTCACACCAGTATATTACTACTCACACCCACTTTCTTCTCCATGAAAACCTTCTTCTCCATAAAATCCCTGCTCACCAAAACCAAACCACCAGAAAGATGAAAATTATACACAGTAATTTTCTTCTTTCTGGTGGTTTGGTTTTGGTGAGCAGGGATTTTATGAAGAAGAAGGTTTTCATGGAGAAGAAAGTGGGTGTGAGTAGTAATATATTGGCGTGAGTATTGATATATATAGGTTTAGGGTGTAAATAATAGGAGCGGGTGTAAATAACAAATATATGGATGCGAATAATAGGTTAAGGGTAATTTTGGAAAGTTGGTGTAAAAAATTATAAAACTTGGGTGTAAATAGTAGTGTTTAGGGTGCAAATAACATCTCCAAAAAAAGGGCAAAATTACCATTAATATCAAATATTGTTCCAAAAAGAAAAACAGTAATGGCACGTCCCAATCAAATACTCAATCATTAAAGTAGCAATTTAAAAAGACAACAAAGTTTTTATTATAATTATTCTAAAATTGTCTGAAGATTTTGATTGATTGTTCTCAATAGTCATGTCACATGCCAACTGTCTTTGTTCATTATTTGGACAGTAAATCCATGTAACAATTTGAACCAGGATTAGTAGCCAATTACATGGGCTAAGCTTCAGCGCTTCCAACAACCCATGCATGTTATGGCTTGAACGGGTTTTAATCCTTAGCTTCCAATCATCAGCATCAACATGAATCTTTGATTTCCTGGGACAGCATCATCCACTAATATAAGAAACAAACTTTTCTCCTCCCATTGCTGCTGACAATATTATAGAAAGTTTCAGGGATGACCTCAAACTCCCAAGACAACATTTGATATCTCATGACACATCACAACCCTATGTCATGGATTCTGATAAGTCAATTTATTTAAAACAACGAATAATTAACTAGAGATGATAAAAGAGGATGTTTCTTGACCAATCAAAATCCATGGCACAACCCCTCATACTCCAATTTAAATCTTGAAATGGTGCTATGGTATGTTAACATTCATAAATCTGCATTTCCATCAAACAAAAGAAAGAAAAGACAACCAGCGGCCATACCCTTTGTTAAATTATTTAGATAACCTCCCAAGGGCTGCGTTCATGAACATAGTATTAGACTATTAGTATTCATTTATATTTATGTTCATAGTGTTTTCCTAAGCATGTATCATATACTTTTTAGGAGTTGTAGTTTCAAGAAGTTTCGATGCATGTGTTTAAGTACAATGTATCACATGCATCATGATATAACCAGCGCACCTATAAATACCCATGTATTAGTGTATTTGCAAGCAAGCCAAGAGAAGACAATTGAGAGGAAAACTAAGCAAAGAGTAAAGCCAAGAAATCAAATCTACGGAGTTTTTATGACTTTTTGAGTGTTCTCTCCTACCATAAAATTTATGGATCATGAGGGGAGGTGGCAGAACCATGACCGAAAATCAAGGAAGAATATCAAAAATTAATCACATAAAATAAAAGTACAGTGGTCTAGAACAAATTACCGCTGTACTTGAGAAGATCACTCGGGAATCACTCCAGATATACTTGAATCCTGTCACCCATCCTGTCATTAAAATCTAACAGCAATTTCCCCCCAACTTCTCCTGTCGCATCATCCAACAATGCTTTGATGTTTACACCACCCAAAGCTGTTTATAGTTGCATCAAGATTAAACAACATAAGTTGAGGAAAAATCATTCAACTTGAGGCACATATTTTGTACAGAGATCTATTTATACATTACAGAAGAGTTTATAAATTTATAAATAGTAGTACCAGGAACAATGTTTGTGACTCCGTCCAGAAATCCAGCCTGTATACAAAAAAGTATATGTATTATGTAAAAACCCGAAAGTAAATTACAGTTTTCCTCCAAACTCTAAACAAAGTGTGAAAATAAAAGTACATATGGATTCTTGACATATTTAAGAAATGGGGCTAGAATAAAAGGAAATTGTCTGCAAAAAAAGGAATCCATAATGATTTACAATCCTAGATGAAGTTAAGTTGCAGCAACTTGATGGTAAGATAAAATCATTCATGTCACAATTTGAAATCAGTAAGCTGCAACCTTAACTAGTTCTGAGTTCTAACCATTTAACATGAATATACAATTATATTGATCACTTTGAAGTAACAGAAATTTCTTAAAAACAAATGCGTTGAATCTGGAGAATACGATCACTTACAGGAATCCTAAGATCAAGTTTCTCAAATCCATCTCTGCCAGTTATTTTGATTCTCAGAGTCCGAGACCAGATCCCAGTAAAAGGGTTCCTCGAACTATCTGCACCATATTTATTGTACACATCAGGAGTTATTACTTCCACAATGGGATCTGTAGGATTTTGACTTGTCTGCTCGGGATCAACATGATCTCTCTGTTGTAAACTGTTTGGGCTACTGCTTTCTGAGAAATAACTAATTACTATGAGAATGCAAGAACGGAAAGCATAATTTATATTTACAAACAATCTAAGTATAATAAGGATGAGAGTTTTTCTTATTTCTTTGATTTTCCGTTAGAGGTGAAATGGGATTGAGTAGCAGAAAAATTACTAATGAAAAGATAGTTGTCTAATTTTTTCATATCTATCTATGACTAAGTACATGGCATTTATTTATTTTGATAAAACAGGGATAAGATGAATTAAGATAAGGATTTTTCTTGTGTGTGCCCTAGGGCAAATGTTAAGGAATCCATTAAAAGTATGTTTTCATGGAAAAGCGAAGTGTTTCACTTTTCAAGAATGATAAATACATCATTTCCGATGAAACTTTGCTTTTAATGGGTTCCTTAAGATAACATTCATAAATGTAATTACTTGATGACAGTTAAAAAGAAAGTTGAAAAGCATCTCTCTATGATTTCCACGTGCGTAAAGCGTTGAGTTATTGATTGTGTATGACTCTGAGAAGCCTATTGCCACTACACTACAGTGCAAATTCATAAAAGGGTCTTTATGTTTTGTGTTAACAAGTGCTAATCCAACCTGTCTTTGAGAGCTGCTGATTGGTGCTTGTAGTGTAACGCTTCTCTTCTTCATAATAAGCATTGAAACCTACAATATCCTTAATTTCTTCAAAAGATGGCAGGCTTCCTGGTGGAGGAATACGGCCTCCTCTGATGGCAGTAAGAGAATCCTACGAAAATTTAGTCAGATTATTTATCTGTAAATAATAGATTCAACAATCATGTAACTGCAATTCACAGATAAGCACTACGCAGATAAATTTATATAAGCATGTCACATTGCAATCCTGAACTTATCAGTGCATATAATATTAATCAGTATCTTAGCATATTTAGAACTAGTAATTGTGAGTTGCGACTGGTATATTAACAAGAGACTACAAAAGAAGTAAAAAAAAAAAAACAAAACAAAACAAGAGACTACGAAAGTCTTGATGCAATATACAAGAAAGGAAGGCAAAATTTGGACCACATGTGATAGGAGGTTTGGGAAGGTGTATCAGAGAAAGAATAGAAATTAGGAACAGTTAGGACAGCTGTAGTCCCAAATGTATAAATAACAACTTGAGGGAGTTAGTTGGCTATCTTGGGAAACAAGTAGGTTGGTGGGATTGGGAAAGAGGAGGTTCTCTCGAATAAACCTCTGGGTAACTCTTTTATTCTTCTATTCTCTACCTTCTTCTGAATCATTATCACCTTGGTAATGATCTAGGAGATTAGGGTTCTTCAATAAAACAATTCAGTTCAATTTCTATTGTCTTATTCAATTTACCAGTTTCTATCAACATGATATCAAACAGACACCTAAAGATTTGAGAAAGAAAAATATAAATAAATAAGAAAATGAAATGGCAAGACATTTTACCTGCATTGCTCGTATAGAAACCCCAATCAAAGAAAGTGGATAAGCAACAAGTTTATAACCAATGTCTTCAAGTTCCAGAGGATTAAGTATTGGTGTTTTACCTCCTCCTTCAAGCATATTGGCCTGCATAAAAATACAAGTTAACAATACAAAAGTTTTTCAGATACTTATTTGAATATTAATATCCTATAGAAATTAAGCCGTAACAAAAGAAAATTCTGGGTAAATGAAAATGTCATAACAACAATTGTTTAGAAATTATGGAACTATAACAGGATAGACGCGACAGGGAAAACAAACCAAGTCACAAATTTTGTTTCAAGCCATCCTTAAATCAAACCAAAGAGGCCAAAACTCCACTTCCACTCAACTTCATTCATCAGCACTGCTTGTGTTGATTGGAGGCTACAGATTTGCTGACAGGCTCTGGGTATACTGGTGGAGGTTTCTCTATTCGGATTTCTCTTCTTTTTGCTTGCTCTTCATCTACTCTCTTCTATGATCCTTTTCTATGTTTGAGTTGGGATATCTTAAGTTCTACTACATCTGTGTATAATTTGTTTCACGGTATCACTTTATGTGATACCATGACACATTTTCTACATCTCTGTTGTTGCGTTCTGGGTTCAGGGTTATATTCATTTCTGTTAGCATTTTCTGCAAGGTAATATGTTAACAAAATAGTAAGTGCACTGATTCGAGGTCAGGCTGCCTCTTTAGAAGGGACAAGAGAAGGAATGAGAATATTTTTTTCTGCCTCTTTCATTGCACAGTACAGACTATATAAAGCAACAATTCTAGGATGATTCCCATACGTGGCACAATCAGGCCATACAACATTTCTACAATCATAACTAACTTCTTCTAGAAATAAAAGGAAATACTGAAGGTAACAAAAGGGCCACTTAGTAATGAATGAAGTCAGTCCAGCCAACAGGCCTATTGGTGACTCTTTTGGGCCTTGCATTGTCAGCTCCCGGATCACATATAACAATACCATCCCCTTCGGCAATGACCTTGTCCTCAAGGTCATACAAGGATTTAAGATCGTGCCATTTCTCCCATGATGTATCATCCGGAGACAAGCCATGCCACTGGACTAAGGCAAATTTTGTTGGTGAGCCATCCACTGGAACTGTCTTGAAGTCAAGGATTGCCAAAGGAGTGACAAGAGGATTGTTGTCAACCGAAGCGGAGGGAAGTTGGTCAATTGAAGCCGGTGCAGGGCCCTCATGTGGTTTCAGCATAGAACAATGAAAGACAGGATGAATTTTGGATGATGAAGGGAGTTCTACCTTGTAAGCAACCTGTCCCACTTTCTCAATAATTTTGAATGGACCATAGAAACGCTTGGCCAGCTTATGATACTTCTGCCCTGACACCGAAACTTGTCGATAAGGTTGGAGTTTGATGTAAACCCAAGATCCAACATCAAAATTCACATCACGGCGTTTCGAATCAGCAGACTTCTTCATTCGCGCCTGTGCTTTGGCCAAGTTAGTCTTCAAAAGTGATAAAATCTCATCTCGCGAGGTGAGAGTTGAATCACAACCAGCATTGGCAGAGGTACCTTCGATATATGCCGGAATCGAAGGAGGAGGCTTGCCAAACATGACTTCAAAAGGGGACAGCCCTGAACTAGAGTGGATGGACGTATTGTAATGATACTCAGCCCACGGTAAGTATTTGAACCAGAGATTGGGTTTGTGATGTGCAAAAGCGCGCAAGTACTGTTCAATGGTGCGGTTCATAACCTCAGTTTGTCCGTCCGTTTGAGGATGATAAGAGGAACTCATGCGGAGTAGCGTGCCACTGAACTGGAATAAATCGGACCAGAAACAACTGATGAAAATAGGATCACGATCTGAAACTATACTCTTGGGCAACCCATGATGTTTTCACACAATGGAGACAAACAACTCTGCAACTTTGTAAGCTGTAAAGTCAGACCGTAAGGCCCCAAGATGCACCCCCTTAGAGAACCTGTCAACAACAACCAGCAACACTGTGTATCCATTGGAAGGAGGAAGACCCGTCACAAAATCAAGAGAAATATCCTCCCAAACTCCGGTGGGAATGGGCAAAGGTTGCAGCAAACCCCCAGGAAGCTTCGTACTATATTTGGTGCGTTGACATACTAGACACTGAGCGATAAAGGATTTCACGTCCTTGGCCATGGATGCCCAGTAAAAGTTGGCACTAAGACGCTTGAGTGTCTTGTTAACCCCTGCGTGACCTCCAATAGGAGTCTCATGAAACTCTCGCAATAACAGAGGAATGAACTTGGATGTGGAGCTCAACCAAATTTTGCCTCGATAGAGAAGTAACCCGTCATGCAATTTGAAATGAGGGTAAGATGATGGATCAGAAGTGAATTTGTCACGCATCAGAATGAAATCCTGATCAAGAAGCAGGGACTCTCTAAGATCACGTAGAAACACGAACTGAGGGACTGTGAGGGTGTGTAACGCCCCATGAGCTGAATTAGGAGACCGAGAGAGAGCATCTGCAACAATATTTAGCTTGCCCGGCTTGTATCGAATGTCATAATCATACCCCAACAATTTGACAAGATAATGCTGCTGTTCTGGAGTTTGAATAACTTGAATAAGCAGTTCTCGGAGGCTTTTCTGATCCGTTTGAATTACGAAATGGTGTCCCAATAAATATTGGCGCCACTTCTTTACTGCACTTGTGATGGCGTGCAGTTCGCGGATATAAGCGGAAGATTTGAAAAGCCGCGGGCAGAAGACTTTGCTAAAGAAAGCAATGGGGCGATCATCTTGAAGCAAAACTGCCCCCATTGCCACCCCTGAGGCATCCGTCTGCACAAAGAAGGTTTTAGAAAAATCGGGCAATGCCAAGACCGAAGCCCCTGTCATAGCAGATTTCAGAGCATCAAAAGCCAACTGAGCTGTAGGAGACCATTGGAAATTCCCTTTCTTGAGAAGATCCGTGAGAGGAGAAGCAATTGCTGCATAATTCCGCACAAATTTACGATAAAACCCCGTGAGTCCCAGAAACCCACGCAACCCTTTGATGCAATTAGGAATAGGCCACTGAGTCATTGCCTCAACCTTAGTAGGGTCTGGAAATACTCCCCCATCAGCAACAATATGTCCAAGGTAGGCGATTTGAGACTGAAAGAAAGAGCATTTCTGTGGTTTCAAATAAAATTGATGTGTCTCCAAAATTGAAAATACCTGATGTAAGTGGCTCAGATGCTGATCGAAAGTGCTGCTGAAAACCAATATATCGTCAAAAAAAACAATGACGGATTTGCGCAGGAGGGGGCGAAAAATCTCATTCATGGTTGATTGAAAGGTGGCTGGAGCGTTGCACAACCCAAACGGCATTACACGATACTCATAGTGACCGTCGTGTGTACGGAAGGCCGTTTTGGGCACATCGGAGTGCTGAAGACGTATCTGATGGAACCCCGATGTGAGATCCAGTTTGGAAAAACAACGTGCAGATCCCAACTCATCCAAAAGCTCGTCCACCGTGGGAAGAGGAAAACGGTCCTTCACCGTGATGGCATTGAGAGCTCGATAGTCTACACACATCCGCCAAGTACCATCTTTCTTTTTCAAGAGAAGGACTGGAGAAGAGAAGGGGCTGGAACTGGGTTGAATCCAACCACACTCGAGCAATTTGGAGACCTGTTGTTCAATTTCTAATTTCTGGGCATGAGGGTATTTGTAGGGACGCACATTGACTGGGTGCGAATTTGGAAAAAGAGGAATAGCATGATCAGTGTTGCGAGGTGGAGGAAGTGAAGACGGCTCTGTAAAGAGTGAAGAGAAGGAAGAAAGTAGAAGCTGCACTTGTGGGTTGGGATGCGTGGGAGGTGGTGTGGAAGGTGTAGCAGGCCGAACACTAAGAGAAAAGAATTGGGCCTCAGGATTGGAACGGGCCACACGCTTGAACTGGTGAAGGGAGAGAGTAGAAGGATCTGGACCAGAGTCCCCCTTAAGTTCAACAATGGTTTGGTTGTAGACAAATTTCATAGTAAGAGCCTGATAATCCATGAGAATGGGCCCGAGTTGTTTGAGCCATTGAGCCCCAAGAACCACGTCTGAACCCCCCATGTCCAGCACATACAAGTCCAATTGGAAAGAGTGGCCTTGAATGAAAAGAGTAACAGCTGAGCAAACCGTGTTGCAGGCCAACTCTTCCCCACTGCCCACTAAAACCTTGAGGGGTGAAGTTGGAGATTGGGCCAAGCCCAAATGAAGTACCACAGTCTTCTGGATGAAGTTATGGGTGCTACCCCCATCTACTAGCACTCGGATCGGGTTGCTCCTAATCTGACCCGTGAGACGCAGGGTTTCCGGTGCACCCGTACCGGATAGAGCATGGAGGCTGATTTGTGCCGGGTGGTCCGACGAAGGAGCTGAAGTGTCCACGTAACTAGGATCGGGGTCCAAGTCTGTGAAATCGGAAACAACGCCGGTGGGAGGATCATCGTCCTCTGCGATGAGAAGAAGGAAACGGGCGGGGCAGCGGTGGGAGCGAGAGTATTTCTGATCGCAATTGAAACATAGTCCCTTCTCACGTCGCTCAGCCATCTCTGTTTCGGTCAGTTGGCGGTAGCGGGTCTTAGGGGTGGGTGAAGGAAGTAGAGGAGGTAGTGGTTTAGGGGATTGGAGAGGAGGTGGGGAAGTGAATGTGCGAGAGAGAGAGGGAGATGGCCAAGGGAGACTCGACTTAGCGCGGTGGAGGCGCGAGAGATCAGCGAGCTTTTCCTCTTGAAGGCGAGCGAGCCCCACAGCGTGAGTCAGAGTTGGGGGTTGTTGCGCAACTACCTCACGCCGGATCTCTGGTTTCAAGCCGGAAATGAAGCAGCTCAACAGAAGTGGGGGTGAAAGACCTGTCACACGATTGGCCACCGCCTCGAACTCGGTGAGGAAAGCGAAGACGGTGGTAGTCTGGGTGAGTTTGAAGAGCTTACCACGAGGGTCATCAAAAGCCGTAGGAGCAAATCTGGTCTCAAGAGCCTGCAAAAGATGCTGCCAAGAGTGGATCTGGCCATTACGATACATCCACTGGAACCAAGCCAGGGCTGCACCATCAAGGTAAAAAGAAGCAACGGTGATGCGTTCCTCTTCCGGGGTATTGTGATAATCAAAGAATTGGGAGATTTTGAAGATCCAGCCAAGAGGGTCGGAGCCATCGAAACGCGGGACGTCAAGTTTAAGGAAGTGGCGGTGAGGAGGTGAGCCGTCAAGGGAGTGGTGGTGGTTAGTGGAGGAAGGAGGAGAGAGGGGGCTAGATTCTAGGTGAGAGAGTCGGTGTTGCATATCAGTCATCTGGGTGGAGAAAATGGTCATTTGGCTCAGCATGTCATCTAATTTATTAGTGAGGACTTTCAAGCGGGTACCATCAGCCATGGGAAAAGGCAATGAAAGCACCAATGTTAACAAAATAGTAAGTGCACTGATTCGAGGTCAGGCTGCCTCCTTAGAAGGGACAAGAGAAGGAATGAGAATATTTTTTTCTGCCTCTTTCATTGCACAGTACAGACTATATAAAGCAACAATTCTAGGATGATTCCCATACGTGGCACAATCAGGCCATACAACATTTCTACAATCATAACTAACTTCTTCTAGAAATAAAAGGAAATACTGAAGGTAACAAAAGGGCCACTTAGTAATGAATGAAGTCAGTCCAGCCAACAGGCCTATTGGTGACTCTTTTGGGCCTTGCATTGTCAGCTCCCGGATCACATATAACATAATACTAGATGTTGATTTTTCCACTATAACACATTAACATAGTTTTCTGCTGCAAGTGTCTTAGTGAATAAGTGATAATGAGTGTAAGAGAGTATTCTTATTTTTGTGTGATGTGACCTGCGGTGTTCTGTACTTCCCTTCCATCTACCTAGCTTATTTTCAGTTCCTCTATTGTTAATCATAGGACTGTATTCAAGTTTCAGGTTGTCTAAGTCATTAATACGAGTATATTGTTGTAAGGATATATAATACTTTTTTTATTTAATATGCACCATATTTAAAAATAGCTTTACTGCAAAATGGACTATTAGACAGAACTATGAGCGACCCGTTGTTAGATTACAACGATTTGGAATTGATAACCATAATTTGGACCTCAGAGAAGCAGTGGAATAAAAAGCATTTTCCTATTTTCTTTGATTTGGAGTGTTGAACAAAAACATACCAATTTTGGAATTAGGGGAGAAACTTCACAAAAGGCTTTCATCTCTTCTTTTGAAGTGAGTGCATCTATGAAAAGAACATCTGCTCCAGCATTTGCGAATGCCCTTGTCCTACTGAGTGCTTCGTCTAATGACACTGCTTGCCGAGAATCTGTGCGTGCGACAATAACAATATCAGAGCCACTCTCATTCCTGGCATCAATAGCCGCTTTAATCCGCATCACTGCCTCTTCTTTAGACACCACTTTCCTTCCTCGTGTGTGTCCACATGCTTTTGGAGATACCTAGCAATGATGATCATATAAAACTGGTTGAGGTCTAAAACAGTATTTCAGATCAATTATATCACAGGATGCTTACAAGTCAAGAATAATATTTAATTTTACACAAGGGCTACATATCATCCAATTAGTGGCAAGAGGATGGAATTATATGCAACATAGGCTCTTATGATCTCTAATATATACAACAAAACACATTAAGGTAAGGTGTTATAATATTGGATAACTCTAAGGCGTTCACTTGACGTGGTAGAATAGGTCCAGACAAAACATGAGTTCTATTCATGTATCCTATAAATATAACAAAACAACACATAAAATAAAAAAGACATTTTGGTTCCAAGTTCCAACAACAGCTATGGAACTAAGGATAACAGAACAGAACAATCTATCCAATTTTGTATGCATGGCAAACATTTCCAAAAAGAAGAACACATGATTAAAAATTAAAAAAGAAAAAACCTGATCTTCGATCATAATTCCTGCAAAACCAGCTTGAATATAGCCCTTGACAGTCCTCTTGACATTCAATGCATTTCCATAGCCATTATCACCATCCCCGATGACAGGAATGGACACAGCTTGTGTAATAAGCTGCCCCTGATCCACCATCTCTCCATAAGATATCAAACCTGTATCTGGCAACGCCAATCTCGCAGCTGCTATTGAGAAACCTAGTAATAGTAGCAGCACAATCACACACTCACGAAAAGAAGAGTCTTCAATATTAAATTTCCTTTATTCTCTTCTTGAAAAAATAAAAAAAGTGTGAATACCCAAATTCATGCCAGACATAAGAATGAGCCTCCAATTCAGTCCTTGAGAAATGGAAACTCATGAAAAATCTCCGTTTAGGCCTCAAAAATCTCAAGTGAAGCTCAAATTAGTCATTTTTTTAAACAAATTTTCGGAACTAGTTAGCCACTATCAGAAACCATTTTGACCATCATCTGGGATTTTTATGAATTAATTAGGGATTTTCATTTCCTAAGCAGGGGTCATAGTTTTTGGCTAGTTGGAACAAACTTGGCCATCTATTTGAATAATTAAAACAAAAAAATGCGCAAGCCCAATTTAGTTCCGAAGAATCTCAAAATTCATACATGGTTGTGAAGAATCTTAAAAGACAATGAAAATGATAGCAACCTATTTGGCCTAAAAAGAACAAATTTGAGCATTATATTAATATTAATACCACTAGTAAAGCATAAAGGGAATCCAGCTTTTTCAATGAGTTTGGCACTTAAAGCATCAAAACAAGCAGGGCACTGATGAATCCCTGGTGAGTCCAGTATTCGCCTAAGAGTAAGAGCCTTCGCACTCCTCCATTCTTCTCCCTTTTCCAATGAGCAAGCTATGATGGATTTGGATTTGGGATTCCTTGTGATTCGAAAAAAACAAGAAGAAGATGAAAAATGAAGAGAGGAGGAGAAGGCATTGGAGGGTGAGTGGGATGAGGCAGTGTTGAAGTAGTAGTAGTAGGTGCTGTTGCTGCTGCTGCATAATGCTGAACAAGCCTTCATCATTTTTCTTCTCTTTCTCTCAATGATTTGTTTGCCCCGCTGAATTGTTAAATGTCAAAATTTTATTGCTGGGATATATCGTATTCGACTAAACTGTCACTTTAGTCCCTGAATTTACACAACACTTTCACTCTAATCCTTGAAATCAACAAAATTGCTTTTAGGTCCCTGACTTTATAAAAAGTCGTTCACTTTAGTCCCTGAAATTAACAAAATTGCTTTTAGGTCCCTGACTTTGTAAAAAGTCTCACTTTAATCCCTGAAATTAACAAAATTGTTTTTAGGTCCCTGATTTTGTAAAAAGTCATTCACTTTAGTTCCTGCCCCTAGCCCCATCAACGTACGTTAACAGAATGATGATGTGGCTTTTTGGGGCATTAAACCACATCATTTTTGCACAAGAGGCCAAAATGTGGGCAAAACACAACCAAAAACTAATTTCTTCATCTTTTAAATCCTAAAACTGATGGTGAAGATGGTCCAGAGGAGTTTTTAGGTTCTTTAAAACCATGCGTGAACATAAACACCATTGACGATGCCTCTGTATTAGATGGGACCGGTGCAGTTGATTTTGGGACCGGTGCAGTTGATCTTGGTCTGATAGGTAGTTTAGCCCTAACACTAGATGATGCAGCCACTTCATTTGGAGGTTCTGGTTGGGAGAAATCTTGTGATGACTGTGTTTGTGACATATCTATCGCATCTGAATGAGGAGTAACAACATTAGTAGCTGCAGGTGCAGTAGCATCATTAGCAACTACATTAGGATTAGAAACAACATGTTGGGCCAAGGGCCCGTCCTAGAGTTAAGCCTAAATGGCTTAGGGACTTCATTCATTAATATATCTTGAGTTTTGAATTATGGCCCCCAAAGTCGAGATTTTGGCCCCCATTTCACTTTTTCATGGACAAAAATGTCCCTCCTCATGTTATTTTTTCTGTCTCCCAGATCACGGAATTATTCCGTCTCCTTCATCACGGAATTATTCTGTCTCCTTCATCACTGAATTTTTCCGTCTTCGCATAGACGGAAGTTATATATATTCCACCATTGAAGCTGCTTCGATCTTTGCAGATCCAGAAGGGTAAAGGCTCGATCTTGAGCTTCAGTCGTAACAGACCTGGGATCGCTCCTTCTTTTAGAATCAATTCACGGTATTTGTCACGGCAGCTAAGGCATAATGATAGCAAAGTGCCAACAGCATGCTCGAGTAGTTATGTAGCTTTTTAAGAAGGAAACAACACTAGCATCAAGAAGTTTACTGGAATTGGAAAGATTATGGAGGACTGTAACAACATCAACTTTGCCTTGAACACTTCCATAGTTATATATATTCCACCATTAAAGGTGTACACGGAAAAATTCCGTGATGAAGGATACGGAAAAATTCCGTTTTCTGGGAAACGGAAAAATTCCATCTATTGGGAGACGGAAAAAATAACATGGGGAAGGGCATTTTTATCCATGAAAAAGTGAAATGGGGGTAAAAATCTCAACTTTGGGGACCATAATTCAAAACTCATATATCTGAGACTGATGTTATTTTCTTTTAAGTTGTTGTTGGGCCCGGCCCTCTTTAATTTCAGTATCTTGTATTTGGGATTTTTCCCTATATTAGGATGCAGCGTGGCTGCCGTAAGTAAGAAAGTAGTGTTTGTTTAATTTTTCCTTCTCTGTTCTCTCTTGACTCCCTTCCTTCTTCCCTTCAACCCTAGATCTGCCTAACACAACATCTGCCTCTTGTGCAAAAACGATGTGGTTTAATGCCCCCAAACAACCACATCATCGTTATGGTTAACGTATGTTGATGGAGGTTAGGGGCAGGGACTAAAGCGAATGACTTTTTACAAAGTTTGGGACCCAAAAGCAATTTTGTTAATTTCAGGGACTAAAGTGAATGACTTTTTACAAAGTCAGGGACCTAAAAGCAATTTTGCTAATTTGAGAGACTAAAGTGTATGACTTTTTACAAAGTCAGGGACCTAAAAGCAATTTTGTTAATTTCAGGAACTAGAGTGAAAGTGCTGTGTAAATTCAGGAACTAAAGTGACAGTTTAGTCTATCATATTCATATATGCCAAATTCTAAATTGCACCTTTCTATACATGCTATGCAATGCGTGTGTTTGATATAGTTGGTAAAATGAGATTATGATTAATTTTTTTATTATAATATGGTAAGATTATAATCTTTAAAAATTATAATATGTTTATATTTGAGTATTTTAGTTGAGCTAATATGTTTTGTTTGAATAATGTAAAGAAGATTAATTTTATTGAGTAAATTATAAGTAAGGGTATTGTGAGAACCTACAATCGATGGGTGAAACAACTAGGAAACACTAGGAGAACACCTAGAAGGGGGGTTGAATAGGTGTTTAAGAAACCTTGAAAGATTTTCGAAAGAAACAAATCAAAACGATTAAAACAAATGATTTTCTTGAAAATTCTTTAGCCTTAATCGATTAATGACATGAACTAATCGATTAATGCCTCTGTACATTGAAAAAATCACTTTTCAATAAAATACGAAAATCAATCAATTCACAAGTATAACCAGAGATTCAGCGGAAACAATTAACACCTATATTCTTATTGATTACCTAGGTTATGAAAATGATTTTCCCCAAATCAATTTTGCACAATTAAGATTCAATTCAATCAATTATGAAAAATCACTTTTTCTAGGTTTTCAATCAAGAACACAATTAATAACAAGAATGTAAAGAGTAGAGAGTTTAGAGATACGACACAGTGATTTATCCTGGTTCACTTTCATCCACTTGAAAGCTACTTCAGTCCCCTCTTCAACCAAGAGAGATTCTTCACTATGAGGAATTAGAATTTCTCAAATTACAAGTAAATGCCTCACAAGACTCCCTTCTTGCTAGCCTACAAGAGATACCACACCCTTGCCTTGTAACCCTATTGATATCTAATCTAACCTCTTCTCTTGCTTGTCGATACCCCACAACAAGACTTCCAATGCTTGCTTTACTACAAGACTTACAATTGCTTGTTAACACAACAAGGCTTCCAAGTGCTTGATGAAATGCCTCACCAAGGCTTCCAAATAACTTTGCTTGATTTACAAAACCAAGACTTCCAATTGTTGTAGATAGCTTGCCTCTTGCAAAGATTACAACTCAAATGGAAACAAAATAACAATCCTATGAATCTCTTTCAAAAGCTATGAAAATATCAACATGAGATATTCAAGGTTCTTGATCAAAGAATGTAAAAGTTAAAGCTTTGATCTTGAGAAAATGAGAGAGAATAGAGTGGCTTGATTCTTTGTAAAATGAATATCAAAATGATGGAATATGATTACAAAGGTTAGAAATAGGTTTATATAGAATACCCAAAAGTTAGGAATGGTTAGAAGTGCTTTTGAGAAGTGAAAAACTCATTTAAAAACAGTTACAGCTCGTGTTAATCGAGTAACAAAGTCACTACTCGAGTAATCAGTGTAAAACTTGTTCACTACTCGAGTTTTTAAGTTTTTACTGGAGTATTTACGCAAGGCTTCAAAATTCTACTCGAGTAATCAGCCCCTTAATCGAGTATTTGCGCAAGACATGAAAATTCTACTCGAGTAATCAAGTGGCTAATCGAGTAGTCAGTTCAAAAAAACACTTAAAACTTGTTTTCTCAAAAACTAAACCTTTTCTTTCAAACCTTTAAGCCACCTATTGATTTTAGGCAAAGTGAATACTCAAAATATGATAAAATCATGCAATCAAAAGAGATTCACTACCCTCTAAGAACTCTACCCAAACTCATAAACTAAAAGACTTGTGAGGCAAAAAATAAAACATTAAAACATAAACTACCAAACTAAGTCTTCATGAGTTGGCTCTCTCTTCATAACTTGATGTTTGTTGTTGCTTGTTGAGCTTGATCTTGATCAACACATTTGTAGCTTGTTCAAAACCTTTTGGCATTTATCAAAACATTCTTCATGGATCTTACAATCTCCCCCTTTTTGAAAATGACAAACATGTTTTGAAAGTATGAAGTTGTTGATGCTTGAACCATTTTATCACTTGGTGAGACTCTTGCTCCCCCTCAATTAATGCTTTTGACATTTGAAATCTAATTGAGATAAAAGCTTGATTCTCCCCATATCTCCAACAACTTTACTCAACCTACATAAAAAAAAACAACAAACAACCTTTCTCCAAACAAATATACCATTTTTCACAAAATGATCAAAACATAATATTTCTCCCCTTCTTCAAATCTTTCAAATCTCCCCTTTTTCAAAACATCATATTTCTCCCCCTTTGGCATTATCAAAAAGAAATATATACCAATTGAAAAATAAGATCTAAGCCAAAATAGAGAGACTAATAAGATATAACAACCAAAGCATGATAATCATCTAATTATTACTCAATGATATCAATTATAACAAATTGTATACCAATAACATGATATCAATTGTAAAACAATTGTAAGAATTTGATACCAATAGTATTTTCTCAAAAGTATAAACAATATCACATTATAAGAAATAATACCAATTGAGAGAACTATGAGCAATATCCAACAATATCAAATTGAAAATATCAATTGTATAATATCGAATGTTACCAATTTGTAGGATTTTCTCCTTAATACCAATTGAAGAAGCAAATGAATGAATATCACATGAAAGTCCTTTTGCTCTTCAATCATACCTACAAAAATAATCATGCTTTGCCTTTTGGTATCCAAATGGTTTTGGATCCATTTTTGTTAGTGTAGGGACTCTCACCCTTTTTCACCCAAACAAAATCTCCTTTAGGTATACCATGCACTTTAATATAACATACATTTGAAGTATGTCCATGAGTACCACAATAGAAACATGTTGGTGCATTTGAAAAATCAACTTTAGAAAAATCAACAACATTTCTATGAGACTTACTCTTAGCATTAGTATAACCCAAACCAAACTTGTTTGAATTTTCTCTTTGAAAATTTAACAATGTGCGCAATCTAATGTCACCATTTGTGAAACTTGCAAGCTTATTTTTCAAAATAGCATTTTCATCTTTAAGAAACTTGCAATTCTCACAATCAACCACAATATTCAATCTACTAGCACAATCACAAGAAGAACTAGCATATATAAGATCAAGAGTTTCATTTTCAAGATTAAGCTCATCAACTTGTTTTTGAAGTTCTAAAATCTCTTGTTGATGTTTCAAAATGAGCTTCTTCCTTTCAATGTTTTTCAAAGCTAGTTTCTTAAATTGTTCATGCATTTCTTCATAAGCATTATATAACATTTCATATTTGGAAGAAATTTCGGATTTAGTAAGACTTACATCGCTTTCGTCGCTTTGTTCACTTGATTCATCATTTGAACTTTGTTCTTCATCATCTACTAGAGTTATCAAGTTGAGACAAGCGGCATCTTCATCATCCGAAGAACTATTTGATTGGCTTTTCTTATCTTCTTCATCATCACTATTCCAAACTATGTATGCCCTTTTAGTTTTTGCATTTTTCTTCTCTTTCTCCTTCTTCTTGAGATACTTAGAGCATGAGTACTTAAGATGACCGGGTTTTCCACATTCATGGCAAACTATACCTTCTTTTGAAGTCTTTGTCTTGTAGTGTGGGGAATTCTTCTCTTTACTTTTGTCTTTGTTCAACCTTCCTTTTCTCCTTAGAATCTTATTGAACTTTCTTAGTAGAAGCTTCATTTCCTCTTCATCAATGTCCGAATCGGTATCTTCATTATCATCATTATCATCATCATCGGAACTCTCTTCCTTTTTATATGACCTTTTATCTTTAAGAGCAATTCCTTTTCTTTCTTTGTTCTTGTCCGATTCTTCATGCAAATGCAAACGTTCAAGATCCATTTCATGTTCTTGTCGCTTTCCGAAAAGTGTTGCTAAGTCCATGGTGTCCAATTCCTTTGATTCAACTATTGCGGTAACCTTGGGTTGCCATTCCCTACTTAGACATCTTAAAACTTTGTTAACAAGTTCACAATTCAAGAAAGTTTTACCAAGAGCAATGAGATGATTAACAATATGAGTAAAATGTTTTTGCATAAAACATATAGATTCATTAGGCAACATACGAAACAATTCATATTCATGCATCAAAGAATTTAATCTAACACGCCTAACTTCACTAGTGCCTTCATGTGTGACTTGCAAGGTGTCCCACATTTCTTTGGCATCTTTACATTGGGAGACTCTAAAGAACTCATCATAAGATAAAGCGGAGGTGATGATATTCTTAGCTTTTAAATCATATTGAATTTTCCTCTTATCATCATCGGTCCACTTATCTTTGGGAGTAAGTGTAAGCACACCTTCTACATCTTTTGAGGGAATATAAGGACCATTTACAATGGCTTCCCAAATGTTCACATCTATGGCTTCTATAAAGATTCTCATCCTAATTTTCCAATAACCATAACCCTCTCCACCAAACATAGGAGGGCGATTTATTGAAGCACCTTCAGCACCAAAAGGATTCGTAGAACCCATTGTAGTTTCCTCAAGGATCTTAACGAAAAATCTCTATGCTCGTGTCTTTCGACCGAGCTCTGATACCAATTGTGAGAACCTACAATCGGTGGGTGAAACAACTAGGAAACACTAGGAGAACACCTAGAAGGGGGGGTTGAATAGGTGTTTAAGAAACCTTGAAAGATTTTCGAAAGAAACAAATCAAAACGATTAAAACAAATGATTTTCTTGAAAATTCTTTAGCCTTAATCGATTAATGACATGAACTAATCGATTAATGCCTCTGTACATTGAAAAAATCACTTTTCAATAAAATACGAAAATCAATCAATTCACAAGTATAACCAGAGATTCAGCGGAAACAATTAACACCTATATTCTTATTGATTACCTAGGTTATGAAAATGATTTTCCCCAAATCAATTTTGCACAATTAAGATTCAATTCAATCAATTATGAAAAATCACTTTTTCTAGGTTTTCAATCAAGAACACAATTAATAACAAGAATGTAAAGAGTAGAGAGTTTAGAGATACGACACAGTGATTTATCCTGGTTCACTTTCATCCACTTGAAAGCTACTCCAGTCCCCTCTTCAACCAAGAGAGATTCTTCACTATGAGGAATTAGAATTTCTCAAATTACAAGTAAATGCCTCACAAGACTCCCTTCTTGCTAGCCTACAAGAGATACCACACCCTTGCCTTGTAACCCTATTGATATCTAATCTAACCTCTTCTCTTGCTTGCCGATACCCCACAACAAGACTTCCAATGCTTGCTTTACTACAAGACTTCCAATTGCTTGTTAACACAACAAGGCTTCCAAGTGCTTGATGAAATGCCTCACCAAGGCTTCCAAATAACTTTGCTTGATTTACAAAACCAAGACTTCCAATTGTTGTAGATAGCTTGCCTCTTGCAAAGATTACAACTCAAATGAAAACAAAATAACAATCCTATGAATCTCTTTCAAAAGCTATGAAAATATGAACATGAGAGATTCAAGGTTCTTGATCAAAGAATGTAAAAGTTAAAGCTTTGATCTTGAGAAAATGAGAGAGAATAGAGTGGCTTGATTCTTTGTAAAATGAATATCAAAATGATGGAATATGATTACAAAGGTTAGAAATAGGTTTATATAGAATACCCAAAAGTTAGGAATGGTTAGAAGTGCTTTTGAGAAGTGAAAAACTCATTTAAAAACAGTTACAGCTCGTGTTAATCGAGTAACAAAGTCACTACTCGAGTAATCAGTGTAAAACTTGTTCACTACTCGAGTTTTTAAGTTTTTACTCGAGTATTTACGCAAGGCTTCAAAATTCTACTCGAGTAATCAGCCCCTTAATCGAGTATTTGCGCAAGACATGAAAATTCTACTCGAGTAATCAAGTGGCTAATCGAGTAGTCAGTTCAAAAAAACACTTAAAACTTGTTTTCTCAAAAACTAAACCTTTTCTTTCAAACCTTTAAGCCACCTATTGATTTTAGGCAAAGTGAATACTCAAAATATGATAAAATCATGCAATCAAAAGAGATTCACTACCCTCTAAGAACTCTACCCAAACTCATAAACTAAAAGACTTGTGAGGCAAAAAATAAAACATTGAAACATAAACTACCAAACTAAGTCTTCATGAGTTGGCTCTCTCTTCATAACTTGATGTTTGTTGTTGCTTGTTGAGCTTGATCTTGATCAACACATTTGTAGCTTGTTCAAAACCTTTTGGCATTTATCAAAACATTCTTCATGGATCTTACAGGTATGACGTGACAAGTACGTAGTTAATGTATTGAAGTGATAAGGGTAGAATAGGAAAATTGCATGAGTCTAAAAAAAATTTCTTTCAAAAAGTAATCTCTAGCTACCAGGAAAGAACTTATAAATTTTGATTATTTTATCAAGAATATAAGCTAGATTATAATATGTACTGTATACAAATATAACAATACTATGATTATATTTTAAAAATAAGCAAAAAAAATCTTCATCCTATCCAATTAATTTTATTTTTATTTTAAAAATATTAAGAAAATATTAATATTTGTTAAAATAATAATTAATATTATCAAAAATTGAAAATATACTTACATTAACAAAAATTCAAATACAGGAAAGAGCATAAACAAACGTTGGTTTATTAAAGGCTTAAATATGAAAATAGTCTCTATAAATATTGGGTTCTTTGAAATTAATCCCCACTTAACGGCTTAATGGATTGTTTCCATATGAAATAGACTCTAATTGATAATTCATAGTCCGGGAACCTAAACAAGATTGGAAGTAAGTCATTGTCATATCACATTATTATTAGATTAGTAATTGAACAACAATAAGTCAACATACAATCACAAGAAACAAATCACAATGCTCATGATGCATGAGAAAGTGTCTTAACTGACATAATAATTATCTAGTCGATCTGTATGCATGTCTAACTAATTCTCTTTCACCAAATGATTCATACGTATGACCTTTACACTTTACAAATATCCTATTTGTACAAGGGCATCAACGTGCTCTTGGCTATGACGCTTACAAATACAGTCTTTCATACCTGCAACTAATCTCATCCCACGAGACACGTCATACCGAGATATCAATATAGATATACTGCTTACAGTTACATTCCTTTGTATCTGCAATAGGTCTCATCCCACGAGACACATTGTACAGGATATATGGATATATAGCCTCTTACCTGCAAGAGCCCTCTTCCCACAAATCACAGTATAACTGCGAATAATAATCATTCTTGTGTACACCCCTTGCAAACATTATGTATTAAAATCAATCTCATTCGGTCATATCATGTGAATTCTTTCACTCTTGGCACTTAAGCCATGTCATGCATGGTTCATCTATTAAACTTTACCATTACTTCATTCTTTACTTTCCATTGTATTCCTTACATAATATTAGAACTTGATAATGTATAAACACATCATGAGTAAGTTATAGGTACTTTAGTTAGACTTGAAATTCCAATAATTGCTTTTTTAACATTATTAAACTTTATTCTTTTACTTGTTCTTGGATATTAACTATTACTTTCAACAAATCAATATAATAATAAAAAGGACCGGTAATCGGTTATCCTCTAATGATAACCGATTACTTGTCTAATAAATCTTTGATAATATCCAAGTATTAGTCCCGATAACTGGTTACCCTTCTCTTATAATCGATTATCATAAGTGTATTCTGTGGGTTTCTAAACACGATAATCGGTTAACCATGAGGATAATCGGTTATCCTATCTAAAATCTTTGAGGATAACTTCATTCACTTTGGAATTTGAAAGCTAACTTACTCCTAGCTTACCCAAGCCTTCATACCTTTCATAACATGTTATTCAATATATAATTATAGATTTTAAGCAAAACTTAGATAGTGATCTTCAATCCATACTTATTATACACATAACAATAATCACATCACTTTAACAAGTTACCACATAAATATCAACAACACTTCTATTCATCTCATATTCATGAATCAATAATCAACCTTAAATCATATAATTCAATATACATAACATTAATAACAAATCCAAAATCTAAGCAAACCATAGTCATTGATTATCTTGACCTCCAACTCAAGTAATCTTGTCATCACATACAAAGCAATTCCCACAAGCTCATGGTAGCTTGCACTACGCTTGATAGCCATCAATTACCATCCTAATGATATGATTAACTTCTCTCATACCTGATATGAAGTGAGCGAAATAGTAAGATATTGCAATTTAGAATTTAGACTGAAACAATGCTGGAACATTAGCAATCACAGCAAGAACGCTTCAGAGCATGATTGAGTTCTACACCTCTTTAACCCGAGAGTTCAGCATCATTTTATAACAAACATATCAAGGATTATTCAGGATCAATTATAGGTTATATGAACTTATTAAGGGTACTGAAACATAGAAGTTGATATATGGTTTGGCTTATCAAAAATCAGCAACAACCTAAAGCAGAATCAAGATAGCCATGGATTCCAGAAATAGGAACTAATTTCTAGCTTCTTTGACACACGATTATTTCATGATTTTGCAAGGAAAGCACAGGGAATTGATTAGAATCAGTTATATTTTGTGAACTCAGAGAATAGGACTAGAAAGTAGGACTCAAATTGTAGTTCACTTACCACAAGTTGGAAGAAAACTAGTGATGATACAAAAACTGCTCCAATTCTGGATTAATTTCAAAAAAGGATTTCAGCGGAATTTCAGATATGAATCAAGGGGGAAACTTGTGCTACATCTCAAAGTAAGATGCACACACAAATTGAGAATGTTTCTTAGAGATTCTCAACATAAGAGGATGGGAGAAAACTGATGTTTCATAGCCCTATTCATAGATGAGCATTATGGCTTTTTCAAGATGAATAATTGGTGTAGAAATGCCATCAAACCCTTTGATTCAACCAAGGCAAGCAGCTACTCACCAGGTGGCAACATGAGAAAAACACAGGATTTAAGTCACCACCGCCTCATCTCTTCAGAAAATTTTGCAGAGATAACCGATTATTGAAACATAGTAACCGATTATCGAGCCTTAAAAAGTACAGGATTGGAGAAATTGACTAGCGATAACCTGTTACCGAAACCCGTTAACCGATTCTCCAATTCAAAATTCTTAAATATATTTTAATTACAATATTATACTTCAAAATTATAATTCTCCAATCACAAATAAATATTTGTGTTTATTATTTGGAAATAAAATATTGTGATTCAAGAATATACATTTATTTTCTAAAAATGAAAAATCTGTGGAATGTTAAAAAAAATCCATGTTAATAAATTTCCGACTAATGGCTTAAGAATAATAACTTGGAAATATTTCTTCAAATTTGTTTTTGTATTTCAAAATTAAAATGTGATTATCCATTTAGCAAAACTCATTATATGAGTAAACAATAAAATTAATCTACTAGACAAAAGTTATCCGGTCCAACATTCATATAGGTAACTTTTGAAAACAGCTAGGAAAAAAAACACTATACCATTAACACAGAAATTAGAATTTCGAATGCCGAAGAATAATAAGAAGTTATGAACCCATAAGTTCAAGTAGTATAAAAATAAGCTAAATCACTCATTTGATTTTTTACTTTATTTTTTGTTATCAAATTGGTTTTTTGTAAATTTTTTTTTATAATATTGGTCTCTCATATTTCTTTTCCCTTTCAATTTAGTCCCTGAGTCACTATTCATCCTACGAATACTAATTTGATACACATACGTGTCATTTCTCTCTTCAACCTTGCAAATGTTCACCAATAAGATATTGACACGTAAGATGAATAGTGACTAGGGAAGCAATTTGATAGCGAAAAAAACGCGAGAGATCAATATGATATAAAAAAACCACGAGGGACCAATTTGATAATAAAAAATAAGGTAAATGACCAAATGAACAGTTTAGCCTATAAAAAGATCCCTCTCCCATATCTCAAAAAGCTACTCCCTCCTATCCAAAAATCTTGATCGTATGGAAGATACACAAGTTTTAAGAAATGGTTAAATGATGTAAGCATGGAGTCAAACTCGTGAGTTAACTAGTAAACTCGTAAATTCATACGAGTTTACTTCATGGAATCGAGTTAACTCGGTTCAAAACTCGGAGATGAGTAAACTTGGGTAGACTCGGTCAAACTCGGTCAAACTCGCAAGTCAATAAAAAATGGCCCAAAAATAGAAGCCCAACACGACGGTGCTATTTTTGGGCATTGTCAACTGCATTTTGGAAGGATCAGCTGCGTTTTGGCATGATCAAAAATAGAAACCCTTATCTTTCTCTATTGCTCTCCATATTTGCTACTCAGGCTTGGTGAAACCCTTCTCGATCTCCGACTTCTCTCCTTCTCTGCTGCTCTGGCTTCTCTGCTGCTCTCTCTGCCTCTCTAACCTCTCAATCTTCTCTATCCTCTCTGCCTCTCGATCTTCCCTGCTCTCTCTAGACTTGAAGGATTTGCTTGAATTAACTACTGATGATGGTTCTGATTTGCTTGCATTAACTACTATTGCTAAAATTGGTTTTTCTTTTGGTTCTTCTGATTTGATTGCATTCATATTACCTAATTAACTATTGTAACTGATGCAATTTTCTTATAATTTTATTTGTTGTTACTTGTTATTGTATAATTGTATTGATGCATTTCTATTGTATCCTAATATCATTGATTTGACTTTGATTGATTGCAAATAAATGTTGTCATATATTTATAAACACTTCTTTTTTCATTTTAATAGAGTAAAAATTATGAAATGGAAGGTATGAAAGTTGCTTAGATATTAATTTTTAAATCGGTAAATGGTACGCCCCGCAAACGTACGGGTTATGTCAAGTAGTAGTATAAAAAGATATCGTTTCCACGAGGATTTTGTTTGTTAATTACCGACAAATTACAAGTATAGATTAGCTAAATGAATCTATTAGAGATATAAAAAAATAAAATAAAAGATTGGATTGAGATATAAAATAAAATAAAATAAATCTAAAGATATGAGATAAGATAAGAATTAAATCTTCTAAGGATTAGTTTCACCACATACACTACAAGAAATGTTGCTATTTCCGACGGCCAAAATCCGTCGGTAATGGGCAAAATCCGTCGGAAATTCCACTTTTCCGACGGATTTTCCGACGGACGAAATCCGTCGTTAAAAGTGGCGTTGGAAATTTTTTTTGACAAATTATAAACCGTCGGAAATATCGACGGAAAATCCATCGGAAAAGCCGTCGTAAAAAAATTTTGTGACGGAGAATCCGTCGGAAATATCTGTCAGAAATTTTATTTTGTGACGGAAAATCCGTCAAAAAAATACTTTGTGACGGAAAATCCGTCGGAAAAATCCGCCAGAAATATTATTTTGCGACGAAAAATCCGTCAGAAATAAACAATTTGTGACGAAATTTCTATCAAAAGGAAAGTGATTTACCGACGGATTAGCCGTTAAAAATTTTGTTGCTAATAACAAATACGAATTAATAGCTTTTTCAGTAATTTTCTGACGGAAGATTCCGTCGATAATTTTTTAAAATTTCTTTTTTCTATTTTTTTTATAATACTGTTATTTTCCCTGTTGATAAATAATATTATAATTCCAATAATACTATAACTTTCTTATAATACTGTTTATCTATAAAAGACCGCTCAATAAAATTAAAATATCAATAAAATATAATTTCAAACACATTAAATCCAAATAACACTAAAATAAAAATAATTCATGCAATGCCTCATAATAAACTAATTTTTGACAATACATGGATCCAAAAACTCTAAATCTAGAATTAGTTCCCAACCCCCATCTATTAGCCCCCAAACCCTCATTTTATTAATAATCCCAAAATACCCCCCACATAACTTCCAATCAGTTCTTCCTTGATCAAACCATTCACCAAACCCCAATCCCCCTTCACACCCTTTCCCTGCAACCCCCCTTATCCTTCTACCGTCGCCCACCAAGCGTCCAACACTTGGACCCCCATAGCAACCGCGACGCCCTTCAACCCCACCCATAGCAAGCCCTCCTCACCAGCCGCCACATCCTCATCTGTCGCCATTAACCAACAACCCAGCCACCTCCTTCTTCTCCCTCCCTGCAGCCATCGCCTTATTCCCTCTCAACCGCAACAACCAACCTTCCACCAACCACCGTGCTTCTCCATTCGTTCTTCTCATCCCACCGGTGCCGCCATAGATCAGTCCTGCCCCCAACTGCAACACCAACCCACCATCAGCCGCCCCCTTGCCCAGCCAGCCACACCAAACCCCACCGCCAACCCGACCCAGTTCAACCCCAGCCCTGTTTCGCGGCAGGGTTCAATGAAGATATGGTGGAGATGGTGGTCAAAGAGAGAAAAATGGACGAGAAAGAGAAGATTGTGGTGGAGTGGGGCGCGATGGGGGCAAGGTGGAGGGAGGGAGGGAGCGGGGCTAGAAGGAGAGGGATGTATTGGAGATGAAGAGGCAGTGACGAAGACAAATGGGTGTGTTGGGTGTGAAGAGAAATTTGAAAATGGTGAATGAGTGGAAGAGAAGAGTGTGTGGTAAAAAAAGTAATTAACATTGGAGTTCTCGAATTTGGGGTTTGGGGTTCTGTTGGTGGTTTGGGGAAGAAGAAGAAGGAGTTTGGGGTTTGGTGAAAAAAAATAGAATAAGGGGTATTTTTGTCATTTCTCAATTAAATTGGGGGTTGGGGCTAAAAGTTGGGGTTTGGGAACTAATTCTCATCCTTCTAATAACATTAAAATATAAATCCTAATAATTCTCATCATAACCGTCATCTGTTGTTCCCTATTCATCCTGGGGTACTATCATGATATTGATGTTGGTGGGGTGTATTTTGCTGCATCTCCTCATCCGTGGGTAGCATGTCTTCATCCGTGGGCAACACATCTGGTGGGATGCATTGCAAGAGCCTCGTACATTATGTAAAACGTGAGAAACAATACTCAGGCACCCAAGGTAAATTATTAAGATACCCAAAAGGAAAAGGAAAAATACATTCTAAAAGATTTTTTTTGGATAAGGAAAATTTATTAAGATACCCAAAAGGACCGAGTATAAGCAATACTCAGGCACCCAAGGTAAAAACCAGATACAATAAAACGTGAGAAACAGTTCAGGCTCACTATCCAACAATGCAGTGGAAGTTTATTCTATTCAATTTTAGTTTAAATAAGCAAAAGTCATTCAATTAAATGTAATAGAGAAAAGAGGGAAAAACCTATTAATACAACAAACTCTGCATACCTAAGAGAATCACTAACGAGATCCTTTATTTTATTAAAAGCACCGCAAAGTAACATAATAATTCATAAAAGCATCTAACAAAGCAATGCTAGCAAATAAAAATATACACATGTAAACTTAAAAAACTCCACAACTATAAATGTGCCACAGAGAGCAATCATCATATAGATAAACAAAAAAAAAAAAAATCAACACTGCAACATGTTATTGCCTGATAACTACTAAGCTCAGTTCAAAGTACCAAAATAGGATATCATATTTAATTTGAGATTCCTCACCTCATCATAAAAAGCCAACAATTAATTTCTTTAAAGGAAAATTTGAAACAGGTTACACAAAAGTCTCAACGGCACACAAAGAGAAGGTTAATGGAGCATAGCAATACCAAAGCTACGAAAAAACGATTCCTCGTTTATTCAATTTTTTAACCCATATATCTTGAATTAGTTAATGGAGTAGAGTAATAGTATTGCTAAATGAAGGCCAAGGGATACCAATGAAATACGTAAGAAGCATGGCGACAAAAAAATAACAAAAAAGGATGAACAACAGTTCACCTAAGCAGCAAAAAAAAAAAAAAAAACTCAGTCATAGATAATATTTCTCAAGAGAATCAGACAAAACAAAATGAAAGGGGGAAAACCCTTTTAAAGACTCAAAAATGCCTTTGATTGCCATAGTTGCTACTCAACAGGGGAGGAAATGGGCTTTCGACATGAATCAACCAGCTAGCCAGAAATGCTTTCGTTACAATTGATGGTGTCAGGAATCAACTAGCCAGATGTTAACTTATAAAAATTATACCATATTTACATAGAGTAGCAGGAACATAGAGAGAAAATTAAATTATTCATCAAAAATATTTGTAAAATAAATAATATGTTCTTGTCTAGCCTAGTGGTTCATTGGTGCCTTAAAGTAATTTTTAAAAGATCACTGTTCAAATCCTGTCTACAACATGTTATTTAATTTTTTTTATTTTTAAAATTCTACTAAAGATTTAGAATAATATTTATTAGGGAAATAACTTTCCACGGATAATACCGTTGGTAATATTTTCTAAATTTTTCTATTTTAAAATTTATGCATTATCGACGGAAAAATCCGTCAGAAAATCCGTCGGAAAATAATAAATTTTTTTCCATTTATTTTTCTTTTTAAATAACAAGCTTTCCGACGGATAATTCCATCGGTAATATTTTCTAAATTTTTATATTTTAAAAATTTATGCATTATCGACGGAAAAATCCGTCAGAAAATCGATCGGAAGAGTCCGTCGGAAAATCCATCGAGAAATCCGTTAGAAAATAATAAATTTCTTTTCCATTTATTTTTTTTTAAAATAACAACCTTTCCGACGGATTTTGCGACAGATTTGTCCGTCGAAAAATAAAAAAAACAAAAACGTCGGAAATGAAAATATTGACGTATATTTCCGTCGGAAAAGGCATCAATAGCGACGGAAAAAAATCCGTCGGAAAAAATCCGTCGAAAATCAGGGGTATTTCTTGTAGTGATATGAACATTGACAATCAATTAAAGATATATCTCTTATTAAATTAGATTTACTTTGAAGGTGAATTATCCTAATGTAGAATACTAGTTCCTTTCAGAATCTTAGCACCGTACCTAATGAGGCCTAATTCCTACTTTCGTGGTAATTAGGGTACATTAAATCCATTAAGATCTTTGATAATTCATTGAATCCTCTCAAGGATTAGAACTACTTTCGTGATCTAAAACCTTAAGTTTAATTATGTATTTTCTAACACTAAGGTTCACCTTTCGGTTCTTCCCTTACTATCTGAGATCATGCAATAGTGGGATCCAACACAATCACAAGCATTAAGAACACCATAATTAAATCTAAAATAAATAAATATTATTAAGAGAAAATAATCAAATCATCATGTAAATGCCTCCATGGGCTAATCCTAATCCTTAGAAACGGAAAATTACTCAATCATATACATAATACCAACCAAAAAAATAGGAATAAGGGATAAAAGGTAGAAATAACCAAAAGATGAAAAATGAGGAATTTCTTCTGTCTTCAAACGTCTTCTAGTTCTTCATGGAGAGAGTTGTGCAACCTTGAATCCTTATTTTCTAATTTGTTCCTGGCTATGATAGAGAAATAATTCTAATTCTAATTTTAATCCTACTACTACTAATAAAATTCTACTACTACATGTTATGACTAATGTTCCTTTACAGGGTTTCTATCTTCCTCCTTTTATAGATTTTCCTTTCTCCAAGTGTTGGTCCCAAATAGCAAAATAAATCCATAAGCAATCTCCTTCCTCTCACATGCCTCTATCTCTATCTTTTTCTAGATTTCTGCTCACAATATCTCTTAGCATATCTTCTTTGATTTATTTCTTTATTTTTCAATGCTCCAAGCCTGAAAATAAGCAATCTACACATTAAAAGCACAAGATACCTTTCCAAGTGAAATATGAATTAAATGCATGCTAAATTAGAATAAAATGCATGAATATTTATTAAAATAAATACAAACTAATAAGGAAATAATATGTATGCTACGCACACATCAGTAAACTCATACGAGTTTACCTCGGCTCCACGAGTTTAGGTGAACTCGCGAGTTTAACAACCTTGGATGTAAGAATTTAGGGTAACTTAACTAAGAGAAGCTTCCAAAGAGAATCACTCTCTCAAATGGCACAAGGCCAAAGCCCTCACGGTTTGTACCCAAAACATGCGTTCTTTGACACAAAAACAACACTAAGCAGCCACAAATTTGAACCACGGTTTTACAAGGATCACCCAAATAGCCACGGTTCTTAAATCGTCTCAAAAAAAACAAGACACTCTAAACAAAAATTAGGGATAAAAAAAATCAAACAGCAACGAATTTTTACTTTGAATATAACACATCAAAATGAAAATGGCTACGGTTTGGAATTGCCTCCAACTGGACAACACAAAACGACTCAACATGATTCATACTAGAATCAAACCCAAAAATGACAATTTTTTTTTATTTTTCAAGACTCAAAAGAAAAATACCTTAGAAGAAATTCTGAATCTTGAAACCACTTGATGAGTGGTTAATGGCTTTGTTCATACCAAGTTGATATTCAAATTGATACCACTTTGATATGCACTTCCTTGTTAATGCTTAGACGTTCTCTCTTGATTTCTCTATGGAGAAAAGTCTAGCTTTGATACAAAATTGATGTGCCCAAGGAATTGGATGTATGTTTATATTGCTCGTATCAACCAAGTTGATACGCCCAGGAAATGAGACCATGGATTCCAATTCTTTTCTCCAAGTAAAGATCAAATGATCTTAGATTCAAACTCTAAAAGACATCCTAAACTTAAGACTCGAGTCAAAAATTCAAGCCTTTGAACAAAACTCTACTTGAGTTGCACAAAAACTCAAGACTTCAAAGAAGAAAAACCAAAAGAAAAGACACTCTCAACATCCAAGGATGATCACGTTTTGATCAACCAAGACATAAACAAGACTCAACTCTTTTTGTATTTTGCAAGTTGAACACTCATATGTTCTTGGACTCAAAAACAAAAAAGAAGAAAGACACAAAAAGGATAGGAAGATGGCATCCCTCCTAGGAAGAAGAAAACCATCTTGCTTCACATAGCATCACACCATGGAAGACTTAGTCTTGGATCAATCACTGATCCATCAAGAGAATCACTCCCTTGAGAAGAAGAAAGGCATCACGCCTAAAATGCACAAGGCACTCACGATTTCACACAAAGGCCAAAAGCTTCCTTTATTCATGCAAATGATTACAATATATATAGAGTTACAAAGGGGATCATGGCTGCCAAGACCTATTACACGTGGGAACTAAGAAGGCTATCCATGATGAGCAAATAAATTACTAACTAATGAGAGTTAATTCCCATGAGTTAATACCAATTGATGATGAGATTGTAACTTCCTTGTCTTGGTTTAAAGCTTGGCTGCACACATTGATGATCTCATTGAATTTGGAATTCAAATTGTAACTCCCTCCTTGTGTTGATTGCTTGGTCGTGCACTTTGTTGGCCCAATTGATAGTGTGATCAATTTTTGAAACCTTCTTATTCATGGCCAATGATTGTCTCTTTGAATATGACATTCAATTCGTAACTTCCATATGATGATGATGAGAAAAAAAATTAGACGTGTATAATTGGAACCACTACTCCCCCTCCCCCCACTTGCTTTCTGGATTTGTCCCTATTGGCACCTATATAAGACACAAGTGTCTTAAGATGAGAGTATAAGACTTAAAATAAGTTGAGTTATAAAGACGAGAAATTGATTACAAATTCTAATGCAAAAATGACATAGTTTTTGTATGCTTCATATCCAAAGTATATCGATATACTCGTTACAAATACCCGAAAGTACCTTACATATAACAGTACCTAATATATATCTGGTATGGATGCATCACCAATTTTAGAGTATCCATTTTTCAAAGTCAGCAAGTCATATTTTATTTGGACTTAATTATGTCACAAGTCCCTGAAATTTTGGGTACTTTTGGTAGATATTTTTATTCTTTTTTTTTCAATGTCCGATATTAACTTAAGCCTATTATCTTGCAGATATAGATATACATTGAATTATTCCTTTATTATTCTCTTGTTGATCATTATTTGGTTAGCATAGGATAAGTAGATTGTTCTTATCTGTTAGTTCCACTATTCTATGATTTCTTTGTTACCAAGCTGTGACACCCTTTCCTTTTACAAACAATAAAATATTATTTATGGACATTAATAGTTTGGATAAATTAACTTTTAAATTAAATCATGAAACAATTTAATGAATTCGGCTCCGTACGCTTAACCAATGGAATATTTAAACAATTAACAATTTGCAAGACAACTAATATTTGTTAATTAAAAATTATTTTAGACTTCCATAATTATAAATATAGCGTTGCCTTGTTGTTCGCATAAAATTATTTTCCACATAATAATGGTCGCCGAATTCTCTTTTAACAAAATCAAAGTGCGCGGAAAGATAGTAGTACTCAAGGATCCATGTTGTAATAAACATCATATATATATATATATATATATATATATATATATATATATCATCATCATCATCATAGAAAGGGATCCATAAGTACAGAAGTCAACAACGTACAAGTAGTCATGTCCATAAACTGAAAATACATATAAAAGACTGAAAATAAGACCTAAACACTCAAACACTCAAAAATATGTACAATATATCACAACTCAAAAATAAGGAGTGTCTGAAAGCAGGTCAACTGGTCCTCCGCGCATCTATCTGGTTCACTGCAGCAGCAAAGTTGGTCTAGGATCCCAACTATACTATGCATGTCCTAGGAACCACTGGGTCCTCCTCGAGGTCTGGGAACCGGCTCGACTGGTACTCCCTCCTCCTCGCTCTCCCCCTCCTCGGGATCCTCCTCTATCCCGTCCGATTGAGTGGCAGACCTGTCAGTAGGTCCAAAAGTAGTAGCTGGTGTAGTCCCACCAGCTCCAGTCGGATAGGATGAAGGAACATCCTCATCGGTGAAAACTCTGTAGGCAGAGGGATGAGAACGAGTAGCAGGACGAAAACGAAAACTATGAAACCTACGTACAGGTCGAGCTGGCGGTGGTGGTCCTCTATAAACGTAAAAAGCAGGGATGCGCATAGTATATATAATAGGTATCCTAAACCTACGAGGGCGCACCCGAACGAGGGGGTTAGGGTGGAAGAGTGTGAACTCCACCTCACCCTCAAATGTCGCTCGGTGCTCCTCATACGTCCATATCCCGCTAGGGATGGGCCTGATCTCTATGCATGCTAGGTAACGTGCCATCACCTATCAAGGGCACAGGGGTAAGCATATACAAACACATAATCAAATAAGGACGAGCAATAAATATGCAAAGTGAGCAGTTAACACTTTATAATCATATCAAATTTAATCACATAAATAAATCAATGATGATATGATGCATGTTATCTCACTCTACTAAAATTCTCCAACTAATCTCTCAAATGGACGTCCTTCCATAACTTCATTGTATTCCCATAATACAAAATAATACGTTATCAAACGTATGGTGTACTTGCTCGAAGTGATAAACAACGTCACTTATCTAGTGATCGTCACGTCGCCAAAACGTAAAACTATCACTGTATTACATAGTCATCCAGACATAAGACCCACAACGTCAACCTTGAAGTGGGGTCGAGCAAGCAGTAACTTTTGGCACTCCCAGAGACCCTCCTCATGTTCCAAAAATACGTTATTAAACGTATGGCGTACTTGCTTGAAAGTGATAAACAACGTCACTCTATCTAGTGAACGTCACGTCACCAAAACGTAAAACTATCACTGTATTACATAGTCATCCAGACATAAGACCCACAACGTCAACCTTGAAGTGGGGTCAAGCAAGCAGTAATCCTTGAACATGACAAAAATAACGACGTATCCCCAACACCATGCATGAATGCATTAACATATTCCATTTAAGATTAAATCCTCTTTAATCTTAATGTATATCCAACATGGAATAATTTATTCACAGATATTCAAAGTAATTGATGTAATCTTATAATCTCATTAATTTCTTGGGACATGATTAATCAACTTAAAAATTAATAATTTGGGTTAAAATAACTGGGTTAGTTTTTTTTTAAAAAAAAATGAAATTTAAGTGTTCTGACTAAAAATACTCGAGTATCTTATCAAAAGACTCGAGTCGTTCATACGTTTTCTGAAAAGTACAGTTTCAGGTTTTCCAGAAATACTCGAGTAGTTCATGAATTACTCGAGTAGTTCATCATTCCAGAATACTCGAGTAGTTCATGCAAGACTCGAGTAGTTCATCACAATTTCAAATTGGTGCGTCAGACAATACTCTAGCCTCAGCTCAAACACTCGAGTACTGGTGCTGCCAGACACACTGGTGCACCACGAAATACTCGAGTATCAAGCCAAAGACTCGAGTATTCCATGACAGAATAGCACTGAAACTGAGTTTTCACATACCAAATTCAATTCTAACCAATTTTAACCAAAATCAACATTCAACAGAGTTAAGTTTAAGTGTATTAAACATGTTCCAACACAGAAATTACATCAAATTACACTGAATCAAAATTGAGCATTCATTATGTATAAAAATCATATTTCAACAACTCAACATGTCAATTTCAATTCTGAGCATCTTTAACACGAAAAGAACTTGCATTTAGCTTGCATGCAACATATCAAACATGCTCCAACAAGTTTCAACACCCAGAATGGCCTCCAAGCCAATATCCTATTTCAAACTATACCCTTTAAGCCTCATTGTGGCTTCCTACACAAATTCATGAAATCAATCCTTATTCTAGTGAATGTATAGCTTCCCACTTACCTCAAAATCGTGTGAGAACTGAAATTGGACAGAAAAACGACCTCCAAGCTAGTTTCCCCAAAAATCATATGACAACAACAGTTTTGAATGAGGTCATAAAACCAGGGATTTTAATTGTGAAATCATGCAAAACAATTGGGGAAAATGATTAGAAATCGTTCTCTGCAACATGCATAAGAGAATGGAATGAAATTGAAGTCTCAAAAGTTCAAGAGCTTACCAAAATCGATGGTCCAAGTAAGCTCCAGGAACTGAAACCAGCTTCAACTCCTTCCCTTCTCAGATTCGATTCTCACTCTATGCTTGATTCTAGCTAACCAACTTAGTGTTTTTACGAAGCCCTGGATGTGAGCTTCGTAACAGTATATCACACTCATCCTAACTTTTGAAATCAAAGGAGAATCGTGGGAGATAAAATTGGAACCCTAAACTCACGAATTCATCAACAAAAAGCTTGAATTCGTGGTTGATAAGTTTAAATAGCCAATTCTCAGCTACGTGTAGATCGCCACGATGCCCTTTGCATTGTCCCTGAGCTGATTGCATGTCAAGCTCGGGGATTAACGAGTTGATGACTCATCAAACGCACTATCTTCACCAGCTCCACCAAGAATACTCGAGTATCGAACGAAATACTCGAGTATTTCGACTAAAATTTGAAAAATGATTATTTTATTCTTTCTTCCCTCCAAAATCTTTCTAATATTGCACTTAGGTCCTACAGCAAGGACTAATATGCAAAAATCTAATTTTTGCATAGAAAATAATTTACAATTGTTTTCCACCTATTTGCAATAATTAAATATCTAATTTAATAAGGAATTCATAATAAAGATTAATTATAAATAGAATTTATAATTAACTTTTATTAATCCAAGATTAAAATTTTGGGGTGTTACACAAGCTGTGTATATAAACTATGCTACCACCTCAGTTTCAATCAATGAATAACATTTAATCATTTCACAAATCAATATGTTATCAGACGCAATGAGCTTCATTGCGCAAAAACAACACCGAAACTCAGCAAACATTTCAAACTCAAATTCTAAGCTAGTGCTAGTTCTATAGCGGAAGAATCAGAGTCTTCTTGCAATGATGAATCGCATAACCCTTCTAGTCCTTTCTATTTGCATCCTGGTGAAAATCCAGGTGCACTCCTTGTTTCACAACAATTGACAGGCCAAAACTATCATACTTGGAGCAAGTCGATGAAGAGAGCATTGCTCTCCAAGAACAAATACAAGTTTGTTGATAATTCTATCACTGCAAACAATTGCAGTGAGCAACTATTTGATGCATGGGAAAGGTGCAACACAATGGTTGTCTCTAGGATCACTCGCACCTTGAATCAACAGATTGCCCAAAGTGTGGTGTACATTGACTCGACCCAGGAATTGTGGGAGGATTTAAAAGATCGCTTCTCAAAATTAAGGAGATCATTTTCGAATGTCTGACTTGCTGCAAGAACTACACTCTATCAAACAAGGTGATTGCACTGTATCTACCTATTTCACTGAAATGAAAATACTATGGGAAGAACTAGAATCATTGAGATCACTCCCTCACTGTATATGTGGTGCTAAATGCACTTGTGATCTGTTGAAAACAATCAAGCAAAACAGGGAAAATGAATATGTGATCCGCTTCTTAAAGGGCCAATCATCAACAAGGTTTTCTCCTTGACCTTACAACAGGAAAGAAAATTAGGAGGATCAATTCTAGGAGAGTCAACAATCTTGATGACTAATAATGGAGATCAGACAAAGGCAAAGGGTGCAAATGGTCCACTCAACACCAACAATTCCATAAACCAACAAGGAAACAACACCACAGGGAATTATGGTGCAAACACAAATAGAGGAAAGGCCAAATATGGAAGAGGAAATAGGAAGTATTATGGTAATACTACCAAAGTGTGTAGCTTTTGTGGCAAGGAAGGTCATACAGTGGACATATGCTACTTCAAGCATGGGTTTCCTCCAGATTTTGTGTTCAAAAGCAAGCCTAATGCTACAGCAGTGAACAACACCATCAGAGAAGATGAAGGAAATATGAATCCAACAGAACCAACACCACAATTGCATTTCAGTCCAGACCAATATCAGCTGCTGCAATCATTGCTTGATAAACATAATGCTGGAAATACTTCTCATTCAATGAACCAAGTAAGCAATGAGGTTTCACAAGCAATCACAGGTAATCCTTCCTGGATTTTAGATACTGGAGCTACTGATCATGCTACTTTTTATCTCAACAATTTTGTTTCCTATAAGACCATTAGACCAATTACAGTGAAATTGCCAAATGGAAATTCTGTCAAAGAACATACCTCTAGCACTATCCTATTCTGATCCAACTTTTATCTGCATAATGTGTTATATTTGCCTTAATTTAAACATAATCTAATTTCTATTCATAAACTGTCAGATTCATTGAATTGCACGCTAATCTTTGATCATTCTCATTGTGATATACAGGATTCGAATTCCTTGAAGATGATTGGGCTTGCTGAAACCAAGAACATTCTCTACCTTCTTACCTTTCCCTCTAAGCCTATTCATTTTCCCCTCAATAATGTACCTCTTAGTTTGGTCAACTTTTCTAGCAGTGAAACAGATTTCAGCTATTGGCATTGTAGGTTAGGCCACCCATCCAATTCTGTCTTGCATTCAATTTGTAAATAATTCCCTTATGTCAAGTTTGATGCAAATAAAATGTGTGATTCCTGTCATTTTGCAAAACAAGTTAAACTGCCATTTTCCAATAGCACTACTAAATCTACTGATATATTTGATCTTGTGCACATGGATATTTGGGGACCTCTTGCCATCTCATCTATCCATGGTTATAGATATTTTCTAGCAATTGTGGATGATTTCAGTAGACATACTTGGGTGTTTCTTATGAAAAATAAAAGTGAAACAAAAACACTTGTCCAAAAATTTGTTGCCTTAGTCCATACTCAGTTTAACAAAATGATTAAAGCCATCAGAATTGGTAATGGTCCAGAATTTCTGTGGCAAACTTTCTATGCAGAAAAGGGAATTGTTTAGCAAACTTCTTGTGTAGAGACCCCTGAACAAAATTCAGTGGTTGAAAGAAAGCATAGGCACATCCTCAATGTGACTAGATCATTGCTCTTTCAATCAAACTTACCCAATTTACTTTGGTGTTATGCAATAAACTATGCAGTCCACCTCATTAACCGGTGTAGTGTCCAAGATCAAGGAGTAGCTCAAAGATCAGGGATGATTTGAAAGCTTGGGTGTGATCTAGGATTAATGTATGATCTTTTAGGTTTTCTAGATATCCAGTTGGGATAACTAGGGTTTCCCCAATCACTGGTGTGTGAAAGTGAGAGTAATAAGGGAGTAAGGGAATGTACCTGAGCCCCTAGTTGGAGACAGCTATTTATAGGGGGAATGGTGTTGTACCCTATGGGCCTGTACGGAGGTCCAGTAGGGCTGACGTGGCCCTTAGAGGATAGGGGGATGAGTCATTCATCCTTATCCTGTACTATTGTTGATGTCTAGTAAGAGTACTAGGTCGACAAGTAATACAGATAGTAAGTGAGTATCGTTCCACTCGGGGATTGCAAATTGTTTCTAATAACTTTTCACCAATTCGTAATTATTAATGCAACTTGTTATTGAATTTTAGAAGGAGAAGGAGAATTTAAAAAAAAAATAAAAAGATTGAGGAGATAAGATGGTTAGAAAGCAATAGAAAAAGGTTAGGAACTTGGTTTCATTGTATGATTCACTTATTTAACTATGAATTAGGTTTTCCTTCAAATCAAGAACAATTCCTAAATTAGTAACTATTAGATCTCTCATGTTTAGTTACCGTTTATTTTTCCGATTATTAATTCTCAATCTCTCAAGCAATTAAATTACCGAATAAATAATTTATTAAGAACATGGAATTAATTAGTTATATAACTAACCAATTAGATCTCTCTGTGTTGAATAGTTATACCGTTGAATTGCATGACATATTCTAAATCCTAATTCTCATTAGTAACTTAGAAAATCCACAACATAAATTGCGCAGGTTTATGTGATAAAAACACAATCAACGCTTGATTTAAAAACAGGAAAACACTAAATCATAAATTAAAATAAGTTACACCATACAATTTACACACCATGTTCCTAACAAGAGGTTTTAGTTACACATAGAAATAAAGAAAATAGAAGCAAAGAGAAAACCTCACATCATAGACAATACAGGCTAACTCTCCAAGAGACCTTCAATCCTCACGCAGATCTCTCTTGTAGTGATGATCTCCAATCTTTGTGCCTTGCCTCCTTGCTCTCAATAGATGTTACTAACCTCTCTCTCTAATCCTAATTGAATTCTATGATCTCAAAACCTGCTGAAAACTATTTACAAATCCTCTATTTAAAGAGTAAAACAAATCCTAAAATAAATCTTAATTAAATCCAGTAGATAAGGTCCATGTTTATCTTCTAATTTCTGACCAAGTCTAAGATATGAAGCCAAATTAGACTTCTTTTCTTCTACTTTGTTTAGAATCTGGTCAAATTGGGCCTCCCAGGCGCGAAGGCTCATGCGCCCCAGGCGCGTAGGGTCTGATGCTATACTTTTCCACACAGGTGCGCCTCAGGCGCCCACGGTCTCGCGCCCCAGGCGCGTGGGACCTACTCCGGCTCTGTTTCTCTCCGTTCTTGTGCCAATTTCAAGGTCTTTTAGTCCTCTTTTCAGGTCTACAATTATTTTTTCATTTAAGCTCCAAAAGTACCTGAAACATACCCAAAAAGGATCAAAACGCTTAAAGGACCCTAAACTACTAAAAATAATTGAAATCTACTAAAAAGTCCTAAATTTGCTAGAGAAACAAGCCAAATACATAGTAAAAGGGAGTCCAAATAATGCTCAAATCTATATATATTGGACCTAAATCACTCCCCCAAACTTAGCATTTTGTATGTCCCAGGCAAAAGTAAAATAAAAATCTAAACAAAAGACAACCTCCCTAAATCAATATGAACACACCTAATCTAAGACTTCGACTCATGACTTCGACACATATTTTCACAAGCTATTTACACAATCAAAAACTAGTTATAGTAACAAACTCAATAAGAACTCAAGGCTAGTGAACACTCTCAACCTCTCCAGTGTATCTCTCAAAAGTGTATCAAGGTCATATTTTCAATTCACTCAAGTTCAACAATGATAATGTGTTACCATAGGCTTGACCATAGACCAAAATCGCCACTGAAATTATTGAATGCATGCACTAATCAAAAGGTCTTATTTTTGGTTGTAATGTGGTCAGGCTAAAGTGTTAGGTGGGATATAAGAAAGAAGAGATAAAACTAAGGGCCAAATGCAAAGCAAAATTCCCCTAGAATCAGGAATGAGCACTAAGTATATCACAATGAAACTCAACTCAATCACAACTTTATTCTTCTTACTTTTCAATTTTTCCTCTACCCTCTTCTTTTTCATTACTTTTCACTTCTTTTCTTTTCTCTTTTCTTTTTTTTATCACATTCCACTTAATTGCTCATCCAAAATTCCTAAGGTACTCTCAAAGAATTATGCAATTAATGCAGGGTACCAAAGAAAAATTATATAACATTAGGCTCAAAGTGGGCAACTAAGGGAAAAGGTATCAATGCAAAACATCTGAAGGCCTCAAAAACACATCCTAAGTGCCTTAATCATATTCATGCATGCAAACAAAAATCAATCTTGAAATGGTCACAGGTCAAGTTCTAGAACAACAATACCAAAGTGAACACACTCATGAAAGAATAGGGGTCTCAAAATTAGAATAAATCAATAATCACATACCCCATCAATAGGCTCAAAAGCTCACAGGCTAAAGTCAGTTCACTAATCACAAGTTTTGAAAGCATTTGTCAAAATAACCAGTTCACAACAATATTTACAGCTCAATCAAACAGAGTCAAAAGCCAATGAGTCTAATCCTAAACTAAGTACATACATGCATCATCAGAGAAAAAGTCCTAAGGTTATAAAAATTAATTACTCTTGCTAAGGACACAAACCAATACCAAAAATATGAGAGAAAAATTCAGATCTGAAAATTTTTTATTTTGTATATCCTCCCCCAAACTTAGATGTTGGCTTGTCCTGAAGCAAACTAATCTAGCCTAAAACTTCAAAATAAAAATGCAAAACTATCTAAGAAAGCTGGACAATATTTTTGGTGAGGTACAAGGGCTGGGGTGCAATATTGAAAAAAATTGGGACTAATGGGGTTCAAATCCTAAAAATACAAATCTAATCCTAAAAAAAAATCTATCCCTAAAAAAAAATAAAAAAACGAAAATAAATAATAAAATAAAAAATTTATTCTAAAAATAAATCTAATCCTAAAAAGATAAAACAAAATCCTAAAAAGATATAAAACTAATCTAATCCTAAAAGATAAGAATAAAAAAAATATCTATTGCTAAAAAAAATAAGATAAACATAAAAAAAAAACTTCCTAGAGATAAAGATAAATCTAATCCTAGGAGATAAGATGGTAGAATCAGAATTTGACTCCAAAACTGAACTTTTGCACCCCTTAGACCTGTAGCTTCGGTTTTTTTAACAACAACTACCTAAGAATTGAAACCTACACTACTGCTTATGTAAAAAAAATAAAAAAATCCACCAGAATCCCAAATTCTATGGGTCAAATCCCATGTGATGCAACAATAATGAGTTATGCCCACATCCCATGGGGAAGACCTTGGGTGATGATGGTGAATTAAGGAATTTTCAAAATAGAGTTCAAACCCACCAGGGTTAAAAGGTATATTCCTTAATCCATACATCATCCCAGCAAAATTTTCTTTTCTTCCATCATCCATCATGAAGTTGTTAACTCCATTAGTCACGAAGATTACTTTCTCATGCTTCCCATTGCCTAATAATGACTCAGATTGCTCTAGATATTTTTCATAAAAGTGCTTAGGCTGAATATAATAGAAAATTTTTGAATCACCCAAGCATGAACTAGATTTAATAAAATTCTCTATAACAACAAATTCCTCATGCAAGGGTGGTTCAATTTTTTCTACAATTTTCAAACCTTCTATTGTTATATTTCGATCCTCTTCCTCAAACCTATCATGCACAATTTCTTTTTCAGATTTTTGCTCCTCCAAAGGGATTTGATCATTGGTCACATCCATCACCACAACTTCTTCCTCTTTTTAGGAGAGTCAAAAATTGTTGATAATGCTTGTGACTCCTCAGATAAATGTTTTGAAATTTGCTCAAGTGCTATTTTTATGTTCTCAAAACTTTTTCTGTTTTCTTCATCTATAAAATTAATTTCTTGAACATTACTACTAACTTTTTGAGCTAATTTCTCTTGGTTAATTTTCCATGACTCTTTCTCCACAGGGAAAGGAATTGGCTCAACACGAGGGAATCCAAAATTATTTTTGCAATCTTTAGCATAATCCTCAGCGGTTTGAGCCAATTTCTCTAGAGCTATTTCCATTGGGATTTTACTAGGAGGGAGAGGCTCCACATGAGAAAATTGAGAATAATATCTTTCCTTTTTCATATCATTAATCTGTTGATTCATTATCTCTATATCTATTTCCCATTTGGCCTTCCTAGGAGTTATATTTTGTGCAACATAGTATGGAGGATAAGGATAATATAGAATAAATCTATCACAATCTGAATCACTATTACAACTATAATTATACATGAGAAAGTACAAATTACACAAATAATTAAAAAAAAGTACCGAAAAGAAATTAGAATCAAATTTCAATCCCCGACAACGGCGCCAAAACCTTGTTGATGTCTAGCAAGAGTATTAGGTCGACAAGTAATACAGATAGTAAGTGAGTATCGTTCCACTCGGGGATTACAAATTATTTCTAATAACTTTTCACCAATTCGTAATTATTAATGCAACTTGTTATTGAATTTTAGAAGGAGAAGGAGAATTTAAAAAAAATAAAAAGATTGAGGAGAAAAGATGGTTAGAAAGCAATAGAAAAAGGTTAGGAACTTGGTTTCGTTGTATGATTCACTTATTTAACTATGAATTAGGTTTTCCTTCAAATCAAGAACAATTCCTAAATTAGTAACTATCAGATCTCTCATGTTTAGTTACCGTTTATTTTTCCGATTATTAATTTTCAATCTCTCAAGCAATTAAATTACCGAATAAATAATTTATTAAGAAAATGGAATTAATTAGTTATATAACTAACCAATTAGATCTCTCTGTGTTGAATAGTTATATCCTTGAATTGCATGGCCTATTCTAAATCCTAATTCTCATTAGTAACTTAGAAAATCCACAACATAAATTGCGCAGGTTTATGTGATAAAAACACAATCAACGCTTGATTTAAAAACAGGAAAACACTAAATCATAAATTAAAATAAGTTACACCATACAATTTACACCATGTTCCTAACAAGAGGTTTTAGTTACACATAGAAATAAAGAAAACATAAGCAAAGAGAAAACCTCACATCATAGACAATACAAGCTAACTCTCCAAGAGACCTTCAATCCTCACGCAGATCTCTCTTGTAGTGATGATCTCCAATCTTTGTGCCTTGCCTCCTTGCTCTCAATAGATGTTACTAACCTCTCTCTCTAATCCTAATTGAATTCTATGATCTCAAAACCTGCTAAAAACTATTTACAAATCCTCTATTTAAAGAGTAAAACAAATCCTAAAATAAATCTTAATTAAATCCAGTAGATAAGGTCCATGTTTATCTTCTAATTTCTGACCAAGTCTAAGATATGAAGCTAAATTAGACTTCTCTTCTTCTACTTTGTTCAGAATCTGGTCAAATTGGGCCTCCAGCAGGTACGCGTGCCCCAGGCGCGAAGGCTCATGCGCCCCAGGCGCGTAGGGTCTGATGCTATACTTTTCCACACAGGCGCGCCTCAGGCGCCCACGGTCTCGCGCCCCAGGCGCGTGGGACCTACTCCGGCTCCGTTTCTCTCCGTTCTTGTGCCAATTTCAAGGTCTTTTAGTCCTCTTTTCAGGTCTACAATTATTTTTTCCATTTAAACTCCAAAAGTACCTGAAACATACCCAAAAAGGATCAAAACGCTCAAAGGACCCTAAACTACTAAAAATAATTAAAATCTACTAAAAAGTCCTAAATTTGCTAGAGAAACAAGCCAAATACATAGTAAAAGGGAGTCCAAATAATGCTCAAATCTATATATATTGGACCTAAGTCAACTATAGAGCCTTATCCTTGTGGCAAGTTGAGTTCACGCACCCGAAGCTCGGGCTCTCAAGGGGTAGAGTCCCCGTGGTCGGTCCGAGTCCGCTGGGGGTGAATGTCTGGAAATGTGCTCAGCCTGTATAGGCATGGTCCTTTATATAGCTAAGTCTGGTCACCTAGCTATGATAGGGGTAGGACCGAGGGTCGGTCCACCACATAAGCCCCCCAGCTCGGTAAGACTGTTTGAGTCTTGAGCTGAGGTAAGAGTCTTCATTCCTCAGTTAAGGTCCGAGTGAGTCGAGTGTCGAGCGTCTTGATGAGGGTGAGATGATAACCCATTCATCTGCTCTGTTGTCCTTTGTCTTCTCAACTGTCCTTTCACCTGGTCGAAGAGACGTTTGAATTCCTTTTAGCTGGCACGTGTCCAAAGTGTTAGTTGTGCCATTATTGCGCATGCTACCTTTTCAGTCTTCCAAGTTTTCTAACATGTGGCCTGTTGCCACGTTTTTCCCGTGGCTCAATGTTGGTTGGGCTTTTATGAGTTGGCAAGCCCATTTAACTTAAGAGATAGTGGGGGGGAATCTTATTTAAACTTAACTGTCCTTTCTTCTTTCCCTTTTTTCAATTTCCTTCCAATTCTCGAATACTAGTTCTTCCTCTGCTCTCTCTGAAACTTCCTTTTCTAGCTTCTTCGTGTTAAGCGATTTCCACTCGTAAAACATTTACGCAACCTTCCTCTTATTGTCCTCTAGACCATTTCCAATTTCTCCCCACTTTGCTCTTTCGTTTGAAGTTGTGGTTCGTTCTTAGAGCGTTCGTCCTCCATCATCAAGCTTTATCCCCTGCTTTTCGGTTTCTGCAGGTATTCCTTGAACTTTTCTTTTATTTAGTTTTTTCCTTTTGAGTTGTGTTGTTTTTACTTTTTTTCTGGGTTTTGGTCATTTTTTGGGTTTTGGTTGTTTTTAGGGTTTCCGAATTTTTTTCTTGGGTTTTCTGGGTAGTCAATATGAGTAGGTGGTTTGAGAAATGGTCTGATATTTTAAATTTGAGTGAGATTGATGATTGTTCCTCCTCTTCTTCTTCTTCTTCTTCTTCTTCTTCTGATATGGAGATATTGGATTCTTTTCCGTCTCCTTTCCGTCATCGTATGGCTGATCCTACGGTGGAAACACCATTATGTGTAGAATATCCTCAGAGTTCTTCTGAGGAATAATGGAGGAAGTTAGCTTATCAGTTGGCCGAGGAATGGGCGCAAGTAGCCTCGCGACCCTCGCGTGGATCCATGGAAAAACCTTTCTGGGGGAAGGCTATGAGGGTTAGGGGAATGTGTAGTCGACTCGGCTATAGGGTGGGATGAGCTAGGGTTAAGGTGTCTAAGATTGTTGATTTTGTAGATTCAAATGTCGAGTCGTGTTCCCTTTTCCCATGTATGGTTCGTCGGTGCATCTCTCGTCCACAAGAGTATCCGCTTCCAACAGTTGCGACACTTTATGACTTGGTTGACAGAGAAGTGCTTGGTACAAAGTCCGAATTGGTGGCCAGCAGCCTTAGTCATATTAGGGCCCACGTGCTCCCGTGCCCAGGAGATGAGGCAGGGACTTCCTACAGTATTGGTGTTCCCTCGGCGAATGACCGAGTCTGTGCTACGGTGGAAGGAAATAGGAAGGAATCTTTCATGTATGAAGAAGTTGTTATTAGGTTGGGGGTGAAGATGCCCTTCACCCATTTTGAGATGGATATGTTAAGGCGGTTGCGATTGGCTCCTTCATAATTGCATCCGAGCGGTTGGGCCTTTGCTCGAGCGTTTCAAAAATTCTGTGAAGCTCGGAGGTTAGAGGGCTCGTTACAAGCGTTTTTGTGGTTATATATCCCTCAAGTCAACGTTTTTGAAAAGGGGTTGAGGAAGAGGTCTTGGGTATCGTTGAAGGCTCGTAACGACCATATGCCCTGTTTGCGAATTTCACTAACTCTTGGAAAACTTTTAAACCCTTGTTTTTCAAGTATCAATTTGTCGGAGAGGGGTCATGCTGGTTTATGAATGGCAATCGGCCTTGGTTCCCTTTGTCTTGGTCCCCCGACTTCTTCAACTGACATCTGAAGTTGTATCAATACGATTATACAAATGAGTTGTCAGATGCCGAGAGGCGCACATGTGATACGTTTTTTGAATATCTTAAAACAAATGGCCAAGTAGATATTAAGAATATTATAATTCTTCCCAAGTAGCTCGTTCAATCTGAGCTTGGTAAAACTCCCCCCCTTTTTTTAAACACTCCTTTTTTGCTTTTGCAGTGAGAATGGCCAAGATCAACAAGGCTACTGCTCGTCTCATGGATCTTGCAAAGAGCAAGGTTGAAGAATCGGCTGGGTCCCCGAGCGCCCAGGCCTCCAGCGAAGCTACTCATTCTGCCACAATCGATGTGGTGCCACCTCCTGCCGTAGAGGTGGTGTTAGAGTCGACGCCACCTTCTGCTCATGCCGACACTATTGCCCCTGTCGTGCCCTTTGTCAATGTTGATGATGAGGAAGATGAGGCTGATCTTGTTCCTCTTGCAAAGAGGGCCAGGATTGAAAAGGGTAAGTGGAAAGCGGTCGATTTACTGAAGCCGATTTCGACCAAGGGCTCCTTTGGTTTCGAAATTTCAGATCCTTCCGAGCAAACGGTGTGGGCTCGGAAGCTGCAAGAGAAATTTGTGGAGATGGTCTATACTCCCAACGACAAGAAAAGACTCCTGAATCAATCATCCAACACCTTCAAAAACAATGTTCGTTTGCTCGGGAAGGACATGCTGAGGTCGGCTAGTTATGCCTTCCACTTAGCTGAGCATGCTGAGGACATTTGTGTGGCTCTTTCACCTGCCGAGAAGGAGAAACGGAGGGCCACCAACCTCTGGGAGGAAATTTTACTTGGCCAAATCAAGGAATACCAAGCAGGCAACCAAGCATTAACTAAGGCGAATTCTGAGCTTCGGAAGACTCTTGAGGCGGCTGAGAAGGGTAAAGATGTGGCAGAAAAGGCCAAAGAAGTTACTGACAAGGCCAAGGAAGTTGCTGACAAGGCCAAAGAGGATGCTGACAGGGCCAAGGCTGAGGTTGAAGGGTCATTGCAAACTGCTAGGACGAATTGGCAAGGCTCGTCATCGGATTGCTGAACTTGATGGGTTTCAGGGCGAATTAACTGAATCCGAAAACACTGTGTCCCGGCTACGAGGCGAGCTTGAGAAGATGCGTCGGAAGGTGTTGAAGCACAAGGGTGACTCGCCGAATCTAGGATTAATAAAATACTAATAAGACATTAAAAGACATTGAATAAAGCGGTGAGTTGAGTGTGAAGTAGTGGAGAAGAAGATACCCTATTTATCTGCGGATACTCAGGTGAGTGATTGTGATAGGGGAGGGTGATGACGGTGAAACGTCAAGTAACCTAGAGTGCTTTTTGTGAGACCCACAATTTTTCCCAATTTATTTGTGATATTTTATTTTATTTTAAATTATTTTAATTGATTTTTAATTAAATGATTTTATGATGATTTATGATACCTTGATTTATATTGTTTAAAGTTTGCATATTTGCATATATATATATATATATATACATACAAATATTTTCCTTGATGAATTTAAATTGTATTCTTACCATGAAAATATTTTTAAGGATAGTATTTTATTATTAAAATGATATTTGAATATAAAAGGATTTTTGAAAGGTTATAGTGTCTTATCTTCAAAAATTCATATCTTTTTAACCGTAAGTCCAAAAATTACAAACTTTATGTCAAAACGATCGTATTGAAATTTAGATTATGAAAATATAAAGTTTTGGATTTTATTCTGGAGTTTTAGAATTTTTATTCCTGCTACTATAGAATTGGATTTTTGGTTATTAATAAGCTTGAGAATGCATTTTTAAGTCATTAATGGACTCTTTGACCAAGAGATATTTTTACTTGCATGAAAAGCTTATTTCATGAACTCTCATTGTTTTCACCGCCCAGACCTGCTATTTTTATTTTATTTTTTAAATTTTTATTTTTTAAAATATTATTTGATTGGTTGATAAAAGTGACAATTTAATAATGGATCAAAAGCAAAAAAATTCTTCCTTCTTCTCCAAGATGTACACACCTATCAACTCAGTCCAGTAGGGGATGAATTTCAATTTTTACATGTGAAGAATATTTGAAATTCAAAAGTGCATAGTTTTTGTAAAAAATCTTTAATACAGCTTATATTTTTCATGATTTCAACTTGATAACCAAGCATAGGAAGTAAAAATTTTCCTTCTTCCCCAAGCCTAAAAAACCGTGTGGTTGCACATATTTTGGGGTGTGAAGACAATTTTTATTTTCTTATATAAAGAGGTCTTGAAACCTTGGCATCATTACACAAAATTTAACTTTCAAACAAGAGTGAAAAAAATTAAAAGAACCCTAAGGAAGAGAGGAGTTGGGCGTGGCATCTAGGAGCAAAGGAGGAGGAGATTTTGCACATCATTGAAGTATTTTCAATTGCTTAGGAGAAAGGTATTTCTATTAACTTATAATCTATTTCTTTTATTTTGTTTTAAGCTTTTATTTTGGGATTTTTTTTTCAAACAGTAAAGCTTATATTCTGATTCTTTTTTTTCTATTTCATAAACCCTAAGATGAAAGTTTTAAATTATTTTAAGTGTTTGTGAATTTTTGTTCATGGTCATGTGAATAAGGATTGAAAGGGACTTAAAATGAAGTTTAAAGAAATAATGTTTCCCCTTTTAATTTCCCTATGATGGCCGAATATATGAACATAAAATAAGGAAGTGAAAAATTTGATTTGCATCATATGAACTTGTTTAAGTGATTTTTTGAATAATGAATGTTTGATGTTTTACAATGAATTCTTAAAGGAAATAATCATTTGATGGATAAACAAAATTGTATTTGAAAATTATTGCAAAAATTATTTTTATTTTCTGGGTAGGTCGTGAGACCTACATGATTTAAAAAAAAAAGAAAAATTTTATAATTGTTTGATGTTATGTGTATAATCTTTTCTTTGTTTATTATGGTTTGTACATGATTAAAAGGATCAACATGTGATTATGTGGAAAGTAATTGGATTTCTGTTCTTATTTTTTTAAGCATGGCCGAATTAATATGTTAATATCATAAGAGTGTTACTTTAATTTTTCTAAGTGTTTAGGTGATTATATGATGATTGTACCTTGATTATTTGATGTAATTTCATGAATTAAGAATCAAATAAATGACTTTTGATTAAAAGAAAATAATTCTGCAAAAATTTATTTATGTTGGTCCTGTGACCTAAGATGATTTTTTTTTATGTGCAATTGTAATGTGTTTATGTGTATAAGTGATTAGTATAATGTATAGTATGAAAACATAAGTTTTGAAATGAATAAAATATTTATTTTCTGGAAAATTAAGTTGCTGTCTAGATTTGATGTAAATAGGAAAAACATGATTATTTTTCTAAGTTGAGTTTATTTGGAGCCTGTAGATTATATGCCTTTAAGTGTATGTGTTAGAACTTGTAGAATGTTGATTTTTGAATGAGTGCAACCTGTTTTGATGTGGCTGTCCAGCAAGCCTAAAATTTTTGTTTTAATCAAACTTTAAGTTATTTTTATAATAGAGCTTGTAATTAAGCTATAGGAAAATGTGGCACTATTTTTAGATTAACAGTTTAAGAGAAAAGTAATAATGCATGTTGTCCAGAAATTTTAAATTTGATTGCATTAGTCTTAAAAAAATTGTTATCATATGATAAAGTGTATGATTTTATGTGTTAGGAATTTTAGTTGAAAGATATAAGTGTACAAATGTTTAAAAAGTAATTTTTATATGTTGTCTTGAATATCTGATAAGTTGCATTAACTCTATAAACTATTTTGAACTTAGGAATGAATGAGTTTATGTCCTATATGAATTGTGTATGCTTTTGATGTGGTTTTGTATTATTTTGGAGCAAGTTCTTTACTGCCTAAAGTTAATTTAAATGTTGCATCCAAGATAATGTTGTATGATTTATCTGCAAATGGTAGTTGTTATAAGATATTCGGAAATGAGTTTTTGAGTAATTGAAGTTTTGGAATTTATTTTGAGATGTGATAATAAAGTTCTAAAAGATATTTTATTTTTGGAAAATGTTTTCATGATTTAAAAAGCTAAAAGAAAAAGTGATTTTACTGAGGCAGTAGTCTGTTTTTGGTTTTCAAGGAAGTTTTCAGTCACTGATGCAGTAGTCTGTTTTTGGTCTTCAAAGAGGTTTTAAGTTACTGATGCAGTAATCTGTTTTTGGTTTTCAAAAAGGTTTTAAATTACTGATACTGTTTTGTTTTTTTAAATGATTCTAAGTGCTTTTGAAAAAGAAATTATTTTGTTAAGTATTGGTAAAGTGTCCTTTTAATAAATTTTGAGTTGATTCGTTATTTAGATTATGTGTATCAAATTGTTAAAGGTTCGAGTGAAGCAAATTCAGATTTATCAGGATCATATTTTCGTAACTTCAAATCCAGGCGAGAGAGAAGCTTTTCTAAGACATAATGGCATTTTTGGGTAGCATTAGAATGTTCTTGATCATCTCAAAGGTCAGAACTCTGTGGTTATTTGTCAATATACGTGGTGACAATTGTTTGTGTGTGTGTTAGCCGAACAACATTGAGACAGTAACCCTTGTTTGTGTGATTGTATGTTTATTATTAAATTGTGATGTGTTTTATGAGCATTATATTTACTGCTTTGAATAATGATTATCCTGAAAGAATTGATGAAATGATTACTATGTTGAGATACCATGTAATATCCGATTGATTCTGGAAAAGAGAATTGTTATCTTAAAATTGTAAAGATTAAAAAGTAAGCTTTGCTCATATCGTCTAAAGTAGTATATAGTGATGGTGCAACGTAGCACAGATAACCTTGTTATGTATATCCCCAATCGCACTGTCTACGGACGTGCTTGATTTTAAGTAGCTGGTCACGTGAATGACGTGCTGTGGTTGCGAGCTTTGTGGATTCCACTGTATGTAGGGAGGTGTTTGTTCGTTGTCTTTTTAGAGGTCGAGGTCCATTAGAAGCGCGACTTAGAATGGATCGACCAATTATAGGATAATAAATCTAAATCTTTTGTAAAAGACTTAAAGACTTTAAAAGCTTAATCTTTCCTAACCTTGCGTTGAGAGAGAATTAGTGGAGAGGAAAGATACTGAATACTTGGAGGTTTGTACTCTTCGAGTGGTGATTGTGATAGGGGAAGGCAAGGACGGTGAAACGTCAAGAATCTTGGAGCGCTTCCCTAGGTGGGACAACGTTACAATGATCAAGGTCACCTGCTGGCCATTGGTCGTAACAAGGACTGCACGATCAACTAGGGATAGAGTTGTCGCCCCCTTGAGCAAATTAGAGATGGTTGAGAAGGAATCCGAATCGAGGCTAGAGGTCATCTTTTTTTTTATTACTGACCAATAGAGTGTGGTCCATTTACTGTTTCCTTTGCTGGTTCTTTGTAGTGATTTCAGCCGGTACGTACCCTTTGACGACCGAAATTTATTATTACTGACCAACAGAGTGTGGTCCATTTACTCTTTCATTTACTGCGTGGTTAGGATTCATGTGCGTCTCATCTGCTTTCCGAACTTGTCGTGGTTGGATATTGAGGAGGAGATGTATCGTGTGTGCTGACTTTTTCCCTTGCCTCAATGATTTCCCTCCCTAAATCATTGACGGCTATGTTTGAGTTGAGAGAAGAGTATTGGAAAAGATTATTAATTTGTTATTGAAAATCCCTTATGAAACAGACTTGATGATATGATATGACATGATATGACATTATGAAGTGATGCTATAAAATGATGGTGGTGATACTTATAATTATTATGGGGTCTTTTGAGAATGACCACTATTTGCTTAATTGTATATGCGTGTGTGTGAATCTTAATGTGACTCCATTGAGTAAGTTCATGCCGTCGACGATTAATTCGTTCGAATATCTTACTCTCTCTGCTTTCCCTTTTTCTGTGGGCATTGGGAATGATGTCCACAGATGGCAGATCGAGTCGTTTGTCATATAGAGATTTCGAATAGTGGAATGGTGTCTTTGGATTCTTTTGGTCCACGGGTAGTAGAGTGGATGGCTCTGGGAAGGACCGGCAACGAGTGGAGCTTATTGATCTGGAACTGGACGTCAGTGGAAGTTTGACGCAGATGAGGCACCAGTAATGAGGAGCAACAACAACTAGAAGTTTTATGTCTGTCTTTGGTCTCGATAAGTTAGATTGAGTCGGTCTGCTCTGATAAAACTAATGTAAGCTCTAGTCTAGGCATAGACCTTATTTTGTTCAGTGTTTTTATTGTATCAAATGTCATGACCTTTTCATAAAACAGTTGATTTTGAGAAATGTAATTGTTTGATCATAATAATAAATCGTTATACTTTTTCAATTAAACTCAATTGTTGGATTTCCTAAAGGAAGTTAAATATTTTCCGTAAATGAACCTTTTGAAGAAATGACACTTTGAGAAAATGAGTTTTTGAAAATGCGTTGGTAATGTCTCAGTTTGGAATAGAATAACGTTACAGATATTTTATAAACTAAGTTATTTCAAAAGTTAAAAGTTAATCTTTTGGAAATAAACTAAAATGAAATGCTTTTTTTTAAAAAAAGAAATGGTGCAAATTTTTGGCTAAAATTCTATGTCCAAATTGGGGTGTTGCACTTTTCTAGGCAGAACTAGACTATATGTGATCGGGAATTAAGATCCAAGGGATCGTAGCGTGTTCTGCACAGTTAACTAGAAAAGTATTGTCGCCCCCTTGATCAATTTTGGAACGGTGAGAGGGAACCTGAACGAGGAGGGCAGTCGATTGGTGTTGGTCACTTGCGGTATCGCGTAAAATATTAATTGTCATAATGACCGACCTGTACGGTTGTGGTCTTGACAAATATATTTATATATTGTTGGATTTTCTCGACTGTTCGACCGGGGTGGGTTAAGGTTCTCGTACATCTCGTTTGCTTCCGATTAGGTTTGGAAGGATTGGAGGAGATATATGTGTGCTAATTACTCCACGATGACAAATTCTTATTCTCTGTCATCGATGGATATGATTTGATAAAACTTAATAAAGTAATTCACCATATTGAAAAGATTCTTAGAATAAGAGGTTGAAATATAATAAAGATATTAACGATGAGAAGGAGAATGGACAAGGATGAGGATATTATATGAAGGACAAGCGGCAGAGGAATTCAGATAAGTTAAGAAAGCATTTATATGATGGCCAAGAGTTGTGAAGTAACGTTGGGAAATGAATTGAGAAAGAAACAAAGAATGGCGAAAAGAGAATGGAAAGCTTGAGATTTATGAATGAGTGATGATGTTAATAATGTGAAACATGTTGTATATTTTATTTGTTGTTTGATGAGATTACTTTTATGTCTTAATGTTTATGCCTATTGTAATTCCACCACGTCGGCGAGAAATCGTTTGGGATGCTCACTCTCTCTTCTATTCTATTTCTTTCTCTCCCGACACTTGATGTCGCGGAAACTATAGATGACATTCGACGTCAAGGTTTGCATGCACCCTCTGGAAGACGAAAATTGGAACTTTCTTGAGGAAGGCTGGAAATGGCGAGGAGATGTTGGCATGGAGATTGACGACCCTTGGTTCACTCCAATGGGTATCGATTTGTGGGATTTGATGGATAGGATAACGCTAGAAGATCTAGAGAACGTGAAGGTTTTGGTTCTACCAGAGAACGATGGGAGATTTGATGATGCCGAAGAAGATCTGGAATTGAAGGAGGCTTCTACTAAGGATGGTGATCAGTAGTAGAGGTTCTCTTCTGGCTTTGAGTATGTATTGCACTTTCTTAAGTTACTAAGATGATGTCTCCATACCATGATGTAATTCACCCTATTTCTTTGTAAGTTTTGGAAACTCAGTATTTGACAAACTGAAATGGTATTTTATGAAATTGGAGAAAAGATTTTCAAAGCGCGATGTTGGTAACATCTCGATTTGGAACTTGATGCGTGGTGTGAGACATGAATGATTTATTTTGTAATGAAAATGTTTTTGTAAAAAGGAAATGTTTTATAAAGTCTACTCATGTCCATATCACCAATGAAAAAAATTCTCGGATTTTTACTAAATAAAAATATAATCAAGTTACTAAATCGGGGTGTCACACATCGTATACCTTTTACAAGGCAAACACACACTAGTGTAAATATAAGATGCTAAATATAATGATTATTTTAAATTTTAAAATTTGTGTTAGAGATAATGATTTCACATGATACCTTAAATATAATGATTATTTCAAATTTTAATTTTGGCTTATTTATGATTTTGGTCCCTAAAAGTTCAGCGTGTTTTGGTTTTAGTCCCTAAAAGTTATTTTGACAATGAATGGTCCTTAATTTTTCAAACATTTTGGTTTTGATCCCATCCATTAGAAAAAATCAATTATTTGTTGACGTGGTTAACGGGAATCCACACCAGCAGCTACATGATGTGAGATAGTGTCAAATAAGTATTGTGACATGGATGATTAAGGTCCATAAACGCAAAATTCTGCGTATGGGACCATTTTGTGTCCATGGATCTGTATCATCCATGTCATATCACTTATTTGGCCCAAACTGTTTGAAAAATTAAGGCTTATAGAGACCAAAACCAAAACACGCTGAACTTTTAGGGATCAAAAACATAAATAAGCCTTTAATTTTTTCTAATAATAATGATTTCATACGAAGATGATAACTTAGTTGGGGATAATGATTTTAAAAACTTGAATAATCTATTAAATTTCAAATTGTAAATTTGATTAGAGATAATGATTATTTACCTACAATCGCTCTTGTACGAGGAAAATCTCAACGACAAACGTGGTACATTAAATAGACGTCTTTTTATACATAAACTAGCTCTCACCCCGTGCAATGCACGGGTTATTGATAATTTAATTTTTTATATTAAATATTTTAAAGTAAAGATTGTTTTTATTTTAATGTAAAAATTATTATTACACATTAATTAAAAAAATATACAAAAAGGCAGACAGTTAAATCAAATACTACACTTAAAAAAAATTAATTTAAATGAGTTTGTTGAGAAATATTGTACTTTCTTATATAAATAAAAAGTAACACTTTTTATCTGATATCTTCCTTATTTTTTTATTAGATAAATTAACATTTTTATATGATTATCAACTTTATTTTAAAGAATCATAAGTAAATCATATTTAAATATTTTCATCTTTTTTTTTGTTTGGTGGTATTATAAGTAAATTTAAGGATAAATTAGAATATTCCGTATTTCATAGGACATGAAGACGACATTGAACTTGTTATTCTTGATTGTCTTGATTAATTAACACATTGCATTTTATAAGGAATATAATGACTGCGTGCTCTTTTTTTTTTATATTTTTAATATTATATTTGTTTATACAGATGAGTATTAAATTAATGTATTTCTTATTTAGTTGATTGATGAAGTAGCACTTTTTATATATCATTATTACCTTTATTACGATATTATGATTAATTGGAATGGAATCAAAATTGAACTTTTTTTTTAATATTTTTTCGTTTGATGGTATTATGAGTATATTTAAGGATAAATCAAAATATTTTCTATTTCATGGGACATGATAATTTAGTATTTTTTTAATATAAATTATCATGTTTTTAATATGATTATCACATTTATTATTATTCATATTTAAATATTTTGATATTTTTCACCGTTTATCTTATCTCAAATTAATCATAAGATTTGATTCTAAAAATTCATCATCATCATCATCACCAGTGCTCTTTTATGCTACAAACACACAACAAAAATCAAATATAAAATAAGCAATAAATAATTAGGAACATAAAATACGAAATAATAAAATTAGAGAATTCTTGGAAGTAGAGAGATCTGAAGGTGAAACAAAGGTAAAGAATGAAAGTGATATCATGTTATATATAAGTGATTTTTTTAAAATATTTTTTTTGGGATAATGATTTTTTTTCAACAAACTGAGGATAATGATTTCACATACAGATAATCCTCAAGCATATCTCTTTGTGTTTATCGATATTTTTGAGGATAATGATTTTTTTATAACAAAATGAGGATAATGATTCAACATATTCCACATATAGATAATTTATTTAATTTTAAATATTAGTTTTGAACAGATAATTTATTTATTTTAAATTATAATTTTGATTAAAGACGATATTATCTATCTACAAATACTCTGATGCGAGTATTCCTTAAGCGGACAAACGTGGTACCTCGAAAATTTCTCCGACAAACGTGGTGCCTCGAAAAGGGATGTTTTTATATAAGTATAGTAGATAATAAATAATAGATTTTTGATTGTTATTAACAATAATCTTTAATTTAAAATATTTAATATAAAAAAATGAAAATATCAACAACTTGTAGTTAGTACATCGGTAAGAGCTAGCATATGTCTATATATATATATATATATATATATATATATATATATATATTAAATTAGTTTATAAATTATCTTAACTTTTTTTATGATATGTGTATTTGCGTATGAATCCTTAATAACGAGTAATTAATACTACAGATATGTTGATGTCATCCACCAACTATCGCACGTGGGTAAAAAAAAAAAAATCAATCTTCTCACACCACATATTGACTGCCTACCTACCTTTCATCCTCAAACACAAACAGAGATCTTATATGCTCTTAATTTTGTTATTCTCTCTTCTCCCAGACTCTATCCTTATTTTATTTTTAAATTTTTTTTACAATTCCCTTGATAATTCCTTTGTCATATCTATCTTGAATTTTATATATTATTTTTTTTTTAATTTGAGTCATCAATATCCAATCAATCCTCCTTCCGATTGTTGCTCACTGATATGACTCATCCATCCTTAAATTCTCTCTTTTATTCTTTCTTCTACATACGGAGTTAGTTATTTTCTTAAAAGAATAATTCCTTTCCTTTGTTTTCTATCTCCATGGCTTGCTGCAGCCCTTGCCGTTTGATATCTATCATTGTGACCATCATCGCGATCATTGGAGGTGTATTTGTGGCTCATAGGCTTAAGGGCGAGGCTATAGTATTTTTGCTGCCTGGGGTTCCGGGGTTAATCATGTTCGTGCTGATCGTATTGTTAGAGGGACAAATTGAGCACAAAGAGTATGAGGACAATATTGAACAAGCAAAGTGGGAGAAAGAGAATCGGCTAGCAAGAGAAATAAGAGATTTAGAGAATCAGCTAGCAAGAGAAATAGATTTATTAGGGGATCAGATAGTAAGAGAAGGACCACCAACAACACCACCACCAACACCACTGGAGAATGCTGATGAGAAGCTATCATATACATCAACACCACCACCACTCTCTAAAGAAGAACAACAAGTACAAGTAGTAGGCTTACCACCTCTTAAAACCTTCACTCCTGATCCTAATCCTAAATGTCTTATTTGCATGCAAGAATTCAATGATGGAGATGTCATTCAGCCTTTTGGAATTTGTCTTCATGAATTTCATTCATCTTGCCTCCAAACTTGGCTCAGTATTCCAAAAACTACTTGTCCTGCTTGTCGTCAACATTTATCAAAAGGCACATAACTACTTGTTGAACAAAAAATTGATTAATTTTTGCTTATATTTAAAACAATGAATGAAAATTTTTGTTTTTTCTTGTAAATGAGATAGGAGGGAATATCATTTAACTCAAAAAGTGGGCTACCCACATGTCACACTTCTTCTTCATCATAATAATAAGGTTGAAAAGTACTTCCTCCGGCTCGAATTATAAGCAAAACTAATTAATTTTACCTTTATTATAAAGGTTAGTTGATTGTATTTAATTTTCTCAAATTTATAAAACAATAGAGATATTTTAAGAAAGTTGCATTGAGAATTAAACAAAAATAAAATAAGATAACAATTTTCTAGGAATGTTTTAGAAAAATGACATTGGAAATAAAATAAAATTTAAAAAAATTGATTAATTTTGCTTATATTTTAAACAAAAAAATATGACGAGAAAGTATACAAGGGAAAGTCATTGTTACCGGAGTGGGTACCACGTTTGTACCAATAACTAGTACCATAACCGTGCATATTGCACGGGAATTAGCATTGAACGGTAGTATTATAAATAATATTTGAAAATTATTCCTTTTTTTTAAAGGAAAATATGTAATCTATTACATAACAGGAAATAATACAAGTACATACAACAATACAGAGCACTTATTTTCCATATAAAAAACTAATATTGCAATATTATATACTTAATATAATATTACAATATATAAATTATAAGCGTGAAAGGCAAGTAATATTAATATTCTTGATAAAAAAATTACATCTGTCGATATCAGAAAAATATAAACTGTATCACTGCAGCAGTTCAATAATTTATTAATAATTTATATGACTCGTACGAAAAATAACTTTGTATTATACATGATTGGGATGAGAATAGTAACAAAGATATATAATTAATGTAGAGTACAACTCATAAGATAAAAATATAAAACATTATTACATTCCAATTTATATATTCCGAACAAGTTGGAAAAGACAAATAAGAATATTTATAATCAAATAGATTAAGTTTAACTGATGAGGACGCAAAAATTGATGCAAAGGATATATAATTTTCTACTGAGTGAATCGGTAAATATGTAAAATCTGGGTATATAAAAAAAAATTAGAAATATTAATGCTATGCTTTAATGTATTACAATGACTTTAACATTTTTTGAAAATTGGTTTTCAATAAAAAGAAATATCTGCTCGGTATGAAGAAACTAAGGTGTATATAGAAGTATATAATAATATAGTGTCTAAATTGTCGATTTACTAATAATTAAGAAAGTTTATATTACAAATAATACAAAAAAAGTAAATTTAGATAAGGAGAAGAACACAACAATGGAAATGATATATTCGTTAGTAAAAAGGTAGGACAATAATACCTTTATAATTTTGATATTAATATGGAATATTAAACCTCTCGACCAAAAAATAAAATCAATAATCTTCATGTTGTTAAATTAATTAAGAAATTTGGAATGTAACAAATTATTCAAATTTAAATATTATTATATATTGAATTAAATAAACACTATATATTAAATATATATTTGAAAATATTTTATTATAAAAATATAATGGAATTAATTATAAGCATTAAGTAAATGTTGTAATTAGGTATTACATGAAAGTAATGATTAAAAATAGGAGAGACATATTTAAATATACATTAATTAACATAAGAATGGAAATAATAACTTTTAATCACTGGAGTGTGGTGATTGACAGTATACCATTGATATTTCTAAAAAAAAACTCGTAATTAATGGAATAAAATTGTATAACAGTTATGGTGAACAGTGGCCGTTTCTTTTAAGAAATATGAGAACAAACATTAAAAATTGTCTTATTAGTGGGCTTGGTAGAGTACGGTCCATTTTATTGTAGTGGTGGAGGGAAGTTAAGAATTAGAACGGTTACATTGAAATTTGAACAGACATAATATACAGTAGTTCACAATCACCGAACAATATATCAAAAATGGCTACATATATTCATCGCACGAATATACTTTAAAACCTAAATTTGTCGTCAGTGTGGTGTAAATACAAAGTATCAGAGGTTGCGTGAAACCTGATATATTTTTTGAAGCTTTGGAACTGCTTTTCAAGGGTTTGCGACACAGCCGAATCAAGAATCTTGGGTTCCATTGATCTTTCACAAAAACCAGGTAAAAATTCAACTTTATTTCTTCAATAGCTTGTATGGATATTTTGCGAAATTTATAGTGTGATCAAGCCATAAATATGTGTATTTCGACAAACAATCAACGGAACAGAGAAGATAATAATAAAAAAATTGAATACTTACTGATAATAACACTATTTAATTTCTTACATTGTGAATTGAAAATGGTAACTGTTGAATTTGAATGATGAGGAAAAATTTAAATTACTTTTTGCCTTTATGGAGGTTTAATCTTTACTGGTGTCTGCGAGAGGTTAATCCAGTCTTTTAAAACCCCATTTAGTTTAGTTAGTTAAGTTAGATAACAACCGATTAAAGCTTGGCATCGACGAAAAATGTGAAATCATCGTTGACAAATTTAAGAGAAAGTAGTATTATAGATTTAATTGAAAAGGGGGTAGTCTGTGTAGTATAGGAATACCGAGGAAGTTGAAGAAAGAGGTTAAGGAGGCATAAGAGAGGTACAACATAATCAATTGAGGAACATGCCAAAGTTACCGTGGGAAGGTACTTCAATTGATTAAGTACATAATTTAATTTATAGTTTCTGCGTTGATACTGATCTCGGTTTGCCTCCTTTTCCTCAGGTATGGGTCGCAGAGTTATGAAACAACCTGAGCTTTACCCCTTGCCACATAACTCGAATGAATATGAGTGGGTTGACAGAGAAGTGGTTGGAACATGCTCGGAACTAACAACAAATAAGTCCGTTGAACAAGTAAGGTCAATTCTGCTTCCAAGCACTGCAGAAGATAGAGGGAATGACTATGGAATTTTCCCACTTGGAAGGGATGAGCGAATTTGCACAACAGTGCCCCAAGAGAATCCGGGATTTTATTTTTATGAAGAAGTGATAACAAGACTTGGTATAAGAATGCCATTTACTAATTTTGAAATGGGAGTCTTGAGGACTCTTGGAATTGCTCCTTCCCAATTGCACCCTAACGCTTGGGCATTCGTAAGAGCATTCCAACAAATCTGTGGTGCAATGGAATGGCAATGTACACTGAGGACATTCTTTTATCTTTTTGCACCTCAGGCTAATCCATTTGTGAAAGGCTCAGATAAAAGAGCATGGGTATCATTGAAAGCAAGGAATGGATACAGTCTATTTACCAAATTTACGGATTCATGGAAAACATTCAAACCTTTTTACTTCAAGTATAGATATTTAGGGAATAGAGTTAGTTGGTTCATGAGAGCTGGTGAGAATCACCCAATACCTTACTTTCCACTACATTGGAGTCAAACATTCTATCAATATAGTGTGAAAAGTTACAGCACTGACTGGGAAGATTTGACAGACTTTGAAAAGATTGTATGCAGACAATACAAGGATTATTTAGTTAAAAAAAATGATTGTAACCAAAGAAATAGTTAACATTCCAGAGAACCAAGTTAAAACGAAAATTGGTAAGAAATTTATTATTTCCTATCTGCATTAGAGACCATCAATTGATGTGTTTTATTTCCTTTCCAGCAGAAATGGCCGACCGTATAGAGAGATTAGCAAAAGTAGGGAGGAAACGAAAGAATCAAAGTACGAAGGGCACAGCAGGAAGTTCAACTCCAAGAATCACAACAACCCTAGCATTTGAAGCAACTGATACGGGTACATCTGCTCCTGTTATGCTTTTGAGTCAAGAGCAAACAACTTCAGAACAAGGAGGTAATGATCAGGCGGTTATAATAACTGAAGTGCCTAACGAGGAAAGACCAGTATCACCCGAACAAGTGTTTAGGAGACGAAGGCTAAATAAAGGAAATGCAATAGCCATTGAAGTTCCAAGAACATAGAATATCGACCAAGAGGAAGTGCAAGAAGAGGAGACTGGCTCGGTGTGGGATAGAAAGCTAGATGGGAAGTTCCCAAATTTCATCTGCACAGAGCAGGATAAGGAGTATCTTTCGAAATTGTCGGCAAATGGATGGGGAGATCGTATGAACAGCCTTACAAAGTTTCTATTACGAGGTGCATGCATAACACACTTTCTGTTCCAGAACAAAGAGGATCTGTATGAAGGCATTAACAACGAGCAGAAAGAAGCAAGGGGAGTTACAGTGGCCAAAGAAGCAAGACTTTCAGACGAGCTACTCAGAATTCGGTCGGAACTCGAAAACTTGCGTGCTGATCACAATGAATTAATCGAGGAAAGAGATGGCTTGAAAGAAACTGAAAACAATGCAAAGACAGAAAATAATCAGATTAAAAAAGCGTTAGATGATGCTAATCAAAAAAATGCAGAGTTAACAGAAAGTGTGCAGAGGATGACTGCTGAAGCAGAGAGCCAAGCAAACATTTCAGATAAGCTGCGACAGCAGGCACTGAAGCATAAAAAAGCAGCAGCAACTAATCTATTTGACTGTGAAAAAAGTGTGTATGATTCATTCCTTAATGCAGTTAAACAGATTAAGCATCTGAATGGGGATAAAGATTTAAGGGTCATTGGCGCTCATCCATTCCATGCAATTAGGGATGGAAAGATGATTGATCTGACAGAGAAAACAGAAGTGGATCTGGATGCTGAAGACTTGCCTAATCCACTAATTGATATAGTGGAAGAGCCGTCATTTGATGATTCAAAAATTAACTTATCAGACATTGAGTCCTAGAGGAGGGAAGGTTGGGTGGAACCTGAGTTTGTCTTAATTTTTATAACTTCATGGTTTTCAATTATGGTAGGAAATGAAGTTTAGGAATTGAGTACTTATTTTGCCTATTGACTACAGGAACAGCTTGTTATGTTTCATTTAAATTTCAGACTATTTAATTTGGCACAAAAAATTCAAAGTTTTCTTTTGTTTATAAATTTTTTTAAAACTTAGATTGAAATAGAGTCATCATAAAGCATGGATTAATACATTAAAAATAGAATGATGAATGGCAAATTGAAAAGTAATACATAAATTTATTTATAACTGTAGAATACATAAAAGTTAATAGTATATTAAAAGGGTTAGAGAAGAAAATTTAAATTTATATAATGAATATTGGAAATAAGATTGAAACATTAAACTAAGATATTTGACAGGTGGAGAGAAAAGTTAAGTCTAAAGGACAGGATCAATATTTGACAGAAGTTGGTTACTTATCTTCTATATTTTTGGTGGTATAGACATATATACTTATTTTTGTTAGAATAAATTTTCAATATCAGAAAAATAATATTAAGCTTTAAAAAATATAGATTGATTTAATCATTGAAAAAAAAGGGAAAGGGAAAAAAAATGAAAAAAAGAAAGCAAAACAGGTTTAAAATTCAAAATATACATTTCAAATACATCCACGCGTAACTATTCGACTTGGGGTTTATATCAATTTTTAATTAGGTAACTGAAACGTTTTTATCTAAAAATCATTACACCGTAAAAAGATACTTGAATTGGTAGTGGGCTTTTACAGTATGGGCTTTAACTAAGTAGTGGAGGGAAGCCTGTGAAGAAAAAACGGTTAGAATACTAATTGATTACAGTTCGATCAGTAGCTTATGATTTAAGCTGCAAGCATCAAAAATAAAAGTGGAGATTATTTGGATAATAAGCTACAGAAGTTTCACAGTATATTGTATCTGCTTTGATTAGTTTAGGTTCATTGTTCAATTTTTCAAATATAAAGAATAGAGTTGGGGATAAAATTGGTATTTAAGGGTTCAGGAGAAGGACATCGTCAATCGTCTTCAACACTGATACTTTCACAGATAAATCAGGTAAGAATTCAACACTTGAATTTCAAATACTTGAATGCCATATTTCGTGTGTTTTTTATATCAATTTGAAATTATTAAGAGGGCTTCAACAATGATTAGGTAGATAGTAAACAATAAAATAACTTAAAATGATTCTGTTTGGATTAGTTGGGGGGTTTTTTTTTTCTTCCATACTTTCTCCCTGGTCAAAGTTTAAAGCTTTTATGAACAAATGTTTGCATATCTGCTCAATTTGAGAGAAAGATCATATCTTTTTCTATGTTTAGGAAGTTGCGTAGTTATTGTGATTCGAAGAACACCCATTTCAGGGATTTTAAAACTTCAATAGCGGGTGTGATGAATACATCGAATACTGAACCGGAGTTGTCAAAAAGGGAAGAAGGTAATATTATAATTGTTAAACCAATAACTGCATATTTCCCTACAAGTTTGGTGGAAGCTCGGCAGGGATTGATAAATTACAGAATAGCCGAGAATAAGGAAAAAAGGCGACAACAAAGAGGTATCAAGTAAAAGGGTTAGATCCTTTTATTCTTTTATAGGGTATTGATGTAATTACTAATGTATTTAAAAAAAATTGAACATTTTGATAAATTAAATAATTTTTTTTTGTTAAATATAAATAAAATAATATGATATTAAGATTTTTGCAGAAATGATTTTTGTATGCCTCATTCTGAACAGGGTTAATTCAGACGGATATGGCTAACCACCAGCGTTTTAAATTGCCGTCAGATGCAAATGAATATGAATGGGTGGAGAGTGAAGTCATTGAAACATGCTCGAATTTAACATCGGAATGGTCGGTTGCACAAAGTCGAGCAATATTGCTTCCATGTCCTGGGGTTGAAAGTGGAAATGCGTACAGCACACTTCCTGTCGGGACCAACGAGCGCATATGCACTAGACTTCCAAGAAGTAGTCCTGAATTCTTTTTCTACGAAGAAGTTGTAACAAGGCTAGGAGTAAGAATGCCGTTTAAAGAATTTGAAATGGAAGTTTTAAAAACCATGAGAATTGCTCCCTCACAACTGCATCCTAATGCATGGGCAATAGTACGTGCATTTCAACTTTTATGCTCGGCTATGGGATGGGCATGTACAGCACGAATATTCTTCTACCTTTTCAGACCTCAGGCTAACAACTGTGAAAGCGATTCAGAAAAAAGAGCTTGGATATCATTCAGAACGGACAGGATACAGTATGTTCGAAATTTATAAAGAGAATTGGCAGTCATTCAAGCCTTACTATTTCAAGTATACGTATCATGGAAATGGAGTTAGCTGGTTCATGAGGGAAGGTGAGGAACAACAAATACCACATTTCCCACTACAATGAAGCAATTCTTTCTACCAAAGAAATTGCAACAGTTACACTTTTGACTGGAAAGATTTGTTTGAGTTTGAAAAGGAAGTCTGCCGAGCATACGAAGAGTATATAACAACGAACGGAACAATTAATACAAGGGAAATAGTGGACATACCTGAAGGACAAATCAAAGACAAACTTGGTAAGATCTTCTACAATGCTTTTAATTTTGCAACTGATACAGCTGATTAAAATTTATTTCGTCTGCAGATGAAATGGCCGACCGTCGTAAAAATCTGGCATTGAGAGGCAGGAAAAGAAAAATTGATTCAAGAATTATAAGTAACGTACAGAACAGAGGGAATACTAATTCTTCACAACAATCTGTTGAGGGGTTCAAAGGATCAATTCGGGGTACGGCTGAAGAGACTGTGGGACATGATGATGCACAGCTATGTGAAGGATTAGTTATAGCTGATGATATTAATAAAGATAGTGAATTTGCATCCGAACAAGAGATAAGGCAGCGAAAATTAAACAAAGGGAAAGGATTGCTTATTGAAGAGACCGGAGAATATCCTGTAGCGGAGGATGAGCAAGAAGAAAGATGTGCAACAGGATCGATATGGGATAAAGAGATAGATGAAAAGTTCGCAAATTTTATCTGCACGGGGAAAGACAAGGCCAGATTCTCGGGAATGACAGCATCACAATGGAGTCCATATATGACAGGTCTGACAAAGAATCTTTTACAAGGGGCGAGCATAACTCATTTTCTATATGAACAGCGAGAAGATGTGTTTGAGGGTATTAACATAGAGCAGAAAGATGAAAGGCAAATCTCGGCTGTAAGAGAAGCTAGCTTGGCTGATGAGCTTCTAAGAGCTCGATCCGAGCTTGAAAATCTCCGTGCTGATAATGCAAAACTTATGAACGAAAAAGCAAGTTTGATACAATCTGGTAATACATTGCAGAAAAATATAGAGATTGCGAAGAAGGATCTGGAAAAAAAAAGCAGAAGGACAACGAACATTTAGCATCAACATTGCAGAGGATGAAAGCTGAAAAACAAAAGCAGGATATTATTTCAGAAAAGCTAAGAATAAAAGCAATTAAGCACAAAAAGGAGGCAGCAACATATTTGTTTGATTGCGAAAAAGGTATTTTTGATTCATTTGTCAATGCAATACAACAAATTAAATACTTAAACCCCCAAGCAGATGTAAGGGTAGCTGGAGCTCATCCAGTCCATGCAGTTCGAGAAGGAAAAGTGATTGATTTAAGAGATAGATCTGAGGTAGATCTCAAAGCAGAGAAGCTCCCCAATCCACTGGTCGATATTGTCGAAGAACCACCGTTTGACGATTCAGGTGTGAACTTATCAGACAACGATACATAGAAGGAAGTATGATTCGTAGACGGGTTGTGAATGTTTCGCTGGCCTCTAATTTTATTCTATCACATTCGTTATTTTATCATACAACTTGCTCGGTTTACCCGAGTATTACATAATGTTAAATTTTTAGGTGGAAAAACATTGTTTAATCTAAATCTTTCGGGTTTTGACAAGGAATCTAGCTTAATTTATTTTGAATGAAATAGAAGGCATGTAATAAAGAAATAGTGGAAACAAATTTACCAATATTATTAGTTGGGGTGGGTGGGTGGGATAGGCGGAAATTAGAAAAATAAATATGGTTCAAACATAAGGTTGAATTGCTGATTAAGTTGATTTCACTATATTATAAGAATAAAAAAATAATTAAAAAAATTAATTTTTAGCATGTAGTAATATAAATTGCGTGGAATGTGAAAGCCTTAATATCTTAATAGCAACAGTTTTACCTATATGTGTTATGAAAAAACATAATAAAAATCAATTATATTGAAAATATAATGGAAAATACTAATTGAAAACTAGAATATATTAAGAATAATATTAAAAAGGGCACAAAAAACCAAACAAAATTAACATTAGATAAGTTCAGTCCAAAATATAAAAAAAAAGTTCCTCACAAAGATTACAATATTTTGGGGCCAACTGGAGCATCAACAGTTGACTCCCCAATGAAAGTATCAGAGTCAAAAGGATGAAAATCATCGGAAACCAAGTCAAACCGATTGAGTAGATTTTTCTTCACTGGAAAGATTGTTGGGTCAGTTACAGAAGCAGCAACGGAAAATAAAATAGGTTTGGCAGTAGTCTTCACATTAACAATTTGCAGCATGTATGAGGTAATGTTAAAAAAAAAATAAGGCAGATAAGAGATAAAAACATAGAGCACAATTAGGGCAATGGAGTGATACCGACAGGTTGGTTAGGTTTGTGGGCATGAGGTCTGACGTCTTCTGGGTCAACTTCAGGAAAGATGAAGGAAGTAACATCCTACCAGATTTGGAAAAAATATGAATTAAAAGAGTATGACTTAAATTAATTTAAGATGAATAATCTAAAAAAAATGAAGATTTAAAATAGTATTAGAAAAATTAAAAACAAACATAATAAGTGTACTTTGGTAGGTGAAGAATCAAGAAAATATGATTGGAACATGTCACAGGTTTTGATTTCAAACATCCTCCGAATGGAGTATAAAGGAGAAGATTGTGAGGAAGATCCAACCTTGACCGATATCTTAAATAAAAAACTTCTATCAACCAAAGAATCCATGATCTTGGCATAAGCAAATGCATCACACTGGTGGAGAAGAAAAAATATAAATTTAATTAAGTGGTTTAAGATTATCTATGAAAAATACAGGTTATGTAAGAAATAAACCTGAGTAGAAATGTTAAGCAAATATTGGCATGAATGAGATATAAGAAATCTAGCATCTCGGTCTAACATAACAAATGTAGCCGCGGAATTACAATCTCGAACAGCAAGCTTAAGTACGTAGCTGAGCAAGGATTATGAAATATTAAATACATAACAATTAACAAAGAATAAATGGAAAAAAATGAAAATAACAAATAAAAATAACATAACTAATATTAAAAATTAATTACATAAAAGGTAAAAAAATTTAAATTATGTACCGAGGAACAAAGCGGAAAACAAACTTGTCACAATTCTCACAGAATAGTGCACCAGACTTCAATAAAAGAGATCCCTTGCAAATGCATTCATTGAAGGCCCAATGAAACGAAGTATCAAGTCCGACAATGGTGGCAAAAACGACATATATACCACTCTGAATTACCATATTAAAAAAATAGAACACATACTATATGAAAATATATAAATGGAAAAAATGAATAGATAAAACATTAAAGTATTTAATAACGTACTTCAGTAACATGTGAAAGTTGATCAAGCATAACATGAGGATAGGAAACCATAAACTGATCCAGAATAAATGATTTCTTTTGCGTGGTAACAGCAGGTGGAAGGTAATCAAAGAAACCATGTTGATTCAGTCTGGTTTATTTTTTTCAAAACAAAGAAATACATATCAATTTTAAAAGCCTAAAAGGAAAAAAATAATTATGAACAAATTTCATATTAGCACGCAGAGACATCACACCTGATCCTTATTTGAAGAGCTTCAGGGACATCAGGATTAAATAACAGATTCGATATCCCAGGAATAGCATGGAGAACAATCCTACCTATTTGAAAGTGAAATTAAAAAAAAAAAAGGCTCAATATGATACAAATATAACAAAAGATAGAGACTGGAAGTAGAAATCAATACCATTGTATATTTGCATCCTTCCAAGTTGAATAACAACTACAACTTCAACTGAATTATTGGATGCCAAAAACTGGTTGAGCTCAAATACATGTTCCCCAAACAAGCAACAATCAACAGTACCACTGGGAACAGAGTAAATAAACGATAAAAATATTCAAACGAAAAATAAAAAACCATTAAATATAACACACATACTTGCAAATACACTTACTATTGATCAGATAATTCAAGCATTACAGAGGGAGATATAATGGCATTCCTATGATAGGTAACCTCGTTTGTAACAGCGATCAAAATGCCAATTACATCTATTAAAACAAATTGCAGCTTAGGTCACTTATGTTAAAAAAGTTGTAAATAGTGAAATTCAAGTAGTAAAAAAACAATGGGCGAAAATATATACAGATATTACCTTGCAAAATATCGCTGGTGTAATAAGGCATAAAAACACTGTCTACACTACCAAAGGAGAAAGAGTGGGTTGGAATCATGCTACACTTCTCAGGTTTCACTTGTGTAAATTCATTAAATGACAAAACACAAGGATGAGAAGTCCAACGGAACTTCCCAATGCTTGGTACACTTGAAATGGATGTGAGAGTATATGCAACTCCCTCTTGCAATAAGCTAAGAAACTTTGAAAAATAAGCATCACAAACACGCCCTTGTATTTTAGTGCCCTTAAAGAAAAATTTGATGAAATTGTAAGTAATATGCACGATGATAAAGACGGTGTAAAAATAATACAAAAAAATTGATAAAATGGTAACATACATATGAATCAACAAGAAGCAGGTGAAGTTCAGTTTGGGGAACACCATCACAAACACCGTGCACAACAGCAGAATGGATAACACGCACCTTCACATTCCAAGATGCCCATTCCAGTGATACAGAAGCTAAAGGGAAAATATTAAAAGACATTATGAGCACAGAAACGATGATATTTTGATTTTTGGAAAGAGTGTGAGTCTAATCACTGGAAGAACGAGGTAGATTTTATAACATAAGGTTAAAAGAATGATGAATGGTTCTAGTATAATCCAAATGAGGATAAAATTCAAGTACAAAATAAACAAGACAAACGTACTTTTGACCAAAAAAACTACAATAAATTGTATACATTTGTAGCTAGTATAGTAGGGCTGCTATTTATTGCTGTATAAAAGTGGCCAGACATGCTAGTGCATGAATGTAGCTGACGAAGCTGATAAAGAAGTAAGTCGCAGCTATGAACTGAAGTTACAAAAGGGAAAGTAGAGTACATAGCAATAAATGAGGACTCACAGTAGATAGCACATCCGAGCATTAAATTAAAACTGACAGTACAAGAGACTAATAAATATACAAGCTGCGTAACAAAAACTCTTATTAAGAAGAGGGGTTAAATAAAATGGTGTATAACGATATTTATTTAGTATCCTGATATTGATAATCGCAGAAAGTGGATGATATTCAGTTAAGCTAGAATTAAAAAAAACAAAAAAATTTAAATAATAAGTATTATCCTAATCTATGTTTTGATAAAAAGGAAACTACACTTTTGAGTTTTAGGAATATTACTTGATGCAAAATTTGAGACATAGATAGATCTATTAAGGGTATAAGAAATATTGAATTTATTCCTAAGTTTGGGAGCGGTGAGAATAAATAAAAACAAATTAGTAGGTTAAAAACTAATGAAGGGGAATAAGAAAAGGGTGATCCAGGATTACATTACTTTATAGAACACATATGAAACATGTGACAATTGAAAAATCACATAAATTATAATCATAGACCATATATTTAAGATACAAATTAATATTACATAAACAAAGGTCCAGTGCGATAAACATTACATGGAATATATTGACAAATACATTAATTTGGATAACATAACATAATTAACAAAATTACATGGAAATTCAATTGTTCATGATAACAAAACCAAAGATCGAGACATATTATAAGGAAATAGAATAAATTCAAAAAGGATAAGGAAGAAAGTCAGCAATGTTGAGAAAATCTGTGCTGGAGGAGACTGATTCATTTTGAGAGACAACATTAGTTGACGAAGAACTTATGCACAGGGCATTCTTTGAAGCTTTGAGAGACTGGGGATGGAAATTTTGGTCATACTCAGAAACCAAGCTCTTCTTCGTAAATTCTTTGGAATGACATGCAACAAGAGAATCATTGGATGATTTGCCTTTCAACTGATGTGGCTAAGAAAAGAGAGGTGGAAAAAATAGAATCAATATATAAATAAATTAATGTATAGAAAATATTTATATAAATAAAAACCACTAATATAATATATACATTACACATTTGAGAAGGAGCTGCAGCAGATGAATGAAAAGTTTCTTCGAGATCAGGGAAAGGCGGGCGGAAAATAAGCTGTATATGTTTTGAAGTTATGTAACTAAGAGTATAAATATTTTGTTCACAAAATAGACATAATTATTTTATTACCCTAGGAGGGGTGACACAAGCGGTAGAGGGAGAAAAAGGCTTCACTTTTGCTACCAGCTTCACCAATCCGTATAATAAAATATTCGGGGTTGGAAGGATTTTCCCGAGCAATCTTTACTTCAATCTTCATATTGAAACGGTAACCAAACAATGATGAAAGTACTGATGGATACGTATTCAGAATTGACCCCTACACCAATGGCAAGGTTAATATCGTATTAAAAAAAATTGAAAAATAAAAAAAAGATTATAACAAAAGAAAGTTACAGATGCATCAAGTGGAAATAGATCAGAGCATGGTTTCTTATAGAGAACACGAGCATCGCGGTCAAGGAGAATCACTGTAAGTGTGCCGGATGAATCACTAACAACCAGAGGAACACGATACCTAGTTAAAAGGGAAAAGGTTATAACGCAAAACATATTGTTAACGGTGGTAAGAGTATGGGTTATGGACAAAGCTATAAAAATTACTTGGGTAAAGGGTTATTGACAATGGAGGAACAGACACCACACATTGACATCGCGGAGTAGTCCAACAACATGGCAGAGCAAGAGCATTCATTTGTGAACCAAGGAATATCAGTGGAAAGGCCAAGAACAGTGCAAAGAACATGGTAGTATCCAGGCTGAAAAAGAATATAAACAAGGGAATACAAATCATGAAATAACAAGGAATATATAATACATTAAATAATACGTCTAGGAATAATGAATGATACCTTTGTTATCTTCCTCAAATACGCAATATCAATAGGATTAGTATTACCCATTAGTTGTTGATGGATAGTAAAACCAGTGGAAACCAATGAAAATATTGGAGGGGAAGAACCAAACCCTTGCAATATCATCCTAAGTAGGTAATAAAAAAAATATAAAAAAATTGGTAATATATAATAATTACCGTACACAGTTATTGGCAAAATTATACCTTCTACGGAAAGCGATGATATCAGGTATATCAGAATCAAACATCATCCTAGATGTAAATAACACCGTGTGGAAAACAACTCGACCTGGCAAAATATATAAATAATATTGTGAGAAATGATAAATAGTCACTTTTAATATAACGATACAAGATAATAAATTTAGTTAAAAAAATGTATACCACGGTTGAATTCAGGCTTAGCAAGCTTCATGAGCAATAAAATTGTCTTATCCTTTCTACGATTGGAATATGCTAGGAAGTCGTCAATGTAGTGATCAAGTAAAAGGCAGTCAAATGATCCACTGAATTGGAAAAAAAAATTTGAAATATAGATCGCAGAAATAGTAGTTACCGTTGACCTTTATAATAGATTAATGGTTAAATACTTACTGATTATTGCATAGTTCTAATCCAATAGCACGGCCTTGATAAACATCACTCACAAATGTTTTTTTAAAGAAACAGCGGTAACAATTCCAGCAAAATCTAAGATGAAATTAATATAACCATTAATAAAACACAAATGAGTTAAAGAATAAATTTAATTTAGTTAAAGAGAAAAACAAACCGGTGAGATGAGTAGCTTTGTTCTTTATGCAAGATACATCGTCAACGGAGTTCTTGTTAAGACTCCAACAAGGGAAAGCAGAACTTGTAACTTCATGGAAATTAGTTGAAAATTGAAATTCCAATTTATAGGGGTGATTTGTTGCTCTATAGCTGGCAAGATATTTAACTACCGAAAAACCGTAAAATTCATACACGGAACCCTCATGCAAAGTCCTAAGGAAAAAATGAACATGAGGGCCTTTAACAGTTGCTTCAATGGTATCACCCTGAAGAAGAAGAAATAATAGAGTAAAAAATTACAGTAGTTGTTAGAAATTTACAAAATTTTTAGGATTAACATAAGTTATACCATATGATCCATGAGTATCAAATGTAAACCATCGGAAATCATTGAATGTGGAACTATAGGAACATGCCACAACATGTTGACCCTTGCTCGAATGGAAATACAATTTGATTGATCGGTTATAAAACGAATTGGAGTGTGAGGATGTTCCATTGCGTTTTGCTTCAAAAAAGAGATTAAGAACAGTTAACTGCAAATTGTGTAAAGGGTAAGAAAGTAAGGAAAAAAGTAACGCTCTAAAGGTAAGTGTGTAATGTGTAGGCATATATATATATATATATATATATATACATGCATATGTATGTAAATATAAACATAGATGGCATTGGCAAAAGAATATAAATACCTTAAAATTTTAAATAACCTATATTAAAAAATGGCATAAATACAGAAAGGAAGATAAATTTATGGCAAGAGTAATGAAGCCTGTTCAAATAGTTATCAACGGATAAACGAATTAGTTGGAAAAAAAATATTTAGTGATAAAGTAAGAACTATTTATAGAAAGTGTGTATATAATATAATGCAATAAGAATAATATTTCATTATATTATGATCATACTGGGGTGACATTACATTATACAGGTAAAGTTGTTAAATATCCAAAATTGGGTTTGTGTCTTTTTACATTTATAGATGTTTGAATTAAAGAACTACAGTCATTGCAAGGTAAGAAAGGAAAAACAAATGAAGTATATTCTGTACCAAAAATAAATAGCGATAAATAAGGGAAATGGAACTTAGGGAACAAAACTGACATATGGATGACAATTAAAGATTAATAGGCAAGTACAATGATGGTAGAGCCGTGAGGAAGATCAGGGTGCAGATTAATAAAGATGGTTCAACTACCCAACTTAGGAAAGAGTGATTGCTGTGAAGGGTAATAAATTTTACAATATGTCCTAGTCATCATGGGATTTATTATGATTTCTAATTATAGATGAGAAATAGAGAAATGATGCCGTAAACTTTATCAATTTTGGTTAAATGAGAGAATTTAGTGTGTAGATAGAAATGAATGTGTTATTTACTAACTACATTAACAACGCTATTAGTAGGACAAAAATAATATAAAAAAAAAGTTGAATTTGTTTAGAAATTGGGAAAAAGTAGAAAATTGACAGAAATAAAATTGGTTTGTTTTAAATAATATATATAAAAAATAAATGAAATCCTATATTAATGAGGAAAGAAATTAAATTAGCAACTTAATTAAATAATTGTTCTAAAATTTATCGAGAAAAAAAATTAGAGCCGTATATAAATCATCTAAAGATTCGGGTGATATTTAGATATAAAAAGGAGAGTAGCACTTAACTGATAGAGTTACTTTGGCCAATCTGCAATGCACGGTAGGTAAAAAATATTAAAGCTCTGGGCAATGGTAATAAATATGGGATTTTATAATCATTACAGATGAGAGTTACTAATTGAGAAGATAAAAAAAAATATCTCAAATTGTTAAAAGAAAAACAAACGGCTTTGGGGCATATAAGTTATAAGTAAGATATTTTCAATGCTGATGTTTAGATGTAGATTACATTAGTACAATAGGTTAAAAGAAAGAAATTGGATCAATATAATTGATGAAAAAACATTGTAAAAATTATTCTCTTCTTTAAAGTTTGAGTTTTTTTTTTTCAGTCCGATATTTTTTGGTTTTTGAGGCAATATGTATATTGTGGCATCACCGCCAGGAAACTAATACTCTATAAGGTAAATGATTATAACCTCGTTTTACTGCCAGTATGAGTGGTAAAAGATAACAGGCCGAGCAATATAAGAAGCCTAGAAATCACGATACAACAAATATATAAAATATTCAAGAATGGCTATGATATTTTCAAGATTCAATTTTTTTTTTGGGTGTAGACATGAATATATAATGAAGCATCACTGCTCGGAAACTGAAACTCTAAAAGGCAAATGATTATAATCTCGTTTTACTGGCATTATGAGTGGCAAAAGAAAGGCCGAGGGATATAAGCAGGCTAGAAATCAAGATGCAACATATATCTAGAATATTCATGGGTGTCCACGAAATAAAGCCAGGTAAAAACCATTTAAGACCAACTCGAACTGTCACAAAAATAATGATTTCTGATGAGTTTGAAATAAGTCAAGAGATCAAAGTTATTACCCATGAAATTAGAATAAGCTCGATATATCTGTGTTACGGTGTCAGCAGTAAGAGTTTGCTATGAAAAAATACGGAAAGGAATCGTCAAAGTGCATAATAAGTTATTCCGTAAATGAATAATAATTCATTATAAATTGATTAAAGAAACTTCGAGAATGATGACAACAGAAAGAATCATACACCACATATTTTCGATATAAATGAATGTTATGAATGACAAACAATGTGGGGGGTAGTGCCACTATACTCATCATGGGTAAAAGGGAAACAGGGTTAACAAATTAGAAATATATTTGATCGATCAAGTTTATATAATTAAATTTGTAGATATTATGAAAGAGAACAAATACCGAGCGAGAATCATATTAATAAAGTAATTGACCACACGGCTAGAACAACATACTGTGTTGAAACAAAGTGTTCGACACAAAGGTGTAAATTAGTCGTGAATTCTGGAAAAGAAGATAATTAAATTATGCATTACAAAAAATAAAACATCAAATATAAGGATTAATATTCTAAAATGTAAGAGTTTAAAACCTCAGTCTTTGCACAGTAAAGAGTAGTAGAAGATGATAATACGATCGGAAAGAGAAGCCAATGTATCAACAAGATACAAAACACTATAATATTCAAGAGTGGATGAGGAAATGAAAGGAATATTTAATATCACAAGGGAATATAGGGGGTTAGGAATATCTCGTTAGAGCATAAGGTTAATTAAAGTTTTATTATCACAAACTATAATTGTGCCGAGATATATATTTTAACATAACACATCGCGGAAAAAACTCTAAAAGATAAAGGACTATAAGGTCGTAGTACGAACAATATGATTATCAAAAATGAAAAGCCGAACGGTATCAGAAAAATTGAAATCAAAATGAAATAAATATCTACAATGTTCATGAATGGACAGTAAATTAAGCAAGGAACAAACGAAAGACGAAGAACGCGAACTCTAAAAACTAAATGACATCTGATGAGTTAAAAAAATCCAAAAGATCAAATTGAATATCAATGGAATGATAATCAGACAAATATTTACACGGTTCTATAATAAATTTAAAAAAGATTTAGTCATAATGAAGAAAAAGTTATTCCGCCAAGGGAAAATACTTGCGTCTAAATTCATGGAATAAAATTCGCGGAGGAATTGCACACAAGAATACCACATCATAAGTTATAAAACAAAAAATGAGTAACGATGTGAGGGCAAGGAGAAATTAAATAACTATACGTAAAAAAACAAAGACAGAGCAGCTGCCCAACAAGCTCAGTGTTCCCACTATTGGTTTTGCTCATTAACCAAAGCGGACCAAGGACCGAGCAAACTCGATGTTATCACTGTTAACTTGCTGTTTAATTAGGACCGAGCAAAATCAAATCAAATATCGACCAAATTTGGCGTTCTCGCTGGTAGTTTGTTCATTAATTAATGCCGAGGAGGTGCCAAGCAAGTTCAATGTTCTCACTGATTGCAAGCTCAGTGCCGATCAAGAGCCGAGCAAACTCCGTGTTCTCACTGTTAGTTTGCTCATCAAATATGTAATAGCAAGTGCCGAGCAAGCTCAGTGTTCTCCCTGTTACCTTTCGCATCAACTAAGTCGCAGCAAGCGCCGATGAAGTTCTGTGTTCCCGTTGTTAACTTGCTCATCAACTACGACCGAACAAATCTCGAGCAATTAAAATATCGTGAAATCAAACTACCACATTGAGCTGGTCAGATATTAATTTGAAAAAAAATGGTGGATAAAATAATTAAAAAGTTTAATATGATCTGGAAAAAAGGACAGTCACTAAAAGATTACAATTAGTAACAATCACATATAGGGATAAGGTTATAAAGGGTAATGACTTAAAAGCTTGGCTTTAGTATCATTAAGAATATTGAAGTTGATATTGGATCGGTAACATAATACAACTTATGAATTGAGACAACACACCAGTATATTCAGATGTGGACGAGCAAAGGAAACTAAAATTCATTATCAACAAGAAATACAGGGAGTTAGGATAATCTCGTTGATGCACAATGTTTGATTATAGATTAGGAGTTAGCCTTGCAAGATATTATGGAAGAGAAAAAATCGAAATCAAACACATGGTAATAAATAATTGAAAAAGAGGATCCGACCACGTAATGAGTTACGCATACTGGGACGATAAAAAGGTGAAAAACGGTCAGAATAACATAAATAAACAACAATTAATGTGACAGAATAAATAATGTAGCATCACAGATGGGGAAAAAAACTCTACAAGGTAAGTGACTATAACATTGTTTCCTTGGCATCATAAGTATTAAAAGGTGATAAGAAGAGCGACATAAAAAGCCCACAAATCACACATATACACATATATACAATATTTGTGGGTGACCAGGTGATAAAGGGAAAAAAACCTTTTAAAATTAAAACGAATGGACAAATAATATTACATCAGATGAGTTTAAAAAGGGTCAAAAGATGAAACTTAAAAACAAGAAGATAGATAAGTTCTAAATAATTACTGAAACATGGATAGAGATGACAAAAATATATATACATGTCTAGTTGATCATAAAAAGGAAATTTTGGAAAAGTATTAAACTGATGAAGGTAGATTAGTTTACAGAATGTAATTTAAAGGTAAAAAAAAACTAAATGCGGTTAAAAACCTCTTGATAAACAACATTATTGGTAGCTCCATATGGATGATCATCCGTACTTTCAACCAACACCTTCAATCCGAGTGGAGATTTCACCCTTGAAATGGCAACATAAAGTTGACCATGAGTAAACACTGGCTTATTTAGGTAAAGGCCAACATGAGAAAGCGTCTGTCCCTGACTTTTGTTGATAGTCATTGAAAAACATAAGGCCAACGGAAACTATCGGCGACAAAACTTAAATGGCAAATTAGGATCAGATGGGATCAAATTCATCCGAGGAATAAAAACCCTTTGACCAGCATTTGTACCAGTTACAACGCGAGCATGTATAACATTATTTCCAAGGTCAATAATAGTTAGTCGTGTGCCATTACACAGCCCAATTGATTGGTCAATATTACGAAGAAGCATAACAGGAACTCCAGGCTTGAGTACAAGTTTATGGTTGGGGATGCCAGAACATTTAATCATATTCAAAAATTCAGTACTTACCCATTGAATATGAGGAGAAACATCATTTTCACCAACAGGGATGGTATCAGCGCTTAAGTATATCTTAGCTTCACCAGGAACCAGGGATAATACATAATCATTAATTTTTTCAACGGCTTCCAACCGTGGAGCAAGGACAGCACGCTCCTCAAAATACTTATCATTATCAAAGTTAGCTTGCAATTCGGGATAGGTAGCATTGACAATGTCAACAACAGGATTAACCGAGTGATTAACTAAGAAATTAGAAGGAATCTGGATTTTGAATTCACCATCAACATCAATACCAACCTTACCATCACCAATGCGCAAAATCCACTCACCAAAATTTGCTACTTGAGCAGAGTCAACATCACCAATATTTGAGGACAACCTCATGTTTTGTGAAAGTACAAGGACAGTACATCTACTCCAAAGATAAGATGAGTTAATAGTGGACATAATTATAGTTGCTCTATTAGCTCTGGGAATAACAGGAAGTATCTGTCGGAAGTCACCTCCAAGAACCAACGTCTTTCCTCCAAAAGGAAGATCCAAATTGCTATCTGACTCAGAACGCATGATATCACGCATTGTTCTATCAAATGCCTCAAATGCCCATTTATTAACCATTGGAGCTTCATCCCATATTATCAATGTTGCAGACCGAAGTAGCTGAGGCTTCAAACTGCCTTGCTTAATATTGCAACAAGAATCTGAATTTAAATCAAGCGGAATACAGAAAACAGAATGTGCAGTACGTCCACCAGGAAGCAAGAGAGAAGCGATTCCACTTGAAGCAACATTTATAACAATTTTCTTCTGGGATCTAAATAGATATGACAATGTGTTCCACAGAAATGTCTTGCCTGTGCCACCAAAACCATATACAAAGAAAAATCCACCAAGCTCGGAATTAACAGCATTTACAATGCAATTATAAGCACGCAACTGATCCGCATTTAAGCACTGAAAATTCTGTTCATGAAGTAAACACATCTCTTCAACATTGTAATTAAGCTCATTAATTATATAAATATTTTCATGTATGGAATAGTCTATGTCAACTGGATATGGCATTCCAGGGAAATCCTTGAGTGATCGTCCATTTAGATGCAACAAAGATTCAATCTCTTTCAAGCAAATATTAGCAGCATCACAAATTGAGATTTGAGCATCTGAATGAGTGAAAACTATTAGAATGATACAAATATAGAGAAAAAATCAATCACTAATAAGCAACAAATATATATTATACCTGGACAATGACGATTTTTTTTATGGCGCAAATCATCTGCCAATAAATCAAATGTTTTGGCCCAAACATTGGCAGGATTACTCATGGAATTAGACATTAGGAGTTCAGCAAATAACCTCCGAATAAATTTACCAGAAGACAAGAAATAAGCCTCATGAATACCATTAATATATTCTTTATCATCAGCAAGCAATCCAAGGGCAAAACATGCTTCCTTAAAGGATTCATAAATAACTCCATTAATAGTCTTAATGTCATCAAAGCTTGTGCATCCACGCTGAAAGTTAAGCAAAATACGCAGGAAATGTAACTCACCGGTACCAGCTGGGATAAAATTGAGTCTCCCAACTGAAAATCCCTTTCGCCTAGGACGCCATTCTCTGATATGTGAATTGAATACGAATTTAGCTGGAAACTCAACATAAGTCAAAGAACGACCCTCTTCATAAACTTGATTTGCACGCATCCATGCAAGAAACATTGTTGTTGTGTCATGGGCACGGGAAACAACATTATCAATTAGCTCTCGGTCACAAAAAACTATGTTTTGTTCACCAGGTAAATGAAACGTAAGACGCTGAACAGCTGGCCATCTCTGGTGAATTTCAAAAGCAAATAATCTCCAGACCGACTCACAAGGAGACAAGTATCTGCAATCATAGTATTCCTTGATTTCATCAACAACAACATCAGATGCGGAATTATCAATAGGATCAACAGCAACAGTGACACGATCTGGACCTTTGCTAACATATTTGAACAGGTACTTTATGCAATTGGATTGGTTACAGAATTCAATATTAATATGAGCCCGATACTTCATAAGAAGCAAAGGGTTGTGGGGAACAACATAACCATTGCACAATCTAACACCATTATGTTCAACAGTAATACCAAGATCTCGACGTCTATAAACTGGATACCCTGCATCATCGAAGTAAGTGTTGGGGCTATATTTCTTTGGGAAGAGTTTGGAACATCTTCCATTCTGCATGCAAGGTGAGGTAGGTCGAGCATGGCCACAGGGACCATGTATCATGAAAGATGAAACAACTGAATATAATTCAGGAAAAAGGTCAGGGCTTGGAAGTTCTACGCAAATAACACTGTCAATTAAATCAAGTGGGTTGGAGTTAGAGGATGGTTCTAACCAAAGAAGAATGTGAGCATGTGGCAATCTGCGCTTTTGAAACTCAATAGTATACATACCTGTGAAATATATTAATTTTAGAGTAGATATAATACAATATAACATATATGTATAAAAATTTATTATACATACCAGAAACTAAGGGTCCAAATACAGATCCATCTTTGAAATCTTTCATCATTGCATCCAGTTTCATTTTGAAAACGCGACAAACAATGTCTGGCCGATCTGCAGCACTAAATCCTTCAGCAATCATGTATCTATCAATTTCGGGCCATTTAGGATTACATGTGAATGTAATGAAAAAATCTGGGTAACCATACTTTTTACATATAGACATAGCATCTTGACAATTATTGAACATATATCTACGGTCACCAACAAATGATGATGGTAGAACAATACGTTTACCAATAGTAGAAGCTTGAAGGTCACCGCGATCTAATGCATCTTCCACACCCTTCAAAAATTTGGACCTTATCTCTTTTTGTTTACCCCTTATAAAAGAAAGTCTCTGAGACTCAACCATGGAGTAACAATCTACCACAAATTGCTGAAATAAACGCTGACTCCTAACCAACAAACCTGGATCATTCTGCCTATGTTGTATTCGAAAAGCAACATACTCTCGCAGGGTAACGCGATCACGAAAATCTGGAACATGATCGGAAGGCAACCCAGAACGCAGAATTTGTTCATGAAAACCATCCTCACCATAGGGAAAAAGAATTGGGTATTGAAGAGGAAGATAAGAAGGGTGAGTTTCATGTATCCGTTGAAGATAACCTGAAGTGGAACGAACGACAATGTCTCAGAGTAAATTTGGTCCATCAAAATCACTGACAATCAAAGCAGCAACTTCATTTACTGAAGGAAGATTATAAACACGGGCATCATTAGACCATGACGCAACAACCGAAGAGAAAAATGGGGGATAAATTGGTTATGAGTATAATCCCTTATCTGTCTGAAAATCTTAACCAAAACATTGAATTCATCAAACATGGATATAAAATCACGGACCAGTGATATATCAAGTTGCATACCACTATCGATGGATCTGGAAATAGCAAGGTAAGATATTAAAAAATAAGATAAATGCATTTAAAAAAAACCATAAATATTAATTGCTACCTACCCAAAGTGGCTAATGCGGTTAGAGACCTCATTGTCAGTATCATAAATGTATGGCTGCATAAACTTAGGCCTGTTCAAATGATCTGGGAACAAAGAACCAATACGGTGATAATTCTGTCCACCAATTATGAACTGGGGAGGATCCCGACCATCATTACATGAATTGTGGACATTGCCTCCGAGCGATGTAAAAGCAAACATACTATTATAAGTCCTTATATTTTGGAAAAAGTTGATCCGTCGATCATCAGATCCAGACATTAGCCCATAAATAAGGGGAGGTGGAGTAGACAGTGGTGGAAGTGTGACATCACCTTTCATACAGCACAAAGAAAATTCAGCAAGCATAACATCCTTATTCTTATCACTCCTTTCATCATGCCACATAGAAGCATTGCAGTGTTTGCATGTGAGTTCCATATCGCCAAAATCAAGATATGCTGTGCACAAACGAAATCTAATCAAAATACACTAAATATATAAAAAATTATATGGGAAAACAGGTGTAAGGGTACCTGTATTTTCAGATATGTCAAACAAGAAATGGTTATGGGACAATGTTGATATTAGATTTTCATAGTAAGATGCATTGTCAGAGACATAGAAGTCAGCAATTTCATCATCTGTCAATGAATTGGCAAATTTCAGGAGCAACAATAGTTTTATACAATAATTGAGAAAATAAATAGAGCATTAAAAAAACAGCCAAAAAGGAAAGAGTACAGACCAAACAAATGTGAAAAGTCGAGCGGACAGCCAACAGATGGCGGTTGGAAACGGTAAGAGGAAACTACAAAAAAATTGCTTAGTATAGTTGATAGATGGGATATTCACAAAATATAAAATAAAAATTAGACTTTGTTTAATAATTTAAAGATTAAAAAATTAAATAACATACGCATGTTAGCAGCGGTGAATGATGGACCATGCCGACGAATACTAAGATCCTCTTGAACATACATTGGGAAGTTGGAGAGATAAATGACAGTTTGAAATAAATATGTAACGAGAGGTTACGCTTAGATAAGAATATCAAGCAGAAAATCTACGGTGAGGGAATCAAATACAGTAGAAAGATAATTATCAAGAGTGGAGATATATGGGCGTAGATATATATGATATAATTAATGAAATATCTACGCCGACAATACGCATAATACATCGAAATAAAGAGATTCAATTATTTGTGGTGAAGAGAAAATGAACAAATGTATTATTAAAATGGTGCAAAATATAGGGTCTACTTAAATGGAAAGTGCAAAAATAAGGAACAAACATTCATAAGAAGATGAAAAGAAAACAAAAGAATTAAACGCAAGAGGAAAAGAGATCGGTAAGTCAAATACGGTAGGCTATTATACAATTTTATTTAAAATTATGGAAACATACAAAAGGATTACCGACCACATAAAAGACAAATACATCAAACAAGAGGAAAATTAAACGACACACCGAGCGAAACATTTCGCTATTAATTAGATATCTCTAAGAGAGAAACATAACATTTAAAATAACGTATCATAAACTGAAACTGAAACGGTAAACAGACGGGCGTCAACATAACATAGGTGACTTGCTAAAGATTCACTTCTTAACATTCATCAACGTGCGTTTCCGACCAGTAGTTACAGGAGAAGAACAATCAGCGAACGCACTTGCGAGATTCCTTTTCGCGGTCTTGGACGGTGATGGAAGTACTTCATCAAGCGAGAGATCAACAGTGTCAATACCAACCGATTCATTGGACTGAGGAGTGACAAGGACAGAAGAGGTGAAGGCAACGGAGTCCGCAGGATCAACAAAAGTGGATGAAATTGTGTCCAAACCAGGAGCAGAATTGTGAACAGGCCGACCCTATAGAATATTCAAATAAAAAGACAAGAATACAACGGTGTCAGCATAGGTAGAATATAATAGGGAAAAAAGATGTAAATGTAAGCAATGAAAAAAAGTATATTTGTGAAATAAATACCTCCCGGGGAGATAGGTCGGAACCTGGAAGTTCGTACATAGAAAAAACATTAGGGTCATCACATAAGGCACGAACCCTAATGACAGGAGCCTCAGAAGAAGTACTTTCAGATGGATTAGTAACCTTAAACAAAATCTTCCTCCCAATTAGGCTTCGAAAAATGGGAGGATAATCATGTTCGTCGGCAGCCTATTTGAATTTGAAATTCACAGTAAAATTGGGGTATTTAATATTGCGAACTTGTACGGAATGGACAAAAATATGAATCATAAAATTTAATAAAGGAAATAAATGACCTCCTTAAATGAAGAGAGGACGTCGGCGCAGCTTTGACGAAGAAGATATTCAACCTCATTATCAAACATCACGAGGATTGCACAACCAGTGGTATCAGCAACATCAAGCCTAAGTCTAAACCTATAACATCAATGGAAAAAACAGTGACAACAAGTGCGATTAAAATTTGATGAGAGGAAAACAGAAAATTACTTGCTCGCCTATGGCAAACATAATTACCTTGGGGTGACATGGAATACATGGCGTCCACAGCTGGAACAGAAATAAAAACCATTGTCAGGAGTAACAGCCTTCATACACTTGCAAGCAGGGTACCACCAATGACCATCATCAATAACATCATCAACAGTGGCAAGTAGAATGGACATGCCATCCTGGGATATATATAACAGCCAAATAATTAGAACGTGATTAAAATACAACACGGCAGGAAAATAAAAGATAATAACAAAATCAACGGGAACCTGATAAACCGAAAGAAGTTCTTCAATAGTCCTCTTTGGGTGCAACTTGAGAAATTCATCCTCAACAGAATATTTGGGGCCCGAAACAAATGAGGTACAGTCCTGAGAAGGAGAAACACCAGCAGCAAGAAGACTAATGCAATGGAAAATAAGCATCCATTATAAACCAATGGAAGACAATTAATTAATCCACTCAAGTAATAAGGTTAAATACATCAATGCCTACAACGGAACAAACCTCTGTTTCAAGTTAGAAACGTCGGATATGTCAGGATTAATAAGCAGCCTAGAGGCATGCATACAGTTCTGAACGACTGGCTTACCTAACAAATGGCCATAAAAGAGAATACACTTAACTTTACAGAATTAATGACAAAAACATGACGGGAAAAATACACATACCCTTGAAAATCTTGACCTTCGCATACTGAAAAACAATCATTGGAGCAGTAACATGCCCATCGTTGATAAAACCCATTAGTTAATCAACAAAGTCACCGAATAGTGTGCACTCAATTTTACCACTACAATAAAACCAGGTAAATTGGTCCGAGTCAAGCAATTGGAACGTAAAAAACTTATGAAGAGCAAGGAAAGTTTACCCGAGGTCAGTTAGCTCAATAACAATCATCTTAGTAACCTTCCCATCACGAAGATACTCCCGCTGAGAAGAAACAGCAGTCATGAGGCCAACAACATCTGTTTCAAAAAATTGGGTGTTATTTACTAATAAGAGAAGTGATAGAATAAAATATGGACCAAAAAGAAAATTGAATTCGTAATGGAATTGAGTAAATGAAAATTAGGTACCAATTAAATAGTCATAATCAGAGGTGATTGACGAAATAACTTCAGACGTCGTTGGGGTCAGACCATAAAAAGGAATGGACGTGAAATCAACCTCAGATACGGTGGTCCTCAAGAGGAAAATAAGCTTATTTTCATGCAAAGTTGAACGATAAGAACCAGAATTTGCAACAACCCCAAAGTATGACATACGGTACACAACACCCTCTTTTATAACATCAGAAAACTTGTAGAGTACTGATTTACGGGCGGTTGCTTGAATTTTATGTCCCTGGTAAAAAAAAATAAAAATACAAAACAACTCAGAATAAATATATCAAGCAGTAATAGATAATTTCAATACAAATCATGTAATAGTCGGTTTAAAAAATATGTAGACGAAAAGAAAATTAAAAAGCACCTTCTCATCCATTAGAATGAGCTCCATTGACATAGGTTGTTGTGGATTTATAAAGCCAGGAACAAACCATTTACGAACAACACGAACTCTGAAACGATATGACTCACGCTGGAGTTTAACAGAAGTCAAAAGATCAAACTTAATACCCATGGAGAGTATACCAGAGAGAAATTTAAAACTGGAAAAAAGGGGGGAAGATATATTATATGAACATATAGATGAAATAGGTTAACTGGTGAATACGCGGCATGAATGACAACCGGCTTCGGTATTTAAAGAGAGAAAAAGTAGAAACACTGACAGAAATTAATATAACCATTGATTTTCTAAAATTATAGAATAGGTTTTAGGGGCAGAAGAGGTACAGAGAGAATATACAATAAATTGGCCAATCTAGGGGGACAGGAAACATAGCCATATGGGCTATGTTGGTCAGAAGAAGTTATTGCAACATGCAAAAGAACTGCGAAAACGGCGCAAATGTACACGAATGTAAAGCTGCACAATGCAAAAATTGTTTTTGAAATGGGAAAGAAGAGGGAAGGATTATGCCGACGTGGAAATGAACACTGATTCTAAGGATGGAGGGGTTTCTGCATTTGTTAAGTAATAGATTGTGGCTGGGTGATAGAACCGATTATCCACACTTTTTGTACCAATAATTGTGGCCAGGTGACATAAACCGATTATCCACACTTTTACTACTCCCTCCCTCCCTGAATATAATTTTTTTTTTGGGATTTCACGTTTATTAGGGAAGTGAAATAATTTAGTTAATTGTATTGGAAATATGAATTTTTGATATGTAATTTCAAAATTACCCCTATTAATATTATTAAGAATCTAAAAAGTGTTAAATAAAAAGGGGTGCTTGTGGAAAAAAGTAATTAATGATCATTGAAAATTGGTATGGGACTTTATAAATAGGGACAAAATAAAAGTGTCAAGAGAGTTTTATATTTAAGGAGGGAGAGAGTACTTTCCAACTAACTTACTCTCTCTAGTCTCACACTCTACTTATATAAGCAAAAATTAACTAACTTTTTATTCCAAATCCAATTATTCTTATTATTTCTAAAATATCTTTTTTTTAATTGATTATTCCTAAAATATCTTAATAATGTGGTTGAGTCATTTAAATTTTGTTTCATTCCCAATGTAAATTTTCTAAAGTAGTCTATTTTTTTTTTATGAATTTGAGAAAATTAAATACATTCCAACAACTTCCAAAATAAATACAAATTAGTTAGTTTTACTTAAAAATGAAATGAGAAACAGTACAAAATATCATTGCCAATGTTTTTGGGCAAGGTCTAAAATGCACCTTTTGAATTTTTGTTTCCATGCACTTTTGTGTGGTGCTCTCTCCGTCATTTATAAGCAAAAAAAGACACTCCACTAATAATATAAGCAAAAATTAACTAACTTTTTATTCCAATACAATCATTTCTAAAATATCCTCATAATGTGGTTGAGTAATTTGATTTTTGTTTCATTCCCAATGTAAATTTACTAAACTAATCTATTTTTTTATGAATTTGAGAAAATTAAATACACTCAACTAATTTCCTTAATAAGTGTGAAGTTAGTTATTTTTGCTTAAAAATAAAACCGAAGAGAGTATTATAAACCTTGTTTTTCCAATCTCGCCAAGTTCTACTCTTAAAAAAACTCACCACCTCTCTAGCCACCCAACACTCTTGTTATCCCTTAATCATTTGAATAAAAGATTTAGAAAATTTAGGACTTAATCACCAATCATTATATGATATTTTGTTATCACCTAATACATTAAAACCATTACCAATGTCAAATGTTAACTATCATATTCTCCACCATCTCTAGACTTTATACCATTCAACCTATCGTTATGAAATACAGTATTGCGTTAGTTTGCTGTAACCCCATTTTCCATACTGCACAGCACAACTTTTGCTTGTTTTCCTTGAAAAGATCTTCAATAATTCTTCCTCCGTTTCATATGTAGTGTGTTTTAAGGTTATGTACATGTTTTAAGAAATAATTAAATGATGTAAGGATTTGTTATATTTTGACTATAATACCCCTATATAATCATTACTTCATCTGGTCCTATTTATAGGTGTTTGGACCCTTTTTTAATCTAAGGGATTAGAAAATAAATGGGTTGCAAAAGGAAAGTAATTGGGCCAACAAAGAAGAAATTAACAACATGGGCCAAGAAGATGGATTCACCAGATGGACCAGAAGTGGAGATCAACAGAAAGGTAAGGTGACAGACCCCTCCTCAAAGAACCATCTAGAAGGATTACATGGTTGGCGTAGGAGGGAAGCCTTGGGAGCTTGCTGGGCGGACGTGGTATGGTAGGCTCTAAGCGGTCATGCTTTTCGCTGAGGAGGTGACAGACCTCGTAGGAAGGACTGATGCAGTGATACAAGAGAGCGACTTAAGGAGAGGGGTTGATTTGGGCAACGATCAAAGAGGCCTTGAGTCACTAAAATGAGGTGGTCTCTTAACCAAAAAGGACCTTTTGTCCCTGCACCTCAAAAAGTATCTTTCCTGAGATACCTTAAATGAACAAACTTAGTCTCTGTCTCTCCCTCTCTCTCTGTCTTTCCCTTTTCCCTGTGGACTTCGATGATGATGTCCACAGACGTCAGAGTAAAAAGATTCTCTTATGGCGACTCTCCTAGTGGTGATTTACCGAGCGAAGTTCGAGACGGAGCCTCGAAGGAGAAGAAAGCTAAGTGTTGTTCGAGGAGTTCATGTTGATGATGAGGAACAATCGAAATCAGGAGATCAGTAGATAGGACATTTGGTATATGATGTCCAAGTATGTACGGTATCTTCTGGAGGTTGCTAAGATAGTATTGCTCTACCACGATAGTATTGCTTCTTTTTTTTTTTTTAATCAATATGTGTATGATATTAGATATATATATATATATATATATATATATATATATATATAGGTATGGGATACACATTTTTTTTAAAAAAAATTAAGATATTGAATACAATAATATAAATTCAAATTTTTATCAAATGAACAATTTTGGCACTCAAGATGAATCTAAGACCCACCCACAATATTTTTTTTCCTGAAGTACTCAAATTATGAGTACTAACAACAACTACAAAGAAGAATTTTATATGTCGGACTCCACTAGACTCCCCTCAGAAAATGATGGCTTTGAATGGACTAGAAAAAATATATAATTTGATATTGTATGGCTATAAAATGTTACTCCTTCAAAAACATTCTTTAAGAGGCTTTTATGTAATAATTTTTTTCTTATACTAATAATCTTTAAAAAAAAATAAAAAAATCTTAAATGTGTATAATCTATCGCAGAAATAACCATTTTTGTTTGTTTAATATATATATATATATATATATATATATATATATATAAACATACTCATTACAAGTACCTAAAACTACCATACGTGTACTAGTACCTAACATATACCCAATATAGATGCGTCACCAATTTTAGAGTATCCATTTCTCAGAGTTTAGCAAGTCTTATTTTATTTAGGCTTTGTTTGACAACTATAGCTTGGAGCTTTTAGACTCGATCAATAAGTTACTAGTTCCGTTCAGTGAACACAAATTAGAAGGAGCTTATAGCTTGTAAAAAGGGAGCTTGTAGCTTTTAAAAACTAGTTTTTACTTTTTAGAAAGCTAAGTAGCTTTCAAGAAACTAAACTAGTTTTCAATAATTCATATACCAATTATACCCTAAAACAAATTTTAAAATTATTTATTTACCCTTAAATAAAACACAAAAGATATAAGAGAAGTAGAAAACAAAACGTATTGTTCCTCTTCACAAACCCTGCCATGACCACACATGAATATAAAGTATACTGATGATAATTTATTTTTTTAATTAATTGTATATTTAATTAATTATTAATTATAATTTAAAAATGTTGTTATAATAAAGTAATTAACTACATAATTAATAAATAATGAAAATAAACTAATTTAATTAATTATAATTTAATAATTTCTATACTTAATTAATTAATTAACTATCTATTTAATAAAAAAAATAAAAAAAATAAATATAAATAATATAATGTTGTCTGTCCTTTTTAGTCCTATAATAACTTTCAGGTACATCAAAAGCTGGTTTGCCGAACAACACTATTTCAAATAGGGATTTTACTTCGGAACCCTCTGAAAATAGAGGGTTTTTGTACCCTTTTGACGTGGCCCAATAAAAAATAGCCAAGTTTTTTTTTGCCACGTAAGCAGGGCATATTTTTAATTTACAAGTTTTGTAATTAGATCCCTAAAATATTTATTTAAAGTTTTTTTTATCCTTAATGTAATTTACCCAAAATACCATCATTTTAATATTATTTTTCATCTACCCAAAATACCATAATTTTAATATTATTTTTTATCTATCCAAAATACCTCAATTTTAATACTATTTGTATCTATCCAAAATACTCTTAATAATAATTTATAATTTCTCATTTCACTATCCTCACACGTTATTCTTCTCCATCAATCTATGAGATCATTCTTCTTCTATCACCGTCAATTACCAACATCATCACCTTCTTCTTTTCTATTCATACTTTCGCTCTTCATAAAAAAAAAACACAAAACGCAGGAGCATACTTTCTTCATCATCACCTTCTTTTATATTTTTCTTTCCGATCTCCAAACCTGTTTTCATTTCCAAATTCAATTCCAATTCCGGCGCCACCACCACCATAGATAAGTTCTCTTCCTCTTTCAGGGATGTTCATTCCCTTTAGATTTTATTTCTGTGGGGCCCATGCTGTCAGCGGTATACGTTGATGTTTTTTTGGTTGATTGTTGCTCTCTATCGAGGGAAACACAATTATGTGTAAACTCATAACAAATACAGTTGACTGGCGGTGAGAAGAAATGTGTCTCATTATCTTGGAAAAAGTCAAAGTAGTCAACAAAAAAAAAGAAAATTTCTTTTTGATATAATGCTTGATTCTGTTTTCAAATAAAATATAATGCTTGATTCATTTATTAATTGCAAATTTCTGTCACACAAATTTTCATATTATTTTTACAATTTTTAAAATTTTTTTATTAATTGTTTTAAAGAATTTTAATGTAATATACAATCTTAAAGAATTCTCATAAATTATTTTTACTTTGAATTGGAACAAAAAAAAACTTCATTTTTTTTTATCAAGATAATGGGACGAGAGAGTATATGAGAGACAATTAAATGAGATGATATGAGCACAAAATAATAAAAATTTCACTCCTTTAATATAGAGTAGGAGATAAGGTAAGAAAAAATTGAGAATTAAATAAGATGATATCATAAAATAAGATAAAAGAAATTTTTCTCCTCTAATGAAGAAAGAGATAGGGAAAGAAAATTTGAGATATTCCTTCGATCTCATTATATTTGTAAAAGTCAAAGTAGTAAATAAAAATAAGAGAATATCTTTTTGATATAATGCATGATTCTATTTTCAAAATAAAATATAATGTATGATTCATTCATTAATTACAAATTTCTATCACACAAATTTTCATATTATTTTTGCAATCTTTAAGATTTTTCATAAATTATTTTAAAAAAATTTAATGTAATATACAATTTTTAAGATAATATACAATCTTCAAGATTTTTCATTAATTATTTTTACTTTGATTTGAGACAAAAAAAACTTCATTTTTTTTACCAAGATAATGGGACAGAGGGAGTATATGAGAGACAATTAAATGAGATGATATGAGTACAAAATATGATAAACATCACCCATCTAATATAGAGTAGGAGATAAGGTAAAAAAAATTGAGAATTAAATGAGATGATATGTACATAAAATAAGATAAGAGAAACTCCGCTCCTCTAATGGAGTAGGAGATAAGGAAGAAAATTTTGAGACACTCCATCGACAATTATCTTGGTAAAAGTCAAAATAGTAAATAAAAATGAGAGAATATTTTTTTTTGATAAAATGCATGATTCTGTTTTCAAAATAAAATATAATGTATGATCCATTCATTAATTACAAATTTCTATCACACAAATTTTCATATTATTTTTACCATCTTAAGATTTTTAATATAATATACAATCTTCAATATTTTTCATTAATTATTTTTACTTTAATTTGGGACAAAAAAAATTACATTTTTTTACCAAGATAATAGGACAGAGAGAGTAGAGAACATTAGCATATCAAACAATGTCAGTCTCATCGTATATCCTCAACTCTTAACAACTATAAGCCACCAAAAGCAGAATTAATGAAACTGATTTAATTAAATATTAAGGCAATAAACATTCCTAAAAAAGGAAGAAACAGAGCCTATATCTATGGTGGTGGCGGCGACGGAATTTGGATTGAGTTTGAAAATGAAAACGAGTAGGAGAGTGAAGAATAAAAAAAAGGTGACGACGAAAGATATGTTCCTGGGTTTGCTCTTGAGTTGAAGCCACGGTCGGATATTGTGGCTTCGACCATAATATGCAATCAAAATATTAGACTCCTATGTTATAGTTGCAGTTGATCACCAATTTTTGATTTAGAACAAATGCCAATTAAGATCAATCGAGAATAACATTGATCTGTCGAAAAAGATGGTAGAAAATTATTAAGAAAATTGTCAAGATCGATCGAGAAAAATAATTAATCTACCAAAAAAGATGGCCATTCAATTTACACTAAAAGAAGAAGAAAAAAAAGAGAAGGAGAAAAAGAAATGCGTGAAGAAGAAGAAGAGGAGGGGCATTTTTGAAGAAAAAAATTAAAAGGGTCAAAAACCCAACTTGTGGGTTAAAAAATCAAAACCCTAATATAATTAGCTTGTTTTTCTTATTTGAGTATTTCTGGTACTCCCTCCCTCGCATGATAAAAAAAAAAATGCAAAATTTTTTTCCCAAGTTAAAGTAAAAAATTAAATGAAAATTTTTAAAGATTGTATATTATATTGATGATTGAAGTAAATAAGTATGTACATTTAATTACAAAAAAAGAAGATATGATGAGCCCATTAATTTTTTAAATTTCATTGTTCCCTTTCAATTCTTTGAATGCTTATGCAATATTAGTGTAACATATTCTGTTCGAGTGTCCTTGGTCCAGAGCTCTACTGGAACAGGTCTGCCTTTGGATTGGAATCAGCTACTGTCCCTACAAATTCCAGAAATTGGGTAAGATGGATTAATTACGCGTTCAAGAATAAACGAAGAAGGAAGTATATGTATACCATTTTTGCAGCTCTCATCTACTTCATTTGGCGTGAACGGAATGGTAGAATTTTTGCTGGAGTTGAGCGATCTGTTGCAATGGTGATGGGTGGCTTCAAGCGTGAGATTGCTGTGAAACTTGCTAGCTCCTTTCCTCATTTCCGGAACTGGCAGGACAGAGATTTAGTGGCCAAGATTTTGGCTGAGTTGTAGATATGGTTTTCTTTTTTTTTTTTTTTGTTAAATTTGTTTGGTTCAGCGGGTAAACCGATTTATTACGATTAAGTCCTTTGGTCTAATGAACCCTTCCTAGAAGGTGGCATTGGACCAAAGGGTGATTGTTTGAGTAATTTTTTGCTGGTGGTTTAATAAAAATTTTATTTTACCAAAAAAAAATTTATTAGTGTAACATGTATTAATGTTAATGATATAAAAATTTGTGTAATATCAATTTATAATTAATGAATGAATTATACATTACATTAAAAAAAATATTCTCTTATTTTCATTGATTATGACTTTTACCAAGATAATGAGACAGAAAATATTTCTTAGTAAAATTTATTGGCCAACTAAAAAAAATATCTAAACAATTTGAGACCCATATAATACGGAACCACATACTAGTTTTATTAAACAACGATCACTAGTTAACCATACGAGGTTTTGTCAAATTAATTTAAGTCCTATTAAAATTCAATTTATTTTTAAAAGTTTTGGATACAATAAGCATAATATCAACCCTCTTGTGAACAACCAAAGTGGTTGAATCAGTTCTTTGTGACGCGAACTTCTTGTTTGCCTGTGAAGAAAAATAAACAAATTAGAGATTTTAATCAATAGCTATGAGTCTTTACCTGGAACGACATAATCGTAAAGTTCCTGCTAAGACATTGTATAAAGTAACACCATCTCATTTCATCCTTAGTAAACAGGGAGATGAGATGGTGTTACATAAATTACTGGTTGTTCAAATGTGCGATTACAAGAGCCAACTTGTTCCAAATTTGTACTCGAATATAAGTAGAGAAAATAGCGTGTGCATCGATAGCGTAAAAGTTTACATTGTCAGTATATCATCAATCATTTATGAGTTAAAATATTTTGGTATGAACCAAGGGTGACCTCCGACCAACAGGCAGAGACTAATCTCTTTCTTGGCGGAGAGATTACCGAATTGGGTACAGCCTCTCCCAACAAAGCCTTTTTCAGGAGTCGATTCCCTAACATCATGAACTCAGCTATCTATTAACTGTGTTGCACTTTATTGGTATTTATGAGTTAATAATAGTTGACTCTAAAAAAAGTAATGCATTTGGATGGTGGATAATGCTCCGACAATGTAAAAAACATTACACTATCAATGCATACAGTAACGTAACAAAAAAAAATAAGGTAACGTACTAAAGTTAGATGTCCTAGTACAGGGCGGAACAAAACATGAATTTTGTTTCATGTTTAGCCTATTTTATAAAAACAACGAAGCATGATATAGTTAAAAACGAGTGACATTTCGGAACCAAAAGAACAAAACAGGGCACTCTGTTCGGCTCTGTCCTAATGCCAAAAGATACTACAACAGTACAGAACAATGTTTTTAAGCATTCATAAATCTAGAATTACATAAAATGAAAATTAAAAAAAAAAAAAGAGTTACATAAACAAAGGAAAAACAACAAAACAATCGGGCTGATTCATTTGCTAATTATTTATATAACCTCCATATATAACCATCTTATGCTAAAAATAGGAAATTCAAGCACGGCAATTGTTCAGTGTCAAAGATTCTGGGAGTAAGCAGTTGTTCTTTGTTTATAAATGCAGAGTTACAAACACTAGGTACCACCTGTCTCTGAAACTTTTACTTTAGGCCTCTGTTCTCTATATTAAAATTTTGCAGAGAAAATCTGAATGGAAAGCTACTATGGAAGAGGTTTGCCGCCTTAAATTGGTTCTTACCAGCTCAACTCGGATTAATTAAGGTCAAATGTGACTTTCGAATACCGAGGGTCTCACCAAAATATTATTTATCTAAAAATCTATCATATATATATATATATATATATATATATAGTTTCCCGGGTGTCAACCACCCTATTACCAGGGTAGAAATTAATCCCTTCAGCATAGTCAGACTTGCCATCTCTACTAGAGCTTACTTTAGGGATCGAACCGCGGTTCTACCCTGAGGCTGTAATATGCCTATACCACTATGTCAATACCCTAGTTCCTAGTGAGTCTAAAAATCTATCTTATGATAAATAGGACAGAGGATTATGGTTTTAAAATAACCTTCAAGTTCTGCTCTATCAATTCATGGACAAAATAAAGAATCCTACCTTCCTACATATCAATAAATATCAGAACATATAAAGTGAAAGATTTGCTATATTTTCACTATGGCATAGTCAGACTTGCCGTCTCTACTAATGCTTTCTTTAGGGATTGAACCACAGTTCTTCCTTGAGGTTGTAGTATGCCCATACCACCACGTCAACACCCTAGCGAGTCTAAAAACCTATCTTATGATAAATAGGACAGAGGATTATGGTTCCAAAATAACCTTCAAGTTCTGCTCTATCAATTCATGGACAAAATAAAGAACCTTACCTACAATAAATATAAGAACAAATAAAGTGAAAGATATGCTCAACTTCCACATGATAGATTTGAAAAGGCATCAGACACGTTTCATTTGAACAGTAACTGATCATATATTTCATCAAAGGAAACAGCATACGCTTATTCATATAGAACTATAACCCTAAGGGCTGCCATTCTGCCAAAAGATCTAATTTGCACTATTCATGACCAATGACAGAATATAGATGTAAGGAAAAATTCTAGGAGCTGCCAGAAATACTCCTCAAAAAATTAAAATTATATGAACCAAGAGTTCTATTATTGAAGAATATTAAAAAAGAATCACATAAAACTACCATAGTCCAGAAGAAATTACCGCTGGACTTGAGAAACTCAAGCACTGGGGAATTACTCCTGAAATACTTGAATCCTGTCACCCGTAGCACTGTCATTAAAATCTAACAGTAGTTTCCCTCCACCTTCCTCCGCCGCACCATCCAACAATGCTTTGATGTTTATGCTGCTCAAACCTGTTTAAAGTTGCAACAAAATTAACCAAAAGAATTTGAGGAAAAATATTTCAACTTAAGTGACAATTTGGAATAGATAACTATTTATACATTATAGAAGAAATTCTAGATAGAAATAATACCAGGAACTATGCTAGTGATTCTGGCCAGAAATCCAGCCTGTATACAAAACAAAGTATATATGTGTTATGAGAAAAGGTTGCAAGAAATCTTACATGGCGCAATATTTGATAGTTCTGCTGCCCAATTTTGTTTAACCAAAACTAGAGATGTTCAGAATGTTTCAATTGTGAAAGAAGAGAGAAGTAAGATCAATGTATGCCTGATTGCATGCATGAGAGACTAGCAGATGAAGTTAGAAAAAGTTAAATTACATCCGGAGTCTGGATATATTTAAGAAATTGGGCTGGAACAAAAAGAAATACTCTACCAAAACAGAAATCATGAAATTGTAGTACACAATGTTTTGGAATAAAAAGGGAAGAGACCCAGTGCACAAGGCTCCCACCTCGTGGGGTCTGAGGAGAGTAGATGTACCCAGCCTTACCCTCGCAAGCGGAGAGGCTATCTCCAAGATTTGAACCCATGACCTCATGGCCACTAATCAACACCAACAACCTTACCATTACGCCAAGACCTTTTGGAATCCCATATAAAAATAAGTTGCAGCAACTTGATGATAGGATAAATCATTCATGACATAAGCTGAAATCAATAGGGTGCATCCTTAACTAATTCTAACCACTTAATATAAATAAACCCTTAACTAGTTTGAAAACTTACAGGACTCTTAAGATCAAGTTTCTCAAATCCATCTCTGCCAGTTAATTTGATTCTCAGAGTCTGGGACCAGATCCCAGAAAAACTGTCCTTACCTGCATCACATTTATAGCACACATCAGGAGTTACATCTTCCGCAATGGGGTCTTTGGGATTTTGACATGTATGCTCTGTATCAACTTGATGTCTATGTTGTATACTGTATATGGTACTGCAATGCTCTCCGACAAATAACTAATTGCAATGAGAATGCAAGAACGAAATGCCCAATATATATTTACAAATGATGCAGAAGTCAGCATGAAAAAATCAATGATCAAAAATAGCAGTCTAATTTTCTCATGACTATCTGATTAATTAGACATCTTTTATTTTATTTTGATAAAATCTTAAAAATTACTTGACACGACACAGACCTTTATAAAGAAAGTTCAAAACTAGAATGCAACTTTAAAAAGAGTCATGCTTTATGTGTTAAGAGTTGTTTCTCAAACCTCTCTCGGAAAGCTGCTGATTGGTGCTTGTAGCATAACGCTTCTCTTCTTCATAATAAGCATTGAAACCTACAATATCCTTAATTTCTTCAAAAGATGGCATGCTTTCTGGAGGAGGAACACCACCTCTTTTAATGGCAGTAAGTGCGTCCTACAAAAGAGGTTTTAGTGATACTTAATATCGCTAAATAATGAAATCTGAATGATATTTCATTTGCATTCCACTCATAAGCAGACATATTTCAGTTATACTTATTCATCAGTAAACTAACAAATGTTTTGCCACAGGGACAGGGAAAAAGGAAGACATGTCACCTGCATTGCTTGTATAGAAACCCCAAGCAAAGAAATTGGATAAACAACAAATTTATAACCAATGTCTTCAAGTTCCTGAGAATTAAGTATTGGTGTTTTGCCTCCTTCAAGCATATTGGCCTGCACAAAGAGTAAAAGATAACAATACAAAAATAATCAAAGATAAGTTTAAACCAATATTGATATCATATAGAAATTGTTATAATAACAATTATTAGCAATTATGGAATTATTACACGATAGATGATAATGGGGGAAATGAAAAAAAGTCACCATTTTTGTTTCAAGCCATTCTTAAATCAAACCAAAGAGGTAGAAACTCCCCTCATCTTCATTCATCAGCGCTACTTGTGTTTTTCCTGGTAGAGGTTTCTCTGTCCTGATGTCTCTTCTTCTCACTTCCTCTCCCTCTACTATCTTCTATGTTCTATTTATCTTTCAAGACATGACAATTTGGATTGAGAAATCTTATATTCTAATGCCTCTCAGTGTCAAGTCTGTTTCAATGAGTCTCTTTACGAGATATTATGACCCTTTTAATGAATCTCTGTTCTTGCATTCTGGGTTCTGGGTTATACTAATTTGTAGATGAGATGTTTTATTCTTCCTTTTCATCTACCTGTTTTCTTTTCACTCATGAGACTGTAGTACTTTCATGTTTCAGGTTGTTTAAGTCTTTTAATATGAGTATATTATTATATTTGAAATTATTTAGGGGTGGCCTAGAGCCAAAGGCTCCCACCTGGTTGGGTATGGGGAGGGTAGATGTCGAAGCCTTACCCTTGAAGGCAGAGAGACTGTTTCCATGATTTGAATCTGTGACCTCACAAGGTAGCAACCTTATTGTTACATGAAGGCGCAACCTCTATAATTTTAAGTACTATAAAACATAAAATATATCATAGTTTTTCATGTAGTATGCACCATATTTCAAAATGGCTTTGCTACACAATGCACTATTTGCTATTGCATTATGAGCTACTCGTGTTGCAAGTACACTATTTGCAATCAATACATTATTCTGCCTTTTATTAGCAGTCTGGTGATGGATTGTATTCTCTAGGAAGTTTATGTTGATAACCTATGTACAAGTAAACAATGAAAAATGATAGGAAAATTCAGTAAGCATAGCTCCAATTACACAGAAACGGCAGAAAAGTCTGGATAATATAGGTAAATGAGAATGAAAGAAAGAAAATTAGAGATGCAAGTGCACTCATTGGTATAAACCAAACCAAACCCTCAAAGTTCCAGAATATACACCTCAGTTCCCTAACGTTCCTACTCATTCTGTCAACTCCCACTAGCTGCCCCTCTTTAGTACTGTGAGCCTATCACTATGATATTGTAATTCTGGTGCGGTAATTGGTGCAGTCAAATCTTTTTTTCAGGCATAGCTTTCTCTTAGTGTGCTATGTAGTTTGGCATATTGCCACTTTGTCTGAAAATTTTCACCAAGGAAACTTCATATGTGGACTTGGCAGGAAATAGCTAAGATTTTTACAAAATCACTTAGCTGAAACAGGGTGTTTTAATGCACTCACTGCACCTTTTTTAATCCAAGGTTCTCTTCTCTTTACTTTCTGTCACTTTCCGAGACCTTACAAATTTCAATGGTACAGATTATTTCCATTACGGGAATGTGTTGATTGAAAAAACATTTTCCTCTTACGTTTGATTTGGAGTGTGGAATAAAAACATACCATTTTTGGAATTTGGGGACAAATTTCACAAAAAGCTTTCATCTCTTCTTTTGAAGCAAGTGCATCTATAAAAAGAACATCAGCTCCAACATCTGCAAATGCCCTTGTCCTGATGAATGCTTCTTCCAATGACACTGCTTGCCGAGAATCTGTGCGTGCCACAATAACAATATCAGAGCCACTTTCATTCTTTGCATCAACAGCCGCTTTAATCCGCATCACTGCATCTTCTCTAGACACCACTCCCTTTCCTTTTGTGTGTCCACATGCTTTTGGAGATACCTAGCAGTGATGATCATAAAGAACTGATTGAGGTCGTTTACATAATATTTGAAATCAATGATATCACAAGATGCATTAAAGTATAATGTTTTACTTTTACATAAGGACTATAGATCATTCAATTGGTGGCAGGAGGATGGAATTATATGCATAATAGACGCTTATGCAATGCCTCTAATAGTATATAGGACAAAAAAAAAAGTAGGCTATAAAAACATTAAGGCAAGGTGTGTTATAACACCAGATAAGATAATGGTTATAAATTGCAGTCTACACTCCCCAATGGAGACATTTTCCCCGTAATTATCCGCATCTGTGACTGCAGCGGCGCAGCCACAACTTAAAACCATACACCAGAACCAGATAAGTCTAATAAGAGAATAAAGAATAAATACAAGTTCGCCCTGAAGAAAAAATGTGTCCCCCAATTTAATACCTAAGAAATGAAAAATCTATACTTAGTCTCTGAGAATCTCAAAGACAGTCAAAGTACAAAGTACCTGATAGAGGGACTAATGTGACACTAAAATTTGCCATGAAAATGACTAATTTGATCGTCATTTGAGATTCTTGAGGACCAAATTGAAATTTTTCATGATTTTCAAATTGAAATTGAAATGGACTAAATTAGGGGGCATATTTTTTGTGCATGACAAATTTGGATATTCAATCAAGAATAAAAAATGATTGAAATGATGAGAGTAAAAAAATAATAATAAAACCTGATCTTCAAGCATAATTCCTGCAAAACCAGCTTTGATATAGCCCTTGACAGTCCTCTTGACATTCAAAGCATTTCCATAACCATTATCACCATCCCCAATGACAGGAATGGACACAGCTTGTGTAATGAGTTGTCCTTGATCCACCATCTCCCCATAAGATATCAAACCTGTATCTGGCAACCCCAATCTCACAGCTGCCATAGCAAAACCTAGTAACAATAGCAAAACAAAAAGAAATTACTCCATATCTTTAACACTAAATGGATAAAGAAGAATGAAATGATTGATAGATACCGCCGGCAAAGCAGAAAGGAAAGCCAGAATTCTGAACAAGTTTGGCGCTGAGACCATCGAAACAAATGGGACACTGCTTGATTCCGGGACTCGCTAGCATTTCCCGAAGCGCCTTCACGTGAGCCATTGATATGAATGAATGGATGGGGTCTTCTGTCTGTGTTTGATGTCTCTCTCTCTCTCTCTATTTGGTGTGTGTTGTAGCTCTGGACTCAATGACTGAATGGGTTGACTCACAGTCACAGATTGGTAGAAAGAAATAGAGAGAGTAGCTTGCTAGGACATTACTAACATTAAAACCAGAAATTACTTTTTGGACCCCACCATTTTACTCACCAGCCCCCATTTTATTCTGCCTTATACAAGGCGAAAGTACAAATTTTCACTTATCCGACTAACAAAAGGCGGAAATATTCCGACTGCCAAAAGTTGGAAAGTGAATATTTGCACGTCCGCCTTGTATAAGGCGGAATAAAATGGGGTTTGTTGAGTAATTATGGGGGCCAAAAAATACGACCCTTAAAACTATGTTTGGTTCGAGGAATTTAGGGGGGAAAGATTATAGGAAAATGGAAAGAAAACTTTATTTTATTTTTGTTTGGTTGAAAAAAAAAGTGGGAGGAAGAAAAAAAAAATAAGAACTGATGAGACTTACCATCAAATATTTTCTCTCAGTAAACCACACCGTATGGGTGTCACAGTATGGTCTAGTTTGGTTTTGGACGAGTATTAAAGATCAGACCAATTAAATAAGAGTGGTTTGGTATAGTTGCAATCGAGTAGTATTACATGTATCAAGATTGAACCGGACCGGATGATTCATTAATAGTTTGGTTCGATTTGGTTCAATAGTCCACCCATGACATTTATTTAAAATTTAAAGTACTTTTTTTTTTACTTATAAAAATTCATAAATACTGAAAATAATATGTCACTTTAAAAATACAGAAATTCATAAATACTAAATTTGAGAAATTCCAAATAATATATCAAATTTGAGTCTAGTGTTTTTTTCAAAGGAATGTTGGATAAATGTTGTACTAAAATATTTCTGTTTGTGAAACAAACATTTTTAATATTGACCAACTAAAACCGATACAAAATGTGTTTTTCTTACTTTTTATAGCACTACATGACTAGAACGTTGGAACAAAATTGAGTAATCGATTCAATCCGGTTTGGATGGTCTCAAAATTATGAGATGATGGATCAAACCATAAAGCTATGATCTGAACAAATTGAGATTGGGTCGAATCACATGATCAAACCGGACCAGGTTTAGATCTGATTCGGTTCAATTTCAGCGATCTCGTGATGTGATCCGAAATCGCTTATACCCCTATCACCCAATGAAAGAGAAAACCGCCTAGTGAAATATTGATTAGCACCAATTTTATACAAAAATACCAAATTGCCCTCTTCTCTTCATTTGTGTGCCCTTTATTTTATTCTCCTTTATCTGCTCAGTACACTTCTTATCTCTCCAAATTGAGCAACGAATATTTGCTCTTCTTTTGTTTGCCCTCTAAGAACTACTATGGGCCATATTTTTAGATTTCCGGTCCGGGTTAGATTGGATGGATGAAGATAAAAGTGAAAACTTGTGTCGAGAACTAATTCTCGACTTCCTTTTTTTAATTCTTAGCTTCTATTTTTTACGGGGATTAGTTGAAATGTTTTTTGACATCACTTAATCAAAAAATTGTATTTTCCCGAATATCTTCTTATTAAAAAATGATTTTTTAAAGTCGAAAAATGTATTTTCTCGAGTCAAGGATGTCGGAAAACATTCCAATCAAACCCCAATGAAAAAATGGAGATTTAAGACTAAAAAAGAAGATCTAGGACTAGTTCTCACTTGGCATTAAGATTAAATAAATTAGAACCTTTCTTATAAATAGGAGGAGGTGATATTTTAATACTAGAATTTTAGAGTCTTACTGTATTATTCTTCGTTGTACTTCAAGCTCTAATTTATGTACGGTATAGTTATTTGTTGGCTTAATTAAGTTACAAGTCCGTGAAGTTTGAGGTATTTTGTCAGATACCTTTATTCTTTTTTTTTTAATGTTCAGAATCCTGATCAGACGCAAGAGGTTAAGCACCAGGTGCCCCGTGGGCGAAGATCCTTTTTTCAAAAACTTTAAAAAACTAAAAAACTTGATATTTATATATTTTTAGTTAAATAAAAAAAATAAAAAAAAAAGAATTGAAGAGAGAGGTCGTCTTCGCCATTGTGACATCACACGACACCACATAACTAACCTACCTCCTACGTCTAATTAGGATTCTGATGTTACATGTAATCAAAATTGGTCAGAATTGATAGCAGAGGTATATGACAAATTCAGAAGTAACTTCGGAGAGTTACACATTGAAGAAAAAAAGTATAAAGATCCAAACTTCAAGAACTTGTGAACCTTATTTCTTTTATGGTTTCTAGCAAAATTGTCACCACAAGTGTTCGGCTGTGATGAGCAAAAGTAATAGATGGTGCTTGTTTTATTTTATAGCCTAAATTAGATAATTTGCAATTTTCTTCCCTGCGTTTTGGTATATTTTTTTAGTTCAAATGACAATTTACTTTCCACTCTACTAAATAAAATCAGATTAAGATTTGGTTCTTACTCATCTCTTATAGGCTTTAATTTAATATGAAATTTCACTTTACATAGAGTATTCTTTTCTTGTTCTTTTTAGCCTAATAGAAGATAGTGCTTGCTTTTGCATTTATGTGCAAGTGTGAATTGTTCATAACTGTAACACAACGCTTTATACAGTATTTTCTTTCATATCTAGGAAGAAGTAATTTTCTAAAATTCATATATATATATATATATATATATATATATATATATTAGAGAATTATGCATGGATAGGCTGCTATTTAATTATGGAGAATCAATCTTTGTTGAAGAAGTAGGGGTGTGCCATGGCTGCTAGGTCGAGGAAGTGTAGGAAAATCGCAAACACAGTAGGTTTGTTTGGATAATAAAGTAAAGGTGGGAAATAAAGATTCAACACAATGAAGACCCTTAAGGACAAAAAACACTACTTCATTAAGTTAGGACACATTTACTATTATTAAGTTATGATAACTTACAAATGAATACCCACATTCTAAATTTTGAGACTACCACGGTACATAAATAAGGGCTTAATTATGTCACAAGTCTTGAAGTTTGGAAAATTTTTGTTAGATACCTTATTTTTTTTTCATGTTTATCCTCTCAAACTTATCTCCGGTTTGCTATTTGCCACTTTGACGGATTCCGGCCAGTTTTTGCAAAGTTTATGCCCTCAAACTTATCTCTGGTTTGCTATTTGCCCCTGTGACAGATTTCGGCCAATTTTTGCAATGCTTATGCCCTCAAACTTATCTTCAGTTTGCTATTTGCTCTTGTAACGAATTCCGGCTAGTTTTTGCACACTTGACCATTGTGGTCCTAGTCACCCCACTAGAGCTCTTCATCTTCAATCTTTCTCCAACCACGAGAGCTCCAACCACCTTATTGTCTCCGCCATCATACCTCACCCCACCAACTCCCAGCTTCATACCACTACTGCTATCAAAACCTCAAAGACGATCTCCAAATCCTAAAGCAGCTCCGCTCCGACATCGAGCACCACCCTGATCCCTCCCTCCCTCCCGCCACGACCTCTTCCAGTCCTACTTCAAATCCCTCTGCCTCGTCGAAACCTGCTTCCCTATCTCACCCGACCCGAGCCACGTCAACTATGTCACTTTTGTCTAGTTCGATGTCTTCAAACCGAAGAACAAGTCATCTTAGCAGAACATTCACCTTCAGAAGGCTTTCATACTATTCAACTTTGCCGTTGTTTATAGTCATATTGGATTGTCGTACGATCGTAACACGGTTGATGGGAAATGACAGGTTTCGCACGCATTTATCGCTGCAGCGAGGTCATTTGCTTATTTGAGGGAGACAGTATGGTGGTGGAGCTCTAGTGGTTGGAGAAGGTTGAAGATGAAGAGTTCTGGTGGGGTTGACTAGGACCATGGTGGTCCACGTGTGTAAAAACTGGTCGGAATCCGTCACATGGGCAAATAGCAAACCGAAAATAAGTTTGTGGGCATAAATGTAACACCCTTACAATTACTACCCTTAATTCCCAAGTAGGCTTAAATATCAAAATGGTCCCTATAATTGTTGCTCATTTTGAAATTAGTCCCTATAAAAAAATTTCTTTGGTTTTGGTCCTTGACATTATTTATTTTTTTGGTTTTGGTCCCTGACATTATTTATTGTTTTTGTTTTAGTCCCCCATGTTTAAATTGGATGGAAATCACTGACGTGGCTTACCAGAATGGTGGTCAAGAGGCTGTTGCTACTGGGAATGGTGGTCAAGAGGTTGTTGCTACTGGGAACGAGCAACCATCTGCACAACTTGCACAGTCATGTAGAAAGAGGGCTTTATCAGTTAGCCCTCTTTCTACATGACTGTGCAGGGTGTGTAAACGGATGACCATTCATAGTAGTAGCAGCCTCTTGACCACCATTCCCAACAGCAGCAACCTCTTGACCACCATTCTGTTAGGTCATGTTAACGATTTCCATCCATTTTAAATGCGGGGGACTAAAACAAAAACAATAAATAATGTTAGGGACCAAAACCAAAGAAATTTTTTTATAGGGACCAATTTCAAAATGAGCAACAATTATAGGGACCATTTTGGTATTTAAGCCTTCCCAAGTATTAAAAATGTGTACTTAAAAATTCCTTTTTAATATAATAAAATCACTCGTCATACGGACGGAGTTTTGCCTGTTTTTCGAACTTTTCCAAATTTTAACCTGTGAATAACATTATCCATATAAACAACCAACAGCCAGCAGGGCTGCACCTCATGCACATAACATATAAAAACCCCATGGGCGCAAAATATAACATTCAGTATCAGTAATCAGAGTTTAAGCGGAATATTAATACTAGGTGCAACTAGCATAATGCTCAACCCATAGTTATGCCAAAAATAATATCCTAAGCCTCATCAAAATATATAAGCATCACATATACAACAAAAGAATAGAGAGGCTTAGGCCCAATGTAATCCTAAACCCAATAACAACCCTACTCTCCCTGTGAGGGAGAGCACTCCTGCTCGGCCGGGGGCTGTGCTAACTCAATCTCTGTACCTGAAAGATGGTAAGGGAGTGAGCATTGCACATGAAATAGAAAAGCAGTTTCTAGATAGACATAACAACTCACCAAGCCAAACACACTTAGCATTTATTCATATAATCACATTACCATTGCAAGCATACCACATTTTCCAATTCCATCATTTTACAAGTGTTGGTTCCCTCTTAGTTAATTCATTTCCACCTTATGAATCCCTTTTACTTATTTTCCCCGTTTCCAAATAAATCCCGTTATATCTCCTTACCTTTTTCCTTATTCTTTTCCTTTTATTTACGGTGTATGTATGTCTCCACCAAATCGAAGGCCTACATACATACACCAATCACGATGTATGTCTCCACCAAATCGAAGGCCTACATACATCGCTTTTCCATTACCATTATCTTATCCAATTTTATTCCCTGTTTCCCTTATTCATTTACTTTTTATTTACGGTGTATGTATGTCTCCACCAAATCGAAGGCCTACATACATACACCAATCACGATGTATGTCTCCACTAAATCGAAGGCCTACATACATCGCTTTTCCATTACCATTATCTTATCCAATTTTATTCCATGTTTCCCTTATTCATTTCCTTTTTATTTACGGTGTATGTATGTCTCCACCAAATCGAAGGCCTACATACATACACCAATCACGATGTATGTCTCCACCAAATCGAAGGCCTACATACATCGCTTTTCCATTACCATTATCTTATCCAATTTTATTCCCTGTTTCCCTTATTCATTTCCTTTTTATTTACAGTGTATGTATGTCTCCACCAAATCGAAGGCCTACATACATACACCAATCACGATGTATGTCTCCACCAAATCGAAGGCCTACATACATCGCTTTTCCATTACCATTATCTTATCCAATTTTATTCCCTATTTCCCTTATTCATTTCCTTTTTATTTACGGTGTATGTATGTCTCCACCAAATCGAAGGCCTACATACATACACCAATCACGATTTATGTCTCCACCAAATCGAAGGCCTACATACATCGCTTTTCCATTACCGTTTACCTTATTTTATCCATTGTCCTTTCCTTTTTCCTTTTTATTTAGGGTGTATGTATGTCTCCACCAAATCGAAGGCCTACATACATACACCAATCACGATGTATGTCTCCACCAAATCGAAGGCCTACATACATCGCTTTTCCTTTACCGTTTACCTTATTTTATCCATTGTCCTTTCCTTTTTCCTTTTTATTTAGGGTGTATGTATGTCTCCACCAAATCGAAGGCCTACATACATACACCATCGACGATGTATGTCTCCACCAAATCGAAGGCCTACATACATCGCCCCGTTTACGTTGTATAGTCTCCCCCAAATCGAAGGCCTACAATACAACCCAAGTTTTACGATGTATCGTCTCCCCCAAATCGAAGGCCTACGATACACCACCATATTTATCCAATATTAGTTGTCCATATTATATGTCATTATTTTGCCTACCAATTCCGTTTAATATTTATCAAATCATTCCAAGCACAAACACCGCCATATTTATAACCAAATAGCCACAATTCACTTTCCTAATTAACACCATTCCAATATTTAAGAAATACCAAATAGAGCACATAATTACATCCACCACTATTCATGCACATCACTTTTCACATAAACAATTAGTGCAAATAACAACAAAATTCACCTTCTCATATAATCATGCATAATCACATTTTTCACTTATCCGGATTATTGATTCAAAGTCCTATCTTAGGGGTTCATGCCATTTATTTTCCTCAATTAAAACCTAACCTCATTCTCTACTTCTTAGAATTCCATAATTAATAATTAAACCTATTTTCAACATTTTCCTTAGTTTCTAAATTGGGATTTCTAATTTCCTACCCTAACACATAAACTCCTAGCCAACCATTATATCTAAACACAAACCCTTTCCTAGAACAAGCCAATGCTCACTATATCCACCCCCTTACCTTAACCAAGGAGAGGGAGAGTGGAAAAACCCAAGCCTTAGCTTCAAGCGCTCCCAAAACCAAGAGCTCCCAAGGCAAGAAGATAGAGAGAGTGATGATAATCTTCCCTAAGCCAAAGGAATTGAATGATGATGAGATTATTGCCCCAATTCAAGAGGAAATTCGAGTTTCACCAAGAGGTGGGAAGAGAGAGAGGGAAAATCCAAATTAGAGAGAGAAATGAAACCAAACACATGAATACTTACTTGGAGAGACAAAAAGGGACTTGATGATGGGTTTTGGAGTGATTCCCTTGAAGCTTGATGGATTTGGGATGAGAGATTTTGTGCCCTAGAGAGAGAACATTCGTGCATTTTGGCAAGAACAACGTGTGGATTCGCTTTTATTTTTTTACAGCAACAACCTCTAATCGATTTCTAATCGATTAAATTGCAGCTTAATCGATTAAGAGGCGATTAAGCTGCACAATTTTGCAGTATCCAGACTTTGGAAGGCCATAACTTCTTCGTTACCCGTTGGATCTTCCTCAAATTTTAAAGCAAGCTTCCTCACCTATCCTACTTCACATCCAAAGGTGGAATTTGTGTTTAGAGTTGTAAATCTTTTATTTTGAATTTCCTAATATAGGGTGTTTATAACACCAAAAACATCGCTTCTAACGCTCTTTTGTTCAACTTTCAACCTCCTTTTTGATGCCAATGCTTCTTGATTCCTTTATGGCATTCAAAGAACTCTTAATCCATCATTTTAAATCCTTTTTAGAATAATCCTTACTTCCAAATCTTATCGTTATTCTAATTATTATTTGAATTAAAATTCGGGATGTTACATTTCTCCCCCACTTATTAGAATTTCGTCCCCGAAATTCCGTTGAATTCCGTAACTGGAGAACCATCCTATTGGTAAAGCTTCTAACTATGGTTTTCACTTCCCTTCGATTTTTATTTCCCGCTTCAGGTGTGGTTAGGGTCATGCCTATTTCAATTCTTGTCCTTTAATACAATGTATCTCCTCTATCTGGACAAGATCGTCAGTTTTTTTTATTAAAGTTCCATCTCCCAATCCTTGGATTGAAATCCTCTCCCACTTAGCATTGACATACTTGATTATATCCATGCTAGGGGGTATGCTCATTCGTTGCTCAGAATAGAGTACACAGGTTCCCAACCGGTATCCAAAGCTGAAAAGAGGGCACGTGGATGACTATCTATGGGTGGGCATAGAACTATGTCGTGTTTCTACGACTTAGCAAATTCTCACCTATGCATCTGAGAGGCTTGAAGCTTGAAGAGAAGAAACATGAAGCACTCAAGAGTGAGTCTCATGGTCTTTGCAAGATGACCCAGGATGTACTGGATACATGTCAAGCAAGAAGGCAATGGAGGTTATCCCCAAAGTGTGCGTTTTCAGCAAAGAGTCGTCGAAGGATGCATTTGCTATGGATCTACGGCTAATTGATTGGTCTCGGTCAACCGGGGTCATATCAAATGCACAGAGTCCCAAAAGACTTAGATTATCACTTGCGGTGTTCCGACGTAACATCTTGATTGAGATTCCATTTCGCGACTTCACTTTTATCCCGTTCACCTTTTATTCCTTCAAGTGAGTCTAGCAAAGTCACTCTTAAAATCAATCTTCACCATACTCGCATTCTACTTCGATGCTACTTCCTTCCCGTTCGTTTAATAATTTCAATTCGGTATAGGAATTCCTAAAGATTGATTACATTTGAGGGTCAAGATCAAGGTCTAGTTGTTGTTTCTCAATTCGGTGTTATTTTGGGGAGGTATTGTTTTACCTCTAGTTTAACTCTCCTTCGATCCTCCGCGAAGTGTCTGGAATTATCTGTTTAATAGTCCTATGGCTTACGGTATGATTACGAGTTATTGTCGATCGGATAGGATCCGAATTGAGTCGTCACGTCTCCCCCACTTAGTATCAACATATCTGAGTAAGTCGAAGGCAGGGAAGAAAGTGAGTTGATTCCAAGAATTGATTAGCTAGGCTCTTCATACCTACGCATACGACTAAGTTCTCATGCAAGTTAGAGGGGTGGTTCGATCATTTAGTTGGATGTTCTCGGTGGAAATACAGAATATGAGTGTCTTGAACAGGGTTGGTTTGCGAATCACTGTTTACGAGTCTTAGTAAAGATCCTATAGGATTAACGTTCAATCGGGCTTTCGACAGGGATAGAATTCCTAAATGGTTTGTTCGGATCTCAACTAGATGATTGCAATAATATAACATGTCAATAAACGCGAAGACCGAGGTGGTCAGTCCCAATCTCACATTTATTACTGTACATCACTGCGTTATTGAATGATAGCATTATCTCTTAACAGATGCAAGAGAAAGGATGACCAATCCTGACCTTACACTCTATTAGAGAACGACACTATCACAAGGTTTTTGGTTAGGTCTCTTGTTACGGTCTTACGACTAAGTAAGGTTTTTCCTACGTGTTCCTTTAGATGGTACTCATGATTGGATTGAAGATGAGCCTTTCTAAAGTTTCACAACTTCTAGAAATACAGGATTAGGAATTTATAATTCCAAGAGAATCGATTTAGGATGTTCTACACTGAAACTTAATAAAGATTCAGATTTGAAAGTACCTAAAGTGTTTATCTAAATTTTTGAATCGTCTCGTACCTTTTGTTGGTTTGGCCCTGATCTCCTTAAGTTGTTGTACCGCAGACCTCAAGGGTGTGGACTAGGAAACTGATATTGTCGGAATGTAAGGTTGAGACGTCCAGGACGAAGTCCTGTGTCATCGAGCAATCCCTCTGGAGCTGTGTCTGGTATGATTGCCGACACTCCATGAAAGATGTGACGAGACTCGCCACCGAATATTAATACATCACCCGACCCCAAGATAATTCTTTCTGCTCTCCTTGGATCTCTCTGGTCTCCATAGAGAAACTCAGCCGAGTCACCAATGCAGAATGAAACTACCGGTATCCCTCTTTGCAGGCTTCCAACACTTTCGTCACGGTCCTGATGGAGACCAAGCTTTCCATTTTCTTCATAGAAGTTGACAATGCAGACATCAGGGGACATGGAAGGAAGTATGTCCTCCACTTCACTTACACCGCATTCCTTCTCCATCAAAGATTGTGCTTCTTGCATCGCTCCCATAACCAGCTGAATAAAATGATCAGGAATATTGGGTGGTTCGCTTCCATCAGTTACCCTTTTGTGTCCATATACTCGGGTTTGAGGATTCCAGTCTAAGCCGAGGCACATCATTTTCAGTCGGAGTCTGGCTCCACTTGTAAAGCCTGGTTGATAAAAACCTCCAGGGCCTAAGCCCATCTCACGACAGTTCTTTACTACGCCCACCTGTTCTTCATGAGTCAAGTGTTGCTTCAGGAGAACCATTCCCGGTCTCAAAATTATACTCTTCTTCTCACCAATTTGTATCCCCACGTGTTGCTCCTGGTTTCCCATAGTCGATCTAAGCTTACCCATTGCAGAAGTTTGTCCTTCTTGAAAACAAATGTCATACGGCTTAGATTTCAAAGAATCAGCAGGGGAATTGATCTTACGATCAGTAGCCGAACTGCTAGCAGGAGAATGGGAGAGCTGATTCTCCATGTTGCTACAATGTGGCAACAAAGGATTCTGTTGATGCGGACATGTATATAATTTAGTACATAACTACATAGGGTTTTATAACTATAAACCTAAGTAACTAATATAGAAGATGACACTATCTATTGGTTACTCGCTTGTTGAGTAAACCACAGGAGTTATGAGTTTAAACTCCAAAGGCCGAGGAAAAACTGCTCTGATACCAAAATGTAACACCCTTACAATTACTACCCTTAATTCCCAAGTATTAAAAATGTGTACTTAAAAATTCCTTTTTAATATAATAAAATCACCCGTCAAACGGACGGAGTTTTGCCTGTTTTTCGGACTTTTCCAAATTTTAACCTGTGAATAACATTATCCATATAAACAACCAACAGCCAGCAGGGCTGCACCTCATGCACATAACATATAAAAGCCCCATGGACGCAAAATATAACATCCAGTATCAGTAATCAGAGTTTAAGCGGAATATTAATACTAGGTGCAACTAGCATAATGCTCAACCCATAGTTATGCCAAAAATAATATCCTAAGCCTCATCAAAATATATAAGCATCACATATACAACAAAAGAATAGAGAGGCTTAGGCCCAATGTAATCCTAAACCCAATAACAACCCTACTCTCCCTGTGAGGGAGAGCACTCCTACTCGGCCGGGGGCTGTGCTAACTCAATCTCTGTACCTGAAAGATGGTAAGGGAGTGAGCATTGCACATGAAATAGAAAAGCAGTTTCTAGATAGACATAACAACTCACCAGGCCAAACACACTTAGCATTTATTCATATAATCACATTACCATTGCAAGCATAACACATTTTCCAATTCCATCATTTTACAAGTGCCGGTTCCCTCTTAGTTAATTCATTTCCACCTTATGAATCCCTTTTAATTATTTTCCCCGTTTCCAAATAAATCCCGTTATATCCCCTTACCTTTTTCCTTATTCTTTTCCTTTTATTTATGGTGTATGTATGTCTCCACCAAATCGAAGGCCTACATACATACACCAATCACGATGTATGTCTCCACCAAATTGAAGGCCTACATACATCGCTTTTCCATTACCATTATCTTATCCAATTTTATTCCATGTTTCCCTTATTCATTTCCTTTTTATTTACGGTGTATGTATGTCTCCACCAAATCGAAGGCCTACATACATACACCAATCACGATGTATGTCTCCACCAAATCGAAGGCCTACATACATCGCTTTTCCATTACCATTATCTTATCCAATTTTATTCCCTGTTTCCCTTATTCATTTCCTTTTTATTTACGGTGTATGTATGTCTCCACCAAATCGAAGGCCTACATACATACACCAATCACAATTTATGTCTCCACCAAATCGAAGGCCTACATACATCGCTTTTCCATTACCGTTTACCTTATTTTATCCATTGTCTTTTCCTTTTTCCTTTTTATTTAGGGTGTATGTATGTCTCCACCAAATTGAAGGCCTACATACATACACCAATCACGATGTATGTCTCCACCAAATCGAAGGCCTACATACATCGCTTTTCCTTTACCGTTTACCTTATTTTATCCATTGTCCTTTCCTTTTTCCTTTTTATTTAGGGTGTATGTATGTCTCCACCAAATCGAAGGCCTACATACATACACCATCGACGATGTATGTCTCCACCAAATCGAAGGCCTACATACATCGCCCCGTTTACGTTGTATTGTCTCCCCTAAATCGAAGGCCTACAATACAACCCAAGTTTTACGATGTATCGTCTCCCCCAAATCGAAGGCCTACGATACACCACATATTTATCCAATATTAGTTGTCCATATTATATGTCATTATTTTGCCTACCAATTCCATTTAATATTTATTAAATCATTCCAAGCACAAACACCGTCATATTTATAACCAAATAGCCACAATTCACTTTCCTAATTAACACCATTCCAATATTTAAGAAATATCAAATAGAGCACATAATTACATCCACCACTATTCATGCACATCACTTTTCACATAAACAATTAGTGCAAATAACAACAAAATTCACCTTCTCATATAATCATGCATAATCACATTTTTTACTTATCCGGATTATTGATTCAAAGTCCTATCTTAGGGGTTCATGCCATTTATTTTCCTCAATTAAAACCTAACCTCATTCTCTACTTCTTAGAATTCCATAATTAATAATTAAACCTATTTTCAACATTTTCCTTAGTTTCTAAATTGATATTTCTAATTTCCTACCCTAACGCATAAACTCCTACCCAACCATTATATCTAAACACAAACCCTTTCCTAGAACAAGCCAATGCTCACTATATCCACCCCCTTACCTTAACCAAGGAGAGGGAGAGTGGAAAAACTCAAGCCTTAGCTTCAAGCGCTCCCAAAACCAAGAGCTCCCAAGGCAAGAAGATAGAGAGAGTGATGATAATCTTCCCTAAGCCAAAGGAATTGAATGATGATGAGATTATTGCCCCAATTCAAGAGGAAATTCGAGTTTCACCAAGAGGTGGGAAGAGAGAGAGGGAAAATCCAAATTAGAGAGAGAAATGAAACCAAACACATGAATACTTACTTAGAGAGACAAAAAGGGACTTGATGATGGGTTTTGGAGTGATTCCCTTGAAGCTTGATGGATTTGGGATGAGAGGTTTTGTGCCCTAGAGAGAGAAAATTCGTGCATTTTGGCAAGAACAACGTGTGGATTTGCTTTTATTTTTTTTACAGCAACAACCTCTAATCGATTACTAATCGATTAAATTGCAGCTTAATCGATTAAGATGCGATTAAGAGGCGATTATGCTTCACAATTTTGCAGTATTCAGACTTTGGAAGGCCATAACTTCTTCGTTACTCATTGGATCTTCCTCAAATTTTAAAGAAAGCTTCCTCACCTATCCTACTTCACATCCAACGGTGGAATTTGTGTTTAGAGTTGTAAAACTTTTATTTTGAATTTCCTAATATAGGATGTTTATAACACCAAAAACATCGCTTCTAACGCTCTTTTGTTCATCTTTCAACCTCCTTTTTGATGCCAATGCTTCTTGATTCCTTTATGGCATTCAAAGAACTCTTAATCCATCATTTTAAATCCTTTTTAGAATAATCCTTACTTCCAAATCTTATCGTTATTCTAATTATTATTTGAATTAAAATTCGGGATGTTACAATAAACATTGCAAAAACTAGTTGGAATCCATCGCATGGGCAAATAGCAAACTGGAGACAAGTTTGAGGTTATAAACATTGCAAAAATTGGCCAGAATCTGTCACTGGGGCTAATAGCAAAACGGAGATAAGTTTGAGGGTGTAAACATTGAAAAAAAAAGAATAAAGGTATCCGACAAAAGTATCACAAACTTCACGGACTTGTGACATTATTATGCCATAAATAAGTTATAGTAACCAAACTCAAAAGACTAGTTCATTTAGTTGGAGAATCTCACTGCAAATCTCATCAATTAAGAAGTGGGGCTTTTGTCACCCATTAGTGGCTTAGGGCATCCCATTTATTTTTGTTTTTTAAATTTTACGCTTGTTTAAAGAAAAAGAAACTTCTCTTTTCTTCATGTTCTCTCATTTCTCTCTTTTTTTCAATTTAGAGTAAAACTTCATCCTTCTTTTTCTCTTTCTCATCCATGTTATAGAGATCTACTATCTCACACTCCTTTTTTCGTCTCCCTCTCCAATAAAAAATTGCAAAGGAAAAAACAATAATAATTTGACACATGGGCTTCTATTTTTAATTTTTTAATGTTATGTCGGGATCATGAAATATACCCCACGACTTGAGATAAAGCTTGAGTCATGAAATATAGGTATACCTCACTACCTGGAAAAAAAAAGTTTGGGTTGTTCATAAAAATAAATTATCAAGTAGTATCCTGAATTTCCACTTTGCTTTCTTATTGGCCTTTTTTTATTTCTGTTTTTTTTTTTTTAAACTCAAAGCATCACAGCCAAATTGTTGTAAATAAACCTGGTTGGAAAGACGCATAGGGACTTCAAGGAGTGATGCATGTTTGACAATCAGAAAAGGCAAAGCAAATTCAATTTTTGATTTATTATTATTAGCCATCACAATACTTGCAATTCCCATATTAATATATTATGTTCTAGTAAATCAGAGGCATGTCCCGTCTTTGCCACTGTGGCTGCTTAATTAGTCGCTTCAATAACTTGTGATGGGCTTGGTTTGACGACCATAGTGATTTCTGGCCGTGAGAATAGGTTTGATGACCATGGTGATTTTCAGTCGTGAGGGATCAAACTTTTTTTTAATGGTCTTGAGGTATACCTCCTGACCTAAGTACCTCACGACCCCGATGTGCCGTTAAAAATAAAAAAGAGAAGTCAAATAAAAAAAGGAAAGTAGGGTACTAGATTTCTACAATATGGATGAAAAAGAGAAAAAGAAGAATGAAGTTTTACTGTGAATGGGAAAAAAGGAGAGGAAGAAGGCACCATAAGAAATGAGAAGTTTTTTTTTAAGAAGGGTAAAATTAAAAAAAATAAAATAAGCGGGTGTGCTAAATTATTAATGAGATGACAAAAGCCCCACTCTCAATTAAGTTTCACACTAAACACTCAAGATTGGCTTAACACGGCGTGCAGGAGGACCCAACTTGAAAAGGAACCCAAATTTGTTTTATAGGATTCGGTTAAAATACAAACCGTGCAAAGGTTTGTATACATACCACATATCTAATGGATGTCAATTGATATTAAAAATGAATGCTTAAGCTTGAAAACTTATACCGATTCGCTAGATTTGAATAAGAACACCAGAGATATAACTCTTTTCAATTACTCCCTCCTGTCTCAAATATAAGCAACTAAAAACATTTGATTAGTGGTTTCAAATATAAGCAAAATTTAACTACCTTTTCTATTTTCAATACAATCATTCCTAAAATATCTCAATAAAGTGGTTGTATCATTTAATTTTTGTTTCATTCCCAATACATGTTTCCTAAAGTAGTCTATTTTTTTTATCATTTCAAGAAAATTAAATACACACAACTAACTTCCTTATAAGTGTGAAATTAGTTTTTTTGGCTTATAATTGAGACCGGAGGGAGTATCACCCTTACATTCGGTCATGATAATTTTTTGCAATATTTTTGTTTAAGGGTTTACTTAATCTTAGTTCAAGAGGTAAAAAAATAGTAAAATCATGTTGTAAAATTAAGTTTATTATCTTTAAAATATTAAATTTTATTTTTTTAATGGAAATTAAAACTACTTTATTAAGTCCTCTTGTACTCAGCCTTAAGGGCTGAGACTAAAATTTTTTTTTAAAAAAATTTCAGAAACTTTAACATTAATTTATATACATCTTCCTATATTTTATATAAGATATTTTGAGAATTTTATTTTGTCTTAAGATCTCATTCAATTTTTAGTTACATTTATTTACATCTATTTATAAATATCTCTATTTACTTAATATTTTATAAAATTCTGATAACAATGGTAGAGATAATAATTTTTTAAAAAAATCAAATATATTCATATTTCTACTGCTACTAATAAAATTAAAAAAAAACTTTTTTGGTGAAATAAATTTATTCAAAATGATTTTATATCAAGGATCAAATCAAAAAAGTATTTTTTTTCTTTTTTCATGTAAGTGTACTTTTAGTTGTGATTTTTACACCTCAGGTTAAAAAAAACAAACAAACAAATATGTTTTCTCCGGTTCGAATTATAAGGAAAAAAAATTAATTTTACGTTTATTAATGAGATTAGTTGATTGTATTTAATTTTCTCAAATTTATAAAAAAAAAGTATTTTAGAAAAGTATTATTGGGAATAAAACAAAAATTAAATAAGATAACAATTTTCTAAGGATGTTTTAGGAAAGTAGCATTAGGAATGAAACAAAATTTAAGAAAGTTAGTTAATTTTTCTTTTATTTCAAGCTAAAGAGAGTATATATATGTGGAAATATGAATTGGGTTTCATTTACAAACAAGTCATTGAATGGTACCCTCTATAGTGTTGTTATTCCATTGAAAAGAAAGACGCATAGGTGATGAATAAAATAAACATGAACCACCGTGGGGTTGGTCAAGTGGTAGCTCATTTGTCCCTTAACCAACTGATCTCGAGTTCGAGCCTTGGGTATGGAGCAACCCCCGCTGGAAGACCTCTACCGCTTAGTGCGAGCTTAGTTGGGTCAGACCGGATGAGTCGGATCCTAGGTAAACCAGATCCGGGTACCGATTGGTGTAAAAAATAAATAAATAAATCAACATGAAAAAGATGCTACGGTGGAAATAAGGAAGAGTGTGATGATGATGGGCTTAGAGCCTGTATAAAGAAGAAACCTAAGTGGCATGCAGATTTTATTATGAGTTAGAGTTGAAGTTTAGTATTTTAATTGTATTTGGGCCTGATGTCTGTTGTCACACCCTTCTTTTATTTATAAAATATAGTTTCTCAATTCTTTATAGAATAGAATATATGGACTTGCGTGAGTAGAGAAGTAATAAAAATTCTTTTATGCATATGTTGGGTTTTCATTTATGACTATTAAAACTTCCCAACTTAGCACTAAAATCGTCGTTTAATAAAGCAAAACAACATAATTATCAGAGTAAGCGGAAAATAGGGACCTTGACTTGATAATCCACGTTTCATGCCATTTATATGAAGAGATATATATATATATATACATAACTAACCATGTCATAAAAAGTACCAGCATACATCAAAGTCAAAGTCGAGGTAGCAGGAGTTTACAAAATACAAGTCCATAATATGAAACCAAAAGAAAAGACCACCTCACTGAGATCTCTCAAAAATATGCACAATATATATAGAGCAAAATATGAAATCCCAGCAGTAGTCCAGTGATCCTCCTCCATAGAATAGTCTCCAGAGTCTCCAGCAGCTGCTCCACCTGTTCCACATCCTAACCATCTATACTATGCAACACCCGGTGTATCCCCAACTCCCCACTGGCTCCCAGTGGAGTGCTCGACTGGCTCGCCCTCACTCTCAGCCTCCTCAGGATCCTCCTCTACCTCGTCCGACCGAGTGGGTGCCCTACCACTGGGCACTGAGTCAGCTGAAGGAGTCCCATGAACCGGACTCATCGGACTAGGTACAGGAGTCTCCTCACGGATCACTCGGGAAGCAGAAGGGTGAAATCTAGTAGCAGCTCTAAAAACGAAAGGAATGAAATCGACGAGCTGGTCGAGTCGGGGGTGGTCCATGATAGGTATAAAAAGGGGGTACATGCAAAGTATAGATAATAGGGATGCGAAACCTATGAGGACGGACACGAGCCAAAGGGTTAGGGTGATATAGAGTCACCTCTACCTCACCCTCAAACGTGGCTCTATGGTCCTCGTAGTACCACACTCCACTAGGGAGTGGGCGCAACTCGATGCAAGCTAGATAGAGAGCCATCACCTATAATGGGCATAAGGGGTAAGCAATATAATCCACATAATCGAATAAGAATAAATAAAACAAGTAACAATTGCAAGTTCCAAGTATCCAAATACATATACAAATGAGCACATATGATTCATTTATGATAATTCCCTTGTTTATGTGTCATGATGCATGTCTCCCATTTCCATTGTCCATTGAACGTTCAATCCCATAATTCGCATACATGACCAACATGTATTGTGGAACTGCTCGGATAGTGTGCACACAACGTCACCAAGACGTAACAGCATTCCCAAATGCTGTCCACATTACCAAAATGTGTCATCGAGCCAGTTACCACCGAATTAATTATCCATCTCCTTTCTCCATGCATGCATTCACATAAAATTTATCCATTAAGATTAACCAATAATCTTGTTATGTGCATCCAATAATATCCCATCAGTGAATTACAATGTTGTTAATAATTTCCACCATTCTTTTATTGGAACATGATACTTTCCCCATAAGCATAGTTGATCTTAATTGACATTACTTTAGGTATGTTAAAAAAAATTACTTTTTTGTCCCTGATCCAAAAGACTCGAGTGAATTTCCTGGGACTCGAGTGTTCCTCAGATTTTTTCCAAAATACTCGAGTGTCCTTCATGAATACTCGAGTTTTCTTTGTTTCCAGAAATTCATTTTCAAATTCATTAAAATACTCGAGTGTTCCTCATGAGTACTCGAGTGTTCTTTATTTTCCAGAAATACATTTTTAAATTCATAAAAATACTCGAGTGTTCTTCATGAGTACTCGAGTGTTCTTTAGTTTCCAGAAAGTCCATTTTCCAAAATGGTCGAAACACTCGAGTATCATCCTTAATACTCGAGTATTTGCAGACAGTTAACACTGTAAAATTGAATTTTAACATACCAATTCCAACTATAGTCAATTCCAATCCAAACCAAGGATCAACAGAGCTTATATTATGCATATTAAACATGTTCCAATATAGAATTAACAACATTTAACACTGAATCACAGAATATCACCAATTATGCATAAAATCCATTTTTCCACAACTAAACATACCAAATTCAATTCTAGGCACATTTAGCATAAACACAGCTTTGGTACAGCTTAAATACAAGATAATACACTTGTCCAATACACAGTTTGATCACAGAGAGGCCTCCAACCTTGATCCTATTTCCAATTATGCCCATAGAGTCTTTTGTTGACTCTCATCCGAAATCCACATGATTTAAACTTATTCTAGTGAATCAAAAGCTTCACCCTTACCTCTAGGCCGTGAATCAACAGGGAATTTGCAGAGAAATTGGCTGGAACTCCTAAACCCACAAAACCCAAAATCAGAGCTTGAAGTAAGCTCCAGACTTCAGTTTCTAACTTGACAGCAAGAACACCCTTACTTTCGATCTTCGATTCTCCTTCCACACAGAACCTTAGCTCACAATCTTTGTATCTTTGTAAAGCTCGTGATGTGAGCTTTACAATGGTGTATCACTCTCAATTCCACTCTCAAACACGATCGAATAATCAGAGCACGAAATCAGGAACCCTAACTTGAAGTTTCAGAGGAATTCAACAAAAAATCCTCCACCTTCTTCAACCAAGTGCTTAAATAGACACTCCCATGGATCATGCAGCTCGCCACGATGCCCATTAACGTGGCTCTGGGGTGTTTTCGTGTCAACCAGGAAGAATCGTGGTGTGTTGACTCATCAAACGCACTCACAAGTTCTCCACTGACTCGATTACTCGAGTATTTCCAGGAATACTCGAGTATTCTTGTCAATTTTCAAAAATATTTATTTTAATACCCTTCCCTCCAAAATCTTCCTAATATCGCTTCTAGGTCCTAATTCAGGGACTAATATGCAAAAACATTATTTTTACATATTCTTTATTAAAGTACTTTTTTCATCTCATACTGGCATCAATACCAACACATAATTAATCAAAATTAATTATGAATATATATTTATAATTAAGGAAAATAATTATGAAATAACCTTTCATAATTAAAATTTTCATTACATCAAGGGATGAAAATTTGGGGTGTTACACTACTTCCCCACTTAATAGGAATTTCGTCCCCGAAATTCAACTACAAAAATAACTCAGGATAATCCCTTACGCATTCGGTTCTCTAATTCCCAAGTCGTTTCATACACATTTCCATTTTGCCATACGACTTTGACTAACGGAATCTCCTTTCCTCTAAGTTTTTTGGTTCTCCTATCCTCAATCTTAACTGGGCCAGCCTTAAAGGTTAGGTTTTCTAGTAAGGTTAAGTCATCTGGACGAATCTGAAGGATCATGGTTGGATCATGCACGAACTTTTTCAATTGCGATACATGAAAAACATTGTGCAGGTTGGCTAAAGATGGCGGGAGAGCTATTTGATAAGCTACCGGTCCTACTCGCTTAAGAATTTGGTAGGGACCTATGAACTTAGGTGAAAGCTTTTGAGGTTTCAACGCTCTACTCACACCCTTTAGCGGCACAATCTTGAGAAACACATGATCGCCTTCTGCAAACTCTAAAGGTCTTCTTCTTCGATCAGTATAAATTTTCTGACGACTATCAGCAGCCCCTGATTTTCTCTTGAATCATTCTGATCTTTTCAGTTGTCTGTTGCACCATATCTGGACCAAGATGTAAATTCTCCCCCACTTAAAACCAACATAGCGGGGTTTGGCACTTTCTTCCATACAACGCCTCGAACGGTGTCATGCCGATACTTGCATGATATCCATTGTTGTATGTGAATTCTGCGAGTGGTAATATCTGATCCCAACTTCCTCTTTCTTCCAACACACAAGCTGGCAGAATATCTTCCAAAGTTTGAATGGTCCTTTCGGTTTGCCCATCTGTCTGAGGGTGATATGTTGAACTCATTTTAAGTCTCGTCCCCAGAGCTTGATGTAGGCTTGACCAGAATCTAGACATGAACCTCGGATCATGATCAGAAATAATACTGGATGGCACTCCATGCGATCGTACCACTTCCCGAATATAAATTTGGGTAAGTTTCTCCAAAGAATAGCGCATGTTCACCGGAATGAAATGCGCCGACTTAGTAAGACGGACTACAATTACCCAGATTGCATCATGGTTTGCAACTGTCTTTGGCAATCCAGTAACAACATCCATGGAAATACTATCCCACTTCCATTGTAGAATATCCAGGGGTTGCAACATTCCTCCAGGTTTCTGATGTTCCACCTTAACTTTTTGACAGATGAAGCATGACACTACATAGTCCGCAACATCCTTCTTAAGACCCGACCACCAAAACATGCTTTTCAAATCCCGATACATCTTTGTCGATCCCGGGTGCATGCTCATCTGACTCTTATGTGCCTCATCCAAGATCAACCTTCTAATCTCCGAGTTCTTCGGTATGCAAATTCTTGTTTGGAAACGAAGAATTCCATCCGACCCTTCTGAGAAATTTGGCTCTTTTCCTCCTATCACCAACTTCCTCTTTTCTATTAACTCTTCATCCTCATGTTGCAATTCTCGAATTCGAGCCAAGAATTCATTGGAAATTTGCAACATACCCATCTTAATATAACTTGGTTCCACTTGCATCACCAAACTTAAATCCCGAAACTCTTCAATTAAAGTTGCCTCTTTGATCATCATGGAACTTGCATAAATCGCTTTACGACTCAAAGCGTCTGCTACAACATTAGCCTTACCAGGATGGTAATGAAGCTCAAAGTCGTAGTCTTTTAAAAACTCCATCCACCGACGCTACCTCATATTTAATTCCTTGTGATCAAATAAATACTTCAAACTCTTATGGTCACTAAACACCCGGAATGTAGTGCCATAGAGATAGTGCCTCCATATCTTCAGTGCAAAGACTATTGCAGCAAGTTCCAAGTCATGTGTGTGTTAGAATTATTGATAGGATTGGCAGCCGTCACCCAAGAGGGGGGGGGGGGGTGAATTGGGTGTTTATGAAAACATTGGAAAATATTTTCTTTAAAACTTTTTCAACAAACTTAAAGAGATTTTGCAGCGGAAAACAATATAATGTTGAAAATGATTGCGCGGATACGAATTAAATAAGAACAACGAAAACCGTTATCGCGCTTATTATTTTAAATTCGCTTAAAATAGATTATTACAAAATAGATGTTATGATGTGCAACAAATAAATATAACAACGAAATATAAAAGAGATAGGGATAGAAGAGATTGCACCGGAGATTTTATCCTGGTTCGACAAACCCGGCCTACTCCAGTCCCCAAGCGACCTGCTTGAGCTTTTCACTAAAGCAAAACGCCACGCGTCCCCAAGTACAACCAGAGCGCCCCGCAAGCTACTAGAAACCTCCTTTCGCCAGGGACCTCAATAAACCAGATAGCCTAACTACTAGGTGCCCCACCGTTCGTCTAGCACTACCCACACAGCAGGGTTCCTCACCCTACAACCACGAACGCCGCACGTTCGCACTAGGAGATTCACTCACTAGTCACTAAGGGTCACACACCCTTACACAAATGGTTACGGTATGAGTTGCGTACAACAACTATGATGCACTCTTCTTAGTGCTGATACAACAATATAGGCTTCTAACAAAGTTGTGTTCTAAATAACACTGATACAACAATAAAGCTCTAGTGGTGCTGAATTTAAATTACAAGAACTATGGCCAATATAAGGTTTTCTTCTCAAATGGATATCAACAATAAAACCAGAGAATTCGAGAAGGAGAAGAAGCATTCAGAAGAAAAACGATTGGAGAGAGCAAAAATGAAATTGATTCAAAACCTTTTTCAAGACACAAATAACACATGTTTAAAATCAAAAACAAATCTTAAATATTTAAGAAATAAAAATAAAGATTTGAAAATATTTGAAATTCAAATTTTGAATTTGAAAATAGAATCAGAATCAAATCAAAACTGATTCTGGAAATAAATCAAATTTAAAATAAGAATGAAATCAAATCCGGAAATATTCAAAATTGATTTTCTGAAATAAAAATAAAATCAAATAGATTTAAAGAATAAAATAAAATAGAATAAAATCAATTTTGAAATCAGAAACAAATAAAATAGATTTAAGGAATAAAATAAAAGATTTGAAATAAGTTTTAAAATCAAAACTAAATCAAAATGATTTACGAAATAAAATAAGGATTTGATTCTTAAAACCAAAAAGGAAATAATTCAAATTTAAAATCATTTTCGAATTTTATAAAATAAATCAGAATCTTTTATATTAAAACAAATCAGGAAATAATCAAAATGATTCTGACACGTTTTTCAATAAAACATGAAGTAATCGATTACTTTCTGAAGGTAATCGATTATTCCTTCAAAAATAGAAATTCTTAAATTCATTTGAAAAACATGTAATCGATTAGGCTAATAATAGTTAATCGATTACTGAGCCTCTGATAGGCATATGATGCAACATCATGTAATCGATTACTACAAAGCCTTTAATCGATTACTAAGCCTTTGAAAAATATATGATGCAAAAAATATAATCGATTACTTGAGCCAGGTAATCGATTACTCCCATAAGAAAGTAATTGATTAACAAGATTCATTTAATCGATTACAACCTCTCTGATTTTTCTATGATGCAACAAAATTAATCGATTACTTGAGAAGATAATCGATTACTATTTCTTGCAAACATACAAATATACAAAGTTTTGTAACATCAATTATTTTCACAAAAACTAAGTTTAAAAAACAGATTTTCATGAAAACACATTTTGCAATTAAAACATTTTTCATAAAAAGTTCTTTTCTTCTCCTTAACATGAAAAACTAGTTTTGGCCATTAGACACTTGGAATAAAAATTCATTACCTTACAAATTTCCTATGGACCAGACTATACTAAACTTGAACATGAAACTTGAGCCTTGACTTTAGCCTTGAAGCTTGATGCTTGAACTTGATGCAGCTTGATGCTTGAAACTTTGAATCTTGTTTGTAATCATCAAAACATTATCTTCTAGAATCCTTCTAGCATTACTTTTTACGTCCTTTGGGGCAAGCTTGACTTCCAACACTCCCCCTTTTTGATGATGACAAACCCTTTTCTGAGTTTCTGCATCACAAGCGTTAAGCAGCAAGTATAGCACAATATAGTCCAATAATATCATAGGAAATTTAAATACAAATAGAGAATATAGAGAATAATTGATTAAGCCATGATAATAGTTTCTCTTCATTCTCACTCCCCCTGCATATATGGTTAGTATACACACTGAAGCTCAGAATTCTTCTCCCCCTTTTGTCAACATCAAAAAGGTGGTGAGAAGACTTTAGCAGGATTAGGGTTCTTCTCCCCCTTTGTACTATACTCCCCCTGAAACATTGAATAGATACATTAATAATAACAAGGGAGGTGTCTATGCATATTTACTCCCCCTATTTGACATCAGCAAAAATAAGTATGGGATACAAAAAAAAAAATTTCTTCCCAATACACAATACAAAACAGCATGATGTCAAAATGGGATGAAGAAGCAAAACATGTTTTAATGCAAGTATACAAATAATATTTTTCTCCCCCTTTCTAAAAGGTTTTTCCAAAATAAACATAACATGAAGGGAGATGAAAAATGCATCATAAAAACATGTGAATGCTCACTATCATCAAAACTTTAGAATCCTATATGCCATGACAATAATAACATATAATTCATAATAACACATATTGTCATATAAGGCATATATCGCATAAACAAGTATCACATGATAAAAATAATAAAGGGACAGTGATACTTATCGTCGGTGATGCTTTCCCATTTAATAGAGACAATTGGCTTTGGAGTTCCTTCCAATTTGAGATTTAACATTCAGTATTTGAAGGAATTTCCCCTTGCAATGTGTTGCACTTCTTCCATTCCAAGAGATCAGTTACAAATTGCAAAATCACTTTCAAGTTCTTGAGTATTGCTCAATTCTCCTTCCATTTGAATTCATTAAGCATGAGTTTGTAGAGAACATTGCATACTAATACTTGTAGTAATATCTGCAAGAATAATTAACACGTTTCTCTTGGTATCCAACATAATTGGATCCTTAGGAATTAGTAACACATGCATATAACACCAATAATGACTTTTCGAAGCATCTTATCAAGTATGCCCATAAGAGGTAGACAGTGAACATGTAATCCATGTAGTCACCTAGATAAAGCTCAAGAGATATGATATGCTGAAAATAATAGTTTTTAATTTTCTTCAAAAAAAAAAAAGGATGCACAAATATAGCACAGAAGGAATAAATCATAACAAATTTCAGCATTCAGATAACCATAACATATATTGAGCATATATCACAAAGATAAGTATCAAGAAATATTTAAACAAAAATAAGGACCAGTGATACTTATCAAGTGTGCTAATTTTCCATGTTATAGGGGATGTTTGTGCACTTGTGGAGTTCTTTCTTTAGGTCTCCCCTTATAGAATAGATTGATGCGAACTTCATTTGTGTCCATCATGTTGCATTCCCCTTGATTAAGTTCATGTCCTTCTTTGGTATCTTTTCATTTAATTCCATAGAACATGAATCCTCTTGTGCTTGAAATATCACCTGTAGTACCACTTAAGATAATACTTTTGGTATCCGAGGGCTTGGATCCTCTATGATTAGTTACATTTCCTCACAAATATCAAAGATATTGGGGAGGCAAAAATATGAATAAGCAAATAAAACATATGCACTAATCATAAAAAGAAATAACACCATGCTTATGTTATAAGTCCATGTCGTACCAAACATGTCCTTACAAATACAAGCATGTCCTCATATATCAATGCAATATCATTACATATAAAGTGTAATCATGTGATAGAAGATAACAACAAAATTTTAGCCACACATGATATAACACACTATATATAACAGATATCTAGGACTATACCAAAAATAATCATGTGCTAAAAAGAATTTTCAAAAAAATGGTGTAAAGCACACATGACTTAATTCAACTAAGGAGTGATCATGAAAATAAAGAATATTTTAAAAAATTAGTACTCATGATCCACCTTAGTATGAATAAAAATTTGAATAGTCCAAGTATACCTTTGTATAGTCATTGATATAAGAGGAATAAGGGATAAATACCTTAGGTTTGTTGACCAAGGAAGTTCTTGCCATTACCCATTGCTCCACCTTTTGATTTTTGAACGTATTGGTTCTTCCATTTTTCTCATGTGAAGCTTTGGTGTTGGTAGGCGTCTTTCTCCTTTGATCGACCCATTTATTTCTTGTCCTCTTAGGTACCACCCTTGATAATATCTTCTTTTCTCCTTTACTTGGATCACCCTTAGGCTTGTTTCTTTTCTCAACCCATGCACTTCTTGTTTTCTTAGGTACACCCCATAAGACTTTCTTTGGACCACTTAGTTCTTCTTTTTGTTTGGATTCCTGCACATTTATAGCACTAGAAGAACTCTTTGGTACCCATTTCATCTTGGGTCCTCTGGGGTTAGTCTTGGGTTCCTTGGGTAACTTTGGAACCCAATGCAAATTATTTCTCATATGATGATTTTTACGATATAAGCATAAATGAGAAATATGTCCTAAATTACCACAGTAATTACATGTAATGGGTTTGGATGATGATATGATTTTTTCAAAATTATTTTCATGAAACTTGGAATTTTTAACTTCACATTGAAAAATTTCATTGTCAACAACTTTACTTGATTTTTGGATATCCACATTTTTAATTTCATCAAGTAAAGAATTTGAACAATTTGATTTTTCAATGTTACTATATTCAAAGAGTGCATCCTCAACTTGTTTTTCAATATCAAAGCAATTTTCAAAAATGGTTGAGGAGCTGTTTTCTAAAAATATCTCTTTATCAAAAATATCTCCATTTTTCAAAATATCAATTTCATTTTTAATTTGTGATAATTTTTTGTAAAGAGTCCAAGTTTCTTTTTTCTAAAGATATCAAACCATCATTCAAATCATTATACGCAAATTGCAGAGATTTAGAACAAGGACTAATTGAAATTACCTCATGGTCCTCATGAGCCAAGTAGTCGGATGTTTTAATTTCATCTGTCATTGATTCCTCATCCGAAAAGCTTGATTCCTTCATTGAGTCCATGAAGCTTTCAAATAATCTTTCAAATTCATCGTCGTCGTACATTGAGCTACTCCCCATGCTTTCAATATCATCATATTCTTCTTCCAGGGAGTTTGATATCTCATGCTCAACATCACTTTCCTCATTTCTGTGGACACTTACACTTTCAACAAGATCATTAGTAGCATAGTGTAAATGTAAGGTGTCCCAAATATCCTTAGAATTTTCACAATTTTCAATAATAGTAAATGCATCATGGTTTAAAGCATTTTTCAAAACATGCATAGCTTGAAAATTCAAGGAAAAAGATGTTTCATCAAAACCATTAAGAACAACATGAAATAAACGAAGGCTAATAGATTGCAAAAATATTTTCATTCTCGCACTCCAATAATGAAAATTATTTCCATCAAAAAATGGTGCTTCATCGAATGAAAATCCCTCCATATTAAAAACAAATAAAATATCCCAACGCTGCCAATCTACAACGGATCTTTAACTCAGGCTGTTAGGCCTATACCAGAGCACGAAGCTCTGATACCAATTGTTAGAATTATTGATAGGATTGGCAGCCGTCACCCAAGAGGGGGGGTGAATTGGGTGTTTATGAAAACATTGGAAAATATTTTCTTTTTCAACAAACTTAAAGAGATTTTGCAGCGGAAAACAATATAATGTTGAAAACGATTGCGCTTAAGCGAATAATATTAATACTATTATGAAAAACTAATATGCGCGGATACGAATTAAATAAGAACAACGAAAACCGTTATCGCGCTTATTATTTTAAATTCGCTTAAAATAGATTATTACAAAATAGATGTTATGATGCGCAACAAATAAATATAACAACGAAATATAAAAGAGATAGGGATAGAAGAGATTGCACCGGAGATTTTATCCTGGTTCGGCAAACCCGACCTACTCCAGTCCCCAAGCGACCCGCTTGAGCTTTTCACTAAACCAAAACGCCACGCGTCCCCAAGTACAACCAGAGCACCCCGCAAGCTACTAGGAACCTCCTTTCGCCAGGGACCTCAATAAACCAGATAGCCTAACTACTAGGTGCCCCACCGTTCGTCTAGCACTACCCACACAGCAGGGTTCCTCACCCTACAACCACGAACGCCGGACGTTCGCACTAGGAGATTCACTCACTAGTCACTAAGGGTCACACACCCCTTACACAAATGGTTACGGTATGAGTTGGGTACAACAACTATGATGCACTCTTCTTAGTGCTGATACAACAATATAGGCTTCTAACAAAGTTGTGTTCTAAATAACACTGATACAACAATAAAGCTCTAGCGGTGCTGAATTTAAATTACAAGAACTATGGCCAATATAAGGTTTTCTTCTCAAATGGATATCAACAATAAAACCAGAGAATTGGAGAAGGAGAAGAAGCGTTCAGAAGAAAAACGATTGGAGAGAGCAAAAATGAAATTGATTCAAAACCTTTTTAAAGACACAAATAACACATGTTTAAAATCAAAAACAAATCTTAAAGATTTAAGAAATAAAAATAAAGATTTGAAAATATTTGAAATTCAAATTTTGAATTTGAAAATAGAATCAGAATCAAATCAAAACTGATTTTGGAAATAAATCAAATTTAAAATAAGAATGAAATCAAATCCGGAAATATTCAAAATTGATTTTCTGAAATCAAAATAAAATCAAATAGATTTAAAGAATAAAATAAAATAGAATAAAATCAATTTTGAAATCAGAAACAAATAAAATAGATTTAAGGAATAAAATAAAAGATTTGAAATAAGTTTTAAAATCAAAACTAAATCAAAATGATTTACGAAATAAAATAAGGATTTGATTCTTAAAACCAAAAAGGAAATAATTCAAATTTAAAATCATTTTCTAATTTTATAAAATAAATCAGAATCTTTTATATAAAAACAAATCAGGAAATAATCAAAATGATTTTGACACGTTTTTCAATAAAACATGAAGTAATCGATTACTTTCTGAAGGTAGTCGATTATTCCTTCAAAAATAGAAATTCTTAAATTCATTTGAAAAACATGTAATCGATTAGGCTAATAATAGTTAATCGATTACTGAGCCTCTGATAGGCATTTGATGCAACATCATGTAATCGATTACTACAGAGCCTTTAATCGATTACTAAGCCTCTGAAAAATATATGATGCAACAATTATAATCGATTACTTGAGCCAGGTAATCGATTACTCCCATAAGAAAGTAATTGATTAACAAGATTCATTTAGTCGATTACAACCTCTCTGATTTTTCTATGATGCAACAAAATTAATCGATTACTTGAGAAGATAATCGATTACTATTTCTTGCAAACATACAAATATACAAAGTTTTGTAACATCAATTATTTTCACAAAAACTAAGTTTAAAAAACAGATTTTCATGAAAACACATTTTGCAATTAAAACATTTTTCATAAAAAGTTCTTTTCTTCTCCTTAACATGAAAAACTAGTTTTGGCCATTAGACACTTGTAATAAAAATTCATTACCTTACAAATTTCCTATGGGCCAGGCTATACTACACTTGAACATGAAGCTTGAGCCTTGACTTTAGCCTTGAAGCTTGATGCTTGAACTTGATGCAGCTTGATGCTTGAAACTTTGAATCTTGTTTGTAATCATCAAAACATTATCTTCTAGAATCCTTCTAGCATTACTCTTTACGTCCTTTGGGGCAAGCTTGACTTCCAACAGTGTGGGGTAATTTACCTCGTGAACTTTCAATTGACGAGATGCATACGCCACAACCTTTCCTTCTTGCATTAGAACACTTCCAAGCCCTTGTCCTGATGCATCACAGTATACTTCGTACTCCTTGTGAGGGTCAAGTAAGATTAACACTGGTGAGGATGTTAATCTTTCCTTAAGCATCAGAAAACTCCTCTCGCACTTCTCATCCCATATGAATGGCTGATCCTTCCGGGTCAGCTTGGTGAGGGGTAGTGCAATCTTTGAAAATCCCTCAATGAATCTTCTATAATATCTTGCCAGCCCTAGGAAACTTCTGACTTCCGTGACTGTCTTTGGTTGAACCCACTGCAAAACTGATTCAACTTTAGCTGGGTCAACAGCTATGCCACCTTTCGAGATCACATGCCCCAAGAACTGAACTTCTTTTAACCAAAACTCACACTTAGAGATTTTGTCGTAGAGTTGTTTCTCCTTCAAAATCTTTAGCACTATTCGAAGGTGCTCAGCATGCTCTTCCAGATTCTTAGAATATATCAGGATGTCATCAATGAAAACTACCACGAATGAATCCAGATATGGTCTAAAAATCCAATTCATATAGTCCATGAAAATGGCTTGTGCATTCGTCAATCCGAACGGCATTACAACATACTCATAATGTCCGTATCGAGACCGGAACGCAGTCTTATGGATATCTTCCTCCTTAATTCTGATCTGATGGTACCCAGATCTCAGATCAATTTTGGAGAATATTGAGGCTCCTCTTACCTGATCCATAAGATCATCAATCCTTGACAAAGGATACTTGTTCTTTATGGTCACCTTATTCAACTGTCTATAATCCACACACATTCTAAGGCTTCCATCCTTTTTCTTGACAAACAACACCGGAGCGCCCCATGGGGATACTCTTGGTCTAATAAGCTGTTTCTGCAGCAACTCCTCTATCTGTTTCTGCAGCAACTCCTCTATCTGTTTCTTCAATTCGACCATCTCAGGCGGTGCCATTCTATAAGGGGCAATAGAAATGGGACCAATTCCTGGAATCAACTCAATTCCAAATTCAATCTCCCTCTTGGGTGGTAATCCCGGCATTTCCTCAGGGAATACCTCAGGAAATTCCCGAACAATCGGAATCTCCTTCAACAGCAGATACTAAGCAGAGATACTTCTCTGAGATTGAATCCTTGAATAAAATTGTCTTCTTATCACAATCAATAACTACATGATTATTAGTCATCCAGTCCATGCCCAAAATCACATCCAATTGGGATAAAGGTAGGCAGATCAAACCTAACTGGGAGACTCGGTCTAATACCTTAAGTCCACATTCAAGGCACACCTTTGAAGCAATCACAGGAGAATTAGTAGGGGTTTCTACCCTAAGGCAATAGGGTAATTCAGACACGGGCAATTTCAAACGATTCACACATTCAAAGGAAACAAATGAATGAGTGGCTCCTGAATCGAATAAAATTCTACAAGGTTGGTCATTGAGAAAACAAGTACCTTGCACGAGTCCCGTAGTCTGATTCGCTTCAGCACCACTAAGGGTGAAAACTCGACCTTGAGTCACTGGCTTGTCCGTGGATCCTCTTTGAGTGTTCTTAGGTGGTTCCTTGCGATCGAGAGAAAAATGATCAGGTTTCCCGCAGTTAAAACATCCACTATGAGACCAACAAAAATTCCCGAAGTGATGACGTCTGCACTTCTCACAATAAGGAGCATTATTGTAAGAAGTGTTTCGATCACCAAACTTCTTGCCCTTTCCTTGATTCTTATGGGAATAAGGACCTTTGTGACGGTGGTCATGCCCCTTCCGCCTTTGTGGTCCATATCCTTGATGTTCCTTCTTTCCCTCCATAATCTGGACTGTCTCCGCCTTTTTATCATCCTCATACATTCTACACATATCAACCAGCATGGGAAAACTTTGTATCTTTTGATAACTGAACACTGATTTTAACTCAGAGCATTCCAAAGTTCTAAAGATCTTGTCCATCTCCAAGATCCACTTATTAGCTTCTTCAGGTTTAAACCCACCGGTGAACTTCGAGGGATTGCAATTCCTGAAATCTGACAAAGTTTTGGCTTCCACAGCTGCCGCACCCTCTGGAGGTGGATTAACGGGCTGAGATTGATGTTGCTGATGTTGATTCTGCTGCATATTCTCCAATACCGTAGTGATCCTTTCCAGCAAATCATTCGTATGGTTTCTATAGCGCGATGCCATAGTGAGCCTGCACTACGGGCCTAGATCATTAAAGATCTATCTAACCCATCGAAATCTGTCTAGTTCTATTCTAAACAATCATTAATAGAACTAAGGCTATATGAAATAAATCAAATAGCTAAGAAACTTTACCCAACTGTAGCATCTTCTGGCAGATTATGCTTGAGAGGATCAAGAATCAGGACCATTATGCTATGATACCATAAAAGTGTCACACCCTTTCTTTTATTTATAAAATATAGTTTCTCAATTCTTTATAAAATAGAATATATGGACTTGCGTGAGTAGAGAATTAATAAAAATTCTTTTATGCATATGTTGGGTTTTCATTTATGACTATTAAAACTTCCCAACTCAGCACTAAAATCGTCGTTTAATAAAGCAAAACAACATAATTATCAGAGTAAGCGGAAAATAGGGACCTTGACTTGATAATCCACGTTTCATGCCATTTATATGAAGATATATATATATATATATACACACACACACACATAACTAACCATGTCATAAAAACTACCAGCATACATCAAAGTCAAAGTCGAGGTAGCAGGAGTTTACAAAATACAAGTCCATAATATGAAACCAAAAGAAAAGACCACCTCACTGAGATCTCTCAAAAATATGCACAATATATATAGAGCAAAATATGAAATCCCAGCAGTAGTCTAGTGATCCTCCTCCATAGCATAGTCTCCAGAGTCCCCAGCAACTGCTCCACCTGTTCCACATCCTAACCATCTATACTATGCAACACCCGGTGTATCCCCAACTCCCCACTGGCTCCCAATGGAGTGCTCGACTGGATTGCCCTCACTCTCAGCCTCCTCAGGATCCTCCTCTACCTCGTCCGACTGAGTGGGTGCCCTACCACTGGGCACTGGGTCAGCTGAAGGAGTCCCATGAACCGGACTCATCGGACTAGGTACAGGAGTCTCCTCACGGATCACTCGGGAAGCAGAAGGGTGAGATCTAGTAGCAGCTCTAAAAACGAAAGGAATGAAATCGACGAGCTAGTCGAGTCGGGGGTGGTCCATGATAGGTATAAAAAGGGGGTACATGCAAAGTATAGATAATTGGGATGCGAAACCTACGAGGACGGACACGAGCCAAAGGGTTAGGGTGATATAGAGTCACCTCTACCTCACCCTCAAACGTGGCTCTATGGTCCTCGTAGTACCACACTCCACTAGGGAGTGGGCGCAACTCGATGCAAGCTAGATAGCGAGCCATCACCTATAATGGGCATAAGGGGTAAGCAATATAATCCACATAATCGAATAAGAATAAATAAAACAAGTAACAATTGCAAGTTCCAAGTATCCAAATACATATACAAATGAGCACATATGATTCATTTATGATAATTCCCTTGTTTATGTGTCATGATGCATGTCTCCCATTTCCATTGTCCATTGAACGTTTAATCCCATAATTCGCATACATGACCAACATGTATTGTGGAACTGCTCGGATAGTGTGCACACAACGTCACCAAGACATAACAGCATTCCCAAATGCTGCCCACATTACCAAAATGTGTCATCGAGCCAGTTACCACCGAATTAATTATCCATCTCCTTTCTCCATGCATGCATGCACATAAAATTTATCCATTAAGATTAACCAATAATCTTGTTATGTGAATCCAATAATATCCCATCAGTGAATTACAATGTTGTTAATAATTTCCACCATTCTTTTATTGGAACATGATACTTTCCCCATAAGCATAGTTGATCTTAATTGACATTACTTTAGGTATGTTAAAAAAAATTACTTTTCTGTCCCTGATCCAAAAGACTCGAGTGAATTTCCTGGGACTCGAGTGTTCCTCAGATTTTTTCCAAAATACTCGAGTGTCCTTCATGAATACTCGAGTTTTCTTTGTTTCCATAAATTCATTTTCAAATTCATTAAAATACTCGAGTGTTCCTCATGAGTACTCGAGTGTTCTTTATTTTCCAGAAATACATTTTTAAATTCATAAAAATACTCGAGTGTTCTTCATGAGTACTCGAGTGTTCTTTAGTTTCCAGAAAGTCCATTTTCCAAAATGGTCGAAACACTCGAGTATCATCCTTAATACTCGAGTATTTGCAGACAGTTAACACTGTAAAATTGAATTTTAACATACCAATTCCAACTATAGTCAATTCCAATCCAAACCAAGGATCAACAGAGCTTATATTATGCATATTAAACATGTTCCAATATAGAATTAACAACATTTAATACTGAATCACAGAATATCACCAATTATGCATAAAATCCATTTTTCCACAACTAAACATACCAAATTCAATTCTAGGCACATTTAGCATAAACACAGCTTTGGTACAGCTTAAATACAAGATAATACACTTGTTCAATACACAGTTTGATCACAGAGAGGCCTCCAACCTTGATCCTATTTCCAATTATGCCCATAGAGTCTTTTGTTGACTCTCATCCGAAATCCACATGATTTAAACTTATTCTAGTGAATCAAAAGCTTCACCCTTACCTCTAGGCCGTGAATCAACAGGGAATTTGCAGAGAAATTGGCTGGAACTCCTAAACCCACAAAACCCAAAATCAGAGCTTGAAGTAAGCTCCAGACTTCAGTTTCTAACTTGACAGCAAGAACACCCTTACTTTCGATCTTCGATTCTCCTTCCACACAGAACCTTAGCTCACAATCTTTGTATCTTTGTAAAGCTCGTGATGTGAGCTTTACAATGGTGTATCACTCTCAATTCCACTCTCAAACACGATCGAATAATCAGAGCACGAAATCAGGAACCCTAACTTGAAGTTTCAGAGGAATTCAACAAAAAATCCTCCTCCTTCTTCAACCAAGTGCTTAAATAGACACTCCCATGGATCATGCAGCTCGCCACGATGCCCATTAACGTGGCTCTGGGGTGTTTTCGTGTCAACCGGGAAGAATCGTTGTGTGTTGACTCATCAAACGCACTCACAAGTTCTCCACTGACTCGATTACTCGAGTATTTCCAGGAATACTCGAGTATTCTTGTCAATTTTCAAAAATATTTATTTTAATACCCTTCCCTCCAAAATCTTCCTAATATTGCTTCTAGGTCCTAATTCAGGGACTAATATGCAAAAACATTATTTTTACATATTCTTTATTAAAGTACTTTTTCCATCTCATACTGGCATCAATACCAACACATAATTAATCAAAATTAATTATGAATATATATTTATAATTAAGGAAAATAATTATGAAATAACCTTTCATAATTAAAATTTTATTACATCAGGGGATGAAAATTTGGGATGTTACATCTGTTAGCCCGTTATCCTTCTTTTAGCTGAAAGTACTTTGTATTTAGCCTTGTGATGGTTGTTCAGAAGTAAGAAAGAAGTTCATTTTAATTTTTTTAGGTTTTGCTCTTGCTTGCTCTCTTCTCTTGCACTCACTGGTTCTTCCCTAACCTACCTTCCTATCATTTTTTGGTGCTTTCATGTCGCAACCCGACCCTCCTCCACCACCCGTCACAGATTCTACACCCCCTTCCCCTGCTGATGTTGCTGTCCAGCAACTTACTGCACAACTGCAAAGTATGCAGTCGCAGCTGGAAAATCAGCAAATGATCCAAGATAGCAGGTATGCGCGGCTGCAGCACACTGTGGACAACCGACACCTCGCTGTACAGCACTAAATGGATCAGATCGCTGCCCTCCACCTACAAACTCAGTTTGCTATGTTAGGTACTAATGACGGTGCCTCTGGTTCAAACCCTAATTATTTAACAGCAATTTCTACTTTACCTTTTTCACCTATTCCAACTAATCTATCTTCATCATCACGTACTGATGCTATTCTACCTACACCACTTAACACCCCTTCTTCTTTTATACTTCAACCCCCCCCCCCCCCAATTTCAACCTCAAACCCTAACCCTAACATTAACCCTTTACATTCTGCCCCAACTTCTTTTACCCCTACACCAACTCCACCCTACGTCTCACCCTTTATTAGCCCCATTAACCCCCATTTATATGGCCAACCTACAGCCACCCCTTTGTTCACCCCTAGCACTCAAACCCTACCATACCCATCTCCTTACCCGTCCCCCACATTTACATAGGCCACAATACAGCAGCCAATTACTGTTAGACCACCTAAATTACACTTATTACCCTTTGATGGTAGTGAGCCCCTTGACTGGATTTTTCAAGCAGAACAATTCTTTCAATTTTACCAAGTTCCATTAGCCCAAAGACTGAATATGGCTGCATTTTATATGAAGGGCGATGCACTTAGCTGGTATAAGTGGTTATATCAAACAAACCAGTTAACCGATTGGCAAACTTTTACTGTGGCGCTTGAGAACAGATTTGGTGCATCCTCATATGACAATCACCAAGCAGATCTTTTCAAACTGCGCCAAACGGGTACTATTGTTGATTACCAAGTAGCATTTGAAAAATTATCTAACCGTGTTACAGGCCTAACAAAAGAAAATTTATTAAACTGTTTTTTATCTGGTTTGCACTTGGATATTCGTCGTGAAATTACCATTAACAAACCCACTACCCTATCTCATGCCATTGGTTTAGCTAAACTAGTTGAAGCTAAGCTTAAAGACACAAAAGCCACGTTTTTCAAGATTCCCACCTCCACCGCCCCCACCTACCCAACAACCCACCTTGCCACCACGTAATGTCCTACCCATTTGACGATTGTCTACAGCTCAAATGCAGGAACATAGAGCACAAGGATTGTGCAACAATTGTGATGAAAAATTCATCATTGGCCACAAGTGCAAACCTAAACAATTTCTGCTGCTGTTGAGTGATTATTTAAGCACCCCTACCCAACCCTAAGATGAATTTATTACTCTAGAACCTGCTGAGTATGCTGAAATTAATGGTTCTTCACCTACACAGCAAGATGAAGACCCGGTCCATTTTCAACTATCGGACCAAGCTTTGGAGGGTAACTCGTCACCGCGCACTCTAAAATTTTGTGGGTCAATTTTAGGCCATTCGGTCACTGTCCTAATTGATACAGGTAGTTCCCACAATGTAATTCAGCCTAGAGTTGCTCAATTTCTACACTTACCAATTACTACAACCCCACAATTTCCCGTTATGGTTGAGAATGGTGCACACATTTATTGTAGTGGTCGTTGTGACAACACACCCATTGTGCTACAAAACCACACATTTTTCATTCCCTTTTATCTATTACCCATCAAAGGAGCTGATGTTGTATTGGGTATCGAGTGGCTTCGTACTCTAGGTCCCATTGTGTCTGATTTTGTTGTCCCATCAATGCAATTCAACATTGGGGACACCTCCATTACTCTGAATGGCAGCAACCAACCCCCTCTCTCCCAATCTACCTTTCACCAACCCACCCGTTTACTAGACACTGACTCAATTGCCTCCTTACTCACTATTGAGTTCCTACCATCATCACTTTCCCATACTGTATCTAGCCCCCACACCAGCAACCCAACACCCCCAGCCATATCCCAAATTGTTGACAGATTTTCTACAGTTTTTCAAAAACCCAAAGGTTTACCCCCAACTCGCACCCATGACCATGCCATACCCCTTCTACCTAATTCTACCCCAGTCAAAACTAAACCTTACCAATACCCACATTCCCAAAAAGACATTATGACCAGTTTGTTGCAAGAGATGATTAGAGAAGGCATAGTTACACCTAGTACTAGTCCATTTTCATCACCAGTTTTATTAGTTAAAAAAAAAGGATGGTTCTTGGCGCTTTTGTGTGGATTATCGAGCTCTAAATGCAATTACTGTGAAAGATTGTTTTCCAATGCCTACTATTGATGAACTACTTGATGAACTGCATGCAGCTACTTAGAGCCCGTATAAAGAAGAAACCAAAGTGGCATGCAGATTTTATTATGAGTTAGAATTGAAGTTTAGTATTTTAATTGTATTTGGGCCTGATGTCTTTATCCTTCTTTTAGCTGAAAGTACTTTGTATTTAGCCTTGTGATGGCTGTTCAGAAGTAAGAAAGAAGTTCATTTTAATTTTTTTAGGTTTTGCTCTTGCTTTCTCTTTTCTCTTGCACTCAATGGTTCTTCCCTAACCTACCTTCCTATCAGATGAACAGTGAATCCTATGGGGTTCTGTTGTATCCTTGTAAATTTAGATGTACTGATTATCAGTTTTTATATCTACCGTCCATATCTAATATTGTTTGATACTCATTGGATAGAAGGTACGTACCAATACAAACTTTTTGCTGGTTCGTATGTTAACTGGACCTGTTTTATAATGTCGAGCTCAGTGTTCAAGTCATTTTGATCGATAACAATGAAGGTTTGGTTTTGAGCAACTTTATATATTTCTTCCTCCATGCAATCATTTCAGCTTCGGAGAGTATGTTATGATCGACCTCAGAGAAAGTTCTCTCAACAAAAGATCACCAAATAATTGATGTATAAACGATAAGAGCACGTGACTTTAATTTGTGATATTGTAATTATGTTACGTTTATCACATACATTCATGAAATATTGTAGGAAAATGCGATTGTTAAGATTCTTGAAATTGCAATATCGCGGCTGTAATTGCTTTGAGTGCAAAAGTAGACTTCTTAGCAAATAATGGAGAAGTGGAATTACTTTAATTTTGTCTTACTTGCTCATTCATCTCAAACCACAATGGAACCTACAAACACAAACATATAGACAATTGGAAAGAGAAAAGCCAAGCAACAAAAGGATAGAAAAGGAAAATAAAAAACTTTGGCCTTCGTAATTGTAAATTAATGAGTTTTTCTAATGTATACTTTATGACATATGTTAAGAAATTCGTATTATTGAATAAGTCTGTGTTGAAATTTATTTTATTTTATTTTATTTTTTTTATTTATGCTTTTGGTCCCTAAAAGTTTCGCGTGTTTTGGTTTTAGTCCCTATAAGTTATTTTGACCGGACTGGTACTTAATTTTTCAAACATTTTTGGGTTAACGGAAACTCACGCCAATAGCTACGCGATGTGAGATAGCGCCAAATAAGTACTGTAACATGGATGATTAAGGTCCATAAACGCAAAATTCTTCGTATGAGACCATTTTGTGTCACATCGCGTAGCTGTTGGCGTGGGTTGGCGTGGGTTTCCGTTAACCACGTCAACAAATAATTGATTTTTTCTAATAGATGGAACCAAAACAAAAATGTTTGAAAAATTAAGGACCGGTCACGGTCAAAATAACTTTTAAAGACTAAAATCAAAACACGCTGAATTTCAAGGAACCAAAACCATAAATAAGCCTTATTTTTTTTTTTTTTAAAGGCTAACAAAATTCATTAATAAGAACATAAGTGGTGCTCAACCAAATATAAAATACCAAATTCGTTGATGTAATTAATGGACATGAAACATCAATTCATGATGAACATGGACTAATTCAATATAAATGTCTTAACATCAGAAAAACTCTATTAATTTACCCCTCCTCTTATATCTTTCTTCGATATTGGGGGCTCTGATAGATTAAGTATATATTGTCTCTATCACATTCATTGAAATTCGTTCTAATCATCCGCACAGGGAAAGTGCCAGATAGCGATGAGTGTAACAACGGCGAAACCAAGTAGGAGAGCCATGCAAGACACCAAGAGAAAGTAGCGTTTAACTTTGGTGGGTAGATCAACTTTATATGGCTTTGGATGCTGCTGCACATGTGGTGGCTGTAGATTTGGTGGCTGGTGGGCTTCTGTGATGGCCTCTGCTAAGTTATCGCTTGCTTGGTCTCTGTTTATGTCTTGTCCCTCAAGTTTCCTCGTATAATCAAGAAGGATGACGAACAATGCCATCAAATTAAGCAGTGCAGCAATGAGAGAGACAGTGAAGAGCAACCAACGGTGTGAGCATTTGAGAGAATGGTTGAGGACAATGGTCAATATGACTCCTTGGAACACAAAGTAATAGTTTGCAAGGCTGAAGGCTATAGATTGTTGAGTTTGCAAGTACTTTTCTCGTTCAAGAATAAGGGACTCTAGGTTGTTGTTAGCCATCATTAATTAGGCCAAGTATATGTGAGAGGGGACAAGAATTCAAAACCAAACTATTCCATGTCTCACTTGTCAGTTATTTGCCACCATTTTAATGTTGCTGCCAATGATCAACAACCAAACCTATTTGTATTTTTTTAAAACTTTTGATGAAAACGACCGGGCGAATTTATTTTTAATATGAAGAAGGTTGGTACATGGTACTGATCAGTGATCAATTAATCTGTTTTAACTTCTATGCATGACAAAGGTTTATAGTTGACCACAACGAGGAATCTTCTTTATTTTATAAACTTCATTCGTCACCATTGCAAATCTTTGGACTTTAATGTATAGCCATTTCCTAACATTTGTAATATAATAAGATGAGTATATTAAAATATGGGGGTTTCTCCGGTGCCGTTGCAAAAGGGTCATTGTCGTCGAACCCTTAACCAATAAAAACACACCACCTCATTTAATTAGTCACGTCAGCATAATTTCTATTAAAGCATCAAATTTTATCATATTGCATTTTAGTCCTTCACATTTTAGGTAACTTTTGATTAATCTAACTAATTTAAATCAAATTAAATATTTTCTATTTTATTTAAAAAATTATAATAAAAAAATTAGGATTTGATTTTGAAATAGTTTCTTTCATAATCTATCAGTTCATTAACGCTGCAATTTTCATCACGTATGTTCATCACCTGGGCAAACTTCATCATGGCTTGATCACCAGTACAAGCTTCATCACGGCTTCATGGTTCATCAACACTTCATAAAAATTATTAAGTTGCCTCATCCATAAATCAGTAGGGTATTTCCGCCGCACACACCAAACACATCTCACTGTGATATCAAATTTCACCGCTATTCTTGACGGCATCACAACCAAACACGACCCGACATCATCATCGTCACCAATCCCTCTTCTCTTAAAAATTCACTTTACCTTATGTTTTCCTCTCTTTCTCAACTCTGATTATGTTTTCCCCTCTTTTTTTAGTTTGTTAGATCTCTAACAAAGATTAATTATTTCCCAACCACTTGTAAGCATATATATGCTTTGTTTTTTTTCCTTTTTCTTGACTTTCTATTGTAAAAACAAAAACAAAGAATTATATCAGTGATCAATGAAATGAGAATTGATTATTTATTTGTTGTTGTGATTATTTACTTAGTGTTAGTGATGACCAAACAAAAATCACTCATAAAATTTGTGAAATTTTTGAATAGAGACGCAATAAATCGCAACATCCACACAATTATACTCATGAATTTCAATATTTGTTTCTGGATTTTGGTAGCCTTGCTGTAAAATTTTATAATATTGGTAAAATTAGAATCTTGTTATTGGTTGCTGAATTAGAGGAAATTGTTATGGTCTATTTGTTTAAAAATACTACCTCCGTCCCTAAATATAAAGCCCTCTTAACACTTTTATTTTGTCCCTATTTATAAAGCCTCATACCAATTTTCAATGATCATTAATTACTTTTTTCACAAACACCCCTATTTATTTAACACTTTTTAGATTCTCAATAATATTAATAGAGGTAATTTTGAAATTACATATCAAAAGTTCACATTTCCAATACAATTAACTAAATTATTCTACTTTCTTAATGGACGTGAAATCCCCCAAAGAGACTTTATATTTACGGACGGAGGGAGTAAATAAAAACAAATTCAACAAAAAAATGATTATTTGAAGAAGTGATTATTTTTAGATGCTGCTTCGTACTTTTTCACAAAACAACCATAATAATGCAATTAAATTGTGCAGTGTATTAAATTGTTGTCTTTTTGATGTGCATATGGTCGAGTTTGATAAGAATGCTTCAAATGCTAATTCTGATAAGGATTACGAGCATGACTTTACATTTCAGCACCATTAACGCCAACTGTAATATCATCCTTTTGAAGCACAGCAACATCATTTATCTCGAACCTTTTTTTGGGAGATATGATTATAATGTTTTGATACCCCAAAAATCATTTATTTCTCGAATTTCTATATAAAAGAGAAAGTAATATCACTTGCACTCATTTGGAGAGTCTATTTTAATTTGTTTTTAGTAGTTGACAATGATGAAACACTCTACTCGAAATTTTTATTTTTAGAATGAACTTTTGTTGTCTACTTTTTATTATGGTTTATTTTAGAGTTCAAAATAATAGAATATAGAGAATCAGATTATTATGGTTTACTTTTCTTCTGTCATTTAAGTCATGAAACAGACAGGCGTAAAGCTCTGATGTTCATCTTCGTAGACCTATTATAAGAGATACATAATTCACTGCATTTTATTCCAGAGCTGAAATTTGTCATTTTTCAATCCATGCTTACAATTATGTTCCATTGGGAAAATATTACATAACTATAGATGTAGTACCATTTTTGTCAAACAGATACAATAAGCATTAAAAAAACTCTCTTACATGCTTATGAATAAGATACAATTGTAAAATTAACCCTGACTTCAAATAATACATTTTTGTCTAGTACCAATTGTATGTCTTACTCTAAAACAAAACAACATGATAATATTATAGCTGGCAGACAACATGTTTCTCATATTCACCAATTCTTAACAGTAGACAATCAACAACATGTTTCTCCCAAGTTATTTTGCTAACATTGCTTAGCTTGGGATCAAGATTTTGAATTTTATAATTTTCAATCTCTTTAAAAAAAGGAATAATTGATAATTGATAAACAATAGTAATGAATGAAAGATAAATATAGAAACATAATCAATTGTCATCATTATTGTTTTTATAAGCAATAAATTAAGAAAAAAATTTACGAATTCAAATTCAAATAATAGCCTAAAGATCTCTACCAAAAAAAATAACAATGTAAAAATAAACATTAAATTTGGTTCAAGATTTTGAATTTTATAACTTTCAATCTCTTTAAAAGGTATGATTGATAATTGATTAACAATAGTAATGAATGAAAGATAAATATAGAAACACAATCAATTTCCATCATTATTGTTTTTATAAGCAATAAATTTAAAAAAAATAATTTATGAATTCAAATTCAAATAACAGCCTCAGATCTCTACAAAAAAAAAATAACAATGTAAAAATAAACATTAAATTTGCTTCAAGATTTTGAATTTTATAACTTTCTATCTCTTTAAGAGGTATGATTGATAATTGATTAACAACAGTAATGAATGAAAGATAAATATAGAAACACAATCAATTTCCATCATTATTGTTTTTATAAGCAATAAATTAAGAAAAAAATTTACGAATTCAAATTCAAATAACAACCTAAAGATCTCTACCAAAAAAAATAACAATGTAAAAATAAACATTAAATTTGGTTCAAGATTTGAATTTTATAACTTTCAATCTCTTTAAGAGGTATGATTGATAATTGATTAAAAATAGTAAAGAATGAAAGATAAATATAGAAACATAATCAATTGCCATCATTATTGTTTTTATAAGCAATAAATTAAGAAAAAAATTTACGAATTCAAATTCAAATAACAGCCTAAAAGATCTCTTCCAAAAAAAATAACAATGTAAAAATAAACATTAAATTTGGTTCAAGATTTTGAATTTTATAACTTTCAATCTCTTTAAAAGGTATGATTGATAATTGATGAACAATAGTAATGAATGAAAGATAAATATAGAAACACAATCAATTTCCGTCATTATTGTTTTTATAAGCAATAAATTAAGAAAAAAATTTACGAATTCAAATTCAAATAACAGCCTAAAGATCTCTACCAAAAAAATAACAATGTAAAAATAAACATTAAATTTGGTTCAAGATTTTGAATTTTATAACTTTCAATCTCTTTAAGAGGTATGATTGATAATTGATTAACAATAGTAATGCATGAAAGATAAATATAGAAACATAATCAATAGCTGGAATTTCTTAGACTTTATGTTTGAGAAAATGTCTTTTCATCCGAAATGGAGGATGTGGATAAGAGAGTGTTTAATCACAGCCCGTGTCTCAGTTCTAGTCAATGGTTCCCCAACTGAGGAGTTTGGCATGGGGAGAGGCTTGCGACAAGGAGATCCATTGTCTCCTCTTTTGTTCCTAATTATAGTAGAGGGGGTGAATGCAATCATAAGGAAAGCATCAGAAGCTGACTGTTTTCATGGTTATTTTGTTGGGGGAAATGAGGTGGAAATCACTCATTTACAGTTCGCCGACGACACTCTAATCATGGGAATTCCGTCTTGGGAAAACATGCAAGCAATCAAAGCCATAATGCAACTTTTTGAGTTACTATCCGGGCTGAAAGTCAACTTCAGCAAAAGCTCTTTAATTGGGATAAACTGCGAAGACTCTTGGTTGAATGAGGCAGCTTCGTACCTTAATTGCAGATTAAGTTCCCCGCCAATCACTTACCTGGGACTGCCCATTGGTGCTAATCCAAGGAGACTAGCCACTTGGAGACCGATAGTTGACAAGATCAAAAAAAGGCTGTCAAGCTGGTCAAATAAAAATATATCAATTGGTGGGCATGTGACCTTAATCAAAGTCGTTCTCTCAGCGTTACCGATCTATTTTCTTTCCTTCTTCAAGGCTCCAAAAGGTACCATTTCTACTATTGAGTCTATTTTTAAAAACTTCTTATGGGGTGGGGCAGAGGGAGAAAAAAAAAGATAAATTGGGTAGCATGGGATAGAATTTGCACTTCAAAAGATGAGGGAGGCTTAGGTGTGAAAAACTTAAAAGCACTAAACTTAGCTCTTTTAGGAAAATGGGTGTGGAGATTAAAATCAAATGAGGATAATCTTTGGGAAAGAGTGCGGAGAGCTAGATATGGGGAAAGGGGAATAGAATCTTTAGCCGCTACTAGGACAGGTTCCCTTTGGTGGAAGGATATTTGCAACATAGATAGTGGCTGGGGATTAGCTAATAATTGGTTGCTTAGTAACTTACAAAAATCAATTGGAAATGGAAGGAATACTCTTTTCTGGACTGACCCTTGGATTGGAGGGATTCATTTAAAAACACGTTTCAGCAGGTTGTTTAACATATCCGAAGACAAAGAATGTTTAATTTTAAATCTAGGTGTTTGGCACGTCGGGAGATGGCAATGGTCCTGGCATTGGAGAAGACCATTATATTCATGGGAGTGGGAGAGTGTGCAACTTTTGCAAGATTGTACAGGTACCGAAAACTGGAAGCAAGGATCCGACGATAGATGGTATTGGAAGGCAGATTCATCTGGCGTTTATTCTGTAAAATCTGCATATAATGCTATTATCACCTCGGAAAGAAATCAGCACAGATCAATATTCAAGAAAATTTGGAACGGCTTCATTCCTTCACGTGTTGTTATTTTCGCTTGGAGAGTTTTGTTGGATAGAATTCCATCAAAAGACAACCTTCTCAAAAGAGGTATTTCTCTACATGATGGTGTGTGTGATATCTATATAGAAACGACAGATCACATGCTATTTGGATGCGATTTCGCATCTTCGATATGGGCAAAATGCTTGAAATGGCTAGGCTTTGATTCAGCACTACAGGTTCAAAGTGAAGCTCACTTTTGGCAATTTTGGGGTCTTTTCTATGGGAAAAGCAAAGACAAAGATTCATGGCAGGTGATTTGGTTTGCTACTGTTTGGTATCTTTGGAAAGCAAGGAATGATAAAGTCTTCAAAGGCAAATCAATCTCTGGAGATGAGATTCTAAATTTGATAAAGCTGAGGTGCTGGTTTTGGTTGAAAGCAAAGAAACCATCCTTTTCATCCCCCTTCTGTAATTGGTCTAATAGCCCCTTGCACTGTCTAGACTATATTTGATGTTTTCTGTTCACTGTATTAGGGGGCTATTGGCTCAAGTGGTTCCACACTTTTAGGAGGTTATTGCTCTGTTTTGAACAGAAACCTGTTTTATCTGTTCTTTGTTGGTGGACTTCTTGTCCCCTTTGGCAATAAAAGTTTTTGTTCATAAAAAAAAATTACGAATTCAAATTCAAATAACAGCGTAAAGATCTCTAAAAAAAATAACAATGTAAAGATAAACATTAAATTTAAATCAAAATTTTGAATTTTATAACTTTCAATCTCTTTAAGAGGTATCATTGATAATTGATAAACAATAATAATAAATGAAAGATAAATATAAAAACACAATCAATTGTCATCATTATTGTTTTTATAAGCCATAAATTAAGAAAAAAATTTTATGAATTCAAATTCAAATAACAACGTTAAGATCTCTAAAAAGAATAACTATGTAAAGATAAACATTAAATTTGAATCAAGATTTTGAATTTTATAAATTTAAATCTCTTTAAAATGTTTAATTGATAGTTGATAAACAATAGTAATGAATGAAAGATAAATATAAAAACATAATCAACAACGTAAAGATCTCTAAAAAAATAACAATGTAAAGATAAACATTATAAAATATGCCATAATTTTTATAATGGTTGAATCTTTAATTTCTTTGAGATTTATAATTGATAGTATATTCGTCTCATTATTTTGGTACAAAAAATATACAAGAATTTTGTCAAGAATTAAAGTAAAAATAATAAATGAAAAATAATATCGATGTAGAGAAGTTGGATGCAAATAAAGAAATTAAAACTGTCAAACCGGTAATTTTATTAGAAGTTGTTCTGGTGAAATATCAAGTTTTAGAATCTCACCTCACCTTCTAGGAAGGGTTGGTTAGCACCCAAACACTATCATGTGCTATCAATCTAGACACAAAGATATACCCATTAATTGCTTGTATCAAAATTAAACTTAGAAGTACTACCAAGAACCTATTACAATCATACTCCTCTATATACAAAGCTAAAAAACCAAACACCTATAGTTAGCAGCCAAATTGAGCTAGCATTGTCACTTTTGGCTCTGTAAAGACCATAAGCTTCCACCTAATGCCTATGTCACCATGAAAAACAGCCTTCAACAAAAGGTGGTAGAATATCTGACAGATCCTTTAGGTCAGCACCAGTACTCCTCAATATTAGTTTGCCATCTTTTACCCTATTTAAAGGTACTGCAACCTGCATAAAGTGATCCTTGCAAAGAGTAAAATAACTCATGCAACAAGCACACGCCCAGATAGGTCCTTATGAAAGCTATAACACTTCAATCTTAGTTAAAAAGATACCACCTCAATGATATATAATTTAAAAGAAAACCACAACAACAACCACAATAATTTACAAAATAAAAAAAAACCCACAACAATAACCACAATTATTTAAAACACAAATTTAAACTAACATCTCATTGTCATGTAAAAGGCAAGCCTGAAAAGCAATAAGCTAAATTGTACCAGTTTGGGAAAAAGAAAAAACACCACAGCAACCACACTAATTTAAAACCATCTCACTTCCAACTAAAAGGCTGAAAAGTAGCAGAAAAGAGTATAGGCTCACACGTTTCAATAGAAAAAACCAATTAAAGTATCCACAATTATTCAAAAACATCAACCTAGGGTCTGTTCGGCAAAACTAACTTGTAGTCGTGAGCTTTGTGATGTCCTAGACGGTGAGGTCCTCCAAGGGTTAGGGAAGAAGACCTTCAAAGGAGCCTTTGTCTAGGGTTTCTGTGTGATGTTTGGTGGGAGTCCTCAATGGCTAAAGAGAGAGCCAAGAAGTAACCCTAATCACTGGTGTGTAAGGGTGACAATTAGGGTTAGAGGACGTACCTGAGCCCCATGTAGTACGGAGCTACTTATAGGGGGAAGTTGGTTGCCCTAATGGGCCTGCTTGAGGCCCAAGTAGGGCCAGCCTGTACTGAGCAATGAGTGGATGAACTGTCCTTGTGGATAAGGTGAGATACGTCATTTTGTCCTTGGTATCGGATTTTGAGCGAGGTGCCGGACAAGGAAGTCGGACCTTGGCAGGATAACGAGATCGGCCCGTGTCTGATGTCTGTTCGGCCGTTGAGCCTTGAGCTCGGCCCAGCACACAGAGGGCTTCTTATAGGGCCGTGAGGCCTTAAGCGAGGGTTTCGAGGATCTCGGCTACGCCGAGTCCACCACAAGCTTATAACTTGTAGCTATGAGCTTCTAGATTGTAGCTGTTAACCTAGGTAGGAGCTATGAGCTTATAGCTATTTAACTGACTATTTGAAATAGTGTTGTTCGGCAAAACTAGCTTTTGAAGTATCTAAAAGTTAATAAATGACCAAAAAGGACATGGAACATTATTTTGTTATTTTAAATTTTACAATTTTTTCTTTATTTATTAAATAGATAGTTAATTAATTAATTAATTAATTAAATATAAAAATTATTAAATTATAATTAATTAAATTCATTTTTTCTTAATTTATTAATTATGTAGTTAATAAATTAATTAATTATAACTAAATTATTAAATTATAATTAATAATTAATTAAAGGGTAGTAAAATAATTTTAAATTTTGTTTGAGGGTATAATTGGTATATGAATTATTGAAAGCTAGTTTAGTTTATATAAAGCTACTTCAAGTAGCTTTCTAAAAGCTAGCTTTTAAAAGCCACAAGCTCCTTTTTTAAAAGCTATAAGCTCCTTCTAATTTGTGTTCACCGAACGGGGCTAGTAGCTTATTGACTAAATCTAAAAGCTCCTAGCTACCCTTGCCGAACAGAGCCCTAGTCTAATTCAAATTGACAAGCTTTTTCCTTTTTATCTCAAAGCCCAACCAATATTGAAAAGCATTATCAATAACTTTGTCCTTGATTTTGTTGAAGCGGTCAAGCACCAGATCAAGGGTAATGCGCATCCTTGTCTCCCTCAGAACCTGTTCAATAAATATACAAACAATTAGTTCTGTATAATCTCAGATAGATTAGTAATTCAAGGACAATTTCAAACCAAAATTAATTATTATAAGTAATCGCAATACATGTATGTTGTGATAGCTATCATGCCATCCACATTCAATCATCCACCGTGCTATCCAAACACCACAATCACCACCGAAATGTTAGAAATGAAATTTTTAGATTGAGAATGCATGTTTATTTTCAAATGATTAAAATGATAAAAATACTGATAATATAATTCACAATGTATTACGAGTCAGGTGCTTGTTGGCCGAGCTTTTCTGGTTCATACATGTTAGGGTATCAACTCTAATGCGGAAGCGAAAGGATCGAATTAATTGAAAAATTAATCTTTTTGAGGCAAATTGGGAAATTAATCTTTGTTACAGTTCTAACAAACTAAAAAAAAAGAGGGGAAAACATATTCAAAGTTGAGAAAGAGAGGAAAACATACAGTAAAGTGATTTTCTAAGAGAAGACGGATTGGGGACGATGATGACGTCGGGTCGTGTTTGGTTGTGATGCCATCAAGAATAGTGGTGCAAATTGATACCACGGTAAGATGTGTTTGGTGTGTGCAGTGGAAATTTGATAGATGATGAATGTGTTGTACCCTACTGATTTACGATGAACTATGAAGCTGTGATGAACAGACGTGATGATGTTTGCAGCATTGATTAATTGATAGATTATGAAAAAAATATTTCAATAATATGTGAAAGTCATGTAATTTCAAGATCCTTATTATTGTAGTTGTAACGAATAAATTAAACTACAACTTGTATGTGGTATCAGAGCCACGTTAAGAAATTCATGACTTTCCAATTAAGATTTAGGATTTGGATTGAATCCTAATTATGGTGTTTAGGGAATGAATTTTTGTATAAATCCAAATTATAAAATTTGGGAACTTTGAACCCTAATTATGAAATTTAGGGCTTTGTTTCAGTATGAATCCTTATTATGAAATTTAGACTTTTACGCTTCCACATTATTGTTAAATGAAATATTAGGATTATTTGAAACTTGATTGTTTATCGATTCGTTTTACCCATCGAAGTTGTTTTCCAATTGGGTATAATGTATACCCAGTGTTTCAATTATATATTTTTTAAAGTTCATCAAGTTTTTTTAAATTGGGATAAAACTATTAATTGATATATGTGAAAAGCATTAGGTATTGCTTTCATCACTATTTATGATTCGTTTTACTGTATAAAAGCACTTTACAGTGAATGACGAAAAATTATATATTCCTTTTGCATAATAATAATATATATTACAAGTCCAGTATGTCATGGACAATTTACATTTATATATATATATATATATTTGGAATTAATTTGAGTTTTTTATTAGCAAAAGAAATTTTTTGAATTGGCATTACTTGATTTGATATTAATGTATGATGATTTGATCATCATTAAAGCTGTCAAATCATAAAGATATTAATTCCGATTGTATAATTTTATTATAATAATGAATTTGATTTGAAGTTAATTGTATGTTGATTTTGTTAATCACCAAAGTGGTCAAATCAGTAAGTAAATTAATTTCAAATCATATGATGATTTTCCAATTACTCATAGATTTGATGTTATATGAATGACATAATGGTTTGATGTTCTATGGGTATATTGTAGTTCATTGTTATAAGGCATTTATGGATCGCCCGAAGGTTTGATTAGTTGTTCTTATAATTAATGGACATGACTGTAGGCAATATGTTTGTGCTATTGGTTTATTTATATATCCAAAGACAATAGATAATACTAATTGGTACATATATCATTGCCAATTATTGATTATTAATTAATTTTATTAGCATCATTATGTTTGAATGTCGTGTGCTAATGTGCAACCCAAAGGAGAGCGTTAGTGCACATTAATTGTTTAAGTAATATGTAACTTATGTCTCAAAACATTTATGTAGTACATGTTCTTAATTTTCTGCATTCTCATGACTTGTATGTGTCAGTGTTATTTGTTCAATTTTCTGACTAGAGTTTGTAAGTCTTTCTTATCAGTTAAAGAAAAGTTTGTTGCTATTAATGTTGTTAGCAACAATAAAGATAAAGTTTATTATAAAATCTAAGTAATTTTTTAGAAAGATTTGACAAACACTTATGTTATGTTCATGAGGATAAGTGTTGCAGATAAAATTAAGATAATTCTCTCCAAAATTGAAAGTAATTAAAAAAAATGAAAAGAATTTTGTGAGAGAGTGCCAAATATTTTGTGAGTTTTTTTTTGGGACATTAATGAGTACCCCAACCCTATAAAGTTTGGTGATTTGTGTACTATTTATGAATCATATAATTAAAATTAAAATTATCACAGCAAGATTTAAGTTTGAGTCCTTAGAAATAGTTGCGGATGAGAATTTCTTATTATAGTTTATCCTCGCTCATTACCGATTGAGTGTTACTTGCTTTTGAATGAGCTATGACGCCATGAAAGATAATGGGTTGTGCAGTAAATTGCACAATATCTTAGTTTAAGAGGAAACAAGACTTAAGAATATAAAAAATTTCTTTATCCAACCTTTAAAGACATTTAGGAGCTGAAAATAAATGTGTGAAGAAACATGATCAGGGCAAAGGGTCACTTAGAATTAATGAGGCATATGTGAAAATTCATATGAAAGAACCTCATTACCATAAATGTCATTTTGTGCAAAAAATGTTGAATTCAAAAGAAGTGCATAAAATGAAAATCTTGATTCTATAAAAGATAAGTTTAAAGCTTATGTATGTTTGAGTCAAACTTAATCAAAGATCCACATAAAATTTGGTGGATTGATCCTGGATTAATCGAAACATGTTTCTAGCATAATGAATTTTGTTTAATCCATACCATAAACCCACATGTTAAGTACATGTTTGTGGGAATAAAGTGAAGGTTCTAGTAGAACTTGTTAGGATTTAATGTTTAATCCTTGACATTGGGCATCACCTAGACTCATTGAAGACCTTTTAGGTACCTAGTTTTTCTAGGAGTTTCGTTCATTATCTAGGATTGATGTTACTAGACACTCTTCTATGTTTGGTTATGGTTGTTTCAATTTATTTAAGTATAATCATCTCATTGGTATTTGTATCTTTGTGATAATTATATAAATTGATTTTCAATGAATTTTAAATGATATTTTGCTAATTTATGGCATAAGTGTTTGGGTCATAAATCCAAGGAAAGAATGAAAAGCTTTATAAGGAACAAAAATCTTTCCATACTTGGATTTTATTGGCCTAATTATTTGTGCAGATTGTATTAAAGGAAAGAAAAACCAAAGACACAAAGAAAGGAGCCACAAGAAGGATCCAGCTTCTTGAAAATGTGTTCTTCAAAACTTGTGGACCTCTGATGTTAACTTTCATTTTAGAAAGGAAAAGGTATGTGATCATCTTTATTGATAACTATTCATGTTATAATTATGTCTTGAAAATTTACTTGAATAAAGTAGAAAGTTAAGTACATATAGATGAATGTTATCAATTACGATAGAGATGATGACTAACATGAAAGAATTAATTAAAATGGGCAACATCTGTGACTGTTCGTTAAACTCCTTAAGAATTGAGTAATTTGTATGTATGCCAGTTACACTGCAGCGAAATGGTGTATATAGGGCATAACAGAACAGTAATGAATATGGTTAGGAGTATGATATTTAGTCTTTACCCGCATTTGTGAATGTATGTCTTGAAACTGCCATTTGTCTATTGAACAGGGTTCCTAGTAAGACAGTGCCAAAGACAATTTTGAACTGTGTTTATAGGATACCCAATTTAAGGCACCTGCATGTTTAAGATTGTCGGCAGAAGCAAGGATTGCAATCTGCAGAAAAGAAAATGGATATAAAACATAAGTGAGTATTTCACTGATTATCCATATAAATCAAAAGGTATAGACCTTAATGTTCTAACCATATTATAAGAACCATTGAAATTGTGAATGACAGGTTTACTGAGAATTGTGAAATTAGTGGGAGTATAGTTCCACATAACGTGGAAATTAACGGAGTTAGGGTGCAAGTTCCTGTAATTTGTAGTTTATTCTTCTACCTCAACAATAGTTTCTTTTATTGTTGAATCGTATAACAATAAAGTACGAAATGAATTCACTATTTACAATGATTTTATTGTTGAAAAACCATGAGAAATAGTATTAAAAAAAGGAAAAGAAATTGCTATTTCAAATGTTTTAAGTGGTTTATCTACAAGAATATAAATTTGACTTAGTCATTAATGATAACGATGTGTTGTTTTACAAGCCGTAAGTTGTGATAATATTGATAAATATTTTTATATGTGAGACCTTGTAGAATTGCCTAAAGGTTACACGAGAGTTGGGGGGTAAGTGAGTCTTTTGGACCAAATATAACTCTCGTGACAACCTTGAACGTTACAAGGCCAAATTTGTTGTCAATGATTTCCCTCGCAAAGTTGGCATTGACCATTAATGAGGTATTTTGACCAATTACCTGAAAGAATTTATTCAATATTATCATCATGGCATATGTAGTCCGTAATGATTTGGAACTGCAGTAGAAGAATGTGAAAACAACCTTTATGAATTTTAGAGGAGGATGTTTATGTGGATGACCCACTATTGTGGTTCTCAATTGAAAAGAATGAACACATAATGTGCAAATTTGAGGAAATTAATATACAAATTTAAACATACATCCCACCAATAGTATCTGAAAGATAGTCAATGATACTATTGTTCTTTTTAGAATTAAGGAAACACAATTAACTTGTGTAAGTATCTGAAGGTCAGTGGGAGTGAGTTTATTATGTTGATTCTGTATGTTATTATATCTTGCTTGCAACTTATTATCTTGGTCTTTTACACTAGACTAAGAAGTTTTTTCTAGTAACTTTGAATGAAAGATATAGGTGAGTCGAGCCATGTGATTAGAAAATGAATATTCTAAAATATGTCACATGAATTGTTAGGCTTATCTCAGAAAGCATATATCATTAAAGTACTAGAATGAATAAAATTTACGTTAAGGAAGTATTAACTATACTCATAAAGTCTTGAGGTATTAGCATGGAACGAATAAATGCATGTTTACTTCTGTAATGAATGATCACATTGAGGTGATCAGAATGTTGAATTTGTAACAAGTTTTGAGGTTACAATTCAAACTAATTGACTGCAAAATTTTATTTCGGGGCTTAGAACTGTCGACAATATTGCTTAGCCACTGAAAACGTACTGTGGTGTTTTGCAGCAATGACAAGTACTATAAAGGTGCTAAAAGTATGTGAATGAAGTACTTTGTCTCTAAAGAATGAGATCAGAAACAAAAATTGTCAAAATAGAGCATATTAGTACCAATCTTATGATTGTTAATCCCTTGAAAGAAGGGTTATTGTCTAAAAATTTATTGAACATATTGAAAGTATAGGCGTTACTGTTGTTAAGTAAAATTGAATTTGATGTTGACATCCTTATGTATGATGTAATTGACACGCTGAGCTCATTTATGATATGTTTGATATGTTTCTGATTACCTGTTCTCTAGAACGACATGCATTATTGTATTAGAGTAATGTAAACAGGTATTGTCTTGAATAAAGACATTATGGACCAATTATGTATTTCCCAATTATAGATCGTGTTAAGGAAAAGACTATTTTGTGGTACATTATTGAAGGAATTATGTCGAACAAATGATGTACAACCGCCATGACCCGAATTAGTTCCTATCTTTAATCATGATTAATAGAGTATCTAAGTATAAAATGATTTAGCTTTATAAATGCGCATTAATTGTTTGTTTAATTATTTTTTTATTAGACCATAATGTTGAATTATGTCACATGAGCCAAGTGGGAGAATGTAAGATTTTAATATCTTAGTATGTCTCATGTGATGTGCATGTGACATGTATTGATGTGTGTTTAGTAAATAAATGATTAAATATTAATGGGCTAAATCATATTTAGATAAGAAAGGATTGTTTCTGAAGGCCCGTTAGCTTGATGGAAGCCAATGGATAATAGTTAGGTTTTTTTTACCTATTTATAGGAAACAGGTTCTGTTCTTGGCCATAAGGTATTCTTTTCTCTCCCCATCACAAAATGGCTAAACAAACAGCATAGAAAATAATAGTATAAGGAATAAAAACATGTTTCGTGGCTTTTGATCAAAGAGCGTTTGGAGAACTCTCTTTCAACTCTAGTAATGGATAGAGGTTAGTAATCGTATTCCTTATTGTCTCTATAATATGTGAAAGTCATGTAATTTCAAGATCCTTATTATTGTAGTTGTAACGAATAAATTAAACTACAACTTATAACCCATGCCACAAATGCACCTTAATGACATCCAATAAAGACCCTAAGTCACAATTTTCGTGGTCTCTTGCTAGCCACATTGACCATAAAGTTGCTATCCAAACCATGAGACCAACATCTTTTTGTTTGTAGTTATTACCTTTCAATTTCAACAGATGCTTAAAAATTAAAATTCACCACGGAAAATGATTCAGTGACTCTTCCATTTGAGAGGAAAAAAAATGGCATTCGGTATATAAATGATTAGCTCCCTCACTTAAGTGTTACGATTCTTTATTCATTTAAGCATCCACATTGACTACTTCAAAAAGCAAGCTAAGTGTGGATGTACTTAGATTTACCGCAGTTTTAGTATTAAATAAAATTATTTTCTTATGAAAAACAATTGTTGGAAAACACTAACAATTAAATGTTTTTAGAGCACCGGCTAAGAATTCAAATGTGGTTTGAAAATATTGAAAAATGTAATTTTTTAGGTTTTCGAGAGAAAAAAGAATTGGAACTTGTATTATTTTTTCCACTTTTAAGAAGCTAAACAAGTACCCTAAACTCATAAATGTTTAGCTCTTTGTCACATGTTCTCTAGCTAGCTCCGATTTTATTTATAAGACTTTTTGGAATTTTCTCATCCATCAAAAAAGATAATTAAACTTGTTAGTGTTATTGGAAATGTGAAAATTGGATATACTTTTTCAAAACTAACTGGTGTTTGTGGAAAAAATAATTAAATGCTATTGAAAATTAAAATGAGATATTATAAATAGGGACCTGATCTGTCGTAGAATACTTGGTACTTGAACTAAGCGGTCAAGCGTCCAAGTCTTCTACATATTGCTTTTAGACTGAAGATTGATACCCTGATTACCAGGATACCAGCTCTATTGTCGTTTGCTTGGGTGTGGTGTGTGTTTGTGTGAGAATGAAAGATGCACACCTGATTACCTCCTGTTCCTTATATAAGCATCCATCTCTACCGTTAAGTCTCCTTCCCGTTAATGGGGTTTACCGGATTCCCCTTAACGGTAAGTGGTTTATGGCGGGTGTAATAATGGAGGTATCCCATGCTAAACGGGTAACTCAGCTTTATTGCTGCCATCATTTTCATGTGGAATCCAAGGATATTCTACCTCATTGCCTTCTCTGCTGAGTAACTGCTATACCGGTATCACGAGGTAAAGGAATCCTAGGCTTGCCTGTCAGAAGGCTTCTTCTTTGTTAATTCGGGGGAATAGAGGATTTGGGCCACCAATGGACCTCCTATACCGCTAAACCGGTTTTACGTGTATTGGGTTGTGAAAGAGCCACTCCATCGTGTTAGTGAAGATTCGGGCCCTTAAAGGGCCTTTTAGACCGGCAAACTAGTTTAACGAAGTCTAGGCACCTTATTGGGCCTCTTTAGTCCGGTAAACCGGTTTCATGAAGCCTTGGACTTAGATTAAGCCTCTATTACCGGTAACCCGGTTTACTGAGGTACAATTCTAAACCTGGTCCATAACAGTTGCCCCCCAGACCAAGGTTTATCTATGTAAAGCATGGTATGAATATTTCTCCAAGTTTGGAAAGTACTTCAACAGTTTGACCGATTTGCCTTCGTATAAAAAGTAAACCGGTTTATATTGATTAGGACTTTCTGTGAAGCCTCATAAATCCGGTAATCCGGTAAAGTAAGAAGAACTTGGGTTCTTTACAAGTCAGACCGTTTAACCGATAATCATACACTCATATGGGATAATCGCAGTTTATCCGGTACACCGGTTTCTCTTGAGGATAATTTATTCAAATTCTCGGGAATGTGCCTTCCCAAGGAATGCTTTTTCTGACTTCCTTAGTCATCTCAATGTCAGTCAACTTAGCGTTCCCAAGTTTGAATTGTCATTTCCCAAGGACTTCTTTATCTTGTCTGCCGCGCCAGTACCCACTCCCAAGATGGGATTTTGAATTTCGAATATGTTTTTGGCTCCAAAATTTAATGGTTCTTGGCTAGATTACTTCAATACGGTATAGTAAAACCGGTAATCCGGTTTTGGCAGTTCTGGAAGCTGGAAAACTACCATTTAACCGGTGCCACGTAAATTCGGTTTAACGGCCACTAAGTCCATGTTGCCAGTTTTGATGCTTTCCTCCTCCTCATAAATTAGATCATCGTGAGTCCCAATGTGCACAGCCCTCAAGAATTCAATATGACACTTCCCAAGAGCATCTCTTCTTGGTCTGTCGTGCCATTTGTTGTTCCCCAGGTATGATTTTGAATTTTGAAATTAAAACATGCCTTGGGTGAGGTACCTTTGACTACTTATATCCGGAAGTTGGTACCTGCGGACCGAATAACCGGTTTTCCTTCGCACTACCAGAGCTTTTTCCTCGAAAATTGGGAGTAATTTTAACACTACTGTTCAACTTCCCCAAGTGACATAAAGTTCCTCTTGTCATTACTGTCATAAAGTCCCTCTTGTCATTAATGACATGATTTACTACTGAAACAACTTTTCAGCTTTTATCAGGGCATCTGAAAAGATTCTTCTGATGGACCTTATCTTGACTAGACCTTTCAAATGCTTCAACTTTAAAGCTCCCAATTAATGCCTGAAGTCTTTACATTGGCTATCCCAAAAACTGAATTTGACTATAAATAAAGGGGGTTTGTTTCATTTCAAACTCACTCCTTCTTCACTTGAAAACTTAGAAATCAAAGAGAAATAGAGAAAAACGTGTTCTGTTCCTCTCCTTCTGAGAAATTCGTCCTAGTCATCTTCTTCTTAGTTCCAGCTTTTCGTACATTTTCAGGTAATTTCTTACTCTTCTTTAATGGATAATCTTCCGTCATTTACCCTACCAAAACCTCTTCTTCCTCTTCATCTGCTTCTTCTTCAAACAACTTAACTACTGCTAGTATAACCTCTATTAATCCTTCTTCTCATTTAAGAAGTTCTTCTATTTGTTCTTCCGAAAAAATGATGCTAGATGAACTTGCTAGGCAATTTATAATAAAAAATTATTTTGAAGTTGAAGTAGTCAGCAAACCATCTCCCTCTCCTAATCTTTCCTACCTTTCTCAGGAATCACACATGGGAAATAAAAGATCAGAGACCAACCCAGAAGAGTTTATCAAACTAGACAATGTTTCCGGCTATGAGAGGGTAGATTTAGATGCTCTAGGTAGACCTTCCATTTTCGTAGACTCAGCCAAACTTCGTCATTATCATCTCAAAGCTTACTTGGTGAGGCCTCATATTGTTCCGAATTTTTACTCTGTAGCAGCCCCTAGTAGTCAAGACCGAATCTGTACAGTGGGCACTACTAAGGAAAACTTCTTCTTCATGTAAAATGTTCTTTTTGACGTCTGTGGTGTAAGAATTCCATTTACTGATTTTGAAAATCAAGTTCTCACACACTTAGAACTTTCCCCCTCTCAACTTCATCCCAACGCCCGATGCTACCTTAGAGCATTTCAGCTTTTTTCCTAATATTTCAACCTCCAATGTAGAATTCCTGTTCTCTTTTACTTTTTTGGCCCCTTCCAGTCCAGCAAAGTGAAGGGAAAATGGGCTTGGGTGACGCTCAAATCCCGTAATGAAAGGAGAGTGTTTGAATCTTATTCTGAGACATGGAAAGAGTTCAAAGACAAGTACTTTAAAATAATAGGAGCAGAAGATGTATGGCCCTTCTTTTTTGATCACGGGGGACAAAGTTTTTGCTGAACTAATAGGTCCGACTCTGGAGGTTTATGTGGACGACATGATTGTCAAATCCATGGTACAAGAGAACCACAAACAAAATCTAGAAGCAGTCCTTGCTAAGGTACGTAGGCACAATATGCGGCTGAATCCGCTGAAGTGTGCTTTTTGTGTCACAACAGGGAAGTTTTTAGGTTTTATGCTTACCAACAGGGGAATAGAGGCTAACCCAGAGAAATGCGAGGCAATCACTCGTATGAGGAGCCCGAGTTCCGTCAAATAAGTTCAACAACTGACAGGACGTATTGCTGCATTAACAAGGTTTTTATCTAAATCAGCTTACAAGTCGCTTCCTTTGTTCAAGTTACTGAAGAAGGACAAGGATTTTAAGTGGACTAGAGAATGCGAGGCTGCTTTCCAAGAGCTCAAGCATTATATTTCAAATCCCCCCATCCTCAGCAAACCTGAACCAGATGAAACGCTATATTTATATTTATCTGTTAATGACGAAGCTGTGAGTGCTGTTTTGGTCAGGGAAGTTGAGGAAGGACAAAAACCCGTATATTTTGTTAGCAAGGTATTACAGGATACTGGAAAAAGGTACCAGAAGGTGGAGAAGATGGCATTTGCACTGGTTATCACCACTAGACGCTTGAGGCAATATTTCCAATGTCACCCGGTGGTGGTTCGAACTGATCAGCCCATCCGGCAGATACTGTAGAAGCCTAATTTGGCGGGTCGCATGATTGCATGGTCAGTGGAGCTTTCTGAGTATGGGATCAGTTATGAAGCCAAGACAGCCATCAAATCCCATAATGGAAGGAGAGTGTTTGAATCTTATTTTGAGACATGGAAAGAGTTCAAAGACAAGTACTTTAAAAGAATAGGAGCAGAAGATGTATGGCCCTTCTTTTTTTATCACGGGGGAAATTCCTATTTCCCTCTTTTTTGGTCCCCACGCAACTCCCTTATTGCAGCTAAACGGTTTGCAACTCCGGAAAACCGTTTAATCGATTTAGAGAGATCTACTATTTCTTTCCTTCTGTGACTGCTTTGGATGCATAAGTACTAGATCCATTGTGGACTCTAAACCTCATGACTTACAAAGGACTTTTGGTAGGAAATCTACTTTGATTATTTATGATGTTTTATACTGTACTTTTCCTTCTTTTCCTACTTTTAACATAATTTCCTTTTATGCAGCTGAGATGGATTCACCTTCTGACTTGGCAGCTCTTGCAACAACTCTTGGGAATGCCCCTCGAAACCTGCGTCCTCGGACTAGCAAATCCACTATCCCCAGGCCTCCTCGCTCTCCGAAAACTGTGGAGGGTACGGATACTGCCACTGCTGGAACTCCTAAACAGAGGAGAAATGATGGCCCCTCTCACCCCGAAGCCGTTAGTTCGGCTAACCCTCAAGGTGGAAGTTCCTCCCTTTGGCCTGATGACTTGTCTGAAAGCTTTAACCGGATGCTCCTTACCGACTCTACCTCTCGTCAAATGGGCAACATGAGCCGAAGGGAATTCGTTGCCTTACTGAAGTCCCTCAAAAGGGAACAACTCAAAGCTGCTTCAACAATCTAGTATTTGGAAGAAAATGCTGAAAGATTCCTCTTTGTTGGACAAGACGCTGTTGATCTTGCCGATCATGTAAAGAGGGAAGCTGAGTTAGTTCAGCAACTGGCTTCGGAGACAGTCAAGCTGAACAAGGCCAAGCAAGAGCTGACTCAAGCTGAGGAAGAATACACCAGGAACTTAAACTCCAAGATCACCGAAATGAATGAGGCTCACGACGCAGCTCTTACCACTTTGAGGGATGCATTGAGGGATATGGAGTCGGAGAGAGATATGTACAAAGGAAAGTGGATAGACTCAGTTCAATCTTCCTTTATGAATGCTGTTGAACAAGCCAACTTTCTGAACCCCAATTTTTCAGCCAAAGGAATGCATTTCCTTCATAGAGTTGAAGATGGGGTGTTGTACAGTTATCTCCCTGATGGCAGCAGGGTAACTGTAAACTTGGAGGATGAGTCCTGTCCTGATTTCCTGGCTATTGGAGAAGAGGAAAATGATGATAATGACCATGATGATGATGATGAGGCCACCCAGTGAGGGGCCATTTACCAGCTTTCTTGTACCATCTTTCTTGTTGCTTTTCAATTTTATCGTCTTTTATTATTTCTAGCATTTCTATCCTTGTATCAATTTAACCTGGTTGTATCACGTTTTATGTCAATGAAAAATTTATCTTGCTTGTTTAAGTCTTGTTTTCAAATTGTATCCATACTTGGTAGACATTAAGTAATTTCTCTTCTAGCCAACGAAGGAAATTCCTTTACCCTTATCAGACTTCACTAAAGTCTAATAGTAGTCTTACCATCAGTACATGGGTGGTGCCTAATATTAATTTTTAGAACATCCTCTAACCCATTTCACTCCCTACAAGGTGGCTAGCCAAATAGGTGGTGTACTTCAAGTTGGATTTTTAAATGAATAATGCTTCCTTCAGAACCGTTAAACCGGTTTAGTCTTTTTAAGTTGGACTTTAAAATATTCAATTTTGCTGAAAATTTTTTAGCCGTATAACCATTAAACCGGTTTGTGCACATTATCAAAACCTGAAACCAGATTAATGTGTCCAATAAGTAGTTAAACCGAATTATAGTCGTAGAAAACTCACTTTACACTTCCAAACCGTGAAACCGGTTTGGTTTGATTAAACAATTGGAAACCGTTAGAGCGGTTTATATGAAATTTGTTCTGTCCAAACTTTAGCTCAGTTTGATGGCAATGAAACAGTATAATTAATGCTAATTGAAATTCTTTGATAATTTCATAAAGAAAAACTTGTACAACTGAGAAAGCATTGATATCTACTAAGAGCAGTGGCGCGAGGGCCTTATTGAAAAGGGAATGATAATGACTTAAGCCTTATTCAAAGAAAAACGTCCTAAAAATTGCTTTCTCCACTTTAAGGGGTTTTCAACTGTAATTTATTCTAAGCTTTGCTGCATTCCATGAATTCTTGATTTTTCTACCGGTCATTGTTTTCAAGGAAATAAGCCCCATTGTCAGTCTTGGATCGTATCCGATATGGTCCTTCCCAGTTAGCAGCTAATTTCCCGTGAGTTGGTTCTTTCCCATGAACATCAGCTCTTCTTAACACCAAATACCCCTCCTTAAAGGAACGAGAGATTACCTTCAAGTTGTACTGCTTGGCAGATTGTCGCTGGATCGTTGTCATGCGAATAGTGGCCATCTCCCTTGATTCCTGTAAAAGATCAAGATTCTCCCTTAACAGTTTTACATTTGTCTCCGGGTCAAAGTATCTCGACCTCAAGTTGGTAGATCCTATTTATAATGGGATCATGGCTTCACTTCCATAAGTTAATTTAAAAAGGGTTTCTCCAGTAACCGAATGAGGGGTGATTTTGTATGACCAAAGTACTGATTCTATAATCTCCACCCACTTGCCTTTACTGTCATCTAACTTCCTCTTTATACCCTTAGGATGCACCTATTTGCTGTCTCTGCCAGTCCATTGGTTTGTGGATGTTCCACAGAGGATAAGCGCTGTTTAATTCTCAACTCACAGAGGAAATTTTGAAAGGCGTCGCTGACAAACTAGCGACCATTATCAGTAACAATCACTGCAGGAATACCAAAACGTGGGATTACCTGATTACTGAGGAATTTCTGGATTTGTGCTGAAGTGATGGTGGTCACTGCCTTGGCTTCAATCCACTTAGTGAAATAGTCCACAGCTACAATCAGATGTGTTATTTGCCCTGCAGCTTGCAGAAAAGGGCCTAACAGGTCCATTCCCCATTGATAAAATGACCATGGAGCAAAAATCGAATGCAGTTCTTCTCTGGGGGCAAGGTGAACTTCCGCATGCTTTTGACATTTATCGCATATTTTGACATGGTTCATAGAATCCAGCTGTATCGTAGGCCAGTAAAACCCTGCTCTTAAGATTTTTCTTGCCAAATTCCTTCCTCCTAGATGATGGCTGCATCTTCCTTCATGTATCTCTTTCATGGCTGTCTCCGCCTCTTTGTTGGACAAACATTGGAGCAAAGGCGAAGAAAATCCTCTTCTATATAACAATCCATCCTGAATGATAAAATGTGGGGCCATCATTCGTACCTTTCTGGATGCTCCTTCTTCTGCTGGAAGCACACCATGGAGTAGATACGCCAAGATAGGGGAGGCCCATGAATCTTCATCCTCCACTGCTAGAGTTGCACTAGGGTGCGATATAGTTTGTTGCACCACTGATCTGTGGTTCCCAGGCTTCTTGGAACTGGCAAGTTTTGACAAGATATCGACGCGAGAATTTTGTTCTCTGGGAATATGCTGGAAATCTGCTTCCTCAAATGCTTCTGCTAACTGTTTGCACTTGTTAAGGTATTTCTGGAGCTGAGGTTCTTTAGCCTGAAAATCTCCTCTAATTTGGGAAATGACCATTTGTGAATCGCTGTATAAGAGGATAGACCGAGCTCCAAGATCCTTAGCCATAGTCATACCCGCCAAGCAAGCCTCGTACTCCGCTTGATTGTTGGAAGTCTGGAAGTCAAACCTCAGTGAATATTCAATGGAGACACCCTGAGCATTCTCCAATATGATACCTGCACCTCCACCTGTAAGGTTAGAAGACCCATCTACAAAAAGAGTCCAGCTTTGGGGGTCTGCTTTGGGTGTTAGCTCCGCCACAAAATCTGCTAGAACTTGGGATTTGATGGCTGTCCTGGCTTCATAACTGATCCCATACTCAGAAAGCTCCACTGACCATGCAATCATGCGACCCGCCAAATCAGGCTTCTGCAGTATCTGCCGGATGGGCTGATCAGTTCGAACCACCACCGGGTGACATTGGAAATATTGCCTCAAGTGTCTAGCGGTGATAACCAGTGCAAACGCCATCTTCTCCACCTTCTGGTACCCTTTTTCAATATCCTGTAATACCTTGCTAACAAAATATACGGGTTTCTGTCCTTCCTCAACTTCCTTGACCAAAACAACACTCACAACTTCATCATTAAGAGATAAATATAAATACAGCGTTTCCCCTGATTCAGGTTTGCTGAGGATGGGGGGATTTGAAAGATAATGCTTGAGCTCTTGGAAAGCAGCCTCGCATTCTCCAGTCCACTTAAAATCCTTGTCCTTCTTCAGTAACTTGAACAAAGGAAGCGACTTGTAAGTTGATTTAGACAAAAACCTTGTTAATGCAGCAATACGTCTTGTCAGTTGTTGAACTTCTTTGACGGAACGCGGGCTCCTCATATGAGTGATTGCCTCGCATTTCTCTGGGTTAGCCTCTATTCCCCTGTTGGTAAGCATAAAACCTAAAAACTTCCCTGCTGTGACACCAAAAGCACACTTCAGCGGATTCAGCCGCATATTGTGCCTACGTACCTTAGCAAGGACTGCTTCTAGATCTTGTTTGTGGTTCTCTTGTACCATGGATTTGATAATCATGTCGTCCACATAAACCTCCAGACCTATTAGTTCAGCAAAAACTTTGTCCATCATCCTCTGATAAGTAGCACTGGTAACCGGCTGAACTGTCTACAAGCTTATCTATGTTGGGAAGAGGGTATGTGTCTTTGGAGCATGCTTTATTTAGGTCTGTATAATCGACGCACATGCACCATTTTTCATTAGTTTTTTTCACCAGAACCACATTTGCCAGCCACGTAGTGTAAGGGACTTCCCGAATAAAACCGGCCTGCAAAAGTTCTTCTACACTTGAAGCAATGACTTTCTGACGCTCAACACCCATCTTCCTCCTACGCTGAGCCACTGGTCTGAATGTAGGATCTATAGATAGACGATGGAAAATAAATTCCGGATCCAAACCAGGCATATCAGCATCTGTCCATGCAAACAACTCTCTATTCTCTCTTAATAAGGTAACCATCTTTTCCTTCTCCTCATTTGGCAAATTCTTCCCCACCTGTGTCCAGTGATCTGAAGTTTCTCCGATTTGAACTTTCTCCAATTCTCCTTCAGGTTTGGGACGTTATTCTTTAATGTCCTCCCTCATATCCAGATCTACCATCATCACAACAGAAGAGGAAGTTGGGGCTTTGCCTTTCTTTATCTGTGCTTGTTTCCTTGCATTCTCCTTAGTAGCCTTCAAACATGCAATATAGCATGTTTTTGCCTACATTTGATTTGCCCGTACAGTGATAACTGAGCCTTTCTCAGCTGGAAACTTCATTGCCATGTGAAAAGGAGAAGCTACTACCTGAAATGCCTTCAAGGTGGGGCGCCCTAAAATCGCATTATATGCTGATGGGCAATCTACCACCGCAAAGCATACTTTCTCAGTCCGGCATCGAGGGGGTGTTCCCAGTGTTAGCCTGATGTTAATATATCCCCTTGGTCTGATAATGTCTCCAGTAAAACCAATTAACTCCTTTTGGCACGGACGGAGGTCCTAAGGCTTCAACTTCAATCCATCAAAAAGCTCGAAAAACATGATGTCTGAAGAACTCCCTTGGTCCACCATCATTCTGCAAACACGGAACCTGTCAATTATCCCTGTTACCACCAATGGGTCATTATGCTGAGGAATGACTCCTTCCAAGTCTGCTTCAGTAAACATAATAGGTGGATGAGACTCCTTTTGTCTGCTGGAAGAGGCAACAACCATTGTTGCTAGCTTTAGCTGCCGCTTTTGAGATGTTATGGAATCATTTTCACCTGAAAAACCCCCTGCAATGGTGGAGATTAGTTCCAAATCCTCATTATTTATACAGTTGTTACCTTCTTTTTTTAACTGGTGAATTTCTGGTATTCCTTGGGGTTCTATTCCTCTTTGATGGTGACCGGGTTCTCCTTCTTACTGGGCTCATGGTTCTCTTCCTTACTGGGCTCCTGGCTCTTCTCCCTGGGTTACGCTCATTGGATGACCCTCCAGAAAACCGAACATACCTATTCAGCTTCCCCTTTCTGATCAATGTTTCTAACGCGTCTCTCAGCTGGACACACTCTTCATCCGTATGCCCGTATCCACCATGCCAACTGCATCTCTTACGCTGGTTTTCCTTGGTGGGTGGTCTTGTCAGAGGGGGAGGTCTGTCCACCTCCATTAGTTCTGCATTCATCACATCTTTGAGAATCTGAGACCTTGAAGTGTTCAAGGGTGTGTACTCATCATATTTGCCCTCTGGTTTCCTTCCCCTTGAATCTCCTCTTCCAGTCCTTTCCCCTTCTCGATTACCTTTCCCTGATCCTTTTGAAAATAAAGCGTCCTTCTTCTTACCTGATCCTCTAGTGACATAATTATCTTGGGCCTTCTGATATTCTTCCAAATTGATATACTTTTCTGCCCTCTCCATCACCTCATCCATAGTCCTAATCCTGTGCATGACCAAATGATCAGTAAACTCACCAGGTTTCAGGGCTCTCATCAACAAGTGAAGGACCACAGATGCTTCAATGTCACTAATCGGCAGGTATTCCGAATTAAACCGAGTGAGGAAATCCCTTAACGACTCATCTTTTCCCTGCTTAATCTGAGACAGGTGGTGTTCAGATTTTGGTTGTGCCTTACTAGTGGTTAAATGACCCAAAAACTTTGCCGCTAAATCCTTCCAACATCTGATAGAATTGGGCTCGAGCTTCGAATACCATCGTAACGCTGCTTTCTTCAGAGTCAGGGGAAAAGTGCGACACTTATACGCATCTTTAGCCCCCTGACAGGACATAGCCACCAGAAAACTATCGATGTGCTCCTGAGGATCTGAATTCCCAAAGTAAGAATCTACATTAGTTGAGGCTTTGAGATTCTCAGGCATCGGAAAGTACATAATCTGATCGAAAAATGGATGATCTCTTTCCTCTGGCACCTCCTCCCTCATAGGGTCCTCTTCAATTTCTGGTGTGGAAAACGTTGTCCCTTTTTTAGCTCTTTCATCAATTTATCTTGTGCATCCAAGCGCTTTAGGAGACGAGCCAACTCCATCTCCAAGTTCAGAATTTTCTGCGAACGTCCATCAAACGATCCTCTGCTCTCATGCTCAGAATGCGGGGAGCTTTCACCCTTAAAGGATGACCTCTGCCGCGATTTTTCCTGATCAGCACGAGGGGGCCTATCATGTCTGGAGTGTTCAACCTCTACACGTCTCCTACCTTCACTCAGGTGTTCCCTTAAGTCTTTCTGATGTGTGGGAGCTCGTCCCCCGCTTAAGCGGTTCCTCAGGTCTTCCACACTATGGTGGCTGGATTCGATTCGTTCTCCTTGTGACCGGTAATCCATCTCTTCACAGAAGTGGTGGGAATAAATTTCTCGCTCCCACTGTGGTCGCCAATGATCTGTCGCAGAATACTTGGTACTTGAACTAAGCGGTCAAGCGTCCAAGTCTTCTACCTATTGCTTTTAGACTGAAGATTGGCACCCTGATTACCAGGATACCAGCTCTATTGTCGTTTGCTTGGGTGTGGTGTGTGTTTGTGCGAGAATGAAGGATGCATACCTGATTACCTCCTGTTCCTTATATAAGCATCCATCTCTACCGTTAAGTCTCCTTCCCGTTAATGGGGTTTACTGGATTCCCCTTAACGGTAAGTGGTTTATGGCGGGTGTAATAATGGAGGTATCCTATGCTAAACGGGTAACTCAACTTTATTGCTGCCATCATTGTCATGTGGAATCCAAGGATATTCTACCTCATTGCCTTCTCTGCTGAGTAACTGCTATACCGGTATCACGAGGTAAAGGAATCCTAGGCTTGCCTGTCAGAAGGCTTCTTCTCTGTTAATTCGGGGGAATAGAGGATTTGGGCCACCAATGGACCTCCTATACTGCTAAACCGGTTTTACGAGTATTGGGTTGTGAAAGAACCACTCCTTCGTTTTAGTGAAGATTTGGGCCCTTAAAGGGCCTTTTAGACCGGTAAACTGGTTTAACGAAGTCTAGGCACCTTATTGGGCCTCTTTAGTCCGGTAAACTGGTTTCACGAAGCCTTGGACTTAGATTGGGCCTCTATTACCGGTAACCCGGTTTACTGAGGTACAATTCTAAACCTGGTCCATAACAGGACCAAAATAAAAACCCCCAAACAGTCTTATATATAGGACCGGAGGGAGCATTAAGTTGTTTGTATTTGTGGACTAATCTTGTCCCGCATCAATTATTAAAAGGCAAATGTTAACAAGTATCATCCTATAAGCACTTGTTAAGAACACTACAAGAAAACAATATTTTGGCCACCACAAATAGCCACGGGCGAGTCCATCAGTTGCTAATTGCAACTATGTTTGCAACCAAACGTTAAATATTCCTAATTTAATAGAAATTTTTTAAAATATAAAATTCATTCATTTTATCACTCTCCTCTCAGCCTCTCACACTCACTCTCACGCGATTGATGCTCTCGATTGTTCTCTTTTTCTCTCACTTGCGATCGTTCTCGTTTTCTCAAGCGATCGTTCTCGCACTCTTCTCACTCTTACGTGATCGAAGGCAAACATAGTTAAAAGTCATAAAAAAATGTGATTTTTTATATTTTTGAAACATTAAAAAAAAAGTAAACATATGATTATTTTTTCAATACTAATAATTTTAACAAATATTCTTAAAGTACTTGTTAGCAATGCCCTTGTTACAAAATGAAGCCTGGATTGTAACAATATAAAACATGCAGCTCCCTCACTCATTCTCATTATATTTATCGGCCTTGCTGTTTCATACTTAGTATTGATGAACGTAAAAGAAAAAATATAAAAAAATAGGCTTAATTGCACTTTTGGTCCCCCAATTTTTTCAATTTGGCGATTTTGGTCCCCCAACTTTTAATTTTGCGATTTTGGTCCCCCAATTTATGATTTGTAGCGATTTTGGTCCCTCCGTCAATTCCACCGTTAACGATGTTGACGTGGCGTACTAGAGGGACACGTGTCAGCAGCTTAATTGCATTTTTGGTCCCCCAATTTTCTCAATTTGGCGATTTTGGTCCTCCAACTTTTAATTTGGCGATTTTGGTCCCCCAATTTACGATTTGTAGCGATTTTGGTCCCTCCGTCAATTCCACCGTTAACGATGCTGACGTGGCGTACTAGAGGGACACGTGTCAGCAGCTTAATTGCATTTTTGGTCCCCCAATTTTCTCAATTTGGCGATTTTGGTCCGCCAACTTTTAATTTGGTGATTTTGGTCCCCCAATTTATGATTTGTAGCGATTTTGGTCCCTCCGTCCATTCCACCGTTAATGGTGCTGACATGGCGTACCGGAGGGACACGTGTCAGCAGCTTATGGCCCTATATTTATTTATTAAAAATAATAATAATAATAATAATAAAATATGTTTAAAAATAAAACCCAAACAATAGAAACTGTTCACTGCCTCTTTGTGACACAGTGCTTGATCGAACATCGACATCGACTTCGGTACCGGCACACAAACCACCACCTGCCACATCCGCCATAGCCACCCACTTGCTTCATGCCCTTCCACCGTGGTTTCAAAATCAAATTCGAATCAGAGACCATCGCTATCAAGATCGAGATGGTTGAAGATCGCTGTAAGAAGCGATGGTTTCGCAAGGAAGAAGTAGTGTGCAACGGTCTCGCCGATTCTCACGCAGCCACCACCGCCTTCAACCTCCAACACCGTTAAATAAATATTATTATTATTATTATTTTTAATAAATAAATATAGGGTCATAAGCTGCTGACACATGTCCCTCTGGTACGCCACGTCAGCACCGTTAACGGTGAAATTGACAAAGGGACCAAAATCGCTACAAATCATAAATCGAGGGACCAAAATCACCAAATTAAAAGTTGGGAGACCAAAATCGTCAAATTGAGAAAATTGGGGGACCAAAAGTGCAATTAAACCAAAAAAATATTATCAATACCCTTATTACAAAATGAAACCTGGGTTGTAACAATATAAAACATGTATTCATTTAAAAAAAAAAACAATATAAAACATGCAGCTCCCTCACTCATTCTCATTATATTTATGGCCTAGCTGTTTCATCCTTAGTATTGTTGAATGTAAAAGATAAAAATATTAAAAAAAAATAAAAATGAGTTTTGGATTCTGAACCCCCTTATTATTCTCAAACCTCATTTTTAATTCAAAATTTCAAAAATATCCTTTTCCTTTTGAAGTAAAATTTTTCCAAAATACAAACCCCAAAACCGTTTCTTCTCCTTCCTTCTTCCGAGACCAGTGCATCGGAAATAACTTGGCAGAATTTTTTTTTAATAATAACTTTTGATTACATTATGTAATTAATTGTTAACTAAACATGTTATAATTTCAAGAATGACAAGAATCAAACGTAATATTTAACAGAAAATAATATCATATTTACAGACAAGTAGATCATAGTTATTTTTTAGAGAAGGATGTCGGAAGTTATTTATGAGATCTACCTCTTGGAAATAACTTATTCAAAATTCACTTTCTTTTTCGAGAACCCCGCGTGTCGGAAAAATCCTTTTCGAGACTGATTTGTCGGAAAGGTTACGAACAGTGAAGAAAAAAGTAATGTACCTTAACATACAAGGTTACCACCATACCAACAATGCACCACGAAAGCACCAAACAAGGAAAAAGAACCTTAAACAGTGGAATATGATGCAAATGAAGACAAAAAAAATTTGTAAGAAGTTTAAAGGTTGTGGGTGTGGAAAGAGTTTTAGTGCCTTTGGACATAGAATGTTACCATATGGGTATATGTTCAGAATATGGAAGATGAAAGGGTTGTTAGTTAGGGTTACTTTGGAGGGAAACAATGGGTCATGGGGTTTGGGGATAATAACTGGGGTAGGTTTAGAATCCAAAACTCAATAAAAATTGGGATCCCTAATTTTCTGGGGTGTTGGGCCGTCGCCTTTGCTACCCACCCCTTTGTTGAGGCCTGTTAACATAGGCCTGATATTTTATAGGTTCGGGGTGAAAAAAAATTTGGACCTTTTAATTTAGTGCACTTACTAGCAATATTTGAAAATTTTGTAATAAAAAATTTTTTAACAACAAAGTTTGAATAATATTTCTCTTAAAATAATGATTTTCCTATAATACTATTAAGGCTTAATTAAGTTTTTAGTCCCTAAACTTAATTGCTCTTTTGAAATTGGTCCTTGAACCATTTTTTCGATGCTTTGGGTCCTTCAATTTTACTCAAAAATTTTGAAATGGTTCTTTTGTCACTAATTAAGTGAAGATATTGCCGATGATATGTCACACCACTTTCGCAACATCGATAGGTGACGTGATATGTAGCGTCACGTGACACATGATTAAAAGGTTTGATATTTTTTAAATAAAAAAAATGATTTTTATTTGTTTTTAATAAATTTGAATTTAGGGAGGCTATGATAGGAAATTTTGAAACGACAGATGTGGGTTTGATGTCTTATTTTCTCGGCATCGAAGTAATTCAACAAATTGATGGAATTTTTGTCTCCAAGAAGAAAAATGCTAGTGACATTTTGAAGAAATTCAAGATGGAGAATTTCAAAGCCAATTTCTACTCCAGTTGATGAAAAGTTGAAGCTGACAAGAGAAAAAGGGGGCAAAAGTGTAGATTCAACCAACTGCAAAAGCTTGATTGGAAGTCTTAGATATTTGAATGCAACAAGACCAGACATTGTCTATGTTGTAGGATTGTTGAGCAGATTAATGGAGGAGCCACGTGATTGTCATTTACAAGGAGCTAAAACAATGCTTCGATTTATCAAAGGTACTCCGAGCGATGGAATTTTTTATGCCAATGATAATGATGTGCAACTTGTTGGTTGTACGGACAGTGATTGGGCTAGAGACGCTGATACACCGGAAAAGCACGTCAGGGTACGTACTTCATCTTGGCTCAGGTGTATATGTTGGTCTTCGAAGAAACAACCGGTGAGAATACATAGCAGCAACCAGTTGTGCTAAGCAAGCAATATGGCTAAGGAGGATTCTTGAAGTATTGCATCAAAAGCAAAACAATCCAACATAAATATTTTGTGACAACAAATCTGCTATTGCATTGTCCAAAAATTCGGTCTTTCATGGAAGACCCAAGCATATGGATATTCACTTTCACAAGATTCAATAATTAGTAGCCGAGAAAGAAGTGGTAATCGAATACTGTCACACCGAAAAACAGATTACTGATTTTTACAAAGCCAAGTGGAGTTATTTTACAAGTTGATGGAAATGCACAAAGGTTGGTTTAAGCCTTTAAGGAGACGATGTAATATGTTAAACCAAGCTTCATGTTAAAATCTAGAAGTTGTTCATCACCTTGAATCAATTAGCTGTTTATAATTGAGAAGTCGAAAATATGATGTGGACGCACTTTAAAGTTCATGAAAACAGAAGAATTATTCAAATCCAATTTGAATACCACTTAGAAGTTCCAATTCAATTTGAATATGACATAGGAGTTCAAATTCGATTCGACTACCGCTTAGCAATTCAAATCCAGTTTTACTACCGTTTAGTAAATCAATTTCAATATATGACTATTTTTTGTAGATTTTTCTTAGTCTTTAAGAAACTTGTGTAATTTGAAGCCTATATAAAGACTAGTTTATGTTCTAGTTCAAGGCAATTCAAGTGAAAGAAAACACAAGATAGGTTCTCTAGTTTTTTTTTTTTAATGAATCTCCTCTTTCTTCACGTGTGCTTGAGTTAATGTTTGAGAGAAACACCATAATGATATGTATCCTTCACATCACATTAATAAATATTTAAGGTAGCTATATTTTCAAGACTTGAACATGCAACCGCTGATTAAGTTAGAAGAAACTCTCGTCATATATCTATATACATAATACAACTTTTTTTTTAAATTTTTTTTTTTTTATAAAACACATAATACAACATTACTTAATAATAGAAACTACTGTAGTTTAAGTTTCAAAATCTCACCACAAACTACAATTACTAGTAGCAAATTACAATTACTATTTTTTATTGTAAAGACTGCCTAATTTGTCTTGAAATCTGGAATCCGCGATGATAATAGTTGGTCACTACTGTGCCGAGGAGTGCTTTGCGCTGTCTGAATTTAACAAGAACTTTTTTTTTCACATCTCCCATTTTTCTTCCCACTTCCCATTTTTTTCGCCTCACATGAGGCGGAAGTGCTTTTTTTCACCCTTTCCACCTCTTGAGAGGCGGAAAAATCAATAAATTTACACTTTCACTTCATGTGAGGCGGAAAAAATGAGGAATGGGAAGAAAAATGGGGGTGTGAAAAAAAAAGGTGTTTAACAATAGGTATGGAGAAAAGAAAAGGATTAGTATGCAACTATGCATTAGAACGAGATTGCAAAAAAGTTGTATGGAACGAAATTATGTTGCGATTGGTATGAGAATAATTCCTCGTTCATGTGAACAACTAGTTTTCACCGTCCATGTATTTTTTTTAAACTCCTTCGATGTATTTCTAATTTGACATTATTAATATCTTCATTCCTAAGAAAAGAATTAGTTTCTCATTATTTGTTGTTTTTTTATTTATGTCTTTAATCTAAAAGTTGGATGTGTTTTGATTTTGGTCCCTAGAAGTTTTTTTAATCTTGATTCATACTTAATTGTTTTGAAATTTTGATTTTAATCATTACCATTAGAAAAAATCCATTTACGTTTGATATGGCTGACAGAACACCACATCAACATACTCGTGTGCAAGTATTGTATGTCATGGTAGAATGATGTGTATGATCCGGCCCCACAAGAGTAAAAGGACCCAAGCCTAATCCACAAACACATTTAGGTTGAACTCTGACTCTTTTGCTCCTGCGAGTCTGGATCATGCACGTCATCCTAGTGGTCGGCGATATTCCGTTAGTCACACATAGGGGTGGAAGCAGGCCAAACCGGCCTACAAGAGCTTATGACAGGCCTGATAACATGTCAGGCCAGACTTTTTTTGCAAATAGGTCAGACCCAGACTATTTAAAAAGCTTATATAACCTAAACAGGTCAGGCTCAGGCTTTTTAAAAAGCCTATTTAGCTTAATAGGCCGGCCTACATAATTGTATTATTATTATTATAATATATTAAATATAATATTTAATATTAGTAAGAAATAGGCAATATAATAATAATATATAAATTGCATGGACAAGTCCCGGATCGTTTATAAATCGCAAGTCTCACGTTCCTTACTAGTAGTAGTGGTAGTAACTATGCAAGTCCAAAGTCAATAACTGCCCGTAACAAGTCCCACATCGTTTTACTACTCCATAATTTTGCTCTTGTTTTATAACTATGCAAGTCCCACATATTTCATTTCATTGAGTAATTGCCATGTGCTTGGCTATAAAACCAAAGGCAATCACTGCCGTAGCAATAGTAAGTTAAGTTTGGGCCTCTAGCTAGAGCTTTACTTTTTGAACCCCGTTGTTTACTCATCGGTCCTCATTTTTTTCGCCTTATACAAGGCGGTAGTGCATTTTTCCGCCTTATACAAGGCGGTAGTATAAATTATCAGTTTTTTCCGCCTCTTTCTAGGCGAAAAAATGATAATTTTGCACGTCCGCTTTGTATAAGGCAACATTACCATTGGTTTAAGCCGGTTCATGCAATTAATAGGCGGTTTAAACGGTTTTTGGCCGATTCTTCGGTTAGACAGTTTTGAGAGTCATAAAAATTTTAAACATTTTCAGAGTACGCAAACTTTTAAATAGGCTTATAGGCCAGACCAGGCTTTGTAACAGGTCAAGCCTAGGCTCAAAAAAATGACTTAAATAGGCTAACAGGTCAGACCCCCAGGTAAAATTATTTTATATAGGTCGAGCCTGTTTAAGGCCATAGTGTGGCCTGACCTGTTTCCACCCCTAGTCACACATTAGCAGTTAACGGATTTTCCTAACGGCAGGGACTAAAATCAAATTTTTGAAACAATTAAGGATAGGTGTAAAGTCAAAAAAACTTTCAGGAAACCAAAACCAAAATACTCCCAACTTTCAGGGACTAAATATATTGTCTTTTCATGTGCATCAAAGATATCCTCTACCCAATTTACTCATTATTTGTTTTTGTTGGGACATATACACATAAAAAAATCATGAATATTTTGAAGAGGTTTTTAACACTCAGCTTATCATCAATAATTCAAGTGTTAGTCGTTGATGGTTCTAGATTAAAAGTAGTACACATTTAATACCGGTCAATCCAATATTGGCAAAAGTTTAAAGAAAATTCTGCATTATTTAAATAAAGATTTGAACTTACTAATTACTGGATATCACGTATTGGATTTCTGTCGTGAGCCACTGGTGCATGATCAAAGATGACCACAAACGACTATACGCGACGCAACAAGAATGACAGCGGTATATCCCAACAACCCACACGCAAAGCTCCTACTAAACACATCACGTTTGTATATTTCCATCACTGATGGTTCTGGCAACTTCACCCTTCCCCGCTCTGATGACTCCTCTAATTCCTTATCTTTTCCTGAAGTAGAAGTTGAAGAAGAAGCTGCTCCTTCTCCTCCGGTTGAAAGAGCAGCTGTTGAAGCTGATCCTTTAACAGCTGCTCCTTCAATAGAAGGAGGATCAGCAATTGCTCCTCCTGTTGAAGGAGCAGCTTCAATCTCGATACGAGCTTCTTCTTGTGTCGTCGAACTCTGAGGGTCGTCTTTCTTGGCTGTGTTGTTCTTGTTGTCTTCTACTTCTAAGTCTTCTTGAAGGGAGAGGAGATGAGTTGTTTCGAGCTCAATCCAATTCATGTCTGTGTAATACAGAGTCTTGCTCCATTCTCTTAAGATGGAAATGAAAGCAGTGAAGAACATCACAGCCACAGTAGATAAGAGGCTAAGTGGGATCCACCAATGTCCGCATTTAACTCTCTGCCTATCAGATACGCAAAGCAATAATAACATTAAACCTTGGAAGAAAACATAGGAGATGACTAGGTTTGTTGCCCTTGTTTCTAGTTGTCTCACTGTTTTCTCCTGTTTCCAGATTATGGATTTCAATTCTTTGTAGCTTTCTCTATCATGAGGTACTGACGGAGTCAAATCTATTTTTTCCTTTGGGGATTCCATACCTATGATGTTGCCTTCTTCGTATTGATGATGCTCTGGATGAGCTGCCATACTACTATACTAAGTACTAGCTCCGTTCCTATTTCCTATTTACGTGATATATATTTCAAACAAAAACAAGTATGTTAAGAAATGTAATGTAATTATTCCTTAGATTTCCAATATATTAATTATGTTTTTTTTTTCTTATTATACTCTTTCTTTATTTGCAATTATTATTTTTCTTTTACTGCTTACGAAAACCAATACCCTATTAAATAGGGGTAAATATGAAAAGTAACATTTATCACACTCTTAAATCATCAAAATGACAGATAAAAAGAATTAAAAACTTCTCCAGAAAAGGACAGTTAAATAAGAACGAATGGAGTATTTTTCATAAGCTTTGCTGCATAAGATGAAGTAAAATTATTTATAATTGATCCAAGGCTTAATTATGTCACAAGTTCTTGAAGTTTTGGTACTTTTGTCAGATACTCTTATTCTTATTTTTTTCAATGTCTGACTCCTTGAAGTTATTTTTGGGTTTGTCATATACCCCTACTACCAATTCTGGCCAATTATGCTGACATATAACATCAGAATCCTAGTCAGACGCAGAATATTAGTCATAGTGCCGCATGATATCACATGGGTGAAAACGACCTCTCTCTACAATAATTTTCTTTTTCTTTTTTATTTAACTAAAAATATAAAAATATTTAGTTTTTTAATTAAAAATAATAATCTTCGCCCACGGGGTACCACGTGTCTAACCTCCTACGGTTAACTAGGATTTCGATGTTACATGTCAGCAAAAATAGTATGGTTATATGACAAACTCAGAAGTAACTTCGGGAGTCAGACATTAAAAAAAAGAATAAGAATATCTGGCAAAAGTACCTCAAACTTCAAGGACTTGTGACATAATTAAGTGTTCCTCTAATCATGCCATTTTTGCATTATGATGCATTATTTTTTAATTCAAAGACAGATATTGATTCCTAGTGGTCAAATTTAGTTTGGAAAAAAAATAAAATCTTAATTTTTTTTGTTTGCACCCTGGTATCCGGTCTACTAGGCCGATTAATCCAGTTCGAGGAGAGTTCCGAAGTTAAGGTTTTATTCCTCTCCCAACGTTGTTGCTGAGAATCTTAATATAATCATATGATAATTTTGTTGAGAGTCAATTTGATTATTGACAAATAAAATCATTAAACGACTCCTAATTTTTTTTTCAATGAGATAATTTGGTATTTTTATCAAATTTTATTGTGGGATAACTTAATCACTCAATATCAAAATTTTCAAAAACCAATTCATTTCATGGAAGAAAATTTTTAAGAAATATTTGATAACTATAGGAACCAAATTATTTCATCACCAAATTTTTCAAGAAGTATTGGAACTTATTTTATTTCTTGGACTTAATTTGAAATAAAATTAAAACCCAATTTGGATCATTGGTCTATTTTTTATAAGCAAGTAATTTAAGGGAGATAGCTTCAAAGATTTAAATATTATGTCATGTGTAGACCGTAGAATAAGGACAACCTTGGTCAAAGTAGAGTACCCCGCGGGTACTTTTTTTAAACGAAAAATTTAGGTTGGTTAAGTTTTGTCAATTTGTTGGGATTGATCACAAATCTCGAAAAGTATTTGTCTGAGATATTTACAAATTATTCATGTACGATATCTTTACTTCATCAACAGCAATATTTAAATTTACACCTTTGTGAGTTTATGTCAAATTTCTAACTAACATGATCAACTTTAATGACTATTTTATAAAAGATTTAAAATTAATTTGAGCAAAAATAGTGATTCAGTAATACATGTTCAGATGTTCTGTGTAGGAAATTTCCATTTTGATTATATAATTGAAAATAAAGAAATGATCCCACTGTGAGTTTTTATCAAGATTCCGCATCTGCCGCATGTGATGATACCAGCAGGAGGACGAAAATAGTGTGATAGACAGCTAACATAAATACAACTCTATTCTCAGATACATATCAAATATAAATAAATAAATAAATATGCCAACTGAGCTGTATAATAGTTCAATGAAAATAATATTCTTAACCTAGTACAGTTAGATGCTTGCTGAGTGGGTCATTGTAGCGACAACATTTGCATTAAAGGTGTTACACTGTTACTAGTTTTGTTTGGATATTTTTAGGAAAAAATAAACTATTCGAGCTGGAATTGATTGAAGTATCTAATTCGATTCAATCCAAAAGAAAAAAAAAAGTTGAAGTATCAAATTCAATTCAATTCAATCAAAAAAAATGTTTGAAGTTACGGTTTATTTTTTTTGGTGAAAAGGAAAAGTAGAACAAGGTAACAGCGAACAAAGGTACGCCCTAGAGCATCATCATCCAGGGCTTTGGACAATTCTATAGGAGGAACATCAAAAACATGGAATGGCAGACTAAAACCAGAACCCATCTTCGCCAAAGAGTCTGCACAAGTATTGGCTTCCCTCAGCACATGAGAGAAAGCAACATCCCAATCACGAGCCATCAGCTTCCTAATATGCATCACCACCGTCCCAAAAACATGACAATCCAGCGACACATTAGTTGAGACCAGCCTAAAAGCCTCCAAGGAGTCCGTTTCACAGCAAACATGCCTAAACCCCTTGTCCCACACAAGTTGAAGACCATGATACAGACCCAATAACTCAGCTAAAAGAACACTAGTAGAGTGAAAGCAACCTGTGAAGCCTCCTAACCAACTCCCAGAAGCATCAGGAATCAAACCCCCAAAACCAACCACAACATCTCCATTCCTGTAGCTGCCATCAACATTCAACTTCACCTTTGGGCAGCTGGAGTTTGCCCCGCAACCACTCTCTCAACCCGAGTGTTAGATGATAAAATAGGAGACCATTTCTTCAAGTCACAAATCTGCTCCCTGACACAAAAACACACCTGCTCAAAGCACCAAGAATCCGAACCCAACAATTCATTATTTCTCCACCGCCAAGCCCACCAAATGACAGCAATGAAACTGATAGCATGAACACCCTCAACAGACATGCGAATCCACTTCCAGGCATCATGAGTGAAGAAGCTGTGATCAATAAAACCAAAGTGCCGCCACAAGTTTCTGCTAAAAGGGCAGTCACGAACACTATGCAGCACGGATTCAGCGACATCACCACATCTAGAACAAGCCGGAGACGTCGCAAGCCCACGATGAAAGCGAAAGCTATTAGTAGGAATAGCATCATGAAGAATTAACCAAAGTAAGAATCTGATTTTCTCCAGGCAATTAAATCTCCATAACCAAGACCAGGAATCATCCGTATGGAAATTTCCAGCTTTATAACAGAGCCATTTATAACCACTAGAAGCAGTGTACAAACCATCATCTCTATCAGTCCAACTCCAAACATCCTGTACCTCCCCAAAGCCAAGAATACTAATCTGGTTTACAATAGACGAGACTTCGGAAGGTATAACAGTGTATAAAGAAGCCCAGTCCCAAGTACCATTTCTCCATACATCCCGAATGGCCTTATCCGTGTCTGAAATATGAACATAAGGAACTAGTTCACATAACGGACCAGCTTTACACCAAGACCCATACCAAAAGGATGTTTTTCCTTCACCAAATCTGAAACCAAACCCATCCCTTAGTAAATTAGTAGCCCGAAAGACACCCTTCACAGTATTTGACATGTTCTGGCCTGGTTTAGCAGCCAAGAGACATCTCCCACGAAGATACTTGTGATCAAGCATTTGTTTCCAAATACATTGCTCATTGGACATCGACTTCGATACCAACTTACCCAACATCGATACATTAGCTAACCTCGTGTCACGAACACCCAAACCGCCAAACCTCTTCGGGCTTGTGACCTTTTTCCAACTCACCAGATTAAAGCTTCGAGAAGAACCCTCCTTGCCCCAAATAAAATTCCTGGACACTTTATCAATGTCATCACAAATACTTTGGGGCAACCACATCGTTTGCATCGTATATGTCGGAATAGAGTTAAGCACAGATTTAGTAAGACACACCTTGCCAGCCCTATTTAACAAATTTCGTTTCCAAGAAGATAGACGGGTACGTAACTTCTCAACCAAGGGTAAAAAATGCTCCCTAGAAGCTCTACCAGGGATAAGAGGAAAGCCAAGGTATTTACCCAAATCTTGAGAAAAAGAAATATTAGTGGCTGATCGGAAAATCCCAATTGTTGCATTACTAACTCCCAAAGATGCCACAGCCTTGGATTTGTCATAGTTAACCTTCATGCCAGAAGCAACACAAAACTCATCAAGCACATCCACTAACAACTCATGCTGCCCACTCTTAGCCTTGCAGAATAAAAAAATATCATCAGCGAAGAGGAGATGAGTAATAGTAGGGCCACCCTTGGAAACACTCACAGGCAACCATTTTTTCTCCACAACTTTAATATTAATAAGGGAAGATAACTTCTCCATGCACAAAGCAAACAAGTAAGGAGACATAGGATCACCCTGACGCAAGCCCCTTGACGGTGCAAAACTATCAAGTCTCTCACCATTCCATAACACCGAGAGCCTAGAAGCAGTAACACACGCCATAATTAGAGAAGTGAGGGAGCTAGGGAAACCAAAATCAAACAAAGTATTCTTGAGGAACTCCTAGTTAACACGGTCGTAAGCTTTTTCCATGTCCACTTTAAAGGCCACCGAACCCACCTTACTCTTCGATTTCTTCATAAAAGTGAGGATCTCTTGAGCAATGATCGCATTGTCCACCGTACCCCTACCCGGAATGAAACTACTTTGCAAAGGACCAACCAATTTACTCATAAGGGGTCATAACCGATTCACAATCACTTTCGTTATGATTGTAAAAATAACATTACAAAGCCCAATGGGACGAAGATGCTTGAATTCAGTTGGGTTTTGAACCTTAGGAATTAAAACAAGAAGAGTGTCACAAATCCTAGGATCAATCGAACCTGAATTGAAAGCATCAGCCACTAATCTCCAAACATCTGTGCCTACCACATCCCAATACAACTTGAATAAAATGGGTTGGAAGCCATCTGGACCCGGTGCCTTGTAAGACTTCATAGACATAACCGCACAACGCACCTCTTCTAAAGTAACAGGACTACTCAAAGCGTCAGTATCAACACTCTCCAACCTTGGAACAGGAACATAACGCAAGGCTTCAGGTGAAGCTCCAATTGGGGTCGCAAACAGATTCATGAAGAAAGTATTAGCTTCCCGTTTCAGAGTAGGAACATCAGTACACCAAGAGCCATCATCAATAAAGAGACCTTGAATCTTATTGCGTCTTCTCCGAATCACCGTTTGTGTATGGAAAAAAGAAGTATTTCGGTCACCAAACTTCACCCACTTCTCCCTGGATTTTTGAAACCATAGCATTTCTTCTTGAACAAGAATATCAGCGTGCTCTTTTTGCAAATCTTTCTCTAACTTTTCTAAGTCACTGTATCTCTGAATCTCCAACGCCCTTTGGACACCCGAAAGCCTAGCTTCCACACGCCGCTTATTTCTAAAAACATTACCAAAAATGTCTTTATTGAAACGCAACGCGTCCTCCTTAACTATCTCAAGACAATCCGGGATATGCCTAACCCCTCCAGACCAAGCTTGAGACACAACATTAGCAAAGTCCTCATGAAAAGTCCAAGCTGCTTGGAACCGAAAAGGTCTAGAATTGGGAGGAGGAACAAAACCACTACAACGTAGGAGAAGAGGGGAATGATCTGAGTGAATCCGGCATAAATTCTCAATGTAAGCCTCTGGAAAGGAGTGACGCCAAACCACATCAGCCAAGGCTCTATCAAGCCGCTTCATAATGACCCTAGTATTCCTCTCACTGCGAACCCAAGTAAATTTAGATCCCATCGCACCAATATCAATAAGACCGCACTCTTCCATGATAGAATGGAAATGTTCAACCCTGTTCCTTGAAAACGTTCCTCCACTCACCTCCGAAGGAAGAAGAATCTCATTAAAATCCCCAATCAATAACCAAGGGACCACAATAGACCTTCTCAACGAATGAATATGCTGCCATAAGTACTCCCGAATAGTAGGCACTGGACTACCATAAACTGCTGAACATATCCACAACAAACCATGAGCAGAGAAACTGACAGACACACACTGATGAAACAACTCGACCGAGTTAACCACCACACCAGCCTGGTCACGACACATGACCCAGATAACTCCTGAATGTCCCTGAGCCTCCATGATAGCACACGGATGATACCCCAGAGAATCCCAGAAACTACTAGCTGTAGAATACTGAATATGAGTCTCAGCTAAAATAAACAAAGCAGGACTGAACTTACGAACAATATTCCTGACCTGACGTTCACCGCGACAATTCGCAGCACCTCGAACATTCCACAACAAAACTTTATAATCTTGGAAACCAATCATCGAAACAACTGGAAAAAGAAAGAAACACCACGTTGAAACCTACTGATCCGAATCCAAGATCATTCCAGAGACAGCATTCGTGGCATGGTCCACCAAATCATTCTTCATTCCCCCTCCTTTGAGTACCCCATCAGATTTTGAACCCAAGGAACTAGATTTAAGAGAAGAATCAGGGGGTTTACCTTTGACACCTTTCCCTGCCCTTCCAAGAGTAACTGCCCCATTCAAGAGACCAGGAGAAATAACAATTCCAGTACCAAGGTCAAAGCCCTTCGTAATAGCAGGCTTAGTCGTGGAGGTCTCCCCTTGGCCAAGACTATTGCCACTTGAAATGGGTTTGACACCGAGTTGACTCAATGAGTTAGCTTCCTTCCGCGTTGACTCAGAACCGAGTCTTACGTCTTTGATAAGAGACTTATGCATGGATGTGACCTTCTCCTTGGGTTTCCTTATTCCTCCACTTTCATTACTAAGAGTCACGTGAAGCAAATCCTTGAGGGCCCTCTTTTTCTCATTAAAACCACGTGATGAGTTAATTTGGGAGTGGTTGGCTGGAAAAGCCAACAAATGTGGGCTCCCCATAGTAACCTTGTCATGGGTCTGTAGTCCTGTTTGACTGACATCAATGGGCAATGATTGACCTTGCTTCTCCTTAAATTTCTCATTCCCCAATCCTTTCCTTCTTTCATTCCCCCCTTTTTTCTCTGATTCACCACTAACCACTCCCCATGCAAAGCATTTTCCAGATTTTCTGCCAAACTAACCATATCCTGCTGATTTGTGGTAACCCCGAGATTCTCTCCCTATGAGTGCACAGATTCTGCACCTCCAACAGTCTGGGTTTCCACCACTACAGGCGGCGGCGACACCACGGGAGGTTTAGGAGGGTTAGTAGTGCAATTCCTACTCAGGTGACCATAGCAACCACAAGAAGCACAAATCAAATGCAAGCCTTCGTATTCAACCTTGTACCAATGGTCCCTAAACCACACCTTTCCAACCACTGGTAATGTCAAATCAATTTCCACACACACTCTTGCGAATTTGCCCCTCGCCACATTCGCAGTTGGCATATCCACCCGGTTAGGAACACCCACCGCCGAAGCTAACCCAAGTAAAAAACTCTTATCAAAGAACATGAGATTTAACCCAGGGAATCGTATCCAAACAAGCGTACGGTTCACCTGAGTCGAAGGAAACACAAAATCCGGTGTCCATTTTTGGACTGATAAACAGTGATCAAATATCATCCATGGACCGCCTGACATGACCTTCTCTCTGGCATCTTCTTCCTCAAACTTCACCACAAAGAGGCCATTTCCTACATCCATCAAATCAAACCCACTATTGAGATTCCATGCACGCTTTAAACGATCACGCATAGTGAGAAAGCCTAAATTTTTTCCAAGGAGTTTCACAACCAAAGCATCCCTCCATGGAAGACACATCTTCTCAAATACAGAACCATCCAAATAAACTCTAGGCTTGAGTCTATTTCCATCCTCCAGAATTATTTTCATGAGATTAGTCTTGACCAAGTCTACTTCCTCCATAGGTGGAGGAGGTGTCCTCCCTCCCATAGTCTTATCTCTAAAGGATATTCCTGCTTGGACTAAGCTAGAACTAGCTTTTCCATCCTTACTCCCAGAATGATCAGGGGGGTCCCCTTTGAGTTGATCAGAATGAGTGTCAGTCGCCATGAAAACAAAATTCTCCATTCTCTTTTCTCCAATCGTGGATTGTACTTCACTCTATATGTATTTGAAGTTACGGTTTGATTTAGTTTTTTATTTTATGTTTTCACTATTCGAAATACAAATTAAATAATAAGAGTTCATATATTAAATTTTTATTTTAAATAAACAAATAAAGAATTAGTGATTTCCCAACAAGCAAAGTTGGTGCAAGTATGTGTTGGAGTCCGAATAAACTCTCTTTCTCGAAAGGTAAGTATCTTTCTCTTTTTGTGATGGCGGGATAACTCTTCTTGATTCGAAATAGTATCCCTGTTTGTTACCCATTTTTTTCCGTATTCCTTAAAACAAGTTTGGAGGCAATAGTAGGTATTCAAATAAACTTTCTTTAAAGAGAAGAGGTGATGAAAATAAGAGAAAAATTACATGGGTGAATTGGGATTTGATGTGCAGACCACAAAAGAAAGTGGTTTAGGGGTTAAAAATAGTACTCAATCTGTTTCACTATGTTTGGCCTTTTAGGTTTGAGCACACAAATTAAGAAAATATTAATTATTGTAAGTATTATGTATAGTTTGCATACAAAATGCCCCTATTTAATCCTTTCTTATTGAAATTTGTAGTAGTATTTAATTTTTATTAGTAATTGTGTCCATTAATTAATGTATAGTGGTTTAGAGATGAGAGAGATGATAAAAGTAGAATTAATGAGGAGTAAGAGAAATGATTGAATGAAAGGTTAAAATTGGAAAAAAAATATGTTTGTGTATTGAAAATGTAAAAGACCAATAATATGAAACAAGAAAAAAAAAAGGTAAAAGGCCAAATATAGTGAAACAGAGGGAGTAATTTTTAACGTCTCTGTTGGCTAAATGGAAATGGCAGAAATGACCCTTATTACAAGAGGGAAATTCTTTTTAGGTTCAGGTTCCGAGGACAAGGTATGGTCCTTTTAATGATGCTTGCTGTCTAACTACTCATAGAGGATCAACTTTGTTGAAAGCTCTACTTGGTGGAAAGACCTCTGTTATAATGGTAAGCTTGAAGGCTACGATGATTGGTTTTCCATGTGTTTTTATGAAATTGGGTTGTGATGATAAAACTCTCTTTTGGATCTTGGCATGGAATGGATAGCCTCGCATCTTTGTTTCCTGTCCTCTATATGGTTGCCTATGACAAAAATGCCTATGTTTCTTAGATGGGTGCTTGGGTTGGGAATTCTTGGCACTGGAACGTATCTTGGAGCGGGAGTTGCGTATTTGGGAACTGCCATATATATGCTGATAACCTCAGAGGTTTTGGAATGATGGAGAGATTGACTTTTCGGTTACACACACCTACTATTGGCTTGCTCATGAGATAATGAATGATTCGATTTTACTGGAACTGAATTTGAGAGCTTTTGCATGGAAAATGATTAAACATACTACAACAAAAGATAACTTGACAATAAGGGGAGTGTTTCTTCACAATTCTTGTGTTTTCTGTAACATGCATGGCGAGTCTATTCCTCACTTGTTTTGACATATGTGTTTTCTCTCGTGATGTTTGGATTTCATGCTTTAATTGGCTTGAGTCTAGTGTTGGCCCCATGGGCTCTATGCAAGATGTCTTTGTGGATGGATGTAAAGATCTCTCTTCAAGGCATGCTTTGGTTGGTAATTTCCTGGTCCTTATGTTTCAATGGCGTTCCTTCCTTGTGATCTTACAACTACTGTAGATCTTATCAAACTTCAAATTTCGTTCTTGATTGGTTTTGTAATATTTTAGGTAGGAAAGTTTTGTATGCGGATTGGTGCATGAGCCCTAAATCTTGCATCAATTCGTGCTCCTTGACTATATAATTTCTTCTTGTGGGTGTGCTCGCCAGCTTGGATTTGTTATACTCTTTTTCTCTTATTTAAAATTTTTCCACTAAGTTTTTTATCAAGAGTTTTTAAAGAGGTAGGAATCCTAGTAATGCCTTTATAGGTAGTGTTGGAGTCATTAATTACTTTTTTGTTGCCTTAGAGTTGTATCTACTGCTTAGTTCAAGTTCAAGGTCTTTACAACAAAACAAAATTAAAAAATCTCATGAAATGATTTAAAAAAGAATAATCTAAATATATATATATATATATATATATTATTGTAGAGTATAATAATATATAAATATAACATGTGCTATTCAATTTGGCGCAGCTTAATTTTGTATGTAAATTGGAAACCTAATCTTATTTGACAATTTTTGGGAACTCAATTCATAAAAAAACAAACAAATAGTTTTGGTTGATTTTGACTACCTTTCATTTTGGTTAGATCTGTTTACAGTTTTAATTTGCTTTGGATTAGTCATGATTTGTACACAGCTAGTTTACATGGTGGCACCCCTTGACTTTGTTTGTCTTCGCCAAAAGCAAAGGAGTTCTTTTAAATTTTTTATTAAAAAAAAATATTATTAAAACATGATTGGTCAAGGAACTGGATAGAATAGTGGATCACTTGTTAATTGGAATGACCCAATTCAAGTTGATCATCATTGCATGCAATGACCTGAAGCCATCGAAAGAAGAGAGAAATGTCGTGAGATTAAAAGGAAAGAGAGATTGACAGTGGGTTGTTGGGATGTGGTGGTTTTGGAGTTGTTGTGAGGTGGAGGAAGGGGGAAAGAGAAGCCAAGCTAAGAGGGTAAGTATTTGGTGATGGAATGGAGAGAGGCAGAGATTGTGAGGGAGAGGGAGAGGGATTGTGTGAGTGATTGAGAGGGAGAGTGATTATGAAGCGACAAAGAAGGAAGAAAGGGAGTGATTTTGTGAGTCTGTGAGTGTACAAGTGATTTTGTAAGTGTAGTGTGTGAGTGATCTTGTGAGAGTGAAGAATATAACGTGAGTGATTTTGACCAAAATGTGTCATGTGCGAGTGATCTTATCTTTAATGTTTTTTTTTTCTTCTTATTTTTTGCAATTTGTAATAACTTTTATCTTATTTTAATTTAATGCATTTTCAACTTACTTTTAATGTATTTCAATTTATTACGGTATTTATTTATGCCATTAGTAAACTTTTTTATTTTTAAAAAGTAGATGTTAGAGAATAGAAAATACTTTAAATTATTTAATTACTTTTTTCCACAAACATCCCTATTAACTCAGTACTTTTTTGTGTCCCAATAATATTTATAGGGGTAGTTTTAAAAAAAAATATCAAATTTTCACATTTCCAATGTTACTAACTAATTTAACTACCTTCCTTGATGGATGAGAAAAAAATTCCTAAAATGGTCTTACAAATAGGACCCAAGGGAGCAGTTATAGTTTTTGGTGCGAAAAATATAGTTAGTTAATGGTGGTTTTTATTTAATATAAAATATTAAGAGCATGAGATAGTGAGTGTGACTCATTTTAAAGACAAACGTTATTTTATGGGTGAATAGGAAAGTGTGAAGAATAAAAAAAATAATAATGGGTGCGGTCCATTTAAGGACAAAAGTTTTGTCCACCAATGTGGATGCTCTTAAACTCTTTGACTATCTATGTTTATTATTGGTTCATTAATGTGTGTGAACTTTCCGAGAAAAGTTGAGTATAACATCCCTAATTTCAATTTAGGTATAATGTGAATTATGCAGAGTGATTATGTAAATTGTCAAGTTTAGGGACAGGTTATTTGTAGTAAGTCAAGTTGGAATGAGAAAAAGTGCCTAAGGAAATGAATTGGAGTTAGAAAACCATCAAAAGAGGATTTTTCATATAGTAATCGATTACTGTGAAGGGAATTAATCGATTACTAGGCCTCTGGTGAAAACACTTAAATGTTGCAGCATTAGTAATCAATTACCTCATGGAAGTAATCGATTACCTTGTGATTTTCATGAAGTAATCGATTACTTTAAAATGGATTAATCGATTACTTGCTCTCAGCTGATTATACTAGGAATGTTGCATCAAAGGTGGTAATCGATTACTTGGAGCCAGTAATCGATTACCCTTATAAAAATCTGGAAAAAAAAAATATATGTGTGGGGACCACTTAATCGTGGCTTCCCCATGGAGCCACCATTTCCTGCCACACAAATGTGCTTGATTGCCAAGAAAAGGGCAAAAGAAAGATAAACACACAACACACCACACACAACTATCTCTCTCTTCTTCATCAACTCTTCTTCTTCATCTTCGACCTCTCTCTCTCTCTCTCACTCACTCATTCTTAGGGCATCAACTTCATCACCAATCTTCCTTCATCTTCATCATCAATCAAGTGCATCACTCATCATCTCCATCATCATCATACAAGAACCATGAGTTAGAAGCTCTTCCTCTCTTCCCATAAGCTTCACGCCTTTCTCTCTCTCTCCTCTAGGGTTCTTGTTCTCCATCATCAACTTAGTCAAGAACTAAAGGCATCCACCATCTTCCTCATCAACTATCTTCCCTTTAAGTTTCAAGTAAGTTATTGAACTCAAAGAATCTTCTCTTTCTTTTCTCTATAAGTCGATCTCCCCCTTCTTTATCACACTTTGGTTTTCCAACAACAAATCATGAAAAGCTCACTCTTTTATGAACCCTAACAAGGAGCAAGCAAAGAATAAATAACCTTTCTTCTCACAACTCTCATAATAAGTCTATTCAGCAATATTGGGTGATAGCTTTCTTGAGGTGGAAAGCTTGGTGGAGAAAGTTCAAGGGTTTAAGCTTTTAAGCTAGGCCAAGTGGGAAATCTCTCTATTTCCTAGTATCGTGAGGTAAGGAGTGAGTGTTATCTTATCTTAGGGATGAGTTTCTAGTATGTATATAATACTGACTAAGAGTTAAGTGTTAGTTAGGACATGAAACCATAGGGTAGTGAACATGAGTAATTGTTAGAGAATGTAAATACAGGAATTTAATTAATTATGATGTGGTGCATCTGTGAATATTTATGTGAATATTTATGAATATGTGTATGTTTGAACTTAAGTGTATATTTGTGGAATTGTTTGTGATGATGATAAGTAGTTTAATGATGTTTTGATGGCAATATGATTAAATGAATAATTGATTATGGAAATAAGTGAATGAGATTAGTGTTGACAATGCTTGGAAAATGAATTGATCAAGAGTTAGGAAAAAGGGGAGTGATGGTTAGAGGGGGAATTATGAATGAATAAATGAAGGAAAACTTAATATATGCGAAGGTCATATTGACCCAGGGCGATAATAAACTTAATAATGCGAAGGTCATATTGACCCAGCGCGATAATAAACTTAATAATGCGAAGGTCGTATGTACCTAGCGCGATATGCGAAGGTCATATTGACCCAGCGCGATAATAAACTTAATAATGCGAAGGTCGTATGTACCCAGCGCGATATGCGAAGGTCATATTGACCCAGCGCGATAATAAACTTAATAATGCGAAGATCATATTGATCCAGCGCGATAATAAAACTTAATAATTGCGAAGGTCACAAAGACCCAGCGCGATCATTTATACTTAATAATGCGACGGTCATATCGACCCAGCGCGATCACTTATACTTAATAATGCGAGGTCGACACCGACCAGACGCGATAAAAGGCTACAACATAGGGGAATAGAGTAGACATATAGCTGGTAAATTAGAGAATAAGAATTTGTTGATTAGGGAAAAAAACTGAAGTAAAGAGACTATGGAACTGTTGGTATGGTTTGTGCTATTGTTTCTAGGTGTGAATGACTATATGAATTACTTGAACTATATGTGTTTGGCTTGGTCGGTTATTATGTCATATCAGAAACTGTTTTTCCTACTTTATGTGTAGTGCTCACCTCCTTGTTGGTTTTAGCCTCAAAATCTCGAGAGGGGGGGTGAATCGAGTTTTATTAATGTATTGTGAAATCCTTTAAAAATTAAAAATTGTTTTGAGATGGAGAGATTAGACGTTTGAGACGGATCACGAAAACGATAGATAAAAATAAATTGAGTAGCGCGAAAACGTAAATAGTTGAAATATGCGGAAAATAAAGAGATAGGGATAGAAAAGCTTGCACCAAGAAATTTTATACTGGTTCAGCCTTCCCGTCGAAAGGCCTAGTCCAGTCCCCAAGCGACTCGCTTGAGAGTTCTATAATCAGCAATAGAGCCGCACCCTATTACACCCAAGAGCACCCCGCACACTACTAGGAACCTCCGTTCGCTAAGGGCCTCAATATCACACAACAGGGTTCCTCGCCCTACGATGTATCACACGTCCACTAAGGGATTCTCTCCCTAACCACTAAGGTTTCAATACAACGAATATGATAGTGATTACAATAGAAAAGTGTGTTCTCAACAACACGGATACAACAATATGCTCTTATGATAATGAAGTGCTTTTTCTCTAAGAGTTAATCAGCCAATAAGGTTTTTGTTCTTCAAAAAGATATGAACGTGAAAACCAGAAGTTTAGAGAAGAAGAGAGAACGTGAGTTTTCAGAAAAGATGTCAGAGAATGATTGAGAATTCTTATCTGAATGTTGGAGTGAAGTTTTTATAAAAATAAAACATTTAGATTCAAAAAGCTTTAGAATTAGTAAAACAAAATCAAAACAAAATAAAATAAGATTTGAAATAAGTTTTTAAAATCAAAACTAAATCAAAACGATTTACAAAATAAAATAAAGATTTGATTCTTAAAACTAAAAAGGAAATAATTCAAATTTAAAATTATTTTCGAATTTTATAAAATAAATCAGAATCTTTTATATAAAAACAAATCAGGAAATAATCAAAATGATTCTGACACGTTTTTCAATAAAACTTGAAGTAATCGATTACTTTCTGAAGGTAATCGATTATTCCTTCAAAAATAGAAATTCTTAAATTCATTTGAAAAACAAGTAATCGATTAGACCAACAATGATTAATCGATTACATCACTCCTGTTCAATATGTGATGCAATTCATTTAATCGATTAACACTAATCAATTAATCGATTACTAAGCCTCTATTATGCATATGATGCAACATCATGTAATCGATTACTACAGAGCATGTAATCGATTACTAAGCCTCTGAAAAAGATATGATGCAACAATTATAATCGATTACTTGAGCCAGGTAATCGATTACTCCCATAAGAAAGTAATTGATTAGCAAAGTTCACTTAATCGATTACAAGGTCTCTAATTTTTCTATGATGCAACAAAGTTAATCGATTATCTTGAGCAGTTAATCGATTACTGCTTCTTGCATAGTAGAAATATACAGTTTTGTAACATCAAGTATTTTCACAAGGATTGAAAACAACTTTTCATGAAAAACACATTTTCTTCTCTCTTTTAAATGAAAAACTTATTGGCCTTTTTTTAAACTCGTAAAGAATAGAAACTTCATTACCTTACCAATGATCTAAGGGAAAAGGTTTCTAATCTATGTCTTGCTTGAATCTTCATTCTTGATCATGAAGGAAACTTGTGAGCTTGAACTTGAGTTGGTTTGTTATCATCAAAACATCAGCTTGATATATACTTGAAGTCCACAAGAGAGTTTGAAGCATGTCTTCCAACACTCCTTACCTTTTTTTTTCAGGTACTGAGCTGGAGCATACACCAGACTTGGTCAAGCAGGATTACTCTCCCTCACAGGGAGAGTAGGGTTATTATGGGATAGGTTAGGATGTTGGACCTAAGCCTCTGATATTTTTGATGTGTATGATTTGTGTAAATATCTTTTGGGTGAGGCTTAGAATGGTTTCTTTTGAAAAAGAAATATGTTGGAAATCATGTCTTTTGTACTTAGTATTTTTCCGCTGCTGCCTATGATACTTTTATATGGTGTTGTATTTGAGCCCTTTGGGCACTGATATGATATATATATGAAAAGAAGCCCTGCTGGCTGCTGAATGTATAATTGTGAATGTTTTCAACAGGTTAAATTTTGGAATCGATCGAAAAACAAAGGAAACTCCGTCCGTTTGACGGGAGATTTTTAATAATTAAAAAGAAATTTTATTTTCACATTTTCAATAATGGGAAATTAAGGGTAAAAATCCTAGGTGTTACATTGAGAGAGTAAAATTGTAATGTTATAGTATATTCTCTTAGAATTCAGAAAACTTACTACTTTCATTGGTATATGTAATTTGGTTAAGTATGCCATATAATAAGGACTAGAGGGGTAATAAAAATAGGCAAATGCTAACATGTGCCCTTAGTAACTTCTTTTTTTTTTGTTGCCCACCCGGTTCCTCAGGTACTATCTAGGTACATTCGGATCCGACCCGGGTCGCGTGCCTGGCTATGGCAGGTGAGTCTCCCAACATGAGTTTTCTTCATCCATAAGGAATCAAACTCGAAACCTTGCTTAAACGGGATCGAGCTGCTTACCACTCGTTCCAACCCATGTTGGTAAGTGCCCTTAGCAACTGAATGTAGATAAAAAGTATTGAAAAATGCATTTTTGAAATTCTCGAAAAAAGAATAAATTCTAACTTATAATTGTTTTTCCTCTTATATTAAAGGCACTTGTTAGGTAGACCAATAAAAATAAGAGTGAAGGCCCAATTTGGTCCCTCAAGTTTTCCGACTGGGACACTTTAGTCCCTCAAGAATTATAATTCACTTTTAGTCCCTAAGGAATTTAAAAAATTCCACTTTAGTCCATGCTTTCATTCCGTTCACTACTGTGACTGCTTCCAGAAGCACCAGGGACATTTACTGGGAGGCCATTAGCACCTGGGAATGAAATATTTCAGTTTATGCCAACAGTGACAGTAGTTAACGAATGAAAACAGGGACTAAAGTGGTATTTTTTAAATTCTTTAGGGACTATAATTCTCATTCTTGAGGGACTAAAGTGTCCCAGTCGAAAAACTTGATGGACAAAATTGGGTCTTCACTCTAAAAATAATAAGATTCATTTACCTCTTTTTTTTTATGAGTAAATGGGACAAAGCCCAAAACAAAAGCAAATGACATGCCTATATCAAAGAGAATACCAGCTAATAAAGACAAACTAATAATAGGCAGTATTACATCAAAGACGCTCATAGACATCACCAAGAGTGACCGTGCTTAGCTATACAATCAGCAACAACAGTCGCTTCTTGTAAACATGAGTCCAGATCACAACTCCATTTTGAGTGAGACGTTTAATCTATCTAACTAAAGGAGCACATTCATGAGTAGGTACACATCCCTCTTGGAGGAAGCGAATAGCCACCAAAGAGTCAGACTCCATCACCACTCTACGCAAACCTCTCCCATAAGCTAGGCGTAAACCATGAAGAATAGCCCATAATTCCGCATCAATGATAGAACAGTTACCCAACTGGCAAGAGAAGGCTGAAACAAAGGAGCCAATGTGGTCTCTCATAATTCCCCCACAGGCCGCTGACTCTGGCGCTTGGAAGAAAGATCCATCAGTATTAAGCTTCACCCATCCTTCCTCAGGACGCTTCCAGGAAATACTGAACACACGGTTTTGAATTGAACTAAGAGTCACGGGATCAGAAGTTCGTAAGGCTCTACAAATCTCCTTGCTACGCATTCGAAACATCTTCACTGAACCAAGTAATGACACATATTCATTTTCAAAAACTAGTTTATTTCTGCAATACCAAAAGTGCTCCAAGGCCAGTGCAAACAAGATAGGCCAATCATGCTTACTAATAAGAGTCCCAATGCTTGTAACCAAGTTGTTGTGAAACCATTGTTTGAAATCCCCTTGCATGAAGCGTGATAAATCTGATGTAGGGATAAAATGCCAACACACCATGATCGCATACGGGCAGTCACACAACAGACGAAACAAATCTTCATCTCCTTCTTGACATGCTGGACACGTTCCATCAAGAGTAAGGTGCCTCCTTCTTCTCGCATCATTCGTGAGCAAGCACTGCCACGCCACTTTCCATAAGAACAGCCTAATAACTTTAAAAATCTAATCCTCATCGTCATTGAGACTACTTGTAACAAAGGAATATGTAGTCACAATAGAAAACCATCCCGCATTATTTAATTTCCATGCTACCTAATCATGGGAATAATGAGGAGAGGGTGGAGTCATAGAGATAATTCTATTATAAATATTAAAGGGAATAACATTTTGAATTTTAGAAAACATCCAATGACCATTAGTAGTAGCAAATTTGCTCAGATTGTCATGAATATCATCAGAGTCACCATCATGAAGCGGCTGAATGACATGTTCTTTAGGAAGACCCATTTTTGGAACCCAATCATTCTCCCAAAACATAATTTGATTTCCATCACCATAGGGTGAATTTCACTCCGGTCCCGAAGTATATCCCGAATCCGAGGGTCCCCTCGGAATGTGAAAGTGAGGAGGAAGAGGAAGATCCGATGGAGGATCCTAGCAATGGTGATGATGAGGTGGTGGAGAATACAATGGGTAATCGATGGAGGGATGACTAAGGCATATGAGAGGGGATCAGGTCGGGCAAGTATGGTTGGTACTATATATATATATATATAGTATGTTAATGATTTTGATATTTTGTAAATAAATAATTATATATTAGTATTAGTATGTAGTAATTATCCAACTGGTGTTTGGGGGAATTATGGTGATTCCTCTCTAACAAACTTATGTAAATTATTAAGTAGCTTTGTAAATATTTTTGGAAATATTATAAATTAATTTGGTGTGCTCTCAATTTTATATATATTTTTAAAAAATTATCTTTAAATTGGTAGTTTAATTTGGGGCATTACAACGGTAGATAAAGTGGTGGTTGTGTTGTCTCCTAGCCTGCGTTTGATGGCGGGGCAAATGAGAATGTGAAAGAAATGAGAGTGGATGAGCAACATGGACAATATTAGATTGAGCTCTTGAGGACACACATTAGATGGCTGAAAGGATAAGAAGCATAGTTAGCATTTTTTTATTCTTTATTTTTTATTTTTTAAAAATATTTTCTGCAATTGCTTATTTCGTCGTGTAAAATCTTTGGATTCTAAGGCAATGGTGTTTTTTGTTGCAATTAATTGGCCAAAAATTTATCAACCAATCTAGTGGTGTCGCGACCATTTTTTTTCAACACCACCAACATGTTATTGCAATAAAATAATGTCATTGCAAAAACTCTTTTTTCTCGTTGCAATACATGGATCTTCTTATAATGATCACAACTCAAATTTCCTTAATCATCTGACTAACTAAAAGTAATTTATGTGCAAGGGACGACATAGATAATTTGTCAAATAAAGTAATGGAAGGAGAAAGTTGTACGAATAATCTTGCCCTACCAGAAAAATAACACCATTAGCATTTGCAACACAATGAAGGCGTCGTGTTTCAATTCAAAACACATACAATAAATACATCTAGTGTAAAATACTTGTAGTGTTTTATTAGTATTTCTCATATATTTTTATATAGAGAGAATTATATTCTCCTAGTATAAGAGGGAGTGGTATTGTTTTTAACAGCAAACAAAATAAGAATTTCATTAAAGAAAAGGACACCCAAGCATCATCGTACACAACAAAGGCCCCACCTTCTATGAAGGGTTTGCCTAAGGGTACCCAATCATATGCTCAAAAATGTCCAAACACCAAACTTACAAAAGATAACTTCACAAACAAGTGAAGAGAATCATACAATTCAAACTCCTTGGAACTTCCTACCAACACATCCAAAAAAACTTGATTGCTAGCACCAAAACCCCACACTAGGAACCCGACCTCCTTAAAAACCTTGCAAGAAAAAAACCCAAAGGGTAAAAATTCAAGACAAGGGAAAAAGAGCATAGCAATTCCAAGAAAGGAACACCAACCCCACCACAGCTACATTGGATAAGAGCACAGGAAGTATTCAACACCAAAACAAAAGCAGAAAAAACAACAAAAATTAATAGGCTAAAGTAGGACACATGCGCCAGTTGGAATAAGATATATCCGTCTCCCCAAGAACATTTATCCAATGCCAAGATTTAATCTTAATTTCTTCAACCAAGTCAACTATATTAACTTCCTCCCCGCGAAATACTTTTCTGTTCCGCATAAGCCATAATAACCATACTGTTGCAAACCAAACCACCGTTGCCTTTGATTTTTCTTTCTTTCCCTTCCAATTTTCCAAAAACCTCATAAATGATTCACTAACATAGACACCTGCAGGAACTTGTAATTGAACTTGTAACCATACGAGAATTTCATTCCACATCTGCACTGTGACATCACATTACAAAAGATAAAAAGGTATGATGCATCCTCCACTCCTTGTTCGCAAAAAACACAATTTAGTGGAATTGCAACCCCCTCTTCCGCAAATTTTGTTTTGTAGGGATCCTATTCCGAAATAGCTGCCACATGAAAGTCTGGATTTTTGAAGGCACCTTAATTTTCCATACCGTTTGCAGAACACATAATTGCTCCAAAGCTTCACCTGAACCAAAAGCAAACAATTTCTCCAATAAAAACAAATAGGTAGACTCAACCGAAAAAAATGCCACCATTTCCTAAACCCCAACAAAAGTCACCTTCCTGATCTACTTGTAGTTGTACATCTTTTAACATGTCAGTGAGATAACCAAATTGAGAAATCTCCCAATCATATAATCTTCTTCTCTACAAAAATTTCCATTTGTTTTGTTGATCTTCTCCTGAATACATATCTTTTACCGTAAATTCTTTAGTATCCGAAACCAAATCAAGAGTTGGAAAACCAACTCTTTAAAAGCTTGACAGCCAAGCCCAGCATCATCTCAAAATTTTAAAGAGTTTCCACTCCTCAAAATTTTAGAAACACTAGCATCAAACCACTCTCCCCCTACAGCATCACCCAGCCTAAGATTGCATACCTCCCTCCACCAATATGAGCCCACCGACCTACCCACCAAACCTCCTCATTTAAAAGGGTCAAACTCCCCATATTTACTGTACACAATTTTTTCCCATAAACCCCCTCCCTTTTAATCAACCTCCAACGCCATTTACTCAACAAAGCTTTATTAAAAACTAATAGATTTTTAACTCCCAGACCACCTTTCTCCTTACTTTGACACACTGTATCCCATCTAACGCAAGCAATTTTTTTCTTTTGTCACTCCCTCCCCACAAAAATTTCTTTGAATACTAACTGTGAATTCAATGCTCCTAATTAGGTGGATTATGTTTTGATGATGACAAAATAATTAACAAATCATGCCTTGAAGATATTGCAACATCAACATCAACAAGAAGTCAAGAAAAGAAGACAAGTGTCCAATCATTCTCAATCAAATATTAATTGTAAATTTCTAATTTATGTTGAGAGTGGTTGAGAGTGGGTAGAAATAGTTAGTCTCTTCTAGGAATAAATTTTTATATGTTTATTAAGTTGAGATTGACCAAAAATTAATACTTGAGAGGAAAAATAAAATTGAAAAATAATTTTTCCCATATCTGATCAAAATACTCGAGTATTTTGATAAAGACTCGAGTATATACTCGAGTATTTATAGAAAAACTCGAGTATTTGTGCCAGGTCAGCAATTATGACCGTTAGTCTTGTTCGTGCACCAATTCACTCGTGACCGACCAAAAAGACTCGAGTATTTACCAAAAGACTCGAGTATTTTTGTCCAGTCAGCAAAAATGAACGTTGGAGAGACTCAAAAACTCAATTGAGGGCATTTGAGTCTCATCCAACCCCAAGAGAGAATTCAGAACCTTATTGTAAAATTTCTCTTTGAATTTGTGCAAGAACAAACAAGACAACAACACATCATTGATTCAAGCTTTCTTAATTTCCTCTTCTCAAGTGTTAATTCCCAAAAAGCTCAACTTCTCACTCATATTGTCATTTTATTCCAAGTTGAGTTTTTAGGCCTCAATTCTTACATTGAGCTGTGCTTATTTGTGCTAATCCATTGTGAGATTAGTAATACACATACAAAAAGCTTGATTATTCAAAGTCTTGGATTGTTCCCAAGCAAACCCTAAGTGGCTTAGGGTGTTGGAAGTCTTGAGAGGTTCTCAAGCACAAGACTAGGAAGTTCCTAGCCCGGTGGAGTTTCTTGAAGGGAGTTCAAGGAAGCTTTGTGAAGAGTTCTTCAATCACCGGAATCAAATTGGGGTAGAAATCAAGAGTTTGGTACACTCTTGAAAGGGTTAGGTTGAGTGAGGCCATTCTCAAGCAATCCTTTGTAATTTCTAACAATTTGATTATTAGTAGAAACTCCTAAGTGATTAGGAGGACTGGATGTAGCTCATTGTTGGAGTGAACCAGGATAAAATTGCTTGAGTGTTGGTTTATTGCTTTTAATCTACTTTCTAGCTCAATAGACTTAAGTCATTTCAATCAATTAGGATTTATACAATTAGGTAGCAAGTTCAAGGAATCTTTGTGTTTAAAAGTTATTTAGATTGCTTGCTATTCTGTTGGATAAGTTCCTGTTTATTATTGAATTGATTTGAGTTAAATTGCTGAATTTTCGTTTCTGGTTTTTCTGCTATCTGATAGGAAAAACTCGAGTATTTCATAAAAGACTTGAGTTGTTCATCACTGAAAAACTCGAGTATTTCACAAAAGACTCGAGTCTTTTGTGTCTGATTCCAGAAAATTCAGTCTTAGCTCCATTCTTCAATTATCAATCGAAATATTTGGTATTAGTGCTTCAAAATACTATTCACCCCCCCTCTAGTATTTGCTTAGCCCGCTTGTTGGTTTCCAACAAGTGGTATCAGAGCTCGGTCGAAAGATCGAGTGTAACAACTTTTTCGAAAAAGATCCTTTTGGAAACTAAATGGGCTCTAGCAATAACTTTGGTGGAGAAGGAGCTTCAATAAACCGTCCTCCACTATTTAATGGTGAAGGATATGTTTATTGGAAAACTCGCATGAAAGTTTTTATTGAAGCAATTGATATGGATATTTGGGATGCAATTGAAAATGGTCCTTTCATTCCCAAAAAGAAAATAAATGATGAAATTGTTGAAATTCCAAGGAGTAGTTGGAATGATGATGAAAAGAGAAAAGTTTCATTTGATTTAAAAGCTAAAAACATCATCTTTTCGGCTTTATCCCATGATGAATTTTATAGAGTTTCCCAATGTAAATCGGCAAAAGAAATGTGGGATACTTTGCAAGTCACACATGAGGGAACAAGTGAGGTTAGAGATGCAAGATTGAATTCTCTAACTCACGAATATGAATTGTTCCACATGTTGCCAAATGAATCCATTAGTGACTTGCAAAAGCGATTCTCTCACATTGTTAATCATTTGATTTCCTTGGGAAAAGTATTTCGCAATGGTGAAACTACTAACAAAATTCTAAGATGTCTTGATAGGAGTTGGCAACCCAAGGTAACCGCCATCAAGGAATCAAGAGACATAAATAGCATGGACTTAGCCACTTTGTTTGGCAAACTCCAAGAGCATGAGATGGAACTTACAAGACTTGGGATGCATGAGGAATCAGACAAAAAGAAAAAGAGCATAGCACTCAAAGCTTCAACCAAAGCTACAAAAGAAGTTGAAGAATGCTCTACAAGTGGAGATTCCGATGGTGAATCAAATCAAGAAGAATTTGGGATGTTTGTGAAAAGATTCAACAAATTTTTCAAAGGGAAGAAAGGTGGATCTTCATCCAATTTCAAGAGAACCAAAGACTCCAAACAAAGAGAAAAGAGTACCAACGATGGAGTTAAGTGTCATGAATGTGGTGGGGTTGGTCACATAAGAGTGGAATGTGCCACATTCTTGAAGAAGAATGACAAGAAGACCCAAGATACCAAAGGGAAGCGTGCATACATTGTTTGGGATGCACCGGAGAAGAGCAATGAATCATCTTCAAGTAGCTCCGGTGATGAAAATGCAAACCTTTGTCTCATGGCCAAGAACAATCATGAGTCCTCATCAAGAGCTAATCATGGCATGAGTGAAAGTGATGATGAGGTAACCTCTAGCTCTTCTTGTTCATCTTCAAACTCCATTTCATATGATGATTTGCAAGAAGCTTACAATGAAATGTTAATTCAATTTAAAAGGCTTGCTAAAATTAATAAGGAAAAAGGAAAGAAAATTTTGGAGTTTCAACATGAAATTGATGAATTGCAAAAATCTATAAATGAGTTGAAACTTCAAAATGAATCCTTGGAACTTATTAATTCTAGTCATCAAAGTGATTGTGCAAATCATGAGGAAATTATCACTTCATGTGAGAGATGTGATGAACTTGAAAAAGAAGTGAAAGAGTTGAAAAACAAACTCACAATCTCACATAGTGATAGAAACCTCAACCGGTTGTTGAACTCTCAAAGACATAATCACAACAAAACCGGTTTAGGATATGTTCATAAAAAGGACAAAAAGTACAAGGTGGTTGGAACATTTTCTAAGAAAAACTCATCAAAGAGACCAACTTGTACTTATTGTGGAAAAGTTGGACATATCAACATTGAGTGCCATATTAAGAAGTTTGAAATGAATAAGGGCACTTATATGTGGATTAAGAAGGGAGAAAGTCCCAACACTAACCCTAAGGGACCCAACATTGTTTGGGTACCCAAAGTGAACAAGTGATTTCATATTGTAGGTGTGCCTTCGAACGGGAAAACAATTGTGGTATCTTGATAGTGGATGTTCGAAGCACATGACGGGAGATAAGCGGCACTTCATTGAGCTTACTCCAAAGGAAAAGGGTTATGTCACTTATGGGGACAACAACAAAGGCAAAATCCTTGGTATTGGTAAAATCGGAAACTCTTCAAACTTGATTATTGATAATGTGCTCTATGTTAAAGGATTAGAACATAATCTCTTGAGCATAAGCCAATTATGTGATATTGGCAATCATGTAGTTTTTACCTCTACCCATTGCCTCATTAAAAGTGACAAAGATGAATCAATCAAATTTGTTGGTAGAAGGTCAAATAATACTTACTTAGTTGATTTGAACAAAGTCACTTCTTTGGTCTCTACTTGTTTAGTGAGCAAAGAAAATGACACTTGGTTATGGCATCGTAGGACCGCTCATATAAATGTAAACCAATTGAAGAAAATTCAATCTAAAGATCTAGTAGTTGGTTTACCAAAGCTAAATTTTTCTATTGAAGGTGTTTGTTCCCCTTGCAAGAAATGTAAACAAACTAAAAACACCTTTGGATCAAAAATGGTTATGTCCACATCAAGGCCATTAGAAATGCTTCATATGGACTTGTTTGGACCATCACAAATAAAAAGCTTTGGTGGCAACTATTATGCATTGGTGATTGTTGATGACTTCTCTAGGTTTACTTGGACTTTATTTTTAACTACTAAGAGTGAGACCTACAAATCTTTTAAACATCATGTCAAACTTTTGCAAAACCAAGTAAATCAAAAAGTAATTATTATTCGAACCGATCATGGTGGTGAATTCGAAAACCACAAATTTGATAGATTTTGTGCTAAAAATGGTATTGAGCATCAATTCTCCGCACCAAGGACTCCAGAACAAAACGGAGTGGTAGAGCGGAAAAATAGGGTGCTAGAGGAACTTGCTAGAACCATGTTAAATGATTCTCAAGTACCTCAATATTTTTGGGCCGATGCCGTCAATACGGCTTGTTATGTTTTAAATCGTATTTTGATAAGGCCCTTTTTGGATAAAACCCCCTATGAACTTTACAAGGGAAGAAAGCCAAATATATCTCATTTTCATGTCTTCGGATGCCAAGTTTTTGTTTTAAATAATGGAAAAGAACACATTGGCAAGTTTGATTCCAAATCCGATGAAGGCATATTTTTAGGCTATTCTTCTCATAGTAAAGCTTATAGAATTTTCAATAAAAGAACTTTAACTATTGAGGAATCAATTCATGTGGTTTTTAATGAGTCTTCAAAAGAAGATAGTGTTTTATGTGATGCTAGTGAAGATGGCATTGTCTTTTCAAAAGAAGAAAAAGAGAGAGAGAATTCAAAAGTTGATGAAGGAGAAGTAAGGGAAGAACTTCCTCCAACTTGGAAATCGGTCAAGGCTCATCCTATAGACAAAGTCATAGGAGATATGTCAAAGGGAGTACTTACTCGTAGGTCTATTCAAAACATTTGCCACTATGTCTCATTTGTTTCTCAAATTGAACCCGATTCAATTAAAAAGGCCATTGAGGATGATCATTGGGTTCTTGCTATGCAAGAAGAATTAAACCAATTTGAAAGAAATGAAGTTTCGGATCTAGTCCCTAAACCCGATGATCATACCATAATTGGTACTAAATGGATTTATAGAAACAAACTTGATGAATCCGGGTTGATTATAAGAAACAAAGCTAGACTAGTAGCTCAAGGGTACAACCAAGAGGAAGGTATCGATTATGATGAGACCTTTGCTCCGGTTGCACGTCTTGAAGCAATCCGAATTTTACTTGCTTATGCTTCAATCATGAAATTCACTTTATATCAAATGGATGTTAAAAGTGCTTTCTTGAATGGGTTTATAAATGAAGAAGTGTATGTCAAACAACCCCCCGGTTTTGAAAATAGTGAATTTCCAAACCATGTTTATAAATTGAAAAAGGCACTCTATGGATTGAAACAAGCTCCTAGAGCTTGGTATGATCGATTGAGTTCCTTTCTATTAGAAAACAAGTTTCAAAGAGGGAAGGTTGATAATACACTATTTATTTATAAAACCAAGGATGACATTTTGTTAGTACAAATCTATGTTGATGATATCATTTTCGGTGCTACTAACGTGTCTCTTTGTAGAAAGTTTTCAAATTTGATGAAAAAGGAATTTGAAATGTCAATGATGGGAGAACTCAAGTTCTTCCTAGGCTTACAAATAAAGCAAGTCAAGGAGGGGATATTTGTGCATCAAGGGAAATATTGCAAAGAGCTCCTTGAGAAATTCGGATTGGACAAGTGCAAGGAAGCCTACACTCCAATGAGCACATCATGCTACCTAGACAAGGATGAACAAGGTACACCGGTTGATGTTAGTAAGTATAGGGGTATGATAGGTAGTCTCCTATATCTCACTGCATCTAGACCGGATATTATGTTTAGTGTATGCATGTGTGCTAGATTTCAAGCTAATCCTAAAGAATCTCACCTATCCGCAGTTAAACATATATTTAAGTATCTAAAAGGAACAATTAACACTGGTTTATGGTATCCTGCTGATGCCAATCTTTGTTTAGTTGGTTACTCGGATTCCGACTTCGCCGGATGCAAGCTTGATCGCAAAAGCACCAGTGGTACTTGCCATTTCTTGGGAAGTTCATTGGTGTCATGGTTTTCTAAAAAGCAAGCTTGTGTCGCTCTTTCTACCGCCGAAGCGGAATATATCGCAGCCGGTAGTTGTTGTGCTCAACTGTTATGGATGAAACAACAATTATCGGATTTTGGTTTGAAACTTGAAAATATTCCGATTAGATGCGATAACACGAGTGCAATCAATTTGACTAAGAATCCGGTGTATCACTCAAGAACTAAACACATTGAAATAAGACATCATTTTTTAAGAGATCATGTACAAAAGGGTGATTGCACAATTGAATTTGTTAGTACCACAAATCAATTAGCCGACATTTTTACAAAACCTCTACCAAGGGACACCTTTTATCATATTAGGAGAGAACTTGGTATTTTAGATGAAGCTAATATAGGCTAATTGCATTGTGTGTCATTTTTGGAAAATCACCATATTAGTCTTACTCTAATGTGTTATTGATTCTTAGTTAAATTATCCTTGATGATATTTGAAATTGTATATGTTAATTGTGTGTGATTATGTACTGTATTCCAAGTTGGTAGTGAAGCATTTGTGTTTGATTTGTGTTTGGTCTTTTAAAACTGAGTTTTTACTTTCTGTTCTGTCAAAATACTCGAGTTTTTCCAAAAACACTCGAGTCTTTATTAAAATACTCGAGTGTTTTGTAAAACACTCGAGTCTTTCGAAACCCCCAATTTTTTGAACTTTCAGACCAAACTCGAGTATTTTCCAAAAACTCGAGTGTTTTGCGTTTTCCTGAAAATTGAACTTTCTGACCAAAGTCGAGTTTTTCAATTTTTACTCGAGTTTTCTGGGGAAATCTGGGCTGAGTCACGATCGACTCGAGTATATTTTCAAAAACTCGAGTATATTCTAAATAACAACTCGAGTATTTTGCGACCCTCTTCTCTCCCGGTTTTCTCATATCTCTCTCCTCAAAACTCAGATTTTCCTCAAAGTTTTGTCAAATCTTACTAGTTTTTCATCCTCTAAACTCTTCTCTCGGTTTTATTCTCCTCCAGATGCTCCAGCTCCTTCGATGTTTTGATGATGTTGACCTTTGGATTTTATCTTAGTTTTCATTCTGTTTTTATCATGTTGGTCTTTGTTACATTTTCTGTACTTTGAGAACTTGGTGTTTTGAGACTTTGGGTTTATTATTGCACCTTTGATTTGGACCTTTTATGATGTTTTTATGTTAATGAATTTGGTCTTCATTATGATGTTTGTGCAAAGCTTCAGGGGGAGCTCTTTATCGTTATTATATCTCCGTTTTATTTGCATAAGTTGGTTATGGGGTTTTCCGATTATGCACCTCTCCTCCCTTGATCTTTTTCTAAATTGTTACATCTTTTTGGCGTATGACAAAAAGGGGGAGAGATATTACACTTGTCTTGTCTTGATATTGTTGCACCTAAAATCTCTAATTATGGTATATACTCTGATAATTGTTAAATTCTCTAATACCATAGGCTTGGTGCTAAAATTAAATTGTCATAACATCTTGCTCAAGCTGAATTTTTAGATAGGTGAAAAGTATCATATAGTGAGGGGGAGTTGCATCTTCAAGTGGATTCAAGCTCAACAAATGGTACAAGTGTTAATTATTTTGTAATCACCAAAAAGGGGGAGATTGTGAATTCAATGCTCCTAATTAGGTGGATTATGTTTTGATGATGACAAAATAATTAACAAATCATGCCTTGAAGATATTGCAACATCAACATCAACAAGAAGTCAAGAAAAGAAGACAAGTGTCCAATCATTCTCAATCAAATATTAATTGTAAATTTCTAATTTATGTTGAGAGTGGTTGAGAGTGGGTAGAAATAGTTAGTCTCTTCTAGGAATAAATTTTTATATGTTTATTAAGTTGAGATTGACCAAAAATTAATACTTGAGAGGAAAAATAAAATTGAAAAATAATTTTTCCCATATCTGATCAAAATACTCGAGTATTTTGATAAAGACTCGAGTATATACTCGAGTATTTATAGAAAAACTCGAGTATTTGTGCCAGGTCAGCAATTATGACCGTTAGTCTTGTTCGTGCACCAATTCGCTCGTGACCGACCAAAAAGACTCGAGTATTTTTGTCCAGTCAGCAAAAATGAACGTTGGAGAGACTCAAAAACTCAATTGAGGGCATTTGAGTCTCATCCAACCCCAAGAGAGAATTCAGAACCTTATTGTAAAATTTCTCTTTGAATTTGTGCAAGAACAAACAAGACAACAACACATCATTGATTCAAGCTTTCTTAATTTCCTCTTCTCAAGTGTTAATTCCCAAAAAGCTCAACTTCTCACTCATATTGTCATTTTATTCCAAGTTGAGTTTTTAGGCCTCAATTCTTACATTGAGCTGTGCTTATTTGTGCTAATCCATTGTGAGATTAGTAATACACATACAAAAAGCTTGATTATTCAAAGTCTTGGATTGTTCCCAAGCAAACCCTAAGTGGCTTAGGGTGTTGGAAGTCTTGAGAGGTTCTCAAGTACAAGACTAGGAAGTTCCTAGCCCGGTGGAGTTTCTTGAAGGGAGTTCAAGGAAGCTTTGTGAAGAGTTCTTCAATCACCGGAATCAAATTGGGGTAGAAATCAAGAGTTTGGTACACTCTTGAAAGGGTTAGGTTGAGTGAGGCCATTCTCAAGCAATCCTTTGTAATTTCTAACAATTTGATTATTAGTAGAAACTCCTAAGTGATTAGGAGGACTGGATGTAGCTCATTGTTGGAGTGAACCAGGATAAAATTGCTTGAGTGTTGGTTTATTGCTTTTAATCTAATTTCTAGCTCAATAGACTTAAGTCATTTCAATCAATTAGGATTTATACAATTAGGTAGCAAGTTCAAGGAATCTTTGTGTTTAAAAGTTATTTAGATTGCTTGCTATTCTGTTGGATAAGTTCCTGTTTATTATTGAATTGATTTGAGTTAAATTGCTGAATTTTCGTTTCTGGTTTTTCTGCTATCTGATAGGAAAAACTCGAGTATTTCAGAAAAGACTCGAGTTGTTCATCACTGAAAAACTCGAGTATTTCACAAAAGACTCGAGTCTTTTGTGTCTGATTCCAGAAAATTCAGTCTTAGCTCCATTCTTCAATTATCAATCGAAATATTTGGTATTAGTGCTTCAAAATACTATTCACCCCCCTCTAGTATTTTCTTAGCCCGCTTGTTGGTTTCCAACACTAACAAGGATATCATTTACTTTTTTTGGAAGAGAAAAAAAGACAGATAGTAAACAGGTAGACTCGACAAAACAGAATTTATCAAAGTAATTCTAGCCCCTAAAAAGATAAATTTTTTCCTTTCCAAGAGGACAACCTGTTCTGAAAAGCAAGGATAACCTTATACCAGCAAGACAAACTTCTAGCATTTGCGGCAATAGGGATTCCCAGATAAGAAAAGGGGAACTGACCTATTTTACAATGAAGTAAAGATGAAGCAACCTCCAAAATTTCTCTGTCAACATTAACTCCAAAGATATTACTTTTGTGAAAATTGATCTTCAACCTTGATGCAAGCTCAAAACATCTCAGTACAACTTTAATAAAAAAAAAGTTCTCATGAGAAGCTTCCCCAATTAGAATTGTATCATCTGCATATTGTAAAATAGAGACCGGGACACCAGCTCTACCTACTTCATATGGTTTGAAAATATTTTTCTCCACTGCAACCCTCATCATTCCAGCCAATCCTTCCACCACTGGTAAAAACAAAAAAGGGGCAAGGGGATCACCCTGCTTCAAACCCTTCTTAATCAGAATTTCTTCCGTAGGGCAACCATTCACCAAAACTGACATATTCCCTGCAAAAATGCATGCACGCATCCACACCAACCACTTCTCTTACAGCCCCACTCTCAACATCATATATTCTAACAAAGACCAACTGACAGAGTCATACGCCTTTTCAAAATCTATCTTAAAAATAAAGCATGATTTTTTCCTCCGTTTTGCATCATCAATCACTTCATTTAATACAACTACACTGTCCAGAATTTGTTTGGAAGGAAAGCAGATTGAGTTATGGAAATTACCTCATGCAACACCCCTTTCAATCTGTTTGCCAAGGTTTTGGAAATAATTTTATACAGTCCTCCTAACAAAGAAATCGGTCGAAAATCTCCAAAAGATTGAGGAGATCTCACCTTAGGAATCAGTGCAATGAAATATGACATTAGTACTTTAGGAAGTTTTGCTGCATCAAAAAATTCAGATACCATATCCCAAACATCCCTCTTAATAGAGTTCCAACATTTTTTAATGAAATTGAAGTTAAAACCATTTGGACCCGGCGCTTTATTTCCAGCACTATCATTAACAACCTCTTCAATTTCTTCCATTGTTACCGGTGCTAACATATTGCATAAAGCAGTACCACTGAAGACAGCAAAGGGCACTCCATCCAACCTTGGCCTTGAAACATCTTGTTCTGCAACCTTTCCTTTGAAGTAACTAGTGACTTCATCTCTAATACCATGCACAGAATCCATCCATTGAGATCCCACCCGAAGCATCTTCAATTCATTAACCCGCGTTCTATGATTAATGCAAACATGAAAGAATTTAGTATTAGCATCACCTTCTTTCAGCCATTGAATTCTAGATCTTTGCAGTAAACTACTCTCCTTGAAAGACGCTAATTTCCATAATTCTGTCTGCTTCTTTCTTCTGCTTTCTATTTCATCTTCTTCCAAACCTCTTCCTTCTGCCAAGACCTCCAGTTGCCCAATTTCTGATTTCAACAATTTAATTTCAGCATCCATGTTACCATACACCTCCTTGCTCCATTTCTTAATAGCTTCCTTCAGAATTTTCAACTTCTTATGAACTCTAAAAGCCCCCAGCCTTGAACATTAGCTTCATTCCAGCAAGAATCAACCAGCGGCAAAAAAGAAGGGTCCCTCAGCCAAAAATTATTAAATCTAAATGGCTTAGGACCCCAATCTCGAACTTCGCCACTTTTCAGGACAATTGTACAATGATCTGAGAAATCTCTGGGTAGCACCCATTCAACCGGATTGTGAAAAAACTCTACCCATTTATCTGATACAAAGAACCTGTCAAGCCTGCTCATTGATTTACAATTCCCACTCATCCATGAGAATTTCCTTCCAATTGATTGAACTTCCTCCACCTCCAAACTATCTATAAATAAATTAAACTCAACTATTTCTGATACACACCCCTCCTCACCCGAAGCACTTCTTCTTTCTCCTTGTTTTCTAACTGCATTAAAATCCCCAAACACACACCACCTATCACCACCCAAATTGTTCTTGACATCACACAACTCCTTCCATAGAAATTTCTTTTTATCTAAATCACAAGAACTATAAACATTGACAAGATAAAATAAAACATCATTTGAATCCACAAGACACACACCCAGGAAACCATGACCACCAAACTCAAAATTCAGTTTCCACATTTCTGTATTCCATAAACTAATCGACCCTCCAGATCTACCATTAGAAGCTTGATATACCCAGTCACAATTGACCCCTCCCCATAATGAATAACATAAATTACTGCTTACCTCAGTCAACTTTGATTCTTGCACTCCCAAAAAATCAATCTTCTCATCTCTTATCAACTCCCTCAGCTTCCTCTTCTTCAACCTCCCCCCAAGTCCTCTTCTCTCCTTATATTTAGAGATATGTTGTAATATTTTCACACTTAGTGAAAACTTTCTATACTTGCTTCGTGATTTTCTCCCGAAAGGATTTCCACATAAAATATTTGTGTCAGTTCTTAATTTTTCCTCAACTCTATTTTAGCTGTGTGATATTGTTTTACATAATTCTGAACGACACAAATAAATAATTTGTCAAATAAACTAATGGAAGGAGAAAGTTGTACAAATCTTGCCCTTAATACCAGAAAAATAACACCATTAGCATTTGCAACGCAATGAAAGTGTGGTGTAAAGGTTTCTATAAAATCATTTACATCAAATGTCATATGGTTTAATTTGTGGCTTCAGGGCCAAAGAGCCAAGTATCACGAGTACCATCATGTGAAGTATTGACTAGAGCTTAGCATAAATTAGAACCTGTACCACCTGCCTTGTCAACTCGATCACCAAAATAGGTAGGATTAATTAATAGAAAAAGATGGAGGAAAATCTCCATTAATAATACATCCCCATTTTCCTTTCTCATCAAAGATGTCCATCTCGATGACTTTGGCCCAATGCATAGTTAAACCCTTCTAACTTGATGCCGATCGAGGTCAAAGATGCTTCTGCAGCATCGAAGTCAGGTATGTTAGTTTCTTAGCATCCATGGTTAGGTTAATGCTTCAATCATAATGGAAGTGGTGATGTATAAGGTGCGGTTTTGTTTGTCAATGGTAGGTGGGGCAGAAGGACGGGATGTCGGGGTTAAAAACTTAAAATAAAGGGTAGGAGAAAACCAGATTGAACTTATTCTGATCCCATCTTGTTTTTTGAACTGGCCCTAATCCCATGTTAATAATAAAGAAATGGAGCAGTAATAAAATAAACTAAAATTGTGTATCTGGTAACCATACAAATATTTATTACTATATAAGTATATAGTAAGATTAGTAAAAAAATTATTATCTTCGTCCTTAAATATAAGATTTTTTTGACATTTTTATTTTGTCCTTATTTACAAGATCCTATATCAATTTTCAATGATCATTCATTACTTTTTTTCCACAAACACTCATATTTATTTAACACTTTTTAGATTCTCAATAATATTAATAGGGGTAATTTTGAAAATACATATCAAAAGTTCATATTTTCAATACAATTAACTAAATTAATCAACTTTCTTAATGGACATGACATCTTCAAATGGTCCTATATATAGGAACGAGGGGAGTATAATAATAAATAATAGTCACAAAAATAGAATAATTAGTATATTATAGAATTATTCTAAATAATTCTATAATATACTAATTATTTCCATAAAAATATTAGACTAGTCAAATAATCCCCCGTTCGAAAAGAATCACATAATCGTATTTTTACGGGATAGGCTGCTCCCTCCAACACAACCCTGGGTAGTCACATGATAGACCTGCTCATGCCAGATTGCCAGCATTAATAGTGTTTTATAACAAGGATTTTTAAAATAAAGGTCCAATTTATATTAGGTAAGTAATGTGTTTCGAAATATAATACATTTTTGACAATTTTATTTTGTTATTATGTAATCCCTATGATCTCGTTTATAAAAAAAGAGACACTCCACTAATATAAGCAAAATTTAACTAATTTTATATTCTCAATACAATCATTCCTAAAATATCCTCATAATATGGTTGAGTCATTTAATTTTTGTTTCATTCCCAATGTAAATTTACTAAAGTAGTTTATTTTTTTTTATGAATTTGAGAAAATTAAATACATTCAACTAACTTTCTTAATAAGTGTGAAGTTAATTATTTTTGCTTAAAAATGAGACCGAAGAGAGTACAAGATTGTATACAAATTTTACTTATTTTCACAAATATATCTATTGATTTAATACTTTTTAGATCCTGTATATAAGATTATAAGACCATTTTGGGGTTTTTCACTCCCACCAAGAAAAGTGATTAAATTTGTTAGTGTTATTGGAAATGTGAAAAATTAATATGCATTTTGCAAAATCACCCCTATAATTATTATTGGAATCCTAAAAAGTGTTGACTTAATATAAGTGTTTGGGGAAATAAGTAACTAAATGCTATTGAAAATTGAAAGTCCTATAAATAGGAACAAAATAAATACCCTAAAATGGTTTTATAAATAGGACCGAAGGGAATATTTATAGGGGTAGTTTTGACAATACATATCAAATTTTCAATACTATTGACTAAATTAACCAATTTTTTTAATAAACGTGAAATTTATCATAAAAATTTTATATACAGGAACGGAATGATGAAGTAATTAATATAAATAAATTTTAAAGATATATCAATTTTCGATACAAATTTGATAAAAATAGGTTCATTTAAATTATTTCATATAGTAATTATTACTCGATCCAGTCTTATACGTAAGACCCTTTTACGAGAAAAAAATATTGATCTTATTTGTAAAATTATATTCCAATTTTCAATAATATTTAATTACTTATTTTCAAAACCACTCATATTAAGTCAATATTTTTTAGAATCTCAATAACAATTACTCCCTCTGATCTTATTTATAGGGTATACTTATCCATATCACACGGACCAAGGAATGCAGTTAAGTTTCTTGAAACTTTAAAAAAATACATTAACATTACAATTTTACCCTCTTATTTTGTATTGGGAATTTCATAATATATTATTTCACATTAATAGATAAAGGGCAATAAAGAGAAAATAACAATAAATGTTTCCTAGAAAATGCAAAATGCCTTATAAATAAGACCAAAGAATTCTTCTAAAATGTGACTTATAAATAGGACCGGAGGGAGTATAAGGTTAATTTTAAAAAAAATATACTATATATTTAATTTCTAATACCACTGACAACAGTAATCAACTTTCTTGATAGACGTAAATTTTCCCAAAATAATCTTAAATATACGACCTGAAGTCCCTAAATATAAAGCCCTTTTGACACTTTTATTTTGTCCCTATTTATAAAGCCTCATACCAATTTTCAATGATCATTAATTATTTTTTTTCCACAAACACCTATATTTATTTAACACTTTTTAGATTCCCAATAATATTAATAGGGGTAATTTTGAAATTACGTATCAAAAGTTCACATTTCCAATACAATTAACTAAATCATTCCACTTTCTTAATGAACGTGAAATCTCCCAAAGAGACTTTATATTTAGGGACGGAGGGAGTATCATCTAGGAGATTTTTGCTATTCTTTTTATAAGTTAATTTACAATTTCTATGACATATTCAATTTTCTCTCGTATATTTGTTTTTATTATATACAACATTCGTATCTAAATATAAGATCATTTTGACACTTTTATTTTGTCTTTATTTATAAGACCTTATATCAATTTTCATTGACAATTAGTAATTAGTTCTTTTTATAAACATTCCTATTTATTTAATAATTTTTAGATTTCCAATATTCTTAATAGGGGTAGTTTTGAAAATACATATAAAATATTCACATTTTCAATATCATTAACTAAATTAACCAATTTTCTTAATGAACGTGAAATCTCCCAAAAGGCTCTCTTATATATATGGACGGATGAAGTACTTTAATTATCCTTACTTTTTTTTATCATTAAAGAGAGAAACAAATTAAACTAATCAATACTCTCTCCGGTTCTATTTATAAGAGCATTTTGGTGTTTTTCATTTTGGTCATATTTATAAGATCTCATTTCAATTATCAATAACATTTTATTTCCTTTTTTTATAAACACCCGTATTCAGTCAACTCCTTTTAGTGTTTCAATAATAATTATAAGGGTATGTGGTTTTGAAAAAGTATATCAAATTTTCACATTTCAATGTCACTAATAAATTTAACTATTTTCCTTGATGTGAGTGAAAAACCTCCAAAAGAATCTTATAAATAGAACGAGAGGGAATAGTATTAGGCTAGATCAAATTAAAATTATGGTTGTAAGATTAATACTATTGAAATACTCCAATATATAAGAGGTCGAGATGTAATATTATACTAATTTTTTTAAAAATTGAAAAAGTTAACTACATGTAGCAATTTTTCTGTTGTGTAAAGTGCATAGATTAAGTTTCGAGTAATATGTCAGATTAGTTCCTGACTTTGTAAGTGTCTCCTGACTTTATCGAAATAGCAATTTAGTCCCTGAGATTTCATTTTAATTCACATACATCCCTATTTTTATTTCATTTTAAAGCAAATACATCTATGCGATAGTGACGGCAGAGACTAACTTGATCGACGTTCTCCTATCTCAGGGACTAAATTGCTATTTCGATAAAGTCGGGGACTAACTTGACCGACGCTTACAAAGTTAGGGACTAATCTGACATATTACTCATTAAGATTCTCATCAAGATAGTTATGACTATGAATACTCATCAAGATTCCGCAGCTGCGGCATGTGATTATGCCAATAAGAAGACGAAAACGAGCGTGATATACAGCTAACATAAATACACGTCTGTCCAAAAATATAAATCTCTGTCCTAAGATAAATTACTTAATCAGATCAAATATAAATAGATAAGTACCAACTGATGATTTGTAAAATAATTAAATAAACATTTCTTTTTGGACTCTATTTATATGCAATAGTTTAGAAGTCAATTAATAATGATATAGGGCATGACTCTTATGTCAACTTGTAAACTTGTACAAATTAATAAGATAATGGAATCGAGTTAACTTATATAGTAATTTGGATTAGGATGAACTCAGGTGAATTCATATAAGTTTGTATCAATCCGGATAAACTCTACTTGAGTTCAACTTCAAAAAGTTTATATTTTCAATCAACCCACTTAAATTACATTCTTCATCTAAACAAATTCAGAACAACATTCTTACATGACCAAAACATCTAAAATGATGATATTTCATGATTAATCCCAAAAACAACACCCAACCCCTATCGACCCATATGAATTATTACTCGTATAAAACCCAAATCAAAGTCTCGACACTCTTTAATTTGTCTCTCATTTACAAGTGTGGTATCTCCCAGCCTCGTATTTACTGTGTCATTCTTTGCCTAATCTTACTTGGATTGAAGCCCTTAGGTATTGTGTTTGTTTTATGGTGAAGTTTCAATGTGAAATATTAATTATAGGCTATGTTCTCCGATACGGGTATGGTATCGGATACATGTGAGGTACGAGGTATACCAATATAAATTAAAGTTTTATAAATAAATATATTATATAAATAATAAGGAACTGATTGGGGGTTTTCGTCTGACGCCTGCCGAACTGACGAAGTGCGTGGGGTGTGGGTAACGACAGGTTATGTGGTAATCTTGTAAAGGAACTTGACCGTATTTTTGGGTATTTTTGTGTTTGGGTTGGAAAGTAAACTGGGCGAAAGCGTTAAAGTTGACAGGAAAGTAAACCGACGCCAAGAACACGACGCGGGAAAAGTAAAAGGAAAGCGATTTAAAAGTTGCGGAAATAAAATGCAGTAATTTAAAGTCGCAGGAATGTAAAGTGCTGGAATTGTAAATTGGAATGAAAGTAAATTGCATTGAATTGAAAAAAGGGAAGATGGTTGAGGTCTTTTACAAAGGCGTTTCTCCGTCAATCTGCTCCGGTGAGATGTGTAGGATTTTGGCCAATGTGTGTCAACCTGGGCAACCGATCAACCCCGATTACAAACTAAGGACTTCCTATTTATAGCCTAAGGAATCCACTAAGCTACTGCTAATTTATTTGGCACGTTCTGCACAATCACAACAGCCACGATCTAAAATAACTACCCACTACGCTATCCCCCACGATGTAACTGCCCACGTCGTGGTTTGGGCTTCATGGATACTATGTCGAGCCTTCTGGTGACATCTTCACTGGGACCCTTTCGGCAAGCATTCTTCTTCGACTGAAATCAATCAACTTAAACTCTTGTCTAAGTCTCTTTGCTGTCTGAAGCTTTTAGACTGTCGTGCTCCTGCCTTTTGGTTCTGGGATGCCCATCGACATCAAGCTCCTTTCGACAATAAGGTCGTCTGTTGATATAGACTTTCAACTTATTGTCGGCCTCTAACGTATTCAATTGATATCGGTGACATGTTCTCCGATTAACGGTGTTTTACCACCGACTCACCAAAGGACCCGTCGCCGATATCTCTTGGCAGAACACCATTAGAGGACTTTTCCTTTCCCTCATTAAATGGAAAGACACCCAAAATCCAACCCCAAGAAGGTACAAACTTTGGGCCATGGAAGGTTACATAGGTTCCACCGAGGCTTATGTATCAAACTCAATGTTTCCTCCAATTCAGGCTTTTTACACCAGTTTGAAACACAAGAGGTGATCCCTATGTAATCCCACATGTTTGTTCTTTCACCATTCATGAGGACAAGGAGGGTTTTCGGAGTAAGAATTTTCCCAATTTGTCTTCAACTCCCGAATCCCTTAATCCCACATGTTTGATCCTTCATGCACTCAGATCATCTGCGTTTCGAATATTTTCTCCTCTTTCCAGAATTCATGAAATTGGGTCATTGCTTTTTCCATATTCTCACGACTTCAAAAGTTTCTGAAGTAAAGAATTTATAGCCATGGAAAGCATTAAATGTAGGTATAATTACTTTTCCGTTCCCAACGCTGATAGGACTGCTCTGACTTCCTCTTTTCTCACGCCATTATCCCTTCGACACGAGCCTTTCCTTTCGTCTTCCTCTTGTCGACACACGTACACGTCCTTCGAAGTCACTTTTAAGTCTACAGACTTAAGTAAACCTCCTTCGACATCAATATATGTTGTCGACACCACCCTGCTTTATTGAATTCGACCCCTTGTCGAGATGCACGTTCACCTCCTTCGAAGTCACTTTTAAACAGATTGTTTAAGTACACTTCTGTCGACGTCACTTATGCATCTGACATTCTTGTCCTTTTGTCGATTTCAACTTCCAGTTAACAGAGGCCCCCCATGTTTTGTTATTCAACGCGTCTTTTCGGAGGATGCCAAAAGTTGTACCTTTTACGAACTGTCCTTTTGGCACTAGTTTTTTTAAACGATAAGTCTATCCGATTAAATCGACATTTCCTATAGGACCATTGTGTTGGTCTAAAACATCTTTTCCCTTCCTATTTAAACTTCAACACTTATCATTATCTTTCTGTCACGTTTCCTTGTTCATCACTGCATCCTTTTCTTTCTTCTGACCTAAACCCCTTTTTTTCGAAAATTTCTCTTCAAAACTGATCAGTAGCCATGGCCATTCAAAGAGTTGTCGATCCTGAAATCGACCTAAACGTCAAGTACAATGAGCGTAGCTTGATAATTCCTGCCATTTCCTTTGTCCCCACTGATGGGAAACCTGTTAACCCATCTCTAGCTTTCCTTGGCCCATTAATGACGCCATCAGAGGCCCAAAACCCTGACATGAACGCATACTTTCCACTTTCCAATCCTGATGAAATTCATCCATTAGCCACTCTTGACCCTGTGTATACTTGCCTTTTGACAAGGAATATTCCCGCAGGGTTTTACGTAATGTGAAATCAATCTCTAAGTTTTCAGAGTGGTATGCAAGGTTACGGCCTTTCAAGCAAGAGTCATGGAGTGAAGAAACCGCAATTGGTGGTTGAAACAACTAAGGAACCCTAGGAGAACACCTAGAAGAGGGGGTTGAATAGGTGTAAAAGAAACCTTGAAAGATTTTCGAACGAAACAAATCGAAACAATCAAAACAAAAGATTTTTGCAAAAACTCTCAGGTTTACTCGAGTACTCTGAAATTTACTCGAGTAGTACTCGATTAAATCCTCTCTTACTCGAGTAGATCTGACAGAAACTGAAAAATCACTTTTTCAATCAAATACGAAAATCAATCAATTCACATGCAAGATCAGAGATACAGCGAAAACAATTAACACCTATATTCTTATTGATTTCCTAGTTATGAAAATGATTTTCCCTTTATCAATTTGAATAATAAAGATTCAATTCAATCAAGTATGAAAATCACTCTTTTCTAGGTTTTCAACCAAGAACACAATCAATGACTTGAATGTAAAGAGTTAAGGGTTTAGAGATACGACACAGTGATTTATCCTGGTTCACTTTCATCCGCTTGAAAGCTACATCCAGTCCCCTCTTCAACCAAGAGAGATTCTTCACTATGAGGAATTAGAGTTCTCAAATTACAAGTAAATGCCTCACAAGACTCCCTTCTTGCTAGCCTACAAGAGATACCACACCCTTGCCTTGTAATCCTATTGATCTTCTCTCTAATCTAACCTCTACCCCTTGTTGATAATCAACACAAGAAGTCTTCAATTGCTTGATGATAATCCACACACCAAGGCTTCACTTTGATTGATTCACAACCAAGACTTTCTTCTTCTCCAATGAGATTTGCTTGATGATAATCGACACACCAAGTCTTCTTGTTTGTTGTAGTTGGCTTGCCTTCTTGCAAAGATTACAACACAATAGAAAACACAATGACACTCCTATGAATCTCAATCAATAGCTATGACAATTCACAATAAGAGATTCAAAGGTTCTTGATCAAAGAATATGAAAATATGAAAGCTTTGATCTTTGAAATTGAGAGAGAATAGAATGGCTTGATTCTTGTAAAATTGATTATGAAAGTGTTCTCATTAATCACAAAGATTAGGAATAGGTTTATATAGAATACCCAAAAGTTGTAGCACTTAAAAACTGATTTTGAGAAGTGAAAATCGTATTTTAAAAAATCAGATCAGCAGTGTTTACTCGAGTAGATTTCAATTTAATCGAGTAATACTCGAGTAAATCCATACTTAATCGAGTAAACTGATACTGCACTTGTTTAAAACTTGTTTTCTCAAAAACCAACCTTTCCTTTAAAACCTTTAAGCCACCTATTGATTCTAGGTTAAGTGAAAACTCAAATTATGATTAAATCATGACTTATGAATGAGATTCACTACCCTCTAAGATACTCTAACCAAACTCATCAAATAAAAGACCTATGAAGCTTGAGAGGCAAAAGATAAAACAAATACAATTATACTTAAACTAAGTCTTCATGAGCTTATTTTCTCTCTTCTTCATTTGATGTTTGTTGTTGCTTGTTGAACTTGAACTTGATCAACACATGATAGCTTGTTCAAAACACTTTGTCATTATCAAAACATTCATCATGGAACTTACAATCTCCCCCTTTTTGAAAATGACAAACCATGTTTTGAATTTGATTGAAGTTGTTGATGCTTTAACAATTTGATCACTTGGTGAGAAACTTGCTCCCCCTTAATCAATGCATTTAACTTTTGAATACCACTAGGTAGAAGCTTGATTCTCCCCCTATCTTCAACAACTTAGCTCAATCTACATAAAAACAACAAAACAACCTTTCTCCAAACAAACATTATATTTCTCCCATTTTTCAAAACATACCATTCATACCATTTCTCCCCTTTTTCAAAACATCATATTTCTCCCCCTTTGGCATTATCAAAAAGAAATATATACCAATTGAAATATAACATTTTAAGCCAAAATAAGAAGAGATCAACATACATTTCTTTTCAACATTGATATCAATTAAGATAAGAATCAAAATAATCAATGATACCAATTGAAAAGCTAATTGTCACTTATTGTGATACCAATTTAGAAACTAATTGAAAAACTAAATGTCAATTAGTGACAATATATCACAAAAACCACAAAAGCATGATGATCATCTAATCATTACTCAATGATATCAATTGAACTCTAGAAAAGTAATACTATTTGAGAACAATTCAATTATACCAATTGAGAAGATACTATAATCATCAATATCTAACAATATCACTTGTACCAAATTTGTAGGACTTCTTTTGAGATGCAAAAGTAATACCAATTGAAGATGCAAATGTATGAATAACACTTGTAAGCCCTTTGCTCTTCAATCATACCTACAAAACAATCATGCTTTGCTTTTTGGTATCCAAATGGTTTTGGATCCATTTTTGTTAGTGTAGGGACTTTCACCCTTTTTCACCCAAACAAAATCTCCTTTAGGTATACCATGCACTTTAATATAACACACATTTGAAGTATGTCCATGAGTACCACAATAGAAACATGTCGGTGCATTTGAGAAATCAACTTTAGAAAAATCAACAACATTTCTATGAGAATTACTCTTAGCATTAGTATAACCCAAACCAAACTTGTTTGAATTTTCTCTTTGAAAATTTAACAATGTGCGCAATCTAATATCACCATTTGAGAAACTTGCAAGCTTATTTTTCAAAATAGCATTTTCATCTTTGAGCAACTTGCAATTCTCACAATCAACCACAATATTCACTCTACTAGCACAATTAGAAGAAGAACTAGCATATATAAGATCAAGAGTTTCATTTTCAAGATTAAGCTCATCAACTTGTTTTTGAAGTTCTAAAATCTCTTTTTGATGTTTCAAAATGAGCTTCTTTCTTTCAATGTTTTTCAAAGCTAGTTTTTCAAGTTGTTCATGCATTTCTTCATAAGCATTATATAACAATTCATATTTTGAAGAAATTTCGGATTTAGTATGACTTACATCGCTTTCCTCGCTTTGATAACTTGATTCATCATTTGAACTTTGTTCTTCATCAACTAGAGCTATCAAGTTGAGACAAGCGGCTTCTTCATTATCCGACGAACTACTCGATGTGCTTTTCTTCTCTTCTACATCACTATCCCAAACTATGTATGCTCTTTTAGATTTAGAATTTTTCTTGTCTTTCTCCTTCTTCTTGAGATACTTAGAGCACGAATACTTGAGATGTTCGGGTTTTCCACATTCATGGCAAACTACACCTTCTTTTGATGTCTTGGTCTTGTAGTATGGGGAATCCTTCTCTTTACGTTTGTCTTTGTTCAACCTTCCTTTTCTCCTTAGAAACTTGTCAAATTTCCTTAGCAAAAGTTTCATTTCTTTTTCATCAACATCTGAATCGGAATCTTCACTATCATCATCATCATCGGAACTCTCTTTCTTTTTGTATGATCTATTGACTTTAAGAGCAAGTCCCTTTCTTCCTTTGTTCTTATCCGACTCTTCATTGATACTTAATCGTCCAAGCTCCATTTCATGTTCTTGAAGCTTTCCGAAAAGTGTTGCTAGATCCATAGCATCCAAGTTTTTAGATTCAACAATAGCCGTTACTTTTGGTTGCCAATTCCTGTCTAAACATCTCAACACTTTGTTAGAAAGTTCACCTTGTAAGAAAGTCTTACCAAGAGCAAGTAAATGGTTAATAATATGAGTAAAACGCTTTTGCATATCATTAATAGATTCATTTGGAAGCATTTGAAACAATTCATAATCACGCATTAAGGCATTCAATCTAGCTCTCCTAACCTCACTAGTTCCTTCATGAGTCACTTGTAAAGTGTCCCACATTTCCTTAGCACTAGAACATTGAGAAACTCTAAAGAACTCGTCATAGGATAAAGCGGAGGTAATGATATTCTTTGCTTTATAATCATATTGTACTTTGTTTCTAACATCATCTTTCCACTTGTCCTCGGGGATCAATTGTTCTACACCTTCAACTAAACTAGAGGGGATATGAGGACCTTTTTCAACTACTTTCCAAATTTCACTATCTATGGCTTGGATAAAGATTTTCATTCTAACTTTCCAATATGCATAGCCTTCACCATTAAAGAGTGGAGGACGATTTATTGAATAACCTTCACCACCAAATGGATTCGTAGAACCCATTGCGATTTTCTTAAAGGATCTTTACGAAAAAGCTCTTATGCTCGTGTCTTTCGACCGAGCTCTGATACCAATTGAAGAAACCGCAATTGGTGGTTGAAACAACTAAGGAACCCTAGGAGAACACCTAGAAGGGGGGGTTGAATAGGTGTAAAAGAAACCTTGAAAGATTTTCGAACGAAACAAATCGAAACAATCAAAACAAAAGATTTTTGCAAAAACTCTCAGGTTTACTCGAGTACTCTGAAATTTACTCGAGTAGTACTCGATTAAATCCTCTCTTACTCGAGTATATCTGACAGAAACTGAAAAATCACTTTTTCAGTCAAATACGAAAATCAATCAATTCACATGCAAGATCAGAGATACAGCGAAACCAATTAACACCTATATTCTTATTGATTTCCTAGTTATGAAAATGATTTTCCCTTTATCAATTTGAATAATAAAGATTCAATTCAATCAATTATGAAAATCACTCTTTTCTAGGTTTTCAACCAAGAACACAATCAATGACTTGAATGTAAAGAGTTAAGGGTTTAGAGATACAACACAGTGATTTATCCTGGTTCACTTTCATCCGCTTGAAAGCTACATCCAGTCCCCTCTTCAACCAAGAGAGATTCTTCACTATGAGGAATTAGAGTTCTCAAATTACAAGTAAATGCCTCACAAGACTCCCTTCTTGCTAGCCTACAAGAGATACCACACCCTTGCCTTGTAATCCTATTGATCTTCTCTCTAATCTAACCTCTACCCCTTGTTGATAATCGACACAAGAAGTCTTCAATTGCTTGATGATAATCCACACACCAAGGCTTCACTTTGATTGATTCACAACCAAGACTTTCTTCTTCTCCAATGAGATTTGCTTGATGATAATCGACACACCAAGTCTTCTTGTTTGTTGTAGTTGGCTTGCCTTCTTGCAAAGATTACAACACAATAGAAAACACAATGACACTCCTATGAATCTCAATCAATAGCTATGACAATTCACAATAAGAGATTCAAAGGTTCTTGATCAAAGAATATGAAAATATGAAAGCTTTGATCTTTGAAATTGAGAGAGAATAGAATGGCTTGATTCTTGTAAAATTGATTATGAAAGTGTTCTCATTAATCACAAAGATTAGGAATAGGTTTATATAGAATACCCAAAAGTTGTAGCACTTAAAAACTGATTTTGAGAAGTGAAAATCGTATTTTAAAAAATCAGATCAGTAGTGTTTACTCGAGTAGATTTCAGTTTAATCGAGTAATACTCGAGTAAATCCATACTTAATCGAGTAAACTGATACTGCACTTGTTTAAAACTTGTTTTCTCAAAAACCAACCTTTCCTTTAAAACCTTTAAGCCACCTATTGATTTTAGGTTAAGTGAAAACTCAAATTATGATTAAATCATGACTTATGAATGAGATTCACTACCCTCTAAGATACTCTAACCAAACTCATCAAATAAAAGACCTATGAAGCTTGATAGGCAAAAGATAAAACAAATACAATTATACTCAAACTAAGTCTTCATGAGCTTGTTTTCTCTCTTCTTCATTTGATGTTTGTTGTTGCTTGTTGAACTTGAACTTGATCAACACATGATAGCTTGTTCAAAACACTTTGTCATTATCAAAACATTCATCATGGAACTTACATGGAGGAGGGCCGGTTTTGAGGATCTTCTGATCTTGACGACTTCAGGTTTACGCTATGATGATGGTCTTTCGGCGCTGCATGCTATTTCTGGTGCCGCCGAACCAACTGCTTCCACTTCCGTTATGGCATGATGACTCCAACACTCTTTGATGTTGCTGCCTTGACGAGTCTTCGTCCCGACGGGGAAACTCTGGCTGTGGAAAGAAAACCTGATAACTTCGTTCATATAAGTGGAGGTCCTTATACCTTTTCTAACTACGTTGACTCCAGGTGGAATGCCTATAAGGATTGTCCGACAATCACTGCAACTGAGCATGTCAAGTTCTTGACGGTGTGGCTTAGCGCTTTTGTCTTTTGCACCAAATCCTGACAAGTCAAAAAATCTCTGGTGCCTTTGGCCACAATCCTGCATGAAGGGCGTCAAGTGGCCTTGAGCCAACTTTTCTTGGCCAAACTGTACTCGACCCTTGGCCACGTAACTGATGATATTCGACTCAACGAGCATCTCTTATCCAGTGTTGGAGGCCCTACTTGGCTCTTACACTTGTGGTTAAACGCCATCCTCAAACGCCATCTGACTTTTAAACACCATAGTGTTTGTCAATTTCGGTTTAACTATGGTTGTATAGTGGCGAATTATGAGATTCCCTCACTTCCTTCCAACACCAATACTTTCCTCCACTTCATGAGGGTTTTTACCAATATTTCTATGTCATCCACCGACATAGATTTTGCTCCTTTTGCTAATAGGCACATGGTCCCGACTAGTTCCAAACTCCTTTTCCTGGTTCGTCCGTCGAAGAAAGGCAATTAAATGATGTCCTCTGGGGACATTATTTAAGCCAAAGGATTCTATTCAGCGGCTTGCCCGACTCCTCGAGTTATGAAGACAAAGAAGTCTTCATATATTACCCAAACTGCGTGGCAAGGCAATTTAGCCATTGCCAAGGGCTTCCTGCTCCTATGCTGTCGTCAGCTTCACATGAATTTCATCACGGCCAATTGACGGACTACAAATCACATTGGAAAGCCGTGTTGAATAAGTTCATTTTAAGGAACCTTGCTTCCAGCAGCCGTTTCAATCCTGTCGGCTTCACACCTTGCTTCTTGGCCAGTCCAAACTTTGTACACTGGTGGGAATCCTATTTCAACACTTACCACGTGGATTATGCAACCATTGTGGAAAGGATGAGTGCAAGGACTCCGGCAGATTTGGCGGCCGACAAAACAGGTATAAATACTTGTCTTATTTTGTTTAGTTTGATGTTTTTCTACATGCCTATTAACTTATTACCTTTTCTGCAGTGGCTAAACCCAACATCATTGATTATACCGCTGTCATCAAAGCCAATGCAACAAAGAAGAAAGGAGGTGAATCTTCTTCCAAGCCCTCATCTCCAAAAAAAGTCCAAGAAACGACGTCAGTCCAATGTCGTTGACGCTTTTGTGGAGGCCAAGAGGCAAAATAAAGGGAAGTCTGATGAGCCATCAACTAAACACCAAATTGATCCTGAGAAAACCGATAGCTCTTTTCATCGACCTATCTCCAACAAACTTCAAACTTCTACTGCCACATCGACTCCCCCCACTCATCATGCCACTCATTCCAAGCCTAAGGGGGTTGTGATAAGGGAGTCGTCACCGTATGTCAATGTCCAAAGGAGAACACATGTTGACGTTCCTTCAGTTGTTGGGCATCCCTTTGATGATCGTCTTGCACGCGAGTTCTTACCTACTCCGGAACGTATTCCATTTGAAGAGGAGGATGAGGATTAAGACAAAGATACAAGTTTCCATTTGCAAAGACGTCCTGCCCGTCGTAATGTGGTCATAGACGGCCTCATTTCTGATGACGGAGCTGAACCGTCCCTTGCAATGGTTTCTTCGGGACATATGGCTACCAGACTCAAAACCATTGAAGAGTCAATGCAAAGGTGTATTGACGACACCTCTTCAACGGCTTTGGATGAAGCCACTGCTCAGAATTCCAATCAAGGGCCTGTTGAAGTCATGCATCGTGATCTTCCCGACACTCAAGTCGTGGATTCTCCTGTTGCTGTCGTGGGACCTGACACCACTGCTGCATGCACCCCTTCACTTGAGGTAACTTGGAATTTACTTTTTCACCCTTTGTGCAGCATTTAAGTGCCCTGACCTAATTCCTGTTTTATTGTTTCTCAGATTCCCAACAATTCTCTCCAACTCGAAGGCTTTGACGGGAGCTTACAACTTCCTTCTGCATCTACTTCTGTTGTTGTTGTTCCTCCCATCGTGGTGCCTTCTTCAACCAACGCCATGACTCCACTGATCAGATGTCCAGTCCAAATGCTTTTTTCACTCTTCGGGAACTCATGGCCAAGACACGTTCCGTTGATAAAGTCGTGAATTCTTCCTCAAGGGACAATGAATCTGCTTTAGATCAAGCCTTATCTACCTTGAAGAACATCTGCTTTCGACCTTTTGACCAATTGTTGGCCGATTCTTCAATAGCTGAACTCTTGTCTTCCACCGTCAATTCTCTTCTGCAACAGTCTGTTCCTGATGAGATTGAACCCAAACTGACCAATTTGCAGCGATTTGTCAATAATTGGACTACTGAAAGTCCCAAAATCTTGCAAGGCATCAAGGTTTATGAAGATGCTAAGACAAATCGGCATGAATTGGAGGTAGAGTTTACTGATCTGGAACGAGAAAACAACGATTGGTCTTCTAAGATCGAACAAAAGCTTCGGCAAATAAGGAACAATGAAGTCAGGATTCAAGAGCTGAAGAGTGAATTGGCCCGATTGGAACAAGAGCAAACGGAGTTGGGCCAATCCATTGATGCTGCCAAGACTACCCGACAGGAGCTAACCGACAAAGCCGCTGCCTTAATTGCCCCTTATCAAAAGGTTGCAGAAACACTTGCTGCAAATCTGCAAGGCTACAAGGCTGGACTTCGACGGAGAGATGCATTCGCCAGAGAATGGCGTTCTTTTGGCTACCTATTCGGATGAAATTTTGATATTTGTACCATTTCCCCTTTTGTAATTTGACTCTTATTGTATGGATCGCAATTTCAATTTTTATTGCATGTTTACTTCTGTCATTGTCGGTTTATACTTTTTTAAATACTTGTCGTTGATTGCTTTAATCTTTTTCCCCGAATCGACTTCAACTAACTCGTATGCGTTGCCTGAAAAGGCCATTAATACTTGAAATGGTCCTTCCCATTTAGGTGACCACTTGCCGTATTCGTTAGATCGTTTGTCGATGGGCAAGATCACTTTCTTTACTAGTTCACCCGGTAAAAATGACTTGAATTTAACTCTGGCATCATAATATCTTGCAACCCTTTCCATTTGTCACACAATATTTTCTAACGCCAAAAATCTCTCGTCATGAACCTCATTCAACTCGTCGATCATGGCATCCCAATAATCATTCACGGGCATTTCATTTTGCCTCTGAAATCGTACTGACTGCAAGTTCACTTCGACTGGCAACATGGCCTCGTGGCCATATGTCAACATATAAGGTGTTGTGCCTGTGGCCTCATTTGGAGAATTTCGAATGGCCCACAATGCTGATGTTAATGCCTCATGCCAATTTCGTGGTTTTCCTTTAATTTGATTTTTGATAATATTGATAATCCACTTGTTGGCTGCTTCGGCTTGGCCGTTTGCTTGAGCATAATAAGGTGTCGAAGTTAACAACTTGATTTTTCTTGACGCCAAATAGCCCTTTAACTTGCTTCCCAGAAAAATAGAAGCTTGGTCAGTACTGATTGTTTCAGGAATTCCAAATCGACATACGTTATGGTCTTCGATGAAATCAATAACATGGTCTTGTTCAACTTTCGCCAAAGGCACAGCTTCCACCCACTTGGTAAAGTAGTCTACACTCACCAAAATCCTTGTATGCCCTTTCGAATAATTGGGCACAATCTCACCAATTACGTCGAGTGCCCATCCTCTAAAAGGCCAAGGTTTAATAATGGAGTGTAACTCGCTTGACGGGACGTTTTGGATATAGCCATGTTTTTTGCATCCTTCACAGGATTTCGTAAAGTTCATGCAATCCGACACTAGAGTAGACCAGAACCCTTTGCCTTCGGAGTAACCACTTCATCTTTTCTCTATCTTGGTGTGCTCCACATATTCCTTCGTGAACTTCTGCCAAAGCCACAAAAGCATCTTCTTTGTCGAGGCATACTTCAAGGTTTCTGTCTACTGACTTGTGATACAGGTCTCCTCCCAACATAGTAAACTTAATGGCTTTCAACTTCAAGCTTCGTTCGACATTATGGGATGGATTCGTCAAATAGTCAGCTATCGGCTTTCTCCAATCATCGGTTGATTCCAATGCATTTACCATAATTTCTCTTTCATGAGGGGGTAAAGCAGTTCTTTGATCTGAATCAAGTTGTCTAATACTTTTCTCGACGCCCGATACTTGGATGCAACTTGGGCCAAGTGATTGGCCTTCGGATTGTGATGTCGATATATATGTTTGACAGACACATCATCGAATTGGCACATCATTTTTTGTGCCATGATACAATATTTGGCCAATCTCGGGCTCAAACATTTGTACTCGTTGACCAATTGTTTAATAACTAACTGAGAATCTCCTTTGATAGCCACATTTTTGGCTTTAATGAAGATCAAGATTTCAAGGCCAACTATGATGGCCTCGTACTCTGCTTCGTTATTAGAACACTAGTATTTAAGACTGAACATAAATTCAGTAGGAATCCCATCAGGGGATACAAGCAAAATCCCAACTTCAGCCCCTTTTTTGTGTGACGATCCATCAAAGTACATAGTCCATGGCCTCAGTCCGATGTAATCGACATATAAGGCCACATCTAGACATTGATGGTCTGCCAGAAAATCGGCCACGGCTTGGCCTTTGACGGCTTTTAATGGGACATACTGGAATGAAAATTCTGTTAACGCCAATGTCCATTTGCCAATCCTGCCATGGATTATTGGCTTGGATAGCATGTATTTAATGACATCAGACTTCGACAAAACTAAAACATGAAAACTTTTCATATAATACTTAAGCTTTGTACAAGAAAAGTAGAGTGCTAAGCACAATTTCTCTATAGCACTATACTGTGTTTCAGCATCATTCAACACTCTACTCAAATAAAATACAGCTCTTTCTACACCATTTTCATTTTCTTGAGCTAACATACTTCCTATAGTGTAGTCGGAGGCTGATATGTACAACTTCAATGGGAACCCAGGTCGAGGCGGCATCATGACTGGTGGTGTTGTCAAGTACTACTTCAAGTCGTCGAATGTTGCTTGTTGGTCTGGCCCCCAATTGAACTCTTCTCCTTGTTTCAGCCTTACAAGAGGCGAAAAGGCTCTAGTCCTTCCTGACAAATTTGATATGAATCTTCTCAAATAATTCACTTTGCCGAGGAATGACCGTACCTCTTTTTTGTTCGTCGGAGGTGATGCTTCTAAGATTTCTTTGGCTTTGTTCTTGTCGACTTCAATGCCATTTCTGTGGACGAGAAATCCCAAAAATTGACCAGTTGTGACTCCAAAAGTGCATTTGATGGGATTCATCTTCAAGTTATGCTTCCTCATTATGTCGAATGCCTTTTTCAGGCTTTCTAAATGCTCTTCTTGAGTCTTTGACTTGATCACTACATCATCAATGTATACTTCCAAGAACTTGCCAATCATATAATGGAAAATCAGGTTCATTGCTCTCTGGTATGTGGCTCCTGCATTCTTGAGTCCAAACGACATCATTACCCATTCAAAGGTTCCAATAGCACCAGGACACCTGAACGCAGTCTTCAACACGTCGCCTTCGACGATGAAGATCTGATTATAACCTGAAAAAGCATCTAACAAACTCATTACCTCATGGCAAGACGCTGATTCCACCAACATGTCTGCTATCGGCATAGGATATTCATCTTTTGGTGTGGCAGAATTTAGATCCCTGAAATCGACACAAAGTCGAATCTTTTCATTCTTCTTTACGACTGGGACTATATTTGCCATCCATTCGACATACCTCGCCGTTCTTATAAATTTTGCTTTCAGCAGCCTCTCGATTTCTTCTTTAATCTTGAGAACTACATCAGGTGCAAAGCGTCGAACAACTTGTTTAATTGGTTTGTGGTCAGGCCGTAAGGTCAACCTATGTTCAACCAAATCTCTGTCGAGCCTTGGCATGTCTTCATATTCCCATGCAAAGCAATCTTTGTTTTCTTTGATAAGGTTGATGAGTTTTTCTCTGAATTCTTTTTTCAGCAACGAACTCACGTAAATGGGTTTCGGCTTTTCAACCGTTCCCAAGTTCACCTCGTCCCTAGGATCTTCACTGATGAACTTTGATTCCTCTTCTGTCCACCCTCTTTCAAATCTTAAAGGACTATTATCAACAATAAAATTCTGGAATGCACCTGACTGAATGGTGCATTGCATTCTGTCAGCCACGTAGGCCGACAGCCTCTCCAATTGTTTGTCAACCATTATTACTGCTTGAGGGTCGCTGCTCGACAGCCTCTTCAACTTCTACAATCGAAATCCCATAGTTTTCCATCAAGCACCTATCTACTATGGGCTTCTGGAACTGATCAGCATCAAGTCGGATCGGCTTGATACTTGGGTTATAGACTTTGAAATCTACATGCATTTGCTGCATGTAACAAAATTAGTTTCTGATGGGTCGTGGAAGGAACGGCCCCCACTGCGTGTATCCAATCTCTTCCAAGCAAGAGATTGTAGCTAGCCTTAGTAGGAACAACCACAAATAAAGTGTCCCTTATCCCTGATCCTACTTCAATCTTCAACATTGTGACTCCGTGAGACTGAGCAATCTTTCCTGTGAAACCGACCACAACGACATTCGTTGGTATCAAATCAGCATCTAGTTTCCCCATTCTTTTGAACACATTCCATGGTAGAATATTGACGGCTGCACCTCCATCCACCAAAACCCTATTTAGAGGTTTTCCGTCAACAATGGCCTTAATGTGTAAAGGCCTCAAATGCTCTCTCTTACTCTCCTCCAAAGGTTCGAACTGTGCAATGTTCCTAATGTCCATTTCCAAATGAACCCTGTCAAGTAGAAAAAGACATTCAGGTAAGTCAGGTATTTCGTCACTCAAATACGTGTCATCCTCCCCGTCACTATCACCTTCATCCTCTTCAACCTGATGCACCCCTTTCATGTCGAAAGGTAATCCTACATTGTTGATTGAAAGGCTAGTGATCTTCTTACTCTGTGCATCTATCATGTCCTGGTCGGTCACAATGATGTCTAATCTGTCATCGGAGTCTGCATCATACGACCTGTCGACCTGATTGGAGCCTTCATCTTTCCTGACCCATTTCCTCTTTTGCTTGCCACTTTGTCGACTTTTAGCTGTAGTTGGCTTCGATGTTGTGACAAGGCATCCTTTGTTATTCATGGGCAGCTCTTTGATGTTTACTTCTTCAGCCTCCTACTTACGGAGACGTTGAAGCCACCTTTTCTGGGTTCTTGTTAAACCTTCATAGCTAGAGCTAGGTGTTGAACTTGATTGGTGCGTCAGTTCTCTTTGAGTAACCCGATCACGCAAAGGTGACCTTGAAAGACGTCTTCCATATATTCTCCGACTTAGGAAAGGCCGACGGGCCTCTCGGGACAGTTCTTGTCGGATGTGTCTTCCTCCTTGAGCTCTCTTGACTCTCAGCTTTCTCCTCAAGTCTTCCTTTTTCATCTCCTTTTCCCTTTTCAATGCCGTTGTTTTGTCATATATCACTTGACATCTAGGACAAATTCGAAGATATTCATATTGCTTTCTATCGAAAAACCGTTCGAACGACTCGCCGGTTTTTGGAAACACTTCGGAATCTTGAGCAAGAGTCACCATATTGATAGAAAACACTCCTTGCGTCTCAACCTCGTTCACTTCTTTCTGAAAAGGATCGGTGTCAATCTTTATTTCCTTCTCTAAGAATTTCAATCTCCCCTTGTTAATTCCTTGCTAAATCAAATCCCTGAAAGCAAAGCTATCATTTGTATTATGAGTACAATTGTTATGGTATTTGCAATACTTTCTTCCCTTCAGTTCATCTTTTTTCAACAATTTATGACCTTCAGGTAACTTAATCTGTTTATCCTTTAATAACATATCAAAGACTTGTTCAGTCCTAGAAATGTCAAAAGTGTATGTTTTCTTATACAGATTTTCATTAAGGGGTTTCGACTGCCTCAAGGCATGACACGTATAGGGTTTTCCTTCTCTATTGTGTCGACCTCTGAGCCAGCGTCGAATGCCTCCTCGTCGGGAAGTTGAGAGTCGATGTAATGGATTCGTTCTCTCTTGAGAACTTTAGAATCCTTTCCCCTAACCTTTTCTTCTCTCAGATTTTCAATTTGTCGTATGCATGCGGCTAATTGTGCTAAATCTAAAAAATGTTGGGTGACCAGTTTTTTCCTAATGTGGTATTCTAATCCGGCCACCGCCATTTTAACCACTTCAGGTTCAGGGATTGGAGTATAGCTGTCAAAACGGAACGGCCCGCCCGGGTTCGGCCCGGCCCGGCCCGGGTGCGGGCCAAATGATTCTGGGCCAAATAGCCCGGGTGCAAGTTGTGTTCACTAGCATGCAGCCCAAACCCGCACTTTGCCCAGGGCTTTTTGGCCCGGCCCTTGTTTGGGTTTTTTGGCCCGGCTCTAGACCGGGCTAATAAGCTCGGGTTCAATTTATGACCACATTTCTGGAACCCAAACCCGCACTTTCCCCGGGTTTTTTGGCCCAGCCCGCATCGACCCGGCTCATTTTGACAGCTCTAGATTAGAGTAAAACATCGACTCCTCATTTGCCTAAAAAGCGACAAATAATCATCAATAGGCTCTCCAGTAAATCTCTTCACACTCAACAGATCCGTCAAGGCAACCTTTAATTCGCCTCTATAGAACTGTTCATAAAAAGATCTTTCCAACTGGGCCCATGCATGTATCGAATTGGATCTCAATGTCAAGAACCGTGAAAATGCATTTTTCATCAAAGAACTAGGGAATAGCTGCATCTTAATTGCTTCATCAGCGGCCAAGTCACCCAATTCGATGGTATATCGTGCAACATGTTCGACAGTAGATTCTCCCAACTCTCCTGCAAACTTCGACAACTTGAGCACCTTAATTCCTCTTGGAATTTCCGCATGTTGCACCCACTCAGGAAAAGGTGAATTAAAACCTGGCTGGTTAGGCAAGCCAATGTTGAAACCTATCCTGGTCAACGCTTGTTCGACAACACGGTTCACATCATCTGGTTCAATCTGTGCTTCCCTTCCTTGTCGGAGCAAATGTCTTGCCAAGTTTTGTTTGGCTAGAGCTGCTTGAATATCTTCTCCTCTTTGCATGAATGCAACTTGCGTCGGATTCTGCACATATTGTGGTGCTTCGACACCAGGATGGAAAGTCACTTGAGGATTTTCTGTCACCAGGTTACCTGCACTAAAAGTTGGATTAGTACGAACATTATCCCATGAAGTCATCACTCTATTATCTTGTTGTGGTGATGAAACTCGAATAGTATGTCGCACATCTTGGCCGTCAGGGTACCCTTGTACCAAAATCGGCCTTGGTAATACTCTATCTTCATGTGGAGTCGTGACGGACTCGTTGTGCTCATTTTCATCGACACCCAACACTTGGTTCAATCTCTTCATGTATTGAGCAATCTTTTCACAAGTTTCGTTTGTCACCAACATTGCTGGGTTGATCACAGAACTTAACTGAGCCGTCAATTGGTTAACCAATTGGACATTAGCCTCTACAATCTATTGTCGGATATGGGTAACGGGATTAATTGGCATATACCTTGAAGTATTGCTAGTACCAGCCATATCTGTAGTAGAACACGGAAAAGCCATGTTAGTGGCTCCTGTAGTCGCATTAATACTTCCAACAGAACTATTCAAAGGCCAGGTCATGGTCGACCCTGGAACGAAGCCAAGTGGCAAACCATACAGAGGAACCTGTCCTCCATTTGGCGAGTTATTGCCAAAAGTAAAGCCACTAGTCGTATTGCCTCCATTAAGGCCATTGTTTGGCTGTTGAATTGTCGTTACGACGGTTGATTCTACAGCAGAACTACTCCCTCTAGATGCTTGTGGAGCACCAACAGAAACAGTAGTTGTTTCAATTTCTGAAATAACAGTGACCTGTTGGCCACTTTGACTTGAGTTAGCCATTGAAGTCGAAAATGGCAAGGTTGTGCCACTTCTCAAACGCATACACTTGGCTACAAGTTACTCTGAACCTGTCCCACTGGGCGTGCATTTAATTGATGAGGCTGGTTTAATTGTTCGAAACAAAGCTAGGTTAGTTGCACAAGGTTACAATCAGGAAGAGGGGATAGATTATGAGGAAACATTTTCCCCTATTGCTAGGTTGGAAGCCATTAGACTGCTTTTAGCTTTTGCATGCATTTTAGATTTTAAATTATATCAAATGGACGTAAAGAGTGCCTTTCTTAATGGTTTTATAAATGAAGAAGTTTATGTGTGTCAACCTCCCGGCTTTGAAAGTTATGAACACCCGGATTATGTTATTAAATTGAAAAAGGCTTTGTACGGTTTGAAACAAGCTCCTAGAGCGTGGTATGACCGTCTTAGCAAATTTTTATTGGAAAATAATTTTGAAAGAGGGAAGGTTGATAACACACTTTTTATCAAAAAGAAAGGAAAGGACATTCTTTTAGTTCAAATTTATGTTGATGACATTATTTTCAGTGCTACTAATGAAATCCTTTGCAAGGAATTTTCGAGTATGATGCAGGAAGAGTTCGAACTGTCTAAGATGGGCGAGTTGAACTTTTTCCTAGGATTGCAAATAAGGCAAGCAAAGGATGGAATTTTTATTAGCCAAACAAAATACTGCAAGGAACTTTTGAAAAGATTTGGCATGGATAAGGCCAAGGCAGTAGCAACACCAATAAGCACATCTTGCTATCTGGACAAAGATGAAGGAGGTAAATCCGTAGAAATTACGAAGTATAGAGGTATAATCGGATCCCTTCTTTATTTAACGGCAAGTAGGCCGGATATAATGTTTAGTGTGTGTCTTTGTGCCCGTTTTCAGTCGAATCCAAAAGAAACGCACATGGTTGCTGCCAAGCGTATAATGAAATATTTGTCTGGCACAACTGATATGGGTTTATGGTACCCCAAAGGTTCTTCGTGTAATCTTGTTGGGTATTATGATTCTGACTTTGCTGGTTGCAAAGTGGATAGAAAAAGCACTTGCGGCACTTCTCATCTTCTTGGCAATTCGTTGGTATCATGGGCTAGCAAGAAACAGTCTAGTGTGGCCCTATCTACAGCTGAGGCTGAATATGTCGTCGCGGGTAGTTGTTGTGCTCAAATCTTATGGTTAAAACAGCAACTCCTAGACTTCGGTGTAAGTCTAGATCACATTCCCATAAAATGTGATAATACAAGTGCTATTAGTATCACCAAAAACCCAGTGCAACATTCTCGCACGAAGCATATAGAGATTAGACACCTTTTTATTTGTGATCATATTCAAAAGGGTGATTGTATTATTGAGTATGTTGATACTTCGCGGCAGTTGGCTGATATCTTTACGAAACCGCTTCCAAAAGAAAATTTATTTTTCATTCGTAGAGAAATTGGTTTAACTTCTGCCTCTCACCTCTTTTGAATATGTGACTCTGTTTATCTCTCTTGTTATTATTGATGCATCTTCTTAGTGTTTCAGGGGGAGATAACACGTCTTTTTTATGATTACAAAAGGGGGAGAGATATTCTGATATATTGATTAATTCATACAGGAGGAGATACTCTGAAAGATACAAATTTTGGTCGAAGTGATATATTTTATGCATTTATACAGGGGGAGATGATATAATTTATTATAATTCCTGTAATTATTGTTCTAAGGAAGGTTTTGTTATTATATACATATGTTGTTGCTTGTATAACACTTGTGATGCAGATAATAAAGAGCATATCAGAATGGTTGTTTGTCATCATCAAAAAGGGGGAGTGTTGGAAGTCAAGCTAGTTGGAAGACATGCTTCAAACTCTCTATGGACTTCAAGTGTAATTCAAGAAAGTGTTTTGATGATTACAAGCCAACTCAAGTTCAAGCTCACAAGTGCAAATGTCATTCAAGATTGAAGACTCAAGCAAGCATAGATTAGAAACCTTCTTCTTAGATCAATTGTAAGGTAATGAAGTTTTTGTTTCTTTAAGAGTTACAAAGCCAATAAGTTTTTCATTTTAGGAGAGAAGAAGAAAAACGTGTTTTTGCATGAAAAAGTGTTTTCTGCATTTAATCTTAGTAAAAATACTTGATGTTACAAAACTCTGTATATTTGTATGTTTGCAAAAGAGAGTAATCGATTATCTTCTCAAGTAATCGATTATCTTCTCAAGTAATCGATTAACTTTGTTGCATCATAGAAAAATCAGAAAGGTTGTAATCGATTAATTGAATTTTGTTAATCAGTTACTTTCTTATGAAAGTAATCGATTACATGAGTCAAGTAATCGATTATAATTGTTGCATCATATATTTTTCAGAGGCTTAGTAATCGATTACAAGCTCTGTAGTAATCGATTACATGATGTTGCATCATATGCATAACAGAGGCTCAGTAATCGATTAACTCATTAGTGTAATCGATTATTATGAGTTGCATCATACATTGAACAGGAGTGGTGTAATCGATTAACTATTCTTGGTATAATCGATTACATATTTTTCAAATGAATTTAAGAATTTCTATTTTTGAAGGAATAATCGATTACCTTCAGAAAGTAATCGATTACTTCATGTTTTATTGAAAAACGTGTCAGAATCATTTTGATTATTTCCTGATTTGTTTTTATATAAAAGATTCTGATTTATTTTACGAAATTCGAAAATGATTTTAAATTTGAATTATTTCCTTTTTGGTTTTAAGAATCAAATCTTTATTTTATTTCGTAAATCGTTTTGATTTAGTTTTGATTTTAAAACTTATTTCAAATCTTATTTTATTTTATTTTGATTTTGTTTTACTTATTCAAAATCCTTTTTGATTCTAAATGTTTTTCTTTTTAAATCAAAATCACTCCAACATTGAGGCTATTCATTCGATCAGATCATTCATTCATCTTTTTCTAAGCTTCACGTTTCTCTTCTTCTTCTTCTTCTCAAGTCTTCTGCTTTTCACGTTCATATTTTTGAAGATAAAAAATCCTTATTGGCTGAGTGACTTCTAGAAAAACTTCTACTTCATTATCATAGAGCATATTGTAGAATCCGTGTTTTGAGAACACAATATACTTGTTGTAATCACTCTCATTCATATCGTTCTAAACCTTAGTGGTTAGGGAGAGAATCCCTTAGTGGACGTTTGATACGTCGTAGGGCGAGGAACCCTGCTATGTGATTGAGGCCCCTAGCGAACGGAGGTTCCTAGTAGTGTGCGGGGTGCTCTTGGTTGTAATAGGGTGCGGCTCTATTGCTTGGTATAAGAACTCTCAGGCGAGTCGCTTAGGGACTGGACTAGGCCTTTCGATGGGAAGGCTGAACCAGTATAAAATTCACCGGTTCAAGCTTTTCTATCCCTATCTCTTTTAATTTCCGCATATTTTATTTTTTACGTTTCCGCGCTACTCGTTTATTATTATCTATCGTTTTCGCGATCCGTTTCAAACGCTTAATCTCTCCATCTCAAATCAATTTTTTAATTTGTAACGGTTTTTACAATACATTAATAAAACTCGATTCACCCCCCCTCTCGAGATTTTGAGGCCAAAACCAACATCAATGTATGAAATGCGAACATGGTTTATTACCAATCTTCATTATCGATTCATTACCATTATTTACATTTCCATCAAGGACATAGTCCATCAATCCCATCTTTCAATCCATTGATCTGAATAAATGTTGATTTTCAACTAAACAGGGGAGTTTAACCATTTTTCAATAAAAAACTTATCTTTAACTTTTTCCTTAATCCTTTCAGAAAAAGGTCATCCGCGGCATAGCCACTTTGTGATGGTTTTAGTAGTAGCAATTAAGACGTTATTACTCAGTTCTAATTTATTATTCGATTGGGACACCACTGATGGGTTACTTATCGACCAAATGGATGCAATGTCCACTGGGACTCCCACAGGGTTAAAACATCAACCAATGGATATAACAGTTCCGTTGGGAATCCTGTAGGGAAAATATCAACCACTGAATAAAATTTCCAGTAGGACTCCTCCAGGATTATTATCAACCAAACGGATTAAGTTATGCCACTGGGTGAAATCCTCATAGTGGTTTTTAGAATTTAGCAATTAGGAAATTAAACGAGTTAAATTCTGGAAATTAAAGAAAATCAAAGTCTTATGAAATTTTGTTCAAAATACTCGAGTAGTTCATGAATCACTCGAGTAGTTCATGCAAAAATACTTGAGTACTTGAAGAAATACTCGAGTCGTTCCTCAATTCCCAGAATACTCGAGTCTTTCTTTAAATACTCGAGTCTTTTTGTTGCAACAGCACCAGTTTTTCTGCATTTTATGCACAAATTCGAATTTCTTGCTTGTTTACTCCAATTCTGTGCAAAACAGAAGTTACTACACATAAAACAAACATGTTACACATATCAAATATCATCAAATCAACAGATAACAGAATCAAATCATAGATTGCACAAAATATAGAATTTGCTCACTTTAACATATGAAATTCATTTTTACTCAATTTTAAAATCGTGCAACTATCCAATAAGCATTATTAGGTTCATTTTAACATGTCCAAATCATTCAACCATGGAATTCTGACCTCCAAGTCAGTTTCCCAATTCAAGTTTATTTTCCCATGAACCTCAAATGGTTCCTATGAATTTAGTTTGTTAATTATCATTCTAGCGATTAGATAACTTCTCTCATACCTTAGAGAAGCTAAAGAAATAGTTGGTTGAGAAAGAAATGATCTGGAACAAACTTTGAGTTTCAACACTCAAGTTCTGCACTTGAACAGCTAACTTTGGCCACGAATTTGGAAATGAATATGCAATGGAAAAGGGTGAAACAAATTAGCTTTAGCAACTAGGGAATACTAACTTTAATTAGGAACAAGTTTGGAATGAAATGGTTCAGTGTACTTACCAAACCAATTCAAGAAAGAGAAGTAGTTGATGCTGTTTTAGGCTTTGTTTTTCAGCTTGGAGTACCTAACTTTGGAAGCTTGAAACTCTTGCTACATAAGGTCAATTTGAGTGGTTCTTGTTTCTAATTCAAGATTGGAATTAGAACTCAAATTGTGTTTTGGTTTTACTGGATTTCGTTGAGTGAGGAGGGAGAATCGAAGGCTCAAAGAGAGCACCAGAAAGCAGAGAGAAATTCGGGTTTTTAGGGTTGTAAGAGATGCAATTCTGTTTGAATCCACCCCTATGTGCTTATTTATATATCCTAACTTACCCTCCTATGATGTAAAGTCCAGCTCTGGGCTTGGAACTAAATGAAACGAGCTGTTGGCTTCAATTTGAGTTGAAACCGACTTTTATTTTTTTGCAGGGCTGCTCGAAGTACTCGAGTATTCCCACAAATACTCGAGTCTTCCAACCAGAAATTCAAATTTTCCTAAGTACTAGTTACAATACTCGAGTCTTCCCATGAATACTCGAGTCTTTTAACCAAATTTCAGAAAATTCATTATTTTATTCAATTATAATAATATTCTTTTTAAAAATATTTTATTTACTAGATTTATTAAAAATACTGGATATTACACTTCTGATTTCTGAACAGCTTCCTGAGCAGCTTTCACAGCTTGATTAGTCATACCAAGATTGGAACAAAAACGCCTCTGAAGATTGAGGAAAAGAAAATGTTAGTGATACAAAATTAAGATTTATGTCAGTAAATTTACTTATTAAGATAGAAAGATGGGCTTCATGTTAAAAGGAAAAGAAAACTCACCATGAAGTCCGCTGCATGAATTGTTCCCATCTCCACAGATTATGTACTTCATTTGGAATATATCCAAAAGATTATGTACCCATGACTTGTGAAATGAATAATAAAGATGAAAAGGGCACAAAAATTTTATCAGCTATCCAATGAGAAATCAATCTTTGCAATTTGAATGGCAGAGGAACGAAATGCTAGCTTTTGGGGTCCTACTCATCTAAAAAATGTAACTATGTAAGCCCCACAGCACCTTAAAACATCCAAATAAACACAAGCCCTTATACCCTAAGCCCCAAATTATTTAATTCAAACATCAAAATAACAAATGAGAGTAATAAAAACACAGAAATTGATGGAGATGAAATGAGAAGAAGAGGAAAGAGGGAATACCGAAGAGAAGAGAGAAGAGAACAGTAGTAGTCGAACAGCGAACAGAGTAGTGGAGCAGTGGAGCAGCGGAGCAGCGAACAACGAACAGAGAAGAGAATCAGAGAACAAAATCATATCCAAAACACAGAGAAGAGAATCAGAGAGAATCAGAGAAGACAGTGAGAGTTACCTAAAGGCGACGGTGTGGAATCGATGGTCATCGCGACGGTGGTTGGTGGTGGCCCCGGCGAGACAAGGAAGGAAGAAGGGTTACGAATGGGTTAGGAAGGGGGTAACTCGAGCGGCGAGATTGTTCACCACCGTGGAAAATGAAGGGGGTAAACTGGTGGCGGCTAGCAGCGGGATCGATCTTCGTCCGTGATGATCGTCGATGGAGTGAGTGAGTGAGAGGAGTGAGTGAGTGAGAGGATTGAGCGGCGGGATCTTCCTTTCCTTCGGAGACATAGAGTGAGTGAGCTGAGTGAGAGGAGTGTATTTGTGCACTTAGGTTTTATTTTAATTAGTGACTGCTTTTAGTGACCGAATATATTCAGTCACAAAACTATACTTTATGTTTTTTTTAAATGAAAAGCATGTGTAGTGACCGATTTAGTGACTCCTATTTTGTGACCGAAAATTTCGATCACAAACTCAGTCACAAAAAAAAAAAAATCAGTGTTGGTCACCATATCGGTCACTATTTTTTACCGTTTTCATTCCGATCACTATATCGGTCACTATTTGTGACCGTTTTCATTTCGGTCACAATTTGCGGTCACTAAATTGCTTTTTTCTAGTAGTGGTGAATCTTGAAAATAAGATAAAGGACCAAAAATGCAATTAAGCCTTTCGTTTTTGTACTTATTTATTCCGTCCACTCACCCTCCATCACTGAAACTCCCTCGTACTTTCGTGTTTCGTCCTCATACTCCTTCTCTCGCATGATGTCTTCAACTATGTTCATAAGATCCCTTTCTCTAGATAGCAGTAATTGGACATGACATACTATTTTATCATGTTTTTTTTATTTTGTCCATCAAATAAATTTATAGTTTTTCCGTGAAAGATAGTGTTATGGACCGGTATCACGGACAAATAATAACCGGTATCACGGACCAACAAGCATCAATTCGGCATACCGGCAATTCGACATCAATAGCCATCAATACGTAACCGTTATAACGGTTAGTTATTATTGCCACCCATCATGGCATTCATGGAGCCGTTACAAACCGCCACCTTAATGGCCCATCAACCCTTCACCCTATAAATAGAGGTAATGACCAAGGTATGAACTAAGGAACTCTCATCTCCCTCATTTTACACACAGCACACACACCACCCAAAATATCCCGACTCGGTGACGGTGTTCTTTAACAGAGAACCCGTTATCATTGTCGTACATCAACAAACCGGCTTGCCGGTACATGTGGGATAACACCCCACAACATTGGCGACCACAGTGGGAGTGTGACCCAAGCCCATTTTCCCTTCACTTTGCTGGATTGGGAGGGACCAAAAATGTAAAAAAAGACAGGAATTGTGCATTGAAGGTTAAAATGGTTGCAGAAAAGCTGAAAGGCTCTAAGATAGCACCAACCATTCGGGTGAAGTTGAGAAGGTGCAATCTCTAAATGAGTAAGAACTTGGTTTTCAAAATCGGTGAAAGGGATTCTTACGCCACATACGTCAAACAAAACACAATACATAAAGAAAAAATTTTCATCAGTATCACCTACTGTACATATCCGGTCTTGGTTATTAGGAGCTTCCACAGCATAAAAGTTGGGAGTGAAACCGGGCCTTACCAAATTGGCGTGGAGGTGGTAAGAACGAAGTTTGGCCAAATCTACAAGTTTAGAAGGTCTACCTAAAGCATCTAAGTCTATCCTCTCATAACCAGAAATATCGTCCGGTATGACGAATTCCTCTGGATTGGTTTCTGATCTCTTGTTTCCCATTTGTGATTCCTGAGAAAGATAGGAAACATTAGGAGGAGGAGTTGGTTTACTAACGACTTCAACAAAATAGTTTTTTATTACAAATTGTCTAGCTAGTTCGTCCAGCATAAATTTTTCAGAAGAACTAATGGAAGAACTTCCTAAATGTGAAAAAGAAGAATTAATAGGAGGTATATTATTAGTTGTTGTATTGTTTGAAAGAGAAGATGAAGAAGAGGAAGAGCTTTCAGTAGGATAAATGACAGAAAGAGGAAGATTATCCATTAGAAAAAAGCAAGGAATTACCTGAAGGTATAGGAGAAGCTGGAACTAAGAAGATTAGTAGAGGAAAAAGTCACACGAATTTTCCAGGAGAAGAAAAGCGAAACACGTTTTTCAGAGGATAAGAGGAGCTGAACAAAATCTCTTGTTTTTAAGTTCTCAAGTGATGAAGGAGTGAGTTTGAAATGAAGCAAACCCCCTTATTTATAGTTGGACTCGAGCTCCCATAGGCCAAGGGAAAGACTACAAGTATCAAGTCAGAATTCATGAGGATTGGTCAAAAGAATCTCTTCAAGTCCCTTGATAAATGGAAATAGTCAGTGAAAAGACTTCTCATTAATGACAAGAGGTACTTTATGTCAGCTTGGGAAGTTGAAAGGTGGCATAAATTTACTATCATTCATTGCTAAATTCTTAGTCAGAGAAGAGACTCCTTATTAATAATAAGAGCTGGGGAAGCTTAAGTGGTTCACTGACCAGAATTCACCAATGAGGGTACGAGTTACACTCGGTAAACCGAGTGATAGGTACCCAAGTTCAAAAGCAAGTTTAAAATTTGTAATTTGCTGTTGAAAGGTGCGTTGCCCAAGGAGTGTACTTGAATTTCGAAATTCAAAAACACCTAGGGAACAACTGGATAGACGCGGCAGACGAGATTCCCTTGGGAAGACCATGATTCCTTGGCAACCGTGTGCTTAGGGAAACGAGCTGACAAGATTGAAGGGAAACCAATGAAAGGAAGCTAGTAATTTGGTCAAGGTTGATGGTAAGCCGAATATGCACTGGGAAAGCAACTGTTGAAAACCGGTTCACCGGTTAAACCCCAATTTAAGCAGGATGCAAGAAATCCCAATGAAAGCGGCAAATCGGCTTCTTTGTCACCTGAGCTCGAATCAACTATTCGAAAGCTACCAAATTTTGGAGCTAAAATATGCAATTCAAATTTCAAAATTTGAATCGTTCCTTGGGAATTGGTACTAGCGCGAATTGCAAAGGATAAGATTCTCCTGCGAATATCAGGGTGAGGTTAGAAAAAGTGATTTCTTGGGAGACGAATACCTGACATTACAAGGCTTGGGGGACGAAAAGATTGACTTCTAGAAAATTGGTCTTTGTCAGAAAGATTGACTTCTGGAAAAGATTAACCGGCTATTCGGCAAACCGTTCATGTGTGGTAACCGGTTTTCCGGTAAACCGGTTAAGGTGCTTGAACATAAAGAAGCACCATTTCAGGTCCGATAACAAATTTACCGGTTAGTCCGTTTAGTGCACGAATATTTGCAAGACTCTATTTGAGGTAAATTAAATCGGTTAAATCGGTGTTAACCGGTCAACCGGATTAACGGAGCATCTGTCTTGAACCCTTCAGAAATACGAAAAGGGAAGAGGTCCATCAAGACCCAGCCTTTTTTGACAAACTTAAATCGGCTAGGAGTTATATATGGAGGAATTACCAGTAAGATGTTTGAATACTTCACAAAACCCATTAAGCTTCTAAACAAGCCATTTTTCATGAAAACAACAAAACCAAGGTTCATTATTATAAACCATGGTCTGGGGGGCAACTGTTATGGACCAGAAGTAGACCTGTACTTAGGTAAACCGAATTATCTGTAAGGTTTGGTCCAGTTAGGATCTTTGACTTCATGAAACCGGTTAATTATTATTAGAAGCTCTTTAAGGGCCCTAGTCTTAAGCAAATCGGCTTACCGGCATAAAGGCCTTTCTTAAGGGCCCATGACGCCTATAAACCGGATTACCGGAGTGAGTGGCCCAATAAGAGCCCAAATCCTCTCCTCCTCCCAATTGACAAAGAAGAAGACTTCTTGCTAGCAAAACTTGGGATTCCTTACCTCGCAAAACCGGTATAACGGTTACTCTTCTGACAAGGCCATTAAGCCTGAATTCCTTGGATTCCACTATCATGATGAGCAACAACTCTCCAATAATGACCCCTTTTTACTCCTGCCATTATCACTTGCCGTTAGCAGTAATTCGGCCACTCCATCGATGAGGAGGGAAACCCAACGGTAAGGGTATCAGCTTATATAAGCAGGCAGAGGGTAACTAGGTATGCATCCTTCAATCTCACACAAACACACACACCACCCCAAACAAACGACAACAGAGCTGGTATCCTGGTAATCAGGGTGCCACTCCTCAGTCTAAAAGCAATAGTGGAAGACTTGGACAGACGCTTAACCGCTGAGTTCAAGTACCAAGTTTTCTACGACAGAACAGATAGGGTGAAAATTTTTATTTCTTATTTTCAGCCCAAGGTCCAAAATTTATGAAATTGAGCTCTATTGTTACATAAGATTATGTATTTAAGTATTTTTAATTTTTAAAGATATTGACCATAATTAGTAATAGTTTTTTAATATTTAAGAATATATTCTAATATAGTATAAATGATAAAAAAAAATTGGAAGCCTCTAAAATTAAAGTTGGAGACGATGTGCAATCATAGATGCCCGTATATGTGCCGAGACCGAGACGGCCTTGTTCCATGGCATTTGAGAGAATCATTTTTCGTGCTACTAGTAGCAATGTGTTTTTGAGGCGGACTGTTGTTGAGGATCCTGTCACAGACCCTGTTTCCGGAGAAGAGGTGCTTACCTACACACACCAATTCTATAAAATCATGAAATAATGAGTTGAGCATCTGTATCTCGATAGATTGTATTGAAATCTTGTCTTGGGATATGTTAGTATGGGACTCTGGGTGTATATATCCAATGATTATTTTTCATGAGTTTGTACGTATTCATAAAATGGGTTGCTATCACGCATGCATCATCGCTGCATCATTGCATGATGCATTGGATCGGAAGTACGTTTGCTGTCTTGGTCAAACTACTTATGTTCAACACAGAAATTGAACTCTCCCTCTTTTTTAATCGAATTAAAACCTCTTGATATATAGTGGCCCGAAAGCTTATCTTAGTATTTTTTTTTTTTTTTTGGTTAACAAAGCTTATCTTAGTATTAATTGGTTTATTTTAATACCTATATTCTTTGTTACCTTTTATCTTTATATCTTATTTCTAAGAATGAAGGTTAAGCAAATTAATTATAAAATAAAAATTATAAGTAACGCCAAAAATTTCTTGACTTTGTCTGCTCAGCCAGCCAATATTATATTTTTTTTTTGGGTGAACAAAGCCTGAATAGCCAGCCAATATTATAGATCTCATAATAAAGTACTATAATGTCGGGGCAGGCCGCAAAGCATGATAGCAATACTTAACTTGCACCGGTTCAAGTTTGACCTTCACAGCTTGTACCAAGTTCCAACTAGTTTTTATAGGATTGCATAAAAGTCCCTTGTTCATAAGTTATTGCCTAATGACACAAGTGAGTTAAAAGACTTTTTTACTCTCATATCTTAAAGAATGGTATCACTACCTTTTAGACCCGTTTTCTGCATTCCTCTTATATATCCCTCAGATCTGTCGATGCTCCACACAATTTGAAAGGGTACTTTTTCATCAACAACGTTGGAGGAAGATTTACAATTTCTCCCGCCCTTAACTTGAAAGCCACCGAATCACAATTACATAATAAATATGATACTTAATTTATTTATTTTTTTTAAAAAAAAAACTAATTAACCACCTGAAAGGCTGAAATAATGCCAAATTTAATAATAAATGTAATACTTAGTATTTTTAAAAAATAGCTAACCCACAAATCAGCAAAATTTAATTCTACCCCCGTTCCTAAATATAAGACATTTCTAACACTTTTATTTTGTCCCTGTTTATTAGACCATATACAAGTTTTTAATGGTAATTAATTACTTTTTTTTCCACAAACACCCTTATTTATTTAACATTTTTTAGATTCCCAATAATATTAATCGGAATAATTTAAAAAATACAAATCAAAATATCACATTTCGAATACAATTAATTAAATTAATTAATTTTCATAAGGAGGTGAAACCTTCCAAATGAGTCCTATATATAGGGACAGAAAGAGTAATATATACTATACTTAATTTTTTTAAAAAGTAGTAAACGTACAGAATTGCAAAATTAAATAATGAATGTAATACTTAATTTTTTTAAAAAAATAGTTACCCCACCGAATTGCAAAATTAAATAATAAATAAAATACTTAATTTTTTTATTACAGATAGTTAATCATATGAACCCCACAAATTAGTGCACGAACCCCAACACTTAACTCATTACTCATTAGTTAATTATTTGAACTAGGGGTGAACATGGGACGGGTTGGGACCGGTTAGGCTTGTCATGAACCCGTTCCTAAATGTTGATCGAGTCAATTTTTGAACCCAAACCCGCCCTAATCAGGAAGGGACACGATAGGAATGGGTCCAATTTGGGTTCGGTTGACCTGAAGAACAAATATAAATATAAAATTTCTAAAAATATGAATATATTCTTGAGACAAAAATGTCAAAATTTGTTATGATACAATAAGTTCTTCATCACTAAGTTTATTTTATTTGTAAGATCGTTAAAATAATATATAAAACTTAAATCTCAAGTAATTGCGTAATCATAGTTGACTAGACTATCTCGTAATTTTGTTCACTCTACATGATTTAAGAATTATGCACAACTTAAAAAAGTGAAAATATCAAGAGACTTTACTATTCAAAGAGATAAAAATGAATACTCTACTAGTAAATACTAAATACTTACCACGTTTGATTATGCACATACGTAAATAAAATTTTAACGTATCATCAGCACAAATATCTTAGGCGAGACATTCAAATCATATCAATAACTACATGTAGTTAATAAATATAGGGATATTTTATGTTTGAAGTTGTCTTAATTTCAATTGTTATTTCTATGACATAAAACTTTAGATAAAAACAAATTAGTGAAGAAAATTAGAACCTTGATATTCGTAAAAGGATGGGTCGGGTGACCCGATGATATACCTGAACCCGTCACATCGATGTAGCAACATTTCTTGTAGTGATCTTATATCGGGTCTGTCCTCTTTAGTCCTTGTTTGTCCCTTTTGTGACAATTGTGATGAGTCAGACCCGACCCGAAGTCATTGGGACGGGTCTGGTTCTGCTCGCCCCTAATTTAAAGCCCACCAATTAGTGCTTCAATCCCACCAATTAACTTATTGTCATTAGTTAATCACTTGAACCCCACCTATTAGTGCATGAATTTCACCACTTAACTCATTGAACCCCATCTACACACGAAAATAATATATATATATATATATATATATATATATATATTACCATAGGAAAAGCTACTAATAATTTTGAATTGTTGGAGTGTTTTAATGTTTGTATAAATATCATAGTAATTCTAGTATGATTGTGACTTTGCGACTCATAATTGGTAAAATTGATGTGCATTGTCAACATATTATAAAATAGGAGATGTTGAGCGTTAATCTTACTTTCCCTCCAAATGATAGGTTTTCTCTCCTAATTTCCTTTCTAATCTCAGCCATCCATTGCAAGTAAATCACATCCGTCCATATCATTTCTAATCTTTTCATTTCTATATCTATATATTATTGTATTCTTCACTACATATTTATAATAAATGCTATCAATCAATATCAAGGGTAAAAAATGTTAAATTTAAATAAAAAACTATTTTAAAAAAAATGATACTTTATATATATATAATGCATTACATAATATCGTTAAACGAAACTAATAAAAATGATAGAAAAATATAAATTAAACAAAATAATAAAAGAAAAGTCAAATAAAAATATATACATCCGAAATATTTTAGCAAGAAATTATCAATACATGTGAAATTTCAACTAAAAGGTTTTATTCAAAATATTAAAATAAAAAATTATCATTTTAATTATTCATCTTTATCTATCTATCTATATCTATAGATTTTTTTTTAACGAATCTATATTTATAGTTTTTGTCCAATTTGCATGAGCTCATTACAATTTATAATAAAACTTAATTACCACTTTCCAAAATTTGCTTATAAAAAAACTTTTTTTAATAAATATTTTGCAATATATTATTGTATTCTTCACTACACATTTATAATAAATGCTATCAATCAATATTAAGGGTAAAAAATATTAAATCTAAATAAAAAATATTTTTAAAAAATAATATTTTATATATATATATATATATATATCTAATGCACTACACAATATCGTTAAACGAGACTAATAAAAATATAAAAAAATATAGGTAAAAAATAGTAAAAAAAAGTCTAATAAAAAATATATCCAAAATATTTAGCAAGAAATTGTCAATGTGTGTGAAATTTCAACTAAAAAGTTTCATTCAAAACATTAAATTATCATTTAATCCATATATATTCATCCATTTGTATTTATAGTTTTATTTTTCCAATTTGCCTAAGCTCATTTCAATTTCTAATAAAACTTAATTATCTTTTTCCAAAAAACGCTTATAAAAAAAACTTCTTTTAAAAAATATTTCTATTAAGTCAGCACCTTTTAAAATGTCAATAATAAATTTAGAGGTAGTTTTAAATAAGTATATTAAATTTGTAAAATTTCAATGCTACTAACAAAATTAACTTACCTTCATGATGGATATAAATTTCTCATAAAGATTTTAGATTTAGGATTGAGGAAATACTCGCGGTCTTCATCCCACAAGGATGGTAACAAATCACAAAAATAAAAAATATTAAGGAGAGAAACATTTAATGATTTGTCTAACACATCAATCAATTATTAAACAATTAATTTAATGCATTTTGGATTGATCAACCATTCACAATTTAAAGTTTACAATTTCTAAACATTTTCATTAATTATTTTAACTTTAGTTCGAGACAAATTTTTTTTTCTACTTTTATCATCCTTATGAAACCGATCAAGGGAGTAATATGTATTTTTGACCGTAGCGAAAACAATAAATAGTCTACATATAGTTTTATTTTAATGATATTTTTGCAAAAAAGCCAATGAAAAACCATAAAATTAATAATTTCATATGTGATGGTTACCGATAAGGTAATTTATTCTAATAAAACAAATGATTAATTGCTAATAAAAAGTCGATCAATTTTGCTAGACTGTTACATTAGTTTCATATGTGTTTGATCTTCCAATTTGATCCAGTGCTAAAAGGGCTTCTAATATATGGATATGCATGTTGGTTTTACATTGAATTATAACGTCTTCAATAAATTAATCATATGTTATTCTTCTTTTTTATTTAAATTATATGTAACTTGCATTAATACGCAACTATTAGGTTTGTATTTTTTACTATATATTTATACATGTCTTGAACATGGTTACGTGATATGGGTTACCACTGCAACTTTTGCTTACATTTGCTTAACTACTGATATCACGAAAGTGGCAGCCTTCAAAATGCTTGAGGCAACTAAAGGTAACGTGTTCTCGCCGGTGAGATAAGGATAAAGATCTTTTTCTCTTTTAAGTATATTGCTTCTTATATATAATTTTGTTTATGGTTCTTTCCAAATAGATGTTCTTAAGCCGTGTCCAAACTTTAGAAGTTGGAAGTACAATTGGTTTTTGTTTGGTTTTTAATTATAAGTATTGTATTCCGATTTGATTACATAAATTTGTCTGATCATAAAAAATAAATTTCATTGTAAATTTGTAATAATTAAAAAAAATACTATATATATAAAATATAATTCCAAAAAATGATAAATTTATTGTCCTCTAAAAAAAGTCACATGTAAATAAAATTAATGTTTAATGTTTGAACAAATGGAAAGCCCTTAAAAAAATAATAAAAATGGAAAAGATAGCGAAATTTAAGACCCGCGCATCGCACGAGCAATTTCCATAATAATTATGTAAAGTGAATTTGAAATATTGCATTTTGTGGGCATGCTATTTTAAGCCTAATATTTATCTTTAGGTAATGACTTGAATATAGCTTAATATATACTTCACCTTGCCTGAAATATAAGAAGGAAAAACACACTTTATTGGTTGTCTCAAATATAAATAAAAATTAACTAATTTTTTATTTTCAATACATTCATTCTTAAAATGTCTTTGCATGATTGTCGTATCATTTAATTTTTTTTAATTCTCAATGCAAATTTCCTAAAGTAACTTTTTTTATGAATTTAAGAAAATTAAATACATTTAACTAATTTTCTTAATAAGTGTGAAGTTAGTTTTTTTTTCTTTTTTTCTTATATTTAAAACTGGAGGATGTATATTGCTGAATCAATATCATGAAGGATCTTGCTAACAAGTGCTCTAAGAACACTTGTTAAGATTACTAGTTTTAAGAAAGAGAGCATTGTTCCTCAACTTTTGGCCTTTTTAGGCTTGTGCACACCTATTAAGAAAATGTTAATTATCTATTTAATTATTATCGAAAATTGTAGTAGTATTTAATTTTTTTAAGAAGTGTGTCCATTAATTAATATGTAATGATTTAGAAATGAAATAGATGATAAAAGTATAACTAATGAGGATAAGAGAAACTATTAAATAAATGGTTAAAATTGAAAAGAAAAATATGTTTATGCATTAGAATTGTAAAATGACAAAAGAACAGTTGTTGCTTAATCTTGGAAAAACCAACAGCCCAACTTACTTTTTGAGGCCCAGACCTTTAACTCCAAACGGTGTCGTTTAGGAGGGACATTCATGCAACTTTATAAACAAGAGTCATGGATTACACATCAAATAAAATCAACGGTCATGAACCTCACTTGCATCAGTGCAAGTTTCATTTAACATGCATTAAAGAATCTCCCATATTTGGAGGCGGAGGAAGCATATGATGTGTCACTATCTAGCTTGCAGGGTAAAGCGAATAATAAGATTTGTTCAAAGGGTGCGGTTAAGTTACATACTGTGCAAAAGTTTGCAGAGATACAAACCTAACTGTATCTGGCATTTGATTTGATTGAAATGCCTATGTTTGTGAGTGTGTTGAACAATACGACGGATGAAGCTTTGGATTTTTATTTATTGGCATTCAAAGGCGACGACAAAGTGACAAAAACATACATTTCAAAAAACAAGCGGTATGTAATGACTATGCAGCCGAATGAAAAGAGAGAAGTAGAAGGGTTCAAGTATCTTGACATGGCAAGAAATAGATGGATGAGCTTCTGTTTACTCATCTATGCCAACGATAATGGAAACACATCCCCTATGACATTGACACCGCGGAAGATCCTAAGTTACGCAGAGATTGTCTTCCACAAGCAAAATGGCAAATGCAAGATTGATCCAAGAGGAGAGGGCAAGTGGGTCGCCAGATTTGGGTCGGTTTATGTTTGCTTTTAGTTTTCTTTCCTTTCTTTTTAATTAATCTTGATGATGAATTCACACACTATTGAAAGTCTCAAAGCAAGCTCTCCTTCAATTCTCATACTTTCATTGTGTTAGTTTCAGACCAATTTATAAGGTACGCAAAGTAATGAAGAACAAATTTCGTCGGGAGGTACCAAGGTCAGTATATCCTTTCTCTTTAATTTTTTGAACGCATACAGGTACAGGGACTCATTTGATCCTGAAAATTTAAAAGAATAAAATTATTTTTCGAAATTCTAATATGTTGGTTAAATCGGTTGTCTTTTAAGCGTTTGCCGGCTCCCAAGCGGCTTGTTGGTTAGAGGCTCTAGCTTTTCAACTTTCAGGTCCTTGGTTCGAAGAACATGAGAGAATAGGGATGGCAATTCAATATTGCTCATGGGGATCCCGGCCCGTAAGGACCGTCCCATTTGGGTGTTAGGTGTCCCACATTGAGTAGTCTAGGAAACTCAATGTGATGCTTAAGCCATCAGGCTCTCTCATCTAATAGACTAGTCTTTTGGGTTAGGCTCTCCTCATGTGCTTAAGTCCTAACATTGAGATCTCGAATTTGGGAATTTTTTCCCATGGGGATAGGGGAGATATTCTTCCCGCGATAATTTCGAGATGGGAATGGGATTTGTTTCTGTTCTCGAGTATTTACACATATACCCTTAATTATTTATTTTTATATAGTTGTAATATCAGGGTTTTTTTTTTTAATTTCTCATCTATTATTATAATAATAATTATAAAAAAAAACATATCCTCAACTCTTTGCTTTTCGCTGGTCAATTAGAAATAGAAACCCTGCAACTCAGGGTTTTGTAGAAGGAGAAATGATGTTCTTTTCCTTCATTCTCAACCTTCACCGGAAGTAGCCTTCGAAGCCGCCGCTCGTGCTTTCTCCTTCTTTGACTCGCTGCCTCAACCCATGTCCCTAGTCATCGCAGCCCATGCCAAAACTATAATACTTGAGATTATAACGTGTATGTGAGTGACAACACTATAATTTAAAACCTTTGTTTTGGTTTATCATATTTTTTGGATTGAATTATCTGAATTTTAATGATTATTTTTTCTGTAATATACATGTTTAAAATTGCTATTCAGAAAGATTGATTTTATAATAGGTCAAATTGAAGCTATGAATAATTTTTTTTAATATTTCTCATATGTTTGGGTTTTCCATGGGATCCGTGGAGTGCGCTATCTATTTTCTCGTATTAAAATTATAATATTTTTAAATGAACATATTTTTTTTTGTTTCCCAAGGTATCCCTTTCGGGGGCTAGTCTCCTTGCAAATGGGATCGAACTCCCAACCACTTGTTTAAGTAGTAACAGATCATTTACCATCTGTGTTAGCCTCCACTGATTTAACATGAACATATTAATTACTAATATAAGTAAAGAGACATTCAACCGATGACCTTATCCAAAAATTATATGATAATAACATTATTATAATTTATTCACATTAATAAAATTAAAAAAAAACATTTAATACATGTTTTTATAATTGTTCCCATTGAAATAAAATTTTATACTACTAATTTATTCATACAGATATCATTTTTTATTGCTAATTTATTCATACTCTAAAAATAATATAGGCTAAGTCCCTGAAGTTTGGGGTACTTTTTCAGATACCCTTATTCTTATTTTTTCAATGTCTGACTCCCCGAAATTACTTTTGGGTTTGTCATATACCCCTACTACCAATTCTGACCAATTTTGCTGACATGTAATATTGAAATTCTGGTCAGACGCAGGAGGTTAGGTACGTGGTGCCCCGTGGGCGAAGATCCTTTTTTTCTTTAAATTAAAAACCTAAAAAACTTAATATTTTATATTTTTAGTTAAATAAAAAAAGAAAAAAAAGATTGAAGAAAGAGGTCGTTTTCGCCCATGTGACATCACGCGACACCACATGACCAACTTCCTGTGTCTGACCAGGATTCCGATGTTACATGTCAGCAAAATTGGCCAGAATTGATAGTAGGGGTATATGACAAACCCATAAGTAACTTCGGAGAATCAAACATCGAAAAAAAAAAAGAATAAGGGTATCTGATAAAAGTACCCCAATCTTCAGGGACTTGTGACATATAAGCCAATAATATATACCATGATAGATTTTAAAACTAGAATTGAGGAACCAAAACTTAGAGTTCAAATATAAAATAAATATATAAATATATGTACCAAAAAAAATATAAAATCATATTTGTTTAAAATCACTAATGGACCGATGAATAATGCCCTACCAACGGACTAGAAAGTTTTCCTTAGCAGATATTGCTTAGTGTAATATATATATAACATATGCATATATATGATTTATATTTAAAAAAAAATGATTTTTTTAATTTCAATCAAAAAGCTTGAAGATAAGAGGCTTAATAAAATAGTTTCGTATCAAAAAAAAATTAAAATACCTTTTGTATAGGTTTAAATCCCGTTGGACACAAATAATTTGCATATAAATTAAATTTCTCTATACTTTATTTTTTTCTTTGGTAAAAAATTTCTCTATACTTTAAAGAGTGTGTATTTTTATTCTTCTTTATCTCTTATTCTTGATCCTAAGATTGAAATTAAGTAAATCCTTAAAAAAAATTGTTTAGGAGGGCTATAGTCTTAACTAATTTCAGCGTATGTCCCTGATTATATTTGAGACTCTGAAGGTGTAAATTAATGATTATTTTCTTTAGATGATTAAATTGTTGGATAATACAGTATATCTTTCAAGGCAAACTCTTAAATGCTTCATATGAGTTTTGGGGGTTTCTTCAGTGCTGTCGTAAAATGGTGGGTTGGTGCCGTCGAAGTTTTGGCCAATGAAAGCACGCTACTTCATTTAATTAGCCTTGTCATCATAATTTCTAATAAAGCATCCAATTTTATCATATTGCATTTTAGTCCTTCACATTTTAAGTAACTTTTGATTATTCTAATCAATTTAAATCAAATTAAATATTTCCTATTTTATTTAAAGAATTAGAATAAAAAAATTAGGATTTGATTTTGAAATAGTTTTTTCATAAAAATTATGCCATATTTTATAATGTTTATCTTTACATTGTTATTTTTTTAGAGATCTTTAGGTTGTTGATTATGTTTTTATATTTATCTTTTATTCATTAATGTTGTTTATCAACTATCAATGAAACATCTTAAAGAGATTTAAATTTATAAAATTCAAAATCTTGATTCAAATTTAATGTTTATCCTTACATAGTTATTTTTTTTTAGAGATCTTAACGCTGTTATTTAAATTTGAATTCATAAATTTTTTTCTTAATTTATGGCTTATAAAAACAATAATAATGACAATTGATTGTGTTTTTATATTTATCTTTCATTTAATACTATTGTTTATCAATTATCAATGATACCTCTTAAAGAGATTGAAAGTTATAAAATTCAAAATCTTGAACCAAATTTAATATTTATTTTTACATTGTTATTTTTTTTTGTAGAGATCTTTAGCCTATTATTAGAATTTGAATTCGTAAATTTTTTTTTAATTTATTGCTTATAAAAACAATAATGATGGAAATTGATTGTGTTTCTATATTTATCTTTCATTCATTACTATCGTTAATCAATTATCAATCATACCTCTTAAAGAGATTGAAAATAATAAAATTCAAAATCTTGAACCAAATTTAATGTTTATTTTTACATTGTTATTTTTTTTTGGTAGAGATCTTTAGGATGTTATTTGAATCTAAATATTACAACGTCTAAAAATAATCACTTTTTCAAATAATTACTTTTTTGTTGAATTTGTTTTTATTTATTTCTAAACAAATAGACCATAACAATTTCCTCTAATTCAGCAACCAATAACATGATTCTAATTTTACCAATATTATAAAATTTTAGAGCAAGACTACCAAAATCCAGAAATAAATATCGAAAATCATGAGTATAATTGTGTGGATGTTGCGATTTATTGCGTCTCTATTCAAAAATTTCACAAATTTGATTAGTGATTTTTGTTTGACCATCACTAACACTAAGTAAATAATCACACCAGCAAATAAATAATCAATTCTCATTTCATTGATCATTGACATAATTCTTTGTTTTTGTTTTTACAATAAAAAGTCAAGAAAAGGGGAAAAAAACGAAGCATACGCTTACAAGTGGTTGAGAAATAATTAATCTTTGTTACAGATATAACAAACTAAAAAAAAAGGAAAAAACATAATCAAAGTTGAGAAAGAGGGGAAAACATAAGGTAAAGTGATTTTCTAAGAGAAGATGGATTGGTGACGATGATGACGTCGGGTTGTGTTTGGTTGTGATGCCGTCAAGAATAGCGGTGAAAATTGATATCACATGAGATGTGTTTGGTGTGTGCGGCAGAAATTTGATAGATGATGAATGTGTTGTACCCTACTGATTTATGGATGAAGCAACTTAATAATTTTTATGAAGTGTTGACGAACCATGAAGCCGTAATGAAGCTTGTACTGTGATCAAGCCGTGATGAAGCTTGTACTGTGATCAAGCCGTGATGAAGTTTGCCATGAACAAACGTGATGAAATTTTGATGAAGTGATAGATTATGAAAGAAACTATTTCAAAATCAAATTCTAATTGTTTTTATTTTAATTTTTTAAATAAAATATGAAATATTTAATTTGATTTAAATTAGTTAGATTAATCAAAAGTTACCTAAAATGTGAAGGACTAAAATGTAATATGATAAAATTGGATGCTTTAATAGAAATTATGCTGACGTGACTAATTATATGGCATGACGTGTTTTTATTGGTTAAGGGTTCGACGGCACCGAAACCCACCATTTTCAACGGCAGCGCAGAAACCCCATGAGTTTTTTATTTTGATGCTCCTCCTTAGTAATGTTCTTGAAATGACTTTGTTTCCCTTACTTCATCCTTTACTTAAAATCAATGTTCCATCCTCCCTCCACTATCACTGTGCACCACCCTGCTTCCACCTCAGTCGAGAAGCACAATGCTGAGCCTCATTTGCATGACCACCACATTTCTTTCGCTGTGCCTTTCACCTGTCTCCCGTTCTCCATCATCATCACCATTACCCACTACATACACCACCATTCAAACTCCATCACCAAATCAACCACATTATAGAATCAGCAATGGAACGCATTAACCGTTGAAAGCAGTAAGAGTTCAAACGACTGCTTGATGAGGTGCAAGCAGTGACTGCTTGACGAGGTGGCGCGGCTTGCGACTAGCCACCATATCCGTTTATTAGGTTTTAGATTTCATAGGTTTTGGACTTTGGTCCATTTATTGTCATGGTTTTTGAAATGGTTCTATTACATAATGGAAGTTGTCTTTTTACACTTGAGAATTAATACAAGAATATCATCCTTAATTAGTCATAAAATATAATACATCACTTTTTGGTGTTTTCCATGCATATTTAACAGAAGGAACCAAAACCAAAACGTTTTGTAAATGTAGAGACCAAAACCAGGACTTTTATTTTGTAGGAACCAATTTCAAAAGATCAATATTTACCGGGACCATTTTGATATTTAAGCCTTTTTTTTTAATAATAATACACAACACGATTATTTATCTATCTATCTATCTATATATATATATATATATATATATATATATATATATTGTAAAATGTAGTATATTACCCTTGAAGAAGCTTTACAAAACAAAGGCTTGGAAAGTAAGAGGGGTAAAACAAATCAATTAAGAAAACCAACCAAGTAAAAACGAAATTCAGCAACACATTCTAAAGCAAAACTGATGCATCAATAGATGTCTATATTCTCCAAATAAGATTTCTCAATTTCTCCACTTTCTATACTTATCCTTATTCTTATTAAGAATCCTAATTCTCAGTTCACCAAAAAAAAAAAAAAGAATCCTAATTCTCATGTAATCCTCTCGTAACCTAAAAATCTTCTAAGTAGTACAAGGTTAACTCAAAAATATTCTATTTCTAACACACCAAATATGGTATATACACGCCACTATGTAAGTTACAAAGGTACACCAAGATACCTCACAAGAAATTTTCCTTTTCACTTTCTGAAACTTCAACAAGTGCAGGATATAATTGCTCCGGTCCTTAAAATCATACCCAACTTGAATACCAAGCTTCTGAACAAATGAGCTTTAACACTTGAGATGTAAATGTGCAATTAAAAAGCATATAATCATATGTTTCCATGACCGAATCACAAAAATCACAGTTGCAGTCAGTCAAAAAAATATTAAACCTCTGCAGCCTTGCCTTGGTTAATAGCTTACATTTGAACACAATCCAAGCTATAAAACTGTGTTTAGGAATAGCCCAATTACAACAAGCCAACTTAGCAAAGGGGAACCTCCTATGAGAGCCTCTTAACCATGAATAGCCAAATTCAATACTATATCTCCGATCCTGAGACAGTTTCAAATTAGCTCCATCAAAACCAGTTGCAGTTTTCAATTTGATGAGCAATGCTAGCTTTGTGGCATCAGGAAGATTTGGGCCTAGTAGGTATGGAAGGACTGAATTAATTAGCTAAATTCTTCCAGCATATGATAAGTGCCTAGTGGCCCAACACTTCAATCAAGTGACTGTTTAATGATGGGGAAATTGCATTCACCTCCCTTGGACCCCCTCTAGTTTGGAAAATGACATTTACCGCTTCTCATTTGCAATCAACATTGCACTTACACCCCCTCTAGTAATAAATGGTTAATTTATCAACGGAAATGTTATGCTTAAAATATTGAAAAAGACTTTTATACCCTCAAAGGGCACCTCACACAAATTTCAAGTGTATTTTATTTATTTTTTCTTTACAATAATAATATGATAATTTTTTTATAAGAAAATATAATAATTTAAAACACATTCTTGTATACAAATTTTATCCAAATGATTTTTGAATAGTGCAGAAGACCTATTATTATTATTCGTATAAAAACTCTATATAAAGATTGAATATATTATATAATATCCAAATATCATAGGAACAATGACAACATTAAAACCTATTATATCATATTATATCCATAATGAGCTTATATTTACTATAGCCTATGATTCACCATGAAAGCGTTACAAAAATATTGGCTATAATAAACATGTTAGTCTCACAAATAATTTCCTAGCGTATATGCGTTCTAAATCCCACTACTTGGCACAATTTTTGGTTGCTTCAGATTGGCTTGTAGTAGTAACTTGGTTGGTCATTACATTTTCTTGTAATTTTTTTTATATTACTATAAAGAAATAATGCACCAAATACACTTGAAATTTGTATGAAATATCCCTTGAGGGTATAAAAGTCTTTTTCAATCCTAAGCATAACATTTCCGTTGATAAACTAACCATTTATTACAAGAGATGGTGTAAATGCAATGTTGATTACTAAGGAGAGGAGGTGAGTGTCATTTTCCAAACTAGATGAAGTGTTTGTGTCATTAGTGCTAACTTCAGGGGAGGTAAGTGCAAATTTCCCTTTAATCAATCACCATTTGACAGTCTAATCTAGAACATTTGTTAGTAGCCAAAGGTAGACCAACATACCTCACAGGAAATTTTCCTTCCTGCAGACTTGAGCTTTCCAGTAATTAAGGATTGCTTCAACTAAGCCCTCAATGAAAATCTGAGACTTGCTTGCTGTGTTTGCCTCCAAACCTGCTTTGCAATCAGATAAGGCCTCAAACACCAGGTCTATTGATGACCATTAGGTCATCAACAAAGCAAATATTTATAATGCCCAATCTCTTACACTTTGGATGAAATTTGAAGTCCCTATTTAATATTTTTGTTGATTGTTTGAGATTTTATTTTTTGAGAACGTAGATGATTTGAGATTATTATAGATATTTTCAAATAGCAAGCTTAAACATTTCTACGAGTGTGTATATTTTTAGGTATCAGAGTTATGGAAATAATATCACGCAGCTAAAATATAGTCAAGAAACATAAGGAACTGACACAGATATTTTACGTGGAAACCCTTTCGGGAGAAAACCACGGGGCAAGTATAGAAGGTTTTCACTAAGTGGGGAAATATAACAATCTCTCTCTAAATATAAGGAGAGAACAATAACACCCTCTCTTATACTAGGAGAATACAATTCTCTCTATATAAAAATATAGGAGAAACACTAATAACACACTACAAGTATTTTACACCGAGGTGTATATTTTGGATACAGGGGAATTGTGTGTGATGCTATGGAGTTTGAAAAAAATTGGGATGCAATGGGATTGTGGAAATGAGGAACTGAGGCCTCCTTTTATAGAGAACCTCAGCTCCTCTATGCCATTGTTTTTCTCCGCGTTGCCAACTAACATTTTCAACATGCCAACCCCGTTTTTCTTTTTTATTTCTTTTTTTCCTACTTTGGTGCCTATTATTTGACAAAGTCACAAAAATGACTTTACACAGGCTGGCCAACAATCTCCCACTCAAAGTCACTTTTGGTGAGTTTTCAAAACCTTTCTTAACTTGCCAGTTTCCATACTGCTTAAGTTTTCGATAGGCCATATGAGGATCGACACCATATAAACTTATCAGTGGTGATTGGCTTCGTCATCACATCTGCTAGGTTCTCTTTGGTATGAATCTTTTGCATATCCACACTCTCGTCTTCTACTACTTCTCTGACAAAATGATATTGTACCCCTATGTGTTTCGTCCTTGAATGAAAGGCTGGATTCCTTGCAATGTGCAAGGCACTCTGACTGTCATAATACACAGTAATCTTCTGTTGCTTGTGCCCGAGTTCTTCCGATAACCTTTGAATCCAAATTGCTTCTTTGCAAGCTTGGGTAGCTGCCATGTATTCAGCTTCCGTAGTAGATAAAGCTACCACGGACTGTAATTTGGATAACCAGCTAACCGCTCCTCCTACAAGTGTGAACACATAGCCTGTAGTAGATTTTCTTTTCTCGATATCTCCTGCAAAATCCGAATCGACATAGCCTCTGATAGTAAACTCCGATCCTCCAAAACATAATGCAGCATCACAGGTTCCTTTGATGTATCTAAGGATCCTCTTAACAGCATTCCAATGCTCTTTACCTGGATCCGCCATGTACCGACTGACCGCCCCAATTGGTTGAGCAATATCTGGTCTCGTACAAATCATAGCATACATAAGGCTTCCCACCGCTGATGCATACGGTACTCGAGACATTTCCATCCTCTCCGCTTCATTGCTAGGACACATACCTGAGGATAATTTGTAATTGACAAGAAGCAGGGTAGAGATTGGCTTACAGTCTTGCATGTTGAAGCGCCACAAAACTCTCCTCAAATAATTCTTTTGGGAAAGCCAAATCTTCCTATCTTTTCTGTCTCGGTGAATTTGCATCCCTAAAATCTTGTTTGCTGGTCCCAAGTCCTTCATATCGAACTCCCTAGCCAATTGTGCCTTCAATTCTTGGATTCGAATTTTGTTGGGGCCTACCACCAACATGTCATCCACATACAACAGCAAAATGATGAAATCATTATCACCAAACCTCTTGTAGTACGTACAATGGTCTGAACTCAGTCTGTTGTATCCGAGGCTAATAACGAAGGAATCAAATCTCATGTACCAACATCTGGGCGCTTGCTTTAGACCGTACAGAGATTTGGTCAACCTGCAAACCAAGTTTTCTTTTCCTTTTTCTTCAAAGCCTTCTGGATGGAGCATATATATTTCCTCTTCAAGTTCACCATGAAGAAAAGCAGTCTTTACATCCAGCTGTTCAAGATGTAAATCGAATGCAGCGCACATTGCCAGGACTACTCTGATAGTGGTAAGTCTAACCACCGGAGAGAATATCTCTTTAAAATCAATACCTTCTTTCTGAGCATATCCTTTGAGCACCAGTCTCGCACGATATCGTTCCACCTTATCGTTGCCATCTCGCTTGATCTTATAGACCCATTTGTTACCGATGGCTTTCCGACCTTTCAGAAGTGTAACAAGCTCCCATGTTTTGTTTCTTTGTAAGGCTTCCATTTCTTCATGCATTGCTGCCATCCATAGAGAAGCATCTGAACTGTTCACAACCTCCTGAAAGGTTGACGGTTCTCCTTCTTCTGTTAGAAGACAATATGCATCGTGGTTTACCATAACAAAGTCTTTGTGCCAATGTGGTTTCTTCCTTAGACGATCTGATTGTCTAACTTCTCTATCATTAGCATTATCCAGTACTTGTTCCTCGTGCTCTGGCTCAGCTTCTGAAGAATCATCTTCTTCCGGTTTCTCATCTATCTGCACTGTAGTAGTCTCTTTAGTGCTGCTTTCATTTTTCTGCTCACTTTGCAGATCATTTTCTGCAAATGTTACATCCCTGCTGATGACAACCTTGCGGGCAGTGGGATCCCACAGGCGATACCCCTTAACTCCATCAGCATAGCCAAAAAATAGACATTTCCTGGATTTTGAATCTAGTTTGTCTCTTTCTTAGGAGTTGTACATCACATACACATGACATCCAAACACATGGAGAGAAGAGTAACTTGGTGGCTTGCCAGTCCACATCTCCATTGGTGTTTTCAACTCAATTGTCGTTGATGGTGATCTATTTATAAGGTAACAGCAGTTCTGACTGCTTCAGCCCAGAAAGATTTGGCTAATCCTGTAGTTCGCAGCATAGCTCTTGTTCTTTCTAGGAGATTACACCATTTTGCTGCGGTGTGTGCGCAACTGTGAATTGCCTTTGAATGCCCACCTGCTTGCAAAATTCTAGAAAATTGCCATAAACATATTCTCCTCCATTGTTTGTCCTCAAGTATTTGATCCTTTTACCAGTTTCAAGCTCTACTTGTGCTTTGAATTCCTTGAATACTGGAAACACATCTGACTTCTTCTTGATTGGGTACACCCATAATCTCCTGGAGTAATCATCAATGAATGATACAAAATACTTTGCTCATCGTAGGGATAATATAGGTGACTCCCACACATCAGAATGAATCAAGCCCAGTATGTGCTTGCTTCTAGCAGTTGATCTATCAAACTTCAATCTATGCTGCTTGCTTATCACACAGTGCTCAGAGAAAGGTAAATTTACCAATTTGAGCCCGGGTAAGAGATTTCGTTCTGCAAGGACTTCCAAGCCTCGTTCTGACATGTGGCCTAGTCGGTGATGCCACATCATCGAACTTTCTTCTTGGCCTGTTGCTATAACTGATGCATCTGCCTCTTGCAACGTGTCTCTCATAAGCATATATAGATTAGCCGAGATCTTGTCTGCCTTCGTCATCACCACAATCGCACCTCTCACAACTTTTAAGATCCCACCTTCGATGTGAGTCTTGCATCCGAGGTCGTCTAATTGTCCAATAGACAATAGATTCTTCTTTAAGCCCTTCACATGTCGTACCCCTTGAATTGTGCGAACAGTACTGTCGTGCATCTTTAATTTAATAGTACCGAATCCAGCAATTTCTAAGGCATGATCATTTCCCATGAACACAGATCCCTCCGAGATAGGTTCATAAGTGCTAAACCAATCTCGTCGTGGAGTCATGTGCCATGTTGCCCCTGAATCCATTATCCATACATCAGGCAGCTGCTTTTCGCCTTTAGTGCTTACTGCTGCTTCGCTATATAGGATTTCTCCGTTATATGAGGTACTTGCAACACACCCTTGAGAAGTAGTTGCTTGGGAGACTTCTCTGTATTCTTCTTGCTCCAACAATCTTTCTTCGAATGTCCTCTCTTGCCACAATTATAGCATTTGAGGTTCTTCCTTCCCCGAGATTTTGATCAACCATGATGTTGACTCCCACTGGAGCCACGTTCCATTGATCTACCTCTCATCATTGTCAATGCCTCTGGTTGGCTTGAACTCCCCAATATGTCTTCCTTGTTCTTGCGCCTGGATTCTTCCTCAAGGATAGCTCCGGCGACATCATCAAATGATAGAGTGTTGGCAACATTATTGTTGGTAATGTTGATGATGAGTTGATCATACGAATATGGTAAACTCTGGAATAGAAGCTCCGCACGCTCATTTTCCTTTATTGTGAAATCTGAAGCTGACAGTTGTGCAAAGAGCGTGTTCAGATTGTTGATGTGATCCGTAACCGAAGTGGATTCACTCATTCGAAGTGTATAGAGTCTCCTCTTCAGAAATATTCTGTTGTGAAGTGATTTGACCTCATATAGTTTAATGAGGGTATCCCAAATCTCCATTGCCGTCTTCTTTTCTGCAATGCTTGATAACACTGAATCCGCCATTGCTAAATGCAAATTGGCAATAGCATTGTCATTCATTTCCTTCCACTTTTCATCAGTTACCCATGAGGGTCTGCCTTCAATTGCTGGTAAGCAATTGTCCTTCCTCAAAATTGTCTTTATCTTCAGTTTTTATATTACTCCCGTTAAATTTCTCTAACTCATATTTTGCTGCCATAATTTTTTTTTCAACTGTGAATAGTGCAACGAAATATTAACCTATGGCTCTGATACCACTGTTGGGTATCAGAGTTATGGAAATAATATCAAGCAACTAAAATATAGTCAAGAAAAATAAGGAACTGACACATATATTTTACGTGGAAACCCTTTCGGGAGAAAACCACGGGGCAAGTATAGAAGGTTTTCACTAAGTGGGGAAATATAACAATCTCTCTCTAAATATAAGGAGAGAACAATAACACCCTCTCTTATACTAGGAGAATACAATTCTCTCTATATAAAAATATAGGAGAAACACTAATAACACACTACAAGTATTTTACACCGGGGTGTATATATTTTGGATACCGGAGAATTGTGTGTGATGCTATGGAGTTTGAAAAAAAATGGGATGCAATGGGATTGTGGAAATGAGGAACCGAGGCCTCCTTTTATAGAGAACCTCAGCTCCTCTATGCCATTTTTTTTCTTCGCGTTGCCAACTAACATTTTCAACATGCCAACCCCGTTTTTCTTTTTTATTTCTTTCTTTCCTACTTTGGTGCCTATTATTTGACAAAGTCACAAAAATGACTTTGCAAAGGCTGGCCAACATATATTCCCTTGATCCGATATTAGAAATGAACTATGCTTCAAACTTCTCATGTTCAATATGGATTGATGGATACGTTTCAATATCATCCTCCTCCCCATCTATCCTCCTTGTGTATGTAATTATGTACTGAATTCAATACCTTTAATTAAATCTAATAGCCATTTCAGAAAAAATAAAATTAAATCCTATAGTTGATACTGTTTAAGTTTTTTTTTTTTTTTTGTGAGATAGTTGAATACTGTTAATAAAATTAGGGACCTATTATCTATAAAATTTTAGAGACCAATGTTTTATATTTTGAGTTATGGTATCTTAGAAATGTCTCACATAGAATTATTTGATGAGCATATTATCAAGTATGTATTTATCTATATCTATGTTCAAGACTTTTTCTCCTATTGATATGAATCATATTATATGGACCACACATAAAGTAGTGAAGGAAATTACAGGGCGCATTTATCTCATTGTTGTTTTTTCGTTCACTTGTTTTTCCTTGCAGACCCAATCAAACAGATTGAAAAAGCTTAGCGATATGATAGCAACATGTGAGGGACTCTTAGATGAACTACCAAATTATGGATTATGAATTTTAATATTTCAATTCAAGCATCACTTCAGTTCTTAGCTTATGATTTAAAGTCGAGTTGAATTAATGATTAGTTGTTTGTTTCATAGATTTTTATATTTATTTTTATTTGGTTCCATGTAACTTTGTTGGAGGCTAATTTTTATTATTTTTTAAACCTCATCTTTGCATTGGGTATAACGATGATTTGCTCATTATTAAGGTATCTGTAGAATGCCATTGAACATAAAACATTATTGGTAATAATGAGAGTGAAGTGTGACTACCTTTGATATAGTATTTTATTTGTTGTATCTGGTTGTAATATAAGCAATAGGCCATGGCTTCAATGAACCAAAGTTGTGAGGTGCAGCGTGCACCTCATGTGCAAATCGATTTGTACGGAGAACTGAAGGAAACCGGCAACCCGGTAATCCGGTAAAAAAGCTAAACATTAAAAATTGGAATAGATGAGGGTAAAAGAGTAAAAACACATTATGAATTCTTTCATTTAATATTAAATAAAATTTTCGGAGTTTTTTTTATTAGAAACATATCTCATAGAACTGGGTCAGTGTTCAACTTCTTAAATCACTGTTTCGATCTCCCTCTTCGGTTTCAGTTTCCCTTTCTCCTTCTTCGGTTTCCATTTCCAGTTCGGTTTCGGTTTCCCTTCTCCCTCATCGTTTCGATTTTGGCCAAGATCTGAGAAGGAATCTAAATCCACAAATTTTTGGCAACATATCTGAGAAGAAATCAAAATTTTGGCAATCAAACTCCTCAAATCCAATCACCAAAAGGCTTTGCATGTCGTTGATTCAGCACTCCCAGTATCAATTTTGAATTTGAAGATTCCTTATTTGTATTAGGGTTTTTAATTGCCCTTTCCTTCTTCCCCAAATATTTTGGTTTCTGGTGTTTTGTTTTTTGTGGTTTGCATACTCTGTAAAATGGTTGAAGGTTGCATGCTCTGTAAAAAATGGTTGAAGAAAGCAAATTTTTTAAAGGTTGAAGAAAGCAAATTTATTATAAAAAAAAACCTACCTCAAAAACTAAGCTAATTTATTAAAAAAAAACGTACGTCAATGCTGAGATGTAGGGTGCTTTGGGCAAATCAATACCTACGTCCTAGCTGGGACGTAGGGTGTTTAAAAAAAATGCACATACGTGTTAATTTTGACGTATAGTCTGTAAAAAAATTGCCCCTACGTCTCAGGTGGGACGTAGAGTGTTTTAAAAAATTAATTCATACGTGTTAGATGAAACGTAGTTTGTTTTTTTAATAAATTTAATACCTATTTATTTTGATAAAAATTAACATGCACGTCTTAGTCAAGACGTAGGATGTTTTTGAAATAAATAAAAAAGTCTTACGTCTTATTCCAAACGTAAATGTTAACATTGTATACACAACTTTACGTCTCACGTAAGACGTAGGTGTATAAATAAAAATAATTGTACTCCTCACTTGAGGCGTAGGACATAGTACTGCAGCAGTACTAGTGCAAGTGTGAGCAATACTAGTGCTTATGTCATGTGCTAGTGTCTACGTCAATGCTTCGATGTACGTGCTATACAATGTGTTGTTGTACCTTGTTTTTGTCTTACCCTCCTACGTCCCATGATTGACGTAGGGATTGGTTTTTTTTTAATAAATTACTCCCTACTTCCCATGATTGAAGTAGGGGTTGGTTGGTTTCTTTTTCTTTTCTTTTTTAATAAATTACCCCCTACGTCCCATGATTGACGTAGGGGTTGGTTGGTTTTTTTTTTAAAATAAATTAACCCCTACGTCCCATGATTGACGTAGGGGTTGGTTGGGTTTTTTTTCCCCTACGTCCCATGATTGACGTAGGGGTTTGTTGGTTTCTTTCTTTTTTTTTTATTTTAAAAAAAATTACCCCCTACGTCCCATGATTGACGTAGGGGTTGGTTGGTTTTTTTTTTAGATAAATTATCATTCCTATGTCCCATGATTGACGTACAAATAATAATTACCAAAATTACCGTTTTACATCTGTTTAAAAAAAACACTAAATCTAAAGTCTACGTCCTACTTTGGACGTAGGTTTTATTATTAAAAAAAACGAAATCTAACACTTACGTCCTACGTATCTGGTTTGCTCCATTTTGGAAGATGCAACGGATGATGCGATGGCGGGGGTGTGGCCTTAGACGGTGGCGTCGGAGGAGTCTCGGTGGATGGGAGTGGTGGTGAAGCTGACGGCGGTGTGGTTGATGGTGGGGTATTTGCCGGCGGTGAAAATGGAGTCACCGGTGGTGGTGCTGGAGGAGTCGCCAGTGGTGGTGTTGGAGGCGTCGTCGGAGTTGCCTCTGATAGTGGTGACCATAGTTTATTTACAGTTTTACCCTTTTTTTATTTAAATAGCTAAAAAAATTAAAAACCGGAAAATCGGCTAGGAGTAGGTAAAATATAGGGGGTGCATGCTGCACCAAACCCCAAGGCAGTGCAGTGAAGCCAGTACCTAAGCAAAATCACTTTCTTTTTTATATTTATGCTTTATTTGCAATACTTTTATAACAAACTGATATCAAAGCACTTACAACATTATGGGAATTAGTGTAATAAAAAAAAATTAGCAACTGCAAAATTTGATAGGAATATCAACTTCGAAATGTTAAAAATCCATATATGATGGCTATTTTAATATGGCATAATTTCATGTAGAACTTTTTGGAAAGAAAATAACCCTAACATGATGAAGGATTCATAGTTGAATGACGTCTACACAAGAGCCCTATCTACATTTCTACTATACATCAAAGAGAACATGTTACAAGAAATTCTAAAGTAGAAAACAATAGAGGGTTTGTGGACTAGTTGGAGTTCGTATACATGAAGAAGAAATAATGGCTATAGTATGTTACAATGTTTATACACACTTTGAATGGATGAAGGCACATCCACTGGATCACATGCACATTTTTGAGTTCACTTTATTATTTATAGAGTTAAAAAATGCTGATGATACATTTTCAAGCGAGCAACAAGCAATGTTGTTGATTTTCCAAGTCTACAATCCATATTCTCAGCCCCAAATTCATGTGAAAGGGTTCAGAAATCATCATAGAATAATAAGGATGCGAACAAACACACTCATCTAACCTAAAGTTCAAGGAATCAAAGTAGGATCACAAAGAAAGAAAGAAGCTTGGCGTAAAAGTCACTTGAGTTCCCTGCATTGGGACTTCAAACCCAAAAATGCACAATTTAAATGGGGTTACTTATCAGATTATGTTTAATGGGGTTTGTAGTTTAAAGTTTTTCATATATAGAAGATGCCAATGTTCTGACCCGATCAGATAAGGGTTTTTGTTAAGGATTTTTAGTGAATGAATACGTAGGACCAAGAGCTCCCTCTTGTCATACTAAAAAACCTTAACAAGGACCTTTGTCTAATTTGGCCAGAACATATATATTCACTTTCTTTGACAAAGTTGGTTTCACAAGGTCTTTACGAAGTATTTTTCCTCCAAAGCCTTCCATATATAGTGAATATGCAGTTGTCTCTCATATAATGCTTTGTGCTTTGTATTGTACTTTGTACTTTAGTCATCATCTCCTCCTTTTTATTAGCAAATAATGCTTCTCGTAATTTGTGATCACCTTTCCCACACCTTAGTGAGACCTTGCTTGTCTAGCAATGCCTTCAACTTCAGATTCCATATACCGAAATCGTTGGATCCATCAAACCTTTCCACATCAAATTTTGGCACCAGCAACTTGAATTTGAAACCAAGTGACTCTAATACCACTTGTTAGGAAATCAGAGTCAAATGCATCCCAAGTGTCTTGGACACTTTATGGATGTGAGCGGAAGCGTACCAAACATTGTGAAAAATGAGAGAAAAATAAAGCTCGTGAATAGTACTTGACAACAAGAGACACAATCTACACCAACAAAATAAATAAAATAAATTGTACACTAGAATTTTCTTATAGAAACCCAATGTGGGAAAAACCAAGGGATAATCTCCAATAATGATCTACTATATAAAAGGATAATTACAATATTCTATCTACACTCTTGTAACAAGAGGTACCCAACATATCATATATAGTGTATCCCTGTGAAACCCTCTTCTTCTACATTTAACCCAAAATCCCTAGTTATCCCCAGTGTTTACCCGCACACTACACTTTTGGAATTTCTCACAACTCTCCATTTTTCTCTCTCACTACCTGAAACATTAAAGACTAGAAATGCTTCTATTTGTATTTTCTTTTTTCTTTTTTTTTTTTTTGCTTTGTTGCTTGCTTCTGTTATGGCTTCTCAATGCCTATTTATAGGAAATTTGATGAACTATTATTCCAATAAAATATTGCAAGTAGCCATCCAATTATTAAGGCCACCTCACCCACCATGCTTTGGTTCCCACAAAAATAGTGGGCAAATTGCTTTCCATCGAAAACTTTGAAAGATGCTTGCTTTTGCCTCATTCTTTTACATGGGTTGGTGCAATATAATGCAAGCCACAAGTAACAAGAACTTCGTCCGGGAAAACATAATAGACGTGCAATGGCTATGCATACATAGACTCTATTGTCACTCTCACAAGACTAGGGATGGGCATGGGTAAACACGAGTGCAGGTAGTGTTTACCCTTGTCCATACCCACACATTTTGTTGTTACCCATGATGGTAACGGGTATCCACAGGTATTATGCAGGTTTTAATATTTATTATATAATTATATATTTTGAAATAATTATTATACATAAAAATAATTGTAAGATGAATAATAACATGTATATGATAAATTTTCGTTATTATAATTTCATCTCTAAAATTCATAATGAAATACAAAAAAATTATATATGTTCTCAAAGTAATAAAAATATATTATTTATTAGTAAAATATAATTATGTATATGTAGGTACTGCTAGGTGGATATCATAATACTCATCCGCACTCATAAAAAAATAGTGCAAATACCCATTGTAGGTACCAACAAATATAGGTATTTTGGTCATCCCTGCATGAGACCTTGGTGATACAAGGGAAGATCACCGCTAGTAATAGGCAATAAGAATAGGGTATACATGAATGTTCTCAAACCTTTTTGACCGTTTATTCTTATTAGTCTTACACCATCATAATATGTATAAGCATTATAAATGCAGTTGCACTTGGCATGGAAAGATTAGGCTTGATAACAAATTAAATTTAACGATGCATGGAGAAAATTAGCCATGTCTTGATATTTCTTTCTTTCTTTTTTTTTTGGTATACAAGGGGGCTAAAAGCCCAAAGAAGAAACAGAAAACTACAAATCCAGAGAAGTAATATCACATGGAAGGAAAGCTCCACGTTGGTCATTAGCTAATAAAGGCTTGATTTCTTCAGGAGGTGTTGTGAATTCATGTAAGCCAAAGTCAAGTTGAATGCTAAAATTAGCAAGGAGGTCAGCACAATAGTTTCCCTGTCTGTATGTATGGTGAAGCGTGATTTTCCAATCCCTTTCAAACAGCGTCTGAATTTTTCTTAGGAGAGTATTAGAACTCAACTCCTGTCCACCAGTCACATTCAACAATAGTTTCTCTGTAGCCTTTTTTCCAGATCCAAGTTAAATTTTCATTGGTTTTGTCTTCTACGGTCTACACCATTTTCAAAACAAAATTCTTCTAGAACAAGTAATATTTTGATTGTTATAGTAAGTTCATCATTCTTGCAATTATTGAAGTATGTTGTCAATGTTTATATATAGCAGTTACTTTGATGTTCCGGGTTTATTTATAAACAACAGGTTTACTTCTACCAAACAATGAAGTGCTCCGAGGAGAATATTATGATCTTGAACAATGTCTCCTTTCATTGCAGAACTAGTTTCTATTCAGGTATAGATTTTCATCAAAGTCGGAGCGCAAAGTAGGCTTTAGAATTTATTTATCTTAGCGAGTATTAGAGAATGTTAGTAGAATATATTAGTTGCGGCTAGGACAATGTCAACTTGCACCTAAGACTATGAATGGCTTTTGGGCGGAGACAAATCAGAGTTGACAGCCACTCAGAAAGCACCTCATCAAGTTCATTGAAAAATTAAAATAACATGGAGTGCAACGTGATTGCAAATCCTCAAACCCAAAGAGGCAAGGTCATCACTAGTTGTGGCAAAAAAAAAAGTTTATTAATTAAGGCAGGAGCATAGACTCCCATCACAAGTTTAGCAAGTGAAACTCTTCAACTTGCAAGGTCTCTGGTCAAGGAAAATGTTCTGAATCCAAATGCAAAGATGTTGGGCTCTAGGATCAATTCATAGCGTAAATTAAATGATATCGCAGCGCATCAGAAATAAATGTGTGCAAGGCAATAAAATTGACACCAAAATTTTAACGTGAAAAACTCTCAAATGCTGAGAGTAAAAACCACGAGACAAGCTCCGAAAAATGTTCCACTATATGCAGGATAATTATAATACCCTTTACACACTCTTTTCGCAAAAGAGATATAAATACAGTGTTTCCAGTGACAATCCTTCTATTCAAATACTATAATTTATTGTACAAATTATAGCACCAAGGAGCAATATAGATAATACTCAACCCGGTGTTTTTCTTTATCTCACACCTAAAACTCTCAGGATATAACCTCTATTTTTCTCTCTCACTTTATTATATATATATATATATTTAAGTTTTTCTTTTCTTTTCTTTTTATTCTTCTTATGTCTTTCCGTATGTTGAGAGAAGCATTTATCATGCTTTTTTTTTCAACAACCTTTTTGGTTGCATTTCCTCAAAACATGAGCAACCAAGTAAGTTTTAGATTGCCATCTTTCAAAATTCTAAATTTGGTGGTTGCATTGGTTGGACATGTCATTTCTTCCCCTCCAGCCAAAGGGTATCGTCTTTAGCAATTCTCCTAGAACTCATGCCAATCAGCTCCACCAAATTTTCATGGAGAAACTCGATCTTCATATATGGTCGCTCCTCCTTCAAAAGAAGCCCTTTCAATCGAGTATTGGATACACCAAAGCTCAGTTCGTTGTCGATTGCCTCTACATCCTTGTACCGTCGTTGACTTACCTATCATCCTCGAAACACGCCGCCTAAACCACCTTGTTAGGAGACTTTCGACACAAGGATCCACACAAGGACAACCTACCGCTTAAATACTCTTTCCAGCCGAACCATTGACTCAAAAACTTGAACACTCATTTGTTCTTCAAGGCTTTTCCGCCTTCAGGAAAATCCATTGACTCATAAGTAACATTCTTTCGCAAGGAATCCATCTCTTCTTGCATGACTTTAATCCAATCGAATTTATCCTTATTAGTTTCAACTTCCTCAATACCTTTTAGCTTCTCCACATCAGTGACAGATAACTCTGAACTGAGGTACGTGCTAGATGAAAGCATTGTTTGCAAATATATGGAGTTCTGGTACAGGGGTTTGCTCCCCTTAATCAACACCTCCTTTATCTTCAACGTTTTCGTTTGCTGGCTCTTCATCATCACCATGGTCATTAACCTCTCCTTCTTCGGTGGCATTTTTTTTAGAAGGAGAAACTGGTGTAAAATCAACTCCAATCTGCTTAACTTGAGTCTTTGTACAAGGTGTTATACACCTTCCCTTGAGCAACAACCATAGAGACTTCGGAAAGCTTCCATTTACTATCACCAAAGCTACTATGGTATCTAGCCCGATCCAAAGCATGAACAAAAATCACAATACCACTTCCTCATCTAGCACAGGGGTTGTGGTATTTTCATCATCCTTTGTACTTCTCCAATTTTTTTATCTCTATTTTTCCAAGATTTGCAGTACCTTTTGATATGATCCTCTTTGTCGCATTGGTAACATCTAAACTTTCTAACAAAGTGGGACTGAAATCTATTTTTGGATTTATTGGGTCGACCTCTACTTTGACTTAGTCCCTATTTTTTGTGACAAGGGCTTAGGAGTTGTCTATCCCTATGTTATTCCTCCTGAATTATTCGTTGAACATACTATCTTTTACTTGTGTCTGTAACACCCCGATTTAGTAACTTGAATATATTTTTATTAAGTAAAAACCTGAGAAATTTTTTTTCCATTGATGACATGGACATGGAGCTATTTCCACAAAACAATTTAGTTTCAATAAATAAAATTACAAAACTCCAGCTGTCATGTCACACATCATCTATCAAGTTTCAAACCTAGATGCTACCAACATCGCGCTTTGAAACCCCTTCACCAATTTCATAAAATACTATTCCATTTACCCTTATACAAATAGCATCAAATACTGAGTTCCAAAACTTATAAAGAAATAGGGTAAGTTACATCATGGTAGAGCAACATTATCTTAGTAAACTTAAGAGACAACATACTTACTCAAAACATAACTGCAACCTACACTATGGATGGCCATCCTTGGCAGGAACCTCCTTCGATTTCAGATCCTCCTCGGCGTCATCAAATATCCCATCATTCTCTGGTAGCACCAAAACCTTTGTATACTCTGGATCCTCTAGCGTTATCCTACTCATCATATCCCACAAGTTGATACCCACTAGAGTGAACAGAGGGTCGACGATCTCCAAGCTAACATCTCCTCGCCACTTCCAGCCTTCCTTAAGAAACTCCCAATCTCCGTCTTCCAGAGGGTGCATAGAAACTTTGACGCCGAATGCCATCTACATTACACGACATCGAATGCCGAGGGAAAAAGGAATAGAATAGCAGAGAGAGTGAGCGATCCCGAACGATTTCTCGTCGATGGGGTGGAATTACAATAGGCGAAAATATTAAGACAAGCACACAATAAAATCATTTCAACAATTAAATACACAACATAATTCACCTTATCATCATCGCTATTATTCACAATTCTCGTCCTTATAATTTCTCGTCAACATCATTGATTTTGTTCTTGCCTTATTGCTCAGCGTTATTTCACAACTCTTTGCCATCACAAAATCACGTCCTTGAACTTATCCATAGTTCTCTTCCACTTGACCTTTCCATTCCCTTCACCAAAATCCTCGTTATATTTTAATCTCTTATCCTAAGGGTCTTTTCAATATTTTGAACTTACTTTATTAAGTTTTATTGAATCGCATCCATCGATGACAGGGGATAAGAAATTGTCATCGTGAACTTTGTTAGCGCACATACATCTTCTCCAATCCTCCCAAGCCTAAGCAGAAGCAAACGGGACGTACAGGAACCTTAACCCACGCAGGTCGAACAGCCGAGAAACACAAACGTATGTTGCAACTGCTCCGGGTCAGCCACATTAATCACAATCATAATCATTGAAATCTATATTCCATTTTTTTTGTGCGATATCGCAAGGGCCCAAAAACCAATCGACTGCCTGCCTCGTTCAGGTTCCCTCTCACCGTTTTGAAATTGATCAAGGGGGCGATAGTACTTTTCTAGTTAGCTGAGCAGAACACGCTACGATCCCCTGGGTATTAATCCCCGATCACTTATAAACTAGTTCCGCCTAGAAAAGCACTCTAGGTTACTTAACGAGTCACCGTCATCACCCTCCCCTATCACAATCACTCGCCTGAGTATCCGCAGATAAACAGGGTATCTTCCTCTCCACTACTTCACACTCAGCTCACCGCGTTATATAATGTCTTTTAATGTCTTATTAATATTTTATTAAGCCTAGGTTCGGACGAGTCACCCTTGTTCATCCCTTCGGTGATCCTCGACCTCTACTTAATTCTTTCACATTGTCACTTTCTCATCATTTCATAATCATCATAAAAACTGAACACATCAGGGAGCCCCTCAACCTGGCAAGCATGTCACATCAGTCGTGCACATCAGGGAGTTCCTCAACCTGTCACATATCACATCAATCTTTTCACTGCTCAGCATATCCACATCATTGATTCCCATCATATTCACATCATCATTTCCTTCCTTGCATTTCCATATCCAGGATTTCCAAAATTTATCAATCTCTTGCTATTATCATCAAATCTTTTATAACACATCATATTTTTTCAGCATCATTATTATCTTCATAATTTCTATTGCCTCACTTAATTTCCATCATGGATTAAGACATACAAACATCTCACAGGGTACCAGACATCATCATCATCAACAACATATAAAATATTCATCATGCATAAATGATAGCAACAAGTCATATCATCATGGCATATTCACATTAATAGCATCATGCATAAGAAGATGTGTGGTCCTAGTCTTCTTCGTATACGTGGCCACATAAACAAACAATTGCCACGATACTACTGACCCAGAGACCACTAGGTTCCGATCTTTAAGATAATACAGAACGTCTTAACATTTTACCTAAATACCACAGTGTCTTAGGGAAAGCCCCTCTTTCACCTCTTGTCCAGCAAACGTCAGAAATCGCTGCTGGTCCGTCCAACTGACAGCAGCTCCAAACTCCCGATCTACGGATTCCTTGCTTAAAACAAGACACACAATTAATACAAGGCTACCTAACTAACATTCATGCTTAACATCAAATCATTTTTCGAAAACCCGTTTTATTTCTTATCGGGTAATCATAAAAGAAACCTTTACTTTTTCAAATTAAATCCAACCTTCGAATATACTTTAAACACTTCAAAATCATTCTAAAACGAGTAATAAGATATTTTAAAACAAATCAATTTGCTGCTGGTCCGTTCCGGGCAGCCAACTAATAGAAACCTGAAAACATGGAAATATGTTATTCTTTCAATCCAACTTTTCTCTAAGTTAAATATCATTGAAAACTCAAGCTCTAAATCAATTGAAAACTTTTTAAAAAGTGAATCACAAATTATATCAATGCTGGACAGCAGTGAAACAACTCAAAATCACCCTTTTCGAAAAAATCCGAAAATACCGTAAAATCGTACTTTAGTTTATCCAATATTTTGCAACAAAACAAACACTTAAACAATTCCTTTTTCAAACATAACACTATGAAATAAAATAGGGCAGCCACCAATACATTAATCATTTTCAATTAACTAAGAACAAACCATTCCCAAAATCGATTAACTTTCAAAAGCTTTTCATGAAATTAAACATAACACCGTAACATATAAACTAACTCATTTCCCTTCACTTCCTTTTTTAGTCAAATGATCCAAGATACATAAACAAAATAATTCCATTAGCATGCATCACATAAATCATCCTACAAGTTGTTCATGCATGACCTAGGCACATATTTGGACGTTTACTCACTCCATCATTTCAAAGTATCACAATCAATATATAAGTCCAGCCAAGTCACTAAGAATGAACAAAAGTTCATGCTTATCAAAAAGTATCAAAAGTACTCAAATAGAGCATCAGATTAATCTCGGAGAAAACAAGGAAGTTAAAATTTGAAACCATATAAATTAAAGAATTTAAACACCAAAATTTGCAGAACGCACACACATACATCAAGGTTCAACACATAAAATTTTCAAGCCAATTGGACATTCCAAACTTAGGTTTCAAATTAGTTTTTGCATGAAAATCAAAGCAGGACTGCTGCTGACCTGAGGCTAAAACGCAACTATTAAAAATAGCAAACCAACTCCGAATTACATGAAATTTGATATTAACCTTCCTCACGCATCCAAGATTACTTCATAAAAATTTCAGATTATTTGGAGTTTCCCAAGTCACACTTTTTCAATTACATTTCCCTCAAACTCTGTATGAACAAAATCGAGTTTACTCACTGTTTGGATTTATTAAAAATATCAAACCAACTCCAAATCATCTCAAATTTTACAGAGAATCGCACAACATGGGAAAGGTTATACCATAAAAATTTTAAACCATTTTCAGTATTTTAAGTCTGAAAACTCTGTTTAGGTTTAACTTGAAAAATCCATTTTTCCGAAATCGTTTTTACCAAAATGACTCTGGTAAAATTAGTAAAACGATTCCAAAAATTATACAAAAATTCAGAGACACTACAATTGTCATCATCAAAACCGTGGCTAAGTTATAAAAGCATTGGAATTGTGAAAACATCTTTTATCCAAATCTTTTGCAACTTAAAACACAAGCCTTTCTTAAACTACTTAACCAAAAAAAATTACTTTTAAAATACCAAAACAAGTTCAAACCTTCTCAAAATTTTCAGGACACATTCAGACATCATAAAGGGCAACACACCAAAATTTTAAGGCAATCCAATTAGCAAAACTACTATTCACTTAGACCTCTAGCATACAAAATGACATTTTCAAAAATTTCAGCATCACACACAAACAAACATACTCAATATAAGCTCTCTTTAAATGACTTCTATGCAACTTCAATTCTACTATAATTTCTCTATGACGTATAAACAATCACCAAGTGCACCAAATAAAAATTCATTTCTTTCAAACATTTACATGTACATTTTTCGGTTCCTCTTTAAAGGAACACCAAGAAACATCTTTCCTTGACTCAAAACTCACTTTAACACAAATCAAGGTTTAAACACCAAAGTTCAATTATTTGTTTCTCACAAACTCATTCGGTCCAGACAAACAAATGAGGAAAAATACTTTTAACTTCAAAAACTCATCTTTATCACTTGGCCCTTTATAAAAAGCTCATGCAATCACCAATAAGTAAAAGATTAACAATTAAAGCATGTCTCAAGGTGTATCCAACCACACACATTATCAAACCACTTTACTATATTTATTTTAATATGAAGCAAAACACACATATGAAAGAAAAAGATAGACTTTTGTAATCATTTCATTAAGTCAACATGCAACAAGGATCAATTATTTCCTACTCATGGGCGAATCACTTGCATAGAAAATTAGGGATTTTTACACAAATAAATCAACACACATACATACACTAAAAATCCATTTTTCATTCCTTCATTCAATTCCAAGCACAACTCAAAGCATCAAAATAAAACAAAATCATTAGAGTAAAAATGACAAGAAAACCGTATGGACCTCCTTTTCCCATTTCAAACCTTTAAGCTCAAATCTTTATACATTAAAGCTTTAAAAATTAAAGAGGAATGTGAAAAACTAACTTGCATGAAAACAAAAATTGTTTCCTTCATTTTCTCCTCTTGGCCGAACTTGCATGAAGGAAGATTGGGGAAAATTCGACAAAATAAACCATTACAATAACATATATTTTAAGATCCATAAAAATCACTCTTGTTTCATTATCCCAAATCAAAATAGAAACAAAAATCATATGGGTACCAAAGGGACAAAACCGTGGAACCCTAGGACATGAGTGCATGTCCATTTTCCAACTAAAAGCTCAAATCTTTAGTCATTAGCACTTGAAAAGCAAAGATCAATAACAAAATTAACATGCAACAACATATTTCCAATAAATCAACAACTCTTATATATATACATGAAAAACCGAAAATGAAGGAAGGGAATAAATAGAAAGTATAGTTGAATACCTAAGCAGAAAGCTAAGTGAGGTTGAGAATGAGTAAAGAAAAATCAAGAAATCCACCTCTCCTCCCTTGGTCTCCCCCACGGCCTCCCTCTTCTCCCTTCCTCTCTATCTCTAATTTTTTTCTGTCTTTGTAAAATGAGGGCAAGAACAACATAATGAAGGTGGGTGGGGTATTTATAGAGGGACTTAACTTTGGGGTTCAATTAATAAAAGCTGGGGTGCAAAAATTCCAAGAGCCTCCCTCCCAAGGCTATGCTCCATCATGGTTTTTAACATGGAAATGGGGTAGGTAATTTACAATTTTTGCTTTATATTTATGAGTATTAGTTTCACAGGATGTAAGTAGGTTTAAATAAAATGTTGGAAAGAGTGGGTGGAAAAATACAAAGGCTTGCATTGGCCGAATATTCACTATAGATAGGGTTATTAATTACATGTCTCCTATAGGGTACATATAGTGTGGATACACTTTAATTAGGATAGGTTGTGTTTAATTAGGTTACCCTATGGTCTTGAGCACTAATAATTATATGCCTAACAATTTAAAATTCAAAATGCATTAAATAATTTAAAAACCGTACAGCACTCCCATACAGTGGAAAATATTATTTTTCCAATACAGTAAATAACACTTGAAAATCATAATTCAATTTGTTTCAATAAAACATTATAATCTTCCCAAAAATAATAAAATTTCGTGGACAGTAAAAATAAATTCCAAACTGTACAAAAATAAATTATACATTTCCATACGATCGTTTTGACTATAAATTCGTTTAATTTGGATTTACAGATCAAAAGTTATGAATTTTCAAAGTTACAGAAATCCGTTAAATCAATAAGTCAGAGTTCCTTCAAATCACAAAATAAAATAATTTATCATTATAAAAAAAAAATTCCAAACTATTATTTCCATTTGTAAATTTAAATCAAAATAATAAATCTATATAAATTCAAAAGAAATGCCCGATCATAAATCTAGAAAATCAATTTATTAAAATATGAAAAATTGCGGGTATTACAGTGTCTGTAACACCCCGATTTAGTAGCTTGAATTTCTTTTTATTTAGTAAAAATCCGAAAAAAATTTTTTACATTGGTGACATGGACATGAATTCGTTACTTTTCCAAAAACATTTGCATTATGAGATTAAATCATTCATATCCCACGTCATCCATCACGTTCCAAATCGAGGTGTCACCAACACCGCGCTTTGCAACCCAACTTATCACAATCATAAATCATCAAGATACTACTTCGGAAATCAAATTTTAAAACATTATTATCAGTACGGGGTTACATGATATCCGAGCAAAGTTATCAGAGTCTACCTGAAAAAAATACAACACCACAGTAAACACGATAGTAACTGAAGAGAACGAACATCCCTCATCATTAGAAGCTGTTGCAGGCGCCTTCGACGAATCACGCTCCCACACATCCGCATCCGAACACTCTACTGGAGAAGATCCTTCGCTCGAAACCTCCCCAATCCGTAGATCCTTCACTTAATCGGCCGACACAAAGCCGATAAAAAAAAATACAACCAAGAGACAGAGAGAGAGTCAGCTTTTCCGGGCGGAAAGCCGACGGTGTGGAATTACAGCAAGCAATATATCAAGATATAACAAATAATTAACAACACATAAAGTATACATTCATATTTTATCATTCCCATTTATCACTTCCAATATTGTCATTTATCGTTATCATCTCTTTTATTCAACTCATTTCTTCACGTAATTCCCGACCTCAACATTATCACAAATATCTCTTCCTTGGCCTTATCCATAGTATTCTCATTGCTTGGCCATTCTCATTCTCATCATCAATTCCCTTATCATTCTCAGTTCATAATTCATAAGTCTTTTCAATGTTTTTAAACTTTTCTTATTAAGTTTTATTAGATCGCATCCATCGATGACAGGGGAACTAGGGAAACGTCATCGAGGAGTTGGTTAGCACACATACATCTCCTCCAATCCACCCGAACCTAAGCGGAAGCAAACGGGACGTACAGGAACCTTAACCCACGCAGGTTGAACAACCGAGAATCACAACACATTAATGTCGCAACCGTACAGGCCGGCTATCACACTTTATTCATCATTCTATTTTTGAGCGATATCGCAAGGGCCCAACAACCAATCGACGCCTGCCTCGTTTAGGTTCCCTCTCACCGTTTCAAAATTGATCAAGGGGGTGATAGTACTTTTCTAGTCTCGAGTGCAGAACACGCTACGATCCCTGGGGTCTTAAGTCCCGATCACTTATAGACTAGTTCCACCTAGAAAAGTAATCTAGCTAGGTTATTTGACGAGTCACCGTCATCACCCTCCCCTATCAAAATCATTCACCTGAGTATCCGCAGATAAATAGGGTATCTTCATCTCCACTACTTCACACTCATCTCACTGCATTATGTAATATCTTTTAAATGTTTAAATCTTATTAATGTTTTATTAACCCTATGGTCGGACGAGTCACCCTTGTCCATCCCTTCGGTGATTATTGACCTCTAATGAACAATGTTTCACAACAATCCTTTCACAACAATTCTTTCACAAAAGCACTTGCTTAGCATAACCAAAGGCTCGGAACCACGGGGTACAACTCGCGTGGCCAGCACAAACTCAACCTGGAAAGCACATAAGTCCACCTTAATTCACATCAAGGAGATTCACTGTTTCATTTCACAATACTCACAACAATTCATAAATTCCCAAAATTCCTGCCTTTACAATTTCACTTTGATTCATTATTTCATCTTAATAATTTCTCAAACTCTTGCCATCAAATCATCACGTATACTTTCACTTTCGTTAACTCAAAACCATCAATCATTTTTATCATAATTATGCCATAAACAAAATCTTTTATCTTTCATCAGCATCATTATTTCATAGCACAAAGCAATATCTTACATAGCATGATCATTTTTTATTTTCAAATAAAAGTTCAGCAGACATATAATCATCATATCATACCATTTCATCATTACCATATTGACAACATCAAGTATTCATCATGCAATATTAAGAAGGGAAGTCTTAGTCCTGCGTATGAGTGGCCATACACACACATCCAATTGCCACCATACGATTGACTCACAGACCCCTACGTTCCGGCTTTTGAGATGGCCAGGAACATCTGAACACATTACCTATAGACCACGGTGTCTTAGGAAAGCTGCTCTCTCACCTCGAATGCCGACAGAAATTCAAAGAGCCTTTTCGGGTGCGGTCCTCTGACATGCTTCCACATTTGACACCTTCTACATCCTCAAGACAGACATTATATATTAATATCACAATTGAAAACTTAGACTAAGATCCTTCAGGTAAAATAAAAACACAAACCCTTTTCTCAAGCTCATTTCAAAAACTCTTTAACACTTTTAATTCCTCAAATCCATTATAAAATAATCAACAAAACTATCTTGAACAAATGCATTAGTTGCTGGTCCGCCTTGGAAAGCAACCTATTCGCACCCGAAAACACCAAAAAGCTTAATTTTTTCAATCCAACTCTCTCTTAATTCAAATACCACGTAAAACTTAAACTTTAAACCAATCAAGCACATTTTTAGAATCGAAAAGCAAGTAAATAAATTTGGGACAGCAAGGATTAAATCCAAGAAGTTTCTTTTAGAAAATCCGAAAACACCGCAAAGTCATATTTTTATTCATATAGCACTCTGGCATAAAACCAACACTTAAACACTTTATTTTCCAAATATTAGCACCAAAATACAACATGGGCAGCCACTACACATATCCAAAAATTCTCAATTAAATCAACTAAATCATTCCAAAGATCAAATTTTAAATTTCCAAAATTAATTACGTAACCAAACACTTCTCAATTATCAATCAAACTCGTCAATGACAAACAATACTTTAGCATATCCAATCATGTAACCAAGCAACTCATGTCCGTTCATGCATTCAAGTAAATTAAGCAAGTGAACACATAACTAATTAAGTATTCAAGTACTCCCTCCGTTTCACAATGTTTGGCCTTTTAGGTCTGGGCACACAAATTAAGAAAGTGTTAATTATTGTAAGTATTATGTATAGTTTGTCTAAAATGCCCCTATTTAATCCTTATTGAAAATTGTAATAGTATTTAATTTTTATTAGTAAGTGTGTCCATTAATTAATGTATAGTGGTTTAGAAATGGGAGAGATGAGTAGAATTAATGATGAGTAAGAGAAATGATTGAATGAAAGGTTAATATTGGAAAAAAAATATGTTTGTGTATTGAAAATGTAAAAGGCCAAACATTGTGAAACAAGGAAAAAAGTCTAAAAGGCCAAACATTGTGAAACGGAGGGAGTAGTACTTAGGATAAATCAATTAAGTCCTAAACTAAACACTTAACCGAAAATAAACAACAACACTAACTTTTCAGTTTTATTTTCACATGCACTAAACAAACTTCAAATAATACTAAGCAATTAACAAAATAAATCCCTTTCCTTATGAACATGCTTAGACCGAAACATGAATCAAAAGAGTCAAGACCAATTTATTTCTATCACTCCCTAAAGCACTTAAACAAACATTTTTAAATCAAACTTTGACATATAATCATTTAACTAACTTGGAATCAAGCATATAACACATAGTCAATTCAAAAGCAATTTAGTTTTCATATTTCTTTTCTTAAACTATTAACATATAGTCAAATAAACAAGTCATGCTTACCCATTTAACCCAAATAATTCAATTACCATGCACCCTTAAAACAAATCAAGTCTAACTCTTATACTTACTCAAAACCGAACCTTACTAAGAGATCGAGACAAGAATTAATTTCCCTAACTCTTCTTCAAAGAACCGAGACTTTCATCATAATTAACCCATAGTCCTAACTCTATTTTCATGCTTTAATCAACTTAAGACAAATCATGATTAACAAGTACGCAACAAACAAACAATTTTCATAACCACGTGTTCATATAAGCAAGAACCAAAACAAGAAAATACATCAATTAGAGCATATAAGTTTTTTGGCCTTAAACCAATCTAAATCACATAGCATGCAAGTTCATTTTGCAAAAAAATAAAAATCAATATTTTACACATACTTAATCATATCTCAACGTCACAATTAAAACGTAAAGTCCGGTCAAGTCATAGAAAAATGCACCAAGTATCAAACGCGTCAAAAAGTGCTAAATAGATACTAAATCAAATACGGAGAAAACGAGAAAGATAAAATTCAAAACCATGTCAAATCAATAAGTTTCAGCCCCAAAATTTGTATAACACTAAAACATATTCCAAAGTTCATGACATAAAGTTTTCAAGTCATTTGCACATCCAGAACACAAGTTTCCATCCAAATTTGCCACAAAAATCCAATCAGACCTGCTGTAGGCAGAGGCAAAGATGCAATTATCAAAAATAGTAAACTAACTCAAATTCATATGAAATTTGGTACAGGACATATAAACACATCCAATAATATCTCCTAAAAATTTTAGATTATTTGGAGTTTCCTAAGTCACCTTTTTCCATTTAAATTTCTTCTAAATTCTGAAAAATCTGAACAAAATTGTTCACTGTTCTGCAATTGTTTAAAATACCAATTCAACTCCAAATTAGCTCAAATTTTACAGGGGGTCTCTTCACGTGCGCGTGGTCTTACCATAAAATTTTCAAGTCCATTGGAGCAGTATAAGTTCGAAATTTCAACTCACATTCTACCCGAAAAACCCGTTTTTTCGAAACCGATCCCGTAAAAACAATTTTTATAAAAATAGTAATCTAACTCTAAAAATCGTACAAAAATTTTGAGACAATCACTTTAATCTCCTTAAAACAGTGTCTAAGTTTCAAGGTCATCGAACATATGCAAGTGCCTTTTATCAAGGCCTCTTGTCACCAAATTCACTAACTTCCAAAATCAGCACCAACAAACCAAAATTTAGTAAAAATGCCAAAACAAGTCTAAATCAAACCAAAATTTCCAGAACATACACATCCTCATAATTCTAAGAGCATCATACTAAATTTTCAAAGCAATCCAATTAGTGAAAATACTTTTTATCAAAATCTCCTACAAGCTAAAATTACTAACTCTCACAACTAGTTCTCAACAAACCAAAAATCGTTTTCCTCACTCATGCACTAAAAACCGAATATCATCATCACTAAACACACAAACTCAAATTAATTTCTATATACAAACACATGCACATTCATAAACCAAATAGCACAATTAAGCATCAAACCAAAACAAAATCAACTCATCAATTATTTTCTTGAGAGAACCGAATTATAGAGATTAGAATAAGAAAACTCTAACCAAATATGACATGCTTGATTAACAAAATTTATTTCTATAACTCATTCACACAAAAACCGAATTACACATAGAGATATAAGGTGGATTTTTGCAAAACAATGTATCAATCTAACATGCACTAAAGAATCTCTTCAAAACCAATTTCATTTCTCCAAGCACATACCCTAACCGAACCAAATCAAGGAAAACAAAATGATTTGTGCAAAATGCTCATGAAAACCGAAACCTAGCAAAGAAAATAAAAATCATTTATACGCAATACTTATAAAAACTGAAATGTCCATCAAACCTCTTTGCATGTCTAGTTTTCAAGTTCAAGCTTTGATCTTTATACAAGAGCAATTGAAAAATATAGGGCATCAACATAAACCAACATGCAAGAGCTCATTTTGAGCAAATCAACAAATCTCTAAAAATACTTTCATAAAAACCGAAAATAATCAAAGGACAAAGATTAGGGAGAAGTAAAATTACCCAAATGAAGTTCAAAGAAGCAAAAATGGAATCAACACCTCCTTGCTCTCCTCTCCATGCTCACGGCCTCCACTTGTCCTTGGGGGTAGGGTTTTGTTTCTTGATTTCTTATGGGTACAAGTGTGTACACATTCTTGTTATTATTCTTTGAAGCTTTTATGCTAATGAACCCTTCCTAGAAGGTGGCATTAAGCATAAGAGCTTTTGGACTTTGTGATTGTATTTTGTTCGTTGGTAATAAAATTTTTATTTACCAAAAAAAAATGTGTGTATACATATATGTGTGTGGGTGTTTAGAAAATAAAAGGAATGGAGAAGAGATGATGAAGGAGTACTCCCTCACCTTATACTCCCTCACGGTTCCACCATCTCCCTCACTCTGTCTTCTTTCAATTCTTCTAAGTGTGTAAAATGGGAAAGGGGTAGGAAATGGGGTATTTATAATAGTTGTAGGTAGTGGGGTTTATTATTAACTAAAAATGGGGTGCAACGTATGGGTAAGGGTGGGAAGAGTGAAGTGATAAAAAGGTAAGTCCATCCATTGGTCAAAAATCCACTTAATACAGGGTCATTAAATGTGAGTTTAAAATAATGTGCTTTAGAGATAAGGTGCATTTAATTGGGTTACCCTAGGGTCTTGTGCGCTAATAAATGAATGTCTAACAATTCAAAATTCAAAATGCACAAAATAAATATCAAAACCGTGTGACATTAACGCAGGTAAAAATAATATTTTTCCAATACAGTAAATAATATTTAAAGATCATACTTCCAATTTTCTTTAAATAATAAAACATTATAATCTCCCAAAAATAATGAAAATTTCGTGGCAGCATGTTTAAGGACCAAACTTTACAAAAATAAATTCTACATTTTAATACGATCATTTTGACTATAAATTCGTCTGATTCTGATTTACCAGTCAAAAGTTGTGAATTTTCAAAGTTAATAAATTAAATCCTTTTTAAATCAATAACGAATAATTTCTTCAAAACACAAAATAAAATAATTCATTATTATAAAATAAATCCCAAACAATTAATTCCACCCATAAATATAAATCGAATAATATATTTTCGTCAATTCAAAAAGAAATGCCCAATCAGAAATTCTCAAAAATCAATTTATTAAAATGGGAAAATTGCGGGTATTACAGTGTCAGCGATAACTTTTCGTCAGATGTAGAGTTGCTTAACGATACCACCAAGGTCTTCTAGTTGTCCGGCAAAAACTCAGAAGTAGTAGTGCTTGTAACTCCCTATCTAGCACTAGCTTCATAGCAGTTAACCGATTTACCAAATCTTGAAAGTCACTCAAGTATTTTGATTGGCAACAGATCTTCACTCTCTATACTTCAGGTTTACTAGTTTCCTGATTGTGAAAGCTTTATTTTGCGCAATCTTCCTTTCATAGAGATTTTGTAAATTCTTCCACAGAGTTTGGGCATTCGTCTCTGTGGTCACATGGTGGAATACACTATTGTCCACCCACTGCTTGATGGTTCCAATGGCCTTCTAGTGCATCTTATTCCAATTTTCTTCTGTGATATTGTTAGGTCTTCCATCTCCTTCTTCCATAGGATTATATAGATCCTTTAAGAAAAGTATATCTTCCATTCTTGGTTTCCGATCCAAATGGAGTGATTTGTAGTTGTTAGCATCATCATGGTGTCTGTTGTCATTTCCATTTAATTACACAGTACAACCCGAGAGCTCAACTAAGAGCTCTAATACCACTTGTTTGGCTCTAGGATCGATTCACGGTATAAATTAAATGATATCGCAGTGCAACAAAAATAAATGTGGGCAGTGCAGCGAAAATAAATGTGGGCAAGGCAATAAAAACGACACCAAAATTTTAACCTGGAAAACTCTCAAATGCCGAGAGTAAAAACTGTGGGACAAACCCCAAAAAATATTTCACTATATGTAGGATAATTACAATAGCCTTTCTACATTCTTTTTTTTTTTATATACAAGAGATATGAATATAGTGTTTGTTGGCCAACTTGTTGCAAAGTCATTTTGTGACTTTGTCAAAACAACAAGCACCAAAGAAAGAAAAAAAAAACAAAAGGAAAGAAAAGCTGACATGTTGAATATTTGAGAGAGACAGTTAGTTGGCAACACGGATAAATTAATGGCAGAGAGGAGTTGGGGTTCACTATAAAAGGAGGCCTAAATTCCTCATTTTTTTTGTCCTAATTTTCAAATCCCTTTGCATCCCATTTCTCCAAATTCCATAGCAACACACAATTCCCCGGTATCCAAAATATATACATCCCGGTGTAAAATATTTGTAGTGTTTCTCCTATATTTTTATATAGAGAGAATTGTATTCTCCTAATATAAGAGAGGGTGTTATTGTTCTCTCCTTATATTTAGAGAGAGGTTGTAATATTTCCCCACATAGTGAAAACCTTCTATACTTGCCCCGTGGTTTTCTCCCGAAAGGGTTTCCACGTAAAATATTTGTGTCAGTTCCTTATTTTTCTTAACTCTATTTTAGCTGTGTGATATTATTTCCATAACTCTGATACCCAACAGTGGTATCAAAGCCACAGGTTAATATTCCGCTGCACTATTCACAGTTTTAAAAAAAAATTATGGCAGCAAAATATGAGTTAGAGAAGTTTAACGGGAGTAATTTCTCCCTGTGGAAATTGAAGATAAAGGCAATTTTGAGGAAGGACAATTGCTTACCAGCAATTGAAGGCAGACCCTCAGGGGTAACTGATGAAAAGTGGAAGGAAATGGATGACAATGCTGTTGCCAATTTGCATCTGGCAATGGCGGATTCAGTGTTGTCAAGCATTGCAGAAAAAAAGACGGCAATGGAGATTTGGGATACCCTCATTAAACTATATGAGGTCAAATCACTTCACAACAGAATATTTCTGAAGAGGAGACTCTATACACTTCGAATGAGTGAATCCACTTCGGTTACGGATCACATTAACAATTTGAACACGCTCTTTGCGCAATTGTCAGCTTCAGATTTCACAATAAAGGAAAATGAGCGAGTGGAGCTTCTACTCCAGAGTTTACCAGATTCGTATGATCAACTCATCATCAACATTACCAATAATAATGTTGCCAACACTCTATCCTTTGATGATGTCGCCGGAGCTATCCTTGAGGAAGAATCCAGGCGCAAGAACAAGGAAGACAGATTGGGGAGTTCAAGCCAACCAGAGGCATTGACAATGACGAGAGGTAGATCAATGGAACGTGGCTCCAGTGGGAGTCAAAATCATGGTAGATCAAAATCTCGGGGAAGGAAGAACCTCAAATGCTACAATTGTGGCAAGAGAGGACATTTGAAGAAAGATTGTTGGAGCAAGAAGAATACAGAGAAGTCTCTCGATGCAACTACTTCTCAAGGGTGTGTTGCAAGTACCTCATATAACGGAGAAATCCTATATAGCGAAGCAGCAGTAAGCTCTAAAGGCGAAAAACAGCTACCTGATGTATGGATAATGGATTCAGGGGCAACATGGCACATGACTCCACGACGAGATTGGTTTAACACTTATGAACCTATCTCGGAGGGATCTGTGTTCATGGGAAATGATCATGCCTTAGAAATTGCTGGAGTCGGTACTATTAAATTAAAGATGTACGACGGTACTGTTCGCACAATTCAAGGGGTACGACATGTGAAGGGATTGAAGAAGAATCTATTGTCTATTGGACAATTAGACGACCTCGGGTGCAAGACTCACATCGAAGGTGGGATCTTAAAAGTTGTGAGAGGTGCGATTGTGGTGATGAAGGCAGACAAGATCTCGGCTAATCTATATATGCTTATGGGAGACACGTTGCAAGAGGCAGATGCATCAGTTGCAGCAACAGGCCAAGAAGAAAGTTCGATGATGTGGCATCGCCGACTAGGCCACATGTCAGAACGAGGCTTGAAAGTCCTTGCAGAACAAAATCTCATACCCGGGCTCAAATTGGTAAATTTATCTTTCTGTGAGCACTGTGTGATAAGCAAGCAGCACAGATTGAAGTTTGATAGATCAACTGCCAGAAGCAAGCACATACTGGGCTTGATTCATTCTGATGTGTGGGAGTCACCTATATTATCCCTAGGAGGAGCAAAGTATTTTGTATCATTCATTGATGATTACTCCAGGAGATTATGGGTGTACCCAATCAAGAAGAAGTCAGATGTGTTTCCAGTATTCAAGGAATTCAAAGCACAAGTAGAGCTTGAAACTGGTAAAAGAATTAAGTGCTTGAGGACAGACAATGGAGGAGAATATGTCGATGGAAATTTCTTAGCATTTTGCAAGCAGGTGGGCATTCAGAGGCAATTCACAGTTGCACACACACCGCAGCAAAATGGTGTAGCAGAGCGGATGAATAAAACTCTCCTAGAAAGAACAAGAGCTATGCTACAAACTGCAGGATTAGCCAAATCTTTTTGGGCTGAAGCAGTTAAAACTGCCTGTTACTTGATAAATAGATCACCATCAACTGCAAGTGAGTTGAAAACACCAATGGAGATGTGGACTGGCAAGCCACCAAGTTACTCTTCTCTCCATGTGTTTGGATGTCCTGTGTACGTGATGTACAACTCCCAAGAAAGAGACAAACTAGATTCAAAATCTAGGAAATGTCTATTTTTGGGCTACGCTGATGGAGTTAAGGGGTATTGCCTGTGGGATCCCACTGCCCGCAAGGTTGTCATCAGTAGGGATGTAACATTTGCAGAAAATGATCTGCAAAGTGAGCAGAAAAATGAAAGCAGCACTAAAGAGACTACTACAGTGCAGATAGACGAGAAACCGGAAGAAGATGATTCTTCTGAAACTGAGCCAGAGCACGAGGAACAAGTACCGGATAATGCCAATGATAGAGAAGTTAGACAATCAGATCGTCTAAGGAAGAAACCACATTGGCACAAAGACTTTGTTATGGTAAACCACGATGCATATTGTCTTCTAACAGAAGAAGGAGAACCGTCAACCTTTCAGGAGGTTGTGAACAGTTCAGATGCTTCTCTATGGATGGCAGCAATGCATGAAGAAATGGAAGCCTTACAAAGAAACAAAACATGGGAGCTTGTTACACTTTCGAAAGGTCGGAAAGCCATTGGTAACAAATGGGTATATAAGATCAAGCGAGATGGCAACGATCAGGTGGAACGATATCGTGCGAGACTGGTGGTAAAAGGATATGCTCAGAAAGAAGGTATCGATTTTAATGAGATATTCTCTCCGGTGGTTAGACTTACCACTATCAGAGTAGTCTTGGCAATGTGCGCTGCATTCAATTTACATCTTGAACAGCTGGATGTAAAGACTGCTTTTCTTCATGGTGAACTTGAAGAGGAAATATATATGCTCCAACCAGAAGGCTTTGAAGAAAAAGGAAAAGAAAACTTGGTTTGCAGGTTGACCAAATCTCTGTACGGTCTAAAGCAGGCGCCCAGATGTTGGTACAAGAGATTTGATTCCTTCATTATTAGCCTCGGATACAACAGACTGAGTTCAGACCACTGTACGTACTACAAGAGGTTTGGTGATAATGATTTCATCATTTTGCTGTTGTATGTGGATGACATGTTGGTGGTAGGCCCCAACAAAGTTCGAATCCAAGAATTGAAGACACAATTGGCTAGGGAGTTCGATATGAAGGACTTGGGACCAACAAACAAGATTTTAGGGATGCAAATTCACCGAGACAGAAAAGATAGGAAGATTTGGCTTTCCCAAAAGAATTATTTGAGGAGAGTTTTGTGACGCTTCAACATGCAAGACTGTAAGCCAATCTCTACCCCGCTTCCTATCAATTACAAATTATCCTCAAGTATGTGTCCTAGCAATGAAGCGGAAAGGATGGAAATGTCTCGAGTACCGTATGCATCAGCGGTGGGAAGCCTTATGTATGCCATGATTTGTACGAGACCAGATATTGCTCAAGCAATTGGAGCGGTCAGTCGATACATGGCAGATCCAGGTAAAGAACATTGGAATGCTGTTAAGAGGGTCCTTAGATACATCAAAGGAACCTGTGATGCTGCATTATGTTTTGGAGGATCGGAGTTTACTATCAGAGGCTATGTCGATTCGGATTTCGCAGGAGATCTCGATAAAAGAAAATCTACTACAGGCTATGTGTTCACACTTGCAGGAGGAGCGATTAGCTGGTTATCCAAATTACAGTCAGTGGTAGCTTTATCTACTACAGAAGCTGAATACATGGCAGCTACCCAAGCTTGCAAAGAAGCAATTTGGATTCAAAGGTTATTGGAAGAACTCGGGCACAAGCAACAAAAGATTACTGTGTATTGTGACAGTCAGAGTGCCTTGCATATCGCAAGGAATCCAGCCTTTCATTCAAGGACAAAGCACATAGGGGTACAATATCATTTTGTCAGAGAAGTAGTAGAAGAAGGGAGTGTGGACATGCAAAAGATTCATACCAAAGAGAACATAGCAGATGTGATGACAAAGCCAATTAACACCGATAAGTTTATGTGGTGTCAATCCTCATATGGCCTATCGAAAACTTAAGCAGTATGGAACTGGCAAGTTAAGAAAGGTTTTGAAAACTCACCAAAAGTGACTTTGAGTGGGAGATTGTTGGCCAGCTTGTTGCAAAGTCATTTTGTGACTTTGTCAAAACAACAAGCACCAAAGAAAGAAAAAAAAAACAAAAGGAAAGAAAAGCTGACATGTTGAATATTTGAGGGAGACAGTTAGTTGGCAACACGGAGAAATTAATGGCAGAGAGGAGTTGGGGTTCACTATAAAAGGAGGCCTAAATTCCTCATTTTTTTGTCCTAATTTTCAAATCCCTTTGCATCCCATTTCTCCAAATTCCATAGCAACACACAATTCCCCGGTATCCAAAATATATACATCCCGGTGTAAAATATTTGTAGTGTTTCTCCTATATTTTTATATAGAGAGAATTGTATTCTCCTAGTATAAGAAAGGGTGTTATTGTTCTCTCCTTATATTTAGAGAGAGGTTGTAATATTTCCCCACATAGTGAAAACCTTCTATACTTGCCCCGTGGTTTTCTCCCGAAAGGGTTTCCACGTAAAATATTTGTGTCAGTTCCTTATTTTTCTTAACTCTATTTTAGCTGCGTGATATTATTTCCATAACTCTGATACCCAACAGTGTTTCCAACGAGAATCCTCATATTCAAATACTATAATTTATCGTACAAATTTTAATACCAAGGAGTAATAGAGATAATACCCAACTCGCTGTTTTTCTTTATCTCACCCATCAAACTCTTAGGATATAATCTCTGTTTTTCTCTCTCACTTTATTACATAAGTTTCTCTTTTTTTCTCTTTTCCTATTTTTTCTTTTTCTTCTTCTGATATCTTTTACCGTATGTGTATGTTGAGAAAAAAAATTGCCATCTTTCTAAATTCTAAATTTGGTTGTTGCATTGGCTGGACATGTCAAAAGACTGTAGGCTCCAACAATAAGTAACAAGCCCATAAGTTTTATCCCTTCAAATAAAAACCGAAAGTTTTGGCAAAATTTTATGCTCAGATTTTGAAGAGAACTAAAATTAGCAATCTCATCCTCAAGCATAACAGATTGCTTTGTGGTTATCCTATTAAAGATTTTGTTCATACTTGATCTCTTAGATTTTAAGCTTAATATGCACTTTCATTTTCTCTTTTGACTTTTTCTTGGCCCTTTTACATTTATGTGTGGTGTGTAGTTCATCATAATTGTAACACTGTGCTTATTCAATCTAGCTTTCATTTCTATAAGAACAAATTTTCTAATATTCTTGTTTAGTATTTTGATGAAGGCAGGTCTAGCGCTAGCAATGAGGCATGGAAAGTAGAGTGAGAACATCACTCTAAACGTGTAGCACAGATAACACATAACAGAGGGAATTTGTCTCCAAATATTGATCGTGCTTCATTTTTATTATCAATGTTAATTTAAGTAAAGTATTACTTCCTCCGATCAAAAAAAAAAACTTATTTGAAAAAATTCACCTCTACCTAGAAAATGAACTAAGGTTGTTAGTGATATTGAAAATGTAACCATTTAATATACTTTTTCAAAATTATTCGATTCTAAAAAATGTTGACTTAATAAGAATGTTTTTGAAAAAAAGTAGTAATTACATTAAATGTTATTGGAAATTGAACAACGGTGTACAAATATAACCAAATTTTTTTCTCCAAAAAAAATCTTATTAATAAGATCCGAGGGAGTATATAACTAGCACCATATTGAGTAAGTTGGCAACTAATTTCCATAAAACCACCAAATATTTCTCCTATTATGTGGGATAAGCTACATAAAACAAACTATACCATAAAAATCTATCATAAATAATGTTCTTTAATTATATTTGACAACTAATTTCCAAATAAAGAAAATGAAAAACATCTCAAAATTCCATCTAAAGAAAGTGGTAGATTCTATTTGCATTCCAGATGTGCTGCTTAAACCCGTTTCCATCGGATGAGCAATCCCACCATACAATAGTAGAGGGTGCGAACAATATATCCTGGGGTTCAAAACTTCAAATAGAATCAACCAAACAAAATACACAGGCATCATATAAATGTTAGACATGGGGACAAAAACAGCATCTAAAACATAATCCTAATTTGTTCTTTGATTGCACCAGAGTTACAGCTGAAAAAATACAAATAAATTTAGAATAATCTCCATTTCGGAAAGAGAGATATTTCTCTTTATGGACCTCTATGTCTATACTTTCTTAAGCCACCCAAGTTTTAGAGCTTCCAGCTACAGTGCCTTTGCTATAATTTCCTGACGTGGCTTCCTCATCCTGTTTGCTTGGGTGAGGATCTTCACTAACTAAATTAAGAGGCTGCTGATTCTCATCTTTGTCACCCCTACATGCATTAAGATGAAACAACATAGGTGAAAGTGCAAAACAACATTAATTTATTAGAGATATCAATGGAACAACAGGTTCCAAACCTTTGCTTTTGAAAGGCCCCGACTAAAGGGTCCAGTTGTTTAAACTCTTCTATTTTTATCTTGTTAACGAAAAAGGTGATTTTTTTTTTTTTAAAAAAAAAATCATTTCTAACATTTGCATGCCTGTTTGATTGTAAATGCAATAGCTGAAACTTGCTTTGATGAGAAGCTATTGATGTTATCAACATATTATAAAATACGAGAAGATGAGGGCATTTTTGTCATTTTCATTTTCCCTCCTTCATCCTTGTTTATCCCTCCAAATTTGTTTGTCCGTGCATCGCACGGGAATAAATATTTATCTTAAGTTATTTTTAGTAAATTTTTATTAGTACAATTTGGATTACACATAAATATAAAATTACCCGCAAACATAACATTTGCATTTCGATATTATTACAATTTGCACGGGTTAATAATGATCTTTTCAAAAGGAAATAATTTGAATCAAATATTGACATAAAAAATATATAATGCCTAAACGACCCGTCATATGATAATTAACCAGAAAAAAAAATGAATATAATGTTGTAATTTCAGAAATTCTAATACAAAGAAGTCATAATATAGGCAAATTGGTATTAAACATTTAAACAGAGCATCATTATGAATAATAAATTTTGGGTACAACAGAAAAAACGGATATATAAATATTAAAGATGAGCTATAATTTGGTATAATGATTTAACTTAATACAATCAAATATTTACTCAGTCATGAATTCAAATTTAAAAAATCCAAAAATTTATACAATATGTTGCAATTTAAATGGTAAAAAATAATGATGCGTTATTTTATACTTTAGACAATATACTTATTTACAATTATGAAGTTCTAATACAAGCAAGTAATTTGAAAGTTCGAATCTTATAAACACGAATTAATTAAAAGTGTGAAAACATGTCTTATATATTGGGACAAATGTAATAATGATGATGATGATGATATATATGGTAAAAAAAAATAGCTGCATTTGGACTTGCAAAACGAATTACTAACAAAACAAAATGCATTTGGAATGATGAATTAAATAAAACAAAAATCAAAATGAGTTGGATTTTTTTAATATAAGAAATTATGTTGTTAATTAAAATTAGAAATCGCATAGTTGATACATTATTAGTTAATTTTTATTAATGAAAAAGTTGGTAGCTGAAACTAGATTCAAAGGTTAATGTTTATGACTATTCATTTCTAAATACATGTAAATCATTTTTATAAAAAGTTTATATTAACTTTTTATTTAAAAAGACATATTTCCAAAATCTATAATCAATTTTTTTTTAAAAAAAAGAAAATTTAAACCCGTGCGATGCACGAGTAAAATTACTAGTGTGACTTAAAATGGATGTGAAGGAGAATAGATGTGAAGGAGAAAACTTCTCTCCTTGGTTTTTCTCCTAGCCACTTTGTAGCTTCTTGGTTTTTCTCCTAGTCCATTTGTTTCGTTGGAGAAGAGAAAATTCTTCTTCTTTGTTTTTCCTATTTTTCCCTTTCCTTATGTTATAAATACTGCTCTCCGTTTTCATTTTGTAACATCAATAGAAACAACAACATTAGTAACAACAGTTTCTCTCTGTAATTTTAGAGAATTTAGTAGATACACCGGTGAGAAAATACCGTGTCGTATTTTGGGTGTATTTGGGGTTTGGGTTGTTGTCAAATAATAATATCGTTGTATATCGTCATTTTATATGTGGAGTAAGCTATAAGCTGAACCACACTTATTCATTATTCCAATTTATTTCCGCTCATATTATAACAAACTGGTATTAAAGCGCTTAGAGCGTTCTGGGAATTTGTGTATTAAAAAATGACGACTAAAAAATTCGATATTCAGCAGTTTGATGGGCACATCAATTTTGGAATGTGGAAGGTTCGCATGATGGCTGTTTTGACCCAGCAAAATTTAAAGGTGGCACTTTCTAGGAAGGAAAAGAAGCCTGACACAATGAAGGATTCTGAGTGGGATGACATAGATGCAAAAGCTATGTCAACTATTCACCTATCCATCACAGACGATGTTTTGCAGGAGGTCTTATCGGAGAAGACAACAAAGGCTTTGTGGACCAAGTTAGAGTCCCTATACATGAAAAAGACGGTGGCTAATCGTCCTGGTGTGTTACAACGTTTGTACACGCTTCGCATGGATGAAGGGACATCTGTTAGATCACACATTTCTAAGTTCACTTCTTTGACTATGGAATTGAAAAATATAGATGAGTCATTTTCAAGTGAGCAACAAACAATGTTATTGCTTTGCTCCTTACCTCCTTCATACAAGCATTTTCGAGAAACCCTCATATATGGGCGTGAAAGCCTTAATATTGACGAGGTTAAATCATCACTTTTGAGTCGTGAGAAGATGGAGCACGGCAACAGTGGACGTGATGATCCTGCAACAGGTTTATTCGTTAGAGGGAGGTCTAGGGAAGTTGGCTTGAGTAGTTTTAACAGAGGCAAGTCTAGATCTAAATCTAGACAACGAAAGGGGAGATGCAAATATTGCAAGAAAGAAGGGCATTGGAAAGCAGAATGTCCGAAGCTCAAAGAAAAGAATGAGACTGGTTCAAGTCACTCAGCTAGTGTGGTTGAAAATACTGATAGTGTTCTGTCAGTATCAACTACTTTGATTCTGGTTGTTCTTACCACATGTGTCCAAACCGGGATTGGTTCACAACTTACCGATCAATTGATGGTGGCATTGTTCTTATGGGAAATCATATGTCCTGTAAGGTCATTGGCATTGGAACAGTCCGAATCAAGATGCACGATGGTGTTGTAAGAACTTTGACAGATGTTCGACACATACCAGACTTGAAGAAAAATCTCATTTCTTTGGGTACTCTTGATTCTCAAGGGTATAAGTATTCTGCTCAAGGTGGAGTTCTACGAGTCTCTAGAGGCGCTCTTGTTGTGATCAAAGGAAAATTGGTCAATGGTCTCTATATACTCCAAGGAAGTACAGTCGGTGGTGTAGCATCTGTATCATCTTCCCTTGATTCAGATTCTGATACTACTCAGCTTTGGAATATGCGTCTAGGGCATATGAGTGAAGCTGGGATGTCTATCTTAAGCAAACGAGGTCTACTAGGTGATCACAAGATTGAGAAGCTTGATTTTTGCGAACACTGTGTCTACGGGAAGCAGACCAGAGTCAAGTTCAACACTGCCATTCACAGGACCAAGGGTACAATGGATTATATTCACTCTGATTTGTGGGGGCTTGCGCCTGTCCCGTCTAAGGGTGGTGCCAGATACCTATTAACTTTCATTGATAATTTTTCAAGGAAAGTTTGGATTTATTTTCTCAAAAACAAAAGTGATGTTTTTGTTGGAAGTCAAGCTGGTTGGAAGGCATGCTTCAAACTCTCTATGGACTTCAAGTTTAAGGCAAATATATGTTTTGATGATAACAAGCCAACTCAAGTTCAAGCTTACAAGTGCAAGCGTCAAGATTGAAGACTCAAGCAAGCCTAAGAATAGAAACATTCTCCTTAGATCAAATGTAAGGTAATGAAGTTTTTGTTTACTTAGAAGTTTCAAAGCCAACAAAGTTTTTATTTTTGAAGAGAAGAAGAAAAACGTATTTTCTACATATAAAATGTTTTTCTGCATTTCATCGGAGTAAAAATAGTTGATGTTACAAAACTCTGCATATTTATATGATTGCAAAAGAGAGTAATCGATTATCTCTTGCAGTAATCGATTAACTCTGTTGCATCATAGAAAAATCAGAGAAGCTGTAATCGATTAACTGAATTTTGTTAATTAGTTACTTTCTTATGAAAGTAATCGATTATATTTGTTGCATCATATATTTTTCAGAGACTTAGTAATCGATTACAAGTCTTGTAGTAATCGATTACATGATGTTGCATCATATGCAAACCAGAGGCTTAATAATCGATTAACTCCTCAGTGTAATCGATTATCATAAGTTGCATCATACAAAGAACAGAAGTGATGTAATCGATTAACTATTCTTAGCCTAATTGATTACATGTTTTTCAAATATATTTAAGAATTTCTATTTTTGTAGAAATAATCGATTATTCCTTTAAAGTAATCGATTACTTCATGTTTTATTGAAAAACGTGTCAGAATCATTTTTATTATTTCCTAATTTGTTTTTATATAAAAGATTCTGATATATTTTATAAAATTCGAAAATGATTTTAATTTTGAATTATTTCCTTTTTGGTTTTAAGAATCAAATCTTTATTTTATTTCGAAAATCGTTTCGATTTTATTTTGATTTTAAAACTTATTTCAAATCTTTGTTTATTCCTTTTTGATTTTGTTTTATTAATTCAAAATCGTTTTTGATTCTAAAATGTTTTTCTTTTTAAATAAAGATCACTCCAACATTTCAACAAGTTTTTTTTAGTTTTACGTTCAGACATTGTTATTTTTCACGTTCTCTCTTCTTCTTCTTCTCAAAGTGTTCTGCTTTTCTTTGTTCTAACTTTTTGAAGAACAAACCTTGTTGACTGCGTAAACTCTAAGACAAACTTCTTCTTCATTATCATAAGAGCTTATTGTAGAATCTGTGTTTTTGAGAACACGTGATACTTATTGTAATCACTCACATCTATTGTACTCAACCTTAGTGGTAGGGAGAGAATCCCATAGTTGAACGTTGAGGCGTTCGTAGGGCAAGGAACCCTGCTGTGTGATTGAGGCCCCTAGCGAACGGAGGTTCCTAGTAGTGTGCGGGGTGCTCTTGGTTGTAATAGGGTGCGGCTCTATTGCTTGGTTATAAGAACTCTCAGGCGGGTCGCTTGGGGACTGGACTAGGCCTTTCGACGGGAAGGCTGAACCAGTATAAAAATCACCGGTGCAAGCTTTTCTATCCCTATCTCTTTTACTTTCCGCATATTTAATTTTTTTTACGTTTCCGCGCTACTCGTTTATCATATTTCTATCGTTTTCGCGATCCGTTTCGAGCGTTTAATCTCTCCATCTCAAATCAATTTTTTAATTTGATACGAAGTTTTCAATACATAATAAAACTCGATTCACCCCCCCCCCCTCTCGAGATTTTGAGGCCTAAACCAACAGTTTTCTCAACTTTCAAGAAATGGAAAGTGTTGATTGAGAATCAGACAGGTAAGAAAATCAAACGTCTTCGAACCGATAATGGTTTGGAGTTTTGTGGAGGTGATTTTAATGAGTTCTGTGAGAATGCGGGCATAGTGAGACATCGCACTGTGCGAAAGACTCCACAGCAGAATGGAGTAGCAGAACGCATGAACAGAACTATTTTAAATAGAGCTCGATGCATGCTCTCTAATGCGGGTCTGGGAAAAGAATTCTGGGCTGAAGCTGTTAACATGGCTTGTTATTTGGTGAACCGATCTCCATCTACTGCAATTGAATTAAAGACTCCTATAGAAGTGTGGTCTGGTACTCCAGCTAATTATTCTGATATAAGGATTTTTGGGTGTCCTGCGCATGCTCATATCAGTGATGGGAAGCTTGAGCGAAGGGCACAAAAGTGCATATTTCTCGGATATGCATCCGGAGTTAAAGGTTTCAGATTATGGTGCACTGAAACTAAACCACCAAAATTCATAATCAGCAGAGACGTTAAATTTAATGAATCATTCATGCTTCATCCGATGAAGGAGGTTGTCAATGCAGATAAAGAAGATCGTGTTAGCAAGCAGGTGGAGCTTAATATTAAACAATCATTGGAGGTTCAAGGTGGTGCTTCTGATCCACCTATTCAAGAAGAAGATCCTGAAGTTGTCGAAGAGCAAGAGGAGACTCTACTGCAGAATTATAATCTCGCACGAGACCGAGAAAGGAGGCAGATAAAACCACTTAAGAGATATGGTCATGCTGACATAGTCTCATTTGCGCTATCGGTGGCAAAGGACATTGAAGCTCGAGAACCCGTAACATACAACGAGGCTATCTCGAGTAATGAGTCTGTAGAGTGGATTGCTGTTATGGGTGAGGAAATGGAGTCTCTACACAAGAATCAAACTTGGGAGCTAGTGAAACCGCCGAAAAGACAAAAGATCGTTGGTTGCAAATGGGTATTCAAGAAAAAGGAAGGATCACCTTGAGTAGAAGCAGCTAGATACAAGGCTCGTTTAGTTGCAAAAGGTTTCAGCCAAAGAGAAGAAATCGACTACAATGAAATTTTCTCCCTTGTAGTGAAACATAGTTCTATCCGGGCGTTACTAGCTATGGTTGCTCTATTTGATCTGGAGCTTGAGAAACTTGATGTAAAAACGGCTTTTCTCCATGGCGAGCTCGAGGAAGAAATTTACATGCAGCAGCCACAAGGTTTCGTCGTTGAAGGTAAGGAAGATCATGCTTGTCTCTTGAAAAGGTCATTATATGGCTTAAAGCAATCTCCTTGCCAATGGTACAAAAGGTTTGATACTTTTATGTTGATTCATGGTTATTCCAGAAGTGACTATGATAGTTGTGTATACCATAGAAAGCTCCAAGATGATTCATTTATTTATTTATTGCTATATGTTGATGACATGCTCATCGTTGCTAAGAACATGTCAGAGATCAAGAAATTGAAGGCTCAACTTAGTGGTGAATTTGAAATGAAAGATCTGGGTGCTGCTAAGAAGATTTTAGGTATGGAAATCTCTAGAGATAGACATGCAGGTAAATTATACTTGTCTCAAAAGAAATATATTGAGAAAGTTTTGGAGCGTTTTTTAATGGAGAATGCTAAGCCAGTTAGCACTCCATTGGCAGCCCATTTCAAACTCTCAGCTGCAATGTCACCACAATCCGTTGAGGAGGATGAGCAAATGTCACTTGTTCCGTATGCTAGTGCAGTCGGTAGCATCATGTATGCTATGGTTTGCACCCGTCCAGATATATCACATGTTGTTAGTGTCGTTAGTAGGTACATGGGAAACCCTGGGAAGAAGCACTAGGAAGCTGTGAAATGGATACTCAGATGTCTCCGAGGTACTGCAGATATTGGCTTGGTTTATGGTAAGAGTCATAATACTAGCACTAGTATTATTGGTTATGTTGACTCTGATTATGCTGGAAATATAGCCAAAAGAAGATCTCTCACCGGTTATGTCTTCTCGCTTTCGGGGAGTGCAATTAGTTGGAAAGCAACTTTGCAATCCACTATTGCATTGTCTACTACAGAAGCTGAATATATGGCTGCAGCAGAAGCCGTGAAAGAAGCCATTTGGCATAGAGGTTTGGTGGGCAGTTTGGGTTTGGAACAAGATATCACGGTGGTCTACTGTGATAGCCAAAGTGCCATACATTTGACCAAAAATCAAATGTATCACGAAAGAACCAAACATATTGATGTTACATATCATTTCATTCGGGAGATCATTTCTCAAGGTACCATTCAAGTCAAAAAGATTGGTACTAATGATAATCCAGCCGACATGTTGACGAAGCCAATTATAGTATCTAAGTTCAAACACTGCCTGGAGTTGGTTGGCATTAGAATGAAAATAAAGACATTTTAAGCCTAGGTGGAGATTTGATGTTATGTGGCTTAAAATGGATGTGAAGGAGAAAACTTCTCTCCTTGGTTTTTCTCCTAGCCACTTTGTAGCTTCCTGGTTTTTCTCCTAGTCCATTTTCCTCTTCTTTGTTTTTCCTATTTTTCCCTTTCCTTATATTATAAATACTGCTCTCTGTTTTCATTTTGTAACATCAACAGAAACAACAACATTAGTAACAACAGATTCTCTCTGTAATTTTAGAGAATTTAGTAGATATACCGGTGAAAAAATACTGTGTCGTATTTTGGGTGTATTTGGGGTTTGGGTTGTTGTCAAATAATAGTATCGTTGTATATCGTCATTTTATATGTGGAGTAAGCTATAAGCTGAACCACACTTATTCATTATTCCAATTTATTTCCGCTCATTTTATAACAGTTATATTATATCATTATTCAACTTCTAAGAAAAAGCTCCTACAAAAGAGGAGAAAGAAGGTAGAAAATCTCTTGTTATAATTGTAGCCAAATACAAAACAACTCTGTTTTACTTAAAATCTAACCAATTCACCTCATTAGAACGTTTTAGGATCACATTCATTTAAGCTTTAAACAAACAGCCCCTAAACTTACTACAACATATGCTTGAGTGCCAGAACAGCACTCGTGATGAAACCTTAATAATGTTGGATTATGGACTAAGGAAATCATCTTTGGACCTTGAGCCAATGAAATATGCATATAAGTCCTTTTGAAAATTACTATATCAACATGCAAAGAATTCTTACTGTTAGACAATGTAATAATTAGAAAATATTCTGTTAGTCAATGTAAATAATAGCTTGCACATATTCCTATGACCACTTAATTATAGGCTAAGACTTCTCTTGTCCATAGGAATCCCCAACGACTCCTCTTTACTAATGTATATATTGATACCCCCATATCAATGATAAGCAAGCATGATTTCTTACATCAACATCCATGGACACGACAAAAGAAAAAGTTGACGACGTTGATCTAGCACTTTGGTCTCGCTTGGACGCTATCGTCCTTCAATGAATTTACGGCACCATCTCTAACGATCTTTTGCACACCATCTTGAAACTAGATTCGACTACACAACAAGCATGGGAGCGATTGCAAAATATCTTCAAGGACAACAAAAACTCACGCGCTGTCTACCTGGAGAATCAATTCACTCACGTTCATATGGATGACTATCCCAACATCTCGGCATACTGCCAGGAACTCAAAATGCTTGCTGATCAATTATCTAACGTTGGTGCACCGGTCTCCAATCAAATGCTAGTTCTTCAATTAATTGCGGGTTTGAATGAGAACTATGATGGTGTTGCTACTTTCATTCAGCAGACTGATCCTTTGCCGCCTTTTTACGAGGCACGATCGAGGTTAATCCTTGAAGAAACCCGCAAAGCAAAGCAGGCTACCTCCGCCGCCAACAACGCTGGCACCGCTCTCCTCACAACTAACCATTCCTCTGATGATGCTTTTAGTGTTGGACGAAGTCACAACTCCGACTCTCATCCTTCCTCTAATCGTGGCAACCACGGCTCGAAACGCGGCCAAAACCGTGGCCGAAGACACAATGGTGTAGGTCGAGGCAAAGGTCGCAACAACTACACCTACAATAATGGACAGCAACATGGTGGACCATCATAGCCGCGACCATGGCAGCATCAATCGTCCCAGTGGATGTCGTACCCACCATGGGGACCTTGGGGACAACAACCATGGGCTGCTCCTCCTTGCCCTTACCCCACATCAACATGGAGTTCGCCTCCTCCTGCACGTCAGTCTGGAATCCTTGGCAATCGTCCACAACAAGCATTTAATGCTCACGGGCCTCCTTCACAACATGCACCCACTGACATTGATTAGGCAACAAAAACTTTATCTCTTAATGTTCCTGATGAGAATTGGTACATGGACACTGGCGCAACATCACACATGTCCGCTTCTAAAGGTACTCTCTCATCTTATTTTAATTTGAGCAAAAACAAAAATATTATTATTGGCAATGGACATGAAATTCCAATTCGCGGGTATGGAAAAACAACTTTATCACCTCCTCACCCACCCTTAACTTTAAACAATGTTTTACATGCCCCTAACCTCATTAAAAACTTGATCTCTGTACGTCGTTTGACAACTGATAATTTTGTGTCTATTGAATTTGATCCTTTTGGGTTTTCTGTGAAGGATTTTCAGACAGGAATGCCACTAATGAGATGTGATAGCATTGGGGATCAATATCCTATCACCAACACTCCATTAACCACCACTCCATCAACTTTTGCTGCCCTTTCTTCTGTTTTATGGCATAACCGTTTGGGACACCTGGGAGCACCTGTTTTACACTCCCTGAAGAAAAATAAATTTATTGATTGCGAAGACTCTACTTCCTCTTCTGTTTTTCAATCTTGTGTTTTTGGGAAACATGTTAAGTTACCATTTTATGTTTCCAATTCTTCCACTATCAAACCCTTTGATATAATTCATAGTGATTTGTGGACATCACCAATTTTAAGTTCTGCACGTCATAAGTATTACATTCTTTTCTTGGATGATTATACTAATTTTTTATGGACATTTCCCATTGGAAGAAAATCACAAGCTTATTTTATTTTCTTGTCCTTTAGTGCATTCATTCACACTCAATTTGAAATGAATATTAAATGTTTTCAACGTGATAATGGGAAGGAGTTCGATAATGAGGCTTTTAAACAATTTTGTCTCAGTCATGGAATGACATTTCGTTTTTCTTGCCCATATACTTCTCCTCAAAATGGCAAAGCCGAACATAAAATAAGAGCCATTAACAACCTCATACGAACTCTCCTTGATCATTCCTCTATGCCACCGTCCTTTTGGCATCATGCGCTTCACATGGCAACCTACCTCTTAAACATCCTCCCAAGTAAGCTACTCTCAAATCATTCCTCAACTCAAATACTTTATCACCGAGATCCCTCTTACGCACATCTACGAATTTTCGGTTGTTTGTGTTATCCTCTTTTTCCCTCCACCACAATAAACAAATTACAACCTCGTTCGCCCCTTGTGTCTTTTTGGGATACCCAAACAATTATAGGGGATATAAATGTTATGATTTGTCAAATGGAAAAATAATCATTTGTAGACATGTCATTTTTGATGAGTCCCAATTCCCATTTGCCAAGTTGCATTCACCCTCAATTCACACCTATAACTTTTTAAATGACAGCTTAAATCCCTTTTGGCATCACTACCTATATACTATACCAACCTCAACTCCACAAACTCAAACTGTGCCAAATAACATACCACAAATCCCACCCAACCACGAACCAAACTCGCCCACATCTCCTGGGCCTAATACATCACCCGTCCTCTCACCTCAAACGACCCAAATGCCACCTAGCCCAAGTCCGAACCCAATAAATCAAGCCCCACCTCGAACTATCGAAACCCGTAGCATGCATGGGATTTATAAGCCCAAACGTCAATTCAACTTGACGACCTCCATTGCACCTTCACCCCTTCCCCGTAACCCTAAAGTTGCTTTGACTGACCCGAATTGGAAAATTGCCATGCAAGACGAATTTGATGCTCTTATTAAAAATAAGACGTGGAAGTTGGTTCCCCGTCCTTATGACGCTAATATTATTCGTTGCATGTGGGTTTTTCATCTTAAAAAGAACTCTGATAGTTCTTTTGAGCGGCACAAAGCCCGTCTTGTTTGTGATGGCAGGTCTCAACAGGTTGGTGTTGATTGTGATGAAACTTTTAGCCCAGTAGTGAAGCCGGCAACTATACGAACCGTGCTTAGCATTGCTTTATCAAAATCTTGGTCCATTCATCAATTGGATGTTAAAAATGCCTTCCCGCATGGTGAGCTCCATGAAGTTGTATACATGCATCAACCGTTGGGTTTCAGAGATCCCATTCATCCCGATCACGTGTGCTTATTACAGAAATCTCTCTATGGACTCAAATAGGCCCCTCGTGCTTGGTACCAACGATTTGCTAATTTTTTGTCCACTATTGGTTTTTCACATAGCAAATCTGATCATTCATTATTCATTCATCATAAAGGGGCTGACACGGCCTACATTCTAATTTATGTTGATGACATCATCCTTACAACATCCTCTATTGCTCTTCATAATTCCATTATGTCACTCCTTTCTTCTGAATTTGCTATGAAAGACTTGGGTCCTTTGAGCTATTTTCTCGGTATTGCAGTCACACGACATGCAGGTGGGTTTTTTCTTTCTCAACGTAAATATGCAGAAGAAATTATGGAGCGCGCTAGCATGAGCTCTTGTAAGCCATCCCCAACGCCAGTTGATACTAAGGCTAAGCTAAGCACATCTTCGGGACCTCCCTACTCAGACCCCACACATTATCGACGTTTAGCAGGTGCTTTACAATATCTCACCTTCACAAGACCGGATATATCATATGCTGTGCAACAGGTTTGTCTGCATATGCATGCACCAAAAGATGAACACATGCTGCTCTTAAAAGAATTTTGCACTACATTCAAGGTACCCTTGATCATGGTTTCCATCTTCACAAATCTTCAATCTCCACTCTTCTCTCCTTCACTGACGCTGACTGGGCTCACTAGACACTCCACCTCTGGATATTGTGTATTTTTTGGGGACAACCTGATCTCGTGGTCCTTTAAGCGTCAACCAACTTTGTCTCAATCCAGTGCTGAAGCAGAATACCGAGGGGTAGCTAACGTGGTCTCTGAGTCTTGTTGGATCCGGAATCTTCTCTTCGAACTACATCATCCAGTTCACAAGGCCACACTAGTTTATTGTGACAATATTAGTGCGATATATCTCTCGGGCAATCCTGTTCAACATCAGCGCACCAAACACATTGAGATGGATATACACTTCGTTCGCGAGAAAGTGGCTCATGGACACGTTCGTGTTCTTCATGTTCCGTCACGTTATCAAATTGCCGACATCTTCACTAAAGGATTTCTGTGCATACTCTTTGAAGATTTTAGAGACAGTCTCAACGTACAGCAACCTCCCGCTTCGACTGCGGGGGTGTGTTAGACAATGTAATAATTAGAAAATATTCTGTTAGCCAATGTAAATAATAGCTTGCACATATTTTTATGACCACTTAATTATAGGCTAAGACTTCTCTTGTCAATAAAAATTCCCAACGACTCCTCTTTACTAATGTATATATTGATACCCCATATCAATGATAAGCATACATGATTTCTTACAATTACTACAAACAAATATCATGAATCACAGATAGCAGAAAATGATGATTCAGAAATTGCTAAAAGTATAGCTTATTTGAAAGAAATTATTGAACAAGCACATAATAAACTTATTTACTCAAATGCACTCTAAATGCATAGTTAGTGATGATTGATTTAAATTTAGAGGTTAGCTTAAGTAATTACAGAGCTTTCTGAATGAGTTTTGCAATCATAATTTTTCGAGAAATCCTGAAAGAACTTTCCAACAGAAACATTTTTGAAAGAAGAAAGTGAAACAATACATACCCAGAGTAGATAAGAAGCCCGGCAACAACAGCACCAAAAGCTAAAAAGTACATCCAATCAACCTGGACACCATATAATTTAGCTCTAGAAATGTTAGCACACAGAAAATGTAACTCACATTTAGAAAAGTTTCTGAGTAAAAAAAAGGCTTAATTATGTCACAAGTCCCTAAAGTTTAGGGTACTTTTGTCAGATACCTTTATTCTTTTTCTTTCCTCAATATCTGACTCCTGAAGTTACTTCTGGGTTTGTCATATACCCCTACTACTAATTCTGGCAAATTTGCCCCGTGGACGAAGATTTTTTTTTTTTAAATTAAAATACTAAAAAAACCTTAATATTTTATATTTTTAGATAAATAAAAAAAAAAAAAAAAATTATTGAAGAGAGGTCTTTTTCGCTCATGTGACATCAAGCGACACCACATGACCAACCTCCTGCGTCTGACTACTATTCTGATGTTACATGTCAGCAAAATTGGTAGTAGGGGTATATGACAAACCCAGAAGTAACTTCGGGGAGTCAGACATAGAAAAAAAATAAGGGTATCTAGCAAAAGTACCTCAAACTTCAAGTACTTGTGACATAATTAAACCTAGAAAAAATATAAAGTTGGAAGCAATTGCAGTCACCTTCTCGTGGTAAGCAAAAATGCGAATTAAGACAGACCACATGTCTGAGGTCAACAAAGACAGGTTTAGCATGGTAGCACCATTGGTCTGTGATAAAAGAAAAGAGAATATTTAAATATACTGATTTCCAGGTAAAAAATTGGATATACTCCCTCCGGTCCTTAATATAAGAGGTATTCTAGAAGGTTTCTTTGGTCCTATTTGTAAGAGGTTTTTATATTTCCTATACATCATTGATTGCTTTTTCTCTTTTTTGCCCTTATTAAATGCTTTGACTATTTATGTGTTTTTTGTTATTCATTAATGAGAGTGAATTTTCCAAGAAAAGTTGAGAGGGTAAAATTGTAATGTTACAATATATTCTCATAGAATTCATAAAAATAACTACTTTCCTTGGTCCGGGCAATACGGTTAAGTACCTCTTATATTAAGGACCGGAGGGAGTATATGATACTTCTCTTTCTGTGAAAGTTAATCTATTATTGCCAGTTGGGCAATTATGGACTAGGAAATAAGCATATATTCTCCAATACTAAGCAAGAATCTCAATAAACTTGAACGGTGATAAATTTTTCAGTGCTACATTACTATAAATTATAAAAATTGAGAGATTAAAACCAAAGAACTGCATCCTAGAGTGTTTTTTTTTTTAATCTATCACGTCTATTAGTTCCATCATTTTATTCCACAGTCGTTGATAAATATAATTTAAAAAATGAAGAAAACTGCAGAATTGTTATAGTTTGAATCCACACCTTAAGCAGAACAGGAACTAAAGAGTAAAACATAAACATAGCCACTGCAAATCCAAGAAATGGAATCCCCTGAAACCAACATTAGATAGAAATGAACATGAAATAATAATGCTTAAACATCTCACATCACACTAAATAGAATATTGATAGAAAGTGAGAGTGCTTACAGCCCCAGCTGTCCAATGAATAGATTTGAGTTCATTGCGCTCAAGTATACTTCTGTAGTAATCATCAAGGTTACAACAACAAAAAGAATACTAAGAATGTAATAATTTTCTACTGGTAGACAAATCTTTTTATTCTTCCTTGATTTACTCAAACACAAATTTCATACTGAGATCATCATTCTTTCCACTTGGAAAAAAAAAAACTCACCAAACTCTTAGAAAACTAAGCTTAGTCTAAAAACTTGAAGTTGAAAGTTGAAACATAGCTAACAATTCATTTAGTTCACTTGGTAACAAAATTCATGCTGCAATACGATGATGCCATACAATGATTTGTTCAACCATTGAGCAAAAATATTTGAAATTGGATTAAGATTAAAATTAGAGCCTTAAGCTAAGCAACTGAACAAGCAAATCTAATCGCAATTGGAAAATCAATGGTGGAAGGAATACTTGAGACAAAATAAACTCCTCTAATCAAATTTCATAAAAGAGAAAATTCGAAGATGTAAAACACATTGATAAATAACTAGACATGAAAATAAGCTAAGAAAATAATTTCAAAACAGAGAAGTCCCATAGTCCTTATAATATAATCGATTTGAAGGATACATTTGGATTGCACTGATAATGCCACCAAAGATACCCAACATAGCCATGAGCTCAACTCTATCCGCATTTTTCACTAGAAATTCCTGCAGCGGGAAATAGATAACAATAACACAAAGGAAATTCACATGATGAAACACAAATATAAGCACTCATGCGTGCATGTATCATATTCCTGCAGCCAATTTCAAACCATTCTTGTTGTTGTGTTCTGGTTGTTTTGAATGTTTAATGCATTTTTCATAATTTGAAATCTCATCTTTAATCTCATTCTTCAATTGTTGCACTTTTGGTTTTTCTATGCTAAGACGCTTTTTGATTTTCAATTGTTTCCCCGTCACAATTGCGAGCAGCCAGAGCTGTATCATATTCCCTCTTCCTAAAATCCAACACTGGTAGAATAAATAGCCCAAAGAACATATGCAGCGATTGTTGAATAGTTCAATTCAGTAACAACAAATTCACCACTATGACATCGGTTTGAGGACTGTTTGTGTTTATAACAAGCTAATTTATAACAAATATTTCTGAAAGTCAATGAAAACTTATAAGGAGCACGGTCAAATTAACCACCATGTGGGTGACAGTTTATAACACACTAGCTAAGGTAGGAATGGAAGATATATTTTAAAAAACACAGAGAGAAAAAAAAAAAAAACTGCTTTTAGACTCAAACAGAAAAGGTTTATGCAAAGAGACTCGGTTTCTGGAAGCACCAAAGCAAGAAGTATAAATGTAAAAGAACACATTGTCGAAGAGATGAAACAACATAAAACAGAAATCAAAGTACACATGCATATAATGTGATGGGGAAATTTGAGATTCAATATAAAGCTAACAGCGAAATTCTCACTTAATGACATTATGCATTGAGGAGAACATATACGCACAACCTTTGTATGGCAATCAATGTTGGTTACAATCGGATCAGCTAAACAAGTTTTAGACAGTGATTAGTGATTATTTGCATTATTGTGTTGTGGCACATTGTGAATTGCATGAGTGTTGAAAAATGATTTTAAGCTGAAGAAGTGAAATCAGCTTACCTCACTGACATTACTGATTGCATACAAGGTAGAACCAGCGATTACGAGAAGGTCCCCTTTACGAGGATTGCTTCCACCTATAGCAGGTGAATATGACATCAAGTATCAGACAACTATCATAAGCGAAAAAATTGCATGCTGTTGAGATGATAATTAACAAAAGGATCAAAATTCACTAGTTGAATGATTTAGAAGAATACAGATATGGATAGTGTGCGCACACATAGACATCAAATGAGCTTTCATGTGCACGTGTGTTTATGTATAAAATGCAAATACAAGATGTAGATACCAGTATCCAGTACATAAAAAACTACCTACCTGCACGGTCGCCAGCATGAACATCTGAAAACACGACCAGGACAAGGCCAGCAACGCAAACAACTACGCCAGTAATCTTTTTGAATCTATATTTTGTTTTCAAGAAGAGCCATGTCAGAAGCATGACCGAGGGAATGGTCCAGCAGTCAAGCAGCATCACACTCGTAAGTGATGTGTATTGATACGACTTCACAACTGTTCATTACATGAGAATTAGTTTGTTAGTCATTGAAGGTAAGGTCATCATAGTGAACATATGACTTGCTTCATTTAACTAATAATAAGAGTCCAATAATAGATATAATGAATTTGTTGGATATTAAATTTTAATTCTTTTCTGACCTACAGTTGTTCAAGCTAAATGCAAAAAAATAAAAAATTATTAATTTTACCAATGCTTTTTATAGACTACAAAATCTCTACACACTTACCAAGAAAATTTGCTTCAACATCAACAATTCCAAGAAGTATATAATAATACCATTTTGCCTGCATAAGAACCATATGAAGATAATGAAACTGTCCCTAAATGTAAGACATTGAGAGGAAAAAAGATTAAAAACAGTCAGATCTTTTTGAAAGGCAGCACTTCCCCATTCTCCTTAAAGCAGAATTAAAAGAATATCATCTCAAATGGTTTGCTATCCAATAATATAGGGCTACTAATTTTATTATCACAGCTACCGAAAGAGTTTAAGTTTATAACATGCACAGATCATTCAATGAAATTTTAGGAGGTTCTTTCCACCAGTCAAGCTCAATCCTAAATTAATCGAAGAATTAATATTCCATTTCATATACTAAAGTATATCATCATATTTTGCAACTAACAATATCCCATTAGCAATATGTAGTTAAGTACCAAAAGTAAGCACAGAATTGGGAAGCATAGAGTATATAACCTTGAGTGGTTTCCTCCTGTATATAACAATACTTCCGTATACAACCGCCAACAACACATAGTTCAGGAATGATTGTGAAGTTGGTGCATTAATTCCTATGGTAATAAAACACAGACAAGCACAAAAAATTGTATTACTCTTTCAAAAACCAAAAAAAAAGAAGGCATACAGATAACTTAAGCACAGGTTGGTCCAAGAACACAAAAGAAGGAATAGAAATGCTATTCTGAACTGAAACTTTAGGGTATTTAGAAGAGTTTATAAAGAGCTTATATAGACTTATCTTATACCGGTACAAGTTTTTAGCTTATTTCAGCAAGCTGGATAAAGCCTACTTCAGTAAGCTAAAAAATTTATGTAGGAGTGTCATGAATTCTCAGGTACATGTACATCAGTACAAGCACTTATTCAAAGGTGCTTAATTAAGTTGTTTACAAAAAATGTGCCCTTAATAGACCAAACCACTAAGGAGGTGTTTGTAAAAACATATCGAGAGCTTATTTGGACTTATGAGAACATGCTGTAAAAATAAGCTTATGAAAATAACTTTGACCTTTCAGTAACCTCTTTTATAGCTTATTTCAACAAGCTTATGAGAAAAGCATCCAAAAATAAGCTCTTTATTGTTATCTTATTCCAAAAATCCCAACCGAATAATTTTCACTTAATTAAGTTATTTAAGGGAACAAACCCTCAACTCAATTAAAAAAAAAAAAAAGCCAGAAACCAGATGGGTAATCAAAAAAATAATTCTACAATGATCACAACAATTATATATACCACCATATAACCCCAAAAACCATTAAAGAAAATGAAAGGCAAAAAATGATGAAAAAAAATGAAAGAGAAAAAAAAAGAAGAGAAGAGTTTTTGGATACCTTTTTTAGCCAATTCAGAAGAAGAGAAGCCAGTGGAAGTGATTAAAAGTGAAAGAAACTGTCCCAAAGCAACTCCTATTAAAGTCTTTCTGCTCCAGAACTCTTTAAAACTCATCATCTTCTTTTCCAACTTCAAAAAATAGAACACAACTAACCCCACAAAAAATGATAAAAACTATATGATATAAATACAATCCAGGTTAGTCCAAATATAAAAGTTTCAGAGCAACCATATAATATAAGGTTTGGTAGCTTCTGCTATCTGCTATATAAGTTAGTATGAAATTAGTGTCAAATTAAGAAAGTGGAATAAAAAGTGAGAATATTGAAAGGAAGGATAATGAGTTGTGGTGAGTTCTCAACAATTCATTGTTTGATTTGAGCCATCAATTATTGGTAGCAGAAAGTGACAAATAGTGACAAAATATCTCATTTAATGCATAGTCCAATCAATCTCTTTTTGTGTTAGTATTATTTTTTTTCTTTTTCACTTTGGTGAGTCAGTTGGAACAAAGAGAGGTGGAGATCAGGTCAAACACACCAACCCAACTCTCCCTCAACTTCATCATGTACGTTGACCAGGAGAAACATTTGCTGTAAAAAAAAAAATAAATTGTCATTCCATGCCACTAACCATGATGAATCGGAAAATCCATTAAAAAAAAGCATGTCGGAAATTACTGGAATATTGTGAGCAGTGATATTAGCCATTGTATGTTGCAATTTTTAAATGGAGGTGAGTTTCTTGATACTCTAAGGAACTTATATATTCTGCCTTCATACTATTTATAAAATTCTTTTGGGTTTTTATTTTAGTCTTATTTATAAGATTTTATTTCAATTTTCAATAACATTTAATATTTTTTTCTACAAACATCTCTATTAACTCTACAATTTGTAGAGTTCTAATAATAACTATAAGGGTAGTTTTGAAAAGTATATCAAATTTTCCCAAAAAACTTTAATCATTTTCTTTGATGGATTGAAAAATCTAAAAAAAATCTTATAAATAAGAAGAAAAAAAATATTCAGGATAATGTAACAGAATCTATAAATTTTGGAGTAACTTTTACGAAAAGAGAGAACAATTTTCTATTGACTAAACTGTCACTTTAGTCCCTTACTTTGTAATGAGCTTTCACTTTAGTCTCTGACTTTTCAATAATTCCTCTTTAGCCCCTCACTTTGAAAAAAGTTACTCACATTAGTCCCTGACAACTTTTTTCGTTCATAGATGTTAACTTTTTACACAAGTGACCATTGAATAACTTATACACATGTGGTCGTAAACGTCTTACACATGATGCTGAATTCAAAAACACAGAAATTAGAGTAAAAAGAGGGCTAAGACCGCTAAAAAGACAGCTAAAGCAGTTGCAGAAGTTAAGGCAACTGCATATAAGGCAGCTGCTAAAGCTATGATATCCGCAGAAAATACAGTAGTTGAATCTGTGATAGCAACACAACAACCAAACGTCGTATAGGTTATTTAACGGCCACTATGTAAGACGTTAACATCTATGAACGGACAAGGTTGTCAGGGACTAATGTGAGTAGCTTTTTTTAAAGTGAGAGACTAAAAAGGAATTATTAAAAAGTCAGAAACTAAAATGAAAGCTCATTAAAATGCGAGGGACTAAATTGTCATTTTCTATTAATTAATGGCAAAGGTTGTGAGACAGAATGGGGGGGGGGGGGGGGGGGGATTGCCTTTTCGGCTTTTCCCATCAAGATCATTAGTTGTTCAGGTGCGATTTGGGTCAATGCGAGTGTGATACTTTAATTTTTTAGGCTAAACTGCATAGTTGGTCCATTTTCTTATTTTTTTTAGTTTTAATTGGTCCCTTACCTTTATTTTGTTTCAAATTGGTCTCATAAATATTATCTTTGGTGCAATGAAGAGAAAAAGTCAAACAGTGTTAATAAAATTAAAAAAAAAACTCAAACAGAACGGCACAATTTGGAAAACATACAAAACGATGTTGTAAATAGTAAAACAGCACTTTGGTTCATGAAATTGACTTTGGATTGGTTGATCCTTCATATTGTAAAAGCAATTTGGCTCCTCATTTTGCATATTGTCAGTTAATATGGTTGTTGAGGAAAAAAATTAAGATTTTTTCAGCACCAAATTGATTGATGATGAAATGCAAAGTTAAGGGTCAATTTGACATTTTCCTTAAGTCTAATTATATATTTAGATTTCATGCAAATGCAGGTTTGTGTCTCCCAAACGGATTTGAGCATTTTGAATTTTATTGGTAAAAATTTTCAAAAGGTGATTTCCCTAACTTGATTCCAGTTGAAGCTAAATTTCTAAAGAATGGAACTTCATCTCATATATGCAGATATGCAGAAGGTATTCCGTACCCCTTAATCTTTTTGGCTAATTTTTTTACTGATTGTTTGAGTTAATCTGAAATTTGAACTATACTGATATAGGGATTAAAGTGAATAAATTGTATAGTTTCAAGGACTATAATGAATAACTTAAAATTATTACAGGGGCTATAGTGAATTATTTAAAGGATTACAGAGACTATAGTGAATTATTTAAAGTGCATATCACGCCTCTGTTAACGGACGTTGACGGAGGTTAACTCCAAGGACTAGCGTGCACACGTTTTTATAAATCCAGAAACCTCAAAGCTATTTTCGTAATTTGAGAGACGAAAGTGAAAGCGGTATATAATTTCAGGGACCAAAGTGACAATTAACTCGATAAGTTTTTATAAATGTTTTTAAATCATAAAACATGCCTCAATAGATGTTGATGACATTGGAAAAAGGCTTAACACAAGTTATATAATTGAGTTCTCTAATTAAACTTTCAAAATTGTCAATTCTGAACTAAATTATCCGAATATTTTAGTTCTAATCGAAAACTATTTAATATTGAAGATATTTTAGTTTTTTTAAAAGAAAAATGAAGATAAAAAATTTAATCATCTTCCAAAAATTAAAACTCATGATTAATGTTTTGCAACTTTTCTTCTGTTTGCCCGGCCCATCTATTTGTCTGGTGCGATTTTGTTGCTAAAATTTGGAGGGCGCAATTTTATTCTTGGCTTGGTTATTTTCCAGAAAATTAATCAATTGCTGTGGATCATTTGTATTATTTGTATGCATCTTAACTCAATTAAATAATCCATTAGTCTTAAAAAGAATAAATATTTTATTTTCTAGAATTATATTATTCTAGAATGTTCTTTATTGTGTGATCTTGCCATTTGCATATTGTAAAGTTGATTTTTTTTTTAACACCAACCGGTACTCGGATTTAGTTTATCCAGAATCCGACTCATTCGGTCCAACCCAATTAAGTTCGCACTAAGTGGTATGGGTCTTCTAGCGGGATTGCTCTATATCCAAGACTCGAACTCGAGACCAGTTGATTAAGAGACCAAATAAGCTACTACTTGACCGACCCACGTTGAATTGTAAAGTTGATCTAAATAGTTATTTGTGAGGTTATTTAATTTTCGATATAAGCAATATATCCTCTTTGATTCAAAGAAATGAATAAAACCAAGTTATTTTTAATATTATTTTTAGTAGTTTTCTTAGCGTAGCTTTTGTGCTTTTGGTAGTGAGTTAACGACACCCTATGAAGAGGCTTATTTTGAATTTGCTCCGGTTGATGGTGGGTCTTTTCTAAAAGGTTGGAGCTTCGTATCTTTGTGGCTTATTTATTTTAGTTCTTGAAAATTGAGAGTGTATTCAATTATTGATTTTGATTTTTAGAAAATTTTTTATCTTAACTCATCTTTAATTATTTTGAAAATTTGGTTTTAGTCCTTGTTGTTAGGAAAAATCCGTTAACTACTAACATGGCTAATGAAACGTCACATCAACATACATGCATGTGTACAAGTATGGAATGTCATCGGTAGGATGATGTGGATGATTCGGATCCGCAACAGCAAAAGGGGGAAAGCCCAATCCGCAAACACATTTTGGTTGGGCCCTGACCCTTTTGCTCCTACGGGTCTGGATCATTCACGTCATCTTACCAGTGACATGCAACACTTGCACACGTTTATGTTGATGTGACGTTCCGTTAACCACATCAGCAATTAACAAATAAATTTTAAAACCAAATTTTCAAAACAATTAAGGATGAATCAAGGTTAAAAAAATTTCAAGGACCAAAATAAAAATATTCCCAACTTTTAGGGACTTAAACCATGAATAAGCCTATCTTTATTATGATAGTGGTACTTGTATACTTCGTTCTTTATTATTTGTTTTTGAGTTAATAGTCACCTAGTCTCCGAAAGATACCTATAGAATTAGTTTGGTTTTGAAATTTGATCATTTTGGAATCAATTACGTTCCTGAAAGATTTGGGGAATCTCTTAAACCCCAAGAAGATCAATTTGACATCACTGTTAGTTTTCCTATGAGAGACCTAACGGAATCCTACGTGGCACGTTAAAGCTTTATTGGCACAAATGTAGCACCTTCTTAATAGTCCAACATGACATTGAGGTCAACAAAATATTTAACGTGTCATGTAGGATTCCATTAGGTCCCCCATGACGAAATTGGATGGGGACTAATGTGACTCTAAATTGATCTTTGGGGAGTTTAAGAGATTCCACAAATCTTTCAGTGACCTAACTGATTCCACGGGTATCTTTCGGGAACCTATGTGACTATTAATTCTTTGTTTTTTTAAGAGATTTTTTGTTTATTTTTATTTGTCTTTTTGAGGATTTCAAAAGTGTAATAAATATTATTTTTTATGTTTGTCCTTATTCAATACGTCTTGATTTATGTAAGCAATAGGAAAAAACATAATTAATATATTGAAAATCTACATAATGATTAAATTTTTTTAAAAAAATATGTTTTCTTTAAAATAAGACAAATAAATAAAACGGAGAAAATATTTATTAACTCGTTGATAATAAATGACATGTTTGGTTTGTCATTAACTTTTTTAGAAGGTGGAGTTACTTATCCAAATTTGATGTTTCGTTCATCATTTGAATGAATAAAAAATTTTACTTATCAAAAAAGAAAATCACTTATCAAGAAGTCTAGGTTTTTTTTTTTTTCCAAACTGTTATGCTAATGAAAAAATAAATAAACAAGCTAAGTCACTTAACAAAAGGATGTAGTAAATCTACTATCTATATAAAAAAAACACATATTCGAGGTATCACGTTTATCAGATAAATTTTCAAGGCATCATGTTTGTAGAAGAAATTTTCGAGGCACGGCATTTGTTTGCTTAAGGAATACTCCCACCATAGCAATTATAGGAAGATAATCATTATCTATATGTGAAATAATTATCCTTAATTGTCGAAAATTAAATAAATAATTCAAATTTATTTAATCTTATATGTGAAATCATTATCCTTAGTTTTAAAATTTATTTAATCTTATCTGTGAACTCATTATCTTTTTTTTTAAATTTATTTAATTTTATCTTTTAAATCATTATCCTTAGTTTGACAAGTTTTTAAGCTTATATGTGAAATAATTATCCTTAGTTTTAAAATTTATTTAATTTTATCTTGTGAAATTCTAAAAATAATAAAAAAATAGTGAAGAATGAGAGAAATAACATATGTAATAAAAAAATGTAAGCATAATAATTTTTTGCAAAAAATAAATTAAAATAGATGAAAGAAAATTACCAAAATTATTTTTGGAAGAAAGATGGAAGAGTAAAGATGATGAGAAACTTTTAAATGTATATATAGCAAATGGTAAATTATACATATTTAATTTGTATTTATACAAAATGAATAAAAAATTCAACATATTTAATTTGTTATTTATCTAAAATAAAGTAATAATTTGAAAAACATGAATAATCTTTTAATTTTAAATTATAATATTTTGGTTGAGGATAATGATTTGAAAAATTTAAATAATTTATTTCAATCATAAAATCAAATCCTATTATATATAATAATTTGGAAAATTCTTGAGTAATCTATTTAATATCAAATTTTAATATTTTTGTTTGGGATAATGATTTCACATACAGGTAATATCATGATTGGGATAATGATTTGAAAAACTGAATAATCAGTTTAATTTCAAATTGTAATTTTGGTTAGAGATAAAATTGTTTTGATGCAAGGAAAATTTTAACGACAAACTAGCAAATTGAAAATCCTTATATATATATATATATATATATATATATATATATATATAAATCCAAAACAATTATTTTAATATTTTTTTTGGGATAATGATTTCACATGCAAATGTTACGTTGGTGGGGGTAATGATTTAAAAAAAAACTTGAATAATCTCTTTAATTTCATTTTTAATTTTGGTTTGAGATAATTATTATTTACCTATTATCGTTCTAGTGCAAGAAAAACTTCAACGACAAATATGGTGCTCGAAAATTTCAACAACAAATACGGCGAGAATGTGTCTTTTTATCCAAGGACAGTATATTGTATATAGTTTAAAAAGAGTTCAATCCCACCTTCCAATTTTTCCATTAAAAAAATAATAGGCAAAAAGAGTTGTAGACGCAAATAGAATATACCTGAATTTAATAAATTGTAATTATATAAATTATAGTAAAAATAACGATATAGTTAATTTTAATTACATAAAGTGATATAGAGAAATTAGACTTTAAAAAAATTAAATGAATTACATAAAACTCAAAATTAAAATTAAATGAAAAATTATATATGTACAAAATTTAAGTGATTTATAAATGGAAAATTATATATATATATATATATATATATATATATATATATGTATGTATGTATGTGTATATGTTATTTGACATGTATCAAAAGTTAAGTGGTTTATATGAAAGAAATGATAATTAACTTAATTATTAGCAAGACCAAAGTGGGTTGATCAAGTAGTAGCTTATTTGGTCCCTTAACTAATTAGTTTCGAGTTCGAGCCTTGGGTATGGACTATGGAGCAACCCCCGCCGAGAGACCCTTATCGCTTAGTGCGAGTTCAATTGGGTCGAACCGGATGAATCAGATTTTGGGTAAATTAGATCTGGGTACCAGTTGGTGTAAAAAAAACTTATTAGCAAGAATTTTAAGATGATAGAGGATTTAGTGGATAACAAAAACTTGTTACGTACTTTCCTTTTTTTAGATAACCTTAAAAAATTTATAATTGTAGTTGAGTAGATTAATTTTAAGATAATTGTTTTCTAATATAATATAAGATTATTTAATAGATAATAAATGTGATATAACTTATGTGCGGATAATATATTACATATACCATATAAATAAGAGCAACGAAGTAGAATAAGCTAAATACCAAGAATAAAATAACATAGGTGCTTATAAATGGAGTTAAGTGCTAGAGTAGTGCTACTAATCTTTCTTTTTGTTGCTTTCTTCGTTACATGTTGTTATGGTGGTAGCCATGGTCATCATCATGTGCCTGGTTATAATGTAATTGTATCTAAAGATGGGAGTGGGAACTATACAAGTGTGGATGAGGCTATTAAAAATGCTCCAAATATGAGTGACACTTCTTATCACATTTATATTAGAGCAGGTACTTACGAAGAAAATCTTTATATTCCTCAAAACAAGACTAATATTAGGCTTTTTGGTGATGGTGCTCATCGGACAATTATATTTAGCAATGGAACAAATAATCAACCACGTGGTCCCACTATAGGTACGTTACATTTAATTATGCACTGCCTTTATAAATATTGTTACATGCATCTCACAGGATTAATTTAACTTTTATTTGATTTTTCTTGTTCTCGGTTATTATTCCTCTTATCTAAACTCCCGTCATGTTTAGCCACATACAGCATGAGTGATTTTTTTCTTTCTAATTCTCATGAATAATAGGTCAATTATTAAGAAACATACGTATGAATATATATATATATATATATATACAGTGACGGATCCATAAAAATTTTATTGTGGGGGCGATACATACGTAAATAATATTAAAAATATATTCATTTTGATCTTATTTATAAAACTCATTTTAAAAAATTTTAATTGTATGTATAAGTCATTTTATATTTTATAAATTACATTTATTTTTTTCCCTTGTTTGTCCTTAGTTCATTAATATCAAATAATATTTTTTTAAGTTTCAAAAAATATTAATAAAAACATAATAAGATTTGGAGAGAGTAATATATTAAAAAATATTAATTAATACTAACCTAATTAAACATACATAAAGTATATTATATACATATATAAAATTAAAAAAAAAAAAACATACATAAAGTTTGAGAACGAGGAACTGCAAAAAATTTAAAAAACAAATGCATGTACCAAGTCTCGAACTTACGGCAATTGAAAAAATGAAGAGAATATACCACTGAGCTACAGCATAATTTCTGTGTAGTGATACACAATATAATATATAACATATATATGTAAGAATATTTTTTTAAAAAAATAAAAAAGTTTGTGGGGGCACTTGCCCCCACTAGCTACCACATGGATCCGTCCCTATATATATATATATATATATATTATAGTAAAAACACTAACATGCAATTTAAACGAGAGTTTAATAGTATTTATTTCTTAAAAACAATAATGGTACACTTAAAAAAATCATAATACGCTTCAAATACGTTTAAGGAACATTTTGTTCTTTTTGCCAAGCGTGGAATAATGTGTGTGTGTCTCTCTCTCTCTCTCTATATATATATATATATATATATATATGAATATGAATGTTGTGTTAAAAATTGAAGTCGTTTGATGATTGATCAGAAATACATGGAGCGGGATTCAATGCTGCATATATGAGTTTTGTGAACGGCGCAGGGCTAACCGCAGGGCAAGCAACTGCGGTTCGAAATGCAGCAAACAACACCATTTTTTATGCATGTTCCATTGAAGGATACCAAGACACATTATATACTGTTAAAGGGACACAATGGTACGAGAATTGTGAAATCTATGGCACAGTTGATTTCATATACGGCAACGCAGCTGCAGGCTTCCATGATTGCATGGTGTATGCGCGCTTTAGAGAAGTCGTGACCTTCATCGCTCAGGGAAGAGAGAACCCAACAGATGGGACTGGCTTCCTATTTCAAAGGTGCAATTTCACAATGTCCCCAGAAGACCATGCAAGAAAGTTAGAGGTGAGTGCCAGGTTGGGCCGTGGTTGGAAGCCATATTCAAATGTGATTATAATGGGATCCTACATAGATGCTATGGTAGCTCCTAATGGTTGGGACCAATTTCATGATGTACCAACCGATAAGCTTACATATGTGGAATATGGTAATGTTGGGCCTGGCTCTAACACTGATGGAAGAGTTAAGTGGCCCGGTGTTAAAGCTTTCCACAACCTAACAGAACTTTCTCTTTTCCTATTGGCACGTCACTCTTGGATTCCCTTGCCATGGTATCCTTATTAGAAGGAGGAGTAGATGTCTCTTCGTGTACCACTCATCTTGGTTGGTTAAATTAATTTGGAAATTAGTATTTATTTTTTAAAGAATAAAGAATGGTACATGAAGTATACCCAATTGAGGTGACAAGAACTTTATATTGAAGAATTTTTTTTTTTCATTTACATAATGTTCCAGTAGATTACATTTGAAATTTAAAAATTAAGATTGTTATCATGGTATTTCTATTGTTTAATTATATTTTTAACATGTTTAGCTATTAAGATATTCATCCAATGAAAGGTTCTAAAGTGAACATATTTACGAAATATTTATAAGTATACAAAGATATATTTGCTAGACGAGATTAAATTTTAGTGAAATTTAGATTAAATTAAAATTAAATATATTCTACATTAAATTAAGAGTAAATATAATTTTACATTCTATGATTCTCTTCACCTTTAATTTACTTCATTCCGGAATCTGGTTTTTGAACAGTAAAACAAGGACAGCACATTACATTTTAAAAAAAATTAGGTATGATTATGACAATATAAATTCAAATTTTATAAATAAATATATATAAATAAGGTGATAAACGATTTTAACATTGAAATAGGATGAGTATCATAAAATTAGATGTTGATGTTCAAAATAAGTCAAAATATAAGCTCGAAAGATTGAGTATAACATCAAAATATAAATTATAAGGCAAATATTACATTATTGATACGATCCACACATAAAATATATCTTAACATAAGAAGTACAGTACGTGTACCAATACCCAAAGTATACCCGATACGGATACGTCATAAGTTTAGAAATACCCATGTTTCAGGGCATGTTATTGAGATTGCCAAGATATGTTATTGAGATTGCCAAGATATCACGGTATGTTACTCAACCGTTTTTTAGTTTAAGTCTTTTAACATTGTGTTAGAAGGGTATAATTAATATCTCGGTTCGAGTTAAATTTGGGCGCTTTTCTCTTTTTTACCTTTAATTTAATAATTAAAGATACAAAGGAACCGTAGAATAGCAATTACAATAACATTGGTTTTGTAAAAAGATATATTATAAAACTTATATTAAAAACAAAAGTATTATAGAAATACTCCAAAACTTGCAACCAATAGTTGAGGGCATTCAGATATAATTTCATTATAAGTGACCATAAAACCAAATAGATAACCAAACTCATTAGCTTCATATGGCAAAGTGAAGTTCATTCAAGATTCAACAAGAATAAAAATAAGTAAATAATTATTTTTTTTATAGGTTAAATTTTTTATGAAAAAAAGAAAAAGATAAAATAATGCAACTATCATGGATCAATTATAGGTAATTATACTTTATCAATGATCTATTATCTACTATCTATATATAAAAATGCGCCTATTCGAGGCATCACGTTTGTTCGCTTAAGGAATATTGGCACCAGAGAGATTTTAGGAAGATAATCATTATCTATCATTGATATAATTATCCTTAGTTGTCGAAAATTAAATAAATAATTCAAATTTATTTAATCTTATTTGTGAAATCATTATCCTTAATTTCAAAATTTATTTAATCTTATCTGAGAAATTATTATATTTAGATTTAAATTTTTTAAAATCTTATTTGTTAAATCATTATCCTTAATTTGACAAGTTTTTCAAATCATTATATATAGTACGCCATATGCATTTGATAGCTCCTCAATAAAATTTTAGGATTTATGTGAATTTGCTCACAAACTTATGGATATTAAGGTAAACAACAATCTCACAATTGTATTCGGCTTCGATTTTTTTATTTATTTTTCGTCATTAAATTTTTTTAATTCTAACAATTTTTGCTCATTTTAATTTATATTATTTGATTCTTAAGTTTCTTTCTAATTACTTACTTTAATTAAGCAATTTGTGGAATTTGTGTGTACCATTGTTCAAAATGTGGTTTGCTCAAAATTTTGATCAATGTGTAACTAATTGTGATGTTAGGAAGTAGAGATTGAAGAAAGACAAATGGAGGAGTCCATCCCGCAAAGTAAATAATGTTCAACCAGTTTTTTTATAGTGACTGGTTTTTCAATTGCGGGTGACAATAGAGTTTATCAAAATCTAATGTTATATCTTCTTGAGAGATTCAAGCTTTAATTTAAGAATTGAAGACTTTATATATGACTGCAACAATATAATAATAGGATTTTTTTTCTATAATATATTTTGTCTATTGTAATAGATAAAAATCATCCTATAAAAAAATGATTTGATTTTATGCTTGATGTAAATATTTTTTTGTTTTTTGTTTTTTATTGTGACAAGAGAATTAAAACTATTAATAACAAACCAAATGTAATCATCCTATATAATAATAGGATTTGATTTTCTTTCTATAATATTTTTTGTCTATTGTTGTATATAAAAATCATCCTATATAAAAATAGGATTTGATTTTATGCTTGATGTAAATATTTTTTTTTGTGACAAGAAAATTAAAACTATTTTTTTAATGAAGAAAATTAAAACTATTAATAACAAACCAAAAGTTTTTAACAATATTATCTTTCTATTTTTTTTCTCATATGATATGGACCGTTAGTCCGAGAACAATTAATAATTTTAAATATCAATTGCGAAAAAACTAAAAATTACGTTGATAAACTAAATTTATGTTTAATCACTCACACCACTACTAAAATTTGTATTATTAAATCTTTTCTATGTTATGTTGTTGTTGATTTTTATATTAATTATTGTTTATATTATTGAGTTCCAGAAAAATAGTCTTCCTCATGTCCTTATTCTTCTATTCCGAAGCTTCAATGACAAATATCGAATTGCTCATTAATAGTGACATCAACTTTGCAGAAGAAATTTAAATCAAAATGATTAGAACAATAAGAATAAAGATTTTTAAGATTCAATCTTATTATTAACTTGAGATAAGATAATCGATGAAAAAATAAAAATATTTAATTATGATTAATAAGAATAAATGTGATAATCATATTTTAAAAAAAAACTAATTGTAAAAAAAAACTACTCCATCCATCACATAAATATAAGATTTATCTCATAATATCATCAAACAAAAAAGATCAGAATGTTTATTCTGATTTAATTTTGATTTTTCATAATAAAGTCGATAATCATATATTAAAACGTCAATTTATGCATAAGATAAATAATGAATATATGAGATAAAAAGTGTTACATTTTTATTTATACTTTTTATTTATATGAGGAAGTACAAAATTTATCAACAAGATCATATACATTAATTTTTTTACCATTTGAAATTAAATAAATTATTCAAATTAATTTTTTATATAATTATTTTTGGTTGTTGCTTAATAATAATCTTTACTTTATAATAAAAATAATAATAATCTTTAATTTAAAACATTTAATATAAAAAACTAAAATATCAATAATCCGTGCATTGCACGGGGTAAGAGCTAGTTCTTGTATAAAAAGATGTCTATTCGAGACACCAAGTTTGTTGGAAAAATTTTCGAGGCACCACATTTGTTTGTTGTTGAAGTTTTCCTCGCACCATAGCGTTTGTAGGTAGATAATCATTATCTCCAACAAAAATTACCATTTGAAATTAAATAAATTATTCAAATTAATTAATCATTATCTGCTTTCAAAATCATTATCCTCAGTTTGTCGAAAAAAATCACTATCCTTGACCAAAATATTAAAATTTGAAATTAAATAGATTACTCAAGTTTTCCAAATTAAATCATTTGTTTTTATGTTTGATGTGAGTATTTTTTTTTCATCTTCAATTTTTTCATTTTTCCATCTTTAATCTCTCTAATTCTGAGAATTCTCGCTCATCTTAATTTATATTATTTGATTCTTCAGTTCCTTTCTAATTACTTACTACCATTCATTATTTCGAAGAGATTAATAGGATTTGGTTTTATGCTTGATGTAAGTATTTTTTTTTCACCTTCAATCTTTACATTTTTTTCACCTTTAAATCTCTTTTTTTTAACAGCAAACAAAGAAAAATTTATTAACAAAAAGATTAACCGAGCATCATAGAACACCCAAAGACCCCACCTTCTATGAAGGGTTTGTCAGAGGGAACCACAATCATGTGCATCAAGTTAATCACAACTAGATACAATTTTAAGCTTCACACCATTGTGAAGCAAATAAAGAACTAGTAATATAAAAAAAAAAAAAAAAAATTCCCCAAATCCACCTACCAACCCATACACAGATAATGACCCTAACCACCAAAAAACACTTGTTAGGACCTTTACCTCCTTAAAAACCTTGAATGAAAAAAAACCAGAGAGAAAATTCAAAACAAGGGAAAAAGAGCGTAACAGGACCAAACAAGAAACACCAACTACTCCCATATTAGGATGATACCAATACAAAAACCACCCAACACCAAGACAGAACAGTGTACAACAGATGTTAGGAACCAGGTACAGGGCATAATCGCCAGTTTGCATATGAAATAGACAAACCCCCAACACATTAACCCAACGCCAAGATCTAAACTTTATAGACTCAACTAACTCCACTAAGTTGAGATCTCTTCTTTAAACACCACCTTATTTCTTTCTAACCATCACGTAAATGCAAAACAGACTACTACAGCAGCCGAAGATTTTTCCCTGACCAATTCGCCAAATAACGAAAGAAGTCTTCATATAGCGGAATCGATGCCTGCCTATTAAAATTAATATGTAACCAAGCACCAATGGCATTCCAAACCTGACAAACAACGTAAAAATAGATGGGAAGAATCCTCCTCTGTTTAACCACAAATAACACAGTTTGCAGGAACCATTACTCCTCGCTTCCGAAGCAATTGCCACATAAACGCTTGGACCTTTGGAGGAGCTTAACCTTTCACACCTTCTTCAAAGCACCTGCCAAATCAAAACTGACAGTTTAGACATTAAAAACTTGTATGCTGTTTTAACAGAAAAAGTGCCACCATTGCCAAGGCCCCATAGGACCAGATCAGGCTCATTGGCTTGCACAGTAACATCTCTCAACAAAATAAATAACTTATTCTTTTGAGAAATTTCTCAATCATACAATCTTTCTTCTTCTCCATGCAAGATTCCAGCATCCCACACTATATTCTACTTCAAATACTTCTTTTACTGACTTTTCTTTAGCATTAGAAATTAAAAATAGATTCGGGAAAACATCCTTAAGAGGATGACACCAAGCCAAGCATCCTCCCGAATTTTGAAGAATTTCCACACTTTAAAGATTTTGATATATTGTTTTCAAACCACTCACCTAGGCCAGCAGCCCACACTTTTAAATTACAAATGCCCCTCCACTACTTAGACCCCTCACGCCTAGCCCCGACACTCGTTCCCAATTTCAAAGGATCAAAGTCTCCATATTTATGATCTTTTCCCACGAACTCCCTTCCTTGTTAATCAGCCTCCAACGCCATTTACATAATTAATAAAGCTTTGTTGAAGACGATTAAGTTTTTCACACCTAGACCTCCTTGCTCTTTATTTTGACAAACTGCATCCCAACACATCCAAGAGATTTTTTTCCTCAACACAACCACCTCACAGAAAATTTCTCTGAATCTTAACCAGAATATTAATTACTTTATGCGGAAGAGTAAAATAAGACAAAAAATAAACAGGCAGACTCGACAACACAGAGTTAATCAAAGTAATTCCAGCTCCAAGAGAAAGATTTTTTCCTTTCCAAGATGATAGTCTCTTTTGAAACGACAAAGTAACCTTGGACCAACGTTCCACACTTTTTGCATTAGAAGCAACATGTAGCCCTAAATAAGAGAAAGGAAAGTGGCCAATATTACAATGTAGAAGGGAGGACGCCTGTTGTAGAAAGTCAGTGCTAACATTAATTCCAAAAATATTACTTTTATGGAAATTAACCTTAAGCCCATATGCTAATTCAAAACCACGAAGGACCGCCTTCACCAGCATAAAATTATCCATAGTAACCTCCCCCACCATAATTATATCATCAACATACTGTAGGATTGAAACAGGAATATCATCTCTGCCTACCAAATAGGGATTGAATAAATTTTTCTCCACTACAACTTTAATCATCCCAGCTAATCCCTCAACCACTAGCAAGAAAAGAAAAGGAGCAAGAGGATCTCCTTGTTTTAGCCTTTTTAACCTGAATCTCTTATGTGGGACACCCATTTACTAGAATAGACATATTTCCTGCAAAGATCCAACTTTAAAAGAAAGCAGGGTTTTTTCTTTCTTTTGGCATCATCAATTACTTCATTCAAAATCACAAAACCATCAAGAATTTGTCTGCCAGGAATAAAAGCAGATTGAGTGATTGAAATAACCTCATAAAGCACCTCTTTTAACCTGTTAGCAAGAGTCTTTGCAATAATTTTGTACATACCACCCATCAAAGAGATAGGACGGTACTGACCAATCATCTGAGGAGAGTTAACTTTTGGCACCAAAGTGATAAAATAAGACAATAGACCCCTAGGTAACTTTCCAACTTCAAAGAATTCAGCCATCATTTTCCAAACATCATCCTTAATAATATGCCAGCTCTTTTTAAAGAAGTTGAAATTAAATCCATTTGGCCTCGGGGTTTTATTTCCAGCACACTCAGAAATGACATCTTCTAATTCATCCAATGAGAATGGAGAAATAAGCTTGCACTTGGCGTCACAACTAAAAACAGAAAAATTTACACCTTCAAGCTTCGGTCTTGAGCCTAACCGTTCAATGCAACAATATGAAAAATAAGCAATAATAGCATTCCTGATGTCACCCACCGAATCAACCCAACGATCCCCAACCAATAGAGGGGGGATTTTGAATGGTAGACAAACCATTTTCATCATATATTCTAAAAACGACCAGCTCACAGAATCGTAAGCCTTTTCAAAATCCAACTTTAAAACAAAGCAGAGTTTTTTCTTTCTTTTGGCATCATCAATTACTTCATTCAAAATCACAAAACCATCAAGGATTTGTCTACCGAATCAACCCAATCGTTCTTGATCGAACATGGTAAAAACGTCGTTTACGCGCGGTTTTTCAAAAAAAATCAATAAATCGCTGAAATTAAAGGAGTATAGGGTAAGAGATACTGCACAACGATTTATCCTAGTTCACTTTCAACCATTCGAGAGCTACATCTAGTACTCCTCTTCCGATTTAGGAGATTTGCTTCACTATGAATTTAGAACAATTGTCTTGTACAAGAATGCTTCAAGATACCTCACTTGAACGCCTAATAAAGGATCCCTCGCCCTTGCTTTGTACCTCCCTCAATCTTCTAAATTCCCTCGTGAACCCAACACCTAGAAAAATCCCTCACTTTCAATAGAACAAGAAGATACCACACTCCTTGCACACCCTTCAACTTGGTGATGCCTCACATTAAGATTTTGGTTACTCGGAATCGTGTCTCTAGAACCTTTATCCTCGACAAACATTATCCAAGGGACCAATCAATACACAATTACATAACAGATAACTTAAATAAATTTATTGAAGCTCTTAAAATAATTAAATCAGTAACATAAAACAATTTCATGTAGATAAAACCATTCTTTCTCTTTTTGTTTCTAAAATCAAGAAAACGTCATTCAAACTCAACATAATTTCTTTAGAATTTAATTATAAATTAAAGGCCAAACGTAAACATTCGTACTTTTACATACATAAAAATTTACTTCCAAATACCTTATAACAACTACCAATTACACATTTACCATTTAGCTTATGTAAAACATGACTTACTTCGGTTCAACTATTTAAAACGTTTAAGCAGTAAACAAAGCTTCTTAAAAATTACATTTCAAACATCTACACACACATAATATCACATAAGATTCCTAATGCACAAACGCATACACTTTTTCATTCCAAACAATTTTTAAGGTTAATTTAATTAAATAAAACAAATCTGGATAGCATGAGTTCTTGTTCTTAAAAATCCCTTTTCTTTTAAACGCTTTACCCGAAAATTATGCTGCTTTTTCCTATAACTTAATTACAAGTTCTATTAAAAAAATATAATTAAGTTTGATTTAAATTAACAATTTATGCTTGCTGGACAGCCACCCAAATAAGAGTTGCATTCACCCAAAATTCATTATTTTTCAAGTTCTATCATTTATACAAAAAGGCTTAAAATCTACGACTTAAAAATGAACTTAATTTAGAAAAATAATCATGTTTTCTTAATTACTCAAATATTGACAGCACCTTATTTAAATCCAAAAATCACTTTTAGTTCATCCAAAATTAACCAAACTCGTACTAATTCATTGGTTACCAAAGAAATTAAGTTTCATAACCAAAAATAACTTTTTAAAGTCTAGAATACTTAATAAAAATTCCTGGACAGCATGTATATACATGCTTATTTTTCATTTTAAACTTCTTAAAAATGCAACCAAAGTCATGTACCATCAAGAATCACTTTTGTCGATAAGTTTCCATCATCAAAATCATTTTTTAAACTCATTTAACCAATAAATCAATTTGGGACAGCAACTAAATTACTTCTTAATTTCAACACTTTAAATTGATTCAAAAGTCATTTTTCATCTTAAAACATATATTTTCACACTATACATTATACTAAACGCTTATACAGTTGGTGCAGTGGTGCCAGGGGCTGCACTTGGTAGGGCGAACCACGGTTCGATCCCCCGCAACAACGTTGGGAGAGGAATAAAACCTTAACCCCGGGACCCCCTCGAACTGAATTAGTCGGCCCAGTGGGCCGGATACCAGGGTGCAAACAAAAAAAAACGCTTATACACATTTACCATCACAAATACATATAAAAATAATTCTTTAGGACTCACAGCCCTAATAAAATAAAATTTTCCAGAATATATAAAAAAAATTATTATTTATTTTTTTCCAGAATAATTTATTTTCACTAAAAATAATTTATTTAACTTTTATTTCATGAAATCACATCAAATAATAATAGTACAACATCAAACAACACTTAGAAACTTAGAAAAATTGAAAGAACACACCTAATCACTAAATAATAACTCGGCAAAAAAAAATTAAAATAACAGTAACTATTTTTTTTCACATAATATCCATTATAATCACATAATAAATTACAACTAACAATAAATCAATTATACACATAATATCAACCAACATTGACCATAAACCAACTCTTTTAAACACTTCTAAGGTGAAATACAATTTAGGACAACAGCAAATTTTTATTTTTAAATGACAATCCAAAGCTCAAAAATTCATAACAAAAGTTCCGTAATTATTTTCACAAAAATCACTTTTAAGTACACTAAACCTCAATCATTTAAACATTTCTAAACATCAAGGGAATAAAATTTTTGATTTATTCTATGCATGTAAAAATTCGGTCCTTTTTATTATTTGTATTATAATCTTTGAGATTTATACATGCATGTTGGTTATTAATCTCCCTTAACATATAGAAACATTTAAATGGAAATTAATCAAATAGGAAGAGCCATGAAAATAACAAAACTATTTTGAAATCCTTTCATCAACATCAAAATTATTTATATAACCTCTTCCTAACAAAATTTAATTCGGTCCAAAGGAAAAATAATAGGGTAAGGTTTTCAAAAATTTTCTTTTCACTTGAAAGTGTTAGATCAAGGCATAAAGAGGACATGCATCCCTTATTTCATGAAGTTTCATGAAAAATACCTCTTAATCCTCTCATCTCTAAAATTCAGCCAAAGAAGTAAATACATGAAATCTATATATATATTTTTTTCAACATGCATGTAGTTCTATGCTTTAGAAAAATAATACATGATAGCTTTTAAAACAACATGAATATAAAAATATGTATGATTATAACATACATTTGATAACTATTGTGACACCCTCTTCACATTCCAGGTAAATATTAACAATAATTAAGTGTTACTTGGAATGATATATGGACTTGTTATTATATAGAAATTGTGAAAATAAAAATTTCTCTTTCAAGGCGGATGCACAAACCAAAACATGGGATTCTTGGAGAGAATAATCTATATCATTTTAAACATTGTGTTGAATTCGGCATTCTCTAAAACCTTTTCACAAGCTGGATAGCATCAGTATTTTGAAATCGTATTTATATGATAGAAATTAAGCGATGTCATCCTTTCTTTCTTTTTGCAGAACTGATACCATTTATTTCTATCGTAGCCGAACTCTTTAAATATGTTAAATCAAAGTAAGCAGAAATAGTGGAACTATGCATAGTTATAAGATAACATAATTTGCAAATATATATATATATATATATATATATATATATATATATATATATATATATATATAAGTAAGTCATGAAGTACATAGTCCCATGGTCATATCTCCAAGATCCATATACAAGTCCATAAAAAGATCTATATCAAAAGAAAACCATAACCCTAGAGTTCTCAAAAGTATTTCTACAATATATACATCACAAAAATATGAACTCTAGAGGTGGTCACATAGATCTGGCAGCAGTAGTAGTAGTAGTGATAGTAGTTGCAGTCTCCAGGTAGCAGAAAGAAACATCATCATCAACAGCAGCAGCAGCAGAATCTCCTCCACAACATCCCCACATCGGATCCCCTGATCCTCATCATGTACCATATGCACACACCTAGGGATCATCGTCCCTCCACTGACTCCCGGTAGAATGAACGACAGGCTCGCCTCCGCTCTTATCCTCCACAGGATCCTCCTCGATCTCATCCGATGGAGAGGGTACCCTACCACTGGGTACAGGGCCAGGAGATGGTGTGACCCTAACTGGGCTCCTCGGATCAGAAGGGGGAGTCTCCTCGCGGACGACTCTAGAAGAAAAAGGGTGTGAGGGGGTAGGTCGAAAACGAAAGCTGTGATATGAGCGACCTGGTCGTGTGGGAGGTGGTCCATGGTATGTGTAAAAAGGTGGTACGTGCATAGTGTATATGATGGGAATCCTAAACCTACGAGGACGGAATCGAATCAGCGGGTTCGGGTGGTAGAAGGTAATCTCTACCTCCCCCTCGAACACCGCGCGATGGTCCTCGTAGATCCATATGCCACTAGGAAGTGGCCGGATCTCGATGCAAGCGGGGCATAGGGGTAAGCAATTCTATACACATAATCAATAGAGTATAAATATGTGTACAATGTGAATGTATAGCCATGCAACAATAAATAACAATCACATTTAGCATTTAGCAGTTATTGAATGCAAGTAGGATGCTCATACTTATTTCGTTTTTCAGAATTATTTTAGATGAGTGGCATGATGTATGAACCTAGCTCTCAAGCCTATCTCCATCATTCTATAGCACTCTCTGACGTCCATCCTTTACTCTGTCCAACACTCAACAGTGCGTTGTACTCCTAGGTGTACAACATTCGTACATTCACCAAGAATGTACACGACAAGCTTGGAATACATGCCACCCGAGCAACATCCCGTCATCCAAACGATATAACCATATCAGCATCTCACTATGCCGACCACGTCGTCAACCATAACGTGTCATCAAGCGAGCCGTCAATTGGCACTCCCAGAGGCCCTCCTCATGTTATCAAAACATGATAAACGATCTATCATCCAAACTCCAGAATGAATGCATTATTTTTAAACTTAAAGGAAATTGGTTAATATATATATAACGTGCCACCCGAGCAACGTCCCGTCATCCAAACGGTATAATTATATTAATCAATTTCTTTTAAGTCCAGATGCCTTGGATTATTATTATTTAATCATTAACCAAATGATTCAAAATTAAAAATGGTGTTTTTAATATTCTGGGTAAACTACTCGAGTGTTCTTCAGAATACTCGAGTGTTCTTCAACTATTTCCAGATTACTCGAGTTGTTCATGTCTTTCTGAGGATTTGGGTTTCAGATTCATAAAAATACTCGAGTAATTCATGAGTACTCGAGTGTTCTTCACCAATTCCAGAACACTCGAATGACTCCTGCATTACTCGAGTGGTTGACCTTAAAATGTTCCCATGACTCAGTTAATACTCGAGTTCTGGGCCTAGTACTCGAGTGTTCTAACACAAATACACTGTTTTATCAAAATTTCACTCGAGTATCAAGCCAAGTACTCGAGTCTTTTCTTACAGAACAGACTGGAAACTTGGTTTTAACATACCATTTTCAATTCTAACCATTTCTAGTCCAATCCAATGATCAACAGAGTTCATATAACACATATTGAACATGCTCAAACACTTACAACTCATCAATTAACAGATTTGACAGAGAATCAAGAGTTTATGCATAATACATACAATTTCACAACCTAACATGCCAAACTGAAATATACTCAATAAACTTGTAATTTTAAGTTTAATTCAGCTTGCATGCAACATATGGGACTTTCTCAACACAGTTTTAGAGCACAAGTTGGTCTCCAAACCAATTTCCCTATTCAATCTAAGCCCTTAGAGCCTCTTGGTGGCTCTCTAATTAAATTCATCCAATTTAAACTCTACCTAGTGAATAGATAGCTTTCCCCTTATCTCACTGACGTGAATCAACAAGAGAATTTGCAAGAAGAAGCTCCACAGCACCAAAACCTCTTCAAGCATCACATGCAGGACAGTTTTGAGTGGAGGTCCAAAATGGAATTGGTTAACATAGGAAACAGAGATAAAAATTGGGGAAATTAGAATTTCTACACTCTATGCAACACGTTTTAACTATAGAAATCAAATTGAGACTCAAAGAACTCGTGAGCTTACCAAAATCAAGGATCAAAGTAAGCTCCAGAACCAACTTGACAGAAAACAGCTCCAACTTCCAAGCTTCAATTCTTCCACCACACTCACTCTCAACTCACGAATTCGGTGTCTATACAAAGCTCGAGATGTGAGCTTTGTATTAGTGTATGGTTTGTTACTCGAATCAACACACAGAGGGAGAATCGAAAGAAACGAATTAAGAACCCTAACTCACTAACTCTTCAACAATTTGGCAAAATGGTGGATTCTCATAAGCAATCGAGCTTAAATACTGGATTGGGAGACTCATGCACAGTGACACGACGCCATTGAGGTGTTGAGGATGGAGTATTCGTGGCAAGGAGAGGGAATCGGTGGTGGTGACTCACCAAATGCACTAACTCGTGCAACTCTGATCAGAATACTCGAGTATTCAAGATAATACTCGAGTATTTTGCCCAGTTTTTGAAAAATAATAATTTTATTTACTTTCCCTCCAAACCTTTCCTATAATTACTACTAGGTCCAAACTCAGGGACTAATATGCAAAATGTTTATTTTATGCATGATTATACTTATTAAATAAATGCACACACATTCTCTAAATACATAACATAGAATTTTAATCAAGGATTAAAATAGAAATAATTAATTATAATAAATTTTATAATTAACATTTCATTAATCAGGGATTAAAATTTTGGGGTGTTACACTACTCCCCCACTTACAAGGAATTTCGTCCCCGAAATTCAACTTATACAAACAATTCAGGATAGTCCTGACGCATCTTATCCTCTAATTCCCAAGATGCTTCCATCACATCACCACAAATCCAGACGACTCTGACCAAACAAATATCCTTCCCTCTAAGCTGCTTGACTCTTCGGTCTTCAATGCGAATAGGCATGGCTTCAAAGGTTAGGTTCTCATGAATTTCTAGGTCATCAGGTTGAATTCTAAGGACAATGGTGGGGTCATGGACATACCTTTTCAGCTGAGACACGTGAAACACATTATGAAGATTAGCTAGCGATGGGGGCAGGGCTAATTGATAGGCTACTGGGCCGACTCTTTTAAGAATTTGGTAGGGACCAATAAACTTAGGTGATAGTTTCTGGGTTTTCAAGGCTCTACTAACACCTTTGGTTGGTACTATTCTAATGAACACATGGTCTCCTTCAGCAAATTCTAAAGGTTTCCTCCTCCTATCAGCGTAGCTTTTCTGCCTACTCTGAGCAGTCTTCATCTTTTCTTGTATCATCTTAATCTTCTCCGTGGTCTCTTGCACAAAATCTGGTCCAACCAGAGAATTCTCCCCCACTTGAAACCAGCATAACGGTGTCTGACACATTCTTCCATATAGAGCTTCAAATGGTGTCATACCGATACTCGCGTGGTAACTATTGTTGTAAGTAAATTCCACGAGTGGCAACATTTGCTCCTAATTCCCTTGACCTTCCAAAACACAAGCTCTTAAGATGTCCTCCAGTGACTGAATAATTCTCTCCGTTTGACAATCAGTCTGCGGATGGTATTATATAATAATAGAAATATTATATATAATAGAATTTGATTTTATGCTTGATGTGAATGTTTTTTTTACAAGAGAATCAAAACTATCAATAACAAACCAAATGTTTTGAGGCACAACGTGTGTCGAAGAAATTTTCATATTTTGTTTATCGTAACACATGAATATAATTTTTTTTATTGTAATAGATAATAATATTATATATAATAGGATTTTATTTTATACTTGAAGTGATTTTTTTTTCTTTTTCGACAAGAGAATTAAAACTATCAATAACAAACCAAATATTTCGAGGCACCACGTTTGTCTGAGAAATCTTCCTCGCACCAGAGCATTTGTAGATAGATAATCATTATCTCCAACCAAAATTACAATTTGAAATTAAATAAATTATTCAAATTTATTTAAGTATTATCTGCATGTGAAATCATTATCCACATTTTATTAAAAAAAATCGTTATTTTAAAAAACATATTAAAATTTAAAATTAAATAAATTAATCTTTTATAAGTTTTCCAAATCACTCTATATAATATGATTTGTTTTAATGTTTGATGTGAGTATTTTTTTTCCACCTTCAATTTTGCATCTTTTTTCCACCTTTAAATCTATCTAATTCTGATAATTCTCGCTCATCTTAATTTATATTATTTGATTCTTCAGTTCCTCTTTAATTGCTTACTTCAATTCCATATTTCGAAGACGTTAATAGGATTTGATTTTAGGCTGATGTGAGTGTTTTTTTCCACTTCAATCTTTGCATTTTTTTCACCTTTAAATCTCTCTAATTCTGAGAATTCTCGCTTATCTTAATTTATATTATTTGAGTTTTCAGTTCCTCTCTAATTGCTTACTTCAATTCATTATTTAGAAAACATTATTTAGATGCGTCACACTCACTTTCAGGATGTTATCCTTCGATAAATTAATAACTCTTCTTGAGGGGCTAAAACTTTAATTTCAGAAAATTTCATCTTCACAAGTGGCTTAAGCTTTAATTTAAGATAATTGCATTTATAGTTGTTGCAATTCTTCTATAATAAATTTTGTTTATTGTAACGTATGAAAATAAGTTTTGTTTATTGTAATAGATAAAAATCATTATCTAATCAATTAATACTCATGTTTTTTTATTTTTTTCAAAATCTAAATTATCATTATTATATTATACAATTATAATTATAAATTACTATTACTATTATTATTGTTATTATTATATTATTATCATAAATGAATAGATAAATCATTCATTCAAAATTCTTATCTTTATTTAAAAAGATTAAAATATTTCGAATTTATTTACCTATATATATATATCATCATAATAAAAAAATAGTATTATGTGATAATCACAAAGAATCAAAATAAGATAACTCACCTAAACATCATTTTTGCATAAAAAAATTAAATCAAAATTATTAGAACAATTATGTAAAGACTTTTTAGGATTCAATCTTATGGTTAACTTGGCATAATCATATTAAAAAATGCTAATTGTACAAAAATATACAAATCTATCTGTCAAATAAAAAAGATAAGAATGTATAATTTTGATTTAATTTTGATTTTTCATATTAAAAGTGATAATTATATTCAACAAGTGCTAAATTATCATGTCCCGTAAAATAAGAAATATTTTGATTTATCCTTGAATCTACTCATAATATATATCATTTAAAAAAATTATCAAAAAGTTTAAATTTGATTTCACTTTAATTAATCATTGTAGAATCAGCAAGGAATGCTAAGTTTTGATGAAGAAAAATTGCGTGGAAGAACTTGTTTTGAGAAATAAGAAAACAACAACAACCCAGATTCCGAGTTTGCCGACGTACCGTACCTTTAGATATCAAGCAGCGGTAGACTCAGGTGGTTAGCTCAGCTCGGACAACAAGAAAGCTCAGTTCGGAAGATGCTCGGAAGAACTATCGTTGAACCAGAAGCAGTCAGAAACTCAGAAGCAACATTGAAGATGCTCAGCGAATGCAGTCGAACCATCAGCTCGGTCTTTCGTGCGTCCGAGTAAAATAGTAAAAGTTCAGCTCGTCAGATGTTAAGCTCGGCCTTCGTTACGTCCGAGTAAAATAGTAAAAGTTCAGCTCGTCAGATGTTTAGCTCGACCTTCGATGCAGACGAGTGAAATGTTAAATCATCAGCTCGACAGAACCATCAGCTTGGCCTTCGGTGCGGATGAGTGAAATGGTAAATCAGCAGCTCATTAGAAGTTCAGCTCGGCCTTCGCTGCGGATGAGTGAATTGTCAAGTCAGAAGCTCGGGTAAAAGCTCGAATATCAAATTTCAGTCGGAGATCAAATATCAAGCTCGGCTAAGCTCAGATCTCAAACTTCAGTTCAATCTCGCATATAATGCTCGGCCTAAGCTCGGATGTCAAAGTTGAACTCAAGCTCTAATGAAAAGCTCGGCCACAGCTCAGAAGTCAAAGGTCAAGCTCAAGCTCGGTTCATACTTGGTCAACAACAGTGCAAAAATCATTAAGTTCAAGCGCAAGCTCAACGACTTGGTATGGAAGCTATGGAAGCAATCAGCTCGGTTCAAGCACAAGCTCGGTTCTCGTCAAGTCATCAGTTGTGGAAGCTCTGTCCAACTCGAAGCTCGGAGCTCGCTAATCATCAGAATCTGTTTATAAAGGAATTGGCAATAAATGAAAGATCTGATTCAAAATTAAACCGTATCAGAATATGACTATTGGAGAGGGAATCTCGTCAGCATTAATTAATCACGTGATGATTTTTTTGACTAAGCTGGACATGTTTCGATTTATGAGGGGAGCGTTCAAGTGGCTGGGTAGATACTCCCTCAGTTTGGCAAGACTCGGCAGGTCCAATGTGACCGGATAAGTCCCAAGGTATATAAAAAAAACAAGTTAATTGGTGTAAAAAAACCATGTAAATTGGTGAACAAACGAATTAAACTAAGAGTGTTAGATTACAAATCCCACATTCTATCCCCAAACCCCAATTTTATACAGAAAATTACTAAAGTAACCCTAAGTATTATTATAACTCCATCTCTACCCTCTTCTTCTCCCATACAGTTCCACCCTTTTCTTCTCCCCAACTTCTCATTTCTTCCTCACAATACACACATTCAAGCTCCCTCCTTACCCATTGTATGCATATCCAAGAAAAAATCTTTACCATAACTATAGAGTAGTTCAACTTCAATTCACATGATCATGAAGATAAATATGCCATGAAATAGTTTTATCAGCCACACCCAGCATAAGAGATGAGAGTGGGTTTGGATTTCTTCTCACCTTTCTGAAAATCTTACAGTAGCTAAGAAATTTTGATTTAAAAAAATCTAACACCAACAAATTCAAGCACAAGATTCATAATAGTAAAAAGACATGACACAGAGGCATATCCCTCCATATTTGCTGCGGAAAGACCCGTGAGGCATACCCCTTTCCATATTTGCTGCGGAAAGACATGATACAGAGGCATACCCCTTCCAGGCTCCAGTCTCACTATAGTGCAGATTTGACAAGCCCAATGCTGTTTTCCGACTCGTCCATCTCGAAAATTGACCAAAAATTCTGAGATCTGTATCTTGGAAACATATGCCAGAAAGTGAAGGATGTTTATTTTGTCAAATATTCCGAGACCTGTGTGTTGGAAAAATGAATAAATTTCTGAGACCTTCATGTCAGAAATATAAGCACCAATAGATTATAAGCACCAATAGAGACCAACAAATTACTCATTAAATGGTGAAATAAACAGTTAACTTGTGCAGATAAGTATAAAGAGGGAAAACTACAAACTTACTTTATAGCCTGAGAAACTTAGGCAACGTATCAAATACCATGAGGGTCCGTTTGTCATCTAGCATCTCATGTAGTGGCAAGTTACCATTATCTTCATCATCCATACCTATCAAATAGAAATCCGAAGTCAGACAGATGAGGACTATTTTGTCATTTATATATATATATATATATATATAAAGGAAAAGTTGTTACATACCATTCTCTGTGACATATATAGGGGTAGTGTAACACCCTAGTTACTTTTACCCTTAATTTATTATGAATTTAAAATTTTCTTTTAATGCTACTAGTTGATTAAGAAAAACACTTAATTACATTTATTTCTTTTGAAAAATCTCCGTAAAATCGGACGGAGTTTCCTTTGTTTTAGGGACATTCCCAAAATTTACTTTTCCTGATAAACCTGCATAAAACTTCATTCTCAACAACAATGGGCCAGCAGGGCCAAAATACAATTCATACTTCAATTACACTTTTCAGAAAATGATTACAATTCTAAAGTGGGTTTGTTTTCCCAAAATATTATACATTTCAAAATTCCCAAAACTGAAACTATTGACCCACAAAGGGTCACTCAACTAACTAAGCAACATTCCACGAGGTGGAGTGTAATCCTGCCCGGCCATACTCGTGTAAGCTCCTTCTTCACCTGTAAAAATATATCAAGAAGGGTAGCATTACACAGAACTTAGAAAATACATTCTAAAATGACATAGAGAACAACTAAGAGATTACTACCCGTTATCACTTGAATTATATTTTCTATTTCAGTTTCCCTTGCTTCCTTAATACCCTATTGTTGACCATATTCATTTCTTATTCCTTTCAACTATTTCCTTAACCTCTCTTGATTCTATCATTTCCTTCTATCATTTACACACTTACCTACCTATCCTTTTAATCCCATTTAATACTCACTCCTAATGGAGGGCCTTGTCCATATAATACTCCACTCCTCTATGGAGGGTCCTGATAACATCTACTCCTTCTCGTTTATATATTATTCCACTCCTCTACGGAGGGTCCTGATATTATTCGCTCCCTATGACGGGTCATAATACCGCACATACAATTCTATAATACTCCACTCCTTACGGAGGGTCCTGATAGTATCCGCTCCTACACGGAGGGTCATAATAATACCCACTCCTTCACGGAGGGTCCTGAAAATATCCACTCCTTCACGGAGGGTCATGATAATATCCACTCCTTCACGGAGGGTCATGATAATATCCACTCCTTCACGGAGGGTCCTGAAAATATCCACTCCTTCACGGAGGGTCATGATAATATCCACTCCTTCACGGAGGGTCCTGAAAATATCCACTCCTTCACGGAGGGTCATGATAATATCCACTCCTTCACGGAGGGTCCATAATAATACTCCATATAATAATCAATCATTCATACCATCTAATTACCTTTTTCTCTAACCATTAATCCTTTTCTTGTTTTCTTTACCATTCACCTATTTCCTTCATATTTCTGTTAACTGCATTTTACTCTTCCTCATCATTCATGTTCATCCCAATTCCATTCTAAATACTAAAATTAATAACATAATCAACTTCCTAATCACCACAATCATTATTGACCTTCAAGCCAAATTATAATCTACATCAATCATCATAATTCCCCATTTTCACATAGCTCAACTATTGGTTTATTTATCCCCTATTTGTTACGCATTCACAACCTACAATTGTTTCAAGTTACCATTAAGTTCTCTATTCCAATTATCATTAGATCCAATTATCTATCTCATCTCTAACTCTATAGCTCACTCTCATTATCAAACCCACAATTACTTAAACTTGGACAATTACAAACATACGCAATTAAAGTCATATCCATTAACCATTCATAAATCCTTTTCTAGTCCTTTTCCCTAGGGTTCCTCTTTTCTATTTTATTTCCTGCCCCTAATTCCCCCTATATACAAGCTAGAAAATACCCCCTAAGTAGAGGTAACACTTCCCTTCTTACCTTCTTAAGAGGTGGTGATGAATCTCAAGTCCTAGCCCATTGGTCCTTGGCGATTGAGCTCCCTAATCCTTGTCTTGTACCCACTTGGCCCTTGAAACCCTAGCTTAACTCTTATGTTTTGACTTGAAGCTAAAGGTGTGCTCATGAGGTGCTCTCCCTAGCCACTTGAATTAGAGAAACCCATGGAGAGGAAGAAGCACACGAATTTCAAGGGAAAGAGGAGGGAAGTTGGGGGTTATTAGTTTCATGCTTGATTTTTGGTGGAGATGGTGATTAAAGGTCTTGATCATGGACTTATGGGGGAAGATGGTGCTAGCTCTTTGGTTGCTTGATAGTTGATGATGATTTGGTGCTTGACCCATGATGGGGGTGTTGGTCATGAAGATCAAGTTTGAAGGTGCCTTGATCATGGTGTTTGGGGTGTGGTTGATGAGGATGAGAAGCTCTTGGGGGCCTTGAGTGGGAGGTGGAAGGGATGATGAATAGTGAGTATTGGTGGTGATTTTGGGTTCATGGTGCTTGGGAGAGGATGGGATGGAGATGATGGAAGGAGGGAGAAGGTGTGTTGTGTTGGTGGTGTTCTTGTTGTTTTAATTGTTTCTTGCCAAGAGAAGGAAGATCAGACGGCTGGGATTGGGCAACTTGGTGCCCAAGTTGAGAATCAACGCACCAGATCTGATCTGGTGTGCGTCGCTCGCTTGGGCGAGCTATTCACTCGCTTGGGCGAGTCCTGGCACCAGCTTGTGCTGCTGGTGCGCGTCGCGTGCGGCTGGTGCGGTCAGGAGGAGGATTGGCGCGCCAATTTGCGGAACTGGTGCGTGCTGATGCGCCAGAGGCGCGCCTGGGCGAATAGGGGGCTCGCCTGGGCGGTTTTTCCACTGGCTGGTGCACAAATGAATAGTGCACGCGCCTGGGCGAATGGGGAGCACGCCTGGGCGAGAAACAGGATTCAAATCTTTGTTTCGCTGTAACTTTTTCGTTAACCGTCGGATCTTGCTCAAATTTTGAGACAAGCTTCCTAAGACCCTTTTCTTCACATCCAACGGTGGAAATTTGGTTTGGAGCTATGGATATTTTATTCCTAATTTTCTCTTTTCGGTTGATTATAACATCTAAAACGCCGATTTAACCCCCGATTTCGCTTAGATAATTTTGCTCGTTGCTTCAAATATCTCCTACACAACCCCTAGTACTTAAAATGGCTGCTCACCTTGCTCACAAAATTCTTTAAGCAATTAATCTACCCATTTCCTACACTTTAAACCTATTAATTCACTAATTGTGCTTGGGATTAAATTTGGGATGTTATAGGTAGCATATTTTTGTGATACATAATTGAGAATCTTCCGAAGACCTCAAGGAACAACATAAAGTCTCTCTGGTGCTGCCTGTCGTATAAACATAGAATATTAAACAAGTAGGTTTGGGCACCTATTTATGAGAGAGAGAGAGAGAGAAAAGGCATTTGGGCATTTCCGACGGACACAGTTTGGAATTTTTAGTCCTTTTCCGAGAGCCACGAGTTGGAAAACGATTTTGTAGTATCTAAAATAGGGCAGTATGATAATTTCATGTATAAAAATGGGGTTTGGAATATAAGATGGAGTTTATAATCTAACACTCTTAAACTAAACCATGTACTGTAGTACAATATTTGGTTCGGTTTTTGTGGCCCGAAGAGATTAAAAAAACGAAAAAAAAGGGCTTTGAGCTGCGATTGCGATGGTGGTGTTGAGTTGAGTGTAGCATTGCATTTGCATTTGTTGGCATTTGCAGCGATGGGGAGTCGGGAGGTGTACGAAGAGAAACTAAGAAACGGAAATCTCCACCAGCGATGGGTTCTGGTCGATGCCCTCGCTGTCTCTCTCTTCTCAACCCGATTTCCGTAAGTCTCTTTTTTCTTCCTCTCCTCTCCATTTCACTCAACTCAACTCTACTCAACCCTACTCTACTCTGTATTTGCGTTTATTCGCAGCTTCCTCCATTGCTGATAGTTTCAGGGGCAAGTGCTGCATTTGGAGGTAAATTTTATACATGCCTATTTGATGTTTATGTTAAGATTTTTGAATTTTAATATGAGGTGTATAAATTCATTTTTTTTTTAATTTTGAAATGATAAACTTATGGTGCCTCTAGCAGTGTGGCTGAATATTTGATACCTTCTAAGCCCTATTGTATGGTATTATCTCTACCATAATAGTAATTATGAAATCTTAACGTGTGGTCATTTTGTTTTGTTACAGGAATGCTTCAATTGTTATTTGATATTTCTAATGCCATAACATCATTTCCTGTTCTTGCATTCTTTGTTTTGCTGATCTTTATACAATCTGCAATGTTGAAACAATTTAGTTTCAGGATTGGATTCTAAGCTACTGATCCGATTCCTCCGCAGTTGCTCTGTTTTCCATTAGACACGGCTCTATCATGTCCAAGATTGGGTGCTGGTGCCGCCGGACCGTTTCAGTCCGCAAAAGAGGCCTGGTCCATTTTTATACCTGTTATGTTGCCCTTGCGCTTCCTCTTCCTTTCAACCTTCTTTAACTGTCATAAAATATCACCGACAGTCCGAGACACACACCGTCTATAAGCTTGAAACGAATCTAAAACATATAGACCTTATTCTTTACTTGAACCCCAAAACTTTACTTTTTAGATTTTATATATATATATATATATATATATATATATATATATATATATATATATATATATATATAGGCTTAATTATGGTTTTGGTCCCTATAAGTTGACCTCGTTTTGAATTTAGTCCTTAAATCTTTTTTTGACCTTGAACGGTCCTTAAATCTTTTTAAATTTTGTTTTTAGTCCTTAAATCTTTTTTTGACCTTGAATGGTCCTTAAATCTTTTTAAATTTTGTTTTTAGTCCTTCTGTTTGTCTTCTTCCGTCATCTGCTGACATGGCAAACGGTGTGTCATGTCAGCCCTTACATTGACTGCCAACGATGCATCTGATGTAGACCTCCTACTCATGTGAGCAGGAACCGAGCAGGAACCAAGCATTAACCGATCATGAACCGAGCATGACTTGCCAAACCGAGGGGAGATATCGACCGAGCACGAACCGAGCACGATGAACTGAGCACGAACCAAGCTATGCCGTTACCAATTGCATCGTACTCGGTCGATATCTCATGCACGGTTAATGCTCGGCTCATGCTCGGTGCCTGCTCACATCAGTGGGAGGTCCACATCAGATGCATCGTTGGCAGTCAATATAAGGGCTGACATGACACACCGTTTGCCATGTCAGCAGATGACGGAAGAAGACAAACAGAAGGATTAAAAACAAAATTTAAAAAGATTTAAGGACCATTCAAGGTCAAAAAAAGATTTTTAAAAAGATTTAAGGACCATTCAAGGTCAAAAAAAGATTTAAGGACTAAATTCAAAACGAGGTCAACTTATAGGGACCAAAACCATAAATAAGCCTATATATATATATATATATATACATTATATCATGTATGGTGTCCCTTATTTGTTGGGAGTTACTAACATGCAATCCAAAATTGGTCTTTTCTTAAACCATTAAGAAGTTGTCACCTATGCCATGTCATTATTTGAAGTAGTTAAAATTAGTTTTTTGCAATTTAGTCCAACATAAAAAGTAAATTAAAAATTTAGTCCTTTATACCTATAGACAAATTATAACTTTTAATTTTTTTTAATGATTTTTTTAAAAATAAAACTTATAATTTGTTTATCGGTACAAAGGACTAAATTTTTAATTTACTTTTTATGTTGGACTAATAAATTGCAAAAAAAAACTAATTTTAACTACTTCAAACATGACATAGGTGACAACTTCTTATTGGTTTAAGAAAAGGTTGCATAGCAACCATTCAATTTTGGATTGCATGATAGAAATATACTTCTTTATTTTGTTATTTTGAATATTATATTCAATTCCTTTTCAATAATGTCTAAAAATTCAGTTGGTAGAGCTTCAGGATATAGAGTTTCGGAATCTAGGTTCAAATCTTGGTGACGACACTTTCTCCCCCTCACATTAAAAAGAAGAAAAAAATATTTGCCTATAAAAAAAAATACTCTTTCCATTCCTATTTATTTGTCCTATTTCAAACAAAACACATCCTTTAAAAAATATAATCATTACTTAAATTTTCAATACATTAATAATGTTTTTTTCGACTGTACCCTTTCTCTCTCCATCATCTTTACTTTTTCTCCACTACTTAGGAAAACCAATACCCTATTAAATATGGGTAACCATGGAAAATAACATTTATTACACTCTTGAAAATATCAAAAGGACAAATAAAAAGAAACAAAAAATTTCTCAAAAAAGGACAGTTAGATAGAAACGGAGGGAGTATCAATTTTTCGAATTGGTTTTGCATCAGAATATGTTACTTGTTATGTGGTTTGTCTTTTGGTTTCCATAAGCAAACAACTTGAGGAATTTTGTGATTATATCATAAGCTTTATATAGCCATCCATTAATGTGAAATTTATTTTATAGGTTATGTCCTTCCAAGGTTCACTCAACTCACTATAACTTCCTATTATGCTGCGTCGAGTGCCTCACATTATGGAATCTCACTCCTCACTCGGCATATCGAAGAAAACTATGGTTCCCAAAATCAACAGCATTTTAAGAAGCTCTGATAATTCCTGGCAAGCGCTTGCAAGGAAGATGCATCACGCCTGCCAATTTTGTTTACATTTAATGACCACATGTATATCAGCGTGTGGGATGGTTAGGATTGTTGAAATTTATTTTATAATGTATATTTCTAAAATCATTTAAATCAAATACTATACCTTAAAGTATCTCATCTTAAGAATATAAATTAAATACATTAGAGAATATATTGGTATGCATCTAATATATATATATACCACATATATATATATATATGTATAATCATACAATTTTAATTAAACCCAGGTATCACAATTTATCAAAAATCAAATATAATATTTTAAATTCAAATATAAATTTTCAAATAAATTAGGTAAAATTAGGGGTCTCACAATCATCATCTGACATAATTTTGTTTTGTTTTTCTTTTTAAATTTATTTCTGAATATGTATAAAAAAAAGCTAAAAGTGGAAGATCGAAATAAATACTCCTATATATAATGTCAAATGAGATGTGCAAAATCATATGCACAGTTAAGATAACTCTTGAGATGTTTTAGGCAATAAACACATTTAGAAAGAAAACTGATGAGGGATGGCTTATTGACCCTCATATCTATGTTTACAGACATATAATATTTTTATAGTTTTTTGCATAGTTTTGGCAAAAGTATCATCATATTGTTAACACCTATGAACATATTACTCACATTTAGATGAGTAATCCCTTCATATTTTTCTCATTTTATTAGTCATACGTTCTCTTCCTCTTTCCGATTTTTGTTTTACATTGTTATCTTGTTTGGATCCTCCATTTGATTCGTTTTTTAGTTTAACATGGTTTCATATTTAACAATATTCTATACAATGTTTAGGGAAATATATCAATTATGGAAGTAGATGAAGTCCCAAATATTAATGCTATAGTGAAGGTAGATAATATGGCAAAATTTGAGCCAAACTTGTAGGACACAGTTGCACCATTGAATCAATTCTCATATTTTTCAAGTGCATTATGACTACACATGTAATCATAATTATTATGAAAGAGTTAATAGTCTATTAGGCTTTTCAAAGTTACATCTAACATCAACTTAGTCCTTGAAAGATTTTTGGAACCAATTAAGTCCTCCAAAAATCAAAATGGCATCATGAAAAACTGTTGAAAGATAATAAGTTTCAAGAAGTGTAGTGAAATGGTGTAGAAAAAGAAGTAAGAAAGCATTCATTGTCCGTTTGAGTTTGAGTCAAAGTAGACTTTGAGTTGATCTCTTTGTTTCCTTTTCTGTCGAGATTTGTCAAGCAATTATTTAAGATTATTATTTGAATCCTGAAGGTCATGCCTCATGTGACCTTTAACTATCATAAGACATGAAATGACCTAAGTGCTATGAATTCCAAGTAAATGGATGAGTAGTCACTTTGAAGATCACTAAATGCGATCAAGGGTCATGCTTAAGATTTTTTATTTGTACCCATTGCAGATGTCTTCATACTTTGTTTTTGAATTGTCTTGAATTCCTTGCAGATCCAGGAGCTTTGGGAAACTATCCTGGTTCACCATTTTTGCCATCTGATTCAGACATTTTGCTTGAATATCTATACTCAAAGGGTAATTCAATTTGGGAAATACATTCAAGGGGTTGAAGAAGATGAGATTTTTTTTTAAATTTTATTTTTTATCTTAAAATCTAAATCGTTGGATGGTTAAAAATTCAAGGTAGCAATAATCTAGTGCTCCTTGTGTACATGTGTTGGGAAAAATAGCGCATGAGAATGCGACACGTGGCACTTAAGACATAGCGCATGAGAATGTGGCACGTGACCCTTAAAATCTAACGGATTGATGGGCGGAGGGATTAATGTGATGCTATTTTGATCTCCTGGGGATTTAATTGGTTCCAAAAACCCTTTGGGGACTAAGTTGATGCTAGATGTATCTTTGTAGGACCTAATAGACTTTTAACTCTATTCTGAAACTCTATCAAATTAGTCTTGCATTAGTATTAAACATTTGTTTTAATTATGTTTTGAAATTTTGAAGGCTTTTAGTTCCAAGATGAATTATTTAGTTTGGTTACAAGAAATTCAATGTGTAAATGAATTTGTTGCTATCATCATTTGATCGAACGAAGATTGTATAGGTAATATGACAAGGCCTGCAAAAGGAGCGGGAAGTATAAATCATACAAATGTAAAATGTGAAAAGAAAATGAGGGTTACTATGATTAAGATGTCTGACTGCCCTTTCAAACTAATGGCAAAACTATTAAAAGGTGGTGATGGTTGGATAGTTAATTAAAATGAGATATGGGTTTCACAATCATGAATGTGCTAAATATTTGGCTGGTCACTCATATGTTTGTTGACTAATTAACTCCCTAAACAAGGTCTATAGTTGAAGCGATGACGGATAACATGACTTACATTGAAATCCTAATACCTACACTGATTTGAGCCACGTATATAATGCGTGTTCTTAACTTCAACGAACAGTAAGGTTTCCAAGGTCAATTATGCATGATTGTTGGATATAGTGGAAGAATCTAAATATGTGAATTTTTTTAGGAGGTTTGAGGATATGGAAATTGTTCAAGACATCTTTTGAGCCCACCCAGATTCGTCTCATTGATGCAATCCTTTAATTTAGTCTTGCTAATGGATAATACTTATAAAGCAAACGGGTATCGGACCGTTTTACTTGAAATAGTCGGACATACCTTAGCTACCAAAACATTCAATGTTGAATTTGCTAATATGCATTATAGATGACTAAGAACTTTACAAAATTTGAGAGGATAGTTTTGAAGAGATGACTTAGCTTGTCTATAAAAGTTGTTGTGACCAACAAGAATGTTGCCTTGGAAAATTCGATCAAAGAAATTTTTCCTGAATTTTACCATGTACTTTGTTAATTTCATACTAATAAGAATGTGATCAACAAATGTAGAAAGACCGTTAAGGAGAAGGAAAAAGTTAAAGAGTTGATGAATGAGTGAGATAACATTGTTCATTGTCTTAGTGTGTATGATTACATTGATTGTGATAAAGAGTTTAAAATTAAATGTAAAGGCAGCTGAGTTTTTGAAGTATGCTGAAACACATTGGTTGAATGATATTATGAAGGTTAAATTTGTGGATGCTTGGAAAAATCAGGTTATGCATTTAAGGAATACAACAACAAATCGATAAGCTTTGTTACAACAATATTAACAAGGTCATATTCAAATTTTTTTTTTGTAAGACTTATTTAAGTTTTTAGTCTCTTAGGTACTCTTTTGGAATTGGTCTTTGAATCCTTTTTTTTTAATGTTTTAGATCCCTAAATTTTGCTTTAACATTTGGAAATGGTTCTTTCGTCACTTAAGTGATGATTTGGCCGACGACATACCATGTCACCTTCGTCATGTTGATAGGTAACTTGCCACAGGAATTTTTTAAATAAAAAAAATTCAAATTTATTAAAAATAATTAAAAATCACATATTTTTTTAAAAAAGAAAATCGAACCTTTTAATTATTTTTAGAGTTAATAGTCACATAAGTTCCCGAAAGATACCTGTGGAATCAGTTAGGTCCATGAAATATTTGTGGAATCTGTTAAAGCCCCCAAAATTTATTTTGGAATCTGTTAGGTCCCTGAAAGATTTGTGAAATCTCTTAAACGACATCACGTTAGTCCCCCCATGAGGGACCTAACGGAATCCTACGTGACACGTTAAATGTTTTGTTGGCCCAAACGTGGCACCTTCTTAACATTCCAACATGACATTGAGGTCAACAAAGCATTTAATGTGCCACGTAGGATTCCGTCAAGTCCCTCTTGACGAAATTGAATCGGGGGACTAACGTGATGCCGTTTAAGAGATTCCACAAATCTTTCAGAGACCTAACTGATTCTACGGGTATCTTTCGGGGACCTATGCGACTATTAACTCTTATTTTTACAAGAATTGATTTTTTTATTAAAAAATCATGTGGTGCCATGTGACATCGCAGAGCACGTCACTTGTCGATGTTGCGAAAGTGACGTGACATATTGTAACATCCCTTAATATTTCTCCTTATAATCCTAATTGAATAGTTGTTTTTATTATGAAAAATTGGAAATTTTTAAAAGATTTTATTAATATTCTAAAGTTTATTACAACATTTTCAAAAGTATGACTCTAGGTTAAGTTCAAAGTACATTTAGATTATACATATTGCACTAATTAGTCTAACTACTCTACCCATAGTCAATGGTGCAATCCAAAAGATGATATATAATTAGTTCATAGAGGACTAATTCTCATACTCCTGAAGCAAGTGGAGTATAAGTCTCCTTCGCCTCAGGCATGGCAAAGACGTGCTCCCAGTACCTAAAAATGGTAAGCAAGGGAGTGAGTCTCCTTCTTCTAAGAATGAGAAATCAGGACACAAAACATTAAATTAATATAACAATTCAAGAGTCAATCACAAACCAATACATAATCATTGTATGAATATGATGCATGCTCCAGTATAATAAGTGCATATGAGTGCATGTTCATCTCTCAAATTAATCAAATCAATGAATCCCTTTTTCTCTTGAATCCACTCTCTAGATTCAACTCCTTTCAATTATCAAATCTGGATTTTATTTCCATTGGATCCAATTGTTGGATTTTGTTAGATCTAGTGTGCATGTGCATATGGAGATTGGTAGATTTATTATGCAAGTGCATGGTTTTGATAATGACAAATGTTTTGAACAAACTCAAGTCTTGGAGAAACTCAACAAAGAACTGTTGGAAAACAAGCGGGTAGTACTATTCCCTATAAATGAGGTGAATAGGCGAAGAGTACGAATCTTCACCAATTAAAAATTTATCGCTTACTAAGGCCTTTAAAATAATCAGAGTAAAAACATATAAAACGCATATACTTAAATATATGAAAATTAAGCGCGCGGAATTGTAAAGAGATAATGAAAGAGAAGCGAACACAAGGATTTTATCCTGGTTCACATTAGTGTGTTAACGAACACTAATGCTACATCCAGTCCTCCCTTTATGAGATAGGAGATTTGCTTCACTATGAACAAGAATTGTCAGTACAAGTAATGTGTAAGAGAAAACCTTTCCCTTAGACTTGTCCCTCCAAAGAACCTCTTTGGAACTTGTGTCTTCGCAAACAATTCCTCGAACCACAGCGAACCTTGTGCTTGAAGAAACCTTCTTCAATTCCACTTGAAACCTTCAAGTATACTTGATGAAAACCATTCACCAATTTGCGTTTGTCAAAGTCTTGTTGTTGGCACTTTACACCTTGTTGTGCGGATGAACAACTCCAATGAAAAGCAATGATCTTTGCACCTTTTTGTGTGGATAAGCAACTTTTTTAAGAACACTAACTATTAGATCAGAATCTAGAAGAATAAGAATGAATGCAAGTGTAATCAAAGTGGGTATTTGTGAAAATTCAATGCAACACTTGAATGTTCTTCTTGATCATATGTGAAAATGCAATTGATTCATGAAGAACACTTGAGAATTCTGTAAAACGTGTTTAAGAGAATGTCCAAAAGTGTTAGAAGGTTGTAAGAACGTTGTCTCATGTTTTGAAATCGTTTGGAACATATATATATATCAGTTAGGACAGCAAACGGCTATGTTTATGACATTTTTACCTGTTTGTATCCGGATACTTTTGAAAGTATTCGGATACATCGTGTTTGATTTCAAAAATTTGACTGTTGTTTTAACGAAGTATCCAGATACTTTCAGATGTATATGGATACTTTTCAAATGTATCCAGATACTTTCAGATGTATCCAGATACTTTCGTTCAAAATTTCCAAAAACAACATTTTTACTTGTTAACACTTATAGTATTATATTTAAAACATTTTCTTCACTTCCAAAACACTTTAATTTATTAGAAAAATATTTTCAAGTTATTTTATCAATATTTTTCTTATATTTATAAAGTCACATATTTTTCTTTTAATTTTGAAAAGCACCCACTTATGATTATACTTAGCATGCATGCCATATCTTTTAGATTATGATTAGTTTTTCCTAACTTAGACTCTAACCATTATGCATCTAGGGGACATAATAAAGAGTAAATAATACATTACATTACAATAAGAACCCCTTTGTCGACTTTGTTGAGCCTTAAGTTGAGTTGTGAACTTTTGCCTTGACTTGCACTTTGTAATCATCAAAACTACCTATGCCTAGGCATTTTCTCAACAATCTTCCCCTTTTTGATGATGACAAACTTTGTTGATTTGTGCTCCCCTTAGTATGTGCATTTGATAATTAGATAATAATAAGAAGCTTCAATCAACCTGCAAAAGTCAACAACATACCTTCTCCCCCTTTTGGCATAATCAAAAAGAGAGTTATATAAATAGGCAAGAAAATTATAAAACTTCTCCCCCTTAACATTTGAGCTCACTCCCCCTTAATGTTAAGCCAAAAATACCTTGCATGTTTTAGGTAACTTGGGTACCTAATTGATTAGCATTAGGATCAAACCATTTCTTAATCCATACAAATGAACCCTTTGGAATACCTTTAAGTTTAATATTACAAGTATTTGAAGTATGCCCAAAAATTCCACAATAATGGCAAGTTGGTGTTTTAGAGTAATTGACATTTGAAAATGATACCAACTTGTTGTAATTGCAATTTTTGGGTTTTCGATATCCCAAACCAGTCTTATTTGCATTTTCTCTTTGATTGGAAATTAAATTATTTAAGTTCATATCACCTTTAGTGAAACTTGCAAGTTTAGCTTTTAAATCGTGTACTTCCTTTTCAAATTGCTTGCAACTTACACATTCGGCGATGGGATTATCCTTTAGTTCACAATTACAGAAAGCATTTGAATAAATAAGATCAAGAGTCTCATTTTGGAGTTTAAGTTCATCAATAAATTTTTGCATTTCTAAAATTTTTGCTTCATGCTCCAAGATAATCCTCTTGCTTTCAATGTTTATTTTAGCTAGCTTCCTTAATTCCTTATACATTTCTACATAAGATTCATATAGTTCATTATAAGTTGAATTTTCAGAATCAGAGTTGGAATCAGAATATGTTACCCGTTTGGAGTTCATTGGCTCAGATGATTCTATGATTGATGAAGTTTCTTCATCAAACTTTCCCAATAAGCACAAGTGATTAACCAATTCCTCCTCATCCGAACTGCTAGCATCTTGCTTCTCTGAATTTTCGGGCAAATCCCATACAATATAAGCCTTCTTGGATTTGAATCCTTTGCTTTCCTTTTTATCATTCTCTTTTTTCTTGAGATATGCAGCACATTCAATTTTCACATGACCTATATTACCACATTTGTGACATTGAATTTTGTCCTTTGGAGACTTTCTTTTTGAAGTTCCTTCATTTTGACTTCTTTGTTGTCTATTCTTAAGGAACTTGCTGAATTTACTAACTAAAAGCTCCATGGTCTCATCGTCGATATCGGAATCTGAATTTTCATCATTGGATAATTCTTCAAGAGTCTGCAGCATCTTGAATGAAACCCTATCATTTTTGCACATGTCCGAATCTTCATGCATTTTTAGCCTTCCCAATTCCATTTCGTGCTCTTGCAGTTTTCCGAACAGAGTGGCTAGGTCCATATCACTAAGATCCTTTGACTCCATTATTGTTGTAACCTTTGGCTGCCACTGTCTGTCTAAACATCTCAAAACTTTGTTAACAATTTCACCATCAATAAAAGTTTTGCCAAGAGCAAGTAAATGATTTATAATATGTGTAAACCGTTTTTGCATATTCGAAATTGGTTCATTGGGAAACATTCTAAATAGTTCATATTCATGCATAAGGGCATTTAATCTAGCCCTTTTGACTTCACTAGTACCTTCATGAGTCACTTGTAAAGTGTCCCACATCTGTTTGGCACTAGTACATTGAGAGACCCTAAAGAATTCGTCATATAAGAGAGCGGATGTAATGATATTTTTTCCTTTCAAATCATAACTTACTTTTTTCTTATTATCATCATTCCAACTCCCCTTGGGCTTATAAAGAACAGAGTCATTAACCTTATGTTGTGGAACAAAAGGGTCATTTTCTATAGCATTCCAAATTTCTACATCTATTGCTTCAATGAAGATTTTCATCCTAACCTTCCAAAAGGTGGAACCTTCGCCCGAAAACATAGGGGGGCGATTAATGGAAGAACCTTCACCACAGAAGGGATTACTAGAACCCATTGTTTACCAAACTAAGGATCGTACGGAAAAGCAGTTATGCTCGATCGTTTCCGACCGAGCTCTGATACCACTTGTTGGAAAACAAGCGGGTAGTACTATTCCCTATAAAGGAGGTGAATAGGCGAAGAGTACGAATCTTCACCAATTAAAAATTTATCGCTTACTAAGGCCTTTAAAATAATCAGAGTAAAAACATATAAAACGCATATACTTAAATATATGAAAATTAAGCGCGCGAAATTGTAAAGAGATAATGAAAGAGAAGCGAACACAAGGATTTTATCCTGGTTCACATTAGTGTGTTAACGAACACTAATGCTACATCCAGTCTTCCCTTTCTGAGATAGGAGATTTGCTTCACTATGAACAAGAATTGTAAGTACAAGTAATGTGTAAGAGAAAACCTTTCCCTTAGACTTGTCCCTCCAAAGAACCTCTTTGGAACTTGTGTCTTCGCAAACAATTCCTCGAACCACAGCGAACCTTGTGCTTGAAGAAACCTTCTTCAATTCCACTTGAAACCTTCAAGTATACTTGATGAAAACCTTTCACCAATTTGCGTTTGTCAAAGTCTTGTTGTTGGCACTTTACACCTTGTTGTGCGGATGAACAACTCCAATGAAAAGCAATGATCTTTGCACCTTTTTGTGTGGATAAGCAACTTTTTAAGAACACTAACTATTAGATCAGAATCTAGAAGAATAAGAATGAATGCAAGTGTAATCAAAGTGGGTATTTGTGAAAATTCAATGCAACACTTGAATGTTCTTCTTGATCATATGTGAAAATGCAATTGATTCATGAAGAACACTTGAGAATTCTGTAAAACGTGTTTAAGAGAATGTCCAGAAGTGTTAGAAGGTTGTAAGAACGTTGTCTCATGTTTTGAAATCGTTTGGAACATATATATATCAGTTAGGACAACAAACGACTATGTTTATGACAGTTTTACCTGTTTGTATCCGGATACTTTTGAAAGTATTCGGATACATCGTGTTTGATTTCAAAAATTTGACTGTTGTTTTAACGAAGTATCCAGATACTTTCAGATGTATATGGATACTTTTCAAATGTATCCGGATACTTTCAGATGTATCCAGATACTTTCGTTCAAAATTTCCAAAAACAACATTTTTACTTGTTAACACTTATAGTATTATATTTAAAACATTTTCTTCACTTCCAAAACACTTTAATTTATTAGAAAAATATTTTCAAGTTATTTTATCAATATTTTCCTTATATTTATAAAGTCACATATTTTTCTTTTAATTTTGAAAAGCACCCACTTATGATTATACTTAGCATGCATGCCATATCTTTTAGATTATGATTAGTTTTTCCTAACTTAGACTCTAACCATTATGCATCTAGGGGACTTAATAAAGAATAAATAATACATTACATTACAATAAGAACCCCTTTGTCGACTTTGTTGAGCCTTGAGTTGAGTTGTGAACTTTTGCCTTGACTTGCACTTTGTAATCATCAAAACTACCTATGCCTAGGCATTTTCTCAACAATCTTCCCCTTTTTGATGATGACAAACTTTGTTGATTTGTGCTCCCCTTAGTATGTGCATTTGATAATTAGATAATAATAAGAAGCTTCAATCAACCTGCAAAAGTCAACAACATACCTTCTCCCCCTTTTGGCATAATCAAAAAGAGAGTAATATAAATAGGCAAGAAAATTATAAAACTTCTCCCCCTTAACATTTGAGCTCACTCCCCCTTAATGTTAAGCCAAAAATACCTTGCATGTTTTAGGTAACTTGGGTACCTAATTGATTAGCATTAGGATCAAACCATTTCTTAATCCATACAAATGAATCCTTTGGAATACCTTTAAGTTTAATATTACAAGTATTTGAAGTATGCCCAAAAATTCCACAATAATGGCAAGTTGGTGTTTTAGAGTAATTGACATTTGAAAATGATACCAACTTGTTGTAATTGCAATTTTTGGGTTTTCGATATCCCAAACCAGTCTTATTTGCATTTTCTCTTTGATTGGAAATTAAATTATTTAAGTTCATATCACCTTTAGTGAAACTTGCAAGTTTAGCTTTTAAATCGTGTACTTCCTTTTCAAATTGCTTGCAACTTACACATTCGGCGATGGGATTATCCTTTAGTTCACAATTACAGAAAGCATTTGAATAAATAAGATCAAGAGTCTCATTTTGGAGTTTAAGTTCATCAATAAATTTTTGCATTTCTAAAATTTTTGCTTCATGCTCCAAGATAATCCTCTTGCTTTCAATGTTTATTTTAGCTAGCTTCCTTAATTCCTTATACATTTCTACATAAGATTCATATAGTTCATTATAAGTTGAATTTTCAGAATCAGAGTTGGAATCAGAATATGTTACCCGTTTGGAGTTCATTGGCTCAGATGATTCTATGATTGATGAAGGTTCTTCATCAAACTTTCCCAATAAGCACAAGTGATTAACCAATTCCTCCTCATCCGAACTGCTAGCATCTTGCTTCTCTGAATTTTCGGGCAAATCCCATACAATATAAGCCTTCTTGGATTTGAATCCTTTGCTTTCCTTTTTGTCATTCTCTTTTCTCTTGAGATATGCAGCACATTCAATTTTCACATGACCTATATTACCACATTTGTGACATTGAATTTTGTCCTTTGGAGACTTTCTTTTTGAAGTTCCTTCATTTTGACTTCTTTGTTGTCTATTCTTAAGGAACTTGCTGAATTTACTAACTAAAAGCTCCATGGTCTCATCGTCGATATCGGAATCTGAATTTTCATCATTGGATAATTCTTCAAGAGTCTGCAGCATCTTGAATGAAACCCTATCATTTTTGCACATGTCCGAATCTTCATGCATTTTTAGCCTTCCCAATTCCATTTCGTGCTCTTGCAGTTTTCCGAACAGAGTGGCTAGGTCCATATCACTATGATCCTTTGACTCCATTATTGCTGTAACCTTTGGCTGCCACTGTTTGTCTAAACATCTCAAAACTTTGTTAACAATTTCACCATCAATAAAAGTTTTGCCAAGAGCAAGTAAATGATTTATAATATGTGTAAACCGTTTTTGCATATTCGAAATTGGTTCATTGGGAAACATTCTGAACAGTTCATATTCATGCATAAGGGCATTTAATCTAGCCCTTTTGACTTCACTAGTACCTTCATGAGTCACTTGTAAAGTGTCCCACATCTGTTTGGCACTAGTACATTGAGAGACCCTAAAGAATTCGTCATATGAGAGAGCGGATGTAATGATATTTTTTCCTTTCAAATCATAACTTACTTTTTTCTTATCATCATCATTCCAACTCCCCTTGGGCTTATCAAGAACAGAGTCATTAACCTTATGTTGTGGTACAAAAGGGCCATTTTCTATAGCATTCCAAATTTCTACATCTATTGCTTCAATGAAGATTTTCATCCTAACCTTCCAATAGGTGTAACCTTCGCCCGAAAACATAGGGGGGCGATTAATGGAAGAACCTTCACCACAGAAGGGATTACTAGAACCCATTGTTTACCAAACTAAGGATCGTACGGAAAAGCAGTTATGCTCGATCGTTTCCGACCGAGCTCTGATACCACTTGTTGGAAAACAAGCGGGTAGTACTATTCCCTATAAAGGAGGTGAATAGGCGAAGAGTACGAATCTTCACCAATTAAAAATTTATCGCTTACTAAGACCTTTAAAATAATCAGAGTAAAAACATATAAAACGCATATACTTAAATATATGAAAATTAAGCGCGCGGAATTGTAAAGAGATAATGAAAGAGAAGCGAACACAAGGATTTTATCGTGGTTCACATTAGTGTGTTAACGAACACTAATGCTACATCCAGTATTCCCTTTCTGAGATAGGAGATTTGCTTCACTATGAACAAGAATTGTAAGTACAAGTAATGTGTAAGAGAAAACCTTTCCCTTAGACTTGTCCATCCAAAGAACCTCTTTGGAACTTGTGTCTTCGCAAACAATTCCTCGAACCACAACGAACCTTGTGCTTGAAGAAACCTTCTTCAATTCCACTTGAAACCTTCAAGTATACTTGATGAAAACCTTTCACCAATTTGCGTTTGTCAAAGTCTTGTTGTTGGCACTTTACACCTTGTTGTGCGGATGAACAACTCCAATGAAAAGCAATGATCTTTGCACCTTTTTGTGTGGATAAGCAACTTTTTTAAGAACACTAACTATTAGATCAGAATCTAGAAGAATAAGAATGAATGCAAGTGTAATCAAAGTGGGTATTTGTGAAAATTCAATGCAACACTTGAATGTTCTTCTTGATCATATGTGAAAATGCAATTGATTCATGAAGAACACTTGAGAATTCTGTAAAACGTGTTTAAGAGAATGTCCAGAAGTGTTAGAAGGTTGTAAGAACGTTGTCTCATGTTTTGAAATCGTTTGGAACATATATATATCAGTTAGGACAGCAAACGACTATGTTTATGACAGTTTTAACTGTTTGTATCCGGATACTTTTGAAAGTATTCGGATACATCGTGTTTGATTTCAAAAATTTGACTGTTGTTTTAACGAAGTATCCAGATACTTTCAGATGTATATGGATACTTTTCAAATGTATCCGGATACTTTCATATGTATCCAGATACTTTCGTTCAAAATTTCCAAAAACAACATTTTTACTTGTTAACACTTATAGTATTATATTTAAAACATTTTCTTCACTTCCAAAACACTTTAATTTATTAGAAAAATATTTTCAAGTTATTTTATCAATATTTTTCTTATATTTATAAAATCACATATTTTTCTTTTAATTTTGAAAAGCACCCACTTATGATTATACTTAGCATGCATGCCATATCTTTTAGATTATGATTAGTTTTTCCTAACTTAGACTCTAACCATTATGCATCTAGGGGACTTAATAAAGAGTAAATAATACATTACATTACAATAAGAACCCCTTTGTTGACTTTGTTGAGCCTTAAGTTGAGTTGTGAACTTTTGCCTTGACTTGCACTTTGTAATCATCAAAACTACCTATGCCTAGGCATTTTCTCAACAAGAACAACAAGCAACTATGATGAAGAGAGAGCAACCTCTTAGATTCAATATGTGTATTGATTGTAATATCTTTTGTTTTGAGTCTTTGAGTTTTGGGTAGAGTTATTAGAGGGTAGTGATGAATCTCTATCAAGTGCATGATCATATTATAATTTGAGTATTTCAATTAACCTAAATCAGTAGGTGACTTAAAGGTTTTAAGAAAAGGTTTAGTTTTGAGAAAAGAAGTTTTTAATTGATTTTTACAGTGGTTAATCGATTAAATGAAAGGTTAATCGATTAACAGGATATCTGAATCAGGTTTTAATCGATTAGCGCATTTGCTTAATCAATTAGCTGTTGTTCAACAGGGGTTAATCGATTAGGCTGATGACTTAATCGATTAACACGTGCATAACAGCTTTTTAGAACAGCTTTTCAAGGCAAAATTGATTCTAATGTTTTTCCAAAACTTTTGGGTATTCTATATAAAACTTTTCCTAATCATTGTGATTAACTAATTTCATTTTCATATCATTTTAGAAAGATCAAAGTCACACTATTCTCTCAACATTCTCTCTCACTTTTACAAAGATCAAGTTCTTATTTTCATATTCTTTGATCAAGTAACTTTTGAATCTCAATTACTAATAGTTCATAGTTCTTGAAGGAGATTCAATAGGTTTATTGTGTTTTCTTAGAGTTGTAATCATTGCAAGAAGGCAAGCTCAAATACAACAAAGAAGAAGTCTTGGTGGTGTTCATCAAACAAATCGAATTGGAAGTCTTGTTGTGTTAACAAGCAATTGGAAGTCTTGTTGTGAGGAATCAACAAGCAAGTGGAAGACTTGGTGTGGGGTTATCATCAAGCAAGAGAAGAGAGGTTAGATTAGAAGTTCAAGAGGGTTATAAGACAAGAGTGAGGTATCTCTTTGAGGCTATCAAGTGGGGTATCTTGAGAGGCAATTGCTTGTAATTTGAGAACTCTAATTCCTTATTGAAGAAACTCTCTATTGTGATAGAGGGGACTGGATGTAGCTCTCGGTGGTTGAAAGTGAACCAGTATAAATCTCTGAGCAAGCTTCTCTTCCCTTAACTCTTTAACTTTTGCTGTTTCATATTGTTCTTGATTGAAAACCTAGAAAAGATTGATTTTCTGATAATTGAATGAAATAGGTTTTAATAGTTTAAATTGATTTGGGGAAAACATTTTTCATAATCTAGGTAATCATTAACAATCTTGGTGTTAATCAATTCCGCTCTATCTCTGATGTTATATGTTAATTGATTGTTTTTTGTTTTCGTTTGAAAAATGATTTTTCAGTTTTAACAGTGATTAATCGATTAACTGAGTGTGTTAATCGATTAACCAAAATCAGCTGTCAGGCATTAATCGATTAACTCCTTGCCTTAATCGACTAACAACTGAGAATTTTGTGAAAATCATTCGTTTTAATTGTTTCGATTTGTTTCATTCGAAAATCTTTCAAAGTTTCTTTAACACCTATTCAACCCCCCCTTCTAGGTGTTCTCCTACTGTTGTTTAGTTAATTCACCCACCGATTTTAGTTCACACAGATTTTTCATACTATTCATTTCCCATTCCGGAATTCTCTCTTCATTCTCAATCCATTTCCTCACATCTCCCTTCACTCTTGGGCAAGACTAACCGGGAGTAAACACCTCGCAACCAATGCTTGGATAATACTTGACCTCTCTCAGGTCCAAGTACAATTTGGGGTGCGAACCCAAGTTGGCTCTAGCTTAGCATGAATCATTAATACAACTTATTACTAATTCATTTCCAATGCCTTGGAACATAATTCTTGCATTATATCATTCATGGATGCATGCATTCAAGGTCATTCCATCCAATTATCCAACATCTCTTCATAGAATTCATGCCATGTTCATAATTATACATTCAACATTCAATATAACCTTTTAATCAATATTTGTTCATTCATCATAGCTCATTACTCATTCATGCTTTATTTACCTCAAGTTTGTTTCATACTTAAGTTATTCCAATCCATTCTTTAGTTATTCATCATGTATGTATTAATTATTATTTAATCACCAAGCATATTAGCAATCCATCAATTCATTTAATTAGTATTTTCATTGTTTTAAGTCTCAATCACTTATCTTGTTATTTACCATACACCTTAATCACAAACGTAACTCATCCAAACCATTTACATATCTAGTACATATTACTCTCATTACAAGTAATAACCAAAGTATTGCTCATTCATTCTTTTGCATTTTTAATTTAATTCTCATGTCAATTCATAACTCTTCCTAAGTCCATATTCTATTCCTATCATCCATTTATATTATCTTTATGAGTCTTAGTTGTTAATTCATTAATTCAAATCCTAATCCTTATTCTAAGAGAAAGAGGGACCCTCCCTTACCTCACTTGAAGAAGAAAGGTTTAGCTTCACTCCTTTGCTTTCTTGTAATCGTTCCTTACGTGGTTCTCAACTTCCATTCTTCGTTAAATTCCCAAGATTAAGGCTTATGCTTAGAGTTTCCAAAGGTTTATAGTGAAAAAGGGTGTTTTCGAAGGGTTTTAGAACTATGGAGCTTGTTTATGAGTTATGAGGCTTGTTGATGCCTCAAGAATCAAGCCACCCCTATTTATAGAGTGCCAAACAACCATTTTGAGGAAAACTTTGGAATTTTCTAGGTTTTTCCTATCCAAACCGCCTCTAACTGTCACCAGCTGGCTTCTTTACCCGGTTAACCTGTCCCTTTACCCGGTTAATGGGCTTCAAAATGGGCAAATTCTCCAGCATGTTCTATTTTACCCTGTTAACCATCTGTCTTATCCGAGTAAACAATGCTTTTTGGCACAAAAATCACATGTTCTAATGTATTTTTCTCATTCTAATTTATTCTAAACAAATTTCTTAGTACCTAAGGATTCTAGACACTTCCAATTTACAATCTTATTCTTTTTAATATTATTTATGTAAATATTTTATTATTTGTTCTTGTTTTCTTAATTCTTAAGAAACTAATAAAATCATACACCGATGACAAATTGTACATTTATTTCTTTTGCAAAAATTTACATCGTTACACATGTCGTCGGTCATATCATCACTTAAGTAATGAAAAGACAATTTCCAAATATTTGAGCAAAGTTCGGGGAACCAATACATTAAATAAAAAAGATTAAAGGACCAATATCAAAAAAACACCTAAGTTCAGAGGCTGAAAACTTAAATAAGCCTCGTTCTAACATCGACTTTGGTTTCTTTATGTAAGAGAGTCGGAAGTGCACATGATAAAGAAACTACTAAAGGATAGCTTGGGGGATTATTGTAAGTGTTTCTCTAGCATGGAAAATATGATAAAGTTAGAAGAAAATGAAACAGTTAACTCGTTTAAGATAAGCAGAATAATAGTAGATCATATGATTAACATTTCATTTTTCAAGAAGGTACACTCGATTGTCTGAAGGAGTACTTTGGAAATTATTCTTGAGTTGTTTGCAAGTGTTGGGAAAGTTGAGGACGACCCTAAATTTTGTGACTATTTGATTAGGTCTACCCATGGCTTACCTTGTTTGCAAGCATCGCTAAAATAGGGATTTAGGAAAGAACATTCTGTGGTGGACTCGGCAAGGCCGAACTCCCCGTAACCCTCGCCAAGGACCTGCGGACCCCTCGAGGAGCCTTCTGAACGCTTGGCCGAGCTCAAAGCTCAGCGGGCGAGCAAACGCCAGATACAGGCCGACCTCGTGCTCCTACTTAGGCCGAGTCTGATACCTCCCCAAGTCCGACACCTCCCCAAAGATTCCGATACCAAGGACATGATGACGTCTTTCCATCTTATCCCCAAGGACAACTCCTCCTATCCTTATCTACAAGGACAACTCATATCATCCTTATCCGCAAGGACAGCTCACCCCTCATAGCTCATTATAGGCTGGCCCTACTTGGGCCCCAAGCAAGCCCATTAGGGCAACCAGCTCTCCCCTATAAGTAGCTCAGTGCTACATGGGGCAAAGGTACGTCCTCTAACCCTAATCGTCACTCTCACACACTCCAGTGATTAGGGTTACCCCCTTTGGCTCTCATCTTGGCCACCTGAGGACTCCCACCAAACATCACACATAACCCTAGATAGAGGCTTCTCTAAGGCTCATTTCCTTACCTTGGAGGACCTCACCATCTAGGACATCACATTGGCGCCGTCTGTGGGAAAGATAAACTTTATCCCCACCAAGGTCTACCATGTCAGAGGCTCCACCAGTCCTGAGGAGAGGAAGGGGGCGTCCCAGGAGGGTGCTTTCTTCTGAGGACCTACGTACGCACCTCGAAGCCAACAGGGCAGCAAGGCCCTCACCAACACCTCCTCCCCCGCCACCACCACCTCCACCTCCACCACCTCCACCTCCACCGCCACCTCCTCCCCCGCCTCCCCCACAGTTTACCCACACTCACAGTGGACCTTACACCGTCCACACTGGAGATACTACAAACCCTGTCCAGTTCGACGGAGGAGGTCGGCGAGCGCAACTACGTTCAGAGCTTGGAGAAACCAACGCAGAACAGCACCGCTACCGCGGCGAACGTACCCACTATGTCAGCACCACCCATCGCTCTCACTCACGTCACTCTTCACTCTCCCGAGATGCAGAGCTCTTATCTTTGATGAGACAACAGATGAGGATAGTAGAACAGCAAGGTAAAGCTATTGCAGATCTACAACAAATCACAATGCATTGTTTGACTGAATGAGTCATCCCGGACCAGGCTCCAGCCTCAAACGAACTCCCTCAACCTTTGACCTTCTCAGCTGAACGGGGCAACGTCATACCCCCAGCCCAAAATTTGACATCTCCACAACTGTTAACACCACAAGTGCTTACAACACCTCATACCACCGTCACACAACTAACTCAAACACCACCCCTTGATGACCAACAAGCTGACCCCGATGATGTTCATCCCGGCCACCCTTTCACCCCAGCCGTCATGAGTTACCAACCACCACCCGGGTATCTCGGACCAACAAACATTTCCATATATAATGGCCTCACCGACCCGCAAGAGCACGTCCTGAATTATGAAGGAGCTATCAACTTTCACGGGGGGGGGGGGGGGGGATCGGCTCAAGTGCCGAGCTTTCTCCATGACCCTCCAAGCTCCAGTCCTCCGTTGGTTCTCAACGTTACCCAGAAATTCCGTCAACAATTGGAAAGAAATGAAGCAAGTATTTCTCAACAGGTACACAGCTAGCTGTGTGCAGCCAAGGTCGGACCACACACTAGCAACAGTGACGCAGAAGATGAAACCCTGCGTGCTTACCTACACAGATTTCACACCGAGTCCAGCTCGGTCCCCCACTTATCTCCTGAGGTGGCCGTCCTCCTCTTGACCCAAGGATTGGCCGAGGGAGGGTTCAAAGATTCACTGATTGGAAGGCCACCGAGAGACATGGTCGAGCTGAGACAACGGTCAAATAAATACATCAATCTGGAAGAGTTTACCAAAGGAAAAACAAATAGGTTGGAAAATAGCCAAGCTGCCGCCTCGAATGCCCTCCCCCGAGGTCGCCCTCGCGAGAACAGGGAAGAAAAAGGAGGAAGATCGGATCAAGGCGACCGAGGACGTTCCAATCTCGGTCAGCCAGAGGACCGCCGACGTCCGTACATAACCAAGTATGATTCTTACACCCCCCTGACGGTCCTAAGGTCTCAAGTCTGGAGAGAGACCATGCAAACCGAACTCAGGGGTGTGACTCGGCCTCCTTTTCTCAGAAACCAAAACAACATCAGGGACAAGTCTAAATACTGTAATTTCCACGACGAATATGGACACCATACTGATCAATGCACTTGGCTTCGAGACGTGATCGAGGATATGGTGAGAAGAGGAAAGTTACAACAGTATGTGCGAGAGGCGGTAGAGAGGAAAGGCCGAAGAAGGACCCGCAGCCCAGACAACGACAAAGGGAAGGCCAAAGATGACCCCTCTCCGGAGAAGAAAGAAGAAGAACCACCGTGGGTAAACATGGTCGTGGTTCAAGACTTGGATAAGTCACCAGAAAACTTCCGAGTGGAAACTATCTCGGGAGGCTTTGCTGGTGGCGGAGAAATGAGAGCAGAAAGGAAAAGGTACATCAACCAAGTCTTGGCTGTTCACCACAAACCCACCTACAAAAAACCATCTCGGAATGTTCCCATTGTTTTTTACGAGCAGGACATGGAAGACGTCATCCCGGATCACAATGATCCTATGGTGATTACGGCGTTAATCGGCAATTTTGAGGTCGCCCGAGTTTTCGTTGATCAAGGAAGCTCGACCGACATTCTTTTCCTTCACACTTTTAAAGCATTGAAATTGCGGTCAGCCGACCTCGTTGGATTCGAAGGCAACCTCATCAGCTTTACAGGAGAGGCAATTCGCCCCCTAGGAGCTATCCATCTCCCGGTGACCCTAGGCAAACAACCTTCGGCCCGAACGGAGATTATCAAATTCTTGGTTGTTGATTCTGATTCTCCGTATAATGTTATTTTGGGAAGAACCTGCCTCCAAGCCTTTGGAGCAATGGTGTCAACAGTCCACTCTGCAATGAAGTTCGTCGGCTCCGATGACAAAGTCGTCACAGTCAAGGCCGACCAAGTAAAGGCCCGACTCTGCTACAATGCAAGTCTACGGGAAGGAAAAAGGAAACAAAAAGAGTTCAGCGATCCAATACTGGCCAAAGGAAGAATCCTATTGGCCGAAGTTAAGCAAGACGTTCTTAGATCTCCCTCGCAAGAGGGACGGTCGACAACCTCCTTCAATCCATCCAACTTCAGCACAATATCCCAAGTAAGCAACAATCTCCCCGAACAAGGTCGAGACGTCTTCAAGAAAAATCCTTCTTTCATTCTACTTCTCTTCAGCCCCCAGCAGGGGGTAGATTTTCTCATTCACCCAGTCATTAATTTTTCCACTCCCCACCCCATCTCGGTCCAAAGTATGGGCCAAGGTCAATCCCTCACCCTCTTCTCAAATCGAGCTCTTCAAAACCCCGAGCTCGGGTGCATCAAGATGAAAGAATGGCCCTTCTACAATGTCCTCCGTCCAAAGGTAGGCCATCACGGAAAGAATCCCAAGCTGATTGAAGAGATCCGACATCCCACCTCGGTCCAGAGGAAGTCAGTAAAGGAAACGCCAGCCGACATGGACAACGGAGTAGCACAGACCAGATCCTTGAGCTCGGAGACCCCGCGCTCCGAGGAGCAGGCATGAGTCATGAGATTCAGAAGGGAGGAGAGTGTGTTCGGAAACGAGAAGACCCCAACAGAGGCGTTTTTGGAAACATACCCTGGGAAATTCTCGAAAGAACCGAACTCGAGAGCCCCTAGAACTTCACCACACCGAGAATCTGTATTAAATGGGTTTACCTCAGAAATCATTTTGCAGTTTCAGCTAAAGTCCAAGCTTTAATTTCGTTTTAAATTTCTGTTCATATTTTGACATCTTCTGATCATATTATGCCAAAGTGCCACTCCACTGTGATATATCCACTTTATTTTCAAGAAAGGCAATGTACTCAACTCTATCATCAATGAGAAATACAAATTTGCCCCCTTACTCAAGTGTTACAGTTTTATATACGTACGTACTAGCTTCTCATTTAGCACTAGCCACCTAAATGTTGCATGGCGCTATGCATAGCCTACATCTCCTAAGTGAGGTCGGCTCGTATGCACAGTGTACAAGGGACACCCGATGAAGTACAGATTGCAGTGAAATGTCCTCACATCGCTTCACTCAGCAACCTCTTCTACATCGGGGATGAGGGCACCCACCTCGGCTAAGGTGGGTAGACCTGAGATCCCCACCGTATGCACTTATATACAGTACCTCTTTTCAGAGGAAACCTTATAAGATTACTACACTTACTGAGTCATCGGACTTTAGCCTCACTGTTTATGTGTTCTTATCATGTTTCTTTTGAATCCGAGGATAGGAAGAAGGAAAACTTTCCGAATCCGAGTTCATGATAAATCACGATTACGCAACAAGTTAAAACAAAAAACTTGCATAAGAAACAAACTCGGACGCAGTGCGTATGCTACAAGTTTAAAATAAAAACTTGCATAAAAACTAAAGCATGCAACAAGTCCAAAACACTTGCATTTTTCAGATAACTCCTTAGCAGGCAGTAGCTCGGATCCATGCCTTAATAAATAAACATGCAACGAGTCTCATAAGCTCGCGTTCACACAACAAGTTAAATGAAAAGCTTGCATACAAAGAACTTTGGTCATCATATAGGTGCGACAAGTTATAATAAAAACTTGCATCGAAATATCATGCAACAAGTTAACCCAGTACAAGCTTGCATAAAAATAAAATGTTGTACACAATTAGGAAAATAAAGGTACAATCCAACATAGTCAAACATGTTACAAAAACATTGACGAAATTGAAAGCTGCCCAGCATCAGGGACTTATGCTGATTCCTCCTCAACATCAGAAAGAACGACCGACCTCGGGTCGAACTCCTCATCCATCTTCTCAATCAGAGGATTCGGAAGGTTCTCCTCAGGTTGGTCAAGGTCAACCTCGGCTCCGCCTTTCTCATAATCAACCATTTTCCCGTCCTCCACCCCGAACCTGGCAGAGGCGCCGACATAACGAAGGCGGAGCCCTTGGTTCAGGTGCAGGATCTGCTCCACGGCACTGGAAAAAATCTTATTTCCTGCCTTCTCAAAATTGAAATCCGCCTCGTGTGCCGCTACCTTGTGTTTAAGAGCTTGGGCAACCCTTCTTTTCAGCAGTGTCCTCACTTTCTCCACCTCGGCCAGTCCTTCTTGCCGACCAGCTTCCTTGGCCTCTGACTTGGCTTCGACCAGAGCTCCCTCATGTTGTTTGAGCAGCTCATCCATCTGCCGGCGATGCTCTTCTTCTAGCTCCACCAACTTCTGCTTAGCAAAACTCTTGCCACTCTTCAACCCCTCCACTTCGGCCGCCATCTCGGCTCGAGCTTTCTTCTTCGCTGGGGACACGCCTTCGGCCACATCGTCAGCGACTTCGGCCAAGACATTAAACATAGTAGTGGCCCTCTTCAGTTGAAGGGCCATATCCTCGGCTTTCTTTTTCCACTCAGCTCCCGACATCTTAATAAGAGTATCCTTGGCTGAGGGAGTGGCAAGGGTGGACGGCGGCCGACGGAGGGTATCGGACCCCCCCTTTTTGACACCCGAGGAGAGTGCGGCATCCACAACAACAACCATCTCGGCACTGAGACTCAGGGACTGAGGAGGAGGTGGAACAATAATTACAGCTGGAGGAGTAGGATTAAGGGGACCAGAATCAGTCGAGGTCGTATCTGCGGAAGCCTCAGCCGACACAACCTCGGTAGCAACCTCTTGTTTCTTCTTCTTGCGAGCTTCCAGCGAGGCTCTCAATGCACGGGACGACATATCTGACCAGTATTCCTCTGCAACCAAAGGAGCAAAGAAATATCAGTAAAAGTTTTGAAAGAAAAAAGTACAAGTACAAGAGTAAAAGCTAACTACCGATTTTTGTCAAAACTTCGTTGTCAGGACTCTTCATTAAAATTCCAATATCAAGCTGGAATTTCCGAGCTCGATATTCGGTTTGAAAATGGTGGGCTGTCACGGCCTCATCGGCATCAAGAGTCGCACCCGACCACCTCTGCGGCGTATTGGTATGACGCGTGAAAAACTCCGGGGTCCACTCTAAAGGAAACCTTGGACCCATCTCGGACCGAAACCAAGGGAGCCCTCCTCCAACATATTTATACTTAAAGAATCTCGGTTTAAAATGTTTCCAAGATTCGGAGAACATCTCGAATAACCCGCAGTGAGCTCGGGCCTTAGCCGATACCCAAAGCCGACCAGTGATCCCGTCCTTGTTGACAACAAATGGGTTGTACATCCACAAAAAGAGTCGAACTGTACAAACTAGCCCTTTGGCCCCACAGTACTTCTGAAATGCCCTTAAAAACGACCAAGTGTTAGGATGAAGCTGTGAAGGCACCAACCCGAGCTCATTCAGCACCCGCATCTCCAGGTCAGTAAACGGCAGAGTCACGCCGAGGTTATGAATGAGATCGGCATAGAAGAAGAAGGAGTTGTTATCAGTTCGGCTACATATTCTATCATTTGCCGAACAAGGAAGTACTTCGTAAGAAGTGCCAGCGACATCCCCCGAGCAGGGTAGCACGGCTCTCTTCACTCCCACAAGCTTGTCGTCAGAACTCAAACTAGACTGTACTCCTTTCGGTTCAACATCGACCCACTGATATTGATCGGCGTCAAAGGGTGATGGGTACAACTCGGGGCGGCTAACGCACTTTCTGGGTGCCATAGTACCTGTGGAAGAACAGGGGATTTTGATGTTAGTTTTTCGGGTTACAAAGAATAACCCACCTAAGAACCCCCTTGAGGTTGTTCCGAGGGGCGAACATCTCCCCTCTACCACAGGTACCCCCCGGTCGTACATCCTTTCCTTCTCCATCCTCTCGAAGTCGGCGCGCTCTCTACCATCGACAAACTCGACCCAAGCGTACTGCCTTATCCATTCACTCTTTTCTTCAAGATCCCGAGGATAAACGACCTCAACGGGATCAACTTCGAGGATTTGTCTCTCATATTTTCACCTATATTCCCTCCGGCGACGGATCGCCTCGTCTACCTCCGTAGAAGAGCAGGACGAAGAGGAGGATCCGTCCTCCTCCTCACTGCTGCTGGATGACAGGGACACTACCCCAGCCCATTTCCTAAACCAATTCCTACTCATACTGAACTCAACCCACTCCTTTGAACTTCTGAAAACAAAAAACACAAAAATACAAATCAAAATCCTCCAACAAGACCCCAAAACCCCGAAACCCAGAAGCACTCAAAACCAGAGAATCCATCCCCCAAAATTGCGAACCAAAACCCCCATAAAACCACACATTACCACAATAATGAAACCATAATCCTAAATTCCTCCCATATAAACCAAACCAGCGAAAACAGAAAGGCAAAAACGAAAAAGATGAAGCGAGAAAATACCTTGAATGTGTGAACGAAGGTTGAACGAAGGAGAGAGACAGACTCAACGCGAATCCCTTGCTGTAAAGGGTAATGAAGATCCCAAATACAGTTTCGAATGAGAAGGAGAAGAATGGTGGCGAGTGCAGAGAAAAAGAATCAAAGCAAGAGAGAGAGAAAATCGTGCGAGTGGGTGAAGGAGTAACTGCTGGACAAAGAGAGAAAGAAAAACGATTTTGCTAAAGCAAGAGAAGAATGAATGTTTTCCCTCCACTTTCGAACAATGGGCCAAACACAGGAAGCCCAACCCAATAGACAGCCACATACACCAGGACACGTGGCACATGGCAGCTGGAATCACGGACCTCGAGCAACGTCACAATGATGGTGACGCTTCATAAATCGTGATTTCTGACACGTGTCAGATTCGGTAAAAGCAAACGTCACTTCGGTACTAATGAATAGACAACTGTCAAACCTGCTCCGTCATAATGGAAGGACATCAGAGACAGCTGGGTCTAACTTTCCAACCAACCAACATCCGAACTCCCTAGAACCTCGGAGCAAGGCTCAAATAACCTTGACCGAGCTGGGGGGCTTATGTGGTGGACTCAGCCCGGAAATGGTGGATTTGGGAAAAGGACTCAAGTCAAGACCTCGGAGCAAGGCTCAGATAGCCTTGACCGAGCTGGGGGGCTTATGTGGTGGACTCGGCTAGGCCGAACTCCCCGTAACCCTCGCCAAGGACCTGCGGACCCCTCGAGGAGCCTTCTGAACGCTTGGCCGAGCTCAAAGCTCAGCGGCCGAGCAAACGCCAGATACAGGCCGACCTCGTGCTCCTACTTAGGCCGAGTCTGATACCTCCCCAAGTCCGACACCTCCCCAAAGATTCCGATACCAAGGACATGATGACGTCTTTCCATCTTATCCACAAGGACAACTCCTCCTATCCTTATCTACAAGGACAACTCATCTCATCCTTATCCACAAGGACAGCTCACCCCTCATAGCTCATTACAGGCTGGCCCTACTTGGGCCCCAAGCAATCCCATTAGGGCAACCAGCTCTCCCCTATAAGTAGCTCAGTGCTACATGGGGCAAAGGTACGTCCTCTAACCCTAATCGTCACTCTCACACACTCCAGTGATTAGGGTTACCCCCTTTGGCTCTCATCTTGGCCACCTGAGGACTCCCACCAAACATCACACATCAACCCTAGATAGAGGCTTCTCTAAGGCTCATTTCCTTACCTTGGAGGACCTCACCATCTAGGACATCACACATTCCCTGGTGTGCAATGCATTTATTTTGGCAAAATTATTCACCTCAATTCATGAAGAGAAGTCAATAAAGCTGATGTTGTTGCTCTTTTTGAGTGTTCATTTATTGATATAAGGAAGAGATTAGAACAACCTGATTCGAGTGGGATACACTATATCCATATGAAATTGGCTGAAATAACATCAATATTTCCACCTTATTGTTGACATCGTGAATGTGGGTATCATCTTCACTTCCTCTACTTTATTGTTGGCATCGTGAATGTGGGTGCTGATTGTAACTGTGACAATAAGGCACTCATGACATCAACTTTCAAAGATGAGAATGAGTGGCCAAGAGTCGAACAAGATCTGTTGGACTTCTTGAACATATTGATTTCTTTAAGAACATGTACGCAAACTTCCCCTTTGCTTGGAACCCGTGTGGTGATTTGTTTCAGAAAGCTCTTCGGTCACTAAAAGTAGACAACTTCACATGAGTTGCACCTCAAAAAAAGTGGTTAGACTTACATTTTTGGGCACTCTTATAGCTACTAAATGTCAAGTTATCATTGAAAAATGTTAGTAAGATCCTTCTCCAGATGTATACTTATTTGCCCCTATTGGGATTATCGGTACAAAAACATATTATTCAGGCTCTTGGCCTTGTTTATGGCGACCACTAGATCCACATAATGAATAATAATATGAGAATAGCAACATTTTATTAAGTCTTACTTGAGCTTTAGGCCCTTGGAAGTTCAACTTGTTTTGGTTGTAGTCCCTAAAAATTATTTTGACTGTAACTAGCCCTTAAATCTTTAAAAATTTTGGTTTTCGTCTTTGACGTTAGGTTCATTTAGTTAGGTGATGACATAGAAAATGGACAACCACGTCAACCATGTGGGACGCAGATATGGATTAGTCAAAACATGCGACTCATGTGATTGTAGAAAGCAGGAATTTTCCTCGTTTAGACCCTTAAATCTACAAAGACCTTTCATTTACCCTTAAACCATAGGTATAATTGGAAAATCAAAGGACGTGAACATTCTTTTTGCAAACTCTCTTTTGCATCTTGTTTCTCTAAAGAACGAAACTGAACCCAAACCCCAACTTCAAACACTTTACATAAATGAAAACAGAGAGACATTATTTATAACATAAGGAAAGGGAAAAAAAATAAGAAAAACAAGGAGAGCATTTTCTCTTCTCCAACGAAACAAAGGGGCTAGGAGAAAAACCAGGAAGAGAAGTTTTCTCCTTCACATCCATTTTTAAGCCACATAACATCATATTCCCTTAAAGAGCTCCACGAAATCCTCCAAGATTTCTTCCAAGATAACTGCAAAAACGTGTTTCTTATTTTCATTTCTGATGTCGTTCTAATCGATTATAGGAGGACCTAATCGATTAGACAAAGACCTCTAATCGATTAGACTACAGACAATTTTGCAAAAATATTGTTTTCTTTGATTGTTTTTATTTCTCTCAAGTGTAAATAAATAATTAACCTCAATCAACCGTGCATATTAATCAAACTAAATTAGATGGAGGTTAATCCTAATCTACCACCCACACTCAACAAAAATAGAATAATTAAAATTACAATGAGGGTGAATTAAATAGACTAGGTTGCTTCTTGTTTGTTTGTTGTTGATCTTCAAGGCAAATGATTTCATCAAAATAACTTGTTGATTTATTTGTCTTCATCAAAACCTTTTTTATTCTACAAGCGACATAATTGATTACAACTAATAAAGTGATATAGAGAAATTAGACTTTAAAACAATTAAAAGAATTACATAAAACTTAAAATTAAAATTAAAATTAAATGAAAATTATATATGTACCAAATTTAAGTGATTTATAAATGGAAAATTATAAATAGAAGATTTGGTGGATAACAAAAACTTGTTACGTACTTTACTTTTTTTAGGTAACCTTAAAAAATTGATAATTGTAGTTAAGTAGATTAATTTTAAGATTATATTTTCTTAATATAATATAAGATTATTTAATAAATTATAAATGTGATATAACTTATATGCAAATAATATATTACAAATACTATATATTATTCTGACGATCTCAAATATAAGCAAATAAAAATATTTTATTTAACTAAATTTTTATTCCAAATACAATTATTCCTAAAATATCTTAATAAAGTGATAATCATTTAATTTTTGTTTCATTACCAATACAAGTTTCCTATAGTAATCTTTTTTTTGGTGAATGCTTCCATGCCTTCTAGTGAGAAAATGCATAAATGCCAATCCAATTGGATCAATTATATGTTGACATTTGTGTTATTTTTACACAGTCATTATTTCCTATGTGTCATTTGCAAGGATCTATTTGCAAACTTTAGACTCTTAAATTAACCACGGTTATAATTAAAAAATTAAAAAAATAAATTAAAACAAAACAAATCAGTTTCTTCAACCTAATCCTAATATGCACAAGAGTGAAGTGTGGAGAAACCCAAGAGCTTGGAGAAACCCAGGAGCATTGACGCCGCCGAAAGAAAAATTGTGATCTTTGGTGCAAAAGTACAAAATACCCATGAATAAATCGCATCAAAGGATTTGTTTTGTTGATGTAAAAAAGCAAATGACGATACAAGCAAATACTCATGAATAAATCGCATAAAAAGAGACAACAATAATCATAGATGACAAAACAGGACTTTGCATAGTTGAAAAGATATGTTGTATAAAAAGAAAAAAATTTGAATTTTTTCTAGCGTTGATATTTTGCGTGATGCGATGATATGCTGTCATACTATGGGTGCTATGGATACTATGAGTACCATGGGTGCTGTGATCTTGTTGGGTGTAGTGGTAAAAATGAAGATTTAATTTTGTTTGTTTTTCCAGAAACTAGAGAATAAGGAGATGATTATGAACATAGAAATAAGAAACTAGAAAGATGAGGATGAATTTGTTTTTTTTAATAATTAAAAATAAAAAGTTAATTTAATTGCAACTATAATTAAGTAAATTTTTAAAAATTTGCAAAAAGAACCTTATTATATTATTATATGACACGTAAGCCGACAACTAAGCGCTAACTGTGAAAAAAAATTCTTAAATGACATTCCTTGATTGGCAGAATATAAGATGGTATTGGTGCCTTTTAAAATAAGAGTGGCATCAAAGCAATTCCCTTTTTTTTTTAATGAAATTAAGAAAATTAAATACACTTAACTAACTTCCTTAATAAGTGTGAAATTAGTTTTTTTTTTTTTGCTTAAATATGAGACCAAAGGAAGTAATTAAGAACAACGAAATAGAATAACCTAGGTACCAAGGCTAAGAATAACATAGGTGTTTATCAATGGGGTTAATTGCTAGAGTAGTACTGTTGATCTTTCTTTTTGTTGCCTTCTTCGTTACATGTTGTCATAGTCGTGGCCGTGGTCATCATTATCATGTGCCTGATTATAATGTAATCGTATCTAAAGATGGGAGTGGGAACTATACAAGTGTGGATGAGGCTATTAAGAATGCTCCAGACATGAGTAACACATTTTATCACATTTATATTACAGCAGGTACATATGAAGAGAATCTTTATATTCCTCAAAGCAAGGTTAATATTAGTCTTTTTGGTGATGGTGCTCATCGAACAATAATATTTAGCAATCGAACAAATAATCAACAACTTGGTCCCACTATAGGTACGTTACATTTAACTATGCACTGCCTTTATAAATATTGTTACATGTTTATTCTCACATGATTAATTTAACTTTTATTGATTTTTCTTGTTTTCGATTAATATTCCTCTTATCTTAGCTCCCATCATGTTTAGCCACATATAACATGGGTGATTTTTTTCTTCTAATTATCATGAATAATAGGTCAATTAGTAAGTGAAACATACATATGGATATATTATAGTAAAAACACTAACATACAATTTAAACGAGGGTTTAATAGTATTTACCTCTTAAAAACAATGGTACACTTGAAAAAAATCATCATATACACTTCAAATATGCTCAAGGAACAATTTGTTCTTTTTGCCAAGAGGGGAATAAAGTGTACATATATACATACATACATACATACATACATATATGAATTTTGTTAAAAATTGAAATCGTTTGATGATTGATCAGAAATACATGGAGCGGGATTCAGTGCTGCGTACATGAGTTTTGTGAATGACGCAGGGCTAACTGCAGGGCAAGCAACTGCGGTTCAAAATGCAGCAAACAACACCAAGTTCTATGCATGTTCCATTGAAGGATACCAAGACACATTATATACTGTTAAAGGGACACAGTTGTATGAGAATTGTGAAATCTATGGCACAGTTGATTTCATATATGGCAATGCAGCCGCAGGCTTCTATGAATGCATGGTGTATGCACGCTTCAGAGAAGTCATGACCTTCACAGCTCAGGGAAGAGATAACCCAACAGATGGGACCGGCTTCCTATTTCAAAGGTGCAATTTCACAATGTCCCCAGAAGACCATGCAAGAAAGTCAGAGGTGAGTGCCAGGTTGGGCCGTGGTTGGAAGCCATACTCAAATGTGATTATAATGAGATCCTACATAGATGCCATGGTAGTTCCTAAAGGTTGGGACGAGTTTCATGATGTACCAACTGATAAGCTTACATATGTGGAGTATGGTAATGTTGGGCCTGGTTCTAACACTGAGGGAAGAGTTAAGTGGCCCGGTGTTAAAGCCTTCCACAACCTAACAGAACTTGCTCTTTTCCTATTGGCACGTCACTCTTGGATTCCATTGCCATGGTATCTTTAGTAGAAGGAGGAGTACTATTTGCTATTGCACGATGTCACTTCATGTACCACTCATCTTGATTGGTTAAATTTGGAAATTAGTATGTTTTTTTAAGCATAAAGAATGGTACATGAAGTGACACCCAATGATACGAACTTTATATTGGAGAATATTTTTTTTTTCATTTATGGAATGTTTTAGTAGATTATATTTAAAATTTAAAAATTAAGATTGTTATCATGATATTTCTATTGTGCTTATAAATATATATATACATATATCATATTTTTATTTTTTATATTTTTAACCTGTTTAGCTATTAGGATATTCATCCAATAAAAGGTTCTAAAGTGAACATATTTACGAGGTACTAAATAAGTATACAAATAGATTTTTTTAGACGAGATAAAATTTTAGCGAATTTTAGATTCAACTAAACTTAAATATATTCTACATTAAATTAAGAGTAAATATAATTTTACATTCTATGATTCTCTTCACATTCTTACTTCAATCCTGAATCTGGTTTTTGAACAGTAAAATAAGGTCAGCACATAAAATTGACTGTTTCTTTTTGAACCCCCACCATTACTCACAAAGCCCATTTGTTTTCCGCCTCACATAAGGCGGGAGTACAAAATTACTAACTTCCCGACTGAGGGAAGGCGGAAAAAGCAAAATTTTGTACTCCCGCCTTATGTGAGGCGGAAAACAAATGGGGTTTGTGAGTAATGGTGGGGGTTCAAAAAGAAACAGTCAAAAATTAGCCATAAAATTTAGGCAAGACTGATTTGGCTGGTATTAGAAATATGAAACTTCTTACTGTTTAATACTACTAGTAAGTATTCCCGTGAATTGCACGGGTCGTTTAATTTGAGATATTAGCATTGTGTGAAAAATTGCATTTGACAAAGTATGAATAAAATATATTGGATTTGTAATGAATAATGATAAATTACTACTTAGTTATTAAATTATGTCGAGTCAATGTGTAGTTTATGTTTTATATCATGTAAATAAATTATAATTATTTTTTGAATTTATAAAAATAAACTTTACTATCATAGAAGACAACAATTTTAAGTTTTATATATAGTTTATATTAAAGAGCTCTTCCAACTAATATTTATGTCGTGTTGACAGATTGGGTAATATAAGGAGATAATTTTTTGGAGCAAGAGCTTTTATTTGATAAGATTCCTCGCTTGTTGAGTATTGAATAGTAAATTCTCCAAAACAAAGTACGTTTCACATGATAATTTAATTTATTTAAATATTCAAACTGAACAATGTTAAATGGTCACCAAAAAGATAGCAATAAACATTGTACATGTCCAAAATATCAACCTTGTAAATCAAAATTTAAAACCTAAAATTGACAGTCCTGAATTCACGACATTGCTTCCTTGTATACATTTTTCCAATACTAAATCCACTTAAAACCTGTCATAGTAAATGGAGTGAATAATCGTGAGGAATTATAGTTATTATCAGTAATTATAATTATAGTATTGCAATAGAATTTGATAATATGAATGTAAGTTTAAATTATACCCTTTTAAAATCTAATGATTTACTTTTGATTGTTACGTCTTTTAGTTTTGGAGGTAGAAAATTGAGGAGTTTACATATCGTAAATGCCTAAGAAATTATTATCAATATTGTCAGTGAACTTTTTCTTATTGGATGTTGAAGACGTAGAAGTGATGTCATCATATCTCTGAATTTGAGATTCAACTAAACAATTGTCCTGCTATAAATATTAAATCAAGTATAATTTTTAGTTCATCAAATTAATTAGTAACATTGAAATTAACGTTGTATTTATCTAATTGTTTTTCATTATTAAAAATTGGGTTAACATCAAAAACAAAAAGATAAGTATAATATTAATAGGGATAATTTGGAAAATATATATTAAATGTTCACATTTTCAATATCATTTGATTAAATAAATCAATTTTTTAATGAACATAAAATATGTGAATGGAATATTATATATAAGGATGGATGGAGTATTAGTTATTGTTATTTTGATTATAATTATTAATATTCGTATTAGTTATAGAAAAGAATATATAAATATTCTAAAATTGCAACTTTAAAATTATTTGCTTATATTAAAACTTGATCATGGTATAAATTTAAATTTTTTTATATATTTAGGGGATTTTTTTAAAAAAATTTACTAAAATATGATGTTTTATATTATGCGAAATCATTATAAGAATTTTGAAATTTTAAAAAATCCAACTTTAAAATTACTTGTCTATATTAGAACTTCATAATTGTAAATAAGTATATTGTCTAAAGTATCAAATAACGCATCATTATTTTCCACGATCAAAATCACAACATATTGTATATATTTTCGGATTTTTAAAAAATTTAATTAATGACGGATTAAATATTTGATTGTATTATGCTAAATCATTATACAAAATTATAGTTTATCTTTAATACTTATATATCCGTTTTTTCTGTTTTAGCCAAAATTTATTCTTCATAATGATGCTCTTTTTTAAAGATTGATATTAATTTTCCTATATTAGAACTTGCTTGTATTAGAATTTCTCAAATTACAACATTATATCCGTTTTTTTGCCTATATTTAATTCCAATTATTTTTGTTTTTTCCGGTTTTACCAATTTATTAGACATTTTACCAATTTTTAATGATCATTAATTTTTCTCTACAAATATCCCTATTTATTTAACAATTTTAAGATTTTCAATAATATAAATAAGAATAGTTTGGAAAATACATATTAAATGTTCACATTTCCAGCAATATCATTAATTAAATTAATTATCTTTCTTAATGGACATAAAATCTGTTCATGAAATCTTATATATAGGGATGGATGGAGTATTACTTATTATTATTTTGATTATAATTATTAATATTAGTATTAGTTATATATAGAAATTAGTTTTAGTACAAACAATTGTGGGTTTAAGGTTAAATTCATAGAAAAATTTTAAAATTGTCGAAGAGAATGAGAAGATTAAGAAAATAATATAGAAATATTATAAAATTGTAACTTTTAAATTATTTTCTTATATAAAACTTTATCATTGTATAAATTTATGTAACGCTCTCACTTTTATTAGTAAATTTTAGGTTTTATTAAAATTGGGCTGGAAAATTTCTTTTTAGACTTGATTACTTATAAAAACTTTTTACGAAAATCCGGCAGAGTTTCTCTGTTTTTCGAACTTCCAAAAATTTCCTTCTTAAAACCTGTCAGTCCAGAAACGTTTAAAAACATAAACACACAATAGATAAAATATTCAGCTCAGATCCTAGTGCCCAAGTAGTACAAGTACAGGGCGTACAAATATTACATATTTTAAATTACAAAATAGTTGTCCACTCAAATTAATATATATATATATATATATATATATATATATATATATATATTCACTCCACGTAGTGGAATGAAAATCCTGCTCGGCCATGTCCCATGTAAGCTCCACTTCAGTACCTGTAAAAATATAGCAAGAAGGGTAACATTACACAGAACTTAAAAAGATAAATCCTAAAAGAGGCATAGTAATAAACTAAGGCTACCCAATCCTTAGCATATGTTATTCATTTAATTAATCTCTTCTAGTTCTTTAATTAATCTCATATTCGTTTAAATTCTGGTTCTCTTATTATTTTCTCATTTCCATTCTTTATTCATCTTCCATTACTTGGCCCACATGTCGGTTACCTTTTCGTTCCTTTACTCTTTTATTGGTGACAGTGTCTACCGACCTCCTGCCATTTTACTTTTTATTATGACAGTGTCTACCAACCTCCTGCCATTTTACTTTTTATTGTGACAGTGTCTACCGACCTCCTGCCATTTTACTTTTATTGTGACAGTGTCTACCGACCTCCTGCCATTTACTTTTTATTATGACAGCCATTTACTTTTTATTGTGACGGTGTCTACCGACCTCCTGCTACCCAGTCCTTTCTCTTTTCTTTATCATCTTTTATTTTAAGTATATTCTCTTCACTAATGATTCTCATTTTTATATAATTTTGTTCGATTAGACCATATACGTTGTACTTTAATTCTCGTTACTAGCTCTTAATTATTTCCCTTTTTCCTTTCTTTTCTTTTTCTTCTTCTCTTCCATTTCCTTTTTCCTTATTCTTTTTATTAATTACTCCAGTTTATATCTAACTCCACATAACTTTGGTATAGCCATTATATTTTAAATTCCCGTTTCAAATTCTTAGTTATTCCAATGACTCCTCTGTCTCATACTTTTATTTACTTATTTTTCCGATATAACTATTCCATTCTATTTAACTACCATGATTGCATTCTCTCTTTTTGTCTTATCATCTTTTCACTAATTTCTTTCACCGATTACCCACTTGCATTTGGAATTTAGTTTATTATTTTCGTTTCTATTTCCTTACCACCTGATAACTCTTAACTAAGTCTACTCTGCGCTTTCTTATTGTTTTCGCATTCTAACTCCTCTTTTGCTTCACCTTTAGTTCTAATTATTCTACTCCCCTTGTCTATTACAAACACTCTATATTCTTTTACTCTCGCTCTTCGCTGGTTTTCCTTAACTAATTTCCTTTGGTTTTATTTTATGTTTTTCTACACTTTCATTCCATATTAACTCTTTTAATATCCTATCACATTCGTTCGCTCCGGAACTCATTCTAAGCACATTCAATTTATTCCATTGTCAATTTAAATAAATCATTTACATTTGCGGGGACTACCCTAAGGTTCATTAACTTATTCCTTAATTACACTATTCTTAGTCACCACTATAAACTCCTAGAATTTACTCTTTAAGTAGAGGTAATACGAACCCTTCTTACCTTAACCTTGTAGAGAGAGAAGGGAGTACCAAACCCTAACTCTTTGAAATCCCCTCCTTTTGAGTTTCAACCAAATAGCCTCCAAATGTGTAGTGAGAGTGAGGAGGAGAGCTTGATCCTACCTAGCCTTGGTGTAGAGAGAGAAAGCTTCAAGGCTATGGAAGAGAGAGAAAGTATACCCACAATGACCAAACAAAGCAAGAACGATTAGAGATTGATGATAGTTTGTGTAAGTTGAAGGAGAAAGGAATGAAACTCAAATCAACTTACTTAGATGTGATGATTCTCCATGGTGGGTGTTCTTAAAGCTTCAAGGATGGAGAGAGAGAGAGAGAATTGGGGATTGAAGTGGGTGAGAGGAAATAGAAGAGATTGATGAATGATTATGTGTTAGTGTGTGATGGGGATTGATTTTTGGTAGTTTATTATGGATTAGAGTGGAGAAATGAGAAGGAATTTAGAGAGAGAAAGGGGAAGGATTTGTGCCCTAAGAGAGAGAAAGACAAAGGGGAATGAATGGGGAAGAAGACCCCCAATCACGTTTTATTTTTTCTGAAACTAGGCAGACTACTCGAGTAGTCCAAGCACTACTCGAGTAGTTCAGGAAATCCTGACTTGCTGTTTGGGTGGACTACTCGATTAGTCCCTAAACTAATCGATTAATCCAGCATTACTCGAGTAGTTCTCCACTACTCGAGTAGTCTAACAGATTCTCCATTTTCTTCGCGCTTCAAATTACCATTACTTCTTCGTTATCCGTCGGATCTTGCTCAAATTTGAAAGCGAGCTTCCAATCATATTGACCTTCACATCCAACGGTGGAACTTACGTTTTGAGTTCTAAATCTTTTATTTTGAATTTCCTAATATAGGGTGTTTACAACACCGAAAACATCGCTTCTAACGCTCTTTTGTTCATCTTTCAACCTCCTTTCTGATGCCAAAGTTTCTTGACTCCTTTATGGCATTCAAAGAACTCTTAATCCATCATTTAAAATCCTTTTTAGAATAATCTTTACTTCCAAATCTTATCATTATTCTAATTACTCTTAGAATTAAAATTCGGGATGTTACAATTCTCCCCCACTTATTAGAATTTCGTCCCCGAAATTCCGCTGAGTTCCGTAATTGGAGAACCATTCCATTGGTAAAGCTTTTGACTATGGTCTTCACTTCCCTTCAGTTTTTACTTTCCGCTCTATATGTGGTTAGGGTCATGCCCACTTTAGTGCTCGTCTTCTAATACTGTGTATTATCTCTATCTACACAGGATCGTTAGTTTTCTTATTATTAAAGTTCCATCTCCCATTCCTTGGATTGAAATCCTCCCCCACTTAGAATTGACATACTTGATTATGTCCATGCTAAGGGGCATAATCATCCGTTGTCCAGAGTAGAGTACACAGGTTCCCAACCGGTATTCAAGGTTGAAAAAAGGACACGTGGGTAACTATCTATCGGTAGGCATTGAACTATGCTGGGTTTCTACGACTTGGCAAATTCTCACCTATGCATCTGGGATGCTTGAAGCTTGAAGAGAGTGAAGATGAAAAGAAGAAACATGAAGCACTCAAGAGTGAGTCTCATGGTCTTTGCAAGATGACCCAGGATGTACTGGATACATGTCAAGCAAGAAGACAATGGAGGTTATCTCCAAAGTGTGCATTCTCAGCAGAGAGCCGTCGAAGGATGCGTTTTCTATGGATCTGCGGCTAACTGATTGGTCTCGGTCAACCGGGGTCCTATCAAATGCACAGGGTCCCAAAAGACTGAGATTATAACTTGCGGTGTTCCGACGTAACGTCTTGATTGAGATTCCACTTCGTGACTTCACTTTTATCCCGTTCACCTTTTACTCCTTCAAGTGAGTCTAGCAAAGTCACTCTTATAATCAACCTTCACCGCGTTTGCATTCTACTTCGATGCTACTTCCTTCCCGTTCGTTTAGTAATTTTAATCCGATATATGAATTTCTAAAGATTGATTACACTTGAGGGTCAAGGTCCAGGTCTAGTCAATATTTCTCCATTCGGTGTCATTTTGGGAAGGTCTTGTTTTATCCCTAGCTTAACCCTCATTCGATCCTCCACAGAGCGTTTGGGATTATCTGTTTGGTAGTCCTATAGCTTATGGTATGGTTTCGAGTTATTGTCGCTTGGATAGGATCCGAATTGAGTCGTCAAGTCTCCCCCACTTAGTATCAACATACCTGAGTAAGTCGAAGGCAGGGAGGAAGCTGAGTTGATTCCAAGAATTGATTAGCTAGGCTCTTCATACCTACGCATACGGATAAGTTCTCATACGAGTTAGAAGGGTGGTTCGATCATTTAGTTGGATGTTCTCGGTAGAAATATAGAATAAGAGTGTCATGAATGGGGTTGGTTTGTGAATCACTGTTCATGAGTCTTAGTGAAGATCCTATAGGATTAAAGTTTAATCGGGCTTTCGACAGGGATAAAATTCCTAAATGGTTTGTTCGGATCTCAGCTAGATGATTGCAATAATATAGCATGTCAATAAACGTGAAGACGAGGTGGTCAGTCTCAATCTCACATTTATCAACTGTACAACACTGCTTTATTGAATGATAGCATTGTCTTTTAACAGATGCAAGAGAAAGGATGACCAATTCTGACCTTACACTCTATTAGAGGACGACACTATCACAAGGTTTTTGGTTAGATTTCTTGTTACGGTCTTATAACTAAGTAAGGTTTTAACACCTATCGACTCCTTCTAGATTACACTACCCACACTTAATCTAGGCAATGACGTTAAAGTAATCAGTTGATGCAACATTAACATGAAAAGTACCTTGGGTTAGTTTATTCGTTCCCTTCACCGATACGTCCAGGACAATTCGCCCCAATGTGTCCCGGTTGTCCGCATATATAGCAGGGACCCTTGTTCTTGTGTTGCTTCAACAACAAACATAGACGCCTGTGGGGCTTCCCACATAGTGAACATGGTAGCCTAACTCCTGGGGTATCCCCATTCGGGGCCACATCTCTTGGCACTACTATTCTAATGTCAATGTCGGTGTATGGATCTAATTCCTGAGCCGGTTCTCTGCCTCGGCTGGAACCTTCTGACCTTTGGGCTGCTTTGTTTCGATCTGCATCCGCCTTCCTTTTGAGCCCCTTTTCATAAGTGCTCGCCATATTGACCAGATGAGAGAGATCTGAAATGTTCTGATATTCGAAAGTAAGTCGAATATCCTCACAGAGACCAGACTCAAACTTTATGCATTTAGCTCGCTCGTCCGCATCTCGGTAGCCACTGGAATACCGAATCAAATCTTCGAATTGTGCCGCATATTCGCCGACACTCATATTCCCCTGCTCCAGCTTAAGAAACAACAGATCCTTCTCCCTTCTAACGTCTTCAGGAAAATATTTCCCAAGAAAGCGGATCTTAAATAGATCCCAAGTAATCATCTGATTGACTGCTTCTAAGTTCCTTCTCTGGTACTCCCACCAGTGCTCAGCTTCACCCGTCAACATATACTCCACCAATCGGACTTTCTGATCGGCGGTGGTTGCAAGGAACGGAGAGCCTTCTCAATTTCTTGGAGCCATTTCTGAGCTCCATCAGGATTGAAACCTCCTTCGAACCTAGGCGGTTCGCATTTCCTAAATCGAGTCATCCAGTCAATTTCGACAGGAACGGGTGGTGGATGTTGTAAAGCTGCTGCTGCAGCTGCTGCGGCTGCCGCTATGTTCTGGGCTTGATTCTCAGCCTGGTTCTGCTGCAACTGAACCAGAGTTTCGAGGATTGCAGCGATTCGAACATTGTCAGCCCGTCTCCTAGCCATACTGTTTAGTCATGGAGGAAACAGCCCGTTAGAGATCGAATACTTAATCAGTAACGTAATTATCCTATTCCTAGACTTAGACTCTTACTAAACGAATTAGTTACTCGCTTGGTGAGTAACCATTGGAGATGTGAGTCCACACTCCAAAGGCCGAGGGAAACTGCTCTGATACCAAAATGTAACGCTCTCACTTTTATTAGTAAATTTTAGGTTTTATTAAAATTGGGCTGGAAAATTTCTTTTTAGACTTAATTACTTATAAAAACTTTTTACGAAAATCCGGCAGAGTTTCCTCTGTTTTTTGGACTTCCAAAAATTTCCTTCTTAAAACCTGTCAGTCCAGAAACGTTTAAAAACATAAACACACAATAGATAAAATATTCAGCTCAGATCCTAGTGCCCAAGTAGTACAAGTACAAGGCGTACAAATATTACATATTTTAAATTACAAAATAGTTGTCCACTCAAATTAATATATATATATATATATATATATATATATATATATTCACTCCACGTAGTGGAATGAAAATCCTGCTCGGCCATGTCCCATGTAAGCTCCACTTCAGTACCTGTAAAAATATAGCAAGAAGGGTAACATTACACAGAACTTAAAAAGATAAATCCTGAAAGAGGCATAGTAATAAACTAAGCCTACCCAATCCTTAGCATATGTTATTCATTTAATTAATCTCTTCTAGTTCTTTAATTATTCTCATATTCATTTAAATTCTGGTTCTCTTATTATTCTCTCATTTCCATTCTTTATTCATCTTCCATTACTTGGCCCACATGTCGGTTACCTTTTCGTTCCTTTACTCTTTTATTGGTGACAGTGTCTACCGACCTCCTGCCATTTTACTTTTTATTATGACAGTGTCTACCGACCTCCTGCCATTTTACTTTTTATTGTGACAGTGTCTACCGACCTCCTGCCATTTACTGTTTATTATGACAGTGTCTACCGACCTCCTGCCATTTACTTTTTATTGTGACGGTGTCTACCGACCTCCTGCCACCCAGTCCTTTCTCTTTTCTTTATCATCTTTTATTTTAAGTATATTCTCTTCACTAATGATTCTCATTTTTATATAATTTTGCTTGATTAGATCATATACGTTGTATTTTAATTCTCGTTACTAGCTCTTAATTATTTCCCTTTTTCCTTTCTTTTCTTTTTCTTTTTCTTCTTCTCTTCCATTTCCTTTTTCCTTATTCTTTTTATTAATTACTCCAGTTTATATCTAACTCCACATAACTTTGGTATAGCCGTTATATTTTAAATTGCCGTTTCAAATTCTTAGTTATTCCAATGACTCCTCTGTCTCATACTTTTATTTACTTATTTTTCCGATATCACTATTCCATTCTATTTAACTACCATGATTGCATTATCTCTTTTTGTCTTATCATCTTTTCACTAATTTCTTTCACCGATTACCCACTTGCATTTGGAATTTAGTTTATTATTTTCGTTTCTATTTCCTTACCACCTGACAACTCTTAACTAAGTCTACTCTGCGCTTTCTTATTGTTTTCGCATTCTAACTCCTCTTTCGCCTCACCTTTAGTTCTAATTATTCTACTTCCCTTGTCTATTACAAACACTCTATATTCTTTTACTCTCGCTCTTCGCTGGTTTTCCTTAACTAATTTCGTTTGGTTTTATTTTATGTTTTTATACACTTTCATTCCATATTAACTCTTTTAATATCCTATCACATTCGTTCGCTCCGGAACTCATTCTAAGCACATTCAATTTATTCCATTGTCAATTTAAATAAATCATTTACATTTGCGGGGACTACCCTAAGGTTCATTAACTTATTCCTTAATTACACTATTCTTAGTCACCACTATAAACTCCTAGAATTTACTCTTTAAGTAGAGGTAATACGAACCCTTCTTACCTTAACCTTGTAGAGAGAGAAGGGAGTACCAAACCCTAACTCTTTGAAATCCCCTCCTTTTGAGTTTCAACCAAATAGCCTCCAAATGTGTAGTGAGAGTGAGGAGGAGAGCTTGATCCTACCTAGCCTTGGTGTAGAGAGAGAGAAAGCTTCAAGGCTATGGAAGAGAGAGAAAGTATACCCACAATGACCAAACAAAGCAAGAACGATTAGAGATTGATGATAGTTTGTGTAAGTTGAAGGAGAAAGGAATGAAACTCAAATAAACTTACTTAGATGTGATGATTCTCCATGGTGGGTGTTCTTGAAGCTTCAAGGATGGAGAGAGAGAGAGAGAGAATTGGGGATTGAAGTGGGTGAGAGGAAATAGAAGAGATTGATGAATGATTATGTGTTAGTGTGTGATGGGGATTGATTTTTGGTAGTTTATCATGGATTAGAGTGGAGAAATGAGAAGGAATTTAGAGAGAGAAAGGGGAAGGATTCGTGCCCTAAGAGAGAGAAAGACAAAGGGGAATGAATGGGGAAGAATACCCCAATCACGTTTTATTTTTTCTGAAACTGGGCAGACTACTCGAGTAGTCCAAGCACTGCTCGAGTAGTTCAGGAAATCCTGACTTGCTGTTTGGGTGGACTACTCGATTAGTCCCTGAACTAATCGATTAATCCAGCATTACTCGAGTAGTTCTCCACTACTCGAGTAGTCTAACAGATTCTCCATTTTCTTCACGCTTCAAATTACCATAACTTCTTCGTTATCCGTTGGATCTTGCTCAAATTTGAAAGAAAGCTTCCACTCATATTGACCTTCACATCCAACGATGGAATTTACGTTTTGAGTTCTAAATATTTTATTTTGAATTTCCTAATATAGGGTGTTTACAACACCGAAAACATCGCTTCTAACGCTCTTTTGTTCATCTTTCAACCTCTTTTCTGATGCCAATGTTTCTTGACTCCTTTATGGCATTCAAAGAACTCATAATCCATCATTTAAAATCCTTTTTAGAATAATCTTTACTTCCAAATCTTATCATTATTCTAATTACTCTTAGAATTAAAATTCGGGATGTTACAATTTACATGTTGTATAAATTTACAGGATTTTTTTAAATTTTTTTTCTAAAATATGATGTTTTATATTATGCTAAATCATTATAAGAATATAGAAATTAAAAATATTCCAACTTTAAAATTAGTTGCCTATGTTAGAACTATGATTGTAAATATGTATATTGTCTAAAGTATCAAATAACGCATCATTATTTTCCACGATTAAAATTACAACATATTGTATAAGTTTTCGGATTTTTTAAAAATCGAATTAATGACGGAGTAAATATTTGATTGTATTATGCTAATTCATTATACCAAATTATTACTCATCTTTAATACTTATATATCTGTTTTAGCCAAAATTTATTCTTCATAATGATGCTCTTTTTTAAATTATTGATATTAATTTGCCTATATTAGAACTTGCTTGTATTAGAATTTCTCAAATCACAACAATATATCCATTTTGTTTTTTGGTTTACATGGGAGGTCTGGGACTAGAACCCATGACCTGGGGAGGGGGAAATCTTAAATATCCCTGCAGCCACCAACTGGACTGTCTTACCCGGACTATATCCATTTTTTTGTTGTTTAATACTTAGATGACGACTCGTTTAGGCATTATTATATGTTTTTATGCCTATATTTAATTCAATTTTTTTTCTGTTCTTTAAGTTTGGTGCCTAAAGTAGTAAATAATTCATGTTTATTTTCCATGCTTCAATTTACACGTTGTACAAAATTGACCGAGTTCTTTTTTTAAAATTTACTAAATATGATGTTTTTATATATCATGGTAAATCATTATAAGAATATATAAATTAAAAATATTCCAACTTTGTACACCCAAAAAAAAAAATTCCAACTTTAAAATTACTTGTTATATTATAACTTCGTAATTGTAAGTAAGTATATTGTCTAAAGTACTACCTCCATCCCTAAATATAAGATCTTTTTGATACTTTTATTTTGTCTTTATTTATAAGACCCTATATCAATTTTCAATGATCATTAATTACTTTTTTCCTCAAATATCTATATTTATTTAACACATTTTAAATTACCAATAATATTATTAGGGGTAATTTTGAAAATATATATCAAAAGTTTACATTTCTAATACAATTAACTAAATTAATTAACTTTCTTAATGGACGTGAAATCTCCCAAAAAAATTTTATATTTAGGGACAAAGGGAGTATCATATAACGTATCATTATTTTTCACGATCAAAATTACTACGTATGGTATAATAAATTTCCATCTTTTAAAAAAAATTGAATTAATGATGAAATAAATTTTTGATTCTGTTATGCTAAATCATTATACCAAATTATAGCTCATCTTTAATATTTATATATCCGTTTTTTTCGTTTTAACCAAAATTTGTTCTTCATAATGATACTCTGTTTAAATGATTGATACTAATTTGCTTATATCAGAACTTGCATGTATTAGAACTTATGAAATTACAACATTATTATATCCGTTTGTTTTTTGGCTGGTTATCTACATGTTACTAATTTACGGGATTTTATTAACAAAAATTTACTAAAATATGATGTATTATATTATGCTAAATCATCATAAAAATATAGAAATTAAAAAATTCAAACCTTCTTGATTCTCAACTAAAATTCAGAAGTACAATATTCAAAAAAAAGTAATGAATTATATCATAATCAAAACCTTCTTGATTCTCTTCGAAACCTCCTCTGCTTCTTTGTGTTTATACTGAACCTATTAGTAAACGCTTCACAACAACAATGATATTTTTGGCTGAGTATTATAATAATGCATTAACCTGAAGCAAGTAATTTATGCCTCATAGGTTGAAGATGACTCATCTTAGACATGATTAGTGTTTTTCGCTGCAAATTCTCTTTTACATCGAAAAGTGAAAATTATATAGTGACATTGACATAAATACCTAACGTATAGACAAATTAAAAAGTAATTAGTAAATGGTATAAAACACAACAAAATTGACAACTTGATAATTAGCTCACATGCTCCCTAAAAAATTATTCCAATACTTAGGTGGTGGAAGTTATAATATAGGGAAATCATATTAAATTTCTCTCAGGTGGTGGAACTTAAGAAATAGTGTGCAGTGGACAAAAAATTTCTCTCAAGACTTTTCACAAACATTTTATGGGTACTATTTTCTAAGCAAAACTTGTTATTAGAACAACATTAGCATTACTAAGACAACTATATTATATTCTTCCTTAAATTTCTTATTATATTTATGGTTACTTTTTTTTTATCCCAAACAAACAAACCTAAATCACATTAAAATCATATAAAAAAACCCAAATCAAACATCAAAGCAACATAACACTCAACCTCAAAGCAACAAATGCCATGGAAAAATTTTCTTTGGTCATCTTCTCCCTTTGTTCAACACATTGAAGAGAAAAAAAAACATGGAAAAAATATCATGGTAAAAACAATATTACAGACCAGAGAGATTAAAAAAATAATACTACAAAAATGAAAATTGAACAAAGAAGAAGGAAAGGGGATTTTTCAAACCCTAGAATCCCAAATCTTTTGAAGACGTGAAATTGGTGTTGGGGGCCAAAATCCATCCAAATACAAATCGCGATCAACGGTGTTTCCCGATCAACGGTCAACGGTGATGATGCCGGTGGTGACAGTCGCAATTCCCGGTTGAGTGGATGTTGGTGGTTGATTAGAGAGTGAGAGAGAGAAAGAGAGAGGGAGATGACAAAAAGTATGTTGTGTGTTGAAGATTGAAACCAAAGAGAAGAGAAAGAGAAGAAGAGATATGAAGAGAAGGAGAAAGAATGATTGTAATTGAAATAGAGAAAGAGGAGAGAAAGGAAGAAGCTTTTTTCAACGGCCCAGATCAAAATGAAATAAACGGCTCAAATTAATGATTGTTTAGGAGGGAAAAAATATGACTAGGAGTGAAATCTTTTTGCCCTCAAACTTCTCCTATTTTATATTATGTTGACCAGCATTGCTGGAAGTACCCTTTCTAGACCAATTAGCTGCAATTTCATGCTCATCACTCCTGTGTTATTGAGATTGCCAAGATATCACGGCTATTATTACTTCATCTTTTGTTATTTTCTTATATTTTCCACTTCTTTCGCAAGCCAAAAACACCCTAGGTCTTCTCTTATACATCCCTCCGCCTGTGTCTGATCGATATATAATGATCACATGTTTTTGTTCTTTTCCAACAGCTTGAACCCAACGGATCAATTCGTCTCTACTTGCAAAAATCTTATTATGTGAAAAGTCATCACTATAGTATGCAATAATATTGTTAAATGAAAAAAAAAAGTTATATTAGGATTTAAAATAAAAAAATTAAAAATAACATGTTAAAAGGAATTTAAAATAAAAAATATGAAAAAAACAGTGTTTCATTATGAATTTAAAATAAAAAAAACAATGTTACATTAGGAATTAAAAATAAAGAATTAAAAAAAAAAACAGTGTTATAGGAATTTAAAATTAACATAAAAAGTTGTATTACAAATTTAGCATAAAAAAATTTATATTAGAACTTTACAATAAAAAGAAGTTATATTAGAAATTTAGAATAAAAATGTAATATTAGGATTTCAATAAAAAATGTTATATTAGATATTTAAAATAAACAAAAATTAATATAATTAATAATAATAATAATAAGGGTTATTAAAAAAATTTAAAAAAAACGGGTCGTAACACTTGGTTACGACCATAAAAAAAACACGGGTCGTAAGCCAGTCTTACGACTTCAACATAAACACTGGTTGTAACACTGGGTTACGACCTGGTAAAAATTTTACAAATAATTTTTTAAAATAAAATAAACAACCCATAATAATTCATCAATTAGGATACAATAAATTAATGAAACATTAATCCTAACTAAACTTTATGAATGAAATTTGAAAATTACCTTGAAATTCAGGTTCAAGAGCAGTCATTAAAACCAACGTTTTAGTATGATGAAGTATAAGATTTGGTAAAAACAATTTCAGTAATGAGTTTATATAAAAAAAAATAAGGATTTAACACGGGTCGTAAGGGGGCACTACTACCATGAGGTCGTAATACCCCATTACGACCCTTTAAAAAATAGTATTTTAATACGGGTCGTAAGCAGGTGTTACGACATGATGGACGTAGCACCTGCTTACGACCCTTTAAAAATATGTGGTCGTAAGCAGGTACTACGACCAACAGGTCGTAACACCTGCTTACGACCCTGTTAAAATTTGTGTTTTAAGGGGTCGTAAGGGGGTGTTATGAAAGGGCATTATGGGTATTATTTTAATATTTGGGGTGGCAACCATAGAACATGGGGTGGCAAAATAAATTCCTCTAGTTTTTACAAAAATGTTGTTCCCTGTATCTGGTACATACCCAAACATGTGCAACATAGGTTGGTAGAAATAGCTCGCAATTATTATAAATAAATAAATAAATTTGTATCACATTGAACTGTTGAAAATTTGAAATTGGTTCCACTGATTTGGACCGGAATGCATATTGTAATACTTGAGTCGTAGATTGAAAAGGAAATGTAAAGAGAGACTTCATTTTGAGTAAACACTACTTCATTAAATAATTTTATTTTAGTGCAGAGGAATAGGGGATGTGATTGATCTTCATCAAATATCTTTTGTATCATTAATTATTTATTCTTATAAATATATTTTAATCCTAATACAACAACAACTAAGCCTTAATTCCATCGGATGGACTTAGTCCAGCTAAGCCATTTCAAAATAATTATAAAACAAAGAAATAAATAAATAATAATTCGAGATCATTTTATTTGTTCTTATAGATTTGTCATTATTAAATCTTTCATTGCAGGATGCCCATTATCAACCTTTAAAATATCATAATTTTTTTTTGATAAGCTTTAAAATATCATAAATGAAATCCATTCAATGGAGCAAAGAACCTCTTTCCATTGTATTGTCCTCATTTTTTTTTTCAATCTCTCTCTCATTTTATTCTTATTATATTTCACACACAATTCTATTTAATAGCATAATAACATATAGATAAATTATTTAATGACCGATATTCTTGGACTCCAAAGAGTGATACTGTACCAAGGAATATTTTCGTAGTTTCACAATGAAGTCATTTACTTAGTCTCTTGAAGGAGCAAGTTTAATGTGGACCATGATGACCCACCCTCTTGCATAGCATTTTTGGCCATATTTGCCAACTCCATCACCTTCTTCCTTCCTTCTCTCCCTTTCTCTCCTTCCATTAGCTCCTTCACGGTCTTCCTCAACCCTTCCCATTTCACAAAACCTCGCACCGAGCCATTGCACGTCTCCACCCTTAACCCAACTTTAATCTCCTCTTCCACCATCCTTGCATTCAGATGCTGCTCTGCCATCATGGGCCATGCCAAGATTGGAACACCGGCACAAATGCTCTCCAACACCGAGTTCCATCCGCAATGACTCAAAAACCCTTCAACACTCTCATGCATCAGTATCTCCCTCTGATCTACCCACTCTCTCACCACGATTCCTCTATTTCCCACTCTTTCTTCAAACCCTTCTGGTAACCCCCACTCATTCTTTCTTATCACCCATAAGAAGTTCACCATGGATTCCTCTAACCCTTTACCTATCTCTTGGAGTTGCTCATTTGAAATCTCTGCCTGTGACCCAAAAGCCACATATAAGACAGAGCATTTCTCTTCTAACTTTTTGTCTAGCCATTGAATCCATCTTGGTTTCTTACCTACAAATTAAAGACAAACACTAAAAACATAAAAAAAAATAATACATAAAATGTTTACTTTTGATAATACATATAAAATACTACACCCCGTCTAAATACATAAAATAGCATGGGCACGCGCAATTAGGTACACAATATTTGCAAAATTTTAGGGCAAAAAATTCAAGCTCTGCTCACCTTAGATGAGGACATGCAGGCGACCCACATTTATTTAAAAAAAAAGCAGTTACAGAAAAAAATACACAACTACAAAAAAAAAAAAAAAGTAGTCACAACCCTAAACACATATCATTTGGATATTAATTGCACAATATCAATACTAAAAAAAATTCCTTAAAACCATTGATCCCAAATAATCTATTAAATGATGTATAAAAAGATTAGAAGTAGGAGAAAAAGGAAGTACATTAATTGATATGAGAAGAATTTTTAAGTTTACTTTTTTTAACAGTCAAAATGAGACGACAACTAAAAATTGTTTTTTTTAATTCTATCGTGGGCCACCCGCGGACCGCCCGCAAAAAAAAACGAATGGGATGGGCAGACATAATTTAAAAAATGGGCCTAAAATCTGTGCCATGACCGCAAAAAATTGCATGTGAGTGGACATGTGCCATAATTGTCAATACTAACGTAAAATGTTTACTTTTGGTAATGCATATAAGGTAATGCATATAAAATACTACTCCCTACTTATCTTGTTATAAGGCGTCTTTTTCGTAGTTTACTTCTCCTTTATATAAGTAGTTTTAAAATATCTAAGGATCATTAAAAAATTTATTTCAAATATGTCTCTCATAATTTCATTTTATCTCTCATGTTCCAATGAGTTTTCTTTAGGTAATAAAATGAACTTTTCAACTTCCTAGCTATGATTGGCTAAATGACGTATCGGTATTAAAGTAGGAAAGATGAATGAATAAAATTTAAATATGGACAAATTTGAAAAGTACACATTTTTTTTATGAAATTAAGAGTATTAATTATTTTCAATTGCTTTTTTTTAATACTATGTGTTAAGTAAATAAAAGTGACTTATAATAAGAGATTGAATGAGTACATAGTAGTGCTCGGGTCCTATGTATAAGACTCTTTTATTTAAAAAAAATTTGGTCATTTATAAGACTTTATTCCTATTTTCAATAACATTTAATTATTTCTTTCCAAAAACATTCATATTAAGTCAACACTTTATAGAATCTCAATAATAATTATAGGAGTAATTTTGAAAAAGTATATTAAATATTTACTTTTACATATTATTAACAACCTTGATGAACATAATGTTTTTCTTAAGGATCTTACAGGCCCGGCTCAAAGGGAGGGCCAGAGGGTCGACCGCCCTAGGCCCAAAAATTTTAGGGACCCAAATAAAAATTAATTTCTTTTTAGTATGTATATTAATGTTTTTTAATAAATTTCTATCAATCCCTTATTGCAACTTAACTAGTCATTGTATCTTAATTTTATTAGGGAAGTCTGGTATGCGGATCTCATTGTTGGTTGTTTTAATTTTTTAGGTAATAAAAATGAATTTACTAATGCCACTCTTCTCTATTGCCCAAATAACATAAAACTTACTTATATATTTTTTTTTAAAGTAAGCTCGTTTTGAAATTTTAAGTAATAGTGTTTCTAAAATATATATTCCCTTCATCCCAGTTTAACTCTTTAAGTGCCTTTTTAACATGAAATATTTGTTTTTATATAGAAAAACCAATACAACATTGATTATTCTTTTGACAATTTTATCCTCACCTAATTAAGAAGAGAGATAACAAGTAAAAAAATAAATTAAATATAATTATAAGAGAGATAAAGGACAAATTAGATAAATATATATATATTTTTTGGGTCGATACCAAGTGGTGTCTGGGCTTCACATTTTCTGTGGCCCAACTAATCCACCTCAAACCTGCGAACTGTGCGAGTCTTTGACTCAACGGTATGGATCCTCCACAGGAATTGTTGATTCACTGGGACTCAAGCCTTTGACCCTGAAGTGTCTAAGCGCCCAACTAGTTTCCACTAGGTCAATCCACTTGGGTAACAAATTAGGTAAATATATTCACTAAACATATAATTTTCTCATAATTATTTACTTTTTAACATTTGTTTATCTTGTGAATTGAACCTAGTGCATAGATTAGAAAAATTGATAATAATTGTATATAGTTATTATAGAATTATAATCTTATATAATATTTTTATTTTTATTTCGACTCTGTTTTAGCATTTTGTTCAACCTCTACCTCAAAAGCTTCTTTATTTTTAAATTTCTCTAATTATCAAATTAATTACTGTTGTAGGTTGTGTGAGTTTATATGTATTAATAGTATTTTGAAAAAAAATCCCTATTTAAAAAAATGATATTCAAACTTTGTTGTTAAATTTTTTTAGAGTAATATGTCAGATTAGTCCTTGACTTTGTCAACGTCGATCAAGTTAGTCCTTGACTTTATCGAAATAGCAATTTAGTCCCTGAGATAGAAGAACGTCGATCAAGTTAGTCCCTGCCGTCACTATTGCAGAGATGTATTTGCTTTAAAATGGGATAAAGATAGGGACGTATGTGAATTAAAATGAAATCTCAGGGACTAAATTGCAATTTCGATAAAGTCAGGGACTAACTTGACCGATGCTTACAAAGTTAGGGACTAATCTGACATATTACTCAATTTTTTTTAGTTACAAGTATTTCACTAAATTAGGGGGTCCCAATTTTTTTTCTCTTCCGGACCTAATCAATATGATTATAAACAAGAGAAACTTATTTCCTTTCTTAATTACCGCTTAATCCCGCTTTTTACTACAACGTGGGTTTAGTTTCCTTATTTAGCTTCTCTTAATGCTGTTTATTAATAATAATAGTTAATTAATAATTAATAATAATAATAACGTGTTTGTTGGTTTTTAATGTATTGGCCGTTGATTTTATAATAGAAGATCTGGACCGTGCGTTTTGTTATCTCACTTTGTGTAACACCCACGGAATTTATCCTCGAAAATTATAAGTGTTGTAGGACTAAAATAGAATATAATTCATGTTTTATATATTAGTATGAATTCTTATATTAGGAAAATTGAAATAAAATATTTATAGCATTAGACTCAAAACCAACCGTTGGATTTGAAGATAAGTATGTTAGGAAGCTTATCTCCAAATTTGAGCAAGATCCAACGGTTAACGAAAAAGTTATGACCGTTTGAATGCGAAAGGTGCTGTCTTTATGAGCCATGCATATCTATATGCAGAAGTGCATATCGATGCTGGACATCGATATCCAGAAGTGGATATCGATATCCACGAGTCTGCCAGTTCAGAAGTAAGTCGGTTTAACGCGAGTGGCTGTGAATTAATCACGTTTTTCACCCCCAATTACCCCAAGTATCTCTGAGAGATTTCTTAGGCTTGATAAGGACCCTTAAGGTCGGTTGATTTGCATATAGGAAGGGAGAATACACATCAAACAACCAAGAACATCACCCAACCTCTGAAAAATCGTGTTTTCTGGTATGACCTTGTGCTGCTTCGTTTTCTATGTTCTGAGCATCAAAACCTATCAAACTATATACCAAATCGAAGCTCTCTTAACCCTCTACAAATTGGTACCTAGTTTGTTCGTTTTGGTAGCCTGTGGAAGGAGTAGTGATCCTGTGAAGTTGGCTGTCCAAGTCTGAAAGTTGGATTTCAGATTCAAGAACCCAACTTCCTTTGATCTTTATGGTAAGCTTAAGTGTTTTTGGAGCTTCAAACTTGTTCTATGTTCAAGCTTTCATATCCTAATTTTGATTCCAACCACTGATTATCATTTATTTTGCCTTGTTGTGGGTATCAACACTGTTTTGGTGGTGTTGTTCAACTGAAAACAGAGCTGTTGTGTTGAAACCAGAAAAGTTGGGATCTTTCTCAACAAAACCAATCTTTTCAATCAAAGCAAGTCTGAATCATTCCAAATAGGTAAGGGAGAAGTTAACCGGGTGCTAGAATAATAATCGGATGGCTAGAGATATAGGAGTTCTCATGAACTCAAGGGCAAAACTAGGGAAAGTTGAGAACTTGCTATAGGAAAATGACTTGGAGGTCATTCTAGCATAATTTCTGAATTTGAACAAAGTATATATGATGATTAATGGCTGAACAAATGCATAAACTTGACTGTAAGGAAAGGAAAATGAAAATCATAGGTTAGGTTGTGATTTTTCATGGTTTATGCATAATACTTGAATCCTCTATGAAGTTGATGCTATGATTGTTGAATTTATGCATGAACAGGTGTATTTGTACTTGATATTGATTTGTGATGGGTTGAGAATGGTTAAAGTAAATTATATTGAGATTTGGTATTTCAAAACTCAAATCAGTATGCAGGAAAACAGGGTGGATATCGATATCCAGTATGAGGATATCGATTGTGCATATCGATATGCACAAGAGGATATCGATATCCATACCCCAATTTTACTAGTAAAACCTGAATTTTTATATCCTATTTGATTGGAGGCCTTTTTGATTAAATGGAATAACTTTAAAAGCTGGAAATACCAAACCTTAATGTACTTAACTTCAACCTATTAATGTTGGAAATTGTGGATGATATTTGGTGAATAAATGTACACTTACACGATGACTTTGATGATGAATGATTATATATGTGAATGCATAATCTTATGAGTTACTTTGAGAATGAATGATTATGAAATGAATTCATAATGAAAAGTGGAACTAAACTCATTTGCATTCGCACAAGGAGTTGTGGATGGTAAGATAGGATATCAGGAAAGTCGCGTCCACTCTAGGGATTAGAATTTCCTAGAACTGGTGCGAGAATGTGCGGAGGTTAGGTTCGACGGTGACTCGTCAGTAACCATTGGGAATTATTATGGGTAAAACGGTCCTATGGTGAGGGGGTTCAGCTGGTTTTTCTTGGGATAGTTTTGCTTAACCATAATATATTCTATCAGCCTCCAGGGACATATCGTGACTGCGGAGGACGACCTTTGGCAATGATCTCACCCTAGTGAAAGGGTACACATAGATGAGTTGTGTGATCTGTCGTGGAGAAAGGCGTTTACTCCCTGTTGCTTTCCTTGATTAGAGAGAATATGCTGAATCCATTAGAATTGAATTCAGTCGACGAGAGAATTCATTAGAATTGAATTCAATCGACGAGAATGATACTGGATCCAGATGGGAAAGACGAGATGAGAATTCATGCATCATGCCACTTAATAACAAGATAATTATGTGATAAATTGGGTGTGCCATGAAGTATGCATTTTACTTGAATTGCTGGATTACTTGTGACTGTTATTTCTAGTATTGATAGATTATTATTTGATTATGCGCTTCGGCTATGACTTACTCCCCCCTAGCCTTTGATGGTAGGTACAAGTAGCCGATGAAGTTAATCCACCGGGCAAACCAGAGACTCAAGCTGAGAAAGGGAGAAGGGCATTTATGTATTTGATCCATCGTAACACCGAGCCGATTTACTCTAAAAAGAAAAATTTTATCCGCTAATCTTGAATAAAGGGAACTTTTACTTTTCCACTGCACCAATTTCTGAATAAATTATTTTATTCCCTTTATTAAAAGATGAGGGTGTTACATTATGGTATCAGAGCAGTTCCTTCCTTTTCGGCCTGAGAGTATGGTTTCATCACCTTTGTTGTCAGTCTCTGACACGTTATCATTGAGTTAGTTAGAGATCATTTGAAGTGTTAGAATCTGGTTTGATTTTAGGAATCATCTAAATCAAACGTATTGAGTATTGGGTTAGACTTTGATCCAGTCAGGTCAAAGTAAAACTCAACTACCTTTGTTATGATCAGAGGAAAGGAAGTTAGTTAAGTCTAGAGAAAATGACAACCAACGGGCTAGGGCAAATGAATGCCACCCCAACGGAAATGGAAAATCTCTAGAACTTAATTAACCGAGTGGAATCTGATGATGACTGATAATCTTTATCTTTAGGTTCATATAATCTAAAGATATCTTTTATAATCCTCCTTGCGGTGGATTATAAACTTCAATCGGATTGATATGGTCTCTCTACCAATGACATGTGATGATTAGGACTGGCCACCCTAATAGTTACAGCCCTTGGAAAAGATGATCGTGGATATCCGAAACTTCTCTCTAAGTGATAATATACAATGGAAACATCTATTCTTCGATCTCTTTTAGTAGCATAACCCCTGATTGTTTATCTATGCTAAAGTAGACCTTAAGCAATCATATCTTTGATCTATCATAAGAAGCTGAGGAGGAGCTGTAAGTAGGCCAATGACTCGAGCTAGAGTGTACACTGTGTCTGGTGCAGAAGTTGATCAATCTGAAGACTTAGTGCAAGGTAGCTATTCTTTGAACGGTATGCCTTGCAAGATCTTGTTTGATTCTGGTGCAACAAATTCATTCATTTCATATGAGTGTGTTAATCGATTGAAGTTAGTGGTGTCGGAGATGCCTTTTGTTCTAAAGGTATCAACCCCAACAAACTCTCCTGTTCTTTCTTCAAGAGTTTGTCGGAATTGCCAAATCACGGTATTAGACCGGACGACCCCAGTTGATTTGATTTGTTTGCCTCTATTGCAATTGGATGGGATACTGGGAATGGATTAGATGTCCACTAACCATGTAACTATCGATTGCCATAGAAAGTCCCTGATCCTTCTAACCCCAGAATCTTTCTCAAGCCAACCAGAAGGGTATTTGTGTTTGCTTTCTGCTGTTGTTGAGAAGGAAGCCAGAATAGAGGAAATTCCGGTAGTTTGCGAGTTTCCAAAAGTGTTTCCTGAAGAAGTGCCTGGATTGCCGCCGAAGCAAGAAGTGGAGTTTGGCATCGAATTGGTCCCTGGAGCGGGTCCTATTTCGATTGCTCCGTATCGAATGGCTCCGTTGGAATTGGCAGAGTTGAAAAAGCAAATAGAAGATTTGATGGAGAAGCAGTTCATAAGACCGAGTGTCTCACCATGGGGTGCACCTGTTCTTTTTGTCAAGAAGAAGGATGGGAGCATGAGAATGTGTGTAGACTACACTACTAGAAAATAAGGTTTTGAAATCGGGGTTTTAAAATCGGTCGTTGTAAAGCCGATTTAAAAAAAAACGCGGTGGCAATTTTGTAAATAAAATCTAACTTTTGAAATCGGTCGTTAAACAACCGATTTCGTAAGTATTTTTTCTTTTTTTTAAATTTTAAATTTTTAATCTTTTGAAATCGGTCAAAATGACTGATTTCGTAAGTATTTTTTCTTTTTTTAATTTTTAATGTTTAATCTTTTGAAATCAGTCAAAATGACCGATTTCGTAAGTATTTTTTTATTTTTTTATATTTTTAATTTTTTATCTTTTAAAATCGGTCAAAACGGCCGATTTCGTAAGTATTTTTTTCTTTTGTTAATTTTTTAATTTTTTATCTTTTAAAATCGGTCAAAACGACCGATTTCGTAAATATTTTTTCTTTTTTTTTAAATTTTTAAATTTTTTATCTTTTAAAATCAGTCAAAACGACCGATTTCCTAAGTATTTTTTCTTTTTTTTTAAATTTTAAATTTTTTATCTTTTAAAATCGGTCAAAACGACCGATTTCGTAAGTATTTTTCTTTTTTTTTAAAATTTTAAATTTTTTATCTTTTAAAATCGGTCAAAACGACCGATTTCGTAAGTATTTTTTCTTTTTTTTTAAATTTTTAATTTTTTTATCTTTTAAAATCAGTCAAAACGACCGATTTCGTAAGTATTTTTGAAATCGGTCACTGTTGACCGAGTTAGAATGTAGAAATGCGGTGGCATTTTTGTAAATAACCGGTCACTCCAGGAAACCCTAATTATTTCCATTTATTCCTACTGTGCGGCGCCCCATCTCCAATAATTCTCATTCTTCTTCTTCTTTCATTTTCGAACTCATCTCTCTTTCTCTCTCACCATCTCCGTTCTCTCTCGTCTCTCGCCTGCGCCGTCCCTCGCTCTCTCGCCTGGCGTCGTCCCTCGCTCTCTCGCCTGGCGCCGTCAACAACGAAGCCGCCTTCACCGAGGTGGAAAGATCGTGATCCGAATCGGGAGGAGGAGGAGGAGCTACGCCGCCACAGATCCAAGGCCAACTACCTTGGTCACGTCCTCCTCGCCGGTCGCCGCCATGAAGAGGCAAGGCAATGCAAGCTTTCAATTATATGTTTTGATGAAGACAACAAGATATAGATTACCTACAACAACAAAGATTCAAGGACTATTCTATCATTTCATTCTTATATATATATATTGTAATTGTTTTAATTTTGTTTTATATGAAAGTGGGTGGTAGATTAGTTTAGTAATCTCAATTGGAATTTAAAGATTGATTATGTTTACAAATTGAGATTGCTATGATAGAGAAAAATAGCTCAAGACTTTTCCAAATTAATTAGGTGAAAAATGGAATTTAATTGAAAAAGTTTTTATCAGTTTTTTAGCAGTGTTTACTCGACTAAGTACTCGAGTAATCGAGTAGTACTCGATTAAGGGACTCGTCTACTCGAGTAAAGTCTGTTAAAACTGAACTTTAAAAAGATTTCATTTACATCTTTTCAAAGGTTACGAACTCTAAATTTTGAAAAGCATTTTTCTCATATTTTCACAACATTCTTGAGCAAATAATCTTTCCAAAAACATCTCTCTATCAATGTTCATGTGAATCTTAATTTGAGAACATTATTCATTCTTTTCATTCTCATATTGAAGATTCATAGTTTTTTTTTTTTGCATTCTATTGTGGTTGAATCATCTAGTAATAACAAGGTTACTTCTCTCAAGATTCAACAAAGTGAAGTTTTCTTTGAAGACTTTGAAGAAAAGGGTTGGAGCAAGACTCTTAGCAATTTGATCAAAGTTGCTCGAAGCTCAAAAGGATTGATCGTGATTCAATCAAAGTAGAAGGAACAAATTGAATTATTGGACAAGAATTGGGTAGAGTTAATTGGTTTGGTACATCAATTAACAAGGGTTAGGATCAAGAGAGAGGAGAGGATCTTAACACATTCTTGTAATCTAATTCTTTTGTTCATAGTGTAGCAAATCACCCAAATCAGAGAGGGTGGACTGGATGTAGCTCATATTTAGATGAGTGAACCAGGCTAAAATCATGTGTTCTTTATTTTGAGCTTTTACGTATTCTTTCGTTCTTAAAATCAACAAAAACTTAAAATCAATTGTGAATAGGATTTGTGAATTTCAATTACGTATTCTTTATTAATTCATTAATTGATGGGTAATTGATTTTCTGTATATTCTTATTTTGATTCATTGATTTTTTGGTTTAGATTTGATTAGAATTGATTTCTGAATTTTCTGTGTTTTTCAGTGTTTAATCGAGTAGTACTCGATTAAGGTTTTTCAAATTTTCAGGTCTACTCGAGTAGCCTGCAATTTACTCGAGTAGATTAGTTAAATCTGACTACTTTTGATCTGTTTTGATTACTTTCGAAAAAACCGGGTATCGTAGCTTGATTCTTCTATTCACCCCCCCTCTAGAAGGCATTTTACCCGCATGTTGGTTTCCAACAAGTGGTATCAGAGCTCGGTCGAATAAACCGAGTTTAAAAACTTTTTCGAAAAGATCCATTGGAAACCATGGGTTCTCAAAATCCTTTTGGAGGAGAAGGTGCTGCTATAAATCGTCCCCCACTATTTGGAGGTGAGGGATATGCTTACTGGAAAGTAAGGATGAAAATTTTCATTCAAGCTATCGATAACGAGATTTGGAAAACTGTTGAGAAAGGTCCTCACATTCCCTATACTCTAGTTGAGGATGTTCAAATGTTAACCCCCGAGGACAAGTGGACCGAAGATGATAAGAAAAAGATCCAATTAGATCACAAGGCTAAGAATATCATTACGTCCGCTTTGTCCTATGATGAGTTCTTTAGGGTATCCCAATGCTCTAGTGCAAAGGAAATGTGGGACACTTTACAAGTGACTCACGAGGGAACTAGTGAAGTTAGGAGAGCTAGGTTGAATGTCTTGATGCGTGAATATGAGTTATTTCAAATGTTGTCTAATGAAAGTATTAATGATTTGCAAAAGAGATTTACTCATATTATTAATCACTTGCTTGCTCTTGGTATGGCCTTCTTACCGGGAGAACTTACTAACAAAGTTTTGAGGTGTTTGGACAGAAATTGGCAACCCAAGGTCACGGCAATTATTGAATCAAAGAACTTGGATACCATGGATCTTGCTACTTTGTTTGGTAAGTTACAAGAGCATGAGATGGAGCTAGGACGCTTAACTTCAAATGAGGAATTCGACAAGAAGAAGAAGAGTATCGCATTAAAGGCTTCATCATCAAAAAGTATTGATACTACTAATGATTCTTCCTTGGATGATGACACGGATTCCGATTTAGATGATGAGTCACTTGCATTCATTGTGAAGAAATTCAGAAAATTCTTCAAAAAGAAAGGAAACACAAGAAGGTTCAATTCAAGGGATAGTAAGGAAAATCCACAAAGGTCAAAAACCCCGAGAGACAAGATAATTTGTCATACATGTGGGAAAGCGGGTCACATCAAGTATCATTGTCCTCAAAAGCCTAAAAAGTCCGATGGTGATAAGAAGAGGTCCAACAATCACAAGGCTAAGAAAGCCTACATTGTTTGGGACGAACCCGAAGATGATACTACTTCTAGCACTTCGGAGGAAGAAGAATCGGCAAATTTGTGTCTAATGGCTAAGGATGACATTGAAGCTTCCACAAGCGACACGTCTCTTGAGCTTTCAAGCTCAAAGGAGGTACATCCTAAAACTAACTCTGATGTAGATTCGGATAATGAATCTTGCTCTTCCCCTTCATATGATGCTCTTTATAACGCCTATATTGATATGCATGCCGAACTTAAAAAATTAGCTAAAATCAATATTGAGGCTAAGAAAGCAATTTTGAAGTACAATGAAAAGATTTTGGAAATGCAAAAACATATAGATGAGCTTGTACTTCAAAATGAGACTTTGGAACTTATATACTCTAATGCATCATGTGATCATTGTGTTTCAAATGTTGTGAATTCCGATTGTAAGAGGTGCAAGACTTATGAAATTGAATTACATGATTTGAAAGAAAAACTTGCTACCTTTTCAAAAGGAAAAAGAGATTTAAATGATTTGCTCTCTAGTCAACGAGACAATGCAAATAGAACAGGTTTGGGATACATCAAACCAAAGAAGAAGTCATATAGAAAAGTTGGAAATTTTTCAAAGGTGAATTTTTCTAGAAAACCAACATGTTTCTATTGTGGCATCTTTGGTCATGTTTCAAAATTTTGTAATATTAAAAATTATGGTGTTCCCAATAAGGAATTTATTTGGATTGTTAAGGGACAAAAACCAGAAACTAACCCACAAGGACCCAAAATTGTTTGGGTACCTAAGTCTTCCAATTAACTTGTTTTTGTAGGTGTGCCTTAGAACGAGAGATGATCGTTGGTATTTGGACAGCGGTTGTTCAAGGCACATGACGGAAGACAAGAGACACTTCATCGAGCTTACACCAAGAGATAAAGGTCATGTTACATATGGTGATAACAATCGTGGAAGAATACTTGGTATAGGTAAAATCGGAAACTCTTCCAATGTTATAATTGACAATGTGTTGTATGTTGAAGGTTTAGAGCATAATCTTCTTAGCATTAGTCAATTGTGTGATATTGGTAATAGTGTAAGTTTTACCTCTAACCATTGCATTATTAGAAGTGAGTGTGATCAAACCATTAAGTTTGTTGGGAATCGGATGAATAACACTTACTTGATTGACTTGAATGATATTACATCTTTGTTTTCAAAATGTTTTCTAAATAAAGATAATGATGTTTGGCTATGGCATAGAAGAGTAGCTCATGTCCACTTGGGTCAATTAAACAAAGTTTTATCCAAGGACTTAGTAATTGGCCTTCCGAAGCTCAATTTTAAAATAGATGGAGTTTGCACCCCTTGTAAGAAATGTAAACAAACTAAAACAACTTTTCCTTCTAAAAAGGAGAGTTCCTCTACAAGGGTGTTAGAACTCTTACATATGGATTTATTTGGTCCTTCACAAACAATGAGTTTTGGAGGTAATTACTATGGACTTGTAATTGTGGATGACTACTCACGTTTTACATGGACTTTCTTTTTGCCATCAAAAGATCAAACTTTTTCTCGTTTCAAAACTTTTGCCAAACAAATTCAAAACAAAGTCAATCATAGTATAGTTGCTATTCGTACCGATCATGGTGGAGAATTTGAGAATCATGCATTTGATAGATTTTGTGAAAAATTTGGTGTTGAACATCAATTTTCTGCTCCTAGAACTCCTCAACAAAATGGAGTTGTTGAGCGGAAGAATAGAGTCTTAGTAGAATTAGCTAGGACTATGTTGAGCGATAGTAAAGTTCCAAAATATTTTTTGGGCCGATGCGGTGAGCACCGCTTGTCATGTGCTAAATAGGATTATGATTAGGCCCTCTCTTAAGAAAACCCCCTATGAGCTTTTTAAAGGCCGAAAACCTAATATATCCTATTTTCATGTTTTTGGATGTAAATGTTTTATTTTAAATAATGGAAAACATGTTTTGGGTAAATTTGATCCAAAAGCGGATGATGGGATATTTCTAGGTTATTCGACTCATAGTAAAGCATTTAGGGTATTTAATAAGCGAACTTTAACTATTGAGGAATCTATAAATGTGGTATTTGATGAATCTCCGGAAGGAGAGAAGGGTACTTTTGATATTTCAGGTATTGACATTTATGAAGAAGTGCCACGTGATGAAAATGAGAAAGAAAAGGAGGTGAACATTCAAAATCATGGAGATGAACATGAACAAGTACATGAAGGTCTACCTTTGGCATGGAAAACTAACCGAAATCATCCTTTGACAAATGTGATAGGTGATGTAGCTAAGGGAGTGGTAACCCGAAGCTCTTCACGTAATTTTTGTCATTTTGTGGCTTTTGTATCTCAAATAGAACCCAAAAATATAAATGAGGCCATCCAAGACGAAAATTGGGTCATGGCCATGCAAGAGGAGCTCAATCAATTTGAAAGGAATAGGGTTTGGGAACTTGTCCCTAGACCCGACGATAGGCCCATTATAGGAACTAGATGGGTTTATCGCAATAAGTTAGATGAGATGGGTTTTATTGTGAGAAATAAAGCTAGGTTAGTTGCTCAAGGATATAGTCAAGAGGAAGGAATAGATTATGATGAGACTTATGCGCCCGTAGCCCGTTTAGAAGCTATTAGATTATTATTGGCATATGCATCTATCATGAATTTTAAACTTTATCAAATGGATGTCAAAAGTGCTTTTTTAAATGGTTTTATTCAAGAGGAGGTGTATGTATCTCAACCGCCGGGTTTTGAAAATCATGAATTTCCTAATTATGTTTTCAAACTTAAAAAGGCTCTTTATGGTCTTAAGCAAGCTCCTAGAGCTTGGTATGATCGATTGAGTACATTTTTAATAAATCAAGGATTTAAAAGAGGCGCGGTTGATAATACTCTTTTCATTGAAAAATCTGAAAATGACATTCTACTTGTTCAAATTTATGTAGATGACATAATATTTGGTGCTACTAATGACTTTCTTTGCAAGAAGTTTGCTACTCTTATGCAGAGCGAATTTGAGATGTCAATGATGGGCGAGTTGACGTTCTTCCTTGGTCTTCAAATTAAGCAAATGGATGCCGGAATCTATATCCATCAAACGAAGTATTGCAAGGAGCTTTTGAAACGTTTTGGGATGGATTCATGTAAGCACGCCTCAACACCGATGAGCAACACATGTCATATGGACAAAGATGAAAGCGGCAAACCTATAGAGGTAACCAAGTATAGAGGCATGATAGGTAGTCTTTTATACTTGACTGCATCGCGTCCTGACATTATGTTTAGCGTATGTATGTGTGCGCGTTATCAAGCTAATCCTAAGGAATCGCATCTAACTTCGGTTAAACGGATCATGAAATATTTAAAGGGAACTATCAATACCGGACTATTTTATCCACGTGATGCTTTTATAAATTTAGTAGGATATTCGGATTCCGATTTCGCCGGTTGCAAAGTAGATAGAAAGAGTACAAGCGGTACTTGCCACTTGATCGGTAACTCGCTTGTCTCTTGGTTTTCTAAGAAACAAAATTGTGTAGCTTTGTCGACAGCGGAGGCCGAATATATAGCGGCGGGTAGTTGTTGTGCCCAAGTTTTATGGATGAAACAACAATTGCTTGATTTTGGTGTTAATTTATCTAAAGTACCTATTCGTTGTGATAACACTTCCGCTATCAACCTAACTAAAAATCCGGTACTTCATTCTAGAACAAAACATATAGAAATAAGGCATCATTTTATTCGCGATCATATTCAAAAAGGTGATTGTGTTATTGAATTTGTTTCAACTTCGGATCAATTAGCCGATATATTTACAAAACCTCTACCTAGAGATTCTTTTTATCGTATTAGAAGGGAACTAGGCATTTTGGATGAACAAACTATTGGCTAGTTGCATTTGATATTTTTTTTAACCAATTTCACAATCCTTGCCTATTTCTAAATGCTTTGTTTTTAGAGTTGTTTTTGGTCTTGTAAATTAGAACTCATGATTCGATTAACTTTAGTTATGTGTAATTTCTTTGGTGTTTATGTTGATAATTAGTAGGTGTTGTGCTTGGTTGCTTCTTTGTTTAATTGACTATGTGCAAAATGTGTTTGTGTCATAATTAGAATGTGCATATGGTTTGTGCCTTTGTTTTTCATGATTTGTGCTTCAAAACTGCTTAAAAATTGCATTTTATCAGACTTTAATCGATTAAGCTGTGCTTTAATCGAGTATGCAAAATAAAACTTTCTGGAATACTCGATTAAATTGCAGGTTACTCGATTAAGTGTCAATTTTACACTGTTTTACTCGATTAAACGATTACGTACTCGAGTAGATCGTGCTAAAACTGACAGATATTAAACATTTTTTTTTGCTCATTTTGTTCTTTCTTCTCACTAAAAATACGCTTTTCTCTACCTATTTCACACGGTTTCTTCATCTTTTCATCATTTTTCACTTGATTTCATTCAAATTTCTTCTTCTTTCTGACTCATTCACTCATATTACTTCATTTGCATCATCAATTTCACTCATTTTTGCCCCATTTTACAAAACCCCCAATTTCTCAAAACCCTAAGAGCATCCATAATGGCCCCTCCATCCTCTTCTACCGGTAAACGCAAGAACCAAAGGGTCAATCTTGATTTGGACTCCTATTTTTACTCCAAAGAACAACGGAAACAGCGGGAAGCCGGGTTTCTCAAGCGAGGTTTTGGTCATGTGCGTTTTATGAATATGAAATGGCTCTTAAATCAAAGGTTTGACTGTTCTTCTCTGTTTGTAGAACAAGGTTTAACGAAATTTCTAGGTTTTCATTGTGATTATTATCCTAGACTTGTTCGGAAGTTTTATGCCAACCTTAAGTTTGATGATGGGTTTTATAAATCTGTGGTTAAGGGCAAGCTGCTGAAATTTACACCCACTGTGATGAATGAATTATTTGGTTTATCTACTGAAGGTACATTTTTCAATGATCCACAAAGTGAAATTCTAAATGAATGTGATGTTGCAATAGTTTTTGGAAACACTGTTAGAGAAGGATATAAATGGGATAGTGGTACTAAGCATGCAGGTTATATGACTCCGGATAATAGGCTTATACTCTATGTTATTTCTTATATTTTGATGCCTAAGTCAAGTCACAATTATGCACAAGCTACCAATGATGAGGTTCGGTTGCTTTATGCTTTGAAGGAGCATATTCCTGTTAATTGGTCAAAAGTTATTCTTGATCGAATGATCATTGCTGCTGGTTCTGTTGGTAATGCATTTTTACCGTATCCGATGATTGTTTCCAAGCTTTTGTTACATTTTGGTGTTGAAATTGAGGACGAAGAAGAAGAGGTTTCTCTCACTGATCGTGAATGCATTGACTCTACGCTATTGCATGGAATTGGTATGGATGAATATCCAACTTCTCGACATTGGATGTGGAAAAATGATATTGCGAGATTAAAGAAAGAAAAAGAATTAGAGGAGGAGATGGCAAGGCAAGTAGGTGCTGGTTCATCTAATCCGCCCCCTGAGACACCATTCAATGTTGAAGATTTTATGAATGATGGTGGTAATGAGCAATCTCAACCGCCTCCCTATCATGGATTTGATTTTCAGGAGCTCAGAGATTTTCTTTCTGCTGAGATAGGAGGACATTTTGCTCAGGTGGAGCAGCGTCAGTATGCTATCGAAGAGCGACAGAGTGCTATGATCCGTGATGGTTTTGCACATCTTGCCACGCGCCAGCAGGCGATGGAGGATCGTTTTTTTGGTGCTCTTGGGCGCATGTTTCCACACTCACCACCACCACCTCAGTGATAATGCATTGCTTCTTATGTTTTTCTGCATTCTGGATTGTTGTTATCTTAGTGTTATGTTTCATTTATGTTTCTGTTTCTGGATTTGGGTTATGTTTTTTTTTGGTTTCTGGTGTATTTGGTTATTATGTATTCTCACCTTTGGCCGGTTAATTTTTTAACTTTTGCTTAATGCCAAAAGGGGGAGAAAGGTTGGATTATTGTTTTTTGTAGGTAAAGACACTTTTCCTAAGTGTGCATACATTTAGGGGGAGTATGAAGATGATTTGGTTAATGTTTGTCATTCATCAAAAAGGGGGAGATTGAAGAGGCAAGGCAATGCAAGCTTTCAATTATATGTTTTGATGAAGACAACAAGATATAGATTACCTACAACAACAAAGATTCAAGGACTATTCTATCATTCCATTCTTATATATATATTGTAATTGTTTTAATTTTGTTTTATATGAAAGTGGGTGGTAGATTAGTTTAGTAATCTCAATTGGAATTTAAAGATTGATTATGTTTACAAATTGAGATTGCTTTGATAGAGAAAAATAGCTCAAGACTTTTCCAAATTAATTAGGTGAAAAATGGAATTTAATTGAAAAAGTTTTTATCAGTTTTTTAGCAGTGTTTACTCGATTAAGTACTCGAGTAATCGAGTAGTACTCGATTAAGGGACTCGTCTACTCGAGTAAAGTCTGTTAAAACTGAACTTTAAAAAGATTTCATTTACATCTTTTCAAAGGTTACGAACTCTAAATTTTGAAAAGCATTTTTCTCATATTTTCACAACATTCTTGAGCAAATAATCTTTCCAAAAACATCTCTCTATCAATGTTCATGTGAATCTTAATTTGAGAACATTATTCATTCTTTTCATTCTCATATTGAAGATTCATAGTTTTTTTTTTTGCATTCTATTGTGGTTGAATCATCTAGTAATAACAAGGTTACTTCTCTCAAGATTCAACAAAGTGAAGTTTTCTTTGAAGACTTTGAAGAAAAGGGTTGGAGCAAGACTCTTAGCAATTTGATCAAAGTTGCTCGAAGCTCAAAAGGATTGATCGTGATTCAATCAAAGTAGAAGGAACAAATTGAATTATTGGACAAGAATTGGGTAGAGTTAATTGGTTTGGTACATCAATTAACAAGGGTTAGGATCAAGAGAGAGGAGAGGATCTTAACACATTCTTGTAATCTAATTCTTTTGTTCATAGTGTAGCAAATCACCCAAATCAGAGAGGGTGGACTGGATGTAGCTCATATTTAGATGAGTGAACCAGGCTAAAATCATGTGTTCTTTATTTTGAGCTTTTACGTATTCTTTCGTTCTTAAAATCAACAAAAACTTAAAATCAATTGTGAATAGGATTTGTGAATTTCAATTACGTATTCTTTATTAATTCATTAATTGATGGGTAATTGATTTTCTGTATATTCTTATTTTGATTCATTGATTTTTTGGTTTAGATTTGATTAGAATTGATTTCTGAATTTTCTGTGTTTTTCAGTGTTTAATCGAGTAGTACTCGATTAAGGTTTTTCAAATTTTCAGGTCTACTCGAGTAGCCTGCAATTTACTCGAGTAGATTAGTTAAATCTGACTACTTTTGATCTGTTTTGATTACTTTCGAAAAAACCGGGTATCGTAGCTTGATTCTTCTATTCACCCCCCCTCTAGAAGGCATTTTACCCGCTTGTTGGTTTCCAACACGCCACAGATCCAGAGATCAACCACCTTGGCCACACCCTCCTCACCGCCACAGATCCAAGTCCAAAGCGAAGAAGAAGTGGGTCATCACCTCCACAGATCCACTTCTCAGTTATGAGTTACTTATATTTCTCTGTAATGATTCTTGCTTCTGGACTCTGATTCTTAATGATTTTTTTTCCACTTATTTTTTTGTTTCAAAATAATTAAATACTAGATTGATGATTTATCAGATATGATGATAAAAAAAACCAGTTGAATATAATGGGTTGTTAAAAAAAAAAGAAGAATCAATTGAATATAATGGGTTTGTTAAAAAAAAAGAAGAATCGGTTGAATATAATGGGTTGTTCGAAAAAAAAAATCAGTTGAATATAATGGGTTTGTTCGAAAAAAAAAAGAAGAATCAAAATCGGTCGTTTTGAGTTTTGATCGATTTCAATGTTCCCACTTTCAAAATCGGTCGTTTGACCGATTTTAAAAGTTTGACTTTTAAAATCATCGTTTTCAACATCATCACAACGGCCGATTTTAAAAGTCCAAAACAACCGATTTTAAAAGTCTTTTTTCCAGTAGTGCTATCGGCAACTAAATAAGGTGACAGTGAAGAATAAGTACCCTCTCCCCAGAATTGATGATTTGATGGACCAAGTTCGTGGAGCAGCGGTATTTTCAAAGATTGATCTGAGGTCCGGATACCATCAGATCCGCATCAAGGAAGAAGATATTCCAAAGACTGCATTTTGGTACTGTTATGGACACTACGAGTATGTAGTAATGCCTTTCGGACTGACCAATGCTCTGGCCATATTCATGGATTATATGAATAGAATCTTCCGGCCTTATCTAGATTCTTTTGTAGTAGTTTTTATTGATGATATTCTGATCTACTCGAAGAATCCAGAGGAGCATGCCACTCACCTTAGGATTGTGTTAGAAATCCTTAAGGCGAAGAAGTTATATGCAAAGTTATCCAAGTGCGAGTTTTGGTTGAAGGAGGTGAACTTCCTTGGGCATATAATTTCTAAAGAAGGCATTGCAGTCGATCCGGCGAAAATTAAAGTTGTGCTTGACTGGGAAAGGCCCAAGAGAGTCACAGAGATTCGAAGTTTTCTGGGATTAGCCGGATATTGCAGGAGATTCATTGAAGGATTCTCCAAGATTGCTCTTCCTCTAACACGGTTGACACGGAAGGAGCAACCGTTTGTCTGGGATGAAAGGTGTGAAACAAGCTTTCAGGAGTTGAAAGGTAGATTAACATCATCTCCGGTGTTAATTTTACCTGATCTGCAAAAAGATTTTGAAGTATTTTGTGATGCTTCGAAACAATGGTTGGGTTGTGTTTTGATGCAGGAAGGAAAAGTGGTAGCTTATGCATCAAGGCAGTTAAAGGTTCATGAAGAGAACTACCCAACGCATGATTTGGAACTCGCTGCAATAGTGTTTGCATTGAAGATATGGAGGCACTATTTGTATGGAGTTACGTTTCGAGTATTCAGTGATCATAAGAGTTTGAAGTATCTCTTTGATCAGAAGGAACTGAATATGAGGCAACGTCGCTGGATGGAGTTCATCAAAGATTATGACTTTGAGCTACACTATCACCCTGGAAAGGCCAATGTGGTAGCAGATGCTCTCAGTCGAAAAGCTTTGCATGTCAGTGCATTGATGGTGAAAGAAGCTAAATTGATTGAGAAGTTTCGTGATCTGAACTTAGCAATGCAATTTGACAAGGAAAGTATTAAATTGGGAATGCTGCGGATTTCCAATGAATTTCTTAAGGAGATTCGGGAATTACAACAAGAAGATGTTCTGGTGGCCTGGTTTAAAGACAGATGTAGCAGCTTATGTGTCATCTTGCCTAGTTTGTCAAAAGGCAAAGATTGAACACAATAGGCCTGGAGGAGAATTACAACCATTGAAAGTCCCTAAATGGAAATGGGACAGTATAGCCATGGACTTTGTATCAGGTTTTCCAAGGACACAAGGTGGCTATGAGGCTGTGTGGGTCATTGTGGACCGATTGACGAAGTCGGCCCATTTCATTCCAATCAATATGCGATATTCATTGGGAAAGCTCACACAACTGTACATCAAAGAGATTGTAAAATTTCATGGAGTCCCATCTAGCATCATTTCAAACCGTGATCCGAGGTTTATTTTCAGACTTTGGCAGAGTCTACAGCATGCATTGGGGACAATATTGAGGCAGAGTTCTGCATATCATCCTCAAACGGATGGACAGTCAGAGAGGATAACTCAATCGCTTGAAGATTTGTTACGAGCCTGTGCATTGGAATACCAAGAGAGTTGGAATGAGTTGTTGCCTTTGGTGGAATTCACCTACAACAATAGTTATCAAGCGAGTATTGGTATGGCCCCATTCGAAGCTCTCTATGGTCGAAAGTGTAGAACCCCACTGTGCTGGTTCCAAGTGGGGGAGAATACACTCATTGGTCCTGATATAGTGCAAGATACATCGGAGAAGATCAAGATGATTCAAGAGAAAATGAAGACTGCTCAGAGTCGACAGAAGAGTTATACCGATCGTAGAAGATCAAAGTTGGAATTTGAAGAAGATGACCATGTGTTCCTTAAAGTTGTTCCGACAACCGGTATCGGTCGAGTGTAAACACCCAGAAAGTTGTTGCCAAAATTCATTGGTCCCTATCAGATTTTGAAGAGAGTCGGCCTGTTGCTTATCAGATTGCTTTATCTCCAGTTCTATCCAATTTGTATAATGTCTTTCATATGTCTCAACTCCGGAAGTTCATGCATGATCCCTTGGCTATCATTCAAGTTCAACCGGACATGTTGCCGCTGAAAGAGAATCTGACGTTCGAAGATGGTCCAATCCGCATCGAAGATCGAAGAATCAAGAGGTTAAGAGGGAAGGATATTCCCTTAGTCAAAGTTGTGTGGCAGCGAGGCGAAGTCACCGACCTGACTTGGGAGTTGGAGGATCAGATGCGTGAGGAGTATCCTCATCTGTTTGAATCTATGTAAGTATTAGGTGAATTTCGGGGACGAAATTCCTTGAAGTGGGGGAGAGTTGTAACGCCCACGGAATTTATCCTCGAAAATTATAAGTGTTGTAGGACTAAAATAGAATATAATCCATGTTTTATATATTAGTATGAATTCTTATATTAGGAAAATTGAAATAAAATATTTATAGCATTAGACTCAAAACCAACCGTTGGATTTGAAGATAAGTATGTTAGGAAGCTTATCTCCAAATTTGAGCAAGATCCAACGGTTAACGAAAAAGTTATGGCCGTTTGAATGCGAAAGGTGCTGTCTTTATGAGCCATGCATATCTATATGCAGAAGTGCATATCGATGCTGGACATCGATATCCAGAAGTGGATATCGATATCCACGAGTCTGCCAGTTCAGAAGTAAGTCGGTTTAACGCGAGTGGCTGTGAATTAATCACGTTTTTCACCCTCAATTACCCCAAATATCTCTGAGACATTTCTTAGGCTTGATAAGGACCCTTAAGGTCGGTTGATTTGCATATAGGAATGGAGAATACACATCAAACAACCAAGAACATCACCCAACCTCTGAAAAATCGTGTTTTCTGGTATGACCTTGTGCTGCTTCGTTTTCTATGATCCGAGCATCAAAACCTATCAAACTATATACCAAATCGAAGCTCTCTTAACGCTCTACAAATTGGTACCTAGTTTGTTCGTTTTGGTAGCCTGTGGAAGGAGTAGTGATCCTATGAAGTTGGCTGTCCAAGTCTGAAAGTTGGATTTCAGATTCAAGAACCCAACTTCCTTTGATCTTTATGGTAAGCTTAAGTGTTTTTGGAGCTTCAAACTTGTTCTATGTTCAAGCTTTCATATCCTAATTTTGATTCCAACCACTGATTATCATTTATTTTGCCTTGTTGTGGGTATCAACACTGTTTTGGTGGTGTTGTTCAACTGAAAACAGAGCTGTTGTGCTTAAACTAGAAAAGTTGGGATCTTTCTCAAGAAAACCAATCTTTTCAATCAAAGCAAGTCTGAATCATTCCAAATAGGTAAGGGAGAAGTTAACCGGGTGCTAGAATAATAATCGGATGGCTAGAGATATAGGAGTTCTCATGAACTCAAGGGCAAAACTAGGGAAAGTTGAGAACTTGCTATAGGACAATGACTTGGAGGTCATTCTAGCATAATTTCTGAATTTGAACAAAGTATATATGATGATTAATGGCTGAACAAATGCATAAACTTGACTGTAAGGAAAGGAAAATGAAAATCATAGGTTAAGTTGTGATTTTTCATGGTTTATGCATAATACTTGAATCCTCTATGAAGTTGATGCTATGATTGTTGAATTTATGCATGAACAGGTGTATTTGTACTTGATATTGATTTGTGATGGGTTGAGAATGGTTAAAGTAAATTATATTGAGATTTGGTATTTCAAAACTCAAATCAGTATGCAGGAAAACAGGGTGGATATCGATATACAGTATGAGGATATCGATTGTGCATATCGATATGCACAAGAGGATATCGATATCCATACCCCAATTTTACTAGTAAAACCTGAATTTTTATATCCTATTTGATTGGAGGCCTTTTTGATTAAATGGAATGACTTTAAAAGCTGGAAATACCAAACCTTAATGTACTTAACTTCAACCTATTAATGTTGGAAATTGTGGATGATATTTGGTGAATAAATGTACACTTACACGATGACTTTGATGATGAATGATTATATATGTGAATGCATAATCTTATGAGTTACTTTGAGAATGAATGATTATGAAATGAATTCATAATGAAAAGTGGAACTAAACTCATTTGATTTCACACAAGGAGTTGTGGATGGTAAGATAGGATATCAGGAAAGTCGCGTCCACTCTAGGGATTAGAATTTCCTAGAGCTGGTGCGAGAATGTGCGGAGGTTAGGTTCGACGGTGACTCGTCAGTAACCATTGGGAATTATTATGGGTAAAACGGTCCTACGGTGAGGGGGTTCAGCTGGTTTTTCTCGGGATAGTTTTGCTTAACCATAATATGTTCTATCAGCCTCCAGGGACATATCGTGACTGCGGAGGACGACCTTTGGCAATGATCTCACCCTAGTGAAAGGGTACACATAGATGAGTTGTGTGATCTGTCGTGGAGAAAGGCGTTTACTCCCTGTTGCTTTCCTTGATTAGAGAGAATATGCTGAATTCATTAGAATTGAATTCAGTCGACGAGAGAATTCATTAGAATTGAATTCAATCGACGAGAATGATACTAGATCCAGATGGGAAAGACGAGATGAGAATTCATGCATCATGCCACTTAATAACAAGATAATTATGTGATAAATTGGGTGTGCCATGAAGTATGCATTTTACTTGAATTACTGGATTACTTGTGACTGTTATTTCTAGTATTGATAGATTATTATTTGATTATGCGCTTCGGCTATGACTTACTCCCCCCTAGCCTTTGATGGTAGGTACAAGTAGCCGATGAAGTTAATCCACCGGGCAAACCAGAGACTCAAGCTGAGAAAGGGAGAAGGGCATTTATGTATTTGATCCATCGTAACACCGAGCCGATTTACTCTAAAAAGAAAAATTTTATCCGCTAATCTTGAATAAAGGGAACTTTTACTTTTCCACTACACCAATTTCTGAATAAATTACTTTATTCCCTTTATTAAAAGATGAGGGTGTTACACTTTGCCTTGAATGCAGGTGTGTGTCGTTTGCTTTCTCCAACACTTTGCTGGGTGTCTCGAGCAGCTCCTTTGCTTCGATCAATGCCAAGCTCCACTCAATTTTTTTCCCTCCTGTTCATGGCTCCATTCACCTCAGTTCCTCTTATTACTTATTTTTGTTTGTTTTCTTCTTCTTATTATTTTTCCGTTTTCATCTTCCCATTCTCGACGTTTGGAGTTGTTCTGTTTAAAATCTGTTTGTTCGTGTTTTTTCACTTGCTGGTGGCTTGGGTTCTTCTTTCCTGTGTGCGGGTGAGTGATAAGTTGTATGTCAATTTGTGTTTTTAATTTTTATTGAATTTTAGTTCCTATTTATGATGTAAATGACTTTAAGGTTTCTTATATGTGATTATCGTTTTCTGTTGTTCAGTTTTTGTTGATTTTCTCTTTCATTCATGGTTAATGGAAAGTGAGAGGAGTAGAAAAAGACCCAGAAGTGATTTACAACAAGGTTTATGTGATCATTTGTTCCTTTGACTGAAAATGTTGGTTTATTGTCATTTGTTCCAATGTCTAATTCTATGAGTTTATTATCCCAGTTCCTGATCGTTGTGGAAAATATGTGAAGCTACCATCCATGTTAAAGCTTAAATCGGGGAAGCATATATTGAAAGGTTGACCTTTTTAATTTTGTGATTGCTTTCATTCATGGTTTTATATTTGTTCCTGGGAACTTTGATTTTTTATTCCTAATTTTTTTTTTCTTTTTACTTCATTTGCTCAAGTGCCTGTCCATAATGGTGATATGAGGTTGTCATCTAAGTTAAAAAATCATTCCTTGAATTATATATTAGAAGGTAAATTTCATTAGATTTCTGTTTTCTTTCATCTTATTAGTGTACATTTTGTTTTGCTCTCTGATTTTGTGTGTTTGTTTTCCTAAGTCGGTGAAAGCTTACCGTCTATGTTAAGGCTTTCGTCGGGAAGGCATATATTGAAAGGTTGACATTTCATGTTCATTTCTTTTTTTTCTTTCGTTCTTTCCTTATTTATTTATTTGATTACTTATTTATTGTCATGACTGATTTCTGCTTTGCAGGAACATGCTCCGCAAAAAAACATTTCTACAGTTGATAGAATTGTGCAATCAAGTAATACCAGGTTGCATGCTCTGTTTGCTAACGACAATGATCTATGCATTAGGCGATTTGCTCAATATTTTAAACAGATTCGTGACGGTTCAGGTGGTATGTGTCTATTGTCCTTTGTTTTGGGTTGTTATTTATTTCAGATTTTCGTTTGTTTGTGCTCTGTACACCCTAATTGAGTTGATTGATGTGGAAAGAATAATTTCATGCATTTGATTGTAAATTTTCTTTGTGTGGTATAGTGAATGTTGATGATCATGTAGCTCAGTGCACACAATCTCGATTGGAGGATAAAGGTGAAGGTCCTGCAATATATTTAGTGGAAGACTTTTTATTGGTTTAGATGAAGCTGTTGCCATATATTTGTTTTGGTTTTCTGTTTTCCATGTTATCTGTATTTCATTGTTAGCTTTCCCTTTTAATTTCGGTTTTTAACTTTTGTTTCTGTGGTGTAGTGAGTGTAGATGTCAGTTTGGTTCAGTCCACACAATTTCGATCAGAGGATAAAGGTAAAGGTGTTGCACTTAGCCAAGGATTTTGCGCTACTTCTGATGAAGGTCAGCAGCATAAGTTCTGTTCATTGTAATTTCACTTATCTTTTTGGTTGTTAACTTTTCTTTTTTTTTCTGGTATAGTGAATATATATAGGAGTTTCACTCGGGCCAGGGAATGTTGGACAGAAGATAAATCTAGAGGTGCTGCAGGTCAGTGTAAACAAGGGTCCTTAGTTGGCTGTGATGCGACAGTAAACAGCATTTTCGAAGTTGGTTGTAGCAGCCGCTCTGTTAATTGTGCTCAGCCTGAGAAGCCACATTGTGCTAAAGAAAATACTGTATTGTTCGATGAGTTTGATGGAATTGATGAAGGTTCAGAATCTGATGTTAGTTTACGTGAGGATGATGATGATATCTTAGGTTTGTATTTTCGTTTTTCTGTTTGGTTATTGGTTTGCTCTCTGTTTTTACTTTTTGATATGGTTCTGATGTGTTCTTTATTTCACTTTTTTTCCCCTGCTTTTTAGAAGGGGATGACTTGGATGTTGAGGGGCCAGTTTTAGAGAATTATGCGGGAGGATATTCTGATCTTGGTGATTGTGATCGCCGCTGCCGTTTTTGTGGTGCTAGATTTTGGTATAAAGAAAAGGTAAACCCAAAAAAAAGGAGTAACAATCCTGTTTTCAGTCTCTGTTGCTCAAAAGGGAAAGTGAAGTTGCCTACGCTTAAAGAACCTCCTGAGTTTTTACGCAAGTTGTATACCGATCAGAATGATCCTGTTTCCAAACACTTCCAGCAGAACATAAGAGCGTATAATATGATGTTCTCCTTCACGTCAATGGGTGGCAAGGTTGACAACTGAGTTAATGATGGACGTGGCCGTTATGTGTACCGAATCTCTGGACAAAACTATCATCGGATTGGTACTTTGTTACCGCCTGAGGGGCAACCACCTAAGTTTTCCCAACTTTACATATATGACACAGATAATGAGATTGCTAATAGGATGGCTCTTGGAAGGTCAACTTATTTTCATGCAGTTTTTTTCATTCTATCAATCTTCTATATTTATTTCTGTCATATATATATATATATATATATATATATATATCAATAAAGGTCATCTTATTTTCATGGTCATTATTTATATTTTGCTAATTTTATTCTGTTGTGTTTCGTTTTGTTTAGTTCATCGAGATCTGCGGATGGAACAACATTTGATCCTTCTTTGGTTAGGGATTTGAAAGAAATGGTTGATGAATATAATCCCATTGCTAAGGTTTTTAGGATGGCAAGAGATTCTATGCTTGAACATCCAGTAAATAACATGAGGTTGAAGTTGATACGGCGGCGAGAAAGGGATTCAAGGGTCTATAATATACCAACTACTGACGAAGTAGCTGCCCTCATTGTAGGTGATATAGATATTAATAACGCTGAAAGGGATATAATAGTTGAGGCTCGAGATGGTTCTTTACAAAGGATACATGAATTGCATCCTTTGTATGTTCCTATGCATTATCCTATTATTTTTCCCTACGGTGAGGATGGGTATGTTGATAACACTGCGCACATTGAAACAACAGCGCCAGATGCAAAGCGAAAGGGCAAAATTACGCTGCGGGAATTTTTTTCATTTCGATTTCAGTATAGAGTGGATGAAAATGCGATATTCTTATACGGTAGAAGACTTTTCCAGCAATTTGTAGTTGATGCGTATACAATGATTGAAAGTTGGAGGTTGTTTTACCATCACTGTCATCAAAAAACTTTTGAATATTGGAAGCTACACAAGGATCTTTTTTGGTTTCATGTTGCTGTCTTGCTGTTTCCCCTCTTTTGTTGTTTGGACTCTTTTGAATTAGGGATATTTTGTTACAAGTTTCTTAATGTTATTAATTTTGGTTATATGTTTCTAAACTATTTATTTTGCTGGGCTACTGTTGCTATATCTTACATTTACATACTTTGGTTCTACTTTTTCATCTTATGATTTTAATTTCATATTAAACTTTCGTTCACATCTTCTGTTCTACTTATTCTCTAATCTTTTGATTTATTTACTTATAATAATTGTACTCTCAACTTTATTGGGGAATTTCATAATTAGGCTTACCGTCATAAGAATAGAACAACTTTATACCAAATTTCAATTACCACAATTACCTTACACTCTTACTTACTAATGCTTCCTCTTTTTTCCATGTTAGTAATTCTTTTCTCTTAATTACTTATAAGCTTTCATCTTACTGCCTAACATCTCAATTTAAAAATAACATAACAATTAAGCAAATAATAGCCACCCTTATGCGACACACCCCGCGTAACGGCCCCGTGCATCGCACGGGCTTACTTACTAGTATATATATATATATATATATATATATATATATATATATATATATATAAATCTTTGCCTTCCTTGCACCCCCTACTAGGGGTGTAACGGTCCGGTCCGGTCTGGTCTCTAAGCCATATTATAGACCGGATCGTTCAGTTTAGTATGGTCTGGTCCGATCCGGTTCCAATATTATTTATCATCAAAGACCGGACCGGATTGGATCGTTCATGAATGGTCCGGTCCGGTCCGGTCAGGTCTATTTAGCTAATTAGAAAATTAGTGGATTAAAATAAAAAAAAAAAATAGAACCACATCACCGAGGAAAACAACAGTATGCATATATTAAGCATGATAGGGGAGGATGTTGTGCCGCTACTACTGGATGTGTGTAGTGCTACTTAATACTTAGTATATATTAGGTTAGTAACTTAGTATATATTAGGTTAGTATATATTGTTATTTGTTAGGTTCTGTAGGTTTTTTTTTTTAATTATTAAACCCTATCGGTCCGGTCCGGTCCCAGCGGTCTAATAATATGTGAAACCGTCGAACCGTTCAAGTTTGGTCTCAATTTTTTGGGACCGGACCGTGAGACCGGACCAAACCACATTTTTCGGTCTGATCCGAGCGGTCTCGCGGTCTCGGACCGGACCACTTACACCCCTACCCCCTACATCTAAAAAAGTGGTGTACAAAAAACCATTTCACAAGAATTATAAACGATTCACCTATTAATTTTTCAACAATGGATTAGTCTATGATTTTATCAAAGGCTTATTTAAATTTTTGGTTTCTGAACTTATGTGCTCTTTTGGAATTAGTCCTTAAACTTTTTTCGATGGTTTAGATTCCTGAACTTTGCTTAAAATTTAGAAATAGTCCTTTCATCATTAAGTGATGATATGACCGACGTCATGTGATGTCACATTCGTCACATCGATAGATAACATGTCAGATGTTGCCACATGAATTTTTTAAATTAAAAAATTCAAATTTATTTAAAATATTTAAAATTCGTATTTTTATAAAGAAAATAAAATATTTTAATAATATTTTTTTTAAATTGATTTTATAATTAAAAAAATCATATGGTGCCACGTAACGCTACATAACACGCCACTCGTCGATATTGCGAAAGTGGCGTGGCATATCAGCAGCCATATAATCATTTAAGTGCTGAAAAGACCATTTCAAAAAATTCGAAAAAATTCAGGGACCCAAAGCATAAAAAAAAAGTTCAATAACCAATTCCTATATATATTATAATCACTCTCCTGAATTAGGAGCAACGATGTATAAAATAATATACTTTCGTTGGTTTTAAATGTAAGTTCATTTTTCAAGTTTCAATGGCACTAATATTAAGGACCATTTTTTTCAGAAATATTAAATAATTAGTGCCATTGAAAATATACTAAATTCACCAAAGCATTTTTCAATTTTCAATGGCACTAAGTCCTATGTAGGATAGGAATATGATCTGGCCAATGCTCGTTAAGTCCTATGTCGGATAGGAATATATGTAGAAAATATATAGCAACAAAAAGGGTTGTTGGTGCCAGGAGCATTCCTCCTCCTACAACAACAACAACAACAACAACAATAATCAAGCCTTTGACCAATTAGGTGAGATCAGTTACATGGATCAGACGACGTCATAGTGGTCTATCATTAATCATGTTTATTGATAAGACATTTATCTCAATATTCTTCTTAATTGTTTCGCCTATGGTTTTTCTTCGTATTTTTATGCCTCTAGCACATATCATCCACTTGATCTACTCTTCAAACTGAAGCTTCTACTGATCTTCTCCTCACATCACCAAACCACCTAAGGCAGAATTCTATCATCTTTTCTACGATAGGTGCAACCTCAAATCTTGCTTGAATACTCTCATTCCTAATCCTATTTAGTCTAGTGTGTCCACTCATACACCGCAACAACCCCTTCTGATGGAATATGAATTCAGGGCAATCATGACAGATTCCATCATGGATAAACAAGAAGAAGTCCTCAAAAAATTCTAGAGAAGGCAAACAACCTCATCAAATACATGCCCAAGTTTATGATAGTCATCATCAAACACATTCAAATGGGTATTATGAATTAATAATGGAATATGTAAAGTTAGAGTGATCATCCTTCTTCCTAAATGTGTGATTCGGCCAAAGACCAAGAAGAGAAGAAGCACACGGCCAAAGCATGATAAGAGTGACTCTTGGATTACCTCATTAAGAATTATGATCATCATTAAGCATTAAGTGTAATTAGTTCATAATTAATGTATTTATGTGGGGGTTATAGTTTCTATTAAGGGGGAATTAGTAGTGGTTCATTAATTAAGCACGAATGAAGTGGATACGATGGGCTTATATGCCAGCACATCTTCATGCCACTCTCATCTATATATAGAGAACTATGCTGCCTTTTAATGACACATTAAGAAAGAATAAGAAAAGTCATAGTTTTGGTTGCTCTTGCGATTAGAGTGATGGGTGGTCAAGTGGTTGGACCATGGCCTTATCAAAGGTCTAATGCCTATGGTGATGGCCATTGTGGATTATCAATCTCACCACGAGATTGTGGCTCCAACTCACCTCTTAAGCCATTCATGTCTCTTCCATTTCTTCCTTTTTGATAATTTAGTTTGTGTTTTCATGTTTGAGTGCGACTTTAGGATGGATATGAGATTTCTCTCATAATCGTTAGATTTGTGACTTAGGAATGATTATGAGATTGGTCTCATATACCTTAATATCCATTTGGTCCAGTTGTTGTAACTCTTATGGTGGTCAATGGCTTAGCAAGAGTGTGTAATATCTCTTGGGATGGTCATTGTGGAATATTAAAATTATGAGAGTATTCTCATAATCTTTAGTTTATGTTTCTTTAAAATCAATAAAATGTGTGTTAACATCCTTATTCCTCACGGTCTAGAGATAAAATGAGATCAAGGATACTTTTGAGAAATTGCCTACGACGATCAAGAAAAAAGACACGCCTGCCTCTTGGCGTGTTGCTATCAAGTGGTATTAGAGCTCAACCCTAGAATGAAGCTCTATCTTGAAGGTCTGTTTGGATTCATGGACGAATCCTTTTTTTTAGAGGAAAGGATTGATGGAATCTTGATTGAGGGCAATCATGACAAATTCCATCATGGATAAACAGGAAGAAGAAGCTCTCAACAAATTCAAGAGAATGCCAACAACCTCATCAAATACATTTCCCAAGTATATGATAGTCATCATCAAACACATTCAAATGGGTATTATAAATTAATAATGGAAGATGTAAAGTTAGAGTGATCATCCTTCGTCATTGATATGCAATTCGACCAAAGATCAAGAAGAGAAGAAGCACACGACCAAGGCATGATAAGAGTGACTCTTGGATTGCCTCATGAAGAATTATGATCATCATTAAGCATTAAGTGTAATTAATTCATAATTAATGTATTTATTGGGGGTGAGGGGAGGGGGGGTTATAGTTTGTATTCAGGGGAAATTAGTGGTTCATTAGTTAAGCATGAATGAAGTCAATAAGATGAGCTTGTGTGGTAGCCTCATCTTCACGCCACTCTCATTTACATACTGCCTTGTAATGACACATTGAGAAAGAATAATAAAACTCATAGTTTTGGTTGCTCTTGTGATTAGAATTGTTGAGGTCATGCCTCAATGGTCTAGTGCAATGGTCTAGTGATTGGACCATGGCCTTATCAAAGATGTGATGCCTTTGGTGATGGCCATTGTGGATTATCAATCTCACCCTGATATTGTGGCTCCACCTCACCTCTTAAGCCATTTCTATCTCTTTCATCTTTTCCTTTTGGATAACCTGGTTTATGTTTTCGTGTTTTAGTGTGACTTTAGGGTGGATATGAGATTGTTGTCATAATCCTTAGATTTATGTTTACGTTGTTTTTGAGTGTGACTTAGGAATGGTTATGAGATTGGTCTCATATACCTTAATATCCATTTGGTCCAGTAATGAGACCAATATAATGCCTAAGCAAGGGTGTGTTGTAATTCTTGTGGTGGTTAATGACTTAGGAAGAGTGTGTAATATCTCTTGGGATGGTCATTGTGAAATATTAGGATTATGAAAGTATTCTCATAATCTTTAGATCATCATTCTTTAAATTTAATAAAATGTGTGCTAGCATCCTTATTCCTCACGGCCTAGACATAAAAAGAGATCAAGAAAACCTTAGAAAAACTACTTAGGACAATAAAAAAAGGCAAAACCACTAGATTGGTCCTATAAGTTATTTTTTAGTTGCGATTTTGTCCCTTAACTTTTTTTCGTTTCAAATAATTCCTAGAGTTGTTGTTGTCTAAAAAACCAATCCTTTCCGTTAAATTTTTCCATTAAGTGACACGTGTCACTCAACTAATGGAAAGTTGGAAAATACGTGGCACCATTAGTTGAGTGACATGTGTCACTTAATGGAAAAAATTAACCGAAAGGACTGATTTGTTAAACGGCAACAACTTCAGGACTTATTTGAAATGAAAAAATGTTAAAGGGACGGAATCGCAACTAAAGAATAACTTAAAGGACCAATCTAGTAGTTTTGCCTAAAAAAGGCTTATTTAACATTTTAGTCCCTGAACTTAGGTGCTCTTTTGGAATTGGTCCTTAAACTTTTTTTTATGCTTTGAGTCACTTAACTTTGTTTTATTTTTTGAAATGGTCCTTTCGTCACTTAAGTGATGATATAGCAGACGACATGTCACGTCACTTTCACAATATCGACGAGTGACTTGTTATGTAGAGCCACGGGACACGACATGATTTTTTTTATTAAAAAAATAATTTCTTTTAAAATTTATTAAAAGATTCGATTTTTTTTTAAATACAATTTTTAATTATTTTTAATAAATTTAATTTTTTTTAATTGAAAAATTCACGTGCCATCATCTGGCACGTTACCTATTGATGTGCTGAAGGTGACGTGGCATATCCTCGGTCATATCACCACTTAAGTTTAGGGACTCAAAGCATCGAAAAAAAAAAGTTTAAGGGCAAATTCCAAAAGAGTACCTAAGTTCAGTGACTAAAAATTAAAATAAGCCAAAAAAATAATAAAGACTCGCCTGACACTTGGCGCACCGCTATCATCTTTTCTGCTACATGAAATTTATTCTCTAGTTAATATTTTGCTTCCAACATTTTGTTCCATACAACATAACCAGTCTTATAGTAGTAAATAAAACTTTCCTTTATGTTTGATCGAGTGGCACTTTTTTATCACATAAAACACTCGAGACATTCCTCCATTTCATCCACCTTGCTGATTATATTGAATCCTATGGTGCACATCTTCTTCTATTTCCCCGTCGTATTATATAATAAACCGAAGTTACTTAAACTTTATGACTTTTGATGTGGCTCGTAAGAAAAAAAAGAATTACTGGTTCAATCAGTCGCGTTTATAATCGCGGTTAAAGTTTATAAAACAATTTAATGTCAACCTTGTTTAAAACAATTGACTTAAATGTGTTTTTGTCAGAAAAAAGTATAGGATTTGAAAAAAAAAAATCATTACATTTTCATAGACAAAAATATACTTAAATGTACAAAATAATTTAGGGTTTTATTCATACATTTTGTTATTATTTTTTATAGGCAAATATAACGTCATTACTAAGGTTTGAACTCGGGTTCCGAAATTCATGTATTGTAACTCTACCAATCCATAAAATTAGTAATAAAATAATAAGTTATCAAGAGCTAATCCAATTCGTAGATTACCAATTAATTCATGAAGTTTAAAGATTGATTGAGATATTTTATGATGCCTATTTACAAAGAGCAAAAAATGTAGCTCTTCTAATCTTTAAACTTCATGAATTATAATAAAATGTAAACCTAGTGATTTCGTCTTCTATGTTATTTTCGGATTTTAATTTCGTCCTAAATTTTTTTTGTCTTAATTATGTCACAAGTCCTTGAAATTTGTGGTACTTTTGCCAGATACCCTTATTTTTTTTCAATGTGTATGCCTTCAAACTTATCTCAGGTTTGCTATTTGCCCCTGTGACGGATTCGGACATTTTTTCGCAATGTTTATGCCCTCAAACTTATTTACGGTTTGCTATTTTCCCCCGTGATGGATTGCAGTCAATTTTTGCAATATTTATGTCTTCAAACTTATCTTTAGTTTGCTTTTTGCCCCTATGACGGATTCCGACCAGCTTTTGAACACATGGACAATCATGGTCCTATTCACCCCCACTAGAACTCTTCTTCTTCAACCTTCTCCAACCACCAGAGCTCCAACCACTATACTGTCTCCCTCAAATAAGTAAATGACCCCGCTGCTGTGATAAACACGTGTGAAGACTATCGTTGCTCATCAACCGTGTTATGTTCGTACGACAATCCAATCTGACTATGAATAGCGTCCAAGTTGAAAAACACAACACCCTTCTCAAGGTGGAAGTTTTGCTGACATGACTTGTTTTTCGGTTTAAAGGCGTCGAACCAGGCGAATGTAAGAAAGTTGACGTGGCTTGGGTCTGGTGAGATAGGGAAGCGGGTTTCGGCGAAATAGAGGGATTTGAATTAGGACCTATAGAGGTCATGGCGAGAGGGGAGAGAGGGATCGTGTTGGCCCTCGATGTCGGAGCAAAGTTGCTTTAGGGTTTGGAAATAGTCTTCGAGGTTTTTGTGGCAATGGTGGTAAGAAGGTGTGAGCCGGTGGGGTGAGGTACGGTGGCAGAGACAGTATGGTGGTTGGAGAAAGATTGAAGATGAAGAGCTCTTGTGGGGTGACTAGGACCACGGTGGTCCAAGTGTTCAAAAACTGGTCGAAATCCGTCACAGGGGCAAATGGCAAACCGAATATAAGTTTGAGGGAAAAAGCATTGCAAAAACTGGTCGAAATCCGTCACAAGGGCAAATAGCAAACCGAAGATAAGTTTGAGGGCATAAGCATTGGAAAAACTAGCCAGAATCCATCACAGGGGCAAATAGCAAACTGGATATAAGTTTGAGGGTATAAACATTGAAAAAAAATAGAATAAGGGTATTCGGTAAAAGTACCCCAAACTTTAGGGACTAGTGACATGATTAAGCCAACTTTTTTTTTTGGTAAGATGAATAATTCATTACCACCAAACAAAATTCATGTACAACCTAAATGCTCAATTTCCCTGTTGCTACCTTTTAGGAAGGGTTAAAAAGAAAAAGAGAGTTAACACTAATTACATATCATTCAATTTTTGTATTAAATTCTTGTTCTTCCCACTATCCAGTTTAGGATAACAGTGTTTGAATCTAATTGCTAATTCTATCTTTATGATATCAAAATAGCTTCTTGGGTGAGTCTTCTTTCCCTAAAACTTCTTTTGTTCCTCTCCATCTATATGTGATATGAAACTGCAGTATAAGCTGCCCAAATCATCCTCAATCTAGTTTTGCTCCCTCTGAAAACATGAGTAATCTAGTGATTCCAACATCCATATTTGTAACTCCAACCGTCCAGCTCCATCCAGTGACAAACCATGGCCAATAAGCTTTGTGAATAAGCACATCTATAGAACAAATGACTCCTAGTTTCTTTCTTAGTTTCACAAAGATAACAAGCATGGTCCAAATTCATATAGGCAGTCAACCTATCCATAGTCTGCAATCAATTGTGAATTATCTTCCAAAATATGAATTTAGGTTTAGGCATACTGCTCCTATTCCAGATCAAGCTGCAATACTTGAATTTAGGGTGAGAACCTTGCAACCAATTATATTTAGCAGCAACAGTATATTTCCCATCTTCCTCTACAATTCAATTCCCATTGTTATTGCAAATAGCAAACTGATCTCTTGTTTTTATTATTTTCCTCCAATGCCACCATGCATCCTGTTGAATTTTGTGCTGCCATAAGTCAGTGCCTTTCAAGTAAACTTCATTCACCCATTTCAGCCACAATGAGTCTTTTTTACATGCTATGTGCTAGACTTGCTTTCTAATTGTTGCAGTGTTCCAAGCTGAGCATTTCTGAATGCCCAAACCCACATGCATCTTCTTTCTGCAAACAAAATCCCAACTAATTGGAGCCACATAATTACCTTCTTGTTTTCCAGTCCACAAAAACATTATACACACTTGCTCTCTGTCTTTAATCACTCTGTTTGGAATGATAAAGATTGAGGCCCAATAGGTATGCAGAGTAAGCAATATAGAGTTTATGAGTTGGTTACTACCTTGGTAAGATAGGTTTCTAGTGGTTCAGTTTTGAATTCTTTTAGTTATTGTATCAACTAGAATTTGACATGTACTTGCATTCCAGTTCCTTGCTAACATTGGGATAACTAAGTATCTAAAAGGGAAAGAGCCAAGTTGAAACCCAGTTAGAGCCAAAATTTCTTGCTTCACATCATCTTTTATCTCAGCCATGTACGCACTAGACTTCTCAGCACTAGCATACAACTCGGATCCCTTTGAAAAACTGTTGAAAGTATCCAATAGAATTTTCACCGATCTAACATTTCGAATACAAAACAACATTAAATCATCTATAAAGTCAGGTTTGTGAGTTTCAGAGTTTTGCATAAAGGATGTAATCTAAATCCTGGGTTCTTTGTTGTAGTTTTCAACTTCATCGTGAGAACATCCATGACCAACACAAAGAAAGGGGGGACATTGTGTAGACTCACAATGCAGAATCAAAGAGCTTTTGATGATGTCAAATAAACAGGCTCGACTTGTGCTTAGCGTTAGACAAGTTAGACTTATCAGCGCAAGCGTTCAGCTAAAGGTACAAGCTCTGCAGAGGCTCGGAATCTTTGTTTTGCGTATGCGTTCCACCAAAGGCAGATGCTCGTCAGAAGCTCGGAAAACTAGGATTCTTTGCTACCTGCATCAAGTCAGCTTTTGTAGCTCAAGCTCGGCTTTGAGTCGGCCCTTGATCAAGGCCAAAGTTCATCCAAGTTTGCAAGCTCGTTTCTTCATTTCAAGGCAGTAAGCTCGGATGATGATTTGCTCGGTACTCGCTCAGATTAAGCTTGGAATAGCCACAGCATCAGAAAGAGCAAATAAGCTCGGGTTGATCGCACTCAACTTATCTGATTCCCATGTTCAGATCAAGCTCAGAAACACCAAGCTCGAACAAAACTAAAAGCTTGGCAATCTTTGTTCATCGTCTTCAACAATGCATCGTCTTCAACCTTCAGACTCTGCTCAGCTGTTCCGTACCTTTTATTACCGTTGAGTCTGGGTAGAAGTCCTAGGTTTAGCTCCTATGCTCTGATAAGTTTGAAATTCAAAATGAGTTAAATCAAAGGTTGGTGAATTGTCACCATCACTGCTCTGCTGTCTAAATGTTATCGTTGGAAACCCCATCTTCGTACAGCTCTCTTTCTCTCTCTCTCTCTCTGCAGAAAAGAGGAGACTATAAAAGAGGGGGTCTTCATCGTTAACATAGAGATTTTTCAGAACTAATTTTCCCTGAACTTAAACTTTCATTTTACCTTCGAAAAATAGAGCAGAAATCAAACACTCACAGAGAAGAAGAACATTTGATTTTCATATGAACTTAGAGAGTTAAAACTTTCAAATCTTAACTCTAAGTTCTAATCTGTTCTTCTCTGTGAAATCCTTATAGTATTGACTCACTCTTGATATTCAATCTTTCATCACATTCGAAGAGTGTTTCGAAGTGGAGACATTCTTTTTCATAATCTTCTTCATTGTATTTGCTGTTGTGAGAAGCTGGTCTCTGATCGAGAAAGCTTCCTTGGTTTGTAAAGGTTCCAAAGAGGTTCTTTGGTCGTCGATTTGTTGTGGGTAGTTTGTCACGAGTTTGGTACACTCGTTTGACTGGATAGGTTTAGAGGGGTAGGCTCTTGTAAATCCTTTGTAACCCAGAAAATCGATTTTTAGTGAAAGCTCTCTGAAAGGTTTTCAGAGGGGACTGGACTAGCTCTCAGGGTGAGAGTGAACCAGGATAAATCTCTGGTGTTCTTTCTTTACTGCTTATCTGTTGCTGCCGAGCGTAACATTAATTCCGCTATTTTTCATTTGTCTATGTTTAAACTGTTATTTCTCTTAGCTCGGCTTTGAGTGTTGTTCTCCGAGCTTAAGTCACAAAAACCAGCTCTACCTTGAAGCAGCTCGGTTAACTGATTAACCATTTTGTTTATCTGATTGGTTAATCAATTAACCTTGTCTGCTCGGAAAGAAGCTCGACTTTTCATTTAAAACAGAGACAACATTCAATCAATTTTCAATAAATCGAAAAATTGCCATATTAGCTTCAATCTCCTATTAACCCCCCTCTACTCGATTGTTAGGCCTCTTGTTGGTTTCCAACAAGTGGTATCAGAGCTCGGTCGAAAGATCGAGTGTAAAAACTTTTTCGAAAAGATCCTTGAGGAAACCGAATGGCTCCTAACAATCCCTTCGGAGGTGAAGGCTCTTCCATAAACAGACCACCACTATTTAATGGTGAGGGTTATGCTTATTGGAAAGCTCGAATGAAAATTTTCATTGATGCCATAGATATGGAAATTTGGAAATCTATTGAAAATGGGCCATTTGTCCCTAAAAGAAAAATTAATGATGAAGTTGTAGAAATCCCGTGGGAAAGTTGGGATGATGATGACAAAAGAAAAGTATCGTTCGATTTAAAAGCCAAAAACATCATCACCTCAGCTTTGTCCTACGATGAATTCTTTAGAGTGTCAAGTTGCAAATCTGCTAAAGAAATGTGGGACATTCTACAACTTACTCATGAAGGGACAAGTGAGGTCAGACGAGCAAGATTAAATACTCTGATGCATGAATATGAGTTATTCCGAATGCTGCCAAACGAAAATATAAATGATTTGCAGAAGCGGTTTACTCATATCATAAACCATCTTAATGCTCTCGGCAAAACTTTTCAAAATGTCGAGATAACTAACAAAGTGCTTAGATGTCTTAGCAGAGAATGGCAGCCGAAGGTCACTGCCATCATGGAAGCTAAAGACTTGGACACAATGAGCATAGCCACTTTGTTCGGCAAGCTGCAAGAGCATGAGATGGAGCTCGGCAGATTGACCATGCATGAAGAATCCGATAAGAAGAAGAAGGGAATTTCCCTCAAAGCTGCTATAAAGGCAACCAAAGAATCCTCTGAAGATGAGTCCAGCTCGGACATGGATGAGGAAGACTTTGGTCTCATGGTCAGGAAGTTCAGCAAATTTTTTAAAGGCAAAAAGAACTTCACAAACAGAGCAAGAGATACCAGAAGCACTCACCACAAAGGCTCAAGTTCAAAAGACCGAGTTAGATGCCACGAATGTGGTGAAGCAGGTCATATTAGAACTTACTGTCCAAGATTACAAAAGCAAGGTGGTGAAGAAATAAAGAAGAACAAAGACCACAAGAAGAAGAGAGCTTACATAGTATGGGATGCACCCAACAACAATACTAGCTCAAGCTCCAGTTCAGGCGATGAAGAAGAAAAAGCAATTCTGTGCTTAATTGGAAGGGAAACTGTGTTCAGAAGCCCGAGCCAAACTAGCCCCGAGCAAGAATCGTGCTCGAACTGTGAAAAGGAAGTATCGAGCTCATCACTCAGAATAGATGAACAAGATCTCCCCATATATGACTCTTGCTCGGAATACGATGATGAGGAAGCTTGTTCGAGTCTCAGATATACCGATCAAGAAGACTCATCGAACTCGGCATTTGGCGCAACTAATCAAAGATCAAGTTTCAAATGCTTAATGGGCAAACACAGCGAGGAAACCTCAGCTAGCCGAACTGAGGTAACCTCTACATCTGATTCTGACTCTGAATCTAATTTTAATGACTCTGATGAATTGTATTCTGCTTATCTTGAAATGCAAACCGAATTCAAGAAGCTTGCTAAAAATTTCATTAAGTTGAAACTCAATCTTTCAAAATACAAAGAGCAAGTTCTTGAGTTGGAAAATTCGATTGAAATTCTGAAAAGCAGAAACGAGTCATTAGAAAACACTATCACTCAGTTGAAAAATGAAAATCTTGACAGCTGCACTAAATATGAAAAGGTAATTTCTGACCTAAAATTTAAAACTGCAACTGTCATCAAGAGTGATGGCTTGTTTGATCGGCTTTTAGCCGAACATAGGAACTACTCGAACAAAACTGGCCTCGGATACACTAAGGCCAAGAAGAAAACAGTAAGGTGCCTCGACTATGTCTCAAACTTTAATAACTCAAAAAGGCCGAGCTGCTCCTACTGTGGTCTTCATGGTCATACTCCCAATGAATGTAAAATCCGACGTCATGGTGTAGCCAAGGGCAACTTTGTTTGGGTAGTCAAAAGGAAAGATTCAACTGCTAACCCCCAGGGATCCAAAACAATTTGGGTACCCGAATCAAAGAAGTAATATTTTTGTGATGCAGGTGTGCTTCCGAGTGAAAGAAAGCAGATGGTATCTTGACAGTGGATGCTCGAAGCACATGACGGGGGACAAAAATCTATTCATTGAACTTTCACATTCAGATAAGGGCTACGTCACTTATGGTGATAACAACCGAGGTAAAATATTGGGTGAAGGTAAAGTCAGTAACTCTGCCAACTTGGTTATCAATAATGTTTTACTTTTAAAAGGGCTAGAACACAATCTTTTAAGTATTAGCCAACTTTGTGATATTGGTAACCATGTTGTTTTTACCTCTACCCATTGCATTATTAAAAGTGACGAGGACAACTCTATCAAATTTGTTGGAAAACGATTTAACAATACTTATTTGGTTGATTTGGAAATCACCTCCTTGGTAACCACTTGCATGGTTAGCAAAGAGAGTGACACATGGTTATGGCATAGAAGGACAACTCATATAAATGTAAACCAGTTAAAGAAACTACAATCAAAAGAATTAGTGATTGGTTTACCAAAGCTAAATTTTAATATTGAGGGAGTTTGCTCTTCATGCAAGAAGTGCAAACCGATCAAAAAGAAAAACAATTTTCCATCTAAGTTGATGGTCTCGACAACTCATCCATTGGAAATGTTACACATGGATTTGTTCGGACCATCACAAGTCAAAAGCTTTGGTGGTAATTTCTATGCCTTAGTAATTGTAGATGACTTTTCCAGGTTTACATGGACTTTATTTTTAAAATCAAAAAGTGACACTTTTGAAACTTTTAAAGAGCTTGTCAAACAACTGCAAAACCGATCTAACCAAAAGGTAGCTGTAATCCGAACAGACCATGGTGGCGAGTTCGAGAACTAAAAATTTGACAAGTTTTGTTCTAAGTTCGGCATAGAACATCAGTTTTCTGCTCCTCGGACTCCCGAGCAAAACGGAGTTGTGGAACGGAAAAACCGAGTTCTAGAAGAACTAGCCCGAACCATGCTTAATGAATACAATCTGCCACATTATTTCTGGGCCGATGCGGTGAACACAGCTTGCTATGTGATGAACCACATCCTCATCAGACCAATTTTAAAGAAAACTCCATATGAACTTTATTAGGGTAGAAAACCAAAAATTTCTCATTTCCATACTTTTGGCTGCAAAGTTTTCATTTTGAACAATGGAAAAGAGCATCTCGGCAAATTTGATTCTAAAGCCGATGAAGGAATATTTTTGGGTTATTCTACTCATAGTAAAGCATTTAGAGTTTTTAACAAAAGGACCTCCACTGTGGAAGAGTCCGTGCGTGTGGTATTTGATGAGTCTCCTCGGAGAGACAATGTTAGTTGTGCAGATAGAGAGGATCATCATATGGCTGAACTCGATCCGAGCACAAAAACTGAAAGAGCTCAAAAGGATGAAGCTGCTGAAGACAAAGATCAGAGGGACAAGCCTGCTCCGAGCCAAACAAAAAAGGAACAAATTAAACTCAGTCCGAGCCAACCCCAAAACAGTCAGTCCGAACTCATTCCAAGCCAAGCAGAGCATTTTGAGCTTAGTCCAGTATGGAAGAGAGTCAAGGACCATCCTATAGAGAATGTGCTCAGCGACTTGAATAAGGGAGTTTTAACTCGTCGCTCTATTCAGAACTTTTGCAATTTTGCTTCCTTTGTTTCTCAAATTGAACCTAATTCGATTGATCAAGCAATTGATGATGAACATTGGGCGATTGCCATGCAAGAGGAACTGAATCAATTCATCAGAAATGATGTCTGGGAATTGGTTCCTCGGCCCAATGATCATACGATAATTGGCTTGAAATGGATTTTCAGAAATAAAACAGATGAATTAGGCTTGATTATAAGAAACAAAGCAAGATTAGTTGCTCAAGGCTACAACCAAGAGGAAGGTATCGATTATGATGAAACCTTTGCTCCAGTTGCTAGGCTTGAAGCAATCCGAATTTTGCTTGCTTTTGCATCTATTATGAATTTCACCCTTTATCAAATGGATGTAAAGAGTGCTTTCTTAAATGGCTTTATAAATGAAGAAGTGTATGTAAAACAACCTCCTGGCTTTGAAAATTTTGAATATCCAAACCATGTATATAAACTCAAAAAGGCTCTTTACGGTTTGAAACAAGCTCCGAGAGCTTGGTATGATCGGTTGAGCTCATTTTTATTTGAACAAGGGTTTGAGAGAGGGAAGGTTGACACAACTCTATTCATTTATAAATCCAAAAAGGACATATTGTTAGTACAAGTTTATGTTGATGATATAATTTTCGGTGCTACTAACATGTCTCTTTGCAAGAAGTTCTCTGAATCAATGCAAGGTGAATTCGAGATGTCGATGATGGGAGAACTCACATTCTTTCTCAGACTACAAATAAAACAAGTTGAGGGAGGAACGTTTGTGCATCAAGGAAAATACTGCAAGGCACTCCTCAAGAAATTTGGCTTAGAAAATTGCAAAGAAGCTGCCACTCCCATGAGCACCTCCAGCTATCTCGGCAAGGATGAGTCAGGTAAAGCCGTGGGTGTAAGCAAATATAGAGGCATGATAGGAAGCCTTCTATATTTGACTGCGTCTCGGCCTGATATTATGTTTAGTGTTTGTTTATGTGCTCGTTTTCAAGCTAATCCCAAAGAATCACATCTTTCGGCGGTTAAAAGAATTTTTAAATATTTAAAAGGAACTGTGAACACTGGTCTGTGGTATCCTAGGGATGCCAATCTTAGTTTGATTGGGTATTCGGACTCAGATTTTGCTGGGTGCAAGCTTGATCGAAAAAGCACAAGTGGAACTTGTCATTTGCTCGGCAGTTCCCTTGTGTCGTGGTTTTCCAAAAAGCAAGCTTGCGTTGCCCTGTCAACAGCTGAAGCCGAATACATTGCTGTTGGTAATTGTTGTGCTCAAATTCTTTGGATGAAACAACAGTTATCAGATTTTGGCTTAAACTTAGATCACATTCCTATCAAATGTGACAATACAAGTGCAATCAATCTAACTAAGAATCCAGTGTATCACTCTCAAACAAAACACATTGAAATTAGGCATCACTTTCTTCGAGATCATGTTCAAAAGGGTGACTGTGTCATAGAATTTGTTAGTACTGAAAATCAATTAGCCGATGTGTTTACAAAACCATTGCCAAGGGAAACTCTTTATAAAATTCGGCGTGAGCTCGACATTCTAGACGAATCCAGTGTGTGCTCAGCGCAAGCTCGGAATCCTGGATAAGTTTAGCATGTGCTCGGCATGAGCTTGGTTTTCAGTATATCATAAATATTGATCACCTTCATAATCTCGATTCCTTTTTAAGTTCAATTGTGTATTTGTTTAATTTCCTGAAATTTCACATCCTTCAACTCTTCTTTTCCTGTAAAATTTCTTTTAAGGGGAGAAGGGTGTTGTTTTGTTATTTGAACTTTCATATTATGTTATTCGTCATTCTCTCCTTTACCTTTTAACTTCTCGGATGAGAAGCATGCTTTCACTTTTAAATGGGGAGAACGATGATGATCATGAAAATTTTCTTCCTTGGTTATCATTTTAAATCTTCAGGGGGAGAACCGTTTTTTTTTAACTTTCAAGTCTTGTTACCATCAAGTGGTATCAAGTCACTCATTTTTTTTAACAAATGGTATCATTTGAATGTTACAACAAGTGATATCATGCCACATTACCAACAAGTGGTACAGAAAAGTGTTAAACATTTCAAATTTTTTCTCTCTTTTGGCAAATGTGCTTAATCTTTGGCTCCTTTTTGATCATGCCAAAAGGGGGAGGAAGTGTGTTGTTGTTTGTTTTTGTTGTTTCAGATTTTGCGAGCATAAATTCAGGGGGAGTGTTTGACGAGCTGTTCCACATTTTTAACATTCTTTCATCAAGTGGAAGCTTTATTGAGAAAGGGGGAGAAAGGTCTGATCAGTGCATTTTCATAGCAACATGTGGTGTATTTTCGAGCAAATTTCAATCAGTGCTAAGTCCAATCAGCTTACGAGCATACAGTCAGGGGGAGAACACAAAAAGCAACAACCTGTTAAAGAATATTTGTCATCATCAAAAAGGGGGAGATTGTAGACTCACAATGCAGAATCAAAGAGCTTTTGATGATGTCAAATAAACAGGCTCGGCTTGTGCTTAGGTATAGACAAGTTAGACTTATCAGCGCAAGCGTTCAGCTAAAGGTACAAGCTCTGCAGAGGCTCGGAATCTTTGTTTTGCGTATGCGTTCGCCAAAGGCAGATGCTCGGCAGAAGCTCGGAAAACTAGGATTCTTCGCTACCTGCATCAAGTAAGCTTTTGTAGCTCAAGCTCGGCTTTGACTCGGCCCTTGATCAAGGCCAAAGTTCATCCAAGTTTGCAAGCTCGTTTCTTCATTTCAAGGCAGTAAGCTCGGTACTCGCTCGGATTAAGCTTGGAATAGCCACAGCATCAGAAAGAGCAAATAAGCTCGGGTTGATCGCACTCAACTTTTCTGATTCCCATGTTCAGATCAAGCTCAGAAACACCAAGCTCGAACAAAACTAAAAGCTTGGCAATCTCTGTTCATCGTCTTCAACAATGCATCATCTTCAACCTTCAGACTCTGCTCAGCTGTTCCGTACCTTTTATTACCGTTGAGTCTGGGTAGAAGTCCTAGGTTTAGCTCCTATGCTGTGATAAGTTTGAAATTCAAAATGAGTTAAATCAAAGGTTGGTGAACTGTCACCATCACTGCTCTGCTGTCTAAATGTTACCGTTGGAAACCCCATCTCCGTACAGCTCTCTTTCTTTCTCTCTCTCTCTCTCTGCAGAAAAGAGGAGACTATAAAAGAGGGGGTCTTCATCGTTAACATAGATATTTTTCAGAACTAATTTTCCCTGAACTTAAACTTTCATTTTACCTTCGAAAAACAGAGCGAAATCAAACACTCACAGAGAAGAAGAACATTTGATTTTCATATGAACTTAGAGAGTTAAAACTTTCAAATCTTAACTCTAAGTTCTAATCTGTTCTTCTCTGTGAAATCCTTATAGTATTGACTCACTCTTGATATTCAATCTTTCATCACATTCGAAGAGTGTTTCGAAGTGGAGACATTCTTTTTCATAATCTTCTTCATTGTATTTGCTATTGTGAGAAGCTGGTCTCTGATCGAGAAAGCTTCCTTGGTTTGTAAAGGTTCCAAAGAGGTTCTTTGGTCGTCGATTTGTTGTGGGTAGTTTGTCACGAGTTTGGTACACTCGTTTGACTGGATAGGTTTAGAGGGGTAGGCTCTTGTAAATCCTTTGTAACCCAGAAAATCGATTTTTAGTGAAAGCTCTCTGAAAGGTTTTCAGAGGGGACTGGACTAGCTCTCAGGGTGAGAGTGAACCAGGATAAATCTCTGGTGTTCTTTCTTTACTGCTTATCTGTTGCTGCCGAGCGTAACATTAATTCCGCTATTTTTCATTTGTCTATGTTTAAACTGTTATTTCTCTTAGCTCAGCTTTGAGTGTTGTTCTCCGAGCTTAAGTCACAAAAACCAGCTCTACCTTGAAGCAGCTCGGTTAACTGATTAACCATTTTGTTTATCTGATTGGTTAATCAATTAACCTTGTCTGCTCGAAAAGAAGCTCGGCTTTTCATTTAAAACAGAGACAACATTCAATCAATTTTCAATAAATCGAAAAATTGCCATATTTGCTTCAATCTCCTATTCACCCCCCTCTACTCGATTGTTAGGCCTTTTGTTGGTTTCCAACACATTGGATCACCCTGCCTCAACCCTCTACTACTTTTAATAAACTGCCCACAAGGTTCTCCATTAATGTTCAAAGTGAAAGAGGCTATGGTAACACAAGTCATAATCCATTGGATAAATTTCCTAGGGAATTTTAAGGCAGTTAACATATTTTCAATAAATTGACAATCTACCATATCATAATCTTTTTTTATGTTTATTTTAAATAGAGGAAACACTTGCTTCCTTTCATACATTCTAAGGAGATCATGGCTAATTAAAACATTATGACATATGCTCGTATCACTCACAAATCTAGTTTGGTTCTCACTAACTAGGACATGCAAGATTTTACTTAATCTATGGCATAACAGTATGGAAATACACTTATATTAAGTGTTACAACAAGCTATGGGTCTGTAATATTTAGGGTAGTTAGGACAAGTAGTTTTTGCCACCAGAGTTATGCTAGTTATGTTTACCACTTTTAGAAGCTTCCTAGATTTGAAAAAACTCAGTAACAACCTCATAGATGAGCTTTTTGTTCTTCATGCTTTGCTTGATGGAAAATGTAGCTTGTGTTGCTTCCCAAATAGACATCCTTCACATGCTCCTTCGATTTCTTGTATGCATGGAAGGTCTCATCATTTGCTTTTGATATGCAAGCTTTAAGGCATGAACATTAAGATGGCCAAATCTTTGATGCCAAAGCTATTAATCATCAACTTGAACCTTCATGGAAATATTAAAACCATATTTCCAAGTTATTGGAAAGCTCCTATTTCTTTTGTCCATTTTTACTTGGGCTATCTCGAGCTTTCTATTGTAGTCATATATTTTGCATGTATCTCCTTCAAAGTGGAGAGAGCCTTTCTCTATCATTTGGCCAATACTCAATAGATTTTATTTAAGGTTGGGAACGAATAACACATCCTTGATAAGTTGCGTACTTGATCATGTCTCCACCATGATTGTGCCCTTGCCTTTGGACTCCACCATGGTGTCATTGCCTAATAGAACTTGTACTCTGATAGACTTATCAATATCTTTGAAAATGCTCTCATCATTTGCCATGTGGTTACTACAACCATTATCCAAGTACCAATGTTCTTCTTTTTCATGACTTGGGGCTTGGTTGGCATATAAAAGTTGTTGGTCATGTTCACACTCTTTAGTGAAATTGGCTCTTTGATGCAACAATTTTGCTCCAAGTGCCCAAAATTTTTTCAGTGTTGGTTTTGTGGCTTACTTCGTTAGAGACAATATTTTTCAGTGTGGTGATGCTTTTTGCAGATGCCACATGGAGGATATTTTTTGTTGCTAGAAAAGTCTATAGATCTAGAGTTATATGCATTTCTAGAACTTTTCACACCATTATTATTTTTTCTGCCAAATCTTTTATTTTTAGAGCGTGATTTGAGCTTTGATTGAGAGGCATTTTCTAGTGAACCTTCATCATGTTTACTCAATCTTTTCTCATAAGCTTTTAGAGAGCCCATTAGTTCTGTCAACGACAAAGTAGAAAGATCTTTGGTTTGCTCAATTGTGGTGACCATTGGATCATACCTTTCGGGAATATTTTCCCCATAGACTTTTATTTGATTGACCATTTTTTTATTTTAGAATAATAATCTTTGATGGACTCAGATTCTTTCATTTTGATTATTCAAACTCGTGTCTTAGAGTTTGAAACTTAATAGTGTATACCTAGTCATTGCATGGAACTTCTCCTTTAATATAGTCCACACTTCTTTAACACTTGTAACTCCTATTATTCTTGGAAAGATATATAGACTTAACCAAGGTTTGTTGTAAAATAAATAAAGTTTTTGCATCTTTCTTCTCAATTTTTTCAACTCGTATTTTTAGCTATAGTAAAAGTTGAAGTACCCTCGAAAGTAGTATATTCTTCTTCAACAATATCTCACAAGTCTTGGGATGGGAAAATGTTGTCATTTTAGTGCTCCAAAAATTATAATTGTCTTTACAGAATATTGTGATAGGGGTAGATTGTGGTTGAATAATATTAGCCATGACTCAACATGATGCAAAAATGGTTTGGAGTGGATACTTCAATCTTTTGGAATAATGAAAAAAATAATTTGAGTATTATCTTTACGCTTAATGGATGACCATATGTAGCTTTGGTACCATGGTTGGTGTTTAGTCGAAACTAGAAATGATAATTGAAAATATTAGTTAGAGATTGGAAGAGAAGAATTTATGCATGATACAAGGAAGGATAGCAATAATATCATTTCCTTGTATTCTTATACACTAATACACTATTGATACAATAGAATTATTAGGCAATGCCACACTTGAGCTTGGAGATGCAGCTTTTAGTTGTAGCTACGACTTTGTAACAGACCCAGTTTTTTTCTTCTTCACCATCGTGAATGTGATCCTAATGCTAACTGTATCGGTGGCAGAAAATTGCCTTAGGCTCCGTGCGTGTCTCGTTTAGTTGAAAAATTACTTTTTTTATTTCTAGGATCTTGCTAATGAGTGCTTTAAGGGCATTGGTTAAGGTTTCTAAACTTAAAAAATTAACTATGAGAATGCATTACTCCGTGTCTCGGGAATCTAAAAAAAATGTATTTTTCAATGGTTAATTACTTCATTTGACTACTTCTAAACAAGTGCAACAAAATGCACTCGTTAACATATAATTTTTTTTAATATCTCTCTTCCTTCTTTACCATATTATTGATCATGTCTCTCTCTCTCTTTACTACACCATCTATATTTAAAAAATTGATTAGGAGAAACATTTTACTAAAATTATAAACCAGAATAACCTAATAATTTTTCGAAATAATCAACATGGATAATTCTATGATTTTATCAAATATTACAATCGTTCTCCCAAATTAGGAGCAACTGTGTATAAAGTAATACTTTTTTCAATTCTAAATATAAATCTCCTTTAAAAAAATGGATACTATAATAATTATCAAAAAACAAATTGGTCCTTAATGAAAGTCCTTTTAATTTTTAATGTCATAAATTACTCTTTTTTGTTTTTACAAACACTTTTTGAGTTTCAATAATAATTATAGTAATAGTTTTGATTTTAGAGTTATTTAACTTAAAAAAAACGTGATTTTAGAGTTTATTTTATAGGCAAATATAGTGTCCTCACCAAGTTTGAATCCAAGTGATAGCATTTTATGTCCTATAATTCTATCAATTGAACTAATTCTTAATAACATAGTATTTTATTATTAATTTTAAGAAAAATTGTACTAGCATCCTTTAAACTTTATGATTTTTGTAAATAGACATCATAAAATATCCCAATTAATCTTTAAACTTCATAAATTATCAATGTAATAGTAGTGATTTTGTCTTCTAAATTATTTTCAGATTTTAATTTTATCCTAATTATTTTTTCAACTTGATCCTAAAAGTATTTTTTTTTTCAAATAGATTCTAAATATATTTCTTTTTCTAATGTACCTTAAAATCCAATTTTTTTTTCATAATAATTTAAAAAAGCAATGAATGCGTGGTGAATCTAAAGTGATAAGAATAGCAAGGGGCCTGATAGGTATTGCATGCACAGCTTTATGCCTTTTTCAAGTGAACCGTACGTGACTATTTATGTGGTGAATTTAAAGTGATAGAAATTGCAGGGGGCTGATAGGGATTGCATGCAGCTCTGTGCCTTTGTCATATAGTACACTTTTAGGATTCCGATCTTAAATTATGTGGTGAATTTTACTACCAGCAGCAGTTTTGTTTTATAAACTGAAATTTATTGTGTTTAATAATTCTCAACCTCACACATGAACATATACATCTGATTTTTTTTTTCTTGGTATACTACCATATATTTTATCTTTATTTAAAAAAAATTGACTACAGGATATACCAATTACCAAAATCAACTCCATAGTAATGCAGATATTTTGAGGAAAAAATATGGTGCGAAGACGGTTACCACTTTCTTCATCAAATGATTATAATTTTTTAAAAACTATATCTAGTTCAATATTTTATCATAAGTTTTCCTATTAATTTTCCTTAGAGCAATGTCGTAAGAAATTTAAAAGTATAAAATTAATCATCAAAAAGTAAAAGAATTACTTCCTCTGTCCCTCAACATTTATTTTTTATTAAGGTGATATAAAATAAAAGGGAGAAAAGATTAAAAAGAAAAAATTGGTCTCACAAAGTCTTAAGTTTAATTTCTTATTGTACGAACTTTTCACTAGATTTTGGGGGGAAAAAAAAGATCAGAGTCTTGTAGAAAGCTTAATGTTAAGATTTTCCACTAAACTCCGCTATGGATGCCTTAACACTTTTGTTTAGGAGAATTCATGCCAATCAATGAAGTTAATTATTATTATTAGTGGTATTAAAATATAAACATTTGATATATTTTTTTAAAATTAGATTATAATCATATCATTAAAACTCTAAAAAAATAAGTAAATAAAAATGCTTGTAAAATGAAATAATTTAATATTATAGGTTACAAACAAAACAGAAAATTTATACTAGAGTATTGTACTTAGAGATGGATGGAGTAACACTTAAATTTTAAATAAATAATTTTTCAGACTATTTTTTTATTTTAGGTTACGTATAAAATTGAGATTGAAAAATGAAAATTTGTCTACCGTTGAAAAATGGAAAAAAGGTCTGAAGTCTAGAATACACACCTGGTTCGGGATAAATCTTTGACCCCTGTTCAGCCAGACAAAATGGGCCAACACACCAGCTCTTAGGAGAAGGCTCAGTATTCAAAAAATCAACAAACACAGGCTCTAGCTCATAGAAGCTATTCACCACCATACCATAGCTAATGATTGTGGCTGAAATCACTTTCATATTGAATTGATATGCAACACTATTTGGGTCTATGTTTCTGAACTCCGACTCAAAGTCCTCCTTACATATTTTGATCCATGGAAACCGAGTCAATTCAACTAACTCATCGTTAGGTTGGGGTCCACCTAAAATCCCTGAGTGTACCGCTTCCTTTGAAAGACTATGGCTGTGACAACTCATGCCATAGTACACAAACCTGATCAAATTATTAATCTCAACTCTCAATGAATATTAGTAATAATTAAAAAACCAAAATTATTAGATTGGTTCCAATTTCAGGTTATAAATCAGTTTTTTTAAAATTATTTGTGTTTTAAATAAGCCCATTAAATTATTGCAATCAAATAAATTAGTTATCTCTACTATTAATTTTTTTTTTCATTAAGTGATGTGTGACACCATAAAAAAAATTTTAAAAAAATTATTAAATCACTTTTCTACCATATTAAAATATTGCTAACAATGTCATAAATTAGGAGTCTTGGGAAAAAAATTCGCCCAGAACTAATATAAAATGTCAAATCTTCGTAAGAATGAAAGATATATTTGGATGAGTAACCTGTGGACACTGAACTTGGTAGCTGATTGTAGAGTCCACCAAAGGAAACCGTCGGTGACCATAAAGTTGGGACGTGGAAGAGTGTGTTGTAGGGCATGTTCGAAGTGAGGCTGCATGGCTTCCGTGGCATTGGCGAATTTGTAGAAGAGGGAAATGGAAGGGAGCTCGTCGGTGCTCTCTACTCCGGCTGGAATGTCAGTGCCAGTGGGTGTGGGGAATGGGAGAGTCACGATGGAGGCGCCGGTGCCGCCGAGGGAGTTTGCCACAAACGGGCGGTTTTTCGGGGTGGTGAAGACGGTGACCGCCGTGTTGTGGCGGAGGAGGAGGAGCCGGGCGAAGTGGAGGAGGGGTATGGTGTGGCCTTTGGACATGAATGGGAAAAGAATAATGTGTTGTCGCCCGGAGGAGGCCATTAGTTATTTCTTGATGGGTATGTATGTTACGTAGTTATTCCAACCAATATTTATTTATAGTCAACAAGTCAAAATATATATTTTTTTAACAAAATAAAAAAAGAATTTCATTGCATTGATTGATTCTTTTACATGACAAAGAACACTCCATGCATCCGTTATGTAAGTTATGTTTTTTTAGATTTTTTATCTGGTTTATTTATGTGTTTAGTGCCTAAAAATTTAACGTGTTTTGATTTTAGTCTCTAGAAGTTATTTTGATCGGGACTATTCTTAAATTTTCAAACATTTTGGTCTTGGTCCCTCCGTTAGTAAAAATCTGTTATTTGTTTCTGTAACTAACGGAACATCACATCAGTAGTCTATGTAGTTTGAAGTGATGTCAAATAAGTGATATAAAGTGAATGATATAGATCCACGGACGCAAAATGATCTGATACACAAAATGGTATCGTATGCAAAATTTTGAATTCATAGGCCTGAATCAGCTATGTCACATCACCTATTTGGCGATACGTCACATCCCGTGGCAGCTGGTGTAGATATTTGTTAACCATGTCAGCAAATAACGGATTTTTTGTAACGGATGAGACCAAAACCAAAATGTTTGAAAAATTAAGAACTAATCCCGGTCAAAATAACTTCTACGGAAAAACAAAACACGTTGAACTTTTAGGGACCAAAACCATAAATAAGCCTTTTTATTTTGTCACATAAATGATGTTCTTTTATAAACTCAATATTTATTTATATATTTTTTTCAAATATATCTTTATTTATTGCATTCTCTTTTTCATCACTTGTATTTTCATCTTTCTTCAATATAATTTTCATACATTTATTATCACTCTCTTTCTTATTATTAATTGAGGGTAATTTAGTCAAAATATATTAAATTCTAACATCATTTACTCCTTTCTTAATCGATGTGAAGAAGCCTAAAAAAATCAACTTATGAAAGAGAAGGAGTATTTCTTTTACCACAATCCCTAGACATACATAACTACTTAAATGTCAAATATCAAATTCTTTTTCATACCTCTGGATCACAATAACCTAGTAATCAAGATTAGACTCATTGGTCTTAAAGTTTCTATTTCAAAATAATTATTCTCTTTGACTTACCATAATGATTAAAAAAAATAAAATTTGTTATCTCAAATTAAAGTTAAAGTAATTAACGAAAAAATTTAGAAATTAAATTGAAAATTTTGAATTCTAATTGAATGATCATTGTAAAATGCATTAAATTATTAGTTGTTGTTTAATTGATAATTGGTTTATGTATTAGATAGATCATTCCAACCTTTGGGTTAAAATTTTTTGCTGATTAAGTTATCTTTTTAGATAATATTCCCATGATTTTCTCAAATATTATAGCCTAGATTAACTAATTTTCATAGATAATCATGTATTTATCCATAATTTTTTTAGGTAAAAGAAAAAATTCATTATCAACGAGCAAGATTCAGAAACAATAACAAAAGGTCATAAGCACAAGTCTTGCCACCTTCTAGGAAGGGTTCAACACTTATGCAAATGCCTGAAACCAAGGACTATTTTGCTACCTTCTATGAAGGATTCAAAACAACATGATGCCAAAAGAATAAATAATGACTAGAGTTCCTGCCTAATTCTATTAACTAAAACATTATTCTTTCAATCTACAAAGTTAGAAAAAAAAACTAATCCTATGAGCAACCTCTCTCCTAATAATACTGAAAATAAGGTGCAAGCTCCTCTGGTTCTTAAAAGTGCGAAGATTCCTTTCCTCCCATATGTGATAAATCAATGCTGCATACATAGCAAAAACACATTTGTGGCGGACCTTATCCTTGAAAGCATGACAGATCCACCCTGTCCACTTATGATACTTGTAAGAATACATGTCAATTCATATCCAAAGACAACAGTAATCAAAGAGACTACATCTCCAATTACATTAAAAAATAAGTGATTTGTATTTATCCATAATAGCCAAGATGTAATGTTGTCGAGATATTCTCTTACATTTATCTTTAATTTAAAATTTATCCAATATCTTTTATCATTATCCTCTGTTATAGTTAATCATGGAATAAATCCAAGCATTCAACATGAATAAAGATTTAGATACAGACTGCTGAAAAGTCTTTTATTCACAAACCACATTTTAATGTAAAAATTCCAAAATGCCCTTAATTTATATTTTATTCTAACTCAGGGAATCAGAAAATTTTTTCGAGAGGATCTTCTCGAAAAAATATATTAATGTAATATGATTGTTTTTCTCACTCGGAAATATTGGAGAAGTATTTCAAGAGATATCTGCCAAAAAATTATGAATGTAATTTTGAATTTCAAAAAATAAATGAGCTTTAATTTGTGGATAAAAAATGGGGTTTATATTCCGGGTCTCTTATTTTGCCCTTGAATTACTATGAGGTCAGATCAAAATAAAAAATACATGCGAACCACATGCCCATATTACGTACCGATCCGAATCTCGTCGATTCAACCTCCTTCTCAAAGACTTTTCATGAGTTAGATTTTAGCACTGGTATCATTTCATACGTTTTTCAATTATGTCAATTTATTCGGTTGTTATCAATCAAGTACCCTTATACATACGCTCATTTATTTCTTTGGACATTAACCAGAAAAGATAAGAATGAGTGATATTTGCGTTTTTTCTACATATGCTTCAATTACCGAACCATGTGAATTCAACTATTATAGAAACATGTCATGTTTGAGGACTCCTCCATTACTCCTTCTAAAGGGTTTGTCTTCTGCTGATTGATCTGTCACTTTCCAACCATCTTACCCTAGCTCTTTGCTTTTCTAATATCTTTCCATGACACCCACGCTAGGCTTTGATAAGCTTTTGTAGAAATTTTAATTTCAACTAATTTATTTCAAAATATTTCGTTTATAGAAGGGGTTTTTTTTTTCGAAATCAGGTGGTGTCTGGACTTCATATTTTTTGTGGCCCAACTAATAATCCACCTCAAATCCGCGAACTGTGTGAGTCTTTGACTCAATAGTATGAATTTTTTCCAGAAATTATTGCCTTAATGAGACTAAAGGCTAAGCGCCCAACCAGTTTTCGCTTGGGTAAAAGATTATTTTTAAACTATCACCTTATTACATTTGTTTTGTCCCGAAAATATATTAATGTTTTTAATTCCTTTTCACTGGTTTTAATTACGTAGTTTCTTTGGTTCTAAAAATCCCATGTGCGGTGTGCAGATTTTTCAACATCTTTTTTTTTTTTCCCAACGAATTGAAGTGGTAGGTTTAGACTATAAAACATCAAATATATTCGGTATTTGAGTGTATGTATATATTGTGCTAATTTGATAATTGTGTGTACTATCAATGTGTAAATAACATTTATAGGTTTTATAAATTTTCAAATATATATCTCAATAATAAACTTATTTATAGTTTGCAATAAATTTTTTTAAGTATATTTTAAAAAAAAATCATAAATTCTAATTTTACTAAATTATCATGTACTAAAAAAATCAATAAAAAACAATCAATACTTTTTAAAATTTATGTTGTAAGGAAAAAACAATAATTTAATTGTTGGAACTGGCCTCAAACCTTGAGTGGGGAGGTAAATCGAGTTTTATTAATTTATTAAAAATTAATCGAATGAATTAATATTGAAAAATATTTTTAGAGCGGATTAACGGTAAGCGATTATTTTTGCGAAGATATTGATGAGAATACAAAGTTGCGCAGAAACGATCACTAGTACAAAAAACACATTTTAGACCAGTTGATTCAGACCGGTTCCGTGCGGAGCTAGTCTCTTAATGGACATTTGTTAAAAATAGACTGGTTATTTTGTATAACCAGTCTGAAAATATATTAAATAAGACCGGTTCCACACGGAACCAGTCTCTTTTTTGGTCTTTTGTTCAAATCAGACTGGTTCCGTGCGGAACCAGCCTCATACACGTACAAAATATAGTGTTTGGACCACTTCATGAAGACCGGTTCCGTGCTGAACCGGTCTAGTTTAAGGAATTAAAAAACAAAAACAAAAACAAAACAGCCCTATCTCTTTCCCTCACCTGGTCTTCTTCTTCTTGGCGTTTCAGCACTCTCTTTCTCTCTTAGCTCTCTCTTTCTCTCTCAACCCTCTCTTTCCCTAGCTCTCTATGAAGTCTGCTCTATCTCTTTCTCTCTCGCAGTTTCCCTCGTTTAGGGTTCTGCCTTCCAAATTGGGGCTTTAATCTCATATTCGATATTTGCAGCACAAATCAACCAATGGCGTTTGCGAAAGGCTTTGATGGTGGTTGTTGAGGGGCGAAGGTGGTTGTCAATCTGTTGAAAGGCGGTGCACCCACCACCTTCACCGTCGCGAGTTCTTCAACTCCTCTGTTGAAGTAAGTTTAGTCCCTCTTTTTTCGAACCAAACCCTAGCGATTGATTTGGGTATTTCATCAATTATTTTGTGTGGGTGTTTTGTTTGGTTTTTATTTTACATCCTTCAACTTCTAATTGGGCTTCCTGTCTGGTGGATGTAATGTGGTGAACCTTGCGATTTTTATTTTATTCAATGGGTGTTGGGTCAGCAAAGCATCTATGCTGCGATCTATATTACCATTCGTGGTTGTATTTTTCTTGGAGTCACATTTGGGGCTTCACCTTCCTAAAATTTTGGTTCTTCTTCACTTCTGTTCTTATTGGTTGGTTCCTTCTTGGAAATTATTGTTTCAAGAATCTGATTCAGTTATAGTATGTGTTTCTCTAGCTGGTACTTGTTCTACTTTGTATAAAACTGTAATTCATTCCAAGTTTGTGAAGGATATATGTTCATTCATATGATTGTCGTTGCCATAGGCACGTTGCTTAGATAGGACTTCTTATTTATGTGGTTATCAGTTTGTTTGAAAGTGGGGTGTAGCTGCTTCCTTTTCAATTTCTTATATCTTATGGACTATTGGACTTACTTGCAAGTTTTTTAAAAATAAGTTAATGTCTTGACGATACTGATAAAGAATTAAAAGAAATGATTTTGTATAAAACATGATACGTTTAACATATTTGAATGAGATTTTACAATATTGAATTGCCTTTTTTTTATTCCTTTGAGACATTGATTTACAAGACCTGGACGTAAACAGCAAGGCCTTTTTAAGATTTGTGGGACTTAGCATTACAGTATTTTTTTTCCTTTGGAAACAGGACAACTGTTGTTAATTTATTGAGTCCCGAATCTGGCTTTTTTGATTTGTCTGTGCAAGTTATCGTGAATAACAATAACAAGAACAAGGTGCAGTATAAGAAGCTAAAAACAATTGCTTCACTATCTGACAAGAATACGCTTCACTATCTGACAAGAATACAGGACAGCTTGAGCATCTCTATTATCCAATGCTAAGCATATGCTATGTATGCCCTCTATGGTTACCACATCATCAATCTCTTGGCATTTTTTCTTAGCTGAAATTCATCAACAATCCAATAAAAGCATATATACTCTATATGCTAAAAGGGATCTTACATACCAATTACATTATTTTATTCATCTTCTTTTTATATTTACAACATAGTTGTTGCATAAGTTAGATCCTTATGCTACCAGTTTCTTGATTTGTGTTGCATAGGTGTTGTTGCATCCAATGATGATGGATTGCAAAGGATTGGAGAGAAAAAGATTAAATTGGATTTGTAAGAGCTTCTTTTATGCATATTTTTACCCTTGTATTACTGAACATCTAATCAGTGTGCCTTGCCTTTGAATTTATGGTTCATGGTGGTTTTTTTTTGTTATTTTCTTTGTTATGTACTGGTACTGGAGTTTTGTCAATTGAAGATATGAGATTGTTTCATAAGATATCAAATTTCCAACTCTTTCTATGACATCATCTATTCTTTTCTTTCTTAGAGAAGGAATAACTGAATAAGCACATTAAAAGCTAAGGTATCAGATTTTAGGCTTAGAGTGTCTTCGGTTTACATTTTAGAAGACAAACTTTTAAGGTCTGATTTGTTTCGACATTTATTTTGACATTTTTTAAGGAACTTGTGACCATTATGCGGTCACTTGGACAACACCCAACCGAGGCTGAATTGCAGGACATGATTAATGAGGTTGATGCTGATCATTTGGTATCCTGCTTGTTTTCTTTGTCCTTATTTAAGTAGTTTGGATTTTGTGTCTTTATCATGCATTGGTACTTAAATTTAGCTGCTTTTGTTTATTATTACGAACCTAGAACAATTGGTTGCAATTTGTGCTCTTAACTATAAACCTGTTAGATGCCTTAGCTAATCATTGTTCTGAATTTTTAATATGCACATGGCCACTTTTAGCATTTTATAATTATTTGAGAAACTTGAGTTAATATTCAAGTAGCCCTGTCGGATAATATTTTTATTTGTTGTTGTTGCTAAGATGAATTGATGATGCAGTGCTCCATAAAACAAGAAGATGGTATTAGTCTTGATGCATCTAAACTTACTATAGGGCATGTTGCTTCAAAGACAACAAAACTTTTGATTGCTGGGACTTAGGCAAGTGGATTAATAATTTTGTTGTTCAGAGTGTTGTATATATGCGATGACTGCTCATCACCTTGATTTTAAAGCTTTTGTAAGACTTCCTCTTATTCTGAACTTTACTATAGTTATATATGTGATGTAATCATTTATGAATTCATTTTAAAGTTGTTATTGTTACTGCTGCACCAACTGGGCAACCAAAAAGGTAAGACTAAGGAAACTTCGGATGATGTTCCTGTTCATTATTCATACATCAATTTTGTTTGCTTCTATGTTCATTCCCATTTTTTTGAGTAGGGCAACTTATGTGGAGTTCGTGTGAAAAGAAAGCAGCTGATAATGCATTAACTTTGATTTAGGAGGGGAGAGTTTGCATCTTATTTCCGAGAATTATATCTTATTTCGCATTGCGTAATTTATTATTCCTCTAGAATAAGACTGTTGTGTAGCCTACAGTAGCATGGGCCTTGTTAGTTTCATTGTGCTTTGTGTTTGTATATATATACTTGTATGTCTTCATCAAACTAGTAGAGCAGATCGGTTTTTATAAGCTGCAAACTTGTAGACATGCATATGACGTGGTTTTATAATATAATTTTAGCATTTTGTTATGTCTCAATTATTATTATTTAATTTATTAGTTTTATTATATTTATGTATGTGTTTTTTTAATTTATTGCTAGGATCCTTTTATATTTGTGTGTTAATTTTCTTACAAATGTTGCAGGAATGTATACTTGGCCTTGATCAAAATATAAGGTGGCTGAACAGTGGAGCTTATAAAAGGAAATGTTGTTAGGTTGCAGAATATAAGTAGGTTGCTAGATAGGTTCCTTATAAGGAATTTTGCAAGAATTAATGTTCTTCAGTTACAGGCCGGCTTTCTCATTTTGTGTAGCTTATGTTAGTTTCACTAGGCATAGAAATGTATAGAGGTTGGCTTTCTCCTTTTGTGTAGCTTATGTTAGTTTCACTGGGCATAAGAATGTATACTTGGTGTTGATCAAAACTGTAGTACAAATACATATATATATATAACGTGGTTTTTATAATATAATTTTAGCATCTAGTTATTATTTATTAGTTTTATTATATATTATATTCATGTGTTTTTTTAATTGAGACCAGTTAAAAACATTAAATGAGACCGGTTCAAAATCTAAATGAGACTGGTTCAAAATTTAAATGAGACCGATTCAAAATGCTAAATCAGACTGGTTATTTTTAAATTTTCAGACCGGTTCAAAATGCTCAATCAAACTGGTTATTTTTAAATTTTCAGACCGGTTCAAAATGCTAAATCTGACTGGTTATTTTTAAATTTTCAGACCGGTTCAAAATGCTCAATGAGACTGGTTCATTTTTTAATAGAGACCGGTTAAAAATGCTCAATGAGACTGGTTCATATTTATATAGAAACCGGTTATTTTTCATTTTCAGACTGGTTTGAAACCAGTCTGTTTAGTTGGGAACCAGACCGGTTCGGAACCAGTCTCATTTAAAGGCATAGCAATAAGACCGCCACTTTTGAGACTGGTTAAAAACCAGTCTCAAATGGGGTGCGGAACCGGTCTCTTTTGACCAATATGTAGTAGTGGATAATAATAAACAAAATAAAAGCGGCAAAAATAATTGCAACAAGAATAAAAAGGAGTAAGGGATAGAGAGATGCAAATCCAAAATTTTATACCGATTCAATCTCCCAGGAGGTCCCACGTATCCGTTGGGTATCGAAAAGGGCCTACGTCCAGTCCCTCAACAACTTGCTTTGGATTTAGTTGTTATTAATCAATTTGTAGTTTCACACCCTAATTACACCAAGAGCGTCCCACATATTACTCAATTCGACATTTCATAAGGGACCTCAAATACTCACAAGGGTTCCTCATGTAACATCCCTCAATTTTTAAATAACATTTTATATTTTAATATAAATAATAATAATGATTTTTGGAATTTAAAATATATTATTATAGAATGAAATAATTTTGGGAAGAAAGCAATTTAAATAAAATATTTTAACGAAATGAAATTGTGATTTTGTAAGCTAAGTAATTAATTATCATAAAATATAATTAAATTACCAGTTATAGTAGTTGATTGTAATAATGAACAATCGATTATCGAGTCTAAAATTTTCAATTTGGGCAAATTTTAATAATGATAATCGATTATCAACCTCCGATAATCGATTATCCTGATATTTCTTCAAGCTGAAGAAAGGTTTTGATGACTAAAACGCGTAGGCTTTTCGTTCTTTGACACCTCCTACTTCCTCCCCATGCTCAGCAACTCAAAAGAAGTGAGGTGACAAGTTCCTATCAACCCCATATCATCATGCACCTCTGATCTCCAACCTCCATAAACTTTAATGATATGTATCACTTGTATGGATTACATTCTTCTAATTTTTGTTGGCTGAGAAGCTTTGAAAAACACTCCCAAAGGTGTGCCTATATCTTACACAGAGGTAAAACCCATAATTTGTTGCCAACACCACTGAAATCCTTTCCTAACACCAAACCTAGAATCTCAAACAATCTTGTCATTGCCACTACTTTGTCCACTTTATGTGTTCCTTACTCAAGGAGAATTAGACCTTGATTCTTGACTCTAAACACTGTTCTCATATCAAAGAATAAAGCCAAGTTTATTTTTTGAGTTTTGATTACCAAACCATCAAGTTATTGTGTGCCAAATATCTTACAAAACCAATCCTGAAACCTGTCCAGGAAAACAGTCTTCTCACGAGCACCACTTTGTGTCTATTGTTTGGTGAGCTCTTGGTAAATTAAGCCTTTCTTTTTCATCCTAACTTTAGTTCTCATGACATAGTTTTGTTGTTAATCAACTCTTTTTGTTTTTCTTGCAAAACAGCGTTGTAATTTCATGTCAAAGTAACTGAAAAATCATTCTGAAAAGCTGAAATTGTTGTTGTTCCAACTCCTTTTTTGCTAGCTTTAATGAGTTTAATCCTTTTAATGTCTCAATTCAGGTATGGGAGATGTCATTCATATCGCTAGGATTAATTATTGATAGTTTGTGAACTATATGATACTTGAATGTCTAAGTTATTGGTCATGACAAGATTGTTTGGTATTGAGACCAAGACAATCCATGGCTCCTTGCTGAAACTAATGGAATAATTGAATTGAATATGCTAATATGAATTTATGCTGATGAGGATTGCCTCGTGCTTGATGTTGAAATTAAAGTATTAATATGTGAAGTTGTATGCTTATATGAATTGGCCATGAACTTCATGATAAATGATTATGTTAAGATGAAAGTACAACTACAACAGGTTTAGAATTAAGTAAAAATGTTGCCTCATGACTGATTGAGAGTTGGTTTAAAGTTTTGGAAAGAGTTAGACTTGAAAACAATGGATTTCTTGCTCAGACTTGATGATAATCGATAATCCTGTTAGGATAATTGATTATCCAAGCAAAAACTTGAATAAATTACTTTACTATTGGGTATGAAATGAAGGAATTATATTAAAATATAATCTTAGGAGAATATGGTACTGTTGTAGGCTTAATTCCTATGTTGAAATCTGATATGTATGAATGATATTTAGGTTAGGATGAATGAGTTGGATTTACATGCTAATTTGATAAAATGAGGTTATGTTTTAGTTGAAAGCATGATTATAAACAGTTTGGAATTTGTGTTATAATATGTTGTTGGATGTTTCTTAATATTAATTAAATTTATGGACATGATTCAGACTTAGAAAGTTGAGATTTTGGTTTTAGGTCCTGACGATAATCAATTATTGTAAAACAACAATCGGTTATCGGGCCTGCCAGCATATTATAAATAAAAAGTTGACACTGAACAACTGATTATTGAGTTAGGACAATCGATTATCCACGCTAAATCTCATTAACATAATGTTGAAAATTAAATAATGTTTACCATAACCCTGGTTATCAATTATAATTTAATTAAGAGGAATAATTGAGGATAAACTTAGTTATCATGCATCATGCATGACTTGGTATGAATACCAAGCACGAAAGAATTCAAAGGATACGAGTTTTATAGTGAAATAGTTACAAGGAACGTACATGAGAAAAATGAAAATCCAGATATATTGTGTCCTATAGGAAAGGGCATGTTGCAGATAGGACACTATTCGTAAGCGATATACCACTAGAGTCCTGATCTTACTGTGTCCTGTGGGAAGGGCCCTGCTGCGAATAGAACGCTATTCGTAGGCGGTAGATCAAGAGCCCGGGTATATCACGTCCCTTGGGAAAGGACCTGGTGCGGATAGGACGCTATTCGTAGGCGATATAACTAGAGATCCCGATATACTGTGTCTTATGGGAAGAGGTCTGATGCAGATGGGACACTATCTATAGGTAGTATATCAGTGTTGATGTCCCGGTATGACGTGTCCCTTGGGAAAGGACCTGGTGTAGATACAAAGAAGTGTATCCGTAGGCGTTATAGCCAAGTGTACATGTGACCCTTGTACAGTCAAGATGTTTATGAAAATTTAAGAATGTACATATGAATCCTTTCGTGAGAAAGAGAAAGAGTTAGACATTGCATACAGATTAATAAGATAATGACTGTGAATGATAAGACACTTGATCAACATGCATCATTTGCATCGTAATGGTTGTATGTGTTATTCGATCATTTATCTGCTTACGTGATATGACAAGTGACTTACTCTCATCTACCATGTATGTGTGGTAGGTACAATCGGCAATCGAGTCCATCAATTTGTCAATGCCAGAGACTCAAGCAGAGAAGGAATGTGTATAATTATTTTGGTCTGGGCCACTATAACCCTGAGATATGTTTAGCACGGGTACGACACTTTTCATGCCGCATGCGTATCCAGTACGTACCGTGTACGGGTACGGCTCCGGTACGTGTGGGTACGTACCGGATACATACCAGATATTTAAATAAATAGGGTACGTTTTTGGGTATGCCATGAAGCAAATCGGTACGGCTGGGGTACGAGTTTGGGTACGATTTCTCTCTACTCCTTTAGATCTATATGCCTTCTCATCTTCTCGTCGTTTTCCTTGCACCGACGCCGGTGATGGCCATAGACTCGTGAAGGCGGCGGTTAAGTGAAGGTGGCTGGAGTTTGGCCACAAAGACGAGAAAAGGACGAAAAGAGTGAGAGAGAAAGCGAGAAGGAGAAGAGGACGAGAGCATGGTGTGAAGGAAAAGATCTACTCTTGTATTCCATGCCGCAAGCTGTAAGACCCACGAGAATTCCCGGAATTTATTATATGAATTATATTAATAAGATATGAATTTTTCATAATTGGTTTTGGTATTACTTTAATTGGTTTGATTATTATTTTAATATTTAAGGAAAAAGGGTAAAATGGTAATTTTTACTATTTTATGGAATTTCATGAAATAAATTGGAAAATATAAAAGTAAATTCAGCAATATGAAGTTGGTGAAATTTTGATAATTTTATCTATTTTAAATAAATAGAAAATATAATTAAAAACATTTTGGAGGGAAAAGGAATAAAATAATATATTTTGAAAATTTAAACGTGATAATCGATTACCAAATCGTGGTAATTGATTACCACGACTGCCTGAGAGCAGCTTGATGGCGGTTTGGGAAAAATTCTTGAACTCCAACTCGTTTTTCTTCTTCAAATCAAAGCCCAGATACCCTTACTTCATGATGAAGCAAGCTAGGGTCTATAAATACTCTTGGGTGTGGAGTTTGAGCTCAATTTGATCCTCAAATACCCAAAATTCGTTTTTGAGCTCTGATTTTTGTTGCTATCTTTCTCTCATTTGCTCTCCTTCCACAAAGCATCTCATTCCCTCAAACCAAAACACAAATCAAGTTCTATTTCCAATCTTGAAATAGAACCAAGAACCATCGAATTTGATTCCCTGTAACTCCAGTTTCATCTCTACAAAGTTGGGTGCTCAAAAATGAAAACAGAGCAATATTTGATTTATTTTCTCACCTAAACCGAAACGGTTTGATAAGTACGCTAAACCATTTGATTCCCAACTTGTTTATGATCGAAGTTGACACTTTCTAGTTGTTAAACTAATTGTCCCTTTTGATTTTCATGGCCTATGGTCGCTGTTATTCTCAGTCAAAGACAGCTCGTTGAACTTGTTTTCTGCAAACTCAAAACCTAAGCTTTAAAGCTCAAATGCTGTTCAGTCCCTTTCTTTTGGTTTCAACCATTTTTAAAACTTATTCTTGGTAAGGGAGAAGTTATCTAAACATTAGAATGAGTTTTAACAAGCTAAAAATATAGGAACTAATTAAGGTTAATGAGCAATGAAACTTGAAATGGGGAAATGACTTTGAGGTCTGAAACCCAAGCTTTTACGTTTTGAAGCACTTTATTTTGAACTAATCTTGCTTACAAAATGGATAATTTGAGTTAAAACTGAAAGGAACTATGTTTGAGTTGTTTATGGATTGAAAGTTTAAGTTTATGCAAAATCTTGATTGGATTTGGATTTGTTATGATTTCATTCAAATTGATGTATTAAACATGTGTAATATATGTGTTTAAACTTCTGTTTTTGATTGGTGAGGAGCAAGGAACCCAAAATTTTGAATTGGTGCATCAAAACCAGAAAATGGTGCTGTGTGCAGTAATCGTCGTAATCGATTACCGCGATCTGATAATCGATTACTACATAATTAAATTAAATTAAGTAAATAAAGTAATCGTGGTAATCGATTACCAGCAATCAATAATCGATTACTACAGGTTCAAATTGAATAAATGGATATTTTATAAGTATCTTCTGTAAATTCAATGCTCCTAATTATGTGGATTATATTTTGATGATGACAAAGTAATTAACAATCAAGCCTTGAAGATATTGCAACATCAACAACAACAAGAAGTCAAGAAAAGAAGACAAGTGCTCACTCATTCTCAATCAAATTTTAATTGTAATTTCTAATTTATGTTGAGAGTGGTTGAGAGTTGGTAGATATAGTTAGTCTCTTCTAGGAATAAAATAATTAATATGTTTATTAGTTTGAGATTAACCAAAATTAATACTTGAGAAGAAAAATAAAATTGAAAATTAATTTTTCTCATGTCTGATCAAAATACTCGAGTATTTTGAGAAAGACTCGAGTATATACTCGAGTATTCTGTAAAACACTCGAGTATTTGTGCCAGGTCAGCAAATATGATCGTTAGTCTTGTTCGTGCACCAAATCCTTCCTGACTAGCCAAAAAAACTTGAGTATTTGCCAAAAGACTCGAGTATTTTTGTCCAGTCAGCAAAAATGAACGTTGGAAGAGACTCAAAAGCCAATTGAGGGCACTTGAGTCTCATTCAACCCAAGAGAGCATTTCAGAACCTTATTGTAAAAATTCTCTTTGATTTTGTGCAAGAACAAACAAGACAACAAGATCATATTGATTACAAGCTTTGATTAATTCCTCTTCTCAAGTGTTAATTCACAAAAACTCAACTTCTCACTCATATTGTTATTTTCTTTCAAGTTGAGTTTTAGGTCTCAATTCATATATTGAGCTGTGCTTATTTGTGCTAATCCATTGTGAGATTAGTAATACACATACAAAAAGCTTGATTATTCAAAGTCTTGGATTGTTCCCAAGCAAACCCTAAGTGGCTTAGGGTGTTGGAGTATTGAGAGGTTCTCAAGCACAAGACTAGGAGGTTCCTAGCCCGGTGGAGTTTCTTGAAGGGAGTTCAAGGAAGCTTTTGAAGAGTTCTTCAATCACCGGAATCAAATTGGGGTAGAAATCAAGAGTTTGGTACACTCTTGAAGGGTTAGGTTGAGTGAGGCCATTCTCAAGCAATCCTTGTAATTTCTAACAATTTGATTATTAGTAGAAACTCCTAAGTGATTAGGAGGACTGGATGTAGCTCATTGTTGGAGTGAACCAGGATAAAATTGCTTGAGTGTTGGTTTATTGCTTTCAATCTACTTTCTAGCTCAATACAACTTAAAGCATTTCATAGAAATAGGATTTGTTCAATTAGGTAGCAAGTTCAAGAAATCTTAGTGTTAAAAGTTATTTTGATTGCTTGCTAATCTGTTGGATAAGTCTCTGTTTTCTATTGGATTGATTTGAGGTGAATTGCTGAATTTTCGTTTCTGGTTTTGCTGTCATCTGATACGAAAAACTCGAGTATATTTAGAAAGACTCGAGTTGTTCTTCCTGAAAAACTCGAGTATTTCACAAAAGACTCGAGTATTTCAAGTCTGTTTCCAGAAAATTCAGCTTTAGCTCTATTCTTCAATTATCATTCGAAATATTTGGTATTAGTGCTTCAAATTACTATTCACCCCCCCTCTAGTATTTGCTTAGCCCGCTTGTTTGTTTCCAACAAGTGGTATCAGAGCTCGGTCGAAAGATCGAGTGTAACAACTTTTTCGAAAAAGATCCTTTTGGAAACTAAATGGGCTCTAGCAATAACTTTGGTGGAGAAGGAGCTTCAATAAACCATCCTCCACTATTCAATGGTGAATGATATGTTTATTGGAAAACTCGCATGAAAGTTTTTATTGAAGCAATTGATATAGATATTTGGGATGCAATTGAAAATGGTCCTTTTATTCCCAAAAAGAAAATTAATGAAGAAATTGTTGAAATTCCAAGGAGTAGTTGGAATGATGATGAAAAGAGGAAAGTTTCATTTGATTTAAAAGCTAAAAACATCATCTTTTCGGCTCTATCCCATGATGAATTTTATAGAGTTTCCCAATGTAAATCGGCAAAAGAAATGTGGGATACTTTGCAAGTCACACATGAGGGAACAAGTGAAGTAAGAGATGCAAGATTAAATTCTCTAACTCACGAATATGAATTGTTCCACATGTTGCCAAATGAAACCATTAGTGACTTGCAAAAGCGATTCTCTCACATGGTTAATCATTTGATTTCCTTGGGAAAAGTATTTCGCAATGGTGAAACTACTAACAAAATTCTAAGATGTCTTGATAGGAGTTGGCAACCCAAGGTAACCGCCATCAAGGAATCAAGAGACATAAATAGCATGGACTTAGCCACTTTGTTTGGCAAACTCCAAGAGCATGAGATGGAACTTACAAGACTTGGGATGCATGAGGAATCGGACAAAAAGAAAAAAGGCATAGCACTCAAAGCTTCAACTAAATCTACAAAAGAAGTTGAAGAATGCTCTACAAGTGAAGATTCCGATGGTGAACCAAATCAAGAAGAATTCGGGATGTTTGTGAAAAGGTTCAACAAATTCTTCAAAGGGAAGAAAGGTGGCTCTTCATCCAAATTCAAGAGAACCAAAGACTCCAAACAAAGAGAAAAGAGTACCAATGATGGAGTTAAGTGTCATGAATGTGGTGGGGTTGGTCACATAAGAATGGAATGTGCCACATTCTTGAAGAAGAATGACAAGAAGACCCAAGAGACCAAGGGGAAGCGTGCATACATTGTTTGGGATGCACCGGAGAAGAGCAATAAATCATCTTCAAGTAGTTCCGGTGATGAAAATGCAAACTTTTGTCTCATGGCCAATAACAACCATGAGTCCTCATCAAGAGCTAACCATGACATGAGTGAAAGTGATGATGAGGTAACCTCTAGCTCTTCTTGTTCCTCTTCAAACTCCATTTCATATGATGATTTGCAAGAAGCCTACAATGAAATGTTAATTCAATTTAGAAGGCTTGCTAAAATTAATAAGGAAAAAGGAAAGAAAATCTTGGAGTTTCAACAAGAAATTGATGAATTGCAAAAATCTATAAATGAGTTGAAACTTCAAAATGAATCCCTGGAACTTATTAATTCTAGTCATCAAAGTGATTGTGCAAATCACGAGGAGATTATCACTCCATGTGAGAGATGTGATGAACTTGAAAAAGAAGTAAAAGAGTTGAAAAACAAACTCACAAACTCACAATCTCACATAGTGATAGAAACCTCAAACGGTTGTTGAACTCTCAAAGACATAATCACAACAAAACCGGTTTAGGATATGTTCATAAAAAGGACAAAAAGTACAAGTGGTTGGAACATTTTCTAAGAAAAACTCTTCAAAGAGACCAACTTGTACTTATTGTGGAAAAGTTGGACATCTCAACATTGAGTGCCATATTAAGAAGTTTGAAATGAAAAAGGGCACTTATATGTGGATTAAGAAGGGAGAAAGTCCCAACACTAACCCTAAGGCACCCAACATTGTTTGGGTACCCAAAATGAACAAGTGATTTCATTTTGTAGGTGTGCCTTCGAACGGGAAAACAATTGTGGTATCTTGATAGTGGATGTTCGAAGCACATGACGGGAGATAAGCGGCACTTCATTGAGCTTACCCCAAAGGAAAAGGGTTATGTCACTTATGGGGACAACAACAAAGGCAAAATCCTTGGTATTGGTAAAATCGGAAACTCTTCAAACTTGATTATTGATAATGTGCTCTATGTTCAAGGATTAGAACATAATCTCTTGAGCATAAGCCAATTATGTGATATTGGTAATCATGTAGTTTTTACCTCTACCCATTGCCTCATTAAAAGTGACAAAGATGAATCAATCAAATTTGTTGGTAGAAGATAAAATAATACTTACTTAGTTGATTTGAACAAAGTCACTTCTTTGGTCACTACTTGTTTGGTGAGCAAAGAAAATGACACTTGGTTATGGCATCGTAGAACCGCTCACATAAATGTAAACCAATTGAAGAAAATACAATCTAAAGATCTAGTAGTTGGTTTACCAAAGCTAAATTTTTCTATTGAAGGTGTTTGTTCTCCTTGCAAGAAATGTAAACAAACTAAAAACACCTTTGGATCAAAAACGGTGATGTCCACATCAAGGCCATTAGAAATGATTCATATGGACTTGTTTGGACCATCACAAGTAAAAAGCTTTGGTGGCAACTATTATGCATTGGTAATTGTTGATGACTTCTCTAGGTTTACTTGGACTCTCTTTTTAACTACTAAGAGTGAGACCTACAAATCTTTTAAACATCATGTTAAACTTTTGCAAAACAAAGTAAATCAAAAAGTAATTATTATTCGTACCGATCATGGTGGTGAATTTGAAAACCACAAATTTGATAGATTTTGTGCTAAAAATGGTATTGAGCACCAATTCTCCGCACCAAGAACTCCGGAACAAAACGGAGTGGTAGAGTGGAAAAATAGGGTGCTAGAGGAACTTGCTAGAACCATGTTAAATGATTCTCAAGTACCTCAATATTTTTGGGCCGATGCCGTCAATACGGCTTGTTATGTTTTAAATCGCATTTTGATAAGGCCCTCTCTGGATAAAACCCCCTATGAACTTTACAAGGGAAGAAAGCCAAACATATCTCATTTTCATGTCTTCGGATGCAAAGTTTTTTTTTTAAATAATGAAAAAGAACACCTTGGCAAGTTCGATTCCAAATCCGATGAAGGCATATTTTTAGGCTATTCTTCTCATAGTAAAGCTTATAGAATTTTCAACAAAAGAACTTTAACTATTGAGGAATCAATTCATGTTGTTTTTAATGAGTCTTCGAAATAAGATAGTGTTTTATGTGATGTTAGTGAAAATGGCATTGATTTTTCAAAAGAAGAAAAAGAGAGAGAGATATCAAAAGTTGAGGAAGGAGAAGTTAGGGAAGAACTTCCTCCAACTTGGAAATCGGTCAAGGCTCATCCTATAGACAATGTCATAGGAGATATGTCAAAGGGAGTACTAACTCGTAGGTCTATTCAAAACATTTGCCACTATGTCTCCTTTGTTTCTCAAATTGAACCCGATTCAATTAAAAAGGCCATTGAGGATGATCATTGGGTTCTTGCTATAAAAAGAAGAATTAAACCAATTTGAAAGAAATGAAGTTTGGGATTTAGTCCTTAAACCCGATGATCATACCATAATTGGTACTAAATGGATTTATAGAAACAAACTTGATGAATCCGGGTTGATTATAAGAAACAAAGCTAGACTAGTAGCTCAAGGGTACAACCAAGAGGAAGGTATCGATTATGATGAGACCTTTGCTCCGGTTGCACGTCTTGAAGCTATCCGAATTTTACTTGCTTTTGCTTCAATCATGAAATTCACTTTATATCAAATGGATGTTAAAAGTGCTTTCTTGAATGGGTTTATAAATGAAGAAGTGTATGTCAAACAACCCCCCAGTTTCGAAAATAGTGAATTTCCAAACCATGTTTATAAATTGAAAAAGGCACTCTATGGATTGAAACAAGCTCCTAGAGCTTGGTATGATCGATTGAGTTCCTTTCTATTAGAAAACAAGTTTCAAAGAGGGAAGGTTGATAATACACTATTTATTTATAAAACCAAAGATGACATATTGTTAGTACAAATCTATGTTGATGATATCATTTTCGGTGCTACTAACGTGTCTCTTTGTAGAAAGTTTTCAAATTTGATGAAAAAGGAATTTGAAATGTCAATGATGGGAGAACTCAAGTTCTTCCTAGGCTTACAAATAAAGAAAGTCAAGGAGGGGATATTTGTGCATCAAGGGAAATATTGCAAAGAACTCCTTGAAAAGTTCGGATTGGACAAGTGCAAAGAAGCCTACACTCTAATGAGCACATCATGCTACCTAGACAAGGATGAACAAGGTACACCGGTTGATGTTAGTAAGTATAGGGGAATGATAGGTAGTCTCCTATATCTCACTGCATCTAGACCGGATATTATGTTTAGTGTATGCATTTGTGCTCGATTTCAAGCTAATCCTAAAGAATCTCACCTATCCGCAGTTAAACATATATTTAAGTATCTAAAAGGAACAATTAACACTGGTTTATGGTATCCTGTTGATGTCAATCTTAGTTTAGTTGGTTACTTGGATTCCGACTTCGCGGGATGCAAGCTTGATCGCAAAAGCACCAGTGGTACTTGCCATTTCTTGGGAAGTTCATTGGTGTCTTGGTTTTCTAAAAAGCAAGCTTGTGTCGCCCTTTCTACCGCCGAAGCGGAATATATCGCAGCCTGTAGTTGTTGTGCTCAACTATTATGGATGAAACAACAATTATCGGATTTTGGTTTGAAACTTGAAAATATTCCTATTAGATGCGATAACACGAGTGCAATCAATTTGACTAAGAATCCGGTGTATCACTCAAGAACCAAACACATTGAAATAAGACATCACTTTTTGAGAGATCATGTACAAAAGGGTGATTGTACAATTGAATTTGTTAGTACCACAAATCAATTGGCCGACATTTTTACAAAACCTCTACCAAGGGACACCTTTTATCATATTAGGAGAGAACTTGGTATTTTAGATGAAGCTAATATATGCTTATTGCATTGTGTGTCATTTTTGGAAAATCACCATATTAGTCTTACTCCAATGTGTTATTGATTCTTAGTTAAATTGTCCTTGATGATATTTGAAATTGTATGTGTTAATTGTGTGTGATTCTGTACTGAATTCCTAGTTGGAAGTGAAGAGTATTGTATTTGATTTGTGTTTGGTCTTTTAAAACTGTGTTTTTAATTCTGTTCTGTCAAAAATACTCGAGTTTTTCTAAAAACACTCGAGTATATTAATTCAAAATTAAATCAGTTTTAAATTGAAAAAGTTTTTAATTAGGGTCTGACAAAAATACTCGAGTGTTTCTCAAAACATTCGAGTCTTTCGTAAACCCCAATTTTTGGACTTTCAGACCAAACTCGAGTATTTGCCAAAAACTCAAGTATTTTTAAGTTTCCTGAAATTTGGTAATCTGACCAAACTCGAGTATTTGGATTTTTACTCGAGTTTCTGGGCAGACCTGGGGATGAGTCACGAACAACTCGAGTATATTGTGAAAAACTCGAGTTTTTCATCAAGAACAACTCGAGTATTTATGAATATACTCGAGTATTTTTGAACGTTTATATATACTCACAGCCCCTCACACTCGAGTTTTTCCGAACCCCTTTCTCTTCTCTCTCGGTTTTCTCATATCTCCCTCATCAAAACTCGGATTTTCCTCAAATTTTTGCCAAATCTTACTAGTTTTACATCCTCTAAACACTTTTCATCTCTTATTTCAACGAATTTCAACAACTTTCACCCTCAAATTCGTCACCCCCTTTTCAAACCCTAACCTTCAAACTTTTCAATTTTCTCCAAAATTCTTCAATGGCTTCATCATCTGGAAAAGGAAAAAGAGTACGGATTGCAGAATCATCATCCGAGGAGGGCATTCCAGAGTATTATCAAGCAAATGAGTGTTTGGAAAGGTTGGAGGGCTTTGCTACACGTGGGTTTGGTGTAGTCACATGGATCAACAGTGAATTTCTCGAAAGTAAGGGTTTCTCCTTTGTTTCTAACCTTAGGCACCAACAACTCATTCATTTTCTGGAATTTAATGGTCCAATTTTCCCTAGGCTAGTTAGAACTTTTTATGAAAACCTTAGGCTACACAACAATGTAATGGAATCCATGGTTGAAGGTGTCAGATTCTGCATTAGAGTTAAGGATATTTACCATGCTTTCGGCCCTTCACGACACGGGGACAACTCTCTCAAGGCAAATGCCGATGGAATTTTTCAAAGTTGTTTGCGCCCCGGTCGTGTATGGACCCAAGGGGTTAAGCATTCCTCTCTGATGACTGTCCAAACTAGGGTGCTGCACTATATTGTTAGCCATCAGTTAGTTCCTCAAACTTCTGCAAATTATGCTAAACCAACAAATAATGAACTTAGACTTGTAAGTGCTATCCTGAACAATGAGAAGCTGAATTGGTGTCGCATAATTTTGGATAGGATGCTAGCTTCTGCCAAATCTAAGGCCCCTAAGTCTCTACCTTATCCCATGCATGTCTGTTACCTTTTGAGAAATTTCAAGGTACCTATACCACGAAATGAAGAGTCCATGACTCTTCATTCTAACCAGCATGCCCTCAACAATGGTACCTTGAATCATCAAGGCATGGAGTATCATGAACCCTCTGGACAGTACTTATACCTATCTGACATAGCTGAGTTGAGGCGGGCTGAGAATGTTGGAGCTCAACAAGGGGTGGATGCCCAACAATTGGAAGAGGAAGCTGCAGCATTTGCACAGGCTGAAGGAGGGGACCCTATTGAGAATGAAATTAATTTTGATGACTTTACTGGATCTCAATATGGGTTTGATAACTCGGGATGGAGAGACAATGTTATCACACAACTGGATACTATAGATGGGAGGATGGACTCTTTTGTGACTGCTATGGACGCCCAGCGTGATGATTTTGTTAGCCTGGATACTAGGATGAGTGCAGAGTCTGCTATGCTTTATTCCCGCTTGGATCAGCACTCTGACCAGATTTATTCCCGCCTGGACCAGCAGTCAGAGCAGATGAACCGCCGGTTTGATGAGATGATGGCGGCCTTCTCTCGGTTTTATCCTCCTCCAGATGATCCTGCTCCATCCATGTTTTGATGATGTTGTCCTTTGGCTTTTATCTTAGTTTTCTTTATGTTGGCCTTTGTTGCATTTTATGTATTTTGAAAACTTGGTGGTTGACTCTTTGGGTTTGTTATTGCTTTTTGTTTGGACCTTTTTAAAACTATGGTGTTATTATGGTGTTAATGAATTTAGTTATCATTATGGTGTGTTTTTTTTTTTTTTGCATAGCTTCAGGGGGAGCTCTTTATTTTTATCCTGTCTCTGTTTTATTGCATAGTTGGTTATGGGGTTTCCAATTATGTACCTCTCCTCCCTTTATCTTTTTCTCAATTGTTACACCTTTTTGGATCATGACAAAAAGGGGGAGAGATGTTATACACTTGTCTTGATCTTGTTGCACCTAAATTTTTCTGATTATGGTATATACTCTGATATTTGTTGGTTACTCAAATACCATAGGCTTGTTGCTAAATTAAATTGTCATAACTTCTTGCACAAGCTGAATTTTTAGATAGGTGAAAAGGATCCTATAGTGAGGGGGAGTTGCATCTTCAAGTGGTATCAAGCTCAACAAATGTTACAAGTGTTAATTATTTTGTCATCACCAAAAAGGGGGAGAATTTAAATTCAATGCTCCTAATTATGTGGATTATATTTTGATGATGACAAAGTAATTAACAATCAAGCCTTGAAGATATTGCAACATCAACAACAACAAGAAGTCAAGAAAAGAAGACAAGTGCTCACTCATTCTCAATCAAATTTTAATTGTAATTTCTAATTTATGTTGAGAGTGGTTGAGAGTGGGTAGATATAGTTAGTCTCTTCTAGGAATAAAATAATTAATATGTTTATTAGTTTGAGATTAACCAAAATTAATACTTGAGAAGAAAAATAAAATTGAAAATTAATTTTTCTCATGTCTGATCAAAATACTCGAGTATTTTGAACTCCGGGAAGGTAGTAGAGTTTTATATGATAAAATAGAATTCATATCATAAAGTCATCAAAATGAACAACCTTGTTCAATAAAAAAAAGATTTCTTCTTCTTCACCGATTATCTTTTCTCTTATAACACGACAACCCAAATTGGATTGTCGTTGTTTTCGAACAAAACACCAATCCACATTTGATTTGAGTTTCGATTTAATTTTGAATTCAATTGAAGAGTAACTCTATTTTTTAATTTTTTTTAAGACTAGTAATAGTTCGAGTGGTCAAGTCGTTTTTTTGAAATTGTTTTTCATTATTAAGAAAGGGTAACAAAGATAAAATACGGGCTTGTTTTATAGCAATCGTAATTAATCGTTGTTGTTTTAAAGTCAATCTATTCACGCGTCTAGATAATATTTTTCCCTGTTCACTAATAAATCGACTAATTAAACTCATGTTTTTATAATCAATTTGATCCCCCGATTGGATCGGGGGCAAACGCCTACGAAAAGATCTCTTTGATTTAAGAAAGAGTCGGTTAGATTTATCCATATACTCGAGTATTCTGTAAAACACTCGAGTATTTGTGCCAGGTCAGCAAATATGATCGTTAGTCTTGTTCGTGCACCAAATCCTTCCTGACTAGCCAAAAAGACTCGAGTATTTGCCAAAAGACTCGAGTATTTTTGTCCAGTCAGCAAAAATGAACGTTGGAAGAGACTCAAAAGCCAATTGAGGGCACTTAAGTCTCATTCAACCCAAGAGAGCATTTCAGAACCTTATTGTAAAAATTCTCTTTGATTTTGTGCAAGAACAAACAAGACAACAAGATCATATTGATTACAAGCTTTGATTAATTCCTCTTCTCAAGTGTTAATTCACAAAAACTCAACTTCTCACTCATATTGTTATTTTCTTTCAAGTTGAGTTTTAGGTCTCAATTCATATATTGAGCTGTGCTTATTTGTGCTAATCCATTGTGAGATTAGTAATACACATACAAAAAGCTTGATTATTCAAAGTCTTGGATTGTTCCCAAGCAAACCCTAAGTGGCTTAGGGTGTTGGAGTCTTGAGAGGTTCTCAAGCACAAGACTAGGAGGTTCCTAGCCCGGTGGAGTTTCTTGAAGGGAGTTCAAGGAAGCTTTTGAAGAGTTTTTCAATCACCGGAATCAAATTGGGGTAGAAATCAAGAGTTTGGTACACTCTTGAAGGGTTAGGTTGAGTGAGGCCATTCTCAAGCAATCCTTGTAATTTCTAACAATTTGATTATTAGAAGAAACTCCTAAGTGATTAGGAGGACTGGATGTAGCTCATTGTTGGAGTGAACCAGGATAAAATTGCTTGAGTGTTGGTTTATTGCTTTCAATCTACTTTCTAGCTCAATACAACTTAAAGCATTTCATAGAAATAGGATTTGTTCAATTAGGTAGCAAGTTCAAGAAATCTTAGGGTTAAAAGTTATTTTGATTGCTTGCTAATCTGTTGGATAAGTCTCTGTTTTCTATTGGATTGATTTGAGGTGAATTGCTGAATTTTCGTTTCTGGTTTTGTTGTCATCTGATACGAAAAACTCGAGTATATTTAGAAAGACTCGAGTTGTTCTTCCTGAAAAACTCGAGTATTTCACAAAAGACTCGAGTATTTCAAGTCTGTTTCCAGAAAATTCAGCTTTAGCTCTATTCTTCAATTATCATTCGAAATATTTGGTATTAGTGCTTCAAATTACTATTCACCCCCCTCTAGTATTTGCTTAGCCCGCTTGTTGGTTTCCAACATCTTCTTCATTTTAAAATATTTTATCAAGAAATAAGCCCATTTGGCGGACTATCACCCCAATGGGAACTTTTAAATAAATTCTTTAAGATCCGTCGAAAGGTGGCTCTGTCGCCGATGGATTTTCTACTTATATTATCTCTCTAAACACCATCAAAGATGACTATTCTGTCGATGGGATAATTAAGTTTTCATTCCAGCTTTGAATTAATGAATAAACTACGAATTTCTATTGTATTTCAATAACCATCAAAGGTGGTCATGCCGCCGATGGTATTTACAACTTTTATTATTATTTGAGCACTTATTTTATTTGTTGAATACCATCAAAAGGTGGTCATGTCGCCGATGGAAGCTTTTTGTTATTATCATTAATTGGAATAATTATGTTAATACTTTCACAAGGTGGCTATGCCGCCGATGGAAATTATGATAATTGAAATTGAATTAGTATATCTTTAAACCATCAAAAGGAGGTTATGCCACCGATGGAATAAAGATAGACTATGAAATGAATATCATACGAATAAGAATGGAATAAAATTTGTGGAAATGAGCGAATATGAATTATGGACTTTGGAATGTGTACTTTTGTATTAGGATATATGACAAAAATACTGCCCGAATATCATGGAAATGAGGAAATGAATTGATAATCAGGATTGGTAATCAAAGTATACTCGCATACATATGCATGGAAAGGGTCCGGTTTATGCAGGTTGAGCTGCCCAGGAAGGCCCCTCCCGGTAAATCATGATACCTTATGGAATGAAAATGTTCCGGTTCACGCCAAGTTGAGCCGCTCAAGGAAGCCCCTCCCGTGAATCGTGACTCCCTATAGGGAATGGAATTGCTCCGGTTCACGCCAAGTTGAGCCGCCTAGGAAGGCCCCTCCCGATGAATCGTGACGAATGGAAATGCTCCGGTTTGACGTGTTAGGTGAATGACTGGCGGAACCAGCTCCTGTCGAACCGTGATGCTTGGTGTAACACCCTAATTACTTTTACCCATAATTAATTGTGAATTTAAAATTTTCTTTTAAAACTACTAGTTGATTATGAAAACTCTTAGTTATAATTATTTCTTATGAAAATCTTCGTAAAACCGGACAGAGTTTAATTTATTTTAGGGACATTCCCAAAATGTAGTTCCCTGATTAACCTGCATAAAACTTTATTTTCATCAACAGTGGGCCAGCAGGGCCAAAATACAATTCAGTTCGTGTACATCATTTCAGAAAAATATTTACAAATTCTTGAATTGGTTTGACTTCCAAAAAAAAAATTATACATTTCTAAATCCAAAATAAAAACATTGAACGACAAAGGGTCACCCAACTAACTACACAGCACTCCACGCGGTGGAGTGTAATCCTGCCCGGCCATACTCGTGTAAGCTCCTTCTATACCTGTAAAAAAAATAGCAAGAAGGGTAACATTACACAGAACTTAGAAAAATACACACTAGAATGACATAGTGAACAACTAATAGATTACTACCCGTTATTCACTTAAAATACATTTACTATCATATTTCCTTTACTTATTAAGCCACTACATTAATTCTATTACTTCCAGTCTTCCTTATCCTTTCCTTACTCTATCATTTTCCTTCAATTATATTTTACACTCACCTTTCGGCGAGTCCTAATATCAACCATTTACTCACACCCTAAGGCGGGTCCTATTCTATTTCATTTATCTCTTTACCCTTTTATTCACATTTATTACACATTTCTTTATAAAGAGTCCATATATATATATATATATATATAGATATATATAATTCTCGCATCAACTTAGAGAGTAAGTGGAGGTTCCTGATAATATAATTCTCACTCCGCATAGGGAGGGTCATGATAATATACTTCTCGCTCCACTTAGAGAGTAAGTGGAGGGTCCTGATAATATAGTTCTCACTCCGCATAGGGAGGGTCATGATAATATACTTCTCGCTCCACTTAGAGAGTAAGTGGAGGGTCCTAATAATATAATTCTCACTCCGCATAGGGAGGGTCATGAATGTATAATTCTCGCTCCACTTAGAGAGTAAGTGGAGGGTCCTGATAATATAGCTCTCACTCCGCATAGGGAGGGTCATGGTAATATAATTTATCACTCTGCATAGGGAGGGTCATGATAATATACTTCTCGCTCCACTTAGAGAGTAAGTGGAGGGTCCTGATAATATAATTCTCACTCCGCATAGGGAGGGTCATGAACGTATAATTCTCGCTCCACTTAGAGAGTAAATGGAGGGTCCTGATAATATAGTTCTCACTCCGCATAGGGAGGGTCATGGTAATATAATTTCTCACTCCGCATAAGGAGGGTCATGAATATATAATTTTATCTTTGCTCATAATTAAACTCTAACCATTCCGAACACCCAACATTTACCTTTTTAATACCATAACAACAATTGGCTCTCTTACATCCTATACTCCCTTTTTATTTGTTCTTCCCCTAATCTCCAATGACACCATCTATTATGTTCATCATCAGTTCATATTTTTCAAATATAACACAATCATCATTAAATCCAATTTAACCAAATCTATCACAAATATATATATATATATATATCAACTAATGTATTCATACTTTCTAATTCTTATTTCACTTGCTCCAAATCCTAATCTAGTCAATTACCCTAAGGTTCATCTTTCTATTTTATTCCCTATCCTTAATTTTTCCTATATACAAGCTAGAAAAATACCCTCTAAGTAAAGGTAACACACCCCTTCTTACCTTCCCAAGAAGAGATGATGAACCTCAAACCCTAGCACTTGAACCTTAGCTTAGCTCCTTATTCTTTTCCCCTGTGAACCTTAAAGCTTGAATCTCCTAGGTTGGGCTTGAAACCTCAAGAGAGCATAAATACCCATTATCATGGAGCTTAGAAAACCTATGGGAGATGATGATGATGCTACACGTGTGAGAGGAGGAGGAAAGGGAGGTGATGATCAACTCATTTCCTTGCTTGGTGAGGATGAATATGATGGTGATGATGGGTGTGGTGGATTTTAGCGTTTGGTTTAATGGAGATAATGGCTATGTTGATTGGTGTTCTTAGCTTTTGGGTTTATGGTGGAGATGATGATGCTTTGCTTCTTGGATCAAAAGAGAGAATGAAGGAGATGATGAAGAATGAAGGGTGTTGTGTGTTGTTGATGGATTTTGGTTCTTGGGGATTGAGAGGAAATGAGGAGATGATGAAACTATGGTGGTGGTGTGGTGTTTGTTTTTGTTCTTGGTGCCCCTTGCCTTATGGTGGCCAAATCGTGGGGTGGTGGTGGCTCAACTTGGTGCCGAAGTTCGATCCAGTGGCTGAGGGTGGTGGCTTCTTGTGGACGCCACGAATATGTGGTCCACATGCTTTTATTTTTTTTCGGTCTGCGTGAAATACGCGAGTCTTTTTCTAAAGACTCGGGTATTTTATGGCGTTTGCAGGAGCTGGTGCGCCATTTTGGAAAACCTGGCGCACCATTATTGGCTAGGTTTTTGCTCAAAATACACGAGTCTTTCCCAAAAGACTTGAGTGTTGCCTGAGAGAAATTTTTCCTCTGAACGATTTTCTGATACAATACTCGAGTGTTTTCTCAAAGACTCGAGTATTGCTTGATAGATTCACCTTCTAATGCATTCCTACTTACTCCTAAGTTATTTCTATACACTCTATATATTCTAAACACTAAATTACCAATTCTCGTCACCCTAAGCTTATTACCAACTTAATTATACTTGGAATTAAATTAGGAATGTTGCAATTCTCCCCCACTTATTGGAATTTCGTCCCCGAAATTCCGTTCAATTCCTTCAATGAAGAACCATCCCAAATGCAGGGTCTTTCGATTACAATACTCACTTCCCTTTGATTCCACTCCCCCACTTGGAATCGGCATACCACTTTGATGCCACTAAGTTGTTGCACTCAATGAAGAGTACAGACTACGATTCAACTCGGGTAGCCTCGACGTAGAGACTCTATGTGATTTTCATGGTTGGTTTTTCTCGCGACTAAATGTTTCAAGAGTCTTACTAATAAGACTCTAAATGGGTCTTGGATTTTTAAAACCAGGTTTAACTCTCCAAGGAAGTTGGAGATGGTTTCTAGGGTCAACTGGGTTCCCTCAGGAATTTTGCAGCAAAGGTTTTGAAAGGGTACTATTCATGCTGATTTCCTTTCTTCGATGTTGGGTTGGTTTCGGTTATACCTAGAAACTTTCAATGACATTAACCATTAATAAATGCAAAGAACGAGGTGGTCAATCCCAATCTCACATTCACCAATAGTAACATCACTGTCGGGCTTGCTGATGATATCGTCACTTAACAGTTGTAAGAGTCAGGACGACCAATCTTACCCTTACACTCCATTAAACAACAACACCATCATGGGTTTGGTTATGTCCTACCCAGAGTTCTACTATTCCGTACCTATTCCTAAAACCTCTAATCAAGCACATTCATAATTCAAACATGCATAGCAACATTTCACATCAACACATATACAAAACAACAAAATGAATGCTACTCATTCATATTCGCACATTAATTATTATCTACCTATAAACCCTATTCAACTAATCCTATTATTGTTCTACCAAGTTTTTCTCTCAAATTTTACCTAGTCTTATTATAGTTCTAACCTACTTGAGAATTCACAAACAACTAATACAACTAATTCATACGTAATAGAGAATAGCATATATAGCTTCACACATACATATATCCAATCATAATCCTAATGGGATTCCTACCTCAACTTTAATGCTTGAACACCTAACTTTACATCGGTTACTCGCTTGATGAGTAACCACTAAAGTAATGAGTAACTCCAATAGGCCGAGGAAAACTGCTCAAATACCAAAATGTAACACCCTAGTTACTTTTACCCATAATTAATTGTGAAATTAAAATTTTCTTTTAAAACTACTAGTTGATTATGAAAACTCTTAGTTATAATTATTTCTTATGAAAATCTCTGCAACACTCCTTGTATATCATCTTACTTTATAAGAAAAGTAATAAGTTTATGATTACTTGGACTTGTTATTGTTGGAAAAAGATCTGAAAATAAGAATTTTCTCTTCCCTTGAAAATTCCTTTTCACAAATACTTGATTAATAATGAAGTTGACTAATAAAATCAGAGTTTGCGGAAACATAGTAAAATAATCATATTATACTCTCAAAATATATCAAGTATAACAAGTCCATGGATACCAAATAAGTATTATTATGAAACCAAATTTATCTTATGATACCTCTTTCAAAATGTGTATCATATAAATACTTATTAAAAATAGAGATGTTATAGAGCTGGTCACTGGTCCTCTGTCCAAATATTCATCTAGCCGGATCCTCGATATCTGCGCAAAGGGTTCCCAACCCAATAAGGGCATGCACCTAAGGGACATCTCCCTTCACTGACTTTTGTGCAAGCTAGATGCACGATCAACACCTAATAAGGGCATGGGGAGTAAGTATACACTTATACATAATCAATAAAGACTAAAATACAAACACAAGTATATCATGGACAGATAATAATGCAAGTACATATGAGCACACCAATTTCTCAACATTATATCTCTTATAATGCAGGTGGCATGATGCATGATTTCGATCCACAACTGAGGACTCCACTATAAGTCCATCCTGGACGTCCATCCAATACACCAGTGTGTTCCCGGAACACTACCATACGTTCCCAGAACGATGGCAAACCATACTTGTATATAAAAGCATCACTCCCAGAGTGTACATCACGTTCCCAGAACGTATAGCAAACCATACTTGGAAAAATAAACATCACTCCCAGAGTGTGCATCACGTTCCTAGAACGTATAAAAACCATGTCCCAGACACTAGCCACATTCCCAGAATGTGTCATCAAGTAGGTTGCACACCAATGTGTTCCCAGAACACATCAAAGAAACCAGGTCCCAGACACTGGCCACATTCCCAGAATGTGTCATCAAGTAGGTTACAAATTTGGTACTCCCGGAGTACCCTCCTCATATTCCCAGAATATGATAATCGATTCCTACCAACCCATCTTCCATTCTCTATGCATGAATGCACAATCATTAAGGTTGGTTTTTATCTTTAATTTAATTATTGTGATTTAGAGATATCTCAATTTCTCTTTTGAATGATTAATTTGAGGTATAACCTTTGGCACCAAAATTCATCCATGAATTTACTTAAAAACATGCCATTAAACTTGGATTGAGAAATCTCAACCAATGGTATCAAATTTTTCATTTAAAAGGCTCAACTTTTATTTTTCAGTTTCAGGTACTAACCGGTTACAATCTCAGGCTAACCGGTTAGAATTACAGACCTGAACTGGTTAACTATTGCAATTCAGAAAACCCTTTTTCTTGAATTCTCTACCCAATCCATAACAAGTTTTCAGCATTGTTTTATACCTCAAATTCCACTGATTTCATCATTCAAAGTCTAAATCACAATCCAATTCCAAATGAGCACAATTTCCTCTTGAAATTATCTCATAACATTAAGGTATTAACTCCTCAAATTCAATCTGAGCCAAACAGTATTTATTCACCTGTTTTCCAGATTAATTCCAAGTGAAATTAGAGTATAGATTGGAGCAAAAATGGTATGAGTACAAGACCAGTTGCAGAAATTCATTTTCTTTGAAAAATTACAGTATCTAACCGGTTACAAATATCGAATAACCGGTTAGGTTATGCAGTCTGTACACTGAAAAATGAGGTTTTGCATACCATTCTTTTCATTACTCAAATCTAACCAATTTCAACACTGAACAAAGTTCATATACCTTAACATGTACAGGTTTAACCACAGCAACAAATTCCATTTGCATGCATTAAGTTTATAACATCAAATTGCATAAAAACCCACATAAACACAATTTAATACCACAAAACTCATAATAAACATTTAGATTATGATTCAAGCATCAAAATCACTTGTATGCATCAAAACAAAATTGCTCAAAACAGAATTGAGCTAAAAATTGGCCTCCAAGCCTTTCAACCTTAAACACATAATGCCCTTTTGAGTCTTTGTTGACTCAAATCCTAAATCACTTGATTTTAGTCTCAATCTAGTATAAGGTAAACTTCTCCCTTACCTCTAAATCGTGCTTGATCCAAAACATTGCAGAGAGAAAGGCTCCAACACAGATTTCCACCAAATCCACTACATGCAGATAGAGTTGGACAAGGTACCAAAACCAGGGAAATTGACATGCAAAACCCAATTAAGAATTGGGGAAAATGGTCAAATTGAATTCTCTGCAACATGCACTAGAGGTAGGAACAGATTTGAAACCAAAAGGGTTTGTGTGCTTACCAAAATCGAGCTTCAAAGTCAGCTCCAGAAACCAGAAGCTGAGGTTTGACAGCACCAACACCTCAACTTGGCAAGCTTCGTTCTCAAACTCCAGGAACTCTCAGCTCACAAACTTTATATCAATACAAAGCCCTTGATGTGAGCTTTGTAACAGTGTATCACTCGTTTTCTAACTCTCAACACAGAAGAAGAATCGCACAAGACGAATCAAGAACCCTAGAACAAGGATTTCCCAACCAACACACACAAAACCTTGATTCAGATCTAAATCCAAGCCTTTTATAGATGAATTCAAACAGCATGCAAGGCGACACGCGTTCCTCAGCGTAATTTGAGTGAGATTCGTGGAAATTTCTGGATTAATTGGGTGATTACTCATCAAAATCCACTAACCCAGTTTCTGAGTTCATCGTGTAACCGGTTACAGAGCCCTTCTAACCGGTTACATACTGATAAAATTCAAAAATTAATAATTTAATTACTCTTTCTTCAAAAACCTTTTTAATATTGCAATTAGGTTCCAACACAAGGACTAAATTACAATAGTCACATTTTTGTACAAAATAATCATATAAAAATATATCTCATATTTTTATATATAAAAACACATATTGTACAAAAACTAAAACCTTCAAAACTAATATAAATCAATTATAAAATAATTGTTATAATTAATTTCTTGGTTATTTGGGAGATGAAAATTAGGGGTGTTACACTACTCCCCCACTTAAAAGGAATTTCGTCCCCGAAATTCATCTTCTGAAATTTTTCCACTTTTCCAAAGTGTTTTTTTTACTAGAAAACTTCATCTAGCTCCCAAAAATTTGTTCTCTAGGGTCCTCCCCCACTTAAAAGAGTTTCGATATAGTTCTTTTATTTTGAAACATTTCTAATAAAATCTTTTAGGAAAAGACTTTTCAAAATAAACAATAAGGATTCTTCGTATAAAACTCTTAATGTTAAAAGAATCCTTTCAAAGAAATATCTTTTTGAATAATACACTTCACATAGCATTCTTCAGATAAAACATTTTTCAATAAAATTTTGAGAAAAACTTTTCGTGCTGCGCACTCTGATCACTCGAGCACGATTAAAGAAACATTTGTATGACTTCATTCCTTAATAGCTTGAGACATTAGGGTGATCATTCCTAATATTTAAACCATTAATAACAAAATCATCCCTTTCAGATACAATCTTTCGCAAGAAAGACCATACGACAGATCTTTAAGTTAGATGAACTTAAAGATAGGGTAATTATCACTATCAGACTTAGTTAGATAGTCAAGTTCTAGAGACATTTCCGTTGGGGAGACAAAGATTTGTCCTATCCCGGTGGTTGTTAATCTTGAAGGGTCTGCCGACCTGATACGGATTTAAGCCTTGTCAATAGGGTCCTCTAAGGGCACTTCCCTCGGTTAACTTAATACGAACGTCCCTCGCTCAGACTCATGGACTCCGAGCATCTCCAAAGGACCAGGCTCGGACTTGATGGAACCAAGCCTCATCATCGGTCCTCAATCCATCAGGCTTGAGACTATAGGCCGAGACATACCGTCGGCTAGCGGATAAGCTCAAACCCACCGAGGCTTCTTATCCCTTCCGCAAATCTCTCCTAGATTCTCGCAACAGCCTAGACATGAGATCTTCAGCTGATCCTATCCAGATTCTAAGAGCATAATCCTCTGATATTATCTCACAGAATCCTGGTTCAGCTCAACCCTGATACAGGGCCCAGACGGCCCACATCAGCCTCCTCCAAACCCTATAAATAGCTCACTACAGCTAGGGTTTCAGGTACGTACTCTCATCCCTAAGTTGACACTCTGCACACACACGTTGACTGGGGAGAACCTGCTTTTCCCAACTGGAACTGTAGAAATACCATTAAGTCATACATTAACTCTTGATCCTCTCTTGGGCTCCTGATTCCACAGTCTTGAGCACTTAGAGGGTTAAGGACATCTAGTGTTCTAGGACACTACATTGGCGCCGTCTGTGGGAATCGATTAACCAGTATTCCCACTTCCACCGTACTCATGTCAAACGACAACAACCAAGAACAAGGGGATCTCCGTCGTCGCCTTCGTGGGAGGCCACCTAAGAACGCTGGGAACGTTAGGGACAGAATCGCCCCTGGAAGACCTACTGGAGGCAATCGGGGTAATACTCCACCAGTGCCTCCGGTGGATCAAACGGTCGTTCCCCCGGTTCCTCCAGTTCAGGGTGATGCTCCTCCAGTCCCTCCCGTGGTTCAAGCCACTATTCCTCCCTTCGTGGAAGGCGGCGGAAGGCGATCCAACCCCCGCACTGTTCCGGATGGCCATGTTTCAGATTGGCACGATACTGCGGACTCTGGACCACATCGATCTCGGAGAGCCCCTGCTGGATCACGAACTGGTGAGGATCGGCGAGTTGAGCGTTCCGCTCGACATGACCATTCCCGTGTCGAGCGATCCAACAGGGAAGTCCCTCAATTTACCAGGGGTCGTTTTGGAACACTTCAAGGTGGTGAACGTTCCGAAACACAAGGTAGATCTTACATGACTACTTCATCGGCCCGTAGGAGAGAGGAATCAATCATGGAGATCTTGAGGACTCAAACTTCATTGATTGAAAAGCAGAATCAGGCTATTGCTGCTCTTCAGCAGCAAAGCATGGCAAGAATTGCCGAGCAAGGCCCTAACGTGGCTCTCGGCAACCCTAATAACCTTCCTCCGCCCCCACCCCTTAACACGGGATTAGTTCCTGGGCGTGTTACTGGGGAACCCCATCCTGGACATCCTTTTATAGCTGAGATAATGGCATTTCAAACCCCGCAGACTTATGTGGGTCATCAGAATATCCCTCGCTATAATGGGACGACTGATCCGATGGACCACATCGCGGCTTACGAATCCTCCATGATGTTTTATGGAGGAGGGGATTTTATGAAGTGCCGAGGATTCTCGATGACTCTGGGTTCGGCACCTTTGAGATGGTTCAATTCCCTACCAGCCAACTCGATTCACTCATGGGCCGAGCTGAGGACAGCGTTTTTGAATCGATATACAGCCAGTATGTCACAACCTAAGTCGGACCATTCATTGGCTGGAGTCGCACAGAGACCTGACGAGTCTCTTCGCGATTACCTAGCTCGGTATCAGCAAGAAGCTAGTGGCATATCAGGCCTGCAATCGGGAGTATCTGTCCTCTTACTCACTCAAGGATTGCGAGATGGTGATTTCAAGGATTGTCTGATCGGAGAACCATCGAGGGATATGGCCTAACTAAGGGAAAGATCTAGGAAATTTGTTAACTTGGAGGAATTTCATAGGATCAGCACTGTGGCGCGGGGTCTGGAACAGAGCCCTCGTCAGGGTGATTCCCGTCAAACTGATCGTTTTCGAGAAAACAGGGGGAGGAAGGACAAGAGAGAAAGAGGAGAAAAACTGCCTCCAAAAGGCTAGTATGATGAATATACCCAGCTCACAGTCCCGAGGAGTCAAATCCTTCGTGAGACTATGCATACCGAGATGCGTAACATCACTCGGCCTCCAGCTTTGAGAAAAACTGCTCAAAAGGATAGGACAAAGTACTACGACCATCATGGTGGATGGGGGCATACCACCGATCAATGCACCCAACTGAACGATCTGATTGAGGAAATGGTTAGGGATGGGAAGCTTCAACAATACATCGGAGAAGCGATGCGGAAGCGTAGAAGAAGTCGTTCACCTCCCAAAACCGAAGAAAAAAGGAATAAAAGCCCTACGCCACCTGCAGGGGGAGCCCAAGCCCAACCGTCCGAGCAGAATAAGGGTCATGACGAGTTTCTTATCAACACCATCGCTGGTGGATTTGCAGGTGGTGGAGAAAAAAGGAGTGATAGAAAAAAGTATGTGGGACAGATCCTTTCGGTGACGATGACTTTGTTGATATTATTCAGGATCACAATGATCCTATGGTAGTTACAGCCAGGCTCGGTAATTACGAAGTGAAAAGGATTCTTGTCGATCAGGGGAGTTCAGCAGACATCATGTTCTTGGATCTGTTCGAGAGGCTAAGGTTGAAGAGATCTGACCTAACTCCATTTGAGGGCAGTTTGATTGGCTTTACGGGACATTCCATTGTTCCCTTAGGCCACATTCATCTCCCAGTGACCATGGGTGAACAGCCGTCTGCTCGAACCGAGATGGTAAAGTGGCTAGTTGTACAAGCACCGTCGGCATACAACGCCATCCTTGGCCGTACAGCACTCCAATCATTTGGTGCCGTGGTATCAACTGTTCACTTGGCCATGAAGTTTCCAGGGTCCGATGACCAGGTGGTAACGGTACGGTCCGAACAAGAGTTGGCTCGGAAATGTTACAACATTAGCCTTGGAAAGCTGAAGTTGGATGACAATGAGAAGATTATGAAGGAGCCACTCAACAAAGGAAGTGTGAATTTAGCAGATCTTGACGTGCGAGACGAGAATGAAACTAGGCCAACCCCTCAGGGGGACTTCAAAAATGTAATTCTGGGTCCTGACCCGTCCCATTATGTCAAGATTGGTGTCGGCCTTGCCGAGGAATTGGAAAGAGAACTGACGGAACTGCTGGTAGAAAATAAAGACTTGTTTGCTTGGACTTCGGCAGACATGCCGGGGATCGATCCGAATTTTATCTGCCATAAGCTAAGTGTGTATCCTGGCGCCAAGCCAGTATGTCAGAAGAAAAGGCGGGTCGGAACCGAGAAGGCACAAGCAATAGAAGAGAAGGTGTCCGAGCTACTGGAGGCGGGATTTATCAGGGAGGTGGTGTACACAGATTGGTTGGCTAATCCTGTGCTAGTTAAGAAATCCAATGGAAAATGGAGGATGTGTGTGGATTACACAGACCTAAACAAGGTCTGCCCCAAGGATCAATACCCACTTCCCTGCATAGACAAACTCGTAGATAGCTCGGCAGGGTATCAAAGGCTATCCTTCATGGATGCTTATTCGGGGTACAATCAGATCCTCATGTATCCCCCGGATCAGGTGAAGACTTCTTTCGTAACAGAAAATGCTATATATTGTTACAACGTCATGCCGTTCGGACTGAAGAACGCTGGGGCAACTTACCAGCGGATGATGAACAAGGTCTTCGGTCCGCTCATTGGGCCGAAAATGGAAGTATACATCAACGATATGATTGCAAAAAGTCTGAAGGAGGAGCACCATGCTAAGGATTTGAAGGTTATACTTGATAGGATTCGGCAGTTTGACATGAGGTTAAACCCAGAAAAATGCACTTTTGGGGTTCCTGCTGGTTCGTTCCTCGGGTTCATGCTCACCGAACGGGGAATTGAGGCAAACCCAGAGAAGTGTCGAGCCATCCTTGAGATGAAGAGCCCTTCTGACATCAAGGGAGTGCAACAGCTAGCAGGTCGGGTAGCAACCCTCTCTAGGTTTCTGTCTCAGTCAGCTCGGAAGGCCTTGCCATGGTACCAGCTGCTCAAGAAGGAAAAAGAAAAGACGTTCGACTGGAACGAGGCATGCGAAAAGGCCTTTACTGACCTTAAGCAATATCTGGCCTCTCCTCCAATCCTATCTAGTCCGGCAGCAGGAGAAGTTTTGTTCCTATACTTATCAGTAGGAGATGCGGTGGTCAGTTCGGTTCTGGTTAGGGAAGAATCAGGCAAAGAATCTCCTGTCTACTTCGTCAGCCGAGCACTTCAAGGACTAGAGTTGAGGTATCAGAAGGTTGAGAAGTTGGCGTTTTGTTTGGTCATTACGACTAGGAGGCTGCGTCAATACTTCCAAAGCCACCATATCACGGTCAGAACTGCTCAGCCAATCCGACAGATCCTTCAGAAACCCGACCTGGCAGGCAGAATGGTGACTTGGGCTATTGAACTTTCTGAGTTCGACATTACTTTCGAACCTCGGAAAGCGATGAAGTCTCAGGTCTTAGCTGACTTTCTCACCGAGTTTACTAAGCCATTGACGAGCTCAAACTTGGATTGGAACATATATGTCGATGGGTCAAGCAACAAGCTTGGAGCTGGAGCGGGAATAATCCTGGAGAATTCAGAGGGAGTTACCCTTGAATATTCATTGAAGTTCAGATTTCCGACTTCGAACAATCAGGCGGAATATGAAGCCGTTATGGCTGGTCTGAGGATGGCGAAAGAAGTAGGGGCCCGAGAAGTGAAGATTTTCAGCGATTCTCAATTGGTGATATTGCAAGTGAAGGGTGATTATCAAGCCAAGGAACCCATCCTACAAAAATATTTGGAGATGGTGAAGTTCCTATCTTCAGAGTTTGCCAACGTCGAATTCTGCCACATCCCGAGGGAAAGCAATGGCCGAGCGGACATTCTTTCTAAACTTGCCTCAACAAAGGGTCCTGGAAATAATAAGACGTTGATCCAAGAAATGGTGCATGGACCTAGCGTTGTCCTCTCCATCTCTATAGATCCAAGATGGACCTCTCCGATCATAAACTTCTTGGAACAAGGAATCGTGCCGACAGATCCAGCCGAGGCTAAAAAGCTTGTCAGAAAAGCCTCCCAATTCGCTATGATTGATGGAATTCTTTTTCGTCGAGGGGTCAGCGGCCCAATGCTCAGGTGATTAGACCCTGCCGAAGCAAAGCAGGCACTGGAAGAAGTCCATGGAGGTGTAGGAAGTCATCATGTCGGAGGGAAATCGTTGGCCAAGAAAATCCTAAGGGCAGGATACTACTGGCCGACCTTACAACAGGATGCAATCGGTCATGTGAAGAAATGTGAAAGATGTCAGTTCCATAGTGACGTCTACCAAAAGCCAGCCGAGGAACTTCATTCACTCTCATCTCCCTACCCCTTCTACCAATGGGGAATGGATTTGATTGGCCAGTTCCCCACCGCACCAGAACAGATCAAATGGGTGATAGTGGCCATCGACTATTTTACCAAGTGGATCGAAGCTGAGCCATTAGCAACTATTTCCTCGGCCAAGGTACAGAAGTTCTTTGAGAGACAGGTTATAGCTCGGTTTGGAGTGCCACAGGTCTTAGTAACCGACAATGGAACTCAATTTGCGGCAAAGGCATTTCAGGACTTGGTCAACGCTTTGAACATTGAACATTACTTTTCCTCGGTCGAGCATCCTCAGACCAACAGACAAGTAGAATCAGTGAACCGAAGTATCATTCAGGGGATCAAGAAAAGACTCATCGGTGCTAAGGGGAATTGGCTGGAAAACTTGCATGAAGTGCTTTGGTCGTACCGCACCACCATACAGACTTCCACGGGAGAAACCCCTTATTGTCTTACTTATGGTTGCGACGCTGTCATCCCAATGGAAAGGATCATCCCATCTTTCCGAGCTTTACAACAACCGAACCCCCTCAACAACACTTTACTGTGTGAGGACCTGGTTCATTATGAAGAAGTCAGGGATTTAGCTGCCGAACGGGAAAAACATGCCAAGCTGATGCAGGCGAAAGGGTATAATCGTTCAGTGGTACCCAGAGAATTCGAGGTAGGTGACCTTGTCCTACGAAGAGCTGAAATCGGCCTCAAAAATGCTAAGGATGGTAAACTAGCTCAGAATTGGGAAGGTCCGTACCGAGTAGCTTCCAAAACAGGAACAGGAGCCTACAAGCTTGAAACTCTCTCGGGTGCCCTCATCAACAACACATGGAACGTGGCAAAACTTAGAGCATATTTCAGTTAGAAATTTCTACCCATTTCAATTCCCTTTTCAATTGTTTTAGTTTTACTATTTCCCTTGCTGTTATAGGATTGTTTATTTTTAATGGTGTACGCTCGGTGGAACTCCGAGCCCATTGTACTATTTGTTAATGCTTTGAATAAATAAAAGTGCTGTTATTGAATTCATTGTTTTTATGTACTTTTCCTCATAATCGACTAGCCACCGTTTATGACGCGAACGATTATAAACAGCTCAAACAAGAGCTTATAACTCGTCAAGTACCCTAGAAAGATTCCCGATTCAAACATGATTTGTTTTAAGAATCATTTTTCCATCGCGGATAGAGGAACCCACCTCGGCTAAAGTGCTGGAGTTCCGAGGTCTTAACACTTGAATTCTTAACAAAAAGTTCAGAAATAAGCATAAAACAAAAACGGATATTATAAATATTCCAAGCAAATTAAAGCAACAAGATTCTGACCCATCTATTGGGGTAGATACAAAAGTAAAAAAGCAAAAGAAAAAAGAACTACTCAATGTCAGACAGTACAATGCTGTCAGGATCGAATTTCTCTTCTTCCTCTTCACCCTCGGCGTCGTCGGCCTCATCTTCCTCGGATTATTCAGCAAAATGGTCAGGAAGATCATTACTGCTCATGTCAATGGGAACCCCATTCACACCAACAATTTGACCGTTCTTGGTAGCAAAGAGGGGGTCGGCGCCCCTTGTCACGAGGTTGGGATTCAAAATGCCAAACTGCTCGGCTGTGTTAAGGAAGGAATCTTCAACTGCGTGACTCCAGTTGTACAGATTCTCCTGGGCCACTTTCTTATGCTTAAGAGCTTTCACTCTCATTTTGTCCATTGAGGCTCGAAGCCCAGTAGCCTCGTCCTTAGCGTATTCGAGTTGCTCCTGAGCCACAGCAGCAACCTGCTCGGCTTTCTGAGCCCTCTCTTCAGCCTTTTTCAAGATTTCCTCCGACCGCTTCATCCTTTCCTCGGCCTCTTGAAGAGTCTTTTCGGCTGTTTCCTTAGCAGCTTCAGATTGAGCTTTGGCGCTTTCAGATTCCTGCATTCCCTTCTGCAGTCTTTCATTCTCGGCTGCCAGAACCTGGAGCTTCTTCTCAAAGCTTTCCACTTGAAGCTGCAAGTAATCCTTCCGATCGTCAGCCTCAGCTCGTTTCTTCTTCTCCTCGGGGGCCACTCTAGCATAGACATCATCACCACGCTGACCGAGGTAATTGAGAATGCTTGCACCTCGTAGGAAGCTCCTCACCAAGGCCATGCAGTTATTTTCCCAAGTGCTTGGACCCCAGGCATTAATCACTTCGGCATCTTCAGGAAGGAAGAGAGTTGCGGCAAAGGAATCTAACTTATTATGCCTACTCCATACAGTTTTGGCTATGGCCTCTTTTGTACCCTCAGTAACTTGGACTCCTTTATGAGGCTTGCTCATATGAAACCAGTCGCCAGCCAACCCTTTTCCCTTCTCCATCCGAGGTCTCTTGGAAGGACGCTCAGGAGTACCCTGAGTATTTGTTGCACCTCTACAGGAATTGTTGGCTCAGCATTTTTGATGACTTGAGGTACCTCGGAAGGAATAGCACGAGGCGGAACAAGAGGGCTATCTGTTGGAGTTGGCTCGGGGGTTTGGCTTCTAGCCGAGGATCTCGATTCTCCTCTTGCAGCAGCTAACTGAGCCATCCTAGCTGAAGCAGCGGCACTCTTCTTAGCTTTGGAGGCTTTCTTTCCCATTTTTTCTGCAACAAGGAAATATAGTTTAGATCGAGTAAAAAAAAAACGTATATACCCAGCTCGGCCTTCACGTCGGCCCGTGTGGTCTTCAACAATATTTTTTTGGTATCGATTTGACCATTCGCCTTGAGATATTCCCAGACTCGTTCACATAACCGTCTCTCGGCCCTGGTCAAATCGACCTTATAGTCAAATTGGTATAAGGAGGCCCCTCGGTTGTAGATACCATCCGACCAACCCAAAGGGAAGCGAGGTACAACTTTGATTTCTCCTTCTTCTTCGACCTGCTCCATGAACCAGCATACACCAGCCCGATTGTACTCATACCGAAAAAAGAGAGGCTTAAAAGACTTCCAAGAGTCGGTGACTTTAGCGAAGAGCGCGTGGTCTTTCTGAGCTTTCAGTGACACCCAAAGCCCTTTTGAGTTGCCGAACTTGTTCACTTGAGGGGCATATAGCCAAAAGAAAGCTCGAAGTGTGGCAACTGAACCTTCGGCATCGCAAAACTGCTGGAAGGCTCGCACAAATGCCCATCCGCTCGGGTGTAGTTGACTCGGAGCTATGCCTAAATGATTGAGTACTTCGATTTCGAAAGTCGAGAACGGCATACGGATTCCGACTTTTGTTATTATTTCTTCATAGAAGTAGAAGAATTGTCGATTTTGCGGCACCTCAAAGCAGATCCGGTCGTCGATGCTCACGTGCCTTAGCTCAAACTCCGACCCATTCCCATCTGCGCTCGGAGGGGTTAGGAGAGGTCGAAGGTGGTTCAAACTATTACTCGTCAGCAATGAGGGCCTCATTCCAAGCACCTCCCAATCAAAAACCTCATCATATTGCGCGTGATTTGGCGGCAAGGGATATTCTTCAGGATTAGTGTCACACCTGTGCTCCACCATATCTGGGGAAAAAGTAAAAGGCTCGGCGTTAGGATTTTTTATAGCAGATGTTTTAATTCTAAAATTAAGGCCGAGCCTTGGACTTTTTCCCCCCTCTTTCCTCGGATCTCCCAAAGGCTCTTCTTCCACTATACAGCGCTCGGGACTAACCCTAACCTGAGCCCTCCGTTCAGCAAACCTATAAGCCAACAGCCACTTGCTTACTTCAGCGGGATCCGAGGGGTATTCTACAGCTAATGGTTTTGTCATGGTGGATCCCTGGTTGATGGGGGGAGAGGAAGGATCTACTGCATCATCACTACTCCCAGAATCCCCAAAATCCCGAGAAAAATCCTGATCACTATCGCTAGAAGGCTCTTCTCCTAATCTCCTACAAAGTTCGTGATAAATTCTCCTCAACTCCCTCCAACCTCTCATGATTCAGAAATCCAAAACCTTAAACACTACACTACCAGAACAAAAAACCTTAAACACTACACTACCCAGAACAAAAAATCCCAAAAATCCCTGCAAAACCTAGAAATGCGAAACCCATTCAACAAATAGAAAAGAGAAGAATCAGAAATAAAGTATTTGAGTTAGAAGAAGAAAGATTACCTATTTTTGATTCTGGATCTCTAGAAAACTAGAAGTGATGTGAAGGTAGTAGCGGAAATAAGCTTGAGAGGGGAGTGAGTTTCCCGTTTCCTGGGAGTTTCAAAGAAGGAGTGAGGGAGCAGATTTGAGAATTTGGGAGTTTCTGGTGCGAGTCTGAGATGATGAATGAAAAGAGAGTGTGGGGAGTAAAGGATTCAAAGAATCCCTCAAAAACCTTTCGGTTTCCCCCACGATGCACGTATGGGCCTGGCTGGATCAAAAGCCCAGTACACCGCTCAACCACACGATTGATGAAACGTGGCAGTTACGAAGGCGCTTTTTCAAATTTCAAAAATTGCAATGATATGGCACAACTCTCAAGGACACGCGCTGTACCTAGAGAACCCAAAACGTCACCTCGAACAGGTTACCTAGTTACAACTGTTACACATTCCCGGAATGAGGCATCCGAAAAGGTCAACCCTAAACACTTGCTACCTCGTCACAGACTTCTCAAAGTCTTACGAGCTGGGGGGCTTGTAGGGTCTGCCGACCTGATACGGATTTAAGCCTTGTCAATAGGGTCCTCTAAGGGCACTTCCCTCGGTTAACTTAATACGAACGTCCCCCGCTCGGACTCATGGACTCCGAGCATCTCCAAAGGACCAGGCTCGGACTTGATGGAACCGAGCCTCATCATCGGTCCTCAATCCATCAGGCTTGAGACTATAGGCCGAGACATACCGACGGCTAGCGGATAAGCTCAAACCCACCGAGGCTTCTTATCCCTTCCGCAAATCTCTCCTAGATTCTCACAACAGCCTAGACATGAGATCTTCAGCTGATCCTATCCAGATTCTAAGAGCATAATCCTTCGATATTATCTCACAGAATCCTGGTTCAGCTCAACCCTGATACAGGGCCCAGACGGCCCATATCAGCCTCCTCCAAACCCTATAAATAGCTCACTACAGCTAGGGTTTCAGGTACGTACTCTCATCCCTAAGTTGACACTCTGCACACACACGTTGACTGGGGAGAACCTGCTTTTCCCAACTGGAACTGCAGAAATACCATTAAGTCATACATTAACTCTTGATCCTCTCTTGGGCTCCTGATTCCATAGTCTTGAGCACTTAGAGGGTTAAGGACATCTAGTGTTCCAGGACACTACAAATCTCTCTAGCCATAACTGATCTTTCTATTTCTGTAGTGTCCACAGATATTATCACATCCAACTGTGATAAGGGTTTTGATCACAGAAAGATTGGAGTTGAACTTCCAACATGATATTGATATTCTCAAACGATTAGATTAACGTAATCAAAAACATTAAACTACGTTAACTCAGATCAAAGGAAGAGATAGGCTTGGGTTGTCTATGTCAGGAGTAGACTCAACTCACATCTCAGCAGGTGAACTCTTCTCGTGCTTGATTCGTCCATTCCTTTTTCACCTTTTCCTTGAGGACAATTCGGTGAATGATACTCCAGCTTCCTGTAGTCGGAATTGACTATCCCCTTAGGTACATCACAACTAAACCCAAAGTGATGTGCCTCACATTTTTCACCTTGAGATGGAAAAATGTTCCCTTCCCTATTTCCTCTTTAGTCACTTTTCTTCAGGCGAGGATTCCTTAACCTTGATATTTCCGTGGTTGATATTCTCCTATTTACTTTTCCCCTTTCTCCAGTTGGGCCATTATTCCATCAATCTTTCTCTTATTCTGAACTCAGACATTTCTCGCATGAAATTCATGTGCTTTCCCATAGTCCTCATACATGCTTACCAACATCGAGAAATTCCTTATTCCTTGATAGTTAATAGCTGACTTGGTTTCGAACCTAATCTATTCTTGAAGTTCATGCCTTTGGATTTCTCATCTAGGTTGTTCTAAACAATACTTCATAAATCCCTTGCCTCCATAATATATTTTCTAATATCCATAATCCCTTACTTTAATTCCAAAGATTATATCTCATTCGTTTCTTTCAACTCCTCATTTCCTGGTTGAAATTCACGAATCCGATTCAAGAATTCGTTGGTGATTTGCAACATTCCCAATCTAACGCTAGATGGTTCCTCTTGCGTTACCAGACTTAGGTCTCTGAACTCCTCGATCAGAATAACCTCCTTAACCATCATTGAGCTCACATGAATAGCCTTTCAGCTCAAAGCGTCTGCAACTACTTTTGCTTTGCCAGGATGATAATGGAGCTCAAAGCCATAATCTTTAAGAAACTCCATCCATCGCCTTTGTCTTACATTCAACTCTTCCTCTTCTTATTGTCATTCATACTTTCGAACTCCAAACTTGTTCATGAATCACAACCTTCTTATCTTAGTACCTATTGTCTCTTTTGCATCATCCAGCTCAATTCTCTACCTTCTCCGATTGGAGTATCTCCTTAATTTTAACTCTTGATTAGTCCATAAATTTTATGATTCAATTCTCTTAAATCAATTTCAATGATGAATCAAGGTATTAAGTTATTTTACCACATTAAATCCTTCCTTAATTTTTATTTAAGTGATTGACATTGAGTTTGGATTGGAGGAAGATGTTTATTGATACTATAAGTTCCTTCACAAATGTCTTAACTTTTTATTTTCAACTTTTAGCTTCTAATCGGTTGCAAGAAACTCTAACCGGTTAGTAGGTACAGTTTTAAAAACCAAAGAATTTCAAGACCATTTTCTTTACATCATCCAATCCAACTCAAAACAGGATTTAATCATAATCTAACACCTTGATTCCAACTGACTTCATCACTGAAACAATTTAAATCATAATATACTCACATTTTTCCATAATTCCTCTTGGACTAATCATATTATATGAGGGTATAATCCGGTATAATCCATCACTACCCCACTATAATTAAACAACATCCTATCATTCCATACAAACAGTTGATCTTTCCAAGTCAACTTGGTCAAAGGCCATGCGATCTCAGAAAATCCTTCAATGATCCGGCGTTAGTATCCAGCCAGCCCTAGGAACTTCTTACTTCAACCACAGTCTGAAGTTGTTCACATTTCACCCCTGAATTCACCTTCGCTGGATCCACCACAATTTCTTCTTTAAAGCTCACATGTAACTTCGCTCAACCAAAACTTATTTTCGGTGAGCTTAGCACACAACTACTCTTCTTGCAGGATTCTCAATACAATCCTGAGATGTTCCTCATGTTTCTCCGGATTCTTAGAGTAAGTCACAACGAATCCAAATATAATCTAAAGGTCCAATTCTTATATTCCATAAAAGAATAGGTGCATTAGTCAATCCGAACGGCATTATTTCCTACTCATAATGTTCGTATTGAGATCAAAATGCAGTCTTAAGTGTATTCCAGTCCCGAATCCTGATTTGGGGTTAATCCGACCTCCAAAAACACTTAAACTCCTTTATTCTGATCCAACCATATTATAAGGGTAATAGAGATAGAATCAGTTTCAATAATTAACTTGATTCCAAACTCTATCTCTTTACTCAAGGGTAAACCTGATATCATTTCTTGTAACCAGGATTTCTTTGACCCCCTTCTTCCTTTCCTTCACTGCTTCCCAGAAGCAAAAATATGGATCCATTGGATTCCAGATTCGAAGCTCGGGAATCCCAATACAGGGTTGTTCTATCGTCATTAATCATGATCACATGATCTCTCGGCTTCCAAACCGCGTTTAAGATAAATTGTAATTCATGACACAGGTAGATAGACAAAGTCTAATACCTTAATAGAACGATCCAGACATACCTTGGAAACAACTACAAGAAAATTTGTAGGAGTCTCTACTTTGAGATAGCAGATTGGATAGAACATAGAGCAACTTTGATCCATGCCCTTATCCACAAAGGAACAAAAGAAAGGAAAGCTTTAGAGTTTAACAAACTCAATAAGGTTGATCTTTAAGGAGATGACTGCCCTGCACTCGGTCTGAACAGTTGATTAACTTTAACACTAGTGAGGGTAAACACTCTTCCCCAGAGTCACGGACTTAACTACAACTCCTTAAGATTTCCTTATCACTGGTTCTATGAGAACTGATAACCAATACTATGGTTTTGGGTTTACAACATGTCTAAAGAGAAGCATACAACTATCATACTTCTACTTAAACTACATAGAACACTTCTTAATAGCAGAATAAGTTACTTATCTACAGCCATTACACATAACCTTAGCTCTAGTTTGGAAGTATATGAAAGCATACTTCCCGGGAAACATCGCAGATATCGATGACCAGCGTATTGGACCACACACCCAAGGACCAGAAGTTAGGACCATTGCTCAGATACCATAAAAGTGCAACACTCCTTGTATATCATCTTACTTTATAAGAAAAGTAATAAGTTTATGATTTCTTGGACTTGTTATTGTTGGAAAAAGATCTGAAAATAAGAATTTTCTCTTCCCTTGAAAATTCCTTTTCACAAATACTTGATTAATAATGAAGTTGACTAATAAAATCAGAGTTTGCGGAAACATAGTAAAATAATCATATTATACTCTCAAAATATATCAAGTATAACAAGTCCATGGATACCAAATAAGTATTATTATGAAACCAAATTTATCTTATGATACCTCTTTCAAAATGTGTATCATATAAATACTTATTAAAAATAGAGATGTTATAGAGCTGGTCACTGGTCCTCTGTCCAAATATTCATCTAGCCGGATCCTCGATATCTGCGCAAAGGGTTCCCAACCCACACTTTTTATATTCTGCAAGCACCTAAGGGACATGTCCCTTCACTGACTTTTGTGCAAGCTAGATGCACGATCAACACCTAATAAGGGCATAGGGAGTAAGTATACACTTATACATAATCAATAAAGACTAAAATACAAACACAAGTATATCATGGACAGATAATAATGCAAGTACATATGAGCACACCAATTTCTCAACATTATATCTCTTATAATGCAGGTGGCATGATGCATGATTTCTATCCACAACTGAGGACTCCACTATAAGTCCATCCTGGACGTCCATCCAATACACCAGTGTGTTCCCGGAACACTACCATACGTTCCCAGAACGATGGCAAACCATACTTGGATATACAAGCATCACTCCCAGAGTGTGCATCACGTTCCCAGAACGTATAGCAAACCATACTTGGAAAAATAAACATCACTCCCAGAGTGTGCATCACGTTCCCAGAACGTATAAAAACCATGTCCCAGACACTGGCCACATTCCCAGAATGTGTCATCAAGTAGGTTGCACACCAATGTGTTCCCAGAACACATCAAAGAAACCAGGTCCCAGACACTGGCCATATTCCCAGAATGTGTCATCAAGTAGGTTACAAATTTGGTACTCCCAGAGTACCCTCCTCATATTCCCAGAATATGATAATCGATTCCTACCAACCCATCTTCCATTCTCTATGCATGAATGCACAATCATTAAGGTGGGTTTTTATCTTTAATTTAATTATTGTGATTTAGAGATATCTCAATTTCTCTTTTGAATGATTAATTTGAGGTATAACCTTTGGCACCAAAATTCATCCATGAATTTACTTAAAAACATGTCATTAAACTTGGATTGAGAAATCTCAACCAATGGTATCAAATTTTTCATTTAAAAGGCTCAACTTTTATTTTTCAGTTTCAGGTACTAACTGGTTACAATCTCAGGCTAACCGGTTAGAATTACAGACCTGAAGTGGTTAACCATTGCAATTCAGAAAACCCTTTTTCTTGAATTCTCTACCCAATCCATAACAAGTTTTCAGCATTGTTTTATACCTCAAATTCCACTGATTTCATCATTCAAAGTCTAAATCACAATCCAATTCCAAATGAGCACAATTTCCTCTTGAAATTATCTCATAACATTAAGGTATTAACTCCTCAAATTCAATCTGAGCCAAACAGTATTTATTCACCTATTTTCCAGATTAATTCCAAGTGAAATTAGAGTATAGATTGGAGCAAAAATGGTATGAGTACAAGACCAGTTGCAGAAATTCATTTTCTTTGAAAAATTACAGTATCTAACCGGTTACAAATATCGAATAACCGGTTAGGTTATGCAGTCTGTACACTGAAAAATGAGGTTTTGCATACCATTCTTTTCATTACTCAAATCTAACCAATTTCAACACTCAACAAAGTTCATATACCTTAACATGTACAGGTTTAACCACAGCAACAAATTCCATTTGCATGCATTAAGTTTATAACATCAAATTGCATAAAAACCCACATAAACATAATTTAATAAACATTTAGATTATGATTCAAGCATCAAAATCACTTGCATGCATCAAAACAAAATTGCTCAAAACAGAATTGAGCTAAAAATTGGCCTCCAAGCCTTTCAACCTTAAACACATCATGCCCTTTTGAGTCTTTGTTGACTCAAATCCTAAATCACTTGATTTTAGTCTCAATCTAGTATAAGGTAAACTTATCCCTTACCTCTAAATCGTGCTTGATCCAAAACATTGGAGAGAGAAAGGCTCCAACACAGATTTCCACCAAATCCACTACATGCAGATAGAGTTGGACAGGGTACCAAAACCAGGGAAATTGACATGCAAAACCCAATTAAGAATTGGGGAAAATGGTCAAATTGAATTCTCTGCAACATGCACTAGAGGTAGGAACAGATTTGAAACCAGAAGGGTTTGTGTGCTTACCAAAATCGAGCTTCAAAGTCAGCTCCAGAAACCAGAAGCTGAGGTTTGACAGCACCAACACCTCAACTTGGCAAGCTTCGTTCTCAAACTCCAGGAACTCTCAGCTCACAAACTTTATATCAATACAAAGCCCTTGATGTGAGCTTTGTAACAGTGTATCACTCGTTTTCTAACTCTCAACACAGAAGAAGAATCGCACAAGACGAATCAAGAACCCTAGAACAAGGATTTCCCAACCAACACACACAAAACCTTGATTCAGATCTCAATCCAAGCCTTTTATAGATGAATTCAAACAGCATGCAAGGCGACACGCGTTCCTCAGCATGATTTGAGTGAGATTCGTGGCAATTTCTGGATTAATTGGGTGATTACTCATCAAAATCCACTAACCCAGTTTCTGAGTTCATCGTGTAACCGGTTACAGAGCCCTTCTAACCGGTTACATACTGATAAAATTCAAAAATTAATAATTTAATTACTCTTTCTTCAAAAACCTTTTTAATATTGCAATTAGGTCCCAACCCAAGGACTAAATTACAATATTCACATTTTTGTACAAAATAACCATATAAAAATATATCTCATATTTTTATATATAAAAACACATATTGTACAAAAACTAAAACCTTCAAAACTAATATAAATCAATTATAAAATAATTGTTATAATTAATTTATATGTTATTTGGGAGACGAAAATTAGGGGTGTTACAATCTCCGTAAAACCGGACGGAGTTTACTTTATTTTAGGGACATTCTGAAAATACAGTTCCCTGATTAACCTGCATAAAACTTTATTTTCATCAACAGTGGGCCAGCAGGCCAAAATACAATTCAGTTCGTGTACATCATTTCAGAAAAATATTTACAAATTCTTGAATTGGTTTGACTTCCAAAAAAAAATTATACATTTCTAAATCCAAAATAAAATCATTGACCAACAAAGGGTCACCCAACTAACTACACAGCACTCCACGCGGTGGAGTGTAATCCTGCCCGGCCATACTCGTGTAAGCTCCTTCTATACCTGTAAAAAAAATAGCAAGAAGGGTAGCATTACACAGAACTTAGAAAAATACACTCTAGAATGACATAGAGAACAACTAAGAGATTACTACCCGTTATTCACTTAAAATACATTTCCTATCATATTTCCTTTACTTATTAAGCCACTACATTAATTCTATTACTTCCAATCTTCCTTATCCTTTCCTTACTCTATCATTTTCCTTCTATTATATTTTACACTCACCTTTCGACGAGTCCTAATATCAACCATTTACTCACACCCTAAGGCGGGTTCTATTCTATTTTATTTATCTCTATACCCTTTTATTCCCATTTATTACACATTTCTTTATAAAGAGTCCATATATATATAAATATATAATTCTCGCATCCACTTATAGAGTAAGTGGAGGGTCCTAATAATATAATTCCCACTCCGCATAGGGAGGTCATGATAATATTCTTCTTGCTCCACTTAGAGAGTTAGTGGAGGGTCCTGATAATATAATTCTCACTACGCATAGGGAGGGTCATGAACGTATAATTCTCGCTCCACTTAAAGAGTAAGTGGAGGGTCCTGATAATATAGTTCTCACTCCGCATAGGGAGGATCATGGTAATATAATTTCTCACTTCGCATAGGGAGGGTCATGATAATATACTTCTCGCTCCACTTAGAGAGTAAGTGGAGGGTCCTGATAATATAATTCTCACTCCGCATAGGGAGGGTCATGAACGTATAATTCTCGCTCCACTTAGAGAGTAAATGGAGGGTCCTGATAATATAGTTCTCACTCCGCATAGGGAGGGTCATGGTAATATAATTTCTCACTCCGCATAGGGAGGGTCATGAATATATAATTTTATCTTTGTTCATAATTAAACTCTAACCATTCCGAACACCCAATATTTACCTTTTTAATACAATAACAACAATTGGCTCTCTTACATCCTATACTCCCTTTTTATTTATTCTTCCCCTAATCTCCTATGACACCATCTATTATGTTCATCATCAGTTCATATTTTTCAAATATAACACAATCATCATTAAATCCAATTTAACCAAATCTATCACAAATATATATATATATATATCTACTAACGTATTCATAATTTCTAATTCTTAGTTCACCTGCTCCAAATCCTAATCTAGTCAATTACCCTAAGGTTCATCTTTCTTTTTTATTCCCTATCCTTAATTTCCCCTATATACAAGCTAGAAAAATACCCTCTAAGTAAAGGTAACACACCCCTTCTTACCTTCCCAAGAAGAGATGATGAACCTCAAACCCTAGCACTGGAACCTTAGCCTTAGCTCCTTATTCTTTGCCCTTGTGATCCTTAAAGCTTGAATCTCCTAGGTTGGGCTTGAAACCTCAAGAGAGCATAAATACCCATTATCATGGAGCTTAGAAAACCTATGGGAGATGATGATGATGCTACATGTGTGAGAGGAGGAGGAAAGGAAGGTGATGATCAACTCATTTCCTTGCTTGGTGGTGATGAATATGATAGTGATGGTGGGTGTGGTGGATTTTAGGGTTTGGTTTAATGGAGATGATGGCTATGTTGATGGGTATTCTTAGCTTTTGGGTTTATGGTGGAGATGATGATGCTTTGCTTCTTGGATCAAAAGAGAGAATGAAGGAGATTATGAAGAATGAAGGGTGTTGTGTGTTGTTGATGGATTTTGGTTCTTGGGGATTGAGAGGAAATGAGGAGATGATGAAACTACGGTGGTGGTGTGATGTTTGTTTTTGTTCTTGGTGCCCCTTGCCTTATGGTAGCCAAATCGTGGGGTGGTGGTGGCTCAACTTGGTGCCGAAGTTCGATCCAGTGGCTGAGGGTGGTGGCTTCTTGTGGACGCCACGAATATGTGGTCCACATGCTTTTATTTTTTTTTCGGTCTGTGTGAAATACTCGAGTCTTTTATAACGTTTGCAGGAGCTGGTGCGCCATTCAGGAAAACCTGGCGCGCCATTATTGGCTAGGTTTTTTCTCAAAATACTCGAGTCTTTCCCAAAAGACTCGAGTGTTGCCTGAGAGCAATTTTTCCTCTGAACGATTTTCTGATACAATACTCGAGTGTTTTCTCAAAGACTCGAGTATTGCCTGACAGATTCACCTTCTAATGCATTCCTACTTACTCCTATGTTATTTCTGTACACTCTATATATTATAAACACTGAATTACCAATTCTCATCACCCTAAGCTTATTACCAACTTAATTATACTTGGAATTAAATTAGGGATGTTACACTTGGAATTAGGCATTCATCATACCACTAAATAAGAATTGAAAGAATGTGAAACTGGAATGCCATATGTACTTGCATTTGGATTGCTATATGTTGTTATGTGTATGTTATTTTTAGCCTCTGTTATACTCATTTGATACTGTGTTTAGCTATGACTTACTCTTTGCCCTTGTGTGTAGGTAATGGCTTAAAATCCAATTCACATGGAGATGAGGTTACCCCATAATTGGGAGTAGCACTGGGTGGGATGTCACATTACGTTAGAGGGAGAGGTAGAGATTACTATCTACTACCTGAAACCACTCCCTCAGTTGTGTTCCCTTAGAGGGCGGATTCTCGTAGTTTGCATCCTACATGATCCACCTATACTAGGTGGATAATAGTAGATGATGTATTCTTTATACTTTGGAGTTCCGAACCACATGCTCTGGGTTATAATTATGTTATTAGTTTTGATTAACTCAGAGTCTAGTAATAGAAAATGAAAATGGAACTTATGTATTTTGGAAGAATGTTATGAATGAGGTGAAATGATGTAAATTATGATGCAAGAATATATGAATGAAAAGTATTTTGCTTCCGCACATGTTGAATGGATTTTGTTGGAATTTGATAAATGAATTTTAAAAAAAAAAGAGTTAGAAAGTCGGGTCATCACACAAGCTGCATTTTGGCTTCAATGGTGCATGACTGTATGTGTTCTAAGTACTGTGACACTATGAAAATGAAGGGGAAGGAATGTACTAGAGAGCCCAAGAGCAAGAGTGGAGCATTTTACCTTTTTTTTTTCTTTTTTCTTATTGAATATGACTTGCTCAATGGTTTTTTCTATTGGGCCTATAAAAACATTGTAAGGTCTTTATTAAAAGTTATAATATTTGGGTGATAATAAAAAATAAATTATATATATATATATTTATGTATGTCAAACGTACCCGTATCCTAATTTTTTTAAAAATGTCATAGCTCGTACTCGTACCGGGTACCAATACCGTACCCGTACTGGTGCAACATAGCCTGAGATATAATGTACCTTGAAAAACAAATTTATTCACTGTTTTTCAATAAAGGGAATTATTTTTATTCTCCGCTACAACATTTTTAATAAATTCTTTTATTACATTTATAAAGATCTGGGTGTTACACCTCACCCTAATACACAGTGGATGCCACACCCTCAATCCTAAGGAGCCTCTCCCTAACAACTATGGCTTTCACGAATACGAAATAGTATTACTCGAATACAAGAGAAGCACTCCCAATAGTGCAAAGTATACAAATTGAAGTTCTAATGACAAAGGTAATAATTCACTCAAGCAATATGCACACTATCAATGTTTTTGGAGAAGGAGAAGATAGAAGAACATTAAAGCAATTTTCTCTCCAAAACAAGGATTATAAAAAATATAAGTGATTGATTTTTGGAAAAGAATGAATGAATGATAGAAACAATTTGATCAGCCTTTTTTAATTCGAAATTAGGATTAAAAAAAGAAATAAAAAATCAATCCAAATATAAATCAAATTAATTCAGAATAGTTTTTGAAAATTTTTAATAAGGTAATCAATCATTTTATTACAAGTAATCTATTACAACCTTTCAAATAATCGATTTGTTGCACTCTAGTGTTTGTATGATGCAGTGAAAATAATCGATTATTTGGCCCAATAGTTGATTAATTAGTTTTGAAGTAACCGATTACTCCAGTTCAAGTAATCGATTCCAGAGTCTCTGGTTATTGAATGATGCAACAAATGTAATCCATTACTTGAACAAGCAAGCGATTACTCTCTTACAAAAGTAATCGATTCACCAAGTTCAAGTAATCGATTCAAAGCTCTATGGATTTTATATGATTATGCATAAGTAATCAAGTATCTATCCTAAGTAATCAATTACTTTTGCTAAAACTTGTAAAAACTTGTTTTCATATTCCAGAAATTTTGACTAGAGTTTTCAAAAGCATTTCATATGATGCAGCAAGAAAGATTTCAGGAAAAAGAATTTTCAAAAACGCTTTTGAATAAGTTCTTCTCCAAATCCTAGGTATGACAAACTTGCTTGAATAAAAGTGAAAACCTTGCCTTACACATTTTCCTAAAACAAGCATGAGGTAGAAACTTCATGGAGCCTTCTTGACATGTAGTTGTGTACTTGCTTTTTCCTCTTTAGTTCCTTGTTTGTTTCTTGTTTATTATCATCAAAACTTGCATCACTTGAAATCTTCGAATGTGTTGTCTTCTAGCGTTAATAATTAAAAAAAGTTTCCTAAAGTCTTTTAAAAATACAAACTTCTTTAAAAGAAAAGTTCAAATCAACTTAGCTATGTCTTACGAGATGGATTCAATTCTTCAATTATTGTACTAAAGGGTGAATTTGCAATTTTGTACCGTAAATGTTTTTTTTACTATCCATCAATGTTTTGAAAATCTGACCAGTTATTGAACCAGTCAAGGTACTGGTTCAAGGTTTAACGGTTGGACCGTGATCGAACCGTGGTCCAACCGGTCTTAATGTACGCATGTGTATATAATCATATATTTTAGTACTTTTACCTTTTTGTGCCATTTTGCTTTCTCTCTATTGATTATTGATGCTTCCTTATTGTGAGTCACTCACTGTTCTTTCTTCTTTCACTTCACTTCTTCGCCTTTTTGGTTTTTTGATTTTTGATTTTTCTAAGTTCTAAAATCTAAAGCTTTAATGTTTTTTCTCGTTTAGATGAGAGCAAACACGTAATCAACTAGTGAGACTCATATTGGTGTCGTTTGAGTTTCCAGAATATAGGATTTCGTTATTTAAAAAAAAATAAAAAATATCCAATTTTTTTCTTAATTTGGGCTTCAAAATTCAAACCGGGTCAAACCGATTTTTCACCGGTTTTGGCAGTTTAATACCGGTTCAATCCCGATTTTTTTCAGAGCGGTTTCTGGCTTATTCCGGACCAGCACATCCATCGGTTCACCGGTTTTCCGGTTGAACCGACCGGTCCGGTCCGATTTTCAAAACCATGCTATCCATAACCAATATTTTTAAAAAAAAATAATTCATATTCTTGTAAGTGTGAATGTTTTATTTAAGTTACATTTTTGGCTAAACTCTTAATTTGACCCCTTACATTATTTTTTCTATCAAATTAGTCTCTCACGTTTTTACAGTATTATATTAGTCTCTCACGTTTCTTTTCACAATTAAGTTCATCTTGTGTTGACCAATATAATAGGCAGAAGAATCATTTCTCTCTCCAAGGATATAAAAGGAGTAATATGTCATATTGGTCCCTGACTTTATAGGCACCGATCAATTTAGTTCCTAAGATTTTCGAAATATCAAATTTGTCCCTGAGATAGGAACACATCAGTTATATTAGTCCCTAACGTTATATGGACCAGACTCCTTTTCAACATTTTCCAAGCCCTAGACAAATAGGGATTCTATTTTATAAAAAATAATTATGTAAAATTCATTGCATAAAATTTTTGTAACATATACTATAGCATAATGACATAATATTTTAATAATTTTTTATAATTAAGAAATTTCATTAATAACAACATATTTAAGTAGACATCATAATAGATATTTTTCCCTCTTATCCTTTGCTTCAAGCTAGATTAAAAAAACATAGTACATATCAACTATTGAGTCATAACTTCATACAATGTAAATTCCCAATTTTATTTTTTTTATAATTAAATTCTCAATTTTTAAACCATGTCAAATCACCCTTACATGATTATCACTAATCCCGAATCATCTATATACTCCCCCGGTCCCTATTATAAGAAAAAATAAAGTTACTTGAGTGAAATTAATTTTCTCAAATTCATAAAAAATAGTTATTTTAGGAAAGTTGCATTGAGAATGAAACAAAAATTAAATGAGAGAATAATTTTATAGGAATATTTTAGAAATAAAAAAACATTTTAGGGGCACCAAAAATTTGGAGGCCCTAGGTATGCACCCCTTTGACCATAGGAATGAAAGGGGCCTGATAGGGACCCAAAAGCGTTTATATCCGCAAGAACCTGCAACAAAGGTCATTTATTCTGAAAAATGGTGACATTCTTAATAGACCACAGGTACTAACACACCATAATAAACCACTAGCAAACTCAAATGGAACATGTTTTTAAAATTAACTTATTTATGTTGTTGGTCCTTAAGATTTTAGCATATTTTGATTTTAGTCTTTAAAAATTATTTTGATCAAGATTAGTCCTTAATTTTTCAAACATTTTGGTTTTGGTTTCATCACTAGAAAATATCTATTATGTGTTCATGTGACTAATGGAATACCACATCAGCAGCCATATGGTGTGAGGTCACGATAAATAGAGGGTATGACATGGATGATTAAGGTATGTGAACGTAAAATTTTGCGTATAGGACCGTTTTGTGTATGAGATCATTTTACGTCTTTGAACCTATATCATCCACGTTATACCACCTATTTAGCGTCATCTCACAAAATGTGGCTATTAATGTGGTGTTCCGCTAGCTACATTAGCAAATAATAAATTTTTCCTAACGATGGGGAGCAAAACCAAAATATTTGAAAATTTAAGGTCTGACACTAATGCTAGCTTGCCATCTTGCTCATTCAAGAACAAACTTGAATCTATTAGTGCCACAAAGTATCCACTATGCAATTAGAATTCTACAATTTTTCTACCAAGCTCTTGGTGCCTGTTTCAACCCATATAGTGCTTTCTTCAACTTGCACACATAACATAACTTGGGTTGGCTTTGCTCTCAAAACCTTTTGGTTGTTCCATATAAATTTCTCTGTCTAACTCACCGTGTAGAAATGCATTCTTAACATCTATCTGCGAAAGCCTCCAAAACTTCTAGCTACTAATGCTAACAGAACACGCACGATGGTTATATTAGCCACTGGACTAAATGTCTCATCATAATCTTACCCATAATTTTACGAAAAACCACTTTTCACCAAACAAACCTTATCCATTTCTATAGATCCATCAGGACGAGACTTCACTTTGTTCTAGTGCTTGCATCCCTGCCTTCATTGCATTTTTCCACTCTTTGGACTGAGGAGCTTCTTCATAAGTGTTGGACTCATTTCACAGTTTCTTTTATTAGCGCTGCATTAGCATATTTTGGATTTGGTTTCCTTTCAGATTTGCTTAGATTTATTTGAGGAATTTCCTCCTTTAATTCCTCAATTTGGCTTAGTCTCTGTTATTCTGGAGACTTACTATAAAACGCTTGTCTGCCAAGGACTATTGACTTTCTCTGGAGATCTTGGTTTGACATGATCCGGTTATGGTTTACCATCAGTAGATTCTCCATGTGTGTGTGGGGGGGGGGTTCTTCTTTTACCTTTGATTGGATCTCCAGTTGCTTTTGTACTTGCTCCTTCATCTCTTTAGAATCTGGTAACAACAATATGGCTTGTCGGGACCACCATGATGAAGCCTCGTCAAACACCACATTTCTAGAGACATAGCAGCGTCCTATTATTGGATCACAACATCTCTATCCTTTTTGCCAACTATCATAGCCAACAAATATGCAACGGACCACCTTCTTGTCAAACTCGCTACGTTCCTGGCTTGGCACAAACACATAGCAAACACATCCAAAGACTCGGAAATAACTCACTGATGGCTTTACACCTCATAACTTATCGTGTGGTGAAATTGAATCGAATATAGTCTGAGGCAACTTGTCGATAACATATACAACTCCTTTCATGCATTCCACCCAGAATCGTGGTGGAACATTTTTAGTGTGTAACATACACCTGCATGTTTCAGCCAAATGACGATTCTTCCTTTCTGCAACGCCGTTCTGCTGTGGAGTCTTAGGGCAGGTTAGTTGTCGCCTTATGCCACACTTCTGTAGATATTGAGTAAACTCATTTGATGTGTACTCCTCCCCATTGTCGATACACAATCATTGAATTTCACACCCAACTTCCTTCTTAGTCTTGTCTTTAAACTCCATGAACTTCATTAGGGCTTCTGATTTCTCCATCATGAAGTCTAACCACACATACCATGAGAAATCATCAATGAATATGATCAAGTACTTGTTTTCATTGATTGAAGGTTGCTTCACTGATCCAAAAACAACAGAGTGCACCAGCTCCAAGGGTATCTCCGTTCTATATCTCGATTCTTTATATGGTAGTTGTCACCGCAAATCTTTCTCCTTTATACTCCGACATATTGAACATACAACTTATCCCGGTCCCCAGTCATATGATTGGAACAACCAAAATCAATAATCCAATCATTGTTAAATTAATTGATTTGTGGCTGACCGTGACAAACGCCACCTCCTCTGCTAGTTCATCCATGCATGATGTGGCAACTTCCTCACCTTCATTCCACTAAGGTCGCCCTTCATCTTCTAGATCTTTATTAGAGCTAGGCTCTTTTGTAGCAAATAACGCTTCGAAGTCTCATTCTTCTTCAATGTCATTTTGCTTATCTACAATGTTACCTTCTATATTCTAAGTCCTGCAATCTCGAGCAAAGTGGTCTTTTCTTCCACACTTGAAACACCCATCACTGTCTTGATGATACTTATCTCTATATCGACGGTGTCTACCTCCCTCTCATCGTGGACCTCTCCCTCGTCGGCCTCTTAACTAACCTTGTTGGCTTCTACTTAAACTTGCACCTTCATTGTTCAACTTTGTAGTTGCTTTATCTTCTCTAAGCATTCTTCTTTTGGCAAAGACAACCCTATCTTCTTCATTTAATGAAACTGTAGAAATCTACTTTTCTAAAGCTTCTTGGTTGCCCAATATGCTTTCCAACTCTGTCAAAGTTGGCTCTTTGATCTATCCTTGAGTGGTTGTAATTATCCTACGGTATTTAGGATTCAATTCATGGATAATTATCCCCCACTTCCTAGCTTCACTGAGTGCATCCGCCGAATCTAGTTTTGCGATTTCGTTACAAATGGATTTTACTTTGTTGAAATATTGGTGTACCATCATGTCGCTTTGTTTGACGGACATGAGCTCATTGTCCAACAACTACAATCTCGCGTCACTCTTTCTTGGGAAGAGTGTCGCCAAAGTATCCCAAGCCTCTTGTGATGTTGTGAAGTCCCTGACCCGCTATAAGAACTCGTCTTCTATGATAATCAATAGACCACTATTACAAAATGTGGAAAAGGTAACCAAACTTTAATTAAAAGACAAATACCTATTAAAAAATAAAAAAATATAAAATCAAATGTAAAAATACCGTAAAGCTTTAATTCTTGTATGTGAAAACAAAGGAACGAGGATTTTAAAATGTCACTAAAATTGAAAAATAACGGTAACAGCTGATTTTATTTCTCTTATTAGGATCCAACTGATTTTGCGGTTGTGATATTTATCTTCTTGATTCCACATCTGAGGAAGGAGAAGAGTTGATGGCTATAATTTTGTGAATTTCTGTAACTTCCATAATCAAAACCCTAATAGGTTGAGAAGTCAATTTTGTTATATAGGAGTATTCTAATTAATCAATACTTTGATGATAATCTCTTATTTTTTATTTTGTTAATAATCTTCATGTTAAAACTATTGGCATCATAAGATTCATTGATATTTGAGGTTGCTGATTTTGTTATCAACATGTATTCTTGTGCTATATTTAGGGACAGACCCAAAAAAAAATTCAATGTGAGGGCAACATATATAAATCAATAACATTAAAAAATATAATGTATATTTTTATAAATAAAAATAATTTTTGCTAAAGGATACTCAATCGTTGTTACAACAGGTAAGCTAATTTCAATATCCAGTGAACTCATCATTTTCAAGCATTTTATTTTTTGTGCTATTGAACAGGGTTTTTTTTATTGTTCAGCAGTGGTGCTATCTATGTACGTTGCCCAGTTGTTCCATTTGGAAGGTGTTTTACTATTTTTTTTACTCTACCTATGTGTCATCTTCCTTTATTAATTCGATATCACCAATTTGTTCTGGATCATTTTATGAAAGATATGTTTTCTCCACATTTGTTATGCCCATTGTCTAGTTCTTTATTTGAAGATAGAATATGTTGAGCTGAATAGGTACAATTATTTAACTGGAAAGAGTTTTTAGTTTAGCATCCCTTCTTTGTAGCTTAAATAGCTAGCCTGTTCATCTAACCGTTATTGTTTTAATTGAGCTTAAGATGTCTATTGATGCATTTCATTAAGCTGCCATTACTGTGTATTGTAAATTTGTAATCATTACTATTGGTTTTTATGAACCAAACAAAATCCAAGACAACTGATCACAAATGTAGTACTAACCATTTTCTCAAGTTTCAAGTCTTCCAACAAGAAAAGAACTTGAGGTTCTAGAACAGAGAGCAAGGAAGCTTTGTCATACTAAGCTTCAAATCACATCTTAAGGTTTGTGGTTAGAGCTTCTCCATTTAAAGGCAGAGTACTCAACTAATACCAATAAGAATTAACAACCTAAAAGTGACCTTTCACTATGCATTTGAGACAGATCACAAGTTGTTTTTGATATAGGTATGGATTAGGATTATCGCACTATGACTAACACCAACAGCTACGTGGTGTGAGATAAAGCCAAATAAGTATTGTGACATGGATGATTCAGGTCCATAAACGCAAAATTTTGCGTATGAGACCATTTTGCGTACGAGACCATTTTGTGTCCATAGATCTGTATCATCCACGTCATGCCACTGCACTTATTTGGCGTCTCATCACACTACGTAACGGCTGATATGGTGTTCTGCGAGTCACATAAGCAAATAACAATTTTTCATAGTGGAGTGGATCAAAACCAAAATGTTTGAAAAATTAAGGACTAGTCACGATAAAAATAACTTTGGACTAAAACCAAAACACGCTGAACTTTTAGGGACCAAAACCATAAATAAGCCTTTTTTATATATACGGCCTCTTTCTCAAGTAACTTAGTCAGTGTGATAAGAAGTATGGTGGATATAAAATTTTTAGGGACCGTCACTAATTAGTGACACCGGTGTGGAGCAGCTCCCTTTTGTCCCTAAATAGATAGTGTCACAAAATATGGACACTGAAAAGCTGTCAGAGGGGCAGAAGTGAGGAGAGAGAAAGTGAATAAAAAATGCTAAAAAGGAGGGAGAAGCCAACGGCTTCTTCGTCAACAACTGCAACATTTCATCTTCATTATCAACAACAAAAATTCATCAACAACAAAAAAAAAAGCATCATCAACAACCAAAAATAAACATAAACTCATCATCATCAACATTAAAAAAATAAATAAATGAAATTACAAAACAGAAAAAGAAAATAAAGCAAAAAAAAACTGATAACAAAAACAGAAAAAAAATTTAAAAAAAAGCTGAAACCAATCACTGGAAGGCGGTGGAGGGAGATCGCCGGCAGTTGAGCAAAGAGGAGAAGATCGACGCCGGTGGAGGGTGATCGTGGCGATTGAGCATGGAGGGAGGGAGATCGACGCGGCGGTTGAGCATGGAGGGAGGGAGATCGACGGCGGAGGGAGGGAGATCCACCGAGGAGGGAGCGGAGGGAGGCTGTGAGTGAGTGATGTTGGTGAGGAGTGTTGGTGTGGAGTGTTGTTAGTGTGGTGTGGAAGGAGTATTGGTGTTAAATGAGTGAGTGTGTGCAGAAGTGTGTACGTCCCATGAAGGACATACTTTAGTTTGTTGGTTTTTTTTTTTTAAATAAATAGAAGTGTATACGTCCCATAAAGGACGTAGTTTAGTTTGTTGGTTTTTTTTAATAAATAGAAGTGTGTACGTCTCATGAAGGACGTAGTTTAGTTTGTTGGTTTTTTTTTAATAAATTAGCTTATTTTTACGTTCCATGATTGATGTAGGTTAATTTTTTTTATTAAACTAATAAATTAGCTTAGTTTTACGTCCTATGATTGACGTAGGTTATTTTCTTATTAAAATAATAAATTAGCTTAGTTTTACGTCTCATGATTGACCTAGGTTATTTTTTTATTAAAATAATAAATTAGCTTCGTTTTACGTCTCATGATTGACGTAAGTTATTTTCTTTATTAAAACTATCAATTACCTTAGTTTTACGTCCCATGATTGACGTAGATTTTTTTTTAATTTATAATAAATTAGCTTAATAACAATAACAATACTGTACTACTTCTAATTAGCTGGAATTACCCATTCCATTTTTTTAGATTTACTTTTTTTTATTTGTCTCTGAAAAAAAAATTTTGAAACACAAATGAACGTATAATAGTTTTTGACGTAGGTTTTGCTTTTTTTTTATTTGTTTTTAATAAATTAGCTTATTATTACCGTTGCTGCAACAACGGTAATAAAACTAGATGTTAAGAATTTTATTATATATGCATGAGTAATTTTGAAGTTCAATTCACACAATACCTTCATTCAATTAGTCCTTGTTTCATTCAATTTTTACAATATAGTCTATTTATAATTTTTATTGTTCTCATATCATTCACATACAATTTTTTCAAGTCCATAAATTTATTTTAATGGATCATACTCAAGTTGAATTAGAAGCTCTTAGAAAATTATTATCAAGTGTGTATCATGCACCAAGCTCTCAAAATCCTCATCACACACCAAATTCTCAAAGTGGTCATACACCTTTTTATCCACATCCTCAAAGTTCTCATACACCTTTTTACCTAAATCCTCGAATTGTTCCACAAAATCCAATTAATCCATTTTACCCAAATACACAAATGAACTCATCCACTCCAAATCACCACTTCATCCCTTACCAATATCCTATGTATCCTCCAAATACAACAACCAAACATGTTATAAATAGTAGTGAAATGCAATCCTTGGACAAAGATCCAGTAACACCAATGGGGTCGATTAATGAGTCTGAAGACCCACCATTCTGCACTCAAGATGGTCTGGAAGCTATAGATCTCGATGAAGTAGAAGAAGGTTCCACAGCAAAAGCAAAGAAGAATCGAGAAAGATTTTCAATTGAGGAAGATAAACTGTTGGTGGAATCATTTTTCAATGCTTCTGAAGATCCTATTGTTGGGGTGGATCAAAAATATGAAAGTTTTTGGGCAAGGATACCTAGTCAATATAATAAGTTTCTCAACAACAACACAAAGGCTAAAAATGCAAATCAAATAAAAGCTCGATATCACAGACTTCAAGCAATGACTTCCAAGTTTGTTGGGTGTTACAAACATGCCGTGGAGTCAAATACAAGTGGGAGTAGCAACGAAGATATTATGGACAAAGCTATGACAATTTATCGTCAAGATCAAAAAGAGAAGTTCACCCTGGAGCACGTTTGGCGATTAGTAAAAGATAAACCAAGATGGTTTAATACACCTGAAGTTGCAGGGTCATCAAAAAGAACAAAGACGTCTGCATCTGGGGCATACACTTCATCATCTAATCCACCAACACCAAGTGGTGAAGACAACCCACAAACCCTCTTTATGGAACGACCAATTGGACAAAAAGTAGCAAAAAGGAAGGGAAAATCAACAAAAGGTGCAATATCTTCTACGAAAGTGGATGCTTTTAACCAATTCAAAGTTGAATATTTGGAACTAGAGAAGAAAAAGATGGCTTTCGAGGAAGAAAAGGAGAAGAAAAGGATGGCTTTGGAGGAAGAAAAGTTGATGATCAATGAGTATGAGATACTTTTCAGAGATACTTCAAGGATGACCGAGATACAAAAGCGGGCTCATGAAAAGGTTTGCGACGTTATCAGGAAAAAGTTTGGTATTTGATATGAACTTTATTTTAGTGTAAGTGTATTTCATCTTGTAACTTTTTAAAGCATTATGTATTTTCTTTGTAGTTTTATTCCATTATAAGCATCTGTAACTTTTTAAATCCTTATGTGTGGTGGACCGACCCTCGGTCCTACCCTTACGATACCCAGCTGACCGGAATAACCTATTATATAGACTACGCCTACTCAGGTCGAGCACTTATTCAAGGACCCACCCTAGCGACCTTGGACCGACCATATGGGCTCCACCCCTTAAGAGTCCGAGCTAGGGGCGTGGATCTAACTTGCCACAGGGATAAGACCCTCTAATACAGGATAAGGATGAATGACTCATCCCCTATCCTAAATGGGACACGTCAGCTGCCTTGCTGGACCTCCGTACAGGCCCATAAGGTACAATGCCACCCCTAAAAATAGCTGTCTCCAGCAAGGGGCTCAGGTACGTTCTCTCACTCCCTAATTGCACAATCGCACACACCAGTGATTAGGGAAACCCTAGCTATCCCAACTGGATACCTAGAATACCAAAGAATCACACAGTAATATCAGATCACTCTCTAGCTCTCAGGTCTCCTAATATCTTTGGGCTATTGATAGATCTTAGACAGTACATTGGCGTCGTCTGTGGGGACGATAAACTGTCATTCCCACCCAAAATGGTAAACACACGTGGAAACACTGGAAACAACTCTCGTGGTGCAAACCACCAGACCGGAAGAAACCGTCATAGACTAGTAGAAGATAGTGCTGACAACGGAAGAGACCTAGAAGGAAGAAACCCACCCCACCCTCCCCCCCACAGCATACCTTCAGTTCGACTGGAGATCCCAGCTCGCAGTCACCGCACCAACCCGAACACACAGTGGACCCTACACTGTCCATTCCAGACAAGTAAACTCCAATACACCCAACCGTGTACACAACCACGGATCTGGATGATCCATTGACGCCCGTGTCTCCGGTGAGGAAAGGGGACACTCCTAGGGCCGAAGAGAAACTCAACTTGAAGAGATAATTAAGCAGCAAGCTCAAATGCGGGAACAAAAGGGGAAGGCGATAGCCGACCTTCAGCAGATCCACATGAACGCGATTGCTGCACGGGCAATGGAAACAGCCCCAGCAATCGTACCAGTTCATGATCTGCAAGGTCCAATCACCTTACCCCCTCCACCACCCGTAAACCCGGCCTTAGCAGCCAACTATGAAACAGAAAGCAATACTCACCCAGGCCACCCCTGCACCCCACGTATCATGGCCTACGAAACACCTTCTGCTTTCCTTGGCCCCACTAGCGTTGCGAAGTACAACGGGTTAACCGACCCCCTGGAGCACATCCTATCTTTCGAAGGTGCCATGAATTTTTATGATGGGGGAGATTTGATGAAGTGCCGAGCCTTTTTGATGACTCTCCAACCACCGGTGCTGAGGTGGTACTCGGCCCTGCCCAGAAATTCCATTAACTCTTGGGCAGAAATGAAAAAGGTTTTCCTTAATAGGTATACTGCTAGCTGCATACAACAAATATCAGACCATGCACTAGAAGGAGTAATGCAACTTCCAGAAGAACCGTTAAGAGAGTATCTGGCTCGATTCCACTCGGAGGCAGGTTCTGTACCAAACCTCGAGCCAAGTTTCGCAGTCTTTCTCTTTACCCAGGGACTCCGTAACGGTGATTTTAAGAACTCGCTGGTGGGGAAGACACCAAGGGACATGGCGGAACTGAGACACTATTCCATCAAATTTATCAATTTGGAAGAATTCATCAAGTGACAGAGACTGAGAAAAAGGAGACAGGGAGGAGCCCTCTTCTCAAGTAAGACCAAGGAGAGATGACAGGAGAGACGAGCGGGGGAGGGGACCTAAGGGAGACATGAAATTCGTCATCCCTAGGGCCAAGTTTGATGAATACACCCCCCTCACGGTTCCGAGAAGTCAGATCTTACAGGAAACCATGCAAACTGACCTAAGAATGGTCGAAAGGCCTCCTCCTCTGAAAAGAAGCCAGCGCCAGGACCGATCAAAGTTTTGCTCGTATCATGGGGGATACGGCCACACCACGGACGAGTGCACATGGCTGAGAGACGTTATTGAGCAACTTATAAGAGATGGAAAGTTGCAACAATACGTTAGGGAGGCACTCAATCGGCTTACGAGGAGGAGAACCCCTTCCCCGGACAGAAATGTTCGCAGAAAAACCCCATCTCCGACAAGACAAACCAATCATCATCCCAATCAGCAGCAAGCATCGAATCAGCAGAGAGTAGCTATGGTAGAGATAGCTAACACATATCAATCCCCACAAAACCTCAGAATCAACACCATTGCTGGGGGATTTGCAGGGGGAGGTGAAAGCAGATCAGATAGGAAAAAGTATATCAATCAAGTACTAGCTATCCAGGACCATCCGATTCACAAGAGAACTTCAAAAAGTGTCCCAATTTGTTTCACTGACGAAGATTTAGAAGGAATCATTCCGGGCCATAACGACCCGATGGTGATAACTGCTTTGGTAGGCAATTATGAGGTCGCAAGAATATTTGTCGACCAAGGCAGTTCTGCTGATATCATGTTTTTGAATCTCTTTGAAGCACTGAAATTGAAGACTTCTGATCTGACCCCTTTTGAGGGGAAATTGATTAGTTTCACAGGGGACACAGTCGTCCCCAAAGGACACATTCAACTCTCGGTAACACTCGGGAACCAACCCTCTGCAAGAATTGAAATTATCAAGTTTTTGGTAGTTGACTATTCATCGGCATACAATGCTATACTCGGCAGAACCTGTTTGCAAGCCTTTGGTGCGGTTGTTTCAACCGTTCATTTGTCCATGAAATTTGAGGGCTCTGATGGAAGGGTCGTCTCAATCAGAGCCGAGCAAGACAAAGCCAGACTATGCTATAACGCTAATTTGACGAAAGTCAAGAGCCCAGATGAAATTCAACAACCTAAGCTGAACCTGAACAAAGGAAACGTGCTACTAACGGACTTGGATGTTAGGTCCGATCAGGACGACACCAGGCCGACCCCCCAAGGAGAATGGGAATTCATAGTATTAGACGAGGAAACCCCTAGCAGAAGAATAAGATTGGGTACCAACCTCTCCGAAAACACAAGAGCATAAATGCTTGAGCTTTTGAAAAGGAACAAAGATCTTTTTGCCTGGACCTCGGCAGACATGCCGGGAATCGATCCAAATTTTATATGCCATCATCTCAGTGTCAATCCGACCGCCAAACCGGTCGCTCAAAAGAAAAGAAAAGTGGGAACTGAGAAGGCTGCAGTGATTGAAGAAAAGGTGGCCGAGCTCCTCTCAGCGGGATTTATTAGAGAAGTTAACTACTCTGAGTGGCTTTCAAATACTGTGTTGGTCAAGAAGTCGAACGGGAAGTGGCGCATGTGCGTCGACTACACCGACTTAAACAAGGCTTGTCCGAAAGATCAGTATCCTCTCCCTGTTATTGACAAGTTGGTGGATAATTCATCTGGGTATCAGCTCCTTTCCTTTATGGATGCATATTCGGGGTACAATCAGATCCCAATGTACCCTCCTGACCAGGAGAAAACGGCCTTCATCATCGAGAGGGCCACATACTGCTACACAGTGATGCCCTTCGGACTAAAAAACGTTGGTGCAACATACCAGCGAATGATGAACAAGGTCTTCTCTGGTCTGATTGGTCCCATCCTCGAAGTATATATTGATGACATGATAACCAATAGCAAAAAGAAAGAAGACCACCCTCATGATTTGGCTGCGGTCTTGGCCAGAATTAGAAAGCACAATATGCGGCTTAACCCCGATAAATGCACTTTTGGAGTACCTGCAGGGGCTTTTTTGGGTTTCATGCTTATAGAAAGAGGCATCGAGGCTAACCCAGAAAAATGCAGAGCAATTCTGAGAATGCATAGTCCGTCCAATGTGAAGGAAGTCCAAAGACTGACAGGTCAGATGGAGGCTCTTTCTAGATTCGTCCCGCAGGCGGCCAAGAAGGCCTTCCCGTGGTATCAGCTGCTTAGGAAGAACAAAGACTTTCATTGGGACGAGTCTTGTGAACAGGCATTTGTCGAACTGAAGGAATATCTATCATCCCCTCCCGTTCTCACTAGCCCTCGGGAGGGGGAGATTCTGTTTTTGTATTTGTCAATTCGTGAATCATCCGTAAGCTCGTCCCTGGTCAGAGATGACTCAGGGACCGAGCAACCAGTGTACTTCGTGAGTAAGGCTCTGCAAGGACATGAAACGAGGTACTCGAAGATTGAAAAGCTTGCTTTTACTCTGGTGGTTACTGCTAGAAGACTCAGGCAGTATTTCCAGAGACATCCCATCATAGTCAGGACAACCCAACCAATAAGGCAGGTGCTCCACCGACCTGATTTGGTTGGAAGAATGGTTTCTTGGTCAGTCGAGCTGTCGGAGTTCGACATAACCTTTGAGCCAAGAAAAACTCTCAAATCTCAAATTCTAGCAGATTTCATCTCAGAACTCTCAGACCCTCATCACACCAACAAACCACAGCTCTGGAAGGTTTACGTTGACGGCTCCAGCCACAGCAAAGGGGCTGGGGCCGGTATAATTCTGGAAAACACTGAAGGACTAAGCGTTGAGTACTCCCTGAAGTTCGAGTTTCCCACCTCCAACAATCAGGCAGAGTATGAAGCGGTTTTAGCTGGTTTGCGTATGGCCCATCAGATGGGGGCCTCGGAAATTCAAATATTCAGCGATTCACAATTGGTGGTTTCCCAGGTTCATGGAGAATTCCAGGCAAAGGAGCCAATTCTTCAGAAATACCTGGAGCAGGTCAAAGCACTCTCTGATCTTTTTTCAAATTTCTCTATCACCCATATTCCAAGAGCCTCCAGCGGACAGGCAGACATTCTCTCCAAACTTGCTAGCACCAAGGGCCCCGAGAATAACAAGAGTTTAGTAAAGGAAACCGTGCATGAGCCGAGCGTTGTTCTAGTGGTTTCCCTGGCTACCGACTGGATGGACCCGATTAAGCAATATCTCAGGCATCAAGTCTTGCCGGCAGATTCGTTGGAAGCTAAAAAGATAATCAAACAAGCAGCTCATTATTCCATCATTGGTGATACTCTGTATAAAAGGGGGATAGACTCCCCCATGCTGAAATGTCTGAACCCAGTGGAAGCAGAACTCGTCTTGGCCAAGGTTCATGAAGGAATCTCAAGCCATCATGTAGGAGGAAAAGCCTTAACCCGCAAGGTCCTTCGAGCAGGCTATTACTGGCCCACACTTTAAAATGACGCTTCAGACCATGTTAAGAAATGCAAATCCTGTCAGCTTCATGGAAAGGTCTACTAGCGACCACCAACTGAGCTTCACTCGATGATTGCCCCATGGCCCTTTTACCAATGGGGCATGGACATCATTGGGAATTTCAAAACGGCCCCTGGACAGTTAAAGTTTGTTGTAGTCGCTGTGGATTATTTCACTAAATGGGTCGAAGCCGAGGCTTTGGCAACAATCTCTTCAACCAAGATTCAAAAGTTTTTTCTCAGGCAAGTCATTGCTCATTTTGGCGTCCCACATACTCTGGTAACCGACAAGGGCACCCAGTTCACTACCAAGGTCTTTCAAGAATTGGTGGATCACTTCCACATTGCCCACCATTTCTCGTCTGTCGAGCATCCGCAGACAAATGGGCAAGCAGAAGCAGTGAACAAGATTGTTATTGATGGTATAAAGAAAAGGATACTAGAAGCGGAAGGGTCGTGGGCTGATATTCTTCCTGAGGTGCTATGGTCAATTCGTACGACTGTACATACCTCCACAAGAGAAACCCCATTCCGACTCACGTACGGTTGCAAAGCTTTATTACCCATCGAGACTCGGATTCCCACATTCCGAGTGACGGAGCGCCCAGTTGAAGTAAATGATGAATTGATTAAAGAAGAACTAACTTTCACTGATGAAATCCGAGCTCTCACGGCGGCCAGAGAGAAGAAGGCAAAAGAAAGACAAGCCCGAGAGTATAATAAATGGGTGGTTCCCAGGAGTATCACAGTGGGAGACCTAGTCCTCAGGCGAGCTGACATTGGTTTGAAAAATGCCAGAGAAGGAAAGTTGGCCAGAAACTGGGAAGGACCCTACAGAATCACCTCAAAAACATGATCTGGAGCATACAGGCTGGAGACACTGACAAAGCAACAGTTAAACAACACATGGAATGCCACAAAACTCAAGCCCTACTACAGCTGAAAATACTTGGAATCACACAACCACCCTTGCAGAACTTCAACCTTGGTTTTAAAATTTTTTTGTTTCACTTTTATCTACTTTGTTGTCATTTATTTTAGCATCTTTATGTTTTAGTCATTTCAATGCTTTCTGTACTTGACATTCACTACTTGTAGACAGTTGAAGGAACTCAATGAAGAACTCTTTTTACAGCATTTCAGTCTCAAATTTTCTTCTGTTAACGTACTAACCCTTTCCTCTCGGCTCGCCACCGAGTCGAACCGGGTTGTTTATACATGTCCTTCCAACAGGGACTTATAAACTAAAATAATAAGTACTTTAAGAGATGCCCGGCTAAAAAGCTTAACAGCTTTTACAGCCGAGGACTGAGGATCCCACCTTGGCCAAAGGTCGGAGATCCGAAATCTCAATAACAGTTCATAACGAAGAAAAAAGATAAACTTCATCCACACTGGAACCATGAAGATAAAAAGGCATAATGAACTGAAAACTTAAAAAGTAATCAAGTCTTAACATACGGGTTAAATTACAAAAGGATCAACATCTTCACTGAAACTACAAAGAAATAAAAAGAAAAGGACTACTCTTCGTCTTCGGAAAGCATGATTGACGAACCATCAAAATCTTCTTCCTCCTCGTCGGCCAAGTCCAGAGGATTCGGAAGGTTAGGGGCCAATAAATCTACCTCCCTGTCCCCTCGGCTATAGTCAACAACACGACCATCCACAATCCCAAAGGTCGGATTTGCTCCTATAACTCGAATCCCGGGATTCATAAAGCTCAGTTGCTGGACAACATTGACAAAGGAATAGGTCGTCGCATGATCCCAATTGAATTGATTCCTCTTAGCCAAAACTTTGTGCTTTAATGCCTTCCAACGCATCTTAGCAATATCACCTTGCAAATGGGTCACTGCATTCTCAGATTCAGTCAATCGGCCCTGAACCCCTTCCATTTCAGTGTTCCGGCGAAGAGCCTCAGCTAGCTCTTCTCGGGCAATCTGCAACAACCTCTCTGCTTCAGCCTTCATTCCAACAGCAGCTTCCTTAGCCTTTTCAGCGATTTCCCGAGCCTTCTCGGAATCAGCAAGGTTCCTCTGAAGCTCGGTATTAGCCTCCGTTAATGCTCGGGAACCAGCCTCATACTCTTTGATTTGGGTAAACAGAACTTCCACTTGCAGGGTGGAAGCCCTCCTTTTCTCCTTCTCAGACGCTGAAAGAGCTTTGCTGATATCTTCAGCATTTTCAGCAATGTGAAAGGCATAGCTCACCGCCCTCAGCATATTCTTGCCTAACATTTGACAATTATTTTTCAAAGTGTAGCAGATTGGTCCAGAAGCCTCTTCTTATCATTAGGTGTATAAACCATGTTAACAAACTTTTCCGGCAACTTCTGAGCCTAGACAGTCTCCTCCTTCGGATCAGAAATATCAAACCACAAGTACTTTTCCGAAGATGACTTCAGTGGCTTCAGCAAATTAACCGCCTTACCCTTTCCCTTATCCAGCCTAGCCCTCTTGACCAAAGGTCGATGATCTTCCTCCTCCTCCTCCTCTTCCTCATCCACATGGACACAGGGGATGGTAGTAGCGGCATCATCGGCATATTCAGTAGGTGCCGGCATTTCCTGTACAACCTCGGCACCTGAGGGAGGGGCCACGGCAATTGTCACGGACTAGGTTGCCTCGCTGGAAGCAGCCGCACTCGGAGACCCAGCTGCTTCAACCAACTTAACCTTAGCAAGCTCTCACATACGAGCAGCAGCTTTGTTCACCTTAGACATTTTGACTGCAAAAAAGTCCAAAAGATGGGTTAAAAAAAATTTACCAAGTTTGGGTTTCACAAGTTCTTTAGGAAGAATAACAATATTCCTAATGTCAATTTGACCGTTCGACTTGAGATACTTGTAAAAAGTATCACAAGTATGCCTCTCCGCATCCAACAACTCTTTGGTATAATGATATTGATAAAGTTTTGGGTGCCTATTGAAAAAGTCGGAAGACCAGGACAGGGGGAACTGAGGTTGATCACCCTCCATAAACCAGCAAGCCCCCTCTCCGATGAATTGATACTTAAAAAATAGTGGCTTAAAGGTCTTCCATGAATCGGTAAACTTAGCAAATAAAGCATGGTCATTGCGAGCCTTCAATGACACCCATGCCCTCTTAGTCGACCCTTTCTCGAAAATATTAATTTGGGGGACATACAACCATAGAAACGTGTTGATTGTCTAGCAAGAGTACTAGGTCGACAAGTAATACAGATAGTAAGTGAGTATCGTTCCACTCGGGGATTGCAAATTGTTTCTAATAACTTTTCACCAATTCGTAATTATTAATGCAACTTGTTATTGAATTTCAGAAGGAGAAGGAGAATTTAAAATAAAATTAAAAAAAAAAGATTGAGGAGATAAGATGTATAGAAAGCAATAGAAAAAGGTTAGGAACTTGGTTTCGTTGTATGATTCACTTATTCAATTATAATTTAGATTTTCCTTTAATTCATGGACAATTCCTCTCAAATAGCAATAGTTAGATCTCTCTAACATTACCCTTATTCTCTAAATACTTAATCCTTGATCTCTCAACAAATTACAATATTAGAAAATATCAAATTCAGCACAAGGGAATTACCAAGTCAATAATCATTTAATCATATCTCTATAACTAAATTGATTATACCGTTAATTGCATGGCCTATTCAAAATTCTAACTCTCGTTAGAATAAAGAGATCCAAAACATAAATTGATCAGGTTTATGTATGCAATAAAAACACAATTAACGCAAGAATTAAAAACAGGAAAACACTAAATCATAAATTAAAATAAGTTACACCATACAATTTACACCATGTTCCTAACAAGAGGTTTTAGTTACACATATAGAAATAAAGAAAACAGAAGCAAAGAGAAAACCTCATATCATAGACAATACAGGTTAACTCTCCAAGAGACCTTCAATCCTCACGCAGATCTCTCTTGTAATGATGATCTCCAATCTTCGTGCCTTGCCTCCTTGCTCTCAATAGATGTTACTAGCCTCTCTCTCTAATCCTAATTGAATTCTAGATCTCAAAACCTACTGAAAACTATTTACAAATCCTCTATTTAAAGAGTAAAACAAATCCTAAAATAAATCTTAATTAAATCTAGTAGATAAGGTCCATGTTTATCTTCTAATTTCTGACCAAGTCTAAGATATGAAGCCAAATTAGACTTCTCTTCTTCTACTTTGTTCAGAATCTGGTCAATTGGGCCTAAGCAGATACGCGCGCCCCAGGCGCACGCGACCTCGCGCCCCAGGCGCGCAGGTCTGATGACTATTTCTTTTCCACACAGGCGCGCCTCAGGCGCCCACGGTCTCGCGCCCCAGGCGCGCGGGACCTACTCTGACTCCGTTTTTCTCCGTTCTTTTTCCATTTGCAAGATCTTTTCGTTCTCTTTTCAGGTCCATACATATTTTATCCATTTAAGCTCCAAAAAGTACCTGAAACACTAGAAAACGGATCAAAACGCTCAAAGGACCCTAAACTACTAAAAATAATTAAATTCTATTAAAAAGTCCTAAATTTGCTAGAGAAACAAGCCAAATACATAGTAAAAGGGAGTCCAAATAATGCTCAAATCACTATATATTGGACCTAAATCACTCCCCCAAACTTGGCATTTTGCATGTCCCAGGCAAAACTAAAATAAAATTCTAAACAAAAGACAACCTCCCTAAATCAACATATATACACCTCATCTAAGACTTCGACTCATGACTCCAACACATATTATCACAAACTATTTACACAATTACAAACTAGTTAACGTAACAATCCCAATCAGAACTCAGGACTAGTGAACACTCTCAACCTCTCAAATGTTTCTCTCAAAAGTGTATAAGGGTCATATTTTCAATTCACTCAAGTTCAACAATGATAAAGTGTTACCATAGGCTTGACCATAGACCAATATCTCCACTGAAATTATTGAAAACATGCAAAAATCAAAAGGTCTTTAATTTTGGTTGTAATGAGGCCAGGGCTAAAAGTGTCAGGTGGGATAAAAGAAAGAAGGGATAAAACTAATGCTAACTCGCAAAAAATATTTACAAAAGCAAGTTTCCCTCAAAAACCATGAATGAGCAATGAATACAATAAAGACTCACACTCACATCAGGAACATTTTATTCTTCCTTTCTTTTTCAATTTTTTTTCTCTTCTATTCTCTTCCTTTACATTTGTTATTTTTTTTTAATTTTTTTCTTTGCAAGAGAAATAGAACTCATACACTTTTCACCAATTACTTTCACTTTTTCTTTCTATATTCCTCTCAATTGCTCATTCAAAATTCCCAAGGTACTACCAAAGAATATGCAATAAATGCAAGGTACCAAAGAAAAATCATAATGTCTCATAAGGCTCAAAATGGGCAACTAAGGGAAAATTATCAATGCAAAACATCTGAAGGCCACAAAAACACACCCTAAGTGCCTTAATCATCTTAATGCATGCAATCAATTATCAATTTTGAAATGGTCACAGGTCAAGTTCTAGAACAACAATACCAAAGTGAACACACTCATGAAAGAATAGGGGTCTCAAAATTAGAATATTTCAATAAAATTCATACCCCTCAATATAAGGCTCAAAATCTCACAGGGCTAAAGTCAGTTCACTAATCACAAGTTCTGAAAGTATTTGTCGAAAATAACCCGTTCACAATCATATTTACAGCTCAATCAAATAGAGTCAAAAGTCAATGAGTTTCAGTCCTAAACTAAGTATATACATGCATCATTAGAGAAAAAAGTCCTAAGTTTAGAAAAAGTACCTACTCTTGCTAGGGACACAAACTAATACCAATATGGGAGAAAAAAATTCAGATCTGAAAAATTTTTATTTTGTATATACTCCCCCAAACTTAGATGTTGGCTTGTCCTCAAGCAAACTAATCTAGCCTAAAACTACAAAATAAAAATTAAACTACCTACGAAAGCTGGACAATATTTTTGGTGAGGTACAGGTCCTGGGATGCAATATTTAAAAAAATTGGGGCTATTGGGGTCCAAATCCTAAAAATACAAATCTAATCCTAAAAAAAATTTATCCCTAAAAATATGAAATAAAAAAACGAAAATAAATAAAAGAAATAAAAAATCTATTCTAAAAATAATCCTAAGAAGATAAATCTAATCTAAAAAGATAAAACAAATTTATAAAAAGATATAAAACTAATCTAATCCTAAAAGATAAGATAAAAAAAATATCTATTGCTAAAAATAAAATAAACAAAAAAAATAATTCCTAGAGATAAAGATAAATCTAATCCTAAGAGATAAGATGGTAGAATCAGAATTTGACCCCAAAACTGAACTTTTGCACCCCTTTGGGGAAGCTAGAAAAATTCCCCCAAACTTGATCTTGCACAGACCGTGTGCGCCTGGGGCGCACGAGGTCTGTACCTCAAATTTTTTTTTTGTTTTTTACAATAACAACTACCTAAGAATTGAAACCTACACTACTGCTTATGTACAAAACAAATTACAAAAAGTACAAATTACACAAATAATTACAAAAAGTACCGAAAAGAAATTAGAATCGAATTTCAATCCCCGGCAACGGCGCCAAAAACTTGTTGATTGTCTAGAAAGAGTACTAGGTCGACAAGTAATATAGATAGTAAGTGAGTATCGTTCCACTCGGGGATTGCAAATTGTTTCTAATAACTTTTCACCAATTCGTAATTATTAATGCAACTTGTTATTGAATTTCAGAAGGAGAAGGAGAATTTAAAATAAAATAAAAAAAAAGATTGAGGAGATAAGATGTATAGAATGCAATAGAAAAAGGTTAGGAACTTGGTTTCGTTGTATGATTCACTTATTCAATTATAATTTAGATTTTCCTTTAATTCATGGACAATTCCTCTCAAATAGCAATAGTTAGATCTCTCTAACATTACCCTTATTCTCTAAATACTTAATCCTTGATCTCTCAACAAATTACAATAGAAAATATCAAATTCAGCACAAGGGAATTACCAAGTCAATAATCATTTAATCATATCTCTATAACTAAACTGATTATACCGTTAATTGCATGGCCTATTCAAAATTCTAACTCTCGTTAGAATAAAGAGATCCAAAACATAAATTGATCAGGTTTATGTATGCAATAAAAACACAATTAACGCATGAATTAAAAACAAGAAAACACTAAATCATAAATTAAAATAAGTTACACCATACAAATTTACACCATGTTCCTAACAAGAGGTTTTAGTTACACATATAGAAATAAAGAAAACAGAAGCAAAGAGAAAACCTCATATCATAGACAATACAGGTTAACTCTCCAAGAGACCTTCAATCCTCACGCAGATCTCTCTTGTAGTGATGATCTCCAATCTTCGTGTCTTGCCTCCTTGCTCTCAATAGATGTTACTAGCCTCTCTCTCTAATCATAATTGAATTCTATGATCTCAAAACCTACTGAAAACTATTTACAAATCCTCTATTTAAAGATTAAAACAAATCCTAAAATAAATCTTAATTAAATCTAGAAGATAAGGTCCATGTTTATCTTCTAATTTCTGACCAAGTCTAAGATATGAAGCCAAATTAGACTTCTCTTCTTCTACTTTGTTCAGAATCTGGTCAATTAGGCCTAAGCAGATACGCGCGCCCCAGGCGCACGCGACCTCGCGCCCCAGGCGCGCAGGTCTAATGACTATTTCTTTTCCACACAGGCGCGCCTCAGGCGCCCACGGTCTCGCGCCCCAGGCGCGCGGGACCTACTCTGACTCCGTTTTGCTCCGTTCTTTTTCCATTTGCAAGATCTTTTCGTCCTCTTTTCAAGTCCATACATATTTTATCCATTTAAGCTCCAAAAAGTACCTGAAACACTAGAAAACGGATCAAAACGCTCAAAGGACCCTAAACTACTAAAAATAATTAAATTCTATTAAAAAGTCCTAAATTTGCTAGAGAAACAAGCCAAATACATAGTAAAACGGAGTCCAAATAATGCTCAAATCACTATATTTTGGACCTAAATCAAAACGCTCGGATTGAGCAAGCCAACCTTCTAGCCTCACAGAACCTTTGGAACGCTCGAGCAAATGCCCAACCACTAGGATGTAGTTGAGTAGGAGCCAAGCGCAGCCGCCGCAGCAGAGCAATCTCAAATTCCGAAAAGGGCATCTTAATGCCTAGTCTTATAAAAACCTCCTCATACATAAAGAACTCCTTGCGATTATTCTCAATCAAGGTGCACACCCGGTCATTAACTGGCGGAGCACTAATTGTATAAGAAGTCTCAACCTCATCTGTTGGGCATGGGAGCACATGAGCTCGGATATGGCCCAGATTGTTGGCAACTAAAGCCGATCTTGTACCAAGCACCTCCAGATCAACCCAATCATAAGCTTCAGCATTCGGTGGTAAAGAAAATTCAAGAGGATGGGAGATGCACCGACGAACCATACCTGGGGAAAGGGAACATGACTCGGCGTCAGAATCTATAAAATCAACATCTTTAGACACCCTAACCCTAGTTCGATTCACCCTATAGCCGAGCCGACTACATCTTCCCCTAACCTTTATGGCTTTCCCCCAGAAAGGTTTTTCCCAGGAATGGTTTGAGGATCGTGACGCTATTTGTGCTCGCTCCTCCGCCAACCGATATGCTAATCTTCTACTATCCTCCTCTGCAGAATTTTGGGGAAATTCCACAGTTAACGGTGTCTCCACCGTAGGATCCGCCACACGGTGGCGGAAGGGTGATGGTAGTAAATCTAATATTTCCGTTCCAGAAGAGGAAGATGACGATGAAGAAGAATAATCGTCAATATCACTCAAATTCAAAACCTTAGACCACTTCTCATACCATGACCACTTGCTACCCATAACTGTAAATTAAAAAACCCAGAAAAAACAAAAAAAAAAGCCAAAAAAAAGCCCATAAAAAACACAAAAAGCCTAAGGAAAACTAGAAAACCAGGCAACTTAAGAACCCAAAAATGAACAGTTCAGCAGAAAACGAAAGGAGAAAGACAAAGCTAGAAATTCCAAATTAAATACCTGAGATGAAAGGAAAATGGCATGAACTTGTTAGCACAGCAAAGAGGAGCAACAAAGTCAAGAGAAGATGACAGAAAGAAAATGTCGTGAGTGTGACTGAGAAAGAATCTGGAGTCCTAGAAAGGAAAATCGCAGGGAACAAATGAGTAGTCAGGATGCAGGGAGTTTGGAAGAAATGAAAAAAGGAAAGCGAAAAGGCAGTTAAGTTCAAAAAGGAACTTCCCCCCACGATCTCTGAGTAAATGGGCCTGACAAGCAAAAGCCCAATATAGTATTAAGCCATGAAAAAGAAACGTTGCGTTTGGTCATAGGTCAAAAATTTTGAAAATCCCAAATATCAACAGGCGCAATAATGGCATAACTGACACATAGAACACGTGTCAGCTGGAAGGTACCCAAACGTCCCTTCGCCCAGATGAAGGGACAGCGGAGCATACTAAGGATAAGAGAACACAGACCATCACCTCACCCATATCCAGGCACTCGGCCCACTTCGACCTCAACCATAAAGTAAGAAACTCTCAGCTCGGCTCAAGACTCAAACAGTCTTACCGAGCTAGGGGGCTTATGTGGTGGACCGACCCTCGATCCTACCCTTACGATACCCAGCCGACCGGAATAACCTATTATATAGACTACGCCTACTCAGGCCGAGCACTTATTCAAGGACCCACCCTAGCGACCTTGGACCGACCATATGGGCTCCACCCCTTAAGAGTCCGAGCTAGGGGCGCGTGGATCTAACTTGCCACAGGGATAAGACCCTCTAATACAGGATAAGGATGAATGACTCATCCCCTATACTAAATGGGACACGTCAGCTGCCTGGCTGGACCTCCGTATAGGCCCATAAGGTACAATGCCACCCCTATAAATAGTTGTCTCCAACATGGGGCTCAGGTACGTTCTCTCACTCCCTAATTGCACAATCGCACGCACCAGTGATTAGGGAAACCCTAGCTATCCCAACTGGATACCTAGAATACTAAAGAATCACACAGTAATATCAGATCACTCTCTAGCTCTCAGGTCTCCTAATATCTTTGGGCTATTGATAGATCTTAGACACTACATTAAGTATTTTGTTTGTAACTTTTGTAAGAACTATGTATTATGTAAGTCGTTGAAAAACTAGCCGTTACATTACTAGCCGTTACAAAAGTATTCGTTGAAAAACTAACCATTACAAAAGTAGTCGTTACAAAAGTAGCCGTTACAAAATTATCCGTTAGTAGCATCCAAGTTGCCTATAAGTATTACTAACATTCTGAATGTATTCACAACACTGATATTTGCTCTATTCTTCTTTACAACTCTTTGTATTCATCTTTTACTACCCGAAATGGATCCCACAAATTCATCCAATTTGGAGAACAACATTGTCTGGCGAGCTATTAACATGTTGTTTGATAATAGTGACGAAGAAGATAACATTCCCACCAACCGTAGAAGGAAAAGACCAAACATACAGAGAAATCGTGCAGAGGGGCATGCTCGATTGTTTAATGATTATTTCTCTGATCATCCAACATACACGGATGATCATTTTCGTCGCAGGTTCAGAATGCGTAAGCATGTGTTCATGATAATTGTAGATGCCATTACCGCCGATGACGAGTATTTCATACAGAAGCCAGACGCAAATGGTATGCTTGGGCATTCCCCTCTACAAAAATGTACTAGTGCTATTAGAATGCTAGCATATGGAGCAAGTGCTGACAGTCTCAACGAGTATGTGAGAATGGCCGAGACCACATCATTACAATGCCTTGACAGATTTACAAGGGCAATATTCAATGTATTTGGGAGTACGTACTTGAGAAGGTCCAACAATGATGACATTCAGCGGCTGCTTCACATCGGTAGCAATTGTGACTTTCCAGGCATGTTAGGCAGCATTGACTGCATGCATTGGGAATGGAAGAATTGTCCAGTTGCATGGAAGGGACAATTTAGTCGAGGCGATCATGGAAACCCAACAGTGATGCTCGAAGCAGTTGCCTCAGCTGATTTATGGATATGGCACGCTTTTTTTGGAGTTGTGGGATCTAACAATGACATAAATGTGTTGAACAGATCCAATGTCTTCAATGATGTTCTTACTGGTCAAGCACATCAGGTAAATTTCATAGTCAATCAAACTCCTTACAATGTGGGTTATTATCTTGCAGATGGTATTTATCCTCAATGGGCTATATTTGTCAAAAAGTATCTTTATGCCACAAGGAGTTAAGAGGGATTTTTTTTAAAAAAAAACAAGAAAGCTTCAGGAAGGATATTGAACGAGCATTTGGAGTACAGCAACAACGATTTGCAATCATACGTTGTCCGGCTCGACAGTGGCATTTGGAGCAATTATCTAATATAATATATGCATGCATCATTTTGCATAACATGATTATTTAAGATGAACGAGATACGTATGCTGTTGGTAATTTTGGCGAGTATGCTGGTGACGTGGACAATCCGGAAGTCCCTAACGACGGTCATCATGATTTTCAAGAGTATTTTCGTTTGAGATCAAGTCTTCACGATAGGTCTGTTCATCAACGTCTTCAAGCCGATTTGATTGAACATGTTTGGAATCATTACGATGGCGTCGATGATTAATATTGAGCATTGTTTGGTGTGACTTAAATTTTAATGTATTTTTATCTTACGTTTAATGTATTCTCGTTCTACTTATTTTATGTATGGTGTGACTTATTTTATGTATTTCTTTATTTTTCGAATCTTTAATGTATTTTACTTTTTCTATTTCTCTCCAATTTATATTTCGATTTTTTTATTTTTGATGCATTTTAAATTTAATTTTATTGCATTTAAGTTTATTATAGTATTTATTTAGGGCAGAAATAAATAAAATATTTTTACAAAAAGTTGTCGTTATAGAATAATATAATAATATAGAACATTTTAAATTATAGTTATGATTTTGGTGGAAAAAATCTAGTTAGTTGATGGTGGTTTTAATTTATTGTAAAATATTAAGAGTGTGGGGTAGTGTGTGGGTCCCAATTTTAAGGACAAAAGTGAGTTCATGGGTGTGGAGAAAAAATGTGTTTGTCCCTAAAAGTGTAGGAAAGTGTGAAGAATAATAAAATAATGTGTGGGGTCTATTTAGGGACAAAATTTGGGTTCATGGGTGTGGATGCTCTAAGAGAAATAAGTATAGTAAGAAGGGAGAGATAGGGTTTAAAAGTTGAAAATAAAATAAGAATGAAAAGTAGGTAACAAGAACCAGAGTGATAAGTAGGAAAGTGAGGATTCAATTCAAATGAAATGCAAGGATTCAAGTCTGTCAACAAAGGCTGCCAGAAGTAATATTGAAAAGGAGAATAAGGTTTATGGAAACACACAACAAAGTATCTGAAATTTTGTTCAATCCGTACTATCCTTTCACACGGTGCTTTCAAATTAAATGAAATGAATGGACTAAAACTAAAAGTATTATATACGTTGAGTTGACTGAGTGTTGAGGGATTGGGCACTACCAGAATAGGATTGGACTGAACTGAAACTCGCAAACAGGGAGGGAGGGAGGCACGGTGAAGCGTAGCTTAAGCATTGTGTTGGCACGAAGAGGTAAGATCCCTATGTCTTTGCTTTCTTTAAAACCAAAAACAAGTACTGAGGATTTTTATAGAATTGTTACATTAGTTGTCCACATTTTCCATTCTTTCGACTCGTACTAGCAACACATTTTTGCAGGTTATAAGGCTGACAGATTTTGGTGCACAAGGAGCAGATGCCATAACTTTGGTATTTTTTATGTTGGTTGGCATGGTAGATGTAATAGTTTCCGATGTTGCTCTGGTCTGGTTTTAAGTTACTTCACATATCTTAGAAGAAAAATGTACATGTCATACCATTTGAGGATGTTGGTCGGCATGGTAGATGTGATAACTTCTTTGGTATATCCTCATATCACTTATAACTTGTGTATTTAGCTATTTTTAAGAAGTTTCTTTCATTGCTCTTCATCTTTCAATGTCTAATTTATTTTTATTTTTATTTTTGTTAAATTTAAAGTATACTTTGTTATCAATACTTGAGAGTCTATGCATTTGATGATTTACTCGGATTCCCCTTTTTAACACGGTGATGTCACCATTCTTACTGCACTAGTGATGAGTTGGAAGATACCTAACCTTTCAACAACCTTTCATACCACCTCATCCACCCCCAGGTTTTTCCCATATTAACCTTAATCGTACTTCTACTTCCTCACCCTCATATTCCAAAACCCCAAAACTGTCTCTCCAAACCTTTGATGGCAAAGAACCTCTAGACTGGATTTTTCATGTTGAACAGTACTTCCGGTTGTACCAAATTCCCCTAGACCAGCGCATAGAACTAGCATCCTTTGCTTTTCAAGGGGAAGCACTTGGGTGGTACCGCTACCAATTTACTAATCATTAATTGGGCTCTTGGGAAGAATTCACTCGGGCCTTACAGATCCAGTTCGGCCCATCATCATATAAGAATCCCCAAGTGAAACTCTTCAAGCTAAAGCAAATATCCACAATGGTTGCTTATCAAACCAGATTTGAAAGATTGTGCAATCAAGTTGTTGGTTTAGCTCTTGAAGCTATTCTTAATTGTTTTTATCTGGTTTAGCCCCTGAAATTGCTCGAGTTAGCTATTTTTAGACCCTATTCTATTTCTCAAGTAATTGGCTAAGCTAAATCAGTTGAAAGCAAATTAAATGACACTAAACATGTACTCCTAAGATCAAACCACTTTAATCACTCCCCTTTTTCCCCCAACCTCACCAAAAACTCTACAACTACACCAGTCACCCCTAAACCTTCGTCCTCAGCTATCCTTCCTAAACCCCCCACCACTCTTCTTATAAAAAAATTATCCCCTACCCAGATGCATGAAAGACGAGCTTAAGGCTTATGTTACAACTATGATGAGAAATATTTTTAAGGCCACCGCTACCAACCCAAAAATTTTTTAATATTGTTAGTTGATGGCCCTACTGATACACTGGAGGATACTCCTAACTCTGCTGAGAAGGACTCTACTACTGAACCAGATCCTATTCATTTCCAGCTATCAGTACATACCTTACAGGAACACCCATCTCCTCGCACACTTAAGTTTCTAGGGACAATTAATGTCAGTTCTCACAATCTGTCGTGGTATTGGTGGACACGGACAGTTCTGACAATGTCATGAGGCCCAAATTGACTAAATTCCTACAGCTTCCCATAACATCTACCCCTCGCTTTCCGGTCATGGTTGGGAATGGCGAACATATATTTTTTGCAGGACGGTGTGCTAACACTTCGTTATGTATTTTTAACAATACATTTCATATCCCCTTTTATTTGCTAGACATACAGGGTGCTGATGTTGTTTTGTAGATTGATTAGTTAAGTACTCTTGGGCCCATTACCTCAGATTTCTTTGTACCATCCATGTCTTTCGAACACAATGGCAGCATAATCACCATCACAAGCCAACCATTACCTATCTCTATCCCCGCCTCTCTCCACCAAATCCACAGGATCCTTCATATGGACTCAGTAGCCCAACTTTGCACTATTATCTTTCAAGACCCCACTCCCAACCACATAGACCCCCACCAACCAACGATACACTCATATCTTTTATAGTCTTCCCCTACATTCCCACCCACCATACATCATGATATCCTAACCATATTACAAGACTTGCACCAAATTTTCACTAAACCTCACGGCCTTCCTCCCTCACAACCACATGACCACCATATCACACTCCTACCCCAAGCTCAACCAGTTAATGTCAAGCCCTACAGATACCCACATTCCACAAAAAAAAAATATGTCCACTATTCTATCTGACATGCTACAAGAAAGCATAATGACCCCTAGCATTAGCCCTTACTCCTCCCCTGTTTTATTAGTCCCTAAAAAAGATGGTTCATGGTGATTCTGTGTGGACTACCGCTCTCTTAATTCCATTACCATCAAAAACCATTTTCCAATTTCCACTATGGACGAATTACTGGATGAATTAGGGAATGCAACAATTTTTACAAAACTGGACTTACATTCAGGTTATCACAAAATTCAGATGGTTCTTGAGGATACACATAAAACTGCATTAAGGACCGTGGACGGACATTATGAGTTTTTGGTGATGCCTTTCGGCCTCACAAACGCACCAGCAACATTTTAAGTCGTGATGAATGATCTGTTGAGGCCCTATCTACGTCGGTTTGTGCTAGTTTTTTTATGATATCCTTATTTACAATCCCAATTTACATGAGCACTTAGCACATTTACGGTTGATTTTAAATCTTTTGCTTATTAACCAATTTTTTGCTAAGTTGTCTAAATGTGAATTTGGAGTTCCACTGTTGGTTACTTAGGTCATGTTATTTCCCAGCAAGGGAGTTGAGCCAGACCAATCTAAAATTCAAGCTATTTTGGATTGGCCTAGCCCAAGCACTCTCACGGATTTGAGGGCTTTCTCGACCTCACCGGGTTCTATCGACGATTTGTTCGTCACTACGCCACACACGCCGCTCCTTTCACCGATTTGTTAAAACAAGGGGCATTTACATGGTCACCTACAACAGAGGCAGCCTTTACAAATATGAAAAAAAAATAATGACAACTACTCATATGCTTGCTTTGCCCAATTTTTCTGAGGACTTTCATGTAGAAACTAATGCTTCGGGTATTGCCATTGGGGCGGTGATCTCTCAAGGTGGCCATCTGATAGCCTTCTTCTCCAAGAAACTCTCCATTTGAATGCAAGGGGCCTCCACTTATGTGCACGAAATGTTTGTTGTAACAGAGGTAGCAAAGAAATGGCATCAATATTTGATAGGCATGAGATTTCAAATTTTTACAGATCAACAGATTTTAAAGCATCTTATGACTCAGGCATATCAGACACCGGAACAACAAAAATGGGCAACCAAACTACAAGGGTATGACTATGAGATCTATTATCGACCTGAGAAAGACAACAGAGTCGCTGACGCTTTATCCCGGTGCCATAGTTCTACTGATCTATTGTTGTTGGCCATCATATATCCAGTTCCAGCATTGCTCACCACACTCGGGGAATTTTATGCAAAAAAAGAAGGGGATGACTTGATCAAAACCAGCATTGCACAGTCTAAATTATATACATGTTCTCATGGACTTTTGTACTACAATAGTTGTTTGTTTTTACCTGATAGAGGGGAATGGCGTAACACTGTATTGCAAGAGTTCCACATGTCCCCTGCAACAGGGCATTCAGGGCTCAAACCCACACTTGCTAAACTAGTTGCTTCCTTCCAATGGTCAGGCCTGTATAATGACACAAAATCATTCATTCAATAGTGCCGCAATTGTCAACATAACAAATATTTACCCAAGAAAAAGCAAGGTTTATTCTTTCCCTTACCGTGTCCTCAACAATCATGGGAAGATATTTTCATGGACTTTATCACTGGTCTTCCCTCATCTTGTGGCCACACTGTCATTTGGGTCATCGTTGATAGGTTTACCAAATACAGTCACTTCCTTGGACTCCCCACACATTTCACAGCCATCAGTCTTGCCTCTGGATTTCCTCAGAGATTTGTAAGCTCCATGGAATTCCCAGATCTATTGTGTTTGACAGGGATAATTTCTTCTTGAGCCGCTTTTGGCGCCAGTTGTTCAAGCTCCAAGGCACTCACCTTCGCTTTAGCTCTTCCTACCACCCTGAGTCTGATGGCCAAACCGAAGTTGTCAACCGTTCCTTGGAGACGTATTTACGCTGCTTTGCTGGAGAGCAGCCACAGAAATGGTTTAGGTTTCTACATTTGGCCGAATTTTGGTATAACACGTCCTTTCATTCCTCCATTGAGATGTCCTCCTTTGAAACCTTGTATGGTCGTCGCCCTCCTTCTATCCCTGACTATGTCCAAGGCACAACAAAAGCACCTTCCCTGGATTAAACCCTCTGCCAAAGAAACGAGATCTTGCAACGATTAAAGGTCAAATCTTATGCGTGCTTAGCAACGAATGAAAGATCAAAAAGATAGACAGAGACAATATCTTACATTTACTGAGGGTGACTGGGCTCTTCTCCGGTTGCAACCGTACCTGCAACACTCTCTGCACCGCCACATTTCCCAGAAGTTAGCCAAACGGTATTACGATTCCTTCCGTGTCGTTGCTCGCATTGGTTCTGTGGCTTACAAATTGGACCTCCCCGCCGATAGCCGCATCCACCCAGTTTTTCAAGTGTCCTTTCTACGGCGATTCCATGGTGACCCGCAAGCACAGTTCATTCCACTTCCTCCAATCCTGAACATGACCACGAAGAGCTTAGGGATATGAAGGAAAGCGGTGGAGATCCTATGGTGCAAGGATCTGAACTACAGAAGGCTTACGATTTGTTTACAGGAGAAGAGGGAGAACAGAACCAAGAGAAACCCTTTGAGAGTTCACATGTCAACGTTGGAAAGAGTCCCAAGTCTTCTAATATTTCCAACATCCCTTTTCAGTTTAAGTCTTCATGTCAGCTACTAATATCTGCCCACCGTTGGATGTGTTCGGTACAGAGCGTTCTCCACCATTGGATCCTTATCAGAAATCTAATCTTATCTTCAGGGAATCCAAGGGTGTTGACTCATTCACTCCAGACCCTTCCTTGGCTACGGGCTCCCAGTCTACTTTGGTTGATACAGGCCCAAACCTTGAGGACAAGGTTTTTGTTTCAGGGGAAGGTATTGATGGGCTGGAAGATACTAGTAGGCCCATTCGTATGATTAAGAAGCCTCTTTGGCTTAAAGATTATATTACTAAATAGGTTAGCCCATGTGAGCATTGAATCCTTCTAGAATAATCCTTTGTTTAGACTATTGACACTTGTACAACCCTCCTTGACTATAGGGAGATATTTTATTTTATCATCAACCTTAGTATTGTATGTTTTTCCTTTCAAGAAATATATCAGAAAATTGAGCTTTGCTCTCCAGTTTTTTTTTTTTTTTTTTTTTTTTGCATTCCTCTAAATCTGCTATAATTCTTCTTGGTTGGAATTTTCTTCCTACCAACTGGACAACAATTTTTGTCCCTTGGGTTAGCGGCGGAGACAAAAATAACAATAACTTATGTACCATTCCAAGATGATACATTGTCTAATATTGAAGTTTCTTTACAAATTAAACTAGGGACAAGCTTTTTGTCCTCTACTCTCCCTCATTCTTTTGCAAATCAAATAGGTAAAGTAAGGTATATTATTAGAGCTACAATAATATTACTTACATGTTAGACTTTTCTGTGTTGTCGTTGGTATCAAACAAAATTGCAGGGCATCTGGACTTCCTAGAGATTATGGTGGAGACTACATTCAAATGAAATTATCTTACAACCTTTTTGCACCTTTTTTCTTGTCTTTGCTTGAATGGTTGGGTTTAAGTTTTACAGAGGATTTTCCCTTTTATTTGGGCCTATTCCACATTCTTATATTCAATGTTAGTCATCACCACTCATCACTTTAACTCACTTTAACTCATCACTTTAATATAAGAAAAAAGTTAACTAACTTTTTATTCCCAATACAATCATTCCTAAAAGAGGATTAATGGGTATGCAGTGACGGTGTAAAGTTTTTTACACAATCAGTCCATCATTCACCATTCATTTGTATTACTTTGATTTAAAAGCCAACAACCATAAACGGATGAATGATGGATGATGCATTGATTGTATAAAAAACTTTACATTGTCGGTACATTGCCCATTTTATCTTTCTAAAATGTTTCTAGAAAATAGCAATCTCATATAATTTTTGTTTTATTCTCAATGCAACTTTTCTAAAGCAACAATATTTTGTATGATTTTTAAAAAATTAAATATATTTAACTAACTTTCTAAATATGTGTGATTTTAATTATTTTTTCTTGCAACAAAGACTGGAGGACTACACTGCTTTAATTAAAATTTGCTTCTTTGGCATAACCTCTGAAGTAGCATAATTAAATTTGCCCTCCATTTTTGCTATATGTCACATACTCACATGGCTTTGCATAGTCAAATATGGAAAAATAATTTAAAATTGATCCTCCGTCAGATTTTTGCTTTCCCATTTGTGAGACCAACGATGATGATTCCCCTCTCTTTCTTATACATCACTGACCAAAACATAGACATCACTTGGCTTTGCGTGCCTCCTGCCACAGAAAATTTCAGATTGAGAAGCAGCACGTACCCCACAACACAACAAAACACAACATACTGCCTTTAGAGATTGGATCTTCTATATAAATCATGGAAAAAAAATTAGTGATTTCTGTGTGACGTTTAAAAAAAAAAATGAAAACCAGTAGCCTAGTGGTCAGCTCATTAGATTCTTTAGTAAGGGGTCTCGAATTTGAACCTTGGGTATGGACAAACATTTGTTGGGAGATCCCTTACCTCGCTCCAAGAGAGTTTCATGGGTTGGGATGGATTAATTATGCCATAAAAAGTGAAGTCCAGACACCACTTGCGAAAGAAAAAAATTTAAAACAAAAATGAAATTAGTGATCTGTGGGTCACGTTAAAAAAAATTAGTGGGATCTGTGGTTATTAGTATTATATAGTGATTGAAATGGTATGAACATAAACAATGGTACTACTTGAGCTTAAAGAAAATGGTACAAGATTCAATCTTTTGATTGATGCGTAAAATGGGTAAATAAATTATGGATCTTTCTAATTTATGCATCTGATACAGGTTAATCATACTTTAAAAGATAAAGTTTTCTTAAAAATTGTAATAATTAATGAACTAAAAAATTAATTATTTAGTTTTCTATACAATTTTACCATTTATGTTACTTTACTTTATGCTTGCGATGCATAGGATAAAAAAATCGATAAAAATACTCATTGATAGGAACTCGTTTACGTGTTTCACTATATTTTAAACTATTACTTTTTCATCAGTTAGGTGACAAGAAAATCTTTAAAAAATTATTAAATTCGGGTCCTTAATTTTTCTTTTTATGGTAAATGGTCTCCATAATAATATTATTTATTCCGTTTCAAAAATATAATTTTATAGTTTTTTCATTGTCATTTAATAAGTGAAAAGAAATACCCTTGTTATCATTAACACGGAAGAGATTCGACTGCTTGATAAAGAAAGAAAGAAAGGGACCAACAAGACACAGTTGACTGATATATAGTTGGGTTCCTTAACCATGATGTTAGCGTTCAATCCCTGACGTGAGTATAAAAAAGATTTTATTAATAGAGGTAAAACTCGCTTAGATGATTTCTACGGCTCGAAAATGATTAGTTATTGGCTATCGCCTGAAAAATACCCTTAGCGCACACAAAAAATAAAGGAAGAAAGGCACGTCACAACTACTTTTTTTATTAGCAAAATTTATTAGAACCGTGTATAAAGCATATCCAAACAAATGTCAAAAGCACCTTACAACACCATATCGTTATAGTTGATGCATGCTTTTACGACTTATGCATCAATTTACAAAAAGAACTTTACTACCAATGATAAAAGAGAACCAAGTTCCAAGAGCGTATACCTTAAAGATGTTTGCCAAGACAATATGGTCACAAGTTCCATTGCTAAAAATGCCTGAGGCAACAACCTCTGGGATGATCTCATACCATAGAGTCAAAAATTCGTTCAGTTCCAGAGATCAGGATGGATTAGTTGGACCACAAAAAGTGAAGCCCAAATATCACCTGAATAACCAATAATAACAATAATAATAATAATAATAATAATAATAATAATAAAATTAAGATGTAGCCAAATAAACCAAGAAACCACTAACCATAACATAAGACCCGCCTCTTCCGAGTAGAATTAGAAAAAGAGTCTTTGCATTCAAAGATATTAATGTTTTTTTTTTTTTGTTAAGCCCACCTAAAAAAAATCTACACTAAGTTTCATTTTTAATATTTCTTTGTTTTACATAAATAATAGAAAAAATTAACAATATTAAAAAAAATAAATGAAATATGAAAAAAAAAATAAAACAAAATGCATTTACTAAAGAGATTAATGGGTTTTGCACTTATAATGTAAAGTTTTTTACACTATCAGTTCATCATCCACTATTCATTTGTATTACTTTAATTTAAAAGTCAACAACCATAAACGGATAAATGGTAGATGATACACTGGTGTAAAGAACACTGTCGGTACATTACCCATTTTCTCTTTACTAAAACATTTAATATAACGCGTGTTTTCTTAAAATATGATGTATAAACCATGGTTTTGAAAACCGGATCGGACCGACCGGTTCAATCTGAAAACCGGTGAATCTATGGAGGCACCGGTCCAGAATAAGCCAGAAACCGCTCTGCAAAAAACCGGAATTGAACCGACTGAACCGGTATTAAACCGCCAAAACCGGTCTGTTTGGTCCAGTTTGGCCCGGTTTGAATTTGGAAGCCCAAATTAAGCAAAAAATTGGGTTTTTTTTTAAATTTTTTTTTAATAACGAAATCCTATATGCTGGAAACTCAAACAATACCAATATGAGTCTCACTAGTTGATTACGCGTTTGCTCTCATCTCAACGAGAAAGAATATTAAAACTTTAGATTTTAGAACTAAGAAAAATCAAAAATCAAAAAGCCAAAAAGGCAAAGAAGTGAAGTGAAAGAAGAAAGAACAGTGAGTGACACACAAGAAGGCAGCATCAATAATCAATAGAGAAAAAACAAAAAGACACAAAAAGGTAAAAGTACTAAATTATATGATTATATACACATGCGTACATTAAGATCGATTGGACCACGATTCGATCACGGTCCAACCATTGAACCTTGAACCAGTACCTTGACCAGTTCAATAACCGGTCCGATTTTCAAAACATTGGCGTAAACAAAGATAGAGATAATAAAAAATAAATAAACCAAAACAAGAAAGAAAACAAAACCTAAATTAATCTGAAAGTCTAACCTAATTAAGCTTATTGCCCTCATCCTCTCCTCTCGTGAGGGTGAGAGCCTCCCATTGGAGAAAGAAAACAAGAAATACACACACTGCACTGCAATATATGGATTGTTTTTTAATCAAAATCGGTTCCTTGGTCGAGGATGATACTGTTGTATTGTATCATTATCCAATGAATCCATAGACAGAACAGAAGGAACCAAAAGCCACTTTTGAAGTGAACTCAAAGCTATCTATCATCATGTTCCCTCAACAAAATCTTATCACAAAAACACCCTTTCTCATTAAATTCTTATTCATCACCTTCCTCCTCTTCTCTCTCTTCTTATATTTCATCTCTTCCTCCTTCTCATCTTTCTTCACTTCACCACCTTCCCTTCATCAACCTCCATCAACAACAACAATACACTTTGACTTTTGCACAAGCAACTACACCAACCATTGTCCCTGTGAAGACCCTATAAGACAAAAGAGATTCAAAAACACAAACCATTTTCGCAAAGAGAGACACTGTCCACAAAACAAGGAAAGGCTTAGATGCCTTATACCTATGCCAGAAGGGTATAAGAGTCCATTCCATTGGCCTGAGAGCAAGGAAAGTGCATGGTTTAGTAATGTCCCTTTCACTAAGCTTGTGGAGTATAAGAAGTCACAGAATTGGGTTAGATTGGAAGGTGAAAGGCTTGTGTTCCCTGGTGGTGGCACTTCTTTTCCTGATGGTGTTAAGGGTTATGTTGATGCTATCAACAGAGTTCTTCCTGTGTCTTTGGATTCTGGAGTTATTAGAACTGTTCTTGATGTTGGCTGTGGGGTAAGCCTATCTTATCTCTTTGTCTTTCTTGATTTCTTGATTGATTTTATCTTATAGAGTTGACAAATGTTTCATCTAGTAAATTAGAATAGGGATATCAATCTCAGAAGATAAAAAAGTAAGTGAGAAATTAAGATAAAGGTACACAATCATTACCATGTGGAATGCAATGATTAAATTTTGATATTCAAATAACAGAACTACGGTTTACTCTCTCTATTTCATATCCAATGTTCTTGGAGTTTTTGTTTTTTTTTCTCATATTTTATATGTATTGATTTTTTTCAATACATGATTAATTTTATTTTTCCCAACACACCTATATTTATCACACACTCTTTTTTACTTGCAATATATTTCTCTCTCTCTCTCTACTTCAATAATGATTATACATGGATATTATAGTGGAAATATCATAAATTCTTATATTATTTAACCATTTCTTTAAACTCACGCATAACCTTAAAATACATTACTTATAAAATCGAGGGAGTATATGATATTACAAAGGAGAAACTTTCTTGAAGTTCAAAATTAGTTCAGCATTATAATGTAATTTAACATTATAATTGTACCTTCTTAACTTGTATTAGAAATTTTGCAAATATGTTGTTTCATATTAACGAACAAAGGACAAATAAGAGGAAAAAACAATATATGCCACCTATAAAATTCAAAATAACTTATAAATAAGACCGGAAAATTATTTTATAACGTGACTTATAAATAGAACCTGACGGAGTATTTTTTTTAATGCGTGTTTAGAAAAATGATAATAAGTAGGAGATGAAGATATATAAATGAATAGGGTGTCATGTCAGACTTGAAGTTCTGATATCAGGACTCTATTACACATTATTGGAGAGAGTTTCTTATGAAAGGAAACAGAGACAGGGAACAGAGGTGTTTTGGAGTGCTAATTTTAGTTTTTTGGTATGCAATGTCTTTTATAAACTGCACTTTTATTGAGTTGTTTTAGTCTTCTTCCGATTCTGCAGAATCTAATGCCACTGTGAATCTAGGATATGATTTTCCTTCATGTTCTGCATTGATGCTGTTCAATTATCCTAATTATGATGTAGGAGGTATTGAACATGGATATATGAACACTGCTGTGAATTTTATATATCACAGGAAATGACATTGTTGTGGCACAGCAAATAAAAATATAAATGATACTAAAGCATAAGAGAAAATAAGTATTTAAAGGTTAACATGAGTCATTGTTGGTGATATGATAATAAAATATAAAATGCAATCATTTTTCTAATTATTATGGTATTTTCTTTCTATCAGTATAAACATTTTAAAATTTAAAAAACTGTAGAACTCAGCTTGGAAAAATATTCAAAGTGTCTGACATGGGTTGGGAGACTATTTTGAAGTGTTTGTGCTTGCTTGATTATGACCTAATACAAACTTTAGATCACTTAATTTTCCAGAAGAAGCCTATGGGTTTGTTGATCTATTTAGTTTTAAAGTTTGCAACAATGAATTTGTATTTGGACCTTGCACAATTGTAGGTTGCAAGCTTTGGAGCATCTCTGATGGACTACAATATCTTGACAATGTCAATAGCACCAAGTGATGAGCATGAAGCTCAAGTGCAGTTTGCTTTGGAAAGAGGACTTCCAGCAATGCTTGGGGTACTAAGCACTCATAGGCTGTCATTCCCTTCAAGATCATTCGATATGGCGCATTGCTCCAGATGCCTTGTCCCTTGGACTGCTCGTGGTATTTCTATTTTAATGAATCTTGTTACTCTGATACCAAAATTTTATCTAAAATAGGCATGTGGTTCATGAGAATTGGTACGTAGTTCGTAGGGTTATTGAGAGAATTTGATCAGCATACCATGTACCATGTTCACCTTAACGACAGTGTTATAATAATAATGTTAGATAGTGATGAGCCGCATATCTAAATGAATCCTGTTACTTCAGTACTAGGCCTCTTAATGTTCCAAGTCTCTTGAGAATCAAGTGTTAAGAAAAAAAAAGTTGCGGTTTGCCAGAACGAAAAAAGAATTCTAAGAGAATCAACATTGAATTTATTCATGATTTTCTGAGTAGAGTCTTGGTTGCATTTTATAATGCTATTATCTGATACTTTTCAATTCATATTAGATGGACTTTATCTAAGAGAAATTGATCGGATTTTGCGCCCGGGTGGGTATTGGGTGCTCTCTGGGCCACCAATAAATTGGAGGGTAAACCATAAAGCATGGGAAAGAGAGCCTAAGGTGTTGGAAAAGGAACAAAGCATGCTAGAAGACCTTGCAATGGAACTGTGCTGGGAAAAAGTTGCTGAAGGAGAACAAATTGCTGTATGGCAAAAAGCAAAAAATCATGTTAGCTGCATGCTGAAGTTGAAGACTTTGAGATCCCCCAAATTTTGCAATTCATCTGACCCTGATGCTGGATGGTATGTTTCTGTCCCAAACTATAGGGTACCATTTGGTAGAGATGTTAGGATGGTACAGAATGTAACATGAGTTCTCTTCTATGTTTGGCGTATTTTAGACATAGATTAGAATAGGACACAGGTTAAAAAGTGTGGCATTTTTGGAAGTTTGAACCGTTCTGTTCCATATTTTTGATACCTATAATAGCTCAAAAAAACCGATGGTAAGTTTCTTTGTTTCAAACTTTGGTTTTAAATTGTGGTCCGCAACAGTTATTGTCATATTACAGTGATTGTAATCTCCATATACATGTTATGAATGTGATTGCATCTGTATCACCTGCATTTTCTTGAAAATTATGGTAAATGCTACATAACTGCAACAGAGATTTAAAGCTTTTTCAAAGTCTAGTATTATTATCGAGAGGATTCTGAGATGGAAATATGTATTTTGCTTCTTGTTGATATAACATGTTTTATTAACTATTATATCAATTTTTTTCTCACATTGTTTGTTTATAATCTAGAATCTTGATCCTTTCCCCCCTTGTTTTATATTCATATAAGTATGAAACATTCAACAGGTATACAAAAATGACTGCATGCATTTTTCCTCTACCAGAAGTGAAAGATATCCATGAAGTATCTGGTGGTGCTCTTCAGAAATGGCCTATGAGGTTGAACACTGCTCCACCAAGGATTAGAAATGAAAACAATGATAATGGCTTCACTCTTAAAACTTATAATGAAGATTCAAAGACATGGGAAAGGAGGGTATCCTATTATGCGGTCATGCTCAAATCCTTCTCTTCTGGTGCATATCGAAATGTTATGGATATGAATGCCGGCTTTGGTGGATTTGCAGCTGCAATGGTGAAATATCCTGTTTGGGTTATGAATGTTGTTCCATTTGATTCAAAAAGCAACAATCTTGGCGTTATCTACGAGCGAGGCCTCATAGGAACTTACATGGATTGGTACGTGCATCTTATCATCTTTACTTTCTTCTTTTTATTAGTGTACTTTCCAAAGCATCTTTCCATGTTGTTAATTTTTGATTTCTACTTTCATGTTTCTACTGTAAACTGGTCTGGTTTGTTTTTATGGTTCTAAAGATGCATTTTAGCATAGAAGACTTCTGCTGAAAGCAAATTATTCATCATTCTGAAAGCAAATTTTACCTGTTTTGTTGAAATCATCAGTACATATACTGCAGTTATTATTTTTGCAGCAAGTTTTTGTTTAGCTTGAAAGACCGAGTATCGAAAGAGAGAGTGTGGTTTTTAATGGTTGATTATGAATTCAAAGTTAGATTTTTTACCTTTTTCTCTGCTTGGTTATAAGACATTTCATATACAATATGCATTACAAATTGCTGAGGTACAACCTGACAGGGTAATATAGCTGTTGATTTATTCAAACGACTTAGAGGGTTAGATAAATGATATACTTTGCTATGTATAATAATAATGGCATGATTACTAATGTTTGATTATTGTCAAGAATAGGCTAGAAAGACTTGTTACAAGATAATCTACAATGGAGATTGACTTTTCTGTTCTGTTCTTTTCCTAATCTGAAGTTACTTGCAGAGTCCTTTGAGCCTTTAACTTCTTCCATTCTGAACATCATGACTGATAATTCATTTTTATCTTCATGAATTGTGTATCCGAATACATATTTATGAATTTGAAATAATGAACAAAGTTGTCTTACTTGCAGGTGTGAGCCCTTTTCAACTTACCCTCGAACATATGACTTGATACATGCTTATCATATATTCAGTATGTACATTAACAAGTAAGATTAATATCTATCACCACTTATTATTTGAACATGTATACCATTATTATTTGAGCAAACAAATACTATTTATTATCATGAAAAATAGTTTTGAAAAATTATCAGCTACTAAATATATATGAGCATTTAGATACATATACTGAATTGAATATGTATACTTCTATTTATGAACAAAATGTCCACTGTAAATGATATTCATGCTTAGTGAACTACAAATAGAAAGCGGTATCTAAGTAACTTAGTTCTGGTCTTAGGAAATCAAAATATCTGTTTGTGATGAATTAACATCTAATGATATATCTTGCAGGTGTGATATTACTGATATTCTTCTTGAGATGCATCGGATTCTTCGTCCGAAAGGAGCTGTTATTATTAGAGATCATAGAGATGTAATACTTAAAGTAAAAGAAATTACAAATCAAATAAGATGGAAAGGAATACTAGTAGCTGGTGATCAGGATGAGTCTGTTGACCCAGAAATGATTCTAGTTGTTGATAATACCGACTGAATTGATAGAATTGTTGTTAGTCCTCTTACCAGCTGAAGCCTTGTTCATTGAAAATATTCTGTTTTTTAATCACTTGTTGGAATATTTACTAATTACTAGTAAGAACACTGCTGATGAGAATGCGGGTGAATATCACAGAAATTGTAGGAAATACAATCATGATGCGATCTTAATTTAGCACATGTGGAAATCAGTAATTGATACACATTATTTTTTTATTTGATTTGCAATGATTGTACTCCCTTCGGTCTTGTTTATTTGCAAAAATAACTACCGGCACAGGTATTAAGAAAGTTAGTTGAGTGCATTTAATTTTTTCAAATTCATAGAAAAATTGACTACTTTAGGAAACTTGCATTGGGAATGAAACAAAAATTAAATGTTATAACCATTTGTTGGATGGCTCTCCTTAATTCTATCTTTGCCATCAAAATAGTAATGGTTGTTAGTGCATTTGTCATTTTCACTTCTTGGTTGTTATTCATTTTTATTTTTCATATGCATGTAACTGAAACCATTCTGCTCTCCTATATAAGGAGATGCATTTCTCAGTTTTCATTGCATTTTTCTCATTCTCCCGATTCCAATTGTTCCCATACACAGTAATGCATTAGAAATTTCCTACATTCTCATTTTGCCAATTTTATTTTATTTACTTCTCTTTAATTCTCTAATTGATTTAATCTTGTGCTTTCGCTTAGTGCATATACCTTAACAAGTGGTATCTAGAGCACTTACTTAATTGAGAATTTAAAATGTATGTTGTTACCAAATTTGACATCGAGAAGTTTGATGGCAAAATTAGCTTTTCTATTTGGCGTGTCCAAATGAAGGTCGTTCTTACCCAGAACGGTTTAAAAAAGGCTTTAGATGGAAAGTCGAAGAAACCGGCTTCTATGACTGACGAGCAATGGGATGAATTGGACGAAAATGCGCTTTCAGCAATGCAACTTAGCTTATCCAAGGAGGTTCTCCATGAGGTAGCAAATGAAACTACCGCCGCCGGATTATGGTTAAAGTTAGAAACTTTATTTATGACCAAAAGCCTTGCAAATAAACTTCGTCTCAAGGAGCGCTTATATACGATCCGCATGGGTGTAGGTACATCTATTCAATCTCATCTTGATGACTTCAATTCCATTATCATGGATTTGGAAAACATGGATATTAAAATTGACAATGAGGATAAAGCTGTTTTATTGGTTGTCTCTTTGCCTTCCGCCTATAAACACTTCAAAGAAATAATGTTGTATGGTAACAATGATACATTATCCTTCGAAGATGTTAAATCCAATTTATTGTCCAAAGAAAAATTTGATTTAGAAGTTTATTTTGAGGACAAGGGTGAAGGTTTGAATGTCAGAGGCAGAACTCAAGAAAGGTGGAATACCAGTAATAGAAGGTTCAGGTCTAAATCTAAGGGCCACAAATCCAGAAAATTATGTCGCTATTGCAAGAAACCAGGGCATGATATTTCAGATTGTTATATCTTAAAGAAGAAACAAGAAAAGGAAGGAAAAGGAAAGCCTCTACAATCCGCTGAAGTCGCAAATGTTGAAAATGATTCTGATAGTGATATTTTGTTATCTGTTGTTGCTTATGATAAAAGGAGCAAAACCGAATGGATTCTTGATTCTGGGTGTACCTTTCATATGTGTCCTTATAGGGATTTGTTTTCAATTTTTGAACCTATTGATAGTGGTGTTGTCTTGATGGGCAATGATGCTCAGTGCAAGGTTGCTAGAATAGGTACTATTCAAATCAAGATCCATGATGGTATTTTCAGGACTTTGACTAAAGTTCGCTATGTTCCTGACTTGAAACGAAACTTAATTTCACTAGGCACCCTCGAGTCTCTTAGGTGCAAGTACTCAGCTGAAGGTGGAGTCCTAAAAGTTTCAAAAGGTGCCCTTCTCTTGATGAAAGCTAACTGAATTGGTAGCTTATATGTCTTGCAAGGCTCAATTGTGACAGGTTTAACAGCGGTATCCTCTTCCATGACCAACAATGATGACACAAAATTATGGCACATGCGCTTGGGCCATATGAGTGAAAAAGGCTTGCACCTTTTAAGCAGTCATTTTGGAAAACATGTTACCGGAAAGCTGGAGTTCTGCGAGCATTGTGTTTTTGGGAAACAGAAAAGAGCCATTTTCTCTACTGCTACTCACCGCACAAAAGGTATTCTTGATTACATTAACTCTGATCTTTGGGGTCCTTGTAAAGTACCCTCTCATGGAGGACACCGCTATATGATGACTCTCATTGACGATTTTTCTCGTAAGCTATGAGTTTATTTTCTTAGATATAAAAATGAGACTTTTCCCATTTCAAAAGGTGGAAAACTCTTGTTGAAACCCAGACGGGAAAGAAAGTCAAGAAGCTCAGAACAGACAATGGTCTAGAGTTTTGTGAAGGTGACTTTAATGATTTCTGTTCACTTCATGGTATTGCTAGACATAAAACTATCCCACGAAAGCCCCAGCAGAATGGTGTTGTAGAGAGAATGAATAGAACCATACTTGAAAAGGCTCGTTGTATGCTTTCAAATGCAGGGTTATGGCAACAACGTGATTTGTGGGCCGAGGCAGCATCTACTGCATGTTACTTGATCAACCGTTCTCCACATTCCGCACTTGATTTCAAAATGCCAGAAGAAATATGGTCAGGTAATCCTATTGACTATTCTAATTTGAGAATTTTCGGGTGTCCTGCATATGCACATGTCAATGATGGCAAATTAGCTCTAAGAGCTGTGAAGTGCATTTTTCTTGGCTATGCATCCGAGTCTAAAGGATATCATTTATGGTGTTCTGATTCAAAATCAAGAAATTAATTCTTAGCAGAGATGTGACCTTTAACGAGGATGTATTATTATCTTCTGGAAAACACTCTTCTATGTCTTCTTTTACTAGTACAAGTAATTTGCAGGGTAATAGCGAGAAGGTGGAGTTGGAAGTGAAGTCTACCGCTACAACCCCAAATTCATCTCCTGATGAATCTAAAAGTGATGATAATGGTGATTGTGAACATGAAGTCAGTACCACTTCTCCTATCCAGCCACAAGAAGATGATTATGTTCTTGCCCGAGATAGACCAAGAAGACATATCAAAATGCCAGCTAGATACACTAATAGCAATAATTTAATTACTTATGCATTTTCTGTTGCACAAGAGGTCAATGATGTTGTTGAGCCTACCAGCTATACTGAAGCTGTGTCCTGTGCTGATTCCTCAAAGTGGCTAGTGGCTATGAATGAAGAAATTGAGAGTCTTCATAAGAACAATACATGGAATTTGTCAGAGCTTCCACAAGGCAAACGACCTTTAAGATGTAAATGGGTCTATAAGAAGAAAGAAGGCATTCCCGGAGTAGAAGATCCTAGATGCAAAGCACGACTTGTTGTCAAAGGCTTTAATCAAAAAGAAGGTATTGACTTTAATGATATTTTCTCACCTATTGTTCGTCATACCTCTATTCGTGTTCTGCTTGCTTTTGTTGCTCTGTTTGATTTAGAATTAGAGCAACTTGATGTGAAGATAGCTTTTCTACACGGAGAGCTAGAAGAAGAGATCTATATGGATCAGCCCGAGGGATTTGTTGTTCCTAGTAAGGAGCATCTTGTATGCCGCCTAAAGAAATCTTTGTATGGTCTTAAGCAAGCTCCGAGGCAATGGTATAAAAGGTTCGATTCTTTTATGATTGGGCAAGGTTATTCTAGAAGTCAGTATGATGATTGTGTTTATTTCAAAAGGTTTCCCGATGGATCTTTTGTATACTTGTTACTTTATGTTGATGATATGCTGATAGCATCACGTGACAAGTCTTTAATTAGAAAATTAAAAGCTCAAGTTAGCAATGAGTTCGAGATGAAAAAATTAGGTGCAGCTAAGAAGATTCTTGGTATGAAGATTAGAAGGGATCGTCAAGCTGGTAAATTATTCTTATCTCAACACAAATACATTGAGAGAGTGCTTGATAGGTTCAATATGAGTAGTTGTAAACCTATTTCTACTCCACTTCCTGCACATTTCAAATTATCATCAAACCTTTGCCCAGAGACAGAGGAAAAGGTGGAGCATATGTCTCACGTTCCTTATGCTAGTGCAATTGGTAGTCTTATGTATGCTATGGTATGCACTAGACCAGATTTAGCCTATGCTGTGAGCATGGTGAGTCGATATATACATAATCCTGGAAAGGATCATTGGAATGCTGTCAAATGAATTTTTCGATACCTAAAAGGTTCTTCCGATATCGGCTTGGTGTTTGATAAAAACAAGGTTGTAACTGATGCATTGTAGGTTTTGTTGATTCAGACTATGGTGGTGATCTTGATTGAAGAAGATATTTTTCTAGTTATATATTTAATCTTTGTAATTGTGCTATTAGTTGGAAGGCTACGCTTCAATCTATTACTGCATTATCTACCACTGAAGCAGAGTATATGTCAGCAACAGAGGGGGTGAAGGAAGCTATTTGGCTTCGAGATTTGGTCAATGAACTTGGTCTAACACAAGAAACTTTAATTTTGTTTTGTGATAGTCAGAGTGCTATTCACTTGACCAAGAATAATCTTTATCACAACAAGACCAAACACATTAATGTGAAACATCATTTTATCAGAGATATTGTTGCACTTGGTGAAGTTGTGGTGAGGAAGATTCACACATCGGAGAAATCCAGCAGATATGCTTACTAAGGCACTTCCACAGGCTAAGTTCCAACATTGCTTAGAACTTGTTGGTCTCTACAACAGTGTTGAATTCGAGCCAAGGTGGAGATTGTTGGGTGGCTCTCCTTAATTCTATCTTTGCCATCAAAATAGTAATGGCTGTTAGTGCATTTGCCATTTTCACTTCTTGTTTGTTATTCATTTTTATTTTTCATCCGTATGTAACTGAATGGTTTCTAACCATTCTGCTCTCCTATATAAGGAGATGCATTTCTCAGTTTTCATTGCATTTTTCCCATTCTCCCAATTCCAATTGTTCCCATACACAGTAATACATCAGAAAGTTCCTACATTCTCATTTTGCCAATTTTATTTTATTTACTTCTCTTTAACTCTCTAATTGATTTGATCCTGTGCTTTCGCTTAGTGCATATACCTTAACACCATTTTGTATGGTTATTTTAATAATGGTTGTATTGAGAATAAAAAGTTGGTTAATTTTTGCTTATATTTAAGAACATTAATATGATTTTTTTTTCTTATAAATGAGACCGGAGGGAATAATTATTTTATATTATTCCTGTAACCCCCTTTCCCTTGTTATAAATATTGTATGTGTGTTATCATTAAACACACAATTACCAATCATATTAATCTCTACCTCTTTTCCTTTTCCTTTACCTAAAAAGGCTCAAACCATCCTATTCAACATGGTATTATAGCGGTACCATCCTTCGTTTCAAATATCATCACTATAATGTTGTTAAGTTCCCAAAATTTTTGTCAACTATCTTTGTCCGTCTCTCTTTGCAGCACCTTCTTTCTAGTGTAAGTTGTTATCCGTGGCCATCACCATTTTAACGGTAGCATCTCCGACCATCTACCCTACTAGTCAATTCTTCCATTTTATCCTCACAACAAGTTTTTCTCCACTTTCTTATGCCTTTTGCTGCCATCAGCCTTTGTTTTAGTCACCGTTTCTTAGGCCAGCTCGTCAAAGCCTTCTCTATCCTAATATCTTCTCACATCCCTTATCGAACCATTGTTTTGTCACCTTCACGTGTAAATTGTAACGACCTAGTTTATTAAACATACTTTATTAAATTAATTTCCTTTGCTTAGTTGGAAAATGATGGAATATGTAAATAGTTATGAAAATGTGAGTAAATTTAAACCGAACTATTTACAAAAGTTACTTATTTTATTTACATCATCAAAAGAGTTGTTTCATAATTTACATCATAATACATCATCAGAAACATCCAACATAGTCTGACCAAAAGGAAATATACAAAAGCCTGAGCTATCTAATTATCCAAAAGATATATATACATATATGTAATAGATAACTCATAGCAGATCCATAGAACTCCATCTCAGCAGCAGGATTTCATACACACATGATCCATACTAGGCACAATCCCTCATGAATCTCCCACCATCCACTGGCTCCCAGTAGACTGATCAGCATGATCACTCTCCTCACCAACTGCCTCATCGTCGTCCTCGATGGGATCGTCCTCCTCCTCCTCCTCCTCGTCCATCTGAGGTTGTGCCCTATCACTGGGCACATGGTCAGGCGATGGTTCAAACCTGACTGTGCGAGATGGACCAGGACGAGCAGTGTCCTCAGGGATCTCTCTCTCAGACGAGGTACGAGAACAAGTAGCTGGACGAAAACGGAAACGAGAGGATTTAAGAGCAGGTGGTCGTGGAGTACCATGATGATAAGTAAAAGCAGGGGGTATGTTCTGTGTATAAATCATGGGAATACGAAACCTACGGGGTCGCATACGAGCTAGAGGGTTAGGGTGGCGAAAGATCAGCTCCACCTCTTCCTCGAACGTAGCTCTGTGCTCCTCATAACAAACATGTTAGGGCAAGGGGAGTAAGCTAGTGTCATCCGCGAACAATTGGGTAATTAAATAAGCAGGGAATAAACAATCACAAGTAGACATATAGCAAATAAGCATGTATTCATATATAAGAAATGATTCAACAATAAATTATTAGTGCAATGTTATAATGCTTTCTCTCTATATGGTTATGCACAATGCATGCTCAGTGCATTCTCCTTCACTATCCAATTTAGCATTTATGTTTAACGATAACGTACCAACGATGCATTTACGTTTCTCGACAACGTACCAAATTAAACGATTTACGTTTTAACGAAAACGTACCAAAACTTCATTACGTTTAACAACAACGTACAAACGATTCTAAGTGAGGAAAAGCAACTAGGAGTAAACGTCTTTCAGCCGTGTATGTCATCACAACTCAATTGTGTATCCACTCAGGGGACTAAGGCCCTACAAAAGACCGTCCTTCGTAGCCAAGATATACCCCTAGAGATTAATATGATTGTCACAGTTAATGCAGAATTATCCCGGGTCAAGTCTGCAGAACTCGCCCATCGTATGACCATTCTACCCATAAACAATTCCTTGGTCAATTGACGTTTCACCGTCACGGACCTAATCTCTGCATATTCTCATTCAGGTTATCGAACCCGAATATGTTTCCACTAACTTATCTTACCAGCCTTATCACCATGCATGAATGCAAGCAATAATATTCATCAATAAACTGGTAAAATCATACTTTTAACATACATGTATTTGAAAATTTATTAAATTGATGTTTTAAGCAAATTTGGCTCAGTTAATCGATTAAATATTGATTTAACCGATTAAATAGTAAAAATTTATTTTTCTGATATTTTACAAGTCGATTTAATCGATTAAACAAACCCATTAATCGATTAAATCCTACTTTAATTCACTGAAAAATGGCTCTTTCAACACCAATTCAATAACCTTTCATTTCCTCCATTCAATTTCAACATTTAACAGAGAATAAATATGCATATATAAACATGTTTAAACAAGTACATAACATCAAATCCATAGTTTAAACATCTAATTCATCAAATATGCATAAAGTCACATAAAGCACCTTGAACATGTCAAAATCAATTCAACAATGAAACAACTCATGTTCAGACTTTCAATAATAGTTCATATTATCATTTTAGGATATGCATGCTCAATGTTGTTTTAGAGCTTAGTTTGGCCTCCAAGCCAAATTCCCATTTCAAACCATTTGCCCTTGAGCTTGTAAAGCTCAACTACATTCTAAGCTAACTAGACTAATAGACCCGTGCGATGCACGACTCAATTGTTAAATAATTAAAATCGAATTATATAAATACATATTAAAATTTTAATTAGGAATAATAATAATAATAATAATAATAATAATAATAATAATAATGTAAGGTTTGATTATCCCCATCATCCGAAGAATATACAAAATATTCAACTTTCACATGTAAACCTTAAAATTATGTGAGGTTAGTTACCACCCTTATTCTTAAAATGTGTGAGAGAGGGACTATAACTTATTTTAAATGAGACACATACATCCAAGCAGGAGTAGAAGGGAGTGATGAAAATAATGCTCCATCGCAGGGATTTGAACCTGTTTGAGACCAATAGTTGTGCATAATGTTAAGCAGCAGAGTATATAATAATTCAAATTTGATAGAAGGAATATATTGATAGAAGTGCCTAATTTTTAAGATACTGTAATATAAAATTACAAATCATAAATTAAAATAGAGCAAACATTAAATTAAAATAGAGCAAACATAGTTTGGATTTTTTTGAACCGGTAATACTTAAATCCGTGCGATGCCCCGATTAAGTATTAGTCAATTATGATGATATAATACAGTTATAAAATAAGATAGTTTTGATTGTGTAATTAGCCGTAGTGCAAGAGCAACATTAGGAAATATTTACATCCATTGACAACACAAAATTATTAAATGAAACAGATAATTTAATTACCAAAAAGCAATGATGTAGCCAAGTAAGCACAGGCCTATATTTATATTTGTATTACTGTAAATCTTATTAAAGATATTTTAATAAATGATTGAAAGATATTTAAATTTTTAAGATACGATACCGGTACCCTGTATGGGTACGGGTACGTGGTACGACATTTTCTAAAAAATTAGGGTATAGGTACGTTTATATATATATATATATATATAATAATTTATTTTATTAATATAATTATATTTAAATTAAAAAAATGAAAAAATAAAATCAGTAAGTTAAAAATTAAAATTCTTAAGAATTTATAATTTCGTATAACAATGATCACACAACCTGTAATATTTACACTTTCTAACAATTAACAACCATTAACAAATCAAAACAAAAGTATCTTATAAATACAAACAAAAGAATAGTATCAAAAGAATCTTATACTCTTTCTGGTCCTATTTATAAGACTCTCTTGGAGTTTTTAGTTTGATCTTATTGATAAGATCTCATTTCAAATTTCAATAGCATTTAATTACTTTTTTCATAAACACCCCTATTTAGTCAACACTTTTTAGAGTTCCAATAATAATTACAGGGGAAAAAGTATATCAAATTTTCATATTTCAAATGCCACTAACAATAACGACTTTTCTTGATGGAGTGAAAAATTAAAAAAAAAAATCTTATAAACAGGATGGATCAATTTAAAAATTATATAAAATTAATAAGATACATAAATAAAAAAATAATATACTCCCTCCGTCTCTAAATATAGGATCCATTTGGAAGATTTCACGTCCATTAAGAAAGTTGAATAATTTAGTTAATTATATTGGAAATGTGAACTTTTGATATGTATTTTTAAAATTATTCTATTAACATTATTGAGAATCTAAAGAGTGGTAAATAAATAGGGATGTTTGGGAAAAAAGTAATTAATGATCATTGAAAATTGGTAAAAGTTTATAAATAAAAACAAAATAAAAGTATAAAAAATGTCTTATATTCAAGGACGGAATGAGTAAAAAAATACATTAATTTAAATAAAAAATAAATAAAAATACATACAATAAAAATCTACTACTCACATCTTCTAGACTCTATAGTTCTGTATTCACAACCTCGTACTAAACAGCTTCTCTCTCAAACTCGTTTTCCACTCTCTTCCATTCTCACGCACAAACATGTCTCTCACAGGCCACAGCCTCCCTCTCAAACTCTCTTCCTCTTCTCAAACAGTCTGACTCACTCAAACACTCTCACCCACTCACTCACTCACCCACTCACTCACCCACTCACTCACTCACTCACTCACTCAAATAGCTTCTCACTCAGCCTTTCTTCCTCTTCTCACCCTCAAACCGTCTCTCTATCTCTCAAACACGCCTCCTCTCTCTCTCTCTCTCTCACAATCATGAGTCCCTCACGGTTGCATCACTCCCTTGCGATTTGGCTCATGAAAATCTCAAATCAATACTCCAAAGGCTATGCATGTGGCTGGATTTAACCCCCAAGTATCAATTTTGTGTTGGCAATCATGATTTGGGATTAGGGTTTTTAATTTTCCCCTTTCATTCTTCTCATTCTAATAATGTATTTTCTGTTTTTTTGTGACTGATCTGGAATGGATTTTTGTTTGTGATTATATGTGATTTTCCTTGCATGAATTTTTTCTCTGTTGATTTGAGATTTTAACAGAATTTTTTCTCCCATGAAAACATGAATTTTAACATTTTTAACATTGAGAAAGTGCGTTTTGATGAGTTTTTTTTTTTTTATTTCTTTCATTTTTTTACTCTGAGAACTCTGTTGCTGTTTTTTTTTAAATATTTTTTTTACTCTGGGAACTCTGTTGCTGTTTTTTTATTTTTTTAAATATTGTAAATTTTTGGTTGGTTTAATTTTGTTCAATCTTGGTTGTTTTTGCTATTGATGATGCTGTTGTTGCTATATATTTTTATCTCTAGGCCTTCTATGATTCTAGATCCCTATGCATGTGTGATAATCTTGTTTTGGTCCGATCCACCTAAATCGTCCGATATTTTAATGGGAAATATACAGCATACATCAAAAATCAAAGAGTCGTAAGATTTTGGGAATGATATTAAGTAAATCATTTTTATCGTGAAAACTTAACTTCTTAAGTATCTTCAATATGTTTAATATGTGCTATTGGGTATACATTTGAAAATGTTATTTTAGTTTTGCATATTGCCCGTGATAATACGCCGGAATCAGGTGCGCTCAATGGGATAAGCCTTGAATTTGCTTTAGTATATGTTTGATTCTGTTCCACATGCTTTGTACTTTCTTTGACCTAAACATTGCCTAAGTCGTGGTGACATCATAAATGTAGAGACTTGTCCCCATTACTTGGCTTTCTCATCTGAAGAGATACCAAATGGAGATACTCATTTTAAGTGTTGGCCACCAATTCGTGATGCATTCAACATACAAAAATTGTGGGAGGCTATATTGGTATGTTCATGCTAAACAATATGAAGGATTAGTCCTACTTTAATTATTTATGATCTCATTAGTTTTAACTTGTGTTATTCTACTTTTTAGGAGGGACATATCGACTTATTAAGTACTGATCATTCACCAACTGTGCCTGAACTCAAGCTTCATGATGAGGGTGACTTCTTGAGGGCTTGGGGTGGCATATCATCTTTGCAAGTTAGTGAATTTTCATTTATAAAAGGTGAAATGGCATTTAAATTTGTTCTTATTGTGTTAAGAATCTACAAATTGATAGTTGAATAAGAAAGAATGCTTGAATGCTTAGCCAATAGTCAAAATAATCAAATGAGTAAATGCCTACCTTTATTTGAACGCTTGCCTTTATAGATGTGTCTATTTGCTGAGAACGTAGGTTCTCGTAGGTGCCTACCACTTCTGATCTGAAACCAAGTCATGAAAGCAAGAAAAACAATCAAATAAATAGCAGAGTAAACTTGATTAGGGGCATAAATCCAATTTTTATTCCTATTCTGTAAAAAAATCATCAAATCAAAGCTCATAACACTTTTATGCTCAATTTCTCTGACTCTACAAATATATCCATATTCTTTACGTTCTTGTTGTGCCTAAGAAAGATAGTATTGCTTTCATCTATTAAAAAATGTTTTATACTTCCCATATCGAGAAAAACATATAGGCTTATAGCTATGAAAATCATTAACTACTTGCTAATGTACATACACCTGAATAATCATTAACTACAAAAATCAGTAAAGTTGACTATTTACTGATTCCAAAGTGAGCAGCATTCAATGTTTTTTAAAATCAAAGTTAAATGTTTAAAGGGATCAGTAAATAGTCAATTTGAAGGGATCAGTAAATAGTCAATTTGAAGGGATCAGTAAATAAGAAAAAAAGGGGGATTTTGGGTTAACTTCTAAGCTCCATTATGCTTGCTTTAGTATGAAGCCTTATGAGTGGGAAAGGTTGAACCAATTGACTGCGTGCCAAATATATGTTTATATTTAGTTTTAATATTGAACCCTTATGAAGCATCGCATGTGCAATGTTATTGAAAGATAAAAGTTTATTTACCTCATAAATGGTCAAAACTCTTGTGCTTCCCATTTATTTTTTATTCTTCTTGTTTAGAATCTAAATCTTCGTAGCAAGAAAAAAATGAAAAAAAAAATATCACAGTTAAGAACCAATAATCTTATCACCTGCATATAACAAAAAGTAATTCAATAAAAACCACATGTATTTCTGCCATATTGATTGTAGAGTTTAAATCTTTTTGAAGTAGTTAAATTATTGCATACAAAAAAAAAATTCACGTACCTTGAATGGTATATCGTTAGAGTCTCTTGAATACTTCTTAAAACAACATTGTATATTTAAGTGTTCTCTAAACGACAATTAAAGCTGAAAAAAAAAAGTTAGAATAAGTGCTTATGACATATCTGAAATAAGATTAAACAATCAATTAAGTAATAACAATTAAGTATTTTGGTTTATAATGACATGCTTATTTCTTAATACAGCAATCTTATGAAATTTCAAAGGATAAGGTATCCCCGGATTGTTGTATTGACACTGGTATTTGAGAAACAACACATCCTTAAACCATAAATGGAATTGAAAATCCTGACTACTTATAAGTCTTCTGTGATTCTGCCTTGATATTCTTATTTGCTGAGTTTGGTCACCTGCATATAACCATAAGTAATTCAGTAATATCCACATGTATTTTTGTCATATTGATTGTGAAGTTTAACGCAAAATGCTAGATATTGCTATCATCACGAGAGTTTATTAACTTGAACATTTTTTTTTGTCATATATGTTGAAGTAAAAAGGTATGGTTGCTTCTAAAATAAATCCTAATTTTTTCTATTAAAATTGCTTTACTTGAATTGTTGGCTTTATTAAACTGCTCTCTCTGTTGAGTTGTATGCTTTCTCCAACTGTTCCTTGACCAAAATTTCCACATAACTACAATTAAAGAGGAAAAAAAAAGTTAGAACAAATGCCTATGGTTCAATACATTGTTAGTGTCCTATTCACCCGCTTTCATCATTAACATGATTTGTTTCATTAGGCACGCTGGTGCACTTATCAGCATCCGCAGAAAAATGCTTGTTAGAAGCCATAAACATAAAATGTTAGGAAATTTACATAGCAAAGATAGAAAGATATTAAAATATTGGAAATTTGAGAAATAAGAAGAGAAACCATTTAACTTACTGTTGTAGTCAGTAAAAAGAGAAGAAGAAGTAACTTCATGCTTTTTACCACTTATTTGAGGATTCTTCCTGTTCATTTGTTCAATACCCAAATCTTTAAAAAATGAAAAAAAAAAATCAGAGTAAAGTTAGTAACCTTTAAAGTACGAAACTTTATTTATAAATAACACTGTTTTAAAGAATGGTCACTTTGTTACCATTTACAATTTATTGAGCTCTCACATGGTAATCTTCTCATTGCATTGCTGAGAATCCTATAGCTACTTCATTTAATCTGCACGTAACAATAAGGAACATATGCATTTATTACTGAAATTATTGCCAAATATGTATTTAGTTTGCTTTTTGGTTTTCTATATTTTTTGATAGCCATTTAGTTATCTATATTATTCCTCTCTTTTTGCTGGCTTTAAGCCATGACTTGTCAGGACCTGTGATGCTTATTAGAAATATGCTACATACTCTAGAAGCTCTTTTTCTCAAAGAACATTTATATTCAGGTAACATTCTAGCAAAACAAAATTCCTGAATTTGATAAGAGATAAGTACCAAAACAAAATAAGGTTCATAATAAAATAAAGCTATTGGGAAAAAAAAAGATAAACAAAATACTAAGTACATATTTATAGATGATGGGATGAATATTTTTAGTCTCTTGAATGATATATTCCTAGGTCAGTGAACATTACTTTAGCACTTATTGCAATTGCATTGAGGTCAGTGTTTATTACAACTATAAAATTTGAAATAATTAATTTTATGGACCTGTATTGTTTTTCATTTACCTTCAAGTAATGTGTATGATAGATTTTGTTTTAGCTTTTATACATTTACCTTCAAGTATTGTTTTATAAAACTAATTCAAGTAATGTTTAATTTTGTTGCAGCTTATAAAATGATGGTGAATCCACCAAATATGATATGTACTAAAATAAAAATCATGTACGTCATAAATGGCCAAAGTTCCAGTACAACTTTTTCTTCTTCTCAATTATTTTCTATTCTTCCATGTCAGAAACCAAATCTTGAAAGCCAGAAATAAGTGTTAAACTTGATTATGAAAATTCTGTAAAAGAAATAGAGAATAAAAGTAGATTACCATAACTTAGGAATCATACCTGACTTATTGTTGTTGTAGAAAATTTAATCATTGGATTGTTGTTTCAAACTAATTACAGATCAATCAATATAAGAGAACACCACAGGATAAATTAGGAAGATGAAGAAGGCGTGGAGGCAGTGAGAGAGGCTTCAACTCGATGATTTCAGTGGAGATAAGGAGGCAACCAAATTTCGCTTTTCACTGAGGAGGAGAACCCATTTTGGGAAGAGTAAGAAAGATCGTGAGAGGAAGAAAGATGCATAATTAGATTTGTTTGAGTCTACAATGAGGGAAATGAAAATGGAAATTTGAGGAAGCTAAGAGATATTTTTTCTTTGTCTTTGGGTGCAGATTTGAAATTTTGAAGGTGGGGGGAAAAAAAATTGGTTTTGTTGGAAGCTTGTTTGAAATTTGAATATAATGCTTCTTGTGGAAGCTTTGTTGCACTAACCAAAAGCTTTGTTGCCTTGTCCACACGTATATGAGAAACCTCTATTTTAACAAAGTTGAATTAGGGTCCCAACTTCCATATTTTAAATTCATTTCCTACAGCTTCTGTACATGAACATTGAGTGTGGGTCCCAGCATACAAAGTTTAAACACATTTCCTAAAGTTACTGTACATGTACAGTGCCGCATATGTGCTACTGTGTATCCACAGTAAAACACTGTGCTAGTACAGTGTTTTAGCAAGGATTGCTTTAAGGTTGACTTCAATTCTGAAATTTAAGTATATTTAGATTAATTACCATTCTAGCAAATGAGTAACTTCTGCCTTACCTATAGATACTAAATAAAGGGTTTGAAGGCTGAGAGTTTGCAGAAAATCCAACTGACCACTAACATCGTTTTCAGTTACAAACAGTCCAACAGGGTGATTTCTCTGAGAATTTTCAGCAACAAATTGGACAAATAAATTGGGGAAAAATATTAAGTTTTATTCTATGCAATAAGGACTTTAAGATAAAACGAATTTGAGCTTAAATGGTAGCCTGTGCTTACCATGATAAGAGAGCCAAAGGTGAGGTCCACGAATCAGATTCTGAACTTCATAGGTTCAAGAGCTTCACTTCACTAGAGAATAACTTTTTGAATAGAGGGAGTTAGGTCACGAATTTGGTATCAATTCGAAGAGGGTGTAACAAGGTTTAACATGATGGGTTGATCTCAGATTGGGGTTGTTTGAGTCGTGAGTAATCGATTGAACACAAAGGGTTGTTGATGGAACGCGAAAATAGAGCATGAGAGGGAGGAAAGGTCAATTCATCAACCAAACTCAATTATAAATTAATTCCATCGCTTCCCAACTTCTTCCACGCGTCCTCCACTGTTTCCACTGCTTGGGACAAGCAGGAGGTGGTGAATTTGGGTGAATTCGTGGCTTGAATCATCCAAAACCTAATATTCTGAGTTTTGCTGTCTGGTGAATCGATTAAATCCCCATTTAATCGATTAACCAATTCAAATTTTCAAAATATTTTATTTTATTTCTTTTCCCTCCAAAATTCTTTTTAATATTGTTTTCAGATTTAAAAATAGCTATTAAGAGAAAATTACTTAAATTTTACAGAAATTATTTTCTTAAATAATTTCACATTTTCATTTATTTATTTACCAATAATTACATAATCATTAACATAATAATTAACGCAATTATTTATAATTAACTATTCCTAATCGGGGATTAAAATTTGGGGTGTTACATAAATCTTTCAAATCTCATGGTGTTTGGTTTTGCTTTAGTGCTTGCATCTTCTCTCCATTGTTAGTCATGTCATTCTTCTCTCACTAATTGATCATATCAGTTGCTATTCCCGCTAGTGAGTATTTCAGTGTTGGTGCTTGTCGTACTAATGGATCACATTAGTGGCTATTCCCACCAACGATTTTTAGTGGTGCTTCCTTACCCACTCGATCTCTAATCAAATTAGTAGTGATTTCTCTTCCCTCCTGTGATCATTTGAGTGGTGTCTCTTCCATTGATAAATCATATTAGTAGGGACTCATTTTCCCGTCAATAATCATTCCGATGGTGAGCTGTGTTGGTTATGATTCATACTTATTTCATCGTTGTCCTAGAAGCATATGTCAGCCTTAATTTCAATTTCAAAGATTGAATGTTAAGAAGAATTTCTATATTTTCATGTAACAAACTTAAAACTCAGTAAACTTTAACTTGACGAAGAGTGTTAGAAATAGCACATTTAGCACATGTGTATTCAAACCCATATACAAAAGACAACTTATATATGCAAATAAGTAATTGATACACATTAATTTCTGATTTAAGATGCAATGATGGTAATTATGTTATACTATTCTTTTAACTCATTCCCACGTTATAAATATTATATACCTCCTTTGTCCCTTACTATAAATCACTTTTACCTAATTCACACAAATTAAGAAAAGTAATTATTACTCTTAAATTTATCAAAAAATATGTTGTCATTCGAAAGTTACCTCTGTTTAAAACTTTACGACTCTATTTATCTCTCTCTATTGTAATTATTATCCTATCACCCCTATGTAATTATGAGAGGTGTATTTGAAATAAACTCTTTAATACTATCGAGATATTCTAAAACAACTTATAAAAAGGGACACCAATTCTACCAAAATGGTGCTTTATAATAATGGACGGAGGGAGTATATTATCATTAAATACACACATGACACCAAAGTCAAAGATTGTTTTCGATACTCACTCCATTCCATTTTCTTTGTCCTTTTAAGTTTTTTTCCTATTCCATATCTTTTGTTTTTTTTACAATTCCAATGCATACACATATTTTTCTTTCCAACTTTAACCCTTCATTCAATCATTTCTCTTACTCCTCAATAATTTTACTTTTATCATCTCTCTCATCTCTAAATCACTATACATTAATTAATGGACACACACACTTACTAATAAAAATTAAATACTACTACAGTTTTCAATCAGGAGTAAATAGGGGGCATTTTAGAGAAAGTACACATAAAACTTACAATAATCAACACTTTCTTAATCTGTGTGCTCATACCTAAAAGGTCAAACAAAATGGAACATGAAAATGAGGGAGTACAATGGAAGACTTAGACTTTGTTTGGTTGCACGAAAGAAAATGGGAAGAGAGAAATAGAGAAGAGAGAAATAGGGAAGGAGCGATTATGGTGAGAAAATGGGTAGATTTTGTGGTTGTTTGGTTTGAGAGAAAATGTAAAGAAATGGAGAAGAAAGAAAAGTTGGGTTTTCTTTCCTTTTGTTTGGTTGGAGAGAAAAGTGAGAAGAGAGAAAATGATAAATTTGTCAAAAGACAACTACACCCTTGTTTTACTTAATAGAAATAAATATATTTATTTTCTTTTTCATATGTATGTATATTAAATATAGCCAAATATTTTTTTACTTCAATTCTCTATTACATAATAAAAATTTCAAGTCCAAAATATAAACAAAATAGTTTTTTTTATTGAAATAATTTTTTTTTCAATTAAAAAAATAAAAAAAGTGGAGCAAAATGAGTAAGTGAAGGGTAGTTGGTTAATTTCACATGTCAAGTTATGTACTCTCCCCATTCTCTCTTCACTTGGGGAGAGAAAACTATCAAAAAAAGTTTTCTCTCCCCCTCCATTTTCTTTGGTCATCCAAACAAAAGAAAATAGAGTTTTCTCCTTGTTTTCTCTCCTCCCCACTTTTCTCCTCCCATTTTCTCTTGATCCAAACAAAGTTTTAGTAATGATGGGTAGATTAGATGGGATGATAAAAGGAATCTCGAAAATGATAGGCAGATATGACAAAAGAGAGGACATGAATAATCCAGTGAGAAGATAAATGGCAATAGAGGCAAGAATGCTTGCATTAGCCATAGCGGAGCTAAAGACTTCCACATGATCAAGGAGATCTTCAAAAATCAAAGAAGTTTGACAGATATAATGTTCCTCAAGGTCTTCATAGATCAATGAAGATAAAAAAAAAGGTTATGTTCCTTAGGACATTCAATGGTTAAGCCTCATTGAGAGTATGTTGCCCTCACCACAATCTTCTATAACATGCCAACAACTTCATCGCTCTTGTCCTTTTCACAACCACCTACCCAGCAACCTCCACACTTTGACGCTCATCAACAGCCACGACCTCCATCGAACCTAGGGATCTTACCACCGATAAACACCAATTCAAACCAACCCCATTGGCTCATCCCTCTAACCCAAACCCAAACGAATTGATCCGTTCTACCTAGCCACGAACTGTACGGCTCCATATACAATAACCACAACAGAACCGCAACATAACCTAGACTCAAATCAACCAACATCAATCTCCAAACTATGTCATATGACGTTTCCTTCTGCTCCCACGTGTCTGGCCATCAACTCCGCAAGTGTTCTAGTTAGGGGTGGAAACAGGCCAGGCCAGGCTTTGGCCTTAACCTGGCCTGACATTAGCCTATTTAAATCAATTTTTCGAGACTAAGCCTGGCATGTTACAAAGCCTGGTCTGGCCTATAAGCCTGTTACAAAGCCTACATACTCTAAAATTGTTAAATAGGACAAAAAACCTGACCGAACCAACCGATTCAACCGAAAAACCGGTGAACCGACCATAGTACCGGTCTCCTAAGTTGCTAGAACCGTTCAATGATTGAACCAACTCTAAACCAGTAAAACCAGTCAAAAACCGGAGAATTAAAGGTTCAACCGGCTTTCCCAAAAAATAAAAAAATTCTTGAACAATTTATTCAAACTTTTAAGCTAGCCAAAAAAAGCCAAGTGGCCCAATTTAACAATGAAGCTCATAGAAACTCTAGTTTACCATGAAGTTGTAAAAGTGATCAATTTTATATGGAAAGACACAATCTTCAACTTTGTAACTAGACTATGTGGGACTTCTACTATGACAGGACTTCTAGTCTTCTACTATGAAATGAACAATGTGGGATTTGTGCTTCTAGTCTCCTACTATGAGAGGACTTTCTAACTAGACTATGTGGGACTTCTACTATGTGGGACTTCTAGTTTTGCTCTTGTTTTATAATAACTATGGAAGTCTCACATCGATCATTTCTTGAGTAATTGCCTTGTGCGTGGCTATAAAACCAAAGGCAATCACTTGTTATATTTAATATATAATATAAATATATATATATAACATTATTATATATTATATATTATAATAATAAAATTATGTAGGCTGGCCTATTAAGCTAAATAGACTTTTTAAAAAGCCTGGGCCTGACCTGTTTAGGTTATATAAGCTTTTAAAATAGTCTGGGCCTGACCTATTTGCAAAAAAAGTCTGGCCTGTTATAAGGCCTATCATAAGCCCCTGTAGGTCGACCTGGCCTGTTTCCACCCCTAATTCTAGTGTTGTCATCTCTCACAATGATGATGCCTCCTCCTGTTGGGCAACACCTCAACAGTCACGACAACGGTGTCCTATTCCTTTGCAAGCGAACCACCAAACTCTTCTTGCTCAATAGACTCGTCGATTCACCACACCCTATAGCTTGTTTGACGTTTCATCAAGTTATTTTTGTTTGTGGCCCTCAAGTTAACTTCCTCTTCCATCTTCTTTAGAGCAAATAAATCATTTAAGGGACCGAAGAAGTTTTGCCTCTATCAAAATGAAGTCTTTTACAAAAACGGATAAAAATTGGGGTTACATCTGTATCAAGCACAATATCAATTACAATTATTTCTTTCCCTTCTCTGTTGGATCCAACAATGACTTGGTTGGATACCGACAAGAGGTGAACATATGGATTGGACCTAAAATATTGGAAACACTGGGAGTAAGTCATCTTATAATTGGATAGTAAATTAATAACTAATCTCAAAAAAAAAATAACTAATCACAATAATATAGGCAGTTAAATATTAATATATGAAATAGAATCCACTTAGTTTATTCATCAAACACATCATTCATTTCCATGTCTATCCTACTTGCATATTATTACAATCCTTGTATTAAAATATCATTAATTGGAATCATTCTCATAGGCAAACCCCCCCGTAAGTTCCATGATTTCCTACCATGATACCGGTAATCTACACATTCTAAGGTGGATCCCTACCGTGTTAATGGTAATCTATACATTTTCTTCCACGGACCCCTACCTTGACAACGGTAAGTTATGCATTCTCCGGTTGACCCTGACCCAATCAAAGACACTGGTCAGCTACGCATTCTTCGGCAGACCCATACGTGTCAGGCAAGCTTCATGGTTTTTACTTTGACCCCATGGACAGCTACCTTGAAATTGGTAAGCTATGGATTCTCCGACGCACACCAACTGTGTCAAAGACATTGATCAACTACGCATTCTCCGACAAACCCCTACCATGCCTAGGTGAGCTATATGATTTTCACTTTCATTGGGTATAACCTTATTCATAATGCATTCTTTCCAAGGTTCTTATTTGAAACATTATTCATTCATACCATTTTCCGATTTCCATGTTCATATCCTTATTTCCGTCTCATATCTCAAGTTTAGAATCATTGGAATTGAATAAGTAAGTCGAATTCTTTTGGGCTTAGCTTTGTTTGTCCATTTGTTATCAATATTCTGTTTTTCTCTAGACTTAACCAATTAACAAGTTGATTAACCAATTATTCTGCATCAAATAGTTACAGTTATGTCAATTTTTAATAGGGTAACCAATAACTGAAACAGGGTAACCGGCTAATCCTTTTTAAAATTACCTTATTTCTATTTATTTTTCATTCGATAACCGGTTAAGCCACCAGGGTAACCGGTCATCCAGGTAGATTCTAGCATAAAATCAACTTTTATTTCATGGATTTCACCACTAATTCCTTTTCAATGACCTTTGGATAACATTATGACCATGTAAACATTATTCATCCATTCATACACAACATACATTATAGTATTGTCATATGATGGATAACCAGCATTCATACATTACATACATTATAACCATCATCCATTCATTGAACGATCCAATCAACGATCTGATTTTTAAAATATTGAGTATTTTATTTAATAATATTTAATTAGATGCATAATATATAGTAATTGCATTTAACATTTTGTGTATTTAATGTTTGGCGAAACTAGTAATTTCGTCTTCTAAATTATTTTTATATTTAAATTTCGTCCTAAAAGTTATTTGTCTTCAATTTGGTAATTAAAGTATTTCTTTTCTTTCATATATATGTCCTAAAATCTATTTTTATGGTACACATTAGAAAAAGTGATAAATACATTATGTAGATCTTTTCATTATGAATTTAATGATACCGATGCAAAATTGAGAACTCTGGTTAAGAATCGAGTGAGTAATGAGGGAAACAAGGTTTTGGCTAAAAAACACTAAATATTTTTGGTGTTTGAGTACACCATGTATTAATTGAATAATTGGACTTACTTGTAACCTGTTGTGTAAGTAACATGTATGGGTTTAATGAATTCGGAAATATTTACCTCATTAATGAACTTATTTATTGTTTACATTTAATGATTTTTTATTAATAAGTAATAAATAAAAATATCTATACATTAATTTTTTTTAATTATCATTTATGCTATAAGTTATTTAAAATTATTTATTTTAAAAGAAATCTTAAATTATATTCTAATTTCACTAAATTATTTTTGTTGTATCAATTTAAGAGCATGTAAATCAATTAATTATTTTGGCTTAATTATGCCACAAGTCCCTGAAGTTTGTGGTACTTTTGTCAGATACCCTTATTCTTATTTTTTCAATGTCTGACTCCCCGAAGTTACTTCTGGGTTTCTCATATACCCCTATTGCCAATTCTAACCAATTTTGCTGACATATAACATCGGAATCCTGATCAGACGCAGGAGTTTCGGCACGTGGTGCCCCGTGGGCGAAAATCATTTTTTTCTTTAAATTAAAAAACTAAAAACTAAATATTTTTATATTTTTAATTAAATAAAATAAATAAATGATTGAAGAGAGAGGTCGTTTTCATCCAAGTGACATCATGCGGCACCACATGACCAACCTTCTGCGTCTGACCAGGATTCTGATGTTACAAGTTAGCAAAATTGGCCAGAATTGATAGTAAGAGTATATGACAAACCCAGAAGTAACTTCGGGGAGTCAGACATTAAAAAAATAAGAATAAGGGTATCTGGCAAAAGTACCCCAAACTTCAGGGACTTGTGACATAATTAAGCCAATTATTTTTATTTAGGTCCAGAATTGATATTTTCTAACTTTAATGATGCTTAAGCTTTAGCCAAGCCCTAAATGTGATTTTGGAATGACAATAATGATAAACCAATTAAGTGAATCAAGAATGTATTTGAATTGGAAATATTATGGATTGGTAATCGTAGAAAATAAAAAGGGTTTGCACTTATATGCATGTGCAACGATTGAGATGGTAAGGTTTAATGAGGCTAGATTGCAGTATACCATGAGGCCATTGGGCTATGGTGTAGTCTGTATTCCGAGGCCAAATTTCTGTTAGGATGTGTTAGCTCCGGTTCCAACAGTTGAGGATGGATTAGACCAGGGCGAGGAATGCCCTGAGGTCGTTAAGCTAGGACATGTAATGTTCAAAAGGCTCGCTCATGTAGCATAGGTAGGTGATTGGACTAGGTTAAGGAATAAACCACGAGGTCAGATCCTACCGAACCGTTGCAGCTCTGAAAAGATTAGAATGTCGATAGAAATGCGTCATGCCACCAATTATAAGATAATGAGATTGTAAACTATGGTTTGCATCCGTTTATGCATTATTATGTGATAGTTGATAACTTGTGTTTGGTTCGTTTTAGTTCCTTTAACTGTCATTTGTACGTACTTCAACTATGACTTACTCCCTGCCCTTTTTGTTTGTTAGGTCATGGCTCAGAATCCAATTCATGTGGAGCTGAGGTTACTCCCTGATGGGGAGTGGCATTGGGTGGGACACCGCATAGTGCTGGAGGGGGAAGTGGAGGTTATCATCCGCTACCTTAGCCGTCTCCTTCAGATGGGTCCCCTCAGGATGAGGATTCCGATAATCTGTGTCATACACATTCCACCTATCTTGGGTGGATAATGTTGGACTATGCACTTGGAAAGCTCCTTTCCTTTGTGTCTTTTTTTATGTTTCTTTAGTTTTTGGAGTTTCGAACCGTATGCTCTGGGTCGTTATATGTTTTGATGTAATATAATGTAATATATCTTATTGGCCTAGAGTCTATTTCAGTTTAGTGTAATTTAGTTTAAGTTAACTTTGGTCGTACTTATGTTTGGTTTAGTTTCGAACTACTTGTTGTTGATGATGATGTGAGGTAACCTCATCTTTTGATTTCATAATGTGATATGATGTAAATTATTCATAGACGTGTGTTATATTTTATTTTCGCTTTGAGTAGAGTCTTAATGGCTTAACTTGATTCTTATGTTACATAAAAGAAAAAAAAAATAGTCAGTATTTTCTAATTAATTAAAGGAATATAAGTTGGGTCGTTACACCATTCATATTAAAGTCAGGATTCCTATCCCTAACAATTAGAGGTCTTTTATCAAACTGAAAGACATTAGCTCCCAACATTTCTTTCTTTGAATCCTAATTACGAAATCTCACCATATACAACCCATTTGGCATTTGTAATACCTTATCAACACCAAATTTCCCTCAAATTGTATTGAGATAGCCATTCATAATAGAAAATGAAGGAATAGCCCCTAATACATAGCACACAACTGGGCGTCTCCAATACTCCACCTCTGGCTTAACATCTTCCATTCTGATTTTGCCAATTCTATAATCACTAGCAATACTCGGTTCTACATACTCCAATTTATCACCTGCATTGCGAACTTTGTTGATATCAAAGTTATCCAGCATAGTACTAACTTTAACTTCTTGCTTAGTAGTCTTCAAGCTCTCTTGTCCAACTTCTCTGTCCAATTTCTCCTTGATCAAAGTAGATACCTTCTCAACCAAAACTTCTCTCGAACAATTCCTCTCTAACCGCATGAGCTTAACAAGCTCTTCCAGCTCACTCCTACTCTGTGAAGAAGTAGCCAACTGCTTCCCCAGCACAAAAGAAGCTTCTGGAGTAACCATCACATACTGATCATTTTTGGATTATGCTCGAGGATGGGTCTCAGCTTGAAAAACTCTTTAATTTGTTGCAATATCTCTTTTGAAATCAAGCCATCTTTCTTCTTCTTCACCATCGTTGACTACGTCATAGAAGAATCAAGAGAAAGCCACTAGTAAAGAGACGAGAAACTTAGGCCATCCTATCCTTTAACATTTGTAGTTTTATCCTATCTTTCTAAAACATTTTTTAAACTTTATTTATCATTTAATTTAGAGTGAAGGGACACTTTGGTCCCTCAAGTTTTTCGACAGGGACATTTTAGTCTCTCAAGAAATTTAATTCATTTTTAGTCCCCAAAATTTTCCAAAAGTACCAATTTAGTCCTTGTTCTATTTTCGTTAGCCACTTCGTTGAGGGACTAAATTGGTACTTTTGAAAAACATGGGGACTAAAAATGAATTAAATTTTTTGAGGGACTAAAGTGTCCCTGTCGAAAAACTTGAGGGACCAAAGTACCCATTCACTCTTTAATTTATTATTTTGTTAATGCGTAAAATTCAATAAAATTCATCGTATTTATTGCCTAGGATTTTTTTTTTTTTGCGAGATGAGGGCTACTTATGTAATTTATTATATCATTAGTGGTCAATTTTTTTTTGCATAAGAATATCTAATAAACTCATTAATTAATTAATGAATTAAAAATAAACCACAACATTTCTAACCTTTCATTTTCTTATTTATCAAAACTTGTATTTCTAAGAATGATATGATATATTATAAAATTAATGCAACCAAGCATTAACATTTAATCAAATATAAAATGGAATTTCAGTTATCTGAATCTATTGTAAAGAATGATGAGACATATCTTGCGTGTATGTATATCAATCCAAATTATATGTGCATATATATATATATATATAGTCTAATCTTTATCTTTATACAAATGGAACATTTTTTTTTCGGGCAATTTTTTCTTGCCAAGTTTCACCAGAGCATCGACAACAGCCTGACGATAAGTACACATGGCTCATTTTGTCGTAGGAAGACTATCAAAGAGTTATGAAAGTTTTGGCAACCTCGGGGCATGAATTGTGGGCAATTATTTTGTACATAGACTAACATGTAGGTATTAGGCTCTTAGTCTATAAGTAGGAATTTCATTTATTGTAGAAGTTAGGGTTCGACAAACACATGTAAAAATCTAAACAATCTCGCACAAAGCAAAGTCACATATGCATATCATGTACTTCCTTCCAATAGCTTTTAATGCCATTTGATTTTCGTTTAGATTTAATTTGTTTATTTTGCTTTTAATTTTCTTTACAACTTTTCACTTTTCTTTTGTTTAATCAAAGAAGTTTGTGTTCTAAATACTCCATGGAGCATTTAACTAACTGCTTGAAGCTTTTTGGCCTTGATAAATTCTATACAGCACAATATTACCACATAGCCTGTACAAAATCCACTCATCTTTGTATTAATAATTCTAGTACTAATAAGGTTGGAAAGTCTCAAAGGTTTTTTTACCACTAAATAGTAGTATATGTCTACTAGGATGAGCCTTGATCAATTTTGGTCAAAGAGTAAGACTTTGAACCCATGTTTTGAATTTGAACTTCATTTTTTTTTTCAAAACTATCCTTGTCTCCTTCAAACCCCAAACCTTATATACACTCCTCCACAAAGCAACAACAGTCGCAACCACGCCCACCCCTGTCACTAAAGGTGTAAGCGATCCGGTCTCAGATCGCAAGACTGCTCGGATCAAAACGGACCGGACCAAAAAATATAGTTCAGCCCGGTCTCAAAATTTTCAGACCATTATTATATGGTCCGGTCCACGGTCTCATTATTTTATAGATCGTTAAGACCGGACCGGACCAGTTAATTAAAAAATAAAAAAACCGTCCTTTTTTTAAGTTCCCTCTAGTTATTATCACAATGTTCCCACCACTGTTTCCTTCGGTTTTCTAAAGTATCCAACTTCTTAGTCTTTTTGTTCCTTTCATGTTTTAGTATACTTCCTCCGGCTTGAAATATAAGCAACAAAAAACACATCTATTTTAGTTTAAAATATAAGCAAAATTAACCAACTATCTTAAATTTTATTTCATTCTCAATGCAACTTTCCTAAAATATTCCTTGAAAATTGTTATTTTATTTAATTTTTGTTTCATTTCCAATGTAACTTTCTTAAAATACCTCTATTATTTTATAAATTTGAGAAAATTAAATACAATCAACTAACCTCCTTAATAAGCGCAAATTTAGTTAGTTTTGCTTATAATTCGAGTCGGAGGGAGTATTGATTACACACTGCAGACATGATTTCTGTCCACACTACAGGTCTGCTTTATTGATTATTGGTATGACTCCATGATGTTTTATAGCAATTTCATATGAATAATTTTTGTTGATTGCTTATGTGCCAAATAAACTGGATCGGATTGGTTCGGATCGGACCATTCATAAATGGTCAAGTCCGGTCCGATCTTTGTAAATAAAAAATATCTGGATCGAACTAGACCGCACCATACTAATTTAATTAGTCTGGTCCTTAATATCTATCAAAAATCAGATCGGACCGGATCGTTCGACTCTACCTGTCGCACTCCTTCATTTCCGTTTTCCCAACTCTCCTCAAAGCTGCAGGTGATGCAAAGACTTACAGCAACGACAACATATTCAGCACCAGACTAATTCATGTGGTGCCCATTGACTGACCTTTGACCCCAGTCAAGGACCCTATTGCAAATTTCATATAACGAGGAAAAAATTGAACCAAACAACTGTAACTTTCACACCATCATACCAGCATAGTTATTGCAGCAATAACTAGCAATTCATGCAACGTCCCCGTCAATCCATGTACTATCTCCTTACTTGCTGTTAAACCAATTTTTTTATTAAAAATTAATACTTAAACTTAATGTAACATGCTAAATTAAAATATATTATTTTGGAAAGGGCTGTTTGTTTTTCCATACAAAAAAAAATAGGACATTTCTAATATGCAATCCAAAATTGGAGTGTTGTCATGCAACATTCTCTTAGACCAATAGAAAGTTGCCATTTAATTTACCTGTGCCATGTCATCATTTGAAGTAGTCAAATTTAATTTTTTGCAAGTTGGTCCAACTTAAATAGTAAATTAAAATTTTAGTCCTTTGTACCTATAGATATATTATAAGTTTTAATTTTAAAAAACATTATTAAAAAAAATCAAAGTATGCTGCTGGTGGTTCTAATGAGCACAACTTAGTTTAATTTTTATGTTGGACTAAATTGCAAAACTTAATTTTGACTAATTTAAGTAATGATGTGTCGTATATGTCTTAGGTGACAAGATTATATTGGTTTAACAATGGGTTGCTCAATTTTTGATTGCATGGTAGTAACACCCAAAAAATTATTGCATCAAAAAACTAATATACTTAACATTTTTAATAACTGTATATTAAAAAAAAATGGTTGCATACCAAGTACTTATAAGTAACACAAGTAATTAAAACAATATGTCATCCATGGTTGCTTGTAGTTGGTCTTAAGTAACAATTGGAGGCATGCATGACCTAAACACGTGGAGGCATGCATGAGTTTCGCCGTGGAGGCAGTCACTTAACTTTTTTAGCATTCACAATTATACGCGTCCATTAAAAAATGGATTTATTTAGTCTTGTGTCATTTTATGTATCAAACGACTCTGTAACTTAAAAATCTTTATTTCAAACATATTTAAAAAAAAATTCGTTGCTCACACAGTTACTATGGTTAGGGTTAGGGTTAGCTTTAACGAAATGATTAGGGTCAGGGATAGGGTTAGGGGTTTTTCCTTTGCTATAGGTACTATGCTCATATACCACAACTTCCCAATAATTTGAAATTGCTAATTATTACTTCCTCCGTTTCAGAACATTAGGCCTTTTAGCCTTTTTTTTTGTTTCATAACATTAGGCCTTTTACAATTCCAATACATAAACATATTTTTCTTTCCAATTCTAACCTTTATTCAATCATTTCATTCTCTCCTCATTAATTCTACTTTTATCATCTCTCTCATCTCTAAACCACTACTATACATTAATTAATGGACACACTTACTAATAAACATTAAATACTACTACAATTTTCAATAAAGATTGATAGGGGCATTTTGGACAAATTTTACATAACACTTACAATAATTAACACTTTCTTAATCTGTGTGCCCAGGCCTAAAAGGCCTAATGTTCTGAAACGGAGGGAGTATTACACAAAAAATATAAACCCTGCTTGCATGAAATGACACTTCGATCCAAAATTGTAGTTGGTACTATTAACTAACACTTGGAACCCACGTCGAAGCATGCATTACATTCACGTCAAAAAATATTTCATTACAACTACAAATTAAGCACAAACCACATGTCCGATACGGTTACTCCCTCGAACCACTTCTTAATTTTTTTAAAAAAAAATATATATTTTCATTATATATATTTCGGTAAACAGTTTAACAGTTTAACAACTAATACATGTTCAAAGAATCTAACACAATTTCTCATAGGTTTACATTTAGGTTAACAATTTGCATGTTCAATTTGTCTAACACAATATATAAAAAGAAGGCAAAAATTAGCCAAAAATTAGTTGTTATTTTTTTGGCGTGAACAATTCGTCATAGGTTTACATTTAGGGTTGGGTTAAGGTTTCTCACATAAGGCTTATGGTTTGGTAAACGGGACAAATGATAAACGTTATTGTTATTCATTCTTCTTTAATGTAATAATTTTTATAAAGTGACCTACTACAATGATTTGGTTTCTATCGCAGAAATTTATTCTTCACAACTAAGGTACAAGTGCAGCTTAATAGGCTGCCGAACAATATTAATTCCTGCTTCTAGCTCCCTAATTATAGGGAGCTAGAAACAATTGCACATGGATTTTTGCACAACAAATATATATTAAGATTGTACATTTTACGCATTTTTGAAATTATTTATATCAGACAAGAAATTCTTTATTTGTTCAGATAAGTTTTATGCTTAAATCATTAACACTATTGTTAGGGTTAAGGATTACGGTTAGGATTACGGTTTATCTTTTATAAGCTTTTAATAAACTTCCCACAAAATTTAAAAAACTAATATTTAAGTTAATCACATTAAAATATATAAATTTACTCACAAAGAACATATGTACTTACTTAAATAAGGGACAAAAATAATCTAACTAATAATACTTAGTAGAAAGACAGTTAAAAATGGATCTTAAAATTTAACAACCTCTACTAAGAAACAAGTGCCCAACAATAATAAAGTTACGGCTCGGGTGACGGTTTGGCAGATTATCCATGGCTAAAATTACAATGAGGAGTTTTAAGGTTATGGTTTGTATTGCAAAGTTTAATTACTACAAATTAGGTAAGAATTAAATGTTCCTATTTTTTTGATCTTACTAAACTACTCTGCATAATATAATATAAAAAGATTAATGGGGTTTGGATAAGTTGTTGTAAGGCCCGAACTCCTCATCGTGGGAAGGGGATACACCTCCTACATACTATACCCATGATTGATTCTCACTAAAAACATCCCGCTAGGGTATTACGGGAATAATGTCAATGACGCCCTGAAATTGGGACTTCACCAAAAAAATTTAAAGGATTAAGTAAAATATACACCGTTCAAACCAACTTTTGGCCATGATACTTTCCATCACAATATATTGTAACATTAAAATTTTACCACCTCAACCTTTATTCCAAAGATCCCACTCATTAATGAAAAAATTAATATTGGGTCAAATCTACGTAGCATAGGAAAAAATTAAGAAAAAAAATTAAATAATGCATTACAAAATATTAAACTTAAAAAAATTAAAAAAAATTAAAACAAAAAAAAGAAAAAAAAAACTTCACTGCAACAAGGAACTAATGAAACTAAAGAAACCAATGAAACAAAAGAAACTAATGAAACCAAGGAAACTGGCGAGACAAAAAAGAAAAGGAACAAATAGTACTGCACCATTCAATTCAACTACAACAATAGTACTACTTCTTTAATGTGGTGGGGCAGAGTCCAGTACATACAAACGCAAAGAGACAAACACGGTGCTTGTAAATACGAAATAACCAAGAATAAAACCAAAACGGGACGGAGAATATTTCGCCCAGCTCCCGGTGCTTCAAACCGTTGACCACAGGTAAGGGGGAAAGTGAGTACGAAATCTCAGCCCATCATTTCATGCACCAACAATTCAACGGAACTGATTAAAGGCACCATGGGTGGTGCCTTGACTTTGGGCACCATGCTATAACTTGCCTCAGCACCAAGGTTGACCTCGTGAGATCGAGGTAGGATGGGCTTGGGGTTTTGTGACGACGACTTTTGGGTGAGGGTGAGGCAAAGATGAGAGTGGTGGGGTGAAGGACAACAACGGTAGCGCCATCACCGCTGCTACTAGAGTAAAGAGGATTAGAGAAAGAACCAAAGAGAGGGGCAGTGATATGAAAATGAATAGAAAGGGAGGTCGCAAGTGTAGTGGGGATTTGATGGTTCTCAGTGAGAGGTGAGGTGATGGGGTGAGGTTGTGGCTGCTATGCAAGAGTGAGAGGGAGATGAGGTTGAAGGAAGAAAGAGAAGTTGTGGGTGAGTTGCAGTGAGAGGGAGAGATAACCGAGTGTATGTGATGGTTTGGGAGTGATGCATAGCTAAGGCTTGCACAGTGCGGAAGGACATTGTAGTGCACCATGGATGTATGTGGCAGAATGAAGGGAATGACTGAAATGCATGGAAATATGAAATATTTTATTATTTTTTTTTTTATTTTTTTAATATAGATTTATTCAGAATATTTTTTAACACAAATTCGTATACAGATTTATCAGAACATGTAAATTTTGAATACAGTTTTACTCAGTACAGTTTTTTAAGAACACAGAGTAAAGAAAAAAATAAATCCAAATTATAAAAATCACTTACATATTCTGATAAATTTGTATACGAACTTGTGTTAAAAAATATTCCGGATAAATCTATATTAAAAAAATTTAAAAAGCAAAAATAAAATTTTCACATGCACCGATACATGTTTCATATTTCCATGCATTTGAGTCATTCCCAAGAACGAGAGGGAATGAGATTTGGAAGATTTTAGGAAAGATAAGAATATTATCGTTATTATTTTTGTAATAAAAATGGGGTTTATGTCTAAAAAATGAGGTTCGAAATCCACCACTCTTAACCAAATGGAGAAACAAGAGGGTCCCAAAGCTCAGCACCCATTATCGATGCAAGAGCTTACAAATGCCTTTCATTAGTTTGGGCTTTAATCGGACTCGCATCCTAAAACCATGATCACCCGATAATGGTAAAAACAGTAGTCCCCCAAGCTCAACATCTAGTATTGGCTCTAAAGCTTGAGTTTTAGTTCTTGACCCTCATTTTTTATTCCCAACTTCCATTTTGTTTCGATGGGGTTCAATCAGAGCCTTTTTTAACACCCTTGAATCCGAAAAATATAATTTTCAATTTTAAAGATGGATTTTTTTTAACGGAAGGTGTCAGAAAGCATTTGGAATGAACCCCTTTGATAAAATTAAAATTGGGGAATGGGAATAAAAAATGGGGACCTAAAACTAAAACCCCTAGAGCTTTAAGTCATAGAGCGAGATAGCCAGCCACTAGCTTTAAGTTCAATGTCTTAACCATCCTATGTCACTGGCTTTGTTTTCCAACCAAAGTATTAAAAAGAACTTTTTTTCCTAAGTGAGAAAACAACGATATATTTACTTTTGGATACATCAAATAAATCGTGCGTTTAGAATTACATTTATTAAATCAATAAGTAATACATCCTTACTTTTTTTTTTATTAAAAAGAAGGATGTTGCTAGCATACAAAGTTATTATTATTAGTTCCTTGAGTAACATATGAATGTTGACCAACAAATCGATTGGTCTACATCAATTTTTGAGGTTGCCATATGAAAAAAATATAAGAAACATTCCAGATTTCAACACAATAAAAATGCATGATGGACCAATAATGGTAATTCATGGTTCGCATCAACATGGAGTCATGAACAAGATTCATGGTTGCATGAGGAAGTAGATGTTTGAAGAAGGCAAAGCCTTGGCCTTTTGCTTGGATATGATGATGTTATTAGGGAGCAATCCAGTGAGGTATTGGAAGGCTTATGCAATATAGAACTTAGTGCCTGGCGAACAGATATTGCTAGAAGGTGGCATGCTTCAATATGGATATTCTTCATACCCCCTGTGCAGCATGTATAGACAAAATCAATCTTAATTCTTTCTCCTAAAGTTGAGAGTTCAACTTTCACCAATCGTAGTTGAAGGGCATCAAGAGTTTGTCTTAAGTCAGATAGTAGCTCAGGTCGGTAATCACAACAAATAGATGCCCTATAAGACATTGATCCATCTCCTACTCCTTCATTAATAACACATGGTTCAACTTTCACTTCATCAGAATCCATTGGGATTAGAAATCCTTTGCTTGCTTCCTCTGCATTCTTCTTCAATTCCTTCACTTGTCTAATAACTTCAGCAAGTACTGTGGCTTTATCAGGCTAAATAACAATTGACCCATCAAATCTCAAAGTCAACAAAAATACTTTTAGGCTTCTAGCTACTAAAAATGTTTGAATGGAGTTACATAAAAATAGAAGCAATAATAGAAGTTAAACAAAAATGAAAAATATTCTCATAAAAAACCTAGTAGCAATATATAATTGGATTCTCTTGATCTTAGTTCTTTAGATTGATGATAAGGATTTTAAAATTTGAATTTTGTATTGGAAACAACAAATTTAATATTTCTAGAAGTACTAAACTTAATGTTCCAATGTACATTTACTTTAATTTAATTTTTTATTATCAATCCTAAAGAGTGAGATAAAGCAAATGTTATTTATTTATAGGTTTCTCAATACTAAAAATGTTGGGAAGTAATCAGCATATATATTTCCCTTTCAACTAATAAGCTGTAAGGGTACGGTATGTTAAAAAAAACAACAACACAATATCATACATAGTTAATATTTTAAAAATAATTAATTATAATTTTTTGTTTATATTTTGAAAAATATATCTTTAGTTTATTATATAAATATTGTTTAATCTCTTAATTTTTTAATGTAATGTAATGTTCAAAGTCACAGGTATTGTTCCAATAAATGCCTCGTCAAGCTATCATCTTGATTTCAATAAAATGTTAGTCGAGGTGATTATTAAGTTGAGTGATGCTTTCATGACCGCAAAGATTGAGCCCAAGAACTTAAGTTAAACTATATAATGTCGTTAATTATCGTACGGGAATACCAAAGAATAAGTACGACAACAAATAGAAAAATCAAAGTTGAGACCATTTTGACTATTCTGCTCAATGGATTTTTTTAGTGTGTAATCTTTATGAGTTTAATGATATGTTAAAGAAAAGACAGTGCATTAATAGTGTAAATTTTTTTTCACGGTGGACGCATCATCTATCATTTAAGTATAAGTAAGTCAGATCAAGTCAAAGCTTGATAAAAATTTTAGTGTGACATGTGTTATAAACTCGGGACCCAAATTTAATCTATTAACTTGTCATAAGCCAAATTTAGAGGCTTGTCGACCTATTTCAAGACCCAAGCTAATCGAAGAAGTCATTAAAAAGTCTGATATTCAATAAAACCTTTAAATATCTTTTCGAATCTAAATAAGTTAGTACACCTCTTCACTTTTAGAGAAGTTGGTAAACCTTTATCGGTAAGATGTTATACATATTAAAATACTACATATATATAATATAAACCTATAATAAAATATGTATAATATTGAATAGGTCGACCCGATAGACTTAATATATAGGTGTATTTTTTAAAACTTGAACCCGACCTATTTAAATATATATGTTTTTTAAATAACCTAAGTATTAGTTTTTATGTTAAATAAATCGATCTAAGTTAGATTTTAAGTAAGTTGAGAGCGGTTTTTATGTTAAACAAGTCGAGTTGAGCTAGACTTTAAGTAAGTCGAGGTATAGGCTCCTGTATAAGAGACAGTTTGACCTATTCCCATCTCTAATGATCTTTGATGAGAACATGAGAGGGGAAATTAAAACCCCAATAATCCAACAAATAACATACCTAGGGATTGAATCCAGATCCTTCTACTCCCAACAGTCTGACTTGTCTTAATGATGACTAAAATTTGAATGATAAATAATATACTAATAGTATACAAACTTTTATATCATCCATGCACCACCTATTTTTCTTCTTGTATATTCAAAACAAGGCAAAATATGTTTGTAAGAACCAACTTAGGCTGCTCTAATCTTGTTAAACACAATCAATAGTAATAATTTGCATAAACTACATATTTTGCATAACTACTACTGCTGCCAGCTAAAATTAGATGAACAATAAAACAACCAGAATCATTTATCTAGGGTAATTAATATGGACCTAGCTTAGCCGAAGTTAAAAATGAGTTATAATTAGTGCAATCAAGGATACAAAGGATCACATATTTACATTGGCAAAACTGTTCGTATGGTCCCCTAAGTTATTTATTTGTTCCAATCTGGTCCCCTAAGTCTTTTTCGTTTGAAAGTGGTCCCCTAACTCATGTAACGTTAGCATCGTTAGTCCTTTTCGTCCATTACTTCCTAACATCGTCTATTGAAGTTGACGTGCCAGAGTGCCCAACGTGGGCGATCCACATGTACCATCCCTTTTACCACGTTAAAAGTTTAAAATGGTGGAGTGAAACGACGCCGTTCTGGTACTTGAAGCCACTCGCTTCATCTTCTCCTTTCTTCCATGAGAAGTCATTCTTAGCTAAGAGAGAAAAACACTAAACTTGTTAGGGCATTTGCTGAGAAAGAACAAACTGCAACATTGGCGTTGATTGTGAGCGCGATAGGGAGTTCGTTCATAGACGGAAAGGACTAACGGTGCTAACGTTACATGAGTTAGGGGACCACTTTCAAACGAAAATGACATAGGGGACCAGATTGGAACAGAAAAATAACTTAGGGGACCAAACGAGCAGTTTTGCCTATTTACATTTTATTTTTACAAGATAAACATTTTTAGGGTTCAGATTGCATGTAATCACAAAAATCACCACAACAAATTCATTTGGCATTAATATTGAAGGAACATCTTTTCTGGTTTCTGGAATATTCTATCAATTTAGCAAAAAAATCTTCACAATAGTTTCTTTTTTAAATGCACCTGAACTATTGCATCAAACCCAATATTACGTGTTTAAATGTCCTAAGCCTTTTTTCCATTGGTCCAACTATGTTTGTTAAAAAAAGGACTTAAATATATTCTTAGTTCTTTTTCTTTTAAATAGTAAACAAATTTTATTAACGAGAGCATAATATATACTAAACCCAAAAACAATAACATCACTATAAATAGGATTGTAAACACATCATAGGACTCACGAACCAGTCATTATAGGATATATGGTTGCCCTCCAATAAATTAAACCAAGATCTAATGTTCAAAGAGCCTACCAACCCCTTATTGTCTACCTCCACACTTTGAAATATGATTTTATTTCTTTGTAGCCAAATTAGCCATGCACATCCACACCATACCATTGCCCTAATATTCTTGGCTTTTTTCCCCTTAAAGATGTTGTGGTGTTGTACAAAAAATTCAGCAATTGAATTAGCAGAAGGTACAGAATGTTTCAACCATACATAAACCTGCTCCCATATTTGTTTGGATATTGGACATTGGAGAAATAGATGAACCGCATCTTCCACCTGTGACGCCTACAAACAACACATGCTACCCTCACATCTAAACCTCTTTTAAAGAGATTTGATTTAGTAGGAAGTCTGTCATAGAGGAGTTGCCATACAAAAGCTCTAATCTTCAATGGGGCCTTTACTTTCCATACTTGTTTAAACACCTTGTATTCCACCACAAATAAGTGTAGGGAAGCAAGAGACCTTATATACTGATAAGCAAATTTACAGGAATAAATACCACCGTTTCCCAACCCCCAACATATATTGTCTCTTACATTTGGGGCAAGTCTAATATCACGCATAAGATTAAACATTTCCTCCTTTTGCTCCATTTCCCAATCATACAGCCTCTTCTCCAGGACAGTTTCCAATTAGAAAGGTCATCACAAAACTCGTACACCTCACTGACTAGTTTATTTTTTTCATTAGACAAAGAAAATAATCTAGGAAACATGCTCTTAAATTTTTGTGTGCCCAACCATTTATCCTTCCAGAACCTCACAAAGTTCCCACCTATAATGCTTCTAGAAAGACAATTTTCAAACCAATCTCCTACTCCCCTTGCCTTGCCTTCCTTCTTATTGTACAAATATCCCTCCACCACAACGAAGCCCCTCTCCTACCATCCCAAACACCTAAATGAAAACTATTAAAAGGTTCATATTTTGCTTTAAGGACTTTCTCCCACATCCCTCCTTCCCATGCTAACATCCTCCATCTCCATTTACATAGTAATGAATTAATGATAAATTGAAGCTTCTGATATTTTTTATTTCCAAGCCACCCAACTCCTTATTACGATAAACTAAGTCCCATTTAACCCATGGTATTTTCCTGAGATCATCACTACCTCCCCATAAGAAGTTTCTTTGCACTCTTATTAATATGTCATCCACTTTTTTATGCATCAGAAAAAATGATAGGAAATTAATTGGTAGACTTGATAGCATCGATGAAATCAAAGCTCCCAGTGAAAGATGTTTCCCTTCCATCCTAACAATATTTTGTGGAAAAAAGAAATCACTGGCTGCCAGCAATCAAGACTTCTAGCATTAGCACCAATTGGAATTGCCAAATATAGAAAATGAATAGATCCAGCTTTGCAGTGTAAGTACGATGACGTTATGTTAATAGTTTCCAACCCAACATTAATTCTATAAATATTGCTTTTATGGAAATTAATTTTGAGTCCGGACACCAATTCAAACCATCTCAAGACCACCTTCATTACTTTCAGATTCTACCTTGTAGCTTCTTCCACCATCACTGTATTGTTTGCATATTGCAAAAGAGAGAGCATTGTATCCGCTTTCCCTACCTTATAACCACGAAACTTATTTTTTCTACTAACTCTCTCATTATACCTGATAGACTTTCAACCACCAACAGGAATAGAAATGGAGCAAGAGATCACCTTGTTTTAATCCTTAGCTCGCTGTATATGTATTTCTTCTGTAGGGCTACCATTCTCCAGAGTTGACATGTTACCTTAAAAAATGTAAGTACGCATCCCCCCAAACCACTTCTCGTCCAATCACACTCTTCTCATCATGTATTCCAGAAAGCCCCAGTTCACCGAATCATATGCTTTTTTGAAATTAAATATACCTTTAGAATAAGACAATGTCTCTTCTTTTTCTTGGCATCATCTACTACTTCATTTAAGATCAGCACATTGTCCAAAAAATGTCTTCTTGGGAGGAACGCAGAATGATTTTCTGATATGATTCTTTTCAGAGCAATTTTTAATCTGTTATGCAGCAACTTAGCCAATATTTATATAAACCACACAGTAAGGAAGTTGACCTAGAATCCCCAAGCTTTTGCGAACAGTCCATCTTTGGAATTAGTGCAAATAGCAGCAAAGTATGATAATAAACCCTGGGTAACTTTCCAGCAATATAAAAACTCTTGCACCATAGCCCAAATATCTTCTTTAATAATACTCCAGCATATTTTGAAAATTTTAAAATTGAAATCATCCGGTCTCAGACTCTTATTACCATCACAATAAAAAAATTACCTCCTCAACCTCATCAATCGAAAAATTTGCTTTCAGTAAACACACCTCAGTATCTTGCAATTGCATAAACCCCGTGCCATCTAGAGTTGGTCGCGCCCACAGAGAATCAAAGAATTGTTTGGTAAAATGCTGCCATACTGCCCCTTGAATACCGATTACTCCGTCCACCCATTCATCTTCTACCAACAAGGCACTTATCATATTTCTTCTTTTCCTGTATGATACCATTATGTGAAAAAACTTGGTATTCATATCCCTCTCTTGAACCCATCTTATCCTAGATTTTTGTCTCTGCAGGCTCTCCTTATTCTGCAAGGCCCGCCATAAATCACTCTGTATTGATTTTCTCTTTGACACAGCTTCAGAAGACATGAATCCGGCTTCCACCTTCTCATCCAAGAGACATAGTTCCCTTTTTAGTGATTTTATAGAGTCAAGATGACCGATATCATTTTTGTTCCAATGCAGTAATGCTTTCTTCATAATCTTCAGTTTCTCCTTTACTCTATAAGAACTCCACCCATAAATTGTTGTTCCATTTCAAATGTTGTATCAGTGGCATGAAGGAACTCTCTTTTAACCAGTAGTTATTAAATCAGAAAGGCCTTGGCCCCCAATCTAATTTATCAACATTCCAAAGCACTACTAGACAATGATTCGAAATATCCCGAGGAAGAGTCCATTGCATTAACTCCTCTTCGTTCGTCATCCATTATTCCGATAACAAGAATCTATCCAATCTACTCATTGTAGAACAATTAGAGCTCATCCATGTAAACTTTCTCCTTAGTAAAGGAAGATCTTCAACTTCAATCGCCACTATGAAGTTCTTAAACTCTAACACTTCTCTCACATTGCCACTCTCCCCACCCACTCCCTTCTTCTCCCCCCTACTTCTTATAGCGTTAAAGTTACCCATTAAACACCACCTCCTTCCTCCTATTGAATTTTTTACATTTTCCAACTCCTCCCAAAGTGTTCTCTTTCTCTTTGATGAACGTAGAGCATAAATGTTCACTAGAAAGAAATTAGTATTGGAGACATCTACTAGGCACACCCCCACATAATCTCAACCTGAAAATTCATACTGCAAATTAAATTCCTCCTAATCCCAAATACTAAGCACACCCCCGTAACGACCTTTTGCTGGTAAAAATGCAAATTGATTTCTCACCCCTCCCCAGATCGAATCACAAAGAATTCTATCAATAGACTCTATCTTTGTTTCCTGTAAAACTATAAACTCTATTTTCTCTGTTCTCACTAGCTCTCTGATTCTCCTCTTATCATGGTTTCAATGTTGCAATTATCATGGTTTCACCATTTTTCCATCTCCACCTGCCCTCTTATCACGCTTCTCTAGGCGCACAAATTGCACCATTGCTTCCTCAGTCATTTCTTTTAGAACTAGATCAGCTTCTTTAGCTATCTCGAACAAAGTAATATTCTCATCAACCCAAGAGTTCCAGACCTGTCATTCCCTTTACACACACATGGATCAGAAGGTACCTTACTTGAGTTCAACGAAGTTGATTGAGCCCTCACAAAGAGCTTGTCTGAACTGATGTTGTTGTTTTTCATTCGTACAACACCCTTCTTTCGCCAGGGACCTGGACCAGTGGACTTGTTGGAAGATATCATCCCAAGAGAAGTGATTGGGACACTCCACCATTTCTTCTGGATCGCTGCAGGATTCATTTCTTGATTATGATTCTTATTCATCCCGTTCATATCTGTTTCCATCGTCCTAGCCGTCACAACCAGCTTTTGGAGTTGAGTTTGCTAGGATTGCTGCATCTTGCAAGATTCTGATATGCCCAACACAAAGCCCAACTTCCTCTTCCTCTAGGTTCACATTTTTTCCCTCCTCCACATGCCTCATACGATTTTCATGTGCACTTTTTACTAAAACTTTATCCCCAAACTGCCCTCCATGTCTCCTTTCATTAGTCACGTGTTTTTTTAAATGGAATTACTAAGATTTCATAATTCACACCTTGTCCTCCATGCAACGGATCAGTATGTGGCGATGAATGAGAGTCGTTTTCCAAATTTTTTGTCACATTCATTTTCAATGAATGAGCCATAATTGCCTCCATGTTTTTTGCCAATACATTCTCTGTACTTTCCAGAATATCTTCCTCAAACCTTTCATGCAATGAATACACCGAATTTTCCGATTCCACCTCTTCGTCTTCTCTGTTCACCGGTGATTTGGAACCGTCCGAACTTTCTACTGGCGCCTCCCTTTCATGCACCCCTTCCTCCAACGTAAGTATGGAGGTGAACTCCATGAGTGGTTCTTCCATTATATGGATCTCAAAGACTTCTCCATCAATACAAACCTTAATGAGTCTATTAATAACTTCTCTAAAAGTAGTACTGATAAGTACTCAAGAGTCATGCCACATTAGAACACAGGCAATTTGCAGTACATGAGTAAGTCGCCATAAAATATCCGATGGTGCAGGCAATGAACTTAAAAAATTTTGTGCATAAGGCATAAGTTGGTACACCATTGCATTTTAGCCAAACGAATCATTCTTGTACAATCTCCCGTGGTGGCCACACCCTCAATCCGCAAACCACCCTCAATCCGCAAACCACCCAGTAAAGATTTCATTCATATCTTTCAATAATTCCATGAAATCTTCCACCCATAAGATATACAGTTAAAGAGTTCATACCTTCACGATACATGTTATCATGTATTGAGAAGACATCTTTATAATCATGCAATTCCCCTACATAGCTCTGTGAGGCCTTCTGTAATATTGCCGGTGGTGTTGTAAACACCAACCCATGCCATGGTTCCTCATCATTGTCATGCGCTTTTGCTACAACCTTCCCATCTTTATTCTTCCACCTTTTCAATTTATCATTAAATTTATTCCCTTAGTTTTTTGGCTTTACCTCTCTTTGTTTCTCTATCTCTTCTTTTTGGAAACGAGGAGGATTAACCATCAATTTGTACGATCCAATCCAAGTACCATCAAGACCCTTCACTAGTGCATGCGAGTCCTTCGTTACCTGGAAGGTGATGAAACAAAATCTCATTCCATGCACATTTCTTCTCTATTGGATGTATATATATGTCATTCTTCCCCTTCTCCCAAATAATTTCCACGGTTCATCTTTTGTGATGTAGTTGGGGAAATTGACAAAGAAAAGTTTCACCTCTTCTGTGATGTAATTTCCATTCGCCTTCCTCCTCCACATCTCCCTCTTTCTGCTACCATGTTTCTCCCTTTTGCTCTCATTCCCTCATTTTTACTGTTATTCTTAGTTCTTGAAAATATTAGTTATTTGAAATTTTTCCTTGCATTATATTTTATTTTCACATTAATCATTAAGTTTTTTTTCTTTTAAATTTTGGTCCCCAATGTCATGTTGAATAAAAAAATATTGATGTGACCTAAGAAATGCCTTGTCAGCATCACCGCATCAATAACGCATGGCATGAAAAACACACACACACAAATATATATATATATATATATATATATATATATATATCATATTTTAGAAAGATTAAATGAAAAATCGTGTTCTTATTAAAAATAACCACCTACACCATCCTCTTCTTTCTTTACCTTCCATCTTCCTCATTTTACAAAACTCCTTTCTTCTTCTTGATCAAAATCATATATCATCATCACTCAATAAAGCAAATGAGCTGGATATCAAATTATGAAAACAAAAAGGATAATTTATTAAAAGAAAAAAAGGCACCATATTGCATTTTAAAACAAAATGAGAATAATGATTTTTTTGATGTTGACAGTAGTGATGTTGGTGAGGTTTTAAGGTTTTCATGTGGGAAAAATTGGGAAGAAGGAAATTGTGGTGGTGTAAGTGAGGTTTTAGGGTTGTTACGTAGAAAAAATTGGGAAAAGGGGGATGGAGTGGTTTTTTCATTAAAAAAGAGATTTTTTTTTAGTCTTTCTAAATTATATTTTACTTTTTTCCTTAATGTGATCTTATGTGGCGACGCTCGTATGATTTCTGTTGGATCACATCAGCATCTTACATCTAAACTCGATGTCGTGAACTAAAACCAAAATTAAAAAAAAATAATAATTAAATTGAAAAAAAAATACCTAGTTTCATTTATATGAAAAACGATATATGACTCTCATTGTATTATTTTTTGGTACTTTCCTTTAAGTCTATGAACCCTTCCTAGAAGGTGGCATAGTACTTAGGGGATTGTGTGATGTTTAAATTTGCTTGTGGGTAATAAAATTTTTATTTACCTAAAAAAACGATATATGACAAAAAAAAACAATGTTTTGAATACGTCCAGTGTTTCTTGATAAAGCTTTGTTCATAAAAAAAATATGAAAAAGGAAAACATATTTAAGAAGCATTTGTTGTAGTTTTGTTGAGTATTATATATTGAAGAATAAATGAATGGTTTCCGGTTTAGGATCATACATATAAACTGAAACCATTAGACAAACATTTTATCACAATGAACTAGCCTATGAGGACGTATGCCAAGCATAAGAATAATTTCTTCATTATTGACCGAAAATTAAACAATTTGACATAGCATAATTTAGTGATGCACCACGTATAATTGACTTTGTTAGCAACTCCTCCTACCAGGCTGAACATTTAAGGACATCAGTGACGCAATCAGAAATCCTAATTAATTACAACAATGTGCTTCAAATCTTGCAATGGTGTGCTGATAAAAGTATGCAAACTTGCAAAATCTCCAATTTTCTATTTTTCTTTCAAACTAAGACAATAAAATTGCATACAGCAATATTCAGTCACAACCAAGAGCATTATTATTAAAAAATAATTAAATAATATGAGAATTTAGTATATTTTTATTATAATACTTTTATGTGATTATTATTGAAAAAAAGAGATTAAAAGTAAAAAAACTATGATAAATTAAAGTATAATTAATAAAAATAATCTTATTTATATATTTTTTATTATATTTATAAAATAATAACATATATGAATCAACATGGAAAAACTTAAACTACATTAGGGAATAATCCATGACAATTAAAGGTGAAAATAAAATCAAAGGGTTAGTTTGGAGTAAAGTCCAACATTGAAACAGGTAATTTAGATGTCACAGTTGTATAGGTATTGGCTTAAATCTTTCATTGCCCGTAACAAAAACCCAAAATCTTGAATCCATATATCCTGCCCCATAGCCTCTTTTTTTTTATTCAATAATTTGACTATCGAAACAAATAAAACTTCAATTCTGATTTTTTTTTTTAAATGAATGGTATTTTTCAACAGTAAAAAATTAATCACTTTTCACTCTTATAAAAATCGTGTGAATTTTGATACTAACAATAAAGTCATATATTGGGGAATACGTCTTTGTAACAACACCACACAACAACAAAGTCACATATATATAGACACACATATGACTCAAATCAATGATATATTATAGTTTAAAAAATTCAATTATTTAATGGTAAATTCAAGTTTTTATTTTATTTTATTTTTTGTCGAAACCAAGTGGTGTCTGAGTTTTATTTTTTTTGTAGCCCAACTAATCCACCTCAAATTCGCAAACTGTGCGAGTCTTTGACTCAACGGTATAGATCCTTCATAAGAATTGTTGTCTGACTGGAAATATTTTTATTTTCTTTTAACCCTAAGCAGATAATTAATTTTTACTCTGATTTACAACAAAATCTATAGCAAGTAATAAAATCACTTTTTTAAACATAAACAAATAGGTCATTTCTTGATGAAACATGCCAAGACAACTCTAAAATCAAAGTGAAATCAGGTAATTCAAATACAACGAGATCTTCCGTTCCAAATCATGTCTTAACTCCGTCTCCAGCCAATCACATTTCATTAAATATTATAAAAATGCCATAACAGTTAATAAGTTATTTTCCATGATTGATTATTGAAGACAGGGTTGGAAAATGGTTTGGAACAAAGCATCTGGTTCCAAAATTTAAGATGACAAAAAAAAAGGGACCTTTGAAGTGGGGGGCACAAGACCACGGAGTGTGGCAAGACGACCATTAACTCTTGCTCTTCTCTTCCTCTCAGCTTCACTATGCTTCTTCAAATCCGCCAAAGCTTTGGCCTCAGAAATCTCGTTCCTCCTCCTCTCTGTATAGGACTTCACTAGCTCTCCTTTCTCCACGTCCAAAACCAATGAATGTCTTGATGGTATTGATGGTAACCCACCCCTTGATGAAACCCCATTTGTAGCACAAGTGGAGTAGTTATAATTATTGTGATAAGCCTCCATAGGGTTAAACTTTGTATCAAGAAAGCACAACACAACACAAGATATAGATATGGTAAAAAAAGATATAAAATATTAAAGAATGTGATTAAAATATTTAAAATAGACACGGCATATACTTAACCACTAATATGCAGTGTTGGTGCTCTTTGGTTTAAATTTAAAGCATACACTTGAGAAAGAGAAGGAGAGAAAAAAACGGGGAAGAGTTAGGGAAGGTTGAAGCACGGAGATGACACAGGACAAACATACGACAAGAACGGATACACGAGTAAAAGATAAAAAATATTAAAAAAAAGATGATTGCTTTAAATTTACAGTACTTGAGAATTAGAAGGAGAGGAAAAAAAGGGGAAAAAAAATGGAGAAGAGTTAGGGAAGGTGGAAGAGGATAACCAGTGATAATATATAAAACATCAACATTATTTTTTTGTTGATGTTGTTGAAGCAATATATATAGTGCATCATTTCTATATGAGAAAGTGCAAAGAGAAAGGAAAAGAAAGTGTAATAATCTGTTAAGAGCTAGGTACGTCCAAATAGAACAGCTTCAGAAATTATGAAGCTCACCGTTGTTGATGAGCTATATATAATATATTGACGAGCGAGAAAGAAAGAGAAATAATTGTATAGCTGTTATGTTATTTTGTTACTATTAGGCTTTAGCCGCATCACATGGACATATGGTCCTTTGATCCCTAATCATGCAATGCGAGAAATTACCATAAAAAGGAAAAAAAAATTTGGGTATTGTATGTTTTCTTTTTTCTTTTTCTAAACATGATGACTCTTTGATGCTTTCCTTTAGTTTTGTTTCAATGATTTTTTTATAGGATCATTAATTTAGTAATAAAAAATACTTGATTATTGATATTAAAAATGGAAATAATGATAATTTTTTTGGAAAATTTTTGATGTCGTTGATATTGTTACACTAAGAAAAATTGTCATAGATGAAACTGGATATGGTAACAATGATGATATAGTAGAGTGGATGGTGATGAACTAATTGTAATAGTAAGGTAAAAATGAATAGAATTTGAAATTAAAAGTAAAGCTAAATTTCTTTTTAATGAACAAAAACAAAAGAAGAATGCATGAATATCATTTGAAAAATAGAGCATCAAATAATTTCCCCTTAGACATATGTTCACCGATAACCATCGACACAAATATGTTAATCTATATTTTTATTATAACAAAATAAATTTTATTAGAAAGAATATCGAAGGTACTCAATATTATTGTCATTATACACCAGATCCATTTTCTTGCATATATGCGAACAGTATAACATACAGGTGATTAAAAATTTGATCTGAAATCAAACTTTTATTTATGTAAGAAAATGTCATAGGAGAGAATCATACACTTTCTTTAACAATAATTGTATGCAGTCACAAACATAGCCTACATATCAATGATGGAAAAAACGTCAGCGGCAGAAGAATCTTGGGAGAGAATGAGAGAAAGAATAAGAATCTCCTTGTTTGACTGCGAGAGGAAAAGGTACAGAGGGAAAAAAAAAACATATACATTTGGGATCGGAAAAAGTTTTCTCCTGAAGTTAAAAAAACTAAAAAGCTCAAAAATATTCTTTGAAATCGCTATTTATTTTGAAATGGTAATTGACTTGGATTTTAAAAAGTATTATGTCCGCGTAAGACAGTGGCTGCAGAGACACTTAGGATTTTCCCCTTTCCTAGGTCATGGGTTCTAGTCCCAGACCTCCCATGTAAACCCAAAAAAAAAAAGTATTACCAGAAGAGGCAAAAACTCACTTTCTCAAGCATTCTAGAAATAATGTTGTACTCACTCCCTCCCTTATTAAGTCCACCAAAATAGATAAATTTTATATTATCTAAAATTGATATGTTGTTTCAAAAATACTCTTTTACTAATTATTAGAACATACTCCTCCGATTTTTATTATAGGGCATACTTAACCAAATTACACATACCAAAGAAAGTGGTTAGTTTCATGAATTATATGAAAATATATTGTAAAATTACAATTTTATCCCTCCACTTTACTTGGAAAGTTCACATTCATTAATGAATAACAAAAAAACATAGTTAGTCAAAACATTTAATAAGGGCAAAAAAGAGAAAAAATAATTAATGATGTATAGGAAATATAAAATGCTCTACATAAAGGACCGAAATTTTTTTTTCTAGAAGGTTCCCTACATAGGACCGGAGGGAGTAATAAATTTTTTGATTTTTCAATACTTACTATAATTCTTACTTTACTTCCACCACCTACAACGTTAAAACTACACGGTTTAATTTGCAAAATTTTTGTACTTTCCAATACAATTTTATTTATGTCTTCTCACTAAAACTTAGAGTGTTATGATTAAATTTGAAGTGTAATTCTGGAAAAAATTAGAAAATGGTCTTATATTTATGATCAAATTTTTTTACTCAAAATGTCTTATAATAAAAGAGGTGGAAGTATATAATTTAGTTGAATTTGATATCGAGGATATCTTGAACATGATTAAGTTATGGTTATGGCCTATTACTGGTGTAAAATCCATTGCGCTACTTATTATTATTATTATTATTTTTCGAAATCAATCAATTAAATTGAATTTTTTTTTCTTAAAGTGAGTTCTATAAATTTTTTTCCATAAATAAGTTATTTAAATTGTTGATATTCAACAAATTCATTATTTTCATCAATATTGATCCTTAAATAACACTTGACTCCATAAAAATTATAAAAGCATTTTTTAAACATGTTACTAAACTTTTAATATTAATGGAAATGATGAATTTATTTAACGTTAACAACTTACGAAAACTATTTGAAAAAAAAAAACTTGCGCGACTGATTTTTTAACAAATAAAATAATTTAAAAGATAAATCTAATAATTTTGTTTTTTTTTTTAAGAAACTCCATATTCATTAGTTTACTGCAAAAACTCTTCTATAGGTAGATACTTAGTAAAAACAAATCTTGTACACGGATTTGATGTGCCCATCCAGTGTAGATTCTAATATTGGTACGAAATTACGTACACGTATAACTATGTCAAATTTTGAGTTAATATGAAGGTTAACAATGTTTTTAGGAGCACCTTTTGTTTGTTGGTACCTTAATCTAACTTTTACCATCGTGAGGTTGGTCAAGTGGTAGCTCACTTAATCCCTAACCAACTGGTCTCGAGTTCGAGAGCCTTGGGTTTGGAGCAATCCCTAATGGGAGACTTCTACCGCTTAGTGCGAGCTCAATTGAGTCGGATCGGATAAGTTAGATTTTGGATAAACCAAATCCGGGTAGCGGTTGGTGTAAAAAAAAAACACCTTAATCTAACTTTTTCAATGAAGATTGATCCGTTATTACATGATAAATTGATTTATTTATTTTTTGGTGTACACCAAGAGTATCCCCCAGCCGACAGCCGAAGACTAATCCCCTCCGAGGCGTAGAGATCACCGAAGTGAGTTTTGCCTCTATCAACAAAGCCTTTTCCATGTCCACGGCAGGGATCGAACCCCTGACATCATGCTTATTTATATTCAATAAAGTTTGTGAGTTCAAATGTTATTGTTGATTATTGAATTTCATTCATGATGTGGAATATGTAAGTACCCTGTGCCTTAATAAATATGCATAGAGCATTGAAATTTGTCTTGATCACCGTTGGTTCCAAGGATCAAATAAACTTATTTAAACTTTTGTTAAAAAAATTTCTTAATTTTCTTATAAACATCTTAAGCTTAATTATATTTGTCGGTATGATATTTTGAGTAAGTGTAGAATAAATAAATAAAAATTGATATATCATCTTTTGATATGTGCTAATCAACTACTATAGAATTTAAAAAACTATTTAAATTTTTGAGAATACATTAAAAAAATACAAATTTAACCCAGATGGCTTTTTTTTAACTGAATTATATATATAGATTGCAATATTTTTTTATCAGAATATGGATTACAAATTTACAATATTACATAATTCATCATATATTAATCGACGTGGTATGAATGGAATGTCACCACGTCCATAACAATGGAATCTCGAGTCATCAAATTAAAAAAATGGAATCTCGAATATGTGATTTAGATAATCAAAATCATACATCTCTATGCCAACCCATGCACGCTATGCTTATAAAATAAGTTTTTGCTGTGTTAGATGTTATTTTTAGTAGTTTTATTTTATTCCATATTGTGCTCTTCTAAATTCCTGTTTTATTCGCACTTCATCAATGTAATCACTTAAATGAAATGTGTTTTATGGCTGAAAAATGATGTAGCAGTCCAAAGAAAAAGACAGGTACGAAAGAAAATGTTTATTGTCGAAGTCTTAATATCTTTATATTTTCGTTTACTATAAAAAGAGAAGCCATGGAATAAAAAATATGTTTCGGTACGATGAAACTTCAATTGTTTATGAAAGACAACTAGGTAAGATGCCCTGTGGTGGGAAAATATCATTCTTATGTAGGGTGCCTTTCTTCTTACGTCATGGAAACTCCGAAGTGATAAAAAAAAAGGGTAAATGATATTGTAAAAGAAAAACATAGGAAGTGATAACAAAAAGGGTAAAAAGCATTATAAAGAAAAAGGGTAAAAATAATGTCGAAATTTACCTTATGCTGATGGTGATGTGCATCTTATCAACATATATTAAAATAGGTGAAGTTGATGGGTATTTTTTACTTTCCCTCCATGATAGTTTTTCCCTCCAAATTTGTTTTTAATCCTAGCCATCCATTGCAAATAAATCACATCCGTTCATATCCCTTCTAAATTTCATTCTAATCCTAGCCATCCATTGCAAGTAAATCACATCCGTCCATATATTTTTAATCTTTTCATTTTCCTTTCATTTTATGACTGCTTACAATTGAAACAGTTAGTAATTTTCATTATTTCCTTTCAATGTGCAATCCAACAAATGCTATTCTGACCGCTTACAATTGATAGTCATGGAAAGCTTGAAAAGTGACAAGGTTACATTAAACATATGAACAGGTAGTAATCTTTTTTTTTTAATTGGTAGAAAGCCTTCCTTTCAATTAGTATTTTTTCCATTTTTTTGGTATTTTTAAGTGTTTGAATTTTGCTCAAACATTTCTTAATACAGAGACTTGAGACTTGATGGTGCACAAAAGAAGATCAAAGAATGTGAAGAAGTAAGTGAAATTCTTTTCAATATTGCGTTGATCTTTAACACAATATTTCTTCTCAATATTTCTTTTTTTATAATATGTTAATCATGAAAGTATTCCTTTCAATTTATCATTTAAATTTTTGTTTTAAACATATTACCTTGATGATTTCAATGAAATTCACTTCTTTGGTAACCAAACTGACAAGGTAGTCCATCATATTATTATGCAAATTTTTTATTTTATCAAAGCTACTATGTGCACCATCGTACATTTCCTGCCCTTCTAGGCCTCTACAATCTGCATATATATATATATATATATATATAAATGCTTGGTCATTTTGTTTTCTATTTAAAACTTATTTGTTATCGGTCTTTCGTCTTTCAATGAGAATTTTTTTTTTTTTAATTTTTGGTATCAAAATGTCACTTGCAAAAAAAAAAAACGTATAAAGAAGGAAACCTTGGTTGTTTGAGCATATGAACAGTTAGTATTTTTTTTATTTTTTATTTTTTAAATGGGTGGAAAGCCTTCATTTCAACTGAAATTATTTCCTTATTAAGTATATTTTATTTCCTTATTTGTCATAAACATTAAGCATATGAACAGTTAGTATTTTTTTTTAATTGGTAGCTAGAAAGCTTTTTCATTTTTTTTTGGTATTTTTAAGTGTTTGAATTTTGCTCAAACATTTCTTAATATAGGGACTTAAGACTTGATGGTGCACAAAAGAAGATCAAAGAATGTGAAGAAGTAAGTTAAATTCTTTTCAATATTGCGTTGATCTTTAACACAATATTTCTTCTCAATATTTATTTTTTTATAATATGTTGATCATGAAAGTCTTCCTTCAAATTTATCATTTAAATTTTTTATTAAACATATTACCTTGATGATTTCAATTATTATTATTATTTTTTTTTTGGGTATCAAAATGTTTCAAGTTGCCTCACAAAAGTTGTTGTAAGTTGTAACATGCAAGTTGTTGACATTTTTACCCAATTCTGGATGCTGACACGAATCCTCTTTCTTGCTTTAAATTATTTCTTTAATGCCCAAATAACTGTAAACGTGTGTGTATAATAATATTTCTTTTCAATATTGTGTTGATCTTTAACACAATATTTTTTCTCAATATTTCTTTTTTTATAATATGTTGATCATGAAAGCCTTCCTTTCAATTTATCATTTCAATTTATTTAATCACATGTAAATAAAATTAATGTTTAATGTTTGAACAAATGGAAAGCCCTTCAAAAAAAAAAAAGGAAGGATAGCAAAATTTAAGACCCGTGCATCGCACGGGCAATTTTCCTAGTTTATGTAAAAATTTGTACACATATATAGTTGAGGGTGGACCAGAAAGCAAGAGATCTGATGAGGGGGTTCGATTATTACGAGCAAGATTTTTTTTTTGTTGAAAGATTATTAATATAAGAAAAAAAAATTACATATAAGTCTCTTAAAAAATGTTTTTAAGGAGTAACTTTAATTTTTGCTGTTTTACAATATTAAATTGTGTTATTTTTTCTACTCCATTCCAAGCCATAATATTGCTGATGAGGGATATCTAACATATAAAATTATTCATTGTAACTGTAGTTAATATTCATAATTTATAATATTTTAGAAAAAAATATTGCTAAGGGGATTCGAGAACCAGCTCGCACTGCCTTGGATCCGTCCTGCTTGTAGTATGTGTATGGGCAATATTATACTTCATCTGTTTTAGAACATTTGACCTTTTAGCTTTTTTTTTCTTATTTCACTGAATTTAGCCTTTTATATTTTCAATATATAAACATATTCTTTTTTTTTTCAATTTTAATCTTTCATCCAATCATTTTATTCGCTCTTCATTAATTTTACTTCTATAATAATCTCTTTCATACATTAACTTTCATCCACTAATTATAAACATATTTTCTATGATAAAAATTGAATGCACTAGGTCTACCAAAGAAAAAAAATTGAATGCACTACAACTTACAATACAAAGGCCAAATGTTCTGAAACGGAGGGAGTATGCATTAGGATATGTTGTCGTACGTACACCGTTTAATGAATTGTATATTTATTATTGTCCTCAAGTATAAGGTGTTGGGTATCAGAGTTATGGAAACAATATCATACAACTAAAATAGAGTTGAGAAAAATTAGAAAATGACACAAATATTTTACGTGGAAACCCGTTCGAGAAAAAACCACGAAGCAAGTATAGAAGGTTTTCACTAAGTGGGAAAATATTACAACCTCTCTCTAAATATAAGGAGAGAACAATAACACCCTCTCTTATACTAGGAGAATACATTCTGTCTATATAAAATTATAAGAGAAATCCTAAGAAAACACTACGAGTATTTTACACAGGGATATATTTATTGTATGTGTTTGGGTCTAAAACTGAGATTGTGGGATATGTGTGATGTTATTGGATGAGGAACTGAGGCCTCTATTTATAGAGAACCACAGCTCCTCCATGCCCTTAATTTTCTCCCTAGTTGCAAAGCTATAGCTTGATTTCGGTGCTTCCTAATTGGCCGGTGCCAAACAAACCAAAGTCACAAAAGGTGACTTTACTTCTAGCAGGTTGGCAGCAGCAAATAATTGCTACAGGTCGGCAACAATCTCCCACTTAAAGTCACTTTTGGTGAACTTTTCAAAAACTTTCTTAACTTGCCAGTTCCATACTGCTTACGTTTTCGATAGGCCATATGAGGATCGACACCATATAAACTTATCAGTGTTGATGGACTTCGTCATCACATCTGCTAGGTTCTCTTTGGTATGAATCTCTTGCATATCCACACTCCGTTATTCTACTACTTCTCTTACAAAATGATATTATACCTCTATGTGCTTTGTCCTTGAATGAAAGGCTGGATTCCTTGCTATGTGCAAGGCACTCTGACTGTCACAATACACAATAATCTTCTGCTGCTTGTGCCCGAGTTCTTCCAATAACCTTTGAATCCAAATTGCTTTCTTGCATGCTTGGGTAGCTGCCATGTATTCAGATTCTGCAGTAGATAAAGGTACGATAGACTGTAATTTGGATAACAAGCTAACCGCTCCTCCTGCAAGTGTGATTACATAACCCGTAGTAGATTTTCTTTTATCGAGATCACTTGCAAAATATGAATCAACATAGCCTCTGATAGTAAACTCCGATCCTCCAAAACATAATGCAGCATCACAGGTTCCTTTGATGTATCTAAGGACACTCTTAACAACATTCCAATGCTCTCTACCTGGATCTGCTATGTACCGATTGACTACCCCAATTGCTTGAGCAATATCTGGTCTCGTACAAATCATGGCATACATAAGACTTCCCACCGCCGATGCATACGGTACTCGAGACATTTCCATCCTCTCCGCTTCATTGCTAGGACACATACCTGAGGATAATTTGTAATTGGTAGGAAGTGGGGTAGAGATTGGCTTACAGTCATGCATGTTGAAGCGCAGCAAGACTTTCTTCAAATAATTCTTTTGGGAAAGCCAAATCTTCCTATCTTTTCTGTCTCGGTGAATTTGCATCCCTAAAATCTTGTTTGTTGGTCCCAAGTCCTTCATAATGAACTCCCTAGCCAACTGTGTCTTCAATTCTTGGATTCGAACTTTGTTGGGGCCTACCACCAGCATGTCATCCACATACAACAGCAAAATAATGAAATCATTATCACCAAACCTCTTGTAGTACGTACAATGGTCTGAACTCTGTTGTATCTGAGGCTAATAATGAAGGAATCAAATCTCTTGTACCAACATCTGGGCGCCTGCTTTAGATCATACAGAGATTTGGTCAACTTGCAAACCAAGTTTTCTTTTTCTTTTTCCTCAAAGCCTTTTGGTTGGAGCATATATATTTCCTCTTCAAGTTCTCCATGAAGAAAAGCAGTCTTTATATCCAATTGTTCAAGATGTAAATCGAATGCAGCACACATTGCCAAGACTACTCTGATAGTGGTAAGTCTAACCACCAGAGAGAATATCTCATTAAAATCAATACCTTCTTTCTAAGCATATCCTTTGACCACCAGTCTTGCACGATATCGTTACACCTGATCGTTGCCATCTCGCTTGATCTTATAGACCCATTTGTTACTGATGGCTTTCCGACCTTTCAGAAGTGTAACAAGCTCTCATGTTCTGTTTCTTTGTAAGGCCTCCATTTCTTCATGCATTGATGCCATCCATAGAGAAGCATCTAAACTGTTCACAGCCTCCTGAAATGTTGATGGTTCTCCTTCTTCCATTAGAAGACAATATGCATCATGGTTTACCATAACAAAGTCTTTGTGCCAATTTAGTTTTCTCCTTAGACGATTTGATTGTCTAACTTCTATATCATTGGCGACATCCGATACTTGTTCCTCGTGCTCTGGCTCAGCTTCAGAAGAATCATCTTCTTTGGATTTCCCATATATCTGCACTGTAGTAGTCTCTTTAGTGCTGCTTTCATTTCTCTACTCACTTTGCAGATCATTTTTTGCAAATATCACATTCCTGCTAATGACAACCTTGTGTGCAGTGGGATCCCACATGCGATACCCCTTAACTCCATCAACATAGCCCAAAAATAGATATTTCCTAGATTTTGAATCTAGTTTGTCTCTTTCTTGGGAGTTGTGCATTACATACACAGGACATCCAAACATATGAAGGGAAGAGTAACTTGGTGGCTTGCCAGTCCACATCTCCATTGGTGTTTTCAACTCAATTGCAGTTGATGGCGATCTATTTATCAAGTAGCATGCGGTTTTGTCTGTTTCTTCCCAGAAAGCTTTGGCTAATCCTGTAGTTCTTAGCATAGCTTTTGTTCTTTCTAGGAGAGTTCTATTCATATGCTCTGCTACGTCATTTTGCTGTGGTGTGTGTTCAACTGTGAATTGCCTTTGAATGCCCACCTGCTTGCCAAATGCTAGAAAATTGCCATCAACATATTCTCCTCCATTGTCTGTCCTCAAGCACTTGATTCTTTTACCAGTTTCAAGCTCTACTTGTGCTTTGAATTCCTTGAATACTGGAAACACATCTGACTTCTTCTTGATTGGGTACAGCCACAATCTCCTGGAGTACTCATCAATGAACGATACAAAATACTTTGCTCCTCCTAGGGATAATATCGGTGACTCCCACACATCAGAATGAATAAAGCCCAGTACGTGTTTTCTTCTAGCAGTTGATCTATCAAACTTTAATCTATGTTGCTTGCTTATCACACAGTGCTCACAGAAAGGTAAATTTACCGATTTGAGCCCGGGTAAGAGATTTCGTTCTGCAAGGACTTTCAAGCCTCGTTCTGACATGTGGCCTAGTCTGCGATGCCACATCATTGTTGTTTCTTCTTGTCCTATTGCTGCAACTGATGCTTCTGCCTCTTACAACGTGTCTCCCATAAGCATGTATAGATTAGCCGAGATCTTCTATGCCTTCATCTCCACAATTGCACCTATCATAACTTTTAAGATCCCACCTTCGATGTGGGTCTTGCACCCGAGGTCATCTAACTGTCCAATAGACAATAGATTATTCTTCAAGCCCTTCACATGTCGTACCCGTTGAATTGTGCGAACAATACCGTCGTACATCTTCAACTTGGTAGTACCAATTCCAGCAATTTCTAAGGCATGATCATTTCCCATGAACACAGATCCCTCCGAGATAGGTTCATAAGAGCAAAACCAATCTCGTGAAGTCATGTGTCATGTTGCCCCTGAATCCATTAGCCATACATCAAGTAGCTACTTTCCGCCTCTAGAGCTTATTTCCGCTTCGCTATATAGGATTTCTCCATTATCTGAGGTGCTTGCAACACATCCTTGAGAGGTTGTTGCATCAGGAGACTTCTCTTTATTCTTTTTAATCCAACAATCTTTCTTCAAATGTCCTTTATTGCCACAATTGTAGCATTTGAGGTTCTTCCTTCTGTGAGATTTTGATCTACCATGATTTTGACTCCCATTGGAGCCACATTCTGTTGATCTACCTCTCGTCATCGTCAAAGCCTCTGCTTGGCTTGAACTCCCCAATCTATCTTCCTTGTTCTTGCGCCTGGACTCTTCCTCAAGAATGGCTCCGACGATATCATCAAAGAATAAAGTGTTGGCAACATTATTGTTAGTAATGTTGATGATGAGTTGATCATACGAATCTGGTAAACTCTTGAGTAGAAGCTCCGCACGCTCACTTTCCTTTATTGTGAAATCTGAAGTTGTTAGTTGAGCAAATAGCATGTTCAGATTGTTGATGAGATCCGTAACCGAAGTGGATTCACTCATTCAAAGAGTATATAGCCTCCTCTTCAGAAATATTCTGTCGTGAAGTGATTTGACCTCATACAGTTTAATGAGGGTATCCCAGATCTCCAATGCAGTCTTCTTTTCTGCAATGCTTGACAACACTGAATCTACCATTGCTAGATGCAAATTGGCAACATCATTGTCATCCATCTGTGCCACTTTTCATCAATTACCCCTGAGGGTCTACCTTCAGTTGTTGGTAAGAAATTGTCCTTTCTCAAAATTGCCTTAATCTTCAATATCCATAGGGAGAAATTACTTCGTTGAACTTCTCTAACTCATATTTTGCTGCCATAATTTTTTTTCGACTGTATACGTGAATAGTACTATACACATGAGTAGTACCGTATACGTGAATAGTATTGTACGTATTCCCGTATACTAGAACAAATCCAGTATAGGTTAACAATTATTGTAAAAGTATACAATTATATGTATGAATATTAACCTTGAATAGTGCAGTGGAATAGTAACTATTAACTTGTGGCTCTGATACCACCGTTGGGTATCAGAGTTATGGAAACAATATCACGCAACTAAAATAGAGTTGACACTACAAAAAAAGTGCAAAATAGCGATGGACAAATCCCTCGCAAAATCGAATTAGCGACTGATTTGCGACGGATTTGCGAGCGATGCGTCCATCGCGTCTCATTCATCGCTAATTAGCGAGCACATGTTTCCCTCGCAAATTCCTCGCTAAAATCATGCTTCACGAGGGAAATTTCCCTCGCAAGAGTCGTTCAAGAAATTGGTCAAACTTATCATTTGGCCGTCGCTAATTAGCGACCAACAGTTCCTCGCAAAATCCTCGCCGGTGAATTCTATTTGCAAGGGCTTAATCCCTTGCAAATCTCTCGCATATTTTCTTCCCTCGCTAATTGGTGACAAAGAGGATTTTTGGAGGATTTTTGCGTCGCTAATATTTTTGTTAAAATGGTTTGTGATAGTTGAAACTACCGCTAAGCCAGAGAATATGATACAAAGGAGATTTTCTTTAGCTACAGTTTGAAAGTTTTAGGCACAATTATAAATGTGGGTAATTAGAAAAGAAATATATATATATATATATATATATATAGCCACTTAAATCGTGGATAAATTAGATATTTTTATTTTTACATTATCACTAATTCGAAATAAAATAAACACAAAATATTGCATCTAATATTATCCAATTTCAATGAATCATTATTCAAATAATAATCAACCCATATATTAAAAGCATTTACTATAATAATACACCAAACTATAGGAAAAAATCAAATAAAGTGATTAATTAAGTTTCATATACATAAAAATAATGCAAAAATTCCACACTAAGTGATAAGCATTTCTTTGTGAAGGCTACTCCTAGACATATTTAGGATGGGCATCCTCAAAAATAGTACTACTTCAATATTGTGGAGGATCATCCTGAAAACACAGCAAGACAAAAATCAATAAATAAAAAAGGTCATTTGCATAAAACCACAAGACTTTACATATAATGGTGACATCAATCATCTATTAAGTAAACATTTGAATCTATTTCATACAATAACACCATTCATATTAGCAAAATCATGCCTTTAGACAACACCAACTTACAAGGAACAAGAGAACACCAAACCACTCCAACTAGGACAGCACCACAGACAACAAAAACCACAGAGAGAACAGCAGCAAAAAAGCTACAGAACATCAATCTAGCAGCAGAAAAAACCACAAGGAAAATAACAACAGAGTAGCACAAAAACAGCAAATAACACCAGAAAAATGTGGAATGACTTTGGCGCATCTGTAGGGTAGCAGAATGGCTTACAACAGTTTCACAAACTGTCAACACTAAATTACAATCAATGACAAGACCAGATATAATTAAACAAATCTCATTTAATTGTTAAGGTAGAATACTAGAATTTGATACTAATTGCAGCAAAAGAATTAGACAATATAGACATAAGAAAAAAGCAATTGCAACTCTTAACAGACAAAGCAACAGATTATATGTTTAGAGTCAACCCACCTACCAAAAATTTCCAAAATGCAACAATGTATGATCCGTGTATTCACTATTCAGGATTTAACCACATTATCACATTGACAAGAGAAACAAACGTTTATAGCGGTGAATAAATGTGTAACACCTGTCTGTGACCAGTCAACACCAACCAATGGCATGAACTGGCCTAGAACATTTGACTTGTAAAACATGAAACAAAAGAATGAATTACCATTGTCACACCAGAGTTATAACTTAGAAGTTTTAAAAACAAAAACAGAAAAGAAGCAGAAGATCGAAAAGGCTATATCAGAATGTTAAAATGCTTTCAGGAAGAACGAAAGGAAATTCTAACAATTTCTACAATCCATTATATAGAAATAGGTAGCATAGAATAAGATTTATATGATTTTTGAGTAGCAAACAACTGAACACGCAGGTGAACCCTGATGTTAATATCCCATTAGAACTATAAACTAAAGACAATATTGGGGGACCCATGTCTAGTTTTCTTCAAGTGATAACAGGGGAAGAAAATGTACCATGCGGGGTTGAAAAGAAACAATGCCCCGATTGAATCTAATTGTTCATTTCCTTATAAGCATCACAATTTAATGCTTTCACAACACACTATAATTGACCATGACATATGTGAGAAGAAATATGGCATGATATGTTTTCTCTTTGGTGCAAAAAGCATGGATTGGGAAGCTCGTTGAAGAAGACATCACACTGCAGATAATTCTTAGTTGATAGACACATGACATATTTGTTTGAGCCAAACGAATATGTTCACTCAGCACTAAGAATTAAACAAGAGTGAAAAGGAGCATAATTTTAAGTAGACACCAAGTATATTCATTTGGTGGGTAATATCAAACTAACAATGAGAAAAGAAAACAGTTATTGCTAGAATGAGAATTAGCCAGTGCATTGTCAGAGTGAAATATCATCTTAAATATAGTTACATTTTCCAAAAGATATATCCCCGCCTTATAATTATCCCATCGACATTTGAGATCATAACAAGGTTGTTCCATTTCCACAAAAAAAAATCTGAGCATCAACCTGTAAGTCAAACATAAAAAAAAAAAAGAAAATATAAGTAATATTGGATGAGAGGTTTCAATTATGACAAGGCAATTAGATAGTTACAATCATCTAATCGTGCATTAACTCCTTGATGGATGAGATGACAAAAAACCCTTGTAATATACTTCAGTTTATTACCATCTATCCTGGGATAATCAATCGATAGAGAATTTTACAGTAGAGATGTATATAATTGCTTCTAGGGCAAAACATAATTTGATAGCATAGAATCTAAGATCCATTTGATACAAGCCTTTAAGTCCAAATCCAAACAGCAAAGAACAACAATACCTATGATGGTGGCGCGAGAACATAAACCGAAAATGAGTGGCGGCTCATGGCAACAGGCAGGGAAGAAGACATTGACGGGACTGTGGGCTTCGATCGTGATGATGGTGGCACGAGAACATAAACCGGAGGTGAGTGAGCTTCATGGCAATAGAAGCTTCGCGTTTGGCCATGGTTGTGGAGGGATTTCGAACTTGAGAGTAGCGAAATCCAGGACGAGGACGTGATCGTGATGACAGCGCGATTGCTGTTGGCGAAGGTCTTGGCTCGCGATTCGCGAGTCGGTGGCGGTGATTGGCTCTGCGGCTAGGTTCGATGGCGGTGAGGTTCGTACAGGAGAGGAGAGAGAACGCGAAGAAGACAAAGATGACGAAGAAGGAGAGAGAGAGAGAGAGGAGCAGCGAGCCAGATAGAGAGAGAGAGCGAGGTTCGACGACCGCTCTATGATGAGTAGATGAGTTGTAGTTTGGTGATCGGTGAGAGAGGGAGGAGCGGCGGCAGGGAACTGAGGATGTACTAGGGTAGTAGGGTTGGAAAGCTTCTTGATTCACTAATGAAATTGAGCTTGGGCCATACAGCTTCAGAATGAGAAAAAACACTAAGACACATTAAGGGCCGGTTCGGTCCGGTTATGAAACTAAGAACCGAAAACCAAACCGAAGCGATCGATTTTACAATCATCTCATCCAAATTGGTCCAATTTTTTTTGGTTTTTTATTGGATTTCGGTTTTTAGATCAGTTTTTCGGTTATCCAATGGATCGGTTCGGTTCTGAACACCCCTAGTGCAAACCCTTAACAAGAGTACACGGCGAAAGAAGAAGGAGGAGGCAGAAGTGTGGTCTTGGCTCGCGGTTCACGTGGCGGTGGCGGTGGCTTCGTTGGTGGCGATTCTGTTTGCATACGTCGATGGTGGCTTCGAGAGTCGAAGAGAGAGAGAGGTCTCGGGATTCGCAACGTCTAAGAGAGAGAAGGCTCGCGAGTGGTCCCCCGAGAGAGAAGGCTCACGGGAATGAGAAACAGTGGAGGGAGCCCGCGAGAGAAAGGAACGACGGGCAAGAGGAAGAGGAAAGGAGCGGCCGATTTTGATGGAGGTGGGTGGCAGCTCAGCCATGAGGACAAGGAAGAGGGAGAAACGAGAGAGAATGGAATGAAGGAAGAAGAAGGAGTATAGGGTGAGGTGGCAACGGCAAAGATTCAAGAAGAAAGAAGAATAGGGTTTCATGGAATGAAGGAAGAAGAAGGAGTATAGGCCGATTTTTTCTTTTATGATAAACGGGGCCCAAGGCCCAAACACTTAGGGAACTTTAGACTTAGTGTATTCTAGGGTTAGGTTTTTCTTTTTTTTTGGAAAAAATGTTCTATGGTCCCCTAAGTTATTTATTTGTTCCAATATGGTCCCCTAAGTCATTTTCGTTTGAAAGTGGTCCCCTAACTCATGTAACGTTAGCATCGTTAGTCCTTTCTGTCAATTACCTCCTAACATCGTCTATTTAAGTTGACGTGGCAGCCAAAGTGCCCAACGTGGGAGATCCACGTGTACCCTCCCTTTACCACATTAAAAGTTTAAAATGGGTGAGTGAAACGATGTCGTTTTGGTGCTTGAAGCCACTCGCTTCATCTTCTCCTTTCTTCCATGAGAAGTCATTTTGAGTTAAGAGAGTAAAACACTAAACTTTGGAGGGAAAATAGAGGATTGCTAGGGCATTTGCTGAGAGAGAGCGAATTGCAACATTGTCGTTAATTATGAGTACGATAGGGAGTTTGTTCAAGGACGGAAAGGACTAACGGTGCTAACGTTACATGAGTTAGGGGACCACTTTCAAATTAAAATGACTTAAAGGACGAGATTGGAACAAAAAAATAACTTAGGGGACCAAATGAGCAATTTTGCCTTTTTTTTAAATATATTGGGTTAGGTTTTAAAATAAATATAAATAATAATAATTTTTTTTATCATTGTGTATTTTTTTTAAATATAGTTTTTTTTATATAAATTTAGATATTGAAATTTAATGTCCCCCAACAATTTTTCATTATTTTTAATTTTTTTTATTTAACTTATGCTCTTTAACTCGTACACACGACATGGGCAACAACACTAGTTATATAATAAACGAGGATAGTTTAACAAAAAAATCATCTTCAACAATGCTTAAATAATAATTTTGTAGTAGTGACATTTTAACTAACAGAATAATGCTTAAATAACAAAATAAATACAGGCCTTAAATAACAATTTTGTAGTAATGACATCAAAGTATAGAAAATAAGAAAGGGATTACAGTCAAAAACCATCACTTTCCTTTGTTTCGGCTAATGGCACCATGTATCTTCATTGAAACAAGCTCCTTTGGTGAACTTACACATGATTAGGGTTTCCTTTTGCTCCTCTACCTCTTTGTTTTTTGTCTCTCTCTGTTTTTGCATTTCTCTCAATTCTTAGTGTCTTGAGTTTTGCATTTCTGCTCGCAAGTTATATATATTGGTTGAACCGGAACCAGTTTTACCAGTTTAATCTATATCAACTCGTTTTAGGTTACTGCTTCCTACTTGTTTTGGATTTAACCAGGTTTGCTATTATGACAATGGTCAGAACGGAGGACGTGGTTTTGGTGGTTAATGAAGTTGCATTAGTCGTCGGGTGGTGGTGAACAGTGGACATGGTGGTGGATGTTGGGGACAAAATGGTTAGGGTAGGGTTTAGGTTATAGTTATTCCCAATGGTGATAGTGGTTAGGGTTTAATTTGTGAAAGTAATCATGTTATTATGGATTTAATTTGAGCAGAGATATTATACTTATGATTTAGGGTGAATATATATATATATATATATATATGTACACACACCTAGAAACAACAAATATTAAAAAAATAATTATCTAACACCATAAGCATTATATTGTGATGGATCTATGAAGGAATTATTCTCTCGCAAACTTTATTCCATTAAAATGAAAATGTAGCGACGGCTTTGCGAAGAAACTATTCCCTCGCCAACAATTTGACTACATAAAGGAATTTGTGACGACGGATTTGCGAGAGAAAGATGCCCTCACAAACTTTATTCATTAAAATGCATACCTAGCGACTGATTTGCGAGGAAAATATTCCATCGCAAATGATTTGATAGCATAAAGAAATTTGTGGCGACGGATTTGAGAGAGAAACATGCCCTCGCAAACTTTATCATTTTACAAATGTATTCGTAGCGACAGCTTTGCGAGGAAACTATTCCTCGCAAACGATTTGATAGCATAAAGGAATTTGTGGCGGCGGATTTACGAGAGAAACATGCCCTCGCAAACTTTATTGTTTTACAAATGTATTCGTAGCGACGAATTTGCGAGGAAACTATTCTCTCGCCAACAATTTGACTACGTAAAGGAATTTGTGGCCACGGATTTGCGAGAGAAAGATGCCCTCGCAAACTTTATTTCATTAAAATGCATACCTAGCGACGGATTGGAGAGGAAAATATTCTGTCGCAAACGATTTAATAGCATAAAGGAATTTGTGGCGATGAATTTGCTAGAGAAATATGCCCTCGCAAACTTCATTGTTTTAAAAATGTATTCATTGCGACGGCTTTGCGAGGAAACTATTCCCTCGCCAACAATTTGGAAGTTTAAAGGAATTCGTGGCGACCGACTTCCGACGGAAATATGCCCTCGCAAACTACTAGTGACGGATTTGCGAGGAAAATGTCCCTCGCCAAAATTGCTTAAAATAATCTCTCGCTAATTTGTCACAAATCCGTCACAAATGTTGTTTAAAGGATTCGTGGCGACTGGCTTGCGACGGAACATGCCCTTGCAAACTACCTAGCGATAGATTTGCGAGGAAAATGTCCCTCGCCAAAATTGCTTAAAATAATCTCTTGCTAATTTGTCATAAATCTGTCGCAATCCATCGCAAAATGATTATTATTTTCACGTTTTCAAACGTTCATCTCTTTGCGAGGAAATTCACTTTTGCTCGCTAAACCCTCGCATGTACCTCGTTAATTAGCGACTGATTAGCGACGGATAGTTGCCCTCACTAAAATCCCTTGCTATTTTTCATTTTTCTTGTAGTGTGAGAAAAAATAGGAACTGACACAAATATTTTACGTGGAAACCCTTTCGGGAAACAACCATGAAGCAATTAGTATAGAAGGTTTTCACTAAGTGAGGAAATATTACAACCTCTCTCTAAATATAAGGAGAGACAATAACACCCTCTCTTATACTAGGAGAATACAATTCTCTCTATATAAAATTATAAGAGAACTACTAAAAAAAACATTACAAATATTTTACACAGAGATATATTTATTGTATATGTTTGGGACTAAAACTGAGATTGCGGGATGTGTGATGTTATTGAATGAAGAACTTAGGCCTCTATTTATAGAGAACCCCAACTCCTCCATACCCTCAATTTTCTCCGTAGTTGCAAAGCTATAGCTTGCTTTCGGTGCCTCTAACTGGCCGCTACCAAACAAACCAAAGTCACAAAAGGTGACTTTACTTCTAGCAGGTCGGCAGCAGCAAATAATTGCTGCAGGTAGGCACCATGAGGACCTCATGCATTAAAATTGATTCAAATAAGTGTAGGGGTTCTAATCATCTAATATGAAAATTTTTCTTTCTTAGTTATCATAAGTTTCGCAAGCACTTTCGAGGTTCCAGGGTCTCATAAGTTAAGTAACTTTTATGAAAGAGTTCTACTACCAACAAACATATAAAAGTTCCTGAAAACTATAAATGGCAGAAGATAATCTTGTGCTCATCTAGTGGTTTACGGACCTTAATTCAACATAGCATTAGGGACCTTTGCCCTATAATAAAGATTTAAGTAGAAAATCAGTTTATCAAATGGGCTATGCTAACAGTGATTTGGAACGCTGCATGACAGACACCAATATCATTCTTTTCAAAATTAAAGTTATAAAAACCTTAGAAAACCTTTTTCATGGGCGTAGGTGTAAAGTAATAATTTTCCGCATGCATTATACATTTTGTGTGCTACTGAAATTGACAAAAATTAGTAATAGTTATTGAGTAATATGTTAAGATTGGTATATGATGTTGTGGGCACCGAGGTAAATTGGTCAGTGATAGTATCAAATTTTCAAATTAGTCTCCAACATATATTCGTTCTTGCCATTAGTAGTTTACAAAGTCAGAGACTAATTTGACCAATGACCCACATGTTAGATATTTATCTAATATGTGAGCCTATTTATATCATTAATCATGTATTATGTGCTATCATTAAGATTTAGCCATATTAAAGTGATCTTTTAAGGCTTACTGTATTGGGATTCAGGACATCTCATTTGATATGGATTTAATAATGTGTAGATACCCAAGTCTTATTTCTATATTGTTAAGAGTGAAGGGACACTTTGGTCCCTCAAGTTTTTCGACAGGGACACTTTAGTCCCTCATGTTTTCCAAAAGTACCAACTTAGTCCCTCATGTTTTTCAAAAGTACAATTTAGTCCCTTAACGAAGTGGCTAACATAAATAGGACAGGGACTAAATTGGTACTTTTAGAAAACTTTGGGGACTAAAAATGAATTAAATTTCTTGAGGGACTAAAGTGTCCCTGTCGAAAAACATGAGGGACCAAAGTGTCCCTTCACTCTATTATTAATGGACCGAAATAGAAATAAGAAAGCTCAATAGTCGTAACCCTTCGCGAAAGGCTATGAAATTATTATATATAGGTTATGGTCCCCAAGTCATTTGCATCTAATTCCCTTCTCTAACATTCCATCATTAGAAAGGATCAAGAGCAACTGTGCATGATGACTTAGAAGACCAACCAACCTCCATCTTCTTCCATGGACATGGATTTGGATACAAGATCAATGACAAGTTCACATGTTCATCGCATTCTCCATAGATATAAACAGGTACGCTCCCGCTTCATTCCTTCTTGATGATTTGACATGAATGTGTTCTGATTAGATAATATATTTTATCTCTTTAGTATATGCCATCAATTTTCCAAAAAGTGGTATCAGAACCACTTTCATGTTGAATCATTAAAGATATAAATTTTCGTCAATTTTCATGTAATCGCTTTAAAGATATGATGTAAATTGTCTTCCCATAAACATGAATGTAATTATCTATTTTTAAAGATAATATTTCTGGACAATGATTTATAGTTTCAAGAGTTTAAAAATGCATGAAAGATTGATTTGCCACACTCTAGATCTGCCACTACCGTACTATCAAGAGGATTAGCTGCCAAAGGTATCTATCCCGCAGTAGATCCTTTAGATTCAACGTCAACTATGCTCCATATACGTTTTTCAATTTTAATGAAGATAGTGGTATTTTTTTTATTCATCATCAATTCTGATCTATACTGCCTTGTCGCCTTGGTAATATTCAAAAGTTCATCCCATCTACTGATGGTAACCATATGGTATGAAACAGTAGCAGAAAACGGAGTGCTTCATAACGCTAATAAAATTTAAGTTTGTATTTTGACCAAAAGTTGCATCAGTTCATGACTTTGTACGTTGGCTGGGCAACGTGCATTGTATTATAGGGGTTGCGGGTTCTAAACCCTGCGGCAACCACTTTTTTTTTTCTCATTTTTATTATTTTTTTTAACTAGTTTCTGCCCTATCTATAGTGACGGTTTTGAAACTGTCGCTAAAGGTTTATGCTGCACATTGGTTTTTTAGCGACGAATTGGAATTTGTTGCGATAGTTTTTTTAGTGCAGAAATTTTCTTTATGCGTGGTCTTTAGCGACAGTTATGAACCGTCACAAATTTTTTATTAAATTTTTAGCAACGAAATTGAAACTGTTGCGACAGAAAACAGATATGTTTTGCACATATTTTTGGCAGCAGTTGCGAACCGCCACAATTTTTTCATTAAATTTTATTTGTACACATAGTGATAGTTTTGAACCGCTGCAATAGATTTTGAGTAATAATATCACTAATGGCAACGTTCTGACCGCCACTAAAGTGTTCCCATAATTTTTATTTTTTATTTATATATTAATTTTTAAAGGGGAACAAAATAAGTTCAAATTTGGGTGTCTTTATGATTTAATGTCTGATATTTTAAATTATTTAATTAAGGAATCATGTTGCCAAAGTAACCTCTCATGTGTAGATTAATTGATTTGGAATATCAAGACAATAGTATGTTTGTAAGTTATGCGGATAATGATCGCCCCAAAGGAAGATTACTATTTGGCCAAATTTCAAATATACAAGTGGTAATAAATATGTAATAATTATAAGGTTTTCCATGTGAACAATAAGTCGATCCAAATAAAGTGTTATTGTTTGGCAGGATTAATAATTAATATTTGATTACTACACCGAGTGTATCATTTACGAGTTAATATTTCTATCCAAAGACTGAATGTTAATGTTGTGCTAGATACCTTGTGATGGGCCCCACCTTTATTTGAATTTATTGATTAAAGTTTATCGTGAGATTATGTTGTGTTTTGTTAGTTCTTTGTTCAATTAATTTTCTGCTTTTATAATATTGCAATGTAAAGTACATTAATGTATTCACTTTAAAGGCACAAACTTCAAGAATTAGGAAGCAAGGGAGCATTGTGACATCATGGATCTAGACTTTGCACTTTGGAATGAACCTATTGATCTTATGGAATAAGGTTCCTCTAAGGATAAATAGGACTTTGGAAATAGGAATGTTGCTATTGCATGAGTCTCATGATCAACAGGTTGCAATTCTAGAAATACTCAAGATTATTATGTCTTAAGAGACTAATGCCAAGTTGTTCCATAAGGAAATTAAACGGCATTTTGCCATTAAGGAAAAAGATGAAACTAACATTATATTATTATGTGTTGTTTTAATAAGGTATACGAACAACGAGATATAAAGGAGTACTACATGTAGATATCTATTCTTGCTTCAAAATTAAAAGGACTAAAGTAGATTTAGCTAAATGTTTTATTGAGCATTTGGTTATGACATGCTTGAACACAATTCAGATAAATTTAGTTACATTTTTCAATGGACAAATGTTTCATTAGAACTCATTTGATACTGTGTACAAGAAAGTTAGAACTCATTTGATACTGTGTACAAGAAAGGATTGAAGTAAGACAAGACTAATAGTGCTAACTTGGCATATGCCTCTAAAGGCCAAAGGGAACAATGATGATGAAGTTACAATAAACTCCCAAAGATAATGAATTATTTGTTTGTTTCTCTTGCAAAAGTAATTACTGTATGAAGTAGGTGATATTAAGATTCATACTTAGTGTTCAAAGAAGGTTACATCTTTCATTTTGGTTTGTTTATAAGTTAATTTAATTTTTTTGTGTCCACACACACATGGTGAGTAGATTGGGTTTTTACTACTCACATAAGCATGTCTATGCATGGTTGCTTAAATTGTTCATTACCACCTGATGTTGAAAGATGCATTTTTAAGGGAAATAACAAATAAGTTAAGGTAGATACAATATCAACTTTTAGGCTATTGAAAAAGTGTAATGATTATTTGGAATTGAAGGAGACATGTATTGTATTGTCATTTAGACAATTTTTTTCTTTAATGAACTAATTTGGTTATGTTGTTCATTTGGAAATAATAAGGCTGATCCAAGTCAATGTCAAGATTTAAATTTATCAATACATGTTCTTTAAATTTGCATAATAAACTATTTTTTAATTGTTTGATATTGTTGCCCTGTTTATTGTAATCTTGCATTTAAGTTAATGTGACACAAAATGCAAATTGGCGTAATCCTATTATGAATGACGTTCATTGAGAAACGTAAATTAAGTCCAAACCAAAGTAGTAGCAAAGACCCTTATAATAATCATGGGCATATAAAAGGCTATCGTGAAATATTTTCACAATTGTGGTTGTCCAGTTAAGGTAGAAGGTCTTTTAGGCCAAATGAAAAGAAACAGTAAATTACTACTTTATTGGATATTCTGATTATAGTTAAGAGTTAATATTTTATGACCCCACTATTAGGTGCTTTGAGACAGGAAATTCTTGAATTTTTTAGGATGTTGAGTTTGAAGGGGGAGATAAGGTTATAAATATTGTTTTTGAAGAGGAATTTATTTAGTTTCTCTTCCTACGGTTGATATTGGCAAGCATATTATTTTTAATTTTAACATTGTTTAAATAACAAATCCAGAATAGGGCTATATTGACTAACTCCTCATTCAAAATTAATAGATTGATCATTGAGGTCAAACTCAACAACCTTGAAAACCTTGAGTAATGCTATTATAGAAAGTTATGAGTGAGAGAAGAAATGCACTTATCAATGACTAAGTTGTATTTTTTCAAGAACATGAGGTTGGCATTAAGGTGATGGAGGATGATATGCTCAACTTCCTTTGAGTCATGCAAAGTTTTAACTCTCACAAATGGACCAATGCAATGAATGGATTGAAGAGGTTAAGACCATGAAAGACTATGACATTTGCGATCTTGTCCCTTTACCTAAAGGTTTGAAACCCATTAACAATAAATGGATATTTAATACTTAAAGGGGATCAAAGGGTAATATGAAAAGATATAAGGTAGTCTTGCTTGAAAAGGTTTTACTCATAAAGAAAATATTTATTTGCAAAGAGAATTTTCATCATATTTTTTTCCTAAAAGACTCTTTTAGTATTTTAATAGCATTTATGACTCATTATGATTTTAAGCTTCATTAAATGAATATAAAGACTTTATTTCTCGATGGTAACATTGATGAAACAAAGTGTATTTGGTGCAATCATAAATCTTTGTGAAAGGATGTGCAAAGATATGTCTTGCAAATTAAAGAAATTCAACTAAGAGCTTAAGTAAGCTTTCTGTCAATGGTATCATATATTTCATCATGTTATTATCTCATTTGGTTTTGAGATGATTTCAGTTGTTGATTTTGTGTACCATAATTTAGTGGAAGTAAATAAATTTTCTTAGCTTTATATGTTAAAGATTGCAAACCAGGAAAGAATCTTGTTGCTAAAGGAGACAAGTTTAGTGTCAACTCGTGCCTAGAGATAGAGTTTTAAAGTTTAAGAATTGCAGAAGAGTCCTTATGCATTGGCTTAGGGAGTTTAATGTATACATAACTTATATGCATCAGGATATTGCATACTTAAGTATAATGCAGGTATTTAGGTAATTAAGGAAAAATCATTAGAAAGCAGCCAAACAAATTATCAAGTACTTAAGGAGAACAAAGAATTATATGCTCACATGCAATACAATGATTCAGTAAGAGATTATCAGGTATTATTTTTATTATTATTATTATTATTATTAGTGCATGCATGTCAGTGTAGTGCCATGCTATATTTATTTGTTAGGTGGATGAACTATTTCGCTAAAGTTCTTAATAGACACTAATAGCTTCTTCCCATATAGTAATGGTGTATTTTGAGGCATTTAGTAGTAAATAAATGGATATGGCTATGAAATTTTGTCACTTGGCTACGAATTTTGGATAAAGTGAAAGACCATTAAAGTTAACAAAATGTTAGTAGTGCTATATCTTACTGAAGGGAATAATTTAGAGTAGTCAAGAGTCTATAGAGCACATTGGCATAAGCTCCATGGTTGCAGATCTGCTCACTAAAGGTTTATCATCTCAGGTCTTTCTTGATAACATTGCTCATATATATATGAGTATTGTAACAATTGATGATATGTTGGTTCAGTGAGAGTTTGTATTTGGGTGCTTTTCTAGTATAGACATGTTTGTGGATATATTTTTTGTAGAAAATGTTTAGGGTTCAGCTTCACTCTAAATTTATTCATTTGGATCTCACTAAAGCATAAAGTAGGACCAGTTGGAAATAGACATTTAGATCCATGTAATTTCAATGCTACATATCCATATTTGATCTATGTCGTTGGTTATATTAATATACTTGACCATTGATGGGTCTAGTTACGATGTAAATGTAATGAAGATCGCTTTGATCCTATGTTGATATGATTGATAGAGAAGATTGTTAGAGATGACCTTTTGGTATAGATAGCTATTTTTGAGCGCTCATAAGATTATTTTATAATGCATGATTATATACCGATATATGTGGCTCAAGTGGGAGATTGTTAGATATTTATCTAACATGTGAGCCTACTTATATCATTAATCATGTATTATGTGCTATCATTAAGATTTAGCCCTATTAAAGTGATCTTTTAAGGCTTAATGTATTGGGATTCAGGACATCTCATTTGGTATGGATTTAATAATGTGTAGATACCCAAGTCTTATTTCTATATTGTTGATGGGCCGAAATAGAAATAAGAAAGTTCAATAGTCGTAACCCTTTGCGAAAGGCTATGAAATTATTATATATAGGTTATGGTCCCTAAGTCATTTGCATCTAATTCCCTTCTCTAACATTCCATCATTAGAAAGGATCAAGAGCAACTATGCATGATGACTTAGAAGACCAACCAACCTTCATCTTCTTCCATGGACATGGATTTGGATACAAGATCAATGACAAGTTCACATGTTCATCACATTCTCCATAGATATAAACAGGTACGTTCCCGCTTCATTCCTTCTTGATGATTTGACATGAATGTATTCTGGTTAGATAATATATTTTATCTCTTTAATATATGCCATCAATTTTCCAACACAAAGTAGTTCACGAATTTTCAAATTACTCTCCGAGGTAGCAAAACGTGAATCACATACATTCGTTCTTGCCATTAGTAGTTCACAAAGTTAGTGACTAATTTGATCGATGACCCACAATCTCGATAACTAATTTGACCGATACTTAACAGTTCTTGTTTTCACAAAGTCAGAGACTAATTTGATCGATGACCCACAATCTCGAGAACTAATTTGACCGATACTTAACAACTCTTGTTTTTTTTTCCGCCAGTCATTAATGTTAGGGACTAATGTAATTGAGTTTTCCTATCTCAGGGACCAATTTGAAATTTCGAAAATCTCAATAACTAAATTGATTGATGCTTACAAAGTCACGAATTGATCGATGCTTACAAAGTCCCTTTGGCAAACCCTTCATAAAAAGTTGGGCATTTGTTGTGTACTTTGATACTTGATTGATCTTTGTTAATAATATTCTCTCTTTGTTTGCTGTTAAAAAAAATGTTATATTACTCAATAGTTACCCCTTTTTGTTTTTCAAGGACGTAACCTGATATTGGTGCCAAGCTATGGTGAGGATTGGACTTCTCCGACATTGGTATACTACTCAAACCCCAAGACGAGAGAAGAGCATTGACTAACTTTGGTTGTAATAGTATAAGTAGTGTTGAGATATTCTAAACATCTTCAAAATTTAGAATGTCTCATCAAATTAGGATTCGTATGAGAAGTCAATATATGTTTGTTTGGATTCTCTCATACTAGAAACACCTCGTGCCACGCACGGGGCAAATAAGATAACCAACCAAATTAAATATGAAATTATCGGTGATGCACATATTAATTGTTAATTAATTAATATAGAATAATATAAATACATATCACAATGTAAATTTTAAATGGTTGATTTATCTTATTATTCCATAACTTGTATGATATATAATGGACACAATCTTATCTCTTTTCTCTTTTGAAAACATGTTAATATAAACAATTATGATAATGATATTATTAATACAAATAAATTTTTTTCGATAATTTCATTAATTATTTTAACTTTAATTTATGATAAAAATTAATAATTTTTTTATCATATTTATAGGATCGAGAAAGTATTATTTATGATTTATGATAGTATTAATATAAATAATTTAAATAAAAGTAAATACTATTATTGTAACATCCTTATTTTATATACAAAATAATTAGTAAAAGTCTATATTTAAAATAGTGTATTTAAAAATTTCCTTTCACAAATCAAGCTTTGCAAATTAATATTGGGTATCCATTTACAATATAGATAGCATAACTATCGTTCCTTCTTTCCAGTCATCCACTGCGCCACTCTGATCCATAAGCTCCTTAGCAAACACCTAAAATGTTAACCACATAAGGGTGAGACCATTTCACAACACAGTGGATTATAAGATAGTAAAAAGGCACATAATAAAAGACTCAAGCATCATAAGCAAACCAAGCTAGGAGTAACGAAATGCTTCCCGTTCCCTTTTCCAAAAACCCTTTTCATTTATATTCTTAGTTTTCTGATTTATTTCTACATTCTCTTTTCTTTTCTTTTTCTTCTTTTCTTCCATTAAATTCACATTTCTCTTTCATTTTATCCCTGGTCACGACCTACTGCGTTCGCACTAACGTGCAGGTTACGACTTACTGCGCCCGTGTATGTTTCATTTTCATCCTTTCCCCTGGTCACGACCTACTGCGTCCGCACTAATGTGCGTTCATGGTTTATAACAACATCACCTCTTAATCATATTTAAAGTACACTTTTCCAATTGACCACAACAATAAACACTCATAGTGCAATTGTCTCAAGTTACACATATATTCACAATTTTGCCAATCACACCTATTTTATCCAATTATCACAATTAAGCGTGTAATCCACATATCACAATGTAATCTTATACTTCAATTAGCACAAATCAAGCGTGTTATTATCCTTAATTTAAAAATTACATCGCCAATAACCAAAACAAATCATAGATTCCTATAAATTTTTTTCAACTAATACTCGTACTACTCGATGGCGCTAGAATCATTTTTTTTGGTATTTTCAATAAACACATTCATCCTTAACTAAGAAATTATAATACTCTTATCATTCGAACATTCATGTAATTTACTCATGTTTCATTAATCATCCCATCACCTATTAGCCTTACTATAATTTTATCACAAAGTGTACCTAACAATATCCCAAAAAGCAACAGATATCACAAGTCAATCGACATACTCAGGTATGTCTCAGAGTGCTGTAAAATAAGTCATCTCCCTAAGGTTCTTCACTTTCTACTTTAATATTCATAAAAAAAAAGAGAATTTAACATAACCCATTTAATTAATATAAAATTAACCATTAATATACTAATCACCCCTAAATCAATTTTAATTCAACACCATTTTGCTACCCACAACCCGGTCTAAGTATTAAACTTAAATCCTATTATACACTCTAACTATCCCTAGCCCAAAGTGTGGAAAGGAGACTCCCCTTACCTCAACCGACGAATCAGAAGAGAGAACCTTGACCCGAGGCTCCAAACTCCGCACCGATTAACGCCGAAGCTCGTCGACGAGATTGGGCGGTGGTCCTAGAAGCCCTTTTAGCGACCGAGAGCAAGACCGAGTCGGTTTCGGTCGGTGTCGGTGAATGTCGGTATGTCGGTGGCTCGGTTCCTTCTACCTCGGTGATGCCGAAGCCGCCGAGAGGAGAGAGAAACGAGGGATTGCTATGCTCCTTGGTTGCTTGAACTCCATGGAACCAAAAAGGGAAAAGGAAGGAGCTTGGTGCCTTGATATGGTTGAGAGCTTGGCTTTAATGGTAGATTTAAAAGAATAGGAATAGTGATCCAAGAAGAAGAAGGGTGCGCCGAAGATGGGAAGAGAAAGGGAAGGTTTCACGCCATTTTCATGACTTGGGAACAATAGTTATGATGATGGTGTATGCTTGATGATTTAAGGAAAAGAGGACATGATGATGGTGCTTGCTAGCTTGGGTGAGAGAGACACGGTGGAGCAAGGGAAGAAGCAAAGGAGATGGTGTTTTGGTGATCCATGGAAGGTCTAAGGCATGAGGAAGAGTATATGAAAGAGGAGGGAAATTGGCTTCTTAAGAAAGCCAAGGGTTGGTGGCTCCTAAGGTGCCACGCACCATTTAGCGGATCAGGTAGCAGCCCCGCGCGCCTAGGCGCGGGTCATGGCGCTCCTGGGCGCCAATTTGTCTGAGTTGCGCACCACTTGAGGGGCTGGCGCACCTGGGCGTGCCCCGGTGTGCCTGGGCGTGCCCTGGGAGGTCCTGACTTCAAATCGCCATAACGTTTTCGATAACCGTTGGATCTTGCTCAAATTTTGAGACAAGCTTCCTAAAATCCTAAACTTCGCATCCAACGGTGGAAATTCGGTTTAGAGCTATGGATATTTTATTCCTAATTTTCTTGCACCGGATGGTTTCTAACACTTAAAACTTTGATTTAACTCCCGATTTCGCTTCTATAATTCTACTTCTTGCTACCGATGCACCCTACGCAACCCCTAGTACTTAAAATTACTAGTCGCCTTGCTCCCAAAATTCTTTAGGCAATTAATCTACCTATTCTCTACACTATAAAACTATTAATTCATTAATTAGGCTTGGAATTAAATTAGGGATGTTACAATTCTCCCCCACTTATTGGAATTTCGTCCCCGAAATTCCGTTCAACATCCTTAACTGGAGAACCATCCCGGAGAAAGGTTTCTATGCTATGAGGCCTACTTCACTTTGATTCTTCTCCCCCACTTAGAATCGGCATACCGTTCCGCATGAGTACGCCTCTAAGCTCTTGTACTCATTGAGGAGTACCGACTATGGTTTAATTTAGTCCGCCTCAAAGCGAAGATCCTATCGGGTTGTCTAAGATCAGCTGGGTTTCCCTTCGAAATTATGCATCGAAGGTTGGAAAGGGTAATAATGCGCTCTAAACAATATTACCCCCAAGGGTTGATTATAATCTAGCTCCAAAATCTAACACTTATCCTATTCCTAGGCCCTTAACAACCGCATTCATCAATCAAACAAATATAAAGCACATAGATGTCATTTAGATATAAATACACAACATTCTACATCAGCATACATTTCAAACACAACCAGACTTCACCCTACTTCCTTCTAAACTATTCTTTATCTACCTTGCCTAACTTAGGGCTAATACCTACCTCTACACACAAACACATAACGATCACCACATATATGAAAATCATTTCAAAAAGGGTTTCAGGGGAAAAGAAAAGGGCTTGTATGATTTGCAATCATAAATACATTTTCATAAATACAATTCCCCTAGTGTTATGAAAATTGTGCATGTCACCATAAGAAGCTACCTCCATCTAGTTTCACAAGAATCTAGATGAGGAAGTGTAATCTTGTTCCAATTCGTCAGACTTAGAGAAAAAAGGGATATGCTGTTACTTTAAACCAATTTAGTTTAGTAAGTTTTCAAAATTTAGAACAATTACATTCCCCTTTTCTCCAAGTTTGAAAATTTAATTTCATTCCAAATTGACTGGGGTTTGTATATAGAGAATTCCTATTTAATCGACGAGTGACTTGGTTAATTCACTGATCGGTTACTTAGAAATCCTTTCATCCTTTATTACTTCCTTAAAAATTTGTCGTGTAACCGCATAATCCATTTGGAATGTTTGTGGTTCGGTGCAATCTTTTGAAATTTATTTTGAACTTTCACATACGCAAGCAAATAATCGTAATACCATTCACTCACCAATATCAAGCACTTAGTCAATCCGACAACCACAAATATGCCTAAGTAGTAGCCCTATCTATCCTAGGATTTCACCAATACTAACTAGTCCCATGATCCTGACAACTCACTAAGGACTATCTAGGATTCCTACTCCTAGGACAAAGCACCAAAAGTTCATAATTTGAAAGAAAATCCTGAAAGTAATACTTTTAGTCACTGTTGTGATTGAAATGGATTTGGGACTTTTAAATATGGAAATGGTGACTAAAAATCTCTTAGTCCCAGATTATCATTTGATAGCATTTTCGAAAATTTGGATCCATCTCAATCATAACATAAGCTTTCGGTATCTGCACATATGTAGATATATTCATTCAAATATACAAAAATAATCTTGAGTCCGAAAATAGGAGTTCCCTTTATATCGGGAAGCCTTTTGAAATCGAACGGAAATGGCAACACAATTAGTTTTGAAAATGGTTTGGAATCATGTTGCAAAAACGTTTAATAACTTGCGTTGTAAGAATATCTGACACAAAATGCAACAGCCGAATGTAATGACAACCAAGAAATATTAGTGCCATAGTGTAACCATCGAGTGTTTTATGTATACACATGTACATGTAGAACAACACATACATATGTATATCGATACACACAAATACTATTATGGATCTAATCCAAAACTCGTGTAAAGACCTCCCCCGATTGAATTTAAACCCTTGGTTCTAATTGAGTAAAAATTGTGTGGGTTTAATTTCAATCGATAGGACTCCATACTTATCTTTCGTTTAGTATTAAAGTTATCGGAATTAAATTAGTGGTGGAGTCAATTACAAATCTGATATAAAAGTTGTTGTTGTTGTTTCGTGGGTTCTAATCTAAGCGACGTAACTGAATCACTCGTTTAGATTAGAATTAGATAAGGAATTATTTTGATTCTCCTGATTTCCACCTCAAATTTTCGTCCGCTTACTTTAACGCTAAACTATTCCGCGCATAAATATACTTTGAGAACCTTTCGATTGGGTTTGAACCGCTTCCACAAGTTAGGCAAAAGTCCTTTTATATTCGCAAATCAAGTTGGTGCGGTTCAAATTCAATTGGTCAGTACTCAATACTTGTTTCACATTTGGGGTCACAGTTAATTGAATCGAGATTAGTTATGGAACCAACTATTGCTTTACTTTAAATATTATTTTTCACTCTCCTAGATACTAATCTAATCAATGTGGATTTGAGCACTTGGTTAGATTAGCATCGAGATTTTAATCTATTTGATTTTTGTGGCTCCATTTCTAACCCCTGTCCAATTACTTTGATGCCAAACTAGTTGTCAAACACATATATTCAAAACATAAACAATTACACTTAGCAAAGCAAAGAGAAGCATATCATTGGCATTAAGGTTCCATACATAGGAAATCGTTTGCAACTTCACAATAGTACACAAATTTTTGGATTTCGGTGACTTCACCTCCCAATAGATATAATGTCGGATTGGCCATTTTCAACACTACATTTAATCGGTGGTAGTAGCCCTCGCAATTCGATTGAGTTCCTGTACTACATGCTCGAATGCATTGGCATTAACCCGATTTCCCTTGCATAAAACTTTAAATTTCGATTAGTCCCAAAACTCAACATTTACGCTCTCGACTAATCGTGTTCATACCATTTAGGTTTCCTGTTTGCAATTGGGTGAATACTCAGAATATCCAATTCCTTGAATCACTAAGGGATCCTGCTTAGTTTCCAAAGAATTTGATTCTCTTTTCGCTTTCATAAAAATCTCTTAGTTTAACACTTGTTGTTATTTCCCATTGCAAACATAAACTTACGCGAGTATCACTTTAACATCAAAATTTCCACTTGTATAAGTCTCACCTTTAGAGGAGAAGCTTGAGATGAGAGTGTTCGCAGCGAGATAGGAACCACTTTCCCTCAGGTCGGAAGTAAGAAACTGTTGTGATACCATAAATGTAACACCCTTATTTTATATACAAAATAATTAGTAAAAGTCTATATTTAAAATAGTGTATTTAAAAATTTCCTTTCACAAATCAAGTTTTGCAAATTAATATTGGGTATCCATTTACAATATAGATAGCATAACTATCGTTCCTTCTTTCCAGTCATCCACTGCGCCACTCTGATCCATAAGCTCCTTAGCAAACACCTAAAATGTTAACCACATAAGGGTGAGACCATTTCACAACACAGTGGATTATAAGATAGTAAAAAGGCACATAATAAAAGACTCAAGCATCATAATCAAACCAAGCCAGGAGTAACGAAATGCTTCCCGCTCCCTTTTCCAAAAACCCTTTTCATTATATTCTTAGTTTTCTGATTTATTTCTACATTCTCTTTTCTTTTCTTTTTCTTCTTTTCTTCCATTAAATTCACATTTCTCTTTCATTTTATCCCTGGTCACTACCTACTGCGTCCGCACTAACGTGCAGGTTACGACTTACTGCGCCCGGGTATGTTTCATTTTCATCCTTTCCCCTGGCCACGACCTACTGCGTCCGCACTAATGTGCTGGTCACGACTTACTGCGTCCGGGTATGTTTCATTTTCATCCTTTCCCCTGGTCACGACCTACTGCGTCCGCACTAACATGCTGGTCACGACTTACTACGTCCGAGTATGTTTCATTTTCATCCTTTCCCCTGGTCATGACCTACTTACTGCGTCCGGGTATGTTTCATTTTCATCCTTTCCCCTGGTCACGACCTACTGCGTCCGCACTAACGTGCTGGTCACGACTTACTGCGTCCGGGTATGTTTCATTTTCATCCTTTCCCCTGGTCACGACCTACTGCGTCCGCACTAACGTGCTGGTTACGACTTACTGCGTCCGGGTATGTTTCATGTTCATGGTTTATAACAACATCACCTCTTAATCATATTTAAAGTACATTTTTTCAATTGACCACAACAATAAACACTCATAGTGAAATTGTGTCAGGTTACACATATATTCACAATTTTGCCAATCACACCTATTTTATCCAATTATCACAATTAAGCGTGTAATCCACATATCACAATTTAATCTTATACTTCAATTAGCACAAATCAAGCGTGTTATTATTATCATCACTATTGCCCTTAATTTACAAATTACATCGCCAATAACCAAAACAAATCATAGATTCCTATAAGTTTTTTTCCAACTAATACTCGTACTATTCGTTAGCGCTAGAATCATTTTTTTGGTATTTTCAATAAACACATTCATCCTTAACTAAGAAATTATAATACTCTTATCATTCGAACATTCATGTAATTTACTCATGTTTCATTAATCATTCCATCACCTATTAGCCTTACTATAATTTTATCACAAAGTGTACCTAACAATATCCCAAAAAGCAACAGATATCACAAGTCAATCGACATACTCAGGTATGTCTCAGAGTGCTGTAAAATAAGTCATCTCCCTAAGGTTCTTCACTTCCTACTTTAATATTCATAAAAAAAAGAGAATTTAACATAACCCATTTAATTAATATAAAATTAACCATTAACATACTAATCACCCCTAAATCAATTTTAATTCAACACCATTTTGCTACCCACAACCCGGTCTAAGTATTAAACTTAAATCCTATTATACACCCTAACTATCCCTAGCCCAAAGTGTGGAAAGGAGACTCCCCTTACCTCAACCGACGAATCAGAAGAGAGAACCTTGACCCGAGGCTCCAAACTCTGCACCGATTAACGCCGAAGCTCGCCGACGAGATGGGGCGGTGGTCCTAGAAGCCCTTTCAGCGACCGAGAGCAAGACCGAGTCGGTTTCGGTCGGTGCCGGTGAATGTCGGTATGTCGGTGGCTCGGTTCCTTCTACCTCGGTGATGCCGAAGCCGCCGAGAGGAGAGAGAAAGGAGGGCTTGCTATGCTCCTTGGTTGCTTGAACTCCATGGAACCAAAAAGGGAAAAGGAAAGAGCTTGGTGCCTTGATATGGTTGAGAGCTTGGCTTTAATGGTAGATTTAAAAGAATAGGAATAGTGATCCAAGAAGAAGAAGGGTGCGCCGAAGATGGGAAGAGAAAGGGAAGGTTTCACGCCATTTTCATGACTTGGGAACAATAGCTATGGTGATGGTGTATGCTTGATGATTTAAGGAAAAGAGGACATGATGATGGTGCTTGCTAGCTTGGGTGAGAGAGATACACGGTGGAGCAAGGGAAGAAGCAAAGGAGATGGTGTTTTGGTGCTCCATGGAAGGTCTAAGGCATGAGGAAGAGTATATGAAAGAGGAGGGAAATTGGCTTCTTAAGAAAGCCAAGGGTTGGTGGCTCCTAAGGTGCCACGCACCATTTAGCGGATCAGGTAGCAGCCCCGCGCGCCTAGGCGCGGGTCATGGCGCTCCTGGGCGCCAATTTGTCTGAGTTGCGCACCACTTGAGGGGCTGGTGCGCCTGGGCGTGCCCCGGTGCGCCTGGACGTGCCCTGGGAGGTCCTGACTTCAAATCGCCATAACTTTTTCGATAACGGTTGGATCTTGCTCAAATTTTGAGACAAGCTTTCTAAAATCCTAAAATTCACATCCAACGGTGGAAATTGGGTTTAGAGCTATGGATTTTTTTATTCCTAATTTTCTTGCACCGAATGGTTTCTAACACTTAAAACCTTGATTTGACTCCCGATTTCGCTTCTATAATTCTACTTCTTGCTACCGATGCACCCTACGCAACCCCTAGTACTTAAAATTACTAGTCGCCTTGCTCCCAAAATTCTTTAGGCAATTAATCTACCTATTCTCTACAATATAAAACTATTAATTCATTAATTAGGCTTGGAATTAAATTAGGGATGTTACAATTATTATCAATATAAATATAAAAAATTTGTATGCATTTGGTGTTGTGAATTATGTTAATTCAGTGTGCTCTGCTTAACTTATATCCTCTGTGATCCTAAATGGAATGTAACGATACTGCGAGATTTGTTGCTAAATATAAAACATTTTTCTATTTTTTTTTCCAAAAATACCATTGCATCGGAATAAGAGTATACCAATTAAATAATTTAAAGAGTATACCAATTAAATAAGAGAAACAATTATTTCAAATTGCATTTTAAAAACAGTAAACTTAATATTAATTCTTTATGCATCATTGGTAGATGAAATATAAAATGTGAAAATAGTATTTATCAATTTATCAATTTCTTTCTAAATTTCAAGCTATTGCTGAAATATGAAATGTATGGCATGTCAGTTAGTAAACATATTGAATTGGAAATAGTAGTATTTATAACCTTAAATTGATGCATCTTCCAAATTTTAAGAAAAGACACATATGTGTTACTTAATTATAGCCAAAGGTACGTATTTATAGTCAAAGCTCATAATCCATGAAGTTGTTACTCCATAGTAACAATAACCGAATAAATTGCAAGCCTCCTATTGTTCTATGTCATTCTTTCTTTCTTCAATTGCATATGTGATAGAAATAACTTATGAAAAATTAGAAACTGACGTAATTATTGGTTCATTTGGTTGCATTGAGAATTAAACCAAAATTAAATAAGATAACAATTTTCTAAGGATGAACTGATGTAACTATTGGTTCATTTGGTTGCATTGAGAATTAAACCAAAATTAAATAAGATAACAATTTTCTAAGGATGTTTTAGGAAAGTAATATGGATAGTGAAATCAAATTTAAGAAAATTGAAAAGATATTTTATAAATAGGATCAAAATTTAAACCCCAAAAGGATCTTATAAATAGAATTGGAGAGAGTAACACAGTGTAATAAAAAGAGTTATTTTTTATACACACTTCTTCAACTCTACCGTGTAAAATTTATTAGGGGTCCCATAGGTGTGCTATGTATTGTGCGGGAAATAGCAAATGTAGTGGATCCACAAATTTATACTCACTCCGTCCCACAAGGATAGTAAAAAGAATGACTAAATTTTTTGTCCTTAAACTATAGTTTAAATAATTAATGAAAAGTTTAGAAATTGTAAACTTTGAATTGTGATTGGTTGATTCATGCCAAATGCATTAAATTAGTTGTTTAGTAATTTATTGAAGTGCTAGACAAATCATTAAATGCATGTCTCCTTAATTTTTTGACTTTTTTTTTGTTAAATTTTTTTACTTTTAAACCGAGGAAAATTTTGTTACTCGTACGGAGGGAAATTTTTGACAGAATAAGTAAATGGGAAAATGTTTTTGATAGATAAAATATGATTGTTGGTAGAGTTATAAAAAAAAAGTGAAGGGGGTGGGGCGGATGTTTCCCGCCTGGCATACCCCATTGTCTTTTATATATAGTGTAGACTATAGTTTAAATAATTAATGAAAAATTTAGAAATTGTAAATTTTGAATTGTGATTGGTTGATTTATGCCAAATGCATTAAATTAGTTGTTTAATAATTTATTGAAGTGCTAGACAAATCATTAAATGCATGTCTCCTTAATTTTTTGACTTTTTTTTTTGTTAAATTTTTTGACTTTTGAGCCGAGGAAAATTTTGTTACTCGTACGGAGGGAAATTTTTGGCAGAATAAGTAAATGGGAAAATGTTTTTGATAGATAAAATATGATTGTTGGTAGAGTTAAAAAAAAAGTGAAGGGGGTGGGGCGGGATGTTTCCCGCCTGGCATACCCCATTGTCTTTTATATATAGTGTAGACAACAATTTTAATCAAGTTACTTGTGTGTTCCAAACTTGTCACAAGTTAAGGATATTTGCCCTGCGAAAGGATCCTAGAAGACCTATTATGATTTTTGGAAGAACACTGACGAGATGATCAACCTCAGATCATCCCTAATTGAGAACCTCAAGCTCGGAAGACCATTGAAGAGCTCAAATAAAATCTTGACAACGAATAAGGCCATGAGACTTATTCGCAGAACTCAATCTTCATACAATTAGAACACTTTATAAGGGATTAGAACCAGATTATCCCTAGATAATCAAGAATAATACAAGATCATTGTTTTCGTCTCTAAGAAATAAGATCGCACGAAAATCCCCCTCAAATATTATAGATTCTTCAAGAGAATACCTCAGACTAGAAAACCTCTCTGGTCCTATAAATACCAGTCTCATGCAAGGGGCTGAGGCAATCAAGTATTCCCTCAATACACAGAGATATACCCCACACACAGTTCAAATCCTCTACCCTATGCGCATCGTATAGCCATAGAGATACAATGTTCTATCCTTGGCAGAGAATGCTCCTATAATCATTATCGAAGAGAGGGAAATGTATTGGAAATGAAAAAGAGAATATAATAATTAGGGGTGTGTTTGGAAAAATAACATTAATTATGTATTGGGTTTATAAAGCAACATGACGTATGAAATATAGTACAAATGCTAAAACAACATTATATATGAAACGGGGAGTGTTCAATTTCCGTTGCTAAATTTTACGTATTTGTTTTACCCCACGTTTTACGACGAGTTATTAATTGATTTGGACGTGGCAATATCCATTCTGTTTGACATTTTGTTGGTTGGATTCTAACTGTTTGAATAATTGAGTTGACATCAACACCATGGTCCTGCACCATTATTCAATGGTTAGAAATTAAAATGACACTGAAATGAAGTTGGGGAAAGAATAAACGACATAGTATAAAGAAACTATGGAAGGAGCAATGGCTCTTTCAATTCACTTCAATTCGCTGTTTTAGAAATTGTTATTTAATTATTAGAATTTAATTTTAAGTAGTTGTTAATGCGTGTTCCTTCCCATTACACAAAGAAGGAAGGTCTATGTGAGGATGTGTTTATCTTAGGAAGGCAAATGCTAATTAATAATACAAACCCTAACAATAGAATAAAATTATAGGGGTTTGTTAACATGATTAATGTTGTTTTTGTGAAAGATCATATTAGCAGAGAGTAGTTATATATTTGGACAATAACCCAAAATTTATTTTCTTTACACAATTTTATTTGTAGGACATTTTGGTCAATTTAAAAAAAAATTTCTTTCCTCCCTCCTCTCATTTGACCCCACCCTTTCGCCCTTAATTAATTTTCTCTCTCCTCCCCTCCATCTTCTCCACTTCCCTCTTTCACTCTCTTATGTCTCTCTACCATTTTCTTTATTTTTTTTGTGCTCCATCATTCATCAACCAGAGGTGTGTAAATGGATTTTAACATCTAAAATAAGAGTTAGTATTCGTTGACACGTGCCAGATGTAAAACTTAGTCACTTAAACCTTCACATAACTTTTTATATATTATGAAATTTGTCAATTCAACCGTTGAATTATATGTTATTATCAAGTAGATCGAGTCTACAAAATTTCAGAGAATATAAAAATTATTTGATACTTCATCCGACTATTCTATTTTAACAGATAATACGCTATTTAAAATATAAGTAAATATGCATTACTAGATTACATACCTATGAATCTCCTGGTGTCAACGGATCCTAACTCCTAAAATAAAACTGATTTTTTTTTACAAGTGTGCCATAATGTAAGCAGGGAATTATAAGGAGAAAACTCAGGTGCAGTTCCTTACATACCGGTGGTATTGTTCTTCTATCACAAATTGACATATGGATTATTTTTACCACGTCAACATTCACTTGTGCTTAATGCCATTAATCATTGTTAAGTGTTTTTTGTTTGTATTTTTATTTTTTCCTTCACCGTGTTTCATGTTATGGTGCTATATTATATTTACAGGGTGAAAATTTCTACTGCACTTCATGGGAGAGAATTCATATTTGTTTTGACATTCCCCGCACCTTGTCTCAAGAAAAAAAAAGAGACATGTAATCGCTAGCCATTCATTGAATATTGCACCAAGGAGGAAAGAATCAGAGATAGAGAATGAAAGTGAGAAAAATAAAGAAAAAAATAGAAAAAATTTACTTTTAATTTATTTATTTTTAAAATAAAAGCGAAGTTACTAATATAACCTTAATAATAAACTTGTAACAATAAAACTTAAAAGAGTATTTTTTTTTTGGTCTAAATATTTAGGTACACTTTGTTAATATGGTATCCTTCACAAAAACAACTTTACTCATGTTAGCAAACCCCAAATTATATATATATATATATATATATATATATATATAAAGAGATTAAAAGATGTGCACTGACAGTATAAAGTTTTTTATACCATCATTTCACCATCCACCATTCATTTATATTACTTTTATTTAAAAGTCAATGACCATAAACACATGAATGGTAAATGATGCACTCATGGTGTAAAAAACATTCATACTGTCATTGCACCATCTATTTACTATTTTAAAAAGGATTTAATTGTTAATGTTAATTTTTTATTTTAATTTCTTAGGATTAATAGTCTGCAATGTGATTGAGAACTTGTTTGCAAAACAATGTTATATTGGCGAACTGAGTTTTGCGAACCGTTACAGTTGAAAACGTTTTTGCTGACATATGCACCAAATACACAAGACCAGGAAATATCAAAAGTAAATTTATATCGAAAAACTAAATAATTAATTAAATATAATAATATTTTTTTAGTGAAGTACGATTTTGGTCTCTCATTTTTTATGAGACATTTTAGTCTCTCAAAATGTGAAAATTCACTTTTAGTCCCTAAAGATTTTTTATGGGACACTTAAGTTCCTCAAGAGTTTTTTATGAGATATTTAAGTGCGCAATTGAGGCAGTTGGCGGAGAGGACGAAGGGACTTAAGTGTCCCATAAAAAATCTTCAGCGATTAAAACTGAATTTTCACATTTTGAGGAAGCAAAGTGTCGCATTTATAAAACATTAAGGACCAAAGTGATACTTCGCTCATTTTTTCTTCAAAACTTTTTTTTTTAATATTTGTTTAATTTATCCCATATATATATCAGTGTGTGTGTGGGGTGCATATGTGACAAAAACGTAGTTAAAATTACTTTTGGTAGAAGGGAATTATTTGGGCTATGTTATTCAAAATGACTTTCAGATGTATACCAAACACTCTTTTAAGTTATTTTATTATTGATGCATTCATTTGTTAACAAGAATAGGAATAACATAATCTTAAATAAATTAGGAAAATTTTATTAAAAGAACCCTCGGTAAAATTACCATTAGTAGTTTAGTAATAAGGCCAAACTAGTAAATCTGTCCTATAAGTTATTTTTGAAATTCAATTTCATCCTATTTTTTATAAAAAATTTGGTCCTAAAAACTTTTTGTTTCCCCGGCAAAGGTTAAGTTACATATCGTTTTGTTTTGGTGTTCACAAACACCACTATTTTTTACTTGTCATAACAAATATAACAGGTTACATATTATTTATTGTCATATCTTTTAAAGATTTTTTTTTTAAATGGTAGAAAACTTTATTAATTATTTATTTCTATATTTTTTAAAGATCTTATAAACTTTTACTTTTTAATTGTTTTTGACTTACATCATAAATTAAAAAAGTAATGATTTTCTTTATTGATTTTTTTATTCAAAATTTCAAAAACACCATAGTTTAGTTAAATTAGAAATTATGATTTTTTAAAATAAATAATTATAAAAAAACTTATAGCATATAATTAAAAAAATATGATATGAGAACGTTGATTTTTCAGTTGGAACAAATTAACATCATATAACAAGTTATTGTAGACAAAAATATCCTTATGTGTTTTGTAGAAATATGAAAATTAATATTTTTTTAAAAATAAATAATTATAAAAAACATATATATTGCATACATAATTAAAAAATATAATATGAAAAAGGTGGTTTTTCAGTTGGAACAAATTAACATAGTAAAACATATTATTGTAGACAAAAATAGCCTTATGTGTTTTACAGAAATATATGAGTTATAAAATTTTTTGATATTTTAAAAATAAATAATTATAAAAAAAATTAGCATAGATAATTAAAAGATATAATATGAGAAAAGTGATTTTTTAGATGGAACAAATTAACATAGTATAACATGTTATTGTTGACAAAAATACCCTTATGTGTTGTGTAGAAATATGTTAATTATAAAATTTTATGATTTTTTAAAACTAAATAATTAAAATAAAAAAAACATATAGCATAGATAACTATAAAATATAATATTTTTGAATCAAAGATTTTGATGACGGCAAATGAATGACAAATGAACAAGTTCAGCGTGAAGTATGTCTGATCTCGGCCACCAACGGAAACTAAGTGAATCCGATCAGAATAACAATGAAGTCAAATTCCGAAGACGCGCTCGGTGCTCTCGACATTTAGCTTGGAAGGATTAGGGGATCAGACCATAGTAAATAAAGTCGGAGTTAACCATCTTAAGCTCAGACGCACTCGGAAGTGATCAATCCGAGCCATCGCTCAGAGTCTATAAGTTGGCCCGAGGGATCAGCTCAGCAAGGGAAAAATCGATTTTACCTCTCAAAGTTCCCATGCTCAAAAAGATGTCAAGCTAAAACAAGATGCCAAGCTCGAACTGTCGACAAGCTCGGTAACATTGTTCATCATCTTCAACCTGCAACAAGTACAACCCGCATGCACCTCATTAATTACGTATCAGTACTATGTGTGGCTGGCAGTTTTGTCTTCATCTCAACGGCGCCCAACTATCATCAAGCTTCAAATTTCAAAATTAGAAAGGGACAGTTTTGGACTGGTCTGATAAAGCACAGACAAAGCAGAACTTGCAGAAAAATGGCAGAAAATGTTTTGTTTATCCGTTGGAGCATCAAGGCATATTCCAAAATAATCTTTCCTTTCTTTTCTATCTCATACGTTGGTACCCCACTATAAAAGGAGAGTATTAGCTTCTCCAAAGATAGAGAAGACACACGAACACAAAGAGAAAGAAAACGAAGAACAGAGAACAAAAGCCAAAAACTTTCATATTCATTCTCTGTTTTACAAGTGCTCAAACCGCAGAAAAGAGAACCTTGAGAGTGTGAGTGAAAATCTTTCATACTCATAAAACAAGCCTCAAATCAGTTCTCTACATCCTCAAAAGCCTTTCTCAAACACTCAACTGAAAACTCATTTGTTCATTAAACCTTCAGAATCTTATATACTTGAGTTTCGGGTTGGAGCCATCATCTTCACTCAACCATATCTTCAAGTCTTGAGTTTCTCTCAAGCACGGTGAAAATCTTGGAAGGTTTCCAAGTTCATTCAAGAGGTTTTTGGCGATTGAAGTCTTAGGAGGTTCCTGAGCAAAAATTCAAGGAGGTTCTTTGGTGAAAATCCTTGAAGGTTTCAAGGTGTCTTGAAGGTTTCAAGACTGTGAAAGTCCGACGCTGTGCTCGGCATTTTGTATCAGTAGGTAGAAGCCAAGAGTTTGGTACTCTCTTGGTGGGTTAATTGATCCCGTGTAATCTCTATCTATTTGATTTTATTAAAGCTCCTATAAGGTTTTAAGGGGGACTGGACGTAGCTCACCGTGTTGGTGAGTGAACCAGGATAAATCTCGGTGTCTCATTTTCTTTACTGCTTTCATTTACTTTCTGGGGATTTGATCGAACTGTTTTAGCTCTAACTTAACGCTCGGACTGTGCTAGCAATTTTCCGCAGCAAACCTGATCCTTTGAGTGTGCAGCTCGGATAATCAGTGCTCGGTCTAGAAACTGGTTATCAAGAACTACTCGGCTCAAAGTCGGGATTTTTACTCTAATCAACTAGCTTTATTCGACCGATTTTAATTCATCACGAAAAATTGGTATTATTGCTTCCATCTACTATTCACCCCCCTCTAGTAGATTGTTAAGATCGTTCCCTCGGTTTCCATCGCTTTTAACAATTGGTATCAGAGCTCGATCGAAAGATCGAGCTTAACCGCTTTTCGAAAAAGGTCCTAGGAAACCATGGGCTCTAACAATCCGTTCGGAGTTGAAGGCTCTTCAATAAACAGACCACCGCTATTCAATGGTGATGGTTATGCTTATTGGAAAGCTCGAATGAAAATTTTTATAGAAGCAATTGATATTGATGTTTGGGATGCGATTGAAAACGGTCCTCATATTCCGAGAAGGAAAATCGGAGACGATGTTGTAGAAATCCCAAGGACAAGCTGGGATGATGATGATAAAAGAAAAGTTTCTTACGATTTAAAAGCTAAAAACATCATCACCTCGGCCCTGTCCTATGATGAATTTTTCCGAGTATCTCACTGTAAAAATGCTAAACAAATGTGGGATATTCTACAACTGACTCACGAATGGACAAGTGCAGTTAGACGAGCTCGATTAAATACTTTGATGCATGAGTATGAGTTATTTTGTATGCTGCCGAGCGAATCTGTAAATGACATGCAAAAACGATTTACTCATATTATAAACCATCTTATTGCTCTCGGCAAAACCTTTCAAAATGCCGAGGTTATTAACAAAGTTTTGAGATGTCTTAGCAGAGAATGGCAACCGAAGGTTACTGCCATCATGGAATCAAAAGATCTAGATACCATGGACATAGCAACTTTGTTCGGCAAATTGCAGGAGCATGAGATGGAGCTCGGAAGATTAACCATGCATGAAGAATCCGACAAAAAGAAGAAAGGGATCTCACTCAAGGCCTCAGCTAAGTCGACCAAAGTCTCCTCGGACAGCGACACTAGCTCAGACATGAATGACGAAACCCTCGGCCTCGTAGTCAGGAAGTTCGGAAAATTCTTCAAAAACAGAAGGAACTTTAAAAATCTAGGCACGAGCTCAAAAGACAAAGTCAAGTGCCATGAATGTGGTGAATCTGGACATATCAAACCAAATTGTCCCAGGTTGCAGAGAAGAAGCAGTACCGAGAAGAAGAAAGACAAGAACCCTAAATCAAAGAGAGCTTACATCGTCTGGGATGCACCCGAGCAGAATGAATCATCTGTGTCAAGCTCCTCGGATGATGAAGAAATAGCTAATTTGTGCTTAATGGGTAGATGCACTGAGGAAGCCTCAACAAGCTTGAACCTCAGCATCACCAAAGATGAAATCAACCACTTGTGCTTAATGGGAAGTCTTGGATCCTCAACCGAGCATGAAAGCAAGATTCTGTGCTTAAAGGGAAGACATGATGAAAAAGCTTCACCAAGCTCGGCGTTCGGCTCAACTGCACATGAAAATGAGGTATACTCTGATACCGAATCTAATACTGAGTCCGAACTTGATGATTATGAGGAATTATATACTGCTTACACTGAAATGCAATTCGAGTTCAAAAAACTCGCTAAGAGCTATGCTAAGTTGAAAAGAAATATTTTAAATTATAAAGAGCAAGTTCTCGAACTGGAAAAACGCATTGAAATTTTAAAGTGCAGCAATGATTCCTTAGAATCCACTATCACTTCTTTGAAAGATCATAAGTGTGAAGATTGCATTAAGTATGAATAATAAATTAAAAATTTGAAAACCACTTATGCAACTTTCTCACAAAGTGATAGGATGTTGGACCGATTACTTGTTCAACAGAGAAGCAGTTCGAACAAAACTGGTCTCGGCTACAAGAATGCCAAAAAGAAAACTTTTTGTAAAATCGGTTCGTTCTCGAATTTTAAACATGCTAAAAAGCCGACGTGTTCTTACTGTGGCTTGCTCGGACATACACCTAATGAATGCAAGATCCGAAGCTATGGCGTAGCCGACGGCTCTTTTGTTTGGATTGTTAAGGGAGTAAATCCCAACACTAACCGACAGGGACCCAAAACTGTTTGGGTACCCAAAATGAACAAGTAACACTTTTTGTAGGTGTGCTATCGAGCAAGGGAAACACGATGGTATCTGGACAGAGGATGCTCGAAGCACATGACTGGAGATAAGCAGCACTTCATCGAGCTTACTCCAACTGAGAAAGGATACGTCACTTATGGAGACAACAACAAAGGTAAAATCTTGGGTGAAGGTAAAATCGGAAATTCTTCCGACTTGATTATCGAAAATGTTTTATTCGTTCAAGGATTGGAACACAATCTTTTGAGCATAAGCCAACTTTGTGATATCGGTAATCATGTTGTTTTTACCTCCACTCACTGTCTAATTAAAAGTGACAAAGACAATTCAATCAAATTTGTGGGAAAAAGGTCAAACAATACTTATTTGGTAGATTTAAATGAAATTTCCTCTCTGGTCTCTACATGCCGAGAGAATGATACTTGGTTATGGCATCGTCGGACTGCTCACATAAATGTAAATCAATTAAAGAAACTTCAATCCAAAGACCTAGTGATCGGACTGCCAAAGCTAATATTTGATATAGAAGGTGTTTGCACTTCCTGTAAGAAGTGTAAACAGACCAAAAATAAATTTTCATCCAAAAAGATGGTATCCACAACAAGGCCATTAGAAATGCTTCATATGGACCTGTTCGGACCATCTCAAGTAAAAAGCTTTGGGGGTAACTACTATGCCTTAGTGATTGTTGATGACTTCTCTCGATTTACCTGGACTCTATTTTTAACTGCAAAAAGTGAAACTTTTCAAAGTTTTAAAGAGCTAGTCAAACGAATTCAAAACCAAGTTAACCAAAAAGTTGTTGTTATCCGAACAGGCCATGGCGACGAGTTCGAGAATCACAAATTTGATAAGTTTTGTTCTAAGTTTGGCATTGAGCATCAATTTTCAACCCCTCGGACTCCTGATCAAAACGGAGTCGTGGAACGGAAAAACCGAGTACTTGAGGAACTTGCTCGGACTATGCTGAATGAATCTCAAATTCCTCATTATTTCTGGGCGGACGCAGTTAACACTGCTTGTCATGTTTTGAACCGAGTTCTTACTCGACCAATCTTAAAGAAAACGCCCTATTGCTTATACTTTATTAGTAAAAGCCTAACCAAAAATCAGTAAAAAAAGGAAAGTATTTATGTTTCTATATTAATTGGACATATATAGTTTCTCACATTCTCAAAGGTGGATTTGTACCTCATCTTAGTACCCCCCAAAGAATGAATAAAAATAAAAATAATGACAACTAATTACTTTTATCAAACACGTGGTATGCATTAGTTTCAAAGCAACATCACAGAAAGATGAAAGTAGGCAAAAATAAGGGAAACCGAATGACTAAGCTTTTGTTGAAAAAGAATTAAATACTAAAAAGCACATCAAAATTGAACAGTGATTCGAATTCATATCTTTTTCCTTTTGATTTGTTATTCCACTCTCTCAAACTCCAACCATTTCTTCTCTATTTGATAACAGTGAGTAAAACTAAACATTTGGGTAAAGGCATGTAAATCAAATAGAGAAACCAAAAATAACACATAACACCTAAACCATATAACATTAGCCCAAATAATCAAAGGAAAAAAAAAGAAAGAGATAATAGAGGAAACCCATATAACAGTGAGTAAGTGATTGTGAACCACCATGAATCCAATAACACCACAGGAGATCTCCATCATTAAATACCAATACAGAACAACACAACTTGCACATAAACCAAGAAAAAACGATATGGGTTAGGGATTTAGTATAAAATGCATGAGTTCCCTTGACAAAAATGGGATGACTCTGCAATTCTGAAATGCTTGCGGTTGCTCCTTTCATCAATTCTGCAGACACAATATAAAATTGAGAAGTCAAAGGACTCATCAATGAAATTTAGTTCTAATCTAACATGCATGTTTATAATTTTTAAAGATTTTATTTTATGTGTGATCATTCTTTAGGATAGACTTGAGATTTCTTGTTTATCTGAGTGCACTTGCCTTGTTCTTTGGGCATTTCTGATCACATGGGTTGCTCTTTGGGCACTTCTCTTCACTTGGCTTGCTCTTGGGGCATTTCTCATCACTTACCTTGCTCTTTGGGCTCTTCTTGTCACCGGCCTTGCTCTTTGGGCACTTTTCATCATCACTATCACTCTCGCTACTGATGCTGTTTCCTTCATTTAACAGTGGTCACATTTAGAAAACTTGCAGTTCAACAAAGAAATTACCGAACCAATGTCCAAAAATAACAACACCAACACATGCATTCTAAAGAACCATGGGAAAATTAAAAATTAAAAAAATTGAGAAAAGGGAATCTGCGAGTTACCTTCCAGGTCTTCTTCCATTTCCGAGGGTATTGTTTCTCTTTTTTGTTCACCGAAAGAACGATAATGGGTGTAAGGTGTAGCACAGAGGAAGTGACTTTCCACTTTCTTCATCAAGCTCGAAATAAGATCGGGAAAAGAAGAAAGGTGGGAACATAGAGATTGGGCCAAGTAAATGTTATGGGCCTCCTATTACATGACTCTTTGCATTCCATGTAGTTGGGAAAGTAATTACTGCAATTAAGGCATGATTAGGCGGGAAATCACTGTCCTTATGTGTTAATCCCATTTGGATTTATATATAGTATAGATAATTCACCAATTCAATCACTTTTTAAATTGAAGTTCAAAGAAATCAAATTTCACATGCACTGATTATGAACTATTCAATATTTCAATTGTTAAAATTATTTTTATTTTAGTTTGATTTAATTCATTTAACACTCTGAATGTTACCCAAAACAGAGCTATACTCCCTCCGGTCCTATATATAGGTCACATTCTAGAAAGTTTTCTTGGTCCTAATTATAAATCACTTTATATTTTCTATGCATTATTTATTGATTTTTCTCTTTTTTACCCTTATTAAATGCTTTGACTATCTATGTGTTTTTTGTTGTTCATTAATGAGTGCGAATTTTCCAAGAAAAGTTAAGGGGGTAAAATTGTAATGTTACAATATATTCTCATAGAATTCATAAAACCAACCATTTTCCTTGGTATGTGTAATTCGGTTAAGTATGCCCTATAATAAGGACCGGAGGGAGTAATGTTCTTCATCGAAACAAGCTAATTGGAATTTATTGGTGTGTGACAATCTAACAAAAGATCGATTGGTTGGAATTGTTGGATGCATGGGCTGAATATCGAAGGAGAGGAGAGAAGAAAAGGTTCCTATAGGATAGTTAATAAGGAGAAGAAGGTATGATTAGATGATATGGGTGTAAAAAATGTTGTTTACGTGTCATGTGTTCATTAGCGAACACAGGAACAGTATTTATGGTACATTGGTACTGTATGTATGTTTTGTCCTTCTCAAAACTACATATATAAATGTTATTGAGTGTTTTTGGAAAGAAGCAATTAAATGCTATTGGAAATTGATATATAATCTTATAAATAAAGATCAATTTTTTTTGGGTCTTGCTAACGAGTGTCATAGCTTCCTAAAAATAGAAAAAACAACATAAGTTCCTAGTTTTTCTTCTCTCAAGAATATCAAAAATTACATTTTTCAGTGCTTTCTAAGTAGATAGAGCTCCATGACAAATTCCCTTAGGACACTTGTTAGTCTTTTCAATTTTTTCCTAAAAAAAGTACTTCCTCCGTCCTATAAGTTATGTTAATTTAGAAATTGCACATGGGTTAAAAAATGAGTAAATGATGTAAGAATTAGGTCTATTTTGACTAAATTATCTCTATTTAATAATAGGAGAGAGAGTAATAATAAATGTATGAAAATTAAAAAGTATCAAAGAGAGATGAAGAAATGGGTGATGAAAAATATAAAATGTGATAAGTAATAATGCTATGCTTGGAAAAAGAAGTATAAATGAGTATTGAGTTTCTAAAAGTAGATAACTTATGAGACAAAGTAAAATGACTAAATGAACATGTAGTGTCCTTAACGCTCTAAGTGCTCAAGATTATGGTAACCAGGAGCCCAGAAAAGGATCAAGTATTGATGTATGACTTATGGTATTTCTGCAGTTCCAGTTGGGAAAAGCAGGGTCTCCCTAGTCAACGTGTGTGTGCAGAGTGTCAACTTAGGGATGAGAGTACTTACCTGAAACCCTAGCTGTGATGAGCTACTTATAGGGTTTGGAGGAGGCTGATATGGGCCGTTTGGGCCCTGTATCAGAGTTGTGCTGAACCAGGATTCTGCGAGATAATATCGGATAATTATGCTTCTAGAATCTGGATAGGATCAGCTATAGATCTCATGTCTAGGCTATTGCGAGAATCTAGGAGAGATTTGCGGAAGGGATAAGAAGCCTCGGCGAGCTTGAGTTTATCCACGAGCCGACAGTATGTCTTGGTCCTAGAGTCCCGAGCCTGATGGATTGAGGTCCGATTGTAAGGCTCGGTTCCATCAAGTCCGAGCCTGGCCCTCTCGTATGCTCGGAGCCCACGAGTCCGAGCGAAGGACTTTCATGACAGGTAAACCAAGTAAAATGCCCTTAGAGGAACCCTTCGGTGAGACTTGGGTCCGTATGTGGTCGGCAGACCCTACAAGCCCCCCAGCTCGAAAGACTTGGAAAGTCTGGCGAGGTAACAAGTGGCTAGGGTTGACTTTTAGCATGCCTTGGTTCAGAAGCGTGACAACTGTTTCCTGCCTTAACCATGTAGCCTGTCCGAGGTGACGTTTTAGGTTCTTTAGGTGCGGTGCGTGTCCTGGGAAGTTGTGCCAAATCATTTTAGATTTCGAATTTTGAAAAAGTAACTCCAATAACTGCCACGTATTCCCCTATGAGTGGCTGAACAGGTTAATGGGCCTTTGGCCCAACTGGCGCATCGTGGAAGGAGGGAAGTTGAGGGGTTTTGAGGGGAGTTTAAACCCTTTATACGTTTCCTTCCACTTCTCTACACTTATTTGCATTTTCATAAACCAGAGAGCTTCCTCATTCTCTAATTCCAAATACCTTTCTGCGCATCCCCTCAGCGCACTCAGGATCAACCACCGCAATCAAACTCTTTCACAAAATTCAAACATCAACCAACATCAGGTAAACTTTTCTTCTCTTCTGACTCAAACAATTAGTTCTGGTTCTATCATTTCTGGTTTTTTTTAGAGGGTTTTGCTTTTTCTGGGTTTTTGCAGGGATTTGGGGTTTTAGTTCTAGGTTGGTAGTTAAAGGGTTTGGTATTCTAGGATTTCTCAAATATGAGGGGCAGGAGATATTGGAGGAAGATTTACCATGAACTCTGTGAGAGATTAGGCGAAGAACCTTCCAGCGATTCTAGTTCTAGTTCTTCTGGGGGTTTTGGGGGTTATGAAGGTGAATCCGTTCCCTTTGAAACTGGTTATGATTCTGCTAACATATCTGGAAATCCTCTTACCCCCCCTTGTGGTGAAAGGATAAACGAGCCACTCGAGGTTGAACCTTTGGCCACGGAGTACCCCACCGATCTCACAGAGGAAAGAAGATGGCTATTAGCTTATATGTTTGCTGAGCGTCGGGTTCAGGTTAGGACTAGCCCAGAATACTTTACAAGAGGGGGAGAGTTTTGGGGAAAACCTATAAGGGTAAGGGGAAAGGGTCCAGGGCTCGGCCTTAGGTTTAAAATTAAAATACTTGCTGTGATAAATGCTAACGCCGAGCCTTTTACTTTTTCTCCAGATATGGTGGAGCGCAGGTGTGAGACCCATCCCAAAGAATTCCCTTTACCACCCAACCACGTGGAGTATGATGGAACTTTTGATCGAGAAGTACTCGGGACGAGGCCTTCTCTGCTTACGACGGATAGCTTGAACCACCTTCGGCCTATTCTGACCCCTCCGAACGCAGACGGGAATGCCTCGGAATTTGCTTTGAGGCATGTGAGCATAGACGACCGCATATGCTTCAAAGTGCCAGAGAACCAACAATCTTTCTACTTCTATGAGGAGGTAGCCACAAAGGTCGAAATTCGTGTGCCATTTTCCACCTTTGAGATGGAGGTCCTCAACCACTTAGGAATAGCCCCAAGTCAGCTGCATCCGAGCGGGTGGGCCTATGCCAGAGCATTCCAGCAATTTTGCGATGCTGAGGATCTGGTCGCGACGTTACGAGCCTTTTTTTGGATATATGCCCCTCAAGTAAACAAATTTGGCGACTCCAAAGGGCTCTGGGTGTCGCTGAAGGCTCGGAAAGACCACGCCCTTTTTGCTAAGGTAACTGACTCTTGGAAATCCTTCAAACCTCGCTTATTCAAGTACGAGTATACGGGAGCCGAAGTATGCTAGTTCATGAAGCAAGTTGAAGATGAAGGGGAAGTTAAGGTCGTGCCCCAGTTCCCGCTAAGCTGGTCGGGCGGCATTTATAATAGAGGAGCCTCCTTATACCAATTTGACTACAAAGCGGATTTGAGTAGGGCCGAGAGACGTTTATGCGATTGGGTTTGGGAGTATCTTAAAGAAAATGGTCAGATTGATACAAAACAAATCCTTTTGAAGAGAACAAAGGCTGAAGTGAAGGCCAAGCTGGGTATATATTTTTTTTTGCTCGGTAAAATACTGACATACTTTGTTGCAGAGAAAATGGGGAAAAAGGCATCTAAGGCCAAGAAGAGTGTTGCAGCCTCATCCAGGATGGCTCAACTTGCAGCGATGAAGGCAGGTTCCGGTTCGTCGGGTAAGAGCCAATCCTCCGAGCCAACACCAACCAACAGTCCAACGGTTATTCCCAGTGCAGTTCCTGCCGAGGTGGTCTCGACAGCCGAGGTCGTTGAGCCAACAGTTAACTTGGATGCCCAGCCGAGTACCAAAGGTACCCCCGAGCGTCCCCCCAAGAGGCCTCGGGTAGACACGGGAAAAGGGGTAGCTGGGGTGTGGCTTAATCTGAGTAAATCCCACAAAGGGATTCAAGGCGCTGAGGGCATGGAGGACATTGTCTCAAAGATATTGTGGGCCAGGAAGACTTCTGATGGCTTTAATGCAAACAGTCTTCCCACCTGAGGATAAGCAAGAGATAGACGCCTGGCTCCCATCGGTCTGGGAAAACAATTGTTCGGCCTTGGTGAAGGGTCTCCTAAGAGGTGCGAGCATTCTTCACTACCTCGATCAGCGTGGTGAGGATGTTCACGCTGGTGTGGATATCGAGGGGAAGAAAAAGCGGCAAGAAGCTGAGGCTCGGGAGGATTATCTATAGCTCCAGGTAGAAGCCTTTGAAAAAAGACTTCAAACACTGGCTGCAGAGAAAGAAGGGCTGCAAAAGGAGAAGCAAGAGGCCGAAGATGCCAAGGCTAGAGCCGAGGCTGACAAGGAGACGGCTGAGAAGACTCTTCAAGAGGCCAATGAAAGGATGAGGCGAGCCGAGGAAATCCTGAAGAAGGCCGAAGAGGATGCCACAACTCTTCGGGAGGCTACAGAGAAAGCTCGGAAAACCGAGGAGGATGCTGCAATGGCTCGAGAGCAACTCGAGTACGCCAAGGATGAGGCCGCCGGACTCCGAGCCTCCTTAGACAAAATGAAGGTGAAATCTCTTAAGCACAAAAGGGCCGCCAAAGAGAACCTTTACAATTGGGATCATGTAGTTGAAGACTCTTTCCTCAACACCGTCGAGCAGCTTCGCATCCTAAATCCTGGCCTTGTAACCAAAGGTGTTGACCCCAACTTTGGTGTTAAAGCAGGTCGGATCGTGGGTGAGAATGGAGTTGCAATAGACCTGAGTGGAAACGATCTGCCCGATCACTTTGCGGAGGAGTCTGAGGAAGATGGGGCCGAGGGTGGCGAAGGCGACGAGGAAGAAGAGGATAAATTTGATCCAGAAAGTATTGTGCTGTCTGACATAGAGTAGATTTACCCTTGCTTTTCAACTTGATGTATTTACCCCAATAGATGGGTTTGGACTTCTTTGCTGTAACTATTCTGAATATTTATAATATCCGTCATGATCTTGTGCTTTTCATATTATTCTTTTTGTTATGAATTCAAGTGTTAAGACCTCGGAACTCCGACACTTTAGTCAAGGTGGGTTCCTCTATCCGCGATGTAAAAAATGATTTTAAGATAATCACGTTTGAATCGGGAATCTTTTAAAGTACTTGACGAGTTATAAGCTCTTGTTGAGCTGTTTATAATCGTTCGCGTCATAAACGGTGGCTAATTGTAACACTCCGTAAATTCCTCATATTAAATTAAAACACTAAAAGAAATTATTTTTGAGAAAGTTGTTTTGAAAAGAGCATTTTTTTAAATGATTTTCCTAATGTTCACGTTTTCAAGAGAAGGAAACGATTTTTATAAAACAAAGTTATGAGTTAAATTTTATTTTATGAAAATGCGTCTTGTTTCCTAAAAATATGTGCTTCATGTTTTGGTGTCATTATAATTGTGATATGCGAATAACTTATTTCCTAAATGTGTGTAGGTATGTGTGTATAGTCTTGCATGAGTATATGCTTAGAATCATGTTAGAATTTGATTAGAAAATGGATGTGATGAAGTATGTGTAAAATCAAGTCTTCGATTAAGGCGGATTAATTTTGATGATGACAATGTAATTAAATTATGGACTTAAAGTGAAGAATGCAAGCCCAACATTAAAGAAGATCAAGTGCTTAGTTATTTATTCATTCTCATTTAATTTTAATGTATTTTATTTTATTTATGAGAGTGGGTAGTTTAGGTTTTTATTCTCACATAAGGTCACATGATAATTATGCATGAAAGGTTGAGATTAAAACCAATTAGGCTTGAAGAGAGAATTGAAAACAATGTTAGAAAAACTTAATTTTTCCAACATTAAGCAATTCACTCGAGTGATTCTAAAAACACTCGAGTGATTTATGAATTTTCAGTAATATAGCCGTTGGATAAAGTAAAAAGGCAACCCTATCAGAGTTGACCAAAACACTCGAGTGTTTTCAAAAAGACTCGAGTGTTTTGGGTCTGACAGCAATTTTTCTAAACGTTAGAAGAGGACAAAAAGGAAGAATAACTTGGTTTTTCCTTCCCTTTTGTCCCCTCACTCATATTCTGAAGTGTTGACCTCATTTACTACAACAAGCCAATACTCTTTCATTGGATTCCATCTCTCTTAAGTGTTAAAATATTTTCTCTCTCAAAACTCAACCAAGCATTCATCTTTATTATTGTCTTAGTGAGTTAAGAGAGTGTGCTTTAATTGTAAGAGAATTATTTGTTGTACAATTCTCAAGCACTCATACACTTGTTGTTCTAAAAATCTTGGTTGGTAACCAAGTGTACCTAAGTGGGTCTTAGGTTCATTCAAGACTTGAGAGGTTCTCAAGCAAGGGCTAAGAGGTTCTTAGCTTTGGTGGAGCTCTTGGAGGTTCCAAGGAGCAAAAGAAGAAGGGACTCTTCATCACCAAATCAAGTTGGGGTAGAAGTTTCAAGAGTTTGGTACACTCTTGAAAAGGGTTAGGATTGAGTGAGGAATCTCAATTTAGCCTTGTAATTTCTAACAATTTGATTACTAGTAGAAACTCCTAATTTGATTAGGGGGACTGGATTAGCACTCTAGATTGAGTGTGAACCAGGATAAATTGGTGTTGTCTCTCTCTTTATAGCTTTCTTAGATTTCAAGAAAAACCAAACCCTAAGTTCTCTAGAAAGGGGCTTTTACAATTCAAGTAGAAATTGGTAGCAATTAAATTGTTTTCAACTTGTTATACCTTCATTTAATTGCCCTCTACTTTGATTAATATCAGCTCTTGCCTAGTCTTTAAGATATTGAATCATTTGGCTATATTTCTCTGAAACTGAATTTTTTTGTTCTGCATAAAACACTCGAGTGTTTTCCAAATCACTCGAGTATTTCGTAGGTTTTCACTCGAGTGTTCTTAAAATCACTCGAGTAAATTGTCCAGTTTCAGAAAATCAAGCTTTTGATCAATTATCTTTTAATTGCACCGAAAATTAGTCACTGTTGCTTTCATATTACTATTCACCCCCCCTCTAGTAATTGCTAAGCCCGCTTGTTGGTTTCCAACAAGTGGTATCAGAGCTCGGTCGAAAGATCGAGCGTAAAAGCTTTTTCGAAAAGATCCTTTGGAAACTATGGGCTCTAGCAATTATCAAGAAGGATCCTCTTCAATAAACCGCCCTCCATTCTTTAATGGTGAAGGGTATGCTTATTGGAAGGTTCGGATGAGAGTTTTTATTGAAGCAATAGACATCGATATTTGGGATGCAATAGAGGATGGTCCATATATTCCTAGACATATGATAAATGGGGAAGTCGTTGAAATTCCTAGGAAAAGTTGGAGTGATGATGATAAAAAGAAAGTATCCTATGATTTAAAAGCTAAGAACATCATCTTCTCCGCTTTATCCCATGATGAATTTTATCGAATTTCTCAATGCAAGTCGGCTAAGGAAATGTGGGACACTTTGGAAGTCATACATGAAGGAACAAGTGAAGTGAGAAATGCTAGATTAAATTCTTTAACACATGAATATGAATTATTTCACATGTTCCCGAATGAATCTATTGATGACTTACAAAAGAGGTTTTCACATATCATTAGTCACTTGATTTCTCTAGGAAAGCAATTTCGTGATGGTGAAACTACTCACAAAATTTTGAGATGCCTTGATAGAAAATGGCAACCAAAGGTCACCACCATCAAGGAGTCCAAGGATTTGAACACTATGGACTTGGCGACCTTGTTTGGGAAGCTCAAGGAACATGAGATTGATCTATCAAGACTTAGCTCACATGAGGAGTTGGACAAAAAGAAGAAGAGCATCTCTCTCAAGGCCTCAACCAAAGTTGTAAAAGAGGTTGAAGATGACTCTACAAGTGAGAACTCCGATCATGCACTCAATGAGGAGGAAATTGGATTATTTGCGAAAAGATTCAATAAATTCCTCAAGGGTAAGAAGAGTGGCTCATCATCAAGAGATAGAAGACCCAAGGAACAAAAATCAAAGAACAAGACTTCAAGTGATGTAGTGAAGTGTCATGAATGTGGAGGCATTGGACATATAAGGATGGAATGTCCTACATACTTGAGAAAGAGTGAAAAGAAGACCCAAGAGGGGAAAGGCAAGAGAGCTTACATTGTGTGGGATGCACCGGAGAAGGAAGCAAACTCATCATCAAGTAGCTCGGATGATGAAGTTGCAAATCTATGTCTCATGGCTAGAAGTAACAATGAAGCCTTAAGTGCCAAGAGTGAAAATGAGGATGAGGTATCATCTCAAAGTTCTAGCTTTTCCTCTTCCTCTATTCCTTATGATGATTTGCTCAATGAGTATAATGAAATGTTGACACAATTTGAAAAACTAGCTAAGGTTAACAAGGAAAAAGGAAATAAAATTTTGGAGTATCAAAAAGAAATCAATGAATTGGAAAAATACATAAATGATTTGAAACTCCAAAATGCATCCTTAGAACTTGCTAGCTCTAGTCATGTTTGTGATTGTGCAAATCCTAAGGAAACTATCACTCATTGTGAGAAATGTGACTTTCTTGAAAATGAAATAAAAGATTTGAAACACAAACTCACAATATCAAATAGTGATAGAAACCTAGACCGGATAATTAATTCTCAAAGAAATTATTCAAACAAAACCGGTTTAGGATATGTCCATAAGAAAAAGGACAATAAAAAGGTTGGTTCACTTTCTAAAATTGATTATACAAAGAAACCAACTTGCTTTTATTGTGGAAAGTTTGGACATACAAACAATAGGTGCCACATAAAACATTTTGAAACTCAAAAGGGCACTTATGTTTGGATTAAAAAGGAAGAAGCACCAAAAGCTAACCCAAACGGACCCAACATAATTTGGGTACCCAAAATGAGAAAATGATTGTGTCTTGTAGGTGTGCCTTAGAACCGAAAAGAAACTGTGGTATCTTGATAATGGATGTTCAAGGCACATGACGGGAGATAAGCGGAACTTCATAGAGCTTACTCCTCAAGAAGGTGGATATGTCACTTATGGAGACAACAACAAAGGCAAAATTCTTGGGATTGGTAAAGTCGGTAATTCTTCCAACTTGGTTATTGATAATGTACTTTATGTTCAAGGATTAGAACACAATCTTTTGAGCATTAGTCAACTTTGTGATATTGGTAACCATGTATTATTTACCTCTACCCAATGTCTCATAAAAAGTGACAAAGATGAATCTATCAAATTTGTTGGCAAAAGGTCTAATAATACTTACTTGGTTGAATTAAACAATATCACCTCTTTGGTCTCTACTTGTCTAGTTAGCAAAGAGAGTGACACTTGGTTATGGCACCGTAGGACCGCTCACATTAATGTAAATCAATTAAAGAAACTACAATCAAAAGACTTAGTAGTTGGATTACCAAAGCTAGATTTTAAAATTGAAGGTGATTGTACTCCTTGTAAGAAGTGCAAGCACACCAAAAACCATTTTGGTTCTAAAAATGATGTGTCCACAACAAGACTATTAGAAATGCTTCATATGGACTTGTTTGGACCTTCTCAAGTAAAAAGCTTTGGTGGCAACTACTATGGTTTGGTGATTGTTGATGACTTTTCTAGATTTAAATGAACATTATTTTTAAGTGCAAAGAGTGAGACCTACAAATCTTTTAAACGCCATGTTAAACTTGTGCAAAACCAAGTAAACCAAAAAGTAATTACTATTAGAACCGACCATGGTGGTGAATTTGAAAACTACAAGTTTGATAGATTTTGTGATAAACATGGTATTGAACACCAATATTCCGCACCAAGAACTCCGGAACAAAATGGAGTGGTAGAGCGGAAAAATAGGGTGTTAGAGGAACTTGCAAGAACCATGCTAAATGATTCTCAAGTACCTCATTATTTTTGGGCCGATGCCGTTAATACGGCTTGCTATGTCATGAATAGAATTCTAATTAGGCCCATGCTCAAGAAAACCCCCTATGATCTTTACAAAGGAAGAAAACCAAATATATCCTACTTTCATGTTTTTGGATGCAAAGTTTATGTGCTAAATAATGGAAAAGATCATCTTGGAAAATTTGACTCCAAATCCGATGAGGAAATATTTTTGGGTTATTCTTCACATAGTAAAGCATATAGAATTTTTAATAAAAGAACTATGACTATTGAAGAATCTATTCATGTGGTTTTTAATGAGTCTTCGAAAGAAGATGGTGTTTTAAGTGATGGTTGTGATGAAGGTTTTGAGTTTTCAAAAGAGGAAAAAGGGAAGGAGATTTTAAAGGATGAAGGAGAAGTCAAAAATGACCTTGATCCGGCTTGGAAAACGGTGAAAGCTCACCCTATTGACAATGTCATAGGAGACCTTTCAAAGGGAGTATTAACTCGTAGGACAATTCAAAACATTTGTCATTTTGTTTCCTTTGTTTCTCAAATCGAACCAAATTCAATTAAGGAAGCAATTTTGGATGAACATTGGGTTATGGCCATGCAAGAAGAACTAAATCAATTTGTTAGAAATGATGTTTGGGAATTAGTGCCTATACCCGATGATCATACCATAATTGGTTTAAAATGGATTTATAGAAATAAACTTGATGAATCGGGTTTGATTATAAGAAACAAAGCTAGACTTGTTGCCCAAGGGTACAACCAAGAGGAAGGTGTTGATTATGATAAGACCTTTGCTCCGGTTGCACGCCTTGAGGCAATCCGAATCTTGCTTGCCTTTGCATCAATTATGAAATTTACTCTTTATCAAATGGATGTGAAGAGTGCTTTCTTGAATGGTTTCATAAATGAAGAAGTGTATGTTAAGCAACCACCCGGTTTTGAAAGTCATGAATTTCCAAACCATGTTTATAAATTGAAAAAGGCTCTTTATGGATTAAAACAAGCTCCTAGAGCTTGATATGATCGATTAAGTACCTTTTTATTAGAAAATGACTTTCAAAGAGGAAAGGTCGATAATACCCTATTCATCTATAAAACCAAAAAGGACATTTTGTTAGTGCAAATATATGTAGATGATATTATCTTTGGTGCCACTAACGTGTCCTTGTGTAGCAAGTTCTCTAATTTGATGAAAAAGTAATTTGAGATGTCCATGATGGGGGAGCTCAAGTTCTTCCTAGGACTTCAAATCAAGCAAGTCAAGGAGGGAATTTTTGTGCATCAAGGAAAATATTGCAAGGAGCTCCTTGGAAAATTCGGAATGGACAAATGCAAAGAAGCCTACACTCCCATGAGCACATCATGCTACCTAGACAAGGATGAACAAGGTACACCGGTTGATGTTAGTAAATATAGAGGCATGATAGGTAGTCTTCTATATCTTACCGCATCTAGACCGGATATTATGTTTAGTGTATGCATGTGTGCCCGTTTTCAAGCTAATCCTAAGGAATCACACCTATCCGCGGTCAAACATATTTTTAAATATCTTAAAGGAACAATTAACTCCGGATTATGGTATCCTAGTGATACTAGTCTTAGTTTGGTTGGTTATTCGGATTCCGACTTTGCGGGATGCAAGCTTGATCGCAAAAGCACTAGTGGTACTTGCCATTTATTGGGAAGTTCATTAGTGTCATGGTTTTCGAAAAAGCAAGCTTGTGTTGCTCTTTCCATCGCCGAAGCGGAATATATCGCCGCCGGTAGTTGTTGTGCTCAACTCTTGTGGATGAAACAACAACTATTGGATTTTGGTTTGAAACTTGAAAATATTCCTATTAAGTGCGATAACACGAGTGCAATCAACTTAACTAAGAATCCGGTGTATCACTCAAGGACTAAACACATTGAAATTAGACATCATTTTCTAAGGGATCATGTTCAAAAGGGTGATTGCACAATTGAATTTGTAAGTACCACAAATCAATTAGCGGACATTTTTACAAAACCCTTACCAAGGGATACCTTCTATCATATAAGAGGTGAACTTGGTATTTTAGATGAGTCTAGTATAAACTAATTGATTTGTGCCATTTGAAAATCACCAAATGTGTCTAAATTTAATGTGTAGTGATACTTGATTGAATTTGCCTTGAGAGCTTAAAAATTTATGCTTTAACTGTGTGTGATTATGTTTTCTATCTATTGTCTTCATTATTTGTGGTGGATTTTGTGTTTTGTGTTTTAAAAACTGTGTTTTAAGCTTAACTGATAAAAAGACTCGAGTGTTCCTAAAAACACTCGAGTAATTTTAATTCCAAATTAAATCAATTTTATTTGAAAAAGTTTTTTAGCAGGTCTGATGGAAAACACTCGAGTGAATCTCAGTTTTCTGAAAATCAAACTTTCGGGCAGCAGGCGAGTGAATTTCAATTCACGCGAGTGTTTTTCAGGTTTTCTGAAAAACACGCGAGTGTTTTCAAAAACATTCGAGTGAATCGCAGTTTTCTGAAAATCCAATTTTCGGCCAACACGCGAGTGAATTAAAATTCACGCGAGTGTTTTTCAGGTTTCATGAAAAACACGCGAGTGTTTTAAAAAACACTTGAGTGATTTCATCAGATTTAGTCTGATGCTGCTGCGATTTTGCCCAGTTTTGCATGAATCTCTCTCTCTTCTCACTCGAGTTTTCTCAACTCTCTCACCTCTTTCATCACATATTTCACCCAAAATCAATATTTCTTTCATTTTTCAACAAGATTTCATCTTCTAAACTCATTCCCATCCTTTATTTCACATCAAATCCACATTTTTAACCCCCAAATTCATCATTCCCTTTCAAAACCCTAACTTTCAAAAACCCCAATTTTCTCCAAAATTTCTTCTAGTTTTCAATTATAAGTGCAAATGGCTTCATCATCGGATAGAAGAAAAGGGAAGAAGCCTAGAATGGAGGAACCAATTGAAGAGGAGGATGATTTCTACCATAGAGCCAATTGCATTGAGAGGGAGAGAAAGTTTGCTTCCAACGATTATGCTACTCAAACATGGGTAAGTGAAGCTTATCTCAATAGTAGAGGATTCCCTTTTGTAGATGCCCTCAAAACTCAAAAGCTTATGGGTTTCATATCGTTTAATGGCCCTATTTACATTAGGCTAGTTAGACAATTTTATGCTAACTTTAGGCCGGTTGGGAATTCTTATGAGACCTCCGTGTTAGGAAATCGTTTTGAGGTTACCCCCAAGGCTTTATTCCAAGTCTTTGGGATTTCACGATTGGGCGAAGGTACATCAAAAGGGGAGGTTGACCCTATTTTCCGAAAACTACTCCGCCCCGATCGTGCATATCTCAAGGGCGAGAAGCGAGCGAACCAAATGACCGCCGACAATAGAGTCCTTCACTATATTGTTAGCCATATTTTGTTGCCCCAAACTTCTCTAAATTACTCCCGCCCTATTCAAATTGAACTTAGAGCTATGGATGCCATTTTAAATGGTAATGTTTTGAATTGGGCTTCCATTATCCTTGCCAAGATGAACCAAGCCTCCGACTCTAAACCCAAGCAACACCTCCCTTACCCAATGCATGTGTGCCGACTCCTTCAACATTTTGATGTTCAAATTCCTGAAATTGAGTCTGTTGTTCGTCTACCTGAGAAGACTCGTGCCTTTTCTGACATTTCTTTGGGAAAGATGGATATCGAATACTACGGTAATCGATGTTTATATTTTGATGAGGCGGCTATTCTGAAGGCTCAGGGGAATGTTCAGCAAGCTGCGGATCAGCTGGGTGTTGATTCTCAGCAGCTAGAGGAGGAGCAGGCTGCTTTTGACCAGCAGGCCGGAGGGAGTGGGAGTGTGCCCCATGATGACCCTACTGATGGAATTAATTTTGATATGCCGGAGTCTTGGAACTCCCAATTTGCACAGCACAGGGTCTATATGGATGAGAGGCTGGATATCTTTGATGGGAAGTTTGCTTCCATGGGCCATCAGGCTGAGGAGTTTAGGCACATTATGACTGGTCGGGCTGATAGGATTGATGGACGCTTGGATCCTTTGGAAATCCAAGCTCAAGAGCAAAGGGCAACCTTATTCGACATGAGAGCTCAGATGGACCTCCAGCATTCTGCTCTTCATGGTAGACTTGACGCACATTCCGATCGTATGGATGCTAGCTTTGGCCATGTGCGCTCCGACCTCAGTCAGATTCTGTCAGCTCTTGGGCGATTTCAGCCATATCCTCGCGATGATGATCAGCAGCCACCCTCTGTCTGAGTCCGGATGTTCCTTTGCACTTCTTGTTTTTTTATGACTATGTCTTTATTTTAGCTATGTTGAACTTTTTGAGTATTTTGTTGTTTTTGGAGTTGGGTGTACTTTGATTCAAACTCTAGTTTTATGGTCTATTTATGGTTTGTTGGAATGATGAATTTATGACATCTATGCATTACTCATGTTTTCTTCATAATTTTCATGTTCTTCAAAGTTTCATTATTGCTTCATAGTCATATTTTTCTTATTATTTACTCTTCCGGGGTAAGTTTTCTTATTGGTATCCCTCATTCTCCACCTTGTTTCCAAATTGTATCTTTTTTGATCATGACAAAAAGGGGGAGAAAGGAGATTAAAGAGAAAGAGCATATTTTTTTCTGCTTTCTTGCTTATACTCTGATGACTTATGCTCTTGCTCTGATACCAATGAGCACTTGATTATGTTTATTATTGTATTACGTTGTGCTTGGCATTTTCTGGATTGTACAGGTTAAAAAGGTTCCTAGATTGAGGGGGAGCTCTCAAGTGCTAGAGGTTTAATTATTTTGTCATCATCAAAAAGGGAGAGATTGTAAAATCAAGTCTCCGATTAAGGCGGATTAATTTTGATGATGACAATGTAATTAAATTATGGACTTAAAGTGAAGAATGCAAGCCCAACATTAAAGAAGATCAAGTGCTTAGTTATTTATTCATTCTCATTTAATTTTAATGTATTTTATTTAATTTATGAGAGTGGGTAGTTTAGGTTTTTATTCTCACATAAGGTCACATGATAATTATGCATGAAAGGTTGAGATTAAAACCAATTAGGCTTGAAGAGAGAATTGAAAACAATGTTAGAAAAACTTAATTTTTCCAACATTAAGCAATTCACTCGAGTGATTCTAAAAACACTCGAGTGATTTATGAATTTTCAGTAATATAGCCATTGGATAAAGTAAAAAGCCAACCCTATCAGAGTTGACCAAAACACTCGAGTGTTTTCAAAAAGACTCGAGTGTTTTGGGTCTGACAGCAATTTTTCTAAACGTTAGAAGAGGACAAAAAGGAAGAATAACTTGGTTTTTCCTTCCCTTTTGTCCCCTCACTCATATTCTGAAGTGTTGACCTCATTTACTACAACAAGCCAATACTCTTTCATTGAATTCCATCTCTCTTAAGTGTTAAAATCTTTTCTCTCTCAAAACTCAACCAAGCATTCATCTTTATTATTGTCTTAGTGAGTTAAGAGAGTGTGCTTTAATTGTAAGAGAATTATTTTTTGTACAATTCTCAAGAACTCATACACTTCTTGTTCTAAAAATCTTGGTTGGTAACCAAGTGTACCTAAGTGGGTCTTAGGTTCATTCAAGACTTGAGAGGTTCTCAAGCAAGGGCTAAGAGGTTCTTAGCTTTGGTGGAGCTCTTGGAGGTTCCAAGGAGCAAAAGAAGAAGGGACTCTTCATCACCAAATCAAGTTGGGGTAGAAATTTCAAGAGTTTGGTACACTCTTGAAAAGGGTTAGGATTGAGTGAGGAATCTCAATTTAGCCTTGTAATTTCTAACAATTTGATTACTAGTAGAAACTCCTAAGTTGATTAGGGGGACTGGATTAGCACTCTAGATTGAGTGTGAACCAGGATAAATTGGTGTTGTCTCTCTCTTTATAGCTTTCTTAGATTTCAAGAAAAACCAAACCCTAAGTTCTCTAGAAAGGGGCTTTTACAATTCAAGTAGAAATTGGTAGCAATTAAATTGTTTTCAACTTGTTATACCTTCATTTAATTGCCCTCTACTTTGATTAATATCAGCTCTTGCCTAGTCTTTAAGATATTGAATCATTTGGCTAACTTTCTCTGAAACTGAATTTTTCTGTTCTGCATAAAACACTCGAGTGTTTTCCAAATCACTCGAGTATTTCGTAGGTTTTCACTCGAGTGTTCTTAAAATCACTCGAGTAAATTGCCCAGTTTCAGAAAATCAAGCTTTTGATCAATTATCTTTTAATTGCACCGAAAATTAGTCACTGTTGCTTTCATATTACTATTCACCCCCCTCTAGTAATTGCTAAGCCCGCTTGTTGGTTTCCAACAGTATGTATGAATGAATGAGATAATATGATATGTGCATGTATGTGTGTGATAAACGTGTAAGTAAGTGAATGTGTGTATGCATGTGTAAGTGTGATACGTGTAAGTGGGTGAGAATGCATGAATTCATATGTGGGTGTGTGTGTGTCGTGCATATAGGTGAGTGAGTAAGAAGCCTAGAAATTTCCTAACTAAGTAACCAAAACCAAATCAAAACCAAACCAATTCCCTAACTAAACCCTAACTACATAGTTGAAACATAAGGAGAACCCCTAAGTCAAAAGCCTAGAATGCAACCCTAAGTCCCTTATGTCCCCTATGTTGTTCCCTTGATTGTTGCTAAACTCCACCCATGCAAAAATAAGAGAAGACCGAATTTACCCCTCTTCTTTAGCTTATGGCTGAATCAACCCAAGGACATGAGAGGAAACTATGATTTGTTTACAAATAGATGGAGCCTTGGCCATTACCCTCACCCCTTACTCATTTCTTTCCTTCGCCCAAACACAACCAAAATACACAAGGTCTAAGAGCCCATCAAACTCTTAGACCAAGAAATAGAAAATAGAAAGAAAGAAGAAAAGGAAGCCGTGAGTAGGAGAAGAAGGAAGAAGAACGAGATCAAGCCATTAAACCTAGGAGTTTTTGAAGATCAAGTGTTTAGAAGCCCTTCCTCTTGGTATAACCGAAGATCTAGAAGATTAGAATTAGTTTTGTTTGTAACTTTGTAATTTTTCTTCTCTTGCATGTTTACTTTATGTTTTGATCTAAGCTTACATGTAGTGCTTTTGTTTTGATCTTGATTTTCTTAGACCTAAATAAATTTGTAATGGACTCTATGATTCGGTTTGTATTTTCATGTTAGATCTCGACGTTTTCAAGTTAAATTCTCTAGATCTAAAGCTTTGCTCATGATCTTTGTGAATTCGAAGTGGATCTTTTACATGTCTAAACTTTGTGCTCAAAACCGTGAAGTGTGAGATGTTTATGTGTTTGTTTGTTGAATAAATGTTTGATCTAAAACTTGTTTTAAATTTTGGGTCTTGCATGTCTTTGAACCCTTGCATGTTTCGGTTTTAATTTAAATTTGATGAAAGCTTTGATTTGTGTTTTAATCTTTGATTTTTGTATTGATCTTAATTTGTTTCAAACTTTGTGAATGCCTTTTTAATAAAAGCTTTCTTATTTTCCTAAATTATGTCTCGGCCTTGACCCCTTTTTCATCAAAAATGATTTTGTCTTAGATTTTTGTTTTGATCTTTAATTTTGTTTTGATTTTAAGCCTTGTATGTAACTTTTGAGACTAAAGCTTTCTTGTTTTCTTGAAGAGTGCCTTGGTTTTGGCTCTTTTTCACCCAACATGGTTTTTGTCTTTGATTTGTGTTCTTATGTGTAAATTCATGACTTGACCTACATGATTTGAGTGCATGCATGTTAATTTTGAGTAGAGAGATCATGATTTCTTGGAACGCATGTTACGGATTTTAAAGGAAAATTAGGGAAAATAAGTTTAAAATAATTTTCTTGGCATGGCCATGTGTTGATTTGGTGTATGATGCATTCGGCCATGTTTAAATTTAAGATCTATGCTCCATTTTTTAGAACTTAATATGTGCTCTATGACCTACGCTCTTGTGTGATTTAAGCTAAGAAAAATAAACTCAAGTTTGGCTATTTTTCTAAGTTGAGCTCACGGTTTTGATCAAAGAAAAGAAGGAAATAATTGCATGATTGTGTGTATTTGAAAGTGTATGAATTTCATTTTGATTTGTGGGTATAGTTTCGGTTATGCATGTTAAATTAAGTTAGAACTCTTTTCCATGTAGTAATCTCGGAATAAAGTCAAGCTAATTAAGTTTAAGAAAAGTTTATGTGTGTTGAGCGACTATGTGTGCATGTATTCGGTTTATGAGCTTAAGCATGACTAAATGATTTTCTTAAATTTAATTATGTTGTATGTTCTTATGTGTTTCTTGATTTAATTTAAGTGAAGAAAAATAAATTAAAATTTGATTGTTTTCCAAGTTTAAGCTCTCGGTTTTGTTAAGGAAAGAGGAAAATAATTGCATGATTTCGTGTGTTTGATAATGCATGTAAAATAATAAGTTTTATGTTTAGATGATTATGTGTGTATGCACTCGGTTGGTGAGTGTAAGTATGCTTAAATGTTTTTGTTTTATAAAAATGAGATGTTTTTGGAAGTGATTGAATTAAGTGTTTGATTTGTGAGATGTTTGATTTATTTTCCTTTGATTTATTTCGGTTAAGCAATTTAAATAGGTTTAGAGAGCTTAATCACTTAAATAAAGTGTACATGGAAATAAATGCTGATGTATTTGGTTTGAAACCTGATTTTTGTTTGATTTAGGGGTACTTACTTTCCTAAATGTTATTTGCACTTGTATGTGGTAGGATTTGTTTGAATGTCATGATGCATGCTTGGCTGTTCAAAATTGTTTTATGGTGAAAACATGAATTTTCAAAGTGTTAATTTAAGTTAAGAAGTTATTTAAAGAAAAGTATATTTTTATAATATTTTCGGAGTTTTATTTACATAATTTTGTAAAACTAACTTGCTGTCCAGAACTACTTGGACGTGCTTCTTATGTTAAAAGTGTTTTCATATGACTTAAAACTAAGTTTTCAAATAATAGTTGGTTTTGATTATATTCTCAAAGTTTTCTCAACAAAGAAAGGACAAGTATTAATCTAAGAAAAGATTTTCTCAAATAAGTTAATGACGTAAAATATTTCATTTAATATGAGGAATGATAAAGGAAAGAGGTTGGGGCCGATGGCAGCACAAAGGACCAAAGAGAGCACACATTCACTGGCTGGACCTCAGGTGAGAGAGAAGCTTTCCCTAAGACATAGTGGTAGCTAGGTGATTTAGTAGGGCGTTCCGTATCATCTCAAAGATCGGAACTCGTGGTTAGCGTCAGTAGTATAAGCGACAATTGTTTGCCCTTGTGGTCGCTTATACGAAGGTGACAAAAACCACAATTTTATTGTGTGATGTTGTGTGTTTATAGTATGCCTTGTATTATTTATTGATTCATGTATCCTGATGCTTATAATTATAATAAGTAAACGACTGTGAGGTATGAGAGGAGGAAAACGAATTAAGAATAATGACAAGAAAATAAGAATGATGAAAGGATAAGAGTGATTAGATAGAGAGATGAGAGTTGAGACCGAGAAAGGAAATTGATGATAATGATGAGAACGAGCCAGAGCTGGGGAGTGTGATGTTGATTGTTGGGATGAGAGGCGAACCGAGTTGAGCTGAGCTCCTCTGTTCTTTGTTTTAGTCTGGGAGCTAGTGTTGAGCTGGGCTTGCTCCTCCACTAGCGCTCAGCACAAAGGTGTTTAAAAAAGAGTTTTGAAAAAGAAATTTTGAGTTGTGAAAACAATTTATGAAAAAGGTTTGTAAACTGAAATTTTTAAAAAAGGTTTTATGAAAAGATATTTTGGGGAAACATGTTATGAACGAGATTTGGGTAAAGTGTATTTGAAATGGTGTTGGTGGAAGATGATTTTTGAGAATTTTTCTGGAAATGATGTTTTGGGGAAAGTTGTGAAATTGAGATCGTGGTTAAGTTGAAAAATGAGATGTGTATCAAGTGAGTGACCCCCAGCTTTGAGCTACGTGTGATGTGATAAGAAAGGATTGTGCCAAGTTAGTAGTCAGGCTCACTGAAGGGATGCACTAAGGGTGAGCCGACTGTTAGGATAATTAAATAATTAAAAGACTTTAAAAGACATTAACGCAAACGTGGTGAGTTATGAGAGTTAACCTGAAGTAGTGGAGAGGAAGATACTATGGGTATCTTCGGATACTCAGGTGGGGATTGCAGGAGGGGAGGACGATGACGGTGAAACGTCAAGAAGTCTAGAGTATTGTTGTAGCAGAACAAATTCCATAAGTGGTGCACTAACGTGGTGGGGACTGGGTCCAATACCGTGGTAAGTTCTGTGCGCGCACTACAACAATACTGTCGCCCCCTCGATGCAAATCTACAACAGTGGAGAGGGACTGGAACGGGGCAATGTGTTTTTGATTGTATGATATATTTGAGGCTGAGACCTCCTGGCTTGGAGCCATTTGTTGAGACAGCTGTCATGCCCGCGTGGTAAAGGTCCTGTACTCCTGTTGGCTTCCGACTAGGTGGATGATTGGCCGAGGAGATGTAGGCTTGGAATGTGAGTGCTAACTACGAAAAGAGACGTGCACCTCGATGATCCTTTAACTCCCCTGATCATCGATGGTTATAGTCCAATAAAACATTATGACAAAAGAGTTACATATGAGTAAGAGTTGAAAAACGGGGAAATTGAGGGAGAGACTGTGAATGGATATGTGGAAAAGAAAGTAAGCCCCATGAGTGGGGGAAGAAACAAAAGTGAAGGAAGAAGGAAATAATAATACGAATAAATGGAACTAGTGCTTGTTGTTGTGTATGAGTATTGTATGTTGTTTGTGTGGATGTATGTGTCTTATTATCTCGCCTACCATAATTCCACACCGTCGACGCTACGCGTCCGGAACGCTTACTCTCTCCTGTTCGTTGGTGCATTGGTGTCGCTGGTGATTCCAACGGGCAGATGGAGTGTTGTATGGACGTCACTACGTGGAGCAAATCTGGGAAAGGATGGAAGCGTACCGCCAGAGGCTGGGTATGGACCGGCCACACTCAGATTGTAATCCCCGACCCGGAACATCAACTGAGCGGGACAGACTTAGGACCGTGCTTGAGACAAGTTACGGTTTGCGGATATAAGAACTACAGAGAGAAGGTACGTTATGAGGAACGGTGGAACTACACTACCAGAGATGAAGCAACGATGGAATCCGACGACCCAGCAGAGACATCAACTCGTAAGGTAGCATTCCTTGGGAAGAAGAAAGGACACAAGAAGAAAGAGAACCTTCATCCGATTGCCTTTGATAGGGTAGTGCAAGAATAGTGTAGTTATTTTAGATCTTGATGCTCTATTTGTACTCAGGATTACCAAAGTGATGAACTATTACTGTACTCTAACTATTTTGAAGCAGGCCCGACGTTTTATGACAACACTCTTTTATGAAATATACTTAAGATCTTTTCGGGCAATGAATGAAAGAGTCTAAGATGAAATCAAACTGTTTCCTGAATGAAACATTTTCGACAAATAAAGTAAAGGAGTTAGATCCAAGTAACAACTCGGTTTTCAAAAGAGACGGTTAAAGAACATCAACCACTTTTCAAGTATGTTCTCGATTCCCTTCAACAATAAGTTACAATAACGTTTTCAAAAAAAAAGGCCTCATTTTTGCAACCTTAATAAACAAAAGTCAATTATTTCGGTTGTCGAAAATCGGGTTGTTACACTAATCGGTTATGAGGAAAAGTACGTAAATACAATGAATTCAAAAACAGAACTTTCATTTATTTGAAGCAGTAAATACAATGGGCTCGGAGTTTCACCGAGTGTACACCATTATCAAAAATAAACAGTCCTAACATTTAGCAAATGAAATAAATGAAACTAGAAACAGAATTGAAATAGGGATGAAAAACTTTAGCTGAAATACGCTTTAAGCTTTGCCACATTCCAAGTGTTATTGATGGCAGCACCAGAGAGAGTTTCGAGCTTGTAGGCCCCTGTTCCCGTTTTGGAAGCTATTCGGTATGACCCTTCCCAATTTTGAGCCAGTTTCCCGTCTTTAGCGTTTTTAAGGCCAATGTCAGCTCTTCTTAGGACGAGGCCACCTACTTCGAATTCTCTGGGTACTACCAGGCGATTATACCCTTTTGCCTGCATTAGCTTGGCATGTCGTTCTCGCTCGGTAGCTAGATCTTTGACTTCATCAGATAGAATGAGATCTTCACACAGTAAAGTGTTATTGAGGGGGTTTCGTTGTTGTATGGTTCGGAATGAGGGGATGATCCTTTCTATCGGGATGACCGCGTCGCAACCGTAGGTAAGCCGATAAGGAGTTTCCCCCGTCGAGGTCTGTATTGTGGTGCGATACGACCAAAGTACTTCATGCAAATTGTCCAGCCAATTTCCTTTTGCACCAATGAGCCTCTTCTTAATTCCCTGGATGATGGTTCGATTCACTGACTCCACTTGTCCATTGGTCTGAGGATGCTCAACCGAGGAAAAATAGTGCTCAATGTTTAAAGCATTGACCAAGTCTTGGAAAGTCTTTGCAGCGAACTGAGTTCCGTTATCAGTCACCAGAACTTGTGGAACTCCAAACCGAGCTATGACCTGCCTTTTAAAAAACTTCTGAACCTTGGCAGACGAGATAGTTTCTAGAGGCTCGGCTTCTATCCACTTGGTAAAGTAATCTATGACAACTACCACCCATTTCAGCTGTCCTGGTGCGGTGGGGAACTGGCCAATCAAATTCATTCCCCATTGATAGAAAGGATAGGGAGATGAAAGTGAGTGGAGTTCCTCGGCCGGCTTCTGATACACATTGCTGTGAAATTGACACTTTTCGCATCTCTTAACATGATTAATCGCATCTTGCTGAAGGGTCGGCCAGTAATATCCTGCCCTTAGAATCTTTTTGGCCAATGATTTTCCCCCAACATGATGGCTTCCGATTCCTCCGTGAACCTCTTCCAGTGTCTGTTTCGCTTCAGTGGGATCTAAACATCTGAGGATAGGGCCACTGACCCCTCGGCGAAACAAAATTCCTTCAACCAGAGTAAATTGCGACGCCTTCCTGACGAGCTTCTTAGCCTCGGTTGGATCAGCAGGCAAAGTTCCCTGTTCTAAGTAACTTGTGATCGGAGCAGTCCAACTTGGATCCACCGAAACAGAGAGGACAACGCTAGGTCCGTGCACCATTTCTTGGATCAAAGTCTTGTTATTTCCGGGGCCTTTCGTTGAAGCAAGTTTTGAAAGAATGTCTGCTCGGCCATTGCTTTCCCTTGGAATATGACAAAATTCAACTTTGGCAAACTCTGAAGACAAGAACTTCACCTTCTCAAGATACTTTTGGAGGATGGGTTCTTTGGCTTGATAATCACCTTTAACTTGAGAGACCACTAGCTGAGAGTCGCTGAAAATCTTGACTTCTCGGGCCCCTACCTCCTTTGCCATCCTGAGACCAGCCATTACAGCTTCGTATTCTGCCTGATTATTTGAAGTAGGAAATCCGAACTTCAAAGAATACTCAAGGGTAACACCATCGGAGTTCTCCAAGATTATTCCACTACCTGCCCCAAGCTTGTTACTCGATCCATCAACGTAAATGTTCCAGTCCAAGTTTGAGCTCGTCAGTGGCTCAGTAAACTCAATGAGAAAATCAGCTATAACCTGAGACTTCATTGCCTTCCTTGGTTCGAAAGTGATGTCGAACCTGGAAAGTTCAATGGCCCAAGTTACCATTCTTCCTGCTAGGTCGGGTTTCTGGAGAATTTGGCGGATAGGTTGAGCTGTTCTGACTTTAATGTGATGACTCTAGAAGTACTGACGCAATCTTCTGGCCGTGATGACCAAACAGAAAGCCAATTTTTCCACCTTTTGGTACCTCAGTTCTGGTCCTTGAAGCGCTCGGCTAACAAAATATACGGAGGATTCCTTGCCTGATTCTTCTCGAACTAGAACTGAACTGACAACTGAATCACCCACTGATAAGTATAGGAACATAATTTCTCCAATTACAGGGCTAGATAGGATCGGGGGGGATGCCAGATATTGCTTAAGGTCAGTGAAGGCCTTTTCGCATGCATCGTTCCATTCGAACGCCTTCTCTTTTTCCTTTCTTAACAATTGGTACCATGGTAGGGCCTTCCGAGCTGACTGGGATAAGAATCTGGAAAGAGCTGCTACCCGACCTGCCAATTGTTGTACACCCTTAATGTCAGATGGACCCTTCATCTCGAGGATGGCTCGGCACTTCTCAGGGTTCGCTTCGATTCCTCGTTCAGTGAGCATAAATCCGAGGAATGATCCAGCGGGAACCTCAAAGGTGCATTTTTCCGGATTCAACCTCATATCGTACTGCCGAATTCTGTCAAGAATAATCTTCAAGTCCTTGGCATGGTCTTCTTCCTTCAAACTCTTAGCAATCATGTCATCGATGTACACTTCCATTCTGGGCCCAATAAGTGAGCCGAACACTTTATTCATCATTCGCTGGTAAGTTGCCCCAGCATTCTTGAGTCCGAAGGGTATGACATTATAACAGTACGTAGCATTCTCAGTCACGAAGGAAGTTTTCACCTGATCCGAGGGATACATCGGAATCTGATTGTAGCCAGAATAAGCGTCCATGAAGGACAGTCTCTGATATCCTGTCGAGTTGTCTACTAATTTGTCTATGCAAGGAAGTGGATATTGGTCTTTGGGGCAAACCTTGTTTAGGTCTGTATAATCTACACACATTCTCCACTTTCCATTGGATTTTTTGACCAGTACGGGATTAGCCAACCAATCGGTGTATATCACTTCCCTGATGAACCCTGCTTCAAGCAGCTCGGCAACCTTTTCCTCTGTGGCTTGAGCTTTTTCGGTTTCGACCCGCCTTTTCTTCTGGCATACTGGTTTAGCGCTAGGATAGACACTTAATTTGTGGCAGATGAAATTCGGGTCAATGCCTGGCATGTCCGCCGAGGTCCAGGCGAATAAATCTTTGTTCTCTACGAGCAGTTCTGTCAATTCTTTCTCAACTTCCTCGGTAAGACCGACACCAATCTTGACACAACGGGTTGGATCGGAGCCTAAAATTATCTTCTTGAAATCCCCCTGAGGGGTCGGCCTGGTTTCATCACCCTCCCTTACATATAGATCTGCCAAGTTAACACTTCCCTTATTGAGTGGTTCTTGCATAATTTTTTCATCTTCAATCTTCAGTTTACCCAGGCTGATATTGTAGCATTTCCGAGCCAGTTCTTGTTCAGAACGCACCGTAAACACCTTGTCATTAGATCCTGGAAATTTCATAGCTAGGTGGACAGTTGAAACAACGACGCCAAAAGACTGGAGTGCAGTGCGACCGAGGATAGCGTTGTACGCCGACGGAGCCTGGACGACCAAAAATTTTACTATCTTCGTTCGAGCAGATGGTTGTTCCCCCAGGGTGACTGGTAGGTGGATATGGCATAGGGGAGCAATCGAATGGCCCGTAAATCCAATCAAACTTCCTTCGAACGGAGTTAGATTAGACCTTTTCAGCTTCAGGGCTTCAAACAGATCCAAGAACATAATGTCTGCTGAACTTCCCTGATCAACAAGAATCCTCTTTACTTCATAATTACCAAGCCGAGCTGTAACTACCATTGGATCATTGTGGTCTTGGATTATGTCAGCAAAGTCCTCGTCACTGAAGCTGATGACGATGTTCTTCTTTTTAGGCTTTTGAATTGGTCGGCTGGCAACAGAAAGAACTTGACCCACGTACTTCTTTCGGTCACCTCTTTTTTCCACTCCACCTGCGAATCCTCCATCAATGGTGTTGATCAAAAAAGCCTCTCGACCCTTATCCTGTTCGGACAGTAGGGTAGAAGCTCCCCCCGCAGGTGGTGAATGGCTCCTATTTCTTTGTTTCTGCTCGGTTCTGAGTGGGGAATGACTTTTTCTCCTAGCACGCTTCCGCATTGCTTCGCCAATGTATTGTTGGAGCTTTCCGTCCCTCACCATTTCTTCAATCAAGTCTTTTAACATGGTACATTGGTCAGTGGTATGTCCCCATCTACCATGATGGTCACAATACTTGGTCTTATCTTTCTGAGCAGCTTTTCTCAAAGCTGGAGGCCTAGTAATATTGCGCATCTCGGTGTGCATAGTCTCGCGAAGGATTTGACTCCTTGGTACTGTAAGCTGAGTATACTCGTCATATTTGCCTTTTGGAGGCAGTTTTTCTCCTCTTTCTCTTTCTCTTTTATCCTTCCTCCTTCTACCATCTCTAAACTGATCGTTTTGCCGAGATCGTTGTTCTTGACGATCCTCCTTACCCCACGCCACAGTACTGATTCTGTGAAACTCTTCCAAATTTACAAACTTCCTGGACCTTTCCCTGAGCTCGGCCATATCCTTGGGTGGTTCTCCTATCAAACAATCCTTAAAATCTCCGTCTCGTAGCCCTTGAGTAAGCAAGAGAACAGATACTCCAGATTGTAAACCCGATATGCCACTAGCCTCCTGTTGATACCGAGCTAAGTAGTCTCGTAGAGACTCGTCTGGTCTCTGTGCAACTCCAGCTAATGAATGATCGGATTTTGGCTGTGACATACTGGTAGTGTACCTATTCAAAGAACGTTCTTCTAAGTTCAGCCCAAGAGTGAATTGAATTTGCAGGTAGGGAATTGAACCATCGCAAAGGTGCCGAGCCCAAAGTCATTGAGAAAGCGCGACATTTCATGAAGTCCCCCCCTCCATAAAACATCATGGAAGATTCGTAAGCCGCAATATGGTCCATCGAATCGGTTGTCCTGGTATAGCGAGGAATATTTTGGTGTCCTACATAAGTCTGCGGGGTTTGGTATGCCACGATCTCTGCTGTGGAAGGATGGCCAGGATGAGGTTCCCCGGTAATACGCTCAGGAACCACGCTCGGGTTGAGGGGTGGGGGTGGAGGAAGGTTGCTTGGGTTGCCGAGAGCCACGCGAGGGCTTTGCTAGGCCGTTCTTGCCATGCTCTACTGCTGAAGAGCAGCAATAGCCTGATTCTGCTTCTCAATCAAGGAAGTATGGGTCCTTAAAATTTCCATGATTGACTCTTCTAACCTTCGAGCCGAAGAGGTAGTCATGTAAGACTTGCCCTCAGTTTCGGTGGAACGTTGACCGCCTTGAGAATGGTCATGACGAGCGGAACGTTCTACTCGACGGGCCCCATTAGTTCGTGATCCAGAAGGGGCCCTCCGAGCTACGTGTGATCCAGAATCTGCAGTATCACGCCACTCTGAGACATGACCATCAGGAACAGTGTGAGAGTTAGATCGTCCTCCGCCGCCTTCAATAATGGGAGGAACATGAGCCTATGCCTGAAGCGGGTTTTCAGGAGGAACTTGAGGGGGTGGGTTAACAGGAGGAGCCTGATTGCCTCCAGGGGGTCCTCCTGGAGCGATCCTGTCCCTGATATTACCTCTTCTGTTTTTGGGTGGCCTCCCACGGAGGCGACGACGGAGATCTCCTCCATTGTCATTGTCGTTTGCCATGAAAACAGTGGATGTGGGAATACTAGTTATTCAATCCCCACAGACGACGCCAATGTAGTGTCCTTAAACACTGTGTCCTTAACCCTCTAAGTGCTCAAGATTATGGTAACCAGGAGCCCAGAAGAGGATCAACTATTGATGTATGACTTATGGTATTTCTGCAGTTCCAGTTGGGAAAAGCAGGGTCTCCCTAGTCAACGTGTGTGTGCAGAGTGTCAACTTAGGGATGAGAGTACTTACCTGAAACCCTAGCTGTGATGAGCTATTTATAGGGTTTGGAGGAGGCTGATATGGGCCGTTTGGGCCCTGTATCAGAGTTGTGCTGAACTAGGATTCTGTGAGATAATATCGGATAATTATGCTTCTAGAATCTGGATAGGATCAACTGTAGATCTCATGTCTAGGCTGTTGCGAGAATCTAGGAGAGATTTGCAGAAGGGATAAGAAGCCTCGGCGAGCCTGAGTTTATCCACGAGCCGACAGTATGTCTCGGTCCTAGAGTCCCGAGCCTGATGGATTGGGGTCCGATTGTAAGGCTCGGTTCCATCAAGTCCGAGCCTGGCCCTCTTGTATGCTTGGAGCCCACGAGTCCGAGCGAAAGACTTTCATGACAAGTAAACCGAGTAAAATGCCCTTAGAGGAACCCTTTGGTGAGACTTGGGTCCGTATGTGGTCGACAGACCCTACAGAACATAACTTATGGAACGGAGGGAGTATATACAGAACCTGAGGGAGTATTTAATCAAACTATGTTATATTTTTTTGTCCAAACCTTGATATTAGAATACTTCTCACAAAACATAACTCTCACAAGAAAAGTTGATAAAAAGAAACGCAATGGGCTATGCCACATGTCATGGATATTTTGTAATTTAAAAAAAATATCATCATGAGATATATTGTTTCAAACTAAATATCACAAGAAGATATATTGTTTCAAACTAATGCATGATTTTGTTCAATGATTCTATACAATGAAGTGGTAGTGCACAATATCAAACTTTATATTATATTTTTGAACCCAAACTTTGCAACTAGAGAGCTCCTCACAAACCAACGTGGGGTTGGTCAAGTGGTAGCTCACTTGGTCCCTTAACCAACTAGTCTCGAGTTCGAGTCTTGGGTATGGAGCAACCGTCGCTATGAGACCCCTACTGCTTAGTGCGAGCTCAGTTGGGTCGGACCGGATGAGTCGAATTCTGGGTAAACCAGATCCGGGAACCGGTTGGTGTACACCAAAAAAAAAGAGAGCTCATCACAAAAGGAGCTCTTACAGGAAAAGTTGAGAAAATGAAGAGCAATAAGACATGCCACGTGTCCAAAATAATTTAATTTAAATCCTAATTTAAAAAAAAAACAGAGAGATGACATGCATAGTTTGAATAGTGAAGTGGTACACTGTATTAAAACAATAAAATGGTACAATGTTTTCGCATATGTACGAAGATACTCCATACTAATCAATTTGCACATATGTACTTTCTTGATATGCGCTGTTTGAAAAGTGAAGTGGTACATGTAAATGGTACATTGTTTCAAACAATTAAGTGAAACAATACTTCAAACTTATCAGAACTCACGAAATACAAACACCTCACTAATATTCACTTCCTATGTCTCTTTCTCATTTTTCCACCGGTAAAAGAAATATATATATTAGTATTTGAATCAGAAGTCAAGTAGGTAGGTTTCACACTATATGTTTTCAATTTTTAAAAAATTATTAGTAGGTAAAAATGGATCGAAACATGGTCTCATATATTCAAGTTCTAACTTTAGGATTCTAAGCGCAACGATGTATTTACACAAGAAGGCACAAGCATAATGCAACATGAATATGTTCAAAGTGTAAGGTATTTTTAAAATTTAAATTAGACTATGCCTTTAAATTATATTTAAAATAAAAAATTGTATAAATGTTAAGAAAATAAAACTTAAAGGATATTAATTGTTCTTTCAAGATTCTGGTTTAGATATAAGTGAAAATGAATTAACTTCCACTCTTAATTTGACAAGTACAACAACATAAAGGGAGGCGGAACAATATCATGATGTTGAGTATGACGTCCAAACCTCACCAGACAAGACCCTGAAGACAATAAAAAAGTCAAGAAAGGAAACGATACATGAGTGAAGCTTCAGATTTTTTTATACAATAAAATCTACTTAGATTATCATGAATTTAATTTGATATTTTTTAGTACAAATTTTAATGTATTTCATTTTGTTGAACTATTTCATTTTAAATAACAAATATAACGATTGATATTATATATATATATATATAGGCTTAATTATATTTTTGGTCATTTATCTTATTTTTAAGATTTATTTTGGTCCTTAATCTTTTTTTTGACTTATTTTGGTCCTTTTTTTTCAAAAAATTCAATTTGGTACTTTTATCATAGCAATATTAGTTTTTGTAACGCCCTTTATTTAAAAGCTTCATTTAAAAGGAATGTTAATTTATTCATATTATTGAATTTCACAAAGTTGGAAAATCTTAATATAAAAATTTCATTTCTTAAAACCATCGATCATGGTACTCAAATTTAAGTCATATATTTGAAAGCTGAGTTCGGTAGAAGAAGTAATTATTTAGTTAAGTATTTAAAATTATTCGAAATAACTCTGAGAGATTGAAAGAGCTTACCAAACTTGTGATTTCTTGATAAATAACTTAGTTAATAAAATAGAATTATCTCAGGAATTAAACTTCCTCAATGCCTTCTTCATACCGAGCTCAAATAATAAAATTAGAGTCAGCGGAAAATATAACAAGAGGGTTTTATTATATACATAAAGTATATGCAACGTAAGATAGGATTCATGTTCATGAATCAAGTACGACAAATCCATGAGTACCACATGAGTATCAAAGTATGAAATTCCAATCCACTCTCTGATACATCTCTCAAAATGTGTACAATATATGTTTTATTAAAATAGAGACGTTCCAGATCAGGTCATTGGTTCTCTGTCCATTCATCCATCTGGTCAGGTCCTCAAGAGCTGTACAAAGAGTTCCTTCTCCATGTTATCTATGTATTGTATACACCTAAGGTTTATCCGCCCCCACTGATCTTTAGACAACCGAGATATCTAGCCATTGCCTAATAACGGCAGGGAGGTAAGCTATACACACATTCACATAATCAAATGAGAATAAAGTCCTAACATTCACAAGTAAACTATTCAACATGATAGAAATGCATATACATATGAGCACACGCCATTTCATTTTATTCTTCTTTTAATGCAAGTGGCATGATGCATGCTTTCTATCTTTCAATCTTGAGATTCTCCAACTATCACTCTCGTGGACGTCCATCCAAACAACCCATATACGTTCTCATAACGTATAGCGAAACTTGCTCGGAACATGATACATAACGTCACTTCTCAGGTGAACGTCACGTCGCGAAGACGTAATAACCACATCAACAGCATCCCTCAATGTTGGCCATATTACCAAAATGTATCATCGAGCAAGCCACAACCACATAACGAACATGCTTGGAACGTGGTACATAACGCCACTCCCAGAGTGTACGTCACGCCGCGAAGACGTAATAACCACATCAACAGTATCCCTCAATATTGGCCACATTCTATTCCCAGAAAAATGTGTCATCAAGCATGTCGTAACGGACAAGTTTGGTACATGATCAAAACACATTCTCATTATTCTCAACAACATTCCCTAAATGTTGCCCACATTCCCAGAATGTGTCATCAAGCTTGATATACAACCTCTGGTACTCCCAAAGTACATTCTCATGTTCCCAGAACAAATAACAATAACAAACAAGCTTGGTATGTAATCAAAACGTTCCAATTTGAGTATACGTCCACGTTCCCAGAACGCATACTCATCACCCTCGACAACATTCCTCGAATATTGCCCACATTCCTTGAATGTGTCATCAAACTTGTCGTATCCATTTGGTACTCCCAGAGTATCCTCCTCATGTTCCTTGAACATGACATACGATAACTTATCACCATTTACCATGCATGAGTGCACATAAATCCTTTCATTAAAGATTAGCCATTTATCTCATTATATGCATCATGCAATCAATATGGCAAAGGAATATAATAAGATTGCATGCACATCATACTTGATAAAATTATCAAATGAAGTATCATATCATCCACTTTAAGTGTAATTAGGTTTAACTAAAAGAGGTTAAATTAAAAATGGCATTTTTAAGCATTTTCAGTCTTGGTAATCGATTATCAGCTTTTGGTAATCGATTACCATGTTTGTTTTCAATTTCTGCATCAGACAGGGTCTTGGTAATCGATTGCCATGACAGCAGATACACTAAAAAGTGTGTTTTAACATACCATTTTAAATTCTAACCAATTTTAACTTAAACCAAGGATCAACAAACCTTTATTTACACATATTGGACATGTCTCAACACTGAAATCATGTTAATTCACAGAGAATCCAAATCCATACACGATTATGCATAAAAATCTCGTTTTTCACAACTCAAGATACCAAAATCCATTCTACTCATAATTGGTATGATTTTAGCATTGACTAAGCTCACATGCAACTAATTAAACTTGCTCAAGCAAGTAGCATGTGTCAGATTGGCCTCCATGCCAATTCCTATTTCAAAACTATGCCTTTAAGCCTCATGGTGGCTCATTCTATTTTCTAAAGCATTTCATTCTCATTCTAGCAAATGGTAAGCTTCCCCCATACCTTAGGTTTGTGTTTGAACAAAGACTTCACACAGAGAAGCAATCAAACTTCAGTTTCCACAAAATCCCCTTCAGGTTCATACATGCATAATAGTTTCGGTAGGGTCACAAGACCAGAGAATTTGACCCATGAAACATGCATTAAATTTGGGGAAAATGATTAGACTATAATCTCTGCAACATAAACTAAAGATTCGAAGAGGTTTGAAATCAAGAGAGCACATGAGCTTACCAAAATCGAGCTCCAAAGTCAGCTTCCCAATACTGGAAACTGGTTCTGCAGAGTTTGGACCGAATTTGCAGAGCTCAATACTCCCAACACACCCAACCTCAACTCACAATCTTTATGTCTTTGTAAAGCTCGTGATGTGAACTTTACAATGGTGTATAACTCTCAGACCAACTCTCATAATTGAAGGAGAAACGATGGGACGAAATCAAGAACCCTGACTTCATTTTCTCTTCATAAATTGAGCAACAAACTCAATCCTTCAACACTACTGCCTTATATAGGCAAATTGGTTGCCCATGCACAACGACACGAGTCCAAGAACGTGTCTTGGACCTGCATTCGTGTCAATTTCTGGGTTTCGTGGTGGATGATTCATCAAATGCACTCATCTCTGTCCCTGTTGAATCATCGTAATCGATTACCGACTCCTGGTAAAAGGTTACCAACTCTAAAATTCTCAAAAATTATATTTTTATTTCCTTTTACTCCAAAAACTTTTTTAATATTACACTTAGGTCCTATATCAAGGATTAAACTAAAAAATACTCATTTTGGTATAAAACATCATGACTGTTGAGATATATAAAGCAAACAAGTCCCACATAAATTAAAATATGGTAAGTTGAACAATATATAAGTAGAGAGACCCATGAACCTAATGCCTTAAGGTTTTAGGCTAAGACATGGTGTCAAATCATTTATATTATTGTTCAATTAACCTCATCAATAAAACATGATTAATTGATTTAATTCATACTCCCCAATTAACAAAGGACTTGGATTAAAAGGCCTAATGCTAAATATACAAAATTGTAATATGGTATCAAAGCCTAATGATCCAAGGACCATATAAAAAAAAAACACAAACAAAAAGACCTGGGCCAATTCAAGTAAAAAAAAAGTAGCACTTGCTCAGGCGCTCAAGAATGAATGCGACCTAGATAGGCAGGCTCACTTGAAGTACAAGCCCATGGCAAAAATTAATGACAAGTCACAACTAGGGTCAGTTTCCTAGTTGGACTTGAGGGGGAGTGTTGAGATATATAAAGCAAACAAGTTCCACATCAATTAAAATATGGTAAGTTGAACAATATATAAGTAGAAAGACCCATGAACCTAATGCCTTAAGGTTTTAGGTTAAGACATGGTGTCAAATCATTTATATTATTGTTCAATTAACCTCATCAATAAAACATGATTAATTGATTTAATTCATACTCTCCAATTAACAAAGGACTAGGATTAAAAGGCCTAATACTAAATATACAAAATTGTAATAATGACAAAATACCTCTCATATTTTTATTTATTTAAGTACACATAATGTACAAAATTAAACTACTAAAAATAAAATTAATAACCAATTAATTATAAGACTTTATAATTAAAATTTATTAATCGGGGATTAAAATTTTGAGGTGTTACAGTTTTATCGTAATATTTGCACTCATAATCGAAAAATGACAAATGTTGTCAAAATTAGGAAATATTTCAGGCTATCACCCAATAAGAATAGGAACAGTGGTACTCCTTCACAAATGATGGAGCAATTTGACTCGCGATATGGTTGATTGATATAGATAGAAATGACAATGTGATAAAGATTTGAATAGATATGGCATTAGGAGATCTATCGAGATAGAGCCGTAAAAAATATTTGTTAAGATCTATCAATGAATGTAATAAGTGTGAATATTATGAGTGAAACTAACATTATTATTATGGAAGGACCATATTCAATTTTTTGAAAAAAGATAAAGGACCAAAATAAGTCAAAATAAAGATTAAGGCAAAAATGAATATTGAAAATAAGATAAAGGACTAAAAATGTAATTAAGCCATATATATATATATATATATATATATCATGTATTGAACCAATCATAATATTAAAAAATAGAGTAAATTACATTGACCTCCCCTAAGTTTTAGTCATATTACACAAACCACCCCTCATCTTTTTAAACCTACACAAACCACCCTTAGTTGTTATACTCACATTACACTCTATACCCCTCAACTTGATGAGCCGTTAGAAAACTTGACAGAAGTGACCATGTGCCCATCACATGTCAATTAATGATTTTATTTTACCAAAATACCCTTTTATTAATTTTTATAAAACAAAACAGTAGTGATCATGTGCCCAACACATGTCAATTAATGATTTTTTTTACCAAAATACCCTTTTATTAATTTTTATAAAATAAAACATTTTACCAAAATACCCTTTTATTAATTTTTATAAAATAAAACATTGTTAAATGCTTTCTAAAAACAGTAAATTCTCTCTAAAATTAATACAAATTACTCCTTCTATTCTTATATATAACTCTCTTTGAAGAATTTTTAGTCCTTAGTATAATAAAAATTACTCCTTCTATTCTTATATATAAGTCTCTTTGAAGAATTTTTTTTGTCCTTAGTATAATCCTTATTTTTAATACAAACAACATTTAACAATGTTTTATTTTATAAAAATTAATACAAGGGTATTTTGGTAAAATGTTTTATTTTATAAAAATTAATAAAAGGGTATTTTGGTAAAAAAAATTCATTAATTGACATGTGATGGACACATGGTCACTTCTGTCAAGTTTTCTAACGGCTCATCAAGTTGAGGGGTATAGAGTGTAATGTGAGTATAACAATTAAGGGTGGTTTGTGTAGGTTTAAAAAGATGAGGGGTGGTTTGTGTAATATGACTAAAACTCAGGAGAGGTCAGTGCAATTTACTCTAAAAAATATTATTATGGAAAATGCTAACAAGTGCCACTTGTTAAGAAGTTAAAAGTAGTATTTTGTCATAAAAAAATGTGATTTTTGAGATTTTCGAGAAAGTGACTAATGCCTATTTATGATTGTTTTACTACTTCAAGCAACATTTAGGGCACTCGTTAGCAATACCCTATTATTATTAATTAATAAGATAATTAAAAAAATTTAAACAACTCGCGCATGCATTGGCTAAAATCTAGTTTCAAACTAAGCACAAACCATACACAAAATATTAATTAATACACCTTATTAATACACTAGCACACACAAATTAATGCACTTATTCCATTGCACTAATTTATTGCAGGAGAAAATTTTTTACGTCACGCACACATATATTTCTTCTATAAAAAATAAAAAAATTAACTAAATTTAAAAATAATTCTCGTAATTTTAAATTTTTCTACTTTTTTTTCTTCTTTTCTCAATTTCAAACAACAATCATAAGCCATATATTAATTTCAGAAATATCAGTGACATGCAAAATTTATGGAGATTAATAGTATGCATTGACAGTATAAAGTCTTACACCATTGGTCCATCATCTACCATTTATTTGTGTTACTTTAATTTTAAAAAAAAAAGTCAACCACCATACACGAATGAAAGATGAATAATACACTGATGTAAAAAAACCTCTACACGTGATGCATCGGAGAAATACTACTACCGTACTACGTGGTAAGTAGGAACTCATAATTTCGTTCTGTTGCAGTATTGCGGAGTAAACTATTCCCTCGGCGCGGGATATAAAAAGTTCCTCCTCTCTTCCTGGCGGCGCGTACCATTCTCTCATTACTTCCCTTTCTTTCTTTCTTTCTGACGATGTTAGTTTAGGGTTTGTTTTCAATTTCATTAATTTGTAGTATTTTGTTTTTCTTCAGATTATTCATTCATTACATTACATTAATTGGTGAAACCATAATAATAAATTAAAATAAAATAGAAAAAAGAAGAAGAAGAAGAAGAAGAATGGGTTCAGTGAAGAGAAAGTCAGCAGAAGGGCCATCATCACTCGAATCTCCCCGCCCTTCACAATCACAAAGGCAACTCATTCAAATTGAAAACAACAACAGTCATGAAACGGTGGCTTGTGTGCACGACGTGTCGTATCCAGAGGGTTACGTTATTCCTCCTTCTCCTCTTAATCCTGATAAACGACAAGCAGCTGAGCCAGCTAAGAAGTTCCCTTTCCCTCTCGACCCCTTCCAGTCTCAAGCCATTGCCTGCCTTGAAAACGCCCAATCCGTCATGGTATATATATTATTTCTCTTTTATTAATGCTTTTATTTACTCCTATTTATAAGTGTAGGATTTTCTGCTCTTTATTTATAGGTCACTTTGTATTCTCCGGTCATTAATGTGAAACAATGAGTAATATGTCAGATTCGTCCCTGACTTTGTAGGGCATAGTTGAAATTGCAAATTGGTCCCTGAGATAGGAACACGTCAGTCATGTTAGTCAAACGAAAAATAAACAAAGGCCGTTGATAATCGGTCAAATTAGTTCCTGAGATTGTCGAAACCGGTCAAATTAGTCATTGACTTTATGGACGATTAATGTTAGGGACTAATATAACTGACGTGTTCTTATCTCGGGGACAAATTTGGAATTTCGATAATATCAGAGACTAATTTGACCCCGGACCACAAAGTCAAGGACCAACCGATATATTACTCGTGAAACAATCATTTGTGAAATTTCCATTGCAAGTTGGGATTTTTCAATATTTTATAGGACTTGTCTAGGAGGCAAATTTTTTCTTAGTAACGAACTCGAATATTCACTCTAGATTTTGGAATTGATTTTTCTTTTTTGGTACTTTATTTTACATGATAATATAGGTGTCTGCACACACATCAGCTGGAAAAACTGTAGTAGCGTCATATGCTATTGCTATGTCTCTGAGGAATGGTCAACGTGTTATTTATACTTCCCCTATCAAAGCACTTAGCAACCAGAAGTATAGGGACTTCAAAGAAGAGTTTTCTGACGTTGGTTTGATGACTGGAGATGTTACGATCGAGCCCAATGCTTCTTGCTTGGTGATGACTACCGAAATCTGGCGTAGCATGCAGTACAATGGGTCGCCAGTCACAAGGGAGGTGGCTTGGATCATCTTTGATGAGGTGCATTACATGCGTGATCGTGAAAGAGGTGTGGTGTGGGAAGAGAGCATTGTTATGTCACCAAAGAATTCACGTTTCGTCTTCCTATCTGCCACGGTGCCTAATGCTAAGGAATTCGCTGACTGGGTGGCAAAGGTAATGAAGTCTTGATTAAATATGTTTTTTTAGCATTCTTTTCTTTTGGTAGTTGAAATATCGTTCGAGGGAAGAGAGGAAAAGTGCAACTAGGGGGAGAATATGAACCTTGAAAAACAGAGGAAATTAAAGATAACAAGGAGAGATGACACAGGTCATAAGAGAAATGAAGATATTGAATCTGCAACTCATTGCTAGGGCATTGCTTGAATTTCATAATTCGTTAAACTTAAGGTTGTTACTAAATATAGATTCTGAGATGGAGAAGTATACTATTTTTTGTTATTCTCTCATTTTTATACTCTCCCCGACCCTCCTGTCTGATGTATGTATGTATAGCTGGTCTGATGCTTTAGGTTACTTGCAGGTGCACCAACAGCCTTGTCATATCGTCTATACTGATTACCGACCAACACCGCTTCAGCATTATCTTTTTCCCTCTGGAGGTGATGGTCTATATTTGGTTGTGGATGAAAAGGGAAAATTTCGTGAAGACAGCTTTCAGAAAGCTTTAAATGCTCTTGTTCCCATTGGTGAGGGTGATAAGAAAAGAGAAAACACCAAGTGGCAGAAGGGTTTGGTGCTTGGAAGAGGCGGCGAAGAAAGTGACATATTCAAGATGGTGAAAATGATCATTCAGCGCCAATATGATCCTGTTATACTGTTCAGCTTTAGCAAAAGGGAGTGTGAATTTCTTGCAATGCAGGTAAAGTTCAAATTGCTATACATTGTTAAAAGTATCTTCCATTTTTTTTCTTTTATTTCATATGTGATAATATTTCACCAATGTCTTCTTTGGTTTCTATAGATGGCAAAAATGGATCTTAATGGGGATGATGAGAAGGACAACATTGAAAAAATATTCTGGAGTGCTATGGATATGCTATCGGATGACGATAAGAAGCTACCTCAGGCAAGTTACTCCTTCAGTTCATTTTTCCCCTCTTTTTGGCGCATTACCATGTTTCATGCATATTAACACACTGTGCAGAGGTTCTTATTAATATAAGGTTAATGCGCACCCTCTTCATATTAGGCAAGAGGTAAACTAAACTCAATTTCCTATTTTCCATTAGTCAGTTCTTAACACCCACAGTTGTAGCAAAACAAGAATGGCATAGGACAATAGTAGGCATGCAATTTATTATGTTTGGGTTTTTAGGGAGCCTGGCGTAGTTGCTTGCTGTATAAGCTTTGCTGCAGTTCTAAATTCAAGGATTTAGTTTCAGTGTCAATATTGAATTATATGCTGAAGCAATTTTGTTTTTGGCTTCTCTTTGGTGCTGTGCTCATGATTGTTTCAAGGAAGTTGCTACCTGTGTCATATATTGAGAGAGATCGGGCGGCCTTACTGTGTTCTTGTTGTACATTTTTTTATTAAATTAAACTATATTTCTGCTTTTTTACTTTGAGAAAAAGATAGTCTAATCTATCATTTATTAATTTATTGAATATATTAAAATATGAAAAGAAGTAGACCAGGAGATATATTTGTGAAGAAAAGAAAATTAAGGAAGCAATGAAGTCAGGATCAGGAATGTCTTTGCAAATCGGATATGGCAACACAGTAATCTTGTGCCGAGCACCGGACATGAGAAAATTTAAAAACATATTATCTTATCCTAAAGCAAGCACCCGATGTGAGAAAATCTCACCCTGTAATCCTCCCAAAACTAGTTTGATGTTTAAGTTTGTCTTTTCTTTATGCTTTGCTTTCTGACTTGTAGTCTTCAAATATATTAACCTCACTTTAGTTGTACATTTTGGTGTTTAGTCACGTCTAAGGTATCTACTTTTTTTCTTCTTGTTTTTATTAATTTTTCCAGGTTTCAAACATACTACCCTTGCTGAAACGTGGAATTGGAGTACATCACTCTGGTTTACTCCCAATTCTAAAGGAAGTGATTGAGATCTTATTTCAAGAAGGACTAATCAAGGTTAGTGGAAGAATTCACGATAGAAGATGCTTTCTTTATCTGTATAAGCCGTGTTCGTGTGACTGGATACTTGCAACTTCATTAAATGCATATAAATATTTACCTAATGTAATTGCAATTCCGTGTTTAATCTTACATTGTGCATTCGAACTTTTTGAATCACATGATCCAAAAATGTAGGTTAGGGATTACTTACACCCATAGTAGCCCAACATAAGTGATAATTTAGAAAAGGCTGCTGCTAAATATTATTGATTTAAAATGCTATATATACTAATCAAGGTTTTCTAGTTCTCTTTTTTGCTCAGTCATTTTGTTCTTAATTTTTTGATATTCTGATATCGCTTTTGTATATATTTACTTTTTTAGCTACAAATACAATTTTCCTATCAGCTTCTCTATTAATATTGATTCAATAAGCATAACTTGTTTGATACAATCATAAATTCTTCAAAGTATTGAAATACTTTCCTTTAGTGTTTATTTGCCACAGAGACCTTCAGCATTGGTTTGAACATGCCTGCAAAAACAGTTGTTTTTACAAATGTCAGAAAATTCGATGGGGATAAGTTTAGGTGGATATCCAGTGGAGAATATATACAGATGAGTGGTCGTGCTGGTCGGCGAGGTATCGATGAACGTGGGATATGTATCCTCATGGTCGATGAGAAAATGGAGCCTTCTACTGCTAAAATGATGGTTAAAGGGGCAGCTGATAGTTTAAACAGGTAAAATGGTGGTTTAAATTACACAAGTTTTTCGATAATGGTTGATTCGTCCATTTGTCTTGAAACATTTATTTTGTCAAAGCCTTAATGAATGTGAAACTTTAGTACTGGAATTTTTCTTAGTGTTCTTGACTCTGGTATTAGTTGCATAGACTCTCTGGTATTTTTCGGTGAAACTTGGATAGCATATAGCCATAGGATATAAAGGGACTGGATAACATATAACCTCATGAACTAGATATCTATTGGATCAATTGAAAATTTCATTTCGAGATTGAATCTGTATCATCTCCTAAACAAACATGCTCTACCTATTTTTCGCAATTGGTTGAGCATAATTTTTATATCTCTTAGGAGATTTCATAGAACATCAACTTTTTTAGGACAAGATTAGGCATTTAGCTTCTAATTTGTGTAAAGCACATGGTCTTTTTTCGCAGGTTTCTCTGAAAAATACCAAATGTTGGGTAGCTTTGCTTCTTTTATTTTTTGTTGTTCTCTGTTGTTTGATTCCTTTCTTTTTTCCTTTTTATGGAGGATATCATCTTCCTAATTCTTCATAAAGATCTACTTGTCATTATAATTAATTTCTTCCCCTACCCAAAAATAAAAAATAATAGCAATAAAGCATGTTCTATCCATTTTCAAATTAATCTCTAGAAATTTTACAACTATATCATTATTGACCTGGTTGATGTCTTGTATCCTGTCAGTCATCATATTTCCTACTCATTTCAGAAAGCTTCTAGTTCTCTAGGTTAGTAGTTCTCTCCCAATTTTTTGTCCTCACTGTATTGGGATTTTCTCTGGCAGCTTGTTGAGAGAGTAATCTGGTCTTAGTAGCTCAAACAAGTTGAGTCTAGGTTTTATCCGGAATTGGGAAATCTACATTTGACTGCGATGGTGCTGCGGCATAATGATGATACAGTGATTTCATCACCAAGAGGATTACGTTTTTTAGTTTTCATATTGTAACTTGTGTACATTAAGTGTTGTCTCTTGATTACTTTTTCCTTCTCTTGCATTTCAGTGCCTTCCATTTAACCTACAACATGATTTTGAACCAAATGCGCTGTGAAGATGGTGATCCTGAAAATTTGCTCCGTAATTCTTTTTATCAGTTTCAAGCTGATCGCGCCATTCCTGATCTTGAGGTTTGTTTAAATTTATGAAGGCTGGAAATGTTTTTTTTTTGTTGTCACTTGTTTCAATCCTGTTTTTTTTTTTTTTTTTTTTTTTTTTTTTTTTGCTTATCTAGGTTCTAAATTAGTAAATTTAATAATAACCACAAAGGTGGATGAGGCTAAACAGCCCGAGATCTATTTCTGCCATCTCACACCAAACCCTTTCCTATCCATAACTTTAATAAAAAAAAAAAAGCCCAATGGACGCAATCATAAGTTTTCTGGAAGTCTAATTGGAAAACAAGGCCTTGTCTTTTTTGTGTCCTAACATCATCTACTACCTCATTAGCAATTGGGGCAGTGTCAAGAATTAGCCTAGCCGTAATAAAAGCACTTTGGTTCCCCGAGACTGTCTCAGCTAGGACCTCTCTCAACCTGCATGCTAGAAATGGTTATATGTATGCTAGTGATATAAAAACATTAATGTGCCTCCTCCTCTCTTTCTTGAGAAAACTAAAGGGCTGCCCAATGCACAAGTCTCCCACTTGTTTCTTGAAAAATCTATTTTAAAAAAATTTCTTTCCTTGTATTGTTAATTTGGAAATTATATCAGGAAAAGACCAGTTTTTCTCAATGACTTTGTATATGCAGAAACAAATAAAGGCCCTTGAAAAAGAGAAGGAATCAATTGTTATTGAAGAAGAAAACAGTTTGAAGGATTATTATGATCTGCTAGAGCAGCATAGAAGTTTGAATAAGGAGGTTCATGACATTGTGCTGTCTCCAAAGCACACTTTACCCTATTTAAAGCCTGGGAGGCTTGTTTCTCTCCAATGCAATTCAAGTAATGTTGATCTCCCCACCATTTTTACTGAGGATCAGTTGACTTGGGGTGTGGTCATTAATTTTGAAATGGTTAAGAGTGTATCTGAAGGTGAGAATTTTCAATGGCTTCTTGATGATTCATATATGCACTTACTGTCTTGCAAAATTTAGACTTTAATTTGCAAGTTTTAAAATAGTCAAATCTCTTTTTCAGAAGATGCAAACATAAAACCAGAAGATGCATCATACAATGTTGACGTTCTTACAAGATGTGTAGTGAAGAAAGATAAACTTGGAAAAAAATCTGTGAAGATTGTTCCTCTAAAAGAACTTGGAGAACCCCGAGTTGTTTCAGTTCCTCTATCGCAGGTGAAGTCTCTATGTAATGTCTGCAAGCTGTGTCTCAAAATTGTGATTTTCAGATTGCATTTCATCAAAGTATGACTACTCGAAATATGTCATTTGATTTTGTTATGGTTAAAAAACTAGAACTTTATTTGGTGTCTGCCCAACAATAAGGCAATTTCGCTATGAACAACCCCTATAACCCTATGTGTCACAGCTGAAACCACAAATGACATTCTTTTATGCAAGGGGTGTGAATTACTCAGAATGTTTGAATTCATAAGCTGATCTTATTCCTCTATTTGTACTACTAATACCTGAGGCTGGGCAATGGTCTTTATTACCTTCACATAGAAGTTTTCTAATTACTTAATAGTGCACTATCATAAATGTTTCTTTTAGGATGCTCCTCAAATTGTTGGCTTGGATGATTCATGAAAAATGAAAAAGGAAAAAGAATTAAGCACACGGCACATACCCTGCAGCATAACTGCATGAATGTGTTTTCTCTGTCATTTTTTTTGTTGCCCATCCAGTTCCCCAGGTACTTCCTGGGTACATCCGGATCTAACCCGGGTCACTTGCCTAGCTGTGTTTGGTGAGTCTCTCAACATGATTTTTCTATATTCACAAGGTATCGAACTTGAGACCTTGCTTAAGTGGTATCAAGTCGCTTACCACTTGTCCCAACCCATGTTGGTGTTTTTTCCTTAATTTATTTTGTGATTTTATTTGCAATCTGTTTGTGAAGGAGTGGATGAAATGGAGGAGTGCCTCGGGCGTGTTATGTGATAATAAGGTACCACTTAAACTTAAAGGAAGGTTCTACCGCACTGCTGTAAGACCGGCGATGTTATATGGGACAGAGTGTTGGGCGGCAAAGGGCACACAAGAGAATAAACTTCATGTTGCAGAGATGAGGATGCTGCGGTGGATGAGTGGGCATACCAGACAAGATCGGATTAGAAATGAGTATATTCGAGAAAAAGTCGGGGTTGCTCCTATTGTTGAAAAAATGGTTGAATCTCGTCTTAGGTGGTTTGGGCATGTGTGGAGGAGACCGGTGGAAGCCTCGGTTAGGAGGGTAGACCAAATGGAGGGTACTACAAGGGCTAGAGGAAGAGGAAGACCTAGAAAAACTATAGGCGAAACAATTGAGAAGGATATGGCAATCAATGCCTTATCAAAAGACATGATTTATGATAGGCCTTTATGGCGTCGTTTGATCCATGTAGCCGACCCCACCTAGTGGGACAAAGGCTTAGTTGTTGTTGTTGTTGTTGTTGTTGTATGTGAAGGAAATTCACTTTCTTGATGGTGGATTTTAAATTTTTTATAGCTATTGCCTGGATTAAGTTGTCAAGCGTTGAAATTCAATAGTTTTCTTTTTGCTATTTGATATCAAAGCCTCTAATCCAATCCTTGGTGAAAATGTTGGTGTTGATGGTATCTTATACATACATACATAAGTCCTTGCAAGTTTACAAAAACAAAAATTAATGATTGCCGTTATTGTTGTTCACAGATTAATACAATAAGCCTTCTGTGTCTTTATATACCAAAGGATCTTTTGCCATTGGAAGCTCGAGAAAACACTCTGAAAAAAGTGTCGGAAACCCTTTCTAGGCATCGTGAAAAAGGGGTGCCACTTCTTGATCCTGAAGATGACATGAAGGTTTTGTGCTCTTCTATTCATCCTTCTCCTTCTCTATCACTCTCACATTTCCTTTTGAATCTTTCCCGTTTAATTTATCATTACTTTTGCTCTTTTATTTGTCAGATTAAGAGCAGTGCATACAAAAAGGCTTCTCGTAGGATAGAGGATTTGGAGAGGCTATTTGAAAAGCATGAAATTGCGAAGTCACCACTTATAAAGCAGAAGTTAAAAGCATTACTGACGAAGCAAGAACTGAGTGCTAAGATAAAATCCATTAAGAGAACATTAAAATCTTCTACTGCTTTGGCCTTCAAGGATGAACTTAAGGCGAGAAAGAGGGTTCTTCGGAGGCTAGGGTAAGGAAACGTCTCAAGTACTTCTGTTCTTTTTCCCCTTCTTTATTTAATTTTTTGTTGCTGCATTGTTGAAGGCCTTGCAGCTCTGACTATGTAGCTGTCCAAGCTTTGTCCTAAGCTGATTTATACTGTCTGTAAAGTCATGAAAGGAATCATGTGCTTTCTTGAAATAATATCTTGTTTTGTGCTCCATAGTCAATACAACACGATGCTTTGGCTATTTCTGTGTTTCTTCTATCTGCCTACACCTATGCTCTATTATTTTTTTGTATTCCCTTTTTTTTAATAATATTTTTTATTTGTTTCCCTTAACAAATGCTGCAGAATGCTTACTGCTTTAATTGGCACTTATGCTCAAGTTGGTACACAATGGTTTGCTGATTTGGTTATTTTCTGTGCCTTCAATCATTTTCTTTTGCTATAACATCATTAATTTGAAGTGGCCAAGTCATCTACATCAAAAGTTTCCATATTAATTTGGGATACTCTTACCAGTGCTTAGAACTGTTAAATATATTGTAATCACCTCAACCTAACTAATAATGTCCAATTTGCAGATGTTTTGCTAACTTCTATGGTTTCATAAATGCTTCTTTCTATCAAATAATCTCAGCAACCCAATGTAACTTAAGTTGATTAAAATGATATTCATGTGAGATCTTCTTTGCAGATATGCTACATCTGACAATGTAGTGGAATTGAAGGGGAAGGTTGCTTGTGAAATTAGCAGTGCAGATGAATTGGTCCTAACAGAACTCATGTTCAACGGTGTCTTTAAAGACATAAAGGTGGAGGAGATGGTTTCTCTCCTGTCTTGTTTTGTCTGGCAAGAAAAAATTCAAGATGCTGGCAAACCCCGAGAAGAACTTGATCTGCTGTATGTACAGTTACAAGACACAGCTCGGAAAGTTGCCCAACTTCAGCTTGAGTGCAAGGTAGTGGCTGAATTAGCAATCCATCATATAACTGGCACCTAACAGCACTTGCATATAAAGATTGTGTTTCAAGTTTTATTTAGGAAAAATCTACTTCAATTAGTGTATTAGCTAAAAGTTATAGAGTTAATTGACCATTAGATAAGCTTTATTATCATTCTGATCACTGCATCTTTCCCAAAACAAATTGCTTTGACGTTCACTTCTGGTTACACATTGTAGAGCAAGCTATTCCTTTTTTCAACTGCATTTCCACTATTAATCTTCACAAATCCTTTAAAAGTATGCTTTCCAAACAAACATACATCTATAAAATACAATCTATAATCTGATACTTGTATAATTCCTTGAACACCAGTATAATTTTTGTCCTACTCCTACTCAAAATCTTATCATCTTATCTTTTTGATTATTTATACCATTTGAAACTTTCTTCACTCTTGCAGTTGTACAATGCTTTAACAAGTTCCTTTCTCTTTGATCATGAAAAACAAAAACAGGTGCAAATTGATGTTGAGAGTTTTGTGAAATCCTTTAGGCCTGATATTATGGAGGCTGTGTATGCTTGGGCCAAAGGTTCAAAGTTCTACGAGATCATGGAAATTACACAGGTTTTTGAGGGTAGCTTGATTAGGGCAATTAGAAGACTTGAGGAAGTTCTTCAGCAGTTAATACTAGCAGCTAAGTCAATTGGTGAAACTCAACTTGAAGCAAAGTTTGAAGAGGCTGTTTCCAAGATCAAGAGGGATATTGTCTTTGCAGCATCCTTGTATTTGTAGTTTAGTTTCTAGAAATTGTTCTTTTGCTTAGATTTAGATGAAGAGGACACTTGCTTATTATTAATTGATAGAGCAAATGGCAAATGCATCACATCATCAGGGTGTGGAATCAAACCTGGTTTCTCACTGGCAGTTTTGAAATCAATTGACTGATACACAGAAATATGTGAAAGTATTGTAACTTGTATGAAAGAAAATTATATTTTATTTAACACTTGGATTTGTATTCAAAATATATTTGCTTCTCTTCAGCCTTTCTTTTAACGTTGGGTTAGAAAACCAAATATCCAAGTATCGGGCCTCTGTTCATGTTCATTTATTTATTTTTAATATTTGAGCAAAAACCAGAAAAATTTTTTACATTATTTGCGGTACTGGATTTTTGATCAAAAAATTAGGAAGTGCAACTAAATAAAGTCATCGTGTTAAAATGAGAAGTGGTCGGCGAAGCAAATTTTAGAATAATTACATATGATATAATGATTTGCATATTTATTTGACCAAAACTTTTTAGCTCTGATGGTTTGTGGTGCCCTATGCTTCTATAAAGTCCAAGGTTCAATCAATTCTAACTATGTCTATTTTACTCCAAAATTTAATTGCTATTAATAAAAAAAATGTAAAATGAAACAACCGAGTAATAAGGTGCGAGAATCAAACACAATACCACAACTATGACTTTAAAGTGCCCAAGTGCTGGCAATTAGGGCGGATGCCCATGGGCCCCGTCCGCCCACCCTACATTTTTTGTGGACAGGGCATCATTTTTTAGCCCACTTTTCGAATGGGCCTCGCCCGCCATGCCCATTTATTTTGTCGGGCCACCGCCGCCCACGGGCCGCCCATTATTTAGTTTTTTAAAAAAATAAAAATTAGGAGCTACACAATTAGGAGTCGCCCTACATCTTTTGTCGAGTATCAAACTTTATTATGTTTTTATGAATTTTGAGTATGAACATTTTATATATTGTGCAATCTTAGTCTACATTTTATGAATTTTGAAGATAGAATATATGATTTTTTTTTTATGTTCCAAAAAAATAAATATGATTTTTTTTATTTTTTTTTATTTAAATGGGTCGTCCATGGGCATGCCCTACCCACATTTAGGGCGGGCAGGGCATGAATTTTACGCCCAAAATATTATAATGGGCGGGCGGACATGCCCGCAAAAAAGCGGGCTTTTAATGGGCATGGGCAATGCTCGCCCGCTCGCCCGAATTGCCAGCACTAGCGTGAGCCCAACCAACATAGGAATACTAACATTGGATGCCCTTAGTTTGTATATATCTAAAATCTCGGGAGCATTTGCTCCTACCAGCTCCTGTAAAGCTCCACCCTTGATTGTTTCGATAGGAGAACTAATATAGGAGTTGGAGCTTATGCACCAATTGGCAAAAGAAACTTTCGTATCAAGTAGATAAGTAAACCAATCAAAAGAATGAACTTTAATGAGATATAATAAAGCAATATGGCCACATCATCCATTATTAAAAATAATAAAATTAAGATGCAATCACAAAGACCAAATATCACCATCCAAAGCATAATCCCTGCATCCTTATACTTGCCTTTTCAAAGTGAGATGAGAACAATATAAATAACCACTGCACAGTCCATATTAACAAGGTTCGTATGCAACCAGTTGGTGATAGCAAGCCATATACCACGGGAGAAAGAGCAGTACATAAACTAGTGTGGAACTGAATCATCTTGAACACGGCAAAACGCACATTGTGAAGGAAGGTGTACATGTCTCTTGTCAGTGTGTGTGTGTGTGTTTTTTTTTTTTTTTTAAACCTATTTAAAACCATTTGCCAAGTGAATGCTTTGATTCTTTGAGGAACCTTTGCTTTCCGAATGATAGAAAATAATGTTAGATTGGTCATTGACTTTGTAGGCACTGATCAATTTAGCCTTTGGGATTTTCGAAATTGCAAATTAGTCCCTGAGATAAGAACATGTCAGTCATATTAGTCCCTGACGTTAATGACCGTCAATGGACTAATGGAAGTCAAAAAAATAAACAAAGACCGTTGAGGGAGGTTTCCCCTTTCTCTTAGAGTAAGGTTTAACCCTTCAATTAATGAATTAATAACTAAGACTTGTGAAAGATAAAAGGAATGAATAAAAGGAATAAAGTATGGACTTAGGAATAGTTATGGATTTATATGAGAATTGTATTAAGCGTGAATGAGAATGAATTAGCTTTCTAATAATCCATTACTTTTAATGCAGGAAATACATAATGTGAGTTAATTAATATAAATGCCATTTGATTGGATTGGATGATTGTGGAATGATTGATTATTGATATACTTGATAAAAGCCTTAATGTGTAATCACATTGGAATGAATGTTTAAAGAGTCAAATGGAATAACTTACATATATAGATGGAATGTTAAGGAATTGGATATGACTTAATGGATAAAGGAGTTGATGGAATATAAATGCACCCACTCTGAATACTAATGCATGAATGAAAAATATACATGAATGTGCTTAATCTTAATTGAAAATGTGAATATGATTGCATGATTGTATGAATGACATGGATTTTATTAGAGGTATGTTGAAATGAATATATGAAATGGCTTAAATTGCATACATTCATGAGTAATGTAAGCTAAGAATTATGTACCAAGACATTGGAAATGAATAGGCAATGAAATATGCTGAAATTCATGCTGCCATATGCCTCCCCTGTTTTAATATCCGGTTAAATGGTATGTTAACCGGATAACCAGTTAAAAATTGCACTATAATAATGCATTTTTAACAGGTTTAATCGCGTAACCATCAGGTTAACCGGATAAACCTGCACCAGAAAGGCAAATATGACAACAAAACAACACATAATCATAGGAAATAACTTCTAATTCAATCCCAAATGATCTAATGATGCATGTTAGAGACAGAATATGAGTATATACTCTTACTTGAATATTTTTTTTTTGTGTGTACACTAACTGGTACCCGGATCTAGTTTACCCAGAATCCGACTCATCTGGTTCGACCCAACTGAGCTCGCACTAAGCGGTAGGGGTCTCCCAGCGGGGGTTGCTCCATACCCAAGGCTTGAACTCGAGACCAGTTGGTTAAGGGAGCAAGTGAGTTACCACTTGACCAACCCCATGTTGGTTACTCTTACTTGAATTTAAATACAAGGGAATGAGAATAAAAGGAATATGCATATACCTTTTTAAAATATTTGTAAGGAAAATGAAATAAAAGTAAATAAGATGATTTTAAGTCCAACCAAGAATATAGTGTTATCTACTTACACTTAATAATCTCTTGTGTGTTTAATGTAATAAATTATAACCTAATTCTTATTCCAAATTTAGGCTTTATAGCAATTAAAAAGAAAAAAAAAAATAGGTAATACACTGTCAGTAAAACATTTTATGCTATCAGTGCATCATCCATCATTCACGTTTTTATAATCATTAATTTTGAGTTAAAAGTAAATTAACTAAATAGTAAATGATCGACTGACAATTTAAAAAACTATATACTATCTGCACACACCTATTAGTCTCATTAGAAAGGTGGTGTTGTTATTATCTGGTTGGGTTTGTTTTTGTTGTTGGGTTTTTGCTGCTAGGTACTTGTTTGTCGTTAGGTGTTTTTGTTATCAGTAGTCTTACTGAGATTGGGGATTTTTCATGTTATTTATGCTTGTATTATTGGCGTTCGGAATCTTTCGGTTCCTATCGGTGTACTTTTTTCCCAAAAGTTATCTTTTGAGTTTGGAATGAAATCTTTTGCTTATAAAAAAAAAGAGCTCATTAAAAAATAGGTTAAATTGGGAGTTTTATTAAAGTAACTCAAACAATGAGTTTATTATTGTCTTTTTGACTACTGCTTTTAAGAAATCCAATGGTTAACACTATTTGTATACAATAGACACATGTCTATGCAAGTCTAGCTCATTTTGTAATATTTCATCAAATTTGAACCATAATTAAACCAAATTATTTTCCGCTTATAATCATTTTTGCTAAAATATATCTTCTTTCTAATTTTTTTTTTGTCATATTCTAATTTTAATTTGTTTTTAAATTGAATAAGATCGATTATGGTCCCTTACACTCTGTTTGGTTCAACAGAAGAAAATGGGAAGAGAGAAATAGGGAAGAGAGAAATAGGAGAGAAAGATTTTGAAGAGAAAATAGGTAGGTTTTATGGTTGTTTGGTAGGAGAGAAAATGTGAATTAAAAATGAGAGAAAATATTTGGTACAAGACAAAATAATGATAATAAAAAATTAAAAAGTTAAAAAAGGCATAGAACAACACACGGAAGTGATGGTGAACAGATGGTTATTTTGTCCTCTAGTGAAAGAGGACATTTTCTCTCCTGAATCTTGCCTAGGAGGGGAAGAAAATTTTTTGCTGTGAGTCCCACCATTTTTTTTCTCTCCTCCTATTTTCTCTTCATAACCAAACAAGGGAAAATCATGTTTTCTTCCTATTTTCTCCTCCCTCAAATTCTCTTCTCCCTAAAATTTCTTAAACCAAACAAAGTGTTAGAGTCGTCGGTTAATGAATTTAGAACAATTGGGTCCCCTTGCTAATCCTCTTGCGAGAGAAAGTATTAAATAATTTCTTGTACTTCCAATCTTCGTGACATTGAATGCATTATTTCTTAATTTAATAATTTAGTATTTCTTTAGTATTTAAAGGATTAGTAAAAAGAAAGAATATAGCAAAACTCATGAATGTAAGGAGAACAAATCGTAGATATTGATAGCAAAATATATAAAAAAAAAAAAAAAAGGTCTTTATAAATAAAGCCAAGATATACCTTCTCTGTTCTCTAAAGATTCCATGAAAAAAAATATTGAATGAGCATAACAAGTACTTCCTCTAGTCCTATTTACAAGACCCTTTTGGAATTTATATTTTGGTTTTATTTATAAAACACATTTTCAATTTTCAATAACATTTAATTACTTCTTTCCACAAACACTTCTATTAAGTCAATACTTTTTAAAGTTCCAATAACAATTATAGGGGTAGTTTTGAAAAAGTACATCAAATTTTCACATTTCCAATGCCACTAACAAATTTATCCACTTTCCTTAGTGGAAGTGAAAAACCCCAAAAGGGTTTTATAAATAGGACCGGAGGGAGTATTATGGTTGACTCAGTGAAAATTTTTAATTTTTGTGGCCAAAATTTGCAAGGGTTTGGCAGCTTTGAGGAAACGTCGCTATACTTTCATAAAGGTTAATCCATCAACAACTATTTCACTCCTACAAAACAAAGCAAGCAACTAAATTTTTTTAAAGGATGAAAATGACTTCAGATATAGAACATAACAACCATAGAATATATCACTACTTACAAAACATGAGAATATAAAAGCCTAGACATATAAATTTAAAAATTAAAAAAAGAAAACAACAACTCATTCATCTCGAGTAGCAGGATCCATTCCGGTGGAAGGGCTATCAGCAAAATATTCTTGGTGCCTTACATTCACGCCATACTGTTATTGGAAGATATAAAAAGGATTAGATGTAAAGCAGTATTAACATATCTGCATAATTAATGAAAAATGAATGATGACTTATCTACTACTCCAATCTAGATCAGTTTAATCGAAATAACTTCAATCCCAGAAGTAGTTCAGATATTAGACCTGAATATGTCCACTCACAATAAGTCTATCACATGTTGTTCCAAAAAGTACCCAACTTCCCAATTCAAAGTCTTCATCATCGTTTTCAGTTCAGATAAAATATGGTAAGAAATAAGCAACAGACAGTGGTGGTGCATACTTGAAGCAGGGGAGACAATACTTCTAGGTTATGAAGCACCGACACAGGAGGAGTGTATGATACAAGTCATACATGTATTAGAGATATGTTGGTGTCGGAAGCATGTGCGACACTCCACCTCAAGAGGATCAGTGTCCGTGCTACATAGGACATGGCAATCGCCATGACCATGGCAAGGCCTTCAGCCCATTGAGCCTTGTAAATATCAACAATACAGACCATCTTATTCTCTAAACTTGAAACAAAGACAAATGTGGAAGAGTTGAGCAATAGGCTTCCAAGGCATTTGAATGATTGAAGTTGAGCCTTAAAAATAGCTAGCTAAGCAAAGGCTTTATAGATAGAAGGGAAGTTACAAGAATGACAGTCTGTTTTATCTCTATCGATTTCTACGAAATTCAACATAAACATGCTACAATACATGAAGTATGCTCTATTAATCCGCAGAGGCAACCTCCTATATTAAAATGAAATTCCAGAATTGATGTCTTAAACGATTACGGGTATAAACGATTACGGGTATGTGCAAACATAAATAATACAAAAAATGGACTGCAGGATTTATGACACTTGAGAGATGAAACTTCGCTTAAATTTAAATCTAGAGAATTATTATTACCTCATGCAGTGCCTTTGATAGGTCTTCCATTGTCAAAACCAGGCGCTTATCCTGTCATAACGAAAATGTAAGTACTAGACACATGCAATTTGGTGTGTGTGAAGACAAGACCACATTAAAAGTTATCATCACCTTCTGCTGCTTATCTCTTTTATCTTTTGGAATTGTTGCTTGTCTTGCTTTGCAGTGCCTACAGTTAACAATCTCGTGACATCATCATGCCAGCATAGTCATGTAAAAGAAAGCAAGAGCAACTAGATGAATAATACCAATGTCTTTGACTTTGCCAAAAGAAATAGTTGTGCACTTATGGATGATGATAAAACGAAACAAATCACATTGCTAGATTTGATTAAGGTAAAACCAAAAAAAAAAAACAAACCAAAATGTGTCTAGAAATTAGGACAAGCTAAGTCCTTGGGGGTAAAAGTCAATCAACATCCTGAATAATTAGCTTCTCTGATTTACATTTTTCCTCTCATAATGTGCCTCCTTGTAGTGTGTATGTTTGAGGACCTTTTCAAAAGGTGATAAAAGCACAAAAATAAGGGGCAAAACAATTGCACGAAATTGAGTGCGCGTGCTGTGTTATTGTATCAAGTCAGACAGGCATTCACTCAAGAAACAAATATGCATCAGGCACTCATAAACTTAACCAACATTTATGAACTACCTTTTACCAAAAGTCAAATGCTTTTGGGGAATTAGAAACAGACTTCTACCGAATAATATTCCCCATATTTACTATGTACATAAATAGTTTGCTGCATACAGCTGATCATGGTTAAAATGAATTAAATATAGCAAAACAGAAGAAAGCAAAGATTCAATTAAAAAGGAAAAAAAAAAAAAAAACATACTGAAGTGCATCGCCTGCAACTTCTGCAACAAACTTCTGAGTAGCAACAGCTACCAGTCTAGTCCTGAAATAGAGATGAGCATTTCTAGTCAAGCAATCAATATACGAAAAAGAAATTCAAGGGCTAAGAGTCCAACTTAAGTACGATTGAAACAGTCAACTACAGTCAAGACTAAAGCAAAATGGGAAAAACAATAAACAGCAAAAGAAGCAAAACAAATCCTTAGTCAGTGAAAATAAAAAAATTGGCAAGAAAGAAAGCTAGAGCAACACAATTGGCATAGTTAATCATTCTTTGACTTAAAAGTTAAAATCGAAGCCTACCCCACATTTACCCCATAATCATTACTGCACTGTAACCATTTGGATATAAGAGCCCAATAGCAGAACATACTAACACCATAAAATAAAGACATGAGTTAAGCTCACGTGCAGAAAAAAACAATGGAAAAAACTGCTAATCTATTTTCCTTTATATGTTTTAGATAGCATATCTCCTATCTTTATTCAACTTAAAATCTTTCAAACTGAAACATAGAGATACACAAAGACTTGATGAAGTCCATGGAATAGTTGGATTCAAATGACTGAAACTTTTTCTCTCCCCTCACCGATATTGCCTTTAAACTTTTCCATACATATGCAGAGATATCCAACAAAATTGTGGCATTGATCTAGTCCTTAGCTTTCTACAAGCACATGCACTCTAGATTTATCTCCTCTTTAGTCACATTTTTCGTAGCAACATGACAGTTTGTTTCTACCAATCTTGTGGGTATATCATACATGTTGACCTATGATTGCTAGTAGTTGTAGGTTATAATTGTTGGAAATGCTTAGCATACAACTACTCTAACTACTGTTCTCCCCGGCCAAAACAGAAAACACTAGCCCCAAATAAAAAGGATCAGCCAACAAAGTATAAACTGCAAGAGCAGTAATGTCAATGGTATTATAAAAAAAGAGGTTAAATTAATTTGTATGCCCCTGCACTTCTTTGAGAAATTCAACTAGGTCTCTGTACTAAATTAAAAAAAGAAGGTTAAATTACATCCAAGGTCCCCGTACTTCTTGGAGAAAGTTGGATAGGTTTCTATACTAAAAATGTTTGTAATTAGGTCCCCGATCAGCACCACAGTGCCCGAGGCTCCTACCCAGTGGGGTCTGGAGATGGTGGATATACTCAGCTTTAACCCCCACAAACAGAGAGATCACAAGACAAGCAACTTTATCGTTGCGCAGAGGCTCACCCTCAACGTGGTGCCAGATTGCATATAAAATTTGTAACCTAGTCCCTCATAAACTTTCCCAAATATTATAGGTACCTATTTGAATTTTTGAAACAAGTATAGGATCTATATAATAATGAAATCTATAAAAGAATAAACCAATAATAATAATTTTGAAAAGTAAAGAAGAACCCACAATCGAGGATCAGGAGATTGAAAACCACTCTTGGCTAAGTAATGCTCCACCAACTCATCAGGTATCTAACAAAAGCAACAAGATATTAATAAAGAATCAAACTTAATTTGTTAACTTGGAGAATTAAACTAAAAAATAATAAAAAGAGTGTATACGGAAGAAAGACAGACAGTGGGAGTAAAATCCATTAAGGAAGCAAGAAATTCAGAGAGTGCAGAATCATCATCATGCTGCTGCTGCTCCATGTGGGCCCCTGCATGGTCGAAATATTAATATAACTAGTGCTTATGTATGTAATAGTAATAGTAGACCCATTTCTATGTCCTACACTCCTAATCCATGAATTGAACAAGCAAAGCAAAGAAGCAACCAGAGAAGAACCCATTACCCGAATCGATTGAGAAAGAGAATAAAGGAATAGGATTTGGGCTGGTATGCGTTGAATGGAACGGAGTTGAAGGAAGTGGAGAATGCTCAAGTGAGACAAGTTGATTAGGGTTTCATTCACATACTTAATTTACACCCACTCGCTCCTCTTCAGCTTCTCCGTGGGTAGTGTAGTATGCTCATAAAGTGAGATTAATGACAAATTTTTTTTTATTGTCAAGTAATTATGATCTAAATATAAATAGATTGAATGGTCCGATCCAATGTGATCTTTGCACATAAAATGTTTAGACTGAACTAAATTAAATTAGTCCACGTAAGATAGCTCAGTTGGTGGCTGTAAAGACACTTAGGATTTTCCCTTCCTCAGGTCATGAGTTCTAGTCTCATACCTCTCATGTAAACCAAAAAAATAATGAACTAAATTAAATTATGTAAATTTAATTGGTTTGGTTTCTAATATTCCTCAAAGACCGGACCGTACCGAATCGTTACACCCTTATTAGAAAGAAACTTTTTATATATATACTAACAGGTAAGTGTACTGGTTAAATTTGAAAAAAAAAAAAAATTGTCTTACACTCATCCAAGACCTTACAATGCTTTGCCTTGTTAAAAATGACTCCAAAAAAATGAAGCTCCATTAAATTTATCAAGCCCAGCGTTGGTTTGTGTTACATAATAGCAATGTCAAGTGGAGAGCTCAAGCATAGAAGGTCCAAGTATTGTATTAGTGAGTATTAATATGTTTAGTATAATTGATGAATTATTATTAATGTGATATTTTGTTAGGCTTTGTTTGGGAGTTTGGAAGGGAAGGGGATGGAATGGAAATATAAGGATTCTCTTTCCGTTTACCTCCCAAATTGGGGGGGGGGGGGGAAGAATTTGGGGGTTTGGAGGGGAAAGTATTTGGAAAATTAGGGATTTGGGATTCCCTTTCCATTCCACCATTTACTCCCAAACAATGGAACATTAAATTTTTCCCCTTCCATTCATTTCCATCCCCTTGGCTCCCTCCCATCCAAACAAAGCCTTAGGGACCTATTGTAACATCCCAAATTCTTACCCCCAAGCTTAGTTCAGTAGGTTCGAGTTAGAACCAAGCTTAATCCGAACATGTCACCTAGGATGTCGTGAGATAGTCTTAGCCGTAGTGAGTTTAAGGGTCTAGCCGACCATCTAGCAACTTTCAGGGTCGCTGATCCAACCTTAACCGCTGCAAACCGAGTAGTATCTAACCAAATAGCTAGATCCGAGCTCGATAACACCGAGCTCACGTAAGCCCAAGCTTAAGATCCGAGTTCATAGGAATCGAGCAGGTAGCTCGGAGCTCTTGTGAACCAACCTCATCGTGTTGATAACCCTTGTCAGTGAGCCGCTGACCCTGTCAAGACGGCTCTTGGTCATACCTTAGCAATACCCTTTGACCATAGCAAGTTGCCTTGTGTAAACCGAGTCTAAGTTCGGGCTATGTTCGGCCACCAAGAGGCTTCCTTAGCCAATCTCCGTTTAGCATCCAGTGCCTTAAGCCGAGGTTGTTTCCCAAACCTTTTATAGCCGAGCTTAATGTGCCGAGTTTATGCAATCCGAGCTTGTGGTGTCAAGCTCATGCTATTTGAGCTTGTGGAGCCGAGCTCATGTTATCCGAGCTTGTTGTACCGAGCTCATGTCAGCTGATCTTGTGACATCGAGTTCACGAGACTAGGGCCTGTAGTGCCGAGCTCATGAGACCCGAGTTCATGGGAACCCAAGAGTTAGATCCGGGTAGGTAGTGTTGAGCAAATGATAGTTGAGTTCAAAGAAACCGAACTCATGTCGAGCTTATGAGATCCGAGCAGTTCTCATCTAGCTCATGTTAACCGACCATCTGCCGAGTTGTTAGAATAGTGTCTGTTGGAATCACGCTATTAGAATCGAGCAGTAGCCGAGCTTCTAGTCATCCCTCATGTCTTCGTCTTTGTATGTAGAGGGAGCTGAACCTTAGAGTGTCGACCTTTGCAGGCTGTTCCGTACCTTGTAGCTCGACCCTTTCCTCCCAGATATGTTGTTCGGCCTTGTGGTGTGAACTAGCAAAATATTTGGGGGCAAATCCGGAATAGCACCGTGTCTTTCATTTTCAGTCACACCTTTATGAAGCTTCTCAGAGAAGCTTATCATATCAACCACACGTTTATTTCCCTCTCACCACAAAAGCAAACCCAGACACCATAACATCAAGTGTTATGTTGTCCTTCTTCTCTTCGAAGCTCTAAGAGAAAACCAGGGAGAGAGCCACCCATCATCATCCATTCCAGATCTAGCTATCTAGATGTAGCCGTGTTCTTCCTCTCCCATAAGTAAGCTTGAAAGAGTTAAACTCTCTCTCTCTCCTCCCTTTCAATCTGTCGTCGGCGGTTCCTCGGTGAAGCTGTACGGAGCTTGGGTGAAAGGCTAGCAGCGTGGGTTTTCAGAGGTTTGAGCTCAGTTAGTTCCATTCGGTTGAGGTAAGGGGGTGGGTGTTACCCTAGCTTAGAGTCGGGTCTCTAGTGTGATCATAATGAGTACTAAGAATGGGTGTTAGAGTAGGAAATTGAACCGTAGGTTAGTGGACATGGATTACTAGAAGAGAACAAATTAAATGACAAGGAACCTGTAGAAATGAACTGTGAATATGTGTATAGTTGATAACATGAATAAATGTATGAATTGTGCTATATGCTATAGATGCTTACTGTTAATTGAGTAATATGAGTATGACCATTGGTGGCCGAGTATAAAGAATGGTGTGATCTATGTGTATGTTATGATAAGCATGAGAAATGGTGTAAAATGTTAGAGAGTATGATGAATGAGAAATGATAAATGAAAGGTAGAGAATCTGATAATAGGGCAAGTGGAAATGGTACAAGGATAATTGGGAAAAGGTGGTTGTGTGAGACGGGTCAAGTAAGACACAGTGGAGGTGTTCCTGTGCAATGATCGCGTAAGACACAGTGGATGTGTTCCTGTGCAGCTGTAAGCCGAGCATCATGGGGTCGATGCCTACAGTAATGACTCACACAAGATTCCTCTTAATGGAATCGGTTAGGTGGTGATCCAGGTCAAGTAAGACACAATGGATGTGTTCCTGTGCAATGATCGCGTAAGACACAGTGGATGTGTTCTTGTGCAGCTGTAAGCCGAGCATCATGGGGTTGATGCCTACAGTAATGACTCACACAAGATTCCTCTTAATGGAATCGGTTAGGTGGTGATCCAGGTCAAGTAAGACATAGTGGATGTGTTCCTGTGCAATGATCGCGTAAGACACAGTGGATGTGTTCTTGTGCAGCTGTAAGCCGAGCATCATGGAGTTGATGAATGCAATAATGGACACACCCTAATTCCAAGGAAAAGGTAAAGAGATTAGGAATGGGTAAACCGAGTAAGTCCCAGTGATGCATTCCTGTGCATTGGCCGAGATAAAATATGGGGAGTCGAGTAAGTCGCAGTGATGCGTTCCTGTGCATTGGCCGAGATAAAATACAGGGAGCCGAGTAAGCCGCAGTGATGCGTTCCTGTGCATTGACCGAGATAGAATACAGGGATTGAATGAATGAATAAGCCGAATGAAAAGAGAACAGGAATGAGTAAGTAGGGTTTGAATGCATGAATATGAATGTGTTGGATGCATATTTCGGATTGAGTTATATGAATATGTGTGTATATAGCTAATTGTGTGTGACTTGGTGTCTTAGTGTGTCATATTAGAAACTGCTTCCCTAAGTTTCGTGTAATGCTCACCCTCTTGCTATATTTTTACAGGTACTGAGCATGAGCATACACGTTTCCTGCCGAGCAAGTTCACTCTCCCTCACAGCAAGAGTAAGTATTTGTAGAAGGGTTTTGGTGTATGTTTTGAGTCTGTATTTTAGAAATTATGTCACTAAAGATTATTTTTGGTTATGTAAAATTAATATGTAAGATTTTGGTTCACGGATTGGTGTTGTATGTGTGTGTGTGTGTGTGTGTGTGTGTGTGTATATATATATATTGCTGGAACTCTGAATAGTGTGAATATATTTGCTGGTGAAAAGGTACTATTTTGGTATTAAAAGAAAAAGAAAATTTTAAGTTCATATTTTTTTTTATTATTGGGTATTTTAAGGGTAAGATTATAAAAAGGGTGTTACACCTATTGGCAATATAAGTTCTCTTTATATATTCCTTTGTGATGAATGTGAAAGTAAGAAAAAAGTTAAGTTTATTCTCTTCTCTATCAATTTCATATGAGGTACTCTGTCCTGAAACAAAGATTATCCATTTTCGGTTCACAATAATTGGTGCTTTCATTGATTCGTACTCCCTCTGGCCACCCTCACCATGATCAACCACCACACAATTGGTTTGGACTCCGAGCGTAGAAACCTCTATGACCAAAAACGAGATCAAATGCTAGATCTCTTCCTTGTGACGCAGACTAATATCACTACAAAGATGGACAACTTCATCCTTCGGCTTGAGTCCTTATAAGCCAAACATCGAAAACATGGGTCACCTTCTTCTCCAAAACCAGCTCCAGTTGTATTCGATGATGACGACGAGTTCGCGCTTTTGCCAGATCCAGTGGTGCTCATTGCCAACGAGGTGTTCGCGATCCCGCTAGTTCTAGTTGTCATCGGAGACATTGACGGATCCACCACTCCACTGGATCCCGTGACAATCGGAGATGACGAAGACTCCGCCATTCCATCGGCTCCAATGGTGCTCAGAAACGATGTTGAATCAGCAATCCCTCCAGCTCTAATGGTAACTGATGATGACAAGCAATGTAACACCCCAATTTCCGATGATGATCCTTTGTTCAGCTTCCAGGAGCTAGCTAGCATGGTCCTACCATGCTTCCGCTTCTCCATCTAACATGTACGTAGTGAATATTACATTTAGATCGTCGTCACACTGCATCATTCATAAGATTTTCTATATCCTTTACACCAATCTTTGAGCTTCATTCGGATTGTAGCCTCCGTCGAAACAAAGCAGATTGTTTCACCGATATTCAGATGAATCACGATATTTCGTTGAACTATAGTGATTTGGTTGCACTACATTCTCAAGAATTCTAGAAATCCATTCGAGAATTTCGTTGGTTACCGTTGCAGCCATTTGATGCCTACACTAAGAAAATCATTAGGGTCAAAGTTACACAACTTAGTGAGTATGGAAGGCCATACTCCACAGCCAAGAGTTTGAACCATTGCTCTGATACCATAAAATGTAATGCCCCAATTTCCAATCCCAAAATATTAAGTAAATGATTGGTTGATTGTATGAAATTCTTTGAAAATGGTGAACCAATTAAAAATTTTTGAAACAATAATAGCAAAAAAACATATTTATATCATCATCTATTCAAAAGAGAAGCTTTATACATCATTAACTTTCTAAAAGATAGAATAAAGCCCTAGTGTATTATAAAATCTCATGTTACACCCAGAGGAATATTCTCCAAAACTCTAATCCTTATGACAAGGATTCGAATGACACGACGTCATTCTTTGGCTGTTGACTCTGTTAATACTTTACTCCCAACAGGGAGCTGGTGACTTCAGTCCCATCCATTTTCGAGGTGGGATTAGCTTCATCACTTTCTAACACACATTTAGGGAAATAGGAGTAAGTCATTATCATATCACATGATCAGATCAGTAATTGAATAACTATGAGCAAACAAACACAAATAGCATAACCGAAATGCAAGTAAAGCATGTATAAGCAAGTGTTTTATCCAAACAATTATCATATATAGATATATTCATATGCAATGCATGCTTGATCAAACAATAATTTCCATTCACCTTTCATCAATACTTTCTCAATCTCAACACTCCAGGGAAAAGCAATTGAGAGTAAGTGTCTCACTTTCGCTTATGCCTCCAATGAGCCTTGCACCCATCACGAATCCAACCTAGATTAGGCCATACTGAGAACCACCCTCCACGATCCTAAATGGGTGAGTTGCAGATATAATTGTTGTAGTTCCGCAAGACTATCCCGGACGAGGTTAGCTAAACCAGCCCATCACAGGACCATCGTATCCACAATAATTCCCAATTACCTTCCATTTCCACTTACGGTCCGTCGGACCGCTCATGTATCTTAACCTTGTATTTCACCGCAATCACCATAACTCCATGTATGATTCATGATTATCATCATTCTTTCCATTATATATATCAATTACCAAGATGTAAACTTGAAATTTGAAGTAGAACATATAAATATTCCATTCCTAATCATAATCGATTACCAACCATTGGTAATTGGTTATCCACTCCTTCAGAATTAGTTTATGCAAGATTGTACTTGGTTAACCGGTTAATCCTCTAGGTTAAACCGATTAATAACAGGACTTGAGGACATATTCACCTATTTTCAACTTTAATTCATTACCTTTAACCCAAATTATCTCTTAACAATTAACAAATAACATTTAACACATGTAATCAAGTTGCATGTAGGCAGGAATATGAGCAACTGAGTATTTAAGCACAACCTTTCACAATTCAACAATCTGCTATTATTTATAAATTAAGCTTATATTATCAATTGCATACTGAGATTAGCTCACCTTCTTCATTTAGAACATATACATAATCAATTATTGGTTAAGAGGACGTCTAAGTCATCTAACCAATTCAGGATTTACCAATGGTTTCCCTCAAGCTTATGGTTTCTTAAACTATAACTTATAGGGACCAATTACTATCCTAGTGATATGAATGAAATCTCTCATACCTGGAATTGATGAAACAAAGATCAAAATACTCAAAGAAGTGAAATTGGAGACCTTGGACAACCAAGATTCAACACACTCAGAATGGTTTTTCACCAACTTTACCATCAAAGTTTGACATGGTTTTGCAATAAATAGAGAGAAACCAATTAAAATAGATATTATGCCATGAGTTTTATGATTAGGATCAAACTTTTGGACATAATATGAGCTAGGATGATCACAATATGTATGCAAAGTGGACATGATGAATTTGATGATTTTTCAGGAAAAACATAAATGGATTTTGTTTAACTTTGAACCAAAATTTCAACATGGTTATGTCATGAAAATGAAAAACAGTTGTCATCGGAGACGTTGACGGATCCCGCACTCCACCGGATCCCATGAAAATCGGAGTTGACGAAGACTCCCTCATTCCATTGGCTTCAAAGGTGCTCAGAAACGTTTCTGAATCAGCAATTCCACCAGCTCTTGTGTCAAACGATGATGACAAGCAGCATGAGCAGCAAATTGAAGAGCAACCCAGCTTCGATGACTTCATTATCAATGAGCCACATTTGACGCTACATATAGGGTTCACCATTCAAGATTTTTCTCATGGGTCACAAGATGTTTATCATCACATGCCAAAGTCAAAAGTCCCTACTCTCTCAATTGTGCAATTAGTGGGTACTATGATAGCGATTCCGGCCATCCAAACATCACCTCTGAGGCTACCGAATATGAGTAGTCATGTGGTCCTCGTTCATGGATCTCTAGCTATTCCACTACCACTTCCAGACCCACCAGATTCAAGTCGTGACCATTCTTTCCTATGGGCCTCTTTGACGTTGGTTTACTCATTCTATGGGCACCAACTCCTCATTGCCACTGGTTTTCAGAATATTAGAACCATTATTGGTACCACTGGTTATTCTTTGGACTTAGAATTCTCCTCAATTTTTTAGGCACTAGTGGTGCTTGAAGAAATGCCAAAAAGAGTCCATAGTTGCTACATAAATTGTAATCCTTTCAGAAAGAGTTTCCTCCAAATGCATGTTGTATGTCTTTTGTTTTGCAACAACCATTCGACTTCCTTGGCCATCGGAACCCCATCATAAAGTTGCATAACTAGTTTTTGATTTGGTACTCTACAAAGATAGGTGACCACAAAGAGAATTGAATTCGAGTTTGTTTGCTTGGGCTAGAAATCATAACTCTCCTATTTTGTTGATGCAGATATGTTACTTGAGAAAATGTTTATGATTATTGCTCTTGGCTATGCATCTACCAAAGTTTGTTATCATTGGTTGGTTTGTGGTTCTCGTTCATTTATGAATAATTTTAATCTTCCATATATATGCTTACATGATTGATCACTTGGTGCAATTGCAATTCTATGAGTTGGGTGCACATAAAGAAAACAAGAGAATTTTCAAGATCTATGTTCACAACCAGTCACCTGCATATATCTTTGGTGCTACAACAATGTTGCGAGTAAATAATTCACTCAGTGTTTCCAACATGAGAATTCTTAAATATGTTGTTGAGTCCTTTAGCTTTATGATTGGAAAAGTGGGAATTCTTTTCTTTTGCATTATTTCCTATATAATTCTGAGTATTTTATGGAGCAAATGCAAGGGAATTTTGTATTCATTGGTTCTTGCATCCCTACTTGCATCACCTATTCTCTTAAATCTATACTATCTTTATTACTTGGTTAAAGTAGTGTATGGGGCACACATACATAATGGCTTGGCTGCATTTTTTATAAGTGGCTTGGGAAATGTGCATAAAGTAGATGGTGTATCACTTTGCACAAAAGGCAATACATGTACTTGATGGTGAAGAGTCCTTTGATGTGTGTGTAACATACACATTATTTTCCTATTAGTTTATATTTATTTTAATAAATAATCATGCATTTTATTATAATTTAGCATGCATTTAGATCATATTTCACTTGGAAAGGTTTCTTGTGTTTTTGATATGTAGATTATAATTAGGAGGCTTGGAGCTTTGGAAAACAAAGGAATTTATCAAAGAAGATATGCTAAGAGATTTTGTGAGCAAAAATATAGAAAAAGATAGAGAAAGAGGCATGTGAGAGGAAGGAGATTGCTATTTGGCCTATTTTGCTATTTGGGCCCAACACTTGGAGGAAGAAAAAGTTATAAAAGAAGGAAGATAGAAACACTGTAATGAGAATTAGAACATTAGTAATAAACATTGACATTAATAGTAGATTAGAGTAGGATTTAGAATTAGAATTAGGATTACAATCTATCATAGACAGAAACAACTTAGAAAACAAGGATTCAAGGTGGCATAATTCCTTCCATGAAGAACTAGAAGGCGATTGAAGACAGAAGAAATTATTATCATTCATCTTTTGGTTATTTATATCTTTTATGCCTTATTCCTATTATTTGGTTTGTATTATGATTATGGTTGAGTAATTTTTCGTTTCTAAGGATTAGGATTAGCCCATGGAGGCATTGACATGATGTTTTGACATTTTTTCTCTTATTAATATTTGTTTATTTTAGATTTAATTATGATGTTCTTAATGCATGTGATTGTGAAAGGCCCCATAACTGCACGATCCCAAATAGTAAAGGGAAAACTGAAAGGTGAACCTTAGTATTTGAAAATACATAATTAAACTTAAGGTTTTAGATCACGAAAGTAGTTCTAAATATTGAGAGGATTCAATGAATTATCAAAGATCTTAATGGATTTGATGTGCCATGATTACCACGAAAGTAGGAGTTAGGAATTATTAGGTACAATGCTAAGATTCTGAAAGGAACTAGTGTTCTACAATACGATAATTCACCTTCAAAATAAATCTAATCTGATAAGAGATATATCTTTATTTGATTGCCAATGTTGATATGTGGTGAAACTAATACTTGAAAATTTTCAATTCAAATCTTATTTCAAATCCTTAGATTTATTTTATTTTATTTTTATTAGAATCAATCTTTTATTTTATTTTTCATATCTCTAATATATAAGTTTAGATAATTTATACTTATAATTTGTCGGTACTAACAACAAAATCCTTGTTGAGACGATATCTTTTTATACTACTTGACATAACTCGTGCGCTTGCGGGGCTATCACCCATGTATACGGCAACTGTCCAAGGGGAACACAATGGAGTTAAGGCTTTATTTGCAAGTAGTGACACATCTAGAGAGTATTTGTTGTCAGAATATTTGTACTTGGGGAGCATGGCTTCACTAAGTTGCTATATTGCATTGGTTGCATTACATCAGTCTAGGAATGCGTTGGTCATTAGGGTATACATAGCATAGGCATGATACTAATTGGTTTCATGTGTTTTGGTTGCACTATCATGCTGAACCTTGACGCCAAAGTTGCTAGAAAATTTTCCTGATTCTGGAATTGGATGCCAAAAATTCTCAATGTGTCACTTTGTTGTGATAGTGTCGTAAACCCAGTACCTTATAAGCTCTCGTTTTTGGTTCTAATTTCAACATTCATGACATAGATTTGATGCTAATTAGTCTCATGCATTTTCCTTGCTAGACCATGATGAATTATGTTGCTAAAGTCACAAAAAAAGTGCCTTAGTTCTGAAATCAACAACCAGATTCTCAACGTGCCTATTGCAATATTAGTATGGTAAGACCAATCCACCAATTTCCTATATCTTTGGTTCTTATTAAAGGTCTCATAGCCTAGTTTTGAGTCTAATTGATATTTTGTATTTTCATGGCCAAATAATGATGAATTCTTATGCTAAAGTTGCACAAAAGTGTTCTTGTGTAAGTTGTCCAGAAACCTGAAACCAACCCCAATTCCTTTTTCCTTTGCTTTCTTTGAGATTCCAGGTAAGGAAGGAGTTATTGTTGATGCTTGAATGAACAACTAGGGGCTTGAAATGTAGCCAAGCTTTATTAAAGCTTAGGGATACATAAATAGTGAATTTCACTTGATTAGTTGCCTTGGAGGACAACATAATCGGTGATTCTGGTTAAAGGCATGAAACTTAGTAACTTAGGACTTAAGAAACTAAAACCTGGATTGGAATTAAAGGATTCATGAATTAAAAGCATAAAAGAGTTGTAAATATGTGATTATATGATATTTGTGCTATCCTTGATTGAATCTGTGAGTTATATGCATATAAAAGATGTTGCATCACTATAATGAAGTCCTAGGAGTATGTTATGGAAGTTAACTTAGCATCACTAAAGAAATGGCATGTGAAAAAGGTTTCAAAAGCTCTCAGACAACACTGATAATCTATTATCAAGGTTTGATAATTGATTATTGGGTTGCACTATTCAGAATTGAAATGTTTGCACAAGATAATCAATTACTGGTTCTAGATAATCGATTTTCACGTTCAAACTTGTAAATAAATAAAGTTAAAGTATTGCAATCATTTCTTTAGGGGATACTAAGATTAACATGAAAGTAACAAGTTTTCCATACATACATGCATGGTGTAAATATATGTTATGGACGATCAGGAAAAGATTCACTAAGGGTTCTGGGAACCTGAACTAGAGGATAAAAGGGGGAACTAGGTCTAAGACGTTGATTCGTCAACGACTGCATGAATTGGGTAGGACGGTCCTAAGATGTGCTGATCTAGCTAACCTTGCCTGGGATAGTCTTATGTTAACTATGATAATTCTATCGGTTCCTTCGACATACCAGGATCGGTTGAGGATGGTTCTTGGCATGGCCTGTCCCAAGAGGGGACTTGTGTATTTGTTTGGCTCGTAGGCTCAAGGCGAGTTAATAGTCACATAGGTCCTCGAAAGATACCCGTGGAATCAATTAGGTCCTTGAAATATTTGTGGAATCTCTTAAACTCCCCAAAGATCATTTTGGAATCAGTTAGGTCCCTGAAAGATTTGTGGAATCTCTTACACCTTCCAAAGATCAATTTGGCATCACGTTAGTCCCCCCATGAGGTACCTAACGAAATCCTACGTGACACATTAAATGTTTTGTTGGCCCAAAAGTGGCACCTTCTTAACAGTCCAACATAGCATTGTGGCCAACGACGCATTTAACGTGCCACGTAGGATTTCGTTAGGTCCCTCCTAAAAAAATTGGATGAGGGGACTAACATGACGCCAAATTGATCTTTGGGGATTTTATGAGATTCCACAAATCTTTCAGGGACCTAACTAATTCAACGGGTATCTTTCGGGGACCTATGTGACTATTAACTCGGCCCAAGGCATGCATTGTTAGCAAGGCGTTTACTCCCGACTGCTTTTCCCAAGAAGATTTGTGAGGATATGTGATATGAAGGGTTGTTTTGTTATGAGCTTATATGATTTGTGATTAAGTAATGAAGAAGTAATAGTTATAATTGGATTGAGGGAGATGATACTCATGAGAGACCATGGCATCACATTAGCGAGTCTGTTATGATAGGATATTATCTGTGGCATGCATCATATTATTACTATGCTACTTGTTAATTGTGATTGTTTACTTTAAGTTCCTTATTGTTCATTTATATATCTTCTTGACAATGACTCGTCCCTTGTCCCTACTCGTGTGATAGGTAACCATATCAGCCAGGCATCTGATCTATGTGGAGATGAGGCGTCATCCCTTATGGGAATAGGAGATTGAGAATGATTAAGCTACTGTGGAAGGGGATGTAGAGATCACTCTACGCACCCCAACCCTCGGTCTCGCATGAAGCCGAGACGTATGAGGCCAATGATTTATACATTAGGGTATGAGAATTGGCTAGCATAACGCTTCATAGAACCAAAAAATTGAGAGTGCTATAGTGATTAGGTTATGCTAATGAAATAACCGCGGGAATTGTTGATGGGTAGAACCTTAATCCACCGGAGGGCCGGATTAGCTACCCATGTTGGGGATCGGTTATGTGGTAACCACAAAAATTTTATCGATCACTTAGCCAACTTGAGTAAAACGGCCCAAGTAGTATTTGAGCCCGAGAGAGGTCAATACTGTGCAAGCATTGGTTGCGAGATGCTTACTCCCGGTTAGTCCTTTCCCAGGAGTGTAGGGCAATGTGAGGAAATGGATTGAGAATGAAAATGGGAAATGGATTGAGAATGGAAATGAGAAATCCAATTATTGGATCCAATGATAATGAAAATCCAAAATTGAGAATGAAAACAAAAGAGAATAGAATCCAATGAGTGGATTCAAATAGAATGGGATCCAATGATTGGATGATATGAGAGACGCATGCACTCATAAGCATATATTGATATAGGACTCTGTGAGAACTTGCATCATATGCATTTATTTGTGATTGATAAATATAATTCTGCCTGCAAGTGCTAATTATATGTTATTAATTGTTCAAATACTATTAAATTATATGAAGATGTCTCACTCCCTTATTGTATCTTTTTAGGTACCGAAAGTGTATTTACACTTTTCCCTGCCAAGGAGTAACATACTCCTACTAGTGGAGTATGAGTTCAGTCCATCTTGTACTAAGTCTTTTAGGTAGTACAACCATAATTGCTCAGGGCTATTTTCTATTGTGAATATAATAATATATGTATATTTTGGATACGTCTGTAATTATGTATTTAGCCTAGAACCATTTTTCGTAGAAAACTTTATATTTATATATATATATTGTTTATGGACTATACTAAATAATTATAATTAAAGATTATAATGCTTGTACAGACTCTACATAGATATTTGATTTATGTGAAGTAAATAGTTAGGAGATTAATGGACGTACATTGACGGTGTAACATTTTTTACACCATCAATCTATCATCCATCATTCATTTGTATTACTTTTACTTGAAAGTCAACGACCAAAAACACATGAATGATGGATGATGAATTGATGGTGAAAAAAATGGCTTAATTATGTCAAAAGTCCCTGAAGTTTGGGGTACTTTTGCCAAATACCCTTATTTTTTTTTCAATGTCTGACTCCCCAAAGTTACTTATAGGTTTGTCAGATACCCCTATTACCAATTATGGCCAATTTTGCTGACATGTAACATCAGAATCCTGATCAAACGCAGGAAGTTAAGCATCACGTGCCCCGTGGGCGAAGATTCTCTTTTTATAAAATTTAAAAAACTAAAAAACTTAATATTTTTATATTTTTAGTTAAATAAAAAAAGAAAAAAAAGAATTAAAGAGAGAGGTCGTCTTCGCGCGTGTGACATCACGCGGCACCACATGTCCAATCTCCTACGTCTGACTAAGATTCTGATGTTACATGTCATCAAAACTGACCAGAATTGGTAGTAGGGGTATATGACAAACCCAGAAGTAACTTCGGGAAGTCAGACATTGGAAAAAACAAAGTTTAAGGGTATCTGACAAAACTACCCCAAACTTCAGGGACTTGTGACATAATTAAGTCTAAAAAAATTTTACACTGTTGGTGCACCATCTATTTTCTCAATAGTTAATACAAGTGAATATCATATAAAGTCTTATTAATACAAGAATTCCAAACAGGTCAATTTTTAGAATTATTTTCTATAATTGACCCGGGATTATTTGTCTGTTTAATTATTATGGTATTATATTTGATATAAATAGTAGGGTGTTACATTTATGGTATCAGAGCAATGGTTGTTATCCCTCGGCTGTGGAGTATGGTCACACATACTCCCAATGTGTCACTCTAGTTAAGAGTAACTAACAGTTAGATTAAAGGATAGAATTTAGTGAAATTAAAATAATAATTCCTTAGTTCAAAGTTAATTCCTAGTAGTATGTTTCGAGTGTTATAAAACGGTCAAACTTGGTTTCTTGATTGTTTGACATTGTCACACTTGAAAAAGGAATGATAGTCAAGACTAAGGGAAATGAAAAACCCCAATGGGCTAGGGCACACAGTTGTCACCCCAACAGGAAGAACAAATCCCTAGTATTGAAACAAGTGCATAAATTCTAAATTTTACAATGCAAACAAAACCTTCATATCTTTAAGACTCTAAACGAAGTCGTGTAATCTTCCTCGAGAAGAATAGTGATATCCTCCTCTGGAGGGACCATGGTGACTCGAATACAATCCTAAAACAATCAGGCTCAAGATTGGAAAATATAAGGGACTGCCCCTCAAGGTGCCCTTATGGAGGACACATACCATTAATAAAGACACTTTTTGGTCATGAAATAGCGTCAATAAATGTGGAGGCATGAAGGAGCACGAATTTGGATTCATGAGGAGACAAGGATTGAAGTTGATTGAATGCCATTAAGTGGGTGTTAAAATACTACTTAATTGAACGTTACGAAACCATTAATAGTTTTAAATTAACTTTAATGATTTGTAACCACAACTATTAAGTAAGGTATTTCATCAGAGAATGATTCTTTAAAGCCTCAATCAACACTCAAATTCGTGCAAGGAATGATAAGAAGAATAAAGGAAGAATTCATTCATGGAATCATCAAGCCAAGGGAGTTACAAATTGAATCGTCAATTCAATTGGGACAATCATTATGCACGGCCATAATCTCCTCATTATGGGGTCATCATGCCAAGAAGGTTACGAATTGAAATGCACAATCATGAGTCCATCATTTGCATTCACGGCCAAGCAATGAAAGCAAAAGGGAAGTTACATTTTCTCATTCATTTGGGTTATCAATGCTGCACAACCATGATTACTAATCAAGGAGGAAGTTATGTTTTAAACAATAAGAGCCATTGATGGGCCGTATAGGTTACACAAGGAATTGAAGATCATTTAGTTAAGATTTATTACACATCATGGCTGGACTTCATGTGTGTAGGTGTAGAGAGCCATGAGAATCATTTGTAAACTCTATATAATGTAAATCATTTTCATGAATGAATAGAACTTTGGGTTTTGAGAGCAAACTCGTGTGCCTTGTGCATTTAGGCGTGATGCCTTCTTCTTCTCAAGGGAGTGATTCTCTTGAATGATTCAGTGATTGAATCAAAAGAAGACTTCCATGGTGTGATGCTATGTGAAGCAAGGTGGTCTCCTTTCTTTCTTTGAATGGGGCGCCATCTGATTTGAGCTCGATATATGATGTTTTTGGATGATATTTAACCATCTTTCTTAGTAATTTTGGCTTGTTTCTCAAGTACTTTAGGAAAAAGATTGAAATTTTGATGTCTAATGTGAAGAACGAGATCCTTGTGGATTTTGTATCAAATTTGTTTGAATTTCAGGTTTTGGAGGCTTAATTTGATGATTTATGGAAAAGAAGGAAAAAGCAAGCCTTGGAATCAGGAGTTCGAAGCAAAACTGCAGAAGAAGTACAGTCTCGCCCAGGCGAGGTTACCACTAGCCCAGGCGAGTGGAGTCAATTGTTTAAAACGAGTGGGGTCTTCTCAGTTTAAAACTCGCCCAGGCGAGCCTTATTCTCGCCTGGGCGAGTGTCGCAGATATCAGAACACGATTTTATATCTTTTAGGGATTTGGAAGGGATTTGGTTTTTCTTTGGACTTTAAAATACTAGGATTGGTAATTAGGGATGATTCAGAACAATTTGGAGCAGAGTTTTGGAGAGGTTTTGTGAAGAACGGAGATTAGAATCAAGGATAAGTGGTAATTATGTTGAACTTTATCACTTTTATTGTTTTTCTTCTCTCAATTATGAACTAAATCCTTCTTTGGGATGTAGGAGTAGATGAATATGGAACCTTTTTAATGTTTATGCAGTGAATTAATTTTGTCTTTCCATTATAAATTCTGTGTTTGATTATATTTTTATTATTGATCATGAATGTGCGCAGTTCATGACATAGGAATCCTAATTTAATAGACATATTAATTTGGGATTGTGCCCAATAATCAAACAGTTCAATTGCATAGGGATAGATATATTTCTTATGAATTGAATAATTTTTATGGGTTTTGATTGAGCTTAATTAAGGGTTAGGTTTTAAGGCTCTCTTGAGACATCATTGGGATATTAATCTCTAAAATTCGGAAACGTTCTAAGACATTAGGCGTTTCCTACTTTTGCAAAACAAATTTAGAATTTAGGAAAAAAAATTAATTCATTGTTGAACGTTTTAGGAACCTTCATAGAAACTACGTCCCGCTCTTTCTCCTTGTTTAAGAATCATTGTTTTTGTTTATTTTTATTTAATTGAATCAACAATTTCTCAATTAATTGAATTTCAATCTAAATTTCATTTAGTGACTACGAATAAATGAGAATTATTAGAATCAATTTCAGTCCTTTTTGGGAATGATACTCTATTTATCACTTTATTACTTGTACGATCTGGTACACTTGCCAGAAACCCAACAAGTTTTTGGCGCCGTTGCCGGGGACTGTAATTAGATTTAAATAATTTTTCGGTAGTTTTTCGTAGTTATTTGGTGAAATTTTACTTTAGCTTTTTATTCTTAATTGTCTCTATTTATTATCAACAGGTGCTTTTAACCGACTTTGCCGAGATTGGTATATGCACTTGCGATCTGCAGGTGATTATAGCAGTCTTCAATTCGATCCTGAGATTGAGTTGACAGCGAAGAAGCTAAGGAAACGAGCACAGCGAGAGAGAAAGAGACAAGCAAGAGCAATGGCTGAAGAGCGTGAACGCGAAGCTGAACGCGCACTTGAGCGTGAGGCTGAACGTGCACGTGAGCGCGAAGCTGAGTGCGCACGTGAGCATGAGCGCCAAGCTGAGCGCGCACGCGAACCCCCAGTTGATAGGTGTACTTTGGCTGATTACGCCTTGGTCAACCCGAATGTTTGTGGCACGAGCATAGTGCGACCTGCTGTCGACACTCCAAATTTCGACATCAAGGGAGCATATCTGAACTTGTTACAGCAGAATCAGTTTGGTGGTGGCCCGGATGAGGACCCGAATGATCATATTGCAAGCTTCTTGAGTTACCTGGACTTTTTCAGAATTCAGGGTGCTAGTGATGAGGCAATCAGGCTGAGACTTTTCCCTTTCTCATTGAAGGGGAAAGCTAATAAGTGGCTTCAGACTCAACCACAGGGGAGCATCACTTCGTGGGATGATCTGGCCATGAAGTTCATTGATCAATACTTTCCACCCACAAGACAAGCTCAGCTGCGACAAGAAATCAATTCCTTTGCTCAACAAGATGGTGAATCCTTACATGAGGCATGGGAAAGGTTTAAGCAAATGCTCAAGAGGTGCCCCAACCATTTTGTACCTGAGTGGATGCAAATGCGACTGTTTTATGACGGGTTGAACCACTTCAACCAGCACATGGTTGACTGTGCATCACAAGGCTCCTTGTAAAGCAAGACGCCTGGGGAGGCCAGACAATTATTTGAAAAAATGGCACACAACAGCAGTCGGGCCACTGTCAGAAAGCGTATCTTGAAGAAGAGTGATTTGGAGCCTGAGAATGTACAAGCCTTGTTCGCACAGAATAAGGAGATGCAGCAGCAGATAGCTGCATTGACTCAGAAATTGGGTCAGGTTCAAATGAATGCTTCAACAGGTATACCTTCTTTCCCTTCTGATATTCCTGGTTTAGTACTAACATGTGATTTCTGTAAAGGCAACCACCGTAATGGTGAGTGTGTATTTGAGGTTAGTAATAGCACAGGTAACGAAGAACAGGTGAATTTTGTGGGAGGAGGACAAAGGAACAATCCGTACTCAAACACCTACAACCCAGGGTATAGAAATCACCCTAACTTCTCTTGGTGCAGTCTAGCACTCCAGCCACCACAAGAGAAGCAGCCGGCACCTTGGGAGGCCGCAATTGAGAAGCTCGCTCAAACGACAACTAATTTTGTTGAGGAGACGCGAGCCAATTTCAAAAACCAAGGTGCTAGCATTCACAACCTGGAGGATCAGATGGGTCAACTTTCCAAGAAGATTTCAGAGAGGTCACCGGGATCCTTTCCTAGTGACACCATTCCAAACCCCAGGGAGCATTGCAAGGCCATTACTCTTCGAAGTGGCAAGTCTCTTGAGGAGCCACGGAAGAAGAGTGATGAGGTAGTGATTGAGAAAGCAGAGGTAAAGGAACAACCACAACCAGCTGAGGAAACAATTCCTGAAGTGCAACAAAATAAGAATTCAACTGCAACACAAGAAGAAGAGAAGAAGCCACAGATGTCTCACAAGGTTCCTTTTCCTCAGCGGTTGAAAAAGGATGAAAATAAGAAGCAATTTGCCAAGTTCATGGAGGTGTTCAAGAGGCTCCAAATCAACATTCCATTCGCGGAGGCCCTTGAGTAGATGCCCACATATGAAAAGTTCATGAAAGAGCTCTTGACCAACAAAAGGAAAATGCAGGATGATGAAACTGTGCTTCTCACAGAGGAATGTAGTGCAATTCTGCAAAGGAAGCTCCCTCAGAAGTTAAAAGATCTTGGGATTTTCACAATCCCTTGTAACATCGGGGGATTTGACATTGGCAAGGCTCTGTGCGACTTGGGGGAAAGCATCAATCTGATGCCTCTCTCTATTTTCAAGAAACTTGGTATTGGGGAGGTGAAGCCAACAATGATGTGTCTTCAGCTAGCTGACCGGTCTGTGAAGAGGCCCTATGGGAAAGTGAAGGATGTGCTTGTCAAGGTGGACTAGTTCATCTTCCCTACTGATTTTGTAATTTTGGATATGGAGGAGGATTCCGACATTCCTCTCCTCCTGGGTAGGCCTTTTCTAGCTACTGGGCGAGCCCTCATAGATGTTCAACAGGGCGAGCTCAAGCTCCGGGTTCATGAGGAAGAGGTTTCTTTCAATGTCTACCGGTCCATGAAGAATCCAATGGAGAGCTCCCAATGTTTCTTGGTGGACGTGATCGACACTTTAGTCATGTCTACCTTTGAGCAAATTGGGCATGGGGATGTGTTGACAGCAGCACTGACACATGAGAAGAGTGAAGATCTCAAGGTGGAGAAGGTGGTGGCCAGATAGGATGCACCTGCAGCTTACACAAGGACAGATCGGATGAAAGAGCTGAAGTTGCATGAAAAGGAGGCACGTGTAGTACCAGAGCTCAAAGCCCTTCCACCAAATCTCAGGTATGAATTTCTAGATGACACTAAATTCTATCCAATTATAATTAGTAATGCCTTGACTGAAACTGAAACTGAGAAATTAATGAGGATTTTGAGGCAATACAAAGCTGCTTTAGGATGGAGTGTTTCTTATTTGAAGGGGATTAACCCCAGTTTCTGCATGCATAAGATTCTCCTTGAGGAGAATTTTAAGCCAGTAATCCAGCCACAGAGGAGGCTGAATCCGACTTTGTAGGAACTCGTGAGAAAGGAGGTAGTCAAACTTTTAGATGCAGGCATTATCTACCCCATCTCCGACAGCACTTGGGTTAGCCCGGTGCAAGTAGTGCCTAAAAAGGGGGGGTTAACTGTGATTAAGTCTGAAAAAGATGAATTAATACCAACTCGTACTGTTTCTGGGTGGCGTGTATGCATTGATTATAGGAGATTAAACAATGCCACCCGGAAAGATCATTTCCCATTACCCTTTATGGATCAAATGTTAGAACGATTAGCAGGACATGCATATTATTTTTTCTTGGATGGATATTCAGGTTATAATCAAATCTGTGTCGATCCTGTAGACTAGGAAAAAACTGCTTTCACTTGTCCCTTTGGGATTTTCGCCTATCGGAGAATGCCCTTTGGGCTTTGTAATGCACCTGCGACTTTTCAAAGGTGTATGTTGGCTATATTCTCCGACATGGTCGAAAATTTCATTGAGGTCTTTATGGATGACTTCTCGGTCTACGGGTCGTCCTTTGATGCATGTCTTGCCAATCTAGGTAAAGTTTTAAAAAGATGTCAAGAAACTAATCTCATCCTTAACTGGGAAAAATGTCAGTTCATGGTTAGGGAGGGGATAGTTTTAGGACATAAGATCTCAGAAAAGGGTCTTGAGGTAGATCAGGCAAAGATTGATGTCATCAAAAATCTACCTCCTCCAATAAATGCTAAGGGGATAAGAAGTTTTTTGGGTCATGCCGGTTTTTACTGGAGATTCATTAAAGATTTTTATAAAATTGCAAAACCCCTATGCAATTTACTGGAGAAGGATGTTGAGTTCATTTTTTATAATAATTGCATGAAATCCTTTGAACTTTTGAAAGAGAGATTGGTTATAGCTCCTATCGTGGTTGCACCTAATTGGGGTGAACCTTTTGAACTAATGTGCGATGCTAGTGACCACGCAATAGGAGCTGTACTTGGTCAAAGAATTAATAAGGTTTTTCATGCAATCTATTATGCAAGTCGTGTATTGAACAATGCTCAAATTAATTACACGACCACTGAAAAAGAACTCTTGGCTGTGATTTTTGCAATGGACAAGTTTCGTGCCTATTTGATAGGCTCGAAAGTGATAGTTTTCACAAATCATGCTGCTCTAAGGCACCTATTGGCTAAGCACGATGCTAAGCCAAGACTGATTAGGTGGATCTTGCTCTTGCAAGAGTTCGACTTAGAAATAAGAGATAAAAAGGGGGTAGAGAATGTTATTGCTGATCACTTATCTAGGCTCCCCCTTGAGGATAGTGATAGGGATAGGCAAGTTCCAATTGAAGAAAAATTCCCTGATGAACACCTGTTTGCTGCATCTGAACTCCCATGGTATGCTGATCTAGCTAATTATTTAGCAGCGAATGTGATTCCTAAGGATATGACTTGGCAACAAAAGAAAAAAATTTTACATGATGCCAAGTTTTATTTTTGGGATGAACCATTCATGTTCAAGAGGATTGCAGATGGAGTAATCAGGCGTTGTGTGTCCCAAGAGGAAATTCCTGACATCCTTTGGCATTGTCACAATTCACCATATGTTGGTCACTACAACAGTGAAAAAACAGCTTCTAGAGTTTTACAATGTGGGTACTACTGGCCCACCATTTTTAAAGATGCTAGGATCCATGTGATGCAATGTGATAGATGCAAAAGGGTTGGGAATATTTCCAGGAAAGATGAGATGCCTCTTCAAGGCATTTTAGAAGTTGAAGTGTTTGATGTGTGGGGCATAGACTTTGTAGGCCCCTTTCCCCCTTCTTATAACAACAGGTACATTCTTGTAGGGGTTGATTATGTGTCTATGTGGGTGGAGGCAATCTCCACTCCCACCAATGACTCTGCTGTGATTAGGGGTGTTCGTGGATCGGTTCGGTTCGGTTTTTGTGAAAAAAGTCATCCAATCCGAAGAGAAAAATTAAGATTGGTTCGGTTCGGTTCGGTTCATTTAGATTAAGACATCCGATCCAATCCAATCCAAAAAATATATTCGGTTTTCGACTCGGCTCGGTTCGGTTCACTTTTTTTCTTTTCAATATAAAAAATATCTAGTATTCACCTAAGATGAAAAAATATTCCCCACAAAAATTATTCAAAATAAACATGTTGTAGCACTTATTCAAGTATTCCTGTTTTGATATACTTAAACTAAGGTTGTACTGTTGTATCACTTGTTCCAATATGAACCTCCATCACTCCACAACAAAGTAAAATAAAAGATTACACCAATAACATGGCAATACCACGTGAAAATGAAAAAAAACCGTAGCAGTGCACATTGAATAACATGACATTACACATTGAATAAAGTACAGTTGCCTTTCCTTCAAGTACACGTAGCAGTACTCAACTACCATGTGAAAATGAACTCTTTGGACCTGCGTGTGGTGGTATTGCCATGTTTTACAACTACCATGTGAAAATCAACTCTGTGGACCTGTGAGCGGAGGCAAGGAGCGAAGTGAGGGAGAGACGGTCTGAGGAGGAAATGAGGAAAACGCAAAGGACATTAAGGGCCGGTTCGGTCGGTTTTGGGATCAGCTGATCCAGATTTATTTATTTTTTTTCGGTTTTTTTTGGATTTCGGTTTTTCGGTTCGGTTTTTCGGTTATCTAATGGATCGGTTCGATTTTGAACACCCCTAGCTGTGATTGGGAACTTTTTGAGAAAAAATATTTTTAGCAGGTTTGGAGTACCTAGAGTACTTATTAGTGATGGTGGGAGTCATTTTTGCAATCAGGTCATGGAGAAAGCCTTGTCCAAATATGGGGTGCACCACAAAGTGGCTACCCCATATCATCCACAAACTAGTGGTCAAGTAGAGGTGTCAAATAGGTCTCTTAAGAGAATCCTAGAGAAAACTGTTAATAGCAGTAGGAAGGATTGGTCAAAAAAAATTGGATGACGCCTTATGGGCGTATAGAACTGCTTATAAGACAGCCATTGGCATGTCACCTTTTCAGGTTGTTTATGGAAAAAATTGTCATTTGCCGGTGGAGTTACTTCACAAGGCATATTGGGCAACTAAATTTTTGAACTTGGATATGCAACCTGCAGGTGAGAAGAGGTTATTGCAGCTAACTGAACTTGATGGGTTCAGAGAGCAAGCATATAACACTTCTCGTGATTTTAAAGAGAAAACTAAAAGGTGGCATGACAAGAAACTGATTAACAAGAAATTTGAACTTGGACAATTGGTTTTGCTATTTAACTCTAGACTTAAGCTTTTCCCTGGAAAGCTTAAATCTAGATGGTCTGGTCCTTTTGTGATTGTGCAGGTTTCGCCTTTTGGCGCTGTTGAGATAAAAGACCCCAAGTCTAGGGATGTTTTTAAGGTGAATGGACAGCGCCTTAGAAAATTGTAAGAATGAAAGTATATATTTATGAAAGAGAAAATTAAGTCCTTTTAAAATTTTCCCAACACTGATTGAATTACTCGAGTAAACCAAACAATGTCACTCGAGTGAAACATGTCAGATTAAGTTACTCGAGTGATGTGTAAACCATTACTCGATTAACCTGTCATGACATAAATTACTCGAGTGATCCAGTACTTATTACTCGAGTAAACTGATCAGAATCTGAATAAAAACAAAGTTTTTCTAAAATGATTTTCACAAGCTATTTAATCAAGATTTAAAGTATCTTCACTCTTAATCAAACATTATTTAAATATTCTTAAAATCACCTAAGCTACCCACACCAATGAGATGCATTGCATAAAATAAAGATTACATTGAAATAGAATTAATAAAAATCCTAATTCTAATCTTCATGTGGTGTAGCTTGCTTGTTGCCAATGTTGTTGCTTGGAGAGAGATTGTTAGCATCAAAACATGAGAATCCTACACAAATTGCCAAGAAATTTTACACTGAAAAAGTAGTAGGGAAGGGTATTACTCCGGACACTAGCATTGAGGATTATGAGGGGGGCATTTCGAGTGTTCCCGAGATTTTCAAGCCATTGCGTCAGCTAGAGTGGGCACCATTTACAGTGGCACCCCCAGAATTTATGAGCAAGCCCTTAATTTGGGAATTTTTCGCTCAAGCACACTATCGTGAGCAACAAAATCCGGGGTGTCGCAAAAGCTGGTTGCGGGGGCTAGAATTTGATTATGGCCGACATGAAATTAACCAAGTGTTAGGATTGCCTGCTTACAGTGAACCCACCGAATTTGAGCAATACTATCTTAGGGACACCCTTGATCCCCAGAGCTTCAATGACATCAAAAACACTCTCTTCTTGCCTAACAAATATTGGAACTATGGTGTTAACAATTCCATTAAGCATGTGACAGCCAAATACCTTCACCCGGGAGCTCGTTTTTGGGCACATTTTGTCATGCATAACTTGCAACCCTAGTCCCACGAAACCGACATCAAAACCTTCATTATGCGTATTGTCTATGGGATTCGTAGGGGTATGGTGATTGATGTTGGATTTCTTATGTCCGAGTACATTTTTCACATGGCTCGGGAAGGTAACCCGGGCTCCTTTGGTTTGCCAGCGGTAATCACCAAGCTGTGTCTAGCTCGGCAGGTGGATTTGGGGGATGACCTTTTGGAGCTTACGCTAGCCAAAAGGATGAACATGAAAGTTTACGAGCGCTATGTGGATATTGCACAGCGCGAGTATGGTAACAATGAGCCGGTACCTGTAGATCTCCAAGCTCCAGCTGCTCCTCGGGGACGAGGGCGCGGCCGTGGTGGTGATATGGCTAGTCTGACTGGTATGATGGAGCGGCTTCTTCGCAGGCAGAGTCGTCAGAATGAGTATTTCCAGCGTGAGATGCGCAGGAATCAAATAATTTAGGATGCCTTGCGAGCTGTGACTGATCAGATGCATATTCCTTTTCCATAGCCTCCATATTCTCAGGAGGATTTGCAGGTCCTGGATCAGTCCGATGAGGATGGCATGGATGAGGAAGCAGATGCTGCTGGGATGTGAGATGTGTGGTTTGCTGTTGTTGGTGGCATTTGCCTCTAGTTGATTTAGGTTTTCATTTAACTTTGGAGACTTATAATTGGACCTGTAGTACTTTTGCTTGTGCCTTGGTGTGGCACTTTTGAGTTTTCAGATACTTTGGTTATTTCAGTTTAATGTGTCGTTTTTGACTTTACTTGCTTTGTGTAGTTGGATTTCATTTGTCACAGGTGATATTTTGTGGTGCCTGATGCACTTTGGATTTAATTGTTAGTGGCAGGTGTTAAGTTTGGGGGAGGACATGTGTCTCCCTTAGATTCTCCGATTGCATTCAGCGAGGGAAGTCTCTTATCTTTTGTTTTCTTTTTTTTTATTTATTTTTATTTTGTCGTTTAGGATTAGTGTGTTGCTTGAGGACAAGCTAACTTTCAAGTTTGGGGGAGTCCAACAAAATTAAAAAAATTCATGACTTGATGATTTCCCCTAGCTTTGTGTTAGTTGTGTCCTGGTAGAGGTAGGTAATTATTCTAGGCTTAGGATTTTCTTTCTTTTGATAGGTGTAGATGTCTGGTTTAGGAACGAAGCTCACTTCTCTAACATAAACTGCTTGATTGAATGTGTAATTCTTTTAAAAATTGGTTACTTGGGCAAACTCTTTGAGAATATGTGATTATCAAACTGACCTTACCTGTGAGATTTTGGGCTTATACACAAAAGGGGTAGTAATTGATAATTGATAGTTGATAATTGATAGTTGAGAAAAGAAGGAAAAAGCAAGCCTTGAAATCTGGAGTTCGAAGCAAAACTGCAGAAGAATTATAGTCTCGCCCAGGCGAGGTTACCACTCGCCCAGGCGAGTGGGGTCTTCTCAGTTTAAAACTCGCCCAGGCGAGCCTTATTCTCGCCTGGGCGAGTGTCGCAGATATCAAAACACGGTTTTATATCTTTTAGGGATTTGGAAGGGATTTGGTTTTTCTTTGGACTTTAAAATACTAGGATTGGTAATTAGGGATGATTCAGAACAATTTGGAGCAGAGTTTTGGAGAGGTTTTGTGAAGAACGGAGATTAGAATCATGGATTAGTGGTTATTATGTTGAACTTTATCACTTTTATTGTTTTTCTTCTCTCAATTATGAACTAAATCCTTCTTTGGGATGTAGGAGTAGATGAATATGGAACCTTTTTAATGTTTATGCAGTGAATTAATTTTGTCTTTCCATTATAAATTCTGTGTTTGATTATATTTTTATTGTTGATCATGAATGTGCGCAGTTCATGACATAGGAATCCTAATTTAATAGACATATTGATTTGGGATTGTGCCCAATAATCAAACAGTTCAATTGCATAGGGATAGATATATTTCTTATGAATTGAATAATTTTTATGGGTTTTGATTGAGCTTAATTAAGGGTTAGGTTTTAAGGCTCTCTTGAGACATCATTGGGATATTAATCTCTAAAATTCGGAACGTTCTAAGACATTAGGCGTTTCCTACTTTTGTAAAACAAATTCAGAATTTAGGAAAACAAGTTAATTCATTGTTGAACGTTTTAGGAACATTCATCGAAACTACGTCCCGCTTTTTCTCCTTGTTTAAGAATCATTGTTTTTGTTTATTTTTATTTAATTGAATCAACAATTTCTCAATTAATTGAATTCCAATCTAAATTTAATTTAGTGACTACGAATAGGTGAGAATTATTAGAATCAATTTCAGTCCTCGTTGGGAACGATACTCTATTTATCACTTTATTACTTGTACGATCTAGTACACTTGCCAGAAACCCAACACCATCTTCCTATCCTTGTTTTGTGTCTTTTTTTTTGTTTTTTAGTCTAAGAACACATGAGTGTTCATCCCACAAAAAAATAGAAAAAGAGTTGAGTCTCGAGTTTTGTTTTGAAGATCAAAACCGTGATCTTCTTTGAGTGTAGGAGAGAGTCTTCCTTTTGGTGTTTCTTCATTGAGTCTTGAGTATGAGCAATTCATATTGGAATTGTTCAAGGGCTTGAGTTTTTGTTTCAAGTCTTTAGTTATGAGTCCCATTCGGTTTTGAATAATTCCTGGATCATTGTGTTTTTAAGTTTTGATTTCAAGAATTCCATGCTTGGTTTTCTGAGGATTTGAAAAGAGAAAAGAATTCTAAAACAAAGGAACACAATAATTGAACAATGAATCTTAAGATTCATGGATTTAAGGGAGGAAATGATGAAACCGAATGCTATTTTGTGTTTGAGTCAAGACCATTTGATCTTTGCCTTGGAGAAAAGAGTTGGAATCAATGGTCTCATTTCCTGGGCGCATCAAATAGCAAGCAATTTGCCACACGACTAAAACTCAGGTAGTATAAAAATGAACTTACCACCAAAGAAAAGTAAGGTTAGGCCTAATCACCCCAATATTTGTATTTATTGGAAGATGATATCATCGAAGTCTATGGGTTTAAGAATACCAATTGCCAATTGGTGATATCTAAGAATCTACGGGGAAAAATCTGTAGTAGTCAAACTCTGTTGATTCCAAATGCACTCAAATCAGAATGTGTAGCGAAAATAACTCGAAGTCATCCTAAGAAACTCTATAAGTTTTGACCACTAGATCTTACTTCAAGTAAATCCTTAAGTACAAATCTCCCGATCTCCCTTCAGCTATTCTAAAATTCTACAGTACCTTGGTTTGAAATCCAAAAAGATCAAACCAATTTGGAATATTACGTCGTTCAAATCATTTTTTTATAAACCACCCTGGAATTACTCTCACTTTCTTTAAATAGAATTTGTCAATTTTATGTCCAGATAGAAAATTTTCATTCCCATCTAAATATGTCAGAATTTTCACATTCCACAAAATGCAACTATAGCATGCCCCTTGGTAAGCTTTCACAGTAAGGGAAAGCTTCTCGTTTACTGCCCGCCCATTCTTATACATAAGATCTTTTTTTGGGTTTTATTTTGGTCTTATTTATAAGACCATATTTTAATTTATAATAGCATTTAATTATTTTTTTCCGTAAACATCTCTATTAATTCAACACTTGTTAGAGTCCCAATAATAATTATAGGTGTAGTTTTGAAGAAATATACTCTCTCCGTCCCTAAATATAAAGCCCTTTTGACACTTTTATTTTGTCCCTATTTATAAAGCCTCGTACCAATTTTCAAAGATCATTAATTACTTTTTTTCCAGAAACACCCCTATTTATTTAACACTTTTTAGATTCCCAATAATATTAATAGGGGCAATTTTGAAATTACATATTAAAAGTTCACATTTCCAGTACAATTAACTAAATTATTCCACTTTCTTAATGGACATGAAATCTCTCAAAGAGACTTTATATTTAGGGACGGAGGGAGTATCAAATTTTCTCATTTTCAATGCCACTAACAAATCTAATTAACTACCTTTGTTTCTGCCAAGAAATTATATTTTGCAAAGAAAATAAGGGAAATGCAAAATACAAGGGTGGGTTCGTAAACTTGATGAAATCAATGGCCTTGTTTTATTATGTATTGGAAAAGAGTACAAGAGAGAGGGTGTTTGCTACAGGGGAGTGTATAGTAGGTAAAAACAAAGAGAATTTATAGGACGCCTTTCACTCGTCACCCTCAAGCTCTCTACTATTTTCACTTCTCTGGGTCGTTGTGTTTATGCTGTTGTTATCAGAACTCAGTGCTATGGCTTTTTCCTTTCTTGGTTGCTTGCTTCACCCTTTCCCTTAAGCCTCCTTTTATACTTGCATCTTAACTTGGCCTTCAAGTTCTTCCACTTTTTAATCTACTGGTTATTGCACTGATTTTCCATTATCCTCTGGTTTCACACTACTATTTGTCTTAAACAGGGAGATTAGACAGATTTCTTTATTTGGCTTAGAGTATTATGATGAAATTTCCATTTATGGTATCTTTGAATGACCATTATTGATGGGTGCTAGGCTCAAGACTGGCAACCGTTGGAAAGAGATGTTTTTTGGAGGTTCTGCTCCTCTGATATGAACTTCTCGTTGGAGGAGTATTTGGAGGCTGGGGACGCCTTTTCCTTCCTGGTTTGGTTACACAAAGGAGACTGCTGCTGATTTGGTTGCATAAAGCTTCTGCTCACTTTTTCTACTAATTTGGGGCCAATGACTCCTTTAGCCTTCTTTTATTTTATTTCTTGCTTTCTTTCTCCTTAATGGGTTGAAGCCCAAAGTGGTGATTTTCCATCCGAAACAATAGCACCCTTTTGCATGAAAGAGAAAATTTTTTCTCTTTGATGCAAAACCCTTTGAAGGCGAGTATACTTGCTTTTCTATTGGGGTTGATTTTGACAACTCCATTTCCTGTGACTATCAGCTCAGCTTATTCGTACTTATGTATCACTTGGAATGCGCTTGCTGACTGCAGGACTGGGTTCACTTTGATTTTTGAATTGGTCTTGCCTTTTAATTGTGGTTGCAAATTATTTTTTCTTGGAAGCATTTGTTCAGTGAGCTTCTTCATGCTTGTTTTTATTTCTGATTTACTTCAAAGGCGTCAGAAACTATGATCGTTTCTGAAGATTTCATTGCTTGTGAGTATTTGATCGTGCTTTGATCCCTTGGGGCGACTGGATACGCCTTTCTTTTTCCTTTGCTCGTGATCTTGTAAGCTTATTTATTGTTCTGTTTGGCCATTAAGAGCATTAACATTGATTATTTGGTCTTGATGAGACTCTTGTCTTTTGCCTTTGCTAGGGCCACCATGAGTAGGACCGTCTCCGTTAGGGTCGCCTTCGTTTTTGTTGTACCTCATGGAGATTAATTCATGCTTACAGAATAGATTCCCCCTTTTGGCCTTTGTTAAGCGTCATCTACTGTCATGCCATGTCGCCTTTAGTAAGTGCATTTTAAGATTCTCCAGGCTATTGCTTTGCTTTGTTTTTGCATTTCTTTCTTTTGTGGGTATTTGCACATCAAGATGTGGACTTTGGAGACGCTTCGAGCTTCGTACCACTATTGAACTTTTATCCGCTCAGACACCATGAAGGCGCCCTCGGCAGTGCATGGTTGCTTTCTGCATATACATCTGATATGAGGGGTCAGCCCCCTTGTAAACTGGGACTTCGCTTTACACTTTCTTTTTATTCAACTTGATCTTCTTTTTGTGAATTTGTAAGGGAAGCAGACTCTTCTTTCTATTGCATGTGCAACCTCGCCTTTGGATTGTGCTACCTTGCATACTGATCAATGACTTGGTGGACTTTGCTTCTTTGTACTTTGAATTCTTGATTTGTTTTCTGAAATTTCTTTGCTGTCTATTTCTTCATGCCTGAGTTTCATACTCAAACTCAACTCTCTGTACTTTGTGCCTTCTGAATCTTCAGATTTTTCAGTATTTTCCTGCTGCGTTGAACACCTTCTCTGTTGAATGAATAGAGTGACCAACTTGGGAGGTACAATTGTGGTCTGATTATTGGCTTGATAATCTGTTTTGCTTGAAGAGAGAGCCAGCACCCCTAAATTAACATGAAGGCGGACGGTGACTGAAATAGAGGAAACTTTTCTTGTCTTGCAGCGTGCCTTTGGTGGCACTCATGACCGATCTTGAAAGAATTACTTTGCTACTGATCTTATGCTTGTTGCTTTTGTCATGTTATGTCTACTGCTGAAGGCACTGATACTCTTATTAAAAACTTGTGCACCTTTGTGGTCGTTGAGCTTTGTGTCGCTTTAGTATACTTGACTCTTGGAAATTTGGGTTACTTGCTTTGATAGTACTGACTTGAACTTCTTTTTCTGCACTTTGCACTTTACTGCCTTCATACTGTACAATGATGCATTTATGCAATCTTGATACTGTTCTGATGTTGAAATATGCATTTTGCACCATGCTGCTTTGATAATTCTGTCTTTGGAAACCTGGATCATGCTCTTGGATTGGATCATTTTCATACTGTACAGGTTGTGATGCACTGCTTGTTATTTTTCTTTGTCATCTGATGCGTCTGGTTATGAGGATGTCTGCAGAACTTCATCCCAGGACGCCTTCTTCAAGATTTGGTAATTGTACTTTTTCAAGCATGCTGTTGTATTTTGACTGCGTCACTATTTTGACATTATGCTATTGCACCTTTTGTTAGACTTGGCTTTTATTCCATGTCGTTGTTGATCCTTCTTTCAAGACTCGAATCATGCAATCTCTCTTTTCTGCATTACTGTTGTTTTTTACAGCTTGTGACATACTGGTATTTTTGTGTTATGCCACTTTGATGCTGCCATTTTGTGGTTGCTTGATCATTATGCTGAAGGTACTCAAACTCTCCACTGCTCATGATGCTGATGCTTTCTCTTGGGAACAGAAGGCCTCTTGATTTTTGCAATTGCTGAGGCTTCACCAGTATTCCGGTTTCTGGCTCGAGGGCGTCCTCAAGCAAATGGAAGGTCAGCGTGCTGCTTTTGATGTTGATGCCTTGGCTGATCAAGAAAGGGAGTTGGCTACTTGTCGTGCCTCCTTGCTAAGCACCATTGAGAATTTATCTGTGAGTATGGCAAAAGCTACTGCTGATTTGACTAGTTTGGATGTGGAAACCACCCTTATTGCAGCTCAACAAGAGGCACATGATGATCCTTGCCAGTCTTCACGCCCAAGTGCCTTGTTCCGTATCTAGGCTTTTCATTTTGGATACGTTTACTGATGGTGTTTAGGCTTTGTATTTTGCATTTGGGTTTGTAAGGTGGTACTTGTATTTTGGCCTTTGTGTTTGGGTAACTAGTGACATTATGTCTGATGGTTTGGTTGGGCAGTCTTGTATGGAAGCCTTATTGTTCTATCTTGTGTTTGAAGGTTTTATGCATATTTTCTCTAGTATCCTTTTGCTTTTTACTTTTCCTTTGAATAGAATCTCCTCCAAAGTTCTTGGGCATAATTGCCTTTTCCATTGCCTCTGCTGCCTTTAAGGAACTTGAGCAGAACTATCTTTATCATCTTCTTTATTTGGACACCTTGGTTTTTCCTTCTTTCTTTTTCTTCTTTTCTTCCTTTCTTCTTCTTTTTCTTTTCTTTCTTTCTTTCTTTCTTTGTAAATGAAGCTGCCCCTTTTTGTTGCACTTTTTCAACACTTTTCACGGTTGGTGCTTTTTGAGGATTTTGTTGATCTTGGTGGCCAGCGCCCTTTGTGGGAACTTTTCCAGCCTTTGTAGCTAGCGCCCTTTGTGGGAACATTTTTAGCTTTAATCTTGTGACTAGCACCCTTTGTGGGAACTTTTCTAGCCTTAATCTTGTGACTAGCGCCCTTTGTGGGAACTTTTCTAGTCCTTTATAGCTAGCGCCCTTTGTGGGAACTTTTCTAGCCTTAATCTTGTGACTAGCGCCCTTTGTGGAAACTTTTCTAGTCCTTTGTAGCTAGCGCCCTTTGTGGGAACTTTTCTAGCTTTTTGTTGTTAGCACCCTTTGTGGGAACTTTTCTAACAACTGATATTGAGACTAGCGCCCTTTGTGGGAACTTTTCTAGTCCTTTGTAGCTAGCGCCCTTTTGTGGGAACTTTTCTAGCCTTTTGTTGTTAGCGCCCTTTGTGGGAACTTTTCTAACAACTGATACTGAGACTAGCGCCCTTTGTGCGAACTTTTTTAGTCCTTGGTTCTGTGGTGTTTTCCATTAGGGAGTGAGGCTTGCTCATCATAAACATTCTTCTCCCTTTTTTTTTGGACACCTCTTGTCATTGGTGCTGCTTTTCTTGCCGCTTTGCTTGCTATTATCAGTTTGCAAACACTTGGGTTTTTGTATTGCTCTGGCTCCTTGACTTTGTTCTTAAGCTTGCCTTTTCATTTTCTGCCTTGATGCATGAATATACCCAAGTGCGCCTTGTTGTAAGGGTAGACTGGGTTGGATTCTTGGATTTAACTTGGCTGCTTGTTCAAGCAAACTGAGTTCGCCTTGGTTTTGTCATATTTTTGAACAGTTTCTACCTCAATCACTTGCATGCTTTTAGGCCAGCTTTCATCTTGCAACTTGCTCTTGCATCAGATTTAGTGCTCCGTCTATGCATTTAAGTGCGCTTTTGAGCAACATACTTTTTTGGATCTTTGTACTTGTGTTTTACCCTTTGTATTGCATGCACGCCTTTTGATATTTCAATTGATTTTCATGTCTGACTTTCTCAAAGGTGATCATAGCCGCCTTTCAGTTCCGCTTTTATTTTCTGATTGGTTGGTTTACTTGGAAACGCCTTTTGTTTTTTGTCCGCCCTTTGAGTTTTTATGTCGTTTTTTGCTTTTCATCTTGTCTTGCTGTTGCGCTTAGATTTCTGCATTGATTTTCTTTTAACTTTCTGGCTTGTGATCTTTCGTACGATTTTGCTTTGAGATCATCTTTCTCTTTCTGGTTTGATTTTATTGTCAGCTTTTGATTTTAACTTCTGCTATAACTTTGCTCTCAGCCTTTTGTTTGCATTTCCTCCAGGATTTCTAGATTCAACACACTTTTTTTTCTTTTCAATGCGCCTTCTACAGGGGTGCGCCTTATGCACGGGTGCGCCTTTAGTTAATCGATTGGGTTGGAACTGAACGGTGTATTTGAAATTGAACAGGGGGCGCTTTTAACGAGGGTGCGCCTTCAGTTGACTGATTCTATTGAATATGAACACTGAACAGGGGGCGCTTTTGACGAGGGTGCGCCTTCGGTTGACTGATTCTATTGAATCTGAACACTGAACAGGGGGCGCTTTTGACGAGGGTGCGCCTTCGGTTGACTGATTCTATTGAATCTGAACGATGTATTTGAAACTGATCAGGGGCGCTTTCGACGGGGTTGTGCCTTTGGTTCACTGATACTGTTGAATCTGAACATGGTACGCCTTTGACAATGGTGCGCCTCAAGAAGTCGTTGTTGGACTTTCTTCTCCCTTTCTTCCCTTTGAGACTGAACTGTGGGGACTCCTTCAGACCGCATGACAGTGGGCAAGTAGTCGCCCTTGGGACTAAATTGAGGATGCCTTTAGACTGTTGATTTTGGACAGGGTGTCACCCTTGGAATTGAGGACGCCTTTAGACTATTGATTCTGGGCAGGGCGTCGCCCTTGGGACTGAACTAAGGACGCCCTTAGTTTGCTGATTCATATTTCCGATTCTGGTCAGGGTGTCGCCCTTGGGGCTGAACTGAGGACGCCTTTAGACAGATGATTCCGGGCAGGGCGTCGTCTTCCAGTATGATTTCATCTTTTCTCTTTGCTTGATTTCCCTTGATTGATTGTCACTGATCTTTCTGTTTGTGTTTACTTCTCTTGAAACTTTGCTTTTGTTTCATTATTTGCTTTCTGACTCCTCGTTTTTGATTGCCTTCTCACTGGGCGAGAGCGCTTTACTATTCTGGATAGATCAGGAGTTTGTTGTTCACAGTGGAGGAATCGATCATCCCATGACATTGAGCGTCTTAGTAAAACTTGGTAAGTCTTGGCCTAAGAGCGTACCAAGGACTTCTCAAATCTTAAAAAGAGGTCACATCTTGTTCCTACATAAACAAATTTCATTCTTCGGATATTTTCATGCTACGCATGCTCGTTTTGTTAGTTTCTCCAATAAATTATATACAAGATCAATCATGCATCATTATATAAAATTGCCAAGATCTTGTTTTCATATGACATTTTTTCAAAAGCACGCTCTCTAAGTATCTATGCAACTTATAACATGAGACACTGTGTTTGCATGTTGGAATCATGAAAAAATAGTTTTTTTATAATCAATATATGTATGTGTGTGTGTATATATATATATATTTACATATGAGGGCGACATCATTCATGAATTCAGACTCACATTAGAGCTATCAAACCAAAGTTGTCATAGATGCGTACTGTAACTTTTTTTTATAACTGCACACATAGTAACTGATGCATAATATATTGCACACATAGTAACTGATACATAGTAAGTTTCACACACAGTAACTGATACATGATACATAATTCATCAAAGGAAAAGAAAAGACATTCAAAAGCTAGTAAGATAATGAACATACACATACTATAACTATATTTTTTTTTATTATTTTTTTTGTATATATATATATATATATATCTAATTGCACATACAGTAACTAATACATAATACAGTGCACATTTCATATTATCATGATCCAAATATATTATTACCAATTTCATGAAAAGGCATACTAGCATAATAGGCATGACAGTAATTTAGACTAAGTCAAGAGTTGTATGTACTTAGCTTTTAGTGTAGATAACTGGTAGCAGCGTTGCAATTGTGACCCTCCCAGCTAGGTGCGCCTTTGCTGCCGAGTTTTCATTTTCTATAAAGGGACACCTTCTTCAGTGAAAGCATACTTTCATCCCTCTAGTTGCCTCATTGCTTTCTGGAAACTTGGGTAAGAGTGAACATGGTCGCCTTTTGGAAAGGACGCTTTTTGTGGCTGAAAGGTGACACCCTTGCTGCAACGTTTCCTGGGTTGGAGACGGTTGAGATTGATATCAATGAAGCGCTTCCCAAATTAGTGACTCGTGATACTGGTGCTTTTGAAGTTCCTCCAGGAGCTGTTTTTTGTGGCATCATCCAGAGTCACCCTTTCAGCAGCACTGCCTAGTGTATTTCTTTCCAAACTTGAAGCCATGATTTCCCCGGCAACGGCGCCAACTGTTTCTGCCAAGAAATTATATTTTGCAAAGAAAATAAGGGAAATGCAAAATACAAGGGTGGGTTCGTAAACTTGATGAAATCAATGGCCTTGTTTTATTATGTATTGCAAAAGAGTACAAGAAAGAGGGTGTTTGCTACAGCGGAGTGTACAGTAGGTAAAAACAAAGAGAATTTATAGGACGCCTTTCACTCGTCACCCTCAAACTCTCTACTATTTTCACTTCTCTGGGTCGTTGTGTTTATGTTGTTGTTATCAGAACTCAATGCTATGGCTTTTTCCTTTCTTGGTTGCTTGCTTCACCCTTTTCCTTAAGCCTCCTTTTATACTTGCATCTTAACTTGGCCTTCAAGTTCTTCCACTTTTTAATGTACTGGTTATTGCACTGATTTTCCATTATCCTCTGGTTTCACACTACTATTTGTCTTAAACAGGGAGATTAGACAGATTTCTTTATTTGGCTTAGAGTAATGTGATGAAATTTCCATTTATGGTATCTTTGAATGACCATTATTGATGGGTGCTAGGCTCAAGACTGGCAACCGTTGGAAAGAGATGTTTTTTGGAGGTTCTGCTCCTCTGATATGAACTTCCCGTTGGAGGAGTATTTGGAGGCTGGGGACGCCTTTTCCTTCCTGGTTTGGTTACACAAAGGAGACTGCTGTTGATTTGGTTGCATGAAGCTTTTGCTCACTTTTTCTACTAATTTGGGGCCAATGACTCCTTTAGCCTTCTTTTATTTTATTTCTTGTTTTCTTTCTCCTTAATGGGCTGAAGCCCAAAGTGGTGATTTTCCATCCGAAACAACTTTCCTTGATGAAAGAGAAAAATCCCAAAAGAGTCTTACAAATAGGATCGGAAGAAATATAATATTAAGATTGAGATAAAATATCCTAAAATTTATCCTCTCTGTCATCCCTAAACTACTCTCATTATACATTACTCTCATTGTCCCATAACGTAACGATGGTACTAAATATAAAAAAAAAAATTTATCTCAAACTAAAGTAAAAGTATTTAATAAAAAGTTTAGAAATTGCAAATTTTAAATTGTGATTAGCTGATCAATTCAAAAAATATTAAATTAATCGTATGATAATTGGTTGATGTGTTGGACAAACTATTAAATGCATATTTTTTCAAGTTTTGAACTTTTGCCATTTTTCACACCATTTTTATGCGACAGCGTGAGTATTTGATGAAACATACATTTCATAATAAAATTTAAATACTACAATACTATAATTTTTAATACTCTCTCCAATATAAGTCTCATTTGAAGATTTTTTTGTCAATAATAATAACAATATTTTCAATTTTCAATCTATTAATTACTTCTTTTACGCCAAGACCCCTATTTACTCAACATTTTTTACATTCCTAATACTCCCTCCGGTCTATATTATAAGCACTCTTTCTCTCTCACAAAAAGGGTGCTTATAATATGGACCGGAGGGAGTAATATTTATAGGACACTTTTGAAAAAATATATCAAATATTTACATTTTTATTATCATTAACAATATTAACTAACTTGTTTAAAGGATATGGAAATTGGTCAAAATGGCTTGTAATAAGAAACGGAGGGAGTAAAAATTAAATAAAAATATTTTAAATAAAATACATATTAAACTTACAATAATGCATGAATATTTTCTTAATATACGTGCATCATATATATATATAAAGGCTAAAAGTTAAAGAAGAAGGGAACCTAAAACTAGAAATACACCTTTCGATCCTTATTATAAATTATCTTTTAGATAGAAAATTTTCTAGACCCTAACTATAAGTATTTTATAGTGTTTTAATTTTTATTCATTATTTATTACTTTTTGTAATTAAATGTTTTGCTAATTTATATTTTTTTATTAAGGAGTGTGAATTTTTCAAGAAAAGTTGAAAGATTAAAATTATAATGTTACAATATATTTTTAAAAAATTTAAAATACTACTCCCTCCCTCCACTGTTATAAGAAAAAGTAACTAGATTCACACAGTTTAAAAAAGTTGGTTGAATATATTTAGTTTTTTCGAAATCATAAAAAACATGACCACTTTTAAAATATTTTAAAAATTAAATGAAATTACTACTTTCTAAAAACATTTTTGGAAAAGTTATAATGAGATTGAAAAAATTTGTTGGATTTTTTTATAGTAGTGGACGAAGAATGCTTATCTGCATTTTCTTATAATAGTGGATAGAGGGAGTAACTATTTTTATTCTTTTTAATATATGTATAATTCGTTTTAAGAAACTAACTATTTTTTAATACATGTAATTCGATTAAGTATACTTTATCTGATTCGAAATATAAGCAATAAAAAACATACTCCATTCGGCTTGAAATATAAGCAACAAAAAACACATCTCTTTTGGTTTAAAATATAAGCAAAATTAACCAACTATCTTAAATTTTATTTCATTCCCAATGCAACTTTCCTAAAATATTCCTTGAAAATTGTTATTTTATTTAATTTTTGTTTCATTTCCAATGCAACTTTCTTAAAATACCTCTATTCTTTTATAAATTTGAGAAAATTAAATACAATCAACTAACCTCCTTAATAAGCGCAAAATTATTTTTGCTTATAATTCGAGACGGAGGGAGTATCTTTTTTGGTTTAAAATATAAGCAAAATTAACCAACTTTCTTAAATTTTAAAGTATTTTATTCTTAATGCCATTTTCCTAAAATATCCCTAGAAAATTGTTATCTTATTTAATTTTTGTTTCATTCTCAATGCAACTTTCCTAAACTATCTCTATTTTTTTTATAAATTTGATAAAATTAACTAAACTCCTTAATAAACGTAAAATTAGTTAAGGAGGTTATAAGCAATTTCAATTATTTTTACGCTTATTAAGGAGGTTAGTTGATTTTATTTAATTTTCTCAAATTTATAAAAAGTAGAGGTATTTTAGGAAAGTAGTATTGAGAATGAAACAAAAATTAATTAAGATTACAATTTTCTAGAGATGTTTTAGGAAATTGGCATTGGGAATGAAACAAAATTTAATAAAGTTAGTTAATTTTGCTTATATATATATATATATATATATATATATATTTGGTTTACATGGGAGGTTTGGGACTAGAACCCATGACATGGGAGAAGGGAAAATCCTAAATATCCTGCAGTCATCAACTGAGCTGTCTTGAACCAAAAGAAATATGTTTTTTGTTGCTTATAAATCATGTAGAGGGAGTACATCATAGTAAAGAGCGAAATGATTAGATTCAACTGCTGTCCATAAATTGCACAATAATGAATCTGCATGCAAATGATGCAAGTTGACTTGCATGGCTCTCAGTTTCATAATTGCACCGCTGCCCATAAATTCGGCGTGAAGTTTCGAGGCACCGATTCTAGCATTTACTCAGTCTGTCTCTGTTATCAGGTTCTTACTTCTTAATGATTTTTTCGTCAAACTAACAAGTACAATAAGTTACTCCATGATGTTTCCTTTATAAGAAAATTTAGACATTTTTTTTAATATAAGAAAAAGTTAACTACTAATTTTTTATTTTCAATACAATTATTCATAAAATGTTTTTAGAAAATAGTGATTTCATCTAATTTTTGTTTCATTCTCAATGCAACTTTTCTAATGTATCAATATTTTTTATGATTTTGAGAAAATTAAATATATTCAACTAATTTTCTTAATACATGTAATTTCGGTTATTTTTTCTTATAATAGATATCGGAGGAAGTAGTACTCTTTCTAGTTTGAAATGAAAAAAATATATTTTCTTTTGTTTAAAATATAACTAAAAATAGTTAAACTTTTTAAATTTTATTTTATTTTCAATGTTATATTTTTAAAATATGTCTAATAAAAAATTGTTATTTCATTTAATTTTTGTTTTATTCTTGATACTAATTTCTTAAAATACCTCTATTTTTGATAAATTTAAAAAAATTAAATACAATCAACTAACTTCTTTAATAATTGTGATTTTAATTTTTTTTTGCTTTTATTCTAATCGGAAGGAATACTCCCTCTCTCTAGCATCAGTTAGTAATGTGATTTTTGTAGAATCAAAAAGGTTTCGATGAAGATAAATGAATCAGATTGTAGAATCAAAAAAAGGTTTCGATGAAGACAAATGAATCAGCTCGGTCCTCGGCACATTGATGAAGACCTGTGTTGATGAAGTCGAGCTCTGTCCTCGGCCATTGATGAAGCTCGCTGTGTTGATGAAGTCGAGCTCTGTTATCGGCCATTAATGAAGCTTGCTCTGTTGATGAAGTCGAGCTCGGTCCTCGGCAATTGATGAAGACGTGTGTTGATGAAGTTTTTGTTCGATCCTTGGCAATCGAGCTCGGTTGTGCAGATGAAGTCAATTACTTTGACGAGCTCGAATCTCAGAACCTAGCTCGGATCTCGGCAGCTCATTGTGTAGATGAAGTCAATTACCTTGATGAGATCGGTTCTCGGCACCTAGCTCCGTCCTCGGTCAATCAATGGAGATAAATGAATCAGCTCACTGTTCGAATGAAGTCAATTAGTTTGATGAGCTCGATGCTCGGTGTGCTACGAATCTTAGTTGGCAAAAGATCGGATCGATCCGTGCTCATAATCTCAGTGCTATCTGGTCGACAGAAGATCGGATCCATCGGTGTTCATAATCTTAGTACAAAATGGTCGGCGTAAGATCAGCTCGGTCAGACTTTGATCAAATCCGCTATACAAGTCCCCTAACTCGGCAAGGCGTTTTGACAGATTCCGAGTTCACCAACTGTTATTCAGACGGGATTGTTTGAAATCAAATCTGATTCAAAAGTGACCGTTGGAAAAGCAATTACTCCTAGAATCTTTCCTAATTCGGGGACTCCATTTCCTCCCTGATCTTTGGGGATTTTGGAGATTATAAAGGGAGCGTATGAAGAAGACAAAAAGTGAGACAAACACACAGACATACATGCGAATTGTTAATCATCTCTATCAAATCGAATAGTCAATTGGTTTTCACACTTTCATATTAATATTCAATTGAGTTTCTGCACGTATTGATTCGAGTTGTAATCCGCACAAATCAAGAAGGTGCAAGCTAATACAACAAACAACAACAAATCACGATCTCGGATTTGAGGCTCGGTGAAGGTTTCATCGAGAGTGGTGGTGAAGGTTTCACCGCAAGAGGAGGAGTCTTTGAAGGTTTCAAAGAGCTCCGACTATGGAAGTGCTGAAGAGGTTCTTCAGCCATCAATTTAATTGGGGTAGATTTCAAGGGTTTGGTACACTCTTGAAAGGGTTAGGTTGAGTGAGGTTCACTTGTAATTCTTGTAACCGATTAAATTGATTTTGAGTAAAAAGCTCCCTAAGGTTTAAGGTGGACTCGACGTAGCTCTCAAGGGTGAGAGTGAACCAGTATAAAATCTCTGCGTCTCTTTTATTTACCGCTTTCTGCATTGTCCGAGTATTTTAGTCGTCCTCGTCGTACCTTAAATTGCTCGAATCGTGCTAGCTGTGAATCCGCTGCAAAACTGGTTTTTGTGTGCTGCAGCTCGGATAATCGATTATCGGTATAGATAACCGATTATCTCATTCTGCTCGGCACAAAATCGACTCTTTTAAAAATAATCAGCCAGCATTATTCATATATTTCAATTATATTCGAAAAATTAATGCTATTGCTTCCAACTACTATTCACCGCCCCTAGTAGATTGTTAGGCCGCTTGTTGGTTTCCAACAAGTGGTATCAGAGCTCGGTCGAAAGATCGAGTGTAAAACTTTTTCGAAAAGATCCTAAGGAAACCATGGGCTCTAACAATCCCTTTGGAGGTGAAGGCTCTTCAATAAACCGCCCACCACTATTTAATGGTGATGGATATGCTTATTGGAAAGCTCGGATGAAAACTTTTATTGAAGCTATAGATATTGATATTTGGGATTCAATTGAAAATGGTCCTTTTATTCCTAGATGAAAAAGAGGAGAGGAAGTTGTAGAAATCCCAAAGGCAAATTGGAATGATGATGATAAAAAGAAAGTTTCTTTCGATTTAAAAGCCAAAAACATCACCACTTCCGCCTTAGCTTGTCTTATGACGAATTTTTCCGAGTTTCACATTGCAAAAGTGCTAAACAAATGTAGGACATTCTACAACTTACTCATGAAGGGACCAATGAGGTTATACGAGCAAGACTAAATACATTAATGCATGAATATGAGTTATTTCTCATGCTTCCGAATGAATCTATAAATGACATGCAAAAGCGATTTACTCATATCATAAATCATCAAATTGCTCTCGGTAAAACTTTTCTAAACTTTGAGGTTATTAACAAAGTGTTGAGATGTCTGAGCAGTGAATGGCAACCGAAGGTGACTGCCATTATGGAAACAAAGGACCTAGACACCATGGACATAGCAACACTGTTCGGCAAACTTCAGAAGCATGAGATGGAGCTCGGACGCTTGGCTATGCACGAAGAGTCTGACAAAAAGATGAAGGGGATCTCGCTCAAGGCCTCAACTAAGTCGGCTAAAGACTCCTCGGACAGCGACTCTAATTCAGACATGGACGAGGAAACCTTCGAGCATATGGTCAAAAAGTCCGGAAAATTCTTCAAAAATAAAAGAAATTTTAAAAACAAAGGAAAAGAGACCAAAGAGTTTCATCACAAAGGCACAAGCTCAAGAGACAATATCAGGTGCCATGAATGTGGTGAATCGGGGCACATAAGAGCATACTGTCCAAAGGCGCAAAAGAAAGGCAGTGATGAAAGAAAGAAAGGCAAGGACCACAAACTGAAAAGAGCTTACATTGTTTGGGATGCACCCAAAGAAAGTGAAAATTCAGAATCGAGTTCGTCCGATGATGAAGAAGAGGCGAATCTGTGCTTAATGGGTAAGTATGATGTGGAAGCTTCGCCAAGCTCGGTGCTCGGCTCAACTGAGCAGGGAACTGAGAACCTGTGCTTAATGGGAAGACATGATGAAGAAGCTTCGCCAAGCTCGGTGTTCGGCTCAACTGTGCAAAGAAAAGAGGTAACATCTGATACCGAGTCTGATATTGAATCCGAACTTGATGATTATGAAGATTTATATAATGCTTATATTGAAATGCAATCTGATTTTAAGAAACTTGCCAAGAGCTATGCTAAACTGAAAAAGAATGTTTTAAACCATAAAGAGCAAGTTCTAGAATTGGAAAAATGCATTGACAATTTGAAAAGCAACAATGAATCTTTATAACATACTATCACTTCATTGAAAAATCAAAACTGTGAAAGTTGCATCAAGTATGAAAAAGAAATTCAAAATTTGAAAACTTCTGTTGCAACTTTTTCAAAAAGTGATAATATGTTAAACCGGTTACTTGTTGAATAGAGAAACAATTTAAACAAAACTGGTCTCGGCTACACATATGCCAAAAAGAAAATTTTTAAAAAGGTCGGCTCTTTTTCAAAAATAAATCATTTTGAACAGTCGACATGTTTTTACTGTGGCATTCACGACCATACTCAAAATGAATGTAAAATAAGGCGATATGGTGTGACCGATGGCTCATATGTTTGGATTATCAAGGGAGAAGATCCCTACGTTCAAATATCTGTTTAACTTCCTCGGCCTTTGAAAGTTCCAGCTCTACATATTCATAAATCTTAGGGGGAGAAAGGGTTTCTCGTTTTTCATTTTCTAGCATTTAAGTTTCCCCTTATTTGTTTTCGACCTCTCTTCTGGGGGAGAAAGGTTGTATTTCCGAGAATTTTATCTTTAGGGGGAGAAGGGCAAGAATTTATCTTCTTTTTCAACAGGTGGTATTTTTTCAAGAATGCTTTCCGAGATGCTTGCCCTCTGTTTTATTTATTTACTGCTCTTTTGGCGATATAATTAATTCTTCGGTTCCTTTTTTATCATGCCAAAAGGGGGAGAAAAGGTGTTGTTTTTGTTTTACACGTCTTACAGGTTTCCGAGCAAAATAATTCCCGAGCATACAGACAGGGGGAGCATAATTCCCGAGCATATGTAACATCCCTGACAGGCAAATGGATTGTGACTGTTCCCACATACCAACACGAGTCTTTTCAGCGTGTTTTGACCTCACTCGCTCACTTCCCGGGAAAACTTCCCAAGGGGTCACCCATCCTAGAATTACCCCATGTCAAGCACACTTAACCATGGAGTTCTTATGTGATGGGCTACCGAAAGAAAGATGCATCTTGTTGATATGAGTAGTACCAATCAATTCATTTAAGCCTTTATGTACTGTGTAGTCCCATTCCTACCGAACCACACCGTACTGGGAGAGGAGCCGCTCTGATACCATTTGTAACATCCCTGACAGGCAAATGTCCCCACATGCCAGCACGAGTCTTTTCAGCGTGCTTTGACCTCACTCGCACACTTCCCGGGAAAACTTCCCAGGAGGTCACCCATCCTAGAATTACCCCATGTCAAGCACGCTTAACCATGGAGTTCTTATGTGATGGGCTATCGAAAAAAGATGCACCTTGTTGATATGGGTAGTACTAATCAATTCATTTAAGCCTTCCTGTACTACGTAGTCTCATTCCTACACAGTCTCAGGGTCACCCTCTTATTCTGGTGTGTTAGTTCATCCATGTACCCCTCCCTTAGAAGCCTGCCAGGAGCCGCTCCTTGTCCGTGCCTCTTTGCACCGGCGATCACTCCTCGCCCTCATCAGCCCGGGTCTTACAGCATACATTTAAGGGGAATGAACAAAATCAACAAGCATTTGTCATCATCAAAAAGGGGGAGATTGTAGAATCAAAAAGGTTTCAATGAAGACAAATGAATCAGATTGTAGAATTAAAAAAAGGTTTCGATGAAGACAAATGAATCAGCTCGGTCCTCGACACATTGATGAAGACCTGCGTTGATGAAGTCGATCTCTGTCCTCGGCCATTGATGAAGCTCGTTGTGTTGATGAAGTCGAGCTCTGTCCTCGGCCATTGATGAAGCTCGCTCTGTTGATGAAGTCGAGCTCGGTCCTCGACAATTGATGAAGACCTGTGTTGATGAAGTTTTTGCTCGGTCCTCGGCAATCAAGCTCGATTGTGCAGATGACGTCAATTACTTTGACGAGCTCGATTCTCAACACCTAGCTCGGATCTCGGCAACTCATAGTGCAGATAAAGTCAATTACCTTGATGAGATCGGTTCTCGACACCTACACTACTGCAGATCGGACATTTCACATCTGTTTTTTAAGACATTTCGCATCTGTTTTGGAAATGATGTCCTTGTGAGAGATGTAGATAGTTATGATTTTTCGCATCACTTTTTAAAACAGATGCGAAATGTCAGAACTTTCTGCATCACTTATATAACTGATGCGAAAAGTACATATAACTGATGCGAAAAGTATACTTTCCGCATCACTTATTTTAAAACAGATGTAGAAAGTATAATAACTGATGCGGAAAGTACACTTTTCGCATCTATTATTTTTTTAACAGATGCGGAAAGTGCACTTTTCGCATCTGTTATTTGCAAATAACAGATGCGAAAAGTGCACTTTCCGCATCAGTTATATGCAAATAACAGATGTGGAAAGATCACTTTTCGCATCTCTTATTTTTTTAACTGATGAGAGTGAATATAGGTTTTAGTTTTAGGGTTCTTCAATAAAAAGAGAAGAAGAAACGTAATGAATTTTTGGCACAACAATTCACATCATTTATTTAAAAAAACATGATGCGAAAAGTAGGCTCATTTCGCATCAGTTAAATAAAAAGAGATGAGGAATGTTTATTTATTAAAATTATCATATTTACAAGTTTGCCACCGCTCAACATTCTGCATCTTTTATTTGAAACCCGATGCGAAAAGTAATACAATCAGACATTCCGCATTAGTTAAATAAAAAAGAGATGCGGAATGTTTATTTCTTTAAATTTATTATATTTACAAGTTTGCCACCGCACTAAACATTTCGCCTCATTTAAATAAAACCTTATGCGAAAAGTACGAAAATTAGACATTCCGCATCAATTAACATAAAACAGATGCGGAAAGTTAAAGAAAATATGACTTTTCGCATCTGTTATAAAAAAAACCTGATGCGGAATGTTTTCCTTTTAAAACTTATTTACAAGTTTGCCACCTCATTTTGTTTTTACATCATTTTTTTAAAACAGATGTTAAATGGCTGATGTAAAATCCGTTTTTTCTACTAGTGCTAGCTCCGTCCTCGGTCAATCGATGGAGATAAATGAATCAGCTCACTGTTCGAATGAAGTCAATTAGTTTGATGAGCTTGGTGCTCAATGTGCTACGAATCTCAGTCAGCAGAAGATCAGATTGATCCGTGCTTATAATCTCAGTGCTATCTGGTCGACAGAAGATCGGGTCGATCGGTGCTCATAATCTTAGTACAAAATGGTCGGCATATGATCAGCTCGGTCAGACTTTGATCAGATCCGCTATACAAGTCCCCTAGCTCGGTAAGGCGTTTTGACAGATGTCGAGTTCACTAACTGTTATTCAGACGGGATTGATTGAAATCAAATCTAATTCAAAAGTGACCGTTGGAAAAGCAATTACTCCTAGAATCTTTCCTAATTCAGTGACTCCATTTCCTCCTTGATCTTTGGGGATTTTGGAGAATATAAAGGGAGCGTATAAAGAAGACAAAAAGTGAGACAGACACACAGACATACATGCGAATTGTCAATTGTTAATCATCTCTGTCAAACTGAATACTCAATTGGTTTTTACACTTTCAGATTAATATTCAATTGAGTTTCTGCACGTATTGATTCGAATTGTAATCCGCACAAATCAAGAAGGGGCAAGCTAATATAACAAACAACAACAAATCACGATCTCGGATTTGAGGCTCGGTGAAGGTTTCGTCAAGAGTGGTGGTGAAGGTTTCACCGCAAGAGGAGGAGTCGTTGAAGGTTTCAAAGAGCTCCGATTGTGGAAGTGCTGAAGAGGTTCTTCAGTCATCAATTTAATTGGGGTAGATTTCAAGGGTTTGGTACACTCTTGAAATGGTTAGATTGAGTGAGGTTCACTTGTAATTCCTGTAACCGATTAAATTGATTTTGAGTAAAAAGCTCCCTAAGGTTTAGGGAGGATTGGACGTAGCTCTCAAGGGTGAGAGTGAACCAGTATAAAATTTTTGTGTCTCTTTTATTTACCGCTTTCTGCATTGTCCGAGTACTTTAGTCGTCCTCGTCTCTTTTATAACCGATTATCTCATTCTGCTCGGCACAAAACCGACTCTTTTAAAAATAATCAGCCAGCATTATTCATATATTTCAATTATATTTGAAAAATTAATACTATTGCTTCCAACTACTATTCACCCCCTCTCTAATAGATTGTTAGGCCGCTTGTTGGTTTCCAATAGTTTTGTATCTTTTTATAAACTCATATTCTAATTTTTAATTACATTTACTTTTTTTTATCACAAATATATCTATCTATTCAATACTTTTTAGAGTTCAAATTATAATTATAGGGGTAATTTTGAAAACATATACCAAATATTATCAATTCCAAGTATCTACTAACAATATTAACTAACTTCCTTAATTCCCGTGAAAAATTAGCTCAAATACTTACTCCCTCCGGCCTTATTTTTAAGAAAAAAAATTAATTTCACAGATATTAACAAAATTATTTGAGTGTATTTAATTTTCTCAAATTCATAGAAAAATTGACTACTTTAGGAAACTTGCATTGAGAATGAAACAAAAATTAAATGTTACAACCACTTTGTAAGGATATTTTAAGAATGGTTGTATTAAGAATTGAAAGTTGGTTAATTTTTGCTTATATTTGAGACCTTTAATGAGATTTTTTTTTATAAATAAGACCGAATGGAATATATTTAAAAACGAAAGAAATACTTAAGAATATTAATAAATGGGAAAAAAATTACTCTATAAAGGAAAAATGCACTTTATGCTCCTTGTATTTAGAGATGGAGGAACTACTCCCTCCGGTTCTATTTATAAGTCACATTCTAGAAGGATTATTTGGTCCTATTTATAAGTCATTTTGTATTTTCTATGAGACATTTATTGCTATTTTCTCTTATTTGCCCTTTGCCTATTAATGTGAAGTAATACATTGTAAAATTCCCAATGCAAGTTAAGAGGGTAAGATTGTAATGTTGAAGTATTTTTTTAAAGTTTCAAGAAACCTAACTACTATACCCTCCTTGGCCTGTGTGATATGGTTAAGTATGCCCTATAAATAGGACCAGAGGGAGTACTAATGAAAGTTGACTTCTACTTTATGGCATGTATGACCCTTTTGAGTTTTGTGTTTGATTATGATTGATGTTACATGTCAGTAAAATTAATCAGAATTGATAGTAGTGGTATATGACAAACGCAGAAGTAACTTCGAGAAATCAGATATTAAAAAAAAAGATAATAAAAGTATCTAGCAAAAATATCTCAAACTTCAGATAGTTGTGACATTATTAACTCCATGATAGATTCTCATCTGTTGATATGTTTGCGAATAGGGGTGTAACGGTTCGGTCCGGTCCGGTCTTTAATGGACTTTAGGGACCGGACCGATTGAATTAATGTGGTCCGGTCCGGTCCGGTCCCGATGATTTCTATATGCAAAGACCGGATCGGACCGTTACGGTCCGATCCGGTCCGGTCTATTTAGACCATAATAGGTCAAACTCCTTTTTTTTTGAACTGGGCCTTGGCCTGTTTTTCACTTGTTAGGACTTAGGGTTCCCTTCTCCAAGAGGCAGCAGCTAAAGAGGCGGCGGCGACGGCGCAGTGAGAGACTCCAACACTAGCGACGGCGGCGGCAAACTCCAAAGCAGCAGCCGCAAGGAACAGCGGTAACACAGCGAGCGAGAACGGAGGAAGAATGAACAGCGGCAACATAGCGAGGACCGGAGCGAGCGAGAACGGAGGAAGAATGAACAGCGGCAACACAGCGAGGACAGGAGCGAGCGAACGGAGGGAGATCGAGCGGAGGGATAGCGAGAGCGGAGGAAGAATGAACAGAGAAGAACGAACGGAGGGAGACCGAGAATGGAGGGATCTGGCGGATCTGATGAGTTTGAATCTGGCGGATCTGGAGTGGTGGGCTGGTGGCTGAAGAAGTGAGAAGGAGTGATTTAAATTTGTCTGTACAGTTTGAGAAAGAACATGATTCCAGGATAATAAAATTGTGGAAAATAAGAAAAACAAGAGAATTATCCCTTTTGTTTGAAGGAAACAAGCTGCCTACGCTTTGCAGGTTACTGATGGTCTTGTTTTGCGAAAGAATAAAATGCATAGTAAAATATATTTATGTAATTGTGAGTAAATGCTGAAATTTTTTGCTTACAGTGTATGTAACTTTTTAATGTGCTAGTGCTTAAGAAATAAGTACGTTTGTTACCAATTTTTTTAAATTATTAACCCTATCGGTCCGGTCCGGTCTCAGCGGTCTAAGAATATTTGGGATCGTGGACCGGACCGTTCGAGAACGGTCTGAATTTTTTGGGATTGGACCGGACCGTGAGACCGGATCAGACTGCATTTTTTGGTCCGATCCGGTTCAATCCGAGCGGTCTCGCGATCTCGGACCGGACCACTTACACCCTTATTTGCGAATATTTACTATCTAACATGAAAGGTTTATTCATAATACTCCCTGTCGCTTTAAATACTATTTAAGGAATACACCTTCCGGTCTAATTAAATAATTAAAAAAAAAACTAGTAATTTAATGTTTATTACTTCCTCGTTCCATATTATCTATCACTTTAGCATTTTTAACTTGTTCCAAATTATTTGTCACTTTAGGAATTCGAGGATGTATTAATTGATTTTTTCCACCTTTAACCTTGCATTTAATGTGTTGAAATATGTGAAATGGGTGATAATTAATGTACTTTGAGGGTATTATAGTAAAGTTATTTAATAATTCTTTTGAAAATTGAAATATTAAATGATTTTCTTAATCTATGTGAAATTGCTAAAGTGACAGTTAAATTGGAACGGAGAGAGTATAAAAGTTAGTTAACTGTATTTATTTTTCTCAAATTTATATAAAAATGGACTACTTTAAAAATTTTGCATTGATAATGAAACAAAAATTAAATGTTACAACCATTTTATATAAATATTTTAGAAATAATTATATTGAAAATACTATACATAAAACTTGTTTTTTTTTTTTTGAAATTTACATAAAACTACTAATACTATATATTTTTTCCTTATATTTGAGACCTAACGAAATACAATACTTATATATTTAAGGAGTAGACATGTTAACATGCATTAGTAGCTGCTGAGTGTGTACTGCTCGCTATCATGGCTGGCCCAGACTTATATAGATGTGAGAAAAATGGTGATGATAACAGTAACATATACTCCCATCCATAATTTTTTTTTTAACTTTCTCCTATCCTTATTATATACTGTATATATAAGTCATTTTCTAGAATTTTTTAAATTTTAATTATAAGTCACTTTATATTTTCTACATTATTTATTATTTTATCTCTTATTTGCTCTTATTATTAAAGATTTTGATTATCTATTTTTTTTATTAATAAGTATGCATTTTTCAAAGAAACTTGGAAGAATAAAATTATAATATTATAATATTATTTTCTAAAATAATAGGAGTAATTATTTTTATTGATATGTGTGATTTGATTAATTAGACCAAATGAAGTAGTATAAACTCCGTAACAAACAAAATTCGCAAACAATGATAGACAATATGAGTTTGTGTCTTTTTTAGATTTTTTCTTTTTAGTTTCATCCATTATTTTTTGGCCTCAATATTTTTTTTCCGCTTGAAATAAGGCGGAAGCAAAATAAAATAATTTTCGCTTTATACAAGTCGTATTATCTTCCGCTTTTCCAAAGTCGTAAATAAAATAGAGTATTCCGCCTTTTATCAGCGAAAAATATTAAAAATTTGTAATAATAACAAAATTGTCCCTCCGTTCATTCACGTACAAAAAGGGAGGTGGAGGGTTCACGAATGGGCATTTTTGGAATTTCAACATTTTAATTGTTCCGCTTCTTAAAAAGCGGGAGTATTTCCGCTTTTAAATAGTCGGTAATTCTTCGGCTTTATGCAAATAGGTAGTAAATTAAAATAGTTTTCGCTTTATGAAAATCGAAAAAGACAAATAGGGACCAAAGAATAATGGTTGAGACAAAAAGAAAAAAATCCTTTTTTATGGCTTGTAGCATTTTGATTCGGTCAAAAATAAGTTAGTGGAATCTTTTGACCAACAAAAACTAATATGAACTTGTAGGCTGTAGTAACTTTTAAAAAGAAAGCTTTAAGCTTTTCAAAGATAAATTATAGAAAACTACTTTGCTTTCCAAATATTTAAAAATTTCTAATAAAACATATAGAATAGAGGTTTTACCCTTTAGTTTTTTTTTATTAAATTACACTAAATAAAAAAACAAACAAATAAAATAATCCAATATAAAAAGATAGCTCCACAATTATAAATTACAGCTAATTACCTTCCCAATTAGCAAGTACAAAATCAGCTAAGTTGTGTTGATACGGCGGGTATCATACTGGTATTGAGTACGGATATACCGTACATCATTATTTTCTAAAATATTCGCTCAGATATGGTATTATAAATTCAAATTTAATTGATAATTAAAAATAAAAAAATATATACAAACAAATAATATTGACATTGACGTAGGATAAAGTATATTCGAATGAAAAGTTGATGCTCAAAATCTATCAACACATAAAGATGATATATTAATTAGGTGAGTTAAATTCAAAATCGTGTTGTGAATGTTAGGAAAAAAAAAGAGAATATACTGAAGTTCTGAGTCAAATATGACATAGTTTTGAAATAATGTGCATTTAAACTTTAGTCAGACATACTTGATACTTTATCTTGTCATTTTTATAAATCTCATTCTAAAGTATGTTCTTGATCATAATTATAGTCACTTGATACTTCTTATGCATCATTTATTTTTTTTCCTCTTTTTTGTCCTTATTAAATGCTTTGATTAACTATACTTTTTTGTTATTATTTAATAATGATTAACTTTCCAATAAAAGTTAACAGAATTTGTAATGTTATACTCCCCTGTCTTTATTTTAGGTCACATTTCATGCATCATTTATTTTTTTTTTCTTTTTTTTTTATCCTTATTAAAAGATTTGACTATTTACTCCCTCCGATATCAAATATAAGCAAAAAAATACACTCTGTTTGTGGTCTCATATATAAGCAAAAGTAAACTAACTTTGTATTCTCAATACCATTATTTCTAAAATATCTATACAAAATAGTTGTACGAAATAACATTTAATTTTTGTTTAATTCTCAATACAAGTTTCCTAAAGTAGTAAATTATTATATGAAATTGAGAAAATTAAATGTACTTAACTAACTTCCTTAATAAATGTGAAGTTAATTTTATTTTGCTTATATTGGAGACAAGAGGGTGTATGTTTTTTTATTCATTAATGAGTGTGAACTTTCCAAAAAAGTTGAGAGGTTAAAATTGTAATGTTATACTCCATCCGACTCGAATTATAAGCAAATTTAACTACTTTTACCCTTATTAAAGAGGTTAGTTTATTTATTGTATTTAATTTTCTCAAATTTATAAAAAATAGAGGTATTTTAGGAAAGTAGTATTGAGAATGAAACAAAAGTTAAATAATATAACAATTTTCTAGAGATGTTTTAGGAAAGTGGTATTGGGAATGAAAAAAATTTAATAAAGTCAGTTAATTTTGTTTATATTTTAAACCAAGAGAAGTATGTTTTTGTTGCTTATAATTCGAGCCGGAAGGAGTACAGTAGTATATTATCATAGAATTTAGAAAACTAGCTTCTTTACTTAGTACGTGTAATTCGGTTAAATATGTCCTATGATAAATACCGAAAGGAGTAATATGTTCTTATAGAATTTAGAAAACTAACTACTTTCTTTTCTATGTGTAATTTGGTTAAATATGTCATATAACAAGGACTTGAGGGAGTATGTGTACCCGATACTATGGTACGCGTACCCAACTTTAGATTAAAATTAATAATAAATTGGAACATACCCAAAAGTACATATACCAATATCCAATATGTACCGAATACAAATATGTCATCTGTTTTAAAAAATGCCGTGAGTAAAAAGGGTTTTCTTTGGAACCCTTCCCCTGAGAAAGGGTTGTGATACCCTTTATATTATATCCAATGAAATGTTAACCAGTGGACTAAAATGCTCTTTAATTAAAAAATTTAAACTTTGTAATTGAATCTTGGGATTTTTCAGGAAAAAAAAAAACTAACAATTTGATTGTATAACTTTCTAAAATTAAAAACCACCTTTCTCTTTCTTTTAATTTATATACTAAGGGTATTCATAGCAGAGTTTGTAGAGAGTCAGGTGGAAAGCCTTAAGTTCAGATTTTCTTTCAGACTCTCTCAAGACTTTGCTAATCTTCAAAATCTGGTTAATACCTCAAGACTCTGCTAATCTTCAAAAACTGGTGATGAGTCTTAAGTTGAGTGTGTAAAATAACCGACTCAACTTAAGACGTTGTGAGACCTGTTTTTTTTTTTTTTTGTCTTCTCTTTCTTTTTACTCTATAATACCTAATAAACAAATAATAATAATAATAATAAATAAATATTATTAACAATAAATAAATAATAATAAAATAATTTAATAATAAATAATAATAGTTACAAATAATAATAATATTCTTTTTTAAAAAATAAAAATAATATTTTTAAATAAATATATTTTCTCTTTTATTCTTAAATATATTGTCTTATTATGGAAAAATAAATAAATAAATAAATAAAAATACATATTTTTATATTCAAACAAATAAATTATAAGAATTTGAATTATATTATATTTTTTATGTACTTTATAATTTTTAGTACGTACCATTAGTTATTGTAATGTTAACTTTTATTTAATTTTAATATTTAAATATCATTTGGGATTATTTTTATAAATTGTATGTAATTAATATCATTGAAATTGTATTACAAAAATATTATTGAAATAAAATTGTGTATAAAAGTACATGATGATGTAATGCTGATGTATGTTTGGTGAGTCTGTTGTTAAGACTCTATTGTGGTAGAAGATATGAAAAGTTTGAAGTTGTATCTGATAGCAAAATAATAATGTAATGCTGATGTGTTAGAATCTAGTGAGTACGAAGTTAATGTTAAGACCTGTTGCGGATACCCTAAACTCATCATCTTCATCTTCTCTATTCCACTTTTCCCAAATTATTCAACAATAATAAAATAAAATAAGTATCTAGAACAACAATAATGCTAACATCTCGATTTGTAACATTATTTCCTAAGCTGTATAAATAATGAAGCCAAAACAAACATAAATAAAATTAAAGTGCATCTGTTAACAGATCCTCAAGCTATGCTGCGGTTGTTGTTTTCGTGTTGAGCAAAAGGTAGGTCGTGTATTTGACCCATCTCGTTGGTTATTTTATTTTGGCTCTAGGTTTGGGTTTTAATTTATTGACTCCCCTACTTAATCATTTGATCCTCTTTTTTTGCCAAAACCCAAAATTGCCCTTTTTTTTTTTGGAATTTGTCATTCACGCTGGGGGCCAGCGAGCAACATAAAAAAAAAAAATACTGCTCGCTGAGGGGTCAGCGAGCTGTGTAAATTTACACACTCGCTGACCCCCGAGAGAGCTAACTTTAAAATAGGATTTTCCACTATCTCTCTCGGGGGTCAGCTAGCTTGTAATTTTACAAAGCTTGCTGACCCCTCAGCTAGCTAGCTCTCTCAGGGGTCAGCTAGCTTGTAATTTTTACAAGCTAGCTGACCCCCGAGAGAGCTAGCTTTAAAAATAGGACTTTTCACTAGCTCTCTCGGGGGTCAGCTAGCTTGTAAAAATTACAAGCTAGCTGACCCCGAGAGAGCTAGCATATGGAAAAACAAGCAAACATAACAAAAAACGTGTACTCGCCAGCGAACATCACAAAAATTGCACCCTCGCTTGGGGGCCAGCGAGCAGTCAAAAAACAAAAAAAATATACTGCTCGCTGGGGGGTCAGCGAGCTGTGTAAATTTACACACTCGCTGATCCCCGAGAGAGCTAACTTTAAAAATAGGACTTTTCACTATCTCTCTCGGGGGTCAGCTAGCTTGTAATTTTACAAAGCTCGCTGACCCCTCAGCTAGCTAGCTCTCTCAGGGGTCAGCTAGCTTGTAAATATTACAAGCTATCTGACCCCTGAGAGAGCTAGCTTTAAAAGTAGGACTTTTCACTAGCTCTCTCGGGGGTCAGCTAGCTTGTAATTTCCCCCGAGAGAGCTAGTATATGGAAAAACAAGCAAACATCACAAAAAAACGTGTACTCGCCAGCGAACATCACAAAAATTGCACGCTCGCTGGGGGACCAGCGAGCAGTCAAAAAACAAAAAAAATATACTGCTCGCTGGGGGGTCAGCGAGTGTGAAAGTCAAAAAACAAAAAAAATATACTGCTCGCTGGGGGGTTAGCGAGTGTGTGTTTCACACTCGCTGACCCCCCAGCGAGCAGTATATTTTTTTTGTTTTTTGACTGCTCGCTGACCCCCCAGCGAGCGAGTCATAAACCCAGAAAAAAAGGGCAATTTTGGGTTTTGGCAAAAAAAAAAGGGGGTCAAATGATTAAGTAGGGGGGTCAATAAATTAAAACCCCTAGGTTTTTCTTAGCAAATTATTATACTCCTTCCCTTTTAATTAAGGGTTTTCTTAACCTCAGCCCTAAGGGCTGAGGATAAGAGCCTAAAAGTGGATGTATTTTATTGGGAAGTGTTGTATTGGTAGAATAAAAAGACTTTGTATTTATTTTTTCAATGAAATACATCCACTTTTAGGCTTTTAACCTCAGCCCTAAGGGCTGAGGTTAAGAAAACCCTTTAATTAATTGTCTGTTTTTGGAAATTTTTTGGTTCTTTTATCTATTTTTTTTAATAATTTTAAGAGTGTAATAAATGTTATTTTTCATATTTATCCATATTTAATAGGGTATTAGTTTTCGTAAGTAGTGGAGGAAAAGTAACACTAGTATTTACAGAGAGAGAAAATTTATAATAGGAAAAAACATAATTACTCCCTCCGGTCCTTATTATAGAGCATATTTAACCAAATTAAACATACCAAGGAAAAGTTAGTTTTTTGAATTCTACAATAATATATAGTAACATTACAATTTTACCCTCTCAACTTTTCTTGGAAAATTCATATTAATTAATGAACAACAAAAAACGCAAAAAATAGTCAAAGCATTTAATAAAAGCAAAAAAGAAAAAAAAAATCAATAAATGATATACATAAGAAATAGTATAAAGTGACTTATAATTAGGACCAAGAAAACCTTCTAGAATGTGACCTATATATAATAAGGATCGGGGGAAGTAATACTCCCTCATTTCCTATTTAACTGTCCAATTTTGGAAACGTTTTTTGTTTCTTTTTATTTGTCTTTTTGATGATTTCAAGAGTGTAATAAATGTTATTTTTCATGTTTAGCCCTATTTAATAGGGTATTGGTTTTCATATGTAGTGAAAAAAAAAATAATGATCATAGAGAGAAAGGATATAGTGGGAAAAACATGATTAATGTATTGGAAATCTAAGTAATAATTGCATTTCTTAAAGGGGGTGTTTTGTTTGAAATAGGACAAAGATAAATATAAATAGATGAAATATATTAAAAATCTAAGTAATGATTGCATTTCTTAAAAGATATGTTTTGTTTGGAATACGACATATAAAAGGATTTGATATTTGATGTTTAGGGTTTCATTATTGTTGAATAATTTGGGGAAAATGAATCGAAAAAGATAAAGGAAATTTTATACCAGGATATGGATTAGAAGAAGAAGAAAGGCTTCCACTAATTTTAATTTTTGAAAGTTTCAATCTTGCTTTTTTTTTCCAAAAATATTAAGGATTTATTTGCAAAGTTTAAAATTTTAAATTTAAGAGTCCATGTGTCATTTTTACCCCATGTGTCACCATTTCATTATATATAACATTCATTGTTTATGCACTTGAAGATGTATATATACCACCAACTAATGCTCTCTTGATTGCATGCACCAAAGTTCTATGCAAGTAGGCAAGCCATGTCTACTTTCTCAAAACCAAAACCAACTCGAGTCCTTTTTGCCACCTTCATAACTCTCTTTTTCTTCTTGCTTCTCAACATAGTGAACTCATCCGATGACCTTTCTTTCTACTTTAAAACGTTTAAGCCAAGTGGAAAGGACCTAATCATCCAAGGTAATGCCTCTGTTTCATTAGAAGGGGTACTACGACTTACCCAAGTAAAAAAAGGTCAGCCAATCGCGTGGTCTGTTGGCAAAGTTCTGTATGCAGCCCCCGTTCACATTTGGGACGGTGACAGAGTAGCAAGCTTTGTTACTTCATTCGACTTTCGTATGCTGGCGCCAAATCAAAAACTTGTTTCCGATGGTTTCACCTTCTTTCTTGCACCACCTAATCTTCCCATGGGTAGAAATGGGGGATACTTGGCACTTTTTAACGATAGCAAGTGCGATAGTTCCTACCAAATTGTTGCCGTTGAGTTTGACACTCATGGCTCGCCCGACAATCCTTGGGATCCAGATTATCAACACGTTGGAATTAACATCAACTGTCTTAAGTCGGATAGATTGACGAGATGGGATGCGAGGTATGGTGCTGAAGTGACCAATGTTGAGATAAGGTACGATGGTTCCACCAAAACATTAACAGCTGCTCTGACTTATCCTTCGGATAAAAATAGTATTATCGTCTCTGGTGGAGTTGATTTGAAAGCGATTCTCCCGGAGTGGGTTACGGTTGGTTTCACCGCAACCACGGCAGATACATTCCGTGAAACACATGATGTTTTGAACTGGAAATTTGATTCAACTTTGGAAACCAATAACAATGTTGGTTTGGAGAGTAAAGGACATGACACTGCATAGTTTGGTGGACTACTTCTTTCAAGCTTGCCACTAGAACTTCTTGGAATGAATAAACAAAAGACTTATTCAGTGTGTTTTGATTTTAGTCTAAAAAGTTATTTTGGTCAGGACTAATTCTTAAATTTTAAAATGTTTTGAATTTGGTACTCGATGTTAAAAACATGTTATATGTTGATGTGTCAAACAGAACACCACATCAGCAGCCACGTAATGTGAAGTGACATCAAATAAGTGATTTGACGTAGATGATCTAGGCCCATTGATGCAAAATGATGTCATACACAAAATTTTGCGATCATGGTCTTGAGTTATTTATGTCACATCACCTACCTAGTACTACCTTACATCATGTGGTTGCTAATGTGGTGTTCTATTAACAACATAAGCAAATAACATATTTTTTAAACAAAAGAGATCAAAACCAAAATGTTTGAAAAATTAAAAATGAGTTCTGATCAAAATATCTTTAAGAAACTAAAACCAAAATATATTAAACTTTTATGGATAAAAACATAAATAAGCCATAAATAAAAGTGACCTGAAATGATGATGGTTAACAATAAAATAAAATTTCTCTTGACCGAGTTTGCTAGTGTATACTACTCTCTCCGTTTCATTTTATTTGACCTTTTAGGCTTTTTTCATATCTATTGCTTTTTTACAATTTCAATGCATAAACATACTTTTTTTTTTCAATTTTAACCCTTCATTCAATCATTTCATTTACTCCTCATTAATTATACTTTTATCCCCTCTTTCATATCTAAACCACTGTACATTAATTAATGAACACATTTCCTAATCAAAAATTAAATGTTACTACAATTTTCAATAAGGATTACATATGGGCATTTTAGATAAAGTACACATGAAACTTACAATAATCAACATTTTCTTAATCTGTGTGCCCAGACCTAAAAGGCCAAACAAAATGGAATGGAAGACGTAATATTGATGAAAACTGACTTCTTTATGACATGCACTCCCTCCCTTCCAAATGTTTGGTCTTTTAGATTTATGACCACATATTAAAAAGGATTATATATGTCTTTAGTCTCTGAAAGATGCGAGTGTTTTGGTTTATTTTGGTCATTAGAAATTTTTTTGACCTTTACTCATCCTTAATTATTTTGAAAATTTGGTTTTAATCATTGTTGTTAAAAAAAATCCGTTAAACGCTAATGTTGTCAACGAAGCGCCACATCAACATACACACGTGAAAATATTGCGTGCCACCGGTAGGATGACGTGAATTGTAACAACTTGATTTAATAACTTGAAAATATTTATACTTATAAAAATCTTAGTAAAATGAATGTCAATTTTTTAAAAAACAAAGTACTGAGGCATAATAACACTAGTATCATGAACATTATTGGAATACCAAAAAGTTGATAATAAAAATAACAGGGGTACATAACAAAATCAAGACAATGTAATTATCCACGCGTTCCAAGGAAATCAATACACTAGACATCATTATAGAATCAAAACATCATAACATACGACGACTAAGGATCCTCTCCATCACCTTTCAATGCAGTTGATTCATCCGCAGGGTCTAAACCTTCTTACAGGCCCTCCTCAGGATCCTCCTCAGCCTCATCTTCTCATTCTTCTTCCCTTGCATTATCTACGACATTATGTTGAATCGACGCTAGGTGAATCGCATGATAGTCAGCAGGGCAAAGAGAAGAATCATCCCAAGGAACACAAGACAAGAAGTGCTTATGTAGTATGGGATGAATCAGAATAAGAGACACAATCAAGTTATTCGGAAGATGAAGAACCCACTGCACTTTGCTTAAAAACTCAAGTTAATGAAGAAGCAAGCTCAAGTATTGAATCAAATGAGCAAAGCAATGGTAGTCATGTAAGTTATTCTATATCTGAAATTTTTCTGCATATTAATTGTTATATAATGCTTATAAAGAAATGCATGAAGAACTTAAGAAATTAACTAAGAAGAACGTAGAAAGGAAAATGATCATTTTGAAACATCAACAAAAGATTTTAGAATTGCAAAAACTAGTTGATGAGCTTAATCTTCAAAATGAAACCTTAGATCTCATATATGCTAGTTCCTTATGTGATTGTGCATCCAAAATCAACATTATGGCTGATTGTAAAAATTGCAAGTTACTTGAGAAAGAAAATGAAACGTTGAAAAACAAACTTGCAAATTTCACAAAGGGTAATAATGTAACATCCCAAAGTTTCGTTTGTATTAAATAACGCAATTTACCAAATTAAATAATGAATCCTTAAAGTTTATCATTAGAGTGTAGAGCATTTTCATAAAGTATCCTACAGTGTTTACGAAAGTATATCTTACTTATATATTTTAAAGTAGAATCTTTAAAACAATTACCCTTATTGAAAAATATACTTTCTATACTTTAATTTGCTTTCGACATATTTAATTAATAAACTTGTTTTAAGAACTTCAAGACTTTTAACTTTATGATTTTATACAGGTAATTATTTGATGCTTACATTTTATTATTAGTATTTCTTGAGGTTTAAAATAAACAAATAAAGAAAAATGGTATTAGTATTTTAAAACCATACTAACACAAGTAATATTAATAGTAATAGTAATAATAATAATAATAATAATAAAAATAAAAAATAAATAAATAAAAGAGGAAGGGGTTCTTCGTGAACCCCAACTCCTTCTTCCTCCTCTTGTGCCCGCCGGCCCTAATCCCCCATTTCTCTCTCCCTCGTCGTTTTCTCTCTCCCTCCATCGGCTTCATTTTGCGCTGCCACCAAACACCACACCATGGCCACCACATCTCACTCTCTCTCTCCCCTTCACGCATCCACTCTTTCTCCCTCCCTCGCGATCTCTCGTTCTCCTTGGTCAGCCACTCGCCGCCACCGTTCGCCGCCACTCGCTGTCCCTGTCAAGCCCCAGCCGCGCGCGCGGCCCCCCTCCAGATGCTATAGTCGATCGCCGCCTCCATCCCCACAAGCCAACTGCCGTTCTCTCCTACCTCGCGACTAGACTCTCTCCTCGGCGTTCCAATCGCATCCCGCCGAACCGCCGCTGTCGTTACATGGAGCACCGCCACCATTAAAGTTGAGGTTATCTCTTTATTTTCGTCAATCGAGGTAAGGGGGTGTTACCCTAACTTAGGGGATGTATTTCTGGGTAGTGTATATCTATTACTAAAACCGGGGGAATTTTAACTGTTAACGAACCTTAGGGTAGCCAATGTTGATAATTATGGAGACTTAGTTAATAGAGGAAAACTCCACTTTAGTAGAATGTTAGAATATTGTTAATGTTTAGGTATTGTTAACGAGAGCTAGGATTCACTTTAAATGTTATATGTATGAATATGCTATGTACGGATAAGTATAAATAGAAGTGAATTAATTGAGAGCTAGGATAGATAGTGGAAAGAAAATAACTAACGAAAGGAATTGTAATTGAGAATGAGAAAACGTAGGATTTTAGGAGAAACGATAACAAGAAGAAAGGTGAGGACTTAAAGTAGATATTAAGTTAGAAGAAGAATAAGAGTGAAAGTGTAAATAAACAATAGAAAATAGTGGAAGAACAAGCATAAAGAAATGAGATGAAAAATTACATAAGTCAGGTAAATTACACGAGAGTAAAAGATAAGCGAGAAGAGAAGAAAATATGATTTAGGAGATGAAACAGAAATAAGACCAAATAAATAAAGTATTGTGATAAGGTATTAAAGAACCACTTAAATTATAAGAAGATAAAGAAAGGAAAAAAAAAAGAAAAAGATACGATGGCAGGCGGACGGTAGTCACTGTCATCATTAAAAGAATTAAAAGATACAATGGCAGGCGGGCAGTAGTCACTGTCATCACTAAAAGAATTAAAGGATAAGATGGCAGGCGGGCGGTAGTCACTGTCATCACTAAAAGAATTAAAGGATCATCACTAAAAGAACTAAAAGATAATCTGGCAGGCAGTCGGTAGACACTGTCATAATAAAAGAAAAACTGGCAGGCGGTCAGTAGACACTGTCAGCAATAAAAGATTAAAAGGTAAAGGTTGGCTGGCGGTCGGTAGACACTGCCAACACTAAAAGAAGAACTGAAAAAAAAATGAAAAGTATAAAGAAATGTAATCGTGGAAAAAGAGAAAAAAGAAATGATTTAAGAATAAAATGATGCTTAACCCACACGAATAATTAGTCCATGGAATGAGAGTGGAGCGATTTCCCTAGATGTAGTAGGATAAGAAAGAAAAGGAAACGAAGATGAATGGAAGAGTCAAGTGAGGTGGAACAAGTAGTGTATTGTTTAGGCTTAAATGTCTTAGTATGTTGTATAGCTATTTAGAAATCATTCGTTAAGTTTTGTGTAATACTCACCCTTACATTGTTTTTACAGGTATTGTGGCTGAGCAAGTTATGTCAAAGGTCGAGCAGGGACATACTTCCCCACGGGAAGTGTGGGTAATGATCTTTAGTTAGAATGGTTGGTGGATCCTGGGCTATATGTTGTATTGTTGTATATTTAGAGTTATTAGGAATTTGGTGTATATTATGGCATGTGGTATGTTATTGAGTCGGCCCAGGACTCCCGCCTTTTGGGTTATGTTTAGCTTTAGGTAAAATACAAACACATAGGGTATTAGATATTATATTTTATGGCTGCCTGGTGTTTAAATGAAAATGTTATTCGCAGGTGAATAGAAAGACTAAATTTTGGGAAAGTCCATATTTTAGAGGAAACTGTTCGTTTTCCGGAAAAATATTCTTAAGTATTTTAATCTAAAAAGAAATTTTCAAGTCCTAATTTTAAAAATAAGTAAAATACTTTAGGGTGTTACAAATAACAATTTGAACAATTTGTTAAATAATCAAAGAAGTTATTAAAATAAGTCCGGTTTAGACTTGTAGTGTCTAAGATCTGTGGCTAGCTCAGAGATATGGAATGACCTGAGAGCTAGGGTATGATCTGAGGTTATTGTATGATTCTTTTAGGTATTCTAGATATCCAGTTGGGATAACTAGGGTTTCCCTAATCATTGGTGTGTGCAAGTGAGCAATTAGGGAGTGAGAGAGCGTACCTGAGCCCCTAGCTGGAGACAGCTATTTATAGGGGGAGTGACATTGTACCTTATGGGCTTGTACGGAGGTCCAGTTAGGCTGCTGAGTGGCCCTTTGAGGATAGGGGGGATGAGTCATTCATCCTTATCCTGTATTGGAGGGCCTTATCCATGTGGCAAGTTGAATTCACGCGCCCATAGCTCATACTCTTAAGGGGTAAAGTCCTTGTGGTCGATCCGAGCCTGCTGGGGTGAGTATTTAGGTAAGTGCTCGGCCTAAGTAGGCACAGTCTCTTAAATAGCTTATTCTGGTCGGCTAGCTATTGTAAGGGTAGGACCGAGGGTCGGTCCACCACATAAGCCCCCTAGCTCGGTAAGACTATTTGAGTCTTGAGCCGAGCTGAGAGTCTTCATTCTTCAGTTAAGGTCTGAATGGGCCGAGTGCTTTGATGGGGGTGAGACAATGACCTGCCCACGTGCCCTATTACCCCCTGCCTGCTCTATTGTCCTTTCATCTGGACGAAGAGATGTTAGAATCCCTTCCTGCTGGCACGTGTCCTAGGTGTCAGCTATGTCATTATTGCGCGTGTTGCCTTTTTTGTTTTTCGAATGTTTTGACCTATGGCTGGATGCCACGTTTTTTCCCGTGGCTCAATGCGGTATTGGGCTTCTCTGAGTTGACATGCCCATTTACCCAAAGAGATAGTGGGAGGAAATCCTTTTTAAACTCAACTGCCTTTCCTTTTCCTCTTTTTCACTTCTTTCCAATCTCTGCGCCCTGACTCCTCCTCTTCGCTTTCTACAGTTTCCCGTTCCAAAGTTCTAATATTCCTAACTTTTCTCCAGTAACATTCGCATAAACTTCCCTCTGTCACCTCCTTCTTTTGGCGTCGTGATTCCTTTTCAGGGGTTTCTCTTCGTGCTTCGCTACTCAGTTCTTGCCAATTCTCCTTCTGTAGGTATTTGATCTGAATCTTTTTGATTCTGTCATCTTTCCTTTTTAAATTGTGCTGGGCTTTCTAGGTTTCTAAGTTCGTCTGGTTTTCTGGGTTTTTCTAAGCTCTTGAGTTTTTTCTGGGTTTTCTGAGTTGCGGTTATGGGCAGTAAGTGGTCGTGGTATGAGAGGTGGTCTAATGTCTTAAATTTGAGTGATATTGATGATTCCTCTTCCTCCTCATCGTCTTCCTCTTCTGGAACGGAGGTTTTGGACTTCCTTCCATCTCCTTTTCGCCATCGTATGGCAGACCCTTCAATGGAAACACCGTTATGTGTAGAATTTCCCCAAAATTCTGCAGAGGAAGATCGTAGGAAGTTAGCGTACCAGTTGGCGGAGGAACGGGCGGAAGTAGAGTGGCGACCTTCACATCGATCCTCGGAGAAACCTTTTTGGGGGAAAGACATGAGGGTTAGGGGAAGATTTAGTCGGCTCGGCTATGGGGTCAAACGAACTAGGGTTAGGGTGTCTAAGGATGTTAATTTTGTAGATTCTGACGCCGAGTCATGTTCCCTTTCCGCAGGTATGATTCGTCGGTGCATCACGCATCCTCAACAGTATCCTCTACCACCCAACGCGGAAATTTATGACTGGGTTGACCGAAAGGTAATCGGCACGAGATCAGACTTGGTTGCCAGCAATCTTAGTCACATTCGGGCTCATGTGCTCCCGTGTCCAGGAGATGAGGCTGGGACTTCTTATACCGTTAGTGCTCCGTCAGTTAATGACCGAGTATGCACTTTGGTTTATGGGAATAAAAAATAATTTTTTATGTATGAGGAGGTGGTTATAAGATTAGGGATCAAGATGCCTTTTACACCATTCGAAATTGCTTTGTTAAGGCGGCTGCGTCTGGCTCCCACGCAGCTGCATCCTAGTGGTTGGCCTTTTGCTCGAGCATTCCAAAGATTTTGCGAGGCTCGAAGGTTAGAGGGTTCCCTCCGAGCGTTTATGTGGTTATACATTCCTCAAGTCAATGTCTTTGAGAAAGGGTCAAAAAAGAGGGCTTGGGTATCGTTGAAGACACGTAATGACCATGTTTTGTTCGCCAAGTTTATTGATTCCTGGAAAACCTTCAAGCCTTTATTTTTCAAGTACCAATTTGTCGGAGAGGGGGATTGCTGGTTTATGGATGGCGATCAACCTCGGTTCCCCCTATCTTGGGCTCCTGATTTTTTCAATAGGCATTCGAAGCTATACCAGTATGATTACAATAAGGAGCTGTCAGATGCCGATAGACGCACGTGTGATACTTTTTATGAGTATCTTAAGTCGAACGATCAGGTTGACATTAGGAATATCATTATCCTGCCGAAAGAACTTGTACGATCTAAACTTGGTATATATATATATATATATATATATATTTTAACTTTTTTTTTTTGCTTTTGCAGTTAGAATGTCTAAAATCAACAAGGCTGCTGCTCGTCTGAAAGAACTTGCAAAGATCAAGATGGACGGAACAGCTGGGTCTCCGAGCTCTGCGGCATCTAGCGAGGCGACTCAATCTGTCACAGTTGCAGTGGCACCACCTCCCCCTGGTGCCGAGGATGTGCTGGATACGTCGGCACCTTCTGCTCCTGCCAACGATATTGCCGCTACAATCCCCCTTGTCAACGTGGAAGAGGAAGAGGAGGAGGATCGCCAACCCTTGGCCAAGAGGGCCAGGCTTGAAAAAGGAAAGGGTAAGGTGGTCGATCTGCTGAAGTTGACGAAGTCGTCCTCCAATAAGAAGTATTTGTGGTTTGACATATCTGATCCTTTGGAAGAGACTGTCTGGGCTCGGAAATTACAAGAAAAATTTGTGGATATGGTGTATACTCCAAATGACAAAAAGAGGCTCTTGAGCCAATCTGCGCATACCCTAAAAAATAACTGTCGCATTTTGGGCAAGGATATGCTGAGGGCGGCTAGTTACGCCTTTCATATTGCTGAAAATGCTGAGGACATTAGCGCGGCTCTGTCGCCTGTTGAGAAGGAAAAAAGGAGGGCTTCGGGAGGAAGTTCTTCTTAATCAAATCAAAGAATACGAGGCTGGTAGTCAAGCATTGGCGGATGCTAATTCCGAGCTTCAGAGGAACCTTACCGAAGCCGAGAAGGCTCGAGAAGGTGCCGAGAAGGCTAAGGAGGAAGCTGAGAAAGCCAAAGAAGATGCGGTCAAGATGAAGACCGAGGCAGAGAGGTTGCTGCAGACTGCTCGGGAAGATTTGGTTGAGGCTCGTCGCCGCTTCACTGAATTGGAAGGAGTTCAAGGGCAGCTAACTGAATCTGAAAATGCTGTGACCCGGTTGCAAGGTGATCTTGCGAAGATGCGTCAGAAGGCATTAAAGCATAAAGTTCTGGCCAAGCGAACTGGGATCATGTGACCACAGATTCCTTCGTTAATGTCGTCCAACAGCTGAGCTTTATGAACCCTGGGATTCAGGTCATAGGTGCGAATCCGACCTTTGGGGTCGTAGATGGTCGTATCGTTGACTACAGTTGAGGGGATGTGGAGGTGGACTTGTCAGCTCCTAACCTTCCGAACCCTTTGGATTTGGCAGATGAAGATGATGTTGATTTTGATGGGTCGTCAATTGTGCTTTCAGATGATGAAGAGTAGATCTTTTTTTCGTTCCTTTATTTTTAATTTGATTAAGATGTTAATCTTTTTTTTTTGTAATTTGATCAGGATGTTATTGATCAGAATGTTAATCTTCTTTATGAATTGACCGCTATTGAGTTCATATTCATTCTGCTTTTTGTCGTTAGCTTCATAACTCGGGTGTAGCCGAGGTTTATCCTTTTCTTCGTTATAAACTGTTATCGAGATTTCGAATCTCCAACCTTTGGCCAAGGTGGGATCCTCGGTCCGCAACTGTAAAAATTGTATAGTTTTTTTAGTTGGGCATCTCTTAAAGTACTTGTTATTTTAGTTTATAAGTCCTCGTTGGAAGGACGTGTATAAACAACCCAGTTCGACTCGGTGGCGAGGCTAGAGGAAAGGGCTAGTATGTTAACAGAGATAGTTTGGAACTGAAATACTGCAAAAAGTTCACTTCATTAAATCCTTCCACTGCATACAAGTAGTGTCTGTAAAGACAAAAGCTTTGAAATGACTTAAACATAAAAACATGAAAGTAAATAACAATAAATTAGATACTTGAAAGTAAAACAGCTAATTTAAAGCAATGGGTGAAGAAGATCTGCAAGGATGGTTGTGGGACTTGTGTTTTCAGCTATAGTAAGGTTTCAGCTTTGTGGTATTCCAAGTGTTGTTAAGTTCTTGTCTTGTCAGTGTCTCCAATCTATACGCTCATGAGCCTGTCTTTGAGGTGATCCTGTAGGGGCCTTCCCAATTTCTGGCTAGCTTCACTTCTTTCGCATTTTTCAACCCAATATCTGCTCGTCTGAGGACCAGGTCCCCGACTGCAAAACTCCTGGGGACCACCAATTTGTTGTATTCTCGGGCTTGTCTTTCCTTTGCCCCCTTCTCCTTGGCTGCTGCAATGGTTCGAATTTCTTCACTAAAGGTCAATTCTTCTTTGAGCAATTCATTATTCACTTCGACCGGCCGCTCCGCCACTCGAAATGTGGGAATCTGAATCTCAATGGGGATCACCGCGTCACAACCATACGTGAGTCGGTATGGGGTTTCTCCTGTGGAGGTGTGCACGGTCGTACGAATCGACCATAGAACCTCAGGAAGAATATCCACCCACGACCCTTCTGCTTCCAGGAGCCTTCTTTTCATACCATCTATGATAACCTTGTTTGCTGCTTCTGCTTGCCCATTAGTCTGTGGGTGCTCAACAGACGAGAAATGGTGGGCAATGTGAAAATGATCTACTAAATCTTGAAAGACCCGGGAAGTGAATTGAGTGTCGTTGTCGGTTACCAGAGAGTGGGGAATGCCAAAGCGAGCGATGATCTGTCTAAAGAAGAATTTTTGAATCTCGGTCGAAGAAATCGTTGCCAAGGCCTCGGCCTCAACCCACTTGGTGAAATAGTCTACCGCGGCCACTACAAACTTGAGTTGTCCTGGGGCTGTCTTGAACTTCCCGATGATATCCATGCCCCATTGGTAAAAGGGCCTTGGGGAAATCATCGAATGAAGCTCTGCTGGTGGTCGTTGGTAAACTTTTCCATGAAATTGACAAGATTTGCACTTTTTGACATGAATCAAGGCATCAACTAGAAGGGTCGGCCAATAGTAACCCGCTTGGAGGATCTTGCGGGCCAATGCTTTTCCCCTACATGATTACTTGAGATTCCCTCGTGTACCTCGGCCAAGACCAATTCTGCTTCGACTGGGTTAAGGCATTTCAACTTGGGGGAATCCACCCCTCTTCTGTACAAAGTATCACCAAGGATAGAAAAATGGGCTGCTTGTCTAATCAATTTTTTAGCATCCAGTGGATCCGTGGGTAGGATCTGGTGCTTGAGATATTCTTTAATCGGGGTCATCTAGTCAGTGGTCAGGGAAACCACGAGATCAACGCTCGGCTCGTGCACGGTTTCCTGCACTAAACTTTTATTATTTTCGGAACCCTTGGTGCTGGCTAGCTTGGAAAGGATGTCCGCCCGACCATTGGATGATCTTGGGATGTGGGTAATAGAGAAACTTGAAAAAAGACAAGAAAGTATTTTGACCTGCTCCAAGTATTTTTGAAGAATTGGCTCCTTTGCCTGGAATTCTCCATTAACCTGGGAGACAACCAACTGCGAGTCACTGAATATCTGGACCTGTGAGGCTCCCAGTTGATTGGCCATGCGCAAACCTGCCAATACTGCTTCATACTCCGCCTGATTATTAGATGTGGGAAACTCAAATTTCAAAGAATACTCAACGCCGAGTCCTTCAGCGTTTTCAAGAATTATACCGGCACCAGCCCCCTTACTGTGGCTGGAACCGTCCACATAAACTTTCCAAAGTTGTGGCTCGACAGTGTGTTGAGGATCTGAGAACTCCGAGATAAAATCAGCTAGTGTTTGAGATTTAAGTTTCCTTCTTGGTTCAAAAGTTATATCGAACTCTAATAGTTCGACCGACCAAGAAACCATTCTTCCCACCAAATCTGGTAGATGAAGCACCTGCCTGATTGGTTGGGTTGTTCTGATTGTGATGGGGTGACTCTGGAAGTACTACCTGAGCCTTCGTGTAGTTATTACCAGAGTGAAAGCAAGTTTTTCAATTTTTGAGTACCTCGTCTCAGGTCCCTGAAGGGCCTTACTTACGAAGTACACTGGCTACTCGGTTCCTGAGTCATCTCTGACCAGAGCCGAGCTTATTGAAGATTCTCCAATGGATAGGTATAAAAACAAAGTCTCCCCTTCTCGAGGGCTAGTGAGGACGGGAGGGGAGTATAGATATTCCTTTAATCCAACGAATGCTTGTTCACACGATTTGTCCCAATGAAAATCCTTGTTCTTCCTGAGCAACTGGTACCATGGGAAAGCCTTTCTGACTACATGAGGGAGAAATCTGGAAAGAGCTGTCATTCGTCCTGTTAGTCTTTGGACTTCCTTGACACTGGAAGGACTATGCATTCTTAGAATAGCCTGACACTTTTCTGGGTTTGCCTTAATGCCCCTTTCAGTGAGCATGAAACCCAAGAAGGCTCCTGCCGGAACACCAAAAGTACATTTTTCCGGGTTTTGCCGCATATTGTGTTTTCTGATCCTGGCCAGGATTGCTGCTAGATCACAAGAGTGATCCTCTTTCCTTTTGCTCTTAGTTATCATGTCATCAATATACACTTCCAGGGTAGGACCAAGCAACCCGGAGAAGACCTTGTTCATCATACGCTGGTATGTTGCTCCAGCGTTTTTTAACCCAAAGGGTATTACTGTATAGCAATATGTGGCCCTTTCAGTGATGAAGGCCGTTTTCTCCTGATTTGGGGGGTACATTGGGATCTGGTTGTACCCCGAGTAAGCATCCATAAACGAGAGAAGCTGATAACCTGACGAACTATCAACCAACTTATCAATGACTGGAAGGGGGTATTGATCCTTCAAGCAAGCCTTGTTCAAGTCAGTATAGTCGACGCACATGCGCCATTTGCCGTTTGATTTTCTGACAAGAACTGTGTTTGATAGCCACTCGGAGTAATTGACTTCTCTGATGAATCCTGCGGATAGGAGCTCGACCACTTTTTCTTCAATTGTCGCGACCTTCTCTGTCCCTACCCTTCTTTTCTTTTGAACGACCGGTTTCGCGATCGGGTTAACACTGAGATGATGACAGATAAAATTGGGATCAATCCCCGGCATGTCCGCCGAGGTCCAAGCAAAGAGGTCCTTGTTTCTCCTTAAAAGTTCGAGCATTTCTGCCTTTGTGTTTTCGGGAAGGCCAGTACCCAATCTTATCCTTCTGGTCGAGTCTTCCTTGTCCAACTCTATGAACTCCCAATCCCCTTGGGGAGTTGGTCTGGTGTCATCTTGATCAGCCCTGACATGCGGGTCTGTTAGCAATACATTCCCTTTGTTCAAGCTTGGCTTTGGCTGTTGAGCCTTTTCCTGGTTCTTAACTTTCGCAAGACTGACATTGTAGCATAATCTGGCCTTATCTTGCTCGGCTCTGATGGCGACGACACTTCCATCTGAACCTTCAAACTTCATGGATAAATGAACAGTTGATACGACCGCGCCGAAAGCTTGGAGACACGTTCTGCCGAATATAGCGTTGTAAGCTGACGGGCAATCTACCACCAAAAACTTAATGATTTCGGTTCTTGCCGAGGGTTGACTCCCTAGAGTTACCGGGAGTTGGATGTATCCTTTGGGGATGATCGTATCTCCTGTGAAGCCAATCAATTTCCCCTCAAAAGGGGTTAGGTCAGTTGTTTTCAATTTGAGAGCTTCAAAGAGGTTTAAAAACATAATGTCGGCTGAACTGCCCTGGTCAACAAATATTCTGGCGACCTCATAATTGCCGACCAAGGTTGTTATCACCATCGGGTCATTGTGCCCCGGAATGATTCCTTCCAAGTCCTCATCACTGAAACAAATTGGGACCCTCTTTGAGGCTTTCTTGCGGATTGGATGGTCCTGAATGGCTAATACCTGATTGATATATCTTAGTCTATCGGATCTGCTTTCTCCTCCCCCGGCAAATCCTCCAGCAATGGTGTTAATTCTGAGGTTTTGGGGGGACTGATCTGTGTTAGCTATCTCTATCATAGCTATTCTCTGCTGATTTGATGCCTGTTGTTGGTTGGGAGGGTGATTGGCTTGTCTTGTTGGGGATGGGGTTCTTCTGCGAGCATTTTTGTCCGGGGAAGGGGTTCTTCTTCTGGCACGCCGAGTGAGAGCTTCTCGGACGTACTGTTGGAGTTTCCCTTCTCTTATGAGTTGTTCAATAACATCTCTCAGCCATGTGCACTCATCCGTGGTATGGTCGTACCCCCCGTGGTATGAGCAATAATTTGACCGGTCCTGGCGCGAACTTCTTTTCAAAGCGGGGGGCCTTTCGACCATTCTCAGATCGGTTTGCATAGTTTCCTGCAAAATCTGACTCCTCGGAACTGTGAGAGGAGTGTATTCATCAAACTTGGCCCTATGAATGAATCTTCTTTCATTCCTAGGCCCTCTCCCCTGCTCTTCCTTTCTGTCATCTCTCCTCATCCTGCCTTGAGAAGAAGGATCACCCCTGTCACCTTTTTCTCTCTGCCTCTGCCATTTGTTAAATTCCTCCAAATTGATAAATTTGGTGGAGCGGTGTCTTAATTCTGCCATGTCCTTCGGTGGTTCCCCACTAGAGAGTTTTTAAAGTCTCCGTTGCGGAGCCCCTGGGCAAAAATAAAAACTGCAAAGCTCGGCTCGAGGTTTGGTATAGATCCTGCCTCCGAATGAAAACGAGCCAGATACTCCCTAGTGGCTCTTCTGGTAGTTGCATCACTCCCGCCAGTGCATGGTCTGATTTTGGTTGTATGCAACTTGCTGTATATCTATTGAGAAAAACCTTTTTCATCTCTGCCCAGGAATTAGTGGAGTTCTTGGGAAGAGCCGAGTACCACCTTAGTACCGGTGGTTGAAGGGTCATCGAGAAATCTCGGCATTTCATCAAGTCTCCCCCATCATAGAAATTCATGGCTCCTTCGAAAGATAGGATGTGCTCCAGGGGGTCGGTTAACCCGTTGTACTTCGTGACACCGGTGGGGCCAAGGAAAGCAGATGGTGTTTCGTAGGCCATGATACGAGGAGTGAAGGGGTGGCCTGGGTGAGTATTACTTTCTGTTTCATAGGTGGCTGCTAGGATAGGGTTTATTGGAGGTGGCGGGGGTAGGGTAATTGGACCTTGCGGATCATGAACTAGTCTGGTTGCTGGGGCTGTTTTCACTGCCCGTCCAGCAATCGCGTTCATGTGGATCTGCTGGAGGTCGGCTATAGCCTTTCCTTGCTATTCTAGCATTTGAGCTTGTTGCTTGATTATTTCTTCAAGCTGAGATTCTCTTCGGCCTTAGGAGTGTCCCTTTCTCCTCCAAAAACACGGACATCAAAGGATCGTCCAGATCCGTGGTTCTGTGCGGGATTGGGCATGTTGGGGTTTCCTTGTCTGGAATGGACAATGTAGGGCCCACTGTGTGTACGGGTGGGTGCGGTTTGGTGGCTGCGAGCTGGGATCTCCAGTCGGACTGAAGGAACGCTGTGAGGGGGTGGCTGGGGTGGGCCTCTTCCGTCGTTGCTATTGCCTTCTAAGTCCCTCCCGTTGTCAGCGCTACCTTCCATAAGTCTGTGACGGTTTCTTCCGGGCTGGTGGCATATGTCTCGGGAGTTGTTTCTAGTGTTGCCACGTGTGTGTACCATTATGGATGGGAATGGCAATTTATCGTTCCCATAGACGGCGCCAATGTAGTGTCTAAGATCTGTGGCTAACTCAGAGATATGGAATGACCTGAGAGCTAGGGTATGATCTGAGGTTACTGTATGATTCTTTTAGGTATTCTAGATATCCAGTTGGGATAACTAGGGTTTCCCTAATCACTGGTGTGTGCAAGTGAGCAATTAGGGAGTGAGAGAGCGTACCTGAGCCCCTAGCTGGAGACAGCTATTTATAGGGGGAGTGACATTGTACCTTATGGGCCTGTACGGAGGTCCAGTTAGGCTGCTGATGTGGCCCTTTGAGGATAGGGGGGATGAGTCGTTCATCCTTATCCTGTATTGGAAGGCCTTATCCCTGTGACAAGTTGGATTCACACGCCCATAGCTCATACTCTCAAGGGGTAAAGTCCCTGTGGTCGATCCGAGCCTACTGGGGTGAGTATTTAGGCAAGTGCTCGGCCCGAGTAGGCACAGTCTCTTAAATAGCTTATTCTGGTCGGCTAGCTATTGTAAGGGTAGGACCGAGGGTCGGTCCACCACAAGACTATACTAATGCAAATAGAAAAGCATATAGAAAGGTTGGTCATTTTTCAAATATTGATTATTCAAAGGCAACAACATGATTCTATTGTGGCATATATGGATATACATCTAATGTGTGTAATATACAGTTGCATAGTATTCCTAAAGGAACTTATATTTGGATAAAAAAAGGGGCAAGATCCCTCCACTAATCAAAATGGATTCAAAACCATTTGGATACCAAAAAGCAAGACATGATTTGTCTTGTAGGTATGCATGAAGGGCAAGAGCTTACATTGTTATATTGAAAAAGACACCTTCAATCATATATAGAGGATGGAGAAAATAAATCCATTCATTTGTTCTAAAAGGTACTACAAAGGTAATAAGTGGTATCATAAAGGTAACAAGTAGTACTAATCATTTTTGCCTCATATTAGACATTTTCAAGTGGTATCATGGCTAATATTAAGTGAAATTGTATATTGAGTTGTATCCTAATTCGGCAATTTTTAAAATTGCCTCAACAAATGCTTTCATGTGATAGCAATTGGTACCGACATGTTTCAAACAAGTGTATCAAGTGATACAAAAGACGAATATAGAATATTTCTTATGTTTTAAAGTTTTGGTATGTCACTTATATTTCAAAAAGTGATATTTCAACAAGTGATATCAATTACCAACAAGTGGTATAAAGAATAAGGAAATGTTCAAGGATATTCAATTCAATATCAAAGATATTGAAGTGTTTGAAGGTTGAATTATCATTTGAAATTCCAGCTTGTATTTTAGTGTTTTTATGAATTTTGGCTTTGATCTTGACTTTAACAAGTGATATCTTGACTTATAATGTATAAAATTGAATGAGTGAATGAATTCTTGTTATGTGCTATCATATATCTTTCATTATTTCAATTTATATTCATTATATTTTAGCCATATATATCACATTTCGTGCTGAATTTTAATGATTTAAATTCTGATTTTTAACTAGGTTTCAACAAAATAGTCTTCTCATGATATGACCTTTATCGACTTAGTTTTGATCTTTGTAGTGTATGATTGAATCTAAATTTGACATGTTTTTAATCTATTATATCCCATCATTCATTATTGATCATATTACATATGTTTTAGTCGGTAAATCATGAGATTTTGATGCGTAAAAACTGATATATGATCAAATTGTCAAATCTGTCAAAATCGGCATCATTTATCCGGTTAAATTGTTAGTTTAGGGCTTGGTCAAAATTCAATACTTCTTCCTCTCTTCTACTTTCGTTTACCATCTTTATCTTTTTTTCCGGTTCTCTCTTAGTTCTCTTTTTAAAAAGCTTTCTTCTAGCTTTTGCTCTACAATTTCAAGAAATTAATAAACTTCAATACCTCCTGGTTCTCCTGTTCTCTCTAGCTACATTATTCAAGGCAGATACTCAACGTTATGGCCTTTACACTAGTATGATTAAATAATTTCACAATTCTATTGTTATTTTTGCATGATTACTATTAACATGGCAGTGTTTCTTTTTCAAGGTATATGTATAAATATGTGATGTGTCAGGGGTGGTGATGGATCAATTCTCTGAGATGGAGTATGGACATTGTGGTAAGGCCTTTGATTCTTATCTCAGTGTTGCCAAGAAGTTTGATGAGCTAGCTGGCTTCTATGGTTGATGTAAGGATATTGGAATGGCAAGGTCTTCAGAAATTACTGACAGGCTACTAGGGAGTAGGGACACTTAAGGGTTTATGTTGAAGCCTTGAAGGAGATGATGGCGAGTAATGAGCCAAAGAGCTCTGAGAAGATCATAGAAACCAAGGTAGCTGTGAAAGAGAAAGAGCAAGAGCCAGAGCCAGAGCCAGAGCATGAGGTAGATGTGAATGAGATGAAGGCTCTTCCACCTCCTGAGAATTACACACCTCCACCACCCCATTTACCTCCTACTCAGCAAGAGACAAATGATTTAGTGAACCTAAGGGATGAAGGTATTTGTCCTGATGAGCAAGGCAATAAACTAGCCCAAGGGACAATTCTCAGTATGTATTTTATTGCAAGGGCTTGGCTCTTGTTGCTCTTCTAGTTGCATTTAATGTTATAGCATCTGAAAGTAGTGTTTGGCATGGCTCTTATGTCATAATAATGCAGAATTTGATGGAGTAGTGTCTGTCTTTCAACACTGTCAAAGATTGTAAAGGTTACTTTTTTTTTTCTTTCAAAGTGGGTTTCATTATATCTTTGTTTTGTGTTGATCTATAATTTTATTTGATTTGGTTCAATTTTGTTCAGATCTAAATTTGATGAAGAAGCTAATAGTCATGATTTGTTTTTTTTATGTAGGTTTTGGAGTTGGTTGGGAAATTGCTTGTTGGTGTTACCATTGTACATGGTGGTGTTCTTCCTAACATTAACCCTGTTGCTAAAGTAGAATGTCTCTGTTGTTGTTAAAGAGCCTATGTCTTACAGAGTCAACTAAAAAAGCTTGATTATTTTAGTCTCAGTTTATATAAATCTACTGTAGGAGTTTTCATGGAAATGGAAATTTAATGCATTTGATTTTGAACTTAGAAGCATTTAGAAATTGTTTCTCTAATGTTGCTTCTGAATTTATTTAAATCAAATTTCTTAATATATTCTAAATTTCTTAATATGCAACTTAAAATGATATTAATAAGAATAAATCTAAAATAATACGTAGAAGACAACAATTTCATATTTATTAAAAAAAAAAAGTTTTTTGCGGTCGCTATATTTAAAGAGAAAAAATTTCATGCTTGCGAGCTGCGGCAGTTCTTAACAACTGCAAGTTTGGAGCCAAATATCTAAAAATTTGATAATCGCTGCAAGTTTAATGTTAATTTTATTTTTTTTTTTACACCAACCGTTATCAGGATTTGGTTTATCCAAAATTCGACTCATCCGATCCGACCCAATTGAACTCGCACTAAGCGGTAGGGGTCTCCAAGGCTTGAACTCGAAACCTGGTTAAGGGACCAAGCTACCACTTGACCAATATTAAAAATTTACAACTATTATAATAACTATAAAAAAATATGACTCCCAAATCCCAAAGGTCTGTTATGAGTCTTTTGTGGTGGTTAAAACTATGTAAAAGAGTTCCATAAACCATCACAATTTGCTTGTTTTTTTTAGTACATCTGCATGTATGATTGGATGTGGTGGCTTTTGATAAGAGAAGAGAAACCATGTAAATCTAGTCATAGATCCATTTTAAAAGATCAGAGGTGTAATGTAGCTAAATCTCAAGGTGTCAATGAAAAATTCACTTTAAATCTAAGTCAAAAAAATGGTAATAATTTATATTTACGGGAAACACCAAGAAGACCGCTTCAAGAGAGTTCCCATGTCCACAAGATCTTACTTCTTTCCTAATTTTACGTATATTTGATGCACTTAAACTGAATTTTAATTAATAGTATCATATCCTAATCTTGGCCGTTCATCACTAATCACTAATCACTCTTCTCAATCACCTAACTATAATACTTAATAAGCTGAGATTCCTGTATAACCTTTGTTTGAGGAGTATTACAAGGAGTGTTTGTTACAAAAGATATATATATATATAAGTTTTCTTCTTGTGATCAGATTGTGTAACGAACGAAATATGATCATCTTCTTTTTGTGATCAAATTTCATCTCACACTTATAATTTTCTCTTCTTCTCTCTAAAGTTCACTTTTATTTTTCCATTAGTGTCTGATGTTTCAGCTAATTAATAAGGTTAAGGATTGAGAGAAACTTGCTGCTTGTTGCATCATCTTCTTGGTTCTAAAAAAAAATTAAAGTTCCAAACATAAATGACAAAAAGTAACAACCAGGCATCTTCTTGGGAAATATTGGCGTTTGTAATTGCTGGTTCTTGCTCTTCACCTTCACCAGAATTTGACACCATTCCGGAGGAGTTCACTATTTCTGTTACCAAGTTTCGCAAAAGGTATATGTTGGTCCATTTCATTACATATTTCCCACATTAAATCCGATCCTCAGCATGCCAAAATTTAAAGAAAGTATTTAAAAAATAATTATAATATGGAAAATGCTAGTTAAAGAGTTAAAAGTGCTAAAAAAAACATAGAAAAATGTAGCTTTTGATGTTTCGAAAAGAAGAATAAATAAAGATCTGTGATTTTTTTTCACTTAAAAAACCTTAACTACCCTTGTAATATTTATGCCTGAACAATTAATTTTAATTTGCTCCGAGGTGGTGTATGTTTTTGGTTCTCCCTGTTAGTGTGGCCTCCATCTTATGTTAGTTCTTGTCTGGTTGGCTGAGCTTTTGGTTTTGGGTTGTTTCTGTATTTCTCTGGATTATGCTTTTTGATTTTTGTTTAGGTTTTCCTTCCTCGGTTTTATTGTTTCTGGTGGGATCATCTCATTTTGTTACTGAGAGATTTGTTTTCAAAATTTTTTAAAATTTTGATCAATGCTTCATTCATGCACCATTGTTCCTTTTTTTTCTTCATTATGATAATGATTTTCTTTCATCCATATTTTCTTATACCCTTTTAAACTAATAATATAAATATTAATAAAAAATCTTTTTGGTTGGCATGATTGTAAACGGCTCGGTCTCCTTAATGCAATGTCTCGAGTTCGTTTCCTTGTGGATGAAGAAAAATCATGTCAAAAGACTCACCTCTCATAGTTAGACATGCGACTCGGATCGGATCTGAATATATCTAGGTAATACTTGGCGAACTGGATGGGAAAAAAAATCTATTGCTTTGAAAATTACATCAAAGAATAGACCATTAATGACTATAGATTAAATGTCAAAAATACTGTTGGAAAAAAGTGGTGAGTCCGTTAAATGGTGATTTTAATTTTTAATTTTTTTTAGAAGGCTTAATAATTATGCTTTTAGTCCAAAGTTTCGAGTATTTTAGTTTTGGTTCCTATAAGTTTTTGAAAATTTTAAAAATATTTTGACTAGTCCTTAATTATTTTAAAAATTTGGTTTTAATTCTTGCTGTTGGTTTTAGTCCTTATCGCAAGGCATACACATGTGTAAGTCTTACATGCATAGTGTGGATGATCCGGACCAGAAGAAACAAAAGGCCAAAGCCCCCTAAATGTTCTTTCCTATATTCTCCAATGTTATCTTCACCTTTATTTTTAAGGACTTACTAATAAGTGTCCTAAACATCCTAAAAGTGAAAAAAAAAAAACAATACAAGTTCCAATTCTTTCTTCTCTCGAAAACCTAAAAAACCTACATTTTTCAATATTTTTCAACCACATTTGGTTTCTTAACAAGTATCCTTATTAACATTTTCCTTATTTTTATATGAAAATGCTAAAGTGTCTTTGAGACACTAACTAAAAATTAAATATGGATAAAAATTATGAAAAATTATAATTTTTTAAATTTTCGTAAAAATAAATAATTTGGATTATTTATGAGTTTTTTCAAACTTCAATATTTTTAACACGATTCCTATGGATACTTGTTAATTAGCTTGAATTTAGTTTGTGTTTGCTTTTGTTTCATCATTATTAACCAAAACATATTATCTAATCAAAACATATTCATGTCAAATCATCAAGAAGTAATAGAGTGGAAGCGTACCTGTATATATTCATGAAGATTATGTTGAACGTAAGAACTTGTCATTGATCTTGTATCGAAATCCACGTCCATAACGAACATGAAGGTTCTTTGGTCTTCCAAACCATTATGTACAATGCTCTTGATCCTTTCTAATGATGGAATGTTAGAGAAGAAAATTAGATACATATGACTTGGAGACCATAACCTATTTATAATAAGTTCATAGCCTTTCGCGAATGGTTATGACGGCTGAGCTTTCCGATTTCTATTTCGACCCATCAACAATATAGAAATAAGACTTTGGTATCTACACATTATAAAATTGATACCAAATGAGATGTCTTCAACCCCAATACATTAAACCTTTGATACCAAATGAGATGTCTTCAACCCCAGTACATTTAACCTTAAAAGATCACTTCAATAGGGTTAAATCTTTATGATAGCATATAATACATGATTAATAATATAGGTAGGCTCACATATTAGATAAATATCTAACAGTTACTGCTTTGGTCTTGCTTTTTTATATAAGGCTTTATTCAAATTTTCAATACTATTAATTTTTCTTTTCAATAAACATGCACCTTTATTTACTAACACTTTTAGAATCTCAATGATAATTATAGCGGTGACTTTGAAAAAATACTCCAAATATTATCAATTCCAATACCACTAACAATAATACTCTCTCCGTTTCATATGTAATGTTCTTTTAGCATTTGTACTATGTTTCATAAGTCCTTTTTTTTTATAAACCCAATATATAATTAATGTTATTTTTCCAAACACAATCCTATTTATTACACTCTATTTTTCACTTCCAATATCTTTCTCTCTCTTCAATAATTATATAGGAGCATTATAATCAAAACACAACAAATCATTTACATCATTTAACCATTTCTTAAAACCTGTACCTAACCTTAAAACACACTACATATGAAATGGAGGGAGAAATTTACTTCCTTAATCCCCGTAAAAGTTAGTCCAAGTACTTATAGTATTTAGAGACTGAGAGAGTAAATGCATTTCAACTTCACCATATTAATTACTCCCTCTGTTTCACTATGTTTGACCTTTTAGGCTTGAGGACACAGATTGAGAAAGTATTAATTATGGTAAGTATTATGTATTGTTTGTCAAAAATGCCCCTATTTAATCCTTATTGAAAATTGTAGTAGTATTTAATTTTTATTAGTAAATATGTCCATTAATTAATGTATATTGGTTCGAGATGAGAAAGATGATAAAGTAGAATTAACGAAAAGTAAGAGAAATGAATGAATGAAAAGTTAAAATTGGAAAAAAATGTTCATATATTAAAAATACAAAAGGTCAAACAATATGAAATAAGAAAAAAAAAAGCTAAAGGTCAAAGAGTGAAGGGAGGGAGTAATTCTTCAATTTTATGTTCTAGATATCATAATGGTGAATTTTGCTCGTGATATAATATGTTACTCGAATGACCTTTGCAGATGGAACCACCAATTACCACTCCTCTGCCTATCAACTCCACCAACGTTGAAGAAATCCAGGTTAGTCTTCTTCTACGTAGATTAGGCTTCTTATCCAACAAAAAAATTTAACCTTCGAAAACTTAAATACTCCGTAATAATTTATGTCTGATGTGACTATAATAGATTGGGTATGCCTTAAAAATAGTAACTTCTTACCAACAAAGCTCAACACAGTTGTTAAATAGCTGGATTCCTTAAGCATGATGTCAGGGGTTCGATTCCTGCCGTGGGCATGGAAAAGGCTTTGTTGGTAAAGGCAAAATCCGTGATTTCTACGCCTCGGAGAGAATTAGTCATCGGCTGTCGACTGGGGATACCCTTGGTATAAAAAAAAATAGTAACTTCTTTAATTTTAACGTTATAGACGTATACCATTTACCACCGAAATACATGTCATGCACTAAAGATATATTCCATCTATTCCATAAAGATAATAAAAAATTACAAAAATAAAAAATTTTAAGAGATATAAATTTAATAATTTGTTTAACACATCAATCAATTATCAAACAATTAATTTAATATATTTTATATTAATCAATCAATCACAATTCAAAATTTGTATTTTTTAAACTTTTTCATTAATTATTTTAACTTTAATTTAAGAGATAAAATTTTGTTATTTTTTACTATGAGACAGAAATAGTATATTTTCTTTTATTAATAAGCTTAAAATACTTGGGAAATTATTATATATGCTATTTCCGTTTTATATGTAATACTCATAGAATTTTTGTCCTATGTTTCATATATATATATATATATATATTTCTTTTATAAAATACAATACATAATTAATGTTATTTTTCCCAACATATCTCTATTTATCACACTCTCTTTTTAGCGTTCAATATATTTTTCTTCCTTTAATAATGATTATATAAGGGCATTATAATTGAAATACCTCAAATTTTTACAATTTTTAACCATTTCTTAAAATCTGGTGCATAATCTTGAAATATTACTTCATCCGTCCCTAAATATAGAAGCGTTTTGCTCTGCACCTGTGGTCCAAGGAGTGCACAAATGCACTTGTTGAGTTGACCTATTATTACAGGTAAGTGAGGGTCTAAGTGCAAAACGAAACATTTTTTCTCTACCAACCCCGTTCCTCCAACTCACACTACCAAGCCTCTCTACCATTTGAGTCTCACTACCAAGCCTCTCTGCCAAGAGCCTTTCTTCCTCTCTTCCTCCGTTCCTCCGATCGCCACTCGAGCCTCTCTTCCTCTCTTCCTTCGTTCCTCCGATCGACACTCTTCCTATCTTAAAAGGCGAAATAAAACTTATCTCTATCACTATTTTAATAGCGAATATTATTATTTTTAATAGCGAATATTATTATTGTTATTATTTATTATTATTAATTTATTGTTAATAATATTTATTTATTTATTATTTTTATTATTTGTTTATTAGGGTATTATAAAGTAAAAAGAAAGAAAAAGACAAACAACAGAATAATTTTTAAAAGGAGCTATTAGCCTTTTTTTTTTATATATAAATTAAAATTATTTTACTTCTTTTTTTAACAAAATTATTATACTTTAATGCATATTAAAAAGTAAAAAAAAAAAGACGGAAACTAAAAAAAAACATAACTTCCATAACGGAAATTAAAAAAAAAGTGCAACTTTGTCATAATGCATACTAAAAAGTAACTTCCAATCATTATTAAAAAAAAGGACGGAAATAAAAAAAAAAGGAAACTAAGGCATAACGAAAAAAAACGTGCATAATAACGGAATGAAAACTAAGGCATAACGGAAGGTGTATGTATACCGGGTGACCAGTCTCACCTTTACCCGATAAACATTTCCAGTCATTGATCAAAGGTGGCATAAAATCAATGGCCAATATACCGGGTGCATGACAGCACCCGGTGTAGAGCAAAATTCTACCTAAATATAGGATCCTTTGGGGATTTCACGTTCATTAAGAAAGTAAAATAATTTAGTTAATTGTATTGAAAATGTGAACTTTTGATATGTATTTTCAAAATTACCCTTATTAATATATTGAGAATCTAAAAAGTGTTAAATAAATAGAGGTGTTTGTGGAAAAAATAATTAATGATATTAAAAATTGATATAAATAGGGACAAAATAAAAGTATTAAAATGATTTTATATTCAGGCACGGAGCAAGTAATATAAAACAGAGGGAATATATTTTATGACTAACTTTAATTGCCATCCTGTCACGTAAATTAAGACCCTCATATAAATGCATGCATCATGCACTCTCTTTCCTTAATTATAAGACTTTTTTGACACTTTTATTTTGTCCTTATTTATAAGACTCTTTGTCAATTTTCAATGTTCATTAATTACTTTTTTTCCACAAGCACCTCTATTTATTTAACACTTTTTAGATTCCCAATAATGTTAATAGAGGTAAATTTGAAATTACATATCAAAAGTTCACATTTTCAATACAATTAACTAAATTATTCTACTTTCTTAATGAACGTGAAATCCCCCAAAGAGATCTTATATTTAGGAACGGAGGGAATAGTATTTGTTTTATATCTCATGCCGATAAATTGCATCGGTTATGATTTTATAAATTTTAAGAATTTGTTTAATTTTAATTTTTAGAAGAGGGGATAAGAAGTAAAATAGTAAAAATATATTGGAAAATTAAGTTTATTTTTTTAAAAAAAATATTAAACTTTTATGTTTTCAATGTAAAACTATGTTTTTAAGTCTTTTATCCTCAATTTTAAAGGTTAATGTTAAGAAAATCTAAATTTTAATCATGTAGCGCATATTTTAGCTTAGAAAAAAATTTAGCAAGTATTTTAAAATGAAATTTTAAATGTGTGTGTTTGATAAATGTAATCACTCATATGGACCAAAACAAAACTTTCAAGGACCATGATCGGTAAAAAAAAAAGGGACTAAAACTTAAATTCGGTCAACTTTCAGGGACATTATACTTAAGAAAAAGACATATAGTATATTGACATAGCATTTCGTTAGTCACATCATCAATTAACGGTGAATCCCTAACAACAATAACCAAAACCAAAAAATTTAAACTTTTAAGGATCAAGAACAGTCAAATAAAAACATAGGAACTAAAACCAAAACTCGGTCAATTTTGAGGAACCAAAAACTTAAATAAGCCCAAAAATAAATACTAAAACATAGTTCATAAGTAGTTTCACAAGCTTGGAGTTACACTACACTACCTTCAATTTCTAGCACGGTCTTATTCCCTAAAATACCTTAAAAAGATTCCTTTGCTTGAAAAAAATTACAAACTAAAACTTGTTATTTTCTTTAATTATATATATATATATGTATATGTATGTATATGTATGTTCTCTTAAAAAAACAAACAAACAGGTAGGAGGAGAAGATGATAGCAACAAGGATCAGTCAGCTGTTTGGAAAAACGTCAGAGGGGATGAGAAGAGTCGAGGAGGGTGGACAACCGCATTTATCTTGTTAGGTACCAAAACGAACTAGTCAATGCTCATTTGGAACTAAGAGTTTTACTCCCTCCGTTTTATACTATAAGCAAATATAACAATATTTGCGCTTAACAAGAAATGGTAGTTATGTGTAGTTAATGTTCTCAATTTTATAAAAAAGTAAGATATGTTACCTAAAATACCCCTAAAAAATATCATTAAATAACAAGTGGGGTACTACTACATGGTTTCAATACAATTCAATTCTTGAGAATTGTGTACATATTAAATGAGGGTAATTTTGGAATGAAAAAATTTTGTTTGATTAAGGTAGTTGAATTTGCTTATATTTTAAAACAAGATAATGATGTTTTTTTTGCTTATATTTTAAAACGGAGGGAGTATTACAGGATAAATTTGCATTAAGAATTAATGTAATTAATATACATAAATTTTATAAATGTGTGAACTTTCGATATAGATTTGCTCATTATAAGTTTCTTAATAAATGCCTTGGAACATATGTTAGAAAAACCTATTTGTATACTCCCTCTGTTTCATAATATTTGTCCTTTTGGACTTGGACACATAGATTAAGAAAATATTAATTATTGTAAGTATTATGTATAGTTTGTCCAAAATGCCCCTATTTAATCCTTATTGAAAATTGTAGTAGTATTTAATTTTTATTAGTAAGTGTGTCCAGTAATTAATGTATAATGGTTTAGAGATGAGAGAGATGATAAAAGTATAATTAATTAGGAGTGAATGAAATGATTGGATGAAAGGTTAAAATTAGAAAGAAAAATATGTTTATGTATTGAAATTGTAAAAGGACAAAAGGTATGAAACAAGAAAAAAGGCTAAAAGGACAAATATTATAAAACGGAGGGAGTATTAGATTTTGAATATCATAATTTATATTCTACATACTTATTTTCATCTCTCATTTACTTTATCATTTTTTCTATATGCATTTTGACATACTTAAATATGTTTTAGCATATCTAACATATTTACCTTATTTAAATGAGATTAATGGACGTGCACTAACGGTATAACGTTTTTTACATCATCAGTCCATCATCCACCATTCATTTGTATTACTTTTATATGGAAGTCAATAACCATAAACACATGAATAGTGGATGATGCAATGACGGTATAAAAAACTTTTACACTATTGGTGCATCATTTATTTTCTCTATTTAAATATGTTTTAGTCATTATTTAAAATTTGTTTAATTTTGGTCACTCATTTCATAAGAATATTTTATTTTATCATCTATCATTGAGGATTAAAAATAGCATTGACTTTTATATTTCTAAGGACTAAAGACGAATAATAAAATTTAAGAAGAAGAAAAATAAAAGTAGAGCGACATCAAATGATGTCATCGAAGAAGAAAAATGAAAAATTGTAGAATGAAGAATTTTTCTCTTCATTATTGGAAAGAAACAAACGTGAAGCAAAACAGCATGTGGAAGACTTAAATAGAAAAGAATAACATAAAGGGAAGGGATTACAACGACTAATTATCATAAGAGTACAAGATACTCTTCATTATTTTGTGATTTGATTTAGACAAGAAGAATGGGATTTGCTGGTCTGATATATAATCATTCCTTATATACCAGCTTTTTTTTCAACTTACTTTCTTTGAGGATCTTTGACCGACAACAGCTCTCCATTATTTTTGGCAACATTGTGGGGATCTTCATCTTTATTTCTTAAACTATCTATGAGAGGCTAAGTGAGTTTAATACCCTCCCTCGAACGAAGCCTGGTTCGAAGGTGAAGTTTGGTCTGAAAGAAATTAAGTGCAACCTTTGGTAGGGGTTTAGTAAAGAGATCTGCAACTTGGTGACTGGTGGAGACATGTTGAGTGACAAGTAATCCAAGTACTACAAGTTCACGGACGAAATGATAGTCCAATTCAATGTGCTTGCTACGAGCATGAAACACTAGATTAATAGTCATATGCAGAGCACTAAGGTTGCCACAGTAGAGGATTGGAGGAGAACTAAGAGAAATACGGAGATCCTTGAGAAGAAATTGCAGCCATTTGAGTTCAACTACTCTATTGGCTTTAGAGCGATATTATGATTCAGTGCTGAAGCGGGAGACCGTGTGTTGTTTCTTTGCACACCATGAGATGGGGTTTACTCCAAGGAAGGTACAATATCCAGTGGTTGAACGTCTGGTAGTAAGACAACTTGCCCAATCTGCATCTGAAAAGGCAGAGAGATCAAGTGTAGTATTGGAAGTAAAGAAAAGACCTAAATTAATAGTGCCTTTGACATATCTTAAAATGCGTCGAACCATTTTTAAATGCGTCATATTTGGGGTATTCATAAACTGAGATAAATATTTAACACTATAAGTAAGGTCAGGGCGAGTGAAAGTTAGGTACTGCAGAGCTCCAACAAAATCGCGAAAGTAACTTGGGTCCTCTAGCGGTGTGTCAGTGGAAGCAGTTTTGGTCTTTGCTTCAAGAGGCGCAATCATTGGTTTAAAATTAACCATGTTGGCTCATTCAAGGATAGTAAGGGCATAGTGCAACTGAGACAAATGAAGGCCATCAGTTGTTGGAGATAACTCAACACCAAGGAAGTGATGGACATGACCTGAGTCCTTCATACCAAATTCAGAGCTTAGGATTTGAATAAAGTGTGAGACGAGAGGTCCAGATAATCCTGTAAGGAGTATTTCATCTGCATAAAGAAGAAGGAAAAGTGAGCCAACGTTAGAGTGAAAGAGAAATAAGGAAGGATCTGCCAAACTACAAAAGAAACCATATTTGAGAAGAAAGGCACAAAATCGATCAAACCAAGCGCGAGGTGCTTGTTTGAGGCCATAGAGTGTATTCTGTAGCTTGTAAACATAGGTGGGAAATTGAGGGTGAGCCATTCCAGGAGGTTGTTATATATATATATATATATATATATATATATATGTTTTCTGAAATCACCCCATGCAAAAAGGCATTTTTGACGTCAAGTAGTCGAATGGGCCACTTGAGGACAAGAGCTATAGTGATGATCATTCAAATTGTGCCAAGTTTGATGACAAGAGAGAAAGTTTCAACGTAGTCCACCCTATCGACTTGGTGGTAACCTTTCGCAACAACTCGAACTTTGATACGGTCGAGAGACCCATCTGGTTTAAGTTTTTACTTGAAAACCCTTTTAGAACCAATGACATGCATGTCGGGGGTGTAAGGGACAAGTTTCCAAGTATGATTGTTACGTAGAGCATCAAGTTCTTCCACCATTGCAACTTTCCAACCAAGATGAGTAAGAGTTGAACGAATGTTATGTGGTTCATGAGGAATGTTGGTAGAAGATGTGGAAATTAAGACATATTTTGGGTTGGGCTTTACAATCCCAAGTTGTAACTTGTGAGCGAGTAACCATTCGAGGGGGAGACGGAGCTGGAGAAGGTGGTGTTGATGTTGAAGAAATAGTCTCATTCTCGGATGTTAATGTAGAGGAGTCAAACTCCAGCTCAAGTGTATTATGTGAAGATGGTATTCGGTGGTTAACAAGATCGAGTTCTGGTTGTGTGGTTTGCTCTAAGTAATGCAGAGAGTCAAGCATGTAGCTAGGCTGGTCCTTGAATGGAGAAGAAGAAGTAGCATGTGTTTGAAAAGTAAGAGTATGCATAGAGGCTGTCGGAAGCGGAATTAAGCAAGGAGGAGAAAGTGTTGTCGCTAAATCTGCACAAGACATGGAGTTTATGTTAGGTAGCCATGAATCAAATATACTAATTGCATATGATGTAGGAGGAGGAGTTCTATAATTGCACTGAGCTTTATATGGAAAAAACAATTCATCGAAGATAACATGTCGAGAAATAAAGAATTTCTTCATAGAGGGGTGAAAGAGCTTATATCCTTTATATTTATCACTATAGACAACAAAGACGCAAAGAACATTTTTTGGATCAAATTTATGGTGTCGTGTATCCCAAGTATAAGGAAAGTATTTAGATCCTAAGACACGAAATGAGGAATAATCCGGATGTGTATCATGCAATGCAAAGTATGGAGTGGGAAAGTTAAGAGAGGAGGATGGTAATCTATTAATTAGATAAACAGTTGTTGTGAATGCTTCAACCCGCAAAAATAAAGGAGCATTGCTATGAAATAACATGGTCATACCTAATTAGCGTATTATTCTATGTCGCCTTTCAATCATACTTGTTTGTTTTGGAGTATATAGGCAGGACACTTGATGAATAATACCTGTTGAAAGGAAGTGAGATAATAATTTGGAGTTGATGAATTCACCTCCTCCATCAAAATGAAAAACCTTGATTTTCTTATTGAATTGGTGTTTAACATAATTTTCAAAGGCTAAGTAGCTGTCAAAAAAATCAGATTTATGTTTTAAAGGAATAATCCATGTGTATTTGGAAAAATCATCAACCATGCAAGCATAATATTTGAAATTTCCAATAGATAGAACAGAAGCATTTCCCCACAAATCACAATGTATTTTTTCAAAGATACTAGAATTAGAATTTTCAGAAAATGAGAAAGGTAATTTAGTGAGTTTTCCTAATTGACAACTATCATAGAGATGCTCAGACTTTATTGTTCCAACTACATCAATTAACCCTTTATTCTTTATTACTCGTAAAGCCAACATTTGAGGATGTCCTAATCGTTGATACTAAATATCTGCGGTTCCTGATTTGAAACAATGGGAGAAATGCAATTCGGGTGGAGTGGAGAGGACATATAGATCACCCTTGCACCTCCCTGTGATCATTGGCGGGCATGTTTCTCGTTCCTTTACACAAAAATCAACGTCATAAAATTCACAATTAACTTTAAATTGCTTTGTTAATTGACTTATGGAGAGCAAATTCCTTTTTAGATTAGGAACTAAAAGAACATCATGAAGTGGTTGTTGAGAAATTACACTATATTTCTCTTAATCAGATTTGTGAGAAATAATATAAGTGGAATACTTATAATGACAATAAAGCTCTTTTCAGTATGCTACATATACATTTAATAGTAAAAGGAGAAAATACAAACACTCAGCTTACAATAAAGCTCTTTTTCTCTTGCAATGTTGGAAATGAGATAGAAATAAAAAAAAACATGTATTTATAGGTGCATGCAAGAATTATGATCCGTTCATTTGTTTTCCTATTTTTAAGATTTCGAAAATATAATTGGTTTCCTACTTTACGAAACCAAAACTGAGGAATGAGCTTCCTTAATTTCCTCTCAACAGAGAATGCATGTCTTTGTAGATTTGACCAATTCCAACAATCTCCCACTTGAAGATTGATTTTAATCTGTCTTCACACTTCGATCAATGCAGTAGTAATGTTATTCTAGCATACCAACAGAAGTTGAGCACAACTTCAATTTTTCAATGGTTACAACTTTTGTTAACATATCTGCAGGGTTCTTGCTTGCAAGAATCTTTCTTAAAGTTAGCACCTCATCTTCAAGCAAAGGTCTAATGAAGTGATAACGAAGTCCAATTTGTTTTGTCCTAGAATTAAATGTTGAGTTCTTTGCCAGATGTATCGCACTCTGATTGTCATTGTGCAAAACACTCTTTTCTTGAATGAATCCCAACTCTGTTAACAATTCTTTACCGGATTCTGTTACTGCTACATACTCAGCCTTTATAGTGGAAAGGGAAACGATCTTCTGTACATGTGACATCCAACTAACAACTGTAGTACCAATAGTGAAAATGTAATCAGTAGTACTTCTTCGATGATCTACTTCACCGCCAAAGTCTGCATCTACGTAACCTTGTATTTTTAACTCTCCTTTGCTAAAGTACAAACACTTCTCTTTAGTGCCTCGTAGATACCTCAAAATCCATTTAACTGCTTCACAATGAGCTTTACCTGGATTTGATATGAATCTGCTAACAACTCCCACTGCATGACCAATGTCTGGCCTTGTACAAACCATTGCGTACATCAAACTTCCAACAGCTGAAGCATACAGAATCTTAGCCATGAACTCCTTTTCTTTCTCCAAATGAGGGGACTGATCTTTAGAAAGACGAAAATGGCTAGCCAAAGGTGTGTTAACTGCTTTAGCGTCGCTCATGTTGAATCTCTGCAAAACACGGTTGATGTACTCTTCCTGAGATAATTGCAAAATACCTTTTTGCTTATCTCTCGTGATTTGCATTCCAAGGATCCTTTTTTTTGGACCTAAATCCTTCATATAAAATTCTTTTGACAATTGTTGCTTCAAGCTTATGATCTTGTCTATATCTAAACCGTCTACTAACATATCGTCGACATAAAGTAGCAAAATGATATAATTGGACTTATATCTCTTGAAGAAACAACAGTGGTCGGCATTACACTTATGGAAACCTTCCTTGTGCATGAAGCTTTCAAACTTCTTGTACCATTGTCTTGGATCTTGTTTCAAGCCATACAAGTTTTTCTTTAATCTTCACACCATGTTCTTTTTTCTTTCTTCTAAGAAACCTTTAGGTTGATGCATGTAAATCTCCTCATCTGAGATTCCACGAAGGAATGCAGTTTTCACATCTAGTTGCTCAAGGTATAGTCCTTCACTGGCAACTATACTTAAAACGGATCTTATAGGATTGAGCTTCACAACTGGAGCAAAGATTTCAGTGTAATCAACTTCTTCTTTTTGTTGAAATCCTTTAACAACTAGTCGAGCTTTGTATCTCTTGGATCCATCATGATCTTCCTTCACCCGATACACCCATTTGTTATGAAGTGCCTTTTTCCCAGTAGGTAACTCTACTAGCTCCCATGTTTGATTGGATATTAAAGACTTCATCTCATCTTTCATGGCGAGCTCCCACTTACTTGCGTCTATTGTTTGACATGCTTCCTCGTAGTTTTCCGGCTCCCCTGCATCGGTCAACAATATATAATTAAGATATTTTTTGTTAGGCGCATGAGGTCGGGAGGACCTTCGCAAAACAGGAGCTGGAATAGGAAGCTTTGGTGTGTCATGTTTTTCATCATCATTATTTTCAATTGATTCATCTATATGAGGAGTCTCAAATTCAGGAGTTTCTGGGACATCATCCACCTTTGCATACACTGGCTTACTCTGTTTTGAGTTTTTATTACATGTGTTATCTCTGTTCTTGTACATCACTTTTTCATTGAAGATCACATCTCTACTACGAATCATCTTTTTGTTTTCATTATCCCATAATATGTAGCCAAACTCATCTTCACTATAACCGATGAAACTACACTTCTTCGATTTAGGATCAAGCTTATTTCTGCCTTGATCACTAATGTGCACATATGCTACACAACCGAAAACTCTAAGATGCGAGAGTTTTACCTCTTTTCTACTCCATGTCTCTTCTGGTATTTTGTGCTCCAATGGAACCGAAGGACCTCGGTTGATTAAGTAAGTTACTGTGTTGATTGCCTCTGCCCAGAACTGCTATGGTAAGCTGACTGCAAACGCAAGCTTCTGGCTCTTTTCGTCAACGTTCGATTCATACGCTCTGCCACACCATTGTGTTGAGGCGTACCTGGCACAGTCCTCTTCATTCTGATCCCATGCTCATAGCAAAACTTCTTAAATCTAGTGTCTTCATATTCACCACCATTATCGGTTCTAAGCTTTTTGATCTTCAATCCTATTTCATTTTCTACCATGGCTATCCAAATCTTGAAATCCTAAAATACTTCAGACTTATGTTTTAAAAAATATACCCATACCTTCCTAGAGTGATCATCAATAAAAGTCACGAAGTATTGTTTTCCACCAATGGATGGAACAGTCCTTGGTCCTCAAACATCAGAGTGAAATAGCTCGAGTCTTTCCTTCTTCGGGGTTCTTCCACTTGTCTGAAAGCTAACTCGTTTCTGCTTTCCAAGTATACGATCTTCACACATGTCAATTTATATTGACCGAAGACTTGGTAGTTTACTCTTTGAGTGCATGATCTTTATCCCTTTCTCACTCATATGGCCTAACCTTTGGTGCCATAGATTAGGATTTTCATTTGTTACGACTGCAATCAAATGACATGCTCCGACTGTCTTGTAAAGAGTACCACTATTTATACCACGAGCAATTGTCATTACACCCTTTGAAATTTTCCAATGATCTCCATGGAAAACTGTTGTATAGCCTTCACTAGCCAGCTGACCTACTGAGATTAAGTTCTTTGTCAACTCGGGAATATGTCTAACAATTTTTAATTCCCATATAAACCCATTTAACTTAATCTTCACTACACCTCTACCCACAATCTCACAAGATTGTTCATGAACAAGGTACACCTTACCAAGGTTACCAGTGACATAGTTCTCGAATAAATTTTTTTGTGAAGTGGCATGAAAAGATGCTCCAGAGTCTAATACCCAAGACTCTTCCTTGTTCTCTAAAGAACATATCAACGCATCATCTCCTCCTGAGGTAGATGCAACATTTGCCTCTCTTTCATCGCCTGATTCTTCGGTGCACTCTTGCACTGATTCTTGTAGTGCCCGGTCTTTCCACAATTCCAACACTCAATTGTCTTTGAGCTATGAAAACTTCGATGATTCTTGGACCTAAATCTTCTGTCCTTGGATTTATCGCGTCCATTTCCTCTGGTTAAATTTCTCCCTCTTGACTCTGTATTTAAAACTGAAGAGGTTGAAGATTCACTTGACTCTCTTCATCGAATTTCTTCACTAAGAACTAGATCACGAACTTCGTTGAATTTCAACTTAGTGTTTCCCGACAAGCTACTCACAGATGTGACAGTAGCATTCCAACTTTCTGGTAGGGAAGATAGAAGTATCAACACTCGTACTTCCTCATCAACATTAATTCCAACTGAACTCAATTGGGTTGTGACTACATTGAGTTCATTGAGATGTTGCGCCACCGATGCACCTTCTGTCACCTGCAAATTAAATAACCGCCTTATTGAATGAACTTTGTTTGAGGCTGACAACTCTTCATACATATTAGAAAGAGCCGCCATAAGACATGCCATGGTAATTTATTTAGCAATATTAAATGCAACATTACGAGATAACGTCAATCGAAAAACTCCAAGGGTCTGTCTATCGAGAAGAGCCCAATCTTCATCTTGCATGCCCTCTGGTTTGCTTCCTGAGAGAGGTTGATACAATTTTTTTTTATATAGATAATCCTCTATCTGCATCTTCCAAGAGCCAAAGTCCTCACCTTTGAACTTATCAATTTTCACCTTATCTTCTTCTGCAGCCATTTCTACCACTCAAATCTGACTCCCTTTGAATCGATTATTGTAGGAGTAACAACTGGCTCTGATACCAATTGTTGAGAAATTACACTAAATTTCTCTTAATCAGATTTGTGAGAAATAATACAAGTGGAATAATGATAATGACAATAAAGCTCTTTTCATTATGCTACAAATACATTTAATAGTAAAAGGAGAAAATACAAACACTAAGCTTACAATAAAGCTATTTTTCTCTTGCAATGTTGGAATGAGATAGAAATAAAAACAAAACCTATATTTATAGGTGCATGCAAGAATTATGCTTTGTTCATTTGTATTCCTATTTTTAAGACTTCTAAAATATAATTGGTTTCCTAACTATACGAAACCAAAACTGAGGAATGAGCTTCCTTAATTTCCTCTCAACGGAGAATGCATGTCTTTGTAGATTTGACCAATTCCAACAGTGGTAATGTGGTATCTCGTTGTTTAATGTACGAGTCTCTAATTGCCACAATTGGTAAAGAGGAACCATCACCAATAAGAAAAGAATCTGTACCAGAATATTTGCGAGTATTGCTTAACATACTTGACTTACCTATCATGTGAATTGACGCTCCTGTGTTTGAGGTCCATTTGGTTTTTGCAATGGTATTGTCTAAGGTAAGAGCTGTAAGTGCTTGTGGTAAATCATCAGATTGAGCAAGCTTCTTAGGTACCCAATAGCAGATTTTTGGCTATGTGACCCATCGCGTCACAGTATTGACATTTTTCCTAGCAGTAGAGGTCTTGTTCTGCCGGAGTCATTCGACGCTCTCCTAGTGGTTGAGGACGTCTTTGCTGAGTGGTTGAAGTGGAGTGGGCTCGACTTTGATTGCTGGATTATTGGGCTTGAAATCCTCACCCTGTCGACGTGAAAGTGCGAGAGTTGCCACAATTTCGGGAGAACGATTGTTGGGAGCGCTGCTACTGGCCATAAAATACCATTTGGGAAATGAATGAGGCTGACATGTCAGCACGGCCAGAGAACCAACTACGTCTCTGAAGTTGTGCGACCAGCTCAGAGTATGATGGTCGTGGGGACTCCAACATGGTTGTTGTGAATGTTTCATACTGAGGTCCAAGACTAGTAAGAAGATAGAATACCTTTTCTTTTTTTTGGGACAGGTTTATCAATAGTTGTTAAGCTATCGCATAAGCCTTTAAAGGTAAGGATGTGTTCGCCAACAGTCTAGTTGTCATCCTTGCAGAGATATATAATTTGTTGGCATAAAATGAACTCACGTTCTTGGGAATCTTCTGCATATGCATCCTTGAGAGCATCCCAAACAGCATGAGCAATATCTAGACCAACAATGAGACCAAGTGCTTCTTCAGAGAGTATTCCTATTATCCATCTTTGTAGGAGGTGATCTTACTTACGACATTTAGTGTATTCAACTGTTAATTTTGGAACAAACTTTTCTGTGTTTGTGGTGTTGTTTGGATCTGGTGTGGTGTATTGAGTGGGAGCAGGATCTTCATTGGATAAGTGTCCAACCATATCTTGACTTTTTGTAAGGGCCAAGGCTTGTTCATGCCATAGTGGGTAGTTTGTAGCACTCGGTTTGAGTGTGATAAAATTGCCAACATTGAGAGATAGAGAAGTCCTAATTGAGAAGTATTCACGGTGGCTTTGGATACCAAGAAGAAAAATGAGAAAATGTAGAATGAAGAATTTTTCTCTTTATTATTGGAAAGAAACAAACGTGAACACATGAATAACAATACAACATGTGGAAGGCTTAAATAGAAAAAAAAATAACATAAAGGGAAGGGATTACAATGGCTAATTATTGTAAGAGTACAAGATACTCTTCATTATTTTGTGAATGGGATTTTCTGGTCTAATATATAATGATTCCTTATATACCAGATTTGTTCCCACTTGCTTTCTTTGAGAATCTTTGACCCACAACAGCTCTCCATTATTTTTGGCGACATTGTGGGGATCTTCATATTTATTTCTCAAACTATCTATGAGAGACTGAGTGAGTTTAATAACCAATTCTTCTAGTATCACCAAACCCACCAACTGCCATCACCCTTTTCCTTTGGTTCACGTCTCACCACAAGATCGTCAGGACTGGGATACCTTTGCACCGTCGTCATTAACAATAATCATCGCGTGCATATCACCTTCTCTCTCTCTCTCAAGATCGCGATCGAATCGCGAACTCTAGATTGCGATCGACCTCGGAATAGTTTTATTCATGGCAGCGTTGCTAGCGTTGCTCCCAATGGTGAAGGCAATGATGGATGTGCTTGTTCCGTATGTTTTGATCTCAAGTTTCACGGTGAAAGAGCGGATGAAGGTAAGGGGTCGGGTAGAAATGGAATTGAAAATTAAAAATGCGATAAAAATGAAATTATGCACCAAAAGTCAAATGACCATCCATGCCCTCTTGGCAAATATGATCACTGGATAATTCACTTGTGTAAAATTACATTTGGTAACAATAAATTTGAGCTACTAATTATGTTACTTGTTAAAAATGATGCAAACTTTCTAGACTCATCTACAAAAGTCTTGAAACAAAGTTATTCAATAATATTCTTGAATCTTCTATGACTTGTAACTAGCTAGAACACTCTAGAAAAATTACTAAACTAATTCTAAAGCTGATGAATGAACAATCTAGAGATAGAATTATCTAGATAAGTAGCTCCCTAGCAAGTTGCTTATAATCAAGCCTATAAATAGGCATCGAAACTTCCTCTGTATATATAAGAAATTGAAAAGCAAACTACTAACTTACAAAAAGTAATACAAAACTTTCTTGTACCAAGTGCCTATTGTTTCTAACCTTTTTTTTCTTGTCCACGTTAATCACTCAAATCTATCTTAAGCAACTTTGGTCACTAATAAAAACTATCAGTGGTACCAGAGCTACGTTCGGTCATATACTGGGCGTAGAAATAATACCCAAACTATTTTTCAACTACTCCAAAAAAATTATTCTCCCTAAACCCATTATTATTTCTTTAAGCCATGGCCACTACTATTCAACCACAATCTATCCCTATTCCAATATTCTCTGGAGAAAACTATGACTTCTGGAGCACTAAAATGATAACCTTTTTCCGATCCCAAGATTTATGGGATATTGTTGAAGAAGGTTATACTATTCCAGAGGATACTTCAGCTCTTACTGCAGCCCAGAAAAAAGAGTTGAAGGAAAATGAGAAAAAAGATGCAAAAGCATTATTTATTTTACAACAAGCCTTGGCAAAGCCTATCTTTCCAAGAATAATGGGAGCTACAACTGCTAAAGAAGCGTGGACTACACTAAAGGAGGAGTTCCATGGAAGTGACAAGGTACGCACCATTAAACTTCAAACTCTAAGGCGTGAGTTTGAATTAATTAAAATGAAAGAGTCTGAGACCATCAAAGACTATTACTCTAAAATAAAAGAGATAGTCAATCAAATGAAAGCCTATGGGGAAAATATTCTTGACAAGAGAATTGTCGAGAAAATTTTAATTTCTATTCCCCAAAGGTATGATTCAATCGTCACTACGATTGAACAAACAAAAGATCTGTCTACCCTGTCGGTGACAGAACTAATGGGCTCTCTAGAAGCTTATGAGCAAAGGTTGAGTAGGCATAATGAAGAATCATTAGAAAATGCCTTTCAATCAAAGCTCAAATTACGGTCTCAGAAAAAAGGAGATGAAAGAAAAAATAATGGTGCGGAAAACTGTAGAAACAAGGAGATTTCTAGAGAATCCTCTAGAAACAATCAAAGCAAATATCCTCCTTGTGGCATCTGCAAGAAGCCAGGCCATTCAGAAAAATATTGTTGGTACCGAAAAAAGAAACAATGCCAACACTGCAAAAAATATGGGCACTCGGAGCAAAACTGTCGCAATAAAGACAACCATCAGGCCAATTTCACGGAAGGATGTGAACGTGACCAACAAATATTCTACGCCAACCAAGTCCCAAGATGTGAAAAAGAAGAAAATTGGTACTTGGATAGTGGTTGCAGTAACCACATGGCAAAGGATGGGAGCATTTTCAAAGATATTGATAAGTCCGTCAGAGTACAAGTTCGATTGGGCAATGGCACCGTGGTGGAGTCCAAAGGCAAGGGCACTATCATGGTGGAAACACAGTCAGGTACGCGACTTATCAAGGACGTGCTACTAGTTCCCAACCTTAAAGAAAATCTTTTAAGTATTGGTCAAATGATGGAGAAGGGCTACTCTCTCCACTTTGAGGGAGACACATGCAAAATATACGACAACAATAGAAAACTTGAAGTAGCCCAAGTAAAAATGGAGAAAAGAAATAGAAGTTTTCCAATAACTTGGAAATATGCTACTAATATTGCCATGAAGGTGCAAGTTGATGATTCATGGCTTTGGCATCGAAGATTTGGCCATCTCAATTTTCATGCTCTGCTTCTTTTATATAAGAAGCACATGATGAGAGACCTTCCATCCATAGAAGAGATCGAAGGAGCATGTGAAGGGTGTCTACTTGGGAAACAACACAAACTACATTTTCCACCAAGAAAAGCATGGAGAGCAAAACGCTTGTTGGAGCTTATACACACCGATGTTTGTGGACCAATGAGGACGCCATCGTTAACCAACAACAGGTACTTCATCCTTTTCATTGATGATTTCTCTAGAATGACATGGGTCTACTTCATTAAAGAAAAATCAGAAGTATTTGGAGTATTCAAGAAGTTCAAGGCCCTTGTCGAGAAGCAAACCGGGACGCACATAAAGGTACTCAGAAGCGATCGTGGCAAAGAGTACAACTCCCGCGAGTTTGATAAATTTTGTGAGGATGAAGGCATTGAGCATCAACTAACAGTAGCATATACTCCTGAACAAAATGGAGTATCTGAAAGGAAGAATCGCACAGTAATGGAGATGGCTCGATCGATGCTTAAGGAGAAAGGACTGCCAAACACTTTTTGGGCTGAAGCAGTCTACACTGCAGTCTATATAATGAATAGATGCCCAACAAAGGCAGTTCGAGACCAAACTCCTATTGAAGCTTGGAGCGGTAGAAAACCATCAGCAAAACATCTAAAGGTGTTTGGATCTGTCTGCTACGTCCATGTTCCAGAACAAAAGAGACACAAGCTTGAAGATAAGACGATAAGAGGCATATTTTTGGGATATAGCACGCAGTCCAAGGGCTACAGCATTTACAACTTGGAGACAAAGAAACTCATCATCAGCCGAGATGTTGAAGTTGATGAAGGAGCTACTTGGAATTGGGATGAACAAAAAGTTGAGAGACATAGCATCCCTGTGCCAACACAAGAAACGCGAGCAAATGAAGAAATCGAAGAAATAGAAGAAGCTGAAGAAGAACTAGGTGCGCCCATTGAACTCCCACAAGATCAAAGTTCGCCAGAATCTACTCCAAGACGAGTAAGATCCTTGGCAGACATATATGAGACTTGCAACTTGGCCCTAGTTGAACCCAGAAGCTTTGAAGAAGCCTCAAAGCATGAAGTATGGGTCAAGGCAATGGAAGAAGAAATAAAAATGATTGAAAAAAACAACATGTGGGAGCTAGTAGACTGCCCAAAAGACAAAGATGTCATTGGAGTCAAATGGGTTTACAAAACAAAACTCAATCTCAATAGCACTATACAAAAATGTAAGGCAAGGCTAGTCGCTAAAGGCTACTCACAACAACCTGGAATCGACTACGATGAGACATTTTCCCCAGTTGCTCGTTTGGATACGATAAGAGCACTGATAGCTCTAGCAGCACAAAGAGGATGGAGCATTTACCAGCTAGATGTCAAATCTGCCTTCCTCAATGGTGTCCTACAAGAAGAGATCTATGTGGAGCAATCGCAAGGGTTCGTCATCAAAGGCAAAGAAGATAAAGTGTTACTACTAAAAAGGCTCTATATGGCTTAAAGCAAGCTCCTCGAGCTTGGTATAGTAGAATCGATCAGTACTTTACCGATAATGGATTCAGGAGGAGCAAGAGTGAGCCTACACTGTACATCAAGACCTAAGGTCAGTATGATACTCTCATAGTCTCCTTGTACGTGGATGATCTAACTTGCACAGGAAACAACTTAAACATGATAGACGAGTTCAAGCGAGACATGATGAAGACATTCGAAATGACCGACCTTGGCCTAATGAACTACTTCCTCGGCATTGAAGTAAGTCAAAGAAACGAAGGCATATTTATCTGCCAAAGGAAATCTATAGAAGAATTGCTTAAGAAATTCAAGATGCGAGAATGCAAACCAGTTGCTACTCCGCTGGTGACGAACGAGAAGTTACAAAAAGAAGACGGATCTCCAAAGGCAGATGCATCGCTCTACAGAAGTTTAATCGGAAGTCTTCTATATCTCACTGCTACACGACCAGACATCATGTATGCGACAAGTCTTTTATCAAGGTTCATGCAAAGCCCAAGTCAAATTCACTTTGGAGTTGGCAAAAGAATTCTAAGGTACCTGCAAGGAACGAAGGAGTTTGGCATATGGTTCACAACAAACACCAACTCAAGTTTGTTTGGCTACACCGACAGTGATTGGGCAGGTTCGGTAGATGACATGAAGAGCACGTCAGGCTATGCCTTCTCACTAGGTTCGGGGGTAATCTCTTGGGCATCTAAGAAGCAAGCAATCGTCGCACAGTCGATCAACTGCTGAAGCAGAGTATGTAGCAGCTGCGGAGACTACAAACCAAACTATATGGCTTCGACGAATACTTGGCGATATGGGAGCTCAACAAAGTGAGCTGACAACTATCTACTGCGACAACAAATCAGCAATAGCAATATTGAAAAATCCAGTCCATCATAATAAGACAAAACATATAGCAATTAAATATCACGTCATCAGAGAAGCAGTCGAAAGCAAGGAGATAAAGCTCGAATATTGAACAACGGAAGTACAAGTTGCTGACATATTCACAAAAGCATTACCAAAACCAAAGTTCGAGCAACTACGAACATTGCTTGGAGTCATAGAAAATTGCATCAAGGAGGAGTGTTAAAAATGATGCAAACTTTCTAGACTCATCTACAAAAGTCTTGAAACAAAGTTATTCAATAATATTCTTGAATCTTCTATGGCTTGTAACTAGCTAGAACACTCTAGAAAAATTACTAAACTAATTCTAAAGCTGATGAATGAACAATCTAGAGATAGAATTATCTAGATAAGTAGCTCCCTAGCAAGTTTCTTATAATCAAGCCTATAAATAGGCATCGAAACTTCCTCTGTATATATAAGAAATTGAAAAGCAAACTACTAACTTACAAAAAGTAATACAAAACTTTCTTGTACCAAGTGCCTATTGTTTCTAACCTTTTTTTTCTTGTCCACGTTAATCACTCAAATCTATCTTAAGCAACTTTGGTCACTAATAAAAACTATCATTACTTTATAGGAGATTACTTACACGTAGTGTCTTTATCGTATTTGTTAAAAAATCAAATATAGTGAGTAATTAAAAAAGGGTTTAATTTGTATGTATTGATGGAATAAAGTTCTTTACACTGTCTATACATAATTCACCATTTATTTACATTACTTTACTTAAAAGTAAATAAACATAAATGCACAAATGATATATCATAAATTGTTAATGTCAAAAACCTTTTTATTATGATTACTCACACTCTATTTTCTCATAAAGTTAACATATGCTCTCAGCAAGATCCTTGTTTTTAATGTACATGTTGATATTAAATATTTTAATCTATTGTGCACTTTCAATGCAGCCAACCAAGCACTAGCTACACTTGCTTTCTTCGGAGTTGGAGTGAACTTGGTTCTGTTTCTAACTAGAGTCATTGGTCAAGACAATGCTGATGCTGCTAATAATGTCAGCAAGTGGACTGGAACTGTTTACATATTCTCACTAATTGGAGCATTCCTTAGTGATTCTTATTGGGGTCGATTCATCACCTGCACTGTCTTTCAATTCATTTTTGTTATGGTAATTTACCTTCCATCTTTTCCTAATCTTAGAATTAGACTAATTTTAACCCATAATTCGTAAGATAATTAATGGATATATAAAATCATTCATATCTTTTCTCTTCACCTAATAATTTAAACCTTTAAGATAATAATTAATTCTTGAGATGTCCAATAAATAAAAATAAAGTTAATTCTTGACATGTTTTCAAAGCATATCTTTGAACAAGTGATTTAGACTTTAGAGTTCTACCTTGAATCTTAGTCTTATTATTAGGTTTTAACCCATGACCCAACACATATATAAAATCATTAATATTTCTCCACCTTATAATTTATTCTTGTCATGGTGGTATGAGAGCATATATCTATGATCAAGTAATTTTGAACTATCCTTGTGGCCCTTATTTCCAATAAAAAGTTGATTTTAAACTCCAAGTAAGTGAGTTTATATGTACATCATCTATGCACGCTTCAAGCTCAAAGGGTCCTTTTGCCTAATAGTATAATGTGTTTGCTATCTATTATCTTAAGGGTAATGTTTATGTAACTAAATTAACTCTTCATATATTAAATACATCATTTTCTAGGTAAACTACATTTTTAGTTGCTTAAAGATTGCCCTAAAATTCACAACATATTAGATAAATAAAACCATGACATGTTGCATTCACTTAACAAGTAGCTACAAGTTTAATGTGTTAGAATATCTAGAAGATATCTTATAAAATTTTATTATATCATTGAATTGATTAGGGTTGAGTATGCCATTATGAGAAATCATATTAGGATTGGTCTTATCTTATTATGTGTAAGTGTAATGTGTAATTGTGTTAAGACTTAAGATTGTATTTATAAATAGGATCAGTTTTTGTACCTTTGTTATACCAATACCAATAAATGCATAAAGTCATTCTTTAGATTTTTTGTTTCTATATTTGATAACAATATGTGTGCTTAACAGGGCTTAGGACTGTTGTCATTGACTTCATGGAAATACTTGATCAAACCATCTGGTTGTGGAGATGAGCATACACAATGCATTCCTTCATCCAAATTCGGAATAGGGTTATTCTACTTGTCCATATATCTAGTGGCATTAGGTTATGGAGGGCATCAACCTACATTAGCAACCTTTGGTGCAGATCAATTTGAAGAAGAGAAAAATAAAAGACAAAAAAACTCAAGAGAAGCATTCTTCTGTTATTTCTACTTTGCTCTTAATGTTGGGTCTTTGTTCTCCAACACTTTGTTGGTCTATTTTGAGGATAAAGGGATGTGGACATTGGGTTTTGCAATCTCATTACTCTCTGCTATTATAGCCTTGATTTCATTCTTAGCAGGATTTAAAAGATATAGATATCTGAAGACATATGGGAACCCTGCCATAAGGATTTTACAAGTATTTGTGGCTGTTGCTAGGAAGTGGAAGGTTGATCCAGCCAAGGTTGATGAACTTTATGAGGTTGAGGGTAAAAAATCTGCCATCAAAGGGAGTAGAAAGATTCAGCACAGCGATGATTTTGTGTAAGTTATGACATTTAAATAACAAATTATGTGATGTCATATGAACGACGATTTGTTTAATTTTTGAGCAATGTTATATGAACATCTCAATCCTACGTTAACATTCTATAACTTCTTTTTTTAAAAAAATAAAAATAAAAGAGATATAAGAAATATGGAAAATTGGGTATGCATCTTTACTTTCCAAACAAGAAGTTGTAAAATGCTGATGTATAATTGAGATGTTCATAAAACATTATTTGCAAGGAACTTGGTAAAGGAACTATAAAATTTCAATCTTCATATTCTTATGCAATCTTTATACACCCTTTATTAACTAGCAAGAGTTAGGTTCCGTTGACACGAGGTGTAAAACTTAGTCACTTACACCTTCACATAATTTTTTAAATATTATGAAATTTGTCAATCCAACCGTTGAATTATATATATGTTATTATCAGGACAATCATACATACCAAAATTTAGATTCATGGATATGTAATCTAATAATGAATATTTACTTATATTTTAAATAATGTATTATCCGTTAAAATAGAATAGTCGGATGAAGTATCAAATAATTTTATATTTTATGAAATTTTGTAGAATTGATCTACATGATAATAACATATAATTCAACGGTTGGATTGACAAATTTCATAATATATAAAAAGTTATGTAAAGGTGTAAGTGACCAAATTTTACACCTCGTGTTAACGAATCCTAACTCAACTAGGAATACCAAAATTGATGATTAAAACTAGTTAACAATGGACAAATTCTTGATCAATCACATGCATTGGATAGTTTATTAAAAAAAATCACATGTATGTATTGAATGATTAACAAGATTTTAATGGGTATATTATTGAATTATGGTTATTCGGATAGATTTTCTATACAGGTTATTAATCAAAAATTTGTATATCATTAACTAGATATGAAAATGGTGTTAGAAAGTAGTGTAAGATGATAATTTGTGATTAAAAAAATTCGTTTAAATATTAAATTGGTCGCTATAAATGTTAACCTCTTTGAAATTAATTCCTACATTCTCGTTTCTCCATTCTGTTTTGGTTTTGGCTATGTAGAGAACAAAATCGAAACAGAACGAAAAATTAGGGACCAAAACCCAAAAAAAATTTAGGGACTAATTTCACATAGATCAACATTTATATAGACCAATTTGGTATTTAAGCTAAAAAAAAATTTATGCAAATAAATAGATACAAGTTTTGCTTTTTATTTTTTAACAACAGAAAAAAGCTTTTTGTTACATATGACAAAGAAGACTAGTACATATATATCAGATAGCTTGTATTAATTAATTTTTGTTGAACAGGTTCATGGACAAGGCAGCAACAATAACAAAGGAAAATGAAGTGAATGATCTAAAGAATAATTGGAGGCTATGCACTGTAACTCAAGTTGAGGAAGCCAAATGTGTGATGAGAATGTTACCTGTATGGTTATGCACCATAATTTACTCTGTTGTGTTTACACAAATGGCTTCTCTTTTTGTCGAGCAAGGGGATGTGATGAACTCCTACATAGGAAATTTTCACTTTCCAGCAGCCAGCATGTCAGTGTTTGATATTTGCAGTGTCCTTCTATGCACTGGAATCTATCGCCAAATCCTTGTTCCGTTAGCTGGAAAACTGAGCGGTAACCCAAAGGGAATAACCGAGCTTCAAAGAATGGGAGTTGGAATAATCATTGGAATGTTATCGATGTTTGCGGCTGGTGTCACAGAGTTTCAAAGGCTTAAATATGTTAAACACGGTGAGAAGACTAGTTCCTTGACCATATTCTGCCAAATCCCACAATATATGCTTGTTGGTGCTTCGGAAGTCTTCATGTATGTTGGTCAATTAGAGTTCTTTAATGGACAAGCGCCTGATGGAATAAAGAGCTTTGGAAGTTCACTATGCATGGCTTCAATCTCTCTTGGAAACTATGCAAGTAGCATTCTGGTGCATATGGTGATGGCAATCACTACAAAGGGTGAGGAGCCAGGGTGGATTCCTAGTAACTTGAACATAGGGCACATGGACAGGTTTTTCTTCCTTCTTGCTTGGTTAGCCGCTTTTGATTTCGTGTTATACTTGTTCTGTGCAAGGTGGTACAAGAACATGACAGCTGAAGACAGTGTGAAAGGAAGCCAAGAGAATGATGATGATGATTATGATATTGATGATGAAGAAGAAGAGGTGACGAATAAAGTTTGATTGAGACTATTATTTATGATATGAACTTTTTCTATTTTCTTTCTTCCTTCCCAGGCATTTGATTCATCTTGGAAATTTCAACAAGGCTCTTTAAGGATAAGATCCCTTTTAGTGGTAGAAAAAGTATGACCAACAACTCAATGTGGAGAGAAATGAAATATATTGTTGGGGTGATTGCTTTCTTGGTGAAGTTGTAGTTTTAAATTGGATTAATGTTTAATTGTTAGTTGATGAAATTTTTTTTGGAGAAGATGGTGCACCGATACAACATTCATGGTAGTGTGCCTTAAACAAGTCTCTAACATAACTTGATCCATCCATTTTCATACTAATCCCTCATTTGTGGATGAGGTATTAGCACCATTGCAAACTAAAATAGTGCCAGTAACAAAAAAAGCCTCCTAGAAAGAAATTAGATAACTTTTAGACCAGAAGCTTTCGACTTGGTAGAAGAAGTTCCATTTACAAGTTACAACAACAACATTGAAAAGCAGAACGGATTTTAACAAAAGATTTTTTTTTTCAAAATTGGAATTCTTGAAATAAGGAGGTGTTGTAGACCCTTTTTACCATAGGCCATAATCTATATTTAGAAATCTAATCTTGCAGGAAAGACAAGATAAGTATGATCACAACAAAGACTGCGAGAAATATGGTAAGATACTTAGTGGACCCACGCCGCCTTGATGTAGGACGACACATCGGCGGTACCACTAAGTTGGGAACTTCATGGACTACGTGGCTTGGAAGGCTTTGGATGGAGGAAAGTGCACAGGGCGTTCATGCCTTGACAAAGCGCCTTCATGATAGATAAGGGACGGGGACGCTCTAACACCCACGACGCCCTAAGACCTAGGACGCCCTAACACCCATGACGCCCTAAGTCTTGTGACGCTCTAACACCCACGACGCCCTAAGACCTAGGACGCCCTAACACCCATGACGCCCTAAGCCTTGTGACGCTCTAACACCCACGACGCCCTAAGACCTAGGACGCCCTAACACCCATGACGCCCTAAGACCTAGGACGCCCTAACACATAGAACGCCCTAAGACCTAGGACGCCCTAACACATAGAACGCCCACTCACTAACCCACATGCTGTGATAGCAACGTAGGCTGACACCTTTTTGCCAAGACTTGGTCACCAAGTTTACTTGGTGACTAAGTTTACTTGGTCACCAAGTTCTTATCATATTACTATTACACCCTTCCCCAAAACTCATAAAAAGGGACACTTGGGATTACAAGAGACAGAACCAGAGAGAAGGGACCTAGACCATTTCCCCCATCACCAATTCTCTGAACTCCAATATTCCCACTACCTACAGCACCTTGAATACCCACCTAATCCCAACACTTTCCCAGAACACACACACACTTATGTTATTCTGTACATGCTATGACCATTGACAACCAAAAACACAAAACAAAAACACAAAGCAGAGCCATAATATCAACCCCTTCATCATTCTCGAACCAACGTCATGGGTAAAAGAGCACCCCGGTCGATCCTCCCGATGATTCTTCATGATGCTCCATCCGTTCTCTCCAAGCCACGGAGGCATAGATTTTGTACTTTTACATACATCTCGTAAGCTTACAAACCCAGATCATCATCATTAAACACTCCATAAAAAGGGGTTACAGCATTTGGCGACTCCACTGGGGAGATGTATGTATTAGAGTTAATGAAGAAAGGATGAAGCAGAGAAGTTTTGGCCCTTTTTATGACACAGTGAATGAACCGGGGAAAATAAGAAGGGAGAAGCCAACAACAACACTTAGCTCTTTTTTCCATGGCTTAAAGGGTTTTGAAGTTGGAAAATAAAGAGAGGAGAGAGACGTGGATAGCATCACCAAAACTCAGTTGAACAAGACCCAAAACCACAAGGCCGAGTTGAATATGGTTTGTCACCGAGTCAACCCGTTCGGAATACTCAAACCAATGATGGAGTCAGGAGATACTTTTTGGTTGAGTTACTGGGATAATTATCAATCAGACCCCGAATCAAAGACTCAAAAAAGATCAAACGACTATTTCGAATACAAGTTAATAAATCCTCGAGTCTTTATCCAACAAGTGTTTCCTTTCATCCTAGCAAACTATGCATCTTTCCGCTGCCACCCTAGAGCTGTCATAGATGAAGTCATCTCTGCTATGCAACAACTCTTTCACTTTGATGACCAAGAGTCTTTGTCGAAAGACTACTGCCACCAAGGGAAGACATTATCACCTTCAAAGAGATGCTACGCTTTCAGCCACCACGAACCGCACCTCACGGCACATCTCATCTCCTTCCTTTTGCTTCTATTCGCAAAGGAGATCGACGACACTTGTGGATGGGTCCATCGCCGCCGCTGATCGACCCCCCTGGAACCGCAGATCGAAAGAAGAAGGAGAATCGGGACCTCGAAAACATCAGATCGCGAAGAGGAAGAAACCGCGACGCTGCCACCGCTCCCCGGTCCCGCCGTCGCGCCTACTTCCGCCATCGTGGACAAAGCAAAGTAGCTCCGCAACTTCCTTGGTCGGCGCCACCGTTGCTTGCCTCCTCCGCTGCTTGCCTCCTCCATGCTTGCCCCATCATGTTGGCGCTGCCACTTTGCTAGCAGCTGCTGCTGCTGTTCGAAGAAGGAGAGGGAACTTAGGGTTCCAAGAGAAGGTGGGCTGTTGGCCCAATTAAAAAAAAATCAAAAAAAAAAAGAAAGAAAGAAAATGACATGGCAAACCTGAGACAAAATAGAAGGGAAGACAAATTCCTTTATTATCATCAATAAGTTGCAGGTAAGTACCTCCATCAGACTTTTAATTTATTATTTTATGAATAATTTTATTTATACCTTTATGTTTTTTTTTATTTTTATTTTTATTTTTATTTTTTACCTTTTCCTTTTATAGTGGGCCACATGTTTTTGTGTCTATTATTACCTTGAAGCATTTTTACACACATTTTTACTGTTGTCTGGTGAACTAGCTTAATATTTTTATTGAATCTAATAAGCGAATATCTTTGTTAAATCAAGGATTACGATAGATATGAATGAGATATCACAAAATTAAGTATGGTTAATGCATGCTCAATCAAGTGTAGACCATAATTGTTTGATGACGTTTTTGAGGGGTGGAACGTGAATTTTAAACCAATACAGATATGTTAAAAAAAAATTTAATTATTACGATAGAGCAGAATGTTTTAGCTTTAGTAGAACGCCCAAAGCAAACAGGAACGCCCCTCCCTCCAAAAACCACGAGCGTGACTGGGTCCTGCCGCGAGCATGACTGGGTCCTCGCCACAGAGTAGTCAAACAAGCAAAGGCATAGAAGAAAGGAACAACACTCTGACATTGAGCTTCTCGATTAACACGAAAAATAAATATGACTGTGTGAGGAAGGCTGGAATGCTGTGGACACAGGAAAATAAAAATTAGAGCTAGGAAGGGAAAGTTTTGGTATATGTGATTTGTTAGAAAAGACTTTTCAACCGAAGAAAAAGGTGAAAGTAAGACTTTCTTATGAGAATGCAACATATTAACCAGAGGTTATTGTCCAAAAAATAATAATAAATCTTAGCCAGCCATGCAAAATACACATTGGACAAAAGATGAGGCAAGGTCTGAGTACTCCAGCTAAGTATTTTCATCCATTCTGACTTCTGAACCTCTTATTCATTATTGTACTTTTACGATTTTTATCATGTATTTTAATTTTTTTTTTTTTTTGGTTATTTTTATTTATGCCTGTCACATGTTTATAGATATGATTCTGTCTTTAGTTATTATACATGCAAACTGTTACTTAGATGTATTTTACTATCTAACGAACTTACCAAAATACTTAGATGTATTTGAGCTTTATTAAAACGCCCAAAGTGGGCAGGAACGCCTTTCCCCCCCAAAGAAGTGGGCGTCCCCCGAAAGAACGCTCAGACTGGTCAAGCGAACAAGTAAAGATCGAGGAAGAGGATAGTGATTGTAGCTAAGGATGGAAGGACTTGGTTTTGATGCATGGAAAGATGAGGGATCAACAAGCTATTATTGAAAAGGAGAGTAAACTAGAAGCTACTGTCTAAAATGGAGAACAACTTCAAACAGACCCGCACTTACAAAAGAAATGTGTTCAGGGAAGTAAAACAAACTTATTCATCTTAAATACATTATTATTATTATTATTATTATTATCATTATTATTAAGTTTTAGATAGCTTTCATGATAATGACTAAGTCATGGAGTTATGCTGTGAATAACGTGTTGAAGGCCACATGACAAAGTGAAGTGAGGGCGTTACCTTATTTTATGCTTTTCTTTTATAATTATTTATGCTCACCAACACCCATGTGAAATATAACCCAAGAGAGACATGACACATGCCCATAGATCTGTTATTATTTTAATTATTATCACGTACAAATTCTTGCTATGTGAGCGTTGTCCTCTGATAAACTTGTCAAGTATCTTCTTTGGGCCATGATAAAAAAAAATATATATATATTTTTATTAGAACTATAGATAATGGCATGAAATGTGAGATTCAAATATTTATGAAATGCGAGAATCAAATATTCGAGTTTTAATAGGGAACTTAAAGCGGGAACGCTCTCGCAACCAGAACATGACATGACGCTCAAGCGGGAAGTACGCTCCCCATACCAAGAGCGAAAAGTTACGCCCTCCATGACATTAGCCAAGATGGATTGCTATGATTTCACACTAAGACCCCTTTTGAGCGTGGCCATTTTAAATGTCTCATGCATAGGAAATTTGGATTGATGCTACCTTGCAAAAATTATAACCTTGTGCCTTGCTTATTGTTTTACATGAAGTATAAATGCATGTTGTGACTGATGGAAATATTTGGAATGCAGGCTCACATGATTAGAAAGATTAAGATTGCTTGAGATATAATTGATGGTGCATGATGATTTATAATAGACAAAGAATTATCCTATATAAGCAATCGTTAATCACGAGTCAATGATTATGGGAGACATGCTCTTGAAGAAAAAACAACAAGAAAAAAGAAAAGAAAGAAGGTAGAAAGCATGCTCAATAGAAGAACGCCCGAGTAGGAAGGGACACCCGAGAGCGAGACATCTAAAAGCATGAAAGAACGCTCTCCACATCCAAAAATGGACGCCTAGAGTGGGAAAGTAACCACGTGTTGTCATATAAAGAACAAGTCCATAGATTATAGGAAGTTATGCCGAGAGAAGACTAGGACAAAAGTGGAAATAAGCTACGCTGCTAACAGAAAAGACTCTATAACAAGAAAGGGTAAAGTAGATGGCACGTCCAGATGGGAACGCACTCTCAGCGGAAAACACGCCCTCAGCAAAGCAGAAAGGCGTGCAAAAAACGAAGATAGGAAGCAGGAATTGAGCTCTTTGTAAGAAAACGCCCTCAATAAAGCAGAAGGGCGTGCATCCAATGAAAAACGAAGATAGGAAGCCGGAATAAGCTATCGGTAAGAAAACGCCCAAGTTAAAGGAGCGCTCATCACACTCAAGAGCTGGATGCCCATGCAAAGTGCACCCTTCATACCCAAAGTGGAAGCTACGCCCACCATAACAAGACGCCCAAAGCTGAAGGAGAGGCGTAGTTGGACAAGAAGCCAGAATAGGGTGTAGTTGGACAAGAAGCCAGAATAAAGAACAAGGCATCAAAAGGGCACAAAGCTAAGTATTATACCCTGCCTAATTTTAATTCCATACATTAGTTTGCATGATTATTATTCTTTCACACGCTTACATGCTAAGAAATAAATCATATATGAGAAATTGACTCTGAGATAGTGCTTAGGCGTGATGGTTTAAACCGCCCCAAAGCACGCTCAACTAGATAATAATGAAAGAATGCATGAAAGAAAATTATTGTTGACGTTAGGGGACTTGATGCGTGATGGTCTAAACCTCCCTCAAGCAAACCGAATTAAAAAGACTTAGATGGGCGTGTTGGTATGAACCTCCCCCGAGAAAACACAATAAGAAAGATATGATCTTGGCATGATTTTTGAAATTTGATTATTGCATCTTGGCATGATTCAACTTTTGGTTCATTACTGTTATTGCATACTTAACACCGAACATAAATATAGAATTACTAGAATGAGAGCTTGCATTCAAAAGAGACAAATAGAAGCTTGGACGTGTGCCACCAAAAAAAAAAGGAAGAAGGGGAGAGACCCCACCACACGTTTCGAGCAAAACATGCACCCAAATGGTCGAGCGGGTCATAGCCCCCTCATTTGGAAGATCTAAGTGTCCGGAGTGGTTATCAAAACCCAACATTTAAGATAGAGATAACGAATTGGGATGGTCGAGCGGGTGTCGTTCCCCGCATCCACGATACGGATAAAAGTCTAAGTGAACACAGGCCACACACTTAGGCTCACGCGAATACCTGAAATGGTCACGCCCTGGGTATTCGCAAGGGTCGATCAAATGCGGGCGTACTAAGGGCAAAAGAGTTGTCAAAGCGTCACGAATAGACCAAATACGAGTGATGTAGCTACCGGGTCGCGCCCCGACGCTCGTATAAGAAAAAACTTCATCAAAAAAGTCAAAATGAAATATTTTACATATGAGCTCTCAAAATAATGCAAACTATATTTGTGTAATGTGTGTTTACAAAATCATACGATCAATTAGCACAAGGCATAATAAGTATATTTGCTTCAATTGCGTTTTCAATAATTTGCATAAAAAGTTTTGAGCAGCCATGACCACATGATCAGCAAGACGCCCACTAGAAACAACAAGGCGTAAGGATAACCGGCGAAGCTATTTGCGACAAGGCAAAACAAGAGTAATGGTGGCTACCCCCTTTGTGTCTTTTGGGAGGATGGGCAGACGCCTTCAAAGAGGAAGAGTATTTAGCATAACATTCAATCATACATAACATTATTCATACATAGCATTCATTCATTCGCATCATCCTTGCATACATGGTATTCATTCATTCATTACATCCAAGCGTACTAAGACTTAAGAAGAGCATGGTGCTGAGCGGATCCGGAATTGCCATGACACAATGCACACTGGATGATTAGTAAAGCGGAATAATAACTAGGGGGCTTCCGCTTGAGGAGACAACATTACTCATGGACCAGTACAAAACAGAAGAGAATCATCAAAAAAGGGAAGTTTCAACTTTTATTACAATCGTCATTGAATTTGAGATAAATGCATTTTATTACTAACAAAATTTTATGCAGCATCAAAATAAAGATTATGGCCTTTTGAGTTATTGTGCACTTGAGAAAGAATAGATTCTCCCTCAAGTGCAAGGGGGCTAATGTTGTAGACCCTTTTTACCATAGGCCATAATCTATATTTAGCAATCTAATCTTGCAGGAAAGACAAGATAAGTATGATCACAACAAAGACTGCGAGAAATATGGTAAGATACTTAGTGGACCCACGCCGCCCTGATGTAGGACGACACATCGGCGGTACCACTAAGTTGGGAACTTCATGGACTACGTGGCTTGGAAGGCTTTGGATGGAGGAAAGTGCACAGGGCGTTCATGCCTTGACAAAGCGCCTTCATGATAGATAAGGGACGGGGACGCTCTAACACCCACGACGCCCTAAGACCTAGGACGCCCTAACACCCATGACGCCCTAAGCCTTGTGAGCTCTAACACCCACGACGCCCTAAGACCTAGGACGCCCTAACACCCATGACGCCCTAAGCCTTGTGACGCCCTAACACCCATGACGCCCTAAGACCTAGGACGCCCTAACACATAGAACGCCCTAAGACCTAGGACGCCCTAACACATAGAACGCCCACTCACTAACCCACATGCTGTGATAGCAACGTAGGCTGACACCTTTTTGCCAAGACTTGGTCACCAAGTTTACTTGGTGACTAAATTTACTTGGTCACCAAGTTCTTATCATATTACTATTACACCCTTCCCCAAAACTCATAAAAAGGGACACTTGGGATTACAAGAGACAGAACCAGAGAGAGAAGGGACCTAGACCATTTCCCCCATCACCAATTCTCTGAACTCCAATATTCCCACTACCTACAGCACCTTGAATACCCACCTAATCCCAACACTTTCCCAGAACACACACACACTTATGTTGTTCTGTACATGCTATGACCATTGACAACCAAAAACACAAAACAAAAACACAAAGCAGAGCCATAATATCAACCCCTTCATCATTCTCGAACCAACATCATGGGTAAAAGAGCACCCCGGTCGATCCTCCCGATGATTCTTCATGATGCTCCATCCGTTCTCTCCAAGCCACGGAGGCATAGATTTTGTACTTTTACATACATCTCGTAAGCTTACAAACCCAGATCATCATCATTAAACACTCCATAAAAAGGGGTTACAGCATTTGGCGACTCCACTGGGGAGATGTATGTATTAGAGTTAATGAAGAAAGGATGAAGCAGAGAAGTTTTGGCCCTTTTTATGACACAGTGAATGAACCGGGGAAAATAAGAAGGGAGAAGCCAACAACAACACTTAGCTCTTTTTTCCATGGCTTAAAGGGTTTTGAAGTTGGAAAATAAAGAGAGGAGAGAGACGTGGATAGCATCACCAAAACTCAGTTGAACAAGACCCAAAACCACAAGGCCGAGTTGAACATGGTTTGTCACCGAGTCAACCCGTTCGGAATACTCAAACCAATGATGGAGTCAGGAGATACTTTTTGGTTGAGTTACTGGGATAATTATCAATCAGACCCCGAATCAAAGACTCAAAAAAGATCAAACGACTATTTCGAATACAAGTTAATAAATCCTCGAGTCTTTATCCAACAAGTGTTTCCTTTCATCCTAGCAAACTATGCATCTTTCCGCTGCCACCCTAGAGTTGTCATAGATGAAGTCATCTCTGCTATGCAACAACTCTTTCACTTTGATGACCAAGAGTCTTTGTCGAAAGACTACTGCCACCAAGGGAAGACATTATCACCTTCAAAGAGATGCTACGCTTTCAGCCACCACGAACCGCACCTCACGGCACATCTCATCTCCTTCCTTTTGCTTCTATTCGCAAAGGAGATCGACGACACTTGTGGATGGGTCCATCGCCGCCGCTGATCGACCCCCCTGGAACCGCAGATCGAAAGAAGAAGGAGAATCGGGACCTCGAAAACATCAGATCGCGAAGAGGAAGAAACCGCGACGCTGCCACCGCTCCCCGGTCCCGCCGTCGCGCCTACTTCCGCCATCGTGGACAAAGCAAAGTAGCTCCGCAACTTCCTTGGTCGGCGCCACCGTTGCTTGCCTCCTCTGCTGCTTGCCTCCTCCATGCTTGCCCCATCATGTTGGCGCTGCCACTTTGCTAGCAGCTGCTGCTGCTGTTCGAAGAAGGAGAGGGAACTTAGGGTTCCAAGAGAAGGTGGGCTGTTGGCCCAATTAAAAAAAAATCAAAAAAAAAAAAGAAAGAAAGAAAATGACATGGCAAACCTGAGACAAAATAGAAGGGAAGACAAATTCCTTTATTATCATCAATAAGTTGCAGGTAAGTACCTCCATCAGACTTTTAATTTATTATTTTATGAATAATTTTATTTATACCTTTATGTTTTTTTTTATTTTTATTTTTATTTTTATTTTTTACGTTTTCCTTTTATAGTGGGCCACATGTTTTTGTGTCTGTTATTACCTTGAAGCATTTTTACACACATTTTTACTATTGTCTGGTGAACTAGCTTAATATTTTTATTGAATCTAATAAGCGAATATCTTTGTTAAATCAAGGATTACGATAGATATGAATGAGATATCACAAAATTAAGTATGGTTAATGCATGCTCAATCAAGTGTAGACCATAATTGTTTGATGACGTTTTTGAGGGGTGGAACGTGAATTTTAAACCAATACAGATATGTTAAAAAAAATTTAATTATTACGATAGAGCAGAATGTTTTAGCTTTAGTAGAACGCCCAAAGCAAACAGGAACGCCCCTCCCTCCAAAAACCACGAGCGTGACTGGGTCCTGCCGCGAGCATGACTGGGTCCTCGCCACAGAGTAGTCAAACAAGCAAAGGCAGAGAAGAAAGGAACAACACTCTGACATTGAGCTTCTCGATTAACACGAAAAATAAATATGACTGTGTGAGGAAGGCTGGAATGCTGTGGACACAGGAAAATAAAAATTAGAGCTAGGAAGGGAAAGTTTTGGTATATGTGATTTGTTAGAAAAGACTTTTCAACCGAAGAAAAAGGTGAAAGTAAGGCTTTCTTATGAGAATGCAACATATTAACCAGAGGTTATTGTCCAAAAAATAATAATAAATCTTAGCCAGCCATGCAAAATACACATTGGACAAAAGATGAGGCAAGGTCTGAGTACTCCAGCTAAGTATTTTCATCCATTCTGACTTCTGAACCTCTTATTCATTATTGTACTTTTACGATTTTTATCATGTATTTTAATTTTTTTTTTTTTGGTTATTTTTATTTATGCCTGTCACATGTTTATAGATATGATTCTGTCTTTAGTTATTATACATGCAAACTGTTACTTAGATGTATTTTACTATCTAACGAACTTACCAAAATACTTAGATGTATTTGAGCTTTATTAAAACGCCCAAAGTGGGCAGGAACGCCTTTCCCCCCCAAAGAAGTGGGCGTCCCCCGAAAGAACGCTCAGACTGGTCAAGCGAACAAGTAAAGATCGAGGAAGAGGATAGTGATTGTAGCTAAGGATGGAAGGACTTGGTTTTGATGCATGGAAAGATGAGGGATCAACAAGCTATTATTGAAAAGGAGAGTAAACTAGAAGCTACTATCTAAAATGGAGAACAACTTCAAACAGACCCGCACTTACAAAAGAAATGTGTTCAGGGAAGTAAAACAAACTTATTCATCTTAAATACATTATTATTATTATTATTATTATCATTATTATTATTAAGTTTTAGATAGCTTTCATGATAATGACTAAGTCATGGAGTTATGCTGTGAATAACGTGTTGAAGGCCACATGACAAAGTGAAGTGAGGGCGTTACCTTATTTTATGCTTTTCTTTTATAATTATTTATGCTCACCAACACCCATGTGAAATATAACCCAAGAGAGACATGACACATGCCCATAGATCTGTTATTATTTTAATTATTATCACGTACAAATTCTTGCTATGTGAGCGTTGTCCTCTGATAAACTTGTCAAGTATCTTCTTTGGGCCATGATAAAAATATATATATATATATATATATATATATATATATATATATATTTTTTTTATTAGAACTATAGATAATGGCATGAAATGTGAGATTCAAATATTTATGAAATGCGAGAATCAAATATTCGAGTTTTAATAGGGAACTTAAAGCGGGAACGCTCTCGCAACCAGAACATGACATGACGCTCAAGCGGGAAGTACGCTCCCCATACCAAGAGCGAAAAGTTACGCCCTCCATGACATTAGCCAAGATGGATTGCTATGATTTCACACTAAGACCCCTTTTGAGCGTGGCCATTTTAAATGTCTCATGCATAGGAAATTTGGATTGATGCTACCTTGCAAAAATTATAACCTTGTGCCTTGCTTATTGTTTTACATGAAGTATAAATGCATGTTGTGACTGATGGAAATATTTGGAATGCAGGCTCACATGATTAGAAAGATTAAGATTGCTTGAGATATAATTGATGGTGCATGATGATTTATAATAGACAAAGAATTATCCTATATAAGCAATCGTTAATCACGAGTCAATGATTATGGGAGACATGCTCTTGAAGAAAAAACAACAAGAAAAAAGAAAAGAAAGAAGGTAGAAAGCATGCTCAATAGAAGAACGCCCGAGTAGGAAGGGACACCCGAGAGCGAGACATCTAAAAGCATGAAAGAACGCTCTCCACATCCAAAAATGGACGCCTAGAGTGGGAAAGTAACCACGTGTTGTCATATAAAGAACAAGTCCATAGATTATAGGAAGTTATGCCGAGAGAAGACTAGGACAAAAGTGGAAATAAGCTACGCTGCTAACAGAAAAGACTCTATAACAAGAAAGGGTAAAGTAGATGGCACGTCCAGATGGGAACGCACTCTCAGCGGAAAACACGCCCTCAGCAAAGCAGAAAGGCGTGCAAAAAACGAAGATAGGAAGCAGGAATTGAGCTCTTTGTAAGAAAACGCCCTCAATAAAGCAGAAGGGCGTGCATCCAATGAAAAACGAAGATAGGAAGCCGGAATAAGCTATCGGTAAGAAAACGCCCAAGTTAAAGGAGCGCTCATCACACTCAAGAGCTGGATGCCCATGCAAAGTGCACCCTTCATACCCAAAGTGGAAGCTACGCCCACCATAACAAGACGCCCAAAGCTGAAGGAGAGGCGTAGTTGGACAAGAAGCCAGAATAGGGTGTAGTTGGACAAGAAGCCAGAATAAAGAACAAGGCATCAAAAGGACACAAAGCTAAGTATTATACCCTGCCTAATTTTAATTCCATACATTAGTTTGCATGATTATTATTCTTTCACACGCTTACATGCTAAGAAATAAATCATATATGAGAAATTGACTCTGAGATAGTGCTTAGGCGTGATGGTTTAAACCGCCCCAAAGCACGCTCAACTAGATAATAATGAAAGAATGCATGAAAGAAAATTATTGTTGACGTTAGGGGACTTGATGCGTGATGGTCTAAACCTCCCTCAAGCAAACCGAATTAAAAAGACTTAGATGGGCGTGTTGGTATGAACCTCCCCCGAGAAAACACAATAAGAAAGATATGATCTTGGCATGATTTTTGAAATTTGATTATTGCATCTTGGCATGATTCAACTTTTGGTTCATTACTGTTATTGCATACTTAACACCGAACATAAATATAGAATTACTAGAATGAGAGCTTGCATTCAAAAGAGACAAATAGAAGCTTGGACGTGTGCCACCAAAAAAAAAAGGAAGAAGGGGAGAGACCCCACCACACGTTTCGAGCAAAACATGCACCCAAATGGTCGAGCGGGTCATAGCCCCCTCATTTGGAAGATCTAAGTGTCCGGAGTGGTTATCAAAACCCAACATTTAAGATAGAGATAACGAATTGGGATGGTCGAGCGGGTGTCGTTCCCCGCATCCACGATACGGATAAAAGTCTAAGTGAACACAGGCCACACACTTAGGCTCACGCGAATACCTGAAATGGTCACGCCCTGGGTATTCGCAAGGGTCGATCAAATGCGGGCGTACTAAGGGCAAAAGAGTTGTCAAAGCGTCACGAATAGACCAAATACGAGTGATGTAGCTACCGGGTCGCGCCCCGACGCTCGTATAAGAAAAAACTTCATCAAAAAAGTCAAAATGAAATATTTTACATATGAGCTCTCAAAATAATGCAAACTATATTTGTGTAATGTGTGTTTACAAAATCATACGATCAATTAGCACAAGGCATAATAAGTATATTTGCTTCAATTGCGTTTTCAATAATTTGCATAAAAAGTTTTGAGCAGCCATGACCACATGATCAGCAAGACGCCCACTAGAAACAACAAGGCGTAAGGATAACCGGCGAAGCTATTTGCGACAAGGCAAAACAAGAGTAATGGTGGCTACCCCCTTTGTGTCTTTTGGGAGGATGGGCAGACGCCTTCAAAGAGGAAGAGTATTTAGCATAACATTCAATCATACATAACATTATTCATACATAGCATTCATTCATTCGCATCATCCTTGCATACATGGTATTCATTCATTCATTACATCCAAGCGTACTAAGACTTAAGAAGAGCATGGTGCTGAGCGGATCCGGAATTGCCATGACACAATGCACACTGGATGATTAGTAAAGCGGAATAATAACTAGGGGGCTTCCGCTTGAGGAGACAACATTACTCATGGACCAGTACAAAACAGAAGAGAATCATCAAAAAAGGGAAGTTTCAACTTTTATTACAATCGTCATTGAATTTGAGATAAATGCATTTTATTACTAACAAAATTTTATGCAGCATCAAAATAAAGATTATGGCCTTTTGAGTTATTGTGCACTTGAGAAAGAATAGATTCTCCCTCAAGTGCAAGGGGGCTAATGTTGTAGACCCTTTTTACCATAGGCCATAATCTATATTTAGCAATCTAATCTTGCAGGAAAGACAAGATAAGTATGATCACAACAAAGACTGCGAGAAATATGGTAAGATACTTAGTGGACCCACGCCGCCCTGATGTAGGACGACACATCGGCGGTACCACTAAGTTGGGAACTTCATGGACTACGTGGCTTGGAAGGCTTTGGATGGAGGAAAGTGCACAGGGCGTTCATGCCTTGACAAAGCGCCTTCATGATAGATAAGGGACGGGGACGCTCTAACACCCACGACGCCCTAAGACCTAGGACGCCCTAACACCCATGACGCCCTAAGCCTTGTGAGCTCTAACACCCACGACGCCCTAAGACCTAGGACGCCCTAACACCCATGACGCCCTAAGCCTTGTGACGCCCTAACACCCATGACGCCCTAAGACCTAGGACGCCCTAACACATAGAACGCCCTAAGACCTAGGACGCCCTAACACATAGAACGCCCACTCACTAACCCACATGCTGTGATAGCAACGTAGGCTGACACCTTTTTGCCAAGACTTGGTCACCAAGTTTACTTGGTGACTAAATTTACTTGGTCACCAAGTTCTTATCATATTACTATTACACCCTTCCCCAAAACTCATAAAAAGGGACACTTGGGATTACAAGAGACAGAACCAGAGAGAGAAGGGACCTAGACCATTTCCCCCATCACCAATTCTCTGAACTCCAATATTCCCACTACCTACAGCACCTTGAATACCCACCTAATCCCAACACTTTCCCAGAACACACACACACTTATGTTATTCTGTACATGCTATGACCATTGACAACCAAAAACACAAAACAAAAACACAAAGCAGAGCCATAATATCAACCCCTTCATCATTCTCGAACCAACATCATGGGTAAAAGAGCACCCCGGTCGATCCTCCCGATGATTCTTCATGATGCTCCATCCGTTCTCTCCAAGCCACGGAGGCATAGATTTTGTACTTTTACATACATCTCGTAAGCTTACAAACCCAGATCATCATCATTAAACACTCCATAAAAAGGGGTTACAGCATTTGGCGACTCCACTGGGGAGATGTATGTATTAGAGTTAATGAAGAAAGGATGAAGCAGAGAAGTTTTGGCCCTTTTTATGACACAGTGAATGAACCGGGGAAAATAAGAAGGGAGAAGCCAACAACAACACTTAGCTCTTTTTTCCATGGCTTAAAGGGTTTTGAAGTTGGAAAATAAAGAGAGGAGAGAGACGTGGATAGCATCACCAAAACTCAGTTGAACAAGACCCAAAACCACAAGGCCGAGTTGAACATGGTTTGTCACCGAGTCAACCCGTTCGGAATACTCAAACCAATGATGGAGTCAGGAGATACTTTTTGGTTGAGTTACTGGGATAATTATCAATCAGACCCCGAATCAAAGACTCAAAAAAGATCAAACGACTATTTCGAATACAAGTTAATAAATCCTCGAGTCTTTATCCAACAAGTGTTTCCTTTCATCCTAGCAAACTATGCATCTTTCCGCTGCCACCCTAGAGTTGTCATAGATGAAGTCATCTCTGCTATGCAACAACTCTTTCACTTTGATGACCAAGAGTCTTTGTCGAAAGACTACTGCCACCAAGGGAAGACATTATCACCTTCAAAGAGATGCTACGCTTTCAGCCACCACGAACCGCACCTCACGGCACATCTCATCTCCTTCCTTTTGCTTCTATTCGCAAAGGAGATCGACGACACTTGTGGATGGGTCCATCGCCGCCGCTGATCGACCCCCCTGGAACCGCAGATCGAAAGAAGAAGGAGAATCGGGACCTCGAAAACATCAGATCGCGAAGAGGAAGAAACCGCGACGCTGCCACCGCTCCCCGGTCCCGCCGTCGCGCCTACTTCCGCCATCGTGGACAAAGCAAAGTAGCTCCGCAACTTCCTTGGTCGGCGCCACCGTTGCTTGCCTCCTCTGCTGCTTGCCTCCTCCATGCTTGCCCCATCATGTTGGCGCTGCCACTTTGCTAGCAGCTGCTGCTGCTGTTCGAAGAAGGAGAGGGAACTTAGGGTTCCAAGAGAAGGTGGGCTGTTGGCCCAATTAAAAAAAAATCAAAAAAAAAAAAGAAAGAAAGAAAATGACATGGCAAACCTGAGACAAAATAGAAGGGAAGACAAATTCCTTTATTATCATCAATAAGTTGCAGGTAAGTACCTCCATCAGACTTTTAATTTATTATTTTATGAATAATTTTATTTATACCTTTATGTTTTTTTTTATTTTTATTTTTATTTTTATTTTTTACGTTTTCCTTTTATAGTGGGCCACATGTTTTTGTGTCTGTTATTACCTTGAAGCATTTTTACACACATTTTTACTATTGTCTGGTGAACTAGCTTAATATTTTTATTGAATCTAATAAGCGAATATCTTTGTTAAATCAAGGATTACGATAGATATGAATGAGATATCACAAAATTAAGTATGGTTAATGCATGCTCAATCAAGTGTAGACCATAATTGTTTGATGACGTTTTTGAGGGGTGGAACGTGAATTTTAAACCAATACAGATATGTTAAAAAAAATTTAATTATTACGATAGAGCAGAATGTTTTAGCTTTAGTAGAACGCCCAAAGCAAACAGGAACGCCCCTCCCTCCAAAAACCACGAGCGTGACTGGGTCCTGCCGCGAGCATGACTGGGTCCTCGCCACAGAGTAGTCAAACAAGCAAAGGCAGAGAAGAAAGGAACAACACTCTGACATTGAGCTTCTCGATTAACACGAAAAATAAATATGACTGTGTGAGGAAGGCTGGAATGCTGTGGACACAGGAAAATAAAAATTAGAGCTAGGAAGGGAAAGTTTTGGTATATGTGATTTGTTAGAAAAGACTTTTCAACCGAAGAAAAAGGTGAAAGTAAGGCTTTCTTATGAGAATGCAACATATTAACCAGAGGTTATTGTCCAAAAAATAATAATAAATCTTAGCCAGCCATGCAAAATACACATTGGACAAAAGATGAGGCAAGGTCTGAGTACTCCAGCTAAGTATTTTCATCCATTCTGACTTCTGAACCTCTTATTCATTATTGTACTTTTACGATTTTTATCATGTATTTTAATTTTTTTTTTTTTGGTTATTTTTATTTATGCCTGTCACATGTTTATAGATATGATTCTGTCTTTAGTTATTATACATGCAAACTGTTACTTAGATGTATTTTACTATCTAACGAACTTACCAAAATACTTAGATGTATTTGAGCTTTATTAAAACGCCCAAAGTGGGCAGGAACGCCTTTCCCCCCCAAAGAAGTGGGCGTCCCCCGAAAGAACGCTCAGACTGGTCAAGCGAACAAGTAAAGATCGAGGAAGAGGATAGTGATTGTAGCTAAGGATGGAAGGACTTGGTTTTGATGCATGGAAAGATGAGGGATCAACAAGCTATTATTGAAAAGGAGAGTAAACTAGAAGCTACTATCTAAAATGGAGAACAACTTCAAACAGACCCGCACTTACAAAAGAAATGTGTTCAGGGAAGTAAAACAAACTTATTCATCTTAAATACATTATTATTATTATTATTATTATCATTATTATTATTAAGTTTTAGATAGCTTTCATGATAATGACTAAGTCATGGAGTTATGCTGTGAATAACGTGTTGAAGGCCACATGACAAAGTGAAGTGAGGGCGTTACCTTATTTTATGCTTTTCTTTTATAATTATTTATGCTCACCAACACCCATGTGAAATATAACCCAAGAGAGACATGACACATGCCCATAGATCTGTTATTATTTTAATTATTATCACGTACAAATTCTTGCTATGTGAGCGTTGTCCTCTGATAAACTTGTCAAGTATCTTCTTTGGGCCATGATAAAAAAAAAATATATATATATATATATTTTTATTAGAACTATAGATAATGGCATGAAATGTGAGATTCAAATATTTATGAAATGCGAGAATCAAATATTCGAGTTTTAATAGGGAACTTAAAGCGGGAACGCTCTCGCAACCAGAACATGACATGACGCTCAAGCGGGAAGTACGCTCCCCATACCAAGAGCGAAAAGTTACGCCCTCCATGACATTAGCCAAGATGGATTGCTATGATTTCACACTAAGACCCCTTTTGAGCGTGGCCATTTTAAATGTCTCATGCATAGGAAATTTGGATTGATGCTACCTTGCAAAAATTATAACCTTGTGCCTTGCTTATTGTTTTACATGAAGTATAAATGCATGTTGTGACTGATGGAAATATTTGGAATGCAGGCTCACATGATTAGAAAGATTAAGATTGCTTGAGATATAATTGATGGTGCATGATGATTTATAATAGACAAAGAATTATCCTATATAAGCAATCGTTAATCACGAGTCAATGATTATGGGAGACATGCTCTTGAAGAAAAAACAACAAGAAAAAAGAAAAGAAAGAAGGTAGAAAGCATGCTCAATAGAAGAACGCCCGAGTAGGAAGGGACACCCGAGAGCGAGACATCTAAAAGCATGAAAGAACGCTCTCCACATCCAAAAATGGACGCCTAGAGTGGGAAAGTAACCACGTGTTGTCATATAAAGAACAAGTCCATAGATTATAGGAAGTTATGCCGAGAGAAGACTAGGACAAAAGTGGAAATAAGCTACGCTGCTAACAGAAAAGACTCTATAACAAGAAAGGGTAAAGTAGATGGCACGTCCAGATGGGAACGCACTCTCAGCGGAAAACACGCCCTCAGCAAAGCAGAAAGGCGTGCAAAAAACGAAGATAGGAAGCAGGAATTGAGCTCTTTGTAAGAAAACGCCCTCAATAAAGCAGAAGGGCGTGCATCCAATGAAAAACGAAGATAGGAAGCCGGAATAAGCTATCGGTAAGAAAACGCCCAAGTTAAAGGAGCGCTCATCACACTCAAGAGCTGGATGCCCATGCAAAGTGCACCCTTCATACCCAAAGTGGAAGCTACGCCCACCATAACAAGACGCCCAAAGCTGAAGGAGAGGCGTAGTTGGACAAGAAGCCAGAATAGGGTGTAGTTGGACAAGAAGCCAGAATAAAGAACAAGGCATCAAAAGGACACAAAGCTAAGTATTATACCCTGCCTAATTTTAATTCCATACATTAGTTTGCATGATTATTATTCTTTCACACGCTTACATGCTAAGAAATAAATCATATATGAGAAATTGACTCTGAGATAGTGCTTAGGCGTGATGGTTTAAACCGCCCCAAAGCACGCTCAACTAGATAATAATGAAAGAATGCATGAAAGAAAATTATTGTTGACGTTAGGGGACTTGATGCGTGATGGTCTAAACCTCCCTCAAGCAAACCGAATTAAAAAGACTTAGATGGGCGTGTTGGTATGAACCTCCCCCGAGAAAACACAATAAGAAAGATATGATCTTGGCATGATTTTTGAAATTTGATTATTGCATCTTGGCATGATTCAACTTTTGGTTCATTACTGTTATTGCATACTTAACACCGAACATAAATATAGAATTACTAGAATGAGAGCTTGCATTCAAAAGAGACAAATAGAAGCTTGGACGTGTGCCACCAAAAAAAAAAAAAGGAAGAAGGGGAGAGACCCCACCACACGTTTCGAGCAAAACATGCACCCAAATGGTCGAGCGGGTCATAGCCCCCTCATTTGGAAGATCTAAGTGTCCGGAGTGGTTATCAAAACCCAACATTTAAGATAGAGATAACGAATTGGGATGGTCGAGCGGGTGTCGTTCCCCGCATCCACGATACGGATAAAAGTCTAAGTGAACACAGGCCACACACTTAGGCTCACGCGAATACCTGAAATGGTCACGCCCTGGGTATTCGCAAGGGTCGATCAAATGCGGGCGTACTAAGGGCAAAAGAGTTGTCAAAGCGTCACGAATAGACCAAATACGAGTGATGTAGCTACCGGGTCGCGCCCCGGCGCTCGTATAAGAAAAAACTTCATCAAAAAAGTCAAAATGAAATATTTTACATATGAGCTCTCAAAATAATGCAAACTATATTTGTGTAATGTGTGTTTACAAAATCATACGATCAATTAGCACAAGGCATAATAAGTATATTTGCTTCAATTGCGTTTTCAATAATTTGCATAAAAAGTTTTGAGCAGCCATGACCACATGATCAGCAAGACGCCCACTAGAAACAACAAGGCGTAAGGATAACCGGCGAAGCTATTTGCGACAAGGCAAAACAAGAGTAATGGTGGCTACCCCCTTTGTGTCTTTTGGGAGGATGGGCAGACGCCTTCAAAGAGGAAGAGTATTTAGCATAACATTCAATCATACATAACATTATTCATACATAGCATTCATTCATTCGCATCATCCTTGCATACATGGTATTCATTCATTCATTACATCCAAGCGTACTAAGACTTAAGAAGAGCATGGTGCTGAGCGGATCCGGAATTGCCATGACACAATGCACACTGGATGATTAGTAAAGCGGAATAATAACTAGGGGGCTTCCGCTTGAGGAGACAACATTACTCATGGACCAGTACAAAACAGAAGAGAATCATCAAAAAAGGGAAGATTCAACTTTTATTACAATCGTCATTGAATTTGAGATAAATGCATTTTATTACTAACAAAATTTTATGCAGCATCAAAATAAAGATTATGGCCTTTTGAGTTATTGTGCACTTGAGAAAGAATAGATTCTCCCTCAAGTGCAAGGGGGCTAATGTTGTAGACCCTTTTTACCATAGGCCATAATCTATATTTAGCAATCTAATCTTGCAGGAAAGACAAGATAAGTATGATCACAACAAAGACTGCGAGAAATATGGTAAGATACTTAGTGGACCCACGCCGCCCTGATGTAGGACGACACATTGGCGGTACCACTAAGTTGGGAACTTCATGGACTACGTGGCTTGGAAGGCTTTGGATGGAGGAAAGTGCACAGGGCGTTCATGCCTTGACAAAGCGCCTTCATGATAGATAAGGGACGGGGACGCTCTAACACCCACGACGCCCTAAGACCTAGGACGCCCTAACACCCATGACGCCCTAAGCCTTGTGACGCTCTAACACCCACGACGCCCTAAGACCTAGGACGCCCTAACACCCATGACGCCCTAAGCCTTGTGACGCCCTAACACCCATGACGCCCTAAGACCTAGGACGCCCTAACACATAGAACGCCCTAAGACCTAGGACGCCCTAACACATAGAACGACCACTCACTAACCCACATGCTGTGATAGCAACGTAGGCTGACACCTTTTTGCCAAGACTTGGTCACCAAGTTTACTTGGTGACTAAATTTACTTGGTCACCAAGTTCTTATCATATTACTATTACACCCTTCCCCAAAACTCATAAAAAGGGACACTTGGGATTACAAGAGACAGAACCAGAGAGAGAAGGGACCTAGACCATTTCCCCCATCACCAATTCTCTGAACTCCAATATTCCCACTACCTACAGCACCTTGAATACCCACCAAATCCCAACACTTTCCCAGAACACACACACACTTATGTTATTCTGTACATGCTATGACCATTGACAACCAAAAACACAAAACAAAAACACAAAGCAGAGCCATAATATCAACCCCTTCATCATTCTCGAACCAACATCATGGGTAAAAGAGCACCCCGGTCGATCCTCCCGATGATTCTTCATGATGCTCCATCCGTTCTCTCCAAGCCACGGAGGCATGGATTTTGTACTTTTACATACATCTCGTAAGCTTACAAACCCAGATCATCATCATTAAACACTCCGTAAAAAGGGGTTACAACAGGAGGCCACGAGATATATATATTCTATTTGAGTATGATACTATACATTCTCTAGAGACATAATGGATTGTAGCTGCTTTGCGGTCCATGTTACATCAGCAAGTGCATGGAGAAGGGGGCAAATATCTTTGGCCATGGTCTTCAAAAGAGTTCTGCATTCTGTGAAAAACAAGGTATTAAACTATATGATGAAACCACGTGGGGAAATTTTAACAAGTTCTAAACTAAAAAAGTCACATAGAAAATTGCGGCTAAACTACTCATTTGGTCCTTTACCTTATTTTTCAATTTTAAATTGGTCCCTTACGTTTTTTTGTTTTCAAATTGGTCCATCATGTTTCTACGCGTCAATATCATATTGTTCTACATAGGATGAATAGTGACACGTGTACAAATCACAGTGATCTACATAGGATGAAAAGTGACTCAGGGACTAATTTAACAGCGAAAAGAAACATAAGGGACCAATTTGAAACCAAAAAAACATGGGAGTTACTATCATGCAATCCAAAATTGGATAGTTGCTATGCAACCTTTTCTTAAACCTAGTTAAAATTAGGTTTTTGCAATTTAGTCCAACATAAAAAGTAAATTAAAAATTTAGTCCTTTGTACCTATAGACAAATTATAACTTTTAATTTTAAAAAAATATTAAAAGTAATTAAAATTAGTCACTTGTGTAAAAAGGCTTAATGCAAGTGACTAAATTTAAAATTAAAAGTTATAATTTGTCTATAGGTACAAAGGACTAAATTTTTAATTTACTTTTTATGTTGGACTAAATTGCAAAAAACTAATTTTAACTACTTCAAATAATGACATGGCATAGGTGGCAACTTCTTATTAGTTTAAGAAAAGGTTGCATAGCAACCATCCAATTTTGGATTGCATGATAGAAATACCCAAAAAACATAAGGAACCAATTTGAAATTGAAAAGTAAGATCAGGGATCAAACGAGTAGCTTAGCCAAAAATTGCATCCTTTTGTACATTTTCCCTCAATATTCCCAAAAACTTTAGGGACGACCTATTTCAATTTTTTTTTCAAAAAGTTTAGAATCCACAAATGAAGAGTGGATGGATCACTTTATGAAACATTCAAAACTTAATAACACCTTACGGAAAAGTGGATGAGTGATCCGATTGCAAATTTTTTATGCAACTGGAGAGATTCTTGGTATTAGTAGGTAATGCAATGATGAATTAGTTGTTTAACTTAACACAAGACAACAATAAATTTTTGTAAGAAATTGGAAAAATGTGGGAAAAAAAAAAGAGCAGCGCTAATAAAATTTGAAAAACTTGCTATTTATACTATTCCGATGAGAATTTGCGCTATCATAATCTGTTGAATAAGGTAAATCACTAAATTTACCTTGTTTAGAGAAATGTCATTTTCATTAAATTTCATCATTAAGAAAGAAGAAATAAGTTTCTAAATTTTGGCTATATACGAAGAAGGGAGATGTTATTTGCACCCTTAATATCGTTACTTACACCCAATTTTTATAACTTTTTACACCAACATTTCAACATTATCCTTCTTTTAAAAAACTAAACATTCTTTTCATTTTTATTTTTACTTACACTCATTACTCTTAAAACTACCCTTTTCCTATTTTTTTCTTCTCCACATACACCCATTCTATTCAAATAGTCAACCTTAAAACCTATTTTTTCATCATTGTTCTGTCTCTTCTTCTTCTTCATCCATTCTTTCACAAAGATAGATTTGAAATTGAAACACATATAAGGTTTAACAATCCATTTTTTTTCTTTACTTGTTTCCTATGTTCTCCCGGCCCGCAATATATTCATGATAATTTCTTTAAACATTTTGCAACAAACACCGTAAATTTGTGGTTTCAATGTATAAATCAATGACACACATAGGACCCCTCAATAGCCAAGCATCTGTTTGGACTCTAATTTCACCTTCAAGGAATTTGGGACCATGTCTTAAAGGCTAAAAGTCTTATACTAAGGTCCTGGTCCTGCTAAATCCAAATTTTTGTTCAACAATTATCTCACATGTGTAAACAAATATTCACAATAATGTTTTTAGTGATTAATGATGAAGAAGGTAGGTAAGGTTTTGGGTAAACAAGGTTTTAGTGAGTAGAGTTTTTATAGAAAAGAGGGTTTTTATGAAGAAGAAAGTGGGTGAGAGTAGTGATATATAATGTGTGTGTATTGATATATATAGTTTTTAGGATTAGGAGCGGGTGTAAATAATATATATATATATATATATATATATATATATATGTGTGTGTGTGTGTGTGTGAGTAATAGGATAATGGTAATATTGAAAAGTTGGTGTAAAAAATTATAAAAGTTGGGTGTAAGTAGCAATGTTAAATGTGCACATAACATCTCCCTACGAAGAATATAGATTTCTCTGATTAAAGGTATAAGAAGGCGGTTTATAGCATGTGCTTTGTTAGTTGTGTAATATAAGAAAAAAATTAAAAACATGCTTATTAAGGAATTTAGTTAATTGTATTTAATTTTCTGAAATTTAAAAAAAAATAGAGATAATTTTAGGAAAGTAACATTTAGAATGAAACAAAAATTAAATAAGATAACAATATTCTAAGAGATCATTGAGAATAAAACAAAATTTAAAAAATTAATTACTTTTTCTTATATTTAAAAAAATTGTTTTTTGTTTTATATATTTCAAACCGGAATGAGTAAGTTATGTTTAATGCATATATAAGGAATCATGATTAAGAAAGTTTGTTGAATATGCTTTCAATGGTTCCAAAATCGTTTGTTCTCTTTTTCCTCTTTGTAAGTGTACTTGGCTTTCACATAAATGTATACTATTTTTCTCCCTTTCACTTTAGAAATTTTTATAATCTTCTATAGTTTTCAAAACTGGAAAAATAACCAAAAAAAAAAAATAAAAAAAAAAATTACTAAAAAAATTAGAAGGTGCCAAACCTGATATTTGACTGAAATTAAACAAGCACATAGATGCAAGAATCTTAAGCTCAAGCTCTCCATTTTCAAGGATTCCTTTCATATGAGAGATGATGGCTAAGAAAGCAGTAAGATGCAATCCAGCATTAAATAGCATAGAAGGGGAAGAGCTCAACCATGTAACTGCTATTACACATGCCCTCACCAAATCTAGGTGTCTAGAATCCAAACATCTAGCTATGGTCTTCAAAAATGGACTTTCTCCATCACCAATCAATGGTTCTAACAAGTTCGGTAATAGCTCTTTGCCCCTTTCTTCTTCATCTTCCTATTATTTTAATTGAATCATGAGCCAATATAAGATACATCTAGTTCAAGAAGAGTTTCATTATGTACAATGCACAGCTGTAAGCATTCAATTCACTTCCGGACATATGACTTTGCTTGATGGTCTGGAACTACATATAATTCTCATTTTAGAAAAATATATGTCATTTTTTATTTTTTATGAGTTATTTATTGCTTTTTTTTCCATTTATTTGCTCTTATTTTATTAAAGTGAAACAATACATTTGTAACATTTCTGATATAAGTTAAGATGATAACATTGTGATGTTAAATTTTTTTTTTTTTAAGTTTCAAACCTCAGCTGTTCTAGTTAAATATAACCTCTAATAAAGACCAAAAGGAGTATAGGTTATTAGCACATAATATAAACTCCTTCCCTCCTTTAATATAAGATTGGTCCATCATCTTAGAAGACTTTATTTAAATTATCAATGACATTTAATTACTTATTTTCACGAGTAATATAATTTACTCAACACTTTTAAAGTCCCAATAATAATTATATATAAATAATTTTGAAAAAAATATATTATATGTTTACATTTTGAATACAAATAACAATACTAATTAACTTTTTTTTTAATGAATATCTATTCTTCCAAAAGGTCTTATATCAAAAGATGAAAGTAGTAGCTCAAGAAGTTCACCCTACATTTATATATGGACTTCCATGGTCTACATTGCAATATAAGTCATTAAGGCACACTTAAGCAAAGATGATGACGTTCAACTTTATGAAGCTGAACTTAGTTTATATATTATAAATAGATAGTTTGAACCAATGGGATTGGTTCAAGTGGTACGATCCTGCCAACTTGAAAACATGGGAATGGGGTCTGAGACCAAGGGTTCGATTCCCGGTTAACACGTCTAGCTGGGAGAGGCATAGGAACGCGACTTCGTGCAGGATTAATCTCAAGAGTTCCCTGGTATTAAGGGTGCTCTTGGAGACACCTATAGTATTGACCAAAGAGTATAGACAAAAAAATATAAATAGATAGTTTGATTTTATAAAGGCATGGAGAACTTAAACATTTTGCTTTGAACATTATCATAGCAAAGATTGTATATTTCTTTCAAAGAAATTATATTCTCAGTTATCTAAACAAATATTCCCTCTTTTTCTTTTTGTCTTGTCTCTTATTATAAGCTTTTATTCCAATTTTTAATGACATTAATTACTTCTTTTTTTCACAAACACCCAACGATAATTATATGGGCAATTTTAGTGTTAGTACTTATATTTAGAAATGGAGGAAGTATTTGGTTTGTAAGTGACTAAAGAAAACAAAACCAAAATGGGGTAGTGGTGGTTGGGGTATGGATGGTGGTTGGGGTAGTCATTATAGTGGTGGTCCAAGTGGTGATAATGGTGATACAAGGAAGGGTAGCGGTAGCAGGTGAAGATGTGGTGGCGGTTGGGTGGCAATGACTCGTTATTGTGATAATCACGTATGATAGGGGTTAGAGTGGTCACAATGATGGTTGGGGTTTTGATGGTCACAATAGCGATGGTTATGTGGTAGTCATGGTGGCAGTGAAAGGAGTGATGATGGTGGCAGTGAAAGGAGTGATGATGAAGGTGATGGTGGTTAAGTGATACAAAAAGTGACATGGTATAAGTTTGCAATTCAAAATTGAAATTATGAAATCAATTTGTTGTTTTGAAAACAGAAGTGAAATTGTTCCGAAAATAAATAATTAATTATTTCAGCACAAATTTTGATAAACAAGTTTTTGTTTTGAAAATACAATTTTGAAACCAAAAATCAAAAACCAAAAACCGACAACTACCTCAAAACAGGCCTAAGTGAAAAGTGTATTATGGCAACATGAAAGCCAACAAGGTAACAAGTATGGAGATTGTAGAATTGGAATACTAGTATCTATTATTATTCATGCCAGGAAAGTTTTGACTTTATGTAGACGTAATAAATTTCGATTCCATTAGGAAAGAAAACTTACAGATGAAATGGATTCACCAAATAGTAAACCCTCTTCTTGATTGCCAAGAGGTTTCAATTCTGAGCTATCACTATTGCAACCTCCTTGTTTTAAGATGCTATTCTTGGTAAGTATCTTTCCAGTTGAAGAAAAATGGCCACACAATATTAAAAGTGCTTTGCAACACTTCACTCGGGCCTTCTCATCATTTAAGCTTGCATCAAGTGCCACTGCAATAGCATTCACAGCTACCTCTCTGTATATGCTAAACTTTTTAGGCTCCTCAACCTACATTGAAACTTTTTGAGTCAATAATTTTAGCATCCAATGCTTTTTTCCTATGGTTTCTAATATCCTATAACCTATGCCATTATATTTTAAGTTCACGTTTGATAAACAACTTCGTTAAACGTTTAATTAATAAGCGTTTTAGAAATGAGTTAAAAAGATTTATTTTCATAAAGTTTTTAGATTAACTTATTGAAATAAATTAAAAAGAGCTCATTGGGAGGTCATAAAATATTTAATGTAATAAGCTTATGACAACATGTTTTTCTCATAAACCTCATATATGCTTGTTCAAATGTCCCAAAAAGTTTTACTCATGTAAACTAGTTACTTATTAGCTTATTCCTAATAATTTCAATTCCTGCTTAGCACGATTTTAAGAAAAGATCACCTTTTGCAAACCAAGATTAAAATTTTTGGGTCCTCTCATGTCATTTTTTTTCTGTATTATGTGATCATATTGAAGAGAAAGAAAATTTTTTAGTAGATCCCATCAAAATTTGAGAAATTTTATTTATAACTTTTAGGTTTATCTCTCCTCCACATGGTCCTGTTTAGACTTGCCAAGATTATTTGTAATGCTGAGAAAAAAAAATTGAAATGGAATGAGCATAATGAAAAAACTGGAGTAACATTCTCAAAATATTTTGAGCATACCAGTATGTCAAAGTGTAACAAAAGGACAGCAATAAGGGAGTTTTCTTGTGGAGAAGAGTTCTTGAGATACATGAGCAGAATTTGCATTGTCTTGAATACATCTTCACCTGCCAAGCCACTTATGAATGAAGTAACATCCTTCCTCCTACACAAACATAGGGAAGTAATTCATATTTCAAAAGAGAAAAAAAAAAAAAAAGTATGATTTAAGTATGACAAATAACTAGCACTAAGGTAAAACAGAATAAAAGTAGCTCTTATGAAATTGAATACTGAAATTTGATAAATACTCACCTCTTCATGGATAAAAGTTCAATAAGCAATAATATTGCATTTTTCACAGGGGTAACATCCTTGCTATGAAGAAGTTCAAGAAGACATTTTCTGTTAATATTTCTTGCTATCTTATACATGCAACCAGAATCTGCTTCAATACTATATAGCAAGAGTGCCACCACATCTGATTTTTCTTCCACATTCCCTAATTCAAACCTCCTAAAAAGAAATGACAGGCCTCCAAAAGAGAAAAGATTCTTAGCATAAACTGACTTGTCTTCTTCATTCAAAGAGGAAAAAAGACTCTTCAACTTGAAAACATTAGCCTCATCCTTGCTTTTCTTCTTAAGTAGTTCCTTTGAATTTTCCCCTGCTTGAGAAGCATAATCCAGAAGCAGATTAAGATTTTCTGACTTCCAATTATCAATCAAACGCTTTAATATATGGTTTGTAAGTGGCATGGCTGCATATTCTAAATTAATTCCTGTAACTGGACATGTTTTGTTTCCTTTTTCGAACCATGACTTTATGGATTCTCTTTCAAATGTTTGGCCTGTCTCCAGGGTCACTGGTTCCTCAAACACATTTCCAGTAAGAGGACAAATGAATTCCGGTGGAATGCATGGAAAACATGGTCCTGCACCAAAAAAGTTTGGGTAGTGCATTTCTCTTTGTCAAGAAATCCAATATGTAATAAATATGATATTTGAAGTAAGGTACAATAATCAAATATTATTTTTCTCACCTTCAAGATCAGAGCCTATCATATTTATCTGCACCTGAAAGATGATGCATTATCAGAAATAAGTGAAAGAATGAACTGTTAATAGCACCAAATAATTGCATAAACAATGTATTAATAAGGTTAAAGTAAATTTTTAATCTCTATATGTGGGACACTTGGTCCCTTTGTGTAAAGAGTTTTCAAATTAGTCCAAATGTACAATTATTTTCATTTTTGCTCCTTGACACTATTTATCATTTTATTGGAGAAAATTACAAGGACCAATATGAAAAAATGGTCACATGCTGGGTCCAAACGTATAAGGACCTATGCATGAAAATCATTTTCACTTTTGTCACTATATGTGAAAATCGTTTTCAATTTGGTCCTTATATTCTAAAGTCTAAATCAAACAAGTGGTGTAACAAATTAACAATAATAGATAGCGAGGACCAAATTTAAAACGAGCAAGACATATAGAGATCTAAAGTAGAGCAGCTGGTATAGATTAAGTCTAAAAACAAATGTTCTAGCTTTCTTGTAGTAGCAGGTTCATATGCTATTACATCTGCTGGTACAGCATCAACTATCTGGCTGAGTATATTGGTTTGAGTGAAGAAAGAGTTATTAATGTCTTTGCTGAGATTCCTCTCTTTCCATTCTTCTACAGCTGTCATTGAAGTTCCTTTCTGCAGTTTAACAAAACAATTGTTATACACTATTTACTACGGTCTGCTGTTCAAATTATATGATTCCGAGCCTAAAAAGTTCAGAACTTCATTCACGATGTTGAGCGATCAAAACAAAGGTAAGCATGCCAAACCAAATGGTCATACATCCAATTTCATAAATATATAATAAAGAAGGAATGATATGAGATGGATTTGTTGATATGGTAAAAGTATAGTAGCATTTGATACATTATGTGTCAAATACTGGTGCAGCAACCATTTTGAACCATTGATGCTAATGTATATATTCTCACTCATTCTTTCCTTGAGATGTTTATTTATATCTTTTCAATCATTCTATGTCGCTACAATTCAATGTAGTTAATTTGAATCAGGAAAGTCATTTTTATTCCCTCTTGCACATTTGATTGACATTGTAGAGTAACAATCTGATGCAATGGGGCAAAAGAGTAAACCAATACAGTGAAAACAAGAGAGGGGAAATTATTAAAATAGAAAGGAATTTTTATAATAATTGCTTACAGGATAGATTTCATCTACTGGTACACTTGGACTAAAACCTTCAATAACTTGATCTCTAAACTCAACTCTCTCTGTCTCATATGTTAATGTTTGTTTGACAATAGTTGAACCATAAGAGCCTATCACACAATTTTCTTGGTCATCGTTATCCTTATTATCTTCGTGAACTCTGAGGTTACTCAAGCCCCCAAAGAGCGAATCATATAGTTTCTTGCTGACCATTGACTGTGGTGAGAATGGATCAGAGGAGCTACCAGACTCAAAAGAATGAGCAAGTGAACTTCCTGTAACAGATACTATTGATGGAGTGCCAATTAAAGGAACAGATGGAGACTCTACTCCTTCACTGAGCCAATCTTTGTAGTACAAAGCAAACATACGTGTTCCAGAATCCAAATGTTCATTATACACCTTTTCAAGAAGCTTTGCTTTTCTTCTTTTGCTTAGTGTATCTACTACAATTTCAGCTTCTTTATTGTACCATGCTTTCAAATGAGAAAGGTTTGGAGCAAGCAGATGCTCCCAAAGTTCAGGCAACAATATCGTCCGCGCCTGAAAAGGTGAATCGCAAAACACTTGCAATAAATGCTTTGCAGACACCTTGTCTTTCTTTTGTATCATGTATGCCACACTGAGGTAAAGATGAGCACATGCTGATAACTTATAATTTGGGATGCCACATGTACAACCATGCTTCAAATCATTTAAACTCAAACCTGTGATGATGCTTAGCTGCATCATCGCTCTTTTAAGATACGTGAGAGATAGAGATTCCTCAGCAGTTTGTTCTATGGTCTCAATTGCATGCTCAATGCTTCTTATGACTTTGGTCTCAGTATCATTCTCTTCTTGCAACTCGATAAAATTGAAGGAGGAGAAACAATTGTGACGCAACGTAGAACGAAAGTACTCGTCTTTTTGAAAACGTTTTATGTATCCATTTAGAATTGAGACTACTGCTTGGACAGCCACTTCATCAAGAGCAAGACCAGAAGCTGGTTGCATAGTAGCGTGATCCTTATTTTTATTGCTGCTAGATCTGGTATATGAACTTTTGCTTTTAATCTCACCAAGCTTTTCTCCCCTCTTCTTCGTTTCCATAAGTTCATTGAAATTCTTCTCTTTACCTCTTTTCGGATTTGACTCTTTGCTTGAATGATTATCTTTTACTCTGTTATCTTCAGTAATCTCATACCTTGCCATGTATTCTGATGAATTGTTATCAATTCCTTTCCCTGAACTTTTACTGCTAGAAGGTTTCTGCTCAATTTCATTCTTTAACCGTTCTTCGTCCCTCTTGTCTCTTATAAAATAACTATCCCTTGGCCTCCTGTTCTTGCCACTATCACTTTGTAATGGTGAACTTCTAGTCGGATATCTTGCCACAGAATCGGACTTTGTTCTGTGTGTTTTGGTTCTTTCACTGGACACAGAAAGTCTCCCTTTCTGTTCTTCCAAAGGGTAAAGCGGCTCATCAGTTGAAGCATCATATTTGACAGAAGATCTAGACCTTGTCACTCTTCTACTACTTCCTTTGAACCCATCCTTTGCAAGAAGCTCTTCCAAAGATGAAGCCATTTATGTAATTAGTCCTCTCTCAAAAGGGTAGTCCTCATTATAAAGGGAAATTTGTTTCATCAAATTGTAACCCTTCCTGTAGGCAAAGAAAACAGATCAGCATGGTCTTATATTGAAGTCTGCCACCACAATTGTGGCTGCAATGTTGCATTTTATGAAGTCTCTCTCTACTACCTATCGCAAATTCGCGATATCAACTGCGATCGCATTGATTGCGATTTCCGCAATATTGTACTATCACAGTAAACGTAATATAATCGCAACCGCAACCTCAAACAAGAAACAACAACTTTGGAATGGAAATGAAAAGTGAAAGAGAAAAAAGAATAATCATTACAACCCTGCTATCTTTAAAATAAGTTCAAATAGTGTAATAATAAATAATTTTGCAAGTAAACATAAAGGAATAAATCATATCGCCTAAAATAACTCAATACTAAAACAAAACACCATATCCTCATATTTCGTGGCAACTTGGTATGAAATAGACTAATAAGTAGTGAGTAAAAGAGAATTTGCTTGCCTGAGATTTTCTTATGTTGGCTTTGGTTTAAGCACCACCATAAGAATAAAACTTGTTCAACAAACAACTAGCACCACCAAGCCTTGTAATATTTAAAGGGGTATGAGTGTAAAACTCAATATAGAGAACAAAGAAGAATGTTGGACATGCTGGTTGGTGAAAGACCGTAATATATAAATGTAAAAGAGTTTAAACAAGTTGATAAGTTGATAACAAGAAAAGACGACAAAATAGAGTGAGGAACTACAAATGGCAACGAGGGAATGAGCAAGAGTTCATTTGCCAAGTGGAAGACAACAAAACGAGAAGATTTTTGGAACTTGTGAAGCAGTAATTGGTCAAAAAAGTTTAATCTAAAATTAAATTAAATTTATAAAATATCTAATGACTTGTTTTCTTTAACCAATCACCGTTTTTGGCATGAAATGTGACAATTATATACCGGTATCACTCGTTATACTCTCTCCGTTTCACTTTAAGTGTCTTTTTGGACTTTTGCACATAGATTAATAAAGTGTTGATTATGATGATTATTGTAAGTTTTATGTGTATTTTATCAAAAATACCCCTATTTAATATTTTATTTTGTCAATGCATCATTACTACTATTACAAATTTCAAAACTAAAACAACATTAAATGTAAGGGTAAATAAGGAAAAACAGTATTAAATGTTGCCTAGATTTGGTAGAAAGACACTTATTTTGAAACAAAATTTTGATGTTAAAAAGACACTTAAAGTGAAACGGAGGGAGTAATCCATTATGTATTTCCATTATTCAAAGAGAAATGATATATTTTCATAATAAATGCAGTTTTATATCCTTTTAATTATATTTTTTTTTACGTCAACCGGTACCCGGATCTAGTTTACCCAAAATCCGACTCATCCGGTCCGACCCAACTGATCTCGCACTAAGCAGTAGGGGTCTTCCAGCGGAGTTGTTCCATACCCAAGACTCGAACTAGAGACCAGTTAGTTAAGGGACCAAGTGAGTTACCACTTGACCAACCTCACGTTGGTTATCTTTTTAATTAATAATTATATTAAGATGATTTGTGTCATTTATGAATTAAAGGATGCCTGTCATTGTATTTAAAATCGTATTTTATATGAAAAAAATAATATATTTTCTCAATAAATTAATCTAAAAATCTTCTAAATCACATAAAGATAATATTTGTTATTTATAAAACATATAATTGATAAATTAAATATCAACATCTCACACATGTCATCTATGTATCTAATCAGAATAATCTTTAATCGAATTTGTGAAGAGCATATATATCATTATTCTTTCTTTACATGTCCCATCTTTGAACAAGTGACATTAAAAAAAACAAAATGAGAAGACTATTGGTACAAGCAAATGTGTCCTTTATTATTTTAATGTTTCAAGGACGGTTGTCGTGTTTTTAACTCTTATCAATAACCTTCTTTTTGTATTTGCCGGCCGTTTCGATGCTTTGGAGTATCACGATCATTTTCTAAGTCACAAGCTACTATGCTAGTATATGGCAATTGCAGTAACCTTTTATATTATACTCCGTCCATATTATTAAACATGAGTACGGAGTCGATAGTACGAAGCCGAGCTCTGGATCGAGTATAGAGCAACCGAATACAGAGCAACCGAATACGGAGCCGAGCCGAGCTCAGGATCAAGTACAGAGCAGTCGAGTACGAAGCCGAGCAGTCAACATAGAAGCTCAAGATCAGCGTCGAGCTCAATATCAGAGAAGCTCGGAATCCGATCAGATCCGAGCTCAGTATCAGAGAAGCTCGGGATCAGTGGAAGATTCAGGATCAAAGGCAATAGGAGTTACTTGATTAGGTCGGTCACTGACTTGTTGCTGAGCTGAGCAAGTTATTGTATTACCATTGTAAATTAACTGGTTAATTGATTGGTAATTGATTAACCAGCTGGATTAGTTAATTTCTAGTTAGTTAGTTGTTAGCAAGGTAGTTAGTTAGAAGTTACTAGAAGCTGGTAGTTCCAGCCGTGTATATAAGTTTGATTTTTGCCATGTGGCTAATAATATAACAAACTTTCCTTTATTGAATTCTCTAGAACCTTCTCTCACTATTCGATTCTCTCATTCAATTCTGATCACACTTTTCTAGTGTTGATCAATTGTTCTTCAGGTTCAACAACTGTTAAATCCTTTCTCATTTGATTTATCATTTCTAATATGGTATCAGAGCAAGAGCCCAACTTCTTTTCGGTTGTTATGGGTCAAAAGTTGCCCTTTGTTATGGGTCAATAGATACATTTTGCCTGGTCCGGCAGGCTTCGTTGGAGGGGGCATGTTGGAAGTCTCACATCGCCTGCCTCATAATATATGGCATGGTTTAAATACCTGTTGGGCTACTCCTCTCATTGCCAATTGGTTTTGAGATGGAACCTTAACATGGTATCAGAGCTCAACTGAGCTCTGCTACGCAAATCTATGGCTTCCAATTTCGATCTTATTCTTACTGAGCAAGTGCAGAATCCTTTGAAACAAATCGCATCCTTGAAACAAGGTGAACTCTCAGTTACTGGTTATTTCACACAACTGAAAATTCTTTGGGATGAAATTGACAATTTCAGACCAATTTTCAAGTGTAATTGTGATGAAAAATGTGGATGTGATGCATTAGAGAGAAATGAACAATATATGCTAGAGGATAGAGTAATCAAATTTTTGAGAGGTCTGAATGATGCTTATAGCACTGTTAGAACTCAGTTGATGTTGATGGAACCAATGCCTGTTCTCGGCAAGGCCTTTTCTCTTGTGACTCAACAAGAGAGGCATATCTATGGCACTAATCATGATGCTAAGGTAAATGCTGAATATAATAGAGGAGGAAACTATAATACTAGATTCTCTAATGGTAGAGATCTGAACAATTTGAAAGGAACTTCAGGCAAGGGATCAGGATCTAATTTTGGTACAAATGGAGGACCTAAGTCAAACTATTATAATAAGGAATGTACATATTGTGGAAGAATTGGTCATACTGTTGATGTTTGTTACAAGAAGCATGGATTTCCAAACAGTTGGAAATCAAATAGGCAAGCAAATCTTGCAGATACTGAACAAGAAGAAGATGATACTCAATCAGAATCTGAAAACTGGTGATAACACTAGCAGTGAGGAACAGTTCTTTGGGTTTTCAAAGAAGCAGTATCAAGGTCTCATGCAAATGATGCAAAATGTGGTCAAGTCTCACACATCCTCAGTCAAAATCTGGCGCAAATTCTGTTATTACATCTGGTGCAAAATCTGGTGCAAATTCAGGTGGCAATCATGCAGTAGCAAATCTCAACACTCAGTCAGGTAAAATGATTATGAACTCTCACAGTTTTTGGATTTTGGATAGTGGAGCCACTGACCATATTTGTTCCCCAGTAGCTTCTTTTGATTCATTTCATAGAACTAAGCCAATTCATGTCATGTTACCGAACGATTCTAGAGTAATTGCTGAATATTCAGGCTCAATTACTCTCAGTCCAGATTTTCTCATTTCTGATGTTTTGTTCATTCCATCCTTCTCTTTGAATTTGATATCAGACACTAAGCTAACCACCACTATGTCTTGCATTGTATCTTTTAACTCTTCAACATGTCTCATACAGGACTTGAACTCATTGAAGATGATTGGTACAGCTGATCTTGTAGCAGGTTTATACATTCTGAAATTGCCAATTGCTAATAGAAATAAGTACAAATACTGTGAACCATAGCTATGCTAATCAAATTTCTAGTTCTAGTCTTTGGCACTTTCTTTTAGCACATCCTTCTTATGAATGTATTAAACATATCAAGTCTATATTTCCTTCTCTTACATGTACTAATTCTGTATGTGACATATGTCATCTAGCTAAACAAAAGAAGCTTTCATTTCCTATTAGTCATACACAGAGTAATCAATGTTTTGATCTTGTTCATATTGATATTTCGGGCCCCTATCCTATTCCTTCTGTGCATGGTCATAAGTATTTTTTGACTGTTGTTGATGATTATTCAAGATATTGTTGGGTTTACATGATGAAATCTAAAGCTGATGCTTCTATTATAGTCAAATGTTTTGTGAAAATGGTTGAAACACAGTTTGACAGAAAAGTTAAGCAAAACAGTGTTAGTATCGACCTCAAACCTCGAGAGGGGGGTGAATCGAGTTTTATTAATTTATTGAAAATTACTCAAACGTTTTAAAAAAATGTTTTCGTGGAGAGATTAGAAATTTGAATGTGAATGCGAATCGTTAGAAAAATAAGTAAAATAGAGTTGCGTGGAGACGATTTAAACAATAAAATAGCGGAAAGTAAAAGAGACAGGGAAGAGGAACACGTAAACCAATTTTTATACTGGTTCAGTCTTTCCAGCGAAAGACCTACGTCCAGTCCCCAAGCGACCCGCTTGAGCTTTTTATAAACTTGATTTGAGCCGCACCCAATTACAATCAGAGCGCCCCGCACACTACTAGGAACCTCCGTTTGCTAGGGACCTCAAATTCACACAAGGGTTCCTTACCCTACGAACGTGTCACACGTTCAACTAGGAGATACACTCCCTAATCACTACGGTTGAGAATAATATGATGTGAGTGATACAATTTTTTGTGCGTTCTTGATAACACAGATACAACAATAAAGTTCTATTGATAATGAAGGATTTTTTTTTTGGTTTACATGGGAGGTCTGGGACTAGAACTCACAACCTGGGGGAGGGAGAACTCCTAAGTGTCCCTGCAACCACCAACTGGGCTGTCTTACGCGGACGATAATGAAGGATTTAGATCACAAGAGTTGAGGCCAAAGTATTTTTAACAAAATGAATAACATGTTCTTTTTGGAGAAGAAGAAGAAGAAGAGGCGTGTTGATCAGAAAGAAAAATGAAAACAAGGATTAGTCAACAACAGCTTTTCAGAAAACAATAAATAAAAGGTTTTTGAAATTTTATTAAATCAAAAAAAGATTTAAAGAATAAAATATAATGTAATATAATAAATTTTAAAATCAAAACTAAATAAAATAGATTTCATAATAATTTAAAATAGAATCAGATTTGATTTAGAATTAAAAAATAAAATAAAAAAATTTAGATAATAAATCAAAGATTTGATTCTTAAAACAAATAAAGAATATTTTCAAAAATAAAATCAATTTCGAATTTTGAAAATAAATCAGAATCAATTATATAAAAACAAATCTGGAAACATTTAAGATTGATTCTGACACGGATTTCAAGAAAACTTAAAGGTAATCGATTACTTGAAGAAGGTAATCGATTATCTTCATTCTGAGAAAACTTTGAAATTAGTATGAAAGTAATCGATTATTAAAACCAAGGTAATCGATTATATTTTAATTAAAATTTCCATGTCACAACTCAGAAGCTTGGTAATCGATTATTCGAGAAAAGTAATCGATTATTTCTGCAAATTTTGATAAAAATGATTTTCTAAAGCGGAGTATATAACCATAGATTTTTATAATTAATTTTCACTTAAAACTATAAAACAATCTTAAAACAATTTTTGTGAAAAACTCTTTTTCTTCTCCTTAGAATTGAATAAGCTATTTGGCCATAAACACTTGTAATAAAAAATTTTCATTACCTTACAAATTTCCTATAGGCAAAGGCTATACTAATCTTGAACTTGAGAGCTTGAGCCTTGAGCCTTGAAACTTGAACTTGTAACTTGATGCTTGAAGCTTGATGCTTGAAACTTGAAATATGTTTGTATCATCAAAACAATCTTCTTCTAGAAATCTTCTAGCATTGACTCTTTACGTCCTTTCGGGCAAGCTTGATTTCCAACAATCAGAGTGACAATGGTGCAGAATTCATCATGACAGATTTTTATATGCAAACTGGAATTCTGCATCAGAGTAGTTGTCCCTATACTCCTCAGCAGAATGCCATTGTGGAAAGGAAGCATCAACATATTCTCAATATAGTTAGAGCTCTTATGTTACAAAGCCAGTTACCTAAGCTAGATTGGAATTATGCTATCCTTCATGTTGTGCACATTATCTATCTATTGCCTAGCCCTTTACTTGATGATACTTGTCCTCACTTCAGATTGCATAATTCACAGCCAGACTACAAACATTTGAAGGTCTTTGGTTCTTTGTGCTTTGCAAGCTCTTCAACTATACACAGGACCAAACTTGACCCTCGAGCTGTCAAATGTGTATTCTTGGGATATAAGGATGGTACTAAAGGATTCATTGTGCTCAACATAGTTAGCAGGGAATTATTGGTTTCTAGGAATGTTATATTCCATGAATCAATTTTTCCTTTTCCTAACTCATCCTCCTCATATCCTTTATCTGTTACCAATGATCTGGTTTTGCCTATTGCTGATTCTCATCCATGCTATTATGATGATTTGTTTCTTGAGCCTTCAACAATCATTTCTGATCAGCCTCATACCCCAACAACTGCTCCCAACTTCTCTTATGATGTTTCTTCCTCATCAAATCAGCAATCTCCTGCACCAGCAGTAGTGAGAAGATCTACAAGGCAGCATATAGCTCCTACTTACCTGAAAGATTATCATTGCAATATGCTTCATAATTCCATTGATCTTGATACATCACATTGCAGATATCTTGTTGCTTCTATGATTTGCTATGGTAAACTCTCACCATCTTATAAGCATTTTGTACTCACTATTTCCTCTCATACTGAACCTACTTCATACAAGGAGGCTGCTAAACATGAATGTTGGATCAAAGCTATGAATGCTAAACTTGAAGCTTTAGCCTTCAATAATACCTGGATCATTACTGACCTTCCTCCTGATAAGGTTTCCATTGGATGTAAATGGGTTTACAAAATCAAGTTTAAAGCTAATGGTGATATTGAAAGGTTCAAAGCAAGGCTTGTAGCAAAGGGGTATACTCAAAAGGAAGGAGTAGACTATCTGGATACATTTTCTCTAGTAGCAAAAATGTCCACTGTGCGAATGTTGCTTGTCATTGTCGCTATGAAGGGTTGGATTTTACAACAACTTATGTGAATAATGCTTTTCTTCATGGTGATTTACATGAAGAGGTTTATATGACTTTACCTCCTGGTTTTCCTAAATCCAACCTAATCAAGTGTGCAAGTTACAAAGGTCATTGTATGGTTTGAAACAAGGTAGTAGGCAGTGGTTTGAGCGGTTATCCAAGTTTCTCATTCAAATCGGCTATCATCAATCTCTGCATGATCATTCATTGTTTACCAAGTCTGCTGATGGTAATTTTACTGCTCTACTTGTCTATGTGGATGACATTTTGCTCACTGGTACCTCTGCTACTGAAATTAACATGGTCAAGCAAGCATTGGATGCAGCTTTCAAAATCAAAGATCTTGGTGATTTGCGATTTTTTCTTGGTTTTGAGGTTGCTAGATCTAATGTCGGCATTGCTATGAACCAGAGGAAGTATGCCTTAGAACTCATTTCTGATGTAGGATTATTAGGTTCTAAGTCTTTCTCTACTATGGATTGCAATGTTCATTTAAGTGCTAGCTCTGGCACAGTGTTGCCTGATCCTACATCTTATAGGAGACTTGTTGGCAGACTTCTTTATCTGACCAACACCAGGCCAGACTTCACTTTTGCAGTCCAGCAGCTAGCTCCGTTCATGCAGGCTCCCATAGATACTCATCACAATGCAGCATTGCGTGTTCTGAAATATCTCAATGGCAATCCATCGCTTGGCTTGTTCTTTTCTGCATCCTCACAAGCTGTACTTAAAGGATACTGTGACAGTGATTGGGAAGCTTGTCCTGAGACTAGGCAATCTATTACTGGATATTGTATGTATCTTGGTCAATTCCTAGTGTCATGGAAATCTAAGAAGCAAAAGACCGTATCTAAGAGTTCTTGTGAGGCTGAGTATCGTGCCATGGCTCATGCTACTCATGAAATTCAATGGCTCACCTTTTTGCGCAGCAGTTTCGCATTGCCTATCAGTCTCCAACTTTACTATGATAATCAGGCAGCCTTGCATATTGCTGCAAATCCAGTATTTCACGAACGAACTAAACACATTGATATTGATTGTCATATTGTTCGTGAGAAATCTCAATCTGGTTTACTCAAGCTTTTACCTATCACTTCTTCTCTGCAACTTGCAGATATTTTCACTAAAGGTTTGAGTCCTAAGTTGTTTTGTGGATTTGATGTCAAGCTGGGATTGATTGGCATATGCTCTCCAGCTTGCGGGAGGGGGGGGGGGTATTAAACATGAGTACGGAGTCGAGTACGAAGCCGAGCTCAGGATCAAGTACAGAGCAGCTGAGTACAAAGCAGCCGAGTACGAAGCCGAGCCGAGCTCAGGATCAAGTACAGAGCAGCCGATTACGAAGTCGAGCAATCAACATAGAAGCTCAAGATCAGAGCCGGGCTCAATAACAGAGAAGCTTGGAATTCGATCAGATCCGAGCTCAGTATCAGAGAAGCTCGGGATCAGTGGAAGATTCAAGATCAAAGGCAATAGGAGTTACTTGATTAGTTCGGTCACTGACTTGTTGCTGAGCTGAGCAAGTTATCGTATTACCATTGTAAATTAACTGGTTAATTGATTGGTAATCCATTAACCAGCTGGATTAGTTAATTTCTAGTTAGTTAGTTGTAAGCAAGGTAGTTAGTTAGAAGTTGCTAGAAGCTGGTAGTTCCAGCCGTGTATATAAGTTTGATTTTTGCCATGTGGCTAATAATATAACAAACTTTCCTTTATTGATTTCTCTAGAACCTTCTCTCACTATTCGATTCTCTCATTCAATTCTGATCACACTTCTCTTGTGTTGATCAATTGTTCTTCAAGTTCAACAACTGTTGAATCATTTCTCATTTGGTTTATCATTTCTAATACATATAACGTAGGATGGTATGGTTAAAAAAAATTCAAAAGTTAAAAAAATTAAGGAAATATGTATTTAATGGTTTGTTAAACACATTAATCAATTATCAAACAATTATGCATTTTGCATGGATCAATTAATCACAACTCAAAGTTTACAATTTCTGAACTTTTCATTAATTATTTTAACTATAATTTGGGACAAAAAATTTAGCCATTTTTTATCATACTTGTGGAACGGAAAGAGTAATCAAGACACATTTATCAATATTTGTATTTCTTAGATGTCATTTATAATAAATTCACTCTTGTTAAATATAAAAAATTTCAACAATGCAAATAAAATCATTTGAGAAAGAAAATATGCCTTACTCAGCTTTTAAAAAAAAATGATACAAATATTAATTTCACTTGGCACTCATAATAAATTCACAAAACATCATTATTATTAAAATGATTTGAGTTGCTTAAAAAGAAATTTCCCGTGAATTGGGTACAGTAGCAACACTATGAGGGGAAAAAAAGCAATGATTATTACCATATTTAAATTATTACCTATTACGCAAAAAAGTACTGCAATATACTAAAAAAGAAAATATGATGAGAATCAGAACCAGCTAAAGAGAATACATATATTTCTCTTACAAATTAAATATTAAATTCACTTAACCAAATTAGTTAAATTATATTTCTATTAATATAACTATATATATATATATATATATATATATGAGTAAAAGATACTACATGAGAGAAAAATATGAATCAAACAAAATAGAGAAAATAAAGAAGTCTAAGAAAAATACACACTTCAAAAATATTTTAGTAAAAAATTATCAATATTATGTTATAGATATAATATATATATATATATATATATATATATATATATGCATTCCTTACTTAGCTTATTGCATCTGATCAATAAATGCTCTAATTTTTTTAGAAGCAAATGTTATAAATATTTAAATCAAAGAAATATAAAAAAGAATAAAAAGAAAAAGAAAGGCAAAAAAAGTATGTACATTTATATAAACATAAAAATTCATGTTACTACAGTAAACCAAAAAAAAAATCATGTTACTACCGAAAATTCATTTTAATTGTTATATGCTACTAATAAAAGTATAAAACTGTAAAAATTTATGAGAAAATGGAGAATGCATCGATCAGTGTATCATCTACCATTCACCCGTTTATGGTCGTTGACTTTTAGATTAAAGTAATACAAATGAACTGTGGATGATGAACTGATGATGTAAAAAAATTTACACCATCAGTGCATACTCATTAATCTCAAAATTTATACATAAAAGACAAATAGACATGGATAAATGATCTAAACATTAATACCATGTTTTAAAACATACACGGGCCCTTTAAAATAACGTATATAAATGTAACCAATAATATTTAAAAAAAAAGTGTGTAACAGCCCAGCCGTACGGTATCGAGCACTGGGGCTCAGCGTACCGCCACGTGGATATTGTCCGCTTTGGGCATCTTTCACCCTCACGGTTTTGCTCTTGGTCTCACACAAACAGTGAGCCCAAAATCGCGTCCACCTGAGGTAAGGTATCCACACCCTATATAAGGCATGTTTCGTTCTCCTTACCAGTCGATGTGGGACTAAGGCTTCACCTTACATCCACCCAATGTAACAGCCCAGCCCCAGCCAGCCGTACGGTACTGAGCACTGGGGCCCTGCACGGTTTTGCTCTTGGTCTCACACAAACAGTGAGCCCCAAAATGCGTCCACGTGAGGTAAGGTAAGGTATCCACACCCCATACAAGGCATGTTTCGTTCTCCTTACCAGCTGTAACACCCCAAAAATTAATCCCCGATTATAGAATATAATTATATGTAATTACGTTAATTATTATAAAAATTATAATGTGATTATAATATAATTATGATGATTAGAATATAATTATGTTTTAAAATTAATTAAGAAATAATTAAAGGAAATTATTTTATTAAGGTAAATATTTCTTTTTGTGGAAATAAAAGAAGTATTTAATAAGTATTTGATAAGAGAAAAGAAAATACAATAAAATATAATATTTTGTGATTTTTGTGTCTCACTAACCGGTTAGTGACACGAGTAACCGGTTAGTGCTCTCAGACACCCAGAACTGAGATTGTTCTGGACACGAATTGGAAAGGGAAACACGTTTTTGGCTTAAAGATCAGCCACCTTAGCCTGAAAACACGTCTTGTCTCTGCCAGGAACGAGTGGTGGTGGGTGTTGGTGACTTAACCCATTCTAAAGCCACACAAATCATTCCTAACATCTCATAAAACAAGTTCAGACTTCATTTTTATGGTGTGGCTGTGTTTGAGTTCGTTTTCTTTCTTTGAAGCATTAACACACACAAACTTTATCTCAAAACGAAGCTCTCTGAACCCTCTTGAATTAGAAACAAGTCCCATTCGATTTTATACACTATAGAAGAAGTTATTAGCTCTGCAACTTGACTCTGTTGATGCTGGAAAACAGAGCATAAACCAGTCTCTAGAGCCAACTTTCTTGATTTCGTTTGGTAAGCTCAAGCTACCTTTGAGTCTCAAATTTGTTTCAATCTCAAGTTCATGTGTCCTAGTTTGAATTCCAATCTTTACTCACGAATTTATTTAGCTTTTTCTTCTTGAAAATCTCTGATCAATACCCCTTGTTGAAACTGAAAACAGAGTTGCAGCTGAGGTGGGTTTTGTCTCAAAATCGTGTTGAACCTTTTCCTTTGCTTTCCAATCAGTCTCAAAAGCTTCAATAGGTAAGGGAGAAGATATTCATTTGCTAGAATGATTATTAAATGACTTGGAATGTAAAAGAGCTTTACAAGCTCAAGGGCCATAGGTTTTGAATTGGGACTTTGGCATAGAGGACAAAATAGGATATAAAACGCATTCAAACATGTTATATTAACTGAACACGAGCTAAAGGAACTGTAAATTTTTCTTGAGAAGCTCTGAAATTGATTTTGACATATTAAGTGCCAAATATGTGATTATATGCATACTTGATGAATTATATATGAATCTCATGAAATTGATGTGTTTAATTAGTTTGAACATGTTTAAATATGCCCAAATATGTTCTGTGAATGATTGTTAAGGATTGAAAATGAAAGGTTTTTGAATTGGTGTTGAAAAGTGATGTTTCTGAACTGATGTTGCAGTGACTAACCGGTTACTGCAACTTCTAACTGGTTAGTTACTATAAAATTGGAAAAAGAGGGAAATTTGAATGTGACTAACCGGTTACACGACTTTCTAACCGGTTAGACACTGTTCAGAACCTGAAAAATGTATTTTTCTTTAATCCAATATTTCCCTAATACTTTTAATTAATTCTTTTAAAATAAAAACTTTATTTTTACTATTAAAAAGAATATTTTGATGTCACTTTCTTTTAACATCAATTCAATGCCAATTAAATAATTTGAATTCAATCCTAAAAACTTGGTTGTGATTGAAATCATGCATGGTGTTAAGGAGTTAAGATAAGATAATAGGAAAAGACACATTCGATTTAATTAAATCGGTATGAGAATACGCGGAGATTAGGTTTATGACGGTGATACGTCAAATAACCGTGGGAATAAATTATAGGTAAAATGGTCCTATGATGAGTGGGTTCTGCAGACTCGACTCGGGATAATTTTACAATGACTATAATTTTATTCTATCGATCTCTCGGAGTATTTCATGATTGCGGAGGACGGTCTTTAGTATAAATTACACAAGAGTGGTAATTGTATACTTGGTGGAAAGACGTTTACTCCCAATTGTTTTTCCTATTTAGTGTGAATCGTTGGTACGTTGTCGTCAAACGTACGTGGAGCGTTTGAGCGTTTTCGTTAAAACGTAAAATTTGATCGTTTGAACATTTTCGATAAAACGTAAATTTAATCGTTGAGGACGTTATCGATAAACGTAAAATTGCCAAGTGCATGATATTTGTAAAATATCACAGAGGAGATTGCATCGAATAATTGCATCGCATTGCATTGCACATGCATTAGAAACATACATTATTGCTTGATATTTATTATTTAGTAATTATTAATTGATTATTTGAGATTGCTTATTTGCCTATGTGATTTTAATTGCTACTTGACTAATTGTGTTTATTTATTCATAGTTCATTTAATTATTCATTTGTACGTGAATGACATTGTCTTACTCCTTTTGCCCTATTTGTTTATTAGGTGATGTCTCGATTTCTGGCGTGCCTGGAGATGCGTCCCGTGAGAGGGACATGGGAGTATGAGGAGCGTAGGGCCATGTGAGGTTATATGCTAGGTATTTATCATTAGTATGTAGACTGACTTTTTAGTATATTTTGAGTTTAGTGGACTGCTCTGAGTTATACCTTATTATATATATGTATATGTGCACTGACTGGGATTAGTTAACTCAGAGTTATGATGCATTATCTTTTGACTGAAACAATGTAAAGTGATGTAAATTAAATCAACTTCTTATGTGAAATATAATGACGGAGTTTTATAGAAGTTTTCGTTTTAAATTATTTCTTAGTTTTATGTACAATCATCAAAACATCAATATCATTTCCTTAAAATACATTAATAATATGCATTTATCATAACATAATTCCGTAACGACTCTGGCCGTTACACCAACCGATGTGGGACTAAGGCTTCACCATACATCCACCCAATGTAACAGCCCAGCCCCAGCCAGCCGTACGGTACTGAGCACTGGGGCCCAGCGCACCGCCACGTGGATATTGTCCACCTTGGGCATCCTTCACCCTCACGGTTTTGCTCTTGGTCTCACACTAACAGTGAGCCCCAAAACGCGTCCACGTGAGGTAAGGTATCCACACCCTATATAAGGCATGCTTCGTTCTCCTTACCAGCCGATGTGGGATTAAGGCTTCACCTTACATCCACCCCCCCTTGGAGGCCCAACGTTCCCGTTGGCACACCGACCCGGCCCTGACTCTGATACCAAATGTAACAGCTCAGCCCCAGCCAGTCGTACGGTACTGAGCACTGGGTAATGAAAATTCTTAAAGATTGTATATTATATTAAAAATCTTAAAAATAATTAATGAAAAATCTTAAAGATTATAAAAATAATATAGAAATTTGTGTGATAGAAATTTATAATTAATGAATAAATCATGGATTATATTTTATTTTGAAAATAGAATCATTCATTATATCAAAAAAATATTCTCTTATTTTTGTTGACTACTTTAATTTTTATCAAGATAATGGGACGGATGGAGTATCTAATAGAAAATTAATACGACTATATGATCCTCTCTACTAAAAAAAATATATTTCAACTTTGTCATTCTTCTTATTGTATTATATATTATTATGCATAGCTCACAATTTTGCTGCATTGGATTTTTTTCATTTTTTCTTTATTAAAAATTAGAATGATTCTTTTGTCATGTATCCATTACCAATGATATCTTGCAAAAAGAATCGGTTGGTATTGTAATTCCTACTCCCATTCATCGAAAAAAATGATTTCTCTTTTAGGTACCAAATTCAATTGATATTTTAGTAATTTCTGCTAAAAATTATGAGATAATATTTTAAAGGAAGTGACAATACTAATAAAATTTATAGAAAAATGTAGCAAAAAAAGACACTATTCAATAAAAATGTGCATTGTTCAAATTATTATATTTACCTATAGTAATTTGGTATAATGAATTCTTTGAAATTAATTATATCCATAAGGTGGAATAATCACTATGATAAAAAAATTTCTTTAAACAAAATGAGTTATAAAAGGAAAACGGTAGGAGTGAAAGTGTCAATTTTTAAACGGGTCCTTAAGTTGCTAATTAGCCCCATGTAATTAAAAAAAAGTTTTAAATAGGTCCCTACAAATAAAGTATTATTAATGAGGATCAGTTTTAAAATATATCATCTCATATTTGAAATTTATAAATTTAAGTTTTTAAATTTTAAGAAATTAAAGGTTTATAAAAGTTTTTAAGGAAATAAAATACCTAAGGTGGGAGATGCACTTCGATAGAAAAGACACCATAACCTAGACAAGTACAGAAGGTCAACAAGCCACTATCAAGCTAAGTACACATAATTCTTATCATATTTTAACTTGATATGTTACTTGCATAATTATTATTTCAATATTTGCCAACATATTATGAAACTAATCATAAAAAATGTTATCGAGGATAAACATTATTTAGTATGTCACCATGCATATATGCTTAGAATAAAAAAGAAAAGTAATTATGACAATACGAGTCAAGACTTAGGCATGATGGTTTGCCTCCCCTAAGTACGCCCAACAGAACGCATAAAAAGAAACTATTATTGACACTAGGTAGCTTGATGTTTGATGGTCTTAACCTCCCTCAAGCAAATCCAACTAAAAAAATCATAAGCGAGTGCGATGGTATGAACCTCCCATAAGAAAATGTGATAAGAAATAGAAGGCACAAAATAATAATTTAGCGCTTAAACGTGTTGGTTTGTACCTCCCTCAAGCATAACTTGTAATTGAAATGTATATATATATATATATATATATACACAATGCACTAACATAAATTATGTACGAGAATAATGTGAGAAAAGCTGAAAACATGAGAAAGGCGAAAAAAAAAATCAAAGCACGAGCGAAGAAGGGGAGATAAACGAAAATTTGAGATACAACAAGAAAGCGAATCAAGAACAATAACAGAGTTGAAAGTGAGCTTATTCAATTCGCACTTGTGGTCTTATCCCACAATAAAGCTAAGTACTCATAACCTTTATTTCTCAATTTGATATGTTTTGCATGCCTACTGGCACGTCTGAAATTGACTATAATGAGTTTTTTGTAAGATTTTATATCTTAGTATGTCTCATGTGATGTGCATGTGACATGTATTGAATTGTGTTTAGTAAATAATTAATTAAATCTTAATGGGCTAAATCATATTTAGATAATAAGGGGATTGTTTCTAAAGGCCCATTAGCTTGATGGAAGCCAATGGATAAGAGATAAGGGTTTTACCTATTTATGAGAAACAGGTCATGTTCCTGGCTATAACGTATTCTCTCTTCTACCATCACATAACGATACAGAAAGAATAGTAGAGAAGGCAAAGGAATAGAAACCTTGTTTCCTGGCTTTTGGTCAAAGGACGTTGGAGATCTCTCTCAAGTATAGCAATGGATAGAGGTTAGTAATTATATTCTCTTATCATCTCTATAACACGTGAAAATCATGTAATTTCAAGATCCCTATTGTTGTAGTTGTAATGAATAAATTAAAACTACAACTAACATGTGGTATCAGAGCATTAGGTTAAGAAATTCATGATTTTCCAATTAAAATTTATGATTGGGTATGAACCCTAATTATTGTATTTAGGGATATTATAATTTCCGCGAAAGTCTTTCATACCCGTTGAATTTCCACTTGATTAATAACTTTTGAAAATCAATAAGAATTTGATTTCAGTAAAAGTAATAACGTGATCAGATATATTGGCCGTGAATTGTCTATAGGACACTAACGTGGTTTTCATTGAAACCATAATTGTTTCGATCAATATGGCCACTGTTTCGATTATAAATAAGGATTTGAAATCTTATGGCCACTGTTCACGACTTTTATAGTATACTGATCACGACTTCACGTTTTTTTTTTTTTTTAATAGAATACTGAATAAAATTTATCGGTTTATTTTATTCACGGTTTAAATTAATAGAATTAATATTTTCTATTAATAAATTAATAGAGATTGATTTAAATTAATTTATAATAGGTTAGTTAATCACCAAAGTGGTCGAACCTGGAAAATTAAATTAATTCTAAATCATATAATAGTTAATTTCAATTACTCATAGATGATGCTATAAATGTATGACATGATGATTTGTCATTCTATGAGTCATTGAGTTTATTGTTATAAGGCATTTATGGATCACCCAAAGGTAGATTAGTTGTTCTTATGATTAATAAACATGATTGAAGGTAATGCATGTGCATCACTGTTATATTTATTTCCAAAGATAATAAATATTTAATTCTTGCATGTTGCATTACCCATTATTGATTATTGTATTAGCATCATTATGTTTAACGTTGTATATTAATGTATACCCAAAGGAAAAACATTAGTATATATTAAATAATGGAATATATTATATGTATAGCATGTAACTTACGTATCAAAACACTAATAAAAATTTTGTTATGCAGTACCTGTTCCAAATTTTATGCAAACTAATGTTACGTCTGTACCAGTTTTTAATGGGCTTAACTTCTCTGAATGGAGTGATCAAATTCAATTCCATTTAGGTTTCATGGATCTTGATTTGGCAATCCAAGCAGAGGAGCCCGCTGCTATTACTGATGCTAGCAGCGAGGAAGAGATAGCCTACCAAAAGGCATGGGAAAGATCTAACAGGCTCAGCCTGATATTTATGAAAATGACTGTTGCAGACAATATTAAGACATCTCTCCCCAAAACTGAAAGTGCTAAAGAATTTATGGGTTTTGTGGGAGAGCGCTCCCAAACTGCTGATAAGTCTCTTGCTGGGACATTAATGAGTACGTTGACCACCATGAAGTTTGATGGTTCACGTACTATGCATGAACATGTCAGTGACATGATAAATATTGCAGCAAGACTTAAGATCTTGGGAATGGCTGTGAACGAGAACTTCCTTGTGCAATTTGTGCTTAACTCATTACCGTCTGAGTATGGCCCATTCCAAATGAATTACAACACCATGAAAGACAAATGGAATGTGCATGAATTGCACAGTACGTTGGTTCAAGAGGAAACGAGACTTAAGAACCTTGGAAGTCACTCTGTTCATTATGTAAGCAACCAAGGACATCAAGGAGCTGGAAAGAATTATGTGAAGAAACATGATAAAGGCAAGGGCCCACTGAAGGTTAATGAGGCATCTGCAAAAATCCAGAAGAAGGGACCTCGTGATGATAAATGTCGTTTCTGTGGAAAATCTGGACATTTCCAGAAGAACTGCCCAAAACGAAAGAATTGGTTCGAGAAAAAGGGTAAGCTAAATGCTTATGTATGTTATGAATCGAATTTAACTGAAGTTCCACGTAATACTTGGTGGATTGATTCTGGATGTACGACTCATGTTTCTAACACGATGCAGGGATTCCATTCAATCCAAACCATAAACCCAAATGAGAAGTTCGTGTTCATGGGGAATAGAGTGAAGGCACCAGTGGAAGCAGTCGGGACTTATCGTTTAATCCTTGACACTGGGCATCACCTAGATTTATTTGAGACTCTTTACGTACCTAGTTTATCTAGAAATTTGATTTCATTATCTAGACTTGATGCTACTGGTTATTCTTTTAATTTTGGTTCTGGATGTTTCAGTTTATTTAAGCATAATCATCTCATTGGTACTGGTTTTTTATGTGATGGTTTATATAAATTGAAATTGGATAATTTATATGCTGAAAGTGTTTTAACCCTGCATCACACTATTGGTACTAAACGTAGTTTAGTAGATGAACGTTCTGCTAACTTGTGGCATAAGCGTTTGGGTCACATCTCCAAGGTAAGAATGGAAAGGCTTGTAAAGAATGAAGTCCTTCCAGACTTGGATTTTACTGACCTAAGAATTTGTGTGGATTGTATAAAAGGAAAATTAACAAAACACAGAAAGAAAGGAGCCACAAGAAGCAACCAGCTTCTTGAAATTGTGCACACCGATATTTGTGGACCTTTTGATGTTAATTCTTTCGGAAAAGAAAAATATTTTATCACCTTTATTGACGATTTTTCACGTTATGGTTATATTTACTTGTTATATGAAAAATCTCAAGCAGTAAATGCATTAGAAATTTATTTAAATGAAGTGGAAAGACAACTAGATAGAAAAGTGAAAATTGTTAGGTCTGATAGAGGTGGTGAGTATTACGGAAGATATGATGAAACTGGGCAACACCCAGGTCCTTTTGCTAAACTTCTAGAGAAACGTGGTATTTGTGCGCAATACACAATGCCAGGTACACCAGAACAGAATGGTGTATCAGAAAGGCGTAATAGAACATTATTGGATATGGTTAGGAGTATGATAAGTCATTCGTCTTTACCTATATTTTTGTGGATGTATGCCTTGAAAACTGCAATGTATTTGTTGAATAGGGTTCCTAGTAAGGCAGTTCCAAAGACACCTTTTGAACTGTGGACTGGTAGAAAACCTAGCTTAAGGCACCTGCATGTTTGGGGTTGCCCGGCAGAAGTAAGGGTTTATAATCCACAAGAAAAGAAATTGGATGCAAGAACAATTAGTGGTTATTTTATTGGTTATCCAGAAAAGTCAAAAGGGTATAGATTTTATTGTCCTAACCATAGTTTGAGAATTGTTGAAACTGGAAATGCTAGGTTCATTGAAAATGATGAAATTAGTGGGAGTACGCTTCCACAAGATGGAAGTGTGTCTTGTCCACAAAATGTGGAAATTAAGGAAGTTAGAGTACAAGTTCCTGTAGCTCGTCCCTCTAGCTCAATTATAAATGTTCCTCTAATTGTTGCACCGGATAATAATTTGGAGGAGCAACAAATAAATGAACCTGCCATTCATAATGAACCTATCGTAGAGGAGCCACAAGAAATAGTATTAAGGAGATCTCAAAGAGCAAGAAAGTCTGCTATTTCGAATGATTTTGTGGTTTATCTACAAGAGTTAGAATCTGACTTGAGCATTGAAAATAATGACCCAGTTTCGTTTTCACAAGCCGTTAGTTGTAATAATTCTGATAAGTGGTTAGATGCCATGAAAGAAGAGTTGAAATCCATGGAACATAATGTCGTATGGGTCCTTGTAGAACTGCCTGAAGGTTGCAAGAGAGTTGGGTGCAAGTGGGTCTATAAGACCAAACGTGACTCTCATGGCAACCTTGAACGTTACAAGGCCAGACTTGTTGCAAAGGGTTACACTCAGAAAAATGGCATTGACTATAACGAGACCTTTTCACCAGTCTCACGAAAGGATTCATTCAGAATTATCATGGCACTGGTAGCCCATTATGACTTGGAGTTACACCAGATGGATGTGAAAACAGCCTTTCTTAATGGAGATTTAGAAGAAAATGTTTACATGGACCAACCAGAAGGATTCTTGGTGGAAGGAAAGGAACACATGGTGTGCAAATTAAAGAAATCAATATATGGACTTAAACAAGCATCCCGCCAATGGTATTTAAAGTTCAATAATACCGTTGTTTCTTTTGGTTTTAAGGAAAACACCGTTGACCGGTGTATATACCTGAAGGTTAGTGGGAGCAAGCTTATTTTTTTGGTTTTATATGTTGATGATATCTTGCTTGCAACTAATGATCTTGGTCTTTTACACGAGACTAAGGAATTTCTTTCTAGTAATTTTGAAATGAAAGATATGAGTGAGGCATCCTATGTGATAGGAATAGAAATATTCCGGAACAGGTCACAAGGATTGTTAGGACTGTCTCAGAAAGCATATATTAATAAAGTACTAGGAAGATTTCACATGGAAAAATGTTCAGCATCACCCGTTCCAATTCAGAAAGGAGATAAGTTTAGTCTCATGCAATGTCCTAAAAGTGATTTGGAACGGAAACAGATGGAAGCAATTCCGTATGCATCTGTAGTTGGGAGTATTATGTATGCTCAGACTTGTACTCGACCAGACATAAGCTTTGCAGCTGGAATGCTAGGGAGATACCAAAGTAATCCCGGATTAGATCATTGGAAAGCTGCAAAGAAGGTTCTGAGATATCTGCAGGGAACAAAAGAACACATGCTTACGTATAGAAGATCTGATCACCTTGAGGTGATTGGGTATTCAGATTCAGACTTTGCTGGATGTGTGGATACAAGGAAATCCACTCACGGCTATGTATTTCTTTTAGCCGGAGGAGCAATCTCATGGAAGAGTGCGAAAGAATCAGTTGTTGCCACGTCTACCATGGAAGCTGAATTTGTAGCTTGTTTTGAGGCTACAGTGCACGCTAATTGGCTGCGGAATTTTACTTCGGGGCTTAGAATAGTCGACAGCATTGCTAGGCCGCTGAAAATTTATTGTGATAATTCTGCAGCAGTCTTCTTTTCTAAGAACGACAAGTACTCCAAAGGTGCTAAGCATATGGAAGTGAAGTACTTTGGCGTGAAAGAAGATGTTCAGAAACAAAGAGTGTCAATAGAACATATTAGCACAAATCTTATGGTAGCTGACCCATTAACAAAAGGGTTACCGCCTAAGGCATTTAGTGAACATGTTGAAAGTATGGGCATTATTGTTATTAAGGATTATTGAATTTGATGTTAACATCCTTTATTATTATCATGTAATTGACACTCTGAGCTCATTTTATGATATATGTTTCTGATTACCTGTTTTCTAGAACAGCATGCATTATTGTGTTAGAGTAATGTAAACAGGTATTGTCTTGAACAAAGACATTATGGACCAATTATATATTTCCCAATTATAGATCAGGTTATGGAAAAGACTACTTTGTGGTACATGGAAGGAACTATGTCGAATAAATGACATACAACCGCTATGACCCGAATTAGTTCCTATCTTTAACTATGATTAATCGAGTATCTAATTATAGAATGATTTAGTTATATAAATGCGCATTAATTGTTTGTTTAATTATTTTGTTTATTAAACCATAATGTTGAATTATGTCACATGAGCCAAGTGGGAGAATGTAAGATTTTATATCTTAGTATGTCTCATGTGATGTGCATGTGACATGTATTGAATTGTGTTTAGTAAATAATTAATTAAATCTTAATGGGCTAAATCATATTTAGATAATAAGGGGATTGTTTCTAAAGGCCCATTAGCTTGATGGAAGCCAATGGATAAGAGATAAGGGTTTTACCTATTTATGAGAAACAGGTCATGTTCCTGGCTATAACGTATTCTCTCTTCTACCATCACATAACGATACAGAAAGAATAGTAGAGAAGGCAAAGGAATAGAAACCTTGTTTCCTGGCTTTTGGTCAAAGGACGTTGGAGATCTCTCTCAAGTATAGCAATGGATAGAGGTTAGTAATTATATTCTCTTATCATCTCTATAACACGTGAAAATCATGTAATTTCAAGATCCCTATTGTTGTAGTTGTAATGAATAAATTAAAACTACAACTAACATTTTTGACATATAAAACTTAAATGAGAGCATCTACATATATACGGGAGAAGAAAGAATAATAAGCATGCTATTTCAGTGAATCATTGATGACATAATGTTAATCAAGAGGAAAAGAATTTTCGTATGAGAGACTTTACTATTCATTTTATGATGTATGCCACTCTCTTGAAAAATTGTCTTCATGATTAAGACTGTGACACCCTTTTCCCGAACCAAGTAAATATTACAATAAATATGTATTACTTGGTAAATATATGGACTTGTTATTGAATAGAAAATGTGAAAGTGAAATTTCTCTTTTAAAAACGGGTGCACAAATCAACACTTGGAATTCTTGGAGAATAAACTCTAAGGCATTTCGAAACAGTTGAACCGAATTCGGCGATTTCTAAAACCTTTTCAAAAGTTGGGTAACATTCGTCTTTTGAAATCGTGTTTATATCATAGAAAATAACTAAAGCTACCCTTGCTTTATTTGATAAAACTGATACCATCGAATAGTTTTCACAGCCGAACTCTCAAATAGATTAAATCAGAGTAAGCGGAAATTATAGAACTATGCAACTAATAGTAATATAACCATAGGTATATACATATATATGAAAAGAGTTATAAGTACATAGTCCCAACATCAAGTCTCCAAGATCCAAAATACAAGTCCACAAACAGATCTACATAGCAGTGCAACCAAAACACTAGAGTACTCCAAAAGTATATCTACAACATATATCCATAACCAAAATATAACTCTAAGGGTGGTCACGTAGATCTGGCAGCATCAGATGTAGTAGTAGTGATAGCAGTAGTCTCCAATAAGCAAAAGTAGTAAGGTACTAGCATCTTCATCAACACAGCAGCAGCAAGATCTCCTCCATAGCATCCACACATCGGAGCCTTTGATTCTCATCACATACCCTATGCACATATCTAGGGATCATCGTCCCTCCAATCACTCCCAGTAGAATGCACGACAGGCTCGCTCTCACTCTCGTCCTCCACCGGATCCTCCTCGATCTCATCCAAGGGAGAGTGTACCCTACCACGGGGTACCGGGTCAAGTGATGGTGAAACCCTGACTGAGCTCCTCGGATCAGAAGGGGGAGTCTCCTCGCGTACGACTCTCGAGGTAAAAGGGTGATAGCGGGTAGGTCGAAAATGAAAGCTGTGATAAGAGCGAGCTGGTCGCATGGGAGGTGGTCCATGGTAAGTATAAAACGGGGGTACGTTCATAGTGTATATGATGGGAATCCTAAACCTACGAGGACGGAATCGCATCAGCGGGTTCGGGTGGTAGAAGGTAATCTTTACCTCTCCCTCGAACACCGCACGATGGTCCTCATAGATCCATATGCCACTAGGAAGTGGCCGAATCTCGATGCAAGCAATGTAACGAGACATCACCTACAAGGGCATAGGGGTAAGCAATTCTATACACATAATCAACAGAGAATAAATTGTGCAATGTGAATATGTAAATATGCAATCATAAATAACAATCACATTTAGCACTTAACAAGTATTGAATGCAAGTAGGATGCTCACACTTTTTTCATTTATCACAATTAATGCAAATGACTGGCATGATGCATGAATTTAGCTCTCAAGCCTATCTCCATCATTCTATGTCACTCTCTGACGTCCATCCCTGACAACCCAGCACTCAACAGTGCGTTGTATTCCTAGGTATACAACAATTCGTACATTCACCTAGAATGTACACGACAAGCTTGGAATCCATGCCACCCGAGCATATCCCGTCATCCAAACGGACCGTCATCCAAACGGTATAACCATATCGGCATCCACTCAGCCGACCACGTCAACGACGTGTCATCAAGCAAGCGTATTGGCACTCCCAGAGGCCCTCCACATGTTTACCAAAAACATGATATACGTCCTACCATCCAAACTCCAGAATGAATGCATTACTTTACTTAAAAGTAATTGATTGATGTTTTATCCTTTTATTAATACATTACGTGCCTCCCGAGCAACGTATCATTATTCGAATGAAAACATCATAACGTCAATCAATTTCCTTTAAGTCTAGGATCACTTGGTTTATTGTCCTTTAAGTGTTACAAAATGGTTTAGAATTGGAAATGGTATTTTTAAGTTTCTGACTAAAAATACTCGAGTGTTTTCCATAATACTCGAGTAATTCATCAGTTTCCAGATTTCACTCGAGTAGTTCATAATTATACTCGAGTCGTTCATGTCCTTTTTGAGATTTAAGTTTTCAGATCTTCATAAATATACTCGAGTAATTCATGAGATACTCGAGTAGTTCTTTACCCAGAATACTCGAGTATTTCATGTATTACTCGAGTTGTTCATCAATTTTTACTCTTGTTTCATCTGAAATACTCGAGTGCCAAGCCTGGCTCTCAAGTTGGTGCGCCAATTTTCACACTGGTGCGCCACGAAATACTTGAGTGTTAAGCCATATGCTCGAGTATTTGCAGACAGAACAGACTGAAAGCTTGGTTTTTATATACCATTTCAATTTCTAAACATTTTTAACCTAAACCAATGATCAAAACAGTTCATATACCATATATTGAACATGTTACAACACTTAATACATATCAAATAACAAATTTGACAGGGGATTCATCAATCATGCATAAAATACACATTTTCACAACTCAACACCTCAAATTGCATAATAAGCACAATTCTCATGAAATAAAGTTCATTTAAGCTTGTATGCATGATTTAGAACTTGCTCAACACAGTTTTAGAGCAAAGCTTGGTCTCCAAACCAAAGATCCTATTCAATCTAAGCCCTTAGAGCCTCTTGGTGGCTCTCTAACACAATTAATGGAATTTACTCTCTATCTAGAGAATATAATTACTTCCCCTTACCTCTCAGACGTGAATCAAACAGAGAATTCCAAAGAAAAGCTCCACAGCACCAAAAATCACTTTAAGCACCAACATGCAGAGCAGTTTGAGTGCATCACCAAAATGGAATTAGTTCACACATGAAACAGAGATAAGAATTGGGGAAATTAGATTTTCTAAGCTCTATGCAACATATACTAACTATAGAAATCGAATTTGGGACTCAAGAATTCGTGAGCTTACCAGAAATCGAAATCAAAGTGAGCTCTCAGAACCACTTTGACAGATAACAATCCCAACTTCCAAGCTCCAATTCTTCCACCACACTCACTCAATCCTCACGATTTTAGTGTCTATACAAAGCTCGTGATGTGAGCTTTGTATTGGTGCATAATTTATCACTGAGATCAGCACACAGAGGGAGAATCGAATGAAACGATTCAAGAACCCTAACACACTAACTCTTCTTCAATTTGACCAAATGGCTCTCAATCTGAGTCCAATTGGTTTATATAGACAAGGAACATGTCCATGCACGTCGACACGCATACAGGGACGTGTTGGGGAGGGTGTTTTCATGTCAAGCGGCGGTAACTCGGTGGTGACTCATCAAAACGCACTAACGTTGAGCAACTCTGTCCAGAATACTCGAGTATTTCACCCAATTTTTGAAAATTAATTATTTTATTTACTTTCCCTCCAAAATCTTTCCTATAATTACCTCTAGGTCCCAACCCAAGGACTAATATGCAAAAATATTTATTTATACGCAAATATAGTTACCAAAATAAATTCTAACAATATAAACAAAGGTCTTAGTTAAAGATTCAAAATAGAAATAATAATTATAATAAACTTTATAATTAATATTCTATTAATCCAAGATTAAAATTTTCGGGGTGTTACAAAGACCGTCTTTCTTGTTATTAAAGCTAAGTATGATTTATTTCTTGTTATATATTGATTTATGATAAGGTGACCCGTGAAAGATGGGAACAATGCATGTAGAAAATAATAAGAATATGAGGGAATACTACTATTAGTGAAATTTGATTAATGAAAATGATAATTTCTTGAATGATTGATGATCATTGATCAGCATAGCATTTTGTTCAATACAATGTGATTTGCAGTAAACATTGAAAACTAAGGTGTAGAGTTATGATGTTTTGATGCTAACAAACTAAAGCCAAGCAACAACATACAACAATAAGGAAAACACCACTCATGGAGATTAGATTTAGATTAAGTTTTATTTTATTCTTAATCAAATGTAATATTTTAATTTTCCATTTCATGAGAGTGGGTGGTAGTTTAGGAATCTCAATATAGGTTTTAATATTGTTTGATTAATAGTGAAGAAAGATTAATCTTGATAAAAATAACTCTAATTAAAGTCTTGATCAAAGTATTTTTGAAAAGCTTATTTTTAATCACTTTTTACAGTGGTTAATCGATTAGCATGATAGGCTTAATCGATTAACACGTTAAATCTGTACAACACTGATTGTGTTAATAAAGGTTAATCGATTAGTGAGTTATACGTTAATCGATTAGCACGAGTTAACACAGGTTAATCGATTAGTGGTTGTGCATTAATCGATTAATTACTGTTGTAACAGAAAAATAATATTTTGTTTAAAAGCTCTTAATTTCTACTTTGACAAGGTTACACACACTTTCAAAATTTTCTATAGAGAATCACACTTTCATAATCTTTCAAGAGCTATTACTATTTTCCAATTGTTCTATCAAGATTCAATATTCTTTCAATCTTCTTCACTTACAATCACTCAATATTCTAAGTTTCATTGAGATTCAAGTTTTCTAGTTTTAGTACTTTGTGTTGAAGCAATTCACAACAAGAGGTTGTATCAATCAAGCTTTCAACAACAAGTGAAGATTCTATCAATTGGAAGTCTTTGAAGTATCTCAAAGCAAGTTGAAAAGAATTAGTTGGAGAGCATCCTTCAACAAATTCAAGAGGACAAGATACAGATTCAATTGGGTAGATTTTCAAAGAGTTTGGTACTCTCTTTGAAGGGGTTAAGATAAGAGAGCTAGAGTGAGCTGCATCTTAACATTGTAATCTAACAATTGAAGTATCTAGTAGAAACTCTCTATCTTTGGATAGAGGGGACTGGATGTAGCTCTCAAGTGGTAGAGAGTGAACCAGGATAAAATCTTGTCTTTCTTGCTTTTATTTCTTCTAGCTTTCTTTAACCAAGAACAATCAATTGATTAGGTTAATTTTGGGGTTTTTCATTTCCTAGTTAATTAACCTAAATTGGCTTGGTAAATTTACTTAGTATTGTTCATTCAATCATTCATCATTTGTTGGTGCATCACTGTATTGAAATCTCCATTGAATTCTGATTAAAACTGATTTTTTACCGTATTAATCGATTAAGTGTATAATTAATCGATTAGTTCATAAGTATCATTCGGTCTTAATCGAGTAACATCTTAGTTAATCGATTTGTACAAAAGTAAGCTTCGGTATTAATCGATTAATAGAGAAGTTAATCTATTAAACAGTATATTTTTTGTTAGAAAAATTGTTTTCTCAAATCCATTCTCTTTAGCAATCGAAAAATTTGTATTGAGGCTTCAAAATACTATTCTCCCCCCCTCTAGTCTATTTTGAGCCGCTTGTTGATTTCCAACATAAGGGACTTGGTGCACGATGCTTTTACCTCTCTCGAGTACGCTTGCTCATACATAAAGGAAAGCATAATTGAGTGTGTTTGTATGAACCTCCCCAAAGAAAACATAATAAAAAGTGGAATGAACTTAATTAATATATGTCAAGCCTTGAGTGTGCCGATCTATACCTCCCTCAAGCATAATGTTGCGATTTTTATAAGTTTTAAAAATTAATGCTTGCAAGTGTACGAATCGTACTAAAGTAGAATCGAGCAAGAACAAGGTTGATTCCACAAAGACTTGTTGTAAAATCTAGATATTGTTAAATAAATTATAATCTAGTTGTAAGATTAACAAATAAAAGAATGTTGTAAAAATAGAAGAAAGCAAATAGTTAAATTAAAAGAAAACTAATTAATTTAAATTGAGTTGATTGGGATGAGAGGTGATTAAGGGTCAGAATCCACCAAGATAGATTTTAAACATTATCTATGTTAATTATTTTACCCAATTAATTATAGATGAACTCCTAGCGGCTAAGCACGTACTCACGAAAATATAGCAATGAAGCACTTAAACAAAATATTTATAATGTATGATTTATCTAACCAGTTAATAACAACTATTAAATCATCAACTGTATCCCTAACATGAAATCACAATTGATATCTAATAATTACCACCAACACTTAGATGACATAAATAAATTCAAAGCATGATTGAACTCATCTAATATTTAATTATATAAACTGAGAGGGTAAATAAAATCAATAGTCATTAAAATCCATAAAACAGGTAAAATAAATTAACAAAGCATTGCTAAAAATATCAAAGTTTCATCATTCTCTTACTACTAATCCCTCCGGCTCGAATTATAAACAACAAAAAACATACTACTCTTGGTTTAAAATATAAGCAAAACTAACCAACTTTATTAAATTTTGTTTCATTCTCAATGCCACTTTCCTAAAACATCTCTAGAAAATTGTAATCTTAATTAATTTTTGTTTCATTCCCAATACTAATTTCCAAAAATACCTATATTTTTTTATAAATTTGAGAAAATTAAATACAATCAACTAATTTTCTTAATAAGCGTAAAAGTTGTTAGAATTGCTTATAATTCGAGTCGGAGGGAGTATGAGTTTAAATTCATTGGTTTTTGCTAATTTACTATGCATAATGCATGATGTCTCAAAATTGGCAATGCTGATGTCACCTCTTTCAAGAGAGAACAGAAAAGGTCACTCCAACAATGACGGGAAATCAAAAGGTGGATGCAGAGTTGTGAAATGTAAATAAATTTGTTGGTTGAAGCACCCTTGCTTTTTTCGAAGGAAGGGACTAATGCCGCTTTCTTGTTAATTCCCTTTGAAAGGTCTAGAAACAGAGATTGTCTTATAATTACTAGCGTGTCGACAGGCACTCCCGTGCTTGTTGTCCCGCATTCTCATTGTCGTGTTTTTGTCGTTAAGAGTTTTTTGTTATAAAATAGTATATTTATAAATTAATATTCTTATCGTCATTTTATATGTTAAAGATAAAAATATTTGTGTAAATTGAATTTTTTTGTGCATGGTTAATGTCACATTATTCAATTATAAAGCAATCGTGCAAAATAACACATAATTATCACCAATCATAGATGTAGTGAACACTCATTTAAATTTACAACCTTTACACCAAAAGTCACAAAAAGAAAGTGAGAAACTAAGAACAAAGCCACAAAATAAAAACGTGATAGGTGTATAAAAAAAATCCAACAACCCAGAATGTATAATTAAATTTAAACAAAAATACCCAGAACCTGGATTTGAATAATGAGGTCAAATACGTTTGATAATTTGAAAGAAAATGAAGAACTTGAATAGCGGAATTTATGAGCAACTAAGATTTCCTCTATTCAACTCACATAATAGTGAAAAGAAAAAAAAGGAGGAAACTTTATTTGCAATTGGAAAGTAGTGAGAGGTGAGAGACTGTGTGCGGCTGAGTTGAACAAAAAAAATTGACTACCTCTCCAATTTATAGAACACTCACCCTTTCATCTTTTTTATTCTATTCATCATCATCATCATCAATCTTCCATTCCCCTCAACCCCCCTTTGCAACATATCTATCTCTAATTGAAATCTCACTTACTCTTTTGGATCTCTCTTAATTTTGGATGTCTACTCTCTGCAACCAAAACAACAACAACAACAACATATTAAATCATAGAGAGTAAAAAACACAAAAGAAAGAGACACTTTAAAAAAAAAATATATTTTTCCTCATTTCCCTTTCATTGCCAATGTTAATAGCAAACGTAAAATTATTAATCTCTTTATATAAATTTCCTATTGATCATTCATTAAAAAAATATAATAGGATTGATTGTGTGCAATGAAACTATGATGCTAGAACTTAGACTAACATAAGATGTTAATTAATTTTCATTTCAAAGCTCAAGCAAAAAATATGAATTCTGACTTATGGGTAGGCATTGAGATAATTTATTTCACCGTTCCAACTAAGACAAAAGTATGTTCAAGTGTATTGCAACCAAACCATAGTTCATACTCATAGCATATCTCATGCATAAATATTCTGACTTTTTATCAAGGCATGTGAAACGCAAATTCATACTTCAAGCAACAATTACATGACAACAAAAATTCCAATGTCTAAAGTTTAAATTGGAATATGTACCTCTAGGAGTGGATTTGGAGTAAAGTCAGGTGGCAAAACTTCCTCATTCCCTTGTGGTGCAAGATCAAGCATTCTTATGAAGTTAGCTGCTGCCTCTTCATTTGGCTGAAATGAAGGCAGGAAATTAGTGGAAGAGGGAACTGAAACTCCCGCACATCCTTGGCATAAGGAAGTACATTGAAGTAAAATGAATCCGGTTGCACAGCATAATAAAAGAACAGAGAAATTAATTAAAAAAAATTAAGAGCCAGAAATGAGTATGGAATCCAGTAAAAATAACCAATTAGAAGCCAAGACAAAAATAACCTAGAATATTCTCTCTCATATACATTGGGAGTCAAGACCTCAATTACAACATTTCTTTGTCCTTGTCTCCGAACACAATATAATATTGCCACCTTTTTCTTCTCCTTCATAGCCCTTGCCAGTGTAGAAACTGCAAGCATGCATGGCTTTTGTATTTCTTGGTTCAGCTACGAAAATATTGACATCTTTCATGTATTGGTGTCTTTAGTGGACATTGTTGGACAAAAAGAAAAGAGAAATGAAGAATCATATAAAGTAAAAAACGCAAAAGAAAGAGACACTTTAAAAAAAAGTCTATTTTTCCTTCTTTCCCTTTCATTGCCACTATTAAATAGCAAACGTAAAATTATTAATCTCTTTATATAAATTTGCTATCAATCTTTCATTTAAAAAAAAATCTCTTAGTCTAAATATGTATATAGTGGTCATTTTCCTTAGTCTAAATATGTCCTTTTTTTTTTTTTGCATTCCATCTATGTCTTCCTCCATTTTGTGAAATAAAGTACAGTAAGATAGAAACTTAGAAAGAAGGAAATGATAGTTTTTAATAAATTTTGATATGAGAAATATAGAATATCAATAGCAATCAAGGAAAGAGAAGTTTGACCCCAAAGCTAAGAATTACAGATGGATTTGATCATGTGAGGAGTGCTTAGTTTCTATGAGTTGGAATGCACTTGTGCTTTCTAACTGCTGTGCTTTTCAAAACCTGAACCATATCTTGAGTCCTTGACATACATAAAAAAAATCAAATGCATGATGCATTTATACTCACTTATCTATCAAAGCTGTAAAATTTTAGTAAAACATTGATCGATAATTTAAGGAATAAATTTATTCTCTAGAAAATGATAAAACATATTCTAAAGATGTATATTGCAAAATAGAAGGGTTGCGGCACTTGTGCTAACAATTTGATACAAAATCTTTCACCAAATAATAGAAACCGTTATTGGAATTTTTTTAATTGAAATTAAAAGTTAAGAGACGAAGAAATGTAGATATCTTATCACATGTAAAACAACATACTGATAGAGGGAATTTTTTCTCTGTTTTCCAAACACTCTTTTGCTGATCTAAGAAGAAGAAGAATAGAATTTTTTGTGTTTTCCAAACACTCTTTTGTTGATCTTAAGAAGAAGAAGCACCAAATCGTTACAACACCATGCTACCAATCTTAACATAAACACATAAAATTATTGTAGTTTATCATGTTATTATTGTAGTTTGAAAAATTCAATACTCTTACTGTTTAATAACAACTGCATAAACAGTCATAATACACATATCCCTTATATAAAAAAATCCATCTATGAAAGTCTGAATGGGAAATGAACCAAGAGTAATATTGTTTTATAATCTCACATATAGTTCATAGAATAAAATGTGAATCTATTGTTATAAATGAAAAGAATAATATTTTGAGAAAGAATGGAGAAATAATAGGCAGAAAATACCTAGATTGTTATTATTATTATCAATGAAACACTTGATTTTTGGCACATGGTATACATTCATTTTGGCATTTCATCAAACAATGCAAATGCAAGTTGAAGATGATCAAAACTAAAGTAGTTAAACATTAAAAATAACACCAATAAAGAATGATGGAAATTATGATATCAGAAACAATTAGGAAGTCAGAAATAAAAAATTTGGCAGGATGATAAGCATATTAGTGAATCTATGAATGTGTAAAGGAAAACTGAATAACCTGATGGGGAAGTTTGTTGCTTAGTGCTTCATCTCATGATGATTGGCACAGGAGAAGAATCAACAGTTGAGTATGGTTGAGAGATGCATATGGTGGGAGGAGGAAAATAACCTCTACTTCCCCATTGAAACTGTAAAAAGAAAGACATAAAGGATTTTAAAACCGCATGTTAGTTTGAAAACAAACAGGACAATGATGATTTTGCCCTTTATTTTTTTATTCACAAAATTCATGTTTAGCATGAATGTGAAGGCAAAAGTTGTAATTTGTGATAATTAATGGGGGTAAAATAGGGAAAAGCTAATTTACGCAAACTAAATTAGTTAAAAAATCATGTTCCCTTTATAATAGTAATAGATATTATGAGCATTTATATAAGTTAAGATGTATGCTCCTACAATACAGCACTCTGCTTCGTCCACCATCGAACCCAACTTTCACCTTCCATTAATTCTATTGGCAAGTTCCTCAAAAAGCATGGATAGTTCTTAATTTCTGGTTTAGTTAACAATATATCATGCATAGTTAGAAAACTGTGATGATATATTTGAAGCCATTTGGGAAGCTCTGTGAATGCTGCGGAGAATTAAAGGATGCTACAGAAGAACCCCAAATTTGAAACCTGATTAAGAGAAACCTGATATTTTTGTGTTTGACCTATTGTTCGCCTAATTTCAAACTGTGAATGGTAGTTAGATAAAACCATTCTTAAAGGGACAATTCCAAATTCCCAGTGTTGAAACTCTTAACATTCAATTAAGTAGCATCCTATTTCCACCGAGACTATAAACGATACAAAATATTGACAAATAGATGTTTAAATAAAATACTACACAATATCAGATTCAACGTGAATTAAGGGTAGAAAAAATACGCACTAATTGAAATTGAAACAGAGATTGAAGAAGCAACTTAGTTAACGAAACCGCGCACTGATATTATAGAAAACTCTTCCGGATCTCGAGTTTATGAACACTTGAGTTCCTTCTTCAGATTCACACGAAGTTGCTACTAAAAACAGATCAAGTTCCATCTTATTCAAGTTAATGATGTTATTAGCTTTGCAAATTACAGAATATAAAAGGGGTTAGGTAACATTTAAGAGCCGTAGAAGAGCTTTCATCATTTGCACCGTACACCATCAAATTTCTATAAGAAAAAAAAATAATCTATCACAATTTATTGGAAAAATAACAGTGACTCCAGCCTATAAATAACAGTGACATCCTTATCATAATTTGCTGATTGGTAATAGCTTGAAATAATTCTAAATTTGAGTTGAATGGTTAAATGGATTCCTCCAGTCAATAGCTCACATCAACTAAAGGATAATAGGACCCCCCAACACCAAGATTTATGCATATCACCAAAACTAACTATAGCTGCAGATTAATCATGAGACTAAGTCATCACGCACCTTACATGACTACCCTACAGATATAAAGAGAAACCATACTTTCCTCACATAATTCTCAACAAACTCTAAAGTAAAATAGAGGCAGAGAGGAGAAGGAAAAAGGGGAAAGTGTATTTATTATTTAACCTCCTTACACTTTAGGCCAACTGCAAGTGCCACCAGGAACTCTTAAGTTGTCTCAATAAGTCCTTAAACTTTACCATGTCGCCATACCTCTATTGACTTAACAGAGATTTGGGATTAATTCTGACAGTTTTATGTCTCCAATTTCATGGCTAAAAATTGCACTTGTCCATATCATATCCCACCTTCTAGTATTTTTTTTTAATTTCTAAAAAATTCAAAAACACAACAAAGACCTATCCCTAAAATCCATCATCATCAAGAAATAAAACAAAGCATAAGTAACATGACTAATTAGAATAACAACATAAACCTGAATATTAAATAAAAAGTTAAAATTCAGAAATAAAGAGGGGGTTAAAAGTAAAATTAAGTGAGGATCAGTGTAATTTCAGCAGTGAATTGAAGAAAAGCAGTATGATAGATAGATAGAAAAAGGAAGGAAGGAATGAAAGGGGCTAACTTGGAAGAAGTAGCAGTTTATTCTTCGAGCCAAGTACGAATGTGTTTGACGTTGCGCTTGAAGATGGAAGCGGATTGCTTGACGTCACTTCTGAGAAGAAGAACGACGGCACTGACGCCAGCCACCGTGATTATGAAATTCGTCAACCCCTATTCTTTCAGTTACTGCTTCTTGCTTCTTTTTCTGGATCTCGAGTTTATGAACACTTGAGTTCCTTCTTCAGATTCACACGAAGTTGCTACTAAAAACAGATTAAAATTTCTTAGTTAGTAAGGAGATCTACATCGCCGAACTAAACCAAAGACAAAAAAGTAAGATCGGAAACAGAGAAGGAAAGAAAATACATGAACACATGGAAAAAATCATTCTATTATAAAATTATCTATCGAGCTATTAAAATAAAACAATTAAAGACAAAACTAAATCCACTATCTGTCATATGTCAAACAACATGAGGAATAACTTCAAGTATAACAGTAAAAGCGTGTTTTATATAATTAAGTAGTGACTATTCAACAAAACAATCAGAAAATTATGATCATTTAGAAGAGGAAATTAGTACTTGTATCATCCATCAAACACAGCCTTTAAAATAAACAACTAAATTATGATATCTAGATCAAACGGTTCTAAGCGAATGAATTTCTTTTTTCAGTTCACAAATTGTAAATACCTTCTCAGGGGTTCTCATAGGCACACCACTTCCATTGTAATTTTGGTTTGAAGGGGGCTCTAATGAGAAATGAGGAGATGACAACTAAGAAACAGTGTTTGCTTAACATAAGAAAATAGTAAAATTAGTTGGATTACTTGAAAGAAGATTGGGAATGCATATCCTGTCTTTTTAAACGCATTAGTTGGATTACTAATTTGCCATACACTTTAAGTAATTGTGCAACGATGATGGGAGTGAGCGTGATTCAGACTTTGGAATCTGGAACTTAGCAAATTTGAGATCAGAGGACAGAGGGTATAGATCCCACGCTGGAAACTGCCAATGAAGTGGTTCTCCCTGTGGTCTTAGTTTTTGGCTGAGCACTTCCTCAATTCCTCCTAATTCTCAGAACTGCCTACTACGGCTACCGCACTGTTTGATTTTTCCCTCTCCTTCTTCACTCACTTTCTCTATATGATAAGATAATGGATTTTTCCCTCTCCTAAGGAGAGCAAATGAAAGCGATTTTTACGAAATTGCAACAGTTGAAGCAGAACAAAATTGCATACGAATGTCAATGCGAAAATTGATTAAAAAAAAAAGAAGAAAGAGAGCGAGAAAGACATGCGCCATTGGGATAATCGATGAGCTTCTTGGCTGGGTATGCCATGGGGAATGTCGAACCCGAGCGCATCAACGTCCGAAAACCACGATCGCCGCCACCCACAGCCACAGCCACCGCCACCATCGAACCCGCCAATAATAACCCCTCTTGGAACTGCTACGGAAAATCGCCAAAAATAGCAAGCGGGAGTCACGCAGAAGATAAATTCGTGATTGAGGCCGCAGTGAATTGGGAGAAAATCGAAATTTGATTCGAGAGGGAGAAGAGGAATGTGTTTTTTTGTGGCAACGGGTTCAAAGAAGAACAGAAAGAATAACTGATGATGGGAAAAGGAGGGGTTATTAAACTGCTGGTAAACCTCTGAAACTGCTCTGCTGGTAAGTTATTAAACATGGAAGAAGTAGTAATTTTTTTAAATAAGAAGGGTATAATAGGAAAGACAAATTTATGTACAAACATGGTTTTCTTTATATAATAGTATAGATATAATAGTATAGATATATATCAGTCTCTAAAAGGTTAGGAGGAAGTTTTATTAGTAACCACTCATGGTGGTTAAAAAGTAAGATAGATTACCATTTAAACCCCTTTTTTTTTTTTAAACAATCAGGAAATGGATGTTGTGAAGTAAATGGTAATTTTTTATTTTTAGGAAGGGTAAAATGGGCGAAAGCTAATTTATGCCAACTAATTTAGTTAAAAAACACTGTTTTCTTTATATAATAGTATAGATATACAAAATGAAGAGTGGATAAGCCTATTTCAACTACAAAAGCGGACGATAAACACATAATATTGTGACAAACTTACAACCATCAAAGGCGAAGACTTGGCGCCAACACAAGGAGATAAATTAAAAGCTCTTGAAAAATTAAGCATGTCAAAACAAGTATACGATGTCAAAGCACTACATTGTGCATGCCGAGACGCGAAATTGCAAATTAAACAATTCATAGAATTTGAAATAGAAAAATTAGCAAGATCCAACTTTCAATATTTTTCCTTGTTCAAAGTCATCACGGGGAGAAGGCACACACTCCGAAACTATGGAAAATCAGAATGAAGTACTAAATAATTTTGAATTTTCATAAAATTTGATATAAACGATATACAGGATAGGAACTTTCAATTTCCAACAATTGTTCGGATCTTGTCTTATATATATTGAGTTCATAGTTCATCAAGTCTACAAACTCTACCTATATTTAATGACTTAATATACATTTAATAACACTTAGTGGAACCATGATGTCTCGGTTTAGGACAATGCATCGACAGTACCCCTTGGTCGAGAACCTCATGGGCCATGTGGCTTGGAAAACATTGAATGATTGAAAGCATGACCCACCATCAGAACTGACAAAGGATGGAACTACTCTAACACCTATGTTGCCCTGAAACCCAGTCTGCTCACAAACAAACCCAATCTCTAACCTGACCACCCTCTGGTGCGTTCGCCCCTTGATGGATTAGTCCACCTACTAGTTAGTCGGCTCTCACTCGCTTCCGTACAACGAGAGCAGGCATACACTTTCTTAAAACTTGGTGATCAAGTCTTGCTTTATGATTGTTTTAGTCCTCTCTATAAGAAACTCATTATCTCTCTCCAAAACAACACTTTTCCACTCTTATTATCCCCGACATTCTCATGACTCAGAACCATTCAGCCAAAAGGACCAACACTTCCAACCCCCTCAAAACTTCTAGAGCCAAGAGAACCGTGAGAAACCAATGAAATGATTCGATCCGAATACACTAGAAACACTACCCAAAGAGAATCACCACATCACTACTCTCATTCTTCTTAACTAAACCCATACACTCATATCAATCTTACCAAATCCCCTCCGTAACATGAGTCAAGGACGCTCCAATCAGTCCTCCCAATGATTCAACCTGATGCTTCATCGTTCTCTTCAAACCATAGCAGCCAGAAATATCACTTACATATATCTCTCAAGCTTACAAACACAAGTGCACTTTCATAAATATTAAACCCTTTTCTTAAAAAGGTGCAAAAACACCATTACCCAAAATTGATTTTCACCAAATAATAAAAGGTCCAATGGCAAGAATGCTGAAGGTGGGGATTTCAATAAAAATTAACTGTGATTTTTGGTGTTAGACAATGGCTATAACTAAACGTGAAGCCTATAATCTGCCTCATGATTACATAGAACTACTTACAATTGATACAGGAAACCTTGCTGAATCTACTACTAGTGTAAACAAACCCCAAATTAAGCACAAACTATTCCTTGTTGCGAGAAGAACGCTCCTTCCTTTGACCTCCAAGAATACGAGAAATTTGCAAACCTCGGCTGAAGGCTTGGTTGAAGAGCATACGGGTTTGAAATTCTGAAACAAAAGGAAACCAAGCAAGAAAAGCAACAGGAGTGAACAAAAGCAAACCCATCACAATCTCATAACCACGAGCTAGCGTTTTCACTGATCCCCAAAATCCAGCTCGGCGCACTACAGGTCTTAATGCTTGTGCAATCTGCAAAATAAATAAAGAAAAATAAAAATCACACATAATACCAAAACAAACATAAGTTGAAGACAATAAAGACAACACTATAGAACAAAAAATTTTCCCAGTGATACATAGAAGTATAGAACCACATTATACTAAGAGCAACTATATCCACGTGAAGCACTTTCACGCTATTTTTGTCAATTTTTATGGACTGAACAAATAAAGCTTAAATAGCTGTTAAACTTAAAACACGTCATATTTACAAGGAGCAAGCACTTAATTAAACCTTCATTCGTTTAGTAGGGACTAGAGAGGGAATGGAATGAGAATTCACCTGTAGCATTCCCCAACCAGTTGGCATGAAGGCAAGAATGCAAACAATGATGTCCTGCATTGTCATATGTGGAAGGGCAATCAAAGTTACAAGAATCGAGATGAAAGTTAGGAATATCAATCCCTTGATTAGTCGGAAGACAAGTTGAAAATTTGCACTGAATTTACGCCTCCCAACAGACACCGTCTGAGACAATGAGGAAAAAGAAAAGGAAACAGAAATTAGTTTACACCATAAGATAGTAATGTTTACAATCTGTAGGCAAGAAAATGAACATCGCTCAACAATATCATTACATGACTTCAAATTTATTGCAAGAAAACTCTTGGTCACACAGTCACACCATACACCAACGAGAAAAGGCTCAAGTGAGAAAATATAGAATCTGTTAGTATATGCTTTCTTCTCTTAAAAAGCAATTTTTATTTTCTTAACAAAAAAAGGCACTTCTGACATTCTTGTGACTATTTGGTTGGGCATTTACTAAAAATGTTTATCAGGAAGAAAAACTCAATTTCAACTTTTAGGAGAAACTGAAATCTTCAGCTTTTCAGGAAAAAAGGGGTTTCAGCAAAAACATTATTGTGAAATCTTTTTTTTTTTTTTTGGTAAGCCTAAGTAAACCAGCCCATACTGTTAAAACATATGTGTAACAACTATAACATGCCCCTACAAGATTTACTAACCTTCATAACAAACAATATTACAAAGATCACCAACCATGAAATGCCATAGACCTGCAAAAGCCAAGGAAAAGAAATACATTATTCCATTCAACATGCCAAAATTATGATGAGATAATAAGGCAGAAAAAAGGTGATAACATACCAGAAAACTTTTTGATCCCTTCTTCGTAATAGTTAGGTGATATACCAGACCATATTGGTAGATAAAAAATCGCAATGATAACACAATCTCCACTATGATTCCCCGTATTCCTGAATACTGGAGATGCTCTTGCTCCTCTTCCCACCAAGATTCCCAACTCTTTTCAGGTGGTACACCTATACCTCCACGGTTACTAATCCATTTATTCCAATCAGTCCAATCATCGACGATTTTTTGCCATTCAAACCCAGATGGATTGAATAAGAACGGGGCAAATAGCCAGGTGCCCACCATAAACCACATTGATATGGTAATCAAGATATATGCAAGAGCGCTTCTATAAGCATGACCAAATATTTGGTACACAACAAGTAATATCATGAGCTCAATACCCTTGACGAAGTGGCTTCGGGAGTAAAGTCTATAGTTGTCAGCAAACTTCGCATGGAAAACCACAAACCCTCGACCTGTGGGTCTATATTTTGCACCTCCGTGAAGCAATGTCCTACCATAGTAGTGAGTCTTCGTCCCAAGCGAAAATGTGAAAAATACTGGGGCAAGCTGCAGCTGCATTAGTATGAACTCACTAAGTGCAGTTCGAAAACCCCTTTCCAAGCCAATCTCCATCAACATGGGCAGGGCCATTAAAACCCCGATTTGAACAAATGACTGAGAAGCAAGAGCCACTTGAAGAGGCTTATTGTCTCGAATGGCCTTTTGTGTACTCAAACCTTCTTCAAGTCCACTGAGAACAAGATAGAGGCGACCATACAGGAACACATACACAGTTAGAACAGTTATCTGCACAAAGTTCAAAAAGAGAAGAGGTTCAGAAGCCCATGATATAAAAATAGAAAATATGAGTGTCATGAACCAACTCCCTAAAAACTTAAGCTGTTAGATGAAAACACATAAATGGCTACATTATAACTCATGACTCCTCATAATAGAGCCCCTGGGGCTTGAAGCCTGGATAATGTGTAGGCCCAGCTTTGCCGTGTGCTTGAGAAACCCAGTATATTTGCCATGGGTTTCCCTAGTTACCCCCAAAAAAAGAAAAAAGAAGTCTTAAAAGTATGCAAGTAAAAGTTAACTCTGGTGTTAACATACAAGAGTGCTGAAATAAAACCCAATGGTGGTGAAATAACATGACATCATTCTGAAGAAGTCAAAACGGTGCCCAAGTCGGTACACATCTCGACTTAGTGTTTGCTCTCCGTTGCCATTAGCTATCTTTGCTTCAAACATAGAAATCTGGTTGAGACCCACATCTCTTCCCTTCCCAACTTGTATGTACTCATGATGAGTAACATTTCCTTCACGGAGTGTAGAGTTGAACCCTGGAAATAACAAATAAATTAATTGTTAGAATATCAAAGATCTCATAATATTTCACAGATCATGGAATTGATTCTATCATTATAGGTAATTAAGTTAGGTTCAATTATGTTATGAGTAATTATATTAGGATTCTATTTATCTTTTGCTAGTGGCCCATAAATAGGACCAATCCTTTGTACGTTTGAATAACTTTAATAATATCATTGCTATATCACGTTGATTCTCTATCCTCTCTTTTCCTCTTCCCTATCCTAAAACCTTCAATTCAACATGGTATCAGAGTGGTACCATCCTCCGTGACCTGTTCCGTCACTATACCGCTACCTAGTTCCCAAGAATCTGGAACTTCGATTTGTCAACTCTCTTTTTTGAGACTTTTTTTCCAGAAACATCTCTTTTCTAGAGCAAGCCACTATCCGCCGCTGTCCACTGCTGCCACCACCAATGTTTTCCGGAAGCTTCTCCGACCAGCCAACCCACTAGTCACCTCTGCCGTGGCATCCTCCCGACACTTTTCTTCACTTTCTTATGATGTTTGTTACCATCAGCAGCTGTTCAAGCCGATGTTCCAGCCGCTGCTTCTTGCTCCAACTCAATGAAGCCATCTCTTTCTCTTAATTCGGATCTGTTCTCACATCCCTCATCAAACTATTGTCTTGTCACCCTCATGTAAATCTTTTATATTTCAAGGTGTTTGCCATGCTTATTTTCCGATGTTTGTCATGCCATTCTTCTCCTGCTAATTGATCATATCAGTGGCCTCTCTTCCCACCAACGACAATCTGGTGGTGCTATCTGTCCCACTAATGGATTATACCACCCACTTTTCCCACTGACAATCATTCTGGTGGTACCTCCTCACCCATTGGCAAATCATATTAGTGGTGCTTTCTCTTCCCACTGATTATCATTCAGGTGGTGGCTACTGTCCCACCGATAAATCATATTAGTAATGATCCTTTTCCCATTAATGATCATTCCACTAGTTACTTGTGCAGGTTATGACTCTCAATGGTCTCATCTTTGTCCTAGAAGCAAGATGCCAACCTTAATTTCAAATTTAAATACCGAGTCCCAAGAAAAATTTCTATATTTTCATGTAACAAGCTTAAGCTTGGTAAGCTTTTTCTTGAGGGAGTGTTAGAATATCTAAAAAGAACTCATAATATTTTACATATCATGGAATTGATTCTATCATTATAGGTGATGAAATTAGGATCAATTATGTCATTATGAGTAATTATATTAGGATTCTATTTATCTTTTGCTATTGGTCTATAAATAGGACCAATCCTTTGTACTTTTCCTCTTCCCTAGCCTAAAACCTTCCAGTTCAACATTAATGAAGATAAAAACAAATACGAAGCAAATAAAGAGGAAATGGTCAACACTGTACCAGCAAAAATATCTTCACTCAAATTGATAACCTTGGAGGCTTTACTGACACCCCCTCTTGTAAGGTGAAAAAGCCTATCAAAGACATCTGGATGACCATAGTGGAAACGAACCCTACATAAGCATAAAAAAAAAAAAGGAAAGCAGATTAATTTTGTTTTTTCATATTTTAAAGTTCTTGGATTGCCCAAGAGTATGACAAGTCAGACTTTCTGCAGATAATCTACACTCCAATTATGTAGCAATATTAAACCAAAAGGCAGTCAAAAGTAATGCTTCAAATCAAAATAAAGAGGGAAGGTTAATATTTTATATGCTCCCTTTTCCACACAGTAAATAATCAGGTTGAGAGGAAAAATGACAAAGACCAAACAACAGATCTCAAATATATATGTTACAATATCAATCTTTCCATATTATCTTGCACTTGGAATGAATCACACTTACTTCAAGGGATTAGCCAACAATCTCTGACCAATTGTCACAAAACTTGTCTCCTGATTTGACATGAACCAGGCAAGGGAAGAAACACTGAAACCAGAGCAAGACAGTAGTCAGAAACACCAAAACTATGATTTGAATGCTCGAACTTGCAACAAGAACACCAACATGGGTTTACCTTCCCGTAAATATATGCTCCCTAAGTCCAAGAATACTAGGGTACCTCACACCATCATGCTTCTTAAGAAATTCTTGCAACAAATTTCTCATTTTCAAAGCTTCTTCCATATAGTTATCCTATAAAAGACGCAGCTTAATCAAATGACACGATGAGAACTTACAACACACCATTCAAGTAGGACCATCATACCTGGTTCATATCTATTGTTTGCAAGCCTTCTCCACGTGAGAAAATTATGGCATGGTTCTGATTTTCAGGCTTACCCTCACCTAAAATAGCTGGTCCAGGAAGTTTTATTTTATATATGACCTGATTGAGACAATCAAATAAAGAGTAAATGAGCCTTGTGCACTAGGCCACCCTTATACTTCTAAAATTTCTTCTCTAAGAACAAAATAAGCTAAACTGCTCATGTGGTCCCTTACCTTATTTTTCACTATCAAATTGGTCCCTCGCGTTTTTCTCATATCATATTGGTCCCTCGTGTTTATTTCTGTTTGCACCGTTCGTCCTAGAGTCATTATTCATCCTACGTGGACCAATATGATACACAAGTCATTTTTCCCTCCAAATAGGACCAATATGATATGGACACATAGGATAAAAAGTGACTATGGGACAAACTGTGTAAACGAAGACCAATATGATACCCATAAAACGTGAGGACCAATTTGATAGCGAAAAATAAGGTAGGGGACCAATTGAGCAGTTTAGCCAACAAAATATTATTAATATGAGAAAGTCAAGTAAAAGTCATTTACAGGCTTCATTAATCAAAATCCAAATACCTGGTCAAGATTCTGCTCAGGCTCTGATGTACTGGATTTTGGCATAGCCTTTACCAAGCAAGAGTAGTAAACCTTGTTGATCTTTGTTTGTCTATCTTTGCTAGGCTCCTCGACCTCATCAATGTAGGCAACTCGAAGTGAGGGATATCTGCAAGATGAAAATATATAAACCGATTGATAGGTAAGGTAAACATATTTTTCTGTCTAAAACAGGTAAAATAAGAACCATGACTAAAATGAATGAGGTTTGATGCTTACCTGGTCATGAGTCTCAATATATCCTGTGCACGTGCAGAACCAGATCGTTTGTCAATGCCATATTGTTGGCACGATACAACATAAGTGAATTTCATATCAGCTACTGCCTGACACTGTGTCAACAACCTTTCCCCATTTGAACTATCCTCTGAATTTTCAATGGCTTTATAGCCTTCCATTAAATCTGCCCATCATAATGATTTGGCCAGGAAAAAAAAAACAAAATTATAAGGTGAACTTACAATAATCTCCCTTGAATTATGACTTATTACACCCGATATCCCCTTTTCTTTAAAAAAAATTACACCAATCTCTGACGGGTTTTTTTGTAAGGGTTCTACTCCCTCTGGTCAAATTTATAAGTCATTCTAGAAGCTTTCTATGGTCCTTTTTAAAAGGCATTGTATAATTTCTATGAAGCACCTAATATCTTATTCCTAATTCTCTCCTCTCAATTAGTTGTTCATTTACGAGAACTCATAACTCACCAGTATCTTCTTTCATTGTTTTATATTAACAAGAATCTACCTTCTCTCCTCTTTAAGATTATAGAGGATAAGATTGTAAACGTTGCATTATCTTTTTTTTTTTTTAAATCAGGGAAGTAACTAACAATAACCACTTGCCTTGGTTGTGTAATTCAGTTACAAGTGACTGCTAAATAGAACCAGAGGGAGTAACTTCTAAGTATAATCATGACATAAACCTCAATGGAAGTGTAACACAACATAAACCTCAAGGGGTAACCAATGACAACAAAAACCTCCATGAAAGCAGGTGTTATTTGTTAAAGAAAAGGCATAGCTAGTGTAGTTTCCCCTAATAATAAGAATATTAAAAATAATGGCTGTAAGTTTCATTCACTAATCAATAGGTGATCAAAGCACATGCAACACAAGAAATTTTTTACTAAATATTTCCAAAGAGAAGAAACAATCACCTTCAGTTTTGGCCATATCAAGAAAGGCTTGGAGCTCCAAAGCTTTTCTGTAATACATCATGCCTCTTACTGCATCAAGAGGAATACTTCAGTCAATTGCAACGATAAGTACGAATCATTTGACATTCAAAACCCAGGCTGTAACAGAAATATAAACATAATTTTGCATCAGCGTGAGAGAGAAAAAGAACCAGTTCGAGTCAAAGTTTGGCCTCTATATGATGCCCAGAGACGAAGTTCTTCTTCTAATTCATCAGATTCATTCCCTTTAAGTTCCTCCTCACTAGCACAATTCACTCGCTGAAGAAAGTTGTTCCATTCATCTGTTCAACAATAACCAAAAAGGCAACAAGATATGTGTTACGTATCCCATCCCATGAATTTTCACATCTATGTGGCATAGATATATTTTATGGGAATGGTGAACCTGGAAAAATCTTTTGCAAGTAGAACAATATTGAAACACCATCTTCATTCCTTGAATCCAAATCATGTAAGGAGAAAAGAACCTCCTCTGTATAGTATGGAGTTAAAATCCTACAACCATAATCCATGAAAACCAAAAAATAATGATCAAGATGTACTCATGTACAAGTACCTAAAATGGCATATCTTTAACATAATCGATTCAGAGGTTTCAACAGGACACAAGATATGGGACTAAAAGATAGCTTACGAGAATGAAAGCATGTTGCGAACTTTTGGAGCCAAGGGCATGTCCATAAACAGCGAATTTGAAAAGAAAGAAATTCGCCTTCTTGCTTCTAAGTTAGATGGTACATCCATGGCAGATTCTTTAGTTGTAAGTAGCAAGCAAAGCCGTTTAATCTACCCAAAAAAAAAGGTCATGATATACACTTCAATATTGAAAAATAATTCAGTTAGTAACAAACCTTCTCTGTCCAGGCTGCTGTAAGTGGTTCAATTGGAAACTTGATGGCTCCTTCAGATGCAAATAATTGGTGATGTGCCTCTGTCTCAAGGGGAAGCATTCCCTCATGTCCATTTCCACCATGGATTGAATCCACCAAACTATTTAATCAAAACATAAAATAATAATCAAGGAAGGGAAGAAGATGCTAATTTAAGATGTATGTAAAGATGGAGATATCATTGCATGCATTACTTAAATATATGATCCTGATCCTCCATCATTATATCTCTTGTCACCACCTCCAGCATGTCCTGGAATAGAATCACAACTTGGTCCCTATCTTTCTGATCATTTTCCAACTGCAACAATTTAAATAACCGGGTGTAAGATTTTCACAAGCACACTGATAAGAAACTAAATGTACTCAATTGTCTAAAAGAGCAGTAGAATATTACTAAGTAGTTGATTAGCTGAACAAACTGTTTGTAGAGGCTAGGAAGAGCACTCATTCTGAATTCGCTTATCAGTGAACCAGCACCTATATGTCTGTCTACTTCAGCAAACATGTAATCTATAACCCTGAAATGAAAGATGCCAACAAAATTTAAAATAAATTAGATAAACAAAGAACGAATCAATCCCAAATCAGTTTGAACATTACATGTTTGACAAGAGTGATAAGCTAGCTGTTTCATATAGCGCTTTATAGAGAGGACTACAATTTCTTAATATTTGGAGCTAAATGGTAATCACATTAAAGTATACTTACGGTTTCTCACGATCCCCTTGAACCAAGTGCTTAATAATGCTCTTGAATGAAGCATAGCACTCACGGACAGCACAAGACATGTAGTTGTCCGCCTCAATTCTTTTCTTCAGCTCCCGGTCCTTTCCATTGCTGTCCTTAGCCATATCTAATGCAATTGGAATCTACGGAGCATATAGCCACAAACAGAATTACAAAATGAGCAAATAGAAATGAAAGTAGCAAAGTCACAGAGAGAAGTCAAAATAAACAAACCTTGCTAGCAAGTAGAAAAGGGGGCCATTGTATGAGGTCTAACTCGCTATCAGCCCAATAAGGTACGAGCAAAAGTTCCATTTCCCTGAATAGTAGAACCACTTCAGCATAATATTAAAGAAAAAATACACACTCTAGTATATAGAAAGACTGGGATAGGGAGGGGAAGAGAGAGATGAACAAAAGCAACATAAATTATTCCTCACACTACCTATTGCTAATAAGATCCTCCTCTCTGAAACTAGTGATTATTTGGTTCCACAATTGCGCAAATCTTGCAGCTTCCTTCCCTTTGTTAGATGGGATCTGTATCAATTACCAAAAGTAATGTAATCCAAAGTGCAGATGCTATAAAATAAATCGTAAGCTCAAGAAATTGATGATATATAAGTAAAGTAATCAACCTGATCAAATCTGCGAGATAAAGTGGCTTTTAATCCTTTTTTCCTTGGCTCGTTCTTTTCCTCAGGAATCAAGCAGGCATTGAAGGCACCAGGCAATGACTGGAAACGAGATCTAAGCATTCCCAATGTCCGTATCTGAAACCAGCAAAAGCAGTTAAAGTGAAATGATACTTTAAAAACACAATAGTTCTTTGATAGTCATATGAACAATAATGTTGAAATCCCAGAAAACTTAACACCCCTAACTCCACCAAAGCAGAAACCTATCTTGAGAAAACCAAACAATATTATGATAATAATTCCAACCACCAGGAAATAGATATCACAATACTAAACCCATTAAGTTCTAACACTCTAAATTACTAATAAATAAGTAATAAATCCCAAATTAATCAATATAAAAAAGTAAAAAACTGATGCCTTTATTAGAAGCTTAAGCTATTAAGAGAACTGGCTTATGTGGGTAACATAAACCAAGTTCACTTAATATCACAATTGACAAAAGATGCCAGTAGTAGAATAAATGTAAATCAGAATATCCATTAAAAAGATCTAAAATATACCAGGTAGGGAATAAATACAAAAGTTATTGACGACATAAAAGCCACTGAACAAAAAAGATCTCAATTGGACAGCATATTACCCAAAAAAAATCCTTCAATAAACCTTCGCATAAAAACTTAATGACTTTTACAACTTTCCAACACGTCAGTGATATAATCTGCTTGAAAATATTCATGTAAGAAAGTATGGTATTACCCACACTACGAAAATCATAGAACAGCAATAAAATCCCAATGACTCTTACAACTTTCCAACACATAAGAGAGATATAATCTGCTTGAAAATATCCATGTAAGAAAATATGGTATTACCCACACTACGAAAATCATAGAACAGTGGTTAAAGAGGACAGACAGATATGCTTGGATATTATGGTCAAGAGTTATGACAGACTATTTGAAGTACATCCCCAGAATGGAAGAAAATTGGTTTTAAAAATACATAGCTATTATAGCCAGCAAGACCTCCAAGCTTCTTAGATTTCACATCAAAGTATCCCCAGAACATAAAAACAATAAATAAGCAAACAAAACTGAAGATCCAAAAGAAATCATTACATAGGTGATCAACTAACCTCGCCAAGACGACGGAATGCACCATAAATACCACCAAATAAGGTTGAGAATATGGCATACCAAATTTGGGAATCCATGAAGTATACCTGAAAAAAGGAAAGAGCTACATGATTACACAACATTTAATTAAGAGAATGTGAATAAGGTACATCATAAACCCATACCAGAATGATTGGAGCCCAAAGTGCAACTACAACGCCAATGTTGTTCCGAGCTGCAAAGCGCACAATCACTCTTAATATCTTTTCCAAGAAAATAAACCAATATGAAACCCTGAGCATTCAAGCGTACCATGAGGAAAGAATTCATGCCACTGGAAAATTGAGATTTTAACACTCATTATAGCTTTCGTAGGTGCCACCAGAGGTTTTATCTGTAGTAAGAATGCAAAAACAATGAATATTAATTGATTGTTCTGAAGAACCAAGGTATAGCTTTTGCTGCAATCGGATGTTTCATCAGTGCAACACAGAGACAGTATGCACAAGTAAAATTCATAGATTATTATAAAAAATTAAAAAAATAATAATAATAGTTCATAGTCTAACAAAAATAGTTTATTACTATGCAAGAACTAAACTACAATAATTAAATTCAATCAATAAAACAAAGAGGTTTCATTTAAGATCCCTCAAAAACAGATGAACATACTCATAACCACATATGTTTGAAGTTGTGGGAGTGAATATGAAGAAGCAGATGACAATCAGAGTAATCTAAAAGAACTGAAAAATTAAACAGAGCTTCAGAATGAATAAAAAAGTATCACCTCTATATAGTAACTAAAAGCCAACTTTGTAAATATAAGGAGGACCCAAAAAAATGTGTACCTGAATTTATAAACAATGACATGTTAATATCAGACACGTGAGTATTAAACCATTTACAGCAAAAATAAACTTTTTTTACTTTAGATTCTTACTTCACAAGGGAAAATGTGCTCTCATGCATTCCCCTACCAACATACAGACGAGGCTAGCAATTACAAGGTATCAGAAACACCAAGTTAGAATCAAAATATCTCAGTTCGAACAAAAATGGCTCCTAGGTGACCAAACTGAATAATAAATAGGGTAAAACAAGGTTGAATTACTCCTTACCTGTGACCACCACATCATTAGCATTACAACCCTATAGTTAGACCTTTCAAGAATACGACGAACAAATGGGAATAGAAACAGTAAAGCTGCGAGCATATTTGGTGACAGGTAAACAACAACGGCCAAAATAAACAATGAAGGCACCCTTGAATTGCTTCCAAACCAACTTTTGATGCTTTGTGCAAACCCAGGAGGATTATCCCAAGTATAAGCATAGGTAACAGACAGAACAATAACCCAAGCTGCAGCTGAAACAACTTTTAGAATGTATCTTAACTTTACATACAGCGACATACTCCGTTGTGCTTTCCAACTCAGGATCACATCAAGAACGGCTGCACAAAGCAGAGGGGGGAAATTATCATGAGCCACAATTTAATAAAATGACACTATGACATTCATATTAATCACACTAACATTTATGCTTCGAGAAGGGGATAAAAAGCTTAAAGGTAAAACTCATTATCTTCATTTTTATATCAAACTAGACCTTAAGGTTACAAATGACATCTTGAGCACTACCTTAAATTGTAGCAATCATCTTCAAGGAACAGAGTTGAGAATAAACCTATTTTCCTACATTTTTTAAACAGGAGTGTTGTCAAAACATTTACTCCCTTCGGTCCTAAATGTAAGCCCCTTTGACTAAAAAACACACCCTTTAAAAAAGTTAGTTAGTATTGTTAGTGGCATTGGAAATGTATACATTTGATATACATACACATTTTCGAAACTACCCCTATAGTTACTAATGGGACTCTAAAAAGTGTTGACTAAAAATAGGGGTGTTTGTGGAAAAGAAATAATTAATGCCACTGGAAATTGGAAATGGGGCTTACATTAAGGACAAAAAAGGCATTTAACGGGGGCTTACATTTAGGACAAGAGGGAGTACTAATTTAATCTTACTCTTTCACTTACAACTTTTACTTGTATAAAGCATGTAAGAATGTAGGAGGCCAAAGTACAGCATTAGGTTACAATTTCACACAGAAACATGGTTGATTAAATGCAGAAAGGATAAGGCATAATCTCAAAGTAAATAGAGAAGCTGCAATATCATAATTGGATATAGAATATATGTGCAAACAAATTTGGATATAACCTACCTTGCCCAAACTTCAATATTGCTGCTGTTATAAACACACTCAACACCTTCTTGAATACATCACCATTAAAGATTGCAAGTGGATCCCCAGATCCATTCCAAGCAATAATAATCATAGCCTAATCACAAATTAACCATTTTCAGAGGCAAATCTTATTCCGCAAGACATTAAAGGAAAAAGATGCTCACAACAAAAGAGGAGGGCAACATAATGCAAAAAAAAAATTCAATACCTGTAAACATAGAATGAAAAAAATCCACATCCGGTCAAAACTTCTGAAAATATGCCAAAAAGACCTTATCTCAACAAAATTCACTTTTCCGATCCATCTATCTCTGTTAACTGGCTTGTCATCCTGTCCATTTAAATTATAGCAAAGCTTAAGATATGGTAGCTCATAAGTTTCAGCAGCAACAATTGGAGTATACTCAGGATAAACTTAACATTAATCATAATTACAAAGTAAGAACAAAATATTTTCTTCCTATTTCAGCCAAAATACCAATAAGTAACCTAACCAATATCTCATGCATATGTTATTTGATAGGAACTTGGACCAGTGAATAATAATAATTGTCATAAAGAGTTATGTGTTGTTATGTATTTAGGAGAAAGTTATGAATTAGGGGTATATTAGCAAAATATGTTGTTGTGAGGTCTGAAACGTATTTGTTTGTGTCTTAATAACTGTCATGTGGCAGTTAAGGGAAGTTAAGTTATGTATTAGTTTCTTATAAATATGGGCTGCTGGTGTGTAAAGGGGTTACGTGTGTTTGGGAGACTTGGTCTCGAGGACAGCAAGCCATTGCTGTATCATGTGTAGTAGGAGACCTTGGTCTCTGGGGCAGCAAGTTTATTGTTGTACACTTTGTAATTTTTGATTGAAATCTTAGTAATATCAGTTTTCTATATAGAAGTTCTATCATTATCATTTCTGGTCCAAACATCAGCATACAAGGAGCTGCTTTGCCATCCCTATCTATACTAAATGTTCGAATATGCCTCAAACCAAATGTGTATACAGCTTAATTTTCTAATAGCTACATTACAGTTAAGTCCCCACATAATATAAACATTCAAAGTGATGATAGAGGAAAAGTGTGCCTTCTAAAACCAGGAGAGAATTTAAAGCCAGAACAAAAAACCAACAAGAAAATACACATGTTTCCTCAATATGGTCCCTCATTTTCTAATGTCATCAATTTGGTTCTCAATTGACCCTACCTTATACATTTCATATACCATATGTGTATGGCAGAACAAAAAGGAGATACATTAATACATACAAGCACACTATTATTAATTAAATTAGAAGGGACCAAATTAAGAAAATATCAATCCTTTGAGGACCAAACTGGAAGTTTCTCTCAACTTTATTTCACCCAGAAACTTGGTTCCATGAAAAACCTGAATTTCCATGTCTACCAACCACTCAAAAAAGTGACTCCTCAAACAAAACAGGGAAAACTCTTCTATGTCTAAAAAAGGCACTACAATAAATAATAAACAGATAGGGAAGTTCAATCTCAAAACTTAAAAGCAACTATCATATAGTAGAAGCAAGACCAGCTTCCGTCCACATCAACAGGAAGCACACGTCCTGGCATGCTGTGGAGCATAATAAACAACCTACAATAATGTGAGTGCATGAAAAATAACTATAGGCAAATGATATACACATTTATAAAAATCCTAGGATACCCATGAAACCATAGGGCTATTCATAAAATTTCAAAAATCAATGTAAAACTCATGTCATCTCATTGTTAAAAAATATGGGGTCAACAAACATATGAAGAGAGAAAAAAAGATTGATCATTACGTTAGATTTGTCAAAAAACAGATGCTCAACTGGCAGGCAAAAGAAATCAGCATCAGCGCGCATTGGCCAACCTAATCGAAAACAGTCAGCAGACCTACAATTGTGTCATTAAAAGTTAATTCCTAGACAGGTTTTAATAATTAACAGGAAATTAAAATTTAAAAGCAGGTAATTATACCAGAAATATTCATTTAAATCATCATAGTTTCTCCACTGTGAATGCTTCGACCTTCCCTTTTTGCTCCGCGCAGCTTCCTTTTGAGCAAAGCAATATCAATTTATTTCATATCATCAAATATGGAATATGGAAGATTTTATTTGGGCGTTTAAGGCCACAAACAATAAAAAATAAGGAAGAAAAGACAGTGAAAGAAAAACCTTCGCAATCACATCATAGATAGGAGTGACAACTTTCCTTAAGAAAGCCTCCTCTTCACCTCCATATGCTGGCTTCACATTCTCTCCTGTCATTGGACTGACATTACCAGCTAGCATACCATACAACTCAAAAGCCATCTACAGTAAGCATCATGAAAAGACCCCAAAGGGTGTCAGTATTCAACAGAAGAGGTATAATCAAAAAGTCAAAATGTTTCAATTGACATGAGATCTTCAGGTTCCAATGCAAAAAGCCATGAACAGCAAATTATGTTTAACTACAAAACAAAATGACAACAATAAACCAAATTCTGTATCTTTTAAGACCAAATGATCACATGCATTAATTTTAGTGTCAGCGACTCAAGCAAGAAAGGGACAATGTTAGGCTCTTAATTTCCATCTCACTTAGGTTTAAGTGTCAAGTGAGTACAAAGATTGAAACACAAGATCTCCTTTTAAAAAAGTATTCCAGATAAAACCTCATATTGGCAAATTCATCTACAGCATCACTACATTTAATGGTGGAATTTCAACACAGAATTTTTATGAGTGAATTTTGTGTTCCTTCTTGTTACTCACAATAACTTTCTCTTTCAAATTTAAACTATTTTTCTTGCGGGAAAAAAATTAGTATTAGATAAAGTGAGAAAGTAAAACCACATAGGAATCAATGAAACCATTTGATAAGGATATCAGAATTTTTTGTACCTTAGACAACAAATTCACAATATCACAAGCCACAGCCTGATCATTATGGATAAAAACGTGTCTTTGGCATTATATAGATAGAGATAGAAAAATCTTTTATGGAAAAGTTCCCAGCCAGCAAGCATTTGTAAAGCTCCCAAAAGCTCCAACAACACGTCACAAAGTTACGACTCAGAGAGTTTTTAAAATATTAGTTCACAGATTAGACAAAAGGCTTGACATGCTAACATACAGTAGACATGATTAGGAAACCTAGAAAATGTTGTGCAGTAAAAAAAAATTAATAACCCATTGCACATGTTGGTCATTATCACTTGGCCACCCTGTGGCTTTTGAAGTGTCGTGTTTCCCTGTAGGGGTTCAGTCCATTATCACTTCATTGCTTGAACAACATCCCACTATTGTGTAAGAAAAAGAGATAGTGGGCCAAACCATAGCTACTAGGTGGTCTCCAACGGGTCAAGTCAGACTGGTCAAATAATGTGCAAAAGTTGAAAGTTGAAACCATGTGGCCTTATTGATTTATTTATTTTCCTGTTAGAAGGTTTGAAATAAAGGGGACTAAGGGGAAACAAAAGCTTAAATTTTTTTTTGAAAAGCAGAAACAAAAGCTTAAATAAGCAGAACAGGCAAAAGAAATGATAATAGGAAAAGAAGGTAGAATTGCAACTAAGATGGTTTGGACATGTGATAAGAAGGCCGAGATAATTATAAGCCCTAGACAAAAGAATTGACCAGATGGAGTATTAGCTCAATCATTAGAGAGATAAGAAGACCATGAAAAACTCTAGGTGAGACCATTAGAAAGGACTTGGACAAAAATGGCCTATCAGAAGATTCACATTTAGATTGAACAATGGCGTCGTTTGATTAAACCAGCATCTAGTGGCAGAAGGTCTTGGTTCTTATAGTATGTTGGGATGAAAAGGTGAAAATTATAGACAAATAAGTCAGTGCATGCACGAACATAAACAGGGATCAACTAGTTTGATACGGGATTCACATATTACACTACAGCTCCAAAATTAACTGACAGCCAATGCATCAAAACATCTATAAGAATCCAAACAATAGGAAACAGCCAACTTGACTCGAAAAACAACCCCATATAATAAATAAACATCATAGATTGGTTTAAGTTACAAAGCGTACATGGTGATAAATATAGCAAAGGCATTCGGGCATGAATCTTAGGTTGGCTGCTTCACCCCATATTAGAAGATAGAGACCCATATAGAGTAGTTTGCGCTGCTGCACTTCTTGCTGTATGGTTGGTAACCTGAAATAAGCATCCACAAGCTATGTTGCATTGAGAACAGAAAAACACGTACATTTGATAAAGCTAGGTACAGGTGTTCAAATAAGAACTCAGACTCTAAATTGAAACTCAAATTTCAATTTAAATGCCCATATACTGATTTAACTACAATACAGGATAAACTATATGACTACAAAAGAAGACAGTTTTGAAATCTTTACTGTCACCGTATATTTGCACAAATAGCTCCTAGTCCTAGATAATTGTTAGCTCCTAGATAACAGTTATAGTATCATAAAACATTAGGAGAACAGAAACACTCACCAAAGGCTACTTTTCCGACCCAGATACTTGCACCACTTTTTATAATTCTTGAAAAGTTTCTTCATCACTTCTGTCAGTGCACGCTCATCCAACTAATCAAATAATACGTACAAGTCACAAGCAGATTTATCACAAATTAACGTGCATTTTTGTAGTGATGAAAACTGAAAAGAAAAAGATTTGTTTTTAAACCCATTTTTCCCAAATGAAGATGCATTGTCATCAAAATGGAATGAACATGAGTAAGATATGTAAGGTGTAAGACAAGTGGGTGTAGCCCACATGGTCATGTTACATGTACCAAGTCTTAAGGCTTGGGAGTTAGAGATCCCGGGTTCGATCCTGGGTGTCACCATTCGGTGGTTTGTTTGTAGATTAAGGCCTCGTTTGGGTACATAGCTTTTTGAAGTACTTATCATGATAGAGCTTGGGAGTTAGAGATCCCAGGTTCGATCCTGGGTATCACCATTCGGTGGTTTGTTTGTAGATTAAGGCCTCGTTTGGGTACATAGCTTTTTGAAGTACTTATCATGATAGAGCTTCTGTTGTAAGTGCTTAAATTTTGATAAGCTATTTGCGTTTGGAAGTACATTTTAAAAAGTGCTTATTCAATTTTAAAAAGAGTAAAACATCATATTGACTTCTAAAAATACAGTATCAAGTTAGTTCTTAAAAAAATAATTCCAACTTAATTCTAGTAAATAGTCAAATTAGTTCATGACTTTGTGGGTACCGGTCAAATTAGTCTTTAAAATTATTGAAATTTTAAATTAGTCTCTGAGATAACAAAACGTGAGTCATGTTAGTCCCTGCCATTAGCGGTCCACAAATTCATGGACTAATTTGACAAGTGACCACAATTTTAGGGACTAATTTGACCGAAAGTCAATGGTCTTTATTTTTATTTTTGCCAAAACGACATCATTTTAGCCATTCTGTTAGTTACGCGAGGGACTAATGTGACTTATGTTTTCTTATTTCAAAAACCAATTTAAAATTTTGAAAATCTTAGGAACTAAATTGATCGGTGTTTACAAAGTCAGGAAGACAAATTAAATTGCAAGCATCGAAGAACTAAACTAGATGGGTTTTTATTTATTATTGCTAAAAAAACTAAACACATAAATGAAAAGGAAATGATATATAAAAAAGGAGTGACATTCAAGTATTCAACAATAATAAAAATAAAAGAAGTACTCAACAAATTGCTATTGCCATGACTCAAAGACGGCAAAAGAAGGTAAATACTGCGTAAGTAGTAACATGCCGCATAAGCTTAGTTTATATAAGCTACTCTTGCAAGCTTATGAAATTAAAACATAGGGAGCTTATATTCTTGTGTAAGCTATTTTTATAAGCTCTCCCAAACATAATAATAAGTGCTTATATTATAAGATAAGCATAAATAAGTTAAAATTAAGCTCTTCCAAACACCACCTTAATTTCCCTTCCCCTATCCCATAAAAAAACTAAAAAAAAAACAAACTTTGCCTATAAAAAAAAGATATGAAAGGTGCAAGACCTTGAACTCTTTAAAAATGAGATGCAGCTGGAAGGCAGATATTTAAAGCATAAAGAAAGAAATAATTTGCAATATATCACCAATAGAAATCTACACCCATATTAACAAGACCAAACTTTAGCTTAACAGATTGAAAAAAAAAAAAAATTTAAATGGTTACCCCACCCTTGAAACAACATCAAAGCATTCATTAAGTCCAAAGTAACATTCAATTTATAATATTAAATTGTACATGACAGGCAGAATAAAAGCATGTTTGGTTACAAGTTAGAAAATCAATTCTGGCATTCCAGAATTGATTGTGGGCTAACTCACCGCAGAACCAAACATGCAATAAGCCTTCAAGATAAAACTGTAAACAAAATAGCTAAAGCTTCATATTCTACATACTATCAAACATGGATGGAAGTGTGCAATAACACAGAACGAAATGCTTCATAGCAGCTGTGAAGTTCTAAAATAGGATAAACCAACTAATACATGTTTTCCTTCTTTTTTTTTATTTGCTTTTCCAAAAAATAAATAAAAAGAACAACACTTCCTACAAAAATTAGAATTTAAATTTTTCATCAATTCTTCAATTAAAAACTGACCTTCGGCTGCTGATCAGGCTTCGGAAATTGTCTAATATGAACATTAGCAAGCAATAAGATCAAATGTTCTCGCTGATTTGCAACATTGTGCTTCTGCATTTGTCAATACACTAGATATTAAAACCAAGATGAGGCAAGCAAACAAGTCCAATTAGATTAATTAGTAATAAAAAGTAACTTCATGTTAAAAATAAAATATGGGACTACTGAAATAACTGTATAATTACATAAATAACCTCAGCTCCAGCTCAGACTTTACCTGAAATCCAAACATTGACCCTAGCCAATCCAGAATGTCTTCATCTTTCTTTTTCTTGTAGTCCTTAGGCAAAGGAAGACCCCTAGTGTTTCGAAGAGCATATACAGCAGCTTGGATCTGTAAAGAGTTATTATGATTAAGTATTTACATTAAAACTAAGGTGGCCAGAATTACATATATCTGTAAAGATCATACCTCAGGAAATCTCATTATCGCCTGATTTGCACTATCAGGATCAAGTGGAAGAATATTGTACGGGACAAAGATCTCTGTTTTCTCAGCAACTTTATCTTGAGTCTCCAAAATCTATTACAATGGCAATGACATAGACAATGGCAAATCAATCATATGTGTAGTGTAACAACCAGTAAAAATCTAGCAAGTTATTTAAATATCCATAAAGAGAACACCAACATAAGATAAGATCTTGAGAAAAAGAGAAAATAACCTCACGATCAACTTCCATAGACTGGGTCATGTTAACAGCCTTCAAAACCTCAAAAAGAACATTAGCAGTCTGATATGCCTTGGTAAGCTGAGCACTGGTACAAGAGACAAATTATTAGTCATACAACATCCTCAAATCATGACAAATTGCAAATGATCTAGAGAAGAGAATCTACCGGTCAGCTTTATCAGCAGCATTTTGTAGAGCTTGGATATACTTTTTGTAGTAATGCTGATAAAAACTCTGCATCTCACGAGCATCACTTTTCTTAACCCTTCCCTTCAAAGTTGGATCATTTTCCTAACAAATTGGGAACAAAGTATAGTGTTAGCAAGGGACAGTCTTAAACTAGAATACAGGCCATTGTTGCCACCGTTAAATACTATGCATTCTACATACCATCAAGGTTCATACATAACTTCTTCAGGAGAATTTTAACAGTTTGAATTCAAAATGACATTGACTTTAAACAGGACAGAAGTTAATAGAGCTTAAACCTCTTACACATGGATCTAAAAGCTTAGAAACCCTGAAAATGTAACAGTAAGACACTTCCCCTAAGCACAGAACCACTAGTCAAATTTAATGCTAAATTTTCAACAACACATTTCCCAAGGAAAGTAGGAACGGTAATTTATTCAGCTATAATATACTTTCCTTAAAAGACCAATAAACTAACATAGAAATATAGAATATAACTTACACACGGACAACAAGTAACAGTGATAGCTTATACCAATGGTCACAATCTTAAGCTCATTACTGTGGAGGACAAGGGCAAACAATTATCAGAAAACAAACATTAATTGATATCTTGCACAATTATCAGATAGAAGAGTATGTTCTGTTCAATTCACTTTGGTTGCACACCTTTTAGATGAACCAAAATGTTTCACTTAGTAATATCATGTCTTGTTCTATTCTATTCATAACCTATACCAAACACAATATAGAAAGTTCAGTTCCTTCCTGATATAACATACCTACCAAACCCTACCTAGCTATAAGAACATCTGATAATTGTAACTTACCCTTTCGAGACGTTGAAGAAGGGCAGTCTTGAATTGGCGAACACCACGACCACTTGATGTGGGATCCAACCTATGAGCTTTCTCAAATGCATAAAACCGACCTACAAACAACAGCAGAAAAAAAGTAAATACACAACAACAACAATCCAAGATCACATAGAAACACAGTCAGTCAATATCAGTCATGCACAATTAGAAACCTAACAGAAAATAGGAAAGGATGGACCAACAGCAGATGTTGATCCAATTAACAAAGACTTAATTAATTCCCCTTAAAGAAGGTCTCAGATTCAAATCGTGGGAGTCATGTTAGTTGGAGTTGTATAATAAAACAAGTTAGTGTGTGTTTGGTTTCGAGTTTGAAGCATCTTAACTCATGTTTGAAGATGTAAATGCAGTTCAGAATTCACCCCAACATGTGAGCCAATTTTATAGCAAAACTGAGTTTGCATCAAAACCATGGTTTGACCGAAAGTATTAAATGATAAAATGTAGCTTTTGCATTGGAGTGAAACTACCATAATGAGCTAAACTACAAGCTTATTTGTAGAATATTATAATAATAATAATAATGATGATGATTATTATGATGATGATAATCAAACTACAACTAATTTTAGATGAAAATGACAAATTCTATTTGCACCCTCCAATGTGCTGCACGCACCCGTCGGATGAGCCATCTGACGGTGCAAAATGCTGGGCTCGACCCATCAACTATAAAATGAGGCCGTGCAATCATTGGGAGGTACAAATAAGCATAATTTTCAAGCTTTCACTTTTGGGCATTTAGGAGGTGTTTGATTTATATTAAAATTATGTTTTCAGATTTTTTCAAAAATAAGCATAATCTAATACGTTTGGTTGTCGATGCAGATTATAATTTTAGATTATATAATTGAAAAAATAATCAAAATCCAACATCTCACTCATAGGTGCTATAAATTATTTTTGGTATGATTATTTTTTGAGACCTTTGTAATTTTTCTATTCTATCCTTATCACTCAAACCTAAATAAATAACTTCATACCCTTTCTTGTAATTCACTCACTCAATAAAAATAATCTTCTTTACATTATGCAAACAAAACAAATTAGCTTAAATTCATTTTTTAGCTAAGAGACCCAAACATAAACAGATTATAATTCTAAAAGATTATACTCGTGCAAGACTATAATCACATATAAAAATAATCATAATCTATTTTTTTTCCGCTATACCAAACACGTATTTAGATTAGAAAACCTGGTAATCTGATAACTCAAATTAACCAAACAAACACAAAATAAGGTGTGGAGTTGGAGTCGGATATTCCCAACCCCTAACTCAACTCAGCTAAAATTAGAAAGTAGACAAAATAAACGAAGTATAATTTATGAGATTAAGCAGAGTAATTAAAGTTACAGAGATAAGCGACTCTGGGATGAGTCTTTTCAACTTCATTAGCGACACGGAGAATTGGAGCTATCTCCACCAGCGACGACGGAACCACCTCACTGTCGAATATTGACTCTCCTAAGTTCCCCGCTGTCTGCGTCCTCATTATCCTCCGACCCGGTGGTTGCTGCTGCTGCTGTTGGTTCTCCGATGGCCCCGCACCACCGCGAGCCGACGACATGGACGACATCCTCTCCATTCTGTAAAGAGAGAGAGAGAGAGAGAGAGACAGAAGCATAAGCATGGAGTTAGTTAGTGAGCAAGATCTTGAAAGTAAAACAAGTAACATGAGCAAGATCGAGAGTTAGTTAAGTGAGGACCAGGAAGGAGGGAGAAAGAGGGAAAGTAGCTAAGTGAGGGTGATGACGTAAGCAGGATCTGGAATGAGAACGAGAGGATGAGATTACATTATTTGATTATTTTAGTGGATTTGAAGATGGAGAAGGAGAAGGAGAAGAATGAAGAGGAAATGGAGTAAAACCCTAGCAGAGAAAGAGAGAGTGAAAGCAGCAGCTAGAGAGTGTAGTGCTACTTCAAAGTTAAGGAAAGGAAGAGAGATGTAGAGAGAAGCAATATGAGTATGAGTGAGAATGTGAGATAGAGAGTCACGTTGGTTGCTTACTATTGTTGGTGGAAGCAGACAGAAAGAGAGAGAGGCAAAGACGCTTTTTCTTTTTACGAGGACCTTTTTTAACATTAAATATAGGGTTTTCTTAACCTAAGGGCCGAGGATAAGAGCCTAAAAAGGGATATATTTCATTAGAAAGTGTTGTATTGGTAGAATAAAAAGATTTTGTATTTATTTTTTCAATAAAATACATCCTCTTTTAGGCTCTTATCCTCAGCCCTAAGGGCTGAGGTTAAGAAAACCCTTAAATATAAACTCTTGGAATATAATACTAGTAGTCCCATCACTTCGGTTTTATATACAATACATTTTTTTAATTTTTATTTTGGTCTTATAAATAAAACCTTATTATTTAAATTTTTATTAGTATTTAATTATTTTTTCAATAATATCTTTATTTATTCAATATATTTTAAAGTCTAATTAATAATTATAGGAGTAGTTTTAGTAAAATATATTAAAATTTTACATTTTAAATATTTTTAATAAATTTAATTATATTTTTTGATAAAGTGAAAAATCCCAAAAAAAACCCGAAAAGAATACATGATTGATTAAAAAATATAGTTAAATTGTTAATAGTATTAAAAATATAATATTTAATATATTATTTTCAAAATTGTCTCTATAGTTATTATTAAAGCTAAAAAATTAAGTAAATAAAAATGCTTATAAAAAATAAATAACTAATATGAATAAAAATTGAACCAAATACTTATAAAATAGTCACAATATTTCCATTATCTAACTTATATTTATGGACAAAGAAAGTAGTTATTATTTATTATTATTTACTATTTATATGAAAAAGGCTAATACCACATTCTTTTCAACTTAGGGGTTATTTGTTTTTACTTAAAAAATTGTTTTTAGTTTATTTTTTAAAAATAATTATAATCTAATGTATTTGTTTAATTTGTCAAATGCAAATTATAATTTAGATTATGTTGTTGGAAAAATATTCAAAATCTACCATCTCCCTCTTTGGAGTTGTAGATTATTTTTGATAAGATTATTTTTTTAAACATGTATAATTTTCCTCATACCACTCTAACACTTCACTATCCAAACAAAACAGATTAGTTTAAATTCATTTTTCAGCTAGACACCCAAACATAAATACATTATAGTTTTAACATATTACGATCGCAGCTAAAAATAATGATACCAAACACGCACTTTCTTTCCTTTTTATTATATTATTAAGAAATTATATTTATGAGTTACCTGATCGGGTAATAAAACCCAGAATAAATGGTTAATAAAAAAAATAGGTGATATATCTATGACGTAAAAGTTTTTTTTATAGTGTTGGTGTATTGTTTATCATGTATATATTATTGATCATTGATTTTTGAATAAAAATAAAATATACTCCTTTCGACTCGAATTAGTAAGATTAACTAATTTTACTCTTAGTAAGGAGGTTAGTTGATTGTATTTATTTTTCTCAAATTTATAAAAGAATAGAGGTATTTTAGTAAAGTTGCATTGGGAATAAAACAAAAATTAGATAAGATAACAATTTTCTAGGGATCTTTTTGGAAAGTGACATTGAGAATGAAATAGTAAAATTTAAGAAAGTTGGTTAGTTTTGCTTAAATTTTTTTTTTTTGCTTTCGCAGGTGGTGTTTGGGCTTTCGCACTTTGGCGACCCAACTAAATCCACCCCGACCCTACGGAACTCCACTTTGTGGGCAGGGGTCTCCCAACGCGTGCCTCTCCGTTCCCATGGGTGTCGAACTCGAGACCTCATGGTTAAGGGACCTAGTGAGTTGCCACTAGACCAACAGCACGTTAGTAGTTTTGCTTATATTTTAAACCAAGAGAAATATGTTTTTTGTTACTTATATTTCGAGCCGGAGGGAGTAATATATAAATGATGAATAATATATTGATAGTATAAAAAACATTACACTAATTATATACACTCATTAAAATCTTAAATAAAATGAAAAAATAACACAGGTTTTATATTTTGAGTCACTTCATATACTAAAATGTATACATTGAAAAAACTATGGAGTAAAAAATTTTCAATTAAATTTATTTAATTTGAACTAATCTCTATATTTTTGACATGTAAAGTGAAAAAAAATCCGATATTATATAAAATGAAATATGTTTATATTGAACTGTTTTAAAAAAAAAGAATTTAAAATTATTTGTAATTTTATTTGTCAAAATTAAATCATCACGAAAACAAAAGTTTTTTAATTTCGAAACCTTAAATGATAGACTATAAATTTAATCACACTCACTCGAGATTTAAGAGACCAAATCAGTTTTGTTTTCTTTTACTATTTATTTACCCCGGAGCCTAATCCTTGTATAGAGCGTCTACTCTGGTCAGTGTGGGGTCACTCTCTTTGCTTTAGCGATTTTCGGTGTTGAAAGCGGCCACTCCCTTTTATGCTTCCCAGCTATACTTTCTTTTCAGTTTGCTAAAGCTATTTTAATGGTAATTTAAGTAGTATGGAGAAAGATTTTTGACATATTTCCGATCATATGTAATATATAAGCCTTTTAACTAAAATTTTATGTCTTTTAAAAACCTTAGTTTATATTATTAATGATATTAAAATTTTAAATATTTGATATATATTTTTTTAAATTATCCTTATAATTATTATCAGTATTTTAAATAATTAAGAGTATTTATGAAAAAATAAATATAAAAAATTAGAAATGAAACTTACGGATAAAAACAGTTTTTAAATGAAGCTTACATATAGATTGGAGAGATTTTTTTAATATTTTTTTGTTTTAAATATAAACACTGATTTTAGATTTTTAATATGTTCGATAAAATTAATTTAAAGTTGGTAGATTATAGCATCAAGTATATAGTTATTTAGCTAACTGTTTAAAACAATATTAGACACTAATCAAGTATTAAAACAATTAAAAAGATCGTTGATTGATTGAAAAATCAAAACTACCAAAACTCGGCTTTTCACAAATCGATAAGCGAAAGTAAAGGAAATAGGGGTAGAAGATAGACAAAGCGAGTTATCATGTTATCCTTGTTCACTCTCAACTTTTCGAAAGTTACATCCGGTTCTCCCATTCTAGTTTGAGAGATTTGCTTCATCATGAATTTAAAAATCGTTTTGTACAAACACACATCCAAGGCTTCTTTCTTGATAAGTCTAACCTACATATCTCTCACTCTTGTCGTTGTACCCTTCGACAATCTTCTAAATCATTTATGACTCTTTGAATAAAAGGATAGCTCACCTTCTATCCACAAGAAGATATCTCACTTCTTTGATTTTCTCCTTCAACTAAGTGACACCTCACACCTAAGGAACAAAACTCTCTTCTTTGTTATCAACATATTATAAAATAGGAGAAGTTGAGGCCATTTTTGTCATTTTCATTTTCCCTCCTTCATCCTTGTTTTTCCCTCCAAATTTGTTTGTCCGTGCATCGCACGGGAATAAATATTTATCTTAAGTTATTTTTAGTAAATTTTTATTAGTACAATTCGGATTACACATAAATATAAAAATTGCCCGCAAACATACAATTTTGCATTTCGATATTATTACAATTTGCACGGGTTATTAATGATCTTTTCAAAAGGAAATAATTTGAATCAAATATTGACATAAAAAATATATAATGCCTAAACCACCCGTCATATGATAATTAACCAGCAAAAAAAACGAATATAATGTTGTAATTTCAGAAATTCTAATACAAACAAGTCATAATATAGGCAAATTGGTATTAAACATTTAAACAGAGCATCATTATGAATAACATATTATAAAATAGGAGAAGTTGAGGGCATTTTTGTCATTTTCATTTTCCCTCCTTCATCCTTGCTTTTCCCTCCAAATTTGTTTGTTCGTGCATCGCACGGGAATAAATATTTATCTTAAGTTATTTTTAGTAAATTTTTATTAGTACAATTTGGATTACACATAAATATAAAAATTGCCCGCAAACATACAATTTTGCATTTCGACATTATTACAATTTGCACGGGTTATTAATGATCTTTTCAAAAGGAAATAATTTGAATCAAATATTGACATAAAAAATATATAATGCCTAAACGACCCGTCATATGATAATTAACCAGCAAAAAAAAACGAATATAATGTTGTAATTTCAGAAATTCTAATACAAACAAGTCATAATATAGGCAAATTGGTATTCAACATTTAAACAGAGCATCATTATGAATAATAAATTTTGGGTACAACGGAAAAAATGGATATATAAGTATTAAAGATGAGCTATAATTTGGTATGATGATTTAGCTTAATACAATCAAATATTTACTCAGTCATGAATTCAAATTTAAAAAAATCCAAAAATTTATACAATATGTTGCAATTTAAATTGTGAAAAATAATGATGCGTTATTTTATACTTTAGACAATATACTTATTTACAATTATGAAGTTCTAATACAAGCAAGTAATTTGAAAGTTCAAATCTTATAAACACAAATTAATTAAAAGTATGAAAACATGTCTTATATTTTGGGACAGATATAATAATAATAATAATAATAATAATAATGATGATGATATATATGGTAAAAAAAATAGCTGCATTTGGACTTGTAAAACGAATTACTAACAAAATGCATTTGGAATGATGGATTAAATAAAACAAAAATCAAAATGAGTTGAATTTTTTTATTATAAGAAATTATGTTGTTAATTAAAATTATAAATCGCATAGTTGATACATTATTAGTTAATTTTTATTTTTATTAATGAAAAAGTTGGTAGCTGAAACTTGATTCAAAGGTTAATGTTTATGACTATTCATTTTTAAATACATGTAAATCATTTTTATAAAAAGTTCATATTAACTTATCAACATATTATAAAATAGGAGAAGTTGAGGGCATTTTTGTCATTTTCATTTTCCCTCCTTCATCCTTGCTTTTCCCTCCAAATTTGTTTGTCCGTGCATCGCACGGGAATAAATATTTATCTTAAGTTATTTTTAGTAAATTTTTATTAGTACAATTTGGATTACACATAAATATAAAAATTGCCCGCAAACATACAATTTGCATTTCGATATTATTACAATTTGCACGGGTTATTAATGATCTTTTCAAAAGGAAATAATTTGAATCAAATATTGACATAAAAATATATAATGCCTAAACGACCCGTCATATGATAATTAACCAGCAAAAAAAATGAATATAATGTTGTAATTTCAGAAATTCTAATACAAGGATTACACATAAATATAAAAATTGCCGCAAATTAAACATACAATTTGCATTTCGATATTATTACAAATTGCTCGAGTTATTAATGATCTTTTCAAAAGGAAATAATTTGAATCAAATATTGACATAAAAAATATATAATGCCTAAACGACCCGTCATATGATAATTAACCAGCAAAAAAACGAATATAATGTTGTAATTTCAGAAATTCTAATACAAACAAGTCATAATATAGGCAAATTGGTATTAAACATTTAAACAAAGCATCATTATGAATAATAAATTTTGGGTACAACGGAAAAAACGGATATATAAGTATTAAAGATGAGTTATAATTTGGTATAATGATTTAGCTTAATACAATCAAATATTTACTCAGTCATGAATTCAAATTTAAAAAAATCCAAAAATTTATACAATATGTTGCAATTTAAATTGTGAAAAATAATGATGCGTTATTTTATACTTTAGACAATATACTTATTTACAATTATGAAGTTCTAATACATGCAAGTAATTTGAAAGTTCGAATCTTATAAACACGAATTAATTAAAAGTGTGAAAACAAGTCTTATATTTTAGGACAGATGTAATAATAATAATGATGATGATGATGATGATGATATATATGGTAAAAAAATAGTTGCATTTGGACTTGCAAAACGAATTACTAACAAAATGCATTTGGAATGATGGATTAAATAAAAAAAAATCAAAATGAGTTGGATTTTTTTTATTATAAGAAATTATGTTGTTAATTAAAATTAGAAATTGCATAGTTGATACATTATTAGTTAATTTTTATTAATGAAAAAGTTGGTAGCTGAAACTAGATTTAAAGGTTAATGTTTATGACTATTCATTTCTAAATACATGTAAATCATTTTTATAAAAAATTCATATTAACTTATTATTTAAAAAGACATATTTCCAAAATTTATAATCAATTTTTTTAAAAAAAAAAAATTAAACCCGTGCAATGCACGGGTAAAATTACTAGTTTCTTCTTAACACACCTTGGATGTGCAAACTAAACAAGGCTATTACATTACTTGGAATCCAAAATCTCAATGAATGCAATGATTATTATTATGCTATATGAGATTATAAGATTTGAATATGAGAAAAAGAAAAAGAATGTTTAATGTTATTTCTTTTTAATTCTAATGAAAATTGAATGGCCTTGTGTTTCTGAATGTTTGAATATGAAAATCGATGTTATTGTTGTTATAATTAGGGGTGTAAACGATCCGGTCCGGGATCGCGAGACCGGTCGTCGGATCGAACCGGACCAGACCGAAAAAATACAGTCTGGTCTGGTCTGGTCTCAAAATTGTTAGACCGCTGTTATATGGTCCGGTCCACGGTCTCACTATTTCTGAGACCGTTGAGACCGGACCGGACCGGTTAATTAAAACACTTAAACACTCACTACACACGAATCAGTCTCACAATCACACATTCACTTTCACTGTTTCACATTCCCAAAACTTAAACCTAGCCTTCTTCTCTCTTTATCGACGAGCGACGACGTCGTTCTTCTCTCCATCGTCGGCGTCGTTTCTTCTCTCTTTCTCTTCTCGTGTTTCTCTTCTATTCGGTGTCGCCACTCGCCGTCTCCATCGAAGCCGTCGTCGCCGTTGAAGTCGTGCTCGAAGCTTCTCAATATTGCAGTACAATTTGCAGAGGAATAAGAAGGGTACCGTTTCCGCGTAGTGTAACACCCCAATTTGGACATAGAATTTTAGAAAAATTTGCGCCATTTTTTTTATAACATGTCAAAACATTCATTTTAGTTTATTTTCAAAAACATTTATTCCAACTTATTTGTCAAAAAGATTTTCTTTATACAATTCGTTTTACTTAGCTATTGAATAACTTAGTTTATAAAAGCTCTATAAATTCTTTTCTTTTCCAAACTGATATATTACAACATTTTTCAAAAACTTCTTTTCTCAAAATATTATTTTTCTCTAATGGTTTCCTTGCGAAAAACATTTGATTGTAATTGAAAATAACGATTCAGAAATATAAACGAACAATCATTTTATTAAAATTGGTCATTTTATAAAATGGTCACTACCTCAAAGGCATGACATTTGATACACTGAAAATACTAAACCATAAAGGTCTATGCCAACACTAAAGGGTACATCACTCCTATCTGAGCAGACTCAATCTATCTACCCAGACCTACAGCGGATGCCTCCTCTAGGTTGAACTCCCACTCAACAGGTTCCTCTTCTTGCACCTCCTCTTCCTCAGGCTCCCATACCTCAAAACCCTCCTGCAAGCCATCGAGATCCCAAATGGCTCCATCTTCATCCCATTCCATGTTTGGCATTTTCATGTCCTGTGGATCCTCGTCTTGCTCTTCTTCTACTACTTCTTCTTGAAAATCTTCTAACTCTTCTTCTGAAACTACCGCCTCTTCTTCCTCCGATATTGCGTCTGGTTCTTCTTCTCCATCTGACACATCCTCAAAATCCATACGCCTCATCGCAGGGTGAACCTCATGATAGGTGGAAGGACCACCAATCACTTGGTCTCGAAGATACATCACACATGGGGTAACATCTGTCATCCTCCCACTAACAACCAAGTCAGGATCAATGATCTCTTCCTTCACTACTAGAAATAAAGCTTTTAAACTCGACCTTTTAAACTCGGTTACTGTAAATTTGAGTTTAAAAAAAACGCGGTGGCAATTTTGTAAATAAATTATAACTTTTAAACTCGGTCGTTGTTTAACCGAGTTAAAAAATATTTTCTAACTCAGTTAATTGATCAGCCAAGTTAGATAGTTCCTTTTTTTTTATAGTTCCTTTTTTTTTAAAAAAAATTAATTTTTTTTTGAAGTCGGTGCTTTTTCAACCGAGTTAGAAAGTATTTTCTAACTCGGTTATTTTTTTCGTCGAGTTAAAAGGTAATTCTAAAAAAAATTAAAATAAAAATAGTTTTAAGCTCGGCTAAAACCACCGAGTTAAAAAACTTTTAAGCTCGGCTAGTGGACTACCGAGTTAAAAGGTTTAACCTAAACCTAAATAGTCAGAAATTAAACTACCCTTGCCTCAAAAGGTTTTTCCTTCTTCTTCGTTCCCGCGTCGTGCTTGTTCCCTCCATCCCTAAAAAGTCCTCCAGCCACCACTGCCACTTGTTTCCGTCACCGTCTTCCCACCAACCGGCGTTCCTCTTCGTTCTTCACAGCAACCACGCGCAGCAGCAGCAGTTGCTCGTTCCTCTTCGTTCCTCGTTCCCGTCTCCTCTTCGCTCTGCCTCCACGCGCAGCAGCAGCAACTGACGACAGCCACCACCGCGCCGGTTCTCCACCACACCTCCGTTCGTTTCCGTTTCTGCTTTCTTCTTCCTCTCACTGCAGCAGCAGCAACCGTTTGTTTTCTCCGGTTGTGCTTTCTTCTTCCTCCACACGCAGTAGCAGCAACCAAAGACAGCCACCACCGCTCTGGTTCTCCACCACAGCCTCCGTTTGTTTTCTCCGTTTCTGCTTTCTTCTTCCTCTCACTGCAGCAGTGTTCGTTCCTCCGTTCCTCTCACCGTTTCTGCATTCGGTCCCTCCGTTCCCTCCGTTCTCCAGGTTAATTGAAAAAATATTTCACTGTTTACTTTCTTGGTATCTATCTTCTATTTGCTCTCTACTTAGTTTCTTTTTACTACGAATTCCTAGTTTAATTTAAAATTAGCCTGCAATCCCTGCATATACATGGAACCAATTATCATTACTGTAGGTTTGTTCAAGTCCAAAGGGAAACATCCCATTTGATTTAGTGGATATTATATAGCTTAGCACAAGAATTAATGTTTCCTTAGATCTAGAATCTTAAGACTTATTTGACTGAACATATAATTTGACTTATTTGACTGAACTTATTTGACTGAACACAAGAACCATGGTTTTACTATTATGTTATTTGAAGCCTATACCATGATGGGATAATATATAAATATATATACTCTGCTTGTAACAATACCTGTGTGAAGGAAGGGTCGAATTTAATTTGTCTGCTATGTTACATTTTATAATTCCATCTCCCATGTGCTTGGTGCAGTCAACAAATTTGTATATTAGTTAAAATTCAGAGACGAGAATAAATGGAATGAGGTAATTGAATATCACCATGTATACTATACATATATCATTTGTTTAATTTTATACTAATGATTTTCCGTTTTTATTATATTTCAGACATTTTCGCACAATCCGCCCGGTCCGCTAGCAAAAGATGTCATTGAAAATCTCCAGGAGCGTTGGGCATCCTTTATACTTGAACTAGCAGATAGCAATCAAGAGTTGTAAGGAGAATGATTCTGGCTAGAGTTTTTGTTAAGAGCCAAATTAGTGAAGAATCTGTGTTTACCTTATTAAGTTTTTTCTTGTTATTATATTAGTATTTTTTAAGTGTTTTATTGTGTTGTCAGTATGCTTACACTGAAAATATATCTACCAATAAATTTATTTATTTGAATACTGTTTTCTTGTTTGTGTTTTATGTTATAGCTATAAAATAAAAAAAAAATGTAAGGTTGAACCATAGTTGAAATAAAAAAAAAAAGAGGACTTTTTAACTCGGTGGACTTAAAGAACCGAGTTAGAAAATGTTTTTTAACTCGGCCAAACTATCACCCGAGTTTAAAAATGCATAGTTGTATATAAATTTTTTTTAAAAAAAAGACTTTTTAACTCGGTGGAAATAACGAACCGAGTTAAAAAATGTTTTTTTAACTCGGCCAAAGTCGCCCCCGAGTTTAAAAATGCATAGTTCTAATTAAAAAAAATGGAGAGGACTTTTTAACTCGGTGGAATTTAGAACCGAGTTAAAAAATATTTTTTATTTAACTCGGTGTACAATACAACCGAGTTAAAAATTACTTTTTAACTCGGTTGAATGACCGAGTTTAAAAGTCTCAATTTTTAACATCAGAGCTTTCTACATCACAGCTGCAACCGAGTTTAAAAGTCCAAAACAACCGAGTTAAAAAGCATTTTTTCTAGTAGTGCTTGTTGGTCCTTCCCAAAGCCATCCTGACTGCTTCACCTCCCAATGCCCAAAATCCTCTAAATACATTATCCCACTATTCGAGACATCTACACGACAAATGACCTGATCTGCCATATGTGGACATCATTCCCAATGTCCACAGAAAAGGGAAAGTAGAGAGAGTAAGCGATCCGAACGAATTAATCGTCGACGCCATGGACTTACTCTAAGGGATCACATTATGATTTAGCACAAAAAGATACACTCATATAACATTGCAAGCATCATCATTAAAATTCACATCTCATCACTTCGTTATTTCATACATGGCTTAACATAGCATTATTCCATAGTATCCTTGTATCTTATGACTTCATCTTTTTCACTCTTTGATCTCAGATTAAAACATGGCCTTCAATGATTTAGGGAGGGAAATCATTGAGGCAGGGATTACGTTAGCACACACGATACATCTCCTCCACATTATCCAACCACGACCTAATTAGGAAAGCAGATGGGGCGCACAGGAATCCTAACCACGCCGGCATAGAGTGTCAAAGGGTACGTACCAGCTGAAACCACGCACTGTTGGCCAGCAGAGAAAATAACAAGTGGACCACGCACGGTTGGTCAGTATAGAAAAACAGTGACCTCTAGCCTCAATTCAGATTCCTTCTCAACCATCTCCAATTTTCTCAAGGGGGCGACAACTCTATCCCTAGTTGTACGTGCAGTCCTTGCTACGATCAATGCCCAGCAGGTGACCTCGATCATTGCAGCATTGTCCCGCCTAGGGAAACGCTCAAGGCTTCTTGACGTTTCACCGTCTTTGCCTTCCCCTATCGCAATCACCACTCGAAGGGATGCACTGACCTCCAAGTATTTGGTATCTTTCCTCTCCAATACTTCTCTCTCAACGCAGAGTTAGGAAAGATTAAGCTTTTAAGTCTTTTAGAAAGAGATTTAGTTTCATTAACCTAACATTGGTCGACCCATTCTAAGTTGCGCTTCTAACAGGCCTCAACCTCTAAAAAGAAAACTAACAAACACCACCCTACATATAGTGGAATCGCAACCACGACACGTCATTCACGTGGCCAGCTACTTAAAATCAAGCACGTCCGAAGACAGTGTGATTAGGATATACATCATAAAGTTATCTGTGCTACAATGCACCATCACCGTATACTAACTTTAGACGATACGTTCACAGCTTATGTTTCAAATCTTTACAATTCTCAGAATCATAGTTTCTCTTCGAGAATCATCAATTATCACATTATATTCCAACATCAATATATCATCAGTATTCCATCAGTATACTTATCTCCTCAGATAATTAAGATATCACAACATAATCCTTTCATAACTTGTTCTGGATATAACATAATTCAAAGCAGATAATATAATGCTCATAAAATATAATACATATAAATAATAACAGACAATCACACAAACAAGAGTTATTGTCTCAAAGTCCGATCGACTAAACACACACACAAACAATTTCCATCACGTATATTAACAAATAGCTAGGCAGTTCTGATCTTTGAGATGATCAAGAACATCCTAAGGTTACCCAAAGATGTCATTATGTCTTAGGAAAACTTCTCTCTCACCTGGATTTGAAGCTAGAGACTACTGATTCTGATTAATCGAATTAGCTTCACTCGAACCTTAATCATTGATAACATGATCCAAAGGACCAATCAATTACACATTCACATAACGATTAACTTAAACAATTTAAATCCTTTTTCAAAAGTACTTAGAAAAATTTAAGAACACAAAACAACATCAGTAACTTAAAATCTTCTTCTAAAACTCAAAAACAGATTTCTTTTCCAGTAAAACCACTTTTAAACACATTAATAACAAAAACATCAGAGTTAATAAAGCGGAAGACTTCATTAATCATTAAACAAGAGTTGAGAAACATAGCTACACCGAGCTCATTAGTTCGAATTACAAAAATGATGTTTAGCTCGGCCATCGGGCCGAGATCAAAATATACAAAAGCGTGTTTTAGCTCGGACCAAATAGCCGAGACCCAATACAAAACAAATATTTTAGCTCGGACCTATCCACATCTATGACTCTAAATAACTTACTCTCCCTGTGAGGGAGAGTGATCCTGCTCGGCCGGGGACTGCGTTTGCTCGGGCTCAGCACCTGAAAAATGGTAAGGAGCTGAGCATTACACAAAACTTAAATAAGCAGTTTCTAAAATGACATACCGAACTACCAAGCCAAACACAAGTAGTCAAATAGCAAATAAATCACCAGTAATCAAACCCATATATCTCATGCATATATCAACATTTAGCTCGGTTCGCAAACCCACAACCTCGTCTGGCTCGGCTCACATCATCAACCAGTTAACTCAATACTAGCTATGCCTCGGTTAACATTCTCTTACCTCTGATTACCATCTCTATCTCGGATTCATTACACATTATTCCACTTTCACATAGTTTACAATCTTTTACTCTTCTCGGATGCATACACCCAGTGCATGTCTTACACCATTTAAGTCGGATGTTGGAGTGTCCATAGCTGCGAGTACCACAATACTCGTCTTACAGCTGCGAGCACCACCATGCTCGTCTTACGCGATCAATGCACGCACCCAGTACGCGTCTGCTATGACCAGGAACACTACCACCGATCATTCTATAGAGTAAGGAGTGTCCATAACTGCGAGTACCACAATACTCGACTTACAGCTGCGAGCACCACAATGCTCGGCTTACGCGATCAATGCACGCACCCAGTACGCGTCTGCTATGACCAGGAACACATCCCACCGATTCCGTTCTCGGAACCTTGTGAGTCATAACTGCGAGCACCACAATGCTCGACTTACAGCTGCGAGCACCACAATGCTCGGCTTACGCGATCAATGCACGCACCCAGTACGCGTCTGCTATGACCCGACCACACAACCATTTCTCTTTAATTCCCCTTATCTTTGATGAAACCGCAATTGGTGGTTGGAGAGACAAGGAACCCTAGGAATACACCTAGAAGGGGGGGTTGAATAGGTGTACACGATACCTTGAAAGATTTTCGAACGAAACAAATCGAAACAATTAAAACAAATGATTTTTGAAAATTCTACAGCACTTAATCGATTAACCTGCAATTTACTCGAGTAGTACTCGATTAAACTTGAACTTAATCGATTAGATATGACAGAAAACAGAAAAAACAATTTTTCATTCGCATACGAAAATCAATCAATTCACACGAAAGATCAGAGATTCAACGGAAATGATTAACACCTATATTCTTATTGATTAACCTAGTTATGAAAATGATTTTCCCTTTATCAATTTGAACAATTAAAGATTCAATTCAATCAATTATGAAAATCAATCTTTCTAGGTTTTCAACCAAGAACACAATCAAATGACTTGAATATAAAGAGTAAGGGTTTAGAGATACGACACAGTGATTTATCCTGGTTCACTTTCATCCACTTGAAAGCTACATCCAGTCCCCTCTTCAACCAAGAGAGATTCTTCACTATGAGGAATTAGAGTTCTCAAATTACAAGTGATTGCCTCACAAGACTTCCTTCTTGCTAGCCTACAAGAGATAACCGACACCCTTGCCTTGTAATCCTATTGATCTTCTCTCTAATCTAACCTCTACCCCTTGTTGATAATCGACACAACAAGTCTTCAATTGCTTGATGATAATCCACACATCAAGGCTTCTCCTTGCTTGATTCACAACCAAGACTTCTTCTTCTCCAATGAGATTTGCTTGATGATAATCGACACACCAAGGCTTCTTGTTTGTTGTAGTGGCTTGCCTTCTTGCAAAGATTACAACACAATAGAAAACACAAAACAATCCTATGAATCTCAATCAAGAGTTATGACAATTCACCATAAGAGATTCAAAGGTTCTTGATCAAAGAATATGAAAATATGAGAACTTTGATCTTTGGAAAATGAGAGAGAATAGAGTGGCTTGATTCTTTGTAAAACTTGTATGAAATGATTCTCCTTAATCACAAATAATAGGAAAAGGTTTATATAGAATACCCAAAAGTTGTAGCACTTGAAAACTGATTTTGAGAAGTGAAAAACGTATTTTAAAAATCAGTTCAGCAGTACTTAATCGATTAAGTTGCAGACTACTCGAGTAGTACTCGATTAAGTTAGTCACTTAATCGATTAAGTTGGTACTGCACAAGTTCAAAACTTGTTTTCTCAAAATCCAACCTTTCCTTTAAAACCTTTAAGCCACCTATTGATTCTAGGTTAAGTGAAAACTCAAATTATGATTAAATCATGACTTATGAATGAGATTCACTACCCTCTATACAAACTACCCAAATAAAAAACCTATGAAGCTTGAGAGGCAAAAGATAAAAGAAATACAAATACACTCAAACTTAGGTCTTCATGAGCTTGCTTTCTCTCTTCTTCATTTGATGTTTGTTGTTGCTTGTTGAGCTTGAAACTTGATCAACACTTGTAGCTTGTTCAAAAACACTTTGTCATTATCAAAACATTCATCATGTTCATCATGGAACTAACAATCTCCCCCTTTTTGAAAATGACAACCCATGTTTTGAAATCGCTTGAAGTTGTTGATGCTTGAAACATTTGATCACTTGAGAAGACTCTTTCTCCTCCTCAATCAATGCTTTTGACATTTGAATCCAATTGAGATAGAAGCTTGATTCTCCCCCTATCTTCAACAACTTAGCTCAACCTACATAAAAACAACAAAACAACCTTTCTCCACAACACATATCATTTCTCCCAATTGAGAAACATTCCATTCATACCATTTCTCCCCTTTTTCAAAACATCATATTTCTCCCCCTTTGGCATTATCAAAAAACAATATATACCAATTGAAATATAAGATCTAAGCCAAGGTAAGAAATCAATGATCATTTCTTCACAACATTGATACCAATTAAACAAATACAATAAAACTATACTTTGAAATGTGATATCAATTAGTAAGAGAATATAACAATGAAATATAATACCAATTGAGAACTAAAAAGATCATAATATCACTTAACAAAGAAGATATCAATGTAAAGAAATACATATATCAACAAATATATGATACTAATTGTGATATTTCTTTAATAACAACCAAAGCATGTCACTATATCATGATAATTATCTATGAATCTACTCAATGATACCAATTGAATTAACTAAACATTTAGAAAAGTAATACCAATTGAGAAGATACCAATTGAGATAATATATCAATATCAAATATTACCACTTTGTAGGACATTCACTTGAGATGCAAGTGTGATACCAATTGAAGATGTGAATATAGACATTCATAGTTGAGACCAATTGAGAGCATGTGTCATTCATTTGCATCTTCAATCAAACCTAAAAAACAATCATGCTTTGCTTTTTGGTATCCAAATGGTTTTGGATTCATTTTTGTTAGTGTAGGGACTTTCACCCTTTTTCATCCAAACAAAATCTCCTTTAGGTATACCATGCACTTTAACATAACACACATTTGAAGTATGTCCATGAGTACCACAATAGAAACATGTTGGAGGATTTGAAAAATCAACTTTAGAAAAATCAACAACATTTCTATGAGATTTACTCTTAGCATTAGTATAACCCAAACCAAACTTGTTTGAATTTTCTCTTTGAAAATTTAACAATGTGCGCAATTTAATGTCACAAGTGGTGAAACTTGCAAGCTTATTTTTCAAAATAGCATTTTCATTTTTAAGCAACTTGCAATTCTCACAATCAACCACAACATTCACTCTACTAGCACAATCACAAGAAGAACTAGCATAGATAAGATCAAGAGTTTCATTTTCAAGATTAAGCTCATCAACTTGTTTTTGAAGATCTAAAATCTCTTTTTGATGTTTCAAAATGAGCTTCTTTCTTTCAATGTTTTTCAAAGCTAGTTTTTCAAGTTGTTCATACATTTCTTCATAAGCATTATGTAACAATTCATATTTAGAAGAAATTTCGGATTTAGATTCACTTACATTGCTATCCTCGCTTTGATAACTTGATTCATCATTTGAACTTTGTTCTTCATCATCTACTAGAGTTATCAAGTTGAGACAAGTGGCTTCTTCATTATCCGATGAACTACTCGATGTGCTTTTCTTGTTATCTTCATCACTATCCCAAACTATGTATGCTCTTTTAGATTTAGAATTTTTCTTGTCTTTCTCCTTCTTCTTGAGATACTTAGAGCACGAATACTTGAGATGTCCGGGTTTTCCACAGTCATGACAAACTACACCTTCTTTTGAAGTTTTGGTCTTATAGTGTGGGGAATCCTTCTCTTTACTTTTGTCCTTGTTCAACCTTCCTTTTCTCCTTAGAAACTTGTCAAACTTCCTTAGTAGAAGTTTCATGTCTTTTTCATCAACATTCGAATCGGAATCTTCACTATCATCATCATCGGAACTCTCTTTCTTTTTATATGCACTTTTGACTCTAAGAGCAAGTCCTTTCCTTGATTTGTTCTTATCCGACTCTTCATTGATACTTAATCGTCCAAGCTCCATTTCATGTTCTTGAAGCTTTCCGAAAAGTGTTGCTAGATCCATAGCATCCAAATTTTTAGATTCAACAATATGTTAGTTCCATGATGAACATGATGAATGTTTTGATAATGACAAAATGTTTTTGAACACGCTACAAGTGTTGATCAAGTTTTAAGCTCAACAAGCAACAACAAACATCAAATGAAGAAGAGAGAAAGCAAGCTCATGAAGACCTAAGTTTGAGTATATTTGTATTTCTTTTATCTTTTGCCTCTCAAGCTTCATAGGTTTTTTATTTGGGTAGATTATTATAGAGGGTAGTGAATCTCATTCATAAGTCATGATTTAATCATAATTTGAGTTTTCACTTAACCTAGAATCAATAGGTGGCTTAAAGGTTTTAAAGGAAAGGTTGGTTTTTGAGAAAACAAGTTTTGAACATGTGCAGTACCAACTTAATCGATTAAGTGACTAACTTAATCGAGTACTACTCGAGTAGTCTGCAACTTAATCGATTAAGTACTGCTGAACTGATTTTTAAAAATACGTTTTTCACTTCTCAAAATCAGTTTTCAAGTGCTACAACTTTTGGGTATTCTATATAAACCTTTTCCCAATTATTGTGATCATCTAGAATCATTGTTACATCAATTTTAAAAAGAATCAAGCCACTCTATTCTCTCTCAATTTCAAAGATCAAAGCTTTCATATTTTCATATTCTTTGATCAAGAACCTTTGAATCTCTTATGGTGAATTGTCATAACTATTGATTGAGATTCATAGGATTGTTTTGTTTTTTCATTGAGTTGTAATCTTTGCAAGAAGGCAAGCCACTACAACAAACAAGAAGTCTTGCTGTGTCGATTTTATCATCAAGCAAAGTTCAAGCAATTGAAGAAGAAGTCTTGGTTGTGAATCAAGCAAAAAGAAGCCTTGGTGTGTGGATTATCATCAAGCAATTGAAGACTTGTTGTGTCGATTATCAACAAGGGGTAGAGGTTAGATTAGAGAGAAGATCAATAGGATTACAAGGCAAGGGTGTCGGTTATCTCTTGTAAGCTAGCAAGAAGGGAGTCTTGTGAGGCAATCACTTGTAATTTGAGAACTCTAATTCCTCATAGTGAAGAATCTCTCTTGGTTGAAGAGGGGACTGGATGTAACTTTCAAGCGGGTGAAAACTGTGTCGTATCTCTAAACCCTTACTCTTTATATTCAAGTCATTTGATTGCGTTCTTGGTTGAAAACCTAGAAAGATTGATTTTTATAATTGATTGAATTGAATCTTTAATTGTTCAAATTGATAAAGGGAAAATCATTTTCATAACTAGGTTAATCAATAAGAACATAGGTGTTAATCATTTCCGTTGAATCTCTGATCTTATGTGTTGATTGATTGATTTTCGTATGCGAATGAAAACTTGATTTTTCTGGTTTTTGCCTGTCATACTCGAGTAATCGATTACTTACTCGATTAAGTTCTTTTGAACTTTCAGACATACTTGAGTAACCTGCAATCTACTCGAGTAAGTTAGTGAAAAATTGCAAAAATCATTTGTTTTAATTGTTTCGATTTGTTTCGTTCGAAAATCTTTCAAGGTATCTTGTACACCTATTCAACCCCCCCCTTCTAGGTGTATTCCTAGGGTTTCTTTGTCTCTCCAACCACCAATTGCGGTTTCCTCAATTGGTATCAGAGCTCGGTCGAAAGACACGAGCATAAGAGCTTTTTCGTAAAGATCCTTTAAGAAAATCGCAATGGGTTCCATGAATCCCTTTGGTGGTGAAGGTTATTCAATAAATCGTCCTCCATTGTTTGCCGGAGAAGGCTATGCATATTGGAAAGTTAGAATGAAAATCTTTATCCAAGCCATAGATAGTGAAATTTGGAAAGTAGTTTAAAAAGGCCCTCATATCCCCTCTAGTTTAGTTGAAGGTGTAGAACAATTGATCCCCGAGGATAAGTGGAAGGATGATGATAGAAAGAAAGTACAATATGATTATAAGGCTAAGAATATCATTACATCCGCTTTATCCTATGACGAGTTCTTTAGAGTTTCTCAATGTTCTAGTGCTAAAGAAATGTGGGACACTTTACAAGTGACTCATGAAGGAACTAGTGAGGTTAGGAGAGCTAGATTGAATGCTTTAATGCGTGATTATGAATTGTTTCATATGCTTCCAAATGAATCTATAAATGATATGCAAAAGCGTTTTACTCATATTATAAATCATTTACTTGCTCTTGGTAAAACGTTTCTTCAAGGTGAACTTTCTAACAAAGTGTTGAGATGTTTAGACAGGAATTGGCAACCAAAAGTAACGGCTATTGTTGAATCTAAAAATTTGGATGCTATGGATCTAGCAACACTTTTCGGAAAGCTTCAAGAACATGAAATGGAGCTTGGACGATTAAGTATCAATGAAGAGTCGGATAAGAACAAAGAAAGAAAGGGACTTGCTCTTAAAGTCAATAGATCATATAAAAAGAAAGAGAGTTCCGATGATGATGATAGTGAAGATTCCGATTCCGATGTTGATGAAAAAGACATGAAACTTCTACTAAGGAAGTTTGACAAGTTTCTAAGGAGAAAAGGAAGGTTGAACAAGGAAAAAAGTAAAGAGAATGATTCCCCACACTATAAGACCAAAACTTCAAAAGATGGTGTAGTTTGCCATGAATGCGGAAAACCCGGACATCTCAAGTACTCATGCTCTAGGTATCTCAAGAAGAAGGAGAAAGACAAGAAAAATTCTAAATCTAAAAGAGCATACATAGTTTGGGATAGTGATGAAGATAACAAGAAAAGCACATCAAATAATTCATCGGATAATGAAGAAGCCGCTTGTCTCAACTTGATAACTCTAGTAGATGATGAAGAACAAAGTTCAAATGATGAATCAAGTTATCAAAGCGAGGATAGCAATGTAAGTCTTACTAAATCCGAAATTTCTTCTAAATATGAATTGTTATACAATGCTTATGAGGAAATGCATGAACAACTTGAAAAACTAGCTTTGAAAAACATTGAAAGAAAGAAGCTCATTTTGAAACATCAAAAAGAGATTTTAGATCTTCAAAAACAAGTTGATGAGCTTAATCTTGAAAATGAAACTCTTGATCTTATCTATGCTAGTTCTTCTTGTGATTGTGCTAGTAGATTGAATGTTGTGGTTGATTGTGAGAATTGCAAGTTGCTTAAAGATGAAAATGCTATTTTGAAAAATAAGCTTGCAAGTTTCTCAAATGGTGATATTAGATTGCGCACATTGTTAAATTTTCAAAGAGAAAATTCAAACAAGTTTGGTTTGGGTTATACTAATGCTAAGAGTAAATCTCATAGAAATGTTGTTGATTTTTCTAAAGTTGATTTTTCAAATCCTCCAACATGTTTCTATTGTGGTACTCATGGACATACTTCAAATGTGTGTTATGTTAAAGTGCATGGTATACCTAAAGGAAATTTTGTTTGGATGAAAAAGGGTGAAAGTCCCTACACTAACAAAAATGGATCCAAAACCATTTGGATACCAAAAAGCAAAGCATGATTGTTTTGTAGGTTTGATTGAAGATGCAAATGAATGACACATGCTCTCAATTGGTCTCAACTATGAATGTCTATATTCACATCTCCAATTGGTATCACACTTGCATCTCAAGTGAATGTCCTACAAAGTGGTAATATTTGATATTGATATATTATCTCAATTGGTATCTTCTCAATTGGTATTACTTTTCTAAATGTTCAATTAAATCATTTGGTATCATTGAGTAGATTCATAGATGTTTATCATGATATAGTGACATGCTTTGGTGTTATATTTCTTTACATTGATATCTTCTTTGTTAAGTGATATTATGATCTTTTTAGTTCTCAATTGGTATTATATTTCATTGTTATATTCTCTTACCAATTGTTATCACATTTCAAAGTATAGCTCTATTGTATTTGTTCAATTGGTATCAATGTTGTGAAGAAATGATCATTGATTTCTTACCTTGGCTTAGATGTTATATTTCAATTGGTATATTTTTTTTTTTGATAATACCAAAGGGGGAGAAATATGATGTTTTGAAAAAGGGGAGAAATGGTATGAATGGAATGTTTCTTAATTGGGAGAAATGATATGTTTTTGTGGAGAAAGGTTGTTTTGTTGTTTTTATGTAGGTTGAGCTAAGTTGTTGAAGATAGGGGGAGAATCACGCTTCTATCTCAATTGGATTCAAGTGTTAAAGCATTTATTGAGGGGGAGCAAGAGTCTCACCAAGCTTCAAATTGTTAAAGCATCAACAACTTCAAAGAACTTTTGGAGAATTTCAAAACATGGGTTGTCATTTTCAAAAAGGGGGAGATTGTTAGTTCCATGATGAACATGATGAATGTTTTGATAATGACAAAGTGTTTTTGAACAAGCTACAAGTGTTGATCAAGTTTTAAGCTCAACAAGCAACAACAAACATCAAATGAAGAAGAGAGAAAGCAAGCTCATGAAGACCTAAGTTTGAGTATATTTGTATTTCTTTTATCTTTTGCCTCTCAAGCTTCATAGGTTTTTTATTTGGGTAGATTATTATAGAGGGTAGTGAATCTCATTCATAAGTCATGATTTAATCATAATTTGAGTTTTCACTTAACCTAGAATCAATAGGTGGCTTAAAGGTTTTAAAGGAAAGGTTGGTTTTTGAGAAAACAAGTTTTGAACATGTGCAGTACCAACTTAATCGATTAAGTGACTAACTTAATCGAGTACTACTCGAGTAGTCTGCAACTTAATCGATTAAGTACTGCTGAACTGATTTTTAAAAATACGTTTTTCACTTCTCAAAATCAGTTTTCAAGTGCTACAACTTTTGGGTATTCTATATAAACCTTTTCCCAATTATTGTGATCATCTAGAATCATTGTTACATCAATTTTAAAAAGAATCAAGCCACTCTATTCTCTCTCAATTTCAAAGATCAAAGCTTTCATATTTTCATATTCTTTGATCAAGAACCTTTGAATCTCTTATGGTGAATTGTCATAACTATTGATTGAGATTCATAGGATTGTTTTGTGTTTTCATTGAGTTGTAATCTTTGCAAGAAGGCAAGCCACTACAACAAACAAGAAGTCTTGGTGTGTCGATTTTATCATCAAGCAAAGTTCAAGCAATTGAAGAAGAAGTCTTGGTTGTGAATCAAGCAAAGAGAAGCCTTGGTGTGTGGATTATCATCAAGCAATTGAAGACTTGTTGTGTCGATTATCAACAAGGGGTAGAGGTTAGATTAGAGAGAAGATCAATAGGATTACAAGGCAAGGGTGTCGGTTATCTCTTGTAAGCTAGCAAGAAGGGAGTCTTGTGAGGCAATCACTTGTAATTTGAGAACTCTAATTCCTCATAGTGAAGAATCTCTCTTGGTTGAAGAGGGGACTGGATGTAACTTTCAAGCGGGTGAAAGTGAACCAGGATAAATCACTGTGTCGTATCTCTAAACCCTTACTCTTTATATTCAAGTCATTTGATTGCGTTCTTGGTTGAAAACCTAGAAAGATTGATTTTCATAATTGATTGAATTGAATCTTTAATTGTTCAAATTGATAAAGGGAAAATCATTTTCATAACTAGGTTAATCAATAAGAACATAGGTGTTAATCATTTCCGTTGAATCTCTGATCTTATGTGTTGATTGATTGATTTTCGTATGCGAATGAAAACTTGATTTTTCTGGTTTTTGCCTGTCATACTCGAGTAATCGATTACTTACTCGATTAAGTTCTTTTGAACTTTCAGACATACTCGAGTAACCTGCAATCTACTCGAGTAAGTTAGTGAAAAATTGCAAAAATCATTTGTTTTAATTGTTTCGATTTGTTTCGTTCGAAAATCTTTCAAGGTATCTTGTACACCTATTCAACCCCCCCCCCCTTCTAGGTGTATTCCTAGGGTTTCTTTGTCTCTCCAACCACCAATTGCGGTTTCCTCACAATAGCCGTTACTTTTGGTTGCCAATTCCTGTCTAAACATCTCAACACTTTGTTAGAAAGTTCACCTTTAAGAAAAGTTTTACCAAGAGCAAATAAATGATTTATAATGTGAGTAAAACGCTTTTGCATATCATTTATAGATTCATTTGGAAGCATATGAAACAATTCATAATCACGCATTAAAGCATTCAATCTAGCTCTCCTAACCTCACTAGTTCCTTCATGAGTCACTTGTAAAGTGTCCCACATTTCCTTAGCACTAGAACATTGAGAAACTCTAAAGAACTCGTCATAGGATAAAGCGGAGGTAATGATATTCTTTGCTTTATAATCATATTGTACTTTCTTTCTATCATCATCCTTCCACTTATCCTCAGGGATCAATTGTTCTACACCTTCAACTAAACTAGAGGGGATATGAGGACCTTTTTCAACTACTTTCCAAATATCACTATCTATGGCTTGGATAAAGATTTTCATTCTAACTTTCCAATATGCATAGCCTTCTCCGGCAAACAATGGAGGACGACTTATTGAATAACCTTCACCACCAAAGGGATTCGTAGAACCCATTGCGATTTTCTTAAAGGATCTTTACGAAAAAGCTCTTATGCTCGTGTCTTTCGACCGAGCTCTGATACCAATTGATGAAACCGCAATTGGTGGTTGGAGAGACAAGGAACCCTAGGAATACACCTAGAAGGGGGGGTTGAATAGGTGTACACGATACCTTGAAAGATTTTCAAACGAAACAAATCGAAACAATTAAAACAAATGATTTTTGCAAATTCTACAACACTTAATCGATTAACCTGCAATTTACTCGAGTAGTACTCAATTAAACTTGAACTTAATCGATTAGATATGACAGAAAACAGAAAAAACAATTTTTCATTCGCATACGAAAATCAATCAATTCACACGAAAGATCAGAGATTCAACGAAAATGATTAACACCTATATTCTTATTGATTAACCTAGTTATGAAAATGATTTTCCCTTTATCAATTTGAACAATTAAAGATTCAATTCAATCAATTATGAAAATCAATCTTTCTAGGTTTTCAACCAAGAACACAATCAAATGACTTGAATATAAAGAGTAAGGGTTTAGAGATACGACACAGTGATTTATCCTGGTTCACTTTCATCCACTTGAAAGCTACATCCAGTCCCCTCTTCAACCAAGAGAGATTCTTCACTATGAGGAATTAGAGTTCTCAAATTACAAGTGATTGCCTCACAAGACTTCCTTCTTGCTAGCCTACAAGAGATAACCGACACCCTTGCCTTGTAATCCTATTGATCTTCTCTCTAATCTAACCTCTACCCCTTGTTGATAATCGACACAACAAGTCTTCAATTGCTTGATGATAATCCACACACCAAGGCTTCTCCTTGCTTGATTCACAACCAAGACTTCTTCTTCTCCAATGAGATTTGCTTGATGATAATTGACACACCAAGGCTTCTTGTTTGTTGTAGTGGCTTGCCTTCTTGCAAAGATTACAACACAATAGAAAACACAAAACAATCCTATGAATCTCAATCAAGAGTTATGACAATTCACCATAAGAGATTCAAAGGTTCTTGATCAAAGAATATGAAAATATGAGAACTTTGATCTTTGGAAAATGAGAGAGAATAGAGTGGCTTGATTCTTTGTAAAACTTGTATGAAATGATTCTCCTTAATCACAAATAATAGGAAAAGGTTTATATAGAATACCCAAAAGTTGTAGCACTTGAAAACTGATTTTGAGAAGTGAAAAACGTATTTTAAAAATCAGTTCAGCAGTACTTAATCGATTAAGTTGCAGACTACTCGAGTAGTACTCGATTAAGTTAGTCACTTAATCGATTAAGTTGGTACTGCACAAGTTCAAAACTTGTTTTCTCAAAATCCAACCTTTCCTTTAAAACCTTTAAGCCACCTATTGATTCTAGGTTAAGTGAAAACTCAAATTATGATTAAATCATGACTTATGAATGAGATTCACTACCCTCTATACAAACTACCCAAATAAAAAACCTATGAAGCTTGAGAGGCAAAAGATAAAAGAAATACAAATACACTCAAACTTAGGTCTTCATGAGCTTGCTTTCTCTCTTCTTCATTTGATGTTTGTTGTTGCTTGTTGAGCTTGAAACTTGATCAACACTTGTAGCTTGTTCAAAAACACTTTGTCATTATCAAAACATTCATCATGTTCATCATGGAACTAACAATCTTATTAACCATTACTTTTAGTTCGGCCCACCTCAGTTCACCTCTTTCATTTATTCCTCTTTGCATTAATCTCATTATTTACTTAGCTCGGCCTATCTCGGCTCAACCCTTTACCCATTTCCGATTTCCCTTATCCCTATTATCTACCTCATCTACCTATCTCATTATATAACTTATTAGTTTGTCTTTTCGATCCACCCTGGTTACCATTCTTCTCATTCTCCATTCTCACCCTCTCTCGGCTCGGCCACAGATACAAATACCAAATATCAAAGCATCATAAACACTTATACCTCAACAACCACATGAACAAAACATTTAGTCAATCCATCATATAAAATGCAGCATATGAAATATAGCATGTAATCAAAAGTGATATTCCATCTTCACCTAAAATCCATGTTTCTAGTTCATTCATTAATTCCCCTTTTACCCTTTTTACCATTTCTCTTCTAACATTAACCTATGTCCATTCCCTAATCTAATACCCACTCTTAGTACCCTTTATGAACACCCTAGAAACCCAAACTCAAGCAGAGGTAACACTCACTCCTTACCTCAAACCGTGAGAGATAAGAGTTGAGAGCTTGAGAATGACTTCCTTGGCCTAGACCTTGACCTTGTGAGCTTCACACCGCTCAAATCTGTGTCCTCCTTGCTGCCACCACAGCACCACCACGGTCCAGGGATGCCGGAACAGGAGAGAACAGAGAGGAGGAGGGTTCCGTTTTGTGAAAAGAGAGGGAGAAGGAAAGTGTTGGGTTTTGTTTGCTGAAGCTTTGGAGGAGAAAGAGAGAGATTCGTAGGAGGAAGAGAATGAGAAATGCAAAGTGTGATATGTGGTGTTTTGGGCTTTCTTTTATTCATTTAGGGAAAATATTTGTGTGGTCAAGATTCATTGGCTTCTTGGGGAAGCTAGAATGTGTGGACAGGGTTCATTGGCTTCTTGAGGAAGCCATGAACAGTACATTGAAAAGGACATAAAGCAGTGATAATGACATAAAGTGGATGCTGGTACAACGTACAGATGGTACGAAACCCAAGGGTTATCAGCTCAACATGAGCTGGCACGGAGAAGCTAGGACGTGTTGGCTTGGGTACGTCGGCTAGGATACGTTGGCTCGGTTTGGAGGAACAGCAGTAGTCTGAGCTTCGTTCTCGGATAGGACAATGGGTTTCACGTTGGATCCCCTTTCAACTCGGTTCATAAGTACACAATCTTATGTAGCTCGGCCGGGATCGGGCCGAGGCCTTAATCTCACATCCTAGGTCGGCCTATGCCCCTACTACCCTTCTAACCTTTTACACTTTCTAAGGCTTATTCCTATTCCTTAAATAGATATTTATATACTAAAATTATATTATTAAATATTAATTTTCGGGATGTCACATTCCTCTCCCACTTACAGGAATTTCGTCCTCGAAATTTAGTCGGCATTGAACAGTTGCGGATATGACTGCTTCATCTTCTCTTCGAGTTCCCAGGTAGCTTCCTCCACACCATTTTGATTCCATACTACCTTGACCAAGGGGATTTCCTTTCCTCTGAGTCGTCTGACTTGTCTATCTCCAACTCGGACTGGTAGGACCTCGAAGGTCAGATTGTCTCTTAGCGGCAATTCGTCCACTGCTATCACATGCGAGGGATCGTGAATGTATCTCCTAAGTTGTGAGACATGGAACACATCGTGGAGCTTTGACAAGTGCGGAGGTAGAGCGATTCTGTACGCTACTGGTCCGACCTTCTCCAATATCTGGTACGGTCCGCAAACCTAGGGGTCAACTTCTTTGATTTGATAGCTCGGCCGATACCCGTCATAGGGGATACCCGAAGAAATACATGATCCCCCTCGATGAAGTTCAAGGGTTTCCTTCTCTTGTCGGCATAGCTCTTCTGTCGGTCCTGAGCGGCTTTCATCTTCCCTTGTATCATTCGGATCTTCTCAGTTGTCTCCTGAACAATGTCGGGACCAATCAACAAGTTTTCACCTATCTGGAACCAGCATAGCGGCGTTCGGCATTTCCGACCATACAAGGCTTCGAAAGGAGCCATTCCGATACTTGAATGGAAGTTGTTGTTGTAGGTGAATTCGACCAACGACAATAGTGTTTCCCAGCTTTCCGACTGTTCAAGCACACATGTCCTCAGCAAATCCTCGGATTGTCCGTCAGTTTGGGGATGATAAGCAGTGCTAAACTTCAACTTTGTACCCATGGATTCTTGCAGACTCTGCCAGAATCGAGACAAGAAACGAGGATCACGGTCCGACACTATGCTGCTCGGAACACCATGGAGTCGAACAATGTCCTTTATGTACAGTTGCGTCAGCTTCTCCAGGCTGTACTTCATGCTGATCGGCAGGAAATGAGCACACTTTGTAAGTCGGTCCACCACAACCCAAATGGCTTCCTGCCCTGATCTCGTCTTTGGTAAACCTGATACAAAGTCCATCAAAATGCTATCCCACTTCCATTGTGGAATCTCCAAGGATTTGAGTAATCCTCCTGGTTTCTGATGCTCGATCTTGGCTTTCTGACATGTCAAGCACCGAGACACATAATCGGCCACGTCGGTCTTCAACTTCGGCCACCAAAATAAATTCTTCAAATCTTGGTACATCTTTGTGGCACCTGGATGAAGACTCATCTTCGTCTTGTGGGCTTCTTCCATCAACTCTCTTCGGACTTCAAAGTCCATGGGGATGCAAACTTTGCCTCAAAATCGTACAAGACCATCAGGTCCTTTAGTGAAGTCAGGTTCATTCTTGTCTCCGGCTCTTTCTAGCAGTTTTTGGAGCTCTAGGTCTTCAGCCTGTCTTTCTTTAATGAAACCCACAAACTCATTGGTTACTTGCAGCATCTCCAAGACAACACTGTTTTCTTTTTTCTGTATGCCGAGGTTAAGATCACTGAACTCTTGCATCAGCTGCATCTCTCAGACCATCATGTTGCTCAAGTGAAGACTCTTCCTGCTCAATGTGTCGGCCACCATGTTGGCCTTTCCAGGATGATAGTGCAAGTTGAAATCATAGTCCTTCAAGAATTCTACCCATCTGCGTTGCCTCATATTTAACTCCTTCTGGTCGAATAGGTAGCCGAGACTCTTGTGGTCACTGAACACTTCAAACTTCGTGCCATACAGGTAATGTCTCCAGATCTTAAGGGCGAACACTACTGCTGCCAATTCGAGATCATGCGTAGGGTAGTTCTGCTCGTGTTGCCGAAGTTGCCGAGAGGCATACGCCACCACTTTTCCTTGTTGCATCAGCACACAGCCAAGGCCCTGCTTTGAGGCGTCACAAAATACGTCAAAGGTTTTGGTCGGATCGGGTAAAATCAACACGGGCGAGCTCGTCAACCTTTTCTTTAGCTCTTGAAAGCTCTGTTCACACACCTCGGACCATTGGTATGGGGTATCCTTTCTAGTTAACGAGGTCAATGGTAGCGCCAGTTTAGAGAATCCTTCAATGAATCTTCTGTAATACCCTGCAAGACCGAGGAAACTCCTGATCTCAGTGACCGAGTTGGGTCTCTCCCACTTAAGTACCGCTTCCACCTTGGAGGGATCAACTGCTACACCTTGCTCGGATATCACATGCCCGAGGAAATGAACCTCGTTGAGCCAAAAGCTGCACTTAGAGAGCTTAGCGTAAAGGTTCTTATCCTTCAAAACCTGCAACACCGTTGTCAGATGCTGCTCGTGTTCACTCGGATTTTGGGAGTAGATGAGGATATCGTCAATGAAGACTATCACAAACGAGTCCAGGTAAGGTCGGAAGATTCTATTCATGTAGTCCATGAAGATAGCTGGGGCGTTGGTAAGTCCAAAGGGCATAACCACGTACTCAAAATGCCCATACCTTGATCGGAAGGCTGTCTTCGGAATGTATTCTTCTCGGACTCGGATTTGGTGATATCCAGATCGGAGATCTATCTTCGAAAACACCGACGCTCCCTTGAGTTGGTCCAACAAATCATCAATCCGAGGGAGGGGATATTTGTTCTTCACCGTTACCGCATTGAGCTTCCTATAGTCAGTGCACATTCTGAAACTACCATCTTTCTTTTTCACAAACAGGATTGGGGCTCCCCACGGCGATACGCTTGGTCGGATTAGCTTTTTGGCCAAAAGTTCTTCCAACTGTTTCTTAAGCTCTTCTAACTCGGGGGGCGCCATTCCGTACGGAGCAATTGAGATCGGGCCAGTTCCCGGAAGGAGGTCTATACTGAACTCTACTTCTCTATTCGGCGGTAAGCCAGGCATTTCGTCCGAGAAAACCTCAGGGAATTCTCCGACCACAGGAATTTGGTCTAAGGTCGGTTCCTCTGTTGTTTCTAACTTCGCAACAGACGGGCCACTAAAGATTATGGTCTTTTCTCGGCAATCGAGTAAGACACGGTGTTGAGACATCCAGTCCATGCCAAGGATAATATCTAGCTTGGTTAAGGGTAGACAAATCAGATTGACTTTAAATTCTCTGCCTAATACTTGGATAGGACACTCTAGACACATTTTAGAAGTGATTACAGAAGAATTGGTTGGGGTAGAAATGGATAGTTTGTAAGGCATTTCTACTGGGGATAGTTTTAGTCTATTCATACAGTCAAGGGAAATGAAAGAATGTGTGGCTCCACAGTCAAATAGTACAGCACAAGGAATACTGTTTACTTGACAAGTACCTCGGATCAGTTCGTCAGCATCAGTCACTTCTTTTCCATCCATAGTGTAAACCTTGCCTCTCTGCATAGGTCGGTTAATACCAGTCTGATGAGCCTTGGTCACATTGACCTCTTCCTTCACAATATTCTCGGTACACCGAGCTGCAAAATGGCCAGGCTTGCCACATCGGAAACAGGATCCTCTGGTTTTGCTCGGATCCAGATTCCAGCATTCTCCCCGGTGCTGCCTTCCGCAGTGTTGGCAGATCGGATAGGGGCCAGGGACAACCACCATCTGACCACCGCTCCTTTGAGTTGTTGCCACTCTTGAGCTCGGATTCGCATAGGGGGCAGATCTCTGGATAGTTCCTTTTCCTCTGATCGGACCCACTGCTTTCTGTGTCGACCTGTTCCTTTTTCCGTTAGCTTTCCTCTTGAGCCCCTTCTCATAAGTGCTAGCCATGTTCACCAATTGCGAGAGATTGGTCACGTTCTGATATTCGAATGCGAGCCGAATATCATCACGGAGACCAGATTCAAACTTGATGCACTTGGCGCGGTCATCAACATCTCTGTAGCTTCCTGAATAACGGATCAAATCTTCGAACTGAGCGGCATACTCCCCAACGCTCAAGTTCCTCTGTTCCAACTTGAGAAAAGCGAGCTCCTTCTCTCTCCTAACATCCTCGGGAAAGTACTTTCCGAGGAAGCGAGCTCGGAACAAATCCCAAGTGATGACCTCATTAGCCGCTTCTAGTCCTCGGCTCTGTTGATCCCACCAGTGTTCGGCTTCACTAGCCAGCACAAACTCAGCCAACCTCACCCTGTACTCATAGGGAGGTTGCAGAGATCGGAAAATCTTCTCAATATCCTGGAGCCATCTCTGAGCTCCATCTGGATTATATCCTCCTTCGAACCTAGGTGGTTCGTTCTTCCGAAATCGGCTCATCCAGTCTATCTCGACCGGAGCAGGAGGTTGAGGCTGAAGGGCTGCAGTTGCAGCTCCTGCGGCTGCGGCGATGTTTTGAGCGAGGTTCTCAGCCTGATTCTGCTGAGCCTGCGCTTGGTTCTGCTGTAGCTGAACCAGGGTTTCCAACACAGTGGCAATTCGGTCGTTATCAGCTCGTCTCCCAGCCATGCTGTTCGGTCATGGAGAGAAAGCCAATTAACTTCCGAATAGTCAAGTAAATATATATATATTTAGACATGTATACCTATAAGCCCTATTGTATGACCTAGACTCCTAGACTCTACTTATTTGTCACTCTCTTGGTGAGTGACCACTGGAGTTCCTTGTAACTCCAATAGGCCGAGGAGAAACTGCTCTGATACCAAAAATGTAACACCCTATATAATAATTACCCTTAATTACCCCAAAAATTAGGATTTAAAATTTCTTTTAAGATGGCTATGATACTTGCCAAAATAATATTTCCTTTCATTAATAACAAAAACATCAGAGTTAATAAAGCGGAAGACTTCATTAATCATTAAACAAGAGTTGAGAAACATAGCTATACCGAGCTCATTAGTTCGAATTACAAAAATGATGTTTAGCTCGGCCATCGGGCCGAGATCAAAATATACAAAAGCGTGTTTTAGCTCGAACCAAATAGCCGAGACCCAATACAAAACAAATATTTTAGCTCGGACCTATCCACATCTATGACTCTAAATAACTTACTCTCCCTGTGAGGGAGAGTGATCCTGCTCGGCCGGGGACTGCGTTTGCTCGGGCTCAGCACCTGAAAAATGGTAAGGAGCTGAGCATTACACAGAACTTAAATAAGCAGTTTCTAAAATGACATACCAAACTACCAAGCCAAACACAAGTAGTCAAATAGCAAATAAATCACCAGTAATCAAACCCATATATCTCATGCATATATCAACATTTAGCTCGGTTCGCAAACCCACAACCTCGTTTGGCTCGGCTCACATCATCAACCAGTTAACTCAATACTAGCTATGCCTCGGTTTACATTCTCTTACCTCTGATTACCATCTCTATCTCGGATTCATTACACATTATTCCACTTTCACATAGTTTACAATCTTTTACTCTTCTCGGATGCATACACCCAGTGCATGTCTTACACCATTTAAGTCGGATGTTGGAGTGTCCATAGCTGCGAGTACCACAATACTCGTCTTACAGCTGCGAGCACCACCATGCTCGTCTTACGCGATCAATGCACGCACCCAGTACGCGTCTGCTATGACCAGGAACACTACCACCGATCATTCTATGGAGTAAGGAGTGTCCATAACTGCGAGTACCACAATACTCGACTTACAGCTGCGAGCACCACAATGCTCGGCTTACGCGATCAATGCACGCACCCAGTACGCGTCTGCTATGACCAGGAACACATCCCACCGATTCCGTTCTCGGAACCTTGTGAGTCATAACTGCGAGCACCACAATGCTCGACTTACAGCTGCGAGCACCACAATGCTCGGCTTACGCGATCAATGCACGCACCCAGTACGCGTCTGCTATGACCCGACCACACAACCATTTCTCTTTAATTCCCCTTATCTTATTAACCATTACTTTTAGTTCGGCCCACCTCAGTTCTCCTCTTTCATTTATTCCTCTTTGCATTAATCTCATTATTTACTTAGCTCGGCCTATTTCGGCTCAACCCTTTACCCATTTCGGATTTCCCTTATCCCTATTATCTACCTCATCTACCTATCTCATTATATAACTTATTAGTTTGTCTTTTCGATCCACCCTGGTTACCATTCTTCTCATTCTCCATTCTCACCCTCTCTCGGCTCGGCCACAAATACAAATACCAAATATCAAAGCATCATAAACACTTATACCTCAACAACCACATGAACAAAACATTTAGTCAATCCATCATATAAAATGCAGCATATGAAATATAGCATGTAATCAAAAGTGATATTCCATCTTCACCTAAAATCCATGTTTCTAGTTCATTCATTAATTCCCCTTTTACCCTTTTTACCATTTCTCTTCTAACATTAACCTATGTCCATTCCCTAATCTAATACCCACTCATAGTACCCTTTATGAACACCCTAGAAACCCAAACTCAAGCAGAGGTAACACTCACTCCTTACCTCAAACCGTGAGAGATAAGAGTTGAGAGCTTGAGAATGACTTCCTTGGCCTAGACCTTGACCTTGTGAGCTTCACACCGCTCAAATCTGTGTCCTCCTTGCTGCCACCACAACACCACCACGGTCCAGGGACGCCGGAACAGGAGAGAACAGAGAGGAGGAGGGTTCCGTTTTGTGAAAAGAGAGGGAGAAGGAAAGTGTTGGGGTTTTGTTTGCTGAAGCTTTGGAGGAGAAAGAGAGAGATTCGTAGGAGGAAGAGAATGAGAAATGCAAAGTGTGATATGTGGTGTTTTGGGCTTTCTTTTATTCATTTAGGGAAAATATTTGTGTGGTCAAGATTCATTGGCTTCTTGGGGAAGCTAGAATGTGTGTACAGGGTTCATTGGCTTCTTGAGGAAGCCATGAACAGTACATTGAAAAGGACATAAAGCAGTGATAATGACATAAAGTGGATGCTGGTACAACGTACGGATGGTACGAAACCCAAGGGTTATCAGCTCAACATGAGCTGGCACGGAGGAGCTAGGACGTGTTGGCTTGGGTACGTCGGCTAGGATACGTTGGCTCGGTTTGGAGGAACAGCAGTAGTCCGAGCTTCGTTCTCGGATAGGACAATGGGTTTCACGTTGGATCCCCTTTCAGCTCAGTTCATAAGTACACAATCTTATGTAGCTCGGCTGGGATCGGGCCGAGGCCTTAATCTCACATCCTAGGTCGGCCTATGCCCTTACTACCCTTCTAACCTTGTATACTTTCTAAGGCTTATTCCTATTCCTTAAATAGATATTTATATACTAAAATTATATTATTAAATATTAATTTTCGGGATGTTACAGAAGGTCACTCTGGGGTCAATCAAACGACAGCCTTGATCAAAATGTAAAAATGCTCGGACCTCTCTTTCAATCATCAAAAGTTTAATCGGAAAAAGATACGTTCGTCTCAGAAGCTCGGCAGGGCTCAAATCACCCAACCGAGCTTGGGGGGCTTATGTAGTGGACTTGTAGTAAACCGAGCGTTGACCGACCGAAGCCTCATTGCTACGATTGGTATGATACTACAACAGGGTAAACGGTCGGACACTTACACCGAGCAGACTGGGTTGTTACGTGTAGGGTACGTACTGATGAGGTTATCACCGAGCACAGGACTCTCAATCTGATCCTTATCGTTTACAGCCTCATCTAACCGTAACTACTCCTAGATTCCCATGACTCTTGGTTAGATAAAACAGCATTGGATAGAGTTTATCATTTACAGGATTTATGGATATTATCTTATCATATCCTATACAAATCCTAGTTGAATTCTTCCTCTTTAGAAGCCTTATCAAGACGGCCCACAGTACACAGGTAATCCCCTATAAGAACCACTAGGCTATAGGGCTAAGGTACGTCTTCTCATCCTTAAGTTGACACTGGCACACACATTGTTGACTAGGGAGAACCTGATTATCCCAACTGGATATTCAGAAATCCTAAAAAGTCCTACATTAACATCTTGGCTGAGATCATTCTTCAAGGCTCTTCCATAGATTTAAGGTTGATCTTAGTTAAGTACACGACATTTTTATGGACTTGTTATTGTATAGAAATTGTGAAAATAAAATTTCCTTTTCTTAGGCGGGTGCACAAACCAAAACTTGGAATTCTTGGAGAAGAAATTCTAAATCATTTCAAATCAGTTGTATTGAGTTCGACAATCTCTAAAACCTTTTCATGAGCGGGATAGCATTTGTATTTGAAATCGTCTTTATATGATAGAAAGTAAATGGAGCTATCCTTTTCGTAGTCGAGCTCTTTAAAAAGATTAAATCAGAGTAAGCGGAAATTATAGGATTATGTAACTAATAGAAATATAACATAGACTTTATACACACATATATATATAAAAAGTCAGGTGATACATAGTCCCAACATAAGTCATGCCTCCAAGATCCATAACACAAGTCCATAACAAATCTATGCTCAGATTAAAACCATAGCCCTAGAGTACTCATAGTATATCTACAATATGTACATCTCAAAAAATATAGACTATAGAGGTGGTCACATAGATCTGGCAGCATCAGTAGTAGTAGTGATAGTAGTAGCAGTCTCCCGGTAGCAAAAGAAAACATCATCATCAACAGCAGCAGCAGCAGAATCTCCTCCACAACATCCCCACACCGGATCCCCTGATCCTCATCATACACCCTATACACATACCTAGGGATCATCATCCCTCCACTGACTCCCTGTGGAATGTACGACAGGCTCGCCTTCGCTCTCATCCTCCACGGGATCCTCCTCGATCTCATCCGATGAAGAGTGTACCCTACCACTGGGTACGGGGTCAGGAGATGGTGTGACCCTGACTGGACTCCTCGGATCAGAAGGGGGAGTATCCTCGCGGACGACTCTCGAGGAAAAAGGGTGTGAGCGGGTAGGTCTGAAACGAAAGCTGTGATACGAGCGAGCTGGCCGTGTGGGAGGTGGTCCATGATATGTATAAAACGGGGGTACGTGCATAGTGTATATGATGGGAATCCTAAATCTACGAGGACGAAATCGAATCAGCGGGTTCGGGTGGTAGAAGGTAATCTCTACCTCTCCCTCGAACACCGCGCGATGGTCCTCATAGATCCATGTGCCACTAGGAAGTGGCCGGATCTCGATGCAAGCGATGTATCGAGACATCACCTACAAGGGCATAGGGGTAAGCAATTCTATACACATAATCAATAGAGCAGAAATGTACAATATGTAAATATGCAACAATGAACAATAATCACATTTAGCACTTAGCAGTTATTGAATGCAAGTAGGATGCTCACACTTGTTTCATTTATCACAGTTAATTTAAATGAGTGGCATGATGCATGAATTTAGCTCTCAAACCTATCTCCATCAATTTATGTCACTCTCTGACGTCCATCCCTGACAACCCAGCACACACCGGTGCGTTGTATTCCTAGGTATACAACATTTCGTACATTCACCAAGAATGTACACGACAAGCTTGGAACCCGTGCCACCCGAGCACATCCCGTCATCCAAATGGACCGTCATCCAAATGGTGTAACCATATTGGCATCCACTAAGCCGACCACGTCTTCAACGTGTCATCAAGCAAGCGTATTGGCACTCCCAGAGGCCCTCCACATGTTACCAAAACATGATAAACGACCTACCATCCATACTCCATGATGAATGCATTAACTTAGTTTAAAAAGGAATTGATTGATGTTTTATTCTTTTATTAATACATTACGTGCCTCCCGAGCAACGTGTCATTACGAAAACATCATGACGTCAATCAATTTCTTTTTAAGTCCAGGATCACTTGGTTTATTGTCTTTTAAGTGTTAACCAAATGACTTAGAATTGAAAATGGTATTTTTAAGTTTCTGACTAAAATACTCGAGTATTCTTCATAACACTCGAGTAGTTCACCAGTTTCCAGTTTTTACTCGAGTAGTTCATCATTATACTCGAGTTGTTCATATCTTTTCAGAAAGTTAGATTTCAGATTTTTAAGAAAATACTCGAGTAGTTCACTAGATACTCGAGTCATTCACTAATCCAGAATACTCGAGTAATTCATGCATTACTTGAGTCGTTCATCAAACTTGACTCTTGCTGCATCTGTTAATACTCGATTCCAAAGCCAGATACTCGAGTTGTGCGCCAAAATCCACACTGGTTCATCACGAAATACTCGAGTATCGAGCCATCTACTCGAGTTTTATCGGACAGAACAGACTGAAAACTTAGTTTTTACGTACCATTTTCATTTCTAAACATTTCTAACCCAAACCAATGATCAAAACAGTTCATATACCATATATTGAACATGTTATAACACTTATCACATATCAAATTACAAATTTGACAGAGAATCGATTGTTAATGCATAAAACATACAATTTAACAACTTAATACCTCAAATTGCAAATTAATCAACAAACTCATGAAATTGTGTTCATTACAGCTTGCATGCATCATATGAAACTTGCTCACAACAACCATGGAGCATGAGTTGGTCTCCAAACCAAAGTTCCTATTCAATCTAAGCCCTTAGAGCCTCTTGGTGGCTCCCTAATGAAAATCATGGAATGTAAACTCTATCTAGTGCATAAAACAACTTCCCCTTACCTCTCAGACGTGTACCAACAGAGGATTCCAAAGAAAAAGCTCTCCAACACCAGAAATGACTTTGAGCACCACATGCAAGACAGTTTTGAGTGCATCACCAAGATTGAATTGGTTCACACATGAAACAAAGATAAGAATTGGGGAATTTAGTTTTTCTAGACTCTATGCAACACATACTAACTAGAGAAATCAAATTTGGGACTCAGTGGACACGGGAGCTTACCAAAATCAAAGCTCCAAGTAAGCTCCAAAGAATGGCTTGACAGAAAAAAGCTCCACTTCCAAGCTCCAATTCTTCCACCACACTCACTCAAGCCTCACGATTTTAGTGTCTATACAAAGCTCGTGATATGAGCTTTGTATTAGTGTATGATTTGTTACTTGATTCTAAGTACACAGGGAGAATCGAAGGAAACGATTTTAGAACCCTAACTCACTATCTCATCAACAAATTGGCAAAATGGTTGCTCTTCAATCGTTTTCAAGCTTAAATACTGGGTTTGGAGGATCATGCACAGCGACACGAAGCGGTTGATGTGTCTGGGGTGGAGTATTCGTGTCGTGAAGAGGGAATCGTTGGTGATGACTCACCAAACGCACTAACTCGTGCAACTCTGTCTAAAATACTTGAGTTTTCCGAACAATACTCGAGTATTTTGCCCAATTTTTGAAAAATAATTATTTTATTTACTTTCCCTCCAAAATCTTTCCTATAATTGCTTCTAGGTCCCAACCCAGGGACTAATATGCAAAATATCTATTTCATGCATAATTATATTTATTAAACAAATCCACACACATTTCTTAACTACATATACACAGATTTTAATCAAGGATTAAAATAGAAACTATTAATTATAATTAATTTTATAATTAACATTTCATTAATCGGGGATTAAAATTTTGGGGTGTTACACATGTTATACATGTTTAAAAAAAAATGGCCCAAATTTTCACTATAATTAATCTAAGTCATTGTAGTTTTCAAGTTGCCGAATCGGGGTGTTACATGGTGCACCAAAAACCGAGAGTCGAGCTGATTCATTTGACTTCATCAAAACCTCTTTGATTCAACGCATCAAAGCCTTGGCCGAGAACCGAGCTAATTCATTTGTCTTCATCAAAATCTCTTTGATTCAACAATCTCCCCCTTTTTGATGATGACAAATGGTTGTTGATTGTCTGTTGATTTTTGTCCGGTTCTCTCTGAATATATTCTCGGAATTTTGGTCGGATAGCCGTAGAGTTGCTCGGATAAACTCCCCCTGATTATATGCTCAAAAAACTGAACATCTAAAACAACACCTTTCTCCCATCTAAAACACCAAAAACAACAAACAACACCTCTCTCCCCCTTTTGGCATGATCAAAAAGGAGCCAAAGAATTAAGCATAATTTCCAAAAGAGAGTATATTAAAAAAATTTGACAGAGAAAAAAAAATCATTATATTTGCCTTTCTCCCCCTGAACATAACAACCTTAAACAAAAATTCTTATCTCCCCCTTTTTGATAATTTTAAACAGAAATATTCGAGGAGGAAGCTTGGCAGGAGTTAAACAAATATTCGAACATAATAAAAGGATCACGAACAGACTTATAATGAAAGAAGATTTTCGATTGATGGTGACTGAGTTTAAAGGAAAATTTTCTGAAAAACACTTAGCTTACACTAGATTCGTCCAGAATGTCGAGTTCTGTACGAATATGATAAAAAGTTTCCCTCGGCAGAGGCTTTGTAAACACGTCGGCTAACTGTTTATCAGTGCTAACAAATTCTATTTCACAGTCACCTTTTGAACATGATCTCGCAAAAAGTGGTGTCTAATTTCAATGTGTTTTGTTCGTGAATGATATACTGGATTCTTAGTGAGATTGATTGCACTTGTATTGTCACATTTGATAGGAATGTGATCCAATTGCAAGCCAAAGTCCGAGAGTTGCTTTTTCATCCAAAGGATTTGAGCACAGAAACTACCAGCTGCAATGTACTCGGCCTCTGCGGTTGAAAGAGCAACACAAGCTTGCTTTTTAGAAAACCAAGACACAAGTGAACTTCCCAAAAGATGACAAGTTCCACTCGTGCTTTTTCGATCAAGCTTGCATCCCGCAAAATCAGAGTCAGAATACCCAATCAAACTAAGGTTGGCATCCTTAGGATACCAAAGTCCAGTATTCTCGGTTCCTTTTAAGTATTTAAAAATTCGTTTAACAACCGACAAATGAGACTCTTTAGGATCGGCTTGAAACCAAGCACACATGCAGACTCCGAACATAATGTCGGGCCGAGATGCAGTTAAATATAGAAGACTTCCTATCATACCTCTATATTTACTTACATCCACCGACTTACTTGACTCATCTTTGTCAAGGTAGCATGATGTGCTCATCGCGGTTGTTGAACTCTTGCAATTCTCCATCCCGAATCTCTTTAAGAGCTCCTTGCAGTACTTGCCTTGATGCACAAAGATGCCTCCTTTTACTTGTTTCACTTGCAGTCCGAGGAAAAATGTAAGTTCACCCATCATTGACATCTCAAACTCGCCCTTCATAAGATCTGAAAACTTCTTGCATAGAGACATATTAGTAGCACCGAATATTATATCATCAACATGCACTAATAATATGTTCTTGCTCGATTTATAAATGAACAGTGTAGTATCAACTTTCCCTCTTTCAAAGCCTTGTTCTAATAGAAAAGAACTCAGCCGATCATACCAAGCTCGTGGAGCTTGTTTCAGACCGTACAAAGCCTTTTTAAGTTTGTAAACATGATTTGGAAATTCATGGCTTTCAAATCCAGGAGGTTGTTTCACATACACTTCTTCATTTATGAATCCATTCAAGAATGCACTTTTGACATCCATTTGATACAAAGTAAAATTCATCATTGACGCAAAAGCGAGCAAGATCCGAATTGCTTCAAGCCTAGCAACTGGAGCAAAGGTATCATTGTAATCGATGCCTTCCTCTTGATTGTAGCCTTAAGCAACCAGCCTTGCCTTGTTTCTTATGATTAATCCTGATTCATCCAGTTTATTTCGAAAAATCCATTTAGTGTCGATTATGGTATGATCATCGAGCCGAGGAACTAAAACCCAAACATCATTTCTGACGAATTGATTTAATTCCTCTTGCATAGCCATAGCCCAATGTTCATCCTCAATCGTAGCACTAACAGAATCAGGTTCAATCTGAGAAACGAAAGAAACAAAATTACAGAAGTTTTGAATGGACCGCCGAGTAAGAACTCCTTTCGAGATGTCTCCTATCACATTTTCTATCGGATGATTCTTGTTCGATTTCCAAGTCAGAGGTAGGTCGGTTTGATGTCTGCTCGGAGAGAGCTCGTCTCTCTGTGCTCCGATTTCAGTTGAAGATGCAGGATCATCACTTTGAGCTCCAAATTTAGTTGAGCTCAGATTGAGGTCGGCAACTGAATTTTCCAAGTTTCCTGCACAACTCACAGTGTCTCATTTCGCAGACTCATCAAATACCACATGGATAGACTCTTCCATAGTGGAAGTTCTTTTATTAAATACTCTAAAAGCTTTACTGTGAGTAGAATAACCTAAGAAAATCCCTTTATCTGCTTTTGAATCGAATTTTCCGAGATGGTCTTTGCCATTATTTAAAACGAACACTTTGCATCCAAAAGCATGAAGATGAGATATGTTCGGTTTTCTACCCTTGTAAAGTTCATAGGGTGTTTTCTTTAAAATTGGTCGGGTCAGAATGTGGTTCATCACGTAGCATGCCGTGTTAACTGCATCAACCCAGAAATAATGCGGTAAATGATATTCATTCAGCATGGTTCGGGCTAGCTCTTCAAGAACTCGGTTTTTCCGCTCAACAACTAGTTTTGCTCGGGAGTTCTTGGAGCTGTATACTGATGTTCTATGTCGAGCTTAGAATAGAATTTGTCAAATTTATAGTTCTCGAACTCGCCACCGTGGTCGGTTCGGATTACAACAACTCTTTGATTGACTTGGTTTTGCACTCGTTTGACATGATCCTTAAATCTTTGATAAGTATCACTTTTTGATGCTAAAAATAAAGTCCATGTAAATCTAGAGAAGTCATCAACAATCACTAAAGCATGATAATTGCCACCAAAGCTTTTTACCTGTGAAGGCCCGAACAAGTCCATATGAAGTAACTCTAATGGCCTTGTCGTGGACACCACTGGTTTGGTTGGAAAATTATTTTTGTTTTTGGTCGGTTTGCAAGTTTTACAAGCAGTGCAAACACCTTCAAGATCGAATTTCAGCTTTGGCAAACCAATTACTAAGTCTTTGGATTGTAGTTTCTTCAATTGATTAACATTTATATGTGATGTCCTACGGTGCCATAACCAAGTATCACTTTCTTTGTTGACCGAGAAAGTGGACACCAAAGAAGTGATTTCATTTAAGTCAACCAAATAGGTATTGTTACATCTTTTACCAACAAATTTGATAGATTCGTCCTTGTCACTTTTAATAATGCAATGAGTGGAGGTAAAAACAACATGATTACCGATATCACATAGTTGACTAATGCTTAAAAGATTGTGCTCTAGCCCTTTTACAAGTAAAACATTATTGATAATCAAGTTGGAGGAATTTCCTATTTTACCTTCACCCATGATTTTACCTCGGTTGTTATCTCCATACGTGACATAGCCCTTTTCTTTATATGAAAGTTCAGTGAAGTGTTCCTTGTCCCCCGTCATGTGTTTCTAGCAGCCACTGTCCAGATACCACCTATTCTCCCTTGCTCGAAAACACACCTGCAACACAAATATATCACTTGTTTGTTGCGGGTACCCAAACTGTTTTGGGTCCCTAGAGGTTAGCATGTAAGTCTTTCTTTTTAACTATCCAAACATAAGAGCCCTTGGTTACACCATAACGCCGAATTTTGCATTCGTTTGGCGTGTGTCCATGAATGCCACAGTAAGAGCAAATCGACATTTTAGAGTTATTGACTTTTGAAAATGAGTCGACCTTCTTAACAGTTTTCTTCTTGGCACGAGTGTAGCCAAGACCCAATTTGTTTGAATAGTTCCTTTGATCGGTAAGAATTCGGTCGAACATCTTATCACTGTTTGTAAAAGTTGCACAGTTGATTTTCAAATCTTTAATTTCATTTTGGTTCTTGATGCAACTTTCACAATTTAGATTTTTCAGTTCGGTGATAGTATGCTCTAAAGATTCATTTCTGCATTTTAATTGATCAATGGTTTAGAATATTCTTTTTCAATTTTGTATAACTTTTGGCAAGTTTCTTGAATTCAGATTGCATTTCAATATATGCATCATACAATTCATTATAATCATCAGAATCAGAATCATTATCCGAATAAGTATCAGTATTGGAAGCTACCTCAAAGTCATGCTCGAAATTTGTTCGGCTCTGTGATGCTTCCTCATGATTTCTGCCCATTAAGCACACGGTCGGATTCTCCTCGTCATCATCCGAGCTTGATTCGAACATCTCACATTCTTGCTCGGTTGTTGTTCGACTCGAGGATTCGTGTACATCTTGCCTTCCCATTAGGCACAGATTTGCCTCCTCTTCATCATCGGATGAACTGGTGTCTGAGGTTTCATTGTCTTCGGGTGCGTCCCATACAATGTATGCTCTCTTAGGTTTGTGCTCTTTCCCTTTCCTTCTTTTGGCACTATCTTTCTTTTGAAGCTTGGGACAGTATGCTCGGATGTGCCCTGGTTCACCGCATCTATGACACTTTATTGTTTCTTTTGAGCTCTTGTGGGGTTGGTCGTCTCTGACTTATTTTCCTCGGTTTCTGAAGTTCCTTTTGTTTTTGAAAAATTTCCCAAACTTCTTCACCATGAGGCCAAAGTTCTCTTCGTCCGAGTCCGAGCTTGAGTCACTGTCCGAGGAGTCTTTGCTTCCCTTTGACTGCTTGTTGGAGACCTTGAGAGAGATCCCCTTTTTCTTTCTATCTGACTCCTCAGGTATTGATATCTGTCGAGCTCCATCTCGTGCTCTTGCAGTTTTCCGAACAGGGTTGCAATATCCATGGTATCCAAGTCTTTGGATTCCATGATGGCTGTTACCTTGGGCTGTCATTCCCTGCTTAAGCATCTTAAGACTTTGTTAATAATTTCAGAGTTTAAGAAAGTCTTTCCTAATGCAATTAAATGATTAACAATATGAGTGAATCTCCTTTGCATGTCACTAATAGATTCATTCTGTTGCATGCGAAATAGTTCGTACTCATGCATCAGGGTATTTAGTCTGGCCCTTCTGACCTCGCTGGTTCCCTCATGAGTGAGTTGTAGAGTGTCCCGCATTTGCTTAGTAGTTCGGTAGTGTAAGACACGGAAAAAATCATCGTATGACAGAGCCGAGGTGATGATGTTCTTAGCTTTTAAATAAAAAGATACTTTCTTGTTGTCATCATCATCCCAGCTTGCCTTCGGAATTTCTACAACATCTTCTCCTATCCTTCTTCTAGGAATGAAGGGACCATTTTCAACAGCATCCCAAATATCGATATAAATTGCTTCTATAAAGATTTTCATACGGGCCTTCCAATAAGCATAACCATCACCATTGAATAGTGGTGGTCGGTTTATGGATGAGCCTTCCCCTCCAAATGGATTGTTAGACGCCATTTGGTTTCTTTTGGATCTTTTTCGAAAAAGCTGTCAAGCTCGACCTTTCGACCGAGCTCTGATACCACTTGTTGGAAACCAACAAGTGTAACACCCCAAAATTTTAATCCGTGATTAATGAAATGTTAATTATAAAATTTATTATAATTAATTATTTCTATTTTTAATCTTTGATTAAAATCTGTGTTTATGTTATTAATGAATGTGTGAATTTAATTTGGTAAGTATATTTATGCATAAATAAATATTTTGCATATTAGTCCCTGATTTGGGACCTAGAAGTAATTATAGGAAAGGTTTTGGAGGGAAAGAAAATAAAATAAATATTTTTCAAAAAATGGCCAAAATACTCGAGTATTTTGGAGAGTACTCGAGTATTCTGGTCAGAGTTGCACGAGTTAGTGCGTTTTGGTGAGTCATCACCAACGATTCCGCCGTGTTGACACGAAAACACCCTCCAACCACTTTCCCAGTCGTCGTGTCGACTTGCATGGACTTGTCCTTTGTCTATAAAAGCCGATTGAACCATGTTGAGAAGCATTTGGCCAATTTGTTGAAGACTTTCATGTTTTAGGGTTCCTAAGTTCGATCAATCGATACTCCCTCTCTGTTTCGATTTGAGTCATAAACTATACAACAATACAAAGTTCACATCTCGAGCTTTGTATAGACACCAAAATCGTGAGTAGAGAGTTTGTGTGTTGGGAGAATTGGAGCTCGAAAGTTGGAGCTTGTTGCTGTCAACCAGTTTCTGGAGCTTACTTTGGATTTGAATTTTGGTAAGCTCTCGTGTCCAATCAACCCCCAATTTGTTTTAAATCCTAGTTTATGTTGCAGAGAATGAATTCTAATCAAAACCCCTAATTCTCTTGCATGTTAACCCATTGAAATATTCTGATTTTGGACCTCTGGCCAAACTGTTCTGCATGTTGGTGCTTGAAGTCGTTTTTGGTGTTGGAGAGCTTTTTCTTGTGAATCTTCTGTTGGTACACGTCTTAGAGGTAAGGGGAAAGTGTAACATCCCAGATTTTTAACCCCTGATTAATAAAATGTTAATTATAAAGCTTATTTATAATTAATTATTTTTATTCTTGATTTCAAAGTGATTTATTATGAATGATAATATTAGAGAGTTTTAATATGAGAAAATAAATATTTTGCACATTAATCCTGTTCGGGGACCTTGAAGTAATTTTAGAAAGGTTTTGGAGGGAAAGAAAATAAAATTAATATTTTTCAAAAACTGGGCAAAATACTCGAGTGTTTTTGGAAGTACTCGAGTATTTTGGTCAGAGTTGACGAGTTAGTGCGTTTGGTGAGTCACCACCAACGAGTCACCGCCGTTTGACATGAAATCAGTCCTTCAACACGTCCATGGCTTTCATGTCGAGCTGCATGAGCTCCAAGAATGGCTATTTAAGCCATGGTTGATGAATCAACCAACCCATTTGCCAATTTCGTGAGTTTTGCTTGAGTTAGGGTTTCTGAATTGATTCAATCGATTCTCCCTCTCTGTGTTGATTCGAATCACAAATTATACACCAATACAAAGCTCACATCACGAGCTTTGTATAGACACCAAGATTGTGAGCTGAGAGTGAGTGGATTGGAAGAATCGAAGCTTGGAAGTTGGAGTCCGTTTGCTATCTCAGGTTTCCTGGAGCTTACTTTGGAGTTCGATTTTGGTAAGCTCAGGCAACCTCTCCATGTGAATCTTGTCTCTTTAGCTAGTACGAATTGTAGAGAGTATATAGAAACTAATTTCCCCAATTTTTATGTCTGTCTTATGCATCAACCAATTCAATCTTGGTGCTCTGCTGAAACTGCTCTGTTTCAGTGTGGAGTTTGGGGAAATCCAGCTTGGAAGCTAAGTTTTGGTAAATCACTGTTGATTCACGTCTAAGAGGTAAGGGGGAAGCTCTCTATTCACTAGATAGAGTTTAAATTGCATGCATTTGATTAGAGAGCCACCAAGAGGCTCTAAGGGCTTAGTTGGAATAGGGAAATTGGTTTGGAGACCAACCCGTGTTCTAATGTTGTTTTGAGCAAGTTCTATATGTTGCATGTGAGCTATATGCAAGTTGTTTTCATGTCAAAAGTGTTTGGAACTGAATTTGGTATGATGAGTTGTTAAAAATGTGTTTTTGTGCATAATTGTTGCTCAGATTTGATTCAGTGTAATAAGTTGAGGTTTTTGTGTTGGAACATGTTTAATATGTATAATGTAAGCTCTGTTGATCATTGGATTGGATTAGAAATGGTTAGAATTGAAAATGGTATGTTAAAATGCAGTTTACACTGATATCTGTCTGAAAACACTCGAGAACTGGGACTTAATACTCGAGTATTTCGACCAAACTTGAAACATGAATTTCTGGAAAATTAAGAACACTCGAGTAACCATGAAGAACACTCGAATAATTTGGTAAAATCTGAAGAACACTCGAGTAACTATGCAGAACACTCGAGTATTTTGGTGAAAACTGAAACATGAATTTCTGGAAAATGAAGAACACTCGAGTAACCATGAAGAACACTCGAGTATTTTGGTAAAGACTGAAGAACCACTCGAGTATTCTGAAGAACACTCGAGTAGTTTTACCCAGAATATTAGAAATACCATTTTTAATTCTGAACCATTTGGTTAATACTTAAATGACAATAATCCAAACGATCTAAGACTTAAAAGAAATTGATTGATGATATGGATATTCCGTTTGGATGACGGGACGTTGCTCGGGTGGCACGTCATAACGTTGCTCGGGTGGCACATTATATATTATCAATTGAGGTAGACCAATCAATTTCTTTAAGTTAAGAGCTTGAGTGCCAGATTGTTTATTCATGTTCGGGTGACATGAGCAGGACCTCTGGAAATACTAAAAGTTGCTACTAGCTCGATGACACATTAAGGTGGACAATGTGGGCAGTATGTGGTATACTGTTGATTTGATGTTTCAACGGTGTGTTGCACACAAGTGGTAAGGTTTACGTTTTGGCGACGTGACGTTCATCAGACATGGTGACATGGTTTATCACCTCTGTTGTGTATCACAAGTGATAAGGTTTACGTCCTTAGGCGACGTGACGTTCACCAGATGTGGTGACGTTTTTTATCACACCCATTGTATGTTGAGAAGTGATAGGTTTACGTCCTTGGGCGACGTGACGTTCACCAGATAGTGTGACGTTTTTATCACTTCCGAGCTAGTACGCCATACGTTTTGGTAACGTATTCGTGATCTGGGAATGCACTGTTGTATTGGATTGACGTCTGTGAGGACATTAGATGGAGAATCTCAGAAAAAGAAGAATGTCAAGCATCATGCCACTTATCCTTAATTAAGTTAAGGTTTGATATTAAGATCGAGAATGGGCGTCTTATTTGCATAAAGTGTTTGCTAAGTGTTAACTGTGGCTGTTAACTGATTTGGGGTTACAATTGTGCATAATTATGTTGCTTCAACATTTATGCTCTATTGATTATGTATATAGATTTGCTTACCCCTATGCCCTTGTAGGTAATGTCACGTTACATTGCTTGCATCGAGATCTGTCCACTTCTTAGTGGCATATGGATCTACGAGGATCTCCGAGTGGTGTATGAGGGAGAGGTAAAAATTACCTTTTATCACCCTAACTCACTAATTCGGGTCCGTCCTCGTAGGTTTAGGATTCCCATCCTATACACTATGCATGTACCAACTTTTTATACTTACTATGGGTCAACTCCCACTCGACCAGCTCGCTCGTATCACAGTTTTCAATTCCAATCTACCCGCTCACACCCTTTTACTTTTAGAGTCGTTCGAGAGGAGACTCCCCCACCTATTTAAAGGAGTCCTAATAAGGTCACGTCTTCACCAGACCTTGTACCCAGTGGTAGGGTACCTACTCCTTCAAATAAGATCAAGGAGGATCTTGTCGAAGGCGGGAGCGGAGGCGAGCCTGTCGTTCATTCTATTGGGAGTAGGGGAAGGGACGATAATCCCTAAGTACATGCATAGGGTAAATGATGAGAATCAGGGATCTGGTGTGGTGGATGCTGTGGAGGAAATTTGCTGCTGGAGATGTTGGATGATGACTGATGTTTTTTCTTGAAAGACTTCTACTACTACTACTACTGCCGCTACCAGTGCTATGAGACCAGCTTTGGAGTTTTATATATATTGTGGGAATTTCTTTCGAAAACTCTTGGGTCATGGTCTATTTTGATGTACATATAAATACATAGCCTTATGGACTTGTTTTAGGATTTTGGAGATCTTTACCACTGGACTATGCATTACGAACCTTTGTTATATATAAAATCTGTATTTCATAGTCTTGTTATTTCCGCTTACTCTAATATTGACTTAAAAGAATTTGGCTATGACATTTTGGAAATGGTATCACTTGGTTAGATGAAATCTGGATAGCATTACTTAAGTTTCTTTATATGAAATATATTACATCTATCTTCAAAGAGAATGCTATCTAAGATTTGCGAAACTATCTTTTAAGCAAAGCAAGTGCCGAATTCGATTTCCAATGTAATACGTAAACTATTCTCCAAATATCCTATGTTTTGGTTTGTGCACCCGACTCTTAAGAAAATAAAAAGGAAAATTTTGAATCCAGTATTTTCTAATATTAAACAAGTCCATATAATTTCAAGTAAAAGCATTTTTATTGTATTGCTTACTTGGGATATTTTGAGGGTGTCACAGAAAGCTTTCTATTCACTAGATAGAGTTTAAATTTCATGAATTTGATTAGAGAGCCACCAAGAGGCTCTAAGGGCTTAGTTTGAATAGGGAAATTGGTTTGGAGACCAACCTGTGCTCTAAAGTTGTTTTGAGCAAGTTTATTATGTTGCATGCAAGCTATTTAGAACTTAAAATCATGAGTATTCTTTGTATTATGCAAATTGGTATGTTAAGTTGTGGATTTTGTAAGTTTTATGCATAATCTTGTGAATCTCTGTCAATTCTGTAATTTGATGTGTTCTAAGTGCTTGAACATGTTTAATATATGGTAAATGAACTCTGTTGATCATTGAATTGGGTTAGAAATGGTTAGAATTGAAAATGGTATGTAAAAACCAAATATTCAGTCTGTTCTGTCTGATAATACTCGAGTAGATGGCTCGATACTTGAGTATTTCGTGATGCACCAGTGTGTCTTTTGGCACCACGACTCGAGTATCAGGTTTAGGACTCGAGTATTAACAGATGCAGCAAGAATGTTTTCTGATGAACCACTCGAGTAATGCATGAACTACTCGAGTATTCTGGGTTGATGAACGACTCGAGTATTTCATGAACTACTCGAGTATTTTTAGAAAAACCTGAAACTTAACTTTCTGAAAAAGTAAGAACGACTCGAGTATAATTATGAACTACTCGAGTAAAAATAGAAACTGAAGAACTACTCGAGTATTATAAAGAATACTCGAGTATTTTAGCCAGAAACTTAAAAATACCATTTTTAATTCTGAATCATTATGTTAATACTTAAATGATAATAATCCAAGTGATCTAAGACTTAAAAGAAATTGATTGATGATGGTATAAAATTATTGAATTATTAATGTGAGATATTATTAATTGAGATATACCAATCAATTCTTTTAAGTTAAGAAATTGCATTCATTCTGGAGTTTGGATGATAGATCGTTTTTCATGTTTTGGTAACATGAGGAGGGCCTCTGGGAGTGCCAACTGACGGCTTGCTTGATGACACGTTATGGTTGACGACGTGGCCAGCGAAAGTGAGATGCTGATGATATGGTTATTCCGTTGAGACGACGGGACGTTTCTCGAGGAGCACGTTATGTACCATTTCCAAGCTTGTCATGTACATTCTTGGTGAATGTACGAATGTTGTACACCTAGGAGTACAACGCACTGTTGAGTGCTGATATGAAGTAAAGGATGAACGTCAGAGAGTGACAGATTGATGGAGATAGGGTTGAGAGCTAGATTCATACATCATGCCACTCATTTAACCTAAAGTTGATAAATGAAATAAGTGTGAGCATCCTATTTGCATTAAATACTTGATAAGTGCTAAATGTGGTTGTTGATTATTGCTGCATATTTACATACTCATATTGTGAATTTATTTATGCTCTATTTATTATGTGTATAGAATTGCTTATCCCTGTGCCCTTGTAGGTGATGTCACGTTACATCGCTTGCATGGAGATCCGGCCACTTCCTAGTGGCATATGGATCTACGAGGATCACCGAGCGGTATTTGAGGGTGAGGTAGAGGTTACCTTCTATCACCCCAACCCGCTGATCCGGTTTCGTCCTCGTAGGTTTAGGATTCCCATCATATACACTATGCACGTACCACCCTTTTACACTTACCATGGACCACCTCCCACACGACCAGCTCGCTCATATCACAGTTTTCGCTTTCGACCTACCCGCTCACGCCCTTTTCCTTCTAGAGTCATCCGCGAGGAGACTCCCCCATCTGATCCGAGGAGCCCTGTTAGGGTCTCGCCATCACCTGACCCTGTACCCAGTGGTAGGGTACCCACTCCTTCGGATGAGATAGAGGAGGATCCTGTGGAGGACGAGAGCGGAGGCGAGCCTGTCATTCACTCTATCGGGAGTCAATGGAGGGACGATGTTCCCTAGGTATGTGCATAAGGTAGATGATGAGGATCGGGGATCCGGTGTGTTGGATGTTGTGGAGGAGATTTGCTGCTGATGATGTTGGATGATGACTACTGCTACTGCTACTTCTTGGAGACTTCTACTACTACTACTGCTGCTGCTTATGTTCTATGATCAGCTTCAGAGTCTTTATTTTTGATATGTAGATATTGTATATAGTTTTTGAGAACTCTGGAGTGATGATCTACTTTATGGACTTGTACTAGAGTTTGGAGACTATCACTTGGACTATGTATTTCATGACTTACATATATATATATATATATATATATATATATATATATATATATATCTTATGTTTATATTACAACGGTGCATAGTCCTACTATTTCCGCTTACTCTGATATTGATTTAAAAGGAATTCGGCTATGACATTTTGAAATGGTATGAGTTATTTAGATGAACGACTGGATGACATTACTTAAGTTCCATTATATGAAATGTAATATATTCTATTTTTAAAAAAGAATGTTATCTAAGATTTGCGAAACTAGTTCTTGAGTAAAGCAAATGTCGAATTCAGTATAATGTTTAAAATGATATAAGTTACATTCTCCAAGGACTCCATGTTTTGGTTTGTGCACCCGCCTCTATAAAAAAAATAAAAATAAAATTTATTTCCTACATTTTCTAAATACTAACAAGTCCATATAATTACGAGTAATATTTTATTTATTACTCTGATTTCTAGTATTATATTGAGGGTGTCACACTGAGTGGTATCAGAGCAAAAGTCAGATCCTGTAGTAGTTGAAGTAGTCCCAGAAAGGTAGTCATCAACATCAAGCAGGTATCCACAGGGCATATTTATTGTTTTGAATGTTAGTATCTTGCTTATTTTGAGCACTAGATACAATTGAATGTTTTGTTTGAGGTTTTGGTTATAGCCTTAGTATAGGTGGTGTGATAAATGTTTCTTTAGTTCATCATATGTGACCATAAGTCCATAGCACAAGTCTATTATGGCAACTAGAAACCAAAATCATACTAACGCGATGTTAGAAAGAATTACCGCGGTGCTGGAGTCTATGCAGCAACAGCAATCTCAGCAACCACCGCAACCGGTTAATCCACATCATCAGTGTAATATGGGTAATACCGAGGCTAAGAGTTTAGCGGATTTTAGCAGTAGTAATCCACCCAAGTTTTGAAGGAGGATTTAAACCTGAGGAGGCTAATAAGTGGATTCATACCATGGATAAAATCTTCAGGACATTAGATTGCACAGAAGCTCAAAAGGTGGCGTATGCAGTCTATATGTTGGAAGATGAGGCTGAGAACTGGTGGAATCATACAGTTCAACTCCTGCATTATGAAGGAAGGGATGTGAACTGGGGTGTATTTATGGAGAAGTTTCTCAATAAATACTTCCCTGAGGATTTGAGGAGAAAGAAGGAAGTGGAGTTCTTGCAGATGAAGCAAGGAGACATGAGTGTGGGTGAGTACGCAGCCAAGTTCGAGGAATTGATGAAGTACTCTCCATATTACCATAACAATCCAGATGAATGAAGTAAGTGTATCAAGTTTGAAGGAGGCTTAAGGCCTAAACTGAAATCTATTTTCAGTTATCAACGGATTCAGAGCTTTCCTACACTAGTGGACATGTGTAGGATGTATGAGGATGACAAGAAGGCAGAAGGATTGCAAGCATCAGATAGGAAAGATAGCCAGAATTATGGACCTCAGAGGCGCAAGGGTTTCAACAATCGAGGCAAAGGACCATATGATCGCCGAGGGAAAGGCAAAGGGAAAGTTGGAGGTAATGATGGAAGAAATTTCCGGAGTGAAGCTCCCTTCTATGACAAGTGCAAGCACCGTCATTATGGTCGTTTTTGTTGGGGAACAAGTGGCTGCTTCAATTGTGGAAAACCGGGACACTTTGCGAAGGACTGCAAGGAACCTGCCAAGGCTAATCTGAGAGGGGCAGCTGATAGGCCCGTGGTTCAAGGAAGGGTTTTCACGCTTAGTGGTGTGGAGGCAAGCCAAACCTCTGATCTTGTGCAAGGTAATTACTTGCTAAATGGTCAGCTCTGTAATGTGTTGTTTGATTCTGGTGCAACGCATTCATTTGTTTTATATGAATGTGTAAATCGTTTGAGTTAGCCCATATCTGAGTTATCATACACTCTTAAAGTAGAAACCCCTACTAATGCTCCTGTAGTTGTTTCTAGAGCATGTCTTAACTGTTGTATAGAAGTGTTAGGACAAACCTCTAGGGTAGATTTGATCTGTTTACCCTTATCGCAATTAGATGTGATCTTGGGAATGGATTGGTTAAACCGAAACCAAGTGATCATTGATTGTGATAGAAAAGTAGTGATCTATAGAAACCCAAAACCTTCAGGCTATATGTGTTTGTTCAACACTGAAGTGGAGGAGAATGGCACAAGGATTGAAGAGATTTCCGTTGTCCGAGATTTTCCGGAAGTTTTCGCTGACGAGATACCTGGTTTGCCACCGAAGAGAGAGATTGAATTTGGAATTGATTTAATACCGGGAGCTGGTCCCATTTCTATCGCTCCTTATAGAATGGCACCACCGGAGATGGCTGAGATGAAGAAACAGATTGAAGACTTGTTGCAGAAGCAGATGATCCGACCAAGTGTGTCGGCTTGGGGTGCTCCGGTTTTGTTCGTCAAAAAGAAAGATGGTAGTATGAGGATGTGTATCGACTACCGGCAGTTGAATAAGGTCAGAATCAAGAATAAGTATCCTTTACCAAGGATAGATGACCTTATGGATCAAGTTCGTGGGGCTTCAGTATTTTCCAAGATTGATCTGAGATCGGGATATCATCAGATCGGGATTAGAGAAGAGGATATCTCCAAGGCTGCATTTTGTTCCCGATACGGGCATTATGAGTATGTTGTGATGCCGTTCGGATTGACTAATGCACCAGCTATTTTTATGGACTACATGAATCGAATCTTTAGACCCTAGTTAGATTCATTCATGGTTGTGTTCATTGACGATATCCTTTTTTATTCCAAGAGTCCGGAGGAACATGCTGAACACTTGAGAATAGTGTTGAATATCCTAAAGGAGAAGCAATTGTACGCCAAACTTGCAAAGTGTGAGTTCTAGCTGGAGGAAGTTAAGTTTTTAGGACAAGTAATCTCAAACAAGGGGATAGCGGTTGACCCGGAGAAAGTAAGTTCAGTTCTACAATGGGAACAACCGAAGTCGGTCACAGAAGTGAGAAGCTTTCTTGGTTTGGCTGGCTACTATAGAAGATTTATAGAAGGTTTCTCGAAGATTGCGCTACCATTGACGAAGCTAACTCGGAAAGACCAACCATTTATATGGGATGATAAGTGTGAAAGGAGTTTCCGAGAGTTGAAGGAAATATTGACATCATCTCCTGTGTTGATTTTGCCTGATCCACAGAAGAATTTTGAGGTGTACTGTGATGCATCGAAACAACGACTTGGGAGTGTTTTGATGCAAGATGGAAAGGTAGTCGCTTATGCCTTGAGACAACTAAAAGTTCATGAAATGAACTATCCAACTCATGACTTAGAGCTGGCAGCTGTTGTCTTCGCTCTAAAGATTTGGAGGCACTATCTCTATGGCACTACGTTTCGGGTGTTTAGTGACCATAAGAGTTTAAAATACCTCTTTGATCAGAAAGAGTTGAACATGAGGCAACGTCGACGGATGGAGTTCTTGAAGGATTATGAGTTTGAGCTTCATTACCATCCTGGGAAAGCAAACGTTGTGGCGGACGCATTGAGTCGAAAAGCAATGCATATCAGTTTGATGATGGTCAAAGAAGCTGCATTGATAGAAGAATTTAGAGATTTGAGCTTGACGATGCAAGTGGAGCCGACAAGTATCAAGATGGGGATGTTGCAGATTGCTAATGAATTCTTTCAAAGGATTCGAGAGTTGCAACGAGAAGATGATGAGCTTAAGGAAAAGAGGAAACTTATGGAGGAAGGAAAAGAGTTAGAATTTCAAGAAGGGAAGGATGGAATCCTTCGCTTTAGAGCAAGGATTTGTGTGCCCGATGATTCAGAGGTAAGGAGAATGATTCTGGATGAAGCGCATAAGAGCAAGATGAGTATGCATCCGGGAGCTACCAAAATGTATCAGGATTTGAAGAAGATATTTTGGTGGTCTGGTTTAAAGAAAGATGTGGCAAGGTACGTAGCGTGTTGTTTGGTGTGTCAGAAGGCTAAGGTGGAACACCAAAGACCAGGAGGAGAATTACTTCCCCTAGAAATTTCGTTATGGAAATGGGATAGTATCTCAATGGATTTCGTATCTGGATTGCCAAGGACAGCTACTGGTCATGATGCAATCTGGGTGATTGTAGATCGTTTGACGAAGTCAGCGCATTTTATTCCAGTTAATATGCGCTACTCTTTGGAAAAGCTCACTCAGTTGTATATCAAGGAAGTTGTTCGCCTGCATGGTGTGCCATCAAGTATCGTGTCAGATCGCGATCCATGGTTTACATCGAAGTTTTGGCAGGATCTACGTAAAGTTCTGGGTTCAAGATTGAAGTTGAGTTCTGCATACCATCCTCAGACTGATGGTCAAACGGAAAGGACTATTTAGTCACTGGAAGACATCCTAAGAGCCTGTTTTTTGTAAAGTCAAGGAAATTGGGAACAAATGTTGCCGCTCGTGGAATTTACTTACAACAATAGCTATCATACGAGCATTGGAATGACACCATTTGAAGCTCTGTATGGGAGAAAGTGTCAGACTCCATTATGCTGATTTCAAGTAGGGGAGAGTTCTCTTATTGGACCAGATTTTGTGCAAGAGACAACTGAGAAGATTAAGATGATACAAGAGAAGATGAAGACTGCTCAAAGTAGGCAGAAGAGCTACACTGACCGGAGGAGGAAACCCTTAGAATTTGCTGAAGGTGACCATGTTTTCATTAGAATAGTACCAACCAAAGGTGTTAGTAGAGCTTTGAAAACCCAGAAACTATCACCTAAGTTTATTGGTCCTTACCAAATTCTTAAAAAGGTTGGTTCAGTAGCTTATCAAATAGCCCTACCCCCATCATTAGCTAATCTTCATAACGTGTTTCACGTGTCTCAGTTGAAAAAGTATATTCACGATCCCACCATTGTTCTTAGAATCCAACCCGATGACCTATAAATTCGTGAGAATCTAACCTTTGAAGCCATGCCTATCCGTATTGAAGATCGAAGAGTCAAGCAGATTAGAGGGAAGGATATTCTTTTGGTTAAGGTTATCTGGATTTGTGGTGATGTGATAGAAGCATCTTGGGAATTAGCGGATAAGATGCGTCGGGACTATCCTGAGTTATTTGTCTAAGTTGAATTTCGGGGACAAAATTCCTTGTAAGTGGGGGAGTAGTGTAACACCCCAAAATTTTAATCCATGATTAATGAAATGTTAATTATAAAATTTATTATAATTAATTATTTCTATTTTTAATCTTTGATTAAAATCTGTGTTTATGTTATTAATGAATGTGTGAATTTAATTTGGTAAGTATATTTATGCATAAATAAATATTTTGCATATTAGTCCCTGATTTGGGACCTATAAGTAATTATAGGAAAGGTTTTGGAGGGAAAGAAAATAAAATAAATATTTTTCAAAAACTGGCCAAAATACTCGAGTATTTTGGAGAGTACTCGAGTATTCTGGTCAGAGTTGCACGAGTTTGTGCGTTTTGGTGAGTCATCACCAACGATTCCCCCGTGTTGACACGAAAACACCCTCAAACCACGTTCCCAGTCGTCGTCTCGACTTGCATGGACTTGTCCTTTGTCTATAAAAGCCGATTGAACCATGTTGAGAAGCATTTGGCCAATTTGTTGAAGACTTTCATGTTTTAGGGTTCCTAAGTTCGATCAATCGATACTCCCTCTCTGTTTCGATTTGAGTCATAAACCATACACCAATACAAAGTTCACATCTCGAGCTTTGTATAGACAACAAAATCGCAAGTAGAGAGTTTGTGTGTTGGGAGAATTGGAGCTCGAAAGTTGGAGCTTGTTGCTGTCAACCAGTTTCTAGAGCTTACTTTGGATTCGAATTTTGGTAAGCTCTCGTGTCCAATCAACCCCAATTTGTTTTAAATCCTAGTTTATGTTGCAGAGAATGAATTCTAATCAAAACCCCTAATTTGCTTGCATGTTAACCCATTGAAATATTCTGATTTTGCACCTCTGGCCAAACTGTTCTGCATGTTGGTGCTTGAAGTCGTTTTTGGTGTTGGAGAGCTTTTTCTTGTGAATCTTCTGTTGGTACATGTCTTAGAGGTAAGGGGAAAGCTTTCTATTCACTAGATAGAGTTTAAATTTCATGAATTTGATTAGAGAGCCACCAAGAGGCTCTAAGGGCTTAGTTTGAATAGGGAAACTGGTTTGGAGACCAACCTGTGCTCTAAAGTTGTTTTGAGAAAGTCTATTATGTTGCATGCAAGCTATTTAGAACTTAAAATCATGAGTATTCTGTGTATTATGCAAATTGGTATGTTAAGTTGTGGATTTTGTAAGTTTTATGCATAATCTTGTGAATCTCTGTCAATTCTGTAATTTGATGTGTTCTAAGTACTTGAACATGTTTAATATATGGTAAATGAACTCTGTTGATCATTGGATTGGATTAGAAATGGTTAGAATTGAAAATGGTATGTAAAAACCAAATTTTCAGTCTGTTCTGTCTGATAATACTCGAGTATTTCGTGATGCACCAGTGTGTCTTTTGGCACCACGACTCGAGTATCAGGTTTAGGACTCGAGTATTAACAGATGCAGCAAGAATGTTTTCTGATGAACCACTCGAGTAATGCATGAACTACTCGAGTATTCTGGGTTGATGAACGACTCGAGTATTTCATGAACTACTCGAGTATTTTTAGAAAAACCTGAAACTTAACTTTCTGTCAAAGTAAGAACGACTCGAGTATAATTATGAACTACTCGAGTAAAACTGGAAACTGAAGAACTACTCGAGTATTATAATACTCGAGTATTTTAGCCAGAAACATAAAAATATCATTTTTAATTCTGAATCATTCTGTTAATACTTAAATGATAATAATCCAAGTGATCTAGGACATAAAAGAAATTGATTGATGATGGTATGAAATTATTTAATTAAAAATGTGAGATATTATTAATTGAGATATACCAATTGTAACATCCCGTTATTTCGAATACGTCTAGTAAAATAATTAAATGATTTAATATGATGTTTTCAAGATTTTAGTCTCGGAATAAAATTATGATTTCATCATTATATTTGAAATATGTTTTCTAGTCAAAATAAGTATAAATTTGTTACCATACGTTTTCCAAAAATAAAGTAGTACATTTTTTTTAGTTTAATTAACATTTTGACAGGGAGCTCAGGTGGTAAGCCTTAGAGACATTTTTATAAATAGTTTCATTAGAAAAATATGTTTAATTTAATATTTTGAGCGTCCCTGTAAATTTTTATAGTGTTCGGAGACTGTTTTATTTTTAGCTTCTGGACTGGTTTAATATATTACCGGTTTAAGTTGTATATAATAATCTTCTACTTAGAATTTCAAATATTATATATTATCAAGTTTAATATCAAGATTGAGAAAAAATATTTACTTTTGAATTTCGATAATTTATCTTACGCAATAGCTATCCGGAGGGACCGGTAACTTTATTATTTTTTAATTAGTTTTGAGTAGTTAAAAATATAATATTGTTTTACTTAAATGTATTTTATGGTTTGGATCATCAAACTTTCAGTTATAATCCAAAATACCTACACACATTGACCCACAAATATATATAAATGTATTATTTCTAATCTACCCAGTACCCGTAGCCCACCCAAAGAAAAGAAAAAAAAAATAAAGCAAAACGTGTGGCATTGAGGCCAACACGTTAAAAGCCAAAGAAAATAAAAGGTCACCACACATAGGTATAGAAGGAAGGAAACGAGAGAGAGGGGGGGGAGCGAACAGAGGCCAACCGGAGGGAGACATTTTTGGTCTTTTTCCAACTTCCCGGTCCAATAACTCAAGATCCAACCGTCCAATCTCAAATCTTTCAACTTCCTTTATCCATCTACCTAATTTATTTGACGATCCGTCAATATTTTTAGTATCCTATATTTTCAAATAAAGAGATGTTTTAGGGAAAAGTGATATATTTTTATTGTACAATTATATATATTTATTATTTTGATAAAAAATGAATTTATTTGATATATATATATATATATTTTAATGTTATAATTAGTTTTATCATATGTCCCTTCTTAGATCCAACACGCTATTGACCTTGACCCTGGAGCAAGTCGCAGATGTAAACGTGGCTCTGTCGTTATTGCTAGGATTTCCAGGTAAGGGGAGTCTCTTTTCCACACTTTGAGTTAGGGATAGTTAGGGTTTATAATATAATTTGAGTTTAAAAGTTAAGTTGTGTTGTGGGAGATAGATTAAGAGGTGATTAGAATTAACGAAGGGTAATGGTTGTATATTGGTTAATGTTGTTATCTTGGAAACTGTTAATGTTTAATCTTTTCGTATATTATTAAAGTAGGAAGTGAAGAACCCTAGGGAGATGATTTATTTTAAGCACTCTGAGACATACCTGAGTATGTCGACTGATTTGTGGATATATGTGAATTTTAAAGGTTGTATGTGTTATTTTGATTTGATGATGGATAGTGGGTGATGTGAATGGCTAATTATAATAGGAAAGATAATGGGAATAGGAAAAAGGAAATGCAATGGAATTAATAATGATAGAAGAAGTGTTTTTGATATGTAACTTGAACAGAATTAAAGGTTATGAGTTGGATTTTATGATAATAAAGGAAAATAGTTATAAGGGCTAAATGTTAAGGGTGATAGAGTATGGTTATGGAAGGGAAGTGCTGAATGTGAAATTGAATGTGAATATTTGATAATTTAAACGTTATTCATGACTATGTGATATTATGTGAAAATAGGTGATATATATATATATATATATATATATATATATGTAAGTGTTGTTTGAATGTTGGCTGTGAAATGCAAATGAATGGACTGGATTTATGATTAACTGAAAATGGTAATGGTAACTAAAAGTGGAAAATGATCAATGGGGCCCGGAACATGAGGTATCCGGCTAGGTGTTCCAATTACCTGTTAGGGCCAATTACCCATCAGGCCAAACCGCCCTGTAGGTGCCGGGTGACCCACAGGATCAGTTTTCCACACCAATAATTTGATTAAATAAATGGAATGGTAAAAGTACATAGTCCTATAGGTTATGGTCTGGATGGGTGTAAAGTCCTGGGCAGGTGTTCCAAGTCCCTAGACAAGTGTTCCAATTACCTAGCGGGTATCCAAATCCTAGTGGTGTACGGTAAAAAGGAAAAATGGAAGTTTATGTAGATCTCTGTTTGATGTTACATAAATGATATGGAGTGTATGCAGATCACTGATTTGTGGTTGCATACACTGTGTAGATCTCTGTTTTGGGGTTACACACAATGGTAAGGTGTAGATCTCTGATTTGAGGTTACACCCAATGGAAAAGTGTAGATCTCTGATTGAGGTTACACACAATGGATAAGAAATAAAGGAAAAGGAAATAAGAATGGAAAAGGTAACGTAATGGTAATGGAAAGGATTAAGGAAAGGAAAATGGATAATGGAAAAATGGATAAAAAGGAAATGTATAAAGGAATTGAGAATATGATGAATTGGTTGATCCCTGACTTGATTTAATTGTTATTCTTAAGTTTATATTATGGACTTTATATTATCTTCTGATTCACTGTGTTGTGAAAATGTCTCACCCTCAGTGGTTAACATTTTAGGTGTTTGCTAAGGAGCTTGTGGATCAGAGTGGCGCAACGGAAGAATGGAAAGAACGAAACACTATATTTGTGCTATTTATAATGTAAATGGATGCCCGAAAATTTATTTGTAAACTTGATTTGTAAAAAAAAAAAGAATTTTCAAAGGCACTATTTTAATTATAAACTTTTACCTATTACTTTAGTAAATAAATAAGGGTGTTACATTTATGGTATCAGAGCAGTTCCTTCCTTCCGACCTGAGGGAAAGTGGTCCCAATCTCGTTGCAAACACTCTCATCTCGAGCTTCTCCTCTAAAGGTGAGACCCTTTTAAGTGGAAATTGTAAATGATAAATGCTATTGAGTAAGGTTATGTTTGCAAATGGGAAATACCTACAAGTGACAAACTAAGAGAATGAAATTCTTTGGAACCTAAGCGGATCCCTTAGGAATTCAAAGAATCGCGGATTGTAAGTGTTTACCAAATTGCAAACAAGAAACTTAAAGTATGCAAATTAATTCTAAGTTTTGAGTTAATCAAAACTTGAAGTTTCTTACAAAGTAAATCCTGCTAATCCAAACGAAGTACATAAACTTTACTGGATGGCGAGGGCTATTACCACTGATGGAATGTAGTGTCGGAACTGGCCAATCCGATGTTTCTTTTATCGGGAGGTGACGTCGTCGAAATCTAGAAGCTTCTGTATCATCGTGAATTAGTAATTGATTTTCTATGTATGAAACTGGGTTTTAGCTCTTTTATGTCTTGTTGCGTTGCTATGTGCATTTGTGCGTAATTTCAATGTATGTTGTTGAATAAATTGGTATCAAAGTAATTGAACAGGGATTAGAAATGGAACCGCATGGAATAAATAAGTGATGAACTCGGATACTAATCCAATCGAGTGACTAAATTCATGTCGATTAGACTAGTATCAAAGAGAACCAAAAACATTGTTTAAATTAAATTATGGTCGAATTCCATAGCTAATCTCAATTCAAGTAACTGTGATACCAATCGGGAAACAAGAAACGAGTACTGATCGATCGAATTTGAACCGTTGAACTATATTAATTCAAATTGCAATCATAAAAGTAACTTTTTGTCCAAGTTGGGGAAGCGGTTCGGAATCAATCAAAAAGTCCTCGAATATATGTTTTCACGAGGAATGGCTTAGTGTTAAGGTAGTCGGAAAGAAAGTAGAGGTGGAATCATGAAAATTAAAATGATTTATTGACTTGATACTAATCTAATTGAGTGAGTTAGTTCACATCGACTAGATTAGGATCCATGAAAAACAACAAAAACATTTGTATTAAATTTGTAGCTGATTCCACCGCTAGTGTAATTCTAAAGACTTTAATACTACACGAAAGATAAGTATGGAGTTCCTATCGATTGGATTTGAAACCCGAGTATAACTATAAAATTTTATAAATAGAAAGAGGTTTCTTTAATCGAAAAAGGGGTTGGAATTCAATCCTGAGGTTCTCGCATTACTTCAGTTTAGATTGAAGTTGGTAGTTATGCACATATAAAGTCTATGCTTAAGTGGGAATGAGTTTAAACTTTTGAAAATGTTTTCAAACAATTTTGAAACTAAGAGCTTATTGATTTCCACCCCCATGCTTGAAAGTTCCAAACTATTTTCCACTAAGCATTGACTAAAAATGTTGTTTTTGGAAATTGTGTTTCGGATAAAACTGATTATGTTTGTGTGCATTTGATTTATATGTATGTTTGATATTAATATTTGAAAAAAAATGAAATTTTGCTTGATGCTTGTGAGAGAAGGTTATGATTTATATTCGTTTGATAATGTGAAAGTTTAAAATGAATTTCAAAAGATGCACCGAACCACAATCATTCCAAATGGATAGTGAGGTCGAACGACAAATTTTTAAGAAATAGTAAGAAAATCAAGGATTCTTAAGTAATCGAGGAGTGAGTTAACTAAATTGTTTTTAACCAAGTCACACTTCGATTAAATAGGAACCCTTTCTATGCGACTCAAATCAATTCGGAATGAAAACTCAATTTTCAAACTTGAAACAAAAGGGAATATAATTGTTTCAACTTTTGGAAGGTGAACTAAACTAAATTTTTCCAAGCCCAAGGCATATTCCCTTTTTCTTTGAATTTACCAATCTTGAGTGATCTTTCACTCCTTCATCTAAGTTCTTATGAAATTATATGGAGGTAGCTCTTCATGGTAAGGTGCATGATTAAAAGTTTTATTGAATTTTCAAATGAAACTAATTGTTCCTCCAAGTGTTTTACTAGTATGGGATCTTCTTTTTAAATTTTAAATCCCTATACTTAGTGATTGTTCAAACCAAGGATTTTTAAAGATGTATATGTACGTGGTTAGGTGTCTGTTGGGGAAATCAGGGTTTTTATATAGAGTGGAAAACTAAGTTTTTGGGTTTAGGATATTTGTTTGAATTGAAAGATTTGATATAAGCACCCTAAGGTTGACTCATCGTTTTATGTAACATTTCAAGCCCATTTGGAGCAAGTTAATGTTTTAATTAAAATAAATTTAACGCGCTCTAATCGGTTTGACAATATTACGCAACATTGGGCTAAGCTTAGGTGTTGTCCCATTAAATTGAGGCCAATCGGAGTTTGTCTACTATTTTTAAGTGAAATTGACGTAGGTTCACCCCTGACCATTACAAAATTTTGACTAAGTGGTTGTAGGGTTAAAAACGAACCTAATGAACTCTGATCGACTTGAAAATTTACTATGATGTTCTTTTACGTTCAGGGACACTATTTTCAAATTTTTCAAAACATTGGGGAACTGAATTGATGAAAAGTGTTTTTGGTTGCAAACCATGAGTCCTATTCCCCGAACCCTCTTTGAACCAATTTTCAAATATATGATGACTGTGATGAATGTGTTTGTAGAGGTAAGTTTTAGTCCTAAGTTAGACAAGGATTAGCTTAGAAGGAAGTAGGGTGGAGTCTTGTTGTGTTTGAAATGTATGCTGAAGTGGAATGTTGTGTATATTCAAATGATATCTATGTGATTGTTTAGGTTGTTGGATTGTTGAATGTGGTTGATTAGGGTCTATGAATAGGATAAGTGGTAGGTTTTGGAGTTAGGATATAATCAACCCTTTAGGGTAATAGTGTTTAGAGCGTTTTAGTACCCTGTTCAACCTTCGAAGTAGATTTCCGGAGGGAAGCTAGCTGACCTTAGAAATCTGTTAGAATCTTAGCCTAGAGGTTGACCCAAATTAAACCATAATCGGCACTCTTCAATGAGTGCAAGGGTCTTGTGGCGCATTCATGCTAAATGGTATGTCAATTCCAAGTGGGGGAGTAAAACCAAAGGAAGTGATTATCGTAATTAAGAAACCCTTGTCCGGGATGATTCTCCATTTAAGGATTTTGAACGAAATATGTTTAACTTAATATTTTGAGCGTCCCTGTAAATTTTCATAGTGTTCGGAGACTGTTTTATTTTTAGCTTCTGGACTGGTTTAATATATTACCGGTTTAAGTTGTATATAATAATCTTCTACTTAGAATTTCAAATATTATATATTATCAAGTTTAATATCAAGATTGAGAAAATATATTTACTTTTTAATTTCGATAATTTATCTTACGCAATAGCTATCCGGAGGGACCGGTAACTTTATTATTTTCTAATTAGTTTTGAGTAGTTAAAAATATAATATTATTTTACTTAAATGTATTTTATGGTTTGGATCATCAAACTTTTAGTTATAATCCAAAATACCTACACACATTGACTCACAAATATATATAAATGTATTATTCCTAATCTACCCAGTACCCGTAGCCCACCCAAAGAAAAGAAAAAAAAAATAAAGCAAAACGTGTGGCACTGAGGCCAACACGTTAAAAGCCAAAGAAAATAAAAGGTCACCACACATAGGTATAGAAGGAAGGAAACGAGAGAGAGGGGGGGAGCGAACAGAGGCCAACCGGAGGGAGACATTTTTGGTCTTTTTCCAATTTTCCGGTCCAATAACTCAAGATCCAATCGTCCAATCTCAAATCCTTCTTAGGTATATAACCTCCCCAACTCCCTCTATCCATCTACCTAATTTATTTGACGATACGTCAATATTTTTAGTATCCTATATTTTCAAATAAAGAAATATTTTAGGGAAAAGTGATATATTTTTATTGTACAATTATATATATTTATTATTTTGACAAAAAATGAATTTGTTTGATATATATATATATATATATATATATATATATATATTTTAATGTTATAATTAGTTTTATCGTATGTCCCTTCTTAGATCCAACACGTTATTGACCTTGACCCTGGAGCAATTTGCGGATGTAAACGTGGCTCTGTCGTTATTGCTAGGATTTCCAGGTAAGGGGAGTTTCTTTTCCACACTTTGAGTTAGGGATAGTTAGGGTTTATAATAGGATTTGAGTTTAATAGTTAAGTTGGGTTGTGGGAGATAGATTAAGAGGTGGTTATAATTAACGAAGGGTAATGGTTGTATATTGGTTAATGTTGTTATCTTGGAAACTGTTAATGTTTAATCTTTTCGTATATTATTAAAGTAGGAAGTGAAGAACCCTAGGGAGATGATTTATTTTAAGCACTCTGAGACATACCTGAGTATGTCGACTGATTTGTGGATATATGTGAATTTTAAAGGTTGTATGTGTTATTTTGATTTGATGATGGATAGTGGGTGATGTGAATGACTAATTATAATAGGAAAGATAATGGGAATAGGAAAAAGGAAATGCAATGGAATTAATAATGATAGAAGAAGTGTTTTTGATATGTAACTTGAACAGGATTAAAGGTTATGAGTTAGATTTTATGATAATAAAGGAAAATAGTTATAAGGGCTAAATGTTAAGGGTGATAGAGTATGGTTATGGAAGGGAAGTGCTGAATGTGAATATTTGATAATTTAAATGTTATTCATGACTATGTGATATTATGTGAAAATAGGTGATATATATATATATATATATATATATATATATATATATATATGTAAGTGTTGTTTGAATGTTGGCTGTGAAATGCAAATGAATGGACTGGATTTATGATTAACTGAAAATGGTAAAGATAACTAAAGTGGAAACTGATCAGTGGGTCCCGGAACACTAGGTATCTGGCTAGGTGTTCCAATTACCTGTTAGGGCCAATTACCCATCAGGCCAAACCGCCCTGTAGGCGCCGAGTGACCCACAGGATCAGTTTTCCACACCAATAATTTGATTAAATAAATGGAATGGTAAAAGTACATAGTCCTACAGGTTATGGTCTGGATGGGTGTAAAGTCCTGGGCAGGTGTTCAAAGTCCCTAGACAGGTGTTCCAATTACCTAGCGGGTATCCAAATCCTAATGGTGTACGGTAAAAAGGAAAAAGGGAAGTTTATGTATATCTCTGTTTGAGGTTACATAAATGATATGGAGTGTATGCAGATCACTGATTTGTGGTTGCATACACTGTGTGTAGATCTCTGTTTTGGGGTTACACACAATGGTAAGGTGTAGATCTCTGATTTGAGGTTACACCCAATGGAAAAGTGTAGACCTCTGATTGAGGTTACACACAATGGATAAGGAATAAAGGAAAAGGAAATAAGAATGAAAAAGGTAACGTAATGGTAATGGAAAAGATTAAGGAAAGGAAAATGGATAATGGAAAAATGGATAAAAAGGAAATGTATAAAGGAATTGAGAATATGATGAATTGGTTGATCCCTGACTTGATTTAATTGTTATTCTTAAGTTTATATTATGGATTTTATATTATCTTCTGATTCACTGTGTTGTGAAAAGGTCTCATCCTTAGTGGTTAACATTTTAGGTGTTTGCTAAGGAGCTTGTGGATCAGAGTGGCGCAGCGGAAGAATGGAAAGAACGAAACACTATATTTGTGCTATTTATAATGTAAATGGATGCCCGAAAATTTATTTGTAAACTTGATTTGTAAAAAAAAAAAAGAATTTTCAAAGGCACTATTTTAATTATAAACTTTTACCTACTACTTTAGTAAATAAATAAGGGTGTTACACCAATCAATTCTTTTAAGTTAAGAAATTGCATTCATTCTGGAGTTTGGATGATAGATTGTTTTTCATGTTTTGGTAACATGAGGAGGGCCTCTGGGAGTGCCAACTGACGGCTTGCTTGACGACACGTTATGGTTGACGACGTGGCCAACGAAAGTGAGATGCTGATGATATGGTTATTCCGTTGAGACGACGGGACGTTGCTCGAGGAGCACATTATGTACCATTTCCAAGCTTGTCGTGTACATTCTTGGTGAATGTACGAATGTTGTACACCTAGGAGTATAACGCAGTGTTGAGTGCTGATATGAAGTAAAGGATGGACGTCAGAGAGTGACATAGATTGATGGAGATAGGGTTGAGAGCTAGATTCATACATCATGCCACTCATTTAACCTAAAGTTGATAAATGAAATAAGTGTGAGCATCCTATTTGCATTAAATACTTGCTAAGTGCTAAATGTGGTTGTTGATTATTGTTGCATGTTTACATATTCATATTGTGCATTTATTTATGCTCTATTTATTATGTGTATAGAATTGCTTATCCCTGTGCCCTTGTAGGTGATGTCACGTTACATCGCTTGCATCAAGATCCGACCACTTCCTAGTGGCATATGGATCTACGAGGATCACCGAGCGGTATTTGAGGGTGAGGTAGAGGTTACCTTCTATCACCCCAACCCGCTGATCCGGTTTCGTCCTCGTAGGTTTAGGATTCCCATCATATACACTATGCACGTACCACCCTTTTACACTTACCATGAACCACCTCCCACACGACCAGCTCGCTCATATCACAGTTTTCGCTTTCGACCTACCCGCTCACACCCTTTTCCTTCTAGAGTCGTCCGCGAGGAGACTCCCCTATCTGATCCGAGGAGCCCTATTAGGGTTTCGCCATCACCTGACCCTGTACCATATGGTAGGGTACCCACTCCTTCGGATGAGATAGAGGAGGATCCTGTGGAGGACGAGAGCGGAGGCGAGCCTGTCGTTCACTCTACCGGTAGTCAGTGGAGGGACGATGATCCCTAGGTATGTGCATAAGGTAGATGATGGGGATCGGGGATCCGGTGTGTTGGATGCTGTGGAGGAGATTTGTTGCTGATGATGTTGGATGAAGACTACTGCTACTGCTACTTCTTGGAGACTTCTACTACTACTACTGCTGCTTATGTTCTATGATCAGCTTCAGAGTCTTTATTTTTGATATTAGATATTGTATATAGTTTTTGAGAACTCTGGAGTGATGATCTACTTTATGGACTTGTACTGGAGTTTGGAGACTATCACTTGGACTATGTATTTCATGACTTACATATATATATATATATCTTATGTTTATATTACAATGGTGCATAGTCCTACTATTTCCGCTTACTCTGATATTGATTTAAAAGGAATTCGGCTATGACATTTTGAAATGGTATCAGTTATTTAGATGAACGACTGGATGGCATTACTTAAGTTCCATTATATGAAATGTAATATATTCTATTTTTAAAAAAGAATGCTATCTAAGATTTGCGAAACTAGTTCTTGAGTAAAGCAAATGCCGAATTCAGTATAATGTTTAAAATGATATAAGTTACATTCTCCAAGGACGCCATGTTTTGGTTTGTGCACCCGCCTCTATAAAAAAATAAAAAGAAAATTTTATTTCCTACATTTTCTAAATACTAACAAGTCCATAACTAATACGAGTAATAGTACATTTATTGTATTAATTACTTGGATTATATTGAGGGTGTCACAACAAGCGGCCTAACAAACTACTAGAGGGTGGTTGAATAGAAGTTTGAAGCAATAATACCAATTTTTCGGATTTATTGAAAGTATTAATTTATGCTCGCTGATTTTATGAAAATGCCGAGCTAATGCCGAGCAGATGCCGATAATCAATTGTCTAAGCCGACAACAGATTATCCGAGCTGCTACACACAGAAACTGGTTTTTGCGGAATGAACTTAGCAAGCACAAATAAACGAACCGAGGTCGGTTTTGCCGACTAAGATGCTTAGATAAAATGCAAACACAGTGAAGAAAATGCAGGAAACAGTAAAGAGAGAGACACAAGAAATTTTATACTAGTTCACTCTCATCCACTTGAGAGCTACGTCCAGTCCCCCTTGAACCACAAGGAGCTTTCACTCACAATCAATTTAAATGGTTACACAAGGATTTTACAAGAGAACCTCTCTAATCCTATCCCTTCAAGAGTGTACCGAGCTCTTGAAATCTACCCCAAATAAATTGTTGGCTGAAGAAGCTCTTCAGCACTTTACACCCCGAAGCTTCTTGAAACCTTCAAGAGCAGCTTCGTTCAAAACACGGTTACAGAGATGAAGTGAAGAGAATGGCTCCAACTCGAAAACCCAACAGAGTATGATTTTTAAAGTTTGAGTATCTGGTGAGTAATCGATTAAGGAAGGGATTTCACAGAGAAGATGAAACTTAGATTTTGAATGAGAAAATTTTCTCTCTCTGTGTTCTATGAAAATTTTGTTGCTGTTGTAACTTGTTCTTGTGTTCTTCGTGTATATCCGTCTCATCTTCTGGAAAAGGAAAGCTAGACTTTTTATACTGAACCCAGCACCTGTAACACCCCGCATTTTTCCCATACGTACGTAAACGAACTTTGCCAAAATGAACCTTGAGTTGTTTTATAAAAGGTTTTCAGAAAAGTATTTTACGTGAGTAAGAGACAAAGTATTGATTTTCATGGATTTTTATAAACAATTCTTTTCATAAATGTAAAGTGAAGGATTTTGTTGAGTTTTGGTGTAATTTGATCAACAAGAGATAAGTTTTGACTTTATTAAAGGATGATTTTTATCAGAAATGAATTTTTACTTGGATTTGTTAACTTTGAAAATTCGTATCTTTTTAATCGTAACTCGGATTTTTATGATCTTTATGCGAAAACGATCGTCTTAAAGCGTAGAATTTGAAAATGTAACTTTTGGAATTTTATGGATTGACTTATAAAAATTTATTTCCAGAGTTTGTAAAATACGAATTTTGAGATTTTGTTTTGTAGAAAATAAACCTAGTGCTATGGCTTAAAATTTTTATGTGATATGTGTTTGGTTTGATGTGTGTGTAATGAGTGGTGCATGAAAAATGATGGTGTGAATATGATTCCTTAGAGTTAATTGCATTATTATGTGAATTGATAATTATGAGTAAATGTGATTAGAAAATAAAAATGTAGGATGTATGTATATGTGTGTATATGTGTGTGCCACGGTTTTGTGTGTGTATGTATAAGTCTAGGATTTTTATTTTCTTGGACAAGAAGCCCATAGAATAGGATAGAGCCATTAGAAGCTTAAGAGGGAAGAAACTTCAAGGTAGTAGAAAAAGGTAACTAGACATGAAGAGACCTAGTTCCTTAATTCACTCAACCATGTTCCCCTTAATTAGATTCCCTACATGCAAACTTTTGAGAGGACAAAACTACCCCTCCCATTTGTGCTTGGACCGAAATTTTTATAAGGGCCAAAGAGGAAATCATAGGTTTGCTTATAAATAGATGAGGCCTTAGTTCATTTTCCCTCATTTCATTCCATTCCACACTTTCACTTCCAACACAAACACACTTCTAAGAGACTCCTTAAACTCTTATAAAGAAAAAGATATATATATAGAGAGAGAGAGGGTGGCCGTGAGACTTAGAGAGGAAGAGGGAGGAGGTTTCAAGCTAGATCAAAGAGTTTCCGTTGAAGATCTAAGTATTAGGAAGACTAGAAGATCAACCTTACTTGGTAGGTGACTTGGAGATCAAGAGGAAGAATGTAATAGTCTAGGTTTTTCTTTTTAGTTTGTAGATCTTTCTTCTTTTATTCTTGCATGTCTATTTTGATGGCTTGAGAGATGAGTTTATGTGTTGTTTTTACTTAATCAAGGACTTTAAAGACTAAAAATAATTTGTAATATGTTAAACTTTATGCTTGGTGATTCGGTTAAGGCTTTCTTGTTAGATCTTGATGATTTTCAAACTAAACCTTAAAGATCTAAAGAAAGTTAAGATTTTTGTGAAGCCTAAAATAAACTTTCTTGCATGTTTAATTTTCTTGCTTAAAACCGTGATTTATGTGTGTTTATGTGATTATTTGACAAGTAAATACATTATCTAAACTTGATCAATAATAAAGTAAAAATCTTTGACCTTGCATGTTGAATCTTTTGTTAAACTGTGGCTAATGATGTATTTCCATGATTGTTTGATAAATAAATATATGATCTAGACTTGATTAGTGAAAAAGTTAAAGTCTTTATTCTTGCATGTTAGTTTGGTGATGATCTTATTTGATTTAAGTGTGTGCATGTAATGATTTTTGTTTGATGAAGTGAAAAGTTGTGAACTTTGGTCTTGCATGTTGATTTCAAGAGAAAAGATTATGTTTTTCCTTTTATGTATAACACGGTTTTAAAGAAAAATTAAAGAAGCAAACTTTAAAATAATTTTTGAGTGTAAACATGATTTGATCTAGTATGTGATTATGTGCATGTTATATTTTTATAAAGCCTATTCGGCCATGTTTAATTTAACTAGAATCTATGCTTTTGTTTTGTGAAAAAGTTGATGCATGTTTTAAAGTTAGATTTAATGATTTCTAGAACATGCATATTATTTTCATGAAGTTAAAATTAAATCTTTATTTAGTTTAAGAAAAAGTAATGAACTTGAGCTTATTTTGTGCATGTTAGAAATGTTTGAGAAAAATCTTGTCTTGATGATGTTCTTGCATGTTGATGTGAGTAAATGATGTAGTATGTGGCTTTGAAAAGTAGTTTTGAAAGCCTACATGACTTGATTTGATTTTGTGATTTTTGTATGATTGAAAAATGAATAAAAACCATGTCTTTTTACATGATGATATTCGGCCAACATAGGAAAAGATAGAGGGCTATGTTTGCTTATCATTAAGAGTGCATGCATGATCAAACTATTTTTAATATAAGAGCTTTAAAAGTGTATGTATGAAATAATCAAGTTTTACAAGGAAAATAAAATAAGACTTTGAAGTAGTTTATGACTCAAATTGTGCTTTGATTTTTGTTAAGAAAATAAATTAAAATTTGTTGATTTTTCTTCTTGGATGCTCACGGTTTTAGTTCTAAAAGAAAGAAAATGATTTCATGATTGTGTGTCTTTATTTATGCATTAAATCCTTGCAAAATTATATGTGCATAATTCGGCCAATGCATGTTAAAATGGTTGGAAAGTTTTCTTCATGAAATGACTTGTGATTATGGCTATGTTCCTAGGTGCATGATGCTATGAGTGTGATGGAAAGTCATGTGTTGATTTCTTTGATTTTCTTGGTTTTAGGTGTGAAAATGAATAAGTTGATTTGATTATGTAAAAAGGAAATTTTGTAATGTTAATTCAATAATTTCAAGTTTTAAAATTTATTGGTGACTAGAAATTGTTAACCATGTGTGATTCGGTTTTGTTGAGTTAATTAAAAGATTAAGTCTAAATTAATTTCTAAAGAGTAATTGAGTTAATTTATTAAGATTATAATTTAATTGATGGTTTTGAATGATTGAAAATGTGAGTTTGCATTATGTATGCTTTGAAATTTTTATGTGTTGTTCCTTATGCTAATTGAATGTGTTTTGGAAAAAATTTAGATTTACTTGAAATTGTTCTAAATTTTGTTTGTGAGACTTATTGATGAAAAATTTATATTTGGATTTAAAATAAATTGAAAAATGTTTTATTTGAAAAAGTATAATTTGAACAACTTAAATTGATTTGAAAATTTTATGTGAACTTCTTTAATCAGTATCTTATAATATTGTGAAGTTTGGAAATTTAATGAATCAATTTGATGTGGTCTTGGAACTTTATATTCTTGAAAATTTTTGTATTCTATTTAAAGCTTAAGAACACTGATTTTATAACCAGAGTGTTTTAAACTAAGAGAGAGATGGATTTGGTTTTAATAAAGAGATTATTTTAGAATTTGTTTCAAAGTTTTCTTAGGAACATTTTTATGGATTTGATTCGGATTTAAAACATTTTTGATATTGGCAATGTGTTTTCAAGAAAGGAATTATTTCAAGTGTTTCAAAAACGAAATCATGAATTTATCGAAATCGTTTCTAACGCACGGGAAAAATGTTCTAGTTCGGGTGACGGACGAAGAGGACACGAGGCAAGGCTAGCGACTAGGAAATATTGAAAAGCTTTCGAAAGTTTCGTCATTCGAGGTGAGAGAGGGGCTCCCCTTAAGACGCCGTGGTATTTAGGTAACGTATTAAGGCGTCCAATCATCTCAAAGATTGGACCTCAATCTCATTAAGCGATGTGGTGGGATAGCAATGGTTTGCTTGTCTGTTTGCTTGTTTGGCTATCCACACAAGTCACTGAGATTGATTTGTTGTTTATAGTTGATATGTCTTGCTGAAATGGTATGATGTTATGTTTTTAGTAATTATGCATGAGCTACTTAATTTTCTGAGTATGTGAAATAATTTAATTATCTGTTGAGGAATATTTGTTTACGCCTGAAACATGAAATGATAATAACGAAATTGTGAAAGTAATTAAGACTGAAAAGAAAAGAAGTACGGATGAGAATGATTGAGAAAGAGATAAGTCATGATGTGAATGAAATATGAAAGAGATAAATGGTGAAAGGAAGAGAAGTAATAGCTGAGTTTGAGAAAGAATTGAAATGAAAAGATGATCTCCAAAATGGTGATAAGAAATACCGACGAGGCGAGCGGAAGCGTGGAGATGATGAGGAGAAAGACGCTGATGGTTCTGTTGAGCAATAACTAAGGAGAACGATGTTGATGGTGCTTCTGAGCAATAACTAAGGAGAACGATGTTGATGGTGCTGCTGAGCAACAATTGAGGAGAACGATGCTGATGGTGCTGCTGAGTAACAACTGAGGAGGAAGATGCTGATGATGCTGCTGAACAATGATGATGAGAAAGATGCTGATGAGCAATAGCTGATGAGGATAATGCTGATGAGATGCATGAGAAAGAGATGTGAAGCAAGATGCTGTTGAGAGTCCTTGGGGAACGGATTGCGATTAGTGGTCGGGACTCGTTGAAGGGATGCACCAAGGATGAGCCGACCATTAGGAGTAAGCCGTTAATTAAAACTCTAAAACTTTAAAAGACTTTAAAAGACATTAACGAACGCGATGAGGCATGAGTGTTGTATCGAAGTAGTGGAGAGGAAGGAACCATGAGTATCTGCGGATACTCAGGTGGAGATTGCATTAGGGGAGGACAATGACGGTGAAACGTCAAGAAGTCTAGAGTATTTATCTAGGCAGAACGAACGTGGTAGGGACTGGGTCCAACGCCGTGGTAAGTTCTGCAAGCCAACTAGAAAATACTGTCGCCCCCTAGATTGCAAATCTTGAACAGTGAGAGGGACTGGAACGGGGCATTGTGATTGCCACTGTACCCGAGTTTCCTACAGTGTGCCTTGATATTAAATGATATGATATGAAATGATATTGAAATGAATTGATTTGAGACTGTACCCGAGATTTCTACAGTTCTCCTGGCTTGGAGCCAAGTGTTGAGACAGCTATCGTGCCCGCGTGGTAAAGGTCCTATACTCCTGTTTGCTTCCGGCTAGGATGGGTGGATGACCGAGGAGATGTAGACGTGTGTGTCTTCCTCAGTGATGATTTCTCCACATCATTGAGCGAACCGGAACGATAAGACTTAAAAGATTGAAATAATCAAAAGAAAAGTTCTGTAAAGATATCAAATATTGAATAAGATTCATAAGACGAGAATAAGAAATGTTTCTTGGAATAATTGATGAGCTTGAGTAAGGAATGGTGAGAGAATTGGAAGGAATTGTGTAAGTTTTATGAGATGGGTTATGAGAATATTATTACAAGAAATTGAGTATAATAGTGTGTTTAATTATATGGTGATAATGTTCATATTGTTGTTGTTTTGGTTTGTTTGATGTTTATTGTTTTGTCTTAATATTTGCCTATTGTAATTCCACATAGTCGACATAGCTGTTTTGGGTAGCTCACTCTCTCTTGTACTTCTGCTTTGCATTGGAAAATTCTGGTATGGTAATTAGATGGAAAATATAGCGAGGTTCCAGCTCACTCGGGAGATAGGAGCATCTCCATTGAAAGGAGATAATATAACTATGACAGCCCGTGTCATAGTGTACCTAGAGATGAAACGACGAAGGAAAGAAATCATGGAGAGGTTTTTAGCTCGTGAGATGGAGGAAGATAAAGCGCGAGACGACTCTATGGAGGAGATTCATGAGATGGCGGATGAGGACGACTTTGCTTGCGGACGGAGAGCTTGATTTACCAAGATTCAGAATTAGATGGCGAATCTTAGGGTATATGACTAGAGGATAGGTAATCCCCTCAGAGTATTGTATTCCATTGCAAGTTCTTAGTTGCCATAGCTTTACCATACTGTACCCCAACTAAAGTTTTATTCAGTACTGATGTTTTTGAATCAAGTAAACGGGCTATGTATTTAAATGATATTTTGTGAACAAGTTTCAAGGTGCGGTGTCTTGTGACATCTCGGTTTGGAACTTGAAAGATTTCATGCAATGTGAGGACATAAGTTTTAAATTGTAACTATGTTTTGAAAGTCTAAGTGTTCTCACATTTATGTCGTACATGTTTTGTTTAAAAAAAAATGGCCCAAATTTTCACTATATTTAACTTAAGTAACTGTGGTTTTCAAGTTGCCGAATCGGGGTGTTACAGCACCCAACAAAGAGGAAAGATATTTTGGTGACACATTGTCCTTCCAACGGATATTCTCTGATATTATCCATTTTGTTGCAACGTTACAATCCACGTATGTCCTTTCCAAAAATGATTCCAGAAGCTTCCAAATTACAGCAACTTCAAAGACACGTAATGTCCTTTTGCAGCAGCGTACAGTGACAGCTATTGTCCTTTCCAAATTTGATCCCTTTTTCAAATTTGAAGTTCAAGTTTGGCGGCGTCGTGAAAACTGAATGTTGAAGACGATGAACAGTATATCTGAGCTTGTTATCGGTTCGAGCTGGGGAACTTGATTTCTCTTGAAGCAGAGAGCTGAGACAGAACTGAGCTTGAACCGAGCCAAAAGACTGAGCTTGATGATGCTTGTACTGTGATTGGCCAAGTATGAACCGCGCTTGACCTTGTCCTTTGACTTCCGAGCTGTAGCCGAGCTTCTTACTTAAGTTTGAGTTTAACACTTTGAACCGAGCTCTGGCCGAGCTGATCATCTTCGAACTTGACGAAGGCCGAGCTGATCATCTTCGAACTTGCATCTGAGCTTCTGGCTTTCTGCTGTTTCAACTACATTTCTTCAAAGCAATTTCTGAGCATCTTCCAAACATCTTCCGAATTGAGCTTTTGTTTAACCTTGATACCTTGGCTTGAGCTACATGTTCGACTGAGCAAATTCCGAACGTCTTCCGAACTTGCACCTGAGCAGCTGCCGAGCTAGTTCTTGATCTTCAGACTTGATACCTAAGTCCGATCATATTTCGAGCTTGAATCCTGAACTGCTGACTTGCTACAGGTAGCCGAGCATGAGCCGAGCTGATCAAAGACTGAAATCGACACACGAAACTGGTCCACCAAAAACCGAGAGCTGAGCTGATTCATTTGACTTCATCAAAACCTCTTTGATTCAACGCATCAAAGCCTTGGCCGAAAACCGAGCTAATTCATTTGTCTTCATCAAAATCTCTTTGATTCAACAACTATATATTATACTAAACATGAATACACAAAAACACATTACAAACACACATGTAAATATTACTTTGGGTCATACGGCCTTAAAACAACATTTTCCAAAATATTAAATTATTTTTTTAGAATCATTTATTTAATTCTTATTTCATGAAATCACATTAAACAATTGGAATACAAACATCATGTAATCATATAGGCACTTAGGAGAATTAAAATAATACACCTACTTATCTAAATACTAATTCGGCCTAAATAATAAAATAAAGCAGTAATCAAATTATTTTTACAACTTCATTTTCATTTCACAAACGAAATCATACATACATCCTATTATTAATAAACTAACACATATACAATTAATCACAACCAAAATCACTTAAATAAATTCTTTCTTTGGCCACACGGCCCAAAAATAATTATTTTTCAGAATTACTTTTTATTATAAAAATACTTATCATTTTTCATGTTTCATGCATATTAACACCAAATACTTAACAATATACACATCCAATAACACTTAGGCATTTAAACAAAAATCAAAATCATTTTCCTTTTTTTTACAAGTAAGATTTTTAACCCAATAATAATAAAATTACAGCAACTAAATAAATCTTCCAAAAAGTCTTTTTTATTTCATTAAAAACACATACTTTACCTAATACTTTACAATACACGTATAAACAAATATTCATCACAAATACACATAAAATACCAATTAGGGACCCATGGTCCACTTTACAATTATTTTTCAGCATAAAAAATTAATTTTCCGGAATTAATTTACTTAAATAAAAGTGCTTATTTTCATGTTTGTTTCATCAAATAAACATACTATGATTATCATACAACACTTGAACAATTAGGAAAAAAAATCTAAAAATCACCATTTCACCCAATATAAAATTCAGCCAACTTATATGAAAATACAAACAGTGGCTACAAATTTTTAAAACAAATTATAGCATACTCCTATAATTTCTAAACTTCAAAACAATGACTTCAGATGCTAAATCAATTAAAATAAGCACGTACAAAGTAAAACACTTCTCTGGACAGCACTAAACAACTTATTTATCCAAACACATATTGCACAAAAGTCATATGTTCACATAGATTATTGCTTCCAATACATTATAGAATACAATCACACGTCAACTTAACAATAAATCAATTATACAATTAACATCAAACAAAATTTTGTTAAAACACTCCCTAGGCCTTACGGCCTACTGTAGAAAATAGGGAAATCAATTACTTTTCAAATGACATTTTGTTCATTATTCTTTTGATTTTCATTAAGATTTCATGATTAAACAACAAACCTTTATCATTCCAAACATTCCAACAAAAGAAAAATCACATAAACATGTTCATATTATGAAAATCAAACTTTTACTTTCTTATTATTTTTACTGTATCATTCGGCCATCCCATGGAAATGAAAGGGGAAACTTTGTTTCTTTAAACCTCTTTTGAGTCCCTTTATAATCCTTGTTCATATGACCATAAACATAATTACTTACAGTAATTTCAAACCTTCATTTTAGGGTTTATGAACAGAAGAGAAAATAAGAACACAAAACTTTACTGTTTGTTTCTTAAAATCAAAAAGAAAGCTTAAAACCAAAGTAACAGTAAGAGATTATGAGTTTATAAAAATACCTTTTTAGAAATCAAGATGAACACTTCAAGCTTTTTGACACAAAATCCACCCCTTCCTTCATCTACATGCCACGGTTTTACTCTCTCTTTCTCTAGGTTTCTTTCACAATTTTTCTAAGTGTGGAATGTGTGATTGTGTGAAGATTTACTTTAGGAAGTCCTCTATTTATAACTAAAAAAATTTGGTCATCCCACCCCAAGCCTAGAGGGGTCTCATGAATGGGGAATTGTCTGGTGGCCAAGTTGAGAAATTTTTTTGAATGCATGATACTAATGAGAACCTAGTAGTTGTGGTGGATCATTAATGATTCACATAAAACCCATGTAAATTCAAAATAATACAAAGAATTATGTGCTGAAGATGAATGCATGCTGACTCATGTGGGACGATTTTCTATGGCTGAAGGGAGAAAAATCTTTGGCTCTTTCTCATACAATAACTCACCACTCACTAACCCAGTGAAAATCAAGTCTAAATAATTTAAAATTTAAAATTTAAAATTCAAAAATTAAAACAAAAATGCTGTGGTTTGGATGGTGAGCCAATCAGAGGCCTCCAAAAATATATATTTTTATAGAACAATATATTTTTAAGTCAAATAAATAGTTATAGGTTCAAAAATAATTTTTCTAAGTTTAAAAAAACATAATATTCGTGCACCTACTGTACAGATATAAAATTTTCGCAAACCTCCAAAAAAAATTCTTTTTTTTATATTTTTGAAATCTAAATTTCAATACGATCATTTTGACATAAAATTTATAATTTTTGGACTTACGGTTTGAAAGTTATGAATTTTTGAAGTTATAGAACCATTTCTTCAAAAATTCATTTCATAAGCTTTTAATACAGATAATTAAAATACTTATGCTTAAAATATAATTTGACACATAAAATAAAGAAAATAATTTCATTTTAATATATTTTGAAATAATTTTAAACAAAACATTTGGGCACTTTATAATAAAATGAAATCATCGTGTATAGCTTATTATATATATATAGCACTCAAATTACGTATTAAGCATGAAATAAAGTTAAATAAAATAGACCATCATAATTAATTTATTTTTCTAAATAAAAATTAACATAAATAAATTGGGTCTAAATTAGGGTCTCAAACGTAGTGTAGTCAACAGTCAGATCTCTCTCTTAGGTAAAAAAAAAATACTTCTATATATAGCATCTTTCTCGAAGTCATGTATTGTGTATTCATATATATTAATATTTGTATCCAGATCTCTCTCATATAGTTAATATTTCTTCTTATCTACGGTGGAGGAAAAGTTAAAAAGAAGGCATATGAAGATTGAGATTCTACGCTGGGTAATGGCAATTTTTTTTATTCCAAGTAATTATGGTCTAAATAGATTGGATCGGACCGGATCGAACCATTCATGAATGGTCCATTAATAGTCTGATTCAGTCCGGTCTTTGTACATAAAAAATTTATAAACCAAACTGGACCAAACCATGTAAATTTAATTGGTTCGATTCCTAATATCTTTCAAAGACCGGATCGGACCGGATCGTTACACCCCTAGTTATAACAATCACAAGTTATATATGATTAAATTCCTTAAGCAATGGTTCAACACAAAACTGATTTTGACTAAATTATAACTAATATAACTTCTTATAAAGAAGCTTAACCGGTTATTGTGTTATAACAGCTTTAGTTTTGGCCATGTGAAACTAACTTAACCGGTAACAAAAACCAACTTAACTGGTTACACTTGTTTAACATAGTTAGAAAATTCAATTTTCAATGGAACCTTCAATCATATACTTAATGTAAATGTTTATACATATGATTTGGCCATTTAATGATGCATGAATGATGTTCAAAATAGTTATGCATTATTTTTCAAAAGATTAGTTAAAGTAATGACTCAATGATGATATTCACTATTGAATTTATTGAGATTCACTACCCAAGTTAGATTCTACCCAAGCAATCATCTTAAGTACCTAGGAAATGTAAATAATAGAGATAATACAAGTCCTTGATAGTTGCTCTTAAGTCTTCATTCTTCTTTTTAACTATTCTCTTCAATGATGCACTTTGTTCTTTTGGATTTTGTCTTCATCAAAACAATTCCAAAGTGCATTAGTTTCACAATCTCCCCCTTTTTGATGATGGCAAACTTGTGTTTGAATTGTTGATTGTTGAACTATGCTTTTGCTCAATCTATGCATCTTTAATCACTTGCATGTGCGAAATTTGAATTAATAGAAGCTTTAAACTTTTAAAATCACCAACAAATCTACACAAAAAGAACAAACACAACATTTTCCCCCTTTTGGCATGATTTTATCATCAGATCTCTTCCGAGCTCGTCGTTGAGTAAGTGGTTAGTTTCTCTTTTCGGATTCTCGGCGAGTTTGTTGCATTGTCGATGGCGGTATCGTGGAGGTTGCTTTCAAACTTTTTGGTCCGAATTTAATTGTTCCTTTGAAGGATTATCGCCCTTGCATGACTCGTAGCTAGAAACTCTGGTGTTCGCAAATTCTGACAACGTTTATGAATTTTTTCAATATTGTGGAGGATACGTCTCTGCAATCTTTGGGAGGTGTTAAATGCGCTGGGTATTTCACCGTTGGCTCATATAACTTCAACATGTTTCTCCGTGATTTCCTCCATAGTCATTTCTCGTATAAATAAAAAAAAGAGAGGAATTAGTGTGATCATTTTTCAATAATATCCATAATAAACTTTTTATTTGTTTCATGTTACTCATCTCCCCCTAAAAAAAAGAACAATTTTATTTTCCAAGGATGTCAAGTATTGACATTTTATGAAAACTGTTGTTTATTGGAAAATTTTTTAGTGACTAATGATTAAGTCAATAGACATGTCTATATGCTTGCATGAAATTGATAAGCGTGACATGTATAAAAAAAAACACGTCGAATGATTACGTTATTTAGGCATAAAGAATATGCGTAGCCTCTAGATTATAGCGTGTGATTGTGAGGGACAATTTTATTACAGCCATTAGGGGTGTAACGGTAACAACCCAACTTTCTAACCTAGATTTATTTATAACAATAAAATAGAGAATAATAATTTTTTTTTTTGCAAATGAGTTTCAAAATTTTATCATTTTAAGTGCGGAAGCAAACTTTCATTACAACATAAAGTGCTGAACAAACATAGAAGTTACAAATTAAGTATTCTAAGCAACATAACTTAATAGTTCAAAAGTTTTTTACACCATCAGTGCATCATCCACCATTCATCCCTTTATTGTCGTTGACTTTTAGATTAAAGTAATACAAACGAACGGTGGATGATGGTTTGGTGGTGTAAAAAAACTTTATAATCATTTAGTTTTATGAATAAGTTTGAAATAAAAGTCTTTAAAACATTTTATATAGTATCATAGAAGTAACACATATATCTCTAAAAAAAATAGTAACCCATACATAAAAATAGATTAGTTGTGATACAGTTTTTATAAGTTGGTAGTGGAACAGATGTAAAAGTAGGATTGTCTGGAGTGTTCAAACATATAAAACATTTTTAGGAGCTGGTTTAAATTAAAAAAATTTAAATTATCGAATTTTAAAGTATTAGACAAACCAATTTTTTATATAAATTAATTTTTTTTAGTATTTATAACAAATATCCCAAAATACATGTTAAAAAATACATAAATGAATATAAAGAGATAGTTTAATTAACCTTAGCTTTGACGAGAAAATATATATCATTTTATTTTTTGGATGGTTAGACTTGATGAATTCCAGCACCAATGCTCTGTACCTTGATGGCTTGATGTATTCGAAAACCGGTACTCTTTATTTATTTATTTATTTTTAAAGTTTCACATTTTTTGTGGTCCAACTAATCCACCTCGGATCCGCGAACTATGCGAGTTTTTGACTCAACGGTATGGATTCTCTATAAAAATTGTTGCTTCACTAATACTCGAGTCTTTGACACTGAAGTCCCTAAACGCTCAACCAGTTTCCACTAGGCCAATCCACTTGGATATAACCATTAACCCGTACTCTTTTAATAACATTGGTACGGTCCTTTTTTTTTTAAATTTTACTTCCTTTGTTCTTGTTTATGTCTCATCTTAAATAAAATAATTTTTTTTAAGAAATACAATAATTATTAGATTTTCAGTATATTAGTTATGTTTTTTTACTATACTTTTTATTTTTCTGTAATCATTATCTTTAAATTTTTTTGTGTAAATTAATACCCTATTAAATAGAGATAAACATGAAAAATAACATTTATTATACTCTTGAAATCATTAAAAAAACATGAAAAGAAATAAAAAACTTCTCCAATAAAAGACACTTAATAAGGTTCTTATTTATTTGTCATATTTTAAATAAAACACATTATTTAAAAATATAATTATTTCTGAGATTTTTAATACATCAATTATATTTTCCCCTACTATATATCCTCTATTATTTAGATATATAAAAAATTATTGAATATGGACAAATATAAAAAATTATATGTATTTCGCTCATGAAATTCAGGAAATGGCAAATACTTCCTCCTGTCCTTATTATATAACATACTTAGCCAAATTACACATATCAAGAAAAATGGTTAGTTTTGTGAATTCTACGAGAATATACTGTAACATTACAATTTTACTCCTCCACTTTACTTGGAAAGTTCACATTCATTAATGAATAAAAAAAACATAGTTAGTTAAAACATTAAATAAGAGAAAAAAATAAAAAAAATAATTAATGATGCATAGAATATATAAAATATCCTACATATATGACCAAAAATTTCTTTTAGAAAGTGCCCTGTATGTACGCATAGGATCAAAGGGATTATAAAATAACAGGAAAATTCTAAAAATATATATATATATATATATATATATAAGTACGGAGGGAGCAGTTGGAAACAAGTAAAGTGTGGAGAATCTGTTTCTATCACCCACGATTATTGGTACCCACTCCGGTTACAGTGACTTTCCCTTGGCTTGTACTCGGTCTTATTCATAAGACTCTTTTAAGGTTTTTATTTTGATCTTATTTATAAAATTCATTTTCAATTTTCAATAGCATTTAATTACTTCTTTCCACTAACACCCTTATAAAGTCAACATTTTTTAGAGTTCCAATAATAATTATAGGGGTAGTTTTGAAAAATATATCAATTTTTCACATTTCCAATGTCACTAACCAATTTATCCACTTTCCTTGGTGGGAGTGAAAAACCCCCAAAAGGGTCTTATAAATAGGACCAGAGGGAATATACCTTTCAACCTTATTATTATGATGCGGAGAAAGTGTGACATGTGGGTGACATGTGGGTAGCCCACTTTTTGAGTTTTGTTTGATGACTTAAAGTTTAGTAGGTGACTTAGACTTCGGAGGTTTAATAAGATCAGGACAGACATCCGGATTCAAAAAGCGCTTACAGAGATACTTACAGATTATCCATCAACACTGTCCTCACATTGGTGAAATTCGAATCCGAGATCTCTCTCAATCCCGAACTCAATCTTTATAGAGGTACTTTTTGAGTTAAATGATATATTTCCTACTCTCTTTTTCTATCTATAAACTTCTCTGGAAAAATTTACGAAAATTAAGGATCATTAATTAACCCAAATATTTCCTTAAAAATAAGGGAGATGTTATTAACACCCGTTTCATTACTATTCGCATCCAGTTTTTATAATTTTTTGTACTTACTTACCAATATTACCCTTATATTAATACTTACACTCGTATATTTAATACTCACACCCTAATCCTATCATTTGCACCCATAATCATATCACTACTTACACCCATCATCTTCAACCTCTCATCCTCAACCCACATAATCATTTTTCAATCTCTCATCCTTCTCACCCAATTCCATAAAAACAACCTTGTGTAGTGTTTCATTTTTTTTACCGAATATTCTCTGTACAGATCTAAATATATTAATATATATCCAAAGCAGTGTGCAATATCAAGGGGTTTCATGGAAGTAGTCACACAATGGAATCATGAATTTTATGCGCATGGAATGGAACTGGATGATTATCCATTTCTCCTGTGAGCAGGTGTTATTACTGATTTTTTAAAGGAAAGAGCATTTTGTGGCTTTTTTTTTCCAAATAGATGATAAACTGTAATAATTAATTCTCAATTTATGATTTTTTTGACACTAATTAATTTTCATGAAATTGGATGAAAATGATGAGAGGTTGAAGATGATTATGTGGGTTGAGGATGAAATGTTGAAGATGGTGGGTGTGAGTAGTGATAGGATTATGAGTGTAAATAATAAGATTTGGGTGTGAGTATTAGATATACGAGTGTAAATATTAATATAAGGGTAATATTGAAAAATAAATACAAAAAATTATAAAAACCAAATACAAGTAGTAATGAAAGGGGTATTAATAAAAAAATCTACCTAAAAATAAAACACAAATATTACTCGGTTGACATCTGACAACACCAATAACAAAGTCATGATAAGAATAAATGTTGGAAAAGTCGGAGGGAGTAGTTGGAAAGTAGGAAAAGTGTTACTCGTATCAGTCGTATGTGCCTTTTGATAAATGTTGACCACAAAGCCGGAGGTAGTAGTTGGAAAGTAAGAAAAGTGTAAATTCACTTTGATACTTGTTATAAGTTTTTTTTTTTTACTAATTTTCGTACCTTTAAAAAAACTTAGTTAATATTGTTAGTGGTATTGAAAATATAAATATTTGATATATTTTTTCAAAAATACTCATATAATTATTATTGGGAAAATAAAAAGTGTTAAATAAATAAAAGTGTTCGTGGAAAAAAAATAATTAATGTATTAGAAATGAATTTATATTTAGAAGGAAAGAAAATTTTTCAAATATATATTGGACCGGAGGAGTAATCGGTTTCTATCACCCAGCCACAATTATTGGTACAAACGTGGTACCCACTCGAGTAACAGTGACTTTCTTTTTTTTTTTTTTTTTTTACTTACTTTTTCAACCTTAGTACTCTCTGCAAATGTATGTTTGCACTATTATGATGTAGATCAAGGCAGCCCACTTTTTGAGTTCAATGATGGAAATTTTAAGATGCTCGGGTAAATAACATGTATCAGACATTTTTTTTTAATTTTTTTATAAATCAGATTTATCTATAATATTTTTTTTTTGATGATTATCTATAATATAAATTTTCAAAGCATATTTATTAAAATACGTGTCAATTTGTAATATAGATTTATTTAATATAATTTTTCTACCTACATAAAAAAGTATATAATAAAAAAATTCAAATACAAATAATAAATACATGTCCATAGAAAAACACAGAAAACTCAAAACATATTTTTTACTAATATAGTAGATTAAAATGAGGCCCCATTTTTTCTACCTATAAACTTCTCTGGAAAAATTTGCGAAAATTAACAACAAAGTCTGTTTACATTAAAAACACCAACAACAAAGTCATAATAAGAATAGGATGTGTTCACAAAAAACAAAATAATAATAGGAATAAGATGTTACGTGCCTTTTGATAAATGTTGACGACAAGTAGTTTTTGGAATATTGAGCCAAGTTTGGAGGCAAGATGAATGAAATTCATGAAGACAAATTCCAAAAGGCTGAATGACATCTCCATCATTGAATTCTTGCATGCAAATAAGACATTTAGGATTAGGATCAGGAGTGAAGGTTTTAAGAGGTGGTAAGCCTACTACTTGTACTTGTTGTTCTTCTTTAGAGAGTGGTGGTGGTGTTGATGTATATGATAGCTTCTCATCAGCATTCTCCAGTGGTGTTGGTGGTGGTGTTGTTGGTGGTCCTTCTCTTACTATCTGATCCCCTAATAAATCTATTTCTCTTGCTAGCTGATTCTCTAAATCTCTTATTTCTCTTGCTCGCCGATTCTCTTTCTCCCACTTTGCTTGTTCAATATTGTCCTCATACTCTTTGTGCTCAATTTGTCCCTCTAACAATACGATCAGCACGAAAATGATTAACCCCGGAACCCCAAGCAGCAAAAATACTATAGCCTCACCCTTAAGCCTATAAGCCACAAATACACCTCCAATGATCGCGATGATGGTCACAATGATAGATATCAAACGGCTAGGGCTGCAGCAAGCCATGGAGATAGAAAACAAAGGAAAGGAATTATTCTTTTAAGAAAGTAACTAACTCCGTACGTAGAAGAAAGAATAAAAGAGAGAATTTAAGGATGGATGAGTCATATCAGTGAGCAACAATCGGAAGGAGGATTGATTGGATATTGATGACTCAAATTAAAAAAAATAAAATAAAATTTAAGATAGATATGAGAAAGGAATTATTCTTTTAAGAAAGTAACTAACTCCCTACTCCCTACGTAGAAGAAAGAATAAAAGAGAGATTTTAAGGATGGATGAGTCATATCAGTGAGCAACAATCGTAAGGAGGATTGATTGGATATTGATGACTCAAATTAAAAAAAATAAAATAAAATTCAAGATAGATATGAGAAAGGAATTATTCTTTTAAGAAAGTAACTAACTCCCTACTCCCTACGTAGAAGAAAGAATAAAAGAGAGATTTTAAGGATGGATGAATCATATCAGTGAGCAACAATAGGAAGGAGGATTGATTGGATATTGATGACTCAAATTAAAAAAAATAAAATAAATTCAAGATAGATATGACAAAGGAATTATCAAGGGAATTATAATTTAAAAAAAAAATAAAATAAAATAAGGATGTACTCCGGGAGAAGAGAGAATAACAAAATTAACAGCATATAAGATCTATGTTTGTGTTTGAGGATGAATAGTAGGTAGGCAACCAATATGTGGTGCGAGAGGATTGAAAATTTTTTTTTCCCGTCACCCACGTGGGATAGTTGGTGGATGATCCCTTCGTCTCGAATTATAAGTAATAAAAAACATACTTCTCTCGATTTAAAATATAAACAAAATTAATTAACATTATTAAATTTTGTTTCGTTCCTGATGTCATTTTCCTAAAACATCTCTGGAAAATTGTTATATTATTTAATTTTTGTTTCATTCTTGATACTACTTTCCTAAAATACCTCTATTTTTTTATAAATTTGAGAAAATTAAATACAATCAACTAACCTCCTGCGTAAAATTAGTTAAATTTGCTTAAAATTCGAGCCGGATGGAGTATTCATTATTTATTAAGGATTGATACACATACAAATGCACATATCATTAAAATGGTTAAGATAATTTATAAACTAATTTATTATACATATATTAGCTCTTACCCGTAATATACGGGTAGTTGATATTTTAATTTTTTTATATTGAATATTTTAAATTAAAGATTATTATTTTATTTTTTTTGAAACAAAGGGGGATTAGGCCCAAATTAAAGATTATTATTAACTAGCTCTTACCCCGTGCAATGCAGGAATTATTAATATTTAAATTTTTTATATTATTAATTATATTAAAGTAAATCAACAATAACAAATAGTTATACCAAAAAAACAAATAATTATACTAAAAGACAGATACTCAAATCAAACCCAATACTTTAAAAAAATTAATTTAAATGAGTTTGTTGAGAAATTTTTGTCCTTCCTTATTTAATTAATGGATAACTTAACAATTTTTAAATGATTATCAACTTTATTATGATGAATTAAAAATAAACCAAAATTAAATATTTTGATCTTTTTTTTAATGGTATTATATATGGGCAAATTGAAGGGTAAATTAGAATATCCACTATTTCATAGGACATGAAGACGACATTGAATTTTTTTTTTATATTTAATATTATATTTGTTTATGTATAGATTAGTATTAAATATTTAAATTGATGTATTTCTTACTTAGCTAATAGATGAATTAACATGTTTTTAAATACCATTATTACGTTTATTATGATTAATTAGAGTGAAATCAAAATTAAACTTTTCTATATTTTTTTTGTTTGATGGTATCATGAATATATTTAATAGTAAATCAAAATATTTCATATTTCATTGGACATGATAATTTTGCCTCTTTTGAATATAATTATAACCTTTAATATGAAAACTCATAATTAAACCAAAATTATACATTCTCATTCTTTTTTTTAATGATATTATAAGATATATCTTATATTTATTTTATGGATAAATTAATATTTTTTTACAATTATCATTTTTTTAAAAAAATATGATTATCACATTTATTATTATTATTATTATTATTATTATTATTATTATTATTATTATTAGTATTCATATTTAAATATTTTGATCTTTTTCATCCTTTATCTTATCTCAAGTTAATCATAAAAATTGATCCTAAAAAATCTTTATCCTAATTGTCTTACTCATCTTAAAATAATTTTTTAAAATATATGTAACTTTGTTTTTAATATGTTACATTTTTTATGTAGAGATTATAACAACTAAAGTATTTATCCATTACAAATTTTTTATAAAACTATAATCATTATATTTAATCATATATCCATATTATTTGTAATGTTTCAGAAAATCTATAATTTATTAATATTTAATTTGTTTAACCTTTAGAAAAATTGGATTACTCTCACTTTCGATATTGCAATATTGATAAAATATTGTTTGGTTTGTTATAAATAGTGTGTTAGCAAAAATTGTCTAAAATAAAGCTAAAAAAAGGAGCTCAAAATAATAAATAATATAAGTATTTCTTATATTTATTTGATGGATAAATTAATATTTATTTTTACAATTATCTTGTTTTTAATATGATTATTACATTTATAATTTTCATATTTAAATATTTTGATATTTTCATCGTTTATCTTATCTCAAGTTAATCATAGGATTTGATCCTAAAATATGATTATCCTAATTGTTCTAATTATCTTGATTAATTTATTTTTTTAATTTTTTGAAATGTATGTAACTTTTTTTTTAGTTTAGCTTTTTTTCTTATATGTTTTATAAGTATTGAATCTATCTCCTATTTGTAATTTGTAGATAGAATCAAAATTTTTTATTTCCAGATATCCCAACCTGTAACATCCCGAATTTTAATTCTAAGAATAATTAGAATAATAATAGGATTAGAAAAAAATGATAATTATGTTAAAGAAGAATTAAGGTGATGGATTAGGATCATTTTTAGTGCTATGAAGTAGTTAGATAGCCTTAGCAAAGAATAAGAAGTCGAAAGAGGGGAAAACGAAACAGAAACAACAAGAGGAATGGCAAACAGTCATTACTAGGAGTTCCAGAAGATTGCAGAGAAAGATGGATGAGTTCAATTAGGATCAAGGAGTGGGAGGCGCATCAGCTTCTACTTTAGGTAATGGATAGTATAGCTACGTGGAATATAAGAGGGATCAACCATCCTCAAAAGCAGAAAGAGATTAAAAGGTTGATTAGTAGTTATAAGGTAGGATTAGTAGCAGTTTTATAAAAAAAAAAAATGAGATCCTCTTCATATGATAGCATGAAACAGAAACTTGTGCCTGGTTGGAATTCTTTCATTAATTTGGATTCTAGTCCTTTGGGTAGAATTTGGTTATCTTGGAGGCCTGATATGTTTGTTGTTAATGTGGTGGAAAGTAGTAGTCAGTTTGTGCATTGTTTGGTGCAACAGAAACAGGGTCAGCATGAATTTCGGGTCACTTTTGTTTATGCCAGTAATGATGCAACAGAGAGGAATGAATTATGGGCCTTCATTATGCAGATTAGCTCTCAGATTAATATTCCTTGGTGCTTGTTGTAACACCTCGATTTATTATCTTGAATTTTCTTTTTATTTAGTAAAAATCTGGGATTTTTTTTATTGATGATGTGGACATGAGTTCGCCTTCACAAAACGTTTCCCCTTTTTCCAAAAACATTTTCGTTATAAAAATAATCCGTTCGTGTCCCATATCACACGTCAAGTTCCAAATCGAGATGTTATCGACACCGCGCTTTGAAACCCAACTTATCATAATCATAAATTATCGAGATATTATTTCATACATTCAGTTTGAAAACATTGATGTCAGCACGGGGTTACATGCTATCCGAGCAAAGTTATCAGAGTCTACCTGATCATACAAAACTAAAGATGGCTAATGATTCTCATTGTTGTAAACTGCCGCCGACGCCTACTTTGAAGATAATCCTTTACTCACGTTCCTCCTCGTTCGCAGATCCACCACCTAATCGGTCGACGCAGGACCAATAGAGATATACAACCACAAGACAAAGAGAGAGTCAGCTTTTCCGGGCGGATAAGTCGACGGTGTGAGATTACAGCAGGCAATATATTAAGATAAAATAATACAACAAACACATTGAGTATATACACACACATTTCAATTTATCATTCCAATTATCATTCCCACATTACCATTATCATTGTCATTTCTCTTTTCGATCTCTTTCTCTCTCAGTCATTACGTTATTTCACAGCCTCAACGTCATCGCCAATCTCTTCCTTAACATTATCAATAGCATTCTTATCGCTTGCCCATGCTCATTCTCAGCGTCAATTCTCTTATCATTCTCAGCTCATAATTCATAAATCCTTTCAATGTTCTTAAACTTTTCTTATTAAGTTTTATTAGATCGCATCCATCGATGACAGGGGAAATTAGAAACGTCATCGAGGAGTTGGTTAGCACACTTACATCTCCTCCAATCCTCCCGAACCTAAGCGGAAGCAAACGGGACGTACAGAAACCTTAACCCACGCAGGTCGAACAGCCGAGAAATCACAAGGTATATGTCAAGACCACAACCGTACGGGCCGGCCATCATGATAATCAATACTTTAAATCATTCGACTGTTCGCCTCGTTCAGGTTCCCTCTCACCGTTTCAAATTTGATCAAGGGGGCGACAGTACTTTTCTAGTTAGCTGTGCAGAACACGCTACGATCCCCTGGGTCTTAAGTCCCGATCACATATAGACTAGTTCCGCCTAGAAAAGTACTCTAGGTTACTTGACGTTTCACCGTCATCACCCTCCCCTATCACAATCACACACCTGGATATCCGCAAATAAACATGGTATCTTCCTCTCCACTACTTCACACTCAACTCGCCGCGTTATTTAATGCCTTTTACTGTTTTATTAGTATTTTATTAATCCTAAATTCGGCGAGTCACCCTTATTCATCCCTTCGGTGAACCTCGACCTCTAATCGAATCATTCACATTAAATTTTCCCCAATACTTCACATACTCATTTCCTTTTTCCCATCGTCATCCCAGTTGAGGGCTCGAAACCGTGGCATCCAACTCACACGGCCAACACTTATTCTCAACATGGAGAGCACATGACATAGGCTGTGCACATCAGGGGGATTTACTTTTACCTTTCTGTACAATTCCACTTTCCTTTAATCACTTACTTAAACTTTGACCATCACTTTACCACGTATACTTTATTTTCCGTTAACTCAAAACCATCAATCATTTTCGTCATAATTATATCTCACCATAAACAAAATCTTTTATCTTTCATTATGTACAATTTCAATATTCTCACCAGCATCATTATTTCATAACACAAAACAACTTCTTACATAGCATGATAATTTTCGATTTTCAAATAAAAGTTCAATAGGCATATAACATCATATCGTACCATATCATCATAACTATATTGACAACATCAAGTATTCATCATGTAATATTAAAAAGGGAAGTCTTAGTCTTGCGTATGAGTGGCCACACACACACATCCAATTGCCACCATACGACTGACTCACAGACCCCTACGTTCCGGCTTTTGAGATGGCCTGGAACACTTAACACATTACCTACAGACCACGATGTCTTAGGAAAGCTGCTCTCTCACCTCTATTCCAGCAAACACTTGTCCGCATCGTCGCGGGTCCGTTCGACTGACAGCGATTCCAAACTCCCGTCTTGCAGATTCCTTGCCTTAAACAAGACACACATCATTACAAAAAGCATCAAGTAGAGTCTTAGTTCTTATTCATGTCTCACATCACGCATCAAGTTCCAAATCGAGATGTTACCAACATCGCGCTTTGAAACTTTTTCCTCCAATTTCATAAAATCCATTCCAGTTCGTCAAATACTGAGTTTCCAAAACTTATAAAGAAATAAGGTGAATTACATGATGGTAGGGAGACATCATCTTAGTAACTTAAGAAAGTGCAATACATACTTAAAGCCAGAAGGGAAACTACACTACTGATCACCATCCTTAGCAGAAGCCTCCTTCAATTCCAGATCTTCTTCGGCGTCATCAAATCTCTAATCGTTCTCTGGTAGCACCAAAACGTTCACGTAATCTAGATCTTCTAGCGTTATCCTATCCATCACATCCCACAAATCGATACCCATTGGAGTGAACCAAGGGTCGTCAATCTCCATGCCAACATCTCCTCGCCATTTCCAGCCTTCCTCAAGAAAGTCTCAATTTCCGTCTTCCAGAGGGTGCATGCAAACCTTGACATCGAATGCCATCTAGAATTTCCACGACATCAAGTGTCGGGAGAGAAAGAAATAAAATAACAGAGAGAGTGAGCATCCCAAACGATTTCTCGTCGACGGGGTGGAATTACAATAGGCATAAACATTAAGACATAAAAGTAATCTCATCAAACAACAAATATAATATACAACATGTTCCACATTATTAACATCATCACTCATTCATAAATCTCAAGCTTTCCATTCTCTTTTCACCATTCTTTGTTTCTTACTCAATTCATTTTCCAATGTTACTTCACAACTCTTGGCCATCATATAAACGCTTTCTTAACTTATCTGAATTCCTCTGCCGCTTGTCCTTTATATAATATCCTCATCCTTGTCCATTCTCCTTCTCATCTTATTTCAACATCTTATTCTAAGAATCTTTTCAATATGGTGAATTACTTTATTAAATTTTATCAAATCGTATCCATCGATGACAGGGAATAAGAATTTGTCATCGTGGAGTAGTTAGCACACATACATCTCCTCCAATCCTTCCAAACCTAATCAGAAGCAAACGGGATGTATGGGAACCTTAACCCACGCCGGTCGAACAGTGGAGAAAATCCAACAGTATATAAATATATTTGTCAAGACCACAACCGTACAGGTCGGTCATTCGACAATTAATATTTTACGGGATACCGCAAGGGCCCAACACTAATCGACTGCCCGCCTTGTTCAGGTTCCCTCTCACCGTTCCAAAATTGATCAAGTGGTGTTGGTGGTGGTGTTGTTGGTGGTCCTTCTCTTACTATCTGATCCCCTAATAAATCTATTTCACTTGCTAGCTGATTCTCTAAATCTCTTATTTCTCTTGCTCGCCGATTCTCTTTCTCCCACTTTGCTTGTTCAATATTGTCCTCATACTCTTTGTGCTCAATTTGTCCCTCTAACAATACGATCAGCACGAAAATGATTAACCCCCGAACCCCAAGCAGCAAAAATACTATAGCCTCACCCTTAAGCCTATAAGCCACAAATACACCTCCAATGATCGCGATGATGGTCACAATGATAGATATCAAACGGCTAGGGCTGCAGCAAGCCATGGAGATAGAAAACAAAGGAAAGGAATTATTCTTTTAAGAAAGTAACTAACTCTGTATGTAGAAGAAAGAATAAAAGAGAGAATTTAAGGATGGATGAGTCATACCAGTGAGCAACAATCGGAAGGAGGATAGATTGGATATTGATGACTCAAATTAAAAAAAATAAAATAAAATTCAAGATAGATATAAGAAAGGAATTATTCTTTTAAGAAAGTAACTAACTCCCTACGTAGAAAAAAGAATAAAAGAGAGATTTTAAGGATGGATGAGTCATATCAGTGAGCAACAATCGGAAGGAGAATTGATTGGATATTGATGACTTAAATTAAAAAAATTAAAATAAAATTCAAGATAGATATGAGAAAGGAATTATCAAGGGAATTGTAAACAAATTATCAAGGAATTATCAAAGAGAAGAGAGAATAACAAAATTAAGAGCATATAAGATCTCTGTTTGTGTTTGAGGATGAATAATAGGTAGGCAGTCAATATGTGGTGTGAGAAGATTTAATTCTTATTTTTTTCACCCACGTGGGGTAGTTGGTGGATGACATCAACATATCTGTAGTATTATTTATTTACTCTTTATTAAGGATTGATACACAAATGCACATATCACAAAAAAGGTTAAGATAATTTATAAACTAATTTATTAAATATATATGCTAGTTTTTATCGGTGTAATATACAGGTTGTTGATATTTTAATTTTTATATTAAATATTTTAAATTAAAGATTATTGTTAATAACAATCAAAAATCTATTATTTATTATCTATATATAAAAAAAATGTCTATTTAAGGTACCGCGCGTTTGTCGTTGAGATTTTCCTCGCACAAGAGCGATTGTAAGTAAATAATCATTATCTCTAATCAAAATTACAATTTGAAATTTAATAGATTATTCAAGTTTTTAAAATCATTATCCCCAACTAAATTATCATCTTCATATGAAATCATTATTATTAGAAAAAATTAAAGGCTTATTTATGTTTTTGGTCCCTAAAAGTTCAGCGTGTTTTGATTTTGGTCCCTATAAGTTATTTTGACCGAGACTGGTCCTTAAGTTTTCAAACAGTTTGGTTTTGATCCACTCCATTATGAAAAAACTGTTAGTTGCTGATGTGGCTAGAGGAACACCATATCAGCAATCACGTGGTATGAGGAGACGCCAAATAAGTGATATGACATGGATGATACAGATCTATGGACACAAAATGGTCCCATACGCAAAATGGTCTCATACGCAGAATTTTGCGTTTATGGACCTGAATCATCCATGTCACAATACGTATTTGACACTATCTCACATCACGTAGCTGTTGGTGTGAGTTTCCGTTAATCACGTCAACAAATAATTGATTTTTTTTAACGGATGGATGAGATCAAAACTAAAATGTTTGAAAAATTAAGGACCAGTCACGGTCAAAATAACTTTTAGGGACTAAAAACCAAAACACGCTGAACTTTTTGGGACCAAAATCATAAGTAAGCCAAAATTAAAATTTGAAATAATCATTATATTTAAGGTATCATGTGAAATCATTATCTCTAACACAAATTTTAAAATTTGAAATAATCATTATATTTAACGTCTTATATTTACACTAGTGTGTGTTTGCCTTATAAAAGGTATACGGTGTGTAACACCCCAATTTAGTAACTTGATTATATTTTTATTTAGTAAAAATCTGGGAATTTTTTTTCCATTGGTGATATGGACATGAGTCGCCTTTATAAAACATTTCCTTTTTACAAAAACATTTTCATTACAAAATAAATCATTCATGTCTCACATCACGCATCAAGTTCCAAATCGAGATGTTACCAACATCGCGCTTTGAAACTTTTTCCTCCAATTTCATAAAATCCATTCCAGTTCGTCAAATACTGAGTTTCCAAAACTTATAAAGAAATAAGGTGAATTACATGATGGTAGGGAGACATCATCTTAGTAACTTAAGAAAGTGCAATACATACTTAAAGCCAGAAGGGAACCTACACTACTGATCACCATCCTTAGCAGAAGCCTCCTTCAATTCCAGATCTTCTTCGGCGTCATCAAATCTCTCATCGTTCTCTGGTAGCACCAAACGTTCACGTACTCTAGATCTTCTAGCGTTATCCTATCCATCAGATCCCACAAATCGATACCCAATGGAGTGAACCAAGGGTCGTCAATCTCCATGCCAACATCTCCTCGCCATTTCCAGCCTTCCTCAAGAAAGTCTCAATTTTCGTCTTCCAGAGGGTGCATGCAAACCTTGACATCGAATGCCATCTAGAATTTCCGCGACATCAAGTGTCGGGAGAGAAAGAAATAGAATAACAGAGAGAGTGAGCATCCCAAACGATTTCTCGTCGACGGGGTGGAATTACAATAGGCATAAACATTAAGACATAAAAGTAATCTCATCAAACAACAAATATAATATACAACATGTTCCACATTATTAACATCATCACTCATTCATAAATCTCAAGCTTTCCATTCTCTTTTCACCATTCTTTGTTTCTTACTCAATTCATTTTCCAACGTTACTTCACAACTCTTGGCCATCATATAAACGCTTTCTTAACTTATCTGAATTCCTCTGCCGCTTGTCCTTTATATAATATCCTCATCCTTGTCCATTCTCCTTCTCATCTTTAATATCTTTATTATATTTCAACATCTTATTCTAAGAATCTTTTCAATATGGTGAATTACTTTATTAAGTTTTATCAAATCGTATCCATCGATGACAGGGAATAAGAATTTGTCATCGTGGAGTAGTTAGCACACATACATCTCCTCTAATCCTTCCAAACCTAATCAGAAGCAAACGGGATGTATGGGAACCTTAACCCACGCCGGTCGAACAGTGGAGAAAATCCAACAGTATATAAATATATTTGTCAAGACCACAACCGTACAGGTCGGTCATTCGACAATTAATATTTTACGGGATACCGCAAGGGCCCAACACTAATCGACTGCCCGCCTTGTTCAGGTTCCCTCTCACCGTTCCAAAATTGATCAAGGGGGCGACAATACTTTTCTAGTTAACTATGCAAAACACGCTACGATCCCTTGGGTCTTAAGTCCCGATCACATATAGTCTAGTTCTGCATAGAAAAGTGCAACACCCCAATTTGGACATAGAATTTTAGCCAAAAATTTGCGCCATTTTTTTTTAAGAAAAAACATTTCATTTTAGTTTATTTCCAAAAGATTAACTTTTAACTTTTGAAATAACTTAGTTTATTAGATATCCGTAACGTTATTCTATTCCAAACTAAGACATTACCAACACATTTTCAAAAACTCATTTTCTCAAAATGTCATTTCTTCAAAAGGTTCATTTACGAAAAATATTTAACTACCTTTAGGAAATTCAACAATTGAGTTTAATTGAAAAAGTATAACGATTTATTATTATGATCGAACAATTACATTTCTCAAAATCAACTGTTTTATGAAAAGGTCATGACATTTGATACAATAAAAACACTGAACAAAATAAGGTCTATGCCAAGACTAGAGCTTACATCAGTTTTATCAAAGCAAACCGACTCAATCTAACTTATCGAGACCTAAGACAGACATAAAACTTCTAGGTGTTGCTGCTCCCCATTACTGGTGCCTGATTTGCGTCAAACTTCCACTGACGGCCAGTTCCAGATCAATAAGCTCCACTCGTGTCGGTCCTTCCCAGAGTCATCCACTCTACTACCCGTGGACCAAAAGACTCCAAGGACACCATTCCACTATTCGAAATCTTTATACGACAAACGACTCGATCTGCCATCTGTGAACATCATTCCCAATGCCCACAGAAAAAGGGAAAGCAAAGAGAGTAAGCTATCCGAACAAATTAATCGTCGACGGCATGGACTTACTCAATGAGGTCACATTAAGATTCACACACACGCATATACAATTAAGCAAATAGTGGCCATTCTCAAAAGACCTCATAATTATAAGTATCACCATCATCATTTCATAGCATCACTTCATAATGTCATGTCATGTCATATCATATCATCAAGTCTATTTCATAAGGGATTTTCAATAACAAATTAATAATCTTTTCCAATACTCTTCTCTTAACTCAAACATAGCCGTCAATGATTTAGGGAGGGAAATCATTGAGGCAAGGGAAAAAGTCAGCACACACAATACATCTCCTCCTCAGTATCCAACCACGACCTAGTTCAGAAAGCAGATGGGACGCACATGAATCCTAACCACGCAAGCATCGATAGTCAAAGGGTACGTACCAGCTGGAACCACTACAAAGAGCCAACAAAAGAAATAGTAAATGGACCACGCTCTGTTGGTCAGTAATAAAAAACGATGACCTCTAGCCTCGATTCAGATTCCTTCTCAACCATCTCCGATTGCTCAAGGGGGCGACAGCTCTATCCCTAGTTGATCGTCAAGTCCTTGTTACGACCAATGCCCAGCAGGTGACCTTGATCATTGTAACGTTGTCCCACCTAGGGAAGCGCTCCAGGCTTTTTGACGTTTCACCGTCCTTGCCTTCCCCTATCACAATCACCACTCAAAGAGTACAAACCTCCAAGTATTCAGTATCTTTCATCTTCACTACTTCTCTCTCAACGCAGGGTTAGGAAAGATTAAGCTTTTAAAGTCTTTAAGTCTTTTACAAAAGATTTAGATTTATTATCCTATAAATGGTCGATCCATTATAAGTCGCGCTTCTAACGGACCTCGACCTCTTAAAAGACAACGAACAAACACCTCCCTACATACAGTGGAATCCACAAAGCTCGCAACCATGGCACGTCCAAAGACAGTGCGATTAGGGATATACATCACAATGTTATCTGTGCTACGTTGCACCATCACTGTATACTACTTTAGACGATTCGAGCAAAGCTTACTTTTTAATCTTTACAATTTTAAGATAACAATTCTCTTTTCCAGAATCAATCGGATATTACATGATATCTCAGCATAGTAATCATTTCATAAATTCTCTTCAGGATAATCATTATTCAAAGCAGTAAATATAATGCTCATAAAACACATCACAATTTAATAATAAACAGACAATCACACAAACAAGGGTTACTGTTTCAACGTTGTCCAGCTAACACACACACAAACAATTGCCGCCACGTATATTAACAAATAACCACAGAGTTCTGACCTTTGAGATGATCAAGAACATCCTAATGCTACCCAAAAACGTGTCAGAATCATTTTAATTTATTTCCAGATTTGTTTTTACGTAATTGATTCTGATTTATTTTCAAAATTCAAATTTGATTTTATTTTTGAAAATATTCCTTTTTGGTTTAAGATTCAAATCTTTTATTTTATTCTTTAAATCTATTTGATTTGATTTTGATTTCAAAAATATTATTTTATTTATTTGATTTCATAAAATCAATCTTTATATATTTCCTGATTTGTTTTTGATTTGATTTTGAATTTGATTTATTTCCAAAATCGTTTTTGATTTGATTCTGATCTCAAATTCAAAATTCAAATATTTTCAAATATTTTTAAATAGAAAGTTTTTCTCTTTTTCTAAGAACACTTCTGATAATAATTTTTGGGAAAAACGTTTTCACGCTTCACTCTTCTTCTTCTCCATATTCTCTGAGTTTTGGCCTATGCTATAGTGAAACCTTTATCCATAGTCATTAGAGCTTTATTGTTGTAGTCGTGTTAATTAGAACACACATTTGTTAGAAAGCCAAATTGTTGTATCCGCACTATCAAGAGTGCATCATAGTGGTTGTACCCAATCATTCATACCATAACCAGTGTTGTAAAGGGGTGTGTAACCCTTAGAGACTAGGGAGTGAATCTCCTAGTGCGGACGTGCTGCGTTCGTGTTTGTAGGGTGAGGAACCCTTGTGTATTGGGTAGTGCTAGACGAACGGTGGGGCACCTAGTAGTTAGGCTATCTGGTTGTTGTTGAGGTCCCTAGCGAAAGGAGGTTCCTAGTAGCTTGCGGGGCGCTCTGGTTGTATTTGGGACGCGGGGGCGTCTTCGATTTTTAGTGAAAAGCTCAAGCGGGTTGCTTGGGGACTGGAGTAGGCTGCTTTGCCGAACCAGGATAAAATCTCCGGTGCAATCTCTTCTATCTCTTATTTCTTTATTTTCTGTTGTTATTATCCTTCTTGCATCAAAGCGATTATTTTCAAAATAATTAATTTAAAGGATTTTAAATTAATTAGCGCGGTATCATTCGTTTTCGTTGTTCTTATTTTAAATTCGTATCCGCGCATATTAGTTTTCATAATAGTATTAATATTATTCGCTTCAGCGCAATCGTTTTCATCGTTATAATTATTTTCCGCTGCAAATCTCTTTAAGTTTGTTGAAAACGTTTTAAAGCGAATATTTTCCAATGTTTTTGTAAACACCCAATTCACCCTCCCTCTTGGGTGACGGCTGCCAATCCTAACAATAATTCTAACAGAAATTTATGTGCTTCTTTATTGAATGTTTTAAAAATATTAGTGATGAAAAATTATAATATTTTTTTTATTGAAAATGATTACTGCCATTATGATGAAGAGAATAATTTGCCAATATAATTATGGACATACTTGTGTATTTGTTTATACCATTCATATAAATTAGTTATTGAAGAAAAATGTGGTTCTTTTGTGAGAAATTTATTAATTTTTAATTTTTTTCATTGTCATTATTGAAATAATTAGATTGGAATATACGAACCACATAAATAATTGATCACATGTATACATAATATATTTTTATAACAAAAATTTTATGGATATAAAAAAAATTTAAAATAGCATATCCTAATTTTTTTTATTGGGGTTAGCAATGTGTTATAATAATGTAGTGGATCACGAATATATATACCAAGTTTCAAAGGTCTATGTAAAATTTTATTTTCAAAATAGTTTAGTATATTTTATCAAAATTCGTGTACGATAATAATTTAGAGCTCTAAAAGAGTTGTTATCCAGAGGTATTGGAAAATTTTCAGTTTACACGTATATAGTACAATTGAAATACCTCATATCGTAAAACCAAAAGTTTATAAACTAGAAGTTTATAAATTATAATATAATTTTTTGTTTGGCATGACTAGTTAGACCATCTCGGATCAACTATATGATGCGAAAAAAAATTAATTAAAACTTATGTTGACATCCAATGAAGAACCCGAAGTTTCTTCAATCTGATTATCTCAAAGTCCTAATAATTATTCCTGAAGAAAGTATATTCGGTCATCACCATAAAATTTGGATTGAATCTGGACTGAATACAAGGTGATATTTATGTGTCATTACTTCCATCATGAGGATCATTTAGGTATTTTATATTTTTAATTGATGCATCAACTGGATGGTCACATTATTCTTCATTGGCAACTCGCAACCAGCGGTTTGCGAGATTACTTATGCAATTGTATCAACCAAAATTTAGTTATTAACTATTGTATGTCTATTGCCATTACTAATTGGGAACATGTATGACACTGATTCGCATCAAGCCATTAAAATTATCATGAGTTTCCCCTTTTACATATGGTTTTTGGTCAGAAACATAATATTTCTCATCTAAGAACTTTTGGATGTGCAGTATATTTTCCACCACAACGCACTAAGATGAGACCTCAAAGAAGGTTGGGAATATATGTTGGATATGAATCTTCATCCATGATAAAATAACTCAAACCAACAACAAGAGAGTCATTCATGGATCGATTTTCGATCATCGTTTTGATGAATTTGTTTTCCCAACATTAGGGGGAGAAAATAAGCAGTTGGAAAAAGTAATTATTTGGAAAGAGTTATTGTTATATTATCTTGATCATCGAACAAAACAATTTGAACTTAAGTTCAAAAGATAATTCATTTGCAAAATTTAGATAACCAATTGTCAGACGCATTTACTGACCTAAAAAGAGTGACTAAGTCACATATTTTAGCTGCTAATGCTCCAATGAAATTGATGTCCCTTTTGGACAAATTAAAATTGCAAATGAGTATGAGACACGCTTGAAGCGTGACAGACCCATTGGTTCCAAAATAAAGAAAAATTACAAATATCCTCGAAAAGAAAAGGAGCAAATAAATAAGATGGTCAATTTGAGGATGTAGAGACTCCTGAAGAGTCCTTAGACATAATTAATAGTTCATTTCAAGAAGAAACTCAGGTACCTGAAAAGTGTGAAAACAAAGAGATCTCAATAAACTTTGTTATGACTGAAATACAATGGAACCGAAATGAAGTCAACGTTGACGATGCTTTTACATATGATATAGCGCTTAAATGATATAAAATGAGGATCATGCATCAAAGTCTATTAAGGAATATAGAAAAAGAAATGATTAGCCAAAATGGAAAGACACAATTGAGGCGTAATTGAATTCGCTTGAAAAGCGACAGGTATTTGGACCTATAGTCCGTACACCTAAAGGTGTAAAGTCAGATAGATACAAATGTGTTTTTGTACATAAGCGAAATTGTAAAGAAGAAATTATGAGATATAAAGCAAGATTGATTGCCCAAAGAAGTTCACAAAGATCTGACATTGATTATGAGGAATAATACTTCCCTATGGTGGATGCAAGTATTTTTCGATACTTGATTAGTCTGGCAATATATAAAGGATTCAATTTGTGTCAAATGATGTTGTAGCAGATTATTATGGCTAACTTGATTAATAACATATATATGAATACCCCTTAAGGATTCAATATGCTCGAAGCATATGATTGAACTATTTAATATGGTTAAACCATATCTATGGATAATTAAAAATGTTTGAAGCATAAAGTATAAAATGTCGACATGTGCTCTTTAATTAGTTAAATTGCAAAATGCTATAATTTTGAACCTATAGTTCAAACTCCAAGAGATTTTTAACAGAGTCGAAGTTTTAATTCTAGCAAACATAAAATGCATTATATGTTTGTAGCCATTATCATGGTTCATTCGAGAATGATATCATTATATCAATATGAGAAATTGCAGAAGAATTAAGGATATTGATATATACATGTATATATCTATTTGTATTTAGCTAATAATTTATGTTTTTTTAGTTATACATTGTTTAATTTATATATATGATATCATGTCATGCAACTTATACTTTTTGTGTTTGTTTTTATTTTAGTATCTATATATTTTTATTTCAATATTATTTGAATTACCTAAAGTTAAAGGAAACATTTCAAAATGAAATACCTATGCCTGAAGATCGAACATTTAGCAAATTGAATTTGTGCTTAGGGAAAACAACTTCTAAAGTGATTTGCTTTGATAAATAACAACTAATTTATATGCTAATTTCTGTTAGATTGTTAAATGTCAGACGTGACTTAATATGTCATCTGATATTAATTTATTAGCAAGATATTGTTATTCATTCACAGGAAGATGTTGGAATGAAGCTAAGCACACATTTTAGTATGATAAATTGAATAAAAGTCTTTATGGTTTGAAGTAAATTGAGATGTGGTATAATCATATAAGTGAATATTTAATCAATGAGGGATATAAAATGATTGAATTTGTCCATGTATTTTTATGAAAAGATGTGGCAAGAAATTTGTTATAATTGATGTTTACGTTGATGATTTGAATATTATTGGAATTCCTGAAGAGCTTCCAAAGGTTAAAAGATTGCTTAAAGAAAGAGTTTGGAATGAAGGATTTGGAAATAACAAAATTTTGTCTTGAATTACAAATGAAATATTTAATGAAATTTTGGTATATCATGAAACTTACGCTGCGAAGGTAATAGTGTAATATCCCAGAGATAATTGTTCGCATCAGGGGGAGAAATAAATACGCACTGCACTCTTTTTCCCTTAGTCACGATTTTTTCCCGATGGATTTTCCTGACAAGGTTTTTAATGAGACAACATCCAATTGCATAAGAAGAATTGTGTACTCTTTTTCCTTTGCTCATTTTTCTCATAGGGTTTTTCTTAGGAAGGTTTTTAAAGAGACATGTTATCTTAATAGTCATCCAAGGGGGAGTGTTATGAACAATTTGTATTTATCTAATAAGTGGATAACTCTATTATAGTTTGAGTTTATCCTTACTTTATGTTTATCTTTAGTTGAAACAAATTCATGATAGAGTTTCATCTTTTCCTATATAATAGGACTCATATGTATTGTAAACTTAGCCCCAAGAAGTGAAATACAATTTTTCCCTACTTCTCTCTTCTCCCTCAATCTCTTATGTCTTCTTATTTTCATTATTAATTCATAACACAAACCAATTTTTTATATAAATTATTTTTTTTAGTATTTATAACAAATATCCCAAAATACATGTTAAAAAAATACATAAATGAATATAAAAAGATAGTTTTATTAACCTTAGCCTTGACAAGAAAATATATATCATTTTATTTTTTGGATGGTTAGACTTGATGAATTCCAGCACCAATGCTATGTACCTTGACGGCTTGATGTATTCGAAAACCGGTACTTTTTTTTTTATTATTATTTATTTACTTTTAAATCAGGTAATGTCTGAGTTTCACATTTTTTGTGGTCCAACTAATCCACCTCGGATCCGCGAACTGTGCGAGTCTTTGACTCAACGGTATGGATCCTCTATAGGAATTGTTGCCTCACTAGGACTCGAGCCTTTGACACTAAAGTCCCTAAGCGCTCAGCCAATTTCTACTAAGCCAATCCACTTGGATATAACCATTAATATTGGTACAGTCCTTTTTTTTTTTAAATTTTTCTTCTTTTGTTCTTATTTATATGTCTCATCTTAAATAAAATAATTTTTTTAAGAAATACAATAATTATTAGATTTTCAGTATATTAGTTATGTTTTTTCACTATACTTTTTCTTTTTTTTTAATCATTATTTTTAAATTTTTTGTGTAAATTAATACCCTATTAATAGGAGATAAATATGAAAAATAACATTTATTATACTCTTTAAATCATTAAAAGAACATGAAAAGAAATAAAAAACTTCTCCAATAAAACACACTTAATAAGGTTCTTATTTATTTGTCCTATTTTAAACAAAACAGATTATTTAAAAAATATAATTATTACTCAGATTTTTAATACATCAATTATATTTTCCCCTACTATATATCCTCTGTTATTTAGATAAATAAAAAATTATTGGATATGGATAAATATAAAAAATTATATGTATTTTGCTCATGAAATTCAGGAAATGGCATATACTTACTTTGGTCCTTATTATATACTCTCTCCGGTCCTATATATAGGTCACATTCTAGAAAGTTTTCTTGGTCCTAATTATAAGTCACTTTATGTTTTCTATGCATCATTTATTGATTTTTCTCTTTTTTGCCCTTATTAAATGCTTTGACTATCTATGTGTTTTTGTTGTTCATTAATGAGTGCTAATTTTCCAAGAAAAGTTAAGGGGGTAAAATTGTAATGTTACAATATATTCTCATAGAATTCATAAAACCAACCACTTTCCTTGGTATGTGTAATTCGGTTAAGTATGTCCTATAATAAGGACCGGAAGGAGTAACATACTTAGCCAAATTACACATACCAAGAAAAGTGGTTAGTTGTGTAAATTCTACGAGAATATATTGTAACATTACAATTTTACTCCCTTCACTTTTCTTGGAAAGTTCACATTCGTTAATGAATAACAACAAAACATAGTTAGTCAAAACATTAAATAAGGGTAAAAAAGAAAAAAATAATCAATGATACATAAGAAATATAAAATTCCCTATGTACAGGACCAATGATTTCTTCTAAAAGATGTCTTACATGTAGAATTTGAGGGGTATAAAATTACAGGAAAATTCTAAAAAAAAATATATACTAATAAGTACTTCATTCGGCTCGAATTATAAGCAACAAAAAACATACTTATCTTGGTTTAAAATATAAGCAAAATTAACTAACTTTATTAAATTTTGTTTCATTCTCAATACCATTTTCCTAAAACATCTCTAAAAAATTGTAATCTTAATTAATTTTTATTTCATTTTCAATACTACTTTCCTAAAATACCACTATTTTTTATAATTTTGAGAAAATTAAATACAATCAACTAACCTCCTTAATAAGCGTAAAAGTGATTGAATTTGTTTATAATTTGAGCCGGAGGGAGTACGAAGGTATCAGTTGGAAACACGTAAAGTGTGGAGAATCTGTTTCTATCACCCACAATTATTGGTACGAACGTGGTACCCACTCCGGTAATAGTGACTTCCCCTTGGCTTGTATACTTTTCAACCTTATTATTATGATGCGGATAAAGTGTGACATGTGGGTAGCCCACTTTTTGAGTTAAATGATACTACTTCTGATTTTAATTATAAGGCCTTCCGTTTCTAATTATAAGACCTTCTTGGAAGATTTCACGTCTATTAAAAAAGTGGAATAATTTAATTAATTGTATTGGAAATGTGAACTTTTGATATGTACTTTCAAAATTACCCCTATTAATATTATTGAGAATCTAAAAAGTGTTAAATAAATAAGGGTGTTTATGGAAAAAAATAATTAATGCTCATTGAAAATTGGTAAAGGGTCTTATAAATAGGGACAAAATAAAAGTGTTAAGAAGACCTTATAATTGAGAACGGAGGGAGTATATTTCGTGCATTCTTTTTCTCTCTATAAACTTCTTTGAAAAAATTTATGAAAATTAAGGATCATTAATTAACACAAATATTCTCTTAAAAAAAATATGTAACACAAATATTACTCGGTTTACATTAGAAAACACCAAAAACAAAATCATAATAAGAATAAATGTTGGAAAAGTCATAGTAAGAATAAATGTAGGAAAAGTGATACTTCCTCCGGCTCGAATTATAAGCAACAAAAAACATACTTTTTTTGGTTTAAAATATAAGCAAAATTAACTAACTTTATTAAATTTTATTTCATTCTCAATGTCATTTTCCTAAAACATCTCTAGAAAATTGTAATATTAATTAATTTTTGTTTCATTCTCAATACTACATTCCTAAAATACCTTTATTTTTTATAATTTTGATAAAATTAAATACAATCACCTACTAACCTTCTTAATAAGCGTAAAAGTGGTTGAATTTGCTTATAATTTGAGCCGGAAGAGTACGTGCCTTTTGATAAATGTTGACGACAAAGCCGGAGGGGGTAGTTGGAAAGTAGGAAAAGTGTAAATACTAAATACACCCTTTGATCTTTGTGATAAGTCTATTTGATTAATTTTCATGCATTTAAAGAAACTTAATTAATATTGTTAGTGATATTGAAATTTTAAATATTTGATATAGTTTTTCAAAAATATCCCTATGTTATTATTGATAAAATAAAAAATAACAAAATAAAAAATGTTAAGTAAATAAGATTGTTTGTGAAAAAAAAAATAATTAATATTATTGGAAATTAGAAATAAGATTTATACCGAGGACTAAAAAAAATATACAGTATATTGGACCGGAGGAGTAATCGGTTTCTATCACCCAGCCACAATTATTGGTACAAAGTTACAAACGTGGTACCCACTCCGTGACTTTCTTTTTCAACCTAAGTACTCTCTGCAAATGTATGTTTGCACTATTATGATGTAGATCAAGGCAGCCCACTTTTTGAGTTCAATGATGGGAAATTTTAAGATGCTCGGGTAAATAACATGTATCAGAATTTTTTTTTTAAATCAGATTTATCTATAATATTTTTTTGATGATTATCTATAATAAAAATTTTCAACGCATATTTATTAAAATATGTGTCAATTTGTAATATAGATTTATTTAATATAATTTTTCTACCTATATCAAAAAGTATATAATAAAAAAATTCAAATCCAAATAATAAATACATGCACATAAAAAAAATCCAAAACATATTTTTTACTAATATATTAGATTAAAATGAGGCCCGATTTTTTCTACCTATAAACTTCTCTATAAAAATTAGTGAAAATTAAGGATCATTAATTAACACAAATATTACTCGGTTTACATTAGAAAACACCAACAACAAAGTCTGTTTACATTAAAAACACCAACAACAAAGTCATAATAAGAAAAGGATGTGTTCACAAAAAACAAAATAATAATAAGAATAAGATGTTACGTGCCTTTTGATAAATGTTGACGACAAGCAGGACAAGTAGTTTTTGGAATATTGAGCCAAGTTTGGAGGCAAGATGAATGAAATTCATGAAGACAAATTCCAAAAGGCTGAATGACATCTCCATCATTGAATTCTTGCATGCAAATAAGACATTTAGGATTAGGATCAGGAGTGAAGGTTTTAAGAGGTGGTAAGCCTACTACTTGTACTTGTTGTTCTTCTTTAGAGAGTGGTGGTGGTGTTGATGTATATGATAGCTTCTCATCAGCATTCTCCAGTGGTGTTGGTGGTGGTGTTGTTGGTGGTCCTTCTCTTACTATCTGATCCCCTAATAAATCTATTTCTCTTGCTAGCTGATTCTCTAAATCTCTTATTTCTCTTGCTCGCCGATTCTCTTTCTCCCACTTTGCTTGTTCAATATTGTCCTCATACTCTTTGTGCTCAATTTGTCCCTCTAACAATACGATCAGCACGAAAATGATTAACCCCAGAACCCCAAGCAGCAAAAATACTATATCCTCACCCTTAAGCCAATAAGCCACAAATACACCTCCAATGATCGCGATGATGGTCACAATGATAGATATCAAACGGCTAGGGCTGCAGCAAGCCATGGAGATAGAAAACAAAGGAAAGGAATTATTAAGAAAGTAACTAACTTCATACGTAGAAGAAAGAATAAAAGAGAGAATTTAAGGATGGATGAGTCATATCAGTGAGCAACAATCGGAAGGAGGATTGATTGGATATTGATGACTCAAATTAAAAAAAATAAAATAAAATTCAAGATAGATATGAGAAAGGAATTATTCTTTTAAGAAAGTAACTAACTCCCTACGTAGAAGAAAGAATAAAAGAGAGATTTTAAGGATGGATGAGTCATATCAGTGAGCAACAATAGTAAGGAGGATTGATTGGATATTGATGACTCAAATTAAAAAAAATAAAATAAAATTCAAGATAGATATGAGAAAGGAATTATTCTTTTAAGAAAGTAACTAACTCCCTACGTAGAAGAAAGAATAAAAGAGAGATTTTAAGGATGGATGAGTCATATCAATGAGCAACAATCGGAAGGAGGATTGATTGGATATTGATGACTCAAATTAAAAAAAATAAAATAAAATTCAAGATAGATATGAGAAAGGAATTATCAAGGGAATTGTAAACAAATTATCAAGGAATTATCAAAGAGAAGAGAGAATAACAAAATTAAGAGCATATAAGATCTCTGTTTGTGTTTGAGGATGAATGATAGGTAGGCAGTCAATATGTGGTGTGAGAAGATTTAATTCTTATTTTTTTCACCCACGTGGGGTAGTTGGTGGATGACATCAACATATCTGTAGTATTATTTACTCTTTATTAAGGATTGATACACAAATGCACATATCACAAAAAAGGTTAAGATAATTTATAAACTAATTTATTAAATATATATGCTAGTTTTTATCGGTGTAATATACATGTTGTTGATATTTTAATTTTTATATTAAATATTTTAAATTAAAGATTATTGTTAATAACAACCAAAAATCTATTATTTATTATCTATATATAAAAAAATGTCTATTTAAGGTACCGCGCGTTGAGATTTTCCTCGTACAAATTGTAAGTAAATAATCATTATCTCTAATCAAAATTACAATTTGAAATTTAATAGATTATTCAAGTTTTTAAAATTATTATCCCCAACTAAATTATCATCTTCATATGAAATCATTATTATTAGAAAAAATTAAAGGCTTATTTATGTTTTTGGTCCCTAAAAGTTCAGCGTGTTTTGATTTTGGTCCCTATAAGTTATTTTGACCGAGACTGGTCCTTAAGTTTTCAAACAGTTTGGTTTTGATCCACTCCATTATGAAAAAACTGTTATTTGCTGATGTGGCTAGAGGAACACCATATCAGCAATCACGTAGTATGAGGAGACGCCAAATAAGTGATATGACATGGATGATACAGATCTATGGACACAAAATGGTCCCATACGCAAAATGGTCTCATACGCAGAATTTTGCGTTTATGGACCTGAATCATCCATGTCACAATACGTATTTGACACTATCTCACATCACGTAGCTGTTGGTGTGAGTTTCCGTTAATCACGTCAACAAATAATTGATTTTTTTTAACGGATGGATGAGATCAAAACCAAAATGTTTGAAAAATTAAGGACCAGTCACGGTCAAAATAACTTTTAGGACTAAAAACGAAAACACGCTGAACTTTTTGGGACCAAAATCATAAATTTGAAATAATCATTATATTTAAAGTATCATGTGAAATCATTATCTCTAACACAAATTTTAAAATTTGAAATAATCATTATATTTAACGTCTTATATTTACACTAGTGTGTGTTTGCCTTATAAAAGGTATACGGTGTGTAACACCCCAATTTAGTAACTTGATTGCCTTATAACTAGTGGGAGTACGAAGGGAGAAGTTGGAAACACGTAAAGTGTGGAGAATCTGTTTCTATCACCCACAATTATTGGTACGAACGTGGTACCCACTCCGGTAATAGTGACTTTCCCTTGGCTTGTATACTTTTCAACCTTATTATTATGATGCGGATAAAGTGTGACATGTGGGTAGCCCACTTTTTGAGTTAAATGATACTTCCTCCGTTTCTAATTATAAGGTCCTCTTAAAAGATTTCACGTCCATTAAAAAAGTGGAATAATTTAATTAATTGTATTGGAAATGTGAACTTTTGATATGTACTTTCAAAATTACCCCTATTAATATTATTGAGAATCTAAAAAGTGTTAAATAAATAAGGGTGTTTATGGAAAAAAATAATTAATGCTCATTGAAAATTGGTAAAGGGTCTTATAAATAGGGACAAAATAAAAGTGTTAAAAAGACCTTATAATTAAGGACGACGAAGGGAGTATATTTCGTGCGTTCTTTTTCTCTCTATAAACTTCTTTGAAAAAATTTACGAAAATTAAGGATCATTAATTAACACAAATATTCTCTTAAAAAAAATACGTAAAACAAATATTACTCGGTTTACATTAGAAAACACCAAAAACAAAGTCATAATAAGAATAAATGTAGGAAAAGTGGTACTTCCTTCGGCTCGAATTATAAGCAACAAAAAACATATTTTTCTTGGTTTAAAATATAAGCAAAATTAACTAACTTTATTAAATTTTATTTCATTCTCAATGTCACTTTCCTAAAACATCTCTAGAAAATTGTAATATTAATTAATTTTTGTTTCATTCTCAATACTACATTCCTAAAATACATCTATTTTTTATAATTTTGATAAAATTAAATACAATCACCTACTAACCTTCTTAATAAGCGTAAAAGTGGTTGAATTTGCTTATAATTTGAGCCGGATGAGTATGTGCCTTTTGATAAATGTTGACGACAAAGCCGGAGGGAGTAGTTGGAAAGTAGGAAAAGTGTAAATACTAAATACACCCTTTGATCTTTGTGATAAGTCTATTTGATTAATTTTCATGCATTTAAAGAAACTTAATTAATATTGTTAGTGATATTGAAATTTTAAATATTTGATATAGTTTTTCAAAAATATCCCTATGTTATTATTGATAAAATAAAAAATAACAAAATAAAAAGTGTTAAGTAAATAAGAGTGTTTGTGAAAAAAAAAAGAATAATTAATATTATTGGAAATTAGAAATAAGATTTATACCGAGGACTAAAAAAAATATACAGTATATTGGACCGGAGGAGTAATCGGTTTCTATCACCCAGCCACAATTATTGGTACAAACGTGGTACCCACTCCGTGACTTTCTTTTTCAACCTAAGTACTCTCTGCAAATGTATGTTTGCACTATTATGATGTAGATCAAGGCAGCCCACTTTTTGAGTTCAATGATGGGAAATTTTAAGATGCTCGGGTAAATAATCTTCTTGCGAAATTACTCCCCATAGGCCGGTTCTGGAATGGTGCCCTTGGTCAAAGGGACACCCATGCTGCCGGTTTTATGACCCACTGTTTCCGGTTTCAGCTGTTAAAGGACTTTCCTCGCAAAAATAGTAAAAATCAATGAAACTATCTCCGTTCCCTGTACCATGAAAGATAACTTGGTCCCCTCTCAAATTGTGCTCCGATTTCAGATCGGGGACAAATGTTAGAATATGAATGATAACTTGTTCCCTCTCAATTTTCTTCGCAGGTTACCGTCTTCTTCGTCTATCGTCTTCCTCACAGTACAAATACACTAACCATTATAATAACACACATTATATATATTTTTAAGAGTGCAAATCAATATCTATTTTCGGTAATGATACAAAGTCTTCTCAAATTTAATTACTTTAAGTTACAATAATAACTTACTTTAAGTTATGATAATAAAAAAAATAACTTACTTTAAGTTATATTTTCGGTAATCATAATTTTTTTTTAAAGCAAACAGTACGGTAAGGTTTTTAGGGTTATTGTTCTGTAATGATTTCATACAAGTTTTAAATTTGGAGCTACAGATGAATAATATTTTGGGTGTTCTTAATAAGTGTCCTAAGGAATACAAAATCGGTAAAAAAGTATTGAAAAACTAAATTTAAGAGTTTTCAATATTTTAAACTCATCATTTCCAATGCAAAACAACTACTAGTATTTTTGCTGGCTTAAACAATACCCTAAAGGCATTGCTTAGCATTTTCCTAATACTCCCTCCGGTCCCTAATATAAGCACTATTTGACCAATTTCACACATTTTAAGAAAATTAGTTAATATTGTTAGTGGTATTGAAAATGTAAATATTTGATATACTTTTTCAAAAGTACCCCTATAATTATTATTGCAAATCTAAGAAGTGTTGAGTAAATAGGAGTGTTTGTGGAAAATAAGTAATTAATGCTATTGGAAATTGAAAATGTGGCATATATTAAGGAAAAAAAAGTCTTCAAAAAGTGCTTATATATAGAACCGGAGAGAGTATTTTCTAACTACTATAAATTAAAGTTACAGTTGGTGTTTATTAGGAACTATAAGAACTCGTATTTAATGAATTGGAAAATGCTAACAAGTACCCTTAAGAAAGCAATTATAGATAAAGTTATTGGAAAGTGTGATTTTTTATGTTTTCGAGAAAGTGATGAATGTATACTTGAATTTTTTTTTCATATGTAGTAACCTTAACAAGTGCCCTATTAGGGTTATGGCACTTGTGCCCGGATCTAAAAGATCTAAAATGGAGTACTAATTTATCAATATTTACTTATACTTATAAATTACTCTCTTTCCGGTCCTATTTATAAAACAATTTTGAGGTTTTTCACTCCCACTAAGAAAGTGAATAAATTTATTTGTAGCATTGAAAATATGAAAATTTGATATACTTTTTCAAAACTACTCCTAAAAATGGTTGACTATATAGGGGTGTTCGTGGAAAGAAGTAATTAAATGATATTGAAAATTGAAAATGAGTCTTATAAATAAGACGAAAATAAAAATCTCAAAAGGGACTTATAAATAAGACCGAAAGGATTAGTAGTTAGTACTTAGTGCTTATCACTCTTTACAAAAGGACTTGAAAATTAATAAAATTAATTACAATATTAAGAAAAAAAATAAATGCTTTCTTTATAGTGTAAATTTGCCCAATTAGTTTCTAGCACAAGTTTAGCCGGACACACTATTTGGTCGTAATTAATAATTACTACAGTACTTCATAGTTACTACTACCTCTGTCCCTAATTATAAGACTCTTTTGGGAGATTTCACGTCCATTAAGAAAGTGGAATAATTTAGTTAATTGTATTGAAAATGTGAACTTTTGATATGTATTTTCAAAATTACCCTTATTAATATTATTGGGAATCTAAAAAATGTTAAACAAATAGGGGTGTTTGTGGAAAAAAATAATTAATGCTCATTGAAAATTGGTAAAGGGCCTTATAAATAGGAACAAAATAAAAGTGTTAAGAGGGCCTTATAATTAGGGATAGAGGGAGTACTTCATAATTAAATGGAATACTCCCTCCATCCCTATGTACAAGATCCCGTTAGGAGATTTCACGTTCATTAAGAAAATTGATTATACTTAGTTAATTGTATTAGAAATGTAAACTTTTGATATGTATTTTCAAAATTATCCTTATTAATATTATTGAGAATCTAAAAATTGTTAAATAAATAGGAGTGTTTGTAGAAAAAAAGTAATTAATTGTCATTGAAAATTGGTATAAATCTTATAAATATGAACAAAATAAAAGTGCCAAAATAATACGTAATGGCATGAAACTTAGACACCCTAACATTGAAACACACACCCACCCCACAAAAAGACAACATGAAAAACGGAGTAGGAGTACTAAAAAACCGGAACGGGAGCAACTTTTTTAACCGCATGCCTTCAGCCCTTCAATTATACTTCAACCGGTTTGAAGCATTTGGAGTAGACGATCAGATCCGTTCAAACCGTGCAACCAAGATCTAACGTATTCTTATAAGGGCATCATGGGTGTCCCTTTGAATTTGGGCACCATGCTATAATTTGCCCTCCCCATAACAATACAGCCATCAGTGCCATGATTAAACAGAACCAACCATAAGGCAACATTATAAGAGCCACATCGTTATGCTTTACTATAACTATATGACTCACATGTACACCTCCAGTGATCGCGATGATGATCACAATGATAGATATCAAAAGGAAAGGGCTGCAGCAAGCCATAGAGATAGAAAAGGAATTATTCTTTTAAGAAAGTACGTAACTAATTCCGTATGTATGTAGAAGAAAGAATAAAAGAGAGAATTTAAGGATGGATGAGTCATATCAGTGAGCAACAATCGGAAGGAGGATTGATTGGATATTGATGACTCAAATTAAGAAAAATAAAATAAAATTCAAGATAGATATGACAAAGGAATTATCAAGGGAATTATAATTTAAAAAAAATAATAAAATAAAATAAGGATGTACTCTGGGAGAAGAGAGAATAACAAAATTAAGAGCATATAAGATCTATGTTTGTGTTTGAGGATAAATAGTAGGTAGGCAATCAATATGTGGTGGATGACATATGTGTAGATTCCTAAATTAAAGATAATTTATAAACTAATTTATTATACATATACTAGCTCTTACTAGTACATATGTTTAGTATTCCTCAAGTCGCAAATTATAAACAATAAAAAACATATTTCTTTTGATTTAAAATATTAGCAAATCAATAAAGACAACACAGTTGGTAGATTGCTGGGTTTCTTAAGCATGATGTCAGGGGTTCGATCCCTGCCGTAGGCATGGAAAAAGCTTTGTTGGTAGAGGCAAAACCCAAAACCCACTTCGGTGATCTCTACGCCTCGGAGGGGATTAGTCTTCGGCTGTCGGCTGGGGGATACCCTTGGTGTACACCAAAAAAAATATTAGCAAAATTAATTAACTTTATTAAATTTTGTTTCATTTCTAATGTCACTTTCCTAAAACATCTTGAGAAAATTGTTATTATATTATTCAATTTTTGTTTCATTCTCGATACTGCTTTCGTAAAATAACTCTATTTTTTTTATAAATTTGAGAAAATTAAATACAATCAACTAACATTCTGCGTAAAAGTAGTTAATTTGCTTAAAATTCGAGTTGGGTGAAGTATTAATTATTTATTAAGGATTGATACACATACAAATGCACATATCATTAAAATGGTTAAGATAATTTATAAACTAATTTATTATACATATACTAGCTCTTACCCGTAATATACGGGTAGTTGATATTTTAATTTTTTTATATTAAATATTTTAAATTAAATATTATTATTTTATTTTTTTGTGAAACAAAGGGGGATTAGGCCCAAATTAAAGATTATTATTAACTAACTCTTATCCCGTGCAATGCCGGAATTATTAATATTTATTTTTTTATATTATTAATTATATTAAAGTAAATCAACAATAACAAATAATTATACCAAATAAAAGAAATAATTATAAAAAAGGCAGATACTCAAACGAAACCCAATACTTAAAAAAAATTAGTTTAAATGAGCTTGTTGAGAAATTTTTGTCCTTCCTTATTTAATTAATGGATAACTTAACAATTTTTATATGATTATCAACTTTAATTTATTATGATGAATTAAAAATAAACCAGAATTAAATATTTTGATCTTTTTTTTAATGGTATTATGGGCAAATTGAAGGATAAATTAGAATATCCACTATTTCATAGGACATGAAGACGACATTGAATCTTTTTTTTATATTTAATATTATATTTGTTTATGTATAGATGAGTATTAAATATTTAGATTGATGTATTTCTTACTTAGCTAATAGATGAATTAACAAGTTTTTAATTAAATACATTATTACGTTTATTATGATTAATTAGAGTGAAATCAAAATTAAACTTTTCTATATTTTTTTTGTTTGATGGTATTATGAATATATTTAAGGATAAATCAAAATATTTCATATTTCATGGGACATGATAATTTTGTCTCTTTTGAATATAATTATAACCTTTAATATGAAAAGTCATAATTAAACCAAAATTATGTAGAATCAGAAAGGTTTTGATGAAGACAAAGATATCAGCTCGGGGTTCTGACTGTGCTCGACCAATGATACTTTGACGAGCTAGGATCTTGGCCATTGATGAAGCCAAACGTATCAGCTCGGTATGCTCGGCCAATCAATTATTTTGATGAACGTAGCGAGGGATCTCAGCACCGAGTGTAGAATCAAAAAGGAGACAAACAAATCAGCTCGGTTCTCGGCCATATCTCAGTGCTCGTATGAAATGAAATATATTAATGAGCATAGTGATGGCTCTCTCTCAGGTCGGCGCAAGTCGGTCTCATTCTAAATGGTCGGCAGAAGTTCAGGTCGGTCAGATTGAGATCAGTTCCTCTACTCAAGTCCCCTAGCTCGGCAAAGAGGTCAATCAAGTGCCGAGCTCGCTCGTCGGTCAACTCTCTCAGCAAACAACATTCAAAAGTCTTACCTCCCGATGTTTTTGTAGTCGTTTTCCTTTCTGAGTGTGGGTAGTAGACTTAGGATTTAACTCAATCGCATATCAATCAGTAAGTATTAAATACCATCTTAGTTAAATTAGGAAGGGATTGATTGAAAATCAAATTTGATTCTATGTGACCGTTGGAAAGGCAATTACTCCCAAATCTTTCCTAATCTGATAACTTCGTTCCCTCTCTGATTTTCGGTGATTCTGGAGATTATAAAGAGGAGGGTTGTCTTCTCTAACGGAATAAGAACTAAGAACAAAGAACGCACATAAAAAAATTTCTGACACATGAAAAACGAATTTTCAATCTTCTCTGTCAATCCCTTTCAAAAATCGATACTCAATTGGGTTTAACACTTTCAGATCAATATTCATTTGAGTGTCTGTTTGGAGCCACAACTGTTATCTGTAATCTTTGTTATTTGAAGAAACGAAGGAATCTTTGAAGGTTTCAAAGAGTTCCGATTGTAGAAGTGCTGAAGAGGTTCTTCGGCCATCATTTCAATTGGGGTAGATTTCAAGAGTTTGGTAAACTCTTGAAAGGGTTAGGTTGAGAGAGGTTCTTTTGTAATTCCTTGTATCCAATTGTTTTGTTTCTGAGTAAAAGCTCCTAAGGTTTAGGGGGGACTGGACGTAGCTCTCAAGGGTGAGAGTGAACCAGTATAAAATTTCCTGTGTCTGATTATTTTACTGCTTTCTGCATTCTTTCTGCATTCTGCATTGTACGTTAAATTTAGTCGGCCTTATCTAACTTTATTTCGGTTGAAGTGTACTTGCTGTAAATCCGCTGCAAAACTGATTTTTGTGTGTTGCAGCTCGGATAAACGATTATCGGTCTAGATAACTGATTATGTCATACTGCTCGGCACAAAACCCGCTCTTTTATTTAAATACAGCAAGTATAAATTCACCCATTTCAATTAAATCCGAAAAATTGGTAATATCGCTTCCAACTACTATTCACCCCTCCCCTCTAGTAGATTGTTAGGCCGCTTGTTGGTTTCCAACAAGTGGTATCAGAGCTCGGTCGAAAGATTGAGTGTAAAAACTTTTTCGAAAAGATCCTAAAAGAAACCAATGGGCTCTAACAATCCATTCGGAGGTGAAGGTTCTTCAATAAACCGTCCACCGCTATTTAATGGTGATGGATATGCTTATTGGAAAGCTCAGATGGAAATTTTTATAGAAGCTATAGATATCAATATTTGGGATTCAATCGAAAATGGTCCTTTTATCCCTAGAAGAAAAATAAGAGAGGAAGTTGTAGAAGTCCCAAAGGCAAGTTGGACGGATGATGATAAAAAGAAAGTTTCTTATGATTTAAAAGCTAAAAACATCATCACATCCGCCTTGTCTTATGACAAGTTTTTCCGTGTTTCTCATTGTAAAAGTGCTAAACAAATGTGGGACATTCTACAACTTACTTATGAGGGGACCAATGAGGTTTGACGAGCATGACTGAATACATTAATGAATGAATATGAGTTATTTCGCATGCTTTCGAATGAATCTATAAATGACATGCAAAAGAGATTTACTCATATTATAAATCATCTTATTGCTCTTGGTAAAACATTTTTAAATTATGAAGTTATTAACAAAGTGTTGAGATGTCTGAGCAGGGAATGACAGCTGAAGGTTGTGACACCCATTTCCCAACCCGAGTAAGAATTACAATAGTTAAGTATTACTTGGTAAAATATATGGACTTGTAAGTATTCCTTGAAAATGTAGAAATAAAATTTTCTTTTCTTAGGCGGATGCACAAACTAAAACAGGGAATTCTTGGAGAATATAATTTATGTCGTTCTAAACTTTGATTTGGATTCGGCATTTACTAAGATAGAAAACCTTTTCATAATCCAGACAGCATCGGTGCTTTTGAAAAACGTATTAACATAGTGAAATTAAGCGATGCGTATCTTATTCTTTTCTTTCGTGGAACTGATACTATTTAAATAACATAACCGAATCCGATAATTAATCTTTATCATAGTGAGCGGAAAAGGTAGGACTATGTACAGTGGTAATATGAACATAAGTGATATATATATATATATATATATATATATATATATCTATAAGTCATGGAATACATAGTCCCAATAGTCATAACTCCAAGATCCATAATACAAGTCCATCAAAATATCTATATAACCAGAAGACCATAACCCTAGAGTTCCCAAAAGTATATTTACCATATATACATCTCAAAAATATAGACTCTAGAGGTGGTCTCATAGATCTGGCAACAACAGTAGTAGTAGTGATAGTAGTAGCAGTCTCCAGGTAGTAACAGAAAACATCATCATCAACAGCAGCAGCAGCAGTGTCTCCTCCACAGCATCCCTACATCGGATCCCCTGATCCTCATCATGTACCATATGCACATACCTAGGGATCATCATCCCTCCACTGACTCCCGGTAGAATGAACGACAGGCTCGCCTCCGCTCTCGTCCTCCACGGGATCCTCCTCGATCTCATCCGAAGGAGAGTGTACCCTACCACTGGGTACAGGGTCAGGAGTTGGTGTGACTCTAACTGGGCTCCTCGGATTAGAAGGGGGAGTCTCCTCGCGGACGACTCTAGAAGAAAATGGGTGTAAGCGGGTAGGTCGAAAGCGAAAACTGTGATAAGAGCGAGCTGGTGGGGTGGGAGGTGGTCCATGATATGTGTGAAAAGGTGGTACGTGCATAGTGTATATGATGGGAATCCTAAACCTACGAGGACGAAATCGAATCAGCGGCTTCGGGTTGTAGAAGGTGACCTCTACCTCCCCCTCGAATACCGCACGATGGTCCTCGTAGATCCATATGCAACTAGGAAGTGGCCGGATCTCGATGCAAGCGATGTAACGCGACATCACCTACAAGGGCATAGGGGTAAGCAATTCTATACACATAATCAATAGAGTATAAATATGCGAACAAGATAAATGTAAAATTATGCAACAATAAACAACAAGCACATTTAGCATTTAACAGTTAATGAATGCAAGTAGTGTTAGGAAATAGGATGCGACAAACGCAGCGGAAAAAAAAAATATAAATCCTATTTCCATCCAGGATCCATGTGAAAGCATGATTTGAGATAGGGAATAAAATTACCTTTTCAGGGAAGAGGAGACCAACGAATCTTATCACGAACGCTTCGTCAATCACGAGCACATCAATGTGTTGTGCCTCTATTGGTATCCACACGAACAAATTCCCAATTGGAGTCACGTCTCTCTTCTCAATGCTAGTAGAGAAGAGAGAGTCTGTGTATCACTCACTCTCTGATATGACGGCTAGGGTTGCCGTTCTGTGTCTCACACATCTACTTCCCCTAAAGCTAATAATATTATATTTATAATATTATCAGACCAACTGGTTGGGCTTTTAGGAGATAAATTCGAATTCTATCTTATATGTAGAAGATAAAATCAAATTTATATCTTATACATAAAGATAAAACGAATCATATCTTAATCATATCAGAAAGATTTAATTTTATAAAAATACAACTATTGTATTTTTATCAAATGTAATATCTCCAATTTTATCTGCTCTTAGTGTGTGACCCTATAGGTTCCTGTAACGTTGGCAGTAATGTTAAAATCACATTTTAACTTTACAAGCAATGAGCGGTATCTAGCAACACATCATTGCTACCCAAGTGATAGGAATGTCTGTGATTTGACTAAACCTTTTACTGTGACCAATGAACATGTGTAAGTTTAATCCCTTTGTCCAAATATCATAGTTACACTCATGGCATGGAACGTGTCACCCATGAATAGTGTAACCTATGGTTTCTTGATCCCTGAGTAGACGCGTCTAAACAAGTCTCGTCAATATCTCATATTGACTGTCTTGAGTATGGCCATACATTTCACCGTCTCACTCAATCAAGGGGCCCAAAGATATAATTCCTGTTGATAAGGAAGGACAAATCCCATCTACGTCACTCACATCCCTCTACATGATTTGTCATATACCCGACTACAACCGTTATGATCACCTGGTTAAAGATGACGTTTGATTGCGTGAAAGCATATAATTCCTCATGTTGGGAACCGTAACGACTTCAGGTCGAAGGACCATGTACACCATTGTCACTATGAGAATCGCTTATGACACTCACTTAATAACCCATGTAGCATTCTCATGGCGGGTCAATCCAGTACACAATTGTCCCAATGTGTACTTACTTGAAGACTTGATATCCCATATCCATGACCGGTGAGATATAGTCATCAGTCTGCCACATACTAGTCTCGATGTATTATAGTTGTCCTTATTAACTATAATACTCGACTAGGGAATCTTTAAGGATAATTATCAATCAATAAGATCTCACTATCAAGTCATGTACTTGATATTCTTATGACATTGAACTTATAATCCTAAGGACTTTATTACATCTATTTTAATTAAACAATTAAAGCATAAATATAATAAATGAAATGCCTCATTATTATTAATAGTAATAATCCATAAACATGAAATAAGTACAAGTACAAGAGAAAATACGATTGCCACTAGGGCACTCTCCAACAAGTAGGATGCTCATACTGGTTCCATTTATCAATATTGTTTTAGATGAGTGGCATGATGTATGATCCTAGCTCTCAAGCCTATCTCCATCATTCTATGACACTCTCTGACATCCATCCTTTACTCCGTCCAGCAATCACCTGTGCGTTGTACTCCTAGGTGTACAACATTCGTACATTCACCAAGAATGTACACGACAAGCTTGGAATCCATGCCACCCGAGCAATGTTATAACGTGCCACCCGAGCAACGTACAGTCATCCAAACGGCCCGTCATCCAAACGATATAACCATATCAGCATCTCACTATGCCGACAACGTCGTCAACGTGTCATCAAGCAAGCCGTCAATTGGCATACCAGAGGCCCTCCTCATGTTACCAGAACATGACAAACGATCTATCATCCAAACTCCAGAATGAATGCTTTATTTTTAAGCTTAAAGGAAATTGGTTAATATATAATGTGCTACCCGAGCAACGTCTTGTCATCCAAACGGTATACTTATATTAATCAATTTCTTTTAAGTCCAGATCCCTTGGATTATTGTTATTCAATTATTAATTAAATGATTCAGAATTAAAAATGGTTTTTTTAAGATTCTGGGTAAACTACTCGAGTGTTCTTCAGAAGACTCGAGTGTTCTTCAACTATTTCCAGATTACTCGAGTGTTCCTTAGAATACTCGAGTGTTCATGTCTTTTTGGGGATTTGGGTTTCAGATTCATCAAAATACTCGAGTAGTTCATGAGTACTCGATAGTTCTTCATCAATTCCAGAACACTCGAATGACCCCTACATTACTCGAGTGGTTTACCTTAAAATGTCCCCATGCATCACTCGATACTCGAGTTCTGGGCCTGGTTCTCGAGTGTTCTTGCACAAAATACACTATTTTATCAAAAATATACTCGAGTAACCAGCCAAGTACTCGAGTCTTTTCTTGAAGAACAGACTGGAATTTAGTTTTAACATACCATTTTCAATTCTAACCATTTTTAGTCCAATCCAATGATCACCAGAGTTCATATACCATATATTAAACATGTTACAACACTTAGTACATATCAAATTACAGATTTGACAGAGAATCACAAGATCATGCATAAAACATACAATTTCACAACTTAACATCTCAATTTGCAAAATACTCAACAAACTTGTGAAATAATGCTCATTACAGCTTACATGCATCATGTAAAACTTGCTCAAAACATCCATAGAGCATGAATTGGTCTCCAAACCAAAGTTCCTATTCAATCTAAGCCCTTAGAGCCTCTTGGTGGCTCTCTAATGAAAATCATGGAATTTAAACTCTAGCTAGTGTATAAAACAACTTCCCCTTACCTCTCAGACGTGACTCAACAATAGAATTTGAAAGAAGAAGCTCCACAGCACCAAAACCTCTTTAAGCATCACATGCAGGACAGTTTTGAGTGGAGGTCCAAAGTTGAATTGGTTGACACATAAAACAGCAATAAGAATTGGGGAAATTAGTTTCTCTAGACTCTATGCAACCCATACTAACTAGAGAAATCGAGTTGAGACTCAAAAGACTCGTGAGCTTACCAAAAATCGAATTCGAAGTGAGCTCCAGGAACAAGTTTGACAGCAACCAGCTTCACTTCGAAGCTTTGATTCTTCCACCACACTCACTCTCAACTCACGAATTTGGTATCTATACAAAGCTCGTGATGTGAGCTTTGTATTGGTGTATGGTTTGTGGTTTGAATCAGAACACAAGGGAGAATCGAAGGAAACAAGTTCAGAACCCTAACTCAAGCAACACACTCGAATTTTGCCAAAACGGTTGATTTCCAGCAACCATTGAGCTTAAATACTTGAACCCAACGATCATGCATGGCGACACGAAAGCTGGGACGTGTTGAGGAAGACGATTTCGTGTCAACACACGAGAATCGTTGGTGGCGACTCACCAAACGCACTAACTCGTGCAACTCTGACCAGAATACTCGAGTATTCAAGAAAATACTCGAGTATTTTGCCCAATTTTGAAAAATAATAATTTTATTTACTTTCCCTTCAAAACCTTTTCTATAATTACTTCTACGTCCCAACCCAGGGACTAATATGCAAAATGCTTATTTTATGCATAATTATATTTATTAAATAAATTCATACACATTTCCTAACTTCATAAACACAGATTTTAATCAAGGATTAAAATAGAAATAATTAATTATAATTAATCTTATAATTAATATTTCCTTAATCGGGGATTAAAATTTTGGGGTGTTACACTACTCCCCCACTTACAAGGAATTTCGTCCCCGAAATTCAACGCATACAAACAATTCAGGATAGTCCTGACGCATCTTATCCTCTAATTCCCAAGATGCTTCTATCACATCGCCACAAATCCAGATAACCTTGACCATAAAAATATCCTTCCCCCTAAGCTGCTTGACTCTTCGATCTTCAATGCGAATAGGCATGGCTTCAAAGGTTAGGTTTGTTAATTCCATAGAGAAGGTTTTGATAATGACAAAAGGTTTTGAACAAGCTACAAAGGTATTGATGAAGTTCAAGGTCAACAAGCAACAACAAACATCAAGTGAAGAAGAGAGAACAAGCTCATGAAGACTTAGTTTGAGTGTGATTGTAATATCTTTTATCTTTTGCCTCTCAAGCTTCTTAGGTCTTTTATTTTATGAGTTTGGTTAGAGTATATAGAGGGTAGTGAATCTCTATCATAGTCATGATTAAATCATAATTTGAGTTTTCACTTTACCTAAAATCAATAGGTGGCTTAAAGGTTTTAAAGAAAAGGTTTAGTTTTGAGAAAACAAGTTTTAAATCAGTTTTACACTAACTTAATCGATTAAGTATGTGTCTAATCGATTAAGACATTTTGAGCTACAGTGCTTAATCGATTAAGCTGATATTTAATTGATTAAGACCTGCAGATCTGATTTTTAAAATACGATTTTCACTTCTCAAAATCAGTTTTCAAGTGCTATAACTTTTGGGTATTCTATATAAACCTATTCCTAACCTTTGTGATCATTAGACATCATTTTGATATTCATTTTACAAAGAATCAAGCCACTCTATTCTCTCTTACTTTCTCAAGATCAAAGTTTTTATTTTCACATTCTTTGATCAAGAATCTTTGAATCTCTTATGTTGAATTGTCATAACTATTGATTGAGAGTCATAGGTTGTTATTGTGTTTTCAATTGGGTTGTAATCTTTGCAAGAGGCAAGCCATATACAACAAACAAAGAAGACTTGGTGTGTCGACTATCATCAAGCAAAGTTCAAGAAATTGAAGTGAAGCCTTGGTTGTGAATCAAGCAAAAGTGAAGTCTTGTTGTGAGGTATCAACGAGCAAAGAGAAGACTTGTTGTGTGGATTATCAACAAGGGGTAGAGGTTAGATTAGAGAGAAGATCAATAGGATTACAAGGCAAGGGTGTGGAGTATCTCTTGTAGGCTAGCAAGAAGGGAGTCTTGTGAGGCATTTACTTGTAATTTGAGAACTCTAATTCCTCATAGTGAAGAATCTCTCTTGGTTGAAGAGGGGACTGGATGTAGCTTTCAAGCGGATGAAAGTGAACCAGGATAAATCACTATGTCGTATCTCTAAACTCTTAACTCTTTACATTCTTGTCATTCATTGTGTTCTTGATTGAAAACCTAGAGAAAGATTGATTTTCATAAGTGATTGAATTGAATCTTAATTGTGCAAATTAACTTGGGGAAAATCATTTTCATAACCTAGGTAATCAATAAGAATATAGGTGTTAATATTCTCCGCTGAATCTCTGATCTTAAGTGTTAATTGATTGATTTTCGTATGCGATTGAAAAGTGATTTTTCAGTTTCTGATAGATTTAATCGATTAAGTGTTTTTGTGCTTTTTGTCATAATCGATTAAATTGCAGGTTAATCGATTAGATTTCAGTTTAATCGATTAAATGCTGTAGAATTTGCAAAAATCATTTGTTTTGATTGTTTCGATTGGTTTCGTTCGAAAATCTTTCAAGGTTTCTTAAACACCTATTCAACCCCCCCTTCTAGGTGTTCTCCTAGGATTCCTTAGTTGTTTCAACCACCAATTGCGGTTTCCTCAATTGGTATCAGAGCTCGGTCGAAAGACACGAGCATAAGAGCTTTTTCGTAAAGATCCTTAAGTAACCGCAATGGGTTCCATGAATCCCTTTGGTGGTGAAGGTGCTTCGATAAGTCGTCCTCCACTCTTTAACGGTGAGGGTTATGCTTATTGGAAAGTAAGAATGAAAATCTTTATCCAAGCCATAGATAGTGAAATTTGGAAAGCAATAGAAAAAGGTCCTCATATCCCCTCTAGTTTAGTTGAAGGTGCACAACAATTGACCCCCGAGGATAAGTGGACGGATGATGATAGAAAGAAAGTTCAATATGATTTTAAAGAAAAGAATATCATTACCTCCGCTTTGTCCTATGACGAGTTCTTTAGAGTTTCACAATGTGTTAGTGCTAAAGAAATGTGGGACACTTTACAAGTGACTCATGAAGGAACTAGTGAGGTTAGGAGAGCTAGATTGAATGTTTTGATGCGTGAATATGAATTGTTTCAAATGCTTCCAAATGAATCTATTAATGATATGCAAAAACGTTTTACTCACATTATTAACCATTTACTTGTTCTTGGTAAGACTTTCTTACAAGGTGAACTTACTAACAAAGTGTTGAGATGTTTGGATAGAAATTGGCAACCAAAAGTAACAGCTATTGTTGAATCTAAGAATTTGGATGCTATGGATCTCGCAACACTTTTTGGAAAGCTAAAAGAACATGAAATGGAGCTTGGACGTTTGCATATGCATGAAGAGTCGGATAAGAACAAAGGAAGAAAAGGACTTGCTCTTAAAGTTAATAGATCATATCAAAAGAAAGAGAGTTCTGATGATGATGATAGTGAAGATTCCGATTCGGATATTGATGAAAAAGAAATGAAACTTTTACTAAGGAAGTTTGACAAATTTCTAAGGAGAAAAGGAAGGTTGAACAAAGACAAAGGTAAAGAGAAGGATTCCCCACACTACAAGACCAAGACTTCAAAAGAAGGTGTAGTTTTCCATGAATGTGGAAAGCCCGGTCATCTCAAGTATGCATGCTCTAAGTATCTCAAGAAAAAGGAGAAAGAAAAGAAAAATTCAAAATCTAAAAGGGCATATATAGTTTGGGATAGTGATGTAGAAGAGAAGAAAAGCACATCAAATAGTTCTTCGGATGATGAAGAAGTTGCTAATCTCAACTTGCTTGTTCAAGTAAATGAAGAGGAAAGTTCAAATGACGAATCAAGTGAACAAAGCGAGGATAGCAATGTAAGTCATACTAAATCCGAAATTTCTTCTAAATATGAAGTGTTATATAATGCTTATGAAGAAATGCATGAACAACTTGAAAAACTAGCTTTGAAAAACATTGAAAGAAAGAAGCTCATTTTGAAACATCAAAAAGAGATTTTAGAACTTCAAAAACAAGTTGATGAGCTTAATCTTGAAAATGAAACTCTTGATCTCATATATGCTAATTCTTCTTGTGATTGTGCTAGTAGATTGAATATTGTGGTTGATTGTGAGAATTGCAAGTTGCTTAAAGATGAAAATGCTATTTTGAAAAATAAGCTTGCAAGTTTCACAAATGGTGATATTAGATTGCGCACATTGTTAAATTTTCAAAAAGGAAATTCAAACAAGTTTGGTTTGGGTTATACTAATGCTAAGAGTAAATCTCATAGAAATGTTGTTGATTTTTCTAAAGTTGATTTTTCAAATGCACCAACATGTTTCTATTGTGGTACTCATGGACATACTTCAAATGTGTGTTATATTAAAGTGCATGGTATACCTAAAGGAAAGTTTGTTTGGGTGAAAAAGGGTGAGAGTCCCTACACTAAAAAAAATGGATCCAAAACCATTTGGATACCAAAAAGCAAAGCATGATTGTTTTGTAGGTAATATTGAAGATGCAAATGAAGGTCTATACACATTCTTCAAATCTCAAGAGAATGTTCTATAAAGTGGTAAAATTTGATATTGTTGAACATCTTCAATTGGTATCAAAAGAAGTCCTACATTTGGTATAATTGATATTGTTAGATTTTTGACAATTGGTATATTCTCTCAATTGGTATTACTTTTCTAAAAGTTCAATTAGTTCAATTGATATCATTGAGTGATTATTATATGATTATCATGCTATTGTGTTTTTGTTGATATTTCTTTACAATTGATATATTACTTTGTTAAGTGATATTATGATCTTATTAGTTCTCAATTGGTTTATATTTCATTGTCATATTTCTTGCCAATTGGTATCACATTTCAAAGTTTAGAACTTGTATTTTTCAATTGGTATCAATTATGTAGAGAAAGGTTTCCTTGAAAGGAAATAAGAGAAATAAAAAAAAATCATTTTTTTGTCTCTATTTTGGCTTAGAATTTTATATTTCAATTGGTATATATTACTTTTTGATAATGCCAAAGGGGGAGAAATGGGTTGTTTTGGAGAAATGGTTGTTTTTGGAGAAAGGTTGTTTTCGTTGTTTTTATGTAGGTTGAGCAAAGTTGTTGAAGATAGGGGGAGAATCAAGCTTCTATCAATTAGATTTCAAATGTCAAAAGCATTTAGCAAGGGGGAGCAAGTTTCTCACCAAGTGATCAAATGGTTCGAGCATCAACAACTTCAAAGAACTTCAAACAACTTCAAAACATGTTTGTCATTTTCAAAAAGGGGGAGATTGTTAATTCCATAGAGAAGGTTTTGATAATGACAAAAGGTTTTGAACAAGCTACAAAGGTATTGATGAAGTTCAAGGTCAACAAGCAACAACAAACATCAAGTGAAGAAGAGAGAACAAGCTCATGAAGACTTAGTTTGAGTGTGATTGTAATATCTTTTATCTTTTGCCTCTCAAGCTTCTTAGGTCTTTTATTTTATGAGTTTGGTTAGAGTATATAGAGGGTAGTGAATCTCTATCATAGTCATGATTAAATCATAATTTGAGTTTTCACCTAAAATCAATAGGTGGCTTAAAGGTTTTAAAGAAAAGGTTTAGTTTTGAGAAAACAAGTTTTAAATCAGTTTTACACTAACTTAATCGATTAAGTATGTGTCTAATCGATTAAGACATTTTGAGCTACAGTGCTTAATCGATTAAGCTGATATTTAATCGATTAAGACCTGCAGATCTGATTTTTAAAATACGATTTTCACTTCTCAAAATCAGTTTTCAAGTGCTATAACTTTTGGGTATTCTATATAAACCTATTCCTAACCTTTGTGATCATTAGACATCATTTTGATATTCATTTTACAAAGAATCAAGCCACTCTATTCTCTCTTACTTTCTCAAGATCAAAGTTTTTATTTTCACATTCTTTGATCAAGAATCTTTGAATCTCTTATGTTGAATTGTCATAACTATTGATTGAGATTCATAGGATTGTTATTGTGTTTTCAATTGGGTTGTAATCTTTGCAAGAGGCAAGCCATCTACAACAAACAAAGAAGACTTGGTGTGTCGACTATCATCAAGCAAAGTTCAAGAAATTGAAGTGAAGCCTTGGTTGTGAATCAAGCAAAAGTAAAGTCTTGTTGTGAGGTATCAACGAGCAAAGAGAAGACTTGTTGTGTGGATTATCAACAAGGGGTAGAGGTTAGATTAGAGAGAAGATCAATAGGATTACAAGGCAAGGGTGTGGAGTATCTCTTGTAGGCTAGCAAGAAGGGAGTCTTGTGAGGCATTTACTTGTAATTTGAGAACTCTAATTCCTCATAGTGAAGAATCTCTCTTGGTTGAAGAGGGGACTGGATGTAGCTTTCAAGCGGATGAAAGTGAACCAGGATAAATCACTATGTCGTATCTCTAAACTCTTAACTCTTTACATTCTTGTCATTCATTGTGTTCTTGATTGAAAACCTAGAGAAAGATTGATTTTCATAAGTGATTGAATTGAATCTTAATTGTGCAAATTAACTTGGGGAAAATCATTTTCATAACCTAGGTAATCAATAAGAATATAGGTGTTAATATTCTCCGCTGAATCTCTGATCTTAAGTGTTAATTGATTGATTTTCGTATGCGATTGAAAAGTGATTTTTCAGTTTCTGATAGATTTAATCGATTAAGTGTTTTTGTGCTTTCTGTCATAATCGATTAAATTGCAGGTTAATCCATTAGATTTCAGTTTAATCGATTAAATGCTGTAGAATTTGCAAAAATCATTTGTTTTGATTGTTTCGATTGGTTTCATTTGAAAATCTTTCAAGGTTTCTTAAACACCTATTCAACCCCTCCTTCTAGGTGTTCTCCTAGGATTCCTTAGTTGTTTCAAACACCAATTGCGGTTTCCTCAAGGTTCTCATGAATTTCTAGGTCATCGGGTTGGATTCTAAGGACAATGGTGGGGTCATGGACATACCTTTTCAGCTGAGACATGTGAAACACATTATGAAGATTAGCTAGTGACGGGGGCAGGGCTAATTGATAGGCTACTGGGCCGACTCTTTTGAGAATTTGATAGGGACTAATAAACTTAGGTGATAGTTTCTGGGTTTTCAAGGTTCGACTAACACCTTTGGTTGGTACTATTCTAATGAACACATGGTCACCTTCAGCAAATTCTAAGGGTTTCCTCGTCCTATCAGCATAGCTTTTCTGCCTACTCTGAGCCGTCTTCATCTTCTCTTGTATCATCTTGATCTGTTCTGTGTTCTCTTGCACAAAGTCTGGTCCAACCAGAGAATTCTCCCCCACTTGAAACCAGCATAACGGTGTCTGACACTTCCTTCCATATAAAGCTTCAAATGGTGCCATTCCGATGCTCGTGTGGTAACTATTGTTGTAAGTAAATTCCACGAGCGGAAACATTTGATCCCAATTCCCTTGGTCTTCCAATGTACAAGCTCTTAAGATGTCTTCCAGTGACTGAATAGTCCTTTCCGTTTGGCCATCAGTCTGCGGATGGTATGCAAAACTCAGCTTCAGTCTTGACCCCAAGGCTCTATGTAGATCTTGCCAAAACTTTGATGTAAACCTCGGATCGCGATCTGACACGATACTTGATGGTACCCCATGCAGACGAACAACTTCCTTGATGTACATCTGAGTGAGCTTTTCCAAAGAGTAGCGCATATTAACGGGAATAAAATGCGCCGACTTGGTCAAAGGATCTACGATCACCCAGATTGCATCATGACCAGTAGCTGTCCTTGGCAATCCTGACACGAAATCCATCGAGATACTATCCCATTTCCACAATGGAATTTCCAAGGGAAGTAATTCTCCTCCTGGCCTTTGATGTTCCACCTTAGCCTTTTGACATACCAAACAACATGCCACATACTCAGCCACGTCCTTCTTTAATCCAGGCCACCAAAACATCTTCTTCAAATCCTGATACATTTTGGTAGCTCCTATAACATCCTCAATTTTTACACTTTAGAAAGTATTGCTTTTTATAGTATTTAATCTTAAAATACTTGGGGTTTTATAAAAATTTGACGGAGTTTACTCTAAAATATGAACTTTCCCCCAAGTTGATTTTTCACCTGTCAGTCCAGAACAGTTCATTAACTTAACAAAATTATAAATTTAATTGCAAGAGGTTGTGACCTATTTGAAATAATGAAGAAAGGATATTTATATATATCCTTCACAACCTTTGATACATTTAATAAAAGAGAAGTTCTTACAAAGTCCTTGTACAAATAAAACATTCTTAACTTACAATAACATTAACACTTATAACCAGTTTAATTAATAAAACATTTTACAGTTATATCCTAGAATGGTTGCAGTAGCATAAAGTGACCAAGGAGGTCAATATACCGATATACTCTCCTTAAGTGAGAGTATACCTTCTCGGTTCGTGAGCCACGAATGTCTTTCTCCGATGGTACCTAAAATGGTCAACTTAAGGGGTGAGTAATTTGAGAAATAATCAAGGAAGACACTCAACAACAGTAATAAGGCATAACTAGACATACCCACACACACATATAGACATACTCACATTATTCCAATTAACTATATATATATATTCCTATACCTTAGCCTTTAACTATTTTATCACACTAAGCCAATACATTTTTCCGGTACAATACCAATGCATAACAATGTTTATATGCTCAATCATATGAGTATGAATGCACTTTATCCCACTATTATGGTTTAACTCCGGAATCCAATGTACACTTTCCATTTAACTTTAACCACAATACACTTTAACACTTTTATTGGATTCAGGGAATTAAACCAATTATATATCCATGAATGCACTTCTCCATTACTAATGACAATAACACTTTGAACACTTTTTACAATAACACAACCTCCTCACAAACCCACCCTCCACTCTGGGGAAAAACCGACCAGGAGTAAGCATTTCTCAACCTATAATTGGGTGCTTCACCTCCACTTAGGAAGGTCCCTCGCTCACCCGCTTGCACAACACTTCACCTCCACTTAGGAAGGTCCCTCATGCGATTCGGATTGATTTGCCCGAATCGGGCTTTAGCAGAAATCACCCTCACTGGCCAAAACGAGCCAAAGTGATGGAATTACCTCGGTTTGCGTGGAACCAACCCCCAACACGGGAAGCGATCCCGTTTCCTTTGCAGGATCAAAGTTCCCCAAGATAATCCCATAATTCACTCTTGCCCTCATCAATCGTAAACGACGTGTGTTTTTCCCCGTACACCTAAGGTCCACCTTACTTCATGATGCACGTGTTTCTACTTCATTTTATGTGGTGTTCCTTAGTTAAACCTTTAATAATTTATATCCAATTGGTTGGGTCTCTAGCTTAGGATTTTCGGCCATACTATGTACATATATATACAATGACAATCACACTTAACAACAACAATAATCATAACCACGCCATTCATTCATTTAGTCACATAGCAATTATAACAATTCTTTCTAACCAAAATCCTAAGTCCATAATGTACTTACGCTCATAATTCATTCGCAAAACACACCAATTATACCACAACAATAATCATAATTAATATCATTCACTTTATCATCTAATTCAACAACAACCTAATAATCAATTACTAAACACCCTAAGTTCATTATACACACTCTTATTTTCAAACATACAATATCATCATACAAATCAAGCATACACATATACAATATATCTACTTATGCATTTATGACTATCACTAAGTCCCTCCCCTAATTAGAACCAAAGTACTCCCCCTTACCTCTTGAAGAGAAGAGGAGACAATAGGGTTGAGTTGGTGCTCCACCACCAAGCTCCAAGCTAGCTTCTAATCTCCCATTCCATGCTCCTTAACCCTTTCCTAAGCTCCCTTGAAGATTGCCTCACCCAAAGAGAAGGATTGGAGAAGTTAGGGTTTGAGTTGGATTTGGGGTTTTGAGAATTAGAGAAGAAATTGAAGGTTTGAGAGAGGGAAATTCGTAGGGAATCAATAGGGAGATGATGGGGGATGATGATTTGTGGTTATTTTGCATTAATTTTGTGATTAGCAAAACCCTAGGGAAGAAAGAGGGGAAAATCGCGTGGAGAGGAGAGAGAGAAAAATCAGAAAATGATTAGTTCCAACGTGATTTTTAGCTGATATAACAGGGGTTACTCGAGTAACCCGACCCCTTACTCGATTAACATGGCCATTAATCGATTAGGTCCGAATGAGCATTAAAATTTACTCGATTAATCTGTACTCTACTCGATTAAGGCCGAATGATGCAATAAACTTAATCGATTAACCTATGCCCTACTCGGCTAATCTGTTCAGTCCACTTATTCCTTAGAACTTCGAATCGCTCTAACTTCTTCGCTAACCGTCGGATCTTCCTCAAAATTTGAGGCAAGCATCCTAAGACAATTGTCTCCACATCCAACGGAGGAATTTGGATTTGGAGCTATGGATATTTAATTCCTAATTTCCTAAGACCCTATGCTCATTAACTTATAATTATACTTCTAAAACTCCCTTCTAAGCTAATCTTACTTCATTAAACCTCCACTTGCGATTCCCTACATTCTAAACACATTCTAAACATACTCACAGATTTGGAAATAACACTACTCTTATCAAAATCCTATTAATCAAGGCACCTAATAATTGGGGAAAAATCGGGGATGTTACAGGAGCATTAATAGGGGTTTCTACTTTCAGGGTATAAGATAATTCAGACATAGGTAGACTCAAACGATCTACGCATTCATATGAAACAAATGAATGCGTTGCACCGGAATCAAACAACACATTGCAAAGCTGACCGTTTAGCAAGTAATTACCTTGCACCAGATCAGAAGATCGACGTGCCCCCACACCACTGAGTGTGAAAACCCTTCCTTGAGCCATAGACCTATCAGCAGTTCCTTCTTGAATTAGCTTTAGCCGACTCCTTGCAGTCCTTTGCAAAATGTCCTGGTTTCCCACAGTTGAAGCAATTACTTGATCCCAAACAGAAACGCCCAAAATGATGGCGCCTACACTTGTCACAAAATGGATCCTCGCCCCGAAAGTTCCTTCCATCATTACTACCAGCCTTTCCTTTGCCTTTCCCCTGACGATCATAAGGACCTTTGCCTCGGTTGTTGAAACCCTTGCGCCTCTGAGGTCCATAATTCCGGCTATCTTTCCTCTCTGTCGCCTGCAACCCTTCAGCTTTCTTGTCGTCCTCATACATCCTACACATATCCACGAGTGCAGGAAAACTTTGGATTCGTTGGTAGCTGAAAATTGACTTTAGCTTGGGCCTTAAGCCTCCCTCGAACTTGATGCACTTACTCCTTTCGTCAGGATTGTTCTGGTAGTATGGAGAGTACTTCATCAACTCCTCAAACTTAGCCGCGTACTCACCCACACTCATTTCTCCTTGCTTAAGTTGTAAGAACTCCACCTCCTTCTTTCTTCTCAAATCCTCAGGGAAGTATTTATTGAGAAACTTCTCCATAAACACACCCTAACTCACCTCTCTTCCTTCATAGTGTAGGAGCTGAACCGTGTGATTCCACCAGTTCTCAGCTTCATCTTCTAGCATGTAGGTTGCATATGCAACTTTCTGAGCTTCCGTGCAATCCAAGGTTCTTAGAATCTTGTCCATGGTGTGAATCCACTTATTGGCCTCTTCAGGTTTAAATCCTCCTTCAAACTTAGGCGGGTTACAACTCCTAAAATCAGCCAGACTTTTCGCCTCGGTGTTACCCACATTGCACTGATGAGGTGGATTAACCGGTTGAGGTGGTTGCTGAGATTGTTGTTGCATGGACTCCAGCACCGCGGTTATCCTTTCTAACATCGCATTGGTGTGATTTTGGTTCCTAGTTGCCATAATAGACCTACGCTATGGGCTTATGGTCACATATGTTGAACTAAAGAAACATCCATCACACCACCTATACTAAGGCGATAATCACAACTTCAAACAAAACATTCAATTGTATCTAATGCTCAAAAGAAGCAAGATACTAGCATCCAAAATAGTAAATATGCCCTGTGGATACCTGCTTGATGTTGATGGCTACCCTTCTGGAACTACTTCCACTACTACAGGATCTGACTTTTGCTCTGATACCACTCAGTGTGACACCCATTTCCCAACCCAAGTAAGTATTACAATAGTTAAGTATTACTTGGTAAAATATATGGACTTGTAAGTATTCCTTGAAAATGTAGAAATAAAATTTTCATTTCTTAGGCGGGTGCTCAAACCAAAACAGGGAATTCTTGGAGAATATAATTTATGTCGTTCTAAACTTTTATTTGGATTCGGCATTTACTAAGATAGAAAACCTTTTCATAATCCAGACAGCATCGGTGCTTTTGAAAAACGTATTAACATAGTGAAATTAAGCGATGCGTATCTTATTCTTTTCTTTCGTGGAACTGATACTATTTAAATTACATAACCGAATCCGATAATTAATCTTTATCAGAGTGAGCGGAAAAGGTAGGACTATGTAAAGTGGTAATATGAACATAAGTGATATATATATATATATATATATATATATATATAAGTCATGGAATGCATAGTCCCAGTAGTCATAACTCCAAGATCCATAATACAAGTCCATCAAAATATCTATATAACCAGAAGACCATAACCCTAGAGTTCCCAAAAGTATATTTACATATATACATCTAAAAAATATAGACTCTAGAGGTGGTCTCATAGATCTGGCAACAGCAGTAGTAGTAGTGATAGTAGTAGCAGTCTCCATGTAGTAACAAAAAACATCATCATCAACAGCAGTAGCAGCAGTGTCTCCTCCACAGCATCCCTACATCGGATCCCCTGATCCTCATCATGTACCATATGCACATACCTAGGGATCATCATCCCTGCACTGACTCCCGGTAGAATGAACGACAGGCTCGCCTCCGCTCTCGTCCTCCACGAGATCCTCCTCGATCTCATCCGAAGGAGAGTGTACCCTACTACTGGGTACAGGGTCAGGAGATGGTGTGACCCTAACTGGGCTCCTCGGATTAGAAGGGGGAGTCTCCTCGCGGACGACTCTAGAAGAAAATGGGTGTAAGCGGGTAGGTCGAAAGCAAAAACTGTGATAAGAGCGAGCTGGTCGGGTGGGAGGTGGTCCATGATATGTGTGAAAAGGTGGTACGTGCATAGTGTATATGATGGGAATCCTAAACCTACGAGGACGAAATCGAATCAGCGGGTTCGGGTGGTAGAAGGTGACCTCTACCTCCCCCTCGAATACCGCACGATGGTCCTCGTAGATCCATATGCCACTAGGAAGTGGCCGGATCTCGATGCAAGCGATGTAACGCGACATCACCTACAAGGGCATAGGGGTAAGCAATTCTATACACATAATCAATAGAGTATAAATATGCGAACAAGATAAATGTAAAATTATGCAACAATAAACAACAAGCACATTTAGCATTTAACAGTTAATGAATGCAAGTAGGATGCTCATACTGGTTCCATTTATCAATATTGTTTTAGATGAGTGGCATGATGTATGATCCTAGCTCTCAAGCCTATCTCCATCATTCTATGACACTCTCTGACGTCCATCCTTTACTCCGTCCAGCACTCACCAGTGCGTTGTACTCCTAGGTGTACAACATTCGTACATTCGCCAAGAATGTACACGACAAGCTTGGAATCCATGCCACCCGAGCAATGTTATAACGTGCCACCCGAGCAACGTACGGTCATCCAAACGGCCCGTCATCCAAACGGTATAACCATATCAGCATCTCACTATGCCGACCACGTCGTCAACGTGTCATCAAGCAAGCCGTCAATTGGCATCCCAGAGGCCCTCCTCATGTTACCAGAACATGACAAACGATCTATCATCCAAACTCCAAAATGAATGCTTTATTTTTAAGCTTAAAGGAAATTGGTTAATATATAACGTGCTACCCGAGGAACGTCTCGACATCCAAACGGTATACTTATATTAATCAATTTCTTTTAAGTCCAGATCCCTTGGATTATTGTTATTCAATTATTAATTAAATGATTCAGAATAAAAAATGGTGTTTTTAAGATTCTGGGTAAACTACTCGAGTGTTCTTCAGAAGACTCGAGTGTTCTTCAACTATTTCCAGATTACTCGAGTGTTCCTCAGAATACTCGAGTGTTCATGTCTTTTTGGGGATTTGGGTTTCAGATTCATCAAAATACTCGAGTAGTTCATGAGTACTCGAGTGTTCTTCATCAATTCCAGAACACTCGAATGACCCCTACATTAATCGAGTGGTTTACCTTAACATGTCCCCATGCATCACTCGATACTCGAGTTCTGGGCCTGGTACTCGAGTATTCTTGCACAAAATACACTATTTTATAAAAAAATATACTCGAGTAAACAGCCAAGTACTCGAGTCTTTTCTTGCAGAACAGACTGGAATTTAGTTTTAACATATCGTTTTCAATTCTAACCATTTTTAGTCCAATCCAATGATCACCAGAGTTCATATACCATATATTAAACGTGTTACAACACTTAGTACCTATCAAATTACAGATTTGACAGAGAATCACAAGATCATGCATAAAACATACAATTTCACAACTTAACATCTCAATTTGAAAAATACTCAACAAACTTGTGTAATAATGCTCATTACAGCTTACATGCATCATGTAAAACTTGCTCAAAACATCCATAGAGCATGAATTGGTCTCCAAACCAAAGTTCCTATTCAATCTAAGCCCTTAGAGCCTATTGGTGGCTCTCTAATGAAAATCATGGAATTTAAACTCTATTTAGTGTATAAAACAACTTCCCCTTACCTCTCAGACGTGACTCAACAATAGAATTTGAAAGAAGAAGCTCCACAGCACCAAAACCTCTTCAAGCATCACATGCAGGACAGTTTTGAGTGGAGGTCCAAAGTTGAATTGGTTGACACATAAAACAGCAATAAGAATTGGGGAAATTAGTTTCTCTAGACTCTATGCAACCCATACTAACTAGAGAAATCGAGTTGAGACTCAAAAGACTCGTGAGCTTACCAAAAATCGAATTCGAAGTGAGCTCCAAGAACAAGTTTGATAGCAACCCGCTTCACTTCCAAGCTTTGATTCTTCCACCACACTCACTCTCAACTCACGAATTTGGTATCTATAAAAAGCTCGTGATGTGAGCTTTGTATTGGTGTATGGTTTGTGGTTTGAATCAGAACACAAAGGGAGAATCGAAGGAAACAAGTTCAGAACCCTAACTCAAGCAACACACTCGAATTTTGCCAAAATGGTTGATTTCCAGCAACCATTGAGCTTAAATACTTGAACCCAACGATCATGCATTGCGACACGAAAGCTGGGACGTGTTGAGGAAGACGATTTCGTGTCAACACACGAGAATCGTTGGTGGTGACTCACCAAACGCACTAACTCGTGCAACTCTGACCAGAATACTCGAGTTTTCAAGAAAATACTCGAGTATTTTGCCTAATTTTGAAAAATAATAATTTTATTTACTTTCTCTCCAAAACCTTTTCTATAATTACTTCTAGGTCCCAACCCAGGGACTAATATGCAAAATGCTTATTTTATGCATAATTATATTTATTAAATAAATTCATACACATTTCCTAACTTCATAAACATAGATTTTAATCAAGGATTAAAATAGAAATAATTAATTATAATTAATCTTATAATTAATATTTCCTTAATCGGGGATTAAAATTTTGGGGTGTTACACTACTCCCCCACTTACAAGGAATTTCGTCCCCGAAATTCAACTCATACAAACAATTCAGGATAGTCCTGACGCATCTTATCCTCTAATTCCCAAGATGCTTCTATCACATCGCCACAAATCCAGACAACCTTGACCAAACAAATATCCTTCCCCCTAAACTCCTTGACTCTTCGATCTTCAATGCGAATAGGCATGGCTTCAAAGGTTAGGTTCTCATGAATTTCTAGGTCATCAGGTTGGATTCTAAGGACAATGGTGGGGTCATGGACATACCTTTTCAGCCGAGACACGTGAAACACATTATGAAGATTAGCTAGTGACGGGGGCAGGGCTAATTGATAGGCTACTGGGCCGACTCTTTTAAGAATTTGATAGGGACCAATAAACTTAGGTGATAGTTTCTGGGTTTTCAAGGCTCGACTAACACCTTTGGTTGGTACTATTCTAATGAACACATGGTCACCTTCAGCAAATTCTAAGGGTTTCCTCCTCCTATCAGCATAGCTTTTCTGCCTACTCTGAGCCGTCTTCATCTTCTCTTGTATCATCTTGATCTGTTCTGTGGTCTCTTGCACAAAGTCTGGTCCAACCAGAGAATTCTCCCCCACTTGAAACCAACATAACGGTGTCTGACACTTCCTTCCATATAAAGCTTCAAATGGTGTCATTCCGATGCTCGTGTGGTAACTATTGTTGTAAGTAAATTCCACGAGCGTCAACATTTGCTCCCAATTCCCTTGGTCTTCCAATGTACAAGCTCTTAAGATGTCTTCCAGTGACTGAATAGTCCTTTCTGTTTGGCCATCAGTCTGCTGATGGTATGCAGAACTCAGCTTCAGTCTTGACCCTAAGGCTCTATGTAGATCTTGCCAAAACTTTGATGTAAACCTCCGATCGCGATCTGACACGATACTTGATGGTACCCCATGCAGACGAACAACTTCCTTGATGTACATCTGAGTGAGATTTTCCAAAGAGTAGCGCATATTAATGGGAATAAAATGCGCCAACTTGGTCAAACGATCTACGATCACCCAGATTGCATCATGACCAGTAGCTGTCCTTGGCAATCTTGAAACGAAATCCATCGAGATACTATCCCATTTCCACAATGGAATTTCCAAGGGAAGTAATTCTCCTCCTGGCCTTTGATGTTCCACCTTAGCCTTTTGACATACCAAACAACATGCCACATACTCAGCCACATCCTTCTTTAATCCAGGCCACCAAAACATCTTCAAATCCTGATACATTTTGGTAGCTCCTGGATGCATACTCATCTTGCTCTTATGCGCTTCATCCAGAATCATCCTCCTAACTTCTAAATTGCCAGGCACACAAATCCTTGCTTTAAAACGAAGGATTCCATCTTTTCCTTTGTGAAACTCTGACTCCTTGCCTTCCTCCATAAGTTTCTTCTTTTCCTTAAGCCATTCATCTTCATGTTGCAATTCCCGAATTCTTTGCAAGAATTCATTGGCAATCTGCAGCATCCCCATCTTGATACTTGTTGGCTCCACTTGCATTGCCAAGCTCAGATCTCGAAATTCTTCTATCAATTCAGCTTCTCTGACCATCATTGCACTGATATGCATTGCTTTCCGACTCAACGCATCAGCCACCACGTTTGCCTTCCCAGGATGGTAATGAAGTTCGAACTCATAATCCTTCAAGAACTCCATCCATCGGCGTTGCCTCATATTCAACTCCTTCTGGTCAAAGAGATACTTTAAACTCTTATGGTCACTAAATACCCGAAATGTAGTGCCATAGAGATAGTGCCTCCAGATCTTTAGAGCAAAAACGACCGCTGCCAGCTCTAGATCATGAGTTGGTTAGTTCATTTCATGAACTCTTAGCTGTCTCGAGGCGTAAGCAACGACCTTCCCATCTTGCATCAAGACACTCCCAAGACCTTGTTTCGATGCGTCACAATACACCTCAAAACTCTTCTGTGTATCAGGCAGAATCAACACAGGGGATGATGTCAATCTTTCCTTCAACTCTCGGAAACTCCTTTCGCACTTCTCGTTTCATATAAATGGTTGATCTTTCTGAGTTAACTTTGTCAAGGATAGTGCAATCTTCGAAAAACCTTCTATAAATCTTCTATAATATCCAGCCAGACCAAGAAAGCTCCTCACCTGCGTAACCAACTTTGGTTGCTCCCATTGCAAAACCGAGCTTACTTTCGCCGGATCAACTGCTATTCCTTTGTTTGAAATTACATGCCCCAAGAATTTAACTTCCTCCAGCCAGAACTCACACTTTGTAAGTTTGGCATACAACTGCTTCTCCTTTAGGATACTCAACACTATCCTCAAGTGTTCAGCATGCTCCTCCGGGTTCTTGGAATAAATAAGGATATCGTCAATGAACACAACCACGAATGAATCTAAATAGGGTCTAAAGATTCGATTCATGTAGTCCATGAAAATAGCCGGTGCATTCGTCAATCCGAACGACATCACAACATATTCATAGTGTCCGTATCGGGATCGAAATGCAGTTTTAGAGATATCCTCTTCCCTAATTCTGATCTGATGGTATCCTGATCTCAGATCAATCTTGGAAAATACTGAAGCCCCACGGACTTGATCCATAAGGTCATCGATCCTTGGCAATGAATACTTGTTCTTGATGGTGACCTTATTCAACTGTCGGTAGTTGATACACATCCTCATACTACCATCTTTCTTCTTGATGAACAAAACCGGAGCACCCCAAGGTGACACACTTGGTCGGATCATCTGCTTCTGCAACAGCTCCTCAATCTGCTTCTTCATTTCAGGCATTTCCTGTGGTGCCATTCTATATGGAGCAATAGAAATGGGACCAGCTCCCGGAACTAAGTCGATGCCAAATTCAATCTCTCTTCTTGGTGGCAGACCAGGTATCTCATCAGCGAATACCTCCGGAAAGTCTCTGACAACAGGAATCTCTTCCATCCTTGGACCATTCTCCTCTACTTCAGTGTTGAACAGGCACATGTAGCCAGAGGGTGTTGGGTTTCTATAGGTCACTATTTTCTTATCACAATCGATGATCACTTGGTTTCGACTTAACCAGTCCATCCCCAAGATCACATCCAATTGTGCTAAGGGTAAACAGATCAAATCTACCTTAGAGGTTTGTCCTAACACTTCTATACAACAGTTAAGACATGCTCTAGAAACAATTACAGGAGCATTAGTAGGGGTTTCTACTTTCAGGGTATAAGATAATTCAGACATAGGTAGACTCAAAAGATCTACGCATTCGTATGAAACAAATGAATGCGTTGCACCAGAATCAAACAACACATTGCAAAGCTGACCGTTTAGCAAGTAATTACCTTGCACCAGATCAAAAGATCGACTTGCCTCTGTTGGTTTTGGCCTCAAAATCTCGAGAGGGGGGGGGGGGGGTGAATCGAGTTTTATTATGTATTGAAAAATTCGTACCAAATTAAAAAATTGATTTGAGATGGAGAGATTAAACGTTCGAAACGGATCGCGAAAACGATAGAGATATAATAAAAGAGTAGCGCGGAAACGTAAAAATTAAATATGCGGAAAGTAAAAGAGATAGGGATAGAAAAGCTTGCACCGGAGAATTTTATACTGGTTCAGCCTTCCCGTCGAAAGGCCTAGTCCAGTCCCCAAGCGACCCGCCTGAGAGTTCTTATACCAAGCAATAGAGCCGCACCGTATTACAACCAAGAGCACCCCGCACACTACTAGGAACCTCCGTTCGCTAGGGGCCTCAATCACACAGCAGGGTTCCTCGCCCTACGACGTATCACACGTCCACTAAGGGATTCTCTCCCTAACCACTAAGGTTTCAATACAAGAATGTTATAGTGATTACAATAGCTTTTTGTGTTCTCAAAACACTGATACAACAATATGCTCTTATGATAATGAAGTAGAAGTTTTTCTTAGAAGTTTACGCAACCAATAGAAGTTTTGTTCTTCAAAAGATTAGAACAATGAAAAGCAGAAGACTTGAGAAGAAGAAGAAACGTGAAAAAATGTCTGAACGTAAAACTTGTTTTCAATGTTGGAGTGTTTCTAATTTAAAGGAAAACTATCAAAATAAAATGATTTCTAATTAATAAAACAAAATCAAAATAGAATAAAATAAGATTTGAAATAAGTTTTAAAATCAAAATAAAATCAAAACGATTTTCGAAATAAAATAAAGATTTGATTCTTAAAACCAAAAAGGAAATAATTCAAATTTAAAATCATTTTCGAATTTTGTAAAATATATCAGAATCTTTTATATAAAAACAAATTAGGAAATAATAAAAATGATTCTGACACGTTTTTCAATAAAACATGAAGTAATCGATTACTTTCTGAAGGTAATCGATTATTCCTTCAAAAATAGAAGTTCTTAAATACATTTGAAAAACATGTAATCGATTAGGCTAAAAATAGTTAATCGATTACATCACTCCTGTTCATTGTATGATGCAACTTATGATAATCGATTACACTGAAGAGTTAATCGATTATTAAGCCTCTGGTTTGCATATGATGCAACATCATGTAATCGATTTCTACAAATCTTGTAATCGATTACAAAGCCTCTGAAAAATATATGATGCAACAATTATAATCGATTACTTGACTAATGTAATCGATTACTTTCATAAGAAAGTAACTGATTAACAAAATTCAGTTAATCGATTACAGGTTCTCTGATTTTTCTATGATGCAACAAAGTTAATCGATTACTTTATGAGATAATCGATTACTCTCTTTTGCAATCATATAAATATGCAGAGTTTTGTAACATCAACTATTTTTACTCCGATGAAATGCAGAAAACATTTTATATGCAGAAAAATACGTTTTTCTTCTCTTCTAAAATAAAACATTTTATTGGCTTTGTAACTTTTAAGTAAACGAAAACTTCATTACCTTACATTTGATCTAAGGAGAAGGTTTCTATTCTAAAGCTTGCTTGAGTCTTCAATCTTGAGACTTGCACTTGTGAGCTTGAACTTGAGTTGGCTTGTTATCATCAAAACATATATTTGCATTAAACTTGAAGTCCATAGAGAGTTTGAAGCATGCCTTCCAACCAGCTTGACTTCCAACACTCCCCCTTTTTGATGATGACAAACAACCATTATGATATGCTCTTTATTATCTGCATCACAAGCGTTACACAAGCAAAAATATATATATAATAATAAAACCTTCCTTAGAATCACTAATTATAGGAAATATAATGGATCAATTCTTCTCCCCCTGTATGAATGCTTAAATAACATATATCATTTGTGAAAATAGCATCCTACAGAGTTTCTCCCCCTGAATTTATTAGACACGAATATCAGAATCTCTCTCCCCCTTTTGTAATCATCAAAAAGAAGTGCAATCTCCCCCTGAAACACTAAGAAGATGCATCAATAATAACATGAGAGATAAATATACTCACATACTCAAAAGAGGTGAGAGGCAGAAGTTAAACCAATTTCTCTACGAATAAAAAAGAAATTTTCTTTTGGAAGCGGTTTCGTAAAGATATCAGCCAACTGCCGCGAAGTATCAACATACTCTATAATGCAATCACCCTTTTGAATATGATCACGAATAAAATGGTGACGAATCTCTATATGCTTCGTGCGAGAATGTTGCACTGGGTTTTTGGTTATACTAATAGCACTGGTATTATCACATTTAATGGGAATGTGATATAGACTTACACCAAAGTCTACGAGTTGTTGTTTCAACCACAAAATCTGTGCGCAACAACTACCTGCGGCGACATATTCAGCCTCAGCTGTAGATAGGGCCACACTAGACTGTTTCTTGCTAGCCCATGATACTAAAGAATTTCCAAGAAGATGACAAGTGCCGCTAGTGCTTTTTCTATCTACTTTGCAACCAGCAAAGTCAGAATCAGAATACCCAACAAGATTACAAGAAGAACCTTTGGGGTACCACAAACCCATATCAGTTGTGCCAGACAGATATTTCATTATACGCTTGGCAGCAACCATGTGCGTTTCTTTTGGATTCGACTGGAACCGAGCACACAGACACACACTAAACATGATATCTGGCCTACTTGCCGTTAAATAGAGAAGGGATCCGATAATACCTCGATACTTTGTGATTTCTACGGATTTACCTCCTTCGTCTTTGTCCAAGTAACATGATGTGCTTATCGGTGTTGCTACTGCCTTGGCCTTATCCATGCCAAATCTTTTCAGTAATTCTTTGCAGTATTTTGTTTGACTAATAAAGATTCCGTCCTTTGCTTGCTTTATTTGTAATCCGAGGAAAAAGTTCAGCTCGCCCATCATAGACATTTCGAACTCTTCCTGCATCATACTAGAAAACTCCTTGCAAAGGATTTCATTAGTAGCACCGAAAATAATATCATCTACATAAATTTTAACTAAAAGAATGTCCTTTCCTTTCTTTTTGATAAAAAGTGTGTTATCAACCTTCCCTCTTTCAAAGTTATTTTCCAATAAAAATTTGCTAAGACGGTCGTACCACGCTCTAGGAGCTTGTTTTAAACCGTACAAAGCCTTTTTCAATTTATAAACATAATCAGGGTGTTCACAACTTTCAAAGCCAGGAGGTTGACAGACATAAACTTCTTCATTTATAAAACCATTAAGAAAGGCACTCTTTACGTCCATTTGATATAATTTAAAATCTAGAATGCATGCAAATGCTAATAGCAGTCTAATGGCTTCCAACCGAGCAACAGGGGCAAATGTTTCCTCATAATCTATCCCCTCTTCCTGGTTGTAACCTTGTGCAACTAGCCTAGATTTGTTTCGAACAATTAAACCAGCCTCATCAAGTTTATTTTTATAAATCCACTTAGTTCCAATAATCGTATGAGACTCAGGCCTAGGAACAAGTTCCCACACCCGATTTCTTTCGAACTGGTTTAATTCCTCTTGCATTGCCAAAAGCCAATGCTCATCAAGCATAGCCTCAGAATAATTCTTTGGTTCTACTTGAGAAACAAATGCAAAGAAGTTACACAGATTGCTAATAGAGTTGCGAGTACTTACACCTTTTGAAATGTCTCCAATGATCTGATCAATAGGATGGTGCTTTGATGTTCTCCATTCCTTAGGCAAATCAGCGTTGAGTTCCAAAGATTGTTCTTGATTTTTCTCCTCAACAGGTTCGACTGATTTTTCATTGCTTTCGGAATGCTCCTTGTTAGTTCCATGATGAACATGATGAATGTTTTGATAATGACAAAGTGTTTTTGAACAAGCTACAAGTGTTGATCAAGTTTCAAGCTCAACAAGCAACAACAAACATCAAATGAAGAAGAGAGAAAGCAAGCTCATGAAGACCTAAGTTTGAGTGTATTTGTATTTCTTTTATCTTTTGCCTCTCAAGCTTCATAGGTTTTTTTATTTGGGTAGATTATTATAGAGGGTAGTGAATCTCATTCATAAGTTATGATTTAATCATAATTTGAGTTTTCACTTAACCTAGAATCAATAGGTGGCTTAAAGGTTTTAAAGGAAAGGTTGGATTTTGAGAAAACAAGTTCTGAACATGTGCAGTACCAACTTAATTGATTAAGTGACCAACTTAATCGAGTACTACTCGAGTAGTCTGCAATTTAATCGATTAAGTACTGCTGAACTGATTTTTAAAATACGTTTCTCACTTCTCAAAATCAGTTTTCAAGTGCTACAACTTTTGGGTATTCTATATAAACCTTTTCCTATTATTTGTGATAAATGAGAATGATTTCATACAAGTTTTACAAAGAATCAAGCCACTCTATTCTCTCTCATTTTCTAAAGATCAAAGTTCTCATATTTTCATATTCTTTGATCAAGAACCTTTGAATCTCTTATGGTGAATTGTCATAACTCTTGATTGAGATTCATAGGATTGTTTTGTGTTTTCTATTGTGTTGTAATCTTTGCAAGAAGGCAAGCCACTACAACAAACAAGAAGTCTTGGTGTGTCGATTTTATCATCAAGCAAGTGCATTCTTATTGAAGAAGAAGAAGAAGTCTTGGTTGTGAATCATGAGGAAACCGCAATTGGTGGTTGGAGAGACTAAGGAACCCTAGGAATACACCTAGAAGGGGGGGTTGAATAGGTGTACAAGATATCTTGAAAGATTTTCGAACGAAACAAATCAAAACAATCAAAATAAATGATTTTTGCAAATTTTCACTAACTTAATCGATTAACCTGCAACTTAATCGATTAAGTCTGAAAGATCAAAATTACTTACTCGATTAAGCAAGTCGTGTACTCGAGTATTACTTGCAGAAACTAGAAAAATCAAGATTTCATTCGCATACGAAAATCAATCAATTCACATGCAAGATCAGAGATTCAGCGAAAATGATTAACACCTATATTCTTATTGATTAACCTAGTTATGAAAATGATTTTCCCTTTATCAATTTGAACAATTAAAGATTCAATTCAATCAATTATGAAAATCAATCTTTCTAGGTTTTCAACCAAGAACACAATCAAATGACTTGAATATAAAGAGTAAGGGTTTAGAGATACGACACAGTGATTTATCCTGGTTCACTTTCATCCGCTTGAAAGCTACATCCAGTCCCCTCTTCAACCAAGAGAGATTCTTCACTATGAGGAATTAGAGTTCTCAAATTACAAGTGATTGCCTTACAAGACTCCCTTCTTGCTAGCTTACAAGAGATAACCGACACCCTTGCCTTGTAATCCTATTGATCTTCTCTCTAATCTAACCTCTACCCCTTGTTGATAATCGACACAACAAGTCTTCAATTGCTTGATGATAATCCACACATCAAGGCTTCACTTGCTTGATTCACAACCAAGACTTCTTCTTCAATTGCTTGAACTTTGCTTGATGATAAAATCGACACACCAAGACTTCTTCTTTGTTGTAGTGGCTTGCCTTCTTGCAAAGGTTACAACACAATAGAAAACATAAAACAATCCTATGAATCTCAATCAAGAGTTATGACAATTCACCATAAGAGATTCAAAGGTTCTTGATCAAAGAATATGAAAATATGAGAACTTTGATCTTTGAAATTGAGAGAGAATAGAGTGGCTTGATTCTTTGTAAAACTTGTATGAAAATGATTCTAATTAATCACAAATAATAGGAAAAGGTTTATATAGAATACCCAAAAGTTGTAGCACTTGAAAACTGATTTTGAGAAGTGAAAAACGTATTTTAAAAAATCAGTTCAGCAGTACTTAATCGATTAAGTTGCAGACTACTCGAGTAGTACTCGATTAAGTTAGTCACTTAATCGATTAAGTTGGTACTGCACATGTTCAAAACTTGTTTTCTCAAAATCCAACCTTTCCTTTAAAACCTTTAAGCCACCTATTGATTCTAGGTTAAGTGAAAACTCAAATTATGATTAAATCATGACTTATGAATGAGATTCACTACCCTCTATAATAATCTACCCAAATAAAAAACCTATGAAGCTTGAGAGGCAAAAGATAAAAGAAATACAAATACACTCAAACTTAGGTCTTCATGATCTTGCTTTCTCTATTCTTCATTTGATGTTTGTTGTTGCTTGTTGAGCTTGAAACTTGATCAACACTTGTAGCTTGTTCAAAAACACTTTGTCATTATCAAAACATTCATCATGTTCATCATGGAACTAACAAATCAAGCAAGTGAAGCCTTGGTGTGTGGTTTATCATCAAGCAATTGAAGACTTGTTGTGTCGATTATCAACAAGGGGTAGAGGTTAGATTAGAGAGAAGATCAATAGGATTACAAGGCAAGGGTGTCGGTTATCTCTTGTAGGCTAGCAAGAAGGGAGTCTTGTGAGGCAATCACTTGTAATTTGAGAACTCTAATTCCTCATAGTGAAGAATCTCTCTTGGTTGAAGAGGGGACTGGATGTAGCTTTCAAGCGGGTGAAAGTGAACCAGGATAAATCACTGTGTCGTATCTCTAAACCCTTACTCTTTATATTCAAGTCATTTGATTGTGTTCTTGGTTGAAAACCTAGAAAGATTGATTTTCATAATTGATTGAATTGAATCTTTATTGTTCAAATTGATAAAGGGAAAATCATTTTCATAACTAGGAAATCAATAAGAATATAGGTGTTAATCATCTCCGCTGAATCTCTGATCTTTCGTGTGAATTGATTGATTTTCGTATGCGAATGAAAACTTGATTTTTCTGGTTTCTGCAAGTAATACTCGAGTACACGACTTGCTTAATCGAGTAAGTAATTTTGATCTTTCAGACTTAATCGATTAAGTTGCAGGTTAATCGATTAAGTTAGTGAAAATTTGCAAAAATCATTTGTTTTAATTGTTTTGATTTGTTTCGTTCGAAAATCTTTCAAGGTATCTTGTACACCTATTCAACCCCCCTTCTAGGTGTATTCCTAGGGTTCCTTTGTCTCTCCAACCACCAATTGCGGTTTCCTCAATTGGTATCAGAGCTCGGTCGAAAGACACGAGCATAAGAGCTTTTTCGTAATGATCCTTTAAGAAAATCGCAATGGGTTCTACGAATCCCTTTGGTGGTGAAGGTTATTCAATAAGTCGTCCTCCATTGTTTGCCGGAGAAGGCTATGCATATTGGAAAGTTAGAATGAAAATCTTTATCCAAGCCATAGATAGTGATATTTGGAAAGTAGTTGAAAAAGGTCCTCATATCCCCTCTAGTTTAGTTGAAGGTGTAGAACAATTGATCCCTGAGGATAAGTGGAAGGATGATGATAGAAAGAAAGTACAATATGATTATAAAGCAAAGAATATCATTACCTCCGCTTTATCCTATGACGAGTTCTTTAGAGTTTCTCAATGTTCTAGTGCTAAGGAAATGTGGGACACTTTACAAGTGACTCATGAAGGAACTAGTGAGGTTAGGAGAGCTAGATTGAATGCTTTAATGCGTGATTATGAATTGTTTCATATGCTTCCAAATGAATCTATAAATGATATGCAAAAGCGTTTTACTCATATTATAAATCATTTACTTGCTCTTGGTAAAACGTTTCTTCAAGGTGAACTTTCTAACAAAGTGTTGAGATGTTTAGACAGGAATTGGCAACCAAAAGTAACGGCTATTGTTGAATCTAAAAATTTGGATGCTATGGATCTAGCAACACTTTTCGGAAAGCTTCAAGAACATGAAATGGAGCTTGGACGATTAAGTATCAATGAAGAGTCGGATAAAAACAAAGAAAGAAAGGGACTTGCTCTTAAAGTCAAAAGTGGATACAAAAAGAAAGAGAGTTCCGATGATGATGATAGTGAAGATTCCGATTCCGAAGTTGATGAAAAAGACATGAAACTTCTACTAAGGAAGTTTGACAAGTTTCTAAGGAGAAAAGGAAGGTTGAACAAGGACAAAAGTAAAGAGAAGGATTCCCCACACTATAAGACCAAAACTTCAAAAGAAGGTGTAGTTTGCCATGAATGCGGAAAACCCGGACATCTCAAGTACTCATGCTCTAGGTATCTCAAGAAGAAGGAGAAAGACAAGAAAAATTCTAAATCTAAAAGAGCATACATAGTTTGGGATAGTGATGAAGATAACAAGAAAAGCACATCGAGTAGTTCATCGGATGATGAAGAAGCCGCTTGTCTCAACTTGATAACTCTAGTAGATGATGAAGAACAAAGTTCAAATGATGAATCAAGTTATCAAAGCGAGGATAGCAATGTAAGTGAATCTAAATCCGAAATTTCTTCTAAATATGAATTGTTACATAATGCTTATGAAGAAATGTATGAACAACTTGAAAAACTAGCTTTGAAAAACATTGAAAGAAAGAAGCTCATTTTGAAACATCAAAAAGAGATTTTAGATCTTCAAAAACAAGTTGATGAGCTTAATCTTGAAAATGAAACTCTTGATCTTATCTATGCTAGTTCTTCTTGTGATTGTGCTAGTAGATTGAATGTTGTGGTTGATTGTGAGAATTGCAAGTTGCTCAAAGATGAAAATGCTATTTTGAAAAATAAGCTTGCAAGTTTCTCAAATGGTGATATTAGATTGCGCACATTGTTAAATTTTCAAAGAGAAAATTCAAATAAGTTTGGTTTGGGTTATACTAATGCTAAGAGTAAATCTCATAGAAATGTTGTTGATTTTTCTAAAGTTGATTTTTCAAATCCTCCAACATGTTTCTATTGTGGTACTCATGGACATACTTCAAATGTGTGTTATGTTAAAGTGCATGGTATACCTAAAGGAAATTTTGTTTGGATGAAAAAGGGTGTAAGTCCCTACACTAACAAAAATGGATCCAAAACCATTTGGATACCAAAAAGAAAAGCATGATTGTTTTGTAGGTTTGATTGAAGATGCAAATGAATGACACATGTTTTCAATTGGTCTCAACTATGAATGTCTATATTCACATCTTCAATTGGTATCACACTTGCATCTCAAGTGAATGTCCTACAAAGTGGTAATATTTGATATTGATATATTATCTTAATTGGTATCTTCTCAATTGATATTACTTTTCTAAATGTTTAATTAATTCAATTTGTATCATTGAGAGATTATTAGTTGATTATCATGCTTTTGTGATTATTGATTCTTCTTTACAATTGATATCTTCTTTGTTAAGTGATATTATGATCTTTTTAGTTCTCAATTGGTATTATATTTCATTGTTATATTATCTTACCAATTGATATCACATTTCAAAGTATAGTGTTATTGTATTTGTTTAATTGGTATTAATGTTGTGAAGAAATGATCATTAATTTCTTACCTTGGCTTAGATGTTATATTTCAATTGGTATATATTGCTTTTTTGATAATGCCAAAGGGGGAGAAATATGATGTTTTGAAAAAGGGGAGAAATGGTATGTTTTGAAACATGGGAGAAATATGATATTATAAAACATGGGAGAAATATGATATTTGATGGGAGAAATATGATATTATATTTGGAGAAAGGTTGTTTTGTTGTTTTTATGTAGGTTGAGCTAAGTTGTTGAAGATAGGGGGAGAATCAAGCTTCTATCTCAATTGGATTCAAATGTCAAAAGCATTGATTGAGGGGGAGAAAGAGTCTTCTCAAGTGATCAAATGTTTCAAGCATCAACAACTTCAAGTGATTTCAAAACATGGATTGTCATTTTCAAAAAGGGGGAGATTGTTAGTTCCATGATGAACATGATGAATGTTTTGATAATGACAAAGTGTTTTTGAACAAGTTACAAGTGTTGATCAAGTTTCAAGCTCAACAAGCAACAACAAACATCAAATGAAGAAGAGAGAAAGCAAGCTCATGAAGACCTAAGTTTGAGTGTATTTGTATTTCTTTTATCTTTTGCCTCTCAAGCTTCATAGGTTTTTTTATTTGGGTAGATTATTATAGAGGGTAGTGAATCTCATTCATAAGTTATGATTTAATCATAATTTGAGTTTTCACTTAACCTAGAATCAATAGGTGGCTTAAAGGTTTTAAAGGAAAGGTTGGATTTTGAGAAAACAAGTTTTGAACATGTGCAGTACCAACTTAATTGATTAAGTGACCAACTTAATCGAGTACTACTCGAGTAGTCTGCAATTTAATCGATTAAGTACTGCTGAACTGATTTTTAAAATACGTTTCTCACTTCTCAAAATCAGTTTTCAAGTGCTACAACTTTTGGGTATTCTATATAAACCTTTTCCTATTATTTGTGATAAATGAGAATGATTTCATACAAGTTTTACAAAGAATCAAGCCACTCTATTCTCTCTCATTTTCTAAAGATCAAAGTTCTCATATTTTCATATTCTTTGATCAAGAACCTTTGAATCTCTTATGGTGAATTGTCATAACTCTTGATTGAGATTCATAGGATTGTTTTGTGTTTTCTATTGTGTTGTAATCTTTGCAAGAAGGCAAGCCACTACAACAAACAAGAAGTCTTGGTGTGTCGATTTTATCATCAAGCAAGTGCATTCTTATTGAAGAAGAAGAAGAAGTCTTGGTTGTGAATCAAGCAAGTGAAGCCTTGGTGTGTGGTTTATCATCAAGCAATTGAAGACTTGTTGTGTCGATTATCAACAAGGGGTAGAGGTTAGATTAGAGAGAAGATCAATAGGATTACAAGGCAAGGGTGTCGGTTATCTCTTGTAGGCTAGCAAGAAGGGAGTCTTGTGAGGCAATCACTTGTAATTTGAGAACTCTAATTCCTCATAGTGAAGAATCTCTCTTGGTTGAAGAGGGGACTGGATGTAGCTTTCAAGCGGGTGAAAGTGAACCAGGATAAATCACTGTGTCGTATCTCTAAACCCTTACTCTTTATATTCAAGTCATTTGATTGTGTTCTTGGTTGAAAACCTAGAAAGATTGATTTTCATAATTGATTGAATTGAATCTTTATTGTTCAAATTGATAAAGGGAAAATCATTTTCATAACTAGGAAATCAATAAGAATATAGGTGTTAATCATCTCCGCTGAATCTCTGATCTTTCGTGTGAATTGATTGATTTTCGTATGCAAATGAAAACTTGATTTTTCTGGTTTCTGCAAGTAATACTCGAGTACACGACTTGCTTAATCGAGTAAGTAATTTTGATCTTTCAGACTTAATCGATTAAGTTGCAGGTTAATCGATTAAGTTAGTGAAAATTTGCAAAAATAATTTGTTTTAATTGTTTTGATTTGTTTCGTTCGAAAATCTTTCAAGGTATCTTGTACACCTATTCAACCCCCCCTTCTAGGTGTATTCCTAGGGTTCCTTTGTCTCTCCAACCACCAATTGCGGTTTCCTCACTCCTTTCCTTTGGCATTTGCCTCCTCATCCTCATCAATGAATAAATCTCCAAGAATACCTGAAATGTCATTAACAGATACCTTTCCCAACCTTCTGGGATCAGATTCGTCAAATGATACATGAATAGATTCTTCAGTAGTATTACGAGATTTATTGTATATCCTATAAGCTTGGCTCGAAACAGAATATCCAAGGAAAATACCCTCATCAGCTCTAGCCTCAAAACTTCCTAGATTTTCTCTACCATTATTATGCACATAACATTTACATCCAAAAACACGAAGATGAGAAATATTTGGTTTTCTCCCCTTGTACAGCTCATAAGGGGTTTTCTTTAAAATAGGCCTAATTAAAACACGGTTCATAACATAACAAGCTGTACTAACTGCATCGGCCCAAAAATATGCAGGCAAATTCATGTCATTAAGCATTGTTCTCGAAAGCTCTTTTAATGAACGATTTTTCCTCTCCACAACCCCATTTTGCTCTGGAGTTCTTGGAGCGGAAAAATAATGCTTAACTCCGTGTTTTTCGCAAAACTTTTCAAAAAGATGATTTTCAAATTCTCCACCATGATCAGTTTTAATGGATGCAATGCTTGAATGCAATTGGTTTTGAATAATCTTGGCTAGCTTTTTAAATTCATGAAATGCGTCTTTCTTATGAGTAATAAAAAGCGTCCATGTATACCCAGAATAGTCATCCACAATAACTAAACAATAATAGTTGCCACCAAAGCTTTTTGTTTGACATGGTCAAAAAAAATCCATGTGTAAAAGTTCCAAGGGCCTTTGAGTTGAAACAAGGTTTTTAGATGGAAAAGTAGCCCTTGTGAGTTTTGATTTTGAACAAGGATCACATTTTTCAGAAAAGGAAAAATTTTGCTTTGGCAAACCAACTACTAAGTTTTTAGAAGAAATTTTATTTAAATGAGTCATGTGGATGTGACCTCTCCTACGATGCCATAACCACGATTCATCCTCTTTAGATAATAAACATTTCGCATCATTTGAGGGAATTGAATCAAAATCAATAACATAAACATTGTTTATCCTGCGAGCAATTAGCTTAATAAGATTATCAATTTTTCCCTCGATAATACATCTATCAGAATCAAATATAACCCTATTGCCCTTATCACACAATTGACTAATACTTAGCAAATTGTGCTTTAGGCCCTCAACATGTAAAACATTTTCAATGCACGGGTTAGGAGGTGTACCAATTTTACCGATTTCGATGATCTTTCCTTGATTGTTATCTCCGAAAGTCACATGTCCTTGGTCCTTAGGCACGAGATGCGAAAATTTATATTTATCTCCAGTCATATGTTTTGAGCATCCGCTTTCCAAGTACCACCACGACTTCCTTCCTTCCGGAGTAACCTACAAGCAAAGAATTCAAGGTTTCTTTTTAGGTACCCATATCTTTTTGGGTCCTTGAGCGTTAGTATAGCCATAGTTCAAATCATGCCACTTTCTAGCTTCATTGTTCGGTTTAACGAACTTCACTTTTCGGTGTATGCATTCATGTGCACCATGACCCTTCTTACCACAAATATGACATATAATAAGAGGTTTTTTATGATTACTTGCAGGGACAAAAATGGTACTTAGTTTCTTTTGATGCCTACCGGGTTGATATCCTGAACCCGCTCTATTAAAGAAACATTTTTGTCTTCCTAACATTGAATTTAAAGTATTTCTACCTTTTGTAAATTTAGCAAGGGTTTCTTTTAAATCTTCAATTTCTTTAACCAAGTCCTTGCAGAATTTACAAGAAGAAGAACTAGCTTTAAGTTTAATGTCATTACACGAAGTGTTTGAAGAATTTTTTAAAGTCAAATTCAGGTCCTTATTTTGATTTTTCAAAAAATCATTTTCTTTAGTAAGTTCTTTGTTCTTTTCTAAAATGGAAGCTGGATTTTTCTTTTCTAGAGAAACCAATAAGGATAACCTCATCGATTCCTCATGTAACTCTTCAAATGCTTCTTGTAATTCATCATAAGAAAAGTTTAGTTCAGTAGTTACCTCATTTTCGTGAGCCATCAAGCATATGTTGGCGGTCTCCTCTTGTTCGTCTGAATCCTCATCCGAACTTCCATCATTGTACAGCCATGCCAAGTATGCTTGCTTTCCCTTCTTTGAACTTGAGGTGCCTTTTTCTGAATTCTCTTTCTTTTTCAGTTGATAGCAGTCCGCTCTAATGTGACCAGGCTTGCCACACTCATGACATGTGATGGTTGAGCCTCCACTCTTGTTGTTGTCTCTCCTGTTGAAATTCTTCTTTCTCAGAAATTTCCCGAACTTCTTCACCAATAGACCCATGTGTTCATCATTCAATAATTCTTTATCCGGGTCACTATCTGGTGCAGGAGCTTCAGCCTTGAATGCCAAGCTTTTAACTTTCTTGTTCTCTTCTTCATGCTGAGCCAACCTTTTTAGTTCACTTTCGTGTTCTTGTAATTTTCCAAACAGAGTTGCCAACGTCATTGTTGAGAGATTTCTTGATTCAGCAATTGCCGTCACTTTGGGTTGTCAATCTCTTCCCAAACACCTTAGGACTTTGTTGATGAGATCCTCATTGGTGAATTTCTTCCCCAATGTCGTCAGTTGATTTACAATCATTGTGAAGCGTTTCTGGATCTCTTGAATTGATTCTCCATCTTTCATTTTGAATAGCTCATATTCACCAGTCAACGTATTGATTCTTGACCTCTTTACTTCCGTTGTACCTTCATGCGTGACTTCCAGAGTATCCCACATTTGTTGTGCTGTCTCGCATGTTGATATCCTGAAAAACTCATCATATCTCAAAGCAGATGTTATAATATTTTTCGCTTTCAAGTCGTATTGGACTCTACGTTCCTCCTCCTCCGTCCATTCAGCCATAGGCTTCTCGACGGTGTTACCATTAACCACATAGGTAGGAACATATGGACCATTTACAACAGCATCCCAAACTTTTAATCCAACTCCTTGAATAAAAATTTTCATACGGGCTTTCCAATACGCGTACCCTACCCCATCAAACATGGGAGGACGGTTAATAGAACTCCCTTCACCTCCAAACAGAGAGTTTGAAGCCATACTCTTGAGACGGTTAAGTCTTAACACAAGAGACTAGCTCTGATGCCAATTGTTGGTTTTGGCCTCAAAATCTCGAGAGGGGGGGTGAATCGAGTTTTATTATGTATTGAAAAATTCGTACCAAATTAAAAAATTGATTTGAGATGGAGAGATTAAACGTTCGAAACGGATCGTGAAAACGATAGAGATATAATAAAAGAGTAGCGCGGAAACGTAAAAATTAAATATGCGGAAAGTAAAAGAGATAGGGATAGAAAAGCTTGCACCGGTGAATTTTATACTGGTTCAGCCTTCCCGTCGAAAGGCCTAGTCCAGTCCCCAAGCGACCCGCCTGAGAGTTCTTATACCAAGCAATAGAGCCGCACCCTATTACAACCAAGAGCACCCCGCACACTAATAGGAACCTCCGTTCGCTAGGGGCCTCAATCACACAGCAGGGTTCCTCGCCCTACGACGTATCACACGTCCACTAAGGGATTCTCTCCCTAACCACTAAGGTTTCAATACAAGAATGTGATAGTGATTACAATAGCTTTTTGTGTTCTCAAAACACTGATACAACAATATGCTCTTATGATAATGAAGTAGAAGTTTTTCTTAGAAGTTTACGCAACCAATAGAAGTTTTGTTCTTCAAAAGATTAGAACAATGAAAAGCAGAAGACTTGAGAAGAAGAAGAAACGTGAAAAAATGTCTGAACGTAAAACTTGTTTTCAATGTTGGAGTGTTTCTAATTTAAAGGAAAACTATCAAAAATGATTTTGAATTAATAAAACAAAATCAAAATAGAATAAAATAAGATTTGAAATAAGTTTTAAAATCAAAATAAAATCAAAACGATTTTCGAAATAAAATAAAGATTTGATTCTTAAAACCAAAAAGGAAATAATTCAAATTTAAAATCATTTTCGAATTTTGTAAAATATATCAGAATCTTTTATATAAAAACAAATCAGGAAATAATAAAAATGATTCTGACACGTTTTTCAATAAAACATGAAGTAATCGATTACTTTCTAAAGGTAATCGATTATTCCTTCAAAAATAGAAGTTCTTAAATACATTTGAAAAACATGTAATCGATTAGGCTAAGAATAGTTAATCGATTAAATCACTCCTGTTCATTGTATGATGCAACTTATGATAATCGATTACACTGAAGAGTTAATCGATTATTAAGCCTCTGGTTTGCATATGATGCAACATCAGGTAATCGATTACTACAAATCTTGTAATCGATTACAAAGCCTCTGAAAAATATATGATGCAACAATTATAATCGATTACTTGACTAATGTAATCGATTACTTTCATAAGAAAGTAACTGATTAACAAAATTCAGTTAATCGATTACAGCTTCTCTGATTTTTCTATGATGCAACAAAGTTAATCGATTACTTTATGAGATAATCGATTACTCTCTTTTGCAATCATATAAATATGCAGAGTTTTGTAACATCAACTATTTTTACTCCGATGAAATGCAGAAAACATTTTATATGCAGAAAAATACGTTTTTCTTCTCTTCTAAAATAAAACATTTTATTGGATTTGTAACTTTTAAGTAAACGAAAACTTCATTACCTTACATTTGATCTAAGGAGAAGGTTTCTATTCTAAAGCTTGCTTGAGTCTTCAATCTTGAGACTTGCACTTGTGAGCTTGAACTTGAGTTGGCTTGTTATCATCAAAACATATATTTGCATTAAACTTGAAGTCCATAGAGAGTTTGAAGCATGCCTTCCAACCAGCTTGACTTCCAACAGCCTCCACACCACTGAGTGTGAAAACCCCTCCTTGAGCCATAGACCTATCAGCAGTTCCTTCTTGAATTAGCTTTAGCCGGCTCCTTGCAGTCCTTTGCAAAATGTCTCGGCTTCCCACAGTTGAAGCAATTACTTGATCCCCAACAGAAACGCCCAAAATGATGGCGCCTACACTTGTCACAAAATGGAGCCTCGCCCGAAAGTTCCTTCCATCATTACTACCAGCCTTTCCTTTGCCTTTCCCCTGACGATCATAAGGACCTTTGCCTCGGTTGTTGAAACCCTTGCGCCTCTGAGGTCCATAATTCCGGCTATCTTTCCTCTCTGTCGCCTGCAACCCTTCAGCTTTCTTGTCGTTCTCATACATCCTACACATATCCACGAGTGCAGGAAAACTTTGGATTCGTTGGTAGCCGAAAATTTACTTTAGCTTGGGCCTTAAGCCTCCCTCGAACTTGATGCACTTACTCCTTTCGTCAGGATTGTTCTAGTAGTATGGAGAGTACTTCATCAACTCCTCAAACTTAGCCGCGTACTCACCCACACTCATGTCTCCTTGCTTAAGTTGTAAGAACTCCACCTCCTTCTTTCTTCTCAAATCCTCAGGGAAGTATTTATTGAGAAACTTCTCCATAAACACACCCCAACTCACCTCTCTTCCTTCATAGTGTAGGAGCTGAACCGTGTGATTCCACCAGTTCTCAGCTTCATCTTCTAGCATGTAGGTTGCATATGCAACTTTCTGAGCTTCCGTGCAATCCAAGGTTCTTAGAATCTTGTCCATGGTGTGAATCCACTTATTGGCCTCTTCAGGTTTAAATCCTCCTTCAAACTTAGGCGGGTTACAACTCCTAAAATCAGCCAGACTTTTCGCCTCGGTGTTACCCACATTGCACTGATGAGGTGGATTAACCGGTTGAGGTGGTTGCTGAGATAGTTGTTGCATGGACTCCAGCACCGCGGTTATCCTTTCTAACATCGCATTGGTGTGATTTTGGTTCCTAGTTGCCATAATAGATCTGCGCTATGGGCTTATGGTCACATATGTTGAACTAAAGAAACATCCATCACACCACCTATACTAAGGCGATAATCACAACTTCAAACAAAACATTCAATTGTATCCAATGCTCAAAACAAGCAAGATACTAGCATCCAAAACAGTAAATATGCCCTGTGGATACCTGCTTGATGTTGATGGCTACCTTTCTGGAACTACTTCCACTACTACAGGATCTGACTTTTGCTCTGTTACCACTCAGTGTGACACCCATTTCCCAACCCAAGTAAGTATTACAATAGTTAAGTATTACTTGGTAAAATATATGGACTTGTAAGTATTCCTTGAAAATGTAGAAATAAAATTTTCATTTCTTAGGCGGGTGCACAAACCAAAACAGGGAATTCTCTGAGAATATAATTTATGTCGTTCTAAACTTTGATTTTGATTCGGCATTTACTAAGATAGAAAACCTTTTCATAATCCAGACAGCATCGGTGCTTTTGAAAAACGTATTAACATAGTGAAATTAAGCGATGCGTATCTTATTCTTTTCTTTCGTGGAACTGATACTATTTAAATAACATAACCGAATCTGATAATTAATCTTTATCAGAGTGAGCGGAAAAGGTAGAACTATGTACAGTGGTAATATGAACATAAGTGATATATATATATATATAAGTCATGGAATACATAGTCCCAGTAGTCATAACTCCAAGATCCATAATACAAGTCCATCAAAATATCTATATAACCCGAAGACCATAACCTATATTTACCATATATACATCTCAAAAATATAGACTCTAGAGGTGGTCTCATAGATCTGGCAACGGTAGTAGTAGTAGTGATAGTAGTAGCAGTCTCCAGGTAGTAACAGAAAACATCATCATCAACAGCAGCAGCAGCAGTGTCTCCTCCACAACATCCCTACATCAGATCCCCTGATCCTCATTATGTACCATATGCACATACCTATGGATCATCATCCCTCCACTGACTCCCGGTAGAATGAACGACAGGCTCGCCTCCGCTCTCGTCCTCCACGGGATCCTCCTCGATCTCATCCGAAGGAGAGTGTACCCTACCACTGGGTACAGGGTCAGGAGATGGTGTGACCCTAACTGGGCTCCTCGGATCAGAAGGGGGAGTCTCCTCGCGGACGACTCTAGAAGAAAATGGGTGTAAGCGGGTAGGTCGAAAGCGAAAACTGTGATAAGAGCGAGCTGGTCGGGTGGGAGGTGGTCCATAATATGTGTGAAAAGGTGGTACGTGCATAGTGTATATGACGGGAATCCTAAACCTACGAGGACGAAATCGAATCAGCGGGTTCGGGTGGTAGAAGGTGACCTCTACCTCCCCCTCGAATACAGCACGATGGTCCTCGTAGATCCATATGCCACTAGGAAGTGGCTGGATCTCTATGCAAGCGATGTAACGCGACATCACCTACAAGGGCATAGGGGTAAGCAATTCTATACACATAATCAATAGAGTATAAATATGCGAACAAGATAAATGTAAAATTATGCAACAATAAACAACAAGCACATTTAGCATTTAACAGTTAATGAATGCAAGTAGGATGCTCATACTGGTTCCATTTATCAATATTGTTTTTGATGAGTGGCATGATGTATGATCCTAGCTCTCAAGCCTATCTCCATCATTCTATGACACTCTCTGACGTCCATCCTTTACTCCATCCAGCACTCACCAGTGCGTTGTACTACTTGGTGTACAACATTCGTACATTCACCAAGAATGTACATGACAAGCTTGGAATCCATGCCACTCGAGCAATGTTATAACGTGCCACCCGAGCAACGTACCGTCATCCAAACGGCCCGTCATCCAAACGGTATAACCATATCAGCATCTCACTATGCCGACCACGTCGTCAACGTGTCATCAAGTAAGTCGTCAATTGGCACTCCCAGAGGCCCTCCTCATGTTACCAGAACATGACAAACGATCTATCATCCAAACTCCAGAATGAATGCTTTATTTTTAAGTTTAAATGAAATTGGTTAATATATAACGTGCCACCCGAGCAACGTCTGGTCATCCAAACGGTATACTTATATTAATTAATTTCTTTTAAGTCCAGATCCCTTGGATTATTGTTATTCAATTATTAATTAAATGATTCAGAATTAAAAATTGTGTTTTTAATATTCTGGGTAAACTACTCGAGTGTTCTTCAGAAGACTCGAGTGTTCTTCAACTATTTCCAGATTACTCGAGTGTTCCTCAGAATACTCGAGTGTTCATGTCTTTCTGGGGATTTGGGTTTCAGATTCATCAAAATACTCGAGTAGTTCATGAGTACTCGAGTGTTCTTCATCAATTCCAGAACACTCGAATGACCCCTGCATTACTCGAGTGGTTTACCTTAACATGTCCCCATGCATCACTCGATACTCGAGTTCTGGGCCTGTTACTCGAGAGTTCTTGCACAAAATACACTATTTTATCAAAAATATACTCGAGTAACCAGCCAAGTACTCGAGTCTTTTCTTGCAGAACAGACTGGAATTTAGTTTTAACATACCATTTTCAATTCTAACCATTTTTAGTCCAATCCAATGATCACCAGAGTTCATATACCATATATTAAACATGTTACAACACTTAGTACATATCAAATTACAGATTTGACAAAGAATCACAAGATCATGCATAAAACATACAATTTCACAACTTAACATCTCAATTTGCAAAATACTCAACAAACTTGTGAAATAATGCTCATTATAGCTTACATGCATCATGTAAAACTTGCTCAAAACGTCCATAGAGCATGAATTGGTCTCCAAACCAAAGTTCCTATTCAATCTAAGCCCTTAGAGCCTCTTGGTGGCTCTCTAATGAAAATCATGGAATTTAAACTCTATCTAGTGTATAAAACAACTTCCCCTTACCTCTCAGACGTGACTCAACAATAGAATTTGAAAGAAGAAGCTCCACAGCACCAAAACCTCTTCAAGCATCACATGCAGGACAGTTTTGAGTGGAGGTCCAAAGTTGAATTGGTTGACACATAAAACAGCAATAAGAATTAGGGAAATTAGTTTCTCTAGACTCTATGCAACCCATACTAACTAGAGAAATCGAGTTGAGACTCAAAAGACTCGTGAGCTTACCAAAAATCGAATTCGAAGTGAGCTCCAGGAACAAGTTTGACAGTAACCAGCTTCACTTCCAAGCTTTGATTCTTCCACCACACTCACTCTCAACTCACGAATTTGGTATTTATACAAAGCTCGTGATGTGAGCTTTGTATTGGTGTATGGTTTGTGGTTTGAATCAGAACACAAAGGGAGAATTGAAGGAAACAAGTTCAGAACCCTAACTCAAGCAACACACTCGAATTTTGCCAAAATGGTTGATTTCCAGCAACCATTGAGCTTAAATACTTGAACCCAACGATCATGCACGGCGACACGAAAGCTGGGACGTGTTGAGGAAGACGATTTCGTGTCAACACACGAGAATCGTTGGTGGTGACTCACCAAATGCACTAACTCGTGCAACTCTGACCAGAATACTCGAGTATTCAAGAAAATACTCGAGTATTTTTCCCAATTTTGAAAAATAATAATTTTATTTACTTTCCCTCCAAAACCTTTTCTATAATTACTTCTAGGTCCCAACCCAGGGACTAATATGCAAAATGCTTATTTTATGCATAATTATATTTATTAAATAAATTCATACACATTTCCTAACTTCATAAACACATATTTTAATCAAGGATTAAAATAGAAATAATTAATTATAATTAATCTTATAATTAATATTTTCTTAATCGGGGATTAAAATTTTGGGGTGTTACAAAGGTGATAGCCATTATGGAATCAAAGGACCTAGACACCATGGACAAGCAACACTGTTCGGCAAACTTCAGGAGCATGAGATGGAGCTCGGACGCCTAACGATGCATGAAGAATCCGAAAAAAAGAAGAAGGGGATGTCGCTCAAGGTCTCAACCAAGTCGGCTAAAGCTCCTCGAACACCGTGTAACATCCCAATTTTAACCCGTAGTATAATTATAATAATAATAGATTGAAATAATAATAATAACAATAATAAAGTTTAAGAATAACAAATTAAGGTCTCTTTTAGTATTACAAAAGTACTAGGAAATATCGGAATTTGAACACCGTGGTTTCCTTGACATTATAAATTATAAGGTTTATTGAATTAAATAAATGATTCCTGGAATTTATCATTTAAGCGTTGGGTATTTTCATAAAATACATTATGCTAACTACGAAAGAATATTTAATTATATTTGAAACTAAATTCATTTGAAGTAATTACCCTATTTTGAAAAATATATTTTTCTATACTTTACTTTGTTTTAAATACGTTATAATAGAAAATTGAAAATAAAAGATTGACAACTCTAAACACGAATTCCACCGTTGGATGTGAAGGGTGGTATGTAGGGAAGCTTGCTTTTGAATTTGAGGAAGATCCGACGGGTAACGAAGAAATACGACATTCGTAAAGGCATAGAAAATAAATAAAACCAAAAAGCACCCAGACTAATCGATTAATCATCTGACTAATCGATTAGCCTGTAACAGAAGAAAAAAAAGAAGAAATAAAAACGTGTTATGTGTGCTGGGGGGGGGGGAATGAAAACCCCATTTTCCCTTCTTCTTTCTCATGTGGCCGCCGCCCCTCCCCCTCTCACATCTTTTTAAATTTGGAAAGCCATTCTCTCTCTTCATGGCCACCACATCTCACTCTCTCTAGCTCCCTTTCATTTCCATATCTCTTTCTCTCACACATTCTCTCTCTCACACGAGTGCCTTTCTCTCTCCTTCCACTCTCCGCCGCCGCCTCTCCAACGACCGCCGCCAATCGTCCGCGTCGAGCCTCAGCCGCGCGCGTCCTCCCTCCAGTTGTTGCAGTCGACGCCGTGTGCTCTCTCTCTCTCTCTCTCCTGAACCATCTCTCTCTCTCTCTCTCTCTCTCTACGGGTTTGGGTTGACGCCGCTGCCAAGGGTGGAACCCGCCACCCGTGGTCATGTCGGGCTTGTGTCGGGTGCCCCATAGCTCAAAGCTTTTGCCTTGGTTCAACCCGTGATTGTTCTCACCACCGACATCGAATGCCGTCGCACCGCCACTCACCGACGTTGACCGCCATCGACCCGTTCATCACCCCGGGTCACTAAAGCTTCACGGATCACCGCTCCTTCTCGTCGGCAAGCCCCGAAATTGAGGTTATCTCTTTATTTTCGTCAATCGAGGTAAGGGGGTGTATTACCTTAGCTCAGAGAATGCATTTCCTGGTTAGTTTATAAATATGACTAAGACCGGGTAATTTTATATGTTAATGAACCTTAGGGTAGTCGAAGTAATAAAAGGTAAAATATGGTAACAAGAGGAGAACCCTATTCTAGTAGTAAGTATGAATGGAATATAAATTATGCAATAGGAGGAACTAATCAATTTAATGAATAAATGTAAGTGCTTTGTCGTAGCTTAGTTTAGTAATCTTAAATTTGTTAAGAAATGGATGAATGAGATGAATGTAGGATTAAATAAAGATTAATTAAATCGTCGTAAGAATTAACAAGAAATGAGGAAAGAGAGAGACTAGAATCTAAAAGTGTGATAAGTCGAATTTAGGGATGACTAAACGAAATAAACTAGAACCTAATGGATTAATAATTAAGAGAAAGAATTAAACGAGGCAAATTGAGAATTAGTTGAAGCATAGCATAAAAGTCTTAAGTGAAACCGAAATAGATGCGAAGAATTGAATGAATTCCGGATTGATTGATGAGTTAGGAAAATGTTAAAAGTGATGGAATAATGATATGGTGACTTTGGTGGGATTAGAGACGACTTAGAATAAAATTAGGTACTTATGTTTGTTGAGTACAAATAAACCAAGAACGAATAAAAGAAAAGATAAAGGATATGTTAAATGGTAATTATATAATTCGGTATGTGTGAAAATGAGTAATATATATATATATATATATATAAGGTAAAGAAAAGAAAGAAAGAGATGAAAGAAAGAGAACGGGTGATGCGGTTAAGCCGTAACCCAGAGATAAAAGAAAGAAAACGGGCGATGCGATTAAGCCGTAACCCAGAGATAAAAGAAAGAAAACGGGCGATGCGGTTTAGCTGTAACCCAGAGATAAAAGAAAGAGAACGGGCGATGCGGTTAAGCCGTAACCCAGAGATAAAAGAAAGAAAACGGGCGATGCGGTTAGGCCGTAACCCATAGATAAAAGAAAGAAAGCGGGCGATGTAGTTTAGCTGTAACCCAGAGATAAAAGAAAGAAAGCGGACGATGCAGTTAAGTCGTAACCCAGAGGTAAACACGGGTGATGTAGTTTAGCTGTAACCCAGAGGAAAAGGAGAAATGAAATTGAAAGAATGATTAACGGAAAAATGACGTGAATGCAAAAGATAGATAAGGAAAGACTAGTAGACATATTTAAGAAAGAATTATGGGCATGATTTTAATTTTTGGAATGTTTTAGCATACTTTATATCTATTTAGGAATTATTTCCTAAGTTTTGTGTAATGCTACCCTTCTTGCCATTTTTTCTACAGGTACAGAGGCGGAGCATGCACGAGTCGTGGCCGAGCAGGGATACACTCCACCACGTGGAGTGTAATCGAGTTGTCATGAGAGGATTATATTGCTATATTTATAAATATTATTTTGGAATTTAATTTATGCATTAGTTAAACGCCCTTAAACTTGTATTATTTTGTAAAAGCGGGCTTTAGGATTAAAATGAGAATAGTATGTGTATGTGTTATGTTTTAAGTATTCTGGCTGTCTGGTACTATTTGAAAATGCTTTATACAAGTTCAGCGAGGAAAAGGAAATTTTGGGAAAGTCCGAAAAAACAGAGGAAACTCTGCCGGATTTTCGTCAAATCTTTCAAGTACCTATTTTTAATAAATTATAATTTTAACTAATTATTTGTGAGGGGTTTATATTTATGGTATCAGAGCAGTTTCTCTCGGCCATGGAGTGTGGACTCACTACTCCAATGGTTACTCACCGAGCGAGTAACCGAAATGTATAATTAAGTGTCTAAGTTAGTTAGTAGGATGTATATACAAGTATTTAATCGTGCAAACATTGACTGTCTATCCATCCATGATTGAACAGCATGGCATGGCTGGTAGACGTGTCGAAAATGACAGGATTGTCGCTATCCTGGAGAATCTGGTTCAAATGCAACAGAACCAGGCTGAGAACATGACTCAGATGCGTCATAACATGACTCAAATGCAACAGAACCAGGCTGCTAATATGGCACATATGCATCACAATCAGGCATAAAACATAGCAGCAGCAGCAGCAGCCGCAGCGACAGACACAGCCGCAGCCATGCAACCTCCACCACCAGCTCCTGTGAAGATTGACTGGTTGGATCGATTCAGAAAGAGCGAACCGCCTAGGTTCGAAGGAGGCTACAATCCAGATGGAGCTCAAAAGTGACTCAAGAAGGTAGAAAAGATCCTCTATTCTCTGCAACCACCAGCCGATCATCAATCCGATTAGTTGAGTATGTTCTGACTAGCGAGGCGGAGCACTGGTGGGAGCAACAAAGAAGGAGTTTGGAGGCAGCAAATGAAGCTATTTCATGGGATCTCTTCAAGGTCCATTTCCTTGGGAAGTGCTTTCCAGAGGACGTTAGAAGGGAAAAAGAGATGGCCTTCCTCAAGTTGGAGCAGGGAAACATGAGTGTCAATGAATATGCGTCACGATTTGAAGATTTGATCTGATACTCAGGCAGCTACAGGGATGCAGACGAGCGCACCAAATGCATCAAATTTGAGTCTGGTCTTCGTGCCAAGATTAGGACTGCTTTCACATATCAGGGCATCACTAATCTTTCCCAACTGGTGAACATGACAAGTGCTTATGAGAATCACTCAAGCAGGAGATGGTGGAAGAGCAGAGCAGGGCGATGCAGAGGACAGATGGCTCGACCAGCAGCAAAGGACTAATTCAGAAGTCAGGCCCCTATTCCGGTTCTAGAGCAAACATCCCTCTTGCAGCGGGTCAGGATGCGACCATCACCTACACTACACCACCCTGTTCACTTTGTGGGAAATTCCATCGTGGTAAGTGCCGGCTGATAAGTTGGTGCAAGAAAGAGGGCCTTTGCTACCAGTGCGGACAACCGGGACACTTTGCCACCAACTGCCCCAAGAGCACCCTAAAGACGGAAGCGAACGTGGCTCAGGTGCCAAAAGGCAGGTTTAAACCAACCCGATCAGAGAAAGACGGTGAAAGCCTCGGTTGAGCGGATTGGAGGTACTATGTAATAATTCACCGCAATTAGGTACTATGTAATAATTCACCGCAATTAAATGTGTGAAAAGATTAGGACCTACTAAAAGGTAGAGACACTTTTCGAACCCTAGGTCTCTGCTATCTTCACGAGCTTTGTAATAAGAACTACGCCAAACCTGCTCTATTTACGATTTCAATCCTTTACCCCTTACAACAAGGGACCGTGAGATGTAAGAAATATGCGAATTCCATTTAGTTTCTTAGATAGTTGTGAGAAGCCTTAGAAAGAATCAGTCAACTATAGGATTCTGATGAAACTTAGTTAAATCCCGAGATATTACAGTGTTGTCACTCAATAGAATTGTAAGGTTAGGGAGCACTATCAAGGGTAAGAGAATGGCTCGGAAAGTGGATCCATACACCGACAACCACACTAGGGCAGCAGTCCCAAGAAATGCGAACCAAAGCGTGGCCGTTTCCATTAATAGACACCATGTTCGCATTTCAGAAAGTCTCACCGCGGTGTGTGCTAGTACAAGGATCGGATTTCAAGAGAGGGTCTTTGCTACCGGTGTGAACAACTAGGACTTTTTGAATTAAAGTGTCCCAGAAATACCCCATGGAAATAAGTGGATATACTGCAAGGCAACATGCAGGTAGGAGCCGATCTGGGCAAATAGGAGAGGTCTTGGACGAGCTAAGTGGAGGTATGCCTTATGTGAGATGTTAATTTCTTGAAACCGAACGGGTAAAGAAGTTAGGACTATTTTTTTTAAAATAGAAATTCTAAATGAATTTTAGGTTGATCTCATTAGTTCCTTATTAATATTTCCCAAAGCTTACTCTTCTTAGAATCTAAATCCCTAAACCTTTCCAATGTGGTGTTGTGAAACTCGAGAAGTACGCACACTTTGACCGATCTTTAAGACAACCATGAGAAGCCGTAGGAAGTACCGATAAGTTGTAGGACTCTAATTAAAATCTAAACTAAACCTTGTGATGGTATTGTCATTTAATAGTGTGTAGGGTAAGGATTGGCCATCCTTATTCTTGCATCTGTTAAAGGATGATACTATCAATGAAGATAACAATGATGTGCTGTTGATAGATGCGAGGTTGGGATTGATCACCCCGATCCTTACGTTTACTGACGACCGATATCATTGCCACCTTCCAAATGAAGTCGGAGCAACCGAAGTAGGAACTTTCATTTCCTAAGAAGCCAAATTAGATCCTAATAAGCCATAGAGAACTTTACCAAGATTCGTAAATGATTATTCGCGAGAAAACACAAATTTAACAACTTTGCCAAGTAATCCTACTGAAACCAATTAAGTTTACCCCTCGGCCGCACTCTCCATCTAGTACGAGAATATAGATATGTGTAGAAAACGAGAATCCGCCCAAACCATAGAAAGTCGATATGACCCAATGATCATCAACAAATAACCAGCTCGATATTATCCTCAATCCCGCCAAATAATTACGAACTTAAGTAGCCGACTATTAATATCGACCAAGCCTACTCCTTGAAATTGACACACTCAGGTACGTCGATGCCAAGTGGGGGAGAACTTGGTAGCTAGTTGGATTGTGCCGGGTGACGACTAATCGAGAAGTTGAGTTTAGTGTTGCTCTTGTTTCCGAAGTAAGATCAACCCCTATAGCTCCACATAGATCGACAATTGATAAGTTGGCGAAGTCGAAGAGAAGTAAAAACCATAGTCGGGAATTCTATCAAGGGATGGCTCCCCATTTTATGGAACAATCGGAATTTCGGGGACGAAATTCTCATAAGTGAGGGAGAATTGTAACATCCCGAATTTTAACCCGTAGTATAATTATAATAATAATAGATTGAAATAATAATAATAACAGTAATAAAGTTTAAGAATAACAAATTAAGGTCTCTTTTAGTATTGCAAAAGTACTAAGAAACATCGGAATTTGAACACCGTGGTTTTCTTGACATTATAAATTATAAGGTTTATTGAATGAAATAAATGATTCCTGGAATTTATCATTTAAGCGTTGGGTATTTTCATAAAATACATTATGCTAACTACGAAAGAATATTTAATTATAGTTAACATTCACAGTTATCATTTAACAAATACTTGATGCAAGTAGGATGCTCACACTTATTTACAATTAACAAACTTTAATTTCATTAAGGATGAGTGGCATGATGTATGTGTCTAACTCTCAATCCTAACTCCATCAATCTATGTCACTCTCTGACGTCCATCCTTTACTTCATATATGTATTCAACAGTACGTTGTACTCCTAGTTGTACAACATTTGTACATTCACCCTAGAATGTACACGACAAGCTTGGAAATGATACACAACGCGCTCCTCGAGCGACGTCCCGTCGTCCAATACGGAATAATCATATCATCAGCGAATTACTCTTGCTGGCCACATTGTAACACCCTAATAAATACTACCCTTAATTCCCAAGATATTAAAAATGTGTACTTAAAAATTCCTTTTTAAATTATGAAAATCAACCGTCAAACGGACGGAGTTTCGTTTGCTTTTCAGACTTTTCTAAATCTTCAACCTGATAAACACATTGATATAATATCAACAGGAGCCAGCAGGGCTCAAATACAAATATGTATGCATCGCATAGTTGTCCCATGGGCTCTGATGGAATACAAGTGGTATAGTATGAACACGTAAGAACACCTAGAAGGGGGGGTTGAATAGGTGTTAAAACAACCTTGAACAATTTTCGCAAAGTACAAACAAAACGTGGTTAAAACAGAATTTCTTTAACCAATGTATCAGTGACTAACCGGTTACTAAGCTTACTAACCGGTTAGTGTTTGAACCAGTTTTGAATATAATTGCAATTCAATCAAGAACTCAGAGTAAAACGCAGAAATACTTCAACCCAAGAATTAAAACAATTAAACATATGTTTTAAAATGATTTTCCCCAAATTAATTTGTACAATTACTAACTAATTGATTCAATTAATTTGAAAATCACTTTTCTAGGTTTTTATGCAAGAACAATGAATAATGCAGAAATTAAAGAGATTAGGGAAGAGATACTGCACAAGAGATTTATCCTGGTTCACTCTCACCCACTTGAGAGCTACATCCAGTCCCCTCTTCAACAAAGAGAGATTTCTTCACTAGAATTAAAGATCCTTGATTACAAGCTAAGCCTCTCAAGATTCCTCACTTGATAGCTACCAAGAGATACCTCACTCTTGTTATGCAACCCTCCTTGATCTTCTAATTCTACCCTCTTGCTATGTGAATCTCTATCCACTTAGACTTCTTCAATTTCTTGATTATTCCTCAACCAAGAAACCTTCACTTTGCTTGATTACACCTTAATCAAGACTTCCTTTTGCTTGATTGTTCCTCAATCAAGACTTCCTTGATCTTCAATTTGTTGTAGACTAATTTGCCTTGAATGCAATGATTACAACACCATAGAATTACAGAAAATCAGAACCTAATGAATCTCAATCAAATAACAAATGAACAAGTTGATTATGAGATTCTTGTGTTTGTAGAAAAGATGATAACAAGATGTAAAAGAAAGCTTTTGATCTTTTCAATCTGAGAGAGAATGTGTAACTTGTTTCTCTTGATATAAAACGTATTTGAATGATTCTATATTTTCATTAAGGTGTAAGAATGGTTTATATAGATACCCATAAAGAATGAAAACATAAAACTGAATTTTTAACAAACTTAACAGTCACTAACCGGTTACTGGGTATGACTAACCGGTTAGTCACTGTAACTTTTGTTTTCTAATTTAGCAAAAAATATTTTCAAAACTTTAACTATTAAAACCAATTCTTTCCAACCTTAATTAAAATATTTAGCCACTTATTGATGCATCCTAAAATATAATGAAAAACATTTTGAAATATATGCATCAACATATTTTAATTAATTGGTTTTATGAAACTCGAAATTAATTTGATCAAAATTAATTAATTGAGATTCACTACCCAAAACTAACTCTACCCAACAACCTAAGGACTCAAAGCAAAATATAAAATAACTCTATGAAACTTTGATTCCTTGCTTGCTTGTCTAGAGATTAGTTGATTCTCTCTTCTTGTAAAATTTGCTTTCTTCTTCTCTTTTTCTTTTCTTTGAAACATTTATAGCTCTTGAACTTTGTTGCTTTTGTTCTTTGGGAGACTTGCTTTCACTTGATTTCATCACAATGTTTAGTCTTGCTTTCACATCACAATGTTTAGTCTTGCTTTCACTTGATTTCATCACAATGTTTTCCTCATCAAAACATAGCTTCATACACATGGATTCTTCAATCTCCCCCTTTTTGATGATGACAAACATTGTTTTGAATCTGTTGTTGATTAATGAACAATTGTTTTCCTTTTGCTTCAAACTTCATAGAATGAATCATGCTCCCCCTCAACATAAGCCTTGAAAATATGTTGAAGATATCAACAACTCTTCTCCCCCTGCATAAAAGAACAAAACAACACCTTTCTCCCCCTTTTGGCATGATCAAAAAGCATAAAAGAAGTATAAAATATTGCCCAAGGTGAAAGAAAATTAATTTAAAAAAAAATCTGCTAACTGTCAGTTACTAACCGGTTACAAAGGCTACTAACCGGTTAGCCTCTGCAGTTCAGAACACTGCAAAACTCAGAATTAAAATCCTGACTTTGAGACTTCAAAGCTAGTATCCAATGCATTTAAAAATAAGTTTTCAGAGAGTAAATATAATGTATACATGGAATACTTCAAAGTCATACAAAATTTACAGTCAATTACACACTATATGAATTATAAAATCGTGTTAAAAATCAGTTGTGAAAAGCTGATAACAAGATGTAAAAGAAAGCTTTTGATCTTTTCAATCTGAGAGAGAATGTGTAACTTGTTTCTCTTGATATAAAACGTATTTGAATGATTCTATATTTTCATTAAGGTGTAAGAATGGTTTATATAGATACCCATAAAGAATGAAAACATAAAACTGAATTTTTAACAAACTTATCAGTCACTAACCGGTTACTGGGTATGACTAACCGGTTAGTCACTGTAACTTTTGTTTTCTAATTTAGCAAAAAATATTTTCAAAACTTTAACTATTAAAACCAATTCTTTCCAACCTTAATTAAAATATTTAGCCACTTATTGATGCATCCTAAAATATAATGAAAAACATTTTGAAATATATGCATCAACATATTTTAATTAATTGGTTTTATGAAACTCAAAATTAATTTGATCAAAATTAATTAATTGAGATTCACTACCCAAAACTAACTCTACCCAACAACCTAAGGACTCAAAGCAAAATATAAAATAACTCTATGAAACTTTGATTCCTTGCTTGCTTGTCTAGAGATTAGTTGATTCTCTCTTCTTGTAAAATTTGCTTTCTTCTTCTCTTTTTCTTTTCTTTGAAACATTTATAGCTCTTGAACTTTGTTGCTTTTGTTCTTTGGGAGACTTGCTTTCACTTGATTTCATCACAATGTTTAGTCTTGCTTTCACATCACAATGTTTAGTCTTGCTTTCACTTGATTTCATCACAATGTTTTCCTCATCAAAACATAGCTTCATACACATGGATTCTTCAGGCTCAAGTGTAAACACCAGTTTGTCAGAGTGCCAGCAAAATGTTAAGTATGTAAATCAAGAGGCCATAACAACAACTATGCTCAAAATGAATCATAAACCATGCACAAAAGAAACTATCCTAAGCCTCACTCAAAAAGCATATACAGCTCATACACATCCAAATATACGGAGGCTTAAGTCAAAATAAAAGTATCTAATCCCCATAACCCTACTCTCCCTGGGAGGGAGAGCGCACCTGCTCGGCCGGGGGCTGTGCAATCTCAATCTCTGTACCTGTAAAGTATAGTAAGGGAGTGAGCATTGCACATGAAATAGAAAAGCAGTTTCTAGATAGACATAACAACTAACCAGGCCAAACACAATTAGCAATTTATTCACATAATTACAAATCCATCGCAAGCATACCACATTTTCCAATTCCATCATTTTACAAGTGTCGGTTCCCTTTTATTTAATCCATTTTCCCCATATAATTCCCTTCTAATTATATTCCCCGTTTCCAAAGAAATTCCGTTATATCCCTTACCTTTTCCTTATTTTTACGGTGTATGTATGTCTCCACCAAATCGAAGGCCTACATACATACACCAATCACGATGTATGTCTCCACCAAATCGAAGGCCTACATACATCGCGTTTCCATTACCATTATCTTATTCAATTTTATTCCCCTGTTCCCTTATTCATTTCCTTTTACTTTCGGTGTATGTATGTCTCCACCAAATCGAAGGCCTACATACATACACCAATTACAATGTATGTCTCCACCAAATCGAAGGCCTACATACATCGCTTTTCCATTACCGTTTACCTTATTTTATCCATTGGCCTTTCCTTTTTCCTTTTTATTTAGGGTGTATGTATGTCTCCACCAAATCGAAGGGCTACATACATACACCATCGACGATGTATGTCTCCACCAAATCGAAGGCCTACATACATCGCCCCGTTTACGTTGTATTGTCTCCCCCAAATCGAAGGCCTACAATACAACCCCAATTTTTACGATGTATCGTCTCCCCCAAATCGCAGGCCTACGATACATCACCATATTTATCCAATATTAGTTGTCATTACCTTGTCTACCAATTCCGTTTAATATTTACCAAATCATTCCAAGCACAAGCACCATCATATTTATAACCACATAACCACAATTCACATTTCATATAAACAATTAGAGTGCAAATAATAGCAAACTTCACCTTTTCATATAATCATGCAATAACCACATTTTTCACTTGTCCGAATTATTGATTCAAAATCCTATCTTAAGGGTTCATGTCATTTATTTTCCTCAATTAAAACCTAACCTCGTGCTCTACTTCTTAGAGTTCCATAATTAATAATTAAGCCTATTTTTAACATTTTCCTTAGTTTCTAAATTAAGGTTTCTAATTTCCTATCCTAACACATAAACTCCTAGCCAACCTTTATATCTAAATACAAACCCTTTCCTAGAACAAGCCAATGCTCACTATATCCACCCCCTTACCTTTACCAAAGAGAGGGAGAATGGAAAAACCCAAGCTTTAGCTCCGAACGCCCCCAAAACAAAGAGCTCCCAAGTCAAGAAGATAGAGAGAGTGATGATAATCTTCCCTAAGCCAAAGGAATGAAATGATGATGAGATTATTGCCCCATTTCCATAGAAAATTCGAATTTCCCAAAGAGGGGAAAGAGAGAGAGAAAATCCAAATTAGAGAGAGAGGAACTTCAAGAATCATGAATACTTACTTGGAGAGACCAAGAGAGACTTGATGGTGGGTTTTGGAGTGATTCCCTTGAGGCTTGATGGATTTGGGATGAGAGATTGTGTGCCCTAGAGAGAGAAATTTCGAGTTTATGGCAAGAATCACGCGTGAATGACTTTTATTTTTTTCCACTGCAGAGTCCTCTAATCGATTAATAATCGATTATGGCTTTCCCCCCCATCAGGCTTTAATCGATTAAGTTACAGCTTAATTGATTAAGCTGTAACAATTTTTCAGCACCCAGACTTTGGAAGGCCATAACTTCTTCGTTACCCGTTGGATCTTCCTCAAATTTTAAAGCAAGCTTCCTCACCTATCCTACTTCACATCCAACGGTGGAATTTGTATTCTAAGCTACCAATCTTGTTATTCTTATTCCCCAAAATCCTATGTTTTAAACTTGGATTTACATGTCTAATTGGCCAATTTCTAACTTATATCATAATTGTTTCTATCCTAAGACTATCAAAACATAATTTGCACTAAGAATTAAATTTTGGGATGTTACACACATCGTCAACCATAATGTGTCATCAAGCGAGCCGTCAATTGGCACTCCTAGAGGCCCTCCTAAAATTGAATCAAATATTACATGGAGTTAAGAAAGTTACCTTTGGAGCACAGCTTTTTCTATTAATGCAATCATGGAGAAAATTCCCAAATTTTATTTACCTGTGTCACATGAACAACTAAAAATAGTGCTATAAAGCACTTCATTAGAAATCACTTATAGACAATTTCAACTCCTTATTTCACTAACTAAAAAAATAAAATAAACCTACACTACTACATAATTACAAAGAATCCACCAGGATCCCAAATTCTATTGCTCAATTTCCCATGTGATATAGGAATAACAAGTTACTCCCATGTCCCATGGGCATGAGCATGGATGAAGTAAGGAAATTTTTTAGATAAATCCAATCCCACCAGGATCAAAAGGTACATTCCTTACATCATACATCATCTTAGAAAATTTTTCTTTTTCTCCATTCATGAAGGGATTAATTTCATGAACAAGAAAAAAAAAATTGTTAGGATATTTATTCATCCCTGTATACAACAATGATTTGTGATGATGTTCTGGGAAAACATCATAAAAATTTAAGGGTCGAACATAATTGAAAAATTTCGAATCATCCAAACATACTAGGGATTTAACACAAATTTTAAGTTCAGAAATTTCAGCACGCAAGGATGAGTCAAATTTTTCTACTATTATTCTATCCCCATTTGTTTTGTTTTGTTTCTCTTCTTCCACCTCATGATGCACTTTAATTTCTTTCTTCAAAATTTTCAGAGAAATTAGTACTTGAGCCTTCCTTAACAGACAACTCTTGTACTATATTTTCTATGAAAGCTTTCTTATAAAATTTTTCAATCTCACTAATGGGGGTATTTGCATCATAAGTAAGAGGATGTGAAGTCAAAACAAAATCAAAGAATTCTAACTCTTCACAAATCATTATTATACATTGCAATTAATAACAAAAATAGATTTCACTCCAAATTACTTCTTAGTGCCAAAACAGATTAAACTAATTCAAGTCCCCGGCAATGGCGCCAAAAACTTGATCACTCTCTAGCAAGTATACTAGATCGCAAAGTAATATAGTCGATTAAGACCAGATATCGTACCCACAGGGACTCAGAATTGTTCAATCTATTCCTACCTAAGGTAAAATCTAGAATAAAATCTATTAAAAGATAAAATTCAGAATTAAATAAATAAATTAAAAAGAAGAATTATATGCTGAAAATAAAATAAAAGAGAAATTAGATGGAAGAACTTGGTTAGGAACTTAGTTTCATTGTATATTCACTTATTTATTATAAATCAATATTTTTCATTCAAATCAAGAACAAATTCAGAAAATAGTAATTCCTAGATTCCTCTTATGAAATTACTGTTTATTATTCAATTTATTAAATCCTAATCCCTTAGAAATTTAATCCATTGAATAACCTTAATTAAGAACAGTAAATTTTTGAAAAGTACATAAGAATTCAATAGTATTTCTACTAATTGAATAATTATGCTATTTAATTGCATGGCCTATTCTAAATCTTAATTTTCCAATTCAGATTTAGAAATCCAAAACATAGATTAGCTACTTCCATGCATAACATTAAAATCACAATTAAACACTTGATTGAAAACTGAAAAACATTAATTCATAAAAATAAATTATAAATACAAATTCACCATGTTCCTAACACAAAAGGTTTAGTTACACATAATGAAAGAGAAGAGAAAACAAATAACTATGATATTTATTCCTAAATTACCACAGATATGTGCTTTGATTCTTCAATCTTCTCCGGATCCCTCCTTCGAATGCTCCCAAAAGTGTGCAAAAATCCTTTCTAAAACTAACTCTTGAATTCTAATTACTTATCTAATGCTTATCCTCTGAAAAAAAAACTCTACTGAAAAACTCTCCTAAACCTAATATTAATCCTAAAATAAATAGATAAAAGTCTAATCTTATCAAAATCCTTTAAAACTGATCAGAAATTGGCCCAATTGGGCTTTCTCGCACTTCGCGCTCCTGGGCGTGCAGACCAGCACGCCTGGGCGCGTTGTATCTGTACCCAGTAATTTAATGTGGCTAGCGCACCTGGGCGCGCAGATCCCGCGCCTGGGCGTGTTGAGTAACTTTCAACTCTGTTTCTCTCCGTTCTTGTGCCATTTTCAAGGTCTTTTCAGCTCCAATAATATTTTCTCCAAATAAAGCTCCGAAACACCTGAAACATACCCAAAACGGATCAAAACGTTCAAAGGATTCTAATAAACTAAAAATTCCTAAAACTAATACAAAATACCTATATTTACAAGAGAAACAAGCTAAAACCCAAGCAAAAGGAAGTGAAATTAAGCCTTAAAATATCATATATTAGACCTTCATCATGTATAATTTGTGCAGCTTAACACTCAAGAATCAAGAAGAACGAAAGGCTCGAAATTAAGAACCCTAAGCTGATCAACACAGAGCAAAACTTGAGGAAATTGGTAAAATGAGGTTGAATCAACACACTGAAGGGCTTATATAGCAAAATCAAGCATCCATGCAGGGCAACACGTGTGTTAGGAGGTGTATATGAGCTGATTTCGTGTCAAATTTGGGTAATTAGGGCATTGACTCATCAAACGCACTCAACATTGGCTGGTCTGCATGATGGTAATCGATTACTGTAACACCCCAATTTTCATAATATAAAATATACAGACATAAAAGTTTTGGAAATAATCAAGAAACTTTAAAAGTTATTTTTATTACATCAAGTACATAATCAAAGTTTGGAAATAAAATGGATAACTTTAAAAATTTCATTTACAATTTGAGTTTGTACAAAATGTGGGGCACCCAATTACGATATAAACAGTTTCTATACAATTTCCTTTCTTTCGACTTGTTCCGCTGCGCACTTTGATCTCCAAGCATCTTCAACATGTACCTAAATTGTTAACCACTAAGGGTGAGATCTTTCACAGAATAGTGAATTAAAAGGACAGTAAATAGTTCATAACAAAACTTAAGAATAACAACTAAATCGAGGATGGAATAACAAAATATAACATATTCAATTCACCACGAAATCCACTTTTAACACTTGAGTTCAATTTCCCTTATTCAATTCCGATTCTATTACCAATAACCATTCATTTCATTTATATTCATTTTCAATTCCATGACCCTTTAACAATTACAACACTTCCCACTATCATATAATTACTCTATAATAACACTTATCCTTTTCACAATTATAAACAATCAACACTTAGGTTGCAAAACAACTATCACAAACAACACAAGTTCACAATTCAACAGGGAACTAGTAAAGCAGTCGACATACTCAGGTATGTCTCAGAGTGCAATAATATAAATCAACTCCCTAGGGTTCTTCACTTCCTACTTTATTAACGTACAACAAAGAGAACTATCATAAACATTATTATTATTACTCTAAGCACTCCTATCACAAATTTATCAACTATTATTTTGGTACCCATACTCTAATTTAATTATTAGACTTAAATCCTATTATAAACTTTAACTATCCCTAACTCAAAGTGTGGAAAGAGTCTCCCCTTACCTCTTGAAGACACAAAGGGGAAAATTGGGGTTTTGTTGGAATGAAAGCACCAAGCTCCAATCCTAGCTCCTTAAGCAATTCCTAGCTCCCGTTGGTGATTGCCCAACTCTATGTGAAGGATTGAGAGAGTTAGGGTTTTGAGTGGGAATTAGGGGTTTGAGAGAAAGAGAAGAAATTGGTGTTTTTGTTGATGGGGAATGATTTTAGGATGTTACTTTGGGGTTATTTGGTGAGGACATGAAGATTTAAACTCCCTAGGCTTGATAGAGAAGGAGAGTCGTGAGGAAGGAGAAGAGAAAACAATGGCCATTACACTCATAAACTCGTGTTTTAAGTCTGATTATCAGTGGTTAATCGATTAACCACTTTGGTTAATCGATTAACACTCATTGTTTACAAAGGATTAATTGATTAATACATGAGTTAATCGATTAGTGCCTGAAGGTGCTCTTAATTCTAATCGATTAAGCTAAGTCTTAATCGATTAGTGGCTGAAGGTGGCTCAAAAATTAATCGATTAAGGGACCTCTTAATCGATTAATGCCCTATATTTTCCTTTCTTTCAAGCATTCTAAGGGTTCTAAGTCATTCCTAACACACCCTAACTTATCCTATCATAATTCCTCTTTTTAAGCTTCCTCTAAGCACCTCTCACAAACATCACAATCATCAATTAATAATAACAAACACACAAATCACAATCACGGAAAGACGAAACGAACTAACAATCGAATTCTAGACTTAACCTATTCTTAAACACTCGATCTAACCCGATCGACTTAAGACAACCCCCTAACCCCACAACCCTAATACCAATCACTCTCGAGGCATAACCAACAGGGTCGGATTGATTCCAATTGCCTCGCACATTTATTAAACTCTGGGACTCAGTCGAAACGTGAGTTCAAAGGGATTCTCCGAACATAGACACTAAGGTCTATCCTTATACTCATGGCTCTATCCTAGGATCCTTTATCCACTCTAACGAGATCGAAACACTAAAAGGCGCTTATAGGGGCTATGGAACACTCTAATCCCCGAACCTTCACGAACCCTACTCACTCAATCGCTGCCACACCAATCTAAAACCTAAACCAATTACCCTTCGACTATAACTACCGACTCTAGAACACTTCCCTACCCATCCTAACGATGCGATCACACAACAATTACACACATACACACAAAGAAACAAACACAATTACTTACACCTAGGAATGCACACAAGCACACACATATATAGAGATATGTATATCCTAACTCAACCTACACACATATATATGTATATACATATTTATACACACACATTCATATACACAAGGATATAATTACAAATACTAATACCTACATAGGGATATATTTATACAAATATATACATACATTAGGAAAACGCTTCCAAACACTTATACATATACATATTTTAACTCAACATAATTATATACATATACGCAGATGCTAAGAAAATAGTTGTAAATCATTTTTTATATGTAAATAAGATATTCATAAATATACTTATTAGGTTAATAAAAACCAGGATGTTACAATTCTCCCCCACTTATAAGAATTTCGTCCCCGAAATTCACTCCTTGAAAAAAATTTAAAAAGAATGGAGGAAGGTTTACCAAAATTGTTTTTGCTTAAAACCTTTTAAAATTAACAAAATACTCATAGTTTCAAAAATTATTTAGCTTCCCATAGTAAATATCACTAACAAAAACAACGGTTTTCTCCAAATCTCCACAATCTTAGACTCTGCTCCCAGTGAGCTCCCCCACTTGGGCTTGGGTTACCCTTATAAACTCTGACTCAATGTTTTAGTTGGGATAGGGTGGTTCTATTCGACTGGTTCGGATCTTTGGTTCTACTTAGTAGGCGCTAAACTTTTCTAGTCTTCGAGAACTTCCAGAAGTTATTGGGTTCTAACAAGGTGAGGTGGTTTCCTCATTGTCTATTTTCTCAACTAATGGCTCCTCTTCCCAGAACTTGCATAAAAATCTATCAGAAGTTCTCTGATAATTCTTATGCCATGGTTGTTTCTATCCTTAAGATACATTCTAGGCTTGGTGGCCTACAACTATGAAGGTTATTTTCATTCCTTAATGCTCTACAAACTAAAGGTATGGTTTACAATTCTATGTTTCTTTGGTTGGGTTCCCCGGTCTTAGAAGGCGTTGACAATCCCTAACTTACCATTCAACTCTGACTACATAGTCTTGGCAATTACACTAGTTAATTTGGCCTCTCTTAAATCTTGGAAAATTGGAGGGTATTAGGAGGTGTTACTTATAGGTTAGTCATTTATTCGACTTAGGACTTAGGTTTTTGGTTTACTATCTCTCTTAAGTGTAGAATCAAGTCTCCAATGAGGTGGTTTTAGTTTTGATGATGACACTATAATTAAATCATGGATTTAAAGGAAGAATTCAAGCTCACCAAGTCAAGAAGATCAAGTGCATCAATTAGCTAGTCATTCTCTATTTTATTTTAATTGTAATTTTATTTCTATAATTGAGAGTGGGTAGCTTAGGAAGTAATCTCATCCTAGGATAAATAATTTTAATGCATGAAAAAGGTTGGGATTACATAAAATTATTCCTTGAGAAGAAAATTGAAATTAATTGTTGAAAAACTTAATTTTTATCATCTCTGGGCAAAAGACTCGAGTAATCTGAAAAATACTCGAGTATCAAAAGACTCGAATACTTTCCAAAAGACTCGAGTATTTCAGCCTCAAATCAAAGATATGACCGTTAGTTCAGTACACGGGCATTTCTATTGAAAGATGGGCAAAAGACTCGAGTAGTGTCAAAAATACTCGAGTATTTTGGTCCTGACAGCAAATTTTTAACCGTTGGAAGAGGGCAAAAATGGAACTTTGAGCTTTGTTTCACTCTCTCATTCACTCTTCCATATATCCCATCCGATTGCCCTTGTACAACTAAGAAGAGACAATAAGAACATTCAAGACAAAAACTTAACATTCTCTTTGCTCATATTCTCTCTCTCAAGTGATAATTCTCTAACTCAATCTATCCATTCATTGTTATTATATTGCCCAAAGAGTTAGAGATTGTGCTTAATTGTTGTAGAAATCATTTGTTGTATTTCTCCACATACACTTACATATATTGATTCCAAAATCTTGGTTGGTAACCAAGAAGTGGGTCTTAGGTTCATCCAAGTCTTGAGAGGTTCTCAAGCAAAGTCTAAGAGGTTCTCAAGCAAAGTCTAAGAGGTTCTTCTTAGGGTTAGGTTCTTAGCTTGGTGGAGCTCTTGAAGGTTTCAAGGAGCTTAAAGAGGAAGAAGTCTTCACCACCAACTTCAAATTGGGGTAGAAATTCAAGAGTTTGGTACACTCTTGGAAGGGTTAGGTTGAGTGAGGCATCTCAATATCCCTTGTAATATTTCTAACAATTTGATTTTAGTAGACACTCCTAAGGTTATTAGGGGGATTGGATTAGCTCTCTTAATAGAGAGTGAACCAGTATAAAATTGGTGGTGTTCTTCTTTTTATTGCTTTCTTTACTTTCAAGTAAAACCAAACCTAAGTTTCTCAAAAGGGGCTTTTTAATTAGAGTAGTAATTCCGCAGCAATTAGGTTGTTTTTAAGTTGTTATAGCTTTATTTAATTGCTTGCTACTCTTCTATTAATCTGTTTTGGACTGGTTTTATTCGTATTGATTTAAAGTGCAAATTTCTCAGAAACTGTTTTCTGCTCACTGCACGATTTACTCGAGTATTCTTCAGAAGACTCTAGTGTTCTTGCTATTTTACTCGAGTAGTCTGAAAAAGACTCGAGTGTTCTTGCTCTGTTTCAGAAAAATCTGCACGTAATCAATTATACTTTAATTGCATTCGAAAAATAGTCACTGTTGCATTCAGATTACTATTCACCCCCCCTCTAGTAATTGCTAAGCCCGCTTGTTGGTTTCCAACATTAAGGTACTCATTGGTCCATGCTAACCTAGCATACTCTCAGGACATACAATAAAACACAACTCCAATCCTTACGTGACATGGCCCTAGAACACTTTAATTTATTCGGTTTCCAAACGAAAGGTCTTGATGGTCCTTTGGTTTCGCAGTTTACTAAATTGGTCAGTTTTCGTTAACGCTATGGTTCTCCTGTGGACCTTATGGGGAAATCAAAATTGCAGAGTTTCCGAGAAATACTTTATGGAAATAAGGCAAGGAAAACAAAACTTTACACATATGTATATGAATATATTTATACACAAACACAAGCATGTCATGAAAATATATACATATACATACAAATAAGCATATCATGAAAATATTCACATATACGCTATTATTCATATTTTCAAAACTTTGTTTGAAAACTCTTTTTAAAATGATTCAAGGAAAACATTTCATATGTATATATAGATATAGACATTCACATATAAATATATTAATTACCTTAAATCTTAAAATAGGGTTTCCACTTATATCGGAAAGCTTTTTAGAAAAAGAGTGCAATTAAAATTTAAGACATAATTAGTTTTGAAAAAGGTTTTGAATTGTTTTACAAAAGCGTCAATTAATTCATTCAACCACACATAACAACAACCATGCAACACCACCATTAAAATGACAAAATAAACCTATATATGTAACAACCCGATTTTCGTAAATCAAAATATTTACTTAAAGTTGCAAAAATTGAGGCCAGATTTTTTTTTTTTTGTAAACACATTGTTGAAAAGTCATTGTCGCATTTAAAAGTCCTTTTGTTGAAAATCGAGTTGTTACCAAAACAGTACCTTTCATAAAACTTTCCTTTTCATAAAATAATTTAGTTTCAAGAACATTAATACTCATAACGGGTTTCAAAAGTTACATTGGCCTCCCTTCCAAAGTGAAGCACTCTACAAAACATGACTTTTAGCTGTATTACATAAGTGGCACATTGCTTGGTAATCCTTGACTCAAAACACAAATCATAATTTAAAATAAATTTACTACTATCGCTTCCGCAGCGTTACTCTGATGAAGACCCTCGGATGAAGCCTCCCTTTCTTCTTGCACCGTTTCTTCCTCCCCAAAAGTGAAGTCACTTCTGTCATTACTTTCCTGTTGACGCTAAGATCCAACTCCAATTCATTTAGAGTGACGAACTCCACGTGATGCTCCGTCTGCCCGTTGAGATATCAGCAGCACCGATATGCCAACGAACAGGAGAGAGTAAGCGATCCGAACGACGAATCGTCGACGGTGTGGGATTACGATAGGCAAGATAGTAGGACCATACAAGCATACAATACAACATATATACACACAACACATCAAGCATATTATCAATAGTATTATTGTCCTTTATTATCTTTCCAAACTTTAATTTTACTTCTCATACTCTTAATTTCCTCTTATTCCATCTTATCCATTCACCTCTTTCTCTGCTTTGGGGAAATCATATAATACCATCGGAAAATCCGTTTCGTTCTCAGCTATCACTCACGTCTACATCTCCTCGGTCATCCACCCAACCTAATCGGAAGCAAACAGGAGTACAGGACCTTTACCGTGCGGGCACGACAGCTGTCTCAACACATAAATGGTCCCAGACCAGGAGGACTCAGCCTCAAATCATATCAATTCAAATACATGGCACACTGTCTCACAGTGGCAAACAAGATGCCCCACTCCAGTCCCTCTCACTGTTCTCGATTTGCAATCTAGGGGCGACAATATGTTTCTAGTGGGCCCGCAGAACTTACCACGGCATTAGACCCAGTCCCCACCACGTTAGTGCGCCACATGTGGAGTTCGTTCTACCTAGAAACATACTCTAGACTTCTTGACGTTTCACCGTCATCGTCCTCCCCTAATGCAATCTCCTCCTAAGTATCCGCAGATACTTATGGTTCCTTCCTCTCCACTACTTCGCACTCTCATACCTCACCGCGGATGTCTTTTAAGTCTTTTAATCTTTTTAATTATCCTAAGGTCGGCCCATCTTTCATGCAACCCTTCAATGAGTCCCGACCACTAACTTGGCACAATCTTTCTCTCATCAAATCTCACATAGCACAGAGCTGGGATTATATCACTGATTTCGTATCTAAATTTCCAAATCCTTCTCAACATTCTCAATCTCTTTCCACCCTCCTTTCTCAAAACAATCTTTTCGTAAAATGTTCTTTGAAAAACATCTCTTCACAAAATCTTCTTTCACAGACTTTCACGAAATATTGTTTTCACAACTCTTTCTCAAAAATGTCATTTCATAAACTTTATCAAAATATCACCATGTAAACTTTCTCCAAAAATTTCATTCCAAAACATTGTCACAAACTTCCATTTCAAAAGCTTTTTCTGAAAATACTTTTTCATGATTCTTCTCAAAACCCCTTTTCAAAAATCTTTTTCAAGAAAAATTTTCTTTTCACAAACCCTTTCCAAAAAAAATTTCTTTTCACAACTCCTTTCTAAAAATTTCTTTTCAAAAACCTTTTTCAAAAATTTTCATTTTCAAAAACCTCTTCAAAATCTCTTTCCAGAAACCTTTTCAAAACTGCTTTTCAAAAACCTTTTTCAAAAATCACAACTTTGCTGAGCGCTAATGGAGGAGCAAACTCAACTCAACATTAGTCCCGGACTAAAACCAAAACAAAAGGAGCCCAGCTCCGCTCAAATCACATCTCATTCATCCACAACATTACTTTCCCCAGCTCTGGCTCGTTCTCAACATCATCATTCGTGCTTTCCCCAATCTCAATTTTCTATCATTACTCCTTCCTCATTGTCTCTTTATTTTCAGTCTCACTACTTTCACAACTCATTCCTTTCATTGTCCTTTCTTATTTCAGGGCGTAACAGACGTCCATCAGTATATTATTATTATTATTCAACAGTACTCAATTTCATCTTGCATAATTAAATAAACAAATAAATAAAAGCATGCACACAAACATCACACAACAACAATGTGGTCTTTGTCACATTCATATAAGTGGCCACACAATCAAACAATTGCCACTTATACTACTGACTCCAACCACTTAGTCCCGATCTTTGATATGATACGGAACGTCCTAATAAATCACCTAAACACCACAGTGCCTTAGGATAGCTTCTCTCTCACCTGAGGTCCAGCTATTTATTGCGTACCGTCACCTTGGATCCTCTGTGTTGTTGACTGCCCCAATCCCTCACCTTTTAAATTCCTTGTACTAAATAAAAATTGCTCACGTTATTACTTGTATTATGAAAATCTTTCCTTAGTTCGTGACACTTTCCGTTCTTATTTGAAAGAGTTAAAACACTATTGTTTTATCAAAACAATTCTCATATTTTCTAGCACTTTAAATATTTTAAAACCATTTGAAAACATTTAATAAAATGGTTTAAATCAATTTATGTGATCGCTGGTCCATTATGGACAGTACCTCAATTACATTCGAAAACACCGAAAAATTCACCGTTTTTAATCCGGGTTTTTGTTAAATCAATTATCATTTGAAAATCACACTTTAAATTTCATGAAAACATTTTTAAACACAAGAAGCATGTCCAAATAATCCTGGACAGCAAAGAGTTATTTCATAAAAATCATTTTGATAAAACCCCGAGATCATCGTAAAAACTCTTTTTATTTTAAAACAACTCCTTTATTCAAATTAACCTTTTTAAAACTCAAGTCTTCATCACAAAGCAACTTTGGACAGCCATAAACATAATTTAAGGATTTCAAATAAAACACAATGGAATTTTCTTAAAACCAACTTATTTCAAAACCAGTTACATATTCAAACATTTTTCAAACATCAATTAACACATAAACAACAAACAACACTTCAACAAGCATATAACCAATTAAATCACATCAAGGCAATTATGCAACTCACAAATAGTTCCTAACACAAAACACTTAAGTATGCATGCATTCATGCACCGAACTGAACCAAGATTTAAACCAACAACTTTAAACAACTTAAATCCTTTCCAACAATCATTATACACATTTCATTTCCTGCAATTAAACTCCCTAGACCTATTTAAACTATATAACCGAATGAGATCAAAGGAAACAAGTCAAACATCACAACCTAATTCACATGAAGCAACTTAGTTTATTTTAGGCATTCAAATTCCATTTTGTTTTTCATACACAAAATTATTTGTTCTTCTTTTTTTTCTCCTAACCGAATGTACATAAACACACACTCACACACATATATATATATAAAACACAACACTCTTCCAAGATTGACTTGATTTATTTATTTCCTTTATTTTAAAAGAAAGAACCGATTAGAAAATAAATGTTCACAACATAATTTCAAGCAATTTATTTTAGTACAATCCCTAAAACACACTCATTCCTTCTTAAGTCATTTCTTTGGAAAAAGGAGTCCTAGTCTAGCTAACATGCATAGACCGAATAGCATCATGATGAAGCAAGGTCAAATGTTCATCATGCATGTACATAGAACATGGATCAATGCAAAGATGATTTTTCAAGAACTTGTTTCCTTGTTCTCTTTATAAAAACCGTGAGGTCTATGTGGGAGAATAAAATCTTTCCATTCAAAATCAAATGCATGTTCCTAAATCTTGTGAATCAAGTCATGAAATCAATGAATTGATGCAATCAAAGATGAAATTTGTTTTGAGTTGGAAAAGAATCAAAACCGTGACATGCAAAGATAAATAATCAACTCTTTTAGGTTCAAAAACAACATGCATGCACCAAGAATCAAGCTTTTCAAAGATCAACACAAGATCAAAGCTTTGGTCAAGTTTAAAATCACATCAAGGCAATTTTTTTTTAAATTAACTTTCTACACATAGAATTAACATGAATCCACTTAGATCAAATTAAAAACATCTAGACCTAAATTTTCTACTTATGGCCGAATTACTTAGTTTTTGATTTGGTGATTTATGAGTTTTTTTATTCTTAGAAATCCAAGATCAAGGCATTAAGAGGACATGCAAATAAGAACAAGAATCATAAGACCATAAAATCAACATGCAAGAGAAAATCAAAGCAATACATGAATTTTAAGCACAACCGTAAACAAAACCGTGATGAAGACAAATAACAAGTAAGAGACCAAAACTTTTCAACATCAACATTTAAGATCAAAGCATAACAAGAACATGCAAGACATTTAGATTTCAAGATCATTCATAAACAATTACATGCATCACAAGAATTGAATAAAGTCCATTAAAAGTCCTTTACAACATAAAAGTCACTTAATCAAACTCCCTTTACCTTAATTCCTAACCTAAATCTTCTAATCCTCTCTCCTTCTCCTCTAAGCTTTGCTTTGGCCTTTCTTCTTCTAGGGTTGATGGGTGGTTTTCTCCTTGTTTTTCTCTTCTCTCTCACGGGTTTACTCTCTTTCTCTCTATGTCTCAAGAGCATGATGGTGCTCTTGGGACTAGGTGTGTTTGGTGGAAGAGATGGGATGAAAAAGGAAATGAATCAATTAACCAACCTCTCCACACATACACACACGGTCTATATGGGCAAAGGCAAGGGGTGGAATTTTCCCTTCTTAGCCTCGGTCAAGGTGCTAGTCCATGGGCAATTCGGTCCAACCAAGAGTTTGCATGGGATGGTCTTACTATGGACACATGGTGGAAGGAAAGTCCTCCCTAGACCCCATGACCCACCCCTCCTAATCTCCTCCTATTTTCTATTTAAATTTCAATTTCTTAATCCTTAAGAAATCACTCCTACTTGATCCTTCTATTCCTCATGTGGCCGAATTCCACACATACACATACCCATGCAATTTATTTTCATTTTGTCACTTAACATGAACTCATGTAGTAAGGTACATATTTGACACATACATATATATATATATATATATATATATATATCATGCACATACACATTTACACGTTACACACACACACACACATATATATGTATATGCACTCATCATCGCATTCATTTACCAATTAAATTTCACATGATCCTAAACATACACATACACATAAAAACCGTACATACATATGCATACCCACATAGAAAACAAGTTAGTCATGTATCAAAATTATAATGACACCAAAAATATCAAGCATATATTTATAGGAAACAAGACACATTTTCATGAAATAATTTCTTGTTGAAAAATAATCCACCATTTTACTAAAAGAATCTTAAACACATAATTATTTCCAAGACTCAACTTAAAAATTCATATCATAAGTTCACGAAAAATCATTCTTTTAAAATCATTTACCACCTTGAAAACATGAATTAAGAATTTATCTAAGAAAGTACTCTTTTAAAACCTTTTTCTCAAAAATAATTATCTTTAGTATTTTAAATTAATACGAGGAATTTGCAGGGTGTTACATTCTCCCCAACTTAAAGATTTCTCGTCCCCGAGAAATACGTCGTGGATTGGGCAGCAGGGCACAAAATCCTCCCGTCGCTTTGTCGTGTTCCTCATTTACTGCTTTTAGATGAAGAAATCGCAATCGCACAACCGCTAGCGCGTCGTTTCGGGTTAAGTCTGATGAAACCGCAATTGGTGGTTGAAACAACTAAGGAACCCTAGGAGAAGACCTAGAAGGGGGGGTTGAATAGGTGTTTAAGAAACCTTGAAAGATTTTCGAACGAAACAAATCGAAACAATCAAAACGAATGATTTTTGCAAAATACACAGCACTTAATCGATTAATCTGAAATCTAATCGATTAACCTGAGATTTTAATCGATTAATAATCGATTATGACAGATAAAAACTGAAAAATCACTTTTCAATTGAATACGAAAATCAATCAATTAACATGTAAGATCAGAGATTCAGCGGAGAAGATTAACACCTATATTCTTATTGATTACCTAGGTTATGAAAATGATTTTCCCCAAGTTAATTTGCACAATTAAGATTCAATTCAATCAATTATGAAAATCACTCTTTTTCTAGGTTTTCAACCAAGAACACAATGAATTGACTTGAATGTAAAGAGTTAAGAGTTTAGAGATACGACACAGTGATTTATCCTGGTTCACTTTCATCCGCTTGAAAGCTACGTCCAGTCCCCTCTTCAACCAAGAGAGATTCTTCACTATGAGGAATTAGAGTTCTCAAATTACAAGTAAATGCCTCACAAGACTCCCTTCTTGCTAGCCTACAAGAGATACTCCACACCCTTGCCTTGTAATCCTATTGATCTTCTCTCTAATCTAACCTCTACCCCTTGTTGATAATCCACACAACAAGTCTTCACTTTCTTGACTCACAACCAAGACTTCTTCTTCAATTTGAATGAACTTTGCTTGATGATAATCGACACACCAAGTCTTCTTTGTTGTTGTAGAAAGCTTGCCTCTTGCAAAGATTACAACTCAAATGAAAAACACAATAACAATCCTATGAATCTCAATCAATAGCTATGACAAATCAACATAAGAGATTCAAAGGTTCTTGATCAAAGAATGTGAAAATATGAAGCTTTTGATCTATGAAATTGAGAGAGAATAGAGTGGCTTGATTCTTTGTAAAACTTGATATGAAAGTGTTCTTATTATTCACAAAGGTTAGGAAAAGGTTTATATATAATACCCAAAAGTTAGAAGCACCTAAAACTGATTTTGAGAAGTGAAAAACGTATTTTAAAAAACCAGTTTAGCAGTGTTTAATCGATTAGACTTTGCCTTAATCGATTAGTAATCGATTAGAATTGGTCTTAATCGATTAGACCATACTGCAACTTGTTAGAAATTTGTTTTCTCAAAACTAAACCTTTTCTTTAAAACCTTTAAGCCACCTATTGATTTTAGGTTAAGTGAAAACTCAAATTATGATTTAATCATGACTATGATAGAGATTCACTACCCTCTAAATACTCTAACCAAACTCATAAAATAAAAGACCTAAGAAGCTTGAGAGGCAAAAGATAAAAGATATTACAATCACACTCAAACTAAGTCTTCTTTGAGCTTGTTCTCTCTTCTTCACTTGATGTTTGTTGTTGCTTGAAGACCTTGAACTTCATCAATACCTTTTTAGCTTGTTCAAAACCTTTTGTCATTATCAAAACCTTCTCTATGGAATTAACAATCTCCCCCTTTTTGAAATGACAAACATGTTTTGAAGTTGTTTGAAGTTCTTTGAAGTTGTTGATGCTTGAACCATTTGATCACTTGGTGAGAAACATGCTCCCCCTTGCTAAATGCTTTTGATATTTGAAATCCAATTGATAGAAGCTTGATTCTCCCCCTATCTTCAACAACTTTGCTCAACCTACATAAAAACAACAAAAACAACCTTTCTCCAAAACAACCATTTCTCCCCCTTTGGCATTATCAAAAAGTAATATATACCAATTGAAATATAAAATGCTAAGCCAAAGTAAAAGACATCAATGATCATTTCTTCACAACATTGATACCAATTGAAAAATACAAGTACTAAACTTTGAAAATGTGATATCAATTGGCAAGAAATATGACAATGAAATATAAACCAATTGAGAACTATTAAGATCATAATATCACTTAACAAAGTAAGATATCAATTGTAAAGAAATATCAACAAAAGCATGATGATCATATAGTAATCACTCAATGATATCAATTGAACTAATTGAGCTTTTAGAAAAGTAATACCAATTGAGAAGATACCAATTGAGAGAATATACCAATTGTAAAAAATCTAACAATATAAATTATACCAAATGTAGGACTTCTTTTGATACCAATTGAAGATGCAAATGAATGAATAACACTTGTAAGCTCTTTGCTCTTCAATCATACCTACAAAACAATCATGCTTTGCTTTTTGGTATCCAAATGGTTTTGGATCCATTTTTGTTAGTTAAGGGATTCTCACCCTTCTTAACCCAAACAAACTTTCCTTTAGGTATACCATGCACTTTAATATAACACACATTTGAAGTATGTCCATGAGTACCACAATAGAAACATGTTGGTGCATTTGAAAAATCAACTTTAGAAAATCAACAACATTTCTATGAGATTTACTCTTAGCATTAGTATAACCCAAACCAAACTTGTTTGAATTTCCTTTTTGAAAATTTAACAATGTGCGCAATCTAATATCACCATTTGTGAAACTTGCAAGCTTATTTTTCAAAATAGCATTTTCATCTTTAAGCAACTTGCAATTCTCACAATCAACCACAATATTCAATCTACTAGCACAATCACAAGAAGAACTAGCATATATGAGATCAAGGGTTTCATTTTCAAGATTAAGCTCATCAACATGTTTTTGAAGTTCTAAAATCTCTTTTTGATGTTTCAAAATGAGCTTCTTTCTTTCAATATTTTTCAAAGCTAGTTTTTCAAGTTGTTCACGCATTTCTTCATAAGCATAATATAACAATTCATATTTAGAAGAAATTTCGGATTTAGTATGACTTACATTGCTATCCTCGCTTTGTTCACTTGATTCATCATTTGAACTTTCCTCTTCATTTACTTGAACAAGCAAGTTGAGATTAGCAACTTCTTCATCATCCGAAGAACTATTTGATGTGCTTTTCTTCTCTTCTACATCACTATCCCAAACTATATATGCCCTTTTATGTTTTGAATTTTTCTTTTCTTTCTCCTTCTTCTTGAGATACTTAGAGCATGAGTATTTGAGATGACCGGGCTTTCCACATTCATGGCAAACTACACCTTCTTTTGATGTCTTGGTCTTGTAGTGTGGGGAATCCTTCTCTTTACCTTTGTCTTTGTTCAACCTTCCTTTTCTCCTTAGAAATTTGTCAAACTTTCTTAGTAAAAGTTTCATTTCTTTTTCATCAATATCCGAATCGGAATCTTCACTATCATCATCATCGGAACTCTCTTTCTTTTGATATGATCTATTAACTTTAAGAGCAAGTCCTTTTTTTCCATTGTTCTTATCCGACTCTTCATGCATATGCAAACGTCCAAGCTCCATTTCATGTTCTTGAAGCTTTCCAAAAAGTGTTGCTAGATCCATAGCATCCAAATTCTTAGATTCAACAATAGCCGTTACTTTTGGTTGCCAATTCCTGTCTAAACATCTCAACACTTTGTTAGAAAGTTCAACTTGTAAGAAAGTCTTATCAAGAGAAAGTAAATGGTTAATAATGTGAGTAAAACGCTTTTGCATATCATTAATAGATTCATTTGGAAGCATTTGAAACAATTCATATTCACGCATCAAAACATTCAATCTAGCTCTCCTAACCTCACTAGTTCCTTCATGAGTCACTTGTAAAGTGTCCCACATTTCCTTAGCACTAACACATTGTGAAACTTTAAAGAACTCGTCATAGGACAAAGCGGAGGTAATGATATTCTTTGCTTTAAAATCATATTGAACTTTCTTTCTATCATCATCCGTCCACTTATCCTCGGGGGTCAATTGTTGTGCACCTTCAACTAAACTAGAGGGGATATGAGGACCTTTTTCTATTGCTTTCCAAATTTCACTATCTATGGCTTGGATAAAGATTTTCATTCTTACTTTCCAATAAGCGTATCCCTCATCGTTAAAGAGTGGAGGACGACTTATCGAAGCACCTTCACCACCTAAGGGATTCATGGAACCCATTGCAATTACTTAAGGATCTTTACGAAAAAGCTCTTATGCTCGTGTCTTTCTCGAGCTCTGATACCAATTGGTGAAACCGCAATTGGTGGTTGAAACAACTAAGGAACCCTAGGAGAAGACCTAGAAGGGGGGGTTGAATAGGTGTTTAAGAAACCTTGAAAGATTTTCGAACGAAACAAATCGAAACAATCAAAACGAATGATTTTTGCAAAATACACAGCACTTAATCGATTAATCTGAAATCTAATCGATTAACCTGAGATTTTAATCGATTAATAATCGATTATGACAGATAAAAACTGAAAAATCACTTTTCAATTGAATACGAAAATCAATCAATTAACATGTAAGATCAGAGATTCAGCGGAGAAGATTAACACCTATATTCTTATTGATTACCTAGGTTATGAAAATGATTTTCCCCAAGTTAATTTGCACAATTAAGATTCAATTCAATCAATTATGAAAATCACTTTTTTTCTAGGTTTTCAACCAAGAACACAATGAATTGACTTGAATGTAAAGAGTTAAGAGTTTAGAGATACGACACAGTGATTTATCCTGGTTCACTTTCATCCGCTTGAAAGCTACATCCAGTCCCCTCTTCAACCAAGAGAGATTCTTCACTATGAGGAATTAGAGTTCTCAAATTACAAGTAAATGCCTCACAAGACTCCCTTCTTGCTAGCCTACAAGAGATACTCCACACCCTTGCCTTGTAATCCTATTGATCTTCTCTCTAATCTAACCTCTACCCCTTGTTGATAATCCACACAACAAGTCTTCACTTGCTTGATTCACAACGAAGACTTCTTCTTCAATTTGAATGAACTTTGCTTGATGATAATCGACACACCAAGTCTTCTTTGTTGTTGTAGAAAGCTTGCCTCTTGCAAAGATTACAACTCAAATGAAAAACACAATAACAATCCTATGAATCTCAATCAATAGCTATGACAAATCAACATAAGAGATTCAAAGGTTCTTGATCAAAGAATGTGAAAATATGAAGCTTTTGATCTATGAAATTGAGAGAGAATAGAGTGGCTTGATTCTTTGTAAAACTTGATATGAAAGTGTTCTTATTATTCACAAAGGTTAGGAAAAGGTTTATATATAATACCCAAAAGTTAGAAGCACTTAAAACTGATTTTGAGAAGTGAAAAACGTATTTTAAAAAACCAGTTTAGCAGTGTTTAATCGATTAGACTTTGCCTTAATCGATTAGTAATCGATTAGAATTGGTCTTAATCGATTAGACCATACTGCAACTTGTTAGAAACTTGTTTTCTCAAAACTAAACCTTTTCTTTAAAACCTTTAAGCCACCTATTGATTTTAGGTTAAGTGAAAACTCAAATTATGATTTAATCATGACTATGATAGAGATTCACTACCCTCTAAATACTCTAACCAAACTCATAAAATAAAAGACCTAAGAAGCTTGAGAGGCAAAAGATAAAAGATATTACAATCACACTCAAACTAAGTCTTCTTTGAGCTTGTTCTCTCTTCTTCACTTGATGTTTGTTGTTGCTTGTTGACCTTGAACTTCATCAATACCTTTGTATCTTGTTCAAAACCTTTTGTCATTATCAAAACCTTCTCTATGGAATTAACAAAGTCCAACGGACTAACCGAAGAAGGTGTCGCTCCCTTAGCGGATCGTCGTCACAGAAGTCCAACCATAGGTACGGACTTAGGGAAAATCAAACAAACAGAATTCACACATCTCCAAAAGTATGGGATTTCACCGAAAATCCCTAAATATTCGCTATTTCGTACAACTCGGGTTCTTACTAACTCTAAGGTTTTTGGTCTGTCATTTCCCTAACTTAAGGGGATTCTATTACCACTTAGGCTTACTTACTTCCTCAAACTTCATACTCCTCCTTAGACCCATCCTGGACATTAATCAAACTCACCACCTTCGACCATCTAAACTTGTAGTTAGGGTATAGGGTAATTCTAATCCTCAAGCTTTCCTCAAAATTTCCTCTAATAATCGGTAACAGACAGTTCTTCTTCTCCTTGTGACTTCCCAACTTAGATCAAACTTATAGCTAAACTTACGGTGATCTCATATCCTCACTTGACTCAATCCATTTATCCTCCCTTAATCGTTCAGGTCTAAACTCTCTGAGTAACTATAGCGTTTCTAACCTCGCAATTTGGACTAATGATTCTCAGACAGAATCGGTAAAGCTACGATTTGGCAAGGGTTCATGAAGAAAAAGGTTCGAATCTTAACAACACTAATTGTTTTGCTGAAGCAATTCAACAAACACTGAAATTAAGAGATAACAACTTAAATTCTCAAAGGCGATAACTATCTCCGTATAAAGTAGGTTAGGGTTAGTCAAACCTAAGTCTAACAATTACTAATGAAACAGCAAGGGTATTGGGTCTCGACCTCCGAATCTATTCATGGTCTATTCCTTCGAGCTAGGGAACCAAAAGGTTTCTTAAACTAACAGGGTTGATACTATGCTACAACTAGTCTCATGTCCTAAGAGACGAAAGCTTAACCTCAGATTCTCACCCTAATACTAACAAACACACACAGAGTCACACAAGCAAAGCATGTAAGCCCATGCTTAAGGCCACTAAGGATTACCATAAGCTCTGATACCATTCTGTAACAGCCCGATTTTCGTAAATCAAAATATTTACTTAAAGTTGCAAAAATTGAGGCCAGTTTTTTTTTAAAACACATTGTTGAAAAGTCATTGTCGTATTTAAAAGTCCTTTTGTTGAAAATCGAGTTGTTACCAAAACAGTCCCTTTCATAAAAATTTCCTTTTCATAAAATAATTTAGTTTCAAGAACATTAATACTCATAACGGGTTTCAAAAGTTACATTGGCCTCCCTTCCAAAGTGAAGCACTCTACAAAACATGACTTAAATTTAGCTGTATTACATAAGTGGCACATTGCTTGGTAATCCTTGACTCAAAACACAAATCATAATTTAAACTAAATTTACTACTATCGCTTCCGCTGCGTTACTCTGATGAAGACCCTCGGATGAAGCTTCCCTTTCTTCTTGCACCGTTTCTTCCTCCCCAAAAGTGAAGTCACTTCTGTCATTACTTTCCTGTTGACGCTAAGCTCCAACTCCAATTCATTTAGAGTGACGAACTCCACGTGATGCTCCGTCTGCCCGTTGAGATATCAGCAGCACTGATATGCCAACGAACAGGAGAGAGTAAGCAATCCGAACGACGAATCGTCGACTGTGTGGGATTAAGATAGGCAAGATAGTAGGACTATACAAGCATACAATACAACATATATACACACAACACATCAAGCATATTATCAATAGTATTATTGTCCTTTATTATCTTTCCAAACTTTAATTTTACTTCTCATACTCTTAATTTCCTCTTATTCCATCTTATCCATTCACCTCTTTCTCTGCTTTGGGGAAATCATATAATACCATCGGAAAATCCGTTTCGTTCTCAGCTATCACTCACGTCTACATCTCCTCGGTCATCCACCCAACCTAATCGGAAGCAAACAGGAGTACAGGACCTTTACCGTGCGGGCACGACAGCTGTCTCAACACATAAATGGTCCCAGACCAGGAGGACTCAGCCTCAAATCATATCAATTCAAATACATGGCACACTGTCTCACAGTGGCAAACAAGATGCCCCACTCCAGTCCCTCTCACTGTTCTCGATTTGCAATCTAGGGGCGACAATATGTTTCAAGTGGGCCCGCAGAACTTACCACGGCATTAGACCCAGTCCCCACCACGTTAGTGCGCCACATGTGGAGTTCGTTCTACCTAGAAACATACTCTAGACTTCTTGACGTTTCACCGTCATCGTCCTCCCCTAATGCAATCTCCTCCTAAGTATCCGCAGATACTTATGGTTCCTTCCTCTCCACTACTTCGCACTCTCATACCTCACCGCGGATGTCTTTTAAGTCTTTTAATTTTTTTAATTATCCTAAGGTCGGCCCATCCTTCGTGCAACCCTTCAATGAGTCCCGACCACTAACTTGGCACAATCTTTCTCTCATCAAATCTCACATAGCACAGAGCTGGGATCATATCACTGATTTCGTATCTAAATTTCCAAATCCTTCTCAACATTCTCAATCTCTTTTCACCCTCCTTTCTCAAAACAGTCTTTTCGTAAAACGTTCTTTGAAAAACATCTCTTCACAAAATCTTCTTTCACAGACTTTCACGAAATATTGTTTTCACAACTCTTTCTCAAAAATGTCATTTCATAAACTTTATCAAAATATCACCATGTAAATTTCTCCAAAAATTTCATTCCAAAACATTTTCACAAACTTCCATTTCAAAAGCTTTTTCTGAAAATACTTTTTCATGATTCTTCTCAAAACCCCTTTTCAAAAATCTTTTTCAAGAAAAATTTTCTTTTCACAAACCCTTTCCAAAAAAATTTATTTTCAAAACTCCTTTCTAAAAATTTCTTTTCAAAAACCTTTTTCAAAAATTTTCATTTTCAAAAACCTCTTCAAAATCTCTTTCCAGAAACCTTTTCAAAACTGCTTTTCAAAAACCTTTTTCAAAAATCACAACTTTACTGAGCGCTAATGGAGGAGCAAGCTCAACTCAACATTAGTCCCGGACTAAAACCAAAACAAAAGGAGCCCAGCTCCGCTCAAATCACATCTCATTCATCCACAACATTACTTTCCCCAGCTCTGGCTCGTTCTCAACATCATCATTCGTGCTTTCCCCAATCTCAATTCTCTATCATTACTCCTTCATCATTGTCTCTTTATTTTCAGTCTCACTACTTTCACAACTCATTCCTTTCATTGTCCTTTCTTATTTCAGGGCGTAACAGACGTCCATCAGTATATTATTATTATTATTCAACAGTACTCAATTTCATCTTGCATAATTAAATAAACAAATAAATAAAAGCATGCACACAAACATCACACAACAACAATGTGGTCTTTGTCACATTAATATAAGTAGCCACACAATCAAACAATTGCCACTTATACTACTGACTCCAACCACTTAGTCCCGATCTTTGAGATGATACGGAACGTCCTAATAAATCACCTAAACACCACAGTGTTGGAAAAACAACAAGCGGCTCAATATAGTCTAGAGGGGGGGTGAATAGAATATTGAAGCCTTATTACAGATTTTTCGATCACCTAAGAGAATGGTTTTATGAAAATAAGTTTTCTTAAAAATTCAAGTCAGATTACTCGAGTAACTCAAGTCTTCACTCGAGTAATACGCAAGCAAAAATAATTTCACTCAAGTATTCAGCAAATCACTCGAGTATTACGAAAGCTATTTTTAAATCACTCGAGTAACAGAAAACCTACTCGAGTATTGTTCATAAACTGAAAGCAGATTACTCGAGTGACAAGAACTTTACTCGAGTAAACTGGGTAAAATTCAATTAAAACTCAGTTTTCAATGGAGTTCTTCAAGAATTACAATGCTATGATGATTCAACAAATTATGAATGATTAATATGAACAATTTCAAGTAATATTAACATGCAATTTTAGATCAATTGAGTAGAATTGAAAAACCCCCAATTCTAACCTAATAATGCAATTGTTAATGAATTAATGCAATACAAGGAATGAAAATAAAAGAGACACAAGGATTTATCCTGGTTCACTTTCACCCACTTGAAAGCTACTCCAGTCCCCTCTTAAACCAAGAGAGATTCTTCACTAGAAATCTTCAAATGTAGATTTTACAATGTTTTAAGATGCAACTAGATTCTTAGTTCTCCTATCTTAAAACCCAACTTCAAAGTGTGTACCAAACACTTTGATCTAATCTACCCCTTTTGAGTATTCTAGATTTCCTTGCTAATTGATTGAAGATGCTTCCAACCAATCCTCTTTTCTTGCTTTGATTTGATCCTCAAAGTCTTCCTTGTGAGATTCTTCACTTGTGTTGAAACTTCAATAATGCAATCACAAATTGCAAATCTTCAACAACCACTAAGAACAAAAATATGATCTCAAGAATATTTGAACAATGAGAGAAATAGAGTGAAGAATGAAAAGTTTCTTGTTGAATCTTGATAGCTCTTGAAAGATGTAAAATAGCTCTTGAATTGCTTTTGAAAGTGTATATAAAATTGTAAGAATGAATGTGTATCTTATGTGAAAGAGAAAATTAAGTCCTTTTATAATTTTCCAAAAACTGATTGAATTACTCGAGTAAACCATATAACTTCACTCGATTAAAACATGTCAGATTAAGTTACTCGAGTAAGGTGTAAACCATTACTCGATTAACCTGTCATGACATAAATTACTCGAGTGATCCAATACTCATTACTCGAGTAAACTGATCAGAGTTTGAATAAAAACAAAGTTTTTCTAAAAAGATTTTCACAAAACTTTTAATAGAGCTATTTAATCAAGATTTAAAGTATCTTCACTCTTAATCAAACATTATTTAAATATTCTTAAAATCACCTAAGCTACCCACACCAATGAGATGCATTGCATAAAATAAAGATTACATTGAAATAGAATTAATAAAAATCCTAATTCTAATCTTCATGTGGTGTAGCTTGCTTGTTGCCAATGTTGTTGCTTGGAGATAGATTGTTAGCATCAAAACATGAGAATCCTACAAACTCCCCCTTTTTGATGATGACAAACCTCCTTTTCAATTAAGCACTAAGTTTTAACATACTCCCCCTAAATGTAAAACATCTAGGAAAAATATAATAAAACCTAACCTACAAGAACAACATCAACAAAATATTCTCCCCCTTTTGGCATCATTAAAAAGATAAAAAAAAAATGAGAAAAGTCCTTTGCCAAAAGTTGAAGGTAAGTAGTTCACATTGGTATATATATATAAGAATATATAACAATAAAGACAATACCAAAATAAACCACAATAGTGCCACAATAAACGCATAATGAGTATAGCACCATAATCCAAAATATCAGAGTATAACACTATGCAGCAAATCATAGTGTAAAGCAAAAAGATAGCAACCATAGCACACCATCGAACGAAACTAGACCATACACAAGGTCCTAAAATGTAGTAGCAACAGAGTCATAAACATGAAACATAAACAGAAACATAACATAGTCAGAAATATGCATATGAAACATAAACAGAAATCATCAGCATCCACAGGTCTAGGAGTCAGGTGGAGGAGGAGGAAAAATGGTGAGAAAAGAGGCCAGACATATAATCCATCAAACGATGCTCCATGGCAATATTCTTCACATCCTGTCTCATCTCCAACTGAGCAAATTGAGCATTGATGTGCTCAACCAATGAATCATGAGCAGCCTGTGCATCAAATGGAGTACCAAGATTGTCAAAATCAATAGAATCCTCAACACGATCGGTATCCATCGGATCAATAGAAGGAGGAGGAACAGAAGAAGATGCACCAGCCCTATCAAGTAAATTACTTTTCCTAGAACCTGAAGCTCTGGCAGCCTTTGCAGCTTCAGCCATTTCCTTAATCTGTGATTTCCATAACCAAGTGCGACTCTCCCTATGCCAAGCAATTTTCATATAACTAATGTGTGACTCATTAAGACACCAGTTATTTTTCTTTTCCTTTTCAGCTGGCTCATCATCAGGGATTGGAACACGGTAATACCTCATGATCTTGGTAACATGCATAGGATATGGCAAGAATTGAGTAGGAGGAGATTGAGCAGCAGCTTCCATACGAGCTAAAAACATTTTATTCCAATTCATCTCATATCTCTTTTTAATCCCATGAAATAAAATAAGATCATCATCTTGCAATTGAGCATAATTTTGATTGCATTTCGGAATCAAACAATAAGAGACAATGTACATAAGCACTCTATCCACAGCATGCAAAGGTGATACAGTTCTAGTAGTCCTATTACCCCAAGATTCACCAGTACGCATCAAATCAGTATAAATCGTATTAGTATCCACATTCAAATCCAGACAGACATCATCACCAATATAAGTTCCCTTGTTTTCTAAACCAAACAGCATTGTCAAATCTTCAGGCTTTATAACAAAATGATGTCCTCTAACCATTGTTTGATACTCACCATCTAGCTTAGTAAAATTCTGATAAAATTGTCTGACAAGCCTAGGGTAATAATGAGTCTCAAATTCCAAAAACCGCTGCAAATTCTGAAATTCTAAATCCTCTACAAACTGAAATTGCTCCTTATGCAACCAAGCAAACTTAACATACCTTGTAAGACCAAAAGAGCGATTGATAAATTTCGGTTCCCGCAAGTCTCGGTTGATTCCAGAAAACCAGGGATCATTGCGACCTGCTCCTTGCTTAGCTTTCTTTCGAGGAGGTTGAATTTGTGAGGAAGAAGACATTGGTTCGGTTTTGGGGTTAGGGTTTTGATTTGGGGATTTTCGGATTTTGGGTAAAATTGGTGAAAAGGATGAGTGAAAGGAGTAGAAATGATGATATAATGATGAAATATGGAAGAAATTTGTATGATTTGTGAGTTTTTGTGGCTGAAGATGATGATTTGATGAAGAACCATATGAGAGAGAAGAGAGAAAGTCGAACAAAAAGGAGAAAGAAACGTGAAAATGAAACTGAGTGCAGCAGTTCAGATTGTAAAATCACGTAAGTTACTCGAGTAATGTTCATGCGTCACTCGAGTAATTCGAGCAGTAATCGAGTGAAAATTAAAGTTACTCGAGTATGCCGAAAGGTAAAACGTTTTTACTCGAGTGATGAATGAATTAATCGAGTAATACGGAAGTCATTTTAAAATTAATCGAGTGACAGACAGAATCACTCGAGTAATACGAAAGAGATTTTAAAATTACTCGAGTGAAATATCTGGTACTCGAGTGAACTGCCCAGAATTGTAAAAATTTCAATTTTTCATGCAAAAATCATTTTTAATGCACAAACACATAGAAACACTTAGCATTTAGCAAGTAACACACATACAAATAAAGCAATTAACACATTATAGAAAACATACACACATAACTACATATCAAAAAAGTTAAGAAACACTTTAATAAGATACAACAACAATTCAAAATACAAATCACATTGAAATAGGCTTGAAGGTGATTTCTAAAAGCATCAAATACAATTAGCTAATAGTTGATTCATCAAAAATACCAAGTTCTCTTCGAATTTTATAAAATGTGTCCCTTGGTAATGGTTTTGTAAAGATATCAGCTAATTGATCCGAAGTTTGAACAAACTCAATAACACAATCACCTTTTTGAACATGATCTCTCAAAAAGTGATGCCTAATTTCAATATGCTTTGTTCTTGAGTGTAATACTGGATTTTTAGTCAAATTAATTGCCGAAGTGTTATCACACTTTATAGGGATTTTTGTCAAATTTAAACCAAAGTCAGATAATTGTTGCTTCATCCAAAGAATTTGAGCACAACAACTACCTGCTGCTATGTATTCGGCCTCCGCGGTTGATAAAGCTACACAATTTTGCTTTTTAGAAAACCACGATACAAGTGAATTACCAATCAAGTGGCAAGTTCCGCTTGTACTTTTTCTCTCAACTTTACAACCGGCAAAGTCAGAGTCCGAATAACGTATAAGTTTTAGAAAAGCATCCCTAGGATAATAAAGTCCAGTATTCGTTGTACCCTTTAAGTATTTCATTATTCTTTTGACAGTAGTTAGATGCGACTCTTTCGGTTTTGATTGAAAACGTGCACACATACATACACTAAACATGATGTCAGGCCTAGATGCAGTTAAGTATAACAAACTACCAATAATACCACGATACTTCGTTACCTCTACCGCTTTTCCAGCCTCATCTTGATCTAGGTAGCATGCAACACTCATTGGTGTTGAAGCGGATTTGCACGAATCCATCCCAAAACGTTTGAGAAGCTCTCTACAATATTTACTTTGATGAATATAAATGCCATCATTAAGCTGCTTTATTTGAAGGCCAAGAAAGAATGTAAGCTCTCCCATCATCGACATCTCGAATTCGCTTTGCATCAAGTCTGAAAACTTTTTACACAAGTTATCGTTAGTAGCACCAAATATAATATCGTCAACATATATTTGAACCAATAAAATATTCTTACCGGAACGTTCAATAAAAAGAGTAGTGTCAACAGTGCCTCGTTTAAAACCTTTTTGTAACAAAAAATTGCTTAGTCGATCGTACCAAGCTCTAGGAGCTTGTTTCAAACCGTACAAAGCCTTTTTCAGTTTGAAAACATAGTCCGGATGCTCAAAACTCTCGAATCCGGGAGGTTGTGACACGTAAACTTCCTCTTGAATGTATCCGTTAAGAAAGGCGCTCTTAACATCCATTTGATACAATTTAAAATTCATTATTGAAGCAAAAGCGAGAAGAATACGAATAGCTTCTAGTCTAGCAACAGGAGCATAAGTATCATCGTAATCGATTCCTTCTTCTTGACCATAACCTTGTGCTACCAACCTAGCTTTATTCCTAACAATAATACCCGATTCATCTAACTTATTCCTATAGACCCATCGAGTACCAATTTCAGGACGATCATTAGGTTTTGGCACAAGCTCCCAAACTTGATTTCTTTCAAATTGATTTAATTCATCTTGCATGGCCATAATCCAATGATCATCTTGAAGAGCTTCTTTGATATTCTTAGGTTCTATTTGAGATACAAAGGCAACATAATAACAAAAATTATTTAAAGTGCGTCGGGTTACCACTCCCTTCGCAATGTCACCTAAGATATTAGAAATCGGATGATTTTTGTTGGACTTCCAAGCTATTGGTAATTGAGGTTGAGTCTCTTGTGCTAAGTCTTTATCTTGTGCTTGCACCTCTCCATATTCAATTTGATTCTCTTCCATTTGATGTGATGTTGACTTCTCATGATCCAAATATGTACCTATATTATCATTATCACAAGAAACAACACAATCTCCTTTCGAAGATTCATCAAATACAACATGCACGGATTCCTCAACGGTTAATGTTCTTTTATTGTAGACTCTATATGCTTTGCTATGGGTTGAATAACCTATGAATATACCTTCGTCGGCTTTGGAGTCAAACTTGCCGACCGGTTCCTTTCCGTTATTTAAAACAAACACCTTACACCCAAAAACATGAAAATGTGAAATATTTGGCTTTCGCCCTTTTAAAAGTTCATAAGGTGTTTTATTTAAATGCGGACGAATAAGAACCCTATTAAGCACATAACAAGCGGTGTTTACCGCATCGGCCCAAAAATATTTAGGAACATTTGATTCATTCAACATAGTACGAGCAAGTTCCGCTAATATTCTATTTTTCCTTTCTACAACTCCGTTTTGCTCCGGAGTCCTAGGGGCCGAAAATTGATGATTAATACCAAACTTATCACAAAACGCATCAATCCTAGTGTTTTCAAACTCACCTCCGTGATCACTTCTAATAGACACAATTTTCAAACTTAGTTGATTTTGGATGAGTTTGGCAAATCTTTTAAAACATTTATAAACTTCACTTTTTGCGGATAAAAATAAAGTCCATGTGAATCTAGTAAAATCGTCTACTAAAACAAATCCATAGTAATTGCCACCTAAACTTTTAATTTGTGAAGGGCCAAACAAATCCATATGGATTAGCTCCAAAGGCTTTGTTGTGCTTATCACATTTTTAGGTTTAAAAGAACTTTTAACTTGCTTGCACTTTTGACAAGAGTCACAAATGCCATCAAGCTTAAAGTTTAGTTTAGGCAAACCAATCACTAAATCTTTTCGCAAAAGTTTGTTTAATTGATTCACATTCACATGAGCAATTCGTCTATGCCAAAGACGAATTTCATCATCAAAAGATTTGAAACATTTTGAAAATAGTGAAGTTATCTCATCCAAATCAATTAAGTAAGTGTTATTAGAGCGACGACCAACAAACTTAACACTATCATCTATAGAAGACTTAATGAAACATAATTCCGGAGTAAAAGTCACATAATTGCCCATATCGCATAGTTGGCTTATACTAAGCAAGTTGTGTTCTAAGCCTTCTACGTATAGGACATTTTCTATGACAAGGTTAGATACGTTACCGATCTTCCCGACTCCTAGAATTTTGCCCTTGTTGTTGTCGCCGTATATCACAAATCCATCATTTTTCGGAGTAAGTTCCATGAAGTGCGTCTTGTCTCCCATCATGTGTCTCGAACAACCACTATCCAAGTACCATTTGTGCTCTTTGGTTCGAAGACACACCTACAAGAAAGATATTATTTGGTTGACTTAGGTACCCAAGTGGTCTTGGGTCCTTTGTTGTTAGCATGGGGAGAAGTCCCCTTAACAATCCAAATATATTCTCCACTTGGTATACCAAATTTCTTTATATTACATTTATTCGTGGTATGCCCAAAGATCCCACAATAATGGCAAGTTGGGTTTTTAGAAATCTTATTCTTTGAAAATCCACCAACTTTGCGATAATTGCGTTTCTTAGGTTTGGTATAGCCAAGACCGGATCTATTGCTATTGTTCCTTTGAGTTGAAAGCAAATGATCTAATGAAGTATCTCCTTTCATGAGTCTTGCAAGTCGATCATTCAAATTAAAAACTTCTTTTTCCAAAGACTTGCAATTTTCACAAGATGGAGTCTCATTTGATTTCAATTCACAATTGCATGTAGAGTTTGCATAAATGGGTTCCAGAGTTTCATTTTGAAGCTTAAGTTCTTCCAAATCTTTTTGAAGTTTAATTATCTTTTCATGTTGCTTCATTATGAAATTCTTTCTTTCAACATTTATTTTAGCAAGTTTCTTCAACTCTTTATGCATCTCTACATACACATTGTACAATTCATTGAATGAAGGAGAATTAGAACTAGAGCTAGCATCGGAAAGATAATCTACCTCATTCACGTTCTCACTTGATTTAATGCTCGAAGATTCCTCTTCATCAAGCTTCGTCATCAAACATAGATTTGCAAGTTCTTCATCATCCGATGAGCTAGATGTTGATTGACTCTCCACTTCATCCCATACTATGTAAGCCCTTTTTCCTTTAGATGAGTTGAACTTAGAGTTGTCACCATCTGACTTCTTAGAATTAGTTGGGCATTTTGACCGATAGTGACCAAGCTTTCCACATCCATGACACTTGATGTGATCCTTGTTTGTCTTATTTCTTGGTTGTGCGTCATTAGAATCTCTTTGTCTATTTCTATTAAAGTTCCCCTTTTTCTTAAGGAACCTACCAAGCTTTTTAACTACCAAACCAAGGATCTCATCGTCTATATCGGAGTCCGAGTCATCCACTTGAGAGTTTTCCTCTTGTGCCTTAAGGGACTTTGAAGTTGATTTAAGAGCAATCCCCTTTTTCTTTCTATCGGCATCTTCATTCATGGATAACCGCCCAAGCTCCATTTCATGCTCTTGAAGCTTTCCGAATAGAGTTGCTAAGTCAATTTGATCCACGTCTCTAGCTTCCATAATGGCCGTCACCTTAGGTTGCCATTCCCTGCTAAGACATCTCAAAATCTTATTAACAACTTCACCATTAGTTATAACTTTTCCAAGTGCAGAAAGATGATTAATGATATGAGTGAACCGCTTTTGCATGTCACCTATATTTTCATTAGGTAACATACGAAAGAGTTCATATTCATGCATGAGTGTATTTAGCCTAGCCCTTCTAACCTCCGAAGTGCCCTCATGTGTGACTTGTAATGTGTCCCACATTTGTTTAGCATCAACACATTGAGATACTCGAAAGAACTCATCATAAGAAAGAGCGGACGTGATGATATTTTTAGCTTTTAAATCAAATGCAACATTCTTCTTATCATCATTGTCCCAACTCGATATTGGTTTTATAGAAACAACATCATTTACTTTCGTTTGAGGAACAAAAGGTCCATTCTCTATGGCGTTCCAAATTTCCATATCTATGGCTTGCATAAAAATTTTCATACGGACCTTCCAATAAGCGTAACCCTCACCATTGAATAGTGGAGGACGATTAATGGAAGTTCCTTCACCACCAAAAGGATTTGAAATTGAGCCCATTGTTTCCAAGTAAAAAGGATCTTTTCGAAAAAGCTTTTTAAGGCTCGGATTTTTCGTCCGAGCTCTGATACCACTTGTTGGAAAAACAACAAGCGGCTCAATATAGTCTAGAGGGGGGGTGAATAGAATATTGAAGCCTTATTACAGATTTTTCGATCACCTAAGAGAATGGTTTTATGAAAATAAGTTTTCTTAAAAATTCAAGTCAGATTACTCGAGTAACTCAAGTCTTCACTCGAGTAATACGCAAGCAAAAATAATTTCACTCAAGTATTCAGCAAATCACTCGAGTATTACGAAAGCTATTTTTAAATCACTCGAGTAACAGAAAACCTACTCGAGTATTGTTCATAAACTGAAAGCAGATTACTCGAGTGACAAGAACTTTACTCGAGTAAACTGGGTAAAATTCAATTAAAACTCAGTTTTCAATGGAGTTCTTCAAGAATTACAATGCTATGATGATTCAACAAATTATGAATGATTAATATGAACAATTTCAAGTAATATTAACATGCAATTTTAGATCAATTGAGTAGAATTGAAAAACCCCCAATTCTAACCTAATAATGCAATTGTTAATGAATTAATGCAATACAAGGAATGAAAATAAAAGAGACACAAGGATTTATCCTGGTTCACTTTCACCCACTTGAAAGCTACTCCAGTCCCCTCTTAAACCAAGAGAGATTCTTCACTAGAAATCTTCAAATGTAGATTTTACAATGTTTTAAGATGCAACTAGATTCTTAGTTCTCCTATCTTAAAACCCAACTTCAAAGTGTGTACCAAACACTTTGATCTAATCTACCCCTTTTGAGTATTCTAGATTTCCTTGCTAATTGATTGAAGATGCTTCCAACCAATCCTCTTTTCTTGCTTTGATTTGATCCTCAAAGTCTTCCTTGTGAGATTCTTCACTTGTGTTGAAACTTCAATAATGCAATCACAAATTGCAAATCTTCAACAACCACTAAGAACAAAAATATGATCTCAAGAATATTTGAACAATGAGAGAAATAGAGTGAAGAATGAAAAGTTTCTTGTTGAATCTTGATAGCTCTTGAAAGATGTAAAATAGCTCTTGAATTGCTTTTGAAAGTGTATATAAAATTGTAAGAATGAATGTGTATCTTATGTGAAAGAGAAAATTAAGTCCTTTTATAATTTTCCAAAAACTGATTGAATTACTCGAGTAAACCATATAACTTCACTCGATTAAAACATGTCAGATTAAGTTACTCGAGTAAGGTGTAAACCATTACTCGATTAACCTGTCATGACATAAATTACTCGAGTGATCCAATACTCATTACTCGAGTAAACTGATCAGAGTTTGAATAAAAACAAAGTTTTTCTAAAAAGATTTTCACAAAACTTTTAATAGAGCTATTTAATCAAGATTTAAAGTATCTTCACTCTTAATCAAACATTATTTAAATATTCTTAAAATCACCTAAGCTACCCACACCAATGAGATGCATTGCATAAAATAAAGATTACATTGAAATAGAATTAATAAAAATCCTAATTCTAATCTTCATGTGGTGTAGCTTGCTTGTTGCCAATGTTGTTGCTTGGAGATAGATTGTTAGCATCAAAACATGAGAATCCTACATCCCATAAACTCGAGTAATCTGACTTGAATTTTTAAGAAAACTTATTTTCATAAAACCATTCTCTTAGGTGATCGAAAAATCTGTAATAAGGCTTCAATATTCTATTCACCCCCCCCCCCCTCTAGACTATATTGAGCCGCTTGTTGTTTTTCCAACACACAGTGCCTTAGGATAGCTTCTCTCTCACCTGAGGTCCAGCTATTTATTGCGTACCGTCACCTTGGATCCTCTGTGCTGCTGACTGCCCCAATCCCTCGCCTTTTAAATTCCTTGTACTAAATAAAATATGCTCACGTTATTACTTGTATTATGAAAATCTTTCCTTAGTTCGTGACACTTTCCGTTCTTATTTGAAAGACTTAAAACACTATTGTTTTATCAAAACAATTCTCATATTTTCTAGCACTTTAAATATTTTAAAACCATTTGAAAACATTTAATAAAATGGTTTAAATCAATTTATGTGATCGCTGGTCCATTTTGGACAGTACCTCAATTACATTCGAAAACACTGAAAAATTCACCGTTTTTAATCCGGGTTTTTCTTAAATCAATTATCATTTGAAAATCACACTTTAAATTTCATGAAAACATTTTTAAACACAAGAAGCATGTCCAAATAATACTGGACAACAAAGAGTTATTTCATAAAAATCATTTTGATAAAACCCCGAGATCATCGTAAAAACTCTTTTTATTTTAAAACAACTCCTTTATTCAAATTAACCTTTTTAAAACTCAAGTCTTCATCACAAAGCAACTTTGGACAGCCATAAACATAATTTAAGGATTTCAAATAAAACACAATGAAATTTTCTTAAAATCAACTTATTTCAAAACCAGTTACATATTCAAACATTTTTCAAACATCAATTAACACATAAACAACAAACAACACTTCAACAAGCATATAACCAATTAAATCACATCAAGGCAATTATGCAACTCACAAATAGTTCCTAACACAAAAAACTTAAGTATGCATGCATTCATGCACCGAACTGAACCAAGATTTAAACCAACAACTTTAAACAACTTAAATCCTTTCCAACAATCATTATACACATTTCATTTCCTGCAACTAAACTCCCTAGACCTATTTAAACTATATAACCGAATGAGATCAAAGGAAATAAGTCAAACATCACAACCTAATTCACATGAAGCAACTTAGTTTATTTTAGGCATTCAAATTCCATTTTCTTTTTCATACACAAAATTGTTTGTTCTTCTTTTTTTTTTTTTGCTCTTAACCGAATGTACATAAACACACACTCACACATATATATATAAAACACAACACTCTTCCAAGATTGACTTGATTTATTTATTTCCTTTATTTTAAAATAAAGAAACGATTAGAAAATAAATGTTCACAACATAATTTCAAGCAATTTATTTTAGTACAATCCCTAAAACACACTCATTCCTTCTTAAGTCATTTCTTTGGAAAAAGGAGTCCTAGTCTAGCTAACATGCATAGACCGAATAGCATCATGATGAAGCAAGGTCAAATGTTCATCATGCATGTACATAGAACATGGATCAATGCAAAGATGATTTTTCAAGAACTTGTTTCCTTGTTCTCTTTATAAAAACCGTGAGGTCTATGTGGGAGAATAAAATCTTTCCATTCAAAACCAAATGCATGTTCCTAAATCTTGTTAATCAAGTCATGAAATCAATGAATTGATGCAATCAAAGATGAAATTTGTTTTGAGTTGGAAAAGAATCAAAATCGTGACATGCAAAGATAAATAATCAACTCTTTTGGGTTCAAAAACAACATGCATGCACCAAGAATCAAGCTTTTCAAAGATCAACACAAGATCAAAGCTTTGGTCAAGTTTAAAATCACATCAAGGCAATTTTTTTTTAAATTAACTTTCTACACATAGAATTAACATGAATCCACTTAGATCAAATTAAAAACATCTTGACCTAAATTTTCTACTTATGGCCGAATTACTTAGTTTTTGATTTGGTGATTTATGAGTTCTTTTATTCTTAGAAATCCAAGATCAAGGCATTAAGAGGACATGCAAAGAAAAACAAGAATCATAAGACCATAAAATCAACATGCAAGAGAAAATCAAAGCAATACATGAATTTTAAGCACAACCGTAAACAAAACCGTGATGAAGACAAATAACAAGTAAGAGACCAAAACTTTTCAACATCAACATTTAAGATCAAAGCATAACAAGAACATGCAAGACATTTAGATTTCAAGATCATTCATAAACAATTAAATGCATCACAATAATTGAATAAAGTCCATTAAAAGTCCTTTACAACATAAAAATCACTTAATCAAACTCCGTCTACCTTAATTCCTAACTTAAAGCTTCAAATCCTCTCTCCTTCTCCTCTAAGGTTTGCTTCGGCCTTTCTTCTTCTAGGGTTGATGGGTGGTTTTCTCCTTGTTTTTCTCTTCTCTCTCACGGGTTTACTCTCTTTCTCTCTATGTCTCAAGAGCTTGATGGTGTTCTTGGGACTAGGTGTGTTTGGTGGAAGAGATGGGATGAAAAAGGAAATGAATCAATTAACCAACCTCTCCACACATACACACACGGTCTATATGGGCAAAGGCAAGGGGTGGAATTTTCCCTTCTTAGCCTCGGTCAAGGTGCTAGTCCATGGGCAATTCGGTCCAACCAAGAGTTTGCATGGGATGGTCTTACTATGGACACATGGTGGAAGGAAAGTCCTCCCTAGACCCCATGACTCACCCCTCCTAATCTCCTCTTATTTTCTATTTAAATTTCAATTTCTTAATCCTTAAGAAATCACTCCTACTTGATCCTTCTATTCCTCATGTGGCCGAATTCCACACATACACATACCCATGGAATTTATTTTCATTTTGTCACTTAACATGAACTCATGTAGTAAGGTACATATTTGACACACACACACACACACACACACACACATATATATATATATATATATCATGCACATACACATTTACACGTTACACACACACACACACACACACATATATATATATATATGCACTCATCATCCCATTCATTTACCAATTAAATTTCACATGATCCTAAACATACACATACACATAAAAACCGTACATGCATATGCATACCCACATAGAAAACAAGTTAGTCATGTATCAAAATTATAATGACACCAAAAATATCAAGCATATATTTATAGGAAACAAGACACATTTTCATGAAATAATTTCTTATTGAAAAATAATCCACCATTTTACTAAAAGAATCTTAAACACATAATTATTTCCAAGACTCAACTTAAAAATTCATATCATAAGTTCACGAAAAATCATTCTTTTAAAATCATTTACCACCTTGAAAACATGAATTAAGAATTTATCTAAGAAAGTACTCTTTTAAAACCTTTTTCTCAAAAATAATTATCTTTTGTATTTTAAATTAATACGAGGAATTTGCGGGGTGTTACAATATACGTAAACATATACTTATACCATCCTCCCAATTGAACTTAAATCCCTGGTTCTGCTTAAATATAAATTCTTTGTCATTCATAAATTTAAATATTACCCTTCGGGGTTTAAGTTCAACTGATAGGGATCCACACTTGACCTTTGTTTAGTGTTGAAGTTAACGAGCTCAATTTAGTAGTGGAACCAACCACAAGTTCAATGTAAAAGTTGTCATGGTTCTCTTGGATTTTAGTCTAACCGGTGCTAACCAAGTCACTCGGTTAGATTAGAATCGCGAAAATAAATTATTTGATTTTCGTGGTTCCACTCCAAATCTTTGTTCGCTTATTTTAACACTAAATTAGTCCATATTCAAACACATTTCGAGGACCTCTTGATTGAATTCGAACCGCTTCCAAACTTAGGTAAAAAGTTCCTTTTAGTCTTGCAAATTTCCAATTGGAATAGTTCGGCGGTTTGAATTCGATCGATTAGTTCTCGATTTCTATTTCACTCTTGGTGTCACAACTACTTGAATCAAGATTAGCAATGGAATCGACCGTTAATTCAATTCAAACATTATTTTTCCGTCCTCTTTGATACTAATCTAATCAATGTGGATTTAATCACTTGATTGGATCAGTATCAAAGTCATAACTCCTTTAATTCTGACGGTTCCATTTCCTAACGTCGTCCAATTACGTTGACACCACATGACTCCACAACATACATTCAAGACGTACACAATTACACATAGTCGGACAAAGAAAGAACAACAAACAATTGGGCACTAAGGTTTTATACATAGAGAATCGCTTACTAATTCATAGTAGTGCACGAATTCCTAAATTTCGACGACTTCACCTCCCGGTAAATGTAATGTCGGATTGGCCAGTTCCAACACTACATTAAATCGGTGGTAGTAGCCCTCGCAATCCAATGAATTCCCGTACTACGGTTTCAATTTCCTGGCATTATTCGGATTTCCTTTGTATGAAACTTTAGCTTTACACTAACCTAACAATTAAAACACTTTGATTTTCAACCATTTGCCTAATTCCACTTAGGTTTGTTGTTTGCAATGGGGAACACTTACAATATTCAAAATTTTCCAATTTTCTTTTCTTTTATCACTTGTCAGTATTCCCTTTTGCAAACTCAAATCCATTCCTTTTTATCTTAACATTAAACTCTCTATATATACACTTACTCCTCTAGTAACTATTCATATACATACTCATCATCATAACTCATCAACTAATGTTGATGATGCACAAACCAATATTCTAAATATGATGCAAATGCAATGCAATGCAAATGCAATGCAATGCAAATGCAATAACACTTAATTTTCCTTTACTTTTCACTTTGTAACATTTTCACTTTTAATGTAATGCAATGCAATGCAATCTCACTTCTCCCTCTTGTACATTGTGCTTCACATTCTCCCTGAAGGAGGGTTCTTCACACAATGCACCACTTTTTAACAATTTTAACTTTATTGACGTTGTACTTCACATTCTCCCCGAAGGAGGGTTCTTCATACAATGTCCACTTTTAACAATTTAACTTTATGTGCATTGCACTTCACATTCTCCCCGAAGGAGGGTTCTTCATGCAATGCACCACTTTTTAACAATTTTTAACTTTATGTACATTGCACTTCACATTCTCCCCGAAGGAGGGTTCTTCATGCAATGTACCACTTTTTAACAATTTTACGTTTTTCCTCACCCCACTTGCCCCTCCACTCTGGGGAAAATCGGCCAGGAGTAAGCATTTCTCAATTCCTAGTTGGTTGCTTCACCTCCACTTAGGAAGGTCCTTCGCTCACCCGCTTGCACAACACTTCACCTCCACTGTGGAAGGTCCCTCATGTAATTTGGTTTGATTTGACCAAATTGGCTTTACAGAAATCACCCTCAACTGGCCACGAAAAGCCAAAGCAACTGACAGAATTATTGTGGTTGCATAAAACCAATCCCCAACACGGGTAGCGAACCCGTGTCCTTTGCAGGATCAAAGTTTTCCACAACAATTCTCAGCGATTGTTTCAATAACACAATCTAGTTACTTTTGCCTTCATCAATCGTAAACGACGTAAGTTTTCCCCGTACACCTAAGGTCCACCTTTCTCCATGAATGCACGTGTTTCTAGTTCATTTTAGGGGTAGTAATTATTCATCCTTTATTTATATAGATTCATTGGGAGGGTTTTTCTAACCTAAGACATGTGGCCATATGATGCAACAATCACAATCCAAGGATGCACACACTTATTCACAAAACATTTGCAACTAATATGCACATTCATTCCTAGTTATGCTAAATAATAGCATCAAACATAAACCACAAGCATATGACATTAACATTTTCAATTGAATATAAGTCTCACCTTTATTCAAGGAACTTGAGATAAAAGTGTTTGCAGCGGAATTGGGATTACTTTCCCTCAGGTCGAAAGGAAGAACTGCTCTGATACCATATTGTAACACCCCAATTTTCATAATATAAAATATATAGACATAAAAGTTTTGGAAATAATCAAGAAACTTTAAAAGTTATTTTTATTACATCAAGTACATAATCAGAGTTTGGAAATAAAATGGATAACTTTAAAAATTTCATTTACAATTTGAGTTTGTACAAAATGTGGGGCACCCAATTACGATATAAACAGTTTCTATACAATTTCATTTCTTTCGACTTGTTCCGTTGCGCACTCTGATCTCCAAGCATCTTGAACATGTACCTAAATTGTTAACCACTAAGGGTGAGATCTTTCACAGCACAGTGAATTAAAAGGACAGTAAACAGTTCATAACAAAACTAAAGAATAACAACTAAATCGAGGATGGAATAACAAAATATAACATATTGACACAAAGGGGAAAATTGGGGTTTTGTTGGAATGAAAGCACCAAGCTCCAATCCTAGCTCCTTAGTCTTCTAACCCTTGTCCTTAAGCAATTCCTAGCTCCCCTTGGTGATTGCCCAACTCTATGTGAAGGATTGAGAGAGTTAGGGTTTTGAGTGGTAATTGGGGGTTTGAGAGAAAGAGAAGAAATTGGTGTTTTTGTTGATGGAGAATGATGAGGAGTTGATGGGGAATGTTTTTAGGATGTTACTTTGGTGTTATTTGGTGAGGACATGAAGATTTACACTCCCTAGGCTTGAGAGAGAAGGAGAGTCGTGAGGAAGTAGAAGAGAAAACAATGGCCAACACACTCATAAACTAGTGTTTTAAGTCTGATTATCAGTGGTTAATCGATTAACCACTTTGGTTAATCGATTAACACTCATTGTTTATAAAGGATTAATCGATTAATACATGAGTTAATCGATTAGTGCCTGAAGGTTCTCTTAATTCTAATCGATTAAGCTAAGTCTTAATCGATTAGTGGCTGAAGGTGGCTCAAAAATTAATCGATTAGGGGACCTCTTAATCGATTAATGCCCTATATTTTCCTTTCTTTCAAGCATTCTAAGGGTTCTAAGTCATTCCTAACACACCCTAACTTATCCTATCATAATTCCTCTTTTTAAGCATCCTCTAAGCACCTCTTAACACACACACAAACATCACAATCATCAATTAATAATAACAAACACACAAATCACAATCACGGAAAGACGAAACGAATTAACAATCGAATTCTAGACTTAACCTATTCTTAAACACTCGATCTAACCCGATCGACTTAAGACAACCCCCTAACCCCACAACCCTAATACCAATCACTCTCGAGGCATAACCAAAAGGGTCGGATTGATTCCAATTGCCCTGCACATTTATTAAACTCCGGGACTCAGTCGAAACGTGAGTTCAAATGGGATTCTCCGAACATAGACACTAAGGTCTATCCTTATACTCAAGGCTCTATCCTAGGATCCTTTATCCACTCACTCTAACGAGATCGAAACACTAAAAGGCGCTTATAGGGGCTATGGAACACTCTAGTCCCCAAACCTTCACGAACCCTACTCACTCAATCGCAGCCACACCAATCTAAAACCTAAACCAATTACCCTTCAACTATAACTACCGACTCTAGAACACTTCCCTAGCCATCCTAACGATGTGATCACATAACAAATACACACATACACACAAAGAAACAAACACAATTACTTACACCTAGGAATGCACACAAGCACACACATATATAGAGATATGTATATCCTAACTCAACCTACACCCATATATATGTAAATACATATCCATACACACACACATTCATATACACTAGGATATAATTACAAATACTAATACCTACATAGGGATATATTTATACAAATATATACATACATTAGGAAAACGCTTACAAACACATATACATATACATATTTTAACTCAACATAATTATATAGATATACGCAGATGCTAAGAAAATAGTTGTAAATTATTTTTATATGTAAATAAGATATTCATAAATATACTTATTAGGTTAATAAAAACCAGGATGTTACAATTACTATATCGTGGTAATCGATTACCACGACTGAAATTTTCAAAAATTTATATTTTATTGAATTTCCCTCCATAACCTTTCTAATATTGCATTTAGGTCCTTTCCCAAGGACTTCACTGCCAAACTAACATTTTTATTTCAAATAAACTATTAAAAACCATTTTTGATTCTCCTTTTACCAAACACATTCATACACACACATTTTTAATCAAAAATTAAATAAGGATAATTAATTATAAAATAAATTTATAATTAACTTTTACTTAATCAGGGATTAAAAATCAGGGATGTTACATCGGTTTGACTCCAACACGTCATCATCATCATCACTTAGAGAGTTGTGCTTGTTTTCCCCAACCGTGGTCACCCGGCAAGGTACGGCGATGGCGCCCAAAGGTTGTGGTTCGGGTTAAACCCACAGCATATACACATGGTCTGTGAAGGAAGTGGGTTGCAATCTTCTCACGGTTCTGGGCCGCGATTCACGCGACGGTGATGGTGGCTAGAGAAGGCGGTGACGGTGCAGAGACGGGGGAGAGAGAGAAACCCGCGATCGAGAGGAAGCGAAATAGATAGAGAGAGACAGTGGGATTGAGAGTCACAGAGGATAGAGGTGACCCGGTGGTTGTGCCACCGACGTCGGCGACGAGTTGCTCCTCCTCCTTCATCATTAGCTTCTTCTTCTTGTTCTCGAGTTTTCCTTTCGCTTTCTTTTTTTTTTTCTTTCTTTCTCTGATGGTGGGCAGTGGGTAATTAATAGTAATATATATATATATATGGCTTTATTGTATAACTGATTCTTTATTTTATTTATTAGATTCACTTTGGTCCTTTATCTTTTTTTTGCAATTTACAGGTCCTTTATTTTTTTTTTAAGATTCAGTTTGGTCCTTCTGTTAAAATAAAGTTAAATGAGAAGGAATATTCCAAAAATATTTAGGCTTAATTGCATAATTTGTCCTTTATCTTATTTATTAGATTCACTTTGGTCCTTTATCTTAATATTCCAAGAATATTTCCTCTTCTTCTTCCTCTTCCTCTACTCTCTCCTTACAGCGGCGGCAGCGTTGTGGCTGCCACCGCCACCGCCCATGCCACCGTCGCCGCCATTTTTAGAAATTAATCGCAGTTGTTGAAGCGTTTTGCACATGTTTTCACACGTTTTCAAGTAGGTTCAGTGGAGAATACCATTGTTGATAACCAAGGTTTTAGAAAAGGGACCCTAGAATTCGGATTTTGAGGAAAAAAAGAACGAAAAACACGAATTTGTTTGAGGAATAATGAAAATAAAGCTTAAAAATCGTGAAAAATTGAAGAATGTTGAAGAAATTTGATGATTTTCGAGGGAAGAGGGTGTGAGCCCCTTGTGACACCCTTCCGAATATCCCAAGTATAATATAGTAATTATACTTTAATACTGGATAAGATATATATATATATATATATATATATATTTATATATATGGACTTGTAAGTATTAGAAAATGTGAAAGTAAAATTTTCTTTTAAAGCGGGTGCACAAACCAAAACTTGGAATTCTTGGAGAAGAACTTCTAAGTCAATTGTATCGAATTCGGCAATTTCTAAAACCTTTTCATGAATTGGGTAACATTCGTATTTTGAAATCGTATTTAAATATAGAAAGTAAATTAAGTTACCCTTGCTTTGATTGATAAAATTGATACCATCTAATCCTCTTTGTAGCCGAACTCTTTGAAAGGATTAAATCAGAGTAAGCGAAAATTATAGGACTATGCAACTTAATAGAAACATAACATAGATTTTATATACATATATACATAAAAAGGTCAAGTGATACATAGTCCCAACATAAGTCTCCAAGTCCAACAAGTCCATAACAGATCTACATCAAGATATAACCATAGCCCTAGAGCTCTCATGAGCATATCTACATCATATATACATATAAAAATATGAACTCTAGGGGTGGTCACATAGATCTGGCAGCATCAGTAGTAGTAGCGATAGTAGTAGCAGTCTCCAGGAAACAAAAGGGTAACATCATCATCAACAGCAGCAGCAGCAGTAGTATCTCCTCCACAGCAACACCACATCGGATCCTCCGATCCACATCATACACCATATGCACATACCTAGGGATCATCATCCCTCCAATCACTCCCAGTAGAATGCACGACAGGCTTGCCTCCACTCTCGTCCTCCATCGGATCCTCCTCGATCTCATCCGAGGGAGAGTGTACCCTACCACTGGGTACAGGGTCGGGAGATGGTGTGACCCTTATTGGGCTCCTCGGATCAGAAGGGGGAGTCTCCTCGCGGATGACTCTAGAAGAAAAAGGGTGTGAGCGGGTAGGTCGAAAACGGAAACTGTGATAAGAGCGAGCTGGTCGTGTGGGAGGTGGTCCATGGTATGTGTAAAACGTGGGTACGTGCATAGTGTATATGATGGGAATCCTAAATCTACGAGGACGAAATCGAATCAACGGGTTCGGGTGGTAGAAGGTAATCTCTACCTCCCCCTCGAACACCGCACGATGGTCCTCATAGATCCATATGCCACTAGGAAGTGGCCGGATCTCGATGCAAGCGATGTAGTGAGACATCACCTACAAGGGCATAGGGGTAAGCAATTCTATACACATAATCAACAGAGAATAAATTTGTACAATATGAGTATGTAAATATGCAACAATAAATAACAATCACATTTAGCACTTAGCAGTTATTGAATGCAAGTAGGATGCTCATACTTGTTTCATTTATCACCATTAATTTAAATGAGTGGCATGGTGCATGAATCTAGATCTCAAGCCTATCTCCATCATTCTATGTCACTCTCTGACGTCCATCCCTGACAACCTAGCACTCACCAGTGCGTTGTATTCCTAGGTATACAACAATTTGTACATTCACCTAGAATGTACACGACAAGCTTGGAATCCGTGCCACCCGAGCACATCCCGTCATCCAAACGGACCGTCATCCAAACGGTATATCCATATCGGTATCCACAAAACCGACCACGTCAACAACGTGTCATCAAGCAAGCGTATTGGCACTCCCAGAGGCCCTCCCATGTTTACCAAAAACATGATATACGACCTACCATCCAAACTACAAAATGAATGCATTACTTTAAAGCCTAAAAGAAATTGATTAATATATCACATGCCACCTAGGCATATTCCGTTATCCAAACAGACCGTCACCCAAACGGTATCACCGTATTAGTCAATTTCTTTTAAGTTCAGATCCCTTGGATTATGGTTATGAAATCCTTAACCAATTGAGTTAGAATTAAAAATGGTGTTTCTCAGATTCTGGGTAATTTCTCGAGTATAATTCAGCTTACTCGAGTGTCCTTCAACTTTTCCAGATTACTCGAGTGTTCTTAGGATTACTCGAGTGTTCATGACTTTCTGGGGATTTGGGTTTCAGATTCATTAAATTACTCGAGTAGTTCACGGGTACTCGAGTGTTCTTCATGATTTCCAGAATACTTGAGTCACCCTGAATTACTCGAGTGGTTTGCCTTAACATGTCCCCAGGTCTTACTCGATACTCGAGTACTAGACATGATACTCGAGTGTTCTTGCTCAATTTACATTGTTTTACAAACGTTTTACTCGAGTACCCTGTCCAATACTTGAGTGTTTCGCAGCAGAACAGACTGAAATCTCAATTTTAACACACCATTTTCAGTTCTACTCATTTCCAATCCAATCCAAAGATCAACAGAGTTCACATATCATAAATTGAACATGTTACAACACTCATTTCATATCAAATCACAGATTCGACAGAGAATCAATCCTTAATGCATAAAATACACAGTTTGGCAACTTAACACTTCAAATTGCAAAATAAGCAACATACTCATGGAATAAAGATCATTAAAGCTTGCATGCATGATTTAGAACTTGCTCAACACAGTTTTAGAGCATGAATTGGTCTCCAAACCAAAGTTCCTATTCAATCTAAGCCCTTAGAGCCTCTTGGTGGCTCTCTAATGAAATTTATGGAATTTAAACTCTATCTAGTGTACAAAATCACTTCCCCTTACCTCTCAGACGTGACTCAACAAAGGATTTGCAAGAAAAAGCTCCACGGCACCCAGAACAACTTCAAGCATCACATGCAGAGCAGTTTTGAATGGAGGTCCAAAATGGAATTGGTTGACATATGAAACAGAGATAGAAATTGGGGAAATTAGAATTTCTAAACTCTATGCAACACCTACTAGCTATAGAAACCAAATTAAGACTCAAAGAACTCGTGAGCTTACCAAAAATCGAATTCAAAGTGAGCTCCAGGAAAAGGTTTGACAGCAACAAGCTCCACTTCCAAACTCCAATTCTTCCTCCACACTCACTCTCAACTCACGAATTTGGTGTTTATACAAAGCTCGAGATGTGAGCTTTGTATTAGTGTATAATTTGTATCTTAACTCCAAGCATAGAGGGAGAATCGAAAGAAGCAAATCAAGAATCCTATCTTGAACAACTAATCCGATTTTGACCAAATGCTTCAACAATTCGGTGTTGGTTGGCTTTTATAGACCTCAATCGAGCTCATGCATGTCGACACGACTGCGTTGAAGTGTTGAGGAAGATGATTTCGTGTCAACACACGAGAATCGTTGATGGTGACTCACCAAACGCACTAACTCGTGCAACTCTGTCCAGAATACTCGAGTATTCCAGAAAATACTCGAGTAGTTTGCCCAGATTTTGAAAAATAATTATTTTATTTACTTTCTCTCCAAAATCTTTTCTATATTTACTTTTAGGTCCCAACCCAGGGACTAATATGCAAAATGCTTATTTTATGTATAATTATATTTATTAAATGAATGCACACACATTTTCTAATTACATAAACACATAATTTTAATCAAGGATTAATATAGAAATAATTAATTCTAATTAATTTATAATTAACATTTCATTAATCGGGGATTAAAATTTTGGGGTGTTACACCCATGGTGGCTACCGCCGCTATAAGGAGAGAGCAGAGGAAGAGGAAAAAGAAGAGGGAATATTCTTGGAATTTTAAGATAAAGGACCAAAGTGAATCTAATAAATAAGATAAAGGAACAATTATGCAATTAAGCCTAGAAGGGGAAATATTCTTGGAATATTCCTTCTCATTTAACTTTATTTTAACTGAAGGACCAAACTGAATCTTTTAAAAAAAATAAAGGACCAGTAAATTGCAAAAAAAAAGATAAAGGACCAAAGTGAATCTAATAAATAAGATAAAGGACCAATTATGCAATTAAGCCTATATATATATATATATATATATTTTGGGACGGTGAGTATATGCATGACTGGGTTGGGTAGTTGCTAGGGATAAATATATATATTATTTTATGTTTTGTTTTCATTTGTGGGTCAATATGTGTAGGTATTTTGGATTTTAACTAAATATTTGATGATCCTAAACATAAAATGCATTTAAGTGGAATTATATTGCATTTTGAATTATTCAAAACGGATTAAAAATAATACAGTTATCAGTCTAATTTGAAAAGAGAAAATTTAATTAATCGGTCATTAAAGATATCTATTCCATAGAAAAAGTATCAAAATTCAAATATAAATATATTTTCTCAATCATAATATCAAACTTGATAAAATATAATATTCATAATTTCGAAATAGCAAATTATTAGATATAACTTATACCGGTAATATATTTAAATCAGTTTGGGAGCTAAAAATAAAACAGTCTCAGAACGCTATGAAAATTGTAACACCCTGATTATTTAATCCTAATTACCCTTATTAAAAATAGTGAATTTGAAATTTTCTTTTTAACTTATAAAAATTCTCCCGTCAAACGGACGGAGTTTCGTTTGTTTATTGGACTTTTCCAAAAATTTGTTTCACTTTCAACCTGTTCAAAATATTCATTCACCTCATTTCAATTGCCATCAGGGCAAAATATAAACAGTGTGCCATAGCACCATTACACCAGGTTTATAAACATATACCCAAGTCTTAAAACACTTTAGTTTCTCCACAAAAACAGCTACTAGGTTTAGTTACATCAACAAAATATTCAATGTTTCCAAAAATAAGACTCTGGTCCGATATTAGTTTCCCAACTATCTTCACATTCCACGTTGTGGAATGTGATCCTGCTCGGCCATGCACGTGTAAGCTCCACCTTCACCTGTAAAAATATATCAAGAAGGGTAGCATTACACAGAACTTATAAAATACATTCTAAAGAGACATAGAGAACAACTAAGAGATTACTACCCCGTTATCACTTGAATTATATTTTCTATTTCAATTTCCCATGCTTCCTTAATACCCCTTTGTTGTCCATATTCATCTCTTATTCCTTCCGACTATTTCCTTAACCTTTCCTGATTTCTATCATTTCTTTCTAACATTTACACACTTGTCTACCTGTCCTTTTAGTCTCATTCAATACTCACTCCTAACGGAAGTCTCATTCATATAATATGTTCCATTCCTCTACAGAGGGGTCCTGATACTATTCACTCCCTAAGAAGGGTCATGTTATTGCTCGTACAATTCTATAAAATATCCACTCCTTTCGGAGGGTCATAAAAACATCCACTCCTTCACGGAGGGTCCTGAAAATATCCACTCCTTTCGGAGGGTCATGAAAACATCCACTCCTTTCGGAGGGTCCTGAAAATATCCACTCCTTTCGGAGGGTCATGAAAACATCCACTCCTTCACGGAGGGTCCTGAAAATATCCACTCCTTTCGGAGGGTCATGAAAACATCCACTCCTTCACGGAGGGTCCTGAAAATATCCACTCCTTTCGGAGGGTCATGAAAACATCATTTATAAGTTCCGCTCCTACATGGAGGGTCATGAAAATATAACTTCCCGCTCCGCGTAGGGAGGGTCATAAATGTAATCCTCTCCATCTGGAGGGTCATAATAATATTCGATATCGTAATCAATCAGTCATACCATCTAATTACCTCTTTCTCAATCCCTTAATCCTTTTCTTGATTTCTTTTTCATTCAACCATTTTCCTTTATAATTCCATTAACTGCATTTTATACTTCTTCATCATTCATATTCATTCCAAATCCATTCTAATCATTAAAATTAATAATATGATCAACTTCCTAATCATTACATTCAATATTGACCTTCCAGCCAGAATTTAATCTACATCTATCATCGATATTCCCAATTGTCTCATGTTCATTACATTTCCATTCCAAACTCTAGAATTAATAACATAATTCAACTTCCTATTCGCTACATTCATTATTGACATTCAAAACAGAGTATAATCTACGTCCATCATCAATATTCCCAATTGTCTCATGTTTCTCATAATTCCATTCTAATTACCAAAATTAATTACATAATCGACATTCCAATCACTATGTTCCTTGTTAATCCTCAAGCCATGCCATATTCTACTATCATCATTTTTAAACCCAATTTTTGTTAGAGCAACCACAAATACATATAGAAACTAGCATATTCCTCGATTCTAATTTTTTGTTCAATTGTACCAAATTCTAATTCCATCATTTACCCTAAGGTTCCTCTTTTCTATTTTTATTTCCTGCCCTTAATTCCCCCTATATACAAGCTAGAAAATACCCCCTAAGTAGAGGTAACACTTCCCTTCTTACCTCAAATCCAGAAAATGTAAGAGTTCCTTGAGGTGAGGGAGGTCCTATGTGTTGGTTCCTTAGCTTAGAATTGAGAGGTTGATGGTGACCTTGAAGCTTGATCCACTTGGAATGAGAATAGCTTGAGCCCTAGAGGAGATTAAATACAATTTTAATGAGCTAGAAAGAATTGGAAAGGAATTATTATCATGACTCAAGCCTCTACTTACCCCAAGTGTTGGTAGAACTTGAAATCCAAGATGGAGAAAGGAGGGAGCAACTCGTGTGGTGTAGGAAGGAAGGAGGTGAGTTCTAATCCCTTTTCATGCCCAATACTTGATGAAAATCATAAGGAGTGTTGATGATTCTTGTTTATTAGATATATATGTGGTAATGATAATAGGGGTTCTAAACTCTAAGGAAGAGGATGGAAGAGATGATAATGATGATGTCTTGGGCTCACTTCATGAGGGATATTTGATGTTGATGAGGATTGAGTGGTTGATTGCTTGATCTTGTGTGTTTGGGTGATTGAATGGTGCCTTAGTGTCCTTGAGTATTGAGAGAATTGATGGAGGTGGTGGGTTGAGGTTGATGATGAAGAATGAGAGGATGAAGTGTTTTGATGCCAAAAAAATGGGTTTTGGGGTCAGCCACCATCGTGTGGCTGAGATTAGAACTTTGGCCCCAAGTTTCTCAACCAACGCACCAGATCTGGTGCTGCTGAGCGGCGCGCGCCTGGGCGCATGTCTGGTGCGCCTGGGCGCATGTCTGGCGCGCCTGGGCGGGTCTGAGCACCAACTGGTGCTGCTGGGGCGCACCTGGTGCGGTCAGAAGGGAGTTGGTGCGTGTCTGGTGCGATCAGGAGGGAGTTTTGGCGCGCCGACTCGCGAATTGGTGCAGCTGGTGCGTGCTGCGACTCGCCTGGGCGCACGGTGGGCTGGCCTGGGCGGGTTTTTCACTGGTATGGTCCACCATGAACAGTGCACCCGCCTGGGCGCATGGCTGGTGCGCCTGGGCGAGTTTCAGGGTTTCCAACCTTCGATTCGCCGTAACTTTTTCGTTAACCGTCGGATCGGGTCCAAATTTTTAGGCAAGCTTCTTCACCCCATAAACTTCATATCCAACGGTTGAATTTATTTTCTTAGCGTCCTATAATAAATTTCTAATTTTCTCTTTTCGGTCGATTTCTAACATCGAAAACGCCGATTTAACTCCCGATTTCGCTTATTTGACTTTGCCCAAGGCCACAATTGCCTTCCATACAACTCCTAGGACCTATAATCACCACTCACATATCTAGCAAAAATTCATTAAGTCACTTTTCCAATTTTTCTAAGGTTTTTAATTAATAATCTAATTTAAAATAAAGTTTGGGATGTTACAAAAATTTACATGAATGTTCATAATATTAAATTCAACATATCTTTCTAAAGAAACAATTTATAAAAATGTCTCTAAGACTTGCCACTTGAGCTCCCTGTTGTAAGGCCCAATATTTTAAATAAATAAAAGAAATAAAATATTTTATAAATAATATTATTATATTGAATAAAATAATGAATTTTATGGAATTTGGTTAAAATTGTTGGAAACCAACAAGCAGCTCAAAATAGACTAGAGGGGGGGTGAATAGTATTTTGAAGCCTCAATACAAATATTTCGATTGCTAAAGAGAATGGATTTGAGAAAACAAATTTTCTAACAAAAATATACTGTTTAATCGATTAACTTCAATATTAATCGATTAATACCGAAGCTTACTTTCGTATTAATCGATTACCCAAAGCGTTACTCGATTAAGACCGAATGATACTTTTAAACTAATCGATTAATCATACACTTAATCGATTAATACGAGTAAAATACAGTTTTTCAGAAAAACAATCTTACTTAGAATTCTATGGAGATTGCAATTCAATGATGCACTTAACAAATGATTTATGAATGAATGATTAACACTAAGTAAATTTACCAAGTCAATTTTAGGTTGATTAACTAGGAAATGAAAAACTCCAAAATTAACCTAATCAATTAATTGTTCTTGGTTAATGAAAACTAGAAGAAAGAAAAACAAGAAAGACAATATTTTATCATGGTTCACTCTCTACCACTTGAGAGCTACATCCAGTCCCCTCTATCAAAGATAGAGAGTTTCTACTAGATACTCAATTCTTAGATTACAATGTTAAGATGCAGCTCACTCTAGCTCTTCCTATCTTAACCCCTTCAAAGAGAGTACCAATCTCTTTGATAATCTACCCAATTGAATCTGTATCTTGTCCTCTTGAATTTGTTGAAGGATGCTCTCCAACTAATTCCTTTCCACTTGCTTTGATATGCTTCAAAGACTTCAATTTGTGAATCTTCACTTGTTGTTGAAAGCTTGATTGTAACAACCTCTTGTTGTGAATTGCTTCAACACAAAGTACTTAAAACTAGTAAACTTGAATCTTAATGAAACTTAGAATATTGAAAGATTGTAAGTGAAGAAGATTGAAAGATGTTTGAATCTTGATAGGACAATTGGAAATAGTAATAGCTCTTGAAAGATTATGAAAGTATGATTCTCTATAGAAAATTTTGAAAGTGTGTGTAACCTTGTCAAAGTAGAAATGAAAAGCTTTTAAACAAAATATTATTTTTCTGTTACAACAGTAATTAATCGATTAATTCACAGCCACTAATCGATTAACCTGTGTTAACTTGTGCTAATCGATTAACGTTTAAAACACTAATCGATTAACCTTTATTAACATAATCAGTGTTGTACAGTTATACGTGTTAATCGATTAAGCCTATCATGCTAATCGATTAACCGCTGTAAAAAGTGATTAAAATTAAGCTTTTCAAAAATACTTTGATCAATACTTTAATTAGAGCTATTTTTATCAAGATTAATCTTTCTTCACTATTAATCAAACAATATTAAAACCTAATTGAGATTTCTAAACTACCACCCACTCTCATGAAATGGAAAATTAAAATATTACATTGATTTACAAATAAACATAAACTTAAAAACTAATTCTTCAAGAGTGGTGTGATGCTTGAAATGTTGTTGAATTGTTGTTGCTTGTCTTTTGGTTTGTTGGCATCAAAACATCATAACTCTACAAACTCCCCCTTTTTGATGATGACAAACCCTCTTTACAATAAAGCACCAAGTTTTTAAAAACTCCCCCTAAATGTAACACACTTAGGAATAATATCTAAAAACTTAACCTACAAAGCACAACATCGGCACACCATAATGCCTAAGAAGCTTAGTCACATGCATCAGATATGAGAGATATTGAGTAGATGCAGATTGTGCAGCAGTGAGCATCCTAGCTAAAACTATCCTATTCCAATTAATCTTTACATGATGCTTGATTCCATAAAACAAGGCCAAGTCATCCTCCTGGACTTGTGCATAGTTTTGATTACCTTTTGGAATAAGACAGAAAGCTATAATGTATAATAAAATCCTATCTTCAGCATGCAGCAAACTAACATTTTTAGTACCCTTATCCCAAGTTTCACCAGGTCTAACAGCATCTTGAAACACAGTAGCAGGATCGACATTAAGTTCTACAGACTCGTCATCACCAAAAAATGTACCCTCATCATCCAATCCAAATAAAAGTCTCAAATCATCAGGTTTAATAACAAAGTGATGTCCCCTCACTTGACTTTGATACACATCATCAATCTGAGTAAAATTCTGATAAAATTGTCTAACCAGCCTAGGATAATAATGTGTATTAAATTCCAAAAATTTCTGAACATTCTGAGCAACTAGAAGATCATGGAAACCAAACCTTTCTTTCCTTAACCATGCGAAATTGATGTAACGAATGACTCCAAACAGCCTGTTAACAAACTTTGGTGCCCGTGAATCACGCTCTGCCTGAGAAAACCAAGGATTATTTATGTCCTTGTGAGCTGGGCGCCTTTTCCGTGGAGGAGGAGTCTGATCAGAGGAGGAGGAGGCCATATTTAAGGAGAGAGAAGGTAGGATTCGGATTTCTAGGGTTAGGGTTTCTGGAAATTTGGGGGAAATCGATTTTATGGATTTGTGGGTGAAATTGATGATAGTTTCTGGTAGAAATGATGTTAGAAGGAAGAATTATGGAAGAAATTTGGTGAAATTTGAGTTACAATAGCCCTTATGATAGAATATGCGATTTTCGAAAGATGAGAAGAGAGGAGAGAATTCGGAGAAGAGAGAGAAAAGAAAGAAGAAAAAATGAGCCAAAGTGTTGAAAACGTGTTTTTATAAAATTCAAGCCTTAATCGATTAGCGAAGTCCTTAATCGATTAAGTTGACCCTTAATCGATTAATTTGACCCTTAATCGATTAAAAAAGTCATTAATCGAGTAAGACCGAAAGCATTTTTAGAATTAATCGAGTTAAAACTTCGTTAATCGAGTAAGTGCGAAAGAGGTTTAAAATTTAATCGATTAGTGAATACTGTTAATCGATTAATATGCACAAAACTCAAATTTTTGAAAGTTTGAAAAAAAAATATTATCATGCACACAAATACATATAGACACTTAGCATTTAGCACACACAATTAAACAAGCAAACATATCATAGAAAAACACACACACACAACTACTAATTTAGAGTATTATGAAGGATTTTCAAAATACAACAACTCAAACAACAGGACATAAAGAAATAGGCTTAAGGTGATGAAATAAAAAAAATGACTTCAAGTACAATTAGCTAATAGTTGATTCATCAAAAATGCCAAGTTCCCTTCTAATACGATAGAAAGTATCTCTTGGTAATGGTTTTGTAAAAATGTCAGCTAATTGATCTGAGGTTTGAACAAACTCAATAATACAATCACCTTTTTGAACATGATCTCTTAAAAAGTGATGCCTAATTTCAATATGTTTTGTCCTTGAGTGCAATATCGGGTTTTTAGTTAAATTGATTGCGGAAGTATTGTCACATTTAATGGGAATTTTTCACAAGTTTAGACCAAAATCCGAAAGTTGTTGCTTCATCCAAAGGATTTGAGCACAACAACTTCCGGCCGCAATGTATTCGGCTTCCGCGGTTGATAAAGCTACACAATTTTGCTTTTTGGAAAACCATGATACAAGTGAGTTACCAATCAAATGACAAGTACCACTTGTACTTTTTCTATCTACTTTACAACCGGCAAAATCGGAATCCGAATAACCTATTAATTTTAAAAAAGCATCTCTAGGATACCACAATCCGGTATTGGTTGTACCTTTCAAATACTTCATAATCCTCTTAACAGAAGTTAAATGTGATTCTTTTGGATTAGCTTGAAAACGAGCACACATGCACACACTAAACATAATATCAGGGCGAGAAGCAGTTAAATACAATAAGCTACCTATCATGCCTCGATATTTTGTTACCTCAACGGGTTTTCCGATTTCATCCTTGTCTAAGTAACATGTGACGCTCATTGGAGTAGATGCTACCTTGCACGAATCCATGCCAAACCGTTTAAGAAGCTCTCTACAATACTTGCCTTGATGAACATAAATCCCATCATCAAGTTGCTTGATTTGTAATCCAAGGAAGAAAGTAAGCTCTCCCATCATAGACATCTCAAACTCACTCTGCATAATTTCAGAAAATTTCTTGCACAATTTTTCATTAGTCGCACCAAAAATAATGTCATCAACATATATTTGCACTAAAAGTATATCCTTACCGGATCTTTCAATAAAAAGCGTATTGTCCACGGCACCTCTTTTAAAACCCTTTTCAAGTAAAAAGTTGCTTAGACGATCATACCAAGCTCTAGGAGCTTGTTTAAGACCATATAAAGCCTTTTTCAATTTAAAAACATAGTCCGGATGTTCAAAATCTTCAAATCCGGGAGGTTGTGAAACATACTGTTGAAGTGCCAGCAAGTGGACTGGGTCAACGAGTAATATAGTCTGGAAGACCGAATGTCGTCCCACAACGAGTTGTGTTTTTAGTAAACTTTCACCTTAATGTAATTATAAATAAATCCTATAAACTAAAAAGTGTTAAATTAAAAATTCAGATTTAAAATCAATAATTAACTAAACTACTAAGTTGCTGAAATTAAATTAAAATGTGAGAACAATGGGAGAAAAGTGATTAGGAACGTTGGTTTCATTGTAGGTTTCACTTATTCAATTATAATTTGTTGGTTTTGGCCTCAAAATCTCATGAGGGGAGGTGAATCGAGTTTTATTATGTATTGAAAAATCATACCAAATTAAAAATTGATTTGAGATGGAGAGATTAAACGTTCGAAACGGATCGCGAAAACGATAGAAATATAATAAACGAGTAGCGCGGAAACGTAAAAATTAAATATGCGGAAAGTAAAAGAGATAGGGATAGAAAGCTTGCACCGGTGAATTTTATACTGGTTCAGCCTTCCCGTCGAAAGGCCTAGTCCAGTCCCCAAGCGACCCGCCTGAGAGTTCATATACCAAGCAATAGAGCCGCACCCTATTACAACCAAGAGCACCCTGCACACTATTAGGAACCTCCGTTCGCTAGGGGCCTCAATCACACAGCAGGGTTCCTCGCCCTACGAACGCCTCAACGTTCAACTATGGGATTCTCTCCCTACCACTAAGGTTGAATACAATTGATGTGAGTGATTACAACTAGTATCACGTGTTCTCAAAACACAGATTCTACAATATGCTCTATGATAATGAAGAGAAGTTTTTCTTAGAAGTTTACGCAGCCATTGCAGAAGTTTGCCCTTCTGGATAACAGATGTCATACGGCTTGGATTTTAAAGAATCAGCTGGGGAATGGATCTTACGATCAGTAGCCGAACTGCTAGCCGAAGAAAAGAGAAGCTGATTCTTCATGTTGCTACAGTGTGGCAACAAAGGATTCTGTTGATGCGGCATATACATAATTTAGTACATAACTACATAGGGTTTTATAACTATACACCTACGTAACTAATATAAAACTTGACACTATTTCCTGGCTACTCTCTTGGTGAGTAACCATTGGAGTTGTGAATCCACACTCCAAAGGCCGAGGGAAACTGCTCTGATACCATAAATGTAACACCTAGGATTTATACCCTTATTTCCCCCTTATAATAAAATACGGACTTGAAAATTCATTTTTATTTCATTAAAATCAACCGTCAAACGGACGGAGTTTTGTTTGTTTTTCGGACTATTCCAAAGTTCAACCTGTGGTAAACCATTGTAATTAAACAACCAATAGCCAGCAGGGCTTCAGATAATATTTCTAAATCATATCAAGGCCCAATGGGCTCCAAAAATATCAGAGTACTAGCGGAAATACTAAGTTTGAGTATCTTAACCAAAACATAATACTTTATCAAAACAAAGTGTCCTAAGCCTCACTCAAATATATATATATATATTCTATTAAATTTACATCAAAATAACGTAGGAGGCTTAGGTCTATAATATACTCTAAACCCCATATCGCCCTACTCTCCCTGTAAGGGAAAGTACTCCTGCTCGGCCGGGGGTTGTGCCAGCTCAATCTCCATACCTGAAAAATGTAAGGGAGTGAGCATTGCACATGAAATAGAAAGCAGTTTCTAACTAAACATAACAACCCGTTAGGTCAAACACAACTAGCAAATAGAGCATACATTCACATATAGCACGCCATGCACATTTCATAATTTCCATATTCATTATTCATTCCAAATTTCCATTTTCATTATTCATTTCAACATCCATTTTCATTATTCATTTCATCATTCATTTCCTTTACTTTTTATTCATTTCACATACACATTTTATTTCAGTACATCACCTCAAATCAGAGGCCAATGCACAATTTTCATTCAACACATTTATCACCTCAAAACAGAGGCCCTTAGACTTTTCCATATTTAAATTATGTGTCCCTCAGGTCAGAGGTCAACACCCAATCACTTATTTCATTTTCGTGTCCCTCAGGTCAGAGGTCAACACTTAAACATTTTATTCATTTGATTTCATACACATGCCCTTTTCATAAATTCTCTTAACTTTCATAATTTCTTTTCTCTGTACATATACCTTGAGTTCCTCATAATATAGGGAAATTTATTCACGTGGATCCATCATTGCGTACAGTCCCACAACCCGGACAACGTCTTACAGCTGCGCACCATGGCGTCTTACGCGATCTATGCGTGCAGTCCCACAACCCGGACAACGCCTTACAAGATCTGGATCGCACAAGTCTATGCGTGCAGTCCCACAACCCGGACAACGTCTTACAAGACATTAAATCAAACCAGTCGATGCGTACAGTCCCACAACCCGGACAACGTCTTACACGACATCAAATCGAATCGGTCGATGCGTACAGTCCCACAACCCGGACAACGTCTTACACGACCTCATACCGAACCAGTTGATGCGTACAGTCCCACAACCCGGACAACGTCTTACACAACTTGATTCACACCAGTCTAAGCATACAGTCCCACAACCCGGACAACGTCTTACAAGACTGGCTCCTTTAACCAATTTACCTTTAGCCTTTTGGAAGTGCACCACAATATTTTTAAAGTCTTGCATTCAATGTCATAAAATCTTTATTTACTTTATCCAATTATACTACTAAATTTTCATCTTCTTGTTCAATCAATCATAACACCTTTAATCTTAGCTACACATATTCATAATTTCCCATTCATAACTTATCCCTACTCAATTCCCATGTTAATTATTCAAATCCTCTCAAATAGCATTCATATTCTTAATTAAGCATATGCAATACATCTAGGCTCAGTTATACAACTTTAGCATTAGGGAGCAAATATACACAACCAACTCATACTTGTCACATAATTAAAATCATCGTTTCACTTTTAATTTACATTTAATTATTCCACAACACGTACTTATATCCGCAACAATAATCAATTATCATTTAATTCACAACTTTACAAAATAAAATCATAATCATGGAAATCATTTATCAAATAATTAATTATCATATTATTGGGTTTCCTTTTTCCTAATCTTTACATCCAACATCATACATATTCATTTAGTTAGAATTTCATATTCAATTACCTAGGGTTTTATAATCTAATTTTCTCCCCTAACACATAACCCTAACAAGCATTATATACTAACTAGAACCTACTCTCTAGAACAAGGCAAAGCTCACAATATCCACCCCCTTACCTTAACCAAGGAGAGGGAGGGTGGGAAAATCCAAGCCTTAGCTTCAAGCACTCCCAAAACCAAGAGCTCCAAAAGCAAGACGATAAAGAGAGCGATGATGATCTTCCCTAAGTCGAAGGAATGGAATGATGATGAGATTATTGCCCAATTTCAAGAGAAAATTCGAATTTCCCAAAGAGGGGAAAGAAAGAGAGAGAAAATCCAAATTAGAGAGAGAAGAACTCAAGAACATGAATACTTACTTGGAGCAACAAAGAGGGACTTGATTATGGATTTTGGAGTGATTCCCTTGAGGATTGATCAATTAGAGTGAGTGAATTTGTGCCCTAGAAGAGAGAGAGTTCGAGCTTTTTGGCAAGAACAACGTGTGGATCGCTTTTATTTTTTCCACTGCAGCAGCCTTTAATCGATTAATAATCGATTAAGACTTTTCAAACTTTCTGGTCTTAATCGATTAAGTTGCAGCTTAATCGATTAAGCTGCATAGTTTGCAGCATCCAGACTTTGGAAGGCCATAACTTCTTCGTTACCCGTTGGATCTTCCTCAAATTTTAAAGCAAGCTTCCCTATATACTAATCTTCACATCCAACGGTGGAATTTGTGTTTAGAGTTGTAAATCTTTTATTTTGAATTTCTGAATATAGGGTGTTTACAACACCGAAAACATCGCTTCTAACGCTCTTTTGTTCATCTTTCGACCTCCTTCCTGATGCCAATGCTTCTTGACTCCTTTATGGCATTCAAAGAACTCCTAATCCATCTTTTTAAATCCTTTTTATAATAATCCTTACTTCCAAACCTTATCATTATTCTAATTACTCTTAGAATTAAAACTCGGGATGTTACAATTTTCGAAATAAAATAAAGATTTGATTCTTAAAACCAAAAAGGAAATAATTCAAATTTAAAATCATTTTCGAATTTTGTAAAATATATCAGAATCTTTTATATAAAAACAAATCAGGAAATAATAAAAATGATTCTGACACGTTTTTCAATAAAACATGAAGTAATCGATTACTTTCTGAAGGTAATCGATTATTCCTTCAAAAATAGAAATTCTTAAATACATTTGAAAAACATGTAATCGATTAGACCAAGAATAGTTAATCGATTACATCAGTCCTGTTTATATATGATGCAACTTATGATAATCGATTACACTAAGGAGTTAATCGATTATTAAGCCTCTGGTTTGCATATGATGCAACATCATGTAATCGATTACTACAGAACTTGTAATCAATTACTAAGCCTCTGAAAAATATATGATGCAACAATTATAATCGATTACTTGACTAATGTAATCGATTACTTTCATAAGAAAGTAACTGATTAATAAGATTCAGTTAATCGATTACAGCTTCTCTGATTTTTCTATGATGCAACAAAGTTAATCGATTACTTTATGAGATAATCGATTACTCTCTTTTACAATCATATAAATATGCAAAGTTTTGTAACATCAATTATTTTTACTCCGATGAAATGCAGAAAAACATTTTATATGCAAAAACATGTTTTTCTTCTTCTCTTCTAAAATGAAAACTTTATTGGCTTTGTAACTTTTAAGTAAACGAAAACTTCATTACCTTACATTTGATCTAAGGAGAAGGTTTCTATTCTTAATCTTGCTTGAGTCTTCATCCTTGAGATTTGCACTTGTGAGCTTGAACTTCAGTTGGCTTGTTATCATCAAAACACATACTTGAATAAAACTGGAAGTCCATAGAGAGTTTGAAGTATGTCTTCCAACCAGCTTGACTTCCAACACTCCCCCTTTTTGATGATGACAAACAACCATTCTAATATGCTCTTTAATATCTGCATCACAAGTGTTATACAAGTAGTATATACAAATAAAATACTAAAACCTTCCTTAGAACATAAAATACAGGAATTATAATAGATCAATTCTTCTCCCCCTGAATATATAATTAAAATTTGTGAATCAATCAGAGTATCTCCCCCTGAATACATATCATGTATATCATGAATATCAGAATATATCTCCCCCTTTTGTAATCATCAAAAAGATTTGCAATCTCCCCCTGAAAGACTAAGAAGATGCATCAATAATAACGAGATAAAATATATTCACATACTCAAAAGAGGTGAGAGACAGAAGTTAAACCAATTTCTGTACGAATAAAAAAGAAATTTTCTTTTGGAAGCGGTTTCGTAAAGATATCAGCCAACTGCCGCGAAGTATCAACATACTCTATAATGCAATCACCCTTTTGAATATGATCACGAATAAAATGGTGTCGAATCTCTATATGCTTCGTGCGAGAATGTTGCACTGGGTTTTTGGTAATACTAATAGCACTGGTGTTATCACACTTAATGGGAATGTGATCTAGACTTACACCGAAGTCTACGAGTTGTTGTTTCAACCACAAAATCTGTGCGCAACAACTGCTCGCGACGACATATTCAGCCTCAGCTGTAGATAGGGCCACACTAGACTGTTTCTTGCTAGCCCATGATACCAAAGAATTGCCAAGAAGATGACAAGTGCCGCTAGTGCTTTTTCTATCTACTTTGCAACCAGCAGAGTCAGAATCAGAATACCCAACAAGATTACAAGAAGAACTTTTGGGGTACCATAAACCCATATCAGTTGTGCCAGACAAATATTTCATTATACGCTTGGCAGCAACCATGTGCGTTTCTTTTGGATTCGACTGGAACCGGGCACAAAGACACACACTAAACATAATATCCGGCCTACTTGCCGTTAAATAGAGAAGGGATCCGATAATACCTCGATACTTTGTGATTTCTACGGATTTGCCTCCTTTGTCTTTGTCCAAGTAACATGATGTGCTTATCGGTGTTGCTACTGCCTTGGCCTTATCCATGCCAAATCTTTTCAGTAGTTCTTTGTAGTATTTTGTTTGACTAATAAAGATTCCGTCCTTTGCTTGCTTTATTTGTAATCCCAGGAAAAATTTCAGCTCGCCCATCATAGACATTTCGAACTCTTCCTGCATCATACTAGAAAATTCCTTGCAAAGGATTTCATTAGTAGCACTGAAAATAATGTCATCAACATAAATTTGAACTAAAAGAATGTCATTTCCTTGCTTTTTGATAAAAAGTGTGTTATCAACCTTCCCTCTTTCAAATTTATTTTCCAATAAAAATTTGCTAAGACGGTCGTACCACGCTCTAGGAGCTTGTTTTAAACCGTACAAAGCCTTTTTCAATTTATAAACATAATCAGGGTGTTCATAACTTTCAAAGCCAGGAGGTTGACACACATAAACTTCTTCATTTATAAAACCATTAAGAAAGGCACTCTTTACGTCCATTTGATATAATATAAATCTAAAATGCATGCAAAAGCTAAAAGCATTCTAATGGCTTTCAACCTAGCAACAGGGGCAAATGTTTCCTCATAATCTATCCCCTCTTCCTGGTTGTAACCTTGTGCAACTAGCCAAGATTTGTTTCGAACAATTAAACCAGCCTCATCAAGTTTATTTTTATAAATCCACTTAGTTTCAATAATCGGATGAGACTCAGGCCTAGGAACAAGTTCCCACACCTGATTTCTTTCGAACTGGTTTAATTCCTCTTGCATTGCCAAAAGCCAATGCTCATCAAGCATAGCCTCAGAATAATTCTTTGGCTCTACTTGAGAAACAAATGCGAAGAAGTTACACAGATTGCTAATAGAATTGCGAGTACTTACACCTTTTGAAATGTCTCCGATGATCTGATCAATAGGATGGTGCCTCGATGTTCTCCATTCCTTAGGCAAATCGGCGTTGAGTTCCATGGATTGTTCTTGATTTTTCTCCTCAACTGGTTCTACTGATTTTTCATTGCTTTCGGAATGCTCCTTCCTTTTAGCATTTGGCTCCTCATCCTCATCAATGAATAAATCTCCAAGAATACCTGAAACGTCATTAACAGATACCTTTCCCAACCTTCTGGGATCGGATTCGTCAAATGATACATGAATAGATTCTTCAATAGTATTACGAGATTTATTGTAAATCCTATATGCTTTGCTCGAAACAGAATATCCAAGGAAAATGCCCTCATCAGCTCTAGCCTCAAAACTTCCTAGATTTTCTCTACCATTATTATGCACATAACATTTACATCCGAAAACTCGAAGATGGGAAATATTTGGTTTTCTCCCCTTGTACAGCTCATAGGGGGTTTTCTTTAAAATAGGCCTAATTAAAACACAGTTCATAACATAACATGCTATACTCACTGCATCGGCCCAAAAATATGCAGGCAAATTCATGTCATTAAGCATTGTTCTAGAAAGCTCTTTTAATGAACGATTTTTCCTCTCCACAACCCCATTTTTCTCTGGAGTTCTTGGAGCGGAAAAATAATGCTTAACTCCATGTTTTTCGCAAAACTTTTCAAAAAGATAATTTTCAAATTCTCCACTGTTGGGATTCTGGCAAGTGTACCAGATCGTACAAGTAATATAGACAATGAAGTCCGAGTATCGTACCCAAGGGAGTGACCGTGTAATTAATTCCACCTAATTAATATTACTTAGTGAACGAGACAAAGTATTTATTAATTTGTAAATAAAAACAGAAATTAAAATAAATGACTCTTTGACAAGGGAAAAGGCGGGACGTAGTTTCGATGCAGGTTCCTCAATATTCTATAACAAATTAATTTATTTTCCTTGAATTCCGAATTGGTTTTGCAAAATTAGATAACACCTAATGTCTTAGCGTGTTTCTATATTTTAGATATTAATCTCCCAATGATGTCTCAAGGAAGCCTTAAAACCTAACCCTTTCATTAAGTTCAGTCAAAACCTCGTTTTATAAAATTACCCAATTCATAGAAAACATGTCTGTGCCTATGCAATTGAGTTGTTTGATTAATGACTAAATCCCAAATTCATATGTCTATTCATAAAGGATTTTCAAAAGTCATGAAACATCTTCTTTCATGAGAAACAAATAAGAACAATCAAACACATAATTCAATAATGAAAAACAAGATTAATTTATTAGTAGAAATATTGAAAAGGTTCCATACATCTACTCCTACATCCCAAGGATAGAATTAGTTCATACTTACAAGAGAAAACACAATAAACATGATAAAAATAATTACCATGAATCCTTGAGCCAACTCCGTGTTCTTCACAAAAACCTCCAATCTTTGTTCCTTCTCCAAGTCTCAAATCATAATCTACTATTATTCTATGGAGTTGTATGAGTGTCTCCCCTCTTCGGAATGAATCATAATCCTATTATTATATAGATAAAAACTAACCTAATTTTCAATCTAATGTGATAAGATTTTTATTTGAATAAAACTAATCCTAAATCTGAATATAATATGATAAGATCCTATTAGAATAAGCTAATCTTTAAGAATCTTATCTACAAATAGAATTTATCATTAAAATCCTTCTAGAATCCCGTATTTGTGTCTGGCAGCACCTTCGGCACTGATTTTGACCCCCAAGATGGACGAATTTGAGCAAGGCTATATCTGGCAAAGTTGTAGGTTTTTTCCTTAGCTTTAAAATGATATATAGATCGCCTCATTTGGATAAGCGTATCTCAAGTTATGATCAAAACAGCAAACAGTATCACTTTCTCGCATTTTGCGCGCCCAGGCGTGAAGCTCCTGCGCCTGGGCGTGAATCTGTCTGGAAAAATCAACCAAATGCACCCCATTATTGGCCAGTTGACCCCAGCCCGCGCCTGGGCGCGTGGGATCGGCGCCTGGGCACCACGGTCAACTTTTCTTCATTTTTTTCCTCTTTTTCTTCCTAATTCAAGTACCAAGCTCTCCTTCTTCATTCCTTTGCGAAAATCATTGTTTTAAGAACTTGAATACCTGAAAACAAACCAAACACATCAAAAGGTTCCAGAAATCTTATAATGCCAAAATTCCATTGTTTTATTCCAATTTACTCAAGAAACAAGCCACTTACTATGTAAAAGGGAGGCAAAAAAGGTACAAAAACATCACATATTAGACCCCAATCACACCCCCAAACTTAGCATTTTGCATGTCCTAGGCAAAAGTAAAACAAAAATTCAGTGCCTAAGATTCTCCCCTCCCAAGGTATAGCAACCTAACCATAAATTCCAACTCACCTACCCAAGATACCTTTCTTCACTAGCAAATCACCTCAATAAAAACTAGTTGAAATACAAACTCAAAGTGAGCAAAAGATTAGTGACCACACCACCTCTCAACATCTCTCATGTGTATGGGTAATAATTATCAATTCACTCAAGTTCAAACAATGAAAGCATGTTACCATAAGCTTGACTATAGACCTACATCTCCACTGAATTTATTGAAAACATGCACAAATCATAAGGTCTTTATTTGGTTGTAACGGGGCCATGGCTAAAAGTGTCAGGTGGGATAAAAGAATAAAAGGATAAACAAAGGGCTTAATCAATGAAATCACAACACTTCCCTTTTAAATTATGAAATGAGCAATAAGGTAATTACACAATCACAACTCAATTCACTTGATTTTTCCTTTTCTTTCTTTTTCTTTTTCTATTTCTATTCTCTTCTTCTTTTCAAATTTTTTATAGCACATTTGTTGCTCTTTTTTATTCTTCTTCTTCTTTTTTTTTTAGAAGAAGAGAAATAGAAACACCAATTTTTCAGCACTTACACTTTCACCAATTTCTAACATTCCTCTTAATTGCTCATTCATAAATTCAAAGGTACTTCACAAGAATAATTCAATTTATGTAGGGTACCAAAGAAAATCATTATATCTCATCAGGCTCAAATTGGGCAACTAAGGGAACATCATGTCTCAAAATATATTGAAGGCCACAAAAACACAAACCTAAGTGTCTTAATCATGTTCATGCATGCAATCAATTGTCAATTTTGAAAATATCACAAGTCAAGTTCTAGAACAAACAATCAAAGCGAACAACACACATGAAAGAAATAAGAGTTTCATCACAATATTCATTAAACATTACTCCTTCAAGTGTGTAGGCTCAAAATCTCACTGATTAAGGTCAATTCACTAATCAATCATTCACAACAAGTTTGTCAAACAACTAATTTTCAAAAATTTTCAAAGCTAAATCCAATTAGTATCTAGGTAAAACAAGTCGAAAATCACAATCAAGCATTTACACCTATCAAAGGGACAAATCTAACACCTAGAATCAGTGCCTACTCATGCCAGGACACAAACCAACACAAAGCCAGGGGAGAAATCAAGATTAGAAAAAATTTTATTTTGTTACCCTCCCCCAAACTTAGAATGTGGCTTGTCCTCAAGCAACAAATCTATCCTAAATTACAAAATAAAAATCAAAAACTAAAAACAAAAGCAAGGAGTTAGAGACTTTCCTTTGTAGCACAGGATTCTCTCTTGATGCACCATGGAGGAGACTCCCCCAAACTTATTCACCTGTGTCACATGAACGACTAAAAATAGTGCTTGAAGCACCCCATTAGCAGTTACATATAGAAAACTCTAAACTCTTTATTCAATCTCCTAATTAAAAATTTAAATCCTACACTACTACAAAACTAAAGAGAATCCATCAGGATCCCAAATCCTATAGCACAACTTCCATGTTATGCAGCAATAACAAGTTATTCCTGGATCCCATGGAAATATGCACGGATGATGTTGGAGCAAATGTTTAAAAATAGTTTTAAACCCTCCCGGGTCAAATGGTGCATTTTTCACTCCAAGCATCATCACATGGTGCTTGTCTTTTCCATCATGCATGAAGTCTATGAAAGTGTAAACTCCATGGCTTAGCAAGGTTGCCTTTTCAGGCTCTAAAAAGGAGAACAATGGCTTATCATCATCATGAGCATCAGGGAAGTCATAAAAAATTAAGGGGTAAATTGAAGGAAAAAATTTTGAGGGTTCCACATATTCATGCAATCCAATACATTTAGCAAGAGCAAAAAATTCATCATGCAAAATGGACCCTAATTCAACCCCTAGACTCATCCCATTATTCAATTTATCTTGTTTCACTTCCTCAATCTCATCATGCACAATTTCTTCTTTTTCTATGGGTTTAGAAAGAGAAGCACTTTGGTCTTCCATAATAGAAGATTTTTGTACCACCTCCTCTAAAAGACCATCAAAAACTTTAATCTCATCAAAAATATTTTGTGCAAAACAGGATGGAATAGATGACGACAAAATAAATTTGAAACATTCTATGTCATCATGAGAATAAGCCATGTTACATAATAAAAAAAAAAGAGAAATAAAAATATATACTCAAGTTACACTAAGTAAAATTAAATTAGTACCAAAATTAATTAAAACAAAATCACTCCCCGACAACGGCGCCAAAAATTTGTTGGGATTCTGGCAAGTGTACCAGATCGTACAAGTAATATAGACAATGAAGTCCGAGTATCGTACCCAAGGGAGTGACCGTGTAATTAATTTCACCTAATTAATATTACTTAGTGAACGAGACAAAGTATTTATTAATTTTTAAATAAAAACAGAAATTAAAATAAATGACTCTTTGACAAGGGGAAAGGCGGGACGTAGTTTCGATGCAGGTTCCTCAATATTCTATAACAAATTAATTTATTTTCCTTGAATTCCGAATTGGTTTTGCAAAATTAGATAACACCTAATGTCTTAGCGTGTTTCTATATTTTAGATATTAATCTCCCAATGATGTCTCAAGGAAGCCTTAAAACCTAACCCTTTCATTAAGTTCAGTCAAAACCTCTTTTTATAAAATTACCCAATTCATAGAAAACATGTCTGTGCCTATGCAATTGAGTTGTTTGATTAATGACTAAATCCTAAATTCATATGTCTATTCATAAAGGATTTTCAAAAGTCATGAAACAGCTTCTTTCATGAGAAACAAATAAGAACAATCAAACACATAATTCAATAACGAAAAACAAGATTAATTTATTAGTAGAAATATTGAAAAGGTTCCATACATCTACTCCTACATCCCAAGGATAGAATTAGTTCATACTTACAAGAGAAAACACAATAAACATGATAAAAATAATTACCATGAATCCTTGAGCCAACTCCGTGTTCTTCACAAAAACCTCCAATCCTTGTTCCTTCTCCAAGTCTCAAATCATAATCTACTATTATTCTATGGAGTTGTATGAGTGTCTCCCCTCTTCGGAATGAATCATAATCCTATTATTATATAGATAAAAACTAACCTAATTCTCAATCTAATGTGATAAGATTTTTATTTGAATAAAACTAATCCTAAATCCGAATATAATATGATAAGATCCTATTAGAATAAGCTAATCTTTAAGAATCTTATCTACAAATAGAATTTATCATTAAAATCCTTCTAGAATCCCGTATTTGTGTCTGGCAGCAACTTCGGCACTGATTTTGACCCCCAAGATGGACGAATTTGAGCAAGGCTATATCTGGAAAAGTTGTAGGTTTTTTCCTTAGCTTTAAAATGATATATAGATCGCCTCATTTGGATAAGCGTATCTCAAGTTATGATCAAAACAGCGAACAGTATCACTTTCTCGCATTTTGCGCGCCCAGGCGTGAAGCTCCTGCGCCTGGGTGTGAATCTGTCTGGAAAAATCAACCAAATGCACCCCATTATTGGCCAGTTGACCCCAGCCCGCGCCTGGGCGCGTGGGACCCGCGCCTGGGCGCCACGGTCAACTTTTCTTCATTTTTTTCCTCTTTTTCTTCCTAATTCAAGTACCAAGCTCTCCTTCTTCATTCCTTTGCAAAAATCATTGTTTTAAGAACTTGAATACCTGAAAACAAACCAAACACATCAAAAGGTTCCAGAAATCTTATAATGGCAAAATTCCATTGTTTTATTCCATTTACTCAAGAAACAAGCCACTTACTATGTAAAAGGGAGGCAAAAAAGGTACAAAAACATCACATATTAGACCCCAATCATCCACCATGATTAGTTTTAATAGATGCAATGCTCAAATGCAATTGATTTTGAATAATCTTGGCTAGCTTTTTAAATTCATGAAATGCGTCATTTTTATGAGTAATAAAAAGCGTCCATGTATACCTAGAATAGTCATCCACAATAACTAAACAATAATAGTTGCCACCAAAGCTTTTTGTTTGACACGGTCCAAAAAAATCCATATGTAAAAGTTCCAAGGGCCTTTGAGTTGAAACAAGGTTTTTAGACGGAAAAGTAGCCCTTGTGAGTTTTGATTTAGAACAAGGATCACATTTTTCAGAAAAAGAAAAATTTTGCTTTGGCAAACCAACTACTAAGTTTTTAGAAGAAATTTTATTTAAGTGAGTCATGTGGATGTGACCTATTCTACGATGCCATAGCCACGATTCATCCTCTTTAGATAATAAACATTTCGCATCATTTGAGGGAATTGAATCAAAATCAATAACATAAACATTGTTTATCCTGCGAGCAATTAGCTTAATAAGATTAACAATTTTTCCCTCGATAATACATCTATCAGAATCGAATATAACCCTATTGCCCTTATCACACAATTGACTAATACTTAGCAGATTGTGTTTTAGGCCCTCAACATGTAATACATTTTCAAAGCAAGGGTTAGGATATGTACCAATTTTACCGATTCCGAGTATCTTTCCTTGATTGTTATCTCCGAAAGTCACATGTCCTTGGTCCTTAGGCACGAGATGCGAAAATTTAGATTTATCTCCAGTCATATGTTTTGAGCATCCGCTGTCCAAGTACCACCACGACTTCCTTCCTTCCGGAGTAACCTACAAGCAAAGAATTCAAGGTTTCTTTTTAGGTACCCATATCTTTTTGGGTCCTTGAGCGTTAGTATAGCCATAGTTTAAATCATGCCACCTTCTAGCTTCATTGTTCGGTTTAACGAACTTCACTTTTCGGTGTATGCATTCATGTGCACCATGGCCCTTTTTACCACAAATATAACATATAATAAGAGGTTTCTTATGATTACTGGCAGGGACAAAAATGGTACTTAGCTTCTTTTGATGTCTTCCGGGTTGATATCCTAAACCCGCTCTATTAAAGAAACATTTTTGTCTACCTAACATTAAATTTAAAGTATTTCTACCTTTTGTAAATTTAGCAAGGGTTTCTTTTAAATCTTCAACTTCTTTAACCAAGTCCTTGCAGAATTTACAAGAAGAAGAACTAGCTTGGGCTGAACAAGGCACCCTTGAGGAAAAGGCACCCTCAAAGGCAAAGGAGCTAGCTTGGGCTGAACCGGATTGTGATCCGCAGGTGGACCCTGCGTACTCGATGCTCCAACTTCACGTTCCTTCTTCTTTGATGTTGCATTACCCTTAGGCTCCTTCTCTTTGCTTGAATTTTCATTGGTGGCACTCCCCTTGGCAGTTGGTTCATCATATATTGTGCCACTTCAGAGTGTCACTTTCATGCACCTCTCCTTGGGATTAGCTATGGTGTCACTAGGAAAAGTTCCCACTGACCTCTCAGAAATCTGCTTGGCAATCTGACCCACTTGCACCTCCAAATTACGAATGCTAGCACCCTGATTGGCAAACTGGGCTCTAGTCTCCTCAATGAAAGATTGGGTGGAGTTGGTCAATTTGTCAAGTGCTATCTCCAAGGAAGGTTTCTGCTGTTGTTGTGGCTGATTCAGTGCTGGGCTGTGCCATGAGAAATTTGGGTGGTTGCGATATGCTGGATTGTAGGTGTTGGAGTACATGTTGTTTCTATTTCCTTCACCACCCACATATTTTGCTTGTTCCTCAATAGTCGCTGCTTTCCCCATTTCATTGTCACAATCTCCATTCCTATGGTTTCCATTGCAAAATTCGCACACAAGTGTGCTACTCACTGCACCCAACTGAGTCTGACCCATCCTCTTCATTAATGCTGTGATCTGTGTTGAAACTGAGTGTTGAAACTCTTGGTTTCCCTCTTGATGTTTTGATGATGACACAACATGATTATCTATATGTTCTTAACAGGTTCAGGTACATTGAAGATTGCAAAGATGTTTTTCAAGTTGAAGATCTAGCTTTAGGCCTAGATATCTTTGTAAGGCAGTTAATATTCTTAAAGTACTTAGATTATAACCTATATGATGATGATATTTGTTTTTCCTGAAAAACTTAGAAGAAGCCTTTTTAAATCTTTTGCTCCAGGAATTTTATGTGTGAAAAATGTTTTGCGAAAACCTTTGGTTACAATTTTTAATAAAAATCTATTTTTTATATGGAGTAATCGATTAACCCTTCTGGTATAATCGATTACTTGATGCAACTTGTAACCAGAGAGAATGTAATGGATTACTTAGGTTCTTGTAATAGATTACTTCCTTGAACTGGTCATTTAGGTGCAAGTAATCGATTACTAGAAACTAATAATCGATTATATTTCAATGCTGCAACTTTTGTGAAAAACCTGAGAGCATGTAATCGATTAACCTGACCAAAGTAATCGATTATTTTATTCAAATTTTGAAAAACATGCTGAAATCAAACATGATACCCAGAATGATTTGTTTCCTTTTCTGGATGATTCTGTTTTGATTTTTTGGCTGCTTCTTCTTCTTTTTAAAATGTGTTTCATATTTTCATTAAGATGAATGCTTCTCCTTCTCCAATTCTCTTGTACATTCTTTTTGAGAAGAATAAAAAAAATCATTTCATCATCATCATCATCATAGTGTTATAGCCTTGAGTTTACTTGAGTATATTATATTGCTATAGGACTTTATTGTAGTATCTGCTCTATTTAGAGAGCTTATTGTTAGTTGCACACTTTCTTTCGTGCAAAACCATAACTTTGTAAGGGGTGTGACAGCCTTAGTGTTTAAGGAGTGTTTTCCCTTAGGATTGAACGTGTGTCGCGTTCATAGGGTGAGATAACCCTTGTGTATTGGGTAGCGCTATACGAACGGTGGGATTCCTTGTAGTTAGGCTATTTGTATTTGAGGTCCCTGGCGAACGGTGGGATTCCTAGTAGCTTGCGGGGCGCTCTGGATGTACTCGGGGACGCAGTTGCGTCTTGGTTTAGTGAAAAGCTCAAGTGGGTCGCTTGAGGACTGGATGTAGGCGTTGTTGGTCGAACCAGGATAAATTCTCCGGTGCACAATTTTCTATCCCTTATCTTTTTACTTTCCGCACGTTTAATTTGAGGTAATCATATTTTCGTGGATAAAAATACTTTCAAGGTTTAATCTATATAACACGAGGATTTGTGGTTTTCCCTGTAATGATTTCTTAAATCAATCCCGTGTATATTATTTATGTTGTTTGCTTAAAAACGTTTTAAATCGTTCTTTAAGTCTTCCGCTCGTTTTAATCTCTGTTATTTTTCTAAAAGAACGTTTTATTTCGATTAATTTTCAAAGTTTTTTAAACACCCAATTCACTCCCCCCCCCCCCTCTTGGGTGATTCTCGCCAGTTCCACCAATTATTCCAACAATTGGTATCAGAGCTTCGTGCTCTGGTAACAAGCTTAACCGCTTGAGTTAAAGGTCCTTGAGTGGATTGGCATATTGGGATATTCTTTTTGATTTTCAAATGGAGGGTAATTCATTCGATGAAGCACCAATTTTCAATGGAGAAAATTATTTATATTGGAGTGCTAGAATGAAATTTTATTTACAATCAATTAATTATCGCTTATGGCTTTATGTGCAAAATGGTTTTAAACCAAAAAATGTTTTAAATGATTTTGACAAAAAATGTTTTGCCTTGAATATTCAAGCTATGCAAATTTTAAGGAATGCCTTAAACGATGACGCATATGCTAGAATCAAGGATTGTGTTAATGCTAAAAGTATTTGGGATACTTTACACTCTTATTATGCTACTGATGATCTTTTGGAAAGTGTAAGTGTTCACAGATGTAATCAGGAGACTCAGATAGAGAAAAACTTGAAGGATGAATTGATTCTCTCTCATGACAAGGTTTTGAATGATGACACCCATAGCATGAGGAGCAGTTCGTCAGATGAAAAAGATGATGATGATTTAGAAAAACTGTTTGAAACATTCTTGGTATCATATTTGGAATCAAGTTCTTCAGATGAGGAGTCAGTAGACACTGAAAGTGCATCACATTCTTACACTCCTCACGAGGTAACCTTGATTAATTTTCATTCCCAAATTCCTCATAGTACTCATAATGTTTTGAGAGATGATTTGAGAAATATTGTTGAAAATAGCACCTCTACAAGAAATGAAAAATGCATTTTTATTGAAAAAGTGGTTGAGGTTGCTTCTTGTGACTCTCAATGTATCTCAAAATCTGTTTGTTCAAACACCTCATTTGACAACTTTAATATGAATGTGGAAATTCCAGAGTCAAGTGAAGTGGTTGTCAACTGTGATTTTGAATACAAGAATCATGAGCCAGTTTGCTGTAAAAATGATTTTAGAAAATTCAAAACATCTCCCAAAATCATTATTTGTAACTATTGTGGTCGTTCGGGTCATATTTCTCATTTATGCATGTATAAGAAAAATCAATATATGAGAAATAAGATGAAATGGGTTCCAAAGGTTGCTGAGGAATCTAAATTTAACCCCCCTGGACCCAAAATGAGATGGGTACCAAAAATTGCTTCTTGTAACAGGAATGTAAATCACAACTTATCTAAGGAAGCACCAAGAAGAAATCAAAAAGAGAACTATATCAAACGGACTACTTGGACATCCAAAGTTAGATGGAGTGACCAAAGAAGTATAGCCCCATCAAGATCAATAACCTCGAATGGAAGAAATGGAAAGTACATGTTGATGAAAAATCAAAGAAGGAATTATTGGTCTAGAACAAAGTCACCTTGGCACAAAGCGATTGAGAAAAGAAATCATTGGCCAAAGTCAAAATTTCTATGGCATACTAAGTCTAAGGTAAACAGGTCATATACCTTTTATAATCATGATTATTCAAGAACATACTTTGACTATTCCAAGCTATACTGATTTTTAGAAAAATAAATCATGTGTTTCAAGTTTTATCATCACATGATCACCATACCTTGGAAAAGCCAAAGTTCTTCATAAAATGTTATTTAGTGCAAACTTGAGATAATCAACTTAGCATCAAATACATATTATGATTAAACTTGATATAATTCATAGTTATAATGAAGTATATGATGTGTTATATTTGTTTACTATTTCAGTTATATCAAAAGCTCACATTTGTTTATCATATCGATTTATCTAACTTGAGCGTTGGAGATAGCCAGATTAATTTGTTTTGTAGGAAACAGGTATCTTAAAGGTAAGTTGACCACAAGCGAATGTCACTAACGGTTCCTGGCATCAAAAATCAATTATCAGAAGTCGTTGAGGATTGTCAGTCAGAAAAAGAAGAATTCTGGAAGTTTGTGCAGAAGTAACCGATTACTTTGCAACAGTAATCGATTACCCAGTGGGTTTGTGCATAAGTTATGATCAGTTATGAAGAGATAATGGATTAAAGGATCAGAAGAATCGATTAAATCTGCAGCATCATGCAACCCATCAGAGACATTATAATCGATTAAGAGAGTCAGTATAATCGATTATAAATGTTGCATCAGTTCTGACCAGAGGAGGGATAATCGATTGAAAGCTTGGAATTAATCGATTAATTGAAGAAGTAATCGATTATATCAAAGAAATAATCGATTATCGGCTACAGTATCTGAAAAAAAAAAGGGGGAAAAGTGCAGATCGTGTGGGCCTTTTGACCCAAGTTGACCAAGTGTGGACCACATAATAGAATAACCCTAGCCACATATGTTATTACATTCTCTCTCTCTTCCCATAAAAAAAATCCATACGGCCTCCTTCTCTCTCTCCCACGATACTCTCTCTTCTTCCCCACTTCATCTTCTTCAACCACCAAACACCATAACCTCTATCAAACCTTCATAAATCCTTCACCATTCTCACCCATTCTTCCTACTTCTCGCATAAACCTTCATTCTCTTCTCTTTCTCATCCAAAAACCGCCCCTATCTCTCTTCCTCTCTCTCATACGGTTTTCTTCTTCCACCACCATAACCACCATTGAAACCTCTAGCCTTTGCTCACCATTGTCATGAACTTACTCTCTATGTTTGGTTAAACTTGGTGTTCACAAGGTTTGCATGATTCATGGCACTTGATCTTCATGTTCAGATCCGGTTCTTCATCACTGGTTCAAGAGTGTTGACGTGAAAAGACTTCGGTTCACTGGTTTTGCAAGCTTTTTGGTTTTCTGGTTCAGATTAGCGTTCGGTTCTCTGACTGGTTCAGTTCTCCGGTTTGTGTTGATTCGGTTCAGAATGTATTGAAGCTATTCGGTTCTGTTGCTCTGTTGTCGGTTCGGTTCAGTATTGATAAGGTCTCCGGTTCAGATGCAAGTGTGCTAGCTTGTCTGGTTCAGTGTTCGATTCTGCTTCAGTACAGTGCTTCTTCTCCGGTTCAGGTTCTTGGTTCACTGTTCTTCTTCTTCAGTATCTCCATGTTCAATATAGTGATATGTTGATATGTTGTTCATTGATGATAACTTGACGTTGATACTGCTGAGTTAAGTATCTGGTAGTCTGGTTTACTATTTGTGTTGCGCTGCAATCTGTCTGGTTAGCATAGTTTGTTGCTTTGGTTCAAGTTGATTCAGAATCCTACATTTGACTTATTTTTTGTGCTGAGATCATGTCATCCCGTCACACGAAAAGAAGGGTAATCATTGAGGAATCAGATGAGGATGAGCCTTCACCTCCGGTTGTTCAGAGAAGGGCTCAACCTTCGTCTAGCCGGGCTCCTAGGCCTCCAAGGACTAGACAAAGTGATGCAGGTCCTTCTGCTCCACCTCCTCCGGTTCACCAACCGATTGCTTTAGAGAAGTTGAATCGCTGGTTCTCAAATCCTTCTCAGATCATGGATTATGAAAAGTATTTTGCTGCTTGTTCTGTGATTTCTCCAAGGTTTCTTGATGCTGAGACTTTTGATGGCGATGATTGTAATCTCCCTGTTGTGATGCTCTTGAAAGAAAAAGGTCTCTATGAATTCAGTACTATTGGAGGAGACTATTATGAAGATTTAGTCAGAGTCTTCTACACTAATCTTGTCTGGAATGCTGATGAAAAGACCCTTTATTCCGAGGTTAAAGGGAAAGGCATCAAAATCAGTTTGAACACTTGGGTTAACATCACTCACCTACCCATGGATGGTATCACTTTCACTGGTTCTAGCTTTGAGAGTCTATGGGGTGATGAGTATGACAAGAAAGCTGCAAAAGAAGAATTCATTGATGATCGCATCCCTGTTGGAAAAGTGCTGACTTCTGGTAATCTGAAGTTTGTATATCGAGTTCTTCATTTCATTCTGAATCGTTGTCTGATTCCTAGGCAAGGCAACTACTTCAGAATTCTTGATACCGACTATATCATCTTCTGGGCGTGGTTTCACGACAAACCCATCAATTGGGGTTGGTTTGTCCTGAATCACATGATTGAGACTGCTGGAAAAGTCCGTCGATCTATTGATAAAGACATGAAGAATAAGACTTCTAAGCTTCCATATGCTACAGTGATAACCAACATTCTCAGACGATTCCGAGTTCCCTTGAACGGTGAGGCTAGAACAGCTCCAAATGCAGACATGCGCATGGACTCGAATTTCTTGGGAAACATGGGTTGGATCAACATGGAAGGTAGTGGTTGGAGACCAAAGACTCAGAGGCGTGAACGGAAGTCCAATCATAACTATGATCCTGATGAAGAAGAAGATCAGCAGCAGCAGCCACAGCCTGATAGTGTACCTGCTCAAGATTCTGATTTCATTCCGCTACAAGCTCTTTATCCACCAGATCACATTCCTCCATACATGCAGTTGTTCATGGACGATGTCCGAGGATACATGAGGCGTTCTGATGAGCACATGCATGCAGTAGACACATCTCTTGCACAGCTCACCTCCGGCATGGAACAAATGCACGTTGATATGGAGGCAGTGCAACAGGAGATTTATCATCTGAGGCATCAGAACCGTCCTCCGTTCCAGTGATCATTCAGCTTGTGGCACCTCACTCTGCTCTCTCAGTTTATTTACTTTATGTTATTCTGGATATTTTCGTTTATGCTCGTAACCCCCTAGTTCCTTGGTTTATCTTGTTAAACTTTTTTTTTTTGTGGATTTCGCTTGGTACTCTGGATATTTTAACTCCATGCACTATGACCATATATTACTGTTGAGTTGTTGCTCTTATTTTTTTTGTCATGTGCTGGGTATGCTTAATTTTTGTTCCACCTTTTTGATGATATCAAAAGGGGGAGAATTATTCTAGAGCAAAACAGGTTATTACAGGTTAAGGAACTGGTTGTCAAGTTCATGATTATTCAAGAATTCAGGGGGAGCTAAAGCTTTGATATAAGCTTGATTAAAGTTAATCAAGTTGCGGTGATATTATGTATTTAAAAGAGCCATATGTTTTAAATGTTTATATTCGTACTAACCTCTGTTTTGCAGGTAGTGTTTGTCATCATCAAAAAGGGGGAGTGTTGAAACTCTTGGTTTCCCTCTTGATGTTTTGATGATGACACAACATGATTATCTATATGTTCTTAACAGGTTCAGGTACATTGAAGATTGCAAAGATGTTTTTCAAGTTGAAGATCTAGCTTTAGGCCTAGATATCTTTGTAAGGCAGTTAATATTCTTAAAGTACTTAGATTATAACCTATATGATGATGATATTTGTTTTTCCTGAAAAACTTAGAAGAAGCCTTTTTAAATCTTTTGCTCCAGGAATTTTATGTGTGAAAAATGTTTTGCGAAAACCTTTGGTTACAATTTTTAATAAAAATCTATTTTTTATATGGAGTAATCGATTAACCCTTCTGGTATAATCGATTACTTGATGCAACTTGTAACCAGAGAGAATGTAATGGATTACTTAGGTTCTTGTAATAGATTACTTCCTTGAACTGGTCATTTAGGTGCAAGTAATCGATTACTAGAAACTAATAATCGATTATATTTCAATGCTGCAACTTTTGTGAAAAACATGAGAGCATGTAATCGATTAACCTGACCAAAGTAATCGATTATTTTATTCAAATTTTGAAAAACATGCTGAAATCAAACATGATACCCATAATGATTTGTTTCCTTTTCTGGATGATTCTGTTTTGATTTTTTGGCTGCTTCTTCTTCTTTTTAAAATGTGTTTCATATTTTCATTAAGATGAATGCTTCTCCTTCTCCAATTCTCTTGAACATTCTTTTTGAGAAGAATAAAAAAAATCATTTCATCATCATCATCATCATAGTGTTATAGCCTTGAGTTTACTTGAGTATATTATATTGCTATAGGACTTTATTGTAGTATCTGCTCTATTTAGAGAGCTTATTGTTAGTTGCACACTTTCTTTCGTGCAAAACCATAACTTTGTAAGGGGTGTGACAGCCTTAGTGTTTAAGGAGTGTTTTCCCTTAGGATTGAACGTGTGTCGCGTTCATAGGGTGAGATAACCCTTGTGTATTGGGTAGCGCTATACGAACGGTGGGATTCCTTGTAGTTAGGCTATTTGTATTTGAGGTCCCTGGCGAACGGTGGGATTCCTAGTAGCTTGCGGGGCGCTCTGGATGTACTCGGGGACGCAGTTGCGTCTTGGTTTAGTGAAAAGCTCAAGTGGGTCGCTTGAGGACTGGATGTAGGCGTTGTTGGCCGAACCAGGATAAATTCTCCGGTGCACAATTTTCTATCCCTTATCTTTTTACTTTCCGCACGTTTAATTTGAGTTAATCATATTTTCGTGGATAAAAATACTTTCAAGGTTTAATCTATATAACACGAGGATTTGTGGTTTTCCCTGTAATGATTTCTTAAATCAATCCCGTGTATATTATTTATGTTGTTTGCTTAAAAACGTTTTAAATTGTTCTTTAAGTCTTCCGCTCGTTTTAATCTCTGTTATTTTTCTAAAAGAACGTTTTATTTCGATTAATTTTCAAAGTTTTGTAAACACCCAATTCACCCCCCCCCCCCCCTCTTGGGTGATTCTCGCCAGTTCCACCAATTATTCCAACAATCTGATCATGCATCTCCTTATTCTGCTGAATGAGAGTCTGCATCTGGGTAGTTCTCAAGTCTGGATTCTTCAAGATAGTCTTGTCAGCAAGGGCTTGACTGCTGTTGTAGGACATTGTCTCAATTAATTCTTTTGCCTCTTCCACAGTCTTCTTAATCAAGGACCCTCCAGCTGCTGCATCAATCATGAATTTGTTTGTGCTCCTCAACCCATCATAGAATAATCGGATTTGCATTCAATCCGGTATAGCATGTGTCGGTCACTTCTTCAACAGTTGGTTATATCTCTCCCATGCATCATGTAACAGCTCCCCCTCTGCTTGAACAAAAGAGTTGACATCTTGGCGGAGCTTGGCTTGCTTTCCAGCTGGAAGAAACTGAGCCATGAATTTCTTGACCAGAACATCCCAACTGGAAAGGCTTCTAGGAGGCTAATTCCTCATCCATGTAAAGGCCTTGTCCCTCAAAGAGAAAGGAAACATACGCATGCGAATCGCCTCATCTGATGCACCTTCTATCTTGAAAAAGTCCAACATCTGAAGGAAATTGGCTATATGCTCAGTAGGATCCTGGGCAGGTGCACCTGAGAATTGATCCTGTTTGATGAGATGAATGTATTGAGGATCAATCTCAAATGCAGCTGTTGTAATTGCTGGCCGAACTACACTGGATGTGCAGACATCTGGATCTACTGTGGCATAATCAGCCAAAGTCTTCCTTGTGGGTTGGGGTGTTGCACCGGAACCACCAGAACCATGTGATTCAGCCATCTTTCTTGCTTGCTTAGCTTGCTTTTTCAACCGTTTCACACTAAGCTCCAATTCAGGATCAAGTTGCACAAGGCCTTGATTACCTACAGAACGCAAACGCATAAAAACGGTTAAGCAGCACCTGTTAAATTAAATAAAATAAAAAAAATATATACAGAAAAATAAAAAGAAAAATAGAATTTACTAATAACTACACTAAGTACCGAAAATAAACTAAAGAATACTACTCCCCGGCAACGGTGCCAAAAACTTGTTGATTTGCCAGCAAGTGGACTGGGTCAACGAGTAATATAGTCTGGAAGACCGAATATCGTCCCACAAGGAGTTGTGTTTTTAGTAAACTTTCACCTTAATGTAATTATAAATAAATCCTATAAACTAAAAAGTGTTTAAATTAAAAATTCAGATTTAAAATCAATAATTAACTAAACTACTAAGTTGCTGAAATTAAATTAAAACGTGAGAACAATGGGAGAAAAGTGGTTAGGAACGTTGGTTTCATTGTAGGTTTCACTTATTCAATTATAATTCAGATTTTCCTTTAATTATCCTTCAATTCATGGACCATTCCTCTCAAATAGCAATAGTTAGATCTCTCTAACATTACCCTTATTTTCTAAATACTTAATCCTCGATCTCTCAACAAATTACAATATAAGAAAATATCAATTCAGCACAAGGGAATTATAAAGCCATATAATCATTTAATCATATCTCTATAACTAAACTAATTATACCATTAATTGCAAGGCCTATTCAAAATCCCAACTCTCGTTGCGAATTAAGAAATGCATAACATAAATTGCGCGGGTTTATGTATGCAATAAAAACACAATTAATGCATGAATTGAAAACAGCAAAATCCTAAATTATAAATTGAAATAAGCTACGCCATACAAATTCACCGTGTTCCTAACACGAAGGTTTTAGTTACACATAGAAATAAGAAGAAGAAAAGACATAATAGGGAAATTCATAGACAAATTACCCCAAATTCTTCAATCTTCAAATGCTCCAAATCAATGCAATCTCCCTCTTCAAATCTAAATTCTGTTTTCTCCTCTAATTGGCTGCCTAACCTAATTCTAAATCACTAATTTATAATTACAATCTATCTCTAAGTAGAATCTCAATCAATCTCTGAAGTTTTGGCCCAATTGGGCTTTTTCTGGTGCACGCGCGCCCCAGGCGCACGCGGTGTCGCGCCTCAAGCGCGCGCCTCTGCTGATTCCCCTGTTTCTCTGTTGCCGCGCCCCAGGCGCACCCGTCCATGCGCCCCAGGCGCACCCGTCGGCGCGTGGACCTGTTTCGGCTCCGATTTTCTCCGTTCTTTTTCCTACTTCAAGGTCTTTAAGTGCTCTTTCCAATTCCATAATTTATTTTTGCATTTTAGCTCCAAAATCACCTGAAACACTGAACAAACGATCAAAAAGTTCATGGGAAACTACAACTACTAAAATTCCTAAAAACTAATAAAAAGATCCTAAGTTTCCTATGAAAACAAGCCAAATCAAAGTAAAAGAGAGTAAAATGAAGTCCAAAAGGTATATATATCAGACCCAAATCACATACACTTCTTCTTGAATGTATCCGTTAAGAAATGCACTTTTAATGTCCATTTGATACAACCTAAAGTTCATTATAGATGCAAAAGCGAGTAGAATTCTAATGGCTTCTAATCTAGCTACGGGAGCATACGTTTCATCATAGTCTATACCTTCTTCTTGGCTATACCCCTTTGCTACCAACCTAGCCTTCTTCCTAACAATAATACCCGACTCATCTAGTTTATTCCTATAAACCCAACGAGTACCGATTTCAGGACGATCATCGGGTTTTGGCACAAGCTCCCAAACTTGGTTTCTTTCAAATTGATTTAATTCCTCTTGCATGACCATTGCTTCACTATGAACAAGAATATGTTATTACAAGTTTAAACGTTTAAGAGAAAACCTTTCCCTTAGACTTCACAACCAAAGAACTTCTTTGGCACACTTGCAATTCCCTAACCAAATTCTTCACAATCACAGCGAAATCCTTGTGTCTGAAGGAACCTCCTTCAGTAACTTGAAACCTTCAAGACTTGGATGAAAACCTTTCACCAAACTTGCGGAAATGTGAACGTTTGTTGTTGTAGTCACTTGCACCCCTGTGTGCAATTAACAACCCAAATATGTACAATGTCTATGAACACTAATTCAGTAGTCTAAAGTGAAGAGAATGAATGATAAGTGTTTATCAAAGTGGGCTTATGAAAGTGAAAAGAGCAAACACTTGAATGTTCTTCGTTTATATGTTAAAAGTAGAAGAAATCATGAAGAACTTGTGAAATCTCAATGGCTTATGTTTTTCCAGAAAGTTCAGAGAGTGTTGAGACTTGTAAGAACGTGATATTCTGTTTTGAAATCGTTTGGAACATATATAAATCAGTTAGGACAGCAAACGGCTAAGTTAATGACAGTTTTAACTGTTTGTATCCGGATACTTTTTAAAGTATTCGGATACATCGTGTTTGATTTCAAAAATTTGACTGTTGTTTTAACGAAGTATCCGGATACTTATGGATGTATCCGGATACATTTGATCAGATACACATTTTCCCTTTTTTTATTTATTTATTTAAAATTTGTTTCAAATATTTTTATACTAATTTGAAAATACTTTCTTGACTTCAAAAACATTTTATTTATTTTTAAAAAAAAATTTCTTAATAATTTTTCTTTTTATTTTTGAAAATCACTTTCTTTTATTTCTTTTATTTTGAAAAACACTTTCTTTTTATTTTGAAAATCACTTTCTTTTATTTTTTTTTATTTTTTTTTTAAAATCACCCACTTTTGATTTAACTTAGCATGCATACTATTTTTCTTTAGATTATGATTTAGCTTCATTCTAACTTAGACTTAACCATTAAGCACCTAAGGAACTCTAAGAAAATTAAATTAACAGTACAAGTTTATAAGAATCCCTTTTCAACTAACTTGAGTCTAAGCTTCAATGTTGTGGACTTTGCTTTTTGGAATCATCAAAATATCTTGGGCATTTGCTTCACATGCTTCACAATCTCCCCCTTTTTGATGATGACAAACTTCGTTGATTTGTGTGCTCCACCTTAATATGGGCATTAAATTTTATGAAGTGAAAATCAACCTACAAAAGTCAACAACATACCTTCTCCCCCTCTAGGGAATAATACTACCCACTTGTTTTCCAACAAGTGGAATAAAAATTAAACTCCCCCTGAATATAATCACAGAACATAACCTGAATATAATCAAACATAGCTAAGAAATAAGTTCAGAACAATGTTTTACAAAACATGCTAAAACGAAATTAACAAAACAAGAACTTGTAGAAAACCGAACGACTAAGTCTAAACGCAATCAAAGATCTCCTAATCATCAGATGATGGAGGCGGCGGAGGCAGATCACCCAAGGTACGAATCAGAAAATCAAGGCGATCAAAGTTGGCGGTCATGCGGTTGACTAAAGCAGTGAATTGATCGGTGACATATGTGCGCAAGTCAGCCATTTGAGATTGATGTTTAGCTTGCATGTTGTCCATGTGAGCAAGTTGTGATAGGCTAAGAGACTCGAACTGAGAGTCCATGTGAGCCATAAGCACAGATGGATCGAATCCAACGGATGCACCCGTAGCAGAACCTGATCCACCACCTTCTTCATTCACAGATGGACCAAAGTAAGGTTGAAAGGGAGCTTGTGCTTGAGGCTGATCACCATCACCATCATCATCACCATCACCATCACCAGCATCATCACCAACACGACCCTGAGGCACATTCTCCAAAGGTATAGCATTGAGTTCCCTAGCCTCATCACGCAGCAACCATTTCTCCTGAGTGAGCACTTGATACCTCCAAATGCCAGCACTATGAAGCACGTTTTCACCCATACAATTGTGTGAGGCATCCAGTTCAACAAACTCCTCATTATGAAAATGCGAAACTCTTTTGAAATTGAGTAAACACTGAACAAACATAGCATAAGGCAGTTGATAACTAGCCTGAGTACCAATGACACCCTTCATGCAATCCAGAATGATCCGAATCCAATTCACTTGTATGCCCTGCTTAATGCAGTACATCAATTTCAAATCACTCCCTAAAGCTATGGCATTGTTACCGGTAGATCGTGGCTTCAGGCAGTATGTAATTACATAGAGCAGTAGCCTGTCTTCAGTCTTCATTTTACCAACCAGTCTTTTGGGTCCCAGCCAACCAAGAGGATTCCTTAAAGTTTCAGTATACACTTGAACAGGATTGCAGCGTTTAAAAGCACTATTATGATCATCCTTAGATACACCCTCAGCAACTAAACTGACTAGTTCCATAAAATCTGCTTCAGTGATAACTATATGATTATCTCTAACCAATGATTGCAGACTATCATCTCTAAAAATCAGATTAGCATAAAATTCCTTAATCATGCAAGGGTAATAGTTACATTTCAATTCCAAGAACCTGCGAATACCTTGTATCTCCAATTGATTGTGAAAATTAAAGCGTGCTTGGGTAAGCCAATTGAAGTTCAGCCACCTCACAATCTGGATTCGACGTCCCTCATAGCTTTGCACACGATTGTTGCGGTCATAAGCGTTGAAATGCGGATCTCCAGCAAATGGGTCAAGGTTCCCACGAGGCGGTGATGTGCGGGCACGTGGTCCGGTGTACTTAATACGCTTGCCACGATCGGGAGTGCCTCTGTCAGCCATGAATTTGATGAATAATACGTTTTTGTAGAGAGAAACCGTGAGGAGAGAAACGAAGAGTGAGAAACCGTGAGGAGAGAGAGAAAAACTGTGAAGAGAGAGAGAGAACTCGTGGGAAGAAAAACGAGTTTTTAGAGAGAAAGAACAAGATTTTTGAGAAGAGGAGTGTTGGAAATAAGTGAAAACATCAAGAAATTGAGTTAATTTGAGAGAAAAATGATGGATTTTGAAGATTGAAAGTCTAGGTTTAGAAAGGGGAAAGAACAGCGCAAGGAAGAAGATGAAATGTATGTGGATACTTTTGATGTATCTTCCTTCTAAAGGGTCTGCTGAACACGGGATATCCGGATACATCCTTTAGTATCCGGATACTTTTATGTATCTGTGTGGTTTTACCCATCTTAACACGCGGTATCCGGATATTTTTAAAAGTATCCGGATATTTTTCTCAGTTTTGACCGAAAAAGCATAAAAACTTAAAGCAAACAATTTTAGCACAAATAGATAAACATCCTAACATTATTTGAACATGAAACATGAAATTTAACACATGAATATACTTGGCACACTCAAATAAGGCATAAATTTTAACAAAAAAAATAGGAGATTTTTGGTACTAAAATCCAACAAAAACAATTAATTTATACTAGTTTCATCAAGAATGCCCAATTCTCTTCTAATAAAATAAAAAGAATCTCTTGGCAAAGGTTTCGTAAAAATGTCAGCCAATTGTTTTGTTGTTTCTACAAACTCCATAACACAATCTCCTCTTAAAACATGATCTCTTAAGAAATGATGCCTTATTTCTATGTGCTTTGTACGGGAATGCATAATCGGATTCTTAGAGAGATTAATGGCACTTGTGTTGTCACAACGAATAGGGATGTGATCTAATATCAACCCATAATCAACTAATTGTTGTTTTAGCCATAAAATCTGCACAACAGCTACCAAACGCAATGTATTCAGCTTCAACCGTTGACAACGCAACACAAGCTTGTTTCTTGGAGGCCCAAGCAACAAGTGAACTACCTAGGAAGTGACATGTTCCACTAGTGCTTTTCCTATCTAATTTACAGCCAGCAAAATCAGAGTCCGAATAACCAATTAAGTTTAGATTTGCACCCCTTGAATAAAATAGACCCAAATTCATGGTTCCTTTCAGATATTTCATTATTCTTTTAACACTAGTTAGATGTGATTCTTTAGGATTTGATTGATATCTAGCACATACACATACACTATACATTATGTCAGGCCTAGATGCAGTCAAATATGGCAAACTACCAATAATTCCTCTAAAACGAGTTACCTCAATCGTGGTCCTTTTTCATCCTTGTCTAGATAGCACGTGGTTGACATTGGAGTTGAACTCGGTTTGCAATTGTCCATTCCAATTTTTTTGAGAAGCTCCTTGCAGTACTTGCTTTGATGAATGAAGATGCCATCATCAACTTGTTTGATTTGTAATCCAAGGAAGAATGTTAGTTCTCCCATCATTGACATCTCAAATTCATTCTGCATCAAGTTAGAAAAATTCTTGCAAAGATTCTCGTTAGTAGCACCAAAAATTATATCATCAACGTAAATTTGGACTAAAAGAATGTCTTTGCCACTTTGTTCAATAAAGAGTGTTGTGTCTACATTTCCTCTTTTAAAACCCTTTTCTAATAGAAAATTACTCAATCGATCATACCAAGCTCTAGGAGCTTGCTTAAGACCATAAAGAGTTTTATTTAATGTAAAAACGTAGTTCGGATATTCGAAATCTTCAAATCCTGGAGGTTGAGACACATACACTTCTTCTTGAATAACTCCATTTAAGAATGCTCTCTTTACGTCCATTTGGTACAACTTAAATCCAACTATTGATGCAAAAGCAAGTAGTAATCTAATGGCCTCAAGTCTAGCAACAGGAGCATAGGTCTCATCATAATCGATGCCCTCTTCCTGATTGTAGCCTTGGGCGACCAATCTAGCTTTGTTTCTAGTTATTATACCTGTTTCATCCAATTTGTTCCTATAAACCCATTTAGTACCAATTATTGAATGATCATCTGGCTTTGGCACAAGTGTCCAAACATTATTTCTTTTAAATTGATTTAATTCCTCTTGCATAGCCATTATCCAATGTTCATCCAACATAGCATCATTAATTGTTTTAGGTTCTAATTGTGAAACAAATGCAATAAAATGACAATAATTACGCAAGGAACCTCGGGTTACCACTCCCTTGGTTATCTCACCCAACACATTTTCTAGAGGATGATCCTTCTTGATTTTCCACGCTAAAGGTAAGTCAGTGATAACATCTTCATACTGCATTAGTTCTTTCTCTTTTTCTTGTTTCTCCTCAATTGTTTGTTTGTCGTTATTGTCTTCTTTTGATGTATTTTGTGTCTTATCTTCACCATACTTGTCGTATAAGTGTTCGAACGAACCTGTACTATCATTAATAGAAAGAATCTCTCCTTTCAGAGACTCATCAAATACAACATGTATGGATTCTTCCATAGTCATAGTTCGTCTATTGTAAACACGATAAGCCTGTTGGAATAATTGGTGGAAATTGGCGAAAAATCACCCAAGAGGGGGGGTGAATTGGGTGTTTGAAAAACTTTGCAAAATAATAGCAAAAAAACGTTCTTTTAGAAATTAACAGAGATTAAAACGAGCGGAAGACTTAAAGAACGAATTAATACGTTTTTAAGCAAATAATTGAAATAATATTACTATGAATATCAAAAATATATTATACACGAGATTAATTTAAGAAATCATTACAAGGAAAACCACAATCCTCGTGTTATATAGATTAAAACTTGAAAATACTTTTATCCACAAAAATAAGATTAACACTAATTAAACGTGCGGAAAATAAAAGATAAGGGATAGGAAATTATGCACTGGAGAATTTTATCCAGGTTCGGCCAACAATGCCTACATCCAGTCCTCAAGCGACCCACTTGAGATTTACACTAAACCAAGACACAACTGCGTCCCCAAGTACATCCAGAGCGCCCCGCAAGCTACTAGGAATCCCACCGTTCGCCAGGGACCTCGAATACAAATAGCCTAACTACTAGGAATCCCACCGTTCGTATAGCGCTACCCAATACACAAGGGTTATCTCACCCTATGAACGCGACACACGTTCAATCCTAAGGGAAAACACTCCTTAATACCTAAGGTTGTCACACCCCTTACAATAATATGGATTTGCACGAAGAAAAGTGTGCAACTAACAATAAGCTCTCTAAATAGAGCAGATACTACAATAAAGTCCTATAGCAATATAATGTTGGAAGTCAAGCTGGTTGGAAGGTATGCTTCAAACTCTCTATGGACTTCAAGTGTTATGCATATATATATGTTTTGATGATAACAAGCCAACTCAAGTTCAAGCTCACAAGTGCAAGTCTCAAGATTGAAGACTCAAGCAAGCCTAAGAATAGAAACCTTCTCCTTAGATCAAATGTAAGGTAATGAAGTTTTTGTTTACTTAGAAGTTTCAAAGCCAACAAAGTTCTTATTTTAGAAGAGAAGAAGAAAAACGTATTTTCTGCATATAAAATGTTTTTCTGCATTTCATCGGAGTAAAAATAGTTGATGTTACAAAACTCTGCATATTTATATGAGTGCAAAAGAGAGTAATCGATTATCTCTTGCAGTAATCGATTAACTCTGTTGCATCATAGAAGAATCAGAGAAGCTGTAATCGATTAACTGAATTTTGTTAATCAGTTACTTTCTTATGAAAGTAATCGATTACAACAGTCAAGTAATCGATTATAATTGTTGCATCATATATTTTTCAGAGGCTTAGTAATCGATTACAAGTCTTGTAGTAATCGATTACATGATGTTGCATCATATGCAAACCAGAGGCTTAATAATCGATTAACTCTACAGTGTAATCGATTATCATAAGTTGCATCATACAATGAACATGAGTGATGTAATCGATTAACTATTCTTAGCCTAATCGATTACATGTTTTTTCAACTGTATTTAAGAATTTCTATTTTTGAAGGAATAATCGATTACCTTCATAAAGTAATCGATTACTTCATGTTTTATTGAAAAACGTGTCAGAATCATTTTTATTATTTCCTGATTTGTTTTTATATAAAAGATTCTGATATATTTTACAAAATTCGAAAATGATTTTAATTTTGAATTATTTCCTTTTTGGTTTTAAGAATCAAATCTTTATTTTATTTCGAAAATCGTTTTGATTTTATTTTGATTTTAAAACTTATTTCAAATCTTTGTTTATTCTATTTTTGATTTTGTTTTATTAATTAAAAATCGTTTTTGATTCAAAATACTTTTCCTTTAAATCAACAACACTCCAACATTTCAAAAAGGTTTTACGTTCAGAACATTTCATTCATTCATTCATGTTTCACGTTTCTCTCTTCTTCTTCTAATAGTGTTCTGCTTTTCATTGTTCAAATCTTTTGAAGAACAAACCGTGTTGGCTGAGAAAACTCTAAGACAAACTTCTTCTTCATTATCATAAGAGCTTATTGTAGAATCTGTGTTTTTGAGAACACGTGATACTTATTGTAATCACTCACATCAAGTGTATTCAACCTTAAAGGTTAGGGAGAGAATCCCGTAATGGACGTGTGATACGTTCGTAGGGCGAGGAACCCTGCTGTGTGATTGAGGCCCCTAGCGAACGGAGGTTCCTAGTAGTGTGCGGGGTGCTCTTGGTTGTAATAGGGTGCGGCTCTATTGCTTGGTTATAAAAACTCTCAGGCAGGTCGCTTGGGGACTGGACTAGGCCTTTCGACGGGAAGGCTGAACCAGTATAAAATTCATCGGTGCAAGCTTTTCTATCCCTATCTCTTTTATTTTCCGCATATTTATTTTCTTCGTTTCCGCGCTACTCAATTATTATATTTCTATCATTTTCGCGATCCGTTTCATTCGTTTAATCTCTCCATCTCAAATCAATTTTTTAATTTGGTACGAATTTTTCAATACATAATAAAATTCGATTCACCCCCCTCTCGAGATTTTGAGGCCAAAACCAACAATTGGCATTAGAGCTAGTCTCTTGTGTTAAGACTTAACCGTCTCAAGAGTATGGCTTCAAACTCTCTGTTTGGAGGTGAAGGGAGTTCTATTAACCGTCCTCTCATGTTTGATGGGGTAGGGTACGCATATTGGAAAGCCCGTATGAAAATTTTTATTCAAGGAGTAGGATTAAAAGTTTGGGATGCTGTTGTTAATGGTCCCTATGTTCCTACCTATGTGGTTAATGGTAACACCGTCGAGAAGCCTATGGCTGAATGGACGAAGGAGGAGGAACATAGAGTCCAATACGACTTGAAAGCGAAAAATATTATAACATCTGCTTTGAGCTATGATGAGTTTTTCAGGATATCGACATGCGAGACAGCACAACAAATGTGGGATACGCTGGAAGTCACGCATGAAGGTACAACGGAAGTAAAGAGGTCGAGAATCAATACATTGACTGGTGAATATGAGCTATTCAGAATGAAAGATGGAGAATCGATTCAAGAGATCCAAAAGCGCTTCACAATGATTGTAAATCAACTGACGACATTGGGGAAGAAATTCACCAATGAGGATCTCATCAACAAAGTCCTAAGATGTTTGGGAAGAGATTGGCAACCCAAGGTGACGGCAATTGCTGAATCAAGAAATCTCTCAACAATGACGCTGGCAACTCTGTTTGGAAAATTACAAGAACACGAAAGCGAACTAAAAAGGTTGGCTCAGCATGAAGAAGAGAACAAGAAAGTTAAAAGTTTGGCATTCAAGGCTGAAGCACTTGCACCAGATAGTGACTCGGACAAAGAATTATTGAATGATGAACACATGGGTCTATTGGTGAAAAAGTTCGGGAAATTCCTGAGGAAGAAAAATTTCAACAAGAGAGATAACAACAAAAGTGGAGGTTCAACCATCACATGTCATGAGTGTGGCAAGCCTGGTCACATTAGAGCAGACTGCTACCAGCTGAAAAAGAAAGAGAATTCAGAAAAAGGCACCTCAAGTTCAAAGAAGGGAAAGCAAGCATACTTGGCGTGGCTGGACAATGATGGAAGTTCGGATGAGGATTCAGACGAACAAGAGGAGACCGCCAACCTATGCTTGATGGCTCACGACAATGAGGTTACTCCGGAAGGAAGGAAGGCATGGTGGTACTTGGACAGTGGATGCTCAAAACATATGACTGGAGATAAATCTAAATTTTCGCATCTCGTGCCTAAGGACCAAGGACATTTAACTTTCGGAGATAACAATCAAGGAAAGATTATCAGAATCGGTAAAATTGGTACACCTCCTAACCCTTGCATTGAAAAATTTTTACATGTTGAGGGTCTAAAGCACAATTTGCTAAGTATTAGTCAATTGTGTGATAAGGGCAATAGGGTTATATTTGATTCTGATAGATGTATTATCGAGGGAAAAATTAATAATCTTATTAAGCTAATTGCTCGCAGGATAAACAATGTTTATGTTATTGATTTTGATTCAATTCCCTCAAATGATGCGAAATGTTTATTATCTAAAGAGGATGAATCGTGGCCGTGGCATCGTACAAATAGGTCACATCCACATGGCTCATTTAAATAAAATTTCTTCTAAAAACTTAGTAGTTGGTTTGCCAAAGCAAAATTTTTCCTTTTCTGAAAATTGTGATCCTTGTTCAAAATCAAAACTCACAAGGGCTAGTTTTCCTTCTAAAAACCTTATTTCAACTCAAAGGCCCTTGGAACTTTTACATATGGATCTTTTTGGACCGTGTCAAACTAAAAGCTTTGGTGGCAACTATTATTGTTTAGTTATTGTGGATGACTATTCTAGGTATACATGGACGCTTTTTATTACTCATAAAAATGACGCATTTCATGAATTTAAAAAGCTAGCCAAGATTATTCAAAACCAATTGCATTTGAGCATTGCATCCATTAGAACTGATCATGGTGGAGAATTTGAAAATCATAGTTTTGAAAAGTTTTGCGAAAAACATGGAGTTAAACATTATTTTTCCGCTCCAAGGACTCCAGAGCAAAATGGAGTTGTGGAGAGAAAAAATCGTTCATTAAAAGAGCTTTCTAGAACAATGCTTAATGACATGAATTTGCCTGCATATTTTTGGGCCGATGCAGTTAGTACATCTTGTTATGTTATGAACCGTGTTTTGATTAGGCCTATTTTAAAGAAAACCCCTTATGAGTTGTACAAGGGGAGAAAACCAAATATTTCCCATCTTCGAGTTTTTGGATGTAAATGTTATGTGCATAATAATGGTAGAGAAAATCTAGGAAGTTTTGAGGCTAGAGCTGATGAGGGCATTTTCCTTGGATATTCTGTTTCGAGCAAAGCATATAGGATATACAATAAATCTCGTAATACTATTGAAGAATCTATTCATGTATCATTTGACGAATCCGATCCCAGAAGGTTGGGAAAGGTATCTGTTAATGACATTTCAGGTATTCTTGGAGAATTATTTATTGACGAGGATGAGGAGCCAAATGCTAAAAGGAAAGAGCATTCCGAAAGCAATGGGAATTCAGTTGAAACTGTTGAGGAGAAAAATCAAGAACAATCCATGGAACTCAACGCTGATTTGCCTAAGGAATGGAGAACATCGAGGCACCATCCTGTAGATCAGATTATCGGGGAAATCTCAAAAGGTGTAAGTACTCGCAACTCTATTAGCAATCTGTGTAACTTCTTTTCATTTGTTTCTCAAGTAGAGCCAAAGAATTATTCTGAGGCTATGCTTGATGAGCATTGGCTTTTGGCAATGCAAGAGGAATTAAACCAGTTCGAAAGAAATCAGGTGTGGGAACTTGTTCCTAGGCCTGAGTCTCATCCGATTATTGGAACTAAGTGGATTTATAAAAATAAACTTGATGAGGCTGGTTTCATTGTTCGAAACAAATCTAGGCTAGTTGCACAAGGTTACAACCAGGAAGAGGGGATAGATTATGAGGAAACATTTTCCCCTGTTGCTCGGTTGGAAGCCATTAGACTGCTATTAGCATTTGCATGCATTCTAGATTTTAAATTATATCAAATGGACGTAAAGAGTGCCTTTCTTAATGGTTTTATAAATGAAGAAGTTTATGTGTGTCAACCTCCTGGCTTTGAAAGTTATGAACACCCTGATTATGTTTATAAATTGAAAAAGGCTTTGTACGGTTTAAAACAAGCTCCTAGAGCGTGGTACGACCGTCTTAGCAAATTTTTGTTGAAAAATAACTTTGAAAGAGGAAAGGTTGATAACACACTTTTTATCAAAAAGAAAGGAAAAGATATTCTTTTAGTTCAGATTTATGTAGATGATATTATTTTCGGTGCTACTAATGAAATCCTTTGCAAGGAGTTTTCTAGTATAATGCAGGAAGAGTTCGAAATGTCTATGATGGGTGAGCTGAACTTTTTCCTGGGATTACAAATAAAGCAAGTGAAGGACGGAATCTTCATTAGTCAAACCAAATACTGCAAAGAATTACTGAAAAGATTTGGCATGGATAAGGCCAAGGCAGTAGCAACACCGATAAGCACATCATGTTACTTGGACAAAGACGAAGGAGGTAAATCCGTAGAATTCACAAAGTATCGAGGTATTATCGGATCCCTTCTATATTTAACGGCAAGTAGGCCGGATATCATGTTTAGTGTGTGTCTGTGTGCTCGGTTCCAGTCGAATCCAAAAGAAACGCACATGGTTGCTGCCAAGCGAATAATGAAATACTTGTCTGGCACAACTGATATGGGTTTGTGGTACCCCAAAGGTTCTTCGTGTAATCTTGTTGGGTATTCTGATTCTGACTTTGCTGGCTGCAAAGTAGATAGAAAAAGCACTAGCGGCACTTGTCATCTTCTTGGCAATTCATTGGTATCATGGGCTAGTAAGAAACAGTCTAGTGTGGCCCTATCTACAGCGGAGGCTGAATATGTAGCCGCGGGTAGTTGTTGCGCCCAAATTTTATGGTTAAAACAGCAACTTGTAGACTTTGGTGTAAGTCTAGATCACATTCCTATTAAATGTGATAATACCAGTGCTATTAGTATTACCAAAAACCCAGTGCAACATTCTCGCACGAAGCATATAGAGATTCGACACCATTTTATTCGTGATCATATTCAAAAGGGTGATTATATTATCGAGTATGTTGATACTTCGCGGCAGTTGGCTGATATCTTTACGAAACCGCTTCCAAAAGAAAATTTCTTTTTTATTCGTAGAGAAATCGGTTTAACTTCTGCCTCTCACCTCTTTTGAGTATGTGAGTATGTTTATCTCTCATGTTATTATTGATGCATCTTCTTAAGTGTTTCAGGGGGAGATTGCACATCTTTTTGATGATTACAAAAGGGGGAGAGAGATTCTGATATTCGAGATTCTGATATTCATGGCTAATACATTCAGGGGGAGTTACTCTGAAGGATGCTTTTTGTCAAAATTTCTATATGTTACTTAAGCATTCATACAGGGGGAGAAGAATTAATCCATTATATTTCCTGTATTTAGTGATTCTAAGGAAGGTTTTATTATTATATATCTATTTTTGCTTGTGTAACACTTGTGATGCAGATAAGAAAGAGCATATCAGAATGGTTGTTTGTCATCATCAAAAAGGGGGAGTGTTGGAAGTCAAGCTGGTTGGAAGGCATGCTTCAAACTCTCTATGGACTTCAAGTGTTATGCATATATATATGTTTTGATGATAACAAGCCAACTCAAGTTCAAGCTCACAAGTGCAAGTCTCAAGATTGAAGACTCAAGCAAGCCTAAGAATAGAAACCTTCTCCTTAGATCAAATGTAAGGTAATGAAGTTTTTGTTTACTTAGAAGTTTCAAAGCCAACAAAGTTCTTATTTTAGAAGAGAAGAAGAAAAACGTATTTTCTGCATATAAAATGTTTTTCTGCATTTCATCGGAGTAAAAATAGTTGATGTTACAAAACTCTGCATATTTATATGAGTGCAAAAGAGAGTAATCGATTATCTCTTGCAGTAATCGATTAACTCTGTTGCATCATAGAAGAATCAGAGAAGCTGTAATCGATTAACTGAATTTTGTTAATCAGTTACTTTCTTATGAAAGTAATCGATTACAACAGTCAAGTAATCGATTATAATTGTTGCATCATATATTTTTCAGAGGCTTAGTAATTGATTACAAGTCTTGTAGTAATCGATTACATGATGTTGCATCATATGCAAACCAGGGCTTAATAATCGATTAACTCTACAGTGTAATCGATTATCATAAGTTGCATCATACAATGAACATGAGTGATGTAATCGATTAACTATTCTTAGCCTAATTGATTACATGTTTTTTCAAATGTATTTAAGAATTTCTATTTTTGAAGGAATAATCGATTACCTTCATAAAGTAATCGAATACTTCATGTTTTATTGAAAAACGTGTCAGAATCATTTTTATTATTTCCTGATTTGTTTTTATATAAAAGATTCTGATATATTTTACAAAATTCGAAAATGATTTTAATTTTGAATTATTTCCTTTTTGGTTTTAAGAATCAAATCTTTATTTTATTTCGAAAATCGTTTTGATTTTATTTTGATTTTAAAACTTATTTCAAATCTTTGTTTATTCTATTTTTGATTTTGTTTTATTAATTAAAAATCGTTTTTGATTCAAAATACTTTTCCTTTAAATCAACAACACTCCAACATTTCAAAAAGGTTTTACGTTCAGAACATTTCATTCATTCATTCACGTTTCTCTCTTATTCTTCTAATAGTGTTCTGCTTTTCATTGTTCAAATCTTTTGAAGAACAAACCGTGCTGGCTGAGAAAACTCTAAGACAAACTTCTTCTTCATTATCATAAGAGCTTATTGTAGAATCTGTGTTTTTGAGAACACGTGATACTTATTGTAATCACTCACATCAAGTGTATTCAACCTTAGTGGTTAGGGAGAGAATCCCGTAGTGGACGTGTGATACGTTCGTAGGGCAAAGAACCCTGCTGTGTGATTGAGGCCCCTAGCGAACGGAGGTTCCTAGTAGTGTGCGGGGTGCTCTTGGTTGTAATAGGGTGCGGCTCTATTGCTTGGTTATAAGAACTCTCAGGCGGGTCGCTTGGGGACTGGACTAGGCCTTTTGACGGGAAGGCTGAACCAGTATAAAATTCATCGGTGCAAGCTTTTCTATCCCTATCTCTTTTATTTTCAGCATATTTATTTTCTTCGTTTTCGAGCTACTCAATTATTATATTTCTATCGTTTTCGCGATCCATTTCATTCGTTTAATCTCTCCATCTCAAATCAATTTTTTAATTTGGTACGAATTTTTCAATACATAATAAAACTCGATTCACCCCCCCCCCCCCCCTCTCGAGATTTTGAGGCCAAAACCAACATATAATATACTTAAGCAAGACTTAGAATAACTCTAGATGATGATGATGAAATGATTTTATTTTTCTTCTCAAAAAAATGTTCAAAAGAATTGGAGAAGGAGAGGAAGAACAATGGTTGATTCTCTTCTTTTTCAAGAGAAGAAGGAAGTTTTAAAATATAGAAGAAGTAGCCATAATCAAATCGTTATCCTCCAAAAATGGAAACAAATCATTTTGGGAATCAGATTGATTTCAGCACATTTTTCAAAATTTGAATTGAAGTAATCGATTACTTTGGTCAGGTTAATAGATTACATGCTCTCAGGTTTTTCACAAAAAGTTGCAGCATTGAATATAATCGATTATTAGCTTCCAGTAATCGATTACTTGCACCTAAATGACCAGTTCAAGGAAGTAATCCATTACAGGAATCCAAATAATCCATTACATACACTCTGGTTACAAGTTGCACTAAGTAATCGATTATTCCAAAAGGGTTAATCGATTACTCCATTTAAAAGTTGATTTTCATGAAAAAGGTTGTAACCAAAGGTTTTCGCAAAACGTTTTTCACAAAATAAAATTCCTGGAGCAAAAGGTTTAAAAAGGCTTCTTCTAGGTTTTTCAAGAAAGAGAAAAAGATATCATCATCATATGAGTTATACCTAATTGCTTTAAGTATATTAAGTGCCTTACAAAGATTTCTAAGCCTAGACACTAGGTCTTCAACAAGCATAACATCTTTGCAATCTTCAATGTACCTGAACCTGTTAAGAATATATAAATTGTGTTGTGTCATCATCAAAACACTAAGAGGGAAACCATGAGTTTCGACACTCAATTTCAACACTCCCCCTTTTTGATGATGACAAACACTACCTGCAAAACAGAGGTTAGTACATAATATATTATTCAAGACATATTTAAGCTCATCAAAAGCAAGCTCACAAACTGAGCTCCCCCTAAATTCATGAATAATCATTAACCTGATAACCTGTTCCTTAACCTGTAACCTGTTTTGCTCTAGAATATTTCTCCCCCTTTTGATATCATCAAAAAGGTGGGGCACAAATTAGGCATACTCAGCACATGACAATAAAATAAGAGAAACAAACCAACAGGGATATATGGTCATAGTGCATGAAGTCAAAATATCCAGAGTAACACAGATAATACCAAACGAGATCCACAAAACAGTTCAACAAGATAAACGAAGGAACTAGGGGGTTACGAGCATAAACATAGAATATTCAAATAACATAAAGCAATTAAACTGAGAGAGCAGAGTGAAGTGCCACAAGCTGAATGATCACTGGAACGGAGGACGGTTCTGATGCCTCAGATGATATATCTCCTGCTGCACTGCCTCCATATCAACGTGCATCTGTTCCATGCCGGAGGTGACCTGTGCAAGCGAAGTGTCCACTGAATGCATGTGTTCATCAGAACGCCTCATGTATCCTCGGACATCGTCCATGAACAACTGCATGTACGGAGGAATGTGATCTGGAGGATAAAGAGCTTGTAGCAGAATGAAATCAGAATCTTGAGCAGGTACACTATCTGGCTGTTGCTGCTACTGTTGCTGTTCTTCTTCTTCATCAGGATCATAGTTATGATTGGACTTGCGTTCCCGCTTCTGAGACTTTGGTCTCCAGCCACTACCTTCCATGTTAACACAACCCATGTTTCCCAAGAAATTCGTGTCCAAACGCATATCAGCGTTAGGAGCAGTTCTGGCTTCGCCGTTCAAGGGAATGCGAAAACGTCTGAGGATGTTGGTTATCACGGTTGCATATGGAAGCTTAGAAGTCTTATTCTTCATATCATTATCAATAGATCGGCGGACTTTTCCAGCAGTCTCAATCATGTGATTCAGGACAAACCAACCCCAATTGATGGGTTTGTCATGAAACCACGCCCAGAAGATGATATAGTCAGAATCAAGCAGCCTGAAGTAGTTGCCTTGCCTAGGAATCAGACAACGATTCAGAATGAAATGAAGAACTCGATATACAAACTTCAAATTACCAGATGTCAGCACTTTTCCAACAGGGATGCGGTCATCAATGAATTCTTCTTTTGCAGCTTTCTTGTCATACTCATCTCCCCATAGACTCTCAGAGCTAGAAGCAGTGAAAGTGATACCATCCATGGGTAGGTGAGTGATGTTAATCCAAGTGTTCAAGCTGATTTTGATGCCTTTCCCTTTAACCTCGGAATAAAGAGTCTTTTCATCCGCATTCCAGACCAGATTAGTGTAGAAGACCTTGACTAAATCTTCATAATAGTCTCCTCCAATAGTACTGAATTCAAAAAGACCTTTTTCCTTCAGAAGCATAACAGCAGGGAGGTTACAGTCATCGCCATCAAAAGTTTCAGCATCAAGGAACCTCGGAGATATCACAGAACAAGTTGCGAAGTACTTTTCATAATCCATGATCTGAGAAGGGTTAGAGAACCAGCGATTCAACTTCTCTAAAGCAATTGGTTGATGAACCGGAGGAGGTGGAGCAGAAGGACCTGTGTCACTTTGTCTAGTCCTCGGAGGCCTAGGAGCCCGGCTAGACGAAGGTTGAGCCTTTCTCTGAACAACCGGAGGTGAAGGCTCATCCTCATCTGACTCCTCAATGATTGCCCTTCTTTTTGTGTGACGAGATGACATGATCACAACACAAAAATATCAAGTGCAGGATTCTGAATTAATGAACCAAGACAACAGACTAGGCTATCCAGATAGTATGCAGCACATCACAGATAATAATTCAGTCTACCAGATACTCAACTCAACAGTTTCAACTTCAAGATATCAGCATTGTGCAGTATATCATCATATCATTATAGTGAACATAGAGATACTAAAGAAGTAGAGCAGTAAACTGAGAACCTGAACCGGAGAAGAACCACTGAACCGAATACAGAACCAGCAAGAGATCACACTGAACCAGCCAAAATAGTACACTAGCCACTGAACCTGAGACCTCAACCACACTGAACCGAACCAATCAGCAGTACAACTGAACCGGAGATCTTCAAGATATACAGAACTGAGAGAGCAAACCAAAGACCGACTTAGACCAGTGAACCAGACGACTGAACCACTGAACCGGGTGAACCGAAATCTTCACACATCAACACACTTGAACCAGTGATGAAGAACCGGATCTGAACATGAAGGTCAAGTGCCATGAATCATGCAAACTTTGAGAAAACCATGTTTAACCAAGCATATAGAGTAAGTTTATGACAATGGTGAGCAAAAGCTAGAGGTTTCAATGGTGGTTATGGTGGTGGAAGAGAGTGAACCGAATGAGAGAGAGAAAGAGAGAGAGAGATGCGGTTTTTGGATGAGAGAAGTGGAGAAGATGAAGGTTTATGTGAGAAGGAAGAGATATGAGTGAGAATGGTGAAGGTTTGATGAAGGTTTGTGGGTGGTTATGGTGTTTGGTGGATGGAGGAAGAAGAAGAAGTGTGTATCGTGGAAGAGGAAGAGGGAGGCCGTGTTTTTCTATTTGTGGGAAGAGAGAGAGAATGTGTAAGAAGATATGTGGCTAGGGTTGATTTTGTGGTCCACACTTGGTCAAATGGGTCAAAAAGGCCCACACGAATCTGCACTTTTCCCTTTTTTTCAGATACTGTAGCCGATAATCGATTATTTCCTTGATTTAATTGATTACTTCTTCAATTAATTGATTACATCCATGCTTTTAATCGATTATCCCTCCTCTATTCAGTACTGATGCAACATTTATAATCGATTACAATGCCTCTGATGAGTTGCATGATGCTGCAGATTTAATCGATTATTCTGAACCTTTAATCGATTAACTCTCCATAACTGATCAGACCTGATTCAAAAACCACTTGGTAATCGATTACTATTGCAGAGTAATCGATTACTACTGTAAAAACTTCCAGATTTCCTCTTTTTCTGACTGACAATCCTCAACGACTTCTGATAGTTGATTTCTGATGCCAGGAACCGTTAGTGACATTTAGCTTGTGGTCAACTTACCTTTAAAAGACCTGTTTCCTACAAAACAAATAGTTCTGGCTATCTCCAACGCTCAAGTTAGCTAAATTGATATGATAAACAAATGTGAGCTTTTGACATAACTGAAATAGTAAACAAATATAACACATCATATACTTCATTATAACTATGAATTATATCAAGTTTAATCATAATATGTATTTGATGCTAACTTGATTACCTCAAGTTGCACTAAATAACATTTTATGAAGTACTTTAGCTTTTCCAAGGTATGATGATCATGTGATGGTAAAACTTGCAACACATGATTTATTTTTCAAATTCAGTATAACTTGGAGTAGTCAAAGTATGTTCTTGAATAGTCATGGTTATAGTAAGTATATGATCTGTTTACCTCAGACTTTGCATGCCATGGAGATTTTGACTTTGACCAGTGATTCCTTTCATCAACCATTCTGTGCCAAGGATGTTTAGTCGTAGACCAATCATTCCATCTTTGATTTTTCATCAATATGAACTTTCCATTTCTTCCATTTGATGTTTTTGATCTTGATGGAACTATTTTCATTTGGTTACTCCATCTGTCTTCATATATCCAAGGAGACCTTCTGATGAATTTGTCTCTTTGTATTCTTCTTGGTTTTTCCTTGAGTAAAATATGATCTTCCATCCTGTTACAAGGAGAAGTTTTTGGTACCCATCTCATTTTGGGTCCAGGGGGATTAGATTTAGATTCCTCATAAACCTTTGGAACCCATTTCATTTTATTTCTCATTTATTGATTTTTCTTATAAATGCATAAATGAGAAATATGGCCCGAACGTCCACAATAGTGACAAATAATGATTAAGGGAGATGCTTTGGATTTTCTAAATTCATTTTTACAGCAAACTGACTCATGATTCTTGTATTCAAAATCACAGTTGACAACCACTTCATTTGACTTTGAAATTTCCACATTCATATTAAAGTTGTCAAATGAGGTGTTTGAACAAACGGATTTTGAGATACAATGAGAGTCACAAAAAGCAGCCTCAACAGATTTTTTAATAAAATTACATTTTTCATTTCTTGTAGAGGTTTTATTTTCAAAGATATTTCTCAAATCATCTCTCAAAACATTATGAGTACTATGAGGATTTAGAGAATTCGAATCAATCAAGGTTACCTCGTGAGGAGTATAAGAATGTAATGCACTTTCGGTGTCTACTGACTCCTCATCTGAAGAACTTGATTCCACATGAGATTCCAAGAATGTTCAAACAGCTTTTCTAAATCATCATCATTTTCATCTCACGAATTGCTCCTTATGTTATCGGTGTCATCATTCAAAACTATGTCATGGGTGATAGTCAATTCATCCTTCAAGCTTTCCTCTAGGTGAATTTCCTGATTATACCTGTGAACACTTACACTTTCCAAAAGATCATTAGTAGCATAACATATGTGTAAAGTATCCCAAATACTCTTAGCATTAACACAATCCTTGATTCTAGCATATGCTTCATCATTTAAAGCATTCCTTAAAATCTGCATTGCTTGAATGTTCAAGGCAAAACATTTTTTGTCAAATTCATTTAAAACATTTTTTGGTTTTAAATCAAAATCATTTTGCACAGAAAGCCATAAGCGATAATTAATTGATTGTAAATAAAATTTCATTCTAGCACTTCAATATAAATAATTTTCTCCATTGAAAATTGGTGCTTCATCGAATGAAATACCCTCCATTTTAAAATCAAAAAGAATATCCCAAAGTGCCAATCCACTCAAGGATCTTTAACTCAAGCGATTAAGCTTGTTACCAGAGCACGAAGCTCTGATACCAATTGTTGGAATAATTGGTGGATATTGGCGATAATCACCCAAGAGGGGGGGTGAATTGGGTGTTTGAAAAACTTTGCAAAATAATCGCAATAAAACGTTCTTTTAGAAATTAACAGAGATTAAAACGAGCGGAAGACTTAAAGAACGAATTAAAACGTTTTTAAGCAAATAATTGAAATAATATTACTATGAATATCAAAAATATATTATACACGAGATTGATTTAAGAAATCATTACAAGGAAAACCACAATCCTCGTGTTATATAGATTAAAACTTGAAAATACTTTTATCCAAAAAAATAAGATTAACACAAATTAAACGTGCGGAAAATAAAAGATAAGGGATAGGAAATTATGCACCGGAGAATTTTATCCTGGTTCAGCCAACAATGCCTACATCCAGTCCTCAAGCGACCCACTTGAGCTTTACACTAAACCAAGACGCAATTGCGTCCCCAAGTACATCCAGAGCGCCCCGCAAGCTACTAAGAATCCCACCGTTCGCCAGGAGGGACCTCGAATACAAATAGCCTAACTACTAGGAATCCCACCGTTCGTATGGCGCTACCCAATACACAAGGGTTATCTCACCCTATGAACGCGCCACACATTCAATCCTAAGGGAAAACACTCCTTAATACCTAAGGTTGTCACACCCCTTACAATAATATGGATTTGCACGAAGAAAAGTGTGCAACTAACAATAAACTCTCTAAATAGAGCGGATACTACAATAAAGTCCTATAGCAATATAATATACTTAAGCAAGACTTAGAATAACTCTAGATGATGATGATGAAATGATTTTATTTTTCTTCTCAAAAAAATGTTCAAAAGAATTGGAGAAGGAGAGGAAGAACAATGGTTGATTCTCTTCTTTTTCAAGAGAAGAAGGAAGTTTTAAAATATAGAAGAAGCAGCCATAATCAAATCGTGATCCTCCAAAAATGGAAACAAATCATTCTGGGAATCAGATTGATTTCAGCACATTTTTCAAAATTTGAATTGAATTAATCGATTACTTTGGTTAGGTTAATCGATTACATGCTCTCAGGTTTTTCACAAAAAGTTGCAGCATTGAATATAATCGATTACTTGCACCTAAATGACCAGTTCAAGGAAGTAATCCATTACAGGAATCCAAATAATCCATTACATACACTCTGGTTAAGAGTTGCATTAAGTAATCGATTATTCCAGAAGGGTTAATCGATTACTCCATTTAAAAGTTGATTTTCATGAAAAAGGTTGTAACCAAAGGTTTTCGCAAAACGTTTTTCACAAAATAAAATTCCTGGAGCAAAAGGTTTAAAAAGGCTTCTTCTAGGTTTTTCAAGAAAGAGAAAAAGATATCATCATCATATGAGTTATACCTAATTGCTTTAAGTATATTAAGTGCCTTACAAAGATTTCTAAGCCTAGACACTAGGTCTTCAACAAGCATAACATCTTTGCAATCTTCAATGTACCTGAACCTGTTAAGAATATATAAATTGTGTTGTGTCATCATCAAAACACTAAGAGGGAAACCATGAGTTTCGACACTCAGTTTCAACAAAGCCTTGCTATGTAAAGAATATCCCAAAAATATACCTTCATCAGATTCCGGATCAAATTTTCCCAAATATTGTTTTCCATTATTCAAAATAAAGCATTTGCATTCGAAGACACGAAAGTGTGATATATTTGGTTTTCGGCCTTTTAGAAGTTCATAAGGAGTTTTCAAAAGTATAGGCCTAATTAAAACTCTATTAATTACATAGCATGCAGTATTAACAGCATCAGCCCAAAAATAATGTGGGACTTGACTTTCATTCATCATTGTTCTAGCTAACTCTTCAAGTACTCTATTTTTCCGTTCTACAACTCCATTTTGTTCAGGAGTTCTAGGTGCATAAAATTGATGTTCAATTCCATTCTTGTTACAAAATCTATCAAATTTGTCGTTTTAAATTCACCACCATGATCGCTACGAATAATAACAATCTTATTATTTAATTGATTTTGAATTTGTTTGGCAAACCTTTTAAAAGATTTATAAGTATCACTTTTTCTTGGAAGAAACAAAGTCCATGTAAATCGAGAAAAATCATCTACAATCACTAAAGCATAGTAATTACCTCCGAAACTCATAACTTGTGAGGGTCCGAATAGATCCATATGGAGTAACTCCAATGGTCTAGTTGCAGACACCACTTTCTTTGATTGAAAATTTGATTATGTTTGTTTGCATTTCTTACAAGGAATGCAAACTCCTTCAATAGAAAAGTTGAGATTCGGTAGGCCAATTACTAACTTTTTTGATTGTATCTTTTTCAATTGATTTACATTGACGTGTGCAATCTTCCTATGCCATAGCCAAACTTCATCATCTTTACTAATAAAACATTTTGAAACTAAAGAGGTGATGTCATTCAAATCAACTAAATAAGTGTTATGCATTCGATTACCGACAAATTTAATAGATTCGTCTACATCACTTTTTATGATACAATGGGTTGAAGTAAAAATAACGTGATTACCCTTATCGCATAATTCACTAATACTCAAGAGGTTGTGCTCTAGGCCTTGAACCAAAAGAACATTGTCAATAATTACGTTAGAGGCATTACCTATTTTACCTTCACCCATTATTTTACCTCGATTGTTATCATCATATGTGACGTAGCCTTTTTCTGATGCAGTTAAGCTCAAGAACTTCCTCCTATCTCCTGTCATGTGTCTCGAACATCCACTGTCCAAATACCAACGATCTTCCATTGTTCTAAGACACACCTACAAGATAAAGAGATTACTTGCATTTTTTAGGTACCCAAGTGGTCTTGGGTCTTGACTGGTTAGCATTTAGATCAAATCCTTTCTTAATCCATACAAATGAACCATTTGGAATACCTTTGAGTTTAATATTACATGTATTTGTAGTATGCCCAAAAATTCCGCAATAATGACAAGTTGGCTTTTTAGAGTAATTAACATTTGAAAACGATACCAACTTTCTATATTTGCAGTTTTTGGGTTTTTGATATCCCAAACCAGTTTTATTTGTATTTTCTCTTTGATTAGCAATTAAGTTGTTTAGTTGCATATCACCTTTAGTGAAGCTTGCAAGCTTAGTTTTCAAATTGTGCACTTCTTTTTCAAAATGCTTGCAACTTTCACATTTGGCAATGGAATTTGCTTTGAGTTCACAATCATAGGAAGCATTAGAATAAATGAGATCCAGAGTTTCATTTTGGAGTTGAAGTTCATCAATAAATTTTTGCATTTCTAAAATTTTAGCTTCATGCTCCATAATATTTTTCTCTTTCTTTCAATATTGATTTTAGATAGATTTTTAAGTTCCTTATGCATTTCAACATAAGCTTCATAAAGCGAATTATAAGAGGTGTCTTCAGATTCAGAATCAGAATTAGAATATGTTACCAATTTAGAGTTCATTGGCTCAGATGATTCTCCACTTGATGAAGCTTCTTCATCAAATTTTCCCATTAACCACAAGTTAGCCAATTCTTCCTCATCTGAAGAGCTAGCATTCTGCTTCTCTGAGTCTTCAGGCAAATCCCAAACAACAAAAGCCCTCTTGGATTTGAATCCTTTGCTATCCTTTTTGTCATTTTCCTTTTTCTTGAGATATTGAGCGCATTCAATCCTTATATGACCCGTGTTACCACACTCATGACATTTTATCTTTTCCTTTGGAGTCTTTCGAGAAGATGCTTCATTTTGATTTCTTTGTTGTCTATTGAATGTATTTCTTCTCTTCAGGAAATTGCTGAACTTTTTTACCAAAAGCCCCATGGTCTCATCGTCAAAGTCTGAATCTGAATTTTCATCTTGGGGCAACTCTTCAAGACTTTTTAGCATCTTTGTTGTAGTAGTCTTTAGAGATATCCCCTTTTTACGCTTGTCTGACTCTTCATGCATGTTTAGTCTTCCCAATTCCATTTCGTGCTCTTGTAGTTTTCCAAAGAGAGTAGCAAGATCCATATCACTTAAGTCCTTTGACTCCATAATTGCAGTCACCTTTGGTTGCCACTGTCTGTCTAAACATCTTAAGACTTTGTTAGTAAGTTCACCATCAAGAAAAGTCTTTCCAAGAGCTAGTAAATGATTTATTATGTGTGTAAAACGCTTTTGCATATTTGAGATGGATTCATCGGGAAGCATTCTAAATAGTTCATACTCATGCATGAGGGTGTTTAGTCTAGCCCTTTTGACTTCACTAGTACCTTCATGGGTCACTTGTAAAGTGTCCCACATCTGTTTGGCACTAGTACATTGAGAAACCCTAAAGAATTCGTCATATGAGAGAGCGGATGTAATGATATTTTTTCCTTTTAAATCATAACTTACTTTTTTCTTATCATCATCATTCTGACTCCCCTTGGGTTTATCAAGAACAGAGTCATTAACCTTATGTTGTGGTACAAAAGGGCCATTTTCTATAGCATTCCAAATTTCTACATCTATTGCTTCAATGAATATTTTCATCCTAACCTTCCAATAGGTGTAACCTTCGCCCGAAAACATAGGGGGCGATTAATGGAAGAACCTTCACCACAAAAGGGATTACTAGAACCCATTGTTTACCAAACTAAGGATCGTACGGAAAAGTAGTTATGCTCGATCGTTTCCGACCGAGCTCTGATACCACTTGTTGGAAAACAAGTGGATAGTATTATTCCCTAGAGGGGGGTGAATAGGCGAAGAATACTAACTTCACCAATTAAAAAATTTAGCCAAAATTACACACTTAATATGGTCTTGTTTCGGTTTATCAGAGTTAAAATTAATTTTTGCTTATGCTTAAATATAACAAAAATTAAATACGGAAATATAAAGAGTAATGAAAGAATAGCCAACACAGGATTTTATCCTGGTTCACATTAGTGTGTTAACGAACACTAATGCTACATCTAGTCCTCCCTCTTTTAAGTGGGAGATTTGCTTCACTATGAACAAGAATATGTTAGTACAAGTTTAAATGTTTAAGAGAAAACCTTTCCCTTAGACTTCACAACCAAAGAACCTCTTTGGCACACTTGCAATTCCCTAACCAAATTATTCACAATCACAGCGAAATCCTTGTGTCCGAAGGAACCTCCTTCAGTAACTTGAAACCTTCAAGACTTGGATGAAAACCTTTCACCAAACTTGCGGAAATGTGAACGTTTGTTGTTGTAGTCACTTGCACCCTTGTGTGCAATTAAAACCCAAATATGTACAATGTCTATGAACACTAATTCAGTAGTCTAAAGTGAAGAGAATGAATGATAAGTGTTTATCAAAGTGGGCTTATGAAAGTGAAAAGAGCAAACACTTGAATGTTCTTCGTTTATATGTTAAAAGTAGAAGAAATCATGAAGAACTTGTGAAATCTCAATGGCTTATGTTTTTCCAGAAAGTTCAGAGAGTGTTGAGACTTGTAAGAACGTGATATTCTGTTTTGAAATCGTTTGGAACATATATATATCAGTTAGGACAGCAAAAGGCTATGTTTATGACAGTTTTAACTGTTTGTATCCGGATACTTTTTAAAGTATTCGGATACATCGTGTTTGATTTCAAAAATTTGACTGTTGTTTTAACGAAGTATCCGGATACTTATGGATGTATCCGGATACATTTGATCAGATACACATTTCCCCCTTTTTTATTTATTTATTTAAAATTTGTTTCAAATATTTTCATACTAATTTGAAAATACTTTCTTGACTTCAAAAACATTTTATTTATTTTTTAAAAAAATTTTCTTAATAATTTTTCTTTTTATTTTTGAAAATCACTTTCTTTTATTTTGAAAAACACTTTCTTTTTATTTTGAAAATCACTTTCTTTTATTTTTTTTATTTTTTTTTATTTTTTTGAAAATCACCCACTTTTGATTTAACTTAGCATGCATACTATTTTTCTTTAGATTATGATTTAGCTTCATTCTAACTTTGACTTAACCATTAAGCACCTAAGGAACTCTAAGAAAATTAAATTAACAATACAAGTTTATAAGAATCCCTTTTTGACTAACTTGAGTCTAAGCTTCAATGTTGTGGACTTTGCTTTTTGGAATCATCAAAATCTCTTGGGCATTTGCTTCACATGCTTCACAAAGTTTGTAATTACAAAAGGTCTATCCATCTATTTTTGGTAAGAAAAATGTTGTCTTGAGACCTTTTCCATAACTCAATATTATATACAGCTACTAAGTCGAATTCATTATATTCTCAAGTGATAAGGTCGAATGTTTAAACACAAGTCCAAGTGTTGAGAAATGAAAATTTTATACGATATATTTCTTTTGATAAAGTCCATAAAGTAATTTGGAAATATTTCCTATTTTCAATAATAGAAATAAGGGTGTCACAGCACTCCTCCCGAGAGAGTTGTACTCGAGGATCCTTAACGCCCGGATCCATCTCGCATTGTTAGGTTTGCTCCATCAGCAGAGCATGTGCCTAGTGATAGAGTATAGCCCCGGATGGACTCTGAGGAGGAAGGGGATCCTAAGGAGGGCGAGAGTGAAGTAGTTGGAGACGACGACGCTCAAACCAGAAGGGAGAGTGATCAGGTGGTTCCTTCCATCGGGAGCCAGTGGATGGTCGATGAGCCGTGAGGTTATGTGCCAGGTTTATATCATCAACGTGTGAGCTTACTATTATAGAGTTTTGGGCTGCTCTGGGTTATCTATATATGTATCTATGTATCTATATGTGTTGGACTCTCTAGCAAGTATACTAGATCGTACACAAGTAATATAGTAGAAGTAAAATTATCGTTCCCACGAGGATTGCAAATTGTTCAATTAATTCTCACCAAAGAGTAGTTAAAAGTGAAATCTATAAGTTTCTAATTAATTAATTAAGATTGAATTGAAAAAAAAATAAAAACAGAAATTAAATAAAAGTGTTGAACAATTTAAGAAAACTAGTTAGGAACATGGTTTCACTGTAGGCGTTGTTTATTTATCATGAATCTCTGTTTTTCCCTAAATCAAGAACAAATTCCTAATATAGTAATTACTAGATTCCTCTTGTGCAATCACTGTTTATTATTCAATTTGATAACCCTTAATCCCTTAAGTGATTAAACCATTGAATAACCATTAATTAAGAACAGTGGAATTTATAACAAGTTATATAATCCCCAAAAGTATCCTTACAAGTTGAGTAATTATATTGTTTGATTGAAGGCCTATTCTAATTCCTAATCTCCCAATTGAAGAATTAGAGATCCAAAAGATAGATTAGCTACTTCCATGCATAACAGTCAAAATACAATCAAACACTTGATTTAGAAACGGAAAACATCAATTCATGAAATCAATAAACTAATCCATACAAATCCACCAATTCTTAACAAGAGGGTTTTAGTTACACATTGATAAAATAAGAACAAAAACAGTAGAGGAGTAATCCATAATCATAGACAATTAGGATTACCGCGAAGAGATCTTCAATCTTTCAATCTTTGATCTTCTCCTCCTCTAAAACTCTCCAAAATCATGTAATCTCCCTCTCTAAAAGCTGCTAACCTAATTATAATCCTCTAATAAATATATAATTACAAGTCCTAAACAAACCCCTCAAAAACGCATCAGAATTTGGCCCAACTGGGCCTGCACTGACACTGCGCGCCTGGGCGCCCCAAGCCACACGCCTAGGTGCCCAGGTCTATTCAATGGGGGACAACGAGGCAAGCACGCCTGGGCGTGGAGATCTCCATGCCTGGGCGCACGGGACAACTTCCGACTCCGTTTCGCACCGTTCTTGCGCCATTTTCAAGGTCTTTTTGCCCTCTTTCCAGCTCCATAATTATTTTCTTCAATTAAGCTCCGAAAGTACCTGAAACATACCCAAAACGGATCAAAATGTTCAAGGGATTCTAAATTACCTAACTTCCTAAAAACTATACAAAAAGTCCTAAGTTTACAAGAGAAACAAGTCAAATCCATAGTACAAGGGAGTCTAATCATGCTCAAAACATCATATATTAGACCCAAATCAATATGTATTACGAGTAGTTGGATAGCTCAGAGTTATAATGTAGTCACTTATCCATTTGAATGAGAATGATGTAAGATGATGTAAATTATGAAAGACTCTTTTATATGTATAATAAAACCAGTACTTACGTAATGATTTTGGGTTTAAATTCTCTCTAATTTTTATGACCGCTTATAGAATATCATTACTTTTCCAATTAAATCATATAATCAAGTGCTTTCAACATAATTACAATTAACACAAGGATTAGGATGTGACAATACATCTGGAATTTTTTAGTATCACTTCTATTATTCTTTGGTACTATAATTTGTACCATAAATTATAGTATTTGAATAGGAGGAGGTCTCACTGGGAAACACTATATTTGTACCTATTATGTGATAAGATTGTGGAAAGGGATTGTCATTATCATGCATGTAGTGAAACAATTTTTTTTAGTTTAGATCGTGGTTTTTTACTCTCATTATTTGAGGGTTTTCCACATTAAAATATTGGTGTCACTTTAATATTGCCTTGCTCAATTTATTTTCGCTGTACCACTTTAATTTACAATGTGAATCGGTCCCAAAGTCCAAAAAAAATATTAAATAAATATGAATGTTTGTAAAAAAAAGTAATTTATGTCATTAAAAACTAAAATTAAATACCTATAAGAAAACCAAAATACTTCCACTATCTTATGTTTATTTTATTTTATTTTATTTGGTCTGTACTCTTTGGCCGGTACCACAGGTGTCCCCAAAAGCACCCTTAATACCAGAGAACCCTTGAGACTAATCTTGCACGAGGTCGCGTTCCTATGCCTCTCTCAGCGGGGTGTGTTAACCGGGAATCGAACCTGAGACTTCTTATTAGTTTCAAGCCTCATTCTCAAGTTCTCAAGTTGGCAGGATAGCACCACTTGAGGCAACCCCCGTTGGTCACTATCTTATGTTTATAATATATATATATATATATATATATATATATATGTGTGTGTGTGTGTGTGTGTGTGGATAAATAAATAGATAGATAGATAGATAGGAAATGAGGGAGTATAACCGTAACGTAAAAGGATCAAACCCATTCAATTATATCAAAATCAAAACCAACGTGGGGTTGGTCAAGTGGTAGCTCACTTGGTCCCTTAACTAACTGCTCTCGAGTTCGAGCCTTGGTATTGAGTAGCCCCCGCTGGGAGACCCCTACCGCTTGGTGCGAGCTCAGTTGGATCGGACCGGATGAGTTGTGTTGTAACACCTTAACTAAATTACCCATAATTACCCATATATTAAATTAGTGTACTTAAAAATTCCTTTTTAATTAATCAAAATCTATCGTCAAACGGACGGAGTTTCCTTTGTTTTTTAGGACTTTCCAAAAATAATTTAATCCTGCACCTGATAAGTATCAAATATAATATATCATTTCCAAAAGCCAACAGGGCTTGATATAAACAGGGCATTATAATGCCATGAGTATCTGTCAGTCATCAGAGTAATAAGCGGAAGAACATAAACAAGTTTTACATCACATAACCATCAAAACACCCCATATACTAAGGGGCTGTCCTGGGCCCTACAAAAGTAACTATTTACATTTTTACAACAAAAACATGTCACATCATCATCATCATGATGAATAGGCCCAGGAAATTTCCATGCCCTAAAATACTAAAATCTACTCTCCCTGTGAGGGAGAGTGCACCTGCTCGACCGAGGGCTGTGCTAGCTCGATCTCAGAACCTGAAAAATGTTAAGGGAGTGAACATTGCACATGAAATAGAATTGCAGTTTCCATATAGACATAAAAAAATCCACTAGGCCAAACACAATTATCAAAATACCATTTATAACACAATTCTCATTAACACAAAATTAGCATACCATTTCCAAGGCTTAGCACTTCCATAATTATTCACCTAATTTATTTCCTTTTCAAATTCTATTTAATAATTCCATTTCCTTTTCTTTTATCCATTTACCTTACTATCCTTTCCTTTATCCATTTTCCATTAGTGTGTGTAACCCCAAACAGAGATCTACACACCAAACATATTCCTAATAGTGTATGTAACCCCAAACAGAGATCTACATACTAAATTTTCCATTTTTCCTTTTTATTGTACACCACTAGGATTTTAAGTACCCGCTAGGTAATTGGAACACCTGTCTAGGGACTTAGAGCACCTGCCCAGGACTTTACACCCATCCAGACCATAACCTGTAGGACTATGTACTTTTTACCATTCCATTTATTTAAGCAAATTATTGGTGTGGAGAACTGATCCTGTGGGTCACCCGGCGCGTACAGGGCGGTTTGGCCTGATGGGTAATTGGTCTGGCAGGTAATTGGCCCTAACAGGTAATTGAAACACCTAGCCGGGTACCTAGTGTTCTGGACCCCACTGATCAGTTTCCACTTTAATTACCATTACCATTTTCCATTATTAACAATCCAGTCCATTAATTATAACAAAATCACCACTTCATAAATAATCCAATTATAATCTATTTCAAATTCAATAAACACATATAATGTACCATATATATCCAAATTATCACTCTTCATTTCCAACAAATAAATATAATTAGCCATGTCCAAGTAAGTCACACCTATATTTCACAATAATCATTTTATCATCATAAATCATAATCAATCACCAAATATTCAAACATAAACAAATATTCCGATTTCCATACTACATACCCATTTTCTAAATATATATTTTCTAGGTTCATTTTATGCATTATTTTTCTAACTCTAATCATGCCCTAACTCACTACCTAGGGTTTTCTCCTTAATTTTTCTAAGCACATAACTCCTAGAAAATCATTATAACTATAGGGATACCCATTTCTAGATCAAACCAACACCCACCCCCTTACCTCAAAGTAGTGAGACGAGTGCCTTTTCTCTTTGCCCTAGCCTAGAACCTTGGGACCTTGAACCTCCTTAGCCTAGCTTGCCACCTCAATAAAGCTATAATCCAATTATGATAAACCGTACTATTGAAAGTATTATTCTTGGGTAGAGAGTCCTCCTTGCCTTGGCCTTGGTTGTTTTGCATGAAACTAGTGGTTCTTCATGATGTGGGTTAAGGAAAAACCCAAGGAAAATAAGAGAGAGGGTTCGAATAAAGAAGAGAATAAACAGTAGAGTTCTAACTCATTTTGTTTAGTTTGGTGATGATGATATCAAGCTTTGATCAAGGATTAATGGTGTAGAAAGTGATGATCACTTAGAACCCTAGAAAAGATGGCCAAATATGGAGGGGGAGGGAGTACTCTTGAGGCTATTCTATTTTGTTTAAGCTAATGAAGTGTTTTTAGGTTGGTTCTGGTGCATGGCAACTGATATGTGTGGCCATGATTTGTGGCTTCCTTGGGAAGCCACGAATAAGTGGTCCACACGCGTTTTATTTTTTACAGGTCTGACGTTTTTCGCTCGAGTGAGCGTTTTCTCGCTGGAGCGAGTTTTCTCCAGTAAGTTGGGGGTTGGCACGAATGGCTTTTCGCTCGAGCCAGTAAAATTCGCTGGAGCGAACCAACTTTCGCTGGAGCGAACCGATTTTCGCTGGAGCGAACACGAGCCAGTAACTCAGAGGTTTATTTAACACTACCTCGCTTGGGCGAGAAAATTCTCGCTTGAGCGAGAGACCAAAAGTGTGCACTTTTCAACTTTGAATTTCAATAACTTCTTTTCTACCCGTTGGATCGTGCCCAAATTTTGAGACAATTTAAAGCATACATCCTACTTCATATCCAACGGTGGAATTCTTAATTTGGGCTATGGAACTTACATTTAAAATTCTCTAAAGTCTTAGGAGTCTAATTCCCAATTACCCTCCAGTTACTATTTTAACTTAAACTCTTCATTTTCTTCACCCAAAACTCATTCTAATTACTAATTATACCTAGAAATAAATTTGGGATGTTACATGTGTAACACCCCAATTTTCATATTATAAAATATAAAGAAATAAAAGTTTTGGAAATAATCAAGAACTTTAAAAGTCGTTTCATTAAATAAAATATATGAATCAGAGTTAAAAAAATAAAGCGGATAAATTTAAAAATTACATTTTACAAATTAAGTTTGTACAAAAATGTGGGGCACCCAATTAAAATATAGAACATCTATACAAAACTAATTTCCTTTCTTTCGACTTGTTCCACTGCGCACTCTGATCTTCAAGCTTCTTTAACATGTACCTAAATTGTTAACCACTAAGGGTGAGATCTTTCACAGCACAGTAAATTAAAAGGACAGTATACAATTCATAATAAAAACTTGAGACTAATAACCAAATTAAAGATAGAGATAACAAAATACAATTACTTTGTAATTTCCCTTTTGCATTCCTTTCATTCATATTCATGTTCAATAGCCATTATTTATTCCACTCCATTCATATTATGTTTTGCATTCCATTTCCAATTCCACTTCCCTTTGTCCAATTTTACAATCGCATACTTTCACAATTAAGCCATTATCACACTTAGTCACACTTATAAACTTTTAGCACTTAAGTTGTATAATAATTAAATAACAATCAATAACAAACAACAAACCAGCAGATAACCAATAAATCAATCGACATACTGAGGTATGTCTCAGGGTGCTATACTTTAAGTCATCTCCCTAATGTTCTTCACTTCCTACTTTAACAATACACAAAATAATTTAATATAAATATTTATAATAATAATATCAAAATCAACTAAAATACAATAATAACTCTAATCAGACACTAATTTGCTACCCACACTCTAATTTAACTATTAACCTCAAATCCTATTATAAATTCTAACTATCCCTAACTCAAAGTGTGGAAAGAATCTCCCCTTACCTTTTGAAGAGAAGAGGAGAAGTAGAGGGTGAGAATGGCACGCCACCAAGCCCTTGGGACAAGCTCCTAAGTCTCTAATTCCTTGCTCCATGATCAATTCCTAGCTTCCCTTAGTGATTATCCCACCCAATGAGGAGGATTGGATGAGTTAGGGTTTTGAATTGGGAATTGGGGATTTGAGAGAAAGGGGGTGAAATTGGTGTCTTTGATGAGGGAAAAAGATAGAGAGTTAATGGGGAATGATTATGGGTTGACGGATTGGAGTTATTTGGTGTTAATTTGGTGATTGAGAAGGATTGGGGAAGAAAGAAGAAGAAGAACTCGAGTGGGAGAATGAGAGACAAATGAGGAACAACACTTGAAAATCGTGTTTTATTTCTGATTTGACAGTGGTTAATCGATTAACCACTTTGGTTAATCGATTAATTCCCATTGTTTACAAAGGATTAATCGATTAGAATATGAGTTAATCGATTAGTGCCTGAAGGTGCTCTTAATTCTAATCGATTAAGCTAAGTCTTAATCGATTAGTGGCTGAAGGTGGCTCAAAAATTAATCGATTAAGGGACCTCTTAATCGATTAATGCCCTATATTTTCCTTTCTTTCAAGCATTCTAAGGGTTCTAAGCCATCCCTAACACACCCTAACTTATCCTATCATAATTCCACTATCTAAGCACTTTCTAAACACCTCTAAACACATATCAAACATCACAATCATCAATTAATAATAGCAAGCACCCAAATCACAATCACAGAAAGATGAAACGAACAAACAACCGAATACTATACTTAACCTCTTCTTAAACACTCGATCTAACCCGATCGATCTAAGACAAACCCTATAACCACTTAACCCTAATACCAATCACTCTCGAGGCATAACCAATAGGGTCGAATTGATCCCAATTGCCTCGCACATTTATTAAACTCCGGAACTCAATCGAAACGTGAGTTCGAAGGGATTCCCCGAACATAGACACTAGGGTCTATCCTTATGCTCAAGGCTCTATCCTAGGATCCTTAATCCACTCACTCTATCAGGGTCGAAGCACTAAACGACACTTATATGGGCTATTGAACACTCCAAGCCCCGGGCCTACACAAACCCTACTTGCACGATCGCAACCACGCCAATCTAAACCTAAACCAACTACCCTTCGACTATAACTAACGACTCTAGAACACATCCCTATCAAACCCTAACGATGCGATCACAAACACAAGTATACATACACACAAGAAGGCATGCACAAGTACTTATACTTAGGGATGCACACAAGCACACATAACCTATATATATATATATATATATATATATATATATACCTACTCTAACTTAACCTAAACGCACATATATACATATAAGCATACACATGCAAATACTCACACATACATTCATATACTCAAGAATATAATCACAAATACTAATACCTACGCAAGGATGTATTTATAAAAATATATACATATACTAGGAAAACGTTTTCAAACACTTATACATACACATATATACTAAGAAAATAGTTGAAAATCATTTTTAACACGTCAACTCCATATACGCAAAATATTCTTAAATATAATTACTAGGTTAATAAAAACCAGGATGTTACAAGTTGGATTCTGGGTAAACCACATCCGGATACCGGTTGGTGTACACCAAAAAAAAATATCAAAATCAAAACTCTAGGGTTCTTATCAGCCTCGACGTATGAAAAGAATAGGCCAATGTTGATCAGTGCTATCTATTTTGGTTTGTTAGTAATGGGCAGTCCAACCCATGTTGAAAAAATTTAGGAGTTAGTAGAGTTCAGTTTTACAATGATTTTTAGTTGCCAATCCCATATTTTAGTTTCCAGTCCCACTTTTTCTGATGGGCTTTAGTCGACTTGTTTTCCGATAACCCAAGTCGGTTAAATGCATTTTTTTTCCTTTAAAAATTCATTTTTCAATAAATAGATAATAAAAAAAATACATTTTTCGATTTGAGAGTGTCAAAAAGCATTACGACTAAACCCCATAAAAAATGGGGTTGGCGATTAAAATGTGAGGACTAAGGACTACTTTTGTTTTACAAGTTGGTTTCATTTTGTTTCAAACTCTATGTAGTAGCCCATAAATAAGGCACCACGTAAAATAAGGTTGTGTTCGGTAAGACAAACTAATAGCTTATTTGGTAGTTTTTAGTTTATTGATCCGTTCAATAAGTTATTAAAACTGTCTAGATTATTACAAATAATTAAAAAAAACTTGTAATTTTCAAAAAGGGGCCTATGAAAGGTACCTTTTAGAAAGTTAAGTTGTAAGACCCCGGGCAGATGAGGGCGGGGAGTAATCGTCGGTGCAAGAGGCACGGACAAGGAGTGGCTCCTGGCAGGCTTCTAAGGGAGGGGTACATGAATGAACCGACACACCGGAATGAGAGGGTGATCCTGAGACTGTGTAGGAATGGGACTACATAGTACAGGAAGGCATAAATGAATTGATTGGTACTACCCATATCAACAAGATGCATCTTCTTTTCAATAGCCCCTCACTTAAGAACTCCATAGTTAAGCGTGCTTGACTTGGGGCAATTCTGGGATGGGTGGGGTGATCGCCGGTGCAAGAGGCACGGACAAGAAGCGGCTCGTGGCAGGCTTCTAAGGGAGGGGTACATGAATGAACGACACGCCGGAATGAGAGGGTGATCCTGAGACTGTGTAGGAATGGGACTACATAGTATAGGAAGGCTTAAATGAATTGATTGGTACTACCCATATCAACAAGATGCATCTTCTTTTCGGTAGTTCATCACTTAAGAACTCCATAGTTAAGAGTGCTTGACTTAGGTTAATTCTGGGATGGGTGGAGTGATCGCCGGTGCAAGAGGCACGAACAAGGAGAGGCTCCTGGCAGGCTTCTAAGGGACGAGTACATGAATGAACAACACACCGGAATGAGAGGGTGATCCTGAGACTGTGTAGGAATGGGACTACATAGTACAGGAAGGCTTAAATGAATTGATTGGTACTACCCATTTCAACAAGATGCATCTTCTTTTCGGTAGGCCCTCACTTAAGAACTCCATAGTTAAGCGTGTTTGACTTGGGGTAATTCTGGGATGGGTGACCTCTTGGGAAGTTTCCCGGAAGCGTGAGAGTGAGCACAAAGCACGCTGAAAAGACCCATGTGGGGATGGGCAGTCGCAATCCATTTGTCTGCCAAGGATGTTACATAAGTGAAGTAGTTTTAAAAAAATAAATAAAATATTTTTTAATAAATTATATTTCAATTTTGCCCGTTATTTCTTTTCATAATTATAATGATATATCTTTGCCGAATTATATTTTTAAGTCATTTAACTAGTTTTAACTAGTTGTACAACTAGTTTTTTCAAACAGTTCTACTTCAATAATCTAACTATAAATTTACAAGCTTTCAACTGCTACAATATTACATATTACAGCTTTCAACTAGATTTACGGTTATTATCAACTACAAACCCACCACTCTCAATTATATACTTGCAGTTATAAATTAGTCAAACAAATCGCAAGATAAGCACTTTGCTTTCTCAATTTTACTTTTCGCTATCAATTTTGTAACGGCCAATCATGCTGAAACTCCGAGAATTCCATCCCAAGATTCATATTCTTATATCTAAAAATAAGAACTAAATTCATATTCTCATCTAGATTCATATTCTTATATCTAAGATGCACAACAACGCCTTAAAAATGATGATGTTTTTTCCAAGCTGAAAAAAGAAGAATCTAAAGCAGAGAAAGAAAATTAATCCGAAATAAGGAAACAAGAATGAAGTGGCTCTCAATTTAAATACACAATGTTTTAGATTTTTAAGAAATGACAAAAGTAGTTAAAAAGTTTGTTACTATGTGGACAAAAGAGGAGGCAAAAGAGGAGGAAGACTCATGCTAAATTAAAATAAAACTAAAAATCATCATTCCAGGTGGATTGATTGCTCCGTAGGTCATTAAGTGTATCAATCAATGTTTGGAGAGTAGCTTTTTCCTCCTCGAGTTCTCTAATTTTTTCTTCAAGTTCCTCCTCCTTCTTCTTGAAAGCCATTAACAACCCCATGTCACAACTTGGCTCATTGGGTGTGACTGTACACACTGCTCCAGCACCAACCAGTATATCTTGAACTGCATCGTGCCCTTTGCTTACCGCCAGAAATAATGGTTGACCACCATCATAATCTGCGCATCCATTACAAAAATAATATTACAATGTAATGTTGGATTTTATTATAATTGTAATTTATATGATCAAGAAATAAGTTTCGCAAATATTACCTTTTTGGTTCGGATCCATTCCACATGCCAACAGATATCGGACCCACCTTTCACTTCCTCTCAAGGAAGCTGCATGCTGATGAATTAAAAATAAGACAATCAATTCCTTTGATAATTACATAGAATTAAATCATTTGAACAAAGAAAATAAAAATTCAGTGGTGAATAACTTACTAGAGCATTTCTTCCTTTATGGTCAATATCATCAATGTTCCATCCCCATTTTATCATGAGACCAATCAAGTAGTTGGGGATTAGACGGTCATCTTCTGTTTCGTCATCCAATGTTGGTTCTCGACCATTTCTCAGACGGGGTAGGGCATGATCTCCTTTTGCTAACACTAAATCATATAGACTCAATGGGAAGGGAACTAAGTCATGAGTTAATGCAAAACTCGGATCCTGAACCACCCTCTTCATAGCAGACCCAATGTTACGATTGTTTCCTATATGCTACATATGATGAACGTTCACAATTCATATAAAATAATTATATAATTAAAAGGTATATATGTTCAAGAATTATATATATATATATATATATATATATATATATATATATAAAGGGAATGTGATGAAGTTAACAGTAGTATGTTAATTTGTTCCGATAAAAATGTTATATTTTTTTAAAAAGATAAGGAAAAATTGAATAAAAATGTGTTAGTTGTAACATATTAAATTTGTGGTAAGTTGGTTTCTATTTTTATCAAGTAATTTTTCTATTTCAACAAAACTAGAAGAATACAAGTTATACTCCCAAGTCACAAAACAAAATCAGAGCATCAATTGTCTGCAATTGTGAGCAAAACAAAAGACCCCAACCTAAATATACAAGGTACATATTTTGTCCCCAACCAACAATAAACCCGACCTCCAACCAACACCAAAACATGTAAAAACCAATCAAAATAGAGTCTCTACCACCAAAATATACAAGGCACATATTCTGCCCTCCTTCCCCTACTGCATACATAAACTAAATAAACTAAAACAGATAGCAGATAGCAGTACAAAAAACCAACCAAAATAGACTTTCTACCACCAAGCTTTAGGAGCAGTACGTTTGCATAAATAAGAGTGTATATACGATCCACTCAAGTATTTAGTCTTTGGTGTGTGTATATATGTGTGAGAAATTGTAGCCTTCTTTATAATAATAAAAAATTCAATACAATAACACAGTAATAAAATTTATTACAATTTATCATAATGTATATACATGTTACTTTATGCATACCTTAATGAGTCTGTCCAAAATTATATATATATCTCCTCCATTGAACTTGGCAATTTTCACTAGTGATTCACGATTTAGCCTCAGTAGCTGACACGATGTCTTGGCTTGAACCTTGAAAGGGTGTCGCTTGCAGTAAAGCACCCCAATCTCGCCAACTAAATGACCTTTAACATTTATGATAACAGTTTGGTGATCATCTCCAGCTAAGTGTACCTCCTGCATAATAATATTTTCCAATTATTTTTTACAACTAATTACTTAAATTTAAAATGTTTCTGCTATACTATAGAGAATTAATAAATTAAGATAATTACCAATTCACCCTCTACTAACATAAAAAAGTGAGAAGGCTCTTCCCTCTTGATTATGATATTTTCACCAGGCTGATAGTATTGGATAAACAGGTCAGAAACCTATTCAAAATATATTTTAAAAAACAACAATTAATACAAGAGAAATTATAAAATTATAAAATATAATAGTAATGAAACAATTCAATTCTACATTTACCAGTAGGATGATTGAATCTTCAGATAAAAAATGAAACAAATAGGAGGTGTGAAATAGTCGGAGATAAAGATGTTGTAAAATCTCCACCCTCATGCCATATGGGAGAATATTCAGCACCATCATTTTATATTGTGGTGGATGGGCACTACTCCTTAGATAAGACAACATTGGCTTTAGCAAATGTGGAGTTAAATCTTTTTTTGGGATTTCATAGGCAGCTAGGATATTGTGGTCCTAATAATAACAAAGAAAAAAAATATTAGAGCTTAGCCAAAAAACATCAAAAGCTAAGAAATTTTATTATAATAAGCTCTTACCGAGTTATTCTCTATCTCCTGTCCAAATAAAATGGTCATAAGACCAGTAATATAACTTAATAAACCAGCACCTAATGCGATGAAGATAATGCCAAACACTCTTTCAATGTCATTCTCAGGATGGAGATCCCCATATCCAACACTCGTCACTGTAGTTATCGCCCAATATATTGCAGCAACATATTGATTAGTGGACGAAGTCTCTACCGCTGGACAAGAAGAACTGTTTGAAGACAGTTGAGAAAGCCATGTATCCGACTCATGTAAACGAATCGCTATCAAGTAGAACATGCTACCCCCATAGTGGACAATGAGAACAAGACTCTGCATATAATCAATTAATTAAAGTAATTATTATTGAATTCAGCATATAATTTAATTTAATAATACAAGTGTAGAAACTTACCCACACAATCTTAAAAGATAGAATAAACCGATAGACTATCGGATAGAATATATATTTGTAAGTCTTCTCCAGTCTGTTAAAAAATATTATAATAATAATAATATTAATAATGATAATAAAAAATGTAAACATATGATGTAAGATAAACAAAGTAAAAATCTAAGAAGTAAACGTACATGTATAAACAATCATACACCCTCCAAGCCCGTAGAATGAGCAATATAAAGCAAAGTCTGGATGCTCCACCAAAAGAGGTTGTGATCGGATAAAATGAAACGATGGTGGAGATAATATCGCAGAAGATATAAAAGGGTTTTGATTTAATCCTTTTAAGGAAGATCTTTTTCCAACTTGTGACCATAGTTCCTTCGTCTCGATAAGCCACAACAAAACAAGTAAGAACTATGTCAATGCTAAAACCCACGTTGACGGCAATGAGGCAACGATCTACTTTACTACTCCACCCTAATTCATGTTTTTTCAAAAAACAATATCGAATTGGAATATAGAGTGTAGTAGCAAATGCCAATCCAGCCAGCAAAGCCTTCCAAATCCTAAAAAACCAAAGTCAGGAGTAAATAAGATGAATGAATAAAAAAAATTAAGACTGAGAAACAAAAAAAAGTAAGCAAAAACTTGAAGCAAATTTATTTTAACCAAACTATGAATAAATGGGTTTGAAATTGATTTATTTATTATGAGAGTGAAACTTTTGTCACCCCATTTTAGAATTTACACACCCTATTTATTAATTTATTTCCAAAATTACTCTCTCTCTTATCCTTTCACTTCACCTCCTTTTTTCTTTTACATATTCACACACCCCAATCCCACTTAGAAAAGATAAAAAAACAACTCCCTCCTTCTCAACACCAAACAATGCCTTCTTCTTCCCAACGTAACTCCTGAAAAAAGTGTCACTAAACAACCCCCAAGGCCCATAAAAAAATTCAATCCAAAAAAGTCCATTCAATAATTTCTTTATTTTTATTGTGTGTTATCATATAAGTACTAGTGACGCAGCAGTGGATGCTGCTGCGATTGGTAAGTTCATTATCGAGTCTTACTAAGGTATTCTTTCATTCTTAAGTTCAACTCTGAACTCACTTTTTGTTAGAAATAGATTTTTAGAAGCCTATACGAGAATGGATTAGGCAGGCTGTGATGTCCACAAACGGATCAAGAGAGTTGATTGATTATGAATACCTTGGTGTTTTACGAAGGGACTGGTCAATGCATCAAAGATCAAACCTCAGAAGAACATGACACTCAACTGGCAAGTTTTTTTTCCGGGTACTTTAGATTGTCATTGTTAATATGGTTAGCTATTATACTCCTAAGAAAGCAAAATAGTTTATAGTTTGATATAAACAAACTATGGAGGTGGATGATCTTCCTCTGTTAGGGAGGATATTTAGATAGATGAGTCTCAAATGTTATGCGATGAGTAGATTAGATAGATTTTTGGTGTGTGAAGATAGGTTGTTGAATGAGGAGAGTGGGAGCAGTCAGCTCTTCCAAGAGATATCTTAGATCACTGGCCAATTATCCTACGTAATGGTGCTAAATTAGACAGGGGGCCAAGGTCATTCAGGTTTAATAACTTCTGGGTGAATGAATCTTCTTTTCCAATCTTCTTTTCCTCCACTGGTTAAAAAGGTTTAGCTTCAGTCTGAGGTGGCTAGGTAGAGTGGAGAAGTTTAAACTTTGCAAGAGTGGAACAGAACTGAGTTTGGGCATTTGGACTCCTCTATCCAATTATTATCAAGGGAGCTCGATACTCATTTTCTAGATGAGAAATTAGAATAAGTGGAGCTATCAGATGTAAAGGTGTTGAAGCGAAAGGTCTTACAAGCAGACTTATGGAGAGCTTTGTTGAATAAAGAAAGTCTTTTGAAACAAAATTCCAGGGTTAGATGGATTATAGATGGTTATGCAAACATTAAGCTCTTCCATGTTATCATGTCATATAAAAGAAGGTCAAACATGGTGAGGCATTGTATATTGTGTAACAAGTACAATTGAGGAGGGGCAAAATAGTCCACCAACTAGTGGAGATTATGGCTCTAACAGTCAAGACAAATTCGTTGAGCCTCAAGGACACCTGGCAGCACCTGATGATAGCAACAAGGATCACAGGGTCACACGTAAAAGGCAGCCAACACATGGTTGAAGGATTTTTTTTGGCACCACTAGAATATATAGTTTGTTAGAGAGGAAAGAGAGGGTAGGTAATGTATTGGAGAACTTCCTCTTCTCTCTTAGGTCATTTTCTCTATTCATTGCTGAACCCATATCAGTGTACTGCATTGTTATTAGCTGAGATCCCATTTGAACTCTCAGTGCTTAGTAATTAATCGTATATTTCAGTTTCTAATTGAGTCACGAGTGCTATTCTCTGTTCCTTTCATAATTCCTTCTCTGTTACAAATTCTACATGTTACATATTGGAGAAGAATAGGTGGAAGGGGTGATCAACATTTGCAATGTGGTCATACAATATTTCTCCTATTATTGCTTTGAACCTATGATTGTTTGACCAACTCTGGATGGCACCCAATTTCTGCAACTAAAGGTAGAGTGTAACATCCACTAGAATAAACCCCTAATTAACTATGTAATTAATTATGTGAATCAGCAATGTATTAGGATATTTTATGTTTAATTTGAATTTTACGTGTTTTATATTAATTAAATAAGTTATTTCAAAATATTTTAATATTAAATATTTTTGGTCGTGTGATAAACTCAGTGCATATTATGTCCTTAATTCTAGTCCTAATATTAGTCCTCACAACTCTGATTAATCCTTTGTATTTTCATTTCAAAACTATGCTAGATTATAATGTCAAAGTTGCTCAAAAGTTGTTACAGTTTTGTCCAAATCTGTTTCACATTCCATTCTGAGTTTCAGTCAGTTTTTCCTTCAAATTCCAGGTAAGAGAGGAGTTATTCTTGAATCTAGAATAAGTTAATTAAGGGCTTCATGTGTGGCCAAGTTTTACAAGCTTTAGGACACTTAAATGGGCAATTACACATGATTAATTGTCTTGAGGACAATATAATCAGTGTTCTTGTAGGTACAGGTTGTGAATCAGTGGATTAATGACAATATAACTTGACTTTAAGCTTAATTAGAACTGAATCCTTAATAAGTATAACATAATTGAGTATAGAAATAGGTGAATATGTGTTTTATACGCTATGTGATGTTAATTAAATGATCCTTCATGATACCTGTGGCTATATGCAATTAATTAATGCTGCATTGGTGTAATAGCATGTCGGACATGAAGTACTGAAGTTAACTTGGCATTTTTAAAGAAATGGCATATGAAAAAGAGAGTAAATCATCTGTCCCACGAAAGGGTGTCACTTCATGTACCACTTGTTGTGATTGGTTGGAAAAATAATATTTAAGTTAAAACTTTAATAAGCAAATATTTTTTTCAACCAATCATAACCAATGGCACATGTAGTGGCACATATTTTGGGACAGAGGATTTTAACTCGTGAAAAATGGAGGTGTTGCTCTTAGATTGACCAAATAATCGGTTATCATGTTTAAATTTTGCAAATATTGGGATTTTTACACTACATACATTAACTGGTTAAGATGTTCTGATAACCAGTTATCATGCGAAAAATTTGTAAAATTAAGCAAAGTATTAATATGTTAAGCAAATTCTTTGAAGATACCAAGTCAAATATGATAATGTGGGTCGTCTATGCATTCATAGATGGTGTAAGGAGATAATATGGACGACTAGGAAAAGATACTCGTAGAATTCTGGGAACCTGACTTGGAGAATGAAGGGGGGTTAGGTCTCGAAGAGGGACTCATCAATGATCGCAGGAATTATTTTCGGTAAGATGGTCCTAAGATGGGCTAGTCTTGCTAACCTCGCTCGGGATAGTTTTGCGTTAGCTATGATAATTCTATCGATTCTCTTGATATATCATGACCTGTGAAGGGCAGTTCTTGGCATGGCTTATGCCAAGAAGGAATTTGTTTAGGAGTTTGGCTTTCAAGCCTAAGGCATTCATTCGTAGTAAGACAGTTACTCTCGATTGTTTTTCTCAAGTATGATTGTGAGACTATGATATGTGATATGAAGGGTTGATACGTTTTTGAGCTCATATGATATATGTTTAACCATAAAGAAGTGATGATATTATTGGATTGAGGGAGTTGAGTTCATGAGATAACATGGCATCACATTAGTAAGTCTGATATGCTAAGATATTGATTGTTGGCATACATCATATTGTTATTATGTTACTTGCAAATAGTGTATGCTAACTTTAAGTCAAGCCACTGTAGAAGGGGATGTAAAGGTGACTCTACATCACCCCAACCCTCGATTCTGTCTGCGATCGAGGATAATGAGGGTCCCCATGATTTACACCCAGCATGTGCCTAATGGGTATACCTTCCACTGGAATTCAGCACCAGGAGTTCCCCGTCAACCCACTCTGTAATACCCGCAATTTTCTCACTTAATTTAATTGAAACTTGAATAAGTCAGTCATGATTCCTTTTCATTCACTATCAAAGATTAAGATGTGTCAAAAAGAAATCTTACTTATCATTATAAAAGGTTTTTAGCTACACTTGGAATAATGTAATTCTTGCCTTGTAATTGTTTGGTGTTTACAGGCCAGTCCCAGGGTGTGATTGTTTTCTCACCTTGAGTCCAAGCCATAGTTTGTTTTTTGCTCTTGCGGTAATAAATTTGCATTTTATCGAAAAAAAAATCTTATATATTTTAATTTTGATTCCAAATCTTGATTCTAAAGAACTCCTTATCAAATACAACTTTGATACCTGTTATGGACCGGATAGTCAGAACCGGTATGCCGGATTCAGATACCGATTTGAGGCCACAAGAGGCCCAATAAATTCGGATCCTGATGTCGGTGCGAGGTCTTAAGGGGCCCAATGACACCAGATTCGGATACCGGTATGAGGCCATAAAGGTTTATTTGAGCCGGATTCACATACCGGATTGAGGCCTCGAAAGGCCCAACATGCCGGATCCGGATACATACCGGATTGTGGCTATCAGAGTCAGAGACCACCCAAACCGGATTCGCATACGGAATAGTATCCTAAGAGATCTTAGAAGACCGAATTCAGATACAGATATCAGGATAAGTCTTGAACATGTAGACTCATGTCGTGATACCAGTGCGAATTCGGACACGTGCATTAGGGAATCTGAAGAATTCCGTTATCCTCACCTGCATAGGATTCCACTCATCTTAATACCCGCCATTATACCAGAGCCGTTTGGAGAGAACCTCACCCGCCACATGAAAGCGGCAATCAACGTCATTTATGCTGGTATGCCTATATAATACCTGGTAAGGCAAGCAGGTATATCCTATCTTATCTCACACAAACACACACACCACCCCCCAAATTAGAACGACAAGAGAGTGTGTATCTTGGTATTCAAGGTGCTCACTTCGCGTCTGACATCAAAAGTGGGATTGCCGAACTCTTGGCCGGATTGTCCAAGAACTGTAATCCTACGACAGAACAACACCAAAAATTGGAGAAATGATGTATTCTCCATTTTTTTTGATGAAGATGTATTCTCCACTTTATCACGTGACAATTTTTTTTATAATTAAAAAAATATAAAAAGCTTATAAAAGTATTTTGGTGACAAAAACTTATAAAAGTATTCTATTTATCATAATATCCAGCATATAATGAATTCAATTCAAAACTTTCCATTTTTTTATCAACTCCAAACAACAATTCTCAAGCAGCTAAAATCATAATTAAACCTCACATTTCTAAACTTTTTCTTTTTTTTTTTTTGGTACATCACATTTCTAAACTTTTTCGATCTTGTATTTCTTTCCCAATTTCAAATAACAATCCAGACGATGCAACTAAATTTAAAAAAAAAATATATATTTCTTAACTAAAAAAATGTTTAAAATTCAATTATTAAATAAATAAACTAAGAACCCCATGAAAAAAAGTATAAATTGATTATAAGCGGTTCAATGGTAAAATATGTGGTGATTAGAGATTGGGAGATTTATTTGCTCCCATTTTGACGGAGGGCAACTTTTGTATTGATTACTTCGTCAAAATTGCTGGATATAATTGATTAATATGTCAGATTGATCTTTGAGTTTGTGGTTATTGGTTAAATTAGTTCCTTAAATTATCTAAATTCTAAATTAGTCTCGAGATAGTATAACATGAGCCATATTAATCCCTACCGATAGTGATTCACAAATTCAAGGACTATTTTGACTTGTGCTCACTATCTAAGCGACTAATTTGACCGATAGTCAATGGTCTTTGTTTATTTTTTGGCCAAAAAGACGACATTTTGGTCATTCCTCTAGTCCAAGTTTAGGACCACTGACGATCATTAGCGTCAGGAATCAACTCGCATTTTCATATCTTAGAGATCAATCTAAATATCGAAAATCTCAATGACTAAATTGATCAATGTTTCCAAAACCAAAGACAAATCTAACATATTAGATATTACTATATTATAATTGATGCCATGAGCATTCAATTTTTTTAAGACCTTAGTATCCTTTCTTTGTTTTGTTGTTTTTTTTTTTCATCAAGGGTATCCTCCAGCCGATAGCCGAAGACTAATCCTCTCCAAGGCATAGAGATCACCTAAGTGGGATTTGCCTTTACCAATAAAGTTTTTTCCATACCCACGGCAGGGATCGAACCCCTGACATCATGGTTAAGGAACTCAGCTATCTCCTATCTGCCAACTGTGCTGGGTCTTGTTGGTTGTTTTGTTGTATTTCTTACTCTACCAAAAATGGTAAACGGCACGAGCCTTGGCAAGTATAAAAGGTGCAAACATTAATCTAATCTCTGTACACACGGTTGATAAATCAGGAGAACCGGTCCCCTCCCTTTTTAGGTTGGACCAGAAAACTCAACAGGATAGAATAGCATTCAACACAAAGCATTTGAGGAAAACATAGGATTAGTTAGTCTCTTTGAGTCTTTGTTGCATGTATTAATTAAAAAGATTGTTTATTCAAAACAAAAATTAAAAAAATTCACTTTTATCCAGAATCCCTCTTATAAAGGATGCTGGTATGCTGCATTGTGAATTTTTTCACAAATTCTATATGCACATTGTTTTTTTCTAAATGCACCATTTTTTAAGTGAAATTTTAATTTTTTTTCGTTGTGTATACAAGAAGACTTTTTGATTGCAAGATCTTTCTAATTGAAAGGTCTTTCCGAATGTATAATTTATTTTAAATTATATTGTTGCGTTACACCCACATGTTTTTTTTTGTATATTCAAAAAGATCTTTCGATTGGAAAGTCTTTCCGAATGTAAAAAAACAGTTGCAAGTATAAGAATAAATTCGAAATTTTTTTTTGGGTGCAAATAGAATTTCTAGATTTTTTTTTAATGCATTGTTGTACCACTAATACAACTCATTATTATCATGGTTTTAAATTGAGCTTGAAGTTATGACCATTGAAATTGTTGGCTACAGTTGTTGTGATGCAAACTATAGCCTAATGCACATATGTTGCAGCAGCGTCGCCATGATTCAGAACCCCAACCAACTCGTTAGGATTGAAACCATGCTCGTCAGGATTGGTTGGTCTACTTTTTTGCAATAATTTGCCAGAAACCACCACCTCTTTTTCCTCATTATCGTGGGCGTCACCGTCACCATCACCATCACCATCACCATCACCATCACGCTAGACGCTACCCAGTTTCTTGTCACAAACCGAGTCTTGCAAGATAGAGTCAAGTACCAAATCTAGCCCTCGCACCAATAATAATAATAATAATAATAATAATAATAATAATAATAATAATATCCCACAAACAAAGGTCACAACATGCACATATGAAATGTACTTGAGATATGCTATACATGATATGATATAACACATTATGGCAAGAGGGTCTCACACTCACACTTGCACCTAGGATTGACTTGCTCTCTCAAGAAGGCTCTCTGTGTTTGGGTTCTTGCCCCAAGCTCTCTCCTTCCATATTACTTCCACTTCATCAAATGTCAATCCTTTGGTCTCTGGAACATAGAAAAGCACAAACAGGAATGCAACCACAGCTATTACAGCAAGAATCAAGAATGTAGCACCAGTACCTATACCATCAGCAATGGAAAGAAAAGTCTCTGACACAATCAAATTCGAAACCCAGCACACAGTAGCAGACATGCCCCCCAAGATACCTCTATATTGTTCTGGATATATCTCCGAGTTCACTGTCCATGGCACGGGCCCCATTCCTGGTGAGAAACAACCGATATATAGGGCTAAGCCTAAAACGGCAATCCATCCATACACATTACTCGAAGAAGAAGGCGATGATGATTGCTTATAGAATGAGAACGACAAGAGGATCAATGATATGATCACTCCTCCTAAGCTAGAAAGCGCCAGTTTTTTCCGCCCTGCGTGGTCTATCAGGTAAATGCCAAGAACTGTACCGGCAGCGTTCATGCCGGCGACTATGAGGGACAGGAGAAGAGCCAACTCATTAGCATGGAAGCCAGCCATTTGGACAATTGTTGGGCTGTAGTACATGACTGTGTTTATACCCGTAAACTGCTGAAAAGCCTGCATGAACATTGGATGCTATTAGAACTCATTCAGCTTGCATAAATAAATTGATGTCACTTACATTCAGATACAGAACCTAATTCCAGCATGCATTCAACTGCTAGTAACAAGCAAGGTAAAATCGTAGATGGTAGTTTTCTTTTATCGATCAAAACCAGAAATCACGGCCAATTTGGGACAGCATTGAAGCTGAAAAGATAAAACTAAGTGGGTCTGTCTGAAAACTCAACTCAGAGCTGTAATGAAAATATTTAACACTTAATTTATTTTATAAGTGTCCAAATACATGCTAAAAAAATGGTTAAGTGGAAAGTAGGGAAAAGCATCACAAGAAAATAGATTTTTAGCATATTTATTATATTCAATACTAGTAGTTTCTTTTCAACACTATTTCAGCTCTTAAAATGAAATGTTTCAAACATATGACTTCAAATTTTAGTGCTGCACATTACAAATCCGGTGCTAAATCATCAATTTTACAAAACATGTATAGTGAAGTAAGGAAGCAAGCCATGCCAATATAACTCAGTGCATCAAGTATATACTTCTGTTTGAGAGCAACCTAAAAACTTTTCAACATGTGGAATTCCAGCTCAGTATTTTGAAAGTAACTAATTAATATTAGTAAAGCAGAGTTATTCCGTTTAACCAAAATAATAGTAAAGAGCATTAGCAAAGATCCTTTCGCTATGAGAAAGCCAAGGTTTGCAAGAACATTCTTTTAGTCAACATTTTATTACCAGAAGTCCTCCACCAACAAGGAATGCCAGAAAGATTTCTTTTGATTTAAAAACATCCAACATTTTGACATTATTCCTTCTTTGGCGCTCTTGCTCTGATTCGGCTGTCAGGAAATCAATTTCATCCTCTAAGCGAGCAAGGTCGTAGATCTTAGAAATGACATCAACAGCTTCATTTTTCCTATTCTGTACACCAAGACAAAATTTTAAGATGGCTTCATAAACAAGAAATTTTTGAAGGTAACATCTTGGACATAATTCTTGAGAGAAACCATTAGACAATTTTGTACCTTTATAAATAGCCATCTTGGGGATTCAGGCAGGAAGAGCATCAGAACAAACTGAATAACTGCTGGCACACCTGAAACTCCCAGCATCCATCGCCATGTACCAGGAACCTGCTCAATTAAGAATGCAATATGTGGTCAGTGAAACCTATGATGCACAGATACAATATGAGTAAACTATGTGTCCAATAATGAGGTATGCCAATTTTGAAAAATATAGGATTCTATATGTATGACAGAATCACATTAGTGACCATGAAAAGGGTTTAAGAGTTGTAACCGCTAGACCTATAGTACTTAACAAACTATAGTTAGAAAGTTTAGTTAGTTTATTGGCAAGAAAATTAGTTAGCAGTTACGTTCCTGCTGTTGTATATAAACTGATTTTACTCAGTAATGAAATCTGAGAAATCATTTCTATGACTTCTATATTTCAATCACTCAAGTTCTCTCTTACAATTTTCTCTCATTTTCCTTCACTTTTCCTTATTTTCTCGGTTCTCTTTTCCCTTCTTCATCTCAATTAACTTCTTCAAATATGTTTAGGATATGCATGTAAAATATGCACAAAAAATTCATCAAACATAATTAACAAATAATTGTTGTTCCGAAAATCCATATTAAGAACATACTTCTTAGAGATTACAAAATACAAAAAGAAAATTTTATTGTCATAGGAAACCATTCCCTACACCATTTCAAATAGGAATAACATCATCTCATTCTCTCTTTAACCACCATTTTGATTGCTCTAATAAATCATAATAAACCTTTTTCAGTCAGTGGAAGAAGGGAACAAAGTGTCTTGTATGCAGAAGTAGCTCTTTGTCTTTCTTTTCTATGCAATACGCATGCTCTGTTTCTCTCTCTCTTTCTCTCTACACTTCCACTTGGCAGATTGGGTGCTCTCTCTCTCTCTCTACACATCTACTTTTCTCACTCTTAAAATGCTTCTATATGGTGGATAGGGTCTCTAGAGGGGTATCAGAAAGGTATTCTTAGAGTATCTGGAAAGTAACTAACTTAAAATTTAGTTTGTCCTAAAAAGAATGGTTCGGATACTTCATGGATACATATCCGTGAAGTATCCAAGAGTACACAGAAAGAAAATTGAAGTATCAGTGCATCATGGAGTGAAACAATAGTATAGTACAATGCCCAAATGCAAACATGAAGATACTATAAAGAAGATATGAATAACACCCCAACCAAGAGAGGAACATGGAAGACTAACCCGTGTAAAAGCAATGTTTACAAGATAGGAAATAAATTGTCCACCCGTTATCATGAGCACATTTGTGCTTACTAGTGCTCCCCTTATTTCGGATGGTGAAGATTCTGCAATATACACAGGAGCAGTAACAGAAGCTACGCCGACACCCAAACCAACCAGAAGACGGCCCAATATAAGAACATAAGAATTTGGTGCAGCAGCCATAATAATTGCTCCAAGAGTAAAGATAACATCAGCAAGCAGTGTAGCCTTCTTTCGTCCGAAAACATCATTAATCCAACCACCTGCTGCTGCTCCAACAATTGCACCAGCGATTGCCATGCTGACAATTGTTTCCTGGAAACCCAAGTGATTATAGAACAATGACCCAGTGAGAAAGAATAATTAAACGTTTCTTTTTCTTTCTTTGAATTGGTATACCATGTAAAGAAAACTTGTTAAACCACCAGTTTCACCGAATTCTTTTAGAGAGTCGAAAGGTTTGATCTCATATATTGAGTAAATTGTCACTTTGGTCCCTGAATTTACACAGCACTTTCACTTTAATCCCTGAAATTAACAAAAATGCTCTTAGATCCCTGACTTTGTAAAAATTCATTCACGTTAGTCCCTGCCCCTAACCCCCGTCAACGGACGTTAACGGAGTGATGGCGTGGCTAACTAGGGGCCTTAAACGACGTCATTTTTTCGTCCTTGTGGCACTTATAATGGAGTAAACTGTCACGTTAGTCTCATATGGTGCAGCTGAACATGGCACCGGTGCAGCCGTGCAGCCGATGGGACTAACGTGACAGTTTACTCCATTATAAGTACCACGAGGAAGCAAAAACGACGTCGTTTAAGGCCCCAGTCAGCCACGTTATGGGGTTTAGGGGCAGAGACTAATGTAAATGACTTTTTACAAAGTCAGGGACCTAAAAGCATTTTTGCTAATTTCAGGGATTAAAGTAAAAGTGATGTATAAATTCAGGGACCAAAGTGACAGTTTACTCCTCATATATCTACACTTACTACGAAAACAGCATCACAACATACAACTCCCTGGCTTCTTCAACAGGTAACAGTGTAACCTATGAACTCAACATTTGAAAAGCAGAAAAAGAATAGAATAGTACATAACATACCTACCTGTAGAAAGTTACTATTTTTAACATCCTGAAAATCATCTTTAATATACAAAAGTGCTCCGGATATGACACCTGTGAAAAGAGAATTAATTAATATTAATGGTGAGTAAGAGTAAGAGTAAGAATGTAAATACATGAGTAGCATACTCCATACATACCAGTGTCGTAACCGAAGAGGAGGCCACCGATGCCAGCGACAGCAGCGACGCCAAGAATGTAAGGGTTCTTGAAGAAAGAGACCTTTCGCTCGGGATACAAATCCAAGTACCCTGAGCTCCCTGGCGTCGACTGCATCGTTATCGTCATCCTCTTCTACTTCTACTTCTCTTTATTAATTCATGCAATTCCGATGATGATCCGATCAACAGGAAAAGGAAATGGATTAGTGTTGAGCAAAGTTGGAAGAGGAAGAGGAGTAAATCAGTAAACAATTTACATCAGTACTCCCTTCGTTCCTAGATACAAAGTATGTTTTGGCAATTTCACATCTATTAAGAAAAAAAAAAGAATAATTTAGTCAATTGTATTGGAAATGTGAACTTTTGATATGTAATTTCAAAATTACCTTTGTTAATATTATCGAAATCTAAAAAGTGTTAAATAAATAAGAGTGTTTGTAAAAAAAATAATCAATGATCATTGAAAATTAATATGAGATTTTATAAATAAGGATAAAATAAAAGTATTAAAAAGTCTTTATATTTAGAAATGGAGGTAGTATTATTTTCTTTCACTCAATCATCCTTAAATTAAATAAGTTAATATTTCTTATAATTCGAGGATACGGGAGTAACTTGCCCAAATTCTAATAAGGATTTTGATATCTGATTACGGTTAGCACCTATTTTTTGAACATTAAAATTAAATATTTTTTGAAAATGAATGTATTTAGTGAATTAATTTTTTTTATTTTTCCAATACAATTTATTATTTATGTTTTCTACCTTATTCATAAAATGCATATAATAGAAAAATTCTTTTTTAAAAACTAATAACATAAACTTTCATAAAAATTGATGTATTTTAAAAATCAAAAATAAATTTCATAATTTTTCGATGATTTTACATTTTTTAAATGTATACAAAATCTTTCTAACAAATATATCTTTCTAATAAAAATAAAAATTTTATAAATACAATCAAAATGAAATCGTCAAAAAATCTTTGTCTTGTAAAAATGATAGAGGGACGACTAGGTCAATGGAGGACTTTTTTTTTTTGGTTTACATGGGAGGTCTGGGTCTAGAACCCATGACCTGGGGATGGGGAAATCATAAATGTCCTTGCAGCTACCAATTGGGTTGTCTTACGTGGACATCAATGGAGGACTGTTTTTAATTTTAAAAGTTACAATTTCAATAATAAACTCCTCTTTCCGTTTTTTTATTATCGGGTTGTTTTTTCTAGAAATTTTTTTCTTTTTATTAATATGTTTTAGTATTTATAAGTTTAAAAGTGTAATAAAGTTTACCCTCATTTGATACATTATTAATTTATGTAAATAATGGAGAAAAAAATAATGATTTTCAAAAAGAGAAATGATATATTAGAAAAACATAATAAATTTATTGAAAATCAAAATAATCATTGTAATATTTTAAATGTGTTTTTTTTTCTTTTTAAATAAGAAAGATAAATAAAAGTAGAAAGAGTATTAATTGCTATTATCTAACAAAGATCCTAACATTTACTCTTTGGTCTTTATACATACATATATATATATATATATATATATATATATCATTTTTAAGATTTCTAGTCTATTAAGAAAATTAGTTAATTTAGTTAATGATATTGAAAATGTCAACATTTAATATATATTTTCAAAATTGTCCTTATTAATATTATTATGAATCTAAAAAGTGTTACGTAAGTAAGGGTGTTTGTGGAAAGAAGTAACTAATTGTCATTAAAAATTGGTATAAAATCTTATAAATAGACACAAAATAAAAATCTCAAAAGAACCTTATATTTAAGGATAAAGGGAGTAATAATTTTAATGATTATTAAAAATCAAAATAATCATTGTAATTTTTGAAAAGGTGTATTTTTTAAAGACTTAATTACATTTTTGATTATTTTATCTTATTTTCAAAATTCATTTTGATTCTTAATCTTTTTCTTTTTGAATTATTTTGGTCCTAAAGTTCAATTTTGTCCTTTCGTCATTTTTAAAGAAATAATTAATGCTATTGAAAATTAGAAATGATACCTATATTAAGGATCAAACAAAAGTTTTCAAAGGAGGTATATATTGAGGACCGGATGAAGTATATTATTATCTTTGTCCATATCGAATAACCATCATCGCGAGCCAGCTTAAATTACCATTAACAAAGCAACACTACTATTCTTAGCTTTTGTAGGATGGTGACTTGGGATTTTTCTAAATTTTGACAATATTTTCTAATTTTTGGTAGTAATTATTAGTATGGAAGGACCAACTTAAATTTTTTTGAAAAAAAAAGACGAAATAAAAAAGTGATTAAGTATTAAACTTAATCTTGAAAATAAGATAAAAGAAAAAATTAGTATGTATAATTTAATTTTGGCAAATGCTAACAAATGTCTTTAATGCACTTGTTAAAAAATCAAATAAAATAAATAACCATTAAAAAATGCATTTTTTAGATTCTCGGGACATGAAATAATGTATACTCATAATTAATTTTTTAACTGTAGAAACCTTAACAAGTGTCCAAGACCCTTTGTTTTTTAACAGAGAGCAGACGAAATATTATACATTTGGTAATCAGTGGCTGATTAACATGTGTCCTAATTCCTATAGGAGTTTGAGAATACGATAGGTGAATGCTAATCTATATCCGATGATGTTTTGTGTTGATTGATGATGACTGATGAGGCAGGTGGCACTCGGAGGACCATTGACTTAAAGTTAGGACGTGTCACCTAGTGGTTAGTAATTATTCCATCACACTCGAATTATAAGTAAAAAAAAAAAACACAGTGTATATCTCATGGTTTAAATATATAAGCAAAATTCACTAATCTTATTAAATTTTGTTTCATTCTCAATACCAATTTCCTAAAACATCTCTATAAAATAAAATTGTGATCTTATTTAATTTTTGATTCATTTTCAATACTACTTTTCTAAAATACATCTACTTTTTATAAATTTAATAAAATTAAATACAATCAAATAACCTCCTTAATAAGTATAAAAATAGTTAAATTTGTTTATAATTCGAGCAGAACTAGAACTTTAACGTGTTTATCTGATGTCGTGTCCTTCGTGCTCTCCATTATTCTATCTTGTCCTCTCCTAAGTCCTAACTCTCTCTCGTCTCTCCACAGTCCACACCAACATCATGTGTTTTCTGTTTTTATTTTCCATGGTTTTGAACTTTTGATCAACTAGTGAATAGTGATGTAGGAGTACTTCCGTGCAAAGCCATTCAACTTTGTTTTTCTTTTTTAACAAAAACTAATTTTCTCGATTTGTATCTTTATGACCTTTATATTAACATAAATTTCCATTTAGTGTATTTCTATATGTAAAGATTTTATTTCAATTTTCGAGAACATTTAATTACTCCTTTCTAAAAATAATTATATTAAGTTAATATCTTTTAGAATCTCAATTATAATTATAAAGGTAATTTTTTTAAAAAAAATATTAAATATCTATATTTTCTATATATACAACTAACAATCTTTATCCACTTTCTTGATAGACGTAAATTTTTTTCAAAAAAATCTTACAAAAAATATATAAACACATTATGAGATAGAGTAATTTTAATAAAAAGCCTTTTTAATGTGTACTCTAAAGTATATGTAAGCATATTTAAAAAAGTTAATTTTTATGGCAAAACATGACCTATCTTATCAAAATTAATTTTTTAAGTATTTTTAACATGTACACTCTAACACATTAGAAAAACTCATTTAATAATAATAATAATAATAATAATAACAATAACAATAATAATAATAATAACAACAACTACTATATGTTATTGTTATGGAATACTCCCTCCTATCCTAAATGTAAACTCTCTTTTGGGCAGTTTTTTTCCCCTTAATATAAGTCATTATCTTAATTTGTCATGACATTTTCACAAACATTTCTATTTACTTAATATTTTTTAGAGTTGTTCCAAATATCAAGTAATGATGGTAACAAAGATGAGGGATCTCCTTCGAATCGTTGTGGATCTTAAGGGTCTGGAATAGCCAACTAGATAGCCCAATTGGGAAAATCCTATGCAAATATCAAGTATGTGTGTATTATACTCTAAAATGTACTATATAAAATTAACTTATCTGAAATGGGTGATCTCACCTCTATATATAGTGGATAATTATGTTAGGAATGTGTCGTTACCCTAACTGTCATTCATTTTCTACCACTTGTTCTCAAGAATATACCTTTTGTCCCGTCATTGCTGTAGCACCCTACTACTTATAACAAAAATAGAACCCTAATAATTAAGTATTAAGTTAATACCTTGCTTAATTAGCATGATAACGACTAATTATTGAACCTATTTTTTTATTTTTGTAACGATGGAACCCCCAGTTCCAGCGGGCCCCGACCACTCGTCAACTAGGCAGAGCCCGATCCCCTTCATCGCCGGAGTAAACCAACGGGCCCTGTGAACAGCCTGCAAGCCCACAAGTCCAAATCAACCACTTCCAGGAAGTGACAGGCTCAATGCGTCCGAGGTGGGATTCGAACATGGTACCTTGCGATTTTAAGACCAAGTCTTGAGCTAAGTGAACCACACCTCATCTGCTATTGGACCTATTTTGTCATTCCCCTGTATTAATAATAAATTACATAACATTCAAGGAAAGATGAAATTTTAACACTTTTCAACTATAGTTACACCTGTCCAAAGTATTAAATTAATAACAATAAATACCCGGTTAAAGCCTGTATAAATATTATAACCTTTTAATTATGTTTATACAAAAACAGTCCATAACAGTTCATATATAAAGTTTTCCAAAACATAAGACTTTAGGCTATATGTAACGTTTCGAATTTTTTGTACAATTAATAAAAATATAAGTTTTGTATTTGGTATTAATTTAGTAATTTCTTAAATATTAAGAGTATTAGAAAATAATAAATTGAAGAAAAAGAAAAGAATTAACTTATAAAAATCATTTTCCTATTTATTGCATTAAATTATCAACTCTGGAAGTCCAGTGTAAAAAAAATGTGGTCTGTATCCTATAACCGGTTACAGAGACCCCGTAATCGGTTACAGGTGTTAGACAGGGGTATATATTAGCGGGGTGAAAGCAAAAACGAAGGGGAAAACCCTAAAACTCCGAAACCTAGGCCATCCAACACTTAGAGTGAGAGAGGGAAACTCGATTTTTGCTCTCCCAAAACACAAATCTTCCCTTCCCCAATCCTTCTCACTTAATCCCTCTCCAAAACTCTCCACAATTACTAAACAATCACCAATCCTTTTTCCATCACCAAAAACCCTACTTAACCCTTCCAGGAAATTGGGGACAACTATAAAAAGAATGGAGAACAAGGAGAAACAATTAAAGATCAAGGGATCCAAGGGTATAGAGGCAAGAATCAAGTTCCTTCTCCCACAAAGGTAAGGGATGAGTCATTTTTTATAATTTAGGTTTTAGTATTTGTTAGGATTGTGGGTTATTTGGGTTTAATAATTTACTTCAGGTTTTTAATTAGAAAGGATAGTATTTGGTTAGAAAAAAAGACTGATTGAAGAAAAGGAAACATAACTTGAATAATTTGTTTTTTTTTGTGCTAATAACTTGAATAATTTGTGAAATATGATATTGATGTTATGAAGTAAATGAATGTGGAACATGGTTTAATTTGGGTATGTAGTTGAAACTGAATAACTGTATTGGCAAATTGAATAGAATTACTTGAATGAATCTATACTTTAGAATTGGAGATGAAATATGAATTGAAATGTTAAGTTATATGACTTAATAGTTATGATTTGGATATTTTGAGTATATGTGTATAATTAATTAAAACTATGTGGATTCATTTGATATACATATTGAGTAATTTATGGTTATAACTTGTGGAAATGAAACAAGGTTTATGAACTTCATGAATTTTGAATTAATTTTGGTATGATACATGGATGAACATGGATGATAGAATATTGTAATCTTATATTTGAGTTCCATAAGTTAATATGATGTGTTTGAATATGTGATCGACATAATACCTATAAATTACTTGTGTAAGGAGTGTATGGAAGCCATGGTTATGAAATAATGATCGGTTCTGATCCAATTGTAATATATGAATGACTTAAATATCAAAACGACCATGGTAAATATTGATTTCTTTGAAATTGGTTCTTGAAAAAAAATTTGGTTTTGGTCATTGTATTCACAAAACGTTTTGGTTTTGGTCTCCCCGATATATTAAATTTTGGTCCTCATAAAGTTTGTTTTAGTCCCTCTGTTATTAAATTTGGTATGTTTTGGTCCCTTTACTGTCATGATTTTTAAATTGTTTCTTTTATGTAATGGAAGTTGTCTTTTTACCCTTGAGAATTGATGCAAGAATAACATTTTTCATTGATCATATAATGTAATACATTACGTTTTCGACGTTTTCCATCCACATTTAACAAGAGGGATTAAAACCAAAACGTTTTGTAAATACAACGAACAAAACCATTTTTTTTTGCAAGGACCAATTCCAAAGGGAACAATATTTACAGGGACCATTTTAATATTTTTTTTTTTTGTTTACATGGGAGGTCTGTGACTAGAACCCATAACCTGGGGGAAGAGAAAATCCTAAATGTCCCTGCAGCCACCAACTGAGCTGTCTTACACGGACGGACCATTTTCATATTTAAACCTATATAAATTATTATCTTTTGCATCAAAGGTTTCTTAAGTTGATAACTTAAAATTCATTTTTTTTGTTGAGATCATCGAAATGATTTTTTTTTTAAAAAAAAAATATATATTTCTCACATTTAGCAAAAATCAAATGTATGATATCATGTTTAAAAAACTCAGTTACTTGCCAATTTTGTTAAACCAAGATCATTTATAATATATAATACTCCTCCCGTTTTATAAGTAATGTATTTTAAATTTATGCACGAATTTCAAGAAATAGTTAAATAATGCAAGAATTTGGGGTATTTCAATTATAATGCCCCTATTTAAATAAGGGTGTGTTGGAAAAAATAGCATTCAATATATATTAATTTTTGTAAAAGAATAATATATATGAAACATGATAAAATACTCTAAACACTACATATAAAATGAAGGTAGTATGACAGAAAAAAAAATGAGATAAAATAGATAAAGTGTACGTTAAATTAATATTGTAGAAATTTAAAAGCTTCAATGCTAATGGAAGTTTTTTTTAGTAGTATGCCTAAGAACAAGTGGAACTCTATAAAAGTGTTATTCTATCCTTCACCTCATATCCACTAGTTGTATTTTAGCAAATTTTTTTATTTATTTAGAGATAACAGTTAAATACTTAAAGATATATAGAAGATAAAAAAAACTAAACAATTGAACATGAGCATTATTATGAAGAAAATAAAAAAAAATTGAAGTCTCATTTTTAAGTGAAAATATATTTTTTTTTTGTTTACATGAGAGGTCTGGGACTAGAACCCATCACCTGGAAGAGGGGAAAATCCTAAGTGTCCCTGCAGCCACCAACTAGGCTGTGTTACGCGGACTAAGTGAAAATATTTTTATGTGTCTATTTTTATATCCTTAAAAATCGCATCCACTTTTATCGGTTTTAGTAAGTGAACCATATTAGCATCACATACAGAATCATGAAATTTTCACGAATATAATATTTAAAAGAGCATAAACCATTCTTAAGGTGATGGGACTATTATTTTCACTCACACACTATTTCCTACAATTTTTGAGATGAACTTGATGTCACTATAGCAATTTTCACAAATCCTCAGATTTTTTGTGATTTTTATGAGCACTACTAACAAGGGAGAGAGGAATTAAGGAAAAAGCAAGGACAATTTTATCACTCAGTAGTACCTCTTAAAATTGACCTCGAAATTTCGAGAGGAGGGGTGAATCGAGTTTTATTAACATTATTGAAAATCGTTCGAATGAGTTTAATAAAAATTGTTTTCGCATCGGAGATGAAATAAAAATATGACGTTGCAAGCAGGAGCACAATAATATAGAAATAAATGTGCGTAATAAAATAAGAACGAGTAAGCGTAGCGGAAATTAAAGATAAGGGAAGGAGAAAACGCAAAGCGAATTTTATATTGGTTCAGCCTTTAGAGCGAAAGACCTACGTCCAGTCCCCTAGCGATCCGCTTGAGAGTTCTATTGCCCTTCAATTGAGTTCGACCCAATTACAACTAGAGCGCCCCGCACACTACTTGGTTCGACCGTTTGTTCGAGACCTCAAATAAAACACAAGGGTTCCTTACCCTACCACAAGGATTCGATCCTTGACTCCTAGGGAGACACTCCCTACAACTAAGGTTTGATACAAGATAATGATGTGAGTGATTACAATTGATGTGTTCTCAATAACACTGATATAACAATAAGTTCTATGGAAATATGATTAAGTCACAAGTGTGTAGGCCAAAATATGATTTCTTTTTAACCAAAAATTAAGAACGTGAAGAGCTTGGAGAAGATGAAGAACAGAGAAGAGAGAGACGTGTAGAGAGAAGAAGAAGTGTTGTGATCTTCTTATTTGAAAAATATATTAAAACCTTATTTGAGAAATCCAAATAAATCATGAAGATTGAAAAACATAAATCCAAGATTTGGTTTTCAAATAATAAAAGGAATATATTCAAAAACTGAATCAGATATTTAATTTCAAAAATGCATCAGAATCAATTAAGTAAAAACAAATCTGGAAAAAGACTTTGATTGATTCTGACACGGATTTCAAAAAAGTTAAAAAGTAATCGATTACTTTAGCCAGGGTAATCGATTACAGGCTTTCATCCATTTTGAGAAATTCAGCTTTTTGAAAAGGTAATCGATTACCAAACCTTAAGTAATCGATTATAGGATCTCAGGTAAAAACACTGATGAAGAATTTTAGAGGTAATCGATTATTAAGCCCCCAAATAATCGATTACGAGGTTTCAGGAAAATTGACAAAAATCACAGACTAAAGGTAATCGATTATCTGATCATAAGTAATCGATTATCAACTCTCAAGTTACACATCTGAAGCTTAGTAATCGATTAACAGAGATCATGTAATCCATTACAAACTTTCAGGTTACACATCTGAAGCTTAGTAATCGATTATTCACAAGAGGTAATTGATTACTCTTGCTTAAATTGACAAAACTTGATTTTCATAAATAAGACTGTAACCAGAGGTTTTCACAAATATATTTTCTCAAAAACATTGAGAAACACTTTTTCAAAATAGACTAGAAAATTTACTTTCTTCTCTTGAAAAACTATATTTGGCCTTTACACTTGATATAGATAATCATATTACCTTACATGATTTCCTAGGGGAAAAAGGGAAAGGTCAGCTTGAGTCTTCATTTGCTTGAGACTTGAAAGCAATTCTTGAGTGAGCTTGTTTGACTTGATTAACTCTGATTGTGATCATCAAAACCTTTCTAAATAGAACTTGAAGTCCCTGGGAAAGCTTGACTTCCAACACTCCCCCTTTTTGATGATGACAACCCTATTATGAATAAAGCTGCACCACATGAGTTAATCAAACAAATATATATTATAATAAAAGACCTTTAACATTCACATCGCCCCACTAGGAACCAAAACATAATATTTTGTCCCCCTGTAGAGATGCATAAATACAATATAACAGTTTAATAATCTCAGAATCCTCTCCCCCTTTGTCAACATCAAAATGGAGGGAAGTTAATAGTCCACATAGGTACTTTAACAAGTGCAAATACTCCCCCTGAAATACTGGATAGATGCATTAGTAATAACAAGGGAGTAATCATGCATGAACACACATTCATTCAATAAGTGATGCACTAGTTAAGTCGAGTTCTCTACAAATAAAAAAGAAGTTTTCTTTAGGTAGAGGTTTAGTAAAGATATCGGCTAACTGCTTAGTGGTGTCCACATACTCAATCACACAATCACCTTTTTGAATATGATCACGAATAAAATGGTGACGAATCTCTATGTGCTTTGTGCGTGTGTGTTGCACCGAGTTTTTGGTAATATTAATTGCACCAGTGTTATCACATTTTATAGAAATGTGATCTAGACTTACTCCAAAGTCTAGGAGTTGTTGTTTCATCCATAGGATTTGTACACAACAGCTACCCGCAACGACATATTTAGCTTTAGTTGTGGATAGGGCTACACTAGATTGTTTCTTGCTAGCCTAAGACACTAAAGAACTACATAAAAGGTGACATGTGTTGCTTGTGTTTTTCCTATATCTACTTTACACCCAGCAAAGTCAGAATCATAATATCCAACAAAGTTACAAGTGGAACTTTTGGGATACCATAAACCCATATAAGTTGTGCCAGACAAGTATTTCATTATCCTTTTGACAACAACTAAGTGTGTTTCTTTTGGATTCGCTTGGAATTGTGCACACATGCAGACACTAAACATAATATCCGGCCTACTTGCCGTTAAATAGAGAAGGGAACCGATCATACCTCTATACTTTGTAAGTTCAACTGGTTTACCTTCCTCATCTTTCTCTAGGTAGCATGAAGTTCCCATAGGTGTTGCTACTGCTTTGGCCTTATCTATGCCAAATCTTTCAACAATTCCTTGCAGTATTTGGTTTGACTTATGAATATACCATCCTTTGCTTGTTTTATTTGAAGTCGTAGGAAGAATTTGAGTTCGCCCATCATAGACATCTCGAACTCTTCCTGCATTATACTCGAAAAATCCTTGCAAAGGGTTTCATTAGTAGCACCGAATATGATATCATCAACATAAATTTGAACTAAAAAAAATGTCCTTTCCTTTCTTTTTAATAAAAAGTGTGTTGTCAAATTTACCCCTTTCATAGTTCTTCTCCAGTAAAAATTTGCTCAATCGCTCATATCATGCTCTAGGAGCTTGTTTGATACCATAAAGAGCCTTTTTCAATTTAAAAACATGATCCGGAAATTCAGAATTTTCAAAACCGGGGGGTTGACAAACATACACTTCCTCATTTATAAAACCATTCAGAAAGTCACTCTTTACGTCCATTTGATATAATTTAAAATTCAAGGTGCATGCAAAGGCTAATAATAATCTAATAGCTTCCAACCTAGCTACAGAGGCAAAAGTTTCATCATAATCTATCCCATCTTCTTGGTTGTAGCCTTTTGCAACCAATCTAGCTTTGTTTCGAACAATTATACCAGTCTCATCAAGTTTTTTTTTTTAAAATCCATTTAGTTCCAATAATTTGATGAGAACTAGGCCTAGGAACAAGTTCCCAAACCTGGTTTCTTTCGAACTAGTTTAATTCTTCTTGTATAGCTAGCAACCAATGTTTATCAACTGAAGCCTCAGAAATAGACATAGGCTCCACTCGAGAAACAAAATCCATATGGTTACATAGATTACTTAAAGAGTTACAAGCACTTACAACTTTGGAGATATTGCCTATTACTTATCGATCGGACGATAACGAGATGTCCTCCACTCCTTAGAAAGATCAACATGAGGTAAGGTGGGATCTCCTTGAGGTTGCTCTTGGTCCCTAGAGTCCTTTTAATTTGGAATTATTTGTTTCTTGGGATTCCACTTTTTCTTCCAAGGTTGGTTTATGATCCTCATCAAGATATAAGTCTCCAAATATACCTGTAACATCATCAACAGATACCTTTCCCAGCTTTCTGGGATTAGATTCATCAAAAGAAACATGTATTGATTCTTCATTTGTATTACGTTTCTTACTGAAAATCCTATAAGTTTTGCTCAATGCAGAATAACCAAGAAAAATGCCCTCTTCAGCTCTAGCATCAAAACACCCTAGATTGTCTCAACCATTATTATGCACAAAACATTTACGTCCAAAGACTTTCAAATGGGATATGTTTGGTTTTCTCCCCTTAAAAAGTTCATAGGGGATTTTCTTTAAAATGAGCCTGATCAAAACACAGTTCATAACATAGCAGGCAATATTAACAACATCAGCCCAAAAGTAAGAAGGTAAGCTCATCTCATTAAGCATAGTACGAGAAAGTTATTTTAAAGATCGATTTTTCCTCTCCGCTACCCCGTTTTGTTCCGAGGTCCTTGGAGTTGAAAAATAATGCTTAATGCCATGTTTTTCGCAAAATCTTTCGAAAAGAATATTTTCAAATTCACCACCATGATCAGTCTTAATGAATGCAATGCTTAAATGCATTTGGTTTTGAGAAACCTTTGCTAACTTTTTAAATTCATGAAATGCATCATTCTTATGAGTGATAAATAATGTCCATGTATACCTAGAATAGTCATCCACAATTACCAAAGCATAATAGTTGCCACCAAAACTTTTTGTTTGACTAGGTCCAAAAAGATCCGTATGTAAAAGTTCCAAGGGTCTTTGGGTTGAAACAATATTTTTAGGATGAAAAGGTACCCTTTAAAGTTTTGATTTTTGGTAAGGATCACATTTTTAAGAAATTAAATTTTTTTGCTTTGGTAAACCAACTACTAAGTTTTTAGAAGACAATTTATTTAAATGGTTCATGTGGATATGGCCTATTCTACTATGCCATAGCCAAGATTCACCATCTTTACTTAACAAGCATTTAACATCATTTGAGGGGACCTTATTAAGATCAATTAGATAAATGTTATTTACCCTGCGAGCAATAAGCTTAATAAGATTATCATTTTTACCCTCAATAATACAATGATTAGAATCAAAACATACTCTATTGCCTTTATCACATAATTGACTAATACTCAGCAAGTTATGCATTAGGCCATCAACAAGTAGGACATTTTCAACACAAGGGTTAGGAGGAGTACCTACGTTACCTACTCCAAGAATTCTTCCCTTGTTGTTATCTCCAAAGGTCACGTACCCTTGGTCCTTTGGAACTAAGTATGCAAATTTAGCTTTGTCTCCAATCATGTGTCTAGAGTATTCACTGCCCAAGTACCAGCACGACCTCTTGTCCTCCAGAGTGTCCTACAAAACAGAGTTACTTTCTCTTTTTAGGTACCCAAACTTTTTTGGGTCATGGAATGTTAGTGCTTATGGAGCTTCCATTGTACCACCTTTCAGTTCCATTGTCTTTTCTAATGAACCTGACTTTTTTGTGTTTGCAATCATGAGCACTATGACCTTTCTTTCCACAGTAATTGCAAATAATATTGGACTTATTTGAGGTACTAGCAGGGACAAAAATGGTAATTAATCTTTTTTGACGTCTGCCGGGTTGGTAACCAATCTCAGCTCTATTGAAAAAACATATTTGTCTCCCTAGCATCAAATTTAAGGTGTTTCGTCCTTTTGTAAATTTTGCAAGTGTTTCTTTAAGATCTTCATTTTCATTTACAAGGTCCTTGAAAACTTACAAGAGGGACTCATCGACCTCTTAAATTTGTCCTCATTACAGGAAGTGTTTGTGGAAGTACTAGGAATCAATTTCAGCCTTTGTTTTCAATTTCCAAAAATTCTTTTCTTTTAGTAATTTATCTTTTTCACTGGAAAGTAAGGCTGAAGTTTTATTTTCCAAAATAACCAATTTAGCAAGCCTCATTGATTCCTCATGTAATTCCTCAAATGCTTCTTGTAATTCTTAGTAAGATAGATCAAGTTCAAGTTCGGAAATTACCTTATTTTGGTGAGCCATGAAACACAAGTTAGCCACTTCTTCTTTGTCGTCAGAGTCCTCATCCGAGCTGCAGTCATTGTCCACCCATGCTATGTAAGCTTGTTTTCCTTTCATTTGGGTTGACGTGTTCCTTTCTACGTTTTCCTTTCTTTTCAGGAACTGTTGACATTCTATTATGATGTGACCAGTTTTTCCACATTCATGGCAGGTGATAGATGAACAATTGGCTTTGTTTGGGTCTCTTTTGGAGGGTGTTGTGAAGTTGCTCCTCCTCTTTAGGAACCTCCCAAATTTTTTGACTAAACGACCCATGTTTTCATCATCGAGCCCTTCTACGTCAATGTCACCTTCATTTGATGGAGCTTCGACTTTGAGTGTCAAACTCTTCACCTTCTTGTTCTCTCCTTCATGTTGTGCAAGTCTCTTAAACTCACTCTCATGTTCTTGAAGTTTGCCAAAGAGGGTGGCCAGGGTCATAGTTGCTAAGTTTTTTGACTCCATGATAGTTGTCACCTTAGGTTGCCACTCTCTACCCAAGCAACGAAGCACTTTGTTGGTCAGCTCTTTGTTGGGATTCTGGCAAATATACCAGATCGTACAAGTAATAAAGTGATAAATAAAGTATCGTTCCGAACGAGGACTGAATTTGATCCTAATAATTCTCACATATTCGTAGTTACTAAATGAAAATTAAATTGGAATTCAATTGATTGAGTAATTGTTGATTTAAATAAATTAAAATAAATAAATAAAACGATTCTTAAACAAGGAGAAAGAGCGGGACGTAGTTTCAATGAAGGTTCCTAAAACGTTTAACAATGAATTAATTTGTTTTCCTAAATTCTGAATTTATTTTGCAAAAGTAGGAAACGCCTAATGTCTTAGAACATTTTCGTATTTTAGAGATTAATCTCCCAATGATGTCTCAAGAGAGTCTTAAAACCTAACCCTTAATTAAGTTCAATCAAAACTCATAAAAATTATTCAATTCATAAGAAATATGTCTATCCCTATGCAATTGAACTATTTGATTAATGGGCACAATCCTAAATTAATATGTCTATTAAATTAGGATTCCTAAGTCATGAACTGCGCAATTTCATGAACAACAATAAAAATATATTCAAATACATACTCACTGCATAAACATTAAAAAGGTTCCATATTCATCTACTCCTACATTCCAAAGAAGGATTTAGTTCATAATTGAGAGAAGAAAAACAATAAAAGTGATAAAAGTCAACATAATTACTACTAATCCATGGTTCTAATCTCTGTTCTTCACAAAATCAATGCAAAACTCTGCTCCAAAGTGTTCTGAATTATCCCTAACTATTAAGCAAGCCCGTGCGATGCACGGGGCCATTACGCGAAGCCCCTAATTTAAAGGTGAAATTATTAAAGGCTTCAGGATAAGATAATTTATAAACATAATTTAAAAAAATTTAAACACAATGAATTTATCCAACAAAATAAGTTTGAAAAATCAATGGTAAGCAAACAACTGCAATCGAAGCAATCTAAAAAAATCCCAATAAATTAAAAAGTATGTTTCTAAGAAAAAAAAAGAAGAAGAAATATGCAAAGAAGAACAATCCAAGCACTTTGACTATTATTCACGGTGGTCTTCAAAATTGAAGCTAACTAAAGTTTTTGATTTACATTTTCAGTAATTACAACATTTTTATGTGTTTAATTTTAGAAATAAATATTATGAGTAAATAATAATAATTAATATTATGACATAAAAAATAGAAATAAATATAGTTAAAAAAATAACAAACAATTGAAATTCATAACATGAAACCTCACCTAATAAGCTTTGCAATGCACAGGGTCAATACGACAACCCACCAACTTAAGTATGGAATTATTATGGATTTAAATGTTTGGTGAAATACATTGTTGCTAGAAATAAACCTGCGCTATGCACGGGGATCATACAATAAGCCACTAATAAGATACATGAAAAAATTATGTGTTTAATGATATAATGAAACATACATATTCACGAATCGCTTTTGATCATTTAATAAGTTGATTTTGTGTTAAAAGAATAAGAATTTGGGCAAGATAACATTCTCTTAATCAATCTCCTTCAACTAAGCTTCAATATTTCTCAAGTTTGAAAATAAACATTTTTTCAAGCTCTATAGAAATAATAGAATCATTACTCAAATAACAAAAAATACTTAAGCTCATGTTGTGGCTAACTGAAAATACATCCATAAAAACTAAGAACTTAAAAAAGTTTTCCTAATACTTCTACCAATACATTCCATATCAAGGAAAGCTACACCAGCAAACAGAGAAACACCTATCATACCCAACATGCTTTGCATTTATCTTCACCTTTTGGCTATTTCATGAATTAAATCTCCAATATGTTTGTTTAGTCTGCACCCTTTTTCAATTCCTCCTTTGTTCACTGTCTATTGATACTTCTATTTCATTCCTTCCTTCTATCATGTAATCCTCATGCTAAATCATTACTCCTTCAATATTTCATCCTTTGCAAATATCTTTATTCCCAGCAGATCCATGTGCCTTCCATTTCACTCCTTTGTTTGGCTAAGAAGTCAACTGATGTGTTTGCCTCCATCCTCGATACAATAAAATAAAACGGATAATGCAATATGCAAATATATTATAAGGAAGATTTCAGGGCTTTAAGGTATAAAGGTATGATAACCCAAACTTTCACACAAGCAATCACAAAATGACAACCCAAACTTTCACACAATTTTAGAAATTATTTTAGACAACAAAACATCAGTAGCAAACCTACCAAATAAGAATAATTTTTCTCTGAATATCTGCATACTGTTTTCATCTCATAATTATACCAGATTATGCGTATAAACACAATCTCTCTAAGCCCATTCCGCAAGATAACCAGTTACTTTTTCTGTATTTAATTTAATGCAGTTCCATGTCTAGCATTAGGTAATAATTAAAAAAGATGCAGACACACATAAGAAGATATTGCAATTTAAATAGCTGGAAGCACATGAACATTGAATTGTAGAAAACCAGCGACAAAGTCATGGAAAAAGATCCACAAAGTTGAAAGTTGCATACCTAAACATGCTTGTAATGAGCATTCCAACAAATATAACATTCACAGGCAACCAGACTTTAGTTAATCTCCAAGTTAGTGGTTCAGTTGAAATTAGACCCAAAAGGCTCAATATAGAAACAATAGTCACCGAAATCAAATTCTGCAATTGCAGAAAAGTATCAGAAGCCAGCATTAACAACATTTACATAATTACCTTAGACAGGTAGCCTGTGACACGATACAGCCACAATTACAGTCACATGCAGTTGCGGAGACTTCCGATATAGCAATATTGCAGCCGCAATTTCAGTAATGGATCGCAATTTAAAAATCATTCCAACTCTTTTCGACAGAACCGAAATAAACTACTACTTTTTAGTCCCATATCATATGGCCTCACTGTTCCCTTCACTTTTCAACACACTCCCGCCCCGCATTCACATTCAGGATACTTATACAGCGGAGGAGGCCGCTATTTAATCTTGTTGTCATCACACCATTGAAACTTGCCACATTCTTGACCCTAAAAAAATCAACAAAACAAATCCAAAAAGAAGAAAGGTTACTTAACAAACAGTACCCCACAATGATCTCAAGTAAATAATCTCAAGAAAACCCCTCAGAAAATACAAAAGTTTCTGATTTTCTTCTTTATATATATATATATATATATATATATATTTAGAAACACAAAAAATTTGGAAACTTTTCAGGACAAAATTAGCAATATCTCCAACAACAACAAAAAGAAAGGGTCTTAATTTTTGCAAAATTCAGAATTAGAATAATAACAAATAAAAGTGATTAGGGTATGAAGATCAAAAGGGTATTTTTACAAACCTGAGACACAGTTGAAGTTTGAAAGTGTGAGTTGACTCTGTTGGGTATTGCTCTATTTACACGAAAGACAATTTTTTTGCCACGAAACTCTGACCCAAACGATGAAGATCTGAGAACTTGAGATTTCAGCTTCAGAGAAGGGAAACTCCTCCTCATATCAGAACTGAAACTACGTGTGTTGGGAACCATGGAGACCCTTTTTTGACTATGAAGTTGTCTATTATTCCCACACCAAGATGAAGAAACAAAGCTTGTTTTGCCTAAAATCTCAGCCATATTAAGATTTTCTATTTGATTCAGAACACACAACAAAAGTAACAATCTCTCTTCAGGTTCTGGTTCAGTTTGGTCCGAATTTTCTAGAAACAGGATGCACAGAACTAAGTCTTTACCTCATTGACTGCATTCTGTATAGGAATATGGGAAATACCAATTTAAAATTAAAATCCTAAATAAAACAAACAAAAATAGGCAGATAAAGTGTGAGTTGACTCTGTTGGGTATTGCTCTATTTACACGAAAGACAATTTTTTTGCCACGAAACTCTAACTCAAACTATGAAGATCTGAGAACTTGAGATTTCATGCCTGGAGCAGAACACAGTAATTAAGTAAACAGAAAAATAAAGAGAACAACACACATGCATTTAAGTTTAAAAGTAACATCTTTAAGAACATGCATGAAGGAAAACTGTAAGCAAGGATCACTGTCTCATCTGCCTCATCAAACTTTCATGCCAGACACCAAAAAGTCTATACAGCCAACCGATTTGTTGAAAATGTATTCAATCTAAAGCCTTGGTGTGCATTTCTCATAATAAACATACATTACAGCTTGTTTCTTGTGAAAATAGATTATTATCATCTCTTCAAAGCACAAAATTGAAATTTACATTACCACAATTACAACCAAACATACATTACAGACGAAAATAAATTCGTGTCTCATTATCATAGTGGGTTCTAAACATATATTGATATTATCATGGCGGGTTTTAGACATGTTACAGAAAATACATATATTGTGAAAAATGCACAAAGAAAATAGAAACTAACCATTTACTGAGATTGAAGGATCCAACTTTCTGAATATCACAATCAATGAGTAACTCTCAAAAATCATGAAGTTGCAACCACCAATTTCTGCAAATAAACACATGAATCAAGAACAAATTGGAGTTAAAAAGGAACATAACAGTAAAAAAAAATAAAACATCACCCAAAAAGAGCTGATAAAACATCTGAAAATCCAAAAGTGGAGTTAATGGGTTTGATCTTTGTCAACACGAAGTGAACAGAGCAGGGAGGCTGAAACGGTGGAAAACGTGGTGTTGGCGGCAGGTACTATTCATGGCGGTGTGGGCTCCTTGATGCGTGATTCATTCTTTCGCAGTTTCACCTCTTTCGCAGTAGCTTGATTCGTTATCTGCCTCATGATGATGAGAGGATGACAAAGCCAATAGAGAAAGAGAGAGCGAGAAAGAGAGATGGAAAGAGAGAGAGTGAAGATCGAATGAAAATGGGGAAGAGAAAGGGGAAAGGAAGAAGTAGAGAGGAAGAAGGAGAGACTGAGAAATGAGAAGATTGAATGAAAATGAAAAAGAGATAAGAGAAAGGAAGAAGGATCGACATGAGAAATGAGGCTTTCATAAGAAGCTTCATCAACATTTTGTATCCAACGGCTGAGATCTTTCCACATGAACTAAATAATGGGCTTAGATATCTTACCCAGAGGCCCAATCATCACATAGTGGGATAGCTAATCATTGAGAAGTCAAAATTAAGTCAAAATTGGAATTAAGGAGGTGTGTTTAGGAGGGAAAATTGCAATTAATGCAATTTCAGATGTGGTGTGACTGCTTTGCTTTTATATATAATATTGATTACCAATCCTGATGTATTTTATAAAGCCCACAAGCTATTCCTGTCAAAAATCCATCAAAAAGATAAGATTCCAAAACAGATCTGCGACGTGCGCCTGGGTATGGCGTTGGCACGCCTGGGCGCGCTTCCAAAAATCAGCAGTTCTCCTTTACAAACGAAGCGCGCGCCTGGGCGCGCATTTGACTGAACTGGTGCACAATTTCTACCACTTTGACCCCTCCTTCTGGCATGTCAACCCCTTGCACGCCTGGGCGTGCAAGTGTAAATATCCACTTTTTCTTCTGCTCAGCCTCCAGTTCTCCAGAGTCCAGCTCTAATTCCTTCTTCCCATCTCCAATTAAGCACTAACATACCTGAAACACTAAAAAAACATCAAAACGAACAACACTCTACCTAAACACTTAACAACTAAAAATCCTAGGGAAAACTCTACTTTTGCTTAAGAACAAACCAAAACCAAAGCAAATAGGGGTTAAATAAGGTACAAAAGCATCACATTTCAGACTCAAAACACTCTTCATTTGTGAATTTTTTGCCCATAGTCACAAGCTGATTAACTATGACTGTGAAGCGCTTTTGAGTCTCCTGAACTGATTCTCCTTCTTTCATTCTTAATAGCTCATATTGTCCAATGAGAGTATTCATCCTTGACCTCTTCACTTCATTTTTACCTTCATGTGTGACTTCCAAAGTGTGTCACATATCCTATGTTGTCTCACATGTAGATATTCTGAAAAACTCATCATAACTCAAAGCATACATTATTATATTTTTTTGCTTTTAGGTCGTGATGTTATTATATTTTTTGCTTTTAGATCGTATTGGACTCTCTGTTCCTCCTCTTCTGTCCATTCCCCTAAGGGTTTGTTGACGGTGATTCCATTTACCACACAAGTAGGAACGTAGGGTCCATTAACAACCGCATCCCATACTTTTAATCCAACTCCTTGAATAAAAATTTTCATTCTCGCTTTCCAATAAGCATACCCTATACCATCAAACATGAGGGGTCTATTAATAGAACTCCCTTCGCCACCAAACGGAGAGTTTGAAGCCATTTTACTCTTGAGATGGTTAAGTCCTTTAAAAACAAGAGTCTAGCTCTGATGCTAATTGTTAGAATTGGCCTCAAAATCTCGAGAGGGAGGGTGAATCGAGTTTTATTAACGTTATTGGAAATTGTTCGAATGAGTTTAATATAAAATTGTTTTCGCAGCGGAGATGAAATAAGAATATGACGTTGCAAGCAGAAGCACAATATAATTTAGAAATAAATGCGCGCAATAAAATAAGAACGAGTAAGCGTAGCGGAAATTAAAGATAGGGGAAGGAGAAAACACAAACCAAATTTTATACTAGTTCAGTCTTTCCAGCGAAAGACCTACGTCTAGTCCCCAAGCGACCCGCTTGAGAGTTCTATTGCCCTTCAATTGAGTTCGACCCAATTACAACCAGAGCGCCCCGCACACTACTTGGTTCGACCGTTCGTTAGGGACCTCAAATAACACACAAGGGTTTCTCACCCTACCACAAGGATTCGAACCTTGACTCCTAGGGAGACACTCCCTACAACTAAGGTTTGATACAAGATAATGATGTGAGTGATTACAATTGATGTGTTCTTAATAACACTGATATAACAATATAACATAAAAGAAAAAAGATGAGAGAGAGAGAGGGGGTGAGAGGAGGCGAAAAGTTTAGTGTGAGAGAGGGAGAAACACAGTGGACTAATACTGGTGAAAGAAATCTTGGAGGTTGGACAGTGGTTAGGAATAGGAAGAGGGTGGTGGGGGAAGTTGTTAAACTTTTCTTTGAGAACTTCCCTGATGATGTGCAGGAAAGGCATCTCCGTCCAGTTTTTCAAGCATGGGGCTGTGTATCTGATTTGTATATTCCTTTGAAAAGGACGAAATACGGTTCAAGATTTGGGTTTGTTACCTGTCAAAAAGTGATAAACCCTTTGGAACTGGTGAGAAGACTTGATGGCTATTGGTTTGGAACATATAGATTGAGGGTGAATTTCCCTCGTTTCCGGAAAGAAGAAGGAAAGAAACCTGGACAGCTTGATGAAGGTTTGAATTTGAAGAAAGACTTTGGGGTGGACTATGGGGTGAAGCCTTCCTATGCAACGGTGACAAAAAATGGTGTTAAGGAAAGGTTGGTTGAAAGAGAAAAGGTGACAGCAAAGGTGCCTACTCAAGCATGGCAGAGGAAGAGTAATATACAGAGACATAAAAATAATTTCCCAAGGGCCGTAGTAGAAAATAATGGGGAAGAGATATGGAGAGGCATGGTGTTCTCTTCGGTGCCCGAAGTCCGTAAGGAGGTAGAAGGTTGTTACGTGGGTGAGTTGCATGACCCGAATGACGCATTACTTCTCCAGGAAAAACTTGGTTTGGAAGGAATATGTTCAGTGAAGGTCTTCCCTATGGGGGAAAATTTGGTGTTAATCAAAGCATTGGATGATGAAGACTTTGTGGAATTGGTGAAGGATTTAGAGGATGTGTTTGAGAGATGGTTCGCTGATCTGAGACCATGGTCTCCAAAGGAGGTTCCAAGAGAGAGATTTCTTTGGTTAAAATGTATTGGTATACCTTTACATGCTTATTGCCAAGAATTCTTTAGGTATATTGTTAACTCCATGGGTTCGTATGTTGCAATGGATTGGAGCACGTTGAACAAGAAGCGGTTTGATGTTGCTAGAATTCTTATCCGGTCTTCTTCAAAGGCTGTCATTAATAAGTTGTTGAAGATTAAAATTGATGATGATGTTTTTGATATTAGACTAATTGAGGAACCATTTGTAGATTTCTTAACCTTCACGGGAGAACACAAGAAGAACGAATCACAGAAATTGGTGGAGGATGGGAGTTCCGGTGGTTCCAGAACGGTGGCAGCCGCATTTAATGATGATTTTTCAATTTCAAATTATTCGGTTTCTATGGATATGGGGAATGATGTTGACTCTTGCTTCCAAGATTTATCAATGAAGGAGTTTGATAGGGAAGAGGGATTGCTTGAAGAGAATTTAAAAAGGCTGCTCTCAAGTCCCGATACAGTTTCAGATGATACGAATAATGGAATAAAAGTAATGGTGGAGGCGGAGGGCTTCAATGGAATTTTCATGCCTTTCCAAAACGTGCTGAATGAAAACCCTTTAGGTTCTTTTAGTGTTGTGGGTCGAGGTGTTGACCAAGCCCATCAGGTAGTGAATGAAGGGGTTTTAATCTCTAATAAAGCTATGGGTTGTGTTGGTTCTCAAACCCATCTTGCTAGTGGTTCGAATGGAAACCAACTGGTGCCGCATGATGATGTGATTAATTCATCACGTGATGTGGACAATGGTGCTGTCCAAGTCCAGAAGTCTCCGAATGAAGAGGAGTTGGTTGTGGGCTGTGTTGTTGTTCAAGCCCAATCTAAAAGAAGAAGGCCACGTAAGTTTAGAAATATTGTTTCGGTGGGCATGAAGCCGTTTCTCAACAGGAGAATGAAAAATCCATTAAAAAAAGGAAATTAAATAATTAAGAAAAAGAATAGCGTGGTGGTTGCTTCTGAGGAGGAAAGTTCAGATCTGCAGAGTAAAAATCCCAGTGATTCTGGCGTGGAAATTGGGAATCATCGCTTTTGGATAAAGCAGGGGGGTTTTGATGCGATGAAGCTTCTGTCATTAGCAGAGGAAGTAGGTCTCTCTATTCAGACATCCTGTGAAGTTGCACTGAAACAATTTCAAGTTTTGGAAGATAAAGATAAAGAGGCATGGGGTTCTAATGAAGGTTGTCAATGAATTTAGGTTCTTTTAATATTAGAGGTTTAGGTGGCAGTGTGAAGAAGAGGAAAATAAGGGAGCTAATCAGATTGGAGAATCTGGACTTTTTGGGTATTCAAGAATCAAAGTTGGAGGAGGTTAGCAAAAGGCTGTGTGATTCGTTGTGGGGCAGTTCTGATTATGATTGGGTGTTTTTGGCTTCTCAGGGAAGCTCTGGTGGTCTTATAAGTATCTGGAATTCAGCAAAACTCAGATTGAATTTTGATTTTTCAGGTACGGGTTTCATTGGTGTTTCTTTGCTGGATCAGAATAATTACTCTATGGTGGTGGTTAATGTATATGCTCCATGTAATTCTGAACAAAAGAGGAGGGTATGGAATGAATTGTTAGCTGCTAAAAGGAGGATTGGTGGGAATAGGTGGTGTCTATTAGGTGATTTCAATGCAGTCAGAGTTCCAAATGAAAAATTAGGGGTGGGGGGTGAATGGGGTAACTTTACAGAAATGTTTGAGTATAATCATTTTATTGAAGAGATGAAGCTTCAGGACTTGCCGGCTTTGGGGAGAAGATTCACTTGGATGTGTTCAAATAAAAAATCTATGAGTAGATTGGATATATTTTAGTTATCTGATGGTTGGTTTTCTGATGAGGCAATTTGGTCGCAATGGGTGCTTCCTAGAGATTTCTCATATCATTGTCCGGTGATTTTGCAATCTGGGTTTACAATTGATTGGGGTCCGAAGCCATTTAGATTCAACAATTTTTGGCTTTCGGATTCTGATTTCTTATCGCTAGTGGAACAATGCTGGAATGATTGTAATGTACAGGGCTGGTGTGCTTTTAGAGTTCATCAAAAATTGAAATCGGTAAAGGAAAAAATTAAAGGGCGGAGTAAAGATAAGTTTGGGTTTTTGGATGAAAAAATAAAACTTGTCAAGCAGGACATTGGGTTATTAGAACTGAAGGCTGAAGAGGTGGGTCTTAACGCATTAGAAGAAGAAAGGATCAGAAATCTAAATGCTTCTTTATGGCAGTTGGCTTCAAACAGAGACAGTTTACTCTTGCAAAGGTCTAGAATTCAATGGCTAAAGGAGGGTGATGCAAACAGCAGGTTCTTTCACCAAGTTATCAGAAATAAAAAGCGTCGTGATGAATTGAAGGCAATCCTTGTTGGGGATTTTTGGGTTGAGGGTGTGACTTGCATCCGCGAAGAGGTAACCAAATTCTTTTATGCCCATTATCAAGAATCTTTATTGGATAGGCCTGTACTGGATGGTGTGTTTTTTAAAAAAAATTAATGAAACATCTATTGCTAGTTCGCTTTCTCCTTTCTCAATGTCTGAATTGGAAGAGGTTGTTTCTGGTTGTGATGGAAATAAAAGCTCGGGACCGGATGGGTTTAATTTTAACTTCTTTAAGAAAGGATGGCATTTTTTTTTGAAAAACGATATTCTAGATATGGTTTTGGAATTTCAGGCCAACAGTAAATTACCCCGTGCTCTGATGTCTTACTTTGTTGCCTTAATTCCTAAGGTGGATAGTCCTCAATCTATCCCTCATTATAGGCCGATATCTCTTCTTGGTGGGTTATATAAAATCATTGCAAAATTGTTGGCAAATAGAATGAAAGTGCTGTTGCAGGACATTATTTCAGTTTCACAGTCAGCTTTCGTACCAGGGAGGTATATTTTGGACAGTGTTTTAATCCTAAATGAGTTAGTAGATGATGCAAAAAGAAGAAAGAAGTCTTACTTTGTGTTTAAAGTGGATTTTGAAAAGGCTTACGACTCTATCAATTGGAATTTCCTTGTATATATGATGCGGAGAGTTGGTTTAGGGGAGAGGTGGATTGGCTGGCTAAAAGCTTGTGTTTGTGCTGGAAATTTATCTGTTCTCATAAATGGAAGCCCTTCTGAAGAAATTCAAATTAAAAGGGGTTTAAAACAAGGTGACCCGCTTGCTCCTTTTCTTTTTTTACCGGTTACTGAAGGTTTATCAAGGTTGATGAGGGAGGCTGTTGCTAAACAGCTTTTCACTGGTTACAAGGTTGGTTATGGAGATTTGGAGGTTTCTATTTTACAATACGCTGATGATACAATTCTGGTGGGTGAGGCGCCAAAAAAGAATGTCATTACTTTGAAAGCTATTCTTAGAGGTTTTGAGTTAGCCTCAGGTCTGAAAATAAATTTTAGCAAAAGCTGTATCTTTGGTGTTAATGTGCCAAATGGGTTTATGCACCATGCTTCCTCGGTTTTACATTGCAAGGCTGGTCAGTTTCCGTTTTATTACCTGGGTCTCCCAGTCGCTGCTAACTCCAGAAAGGAAGAATGCTGGAAAAAGGTGATTGTGTCCTTCCAAAAGAAACTGTCATCCTGGCGTGGGAAGTCTCTTTCTCTTGGTGCTCGTGTTACACTGATAAATTCGGTACTTTCTTCCCTCCCTATTTACTATTTGTCGTTTTTTGCCCTTCCTAAAAAAGTTAACAGTATTTTGGTGAGCTTACAAAGAAACTTTTTTGTGGGGTGGGGGAGCGGAGAGGAAAAAAATTGCTTGGGTCAGATGGAGCTTAATTTGTCGTAGCAAGGAGGAAGGAGGTCTGGGGATTAAAAATTTACTGTTATTTAATCAAGCACTTATGGGTAAATGGAGGTGGAGGATGTTGAAGGGGGAGGGTGGGTTATGGGAAAAAATTCTTAGAGCAAAATATGGAGAGTTTGATGCAGTATCTTTAGAAGGTAGAGATTTGAATACAGGCTCCTTCTGGTGGAGAGATATTTGTAATTTGAAAATAAACAGACATGATACAGGGGAATGGTTTGCTGGTTGTATCTCTAGAACTATTCATTCTGGAAATTCTGTTAAGTTTTGGGAGGATGCTTGGTACGGGCCTCAACCTTTAAAGGATCTTTTTCCGAGACTATTTTTGTTATCTGATGCTAAAGGTATGACTGTACGTGATGTTTATTCAAAGGATGGGCAGACTGTGAACTGGCAGCTGCAGTGAAGAAGGCAATTTTTTGCTTGGGAGGAGGATCAGTTTTAAGACCTTATTAATTTTCTACTACAGATACAATTGGATTATGAGGAACCTGATTTTGTCTTGGGGAAGGGGTAATGCTGGTGTGTGCTCTGTTAAATCTGCTTATGATGTTTTGAGATCAAAGTGGAGTGAAGATGACGAAGTCTTTGAACAGATATGCTATATGTGCTGAAAAAATTATGGAAATCGAAATCTCTGCTGGAAACCAACAAGCGGCTCAATATAGTCTAGAGGGGGGTGAATAGAATATTGAAGCCTTATTACAGATTTTTCGATCACCTACGAGAATGGTTTTATGAAAATAAGTTTTCTTAAAAATTCAAGTCAGATTACTCGAGTAACTCAAGTCTTCACTCGAGTAATACGCAAGCAAAAATAATTTCACTCGAGTATTGAGCAAATCACTCGAGTATTACGAAAGCTATTTTTAAATCACTCGAGTAACAGAAAACCTACTCGAGTATTGTTCATAAACTGAAAGCAGATTACTCGAGTGACAAGAACTTTACTCGAGTAAACTGGGTAAAATTCAATTAAAACTCAGTTTTCAATGGAGTTCTTCAAGAATTACAATGCTATGATGATTCAACAAATTATGAATGATTAATATGAACAATTTCAAGTAATATTAACATGCAATTTTAGATCAATTGAGTAGAATTGAAAAACCCCCAATTCTAACCTAAAAATGCAAATGTTAATGAATTAATGCAATACAAGGAAAGAAAATAAAAGAGACACAAGGATTTATCCTGGTTCACTTTCACCCACTTGAAAGCTACTCCAGTCCCCTCTTAAACCAAGAGAGATTCTTCACTAGAAATCTTCAAATGTAGATTTTACAATGTTTTAAGATGCAACTAGATTCTTAGTTCTCCTATCTTAAAACCCAACTTCAAAGTGTGTACCAAACACTTTGATCTAATCTACCCCTTTTGAGTATTCTAGATTTCCTTGCTAATTGATTGAAGATGCTTCCAACCAATCCTCTTTTCTTGCTTTGATTTGATCCTCAAAGTCTTCCTTGTGAGATTCTTCACTTGTGTTGAAACTTCAATAATGCAATCACAAATTGCAAATCTTCAACAACCACTAAGAACAAAAATATGATCTCAAGAATATTTGAACAATGAAAGAAATAGAGTGAAGAATGAAAAGTTTCTTGTTGAATCTTGATAGCTTTTGAAAGATGTAAAATAGCTCTTGAATTGCTTTTGAAAGTGTATAGAAAATTGTAAGAATGAATGTGTATATATGTGAAAGAGAAAATTAAGTCCTTTTATAATTTTCCAAAAACTGATTGAATTACTCGAGTAAACCATATAACTTCACTCGATTAAAACATGTCAGATTAAGTTACTCGAGTGAGGTGTAAACCATTACTCGATTAACCTGTCATGACATAAATTACTCGAGTGATCCAATACTCATTACTCGAGTAAACTGATCAGAGTTTGAATAAAAACAAGGTTTTTCTAAAAAGATTTTCACAAAACTTTTAATAGAGCTATTTAATCAAGATTTAAAGTATCTTCACTCTTAATCAAACATTATTTAAATATTCTTAAAATCACCTAAGCTACCCACACCAATGAGATGCATTGCATAAAATAAAGATTACATTGAAATAGAATTAATAAAAATCCTAATTCTAATCTTCATGTGGTGTAGCTTGCTTGTTGCCAATGTTGTTGCTTGGAGATAGATTGTTAGCATCAAAACATGAGAATCCTACAATCTCCATCAAAAATTCAACTTTTTGTCTGGCAGTTATTTGATAAGTGCTCATATAGCACTTTATTTGATTGGTTTAGACCCCTAATTACTTGAATTATTACTTGATTTTAATACGTTTCTATCTAATTTTGATTCCTTTAAGCAAATGTTTAAATAGAAATTAAAAAAAAATAATAAATATATATATATATATAAATTTTAAATTAATAGTTAATTTCTTGTTTATAATGTAGGTACAATAAAGAAATAGAAGAATGGACAAATGGACAAATGGAAAGAAGAAAAATCAATTAAAAGTGAAGAAAAGTGAAAAAGCCGTGTATTGTTATTACAATAATAGTTGCATGTGTCAACTAATTCTTCATCTATAACTGCAACGTCCCTTTGAATATGTGCATGCAAGGTGCCACCATTCCTTGATTCATGCTTTGCATAACTGATCCCCTTGAATTTAGGTATGCCACAACTGCTATTCCTTGGCTATAAAAGGAGATCCCATCCTTCCTCCGGAAGGGGGAGTAAAATTAGAGGCAGAGCATTACATCATATCCTAGAGGATTCTATGCTCTTAGAAAATACACTTCCCATCATATTTTCTTCTCAAATTCTAAGCATCATTCTTAAATTGAGAATTATTTCTTTAGAGTTTTTGTGAGTTGTTCTTGAGTGAGATTCTTGGGAGTGAAAACTTTCAAGATTGGTGGCTTTTAGGCTCACGATTGTATCTTAAACTTGGAGGTCTTCACACTTGTAATTTCTCTTTAAACTCTTTTGTATTAATCTTTCTTTGAACAATGTTTATAATTTGTACTAAGATTATGGCCGAGTAAACCCTCTTATTCTAAGGATGCGGTAATTAACCGAATAAAATGTAAATAATGATATTTTGAATTTTTATAATCTTGTTATGGCTAAATATTAAATGAATGATTAATAAAGGATGTGATGGTTATGCCTCCTTCGACCATAAAAGCTAAAATCAACTCTTTGAAGGATGGCTATGCCTCCCTCTTCTTTTATTATTTAGTGAATGGCTATGCCTTCCTATTCATTTATATTTAAGCTTTATTCATTTATGATTCAATTATATTGTGCTTAATGCATATAATTATTGATAACAATGTTATAAGAATAATTAAGTTAAAGGAAAAACTGAAAAGAGAACTTTGACCTCCGACCTATATAATTGAACTCAAGGATTAAAAACATGAGAATAGTACTAATCCTTGAAGAGGACTCAATGGACAATCATGGACTTAATGGGTTTAATATGTAATAACTATCACAGACGTAGAAGTTATGCATATTAAATACGGTATCTGACTTTGAAAGAAGCTAATATCTAACTTTGGATTGTTTTCTTTCTAAATGAATATGACATAACAAGAGGAACAAATCAATAATCATTTATTTACATTTATTTGGCCAAAACCAAATCCTTAGAACTTCCATCCATAAATCATCAACTCAATTTACAATTGCTTTTGAATTCAACTTTCCTATATACAATTGGATTTCTTGACCGGTTTGGATAATCACATCTATAATTTGTTGGTACTCAATTAAAAAATCCCTGTGGATTCGATACTTTTTATACTATAACTTGACCATTCTAGTGCACTTGCTAGAGGCCATCAAGTTTTTGGCGTCGTTGCCGGGGATTTTGCTTAATTGATATTAACTATTATTATAGACGATTAGATCAAACCACAATTTTCTTTTCTTTTTGTCTTTTGTAGGCCTTCACCTTGTATGCCCCGTGATCGACTTGAACCACTTGTTCAAGGAGATCCCGAAATCGAAAGAACTCTTCTAAGGAGGAGAAGGAGACTAAGACAACAACAATTTCAAAATCAAATACAAGAAACTATAATCAAAGAGATGGCCGAAGAAGATAAGCCATTGAAAGATTATGGTGCTCCTACCCTTGAAGGTCTTCATTCAAGCATAGCAAGACCAAATGTGGAAGCAAATAATTTTGAACTTAAAATGAGTCTAGTGAACACGATCCAACAAAACCAGTTTGGAGGATCACCACTAGAAAATCCAAAGCTCCACATTGATAACTTTCTCAAATATTGTGATACTGTGAAGATGAATGGAGTCTCAGTCGATGCCGTTCGCCTAAGATTGTTTGACTTCTCTTTAAGAGATGCTGCTGCTCGTTGGCTAAGATCATTCCCTCACAACTATTTCGATAAATGGGACAAATTAGCTGAACACTTCCTCAACCATTTCTTTCCCCCTGTTAAAACTGCTGAATATAGGGGACGGTTAATGAGTTTTATCCAAAGAGGAGGTGAGTCCATTTTTGAAGCTTGGGAACGTTTCAAAGAACCAATGATAAAATGACCGCACCATGGCATTCCCAAGCCTCTTTTGATTCAAACTTTCTACAATGGTTTGAGTCCCGATGCTCAAATGAGTCTAGACTCAATAGCAAATGGCTCATTCATGGAAAAGAACGCCGAAGAAGCTATCACTCTGCTTGATAGAATCTCCCTCAACCGAAGGAGACACTCATCAACAAGAGGCCCTGTCAACAAACCATCATCATCATCATCTACTGGCATGATCGAAGTAAGTGCTCTAAACCATCTAGCTTCTAAAGTTGATGCACTCGGAGTACTTGCAAGCAAAGTAGATTTCTCACCAAGAAGATCGAACAAATGAACACCAATTCTGTCAACGCTGTTAGTGCTACAAATTGTGAAATTTGTGGTACTAATGGCCATGCTGCCAAAGATTGTTTATTAGTCCAACCCACACAAGACCAACCCATGGGAATTGTAGACTACATAAACAATTACAACCAAAGAATGAACAACTCCAACCTTTCCTATAGAAATAACAATGTCCTCAATCCTTCCTCATTTCCCAAACAACCACCTGGTTTCCCACAAAGAAACTATAACAACCCACCACCACCTCAGAAGTCTAACTTGGAAAACCTTCTTGAATCTTTCATCCTAACCCACGTTAAGCAAAATGAGTCTGTAAACGATTCTATTAGACAATTATCTTCCAAAGTTGATAATCTAGCGACCCACAACAAAATGCTAGAAACACAAATAGCTCAACAAGCGGCCTCATCATCAAGAGCCTTTGGAATGTTACCTGGTAAGCCCGAGAGCCCAAATGAACATATCAAGGCTATCACTTTGAGAAGTGGTAAAGCATATGAAGAACCAAAGGTGGAAGATGCCCAACCCAAACAACAAAAGGAAGAAGAAGAAATGGAGGACAATCAAAGCAAAGAACAAAAGAATGAAGCTGTCAATCCTCCACTTTTACTAACCTCCAATCCCATTTCCACAAAGGTTGGCCAAAGCTAAACTAGACAAACAGTTTGGGAAATTTTTGGAAATTTTAAAGAAACTTTCAATCACTATACCTTTCACCGAAGCACTCTTGCAAATGCCCTCATATGCTAAATTTTTAAAAGATATCATTTCAAATAAAAGAAAGCTAGAGGAATGTGAAACAGTTGCTTTAACTGAGGAATGTAGTGCCATTTTGCAAAACAAGCTACCTCCCAAATTGAAAGATCCTGGGAGTTTCAATATCCCTTGTCTAATTGGTAACATGGCCTTTGAGAGAGCTTTGTGTGATCTGGGAGCAAGCGTGAGCTTAATGCCTCTTTCTATCTGCAAGAAGCTTGATATTGGAGAATTAAAACCTACAAGAATTTCCTTTCAACTAGCTGATCGATCTGTGAAGTATGCTGTGGGAATCTTGGAGGATGTTCCAATTAAGGTTGGAAACTTTTTCATTCCTGTTGACTTTGTTGTATTGGAGATGGAAGAAGATGCATCAATCCCCATTCTTCTTGGGAGACCTTTCCTAGCCACTGCTGGTGCTATAATCGATGTAAAGAGTGGGAAGCTTTCTTTAACCATTGGTGAAGAAAAAGTGGAATTTGATATCTCCAACATGATGAAACAACCTACTCTTGAAGATTCCTGTTTTAGAATTGATCTGTTGCACCAAGTGATAACCAATAAAGAATTCAAATATCGTTCCCAAGATCCATTGGAACGGTGTTTGATTGGAGAGTGTGATGAAGACAATGATGGTGAAGCAAGCTCTTATGCAAAACTCCTTGAAGCAAGTCCATCATTCAAAAAGACTCATGTTGAGAAGCTAGATACCGAAGCTAGCAACAAATGGAAAGAGAGCCAAGCACCAAAGGTAGAACTAAAACCTCTTCCTTCACTACTCAGGTATGAATTTCTTGGTCCCGACTCAACATATCCTGTAATTGTGAATGCTAATCTAAGCAAATTTGAAACTGAAAAATTACTTAAAGAGCTTAGATTGCATAGATCAGTTATAGGATATACCATTGATGATATCAAAGGAATAAGCCCATCACTTTGTATGCATAGGATTTTGATGGAGGAAGGCCATAAGCCTTCCATAGAACATCAACGAAGGTTAAACCCTAACATGAAAGAAGTAGTAAAAAAGGAAATAATCAAACTACTAGATGCTGGGGTAATTTATCCAATTTCTGATAGTGAGTGGGTAAGTCCTATACAAGTTGTACCCAAAAAGGGAGGCATGACTGTGGTTAAAAATGACAACAATGAATTAATCCCAACAAGAACAGTCACTGGGTGGCGAATGTGTATAGATTATAGAAAATTAAACAAAGCCACAAAGAAAGATCACTTCCCTCTCCATTTTATTGATCAAATGCTCGAGAGATTAGCTAAGCATTCACACTTCTGCTACTTGGATGGATATTCTGGTTTTCACCAAATACCCATTCATCCACAAGACCAAGAAAAAACTACTTTTACCTGTCCTTGTGGCACTTTTGCCTATAGGAGAATGCCATTTGGTCTGTGTAATGCTCCAACTACTTTTCAAAGATGCATGACTGCCATATTTTCCGATTTAATCGAAAACATAATGGAAGTATTCATGGATGACTTCTCTATATATGGCACAAGTTTTGATAACTGTTTGGAAAATCTATCTAAAGTGCTTAAGAGATGTCATGACATGAACCTTGTGTTAAATTGGGAAAAATGCCATTTCATGGTAAAAGAGGGAATAGTCTTAGGACACTTGATTTCTGAGAAAGGCATTGAAGTAGATAAGGCCAAAATTGAAGTAATTGAGAAATTGCCCCACCTACCAATGTTAAGGAGGTGAGAAGTTTCTTAGGGCATGCTGGGTTTTATAGAAGATTCATAAAAGATTTCTCTAAAATTACTAAACCTTTGACTAACCTTTTGATTAAAGATACTACATTTGATTTTAATCAAGAGTGTCTAGATGCCTTTTTCAGGTTAAAGAAAGCTTTGATTTCAGCTCCTATAATCCAAGCACCTGATTGGAGTCTCCCATTCGAGTTGATGTGTGATGCTAGCGACTATGCCGTAGGTGCTGTCCTAGGACAAAGGAAAGACAAGAAGTTACATGCAATCTACTATGCTAGCAAAACACTTGATGAAGCCTAACAAAATTATGCAACCACGGAGAAGGAGTTGTTGGCAATTGTCTTTGCATTCGAAAAGTTTCGATCATACTTGGTGGGACCAAAGGTAATTGTATACACCGATCATGCTGCCATCAAGTATCTTCTCCAAAAGAAAGATGCAAAATCGCGTCTCATCCGATGGATCCTTCTTCTTCAAGAGTTTGATCTTAAAATAAAGGACAAGAAGGGAGTAGAGAACGTGGTCACTGACCACCTATCTAGGCTTCCTCACATTGAAGACAAGGACCAAATTCCAATTGATGACTCCTTTCCCGATGAACAATTATTGGCTATCTCACAACAAAATCCCCCATGGTATGCTGATATTGTGAATTTTCTTGCTTGTGGGATATTGCCACCTGATTTCTCTTATCAACAAAGGAAGAAGTTCCTTTATGATGCAAAACATTATGCATGGGAAGAACCTCTTCTTTTCAAGAAGTGTGCCGATGGTGTGTTCCGACGATGCGTTCCTGAAGAAGAAATCCAAAGCATCTTATTCCATTTCCATACTTCAGCATATGGTGGCCATGCTAGCTCTTCCAAAACAGCTGCAAAAATCTTGCAATCCGGCTTCTATTGGCCAACCATTTTCAAAGACTCTAGATCTTTTGTGTTGACTTGTGATTCATGTCAACGAACTGGTAGCATCTCAAGAAGACATGAAATGCCTCTCAACAATATTCTGGAGGTAGAAGTCTTCGATGTATGGGGGATTGATTTCATGGGTCCCTTCCCTTCCTCTTTCAACAACAAATACATCTTAGTGGCAGTCGATTATGTTTCCAAATGGGTTGAAGCGATTGCGTCCCCAACAAATGACTCCAAGGTTGTAATCAAATTGTTCAAGAGAGTAATTTTTCCTAGATTTGGAGTACCACGAACTGTCATTAGTGATGGAGGATCTCATTTCACTGAAAAGCAATTTGAGAATCTTCTAACAAAATATGGGGTAACCCATAAAGTGGCCACTCCCTATCACCCACAAACAAGTGGGCAAGTGGAGGTTTCCAACCGGGAAATTAAAAGCATCTTGGAGAAAACTGTTGCCAAATCCCGCAAGGATTGGGCTTCAAAGCTAGATGATGCACTATGGGCGTATCGCACTGCCTACAAAACTCCGATTGGAATGTCACCCTTTCGTTTGATCTATGGGAAGCCCTGTCATCTTCCTGTGGAATTGGAACACAAAGCTTTATGGGCTATCAAGTTTCTAAACTTTGATATCCAAGAAGCTGGAAACAAAAGGAAGTTACAACTGCTTGAGTTGGAAGAAATCCGACTCGATGCTTATGAAAATGCAAGAATTTATAAAGAAAACACAAAAAAATGGCATGACAAAAGCATCGTATGTCGTCACTTTAAAGAAGGTGACCATGTGCTGCTCTTCAATTCTCGATTAAAGCTATTTCCTGGAAAACTAAGGTCAAGATGGAGCGGCCCATTCCAAGTCAAAAAGTTATACCCTTATGGAGCAGTTGAAATATGGAGCGAGAAAAGTGGAGTTTTCAAAGTAAATGGTCAACAGTTAAAACACTACCACATTGGTGAGCCAATCATGCAAGGAACAACACAACACCTTGCAAATCCCAAAACAACCTAAAAAGAGGTAATGTCAAGCTTACGACATTAGCTAAGCACTTCTTGGGAGGTAACCCATGTTTCCTTTATCTTATGAAATTTAATTTAATTTATTTGTGTTTCTTTTGTTTGAAATGTTGAGTCGGTTTAAGTGCCTTTCCGAGTTTTTTCGACCTTTTGTAGGAAGATGTATATAGTGTCGGTCGACAAAAAATATGTTTTGTGTGAAATTAGTTTAGGATTTTTATTTTTTTTATTTTTTTTAATTAGTTTGTGATAAGTGTTAAATTATTATGATATTATGATCTATCAAGAAAAGTGTCAACTGCACTTTAGATTTTTTTTTTTATAACAGGTACAAAACAAGCTTTGAGGATATACCATAAAAAATGAGCCAAATTTCATAAGGATATCATGATTCATGAAAGGGAAGTGTGAATTTTCATTTTGATATTTTCGTTTGGTTATTTTCATTTTGTTTCATTTTTAGTTTCTTAATTTTACTATATAAGCATTTGCTTGAGGACAAGCAAAAATTTAAGTTTGGGGGAGGGTACCAATCATTCAAAATAAAACAATAAAAGAATCAAGCCCTTACTTTGTTTTGACTGACCTTAGGCATTTCGAATTAAATTTTTCTTAATCAACTTTATCATTAGATATTGTAACTACTTGTATAAAAAGAATTAAGTTGAGAGTTTTTATGCATAACCAATTCAAAAATAACTTGAAATTTTTTTTTTTTAAAACCTTTTGGTAACTTGAACATAATCTTTTAGAATAAATGATCAATAAACCCTACCTTGTGAGATTTTGAGCTTTATTAAGTGGTCATCCTTATGCCACTAAAATATTTCTTTCATGTGAGATATTTACTCTCTAAAGGTTTTTGGTGATTCTAGAACTTGTCTAAGTTCTATTCAAAATTGTTAGTGAATTCGAAGCATGTGTAAAAATGATTAGGCAGTTGTTTCAAAACATGAAAATTGATACATGACCATAAATGAATTATTCCTTTGCAAGCCATTTTGAGCCTAAACACAAATCTTTTCTTTCGTAAACTCCTCTTAGCCAAAATTGTAAGATTTTATCTAAGTGGGCATTTGAAAGAAAGTATGAGAATTCAAAGGTATTACAAAGGTGATGGAAAAAAAAGAGGTTATCAATGATAAAAAAGACATGGCAAAGAACTTGCAAAAGAAACAAAATCAATAAAAAGTGTAAAATGTTTCTTGCCATTGTTAAGATTTTGAAATAAAATGTTGCTAAATATGTTGTTGGAAAAGGTGACAATCATCCAAAAGCTGCTCACTTTAGATACACTACCTATACACTAACAATGTTTCTACCCTGAACCTAAAAAGTCCTCTGATTTATGCATGCTTAGAATTAATACGGTGGAGAAAAAGAATTTTTACAAGCCTATGGTAATCCCATATCTTTTAGATAAGATGGAGTGCATACACCTGAACCATACACTTAAGAGACTTGTGAGATTATGTGTGCTCACTCAATTGATCAATTTGTTCTCTTTGGATTTGCTCTTCTTACCATTGTTTGAAAAAAAAAGTTGAAAAGTTTTTAATGAAAAGGTTGTGTATATACTTGAATTATTACTTGATTTTAATACGTTTCTATCTAATTTTGATTCCTTTAAGCAAATGTTTAAATAGAAATTAAAAATAATAAAAATAAATATATATATATATAAATTTTAAATTAATAGTTAATTTCTTGTTTATAATGTAGGTACAATAAAGAAATAGAAGAATGGACAAATGGAAAGAAGAAAAATCAATTAAAAGTGAAGAAAAGTGAAAAAGCCGTGTATTGTTATTAATTAATACTTGCATGTGCCAACTAATTCTTCATCTATAACTGCAACGTCCCTTTGAATATGTGCATGCAAGGTGCCACCATTCCTTGATTCTTGCTTTGCATAGCTGGTCCCCTTGAATTTAGGTATGCCACAACTGCTATTCCTTGGCTATAAAAGGAGATCCCATCCTTCCCCTGGAAGGGGGAGAAAAATTAGAGGCAGAGCATTACATCATATCCTAGAGGATTCTATGCTCTTAGAAAATACACTTCTCATCATATTTTCTTCTCAAATTCTAAGCATCATTCTTAGATTGAGAATTATTTCTTTAGAGTTTTTGTGAGTTGTTCTTGAGTGAGATTCTTGGGAGTGAAAACTTTCAAGATTGGTGGCTTTTAGGCTCACGATTGTATCTTAAACTTGGAGGTCTTCACACTTGTAATTTCTCTTTAAACTCTTTTGTATTAATCTTTCTTTGAACAATGTTTATAATTTGTACTAAGATTATGGCCGAGTAAACCCTCTTATTCTAAGGATGCGGTAATTAACCGAATAAAATGTAAATAATGTTACTTTGATTTTTTATAATCTTGTTATGGCTAAATATTAAATGAATGATTAATAAAGGATGTGATGGTTATGCCTCCTTGGACCATAAAAGCTAAAATCAACTCTTTGAAGGATGGTTATGCCTCCCTCTTCTTTTATTATTTAGTGAATGGCTATGCCTTCCTATTCATTTATATTTAAGCTTTATTCATTTATGATTCAATTATATTGTGCTTAATGCATATAATTATTGATAACAATGTTATAAGAACAATGAAGTTAAAGGAAAAACTGAAAAGAGAACTTTGACCTCCGACCTATATAATTGAACTCAAGGATTAAAAACATGAGAATAGTACTAATACTTGAAGAGGACTCAATGGACAATCATGGACTTAATGGGTTTAATATGTAATAACTATCACGAACGTAGAAGTTATGCATATTAAATACGGTATCTGACTTTGAAAGAAGCTAATATCTAACTTTGGATTGTTCTCTTTCTAAATGAATATGACATAACAAGAGGAACGAATCAATAATCATTTATTTACATTTATTTGGCCAAAACCAAATCCTTAGAACTTCCATCCATAAATCATCAACTCAATTTACAATTGCTTTTGAATTCAACTTTCCTATATACAATTGGATTTCTTGACCGGTTTGGATAATCACATCTATAATTTGTTGGTACTCAATTACAAAATCCCTGTGGATTCGATACTTTTTATACTATAACTTGACCATTCTAGTGCACTTGCTAGAGGCCATCATTATTACATGATAGATTGCCTTCCAAATCTAATATGTGGAAGCGAGGAGTTGTTCAAGATTCTTTCTGTCCGTTTTGCGGGGAAGTGGAGGACACATTACATATTTTCTTTTACTGTAAATCCGAGTTTACTCTTCTCTCCTCGGATTTACATGATTTCGAAAATCATAATCCGAGTTCACTCTTCTCTCCTCGGATTTACATGATTTCGAAAATCATAATCCGAGTTCACTCTTCTCTCCTCGGATTTACATGATTTCGGAAATCATAAGCCGAGTTTACTCTTCTCTCCTCGGATTTTCAAGGTAATTTCGGAAGACTCGCACAGTGTTTCACACTCGAGCCGATCTCTTAATCCGAGTATGACGACTATTCTGCTAGTTTCTCTTGCTCGACATCACACTAAGGAAAACGGAGGTCGGACCTCAAAGCTCGACAAAGCCCATTCGAAAAGGACGGACTGCATACTCCTAATCCGACATCCTTCAGTCCGACAAACTTCAACCCGACATCCCTCACCTCACTAAATCAGGGAAGAGATTATAGTTCTCATATTATTCTCCTATCTCTTCGCTTTTCTATGTGTTTACTCTACATGCTTTTTGATATTTATTTACCTGGTGCATGTGCAGTTAATCCTTGCTTCGTTATAGTTTCTCTACTTATTGCTTATTATTTGGTATTCTCCGTGTTGTTACATAACTTACTATTAACCAAACCTTCTTGCTGTTAAATGTCCTTAAATCTCTGCCTCTTCTGTTCTGATAGTATGATAATATTTGATTTCCTTTGCCTCTCATGTTGTCGTTTTTCACGAATTAAATGCTTTCATCTGGTTTGTTGACACGTTTATAAATGTCTTCTGTTATGGAGTGTGATATACCCGAAATCATGCATCTTTCCGTGGACAATACTATCTTGTTGAACAATATCTTAATTGTCAATATTTGCCGCTTTCATATCTGTTGCGTATGACTTGCTCAAATCATCATGCTCTTATGTCGGTGTTTTATTCTCGCCTACCAACAAGTCTCATTGTTGTTATTTAATTATCATAAATTATCATGAATCGTCAAATTTAACGACGATCACTGATTACTATTATTTTACATGTAATGTAAGGTTCAGGGAAAATGATGGTTGAAAAAAGGAAGGCCGAGGTGCTACGGTTGTCTCTATTTTTAAACGAGGCCATCTTACGATCTCTATTCTCATCTCGGCTTGGATCTTTTTTGGACGAACTGCTACGTTTTCCTCTATTTATCTTATTGGCTCCACTTTTCATCTCGGCTTGGATCTCCTTTGGTTTTCACAGGACCACCACGGCTTCTCGAAGGTGAACAATTCCAAAGGCATATATTATTTCTTAGTTCATGCTTATTTCTGAGCTCGGAGATTCTATATTTTAAATTGCGCGGTTTATCGAAAAGGGAGGCCGAGCTATTATTATTCTCTTTATTTCACGTTTATATCTCATCTGCCGAGCTGCTATTATTTTCTCGGATTCATGTTTCTATCTGATCGGCCGATATACTATTATTCATGCTCCTACCGAGCTGTTATCATCTCGACCCTACCTTTGTGGTAGAACGGTCAATTCATGCTCCTACCGAGCTGTTATCATCTCGACCCTACCTTTGTGGTAGAACGGTCAATTCATGTTTCTACCGAGCTGTTAGCATCTCGACCCTACCCTGGTGGTAGAACGGTCAATTCATACATTCACGCATACGGTTATCATCTCGACCCTACCTTTGTGGTAGAACGGTCCCCCTGTCACCGCACTTACATGCATTCACGCATACAAGTCGGTACTAGTGCTACAGACAGTGCGTACGTACAAATCCTCTCATTTAGCATTAGCCACCTAAATGTTGCACGGCGCTTATATACAGTGAACATCTTCCGAGATCGGCTTATAAGCTCAGTGTACAAGGGACACCCGGTAAAGTACAGCTTGCTGTGAAATGTTCTCACATAACTTCACTCAGCAACCTCTTTTACACTGGGGCCGAGGATGGCATCCGAGTTCCCTACCGCATTCACTTATATACAGTACCTTTTTTTAGAGGAAAACTTATAAGTTACTGCACTGGTCAGGGGGAGTCGTCCGAAGTCAAAGGTTTAGACAACCAAATCCTATGTGCAACAACCTGCGTTGGAAAGTCACTATCCTCGGCGAACGGTGCAGGATCCGAGCTCTCCTTACCGCATGCAGAGCACAACCCTCATCGGGTCTAAAACAACGATCAAAAATCTCTTTCTCCTTCTCGGCAAGGGGGGGCAGGCAGGTTGTCAGCCGATCTATCAACCTCGACATTGTAATCCACCAGCACGCCGTCTTCAACCCTGAACACCTTGAGGCGAAGGTCGGGGTTGAGGATATTAATCTGACTCACAGCATTCCCGAAGGTGTCAAAGATGTCGTTTGCCGTCTTCTCTAGGTCAGAGAGGCATTCTCGGCCAATATTTTATGGACTGCACTTTCTTCACCTCTGCATTCCTCTCCGCCTTCTGCTTTGATAGAGGTCCCCCGTGAGCCTTGACAAGCTCGTCGGTTCGCCTACAGCTTGGCGTTTCCTAGGCTCTTTTGCACAGATACCACGACCTTGCTCGGCGATTCCTTGCTTTGCATTCTTGCCCCTGGCGCTGTTGTTCTCGAATCAAAGGTTTTGAAAAGTAAGGGGGAGAGGCACTCCCGACAACTCGTGAGATTTTGTCCGACTTCTCGAATTCCGAGGAACTCAGCAGTTGCGAGTAATTAACAGTATGGATGAAGAAATTAACGCTACTTCTCTCCCATTGCCAAGGAATCTGTTCATATGGCTACACTCATAATTTCATCACCCTCATCTCGGAGCATCCCCAAATCCATTCTGGATCCCCCCCGGGACCTCGGTTAGAGATGTACCTCGCCGAGCTTGCACTCGGTTCGAGATGTACCTCACCGAGCTTATACTCGGTTCGAGATGTTCCTCATCGAGCTAGTACTCGGTTCGAGATGAGCCTCACCGAGCTGGTAGCGGATCCCCCCCGGAACCTTGGTTCGAGATGAGCCTCACCGAGCTTGCACTCGGTTCGAGATGTTCCTCACCGAGCTTGCACTCGGTTCGAGGTGTTCCTCACCGAGCTTGCACTCGGTTCGAGATGTACCTCACCGAGCTTATCCTCGGTTCGAGATGTACCTCACCGAGCTTATCCTCGGTTCGAGATGTTCCTCACCGAGCTTGCACTCGGTTCGAGATGTACCTCGCCGAGCTTGCACTCAGTTCGAGATGTACCTCACCGAGCTTATACTCGGTTCGAGATGTTCCTCACCGAGCTAGTACTCGGTTCGAGATGAGCCTCACCGAGCTGGTGGCGGATCCCCCCCGGAACCTTGGTTCGAGATGAGCCTCACCAAGCTTGTACTTGGTTCGAGATGTACCTCATCGAGCTTGTACTCGGTTCGAGATGAGCCTCACCGAGCTTGTACTCGGTTCGAGATGACCCTCACCGCGGGAACTCGGTTCGAGATCGAGATACTCTTTCAGTTTCATCATCCGAGCACAAAAGAGTACTATCAACCATCCGCAACACTCCTCCGAGCGGAAGGCCACGCCAGCAAGCATGTTTCTACCTCATCACCAACTCAGCACTGATCTGACGGACGCAGAAAGGACCTCAACTCGACACAGAGTCTCTACGACTCTTCCCGAGTTGGGGGGCTTATGTGGCGGATCGACTTCTCCTAACCCGCCTTGCTATCCTTTGCTAGCCTTGAACACATGATTGTGGACTAGTACTCAAACCCTTCCTAGAAGGTGGGGGGTACTTAGTGCTATGATGCTTAATGTTATGCCTTCTTTCTCCTAGCTCGGCTCGAGACTCACAAAGTCTCGCCGAGCTGGGGGGCTTATGTGGTGGACTCGGCTGCTTACGTGGTGGACTTGGGAAAAGTACCTGAACCAAGACCTCGGAGCAAGGCTCAAATAGCCTTGACCGAGCTGGGGGGCTTATGTGGTGGACTCATTCTAGCCGAGCTCCACGTGACCCTCACTCAGGACCTGAGGACCCTTCAGCAGGCTCCCTGTGTGCTTGGCCGAGCTCAATGCTCAACGGCCGAGCTGACATCAGGCACGGGCCGGCCTCATCCTCCTACTAAGGTCCGACCTCCCTGTGCTCTGGGCCGAGCTCAAGGCTCAACGGCCGAACTGGCATCAGGCACGGGCCGACCTCATGCTCCACCCAAGGTCCGACACCACCCAAGGTCCGACACCAAGGACATGATGACGTCTTCCCTCCTTATCCACAAGGACAGCTCATCCACTCATAGCTCATTACAGGCTGGCCCTACTTGGGCCTCAAGCAAGCCCATTAGGGCAACCAGCTCTCCTATATATATCCCCCTCTCCCTAGGGGCTAAGGTAACGTCTCTCTAAACCTAAGAACTACGTGTGGCTTGATTCCCCTCTCATGGGATACGTAGGACCGGGGTCACCCTCGTCAGCTGCAACAACCCCCAAACACCTCATGTGGTGCTTCCGGCCTAGGGACATCACAGCATGCATGCAGAGTTGCTCCGGAAGGATATTCATGTTTGGCTACAAAGACGCTGGGTGCCATCTACTTCAATTGTTCAATAGTGCAGTAACTTCTGTAACTTCTTTCATGGCAAAAATAAAAAGGGAGTTGGCTTGATGATCTGGTGTGCTGTGTTATGGGCTATTTGGCTAAAAAGAAATAAGAAGATTTTCAAGGAAGATGAAGTTAATAAAATGGAGCCGGCGGAATGGGTTAAATCTAACACTTGGCAATGGGTTAATGCTATTTTGGGATATGGGGTACGGTACAGCGATTGGCATTTCAACCCAATTTGTTCCTGTTGTAATGGCTCTCTAGTTTCTTCTTCTGTATTTATGTTAAGCCTTGTTCGGTTTCAAGCACTTCATGTGCTTCTCCATAATAGGCAGAAATGGGATGTTGTTCTTAAGTGATATGTTGATTGATAGGTTCTGCTATGCTCTTTTTCCCATGATTGATTTTCCCCTTTGGGGTTTTTTCTCTCATGGTTTTTAAGGAGTAGGGAATCTGTCAAGAAGTTCATTAGAAGTTGGGTGTTTTGTATTGTTTGGTAGGTGGATAGAGGGGAATGGTAATTGTATGTCTCATAAACTCTGAATGTCCTTCATTTAACAATGAAGAATAACTATGTTCGGGGTGTTTGGGTGCAACTTTTAGCAAATTATTGTGTACCTGGCGGCAAACCCTTCTTAGAAGGTGGGGTTGTTTTTGTGTACTGTGATGCTTGGTTGTTCTGTGTTTTTTATATAATGAAATTTTTCTTTGCTGTTAAAAAAAAACAATAAGTTCTATGGCAATATGTATTAAGTCACAAGTGTGTAGGCCAAAATAGGATTTCTCTTCAACCAAAAATTAAGAACGTGAAAAGCTTGGAGAAGATGAAGAACGAAGAAGAGAGAGACGTGTAGAGAGAAGAAGAAGTGTTGTGATTTCCTGATTTGACAAATATATTAAAACCTTATTTGAGAAATCCAAATATGAAAAAACATAAATCCAAGATTTGGTTTTCAAATAATAAAGGAATATATTCAAAAACCGAATCAGATATTTAATTTCAAAAATGCATCAGAATCAATTAAGTAAAAACAAATCTGGAAAAGGTTCTGATTGATTCTAACACGGATTTCAAAAAGGTTAAAAATTAATCGATTACTTTAGCTAGAGTAATCGATTACAGGCTTTCAGCCATTTGAAAAGGTAATCGATTACCAAACCCTAAGTAATCGATTATTACAGGCTCTCAGGTAAAAACACTGATGAAGAATTTTGAAGGTAATCGATTATTAAGCCCCAAATAGTCGATTACGAGGTTTCAGGAAAATTGACAAAAATCACAGACTAAAGGTAATCGATTATCTGATCATTAGTAATCGATTATCAACTCTCGTGTCGGAGATCTTATGAATTAATCTATTAACAAAGATCAGGTAATCCATTACAAAATCTCAGGTTACACATCTGAAACTTAGTCATCGATTATCCACAAGAGGTAATCGATGATTACTCTTGCTTAAATTGACAAAACTTGATTTTCATAAAACTGTAACTAGAGGTTTTCACAAATATATTTTCTCAAAAACATTGAAAAACACTTTTTCAAAACAGACTAGAAAATATACTTTCTTCTCTTGAAAAACTATATTTGGCCTTTACACTTGATATAGATAATCATATTACCTTACATGATTTCCTAGGGGAAAGAGGGAAAGGTTAGCTTGACTCTTCATTTGCTTGAGACTTGAAAGCAATTCTTGAGTAAGCTTGTTTGACTTGATTAACTCTGATTGTGATCATCATAACCTTTCTGAATCTTCCAAGAGTACCAAACTTCTTCCAAATTGGTGTGAGCAACGTACAAAGTTTTAAGGGTTTTGATTTTCTAATTCCTAATTGGGTTTTTGACCTGCTTTAATTTTTTTTTATTTTTTTTTTGAAAAAAATGCTCTTCTCTTATAAAAAACTCCTTCTCTTTTTTTCTTCTTCTTCTTCTTTTTATTTTTCAAAAATTCTCTTCATCTTCTTCTTCTTTTTCACTAATTTTTCCTTCTTCTTCTCCTTCTTCACTAATACTCACTTACCCTTACACTCACCCACACTCACCCACACTTATCCCACTTATGTATCCATTGTTCATTGTTTTTCTGATGTAAAATGTGTCATATGCCTATATCGAAGCGTACGAAACATGCCTGTACATCTTGCAGAGCGTAAGGTTTTTTTTTGTTGAAATTTTGGATCCTACACCAGGACCTGGAAGTAGGTGTATTGTGTGACATTTGGTATTTAAAATAATTGTTGCAGTAGGTATTTAAAATAAGAATATTTCTTCCATGCAACCAAATTTTGGATGGTTGCACAACAATATCCTAAATAAACCAATGGTTGATTAACACGTCAGCTAATGAAGTTTTAAATCATTGCCATGTCAGCTCATATTAGCTGATTTGTCAAACAACCATTGATTCATTAAGAGATTGTTTTGCAACCATCCAAAATTTGGTTGCATGGAAGTATTGCACTTAAAATAATTGGTGTCGACAAAGTACAAGGTTTAAAAAAAGGGAGATTTTATTAACACTCGTCCCTTTGTTACTCGCACCCGATAATTTATAATTTTGTATTGTATTGTTAAAAATATCCTTACTTTCAAAAAAATTTCTTTCTCATTCTCTCTTCAACTTTTACTCACACTCATTCAAAACCTTTAACTCATTCTCCACCTCCTATGCATCCTTCAACCTGTCTGGTCCTTTGCATCATCTTCAACTGCATCTTCTATTTGTGCTTTTTTTGACTTTATTATCAAATACCAGAGTTGTTATTTCTTCTCAATTTGCTATTTCCCGTTAGTTATGGTCATTACATGTATGAGACCGAGGACACATCCAAATAATTGTACGAATGACATATTTTAGAATGATAGATGATTACATCGTACAATCCATTTTGGTCCATACATAAGACATAAGAAATCGATTTTGTGAGAAGGCATTTTTCACAAGGCTGTTAATAAATTAAAAATTTAGATCATGCATCGATCATATCATAGGGTGAGCAAAGTTTTGTGATGGAGAAGACAGTGGGTGTAAGTAATAATACATAGGGTGTGAATAATAATATATACAAGTTTTTAGGATTATGAGTGTAAATAATAGGAGTGGGGTGTAAGTAATAGATATATGGGTGTGAGTAGTAAGATAAGGATAATATTGACAAGTTAATATAAAAAATTATAAAAAGTGAGTGCATATAACAATGTTAAGGATGTAAATAACATCTCACTTAAAAAATTGTTGCGATATTTAAAATTCTTCACAGCCATCCAACTATCATCATCATATTTTTTTAAGGGTTTTCTTAACCTCAGCCCTTAGGGCTGAGGATAAGAGGCTAAAAGTGGATATCATGTTTTGAAAAACTAAATATAAAGTGTTTTTATTCTTTCAATGTACCATTTTTCAACACATGATATCCACTTTTAGCTTCTTATCCTCAGCCCTAAGGGCTGAGGTTAAGAAAACCCTTTTTTTAATGCTTTTAATGCCGATATCTTCGTACAATCTTCGTCCACCGCCCGTGATTAATAGAAACATATCCAAAAAATACTGAATAAGTATCAACCACGTCAAAAACAAAAAAGAATCGAAAAAGGAGGTAGATGAGTTTCTATTCTGGTTAATAGAAACAGATCCAAAAAATACTGAATATGTATAAACCACGTCAAAAACAAAAAAGAATAGTAAAAAAAAAGGAAGTAGATGAGTTTTCTTGCATATCATCACCACATTAAAACCCTTCTATCATTCTGGATTTGGGACCGCACATATAGCTCCTGGATGTAATAAATATTACTTCATTTATTCTTCTACTTTTGTTTTTTTTCGTAATTTTTGTATTTTTACAATTTCAGTATATAATTATATATATACTCTAATTTTTATTTCTAACATTTCATTTAATCATTTTTTTACTTCTTATTAATTCTATTTTTATTCCCTTTCTTATTTCCAAACTATTATGTATTAATTAATTAACATACTTCCTAATAAAAATTAAATTTATTTATAACCCTAATAAAAATTAAATATTACTTCAATTTTTCAATAAATATTAAATAGAAACATATTTTGGATAAAACATATAGTACTATAAAACTCATAATGATACCAACGGGGTTTGGTTCAGTTGGTGTAAGGTCTCAACTGAAATATTAGGAATGAGACAACGGTGCTGGTAGCCCTGGGTTCGATTCCCACTAAAAACATTCCGCTGGGAGAGCCAGCCACGCAGCTCGCTCGGGATTAGTCTCAAGGGCTCCCTAATATTAATGGTGCTCTTAGGGATACCGGTGGTTCCGCAAGGAATTCGGACAAAAAAAATAAAACTCATAATGATCAACGTTTTCTTAATATTGTTGCATAATATTAAAAACAAAAGGTTAAAAAATTAAGCGAGTGTTCTCGTTGTAATCACAAGTTGTGTTAAGGTTTTTCTTTCCTATCATTGAGTCCCTTGGAACATGCTCCCTCCGTCCTATGCATAGAAACATCAAGTTTATTAAAAAAATTGGATCAATTTAGTTAATTGTATTGAAAATATGAATTTATATATATATTCAAAATTATCCCTATTAATATTATTGAGAATCTAAAAAGTGTTAAATAAATATAGGTGTTTGTGAAAAAATAATTAATAGTCATTGAAAATTGGTATATGATCTTATAAAAAGGAACAAAATAAAAGTGTCAAAAGGGTCTTATATTTAGGGACGAATATAGTATTAAATATTACTTCATTCGTCCCTAAATATAAGACCATTTTGACACTATTATTTTGTCTCTGTTTATAGGACTCTATACCAATTTTCAATGACTATTAATTACTTTTCTCCACAAACACCCCTATTTATTTCACATTTTTTAGATTCCCAATAATATTAATAATGGTAATTTTGAAAATACATATCAAAAGTTCACATTTTCAATACATTTAACTAAATTAATTCACTTTCTTAATAGACGTGAAATCTCTGAGAGGTATCCTATATATAGGGACGGAGGGAGTATTAGATAGGAACATTCCGAAGCAAAATAGAAAAAAGAGTGAAGACTCACTTTGGTCACTGTCGATTTTGCATAGTACCAATTTTGTCCCTGACAATTCATAATACCACATTTAGTCCCTAAAAAAAAAATTTCATACCAATTTGGTCCCTCAACTTTTTTTCATATCAATTTAGTCTCTCAAGATTTTCAGATGTACCAATTTAATCCTTAAAATTGAGAGATCAAGTTGGTATGAAAGAAAATCTTGAGAGACGAAATTGATATGGAAAAAAAGTTAGGGACAAAATTGGTATGAAATTTTTTTTCGAGGGATTAAATGTGATATTATGAATTGTCAGAGACTAAATTGATATTGTGCAAAATCGACAAGGACAAAAATGGGTCTTCATTCTAGAAAGAAAAACTACAACAATCATTGAATTCTTAATACTTTGGTGATCAACTAAAACTTGCAATGTTAAGAATCGAGGAGAGGGCCGATGCTCCTAAATGTAATCTCCATTTTCTTAAAAACACGCTTTTAATAAATTTAGTAAATATTATTAGTGGTATTGTTAATATACATATTTGATCCATTATAATTATTATTCATACCGTAAATAGTATTGAGTAAATTATGATAATCATGAAAAATAATTAATTAATATCATTGAAAATTTGAAAAAAAAATATTAAGGATCGATTTTTTTTTCAAAAGAAATTACATTCAAGATAATAAGATTGTTTCTTTTATTTTTTCTGTATTAAAATGTAAACTCTAAACACAACGATTTTGATATTAGTGACAAAATGTAAACATGGAATTTTATATCAATGTGTAACTGTGGTAATCCATATTTTCATAAACAATTGTCATTTTATAAAATTGCTGCAAAATTAATTACTACTTTTACAAATTTATCCTCATCTACTAAATTAATAGGAAATATGATAAGTAGTGAAGAAAATTAACAAATTATTATAATGAAATAAATGACAAAAATAAAAATAAAAAATTGATTTACTAAAAAATCACTTTAAATATAATTCTTAATCCTCAAATTGTACAAATGACTATAGACCAAGAAAGAGTACTTAGTATAAGGCAAATACTTTTTTGATTTTTTAATTTTTTGATTTATTTTTTTTTAAATTTAACCAATTAAAAAATATTCTATGTGTTTTCTTTTTTATCTATAAGAAGTGATTTTTATAATTTGGACTTTTTTTTTTATTTTACTCTGTGTTCTTAAAAAACTGTACTGAATAAAACTGTATTCAAAATTTACATATTCTAATAAATCTGTATACGAACTTGTATTAAAAAATATTCTGAATAGATCTGTATTAAAAAAATTTAAAAAGCAAAAAAAAAAAAATTGCATATGCACCTGTGCAGAGAATTTGCCTATAAATACGTACCTATGCATGCTTCCCCATATCATTCCATCAAAGTTATACACAAGTAGTAAGTCATCATATCTTCTTCTTCAAACACAAAATCAACTCAAGTCCTTCTTCTTGCTTCCTTCATAACCTTCTTCTTCATCTTGCTACCCAACAAGGTGAACTATTCCGATGGTGTATCTTTTAACTTTAAAAGGTTTTTTCAAAACCAAGAAGACCTAATCATCAAAGGTAATACCTCTGTTTCAGAAGCAAGGGTATGGAAGCACCTAATCCAAGTCTTGTTTCTGATGGTTTAAGTTTAACCTTCTATCTTGCACCACGTGATTTGCCCGAAGGTAGAAATGGGGGATACTATGGACTTTTTAATGACACCTCATGTAGTAGTTCCTACCATATTGTTGTTGTTGAGTTTGACACTCATGGCTCACCCGACAATTCATGGGATCCAGCATATCAGCATATCGGGATTAATGTCAATTGTCTTAAGTCAGAAAAATTGACGAGATGGGATGCTAGATATTATGGCGAAGTAGCCGAAGTTGAGATAAGGTATGATGCTTCCACCAAAACATACATTAACAGCATCTTTAACTTATCCCTCTGATCAAACAAGTTATATTGTCTCTGGTGAAGTTGATTTGAAAGCAATCCTCCCAGAGTGGGTTACTGTTGGTTTCACCGGAACTTTAGCAAGTACATATCGTGAAACACATGATGTTTTGAACTGGGAATTTGCTTCAACTTTGGACACCAACAACAATGTTGCTTTGGAGAATAAAGCACGTGACATTGCATGATACAGTGGACTTGTATTGTATGTCAGTATGTGCTACTTGTTTCTTAAAATTAAAATAAAAGTGGCATGAATTAATTAATGGCTCTCACCTAGCATCAATAAAATAACTTTCTCTAAAATGAGTTTGTTTTCTAGAGTTCTATCTTCTTGCTTTTCTGTTTACATATATAAGTTGGTTTGCTTGTTTGCTATGTGTTATTTCATTACATATAATAGTATTGCTTTCTACTTGTTTACTATCTGTTCTTTCTAAATCGTAAATACTATTAAATTTTGATTGTATTTATTAATAAGCTATTTTTCCATTTAGCTATTCTAGGAAAGCAGTATAAAAATCTTATGGCTATATCTTTTTTTGTTAAATAAAAAATTTGAGCTGGTTGGCTCTCCTTTAGTTGAAATTTACAACTATTTCTCTCTATCCAAACTTGATAAACAGCTGCAGCACAAATCACCCAAACCATCTTCTGTCTAATCTTCTTTATGCCAAATGCATGTAATGTTCAACTTGACCACTTTCAGAATTCTGATTGCCAAGAATCTAAACAAATTCATTGGCACAGTTTCCTTAGAAGAGTTGCAGCGGAATTACATTCAACGAAAGAGGTGATTCCTTGATTCAGGAAAACTTCCACATAATCAGAATGTAAAAAGAGAATCTTTTTTGCTGCTATATTCCAAATCTGTTTTCCAATGGCTGTTTCATTCCATAGCACACTTTTATTTACAATATGCCTTGATGCATAAAAAATGATGAAGCTATGAAACACATTCACCAATAGTCTTTACAAGAGCACAAACCATCTTTAAAATGATGGAAACGACTATTATCTCTCACAATAATTTCCCTACCAACAATTCTTGAGATGAACTTGATGGCACTATGGCAATCTCCACAAATCCTAAGGTTTTTTGTGATCCTTATGGGCACTCCATTAGGGAGAGCAATGAGGCCAAAAGCAAGAGCAATCTTCTCACTGTGGTACAAAACTTCTGAAGCCTTTTCTTCTTCCTCTAAATCGAAGAGTGATAATTTGGTATCAGGAACATACCCAGCTTCCTTCATCTTCCTTCTAAGCTTAGCTAGCATTGCTTGAATCTCAGAGTTGTTTTCATGAGAACAATCCTTTGCATGAAAAACATGAACTCTGTTCTTCACAGCAATCCAACTATAACCAACATTTTTCTTAATACCAATATCTTTCATTTCCTTCCGGATAAGAGTCGCCTCTTCCCATCTGCATTAAGCAATTACAAGGGTGAGCAAAAGAGCCATGTTCAGTCAAATGGAACAGACTCTGTAAGTTTCAGCAAAATATCTTAACAACTGCACAAAAAATGGACAAAGATGGAATATTGTTCGACACTAATTAGGATGTGACAACTTAGTGCATGATTAGTTCAGCTTATAATACGGTGAAGATGCCAAGATAACATATCCTGTCCCAAAAAAGTATATTACTCCATGTGTCACTTGGTGTGATTGGTTGGAAAAATGTTTTTTTATTACATTTTTTACTTAAATAATATTTTTTCAACCAATTACAACAAGTTGCATATTGAGTGACATACTTTTTGGAATAGCAAATGTGCACTCGAAAATGCCATTCATGAAGAAAGAACTCTGTTCCTTTGTATATCATGAGGTTTTGGCTAAAAGTCCAATAATGCCGTTTCACCAATTGGACAGTGTTTTCTCGGCTAAAAGCCTGAGATAACTTGCTGGACCGTTATATTATATTTTAAGCTTATTTCTAAATGACTTCCAATTTTAACCCTCCCCATTTTTTATTATTTCCGATTATTTCCAACATTATTATAAAAACATATAAATTCCATACAATTTTTTGTAATATTTAATACATAAAAGCGATTTTTTAACACAATATAAAAGGAAAAGAAATAACGAACATCTTAAAATCGATTTTCAGCAATATACTCGAACATAATCATTTACCAATTAAAATGATCAATTCAGCCAACATCACAAGGTTATCAAAGAATGAAAACTAGTTAGCATGATTATAAATAATTACCTGCCAGCACATGCAAGCGTGTTAGAAAGCATTACATGGCGGCCAGAGTCTTCAGGGTCAAGCTCAAATAATTTATCAGCAGCAACTTTCCCCAATTCTGGTTTCCCATGCATCCTACATGCCCCCAATAGAGCTCCCCAAACCGAAATAGTGGGACAAATCGGCATCTTTTTGATAAATTCATATGCACGGTCTACCAAACCAGATCTCCCTAGAAGGTCCACAACACATGCATAATGCTCACCACCTGGTTCGACTCCATACATCACTTCCATCGACTCGAAAATCTGCATGCCCCTTTCCACTGCCCCGGACCTACTACATGCCGATAATACAGAAACTAGTGTCACATAACTTGGTGTTATACCACAATTGCCCAATGTCATCTCCTCAAATAGGCACAAAGCCATGTCAACATTACCTTGGTGCGCATATCCGCTTATCATTGCATTCCAAGTGACTAAGTTCCTCTCAGGCATTTCACTGAAGACTTGCTCAGCATTCTCTACAATCCCACATTTTCCATACATGTCAACAAGTGCACTTCCAACAAATATATTTTCCTCAATACATGATTTGATAGCAAGAGCATGAACTGATTTACCCAATTCGAGCCCTCCAAGCTCGGCACAAGCACTGAGCACAGTTGATATCATGAACTCGGTCGGCTCAACCTCCTCTTTCCTTGCCTGCAGGAAGACAACGCAAGCCCTCTCTTCCTCGTGGTTTTGCACAAGAGCAGCAAGCATAGAGCACCATGAAACAACATTCTTCTGACCTATTCTATGAAAAACCATTTCCGAAGACACAACATCCCCGCATTTCCCGTAGAAATCAACCAGCCCGTTCAAAACAGAAACATCCTCCCTATATCCGCTACGGATTACAAAGGCGTGCAGCTGACGCCCAAGCTCCAGATTCGACATGTCAGCGCACGCGTTGAGGAACGCACAAAACGTAATGCTATTCGGTTGTCCAGCCACACGGACAAACTCCTTGAACGCTCCGACAGCATCGAGAGACCTCCCATCCTGCACGGCGTTAGATATATAAGCGTTCCACGTGGCAGAGTTTCTGTGCGGCATTTCATCAAACAGGTTCCGAGCATCGGCTTGAAGGCCGGTTTTGCTGTACATGTCAAAGGCGCTGCACCCAACAAAGACATCATATATTTGGCCAGCCTTGAGGGCAAGTGCGTGAAGCTGTTTTCCAGTGATGGGCATCTTCAATGAAGAAGAGGCTTTAAAGACGCATGGGAATGTGAAGTCGTTAGGGAGAAGAGAGTCTTGGCGCATGTTAGAGAAGTGGAGGAGGGCAGTGATGAAATGAGCATTTTGAACGCAGCCGGAGATGAGGGAGGTCCAAGTGACGACGGAACGAGAGAGTGGGTGGGTGAGTGAGAGAACGAGTTGGGCTGAGTTGGGAAGGTCGAGTTTGGAGTACATGTTGACAAGGTGGTTGGAGAGGAAGGAAGGGAGATGATGATGATGAGTCCTGATGATGTGCGCGTGGACAACACGACCAATGAGGGAACTGTGAGATGCAATGGCTGACTCCAGCAACCTACCAAGCAGGATTGGAGGATGTTGATGCATGTTGATGTTGATGTTGATGTTTGTTCATTACAAAACAGTTTGGTGTAAAAATCACTCGCTGTTGTAATTAGAGTATCCATAAATCTCTCTATGGGTTCTTTCTTTATTGGAGGCTTGGAGCTCCACCATTGGACATCATTGGCAGAGGGAGAGTAGGGGAACCATTTTAAATATGATTTTGATATTTTCAATTGAATTACAAATATTTTTCAGTAAACTCTCATTTTAGTCCATGAATTTACACAACATTTTTATTTTAGTCCCAAAAATTAGCAAAAATGTTTTTAGGTCCCTTACGTTGTAAAAAATCATTCACATTAGTTTCTGCCCCTAACCCCCGTCAACAGACGTTAACGGAGTGATAACGTGACTGATTGTGGGCCTTAAACGATGTTGTTTTTGCGCCCCCGTGCACTTATAACGGAGCAAACTGTCACGTCAGTCCTATTAGTTGTACCAGTGTCATGTTAAGTTGCAGCAGTCCCATGTTCAACTGCATTGGTGCCATGTTTTGAAGTGTGCATATTTTGAAGTGTTTAGCTTCAAAACATGGAACTGGTGCAGCTGAACATGGCACCGATGCAGCCGATAAGACTGACAGAACAGTTTACTCCGTTATAAGTGCCACGAAGACGCAAAAACGACATCGTTTAAGGCCTGCAGTCAACCACGTCATCACTCCGTTAACGTCCATTGATGAGGGTTATGAGCAGAGACTAACGTGAATGACTTTTTACAAAGTCAGGGATCTAAGAGCATTTTTGTTAATTTCAAGGACTAAAATGTAAGTATTGTGTAAATTCAGAGACCAAATTGACAATCTACTCAAACATTTTTATTTGGAGAGCTAATTAAAAATGAAAAAAAATGAATTTGCATAACATGGGCCTTAAATCACACATAACAAGTATTTAAGTTACTCCCTTCATTCCGTATCTTTTGATTTCTTAGGATTGAAATACATTAAAAAAATGTTGATTATTGTAAATTTTATATATGTTTCGTTTAAAATGTTTATATTTAATTCTTATTGAAAATTGCAATAATATTTAATTTTTATTAAAAGATATGTCCATTAATTAATGTATAGAAATTCAAGAACGAGACAGAAGATAAAAGTAGAATTAATAATAAGTAAAATAAATGATTGAATGAAATGTTAAAATTGAAAAAAAAACATGATTATTCATTGAAATTGAAAAAGGACAAAAGTTATTGAATGAAAAAAATAAAAGGCCAAAATACATGGAATGGAGGGAGTAAAATTTAAAGGCTAAACTGTTCATTTGGTCCCTTATCTTATTTTTTTATATTAATTTATTAGTCCTTTACCTTTATTCGATATCAATTTGGTCCTTTACATTTGAATCTGTTTACACAATGAGTTGTTGTTAACGGTGTGAGTTATAAACCTACATGTTTGTAACCCTTACACCTGGTCAACCACATGTGTCCCTTTCTCTTTCCTACGTAGATGTAACAGTTGGAGGTCATCTTCTTTTCTTAAAAGGGGATCTGGGGTTTCATTATCCCTATTTCATAATGGTAAGAGCAAAAATACAGCAACCCAAAACACAACAAAAACAACAAAATCAATACCTTGTAGAACCCGCATCCCCAAAATTCCAACTCGTAATGATCAGTTTTGTGTGCAGTGCGTAGAACCACCCTTACCTTCCCTTTGCAATCACAAAATGTAGCCTCTTCTTAACCAAGTTTTTTGCTACAATACATGGAAGAAGCTTGCGAATTCATGCTTGCGGTTTGAGATAGGGTGGGAGTGAACCAGCAATTGCATGAAGCCATGGAGCTATTAGAAAATTGAAATGGGATTAGGAAACCCTAGATCTCCTTTTAAGAGAAGAAGATGACCTCCAACAATTACATCCACATAGGAAAGAGAAAGGGACACGTGGGGATAGCCAGGTGGAAGGGTAACGGACACGGAGGATTAAAACTCACACTGTTAACACCAACTTATGGTTGGGACTAACATTGTAAACGAATTCAACCGTAAGAGACCAAATTGATACCAAATAAAGGTAAGAGACTAAATTGATATAAAATAATAAGGTAAGGGCCCAAATGAACATTTTAGCCAAATTTAAAATATTGACATAACTATCACTTTGATCCTCGACATTACAAGGTGGTTTCACTTTCGCCTTGAGATTTCGAAAATTTCTTTTTAGTCCCTAAGATTATAAAATGTTACTCATGATAGTCCTTAGGAAGTGATGTCGTTTAATTGCTCTTTCAATTTAATCCCTAACTTATAAACATTTAATTTAATTTGATCCTTGAGATTATTAAATCCATTCCAGTTACATTCTTGGGATGATTGCTAATGACTCGCATAGGACCAAGGAGAGCAACATTTTATTTCAATCTCAGGGTCCAAAGAGGAATTTTAGAAATCTCAGGGATGAAAGTGAAACCATCTTGCAATGTCAAGGACCAAAGTGGCATTTTTGTCTTAAAACATTACTATTTCCTCCTATCTTTAGTTTAAGATTATTTTAGAAAAATTTACGTCTATCAAAAAAGTTTTTCAATTTTGTTAATAATATTGAAAATATGAATATTTGATAATATGATTTTCAAAATAGTAAATTAGAGTGTTTTTGAGAAATAAATAATTAAATATCATCAAAAATTGAAATGAGAATCTTGTCAATCAGATTAAAATAAAATTCTCAAATGTGTCATATTAAGGGTCACATATATAGTATTCAAAGATACTAGACAAACCTCAAAAATTAACTTTTAGTGTCTGTTTGGCACGTGGAATTGAGCATGGAATTGTGGTTGGAATTGGAATTCCGGTGTTTAGCTATGCACTTGGAATTGGAATCGCAATTCCAAACTCAATTCCATGGAATTAGATTATTATAACTAGAAAAAAAATTCAATTCTTACCCTTAAGCCTCGGAATTACAACACTATAATTTATAGAATTGAGTATCATGAGTCTAAAAACAAAACACATAACCTCTCTACTGGTCCACCGTAGAGATGGAAATTTGGGGTACCCGATCGGGTTTGGTCTCAAGCCATGATCAGGCTGGGCCTGAAATTTGAGACAAAAATATCTAGCCAAATTCGATAGCGAACTACCTTTTTAACTAGATTGAACAAGGTTTTTAGATGATATTAGCAGGTTGGCCAAGACCCCGACTGGTTCAGGTTTCATTAAAGTGAGCCAAAAAGGCCCAAGATCTACTGTGGTCGCATTTTGAGAGTATAAACCCACTTATTTATCAGGTTTGTGCGGCCCGGCCCGATCGGCTCAGACCTTTTTTTCTAGCTTCAGTCCCCAAGTGTTTCTTCTACCCCTCTACTACACTCTAGGAATCTTTTCATCTTCATTACTATCTTTTCCCTTCCCCTCCATTACCCACCACCACCAGAATATATGATTCTTGGTAGCAAATCATCCCAATGTCCCCATGACACAAACGATGCACAAAAGGTTGTTGTTGTGACGCACACAAATGGTGACGACATGAAGCACAAACAATGGAATATAATTAATGCAATTTTTTCAATTTTACATCTTATGCCCAAACAATGAAATTAGAAATTGAATTTGGAATTTAAATTCTACGTTAGTTCTAATTCTTTATACAATCCAAACACAAAATCACAATTCTAACTCAATTCCAATTTCGACGGAATCGAAATCGAAGTTACAATTTCAAACTGCAATTCCAATTCCACATGTCACACGGACACTTATAAATTTTCTTAATCCATATCTTAAGATATACACTAGAAAATGCAGATAAAAATTCTCAAAATTTTTTTTAAGAACCTACAAATTTAACCTTAAAATTCAATTTCAACATATTTATTTCTATTATTCAAAAAGAGCAATATGTCAGATTGGTCCCTAATGGGCATCGATTAAATTAGTCTATGAGATTATCGAAATAACAAATCAGTCCCCGAGATAGGAATACGTCAGTCATATTAGTCCCTGACGTTAATGGTCTATAAAGTCAGAGACTAATTTGACCGATTTCGACAATCTCAAGGACTAATTTGACCGATACTCAACGGTCTTTGTTTTTTTTTTTTTGCTAAAATGACCCATTCTGTTAGTCCAAGTTAAGGATCACTGACGGTTATTAACGTCAGGGACTAATATGGCTGACGTGTTCCTATATCAAGGACCTATTTGAAAATTCGAAAATCTTAGGGACTAAATTGATCGGTGCCTACTAAGTCAGGGACCAATATGACATACTACTCATTATTAAAATTCAAATCTCCTACCAATGGAAACCCTAGCCTCCACGAGTACACCTCGTCAACATAATAATACTTCTTCTTCCTTTCTAAATAATTATCATTTTAGTACAACGAATTTGTTTCTAAACAATTATCATTTTATAAAATCAAGGCAACAATAATTATTACTTTTACAACTCTACCATTAATTAAATTAATAGAAGAAATAATAATAAGTGAAAAAAATAATCAATTATTATAAAGAGATAAAAAAAATAAATATGATAAAAAACAATAATTTACTAAAAAACATATTAAATATAAGGGTCTTTCTATGTTAGAATTGGCCTCAAACTTCGAGACGGGGGTGAATTGAGTTTTATTAATTTATTAAAAATTACGTGAATGGTATATAAATAAAATTGTTTTAGGAGAGATTAAAATTGTAACGTGAAGGCTTTGCAAAATAAATATGAATATAATAAAAAGAGTAGTGCAGAAACGATTAAAAAAAATAATGTGGAAAGTAAAGAGATAAGGGAAAAAGAACACATAAACTAATTTTATACTGGTTCAGCCTTTCCAGCAAAAGACTTACGTCCAGTCCCCAAGTGACCCACTTGAGATTTTTATAGCCTTGAATTAAGTTCCACCTAATTACAACCAGAGCGCCCTGTACACTACTAGGTTCCGCCATTCGTTAGGGACCTTAATAAAAACACACAAGAGTTCCTCACCCTACAAGGATTCGATCCTTCACACCTAGGGAACCACTCCCTACAACTACGGTTGAATATAAAGATTGATGTGAGTGATTACAATATTGTGTTCTTGATAACACAGATACAACAATTAAGCTTCTATGGCAATGAAGTCAGGTCACAAGAGTATAGGCCAAAGTAGAGTTTTCTTCTTCAAAAATTATGAACGTGAAAAACTTGATGAATGAGAAGAGAGAAAGAGAGAGAGGCGTGAGAGAGAGAGAATAGGTTAGAGTAAATTCAGATTTTTGAAGAAATAAAATAAAATTCAAGCGGCCCCAAAAAGTCGATCATTACATTGCAGAGGTCGTGCATTCAAGCGCATTAGGTCCAGAAAGCCAGTCCTTTTCCAAGACTCACGTTTGTAATGGTCTACCCTTTGGTACCATAGATAAAAGCCCAGGATCGTTTTGACATTACGGAAGACCCTATGGGCATATTCTTTGTCAAAATGACAAGTGTAAATGGTCAGCCATGTCGGGAGTCCTAGCTTCCTCCGGAGTGAGCAATGGACTAAGGAAAACAGGAGAAGGGTTTGCAAGTCTCTCACTAGTGGAGACGAAATAGGTGGCGGAGATCATTAAACTTCGTTCATTATGAGAAACCCTTAAGTCGATCTCAGGGTCAGAAACTCTTTGGATAGCCATGATTGATGTTAAATGAGAAAAAGAGATTTCAAGGAAAAAGAGTTTAGGGCAAAGAAGAAGAAATTGTTGTGGCACTCAAGGAAACGAAATAGTGGGATAAGAAGAAATGTTTGAGTTTAAATAGGGGTGAAAAGACGTTTCGGACCAACACGATGGTTTGCAAAAAGGAGTCGGAAAAGGCCACATGGGCTTTTCCGTTTCACATCATCAGCCCAAATCCCGAAAATAGCTTGCAAAAGGTACAACTTTTGATATCCTCCGAAAAGGTGCGTCGAATACAAAACTTGGGGAGCCTCTGTTGACTGGGGGTCAAAATCGACAAAGTTTGGGAATGTCGAAAACAAAGGTGATCTCGAAGGACATGGACGTGTGTCGACAAGGAGGAAAGATTAACAGTGAGGCCTGTGTCGAAAGGGTGCCAGCATAAAAAACGAGGAGGTCAGAGTGGCAGTAAATGATGGCTGCACCCCATTGAGAACAAGGAAACAGTCACATCGATCAGCATTAAAAGCAGTCTCTTATGGCTATAAATATGTCACTGCCGAAGTACATAAGGGTATGAGTGCTAGAAAATAAAAGAAGTGATGGATCAACCTTACAACTTCTAGAAAGAGGAAATACTGTTTAAAAGGAAAGAAAGAACAAATCACCAAGAGATTAAACATGTGAGATTACAGGGATTCGGAGGAGGAAGGAACAATGTCAAAATCTTTGCCCCGAATACCCACTTTTACCTCTTAATGGTGAAAGATTAAACATATGAGATTACATAGGGACCGCCTCTTGCGTTTCAAGTTGGTGTAGAAAGCCTAGATAGAAGGGCACATTCAGCTTGATACTTAAGCCTCGGTGGTAACTAGTAATGGTCCATGGCCCAAAGTTTGCACCTTTTCCAAGTAAGACTTTGGTGTCTTTCCATTTACAGAGGGAAAATAAAAAGTCCTTTTAGGACAAGTCCCCAAAAAGCTCTCGACAGATCCTCTGGTTAGATTAGTGGACGAAACACAATCAGAACCAAAAATCAGAAGGCTTGTGTTGAAAACATCAACAAGGGGATTGATCCAAAAAGAGGCCGACATTATGTTCAGTATAGTGTCGAAGAAGTCGTATTGATCCAAAAAGATTCCGACCACACTGATTGTTCAAGAAATAGAGACATAGTCTCGACAGGAAGGGAAGAAGTCGAAAGAGGCTCCGAAAGACTTAGCAAAATCCCAAGGCTCTAAGTTGCATGATTTCAGTTATCGGAAGATGCTTGTCGGAAATGCTCTGTCGGAAAAACCATGGAAGACTCGGCATTTGAAGATAAGTCATGGGGTCATGTAGTGGGGTAGTTACTCAACGGGTAGTTATTTAGAACATGACTGCTGCGGTGATGTAGAATGTGTCCAATAAGGTAGCATAGGGGTAGTTGATTTTTAGGGCTATAAATATGTAATCAATGGTTTGTAATCGTGGTTGACACATTGGTAATTATCATACACATCTCACCATAGCAGATTGATGGAGAAAATGCCTGCAACTTTAATTCCTGCCTTTACGGTTTTATTGCGGCACGTTTAAATTCCCGCATTTAATTCCTGCATTTATTGCCGTTACCTTTATCATTCTGCACTTTTGTTCATACTTGTCGATTTACATTTTCGTCAATTTACGTTCGCAAACCATTTACTTATATGCTAAGATAACCCAAAACAACAAAAATAGTCAAGTAATTTACAAGATTACCACATAACATATCGTTACCCACACCCCACGCACTCATACTCAGTTCGACCCGCTTCAAACGAAATTCCCGTTAATGCTATAATTTATATCTAACTAATTAATGATTAATGGTCTATTAAAATTCCTTCAAGCAAATTCTTTTGAATGCATAAACAACCACACCCTCTTTGGACTCCCGAACTTATATTACGAGGAACTTCATGTAGCTAACGAGCCTTATTCCACGATTTAAAGAACTTTTAAAATAAAAAAATAAAAAATTGGAGTAAATGTCCTTAAAATGGATTTTAGTCCATGATCGGAGTGTCCACCGCCGATCGCAGTGACTAATCTCCTCTCTAGCTTGTAGGCACCTCTAATGGGTGGGACAGCTGACCCCGAGATTTAACGTGCACAAGGGATTTTAGTTCGCAATTGAAAAGGTTAATAAAACAGAGATATACTCACAAGTGGATACATTAGTAACCATTGGACCGCTAAGCCTAATGGTGTTTATGCCAATGATAATTTGTCTATTTTTAAAAAATAAAAAAAAATAGAAAAAAATTGAAATGACAAAACTGTTATCACTTCTTATGGACATGAGTAACATTTTACAATTTTAGAGACTAAAAAGAAATTTTGAAATTTCAAAGATGAAAATGAAACCACCTTGCAATATTAAGTATTAAAATGACAGTTTTTTCATTTTGAAATTAATTAAAGAATCAATTTAGTTCCTTTTTAATATCAAAGATATTTTGTTTTGAATATAATAATTTTAAAAAAAAACTCATAATCGCCCTATCTTGGATTTTTCGATGTAATTTTTTTTCGCTTCTCTTTTCACTACTAGTACTACGTAAGACATTTTTCTTTTCTCCCAAGGGCATCACAGCATAATCTTTTAACATCAAACTTATTAGATTGTGATACAACAGCATTATATCATCATTTTGTCATAAAATTCAACTTCAGACTTTTCATATTTTCTATTAAAACAAATCTTAACACCAAATTTACCAAATTCATACATCAGCATGTCATCATTAAGTACTTTTAGACATAATTTCATCTTAGTAATACTTTTGTAATATAATTTCAATAATATTAATTACTTACAATTTATAAAACTAATTCCAAATAATATTTAAATATTAAAAGTGAATAAAAGTTAACATTATAATAATTAAAGTTAATTATACCTATTAAAAATTATAAAGTGCATAAAAAATACAACATAATGTTGACTAATGCAATGAAACGTTATTTTAACAACTCTTTATTTAAAATTATTAATTTATTTATTTGAATATAAAAATATTTATTTTTTCATTATAAGACAACATATTTAGGAATAAAAGAGAAAAAACATATATTTAAGTATATTATTTTTTATTATTTTAATTATTATTATTTATTATTAGTTCAATTTTTGTTATTATTTATTTATTATTATTGATTTATTTATTTTGGTTATTAGGGTATTATAAAGTAAAAAGATATAAAAGAATAAAAGACAATATATTTAAAAATAAAAGAGAAAAAATATATATTTAAAAATACTATTTATTATTTTTTTAAAAAGAATATTATTATTATTATTATTTGTAATTATTATTATTTATTATTATTCATTTATTGTTAATAATATTTATTTATTATTATTTATATATTAGGATATTTTATAAAATAAAAAGGAAGAAAAAAACTAAATCCCACGTAATCTAAAGTTGAGTCTCTTATTTTACAAATTTAACTTAAAACTCTATTAAATTTTAAAAAATTATAAAATCTTAAAAAATCTAATAAAAAATCTGAATTTAATACTCTTCACTCTGCTTTACCGTGGATGTCCTAAGTCCTACTCCCTCCGACTCGAATTATAAGCAATTTCAACTAATTTTACGCTTATTAAGGAGATTAGTTGATTGTATTTAATTTTCTCAAATTTATAAAAAAATAGAGGTATTTTAGGAAAGTAGTATTGAGAATGAAACAAAAATTAATTAAGATTACAATTTTCTAGAGATGTTTTAGGAAAACGACGTTAGGAATGAAACAAAATTTAATAAAATTAGTTAATTTTGCTTATATTTTAAAGTAAAAGAAGTATGTTTTTTGTTGTTTCGAGCCGGAGGTAGCCCTCCCTTCATCATGCTTCATCATGGTGACAAGAGGTTGATGTCATGATTATGTATGTTTTTGTTCAAAACTAGAGAAAGTGGATCCCACTTCACGTTTCCAATCTAACTGCCAACTAAGCCAAGCCAGCCATTCTATTCGGTTGTGCGCGTTCCTTTATTTTCTTCCCTTCTCCTTCCTTCCTTCCTTCCACATACTTACATTCTCAAATCTCTCTCGATGCTCGCTCGCTGCCTATATCTATCTATATATACCCCATCATATATAATATCCAAACACAGATCAGACACACAAAACACACAAAGCACAACACACACATATATATATGAGAGCTATAAGACACCACCTTTCACTGCTCCTCAATTCCAGAATAAATACCAACACCCAAATATCACTTTCACTTCCATCTGTGAGAAATATCATGTCTGGATCAGATTATTCCCCTGCTTTTAACTCACCTAGATTGGTTCTCAAGAAGGTCTTAGCCAAATCTCAACATGAAGGGGATGGAGCTGTTGTTAGAAGAGCCATTGGAAGGTATTTTTCCATTCTCATGCATTTTTTTAACCAAACTTCTTCCCTTCATATGTCTTCTTTTCTTTTTTTTTTGCACTTTTTTATGCTCATATATCATATTATAGGGGCATCTATGATATAATGAGATCAGTTCGCAAATTTAATTGTGATAGCAATAAATTTGGACCATATAGCTGTACATAGATGATAAAGTGGTTAGTGGTCGTTACATTATTATTATTTTTTTTAAAATATTCATGTATATTTATCTTTTTAGTATTCGCATTTCTCATACTCTATTGTTATATAGAAGTACATACATTTCATAATAGTTATTGTATCTGTGTCTTGTCTATTGGTTATGTATATGTATTAGATATTTTTGATACCCCTAAGCATATATAGTTTATAATATTTTATATTTTTTTTGTTGTATCCATAAATTCGTCTTATGTGTCTCCTGTGTGTATGTCCCTCCATGGTATTGATGATTTTCTTTTTTATATTTACTTTAATTATTGATTTGGCTTATGATTCCGATCCCAGAAGTGAGTTGAGGAACTTGGATCCCTTTTTGATGTTGGATCACTTCTCAGGTACAATTTTGACCTTATTGCTTGAAGGCTTACTTTTGTTAACTTCATTTGTTTGGTTCCCTTTGTTATGTGATATTTGTTTCTTAGCCAATACTATAATTTTCTAGTATTTTAAGACTAGTTTGCGTGTTTGACTTTGCAGTATCACCGCCTGGAGGGTTTCCTGATCATCCCCATAGAGGTTTTAATTCATTCATATTTCTATAATCCTTCACTTGAATATCTTGTTTATGATATTTTTATCCTAATGTTTTTGTTTGTACATTGTTTCCAGGATTTGAGACTGTGACCTACATGTTAGAGGTATATATAATTAGAATAATGCTTTCTATATGTTTGATTGCCAATAACTTGGCGATATATTTGTTGTTTATTACACATATGGTGTACTTATGCTACAAATCTAAAAGTTGTCCCAAGAGTTATCACTCACGGACATACAAATAACAGTTGATATAGTTGCATTTTCTTTCAAACATTTAATAACCTATACTTCGCATTTTTGTAATTTAGGGAGCCATGACTCACAGAGATTTTGCTGGGCACGAGGGTACAATAAGAACTGGTGATGTTCAGGTAATAATATTAACATTAATTTGATGACACAAAGTAATTGAATGGAGAAATATTAATCACTTAGAGTGCTAATGTAACAGTATGTTTCTCTTTGTTTACTTTTTTGTGCAGTGGATGACTGCAGGGAGAGGAATAATTCATTCTGAAATGCCTGGAGAAGCAACCAATAAGGGATTGCAACTATGGATCAATTTATCATCCAATAACAAAATGTAATGTATTCTATTGGACTCAACGTTACTAATTGTCATGCTTACAAAGTTGAAAATATTGCCTAAACAATTATTCTCGATAACTGAGATTTTATAATGTAAAGTTAACATAAAATTTTAAAATTAAGTATAGAGATAACTTAGATTTTTTTATAGGCATAGAGATAACTTAGATACTTTGAAATGGTAATTGTACATATATTTGATATGTATAATATCAGATACTGTAATACATTTTAGATATTTCCTTCATATATCTTTAAATTATTTTATGATTTTTTTCCATGTCAACAAAACTGTATCAGGTTGTATTTACATTGATGCTACAAAGCATAAATGAAATAACATTACTTATGAAAAAAATAATAAAAAAGAGACAAAGTTTTGTACCGTTCATCACTATATGACATAAATTTTTTTTTGTCTTGATCTTTTGGTTCAGGATTGAACCTAACTATCAAGAACTTCCAAGTGAGAACATTCCATCAGCAGAACAAGATGGAGTTGAAGTCAGAGTTATAGCAGGAGAAGCAATGGGAGTTCATTCACCTGTCTACACTAGAACTCCAACCATGTTCCTTGATTTCTCATTGGATCCTGGTGCTCAGTTGCATCAAAGTATTCCAGAGTCTTGGAATTCTTTTGTTTATGTAATTGAAGGAGAAGGAGTCTTTGGATCTCCAAGTTCATCACCAACTGTGGCATACCATGTCCTGGTTTTGAGTCAAGGTGATGGCCTCAGTGTGTGGAACAACTCTTCAAAGGGTTTAAGGTTTGTGCTGATTGGAGGACAGCCACTTAATGAGCCAGTGGTTCAGCATGGACCTTTTGTAATGAATACAAAACATGAAATAGAGAAAGCTATTGAAGACTATCACTATAGCAAGAATGGATTTGAGATGGGGAAATATTGGAAATCTCAATAGTTAGTGAGAGCGAGCATGTGTAATTCTGTATCTGATAGGGACATGAAAATAAAAATATCTATGAAATAAAAAGGCTGCTATCTTTTTCAATTGTCATAACAATCGAAGTTAGTAACTGAAAAAGAAAGATTGCTTATTCTGTCATTTTATTAGTACAGTACCATTCAGAAAAAGCTTCTAGAAGATCCAAACAACCGCTGAGGCAATTATAGGTTTCCACAGAAGTCATGATGGATTGGATTCTTTCCTTATTATTCTCTCCCTTAATCACTACTTCACTTTCTATCCATACTTCTTTTTCTATAGATTTCTTTTTTTGTTGTTAAAATCTTTTGCCATGTTCGTGGTAGTTGAGGATATATAAAAATACTGGAGTGTTTTGTCTAATAGTTTTAGAAGTTTAGGAGAGTTGACATTTGTCATTATGACCAGTCATTATCCCTTTTCTTATATGGAATATGATTTTCAATAGAGATATAAATAAATAAATATGTCTCGAGTAGAAGAGTGTGTTAAATATATAATTATTTATGAATTTTAGGGCTTTTTGGAGCATTGATCAGCTGAAGAAAATGAATTCGATTAAGCTTTACCTTTTGAGATTTTATTAACATGAAAAGTTTTTCGTATTGGACCATTGGCTATGGGTGGGAAACTGTGATGGGAATAATGAGTGGATTGGTATTGCTTGCTGGGCTCACAATGAATTTTAAATAAAATAAAAAAAATAATAATAATAATAAAAATGACCCTCCACCACCTCAGAATTTTAGGACTTTTGGTATTAAACAGTTCTTGAGTTGGTTACAGCTGTGTCATATTGAGGGAAAATCATATGGTCAGGGTTAGTTTGAGGTTGGAAACGAGTAATTTGGTATTCTAATTTGCAACTTTTACTGCTATTCACAAGGCAAATTAGTCAAGGACTCTTCAACGTAGGTAAACAATAGGTAAAGGAAAGACAGAAATAATGACATTATATGATATATCCATTTGCTTCTTTTTGTCATGTTATGTATACAATGACAAGATGAAAAAAAAACGCATATACTATACTATCAAGTATGACATTCAAAACTCTGATATCCAAATAACATAAATAAGATCACAATAATTAAATGATACACATTAACTCAGAACAAACAGTGCTCATCGAACAAGGAAACAATTTTTTATCCAAAATGCACAACAAAATAAATAAAAGGACTGGAAATATAACAATCCAACAGTCAAGAAATAACTAGATATTTTCACTAAACATGACATAAATGGACTTCCACTTCATCTGGTGCAATTACAAGCTCTTTGTATCCCAATTATACAATTATACCCGTTTTCTTAAAATGGAAAATAGCATTCATTTTTTCCTTACTATATGTTTATAGTTGTAACTAAAGAACTTATAAAATCATGTCCATCAAGGAACAAGCCAACCCTTTTAATTAATCAACCAACAAGAACCAAATTCAATTATCAAAGCAACTTGTACACTAAATGGAAATGAGAAAAGAGATCATCATCATCATCTTGAACAACAAGAAAAATAGCTTTGGTTTTGCTTTGATGTACCAGTCCCATTGTTAACAAGGCTCACCCTGTTGACAGATAACTCTGCTTTGTAGGTATCTGAGTTTAAGACCTTCCTGCTGACATTGTTGTATATCTCTCGAATAACCATCTCGAAAGCCGTCCTAACGTTTGTTGAATCTAAGGCAGAGGTCTCCATGAAAAACAAACCTTCTGCTTCTGCAAGGCTTTTGCCTTCCTCGACGCTCACTGCCCTGATATTGTCTAAATCACATTTGTTGCCCACGAGCATCATTGCCACCGTTGTATCACAGTGAGCTGCATGATAGTTTTTTGTAAGTTTAAAGTATGAGATTTCCTGATAACGCAGAAAATATTGAACTAAACTTGCACACTGAAAAAGGAAAAGTTGCATCCAGTTGTGTCCTCTACTCCTCTATTATGTTAATAATAGCTTTAGAACTTTCTTCTAACAGTTTTATATCTTTCCACATATGGTTTTCTTTCTTTTGGTCATTAAAACCGTGTGGTGTTTATGAACACATATACAATCAAGCCACCACATAAATACAATTTAAAATAGAAAAGTGCAATGGATAAGCAAGACTGAAGATGCTGACCATGTCAATAATATTGCTCCTTTTCAAAAGTAAACTTTATGATGATCACTAAAGAAATAGGGAGATGCAACAAACAACTATTAAGTACAAAGACACATGTGCAACCAATGGAAGAAGACTTGACTTTCTATCAAGAAAATAAAAATAACCTATTCTTGCAAATCAAGACATCAAAACAAAAATAAGTATCGCTTTCTATCTTCTTTCCTTTCAATGTTGAGACCATGAGATGTTTATGAACAAGTATATAATCACAGCTACCACACAAATGCATCATTTAAACAGAAGAGAAGATGATGTAATGATATCTAAGAAAAGATGATGTAATGATATCTCACTGCCAACAAGTTTGTTCCTAGTCCTAGGTTAACTTGTTAAAGATGATAATAGCAGAAGAGAAGAATGCAAGACTAGTCACAACTTTTGTAACCTAACTTAATGATAAAATAAAACAACGGGGAGATGCAGAAAAAAGTATGCATAATTATGTCACAAGTCCCCGAAGTTTGATGTACTTTTGCCAGATACCTTTATTCTTTTTTTTTCAATTTCTGACTCCCGAAGTTACTCCTAAGTTTGTCATTTGCCCCTACTACCAATTTTGACCAATTTTGCTGACATGTAACATCGGAATCCTGATCAGACGCAAGAGGTCCGTGAGCGAAGATCATTTTTTAAAAAAATTTAAAAAATTAAAAAACTTAATATTTTATATTTTTAGTTAAATAAAAAAAGAAAAAAAAAATTGAAGAGAGAGTTCGTCTTTGCCCGTGTGACATCACGTGGCACCACATGACCAACCTCCTGCGTCTGACTAGAATTCTGATGTTACATGTCATCAAAATTGACCAGAATTAGTAGTAGGGGTATGTGACAAACCCAGAAGTAATTTCGGGGAGTCAAACATTGAAAAAAGTATAAGGGTATTTGGCAAAAGTACCCAAACTTCAGGGACTTGTTCAAGCCAAAAAAGTATTAGTCACATAGAGACATATGTGCAACAAAAAAGGTAAAAAGCGAGTCGTAATGATGGAGAAAGCAAACAAAACATGTTGAAAGCAATAGAGTTCGAGACAACAATCTATCCCTGCAAATCAGGACATTAAAGCAATTAACTTTCAGACATTAAACATAGAAAGGACAACCTCAATGAGGATGGAAAATCCATATACATAAATAAATTATTTTTAGGGATCGAATCGGAAATTTTTATTTCATTTAATTAAATCAAGAAGCGTGTTCTTTCCCGAGGGACAAATTTAGAGAATTACTTGGAAAATAAAGCTTAAGTGTCTGTCAGGCATAGATGATCCCTCCCTAATTCACATACAGAGAGTAGTATAAGAAGCATTCCTATTCTGACGTGCGAGATCCCTATCCATTTAAAGAATTTAGCCCCTCAGAAATGAAAAATCTCAACTTAGTCCTTAAGAGTTTCAAATGTTTCGATCAAATTTATACGCATATATCTCTTTCTCTCACCCGCTTTTATCTTGTGAGTTAGTTATACACTTTCCCTAGGTAATGAAAAAAACATTGGGTATTGTAATGGTAAGAAAGAAAGCGAGATCTATCCATGTAGAAGATTCGAAAGTCATAAGATCAAAACAATTAATTTGAAATTCAATTAAAAACTAACCGACTAACTAACTAACTAACTAACTAACTAACTAACATTGTAAGTAGTAGTAAGTAATAGAAAGCAGAGAGAGATAGATCTAAGAATGAATTACTACTTTTGAGCTCATCGAGCCAGCGGCCGACGCTGTCGAAGGTGGTGCGGCGGCTGATATCGTAAACAATGAGGGCACCGACAGCGCCGCGGTAGTAAGCAGAGGTGACAGCGCGGAAGCGCTCTTGGCCAGCGGTGTCCCAAATCTGAGCCTTGACTTCCTTGGAATCAATCTCCATGCTCTGAGTCTGGAACTCGACGCCTATGGTGGCTTTGGAGTGGAGGTTGAACTCGTTGCGGGCGTAGCGGGAGAGGAGGTTGGACTTCCCCACCGCCGAGTCCCCGATTATCACCACCTTGAATAGATACTCCTCTCCTCCTTCTTCCTCCGATGATGACATTCTTTATTCTTAGCTTAGCTTAGCTTGCTGTTCAATTGAAATTCAAGAAAGAGAGAAAGAGAGAAGATGATTTATTAGCGAAGCGTGCTTTGCTGTGGGTGATGATAGAGAAAGAGAGAGAGAGAAAGAGAGATAAGCAAGTAAGAAAGTAGTAAGTGGAAGCAGAGAGAGAGAGAGAGAGATGCACCGAAAAACCAACCTGGCATTGAATTTAAATCAAACTAAAGTGACTATCACATGAATTTAACGGATGATTTATCAAGTAATCATAAATTTATTGAAGAATTGTTGTGCAATCATCCAAGATTTGATTGCATGATAGAAATATCCTATTATTAATGTTGGGTCCTGTCAAAATAATGTTCCCCGAACATAATTTATTTATTTTTAGTCGTTTTATTTTGCCTTCGGGTATTTTATTTCAAGATATTTGTCAATTTAAAATACAACAAGAGAAAGTCTCATTGGTGTTACATTGGTTTGAAGACCTTATTTTCTAAGGCATAATTCATAAGACATTAAAAGACTTGACGAAATTGTTCATACAATGAAGATGTCTAGGGCCTATGATTTTGGGACTTTTCCTTGCACGGTCTGCATGACGTGCCAAATTTATTCTGGTTTGGCTGGCCACGCGTGTGGTCGTCGTGGTTGTGAGCAAGTTATGTTCCACTGTATTTTCAAGAAATTTTGGTTAAGGTAGAATAAAGTTTTAGATGAGCACTTAAAGTAAATCTCATGCATGGTCTATACGACTTGCCATTGTGAAGAAACATTGAAAGTGTGACGATGCTTGGATGAGTCATAGGCTCCACTCTTTAGATAACTCACTGGTACCTAACGACACGGTTTTAAGTTTATTGTTAGTTGACCAAGGGGATACATAGAGCATGCATATAAGTAGCCGAAGTGGAGGGTAAGGACGGTGAAAGTCAAGAAGCCAGAAGGAATTCTCTTGGCCAGACGATACTACAATGGTTGGGTTACGATTGGCAGACTGTAGTAAGGACTAAACAGCTGACTTGAGAAGAAATATCGCCCCTTGAGCAAATCATGAACAGTGAGAGCGAACCTGAACGAGCTAGATGGGCATCGTGCATGAGAGCTTTTGTTTTGGATCTAATTTTGGTATTTTAGCTGGCCACGTGCGCTTGATTGCAAGCAGTTATTTTTATGACATTGATGTCGGGGTGGTAGGGTTCCTGTACATCCTGAGTGTGTTTGGTATGACAAGCTTATAGCTTATCTACTAGCTTTTAGCTTATTGATTTGGTCAATAAGCTACTAGAGCAGTTTGGTGAACAAAAAATAAAAGAAGCTTATAGCTTTCAAAAAGGAAGCTTATAGCTTTTGAAAGCTAGCTTTTAGAAAGCTACATCAGGTAGCTTTGAAAAAAATAAGAGCTTTCAATAAATCATATCTCAATTTTACCCTTTTTTTTATTAAATTATATTATTATTTATTCTGACCCAAGTTAATATTACCCGCCAAATTTTTTACTTTTTTCCCTCAAACCCAAAAACCTAGAATCCTTCTATATATTCAACATTTGTACGCACCACACCAAAACCACTCATAAAGAAATCCTAAATTTAACTATTGATTCAGGAGACATAAAAGTATGTGATATTTATTTCAACATTGATCATCAAATATCTCTTTCACTTTTTTGTTATCCTCAATTTTTTTTAATTTTTTTGATTTTGTGAATTTGGTTCAGATTGGATTTGTGTGATTTTGTAATGGTGGTGTGTCTAATCAATAGGCTAATTAAAAGTTTTGACATTCTTTTGTGTCATTGTTAATAATGATACTGTTGCATTTTTATAAAAATAATAAAAATGTTTAAAGTGCAATAGTACTTAGTAATAATTATTATGAATGTTATAATTTTTTTTTATCATTTATATCTATATGAATGAAGTATATGTCTTTCTCTATAAGCTACTAGTGTAGTATTATCGTCATTGAAACATGAATGTCAATGTTAATTATTATTTTACATGTTATGTGCTTTTCAGTCATTTAACATGTTTAAATTAGTTGCACAGCTAGTTTTGCCAAACAGCTCTAGTTCAATAAGCTAGCTATACAGTTATAAGCTCACAGCTATAATCCTACAGCTATAAGCTAGGTTCACAGCTATCAGCTATAAGCTCACAGCTATCAGCTACAAGCTCACAGCTATAAGTTAGTTTTGCCAAACAGACCCCCTATTTCCTTTATGACTTAGGTATGGTTGGACTTATGGAGGAGATGTAGCCGTGTGTAGTGATTGAGCTTTCTACCTCAATTATATTCCTCCCCATATCATTAACGGATGCGATAAACATGGTAACTTTGATTAAAAGATTGATGACACTAAGAAACTATCCAAAACTTTTAATTCGTGCGACTATACGTTCATTTGCGATTATATGTATTGTTTTATGATCTTAATGTTATGTCTACTGTAAACCCATAACATCGATGATCAATTCATCCAGATCACTTACTCTCTCCCCTTTCCCTGCTTTGTATGTTTGCGAATGACTTTAGATAACAAACGTCCTGGAGTTTTGGATGGCTACCATGATGAGGGAAAAGCATGGGAGCAAGTTGTAATACCCGCATTTTCTCCATTTTTAATAAATCAATTTTTGAGAATTTTTGATTGGGCAGTTATTTTTGAATTTATTTAAATTCGTTATTTTATTTTAATTTACGAATAGAAATAATTAATTGGAAATTATTTTATAATGGTGGATTATTCTATTTTGTTTTGTGTTTTGAAGGAATTGTTATTTATTGATTTATTGGATTACATAACTTTAAAAATTCATAACTTTTGACTTGTAAATCTGAATTTAATGAATTTACAGTCAAAACGATCGTATTAAAATGTAGAATTTATTTCTGTAAAGTTTAGAATTTATTTTAATGTTCACGAAATATTTATTATTTTTGGGAAGGTCATAATGTTTTATTTCGGTGAATTGACTAATGATTTTCAAGAGATATTTACTGAATTGGAAAAATATTATTTTCTGTTGTGATAATGTACTGTACGGTTTTAAGAATGTATTTTGTGAATTTTGAATTTCGAATTGTTAGACATTTCTTTATGAATGCACAAGATCCTAGGCTAACTCAATTAAACACACCCTACTATAATTAAAGCATAACCACCCTACATGTACCCTATGGGAGACAAGTCATTAATTGTCATATCCTAAATAAATTTTCAACCAATGCATGTCACCACATTAATTATTTTACCAAAACCTACTTATACCCTATTTAATTAACACTCACGTACCCAAATGAAAATTTGCAAAGTCCCACCCCCAAAATAATGATGATGCCGTGAGAGAGTAGAAGCTTCTAGGAGAAACTCTTGATTTTTCTTGACCCCAATTTTAATTAGTGCACCCCACCCTAAACTCATATATAAATACTCTAAGGCCCCTTACCCTTATGTTCTTCTTGCTTGCTCATAAAAAAAAAATAGAGAGATGATTTGTCAAGTAATCATTCATAAGTTGATGAAGACGAGACATTTTAAGATTATGTGCACTTACGAAATATCGACTCGGACCATGTCGCGACTAGAGCAATACCGTTTCTCATTAGAGTTACATCATACTTTTGGATCTCGCTTATTGAAAGACTAGGATAGTTGTGACTTAGGAGATGTGTACTGCAGAGAGTTCTTTTGAACTAATGGATAATATTGTTCTATCTTCATTTATGTATCTCTTTGTTATTCTCTTCATCAACCTTTTTTTAATAGAATAATTATAGTGATGCATGTTGCGTAACATTACACAATTTATTATCAAACAGTGATTTTCAATGAGATATTTTCCGCAACAACCAATTATATATTTTTGTGAAATAAGTTTGAGAAGGAAAATTATAACGGCTTCGTTTGGAAGCTTGTAGTAAATGGTGTTTATGATGAATTTAATTATTGTTGTTATTAGCAATTGAAAGGAGTAATGTAAAAAAGCGTTCTTTTAAATAAAAGTATTTCAAAAAAAATTACTCCAATTTTTCACTACTACCTCCGTCCCTAATTATAAGGCCCTCTTGGGAGATTTCACGTCTATTAAGAAAGTGGAATAATTTAATTAATTGTATTGGAAATGTGAACTTTTGATATGTATTTTCAAAATTACGCCTATTAATATTATTGGGAATCTAAAAAGTGTTAAATAAATAGGGGTGTTTGTGGAAAAAATAATTAATGCTCATTGAAAATTGGTAAAGGGCCTTATAAATAGGGACAAAATAAAAGTATTAAGAGGGCCTTATAATTAGGGACGGATGGAGTATTATTTTAAAAAGAAATATATTTTCAATTTATCAAATCGGGGTGTTACAACGTTTTTATGACATGAATATTATTTCAGTATGGAATCTCTTTGAGAGTGAAAAAAAAAAGAAAAAAGAAAACACAAGAGAAAAGTTTGGAGAAATTAAATGTTCCTGCTTGTATGCAACAAAAATACTTAAAAGTGATAACAATTAAGTAACAAAAAAAAATGTTTCAATCATGCCAATGCAAGCCTTCCATTTACATCTTTCTTTCCTTAAACCCATGGAATGAAAGCTAAAATCACAAAGTGCTATAACATAAAAAAACTGAAACATTAAGCAAATCTAAACTATGTTAGGTAAAAAGCAAGAGGCCAGGCGTTGTGCATATAAAGAGTTAACATGGATAGCAAAATTGGACATGAGAAGCATTTTATAAGAAACATGTAAACATTTTACAACAAAAAACTAAAACTAAAACTGTATTTATAAGAAAAATCAAATGACTTATCCAGATACATACCATCTTTTGAGAGATACTAAGAGGCAGCATTAATTTCCTGGCAATCTAAGAGGCAGCATGTTGTTTCAAGATCCTCTGCTGAAGCAGAATACAAATCCTTGGCTCATGCTTCCAGTGAGATAACATGGCTTGTCGAGCTTTTAAAGGATTTTGAAGTTGCTACAGGTCCTGCCATGATGTTTTGTGACAATCAGACCCTATTTTCCATGAACGCACAAAGCATATTGAGCTTGATTGTCACTACACTCGACAAAAAGTGTTGGCTGGTTTACTCAGATTAATACATGTGAAGTCCACTTATCAGTTGGCTAATATATTCACCAAACCTTAGCCTTCTTCCCTTTCTTTCCATTCAAGTTTGTCCAAGCTGGGAATTAAAAATATTTACTTTCCACCTTGAGGGGGAGTATTAGAGTTCCTTAATTTAAGGGATTTGTAATAACTAAATTAGTTATTTTATTATTTCATAGTTAATTCATTGAACTACTATAAATAGTGGTTACTGTATTCTTTTAGTTCTCAGTGGAATGAATCAATTCATTTTCTACATTTTACATCTCTAATAAAGTTTAGCAAGTTAACATTTTTAGTTTCATATGCTACATAAATTTCCACTCAGAACCAAAATTAGAAACTTTTAAAAATAACAATACCTGAAATGGGCATATAAATGTGAATCCTCTAAATTGAAAATTTTCTATAAAACCTGCATAATAGTAGCATATAAATTAATCTTATCCCAATCTTCAAGCAACAAAATCAATTAGTCATACCAGTAAATCACATCTTTTAAGAGAAATTAAAATCCTATACTTGTTTCTTTTTTACAGACCTTTTATTTCCAACCCAACGTTGATGAGTCTAATGCCATAGAATGAGACCTGCCACCAAAAGTATTTTTTTCATAAATGCAATGGCAAGTAATACTAACTTATCCTCCAAAATATCATGAGTAGCCACAACAATAAATAGCCTATGAGATATTAATAAAGACACATGCAAAATTGGCTAGAAATTGCCTTGAAGTCTATTCAGTAACAAAAGGATAACCTATATCTCATCACAAAAAAAAAATTATGCCAGCTTTTTTGCCATAAAAAAGTCTATTCACTAACAAAAGGATAACTTTTGCCCTTTTTTTCTACTCCTTCATCGTAGTATAATGGATTGAAACTACATAAGTGCTATAATAAAAAAAAAATTGAAACTTTAAGCAAATCTAAACTATGTTAGACAAAAAGATTGAAACTTCAAAAGTATATAAACAAATAAAAGCCATAATCTTACATTTCTCACCAATTTGAACTTGTACCACTTCAACCGTGGTCTTCATGATACCAATTTCGTGTTTGAACAAAAGACCTCACAAATCGTCACTGCACGAAAATCGGTGCCATTGGTCGATTTTCGCCTTTGGAAACGGTTTCATAAACTTTTTTTTAACCAAAATCATAGATACAAAGAGAGTTTATGGATACGGTTCGAAACATAAATAAACTTTCTAAGTTTTTATCATCACACATCATAATCAAAAGTGCTTCATATTAACACTCTAAACTTTTAAAACTATCATAAAATCTCCAAAACAATTTATTTTTTCAAAATACAAGTCCTTTTTTCCTTTGGGTATTATTTAGTTATCATTTAAAATAACAAAAGGTTTATGAACATATTCTAATTCATTTACACACCAAAAATCATTTATTGATATACATATAGTGAAAACCAAATAAACAAATAGACATAAGATGGACAACATTATATCATTTAATTTTCAAAATACTTTCACCATCACATACATTCATTTAAAATTTAACCTTTTCATAATTAGATGAATGAGACCATAATCATGAACAAAATCATTCATATAAATAAATAAAGAACATATATAGCCATTAGTATTATTCTTTTCATTCTTAAAAAAGTTTGACATGATAGCAAAATTACTTTCAAACTAATATACTTAAGAACATATAAAAATTAAAATGAAAAAGACGTCGGTGTACCTCAGATCCTAAGAAAAAGATGCAGAAAGGAATGAAAGTGACGATACTTGAATCCAAAACTTTGAGGATTTGAGATTGAGAATCCAAGTAACATCACTTCTAAGGATGAATTTTTGAAATGGGTATAAGTTGTAGTTTAATTTATTCGTTACAACTACAATAATAAGGATCTTGAAATTACATGACTTTCACACGTTATAGAGACAATAAGGAATACAATTAGTAACCTTTATCCATTGCTAGAGTTGGAAGAGAGTTCTCCAAATACTCTTTGATCAAAAGCCACGAAACACGTTTCTATTCCTTTCCCTCCTATGCTATTCTTTTCTATGCTGTTTGTTTAGCCGTTCTGTGATGGGGAGAGAAAAGAATACCTTATGGCCAGGAACAGGACTTGTTTCCTATAAATAGGTAAAAACCCTAACTATTATCCATTGGCTTCCATCAAGCTAACGGGCCTTCAGAAACAATCCCTTCTTATCTAAATATGATTTATTAGCCCATTAATATTTAATCATTTATTTACTAAACACACATCAATACATGTCACATGCACATCACATGAGACATACTAAGATATTAAAACCTTACATTCTCCCACTTGGCTCATGTGTCATAATTCAACATTATGGTCTAATAAAAAAATAATTAAACAAACAATTAATACGCATTTATATAGCTAAATCATTTTATACTTAGATACTCTATTAATCATGATTAAAGATAGGAACTAATTCAGGTCATGGCGGTTGTACATCATTTGTTCGACATAATTCCTTCCATGTACCACAAAATAGTCTTTTCCTTAACACGATCTATAATTGGGAAATACATAATTGGTCCATAATGTCTTTATTCAAGACAATACCTGTTTACATTACTCTAATACAATAATGCATTGCTGTTCTAGAGAACAGGTAATCAGAAACATATCAAACATATCATAAATGAGCTCAGTGTGTCAATTACATCATACATAAGGATGTCAACATCAAATTCAATTTTACTTAACAACAGTAATGCCTATACTTTCAACAGTATCATTGACTATCTTTCAGATACTATTGGTGAGATGTATGTTTAAATTTTTATATTAATTTCCTCAAATTTGCACATTATGTGTTCATTCTTTTCAATTGAGAACCACATTAGTGGTCATCCACATAAACATCCTCCTCTAAAATTCATAAAGGTTGTTTTCACATTCTTCTACTGCAGTTACAAATCATTACGGACTACATATGTCATGATGATAATATTGAATAAATTCTTTCAAGTAATTGGTTAAAATACCTCATTAATGGTCAATGCCAACTTTGCGAGGGAAATCATTGACAACAAATTTGGCCTTGTAACTTTCAAAGTTGTCACGAGAGTTATATTTGGTCCAAAAGATTCACTTACCTCCAACTCTCGTGTAACCTTTAGGCAATTCTACAAGGTCTCACATATTACAACTTATGGCTTGTAAAACAACACATCGTTATCATTAATGACTAAGTCAAATTTATATTCTTGTAGATAAACCACTTAAAACATTCGAAAAAGCAATTTCTTTTCCTTCTTTTTTTTTAATACTATTTCTCGTGGTTCTTCGAAAGTAGAATCGTTGTGAATAGTGGATTCATTTCGTACTTTATTGTTATACGATTCAACAATAAAATAAACAATTCTTGAGGTAGAAGAACAAATTACAAATTACAGGAACTTGCACCCTAACTCCGTTAATTTCCACGTTATGTGGAACTATACTCCCACTAATTTCACAATTCTCAGTAAACCTGTCATTCACAATTACAATGGTTCTTATACTATGATTAGAACAATAAGGTCTATACCTTTTGATTTATATGGATAATCAGTGAAATACTCACTGATGTTTTATATCCATTTTCTTTTCTGGCGGATTGCAATCCTTGTTTCTGCCGACAACCTTAAACATGCAGGTGCCTTAAATTGGGTATCCTATAAACACAGTTCAAAATTGTCTTTGACACTGTCTTACTAGAAACCATGTTCAATAGACAAATGGCAGTTTCAAGACATACATTCACAAATGCGGGTAAAGACTAAATATCATACTCCTAACCATATTCATTACTGTTCTGTTATGCTCTATATACATCATTTCGCTGCAGTGTAACTGACATACACACAAATTATTCAATTCTTGAGGAGTTTCAGTCACAGATGTTGCCCATTTTAATTAATTCTTTTATGTTAGTCATCATCTCTATCGTAATTGATAACATTCATCTATATGTACTTAACTTTCTACTTTATTCAAGTAAATTTTCAAGACATAACTATAACATGAATAGTTATCAATAAAGATGATCACATACCTTTTCCTTTCTAAAAAGAAAGTTAACATCAGAGGTCCACAAGTTTTGAAGAACACATTTTCAAGAAGCTGGATCCTTCTTGTGGCTCCTTTCTTTGTGTCTTTGGTTTTTCTTTCCTTTAATACAATCTGCACAAATAATTAGGCAAAAAAAATCCAGATCTCGAAAGATTTTGTTCCTTATAAAGCTTTCCATTCTTTCCTTGGATTTATGACCCAAACACTTATGCCACAAATTAGCAAAAAAATCATTTAAAATTCAATTTATATAACTATCACTAATATACAAATACCAATGTGATAATTATATTTAAATAAATTGAAACATCCATAACCAAACATAAAAGAGTATCTAGTAACATTAATCCTAGATAATAAACCAAACTCCTAGAAAACTAGGTACCTAAAAGGTTTCCAATTAGTCTTGGTGATGCCCAATATCAAGGATAAAACATTAAATCCTGACAAGTTCTAGTAGAACCTTCACTTTATTCCCACAAACACGTACTTTACATGTGGGTTTATGGTATAGATTAAACAAAATTCATTATGCTAGAAACATGTTCCGATTCATCCAGGATCAATCCACCAAATTTATTTGGATCTTTGATTAAGTTTGACTCAAACATACATAAGTTTTAAACTTATCTTTTATAGAATCAAAATTTTCATTTTGTGCACTTCTTCTGAATTCAACATTTTTGCACAAAATGACATTTATGATAATGAGGTTCTTTCATAAGAGTTTTCACATATGCCTCATTAATTCTAAGTGATCCTTTGCCCTTATCATGTTTCTTCACACATTTATTTTCAGCTCCTTAATGTCCTTAAAAGTTGGATAAAGAGATTTCTTATATTCTTAAGTATTGTTTCTTCTTAAACTAAGATATTGTGCAATTTACTGCACAACCCATTATCTTTCATGGCGTTATAGCTCATTCAAAAACAAGTAACACTCAATCGGTAATGAGCAAGCATAAACTATACTAAGAAGTTCTCATCCACAACTATTCCTAAGGACTTAAACTTAAATCTTGCTGCAATAATTTTCCTTTTAATTATACATTCATAAATAGTACACAAATCACCAAGCTTTATGGGGTTAGGGTACTCATTAATGTCCCAGAAAGAGACTCACAAAAATATTGGGTACTCTCACAAAATTCACTTATTTTTTTTAATTACTTTCAATTTTGGAGAGAATTATCTAAATGTTATCTGCAACACTTATCCTCATGAACATAACATAAGTGTTTGTCAAATCTTTCTAAAAATTACTCAGATTTTATAATAAACTTTATCTTTATTGTTGCTAACACCATTAATAGCAACAAACTTTTCTTTAACTGATAATAAAGACTTGCAAACTCTAGTCAGAAAGTTGAACAAATAACACTGACACATACAAGTCATGAGAATGCAGAAAATTAAGAACATGTACTACATAAATGTTTTGAGACATAAGGTACATATTACTTAAACAATTAATGTGCACTAACGCTCTCCTTTGGGTTGCACATTAGCACACGACATTCAAACATAATGATGCTAATAAAATTAATAATCAATAATTGGCAATGATATATGTACCAATTAGTATTATTTATTGTCTTTGGATATATAAATAAACCAATAGCACAAACATATTGCCTACAGTCATGTCCATTAATTATAAGAACAACTAATCAAACCTTTGGGCGATCCATAAATGCCTTATAACAATGAACTACAATATACCCATAGAACATCAAACCATTATGTCATTCATATAGCATCAAATCTATGAGTTATTGAAAAATCATCATATGATTTGAAATTAATTTACTTACTGATTTGACCACTTTGGTGATTAACAAAATCAACATACAATTAACTTCAAATCAAATTCATTATTATAATAAAATTATACAATCGGAATTAATATCTTTATGATTTGACAGCTTTAATGATGATCAAATCATCATACATTAATATCAAATCAAGCAATGCCAATTCAAAAAATTTCTTTTGCTAATAAAAAACTCAAATTAATCCCAAATATATATATATATATATATATATAAACGTAAGTTGTCCATGACATACTGGACTTGTTATATATATTCATTATTATGCAAAAGGAATATATAATTATTCGTCATTCACTGTAATGTGCTTTTATACAGTAAAACGAAACATAAATAGTGATGAAAGCAATACTTAATGCTTTTCACATATATCAATTAATAGTTTTACCCCAATTAAAAAAAACTTGATGAACTTTAAAAAATATATAATTGAAACACTGGGTATACGTTATACCCAATTGGAAATCAACTTTGATGGGTAAAACAAATCGATAAACAATCAATTTTCAAATAATCTTAATATTTCATTTAACAATAATGTGGAAGCGTAAAGATCCTAAATTCATAATTAGGATTCAACAAAATTAATCCCTAAACACCATAATTGGGATTCAATTCATACCAAAACAAAACAAAGTCCTAAATTTCATAATTAGGATTCAAAGAAATTAAATTTCATAATTTGGATTTATGCAAAAATTCATTCCCTAAACACCATAATTAGGATTCAATCCAAATCCTAAATCTTAATTGGAAAGTCATGAATTTCTTAACGTGGCTCTGTTACCACATATAAGTTGTAGTTTAATTTATTCGTTACAACTACAATAATAAGGATCTTGAAATTACATGACTTTCACACGTTATAGAGACAATAAAGAATACGATTACTAACCTTTATCCATGGCTAGAGTTGGAAGAGAGTTCTCCAAATGCTCTTTGATCAAAAGCCACGAAACACGTTTCTATTCCTTTGCCTCCTATGCTATTCTTTTCTATGCTGTTTGTTTAGCCGTTTTGTGATGGGGAGAGAAAAGAATACCTTATGGCCAGGAACATGACTTGTTTCCTATAAATAGGTAAAAACCCTAACTATTATCCATTGGCTTCCATCAAGCTAACGGGCCTTCAGAAACAATCCCTTCTTATCTAAATATGATTTATTAGCCCATTAATATTTAATCATTTATTTACTAAACACACATCAATACATGTCACATGCACATCACATGAGACATACTAAGATATTAAAATCTTACAATGGGATGAACAACTTTTTGTTTCCCTAAGGCTATGAGTTCCACAGTTTTGGGAGAGAAAAATGGGTGAGTTTCTTTACTGTTTGTTTGCTTGTTAATGTAAAAACATCCTAGATGATTGGAGGCTCATATTTATAAAGATGAAGGAGAAAAAGAATTTGGTTTAACCTACTCTAAGTGAGGGGGCGTGTATTTGGGTCAAAGGAGAGTTGATGATAAGTCGTATTACTTGTGAGACAGTTCTGTCCCGACAGAGGTCCCTTGTTAAGGACAAAGGTCCTTGTGAAGGACGTTTAGTCTGAAAAGAGTGAATTCTTAGTCCAATCTACCCGTTCGAACTAAGGTTCTCGTGATCAAGATTACATAGTTTCTATCATGCATGTTGAGATTGTGCATCCAATGGAGAATGAGACGAATCAACGTTGTCTCTAAGAGTAACAAGCGATATGTCCCTTATTCTTAGTGAAGCATGCACTGTACGAAACGTCTTAATATTAGGCCTAAATATCATGGTATCTTAGGAAAGCTTCTCTCTTACGTGAGAAGTTTACCAAAAAGTTCGGTAAACTTGTATCCGCTTGCACGTCTGACATTCCCAAACGATTGTCTCCTTTACAAAACCCAAACAATGACAACATCAAAATTAAAAACTCCTTTACTATACTAATCTATGCTATATGAATGCAATAAAATCTTTTAAATTTTAAGTGTACATAATTTTCGTTAAGTATGTCAAAACTTAAAAATCATAGCTTATAAAATTTTCACACAATTTACAAACTTCAAATAGATAAAAAAAACTTGTAAAACTTACTAATAATATTTACATCACACCAAACCATCATGCTGACATTTTTGGATAGTCACTACTTCTTTTTGTAAAAGATTTCTAAAACACATAAAACTCAACCAAAATTTTATCTTATCAATTACCACTGCAATTCTAAGTCCTAAACATGAACAAGTCAATCTTTTAATTTAAGTCCAAAATATCATTAAAAAAATTCTGAATAGCAACTATTACTTATAGAAAAATCTTTCTAAAACACTTAAAGTTCAACCAAAATTTTATTTATAAAGTACTACTAAAAATCTAAGTCCCAAACATGAACAAATGATTTTCCAAGTCCATAAAAATCATAAAAAAAATTCTAAATAGCAAAGAAATCCCTTTAAATTTTATACTCTTAAACCCAAAAATCTTTCTAACCAAATTCCAAAATCAAATAAGGGTTTAATTACATCCATATATCCACAAAGCATCATTTTACCATCAACATACGTGACTAATCAAATTTTGGACAGCAAAGGCATAGGTCGGGCCTTAAACATTAACACTAATGTTCTCAATGACTTGTCCAAAAATATACGTAGTCTAAGTATGAGAAGAATTTCAAAAAGACTTTGATAATTAACTTTAAAAAGTAAAAACTTTGCATAAACAAATCACATAAATAACACAAAGAACTTACCCATTTATTTTTTTCTCAAAAATCCTTTCTTTTTCTTCCTCCAAAAATTCGCCCTTTTTATTTACTTTTCCTCAAATCTTTATTTTCTTTTTGTAAAATAATATTTTCATGAACACGTATAATTTAAAGAACAAACTTTTGGATAAAAAAGGAAGATACATGACTTTACGCATCATGTATGGTCATACTTTTGATAACAAAATACTTTAAATCTATGGATACACATAAACAGATTTACCTTTTCATAGTTTTTTTTTAAAGTTACCTTTTCATAATTAATTAAACACATAAAATCATAACCTTTTATAAAACCTTCAAGTAACAACAAATAAAAACACATATACATACAAATATTGTAGTAGTTATAGTAGAGGTTAGAATATTATTATATTAGTAGCACGTAGTAGTAGAAGTATTAGAATTAGGAATATTTAATTATTAGAACAAATAAGACTTAACCATAATTATTTTCAACAAAACTAAAGAACATGAATATGAAAATGAAAGAATTAGAAGTACTACCTTATATTCTAAAAGAAGAACACAAAGGAAAACTCTTCACTTAAAAACTGCAAAGGAATGAAAAACTTTTTGCCTCCTAGCCCTCTTAGTCACCACGGTTTTGCACCTATCAAAGAGAAAAAAATTGTTCTTTTGTTCGCTTGAGGAAGTAAAAATGTGATAAAGTTTTGGGGTTCCTATTTATAGAAGAGGGGAAAAAATCTGATTATTCTAATCTAGAGGGAGGGGGTGTGTATTTGGGCCTAGGGGAGTCAACGATGCCTCTTGTTAATTGTGTGGCTAATTATGTGAGTGTAACTTGGCTTAATGAGAGTCTAGATTCATGAGGAAATTCAAAAAAAAATCTAAGTTGGATGTACATGAACTTCTCCAAAGGCATTAAAGAGGGTGTGAGTTCTAGGAGGGGAAAATGAATTCGCCATTTTAATTTTTTTTGCACCTATAATGACTAGTAAAATGCTAATACTCATGTAATTCAAATTTCAAATTCAAAAAGAAAAATAAAAATATGTAGACCTCCCTCTTCTCATCAATTGGGTGAGCAACATATCTTAAGTATAGAGAAAAATAAAATTTTTCATACATATAAGTATGAGCTAAATTCATGTATCATAAAAAGTTTCATATTAAAAAATAACTAAGGTTTATAAAATCATTCATATAAGATAGTCATAAAAAAACAGTATCTATAAACTTGTAATTAAATATTAAGTCATAAAAATATATATTTTCATATGAACATTTTGACTTTTAAATAATTCAATTTGGACTCACCTTGAAAAAGGTATGGAATTATGAAAATCATATGAACATTTAAAATTAATAAATTCAATTAGAATTCAAAAACTAAAATAAAATAAAGGATTCTTAAAAATCATATCTTATAATAGTCAATTTAAATAGCTTATAACTTTATTAAGTTACTATATAGTTATATGACAATATTTTACAACTTATATTTTATAAAATAAAATTTCTAAAATCATGCAATATGTGGTCCTAAAATTAATTAATTTACGTAGGAGAAAAATTGCAGTGTTACAAATCATAACAGTGGATTTCCGAGAGGACATCACGCACAATGTCGAGGCCTTAATCTAACAATCTTCACTCTCATGTCTGACCCACAATATAATACGCACATTTGCCATTTTTCTCTCCCACAATGCAAATGTAGACCAATATGATATTGATAAGTAGGATGAATAGTGACTCAGGAACCAAATTGATAGCGAAAAAAAAGTGAGAGACTAATATCATACCTGTGATGGACCAGACCCCTTGTCGACCACATCCGAGCACGAGCCATCATAACAGTGGATTTCCAAGAGGACATCACGCACAATATCAAGGACCAAACCTAACAGTCCTCGGTCTCATGTCCGACCCTTGGCACTTGTGAATTCTCTGTAAGAACTATAATCAGTGGATGAATTAACTAAGGAATATTAGGAGAACACCTAGAATAGGGGGTTGAATAGGTGTTACAGAAACCTTGAAAAATTTTCGAACGAAACAAATCGAAACAATTAAAACGAATGATTTTCACAAAATATTCAGCTCTTAATTGATTAAGCAAAGCTGATAATCGATTAACCTTTGAAAAACTTGAGTTAATCGATTAATCTGACTAGTTAATCGATTAATGCCTGACAGCTGATTTTTGGTTAATCAATTAAGCAACAGGTTAATCTATTAATCACTGTTAAAACTGAAAAATCACTTTTCAATCGAAAACGAAAATCAATCAATTAACACATAAGATCAGAGATAGCACGAAATTGATTAACACCAATATTGTTAATGATTACCTAGGTTATGAAAATGGTTTTCCCCAAATCAATTTGAACAATTAAAACCTAATTCAATCCATTATGGAAAATCAATCTTTTCTAGGTTTTCAAACAAGAACAATATGAAATGACAAAAACTAAAGAGTTAAGGGAAGAGAAGCTTGCTCAGAGATTTATACGGGTTCACTCACAACCACCATGAGATACATCCAGTCCCTCTTATCACAAGAGAGAGTTTCTTCAATATGGAATTAGAATTCCCAAATTACAAGTAATACGTCTCTCAAGATTCCCTTCTTGATAGCCTTCAAGAGATACCTCACTCTTGTCTTGCAATCATATTGAACTTCTAATCTAACCTTATTCCCGTGCTTGTTGATAACCCCACAACAAGGCTTCCACTTTCTTGTTGATTCTTCACAACAAGACTTCCAATTTGCTTGTTAACACAACAAGACTTCCAAGACAATTTGCTTGATGAACAACCACCAAGACTTCCAATTTGTTGTATATAGTTTGCCTTCTTGCAATGATTACAACACAATAGAAAACACAATAACACCTAATGAATCTCACTCAAGAAATATGAACAATTACAATTGAGATTCGAAGGTTTCTTGATCAAAGAATATGAAAAGTAAGAACTCTGATCTTTGTAAAAATGAGAGAGAATGTTGAGAGAAAATAAAGTGGTTTTTGATCTTTCTAAAATGATATGAAAAATGAAGTCAGTTGATCACAATGATTAGGAAAAATGTTTATATAGAATACCCGAAAGTTAGGAAAACTTAAAAACTGATTTTGAGAAGTGAAAAACTGATTTAAAACACATAACTGCTCGTGTTAATCGATTAAGACCTCAGGTTAATCGATTAACCCATGTTAAAATCTTGTCAATCGATTAAGCCATTATGTTAATCGATTAAGCACTGATGCAAAAGCTGTTAATCGATTAGCCTTACTTGTTAATCGATTAAAGGCTGTAAAAATACTTCTAAAAACTTGTTTTCTCAAAACTAAACATTTTCTTTCAAACCTTTAAGCCACCTATTGATTTAGGTTAAGTGAAATCACTTGATAGAGATTCACTACCCTGTAATAAACTCTACCCAAACTCATCAAACTCTAAGACTCAAAATAAAGATATTACAAACAATACACAAGTTGAATCTTAATGAGCTTGCTCTCTCTTCATCATAGTTGTTTGTTGGTCTTTGGTGAGCTTTTCCATGACTTGAGCTTATGCAAAACATTTGTCATTATCAAAACCATGCACTTGCACAATAGATCTCACAATATCCACATTCACATGCACACTAGATCTAACAATCTCCCCCTTTTTGATTATGACAAACATGTTTTGAAGTTGTTGATTATTGAAACATTTGATCACTTGGTGAGACTCTTGCTCCCCCTCAATAAATGTTTTTGACATTTGAAATCCAATTGAGTTAAGTTTGATTGTCCCCCTTATCTTCAACAACTTTGTTCCACCTATATAAAAAAAGCAAAACAACTTTTTCTCCCCCTTTTGGCATTATCAAAAAATAATATAACAAATTTTTGAAAATATTCATTTCATCACTTAAGTGATGATATGGTCGACGACATGTCACGTCATTTTTGTAAACATCAACGAGTGATGTATTATGTAGCGTCACGTGGCAAAACGTGATTTTTTTATTAAAAAAAATCAATATTTGAAATAAATATTAAAAGATTTGATTTTCTTTAAAGTAATACGATTTTTTATTATTTTTAATAAATTTGAATTTCTTAATCAAAAAATTTCACGTGGCATCATTTGACACGTTAGTTATCGATGTGACGAAGGTAACATGACATATCATCGGTTATATCATCATTTAAATAATGAAAGGATCATTTCCAAAATTTGAGCAAAGTTCGAGATCCAAAACATTAAAAAAAAATTTTAAGGACCAATTTAAAAAAAACACCTAAATTTAGGGATTACAAACTTAAATAAGTTTTATATTTTGGTTTAATTAGAGAAAAAGGGAGTAGTAGAAGGAGTAAAAAGAGAAGGAAGAGATAAAACGGTTAACCGACAGCAGCGTGAGCATTAGAGTGAAGAGGAATACGTGTTCCGGTCACGCCAATCTCCCTCCCCTCCTCCGTTCATTTTCCATGTGAGAACGAGTGCGTGAGAGATACATACATACATACCTCATCATCATCATCATCTTCACACATGAAAAACACCACCACTCTAACTAACTAACTCCCCTTTCTCTCTCTCTCTCTCTCTCTCTCTCTTTCTCTATATATATATACATCATCATCAATCAGTTGAGGTTGAGGTTGAGGTACACCTGCTGGCGACGAATCCAAACGATGACGTTTTCTACTTCTGCTTCTCCCCTTCGCCTCTTTCTCCTCCTCCTCCTCCTCCTCCTTGTTGTTGCCTCCTCTCTGAACGACGATGTGATGCGGGATGACGTCAGAGCTCCCAAGTCCGATATCTGCAACAACCCTTTCCAATTGGTATCTATTTCAATTTCACTCTCTTTCTTCGATCTCCTCTCTCACTTCACTTTAGTTAGTTTAGCTGCCTTCTTTGAATTTGATTGCTGCCTGCAGGTGAAGGTGATGAATTGGGTTGATGGCCAACAATACCACATTTATAGCGGTGTCTCCGCCAGATTCGGCTCCTTGTTGCCCGACAAAGCTGACAACGCTGTCAGAACTCCCGCTCTCCTTTCTAACCCTTTAGACTGCTGTTCAACTCCTCTTCTTTCACAGGTACCTTTCTTTCTTTCTTTTTACTCTATCTTTTTCTTTTTTAGGTTTCCAATGCTATTATTATCATCTTCATCATCTACTCACTATCTCTAACTTGCTTGTGCCTCCTCATGGATGTTCGTTTGTGACTATGTTATGCATTCTCATTTTGCAGTTTTCTGGATCAGTTGCTCTCTGTGTGCGTGGTGGTTGTGACTTCACAACCAAAGCTGCATTTGCACAGTCGGCAGGTGCTAGTGGCATGTTGGTGATAAATGACGCAGAAGGTTAATTTAAGTGCTACACACACCATGTTTCCTTATTTGTTTAATTTGTTTCTTGTCTGTCAGACTGTATTTGTGTCATGTGTTACGCCTGTGACATTCCCACTCATTTACTGTCAATGGTAAAGTAAGTTGCATAGGCATTTTGAGTTGCACAGGAATATTTTCAGACTAGAGTGTATTCATGCCTTTTAAACTAAGCCTGATTACATTGTTCAATACCTAACTGCAAGATAAAATCCGAGTAGTACAACAACACCATATTTTTACTTATATCTATTTATGAATTTATTTCTGTCAGATCTCTTTGAGATGGTCTGCTCCAATAGCACCGTGGCAAACATTTCAATTCCAGTTGTGATGATAACAAAATCAGCTGGAGAAGCTTTCAACAAATCTTTGACATCTGGAAGCAAAGGTTGGAGCTTCAATTCTTAGAGCTTCTATATCTTTATGTTTGGTAATTGGTATATCTATCAAACATTGACATATACTTCCAAAAGTGATATGCAAAGCCAAAATTAAGTCAGTGGCTTTTCAATGACTTACTTTCACTTATTGATCCTGGTAGCAGTGACTATTAATTACCACAAAGACAAGCTTAAAGATCAAAAGATATTAGGCCTGATTAAAATTTAACTTTACCATGGCTTAGTATCTTGCCTTTTATTTGTTTGTACAACAAAATATACATTCAGTCTATAGTAAAATCACAGAATTGGTCACATTTCCATTTGTTATATCAATGTGCATTTTGCTCCCCTTACAAACAGCACCACACGAATGGATCTATGCATTGAAGAGGAATTGACTGGTATTATCAATGAAATAATGCTTATTTATCATATATGTCAGTTATTTTCCACATGATTTATAGATGGTTAATTGTCTATTCAATCTATTGCAGTGGAAATTTTGTTATATGCTCCACCTCGCCCACTTGTAGACTACTCAGTTGCATTTTTGTGGTTGATGGCTGTTGGAACAATCGTATGTGCTTCATTATGGTCAGAACTAACTTCTACTGGGCAGAATGATGAACGCTATGATGAATTGTGTCTCAAGGTTTTCTCTTGCAACCCTATACCTGCCAAAAGTTTATGATATGTACTTAAACATGTTCTTCTGATGTCTTACCTTAAGCAAGCACGTCTCTTCATGTGATGATGTGATGCTTATGTCGAGCAAAATCACCTAATATTTAAAACATTGTTGAAAAGGAAAATGTAAAATTACAATCTTACCTTGGCATGTGTACTTGTCTACTTTGACTTCCATGTTAACTATTACAATGGAGTAAAGAAGCATGTGTTCTTCCTTTCATTTAGTTTACTGATTCAAGACAGATTTATTTGAGCTTGTTTTTAACATATCTTCAAAAGTTATAAATTTTAACTCATAAACTTATTTCCTTTTGCCAGGAATCTTCAACTGCTGAAACAGCTAAATATAATTTTGATAAGGAAATTATCAACATCAATGCAAGGGGAGCTATCTTCTTTGTGATAACAGCATCTGCTTTTCTTCTGCTATTGTACTTCTTCATGTCATCTTGGTTTATCTGGGTGCTTATTGTACTTTTCTGCATCGGTGGTATCGAGGTAATGTAGCTCATTTCCATGGATTTTACTCATACTCTTTCTGATCAACAAAAGGTAATATTTTGTGGTGTGCTTGAAGAGGGTTTTGGTTTCCTATTATTGTCTGCCACTGTATAAAACTAAACTGAAAGTTTATATCAACAGTATGACATGTGCTACTAAATTTATACTATTATCCATGTTGGGTTTCATACTCAATTGATACATTGGTAAGATTACAGAAAGAGAGTGGAAGTGTCTGAGAGAAGGCTTTGCGAGCACTAATACGTAATACCTGCTTGGTTATCATCATTGACAATAACACATAAACCAAAAACTTTAGAATTCCTGTGTATGAATTAAAGTTTGCTTTTATTTTCAGGGCATGCACTATTGTATCGTAAGCCTCACTTCAAGGTATAATCAAATGAATGTATTTATTTTTTTCCCCCTAGCCAGCAAAGGAAATCAGTGTTCTTTTTTGCAATCCCCGTGTTCTTTAACTTCTCTCCCACTTTTTTTTTTTTTTCCTTCAAATGTGAGCAGAAAGTGTCAAAAGTGGGTAGTGAATTTACCTTGGTCCGGGGACGTTTCTGTTTACTCGCTGGTAGTGTTATTATTCTGTGTGGCATTTGCAATTTTCTGGGCTGCTACGCGACAGGAATCATATTCATGGGTTGGCCAAGATACTCTTGTAAGTTTTACATTCTATTACGTGGAAATTGATCTTTCTAATATCGTTGCAATTTCTAAGTTCAAACTTTAAGACACTGAGATAAGCATTGAAAAGTATTGTTCAATTGTCTTAGCTTTTGAAATTCAGTCTCGTCTCTCATGTATGTAGGACATTACCAAAACAAGGGTTCTTGGCATCAAAAATTTATAATTATTAACAATGAATCTGTCAAGTGAATAATTAATTCAACAAGTAGTTACTCATCAACCATTCTCTGAACATTGTTAAATAGTTGTGTGGTTGAGTGGCTACTTATTCCTAAACTGGATTTTTTTCCAATATTTTCTTTCCTTTCTTGTTATTTCCTTATTCATGTTTTTTAGGTTAATTATTGTCACATTATTAAATGATGTCTGCATATACATCTGCACATTTGGGCCAAATACAAAATTGCTATCTTGTTTGGTTTCGTGGTAAGCTATTTGAAACATTGCACTGTAAGGTGGTTTGTTATACCAATTATCTTTCTACCAATAACTGATGATAAGCTGTTGACTGATCTTTCACTGTGGGATCTTTCAAGAGATTCTGCAGAATTCTTGGAATGTGAAAGAAAACTGAAAGAAAAGGTGAACATGGTAATAACTAATACACCCCGGAGCCTTGAGTGACCAGCCTTAGGATACCCCTTTCACTAAATCACTTCTTTCCTACCTTCTCTTCCACAAGCTTCTTCTATTTGTCCTATCTACTTTTTCTGTTAATTTTTCCCAATTTGTCATTCCCTCCTTGCCCACAACTAACTACTCAATTGGCAGCACCTCTCTGGGCTCATAATCATTTATGGGAATTACCCACCCTTTTCTTTCTTCTTTATACACTTGCCACTCTTCTGTATTTATTGTTCCTGTAGTAGTGTAAATGTTTTAAGTGTATCACCTTTTAACTTAAATTATTGCTTTATTTTGTACAGGGTATCTGTTTGATGATAATGGTCTTGCAGTTGGCTCAGTTACCAAATATTAAGGTACCTGAATGGATTCCTTTTGTATATAATAATTCTTCCTTTACTCTCTTTGTTCTATCTCCATTGTAACAGTTACAATTTTCTTATGCGTCTGATGTAATAGGTTGCAACTGTATTCCTTTCTTGTGCATTTGTCTATGACATCTTTTGGGTGTTCTTATCTCCAGTGATATTCAACGAGAGTGTTATGATTACAGTAAGTATTTACGTATCTTGTATCTATGTATCTTTTGCTTTCTCTCTCTCTATTTTGATCATCATCATTATTATTTCTTTTTTTAAAAGAGTTTAGGTGTCTTAGAGTTTCATGATACTATATGAGCTCTCTTTTCTAGGTTGCTCGAGGTGACAAGGCCGGTGGAGAAGCCATTCCTATGCTCCTGAGATTTCCTCGTCTTTTTGATCCTTGGGGTGGTTATGACATGATTGGATTTGGAGATATTCTCTTTCCTGGTTTGCTTGTTTCCTTTGCTCACAGGTATTAAGATCTGTATTAAGTCCACCTCTTGAATTAATGCAATATTTACAGAATGGAAGATTTACACATGTAGCTCTGATTTCCTACAAAATAAGAAAAAGTAATGTATATTTGGAGGGATATTTGTCAGTGTGATTTTGGTGTTTCCAGGAGATCTACTGTTTGATTAAATGACTCATATGGGGGTATCAAATAGAATCAGTAGTCTGAGCTTTGGCGAAATATCTTTATGAAAAGTAGCATCTAGTCTTGCTCCACATTTTTTTTTTTGGACTTGGGTTCCATAATAATGTTAACAAAGAGGAAAATGTAAACTATTTTTCATATCTATTGTGCATGTCAACAAGCATGCAATATAAAAGGGGAAGGGAAGTCGGTTGGAATTCAATTGGAAGATAGAATGAAGTTTGATATTATGTAAGTCTTTTAATGGAATATAAACAAATTAGCCACTAAAATTTCCTTAATGTTGAAGATTAAAAAGGAAAGGGAAAAGCTAGTTTCTGGTGACGATTTAATGTATATGTGTTCTTTAGTTACAATTGTTTCCTCCATAAGCGTAATAACGACATATTGTTGTCTATCAGTAATTCAATATATAAAAATAAATGATGCTATCAAGATTAGATTTGTTAACAGTCTAACCAACAAAGCTACTTTCTTATGTTGTACTGAGTTTATAGTTCTAAGTAAAATAAGTGAACTTGTATATTGAATAAAACTATATTTGCTTTTGATGAGATGCTTTGTTTTGACATATTTGTTCTTTCCATCTCTTGTTTGTCATAGATTTGACAAAGATAAAAAGAAGGGAGTAACAAATGGATATTTTCTTTGGTTGGTAATCGGCTATGGTGTTGGTAAGTCCTTTTGCACTGTGTTTGTGTTGATAACTTGTTAATTTCCCTGTTCGGTAGGAGCTGTTTGGCTGAAATTGAGTTGCTTCTTTCTTCGTAATGTACATTTGTTCAAACTTACAATCTAGATTTAGTGCTATTATAATTTTATAGCTTGACAGAGGATATTTCCATGTTTCAGGCCTTATTTTCACATATATGGGGCTATATCTTATGAACGGACATGGACAACCTGCACTCCTCTACCTTGTTCCATGCACACTGGGTAATTACTTTTTTGGGTTGAAATTAAATGTTTAGGCAGTGTTTGGTATCCAGTGTGATTTTGAGCACATTCTTGGCATTGTGGTGCCCAGGAATGAAAAAACATTCGCACCTAAAATGTTTTTAAGTACCCATTTGCCTGCACTTTTTTCTCCTAATCTTCTACCAAATATGGGCAAGTCACTTTGAGATGTCTGAAGTCTGAAGCAAATATTACTCCCTTACTACTCTCGTCATTTTAATTTAAGCTCTCTCGTACTTTGTTGATTTGTTGTCTAATTAAATGAACAGGTTTGATTATAATATTGGGATATATAAGGGGTGAGCTGAAGAGCCTTTGGAATTATGGTGCAGACGAGCCATCCTCCTTGTCCGAAGAAGAAATGCCTTGTGAAGTTTAAATCATTTAGTAATTGTTAATGAAAGAAATTGTACTGCAACTTGGAAATGATCCATAAGCTCAATGATTATTATTAAAGGCAACTCTTCCCGAGTCTGCCATAAGTTCTACTACCATCTTTTTTTTCCCATTAATATGATTATTGATTAATGTGCCTTATTTGACATTTGTGATGCTTCATATATCAAAGAAGGAAAAAAACAAAAACAAAAACAAAAAATCAAGCAAGTAAATTTTACCATCAATCGCTTTTTCACTACTATAGGTACCTTGATAGATGTAATTTTATTTTCATAATTTTTACCTTTTTACTCAACAATTGAAACTTGTGTAAACTTCAGTAATAATTTTGATTGCTTGTATACATTATAAGAGGCCTCGAGTAAAAGTTGTATCAACAAAAGAATAAAGTTTCCTCAACATTGGAGAAGGCTATTCATAATACACTGTTTTTTTTTTAATCTCTAGTTATTCATCTGAATTATGATTTATCAAACTTGGATTCGTGTGATGAATTAGTTAATAACACATAATACTGTTTAGTTTACACCATTACATATTGTTCCAACTTGGACTTGTTTGAAGTATGTCCCAACTCCCACGTACAACATGTGTTATGCATATCTGCTAAGTTGAATCATGCGATGTACTTGTCTGATTCTCCCTCATTATCTGCATTCACATCTGTGCATCTAACTGTCGAAAAATAGATCACTTGACTAATGGATCAGAATATGAAATTTTCACTCTAATATGCGCCTAAATCACTTTATACCTTTTGTTCCCACCACTATAAAACAAGCATTCATACCAACGCTGATCATATGTCTTCCCTGTTTAATTGTGTGCACCACATACCAAATTGGGTGTACCATATGCTGCATACCAAATTTACCTTAAAGAAAATCTTATAATATTAATATAAAAAATGAACGTATCTAATTGAATCGTATACACCATACCACATACCTCCTCTTGAAGTTAAAATCCCTCTTTCTTTTCTACCCATAATCTGCCAAGAACACACCTTCACAAGTCTTTGTTTTGTAGTGAATGCATAAACAATTTCACCTCTGTTATTGTAGTTGGTCCTACCACCAAACAATTCACGGGTTCATCCTATTCACTCACGACAAACTTGCTCACTATAAAATATAGTTACACTAGCCCTTTAAGCATTCATTATAGTTACACTATTCACTCACTATAAACTTGCTTCTTTTGTAGAAGTTTCTTCACTTCATTCATTTTTTTTTCCTGTTTCCTTCAATGGATCCAATTATTTTCCTCCTTCTTATTCTTACATCTTTTTGTAGTTACCCATTGGTGCTTATTGCTCAATCTCCAACTATCTCCAAGATCAGCGTGGTAGGAGTTGTTTATTGTGACACTTGCTCAAACAACATTTTCTCTAAACAAAGCTACTTCTTGCCCGGTAAGGCCATTTAATTTAATTTAATTTACATCAAACATGAATGCTTCATAGAGTTCTAAATTTTTCATCCACTGTTTCATTGGTTTATACTTTATATATCATGGTAAAGAATTAAACTATTAGATGAAGGATTGAACTCCAAATACTACTTGATCATGGAAACTCTGATGCCATGAACAATCCTTAAAAAAATTTGAGTTATTAGGTAAAGACAAATAAATGACTTATAGAGTGCTTGGACGAGCTTATTTAGGCTTACAAGAAAAACTTATAAAAATAGCTTTTGACCTTTTATGTTCTTTTTAGCTAACTCCAATAAATAAGATTGTCAAAGCAACCTATTTCAAAATAACTTACGGACTATAAGCGCTTAATTAAGCTATTTACGCAGAAGAAGCACCTTTATTAGTATATTTCTAACTGTATGTATGTATGTTCCAATCAGGTGTTGAGGTTCACATAGAATGCAAATTTAGAGCAACCACGCCAAAAACCAGTGAGCAAATAAGCTTCTCAGTGAACAGAACCACAGACCAATATGGAGTATATAAGTTGGAAATACCATCAGTTGATGGAATCAATTGTGTGGATGGTTCGGCAATTGTGTCACTCTGCCAAGCCAGCTTGATTGGGAGCTCATCTTCAACTTCTTGCAACGTTCCCTTCCTAAAGAGCACAACAAGTGAGATATCAGTCAAATCTAAACAAGATAACCAATGTATATACACCTTGAGTGCCCTTAGTTACAAGCCACCTCAAAGGAACACAACTTTATGTGGTACAAGCACAAGTTCTTTGGACTCATCAAAATTCTACTTCCCTTATCTCCCACCATATGTATTCCCTTGGCCTCCTTTTCCATCAATACCTTTTCCTCCTATAACACCTATTCCATCATCAATACCATCTCTTCCTTTTCCATTTCCTCCAACCCCTCCATATGTCTTTTCTCCTCCTCCTTTTAATTTAGGAGACCCTACAACTTGGGTACCTTATATCCCTTCTATTTCTCATCCACCACCACCACCACCACCACCTGCTTTTAATCTAGGGGACCCAAGAAGTTGGATACCTCATGCTTCTTCTTCACCTCCTAATATTCCTCAAAACCATAATAATCCATAGGATTTGCTAGAGTATTATTTTCTTTTCTTACCCTTATTATAATTATGTATAAAACAATGAGGCTATGATTTAGAGGTGAAAACATGGTACATATTATATAATGTAATTGAGTTAATTAGACTCTATTGGGTGGCATAACACAATCTGTACTGTTGTCCTGCTCATGGGTATATACCTTTTTTTTTCTTTTATCATAGAAAATGAATGAACACCAGTTACTCCTATTACTATACATTTTTGCTACCTTTTCCAAGTATCAAGTATGAACACCAAATTTTGTATATCACTTTTATACCGGTAATAAGTGATGTTTGATTATTTTTTAAGAGAGAAAAGGGATTGATAATCTAACAAAAGTTATTCTGAGTTGAGAGCTCAAATTGTTTTTTTTTTTTTTTTTTTTTTTAAAGAGTCAAACTCATCGGTTAATTAAGTTAGCAATACGTTGAGTGAGAACATCCATTTCAATCTCTAAAAAGTGTGCCCCCTACCCATTACACCCAAAAATTATTTAAAAAACCAAAAAGGGGTTTTGGAATTACATACAATTCAATTCTATTATTGAATAACTATTTATTAATGTAACAATTCTACTGGGGTGATTACGACCATTTTGAATAAAATTAAATTAACCTATTATATTTTTCTGTTAGGGATAACAATCAGGAATAGGGATAAGAAGAATATATAGAAGTATTATGCATAATATTTTCACAAAATTCAGATTTTTCCTGTTATGCGTTATTAGCCTAACCAAAACCTATATTTAGTGACAATACTTAACTTCTCATGTAAGGAAATCTAGACTAGCTTTGATGTATGTTTCATCACCAACTTCAAATAAAAATTCTTTCTTAGGTTAGTTTGGTTCATCTTTACAATTAATAAAGTTTCATTGTTGAGAATTCTCACATAAATCCTTAACTAAAAAAAGACAAGCCTCATTTGAGTTCATATTAAAAAAAATGAGTAATATGTCAGATTAGTCCCTGACTTTGTAAGCATCGATCAAGTTAGTCCCGGACTTTATCAAAATAGCAATTTAGTTCCTGAGATTTCATTTTAATTCACATACGTCCCTATCTTTATCTCATTTTAAAGCAAATACATCCCTGCGATAATGACGGCAAAGACTAACTTGATCTATGTTCTCCTATCTCAGGGACTAAATTGCTATTTCGATAAAGTTAGGGACTAACTTGACCTACGCTTACAAAGTCATGGACTAATCTGACATATTACTCTTAAAAAAATGTATCATTTTTCATAGTTTCAACAAAGACCCTATTTTCAATTTTTTTTTAAAAAAAACAAAGACTTTACTATTTGATTGTGTCTAACATTTATAAAAATATTGTACAAGACTCTACTTTTCAAAACTATGGTAAGGACACCTTCATTATGTTTCAGAGATGAGTTTCAGGAGATAGAAACAATGGATTATGTTTGCTGTTCGTGGGAAGCATCAGAGGCTCTTGGTTTGGGCAGTGTGTGTTGTAACGCCCCAAAATATTAAAGGTAATAAAAATGTGGATTTATAAAAACTTTTTTCCAAAAGAGTGTGAAAACTAAAAGCATTGCTTGTTAATATCATATTATGTTACAAAGCAGTCTGAGTGTAAATATAAGAATATCAAATTCCCCAAAAATCCCCTTTTACACGCAGAGCATGGTCTTCACAACTCTATCCTTCAATGAGAGGATTCGGACAACAAGATGTCATCGTCTTTGCTAACGCTCCTTTAACTCAACAGGAGAGACCTTTGACCTGTCATTCAACAGAACCTACCACCACCGATGTGGTAGTATGAGAGTAAGTCACTTATCATATCTCGTAAGCAGATTATATGATTGTTCAAGGGGATGATCTCTGAACCATTGTCCACCAATAGTTCTAGGTCCTTGTCATTTCAACGATGGTGGCCACACCGTTCTAACCATCTCATATAGCGGCCACACCATTCTATATGGTTTCCCAATCCCACATGCATCTTACTCATTTTAAGATTCTCGTAAGATCATGCATGAGATGCATATTCCATGTAAGAATTATCAGCATTTCCATTATCAAGAATAATCATCATCATTATACACATGGCGGCAACACCGTTCCATGTCTTCATATAGCGGCCACACCGTACTATATGGAATCACACACATATGGCGGCCACACCGGTCCACATGTCCTCGTATAGTGGTCACACCGTACTATACAGAATAACACAATATGGCGGCCACATCGTACGATACGGAATCACACACAGATGGCGGCCACACCGTTACACATGTCTTCGTATAGCGGCCACACCGTACTATACGGAATCATCTAAGCTCAATGATCTTACATTGGAGCTATTCATTCAGGCTCATGATCTCATATCGGAGCTATTCATTCATGCTCCACAATCTCATATCGGAGCTATATAATCATCATGTATCATCATATTCACATTCTAATACTAGTTATATTCATGATTCATCATGTATCATCATATTCACATTATAATACTAGTTGAATTCATGATTTTGATCAAAATCATTGTATCAATGTTACTCAACAATATCTTCCAATTATTATGAAATTGATGTTAAGCCAAGTTCATAAGCTTATTAAAAGGGAAAATTCAATAAAGTTATTAAAAAGTGTTAAATTTGCATTTTTCTATATTGTTTATCCGGTTAAGAGAGTGGTTAATCGGTTAAACAATTTAATTTGAATGTTCAAATTTCCCCCTTTTACAAAACTGCACGTTTTATCTGGTTAAAGGTCCTTTAACCGGTTAAAATGTGCAGATTTCGGGTCTGAAATTTGCTTTTTACACACTAATTCAATAATCATTCAATTTAAATCATAACCAATCATAAATAGATCATATTTAAGCATAAATAAACATGTATCAACAAGTATCTCACATCAATTATTCATGGTTTGTATTCAAATGATCATATATACCATATTATGCATATTGCACTATTAACATATCGAATTCATTTACAGAGCTAAATAACCTGAGTTCATATTTTATTTAGCTAATATTGAGTCACTGAAGTTGGTCTCAATGATTTTTGAGACATAGTTTGGCCAAATTCCATATAATAATCATACTCACATTCATAGTTCATGATTAATTCATCAACTAATTCAATCTTGTGAATTTCAATAATAATCAACAAACATCAAAATTTCAGTATAAATCTCATTCAATTATGTCTTGCACATAATTATATACCTTCCTTGCATATGGCAGCTTTACTTTCCAGTTACATGTCAATTCATTCTACCAAGTTTGCATTCTAAATCAAGACAAATCATGAAGACATGTACCAATTATTCTAATTTCACCATTCAAGTTCATCATTATACCATGTCATTCCATTCAATTCATTTGCAAAATCAACTAATTAGTTGCAACATATAATAATAAGGAACCATGGGTTGTCTTGGTCTCCATACCAAGCAATCCTTGTCATGGTTCTAGCATACATAAACACATAATCAAACTTCCAATCAATAATCCTAGCGATATGAATGAGGTCTCTCATACCTTGCACGAATTGGACAGCCCTCAATCAAGCTCAAACTCAACCTAAAACAGCAGCTAACACAACAACAACAGCAACACAACAAAACAGAGCAACAAGGACAGCACAAACCCCTTTTGATTTACAAGCTCTCACACTCACTAATCACAAGCTTGATGTGCAGCAACCAAGGCTAGTTACTTGCACGAATTTGAGGAGGTATTTGGGCAGAGTTTTGGCTCTGAAAAACGCAGAGAAATCTGAGAAAGAAGGAAGCCATAGAACACTTATTTATAGAGGAGGAAAAGAGAGGAAATGAGGCAAGAGTGGAGTAAATTAAGCCACCCAACTCTTCCTCAGAACACACACTTGCCACAGCCTTCCCAGGGACGTTCCAAGTGGCCTGAAAAGAAGAAAAATCTGGATTTCCACAAGCTTCCACGTTTAAACCGACTTATTTGTCTGAATATATGATGTCTTTAACCGGTTAAATGACATCTTAACCGGTTAAACACTCTTTAAAAATCCCAAAATATACTATTATATAACTATTTCACATAAAAAATTAATTAAAAAAGATTTACTTCTCAAAACAAAATTTACACCGTTGGATGTTAATATAAAATCATTAGAAACCTTGTCTAAAAATTTGAGCAAGATCCAACGGTTAACTAATGAGATATTGCTCGATCTTTGCATGCTATCTTACCAAAATATTACTTTTTACACATTTTATTTAAATCTTTCCTTGCCAGAGCTATTTTATTCCCAAAATATGCTTCCTTACAATTTATTTTTCCAAAATGTTTCCCTTAAAATAATTTTCAATAATAAAATAATTATTTATTCTTTTTATAAAAAATGAGGGATGTTACACTCTCCCCCATTAAATTGAATTTCGTCCCCGAAATTCGTTTTCCAAAATCTTTCATTTTCCAAGATATTTCGTTAATAGAATATTTTTATTTCACTTTTCTCAAAATAGCTTGGGGAATTCTCCCCCACTAAAAGAATTTAGTTACATTTTTCTCAAAATTTTCAGTTTCAAAAAATATTTATAGAGAATATTTCAAATAAATCTTTCCGAATAAATGAAATATTTCGAATAAAATTTTCCAAATCAAACTTTTTGGAAAATATTCACTTCCCGCAGCGCACTCTGATTACTTTGGCATGAAAAAGAAATATTTATATGACTTTAATTGTTAACAGTTGCAAATTTTAGGGTGATCAGTCCTAATATTTAAACCATCAAGAATAAAATCATTCCTTTCAGATACCATCTTTCACAAGAAAGATCGTATGATGTATCTTTAAGTTAGATGAATTTAAAGATAAGGGACATTCTTGTCACTATCAGATTTAGTTAGATAGTCAAGTTCTAGAAACATTTCCGTTGGGGAGACAAAAATTTGTCCTTTCCCGTTGGTTATTAATTTCTCTAGTCTTAACTGCTCTTTCCTATTTCTGTAGTGTTCATAGATATTTATCACATCCAACTGTGATAAATGTTTCGATCACAAAAAATTTGGATAGAAGTTTCAGCAAGATGCTCGGATTATCAAACGATTCAATTAACACAATGGTAGAATAAAGGACTATGTTAATTCAGAATAGGAGAATAGACACTTCATGCTTTACCTTAATCAGGATAAGACTTGTATCCTCGTATAATGAACACCTTCCCTTACTTGATCCGTTTGTCATTCATCACTTCCTTGCCTTTATTATTTGGACAATCCGACGAATAATGCCCCGACTTCTTGCAGTTAAAACAAACTATTCCTTTGGGTACACCACAATTTGATCCAAAATGATGTGTCCCACACTTTCCACACTGAGGTGGATGAGTGATTCCTTTTCTGTTTCTTCTTTTGTTATTCTCCTTTGTTTGGGTTTTCCTTAATTGTGATTCATCAAGCTCCGTTTCCTCTGATTGTTCTTTCTCCATTGTTGATTCCCCTAATTGCCTTTCTTCGATCTTCCTTTTCTTTTGAATTCGAGCATTCCTTTCATAAACCTTCTCAGTCTTCTTATCGTCCTCGTAGATTCTACACTTGTTCACCAACATTGGGAAATTCCGTATTCCGTGATAACTAATCCCTGATTTCATATCTGGGCGCAATCCGTTCTCAAACTTCACACACTTAGACCTCTCATCTGGGTGATTCTGAAAGTAAGGAGAATACTTCATTAATTCCTCGAACTTCGCAGCATATTCTCCAACGTTCATTTCACCTTGTTCCAATTTCAGAAATTCAACTTCTTTCTTTCTCCTCACATCCTCCGGGAAATACTTTTCCAGAAACTTTTCCTTAAATAATTCCTAAGTGATATCCTGATTTTCAGCCTCCAGTAATTGTCTTACGTGATCCCACCAAGTCTCTGCTTCACCTTTCAGCATATAAGTTCCATACACTACCTTTTGTTCATCTGTGCATCCCATAGTCCGAAAGATTTTCTGAATTCCTTGTAACCACCTTTTAGCTTCTTCCGGTTTATATCCTCCATCGAATTTTGGTGGATCACTCTTTCTGAATTCCGACAACCCGTAGAATTCAACAGGGCCTCGGCGATTAGGTCGAGTGTAATTTTCTAAAATAGTAGCAATCTTTTCCAGAAGTTGGTTCGTCACTCTGTTGGCCATCAGATATCTGCACTTATAGAAACTTGGATTAGAGTCGCACAACCTATTGAGTATGGAAAGGACCACACTCCACAGCCGAGAGTTGAAACCATCGCTCTAATACCATAAAGTGTAACGCCCCAAAATATTAAAGGTAATAAAAATGCGGATTTATAAAAACCTTTTTCCAAAAGAGTGTGAAAACTAAAAGCATTGCTTGTTAATATCATATTATGTTACAAAACAGTCTGAGTGTAAATATAAGAATATCAAATTCCCCAAAAAACCCCTTTTACACCCAGAGCATGGTCTTCACAACTCTATCCTTCAATGAGAGGATTCAGACAACAAGATGTCATCCTGGTTGTCTCTGCTAACGCTCCTTTAACTCAACAGGAGAGACCTTTATCCTGTCATTCAACAGAACCTACCACCACCGATGTGGTAGTATGGGAGTAAGTCACTTGTCATATCGGGGAAGCAGATTATATGATTGTTCAAACACAAGCATCACAGATATCATTTCAATATAATGAATGCATGCTCAAGTGTCTTAACACACAATAATTAATATTATTAATCTTTCATGCAATGCGTGTACGTCTCTCAAAACATTCTTTTCATCACTTCCATAAAATAACACTCTGGGATGGGCAATCGTGTGCTCGATGTTTTCACAACCTGTATAGCGGTCACACCGTTCTATACTGGAATCCCATCTACCACGATCCCAAAATGAACAAGGGGATGATCCCTGAACCATTGTCCACCAATAGTTCTAGGTCCTTGTCATTTCAACGATGGCGGCCACACCGTTCCAACTGTCTCATATAGCGGCCCACCGTACTATATGGTTTCCCAATCCCACATGCACCTTACTCATTTTACGATTCTCGTAACATCATGCATGAGATGCATATTCAATGTAATAATTATCAGCATTTCCATTATCAAGAATAATCATCATCATTATACACATGGCGGCCACACCGTTCCATGTCTTCATATAGCGGCCACACCGTACTATATGGAATCACACACATATGGCTGCCACACCGGTCCACATGTCCTCGTATAGCGGCCACACCGTACTATACGGAATCACACACATATAGCGGCCACACTGTTCCAAATGTGTTCGTATAGCGGCCACACCGTACTATACGGAATCATCTAAGCTCAATGATCTTACATCGGAGCTATTCTTTCAGGCTCATGATCTCATATCGTAGCTACTCATTCATGCTCCACAATCTCATATCGGAGCTATATAATCATCATGCATCATCATATTCACATTCTAATACTAGTTTAATTCATGATTCATCATGTATAATCATATTCACATTCTAATACTAGTTCAATTCATGATTTCGATCAAAATCATTGTATCAATGTTACTCAACAATATCTTCCAATTATTATGAAATTGATGTTAAGCCAAGTTCATAAGTTTATTAAAAGGGAAAATTCAATAAAGTTATTAAAAAGTGTTAAATTTGCATTTTTCTATACTATTTATCCGGTTAAGAGAGTGGTTAACCGGTTAAACAATTTAATTTGAATGTTCAAATTTCCCCATTTTACAAAACTGCACGTTTTATCTGGTTAAGGGGTCCTTTAACCGGTTAAAATGTGCAGATTTCAGGTCTGAAATTTGCTTTTTACACACCAATTCAATAATCATTCAATTTAAATCATAACCAATTATAAATAGATCATATTTAAGCATAAATAAACATGTATCAACAAGTATCTCACATCAATTATTCATGGTTTGTATTCAAATGATCATATATATCATATTATGCATATTGCACTATTAACATATCGAATTTATTTACAGAGCTAAATAACATGAGTTCATATTTTATTTAGCTAATATTGAGTCACTGAAGTTGATCTCAATGATTTTTTATACTTAGTTTGGCCTAATTCCATATAATAATCATACTCACATTCATAGTTCATGATTAATTCATCAACTAATTCAATCTTGTGAATTCCAATAATAATCAACAAACATCAAAATTTCAGTATAAATCTCATTCAATTATGTCTTGCAAATAATTATATATCTTCCATGCATATGGTAGCTTTACTTTCCAGTTACATGTCAATTCATTCTACCAAGTTTGCATTCTAAAGCAAGACAAATCATGAAGACATGTACCAATTCTAATTTCATCATTCAAGTTCATCATTATACCATGTCATTCCATTCAATTCATTTACAAAATCAACTAATTAGTTGCAGCATATAATAATAAAGAACCATGGGTTGTCTTAGTCTCCATACCAAGAAATCCTTGTCATGGTTCTAGCATACATAAACACATAATCAAACTTCCAATCAATAATCCTAGCGATATGAATGAGGTCTCTCATACCTTGCACGAATTCGACAGCCCTCAATCAAGCTCAAACTCAACCTAGAACAACAGCTAACACAACAACAATAGCAGCACAACAAAACAGAGCAACAAGGACAGCACAAACCCCTTTTGATTTACAAGCTCTCACACTCACTAATCACAAGCTTGATGTGCGGCAACCAAGGCTAGTTACTTGCACGAATTTGAGGAGGTATTTGGGCAGAGTTTTGGCTCTGAAAAACGCAAAGAAATCTGAGAAATAAAGAAGCCATAGAACACTTATTTATAGAGGAGGAAAAGAGAGGAAATGAGGCAAGAGTGGAGTAAATTAAGTCACCCAACTCTTCCTCATACCACACACTTGTCCTAACCTTCCTAGGGACGTTCCAAGTGGCTTGAAAAGAAGAAAAATCTGGATTTCCACAAGCTTCCACGTTTAAACCGACTTATTTTTCTGCATATCTGATGTCTTTAACCGGTTAAATGACATCTTAACCGGTTAAACACTCTTTAAAAATCCCAAAATATTCTATTAAATAACTGTTTCACAAAAAAATTAATTTAAAATGATTTACTTTTCAAAACAAAATTTCCACTGTTGGATGTTAATATAAAATCATTAGAAACCTTGTTTAAAAATTTGAGCAAGATCCAACGGTTAACGAAAGAGATATTGCTCGATCTTTGCATGCTATCTTACCAAAATATTACTTTTTACACATTTCATTTAAATCTTTCCTTGCCAAAACTATTTTATTCCCAAAATATGATTCCTTACAATTTATTTTTCCAAAATGTTTCCCTTAAAATAATTTTCAATAATAAAATAATTATTTATTCTTTTTATAAAAAATGAGGGATATTACATGTGTGGCTGCAATCTATCACACGTGGCATGAAAGGAATGCTAGGACTTTCTCAAACTGTTCAAGTTCTCCTCAACATAGATTTTCTCTTATTAAAAAAGATATTGCATTTAGAGTGTTTTATTGTTTTAAGAATTTAGGAATTGGCCTAACAGGTCTTTGGTGCAAACAATATGTAATGAGCTACATTAATCTTTTGATTGTGAGAACCCTTCATAGAAGGTGACTCTCATTCTGTGAATATTTTTTCTTTTAGTGCTTAACCGAACTCTTCATAAAAGGTAGCAGTTAAAGAACTAAGAGTTAGGATGATGTATTTTTAGCCTGTAATAATAAAAATTTTTCTTTAAAAAAATAATTTTAAAAATATATGTAAAATATTTACATTTCTAACGTTATTAACAAAATTAATAAACATGAAATCTATAAGTTCTCATTGATAGGCATTGAGAGAGTAGTTTGTATGTGTGTGAGATGTCATAGTCATATATGATGTCTGAATACACACTCCCGCCGCTCTTGTTGAGCTAACTAATGTTGAAACGTCAAAGCTAAATACGGTGACAGCATTAGTTTCATGAACCTCTCTCTATTTAATATTTATCCCACCGCCCATTAGATCGCTTGTACATATCAATGTCTCATGCCATTTTAATTAAGAATAAATTGATAATGTATTCACAGTACAAAAGATTTTTACATTGTTGCATCATTTATCATTCATTTATTATAGTCGTTGATTTTTAGAAAATAATACAATTGAATAACGAGTTCATGGTGTAAAAAATTTTACACTTTGGTGCATACCCAATATCTCTTTAATTAACTATTATTTTAATCATTCCTATTTTCAGTATTCTCTTCATTCCTTAATTTTTTTAATTTCATAAATTTTATTTTTTTACAATTATAATGCATAATTAATTTTTAATTTTGATCCTTCATTTAATTATTTTTTTTATTTCTTATTAATTCTACTTTTATCTTTTCTTTTATCCGTAAACTATTATATATTAATTAATGGACACATTTCCTAATAAAAATTAAATACTACTATAAGTTTTTAATAAGAATTAAATAAAGATATTTTAGATAAACTACATATAAAACTTATAATAATTAGCATTTTCTAAATATGTGTATCATTCTCAAAAGCCAAAAATTAAGAAAAGGAAGAAGTATTATAAGATGTCATTTATGTTAGTTTTTGATAATTTTTTATAAGGATTTTGTTATTTATTTAACTAAGAGCGAGCAATATATAAGCAATCTAAAAATGTTTAGTTAATATTAAAAAATTAAAAATTTGACTTTTAATAATACTTTAAACTACTATACATTAATTAATGGACACATTTCCTAATAAAAATTAAATACTACTATAATTTTCAATAAGAATTAAATAGGAGTATTTTAGACAAATCACTTATAAAACTTACGATAATTAATATTTTCTTAATATGTGTATCATCCTTAAAAACCAAAAATTAAGGAACGGAGGAAGTATTATAAGATGTGATTTATATTAGTTTTTGATAATTTTTTTAGGTAAATGTTAACAAGTGCCCTAAGGAACCAATTGTAGATAAAAATAGTTGGAAAATGTGATTTTTCATGTTTTCCAGAGAGTGACACCCAAAGACTTATGAATTTTTTTCTATATCTAGAAACCTCAGTAAGTGCCCTAACTTGTTAGCAAGACCCTTTTATAAAAAAATTTGTTATTCATTGTACCAAGAGCAATATATAAGCAATCTAAAAATGTTAAGTCAATATTGAAAAATTAAAAATTTGACTTTTAATAATACTTTAAATACATTATTTTTTTTAATATTCTTTAGTTTTTTAAACATTGCATTAAAGATAATACTCCCTTCGTTTCTAAATATAAGCATTTATGGTAGACTTTCACGGGAATTAAGTAAGTTAGTTAATATAGTTGGTGGTATTGGAAATGGTAAGATTTGGTATATTTTTCAAAATTACCCTTATATTTATCATTTGACTTAAAAAAATGTTGACTAAGTAGGAGTATTTGTGAAAAATAAGTAATTAATGTAATTGAAAATTGAATTAATGCTTATATTTAGAGACAAAAGAAATACACTATCTACTCCCTCCGTTTCACTTTAAGTATCTTTTTAACATCAAAATTTTGTTTTAAAATAAGTGTCTTTCTACCAAATCTACGCAACATTTAATACGGTTTTTCCTTATTTACCCTTACATTTAATGTTGTTTTAGTTTTGAAATTTGTAATACTAGTAATAATGCATTGACAAAATAAAAATATTAAATAAAGGTATTTTTGACAAAATACACATAAAACTTACAATAATCATCATAATCAACACTTTCTTAATCTATGTGCAAAAGTTCAAAAAGACACTTAAAGTGAAACGGAGGGAGTAATACTTATATTTAGACACTGAAAAGTACAACAAAATCTTTTTTATAAAATATTTATTTTTCTATCTTCTATTTATTCTTATGAAATGTTTTAGTTATTACTACTATTTTCAGTCATCAAGTAAAGAGAAATAATTATCTGAAAAATAGTCCCTATATAATCTCTTGTCTCATAGTGTACCATTAACTTTGTATTGGATTAAGTCAACACATAGTTAATTGGTTTGAATATTAGAGGAGAGTAACGTGAGGTTCGGATCTTCTCTTCTTTTTTTTCTTTTCCATACATTTTATACAATTGCTTATATTTATCACATGTTTTTTTTTTATAAAAATTTTATTCTAAAATATTTACTACAATTAATATATCTATATATGTACAAGTTTAAATAATTTTTGCATAAATCTTAAAAGAAAATATCTTTTTCTATATACTTTTTACTACTAGTGACATATAGATATACTATTTTTTTTAATCAAAAGACTTTTAAAAAATATTTATTACATTAATATGATCCTTTTAGTACTAAATTGTACGATTTTTTGGAATTTTTTTTATTTTATTTGTAAAATTCTATTCCGATTTTCAATAACATTTAATGGCTTTTTTTTAAAAAAAAAATACTCATTATTTAGTAACAATTTTTAGATTTTCAATAATAATTACAAAGATGATTTTGTAAAATGTAGTATATAAATATTTACATTTTCAATATTACTAACAAAATTAACCAACTTTCTTCATGAATATAAATTTTTCAAGAAAAGTCTTACAAAACTGGAGATCGTATACTCCATTTGATTCTATTTATAAGTCGCATCATAGAAGAATTCCATGATCCTATTAATAATATAAATCATTTTGTGTTTTCTATAAAGCATGTATTGTTGTTTTCTCATATTTACTCTTGGTTTTTAGTTTGTGAAATTTCAATAATACAAGTTAAAAGAGTAAAATTGTCATGCTAAAGTATTTTTTAAACTTTCAAGAAATGTTATTATCCTTCTTAATTTGTGTAAAGTAGTTAAGTGTGACCTATAACAAAAATAAAATACTAATAAGTGCCCTAAAAATATATTTTAAAGAATTAAGAGTAGTAAAAAACTTTTAAAAAATATAGCTTTTGATGTTTTAAAAAAAATAAGTAAGAACTTATGATTTTTTTTCTATTATACTCCATTCGTTTAGTATCTTTTGGCTTTTTAGGCTTTTTTTATGTCATATTTTTTGTCTTTTTACAATTCCAATGCATGAACATAACTTTTTTCTTCCAATTTTAATCCTTCATTCAATCATTTCATTCACTTCTCATTAATTATATTTTTATCCTTTATTTCATCTTTAAACCACTATACATTAATTAATAAACACATTTCTTAATAAAAATTAAATAGTACTACAATTTTTTATAAGGATTAAATGGAAACATTTTAGACAAAATACATATAAAATTTATAATAATCAACCCTTTCTTAATATGTACTCCCTCCGGTCTTAATTATAATAAAAAAAACATCCTACTAATGGTTTTAAATACAAGCAAAATTTAACTAACTTTCTATTCTCAATACAATCATTCCTAAAATATATCTATAATGTGATTGAATCATTTAATTTTTGTTTCATTTTTAATGTAAATTTATTAAAATACTGTATTTTTTTATGAATTTAAGAAAATTAAATATATTCAGCTAACTTTTCTTAATACATGTGAAGTTAATTATTTTTGCTTAAAATTAAAAGCGGACCGAGTAAAAAGAAGAGAGAGTATGATTTTACTTTTGCATCTCTCATTCCGATAACTTAAAGATTCATCCTGAATTTTGAACCACTGTAATTGGTTGATACTATAGCCCCCTGAGCCCTGACATCACTAACATGCCACCCAACTTGATCCACAACAATAATAATGGATTTTCTTATTATTATAAGGATGATTAGCTAGACAAAGCGAAATCCACCAATATAATAGCCGCCACGACGAAATTTATTGTAATCTAAGACAAATGTTAAAAATTGTTTATAGGGTACTTCATCCCTCTTGTCACACACACATATATATATATATATATATATATATATATATATATATATATGTGGGTTTTGCTAACAAGTGTTCTAAACAAGCGCCTTAGGGGATTTGATAAGGTTCCTATACTTAGAAAAACAATAATCAATGCACATAACTCCATGTCTCGAGAATATAAAAAAAATGCATTTTTCAATGGTTATTTACTACATTTAGATTTTTAACAAGTGTACCAAGGGCACTTGTTAGCATTTGCCTATATATGTATATAGCCTATATATATATATACACACACTCCCTCTGGTCCTTATTATAGGGCATACTTAACCGAATTACACATACCAAGGAGAATGGTTGGTTTTATGAATTCTATGAGAATATATTGTAACATTACAATTTTACCCCCTTAACTTTTCTTGAAAAATTCACACTCATTAGTGAACAACAAAAAACACATAGATAGTCAAAACATTTAATAAGGGCAAAAAAGAGAAAAATCAATAAATGATGCATAGAAAATATAAAGTGACTTATAATTAGGACCAAGAAAACTTTCTAGAATGTGACCTATATATAGGACCGGAGGGAGTATATAAATAAGGCACCTTCCAGAAGAAATCTTTGGTCCTAGCACTTTATATTTCCTATGCATTATTAATTATTTTTTATCTTTTTTGCTCTTATTAAATGTTTTGACTAACTATATTTTTTTGTTATTTATTAATGAATGTGAACTTTCCAAGTAAAGTGAAGGGGGTAAAATTGTAATGTTACAATATATTCTCATAAAATTCACAAAACTAACCACTTTCCTTGGTACGGGAAATACGGTTAAGTATGCCCGATATATAGGATCGCAGGTAGTATTGTTTAAATAAAGGCTTAATTGCACTTTTGGTCCCCCAATTTTCTCAATTTGGCGATTTTGGTCCCCCAACTTTTAATTTAGCGATTTTGGTCTCCCAATTTACGATTTGTAGCGATTTTGGTCCCTCCGTCAATTCCACCGTTAACGGTGCTGACGTGGCTGCTGACACGTGTCCCTCTGGTAAATTGGAGGACCAAAATCGCTACAAATCGTAAATTGGGGGACCAAAATAGGCAAATTAAAAGTTGGGGGACCGAAATCGTGAAATTGAGAAAATTTGGGGACCAAAAGTGCAATTAAACCTTTTTTTTAATAATCAATGACCTTTCTAAAAGCTTTTAATAATCAATGACCTTTCTAAAAGCCCATATTAGATAAGAGAAAATTTATGATCTCACACTTTGTGCACAACTTTATTTGCTAAAACATTGTAATTAGCTAAAAAAATTGTAATCTATTAATTTTTTTTCCTTATAGGATATTTTCATTTTTCAATTTCTTTATGTACTTTAAGATGAAATATAATACTTAATGTCAGTTTTCAATTACTTTATGTCATTTTTCAATTTCAATTATAACATAACTGGTTATATTTTAACTTTAACTTTTTCTATACTTTATGAGATACATAAAATTTTTAAAACAAATTTTCTTAATTTTGTATTCGAAACATGTACTCGCTATTTTTATTTTTTGTTTTAATTGCACTTTTAAAAGCTTTTAATAATTAATCGCCTTTCTAAAAGCCCATATTAGATAAGAGAAAATTTATGATCTCACACTTTGTGCACAACTTTATTTGCTAAAACATTGTAATTAGCTAAAAAAAATTGTAATCTATTAATAAGAGTTTATATTAGTTGAAATTTTACAAGTTTTTATAGTTGCGGTAATTTATACTCTAATATTTCTCTTGAGATTAATTTGAAGTTAATCTTGGCATTATGCTAAAACTCTATTTGAGAGTCCATTGTCACTAATTACAAGGTGTGTGACTGTGTGAGTGATGAAAATTTGGATTAGCAAAATTTGTAATTCCTTTTTAAAATATGCAATCAGATTTCTTTGACAAGTAAATTGTCACAAAAATTAAGGAGAAGGCTAACACGTGCGTATTTGTTAAGAGACTAAATATAGTTTAAATGTTGTTTCCAATTCTGATCTATTTTCTTAAAACACCTCTATTTTTTTTATAAATTTGATAAAATTAAATACAACCAATCAATCTCCTTAATAAACGTAATTTTAATTTTTTTTTGCCTTATAAATTGAAGGGAGTATATATTAATTTTTCCTTATTAAAAATAATTTTAATTTTTTTCCTTATAGGATATTTTCATTTTTCAATTTCTTTATGTACTTTAAGATGAAATATAATACTTTATGTCAGTTTTCAATTACTTTATGTCATTTTTCAATTTCAATTATAACATAACTGGTTATATTTTAACTTTAACTTTTTCTATACTTTATGAGATACATAAAACTTTTAAAACAAATTTTCTTAATTTTGTATTCGAAACATGTACTCGCTATTTTTATTTTTTGTTTTAATTGCACTTTTAATCCCTCAATTTTGTCAATTTGGCGATTTTGGTCCCCCAACTTTTAATTTGGCGATTTTTGGTCCCTCAATTTACGATTTGTAGTGATTTTGGTCCCCCAATTTACTAGATGGACACGTTTCAGCAGCCACATCAGCACCGTTAACGGTGGAATTGACGGAGGGACCAAAATTGCTACAAATCGTAAATTGGGGGACCAAAATCGCCAAATTAAAAGTTGGAGGACCAAAATCGCCAAATTGAAAAAATTGGGGGACCAAAAGTGCAATTAAGCCTTAAATAAATAAATGAAATAATTTTATCTTAAAAAATGTTAAATTTAAAATTAATGAATTTAAGTTTTTAATATAAATTTTTCTTTGATATATTTCTTAATTAATGTCTTTAAAACAATAATTAACATACAATACCCTTAATCTTATCTCTCTCGCAAGAAAAAATAGGCATAAGCACAACAAATTGGAAAAAGGACAAACTTATGGTAAATTTTAGACTTAATTGCACTTTTGGTCCCCCAATTTTTTCAATTTGGCGATTTTGGTCCTCCAACTTTTAATTTGGCGATTTTGGTCCCCCAATTTACGATTTGTAGCAATTTTGGTCCCTCCGTCAATTCCACCGTTAACGGTGCTGATGTGGCTGCTGACACGTGTCCATCTAGTAATTGGGGGACCAAAATCACTACAAATCGTAAATTGGGGGACCAAAATCGCCAAATTAAAAGTTGGGGGACCAAAATCGCCAAATTGACAAAATTGATGGACTAAAAGTGCAATTAAAACAAAAAATAAAAATAGCGAGTACATGTTTCGAATACAAAATTAAGAAAATTTGTTTTAAAAATTTTATGTATCTCATAAAGTATAGAAAAAGTTAAAGTTAAAATATAACCAGTTATGTTATAATTGTAATTGAAAACTGACATAAAGTATTATATCTCATCTTAAAGTACATAAAGAAATTGAAAAATGAAAATATCCTATAAGGAAAAAAATTAAAATTATTTTTAATAAGGAAAAATTAATATATACTCCCTTCAATTTATAAGGCAAAAAAAATTAAAATTACGTTTATTAAGATTGATTGGTTGTATTTAATTTTATCAAATTTATAAAAAAATAGAGGTGTTTTAAGAAAATAGATCAGAATTGGAAACAACATTTAAACTATATTTAGTCTCTTAACAAATACGCACGTGTTAGCATTCTCCTTAATTTTTGTGACAATTTACTTGTCAAGGAAATCTGATTGCATATTTTAAAAAGGAATTACAAATTTTGCTAATCCAAATTTTCATCACTCACACAGTCACACACCTTGTAATTAGTGACAATGGATTCTCAAATAGAGTTTTAGCATAATGGCAAGATTAACTTCAAATTAATCTCAAGAGAAATATTAGAGTATAAATTACCGCAACTGTAAAAACTTGTAAAATTTCAACTAATATAAACTCTTATTAATAGATTACAATTTTTTTAGCTAATTACAATGTTTTAGCAAATAAAGTTGTGCACAAAGTGTGAGATCATAAATTTTCTCTTATCTAATATGGGCTTTTTGAAAGGCCATTGATTATTAAAAGCTTTTAGAAAGGTCATTGATTATTAAAAAAAAAAGGTTTAATTGCACTTTTGGTCCCCAAATTTTCTCAATTTCACGATTTCGGTCCCCCAACTTTTAATTTGGCGATTTTGGTCTCCCAATTTACGATTTGTAGCGATTTTGGTCCTCCAATTTACCAGAGGGACACGTGTCAGCAGCCACGTCAGCACCGTTAACGGTGGAATTGACGGAGGGACCAAAATCGCTACAAATCGTAAATTGGGGGAGCAAAATCGCTAAATTAAAAGTTGGGGGACCAAAATCGCCAAATTGAGAAAATTGGGGGACCAAAAGTGCAATTAAACCTAAATTTTATTCATATTTTGCTTACAAACCAAACATTTCATTTCCAAAAATACAGATAAAGATGACCACTTGATCATCATTCATATACCTTACTCTACGAGGACCCCCAAGTAAACACATTACACACCACTAATTGATAAAAACCTCCAAATAATATTGTGTACAAAATGAGTAATTAAGAGTATATTCACTCTAATTTAATCTAAAATTTATGCATAGATGAAGACACCATTATTTATTTCCTTTATTTTCATACAATAAGTTAACTTACAATAAAGAGTTACACCCAATTTACAAAACCTATACCATAGGATCATAAAATTCATCATTAATATTGGCTCATCCATCCATCTATGGACTATGGACATCCATGATTTTGATTGTAATTAGACTTTATGGTTTATGGCAATCATTCTGGAATTAGGGCTAAGAAGTTGATAAGATCGAGGGGAACGTTTAAAAGAAGCACAACCTTGACTTTTTTCTTCACCACCACTCCCTTCATAATCCATTTCAGCCAACACCTTGTAAAAGACTTCAACTTTGCAAGGAAGGACTAAAGGGCCTTGGCTGCTATAACCATATTCTGACTCTGCCTCTTCCAACAATATCTTGAACAAAGGGTGGTTTGCATACTCAGCTTTGATCACAAACCTTTGCATTTGTGGCCCAACATAGACCGAGAAACAACCTTCAGGGGTAACCTTTTTTTTCTTATTGCCACCCTTTTCCTTCTTCTTCTCTTCGCTGTAGAGTGTTGTAATGTCAAGGTTATGCCATGATCTGCTCCTTGTGGTGAAAGAGAGGGAACCAATGTTTTCATTATATGATGATGATGATGATGATGAACTCTTGTGTCCTCTTCCTATGGACTTGCATCTCTCCCATGTTTTGGTGATCAGCCCTTTCTTCCCTTTTGATCCCTTCATTCAGAATCAGATGCTTTAAATCCGAAAGGAATAATAATACACCAAAGGTAGGTTTTAAATTGTGACCTAGCTACCGCAATCAATTGTGTTTAATGGAATATAATAGTGAAACTGGAGCCAGCAAGATGTATAGTTGGACTTGGAATTGCGGTTGTGACGTGATTCTGATCTGAAGACTATCAAAAACAATAATATATATGCTTAGCTTAGCTTGTGGGCTCAAAAACCCAAACCACATGCACTAAAACACATACAACTATTTATAATAATACTTTTTGAATGAAACGCTTGAAAACTGATCTAGTGATGATGAGTTTCTAAGAGCCAGGGAGAGATGGTTGTATGGAGATTGGAGAGTGTAGTAGTGATTTTGTATCAACCCCTATCATAAACCAAATGAAACATGCTTTTGCTCCTTGGTCTCATGGTGTTGCTCATTTTGATACAAAGGGTGAAAAAGTGATGAAGCTAAGGAAAAAGAAAAAAGAAAGAAGGATATAGATCGAGAAGCTGAAATCAACAAGCTAAGGTTTCAGGAAGAGAATGGATACAATTAAGAGTTGACAGTGAGATTTGCCATTTTAGAGGAACATGGCGACGCAGAGTATTAAAGGAAGAAGAAATTAAACTCTGATCTCTGTGGAAGATGGAAGATGAAGATGATGAAAATGATGAGGACCTCACCTCACTGTGTTATTTCTGCGCCAAGCGTCTCTAACCTGGTAAACACTTGGCATGTTGAGCACTAACACCAATTCAACCATACCCTTTATATATAAAGCCACTTGTAGGTTTTGCCAGCCAATGTTCTCGGTGAGATATTTGGTGTGTCATTGGTTAAAGAACAATTACATCTCCACTTACTAAATAATTTAGGTTTTCTATTTCTAGTGTGTAGAAGGGACTTAAAAGAAAAACTCTATATATTTAGCCTTTTTTTTAAAAAAAAAAATCCTTTTTAAAACGTATTTCATCTATCTCAAAAAAAAAAAAATTCAATTTTTGAACTATAATTTTTATGTTTATAGACTTAGGCAAACATTTGAAAGAGAAAAACAAAACATTTTTTTATAGTAGTTGAATCAACAATTATCAGCCCTACATTTTCTTAACTTCAATTTATTACTAAATAATTTAGAATTTTTTTAGTGTGTAGCCAATACATTAAAATAAGAAATCTATTTAGCTTTCTTATATGAGTGTGTATTTTCTAAAAATCTTGTTTATAACGTATTCCATCCATTCAAAAAAATAATAATAATTGTTAATTCTGATCTATTTTTTGTTTTGTTTTTTTGACATTTTTTTTTTATTGAGGGAGTAGTTGTGGGCACACATTTGAAGAAAAATAAACCATTATTTATAGAAGTCAAATGAACAATTGTCAACCCTACATTTTCTTTGCTTCAATTATTACTAGTACACCTTGTCTTGAAGCTAAGGTCCAGTTTCTAACTACCTTTTACTATTTCATTTCTTATTATTTTTTAAATTTGCTAAATTTCAATCGTTAAGGTTAACGATAAGAGAGTTAAAAAGAGTAAAAATATATTGAAAACGTATATTTATAATTTTTTATAGTCTTAAAAATATAATTTTTTAACAGAAAAATATTATTTTTAGCTGTTAAAAAAATTATTATTTAATAAAAAAATTGATAAATTAATTTAGGTGCTCATCGCAACCCGGACAAACCCTTCAATTTTGAGTGTTTACACACTCTCTTACGTATCATGTATTCCCTGCAGGTTTTGTTTTTTTTTTTTTTTTTTACATGGGAATTCTGGGACTAGAACCCATGACCTGGGAATGGGAGAAATCCTAAATGTCCATGTAGCCACCAACTAGGCTGTCTTACGCGGACCCCTGCAGTTTTATATACTATATCTTTTTGAGTTTATATTTTGTTTCGATTTGTAAAATCCTAAAAATGGGGAGAAAAGAGATTGAGGGATAAGAGATTGAGGGAAAAAAGAGAAATGGGGAGAAATTGTATTTCATTTCTCGGGCAAAGTTTACAATATATATGAGTCATATTTTATAATAAAAGATGAAATCCTATCATGAATTTGTTTCAACTAAAGATAAACATAAAGTAGGATAAACTCAAACTATGACAGAGTCATCCACTTATTAGATAAATACAAATTGTTCATAACACTCCCCCTTGGATGACTATTAAGAGAATATGCCTCTTTAAAAACCTTCATAACAAAAACCTATGAGAAAAATTAGTGAAGGAAAAATAGTACACAATTCTTTTTACGCAATTGGATGTTGCCTCATTAAAAACCTTACCAGGAAAACCCATCAGGAAAAAACCTTGACTAAGGGAAAAAGAGTGCAGTGCGTATTTATTTCTCTCCCTGATGCGAACAATTATCTATGAGAGATTACACTATTACCTTCGCAGCATAGGTTTCATGATGTACCAAAATTTCATTAAATATTTCATTTGTAATTCAAGACAAAATTTTGTTCTTTCCAAATCCTTCATTTCAAACTCTTTCTTTAAGCAATTTACAACATTTGGAAGCTCTTCAGGAGTTCTAATAATATTCAAATAATCAACGTAAACATCAATTATAACAAATTTCTTGTCACATCTTTTCATAAAAATACATGGACAAATTCAACCATTTTATATCCTTCACTGATTAAATATTTACTTATACAATTATACCACATCTCAATTTACTTCAAACCATAAAAACTTTTATTCAATTTATCATACTAAAATGTGTGCTTAGCTTCATTCCAACATCTTCCTGTGAATGAATAACAATATCTTGCTAATAAATTGATATCAGATGACATATTAAGTCACGTATGACATTTAACAATCTAACAGAGATTAACATATAAATTAGTTGTTATTTATCAAAACAAATCACTTTAGAAGTTGTTTTCCTCAACTTGATAGACAAAAATTCAATTTGCTAAATGCTCGATCTTCATGCCGAGGTATTTCATTTTGAAATGTTTCCTTTAACTTTAGGTAATTCAAACAATATTGAAATAAAACTACATAGATACTAAAATAAACATATATATAACATGAACCATAATCATATAAGTATTATCAAACAATTGCAATATACATATCCATAATTGCATGACATGACATTATATATATAAGTCAAACAATATATAACTAAAAAACATAAATTATTAGCTAAATATAAATATATATATATACATACATGGATATATCGATATCCTTAATTCTTCTCATATTAATATAATGACATCTTTCTCAAGTGAACCATAATATTGCCTATAAACATATAATGCATTTTATGTTTGCTAGAATTATAACTTCGAGTCTATTAAAAATCTCTTGGAGTTTGAACTATGGATTCAAAATTATTGCATTCTGCAATTTAACTAATTAAAGAGCACATGTCGACATTTTACACTTTATGCTTCAAACATTTTAATTATCCATGGATATGGTTCAACCATATTAAATAGTTCAAGCACATGCTTCGAGCATATTGAATCCTTAAGGGGTATTCATATATATGTTATTAATCAGGTTAGCCATAAAAATAGGCTATAACATCATTTGACACAAATTGAATCCTTTATATATTGCCAGACTAATAAAGTATCGAAAAATACTTGCATCCACCATAGGGAAGTATTATTCCTCATAATCAATGTCAGGTCTTTGTGAAATTCTTTGGGCAATCAATCTTGCTTTATATCTCATAATTTCTCCTTTTTCATTTCGCTTTCGCACAAAGACCCATTTGTATCCAACTGACTTTACTGCTTTAGGTGTACGAATTACAAGTCCAAATACTTGTCGCTTTTCAAGCGAATTCAATTCTGCCTCAATTGCGTCTTTCCATTTTGGTCAATCATTTCTTAGTCTAGATTCCTTAATAGATTTTGGTTCATGACCCTCGTCATTTATAATTTCAAGCTCTATATTATATGCAAAAATATCATCGACGTCGATTTCATTTCGGTTCCATTGAATTCCATTCATGACATAACTTTATTGAGATCTCTTTGTTTTCATAATTTTCAGGTACATGAGTTTCTTCTGGAATTGAACTATTAATAATGTCTGAAGGCTCTTCAAGAATCACTATATCCTCGAATTGACCATCTTATTTCTTTGCTCCTTTTCGTTTTCGAGGATTTTTATCTTTGGAACCGATGGATCTACCACGCTTCAAGCGTACCTCATACTCATTTGCAATTTTAATTTGTCCAAGAGGGACATCAATTTCATTGGAGCATTAACAACTGGAATATGTGACTTAGTCACTCTTTTTAGGTCAGTAAATGCATTTGGCAATTGGTTATCTACATTTTGCAAATGAATTATCTTTTGAACTTAAGTTCAAATTGTTTTGTTCGAGGATCAAGATAATATAAAGATAACTCTTTCCAAATAATTTCTTTTTCCAACTGTTTATTTTCTCCCCTTAATGTTGGGAAAACAAATTCATCAAAACGATGATCGAAAATCGATCCATGAATGACTCTTTTGTTGTTGGTTTGAGTTATTTTATCATGGATGAAGATTCATATCCAACATATATTCCCAACTTTCTTTGAGGTCCCATCTTAGTGCGTTGTGGTGGAAAATATACTGCACATCCAAAAGTTCTTAGATGAGAAATATTAGGTTTATGACCAAAAACTATTTGTAAAAGAAGAAACTCATGATAATTTTAATGGCTTGATACGAATAAGTGCTATACATGTTCCCAATTATTTGTAATGGCAATAGACATACGATAGTTAATCACTAGATTTTGGTTGATACAATTGCACAAATAATCTCGCAAACTTCTGGTTGCGAATTGCCAATGAAGAATCATGTGACCATCCAGTTGATGCATCAATTAAAAATATAAAATACCTAAATGATTCACATGATGGAAGTAATGACACATAAATATCACCTTGTATTCATTCTAGTTTCAATCCAAATTTTATAGTGATGGCCGAATAAACTTTCTTTGGGAACAATTAATGGCACTTTGAGATAACTAGATTGAAGAAACTTCGAGTTCTTCATTATATTGGATGTCAACATAAGTTTTAACTTTTTTTTTCTTCGCATCATATAGTGATCCGGGATGGTTTAACCAGTCAAGCCAAACAAAAAAAATATATTATAATTTATAAACTTCTAGTTTATAAACTTTTGGTTTTACGATATGAGGTATTTCAATTGTACTATATGCGTGTAAACCGAAAAATTTTCCAATAGCTCTAGATAACAACTCTTTTAGAGCTCTAAATTATCATTGTACTCGAATATAGTGTTAACAATGACTTATAGTAATACTAAATAGAAGAAAAATTTTGTATAATATATTTTTATAACAAAAAGTTTACGAATATAAAAGTTTTAAAATAGCATATTCTAATTTTTTTTATCGGGGAGGGAACAATAACAAAAATTATATTTTCACAAATTGTCAAGAAGAATATTTTCACAACCACTATGTCAACCCTGTTAAGTGCTACTTCGTCTGGTTGTGGAGCAGTATGATCTCCCAACCACAAATGTTGCAGTGGTCAAGTTTCGATACCTATGTAAGATTGTGGACAACACTGCTACCGCGCCAATGCCGAGAAAATGTTTGTTAAAATGCCAAAGTGATAACACTAAGGAAGCGAGGTAGATACTACTGCGCTACTCAAACAGAAGTGCATAGCCGGGCGTAAAAGCTATTGAGTCGGGCTTTCAAAAGCCCACGATTGAGCCCACAATCAATCGAAGGCACAACCATGAAATTTCAGAAGTGCTAATAACGTGTTATTTTCACCTATTTATTTTATTTAGTAGTAGTAGTTCTTGCCGCTGTGCAAACAATATATATTATGGGATCTTTAGATCCTTCAAGTACTAGGGCTACTTTTTTTTTTCTTTTCAAGAACTATACATACAATCAACACTACTTTTGTTTGCATCTTTTCAAATCTGTTTTGGTTTGCATATTTCTTTCTTCTTCTTCTTTTTTTAAATGTAGATCCGCTTGACTTTTTGTTTTAAGTTCTTCATGAACCTCTTTTTCTTCATGAACCTCTTTTTCTTAATGGACATGATAATATTCTCAAGAATTTGCATCTCTTATAAAATGTTCATGTTCTTATAATATTGATACTTTGGGATCAATATATAATATATCAAAAGAAGAAAAATAAATAAATAAATAAAACATTAATAATAAATTTTACCTTGCTTTAATACCCTTTGATGCTTCAAATTCGTGACGTATAAACCAACTGCGAATATAACCATATAGAGCGTGGAACATCTTACAAAGTTTGAGACTTGGACTTGTCTCCACAAAAATAAATAGAAGGAAAAAAAAGGGAGGAGGCAAAGGCCATGCAATATTAAAGTCGAAGACAATGTTTTTTTATTAGAAAATAATTCAAACAAGACGAGCTCGAGATAAAAAGTGAGGTAGGTCGTTATATCGACCAAGATATAAGGGATTTCTTGTGACATTGTTATCTTAGATACATAAACTATTGAAATTTGAAAGCTTGGCTTGGCTTATTCACTTTATTTATTTTCTTGGGTATTGTGGTTTTTGATTAGAGCTTCGTACTGATAACGTGTTATGAATTAATTGAAAATATGAAGATATAAGAGAGTGAGGGAGAAAAGAGAAGTAGGGAGAAATTGTATTTCATTTCTTGGGCAAAGTTTACAATACATATGAGTCCTATTTTATAGGAAAAGAATTTGTTTCAACTAAAGATAAACATAAAATAGGGATAAACTCAAACTATGATAGAGTCATCCACTTATTAGATAAATACAAATTGTTCATAACAATAATTTAATTTTTAATAGCATTTAATAACTTTTTTTCACAAATATTGTTATTGACTCTATATTTTTTAAAGTTCCAATAATAATTATAGGGGTAATTTTGAAAAAGTATATCAAATTTTCATATTTCTAATACCACTAACAAGTTAAAATTACCTCCTTCCTCGATAGAAGTGAAAAATCTAAAAAAAAAATTCACATAAATAGGACCGGAGGGAGTATTAACTAGATCCCCACTTGTTGTGAGTTTGGACTTACATCGTTGTAATATACTATCCTTATATAAAAAGACGCCTATTCGAGACACCACATTTGTCGTCGAAATTTTCGAGGAACCATGTTTGTCGAAATTCTTTTTGAGGCACCACATTTATTGTTGGAGTTTTACTCGCACCAGAGCATTTGTATGTAGATAATCATTATCTCCAACCAAAATTACATTTTGAAATAAAATAAATCATTCAGATTTATTTAATCATTATCTGCATCTGAAATCATTATTCTCAGTTTGTTAAAAAAAATCATTATCCTAAAAAAATATTAAAATTTGGAATTAAATAGATTATTCAATTTTTACAAGTTTTCCAAATCAATATATATATATATATATATATATATATATATATATATAACTTGATTTTGTAAAATCCCGACTTTCTAACCCTTAATTTACTTATAAATAAAATAGAGAATAATTTTTCGCAAACGATTTTCAAAACTTTAACATTTTAAATGCGGAAGCAAACTTTTAGTTAACATAAGATACGAAACCGAACATAGAAGTTTTACAACACATAACATAACACAATAGTTCAAACCGATATATTTCTAGGAAAATAGACTAAATAGACTCTAAGCTACTTAAGACACTACTCGTAACCCAGAGCATGGTTCTCAAACTCCAAATGGCGAGAAGGGAATCCTTTATCCCTTGCCAGCACTACTCCCCCTTGCTGAGGACAGGACCGTCGTTACCTACAAAGCAATTAGGGAGTAAGTCATAGCTAATCACGTTAAATCGAATGATAGATAACAGTGGCTAAAAAAAACAAACACAAGTATTCAAGTAGTAACAATTTTCACCATGCATATACATATGTCAAACTATTTTGGTTCAAACATTATTTTTGTTCTTAATGGCATGATGCATGTACATCTAGAATCTTTTCCCAGGGCATCACAGTTTGGTGGGTGGTAGGACTTATGAGCTTCCTTCGCTCTACACTCATGACTTACGAGCTTCGCTCTGCATAGGACTTACGGGCTTAGCCCTACACTCACGACTTATGGGTTCCCATCTCCCGGCGTATCCGACTTACAGGCTTCCTCCGCCCAGCGTAACTAGTATAACAGGGAAAACCCTCGCAAACTGGATCAATCAATGCATGAATGCAAACCTAATCTATTACCAATCCTTCTTATCAATTCATTATCATAATTGATATCAACTCAGGACATAGTCCATAATTCTCATTTTATTTTGTCATTATTCTCATCAGCATTCCTAGCGACACATCGCCGGATGCCTTCTCATTCCATTTTTCCATTTCCTTTAATTTTTCTTTTAGCTGGTGCTGTTGCTTTCAGAAAAAAGGGCATCAGCGGCATAGCTGTTGGAAACCAACAAGCAGCTCAATATAGTCTAGAGGGGGGGTGAATAGAATATTGAAGCCTTATTACAGATTTTTCGTCCACCTAAGAGAATGGTTTTATGAAAATAAATTTTCTTAAAAATTCAAGTCAGATTACTCGAGTAACTCAAGACTTCACTCGAGTAATACGCAAGCAAAAATAATTTCACTCGAGTATTCAGCAAATCACTCGAGTATTACGAAAGCTATTTTTAAATCACTCGAGTAACAGAAAACCTACTCGAGTAATGTTCATAAACTGAAAGCAGATTACTCGAGTGACAAGAACTTTACTCGAGTAAACTGGGTAAAATTCAATTAAAACTCAGTTTTCAATGGAGTTCTTCAAGAATAACAATGCTATGATGATTCAACAAATTATGAATGATTAATATGAACAATTTCAAGTAATATTAACATGCAATTTTAGATCAATTGAGTAGAATTAAGAAAACCCCAATTCTAACCTAAAAATGCAATTGTTAATGAATTAATGCAATACAAGGAATGAAAATAAAAGAGACACAATGATTTATCCTGGTTCACTTTCACCCACTCGAAAGCTACTCCAGTCCCCTCTTGAATCAAGAGAGATTCTTCACTAGAAATCTTCAAATGTAGATTTTACAATGTTTTAAGATGCAACTAGATTCTTAGTTCTCCTATCTTAAAACCCAACACAAAGTGTGTACCAAACACTTTGATCTAATCTACCCCTTTTGAGAGTTCTAGATTTCCTTGCTAATTGATTGAAGATGCTTCCAACCAATCCTCTTTTCTTGCTTTGATTTGATCCTCAAAGTCTTCCTTGTGAGATTCTTCACTTGTGTTGAAACTTCAATGATGCAATCACAAATTGCAAATCTTCAACAACCACTAAGAACAAAAATTATGATCTCAAGAATATTTGAACAATGAGAAAAATAGAGTGAAGAGTGAAAAGTTCTTTGTTGAATCTTGATAGCTCTTGAAAGATGTAAAATAGCTCTTGAATTGCTTTTTGAAAGTGTATAGAAAATTGTAAGAATGAATGTGTATATTTGTGAAAGAGAAAATTAAGTCCTTTTATAATTTTCCAAACACTGATTGAATTACTCGAGTAAACCATATAACTTCACTCGATTAAAACATGTCAGATTAAGTTACTCGAGTGATGTGTAAACCATTACTCGATTAACCTGTCATGACATAAATTACTCGAGTGACCCAATACTCATTACTCGAGTAAACTGATCAGAAACTGAATAAAAACAAGGTTTTTCTAAAAGGATTTTCACAAAACTTTTAATAGAGCTATTTAATCAAGATTTAAAGTATCTTCACTCTTAATAAAACATTATTTAAATATTCTTAAAATCACCTAAGCTACCCACACCAATGAGATGCATTGCATAAAAATAAAGATTACATTGAAATAGAATTAATAAAAATCCTAATTCTAATCTTCATGTGGTGTAGCTTGCTTGTTGCCAATGTTGTTGCTTGGAGAGAGATTGTTAGCATCAAAACATGAGAATCCTACAAACTCCCCCTTTTTGATGATGACAAACCTCCTTTACAAATAAGCACTAAGTTTTAACATACTCCCCCTAAATGTAAAACACCTAGGAAAAATATAATAAAACTTAACCTACAAGAACAAAATATTCTCCCCCTTTTGGCATCATTAAAAAGATAAAAAAATTGAGAAAAGTCCTTTGCCAAAAGTTGAAGGTAAGTAGTTCACAATGATATATAAAAAAAAATTACAATAAAGACAATACCAAAATAAACCACAGTAGTGCCACAACGAATATAAACGCAAAACGAATATAGCACCATAATCCATAATATCAGAGTATCACACTAAGCAGCAAATCATAGTGTAAAGCAAAAAGACATCAACCATAGCAAATATGCAAACGAAACTAACCAAACTAGACCATACACAAGGTCCTAAAACATAGTAGCAACAGAGTCAGAAACATGAAACAGAAACATAAACATAACATAGTCAGAAATAAGCATATGAAACATGAAACAGAAATCAATCAGCAAAACATCATCAGCATCCACAGGTCTAGGAATCAGGTGGAGGAGGAGGGAAATGGTGAGAAAATAGGCCAGACATATAATCCATTAAACGATGCTCCATGGCAATATTCTTAACATCCTGTCTCATCTCCAACTGAGAAAATTGAGCATTGATGTGTTCAACCAATGACTCATGAGCAGCCTGTGCATCAAATGGAGTACCAAGATTGTCCAAATTGATATAGTCCTCAATGCGATCGGTATCCATCGGATCAGTAGAAGAAGGAGGAGCAGAAGAAGATGCACCAGCCTTATCACCAAGTAAAGTCCTTTTCCTAGAACCTGAAGCTCGTGCAGTCTTTGCAGCTTCAATCATTTCCTTAATCTGTGATTTCCATAACCAAGTGCGACTTTCCCTATGCCAAGCAATTTTCATATAACTAATGTGTGAATCATTAAGACACCAGTTATTTTTCTTTTCCGTCACAGCTGGCTCATCATCAGGGATTGGAACACGGTAATACCTCATTATTTTGGTAACATGCATAGGATATGGCAAGAATTGGGTAGGAGGAGATTGAGCAGCAGCTTCCATACGAGCTAAAAACATTTTATTCCAATTCATCTCATATCTCTTTTTGATCCCATGAAACAAAATAAGATCATCATCTCCCAATTGTGCATAATTTTGATTGCATTTTGGAATCAAACAATAAGAAACAATGTACATGAGCACTCTATCCACAGCATGCAAAGGTGATACAGTTCTAGTAGTCCTATCACTCCAAGATTCACCAGTACGCAACAAATCAGTATAAATCTTATTAGTATCCACATCCAAATCCAGACAGTCATCATCACCAATAAAAGTTCCCTTGTTTTCTAAACCAAACAACATTGACAAATCTTCAGGCTTTATAACAAAATGATGTCCTCTAACCATTGTTTGATACTCACCATCTAGCTTAGTAAAATTCTGATAAAATTGTCTGACAAGCCTAGGGTAATAATGAGTCTCAAATTCTAAAAACCTCTTCAAATTCTGAAATTCTAAATCCTCTACAAATGGAAATTGCTCCTTATGCAACCAAGCAAATTTAACATACCGTGTAAGACCAAAAGAGCGATTGATAAATGTCGGTTCCCGCAAGTCTCGGTTGATTCCAGAAAACCAGGGGTCGTTACGGCCTGCTCCTTGCTTTGCTTTCTTTCTCTACCGCTTTTCCAGCCTCATCTTGATCTAGGTAGCATGCAATGCTCATTGGTGTAGAAGCGGATTTGCACGAATCCATCCCAAAACGTTTGAGAAGCTCTCTACAATATTTACTCTGATGAATATAAATGCCATCATTAAGCTGCTTTATTTGAAGGCCAAGAAAGAATGTAAGCTCTCCCATCATCGACATCTCGAATTCACTTTGCATCAAGTCTGAAAACTTCTTACACAAGTTATCGTTAGTAGCACCAAATATAATATCGTCAACATATATTTGAACCAATAAAATATCCTTACCGGAACGTTCAATAAAAAGTGTAGTGTCAACAGTGCCTCGTTTAAAACCTTTTTGTAATAAAAAATTGCTTAGTCGGTCGTACCAAGCTCTAGGAGCTTGTTTCAAACCGTACAAAGCCTTTTTCAGTTTGAAAACGTAGTCCGGATGCTCAAAACTCTCGAATCCGGGAGGTTGTGACACGTAAACTTCCTCTTGAATGTATCCGTTAAGAAAGGCGCTCTTAACATCCATTTGATACAATTTAAAATTCATTATCGAAGCAAAAGCGAGAAGAATACGAATAGCTTCTAGTCTAGCAACAGGAGCATATGTCTCATCGTAATCGATTCCTTCTTCTTGACTATAACCTTGTGCTACCAACCTAGCTTTATTCCTAACAATAATACCCGATTCATCTAACTTATTCCTATAGATCCACCGAGTACCAATTACAGGACGATCATCGGGTTTTGGCACAAGCTCCCAAACTTGGTTTCTTTCAAATTGATTTAATTCTTCTTGCATGGCCATAATCCAATGATCATCTTGAAGAGCCTCTTTGATATTCTTAGGTTCTATTTGAGATACAAAGGAAACATAATAACAAAAATTATTTAAAGTGCGTCGGGTTACCACTCCCTTCGCAATGTCACCTAAGATGTTAGAAATCGGATGATTTTTGTTGGACTTCCAAGCTATTGGTAATTGAGATTGAATCTCTTGTGCTAAGTCTTTATCTTGTGCTTGCACCTCTCCATCTTCAATTTGATTCTCTTCCATTTGTTGTGGTGTTGACTTCTCATGATCCAAAAATGTACCTATATTATCATCATCACAAGAAACAACACAATCGATCTTCCCGACTCCTAGAATTTTGCCCTTGTTGTTGTCGCCGTATGTCACAAATCCATCACTTTTCGGAGTAAGTTCCATGAAGTGCGTTTTGTCTCCCGTCATGTGTCTCGAACAACCACTATCCAAGTACCATTTGCGCTCTTTGGTTCGAAGACACACCTACAAGAAAGATATCATTTGGTTGACTTAGGTACCCAAGTGGTCTTGGGTCCTTTGTTGTTAGCATGGGGAGAAGTCCCCTTAACAATCCAAATATATTCTCCGCTTGGTATACCAAATTTCTTTATATTACATTTATTCGTGGTATGCCCAAAGATCCCACAATAATGGCAAGTTGGGTTTTTAGAAATCTTATTCTTTGAAAATCCACCAACTTTGCGATAATTGCGTTTCTTAGGTTTAGTATAGCCAAGACCGGATCTATTGCTATTGTTCCTTTGAGTTGAAAGCAAATGATCTAATGAAGTATCTCCTTTCATGAGCCTTGCAAGTCGATCATTCAAATTAAAAACTTCTTTTTCCAAAGACTTGCAATTTTCACAAGATGGAGTCTCATTTGATTTCAATTCACAATTGCATGTAGAGTTTGCATAAATGAGTTCAAGAGTTTCATTTTGAAGCTTAAGTTCTTCTAAATCTTTTTGAAGTTCAATTATCTTTTCATGTTGCTTCATTATGAAATTCTTTCTTTCAACATTTATTTTAGCAAGTTTCTTCAACTCTTTATGCATCTCTACATACACATTGTACAACTCATTGAATGAAGGAGAATTAGAACTAGAGCTAGCATCGGAAAGATAATCTACCTCATTGACGTTGTCACTTGATTTAATGCTCGAAGATTCCTCTTCAACAAGCTTCGTCATCAAACATAGATTTGCAAGTTCTTCATCATCCGATGAGCTAGATGTTGATTGACTCTCCTCTTCATCCCATACTATGTAAGCCCTTTTTCCTTTAGATGAGTTGAACTTAGAGTTGTCACCTTCCGACTTCTTAGAATGAGTTGGGCATTTTGATTGATAGTGACCAAGCTTTCCACACCCATGACACTTGATGTGATCCTTGTTAGTCTTATTTCTTGGTTGTGAGTCCTTAGAATCTCTTTGTCTATTCTTATTAAAGTTTCCCTTACTCTTAAAGAATCTACCAAGCTTTTTAACTAGCAAGCCAAGGGTCTCATCATCTATATCGGAGTCCGAGTCATCCACTTGAGAGTTTTCCTCTTGTGCCTTAAGAGATTTTGAAGTTGATTTAAGAGCAATCCCCTTTTTCTTTCTATCGGCATCTTCATTCATGGATAACCGTCCAAGCTCCATTTCATGCTCTTGAAGTTTTCCGAATAGAGTTGCTAAATCAATTTGATCCACGTCTCTAGCTTCCATAATGGCCGTCACCTTAGGTTGCCATTCCCTGCTAAGACATCTCAAAATCTTAGTAACAACTTCACCATTAGTAATAACTTTTCCAAGTGCAGAAAGATGATTTATGATATAAGTGAACCGCTTTTGCATGTCACCTATATTTTCATTAGGTAACATACGAAAGAGTTCATATTCATGCATGAGTGTATTTAGCCTAGCCCTTCTAATCTCCGAAGTGCCCTCATGTGTGACTTGTAATGTGTCCCACATTTGTTTAGCATCAACACATTGAGATACTCGAAAGAACTCATCATAAGAAAGAGCGGACGTGATGATATTTTTAGCTTTTAAATCAAATGCAACTTTCTTCTTATCATCATTGTCCCAACTCGATTGAGGTTTGACCGAAACAACATCATTTACTTTCGTTTGAGGAACAAAAGGTCCATTCTCTATGGCGTTCCAAATTTCCATATCTATGGCTTGAATAAAAATTTTCATGCGGACCTTCCAATAAGCGTAACCCTCACCATTGTTTCCAAGTAAAAGGATCTTTTCGAAAAAGCTTTTTAAGGCTCGGATTTTTCGTCCGAGCTCTGATACCACTTGTTGGAAACCAACAAGCAACTCAATATAGTCTAGATGGGGGGTGAATAGAATATTGAAGCCTTATTACAGATTTTTCGTCCACCTAAGAGAATGGTTTTATGAAAATAAATTTTCTTAAAAATTCAAGTCAGATTACTCGAGTAACTCAAGACTTCACTCGAGTAATACGCAAGCAAAAATAATTTCACTCGAGTATTCAGCAAATCACTCGAGTATTACGAAAGCTATTTTTAAATCACTCGAGTAACAGAAAACCTACTCGAGTAATGTTCATAAACTGAAAGCAGATTACTCGAGTGACAAGAACTTTACTCGAGTAAACTGGGTAAAATTCAATTAAAACTCAGTTTCCAATGGAGTTCTTCAAGAATAACAATGCTATGATGATTCAACAAATTATGAATGATTAATATGAACAATTTCAAGTAATATTAACATGCAATTTTAGATCAATTGAGTAGAATTAAGAAAACCCCAATTCTAACCTAAAAATGCAATTGTTAATGAATTAATGCAATACAAGGAATGAAAATAAAAGAGACACAATGATTTATCCTGGTTCACTTTCACCCACTTGAAAGCTACTCCAGTCCCCTCTTGAATCAAGAGAGATTCTTCACTAGAAATCTTCAAATGTAGATTTTACAATGTTTTAAGATGCAACTAGATTCTTAGTTCTCCTATCTTAAAACCCAACACAAAGTGTGTACCAAACACTTTGATCTAATCTACCCCTTTTGAGAGTTCTAGATTTCCTTGCTAATTGATTGAAGATGCTTCCAACCAATCCTCTTTTCTTGCTTTGATTTGATCCTCAAAGTCTTCCTTGTGAGATTCTTCACTTGTTTTGAAACTTCAATGATGCAATCACAAATTGCAAATCTTCAACAACCACTAAGAACAAAAATTATGATCTCAAGAATATTTGAACAATGAGAAAAATAGAGTGAAGAGTGAAAAGTTCTTTGTTGAATCTTGATAGCTCTTGAAAGATGTAAAATAGCTCTTGAATTGCTTTTTGAAAGTGTATAGAAAATTGTAAGAATGAATGTGTATATTTGTGAAAGAGAAAATTAAGTCCTTTTATAATTTTCCAAACACTGATTGAATTACTCGAGTAAACCATATAACTTCACTCGATTAAAACATGTCAGATTAAGTTACTCGAGTGATGTGTAAACCATTACTCGATTAACCTGTCATGACATAAATTACTCGAGTGACCCAATACTCATTACTCGAGTAAACTGATCAGAAACTGAATAAAAACAAGGTTTTTCTAAAAGGATTTTCACAAAACTTTTAATAGAGCTATTTAATCAAGATTTAAAGTATCTTCACTCTTAATCAAACATTATTTAAATATTCTTAAAATCACCTAAGCTACCCACACCAATGAGATGCATTGCATAAAAATAAAGATTACATTGAAATAGAATTAATAAAAATCCTAATTCTAATCTTCATGTGGTGTAGCTTGCTTGTTGCCAATGTTGTTGCTTGGAGAGAGATTGTTAGCATCAAAACATGAGAATCCTACAATAGCCACTTTGTGATGGGATTAATCACTTCCGTTTAACAGTTTCAGGAAAAGTCCATCAGCGGCCTAGCCACTTTGTGATGGTTTTAGAAATAGTATTTAATTATTTCATTCATAGTCCATCGGGGCATAGCCTCCTATTGATGGTCATTGCAACGACCCCATTGGGACTCCTATAGGAAAATATCAACCAAGTGAATAAAACTTTCACTAGGACAACTATAGGATAAATATCGACCAAATGGGTGTACGCACTTTCGTTGGGACTCCTGTAGGGAAATTATCAACCACTGAATAAAATTCCATTAGGACACCTCCAGGATAGTTATCAACCAAACGAGATTAAGTTATGTCACATTATAATATTAAACGAGTTAAATTCTGAAAATTAAAGAAAATTTGAGTTTTATGAAATTTTATTCAAAATACTCGAGTAGTTCATGAACTACTCGAGTAGTTCATGCCGAAAATTACTTGAGTACTTGAAGAAATACTCGAGTCGTTCCTCAATTCCCAGAATACTCGAGTCTTTCTCTAAATACTCGAGTCTTTTTACTGCAACATCACCAGTTTTCTGCATTTTAAACACCAATTCGTGATTCTTACACCTTTACTTCAATTCTGCACAAAACAGAAGTTATTCCACATAAAATAAACATGTTGCATATATCAATTATCATCAAATTAACATAAAACATAATCAAATCACAGAATTGCATAAAACATAGAAAGTGTCCATTTTAACATATGAATTTCATTTCTACTTGATTTTAAGTTCGTAAATCAATTTAGTGAGTTTCCTTAGGTCCAATTAAACTTGTTTGAACACAAAAACCATAAGTTTCTGGCCTCCAAGTCAGATTCTCATTTCAACTTTCATTGCCCATGAATCTCAATTGGTTCCTATGAATTTAGCTTGTTAATTATCATTCTAGCGATTAGATAACTTCTCCCATACCTTAGAGAAGCTAAAGAAACGATTGATTGAAGAGGAAAGGGACTGGATCAAAATTTGTGATTCTGCTCCGGTGCACAATAGTTTGCACTAGCTGACTTTGGCAGTTAATGACACCATGAATAAGGCATGAAAAAGAGTGAAATAAGTTAGCTTAAGCAACTAGGGAATGCTAACTTTAATCAAAACGAATTTGGAATAGAGAGGGTTCCTGAATTTACCGAACCGATTCAAGAAAGAGAGGTGGTTGATGCTGATTTAGGCTCTGTTTTCGCAGCTTGGAAAGTCCAACTTTGATTGCCTAGAACTTGCTCTACGGGAGGTTATTTCTAATGGTTCTTGGTTCTAATTCAAGATTGGAATTAGAACTTGAATTGTGTTTTGGTTTCACTGGATTTGGTTGAGTGAGGAAGGAGAATCGAAGGCACAAAGTATGCACCCGAAAACAGAGAAGTGTGGACAGAAATTCGGGTTTGGGGTGATTTGAATGAGTTTCTAGCTTCCCCAACCACCTATTTATAGTCTAAGATTACCCTCCTTCGGAGTAAATTTTTGCAGAACTGCACAAACTACTCGAGTATTACCATAAATACTCGAGTATTACAACAAGAATTCAAATTTTTCTAACAGCTAGTTACGATACTCGAGTCTTTGGCTCAGGACTCGAGTCTTTTTGGCGCACCAGCTCAAAATGGTTAACAACATCACAGAAGACTCGAGTAGTCCCAATTATACTCGAGTCTTTTTGGCTGAAAGGACAAAAAGTCATTTTCAATTCATTTCTTTTTCTTTTAATATTTTTCCCTTTATATTTTCAATTAAATAATTGAATTTACCACTAAACATAAAATATGTATAACTATGTAAAATCTCAAAACATTAAACAAATAAATATAATTATACATATTTTATTTTATTATTTCGGGAATAATTCCAGTGGGTGTTACAACCTCCCCCACTTAAAAGGAATTTCGTCCCCGAAATTCGATTTGGAAAAAATAAAACTTACTCGAACAGATACGGATATTTCTCCCTCATTCGATTTTCTAGCTCCCAAGTGATGTCACTAGCACCACCACGTTCCCACACGACCTTTACCAATGGAATTTCCTTCCCTCACAGCAGCTTAATTTTCTATCTTCTATACGAATGGGATCGGTTTCGATCGTCAGGTTTTCTCGCGAGGTTATCTCGTCAGGTAAGATGAGTGTACTGTCCCCCACTTGGAATCAGCATAGCGGAAATCTATTCACTCCTAACCTTAAGGCAAACATCATTGCAACCAACTTTGATGGACGCCGATTGGCAAGGGGTTATCGAAATGGGATTAATCCTAGGCACAAGGCCAATGGTAAACTCGACTCTACGGTAAGGGAATAGACTAGACACTCTTTGGAAAAATACCTCGGGGTATTTACTGCTTACAAGGGTGGTTTCTAATTTGGTTTCTTCTTTTACAGACACGGAATACATGCTTAGGTATTCTTTGAGTGTGGCATATATAGATTTAGGCTTGGTAAGACGAGAGAAGAATAAACTAACTATGGTAATCTATGACATTCTGTCTACTCCTAGGGTCACATCTTAAGCTTTTCAGGTCGACTATCGAGTATAGCTATTTTACGGATAATCTTGCCATTAAACTACTAATGAATTGGTTGGGGTGTACTTAGTAAAATCTGAGATCTGAAATTTCTAGTTTCAAATAGTTTGCATATTCCAAACAAAGAAAACATAGGTGGGTTTTAAAATAATTCTATAAGGCAACGGTTCAAAAGACAACTAACTTATTCTAAATCCTCTGACTTATTGGCTTCGGTTCCCGACATCGTGAAAACTTTGACACTGGTATTGGGTTTGGGTTTCACACCGCCTTGGTTTTTATTCCTTTCAGGACAGTACGGAGAGATATGTCCTTGTTTTCCATAGTTGAAACAGGTTTTAGGTTGCGAGTTCCAACAAAATCTTCCACCATGGAACACTTGGCATTTATCACACTTTGGTATACTACCGTCTGTTAGTTTCTCCTCACTCTTTTTCCCTTGTCCGAGCTTATCGTAGGGACCCTTGTTGTGGTCATTATGGTGACGATTGTTCTTCTCGCGATTACGGTGGGGATCGTAACCCTGCTGACTACGCTGTTGTTGCTCATACACCGTCTTTGCTTTGAGGTCGTCTTCAGTGGCACGACAACATTGCACCAAAGTTGCAAAGTGTCTGATGCACTGCCCGCTTACGAATGGCTTAATATCAGGCCTTAAACCATTCTCAAAACGAACACACTTGGCATGCTCATCTGGGCGAAGCATGAAATATGAAGAGTACTTCATCCATTCTTCGAATTTGGCAGCATACTTACTGATGGTCATGGTTCCTTGTTTGAGCTCCAGAAATTCAATCTCTTTCTTATTTCTGATGTCCTCAGGAAAGAACTTCTCGTAGAATTTTTCCACGAAAACTTACCAAGTGACTTGTTTGTTTTCATGCTCCAAGGTTTGCTTGGTATACTTCCACCAGTTGTCAGCAGGATCCACAAGGACATAGGCAGCATAGGTGACTTTTTGCTCCTCAGAGCACGAAATGGTTTGAAAAATCTTTTCAAGCTCTTGGATCCAGATCTGTGCCTCCTCAAGGTTATCTCCACCATGGAATTTTGGCGGATCACACTTCCTAAAGTCGGCTATCCCTTTGAACTCAGATGGACTGGTGTCACGTCTATCAGTCAGGTGCTCCAAAATAGCAGCGATACGGTCTAGGGATTCGTCGTTATGGCGAGCGTACCTTGATGCCATTGCTACTTTGTGCTATTTATCAAAGATAACAGTTATATTTTTAAACAAAACCACACACACACATATATATATATATATATATATATATATATATATATATTTCACATCCTATTGACTTAATCCTAATCTACCCATAACTCAACTTATAGCATGTGTGGCCATATTCCATAGGCCGAGAGTTTGAACCATTGCTCTGATACCACTAATGTAACATCCCGACTTTCTAACCTTTAATTTACTTATAAATAAAATAGAGAATAATTTTTCGCAAACGATTTTCAAAACTTTAACATTTCAAATGCGGAAGCAAACTTTTAGATAACATAAGATACAAAACCGAACATAGATGTTTTACAACACATAACATAACACAATAGTTCAAAATGATATATTTCTAGGAAAATAGACTAAGTAGACTCTGAGCTACTTAAGACACTACTCGTAACCCAGAGCATGGTTCTCAAACTCCAAATGGCGAGAAGGGAATCCTTTATCCCTTGCCAGCACTACTCCCTCTTGCTGAGGACAGGACCGTCGTTACCTACAAAGCAATTAGGGAGTAAGTCATAGCTAATCACGTTAAATCGAATGATAGATAACAGTGGCTAAAAAAAACAAACACAAGTATTCAAGTAGTAACAATTTTCACCCTGCATATACATATGTCAAACTATTTTGGTTCAAACATTATTCTTGTTCTTAATGGCATGATGCATGTATATCTAGAATCTTTTCCTGGGGCATCACAGTTTGGTGGGTGGTAGGGCTTACGAGCTTCCTTCGCTCTGCACTCATGACTTACGAGCTTCGCTCTGCATAGGACTTACGGGCTTAGCCCTGCACTCACGCCTTACGGGTTCCCATCTCCCGGCGTATCCGACTTACAGGCTTCCTCCGCCCAGCGTAACTAGTATAACAGGGAAAACCCTCACAAACTGGATCAATCAATGCATGAATGCAAACATAATCTATTACCAATCCTTCTTATCAATTCATTATCATCATTGATAACAACTCAGGACATAGTCCATAATTCTCATTTTATTTTGTCATTATTCTCATCAGCATTCCTAGCGACACATCGCCGGATGCCTCCTCATTCCATTTTTCCATTTCCTTTAATTTTTCTTTTAGCTAGTGCTGTTGCTTTCAGAAAAAAGGGCCATCAGCGGCATAGCCACTTTGTGATGGGATTAATCACTTCCGTTTAACAGTTTCAGGAAAATTCCATCAGCGGCCTAGCCACTTTGTGATGGTTTTAGAAATAGTATTTAATTATTTAATTCATAGTCCATCGGGGCATAGCCTCCTATTGATGGTCATTGCAACGACCCCATTGGGACTCCTATAGGAAAATATCAACCAAGTGAATAAAATTTTCACTAGGACAACTATAGGATAAATATCGACCAAATGGGTGTATGCACTTCCGTTGGGACTCATGTAGGGAAATTATCAACCACTGAATAAAATTCCAGTAGGACACCTCCAGGATAGTTATCAACCAAACGGGATTAAGTTATGTCACATTATAATATTAAACGAGTTAAATTCTGAAAATTAAAGAAAATATGAGTTTTATGAAATTTTATTCAAAATACTCGAGTAGTTCATGAACTGCTCGAGTAGTTCATGCAAAAAATACGTGAGTATTTGAAGAAATACTCGAGTCGTTCCTCATTTCCCAAAATACTCGAGTCTTTCTCTAAATACTCGAGTCTTTTTACTGCAACAACACCGGTTTTCTGCATTTTAAGCACCAATTCGTGATTCTTACACCTTTACTTCCATTCTGCACAAAATAGAAGTTATTCCACATAAAATAAACATGTTGCATATATCAATTATCATCAAATTAATAGGAAACATAATCAAATAACAGAATTGCATAAAACATAGAAAGTGTCCATTTTAATATATGAATTTCATTTCTACTTGATTTTAAGTTCGTAAATCAATCTAGTGAGTTTCCTTAGGTCCAATTAAACTTGTTTGAACACAATAAACCATAAGTTTCTGGCCTCCAAGTCAGATTCCCATTTCAACTTTCATTGCCCAAGAACCTCAAATGGTTCCTATGAATTTAGCTGGTTGGAGTTCGAGGCCAAAAGGCCATAGATGCGATTAGAATTGTGTTAAAGAATAATTATGCAATGATTGTATTATATAGACATACTTTTATTGATGTGGCAATAGTATGATGTTAGTTATAAGTTATATCATGTGGTAATGTATGTGTATGAAATGTTATTTCCCTCATTATTTTTTTATGGAGATTTTCCGTACATGCGACGACTGACAACATGATAGTTTAAAAATACTTTAAAGCTAAATAGTGTTACTGAGATTTTTATCTCACTACTTAAGTTTGATATTGTCAGATTGAGATTTTGAGAAACAAGATGCAAGGAAGAAGACAAGTTTATAATATTAGTTTTCTTGCGTAGATTATTTTTAAGGAGTCTACATTATGTTTAAAGGGAATTGTTGGCATTGTAATGTCCCTTCTAGTTTAGTGCCCAGTGTCATATACAATAAGTAAAATTTTCAATGTAATTTTATTTAACAATTATTTTTGTTCAAGGAGATGTATATTTTTTTAATGAGGCATTTTTTTTATTATTGGATATTGTATTTAGTAAGCTTCGGTGAATTATGTATTTTGTTAATAGAATTAAGGTGTTACAATGGATATCTTAATGATTACGTGGTTGATTAGGATGTCAACTTTAACCTTCAATAGCTTGTCAGTGCATTATTTGCACACAACGGCATGTGGGATGTATGGTGAAGCTTGTGCCGGTTCTGACAACCGTGCATATCTCCACCATAAGAATTATGGACCTTTCATCCATAATGCTAGTCCCTCTATTTTTAATTTGGCAAATTTAGTCATTCAATTGTTAATTTGTGACAATTTCAGTCCTTCCGTGTCTAACAAAGTTGCTCAGGTGCTGACACGTGTTCTTCTATTAGACACAAAAGGATTGAAATCACCACAAATTGACCAATTGAATGATTAAATTCGTCAAATTAAAAGTAGAGGGACTAAATTCGCCCAATTGATAAAATTGGGAGGCCAAAAATGCAATTAAATCTTATTTATTATACTAAAGTTTCAATGTTATTTTCCTCCTTAGAAAAAGAAAAAAAATCTAAATTCTATTGATTGCAAAATTCGAAGTCACTACTAGCATTATTATCGGTGCTATTATCGATTCATAATGCTCTTGTAGCTCGTGTTACTAATGACTTCTTATTCATTGTTGTTTGTAACAAATGCCTTTTGATTTATTCTCATCAACATATATCCTCTCTTAACTGCTTAACCCTACTGATCCCTTAACATAATAATGATTCATTGGAGTTCCAAATTTTTTCAAAACTTGAAAGAGGTTAGCCATCAAGTCAATCTTGATTTCAATAGATTCGTCTTGTTCTTGGGAACTTGAACTGCCATCACTTTCTCGAGAGATTGAGGCAATTATAATGAATTGGAAATATAGAATGGTTCAAACCCACATACATCATATCATAAAAGATACTCATTGGAAAACAAGCGGGTAGTACGAATCCTTAGAAGTGGGGTGAATACACGAAGAGTACGAATCTTCACCAATTAAAAATTATCTCTTACTAAGGCCTTTAAAACAATCAGAGTAAAAACATATAAAACGCATATACTTGAATATATGAAAATTAAGCGCGCGGAATTGTAAAGAGATAATGAAAGAGAAGCGAACACAAAGATTTTATCCTGATTCACATTAGTGTGTTAACGAACACTAATGCTACATCCAGTCCTCCCTCTCTGAGATAGGGGATTTGCTTCACTATGAACAAGAATTGTAAGTACAAGTAATGTGTAAGAGAAAACATTTCCCTTAGACTCTTCCCTCCAAAGAACCTCTTTGGAACTTGTGTCTCCGCAAACAATTCCTCGAACCACAACGAACCTTGTGCTTGAAGAAACCTTCTTCAATTCCACTTGAAACCTTCAAGTGTTTGGCTTGATGAAAACCTTTCACCAAGTGCGTTTGTCAATGTCTTGTTGTCGGCACTTTACACCTCGTTGTGTGGATGAACAACTCCAATGAAGATCAATGGTACTTGCACCTTTCTTGTGTGGATTAGCAACTCACTTAAGAACACTTTAAGTACTGAATCAAAATCTAGATCAATGAGAATGAATGCAAGTGTATATCGAAGTGGGTATTTGTGAAAGTTCAATGCAACACTTGAATGTTCTTCTTAATCATATGTGAAAATGCAATTGATTCATGAAGAACACTTGAGAATTATGTAAAACGTGTTTTAGAGAAAGTCCAGAAGTGTTAGAAGGTTGTAAGAATATTGTTTTTTGTTTTAAAAACGTTTGGACATGTATATATAAAGGTTTGGATAGCAAACGACTAGTTTTAGAGAGTTTTTAACTGTTGGTATCCGATATCCTGGGGAGGTATTCGGATACCGCGAATTCAAATTCAAAAATCTGACTGTTGTAACACGAGGTATCCGGATACTACTTCGGTACAGAATATCCAAATACTTTATTTTTACTTATAAAAACTTATGTTTATATTTTTAAAACTTTTTCTTCACTTCCAAAACACTTTAATTTATTAGAAAAATATTTTAAAATTATTTTCTCAATATTTTTCTTATATTTATAAAATCACATATTTTTCTTTTAATTTTGAAAAGCACCAACTTTGATTTTACTTAGCATGCAAACCATTTTCTTTTAGATTATGATTAGTTTCATTCTAACTTAGACTCTATAATAATATGCACCTAGGGGACTTAATAAATAATAAATAATACTTTACATTACAATAAGAACCCCTTTGTTGACTTCGTTGAGCCTAAAGTTGAGTTGTGGACTTTTGCCTTAACTTGCACTTTGTAATCATCAAAACTACCTATGATTAGGCATTTTCTAAAAAATCTCCCCCTTTTTGATGATGACAAAATTTGTTGATTTGTGCTCCCCCTTAGTATGTGCATTAGGTAATTAGATAAAAATAAGAAGCTTCAATCAACCTGCAAAAGTCAACAACATACCTTCTCCCCCTTTTGGCATAATCAAAAAGAGAGTTATATAAATAGGCAAGAAAATTATAAACCTTCTCCCCCTTAACATTTGAGCTCACTCCCCCTTAATGTTAAGCCAAAAGTACCTTGCATGTTTTAGGTAACTTGGGTACCTAATTTATTAGCATTAGGATCAAACTCTTTCTTAATCCATACAAATGAGCCATTTGGGATACCTTTAAGTTTAATATTACATGTATTTGAAGTATGCCCAAAAATTCCACAATAATGGCAAGTTGGTGTTTTAAAGTAATTGACATTTGAAAATGATACCAATTTGTTGTAATTGTAGTTTTTGGGTTTTCGATATCCCAAACCAGTCTTTTTTGTATTTTCTCTTTGATTGACAATTAAATTGTTTAAGTGCACATTACCTTTAGTGAAACTTGAAAGTCTAGATTTTAAATCATGTATTTCCTTTTCAAATTGCTTGCAACTTACACATTCGGCGATGGGATTATCCTTTAGTTCACAATTACAGGAAGCATTTTCATAAATAATATCAAGAGTTTCACTTTGGAGTTGAAGTTCATCAATAATTTTTTGCATTTCTAAGATTTTTGCTTCATGCTCCAAGATGATCCTCTTGCTTTCAATGTTAATTTTAACTAGCTTCTTTAATTCCTTATACATTTCTACATAAGATTCATATAGTTCATTATAAGTTGAATTTTCAGAATCAGAATTAGAGTCAGATTGTTCTAAGCTTGATGAAGTTTCTTCATCAAACATTCCCATTAAGCACAAATTATTAACCAATTTCTCCTCATCTGAACTGCTAGCATCTTGCTTCTCTGAATTTTCGGGCAAATCTCATACAATGTAAGCCTTCTTGGATTTGAATTCTTTGCTTGGCCTTTTTGTCATTCTCTTTTCTATTGAGATATGTAGCACATTCAAATTTCATGTGACCCGTATTACCACATTCGTGACATTGAATTTTGTCCTTTGGAGACTTTCTTCTAGAAGTTCCTTCCTTTTGATATATCTTATTTCTTCGGGTAAGGAACTTGTTGAATTTATTGACTAAAAGCTCCTTGGTCTCATCGTCGATATCGGAATCTGAATTTTCATCATTGGATAACTCTTCAAGCTAAGAGTCTACAACATCTTGAATGAAACCCTATTCTTTTTGCACATGTCCGAATCTTCATGCATTTTTAGCCTTCTCAATTCCATTTCGTGCTCTTGCAGTTTTCCGAACAGAGTGGCTAGGTCCATATCACTTAGATCTTTTGACTCCATTATTATTGTAACCTTTGGCTGCCACTGTTTGTCTAAACATCTCAAAACTTTGTTAATAATTTCACCATCACTAAAAGTTTTGCCAAGAGCAAGTAATGATTTATAATATGTGTAAACCGTTTTTGCATATTAGAAATTGTTTCATTGGGAACATTCTAAAAAGTTCATATTCATGCATGAGAGCATTTAATCTAGCCCTTTTGACTTCACTAGTACCTTCATGAGTCACTTGTAAAGTGTCCCACATCTCTTTTGCACTGGTACACTGAGACAAATCATAACTCACTTTTTTCTTATCATCATTCTAGCTATTCTTGGGCTTTACAAGAATGTTGTGGTACAAAATGGCCATTTTCTATAGCATTCCAAATTTCTACATCTATTGTTTCAATGAAGATTTTCATTGTAACACCCCGCAAATTCCTCATCTGTTCTAAACGAATTTTTGAAATATATTTTATCAAGAATAGATGTGTGAATGTGAAGATGAGTGTTTTCATGAATTTACTGTGGAAGATTTTACTATTTGAAATTTTTATAAGAAGTAAAATAATTTTTGAACTTTAATGGATTTACAAACTTCCGAAATTCATATCTTTTCGACCGTAACTCCGAATTTTATGATCTTTATATGAAAACGATCGTATTGAAATGTAGATTTCAAAAATGTAATTTTTATATTTTTCTGGGTTGATTTGCAAAAATTTATTTTCAGCTAAGTAAAGGACGAATTTTTGAAGGACAAAATGGTAAAAATAGTTTTTAATCTCAAATGAACTTTTCCTTTTTAGGGTCTCTTTTATATGTGAAAATATAATTTTAGAAAATGAAAAGAGAGCTATAATTAGAGCCAAATAATACAGTTTATTATTTGAAAAGGAAATTTATTTCTATATGTGTGTGTATGTATATGTATGTATGGCCTAACTATGTGTGTGCGCTTAGGATTACATGGGAATTAAATTAGTGGAAGGATATGATGATGCATGTATGTGTGTATATATGTATGTACGTGTATATGTGTGTGTAGTATGTATGTGTATATATATAAGCCTAGGATTGTATTTGTTGGACAAGAAACCAAGTAAACCAAACTAGAACCAAACTAAGTAGTAACCAAACCCTAAGTATTAGCCAACAAGTCTTTAGCCCCAAAGTAAACCCTAGTACCCTAACCTACTCTACCTTGTCCCCTTCATTTGATAAAATCCACCCATGCAAACTTTTGGAAGCCCAAAATTACCCCTCCCATTTATGCATAGCCGAACCAAAAATCAAGGGCAAAAGAGGGACTTCACGGTTTGCCTATAAATACCTTTGGCCTTGGTTCATTTGCACACAATTCATTCCATTCCCTTCATTTCTCATTTCATAAACCAAACACAACTCTAAGAGTCCATTAAGCTCTTAGAAGAAAAAGAGAGAAAAAGAGAGAAAAAGAGAGAAAGAGGGAGAAGCCGTGAGAAAGGAGGGAGAAGGAGAAGAATCCAAGCCAAACCCTAAGTCTTTCCTTGAAGATCCAAGAACCTAGAAGTTAGAAGATCAACCCTTTCTTGGTGGGTATTTCGAATAAGCAAGAAGAAGTTGTAATAGTTTAGGTTTTGTATGATCATGTGATCTTTCCTCTTTTATTTCTTTGCATGTGTTATTTATGCTTGATCTTGAACCTTTGAAACTAAAAGAAATTTGTAATAAGCTAAACTATGGACTTTATGTTTCGGTTAAGGCTTTTCTTAATAGATCTTAAAGTTTTTTTCAAACTAAATCTTCTAGATCTAAAAGGCTTGTTAAGATTTTTGTGGATTTAAATTAAAGTCTCTTTGCATGTTGATTTGATGGTGATCTTGGTACTTTATGTACATGCATGTATTATTTGTGCTTTGATCTTGAATTTTTAAGAGTAAGTGAACTCATAAAACACTAGATCTTAAGCTTTGCCATTCGGCCATGACTTTAAAAAAAAAATTAGGTCTTGATGCTTTTGAAATTATTTTAAGTCATTGCATGTTAACTTTAGATTTATAAAAATTGATTTGATGTGTTGTTATGCTTGATTTTAATTTGGTTTTGAAAAAGCTTTGATTTTTACCTTGATCTTTGAAAAAGTTTTGTTCTTGGACCTTGCATGTGGTTTTCGAACAAAAAGCCTTGATTTTTCTTCTTGCATGTCACAGTTTTGTGCTTAAAAAGGAAGCGGTATTTTTAAAACCATGTGTAAGAAAATACATTAATTGGTTTGATAATTTTAAGGTTTTTGTATGTTTAAAAAGTGAACGCAAAACCATGTTTGTGTCATGATGGGCATTCGGCCTATGTAGGTTGATTAGGCTAGGTTCTTTTTTTTAAGTGACTTGAAGCCATGAGTATGTCTTATGATTTAATGTTAAAATAAATTATTTAAATTTGTGTTGTGAGTCTTTCTTTTCAATTCGGTTTTTGTGTAAGAAACTAGGTGAATGAGTTTGATTATTTCAATGAGTATTTTAATGGTCTTAATTTTATTTCTTGCTGTCCAAGAGTTATTCATAAGGTATCTCAATTTTAAAAGTATTTTTGAGTAAAGAAAAGTGTGGATTTGAAGTACCATTAGAAGTAACAAAAGGATAGAATGAAAAATATTGATTTTTCGGTGTTTAAGAATTAAAATGGTGGCTGGACTGATTTCGTACAGCCACATAAAATAACTATTTAAATTGTACTAATATGAGTATTCAAACGATTTTGAGAAAGTTCAAGTGTGAGAAAAGATCGGAATCATTTTGACAAATGGTTGTGTTTTAAAGAAAGAAGTAAAAATAAAATAAATTAAAGTTTAATAATTTTCCAAGACTAAACTCATGGTTTTTACATGGAAAGGAAGAAATGATTTTATGATGTCCCATTTTGATGTTGGACAAATCTTTGCTTGTACTTATACATGTATTCGGCCATGATTTGAGCTCAATATATGATGTTTTTGGATGATATTTAACCCTCTTTCTTAGTGATTTTTGCTTGTTTCTCAAGTATTTTAGGAAAAAGATTGAGTTTTTAGTTGCTAACGTGAAGAACGAGATCCTTGAGGATTTTGTATCAATTTGTTCTGAATTTCAGGTTTTGGAGGCTAAATTTGATGATTTATGGAAAGGAAGGGAAAAAGCAAGCCTTGGAATCAGGAGTTTGGAGCAAAGCAGTGCTGAGCAGCGAAAAAAAGCACAGACTCGCCCAGGCGAGTGGGGTCAATTGTCTAAAAATCTTGGGGTCTTCACAGTCTAAAACTCGCCCAGGCGAGTGTCGCAGAAATCAGCAGCTCAATTCTTATCTTTTAGAGATTTTAGATAGGATTTGTTTTAGGATTCGTTTTTGGCCTTTTTATAGGATAGAATTAGGTTTTCTTAGGGAGACCAAGGAGTGAGGAAGAGTTTAGAGAGATATATTGTGAGAGCTTTTGGAGGCAAGCGTGGAGAATTTGTACTCTATGATTGGAGATTAGGGGTAATTCTATGTCTCTTGTCATGGTTTTCATTATTCTCTTTTCTTCTTCTTCTCTTATGATGTGTAACTAAACTCCTTGTTAGGGATGTGGTGAATTTGCATGGAACCTATATAGTTTTTATTCAATGAATTGATGTTTTTCCATTAAGGTTTTGTGTTTGATTATGTTTTAATTGATTATCATAATTTTGACGTCGATTGTGATCTAGTGGTTCTAATTAACAATAGACATATTGGATTAGAATAAGGCCAATAATCAAACAATTTAATTGCATAGGGATAGATATATTTCTTATGAATTGAATAATTTTACAAGTTTTGATTGAACTTAACTAAGGGTCAGGTTTTAAGGCTCCCTTGAGACATCATTGGGAGATTAATCTCTAAAATACGGAAACGTTCTAAGACATTAGACGTTTCCTACTTTTGCAAAACAAATTCAGAACTTAGGAATAACATTGATTCATAAATAATTACTATTGGAACCTGCAATGAAACCACGTACCTAGTCGTTTCCCCTTGTCAAAGAGACATTTATTTTAATTTTTGTTTTTATTTACAAATTCATAAATCCTTTGTCTCGTTCGCTAAGTAACATTAATTAGGTAGAATTAATTAAACAGTCATTCCCTTGGGTACGATACTTGGACTTCATTGTCTATATTACTTGTACGATCTGGTACACTTGCCAGAATCCCAACAAGTTTTTGGCGCCGTTGCCGGGGAGTGATTTTGTTTTAATTAATTTTGGTACTAATTTAATTTTACTTAGTGTAACTTGGGTATATATTTTTATTTTTCTTTTTTTTTTATTATTATGTAACATGGCTTATTCTTATGATGACATAGAATGTATTAAATTTATTTTGTCGGCACCTATTCCATCCTGTTTTGCACAAAATATTTTTGATGAGATTAAAGTTTTCGATGGTCTTTTAGAGGAGGTGGTACAAAAATTTTCTATTAGGGAAGATCAAAGTGCCTCTCTTTCTAAACCCATAGAAAAAGAAGAAATTGTGCATGATGAGATTGAGGAAGTGAAACAAGATAAATTGAATAATGGGATGAGTCTAGGGGTTGAATTAGGGTCCACTTTGCATGATGAATTTTCTGCTCTTGCTAAATGTATTGGATTGCATGAATATGTGGAACCCTCAAATTTTTTCCTTCAATTTACCCCTTAATTTTTTATGACTTCCCTGATGCTCATGATGAAGATAAGTCATTGTTCTCCTTTTTAGAGTCTGAAAAGGCAACCTTGCTAAACCATGGAGTTTACACTTTCATAGACTCCATGCATGATGAAAAAGACAAGAACCATGTGATGATGCTTGGAGTGAAAAATGCACCATTTGACCCGGGAGGGTTTAAAACTATTTTTAAACATTTGCTCCAACATCATCCGTGCATATTTCCTTGGGATCCGGGAATAACTTATTATTGCTGCATAACATGGAAGTTGTGCTATAGGATTTGGGATCCTGGTGGATTCTCTTTAGTTTTGTAGTAGTGTAGGATTTAAATTTTTAATTAGGAGATTGAATAAAGAGTTTAGAGTTTTCTATATGTAACTGCTAATGGGGTGCTTCTAGCACTATTTTTAGTTGTTCATGTGACACGGGTGAATAAGTTTGGGGGAGTCTCCTCCATGGTGCATCAAGAGAGAATGCTGTGTTACAAAGGGAAGTCTTTAACTCCTTGCTTTTGTTTTTATTTTATTTTATTTTATTTTATTTTATTTTGTAGTTTAGGTTTGTTTAGTTTAGTTTGCTTAAGGACAAGCCAACCTCTAAGTTTGGGGGAGTCCAACAAAATAAAATTAAAAAAACAAAATCATGACTTGATGATTTCCCCTAGCTTTGTGTTAGTTATGTCCTGGTAGAAGTAGGTAATTATTCTAGGCTTAGGATTTTCTTTCTTTTGATAGGTTTAGATGTCTGGTTTAGGAACGAAGCTCACTTCTCTAACATAAACTGCTTGGATTTAATTTGTAATTCTTTTAAAATTTGGTTACTTGGGCAAACTCTTGGAGAATATGTGATTAGCAAACTGACCTTGCCTATGAGATTTTGGGCTTATACACAAAAGGGGTAATAATTAGTAATTGATAATTGATGAATGAATTTTTAAACCCCCATTTCTTTCATGAGTGCGTTCTCTTTTACTATGTATTCTAGAACTTGACTTGTGACCTTTTCAAAATTGACAATTGATTGCATGCATGAACATGATTAAGACACTTAGGTTTGTGTTTTTGTGGCCTTCAACAATTTTTGAGAAATGATGTTCCCTTAGTTGCCCACTTTGAGCCTTTGAGTTTTAATGATTTTCTTTGGTACCCTGCATAAATTGAATTATTCTTGTGAAGTACCTTCGGAATTTATGATGGAGCAATTAAGAGGAATGTTATGAAAAAGATGAAAAAGTGCTAAGGTGTGAAAAAAAATATGAATGACATGAGTTCTACTTCTCTTATTCTAAAAAAAAGAGAAAAAAAAGAAGAAGAGAGTAGAATGAATGAATGAAAAAGAAAAGAAATGATATTTGAATTGGAGTGAATATATGATCATCTAATTGCTCCATTCGAAAATTTTAAAGGGAAATTTTTGTGATTGCATTGATTAAGCCCTTTGTGTATCCCTTCTTTCTTTTATCCCACCTTGATCTTTTAGTCGTGGCCCCATTACAACCAAAATAAAGACCTTTTGATTTATGCATGTTTTCAATAAATTCAGTGGAGATTTAGGTCTATGGTCAAGCTTATGGCAGCACATTGTTAATTGTTAGAACTTGAGTGCAGAATTTTAAACCTTGATACACATGAGAGGAATTTGTGAGTTGTGAGTTGTTTGCTAGCCACATTGTTCTTTTGGAGATTGCCCCTCTAACTAGTTTTTGATTGGATTATTTGCTTGTGAAGAAAAGTTTTTGAAGAGAGTGAGTCGAGTTTCTTGATTGGATTGATACATCTTGATAGAGGAAGTGGTCTTAAGTTGTGAATTTTTGTTTTACTTTTGCCTGGGACATGCAAAATGCTAAGTTTGGGGGAGTGATTTGAGCTCAATATATGATGTTTTTTGTAACACCCTGATTTGGCAACTTGAAAACCACAACTGTTTATGGTGAAAATTTGGGCCAATTTTTTTTTTTTTTATTTTAAAACAGGTGTTATGCAAGATGAGAACACTTGGGTTTTCAAAACACAGTTACAATTAAAAACTCCGGTTCTCACATTGCACAACCCTTTCAAGTTCCAAACCGAGATGTCACAAGACACCGCGCTTTGAAACTCGTTTTCAAAAACATTGTTTAAAACACGGCCCGTTACTCATTTCAAAACAGTAGTACTAAAATAAACTTTAGTTGGTGTTACAGTACTATAGAGCCAGGACTTCTAAGTAACTTGCAAAGAAAATAAAAAACTCTGAAAGGGAAATTACCTAACCGCTAGTCATCGACACTAACGTTTCCGCTGCGCTACTCTGATTCTTTGTACGTCAAGTCCTCGGGATTTCCAGCAGCGCCATCCTCAGCAGCCTCCTTAGAAATATTTTCCATCTAAAGACCATACCGAATTTTTCCCGATACCAGACATACATATAGGAGAGAGTGAGTTACCCAAAACATGTAATGTCGACTATGTGGATTTACGATAGGCAATTATTAAGATAAAGCAGTAAATAACAAACAACACATATAAACAAACATACTCTTCTTCATCCCATATCATCACCACATAAACACCATGTTATTCTCACTTCTCAATACTCATTTCATACTCAATACTTCATACCATTATCATTCTTTTCCTTTCTTAATTCTTCAGATTTATTAGGTCTTATCATCACAATTCACTCAATGACTTGGGGAACCATCATTGAGGAAAAACGACTCTCACGTCTACATCTCCTCGGTCATCCATCCAACCTAGTCAGAAGCAAACAGGAGTACAAGACCTTTACCACACGGGCACGACAGCTGTCCAACATGTAAATGGTCCCAAACCAGGAGGCCTTGCCTCAAATCATAATCAAAATTCATATAATCACAATGCACGCTCTTAGTGGCAATCACAAATGCCCCATTCCAGTCCCTCTCACTGTTCTCGATTTGCAATCAAGGGGACGACAGTACAATTCTAGTTCCGGTGCAGAACGTGCCACGGCATTAGACCCAGTCCCCACCATGTTAGTGCGCCACTTGTGGGATTGTTCTGCCTAGAAAGTTCTCTAGACTTCTTGACGTGTCACCGTCATAGTCCTCCCCTCATGCAATCTCGTCCTAAGTATCCTTAGATACTTATCGTTCCTTCCTCTCCACTACTTCGATACGACACTCATACCTCACCGCGTTTGTACATGTCTTTTAAGTCCTTTAAAGTTTTACGCTTTATTTAACGGCTTAATCCTAACAGTCGGCTCGTCCTTGGTGCATCCCTTCAACGAAGCCCGACCACTAATCGCAATCCGTTCCCCCTAAATATCAATGGCCCTTGGCCTCAAAATCACTTACTCATCATCACCGTTCTCATAAACTCATTCTCAACATATTTCTTATCACATCATCAGCATCTTTCCTCGTCTTTTTCAAAATATCTTTTCGCAAAACTTTTTCGAAAACATGATTTCACAAAACTTTTACTTCACCAAGACATTTTCAGAAATCCTTTCACAAAACCTTTTTCAAAAATAATGTTTCCAAAAACTTTCACAAAATTTTATTTTCACAAAAACTCTTTCAAAATTCTCTTTTCAAAAAACCTTTTTCAAAAATCACATTTTTGGGTGAGTGTTAATGGAGGAGCAAGCTCAACTCAACACTAAGCTTCTTCCCAAAAACGTGAACGAGGAATCACATCTCTACTCAACCACTTTCTCACTTTCATAATCACATCCTCTTTCCAATCTCAACTCTTTCCACTCAAATATCAATTCTCTTTCTTTCATTCTTTATCTCTTTTGCATTCCATTCTCATCATACTTTATCTCTTTCTCACTCATTCTCATACTTTCTCTTCAACCTCGTCTCATCACTTATTTCTTTCTCAATTATTTCTCATGTTTCTCTTTTCTCTTTTCAATTTATCTTATTACTTCCACAGTTCCATCATCATCATTTCACTATCCAAACATAATCAAACATTTTCTAAACAGAATAAAGAATGCTCAACGAATAAACATCTAGTATGCAAACAAGTAAACATTTAGTATGCAAAGAAGACAGGTAGACATCTAATCTCAACATCCATGTTGCCTAATTCGCAGTACTCTCACAATCCGTCCATTCGGATTGCGAGCAACCGCGTTACGGGGCCACAACACTCTCATTCACCTGGATGACGACACATCCAAAAGCTTCCCAAGATTTTCGGTTGCTAACCTCGCCACGTTTCCTTCGCGTCCGACACCCGAACTAAACATTTTTCCCCGTGCGTTAGAAACGATTTACGTGAATTTTTAAATTTCGTTTTAAAACACTTTGAAATAATTCCCTTTTAAAAGCACATTGCCAATATCCAAAAGACTTTAAATCCAACTTATTTCTTTTATACAATGTTTCCAAGAAAACTTCTTAAAACAATTTCTTTTCCAAAACAGAATCTATTTCTCATAGTTTAAAACACTTTGGCTTGAAAAATCCTTTTCCTTAAACACTGAATGAATCCTTTAGAAAACACTCTTTGAAAATCTTTCTTAAATCAAGTACAAAAATTCAAGAAGACAGAACTTCAAAACCAATCAAATTAATTCGTTTAAATTTCTAACCTCACGACATCATCAATCACTGCTCAAAGCATATCAATTAAAATTTCAAATTAATTTAAGTTGTTTAAATCATTCTTTTTATAGAAAACATTTTTCAATTACTTTAAAATTCAAGCATATATTTTTCACAATTAAAAACCCACAAACAGAATTCAAAACAACTTCATAACAATTTCCAATTCAATCTAAATTTTCTAATACACATTCAACTAGCATACAGAACACACACGTAACAGTTTCAAAGCATTCACAAACACATACACAATGAATTCACATTTTTAATCATTTAGAATCATCAAATTCCGAGTTACGGTTTAAAAGTTATGGATTTTTAAAGATAATAGACCCAAAAAATTTCATTTTTAACAAAATCATCTTTTGATAAAAATCACAATTTTAGCAAATCATTTTCAAACTCAACAAAATCATCCACTTTTCTTATATAAAATATTTGTTTGTAAGAATCCATAGAAATCAACACTTTATTTCCTTCTTACGAAAAATACTTTTTGTAAAAATCATCATTTCAAGGTTTCTTTCGTTAAAAATCGTTTACGCACGTACGGGAAAAATGCGGGGTGTTACATTTTTGGATGATATTTAACCCTCTTTCTTAGTGATTTTTGCTTGTTAATCAAGTATTTTAGGAAAAAGATTGAGTTTTTAGTTGCTAACGTGAAGAACGAGATCCTTGAGGATTTTGTATCAATTTGTTCTGAATTTCAGGTTTTGGAGGCTTAATTTGATGATTTATGGAAAGGAAGGGAAAAAGCAAGCCTTGGAATTAGGAGTTTGGAGCAAAGCAGTGCTGAGCAGCGAAAAAAAGCACAGACTCGCCCAGGCGAGCCTTATTCTCGCCCAGGCGAGTGGGGTCAATTGTCTAAAAATCTTGGGGTCTTCACAGTCTAAAACTCGCCCAGGCGAGTGTCGCAGAAATCAGCAGCTCAATTCTTATCTTTTAGAGATTTTAGATAGGATTTGTTTTAGGATTCGTTTTTGGCCTTTTTATAGCTTAGAATTAGGTTTTCTAAGGGAGACAAAGGAGTGAGGAAGAGTTTAGAGAGATATACTGTGAGAGCTTTTGGAGGCAAGCGTGGAGAATTTGTACTCTATGATTGGAGATTAGCGGTAATTCTATGTCTCTTGTCATGGTTTTCATTATTCTCTTTTCTTCTTCTTCTCTTATGATGTGTAACTAAACTCCTTGTTAGGGATGTGGTGAATTTGCATGGAACCTATATAGTTTTTATTCAATGAATTGATGTTTTTCCATTAAGGTTTTGTGTTTGATTATGTTTTAATTGATTATCATAATTTTGACGTCGATTGTGATCTAGCGGTTCTAATTAACAATAGACATATTGGATTAGAATAAGGCCAATAATCAAACAATTCAATTGCATAGGGATAGACATATTTCTTATGAATTGAATAATTTTACAAGTTTTGATTGAACTTAACTAAGGGTTAGGTGTTAAGGCTCCCTTGAGACATCATTGGGAGATTAATCTCTAAAATACGGAAACGTTCTAAGACATTAGACGTTTCCTACTTTTGCAAAACAAATTCGGAACTTAGGAATAACATTGATTCATAAATAATTACTATTGGAACCTGCAATGAAACCACGTACCTAGTCGTTTCCCCTTGTCAAAGAGACATTTATTTTAATTTTTGTTTTTATTTACAAATTCATAAATCCTTTGTCTCGTTCGCTAAGTAATATTAATTAGGTGGAATTAATTAAACAGTCACTCCCTTGGGTACGATACTCGGACTTCATTGTCTATATTACTTGTACGATCTGGTACACTTGCCAGAATCCCAACAGGCCAACGTATGTTCAAATAGGACTAAGAATATTTTTATGAAATAATATATGAAATGAGTGTGTTTTGTAAGTGGATGTTTGAGCATGATTTAGTTGTTTGGGATGCATAAAGTTCATATGTTTGACTCACTCAATTAGGTCTCTTTTTAATGAATAGGCAAATATGAAAATGAAGGTGAAAATGCTTAAGAAAATAATTAAGTGACTAAGTGTTTAACTTTGAAAGAGTTTGTGTGAAAACAAATGTTTGATTCATAATTAAAAAAAATAAATAAAAATAATAAAATAATAATTAAATGATTGGTTGATTGCTTATGTGACTTAATTCATCTAAGTGTTGTTGTGGTTGTATGCTAGTTGATGTTTGAAAAGTATTTGAATGTGCAATTGGTTTTGAAACTTGTTGGTTTTAAGATAAATTCATTTGATTTATTTGAGAACTTTGGATTAAGTCTATGACTATCCAAGATTTTATTTCATGATAAAAGTTTGATTTCTAAAGTACTTATTCTGCACTAAAGCATGTTTTAAATCAAAGAGTGTTTTTACGATGTTTTCGGATCTTTATTAAGGTGAATTTGTGAAGTAGTCCTTTGCTGTCCAAAACTATTTAAAGTTATTTCCTAAATATGAAAAGGTGTTTGTGAGATTTAAAGTATAGTTTTCAAGTGTTAATTGATTTGAGAAAAAGCCGGATTTAAAAACAGTGCATTTTTCGGTATTTTCGAACTTGTTTTAGGTGCTGTCCAAAACGGACCAGCAACCAAACTAAATGGTTTAAACTACTTTACCAGACGTTTTCGAAATGGTTTTGAGGTATTGGAAGTACTAGAAAATATTAGAGTTGTTTTGAGAAAGTAATTACATTTTTAAGTCTTCCGATGAGGAATGAAATGTGAAATGAGTTAAGAAAATATTTTCTTAATACAAGTTAATGACGTAAACGTATTTTATTTAGTACGAGGAATTTTAAAGACGACGGATTGGGGCAGCTGGCAGAGACAAGGATCCGAGGAGAGCGTACGCATTTAAATTGCTGGACCTCAGGTGAGAGAGAAGCTTTCCTAAGACACCGTGGTGTTTAGGTGATATATTAGGACGTTCCGTATCATCTCAAAGATCGGAACTTAGTGGTCCGGAGTCAGTAGTATAAGCGGCAATTGTGTGATTGTGCGGCCACTTATACGAAGGTGACCAAGACCACATTGTTGTTGTGTGATGATTGTGTGAAATAGCATGCTTGCATGTTTATTTATTTAATTATGCATGATGAGAATTAATATTGTTGATTAATATGAGTAACATGCTGACAGACGTCTGTTGCGTCCTGAATATAAGAATAAGGTAAGTAAGCTGTGAAAGTAAAGACATAAAGAGAAAGTGATAATTATAAAGGCTACGAGATTGATTGAGAAAAAAATGAAGAAGCAAGATTGGGGACATATTTGATAATAAGAGTGAGGTTAAGCCAGAGCTGGGGAAAGTGATGTGGAATTGATTACTGGAATGAGATGTGATGTGAATGGAGCTGGGCTCCTTTGTGATATTGTTGAAATGAGGCTGGTGTTGAGTTGAGCTTGCTCCTCCACTAGTACTCACTGAAACAATAGGTTTTCGAAAAGTTTTTGAAATGAGATTTTTGAAAAGTTCTACGAATTGAGATTTTTGAAAAAGATTGTGAAAAGAGGTTTTGCGAAAAATTTGTGAAATGAGGTTTTTGTTTGAAAAGGTTTTAAAACGAGATTTTTGAAAGATTTTATGAAATGAGATTTTTAGAAAACTTGTGAAATGTTCTTTTGAGAAAACTTTGTGAAAAGAGGTTTTTGAGAAAACTTATAAAAGGTATTTTGAGAAAAGTTTTCGAAATAAGGTTTTGTGAAAATTTGTGAAATGTAAATTTTTAGAATTTTTGTGAAATAAAGTTTTGTGAAGTAAGATTTTTGAGAAGGTCTACAAAATGAGATTTTTGGGAAAATTTATGAAAATGATATTTTGAGAAAGTTTGCGAAATGGTATTTCAAGAAAGTTTATGAAATGAGAATTTTTAGAAAGTGATGAAAGAGATTTTGAAAAGATCGTGAAATAAGAATGTTGAGAAAGAGATTGAGAAATGAGATGCAAGTATGATGATGCGAACCCAACTCTGTGCTCTGATAAGAAATGATTGTGCAAAGTTAGTGGTAGGGACTCATTGAAGGGATGTACGAAGGATGGGCCGACCTTAGGTTAATTAAAAGATAAAAGACATTAAAAGACATTAACGCGGTGAGGTATGAGAGTGCGAAGTAGTGGAGAGGAAGGTACCCCAGATATCAGGGATATTCGGGTGGTGAATGCAATAGGGTAAGCTAGGGCGGTAAAACGCCATGATGCTTTGAGTACTATTCTGGGGGGAATGAATTCCACATGTTGTAGCCAGACGTGGTGGGGACCGGGTCCCAATGCCGTGGTAGGTTCTGCACCCCTATGGCATTTCGAGAACAGTGAGAGGGACTGAAACGGGGCATTGTGATTTGCCACTGTTTCTACAGTGAGCGTTGATTGAATGATATTATACGAATTGAATGAATTGATTTGATTTGAGGCTAGAGTCCTCCTGGCTTGGAGCCAATTGATATTGAGGCAGTTGTCGTGCCCGCGTGGTAAAGGTCCTGTACTCCTGTTAGCTTCCGACTAGGTTGGGTGGATGGCCGAGGAGATGTAGACGTGTGTGCCGATAGCAACGAAATGAGTACCTCGATGATATTATAAAATTTCCCCCAATCATCGATGGTGTAATTCGATAAGACATGAAAAGGAAAGTTTAAGAGAGACAAAAGAATTTATGATTATGAGAAGGAAACCCTTATGGAATAATGAAGTTGAGAAGGGAATTGAGAATAAGGAATAGTTATGTTGAGGAAAGATAACAAGTTTGGAAGGATAATAATAATAATGATGTTAAAGATAATGAAGGACGATAATGATTATGATAATGATATGATTGAATGCTATGTTGTATGGGTGTTTCTTGTTATGTTTGTATTGTCCTAGTACCTCGCCTACTGTAATCCCACACCATCGACGATTCGTCGTTCGGATCGCTTACTCTCTCCTGTTCGTTGGCATATCGGTGCTGCTGATATCTCAACGGGCAGACGAAGCATCGTATGGAGATCATCTCTCTAGATGAATTGGAGCTGGAGCTTAACGACAACAGGAAAGCTGCGATAGAGGTGGCTTCATCCTCGGGAGCGAAGAAAGGGCGCAAGAAGAAAGGGAAGCTTCATTCGGTTGTCCTCATCAGAGTAGCGCAGCGGAAGCGAGAGTAGCGAGTTTAGTTTAAGTTTGTGAATTGTGTTTTGAGTTAAGGATTACCGAGCAAGGAACCATTTATGTAACCAAGCCAATTTTAATTCTATATTGTGAAAGTACCTTCATTTTGGAAAGACTAAGCAATGTAATCTTTTGTAAACTGTTGTGAACACTTTTAATCCACTGCAATGAATCACCATGCTTTTCGAAAACAAGTTCTTTTGTAAACATGAAAGTTTTATGAGAATAAATGTTTTAGTAACAACTCGGTTTTCACTGAAAGAGATTTTTAAATACACCAAAGACTTTTCAATACGTTTCAAAAAAAAAAATTTGGCCTCATTTTTGCCACTTTAATTAAATAAAAGTCAATTATTTTGGTTTACGAAAATCGGGCTGTTACATTCATCCTAACCTTCCAATAGGTGTAACCTTTGTCCGAACATATAGGGGGGCAATTAATGGAAGAGCCTTCACCACCGAAGGGATTATTAGAACCCATTGTTTACCAAGCCTAGAATCTTATGGAAAAAGCTGTTACGATCGATCGTTTTCAACCGAGCTCTGATACTGCTTGTTGGAAAACAAGCAGGTAGTACGAATCCCTTGAAGTGTGGTGAATAGGCGAAGAGTACGAATCTTAACCAATTAAAAATTATCGCTTACTAAGGCCTTTAAAACAATCAGAGTAAAAAACATATAAAACACATATACTTGAATATATGAAAATTAAGCGCGCAGAATTGTAAAGAGATAATGAAAGAGAAGCTAACACAAGGATTTTATCCTGGTTCACATTAGTGTCTTAACGAACACTAATGCTACATCCAGTCCTCCCTCTCTGAGATAGGAGATTTGCTTCACTATGAACAAGAATTGTAAGTACAAGTAATGTGTAAGAGAAAACCTTTCCCTTAGACTCGTCCCTCCAAAGAACCTCTTTGGAACTTGTGTCTCCTCAAACAATTCCTCGAACCACATCGAACCTTGTGCTTGAAGAAACCTTCTTCCATTCCACTTGAAACCTTCAAGTGTTTGGCTTGATGAAAACCTTTCACCAAGTGCGTTTGTCAATGTCTTGTTGTTGGCACTTTACACCTCGTTGTGCGGATGAAAAACTCCAATGAAGATCAATGGTACTTGCACCTTTCTTGTGTGGATTAGCAACTCACTTAAGAACACTTTTAAGTATTGAATCAAAATCTAGATCAATGAGAATGGATGCAAGTGTATATCAAAGTGGGTATTTATGAAAGTTCAATGCAACACTTGAATGTTCATCTTAATCATATGTGAAAATGCAATTGATTCATGAAGAACACTTGAGAATTATGTAAAACGTGTTTTAGAGAAAGTCCAGAAGTGTTAGAAGGTTGTAAGAACGTTGTTTTTTGTTTTAAAAACGTTTGGACATGTATATATAAAGGTTTGGACAGCAAACGGCTAGTTTTAGACAGTTTTTAACTATCAGTATCTGGATATCCTGTGGAGGTATCCGGATACCGTGAATTCAAATTATAAAATTTGACTGTTGTAACACGAGGTATCCGGATACTTTGGAAAGTATCCGGATACTTCGGTACAAAATATCCAAATACTTTATTTTTACTTATAAAAACTTATGTTTATATTTTTAAAACTTTTTCTTCACTTCCAAAACACTTTAATTTATTAGAAAAATATTTTCAAATTATTTTCTCAATATTTTTCTTATATTTACAAAATCACATATTTTTCTTTTAATTTTGAAAAACACCCACTTTGATTTTACTTAGCATGCAAACCATTTTCTTTTAGATTATGATTAGTTTCATTCTAACTTAGACTCTATAATAATATGCACTTAGGGGACTTAATAAAGCATAAATAATACATTACATTACAATAAGAACCCCTTTGTTGACTTTGTTGAGCCTTAAGTTGAGTTGTGGACTTTTGCCTTGACTTGTACTTTGTAATCATCAAAACTACCTATGCTTAGGCATTTTCTCAACAATATTCCCTCCGGTCCTATTTATAAGACCCTTTTGGGGTTTTTATTTTGGTCCTATTTACAAGACTCCATTACATTTTTCAATAGCATTTAATTACTTTTTTCCACAAACACCCTTATTAAGTCAACACTTTTTAGAGTTCCAATAATAATTATAGGGGTAGTTTTGAAAAAGTATATCAAATTTTCACATTTCCAATGCCACAAACAAACTTAACCACTTCCCTTGGTGGGTGTGAAAAACCCCAAAATGGTCTTATAAATAGGACCAGAGAGAGTAAATTGAACTTTCATCGATCTCTTTGAATTACATACACATTCATGCATCAAATGATTCACATTGACCTCTCTATAGCACTTAGATTGTTAATAGCTTTTGGGAATATAAATGGTTATTCTGTGTGTCTTTTATGAGATGATTTTATACCATATAAATCTACGTGTTTGAAGATTCATAAATATGCTCACTCTCCTTTTATTGTTATTACTTATTTTGGGAATTACTTCCACACTATATTCAACTACAAATGTTGATGAACTCATGGTCATCAATTGGATGAAGATTATGATGACGAAGTATTTTCCTACCTGTGGTTTATAAAAGGGTTTTAGGACCATATGTTTGTTTCTTTGGAATGCAAACATTGATGTATTTTATTCCTTGATAAGTCTATGCAACTTCTATTATGTGTTAGATTTTATATTATGATTTTATTATAGGTTTATGTGAAACTTAACCATTTTTATGAATGGTTGTTTAGATGAATTTTGGAAGATTTATGTTGGTTTATGGTTCAAATGGTTTATATCATTTTGTAACAAAAATATTTTTGGTTAGTGTACATCTTGGAGGTTGACAGTTAATGAGTGCCAAGGCAGGTCAATTAACAACAGACCTTTGGAAGGGATTGATGAGTCAATAACAATAGCAAGTTCCGAGAGGATCAAGATAGTAAGTCCAAATATTAACGAGAATGAATTGAATAAGATCATCCTTGATAAGATCATTATGATCAAGTATGTGAAGCAAAAGGCACCTTGATCAAAGGTAAATTGCACTTTTCACTTCGCATACCTTTTCGCTTCACATACTAGTCCTTAGCCCATAACTATGATTTCCATCATGATCATTTATCTTTTTCACACATAGTGCTCACCTAGCCACACACGCTCTAGACATTCATGTTGGAAACCAACAAGCGGTCTAACAATTTACTAGAGGGGGGGGGTTGAATAGTAAGTGGAAGCAACTATACCAATTTTTTGAATGTAATTGAAACAGATTAAAGCGGAAGCAGATATTAACAAAAACCACGATCTAATCGATTAGAATTCAGCACTAATCGATTAAAACTTGATGTTATAATCAATTAGAATATAGTGTAATCGATTAGCATGTACACAACTCAGAGAAAAATATGAATCTTAGCGCAGTGCATACAAATGAATAAGCACGAAACAAGGCAGCAACAACTAGCAGATAATGACTGAATAAAGCAGAGATTGTTGGAAACCAACAAGCGGGCTTAGCAATTACTAGAGGGGGGGGGGGTGAATAGTAATATGGAAGCAACAGTGACTAATTTTCGGTGCAATTAAAAGATAATTGATCAAAAGCTTGTTTTTCGGAAACTGGGCAATTTACTCGAGTGAATTTACAAACACTCGCGTGTTCTGAAAAACACTCGCGTGAAAATGACGAAGACTCGAGTGAAATGCTACGAAATACTCGAGTGAATTGAAAAACACTCGAGTGTTTTATGCAGAACAGAAAGGAGCAGTTTCAGAGAAATTTAGCAAAATGATTCAATTTCTTAAAGACTAATCCAGGGCAGATATAAATCAAAGTAGAGGGCAATTAAACTAAGTTAAAACAAGTTAAAAACAAGTTAATTGCAACCAATTGCTACTAGAATTATAAAAGCCCCTTTCTAGAGAACTTAATGGTTTGGTTTTACTTGAAAACTAAGAAAGCTATAAAAGAGAGAGACAACACCAATTTTATCCTGGTTCACACTCAATCTAGAGTGCTAATCCAGTCCCCCTAATCAACTTAGGAGTTTCTACTAGAGATCAAATTGTTAGAAATTACAAGGATAAATTGAGATTCCTCACTCAATCCTAACCCTTTTCAAGAGTGTACCAAACTCTTGAAATTTCTACCCCAACTTGATTTGGTGATGAAGAGTCCCTTCTTCTTAAGCTCCTTGGAACCTCCAAGAGCCCACCAAGCTAAGAATCCTCTTAATCTTTGTGTCTGAGAACCTCTCAAGGCTTGAGAAACTTGGATACCTCACCAAGTACTTGGATACCTCACCAAGATTTTCTAAACAAGCTAATGTGTTTGAGTGTTTGAGAATTTTACAACAAATAATTCTCTTACAAATGAAGCACACTCTCTTAACTCACTAAGACAAATAATAAAGATGAATGCTTGGTTGAGTTTAGAGAGAGAAATGATTTTTAACACTTAATAGAGAATGAAATCAATGAAGGATTGTAAGCTTGTTATAATGAATGAGGTCAACTGATCGAGGCCGTACCCGATACAAATAAAAACAGTTTAAGTATAGTACTAGGAAGTGACTCCTAGGTCGTCTCCCAAGGAATATCTTATCAAGCAAAAGGTCGAACACATAGTATGCATAGAAAACAGGGGGGTTTTTTTTATATTGAATATTGAATAATTGAAATCAAAACAGAATTAAATCAAAACGAAGAAACAGATAAGGAAAAGCGGATAAACCCCTTTGGCTCGCGTTCACAACTCTATCATCGGTCACAAAAGATCATTTTCTTTCCTCTTCACTGTCCAACTCGTGAGAACTAAATACTAAGCGAAAATTCAATTCTCACCCCAAAACCCAAACCTCTAATTAAGCATTAAAAGCCAAAGCATGGAGTTTTTACGAGTTTGCATAAATTAAGCATTCATACACATGGATTATCTCTATATAATGGAACTAAGCGAACCATAACATATCAATAAGCATGAAAACAGTGAATAAAAACGAAATAGCATTAAGAACAAAACCTCAAGAGTATGTGATACATTACCAAAGGGATTTAACCTAAGAGTTTAGCCTTCCATGAAGAAAAATACCAAAAATGTGTAGAAAGGGAAGAGAGAGAAACCCTAGCAGCCACCACAAGCTTGGAGAGCAAAACTAAGCCTTCTCTATGAGAGAGAATGTAAAAAACGTGAATGGAAGGTCTCCCCCAAGGGTTTACACGAATTTGGCTTTTTAAATCACAAAACGGGCCTAAATCATGAGCCCAAATCCTAAGGAAAGCTTATCTCTAAATTAAATCTAAAAATATCTTATAGATAAAATCTAAATCTTAAAAGATATAACTAAATCTCAACTAATCCTAAAGATAGATTACAATCTTCACTTCATCATATATCTTCTCTTCCAAAATTAAATCTTCATTCCCAAAATGTCCAAAAAGCCCTTGTGCCAAATATGACCTGAAAATAGAAATAGAATTAATTAGGCTAAATAATCCCAAATTAAACAATATTCAGAATATTAGTCCAATAAACTCTAAATCACTAAATCAAGCTAAACAATGTCAAATAGGCAACAAGTATCAATAATAGGAGTAAAATAATGCAAGGAATAATGGGAAATAAAATGCTCATCAAATACCCCCACACTTATCCTTTTGCACTCCTGGGCAAAACTAAGAATTAGGACTGAGAAAATCAATATGCACCAAAGTGAATCATGCAACAAGATTACTACAGCTAATGAATGCAAACCTAAGAGATTACATACTTCACAATGAATTCTAGGAAATGCAAAGAAATTGGCAAAATCGAGCACATGAAGAAAATAAGGACCAAAGAATCAAGGCATTCATGAACATCATCCAATTATTTCAAATATGCAAAGAAAACCAATGACATCAAGAGGGTAGTCACAAAGATGATAGAAACTCACAAGGATCACTCAATAGTGTTTACACTCAAGTGTTTAAGGTTAATCAATGTTTACACTCAAGGCACATCATGAAAAACAAACACAACCATAAGCTTGACAAGCCTCTAACATCAACAATCAACACACATGCACATTAAGATCAAAAGGTCTTTTCAGGGTTGTAATGGGGCCAAGGACAAGGTAGGATAAAAATATGGGAAATGTAGCTAAAACCCAGGGAATAGAGGAGCAATGAGGAACAAGTAAAAAAAAATAAGCACAATCCACCCCAGAATGAAATGGTAAACATAACAACAACCTCTAATTCCAAACCTCCATGCCTCAATCAACCTTTTATTCCATTTTTTTTCTTTTTCTTCTTCTTCTTCTTCTTTTTTTTTTCTTTTTTTTTTTGAATTGCATTACATTGCAGAACTTCATGAACGAAAGAAAAGAAGAAACAATAAAAATGGCATAATGAGATAAAGCCATAATTACATCACCGACCATAGAGGCAAAACCCAGAACTCACAAGAGATGAAGAACAAAGCACCCTCGCTTACTTAATACCCATTCCCAAAACAATTCCAAAGCTCCAACATTCCCTAAGGTTAGGACAATCATGGTTTTTCAGTCATAGGCTTGTAATGAGCTAAAGAACAAAGAAAAGGGATATAAAGGCTCAAAGGGGCTATCAAAGGATAAATTCATTCAAGGTAGGCTCATATGGCTAGTGGCTTATTCAAGAAAAAACAATGCCTAAATCATTTCAAAATGTGCATGGGAATATCAAGTATCAACAAGAGTCAAGTCAAGTTCTAGAGTGCAAGTAATCCAGAGTGCAATCACACATGAAAGAAAAATTAGGTGGCATATATAGCAATCCACCCACAATTAAGGCTCAAATCCTCACAAAAGGGACAATTCTATCACAGTGTTACCACCTCTTAATTATCAAAAGCAACTTTACACACAGAAATGCATGAATTCAGACACAAGATACCAAGACTCTACTAAAATGAAGAAAAAACATGCAAGAAAATGCCCAAAACTTAGCAAAACCTAAAAAAAATCAAAGCAAAAATATGCAACCTAAACTACTCTTCCCCCCACACTTAAATCACACATTGTCCTCAATGTAAAACAAATAGCAGAATCAGACAGATATAGACAAGTGGAATAAAAGTAGTAAAGAAGGAGAAAAGAAGACTCCCTAAATCATGGTGGGTCAAAAATGGGGTCGATCAATGAGGCCTCCTCCACAGGTGCATCATCCAAAGAAGGGGTAGTGAGGAAAGGCTTGAGTCGGTGACCATTGACTTTGAAGCTCTTGTCTGTGGACTCACTCTTGATCTCCACAGTGCCATAAGGAAACACCTGGGTGACTACAAACGGTCCAATCCATTTAGAGCGGAGCTTTCCACTCATGAGTCCAAGCCTAGAGTTGTAGAGCAACACTTTTTGACCAACCAAGAACTCCTTTCTGCAAATTGAGCTATCGTGGAGCTTCTTGGTCTTCTCTTTGTAGAACTTGGAATTCTCATAAGCCTCCAAACGGATCTCATCTAGCTCACTCAACTGCAGCTTCCTCTCCTTACCCGCTTGATCAAGAGCTAAGTTGCATTACTTCACAGCCCAATATGCACGGTGCTCTATCTCCACAGGCAGGTGGCATGCCTTACCAAAAACAACCCGATAAGGTGACATCCCTATGGGTGCCTTGTAAGCAGTCCGATGGGCCCATAAAGCATCCTCCAATCGTGTGCTCCAATCCTTTCTATTAGGCTTCACCATCTTCTCCAAAATCCGCTTGATCTCTCTGTTTGAAATCTCAGCTTGCCCATTGGTTTGGGGGTGATATGGTGTAGAAACTTTGTGCACAACCCCATACTTCTTGAGCAAAGCTTGCATGGATCTATTGCAGAAGTGTGTGCCTTGATCACTGACTATGGCTCTAGGTATGCCAAACCTGCAAAGGATATTAGTCCTGACAAAATCTACAACAACCTGAGCATCATTAGTCCTGGTGGCCTTAGATTCCACCCATTTGGATACATAATCCACAGCAAGTAAGATATAATAAAAACCAAAAGAAACAGGAAAGGGACCCATGAAATCTATACCCCAGACATCAAACACCTCACAGAACAACATAGGTTGTTGCGGCATCTGTTGCCTCCAAGATAGGGCGCCTCCTGCCCTTTGACATTGCTCACATGAGCTGCAGATTTTGCTTGCATCCTTGAAGATGGTAGGCCAATAAAATCCAGAATCCAGCACCTTTCGTGCTGTCCTTTGAGTGCCAAGGTGGCCTCCAACTGGTGAAGCATGGCAAAATTGGAGAACCGATTGGATCTCCTGGTCTGGAATGCACCTGCGAATGACCTGATCACTACAAAAACGCCACAAATAGGGGTCATCTCATACATAATACTTGGCATCGCTCTTCAATTTGTCTCTTTGAGCTTTGGATGCCAAGGGTGGAAAAAAAGATGCAACTATATAATTTACAATATCAGCAAACCAAGGAATAAGGGGAGGGGGATGTGAAACATGCAAAACTAAAAGCTGCTCATCCGGGAAGTCATCCCGGATAGGAAATGCATCCTCCTCTCTCTCTATTCTACTCAAGTGGTCTGCGACAAGGTTATGTGCACCACTCCGATCCTGAATCTCAAGATCAAACTCCTGGAGGAGCAACATCCATCTAATCAACCTAGGTTTGGAATCTGTCTTTTTCAAAAGATACTTCAGAGCAGCATGATCAGTATACACCACAACCTTAGAACCTAATAGATATGATCTAAACTTATCAAGTGCAAAGACAATGGCTAACAGCTCTTTTTCAGTTGTGGTGTAATTAACTTGTGCTGAATCTAAAGTCCTAGATGCATAATAAATCACATGAGACATCTTACCAACCCTTTGGGAGAGAACTGCTCCCAAAGCATAATTCGAGGCATCGGTCATGAGCTCAAATGGGAGAGTCCAGTCAGGTGGTTGGATGATGGGAGTGGTGGTGAGTGCTCTCTTTAGCTCATCAAATGCCTTCTTGCATTGGTCTCCAAAATCAAATGTGGTATCCTTTTGAAGCAAGTTGGATAGTGGAAGGACTATCTTGCTAAAGTTCTGAATAAACCTGCGATAGAAACCTGCATGGCCAAGAAAAGAACGCACCTCTCGCACGCAAGAGGGGTAAGGCAAATGTGATATTACATGCAGCTTAGAAGGGTCAACCTCTATGCCCTTATGCGAAATAATGTGCCCTAAGACTATGCCTTGTTCTACCATAAAATGACATTTTTCAAAATTCAAGACAAGGTTAGTCTCAATGCACCTATTAAGCACCTTAGACAAACTATCAAGACATGCATCAAAAGAGGAACCATATACACTAAAATCATCCATGAAGACCTCTATGCAATGCTCAAGTAAGTCATTAAAAATACTCATCATACATCTTTGAAAAGTTCCAGGAGCATTGCATAGGCCAAAAGGCATCTTCCTATAAGCAAATGTACCAAAAGGACAGGTAAATGTAGTCTTATGTTGGTCCTCTGGTGCAATACAGATTTGGAAATAACCAGAGAAACCATCTAAGAAGCAATAGTGAGATTTACCTGTCAGGCGCTCCAACATCTGATCAATGAAGGGAACAGGAAAGTGATCCTTGCGGGTCGCCTGGTTGAGCTTCCTATAATCAATGCAGACTCTCCAACTGTTCTGCACTCTAGTGGGAATCAGCTCATCCTTCTCAGTTTTGACAACTATCACCCCAGACTTCTTGGGAACTACTTGAACCGGGCTTACCCAAGTGCTGTCTGAAATGGGGTAGATAATGCCAGCTTGCAGCAGCTTGGTGACCTCTTTCTTCACCACATCAAGAATCTGGGGGTTCAACCGTCTCTGGGGTTGTCTCACTGGTTTAGCCCCATCCTCCAATAAAATCCGGTGCATGCACATGGAGGGGCTAATACCAGGTATGTCTGCCAAAGTCCATCCTATTGCCCTTTTGTTTGCTCTAATCACATCCAGCAGTTGCTTCTCTTGATCAACAGAAAGGGAGGTAGAGATGATCACTGGAAGTTTCTGCTCAGCCTCCAAGTAAGCATATTTGAGATGAGGAGGAAGGGGCTTCAGGTCCAATAAAGGTGCCTGCATCACAGATGGAACTAAAGGAGCAGCAGAATTGGATTCTGCCGCCTGCACCTGAACAAGTGAATTAGACTCATGCAAAACAGAAATGGGATTAGCATGATCTGAATCTATATCATATGAATCAACAGATGCAGTAGCAGAATTTAAAAACTGGTCAATTTCAATGCATGCAGTGCACATTTCGGAATCAGAACATGCAGAACAAGTAAATGAGCTAGTGAAAGATGGCAAATCATAATCATGCAAAAAGTCTAGAACATGCTCATCAATCAAGTCAACATGAAAGACAGAGTGGTCATCAGAAAAATGTTTCATAGCATCAAAAATATTGAATCGAACCACACTGTCATCAAATTCCATGGAAAGTGTACCTGCATGCACATCTATCTTGGTTCGGGCTGTTTTCAAAAATGGTCTCCCTAATATGATAGGGACAGCACTACGAGAGGTGTCCTCTTCCATATCAAGAATATAAAAATCAGCAGGAAAGATAAGCTCTTCAACCCGAACCAGGACATCCTCTATCAAACCTGCGGGGTAGGCAGTAGATCTATTTGCCAAATGAATAACCACACCCGTAGGTTGAAGAGGTCCAAGTGAAAGAGATTTGAAAACAGACATAGGCATAACATTAATAGATGCTCCTAAATCTAGCAAAGCATTCTCAAATTTAGTATTACCTATGATACAAGGCACAGAGAAAGTTCCAGGATCCTTACACTTTTCAGGAATATGAGGGACGGGTTTACCTATAATAGCAGAGACATTTCTTCCCATGCTGATCCTCTCATTGCCCTTGAGCTTCCGTTTGTGTGTGCATAGATCCTTCAAGAACTTTGCATACCTTGGAATTTGCTTGATTGCATCAAGAAGGGGTATGTTGACTTCCACCTTCCTGAATGTGTCAAGTATCTCTTTGTCAATCTCTTCCATTTTCTTGCTTTGAGTCACCCCCCTTGGTGGGAAAGGAAGAGGAATGGGGGGTGGTTGTTGGGCAGCAGCAGGTGTTGTGCTTGTGGAAGGCTGAGCTGGATGGGATTTTCTGGTACTTGTGTGCTCACTCTCCTCGACCATTTGGCTCTTCTTGTTGGTTGAAACTAGATCATCTTTGTTGAGGTCAGATTCTGGTGTGGGTGTGACAATCTGCTTCCCTGACCTTAGACTAATGGCATTCACATTCTGGTTTGGATTGATCACTGTTTGGGATGGCAACTTGTTAGAATTCTGAGATTGCATAGTGTTGATTGCTGTTTCCATCTGTCCCATCTGATTGGTCAAAGATTGAATGGAGGCCTCTTGTCTTTGAATGGATGCTCTAGTTTCCTGTTGGAATTGGAGATTTTGCATGGTCATCTGTTTCATCAGCTCTTCCAATGAAGGCTGCTGCTCAGTACTAGGAGTTGGTGGTGCAGAATTAGCCTGTTGTTGTCTCTGTTGCTGGACTGGAGGAGGTACATATGGTGGTCTAGAATTGTTCTGAAATTGAACCTGTGAAGGTTGCTGCTGATCAGACCATCTCAGGTTGGCATGGTTCCTCCAACCAGGGTTGTATCTGTTGGTAGAGAGATCAAAGTTCTGTGGCTGCTGGTTTCTACTATTGAAGATGTTGGCGGCATATGCCTCAGGTTGGTCAGCACCAGTCGTGGGCTGCTGCTGCACAGAAGGGCATGCATCTGTGGGGTGCTCAGCAGATGTGCATATGCCACATAATCTAGCAGGCAGAGACAACTTCTTCTGGTTGATGGCCAATTGAGTGACCAAAGTTGTAAGTGAATCTATCTTCTGTTCAAGCTTCTCAACCTTACCAGAACTTGTGCCAACATCATTCACTCCTCTCACTATGATTGCATCGCTGTTGCCCCTTGCATGGAATTGTTGACAATTGGAAGCCATCTTCTCAATCTTGACTCTGGCTTCTAAAGGTGTCATGTCTCCTAGGGCACCACCACTTGCAGCATCAAGCATGTTTCTCTCCATGAGGTTGAGACCTTCATAGAAATATTGAATAAGCAGCTGCTCTGAGATCTGATGGTGGGGGCAGCTCGCACACAGTCTCTTGAATCTCTCCCAATACTCGTAGAGACTTTCTCCACTTTGTTGCCTGATGCCTGATATATCCTTTCGGATTGCTGTTGTTCTGCATGCAGGGAAGAATTTCTCCAAAAATGCCCTCTTCAGGTCATCCCAGACTGTGATAGAACCAGGGGCCAGATCGTACAACCAATCCTTGGCTAGCCCCTCTAGGGAGTGTGGGAATGCCTTAAGACAAACATGATCCTCTTGCACATCATGTGGTTTCATAGTAGCACAGACAATATGGAACTGCTTGAGATGTTTATGAGGATCCTCACCTGCAAGACCATTAAACTTGGGCAACAAATGAATTAGTCCAGACCTTAGCTCATACGGGTCATCGGGATACTGGGTGCACAAATCTTCAATAGTGAAATCAGGTGCAGCCAGCTCCCTCAATGTCCTCTCACGTGGTGGAGGTTGAGCCATATTTTCAGAATAATCAGAATAAGAATCAGAATTTATAGGAATAGAAGAAAAAGAAGCAGACTCACTATGTAAAGACTCAATAGACTCACTACCTATGAACTGGTTCCTATTTTGTCTAACTAGTCTGTGATAAGTTCTATCAATTTCAGGGTTATATGGATGAAAGTAGCTTGGGTTGCCCCTAGTCATGTACTGAACAGAACACCATTAAGCATAGCAAACTGTCACTAATATACATGACCAAAATAGGCAACAAAATTTTTTATTTTTTAAAATTTTTTTGTTTATTTTTTTCAGCACCCTAAAATCATGAAAACATACCACAAAAAGTTTGAGGACAAAATTCAAAAGGGAACCAAGTCAAACAATTAAATCAGAGACCAAACACTAAGAAAATAAAACTTGTAAAATAAAAAAGAAATAGTAAAACGGCTTTTTCAGGATCCAGACGAAGGAGTTTTCTGACAAAGTAGAAAAATCAGATTATTCAGAAAATTCCCTTCGGTTTGATATAAAATTCGTCAAATTTCGAGTTACGGGTCAAAAGTTGCGAGGATTTGAAGACAGTGCTGCTAAAACTTGGAAAATTTTTCTGGAACTCACAACCAGTGATGATCTGAGTGATCGTGGTGCCTCAAAACCTTTTTATATGATAAAAGTAGTGTGGATATAAATTTTCGTGCAAAAATTCCACCCACAACTATGTGAACTAGCAACCACAGAATCAATCAAATACACTAATTGCAACAAAATAGCAAAACAGCAAACAGTGCAACTTCAACCGGTTATCAGAATTGACTACTAGACCCTAAATCAGAAAGGACACAGTATAATAACTATACTAACTACGACACTAACTAACTACTAATGACCTTTGGCAAGAACCGATATTCCCCGGCAACGGCGCCAAATTTGATCGAGGTCGTACCCGATACAAATAAAAACAGTTTAAGTATAGTACTAGGAAGTGACTCCTAGGTCGTCTCCCAAGGAATATCTTATCAAGCAAAAGGTCGAACACATAGTATGCATAGAAAACAGGGGGGTTTTTTTTATATTGAATATTGAATAATTGAAATCAAAACAGAATTAAATCAAAACGAAGAAACAGATAAGGAAAAGCGGATAAACCCCTTTGGCTCGCGTTCACAACTCTATCATCGGTCACAAAAGATCAATTTCTTTCCTCTTCACTGTCCAACTCGTGAGAACTAAATACTAAGCGAAAATTCAATTCTCACCCCAAAACCCAAACCTCTAATTAAGCATTAAAAGCCAAAGCATGGAGTTTTTACGAGTTTGCATAAATTAAGCATTCATACACATGGATTATCTCTATATAATGGAACTAAGCGAACCATAACATATCAATAAGCATGAAAACAGTGAATAAAAACGAAATAGCATTAAGAACAAAACCTCAAGAGTATGTGATACATTACCAAAGGGATTTAACCTAAGAGTTTAGCCTTCCATGAAGAAAAATACCAAAAATGTGTAGAAAAGGAAGAGAGAGAAACCCTAGCAGCCACCACAAGCTTGGAGAGCAAAACTAAGCCTTCTCTATGAGAGAGAATGTAAAAAACGTGAATGGAAGGTCTCCCCCAAGGGTTTACACGAATTTGGCTTTTTAAATCACAAAACGGGCCTAAATCATGAGCCCAAATCCTAAGGAAAGCTTATCTCTAAATTAAATCTAAAAATATCTTATAGATAAAATCTAAATCTTAAAAGATATAACTAAATCTCAACTAATCCTAAAGATAGATTACAATCTTCACTTCATCATATATCTTCTCTTCCAAAATTAAATCTTCATTCCCAAAATGTCCAAAAAGCCCTTGTGCCAAATATGACCTGAAAATAGAAATAGAATTAATTACGCTAAATAATCCCAAATTAAACAATATTCAGAATATTAGTCCAATAAACTCTAAATCACTAAATCAAGCTAAACAATGTCAAATAGGCAACAAGTATCAATAATAGGAGTAAAATAATGCAAGGAATAATGGGAAATAAAATGCTCGTCATCAACTCTTCAGAATATAAGTAAGGGGACAAAAGGGAAGGAAAAACAAAGTTATTCTCCCTTTTTGTCCTCTTCTAACATTTAGAAAAATTGCTGTCAGACCTAAAATACTCGAGTCTTTTTGAAAACACTCGAGTGTTTTGGTCAACTCTGATTGGGTTACCTTTTTACTTTATCCAACGGCTATATTACTGAAAATTCATAAATCACTTGAGTGAATTGAGAATCACTCGAGTGAATTGCTCAATGTTGGAAAAATTAAGTTTTTCTAACATTGTTTTCAATTCTCTTCTCAAGTTTAATTGGTTTTAATCTCAACCTTTCATGCATAGTTATTGTTTGACCTTATGTGAGAATAAAAACCTAAACTACCCACTCTCATAAATAAAATAAAATACATCAAAATTAAATGAGAATGAATAAATAACTAAGCACTTGATCTTCTTTAATGTTGGGCTTGCATTCTTCACTTTAAGTCCATAATTTAATTACATTGTCATCATCAAAATTAATCCGCCTTAATCGGAGACTTGATTTTACAATCTCCCCCTTTTTGATGATGACAAAATAATTAAACCTCTAGCACTTGAGAACTCCCCCTCAATCTAGGAACCTTTTTAACCTGTACAATCCAGAAAATGCCAAGCACAACGTAATACAATAATAAACATAATCAAGTGCTCATTGGTATCAGAGCAAGAGCATATATCATCAGAGTGTAAGCAAGAAAGCGGAAAAAAAATGCTCTTTCTCTTTAATCTCCTTTCTCCCCTTTTTTGTCGTGATCAAAAAGATAACATTTTGGAAACAAGGTGGAGAATGAAGGATACCAATAAGAAAACTTTCCCTTAAGAGTAAATAAGAATCAAAATATGACTATGAAGCGATAAAAAAAACTTTAAAGAACATGAAAACCATGAAGAAAACATGATTAATGCACAAATGTCATAAATCTATCATTCCAACACACCATAAATAGACCATAAAACATGAGTTTTAATCAAAGTACACCCAACTCCAAACAAAATTAACAAAAGTCTCAAAATAACTAAATAAAGTCATAAAGCATAAAATCTAGTGAAAAACTAGAAGAAATTTTGAGAAATTGGGGTTTTTGAGGAGTTAGGGTTTTGGAAAGGGAATGATGAATTTGATGCTCAAAAACTTGAATTTGATGTGAAATAGGAGTAGAAATGATTTGAGAAGATAAAATAGAGTTGAAGTATGACTGATAACTGAGTTTAGAAAATCGCAGCAGCATCAGACTAAATCTGATGAATTCACTCGAGTGAATTTAAAAACACTCGCGTGTTTTTCATGAAACCTGAAAAACACTCGCGTGAATTTGAATTCACTCGCGTGTTGGCCAAAAGTTGGATTTTCAAAAAACTGCGATTCACTCGAGTGAAATGGGATTCACTCGAGTGTTGGCCGAAAGTGTGATTTTTCCATAGGCTCAAAACACTCGAGTGATTTAGAAAACACTCGAGTATTTTCCATCAGACCTGCTCAAAAACTTTTTCAATTAAAACTGATTTAATTTTGAATTAAAATTACTCGAGTGATTTTAGGAACACTCGAGTCTTTTTATCAGTTATGCATAAAAAACACAGTTTTAACACTCAAAAACACAAAATTAAACGCATTTAATGAAAACTAAGGATAGGAAACATAATCACACACAGTTAGAACATAAATTTATAAGCTCTCAAGGAAATTTCAATCAAGTATCACTACACATTAAATTTAGACACATTTGGTGATTTTCAAATGGCACAAATCAATTAGTTTATACTTGACTCCTCTAAAATACCAAGTTCCCTTCTTATATGATAGAAGGTATCCCTTGGAAAAGGTTTTGTAAAAATGTCAGCTAATTGATTTGTGGTACTTACAAATTCAATTGTGCAATCACCCTTTTGAACATGATCTCTTAGGAAATGATGTCTAATTTCAATGTGTTTAGTCCTTGAGTGATACACCGGATTCTTAGTTAGGTTAATGGCACTCGTGTTATCGCATTTTATGGGAACACTTTCTAATTTTAAACCAAAATCCGATAATTGTTGTTTCATCCACAAGAGTTGAGCACAACAACTACCGGCGGCGATATATTCCGCTTCGGCGGTGGAAAGAGCAACACAAGCTTGCTTTTTAGAAAACCATGACACTAGTGAACTTCCCAATAAATGGCAAGTACCACTAGTGCTTTTGCGATCAAGCTTGCATCCCGCGAAGTCGGAATCCGAATAACCAACTAAACTAAGACTAGCATCACTAGGATACCATAATCCGGTGTTAATTGTTCCTTTAAGATATTTAAAAATATGTTTAACCGCGGATAGGTGTGATTCTTTAGGATTTGCTTGAAAACGGGCACACATGCATACACTAAACATAATATCCGGTCTAGATGCGGTAAGATATAGAAGACTACCTATCATGCCTCTATATTTACTAACATCAACTGGTGTACCTTTGTCATCCTTGTCTAGGTAGCATGATGTGCTCATGGGAGTATATGCTTCTTTGCATTTGTCCATTCCGAATTTTCCAAGGAGCTCCTTGCAATATTTTCCTTGATGCACAAAAATCCCCTCCTTGACTTGCTTGATTTGAAGTCCTAGGAAGAACTTGAGCTCCCCCATCATGGACATTTCAAATTCCTTTTTCATCAAGTTAGAGAACTTTCTACACAAGGACACGTTAGTGGCACCAAAGATAATATCATCTACATATATTTGCACTAACAAAATGTCCTCTTTGGTTTTATATATGAATAGGGTATTATCAACCTTTCCCCTTTGAAAGTCATTTTCTAATAAAAAGGTGTTTAATCGATCATACCAAGCTCTAGGAGCTTGTTTTAATCCATAAAGTGACTTTTTCAATTTATAAACATGGTTTGGAAATTCATGACTTTCAAAACCGGGTGGTTGCTTAACATACACTTCTTCATTTATGAAACCATTCAAGAAATCACTCTTGACATCCATTTGATAAAGAGTGAATTTCATTATTGATGCAAAGGCAAGCAAAATTCGGATTGCCTCAAGGCGTGCAACCAGAGCAAAGGTCTCATCATAATCAACACCTTCCTCTTGGTTGTACCCTTGGGCAACAAGTCTCGCTTTGTTTCTTATAATCAAACCGGATTCATCAAGCTTATTTCTATAAATCCATTTTACACCAATTATGGTATGATCATTGGGTGTAGGCGCTAGTTCCCAAACATCATTTCTAATAAATTGATTTAGTTCTTCTTGCATGGCCATAACCCAATGTTCATCCTTAATTGCGTCTTTAATTGAATTTGGTTCGATTTGAGAAACAAAGGAAACAAAATGACAAATATTTTGAATTGACCTACGAGTTAACACTCCCTTTGAAAGGTCTCCTATGACATTGTCAATAGGGTGAGCTTTCACCGTTTTCCAAGCCGGATCAAGTTCATCCTTGATTTCTCCTTCATCCTTTGATTTTTCCATCTCTTTGTCAACATTGGAAATCTCAAGTCCATCATCACTACCATCACATAAAACACTATCTTCTTTCGAAGACTCATTAAAAACAATGTGAATTGATTCTTCAATAGTCATAGTTCGTTTATTATAAACTCTAAAAGCTTTACTATGAGAAGAGTAACCCAAAAATATTCCCTCATCCGATTTAGAATCAAATTTTCCAAGTTGATCTTTTCCATTGGTTAAAATGTACACTTTGCATCCAAAAACATGGAAATGGGATATATTGGGTTTTCTACCTTTGTAAAGCTCATAGGGGGTTTTCTTTATCATGGGCCTAATTAAAATTCTATTCATTACATAACAAGCCGTATTAACGGCATCGACCCAAAAGTATTGAGGTACTTGAGAATCATTTAACATGGTTCTAGCAAGTTCCTCTAGCACCCTATTTTTCCTCTCAACAACTCCATTTTGTTGAGGAGTCCTAGGTGCCGAATATTGGTGCTCAATTCCATGCTTATCACAAAATCTATCAAATTTATAGTTTTCAAATTCACCTCCATGGTCGGTTCGGATAATAATCACTTTTTGGTTTACTTGGTTTTGGGCAAGTTTAATATGGCGTTTAAAAGACTTGTAGGCCTCACTCTTAGCACTTAAAAATAATGTCCATGTAAATCTTGAATAATCATCAACAATCACCAAGGCATAGTAGTTGCCACCAAAGCTTTTTACTTGAGAAGGTCCAAACAAGTCCATATGAAGCATTTCCAATGGTCTTGTTGTGGACACATCATTTTTGGAACCAAAATGATTTTTAGTTTGTTTGCACTTCTTGCAAGGAGTGCAATCACCTTTAATTTGAAAATTGAGCTTTGGTAAACCAACTACTAAGTCTTTGGATGGAAGTTTCTTAAGTTGATTTACATTAATGTGAGCGGTCCTACGATGCCATAACCAAGTATCACTTTCTTTTCTAATTAAACATTTTGAAACTAAAGAAGTGATATTATTCAATTCAACCATGTAAGTGTTATTAGACCTTTTTCCAACAAATTTGATAGATTCATCTTTGCCACTTTTTATGAGACAATGAGTAGAGGTAAATAATACATGGTTACCAATATCACATAATTTACTAATGCTCAAAAGATTATGTTCTAATCCTTGAACATAAAGTACATTATCAATAACCAAGTTGGAAGAATTACCAATTTTACCTATACCAAGTATTTTGCCTTTGTTGTTGTCTCCATATGTGACATATCCTTTTTCTTTAGGAGTAAGCTCAATGAAGTGTCGCTTATCTCCCGTCATGTGCCTAGAACATCCACTATCAAGTATCCAAAGTTGCTTTCCGGTTCTAAGGCACACCTACAAGACATAATCACTTGCTCATTTTGGGTACCCAAATTATGTTGGGTCCCTTTTTGTTAGTCTTGGATGATTCTTCCTTCTTAATCCAAACATAAGTATCATTTTGAATTCCAAAATTTTTGATATGGCACTTATTGTTTGTATGTCCAAATTTTCCACAATAAAAGCAAGTTGGTTTCTTTGTGAAATCAATTTTTGAGAATGAACCAACCACTTTATTTTTCTTTTTCTTGTGGACATATCCTAGACCGGTTTTGTTTGAATTGTGTCTAAGAGAACCAATTAACCGATCTAGGTTTCTATCACTTTTGTTAAAAGTGTTGAGTTTGATTTTCAAATCATTAACTTCATTTTCAAGCACACAACACTTTTCACAATGAATGATGGTATATGATTGATTTGCATTCTCACAAACATGACTAGAGTTAGCAAGTTCCAAGGATGCATTTTGGAGTTTCAAATCATTAATAGATTTTTCTAATTCATTGATTTCCTTTTGATACTCCAAAAGCTTCTTTCCTTTTTCCTTGTTAACTTTAGCAAGTCTTTCAAATTGAGTGAGCATTTCATTATATTCATTTAGCAAATCATCATAACAAATAGTATGAGAGGAGGTGTAAGAATAGTTAGATGATACCTCATCCTCACTCTCATTGTCATTTCTTTCACTACTTGAGGAGGCTTCATTGTCATTCTTGGCCATGAGGCATAGCTTGGCTTCCTCATCATCCGAACTACTTGAGGATGACTTGGAATCCTTTTCCGGTTCATCCCAAACAATGTAAGCTCTTTTCCCCTTGCCATCTTGAGTCTTCCTCTCATTCTTTCTCAAGTAGGTGGGACATTCCATTTTTATGTGTCCTATCCCACCACACTCATGACATTTGACACTTTCGCTTGAGCTCTTGTTTCTTGGCTTGCTATCCTTGAATCTTTTGTCTTGAGGTCTCTTGTCCTTAGAGAATGATGAACTACCCTTTTTGCCTTTGAGGAATTTGTTGAACCTCTTGGCAAATAAACCAATCTCTTCCTCATTTAGAGCACGATCGGAGATTTCACTTGAAGATTCATCTTCATCCTCTTTTAACATTTTAGTTGAGGCTTTTAGAGAGATGCTCTTCTTTTTCTTGTCCGAATCTTCATTTAAGTGAAGTCTTGATAGTTCCATCTCATGTTCTTGGAGCTTCCCAAACAAGGTGGTCAAGTCCATAGATTTTACATCCTTAGCTTCCTTGATGGCAGTCACCTTAGGTTGCCATCTCCTATCAAGACATCTCAAGACTTTGTTAGTAGTTTCACCATCTCTAAATTCATTTCCTAAGCCAATCAATTGGTTAACGATATGTGTGAACCTTGTTTGCATATCATTGATAGACTCATTAGGGAACATATGAAAGAGCTCATATTCATGAGTTAAAGCATTTAATCTTGAGTCTCTAACTTCACTAGTTCCCTCATGAGTAATTTGTAAGGTATCCCACATTTCTTTAGCCGATTGACATTGTGAAATCCTATGAAATTCATTTTTGGACAAAGCGGAGAAGATGATATTTTTTGCTTTTAAATCATATGAAACTTTCTTTTTATCATCTTCATTCCAACTTGTCCTAGGAATAACAATAGCTTCACCATTAACCACTCTTCTAGGAATATATGGACCTTTTTCAATTGCATCCCAAATATCGGTGTCTATTGCTTCTACAAACACTCTCATCCTAACCTTCCAATAAGAATAATCTTCACCATTGAAGAATGGAGGTCGGTTAAGAGACATAGACCCTTCTTGTTGATTGCTAGAGCCCATTTGTTTCCAAAAGGATCTTTTTCGAAAAAGCTTTTACGCTCGATCTTTCGACCGAGCTCTGATACCACTTGTTGGAAACCAACAAGCGGGCTTAGCAATTACTAGAGTGGGGGTGAATAGTAATATGGAAGCAACAGTGACTAATTTTCGGTGCAATTAAAAGATAATTGATCAAAAGCTTGTTTTTCTGAAACTGGGCAATTTACTCGAGTGAATTTACAAACACTCGCGTGAAAATGACGAACACTCGAGTGAAATGCTACGAAATACTCGAGTGAATTGAAAAACACTCGAGTGTTTTATGCAGAACAGAAAGGAGCAGTTTCAGAGAAATTTAGCAAAATGATTCAATTTCTTAAAGACTAATCCAGGGCAGATATAAATCAAAGTAGAGGGCAATTAAACTAAGTTAAAACAAGTTGAAAACAAGTTAATTGCAACCAATTGCTACTAGAATTATAAAAGCCCCTTTCTAGAGAACTTAGGGTTTGGTTTTACTTGAAAACTAAGAAAGCTATAAAAGAGAGAGACAACACCAATTTTATCCTGGTTCACACTAGAGTGCTAATCGAGTCCCCCTAATCAACTTAGGAGTTTCTACTAGAGATCAAATTGTTAGAAATTACAAGGATAAATTGAGATTCCTCACTCAATCCTAACCCTTTTCAAGAGTGTACCAAACTCTTGAAATTTCTACCCCCAACTTGATTTGGTGATGAAGAGTCCCTTCTTCTTAAGCTCCTTGGAACCTCCAACAAGAGCCCACCAAGCTAAGAATCCTCTTAGTCTTTGTGCTTGAGAACCTCTCAAGGATTGAGAAACTTGGATACCTCACCAAGTACTTGGATACCTCACCAAGATTTTCTAAACAAGCTAATGTGTTTGAGTGTTTGAGAATTTTACAAAAAATAATTCTCTTACAAATGAAGAACACTCTCTTAACTCACTAAGACAAATAATAAAGATGAATGCTTGGTTGAGTTTAGAGAGAGAAATGATTTTTAACACTTAATAGAGAATGAAATCAATGAAGGATTGTAAGCTTGTTATAATGAATGAGGTTAACTCTTCAGAATATAAGTAAGGGGACAAAAGGGAAGGAAAAACAAAGTTATTCTCCCTTTTTGTCGTCTTCTAACGTTTAGAAAAATTGCTGTCAGACCTAAAATACTCGAGTCTTTTTGAAAACACTCGAGTGTTTTGGTCAACTCTGATAGGGTTACCTTTTTAATTTATCCAACGGCTATATTACTGAAAATTCATAAATCACTCGAGTGAATTGAGAATCACTCGAGTGAATTTCTCAATGTTGGAAAAATTAAGTTTTTCTAACATTGTTTTCAATTCTCTTCTCAAGTTTAATTGGTTTTAATCTCAACCTTTCATGCATAGTTATTGTTTGACCTTATGTGAGAATAAAAACCTAAACTACCCACTCTCATAAATAAAATAAAATACATCAAAATTAAATGAGAATGAATAAATAACTAAGCACTTGATCTTATTTAATGTTGGGCTTGCATTCTTCACTTTAAGTCCATAATTTAATTACATTGTCATCATCAAAATTAATCCGCCTTAATCGGAGACTTGATTTTACAATCTCCCCCTTTTTGATGATGACAAAATAATTAAACCTCTAGCACATGAGAGCTCCCCCTCAATCTAGGAACCTTTTTAACCTGTACAATCCAGAAAATGCCAAGCACAACGTAATACAATAATAAACATAATCAAGTGCTCATTGGTATCAGAGCAAGAGCATATATCATCAGAGTGTAAGCAAGAAAGCGAAAAAAATGCTCTTTCTCTTTAATCTCCTTTCTCCCCCTTTTTGTCATGATCAAAAAGATAACATTTTGGAAACAAGGTGGAGAATGAAGGATACCAATAAGAAAACTTTCCCTTAAGAGTAAATAAGAATCAAAATATGACTATGAAGCGATAAAAAAAACTTTAAAGAACATGAAAACCATGAAGAAAACATGATTAATGCACAAATGTCATAAATCTATCATTCCAACACACCATAAATAGACCATAAAACATGAGTTTTAATCAAAGTACACCCAACTCCAAACAAAATTAACAAAAGTCTCAAAATAACTAAATAAAGTCATAAAGCATAAAATCTAGTGAAAAACTAGAAGAAATTTTGAGAAATTGGGGTTTTTGAGGAGTTAGGGTTTTGGAAAGGGAATGATGAATTTGATACTCAAAAACTTGAATTTGATGTGAAATAGGAGTAGAAATGAGTTGAGAAGATAAAATAGAGTTGAAGTATGACTGATAACTGAGTTTAGAAAATCGCAGCAGCATCAGACTAAATCTGATGAATTCACTCGAGTGAATTTAAAAACACTCGCGTGTTTTTCATGAAACCTGAAAAACACTCGCGTGAATTTGAATTCACTCGCATGTTGGCCGAAAGTTGGATTTTCAAAAAACTGCGATTCACTCGAGTGAAATGGGATTCACTCGAGTGTTGGCCGAAAGTGTGATTTTTCCATAGGCTCAAAACACTCGAGTGATTTAGAAAACGCTCGAGTATTTTCCATCAGACCTGCTCAAAAACTTTTTCAATTAAAACTGATTTAATTTTGAATTAAAATTACTCGAGTGATTTTAGGAACACTCGAGTCTTTTTATCAGTTATGCATAAAAAACACAGTTTTAACACTCAAAAACACAAAATTAAACGCATTTAATGAAAACTAAAGATAGGAAACATAATCACACACAGTTAGAACATAAATTTATAAGCTCTCAAGGCAATTTCAATCAAGTATCACTACACATTAAATTTAGACACATTTGGTGATTTTCAAATGGCACAAATCAATTAGTTTATACTTGACTCCTCTAAAATACCAAGTTCCCTTCTTATATGATAGAAGGTATCCCTTGGAAAAGGTTTTGTAAAAATGTCAGCTAATTGATTTGTGGTACTTACAAATTCAATTGTGCAATCAACCTTTTGAACATGATCTCTTAGGAAATGATGTCTAATTTCAATGTGTTTAGTCCTTGAGTGATACACCGGATTCTTAGTTAGGTTAATGGCACTCGTGTTATCGCATTTTATGGGAACACTTTCTAATTTTAAACCAAAATCCGATAATTGTTGTTTCATCCACAAGAGTTGAGCATAACAACTACCGGCGGCGATATATTCCGCTTCGGCGGTGGAAAGAGCAACACAAGCTTGCTTTTTAGAAAACCATGACACTAGTGAACTTCCCAATAAATGGCAAGTACCACTAGTGCTTTTGCGATCAAGCTTGCATCCCGCGAAGTCGGAATCCGAATAACCAACTAAACTAAGACTAGCATCACTAGGATACCATAATCCGGTGTTAATTGTTCCTTTAAGATATTTAAAAATATGTTTAACCGCAGATAGGTGTGATTCTTTAGGATTTGCTTGAAAATGGGCACACATGCATACACTAAACATAATATCCGGTCTAGATGCGGTAAGATATAGAAGACTACCTATCATGCCTCTATATTTACTAACATCAACTTGTGTACCTTTGTCATCCTTGTCTAGGTAGCATGATGTGCTCATGGGAGTATATGCTTCTTTGCATTTGTCCATTCCGAATTTTCCAAGGAGCTCCTTGCAATATTTTCCTTGATGCACAAAAATCCCCTCCTTGACTTGCTTGATTTGAAGTCCTAGGAAGAACTTGAGCTCCCCCATCATGGACATTTCAAATTCCTTTTTCATCAAGTTAGAGAACTTTCTACACATGGACACGTTTGTGGCACCAAAGATAATATCATCTACATATATTTACACTAACAAAATGTCCTCTTTGGTTTTATAGATGAATAGGGTATTATCAACCTTTCCCCTTTGAAAGTCATTTTCTAATAAAAAGGTGCTTAATCGATCATACCAAGCTCTAGGAGCTTGTTTTAATCCATAAAGTGACTTTTTCAATTTATAAACATGGTTTGGAAATTCATGACTTTCAAAACCGGGTGGTTGCTTAACATACACTTCTTCATTTATGAAACCATTCAAGAAAGCACTCTTGACATCCATTTGATAAAGAGTGAATTTCATTATTGATGCAAAGGCAAGCAAAATTTGGATTACCTCAAGGCGTGCAACCGGAGCAAAGGTCTCATCATAATCAACACCTTCCTCTTGGTTGTACCCTTGGGCAACAAGTCTCGCTTTGTTTCTTATAATCAAACCGGATTCATCAAGCTTATTTCTATAAATCCATTTTACACCAATTATGGTATGATCATTGGGTGTAGGCACTAGTTCCCAAACATCATTTCTAATAAATTGATTTAGTTCTTCTTGCATGGCCATAACCCAATGTTCATCCTTAATTGCATCTTTAATTGAATTTGGTTCGATTTGAGAAACAAAGGAAGCAAAATGACAAATATTTTGAATTGACCTACGAGTTAACACTCCCTTTGAAAGGTCTCCTATGACATTGTCAATAGGGTGAGCTTTCACCGTTTTCCAAGCCGGATCAAGTTCATCCTTGATTTCTCCTTCATCCTTTGATTTTTCCATCTCTTTGTCAACATTGGAAATCTCAAGTCCATCATCACTACCATCACATAAAACACTATCTTCTTTCGAAGACTCATTAAAAACAATGTGAATTGATTCTTCAATAGTCATAGTTCGTTTATTATAAACTCTAAAAGCTTTACTATGAGAAGAGTAACCCAAAAATATTCCCTCATCCGATTTAGAATCAAATTTTCCAAGTTGATCTTTTCCATTGTTTAAAATGTACACTTTGCATCCAAAAACATGGAAATGGGATATATTGGGTTTTCTACCTTTGTAAAGCTCATAGGGGATTTTCTTTATCATGGGCCTAATTAAAATTCTATTCATTACATAACAAGCCGTATTAACGGCATCGACCCAAAAGTATTGAGGTACTTGAGAATCATTTAACATGGTTCTAGCAAGTTCCTCTAGCACCCTATTTTTCCTCTCAACAACTCCATTTTGTTGAGGAGTCCTAGGTGCCGAATATTGGTGCTCAATTCCATGCTTATCACAAAATCTATCAAATTTATAGTTTTCAAATTCACCTCCATGGTCGGTTCGGATAATAATCACTTTTTGGTTTACTTGATTTTGGGCAAGTTTAATATGGCGTTTAAAAGACTTGTAGGCCTCACTCTTAGCACTTAAAAATAATGTCCATGTAAATCTTGAATAATCATCAACAATCACCAAGGCATAGTAGTTGCCACCAAAGCTTTTTACTTGAGAAGGTCCAAACAAGTCCAAATGAAGCATTTCCAATGGTCTTGTTGTGGACACATCATTTTTGGAACCAAAATGATTTTTAGTTTGTTTGCACTTCTTGCAAGGAGTGCAATCACCTTTAATTTGAAAATTGAGCTTTGGTAAACCAACTACTAAGTCTTTGGATGGAAGTTTCTTAAGTTGATTTACATTAATGTGAGCGGTCCTACGATGCCATAACCAAGTATCACTTTCTTTTCTAATTAAACATTTTGAAACTAAAGAAGTGATATTATTCAATTCAACCATGTAAGTGTTATTAGACCTTTTTCCAACAAATTTGATAGATTCATCTTTGCCACTTTTTATGAGACAATGAGTAGAGGTAAATAATACATGGTTACCAATATCACATAATTTACTAATGCTCAAAAGATTATGTTCTAATCCTTGAACATAAAGTACATTATCAATAACCAAGTTGGAAGAATTACCAATTTTACCTATACCAAGTATTTTGCCTTTGTTGTTGTCTCCATATGTGACATATCCTTTTTCTTTAGGAGTAAGCTCAATGAAGTGTCGCTTATCTCCCGTCATGTGCCTAGAACATCCACTATCAAGTATCCAAAGTTGCTTTCCGGTTCTAAGGCACACCTACAAGACATAATCACTTGCTCATTTTGGGTACCCAAATTATGTTGGGTCCCTTTTTGTTAGTCTTGGATGATTCTTCCTTCTTAATCCAAACATAAGTATCATTTTGAATTCCAAAATTTTTGATATGGCACTTATTGTTTGTATGTCCAAATTTTCCACAATAAAAGCAAGTTGGTTTCTTTGTGAAATCAATTTTTGAGAATGAACCAACCACTTTATTTTTATTTTTCTTGTGGACATATCCTAGACCGGTTTTGTTTGAATTGTGTCTAAGAGAACCAATTAACCGATCTAGGTTTCTATCACTTTTGTTAAAAGTGTTGAGTTTGATTTTCAAATCATTAACTTCATTTTCAAGCACACAACACTTTTCACAATGAATGATGGTATATGATTGATTTGCATTCTCACAAACATGACTAGAGTTAGCAAGTTCCAAGGATGCATTTTGGAGTTTCAAATCATTAATAGATTTTTCTAATTCATTGATTTCCTTTTGATACTCCAAAAGCTTCTTTCCTTTTTCCTTGTTAACTTTAGCAAGTCTTTCAAATTGAGTGAGCATTTCATTATATTCATTTAGAAAATCATCATAACAAATAGTATGAGAGGAGGTGTAAGAATAGTTAGATGATACCTCATCCTCACTCTCATTGTCATTTCTTTCACTACTTGAGGAGGCTTCATTGTCATTCTTGGCCATGAGGCATAGCTTGGCTTCCTCATCATCCGAACTACTTGAGGATGACTTGGAATCCTTTTCCGGTTCATCCCAAACAATGTAAGCTCTTTTCCCCTTGCCATCTTGAGTCTTCCTCTCATTCTTTCTCAAGTAGGTGGGACATTCCATTTTTATGTGTCGTATCCCACCACACTCATGACATTTGACACTTTCGCTTGAGCTCTTGTTTCTTGGCTTGCTATCCTTGAATCTTTTGTCTTGAGGTCTCTTGTCCTTAGAGAATGATGAACTACCCTTTTTGCCTTTGAGGAATTTGTTGAACCTCTTGGCAAATAAACCAATCTCTTCCTCATTTAGAGCACGATCGGAGATTTCACTTGAAGATTCATCTTCATCCTCTTTTAACATTTTAGTTGAGGATTTTAGAGAGATGCTCTTCTTTTTCTTGTCCGAATCTTCATTTAAGTGAAGTCTTGATAGTTCCATCTCATGTTCTTGGAGCTTCCCAAACAAGGTGGTCAAGTCCATAGATTTTACATCCTTAGCTTCCTTGATGGCGGTCACCTTAGGTTGCCATCTCCTATCAAGACATCTCAAGACTTTGTTAGTAGTTTCACCATCTCTAAATTCCTTTCCTAAGCCAATCAATTGGTTAACGATATGTGTGAACCTTGTTTGCATATCATTGATAGACTCATTAGGGAACATATGAAAGAGCTCATATTCATGAGTTAAAGCATTTAATCTTGAGTCTCTAACTTCACTAGTTCCCTCATGAGTAATTTGTAAGGTATCCCACATTTCTTTAGCCGATTGACATTGTGAAATCCTATGAAATTCATTTTTGGACAAAGCGGAGAAGATGATATTTTTTGCTTTTAAATCATATGAAACTTTCTTTTTATCATCTTCATTCCAACTTGTCCTAGGAATAACAATAGCTTCACCATTAACCACTCTTCTAGGAATATATGGACCTTTTTCTATTGCATCCCAAATATCGGTGTTTATTGCTTCTACAAACACTCTCATCCTAACCTTCCAATAAGAATAATCTTCACCATTGAAGAATAGAGGTCGGTTAAGAGACATAGACCCTTCTTGTTGATTGCTAGAGCCCATTTGTTTCCAAAAGGATCTTTTTCGAAAAAGCTTTTACGCTCGATCTTTCGACCGAGCTCTGATACCACTTGTTGGAAACCAACAAGCGGGCTTAGCAATTACTAGAGGGGGGGTGAATAGTAATATGGAAGCAACATTGACTAATTTTCGGTGCAATTAAAAGATAATTGATCAAAAGCTTGTTTTTCTGAAACTGGGCAATTTACTCGAGTGAATTTACAAACACTCGCGTATTTTTCAGAGAACCTGAAAAACACTCGCGTGAAAATGACGAACACTCGAGTGAAATGCTACGAAATACTCGAGTGAATTGAAAAACAATCGAGTGTTTTATGCAGAACAGAAAGGAGCAGTTTCAGAGAAATTTAGCAAAATGATTCAATTTCTTAAAGACTAATCCAGGGCAGATATAAATCAAAGTAGAGGGCAATTAAACTAAGTTAAAACAAGTTGAAAACAAGTTAATTGCAACCAATTGCTACTAGAATTATAAAAGCCCCTTTCTAGAGAACTTAGGGTTTGGTTTTACTTGAAAACTAAGAAAGCTATAAAAGAGAGAGACAACACCAATTTTATCCTGGTTCACACTCAATCTAGAGTGCTAATCCAGTCCCCCTAATCAACTTTGGAGTTTCTACTAGAGATCAAATTGTTAGAAATTACAAGGATAAATTGAGATTCCTCACTCAATCCTAACCCTTTTCAAGAGTGTACCAAACTCTTGAAATTTCTACCCCAACTTGATTTGGTGATGAAGAGTCCCTTCTTCTTAAGCTCCTTGGAACCTCCAAGAGCCCACCAAGCTAAGAATCCTCTTAGTCTTTGTGCTTGAGAACCTCTCAAGGCTTGAGAAACTTGGATACCTCACCAAGTACTTGGATACCTCACCAAGATTTTCTAAACAAGCTAATGTGTTTGAGTGTTTGAGAATTTTACAACAAATAATTCTCTTACAAATGAAGCACACTCTCTTAACTCACTAAGACAAATAATAAAGATGAATGCTTGGTTGAGTTTAGAGAGAGAAATGATTTTTAACACTTAATAGAGAATGAAATCAATGAAGGATGGTAAGCTTGTTATAATGAATGAGGTCAACTCTTCAGAATATAAGTAAGGGGACAAAAGGGAAGGAAAAACAAAGTTATTCTCCCTTTTTGTCCTCTTCTAACGTTTAGAAAAATTGCTGTCAGACCTAAAATACTCGAGTCTTTTTGAAAACAATCGAGTGTTTTGGTAACTCTGATAGGGTTACCTTTTTACTTTATCCAACGGCTATATTACTGAAAATTCATAAATCACTTGAGTGAATTGAGAATCACTCGAGTGAATTTCTCAATGTTGGAAAAATTAAGTTTTTCTAACATTGTTTTCAATTCTCTTCTCAAGTTTAATTGGTTTTAATCTCAACCTTTCATGCATAGTTATTGTTTGACCTCATGTGAGAATAAAAACCTAAACTACCCACTCTCATAAATAAAATAAAATACATCAAAATTAAATGAGAATGAATAAATAACTAAGCACTTGATCTTCTTTAATGTTGGGCTTGCATTCTTCACTTTAAGTCCATAATTTAATTACATTGTCATCATCAAAATTAATCCGCCTTAATCGGAGACTTGATTTTACAGAGATAACGAAGCAGTAAAAGAGATGAACACAAGGAATTTTATACTGGCTCACTCTCAAACCTTGAGAGCTATGTCTAGTCCTCCCTTCCGAATTGGGAGATTTGCTATTAATCATATTGTTAGAAATACAAAGGATTACTTGAATGAACCTCGCTCAACCTAACCCTTCTAAGAGAGTACCAAACTCTTGGATTCTACCCCAATTTGATTCCGGTAGGAGGAACCTCTTCCAAAGCCTCCTTGAAACCTTCAAGTAGCTCCACCGGGCAAAGAACCTCTTCATCTTGTGCTTGAAAACCTTCCAAGACTTCAATGGATTAAGAACCTCTTAAGCATCCAAGCAAGCTCCTTGAAAACCTTTCAAGAGCTCCTTGCAACAAGCTTTGAATGGAATGAAATATGTTTTTTGGAACTTACACACAAAACCTAACTGAATCTAATTTGAATGAAAAATAAGAACAATTGATTGAGATAGAAACACTTGAGAGAGTTTTAGCAATCCAAAAATTCTGTATGCTTGTTGTATTGAACAAGGATGTGGAGAATCAAATTATAGGCAATGAAATCGGAGATAGCCAAGGAAAAGACTCTGATTTTATTGCCCCAACGTTCACCCACGAATTCCTCCAAGAAATCAGCAAAAACGTGTTTCTTATTTTCAGATCTGGTGTAGATCTAATCAATTAGAGGAAGACCTTAATCGATTAGATTAATCCATTATACTGCTGACATTTTTGCAAAAATGATTTTTCTGATTTGTTTTTCTTTGATTGTTTTTATGTCTCTCAAGTTTTTATCACTTATTAACGTCAATCAATAATCTATATTAATTATTCTAAATTAGATAGAGGTTACTAACCTAATTCTACCACCCACACTCATAAAGATATTAAGATTACAATTACAAAGAGAGTGAATAAATAGAGTAGGAAGCTTCTTGTTTGTTTGATGTTGTTGATCTTCAAGGCAAATGACTTCATCAAAACAACTTGTTGATTTATTTGTCTTCATCAAAACCTTTTTGATTCTACAATTCGATCTTCTTCTCTCTCTTTTCCACTAAGGTTGTTCACACAAAACTCTCTTTCTCTCTTAGCCCTACAGGCTTACGCACGCAATTATCTTTCCTCACTAAGTTACACAAACTCTAAACAATTGTTCAAAACAAATTTGTGTTGACACAAAACACTTCAAAATAAAAGCTATTATAAAAAGTAAGACACAATAAGCTCTCTCTAACCAGTTTTACATTTTTGTCTAAATCTAAAGACGAATGAGCAGTAAGTGTGATAAAACTTTTAGAATTCTCCAAGATGAAATTAGATTCACAGCAGAACATTGTCTTTAAAGTGTGGTTCAACTCTATGCTTAATCATGGTGGTGCAACGCCCTATTTATAGGCATACATCTTTCTAATGACCATTGCTATGCTTGATCCTTCTATTCCATGCATTTGTCTTCTTATGCAGCCTCATAGACTCCTTACATTCTCATATGTATTAGTTGGTAATCCTTGATTTGCTTTTTTTTTATTTGGAGGCTCGGGTTATACAATTCATTTACAAATACCATAAGCTTGAACTCTTGGTATTCAAACATTTCATGCTCCGTTGAGTGCACTAAGGCAGTTGAACTGTGATGGTTGGTGGTATTCTTTAGTCGATAAAGCTATTTTTCAAGATAGACATATAAAAAGATTGTTTTTGGTAGATAGAACCTTTTGTCTTGACTTCAATCTTGGATTCTTCACGAGTGTGCCATTGAGTTGTCTTCTCTTAGTCATAATATTGAGCATTTTATGTTCTCTATAAGATCTTGCTCATCTATTAATTCTAGACTCATTCGATTGCACCCTTAACTAAATTCAATACATACTTAATATGTTCATAAAATCATAGAAGTGCTTCTTTCAATCAAAACTAAAGATCATAAACATTTTTGCATTAACAAAAGGTTCGTTTTAATAAAAGCCTTAGCTTTCTGATTTTCTCAATATGGTACAACAAACTTGTCCTTGAAGAAGAATGCTATCACTTTAAGTTAAGTTGACTTGTGCTTGTACTCAAGAGAAAAGGTCTAAGACCTAATATCCTTTTTTTTTTGTTTTCTTAATATAGGAAGTCAATGATTCATCAACACACATGATGTTAGTTGATATAAGGTATAATGCATTTGGAGGTGGATTGATTGGATGATCAAAACTTTGTCTTGGTGAGACAATAAGGCCTTACACAATTCTTCTCTAAGCTTTTAATAAAAAGAAAAACATTTAATTTTTTTAAAGGTCCTTCATTTCTAATAGTCCATTTCCTACAAATTTATTAAAATGTTTAGAATCATTTATTTATTCATTGATTGTTTTATATCAAAACATATGGTAAAAATTCATCATATCTTTGAAGACTTAACATTTCCTTTTCTTCCCCTCAAGGTTCTTTGTTAAAAAAATAAGATAATCCACAAAAGTTGATTTTGTATTTAAAAAGTGACATACAGATCTCATTTTAGAACAACATATGATAAAGAGAAACTCTAAAAACATACTTCTAACACATTCTTCCATTTTGAGTGACGACCTTTATGCTAAATCTAATAAATAAGTCAACCATGAATTCTCATTGATCACTATGTTATTTGTGTTATTACTTTTGAAAGATACATTGATTATCAAACTATTATATTGGTTACGAAAAAGATCCAACTCTATTATAAGTGATAGATAGTTGGATTTTTTTCGTACATAATGTTAAAAGTTCGATTTCCGTCATGTGAATAAAAAAACCTTTTTTAGTAGAGACAAAATTCACTTTAACTATGTCTACACCTCAAAATGAATTAATCTTCAACGATAAGTTAGAAAAATGTAAGGTTTTTAATTTAAAAAAAACTGTTAGATTGATCCCCAAAGATATACTCCAAGTTATACCATTAAATTTAATTGTTGGTGTCATAGTATGAAGTAGAGGTGACAATTTGTACGACCCAATCATGCTCGGGCTCGGGTCGACCTAGAGCGAGTTCGGATCATGATTGTGGTGTGTCAAAAAAGCACATGTACATTTTGGGCTCCAAATTTGTTGTTTAAAAACCTTATGTTTTTGTAAATTTATTTGGGCTGATCCGGTTATGTCAGGCTCTTTTGTTAGCTCTAATACATAATTGTTAAATTACAAACTCCTCCATATTGGATACGAAACCCCAAATTTTAATTAATTCCAAAATCAAACTCTATTATATATTTTAGAATCCAAACCTTGAAATGAGAGAACTTCTCATGAAATAGAACTCTCAGAATAAAAGTTGAGTGAATGGAGAGCAATGAGATATGCCACGTGTCCTGAGTAATTTAAAATTAATATTTTTAAAATTAAAAAATTATCACAATTGATATGTCGTTTCAACAGTGAAATGATATGTCGTTTCAACAATGAAGTGATATACTACACTAACTAACTTGGTACCCTTTGAAATAGAGATGACATGTTGTTTCCGCACTGAAGCGGTAATCATTAACTCGGTACCTTTTAAAATGGTGTGTGTGTGTGTGTGTGTATATATATATATATAAGTATTATGTTTTTAATTTATTATTTAATTGATATCTGAGTATGAATATTGCACAAATTAAAATGGACAAATAACATATTTCATTATAAACCCATTAGAACTCACGTTGTATTTGATTATTTTATTAAAAGTATTGATTAAAGTTTATCTATGTTTCAACATGTTCTAATCAATTAAAAAGAAAAATCTATATCAATTACTACTCATATTTTTTATTCTTCTAAAATCTAAATTATAATTATTATATTTTGCAATTATAATTATAAATTATTATTATCATTATCATAACTAAAAAAATCAAAATGTTTAATGATTATTTAATTCCAATTAATTATAATAAATCTGATAAAGCAATCCAAAAACATTTTAATTTATTCATCAAATAAATAGAGAATAATTTGCTTTAATATTGCTTTATACATAAACAAATATAATATTTAAAAAATGAACAATTATTATTATCTTCTAATGAATTCATATTCAATGAAGTAAGCGATATTTTGGGATATTATTAAGCTCATAATAAATACCATGAAACAAAAAATAAAAATTTTTAATTCTTATTTCATTTTGATTCATCATAATAAAGTTGATAATAATATAAAAGAATTAAGATACAAACACCACATAATTACATAAACTCTTAGAAAAATCAAAATAGTACTCCTACCCTATGATCATAACAATTCGGCCATATTAAAAAAAATAGGAATAGTAACCAAATTAATTTTCAAATAATCAATTATTAAACCTTATAATCAATTACAAAATACAAAGAACAAAGAATAAATCATGCACATAATCATCAAACAATTATAAAATCTTCTTTTTGCACTCATGTAGGTATCATAGCCTACCCAGAAAAGTAAAATAATTTTTGCAGCAATTTCCAAATACAATTTTGTTTATTCATCAAATGATAGTTTCCTTTAAAAATTCATGATAAAACATCAAACATTCAACATTTAAAAATTTCAAAAATCATTTAAACATGTTCATATGATGCAAATTAAATTTTTCACTTCCTTATTTCATCCTCAAAAATCCGGCCATCATAAGAAAATAAAAGGGGAAATTATTTTTCTTTAAACCTTTTTATAAGTCCCTTTTAATTCTTATTCACATGACCATAAACAAAAATTCATAAACACTTAAAATAATTTTCAAACTTCATGTTAGGGTTCATAAAATAGGAAGTGAACTTTAAGAACAAGAACTCACTGTTTATTTATAAAAATCCCAAAAATAAAAGCTTAAAAACAAAATAGAAACAATAGATTATAAGTTAATAGAAATACCTTTCCCCTAAGAAAAAAAAATACTTCAATGATGTGCAAAATCTCCTCCTCCTTTGCTCCTAGATGCCACGCCCCACTCTTCTTTCCTTAGGGTTCTCTTAATTTTTTCTCTCTTGTTTCTAAAGTTTAATTTTGTGTACAGAGCCAAAAGGATGAGACCTCTTTATATAGGAAGTAAAAATTTGACATCACACCCAAAAATATGTAGAGTCACACGGTTTTTAGGGCTGGAGTAAGAAGACAAATTTTTATTTCCCATGCTAATTGGCTATCAAGTTGAAATTATAGAAAACATAATTTCATTAAAGCTTTTCACAAAAATTATGCATTTTTGAATTTCAAATATTCTTCACATGTTAAAATTGAAATGCATTCCCCCCTGGTCAGAATAGATAGGCGTGTACATCTTAGAGAAGAAGGAAGAATATTTTTGCTTTATATCAATCATTAAATTGCCACTTTCATCAACCAATCAAATAATATTCTAACAATTAAAAATTACAAAAATAAAAGAAAAATAGCAGGTCTGGACGGTGCATACAATAGGAGTCCATAAAATAAGTTTCTCATACAAGTAAAAATATCTCTTGGTCAAAGAGTCCATTAATGACTCAAAAATGCATTCCCAAGCTTATTAATAACAAAAATCGAATTTTATAGTAGCAGGAATAAAAATTCGAAAACTCCAGAATAAAATCTAAAACTTTATATTTTCGTAATATAAATTTCAATAGGATCGTTTCGACATAAAATTTGTAATTTTTGAGCTTACGGTTAAAAAGATATGAATTTTTGAAGATAAAACACTATAATCCTTCAAAAATCATTTCATGTTCAAAGATCATTAAAATATAATACTACACCTCATAAAAATATTTTCATATTATGAATTCATTAAAAACATTGGTATATACATACATGCATATATACACCCACGTGTCTCTCTCTCTCTCTCTCTATATATATATATATATATATATATATAAAATGCAAGTTCAAACAATTTTTTTTTAAACCAAGGTGCCATAAATCATTATAAAAATAAATAAGTAAAATAAATAAATAAAATAACAAATAAAATATCACAAATAAATTGGGTAAAATTGTGGGTCTCACAAATATTGCACAAATCAAAATGGACAAATTACATATTTCATTATAAATCCATTAGAACTCACGTTGTATTTAATTATTTTATTAAAAGTATTGATTAAAGTTTATCTATGTTTCTACATGTTCTAATCAATTAAAAAGAAAAATCTATATCAATTACTATTCATATTTTTTATTCTTCTAAAATCTAAATTATAATTATTATATTTTGCAATTATAATTATAAATTATTATTATCATTATCATAAATAAAAAATCAGAATGTTTAATGCTTATTTAATTCCAATTAATTATAATAAATCTGATAAAGCAATCCAAAAACATTTTAATTTGATATTGTTTAAGAAGGATTCGTTTACGTTACTTCGAAAGATTAATACTTTAAGCTATGAAAATCACGAGTGATAGCCTCACTACTATTTTCATAATAAAGCTATATTAAGTTTTCAAAGTCAGGTGAATGCTATCGCACTCTTTACTTCTAAGAATACATGACACACTTTGTTGATATCAAAGAACGACGAATCCATAGTTAAATCAATGTATATGATATTTTACGAGATCCAAAGGTTTTGTGATTTTTCGTACCCGACCCATTAGGGTTTCAAAAGAAAAAGAAAAAGAAAAATTTTGTTAGTTCCATGATGAACATGATGAATGTTTTGATAATGACAAAGTGTTTTTGAACAAGCTACATGTGTTGATCAAGTTTCAAGCTCAACAAGCAACAACAAACATCAAATGAAGAAGAGAGAAAGCAAGCTCATGAAGACCTAAGTTTGAGTGTATTTGTATTTCTTTTATCTTTTGCCTCTCAAGCTTCATAGGTTTTTTATTTGGGTAGATTATTATAGAGGGTAGTGAATCTCATTCATAAGTAATGATTTAATCATAATTTGAGTTTTCACTTAACCTAGAATCAATAGGTGGCTTAAAGGTTTTAAAGGAAAGGTTGGATTTTGAGAAAACAAGTTTTGAACATGTGCAGTACCAACTTAATCGATTAAGTGATTAACTTAATCGAGTACTACTCGAGTACACGACTTGCTTAATCGATTAAGTACTGCTGAACTGATTTTTAAAATACGTTTTTCACTTCTCAAAATCAGTTTTCAAGTGCTACAACTTTTGGGTATTCTTTATAAACCTTTTCCTATTATTTGTGATCAGTTAGAATCATTTTCATACAAGTTTTACAAAGAATCAAGCCACTCTATTCTCTCTCATTTTCAAAAGATCAAAGTTCTCATATTTTCATATTCTTTGATCAAGAACCTTTGAATCTCTTATGGTGAATTGTCATAACTCTTGATTGAGATTCATAGGATTGTTTTGTGTTTTCTATTGTGTTGTAATCTTTGCAAGAAGGCAAGCCACTACAACAAACAAGAAGTCTTGGTGTGTCGATTTTATCATCAAGCAAGTGCATTCTTATTGAAGAAGAAGAAGAAGTCTTGGTTGTGAATCAAGCAAGTGAAGCCTTGGTGTGTGGTTTATCATCAAGCAATTGAAGACTTGTTGTGTTGATTATCAACAAGGGGTAGAGGTTAGATTAGAGAGAAGATCAATAGGATTACAAGGCAAGGGTGTCGGTTATCTCTTGTAAGCTAGCAAGAAGGGAGTCTTGTGAGGCAATCACTTGTAATTTGAGAACTCTAATTCCTCATAGTGAAGAATCTCTCTTGGTTGAAGAGGGGACTGGATGTAGCTTTCAAGTGGATGAAAGTGAACCAGGATAAATCACTGTGTCGTATCTCTAAACCCTTACTCTTTATATTCAAGTCATTTGATTGCGTTCTTGGTTGAAAACCTAGAAAGATTGATTTTCATAATTGATTGAATTGAATCTTTAATTGTTCAAATTGATAAAGGGAAAATCATTTTCATAACTAGGTTAATCAATAAGAATATAGGTGTTAATCATTTCCGCTGAATCTCTGATCTTGCATGTGAATTGATTGATTTTCGTATTCGAATGAAAAATTGATTTTTCTGTTTTCTGTCATATCTAATCGATTAAGTTCAAATTTAATTGAGTACTACTCGAGTAAATTGCAGGTTAATCGATTAAGTGCTGTAGAATTTGCAAAAATCATTTGTTTTGATTGTTTCGATTTGTTTCGTTCGAAAATCTTTCAAGGTAGCTTCAACACCTATTCAACCCCCCCTTCTAGGTGTTTTCCTAGGGTTCCTTTGTCTCTCCAACCACCAATTGCGGTTTCTTCAATTGGTATCAGAGCTCGGTCGAAAGACACGAGCATAAGAGCTTTTTCGTAAAGATCCTTTAAGAAAATCGCAATGGGTTCCATGAATCCCTTTGGTGGTGAAGGTGCTTCAATAAGTCGTCCTCCATTGTTTGCCGGAGAAGGCTATGCATATTGGAAAGTTAGAATGAAAATCTTTATCCAAGCCATAGATAGTGAAATTTGGAAAGTAGTTGAAAAAGGTCCTCATATCCCCTCTAGTTTAGTTGAAGGTGTAGAACAATTGATCCCCGAGGACAAGTGGAAAGATGATGATAGAAAGAAAGTTCAATATGATTATAAAGCAAAAAATATCATCACATCCGCTTTATCCTATGACGAGTTCTTTAGAGTTTCTCAATGTTCTAGTGCTAAAGAAATGTGGGACACTTTACAAGTGACTCATGAAGGAACTAGTGAGGTTAGGAGAGCTAGATTGAATGCTTTAATGCGTGATTATGAATTGTTTCATATGCTTCCAAATGAATCTATTAATGATATGCAAAAGCGTTTTACTCACATTATAAATCATTTACTTGCTCTTGGTAAAACTTTTCTACAAGGTGAACTTTCTAACAAAGTGTTGAGATGTTTAGACAGGAATTGGCAACCAAAAGTAACGGCTATTGTTGAATCTAAAAATTTGGATGCTATGGATCTAGCAACACTTTTCGGAAAGCTTCAAGAACATGAAATGGAGCTTGGACGATTAAGTATCAATGAAGAGTCGGATAAGAACAAATCAAGGAAAGGACTTGCTCTTAGAGTCAAAAGTGCATATAAAAAGAAAGATAGTTCCGATGATGATGATAGTGAAGATTCCGATGTTGATGAAAAAGACATGAAACTTTTGTTAAAAGAATTTGACAAGTTTCTAAGGAGAAAAGGAAGGTTGAACAAGGACAAAAGTAAAGAGAAGGATTCCCCACACTACAAGACCAAGACTTCAAAAGAAGGTGTAGTTTGCCATGAATGTGGAAAACCCGGTCATCTCAAGTATTCATGCTCTAGGTATCTCAAGAAGAAGGAGAAAGACAAGAAAAATTCTAAATCTAAAAGAGCATACATAGTTTGGGATAGTGATGAAGATAACAAGAAAAGCACATCAAATAGTTCTTCGGATGATGAAGAAGTTGCTTGTCTCAACTTGATAACTCTAGTAGATGATGAAGAACAAAGTTCAAATGATGAATCAAGTTATCAAAGCGAGGATAGCAATGTAAGTGAATCTAAATCCGAAATTTCTTCTAAATATGAATTGTTACATAATGCTTATGAAGAAATGTATGAACAACTTGAAAAACTAGCTTTGAAAAACATTGAAAGAAAGAAGCTCATTTTGAAACATCAAAAAGAGATTTTAGAACTTCAAAAACAAGTTGATGAGCTTAATCTTGAAAATGAAACTCTTGATCTTATATATGCTAGTTCTTCTTGTGATTGTGCTAGTAGATTGAATATTGTGGTTGATTGTGAGAATTGCAAGTTGCTCAAGGATGAAAATGCTATTTTGAAAAATAAGCTTGCAAGTTTCTTAAATGGTGATATTAGATTGCGCACATTGTTAAATTTTCAAAGAGAAAATTCAAACAAGTTTGGTTTGGGTTATACTAATGCTAAGAGTAAATCTCATAGAAATGTTGTTGATTTTTCTAAAGTTGATTTTTCAAATCCTCCAACATGTTTCTATTGTGGTACTCATGGACATACTTCAAATGTGTGTTATGTTAAAGTGCATGGTATATCTAAAGGAAATTTTGTTTGGATGAAAAAGGGTGAAAGTCCCTACACTAACAAAAATGGATCCAAAACCATTTGGATACCAAAAAGCAAAGCATGATTGTTTTGTAGGTTTGATTGAAGATGCAAATGAATGACACATGTTCTCAATTGGTCTCAACTATAAATGTCTATATTCACATCTTCAATTGGTATCACACTTGCATCTCAAGTGAATGTCCTACAAAGTGGTAATATTTGATATTGATATATTATCTTAATTGGTATCTTCTCAGTTGATATTACTTTTCTAAATGTTTAGTTAATTCAATTTGTATCATTGAGAGATTATTAGTTGATTATCATGCTTTTGTGATTATTGATTCTTCTTTACAATTGATATCTTCTTTGTTAAGTGATATTATGATCTTTTTAGTTCTCAATTGGTATTATATTTCATTGTTATATTCTCTTACCAATTGATATCACATTTCAAAGTAAAGCTCTATTGTATTTGTTCAATTGGTATCAATGTTGTGAAGAAATGATCATTGATTTCTTACCTTGGCTTAAATGTTATATTTCAATTGGTATATATTACTTTTTGATAATGCCAAAGGGGGAGAAATATTATGTTTTGAATTGAATGAAATGTTTCTCAAAGAGGGAGAAATGGTATGTTTCAAAACATGGGAGAAATATGATATTATATTTGGAGAAAGGTTGTTTTGTTGTAGGTTGAGCTAAGTTGTTGAAGATAGGGGGAGAATCAAGCTTCTATCTCGAATCAAGCTTCTATCTCAATTGGATTCAAGTGTTAAAGCATTGATTGAGGGGGAGAAAGAGTCTTCTCAAGTGATCAAATGTTTCAAGCATCAACAACTTCAAGCGATTTCAAAACATGGGTTGTCATTTTCAAAAAGGGGGAGATTGTTAGTTCCATGATGAACATGATGAATGTTTTGATAATGACAAAGTGTTTTTGAACAAGCTACATGTGTTGATCAAGTTTCAAGCTCAACAAGCAACAACAAACATCAAATGAAGAAGAGAGAAAGCAAGCTCATGAAGACCTAAGTTTGAGTGTATTTGTATTTCTTTTATCTTTTGCCTCTCAAGCTTCATAGGTTTTTTATTTGGGTAGATTATTATAGAGGGTAGTGAATCTCATTCATAAGTAATGATTTAATCATAATTTGAGTTTTCACTTAACCTAGAATCAATAGGTGGCTTAAAGGTTTTAAAGGAAAGGTTGGATTTTGAGAAAACAAGTTTTGAACATGTGCAGTACCAACTTAATCGATTAAGTGATTAACTTAATCGAGTACTACTCGAGTACACGACTTGCTTCATCGATTAAGTACTGCTGAACTGATTTTTAAAATACGTTTTTCACTTCTCAAAATCAGTTTTCAAGTGCTACAACTTTTGGGTATTCTTTATAAACCTTTTCCTATTATTTGTGATCAGTTAGAATCATTTTCATACAAGTTTTACAAAGAATCAAGCCACTCTATTCTCTCTCATTTTCAAAAGATCAAAGTTCTCATATTTTCATATTCTTTGATCAAGAACCTTTGAATCTCTTATGGTGAATTGTCATAACTCTTGATTGAGATTCATAGGATTGTTTTGTGTTTTCTATTGTGTTGTAATCTTTGCAAGAAGGCAAGCCACTACAACAAACAAGAAGTCTTGGTGTGTCGATTTTATCATCAAGCAAGTGCATTCTTATTGAAGAAGAAGAAGAAGTCTTGGTTGTGAATCAAGCAAGTGAAGCCTTGGTGTGTGGTTTATCATCAAGCAATTGAAGACTTGTTGTGTTGATTATCAACAAGGGGTAGAGGTTAGATTAGAGAGAAGATCAATAGGATTACAAGGCAAGGGTGTCGGTTATCTCTTGTAAGCTAGCAAGAAGGGAGTCTTGTGAGGCAATCACTTGTAATTTGAGAACTCTAATTCCTCATAGTGAAGAATCTCTCTTGGTTGAAGAGGGGACTGGATGTAGCTTTCAAGTGGATGAAAGTGAACCAGGATAAATCACTGTGTCGTATCTCTAAACCCTTACTCTTTATATTCAAGTCATTTGATTGCGTTCTTGGTTGAAAACCTAGAAAGATTGATTTTCATAATTGATTGAATTGAATCTTTAATTGTTCAAATTGATAAAGGGAAAATCATTTTCATAACTAGGTTAACCAATAAGAATATAGGTGTTAATCATTTCCGCTGAATCTCTGATCTTGCATGTGAATTGATTGATTTTCGTATTCGAATGAAAAATTGATTTTTCTGTTTTCTGTCATATCTAATCGATTAAGTTCAAATTTAATCGAGTACTACTCGAGTAAATTGCAGGTTAATCGATTAAGTGCTGTAGAATTTGCAAAAATCATTTGTTTTGATTGTTTCGATTTGTTTCGTTCGAAAATCTTTCAAGGTAGCTTCAACACCTATTCAACCCCCCCTTCTAGGTGTTTTCCTAGGGTTCCTTTGTCTCTCCAACCACCAATTGCGGTTTCTTCAAATTTATTTCCTACAAACTCTAATATATTAACAAGTCCATAATATTTCCGAGTTGTACATATTTAATTATTTATTTATTTCTTAATTACTCGGGTTTAGATAGTAGGGTGTTGCACTTTGCACTTTTCACTTCGCATACCTTTCGCTTCACATACTAAGAGTGGAGTTTTTGAAGAAAAAAAATTCAAGTTTATACAATGGAAGAATTATATATTATGCTTTTATTGACATGTTAACCTTAAGTTTCTTGAAATATTATTTTGAATCTAGATTGTGGTGGCTTAAGTATGCAAATGCATCTTAAAAGAAAAGTTAATATTTTGTGAAATAAAAATTATGTAAATTTTAGTAGTTATGTTTCAAAAATAGATGTATGTCTTTCTTTGTACTTTATAAGGCTGCTGTTAAATGTTTTTATGTTTTTTTTATAACAATTGAATTAATTCTATGTTCAATTAAGTAGATTCATGTGTTACATATAACACGTTTCTCAACTCCTTAATAAGACATCGAATGAGGAGACACTTCAACATAACGTCTTAAGGATAATAAATACACAAAACTTCACGATATATATGTTGAATAGTAGAGTTTTGAATTGTAAATAATGAATGCAAGAGATGATGGAAAGAATAAAGGACGAAAGAATGTTTTTAGTAGAGTAACACTTGTTTTGGTATATTCTTTTTTTCCTTCAAACTTTAACTTTTCCTTTTATAGTCAACTCATTACTATTTATTTTAAGACTCACAACTTATAATAGATTCTTATTTATTCTCTCGAGTTTATTTGAACATCTTGATCTTCATTATATTGCAGAGAAAGGGCATTTATTTTTCTAAAGTATAGGTTGCATAAGGTACTTGCAAATGAATTTGTTACTTTTGTGTAATTTAAGTTTTGAATTACAATGCCTCACATTTCCCTTAAGATTCGAAATGGGCTTAACATCCTACCCACAATGCTTGATAAACGAACCATGGGTTTGACTTCAGGGTAAGGCACAAGAGGTGCTAGGAGGAGGACGGTTGTTAGTGGGCTAGCATCTTGTCTTTACCAGGCTCGGGCAAGGTCGGATTCTAGTCAAACCCCCTGGCTATTGGGTATAAGGAAATAAAGTTTCAACTTTATGAACACTAATTGATTTTGGTAAAGTGGTAAGCGCTTGATCCCGAAGGAACTGAAATGGCACTTAACGCAAGAAAGAAGAGTGTTAAATTGTGTTTTAAACTTTTTTCATATAGAGAAATTCTAAAAACATACTTCTAACACATTCTTCCATTTTGAGTGACGACCTTTATGCTAAATCTAATAAATAAGTCAACCATGAATTCTCATTGATCACTATGTTATTTGTGTTATCACTTTTGAAAGATACATTGATTATCAAACTATTATATTGGTTACGAAAAAGATCCAACTCTATTATAAGTGATAGATAGTTGGATTTTTTTCGTACATAATGTTAAAAGTTCGATTTCCGTCATGTGAATAAAAAAAACTTTTTTAGTAGAGACAAAATTCACTTTAATTATGTCTACACCTCAAAATGAATTAATCTTCAACGGTAAGTTAGAAAAATGTAAGGTTTTTAATTAAAAAAAATGTTAGATTGGTCCCCAAAGATAAACTCCAAGTTATACCATTAAATTTAATTGTTGGTGTCATAGTATAAAGTAGAGGTGACAATTCGTACAACCCGATCATGCTCGGGCTCGGGTCGACCTAGAGTGAGTTTGGATCATGATTGTGGTGTGCCAAAAAAGCACATGTATATTTTGGGCTTCAAATTTGTTGTTTAAAGAGAATTAGTTCCCAACCCCCATCTATTAGCCCCCAAACCCCCATTTTATTAATAATCCCAAAATACCCCCCACATAACTTCCAATCAGTTCTTCCCTAAATCAAACCATTCCCCAAACCCCACCTAAAAATAACTTGCGACTCTTCAGTTTCTCTTCCCCATCACTGGCGCCTCTTCCCCCTCTTCCCCGTCACCATCTCCACTGCCCCTGAAGCTCCAACCACCGTGTTATCAGGTATGCCTCTTCTGCCTTCTCCTTTCACTCGCGACACTCCTCCTTGTCACCGTCTCTCACTCGTGACTCTTCTTTCTCTGGTTCGTTTGGTCTCTACCGAACCTCCGTGGTTGCTTCGTTTGGTTGGTTGCTTCGTTTGGTCTCCACCTTCGTCCTTTCATTTGCTTCATTTTGTGTGATTCGTTTTCATGTGCTTTGTTTCTATTTTTGTGTCATTCGTTTTCATTTGTTTCCCTGTCAATACTTATTTCTATTCTGCTTGTTGTTAGTTTTTTGTTCGTTCTTTGTTATTCGTTTTCACTTGATTCGTTTTCAATGCTTTGTTTCTATTCTGCTTGTTGTTCGTTCTTTGTTCTTCTTCTTCTTGTTCGTTCCTGTTTGCTTGTAATTGATTTTAGGGATTATGATTTTAGGAATTTTGCAATGATGGGGTTTTGATTGTAGGGAGCTTTGGTACAAGTATTGAATTAAATAATTCCTATTACTATTTTGAGTTGATTATGTCTCTTTTGTATTTTCATGTATGGTCTTCTTTGCTGGTGTGGTGTCCTGTACTGTGTTATATTGTCTGCTAGAAGCGTATCTATGGCATCTCTTCAGATTGATGTAAGTTCCATGATGAATGTTTTGATAATGACAAAAGGTTACAAAGTGTTTTGAACAAGCTACAAAGATGTTGATCAAGTTTCAAGTTCAACAAGCAACAACAAACATCAAGTGAAGAGAGAAAACAAGCTCATGAAGACATAGTTTGAGTGTAATTGTAATTGTTTTATCTTTTGCCTCTCAAGCTTCTTAGGTCTTTTATTTGGGTAGTTTATTTAGAGGCTAGTGAATCTCTATCATAGTCATGATTAAATCATAATTTGAGTTTTCACTTAACCTAGAATCAATAGGTGGCTTAAAGGTTTTAAAGGAAAGGTTTGGTTTTGAGAAAACAAGTTTTAAACAAGTATCAGACATGTTTAATCGATTAAGAACATATTTAATCGATTAGTACTCGATTAAGTAAAGATTTAATCGATTAAATACTGCTGAACTGCTTTTTTAAAATACGATTTTCACTTCTCAAAATCAGTTTTCAAGTGCTACAACTTTTGGGTATTCTATAAAAACCTTTTCCTAATCTTTGTGGTGAATGAGATCACTTTCATAATCAATTTTACAAGAATCAAGCCATTCTATTCTCTCTCAATTTCAAAGATCAAAGCTTTCATATTTTCATATTTTCATATTCTTTGATCAAGAACCTTTGAATCTCTTATTGTGAATTGTCATAGCTATTGATTGAGATTCATAGGATTGTCATTTGTGTTTTCTATTGTGTTGTAATCATTGCAAGAAGGCAAGCCAACTACAACAAACAAGAAGACTTGGTGTGTCGATTATCATCAAGCAAATCTCATTGGAGAAGAAGGAAGTCTCGATTGTGAATCAAGCAAAGTGAAGACTTGGTGTGTGGATTATCATCAAGCAAAGAAGACTTGTTGTGTCGGTTATCAACAAGGGGTAGAGGTTAGATTAGAGAGAAGATCAATAGGATTACAAGGCAAGGGTGTGGTATCTCTTGTAGGCTAGCAAGAAGGGAGTCTTGTGAGGCACTTACTTGTAATTTGAGAACTCTAATTCCTCATAGTGAAGAATCTCTCTTGGTTGAAGAGGGGACTGGATGTAGCTTTCAAGTGGATGAAAGTGAACCAGGATAAATCATTGTGTCGTATCTCTAAACCCTTAACTCTTTACATTCAAGTCATTGATTGTGTTCTTGATTGAAAACCTAGAGAAAAGAGTGATTTTCATAATTGATTGAATTGAATCTTTATTGTTCAAATTGATAAAGGAAAATCATTTTCATAACTAGGATAATCAATAAGAATATAGGTGTTAATTGTTTCTGCTGAATCTCTGATCTTAAGTGTTAATTGATTGATTTTCGTATTCGATTGAAAAGTGATTTTTCAGTTTCTGATAGTTTTAATCGATTAAGTTTTTGTTTAATCGATTAAGGACTTTTGAACTTTTAGGTTTAATCGATTAAATTGCAGGTTAATCGATTAAATTTCAGTTTAATCGATTAAGTGCTGTAGAATTTGCAAAAATCATTTGTTTTAATTGTTTCGATTCATTTCTTTCGAACATCTTTCAAGGTTTCTTAAACACCTATTCAACCCCCCCCCCCCTTCTAGGTGTGTTCCTAGGGTTCCTTAGTTGTTTCAACCACCAATTGCGGTTTCTTCAATTGGTATCAGAGCTCGGTCGAAAGACACGAGCATAAGAGCTTTTTCGTAAAGATCCTTTAAGAAAATCGCAATGGGATTCGTACCCTTTGGTGGTGAAGGTGCTTCAATAAATCGTCCTCCATTGTTTGCCGGAGAAGGCTATGCATATTGGAAAGTTAGAATGAAAATCTTTATCCAAGCCATAGATAGTGAAATTTGGAAAGTAGTTGAAAAAGGTCCTCATATCCCCTCTAGTTTAGTTGAAGGTGTAGAACAATTGATCCCCGAGGACAAGTGGAAAGATGATGATAGAAAGAAAGTACAATATGATTATAAAGCAAAGAATATCATCACATCCGCTTTATCCTATGACGAGTTCTTTAGAGTTTCTCAATGTTCTTGTGCTAAGGAAATGTGGGACACTTTACAAGTGACTCATGAAGTAACTAGTGAGGTTAGGAGAGCTAGATTGAATGCTTTAATGCGTGATTATGAATTGTTTCAAATGCTTCCAAATGAATCTATTAATGATATGCAAAAGCGTTTTACTCATATTATTAATCATTTACTTGCTCTTGGTAAGACTTTCTTACAAGGTGAACTTTCTAACAAAGTGTTGAGATGTTTAGACAGGAATTGGCAACCAAAAGTAACGGCTATTGTTGAATCTAAGAATTTGGATGCTATGGATCTAGCAACACTTTTCGGAAAGCTTCAAGAACATGAAATGGAGCTTGGACGATTAAGTATCAATGAAGAGTCGGATAAGAACAAAGAAAGAAAGGGACTTGCTCTCAAAGTTAATAGATCATACAAGAAGAAAGAGAGTTCCGATGATGATGATGATAGTGAAGATTCCGATACGGATGTTGATGAAAAAGAAATGAAACTTTTACTAAGGAAGTTTGACAAGTTTCTAAGGAGAAAAGGAAGGTTGAACAAGGACAAAGGTAAAGAGAAGGATTCCCCACACTACAAGACCAAGACTTCAAAAGATGGAGTAGTTTGCCATGAATGCGGAAAACCCGGACATCTCAAGTATTCGTGCTCTAAGTATCTCAAGAAGAAGGAGAAAGACAAGAAAAATTCTAAATCTAAAAGAGCATACATAGTTTGGGATAGTGATGAAGATAACAAGAAAAGCACATCGAGTAGTTCATCGGATGATGAAGAAGCCGCTTGTCTCAACTTGATAGCTCTAGTTGATGAAGAACAAAGTTCAAATGATGAATCAAGTGAACAAAGCGAGGAAAGCGATGTAAGTCATACTAAATCCGAAATTTCTTCTAAATATGAATTGTTATATAATGCTTATGAAGAAATGCATGAACAACTTGAAAAACTAGCTTTGAAAAACATTGAAAGAAAGAAGCTCATTTTGAAACATCAAAAAGAGATTTTAGAACTTCAAAAACAAGTTGATGAGCTTAATCTTGAAAATGAAACTCTTGATCTTATATATGCTAGTTCTTCTTGTGATTGTGCTAGTAGAGTGAATATTGTGGTTGATTGTGAGAATTGCAAGTTGCTTAAAGATGAAAATGCTATTTTGAAAAATAAGCTTGCAAGTTTCTCAAGTGGTGATATTAGATTGCGCACATTGTTAAATTTTCAAAGAGAAAATTCAAACAAGTTTGTTTTGGGTTATACTAATGCTAAGAGTAATTCTCATAGAAATGTTGTTGATTTTTCTAAAGTTGATTTCTCAAATGCACCAACATGTTTCTATTGTGGTACTCATGGACATACTTCAAATGTGTGTTATATTAAAGTGCATGGTATACCTAAAGGAGATTTTGTTTGGATGAAAAAGGGTGAAAGTCCCTACACTAACAAAAATGGATCCAAAACCATTTGGATACCAAAAAGCAAAGCATGATTGTTTTGTAGGTATGATTGAAGAGCAAAGGGCTTACAAGTGTTATTCATACATTTGCATCTTCAATTGGTATTACATTTGCATCTCAAGTGAATGTCCTACAAAGTGGTAAAATGATATTGTTAGATATTGATGATTATAGTATCTTCTCAAATGGTATCTTCTCAATTGGTATCTCCTCAATTTCTTTTCTAAAGTTCAATTGATACTAATTTTGATGATTAGATGATTATCATGCTTTTGTTGTTATTGAAGAAATATCACAATATATCTTATTTCTTTACATTGATGATATTTCTATTGGTTCATAATTCATTGTTATATTTTCTTGCCAATTGGTATCACATTTCAAAGTATAGTACTTGTTATCTCAATTGGTATCAATGTTGTGAAGAAATGTTTATTATAGAGAAATCATGATCATTTCTTTATTTCTCTATTTTGGCTTAGTATTTTATATTTCAATTGGTATATATTACGTTTTGATAATGCCAAAGGGGGAGAAATAGTATGTTTTGAAGAAACGATATTTTGGGAGAAATTGTATGTTTTGAAAAAGGGGAGAAATGATATGAAATGATATGTTTTTGGCAGAAAGGTTGTTTTGTTGTTTTTATGTAGGTTGAGCTAAGTTGTTGAAGATAGGGGGAGAATCAAGCTTCTATCAATTGGATTTCAAATATCAAATGCATTGATTGAGAGGGAGCAAGTTTCTCACCAAGTGATCAAATTGTTAAAGCATCAACAACTTCAATCAAATTCAAAACATGGTTTGTCATTTTCAAAAAGGGGGAGATTGTAAGTTCCATGATGAATGTTTTGATAATGACAAAAGGTTACAAAGTGTTTGGAACAAGCTACAAAGATGTTGATCAAGTTTCAAGTTCAACAAGCAACAACAAACATCAAGTGAAGAGAGAAAACAAGCTCATGAAGACATAGTTTGAGTGTAATTGTAATTGTTTTATCTTTTGCCTCTCAAGCTTCTTAGGTCTTTTATTTGGGTAGTTTATTTAGAGGGTAGTGAATCTCTATCATAGTCATGATTAAATCATAATTTGAGTTTTCACTTAACCTAGAATCAATAGGTGGCTTAAAGGTTTTAAAGGAAAGGTTTGGTTTTGAGAAAACAAGTTTTAAACAAGTATCAGACATGTTTAATCGATTAAGAACATATTTAATCGATTAGTACTCGATTAAGTAAAGATTTAATCGATTAAGTACTGCTGAACTGGTTTTTTAAAATACGATTTTCACTTCTCAAAATCAGTTTTCAAGTGCTACAACTTTTGGGTATTCTATAAAAACCTTTTCCTAATCTTTGTGATGAATGAGATCACTTTCATAATCAATTTTACAAGAATCAAGCCATTCTATTCTCTCTCAATTTCAAAGATCAAAGCTTTCATATTTTCATATTCTTTGATCAAGAACCTTTGAATCTCTTATTGTGAATTGTCATAGCTATTGATTGAGATTCATAGGATTGTCATTTGTGTTTTCTATTGTGTTGTAATCTTTGCAAGAAGGCAAGCCAACTACAACAAACAAGAAGACTTGGTGTGTCGATTATCATCAAGCAAATCTCATTGGAGAAGAAGGAAGTCTTGATTGTGAATCAAGCAAAGTGAAGACTTGGTGTGTGGATTATCATCAAGCAAAGAAGACTTGTTGTGTCGGTTATCAACAAGGGGTAGAGGTTAGATTAGAGAGAAGATCAATAGGATTACAAGGCAAGGGTGTGGTATCTCTTGTAGGCTAGCAAGAAGGGAGTCTTGTGAGGCACTTACTTGTAATTTGAGAACTCTAATTCCTCATAGTGAAGAATCTCTCTTGGTTGAAGAGGAGACTGGATGTAGCTTTCAAGTGGATGAAAGTGAACCAGGATAAATCACTATGTCGTATCTCTAAACCCTTAATTCTTTACATTCAAGTCATTGATTGTGTTCTTGATTGAAAACCTAGAGAAAAGAGTGATTTTCATAATTGATTGAATTGAATCTTTATTGTTCAAATTGATAAAGGAAAATCATTTTCATAACTAGGATAATCAATAAGAATATAGGTGTTAATTGTTTCTGCTGAATCTCTGATCTTAAGTGTTAATTGATTGATTTTCGTATTCGATTGAAAAGTGATTTTTCAGTTTCTGATAGTTTTAATCGATTAAGTTTTCATTTAATCGATTAAGGACTTTTGAACTTTCAGGTTTAGTCGATTAAATTTCAGTTTAATCGATTAAGTGCTGTAGAATTTGAAAATATCATTTGTTTTAATTGTTTCGATTCATTTCTTTCGAAAATCTTTCAAGGTTTCTTAAACACCTATTCAACCCCCCCTTCTAGGTGTGTTCCTAGGGTTCCTTAGTTGTTTCAACCACCAATTGCGGTTTCTTCAATTGAGACATGTAAAATTTAACGCAAACTAATTTTCCATCCCTCACTGGCTATATGAATCGGAATAAGAACAGAAAAAACATTTGCTTCTTGGGTGAATCTTTTTTCTGTTTTATTCCCATATGTGTGTTGATTTTTGTTTCCCATCTGCATGTTTGAATAGAAGTATTCAGAAATGTACAGAACAGACGAACAGTACAATTTAACATCTTCCTCTATTTTAATTGATTTTAGGTTCTGTTTGCTTGTAATTGATTTTAGGGATTCTGATTTTAGGGATTTTGCAATGATGGGGTTTTGATTGTAGGGAGCTTTGGTACAAGTATTGAATTAAATAATTCCTGTTACTATTTTGAGTTGATTATGTCTCTTTTGTATTTTCACGTATGCTCTTCTTTAAATTCTGGTATTTCTCTTTGGTATTTTCACGTATGGTTTTCACGTATATCTCTTTGGTATTTTGAGTTGATTATGTCTCTTTGGTATTTTCATGTATGTCTCTTTGAGTTGATTAAATTCTGGTTTTTAAATTGATTATGGTCTTCGTTAAATTCTGGTTTTTAATTTTCAGTAATGGCAAGAACCAAGCGCACAGCGGAGACGGTTAGATTAGAAGAAGAGGAACGTTGCATAAAAGAGGCCGAAGAGCGTAGACAAAAACTAAATGCATCATACAGGAGGGAAAAGGTGGCTGAGCGTATGCTTAAGGGTAAAGATAATGCGCCTGCACAATCGGGTGAAAATAAGGCATCTGAATCAGCACATCCATCACATTCGTCACCACCTCCTCACCCTCAATCAAGCCTTCCCGATCCTTCACACACATCATCACATCCATCACATTCATCACCACAGCCAGATGAACCCGATCCCACTCCCGATCCTTCACACACATCACCACAGCCTGCACATTCATCACCACAGCCGGATGAACCCGATCCCACTCCCGATCCTTCACACACATCACCACAGCCTCCACATTCATCACCACAGCCGGATGGACCCGATCCCACTCCCAATCCTTCACACACATCACCAAAGCCTGCACATTCATCACCACAGCCCGATGAACCCGATCCCACTCCCGATCCTTCACACACATCACCAAAGCCTGCACATTCATCACCACAGCCAGATGAACCCGATCCCACTCCCGATCCTTCACACACATCGCCAAAGCCTGCACATTCATCACCATAGCCAGATGAACCCGATCCCACTCCCCATCCTTCACACACATCACCAAAGCCTGCACCTCAACCCGCTGCTGCTGAACCTACGGGTGAAGAGGAGGATGCAAACGATGACGATTCTGCTGGCGAAGGCCAAGATGAGGAGGAGGATCATGAGGAGGATCAGGATGCAAATGATGATGATTCTGGTGGCGAAGGCCAAGATGATGAGGAGTCCGAAGCCGAGGAGGAGGCAGAAGAGATTGCTGACCCTCAGGACACGAGTTTACTCAAAACTTATACAAATCACGTGGCTCGTGAAATTTGGCAAGGCAATGTAAGTATGCTTAGGAGTAAAGTAAAGCTGTTCAATGTTTATGATTTGATTTTTTTTTCCGACTACGTTTGTTTAATATTGGTTGATTTTTGTTTTTTTTCTTCAGGAACGTGGTGTTCTGGGTAGAGGCACCAACAGGAAGTGGTCCTTGCCACGTGTGAATGAGTTGCCGAATGAAGTGCGTGCATTTGTTACAAATTCCGAACTTGCAGCACTTGTCGGGGTTTCCTACGAACAGATTGACAAGAAATTGTTAACTTGTTTCGCCGAGCGTTGGTATTCGGACACCAACACCTTTCACCTTCCTCTCGGCGAGATGACCGTGACTCTGGATGACGTGTCATCCATTCTTCATATCCCAGTTTCAGGAAGACTGCTGCCATGGAAGAAGCCAAATAAAGAAGATGGTGCTTTGATGATGACACCGCATTTGGGTATTGGTGCCGTTGTTGCTGCTGCTGAAGCCAAACAAAATCGCACAGGATCCGTTCGTTTTAGCACTCTCAAAAGATATTTTGATGACCATGTTGCTGCCGGCCGACATGAGCTTGCTGCCCGTTGTTATTTGCTTTATTTGGTAGGGGCTACTTTGTTTATTGACAAAAGCATGACATACGTTGGAATGCAGTATGTTGAAGCCTTCGAAGATCTGAACACTATGCACACATGGGCTTGGGGAGCAAGCACGCTGGCTCATTTATATGGCGAGCTGAGGAATGCGAGCAAAAAAAATGTCAAACAATTGGGAGGTTACATGACTTTGCTCCAGGTATTGGTTGTTAACTTTGTATTGACATTTATTTTTATTGTTTAGTTCATTGCATTCATATATGGCTTTGCTATATGATTTTTCATTTTCATTTGCTGTAAATAGGCTTGGAGCAAAGAATACTTTCCGGAGATCGGTTGCTCTATCAAAAGAGATGATTATCAGGAGGACAAGCCAAGAGTGTTGAAATGGGATCAAAGCGTAGGATCAGGAAGCTTGGAGGGCAACTATAGAGAACATTTAGAGATCCTTCGTATAGAGCAGGTAAAGTGGCAGCCGTTTGACCCAGAGCACCGTGCTATCCGACCGCTTGAGGAAATCAGTTTCTATTCTGGATGGATTCGATGCGGCAAACAAAGAGAGGCATATCTACCTGAACGTGTCCTACGACAATTTGGATACGTCCAAGGTATCCCTCCTTCACCACCGATAGCGACCCCATCATTGGATATCATTTCTGATCAACTTCAAGATTGGGCCCAGTACGTGGTTGAAGAGCATGAGAGAGGATGTCGCGTGAGATTTCCTGGTGAGGTGGATAGTGGATATATTGATTGGGTACATAAATATTCTCACCCTTATCTTCTGTCGACATCCACGAGGGTTCAGAATCATGAGATTGACAATGTAAGTTATATTGATATTATAAATGGTTGTTATTCATGTTATCATCAAATACTAACTATTTACTTGCACAGGTTCGATATCGCGATAGGTTAGAGAGGGTTGGGAATCTGATCGCACCACATAGTTCATTGCTGCCGGATTATGTTTATGAAGAGGTGATGGCGCTATGTAACCGGCCAATTAGTGAAGATGTTCCTCGTGTTCAATCAAGAAGACGCGGGGATCGGATTCCTAGAGGTAGCAGGGCAGACCGGGAAGGTAGGGTTGAAAATGAGGCTGAAGATAGAGGCCAAGGAAGACGATTTCGACCAAGAAGACGTTAGGATTAATTAAGTGATTGCATTTTGGTATAGGATTGATGCTTTTAGGTTTTTTTGAACATGTGTCATTTTGGAATGTGTCTCATTTTGGAACATGTCAGTATTGGTACTTTAGTTATTTTGGTTGGGTTTGTCGTATATGTAATGTCTAATTTTGGAACATGTCTCATGTTGAAGAACATATATGTCTTATTGAATCTGAGATTAGTGTTTTAATGTTTTATTCAATTAGAGTTAAGTATTTGAATGTCTTATTGAATCCGAGTTAAGTGTTTGAACACAGCTAAACTCTTAAATTGACAAAGTGTGATTGAAATTTTCAAATATTCCGACCAAAGTGTATCAGAAGTAACAAATTTCTATCACAGCAAATAACAAATCCGAGGGACGTTTATCGGATTTTTTAAAAAAAAACCGAAATAATGTGTTCGGAATTTTTTAAATATTCGAGTAACACATTTCGGAAATTAGTTACAGTAAGATCAAAAATTTGGCAACTTTTTTTTTCTAAGTTAACATAAGTTCCGAAACAAATGAATCAGATTTTTTTAGTACTCCGAGTATAATTTGTCGGAAATTACTTACAGTATGATAACAAATTCGGGTTAGTTATTTTTTTCTAAGTACAACAAATTTCCGAGACAAAGTAATCGGATTTTTTTCAAAATCCGATAACAGCTTTCGAACAATAGTCACAGTAAGTTCAAAAATTTGGCAAAAATTTTTCTCTAAGTTAACATAAGTTCCGAAACACATGTATCGGATTTCTTTAGTACACCGAGTATAATTTGTCGGAATTTACGTACAGTATGATAACAAATTCGGGTACAATTTTTTTTTCTAAGTACAACAAAGTTCCGAGAGACAGGAATCGGATTTTGGTCAAAATCCGAACAACATCTTTCGGATAATAGTCACAGTAAGTTCAAAAATTTGGCAACTTTTTTTTTTCTAAGTTAACATAAGTTCCGAAAAGTAATTCTCGGATTTTTTAAAAAATCTGAGTAATGTATGTCGGATTTTACTTACAGTATGATAACAAATTCGTGAACAAATTTTTTTCTAAGTACAATAAAGATCCGAGAACAAGCTATCGGAGTTTGTTTAAATTCCGATTAACACATTTCGGATTTTAGTCACAGTAAGTTCAAAAATTTGGCAGAAATTTTTTTTTCTAAGTTAACATAATTTCTGTTTTCTTATCAATACTTACGATTCCAAAATCATTGGATATCATCTAAACATAAAAAAAAAGCTCAACAGAGTACTTAGGATCCAAAAACACAACAGAATCCAAACATCAAAAAAGAGAGGCTGATTCTAAGTTTTGTAAATGTGAAATGAATCTAATCATCATCTAAATTTACGACATGCCCATCTGTATAAGGTTCTGGTAGTAGAGGCGTGTACAAATTTAGGCGGTCGTAAATAACTGCTTCACATGCTGCAGCTCCGCCACTAAAATGTGTTCGCCAAAGTTGGTATACTGGAGGTAACGGTGCTCCCTCCTTCATATGCACCTGTGAACGAAATAGGTTGCAATAATTAGGATCTTAAAAATACAATGTGATACAGTGTAGTAATGAACATAATAATTTACCTGCACAAAATGATTCTTATTAGCATTGCGCCCAATCGCCCATATTTGGGGTTTGGCAGGGGGTGTTGTGTAATATGGAAGGAATGTGATACATTCACCGGTAGTATGACTCGGAATTGAAACAAGGACAACATTGTATCTTGATGCAATCATGCATCCCATATCTGGCATCACTAACCATTTGTCCGCTCCAATAAAGCCTGATGATACATGAAGGCTTTTCATCACAGCATCAAACTTATGGACTCCCCCCAAAAGCGAAGTATATAGCTGGCGATGATTTTTCATTTCATTTATCAAGTCCAAGCGTATAAAAGCATGGTTCTCCTTTGTGTTGTGCCGATGCATTGAAATTACGCAGAAACCACAATTACCATCGCCGATTACATCTTTCACCGACTCAATATAAGGCTCCAAATCAGGATGAGGCACAAACCCATAAGTAGACCGAGTACGCTTTGTAGCTTGAGGTTGTGACGTCGAAGACTTATCAACCTTTTTTGATGATCTTTTCTTTTTCAAATTTTGGGAAGGTTGGGAACCTTCTCTCAGTTGTTCTCTTAAAGATTCGTGCAACATTGTATCCATGTGCTCAAAATATGAAGGATCGCGCATAGTTGATTTGTCTTTCTCAGTCTTGCGTCCTTTCGTCGAAATTGGTACCTTCGGTGGTTGTAAGGTTGTCGAATCCGGCTTCACCACTTCCTGGAATTTTTGAAGAAGCTTGTTCCTTCCCTCTGCATCGACAACATCAAAAAGCATGTTAAACTTGTGGTGGACTCGGCCTAGCCGAGCTCCACGTGGCCCTCACTCAGGACCTGAGGACCCTTGAGCAGGCCCTCTGTATGCTTGGCCGAGCTCAAGGCTCAACGGCCGAACGGACATCAGACACGGGCCGATATCATGCTCTCACCCCTCTGTGCTCTGGGCCGAGCTCAAGGCTCAACGGCCGAACAGATACCAGATACGGGACGACCTCATACTCCTACCCAGGTCCGACTTTCGAGTCCGACACCGCCCAGATATTCCGATACTAAGGACAGGATGATGTTCCTCACCTTATCCACAAGGACAGCTCATCCACTCATAGCTCATTACAGGTTGGCCCTACTTGGGCCTCAAGCAAGCCCATTAGGGCAATCAGCTCTCTCCTATATATATCCCCCTCTCCCTAGGGGCTAAGGTATGTCTTTCTAAACCTAAGAACTACGTGTGGCTTGATTCCCCTCTCATGGGATACGTAGGACCGGGGTCACCCTCGTCAGCTGCAACAACCCCCAAACACCTCATGTGGTGCCTCCGATCTAGGACATCACATTAGCGCCGTCTGTGGGGAGCGGTAAATTTTGATTCCTATCCACATTCCAAATAAAAAAAAGTAACGTGCTACTGCTAGTGGTTGTTGACGATGCTGTCACGGTGTCCTCCACGGTACGATCACGGTGCCGGTGCTGCTTCTACGGTACTGATCTCTGCTCACGGTGCCGCTCTTCCGGTGCTGCTACAGATCCGCGCCGTCACCGCCAGTGCGGTTTAGAAGAAAAAGAATGAAGGTTCCGGTGTTCCCGATTCCGTTCACATGGCCGTCCCCTGTGGCCGGTTCGGTGAGGCCGCCGCCATCAAGGCTGCTCTGGGTCATGTGTTCCTCGGATATCAGCTTGAAGAATGAAGGATCCATGGAGGATGGATAAGAACAGGGTCGCCGCTCCTAACACTGGAACAAATTCAGAATCGCCACTCGTTCAAGAACGGCGAAGAGCCACCACTCACGACACGGTGGTGATCTCGCGGCTGATCTTCTCCGGTGCAAACTCTCTTCCTCAAGCTCCACGTTTCGGAAATATAGGCTTGACTCGGTCCACCCCGAATCCGCCGTCATCGCTTTCATGTCTGCTGCGCCTTTGTTCTCCATGGATGAAGGTAATCAGAGGTTCAAGGCTGCGTTTTCATGGCTGAGCCCCTCGGAGTTTCTTCGAACCCCAAAACTTCGAACGGTTTCCGCCGTCGAGCCCGCGATATCTACTTTCTCTCTCTCTCCGCGATCAATCACAAGCTCTCTTCTCCCTTCATTCTCTAAGCCACCGCTGCTTCCGCTGTAAGGAACGACTCCCGAACCAGAGAAGGGGTTCGCGAACCAGGGGGGAAAGAACCGCACCGACGACCGCCTCTGATTCCAGCAGGGACCGCCACCGCCAAGCAGAACCGTCGCTGTACGATTCCATGGACACAGCGCTCTTCCTCGCTAGTCGCCGCCGCCGCAATTCGGCGAACAACGTGAAGTCGCAGCGACGTTTCCGCCGTCACCGGTATCTTTAGTTCTTACCGCCGCCACACATCCTCTTGACTTGGGATCTACAGCAAGTGCAAGCTGCTGCTCCCTAGGGTTCCAAAGGGAACGGGCCACCAGGCCCAAATCCAAAAAAAAAAATCAACAATTACCTAACGGGCCAATAAACCCAGGTTAAAAAAAACATCAACAATTACCTAACAGGCCAATAAGCCCAGGTTAAAAAAAAAAGAGAGAGAAAGACCTAACGGGCCAATAAGCCCAGGTTAAAAAAAATAAATCGGCAGTGTCATCCCTCTTTATATCTCGTACATTTAGAATATCGGAAACGACTCACTACTCTTCTCTCCTAGGATTCACATGATTTCGAAAATCATAATCTGAGTTCACTCTTCTCTCCTCGGATTTACATGATTTCGAAAATCATAATCCGAGTTTACTCTTCTCTCCTCGAATTTTCAAGTTTCCCTCGCTCGACATCACACTAAGGAAAATGGAGGTCGGACCTCAAAGATCGACAAAGCCCATTCGAAAAGGACGGACTGCATACTCCTAATCCGACATACTTCAATCCTAAAAACTTCAACCCGACATCCCTCTCCTCACCTGAATCAGGGAAGAAATCCTAGTTCCCATATTATTTTCCTATCTCATCGCCTTTCTATGTGTTTACTTTGCATGCTTCTTGATATTGGTTTACCTGGTGCACTATTTCTGACATATGCTTTTAATACTTGCTTCCTTATAGTTTCTCTACTCGGTGCTTATTATTTGATATTCTACATGTTTCTACCCGACGTACTGCTAAACAAAATTGCTTATCTGGTCTTCTTGCTGTTAAATGTCCTTAAATCTCTGCCTCCCCTGTTGTGATAGTATGATAATAATTGATGTACTTTGCCTCTCCGGTTGTCGTGTTTCATGTTTTAATGCTCTCATCTGGTTTGCTGCCATGTTTATAACTGTCGTCTATTGTTGAATGCGATATACCTGAAATCATGCATCTTTTTGTAGACAATGCTGTTTGGTTGAACAATATCTTAAATTTCAGTATTTCTCTGTTGCGTATGACCTGCTCAAATCAGCTTGCTCTTATGTCGATGTTTTATTCTCGCCTGCCAACAGTTTTCATTGTTGTTATTTAATTATCATGAATTATCATAAAGTGTCAAAATTAATGCCGATCACTGATTATTATTATTTTACATGTAATGTAAGATTCAGGAGAATGATGGTCGAAAAAAGGAAGGCCGAGGTGCTACGGTTATCTCTATTTTGAACGAAGCCATCTTACGATCTCTATTCTCATCTCGGCTTGGATCTTCTTTGGTTTTCACAGGACCACTACGGCTTCTCGAAGGTGAACAATTCCAAAGGCATATAGTATTTCTTAGTTCATGCTTATTTTTGAGCTCGGAGATTCTCTTGTTCAAATTGTGCGGTTTATCGAAAAGGGAGGCCGAGCTACTATTATTCTCTTTATTTCATGTTTATATCTCATCTGCCGAGCTGCTATTATTCTCTTTAATTCGTGTTTCTACCGAGCTGTTACCATCTCGACCCTACCTTTGTGGTAGAACGGTCAATTCATGTTCCTACCGAGTGGTTATCATCTCGACCCTACCTTTGTGGTAGAACGGTCAATACATGCATTCACGCATACGGTTATCATCTCGACCCTACCTTTGTGGTAGAACGGTCAATTCCTGCATTCACGCATACGGTTATCATCTCGACCCTACCTTTGTGGTAGAACGGTCGATTCATGCATTCACGCATACAGTTATCATCTCGACCCTACCTTTGTGGTAGAACGGTCCCCCCTGTCACCGCACTTGCATGCATTCACACATACAAGTTGGTACTAGTGCTACAGACATTTGCGTACGTAATAGCTTCTCATTTAGCACTAGCCACCTAAATGTTGCATGGCGCTATGTACAGCCAACGTCTTCTAAATAAGATCGGCTCATATGCACAGTGTACAAGGGACACCCGATAAAGTACAGCTTGCTGTGAAATGTTCTCACATAACTTCACTCAGCAACCTCTTTCACATCGGGGCCGAGGACACCCACCTCGGCTAAGGTGGGTGGATCCGAGATCCTTACCGCATTCACTTATATACAGTACCTTTTTTCAGAGGAAAACTTATAAGTTACTGCACTGGTCAGGGGAAGTCGTCCGAGGTCTAGACAACCACATACTATGTGCAACAAGTTTAACCAAAATAACTTGCACTGAAAGATCACTGTACTCGGCACAAGCCTTTTCGGGCTTTACCGAGTGGGGGGCATGTGATGCAAGGGAAAGGATGCGAAGCCGACCTATATATCGACACTAGATGACTCCCGACTTTGTCTTCTTGTATGGGATGTCACAACGTCTCCGAATTCGGCATCCACCTCTCTCATTGAGGACTTACTCTAATCCATTTCATTTCACTCCGGATCATGCTCCTACACACTTGTCCACGATCTCGCGTTTAGACATCGAGCGAGCTCGGTTCGAGATGTTCCTCACTGAGCAAGCTCGGTTCAAGATGTTCCTCACCGAGCTGGTGGCGGATCCCCCCGCGGGAACTCGGTTCGAGATGTTCCTCACCGAGCTGGTGGCGGATCCCCCCGCGGGAACTCGGTTCGAGATGTTCCTCATCGAGCAAGCTTGGTTCGAGATATTCCTCACCGAGCTGGTAGCGGATCCCCCCGCGGGAACTCGGTTCGAGATGTTCCTCACCGAGCTGGTGGCGGATCCCCCCGCGGGAACTCGGTTCGAGATGTTCCCTTCCCTGGTCAAGATCGGGGAGGCTACAGGTGGAAATGGGGATTGCTACCCGATAACTCGGTCATCGATCGAGTACATTGTGGATCGAGTGTACACCTCGGTTGAGAGCATCTGGCCGACAGCGTCCCCGGTGAACGTTACGATCCAGTTGAGATTTTACTCTCGGCATACCTCGATGAGAGAGGTGTAAGAATCCCTTATCGGGTTACTCTTTTACTATCATCATCCGAGCATGAAGAACGCTATTATCGGTACTCTTCCGAGTAAGAGGCCTCGACTACGAGTATATTCCTATCTCGTCACCAACTCAGCATTGATTGGACCGACACAGAAAGGACCTCAACTCAGCAGTCTTTACGACTCTTCCCGAGCTGGGGGGTTTATGTGGCGGATCGACTTCTCCTAACCCGCCTTGCTATCCTTTGCTAGCCTTGAGCACATGATTGTGGACTAGTACTCAAACCCTTCCTAGAAGGTGGGGGGTACTTAGTGCTATGATGCTTAGTGCTATGCCTTCTTTCTCCTAACTCGGCTCGAGACTCACAAAGTCTCGCCGAGCTGGGGGGCTTATGTGGTGGACTTGGGAAAAGGACCTAAACCAAGACCTCGGAGCAAGGCTCAAATAGCCTTGACCGAGCTGGGGGGCTTATGTGGTGGACTCGGCCTAGCCGAGCTCCACGTGGCCCTTACTCAGGACCTGAGGACCCTTCAGCAGGGCCTCTGTATGCTTGGCCGAGCTCAAGGCTCAACGACCGAACAGACATCAGACACGGGCCGATATCATGCTCTCACCCCTCTGTGCTCTGGGCCGAGCTCAAGGCTCAACGGCCGAACAGACACCAGATACGGGCCGACCTCATACTCCTACCCAGGTCCGACTTTCGAGTCCGACACCGCCCAGATATTCCGATACTAAGGACAGGATGACGTTCCTCACCTTATCCACAAGGATAGCTCATCCACTCATAGCTCATTACAGGCTGACCCTACTTGGGCCTCAAGCAAGCCCATTAGGGCAACCAGCTCTCTCCTATATATATCCCCCTCTCCCTAGGGGCTAAGGTATGTCTTTCTAAACCTAAGAACTACGTGTGGCTTGATTCCCCTCTCATGAGATACGTAGGACCGGGGTCACCCTCGTCAGCTGCAACAACCCCCAAACACCTCATGTGGTGCCTCCGATCTAGGACATCACAAAACTCTTCCCATACTTGATCTTTAGCATGAGAACCGGACTTATCACTCCCCTGATCCTCTCTCCATTCCTCCTTAATCTTCGCTTTTGAAGACAAAGTCTGCCAGAATGGATGAACTGTAGTAAGAGGAATGGGTTGTCCCAATCGTTGGTATTTTGCAATCTCGCAACGACAGGGCAACCCGTGCGTGGTTTTCAACCTACAATCACAAGCAGGTGCACTATCATTATTTTTATCAATCCCCTTGGCCTCCGTGTATATAATTGACAAGCCACTCGAGAGATCTTGTAGTGCAAATCTTTGTATAGCGGTGTCCTCACCCTATTCTCCACGCGGGTCATGCTCTCTTCAAACGATGCAGTTATGACTGTGTGCTGAGAAAGCAACAAACGCTGGATACATTCAAAACATGTAGCTATATCCCCTTTGTTGTCAGCTAACGACTTCTTGAACAGAGCATGGGCAGTTTCAACCCTGTTACAATGATTGTTACATTAATATGACATAAATACACACAAATAAATAAATCTTATAAATTACATATAATTATACCTGTTTGTGGTTGTGTTACCGATATGCATATGCTGGTCAACCCAAGCATCTACGAATCTCTCTTTTCTCGGGTTAAGGTATGTGTCCTTAACGTAATCCACAAGTTCAGCACTATCATCCCCACATCTCGCTTCAAAAATATCAACATTGTCTGCGTAATTTTCCATGAACTTACAATGAAGCACATTTTCGAATCCCTCCATTACCAAAGATACCTTGTCCAAGTCTTGATAGTGTTTTGTGCATCTTGCCCTAACGTTACACTTAATATGGAACTGACACAATACATGTGTTGTAGCAGGAAACACATGTTCCAGTGCTCCAACCAAAGCACCATCCATGTCGGTAACTATCACTTTTGGATAATACATAGGATTTGGCAACAAATTTCTCAACTTCTCTAGTGCCCAAATGTAGGTTTCTCTGGTCTCATTAGAGGTGAAACAAAACGCAACAGTAAATGTCTTCCAAGTTGAAGTTTGCCCAACAATCTCAATCAAAGGCATTTTGTACCTGTTGGTCTTATACGTACTGTCTATGCACAATACAATGTTGAAGTTGCGCAACAATTGTATAGAAGTAGAATGTGCAAAGAATAGATGCTCCAACTCATTGGTTCCATCAACTACAGTATGCCAAGTATCATAACCACCATCCATCAATAGCTTCATAAGATGTTGCATCTCAGTTCTAGGTAGCCTAACATTTCTTCTGTAACGCTTACGCTCATTGTAAACATGGCGAATAGTAGACACAATTTTAGAAAAACAGTCCTTCAAAGTTGTCATTGTCCTATTGGCCGTCACTCCACTCTTTGTTAAGTCAACAACTAGAGCTTTTTCTTCTTTGCTAAGAGTTCCAGCAACAGCATGGCCAACAAGGGAATCGTACGGATGATGGTTGTGCTTCCCGCATTTCACTTCTAATGTCCAAACTTGGCTCCCTTTTACTATTGGCTTGGAGTAAATCTTAAATGGACAGTTGCATTTTTTTAATCCGGTTATATTTATCCCTTTTGATCTTTTGTCAGGCTTGAACACACCACTCTTCTCACATGCAAACACAACCCTCTCTCTTTCCCCGGCATCGGACCTATCAATCTTCAATAGAATTCCTTGTGCTACTCCAACCTCTTTAACAAATGCCACGACTTCCTCACGAGATGCAAAAGGACGATCACGATGGAAGGCATAACCATAGTCCGGAAAGCCGACAGCTTCTACTAGAAGATTGTCCATATTGTTCTCTTCAATCTCTCCCTCCTTGTGCTCCATCAAAACTGAAATAGTACTAACAAAACATAATCTATCAACATTTAATGTTATAAATATTAGAATAAATATTAGACAAAGAAGCTGGGGTGTTTAACAATAAAAAAATTCCGATAGTAAGTGGTCGGAATAATTTTTTCTCTTTCTAGTAAAATTCCGACATACCCGTGTCGGAATTTTAAGAAATTTCGAGTCTGGCATGTCAGAATTATTTACAGTACGTAAAAAACGAAACTTAAACGAAGATACGTTACTTACCTTCAACAACACGTCTACAACGACCTATGCACCTTCTTCTGAGCGTCAATGATGAAAAAGTGGAAGCTTTTGGAGAAAAAAAGTGAAAAAGATGAAGGTTTTGGAGAATGAGAGAGATTGTAGAAGAGGAACATGAAGAGTTTATGGGGTATTATGGAGGTTTCTTGTTTATGAAGCTGAAAGGTTGATGGGGTTTGGGTTTTACATAAATTAGGATTGGGGTTTGTGACTAATGGGGTTTGGGGATTAAGTTGTGGAGGGAAACTAATAAGTGAGGGCATTTCAGACATTTCACTATTAAATTGGGGTTTGGGGCTAATAGATGGGGGTTGGGAACTAATTCTCTTGTTTAAAAACCTTGTGTTTTTGTAAATTTATTTGGGCTGATCCGGTTATGTCAGGCTCTTTTGTCAGCTCTAATATATGACTGTTAAATTACAAACTCCTCCATATTGGATACGAAACCACAAATTTTAATTAATCCCAAAATCAAACTCTATTATATATTTTAGAATCCAAACCTTGAAATGAGAGAGCTTCTCATGAAATAGAACTTTCAGAATAAAAGTTGAGAGAATGGAGAGCAATGAGATATGCCGCGTGTCCTGAGTAATTTAAAATTAATATTTTTAAAATAAAAAAATTATCACAAATGATACGTCGTTTCAACAGTGAAATGATACGTCGTTTCAACAGTGAAGTGATACATTACACTAACTTGGTACCCTTTGAAATAGAGATGACACGTTGTTTCAGCAGTGAAGCGGTAATCGCTAACTCGATACCTTTTAAAATGGTATATATATATATAAGTATTATGTTTTTAATTTATTTTTCAATTGGTATTTGAGTATGAATATTGTACAAATTAAAATGGACAAATTACATATTTCATTATAAATCCATTAGAACTCACGTTGTATTTAATTATTTTATTAAATGTATTGATTAAAGTTTATCTATGTTTCCATATGTTCTAATCAATTAAAAAGAAAAATCTATATCAATTACTACTCATATTTTTTATTTTTCTAAAATCTAAATTATAATTATTATATTTTGCAATTATAATTATAAATTATTATTATCATTATCATTATCATAAATAAAAAATCAGAATGTTTAATGCTTATTTAATTCCAATTAATTATAATAAATATGATAAAGCAATCCAAAAACATTTTAATTTGATCATCAAATAAATAAAGAATACTTTTCTTTAATATTGATTTGTACATAAACAAATATAATATTTAAAAATTGAACAATTATTATTATCTTCTAATGAATTCATATTCAATGAAGTAAGTGATATTTTGGGATATTATTAAGCTCATAATAAATACCATGAAACAAAAAATCAAATTGTTTAATTTTTATTTAATTTTGATTCATCATAATAAAGTTGATAATCATATAAAAAGTGTTAATTTTTCATCAAATAAATAAGGAATATATAAATAAAATGTGTAATTTTTTTTATATATACGAGGAAGTACAAAATTTATCAAAAAAATAATTTAAATTAATTTTTTTAAAGATATGATATGATTTGAACTCTTGCCTTTTTTATAATTATTTTATGATTTTATTTAATAATAATTTTTACTTTATAATAAAATAATAATAATCTTTACTTTAACATGTTTAATATCAAAAATTTAAAATTTTAACAACTTGTGCATTGCAAGTCATAATTACAAAAGAAAGGAGGGTATACCAATGAATAAATAAATACTCCACCAGTTCCTATTTATCTTTTATATTTCAAACAAAACATATATTTAAGAAACTCGTGCATAACCTTAGAACACACCACATATGAAAAGAATAGAGTAATTATGTTTTTTTTCACTATACCTTTTTTTTCTTTATAATCATTACTTATCTTCCACTATTTACGAAAATCAATCCCCTATTAAATAAGGGTAAAAATAATATTTATTAAACCTTTAAAATCATAAAAAAAAAAATTAACTTTTCCAAAAATGAACAATTAACAAGTGACGGAGGGAGTAAAGAGGGGAGGGGAAGGATGAGAGAGGGATCCCAAATGAAATCAAACAATCTATAAATTGTTTCATCCATCGTGGTCTGTCTTTGTTTATTGCTAATGGACTAACCACTGTTACTGTTCAATTCATTCTCAAAAGACAATTCAATCAACTTGTCTGTTTGTTTCTCTTCACACCAAAGAAGCACTTTTTAGTGATTGTTTGATTCTTCATTCCATTCTAGTATTCTAAAGGAACCGAACCAACTTATTACACTCCCACTCCAACTGTGTGCTGCTCTTGTTGTGTTGGATTTCCAAAGGAAAGGTATATCATCATCACTGTGTGTTATTGGAACTATTAATCTCATCACTCTTTCGTTTGTTCATTCTTTGTTGATTGACTTTACCTTTTGTATATTGACTGATTGACTGATTGATTGATTGATTGCTGTAATAATAAGCACAAGAGTTGCAATCAATACCTACCACTTACCCTTCTCTTTTCTTTTCTTTTCTTTATTCTTTATTCTTTTGCAGATTCATTCCAATTCCAATTCCAATCTGATCATAAAAGTTAAAGTTTTGATCTTTGAAATATGGGGTGCTTTTCATGTTTCGATTCAAAGGAAGATGAGAAGCTCAATCCTTCTCATACTCAGCAGCAGCAGCAGCAACAAACCAATCATCATGATCCTCTCAAGCACCCTTCTCATCTTTCCAGAATGTCCTCTGGTTTGTTTTTCTATTTCATTCATTCCTTAATTATTAATATTTTATTTTATTCATTTTGGATCTCTCTCTATATATATATCAATTGATCTGAATTTCAAACGCTAGAGATGTGTCTTGGATCATGGCTTTGTTTGGCACACCTAGATCATAAAATGCTTCATTCATTGAATTCATATTGTTTGATTTGATAAGCCAGCCGATAGGTAGCTTCTAAGCAATAAGCTTCCTCAAGCTGCTTATCGAATTTGAGCTTATAAGTAGGGCCTGCCCTGGGGATGTACAATAGGTGCGACCGCCCAGGGCCCTTAAATAAAAGGGGTCCAATTTTTTTTTTAAAAAAAAATATTAGCCCTAATCTCATTTGTTTTTAAAAAAATAGTGCAAAAGTTTTTCATAATTATACTTATTTTATAATATAGTGCCTCTCATTTTAATTTTGCTCTCACAATATGCATGAGAGTTGAGACCTTCATTCTTATTCAAATTTCGCCGTAAAAATTTTGCTTGATTATTATTTATTTTTTTTTTTTTTGAGAAAATAGGGGCCCTATATTTTTTTTTCCACCTAGGGCCTACAAATGTTAGGATCGAGCATGCTTATAAGCTCGTAACTTATTGAAATAAGCCCCTTCAGCGACAAACAAATATAAGTAGGTTATTTCTTTTGTTTTTTTGGGTTAAAGAAGCTAGTTGACTAGCTTATAAGCTACTTGGCAGTGTTACTAAGCACACTCCATTAGTTTGGGACCATAGAATAATTTCTCCAATTTTGAGGCTTCCTAGGTAGTTATCTTCACTCTTGATTGACTTAAAGCTATAGGCATGTATAATATGATATGACATGCCTGAATGAAGTGTGAGCTATAGTTTGCAAACCTATTAGGTGAAGAAGGTTAATTTAAAATATTGGGTGTTAGTATATGTGAGGTCTCACAACTTTTGTCCAAAGTACATACTCGGTAGTCTTAGAATACTTATGGATCCATAATTCTATCTCTTGGTTTATTTTGTATTGCAGGAGCAGATAAGCTACGGTCGAGAAGCAATGGGGGTTCCAAAAGGGAACAGCCTGCACCCAATGGTATTCATATTCCTGGTGTCCAGATTGCTGCTCAAACTTTTACTTTCCGTGAACTTGCAGCCGCAACTAAAAACTTTAGGCAAGACTCCTTCATTGGGGAAGGTGGTTTTGGAAGGGTGTACAAAGGGAGGCTGGAAAGCACCAGTCAGGTAAACTTTCATACTTTTTGTTGAAATGATTCAATCATTGATGACATGGTGTAATATCTTTAATATTAAAATACATGAGAAAGTATTTGGACCCTAACAGATATAAGTGCTCATCTTAGGCATTATTTCACTTGAGCAGAAAAAAAAGGAAGAGTATTATTTCAGAATACTTCACTAATTTGAATATTTTTTTTTTAATTATTGCTAATTGCCTTGAATATATGGTCACATACATAGGGTCTCACATTTTAGTATGTCCCTTGTGCAGAGATCCAATTTTTAATTTTTACACCACAAAAGTGGTGTGAGAATAACAACATTCTCTTTTTTCCTTTCTTCTTCTTTTTGTATGAAAGATGTAATTCTTGATCTCTAAAGCTAACAGATTCTTTGTGTTGTCATGTTGAGGCCTTTAGTGACTAGTGTTTATTTACCTCTGCAGACTGTTGCTGTTAAACAGTTAGACAGAAATGGTCTTCAGGGTAATCGTGAATTCCTTGTGGAGGTTCTCATGCTCAGCCTTTTACATCACCCTAATCTTGTGAATCTCATTGGATACTGTGCGGATGGAGACCAACGTCTTCTTGTATATGAATTTATGCCATTGGGGTCATTGGAAGACCACCTTCATGGTATGGTTGTATTACGCTTCTTTCCTAGTTCTATGATTACAGTTTCTTCATTTCAGGGTATATTAGGAAATCTGAATTTTGAATCCTGAACAATAAAAACAGTAGCTATTAATATATTATGTTTTTATAAAAATTGAAGCACCAATGGTATTTTTGTAGCCACTATACAAGTATGCATCATTGATGAATGATACTAAATTGGTAACATTTATATTACTACAATGTGTTTTGGGATACTGATGGACGTAAATGAATGCAATAAACCAAATAGAGAAGTAAAATTAAATTCTGATTGTGGTCATTGTTGTATTTCTTGGACACAAATGATTTTCTCTTGTAGAATCATATTTCTTTTGGTTAGTGATTGAACTGCTCTTGCATGGTAGCCCTTGGCTAAGTTTTTGTAGACCAACATTTGTTTTCTGCGGTGCACGTAGTTTGTTCTTTTCTTATATATCTGCTTATAGGTGATAAGAAAAAATAACTTTAGTGATTTTAACTCTTTAAAGTCCTTTTATCTTGAACTTAATTATAGTAACAAAACCTTTGTTTTCTTGCCCTTGTATGGGAACCGCAACACTCGGTATTTAGCTTATATATATATATATATATATATATATATATATATATATATATATATATAAAGACATGCTTTTGTTTTTTTGTTCCATGCTTTGCCTCTAATGCATATGACTTAAGCTGTCAAGAGTTCCTCAATGTAGATTGAGATTGGCACGAGATGGCATGATCATAAACTTGAGATCGCAGGTTAATGAAATCATCATCAGCTATGATTGGGATGTTTTCTTGTGTTTTTCCCTTTAAATGTGTTCTTGTTAGTCTTAGCATGGTTGCACCGATTAATTGGTAGCTTTAAAATTCAGTTGAAATTCCTTCAAACCTTTCACGAACCGGATTGTTTTATTTCTTTCATATTTTGTTGCTCTTTGAGTTGTTCCACCATTTATTATAATGCATGGAGGATTACGTGATCACTGGGTATAGTTTTCAGTTACAAGCCATGCCTTCTTATAATGGTAGTTTCCAACGTCGACCCAAAATTCCATAAATAAGAATGTCAATCAAAAATATTAAATGAAACATGAAGGACTTCTTTTACACAAAGCTGTGTGGGGTTTTCCTTCTTAAAAATAAGATAACTGGTGGATATTTGTTCCGGGTGAATGTGAATATACTTCATTAGATGTTTTAGCCTTCTTATTTGCCCATTCATATTCCAGAGATGCACTCACAATTTGAATAGAATTTGAAATGCAGGGTAACAATGGTATAACCATTGAAGTCTTGTCTTGAAATTTCAATAGAGGTATTAGTTGTAATTTGTAAACTTAGTATCTGATGAGTAATAATGAAACTTCATCACCATTGATTAGAGTATATTTAAAAATAAAGTAGTTATCACGATGTAAAGCTCATCAATTAACAAGCCTTACATGATTGCAACTCATTGAAAGGACTGCCATATATGACAAACATTGAAGTACTAATAGTTATGTCTGCAATAGTTGTTTTCTGTTCAACTGGTAGCAATTTTTTTTTTCTGATGACTGAGGAGTGTCTCTAAACTTTGAGAAGAGTGAGAATGAATACCATGTCTGGTACTGCTGCATTACTGCCTTCTTATACTGTTGCACATAATAAAATTTTCATAACAACTTGTATATTTACTTTTGTGCAGACCTTCCCCCTGATAAGGAACCACTAGATTGGAACACTCGGATGAAAATAGCTGCTGGTGCTGCAAAAGGATTAGAATACCTGCATGACAAGGCAAATCCTCCGGTGATTTATAGGGACTTCAAGTCATCTAATATATTACTTGATGAAGGATTTCACCCAAAGCTTTCTGACTTCGGTCTTGCAAAGCTCGGTCCTGTCGGTGATAAGTCCCATGTTTCAACCCGTGTCATGGGAACTTATGGTTACTGTGCTCCTGAATATGCTATGACTGGACAACTGACTGTGAAGTCTGATGTATATAGTTTTGGTGTCGTCTTCTTGGAGTTGATTACTGGCCGTAAAGCTATTGACAGCACTCAACCTCATGGAGAACAGAACCTTGTTACATGGGTTGTCCTCTATTCTTTTCTCTCTCGTCATTTTAGCTACTTTGGCATGGCATGCATACATTAAAAATGTAGCTGTAATGATTGCTTTATATGTTTTGAGCAGGCACGTCCGCTGTTTAATGACCGCAGAAAGTTTTCAAAGTTGGCTGATCCGAAGCTGCAAGGACGGTTTCCCATGCGGGGTCTTTACCAAGCTCTTGCTGTGGCATCAATGTGTATCCAAGAATCAGCTGCCACACGCCCTCTGATCGGAGATGTGGTGACAGCCCTCTCTTATCTGGCCAATCAGGCATATGACCCTAAGGGATCCGGCAGCGATGATAAAAGGAACAAAGAGGATAAAGGCGGACGAATATTGAAAATTGATGAAGCTGGAGGATCTGGACGCCGATGGGACTTGGAAGGAGGATCCGAGAAAGATGACTCCCCACGAGAAACTGCAAGGATGTTAGATAGAGAACGTGCTGTGGCTGAAGCCAAGATGTGGGGAGAAAACTTGAGAGAAAAAAGACGACAAAGTGCGGCGCCAGGAAGTTTTGATGGTTCTAATGCCTAGCATCTTTTTTTTTTTATTATTATTGGTTGCATAATTATCTCCATGGTGGATAATATGAGGAGCCCATCTAGACAAATCTAGATAACCATTTTGGCCACATACTGGGTTCTAATTTGTTTAGAATCTGTTCAGCTGCTATTTCTTGCCATGGCCACAGCATAAATGAACCTGGTTGCCAGGTCTTTTCTAACTTAACAACCTTATGGGCACTTTTCCCTTCCCTTGTTTCTTTTTCTGTACTTTATATATACCTCGTGAAAAACGAGAATAATGGAGAGTGTACATTATTTGCTGGAACTAGTCATGGTCAGAGCACCCCCTGATGTTTGTCAATTTGCAGCATGCACATCCATGGATAGAGATAATTTCATAGTTATCGGGTACTGGTTCGCCTTTCATTTGTTTAAGCTATCTTTACGTGTCTAAGGGTTGCTCACGTCAATTGTTTATTGACATTTACCCTAGTTGGCTTAGATGCTCACGTCTTATCGTTACTAGCAAAATAACTACTGTATTAGGGCTGTGATTAGATACATTGCAAACTATATATGGAAATGGTTTTTTCAAGTTCTTGGTCTAAAATCATGTAAGTTCATTAGTTTCCATTACTCATACTAAATCTGTGTCATTGAATAAGCAGTTTGTACCTGTGCCTACTTTTGCTCATACATTATGTAACTTAAAATGACCCCCTTTGCTTGCACAGTTAGTTGTTTACAAATCAACACCTATTTGCTCTCCCACTTATTAGTAAAACCTTTATAAGTATGATGTTAAGAGTTCAATCACTACCATGTGTAGGCAAAACACACTTTGGTTTTTAAGTCTAAGAAGAGACTAATCTTTGACTAGGCCATGATTGGGCCATCAGGCCAAAAAAACATCAAACTAAACTCAATAGCCAATCACTTTTTCTAAGTAGGTCAAGTTGTATTTTTAGGTGATACTAGCGGACCGCCTATAGCTTGACAGGTTTAGACTTTATTGATATGGCTTAAAAGATCGAGGATTTATTCGAGTTGTATTTTAAGAGTTTAAACATGCTTATATATCGGCCTTATTTAGATTGACCCAATCGGACCGAATTTTTCGCCGACTCTAACTAATGCACATCCAAAAAAATTTTGTAAAAAAAATTGAAAGATATGCTGAACCCAAATAAATAAAAACAAAATACACTCATAAAATTCAAAGTAACATATAGTAATATATCCTATATTATATTTAAAAAATAAAATATTCATTAATATTTTTTTTAAGCATAGAAGATATATGTAAAAAAAATTATAGAAGATATGATGATTTTTTTTTGGTAACGAGATATGATGATTTGATAAGGGAATAATTAAATAAGATTCAATAAGATATAATAAGATATGATAAGATAGTTTTAATTTTTCTATAAAATTTATAAATTGGACCTGCAATCCTGCATAACACACACTCACCCGAAACCTAGCGGCTATATGGAGGATGGATAAGAAGAAGAGAGTGGTGGTGCCTCATCTACCTGATGATTTGATAGTTTTGATCCTTCTGAGATTGCCAGTCAAGTCTTTATTACGATTCAAGTGTGTTTCTAAGTCTTTCTTTTCTCTCATCTCTGATAACCAATTTGCAATTTCGCATTTTGATCTTGCTGCTTCACCCACCCATCGCCTTTTGTGCTCAGCAGGCACTGCTTTTGCTTCTCGGTCCCTAGACTTAGATGATGATTCATCATCCCTTCCTTTAATCCCTCGTTTTTTGCCTCCCTCGTGTACCCCTCAAATCAAGGGTTCTTGCAATGGATTTATACTCTTGACTCATCGATCTCCTCATCATCTTTACATATGGAATCCATCAACTGGTGCTCACAAAAAACTACCATTGTCTCCAAATGCATCATCTGATCCAAATAAACACTTCCCAATTTACTATGGTTTTGGGTATGACGCATCAACAAATGATTACTTGGTGTTTCTAGGATCTCTTGACTTTAATGTTGAAGTTCTTTGGAAAACTGACTATGAGCTATTCTCTTTGAGAGCTAATGCATGGAAAACAATCGAAGTTGAAGGTAACTATTTGCCTTCTTGTCTTAGCCTCGGTATAAGAAGTGGTATATTATTCAATGGAGTTCTTCATTGGTTGACTTATCGTCGTGATATTAAAACAACAGTTATTCTAGCATTTGATCTAACTGAAAAGAGTTTTTCAGTGCTGCCTCTGCCGCCATCAGTGGTTGATGTCAACAACTTCTTTCGTGGACACTCTAATTTATGTGTGCTCGATGGATACCTGTGTCTGTGTGTTCCGCGGAACAATGCAACGGAAATATGGGTTATGAATGAATACGAAGTATCCTCTTCTTGGAAGAAGTGCGCTGAGTTGTGCATGACCTCCGAAGCCATTGATGCCAATGATGGCCCTCCGCACCCTTACATTTCCCCAATATACTCTACCAAATGTGGTGACATTGTTGGACTGAATAGTGGCGCAAGGGTGGTGAAATTCAATGCCAAAGGACAAATGCTAGAGCATCACTCATTTCGTGTATATAGAAGGATTATGTATACTGAGTCTCTGCTTTCGTTTTCGTTTCCATCTTAGCTTGTTGACACCCAAATAAGATTTTGATAGGATAGAATGATCCTTTTGAGATGAGACAAGCCAGTTGTGATGAGTCTGTCATTCTCTCTTTTATCACATCTGGGGCTTGTATGATATAGTCTATTTTCCAGCTACGTTCTTTTAAGTAGCCTATGCATAACACCTCCTTCGGACATTCTATCCTTGGTTAGTTCCTTTTTTTCCCTCCCACACATCCATTCAAATCTTTGTTTTACTCCCTTCCCCAGCCCCTCCCATTCCGTCCCTCCTTCTCTTCTTCCTCGGCCTGCACCCTCTGGATCGCCGATCTTCACTACTCTTTCGCTCACAACAGCTAGGTCCTCTCTCTCTCTCTCTCTCTCTCTTACTCTCAATTCTCTTTCATAATTTTATTTATTGATGATTCTCTCTCTTTCTTAATGGCAGCCATATAACCACCGGGCCCACCGCCGATGACCACGACGTTGTTTTCATCCGATCCAGATGATTATCGGAGGTGATGCAGACTCGACGGTGAGGGTTGCACGGTGTTTTCTGGGTTTAGTGAGATATCGAGATTAAGAGAGAGGCAATTTGTTCATGATTGAAAATTGAGATTGACCTTTTTTTTTTATTTAATCTTTGTTTTGGTCTTTTATTGTTTTCTGTTTTTTTTTCCTTTTTTTTTTGCTTAATCTCTCTTGGGGTTTTGGTGTTTTTCATCTGTTTTACAGATTCATGGTGGATGCATGTGGGAAGCACCAGGCCATGAGGTAAATTGATTCTATTTTCTTTTTCTTCTCTGGTCGTGTTGTTATCTATGTTCTTAAAGCCATGTGTTGTTACATCCTTTTATTTGTAATCTTTGGTTTTAGAATGTTAACCTCTTTTCTGCTCTTTGTCTTATGAAGGAAGGGAGTGTGTTTTAAGCTTTTTATTTTTTTTTTCATTTTAATTTTTCAGAATTTAAGAGTTTCTGCTCTTACTTTGTTTTACGGTGGATGATGATCTCAAAGTGAAGTACAAAGAAGAGATGATACATACAGATGAAGAAGCTCTTCAATGAAATTCAGGAGCCTAATAATTGTTATTAATTCTAGCCATACTTATTTATTCTATAAGATTTGGTTACATTCTTTTCTTAGATGGTGTTATTTGTCTGGTTTGAAATATAGACTGAATTGCAATTGGGTGGCATATGATTGGTTTGCAGGATCGTATGGGGTCATATGTTGTTACATCCTTTGATTTGGAATCTTTGATTTTAGAATGTTAACCCCTTTTCTGCTCTTTGTCTTTTTAAGGGAGTGTCTTTTGTAATTTTTGTTTTGTTAATGCTTTGCTCATTCTTCCTTTTTTCAGCCTCGCTTAATAATTTGAATATCATATATGTTTTTCTGTGGTTAATACTTAGTGCTAAAGGATAAGAGACTAACAAGGTTTTGGTTTTGAAAATGTCATTTCTTCAACTTTGGTCTTGACATGAATCTATTTTGGTTTGGATCTTTGGATATTTTACGGTTTCAATTTCGTTCAACAAAGATCTGCCTATGTGAAAGGCGAGGCTTAATTGATTTTATCATACTGTATAGTTCTTTACCTATAAAATTTGATAACTTTACACAAGATTTTATCAAATGATAATTAAAACTTCGTCTCTTTCCAATAAATAGTTAAAAAAGGTGGTAAAGGTTTTTACTCATAACCATGATCTATCCATTATCGGTGATTAATTTACTGAATTTAGTAGTTTGCCTACGAATGAGTTTCATTAACGTGGTTAAGACATTTTTAGCTCCCTTCTGTCTCTGTTTGGTTGCTCTTATTCTGTGTTTAAATATTTGTTTGAATCAGTTCCAATCTATTTGCAGAAGAATAATTTGGTTTGGTGATCTGAATTACCGTACCAACTTATCAAATGCGGAAATAAGAGCTCTTATCTCAAAAACACAGCGGTCAAAATTGGTTGAGAAAGACCAAGTACTCTAAATATCTTGCATTTAGTAAGCACTACACATGAACCTTTGTCTAGAGCACAATTTATTAGGTCCAATCTGGTGTTTTATATGATGCTTTACTAATTATAAGTACTTTCATGATAGTCTAAACATGTTGCAGTTCATATTTCATGATAGTCTAAACAGTTTTCTTTCTTTTTTTTTCAATAACATCTGCACTACACAGGCTAAGTGCCCCCGTATATTAAGAATTCACAAGGTAAGTTTTGATCTTTATACTTATTCACAGTCTTGAGATAACAATATCGTAAGTAGTCTTCATGTGTTGTTTAACTCTAAACATGTTATTCACAAGTATTCATTGTTTTCTTTTCTTCTCTGAGCGTCTTTTCTTTCTTTTTTTTAGCAGATCAACTTGGCCTTTTCTTTTCTTTCCCGGTATAGGTTATTAAGTATGTTGTAAAAAAGATGGTATGTCTACATGTGTTGGGATATGGAGCAATTTGTTACATTGTCTATTGAATCCTTTTCAATTATGTCTTAAACAAAGTTGTTAAAAATATGGCTTTACAAATATAGTCAATGGCTTGAAGAATAACGAGTTTGCTGTGACGAATAGAAGTGAGATCTCTGTGTTCCTGGAGCATGCCTTTATTCGTTTGGAAGCGTGGTTCCAATGGTTCAATACAACTCAGTCAGGTATATGCTATAATGCAGTTGAGTGCTAGAAATAAATTTGTTTCTTTCTCATGTATTTTTGGATTATCAAATCTATTTAAATCAGGGAATTTGATTAGCAGCTACTATTGCATTTTTTTTCTTTGGAGATTTAAGAGGGTTCACAAACAAGTTGATATATTGCTTTTTTTTAAGGTGTTTTACTTTAAATGATTGTACTGATAACTTCTTTGGCATGTATCAGATATAGGCTCTGCAAAATTATTTTTTTAAGGTCGTGGTGTGGAGTGAATTAGAGACATATTAAGTGTTCTGTTGGGTTTGACCAAAATATTTAGTTTTTATTTTTGTTCTGAATTTTTTCCTTTACATATAAGTTCTTTAATTTTTATTTTGGTTCTAAACCTATTCCATTTTGGTTTATCATTTTCTTATGAGTGTTGTTTTGTAGGATGTTATGATTGCCCTGTTTGCAAGATCACTAAATCTGTTCTCAAAGCACAAATATCATCTGCTTTAAGTATACTGTAGCTTTTGAACAGCAACAAGAAGCTGAACCTAATGCTCTTCGCACAATGACAGAGAGAATGATTTTAATACAAGAAGAAATGGTTTATGTTTACCACTAAATTAAAATTAACTGGTATATATTTTCCATCTGTTTCGTCCATTTTTTTCCTGTCCTATAGGTGGAAGTTGTCCTGAAGAGATGTTGGCTTGTGCGCTACACTGGGGATTTGCGGTAAAACATGGTAACGAAATTTCTGCCGCCCTCTACTACTTTCCTATCCAATGAATTTTTTTTTTCAATCTGAAATATTGGCTTATAAAATTTTGGGAAGCATACTTTGCAAATATCCTTTCTTCTAATAACATGTGGTTGCTTATAATTCTTGTGGCATGTTCCTTCCATGTTTTAGGTATATGTGCAGATATAGCACATTCAAGCAAGAACATTGGTCCCTAGCTCCTCTTCCATTTGAATTTGCCATCTCTGCTGGATAAGCATTGTTCATATGTATGCTATTTTTTAAACCCAACATTTTGATAAGCATTGCTATTAGATAATAGAATCATATGTAAGCTATTTTTTCTAATACACAATTAAAATCAAATTTCATTTGTTGGGTTCCTAATTGTTAACGGTATTAATACTAAGATATGAAGGGCTCTGGGATGGGTTATAATCAAAATTACTCTTCATTGTTTGTCGAGGGGATGTCTGAGATAGAATTACCATATTCTCTCAGTAATATTGCAAATTGATTACTAATTCATGTTACTTCACACCTTATGGGTGTCTTCTAATTATACTGGTGCATGTGCATTTGTACCGTGGACACCTGAGTTTAATCCTAACCTCCATAAGAGCAGATACAGCAGTCCCTTGCCAATTCCTTGACTGAAGCATGTATGACAAAATATCAACAATCATACCTCAGGCAGAAACCAAAAAAATAGAGTAACAAAAGCAATGTCTTCAACTCTCTTCTCTCAGTTTTTTCCCCTGTTTTCTCTTGCCTATGGTTGACAATTTTGTGCACTCTAGCCCGTGCATATGCACGGGAACAAATAAAATATTAGAAACTGAGGAAATAATATGGTGGTTCCATTTTTCTCTTTTACACAATTGTCTTCTTTTAATTTATATCATGGCGCATTCTTAGCTATATTGTTATATTTCAAATGGAAATTTTTTTGGCAATTTAGATATGACTAAAAAATATGAGTAAGACTTTGTCTTATATTGTTTACAATTTTGTGTATATATGCACGGGTAAAATACTAGACTCCATTCCCACAAGGCAGTTGTTCCTGACAATGGTGTTTATTACCTAATGGTGTATATTAACGATGACCTAAGTATATCAATTTTTGACGTCGAATTTTATTTAAAAAATTAGTTGTTCTTCAGCCGTGTGGCCGTGTGGAATCCAGTACACAAGTTAAGCTGTCAGTCTTCTTCAACTGTCTGAATAATGCAATGAAAGTATCGAATACTTAATCCAATTGACACCCGACATGTATATATTTGAAGCAGTATATATATCCATCACAAACGACATAAATACATGTTAATAATTTATTTCTTTAGTATGTGCAATATTGATATACTTCTTTTCGTCTCTTACCATGACAAGTAGCATATATGATTTTGTGTAATGTTTGAGTCTTTTCAGCCACATATAATTATGTCACAATGTTCATTATGCATACTTGCCCGTGCATATGCACGGGTGCAAACACTAGTATTAGACATGCACAAGAAAAATAAAACCTCAACCTGTAATTGTAAGGGTGAAATTTTCTACTTAAAAAGAAAAGAATATGCCATAAACTATCATCATGTCTCCAAAAAATACACTTTTTCTCGAGTTCGACAAACTTTTTCTCGAGTTCGACACAAACAATTACTGGGTTAAATTTTAAGCATTCAATCAAACTTTATACTAATACTGCTGATGTTCTTAAGTCAACGAAAGGATTTCCTTTCATTTCCATGCTTACCTGCATACCGGAGAAATTATATTTTGTTGTATCACAACTCCATCAAGTCTCATCTTAATTTCTCTTATAACTTCTATAAACATTTCTTCTACTGTTTTGCACCTTCTTACAAAAATTCTTGCATTCCTTTCGATGATAAATTTTTTCACCCACAATTTCTGGCAAAATCTTCTTTAACATCAAGCAAAGAAGCTTGGAAATACATTTATACATTCTTCATCTCATAGGATTACTTTCATTTATTTGTATATGACACAACATTTTAAACAAGACAAAAACATTTTTTGAATTATTAACCAATGGCAACATGCTTTGTAACTTTATCTACAAGGCAACAGGTTTGCATCCAAGCTCTAGGGACTTCTTCACAGCATCAACTACAAGTTGAGTCTTTCTTGTAATTTCAGGCCATTTGGTTGCAGGGCGATTTCCACCATCTCTGATACTAGAAACAAGCCTGGCAAGCTCTTGCACCATTAGAGCTTCTTGTGGGGGATTATTGGCCACATGAACTTCCTCTGGTCTCACATTCCACCCAATGTGAAGGTCAACAAACTTTGCACCGAGTGTGAAGTCAAATGATGCACTAGTCTCGTGGTATGGAATTATGAAGTCCTTAAGATGCAGAGATCCATTGGAACCGCACACGGCCAGGTCCATGGACGTGTAAGAAAGAAATGAACAGTGAATGGTTGCGATTGTTTGGCTTGGCTGGTCCCATTGCATAGATGTCGTGATCGACAAGATGATTCCTGCGGCATTTCTTGTGACATCAGGAAGAGCAGTTACAGTCGTTGGCAGTTGGTAGTAAATTTGATGTTGTTATATTCCACTGTCTCAACATTAAACCCGGTTAATGCATCAGATTAAAAATCAAATCAAGAGAGGATTAAAAAATAAACACAACACATGAAGTTCAAAACATCAAACTTAAGGAAATTCCAAAACAATGTTCAAGGAGATCAAAATACTACTTAGCAACATCAAAGACAACACAACAACTAATTTTATATAGCAAAAATACAATCATTCCAGATAAATTGAATAGAAGAGTTAAGAATCCCTTGGTTTGTGTAGCAAAGAATGCTTGAGTTCAACCTGCACACAAATAAATGTGCACATCAAAGGTTATCGAGTCAATAAAATTTTACATAAGAATGAAAAAAGGAGGGTTCTCCACAGCCTTCTTGCTCTCACCAGTGATGTAGTAAATATCCTTCTGGCCCTCCATAGCTTGTGAAAAATACAGTAAATCCTTCATTTTTCCTCAAGGGAATATTCTAGATTTAATTTTATATAAATCTTATAAGTATTTTTCTGTTTTAATTTTTCTTTATTTTAATAATAATTAAAATCAACTTATGTCACAGGAAGGTAAGAAAGTAGTGTTGGTAGAGGAGTGAAGAAGAGGGTGCCAAAAATGGTTCATTTGCATAAGCCACATAGTAGCTGCATAATTCTTTAATTGATAAGTTTGGTAAACCCTTTCTAACTAAAACCAGATATAATCCAATCTCGCTTAAAAAAAATGCTAGCATAATTGTAAGCAAGAAATTTAGTTTGACATTAACTACCAAAAAACTCGTTCATTGTAACATAATAGGAACTCAGTTTCATGTCACCAATCAAACCAGAAGAAAGTAATACATTAAGCAAGCTAATAAAAACTCAAAAAAGCATGTCTTCACGGGTCTTCCTTCCTTACTTCTCAGATGAGTTTGGTCCTCGCTTCTTTCTGAATCCCACCACTACAACAATCACACAATAAAACCAACATTCAGATAATCAAATTCACAATTTCAAGTGTTCTAACAAACCAAGTTATTTTTAAATTGAGTTGCTCCACTGTTCTAACATGAATTATTCAATTTTTCAATAAAAATTAAACAACAAAAAAAAAATCACATTGTGAATTGTGAAAATAACATGAGAGAAACAACATGAGCAATGGCACGAATTAGCACACACTATAGGCATGGAAAATAACATCTTCGCTAGAACTAATTATTTGCAGCAAGAACATACCATGGACCATTGCAACATTGTTAATAAGTTCCATAATAATCACAGTTTTCCCACATCAGACAACCAAACAATCCAATCTTTCCTCCGCTTTGGTACGGTGCAAGCAGCTCAACAACCTATATGGCAGAATTTAAGCATAATTGGTTCTCAGTCCAACATCAATGCAGAAAAAGATCAAAACCAATTAGTTTACTACAGAGGCAATCCCAGGCTTATATAGAAAATTAAAATACAGAGCCAAGTACGTCATCTTTTGAGACATTCAGAAAATAGATCAGATTACAAAACTTAGAGAAGCTTTTAATTAGTTTCAAAGGATAAGCTTTCAGGATAAGGGATATGGTTAGTGGTAGCTAGTAAGTATCCAAAAACCAATACGGTTCCTCTCTAATGCTAAAGGATCATAAAAGCTTTAAAAAAATGCAAACAAAAATTGTAAAAAAGCAACTGGCAAAAAATTATCAGATCTCAAATCCTAGAGCTTGAATTGTACATGGATGTCTAGAGGCACAGAAGATTTCTGAAGCACTTCCAATGCCTTTTTCGCTTCTTCTTGCTGAATCAAAACTCCAAAAAATCAAAAAGAAAGAAAGAACAGGGAAAAGGAACAAAATTAGTATTAGATACTATAATTCAACAATATAATGTAGACCAGAAGTGAAAGTCTTCAGTAACCACATGGAACCTATGTGGAATCAGAGCACCTGAATGTAATGGTGAACTAAAATTTCATACTGCCCTTTCAAGCTAGCAAAATATACCCAAAGAATAAGCTCTGATTCTAAATCACATGGAGTCATAAAGAAAAATGTTAGAATGGAGATACACACAAAGCAGCCTAACAATGGGAAAACTAAATCAAACAAACAGAACGCAAGGTAAAGAAATGAATTGAAAATAATTAAAAAATGGAGATTCATAAGACAGTGAGATAAACAACAGAGAACACACAAATCTGCAACAAGTACAGGTGGCCGTGTATCATGTATAAGAATTGATTCAATAATGCAATGACAAATATGAGGTTAATTTGAAGTTGAGGACTATAGTAAACTTTGTGTTAAAAACAAATTTGGTGCTAATTCAACAGTACCTACAGCCTTAATATAGACTTTGAAACCATTTCGTAAATTAATAAACCGATTTTTCTAAAGAAGTGTCCTTTAAGTGACATGTTGAGGACATGTAACCCGTGACTCTAGAATCTAAGATGCAATACAATTTAAATATGCTTTTTGGTGAAAGGAGAAAAGTTTACCAACTTATAGATGAGCATCAGGGGGTGGTCATAAAAGGTAAAAATGTTGGGTATTCTGGCATCAAATGTGCAGCAGTAAATTAAATTAAAATAGAATTTCCATGATCTGAGTATAGCTAATGTTTATTTCTTGGAGTGTAAATCAAAACTGTGTTTTTAATTGGAGTTTTGAATCCTTGTATAGACGCATGCGAAAGGACACTTAACATTAGATGCCAAAGTCTCCATTCCTCCACAGTAACACCACCTAACAGAGAAATATGTTACAGGTATCCACAAAAGCATACTTGCAAATTATTTTTCTCCCGAATTCCACATCAAAATAACATCGGGGTCACTCCATGCAATCTCTCTTCTTAAAAGTTTACCTCCTGAAAAGAGAGACAAGTTTGAGTGTGAAATGACATCTGACTGATTCTACCAAATTGTTCCCTACATGGCCCAGGTTAATTTTTTTCTCTAATTTTTTAGTACAATGTCATACTAACTAACAAATTAAATTTTTTAAAAATACATTAGAGATTGCTGAACAGGTACAATGAATAACTAAGTCATGCAATCTATGCTGAAAAAAGACAATTTAGGATTTGTACATTGAAAGCCATAATTATAATAGCAGTGAAGGAAGAACTGCAAATAAACACAGAGAGATCCTCAATGATGTTATATTTTCATCCATATAATTCAATTTAATGGATATTGATCACAAAAGAAGCATATGAATCTCAATTGGAAGAATACATATTCAGACTTGAAAGTAAATGAATTCTAACCAAGCAAACTTAAACTTGCAAAGTTCACATTATGAAATACTTTGATATTAACATCAATAATATAGTATTATTCCAAATCATCCAGTTCGGTTGTTTCTTGGCAGCATTGTTAGCAAGTCACTAATATTAATATAGTATTATTCCAAATCATTCGTCATCCTCTTTGAAGAAGTACGTGGTGGTGGGACAGGTTTTGATGATGGCAATTCTGATGACTCACCATCCTTCCACATAAAAAACAAAAGAACCCCATAAATAAAACTACTGATGAGAAAACCTTCCAAATTACGATTTTGAGTATGAAAAATACTATAAGATCTACAAATTACTCCAATAGAGACTAAAACCCAGTGGAAGAGTACTGACATGTCCTTAACATCTAAAAACAAAATATGTTCTCTATTCATCCTAAACAAAACAAATTGAAAATTAAATGAACTTATAGTCATACATATACGGATGATATACACATATATATAACACAGAAAAATTGCCTATAGGATGTGGCAAACCTCAAATAGGACCAAAAAATAAAGAAGAATCAAAGCACACCACACCATTGACAATCTCATGCCTCTATAACCACTACGATATCTGATGCTATTCTAATGAACAAAAACTTGGCACAAGACTCAAAACTTAAGCAGGCCTTTGGATCAATTGAGGATGCAGCAAACAGATAAGAAAACAGATAACCTTTAATTAAAGAAAAGCATTATTAAAATAATGTATTGCGATATCAACTATCATGAATAATGAAGGAAACATGTCCCCCATTTTATTATCAAATACTGTAAACTGAAAGTCCCAGGCAAATTTTCCGAAAAATTAGCAGTAACTATCTAACTTAGACTCGAAATATAAGACATAAGAAAGTTCAAATGCTTCGTCAAAAAACAAAAGAAAAAGAAATGAACAAAACGGCTAAAATTCAGTCTCAAAGAAATAGAGGACACTAAAAGTGCATTCTATAACTTACATAAGGTGGAGTGGAGGCTGGTGTTGGCAATTTCTGGTGAAATGTCGGCTTAGAATTCACAGATCACAGTGTTCACTCCATCACAATGTTGGTGATGCTTTGTTAGGAGTTTCAGATAAATTGGATCTATCAAATTCATAATGTCAATACAATACCAGACCAAAATGAAACATTTAATTCCAGATAATCAATCAAAATGAAATAAGTTGTATCCAATCAAAATTATATCCGGCACATTAGCAGTCAAATCAAAAGTCAAAACCACCACCAACACAAGTTGGGATCTGAAACGGAAATTCCTATTCCGTCATCCATATCAGATCTTATAACAGTGAAACATGGGATCAAGTTCAAGTCACTTTTCCTGATTCTAAACACAAACTACTCGAAAATGATATAATAAATTGAAAGGGATATGTAAAGTAAATTAAAATAAAAGAAAGTACCTGTGATGTTAAGAACAACGATGGCAGCAACAAATACCACCAATTGAACCCTCCGGTCTTATTTACAAGGAGAGTGGATAAATTGTTAAGTGACATTGGAAATGTGAAAATTTGATATATTTTTTCAAAACTACCCTTATAATTATTATTGGAACTCTAAAAAGTGTTGACTTTATAGGGGTGTTAGTGGAAAGAAGTAATTGAATGGTATTAAAAATTGAAAATGAATCTTATAAATAAGACCAAAATAAAAACCCAAAAAAATCTTATAAATAAAATCGAAGGAAATACTACGTTACATTCACACATGTTTTTTACATGCAGAAAGATATTTCAATTAGAAAGACCTTCCGATCAAAAGATTTTTTTTAATGTAAAAAAAAAGAAGAAGATGAATTTTCCAAATTCGAATTCGAAAATTTTTGTGAAAAAACTTAAAATTCAGGTCCAAATTGAATTTCCCAAAATAAATATATTTTGCTAAAAATTCTGTTAATGGAATAATAAAATTGAAGAGTAACAAATCCTTTTTTTTCATTAATTAAATAGGAAAAATTACTCAACAATTTTATGTATTTTTATGTTTATTCTTCTTTCGAGAATTTTAAAAGATACAATTTTTTTTTATTATATATGATTCTTTAATATGTGCAATAGTACTTATTAATAAAACCCTCATAAGCATGATATTAGGAGTGCAATCATTATTATGTATAGGGAAAACTCACTTTGGTTTTTACGTCTAAAAACCAAACACAATAGCTCATGGCTTTTTAAAACTAAATCGAGTTATGTTTTTAGGTGATACTAACGGATTGATTCAGAGCTTGACAGGTTCGGACTTTATTAATCTGGCTTAAAAGATCATGGATCTATTTGAGTTTTATTTTAAGAGTTTAAACATGCTTATATATTTGGCTTATATCAACGTGAGGTTGATCAAGTGGTAGCTCATTTGATCCCTTAATCAATTGGTCTCGAGTTTGAGCCTTGAGTATGGAGTAACCCCCGCTGGGAGCCCCTAGTGCGAGCTCAGTTGAGTCGAATTGGATGAGTCGAGTTCTGGATAAACCAAATCCAGATACCAATTGGTGTTAAAAAAAATGTCTGGCTTATTTGGACCGACCAATTTGACCAAATTTACTTGTCTCTTGCAACTTCTTTTAATTTAACCCATCTTTACACTTATATGAGTGAGATGGTTGACACCATAAGAGTCAAAGTTAAGCTTATGAACAATGAAGGCCCTACCCCGATTGATGCAACTTTGGCTTGCTGATGTTGTGGTGAACATTTAGTTGCTGAAATTCCATGAGATATCAGTCATGCTACCTACGACCCAACACTTTATTTATTATTACGTTAATTTCTAAAAAAATTTCTCAGATTTTTAGTATTTCTTAAAATTCTTTTCAAACTTGAGTGCCATAGATGATATAATCAATTTTGCTCTATTTACCAAGAAAAAGAAAATAGCACATATCCAAAATACATAGAGCATACTTAACTGTATTTCCCGAATCAAAGAAAGTGATTAGTTTTATGAATTTTATAAAAATATATTGTAACATTACAATTTTACCCTCTCCACTTTACTTGAAAAGTACACATTAATTAATGAATAAAAAAACATAATTAGTCAAAGCATTTAATAAAAATAAAAAACAATTAATGAGCATAAAAAATATAAAGTGTACCGTGACCAAAACTCTCTTCTATGATATACCCTATACATTGGACGAAAGGAGTATCTTTTAAGTTCACGTTGACATTGTTGACGTGGCCAACGCTTTTTCCTTCCCTCTTAAGTCTTAAAACAAACTCCCATAACTAACTAACCGTTACTCTTTCCCTCCAAAATCCACCTTTCAACCTTCTTCTTCTTCTTCAATTCCTTCCACCTCACATTTCTCTTCAGAAGCTTTCTCAACAATGGCGGCATCATCATCATCATCATCATCCCCCTCCAGACGCAGACCTTTCTCAACAATGGAAGCATCGTCACCCCCTCTCCCTCACCTAGCAGGCGCAGACTTCTTTACTCATCATCACTCTCTCCCTCTACCCCTTCCTCCCCACCACACTCCCCTTTCACCTCCGCCTTCAACTCCTCTCCACCGCCATCCCCGGAGCCTCAACCGCGGCGCGACCCAAACGCACCACCGAGGGATCCCTACCGCGACCCCTTATCTCCCCCACCACCCAAAGAAACCAGATACCAACTAGTCGCAAAGAAGAGACTCAAACGCGAAGCCAAACGAAACAACTCCATCCTCCACGGCTTCAACCTCCAACAAACCGCCACGTCACTCCTCCAATCAAACGACGTCACTCCTCCAAGAAGAAGCTCTTCAACTCCCTCTCCTTCTATTACCCCAACTCCTTCTCTCTCAAACTCGCTAAGCTTCTTTCCACTCACCCGCCGCTTCATATCCGACAAGCGGTCGTTTGGTTTCTCCGAGAGACTCTCACCGAAACTCACGGTAACGACCGGATCTGTTTCCCTGTGCTCGTTAAACTAAAGAGTCTTATTATAAAATCATTCCACGGCGAGGATAATTTGAAGTTGTTCTATCCGTTTACAAAGATTATATGTAAACTGGAATATGGATATCCGTCGTCAGATGGTTATAATAACATTCTTAATTTCATTTTTTCGAATATATCATCCGGTTCACAGAAGGGATTCATATTGTTTTCGAGTTCACCCATGGTTATATTCAGTAACTTTGAGTTTTGGAATATCGCTTATCCTTCTCTATATTGGACCCTTAGAGCGCTGATATTGGATCCACTTATAAACCCGTTTTGGCAAGAGTTACTATATGATTCATTATGCACTATGATTTATATTGATGAAAGATTTAGTAAGTACAAGGATTTGAGGGCCGGTATATATGAACTCTTGATGAAATATATAGATCAACATCCGAGTGAAAATGTTGTGCTGCATAGGGTTCATTATTTTGCTACTTTTATTTACTCGAGGATTAGGGGAATCGTATTTGGGAGGGAGTATCACATGGTTCATTCTATGATTAGAATTGCAGAGGAAGAAAATTTCGGAGAGGAACTCAGATGTGCTGCGATTCAACTTCTTAAAGATCTTGATGAAAATAATATAGCTGTAATAAACAAACTCTCTGACATGGATGCAAAAAGAATACTTAAGGTTTCTATGGACATGTTGTCCTGCATTGAAGATCATCCTCATTGGTTTGAAATTAACGAAAAAGAGAGTATCTCCGCCGGGCTCTCACCAAGTTTCAAACTTGGAAAGTTCCTGCTGAATTGGCTCTCAATAAAATCTAATGGAGGTTTAGTGGTTCCTATGGCAATTGAGTTTCTTAAAACAACATATGCAGCTTCTGAGGATTGGAGGAAACGTCATGCGAGAATGATTGCAATTGGTGATTTTTTAGATGGACAACAAAATGTAATGTTGAGTTTGGTTCATGCAGCCTACTTTACTCTTCTTATGTTGAAATTATTTAAAATTCATGTATGCTTTGTGTTTTTAACATTCTCTCTCGGTTGATGGCGCAGGACGTTGTTAAGTGCTTTGTGGAACTTGAGAAATTGGTTAGTGAGTCGCTGAATGATGGGCACCACCGTGTGCTTTGGGCTGCTATGAATGCAGTTCAGTGTTTGAGTAAAATAATACCGGAGGAAAAGTACCACTATCATATGAAGTTCTTCTCTAAACTATTTCTCGTTGTTAGGTCTAATTGTTGCCCCCAAGTACAGGTGAATGAATTGATTGATTCTGTTCTCACATTTGTCATTGTGAAGTCCATTTTCCTAATTGGTTATATCTATATTTTCTTTATATGGGGTTAGTCACCACTTGGGTGACGTTGTCAGTTCGTAGAGTTGAAGGGGTTAATTTCTTCATAGAGAAGAAGATCAACTCTTGCTTCTTGGTACTATTGTTCATAAAACAGAAGCTCAACTCTAGCTTCCTGATACTTCTGCTGCATAGTACTGTGATTAGTGGCTTCACAATCATACATGAATCATAAATGACCCACTTTTGGTGCTGCTTCCTTATCAAATTTCATGCATAGTTATCAAAACTAACAATTGATTGGTTTTTTCATGTTTCATATGTTCACCTCTTTCTCTCTTCAATCTTACCTTTGTAAATACACGTTAGCAATTATTATTCATATTCAAATTAGTTCAATTATGATTTATCCTGATGTAGTTAATATCCTAGAAGTCAATTTCAATGAACTTTTTCGCTGCATTACTTATTCAGTACACAATATAGCTCTTTTTATAAATACTTTCTGCAGATAAAAGCTGTTCAAGCTATTCATTCACTGATGAAAATTTGTTGCTTAGACAAAATGGTGTCTTTTGGAGAAGAAATTGTGATAGCAATGCTTGAACTTCTCAAGGTATATTACCTGCAGTTTTCAATATTAACTTCTCATTTACACACGTAGTCATGGCATGTGGTTTTATAATCTATATGATTATCTCCCTACTTAATTTATTCTCCCCCCTTTCATTTATGTGGTTTCTTAAGTTTTCTTAAGTTGTATATGTAATTACTATAAGCTGATGGTTACTTGAGCTTTCAGAATGACAAGAAGGAGATACAGGAAGAAGCTGTGCAAACCCTGAAATCAATTGCAGCTTTAATACCGGTATATCTTGATATCGGAAGTCTAAGCAAAGTATAGATTTGATTGCAGAAAATTATTGGCCTAGTGTGAATTGATGTGTAATTGTTGCATGCAGACCCATTTTTTCAAATACTATGATATGACTATGGAATCACTGAAAGCCATCCTGTTTCATGACTATAGCAAGCCAAAGTTATTGCTCCGTGCCAAATCTCTAGAATTCATGAGTAGTATTCTTTTGAGATATGAATTTGCTCATTTCACAGGAGATGATGTTGTTCAGGTGAGTATTTCTACTAATTCCAATTGTTTCATTCTCCCAAGGAAAACTTGTGAGTTGTTTCAACTTTCAACTTTCAATCCTTATTCAATTTTATTGGCTACTTCAATCTAACTAACAAATTCTGTGGTTATTGAACTTTTTGTTCACTTATTTTCTTTTTCTCTGTTTAATTTTTTTTGTAAAAAAACAAAAAAAATAAAAATCAGACTAATACTTTCTTCCTATATTGTTGAGGGATACAGCACAGGTCTGTTATGTGATAAGACACCACTGCTTAATCACCAAGAAAATTTTGAGTACTTGGGGATCTGGAAAGCAACAGAAAATGATGCTTCTACCTTACAAATTGATTTGAACAGCAGCATAATTGTTAGGAGTATAATTTGTGGTTTCATCTGGCAATTTTAAAGTCCGCGTAAGACAGCCCAGTTGGTGGCTGCAGGGACACTTAGGATTTCCCCCTCCCCGGTCATGGGTTCTAGTCCCAGACCTCCCATATAAACAAAAAAAAAAAAAAATCTGGCAATTTTAAAATGGGATCATAAGCATAGAACTTATCACTGTATGCCATTTAAAATATCAGTGGTGTTTCTAAAATGATGATTTCACAATAAATGGATGGTATGGTTAATGAATGGAATAGCAAAGAAGAGTTTCTTTTTCTATTTTCACTGAAGGACTAAAAGTAATGGAGACTTTTGAATATTTTTTTAAACAAAGAAAAAGTCTTTATTTAATGGGTTACTATATTGGTTCAGATTATATATAAAAGAATAACGAAAATATTATGATTTGGAAGAATGAGGGAAATATGAAGTTTTCTTTTTGAGATAATGCAGAAACGTTTGCAATTGTTCAAGCATAATCTTGCTCTACCTTGTGAATCCAAGTTAAATTTTTGTATAGATTCTCATCAAAATATGTCAAATAATTACGAAATTATGTCCCTGTTCTAATTTATCTTGTATTGCTTTGAAGTTCGTGAGCAGTCTAATATTGCTTGAAAAACAACTGAGTAGCACGGATTACTTGGTGAGAAATCACATGTTTAAGGTATATTTATGAGTGTTTGAAATTCCACAATAGAGAATTTATCATGCTTCCTCCCCCCAACCTCCTTCTTAAGAAAGTTTAAGGTTGCTTTCCTACATGAACTAAACAACCAACACTATGCAGGCACTGGATCAATTCTGCCGATTTCTGGGAGTGGATGCTATCAGATATATCCATAATTTCATGCCTATGTTGCTTAGGTCTGCTGAACTTGATATAGAACTGAAGGACAATATGCTCACTGACGATAGGTTTGCCTTTTCATTTTATTATTACGGGAAACAATTATTTTCCACAAGCATTAAGAACCCTAAATATATACCATATATCTCCCATCATAAATTTTATGTTCATAAGCAATTGATGTACTCATTTGCAGTAATTTCCTAGATGACAATTTTTTGGTGCAGTTGTTCGGCCGAAAGTGTGAGAGTTCAGGCTCTTAATATACTGTCATACTGTGCTGTTCGGTCATGGAAATTGTTTTCCCCTCATATTGGCAGGGTCAGTCAAATGCATATGATTATGACTTAATTCATCGATGCCTTTTAATTGTATTTACCTCTAAAATAAACATTTGATTGAGCATGTATTCCAATGTTTAGGCCTCTAAAATTTTTGTGAACTGCCTTGCTTGTTCTATTATTGGAGTTAGAAAGGCTTCTGTTCCAGGTGAATATAATACAAAATTATTTGAGTTGAACTTAAGTCCTTGACATTTGCGTGTAGCCCTTGTTTGATAAAATAATTCACTTTCTGTTTCTAGCTATTCTGTGCCTATTACACTGTGCAAACTCAGGTGACCAGAGAGATTTGCCTGTCATCCTTGTACAATCTCTGGTTGAAGCATTACATAAGGTATTTGGTGCTTAATTCTCTTTGTACCGCTTCATTTCAAATTTGTTTTGTTACCATCGTGGTATACAAGAACAATTTCGTTTTGTTTAGCGGTTTGATGTTCACATTACTACGTGCAGGAAACTGATGATACTGTGTCTATGAGTATGTTAAAGACGCTCCCCACATGCATCCAGCAGGTTTGTTAGATATCCCGAAGGGTTTTATGGTTTTTATTAACTGTATATCATTTTGAACATTTTTGAGCATTTTTTTTACCCTTGATCTAACTGTACCCTGCAAAATATGTAGATATCTGGTTCAGTTTTCACCAATGAACTAATCAAGAAGATTGCTGATGAGATAAACCGTATACTAAGTACGTGGTGTCATAAGTTTATTGAAAGGGATAGCACACAAGAAGCTGGGAATCCTAGGACTTCTGAAGGGGGGAGAGGAGATTTACCAGATGAAGAAATAATTCAAGTAGTGTCTTCGAATTCTCTTTTCATTCCATTCTGATGTGTGAATATATATATAATTAACATATTGTTTTCGATATTATCCTTTTTCATTTTTCGAATTTTGGCTTCTAATTATCTTTTTCTTCCCTACTGATATTTAAATATTGAACATATTGTTTTGTATATGAGTATATCTTCTTTTTCATTTTTGGAGATGTTCTGTAGCTGAATATTTCCCTTACATCTATTGATGTGTATAGTGGGAACAATAAATGATTTTTTCGTACTTATAACAGGGAGCAAAGGTCTTAATAACAGCAACAGTTGAAATATTAAAAGGTCGATTATTGCCACACATTGATGACATTTTGTCTAATGTTGCAAAGCTTTGGGTCAGTATGTTCTCCACTATATCCTTTCCCAGCTAGCTGTATTTCAAACTGAATGTAGAAATGTTTATCATGTTACACTTTGCTCATGTATTTACTGCATGAAAAAATTTCTTTTTTTTTGTGTGTGAAATTCTCATGTTTTTTTCAATTTTATTATTACATGTCAAGTGAGTGCTCAATCTTAATATTAGACCAGAGATGATTCAATCTTCACGTTCATTTGACATAAATTGTGAGCATTAGAAGTTAGTTAAAGATCATATGAGAATAGTAACCCCAAAGTGAGGTAATATTTATTTTTTTTTGGATCCATATGCGGATACAAAAAAGAGTGAAAACAAATCATTAGAGTAGCATTCATTTCACAATCTAGATGAAGCTTTTAAGTAATGCTGGTACATTGGAATGTCAACTACTTAAAAATTAAGGAATGTTCATATTCATATTGGAAGGCATTGTTATTATAAATAGCTGTATCTGTTTTTATTTAATATTAACAGTTTTCTTTTCATAAATTTCATTATTGCATCTACATGGTCTTTTGCAGGGCCCAGATGTCCCAGATAGAGTGAAACCAATTGCAGTCTCCATTTTTAACGTTGTTGGGCTACATTTCCCAGATAAATTGCAAAGGTAACTCCATTTTCTGTAATCTGTTTTGTCTTAAGTAATGGCTGAAGTTTATTGCCTATATTATAATATTAATCTTGTTTCTTAATGCTATTTGAACAGGTTTTATCCCACATATACTTATGAACTCTTCAAAGCCAGCGACAAAAGTCTTCATGCGCTACAGGTATTTGCAAAATTGCACCAATAACTCTGTTAATTTTATCCATTCATTTAGAATACTTTAAAATATTTTTTGTTCGAATTATGATTCTTTCAGGAAACTGCACGGGGGATCGGTATGTGTGCTATGTCTGAAGCATCAAATTTCCAAACCATTGTTAATGGTAGCTTCTTTAAGCCCTTAGAAGTACAAAAGTTCACTAACTAAGTTTATATACTTTCTTTGTTGATTGTGACTGACTAGTTATGGGTTTTATGCAGCGGCTATCTCCAAGTTATACTCTTTGATAGAACATGGACGTTCAATTGAAGGAGAAGAATCTGGGGATGGCAAATTGCTATCTGATATGGCAGTTTCAGCTCTTGGGAATATATGTGAATTTCAACGTGAACATATCGATGGCCCTGAGGTTAGAATCTTCCAAATACCAATACGGAACATATAGTGAACTGCTTATTGAAAACCATGTCTTGTTTAAAACCACAGAAAGCTATTTTTTTAAAACTTTTATAGGCTGCATTTTTCATTGTCTAAAACATTTGTATTTTTTTTTTTTTTGGTAAGAAGAAAAAACTTCATTCCAACTTGGCAAAATACAAAAACAAAAGCGTAATCCTACTAGCCATAAATATAGTTATTCTTAAACTGAATAACTACAGTTATGTTAGGAAAAAACTAGAGTTCCTCCTGAAGCCTAATTACAATTGCATTGTGCAGTTTATTAAAGTCCAACACTAAACTAAATCTAATGGCTAATTCCCTTTTAACTAATTTATAAACCTGAGACACTAAAAGTTCCTTTTGTTGGAAACATCTACGGTTCCTCTCCTTCCATATGTGATAGACCATAGCAGCATAGGCATAAAACATTTGTATTTATTTGTGAGCAGAGAGAGCTAAGCACATGAAAAGTTTATGTATGGAATTTTCAAACTTCAATTTTACAGAAAAAGGAGTTACCTTTTTTCAATACAATATAAATATATATCAGAAACTTAAAAAGCTAAATGAAGCCTTTGTTACCAATAATATCCCACCTAGGGAAAAATCTTAAAGTTATTCATAACAGACACAGAAGAAATGTCATTTAAGGCTCTATCTAAACTTTAGAGGATTTACTTACACTTCTAAAATCCCAGAAAATTTGACTGGTTTTACTAAGGAGTATGTGTATGTATATATATAAATATAATGTATTGGCCTAAGGTGTGCATTTATTTTTTGGTGTGTGTGTGTGTGAGGAGGATCAAACCTAGAAGCTAGATGGGAATGGAGAGTGACCACATAGCCAAAGGCTTGATGGCTAAGGTTCGGACTTCTGTTAAAACAAAATACTAACAACCTATGGTATGTGAGTGTCAACCCATGTGCAGGTTTTTGTTCTGAGATTAAAAAATAAACTATTACATATCTGAGTTTGATGTTAGCAGATTTTGATATGAGTATCAACCTTTAATGCATTATTTTATGTGTTGCTAGCATAAAACTTGTGAAATGCATCAGAGATGTACTAGCTAGATGAACCCCTATATTTTTGCTGCGAACTGCTAAATACAGCTGTATTTCTTAACTTCTTATTGGAGGTTAAAAATATGGGAGCGGATTTAAGTGGAAGAATCACAGTTAGGACCAAAGCAACAAAGAAGTGTAAGTGTTTGATGAATATACACAAAGCCAGTAAACTGTTACAAGTCATGGAATATGAAAAGGAAATTACTATATTAAACTAAGTTAAATACATGAAAATATACATTTCATTCCAGATAATAATACATTGGCTTCATCAGATAGGACACTGACATGGTCTCCAGATAATAATACATTGGCTTTTTAGCTCTCGCAAGTATTATTCTTCCACGCTTGGATTGGTACTCCAAAGCAGGATTGCAAGCAGTGCATTGCTTCTATAAAATGTTCTGTAAGTTCCATTTATGTTACAAATTAAGAATAATATGTCAAGTCCAAATTAATATTAGTATTTTTGTTCAATTGTTAAAAAGCACAACGTTACATATAATTCCTCATAAGAATCTACGGTTTGATTGATAGCTAATTCCTCTCAAGAATCTACAATTTACCTTACATTACTCCTTTGTATTTATGACTCTTTTTTTTTTGTGTGTGTGTGTATATAGTCTGTTTTTTTTGGTGTACATATTTATGACTCCGTTGTATTTAGGACTCTATTGCTTTACATCTACTATTTATAATTTATAATTTTGTTACAAAACCTAAACTTCAGCATTGTTTTTGTGTTCTATACTTCTATTTAATTATGCCTTCTATTATTATATACGTTGTTATCTGACGCTTGTTCGCTATTGATCTGCATTCTGCAATGTGTTTTGCTTTGTCACCATTTTTAGTTTTTGGTTATCCTCAACTGTAAGGCTGTGTTAAGCAGGTTATTCAGAACTGGCTAAACTTCTTGCCGATAAAGAATGATGCCGAAGAAGCCAGAAAAGTACATGCACAACTTTCTAAGCTGTTAAAAAGGTGTTAAATCAAATCTTGATTCTCTTTTGTGTTGTATTATTTTCAAATAGTTACATATGTTGAGCTTAGCAAAAGTCGAAAATTACGACAGGGAAGATGCGGATGTTTTGGGGCCTAATCAGGGAAATCTTCCAAAGATTATCTCCATCTTAAAAGCAGTAAGTGATACTTATCTTTACCTCATATATACTGATACATGGATTTATCTTAACCATCCTGGTAAATTGTTTTGTGTAGATATTACTTCTTAGTGAAGAACTTGTAACCGAGGAAACTTTTTCAGAGATAACTGAATTCCTGGATGAACATGATGGTGAATTTCTGTAACATTGCTGGTTAAAGTTACTTCAGTGTATCCAGCGCTATCCCCATGCTACACCCTCCATCTAACTACTGGGTTTCATTTTCACTGTAGCAACATTTCATAAATTAGGAGGGTATACTAATATTGAATTTCACAAGAGTCAATAAGGGAATTATTTGGATATATTCTCATATGTAATAGAACAACAATGGTTTGTGCATACAAATAGAAATATTCAGTTTTTGAAAATTGATTTCAATTTCAGATTTGTGTGATATCTGTTATTCTGTTACTTCAACATGTATCAAGGTGGTGAATTTCTGTTTCAATTTTTTGCATTGAGTAGAAGATAAGCTGAGAGCTAAAGAAATTATTTGATGCTGACTTATTTGGATATTCCAATATGTAGGAGTCTTACTGGCTTACTTGGTTTACTGCACCAAGACTTGGTTGCACGATACTGTTGTTTTTTGTTTTTGTTTTTTCATCTCCGAAGCTTAAAAATTAGTTAAGTATTTTGAATTAGTTTTTTTAGGTAAACAGACAATATCATTATCCGGCAAACTATACAAATAAGAGCATAGGGCAAATAACATAAAAAGCAAGCCACCAACTAGGTTGGGTTCCTGCAAAATATGCAATCATCCTACCTCAAAATTGAAATTACATCTTTCAACTTCAACATCAACCTTCTATCATCTCCAGAAAAACTCTATTCTTCTCCTTTAAAGTATCTATCACTACTCCATTCAGTCTCATTGTAATTTCTCTTCTGAGTCCTACAAAAATTTCTTCTGTTGATTTACTCTTCCCTGTGAACAGTCTTGCATTCCTTTCTATCCACAAATGATAAATCATTGCTGCTATGACTGCAAACAACACTTCTTGTTGGAATTTCTTATGCTGCCACACATATCTGATATTCCTTGACCAGTGTTGCAAACTGGTGCTGAATTGCCTTATCCCTAGCCATTCTTTACACAAGCTTATAACCTCTGAGGCATAGCTGCATTGGAAAAACAAACGCTCTACATCCTCTCCTTGTTGCTGACAAAATGTGCAGGCATTATCAGCAGTATTAACATTCAGATGAATTAATCTGGTTTTAGTAAGCTTATATGCCATTAGCCAGCATATGATGCTATGCTAAGGAACATTGAATCTTCCCCATACAAACTTAGCATGGATCCATTTCTGCTGCAGTCCTATCCTCCATTCATACCCAGCCTCAATAGAGTATTTGCCATCCAGACTGGATATCCATCTGTCTCCCTGAAATCCATCTTTGAATTTGTCTCTCAATTTCAATATTTTTCTGCAATGCCAACTACTATCGGGTCTAGGTATATTGTAACAGCCCGTTTATATTTATTAAGTTGCTAAAAATGAGGCCAACTTTTTTTTTTGAAAAAACATTATTGAGATGTCATTGGTATACTTTAACACGCTTCGTTGAAAACCGAGTTGTTACTAAAACACATACTTACTTACTTGAATCTTCAAAAACATTTATCATTGGAAAATAATTTGGTTTCAGACTTAACATAGTTCTTGTATTTCATCAGAAAAGCTTATACAATTCTCAAATGGTTTCATTCTTACATTTCTTCAAAATAGAGCATAATCTAAAATAAACTGAATTAGATGAATAGTTCATCACTTAGGTAATCCTTGACTCACAACACTAACAACAGATTTAGACTATAAGGTACTAATACCACCCACAATAAATACACTATTCTCCAATCTTTCTATTGAGGATGACTGGTCGAAGCTTCCCTTTCATCTTGCGTCTTTTCTTCGCACCCAAAGTTGATGCCATCCTTAGGGAGTAGCCTTCCATCCATCTCCGTGCCTTTTTCCAGGTGGTGATCTCCATACGATGCTCCATCTGCCCGTTGAAATACCAGCAGCACCGATATGCCAACGAGACAGGAGAGAGTAAGCATTCCGAACGACGCATCGTCGACGGTGTGGGTTTACAATAGGCAAGATATCAAGACAATACAGACACAATAATACATCGCAAATACAACAAAGCATTCAAGTCTATCATCATTATCATTCATTCTTTATCTTGCCAAGCTTATTTTCACTTCTCAACATGATCATTCTTTCTTTCTCAACTACTTTCTCAATCTCAACTTGTAAATCTTTCACTTTTATTCCTTTCCCTCTTCATAGGGTTTCATTCATCTTTTCACTTTCATTCTTGATTCAGTTCTCATTATCAATATTTTATAAGATTTTGCTTCTTATAATTATAAGTCTTTCTTTATCAAGTCTTATTGGATCACAACCATCGATGATTGGGGGATTATATTATCATCGAGGTACTCGTTTCGTTCTCAGTTAGCACACACGTCTACATCTCCTCGGTCATCCACCTAACCTAGTCGGAAGCAAACAGGAGTAAAGGACCTTTACCACGCAGGCTTGACAACTGTCTCAACAAATGGCTCCAAGCTAGGAGAACTGTAGAAAATCGGGTACAGTCTCAAATCAAATCATATAATCATGGCACACTGTAGAAAAATCGGGTACAGTGGCAAAATCATAGAGCCTCGCTCCAGTCCCTCTCACTGTTCTCGAATTGCCATATGGGGCGATAGTACTATTCTAGTCTCAAGTGCAGAACTTACCACGGCATCGGATCGGCCCATCCTTACCCCTTATGGAATTCGTTCTGCCTAGAATAGCACTCAAGGCTTCTTGACGTATCACCGTCCTTACCTTCCCCTATTGAAATCACAACCCGAATATCCCTGATATTCCGGGGTATCTTCCTCTCCACTACTTCGCACTCATTACTCACCGCATTCGCATTCGTCAATGTCTTTTTAAGAGTTTTAGAGTTTAATTATTACCCTAAGGTTGGCTCATCCTTGGTGCATCCCTTCAACGAGTCTCGACCACTAATTTACTCAATACTTTTCTTTTCTTAACATAGCACAGAGCTGGGATCGTATCGGCATACTTGCATCACATCTCGTAAACTTTCTCAGCATCTCATTTCATGAACCTTCTCAACATCTCATCTCATAATCTTTCTCAACATAACAACATATCTCTTTTTGGAACATCAACCCTCTGGCTTTACATAGCTCAACTCATATCACATCTCGTTTCGGTAAACAACAACAGCATCACTTTCCCATAGCTCTGGCTCATCAGCATCATTATCATCAGCTCTTACTCAATAGCATCATTCTCATCAGCATTACAATACTTTTCATTCACATCAAGACTTAACTCTTATCATGTTCTTACGGTGCTCATAATATCTCATGTCTTTCCACAATCTTAGCTCTTATCTCTTTTCTCAATGTCTTATCAAGGCGGCCTTATTCAATAAGGACTTAAGCCAAACAGGGTAACACTTCTTTCTCTTTGTATCTTTTGCTTTCAGAACTTTCATTATCATTCGTCTTTCTTTTCAATCATCTTTCACAAGCTTATTCATATCATCTCATTCTCAAGACGTAACAGACGTCCATCAGCATACTACGCATACTCAATTTATTATCATCATGTATAATTCAAAACTCTTAAAGAAATATACAGAAGCATGCCATTTCAAATCATCATCATATAAATTCATCATATAACAACATGTGGTCTTTGTCTCCTTCGTATAAGTGGCCACACAAACACAAACAATTGCCACTATACTACTGACTCAGAACCACTAAGTTCCGATCTTTGAGATGATCCGGAACGTCCTAATAAATCACCTAAATACCACGGTGTCTTAGGAAAGCTTCTCTCTCACCTCAAGTCCAATAATAAATGCACACGATCTCCGCGGATCCTTATCGCTGTCAGCTGCTCCATTCCCCCGTCTTTAAAATTCCTCGTATTAAACAAAATACGTTTATATTACTAACTTGTATAAGGAAAGTCTCCTCTTAAACTCAAAACACATATTCTTTTCTCGTTGGAAGACTTAAAGCATAATTGTTTTCTCAAAACAACTCTAATATTTTCTAGTACTTTAAGTACTTCAAAACCATTTGAAAATATCTAATAAAGCAGCTTAAATCAATTGATTTGGTTGCTGGTCCGTCTTGGACAACACCTTAATCATGTCCGGAAACACCGAAAAATTCACCGTTTTTAATCTGGCTTTTTCCTAAATCAAATACCACTTGAAAACCATACGTTGAATCATATGAACACATTTTTAAAGATAAAAAACAAATCCAAATAATTCTGGACAACAAAGAATTGCTTTTCAAACTCACTTTAATAAAAATCCGAAAACATCATAAAAGCACTTTTGTTTCAAATAGTTCTTTAGCTTCAAAAATAACACTTTAAAATTCAAGCTTTAATACTAAAAATAAAACCAGGACAACCACCACACAATCCATCAATCCCAAATAAATCAAATCGAACTATCTTAAAATCAATTAATTTCAAAACCAATTACGTACTCAAATATTTTCCAAACATCAACTTAATACACAAACAACAAACAATACTTTGATAAATCAAGTCATATAAATCATATACTCTTCAAATATCAATTAGCATTTAACCAAATAAAATCCTATCCTATTTAAACATGCTATGGCCGAATCATGCATCTTCATGAATCAAAGTCCATAAATTTTTCTTATCATTCCCTCAAATATCAAACCGACACATAATCAATTAAACTCAGCATATAAAATCAATTTGGCCAACTCTAAGTCACGTATATTAAACTTAATCATTTTAAAAACAATTTCATTTTCATATTTACCTACTCATATACAAGGAGACCGAATTGTTCCAAGAAATAAACCAAAGGTTATAAGTTTCAATCACTCTATATCAACTTATTCAATTTAAAATATTAGCATGCAAGTTCACTTTCAAGGAATCAATTTCACTTACTCATGAATACATGCATGGCCGAAAATATGCACAAGTCAAATCAAAGATTTGTTCAAAATCAAAGACATAAAATCATGAGGGTATTCATTCCTTTTTGATTTAAAAACCTTGGGCTTTACTTGGAAAAATTAACAAACTTTAATTTATTTCCTTAACTTAAATCAACATATTAAATCAAGTACCACATCAAAGTCTTATTTTTCAAGCCTTAGTAATTGCATGCATTCAAAGTCCTTAGATTAAGCAGATATTAACATGCATGTAGCTTAAACTCCAAGATCACATTAAAACAAACACATACAACCTTAGATCTTTATGTTCAAGCATAGATTTCACTAGATCTTTAACATGCATACACATAAAATGAGAATCAAGTATAGGTTCCTTTATCTTTTAACCAAAACCAAATTGAGTATGAAAATAAATACTAAATCAAACTCTTTTTATACTAAAAATCGTTTTTAAAGCTTGTTACCTTAATTTCTCTTCAAAACCGTGACATGCATCAAAGAAAAATTAAATCTTTTTATTAGAATATAACATGTAAGGTCCAAGTTTCTTACTTTATCACTAACAAAGCTTAGATCTAATATCAAATCATCATTTAATCACATGCATGTACCAAAATCAACTAATCAAGTCACAAGATCAACATGCAATAAGTCATTTCAAATTAAAAAGCACAAACTCCACATCCTCTAGCCTAGACCGAACTTGGCTCAAATAAAAAGGCCTTCTTTTGTCAAAAATCCACCATGCAAGATCAAATTACTTAGATCAAGTCATATATTAGCTTAAACAATTTTTTAAAGCAACATTTTCTTTCTTTTTACACCAAACCGAAGCATCCTCATCATAGATCAAAGTTTCATCTCAAATCTCTGGCATGCATAAGGTTAAACACTTAGATCAAATCCTTTTTATACTAAAAATCATTTTCAAAAACTTGTTTTCCTTAGTTCCTTTCAAAACCGTGGAGATCATCAAGGAAAATTCAATCTTTTCACTCCAATAAAACATGCAAGACTCAAGTCTTAAGCTTTATCATAGATCAAGTATAGATCATCACATGCATGCACTTAAATCAACCAATCCAAGCATAAACCAACATGCAATCATCAAAGTCTTAACTTTTTCACAAAACATGCAAGGATCATAAATCAAAATAAACACTTTCAACTTATTTTTCAAAGAATCATAAAAATAACTTTTCAAGATTAAACATCATCATGCATGTAATTAGATCTTATGAATCAAGTCATAAAATCAACATAAAAATACAAATCAAAGATCAAAACCATTTCAAGTAAAAGGGACCAAAACCGTGATGAATATCAAAGAAAGATCAAGTCTTTTTGCTCAAAAACAACATGCAAGACTCAATATTGTAGTGTCCTAGACACTATATGTCCTTAACCCTCTAAGTTCTCAAGATTATGGCAACCAGGAGCCCAGGGGAGGATCAAGGATTGATGTATGACTTATGGTATTTCTGCAGTTCCAGTTGGGAAAAGTAGGATCTCCCTAGTCAACGTGTGTGTGCAGAGTGTCAACTTAGGGATGAGAGTACTTACCTGAAACCCTAGCTGTGATGAGCTATTTATAGGGTTTGGAGGAGGCTGATATGGGCCCTTTGGGCCTTGTATCAGAGTTGTGCTGAACCAGGATTCTGTGAGATAATATCGGATGATTATGCTTCTAGAATCTGGATAGGATCAGCTGAAGATCTCATGTCTAGGCTGTTGCGAGAATCTAGGAGAGATTTGCGGAAGGGATAAGAAGCCTCGGTGAGCCTAAGCTTATCCACGAGCCGACGGTATGTCTCGGTCCTAGAGTCCCGAGCCTGATGGATTGGGGACCGATCGTAAGGCTCGGTTCCATCAAGTCCGAGCCTGGCCCTCTCGTATGCTCGGACCCCACGAGTCCGAGCGAAGGAATTTCATGACAGGTAAACCGAGCAAAGTGCTCTTAGAGGAACCCTTTGGTGAGACTCGGGTCCGTATATGGTCGGCAGACCCTACAAGCCCCCCCAGCTCGTAAGACTTGGAAAGTCTATGGCGAGGTAACAAGTGGATAGGGTTGACCTTTAGCATGTCTTGGTTCAGAAGTGTGACAACTGTTTCCAGCCTTAACCATGTAGCCTGTCCGAGGTGACGTTTTAGGTTCTTTAGGTGCGACACGTGTCCTGGGAAGTTGTGCCAAATCATTTCAATTTTCGAATTTTGAAAAAGTACCTCCAATAACTGCCACATCTTTCCCTGTGGGTGGTTGAATGGGTTAATGGGCCTTAGGCCCAACCGGCGCATCGTGGAAGGAGGGAAATTGAGGGGTTTTGAGGGGTATTCGAACCCTTTACACTCATTTGCAACTTCGTAAACCAGAAACCACCTTCATTCTCTTATTCCAAACACATTTCTGTGCATCTCCTTAACGCATTCACGATCAACTATCGCTACCAAATTCTTCCACAAAGTTCAAGCAACAACCAAAAACAGGTAATCTCTTCTTCTTTTCTGACTCAAACAACTATTTCTGGTTCTGTCATTTCTTCTTTTTGAGAGGTTTTTGCTTTTTGTGGGTTTTGCAGGGATTTGGGGTTTTAGTTCTAGGTTGGTAGTTAAAGGGTTTGGTATTAGGATTTCTCAATTATGAGGGGTTGGAGATATTGGAGGAAGGTTTACCATGAACTCTGTGAGAGATTAGGCAAAAAACCTTCCAGCGATTCTAGTTCTAGTTCCTCTGGGGGTTCTGGGGATTATGAGGCTGAATCCGTTCCCTTAGAAACTGGTTATGTTGGAAACCAACAAGCGGCTCAATATAGTCTAGAGGGGGGGTGAATAGAATATTGAAGCCTTATTACAGATTTTTCGTCCACCTAAGAGAATGGTTTTATGAAAATAAATTTTCTTAAAAAATTCAAGTCAGATTACTCGAGTAACTCAAGACTTCACTCGAGTAATACGCAAGCAAAAATAATTTCACTCGAGTATTCAGCAAATCACTCGAGTATTACGAAAGCTATTTTTAAATCACTCGAGTAACAGAAAACCTACTCGAGTATTGTTCATAAACTGAAAGCAGATTACTCGAGTGACAAGAACTTTACTCGAGTAAACTGGGTAAAATTCAATTAAAACTCAGTTTTCAATGGAGTTCTTCAAGAATAACAATGCTATGATGATTCAACAAATTATGAATGATTAATATGAACAACTTTAAGTAATATTAACATGCAATTTTAGATCAATTAAGTAGAATTAAGAAAACCCCAATTCTAACCTAAAAATGTAATTGTTAATGAATTAATGCAATACAAGGAATGAAAATAAAAGAGACACAAGGATTTATCCTGGTTCACTTTCACCCACTTGAAAGCTACTCCAGTCCCCTCTTGAATCAAGAGAGATTCTTCACTAGAAATCTTCAAATGTAGATTTTACAATGTTTTAAGATGCAACTAGATTCTTAGTTCTCCTATCTTAAAACCCAACTCAAAGTGTGTACCAAACACTTTGATCTAATCTACCCCTTTTGAGAATTCTAGATTTCCTTGCTAATTGATTGAAGATGCTTCCAACCAATCCTCTTTTCTTGCTTTGATTTGATCCTCAAAGTCTTCCTTGTGAGATTCTTCACTTGTGTTGAAACTTCAATGATGCAATCATAAATTGCAAATCTTCAACAACCACTAAGAACAAAAATTATGATCTCAAGAATATTTGAACAATGAGAGAAATAGAGTGAAGAATGAAAAGTTCTTTGTTGAATCTTGATAGCTCTTGAAAAGATGTAAAATAGCTCTTGAATTTCTTTTGAAAGTGTATAGAAAATTGTAAGAATAAAATGTCTATATCTTGTGAAAGAGAAAATTATGTCCTTTTAAAATTTTCAAACACTGATTGAATTACTCGAGTAAACCATATAACATCACTCGATTAAAACATGTCAGATTAAGTTACTCGAGTGATGTGTAAACCATTACTCGATTAACCTGTCATGACATAAATTACTCGAGTGACCCAATACTCATTACTCGAGTAAACTGATCAGAATCTGAATAAAAACAAGGTTTTTCTAAAAGGATTTTCACAAAACTTTTAATAGAGCTATTTAATCAAGATTTAAAGTATCTTCACTCTTAATCAAACATTATTTAAATATTCTTAAATTCACCTAAGCTACCCACACCAATGAGATGCATTGCATAAAAATAAAGATTACATTGAAATAGAATTAATAAAAATCCTAATTCTAATCTTCATGTGGTGTAGCTTGCTTGTTGCCAATGTTGTTGCTTGGAGAGAGATTGTTAGCATCAAAACATGAGAATCCTACAAACTCCCCCTTTTTGATGATGACAAACCTCCTTTTCAATTAAGCACTAAGTTTTAACATACTCCCCCTAAATGTAAAACACCTAGGAAAAATATAATAAAACTTAACCTACAAGAACAACATCAACAAAATATTCTCCCCCTTTTGGCATCATTAAAAAGATAAGAATTATGAGAAAAGTCCTTTGCCAAAGGTGGAAGGTAAGTAGTTCACAATGGTATAAAAAAAATATAACAATAAAGACAATACCAAAATAAACCACAATAGTGCTTCAACGAATAAAAACGTACAATGAAGATAGCACCATAATCCATAATATCAGAGTATCACACTAAGCAGCAAATCATAGTGTAAAGCAAAAAGACATCAACCATAGCAAATAATCAAACGAAACTAACCAAATACCATTTGCGCTCTTTGGTTCGAAGACACACCTACAAGAAAGATATCATTTGGTTGACTTAGGTACCCAAGTGGTCTTGGGTCCTTTGTTGTTAGCATGGGGAGAAGTCCCCTTAACAATCCAAATATATTCTCCGCTTGGTATACCAAATTTCTTTATATTACATTTATTCGTGGTATGCCCAAAGATCCCACAATAATGGCAAGTTGGGTTTTTAGAAATCTTATTCTTTGAAAATCCACCAACTTTGCGATAATTGCGTTTCTTAGGTTTGGTATAGCCAAGACCGGATCTATTGCTATTGTTTCTTTGAGTTGAAAGCAAATGATCTAATGAAGTATCTCCTTTCATGAGCCTTGCAAGTCGATCATTCAAATTAAAAACTTCTTTTTCCAAAGACTTGCAATTTTCACAAGATGGAGTCTCATTTGATTTCAAATCACAATTGCATGTAGAGTTTGCATAAATGAGTTCAAGAGTTTCATTTTGAAGCTTAAGTTCTTCTAAATCTTTTTGAAGTTCAATTATCTTTTCATGTTGCTTCATTATGAAATTCTTTCTTTCAACATTTATTTTAGCAAGTTTCTTCAACTCTTTATGCATCTCTACATACACATTGTACAATTCATTGAATGAAGGAGAATTAGAACTAGAGCTAGCATCGGAAAGATAATCTACCTCATTGACGTTCTCACTTGATTTAATGCTCGAAGATTCCTCTTCATCAAGCTTCGTCATCAAACATAGATTTGCAAGTTCTTCATCATCCGATGAGCTAGATGTTGATTGACTCTCCTCTTCATCCCATACTATGTAAGCCCTTTTTCCTTTAGATGAGTTGAACTTAGAGTTGTCACCTTCCGACTTCTTAGAATGAGTTGGGCATTTTGATCGATAGTGACCAAGCTTTCCACACCCATGACACTTGATGTGATCCTTGTTAGTCTTATTTCTTGGTTGAGAGTCCTTATAATCTCTTTGTCTATTCTTATTAAAGTTTCCCTTTCTCTTAAAGAACCTGCCAAGATTTTTAACTAGCAAGCCAAGGGTCTCATCATCTATATCGGAGTCCGAGTCATCCACTTGAGAGTTTTCCTCTTGTGCCTTAAGAGATTTTGAAGTTGATTTAAGAGCAATCCCCTTTTTCTTTCTATCGGCATCTTCATTCATGGATAACCGTCCAAGCTCCATTTCATGCTCTTGAAGCTTTCCGAACAGAGTTGCTAAGTCAATTTGATCCACGTCTCTAGCTTCCATAATGGCCGTCACCTTAGGTTGCCATTCCCTGCTAAGACATCTCAAAATCTTATTAACAACTTCACCATTAGTAATAACTTTTCCAAGTGCAGAAAGATGATTTATGATATGAGTGAACCGCTTTTGCATGTCACCTATGTTTTCATTAGGTAGCATACGAAAGAGTTCATATTCATGCATGAGTGTATTTAGCCTAGCCCTTCTAACCTCCGAAGTTCCCTCATGTGTGACTTGTAATGTGTCCCACATTTGTTTAGCATCAACACATTGAGATACTCGAAAGAACTCATCATAAGAAAGAGCGGACGTGATGATATTTTTAGCTTTTAAATCAAATGCAACTTTCTTCTTATCATCATTGTCCCAACTCGATTGTGGTTTGATCGAAACAACATCATTTACTTTCGTTTGAGGAACAAAAGATCCATTCTCTATGGCGTTCCAAATTTCCATATCTATGGCTTGAATAAAAATTTTCATGCGGACCTTCCAATAAGCGTAACCCTCACCATTGAATAGAGGAGGACGATTAATGGAAGTTCCTTCACCACCAAAAGGATTTGAAATTGAGCCCATTGTTTCCAAGTAAAAGGATCTTTTCGAAAAAGCTTTTTAAGGCTCGGATTTTTCGTCCGAGCTCTGATACCACTTGTTGGAAACCAACAAGCAGCTCAATATAGTCTAGAGGGGGGGGGGGTGAATAGAATATTGAAGCCTTATTACAGATTTTTCGTCCACCTAAGAGAATGGTTTTATGAAAATAAATTTTCTTAAAAAATTCAAGTCAGATTACTCGAGTAACTCAAGACTTCACTCGAGTAATACGCAAGCAAAAATAATTTCACTCGAGTATTCAGCAAATCACTCGAGTATTACGAAAGCTATTTTTAAATCACTCGAGTAACAGAAAACCTACTCGAGTATTGTTCATAAACTGAAAGCAGATTACTCGAGTGACAAGAACTTTACTCGAGTAAACTGGGTAAAATTCAATTAAAACTCAGTTTTCAATGGAGTTCTTCAAGAATAACAATGCTATGATGATTCAACAAATTATGAATGATTAATATGAACAACTTTAAGTAATATTAACATGCAATTTTAGATCAATTAAGTAGAATTAAGAAAACCCCAATTCTAACCTAAAAATGTAATTGTTAATGAATTAATGCGATACAAGGAATGAAAATAAAAGAGACACAAGGATTTATCCTGGTTCACTTTCACCCACTTGAAAGCTACTCCAGTCCCCTCTTGAATCAAGAGAGATTCTTCACTAGAAATCTTCAAATGTAGATTTTACAATGTTTTAAGATGCAACTAGATTCTTAGTTCTCCTATCTTAAAACCCAACTCAAAGTGTGTACCAAACACTTTGATCTAATCTACCCCTTTTGAGAATTCTAGATTTCCTTGCTAATTGATTGAAGATGCTTCCAACCAATCCTCTTTTCTTGCTTTGATTTGATCCTCAAAGTCTTCCTTGTGAGATTCTTCACTTGTGTTGAAACTTCAATGATGCAATCATAAATTGCAAATCTTCAACAACCACTAAGAACAAAAATTATGATCTCAAGAATATTTGAACAATGAGAGAAATAGAGTGAAGAATGAAAAGTTCTTTGTTGAATCTTGATAGCTCTTGAAAAGATGTAAAATAGCTCTTGAATTTCTTTTGAAAGTGTATAGAAAATTGTAAGAATAAAAAGTCTATATCTTGTGAAAGAGAAAATTATGTCCTTTTAAAATTTTCAAACACTGATTGAATTACTCGAGTAAACCATATAACATCACTCGATTAAAACATGTCAGATTAAGTTACTCGAGTGATGTGTAAACCATTACTCGATTAACCTGTCATGACATAAATTACTCGAGTGACCCAATACTCATTACTCGAGTAAACTGATCAGAATCTGAATAAAAACAAGGTTTTTCTAAAAGGATTTTCACAAAACTTTTAATAGAGCTATTTAATCAAGATTTAAAGTATCTTCACTCTTAATCAAACATTATTTAAATATTCTTAAAATCACCTAAGCTACCCACACCAATGAGATGCATTGCATAAAAATAAAGATTACATTGAAATAGAATTAATAAAAATCCTAATTCTAATCTTCATATGGTGTAGCTTGCTTGTTGCCAATGTTGTTGCTTGGAGAGAGATTGTTAGCATCAAAACATGAGAATCCTACAGGTTATGATACTGCTAATAAAACTGTAAATCCTCCTACCCCCCCCCTTGTGTTGAAAGGATGAGCGAGCCATTCGAGGTAGAACCTTTGACCACGAAGTATCCCACCGATCCCGCAGAGGATAGTAGGTGGCTATTAGCTTATAGGTTTGCCGAGCGTCGGGATCAGGTTAGGACTAGCCCAGAGTGCTTTACAAGAGGGAAAGAGTTTTGGGGAAAGCCTATGAGGGTGAGGGGAAAAGGTCCAAGGCTCAGCCTTTGGTTTAGAGTTAAAATACATGTTATGAAAAATGCTAACGCCGAGCCTTTTACTTTTTCCCCAGATATGGTGGAGCGCAGGTGTGTGACCCATCCCGAAGAATTCCTTTCACCATCCAACCATGCGGAGTATGACGAAACTTTTGATCGAGAAGTACTCGGGACGAGGCCCTCCTTGCTTACGACGGATAGTTTGAACCATCTTCGACCTATTCTGACCCCTCCGAACGCAAACGGGAATGTCTTGGAATTCGCTTTGACGCATGTGAGCATCGACGACCGCATATGCTTCAAAGTGCCAGAAAACCAATAGTTTTTCTACTTCTACGAGGAGATAGCCACGAAGGTCGGAATTCGTGTGCCATTCTCCACCTTCGAGATAGAGGTCCTTAACCATCTAGGCATAGTCCCGAGTCAGCTGCATTCGAGCGGGTGGGCTTTTGCCAGAGCATTCCAGCAATTTTGCGATGCTGAAGGTCTGGACGTGACGCTACAAGCCTTTTTTTGGATATATGCTCCCCAAGTAAACAAATTTGGTAACTCCAAAGGGCTCTGGGTGTCGCTGAAGGCTCGGAAAGACCATGCCCTCTTTGCTAAGGTTATCGACTCTTGGAAATCCTTCAAACCTAGCTTCTTCAAGTACGAATATACGGGAGCCGAGGTATGTTGGTTCATGAAGCAAGTTGAAGATGGAGAAGTTAAGGTCGTACCTCAGTTCCCGCTAAGTTGGTCGGGTGATATTTATAAGAGAGGAGCCTCCTTATACCAATTTGATTACAAAGTGGATTTAAGTAGGGCCGAGAGACGTTTATGTGATTGGGTTTGGGAATATCTCCAAGAAAAAGGCCAGATTGATACAAAACAAATACTTTTGAAGAGAACAAAAGCTGAAGTCAAGGCCGAGCTGGGTATCCTCCTTTTTTTTAACTCGGTATAATACTGACATATTCTTTTTGTTGCAGAGAAAATAGGGAAAAAAGTATCTAAGGCCAAGAAGAGTGTCGCTGCCTCATCTAGGATGGCTCAACTAGCAGCGATGAAGGCAGGTTCTGGTTCATCGAGTAAGAGCCAGTCCTCCGAGCCAACACCAACTGACAGTCCAACCGTTACTCCCAGTGCTACTCCTGCCGAGGTAGTCTTGGCAGCCAAGGGCATTGAGCAAGTAGTTAACGCGGAGGCTCAGCCGAGTGCCGAAGGTACTCCTGAGCGTCCGCGTAAGAGGCCTTGGACGGACAAAGGAAAAGGGGTAGCTGGGGAGTGGCTTAACCTCAGTAAATCCCACAAAGGGATCCAAGGCGCTGAGGGTATGGAAGACATTGTTGCAAAAACGGTGTGGGCGAAGAAGACTCCTGATGGTTTTAATGCAATAGTCTTTCCACCTGAGGATGCACAAGTGATGGATGCCTGGCATGCATCGGTTTGGGAAAACAACTGTTCCGCCTTGGTGAAGAGTCTTCTAAGGGGTGCAAGCATTCTTTGCTACCTCGGTCAGCGTGGTGAGGATGTTTATGCTGGTGTGGCCACCGAGGGGAAGAAAAAACGACAAGAGGCTGACACTCGGGAGGATTATTTAAACCTCCAGGTATAAGCCTTTGAAAAAAGACTTCAAACATTGGCTGCGGAGAAGGAAGGGCTGCAAAAAGGGAAAGCAAGAGGCTGAAGATGCCAAGGCTAAAGCCGAGGTTGACAAGGAGAAGGTTGAGAAAACTCTTCAAGAGGCCAATGAGAGGATGAGGAAGGCCGAGGAAATCTTGAAGAAGGCTGAAGAGGATGCCGTAGCTCTGCGGGAGGCTACAGAGAAAGCTCGGAAAGCCGATGAGGATGCTGTAGTGGCTCGAGAGCAACTCGAGTATGCCAAGGATTAGGCCGTCGGACTCCGAGCATCTCTAGATAAAATGAGAGCAAAAGCTCTTAAGCACAAAAAGGCAGCCAAAGAGAACCTTTATAACTGGGATCATGCAGTTGAAGACTCTTTCCTCAACATCGTCGAGCAGCTTCGCATCCTGAATCCTGGCCTCGTAACAAAAGGTGTTGACCCCAACTTTGGTGTTAAAGATGGCCGAATCGTGGGTGAGAACGGAGTTGAAATAGACATGGGTGGAAACGATCTGCCTGACCACTTTGCTGAAAGCATAGTGTTGTCTGATATAGAGTAGATTTACCCTTGCTTTTTAACTTATGTATTTCCCCCAATAGATGGGTTTGGACCTTTTTCTATAACCACTTTGAATATTTATAGTATTCGTTATGACTTTTTGCTTCTCTCACATTATTCTTTTAGTTATGAATTCAAGTGTTAAGACCTCGGAACTCCGACACTCTAGCCAAGGTGGGTTCCTCTATCCACGATGTAAAACGATTTTATGCCAATTATGTTTGAATCAGGAATCTTTTAAAGTACTTGACGAGTTATAAGCTCTTGTTCGAGCTGTTTATAATCGTTCGTGTCATAAACGGTGGCTAATCGGTTATGAGGAAAAGTACGTAAATACAATGAATTCAGAAACATAATTTTTATTTAACTGAAGCAGTAAATACAATGGGCTCGGAGTTCCACCGAGCGTACACCATTATACAAAATAAACAGACCTATCACTTAGCAAAAATAATAATGAAACTAAAAACAGAATTGAAATAGGGATGAAAAACTTTAGCTGAAATACGCTTTAAGCTTTGCCACATTCCAAGTGTTATTGATGAGAACACCCGAGAGAGTTTCGAGTATGTAGGCCCCTGTTCCCGTCTTGGAAGCTATTCGGTAGGGTCCTTCCCAGTTTTGAGCCAACTTCCCGTCTTTAGCGTTTTTCAGGCCAATGTCAGCTCTTCTTAGGACGAGGTCACCTACTTCGAATTCTCTGGGTACTACCGAGCGATTATACTCTTTTGCTTGCATTAGCTTGGCATGCCGTTCTCGCTCAGCGGCTAGATCTCTGACTTCATCAGATAGAATGAGGTCTTCACACAGTAAAGTGTTGTTGAGGGGGTTTGGTTGTTGTATGGTTCGAAATGAGGGGATGATCCTTTCCATCGGGATGATCGCGTCGCAGTCGTAGGTAAGCTGATAAGGAGTTTCCCCCATCGAGGTTTGTATTGTGGTGCGGTATGACCAAAGTACTTCATGCAAATTATCCAACCAATTTCCCTTTGCACCAATAAGCCTCTTCTTAATTCCCTGGATGATGGTTCGATTCACTGATTCCACTTGTCCATTGGTCTGAGGATGCTCAACCGAGGAAAAATAGTGCTCGATGTTTAAAGCATTGACCAAGTCTTGGAACGCCTTTGCTGCAAACTGAGTTCCATTGTTAGTCACTAGAACTTGTGGAACTCCAAATCGAGCTATGACCTGCCTTTCAAAAAACTTCTGAACCTTGGCAGATGAGATAATTGCTAGAGGCTCGGCTTCTACCCATTTGGTAAAGTAATCTATGGCAACTACCACCCATTTCAGCTGTCTCGGTGCGGTAGGGAACTGGCCGATCAAATCCATTCCCCATTGATAGAAAGGATAGGGAGATGAAAGTGAGTGGAGTTCCTCGGTCGGCTTCTGGTATACATCGCTATGGAATTGACACTTTCCGCATCCTTTCACATGATTAATTGCATCTTGCTGAAGGGTCGGCCAGTAATATCCTGCCCTTAGAATCTTTTTGGCCAATGACTTACCCCCAACATGATGGCTTCCGATTCCTCCGTGAACCTCTTCAAGTGTTTGTTTTGCTTCAGTGGGATCTAAACATCTGAGCATAGGACCACTGACCCCTCGGCGAAACAAAATTCCTTCAACCAGAGCAAATTGCGACGCTTTCCTGACGAGCTTCTTAGCCTCGGTTGGATCAGCAGGCAAAGTTCCTTGTTCTAAGTAACTTGTGATCGGAGCAGTCCAACTTGGATCCACCGAAACGGAGAGGACAACGCTAGGTCCGTGCACCATTTCCTGTATCAATGTCTTGTTATTTCCGGGGCCTTTTGTTGAAGCAAGTTTCGAAAGAATGTCTGCTCGGCCATTGCTTTCCCTTGGAATATGACAAAATTCAACTTTGGCGAACTCTAAAGACAAGAACTTCACCTTCTCAAGATACTTTTGGAGGATGGGTTCTTTGGCTTGATAATCTCCTTTGACTTGAGAGACCACCAGCTGAGAATCACTGAAAATCTTGACTTCTCGGGCCCCTACCTCCTTTGTCATCCTGAGACCAGCCATTACAGCTTCGTATTCTGCCTGATTGTTTGAAGTAGGAAATTCAAACTTCAAAGAATACTCAAGGGTAACACCATCGGAGTTCTCCAGGATTATTCCAGCACCTGCCCCAAGCTTGTTGCTCGATCCATCAACGAAATGCTCCAGTCCAAGTTTGAGCTTGTCAGTGGCTCAGTAAACTCAGTGAGGAAATCAGCTAGAACCTGAGACTTCATTGCCTTCCTTGGTTCGAAAGTGATGTCGAACTCGAAAAGTTCAATGGCCCAAGTTACCATTCTTCCTGCTAAATCGGGTTTCTGGAGAATCTGGCGGATAGGTTGAGCTGTTCTGACCTTAATGTGACGACTCTGGAAGTACTAACGCAGTCTTCTGGTCGTGATGACCAAACAGAAAGCCAATTTTTTCACCTTTTGGTATCTCAGTTCTGGTCCTTGAAGCGCTCGGCTAACAAAATAAACGGGGATTCCTTACCTGATTCTTCCCGAACTAGGACTGAACTGACAACAAAATCACCCACTGACAAGTATAGGAACAGAGTCTCTCCAATTACATGGCTAGATAGGATCCGGGGGGATGCCAGATATTGCTTAAGTTCAGTGAAGGCCTTTTCGCATGCATCATTCCACTCAAACGCCTTCTCTTTTTCCTTTCTCAACAATTGGTACCACGGTAGGGCCTTCCGAGCTGATTGGGATAGGAATCTGGAAAGAGCTGCTACCCGACCTGCCAATTGCTGTACACCCTTAATGTCAGATGGACTCTTCATCTCGAGGATAGCTCGGCATTTTTCAGGGTTTGCTTCGATTCCTCGTTCAGTGAGCATAAATCCGAGGAATGATCCAGCGGGAACCCCAAAGGTGCATTTTTCAGGATTCAGCCTCATATCGTACTGCCGAATTCTGTCAAGAATGCTTTTCAAGTACTTGGCATGGTCTTCTTCCTTCAAACTCTTGGCAATCATGTCATCGATGTATACTTCCATCCTGGGCCCGATAAGTGGACCGAACACTTAATTCATCATTCGCTGATAAGTTGCCCCAGCGTTCTTGAGTCCGAAGGGCATGACATTATAACAGTACGTAGCGTTTTCAGTCACGAAGGAAGTTTTCACCTGATCCGGAGGATACATCGAAATTTGATTGTAGCCAGAATAAGCGTCCATGAAGGATAGCCTCTGGTATCCTGCCGAGCTGTCCACTAATTTGTCTATACAAGGAAGTGGATATTGGTCTTTGGGGCAGACCTTGTTCAGGTCTGTATAATCCATGCACATTCTCCACTTTCCGTTAGATTTTTTGACCAGTACGGGATTAGCCAGCCAATCGGTGTATACCACTTCCCTGATGAACCTTGCTTCAAGTAGCTCGACAACCTTTTCCTCTGTGGCTTGAGCTTTTTCGGTTCCGACCCGCCTCTTCTTCTGGAAAACTGGTTTAGTGCTAGGATACACTTAATTTGTGGCAGATAAAATTCGGGTCAATGCCTGGCATGTCCGCCGAGGTCCAGGCGAATAGATCTTTGTTCTCAATGAGCAGTTCTGTCAACTCTTTCTCAACTTCCTCGGCAAGACCAACACCAATCTTGACCCAGCGGGATGGATCCGAGCCCAAGATTATCTTTTTGAAATCCCTCTGAGGGGTTGGTCTGGTTTCGTCATCCTCCCTTACATCAAGATCTGTCAGGTTAACGCTTCCCTTATTTAGTGGTTCTTGCATAATTTTTTCATCTTCGATCTTCAGTTTACCCAGGCTGATATTGTAGCACTTCCGAGCCAGCTCTTGTTCAGAACACACCGTGACCACCTTGTCGTTAGACCTTGGAAATTTCATAGCTAGGTGGACAGTTGAAACAACGGCGCCAAAAGACTGGAGTGCAGTACGACCGAGGATGGTGTTGTATGCCGACGGAGCCTGGACAACCAGAAACTTTTCTATCTCTGTTCGAGCAGATGGTTGTTCCCCCAGGGTGACTGGGAGTTGGATATGGCCTAGGGGAACAATCGAATGGCCCGTAAAGCCAATCAAATTTCCTTCGAACGGAGTTAGATTAGACCTTTTCAGCTTTCGGGCTTCAAACAAATCCAGGTACATAATATTTGCTGAGCTTCCCAGATCAACAAGAATACTTTTCACTTCATAATTACCGAGCCGAGCTGTAACTATCATGGGATCGTTGTGGTCTTGGATTATGTCAGCAAAATCCTCGTCACTGAAGCTGATGACGATATTCTTCTTTTTAGTCTTTTGAATTGGTCGGCTGGCAACAGAAAGAAATTGACCCACGTACTTCTTTCGGTCACCTCTTTTCTCTCCTCCACCTGCTAATCCTCCAGCAATGGTGTTGATCAAAAATCCCTCTCGACCCTTATCCTGTTCGGACAGTAGGGTAGAGGCTCCCTGTGACGACCCAACTTTCTACTCTAAATTAGATACTTATATTCAAAAATACTACCATTTTTTTTCATTTATTCAAAGTTAAGTCATCATCCATTTCAATCTTTGCGGAAAATACTCAATCATCATGGAGAAAACACCCATTCTATATTTCATCGTAGGAGGAAAGTACATTTCTATTACATCAAAAACTGTCAACATAAAATTTACTTAAGTACTCTAGGTCATTACATTATATTACATATCTTACAACAAAATTTATAATAACCTAGAGCAATGGGTTCGAAACTCAAAACATAACATAAATAAGAGAAACCTGATGAGTCGCACTATCCACATCCCGACATCCCCACTCAACTCAATCGTCAGTTCCCCATTGACTGCCGGTCGATTTGTCCATGAAATCATCATCAGCCACCGGATCGGCATCCTCCACCGGATCCTCATCCTCTATCGGATCCTCCTCCTCCTCCTCCTCATGTGCCGGTTCAGATGGCACATACACCGGAGTCCGAGATCGGGCTCTAGTGGAAGGGCGAGAGGGAGCAGGAACCTCCAAAATTATTCTTTCTTCAGAGGGTGATGGACTTGGTGGAAGGGTGCGTCTCGGAAAACGTCTTGGCGGCGGTGGTGGTGTTCCATGTCGAAACACAAAATTTGGCGGAATGTGCATAATGTACATCATTGGGATTCTCGTCCGACGCGGACGCATTCGGGACCACGGGTTTGGGTGACGGAAAGTGACTTCCACGTCCCCTTCATAGATAGCCCGATGATCCTCGAAGTTCCACTCCCCATTAGGGAGCGGCCTCATCTCCACGCAAATCATATTCCTGGCCATGACCTACAACAAGGGATTAGGAGTGAGTCATAGCTAAACACAATAACAAATGAGCATAACAGTGGCTAGAAATAACAAGCACAAGTTTTCAAATAGCAATAATAAATGCATATGTATATGCTCAAACTATCTTTTATAATATTTCAATTAGTGTCGTGATGCATGCCTACTCCTCATTCATGCTACACGGTTTGGCATCCGAGTATCTCAGGCTCGGGATATTCTCAATCCTATGTTTCATCAAACCGGAGCGTATCCATAACCCGTGCATCACGATTGATTGGGAACTAGCCTTCATAACATTTTCATGTTACGGGATTCAAATCATCATAGCATCTCTGGTGCTATGGCATCACAGCTCATTCAATGCTGCGGAATACGTCTACCTATGCCAGATTCCACAATCGAATTCGGAGCAACTCCATGCATGTCAATGCCATACAACTATTCATTTTCTTTCTTTCTTTTAAATCACATCCTTGAACATCATGTCTCCAATATAGAGACCCAAAGTTCATAATCCTTCTTAATTACAATTTCATCTTTTTTTTTGGCATTAACTGGTGCTTGTGCTTTCCAAAAATTCCATCAGCGGCCCAGCCACTTTGTGTTGGTTTTATACAATAGGAGTTAATCATATTATTTAATTAGTGCAACGACCCCATTTAGGACTCCCAAAATATCAACCAAGTGGGTAAAGACTTCCACTGGGACGTGGGAACAAAATCAACCAAATGGGTGTACGCACCTCCATTGGGACATCCTGTCCGAATATGTCGACCACTGAAAAAAAATTCCAGTAGGACTCATCCAGGATAAAAAAAATCAACCAATGGGAAAAAATTAAGAGAAAGAATTAGGATTTAGTAACATAGGAGATTAGACGAGTTAATCTTTAATGAAATTATAGAAAAGTAAAGGTTTTCTGAAAAATTCATTGAATTACTCGAGTAGTTCTTGACCACTTGAGTGTTCATGTAAAATTACTCGAGTCCTTAAGAAATACTCGAGTGTTCTTCCATTTTTCCAGAATACTCGAGTCTTTCTTAGATTACTCGAGTGTTTTTGCTGCAACAGCACCAGTTTCTGCACTTTACAATGCCAATTCGAATTCTGAGCCTTGTCTTTCCATTCCTATGCAAAACAGTAACTTAGACTCATAAAATAAACATGTTAGAACATGTAATCAACACTGAAACAACATCAAACATAGTAATTCACAGAATCAACACAAACTTAGAAAATAACCATTTCAAGATATTAAATTCGTTTCCACTTGGTTTTAACTTCGAAAATTGATCCAGTGAGCATTATTAGGTCCATTTAATCTTGTTTGACTTAGAAAACCTTGGGTTTATGACCTCCATGTCATATTCCCAATTCCAACTTCATCCCTTGATGAACCATGTGAGGTTCCTACATTTCTAGCTTGAAATTACTCATTCTAGTATTTAGATAACTCCTCCCTTACCTCAGAGAAGCTAAACAAAGTATAGATTGATCAAAAGAGTGATTGGATTCAAACTTGGTTTCTGGACTTGGTGCAAAACAGTTGCACTGGCTGACTTTGGCAATCAATTGCACCACGAATAAGGCATGAAACAGAATGAAACAAGTTAGCTTCAGAAACTAGGAAGTACTAACTTTAAAAGAAAACAAGTTTGAAATCGAAAGGATTCCTGGATTTACCAAACGAATTCAAGGAAAAAGGGTGTTTGGTGTTGAACTTTGCTCTGTTTTTTACAGCTTCAATACCTCAACTTTGGTTGCCTAAAACTTGATCTACAGAAGGCTTTTTGAAGTGATTTCGAGTTCTAATTCAAGAGTGGAATCAGAACTTCAGTTTGTGTTTAGGTTTCAAGGGAAATGGGTGAGGATTGAGAGAGAACGAAGGGATCAAAGTGAGCTCTGTAAAACAGAGAAATTTTGCCAATATTCGGGTTTCAAGAGATTTGAGAGCGTTTGAGCTTCAATGATCACTCATTTATAGACTAGGATTACCTTCCTTCGAAGTAAGGTGCAGCTCTGTGCTTGTCATTTCAATAAACCGCGTTTTGGTGCGAAAATTAAATGAAAACCGACTTATACTTTTAACCAGACTGCCTGATTTACTCGAGTCTTTTGCATCCTACTCGAGTATTTTTCAGAAATTCAAGAACACTCGAGTCCTTTCTGCAATACTCGAGTCTTTTGACTTATAATTCAATTTTTTCAAGTAGATAATGATTATACTCGAGTCTCTTCCAAAATACTCGAGTATAATGACCTAATTTTAGAAAATTCATTATTTTATTCAACACATTTATTTATTTAAATAATTTATTTATTTAAAATACAGGTCCTTACATCCTCCCCCACTTAAGTAGAATTTCATCCTCGAAATTCCGATTTTCATAAATAGATGCGGGTACTCATCCCTCATCTTAGATTCTAATTCCCATGTGGAGTCTGATGCTCCACCTTGACCCCAAAGAACTCGTACTAATTGAATCTCTTTCCCTCGCAGCTTCTTAATCCGTCTATCTTCTATTCTCACGGGTCCGACATCGAACGTGAGATTTTCTTTCAGCGGTATCATGTCTTGTTGCAATTGCACGATCGAAGATGGATCTTGGATAAACTTGCGAAGCTGAGAGACATGGAAAACATTGTGCAGATTGGACAAAAACGGGGGTAGGGCGATCTGATACGCGACAGGACCTACTCGTTTCAAAATCTGATAAGGGCCGATGAACTTAGGAGATAGCTTCTTTGGCTTCATTACTCTTCCAATTCCAGTCGTTAGCACGACTCGCAGGAATACATGATCTCCCTCTTGAAATTCGAGCTTGGATCTTCTCTGGTCGGCATAACTCTTCTGACGACTTTGCACGATCTTCATCTTCTCTTGTATGACCTTGATCTTCTCAATTGTTTCTTGAACTAGCTCAGGCCCAATAAGAGCATTCTCCCCCACTTGGAAGCAACATAGCGGGGTTCTACATTTCCTTCCATAGAGAGCTTCGTATGGGGCCATATCGATGCTTGCGTGATAACTATTGTTGTAGGTAAACTCCACAAGCGGCAATAACCGATCCCAGCCTTCTTGATATTCCAGAACACACGCTCGAAGCAGGTCTTCCAAAGATTGAATTGTCCTTTCCGATTGACCATCGGTTTGAGGGTGATAGGCGGAACTCATCCTTAACTGCGTTCCCAATGCCTGATGTAAACTCTGCCAGAACCGAGACACGAAACGTGGATCACGATCCAATACGATACTTGAGGGAATTCCATGCAATCTGACAATCTCCTTAATGTACAATCTTGCAAGCTTCTCCAACGGATACTGCATGTTGATGGGAATGAAATGTGCGGATTTCGTTAAGCGATCAACCACAACCCAAATTGCATCAAAGCCTTCTCTTGTTCTTGGAAAACCACTTACAAAATCCATGGCTATTCCATCCCACTTCCATTCTGGTATGCTCAACGGTTGCAGTTCTCCTCCAGGCTTCTTATGCTCGATCTTTGCCTTTTGGCAGACAAGGCAAGACGCTACATAAGACGCAACATCTTTCTTCAGTCCGGGCCACCAAAACATCCTCTTCAGATCCTGATACATTTTTATTCATCCAGGATGCATACTCAGTTTGCTTTTGTGGGCTTCTTCTAATACAGCTCTCCTTAGTTCTTGATTTGCCGGGATGCAGATTCGATCTTTGAATCTCAAAATACCATCAGATCCTAATTGGAAATCCGGCTCCACTCCTTCCATCCCTAACCTTTTCTTCTCTAGAAGCTCTTCATCCACTTGTTGTAGAGTTCGGACTTGACCCACAAACTCATTTGTGATTTGCAACATTCCTAACTTGACGCAATTCGGTTTGAACTGAATTGCCAAATTCAAGTTTCGGAATTCTTCAATTAGCTGAGCTTCCTTTACCATCATCGTACTCACGTGCAACATCTTTCTAATGAGAGCGTCGACTACAACATTAGCTTTGCCGGGGTGGTAATGCAATTCGAAGTCATAATCTTTCAAGAATTCCATCCACCTACGTTGCCTCATATTCAGCTCCTTTTGGTCGAAGAGATACTTCAAACTTTTATGGTTGCTGAATACTTGGAACGTATTACCATACAGGTAATGTCTCCAAATCTTCAAAGCAAAGACAATGGCAGCCAATTCTAAATCATGAGTAGGATAGTTTCCTTCATGCACTTTCAACTGACGAGATGCATAAGCAACAACTTTCCCTTCTTGCATAAAGACACACCCCAAACCTTGTCTAGATGCATCACAATAAACATCAAAGCTTTTCCTAGGATCGGGCAAAGTTAACATTGGAGATGATGTTAACTTGTCCTTTAACGTCTGGAAGCTAACTTCACACTTCTTGTCCCAGACAAAAGGTTGCTCCTTCCGGGTCAAACGAGTTAACGAAAGAGCCAACTTGGAAAAGCCTTCAATGAACTTCCGATAATATCAGCTAACCCAAGAAAACTTCTTATTTCAGTCACCGTCTTTGGTCTTTCCCATTGCAAAACTGATTCCACCTTGGCCGGATCCACAGCCACACCATCCTTTGAAATTATATGTCCCAAGAAATTGACTTTTTCAAGCCAAAATTCACACTTGGCCAACTTGGCATATAATTTCTTCTCCCTCAAGGCTTCCAAAATAATCCTCAAGTGATTAGCGTGTTCCTCCGGATTCTTCGAATAGATGAGAATATCATCGATAAACACCATAACGAAGGAATCCAGATAAGGCCGGAACACTCTATTCATATAATCCATGAATATTGCTGGAGCATTGGTCAACCCAAATGGCATCACCACATACTCGTAGTGTCCATATCGTGACCGAAAAGCAGTCTTCGGAATATCTTTCTCCTTAACTCTGATCTGATGATAACCTGATCTCAGATCAATCTTTGAAAACACCGATGCTCCTTTAACTTGATCTATCAAATCATCAATTCTTGGCAACGGGTACTTGTTCTTGATGGTAACCTTGTTAAGTTGCCTATAATCAATGCACATCCTCATTGATCCATCCTTCTTCTTCACGAATAAAACTGTCGCTCCCCAAGGCGACACACTTGGTCTGATGAACTGCTTCTCTAACAAATCTTCCACTTGCTTCTTCAACTCGGCTAATTCTGCTGGGGCCATACGGTAAGGGGCGATAGAGATAGGGCCAGTACCGGGAACTAGGTCAATACTGAATTCTATCTCTCGATGCGGTGGCAAACCAGGCACTTCATCGGGAAACACCTCGGGAAACTCTCGAATAACCGGGATGTCTTCGATCTTTGCTTCTTCCTTCTTTTCTTCAGCGATGGCCGAAAATAGGCACACATAACCTCTAGGTTGCTTGGCCGGCGACTTCTCACCAGGAAACACGATCGTTCGAGCCTTGCAGTCGATTACCACATGATTGGATGCCATCCAATCCATGCCCAAGATGACATCGAGATTGGACAACGACAAACAAATCAGATTTATCCGAGAAATCTGATTTCCTATGCTAACAACGCAACCGACACATGCTCTTGATGCAACCACAGGAGCATTCGTGGGGGTAGACACACTCAGATTAAACGGGGTCTCCGATACAGACAAATTTAAACGCTCGACGCATGCTTCGGAGATGAAGGAATGCGTTGCTCCAGAATCAAATAAAAAACGACAAGGCATGCCATTGAGGGAATGGTTACCTTGCACCAGATTGTCGGCCTGCTTTGCTTCTGCTCCAGACATCGTGAACACCTTTCCATTGACCCAGGGTTTGCTTCCTTGTCCTTGATTGATTTGGCGCGAGGGTTGGCGGCACGCGCGGGAGATGTGTCCGGTCCTTCCACAATTGAAGCAGACTGGTGGCTTGTCCCTCCAGCACTCTTGACCAGGATGAGAGCGTTGACACTTGCTACAAATCTCTGCCGGAGCCAGGAGACTGGCTGCTCCAGAAGGTTGTGCTCTTCCCTTTCCTTTATGCCAATAAGGGCCTCCACGATTTCCACGATTATTCTTGTGCTGATGTCGGTGGGGTCCATGGCCTCCTTGACTAACTTCCTTCTTGTAATTGTTCTTCTCGAAAATGCGACATGCACTAATAAAGGTTGGATAGTGATGAATCCTTTGCACGCTTACAGCTAGCTTGATGTTCGACCTCAGTCCATTCTCAAACCTTGTGCACTTCGAGTATTCGTCAGGATGATATTGGAAGTACGGGGAATACTTCATCAGCTCTTCAAACTTTTCAGCATGCTGGTCGACAGTCATGCTGCCTTGCTTCAAGTCTAAGAATTCCATCTCCTTTTGGATCCGAACGTCATCCGGAAAGTACCTTTCCAAAAATTTCTCCGTGAAGACTTCCCAAGAGAGCTCGCGATGATCGTACTCCAAAAACTGGCGGGTCTGCTCCCACCAAGTTGCAGCTTCCCCATTGAGCATGTAAGCCGCGAACGTGACCTTCTGAACTTCTGTGAGAGTCAGCGTCCGGAAAATCTTATTCATCTCAGCTAACCAGAACTGGGCTTGCTCAGGGCAACGACCACCCGAGAAGCCAGGGGGTTTACATCTACGGAATGAATCTAGTCCTTGAAATTCAGTCGGGGTTCCATTGCTGGGAGGACGGGTTTGCTGCAAGTTTTCCAGAACCGCAGCCATACGGGTCAGAGCCTCAACAATGTTAGCGTTATTTCGTCCAGCCATCTATCCTACAGAATCCAAAGGGGAAACTTAATTAGATTCTGCTATTCTATTTCTCAAGATGCAATCATGATTCTAGAGTATGCAATGGTTAGTGTGTAAGGCCACACTCCAAGGCCGAGAGTTGAACCATTGCTCTGATACCACTAAATGTGACGACCCAACTTTCTACTCTAAATTAGATACTTATATTCAAAAATACTACCATTTTTTTTTCATTTATTCAAAGTTAAGACATCATCCATTTCAATCTTTGCGAAAAATACTCAATCATCATGGAGAAAACACCCATTCTATATTTCATCGTAGGAGGAAAGTACATTTCCATTACATCAAAAACTGTCAACATAAAATTTACTTAAGTACTCTAGGTCATACATTATATTACATATCTTACAACAAAATTTATAATAACCTAGAGCAATGGGTTCGAAACTCAAAACATAACATAAATAAGAGAAACCTGATGAGTCGCACTATCCACATCCCGACATCCCCACTCAACTCAATCGTCAGTTCCCCACTGACTGCCGGTCGATTTGTCCATGAAATCATCATCAGCCACCGGATCCTCATCCTCTATCGGATCCTCCTCCTCCTCCTCCTCATGTGCCGGTTCAGATGGCACATTCACCGGAGTCCGAGATCGGGCTCTAGTGGAAGGGCGAGAGGGAGCAGGAACCTCCAAAATTATTCTTTCTTCAGAGGGTGATGGACTTGGTGGAAGGGTGCGTCTCGAAAAACGTCTTGGCGGCGGCGGCGGTGTTCCATGTCGAAACACAAAATTTGGCGGAATGTGCAGAATGTACATCATTGGGATTCTCGTCCGACGCGGACGCATTCGGGACCACGGGTTTGGGTGACGGAAAGTGACTTCCACGTCCCCTTCATAGATAGCCCGATGATCCTCGAAGTTCCACTCCCCATTAGGGAGTGTAACATCCCTGATTTTTAACCCCTGATTAATAAAATATTAATTATAAAGTTTATTTATAATTGATTATTTTTAGTCTCGATTTCATGTAATTTATTATGAAAGAAGATATTAGAGAATTTTAATATGAGAAAAATAAATATTTTCACATTAGTCCCTGTTTGGGGGACCTTGAAGTAATTTTAGAAAGGTTTTGGTGGGAATGAAAATAAAATCATTATTTTTGAAAAACTGGTCAAAACACTCGAGTTTTTCTGGGAATACTCGAGTATTTTGATCAGAGTTGCACTCGTGAGTGCGTTTGGTGAGTCACCATCAACGAGTTCGCCTCGTTGACACGAAATCAGTACTCTTCCACGTCCATGGAGGTCGTGTCGTTGTGCATGTATTCCATTGAGGTCTATAAAGGCCAATCAACACCGAATTCGTGAGGGATTTTGGCAAAGTTTGGGTGTGTTGGTTAAGTTAGGGTTCCTGTGTTCGAGCGATCGATTCTCCCTCTCTGGGTTGATTCGAACCACAAATCATACACCAATACAAAGCTCACATCTCGAGCTTTGTATAGACACCAAGATTGTGAGCTGAGAGTGAGTAGATTGGAAGAATCGAAGCTTGGAAGTGGAGTCCGTTTGCTGTCTCAGGTTTCCTGGAGCTTACTTTGGAGCTTGATTTTGGTAAGCTCAGGCAACCTCTCCATGTTAATCTTATCTCTTTAGTTAGTGTGAATTGTAGAGAGTGTATAGAGACTAATTTCCCCAATTTTTATGGCTGTTTCATGCATCAACCAATTCAATCTTGGTGCTCTGCTGAAACTGCTCTGTTTCAGTGTGGATTTTGGGGAATTCGACTTGGAGGCTAAGTTTGGAGTGAAGTCTCTGTTGATTCACATCTAAGAGGTAAGGGGAAGCTCTCTATTCACTAGATAGAGTTTAAATTGCATGCATTTGATTAGAGAGCCACCAAGAGGCTCTAAGGGCTTAGTTTGAATAGGGAAATTGGTTTGGAGACCAACCTGTGTTCTAAGGATGTTCTGAGCAAGTTCTATATGTTGCATGTGAGCTATGTGCAAGTTGTTTTCATGCCAAAAGTGTTTGGAACTGAATTTGGTATGTTAAGTTGTTGAAAATGTGTTTTTATGCATAATTGTTGCTCAGATTTGATTCAGTGTAATAAGTTGTTGTTTTTGTGTTGTAACATGTTCTAGTTATGATATATGAACTTTGTGGATCCCTGGATTGGATTAGAATGGGCTAGAATTGAAAATGGTATGTTAAAATGCAAATTACAGTGTTCTCTGTCTGCAAACACTCGAGTATTGGGGTTGATACTCGAGTATTCGACCCAAAATTAAAACATGAATTTCTGGAAAATGAAGAACACTCGAGTATCATTAAGAATACTCGAGTAATTTGGAAAAATTGAAGAACACTCGAGTATCATGAAGAACACTCGAGTAATTTGGTAAAATCCGAGGAACACTCGAGTACTATGTAGAACACTCGAGTATTTTGGTGAAAACTGAAACATGAATTTCTGGAAATTAAAGAACACTCGAGTAGTTTTACTCAAACTATTAGAAATACCATTTTCAATTCTGAACCATTGATCAATACTTAAATGACAATAATCCAAGCGATCTAAAACTTGAAAGAAATTGATTGATGATGTGACTATTCCGTTTGGATGACGGGACGTTGCTCGGGTGGCACGTCATAACGTTGCTCGGGTGGCACGTTATACAATTGAGATATCCCAATCAATTCTTTAAGTGAAAAGTTTGAATGCTAGATCGTTTACCATGTTATGATAACATGTGAAGGACCTTTGGGAATACCAATTTGGTTATGACTTGCCGTAGTCACATTTTGGTAATGTGACCAGCATTGGTTGCTGCGAACGTTGGATGTTCGTCTTGGTGACGAAATGTGCACATCGATATTGGTATTATGGACCACGTTCCAGGCAGAGTCGTGTGGCTAGCTCGATGACACATTTTGGTAATGTGGACAGTATGTGGTATACTGTTGATTTGATGGTTCAACGGTGTGTTGCACACAAGTGATAAGGTTTACGTCCTTAGGCGACGTGACGTTCATCAGACATGGTGACGTTTTTTATCACCTCTATTGTGTTTCACAAGTGATAAGGTTTACGTCCTTGGGCGACGTGACGTTCATCAGATGTGGTGACATTTTTTATCACACCCGTTGTTTGTTGAGAAGGGTGTGGTGCACACAAGTGATAAGGTTTACGTCCTTAGGCGACGTGACGTTCATCAGACATGGTGACGTTTTTTATCACCTCTATCGTGTATCACAAGTGATAAGGTTTACGTCCTTGGGTGACGTGACGTTCATCAGATGTGGTGACGTTTTTTATCACACCCTTTGTATGTTGAGAAGTGATAGGTTTACGTCCTTGGGCGACGTGACGTTCACCAGGTAGTGTGACGTTTTTATCACTTCCGAGCTAGTACGCAATACGTTTTGGTAACGTATTCGATATTTGGAAATGCATTGTGGTATTGGATTGGCGTCCGTGAGGACATTAGATGGAGAATCTCGGAAAGAGAAGAATGTCAGACATCATGCCACTTAACCTTATTTGAGCTAAGGTTTGATATTAAGAATGAGTATGAATCTCGTATCTGCATTAAGTGCTGCTAAGTGTTAACCATGGCTGTTAACTGATTTGGGGTTATATGTGCATAATCATGATCACTTCTACATTTATGCTCTATTGATTATGTGTATAGATTTTCTTACCCCTATGCCCTTGTAGGTGATGTCGCATTACATCGCTTGCATCGAGGTCCGCCCACTTCTTAGTGGCATATGGATCTGCGAGGATTGCCGAGTAGTGTATAAGGGTGAGATAGTGGTTATCTTTGATCACCCTAATCCACTGGTTCGGTCACATCCTCGTAGGTTTAGGATTCCCATCATATACGCTATGCATGTATCTACTTTTTATACTTACCATGGATCATCTCCCACTCGATCAGCTAGCTTGTCTAACAGTTTTCAATTCGAACCTACCCGCTCATAACCTTTTTCTCTTAGAGTCATTCGAGAGGAAACTTCCCCATCTATTTCAAGGAGTCCTATTAAGGTCACGTTTTCATCAGACCTTGTACCCAGTGGTAGGGTAATTACTCCTTCGAATAAGATCAAGGAGGATCCTGTCGAATACGAGAGCGGAAGAGAGTTTGTCGTTTAATCTATCGGGAGTCAATGGAGAGGCGACGATCCCTAGGTATGTGCATAAGGTAAATGATGAGGATCAAGGATCCGGTGTGATGGATGCTGTGGAGAAGATTAGCTGCTGATGCTGATGTTGGTTGATGGTTGCTGCTACTTCTTGGGGACTTCTACTACTACTGCCGCGACCAGTGCTATGAGACCAGCTTTGGGAGTTTTATATATTGTGGGAATCTCTTTTGAAAACTCTGGAGCCATGGTCTATTTTGATGTACATTTAAATACATAGCCTTATGGACTTGTTCTGGGATTTTGGAGATCCTTACCGCCGGACTATGTGTTACGTACCTTTTGATATAAATAAAATCCATGCTTTCTAAAGTCTACTACATTGTCCTGATATTTCCGCTTACTCTGATACTGATTTAAAAGAATTCGGCTATGACATTTTGGAAATGGTATCACTTGGCTAGACGAAAACTGGAGGGAAATACTTGAGTTCCTTTATATAAAATAGAGTACATTTATCTTCAAAGAAAATGCCATCCAAGATTTGTGAAATCATCTTTTGAGCAAAGTAAATGCCGAATTCGATTTTAAAAGTAATACGTAAACTATTCTCCAAATATCCTATGCTTTGGTTTGTGCACCCGACTTTTTGGAAAATATAAAAGAAACTTTTGAATCCAATATTTTCTAACAATTAAACAAGTCCATATATTCTCAAGTAATAGTATTCGTTTTGTATTAATTACTTGGGATATTTTGAGGGTGTCACACTTAGTGGTATCAGAGCAAAAGTCAGATCCTGTAGTAGTGGAAGTAGCTCCAAAAAGGCAGTTATCAACATCAAGCAGGTATCCACAGGGCATATTTATTGTTTTGAATATCAGTATCTTGCTCGAATGGAGCAATTGATACATTGTGGAAATTGCATGCATTGTTGAAAATTATTGTTATGACCTTAGGATAGGTTGTGTGGAGAATGTTTCTTAGTCCATCGTATGTGACCGTGAGCAATAGCGCAGGTCTATTATGACGACTAGAAATCAAAATCGCACCGATGCGATATTAGAAAGAATCACCGCTGTGATGGAATCTATGCATCAATGGCAGCAACGACAATCTCAACCTCCACCTTACCAATATAGTGTTGGTAATTCTGAAGCCAAGAGTTTGGCGGATTTTCGAAGTTGTAACCCACCTAAGTTCGAAGGAGGAATTAAGCCTGAGAAGGCTAATAAGTGGATTCATACGATGGATAAGATCTTTAGAACATTAGACTGCACTGAGGCCCAGAAGGTGGCATATGCAGTTTATATGTTAGAAGACGAGGAGGAGAACTGGTGGAATCACACAGTTCAGCTCCTGCACTATGAAGGAAGGGATATTAATTGGGATGTGTTTACGGAGAGGTTTCTCAATAAATACTTCCCGGAAGATTTAAGAAGGAAGAAGGAAATTGAGTTTCTGCAATTAAAGCAAGGAGACATGAGTGTGGGTGAGTACGCGGCTAAGTTCGAAGAACTGATGAAGTACTCTCCATACTATCAAAACAACCCCGATGAAAGGAGCAAATGCATCAAGTTTGAAGGTGGTCTGAGACCCGAACTGAAATCCGTTTTCAGTTATCAGAAGATTCAAAGTTTTCCTACGTTGGTAGATATGTGTCGAATGTATGAGGATGATAAGAAGGCGGAAGTATTAGCTGATCAAGCAAAGAGTAACCAGCTGAGTTATGGACCACAAAGAAAGAAAAGATTTGATCTTCGGAATAAGGGTCCATATTTGGATCAGAATCGAGGCAAAGGAAGAGTTGAAGTTAAGGATGGGGTTGAGTCTCGCAGTAATGCTCCTTACTGTGAGAAGTGTACGCATCATCATTATGGAAGGATCTGCTGGGCAACAAGTAATTGCTTCAATTGTGGAAAGCAGGGTCATATTGCACGTTACTGTAGAGAGTCTGTGAAAAGTAACCACACCAGATTTGCTAGCAAACCAAAGACTCAAGGAAAAGCGTTTACCCTGAATAGAGTAGAAAAGAACCAATCTCCCGATCTCGTGCAAGGTAACCATTTATTTCAAAACCAACTTTGCATGATTTTGTTCGATTTGGGAGTTACTTATTCTTTTGTTCAACATATATGTGTGAGTAGATTGAAGTCGGATTTCCCTAATTGTTTTAAAATTTGAGACCCTATGAAACTACCCAAACATGTTTCTAAAGTTGTTAGATTATAGTGTCGAGATATTTGATCGCGGCACTAAGTTAAATTCAATCTATCATCCTTTATCACATTTGGACGTGATTCTGGGGAAGGATAACATTTCCTCCTGTGTTACTCCTACTTGGTTCATGCCAAAGAATTGGAGCATACTTTCATGTGTCGAGAACGGGACTTGGAAGGAAGTAGTTCTATGAAAGAAAGGTAGATGTGTGTGCATCAAGGTAATTGAATACACACAAGGTGATACATTTGGCGCATGACTTGAGATTTGCAATGATCATAATTGTTGTGAGGGCTCGAGGCCTTTCCTCGTGTCACTACGCTTTAAGCGTTAATGACCCTGGAAAGTCGAAATAATTGTTTAATCGAGAGGAGGAGTTGAACAAGGGACAACGTCGACAGACAGAATTTTAAAGGCTCCTGATCGAAGACTCTGTCGTCGTCACGACAAAGCAAAGGAGGTAGCAATTACAACTGGACCGAAAGGCAATTCATGTGAGCTCTACGGAGTTTAAGAAAAGTGGATTTAAGGAGTCTAATAGATTCGAGCTTGATGATACGAGTAGATTGATGAGAAGTAAGAAGAGGAGGTTGCAAATCACAGTAGAATTCCTAACTCGAATTCGTGAATTGCAACAAAGAACCGAAGAATTAAGGACCAATAAGAGATTGATTCGAAAGGGAAGAAACCTAAGTTCCATAGGGGATATTTCAAGGGTAAGAATTTGGATTCCAGACGATTTGGAAGATAAAGATTAGTTATGGGATCAAGCAAAATGGACGAGTAAAGGTTATACCATTTATATGATAAATGGTGGAACTAAGACATAGTGGAACTATGTAAATTTGATATTGGAAGCATAGGATTGGCATATCACTTGGGAATCACTCAAGGTTGAAGTTTTGAAAGATCAAGGAGATTAAATTGTTGGAAATAAGGTAGGGCAATACGAATCTCGGGGAAGACATTGCCAAGTTCAAAGGATCGGAGAAGTATGTTTCGTTGCAATTTTAATAGAAGATTCAAACATGCGGAGTCGGGAAAGGAATGACGTTTGAACTTCAAAACAGTTGTCAATCATTGAGGAACAAGGGATTCCTGACACTAGCAAGCATGTATAGAATTGGTATGGATAATGAGAAAAGCACAGGAAACTTATAAGCACAAGAAGCTTATGAGTGAATCCCTTATGGGGACTAGAATTTCATAAGGAGTTAAGGAAACCTCAATCGCATGAAAGTAACTGAAAAGCCGATGGAAAGAAATTATTTGAGAAGGTAAGGTGCATCATCATGGATTGAATAGTGATGAACGGAAAGGAATATTTGGTTTCGGTCACAAGAAAATGAAGTCTTATTCGCCGGATTGCTTGAAGGAGAACTACGAGAAGGGAATGGTCAACCAGCAAATCAAGAATGGGAGAGTTTTCCATCCTGTTAGGATGCGTGATTAGATTCGGATATAGGTAGTCTGAGTTATCCCTTTGTCGACTCGAATTAACGTGGTCAAATGCTTTCGACTGCGTTAATTAAATCGTTTTGTAATTGGTATATCTGAACAAGTCTTTAACTTGAATTTCTGTGATCAAAACCCTTATCACAGTTGGATGTGATAAATGTCTTTGAGCACTACAGAAAGAGGAAGATCAGTTAAGACTAGAGAGATTAAGAACCACCGGGATAGGACAAGTATTTGTCTCCCCAACGGAAGTTTCTCTAGAACTTGGCTATCTGAATAAGTCTGATAGTGACAATAATATTCCTAATCTTTAAGTTCATCTAACTTAGAGGTAAATCGTATAGTCTTTCTTGGGAAAGATTATATCTGAAAGGGATGATTTCATTACTGATAGTGTAAATATTAGGACTGATCACCCTGATATTTACCACTATTAAGAAATGAAGTCATACGAATATTTCCCTACTCGTGTCGAGTGATCAGAGTGCGCAACGGGATGGGGTTTTTCCTCAAAAAGATCTTTGGAAAACGTTTTAATTAAGGAATATATATTTTAAGAGTATTATTCGAAGAAGTTTTTAGTCAAAAGATTTCATTTGAAGGAATTACGAGATAATTTTTGAGGAAATTCAAGCAAACCCTTTTATGAGAAACAAGGATTTGCACATGTTTTGGAATGCAAAAGCTTTATTTGAGAAAAAGCTCAATTAAAATATTTTGTGAAACGTTTTCGGTCAGAAAGTTTGAAAAAGTATAAGAAAATTCCTTTTAAGTGGGGAAGGGTTCTTCCTAACTATATTTTGAATATATAACCTTAGAACAACTTTTGTGTAACTTTGGAAATTATAGAACTTTTAAAGAAGAATTTCGGGGACGAAATTCCTTTTAAGTGGGGAAGAGTGTAACATCCCTGATTTTTAACCCCTGATTAATAAAATATTAATTATAATGTTTATTTATAATTGATTATTTTTAGTCTCGATTTCATGTAATTTATTATGAAAAGATATTAGAGAATTTTAATATGAGAAAAATAAATATTTTCACATTAGTCCCTGTTTGGGGGACCTTGAAGTAATTTTAGAAAGGTTTTGGTGGGAAAGAAAAAAAAAATCATTATTTTTAAAAAACTGGTCAAAACACTCGAGTGTTTCTGGGAATACTCGAGTATTTTGATCAGAGTTGCACTCGTGAGTGCGTTTGGTGAGTCACCATTAACGAGTTCGCCTCGTTGACACGAAATCAGTACTCTTCCACGTCCATGGAGGTCGTGTCGTTGTGCATATATTCCATTGAGGTCTATAAAGGCCAATCAACACCGAATTCGTGAGGGATTTTGGCAAAGTTTGGGTGTGTTGGTTAAGTTATGGTTCCTGTGTTCGAGCGATCGATTCTCCCTCTCTGGGTTGATTCGAACCACAAATCATACACCAATACAAAGCTCACATCTCGAGCTTTGTATAGACACCAAGATTGTGAGCTGAGAGTGAGTAGATTGGAAGAATCGAAGCTTGGAAGTGGAGTCCGTTTGCTGTCTCAGGTTTCTTGGAGCTTACTTTGGAGCTTGATTTTGGTAAGCTCAGGCAACCTCTCCATGTTAATCTTATCTCTTTAGTTAGTGTGAATTGTAGAGAGTGTATAGAGACTAATTTCCCCAATTTTTATGGCTGTTTCATGCATCAACCAATTCAATCTTGGTGCTCTGCTGAAACTGCTCTGTTTCAGTGTGGATTTTGGGGAATTCGACTTGGAGGCTAAGTTTGGAGTGAAGTCTCTGTTGATTCACATCTAAGAGGTAAGGGGAAGCTCTCTATTCACTAGATAGAGTTTAAATTGCATGCATTTGATTAGAGAGCCACCAAGAGGCTCTAAGGGCTTAGTTTGAATAGGGAAATTGGTTTGGAGACCAACCTGTGTTCTAAGGATGTTCTGAGCAAGTTCTATATGTTGCATGTGAGCTATGTGCAAGTTGTTTTCATGCCAAAAGTGTTTGGAACTGAATTTGGTATGTTAAGTTGTTGAAAATGTGTTTTTATGCATAATTGTTGCTCAGATTCGATTCAGTGTAATAAGTTGTTGTTTTTGTGTTGTAACATGTTCTAGTTATGATATATGAACTTTGTGGATCCCTGGATTGGATTAGAATGGGCTAGAATTGAAAATGGTATGTTAAAATGCAAATTACAGTGTTCTCTGTCTGCAAACACTCGAGTATTGGGGTTGATACTCGAGTATTCGACCCAAAATTAAAACATGAATTTCTGGAAAATGAAGAACACTCGAGTATCATTAAGAATACTCGAGTAATTTGGAAAAATTGAAGAACACTCGAGTATCATGAAGAACACTCGAGTAATTTGGTAAAATCCGAGGAACACTCGAGTACTATGTAGAACACTCGAGTATTTTGGTGAAAACTGAAATATGAATTTCTGGAAATTGAAGAACACTCGAGTAGTTTTACTCAAACTATTAGAAATACCATTTTCAATTCTGAACCATTGATCAATACTTAAATGACAATAATCCAAGCGATCTAAAACTTGAAAGAAATTGATTGATGATGTGACTATTCCGTTTGGATGACGGGACGTTGCTCGGGTGGCACGTCATAACGTTGCTCGGGTGGCACGTTATACAATTGAGATATCCCAATCAATTCTTTAAGTGAAAAGTTTGAATTCTAGATCGTTTACCATGTTATGATAACATGTGAAGGACCTTTGGGAATACCAATTTGGTTATGACTTGCCGTAGTCACATTTTGGTAATGTGACCAGCATTGGTTGCTGCGAACGTTGGATGTTCGTCTTGGTGACGAAATGTGCACATCGATATTGGTATTATGGACCACGTTCCAGGCAGAGTCGTGTGGCTAGCTCGATGACACATTTTGGTAATGTGGACAGTATGTGGTATACTGTTGATTTGATGGTTCAACGGTGTGTTGCACACAAGTGATAAGGTTTACGTCCTTAGGCGACGTGACGTTCATTAGACATGGTGACGTTTTTTATCACCTCTGTTGTGTTTCACAAGTGATAAGGTTTACGTCCTTGGGCGACGTGACGTTCATCAGATGTGGTGACGTTTTTTATCACACCCGTTGTTTGTTGAGAAGGGTGTGGTGCACACAAGTGATAAGGTTTACGTCCTTAGGCGACGTGACGTTCATCAGACATGGTGACGTTTTTTATCACCTCTGTCGTGTATCACAAGTGATAAGGTTTACGTCCTTGGGCGACGTGACGTTCATCAGATGTGGTGACGTTTTTTATCACACCCTTTGTATGTTGAGAAGTGATAGGTTTACGTCCTTGGGCGACGTGACGTTCACCAGGTAGTGTGACGTTTTTATCACTTCCGAGCTAGTACGCCATACGTTTTGGTAACGTATTCGATATTTGGAAATGCATTGTGGTATTGGATTGGCGTCCGTGAGGACATTAGATGGAGAATATCGGAAAGAGAAGAATGTCAGGCATCATGCCACTTAACCTTATTTGAGCTAAGGTTTGATTTTAAGAATGAGTATGAATCTCGTATCTGCATTAAGTGCTGCTAAGTGTTAACCATGGCTGTTAACTGATTTGGGGTTATATGTGCATAATCATGATCACTTCTACATTTATGCTCTATTGATTATGTGTATAGATTTGCTTACCCCTATGCCCTTGTAGGTGATGTCGCGTTACATCGCTTGCATCGAGGTCCGCCCACTTCTTAGTGGCATATGGATCTGCGAGGATTGCCGAGTAGTGTATAAGGGTGAGATAGTGGTTATCTTTGATCACCCTAATCCACTGGTTCGGTCACATCCTCGTAGGTTTAGGATTCCCATCATATACGCTATGCATGTATCTACTTTTTATACTTACCATGGATCATCTCCCACTCGATCAGCTCGCTTGTCTAATAGTTTTCAATTCGAACCTACCCGCTCATAACCTTTTTCTCTTAGAGTCATTCGAGAGGAAACTTCCCCATCTATTTCAAGGAGTCCTATTAAGGTCACGTTTTCATCAGACCTTGTACCCAGTGGTAGGGTAATTACTCCTTCGAATAAGATCAAGGAGGATCCTGTCGAATACGAGAGCGGAAGCGAGTTTGTCTTTTAATCTATCAGGAGTCAATGGAGAGGCGACGATCCCTAGGTATGTGCATAAGGTAAATGATGAGGATCAAGGATTCGGTGTGATGGATGCTGTGGAGAAGATTAGCTGCTGATGCTGATGTTGGTTGATGGTTGCTGCTACTTCTTGGGGACTTCTACTACTACTGCCGCGACCAGTGCTATGAGACCAGCTTTGGGAGTTTTATATATTGTGGGAATCTCTTTTGAAAACTCTGGAGCCATGGTCTATTTTGATGTACATTTAAATACATAGCCTTATGGACTTGTTCTGGGATTTTGGAGATCCTTACCGCCAACCTATGTGTTACGTACCTTTTGATATAAATAAAATCCATGCTTTCTAAAGTCTATTACATAGTCCTGATATTTCCGCTTACTCTGATACTGATTTACAAGAATTCGGCTATGACATTTTGGAAATGGTATCACTTGGCTAGACGAAAACTGGAGGGCAATACTTGAGTTCCTTTATATAAAATAGAGTACATTTATCTTCAAAGAAAATGCCATCCAAGATTTGTGAAATCATCTTTTGAGCAAAGTAAATGCCGAATTCGATTTTAAAAGTAATACGTAAACTATTCTCCAAATATCCTATGCTTTGGTTTGTGCACCCGACTTTTTGGAAAATATAAAAGAAACTTTTGAATCCAATATTTTCTAACAATTAAACAAGTCCATATATTCTCAAGTAATAGTATTCATTTTGTATTAATTACTTGGGATATTTTGAGGATGTCACAGGGAGCGGCCTCATCTCCACGCAAATCATATTCCTGGCCATGACCTACAACAAGGGATTAGGAGTGAGTCATAGCTAAATACAATAACAAATGAGCATAACAGTGGTTAGAAATAACAAGCACAAGTTTTCAAATAGCAATAATAAATGCATATGTATATGCTCAAACTGTCTTTTATAATATTTCAATTAGTGTTGTGATGCATGCCCACTCCTCATTCATGCTACACGGTTTGGCATCCGAGTATCTCAGGATCGGGATATTCTCAATCCCATGTTTCATCAAACCGGAGCGTATCCATAACCCGTGCATCACGATTGATTGGGAACTAGCCTTCATAACATTTTCATGTTACGGGATTCAAATCATCATAGCATCTCTGGTGCTAGGCATCACAGCTCATTCAATGCTGCGGAATACGTCTACCTATGCCAGATTCCACAATCGAATTCGGAGCAACTCCATGCATGTCAATGCCATACAACTGTTCATTTTCTTTCTTTCTTTTAAATCACATCCTTGAACATCATGTCTCCAATATAGAGACCCAAAGTTCATAATCCTTCTTAATTACAATTTCATCTTTTCTTTTGGCATTAACTGGTGCCTGTGCTTTCCAAAAATTCCATCAGCGGCCCAGCCACTTTGTGATGGTTTTATACAATAGGAGTTAATCATATTATTTAATTAGTGCAACGACCCCATTTAGGACTCCCAAAATATCAACCAAGTGGGTAAAGACTTCCACTGGGACGTGGGAACAAAATCAACCAAATGGGTGTACGCACCTCCATTCGGACATCCTGTCCGAATATGTCGACCACTGAATAAAAATTCCAGTAGGACTCATCCAGGATAAAAAAAATCAACCAATGGGAAAACATTAAGATAAATAATTAGGATTTAGTAACATAGGAGATTAGACGAGTTAATCTTTAATGAAATTATAGAAAAGTAAAGGTTTTCTGAAAAATTCATTGAATTACTCGAGTAGTTCTTGACCACTCGAGTGTTCATGTAAAATTACTCGAGTCCTTAAGAAATACTCGAGTGTTCTTCCATTTTTCCAGAATACTCGAGTCTTTCTTAGATTACTCGAGTGTTTTTGCTGCAACAGCACCAGTTTCTGCACTTTACAATGCCAATTCGAATTCTGAGCCTTGTCTTTCCATTCCTATGGAAAACAGTAACTTAGACTCATAAAATAAACATGTTAGAACATGTAATCAACACTGAAACAACATCAAACACAGTAATTCACAGAATCAACACAAACTTAGAAAGTAACCATTTCAAGATATGAAATTCGTTTCCACTTGGTTTTAACTTCGAAAATTGATCCAGTGAGCATTATTAGGTCCATTTAATCTTGTTTGACTTAGAAAAGCTTGGGTTTATGACCTCCATGTCATATTCCCAATTCCAACTTCATCCCTTGATGAATCATGTGAGGTTCCTACATTTCTAGCTTGAAATTACTCATTCTAGTATTTAGATAACTCCTCCCTTACCTCAGAGAAGCTAAACAAAGTATAGATTGATCAAAAGAGTGATTGGATTCAAACTTGGTTTCTGGACTTGGTGCAAAACAGTTGCACTGGCTGACTTTGGCAATCAATTGCACCAAGAATAAGGCATGAAACAGAATGAAACAAGTTAGCTTCAGAAACTAGGAAGTACTAACTTTAAATGAAAACAAGTTTGAAATCGAAAGGATTCCTGGATTTACCAAACGGATTCAAGGGAAAAGGGTGTTTGGTACTGAACTTTGCTCTGTTTTTTACAGCTTCAATACCTCAACTTTGGTTGCCTAAAACTTGATCTACAGAAGGCTTTTTGAAGTGATTTCGAGTTCTAATTCAAGAGTGGAATCAGAACTTCAGTTTGTGTTTAGGTTTCAAGGGAAATGGGTGAGGATTGAGAGAGAACGAAGGGATCAAAGTGAGCTCTGTAAAACAGAGAAATTTTGCCAATATTCGGGTTTCAAGAGATTTGAGAGCGTTTGAGCTTCAATGATCACTCATTTATAGACTAGGATTACCTTCCTTCGAAGTAAGGTGCAGCTCTGTGCTTGTCATTTCAATAAACCTCATTTTGGTGCGAAAATTAAATGAAAACCGACTTATACTTTTAACCAGACTGCTCGATTTACTCGAGTCTTTTGCATCCTACTCGAGTATTTTTCAGAAATTCAAGAACACTCGAGTCCTTTCTGCAATACTCGAGTCTTTTGACTTATAATTCAAATTTTTCAAGCAGATAATGATTATACTCGAGTCTCTTCCAAAATACTCGAGTATAATGACCTAATTTTAGAAAATTCATTATTTTATTCAACACATTTATTTATTTAAAATACAGGTCCTTACACTCCCCCCGCAGGTGGTGAGGGGCTCCTATTTCTTTGCTTATGCTCCGGTTTGGGTGGGGACTGACTTTTTCTTCTAGCACGCTTCCGCATTGCTTCGCCAATGTACTGTTGGAGTTTTCCGTCCCTCACCATTTCTTCAATCAAGTCTTTTAACATGGTGCACTAGTCAGTGGTGTGTCCCCATCCACCATGATGGTCACAATACTTGGTCTTATCTTTCTGAGCAACTTTTCTCAAAGCTGGAGGCCTAGTGATATTACGCATCTCAGTGTGCATAGTCTCGCGAAGGATTTGACTCCTTGGTAGTGTAAGCTGAGTATATTCATCATACTTGCCTTTTGTAGGCAGTTTTTCTCCTCTTTCTTTCTCTCTTTTATCTTTCCTCCCTCCCCCATCTCGAAACCGATCGTTTTGCCGAGGACGTTGCTCTCGACGCTCTTCCTTACCATGCGCCACAGTACTGATTCTGTGAAACTCTTCCAAATTTACAAACTTCCTAGACCTTTCCCTGAGTTCGGCCATATCCTTAGGTGGTTCTCCTATCAAAGAATCCTTAAAATCTCCGTCTCGTAACCCTTGAGTAAGCAAGAGAACAGATACTCCAGATTGTAAACCGGATATGCCACTAGCCTCTTGTTGATACCGAGCTAAGTAGTCTCGTAGAGACTCGTCTGGTCTCTGTGCAACTCCAGCTAATGAATGATCGGATTTTGGCTGTGACATACTGGCAGTGTACCTATTCAAGAACGTTCTTCTGAGTTCGGCCCAAGAGTGAATTGAATTTGTAGGTAGGGAGTTGAACCACCGTAAGGCCGCCGAGCCCAAAGTCATTGAGAAAGCACGACATTTCATAAAGTCCCCTCCTCCATAAAACATCATGGAGGATTCGTAAGCCGCAATATGGTCCATCGGATCGGTTGTTCCGGTATAGCGAGGAATATTTTGATGTCCTCCATAAGTCTGCGGGGTTTGGTACGCCATGATCTCTGCTGTGAAAGGATGGCCAGGATGAGGTTCCCCGGTAATACGCTCGGGAACCACGCTCGGGTTGAAAGGTGGAGGAGGAGGAAGGTTGCTTGGGTTGCCGGAAGCCACGCAAGGGCTTTGCTCGGCTGTTCTAGCCATACTCTGCTGCTGAAGAGCAGCAATAGCCTGATTCTGTCTCTCGAGCAAGGAGGTCTGAGTTCTTAAAATTTCCATGATTGACTCTTCTCACCTTCGAGCCGAAGAGGTGGTCATGTAAGACCTGCCCTCAGTTTCAGTGGGACGTGACCACCTTGAAGCGTTCCAAAGTGGCCCCTCGTCAAGTGAGGTACTTCTCTTTGGGATCTATCGGCTTGGGAATGATCATGACGCGGAACGTTCTACTCGACGGGCCTCATCATTTCGTGATCTAGAAGGGGCCCTCCGAGATACGTGTGGTCCAGAATCTGCAGTATCATGCCACTTTGAAACATGACCATCAGGAACAGTGTGAGAGTTAGATCGTCCTCCGCCGCCTTCAATAAGGACATTAGCCTGTGCCTGAAGAGGATTTTCAGGAGTAACTGGAGGAGGAATAACAGAAGGAGCCTGATTGCCTTCAGGGGGCCCTCCCGGAGCAATCCTGTCTCTGATATTTCCTCTTCCACTTTTGGGTGGCCTCCCACGGAGGCGATGGCGGAGATCTTCTCCACCTGCGTTGTCGTTTGCCATGAAAATAGTGGAGGTGGGAATATTAGTTATTCGATCCCCACAGACGGCGCCAGATGTAGTGTCCTAGACACTATATGTCCTTAACCCTCTAAGTGCCCAAGATTATGGCAACCAGGAGCCTAGGGGAGGATCAAGGATTGATGTATCACTTATGGTATTTCTACAGTTCCAGTTGGGAAAAGCAGGATCTCCCTAGTCAACGTGTGTGTGCAGAGTGTCAACTTAGGGATGAGAGTACTTACCTGAAACCCTAGCTGTGATGAGCTATTTATAGGGTTTGGAGGAAGCTGATATGGGCCCTTTGGGCCTTGTATCAGAGTTGTGCTGAACCAGGATTCTGTGAGATAATATCGGATGATTATGCTTCTAGAATCTGGATAGGATCAGTTGAAGATCTCATGTCTAGGCTGTTGCGAGAATCTAGGAGAGATTTGCGGAAGGGATAAGAAGCCTCGGTGAGCCTAAGCTTATCCACGAGCCGACGGTATGTCTCGGTCCTAGAGTCCCGAGCCTGATGGATTGGGGACCGATCGTAAGGCTCGGTTCCATCAAGTCTGAGCCTGGCCCTCTCGTATGCTCGGACCCCACGAGTCCGAGCGAAGGACTCTCATGACAGGTAAACCGAGCAAAGTGCTCTTAGAGGAACCCTTAGGTGAGACTCGGGTCCGTATATGGTCGGCAGACCCTACAAATATCAAAACTTTTTCATAGATCAAAACATGCAATCACTTAGATCAACTTTTCTAAACATAAAATCAACATGCAACTACTTAAATCTAATTAAAAAACATCAACACATGGTTTACTAACCATGACCGAATCATAAAACCATTATTTAACACTTTACAAGTTTCTTTAACATTCAAAAGTCCAAGATCAAAGTATAAACAATACATGCAAAAGAAAACAAGGATCATAAACCTAAAAGAAAATCCTAACCAACACCATCTTCTTGATTCGAACCACACACCTAAGATCAAGATCTTCTAGTCTTCTAAGCTCTTGGATCTTCAAAGAAAGCTCTTGGATTTCTTCTCCTCCTTCTTCCTTCCTCTCTCACACGGCCCTCTCTCTCCCTCTCACTAAGAGTTTGTTGTGCTCTTAGTCAATTGTTTGGTGTGGAAAGGAAATGAGGAGATAAATGAAGTAAATGAATGAAAAATGAACAAAAGGGCTAGCTATATATAGGCAAACGTGTTGTTCCTCTTTTTCCCTTGATAGTGATTCGGTTCAAGTGTGGCTAGGAGGGGCAATTTTGGCACTTTGGTTTGTTGCATTGGTGGATTTTATCAAGGGGACGATAAGGAGTAATTTAAGGCATTAGGTCTAATCACTCATCATTTTATTTCCTACATCACATCTCCTAATTTATTTTTCCCTGGATTAAATTTTTACTCTTAATTTTCTTAGCCTAGAAGAAAATAAATCTTCCTACTTTCTCTCATGCATTTCGCCACCTACACTCACTCATACACATTTTGCATTTTCATTTTTCTAATCACACACACACCCTTCAAATATTAAAATGTTATGCCATCTTAATGAAAAATAATAGAATGCAAAGAATTCACACATCACACAAACATTCACATACACACCACACCAAGTACTCATTTTACTTTTAAATTCACTTTATAAGATTCATAAAATAATTTTCCTTTATAACATAATCATCATCAACAGTAACGAATAAAACTCCAAAATGCACACTTTAAATAAAACAATTAACTGCACCACTTGGCTAGAGATATAGTCCTCATTTCATTTTCTAAAATCATATTTGCATATATAAAAGAGATCCTTAAAAGGAAAAGTTCATTTGAGGTCTTTAACTTATTTGTACTAATTTAAATACTCAAAATTCGTTTACAATGCACTCAGGAAATAAATTCTCGTAAATCAACCTAGAAAAATATAAGAATTATATTTTCAAATTCTAAATTTCAAGACGATCGTTTTCATATAAAGATCATAAAATTCGGAGTTACAGTTAAAAAGATATGAATTTTCAAAGTTAGTCAATCTATTAAAGTTCACAAAGAATTTCGCTGCTTAAAGAAATCTCAAATAATGAAATCTTCGGCCGTAAATCCATGAAGACACTTAGCTTTACATCAATACGTCTATTATTGATAAAATATATTTCAAAAATCCATTTAAAACAGACAAGGAATTTGCGGGTCGTCACATATATGCTCCCCAACTTAAAGAACTTCTCGTCCCCGAGAAATACGTCACGGATTGGGCAGCATGATTCAAAAATTCTCACATTGCGGTGAGACCTATAAGAACATTCTCATTCTTACTTCGTGGTCGTATTTCCTTTGCTGACATCATTTACTTTACAGTGCTCCTCGTTGGTCGCTTTCGGACGAAGAAGCTTCACAGTACAACCACTTGCGTGTAGAATCGAGTCAAGTCCAACGGACTACACAAAGAGAATACCATTCCTTAACCGATAGTGGTTATAGAAGTCTCAACCTTAGGTACAAACTTAGGGAATATCAAGCAAACATAACTTCACACTTCTCTAGGAGCACGAGGTTTTACCTTAAAACTGTTAAAAGGTCCAAAAATCCCTAGGTATATTCACTATTCGTGACAACTTTAGATTCTCACTAATTCATAAGTAACTACTCCTTCCTTTAGTTCTCCTTCTAATTCTAACGCTTTCATCCATCATTTCTCAGACTTAGGGGGGATTCTATGGCAACTTTGGTTTTACTTTCTCAAAACAACTTCACTTTTCTCGCTAGACTCATCCTAAGTATCGATCATGCCTATCACTTTCACCGTCTAGACATCTGGTTATAGTATAAGGCAATCCTAATCATCCAGATTTTTACCATAATCTCCTCAATTTACCGACAATATACACCTCTTTTCTCCCTTGCAACTCCCCAACTTCAATCAAACTTACTACTAAGTTCACCATTGTCCTATATTTTATTCAATTACCACCATTGATCCATCCATATTCATTCAAGCCTAAGCTATCTCGGTGACTATGACACTTTCATTTTCACATGTCAGGTTAATGGATTTCGGAAAGGATTGGTAAGGCTATGGTCTGATAGTAAGGCTCATGAAGAAAAGCTCGAATTCTAGTAACAACGACTGTTTTTTGTTGAAGCAATTCGACAAACATGGTGATCCAGGGATGATTGTAACACCCTCACAAATCTTTAATTAAATTGAGTTTTATAAAAATATGGACTTGAAAATTTCGACAAAAATCCGGCAGAGTTCCCTCTGTATTTCGGACTTTACCAAAATTTCCAATCTTGTACCTGTCCAGACCAGAATATTTTACAACATAACATTTACTCAAAACACATAATTAAACCTAATGCCCAACATAATCCAAGCGAGGGCGTACAACTAATACATTTTTTTTATTACAAAATATTCATCTTTAACTTAATTAATACTTTAATTCACTCGTGATACATGACCACTCCACGTGGTGGAGGGTAATCCTACTCGGCCAAAAATTGTGCAAGCTCCAAGCTCAGTACCTGAAAAATGGTTGTAAGGATGAGCTTTACACATGAAGTAGAAAGTAGTGTCTAACTAGACATAATGACCTACTAAGTCAAACACATTTAGCCATATAAGTCACATAATCAGATAAAGCATTCCCATACCAATTTCAAGTACTTTCATCTCAATAGTAAATTAGTTCCAGTTGTTCAGCTTCATCATCTCATACATTCAAACTTATGAACATTTTATACTTTTCTCATATCTTATTTAAATTCACAATTCTTTTTCTACTCATATATTCTTTGAGCTTTTACAAAGATTTTCAGAATTTATTACGTGGATTTCCATCATTGCGTACAGTCTCCTTCGGACAACGTCTTACAGCTGCACACAATGTGTGTCTTACGCGGTCTATGCGTACAGTCTCCTACGGACAACGTCTTACAAGACCTGGATTCCACAATCGGAAGGTGCATCCATCATTGCGTACAGTCTCCTTCGGACAACGTCTTACAGCAGCGCATCAAGTGCGTCTTACGCGATCAATGCGTACAGTCTCCTACGGACAACGTCTTACAAGATCTGGAGAGGCACAATCCAATTATATCATTAATTTATATATGGTGTGTGTGTCCATAATTGCGTACAGTCTCCTTCGGACAACGTCTTACAGCAGCACATCAAGTGCGTCTTACGCGATCAATGCGTACAGTCTCCTACGGACAACGTCTTACAAGATCTGGATCACACACTCTTTGTTCTTTAAATCTTTTAATATCTTACTTCACATCTTTCATTTCTTTAAAAACACATTCAGTAACTTATCAATTTCACCAACTCTCTATATTTATGAATTCCAATCATACAGGGAACTTCCAACCAGATAACCATTTCCATTTTCAATTAATCATTATCCTTTCATATTCCAAATTCCAATATATATTAACAAACACCACATCACCCATTCAAATATAAATCACCATGATCATTCACAAAATAGCACAACTCTATACTTTTTCTAACATACGTAACAGCTATCAAATATAATCATTTCTAGTTACCAACCAAGTCTCCATATATTTCAGTTAGGCATAAATAATGACATTTAGCACTTAGCATACTCAATTTATCACATATATCAATTTAACAACTATTTCATTTAATTTTATTCTTGATTGTTAAGCCTATAATAACTATCTAAATCCCAAACCAAATATATACATATACTCTTAGCAAGCACTATGAGCTAATTAGAAAATACTCCCTAAACCAAGGTAAAGAACCCCTTACTTTGCGTTTCCTTAGACCTGATTCTTTTTGTGTAATGATGTCCAAACATAACGCGGTTCAATGTTCGCATTCCTGCTGATCCTAAAGTCCTTCGCCGTCCAACCATGTCATACCAAACAATAATAATCACTTTGAAATCGCACTAAAGTAGACACTTTAAAAGCTTTGCACCCCGGAACTAAAATAAACTAAATAGGACATATCTTGACAAGTATTGAATCTGATTCCAAATCATAACATTATTTAATTCAAGTTCATAAACCAAGATCAGATGAAATCTAAAGTTAAGATCATGCCTTTTTCATTAAAAATAGTATAACTTCTTTTGAAAAATGTGTTCACTTTCGAAACCAACAAAAGTATCATAATAGATTGAAATCACGTACCTTTAGCTACTTAAAACTATAAATTCTGAATTAAAAGGAAGTGTTCTCGGTTCAAAATAAGCAAACATCACATTTCCAACATTCAATAAATTTCACTTCCCTTTAACTTGAAATTAACATTTAAGGTTTTAACCCGAATTAACGTATGCCAAATATATCAGGTTCCTAATTAACTAGTGTATTGTTTAGTTCAGGGACAATTCCACCTCACTAAACAACAACTCAATTACTTAGGGACCTAACACTTTTAACAAAATTCTTCTAAAACAATTTGTTTGGCATAGCGTTTCACTTGATGTAATAATAAATCAAAGTAATCAATTAAAAATCATTATCAATAACGGTATAATTAAAATCAATACTAAATCACAATATCATTTATTTTTTTCCAAAATAATATAACACTAAATCATTATTATCAAAACTAATACCATTTGTATCATCAAGTTATTATTAAACATAACACAAAGCAAATAAAAAGGTGATTGGAATTTACCCACAAAAACCGGTTTTTGAAGCAAGGAAGAGGGAATTGTTCGGTTCGGTTCGGTTCGTACTTAGCCCCGATCCGATTCACCACGATCCAAACCATAGCAGCTGCTCCGGTTCAACCCAACAATCAACTACTTGCTCCGATCCAACCCGGTTCACGGCTGAACCGGTTGGGATTACACCCACACAGCAGCAACAGTGTCCATGGCTCCAAAACGAAAGGAAGAGGTGGCTTCTCCAAGGTGATGGCGGCGTCCCCATGGCAGCCATGACGAGCTCGAGCGCCGACAGCAACAACCACTAATGGCGGCGGCGGTTCGTTTTTGGATAGGAGGGAAGTGGTGGCACACAAAAATCAGCGGCTACGCTCCATAGAGGCCGCAAGTCGCGAATGGGTGGAGGAACACGAGCATGACGGTGGCGAGACCAATAGAGGAGAGGGGGAGATGAAGGCGAACTGGATGTAGGCAGCAACCATGGCAATCGGACTTGCGATTCGTGAGGAAGAGCGACGGCGTGAGAACGAGGGAGAGAGAGAAAGAGAGTTCGCGATCCGCGAAGGGAGTGAGAAAGAGCGGCGCCGGCGACGGGCGCCGGCGGTGGAGAACCAGAGGGACGGTGGGAGAGATAGGGGGGTTTTCTAGGGCCGGCGTGGGTTCATGGAGAAGAGGAGGGAGACGGTTCTGAAGAAAAGGAAATGGGAGGAGGGTGGCGGCTGAAGCTAATAGAGCTGTTAGGTTTTATTTCCTCAACTCATACACACAACATTACTTTTATTTCTATTATTATTATTATTAGTAGTATTAGTATTATTTAGGGAGAATACCAATAACAAAGTTTAAATGTCACATTAATACAAATAGAGATGTCATAAAGTTAGTACTTTGAAAATATACGATTAATAAAAATATATTTTCACAAATATTATAGGATATTATACAAAAATGTCCAACGCTCAAATGATTAATTTCGCGAAACACTGATTTAATTCAGTAAAACTTACAATTTTATTAGGGATTAAAATTCGGGATGTTACAATGATATCCTATACTCTTAAAGGTGATGACCACCCTTGTACCAAAAGGTGCGTCAAGGTCAACAAACTTGGGTCTATCAAGCAATAATATAACATCAAGGGTTATGGGTTCTCGACTTAGAATCTATTCGCCTTCTACTCGGTCTACTTTCTTCAAACTATATAACCAACAGGTTCATCAGACCAACACAGTATACACTAGAACACAGACAGAGTCTCGCATCCCAGAAAAGCGAGAACTTTGACCTTGTACTCCTATCCTTACACTAGCAGACACACAGAGTAACACAAACAAAGCATGTAAGCCCATGCTTAAGGCCACTAAGGATTACCATAAGCTCTGATACCATAATGTAACAGCCCGATTTTCGTAACACAAAATAATCAATTTTTATTTATTAAGTTGCTAAAAATGAGGCCAATTTTTTTTTTTGAAAAAACATTATTGAGATGTCATTGGTATGCTTTAACACCCTTCGTTGAAAACCGAGGTGTTACTAAAACACATACTTACTTATTTGAATCTTCAGAAACATTTATCATTGGAAAATAATTTGGTTTCAGACTTAACATAGTTCTTGTATTTCATCAGAAAAGCTTATACAATTCTCAAATGGTTTCATTCTTACATTTCTTCAAAATAGAGCATAATCTAAAATAAACTGAATTACATGAATAGTTCATCACTTAGGTAATCCTTGACTCACAAAACTAACAACAGATTTAGACTATAAGGTACTAATACCACTCACAATAAATACACTATTCTCCGATCTTTCTATTGAGGACGACTGGTCGAAGCTTCCCTTTCATCTTGCGTCTTTTCTTCGCACCCAAAGTTGATGCCATCCTTAGGGAGTAGCCTTCCATCCATCTCCGTGCCTTTTTCCAGGTGGTGATCTCCATACGATGCTCCATCTGCCCGTTGAAATACCAGCAGCACCGATATGCCAACGAGACAGGAGAGAGTAAGCATTCCGAACGACGCATCGTCGACGGTGTGGGTTTACAATAGACAAGATATCAAGACAATACAGACACAATAATACATCGCAAATACAACAAAGCATTCAAGTCTATCATCATTATCATCATCATTATCATCATTATCATCCATTCTTTATCTTGCTAAGCTTATTTTCACTTCTCAATATGATCATTCTTTCTTTCTCAACTACTTTCTCAATCTCAACTTGTAAATCTTTCACTTTTATTCCTTTCCCTCTTCATAGGGTTTCATTCATCTTTTCACATTTTAATTCTTGATTCAGTTCTCATTATCAATATTTCATAAGATTTTGCTTCTTATAATTATAAGTCTTTCCTTATCAAGTCTTATTGGATCACAACCATCGATGATTGGGGGATTATATTATCATCGAGGTACTCGTTTCGTTCTCAGTTAGCACACACATCTACATCTCCTCGGTTATCCACCTAACCTAGTCGGAAGCAAATAGGAGTACAGGACCTTTACCACGCAGGCTTGACAGCTGTCTCAACAAATGGCTCCAAGCCAGGAGAACTGTAGAAAATCGGGTACAGTCTCAAATCAAATCAAATAATCATGGCACACTGTAGAAAAATCGAGTACAGTGGCAAAATAATAGAGCCTCGCTCCAGTCCCTCTCAATGTTCTCGAATTGCAATAGGGGGCGACAGTACTATTCTAGTCTCGAGTGCAGAACTTACCACGGCATCGGATCGGCCCATCCTTACCCCTTATGGAATTCGTTCTGCCTAGAATAGCACTCAAGGCTTCTTGACGTATCACTGTCCTTACCTTCCCCTATTGCAATCACAACCCGAATATCCCTGATATTCCGGGGTATCTTCCTCTCCACTACTTCGCATTCATTACTCACCGCATTCGCATTCGTCAATGTCTTTTTAAAAGTTTTAGAGTTTAATTATTACCCTAAGGTTGGCTCATCCTTGGTGCATCCCTTCAACGAGTCCCGACCACTAATTTACTCAATACTTTTCTTTTCTTAACATAGCACAGAGTTGGGATCGTATCGGCATACTTGCATCACATCTCGAAAACTTTCTCAGCATCTCATTTCATGATCCTTCTCAACATCTCATCTCATAATCTTTCTCAACATAAAAACATATCTCTTTTTGGAACATTAGCCCTCTGACTTTACATAGCTCAACTCATATCACATCTCGTTTCGGTAAACAACAACAGCATCACTTTCCCCTAGCTCTGGCTCATCAGCATCATTATCATCAGCTCTTACTCAATAGCATCATTCTCATCAGCATTACAATACTTTTCGTTCACATCAAGACTTAACTCTTATCATGTTCTTACGGTGCTCATAATATCTCATGTCTTTCCACAATCTTAGCTCTTATCTCTTTTCTCAATGTCTTATCAAGGCGGCCTTATTCAATAAGGACTTAAGCCAAACAGGGTAACACTTCTTTCTCTTTGTATCTTTTGCTTTCGGAACTTTCATTATCATTCGTCTTTATTTTCAATCATCTTTCACAAGCTTATTCATATCATCTCATTCTCAAGACGTAACAGACGTCCATCAGCATACTATTCATACTCAATTTATTATCATCATGTATAATTCAAAACTCTTAAACAAATATACAGAAGCATGCCATTTCAAATCATCATCATATAAATTCATCACATAACAACATGTGGTCTTTGTCTCCTTCGTATAAGTGGCCACACAAACACAAACAATTGCCACTATACTACTGACTCAGAACCACTAAGTTCCGATCTTTGAGATGATCCGGAACGTCCTAATAAATCACCTAAATACCACAGTGTCTTAGGAAAGCTTCTCTCTCACCTCAAGTCCAGCAATAAATGCACACGATCTCCGCGGATCCTTATCGCTGTCAGCTGCTCCAATCCCCCGTCTTTAAAATTTCTCGTATTAAACAAAATACGTTTATATTACTTACTTGTATAAGGAAAGTCTCCTCTTAAACTCAAAACACATATTCTTTTCTCGTTGGAAGACTTAAAGCATAATTGTTTTCTCAAAACAACTCTAATATTTTCTAGTACTTTAAGTACTTCAAAACCATTTGAAAATATCTAATAAAGTAGCTTAAATCAATTGATTTGGTTGCTGGTCCGTCTTGGACAACACCTAAATCATGTCCGGAAACACCGAAAATTTCACCGTTTTTAATCCGGCTTTTTCCTAAATGAAATACCACTTGAAAACTATACGTTGAATCATATGAACACATTTTTAAAGTTAAGAAACAAATCCAAATAATTATGGACAGCAAAGAATTGCTTTTCAAACTCACTTTAATAAAAATCCGAAAACATCGTAAAAGCACTTTTGTTTCAAATAGTTCTTTAGCTTCAAAACTAACACTTTAAAATTCAAGCTTTAATACTAAAAATAAAACCAGGACAGCCACCACACAATCCATCAATCCCAAAAAAAATCAAATCGAACTATCTTAAAATCAATTAATTTCAAAACCAATTACGTACTCAAATATTTTCCAAACATCAACTTAATATACAAACAACAAACAATATTTTGATAAATCAAGTCATATAAATCATATACTCTTCAAATATCAATTAGCATTTAACCAAATAAAATCCTATCCTATTTAAACATGCTATGGCCGAATCATGCATCTTCATGAATCAAAGTCCATAAATTTTTCTTATCATTTGCTCAAATATCAAACCCACACATAATCAATTAAACTCAGCATATAAAATCAATTTGGCCAACTCTAAGTCACGTATATTAAACTTAATCTTTTTTAAAACAATTTCATTTTCATATTTACCTACTCATATACAAGGAGACCGAATTGTTCCAAGAAATAAACCAAAGGTTATAAGTTTCAATCACTCTATATAAACTTATTCAATTTAAAATATTAACATGCAAGTTCACTTTCAAGGAATCAATTCCACTTACTCATGAATACATGCATGGCCGAAAATATGCACAAGTCAAATCAAAGATTTGTTCAAGATCAAAGACATAAAATCATGAGGGTATTCATTCCTTTTTGATTTAAAAACCTTGGGCTTTACTTGGAAAAATTAACAAACTTTAATTTATTTCCTTAACTTAAATCAACATATTAAATTAAGTACCACATTAAAGTCTTATTTTTCAAGCCTTAGTAATTGCATGCATTCAAAGTCCTTCGATTAAGCAGATATTAAGATGCATGTAGCTTAAACGTACTCCAAGATCACATCAAAACAAACACATACAACCTTAGATCTTTAAGTTCAAGCATAGATTTCACTAGATCTTTAACATGCATACACATAAAATGAGAATCAAGTATAGGTTCCTTTATCTTTTAACCAAAACCAAATTGAGTATGAAAATAAATACTAAATCAAACTCCTTTTACACTAAAAATCGTTTTTAAAGCTTGTTACCTTAATTTCTCTTCAAAACCGTGACATGTATCAAAGAAAAATTAAATCTTTTTATTAGAATATAACATGTAAGGTCCAAGTTTCTTAATTTATCACTAACAAAGCTTAGATCTAATATCAAATCATCATTTAATCACATGCATGTACCAAAATCAACTAATCAAGTCACAAGATCAACATGCAATAAGTCATTTCAAATTAAAAAGCACAAACTCCACAACCTCTAGCCTAGACCGAACTTGTTTCAAATAAAAAGGCCTTCTTTTGTCAAAATCCAACATGCAAGATCAAATTACTTAGATCAAGTCATATATTAGCTTAAACAAATTTTTAAAGCAACATTTTCTTTCTTTTCACACCAAACTGAAGCATCCTCATCATAAATCAAAGTTTCATCTCAAATCTCTTGCATGCATAAGGTTAAACACTTAGATCAAATCCTTTTTATACTAAAAATTATTTTCAAAAAGTTGTTTTCCTTAGTTCCTTTCAAAACCGTGGAGATCATCAAGGAAAATTCAATCTTTTCACTCCAATAAAACATGCAAGACTCAAGTCTTAAGCTTTATCATAGATCAAGTATAGATCATCACATGCATGCACTTAAATCAACCAATCCAAGCATAAACCAACATGCAATCATCAAAGTCTTAACTTTTTCACAAAACATGCAAGGATCATAAATCAAAATAAACACTTTCAACTTATTTTTCAAAGAATCATAAAAATAACTTTTCGAGATTAAACATCATCATGCATGTAATTAGATCTTATGAATCAAGTCATAAAATCAACATGAAAATACAAATCAAAGATCAAAACCATTTCAAGTAAAAGGGACCAAAACCGTGATGAACATCAAAGAAAGATCAAGTCTTTTTGCTCAAAAACAAAATGCAAGACTCAAGATCAAAACTTTTTCATAGATCAAAACTTGCAATCACTTAGATCAACTTTTCTAAACATAAAATCAATATGCAACTACTTAAATCTAATTAAAAATCATCAACACATGGTTTACTAACCATGGCCGAATCATCAAACCATTATTTAACACTTTACAAGTTTCTTTAACTTTCAAAAGTCCAAGATCAAAGTATAAACAATACATGCAAAAGAAAACAAGGATCATAAACCTAAAAGAAAATCCTAACCAACACCATCTTCTTGATTCGAACCACACACCTAAGATCAAGATCTTCTAGTCTTCTAAGCTCTTGAATCTTCAAAGAAAGCTCTTGGAGTTCTTCTCCTCCTTCTTCCTTCCTCTCTCACACGACCCTCTCTCTCTCTCTCACACACACACACTACGAGTTTGTTGTGCTCTTAGTCAAGTGTTTGGTGTAGAAAGGAAATGAGGAGATGAATGAAGTGAATGAATGAAAAATGAACAAAAGGGCTAGCTATATATAGGCAAACGTGTTGTTCCTCTTTTGCCCTTGATAGTGATTCGGTTCAAGTGTGGCTAGGAGGGGCAATTTTGGCACTTTGGTTTGTTGCATGGATGGATTTTATCAAGGGGACAATAAGGAGTAATTTAAGGCATTAGGTCTAATCACTGATCATTTTATTTCCTACATCACATTTCCTAATTTATTTTTCCCTGGATTAAATTTTTACTCTTAATTTTCTTAGCCTAGAAGAAAATAAATCTTCCTACTTTCTCTCATGCATTTCGCCACCTACACTCACTCATACACATTTTGCATTTTCATTTTTCTAATCACACACACACCATTCAAATATTAAAATGTTATGCCATCTTAATGAAAAATAATAGAATGCAAAGAATTCACACATCACACAAACATTCACATACACACCACACCAAGTACTCATTTTACTTTTAAATTCACTTTATAAGATTCATAAAATAATTTTCCTTTATAACATAATCATCATCAACAGTAACGAATAAAACTCCAAAATGCACACTTTAAACAAAACAATTAACTGCACCACTTGGCTAGAGATATAGCCCTCATTTCATTTTATAAAATCATATTTGCATATATAAAAGAGATCCTCAAAAGGAAAAGTTCATTTGAGGTCTTTAACTTATTTGTACTAATTTAAATACTCAAAATTCGTTTACAATGCACTCAGGAAATAAATTCTCGTAAATCAACCCATAAAAATATAAGAATTATATTTTATAATTCTACATTTCAAGACGATCGTTTTCATATAAAGATCATAAAATTCGGAGTTACGGTTAAAAAGATATGAATTTTCAAAGTTAGTCAATCTATTAAAGTTCACAAAGAATTTCGCTGCTTAAAGAAATCTCAAATAATGAAATCTTCGACTGTGAATCCATGAAAACACTTAGCTTTACATCAATACGTCTATTATTGATAAAATATATTTCAAAAATCCATTTAAAACAGACGAGGAATTTGTGGGTCGTCACATATATGCTCCCCAACTTAAAGAATTTCTCGTCCCCGAGAAATACATCACGGATTGGGCAGCATGATTCAAAAATTCTCACATTGCGGTGAGACCCATAAGAACATTCTGATTCTCACTTTGTGGTCGTATTTCCTTTCCTGACATCATTTACTTTACAGTGCTCCTCGTTGGTCGCTTTCGGACGAAGAAGCTTCACAGTACAACCACTTGCGTGTCGAATCGAGTCATGTCCAACGGACTACACAAAGAGAATACCATTCCTTAACCGATAGTGGTTATAGTGTTGGAAGTCAAGCTGGTTGGAAGGCATGCTTCAAACTCTCTATGGACTTCAAGTTTTATTCAAGTATGTGTTTTGATGATAACAAGCCAACTCAAGTTCAAGCTCACAAGTGCAAGTCTCAAGGTTGAAGACTCAAGCAAGCTTAAGAATAGAAACCTTCTCCTTAGTTCAAATGTAAGGTAATGAAGTTTTTGGTTTCCTTAAAAGTTACAAAGCCAATAAAGTTTTTCATTTTAGAAGAGAAGAAGAAAAATGTGTTTTTGCATATAAAAATGTTTTTCTGCATTTAAATCAGAGTAAAAATAATTGATGTTACAAAACTCTGTATATTTGTATGTGTGCAAAAGAGAGTAATCGATTATCTTCTCAAGTAATCGATTAACTTTGTTGCATCATAGAAAAATCAGAGAGGTTGTAATCGATTAACTGAATCTTGTTAATCAGTTACTTTCTTATGAAAGTAATCAATTACATTAGTCAAGTAATCGATTATAATTGTTGCATCATATATTTTTCAGAGGCTTAGTAATCGATTACAAGCTCTGTAGTAATCGATTACATGATGTTGCATCATATGCATACCAGAGGCTTAGTAATCGATTAACTCCTTAGTGTAATCGATTATCATAAGTTGCATCATACATGAACAGGAGTGATGTAATCGATTAACTATTATTAGCCTAATCGATTACATGGTTTTTAAATGAATTTAAGAATTTCCATTTTTGAAGGAATAATCGATTACCTTCAGAAAGTAATCGATTACTTCATGTTTTATTGAAAAACGTGTCAGAATCATTTTTATTATTTCCTGATTTGTTTTTATATAAAAGATTCTGATATATTTTATAAAATTCGAAAATGATTTTAAATTTGAATTATTTCCTTTTTGGTTTTAACAATCAAATCTTTATTTTATTTCGTAAATCGTTTTGATTTAGTTTTGATTTTAAAACTTATTTCAAATCTTATTTTATTCTATTTTGATTTTGTTTTACTTATTCAAAATCCTTTTTGATTCAAAATCGTTTTCTTTTTAATAAAGTTCACTCCAACATTTCAGAACGTAACTTTTTCATTCATTCATTCTCATTCACGTTTCTCTCTTGTTCATCTTCTCAAGTTTTCTGATCTTCATTGTTCATAATCTTTTGAAGAACAAAACTTTCATTGGCTGAGTAAACTTCTAAGAGAAACTTCTACTTCACTATCATAGAGCATATTGTTGTATCCGTGTTGTGAGAACACAAAAAGCTATTGTAATCACTATCATTGTAATCGTTCTAAACCTTAGTGGTTAGGGAGAGAATCCCTTAGTGGACGTGTGATACGTCGTAGGGCGAGGAACCCTGCTGTGTGATTGAGTCCCCTAGCGAACAGAGGTTCCTAGTAGTGTGCGGGGTGCTCTTGGTTGTAATAGGGTGCGGCTCTATTGCTTGGTATAAGAACTCTCAGGCGGGTCGCTTGGGAACTGGACTAGGCCTTTCGACGGGAAGGCTGAACCAGTATAAAATTCACCGGTGCAAGCTTTTCTATCCCTATCTCTTTTAATTTCCGCATATTTCATTTTATTACGTTTCCGCGCTACTCGATTATTATTTTTCTATCGTTTTCGCGATCCGTTTCGAACGTTTAATCTCTCCATCTCAAATCAATTTTTAAATCGTTACGGTTTTTACAATACATAATAAAACTCGATTCACCCCCCCCCCCCCTCTCGAGATTTTGAGGCCAAAACCAACAATTGGCATCAGAGCTAGTCTCTTGTGTTAAGACTTAACCGTCTCAAGAGTATGGCTTCAAACTCTCTGTTTGGAGGTGAAGGGAGTTCTATTAACCGTCCTCCCATGTTTGATGGGGTAGGGTACACGTATTGGAAAGCCCATATGAAAATTTATATTCAAGGAGTCGGATTAAAAGTTTGGGATGCTGTTGTAAATGGTCCCTATGTTCCTACCTATGTGGTTAATGGTAATACCGTCGATCAGCCTATGGCTGAATGGACGGAGGAGGAGGAACGTAGAGTCCAGTACAACTTGAAAGCGAAAAATATTATAACATCTGCTTTGAGCTATGATGAGTTTTTCAGGATATCGACATGCGAGACAGCACAACAGATGTAGGATACGCTGGAAGTCACGCATGAAGGTACAACTGAAGTAAAGAGGTCGAGAATCAATACGTTGACTGGTGAATATGAGCTATTTAGAATGAAAGATGGAGAATCGATTCAAGAGATCCAAAAACGCTTCACAATGATTGTAAATCAACTGACGACATTGGGGAAGAAATTCACCAATGAGGATCTCATTAACAAAGTCCTAAGGTGTTTGGGAAGAGATTGGCAACCCAAAGTTACGGCGATTGCTGAATCAAGAAATCTTTCAACTATGACGTTGACAACTCTCTTTGGGAAGTTACAAGAACATGAAAGTGAACTAAAAAGGTTGGCTCAGCATGAAGAAGAGAACAAGAAAGTTAAAAGTTTGGCATTCAAGGCTGAAGCACCTGCAGGTGAAAGTGACTCGGACAAAGAATTATTGAATGACGAACATATGGGTCTATTGGTGAAAAAGTTCGGGATATTTCTGAGAAAGAAGAATTTCAACAGGAGAGACAACAACAAGAGTGGAGGCTCGACCATCACATGTCATGAGTGTGGCAAGCCTGGTCACATCAGAGCAGACTGCTACCAGTTGAAAAAGAAAGAGAATTCAGAAAAAGGCACCTCAAGTTCAAAGAAGGGGAAGCAAGCATACTTGGCATGGCTAGACAATGAAGGAAGTTCGGATGAAGATTCAAACGAACAAGAGGAGACCGCCAACATATGCTTGATGGCTCACGACAATGAGGTAACCACTGAACTAAACTTTTCTTATGATGAATTACAAGAAGCATTTGAAGAGTTACATGAGGAATCGATGAGGTTATCCTTATTGGTTTCTCTAGAAAAGAAAAATTCAGCTTCTCTTTTAGAAAAGAATAAAGAACTTAGTAAAGAAAATGAATTTTTGAAAAATCAAAATAAGGAGCTGAATTTTGTAAGTTCCATTGAGAATGTTTTGATAATGACAAAAGGTTTTGAACAAGCTACAAAGGTGTTGATCAAGTTCAAGCTCAACAAGCAACAACAAACATCAAGTGAAGAAGAGAGAACAAGCTCATGAAGACTTAGTTTGAGTGTGATTATAATATCTTTTATCTTTTGCCTCTCAAGCTTCTTAAGTCTTTTATTTGATGAGTTTGGGTAGAGTTCTATAGAGGGCAGTGAATCTCTATCATAGTCATGATTAAATCATAATTTGAGTTTTCACTTAACCTAAAATCAATAGGTGTCTTAAAGGTTTGAAAGGAAAGGTTTAGTTTTGAGAAAACAAGTTTTTAACTGATTTCAACAGGGGTTAATCGATTAAAGTTCAGAGTAATCGATTACTAATCGATTAAGCATAATTCTAAATCGATTAAGACCTGAGAGATCTGGTTTTTAAAATACATTTTTCACTTCTCAAAATCAGTTTTAAGTGCATATAACTTTTGGGTATTCTACATAAACCTATTCCTAACCTTTGTGATCAATTAGAACACTTTTCATATCAATTTTACAAAGAATCAAGCCACTCTATTCTCTCTCAATTTCATAGATCAAAAGCTTTCTATTTTACATTCTTTGATAAAGAACCTTTGAATATCTTATGTTGATTTGTCATAGCTATTGATTGAGATTCATAGGATTGTCATTGTGTTTTCAATTGTGTTGTAATCTTTGCAAGAGGCAAGCTTTCTACAACAACAAAGAAGACTTGGTGTGTCGATTATCATCAAGCGAGTTCAAATTGAAGAAGAAGCCTTAGTTTTAAATCAAGCAAAGTGAAGTCTTGTTGTGAGGTATCAATGAGCAAAGTGAAGACTTGTTGTGTGGATTATCAACAAGGGGTAGAGGTTAGATTAGAGAGAAGATCAATAGGATTACAAGGCAAGGGTGTTGAGTATCCTTTGTAGGCTATCAAGAAGGGAGTCTTGAGAGGCATTTACTTGTAATTTGAGAACTCTAATTCCTCATAGTGAAGAATCTATCTTGGTTGAAGAGGGGACTGGATGTAGCTTTCAAGTGGATGAAAGTGAACCAGGATAAATCGCTGTGTCGTATCTCTAAACCTTTAACTCTTTACATTCAAGTCAATTCATTGTGTTCTTGGTTGACTTCATAAGTGATTGAATTGAATCTTTAATTGTGCAAATTTATTTGGGAAAATCATTTTCATAACCTAGGTTATCAATAAGAATATAGGTGTTAATCCATTCCGCTTAATCTCTGATCTTACGTGTTGATTGATTGATTTTCGTATTCGATTGAAAAGTGATTTTTCAGTTTTGAACTGTCATAATCGATTATTAATCGATTAAGGGAAGTTGACTTGTCAGGTCTTAATCGATTAGAATTCTGAAGATTTTGCAAAAATCATTTGTTTTGATTGTTTCGATTTGTTTCATTCGAAAATCTTTCAAGGTTTCTTAAACACCTATTCAACCCCCCCTTCTAGGTGTTCTCCTAGGGTTCCTTAGTTGTTTCAACCACCAATTGCGGTTTCCTCAATTGGTATTAGAGCTCGGTCGAAAGACACGAGCATAAGAGCTTTTTCGTAAAGATCCTTAAGTAACCGCAATGGGTTCTACGAATCCCTTTGGTGGTGAAGGTGCTTCGATAAGTAGTCCTCCACTCTTTAATGGTTAGGGATACGCTTATTGGAAAGTTAGAATGAAAATCTTTATCCAAGCCATAAATAGTGAAATTTGGAAAGCAATAGAAAAAGGTCCTCATATCCCCTCTAGTTTAGTTGAAGGTGTAGCACAAATGACCCCCGAGGATAAGTGGATGGATGATGATAGAAAGAAAGTTCAATATGATTTTAAAGCAAAGAATATCATCACCTCCGCCTTGTCCTATGATGAGTTCTTTAGAGTTTCACAATGTGCTAGTGCTAAAGAAATTGGGACACTTTACAAGTGACTCATGAAGGAACTAGTGAGGTTAGGAGAGCTAGATTAAATGTCTTAATGCGTGAATATGAATTGTTTTATATGCTTCCAAATGAATCTATTAATGATATGCAAAAACGTTTTACTCACATTATTAACCATTTACTTGCTCTTGGTAAGACTTTCTTACAAGGTGAACTTTCTAACAAAGTGTTGAGATGTTTAGACAGGAATTGGCAACCAAAAGTAACGACTATTGTTGAATCTAAAAATTTGGATGCTATGGATCTTGCAACACTTTTCGGAAAGCTTCAAGAACATGAAATGGAGCTTGGACGTTTGCATATGCATGAAGAGTCGGATAAGAACAAAGGAAGAAAGGGACTTGCTCTTAAAGTCAATAGATCATATAAAAAGAAAGAGAGTTCCGATGATGATGATAGTGAAGATTCTGATTCGGATATTGATGAAAAAGAGATGAAACTTTTACTAAGGAAGTTTGACCAGTTTCTAAGGAGAAAAGGAAGGTTGAACAAAGACAAAATTAAAGAGAAGGATTCCCCACACTACAAGACCAAGACTTCAAAAGAATGTGTAGTTTGCAATGAATGTGGAAAACCGGGTCATCTCAAGTATTCATGCTCAAGGTATCTCAAGAAGAAGGAGAAAGAAAAGAAAAATTCAAAATCTAAAAGGGCATACATTGTTTGGGATGATGAAGAAGACAAGAAAAGCACATCAAATAGTTCTTCAGATGATGAAGAAGTTGCTAATCTCAACTTGCTTGTTCAAGTAAATGAAGAAGGAAAGTTCAAATGATGAATCAAGTGAACAAAGTGAGGATAGCAATGTAAGTCATACTAAATCCGAAATTTCTTCTAAATATGAATTTTTATATAATGCTTATGAAGAAATGCTTGAACAATTTGAAAAACTAGCTTTAAAAAACATTGAAAGAAAGAAGCTCATTTTGAAACATCAAAAAGAGATTTTGGAACTTCAAAAACAAGTTGATGAGCTTAATCTTGAAAATGAAACCCTTGATCTCATTTATGCTAGTTCTTCTTGTGATTGTGCTAGTAGATTGAATATTGTGGTTGATTGTGAGAATTGCAAGTTTCTTAAAGATGAAAAAGTTATTTTGAAAAATAAGCTTGCAAGTTTCACAAGTGGTGACATTAGATTGCGTACATTGTTAAATTTTCAAAAAAGAAATTCAAACAAGTTTGGTTTGGGTTATACTAATGCTAAGAGTAAATCTCATAGAAATGTTGTTGATTTTTCTAAAGTTGATTTTTCAAATACACCAACATGTTTCTATTGTGGTACTCATGGACATACTTCAAATGTGTGTTATATTAAAGTGCATGGTATACCTAAAGGAAAGTTTGTTTGGGTTAAGAAGGGTGAGAATCCCTTAACTAACAAAAATGGATCCAAAACCATTTGGATACCAAAAGGCAAAGCATGATTGTTTTGTAGGTATGATTGAAGAAGCAAAGGGCTTACAAGTGTTATTCTTTGAGTTGAATCTTCAAATCTCAAAAGAATTCCTACAAATTGGTAACATTTGATAATTGTATTTCTCTCAATTGGTATTACTTTTCTAAAAGTTCAATTGGTTCAATTGGTATCATTGAGTGATCATTAGATGATTATCATGCTTTGGTTGTTATTAAAGAAATATCATAATAGATCTTATTTCTTTACAATTGATACCTTACTTTGTTAAGTGATATTATGACCTTGTTAGTCTCAATTGGTTCATATTTCATTGTCATATCTCTTGCCAATTGGTATCACATTTAAAAGTATAGTTCTTTTGTATTTCAATTGATATCAATTATGTAGAGAAAGGTTTTCTTTAAAAAAATAAAATGGAGAGATCAACATTCATAATCATTTCTTGTTTCTCTATTTTGGCTTAGTATGTTATATTTCAATTGGTATATATTACTTTTTGATAATGCCAAAGGGGGAGAAATTGTTTGTTTTGAGGAGAAATGGTTGTTTTGGGAGAATGGTTGTTTTTGTTGTTTTTAAGTAGGTTGAGCAAAGTTGTTGAAGATAGGGGGAGAATTATGCTTCTATCAATTGGATTTCAAATGTCAAAAGCATTTAGCAAGGGGGAGCAAGTTTCTCACCAAGTGATCAAATGGTTCAAGTATCAACAACTTCAAAGAACTTCAAACAACTTCAAAACATGTTTGTCATTTTCAAAAAGGGGGAGATTGTAAGTTCCATTGAGAATGTTTTGATAATGACAAAAGGTTTTGAACAAGCTACAAAGGTGTTGATCAAGTTCAATCTCAACAAGCAACAACAAACATCAAGTGAAGAAGAGAGAACAAGCTCATGAAGACTTAGTTTGAGTGTGATTATAATATCTTTTATCTTTTGCCTCTCAAGCTTCTTAAGTCTTTTATTTGATGAGTTTGGGTAGAGTTCTATAGAGGGTAGTGAATCTCTATCATAGTCATGATTAAATCATAATTTGAGTTTTCACTTAACCTAAAATCAATAGGTGGCTTAAAGGTTTGAAAGGAAAGGTTTAGTTTTGAGAAAACAAGTTTTTAACTGATTTCAACAGGGGTTAATCGATTAAAGTTCAGAGTAATCGATTACTAATCGATTAAGCATAATTCTAAATCGATTAAGACCTGAGAGATCTGGTTTTTAAAATACATTTTTCACTTCTCAAAATCAGTTTTAAGTGCATATAACTTTTGGGTATTCTACATAAACCTATTCCTAACCTTTGTGATCAATTAGAACACTTTTCATATCAATTTTACAAAGAATCAAGCCACTCTATTCTCTCTCAATTTCATAGATCAAAAGCTTTCTATTTTACATTCTTTGATAAAGAACCTTTGAATCTCTTATGTTGATTTGTCATAGCTATTGATTGAGATTCATAGGATTGTCATTGTGTTTTCAATTGTGTTGTAATCTTTGCAAGAGGCAAGCTTTCTACAACAACAAAGAAGATTTGGTGTGTCGATTATCATCAAGCGAGTTCAAATTGAAGAAGAAGCCTTGGTTGTAAATCAAGCAAAGTGAAGTCTTGTTGTGAGGTAACAACGAGCAAAGTGAAGACTTGTTGTATGGATTATCAACAAGGGGTAGAGGTTAGATTAGAGAGAAGATCAATAGGATTACAAGGCAAAGGTGTTGAGTATCCTTTGTAGGCTATCAAGAAGGGAGTCTTGAGAGGCATTTACTTGTAATTTGAGAACTCTAATTCCTCATAGTGAAGAATCGCTCTTGGTTGAAGAGGGGACTGGATGTAGCTTTCAAGTGGATGAAAGTGAACCAGGATAAATCGTTGTGTCATATCTCTAAACCTTTAACGCTTTACATTCAAGTCAATTCATTGTGTTCTTGGTTGAAAACCTAGAAAAAGTGATTTTTCATAAGTGATTGAATTGAATCTTTAATTGTGCAAATTGATTTGGGAAAATCATTTTCATAACCTAGGTTATCAATAAGAATATAGGTGTTAATCCTTTCCGCTTAATCTCTGATCTTACGTGTTGATTGATTGATTTTCGTATTCGATTGAAAAGTGATTTTTCAGTTTTGAACTGTCATAATCGATTAAGGGAAGTTGACTTGTCAGGTTTTAATCGATTAGAATTCAGCTTAATCGATTAAGAGCTGAAGATTTTGCAAAAATCAACCCCCCTTCTAGGTGTTCTCCTAGGGTTCCTTAGTTGTTTTAACCACCAATTGCGGTTTCCTCAAATTTGACCTTGAAAAATTCTTCAAACACTTCAAGTAATGACATTAAATTCAAAGCTAGTTCTTCTTCTTGTAAATTCTGCAAGGACTTGGTTAAAGAAGTTGAAGATTTAAAAGAAACCCTTGCTAAATTTACAAAAGGAAGAAATACTTTAAATTTAATGTTAGGGAGACAAAAATGTTTCTTTAATAGAGCGGGTTTAGGATATCAACCCGGTAGACATCAAAAGAAACTAATTACCATTTTTGTCCCTGCTAGTAATCATAAGAAATCTCTTATTATTTGTCATATTTGTGGCAAAAAGGGCCATGGTGCACATGAATGCATACACCGAAAAGTGAAGTTCGTTAAACTGAACAATGAAACTAGTAGGTGTCATGATTTAAACTATGGCTATACTAACGCTCAAGGACCCAAAAAGATATGGGTACCTAAAAAGAAACCTTGAATTCTTTGCTTGTAGGTTACTCTGGAACGAAGGAAGTCGTGGTGGTACTTGGACAGCGAATGCTCAAAACATATGACTGGAATAAATCTAAATTTTCGCATCTCGTACCTAAGGACCAAGGACATGTGACTTTCGGAGATAACATTCAAGGAAAGATTATCGGAATCGGTAAAATTGGTACACCTCCTAACCCTTGCATTGAAAATGTTTTACATGTTGAGGGCCTAAAACACAATCTGCTAAGTATTAGTCAATTGTGTGATAAGGGCAATAGGGTTATATTTGATTCTGATAGATGTATTATCGAGGGAAAAATTGATAATCTTATTAAGCTAATTGCTCGCAGGATAAACAATGTTTATGTTATTGATTTTGATTCAATTCCCTCAAATGATGCGAAATGTTTATTATCTAAAGAGGATGAATCGTGGCTATGGCATCGTAGAATAGGTCACATCCACATGGCTCATTTAAATAAAATTTCTTCTAAAAACTTAGTAGTTGGTTTGCCAAAGCAAAATTTTTCTTTTTCTGAAAAATGTGATCCTTGTTCTAAATCAAAACTCACAAGGGCAAATTTTCCTTCTAAAAACCTTGTTTCAACTCAAAGGCCCTTGGAACTTTTACATATGGATCTTTTTGGACCTTGTCAAACGAAAAGCTTTGGTGGAAACTATTATTGTTTAGTTATTGTGGATGACTATTCTAGGTATACATGGACGCTTTTCATTGCTCATAAAAATGACGCATTGCATGAATTTAAAAAGCTAGCCAAGATTATTCAAAACCAATTGCATTTGAGTATTGCATCCATTAAAACTGATCATGGTGGAGAATTTGAAAATAATCTTTTTGAAAGTTTTGCGAAAAACATGGAGTTAAGCATTATTTTTCCGCTCCAAGAACTCCAGAGCAAAATGGGGTTGTGGAGAGGAAAAATCGTTCATTAAAAGAGCTTTCTAGAACAATGCTTAATGACATGAATTTTCCTGCATATTTTTGGGCCGATGCAGTGAGTACAGCTTGTTATGTTATGAACCGTGTTTTAATTAGGCCTATTTTAAAGAAAACCCCTTATGAGCTGTACAAGGGGAGAAAACCAAATATTTCCCATCTTCGAGTTTTTGGATGTAAATGTTATGTGCATAATAATGGTAGAGAAAATCTAGGAAGTTTTGAGGCTAGAGCTGATGAGAGCATTTTCCTTGGATATTCTGTTTCGAGCAAAGCATATAGGATTTACAATAAATCTCGTAATACTATTGAGGAATCTATTCATGTATCATTTGACGAATCCGATCCCAGAAGGTTGGGAAAGGTATCTGTTAATGACATTTCAGGTATTCTTGGAGATTTATTCATTGATGAGGATGAGGAGCCAAATGCTAAAATGAAGGAGCATTCCGAAAGCAATGGAAATTAGTAGAACCTGTTGAGGAGAAAAATCAAGAACAATCCTTGGAACTCAACACTGATTTGCCTAAGGAATGGAGAACATCGAGGCACCATCCTATTGATCAAATCATCGGAGACATTTCAAAAGGTGTAAGTACTCGCAATTCTATTAGCAATCTGTGTAACTTCTTTGCATTTGTTTCTCAAGTAGAGCCAAAGAATTATTCTGAGGCTATGCTTGATGAGCATTGGCTTTTGGCAATGCAAGAGGAATTAAACCAGTTCGAAAGAAATCAGGTGTGGGAACTCATTCCTAGGCCGGAATCTCATCCGATTATTGGAACTAAGTGGATTTATAAAAATAAACTTGATGAGGCTGGTTTAATTGTTCGAAACAAATCTAGGCTAGTTGCACAAGGTTACAACCAGTAAGAGGGGATAGATTATGAGGAAACATTTGCCCCTGTTGCTAGGTTGGAAGCCATTAGACTGCTTTTAGCTTTTGCATGCATTTTAGACTTTAAATTATATCAAATGAACGTAAAGAGTGCCTTTCTTAATGGTTTTATAAATGAAGAAGTTTATGTGTCTCAACCTCCTGGCTTTGAAAGTTATGAACACCCGGATTATGTTTTTAAATTGAAAAGGGCTTTGTACGGTTTGAAACAAGCTCCTAAAGCGTGGTACGACCGTCTTAGCAAATTTTTATTGGAAAATAACTTTGAAAGAGGGAAGGTTGATAACACACTTTTTATCAAAAAGAAAGGAAAGGACATTCTTTTAGTTCAAATTTATGTTGATGACATTATTTTCGGTGCTACTAATGAAATCCTTTGCATGGAATTTTCTAGTATGATGCAGGAAGAGTTCGAAATGTCTATGATGGGCGAGCTGAACTTTTTCCTGGGATTACAAATAAAGCAAGCGAAGGACGGAATTTTCATTAGTCAAACAAAATACTGCAAAGAATTACTGAAAAGATTTGGCATGGATAAGGCCAAGGCAGTAGCAACACCAATAAGCACATCCTATTACTTGGACAAAGACGAAGGAGGTAAATCCGTAGAAATCACAAAGTATCGAGGTATTATCGGATCCCTTCTCTATTTAATGGCAAGTAGGCCGGATATAATGTTTAGTGTGTGTCTTTGTGCTCGGTTCCAGTCGAATCCAAAAGAAACGCACATGGTTGCTGCCAAGCGTATAATGAAATATTTGTCTTGCACAACTGATATGGGTTTATGGTACCCCAAAGGTTCTTCTTGTAATCTTGTTGGGTATTCTGATTCTGACTTTGCTGGTTGCAAAGTAGATATAAAAAGCACTAGCGGCACTTGTCATCTTCTTGGCAATTCTTTGGTATCATGGGCTAGCAAGAAACAGTCTAGTGTGGCCCTATCTATAGCTGAGGCTGAATATGTCGCCGCAGGTAGTTGTTGTGCACAGATTTTGTGGTTAAAACAGTAACTCCTAGACTTCGGTGTAAGTCTAGATCACATTCCCATTAAATGTGATAATACCAGTGCTATTAGTATCACCAAAAACCGAGTGCAACATTCTCGCACGAAACATATAGAGATTCGACACCATTTTATTCGTGATCATATTCAAAAGGGTGATTGCATTATAGAGTATGTTGATACTTCGCGACAGTTGGCTGATATCTTTACGAAACCGCTTCCGAAAGAAAATTTCTTTTTTATTCGTAGAAAAATTGGTTTAACTTCTGCCTCTCACCTCTTTTGAGTATGTGAGTCTGTTTATCTCTCATGTTATTATTGATGCATCTTCTTAGTGTTTCAGGGGGAGATAGCACATCTTTTTGATGATTACAAAAGGGGGAGTGATATTCTGATATATCTAACATATCTGATATACATGAGACTAATGCATTCAGGGGGAGTTACTCTGAATGATGCACAAATATAAGCATTTATACAGGGGGAGAAGAATTTGATCTATTATATTTTCCTGTATTTAGTGTTCTAAGGAAGGTTTTGGTATTTTATATGTATATACTGCTTGTATAACACTTGTGATGCAGATAATAAAGAGCATATCAGAATGGTTGTTTGTCATCATCAAAAAGGGGGAGTGTTTGAAGTCAAACTGGTTGGAAGGCATGCTTCAAACTCTCTATGAACTTCAAGTTTTATTCAAGTATGTGTTTTAATGATAACAAGCCAACTCAAGTTCAAGCTCACAAGTGCAAGTCTCAAGGTTGAAGACTCAAGCAAGCTTAAGAATAGAAACCTTCTCCTTAGTTCAAATGTAAGGTAATGAAGTTTTTGGTTTCCTTAAAAGTTACAAAGCCAATAAAGTTTTTCATTTTAGAAGAGAAGAAGAAAAATGTGTTTTTGCATATAAAAATGTTTTTCTGCATTTAAATCAGAGTAAAAATAATTGATGTTACAAAACTCTGTATATTTGTATGTGTGCAAAAGAGAGTAATCGATTATCTTCTCAAGTAATCGATTAACTTTGTTGCATCATAGAAAAATCAGAGAAGTTGTAATCGATTAACTGAATCTTGTTAATCAGTTACTTTCTTATGAAAGTAATCAATTACGTTAGTCAAGTAATCGATTATAATTGTTGCATCATATATTTTTCAGAGGCTTAGTAATCGATTACAAGCTCTGTAGTAATCGATTACATGATGTTGCATCATATGCATACCAGAGGCTTAGTAATCGATTAACTCCTTAGTGTAATCGATTATCATAAGTTGCATCATACATGAACAGGAGTGATGTAATCGATTAACTATTGTTAGCCTAATCGATTACATGGTTTTCAAATGAATTTAAGAATTTCCATTTTTGAAGGAATAATCGATTACCTTCAGAAAGTAATCGATTACTTCATGTTTTATTGAAAAACGTGTCAGAATCATTTTTATTATTTCCTGATTTGTTTTTATATAAAAGATTCTGATATATTTTATAAAATTCGAAAATGATTTTAAATTTGAATTATTTCCTTTTTGGTTTTAAGAATCAAATCTTTATTTTATTTCGTAAATCGTTTTGATTTAGTTTTGATTTTAAAACTTATTTCAAATCTTATTTTATTCTATTTTGATTTTGTTTTACTTATTCAAAACCATTTTCTTTTTAATAAAGTTCACTCTAACATTTCAGAACGTAATTTTTTCATTCATTCATTCTCATTCACGTTTCTCTCTTCTTCATCTTCTCAAGTTTTCTGATCTTCATTGTTCATAATCTTTTGAAGAACAAAACTTTCATTGGCTGAGTAAACTTCTAAGAGAAACTTCTACTTCACTATCATATAGCATATTGTTGTATCCGTGTTGTGAGAACACAAAAAGCTATTGTAATCACTATTGTTGGAAAACAAGTGGGTAGTATTATTCCCTAGAGGGGGGTGAATAGGCGAAGAAAACTAACTTCACCAATTAAAAAAAATTTAGCCAAAATTACACACTTAATATGGTCTTGTTTTAGTTTATCAGAGTTAAAATTAATTTTTGCTTATGCTTAAATAAAACAAAAATTAAGTACGGAAATGTAGAGTTATGAAAGAATAGCCAACACAGGATTTTATCCTGGTTCACATTAGTGTGTTAACGAACACTAATGCTAATCCAGTCCTCCCTCTCTGAATTGGGAGATTTGCTTCACTATGATCAAGAAATCGTTAGTACAAGTAGTTTAAGAGAAAACCTTCCCCTTAGACTTTACCCTCCAAAGAACCTCTTTGGAACTTGTATCCCCTAACCGAATCCTTGCTCAATCACAGCGAGTCCGTGTGTTGAAAGAACCTCTTTCACTTCCTTGAAACCTTCAAGTTAAGCGTGATGAAAACCTTTCACCAACTTGCGGAATTTGAGCAATCGTTGTTGTTGTAGTCACTTGCACCCTTGTGTGCGATTAACAACTCAAATACGTACAATGTCTATGAACACTAATTCAGTAATCTAAAGTGAAGAGAATGAATGATAAGTGTTTATCAAAGTGGGTTTATGAAAGTGAAAAGAGCAAACACTTGAATGTTCTTCGTTTATATGTTAAAAGTAGAAGAAATCATGAAGAACTTGTGAAATTTCAATGGCTATTGTTTTTCCAGTAAGTACAGAGAGTTTCAGAGTTGTAAGAACGTGTTCTGATGTTTTGAAATCGTTTGGAACATATATATATCAGTTAGGACAACAAACGGCTATGTTTATGACAGTTTTAACTGTATGTATCCGGATACTTTTGAAAGTATTCGGATACATCGTGTTTGATTTCAAAAATATAACTGTTGTTTTTAAGAAGTATCCGGATACTTTTGGATGTATCCGGATACATTTGATCAGATACACTTTTTCATTTTTTTTTTTAAAAATTTGAAAATACTTTCTTGACTTCAAAAACATTATAAAAAAATATTTCCTTAATAATTTTTATTTTTATTTTTGAAAATCACTTTCTTTTCATTTTCATTTTTGAAAACCACTTTCTTTTATTTTTTGAAAATCACCCACTTTTGATTTAACTTAGCATGCATACTATTTTTCTTTAGATTATGATTTAGCTTCATTCTAACTTAGACTTAACCATTAAGCACCTAAGGAACTCTAAGAAAATTAAATTAACATTACAAGTTTATAAGAATTCCTTTTTGACTAACTTGAGTCTAAGCTTCAAAGTTGTGGACTTTGCTTTTTGGAATCATCAAAATCTCTTGGGCATTTGCTTCACATGCTTCACAATCTCCCCCTTTTTGATGATGACAAACTTTGTTGAATAAAAACTAAACTCCCCCTGAATATAATCATAACCAGAATCAAACATTGCATAACATAATCAGAATCAAACATAGCTAAGAAATAAATGCAGAACAATGTTTACAAAACATGCTAAAACGAAATGAACAAAAACATGCTAAAACGACTAAGTCTAAATGCAATTAAAGATCTCCTAATCATCAGATGATGGAGGCGGCGGAGGCAAATCACCCAGGGTATGAATCAGAAAATCAAGGTGATCGAAGTTGGCGGTCATGCGATTGTCTAAAGCAGTGAATTGATCGGTGACATATGTGCGCAAGTCAGCCATTTGAGATTGATGTGTAGCTTGCATGTTGTCCATGTGAGCAAGCTGTGATAAGCGAAGAGACTCGAACTGAGAGTCCATGTGAGCCATAAGCACAGACGGATCAAAGCCAACTGATGCACCCGTAGCAGAACCCGATCCACCACCTTCTTCATGCACAGATGGACCAAAATGAGGTTGAAAGGGAGCGTGTGCTTGAGGCTGATCACCATCACCATCATCATTACCATCACCATCACCATCACCATCACGACCCGGAGGCACATTTTCCAAAGGTATAGCATTGAGTTCCCTAGCCTCATCACGCAACAACCATTTCTCCTGAGTAAGCACTTGATACCTCCAAATGCCAGCACTATGAAGCACATTTTCACCCATACAATTGTGAGAGGCATCCAGTTCAACAAACTCCTCATTATGAAAATGCGGAACTCTTTTAAAATTGAGTAAACGCTGAACAAACATAGCATAAGGCAGTTGATAACTAGCTTGAGTACCAATAACACCTTTCATGCAATCCATAATGATTCGAACCCAATTCACTTGAAGGCCCTGCTTGATGCAGTACATCAATTTCAAATCACTCCCTAAAGCTATGGCATTGTTACCTGTAGAGCGAGGCTTCAGGCAGTATGTAATGACATAAAGCAGGAGGCGGTCTTCAGTCTTCATTTTACCAACTTGCTTTTTGGGTCCCAACCAACCAAGAGGATTCCTTAAAGTTTCTGTATACACTTGAACAGGATTGCAGCGTTTAAAAGCACTATTACTATCATCCTTAGATACACCCGTAGCATCTAAACCAACTAATTCCATAAAATCTGCTTCAGTGATAACTATATGATTATCTCTAACCAATGTTTGCAGACTATCATCTCTAAAAATCAGATTAGCATAAAATTCCTTAATCATGCGAGGATAATAGTTACATTTCAATTCCAAGAACCTGCGAATACCTTGTATCTCCAATTGATTGTGAAAATTAAAGCGTGCTTGAGTAAGCCAATCGAAGTTCAGCCACCTCACAATCTGGATTCGACGTCCCTCATAGCTTTGCACACGATTATTGCGGTCATAAGGGTTGAAATGCGGATCTCCAACAAATGGGTCAAGATTCCCACGAGGCGGTGATACGCGAGCATGTGGTCCGGTGTACTTAATACGCTTGCCACGACCGGGAGTGCCTCTGTCACCCATGAAGTTGATGAATAGCACGGTTTTGTAGAGAAAAACCGTGAGTAGAGAGACAAAGAGGGAGAAACCGTGAAGAGAGAGAAAACGCGTGGGAAGGAAAAAAAACGTGTTTTTAGAGAGAAAGAACAAGATTTTTGAGAAGAGGAGTGTTGAAAATAAGTGAAATCATCAAGAGATTGAGTTAATTTGAGAGAAAAATGATGGATTTTGAAGATTGAAATTCTAGGTTTAGAAAGGGGGAAGAACGGCGCAAGGAAGAAGATGAAGTGTATGTGGATACTTTTTATGTATCTTCCTTTCTTATGGGTCTGCTGAACACGGGGTATCCGGATACATCCTCTAGTATCCGGATACTTTTATGTATCTGATTGGTTTTGGCCAGCTTAACACGCGGTATCCGGATACTTTTAAATGTATCCGGATATTTTTCTCAGTTTTTGACCAAAAAGACTAAAAACTTAAAACAAACAATTTTAACACAAATAAGCAACCATCCTAACATCATTTGAACATGAAACATGAAATTTAACACATGAATATACTTGGCACACTCAAATAAGGCATAAATTTTTAACAAAAATAGGAGATTTCTAGTACTAAAATCCAACAAAAACAATTAATCAATACTTGTTTCATCAAGAATGCCCAATTCTCTTCTAATAAAATAAAAAGAGTCTCTTGGCAAAGGTTTCGTAAAAATGTCAGCCAATTGTTTTGTTGTTTCTACAAACTCCATAACACAATCTCCTTTTAAAACGTGATCTCTTAAGAAATGATGCCTTATTTCTATGTGCTTTGTACGGGAATGCATAATCGGATTCTTAGAGAGATTAATGGCACTTGTGTTGTCACAATGAATAGGGATGTGATCTAATATCAACCCATAATCAACTAATTGTTGTTTTAGCCATAAAATCTGGGCACAACAGCTACCAGCCGCAATGTATTCAGCTTCAGCCGTTGACAATGCAACACAAGCTTGTTTCTTGGAGGCCCAAGCAACAAGTGAACTACCTAGGAAGTGACATGTTCCACTAGTGCTTTTCCTATCTAATTTACAGCCAGCAAAATCAGAGTCGGAATAACCAATTAAGTTTAGATTTGCACCCCTTGGATAAAATAAACCTAAATTCATGGTTCCTTTCAGATATTTCATTATTCTTTTAACACTAGTTAGATGTGATTCTTTAGGATTTGATTGATATCTAGCACATACACATACACTATACATTATGTCAGGTCTAGATGCAGTTAAATATAGCAAACTACCAATCATTCCTCTAAAACGAGTTACCTCAACCGATGGTCCTTTTTCATCCTTGTCTAGATAGCACGTGGTTGACATTGGAGTTGAACTCAGTTTGCAATTGTCCATTCCAAATTTTTTGAGAAGCTCCTTGCAGTACTTGCTTTGATGAATGAAGATGCCATCGTCAACTTGTTTGATTTGTAATCCAAGGAAGAATGTTAGTTCTCCCATCATTGACATCTCAAATTCACTCTGCATCAAGTCAGAAAAATTCTTGCAAAGATTCTCGTTAGTAGCACCAAAAATTATATCATCAACGTAAATTTGGACTAAAAGAATGTCATTACCACTTTGTTCAATAAAGAGTGTTGTGTCTACATTTCCTCTTTTAAAACCCTTTTCTAATAGAAAATTACTCAATCGATCATACCAAGCTCTTGGAGCCTGCTTAAGACCATAAAGAGCTTTATTTAATTTATAAACGTAGTTCGGATATTCGAAATCTTCAAATCCTGGAGGTTGAGACACATACACTTCTTCTTGAATAAAGCCATTTAAGAAAGCACTCTTTACGTCCATTTGGTACAACTTAAATCCAACTATTGATGCAAAAGCAAGTAGTAATCTAATGGCCTCAAGTCTAGCAACAGGAGCATAGGTCTCATCATAATCGATGCCCTCTTCCTGATTGTAGCCTTGGGCGACCAATCTAGCTTTGTTTCTAGTTATTATACCTAATTCATCCAATTTGTTCCTATAAACCCATTTAGTACCTATTATTGTATGATCATCTGGCTTTGGCACAAGTGTCCAAACATTATTTCTTTTAAATTGATTTAATTCCTCTTGCATAGCCATTATCCAATGTTCATCCAACAAAGCATCATTAATGGTTTTAGGTTCTAATTGGGAAACAAATGCAATAAAATGACAATAATTACGCAAGGAACCTCGGGTTACCACTCCCTTGGTTATCTCACCCAATACATTTTCTAGAGGATGATCCTTCTTGATTTTCCACGCTAAAGGTAAGTCAGTGATAACATCTTCAGACTGAATTAGTTCTTTCTCTTTTTCTTGTTTCTCCTCAATTGTTTGTTTGTCTCTATTGTCTTCTTTTGATGTACTCTGTGTCTTGTCTTCACCATACTTGTCATATAGGTGTTCGAACGAACCTATACTATCATTAATAGAAAAATTCTCTCCTTTCGGAGACTCGTCAAATACAACATGTATAGATTCTTCCATAGTCATAGTTCGTCTATTGTAAACACGATAAGCCTTGCTATGTAAAGAATATCCCAAAAATATACCTTCATCAGATTTCGGATCAAATTTTCCCAAATATTGTTTTCCATTATTTAAAATAAAGCATTTGCATCCGAAGACACGAAAGTGTGATATATTTGGTTTTCGGCCTTTTAGAAGTTCATAAGGAGTTTTCAAAAGTATAGGCCTAATTAAAACTCTATTAATTACATAGCATGCAGTATTAATAGCATCAGCCCAAAAATAATGTGGTACTTGACTTTCATTCATCATTGTTCTAGCTAACTCTTCAAGTACTCTATTTTTCCGTTCTACAACTCCATTTTGTTCAGGAGTTCTAGGTGCAGAAAATTGATGTTCAATTCCATTCTTGTTACAAAATCTATCAAATTTGTCGTTTTCAAATTCACCACCATGATCGCTACGAATAATAACAATCTTATTATTTAATTGATTTTGAATTTGTTTGGCAAACCTTTTAAAAGATTTATAAGTATCACTTTTTCTTGGAAGAAACAAAGTCCATGTAAATCGAGAAAAATCATCTACAATCACTAAAGCATAGTAATTACCTCCGAAACTCATAACTTGTGAGGGTCCGAATAGATCCATATGGAGTAACTCCAATGGTCTAGTTCCAGACACCACTTTCTTTGATTTAAAAGATGATTTTGTTTGTTTGCATTTCTTACAAGGAATGCAAACTCCTTCAATAGAAAAGTTGAGATTCGGTAGGCCAATTACTAACCTTTTTGATTGTATCTTTTTCAATTGATTTACATTGACGTGTGCAATCTTCCTATGCCATAGCCAAACTTCATCCTCTTTACTAATAAAACATTTTGAAACTAAAGAGGTGATGTCATTCAAATCAACTAAATAAGTGTTATGCATTCGATTACCGACAAATTTAATAGATTCGTCTACATCACTTTTTATGATACAATGGGTTGAAGTAAAAATAACGTGATTACCCTTATCGCATAATTGACTAATACTCAAGAGGTTGTGCTCTAGGCCTTGAACCAAAAGAACATTGTCAATGATTACGTTAGAGGCATTACCTATTTTACCTTCACCCATTATTTTACCTCGATTGTTATCACCATATGTGACGTAGCCTTTTTCTGATGCAGTTAAGCTCAAGAACTTCCTCCTATCTCCTGTCATGTGTCTCGAACATCCACTGTCCAAATACCAACGATCTTCCATTGTTCTAAGACACACCTACAAAATAAAGAGATTACTTGCATTTTTTAGGTACCCAAGTGGTCTTGGGTCCTAACTGGTTAGCATTTAGATCAAATCCTTTCTTAATCCATACAAATGAGCCGTTTGGGATACCCTTTAGTTTAATATTACAAGTATTTGGAGTATTCCCGAAAATTCCGCAATAATGGCAAGTTGGCTTTTTAGAGTAATTAACATTTGAAAATGATACCAACTTTCTATATTTGCAGTTTTTGGGTTTTTGATATCCCAAACCAGTTTTATTTGTATTTTCTCTTTGATTAGCAATTAAGTTGTTTAGTTGCATATTACCTTTAGTGAAACTTGCAAGCTTAGTTTTCAAATTGTGCACTTCTTTTTCAAAATGCTTGCAACTTTCACATTCGGCTATGGAATTTGCTTTTTGTTCACAATCATAGGAAGCATTAGAATAAATGAGATCCAGAGTTTCATTTTGGAGTTGAAGTTCATCAATAAATTTTTGCATTTCTAAAATTTTAGCTTCATGCTCCATAATGATTCTCTTTCTTTCAATATTGATTTTAGCTAGCTTTTTAAGTTCCTTATGCATTTCAACATAAGCTTCATAAAGTGAATTATAAGAGGTGTCTTCAGATTCAGAATCAGAATTAGAATATGTTACCAAATTAGAGTTCATTGGCTCAGATGATTCTCCACTTGATGAAGCTTCTTCATCAAATTTTCCCATTAAGCACAGGTTAGCCAATTCTTCCTCATCTGAAGAGCTAGCATTCTGCTTCTCTGAGTCTTTAGGCAAATCCCATACAACATAAGCCCTCTTGGATTTGAATCCTTTGCTATCCTTTTTCTTGAGATATTGAGCGCATTCAATCCTTATAAGACCCATGTTACCACACTCATGACACTTTATCTTTTCCTTTGGAGTCTTTCGAGAAGATGCTTCATTTTGATTTCTTTGTTGTCTATTGAATGTATTTCTTCTCTTCAGGAAACTGCTGAACTTTTTTACCAAAAGCCCCATGGTCTCATCATCAATGTCTGAATCTGAATTTTCATCTTGGGGAAACTCTTCAAGACTTTTTAGCATCTTTGTTGTAGTAGTCTTTAGAGATATCCCCTTTTTGCGCTTGTCTGACTCTTCATGCATGTTTAGTCTTCCCAATTCCATTTCGTGCTCTTGTAGTTTTCCGAAGAGAGTAGCAAGATCCATATCACTTAGGTCCTTTGACTCATAATTTCAGTCACCTTTGGTTGCCACTGTCTGTCTAAACATCTTAAGACTTTGTTAGTAAGTTCACCATCAAGAAAAGTCTTTCCAAGAGCTAGTAAATGATTTATTATGTGTGTAAAACGCTTTTACATATTTGAGATGGATTCATCGGAAAGCATTCTAAATAGTTCATACTCATGCATGAGGGCGTTTAGTCTAGCCCTTTTGACTTCACTAGTACCTTCATGGGTCACTTGTAAAGTATCCCACATCTGTTTGGCACTAGTACATTGAGAGACCCTAAAGAATTCGTCATATGAGAGAGCGGATGTAATGATATTTTTTCCTTTTAAATCATAACTTACTTTTTTCTTATCATCATCATTCCAACTCCCCTTGGGCTTATCAAGAATAGAATCATTAACTTTATGTTTTGGTACAAAAGGGCCATTTTCTATAGCATTCCAAATTTCTACATCTATTGCTTCAATGAAGATTTTCATCCTAACCTTCTAATAGGTGTAACCTTCGCCCGAAAACATAGGGGGGCGATTAATGGAAGAACCTTCACAAAAGGGATTACTAGAACCCATTGTTTACCAAACTAAGGATCGTACGGAAAAGCAGTTATGCTCGATCGTTTCCGACCGAGCTCTGATACCACTTGTTGGAAAACAAGTGGGTAGTATTATTCCCTAGAGGGGGGTGAATAGGCGAAGAAAACTAACTTCACCAATTAAAAAAAATTTAGCCAAAATTACACACTTAATATGGTCTTGTTTTAGTTTATCAGAGTTAAAATTAATTTTTGCTTATGCTTAAATAAAACAAAAATTAAGTGCGGAAATGTAGAGTTATGAAAGAATAGCCAACACAGGATTTTATCCTGGTTCACGTTAGTGTGTTAACGAACACTAATGCTAATCCAGTCCTCCCTCTCTGAATTGGGAGATTTGCTTCACTATGATCAAGAAATCGTTAGTACAAGTAGTTTAAGAGAAAACCTTCCCCTTAGACTTTACCCTCCAAAGAACCTCTTTGGAACTTGTATCCCCTAACCGAATCCTTGCCCAATCACAGCGAGTCCGTGTGTTGAAAGAACCTCTTTCACTTCCTTGAAACCTTCAAGTTAAGCGTGATGAAAACCTTTCACCAACTTGCGGAATTTGAGCAATCGTTGTTGTTGTAGTCACTTGCACCCTTGTGTGCGATTAACAACTCAAATATGTACAATGTCTATGAACACTAATTCAGTAATCTAAAGTGAAGAGAATGAATGATAAGTGTTTATCAAAGTGGATTTATGAAAGTGAAAAGAGCAAACACTTGAATGTTCTTCGTTTATATGTTAAAAGTAGAAGAAATCATGAAGAACTTGTGAAATTTCAATGGCTATTGTTTTTCCAGTAAGTACAGAGAGTTTCAGAGTTGTAAGAACGTGTTCTGATGTTTTGAAATCATTTGGAACATATATATATCAGTTAGGACAGCAAACGGCTATGTTTATGACAGTTTTAACTGTATGTATCCGGATACTTTTGAAAGTATTCGGATACATCGTGTTTGATTTCAAAAATATAACTGTTGTTTTAAAGAAGTATCCGGATACTTTTGGATGTATCCGGATACATTTGATCAGATACACTTTTATATTTTTTTTTAAATTTAAAATACTTTCTTGACTTCAAAAACATTATAAAAAAATATTTCCTTAATAATTTTTATTTTTATTTTTGAAAATCACTTTCTTTTCATTTTCATTTTTGAAAACCACTTTCTTTTATTTTTTGAAAATCACCCACTTTTGATTTAACTTAGCATGCATACTATTTTTCTTTAGATTATGATTTAGCTTCATTCTAACTTAGACTTAACCATTAAGCACCTAAGGAACTCTAAGAAAATTAAATTAACATTACAAGTTTATAAGAATTCCTTTTTGACTAACTTGAGTCTAAGCTTCAATGTTGTGGACTTTGCTTTTTGGAATCATCAAAATCTCTTGGGCATTTGCTTCACATGCTTCACAACTATCATTGTAATCGTTCTAAACCTTAGTGGTTAGGGAGAGAATCCCTTAGTGGACGTGTGATATGTCGTAGGGCGAGGAACCCTGATGTGTGATTGAGGCCCCTAGCGAACGGAGGTTCCTGTAGTGTGCGGGGGTGCTCTTGGTTGTAATAGGGTGCGGCTCTATTGCTTGGTATAAGAACTCTCAGGCGGGTCGCTTAGGGACTGGACTAGGCCTTTCAACGGGAAGGCTGAACCAGTATAAAATTCACCGGTGCAAGCTTTTCTATCCCTATCTCTTTTAATTTCCGCATATTTCATTTTATTACGTTTCCGCGCTACTCGATTATTATTTTTCTATCGTTTTCGCGATCCGTTTTGAACGTTTAATCTCTCCATCTCAAATCAATTTTTAAATCGTTACGGTTTTTACAATACATAATAAAACTCGATTCACCCCCCCCCCCCTCTCGAGATTTTGAGGCCAAAACCAACATATAGAAGTCTCAACCTTAGGTACAAACTTAGGGAATATCAAGCAAACATAACTTCACACATCTCTTGGAGCACGAGGTTTTACCTTAAAACTGTTAAAAGGTCCAAAAATCCCTAGGTATTCACTATTCGTGACAACTTTAGATTCTCACTAATTCATAAGTTACTACTTCTTCCTTTAGCTCTCCTTCTAATTCTAACGCTTTCATCCATCGTTTCTCCGACATAGGGGGGATTCTATGGCAACTTTGGTTTTACTTTCTCAAACCAACTTCACTTTTCTCGCTAGACTCATCCTAAGTATCGATCATGCCTATCACTTTCACCGTCTAGACATCTGGTTATAATATAAGGCAATCCTAATCATCCAGATTTTTACCATAATCTCCTCAATTTACTGACAATATACACCTCTTTTCTCCCTTGCAACTCCCCAACTTCAATCAAACTTACTACTAAGTTCATCATTGTCCTATATTTTATTCAATTACCACCATTGATCCATCCATATTCATTCAAGCCTAAGCTATCTGGGTGACTATGATACTTTCATTTTCACAAGTCAGGTTAATGGATTTCGAAAAGGATTGGTAAGGCTATGGTCTGATAGTAAGGCTCATGAAGAAAAGCTCAAATTCCAGTAAAAACGACTGTTTTTTGTTGAAGCAATTCGACAAACATGGTGATCCAGGGATAATATCCTATACTCTTAAAGGTGATGACCACCCTTGTACCAAAAGGTGTGTCAAGGTCAACTGACTTGGGTCTATCAAGAAATAATATAACATCAAGGGTTATGGGTTCTCGACTTAGAATCTAATCGCCTTCTACTCGGTCTACTTTCTTCAAACTATATAACCAACAGGTTCATCAGACCAACACAATAGACACTAGAACACAGACAGAGTCTCGCATCCTAGAAAAGAGAGAACTTTGACCTTGTACTCCTATCCTTACACTAGCAGACACACAGAGTCACACAAACAAAACATGTAAGCCCATGCTTAAGGCCACTAAGGATTACCATAAGCTCTGATACCATAATGTAACATCCCGATTTTCGTAACAAAATAATCAATTTTTATTTATTAAGTTGCTAAAAATGAGGCCAATTTTTTTTTTTTTGAAAAAAGATTATTGAGATGTCATTGGTATACTTTAACACCCTTCGTTGAAAACCGAGTTGTTACTAAAACACATACTTACTTACTTGAATCTTTAGAAACATTTATCATTGGAAAATAATTTGGTTTCGGACTTAACATAGTTCTTGTATTTCATCAGAAAAGCTTATACAATTCTCAAATGGTTTCATTCTTACATTTCTTCAAAATATAGCATAATCTAAAATAAACTGAATTACATGTATAGTTCATCACTTAGGTAATCCTTGACTCACAACACTAACAACAGATTTAGACTATAAGGTACTAATACCACCCACAATAAATACACTATTCTCCGATCTTTCTATTGAGGACGACTGGTCGAAGCTTCCCTTTCATCTTGCGTCTTTTCTTCACACCCAAAGTTGATGCCATCCTTAGGGAGTAGCCTTCCATCCATCTTCGTGCCTTTTTCCAGGTGGTGATCTCCATACGATGCTCCATCTGCCCGTTGAAATACCAGCAGCACCGATATGCCAACGAGACAGGAGAGAGTAAGCATTCCGAACGACGCATCGTCGACGGTGTGGGTTTACAATAGGCAAGATATCAAGACAATACAGACACAATAATACATCGCAAATACAACAAAGCATTCAAGTCTATCATCATTATCATCATTATCATTCATTCTTTATCTTGCCAAGCTTATTTTCACTTCTCAATATGATCATTCTTTCTTTCTCAACTACTTTCTCAATCTCAACTTGTAAATCTTTCACTTTTATTCATTTCCCTCTTCATAGGGTTTCATTCATCTTTTCACACTTTCATTCTTGATTCAGTTCTCATTATCAATATTTCATAAGATTTTGCTTCTTATAATTATAAGTCTTTCCTTATCAAGTCTTATTGGATCACAACCATTGATGATTGGGGGATTATATTATCATCGAGGTACTCGTTTTGTTCTCAGTTATCACACACGTCTACATCTCCTCGCTCATCCACCTAACCTAGTCGGATGCAAACAGGAGTACAGGACCTTTACCGCGCAGGCTTGACAGCTGTCTCAAAAAATGGCTCCAAGCCAGGAGAACCGTAGAAAATCGGGTACAGTCTCAAATCAAATCATATAATCATGGCACACTGTAGAAAAATTGGGTACAGTGGCAAAATCATAGAGCCTCGCTCCAGTCCCTCTCACTGTTCTCGAATTGTCATAGGGGGCGACAGTACTATTCTAGTCTCGAGTGCCGAACTTACCACGACATCGGATCAACCCATCCTTACCCCTTATGGAATTCGTTCTGCCTAGAGTAGCACTCAAGGCTTCTTGACGTATAACCGTCTTTACCTTCCCCTATTGCATCACAACCCGAATATCCCTGATATTCCGGGGTATCTTCCTCTCCACTACTTCGCACTCATTACTCACCACATTCGCATTCGTCAATGTCTTTTAAAGAGTTTTAGAGTTTAATTATTACCCTAAGGTTGGCTCATCCTTGGTGCATCCCTTCAACGAGTCCCAACCACTAATTTACTCAATACTTTTCTTTTCTTAACATAGCACAGAGCTGAGATCGTATCGGCATACTTGCAACATATCTCGTAAACTTTCTCAGCATCTCATTTCATGATCCTTCTCAACATCTCATCTCATAATCTTTCTCAACATAACAACATATCTCTTTTTGGAACATCAGCCCTCTGGCTTTACATAGCTCAACTCGTATCACATCTCGTTTCGGTAAACAACAACAGCATCACTTTCCCCCAGCTCTGGCTCTTTAGCATCATTATCATCAGCTCTTACTCAATAGCATCATTCTCATCAGCATTACAATACTTTTTGTTCACATCAAGACTTAACTCTTATCATGTTCTTACGGTGCTCATAATATCTCATGTCTTTCCACAATCTTAGCTCTTATCTCTTTTCTCAATGTCTTATCAAGGCGGCCTTATTCAATAAGGACTTAAGCCAAACAGGGTAACACTTCTTTCTCTTTGTATCTTTTGCTTTCGGAACTTTCATTATCATTCGTCTTTCTTTTCAATCATCTTTCACAAGCTTATTCATATCATCTCATTCTCAATACGTAACAGACATCCATCAGCATACTATTCATACTCAATTTATTATCATCATGTATAATTCAAAACTCTTAAACAAATATACAGAAGCATGCCATTTCAAATCATCATCATATAAATTCATCACATAACAACATGTGGTCTTTGTCTTCTTCGTATAAGTGGCCACAAAAACACAAACAATTGCCACTATACTACTGACTCAGAACCACTAAGTTCCAATCTTTGAGATGATCCAGAACGTCCTAATAAATCACCTAAATACCACAGTGTCTTAGGTAAGCTTCTCTCTCACCTCAAGTCCAACAATAAATGTACACGATCTCCGCGGATCCTTATCGCTGTCAGCTGCTCCAATCCCCCGTCTTTAAAATTCCTCGTATTAAACAAAATACGTTTATATTACTAACTTGTATAAGGAAAGTCTCCTCTTAAACTCAAAACACATATTCTTTTCTCGTTGGAAGACTTAAAGCATAATTGTTTTCTCAAAACAACTCTAATATTTTCTAGTACTTTAAGTACTTCAAAACCATTTGAAAATATCTAATAAAGTAGCTTAAATCAATTGATTTAGTTGCTGGTCCGTCTTGGACAGCACCTTAATCATGTCCGGAAACACCGAAAAATTCCCCGTTTTTAATCTAGCTTTTTCCTAAATCAAATACCACTTGAAAACCATACGTTGAATCATATGAACACATTTTTAAAGTTAAGAAACAAATCCAAATAATTATGGACAGCAAAGAATTGCTTTTCAAACTCACTTTAATAAAAGTCCGAAAACATCGTAAAAACACTTTTGTTTCAAATAGTTCTTTAGCTTCAAAACTAACACTTTAAAATTCAAGCTTTAATACTAAAAATAAAACCAGGACAGCCACCACACAATCCATCAATCCCAAATAAATTAAATAGAACTATCTTAAAATCAATTAATTTCAAAACCAATTACGTACTCAAATATTTTCCAAACATCAACTTAATATACAAACAACAAACAACTAAATCAAGTCATATAAATCATATACTCTTCAAATATCAATTAGCATTTAACCAAATAAAATCCTATCCTATTTAAACATGCTATGGCCGAATCATGCAACTTCATGAATCAAAGTCCATAAATTTTTCTTATCATTCCCTCAAATATCAAACCCACACATAATCAATTAAACTCAGCATATAAAATCAATTTAGCCAACTCTAAGTCACATATATTAAACTTAATCATTTTTAAAACAATTTCATTTTCATATTTACCTACTCATATACAAGGAGACCGAATTGTTCCAAGAAATAAACCAAAGGTTATAAGTTTCAATCACTCTATATCAACTTATTCAATTTAAAATATTAGCATGCAAGTTCACTTTCAAGGAATCAATTTCACTTACTCATGAATACATGCATGGCCGAAAATATGCACAAGTCAAATCAAAGATTTGTTCAAGATCAAAGACATAAAATCATGAGGGTATTCATTCCTTTTTGATTTAAAAACCTTGGGCTTTACTTGGAAAAATTAACAAACTTTAATTTATTTCCTTAACTTAAATCAACATATTAAATCAAGTACCACATCAAAGTCTTATTTTTCAAGCCTTAGTAATTACATGCATTCAAAGTCCTTAGATTAAGCAGATATTAACATGCATGTAGCTTAAACTCCAAGATCACATCAAAACAAACACATACAACCTTAGATCTTTAAGTTCAAGCATAGATTTCACTAGATCTTTAACATGCATACACATAAAATGAGAATCAAGTATAGGTTCCTTTATCTTTTAACCAAAATCGAATTGAGTATGAAAATAAATACTAAATCAAACTCTTTTTATACTAAAATTCGTTTTTAAAGCTTGTTACCTTAATTTCTCTTCAAAACCGTGACATGCATCAAAGAAAAATTAAATCTTTTTATTAGAATATAACATGTAAGGTCCAAGTTTCTTACTTTATCACTAACAAAGCTTAGATCTAATATCAAATCATCATTTAATCACATGCATGTACCAAAATCAGCTAATCAAGTCACAAGATCAACATGCAATAAGTCATTTCAAACTAAAAAGCACAAACTCCACATCCTCTAGCCTAGACCGAACTTGGCTCAAATAAAAAGGCCTTCTTTTGTCAAAAATCCAACATGCAAGATCAAATTACTTAGATCAAGTCATATATTAGCTTAAACAAATTTTTAAAGCAACATTTTCTTTCTTTTCACACCAAACCGAAGCATCCTCATCATAGATCAAAGTTTCATCTCAAATCTCTTGCATGCATAAGGTTAAACACTTAGATCAAATACTTTTTATACTAAAAATCATTTTCAAAAACTTGTTTTCCTTAGTTCCTTTCAAAACCGTGGAGATCATCAAGGAAAATTCAATCTTTTCACTCCAATAAAACATGCAAGACTCAAGTCTTAAGCTTTATCATAGATCAAGTATAGATCATCACATGCATGCACTTAAATCAACCAATCCAAGCATAAACCAACATGCAATCATCAAAGTCTTAACTTTTTCACAAAACATGCAAGGATCATAAATCAAAATAAACACTTTCAACTTATTTTTCAAAGAATCATAAAAATAACTTTTCAAGATTAAACATCATCATGCATGTAATTAGATCTTATGAATCAAGTCATAAAATCAACATAAAAATACAAATCAAAGATCAAAACCATTTCAAGTAAAAGGGACCAAAACCGTGATGAACATCAAAGAAAGATCAAGTCTTTTTGCTCAAAAACAACACGCAAGACTCAAGATCAAAACTTTTTCATAGATCAAAACATGCAATCACTTAGATCAACTTTTCTAAACATAAAATCAACATGCAACTACTTAAATCTAATTAAAAATCAACACATGGTTTACTAACCATGGCCGAATCATCAAACCATTATTTAACACTTTACAAGTTTCTTTAACTTTCAAAAGTCCAATATCAAAGTATAAACAATATATGCAAAAGAAAACAAGGATCATAAACCTAAAAGAAAATCCTAACCAACACCATCTTCTTGATTCGAACCACACACCTAAGATCAAGGTCTTCTAGTCTTCTAAGCTCTTGGATCTTCAAACAAAGCTCTTGGATTTCTTCTCCTCCTTCTTCCTTCCTCTCTCACACGGCCCTCTCTCTCTCTCATTAAGAGTTTGTTGTGATCTTAGTCAAGTGTTTGGTGTGGAAAGGAAATGAGGAGATGAATGAAGTGAATGAATGAAAAATGAACAAAAGGGCTAGCTATATATAGGCAAACGTGTTGTTCCTCTTTTGCCCTTGATAGTGATTCGGTTCAAGTGTGGCTAGGAGGGGCAATTTTGGCACTTTGGTTTGTTGCATGGGTGGATTTTATCAAGGGGACAATAAGGAGTAATTTAAGGCATTAGGTCTAATCACTCATCATTTTATTTCCTACATCACATTTCCTAATTTATTTTTCCCTGGATTAAATTTTTACTCTTAATTTTCTTAGCCTAGAAGAAAATAAATCTTCCTACTTTCTCTCATGCATTTCACCACCTACACTCACTCATACACATTTTGCATTTTCATTTTTCTAATCACACACACACCATTCAAATATTAAAATGTTATGCCATCTTAATGAAAAATAATAGAATGCAAAGAATTCACACATCACACAAACATTCACATACACACCACACCAAGTACTCATTTTACTTTTAAATTCACTTTATAAGATTCATAAAATAATTTTCCTTTATAACATAATCATCATCAACAGTAACGAATAAAACTCCAAAATGCACACTTTAAATAAAACAATTAACTGCACCACTTGGCTAGAGATATAGCCCTCATTTCATTTTCTAAAATCATATTTGCATATATAAAAGAGATTCTCAAAAGGAAAAGTTCATTTGAGGTCTTTAACATATTTGTACTAATTTAAATACTCAAAATTCGTTTACAATGCACTCAGGAAATAAATTCTCGTAAATCAACCCAGAAAATATAAGAATTATATTTTCAAATTCTACATTTCAAGACGATCGTTTTCATATAAAGATCATAAAATTCGGAGTTACGGTTAAAAAGATATGAATTTTCAAAGTTAGTCAATCTATTAAAGTTCACAAAGAATTTCGCTGCTTAAAGAAATCTCAAATAATGAAATCTTCGGCTGTAAATCCATGAAAACACTTAACTTTACATCAATACATCTATTATTGATAAAATATATTTCAAAAATCCATTTAAAACAGACGAGGAATTTGCGGGTCGTCACATATATGCTCCCAAATAGACTTATGTTTGAGATATACTACATGCACCCATTTTATCCAAAGTGAATCTTCTTTGTTTGCCGCTGCCCATATGTGCTTGACTATGGCTGCTGCATTCCAAAACTGCATATGCTTAATTCACAGTCCACCACACTTCTTTGGAATGCAAAGTCTCTCTCATTTTATCAATGGCATTGCTCTGCCATTGCTCTTCACACCCCACGAGAAGTCTCTGCATATTTTCTCAATCTCCTTGATAACTCCTTTTGGTATGAGAAATGTGCTAGCCCAGTATGTGTGCATTGTTAGCAGCACTGAGTTGATAAGCTGCACTCTCCCTGCATATGAAAAATTCCTAGAGGACCAACAATTTACTCTGGCTGCTTTTTTATCAATCATTGCTTTGTTGGAATTAGAGGCAGTCCTAAGTACTTTACAGGAAATTTACCCTTCTCATAGCCAGTTAAAATCATGATTTCCTGATGTATTCTCTCTTTAACTCCACCAAAAAACACAACAGACTTTCAATGATTTGCCTCTAAACCTGAGACTGTAGAAAATTCCCGGAACCCTTTCACAATCAATTCCACTGATTTTACTTCCCCTTTGCAAAATATCATTAAATCATCAGCAAAACACAAGTTAGTTAGGAGCAGTCTCTTACACATTGGATGGAAACGAAACATCTTTTCTTCTGCCACTAGTTTCAGTATTCTTATAAGAATTTCCATTATTAGCACAAAGAGCATGGGGGATATAGGATCCCCTACCTTAGTCCCCTCTTAACCACATAAAAACCAATACTATCACCATTAACAGGAAATAAATTTTGGTGGAAATAGCAAGCTCTATATAACATTATAACCTCTTTGACACATCTCTAGCTCCGGTCTATAGTAGTATCGCATGCTTTCCTCAAATCTATTTTCATCATACATCTAGGGAAAATGTTCTTTCTTTTGTATAGTCTAATTAAATCCTGGGTTATCAACACATTATGAAATATTGATCTGCTAAAGATAAAGGCTCCCTGATTTATATCTACTGCAACAGGCAGATCATTTCTCAGTCTTTCATCAATCATTTTTGAGATGCATTCGTAAATCACATTACAGTAGGCTATAGGTTTATAATCTTTAGCATGATTCACTCATTCAAACTTAGGCACTAATGCAATCAAAGTGCTATTAATTTGCTTAAGAATTTTACTTGAAGGGAAAAATTTAAGCACTGCGTCATTGATATCATCCCCTATGCTTTCCCAAGCTTGCTTGTAAAAGCCACTGTCAAAGTCATCTGGCCGGCTAGACTTTTTGATTCATCAATACTCACTATAGCTTTTCTCACATCTTTGTACAGAACTAGTACCATACCCGTGCAAATTGCACGGGAATTAGTCACTATTGGTATTTATTAAAATAAATTTAAATATTTTTCTATTAGGTAAATTATGCCACAAATTTGAATTATATCAAAGTAATTCTACAGGAAATCATTACTATATTAAAAATACTACAATTAAGTCACTACTGAGTAATGTTATATTTGCCATGAAAAGTTTGGATCATGCTTAATAAGAATCAAATAAAATATCTATTTCAATCTTAATGTCCAAACTTAACTTTTTTTTTTAATCTTAATCCTCCTAGTAATTTAGTAAACTTGGTATCTTAACAAATTATCCAAATCCTGAAAGAGCTTCATATGTTCCAAGCTAGAGAAATCAAATTATATGGGGTTGATAACATTTCATGCCCAGGAATACCAAAAGTATAAAAACCAAAAAAGCCTAGATCTCATGCAAGAACCTTACCATGGAGATAAATGTCCATAGATTGTGCATTAATGTAATTTGATATATTCAGTTTCTCATGTAGCTTTGGTCCCAGGTAGTAACCCTGAATAGAAACCAAACTTGGATGCTTGATAGACCCAAGTTTCTTTATTTCCCTTGCAAACTCCTTCTTTCCTTTAGTTATTCCTTCCCTTAACCATTTATATATATATATTTTGGCCTGAATCATGTTTTTTTTAAGTCATCTAACAAATTAATTTATGATTACCACTAACACCATGCAACTGCTGCAGATTCTGCTTATGCAATTCCTTAGTTTATTTCTCTTAAGTTTCTAAGGTTCACTCCGAAAATTATAGCCCTTTGAAAATATAGAAACTCCTGCACAGTCAAACTACGCAAATTGTTAAATTTTTCCATTATATATTTAGTAAAGGAAATCACAAAGTAAAATAGAATAAATTATGAATTTATAAGCTTATCCCAAAACAATTATTTATAAAGGCAAACATTAGCAAAACAAGTAGTTATAAAAGTTAGAATTTTTATTCCTTTATCCTCTGCCCTGAAAATTCTGCTATCCCTCAATGACCGGCTGATATATTTTACTTCCACGATGTAATCTCTGCTCTTGATTGTCAATCATGCATAATTTCACATTTTCAACAACTTAACATATCAAATTCAATTCCAAACAATTACAGCATGAAAATAACCTTGATATAGCTTGCATGCAACATTTAGAACTTGCTCTAAACAACTTTGACACTCAAATAGGCCTCCAAGCCAAGAATCTAATTCAAACTATGCCCATAGAGTCTCATGGTGACTCAACACCTATAATGCAAGGAATTAAACTTATTCTAGTGAACAATTAGCTTCACTATGAGGTTTGTTGAAGAAGAACCATTAGCAACAACTACTTAAGGGCTGAAAAATGAAAAACATTTCACAAATTTTGAGGATAAGGAAAGTAATCAAAGTTTGTGAATGTATAAAATAAAAATTTAAAATTTATGCGACTTATGGGAATACAACAACGGGAATAATAATATTGTAACAGATTGAATTATAGGAAGGGAAAGGGTTAATTGCCTTGTGCATTTTTGTACTCCAGGCTTGCCCCAGAATCCATGAGAATGAAAACTATATCAGTTTGGTTGAACACAGCAGCCTACAGAGAATATAACAAAAAGTGATCACTGTAATATTGTGAAAAACATAATCTCATTCATACATGCCCAATCATGAGTACAAACAAGAAGAAGCACTAAAGCACACTCGGATTGAGAAAGAGGTACCAAATGCAATAAAGGCAGTCCTTGCTTGTCCTTGTAATTTGCATTCACACCCGGCACATTTTAGAATCCATCAATACAACTTTCAAAAAATAAACTACTAATAAGGTAAGTGTCTCATTTGAAAGGTACAAACCTCATTAAGAATTTTCTTGACAGCGGCAACATCACCATTTTTCATAGCTTCTCCCAAACCCTGAGAGCATCACATTCAATTCAATATATGACTTTCAACATGTAAGATCTTTTTGCACAATTAAATATCACAAACTATTTATTTTCAAACAAAAAAAAAAGATTACCTCTCCATTAATTAGCTTCGTAATTAGACTGGGGTCTGGCTGAGGTACCATTGGTTACATTACCAAAGAACGTAGCACTAAAATCTATTCACATAATGATAACACGAAGCATAAATAGCAAGATTAAGTAAAAAATTGGTGTCGACGATGAAAAATTTATGAGCTTAGCCATAAGGAGAATCATAATTGCTTTACTAATGTACCATATTTTAAAGCAATTTCTGCACAGTAACATAAACCACAAAACAGAATCATCCTTACCCAAATAGACAAACTGTAGAATCAAAGATGAATCAAAACACTTTTGATGATGCCAAATAAATGGTCAAATAAATGAGCTAGACTTATGCCAAGCCGACAGACCTATCAGCGCAAGCATTCGCTAACGGCAAAGGCTCTACAGAAGCTCGGAACCTCAATTTTCCTCGGCGTACCGTCAAAAACATAGGCTCGGCGGAGGCTCGGAAAATTAGGACTCTAAGCTATCTACAACAAGTCAGCATTTGAAGCTAAAGCTCGGCATGGGCTCGGCTCTTGATCAAAGCTAAGTTCATCCAAGTTTGCAAGCTCGTTTTCTCGTCTCAAGGTAGTAAGCTCGGATGATTATTTGCTTGGTACTCGCTGGGATTAAGCTTGGAACAGCAACCATCAGAAAGAGTAAATAAGCTCGGGTTGGTCTCACTCAACTTATCTGATTGCCACGCTCAGTTCAAGCTCAGAAACACCAAGATCGAACAAAGCGCAAAGCTCGGCTATCACTGTTCATCGTCTGCAACAATGCGTCGTCTTCAACCTTCGGACTCTGCTAAGCTGTTCCGTACTTTTTATTTCCGTTGAGTCTGGGTAGAAGTCCTAGGTTTAGCTCCTATGCTCTGACAAGTTTGAAATTCGAAATGAGTTAAACCAAAGGTTGGTGAACTGTCACCATCACTGCTCTGCTGTCAAATGTTACCGTTGGAAACCCCATGGAAATTCCGTACAGCTCTCTCTCTCTCTCTCCTTCTGCAGAAAAGAGAAGGCTATATAAATGGGGGTCTTCAACGTTAACGGGTGACACAACTTTGAACAAAATTCTGTTGCAACTTATTTTCATTTCCTTAAGAGAGCAGAATCAAAAACTCACAGAAAAGAAAAAGTGCTTTTGAATTTTCACCAGAACTTAGAGATCTTAATCTCTCAAATCCAAACTCTAAGTTCAACAAAATTCTTTTCTGTGATACCTTCACAAAAATCGACTCACTCTTGAACTTCATACTGTCATACTCATTCGAAGAGTGATTCGAATTGGAGCCAGTCTATTTCATAATCTTCTTCATTGTATATGTTTGGAGTGGAAAGCTGTTCTCTGATCGAGAAAGCTTTTCCATGGTGAAAAGGTTCCAAAGAGGTTCTTTGGTCATCGATTTGTCGTGGGTAGGTTGTCACGAGTTTGGTAAACTCGGTTGACTGGATAGGTCTTGAGGGGTGGCTCTTGTAAATCCTTTTGTAACCCAGAAAATCGATTTTTAGTGAAAGCTCTCTAAAAGGTTTTTAGAGGGGACTGGACTAGCTCTCAGGGTGAGAGTGAACCAGGATAAATCTGTGGTGTTAAGTTTTATTTCTTTACTGCTTTCTATTGCTCGGTTTTCTTGTCTGGTTACTCGCTGGCTTAAGCATCAAGCTTTTAATTTTCTCTGTGATTGCTCGGTTTTTAAGTGTTGCTCGGAAAAACTAGCTGTGAAGCAATCGTGTTAATCGATTAACCAGTTTATTCTTCTGGTTAATAAATTAACATTGCTTGCTCGGCAGCTTGGTTAATCAATTAACCTTTCTGTTTATCTGTTTGGTTAATCAATTAACCGTGACTGCTCGGATAGACTTTGAATTCTATTCAAAACCGAGAACAACAACTTAAGCTATTTTCAAGAAATCGAAAAATTCCCATATTACCTTCAATCTCCTATTCACCCCCCCTCTACTCGATTGTTAGGCCTCTTGTTGGTTTCCAACAAGTGGTATCAGAGCTCGGTCGAAAGATCGAGTGTAAAAACTTTTTCGAAAAGATCCTTGAGGAAACCAAATGGCTGCTAACAATCCCTTCGGTGGTGAAGGCTCTTCCATAAACAGACCACCACTATTCAATGGTGAGGGTTATGCTTATTGGAAAGCTCGAATGAAAATTTTCATTGAAGCTATAGATATGGAAATTTGGAAATCTATTGAAAACGGGCCATTTGTCCCCAAAAGAAAAATTAATGAAGAAGTTGTAGAAATCCCATGGGAAAGTTGGGATGATGATGATAAACGAAAAGTATCCTTTGATTTAAAATCCAAAAACATCATCACCTCAGCTTTGTCCTATGATGAGTTTTTTAGAGTGTCAAGCTGCAAATCTGCAAAAGAAATGTGGGACATTCTACAACTTACTCATGAAGGGACAAGTGAGGTCAGACGAGCTAGATTAAATACTCTAATGCATGAATATGAGTTATTCCGAATGCTGCCAAATGAAAATATAAATGATTTGCAGAAACTGTTTACTCATATCATAAACCATCTTAATGCTCTCGGCAAAATCTTTCAAAATGTTGAGATAACTAACAAAGTGCTTAGATGTCTTAGTAGAGAATGGCAGCCGAAGGTCACTGCCATCATGGAAGCTAAAGACTTGGACACAATGAGTATAGCCACTTTGTTCGGCAAGCTGCAAGAGCATGACATGGATCTCGGCAGACTGACCATGCATGAAGAATCTGATAAGAAGAAGAAGGGAATTTCTCTCAAAGTTGCTATAAAGGCAACCAAAGAATCCTCCGAAGATGAGTCCAGCTCGGACATAGATGAGGAAGACTTTGGTCTCATGGTCAGGAAGTTCAGCAAATTTTTTAAAAGCAAAAAGAACTTCACAAACAGAGTAAGAGATACCATAAGCACTCACCACAAAGGCTCAAGTTCAAAAGACCGATTTAGATGCCATGAATGTGGTGAAGCTGGTCACATTAGAGCATACTGTCCAAGAGTGCAAAAGCAAGGTGGTGAAGAAACAAAGAAGAACAAAGACCACAAGAAGAAGAGAGCTTACATAGTATGGGATGCACCCGACAACGACAACAGCTCAAGCTCCAGCTCTTCCGACGAAGAAGAGAAAGCAATTTTGTGCTTAATAGGAAGGGAAACTGTGTTTGAAAGCCCAAGCCAAACTTATTCTGAGCAAGATCTTCCTGTATATGACTCGTGCTCGGAGAGTGAAGACGAAGAACCATGCCTGGTTCTCAGATTTGCCGATCAAGAAGTCTCATCGAGCTCGGCACTAGATGCATCAGAACAAAGATCAAACATAAAATGTTTAATGGGCAAACACAGCGAGGAAACCTCAACAAGCCGAACAGTATCCAAACATACAAGCACTGAGGTAACCTCCACTTCTGATTCTGACTCTGAATCAGAATTTTATGATACTGATGAATTGTATTTTGCTTATCTTGAAATGCAAATCGAATTCAAGAAACTTGCTAAAAATTTCATTAAGATGAAACAAAATCTTTCAAACTATAAAGAGCAAGTTCTTGAATTGGAAAAATCAATTGAAACTTTGAAAAGAAGAAACAAGTCATTAGAAAACACTATCACTCAACTGAAAAATGAAAATCTTGACTGCTGCACTAAATATGAAAAAGAAATTTCTGAGCTAAAATTTAAAAGCGCAACTGTCAACAAGAGTGATGGCTTGTTTGATCGACTTTTAGCCAAACAAAGAAACTATTCAAACAAAACGGGACTTGGCTACACACCGACCAAGAAGAAAGCAGTAAGAAAACTCGGCTATGTTTCAAATTTTAATAACTTGAAAAAGTCGAGCTGCTCCTACTGTGGTCTTCATGGTCATACACCCAATGAATGTAAAATCCGACGTCATGGTGTGGCCAAGGGCAAGTTTGTTTGGGTAGTTAAAAGGAAAGATCCAACTGCTAACCCCCAGGGACCCAAGACAATTTGGGTACCCGAATCAAAGAAGTAATATTTTTGTGATGCAGGTGTGCTTCCGAGCGAAAGAAAGCAGATGGTACCTTGATAGTGGCTGCTCGAAGCACATGACGGGGGACAAAAATCTAGTCACTGAACTTTCACATTCGGATAAGGGCTACGTCACTTATGGTGATAACAACCGAGGTAAAATATTGGGTGAAGGTAAAGTCAGTAATTCTGCCAACTTGGTTATCAATAATGTTTTACTTGTAAAAGGGCTAGAACATAATCTTTTAAGCATAAGTCAGCTCTGTGATATTGGTAACCATGTTTTTTTACCTCTACCCACTGCATCATTAAAAGTGACGAGGACAACTCTATCAAATTTGTTGGAAAACGACATAACAACACTTACTTGGTTGATTTGAATGAAATCACATCTTTGATAACCATTTGCATGGTGAGCAAAGAAAGTGATACATGGTTATGGCATAGAAGGACAGCTCATATACACGTAAATCAGTTAAAGAAACTACAATCAAAAGATTTAGTGATTGGTTTACCAAAGCTGAATTTTAATATTGAGGGGGTTTGCTCGTCTTGCAAGAAGTGCAAACCAACCAAAAAGAAAAATGATTTTTCATCTAAATTGATGGTCTCAACAACTCGGCCCCTGGAAATGTTACACATGGATTTGTTTGGACCATCACAAGTAAAAAGCTTTGGTGGAAATCTCTATGCTTTAGTAATTGTAGATGACTTTTCCAGATTTACATGGACTTTATTTTTAAAATCAAAAGGTGATACTTTTGAAAATTTTAAAGAGCTTGTCAAGCAACTCCAGAACCGAGCTAACCAAAAAGTAGTTGTAATCCGAACAGACCATGGTGGTGAGTTCGAGAACTACAAATTTGACAAATTTTGTTCCAAGTTCGGCATAGAACATCAGTTTTCTGCTCCTCGGACTCCCGAACAAAACGGAGTTGTGGAACGGAAAAACCGAGTTCTAGAAGAACTAGCCCGAACCATGCTTAATGAATACAGTTTGCCACATTATTTCTGGGCAGATGCGGTAAACACAGCTTGCTATGTAATGAACCGCATCCTCATCAGACCAATTTTAAAGAAAACTCCATATGAACTTTACAAGGGTAGAAAACCAAAAATCTCTCATTTCCATGCATTTGGTTGCAAAGTCTTCATTTTAAATAATGGAAAAGAGCATCTCGGCAAATTTGATTCTAAAGCCGATGAAGGAATATTTTTGGGATATTATACTCACAGTAAAGCATTTAGAGTTTTTAACAAAAGGACCTCCACTGTGGAAGAGTCCGTGCGTGTGGTATTTGATGAGTCTCCTCGGAGAGACAATGTTAGTTGTGCAGATAGAGAGGATCATCATATGGCTGAACTCGATCCGAGCACAACAACTGAAAGAGCTCAAAAGGATGAAGCTGCTGAAGTCAAAGATCAGAAGGACGAGCTTGTTCCGAGCCAAACAAACAAGGAACAAACCGAACTCAGTCCGAGCCAACTTCAAAATAGTCAGTCCGAACTCATTCCAAGCCGAGCAGAGCAGTATGAGCTCAGTCCAGCCTGGAAGAGAGTCAAGGACCATCCGATAGAGAATGTGCTCGGCGACTTGAATAAGGGAATCTTAACTCGTCGTTCTATTCAGAACTTTTGCAATTTCGCTTCCTTTGTTTCTCAAATTGAACCTAATTCGATTGATCAAGCAATTGATGATGAACATTGGGCGATTGCCATGCAAGAGGAACTGAATCAATTCATCAGAAATGATGTCTGGGAATTGGTTCCTCGGCCCGATGATCATACGATAATTGGCTTGAAATGGATTTTCAGAAATAAAACAGATGAATTAGGCTTAATTATAAGAAACAAAGCAAGATTAGTTGCTCAAGGCTACAACCAAGAGGAAGGTATCGATTATGATGAAACCTTCGCTCCAGTTTCTAGGCTTGAAGCAATCCGAATTTTGCTTGCTTTTGCATCTATTATGAATTTCACCCTTTATCAAATGGATGTAAAGAGTGCTTCCTTAAATGGATTTATAAATGAAGAAGTGTATGTAAAAAAACCTCCTGGCTTTGAAAATTTTGAATATCCAAACCATGTATATAAACTCAAAAAGGCTCTTTACGGTTTGAAACAAGCTCCGAGAGCTTGGTATGATCGGTTGAACTCATTTTTACTTGAACAAGGGTTTGAGAGAGGGAAGGTTGACACAACTCTATTCATTTATAAATCCAAAAAGGACATATTGTTAGTACAAGTTTATGTTGATGATATAATTTTCGGTGCTACTAACATGTCTCTTTGCAAGAAGTTCTCCGAATCAATGCAAGGTGAATTCGAGATGTCGATGATGGGAGAACTAACATTCTTTCTAAGACTCCAAATAAAGCAAGTTGAGGGAGGAACGTTTGTGCATCAAGGAAAATATTGCAAGGCTCTCCTCAAGAAATTTGGCTTAGAAAATTGCAAAGAAGCTGTCACTCCCATGAGCACCTCCAGCTATCTCGGCAAGGATGAGTCAGGTAAAGCCCTAGATGTAAGCAAATACAGAGGCATGATAGGAAGCCTTCTATATTTAACTGCGTCTCGGCCTGATATTATGTTCAGTGTTTGTTTATGTGCTCGTTTTCAAGCTAATCCCAAATAATCTCATTTTTCGGCGGTTAAACGAATTTTTAAATATCTAAAAGGAACTGTGAACACTGGTCTATGGTATCCTGGGGATGCCAATCTTAGTTTGATTGGGTATTCGGACTCAGATTTTGCTGGGTGCAAGCTTGATCGAAAAAGCACAAGTGGAACTTGTCACTTGCTCGGCAGTTCTCTTGTGTCATGGTTTTCTAAAAAGCAAGCTTGCGTTGCCCTGTCAACAGCTGAAGCCGAATACATTGCTGCTGGTAATTGTTGTGCTCAAATTCTTTGGATAAAACAACAGTTATCAGATTTTGGCTTAATCTTATATCACATTCCTATCAAATGTGACAATACAAGTGCAATCAATCTAACTAAAAATCCAGTGTATCACTCTCGAACAAAACACATTGAAATTAGGCATCATTTTCTTCGAGATCATGTTCAAAATGGTGACTGTATCATAGAATTTGTAAGTACTGAAAATCAATTAGCCGATGTGTTTACAAAACCATTGCCGAGGGAAATTCTTTATAAAATTCGGCATGAGCTCGGCATTCTGGATGAATCCAGTGTGTGCTCGGCGCAAGATAGGCATCCTAAATGAAATTGGTTTTCGGTCTTTCACATATTTGATCACCTTCATAATCTCGATAATTTCATTCAATTGTGTATTTGTTTAAATTTCCTGAAATTTCACATTCTTCAACTCTTCTTTCCTTCCTTTAAATCTTTATTTAAGGGGCATATCATGTCATTCGTCGTTCTCGCCTTTACTTTTATCTTCTCGAATAAGAAGCATGATTTCACTGTTAAAGGAGATCGATGATGTTCATGTCATGAAAATTTTCTTCCCTCACTATTTTTTTTTTACAAAAGGGGGAGAATAAAACCTTGATTACATCAAGGGCCTTACCCTTTTTTTTGTTTCCAAAACAAAGGGGGAGAAGGGTATTTCTACAAGTTTTTTTACTCTCTTTTGGCTCATATGCTTACTAATCTATCTCCTTTTTTATCATGCCAAAAGGGGGAGAAGGGTATTTGTTTGTTTTGTTTGTTTTGTTTGTTGTTTTTGGTACAGGGGGCGAAAAGCATTTGTTATTGCAAGCGTTCAGTGTGCGAGCATGAATTCAGGGGGAGTGTTTAACGAACTGCTCCACATTTTCTTAACATAAAATTTCCAACAAGTGGAGGCATTACTGAGCAAAAAAAGTACATTTTCATAGCAACATGTGGTCTGTTTTCGAGCAAATCCTGATCAATACTGAGTGTAATCAGTTCACGAACATACAGTCGGAGGGAGACAACTCAAGTGCAACAAACTGCTAAAGATTATTTGTCATCATCAAAAAGGGGGAGATTGTAGAATCAAAGATGAATCAAAACACTTTTGATGATGCCAAATAAATGGTCAAATAAATGAGCTAGACTTATGCCAAGCCGACAGACCTATCAAGGCAAGCATTCGCTAACGGCAAAGGCTCTATAGAAGCTCGGAACCTCAATTTTCCTCGGCGTACCGTCAAAAATATAGGCTCGGCGGAGGCTCGGAAAATTAGGACTCTAAGCTATCTACAACAAGTCAGCATTTGAAGCTAAAGCTCGGCATGGGCTCGGCTCTTGATCAAAGCTAAGTTCATCCAAGTTTGCAAGCTCGTTTTCTCGTCTCAAGGCAGTAAGCTCAGATGATGATTTGCTTGGTACTCGCTCGGATTAAGCTTGGAACAGCCACCATCAGAAAGAGTAAATAAGCTCGGGTTGGTTTCACTCAACTTATCTGATTGCCACGCTCAGTTCAAGCTCAGAAACACCAAGATCGAACAAAGCGCAAAGCTCGGCTATCACTGTTCATCGTCTGCAACAATGCGTCGTCTTCAACCTTCGGACTCTGCTCAGCTGTTCCGTACTTTTTATTTCCGTTGAGTCTGGGTAGAAGTCCTAGGTTTAGCTCCTATGCTCTGACAAGTTTGAAATTCGAAATGAGTTAAACCAAAGGTTGGTGAACTGTCACCATCACTGCTCTGTTGTCAAATGTTACCGTTGGAAACCCCATGGAAATTCCGTACAGCTCTCTCTCTCTCTCCTTCTGCAGAAAAGAGAAGGCTATATAAATGGGGGTCTTCAACGTTAACAGGTGACACAACTTTGAACAAAATTTTGTTGCAACTTATTTTCATTTCCTTAAGAGAGCAGAATCAAAAACTCACAGAAAAGAAAAAGTGCTTTTGAATTTTCACCAGAACTTAGAGATCTTAATCTCTCAAATCCAAACTCTAAGTTCAACAAAATTCTTTTCTGTGATACCCTTCACAAAAATCGACTCACTCTTGAACTTCATACTGTCATACTCATTCGAAGAGTGATTCGAATTGGAGCCAGTCTATTTCATAATCTTCTTCATTGTATATGTTTGGAGTGGAAAGCTGTTCTCTGATCGAGAAAGCTTTTCCGTGGTGAAAAGGTTCCAAAGAGGTTCTTTGGTCATCGATTTGTCGTGGGTAGGTTGTCACGAGTTTGGTAAACTCGGTTGACTGGATAGGTCTTGAGGGGTGGCTCTTGTAAATCCTTTTGTAACCCAGAAAATTGATTTTTAGTGAAAGCTCTCTAAAAGGTTTTTAGAGGGGACTGGACTAGCTCTCAGGGTGAGAGTGAACCAGGATAAATCTGTGGTGTTAAGTTTTATTTCTTTACTGCTTTCTATTGCTCGGTTTGCTTGTCTGGTTACTCGCTGGCTTAAGCATCAAGCTTTTAATTTTCTCTGTGATTGCTCGGTTTTTAAGTGTTGCTCGGAAAAACTAGCTGTGAAGCAATCGTGTTAATCGATTAGCCAGTTTATTCTTCTGGTTAATAAATTAACATTGCTTGCTCGGCAGCTCGGTTAATCAATTAACCTTTTTGTTTATCTGTTTGGTTAATCAATTAACCGTGACTGCTCGGATAGACTTTGAATTCTATTCAAAACCGAGAACAACAACTTAAGCTATTTTCAAGAAATCGAAAAATTCCCATATTATCTTCAATCTCCTATTCACCCCCCCCCCCCCGCCCTCTACTCGATTGTTAGGCCTCTTGTTGGTTTCCAACACAAACGTGCAGAACTCTTCACAACAATGGCACAACACTTCCATATTTGATTTGATCCAACAAAACTAAAGGACTTTCATCAAACTATTGGTGTCCTCCTTACCACCTCAATTCCACCGATTCGCGTCTATGCTGGGATCGCGTTGCGACGGAGGTGGAAGAAGGGAGTGAGGGAGGAAGAGACATAGGGTGGCAGGGAAATATGAAAAGGAGGCCAAATGCAGTTGGAGGAGTGATATAAGAGAATGCCAAATGTGACGCTCTCTTTTTGACTTGAAAATAATTAATATTTCCAAATAGTTTACTACTTGCTATCAAAATTAGGACTAGAAAATTTTTCCTTTTTAATATTATTACTTGCTCAATCAAAAACCTCTTTTTGACATAAACCATTTCAGGAAATCAGCATGGTAATATCTTATATTTGAAAAGACCCTCGAGGAAGCACTTCTTAAATTATAGAAAACCTTAGTAGTTATCATTAAAGCATATAATTTGCCTCTCGAGTAAGATTTGAATACATAAAATATAAACTGATCGCCGAATCCCTTGTAAATTGAAATCAGAGTTCGCGGAAGTAAAAATAATACTTATGGGGCTCTGCTGAGGAAAATAAGCATCATATATATATAGATCATAGCATAAAATAAAACCCCATCAGTACAGAAAGTAGCAAGTAACATCAGTCGAGATAGCAAGAGTTTATAAAAACATATACAACCCAGTTGTGTAAAATAAAACCTCACTCTAAGACCTCTCAAAATATATACACTATATCACATGGTCTCAAAATAGAAGTCTCAGAGCAGGTCTTCAGTGTCCTCAGCAGCTCCTCGGATCCTCCACCGCTCTATCCCTAGGATCTAGGATCCAAAACACCTATGTTATGCAGGCTACTATGAACCAGCGGGTCCACCTCTAGCAGAAACAGTCGGCTCAACATGCACCTCCTCCTCGCTCTCATCCTCCATAGGGTCCTCCTCGACCTCGCCCGACGGTGTAGAGACCCCACCACTGGGTCTAGGATCCGCAAAAGCAGTCCTATCATACACAGTCGGACCAGGAGAAGGAGTCTCCTCAGTGACAACTCTATGGGATGAAGGATGGGAACGAGTGGCAGCTCTAAATCTAAAACTATGAAAACGACGCATAGGTCCAGCCGGGGGTGGTCCTCTATAAGTATAAAAAGGTGGAACATGCATAGTATAGACTAATGGGATCCTAAATCGACGAGGTCGCACACGCACCAGAGGGTTAGGGTGGTAGAGAGTGATCTCAACCTCCCCCTCAAAAGTGGCACGGTTCTCCTCATACGTCCATATACCGCTAGGGATAGGGCGTATCTCGATGCAGGCTAGGTATCTGGCCATCACCTAAACAGGGCACAGGGAGTAAGTATGCACATATACATAATGGATAAAGACTAAAATTACAATCACAAATATATCATGGACAGATCATAATGCAAATACATATGAGCACACCAATTTTTCAACATTATAACTCTTATAATGCAAGTGGCATGATGTATGATTGTCTATCCACAACTGAGGCCTCTAAATGTCCATCTTGGACGTCCATCCAGTACACCCTTGTGTTCCCAGAACACCGACATTAGTTCCCAGAACATAATGCCGAACCATACTTGGATAAAAAGCATCACTCCCGGAGTGTGCAGACTTAGAATTTTCACTAAAAATTTGCGCCATTTTTTTTATAACATTATCAAATTCCATTCAGTTTAATTCTTTTACAAAAAGGATTTCATAAATACAATTTGGTTCATTTGGTTTACAAAAAATGTTTTGGTACTTAGACTCACGTCATAAAATTCTATTTCCAAAAAGAGATGTTATCATCCAACATATTTCCAAAAAACTCATTTTATCAATATCATATTTAGTCGATGGTTAATTTGCGGAAAATAGTTTAATTACTTTAAATGAATTTCACACATAATCAAAAAGAACTTTTATTCCATTTAAAATAATCCATATTACAACTGGGGTTACATTCGGGACAGATTAATCATGTCCTAATCACCTTAAGATAGGATACAAAGCAAAGACTATCCTATCTTATACTACAAGTCTTCAGTGCTATCTCCCATCACAAATGTCTAGAAGATTCCTCGATTATCGCTTTTGCTTCCTCCTTGTATGTGCGTCATCTCATGATCCTCTTCCGGTCTTAAGCTACCACTCCTTGATCTGCCATCTGTGGACATGGTTCCCCAATGTCCACAGGAAAGGGAAATAGAGAGAGTAAGCACTTCCGAACGATGTTAACGCCGACGGCGTGGGCTTACCATAGGGGAATATTAAGACCACACAAAATGTACATCATTATTATCATTATCTTATTGTACCATAAAATCTTTTCCCACTAAATGGGTATACCTCTTAAAAACTATAGCCGTTATATTTAATTATCTTTAGTCTCTAAGTTTCATACCATCGGTAAATCAAAAGGGGTACCATTACCGAGGTTCAGAGTATGGATATCACACACGTTACATCTCCTCCACAAGTCCAACCATATCCTAGTTCGGAAAGCAGATGGGATGCACAGGAACCTTAGCCACACTGGCATCGAAGTCGGTAAACGAAAAGGCTATACCATCGCCAGTGGTCAGTAAGATATAAAAATTCATGTGACCAACACCGGCGGTCAACAAGATTCATTTCATAAAAGTTTCCAAAAACCCAACCCTTACCGAACTTCTAGCCCCGTTCAGGTTCCCTCTCACCATCTATGATTTGCTCAAGGGGGCGACAGCACTATCTCCAGTTGGCCTGCAGTCCTCGCTACGACGAAAGCCCAGACTCCTGCGTGAACCTTGTCATTGTAGTCCCGTTCCGCCTAGAGAAGTACTCGAGGCTTCTTGACGTTTCACCGTCCTTGCCCTCCCCTATTGCAATCATCACTTGAAGAACTCCTATCCCCAAGCATACCTGAGTATCCGTAGATAAACAGGGTGTCTTTCCTCTCCACTACTTCACTCTCAGCGCAAGGTTTAAAATAAAGGGTTCCTATGTCTTTTAAGTTATCGGAGAGTAAAAAGTTTAACATTCCTAGTTGTGGTCGACCCATTCTAAACCTTGTTTCTAACGGGTCTTGACCTCTAAGGGATTAGCTTCTCATGGACACTTCCAGGTCACAGGGGATTCAACACTTAAAGATCAAGCATGTCATCATAACAATGCGATCCGGGGGTAGTATTATAACTTTCATAAACCTCTGTAAAGGTTCCACATTAATTCCTTAACCATAAAGCCTTTAATCAATTTCCAAAAATTATCCACCATGACATCTTATGAATCAATTATTTTCCAATATTAAGTTGATATATCATATTCGTCAGACATGTTATCATTAATAATTTAATATTATGATAGATCCAACATCATAATAAAACAAGATATACAACACATACAATTATATCCGAGGGATCGTGTTTTCGTATGAACGGCGGGATATACACACACAATTGCCGTTCTACTATTCACCCGATAGATCCCTAGTTCCGACCTTTGAGATGATACGGAACGTCCTAATATTGCACTACATGCCACTATGTCTTAAGAAGGCTTCTCTCTCACCTGAGCTCCACGCTTACTCTGTTTTCAACCCTTTTGCGTCTACAACTCCAGCAGCTCGTTCACTTTTGATTCCTTTATTCTTGAATGATGAACGACATACAATTAATATCTAATTGAGTACCTTATACTACCTTTATGTAAAGACTAGCCCAAAGTCCCTTAAAATAGAAATCCTCTTTAAATCATAAATCCTTTTTAAGACATCAGATATTCTTAAAATAATTCCTTTTTTAAAATTCAAGAAATCCTCTTTACAAAACATAATTTAAAACTCACTTCAATATTTGAAAACCTTTAAGAATACATTTTTATTTTCATAAAAACCACACTACATTGCTTATATAACAACTACCATGTTCAAACTAGCATGACTTTAAGGTATTTTTCTTTTGATGCAAATCTTAATCAGATCAAGCAGTAAACAAGTTTTGCAACAAACCATGTTATAAGCATATATACTAAATAAGAAAGTAAACTCAAGCATTCAAGGTTTAAAATAATTTTTCTATCATAAATTAGATTAAGTTACAGACCACAATCAGATTATAGAAAATTCACTCTCAAACATCAGTACATTAAAAATAACCTTTACAGATATTCACACCAACTTAACAGTAATTAACCAAATATATACTCTTTGAAAACATTAATTCCTCAAAGTCCTTGAAGTTTTGGGATCATGTAAATACCTAAAAAAAATCAATCATTCTTTACATTAAGTACAAACAATATTTCATTTAACACATACACCACCTTAATTATAATTATTCTAAATTTACTTTTAAAAATTCATTTTCTAATCCTAAGCACTTATATTTCCAGATTAACATAAAATCTACATATCTAGTCATTCAAGAACAAGTCATAACATAAATATTACACATTTCTCATTTTTGGACAGCATGCATACACAAACTTAAAAATTCAATTTCTCTTAAACAGAACATCGAAAACACATGCCGATTCTTCCTAAATTCTTATTACAACTTCTACTATAATAAAATAACTAAAACTAAACAAAATAAAATAGTTGCATGTGCTGTACAGCCACAGAAAAGTTGCATCAATTCAAAAAGTTCAAGTAACAATCTAAAACAATTTAGATACAATTCCTACTTATGCCAAAGACTTATAAATACAATTATTTCTAATAAAATATAACTTTCTCATTAATTCTAAATTCTGGACAGCAGATTAATATTTTTAATTTAAGTTATCCTAATCACTCAAAATACTTATTTCTATTGATTTCTATATCACATTTGCACATATAAAGAAGGTATCACTAACATTCTAAAATAGTCATTTGGGATCTTAAATAAATAAATTTTTCAGATTTAAAAATAAATTTCCAGAATAAAAATGAAACTTTCAAAATTAATCTTTTCCATATAAACATGTAATATATTCCATAAACATACTAAAGCAATCATCAAATAAATTAGAAAAGTTCAATAAATTTAATTTCTTTTCTCTTGAAATTCGACTAACATATAGACAAATTATTAAAAAATAGTTTTAATTCCTAAAGCATTTATATAACATAATTATATCATTTTGTATATTAAAAATAAGAGGTTTAATCATTAACAAAATATAAAATAAATCTCTTTTAGAAAATAATTCACTTTTTCCAGCAACTAACATTTACAAACATATCAACCACATACTCATATAATTAATCAAAAATATATGTTCTTATAGGTTTATAACAACTACCATTTGTTCCTATTTCTTGTAAACAATTAACTATAACTTAACTACACATCAACAATCAAACAAATTACAAATATAATTTCAAAATAATATAATAGACCTCACGGTCCAATCTTTATTTTTTTTCAAGAAATTAAATTTTTATTCCTTTACTCATTGTTCTCTTTTTAACTTAAATCAAACAAAAGGAAATAACATAAAATCAAGCAATAACAATTAAACCAATTTCCTATAAACTATAATTTCACACACTTCAAGAACATTAAAAATTTCCAGAATTCATTTTATTTCCAAAAATCATTTTTAGTTCCTTTAAATCATTTTCATTTCATTTTTACTTAAAGGAAATACTTATTTGTTTTCATTCTTTTTAGAGACTTAATTATAACTCAAATATACATGAAATAACAACAATTATCACACAATATACATACATACACGGTCCAGAGAAAGAAAAGAAAATAAAAATCCATTTTCAATCTTTTATTCATTTTTATTCTCTTTTATTATATTAAACAACAACACAATACACATATTAAAATACACAATCAATCCTCAATTTTTCTAATATATCACACGGTTTATATATATATATATATATTAGAAATTATTATTTTTCCATTGTTATTTACTTTTTTTTTTTCATTCCTTAAAACAAAGAACAAAACAATTAAAAGACAATGAATAAAAACTTATTTGTTCATACAAAATTCTCTATAATTCTTATGTTCTAAAAATTAAAATAAACCCAGAGTTTAATTTATTCAAACTCATCAAAACTTTTAGCCGTCTTAAGAACTAAAGAAAAGGGGAGATAAATCCCTTTAAACACCCTTTTTGTGTCCCTTTTCTCATTCTTAATTCATATGACTTAAGAACAATTTCATATATTCAAAAATAACTTTAAAATGAAAAGGAAAATTTAGAACTTGACCATATAAGAAATTTAGAAGTTTTAAACAAAAATATAAGCAAAAAAACTTAAAAATAACTTAAATAAATAAGTGATTTTGGGTTACCTCTACTCCTTAAGCTTTTTAGAAAACTCCAAGCCACAAAGCAATTCCTCCTTCTTCCTATAGCAATTTCGTCCCTCTCTCTCTATTTTTCTCTTAGAATTTTATTTTTTTCCTCTTGTAAAACTATCAAAGATTGTGTGTGAAAAATGTGAGAACTAGTGCCCTCTATTTATAGGTGAGATTGATGAAGAATTTTCAGAAAATAAGAGGGAGATACACATCCCCTTCCTCATGTTTTCCACCAAAAATTTAATTTTTCCATTCAACTATGCCTAGGTACATGTTTTAGCATTAATGAGTATTTTTTTGTAACCTACATGACTTTAATTCAAGAGATAACTCTCCAATTTTCAGAAAATGATTCCCTCTCTCCTTTAAAGGTTTGGACGGTGCATACTAGTCAATATGGGGGAAGGAAATTTGCATTTACTCACTTGAATTTATCTCACTTTGGTCCAATCAAAACAAGACTTTAATAAATCAAAAATCAGAAATAAAAAGAAAATATGAATATTGTGACACCCTTCCGGATTACCCAAATATAATATAGTAATTATACTTTCTATTGGATAATATATGGACTTGTGCGCTAAGAAAATATGGTAAATAAAATTTTCTTTATTGTGGGTGCACAATTCATCAAATGGAACTCTTGGAGAATAATTTCTAAAATCCTTTAAAACACTTGTATCGAGTTCGGCGATTTCTAAAACCTTTTCTCAAACAGGATAACATTCGTTCTTTAGAAATTTCTTTACATTTTACAATCAATTGAAGCTACCCATACTTTGTTCAATAAAACTGATACCGTCAATTAATACTTATAGCCGAGCTCTTTTATAAGTTAAATCAGAGTAAGCGGAAATTACTGGACTATGCAACCGATATAATATAAACATAGATTTTCATATATATGAAAGAGTCATAGATACATAGTCCATGAGATAAGTCACCAAGTTCCAAAATATAACAAGTCCATATAAACAGATCTACATTACCATGATACTATAACCCTAGAGTAAAACATATGTACACTATATATATAACCAAAATACAACCCCAGGGATAGTCATGTAGATCCATCAGCATCAGATGCAGTAGTAGTAGCAGCAGTAGTCTCCCAAAAACATAGGTAATAAGGTAGTAGCATCATCATCACAGCAGCAGCAGCACATCTCCTCCACACACCGGATCCTCAGATCCACACCATACACCATATACATGTACCTAGGGATCGTCGTCCCTCCAGTCACTCCCAGTAGAATGCACGACAGGCTCGCTCCCACTCTCGTCCTCCACCGGATCCTCCTCGATCTCATCCGAAGGAGAGTGTACCCTACCACTGGGTACCGGGTCAGGTGATGGTGAAACCCTGACTGGGCTCCTCGGATCAGATAGGGGAGTCTCCTCGCGGACGACTCTTGAAGAAAAAGGGTGAGAGCGGGTAGGTTGAAAACGAAAGCTATGGTAAGAGCGAGCTGGTCGCATGGGAGGTGGTCCATGATAAGTATAAAACGGGGGTACATGCATAGTGTATATGATGGGAATCCTAAACCTACGAGGACGGAATCGCATCAGCGGATTAGGGTGGTAGAATGTGAACTCTACCTCCCCCTCATACACCGCGCGATGGTCCTCATAGATCCATACGCCACTAGGAAGTGGCCGGATCTCGATGCAAGCAATGTAGCGAGACATCACCTACAAGGGCATAGGGGTAAGCAATTCTACTCACATAATCAATAGAGAATAAATCATGCAACATATGAAAGATAATAATGCATCAATTAATAACAATCACAATTAGCATTTAGCAAGTATCAGATGCACATAGGATGTTCACACTTAATTCAGGTATATCAATTGCATTAGGTGAATGACATGATGCATGACTTTAACTCTCAACTTATCTCCACATTTTCTAAGTCACTCTCTGACGTCCATCCCTGACAACCCAGCACTCCACAGTGCGTTGTATTCCTAGGTATACAACAATTCGTACATTCACCTAGAATGTACACGACAAGCTTGGTATCCATGCCACCCGAGCATATCCCGTCATCCAAACGGATCGTCATCCAAACGATATATCCATATCGGCATCCACAAAGCCGACCACGTCAACGACGTGTCATCAAGCAAGCGTATTGGCACTCCCAGAGGCTCTCCTCATGTTTATCGAACATGAATACGTCCTACCATCCAAACTCCAGAATGAATGCATTTTAGACTTAGGGGAAATTGATTAATACTTTACTAGCCACCTAGGCTTAATTTTTATCAAAAAGGATCGTCACCAAACGATCGAATTGTATTGATCAATTTCTCTAAGTCTTGATCCCTTGAATTACCTTTAATAATTCCTTAATTAATTAAGTTAGAATTGAAAATGATGTTTTCAGATTCTGGGCATTTTACTCGAGTAAAGTTCAGAATACTCGAGTGTTCTGGAGATTTTCCAGATTACTCGAGTGTTCTTAAGCTTACTCGAGTGTTCATGTCTTTCTGAGGATTTGGGTTTTACTTTCAATAATTTACTCGAGTAGTTCATGAGTTACTCGAGTGTTCTTGGACTTTTCCAGAATACTCGAGTGACTTTGAATGACTCGAGTGTTTGACCTATAACAATTCTCAGTTCATGCCCGATACTCGAGTAGGAAAAACAAAATACTCGAGTGTTCTTATGAAATTTACTTTATTTTGAACACGATTCACTCGAGTACTTTGCCATTTACTCGAGTGTTCCGCAACTGACAGTATTGAAAACTGGTTTTAACATGCCATTTTCATTTCTACTCAATTTAAGTCCATTTCAGGGATCAACAGAGTTAACATATCATTAATCAAACATGTTACAACACTTATTTCAATTCAAAACACAGAATTGACAGAGAAATCATTGATTATGCACAAAAAGGCATTTTAACAACTCAATACCTCAAATCACACAATAAGCATAATCTTCATGAAACAAAGCTCATTCAGGTTCACATACATGATAACAAACTTGCTCAATACAGATTTAGAGCATGGATTGGTCTCCAAACCAAAGTTCCTATAGAATCTAAGCCCTTAGAGCCTCTTGGTGGCTCTCTAACACATTTAATGGATTTCAAACTCTATCTAGTGAATATAATTACTTCCCCTTACCTCTCAGATGTTTTCCAAACGAAACTTGGCAAGAAAGAGACTCCAAACTCCTCATACCAACTTCAAGAACCATGAGCAGAGCATTTTGAGTACCATACCAAAATGGAATTGGTTTGTACATGGAACAGAGATTTAAATTGGGGAAAATTAGATTTATTAACTCTATGCAACATGAACTAACTAAAGGAATTAAGTTTGAGACTCAGGGATTCACGAGCTTACCGAAATCGATGATCAAAGTAAGCTCCAGACACCAACTCGAGCAAGAACAGCTTCACTTCAATTCTTCAATTCTCTTAGCTTACTCACTCAAATATCACGTTTTCACTCTCTATACAAAGCTCAAGATGTAAGCTTTGTATTCGTGTTTGGTTTGTGTTTCAAATTAATGTAGAGAAAGAGAATCGAAGCTCACAACTCAAAAACCCTAACTTCTTCAATTTCAACAAAGTTAAGCAAAATTCTTGGCTAAGGGTTGAAGATGAGCTTTTATAGGCATAGAGAGGCATCATGCGTCGCGACACGACTGCCATGGAGGTGGCTTGAAGACGTTTTCGTGTCAACGAAAGGAATCGTTGGCTGTGACTCATCAAACGCACTAACTCGTGCAGTTTGACCCAGATTACTCGAGTATTCTGAGTAATACTCGAGTAATTCGCCCAGATTTTGAAAAATAATTATTTTATTTACTTTCTCTCCAAAACCTTTCCTATAATTGCTTCTAGGTCCCAACCCAGGGACTAATATGCAAAATATACATTTTAGGCATTTAAATTATTTATTAAATAATTTCTCACATGCAAGCTAATTATATACACACATATTTTAATCAAGGATTAATTTGGAGACTATTAATTATAATTAAATTATAATTAACATTTCATTAATCGGGGATTAAAATTTTGGGGTGTTACACTACTCCCCCACTTACAAGGAATTTCGTCCCCGAAATTCAACTCATACAAACAAGTCAGGATAATCCTGACGCATCTTATTCTCTAACTCCCAAGAGGATTCTATTATATCTCCACAAACCCAGACAACTTGGACCAGATGAATATCCTTCCCTCTCAGCTGCTTTATTCTCCGATCTTCGATGCGAACGGGCACAGCTTTGAAGGTTAGGTTCTCATGAATTTCTAAGTCATCCGGTTGGATTCTAAGGACAATGGTGGGATCATGGACATATTTCTTCAATTGAGACACATGGAATACATTATGGAGGTTAGCTAATGACGGAGGCAAAGCTAATTGATAAGCTACTGGACCGATTCTTTTGAGAATTTGATAGGGACCAATAAACTTAGGCGATAGTTTCTGGGTTTTCATGGCTCTACTAACACCTTTGGTTGGTATTATTCTAATGAACACGTGGTCTCCTTCAGCAAACTCTAAGGTTTTTCTCCTTCTATCAGCATAGCTTTTCTGCCTACTCTGAGGTGCCCTCATCTTCTTTTGTATCATTTTGATCTGTTCCGTGGTCTCTTGCACAATATCTGGTCCAATCAGAGAACTCTCCCCCACTTGAAACCAGCATAACGGCGTCTGACACTTTCGTCCATACAGAGCTTCAAATGGTGCCATTCCAATACTCGCGTGATAGCTGTTGTTGTACGTGAATTCCACAAGTGGTAACATTTGTTCCCAATTCCCTTGTTCTTCCAGTGCACAAGCTCGCAGAATGTCTTCCAATGACTGAATAGTTCTTTCCGTCTGACCATCAGTCTGGGGGTGGTATGCAGAGCTTAACTTCAATCTTGAACCCAAGGCTCTGTGTAGATCTTGCCAGAACTTCGACGTGAACCTTGGATCGCGATCAGACACAATACTTGATGGTATCCCATGAAGACGAACAACTTCCTTGATATACAACTGAGTGAGCTTTTCCAATGAGTAGCGCATATTCACTAGAATGAAATGCGCTGACTTGGTCAACCGATCCACGATCACCCAGATTGCATCATGACCAGTAAACGTCCTTGGCAATCCCGACACAAAATCCATCGAGATGTTATCCCACTTCCATACAGGAACTTCTAAAGAAAGCAACTCTCCTCCTGGCCTTTGGTGTTCTACCTTCGCCTTTTGACACACCAAACAGCACGCCACATACTCAGCTACGTCCTTCTTCAGTCCCGGCCACCAAAATAATTTCTTCAAATCCTGATACATCTTCGTGGCTCCTGGATGCATACTCATCTTGCTCTTATGCGCTTCATCCAGAATCATTCTCCTTACTTCCAAATTATCCGGAATACAAATCCTCATTCTAAAACGCAGGATTCCATCCTTCCCTTCTTGGAATTCTAACTCCTTACCTTCTTGCATTAACCTCTTCTTCTCCATAAGTTTCTCATCCTTATGTTGCAATTCTCGAATCCTTTGCAGGAATTCATTAGCAATTTGCAACATCCCCAACTTGATACTCGTCGGCTCCACTTGCATCGTCAAATTTAAATCCCGAAACTCCTCTATCAGTGCAGCTTCTCTAACCATCATTGCACTGATATTCATTGCCTTTCTACTCAATGCGTCCGCCACAACGTTAGCCTTCCCAGGATGGTAATGGAGCTCAAACTCATAATCCTTCAAAAACTCCATCCATCGGCGTTGCCTCATATTCAACTCCTTTTGATCAAAGAGGTACTTTAAACTCTTATGGTCACTAAACACCCGGAATGTAGTGCCATAGAGATAGTGCCTCCAAATCTTTAAGGCAAACACCACAGCTGCCAACTCCAGATCATGAGTTGGATAGTTCATCTCATGAACTTTTAGCTGTCTCGAAGCGTAAGCGACAACTTGCCCATCTTGCATCAAGACACACCCAAGACCTTGTTTCGACGCGTCACAATACACATCGAAACTCTTCTGTGTATCGGGCAACACCAATACAGGAGACGATGTCAACCTTTCCTTCAACTCCCGAAAACTTCTCTCACACTTCTTATCCCATAGGAACGGTTGATCTTTCCTTGTCAACTTCGTCAGAGGCAGTGCAATCTTCGAGAAACCTTCGATGAACCTTCTATAATACCCAGCCAAACCAAGATTACTTCTGACTTCCGTGGCCGACTTTGGTTGCTCCCATTGCAAAACCGAACTTACTTTCGTTGGATCAACTGCTATCCCTTTATCTGAAATCACATGCCCCAAAAATTTAATCTCCTTCAGCCAGAACTCACACTTTGTAAGTTTGGCGTACAGCTGCTTCTCCTTCAAGATGCTTAACACTATCTTCAAGTGTTCAGCATGCTCCTCCGGGCTCTTAGAGTAGATCAGAATATCATCAATGAACACAACCACGAATGAATCTAAATAAGGTCTAAAGATTCGATTCATGTAGTCCATGAAGATAGCTGGTGCATTAGTCAATCCGAACGGCATCACAACATACTCATAATGTCCGTATCGAGATCGAAATGCAGTCTTAGAAATATCCTCTTCTCTAATTCTGATCTGATGGTACCCCGACCTCAAATCAATCTTGGAAAATACTGAAGCCCCACGCACTTGATCCATAAGGTCATCTATTCGTGGCAACGGATACTTGTTCTTGATGGTGACCTTATTAAGTTGTCGGTAGTCGATGCACATCCTCATGCTACCATCTTTCTTCTTGACGAATAAGACAGGAGCACCCCAAGGTGACACGCTTGGTCGAATCATCTGTTTCTGCAGCAACTCCTCAATTTGCTTCTTCATTTCCGCCATTTCCGGTGGTGCCATTCTATAGGGAGCGATAGAAATGGGACCAGCTCCCGGAATGAGATCGATGCCAAATTCTATCTCTCTTCTTGGTGGCAAACCAGGAATCTCGTCAGCAAAAACTTCAGGGAAATCTCTGACAACAGGGATCTCTTCCATCCTCGGACCACTTTCTCCCACCTCGGTGTTGAACAGACCTATGTAACCAGAGGGTTTTGGGTTTCTATAGGTCACGAGTCTTCTATCACAATCAATGATCACTTGGTTTTGACTCGACCAGTCCATTCCCATGATCACATCCAATTGTACTAAGGGTAAGCAGATCAAATCTACTTTAGAGGTTTGTCCTAACACTTCTATACAACAGTTAAGACATGCTCTAGAAACAATTACAGGAGCATTGGTAGGGGTTTCTACCTTAAGAACATAAGGCATTTCAGACACAATCAAGCCTAAGCGGTTTACACATTCATATGAAACAAATGAATGCGTTGCACCGGAGTCAAACAAAACATGGCAAAACTGACCATTAAGCAAGTATTTACCTTGCACCAGATCAGAGGATCGATTCGCTTCCACACCACTAAGGGTGAAGACCCTTCCTTGAGTCACCGGTCTATCTGCAACTCCTCTTGAATTGGCCTTGGCTGGCTCCTTGCAATCTCTCGCAAAATGCCCCGGCTTTCCACAATTGAAACATCCACTTGTTCCCCAGCAAACACGACCATAATGGTTGCGTTTGCACTTGTCGCAGAATGGAGCTTCGCTCCGATAATTTCTTCCCTCAGAACCACCAACTTTACCCTTGCCTTTCCCTCTGCGATCATATGGACCTTTGCCTCTATTGTTAAAACCCTTTCGTCTCTGTGATCCATATCCTTGATTGTCCTTCTTCTCTGGCACTTGCATCTCCTCAGCCTTGGTATCATCCTCATACATCCTACACATATCTACCAATGTAGGGAAACTTTGAATTCGCTGATAGCTGAAAATTGACTTCAACTTTGGCCTCAATCCACCTTCAAACTTGATGCACTTGCTCCTCTCGTCTGGGTTGTTCTGGTAGTATGGAGAGTACTTCATCAGCTCTTCAAACTTTGCCGCGTACTCGCCCACACTCATGTTCCCTTGCTTCAACTGCAGGAACTCCACCTCCTTTTTCCTTCTCAGATCTTCAGGAAAATATTTCTGGAGAAACTTCTCCATAAATACTCCCCAACTTATCTCCCTTCCTTCATATTGTAAAAGCTGCATGGTGTGATTCCACCAGTTCTCAGCCTCATCCTCCAGCATATAGGTTGCATATGCCACCTTCTGAGCATCCGAACATTCCAACGTTCTCAAAATCTTGTCCATAGTGTGAATCCATTTGTTGGCCTCTTCCGGTTTAAATCCTCCTTCAAACTTTGGCGGGTTACAACTTCTAAAATCAGCCATAGTCTTCGCCTCTGTGTTTCCCATATTACACTGATGAGGCGGATTAGCCGGTTGAGATGGTTGCTGAGACTGCCTTTGCATAGCTTCCAATACCGTGGTGATTCGCTCCAACATCGCGTTGGTGTGATTTTGGTTTCTAGTTGCCATATTAGACCTGCGCTATGGGCTTACGGTCACATATGTTGAACTAGAGAAACTTCCATTACACCACCTATCCTAAGGCTCTATCCTAAGCTTATTAGATCTACAATCAATTGCGTCTTGTACTCAAAAGAGACAAGGTACAAACAATTCAAGGTATTCAAACCTTTAACAATCAAAATAACAGCATTCAAGGTAATAAGCGCTTTGGAGATACCTGCTTGATGTTGATGGCTACCTTTCTGGAACCACTTCTACTACCACAGGATCTGACTTTTGCTCTGATACCACTAAGTGTGACACCCTTCCGGATTACCCAAATATAATATAGTAATTATACTTTCTATTGGATAATATATGGACTTGTGCGCTAAGAAAATATGGTAAATAAAATTTTCTTTATTGTGGGTGCACAATTCATCAAATGGAACTCTTGGAGAATAATTTCTAAAATCCTTTAAAACACTTGTATCGAGTTCGGCGATTTCTAAAACCTTTTCTCAAACAGGATAACATTCGTTCTTTAGAAATTTCTTTACATTTTACAATCAATTGAAGCTACCCATACTTTGTTCAATAAAACTGATACCGTCAATTAATACTTATAGCCGAGCTCTTTTATAAGTTAAATCAGAGTAAGCGGAAATTACTGGACTATGCAACCGATATAATATAAACATAGATTTTCATATATATGAAAGAGTCATAGATACATAGTCCATGAGATAAGTCACCAAGTTCCAAAATATAACAAGTCCATATAAACATATCTACATTACCATGATACTATAACCCTAGAGTAAAACATATGTACACTATATATATAACCAAAATACAACCCCAGGGATAGTCATGTAGATCCATCAGCATCAGATGCAGTAGTAGTAGCAGCAGTAGTCTCCCAAAAACATAGGTAATAAGGTAGTAGCATCATCATCACAGCAGCAGCAGCACATCTCCTCCACACACCGGATCCTCAGATCTACACCATACACCATATACATGTACCTAGGGATCGTCGTCCCTCCAGTCACTCCCAGTAGAATGCACGACAGGCTCGCTCCCACTCTCGTCCTCCACCGGATCCTCCTCGATCTCATCCGAAGGAGAGTGTACCCTACCACTGGGTACCGGGTCAGGTGATGGTGAAACCCTGACTGGGCTCCTCGGATCAGATAGGGGAGTCTCCTCGCGGACGACTCTCGAAGAAAAAGGGTGAGAGCGGGTAGGTTGAAAACGAAAGCTATGGTAAGAGCGAGCTGGTCGCATGGGAGGTGGTCCATGATAAGTATAAAACGGGGGTACATGCATAGTGTATATGATGGGAATCCTAAACCTACGAGGACGGAATCGCATCAGCGGATTAGGGTGGTAGAATGTGAACTCTACCTCCCCCTCATACACCGCGCGATGGTCCTCATAGATCCATACGCCACTAGGAAGTGGCCGGATCTCGATGCAAGCAATGTAGCGATACATCACCTACAAGGGCATAGGGGTAAGCAATTCTACTCACATAATCAATAGAGAATAAATCATGCAACATATGAAAGATAATAATGCATCAATTAATAACAATCACAATTAGCATTTAGCAAGTATCAGATGCACATAGGATGTTCACACTTAATTCAGGTATATCAATTGCATTAGGTGAATGACATGATGCATGACTTTAACTCTCAACTTATCTCCACATTTTCTAAGTCACTCTCTGACGTCCATCCCTGACAACCCAGCACTCCACAGTGCGTTGTATTCCTAGGTATACAACAATTCGTACATTCACCTAGAATGTACACGACAAGCTTGGTATCCATGCCACCCAAGCATATCCCGTCATCCAAACGGATCGTCATCCAAACGATATATCCATATCGGCATCCACAAAGCCGACCACGTCAACGACGTGTCATCAAGCAAGCGTATTGGCACTCCCAGAGGCCCTCCTCATGTTTATCGAACATGAATACGTCCTACCATCCAAACTCCAGAATGAATGCATTTTAGACTTAGGGGAAATTGATTAATACTTTACTAGCCACCTAGGCTTAATTTTTATCAAAAAGGATCGTCACCAAACGATCGAATTGTATTGATCAATTTCTCTAAGTCTTGATCCCTTGAATTACCTTTAATAATTCCTTAATTAATTAAGTTAGAATTGAAAATGATGTTTTCAGATTCTGGGCATTTTACTCGAGTAAAGTTCAGAATACTCGAGTGTTCTGGAGATTTTCCAGATTACTCGAGTGTTCTTAAGCTTACTCGAGTGTTCATGTCTTTCTGAGGATTTGGGTTTTACTTTCAATAATTTACTCGAGTAGTTCATGAGTTACTCGAGTGTTCTTGGACTTTTCCAGAATACTCGAGTGACTTTGAATGACTCGAGTGTTTGACCTATAACAATTCTCAGTTCATGCCCGATACTCGAGTAGGAAAAACAAAATACTCGAGTGTTCTTATGAAATTTACTTTATTTTGAACACGATTCACTCGAGTACTTTGCCATTTACTCGAGTGTTCCGCAACTGACAGTATTGAAAACTGGTTTTAACATGCCATTTTCATTTCTACTCAATTTAAGTCCATTTCAGGGATCAACAGAGTTAACATATCATTAATCAAACATGTTACAACACTTATTTCAATTCAAAACACAGAATTGACAGAGAAATCATTGATTATGCACAAAAAGGCATTTTAACAACTCAATACCTCAAATCACACAATAAGCATAATCTTCATGAAACAAAGCTCATTCAGGTTCACATACATGATAACAAACTTGCTCAATACAAATTTAGAGCATGGATTGGTCTCCAAACCAAAGTTCCTATAGAATCTAAGCCCTTAGAGCCTCTTGGTGGCTCTCTAACACATTTAATGGATTTCAAACTCTATCTAGTGAATATAATTACTTCCCCTTACCTCTCAGATGTTTTCCAAACGAAACTTGGCAAGAAAGAGACTCCAAACTCCTCATACCAACTTCAAGAACCATGAGCAGAGCATTTTGAGTACCATACCAAAATGGAATTGGTTTGTACATGGAACAGAGATTTAAATTGGGGAAAATTAGATTTATTAACTCTATGCAACATGAACTAACTAAAGGAATTAAGTTTGAGACTCAGGGATTCACGAGCTTACCGAAATCGATGATCAAAGTAAGCTCCAGACACCAACTCGAGCAAGAACAGCTTCACTTCAATTCTTCAATTCTCTTAGCTTACTCACTCAAATATCACGTTTTCACTCTCTATACAAAGCTCAAGATGTAAGCTTTGTATTCGTGTTTGGTTTGTGTTTCAAATCAATGTAGAGAAAGAGAATCGAAGCTCACAACTCAAAAACCCTAACTTCTTCAATTTCAACAAAGTTAAGCAAAATTCTTGGCTAAGGGTTGAAGATGAGCTTTTATAGGCATAGAGAGGCATCATGCGTCGCGACACGACTGCCATGGAGGTGGCTTGAAGACGTTTTCGTGTCAACGAAAGGAATCGTTGGCTGTGACTCATCAAACGCACTAACTCGTGCAGTTTGACCCAGATTACTCGAGTATTCTGAGTAATACTCGAGTAATTCGCCCAGATTTTGAAAAATAATTATTTTATTTACTTTCTCTCCAAAATCTTTCCTATAATTGCTTCTAGGTCCCAACCCAGGGACTAATATGCAAAATATACATTTTAGGCATTTAAATTATTTATTAAATAATTTCTCACATGCAAGCTAATTATATACACACATATTTTAATCAAGGATTAATTTGGAGACTATTAATTATAATTAAATTATAATTAACATTTCATTAATCGGGGATTAAAATTTTGGGGTGTTACAAATATCTGAATGGTGCAGCCTATCATAGGCCTCTAAAATGTATATTTTTCAAATAAAATTTATTCTTAGCACATATAAATATTTATAGGCTTTAAAATAATTTTTCCAAGCTTTAAAACACAAAATTTCGTTTTACCTACTGTACAGATATTTTTTTTTCGTAGATGTCAAAATAAAATTTTATTTTTACATATTCAAATACTACATTTCAATACGATCGTTTTCATATAAAGTTTATAATTTTTGGACTTACGGTTTGAAAGTTATGAATTTTTGAAGTCCTAAGATTATTTCCTTCAAAAATACACTTTCTAAGCTTTCAAATAATTTAAAATAAGAATAAATAAGAAAATACATTTTATTTAAATAATAGTACCATATATAACTTCAGAAATATCTTCTCATTTTCAAAATAAAATATGCTTAAGTCAAAAGACTATTTAATGCATTAAAACCATACATTAATTCTTAAAACTCAAAAATTCGTTTACTAATGTAGCAGGGATAAAATTTCGAAAACTCTAAAATAAAAATCAAAGCTTTACATTTTCATAACCTAGATTTCGATACGATCGTTTTGACATATCATTTTTAATTTTTCGACGTACGGTTTAAAAGATATGAATTTTTGAAGTTAAAAACATTATAACTTGAAAATTCACATTTTTGTCCAAACATTAATAAAATCACTCCAAAATTATTTTTCTAAGATAAAAATATACTTACTAATTATTTCTATCCCAAGAATAATTTTCTCTTTTATTAATTAGAAATTTATAATTATATGCATATATATATATAATTATATAACCAAAACCAACTTTTTACTAACAAATTTCATTAAATTATCCTTAAAATAAATACTACTAAATAAAATAAAGCAAAAATACAATTATTATAATTTCATTAAATTGGGTAAAATTGCGGGTCTCACATGCACCACGTTCCCAGAACGCATAAAAACCAGGTCCCGGACACTGGCCACATATCTATAATGTGTCATCAAGTAGGTTATACTTTGGTACTCCCGGAGTACCCTCCTCATATTCCCAGAATATGATAAACGTTCCTACCAACCAGACTTCCAGTCTATATGTATGCAAAAACATCAGGGTTGGTTTTTATCTTTACATTAATTAATGTGATTTAGAAATATTCCAATTTCTACTTTTGAATGATTTATTTGAGGTATAACATTTGACATAAAAATTCCCCTTTGAATTTTTCTCAAAACATGCCTTTTTAACTTAGATGGGGTAAAACAAAGTCAATGGTATTCAAAAACTTAACTTTTTATTTTTCAGATTCAGGTACTAACCGGTTACAGTTTCAGGCTAACCGGTTAGAATTACAGACCTGAACTGTTTACCATTGCAATTCAGAAAAACCCTTTTTCTTGAATTCTATACTCAATCCAAAACACATTTAACATTGTTTTATACCTCAAAAACCATTGTTTCAACATTCAAAAGTCCAAATCACATTTCCTTTTCCAATGAACATAATTTCCTCTTGAAATTATTTCATTAACTTAAGGCATTAAATTTGATCTTTCAAATCAGAACTTTGACAACTCAAGTTCAGATCATGTATAATGAAATTAAAGCTTAAATTTGAGCAGAAACCATTAAGATTTCAGGACTGTTTAATAAACTCATTTTCTTTGAAAATCTGCAGTGTCTAACCGGTTACGAAAATCGTGTAACCGGTTAGATTATGCAGTCAGACCATTAAAACAAGAGTTTTAACAACTCAATTTCTTCCTTTCTCAAATCTAACCAAATTTCATTATGCACAAAGTTCATATGCCTTAAAATAAACATATTTACACCCAGAAACACATCCATATTGCATGCATCAAGTTTATTGTATCAAATTGCATGAAAATTCACATAAACACAATTTAACACAACAAAACTTAGATTAAGCACTCAAACACAGAATTCAGCATTTATATAGCTTGCATGCATCAAATTAAAGTTGCTCAAAACCACAGTGAGCAAGTTTTTGGCCTCCAAGCCTTTGTGCTTAAAAACACATAATGCCCTTTTGAGTTTTGTGAACTCAAATCCTAAATCATTCGATTTTTAGTCTAAATCTAGTATAGCATAGACTTCTCCCATACCTCTAAGACGATCTTGATTAAGGTTATCACTGGATTTGAAGAAAAATCACAGATTCCCACAATTTCCCCAAGTCTGCTCTCAGATTCGGTTTCCAGCAATAGGGTCCAGAAACCACCAAATTTGACATAGAAATTGGCCAAAGAAATTGGGGAAAATGATCAGAATTCAAAGTAGGGTACATGCACTAGAGAATCAAAGAAGTTTGAGACTTAAAGGTCAACTAAGCTTACCAAAATCGAGTCTGGAAATCAGCTTCCAGAATCAGAACAGCACAGAGCTCAGACTCAATCTCCTGGCTTCCAAGCTTGATTCCTCCTTCCACACTCACTCTTAACTCACAAATTTGGTATCAACACGAAGCTCTGGATGTAAGCTTCGTGTTTGTGTATCACTCGTCTCTCAACACTCAAGAACGAAGGAGAAATCGTCCTCACGAAATCAGAACCCTAAATCAGCCCCTTCAACCAGAAATCAAGTGAACAACCCTAAATTCATCAGAAACTCCTCTATTTATAGACAATTTGAGGTAGCATGCAGGGCGATGCGTGGTTCTCCACTCATCCAAGGCTGTAATCGTGGCGATTACGGAGTAATTCGAGTGATTACTCATCAAAATCCACTAAACCAGTTTTTGAGTTCATCGTCTAACCGGTTACAGGGCATTACTAACCGGTTAGATCAGTTCAAAATTTAAAAATTATTATTTTTAAATCTTTCCCTCCAAGAACCATTCTAATATTGCCTTTTAGTCCTCATCCAGGGACCAAAATGCAATTTTCTTATATTTTGTATTTATTTGCCATATAAAAATACTTCAACTTATTTTTATATTTAAGGCTAATTAAATACAAAACATAAACTTGGAAAAATTCTATAAATTAATAATAAAACTTTTTATTATTAATTTCCTATTATTCGGGAGACGAAAATTAGGGGTGTTACACCAAACTCATCCGAAGAATTCGTATTTGGGCAACTGTTAACTACTTCGTAGCTTCCAGCCGCAGACCTATAGCCATAGCCATAGACATAGCCGCAGACCTACCAAAATAACTAAGATTGGCTACTGAGTAGAAGTCAACTGTTCAAGGTAGAAGAAAGCTGGATAACAAAATGCAATGAGGGAGAAAAATTATAAATTCGTACAAAAAAAAATGAAAAATACTCCGAGCAACACTAGACCTCTGCAATTTTCATGGATAAGACAAAGATTTGCACCAGATGCCAGAGCCAAAGCAGGTTAGTGAAAAATGAAAGCAATGGGGTAGAGAGATAAGGCTCTCATTGAGGAAGGTTGTTTCAGTAAAGGATAGTGTGAACGCACACTTGCAAATAAGACAACGCCTGAAGGCATAAGCAGAGCGAGAACTAATGAGCATGATTTAGCATATGGTGAATTAAGACCATGCAAATGCAGGTTCTTTTCTACTTAAATGATGTTCAAAAGAATGTTGAAAACACCATACCTTTTGAGTCAAATGGTCCACATAGTTCCGGTGCTCTATACCACCCCGTAGCAACATAATCCTATACATGTGCAATAAGCAAGAAAACATCAGATTCGATAATATATATATATATATATATATATATATATATATATATATATATATACATCACAGCAGTAGCAGTAATCAGTAGCATAGCAGCAGCAGTAGCGACAATTAGCAGCACAATAGCAGCCATCCATAATGCCAATATAATAACCTAATGAGAAACTAACTAAAGCATAAGTTTTGGTAAATAAAATTCAATAATATCAACAGCAAGAAAAATTACTAAATGACTAATGTCAGAACCTAAAGCCCATGCTTGAAATTTGATGTTGTTATATTCCACTGTCTCAACAATAAACCCGGTTAATGCATCAGATTAAAAATCAAATCAAGAGAAGATTAAAAAATAAACAAAACACATGAAGTTCAAAACATCAAACTTAAGGAAATTCGAAAACAATGTTCAAGGAGATCAAAATACTACTTAGCAACATCAAAGAAACACAACAACTAATTTTATATAGCAAAAATACAATCATTCCAGATAAATTGAATAGAAGAGTTAAGAACCCCTTGGTTTGTGTAGCAAAGAATGCTTGAGTTCAACCTGCACACAACTAAATGTGCACATCAAAGGTTATTGAGTCAATAAAATTTTACATAAGAATGAAAAAAAGTGGGTTCTCCACAGCCTTCTTGCTCTCACCAGTGATGTAGTAAATATCCTTCTGGCCCTCCATAGCTTGTGAAAAATACAGTAAATCCTTCATTTTTCCTCAAGGGAATATTCTAGATTTAATTTAATATAAATCTTATAAGTATTTTCTGTTTTAATTTTTCTTTATTTTAATAATAATTAAAAGCAACTTATGTCAAAGGAAGGTAAGAAATGAGTGAAGAAGAGGGTGCCAAAAATGGTTCATTTGCATAAGCCACATAATAGCTGCATAATTCTTTAATTGATAAGTTTGGTAAACCCTTTCTAACTAAATCCAGATATAATCCAATCTCGCTTAAAAAAAATGCTAGCATAATTGGAAGCAAGAAATTTAGTTTGACATTAACTACCAAAAAACTCGTTCATTGTGACATAATAGGAACTCAGTTTCATGTCACCAATCAAACCAGAAGAAAGTAATACATTAAGCAAGCTAATAAAAAAGTTCACTTTCAAGGAATCAATTTCACTTACTCATGAATACATGCATGGCCGAAAATATGCACAAATCAAATCAAAGATTTGTTCAAGATCAAAGACATAAAATCATGAGGGTATTCATTCCTTTTTGATTTAAAAACCGTGGGCTTTACTTGGAAAAATTAACAAAGTTTAATTTATTTCCTTAACTTAAATCAACATATTAAATCAATTACCACATCAAAGTCTTATTTTTCAAGCCTTAGTAATTGCATGCATTCAAAGTCCATAGATTAAGCATAGATTTCACTAGATCTTTAACATGCATACACATAAAATGAGAATCAAGTATAGGTTCCTTTATCTTTTAACCAAAACCGAATTGAGTATGAAAACAAATACTAAATCAAACTCTTTTTATACTAAAAATCGTTTTTAAAGCTTGTTACCTTAATTTCTTTTCAAAACCGTGACATGCATCAAAGAAAAATTAAATTTTTTTATTAGAATATAACATGTAAGGTCCAAGTTTCTTACTTTATCACTAACAAAGCTTAGATCTAATATCAAATCATCATTTAATCACATGCATGTACCAAAATCAACTAATCAAGTCACAGGATCAACATGCAATAAGTCATTTCAAATTAAAAAGCACAAACTCCACATCCTCTAGCCTAGACCGAACTTGCTCAAATAAAAAGGCCTTCTTTTGTCAAAAATCCAACATGCAAGATCAAATTACTTAGATCAAATCATATATTAGCTTAAACAAATTTTTAAAGCAACATTTTCTTTCTTTTCACACCAAACCGAAGCATCCTCATCATAGATCAAAGTTTCATCTCAAATCTCTTGCATGCATAAGGTTAAACACTTAGATCAAATCCTTTTTATACTAAAAATCATTTTCAAAAACTTGTTTTCCTTAGTTCCTTTCAAAACCGTGGAGATCATCAAGGAAAATTCAATCTTTTCACTCCAATAAAACATGCAAGACTCAAGTCTTAAGCTTTATCATAGATCAAGTATAGATCATTACATGCATGCACATAAATCAACCAATCCAAGCATAAACCAACATGCAATCATCAAAGTCTTAACTTTTTCACAAAACATGCAAGGATCATAAATCAAAATAAACACTTTCAACTTATTTTTCAAAGAATCATAAAAATAACTTTTCAAGATTAAACATCATCATGCATGTAATTAGATCTTATGAATCAAGTCATAAAATCAACATAAAAATACAAATCAAAGATCAAAACTATTTCAAGTAAAAGGGACCAAAACCGTGATGAACATCAAAGAAAAATCAAGTCTTTTTTGCTCAAAAACAACACGCAAGACTCAAGATCAAAACATGCAATCAATTAGATCAACATTTTCATAGATCCTTCGTTTGTTTTCTGCCGTGCACGTAGTTTGTTCTTTTCTTATATATCTGCTTATAGGTGATAAGAAAAAATAACTTTAGTGATTTTAACTCTTTAAAGTCCTTTTATCTTGAACTTAATTATAGTAACAAAACCTTTGTTTTCTTGCCCTTGTATGGGAACCGCAACACTCGGTATTTAGCTTATATATATATATATATATATATATATATATATATATATATAAAGACATGCTTTTGTTTTTTTGTTCCATGCTTTGCCTCTAATGCATATGACTTAAGCTGTCAAGAGTTCCTCAATGTAGATTGAGATTGGCACGAGATGGCATGATCATAAACTTGAGATCGCAGGTTAATGAAATCATCATCAGCTATGATTGGGATGTTTTCTTGTGTTTTTCCCTTTAAATGTGTTCTTGTTAGTCTTAGCATGGTTGCACCGATTAATTGGTAGCTTTAAAATTCAGTTGAAATTCCTTCAAACCTTTCACGAACCGGATTGTTTTATTTCTTTCATATTTTGTTGCTCTTTGAGTTGTTCCACCATTTATTATAATGCATGGAGGATTACGTGATCACTGGGTATAGTTTTCAGTTACAAGCCATGCCTTCTTATAATGGTAGTTTCCAACGTCGACCCAAAATTCCATAAATAAGAATGTCAATCAAAAATATTAAATGAAACATGAAGGACTTCTTTTACACAAAGCTGTGTGGGGTTTTCCTTCTTAAAAATAAGATAACTGGTGGATATTTGTTCCGGGTGAATGTGAATATACTTCATTAGATGTTTTAGCCTTCTTATTTGCCCATTCATATTCCAGAGATGCACTCACAATTTGAATAGAATTTGAAATGCAGGGTAACAATGGTATAACCATTGAAGTCTTGTCTTGAAATTTCAATAGAGGTATTAGTTGTAATTTGTAAACTTAGTATCTGATGAGTAATAATGAAACTTCATCACCATTGATTAGAGTATATTTAAAAATAAAGTAGTTATCACGATGTAAAGCTCATCAATTAACAAGCCTTACATGATTGCAACTCATTGAAAGGACTGCCATATATGACAAACATTGAAGTACTAATAGTTATGTCTGCAATAGTTGTTTTCTGTTCAACTGGTAGCAATTTTTTTTTTCTGATGACTGAGGAGTGTCTCTAAACTTTGAGAAGAGTGAGAATGAATACCATGTCTGGTACTGCTGCATTACTGCCTTCTTATACTGTTGCACATAATAAAATTTTCATAACAACTTGTATATTTACTTTTGTGCAGACCTTCCCCCTGATAAGGAACCACTAGATTGGAACACTCGGATGAAAATAGCTGCTGGTGCTGCAAAAGGATTAGAATACCTGCATGACAAGGCAAATCCTCCGGTGATTTATAGGGACTTCAAGTCATCTAATATATTACTTGATGAAGGATTTCACCCAAAGCTTTCTGACTTCGGTCTTGCAAAGCTCGGTCCTGTCGGTGATAAGTCCCATGTTTCAACCCGTGTCATGGGAACTTATGGTTACTGTGCTCCTGAATATGCTATGACTGGACAACTGACTGTGAAGTCTGATGTATATAGTTTTGGTGTCGTCTTCTTGGAGTTGATTACTGGCCGTAAAGCTATTGACAGCACTCAACCTCATGGAGAACAGAACCTTGTTACATGGGTTGTCCTCTATTCTTTTCTCTCTCGTCATTTTAGCTACTTTGGCATGGCATGCATACATTAAAAATGTAGCTGTAATGATTGCTTTATATGTTTTGAGCAGGCACGTCCGCTGTTTTATTTAGATTGGCCCAATCGGACCGAATTTTTCGCCGACTCTAACTAATGCACATCCAAAAAAATTTTGTAAAAAAAATTGAAAGATATGCTGAACCCAAATAAATAAAAACTAAATACACTCATAAAATTCAAAGTAACATATAGTAATATATCCTATATTATATTTAAAAAATAAAATATTCATTAATATTTTTTTTTAAGCATAGAAGATATATGTAAAAAAAATTATAGAAGATATGATGTTTTTTTTTGGTAACGAGATATGATGATTTGATAAGGGAATAATTAAATAAGATTCAATAAGATATAATAAGATATGATAAGATAGTTTTAATTTTTCTATAAAAGTTATAAATTGGACCTGCAATCCTGCATAACACACACTCACCCGAAACCTAGCGGCTATATGGAGGATGGATAAGAAGAAGAGAGTGGTGGTTCGCCTTTCATTTGTTTAAGCTATCTTTACGTGTCTAAGGGTTGCTCACGTCGAGTGTTTATTGACATTTGCCCTAGTTGGCTTAGATGCTCATGCTGGGGTGAGCTGACATGAAAACCTATGGATTTTTCTAGTTTTTAACTCAGGTGCACTTGTGGGTTAAGCCTGATGTTGTGCTTCCAAAGTTGGTGTAAAACTTCCTTGGGTTTTTAATTTTTTGACACCCTTAATTCTTTATTGACCCCCTTTACACATACGCTGGAGGGTCAATGTATGTGCATTTTTTTACACATACGCTGGGGTCAGCGAACTGAACAAAAAATTGCACATACGCTAACCCAGACCCAGCGTATGGGTTAGCGTATGTGTAAAGGGGGTCAACAAAGTAAATAGATTGGTCAAAAAATGAAAACCCAACTTCCTTTAGGTCTTGGATGTCATCTCATGCATCCGATGTCTTAGCAAATTATATCATTGGTAAGAACTTTGTGTTGTAGCAATCATATCTTAATGGAGAGAAATTTGCTTTCAAGCAACCCGACCCTCATATTCTCATTTAGAATAGGCAATGTCACACAACATATTAGTTCAAACGATCTATAGATTTATATATAGATTTTAAAACAAGCCTAAGTCACAAGAAAATGACATGTATTATTTGTTAATCAATTACTAATATGCAAAGTAGCACTTTTTGACACATCATTTTCTTTATGGTGTATGCCTATTTGTAAATTGATTTTATAGGTTTATCAATCATTTTTCTTCATCAAGCTAACCCATGAGAGCAGGGCAGTCTCACCCCATGCGGGGGCATGTGCGATCACACAGGCCTCACAATTTTTAGGGCCTCCATTTTTTTTAAAAAAAATCCTTTTTTTGTTGTCCTCCGGTTCCTCAAGTATTACTTAGGTATATCCGGATCCGACCCGGGTCGCGTGCCAGACTATGACAGATAAGTCTCCCAACATGAATTTTCTGCATCCACAAGAAATTAAACCTGAGACCTTGCTTAAGCGAGACCGAGCCGCTTATCACTCATCCCAACCCATGTTGGTTAAAAAAATCCTTTTCACTATAATTTATTGTACTTCTAAATATTAAAAATTATTTATGTTATTAAAAAAACCTCGAGCTTTTTATATTCATTCCAAATACCGTAGTCTTAATATGATATTACGTTACATGATCGATACTTGTGGTAAAACTAGGGATTTTTTTGGTATCATATCACATATTTACACCATATTTACAAATTCTATTAAGCATGGCATATTTGAAAGATATTGTAAAGGGGTTGACCCTTAAATCTTTATGAACCACTCATTGTGGAGAGACACATTGATAGTGTTAAAGATATAAGATTTCAAGTGTCAGAAATCGCTTTACTTCAAGAAGCAGAACGTGATAATGATTTTAAAATTAGAAATGAAGCAAAGTAATTAGCCAAAAATGAGCTTCGTGATTTTCACTTCTTGTTTGCACTAGTAATTTGGTTTGAAATACTATATGCTCTAAATTTGACTAGCAAGCAGTTGCAGTCAAAGGATATGCTTATTGATGTTGCAATTGAAAAGGTGATAAGACTAATTTCGTTTTTTGTCTTTAAAATAGCAGAGAAACAAGTTTCTCAGAAACCATAGATGTTGCAAAAAATATTGTAATTGAATTAAATGTTGATAAGGTATTTGCCAAAAGACGTAAAATTCGAAGAAAAAAAATATTTTGATAAGAATTCAAGTTATATACCTTTGCAATTAGTAGAGGAGTCATTTAGGATTAATTTTATTTTTACATTGTTGATCAAGCAATTGGGTCGTTGACTAGGAGATTTGAACAATACCAAAAATATGAAAATATTTCTGGTTTCCTATTTAATTTTGAGAAATTGCTTTTGTGACACCCTCATTTTATATCTTGAAAATAATAAATATTTCCAAATATAGAATACTTGCTATCAAAAGTCGAGACTGAAAAATATTTTTTTTTAATTTGGTACTTGCTCAATCATAAACACTTTTAATCTGGACGAATAATTTGAATCCGGCTTAATAATACTTTAATTACAAAAAGGCTCTCGAGACAATATCTTTCTATAATAAAACATCTCCGTAATCCTTATTAAAATATATTATTTGTCTCTCGAGTTTGATCGAATGTATAAAATATAAACTTATTGCCGAATCTTTTTTTGAATCAGAATCAGAGTATGCGGAAGTAAAAGTAATACTTGTAGGGCACTGCTGAGGTAAATAAAAACATCATATATATACATATCAAGATAAAACCCCACCAGTATCATCAGTAGCAAGTAGCAAAAGTCGAGATAGCAAGTTTGGTGAAACATATACAAACCAGCTGCGTAAAATAGACCTCACTCTAAGACCTCTCAAAAATATATACAATATATCACAATATCCAAAAATAGAAGTCCTAGAGCAGGTCATCCATGTCCTCGGCAGTTCCTCTGATCCTCCACAGCTCTATCCCTAGGATCTAGGATCCAAACATCCATGCTATGCAAGCTCCTATGAACCAGCAGGTCCACCTCTAGCAGAAACAGTCGGCTCGATATGCACCTCCTCCTCGTCCTCATCCTCCACATGGTCCTCCTCGACCTCGCCTGACTGGGCAGAGACCCCACCACTGGGTCTAGGATTTGCAGAAGCAGTCCTCTCAAAATCAGTCGGACCAGGAGAAGGAGTCTCCTCAGTGACAACTCTGTGGGAGGAAGGATGAGAACGAGTGGCAGCTCTAAAACGAAAACTATGGAATCGACGCACAGGTCGAGCCGGGGGTGGTCCTCTATATGTATAAAAGGGTGGAACATGCATAGTATAGACTAAAGGGATCCTAAATCGACGAGGTCGCACCCGAACCAGAGGGTTAGGGTGGTAGAGAGTGATCTCCACCTCCCCCTCAAAAGTGGCACGGTGCTCCTCGTACGTCCATATACCACTAGGGATAGGGTGTATCTCGATGCAGGCTAGGTATCTGGCCATCACCTAAACAGGGCATAGGGAGTAAGCATACACATATACATAATCAATAAAGACTAAAATTACAAACACAAGTATGTCATAGACAGACAATAATGCAAGTACATTTGAGCATACCAATTTTCAGCATTATATCTCTTATAATGCAAGTGGCATGATGCATGATTTTCTATCCACAATTGAGGCCTCTAAAAGTCCATCTTGGACGTCCATCCAATACACCCTTGTGTTCCCGGAACACTGACATTCGTTCCCAGAACGTAATGCCAAACCATACTTGGATAATAAGCATCACTCCCGGAGTGTGCATCACGTTCCCAGAACGCATACGTTCCCAGAACGCATAAAAACCATGTCCCAGACACTGACCACATTCCCAGAATGTGTCATCAAGTAGGTTACAATTTGGTACTCCCGGAGTACCCTCCTCATATTCCCAGAATATGATAAACGTTCCTACCGACCAAACTTCCATTCTATATGCATGAATGCACAATTATTAAGATTGGTTTTATATTTACTTTAATTACTGTGATTTAGAAATATTTCAATTTCTCTTTTGAATGATTAATTTGAGGTATAACCTTTGGCACAAAAATTCATCTTTGAATTAACTTAAAAACATGCCATTAGGCTTAGATTGGGAAAAACTTAACCAATGGTATTCAATTTCACTTAAAAGACTTAGCTTTTATTTTTCAGTTTCAGGTACTAACCGGTTACAGTCTCAGGCTAACCGGTTAGAATTACAGACCTGAACTGGTTTACCATTGAAATTCAGAAAACCCTTTTTCTTGAATTCTTTACCCAATCCATAAACAAATTTCAACATTGTTTTATACCTCAAAACCACTGTGTTCATCATTCAAAAGTCTAAATCACATTTCATTTCCAAATGAGCACAATTTCCTCTTGAAATTATCTCATTACACTAAGGTATTAACTCCCAATTTTAATCTGAATTATTACAATATAATCAGCTTCATTTCAGATTGAGTTCCAGTGAAATTAAGGTCTAGATTTGAGTAAAATTAATAAGACCACAGGACTAATTTCAGAAACTTATTTTCTTTGAAATTTTACAGTGTCTAACCGGTTACAATTATCGAGTAACCGATTAGATTATGCAGTCTGCACACTGAAACATGAGGTTTTGCAAACCATTCTTTTCATTACTCAAATCTAACCAATTTCAACATTCAAAAGAGTTCATATACCTTAAAATAAACATGTTTAACCACAGAAACACATTTAACTTGCATGCATTAACTTTAAAGTATCAAATTGCATAAAAATCCACATAAACACAATTTAATACCACAAAGCTAATAATAAACATTTAGATTAAGATTTATGCATCAAAATCACTTGCATGCATCAATATAAAGTTGCTCAAAACAGAATTGAGCTAGAATTTGGCCTCCAAGCCTTTTTGTCTTAAACACATAATGCCCTTTTTGAGTCTTTGTTGACTCAAATCCTAAATCACTTGATTTTAGTCTAAATCTAGTATAAGGTAAGCTTCTCCCATACCTCAAGGTTATGTTTGATGAAGATTAACACTGAAACTTGAAGAAAATCCACGAATTCCCCACAAATCCTATGTTCTGCTCTCAGCCACAATTTCCATCAACAGGGTTCAAAGACCAGAAAATTTGACATAGTAATTGGCCAAAGAAATTGGGGAAAACAATTAGAAATCGATTTAGGTAACATGCACTAATAAATGAAAGTGATTTGAGGCTTAAGGGTTGTCTGTACTTACCAAAATCCAGCCTCAAACCAAGCTTCCCGAATTAGAAAACTCAGGACTCAGCTTTCCAACCCTCAGCTTCTCAGATCAATTTCTCCCTCCACACTCACTCTTGACTCATAAGTTTTATATCAATGGAAAACCCTTGATTTAAGCTTTCCAGAAGTGTATCACTCACTCTCTATCGCTCAAAGAAGAAGGAGAATTGCTTCAAACGAAATAGGAACCCTAATCAGGCTCTCAACTCAGAATTCAGAGAAATCAACCTCATTTCTTCATCAACACTGACCTTTTATAGAACAGTTCGTGTGCCATGCAAGGCGACACGCGTTTTCCACTGAATTAGGGCTGTATTCGTGGCGATTACTCGAATTAATCAAGTGATTACTCATCAAAACGCACTAACCCAATTTCTGGGTTCATCGTCTAACTGGTTACAGGGCATTACTAACCGGTTAGGTCAGTACAAAATTTAAAAATTAATACTTTTTAAATCTTTCCCTCCAAGAACCTTTTCAATATTACATTTAGGTCCTAAACCAAGGACTAAAATGCAATATCCTTATTTTTGCATTTATTTGCCATATAAAAATATTTCCACTTATTTTTATATTTCAGGCTAATTAAATACAAAATATAAACTTGGAAAATTTATATAAATTAATAATAAAACTTTATTATTAATTTTCTTATTATCCGGGAGACGAAAATTAGGGGTGTTACAGCTTTCATTAAATGATATAAAATCTAAAATCTTGTTGTGGCCATTTCGAAACTGTTCTTAGGGACAATAATGAATCTAATGTCGATAAAACTGAATTATATGTGAATTAACGTTAATAGCAATTGAGAATGATATCTTCAAGAAAGTTGATTATAAGGATTTAATTAATAATTTTGCTTTAAAAAAAAAGCTAAAAAAATAACGTTTTGCAAGTGAATGTTCAAATTTAATTTCAGAAATAAATTAAGATTTTATATAATAATAAAATTATATGATATATAATTTTTTAAATTTTTTTTTTATTTTTAACGGAACTTCATTATTTATTTTTGTACAGTACCCGAAATATTCAAGACGGCCTTGGATGATGGCAACATGCAGACTCTTTACGGTACTAAGTACAAACCATATAGACAAATTACCTTTTCTTCTTACTAATGGCAACAACGTTTCCACAAAATTTTCGTTGGTAATTTCGCCTGTGGTATGCACCGTTTCGTTACCGGTGTATCATATGACTCTAATGACTCTACTCTTTTTTTAAAAAATTAAGACATAATGACTCTACTCTCGATCATCACGTATATATGTAACATGTGCAGCTAATGAAAAAGGGAAAAATAGGCAAAGCAGCAACAAAGATTCCCTGTAAAAAGGGATTGAGCATTCGGTTATTGCTTAGGGACATGTGGCAGACATACCTGACCTCAAGGAAAAGGATAGAACAAACGTATGAGGGCAATTAGCACACGGTTGAAGGGGTATCAATGGGGGTGGAAGTAGTATTTATAGAGAAATTATAAGAGAGAAGGTTAGGCAATGAGTGAATGAAGATTTTTTCTCTCTTATGTTTTTTTTTTTGGTAAATAAAATTTTTTATTACCAACGAACAAAATACAATCACAAAGTCCAAAAGCTCTTATGCTTAATGTCATCTTCTAGGAAGAGTTCATTAGCATAAAAGCTTCAAAGAATAATAAAAAGAGACAATACATAACAATACTAGCAAAAGAAAAGCTAAAGTTCACTAACTATTCTATGGACCAACACCATATTCGACCAAGTTCTAAAAGTGGGTGCACAGAACGAGATCCTCCGCGCCACATCTTTCTTGATTAGAGCTACCACCTGACCAACAGAAAGGGACAAATTTTTAAAAATTCATCTGTTCCGTTCAAGCCAAATGTGATACACACAAGTAGCCATAGATGCATAAATAAATTTCCTATGGCCCTTATCATGGAAACCATGCTTAAGCCAACGACACCGATTATCAAATTTGGTATGCCACCGATCCAAACAACACCAAACGCAGATGGCTTCAAGGACTTCTTTGCTCCATTGACAATCAAAGAATAGGTGATCTCTTGTCTCCAAGGCTTGACCACAAAGACTGCAGCCAGGTTGGATTTGAGAGTAAAGACTCACAACATCTTTCGTTTTGAGCCTATCATGCAATGCAAGCCAGAGAATGAAATTGTGTTTTGGAATAGAAGAAGAATTCAAAACTACTTTGTGCAACTCGAAATTAGGTTGATCCCCTATTAGTAATTGATAGTCTTCCTTAACTATATAAACACTATTCTGATTACCTCTCCAGCAGCCATTAACATAGCCATGCCTGAGCTTGTCCCTAACCTTTAAAATCTGCTCCAATGCTAGCTTGCTGATGATGTGGATTGGCAGTCCCAAAAATTAGCCTGTTTCAAGTAAACCGAACTGATCCACTTGACCCAAAGGTGATCTTTTTTCATTGCTAGCTCACAGACTTGCTTCCCAATTGCTGCATAATTCCACTGAAGAACATTGTGAAACCCAAGCCCACCAAATTTCTTCTGAGTGCAAACTGAGGACCAAGCAATAACTGCTCTAGGCTTACCGTTTCGATCCACACCCCAAAAAAAGTCTCTACACTTCTTCTCAATAGTCCTAATCACTTCCTTTGGCAAGATGAAAGCTGTAGCCCAGTATGTGTGAAGGGAGAGAAGAACAAAATTAATCAACTGCATTCTGCCTTGGTAAGACAGATTCCTTGTTGCCCAAGAAGCCAATCATTTAGTAATTCTATTTGCAAGACAATGAGAAGTGTTGTTTGACCATTTTTTTTGCTGAAAGAGGCAGGCCTAAGTATTTGAAAGGAAAAGTTCCTTTCTCATAACCAGTGATAGCTTGAATCTAATGTTGATCCTGATCATTCATACCAGCCAAGAACACTACAAATTTCTGAGGAATAGCATGAAGACCTGATGATGCAGAAAATTGAGCCAAAGCTTCAGTAATGATTCTTACACTAACAACATTTCCTTTACACTAACAACATTTCCTTTATAGAAAAGCATGAGATCATCTGCAAATACAAGGTTGATCAAACCAGTTTCTTTGCATAAAGGATGAAAACGAAAGGATTTGTGCTCAGATGCAGATTTCAGTTTTCTGGTCAACATGTCCATAGCAAGCACAAAATGAGAGGGGACATAGGGTCCCCTTGCCTTATAGCCCTTGAGCTTTTGAATCTATCCAATCTCTGACCATTAATAACCAGATTGAAAGAAGCAGAGGAGATACATTCCATGATCCAGCCTGAGAATTTAGAAGGGAAATTCAAAGCCTGTATCATGTATTGAATAAAATTCCAACTTAAAACATCATAAGATTTCCGTATATCAACCTTCATTATACATCTTGGTGAAGTGTTTTTCCTTCCATAAAATCTCAGTAGCTCCCGACTAACCAGAATATTATGAATTATACTCCTGCCTCTGACAAATGCAGCTTGATTAACATCAACCAGATCAGGTAGGACCAGTTGCAAACAGTTACTCAAAATCTTGGTAATACATTTGTAAACAGTGTTGCACAAAGCAAAAGGTCGAAAATCAAAAGCAAGATTAGGACAATCTGTTTTAGGAATCAGCACCAGATCAGTGCAGTTCAACTCCTTGAGCAATCTGCCTGAATTAAAAAATTCCTTCACTGCAGCAATACAATCCTTATTAATAATGGGCCAAGCATCCTTGAAAAAACCAGCTCCATATCCATCAGGGCCTGGAGACTTATCACTATTCATACTCATAAATGACATCCTTATTTCCTCCTCAGAAACTAGTTTGATTAGATTCAACTGTTGAGAAACAGTAAGGGTTTTACCTTGCTTGATGTCAGCCTCAGACATGCACCATTTTGTTTGACAACCATTCAGGAGCTGGTAATAATAATAAGAAAAAACAACACCAATCTCCTTCTGATTTGTATGCACAATGCCATTCTGAATCGTTATAGATAATATTCTGCTTCTATAATTCCTCTTCTTAATTACAATGTGAAAATACCTTGTGTTGCTATCACCATCATGCAACCAGTTCTCCTTGGCCTTCTGCCTAAGAAAGTTTATTGCTGCTTCAGATACTGCTAAGTAATCCTGATTAGCTTCCTTTTCAATCCTCTACAGATGATTATTCAGAGGGTCTGCAGCTAACTCAGATTGATCTATGTCCAACTTCTGCCTACACATTAATTCCTTCTTCTCAATGTCCATGAAGCATGAGGCATTCAATTGTTTCAGAGGGCCTTTTAACAAATCAAGTTTCCTCTTAAGAGTAAACATTGCAGTTCCCAAGACCTCCACATTCCAAGCCTCTGCTACCAACTCAGTGAAATCTGGATGCTTGGCTAACATATTAAAATACTTGAATTTTGATTTTTCTGCACATGAGAATCATTCCAAGTTATCATAATTGGAGTATGATCAGAGATTCCCTCATTCAAGAAATTAGCCACAGTAGCAGGCCAAGCAGACATCCATTTCACATTCACTAATGCTCTATCCAGCTTACTATAGATCCTTGCCTCACCATCTTGCTTATTATTCCAGGTCAGAGAGCATCCCATAGACAACATATCTTCCAATTGACAATGCTCCACACAAGTTATGAAATTCAAAATCTGATTAATATCAATAGCTTGCCCACCAAGCTTCTCATGAGGATGCATCACAGAATTAAAGTCCCCAATTACTAACCAAGGCATATAGTCAATGTAACACCCCGATTTGGAAAACTCGAAAACAACCACTTTAAAATACTAATTAATTCTTTAATGGGGAATAGGGTAATTTTTTTTTGAAACAATAATAAAACTCATCGGTCAAGTTTCCCAAAACAAGGTATTACTTTCAAAACCTTTTCCTCAAAAAACTTTTGTCCAAGTTTCTAAAAATAGTTCAATATTGAAAACTTACTTTCAACAGATAGGTAAAGCAGTTCGCTTATAGAAAACATAACTGATTTTACTTAAAACAGTTATCTGTCTGATTACGACAGTCTTTCGGAAAACGGTTTAAAAACAGGTCTTAAAGATTCTTTTAAAAGTGGTCACCATAGATCAGCGGTGCCATTCTTACATAAACATTTACCTTGCCAAAACATTACAAAAGAAAAGGGGTACACTTGATATACATATCATGCAAGGGTCCATTAGAACCTAACTATAAACTACTAAGCAGCGTCCCCTTCGCGATCCGCAACGTAAGTCTTCAAAAGCGATCTCCGTCATCCAGTAGTAGCCCTCTCATCAGCGCATCACGATCAGTAAGTCCTTCTTCCGGGAGAAGCATCACCAGTTCCGCCATCTTTAGAACCAGGGGTTCATCGTCACATGCGCACAAGAAGTTGAGAGAGTAAGTTATCCGAATGGAATTACTCCCATCGACTTCTTGGATTTACACTAGCGACGCATACCAGAACATAACAAACAATACAAACAAACAATATAGCAAATAGTTATGCAAGATGCATGAGAATGCGATGCAATCAGCGTATTATCGATCACTAAGTCTTTTCCTTAAGGGAATCATTTAATCCATTCATCTTACAAAGTCGATTCTCTTTGACAACTCGTCTCGCGAAGTCAAAGTCTCTTTATCCATGTATCTCGAGTCCACAATATCGTAATTCAGGCTTTAACATTTTGGATTCAGGTCTACATCTCCTCGGATTCCATCCACCTAGTCGGAAGCAATCAGAAGTACAGGATCTCTAACCACACCGGCTCCGGGAGACAACACCAAAATATAATATCAAATGCCCGGGAAAAATTGTCATGACAAGGGTGTCCACCTCCGCCGTGTTCAAGTATCCCTCTTCTGATCCTGATTTAGTCAAGGGGGTGTCAGTCATCCGCCTAGTGATCATGCAGTACTTCAGCTACAGACTACCTACCCAACCTCGGATGGTCAACCCAGGTCACTGTAGCTTTTTCCCGCCTAGACAGACTCCTCTTAGGCTTCTTGATGAATCACCGTCATTACCTTCCCCTATCCTAATCATCAAGTGATTACCACGCAGGTAAGCGCCATATCTTCCTCTCCACTACTTCGGGTAAGGGTTTTAAGTCGTGGGGTTATTCTCGATTACCCTAATGTCGACCCGTCCTAAGTCATCTCCGCCATACAGCACCGACCATATGCGGATTACTTCTGTGGGACTCGACTACTAAGTCTGACGAGCTCCGACCCATCCAGAATCATTCTCAACATATGGCTACGACCATATGGAAACATTCTCAACACATGGCTACAATCATGTAGATACACTTTCAACATATGGCTACGACCATATGGAAATCAATTCAACACCTGGCTACAACCATGTAGATACACTCTCATCATATGGCTACGACCATATGGAAATCAATTCAACACATGGCTACAACCATGTAGATACACTCTCATCATATGGCTACGACCATATGGAAATCAATTCAACACATGGCTACAACCATGTAGATACACTCTCAACAATGTTCCACAGTCATTGCGTCCATGTTCAAAACATCATCGTCACATTCACATCATCAGCTCGATCCATGTACTCGGCACATCAGCATCATCCAGTTCCATTGCGTGCTCCATCCCTTAGAGTCTCGCTCTAATCGTTGGGGAATTTCTTATAGTTTTCTAATGTCTTTACTATTCTTATCTTATATCGCGGGATGATGCATTATGCTCATGCAATGACAATATAACAACAATATATCTCAACATAAACAAATATAGCAATCAATCAATACCATGTAATGGTATAGGTTTGAGTCTTCGTATACTGCGATACAAACAAGCACACAATTTATCGGGTATACTACTAGCTAAGATAGACCTTTACTCTGACTTTGAGAGAGTACGGAGTGTCCTAGCATACTCACTAGACACCAAAGCGTCTTAGGATAACTTCTCTCTCACCTGGATTCGCAGTTACCGATTCTATGAGTTCCGGACGATCTGCTCCCTTCCTCGTCTGCCCGACTCCAACTTCTTTCAAGTCCCAAAAGATAGATATATGAGGGTTAAACTTTATTCAATTTTTATTCTTAAAATCATTCTTAAAGCAACTTAAGAAAAATCCAAACTTTGTCTTTATTTAAAAACCGAAACATTAATTCTTTCACTCAAACTTGTCAAAAATCAAACACTGACTTTTATACTTTGAAATCATGAGAAAACAATCAAATAAATTTATTTAAATAAAAAGTTTCTTTGCTGGTCCTTCTTGGACAGCATTGAATTCAATCCCAAAAACACCGAAAAATCGCACTTTTGAAACCAACTTTGTCTTAGGTCAAATACCCAGAAGAACTAAACTTTAAAACACTTTGAAAATACTTTTAAAACAAGAAACGCAACTCAGAAAATTCTGGACAGCATCATGTCTTAAGTTTTAAATTCACTTTCCATTGTTTAAAACCAATTCAAACCCATAAACAAGCCATGCATCTTAAAAGCAACCAAACGAACACGTTGGTCAATGATCTATCAAGTTCAAATACTTAGGATTTCATGTGGACAACATGATACTTACATAAATCAAATCAAACAAACATTCATTCATTTCAAACATTACATAATCACAAACTATCAAGTTAAACATAAACATGCTTACATACTTGTTCATGCATAAATCTCAATCAAATAAGGTAATCACACTTGCGAACACATACACAACCGAATCATGCATCACATAAGCATTCAAACATAATTTCATTTAACTTCTACTTAATTAATTTCCATCTTAACAAAACTTCATCTTATCACACTTTGACATGTCCAAACCGTATGCACCCTTAGCTTTTCAAAAATTATTTTCTCAAGGAATAACTTCACAAATCAACACATAATTTCATGACATGAACACATATACACATTCAAGGAAATTCTACTCAAGAGTTAAGGTCTAAACCGTGACCTTAACTAGGTTTTCTCAAAAACACTTTCAAGGATTCAAGACTTCTAAAACAACTCCAAATCCAACAACAATTTCACATAACTCATCAAGCAAGTAAAAACATAGTCCTAGCATATGTTCACTCATGAAACCGTGAGCATACATAGGTTTCTAGACAATCTTTTTATTTCATTTCAAACACTTAGAATCAACTCAAAGTTCATGGAAATCACATATTCATAACTCAAGCCTAAGAAAATTCTAATCCTTTCTATTAGGCATGCAAAATCGTGACCAACACAAAGAAAATCATCAAGAGAACTCAATCATCAAACATATCATGATTTAGGCATGGATCTAGACATGCATGCAACCAAAAACACTAGATCTTTGGGAGATCCTTCATGAAAATTCAAAACCAAGTTCTTTTCAAAAACCCTTTTAAGAAATCAAGGAAGAAAACTCAAAATCAAGAGAGAAAACACTTTCTTAATAAAACTTTTAGAATCATGTTTAGAAAATAACGTGCATGTGAAGGAAATCACTAGATCTAATCATAGAACAAACATGCATCAACACTTTTTCAAACAAAATCAAGCTTTAGAAGAAGATCATGAAAAACGAAGAAGAATCAAAGAAAAAGGTTTAAAACTTTTAAGATCATAAAACAAGGTTCTTACTTAATCAAAGGTCTTTAAGAATCAAGTCCAAATCTTAGGTTTCTCCTCTCTTTCCTCACGGCTCACTCACACTCTCTAAGGTCCATGGTTTTCTCCTTTTCTTTTTCACTATCTTGGCTTGATCTTGCTTAGGTTATGAAGTGTTCAAAGTTTGGTTCCCTTTCTCTCAATGTTCGGCAACTCTCTCTCCCTTTTACTAAGAGTTTGATTTTTCTCTTAGTGCTATGTGTTTGGCTTTTGGAAAAGAAGTGAAAGAAAGTTTGTGTTGATGAAGGAATGGAGAAGAATTCACTCACTCCCTCACGGTTTTAGGGTGTTTGTTGGTGTGTGTTGATGTTGTTGAGAGAAGAAATGGTAAAGAATGAAGAATGAAACAACTCACTCTCTCCCTCACACGGTTTTGCCCTCTTCTTTTATTCTTCTTTGCTTTTCCTTATTTGCCATCAAGGGCTTGCATGGGTGGCTTATTTGCAACTACTTGGGGACTAAGTCACAAAACTTGGAGGCCAAGTTTTTGTTCCTAAGCCCCTCACGGCCTCCTTCCTTTCTCCTTCCTTCTTTTTCCTTTCTTATGTCATGCTTTGGTCATCTTGATGATGTCACTAGTTTGACTATAAGGCATGCAACTTGGTGACTAAGCAAAGCTACTTGGTGGCCAAGCTAGGCACATGGCCATTCGGCCATAGGGTGGTTAGGGTAGGATTAGATTAGCTTAATTAGGTTTAAGGCACTAATTAGGTTCTAATCATGATTAGGGTAGGATTAGGAAAATTAATTTAGGTTTAGTCCACTAATCCTTAGAGATTAGGGCTTAATCAAGGATTAAGGTGGTAATCAAAAACTTAATCATAGGTTTAAGGAAAATCAATTCTAGGTTAGCTCATTAACCTTGATGATTTAGGGTTTAAGAGAGTGATTAAGTACTTAATCGAGGATTAAGAACTCGATTAGGGTTTAAGCGAAGATTAGGATACTAATTAGGGTTTCTAGAGACGATTGGACTTTGATTCTTTGAAACTTGAAATAAAATAATTTTCCATCTTAAAATCATATTCATGAATTTAGGAAAACAAAATCTTAATTAAGACTTTAAGCAATCAAACACAAAGTCACAACACAAGTAAATCAAGCATAAAAATCCATTATGAAATCAAATCTCTTTTAAATCAATTTCTTAATTCAATTAGGTTAAAATAATTTCTTAATTAGGGACTTGTAGAAGTGAGTCAAAAGGCAGATGTTACAGTCAATAGGACCAATACTCATCAAAAAATCCCAGAGAATGCTTCTGCTCGAATCATCATTAGCACCATACACAAAAGTATTGGCAAAATCAACATTATGAGGCTTAGAAGTCACCAAGCAGTGGGCATATTGACTACTGCTTGCACCAAGGTTCACAGTATACATGTCATGTTTCCAGGCAATCCAGATTCTTCCAATGGCATGATGATCTAAATTAATATAGGAAGACCAGCCAGGCACCACCTTATCTCTAAGTTGGCCATATGAAGAAGTCCTCAGTTTATTCTCAATAAAAGCAATAAAACCTAAATTAAACTTACTAATCAACCATTTAGCTTCTTTTTTTTCGAGGATGGTTGATACCTCGAATGTTCCAAACACCAATACTATCTATTAGGATTAGGGGATTTAGAAGACTCACCCCTCAATTGAGCATTCCGCACTTGAGCCTTACTCCTTGTAATCACTAGAGTCCATTCTCCTTCATCATTGGTAGAGACAGCACCAGATACATCTTTCTGCGCACCAGGCAGCAGATTTTGCGCATCAAATCCCACACCATGTAAATCAGCAGTGCCTTTTATCCCACCATTTTCAGAACCAACCAGTGGAGCAGTTAGGTCCTTTATAACCTCCAAGGTTGAGGCAATGTTTTCCTCAGGAATTATACCAAGATCAATGCTCCTTTTCAACTTCAACCTATCATCAAGGTCTTCTACTTCTTCTCTAGTTGGTTTCTTCTTCTCAACCCAGACCTTTTTCACCTGCTTTCGACATGTTTTGCTATCATGCCCATACATAGAACAGGAAGCACATAATACAGGTTTCCATTCATAAGAAACCTTTTGTGTCACCACATTCCCATTATCATCTTCAAAGAAAACTTCTTCTGGAAGGATTGAGGGATTGAATTCCACCAATACTCGAGCAAAATTAATCCTGTTGCGATCCTTAGTTACTTGATCCATCATCATTGGAGTGCCTACAAGACTGGCTATTTTGCTAAGCGCAGAGCTCCCCAAAATTTTAAACTAAGACTTGGAAATTGAATCCAAACTAGAACACAATCAAGGAATGTTTTGGACACTGGCCTACCTGTCCAAGGTGCAAGGATCATAGGTTTTTTTTTATCAAAATGAAAGACTCCAATATCAAGCACAACATCTCTTGCCTCAATTGAACCGAAATGCACTATAACAGTACCATCATTGTTCATTAGAATCTTATCTATTCCATGATGTCCCCATATTTTCTTAATGTATCCTTGCATAACAGAATAAGGGGGTCGTGCTCCTAGGACATAACAAACAAGGGCCTGCTGCCAATAACGAACTTCATCCTCAATATCAGCTTTTTTTATTTTACCAATCGATACACCCTCTTTCAATTCAGGTTGAATGAACTTTAGTTTTTCACCTGCATTACACAGTCTGGAGATATCAAAAGAATCCCAAACTGAAGGTGCCTTTTTAAACAAAATAGGATTGTCTGCAGCCTTGTCAACTTTAGGAACTTCATTCGTTCTTGGTGCAGTGTCTACATGAGATGTGACATTGGCATCCATCAGAGCCTTGTCCTTAACTCGATTTCGAATCGTTTCCAAACCATGCATGAGTTTCTCTAGTTGCTTGGGAGTGAAGGAATCGATCTCCGCAAGATCATCTTCATCCAACGTAGTGAGATCAAAGATCTGAGAAGTGTCTTCATTGCTAATCGTAGTCTTGTTGAGAGGCGAAGGAGCTTTCGGGGGCCGTCCTCTCTTTCGAACCATGATGGCAGCGACGATAACCGTAGGGAAACCCTACGTCACCGTGAGGGAAGAGAGAGAACATGCTGAAATATGTTTAGGACCCGGTGAGTTGCTACTTGGACTATTTTCTCTCTTATTTTATCTTCTTCTTCCATTGCTGATTTCATTTTCTAATTTGTACTAAGGACAGTATTGTGATCCCATTTGAACTCACAGTGAAGTAATTCCATTCAATTTTCGTTTTCTTGTTGCGCAAGTTACTCATTCCCTTAGTTCTTTTCTTAATTCTGTTCTTAAAACACATTCCTTACAATCTGGTGCTTTCATAAATCCACCATGGCTGAGCATCGAGGATTGACAGAGCTAAATCAGATTCTGATCTCTTGGAAAAACGAGACAAAGAACACGCCGCACACATGGATGAACTCAGATTTGCCATTGATGATCTGAAAACCAACCTTTCAAATGGTGAACGGAATTCAAGAGGACTTGGAAATCCCTTCCAAGTAAGGAATGTAATGTTAGACTTCCCTAATTTTGATGGCTCTGAAGTTCTACAATGGATCTTCAAAGTTGAGCATTTCTTTGATTATTACAACACACCTGATGAGCAAAGGCGACTATAGTCTCACATCACTTGGAGAAAGTTGTGGTGCCCTGGTTTTAGATGATGCATAGGAACAATGCATTCTTGTCATGGAACTCCTTCACCAGGTCTCTAGAACTTGAATTTGGTCCCTCTCCCTTTGATTCCCCTAGAGCTACCTTGTTTAAGTTAACTCAATCTGGTTTTGTGAATGATTATTACACTGAGTTTACTGCCTTAGCAAACAGAATTTATGGTGTGAGTGTTGAGGCCTTGTTGGATTGTTTCATTAGTGGCTTAAAGGCTGACCTTAAGAGAGAAGTCATTGCTCAAGCTCCGAATTCAATTTTAAATGCAGTTTCATTAGCAAGACTATTTGAAGAAAAATACTCTTACAAACCTAGACATTTTTCAACCACAACCAACAAACAACTAATCGCTAATAATACCACTTAATCATATACAAACCCAACACAACAACCCTTACTACAAACCCCCAATTACATACCTACAACTCAAACATTTAGAAATACTAATGTTAAAAAAATGTCCACAGATGAGATGCAATCAAAGAGAGAAAGAGTATTATGCTATACTTGTGATGAAAAATTCTCCACAACACACAAATGTCCTAATAAAAAGTACTTGTTCTTGGAAATTGACTATGAAGAAGAGCATAAAACAAAACCTGATCTTAGCCCTGAGAACAATGAACAGGAATTAGTCCATCACTTGTCCTTGAATGCCTTAAAAGGAGCTGCTTGGGCAAGGACAATGAGATTCACAAGGACAATTAATGGCATGACTGCCCAAATTTTACTAGACAGTGGCAGTAGTGACAATTTTCTACAACCAAGAGTGGCTCATTACTTGAAACTACCAATTGAACCAGTCTCAAGATTCCATGTTTTAGTTGGAAATGGCAATGGTCTGACTATAGAAGGGTTGGTTAGAGAGATTTAGGTTCAGGTCCAAGGTCAAGTCCTCAAACTTCCTATGTATTTACTACTAGTTTCAGGAGCTGACTTAGTACTTGGTGCAACTGCGTTAACCACCTTGGGTCCTCACATAAAAGACTATAGTTCTTTGACTATAAAATTCTATATGGACAAAAAATTGGTGACGATTACTGGTGATTCACCACTAATGGCTACTCAAGCTTAATTCAATCATCTAAAAAGGTTACAACATACTGATGCTATTGCAGAACTGTTCACACTACAAGTGTTACCTCAATTCTCAATTCTGGATCAATGGAAGGACTTGCTAGAGAGCATAGAACCAGAATTAGCCATTATATTACACACTTACAGAGCTATCTTCTCTAAACCAACAGGTCTACCACCTCCAAGGTCTCAGGATCATAAAATTCCCTTGCTCCCTAATAGCACTGTAGTGAAGGTAAGACCTTATGATACCCTCATAGTCAAAAACAATAGATTAAACTGATGATTAAACAAATGTTAGAAGAAGGAATAATTGTTCCTAGCTCTAGTCCATTCTCATCACCTATTATTCTTGTCAAGATAAAGGATGGTACTTGGAGATTTTGTACTGATTACAGGGCTTTGAATGCTATCACAGTCAAGGCCACTAAGAATGGCTAATTATGCCATTTGGTTTGACTACTGCTCCAGCTAGCTTCCAATGCTTGATGAATGACATCATTTAAGGACTGTTGAGAAAGTCAGTGTTATTCTTCTTTGATGACATACTAATTTATAGCCCATCTTGGTCTACTCATTTAATTTGCAACACTTGGAGAGAGTCTTGAAGATATTACAAAAAAATGAGTTGTATGCAAATATGTTCAAATGCTCATTTGGGTTGCAACAAATTGATTATCTTGGCCACACAGTTTTAAGGAAGGGTGTTTCAATGGACAATAACAAAGTCCAAGCAGTACTCCAATGGAAAATTCCAACAAACATCAAGCAACTTAGAGGGTCTTTGGGGTTAACTATACTGGCTACTTCAGAAGATTTGTCAAAGGATATGCTTCCATAGAAAATCCCCTCACAAATATGTTAAAGAAAGATAGTTTCTAATGAAATGAAGAGGCTGCAACATCTTTCCAAGTACTGAAACAAGCTATTACCACTGCTCCAGTCTAAGCTCTGCCTGACTTCACTAAGCCATTCATATTAGAGACTGATGCCTCTGGTACTGGAATTGGAGCAGTGCTCAGTCAAGACAAATACCCCATTGCTTATTTTCTCTAATAACTTATCAAGCAAGCTCCAAAAATAATCAGCATACACAAGAGAGTTCTATGCTATTACTGAAGACATTTCCAAATTCAGACACAATTTATTAGGCCACAAGTTCATCATAAGAATTGATCAGAAAAGTTTGAGAAGCCTAACTGACCAGTCCCAGCTGTAACATCCTAATTTTTTTCAAGCTATATACATAAATGAATACAGGTAATTTAGATGTATAAGTTTAGTTTTAAACGTATATGTGAATACATTTTATGTGAATGCCCTGTGTATGATATATATATATATATATATATGTTACAGAATTAGGATATTTAGATATACGATCACAACACACGAGATAGCAAAGAACTTTAATGTGTGGAGAGTTTTCATTTAGGTCGTATGTCAATTAAAGCACGTAAGATACTAGGCTTTGTTAAAACATAGGGTCTTGATTCAGGTTAGATTTGAATTCGGTGTTTTAATAAATTATGTACTCGATATTATGAATATATAATTATAGTGCTTGAAAGTGTTTTATAATGATGAGTAAGTGTTACTTTGGTGTTAAAAAGGGGTTTAGAACCTTTAAATCGGATCAAAAATGCAAAAATCGGTGTTTCGGGATAAATTGGTGCGCTTGAGCGCGCCATGGTGCATGGTTACTGTTCACAAAGAATTTTCAGCGCCCAGGCGAGGTAAATGGTGCGCCTAGGCGCACGTGGCGTGCTCAAGCGCGCCGGAAGAATCTGCATCATTCTAGAAGGATCTGCACCGACTTGGTGCATCAGGCACGGCCAAGGGCGGCTGAAGCGCGAGCGTCAGGTCTGACGCGCCAGTGAGAGGCGGTGCGCACTCCAGCGCAGGGCTTGTGTACCCAAGCACGCATCGGTCTTTAAAAACAGCCCATAACCCAACCACACACACCATACACCACCACCAACACCTACCTCACTCCCCAACTCCACCCCTAAAATAGCCCTCCAATCACCTCCCCACACGTCTTAATTCATGATTTCATGCTTCCCATCCAAATCTTTCCCCATACACACACATTCACCTTCTTTTTGTCTCTCTCACCTTAAATCTCTCTCTCTTACCTCCAAACCAAGGGGGAGTATCTCAAAGGAATGAAAAACCAAGGAGGTTGAGAATAAATTCAAGAGTCTTAGAGCACCAAGCAAGTCCCCTCCTCCTCTAAGGTAAGGATGAGTTATTTTCTGCTCTTTAAGCTTAGGGATTATTAGGATTTATAATGAAATTAGGGAAACGCCATAACTTAGAGCTTAGTACTTGAATATATCTTTAAATTTAAATTAGATTTGTATTAATAAAGTATGAAATGAGAAAATGATATTAGTTATCAATATGTAGATAGACACCCTTTTTTTTTGGTAAATAAAAAAATTTTATTACCAAACGCTCAAATATGCAACAAAACACAAAGGATCAAAGTCACTTAGCCACCTTCTAGGAAGGGTTCTAAAGAAACTAAGACCTCAAAAGAATAGTCATCTTGAGCTAAAAGAATATAAAAGAATTAAAGCTCCTGAATAATTCTATCAACTAGTACCCTATTATTCCAATCTCTAAACTTAGGATACACAAAATTAAATCGATAAGCCAACTCTCTAATAGCAATCCTGTAAACCTTCTGAGGACTGTGTTGTGTATGCAAAAAGATCCTACTATTCCTTTCATGCCAGACATGATAGATAGATGCAGCTACTAAGGCTGAATGCAGTTGCTTCTGGATTTTCTGCTTATTTCCTAACCGAAGCCATTTAGTTAGATTCTGGAATCTGTAGTGCTTAGAGGAAATGCACATCCAATTAGCCATCATGTCTAGCAAATTCTTACTCCAGCTACATTGGAAAAATAAATGGTCTCTTGTTTCCTGATGAGTGCCACACAGAGAACACCCTTTTGATTTATTATAAAAGTAAGAAGTGAAGAACCTTAGGGAGATGACATATCATTATTGTTGATGAAGTTATGTAGGACTGAGACACACTTGAGTGTGTTGACTAGTTACGTTTGTTGATTGTTCTTGGTTGTTCGTAAAGCGTGGTTGGTTGTCCTTTGTTGTCTATATAGTGTTGTTGATTCGATTATAACAAATGAATGGGTAATCATCAATTAAAAATGGAAATGAGTAATGGTTTATAATTGTGCTACTATAAAGTGATGAATTTGGAATATAATACGTATATATATAGTTATAAATATTCGATTATTAATCACTTGTTTCTAGTTGTATATTTATTGTTTGTGACATGTAATAAAGGAATGGTTAAGTAGAATAAATGAATAGAAGTGAATAATGGTCTACGGTCATGCTAACATTAAATGATGATAAATTGGAATATGGCAAATATAGTAAGGTGTACGTTAATGTTTGCTGCTAAGAGAAACATAGGGAAGGAGTTATTGTCGGTTAACAAAATGAGTTTTAAAACCGTACGTTACAACTAACTTAACCGGTTAATTCATTTTAATAACCGGTTGAGATTAGTGTAAGGTACACATTATTAGTCCATGATTATTAATGTTTTGCCGACTAACCCCTCTCTGTGACTCTTAGTATTAAGCATTGGTCGTACATACAAGGTTGGTATTCTCGATTGAAAGTAAAGGTGAGAAAAGTAAAAGAGTATATAAAAAGAAATGTTTACAAAGTTATTCTCATTTCAGTCGAGAATAAAGGAGCAATATATAGTCGGATTGAAAAGTGTAATTATTTGCCATAGTACCAGTGATTATTCTTTTAGCATGAACGTTCGCTTATAAGCTATGAAGTAAAACCTTCTACGGAAACTATTTAAGTATTATACTTGGTTCTTATTTCCTTTGATCTTATTATAGATTCTTCTAGTCCTTTGGCTTAAATTGTATGAAAATGTCTCACTCCTTGTGGTTTAACATTTTAGGAAAAACTTGGATACATCAGAAATCATAGTGGCGCAACGGAAAAAGGCAGAAAAGAAGGAACTCTCTTCCAAGTTCATTTTGTTCCCTATTGTAACCCGATATTATTTTTATGAAATCTTATTTGGTTTTAAATAAATGTAATAATACATTTATTTTCAATTATAAAAATTTTATTTTAAATAAAAGTCGGGTCGTTACACCTGCAAACATCTGAACAACAAGCCTGACTGCATAAATTTTTGGGCTACGATTTCATTATTGAGTATAAACCTAGCATTCAAAATCAAGTTGTTGATGTTCTCTCCAAATCCTTCTTTATGGCTTGGTCACAAATCCAAATTGACATGATTCATGAAATCAAGACTGCAATATATGATAACTGATATGTCAATGCAGAAAATAATTCAACACTGCAAAGAAGGAAAGTCTAGCTACTTTAACTACAGTTGGCATGATGGATTACTGTATTGGAAGCAAATGTTAGAGAGTCCAAAAAACCATGATTAGTGCAAAAACTACTCAAGGAATACCACTCTTCTCCCTTAGGAGGACACTCAGGCATAGCCAGAATAATGGCAAGGTTATCCTCTCAACTCTTCTGGTCAGGAATGCATAAAGATGTCACTTGATTTGTACAACATTGCTTAATTTGTCAACAAGCAAAAACAACTACAACTAACATTACTAGCAAGCGTGCTATAGCCCTTGCCTTTTTCATTTTTCACTTTCTATTAACAGCAAAAAAAAAATAGAGAGAAGATAAAACTTCCCCCTTTTTCAGAAAGAGAGAGAGGCGTGCGGAAACCAAGAGAAGGAGAAGCAAGGATTTTGCATTTTCTTTGTAGGAGAAGAGGTATTCTTAAACCATTCTTTCTTTTTCTTGATTTTATTATATGTATTCATGATTTTTTTTAATTCTCTACATTTTCATGTCATCTTCTACTTGGTTTCTAAAAAGGATTTTTCTAAACCTTTGCTAATCTTCTTTTCCTGAATAAACTAGTGTTTATTTGGTTAAGAAAATAAATGGGTGATTTCCTCTTTGCATATTAGTTCTTATGCATGATAATGAAAGTCCCTCTTTTTGCATGTTAATTTTTATACATGTTAATGGAAGTTCTTGCATGTTAGTTTTTATGCATGTAAATGAAAGTTCCTCTTCTTGCATGCTTAGTTTTTATTGCATGATTATGAAAACTTTTTATGACAATAATTGTGATGTATGAAAGTTTTTCTTTTATATGAATAGTTTTCTTGATGCATGAAAGTTTTTCTTTTGAATGTGTAGTTTTTTTTTACGTATGTAAATAAAAACTTCTCCTTGGCATGTTTAGCCTTTTTTCTTTGCATGCATTTGGATAAAAAAACCTTTATTTTTTATTTTTATGAAAGGGGTGAGCTTTTTATTTGCATGTGGATTTTTGAGGAAATGGAAAAATATTTGTGTTTGCAAGCTTCAAAATTTTTATTTATTGAGGTCAAATGACTTTCCTTCACTCATTTTTAAAGATATAAATGTCTAAGAAACAATTTTTTTTTTGAGAAAGAAAGGGATATGGTCGAATTCCCCATGAGAAAAGGGGGAGAGATTTGTTTGCATGCATGTGTTTAAATAAAATTTCTACAATGGTTTTATTATTATTTTTTGAATGAATAATAAGTCCTTAAACCTTATTTTTGGACTATGAGTGATTTTGGAAACGCATGAGAGGGCATTGAAAGAGACGCTTGAAAATATATACATGTTGTCCAAAAATGTATGAGTCCAAAGAATTAGTAGAAAATATGGTTTAAGTGAGAAATGAAGATTTTAGAAAGTTAGGTGATGAATGAATAATTTGGAAAGGAATTTTTTTATGATTTAAGAATGAAACTTTAAATAAAGGTAATACTGTCCAAAATTTGTTAAAAAGTTTTTAAGGCTTAAAATACATGGATTTGATGTTTAGAAAGTAAAATTTTGTGAAGTCATCTGTTAAACTAAATTTTTATGTTGATTTTTTTTTAGATATTAGAAATGTGTTTATATGCTGTCGAAAATTGTTAATCAAGGGAAGTGGTAGAAAAATATTGTTTTTATTTAGATATGTTCATGAATAAATTGTTACTTGATGCTAGAATAATTATGTAAAAGGATTTTTTTTTAGAGTTATTGGTAAAATTGCGTGAGTAATTGATGTTGTCCAAAATGTTTCCAAGTGAATTATGTGTTTGAAAGTGAGTTTGTATGTGTAGAAGTTAGAATTCTTTTATAAAGAAACTAGATAAAGTTTGGAGTGAATTTCACTAGTGTGAAAATATTTTTGTTAAAAGATGGATATGTTGTCCAAGTTTTGATTGTGATGTTAGAAGCTTAGATTCTTTGATTGTGAATTGAAAATGAAGTTTTGAACCAATTTTTGTGTCATTAAAATAATTTGTGCAAGCATTATGTTGCTATCCAGGATTTGTTTTTATGGTAACATGAGTCTAAAAGTGATTTTCTTTAGTCTAGAACTTATGAATTTTAGTGGTGTTAATCATAGAAAAGTTGAGTAAGTTTTATGATGTTTAAAGTTTCTTTTCAAGAATTTTATAATGTTGTCCAAAAAGTTCAGCATTTAAATAATTAAGTAAAGTGAGTTTTATTCATGATCTTTATAAAATTTTGATATGTTTGAAGTTTTAAAAAAGGATTGGGAACATTTTTGAAGTTGAAATTTTTATGTTTGACGTATGAACTTGGTCAACGTATGCCTAAGTTTTAAAAAGGTTTTATTGCATTATTCATATAAAATAGAATAACGTAGTGGTGTAGTAATTAATTTAATTATATTGATTCAAGGACTAAAGGAACCTACTTCATAAGCGGAGCAGTGAATCGAATTTTATATCGGACGCTTCGAAAGCTTTAGCTAACCCTCAAGGTAAAGCTTTCCTAAGACACCGTGGTATTTAGGTTATATATTAGGACGTTCCTGATCATCTCAAAGGTCAGAACTTAGTGGTCTAAATAGTTAGTAATATGATGGCAATTTGTAAGTGTTTGAATGACTATTCATATGAAAATACTAAGACCACCCGATATTATATGATGCTTGTATGTATGCAAAATTCTATTATGCTTTATTCATGTTTTTTACTACTTTATAATATATGCCTTTTGTATTAATCTATCTGGCTGTGGTATAATATCTATGAAAGACTTAAGAGTTGCGATTGATTAAAGAGAAACATTGTCGAGAGAAAGATGTTTTTGGGAAAAGAATTCATTTTGTTGGCGTGATGTTAAGCTTGAAATAACTGTTATTATAAGAGTTTCAAGAAATGTAAAAGATACAAGAAAGATAATGTTGACCTCTAGTGGGCAGTAGTCCTTACGTAGTAAGTCATGGTTCATAAAATATCTATATGATACTGAGAATTGTGATCCGTACAGGGAAGATGCTTAGAGCATGAATAATTGGTCATTCTCTTTCACGGTCTGTTCGACGTGCCTTTGTGATTAAAGTTTTGGATTGGCCACGTGAGCTAAGTGTCATGGTTGTGATTATTTTGGTTCCACTTTACTGGGAGGTGATGATGTTAATGGAAATTTTAAGAGATTAATTAGAGGTCGAATGAGTGATTGTGATAGGGGGGGCTTAGAATGGGTTGACCAAAACTTTTTTTATATAAAACTTAAAAGACTTTCCTAACCCTGCAAGTTGAGTGTGGAGTAGCGGAGAGGAAAGATACCTTGAGTTACCTGCGGGTACTCAAATGAGTGATTGTAATAGGGGAAGGCAAGGACGGTGATACGTCAAGAAGCCTGGAGTGCTTTTCTAGGTGGGGCAAGTCTATGTGTGGTCGCGGATTAATACCCAATGGGTCGTAGCGTGCACCACACTGCAGACTAGAGAAGTACTATCGCCCCCTTGATTAATTTTGAAACGGTGAGAGGGAACTTGAACATGGTTAGATGGTCAATGTGTATGGGCTCCTTGTGGAGTTATGTGATACTATGTTTGGTTGGCCATGTTGGTGGTTGCAGCATTTGTTTTCCGACTTCGAGGCCTGCGTGGTTAAGGTTCCTATACGTCTCGTTTGATTTCCGATTTAGGTTTCGGGAGGATATTGGAGGACATGTAGCCGGGTGTGCTAACTAAACCTTATATCTCTATGATGTTTCTCCTCATATCATCGAAGGACGCAATATCATAAGACTTAAGAATAAAAGATTAGAATTATGAAAATATTTATAAGTTGTTGGGCCTTTGGAATAAGGATGATGATGATTTTGATGTATATGTTACATGTTTGTTTATCTGTGTTCTGCATGTGTCTTAATATATCGCCTATTATAAGTCCGCATTGTCGACATTATCTACATCTAGATCGCTTACTTTTTCGTTCGTTTCTATTTTGCTGGTGTTCGACGTTGCAACCCTTAGATGGCATACCGAGTGGAGATACTCATGTCACCACTAGTGGGGGGGGGGGGGGGAACATAGGAGATCACGCCTGACGGCTGGAGTTAGAGAGGCAACACACGCTTGGAGATCGCAGACCCTACACATATTATTAGAGGATCAGTACACTACAAGAATAAGCACTATTACCGACGTCCGTTACCGAGGGCCCTCGTGGTCGTCGGTAAAAATAGAATTACCGAGAGATTGAGCCCTCGGTAACATTAAAAAACTTTTCCGTCCTGGCAAAAAATTACCGAAGGCTAATCCGTCGAAAATGACTTCGAAAATATAAAAAAAGTAATAAATAAATATTAAATTTTAATAAATAAAAGTTATCGAGGGACAATCCGTCGAAAATTCCCACGGTAATAGCTAAATAAATTTTTCAAGAGGCTTTCCCTCGGTAAAGCCCTTTATTTTTGACAACTAACCCTCAATCTCTCCCTCATTAGCTTAGTACCAATTCACTCCCACTTCCATCGTTAATGTCTCACTTTCTCTCTCACTCCGCCGCCTCCAAGCTCGCGGCCGCCAGCCACTCTCGCCCACCATCACCGTCGCTCACGTTGCTGCTAACGCCGCCGTTTCAGCTCCACTGTAAGGTTTCTCTCTCCTTCGTTTCTCCTCTCTCTTCTTCGTTTCACTGTATGCTATATTTTTTTCTGTGGTTTGGTGTGTAAATTAGGGATTAAAATGGCTTGGTGTTGTGTGATTGTTTGATTCAATTAAAATTAGGGATGCATGTGTGAAATTAGGGATTGCAAAAAAAAAAAAAAGATTCAGACATAACAAAGAAGAGTTATTCTGGGATTGCTTTTTTAGTTTGAAGTTCATTTAAGCAACTTGCAGTTCATTTAAGTAGTGCCTCTTCCCAAGCTTATTCTCCAATCCTAAAACAATAAAACAAACTTTATTTTAGATTCTTAACCTATTCTCTAATGGTATCATTATTTTTTTAAGACATTATCTTATATTGAAAAATTATTTTTGTATAAACAATAAAACAATTATAGACGTTGATAATGTCTTTAAGTTCACTAAACAGTACTTGGCTAATGTGTCTCTCAAGATCAATGTGAAGGTTTGTTTGCTCACAGTCACATTAAATTCCACGTTCCTGAGCAAAACATTATTTGAAGTCTACTGTTAATTGCCAGAAAATTTCTTATCCCTCTTTTGCTTCATTATTGTGTGAACAACTTCATCCTTATTCTTATGAATAGAATGTTCGATACCTCTAACAAATAGTTGGCTGAACCAAGCTAGAGTCACCTATTGGATTGCTTCATGATGCATTCGTACTATTACTTTAGACATTTTAGGATTCCCTAGTCCCTACTATATGAATATTTATGTTGAAATTACTCTAACTTCTCAGAAATGCTTCCAATAACTAAATGATGATCACTTTCTCTCTTCTTGATGCAGATGGGAGGTAGAAACACTGTTCTTCTAGATGCAGTAAGCTGCAGAATACCATTGGTTAGTGACATACCAACCATAATATTTGGAGCAGATGTTACTCACCCTGAAAATGGAGAAGACACTAGCCCCTCGATAGCAGCTGTATTTACCTAATCTATTAATCTTCTTTTTTTATAACATTGCAATGGTCATTGAGGGTTTTGCGCTTTTGGCAACTGATGTGTTGTCCGATCTATAGGTAGTAGCATCCCAAGACTGGCCTGAGGTGACAAAGTATACTGGTTTAGTGTGTGCTCAAGCTCATAGACAGGAACTTATACAAGATCTTTACAAAACTTGGCATGATCCAGTTCGTGGAACAGTTAGTGGTGGCATGATCCGGTAATAGTTATACAAAGTTTAATTATCTTATTCTGGATATTATTCTAGAGTTTCTTTTTTGTTTGTTTGATGGGGTTCTTTTGCATTAGATCACATTATATCATCCTCACGTTACCATTTTCCTATTCTCTAAAGGATGATATGTAGTTATTATAGTGTTCCTTTGTTACCATTAGTATCTGTGCTACCTTTGATTAAGAGTGATTAAGAGTGAATAATCATGTATTATATATAGAAGAAATGGTTTAGGAACTCTGTTCTACTTTCTTTATCTTAATTAGTTAATTCGTGTTTTTTTTTGGCAATATATTTCTAGTCCTAGATGTTAATACCTGCATGTTTTCATAATTCTTTTGTAGCATAGTTTTGAAAGATCTCCTGAAGGTTGTTTTATCTAGAAGTGTGTCTTTTGGGGACTCTTGGCATATCATGCGTAATCAATTGCTACCGATTTACAGTGAATCTCTTTCATCACATTGTTGAGATATTGTTCAAATGATACAGGTACACACTCTCTTCTTTCGCCGAAGGGTTTCATTTACATAACTTGTCTTGAAGATATTATCTTAATAAAACGTTCCGTAAGTAGCATAAGTTGCTGTGTTGCTACAAGATTTCTGTGTCATGTCTTATTCTTTTCTTTAGTTTTTATTGCTTACGAGTTTTTATATCCTTTACTTGTCCTAAAATCTGAATTTGGGCCTTTTCCTTTTCTAATTTTATTATGTCCATATTAGTATTTTATCATCTCTTTAGCGCTTAAAATAGCAAAGTAATACTGCTGCCATTACCCATTTCATGACATTGTGATTTTATTTTTTTGATGAATTGGCATTTAGCTAATGTGGTTTTCATGGGCCAGGTTATGTGAATTGGGACCTCATGATGGGAGGGCTCCTATATATCCATTAGTACATGTCTTGGTCAAGTTTAGGTACCTTATTAAGCTAATACTTTGATAACATATGCTTGATTTTTTTTACTGTCTCTATTGTTCACTCACCTTCATCACATTTCTAGTTCTAGCTTTAGCTAAATTCCACTAATGCATAACAATGTTTTGTTTGTTATAAAAAAGTAAGAACATGATCATCCTTATTTTTATTTGGTTTAATACCCTCCTTATTTATTAATGTGATTGTAGTGACACTTAGCAAGCAGATGCTAGTCTCTAGATTAACTTGAAACTTTTTCTTTTTAGGATGGTTATTCTATAATGGATTTGTCATAAGAATATATTTCTCAGCTTTGTCAGTTATTGTAACAGAGTATTGCAGTATTGTTTTTATTTTCTATTGTTGCTTTTGCTATGTTCTACAGTTGGTTTTGTGCTATTTTTTGCTGCTGTTCTATTGGTTTTGGCTGCTTTCTGCTGCTGCTTTGTTGCCTTCTGTTGCTGTTTTGTCGCTTTCTGATGTTGTTCTCTAAGATGACTTTACTTTCTCTAGATCCAGAATTAGAGTGGGAAAGTTCTTCTTGGTACCCTTTGACCTTTTATAGGGATTAAGGTTTTGTTTTAAATGGTGATGATATTTTGTTTTGTTTTTAAATGCTAGTCATATTGAACTGAGGCTAACATTAATGTTAGTAAGTGCACACTGCCACTCGATTAAGCACTTTTTTTTTAGTCTTCCAAAACATGTTACTTATTTTTTTAGGCTCTCAGCTATGTTTTCCATGAGTCTTTTTATCATGTAGAGATAGTTTGAAAATGCAAATCTGTTTTAATTCTGAGTAGAAAAGTATTAAATCTGGTCTGGCACATCCATTATAGTGTTCCATATGTTGTTGCTATTTTGAAATCTTGGTTTGCTTTGCAGGCTAAAGCTGATGAGATAGCAAAATTGTTGAATGACATAGCTGCTAAGTTCACTGCTCTCAAGAGAGAGCACTCAGAAAATAACAAGGATTGCACTTGGGAACATAAATTAAATTAGAGGAGGCATATGTATTTAGAACTTGTATAGTACTATTGGCTTATTCAAATTTTACAATTACTCATTAAAGTAGTTTTCAATGAGATTACATTTTAATATCACTATATTCATCCATGCAATGTAAGATTTCAGTGATTGATTTATTCAGGCAACAATTATACCTTCTCTAAACTTGCTGATTACCTTGTATAAAGATTCCAAATTTCAATTAATGTTGCTACCTTATATTAGTTCGGACACTGTTTTTAACAATTGTATTATAAATTTTTAGTTTTATTTTTTTTAACTGCTTTGGTTTGGACCTGATCTAGAGCATGATATATAAACAAGCTCACTGTACCAAAGAAGATTACCGAGGGCAATATAGCCTTGGTAAAATCCAAATTATTAATGAGGGTTAGAGCCCTCTGTAAAAATATTATCATTTCAAACTAAAATTTACCGAGGGCTACAGCCCTCAGTAATACATTATAATTTACCGAGGGCTACAGCCGTCGGTAACTCCAAAATATTACCGAGAGCTACAACCCTCTGTAAAGCCCTCGGTAAATTACCGAGGGCAATTCCCTCGGTAAATTTTACCAACGCCACTTTTATCGAGGGAATCGAGGCCGTCGGTTGGTCGTCGGTATCGCGTCGTTACCGACGGATTTTGGCTTATTACCGAGGGATTTGGCCCTCGGTAATCGCTAAATTTCTTGTAGTAGTTTTGGACGAGTTGATGGGCAGAATTACATTGCGAGACTACATGGAAGGCGACAACGAGATTATCATGCTCACTAGATGGCGCCATTGCAGCCAGCTGCTGCTGTTGGGGACGACGAGGAGGACTCTGATCGAGGAGAACCCCGAGGAGGACCTTGAGGAGGACTCTGAGGATGACCCCGAGGAAGACCCCTGATGATGGTGGTGAACTGTAGACGTTGCGTGTCTTGAAGCTGTGATTTTTAGAAGATGTCGAGTGTTGTGATTCTTGTGTGTGTGGATAGCGCGTTGTCTCCAAAACCCTGATTTACCCGTGTGATTTTATTTCAAACTCTGTTTTTAGCAAGATGAACGGTTTTCTTTATGATGGAAACTTATGATGTTTTTGGAACATGTGTACCAATTTTTGGATGGATTTATGAAATGCTATTTCTGCTAATGAATTATTATTTCCGCAAGTTATGTATTGTACTATTTTTTTGAATGGTAATTGGTAGGTAATGGTAACAACTCGATTTGGAAGTGGTTAGCTGTTATGGAGTAGTATTGATTGCAATGACAGAACAAAATATTTCAAAAGGTTAAACCTTTTTGTAATTAAGATTGGATAACTTGAAATCTTATTTTCTCATGTTTATAAAAAAAATTACCCTATTTTTACGAATATTGTTAAATGTTACCAAATCAGGGTGTTACAAGTGATATCCGATTATTGTGCTTTAGAACACACTAAATTAGGCAATTTTACCCTAGGTTAACTAGTTAGCACACTATGCTTAAAAATTCAAATGTTCAAACTATTATCTTTTGAAGTTGTGATTCTTAAATACTAATTGTCACAATAATAAAATGAATTTATTCTAAAATAAATGTCATTTTACAAAATTAAGATAACATTAATTATTACTTTTACAGTCATTTCAAAAAAATTATTACTTTTACAGTTCTATTCTCATCTAATTAAGATAAGAAATAGTAATAAATAGAGAAAATATAATGACCAATTATTATAAAAAAAAGATAAAGAACAGAAATAATAAAAAAACATTAATTTAAGTTTAAAAAAAACATTAATTTATTAAAAAAAAATTAAATATGCATCTTAATTCACACGATATAGTTTTAAATGACGGTTATTCAGCAACGGAGGGAGTTATAGATACCTTGGTCAAAAGACATGAATCATTCTTTCCAATTATAAATTCTCCTTCACAGAATATTCGAATCTCATCGTATTCATCTCACCACTGGAATTAGAAATTTAGAATAGGGCATGGCATTCAAGGTTCAACCTTTACATAATTATATTGTTTTTGGTAATCACCTGCTATCTACCACTCGAACTTTAATTACATTGCTTTTGGTTCACAATTATATGGCTGTCATATTATGATTCATGACTACGTATCGCTTTGTGTTAGCTACTTTACAATTTTGTACAAGTTTGTATCACGAAAAAAAGTCCCTCCGTGGTAGTAGCTCGTAGGTGCTGAAGGCTGCTGTTAACGTATAGTATCATATCTGCTGTATATTTGTTAATTAATATTTCATTCAATGGCTATACTTCTTTCTTCTATTTCTCCTTCGTACTTTTTATAAGCTTTTCACATGCATCAAGTTCTTGAATTTGCTAGGTTACCTGAACCGTCAAGTTAAAGCAAATCACATGAGTGTACTATTACTAATATCTGTAGCGCACCATCAACGCTGCATGCAGTAGTGGAGTACAGTCCACCACTATAGTTAAATTAAACGACAATATTGTTGACACAGTGGTTGATGTAAATATAAAAAAAAAAAATTCTCCAACTTACAGTCAGATTTTTAAAAGGCAAAGTTTTTTTTTTTTTTTTATAGAGATAGAAAAATGAAAATTAAATCCATCCAAAAAAAATTCACCAATAAATCACCAAATAGTGATGTCTAAGATCGAATTCGAGGCTTCTAATTTTCAAGGCAAAGACAAATTCCTTTGGAGAAAGAGAAATCGTCGAAGTAAATACTGTCTCTTCCAACAAAGCATTTTTTATATTCATAGCGGGAATCAAAATCCTGACATCATACTTAAAGAACTCAATTATCTAACTACCAACCGGTCTCAGCTTTGTTGATAACATTAAAAAAATTAATATTTTATTTTTAATGAATACGAATTGAAAATTAAGGAAATTATAACTACATCCTTAGAATTAATCTTTTATTTATTACTCTCTCCGTCCCTAATTATAAGGCCCTCTTGGGTAAAAAAACTTGGTCATTGTTGATACCTCAATATTTGGTAGCCCAAATTACAAGGCCCAAATCATACGAGGGCCCAGGAATTGTCAAAAAAAAAAATAAAAGTAATAAGGATACTGAGGAAAGCGCGCCAACTCCAGGAATTGTATAAGGCGACACACGCCCCACGGCAACGACCACCAAGGCGACACGTCCTGATAAGGTACCCAGAAGAAAGAGTAAAGCGTACTGGTGGCGGTGAACGCCATGTGTCGCCTCAAAGCATCTCAGGTGCCACAGAAACTCGGGGAGAGCATCGCGATGAGTGAAGGCGAGCCGGAAGTAGAAGCCCACGGAAGGCGCACACATGACCAACCAGAGGCGACGTAGTTGTCCAAAAGCTCTAACGGCTTGCGGAGGAAGCCAGGAGGGATCTTTTAGTCATCCGAGGCAAAGCTGAGGGGAGTAAGACTTGGAGTCTTCTCCCTCTTTGTAATCATCAAATGCCAAAGCCAAGAATGATAAAGAAGACAAAGCTACTGAAAAGATACTCTGAACACATGATGCAAAGGGTCATTAACCAACAGACAAAGGAGAGCGAGCAATGACCACTGGTCCAAAGACCACTATAAATAAGAGGAAGAAAAAGAAAAAAGGAGCCCCAAAAAAAAGGCCCCGGAGGGGAAGAGGCGACCCCGGGGGTAGAAGGTCGAAAGAGAGGACCCAAGAGGCCGAGGGATACCGGAAGGAAAGAGGAACAATACCTCAGAGCGATAATAATGATAATACAATATACACCAGATACACAAAAGAAAACACAAAGTTCCTTCCTCCGGAACTTAGAGGAAGTATGAGAAAAGAAGAGAAACTGGAAGGAGGAAGATCGCCCAGCAAACACAAGAAACATCACTCCTCCCCTGAAAGCACCCTCTAAAAAGGGATGTCATGAAGAAGCAAGAGAGGGAACGAACAACGAAGGAGGAACAGAAAAGGAGGAAAAGCTGAAAAGCGTGCATCTCCAACAATCACTATAAAAACCAAGACGAGAGGGTCAGAATACCCAAAGCGCTACAATCAGTAACGATTGTCACACGGAGGGCGTACAACGAAAAGGAAAGGAAGCTCCCCTTCTGAAACTCAAGATTTAGCAACATAAAAGGAGTGTAAAGCCAAAGCGCACACTCCTTCCTCTGTAAAAATACCACAAATGTGGGAGCCATTTCCTTGTATTAACCCCTCTGTACCTCGTCTCAATATAATAAAAGCCTAAAGCTTCATCAAGATTACGAACCCATTATCTCTTTTATTTAAACAACCATTATCGCACAAAGCGGTCCGAAACAATTGGAGACTCCGCTGGGGAAGCTACGGCTTCCAACCTTGAAGAAAATGCTTCTAGAAGCACTACTCAGGAGACAGTCCCTGAGGGCGCTCGCTGTCACCAACAGCCTCCAACTGAAGAAGCATCACAGTGACGAAATGCTCTTTCAGGCCAAAAGCGATCTCTTCAAAAGGTGGCCCGTCACCGAAAGGCGAGCTCCCCAGAAGACGCTCCTCAGAGAAGCGATCTCCCTAAAAGGCGTGATCACGAAAGGCGACCGGTTTCACCCTGATACAAGCTTTCTAAAAGGCGACGAGACTCATCCAAAGGTGGCATGGATCTTTACGAACCGGCTGACCAGGAAGGCGACGCTTCGGAGGGCGACGACATTTGCCCTGCTTAGCCTCCTAGAGAGCATTCGCACAACTAAAAGGGTGAAAATGCACCCCTACTAATGAAGGCGTCACGCGAAGTACGCCCCCGCTGACGAAGGCGCCGGGTGGCAGAAAGGAGAAGCTCAGAAGTGGAGGCGCGACCAACGAGTTCACACGGAACAAGGCCTCATGTTATCTGCACTATGAGCTAAGTACACGCAGTCCTTGACTTAGTTTAATTTATCATTCGTATGCCAGTAAGTCTTTCCATGAATTTGGTAGGTGCGAATCATGACAAAATGAAAGATATATTGTGCCCAACCTCATATGGGTTGCTCTAGGTGGCTACAACATGCTTACTTTGTACATCTATGTCTTAATATGCTTTCGGTAGTATCGCTTTCACATGATATCATGCTCTACGTAGTTGGCTTCATGTCTAAGGTCATCCTGATAGCAATGATTTAACTTCATTTAGTTTACCATGGCTGAGAAAAGCATATGTATGATCACAACCATGAATGTTGTCGCTCTGATGTGCATTGAATATTTGACTAGAAAAGTGATAATTAGATAACTCTATACATTTGAACGCTTGCTGTAGAACTGAAATTAGTATATCATACTAATCATTCTGGCTTAGCCATGGCATGATGCAAAGAAACTGCTTTCATCATGCGGAGACAACATCTAAAGTTATAAATTATATGATTTAAATGTTGAGAAAGCATGCTTTGGGAAAGCGTTGCACGAAAATATGACCTCGATAATGTTACATGATGATGCATGATTGATTTTATACATGATTTACTAGATGCAACTAATAAAGCGGACATGCGTAGCATGAAAATATCCGGAAAATGAAAGTTGTTTATGTAGAAACAGAACTAACCACTTTCTAAAATCTGAGAAGTCCTTTGGTGCTCTTTCAGCAAAAAAAACATTTTGCATCTCGCCCAATGTAGGCGAGGCGATCAGAAGTGAAGTATCAGAAGGCAAATGGTGAAACAAAAGCAAAGTACCAAGAAAAGAAATGCAACGCACGAGTAGAAAAGATCAATGAAAATCAAGCAATGAGGGAAAAAGTTCACAGAAGTGGGCGAACCCTGAGCAAGATAGTGAGATACATGAAATCCAAAGCCAGAAGGCGAACGTGGAGTCCCGATGGTGAGACGCATGCGAATGTGCATTTGATACAAGCTAACTGACAAGCAAAGGCGAGAAAATCAAAGTTGAATCAAAAACCTCATGTGAAGCAAAAAGACGAAATCCAAGGCGCATCAGAAAAGAAACGGTACCAGAAATCCTGGAGAAAATGCAAACAGAAAGTTGCTAATAACAAACCAAAGACTAGAGAGCGAAGGTGCATCAGAAGTTGTGATCAAAAGCTGACAAAGAATTTAAACCGGAAAGACCAAGGCAACTTCAAAGCAAAAGCGTGCAAAAGATCACAAGCCAGAAAGTTAAAAGAAAATCAATGCAGATATCTGAGCGCAACAAGAAGACAAGATGAAAAGTAAAAAGGTCATAACAAAACTCAAAAGGCGTACGACTGCAAGGCGCACATTAAAAGGCATACATGCTACGTGAAGACAAATGCAAGCTTCGTAATGACCAGTACGAGTACAAGATTCAGAGAGTATATCACTCAAAGGCATACTTGAGCACTGAAGCATAAAATCATATGCAAAAGCAAGGTGCAAGACAAAATCAAGCTAGAAAGCGTACAAGTGATTAACCCAAAATGGCCTCAAACATAACATGATCAAGGCGGGTTCAATTTAACTGATGATTCAGCAACTGCTAAGATAAAGTCCTGACATCATTTCGGTCTACTCTCGCAAGCAAACCAGAGCACCCTGACGAAGAAGTCATTGCATCAAAGCAGAGGTAAACGTGGGTGCAAAGGCCAGAAGTCAGAATGATATAGAAATCCAAGTGCTTACAAACTGATGGTACCAAGAAAAGCAGAAAGAAAAGTAGTACCAGTGACGAGAGGTGCTGCAAAGCGCAAGCAGACAGAATTAAAACAATCAATCAGAAGCAGGGAAATGCCTGTGACAAGAAATACCAATGCTAAGGCTCGAAGCGACACTGATGACATGAGGTGTCCCCGGAAAGAGCTCAAATGATACTGATGACATGAGGTATCACTGTAACAAACACCCTCAAATAGGGTCAATAATGCCAGAACGCGAGGTTCAACACTTCAAAAAAAAACAGAGAAATATCAAAGAAAAAGAGAAAAGGAAGAGAAGAAGAAAAATAAAAAGAAAAAGAATAGTGTTGAACCGTACCGCGGGCACAAGCGCCTTATCGCGGTACCCGGATAGACCTCCTGAAAAATTTCCGGGACAGACGCGGGCGAAGTACGCCATATCGCGAGGCTAGAAAAGGTCCCGGGAAACAAGGGCGCTAGTCTTAAACGCGGGCGGAAAAATCTGTAAAAGAGGTTGGCTAACGCAAGATCCAAGGCGCTCCGTTAGTTTACAAAGCCCCAAAGTGGCAACTGAAAAAAAAAAAGAAGCCCCAAAGCGGCAAAGCCCAAAGTGGCAACTAAAAAAAAAAAAAGCCCCAAAGTGGCAACTGAAAAAAAAAAGAAGAAGAAAAAAGCCCAAAAGCGGCAACTGAAGAGCCCAAGGCGGTAAACTGGAAAGTCCAAAATGCAATTGAAAGAAAAGGTCCAAAGCGACAAAATCTGTGGAGCATGCCCAACGTGAACCTTGAGAAAAATCTCGGCACCAATGACATGAGGGGCCATCAAAATCTGCAAGCAAGTTTGAAGCGCCCTGAGCGCGCTCACCAAAAAAAAAGTGGAGAGGGGAGGAAGGAAACCTTCCTTGGGCACCAATGACATAAGGGCCCCTGTTGTAAAAAAAAAAACGGAACGAAGAAAAGAAAAGAAGAGCTGTGCGCTATTAGAATACTTGAAGAAGAGGCACCAAAACTAAGAAGTGCAACGAACACGAGTGCAGTGGCAAGCAATTACATTCATAAGACGAAGTTCAAGCTACAATTGCCAAAGCGACGAAGTCAGCAAAGCGCACGAGAACAAAAGTGTAAAATCCAAATGCAAACCTCAAGCGCAAGGTGAATAACAACAACAACAACAACAAGAATGATGAAAAGACAAAGACAAAGCATGCATAAACACTTTCAAAGTAGCAGCAAACGTACAAAGTAGAATCCAAACTTGAGAAACACATACGAAAGGCATCATAAATCCCAAGGTACAAATCCAAAGGCAATAAAGCAACAGAAGTTAAGTTCGAACAAAGTCATACGAATCATGGAACAAGCGACAACCAAAAACCATAATCCGGAAAGCAGAATGTCAAAGTAACAGCACGAATGGAAAAACAATGCCTACATGAAGAAGAGAGAATTCAAAGAAGTGACCCTGCAAACTTCCTCATAAGAATACTTTGTGTTGGCCAAATCACTAAGTTCCTGATCAAGAGCCTCTAATTCAGTGGTTGCTTGGTCGAGCTGGGAAGAAAGCTCTTTGATGCGAGACACCAAAGGAGCACGACGCTCTTGCAGAGCACGCTCAACATCAGCCAATTCAGCGTCATCAAATGGAGGGCGCAAACTTTCGAGGCCAGCAATGGCATTCTCGAGCCAAGGACCAGAATAATGCTGGAACTGAAGCGTGTACAAGCAATCCAAGATCTCAGCCTTTTCCTCCCATGGCAAGTCATCTATGTCAACTGAGCAGACCAAATGCAACATCCGCAACAGAGTTTAAGAACCGGACTCCCGGAAAAGGCGAGGAAGCGAAGCTGAAGGGGGAATCAAGGAAGTATGAGCACGCAAGAACGAATCAATCAAGGCCTGATCATCTGCAGAAAATGAAGCTGCAAAAGCACATGGCAACATATGCAGAAATAATGAGACAAGAACACAAAAAGAGATAAACCCCACTTGAGTCAGGCGAAGAAAGAAATACTTAAAACTAAAGAAGACCCTGGAGAAGCGGAGGCGTGACTTGCCCTCACAGCAGGAGCCTTACCCTTATCAGCCAAAGAAACAACATCTGCGCTGCTTCTAGGGGCAAGGCGCTCTCCAGTTAGGGCCTCAGCAGCAGTAGCAATTTGGCTCCCTGAAGGGGCAGGGACATCAACTTCAGCACCTGCCTCACCGAACAAGTTCTCAGATCTTGGAACATCAGAAACAAGCTCATAAATGATGTCTACGGCGGCAATACCTGAACGGGCCTTCAAAGGCACACCCTTGGGAGAGACAGGGACACTCCTTGGAGTGCCAACAGGAGACATTAAAGAATCGAAATCATCACTGGCAGCGGAATCAGAAGGGGCAACACCCCCACCAGCTGAAGGCTGATAAAAGAGGTCCATAAAATCTTCATGATCGGAAGCAAGTGAAACAGCAGGAGCGTTCTCAGGAAACTGGGATGAAGGCGACGCCGATGAATGACCATCAGCACCACCTGCACTCAAAAGAAAAAAGAAAAGAAAAGAGAAAAGAGAATCAGTGATGCTATGAAAACTGTCCAAGCAAAACAAAGTGAAAAGACTAGAAGAAAGTAAAAGAACAAGAAATGAAACCTGAAGAGTGATCCCCAGCGCCACCAGGAGCGTCATGAGATAAGAAAGAGTCACCCGAATTGGTTTCATCAAGTTCATCTTGGACCAAGTCTACATGGACTGGGGAAGAGGGAGCAATGCGGATACCAAAAGAGCGCAAGCGGCTGGACCGGCGAGTAGGAACAGCCGCAGCTGCCTTCCTCTTCTTACGAGATGCGGCGGCGCTGCTACTACCGCCTTGAGCAAGAGATCTAGAAGCAGAGGGGCCCTGTGAGGTAGTCTTCCTTTTGCTTCGTTTGGGGGCAACAGAAGGAGACGCAGCAAACCTACGACCGGGCGAAGCTCCCTCAGCTGAAAATAAAAACAAGCAAAGTTAAATGCAAAGCAAGAAAAAGAAAAGCAACAAAAACGAAAAATGGTCAAGATGCTTACCAGCAGATTTCCTCATAGAAGTGCAAAAATAAGGGTCGTTATGAACTATAGGCAGCAAGGAAGGAACAGGATGCAAGGAAGAAGCTTCAAAATCCCGAAAATGTTGCAGGATGTCTTCATGAGAAGTGAGCCAAGAATGTAAAACACCTCCAATGCGGGAGGAAGAAATATAAGCAGGAGCAATATCAGAAATTCCGGGGGCCGCACCGAAGAGAAGTGCTTCGACCAAGTCTTCCACCGGGGCCTGCTCAATGTCAAGAACGCAAGGGGCTTGATCGCGCCCAAACTGTCTGGCCACTCGATCAGGGCGGTAAACACAAGGCCAAAGGGCCCCGCCGTGAGCACTCCTGCTATCCAAAGGGACAAAACCAGGCAAGCGGCGAACTAATAAAATCAATCTCCATAGATCATAAACCCCCTCAAAGGGGGTGGCAGCATTGTTTCTTGTGGTAAAAGCCTCTTCGTCATAAAGAGGATGCGGGAGGTCCGAGTAAGGGCGAAACAAGAACTTGTCCTCTGAATCAATGAGAGAAATTAGGGGTTCTCTTGGAGATCCTCTCGTCCAACACCAGGAACGAGGATCCAAACCAGCAGCACCAGTGGAAAGGGGAAGTTTGGCGGGGCCATAATCAGGAAAACGTTCAAACAAAAAATACTGAAGAAAAGTCAAGTCGACATAAGAGTTGATTGCAAAGCGCCCATGAGAAATGCGCATCTGTACTGATACCTGGTCTAGGCGGGCGTACAAACCGCCTAAGTAAAATGAAGCAAGGGGAAGGCGTGTACCTTCCGCCAAGAGACAAGCAAAGAGAAAGACGCATGGGCTTACAGACTCCCATGGAGGTCCCGGAAACACATACCTACTAAGCCAGAAAGCAATAAAGGCGGCGCGGCAGAGGCGCGAATCTGTGACAGGCCCGGATTGGAATTTACCATCATGAGAATCACCAAAGAAATAACGAATCCAACTAGCAAAGGTGTACTTAACGGAGGAACGTTGATTCACCCTTCGGCTCCTAGGAACTAAGTTCCGAGTACCTCTCACCCGTTGGGAAGAAGAGCCCTATGCATACGAGGCACGCCTTCGCCTGAAGAGGTCCCGAGAATACTTGGCGCTTAGAGCCGAAGCGGCTTTCAGCTGCATTGACAACTCAGAAAAACGTTCATCAACGTTCTCCACATCAAAGTCTGCATCTCCAAAAGAGGGAAGTCCAAGAAGTACAATCACATCTTCAAGCATTGGAGTGAACTCCCCCCACGATGTCAAGAAGGTATGGGTGGAAGAACACCAGCGCTGCACCAGCATCAGCAAATCACTAGGCTTGCGGTTAGCACCAAGCCGAGGCGACGCCTTGACGGCGGCAGCAATCCCTACCTTCTCCAGAATGGCCACAAAAGCGGCATCGGTAGCAAAAACGTGATCGACCCATTCTTGCCAGCCATTGGTACCTCCCACTCAAACATTAAAGTTCACATCTACCCAAGGGAACTCCGAACGGCGGAGACAGGAACGAAGCAACGAAGAACCCAATGCGCAGTGGCCCTTATCGTAGGAGGGAGAAGAGACGAGTTCGGCGTCCTCCTCGGAAACCACCATGGCCTTGGAAGACGAGCCAACAATAAAATCACCCGAGTCGGGACAAGAGGGCGAGTCCGCCTTCACCTCCGAGGCCCAGCGGCGGTATCCTGGTTCAATAGGGTAAGAGCGGGGGCAAGGAAGCTCTTTTATGAAGCAATAGGAGATGGGGGCCTGGAAGTTGAATCTCCTCCTCGGAGCTCGAGGAAGCGCTTTCAACCGTAGAAGGGGCAATGGCCTTCGATTTCGACATGACGATAGTAAACGAAAAGAGAGGGGCAAACAGAAGAGAACAAGAAAGCAGAGAACAAAGAAGTAACGGGGGAAGTTTCTTCAGAGAAAGAAGTTTCAAGACACGAAGGAGAAAGAGAACGAGTGGAAGTAAAAAGAAAACTGAAAGGTCTGAAGAAGTTTTGAAAGTGTGAGTAAAGGAGGGAACGTGGGGAAACATGCAAGTGCCAAAGCTGAAGGATATTTGCCTTCTCCACCTAACGACACGTGGAACGCAACAGAAGAATAGGAGGGAAGAAAACCAAAAGACTCACCAGTGGAGGGCCCGTTGACAAGACCCCACTGGATGCCAGGATTTAAGACAAAAACTGCCAAGTAACCAATAAACTAGGGGGGGTGCAAAACAGGCACCCGCGATGCGGAGGCGTCACCTTCTGTACGCCTTCCCCAGAAAAAACGGAAGCAATACCGGGAGAAATAACAAAAGGTGAAGAACGGGGAATACGTAGTCGAGAAAAGAAGACACAAGCAAAGAAAACACAAAAATAGGATTTGCACCGAGAAGGAAATTCTTCCCCTCTCACTGCAAAGGGGGCAATTGTTGATACCTCAATATTTGGTAGCCCAAATTACAAGGCCCAAATCATACGAGGGCCCAGGAATTGTCAAAAAAAAAAATAAAAGTAATAAGGATACTGAGGAAAGCGCGCCAACTCCAGGAATTGTATAAGGCGACACACGCCCCACGGCGACGGCCACCAAGGCGACACGTCCTGATAAGGTACCCAGAAGAAAGAGTAAAGCGTACTGGTGGCGGTGAACGCCATGTGTCGCCTCAAAGCATCTCAGGTGCCACAGAAACTCGGGGAGAGCATCGCGATGAGCGAAGGCGAGCCGGAAGTAGAAGCCCACGGAAGGTGCACACATGACTAACCAGAGGCGACGTAGTTGTCCAAAAGCTCTAACGGCTTGCGGAGGAAGCCAGGAGGGATCTTTTAGTCATCCGAGGCAAAGCTGAGGGGAGTAAGACTTGGAGTCCTCTCCCTCTTTGTAATCATCAAATGCCAAAGCCAAGAATGGTAAAGAAGACAAAGCTACTGAAAAGATGCTCTAAACACATGATGCAAAGGGTCATTAACCAACAGACAAAGGAGAGCGAGCAATGACCACTGGTCCAAAGCACCACTATAAATAAGAGGAAGAAAAAGAAAAAGGGAGCCCAAAAAAAAAGGCCCTGGAGGGGAAGAGGCGACCCCGGGGGTAGAAGGTCGAAAGAGAGGACCCAAGAGGCCGAGGGATACCGGAAGGAAAGAGGAACAATACCTCAGAGCGATAATAATGATAATACAATATACACCAGATACACAAAAGAAAACACAAAGTTCCTTCCTCCGGAACTTAGAGGAAGTATGAGAAAAGAAGAGAAACTGGAAGGAGGAAGATCGCCCAGCAAACACAAGAAACATCACTCCTCCCCTGAAATCACCCTCTAAAAAGGGATGCCATGAAGAAGCAAGAGAGGGAACGAACAACGAAGGAGGAACAGAAAAGGAGGAAAAGCTGAAAAGCGTGCATCTCCAACAATCACTGTAAAAACCAAGACGAGAGGGTCAGAATACCCAAAGCGCTACAATCAGTAACGATTGTCACACGGAGGGCGTACAACGAAAAGGAAAGGAAACTCCCCTTCTGAAACTCAAGATTTAGCAACATAAAAGGAGTGTAAAGCCAAAGCGCACACTCCTTCCTCTGTAAAAATACCACAAATGTGGGAGCCATTTTCTTGTATTAACCCCTCTGTACCTCGTCTCAATATAATAAAAGCCTAAAGCTTCATCAAGATTACGAACCCATTATCTCTTTTATTTAAACAACCATTATAGCACAAAGCAGTCCGAAACAGTCATAAATATAAGACCCTCTTGTAATTTTTTTCCAAAATTACCCTTACATCTAATCATTGTGGTCTAAGTTTTTGTGAGAAGAAATAAATAAAATTGTATTGGAATATGAAATGGAGTTTGTTTAATGGAGTTTGTTTAATGTTGCAAATGACTTGGAAATTGATTCATTGCATTAAATATATATAGATGATGGTGTATTTATGAATTAAATTAATTATGAAAAAATGAAAAAATTTATTATGTTCTAATAATTGGTAGATGAATATTTTTGAAAGAACATAATTTTAATATAGAATTCAACTATATTGGTGGACGTAAATATATCCAAGACGGTCTTATAATTAGGGACGGAGGGAGTAATAAAATAAGGAGGGTGCCTAATAAAAAAATTCACTTATTAGCTTGTTTCGCTATTAGTGATTTGACAAGGTGCACCGTTTGAATTATTTAAATTATTAATATTTTTTATCAACAAAATCTTTATTAGACGATTACTTTTATTGATGATAGTTTATTTAAATCTCCTGCACAAACATAATTTGCATGTTTAAAAAAAAAATTTGGGGGAAAAGGGTAAATGTTCAAATTTAATGTCCAGACATTAAAAAAAAATCCACAAGATTTTTAATGATACTTATAGATGATCTAAGCATTATTTGATAATGCATATAAATGCATGATTGAGTCTTAAGCAAAAACTAATTTACAAGGATATTGAATGATACATTGACAATATAAAAACCATACATTATCAATGTAATTTATGTAAATATGAGTTATAATTTAATGACCTAGAAATCAATGTAAACATGAGAGAACGTGAGGAGCTAGGAAGAGTGTGGGCAAGAGTGCACCATCAACAAAGGGCATGGAAAGAGGGAAGATGGGCAGGTAGCGATCGTCAAAGGGTCAGAGGTTCAGCGCAGGTAACTAACGATAGGTATTCTGGGTATGGTCACTTGGCAGGGTCGTCTTCTTTTTTCTTCTCCAATTTTTCGGCGGATGTGGGTTGCATTGATCTCTAGAAAACATTCCAAAATTGGAGAAGGGTTGTTGATGTGTTTATCTCGCCAAGGAGGAACAAGGTTGATGAGAGGTTTGGATTCGTCAGGTTTGTTAACGTCCAAGATGTTTAGAGCTTGGCTAAGAATTTGGATGCAATCTGGTTTGGTAGCTTCAAGTTGAAAGCTAATATTCCGAGGTTTAACAGAGAAAAGGTTCCAAACGGGAAGTCATCACCGATGGATGTTAAGGTGATGTCAGATTCGAATAAGGACTGGCCGAGACTAGAGGGGAAGACCAATGCTACGATCTCTTTCTCTGGGGTGCAATCACAAAAGCAAGAATCATGTCCAGCTTATGTCGTAAAGGAGCCTGAGGTGCATAAGCGTGGTTTGGAACTCAAGGTTTGCGAAGAAACTATGGCTTGGCTGCAAAGTTTTTTTGTTGGTAAGGTGATGCGTGTGGAGGATTTGGATACTATGCAATATAAGGTGTCATAGGCTAGTTTCTCCACCATTAACGTGATCCCTATGGGAGGTTTGTTCATGTTGTTGGCTCCTAAAAATGAGAATGAAATTACGACGGTTATCAAGCAAGATGCCAATTGGTTTGAGGGTTTTTTTGAGGAGCTTGTGCCATGGTCTCGGAATACAAGAGTTAAGGAGAGATTATGCTAGTTACAATGCACTGGAGTTCCTGCATTGGTGTGGTGTGAAAAAACGTTCAAACATTTGGCTGCAGAGGTGGGGTCAGTGATTCTTGTTGATGAGGGCATTGAGAATCGGTCTAGAATGGATAAAGGGAGGGTCTTGATTTCTACACCTTTGGCGTGTTCTATCGATGCTGTGATAACGATTACGGTAGAAGGGGAGGACTTTGACGTACGGTTGCTTGAGGAGTATACAGGGTGCTGTTCATTTCATAATAATGACTTTATGGAGTCTGATCCATTTTCATGGTTAAACTCTGAGGATAGATGGGTGAAAGAGCATGATGACGATGTTGAATCAAAGGTTTTGATGAAGACAAATGAGCAAGCTTGGTTCAAATGTGTAAGCTCGGCATGATTAAGAAGAATGAGCAAGCTCGGTTCAAATGAACAAGCTCGGTGTGATGACGTCAAATTCATCATGTGCTCGGTTCTCGGCCAAGGTTTGATGAAGCCAAATGAATCAGAAATGAAGTATCCTGGAAATCAAATCAGCTCGGTATGTTGTTCAGCTCGGCACGGATCAGCTCGGTGCATACTCGAATGATGCTCAATCTGCGCTATCGCTCAGAGCAAACTTAGTCAGCCGACGTCAAACTTGGAAACACTTAGCAATCAAAGCAAACTCAGTCAACCATGAAGAAGCTCGAATATTTAGCTCGAACAGATGCCAAGAACAAGATGTCAAATGCAAAGTTCCCAAGCTCGACTTAAAGCTCAGTTTACCGATGTCGAGCTCGGCAACACTATTCATCAAGAAGATTTCTCAGTCAAGGTCGGTACCGATGTCTAGCTTGGTGAATATGTCAAGCTCAATGAAGAACTCAAGCTCGGAATCAGTTTAGATCAGTTCAGAAGTCTTCAGAGCTCGGCAGGCCTCAAGCTCGGTAAAGAAGACCTCAAGCTCAGAATCAGATTAGATTAGTTCAGAAGTCTTCAGAGCTCGGCAGACCTCAAGCTCGACATCAATCAACTCAGTTAAAGTCAAGCTCGGCCATCTCATCCTCAAAGCTCAAACGATGTCAAGCTCGGCTTTTCTGCTCATCATCTTCAACAAATCAACAGCACTCTTCGACTCCACTCAACTTCAGTCTTAAACCTTTTAAAAGTATTTTAAGTGTTGGGTAGGTGTCTTAAGAATTTAACTCACGTGCTTTTCTAAGTTTAAAATTCAAATTGAGTTTAACCAATGGTTAAAGCGGGAATGACCAAATTACTCAGTGATTTGACGTAATTATTTCCGTTGGAATGGAAACAACCTACGTTTTCTCGTTGGTCCTCTTTCTCTCTGTTTTCTGAAGAGATTAGAGAGGGAGTATATAAGAGGTTCCTCTCCAACAAAAATATACAACACAACAAGAGACACAAAACTTGCAAGCAAAAACTGAATTTTCAATCTTCTCTCCCAAATCACAACGGTCTTTATTTTCTGCAAAAATAGAGAGTGAAAAACTTTCATACTTGAAACTCTGTTTCAATCCTCTCTAACATTCCCACTAAACCGTTTACTCACTTGAATTCTAAACTTTCAAAATAAAAAATTAGTGAGTGCTTAGATTGGATCCAACCTCATCTCATCTCTATACTCTGGTTTTTCGAAGCGGGTTCTTGTTGGTCAAGAAGCTTCGGTTGTGCAGTGCTGAACATGGGCTTCAGCAGAATCAATATCAAATTGGGGTAGTGTTCGAGAGTTTGGTACACTCTCGAACGGGATAGGTTTATAGTGGGTCTATTGTAAATCCTGGGGTATAGTGTTGGTCACTTGTAAAATCCGTGTATCCAATTTGATTTGATTAATTGAAAATCTCTCTAAGGTTGTAGAGAGGACTGGACATAACTCTCAAGTGGGTGAGAGTGAACCAGTATAAAAACTCTAGTGTCTCTTTTATTTTCGTGCTTGCTGCATTTCTGTTCTTTGCACTTTTCGTTTTCTGGTTTGGTGCTGCTTTGAATTTAAACCGAGCAGTTAATCGGCAAATCCAAGCTCACTGCCTTGGGTTCTTGCACGTCACATTTTAAGTTGTAAAAACCAAGCTACAGTGTGCAGCAGCTCGGTTAGTAACTTAACCACTTCGTTAATCGAATTGGTTAATCGATTAACCGGCGTCTGCTCTGCATCAGCTCGGCATTTCTATCAAATCGACGAACAAAAATTCAAGTGTTTTTCAACGAATTCGAAAAATCAATATACTTGCTTCAATCTCCTATTCACCCCCCTCTACTCGATTGTTAGCCCCTTGTTGGTTTCCAACAGACGACGGTTTTTTTTGCCGGTGACGTGGCGGCCAGTGATGAGGAGGACAGCGCGTTTTTGAATTCAAATTGTGAGAAGGTTGCGGTGACTATTCATGAGAAAGAGGCGGTTGTTGTAGAGGGAGAGAGTGCTGCAAGTAGGGAGGTGGTTACGGTGGGGTCAATTGATGAGGAGTGGGGTGTGATGTCTGTTTTGGAAAGAAATAAGGCGGGTGGTTTGGGCTTGAGTGAGGCCCAATTAGAAGAGATAGACTTTTTATTGGGGTCTCAAGTTTGGTCTGCTGTAACTAAATAGTTTGAGAATTTGAACCCAGGGGCAGTTCCGGAAATTAAAGGAAAAGAACTTACGGTCATTCACGATCAAGACAAGGGTTGCGATATTCCTCTCCTTGCGGCAGCGTGTCTGGATCGCGATCAGATGTCCATGGACGTGGTGCCGCTGAAATGTGTGGATGAGAAGGCGTGGCTTGGTGTTGGTGCGTCCTTCTCAGCGGAGGTGGACTCGGTTGGCATTGCTACTTCGTGCGGGTTGGCGCTGGTAGATACTGTGAAGTCTACGCCTAAATTCAAGAAGAAGAAGAAGATTAGGGGTCCTGGAGTCAAGAAGAGTAGAAAGAAGAGCTTTTTGCCATCTTTTTACAGGAAGAAGAAGATGAGAATGTTTAAAGGGGAGTATGGGGGTGGCTTAGACCCATCCTTTGAGGAGTTCTTGGATTGTGAAGGTACTATGCTTCCTGCTGAAATTAAAAATTGTAATAAAGAACGTGAGTTAGAGATAGTCTTACAAAGAGGTAATCTTGTTGAAGATGCTAGAAGACTATGGGAAATGGGCAAGGAGTTGGGGGTTCTTAGTGTTGATGAGGATGAACCTATTATTCATAAATTGATGTTATTAGAGATGAATGCTTTGGGGATTGTAGATGACGGTGAAGATGTTGTGTCAGGTGAAGTTGATATTGATTGTGTGGTTGGCAACTCAGGGGTTTGAAATGAATATGCTATCTTTGAATGTTCGTGGGTTAGGAGGGAGAGCGAAGGGGAAGGAGATTTTTGAGTTGGCGCGGTCAGTTGCTGCTGACTTTGTGTGTTTTATGGAGACAAAATTGGTTTCAGTAGACAGAGCTTCTTGTAGAAGATTATGGTATGATGGTGATGATTTTGATTTTATTGCTTTTCCAACTGACGATAATTCTGGCGGCTTATTGAGTATGTGGAGGAGGTCTTGTTTCAGTTTGGTGAGGCATGAGGTTGGGGTTGGTTTTATTCTAGTGGAGGGTGTTTGGGGAGACGGTGCTGAGTTGTGTGTATTGTGAACGTTTATGGTCCATGTAATGATGCGGATAGAGCATCCCTTTGGAGAACGCTAATACACTGGAAGTCACTTTTTTCTTGTTCGTTATGGTGTGTGGTGGGAGATTTTAATGCAGTTCTAGACAGTCAGGAGAGGAGGGGGAGAAGTATAGCAGGGAGAAGTAGAGAAATTGGTGATTTTAATAAGTTCTTGTTCTCTATGGAATTGATTGATTTGCCAATGGTCGGGCGAAAATTCACTTGGTATGCTAATAACGGCAGTGCTATGAGTAGATTGGACAGATTTTTATTATCGGAGGGTTGGATGGAGAGATGGCTGGGGTTGGTTCAGAGAGGTTTGAAAAGATCCATTTCAGATCATTGTCCGGTTCTCATGGAGTGTTCTTTACTTGATTGGGGACCAAAACCGTTCCGAGTTTTGGATGTCTAGTTCTTAGGCAAGGGATTCCATAAGGTTATGGAAGGAATATGGGCAGGAATTCAGGTTGAAGAATGGAGTATGTTTGTGCTCAAGGAGAAACTTAAAAAGTTGAGGGACGGCTTGAGGACTTGGAATAAAGTCAGCTTTGGGCCTATTGATAGAAAAATTGAGGATGCTCGGGAGAAGGTGAAACAGATAGATTTAAAGGGGGAGGACTTAGAGTTACAACAGGAGGATATTATTCAGAGATCTGATGCGTGGACTGATTTTTGGAGGGCTATTCATATGAAAGATAACTTGACCTTTCAGCAGGCGAGGTTCAAATGGCTTCGGGAAGGGGACTCCAATTCCATTTACTTTCACTCTTTGTTAATATGAAACGGAGCTTTTCAAGAATTCATGGAATGAAGGTGGATGGTCAGTTTCTAACAGGTGTTTTAGAGACTAAAGAGGGTATTATGAGATATTTTAAAAGGAAATTTTCTGAACAACATTGGCGTCGGCCGAGGTTAGAGGGGATTGAATTTCTAAGGTTGGAGGCTCTGGATAATGAGATGTTAACTACTGCATTTTCAGAAGAAGAGATTAAAATGGCGGTGTGGGATTGCGGAACGAAGCTCCAAGAGCCCTGGCCCGGATGGTTTCAATTTCAAGTTCATTAAGGAGTTCTGGTACTTGCTGAAAATTGACATCATTGGCACTGTTCAGGAGTTCCACAGGTTTGGTAAATTCATCAGAGGAGGTAACCCTTCATTTGTTTGTCTCATTCCTAAGAAATTGAATCATGTTTGTATAGATGAGTAGGCCAATTTCTTCGATTGGGGCTTTGTACAAAATTATTTCAAACTCCTTTCTAATAGAATGAAGTTGGTAGTGAGCAAGGTGATTTCTGAAAATTAATCAGCATTTTTAAAAGACATAAATATTCTGGATAGGGTTGTTATTATTAATGAGATTATTGATGAGTCGAAAAGGAGGAATAAGGAGTGTATTGTTTTTAAAATTGATTTTCAGAAGGCTTACGACTCTATCTCATGGGAGTTTTTGCTGGACATGTTATGTAGAATGAGATTCTGTAAAAAAAAATTGTGTAATGGATAAAGGAGTGCGTGTACTATGCTTCTATGTCTATTTTGGTTAATGGCAGTCCTACTGATGAATTTAAGTTTGAACGAGGCTTGAGACAAGGGGATCCTTTGTCCCCTTTTCTTTTCTTGATTGTTGTTGAAGGTCTAAATGGTTTGATGAAGAGAGCGGTGGAGATTAGGATATTTAGGCAGTTTGAGGTGGGGAGGGGTGATGTGGGTATCAGTCTTCTTCAATATGCAGATGATGCTGTCGTTTTGGGTGATGGGTCAGGTGAAAATATGGTTACTGTTAAATGCATTCTGAGAATGTTTGAACTCTGTTCTGGTTTGAAAGTAAACTTTAACAAGAGTCAGTTGTTGGCAGTAAATATAGACCCTTTCAGGTTGCACATGATGGCATATTATTTGAATTGTCCCGTTGGTCAGTGGCCGTTGAATTTTCTTGGTATTCCCATTGGAATCAATCATAGGAGAGGTATCTTCAGGAAAAGGTTAGTGGAGAAGACAAGGAAGAGGTTATCATCTTGGAGTAGCAGGTACCTGTCATTTGGTGGGAGAGTGATGGTGCTAAACTCTGTCTTGAACGCGCTACCTGTTTATCTTCTTTCCTTCTACAAGGCTTCGAAAAAGGTGGTAAGGACTTTAATTAAAATTCAACGTCAGTTTCTTTGGGGAGGGTGTGGGGTAAAAATAAAAATTCCTTGGGTTAGTTGGGACTTGGTCTGTAGAGAGAGGGCTAAGGGTGGTTTGGGTGTTAAACATTTGGGCTCTTTTAATTTAGCATTATTAGGTAAATGGAGATGGCGCTTGCTGACAAAGAGGGATAGGTTATGGGTGAGACTATTAGAAGCTAAATATGGTCAGGGTGGGTTGGGTTTTGGTCAGGTAAATGATTCTTAGAATTCGAAAGACTAGTCTCTTTGGTGGAGGGATATTGTTGGTCTTGAAAACGTGTTGTTATATGATCATAGGTGGTTATCCAGGGGTATAGTAAAGAGAGTTGGGGATGGAAAGGCGACCAGTTTCTGGAAAGATATTTAGGTTGGGAAAGAAACTCTAGAGATAGATTTCGTAGATTGTTTTCTTTGAGTCATATCAAAAATGTCACTGTGTATGATGCTGGGAGGTGGGTTAACGATGTTTGGGTTTGGGAATTGCACTGGAGGAGGGTGTTTTTTGTTTGGGAGAATGATTTATTTAATGATTTGTTGGGTGTAGTTGGAAATTTTGTTTTGCACCAGGATAAGCAGGACTCTTGGTGGTGGCAACCAGAGACAGATGGTGTGTATTTTGTCAGATCTGCAAATTATGAAATTCACAACAAACAAGTTCCAGAATCAAATTCTTTCTTCAAGACGCTGTGGAAGGCAGTGGCACCTTTGAAGATGATTGCTTTTGGCTGGAGGCTTATTATTAACAAAGTTCCATCTAAGGTTAATTTAGGCCGACGTGGGATCTCATTAGGAGCTGAGCAGTTGTTATGCGCCTTATGCAGAGAAGAGGAGGAGATGACCAGTCATCTGTTTTTTGAATGCAAATGTTCCTACAAGGTGTGGCAAAGGATTTATAAATGGTTCAGTTTTGTATCAGTCCTTCATAATGATGCTATGTTGCATTATAAACAACATTTACACCTGTTACATGATAGGAAGACAAGACATTGTTGGTCTTTGGTTTGGTTAACTGGTATCTGGTTAATTTGGGAATTGAGGAATGACAAGGTATTCAAAGATGAAGATCATACTTGGCAATATATAGTGGATAAGATTCAAGTTAGGTTCTGGCTTTGGTTAAAAGGTAGAATTAAGAAAGGGAGTTTGTCTTTGTATGAATGGATGTTAAACCTAGTGCATAGTTTGTGGGTTTACAGCCATTGAGGCTTGTTCGTGTTTTGTTTTTTGTTGTACAGATGTTGGTTCTTTGTGCTTTCAGGAAGTATCCCTTATACTTCTTTGATTTTAATAAAAAATTTCTTATAAAAAAAAATGTAACTATGTAAATGAACTTAGAATTGGGGAAATTTCTCTTATTTATTTGGAATTTTCGATGGATATTGATGATTCTCGGAAAGTGAGTTGTTACCGACATATTATTGATATTGTGAAGTATATATTACTCCCTCCAGTCCTATATATAAGCACCTTTTGAAGACTTTTTTTTGGTCCTTAATATAAGCCCCATTTCCAATTTCCAATAGCATTAATTACTTCTTTTCCACAAACACCTTATTTACTCAACACTTTTTAGATTTCCAATAATAATTATAGGGGTACTTTTGAAAATGTATACCAAATATTTACATTTTCAATACCATTAACAATATTAACTAACTTTCTTAAAGAGAGTGAAATTGGTCAAATGGTGCTTATATTAGGGACCGGAGGGAGTATTATTTTTTTGTCTGTACTCTTTGGCCAGTACCACAGGTGTTTCCAAGAGCAACTTTAATACCAAAGAACCCTTGAGACTAATCCTGCACGAGGTCACGTTCTCATGCCTCTTCTAGCAGGGTGTGTTAACCGGGAATCGAACCTGAGACTTCTTAGTCTCAGACCCCATTCCCACGTTTTCAAGTTGGTAAGATCGCACCACTCAAGTCAACCCTCGTTGATTATGAAGTATATATTAGCAGGTTGGATGTGATGTTATTTATCTTTTGGTGGTAGCTAGAATTGTGTTGGTTAATTCGGTTCTCAATAGTTTGCCTGTATACTTTTATTCATGTTAGAAGATGTCAAAGAGAGTTCATCATATTTTAATTTCTTTGCAAATTAGGCTTTTTTTCAGGGTGGTTCTCTGAAAGGAATATAATATGTTGGGTGATTTGGTTTGATGTTAGGGGTCTTGGTGTCAAGAATCTGAAGTGGTTTAATTTGGCATTACTAGCTAAATGGAGGTGGCCTAGGTTGTTCTTTAGTTATGTGTTATGAATAAACATTTTGAAGGCCAAATATGATGATTTTACACCAGCTATAATATTGTCTAATCACGGTGATAATTATGATCGGGTGTAACATCCCGAATTATAATTCCAAGAATAACTCGAAATAATAATAAGACTAGAAAATAATAACTTAGGCTCAAGAAGAGTTAAGATGATGGATTGAGATCATTTTTAGTGCTATGAAGTAGTTAGATAGCCTTAGCAAAGAATAAGCGGTCGAAAGAGGGGAAAGCGAGTGTTAGAAACATCATTTTCAGTGTTATGAACACGCTATATTAGGAAATTAAAAATAAAAGATTTACAATTCCAAACACAAATTTGACCGTTGGATATGAAGATTAGTATGTTGTAACACCCCGATTTTGTTTCCCAAAAATATTGCATTTTATTCATTAAAATATTAGTAAAAATAAGGGTCAAAATTTTGTTTTTTTAATCAACTATGTATATCACTTTGCTTGGTTCATTTTATATATTTTCAAAAACAACCATTACTTTTAATTATTTACAAAAGTTAACGTTGTTCGATTTGTCGCAAAAGAATTATCACCACCGTCTACAAAATCGAGTTGTTACAAAACACATACACTGAACCACACCAAAATACTTGCTTCGCATTTTTAACATTGCCAGATAAAAGTCACAATCACTTCATAATTACATAAGTTTCCAAAAGCAGATAATAAAGCAGACTAAAAGAGTTGTGGACACCAAGTCCCAAAATACATAAAAAGATATAGGTAATTACATCATCAGATATCTAGAGTATGACTCTCCTCAGTTGAGACAAGACCCAAACCAAAACAAAACACCTAAGCAGCAACACCCACGAGACTCCCTAAGCTGCCGGCTGATCCTCATCATCCTCCTGTGCTCTCTCCTCAACCTCATCAGTCTTAACCTCAGCAGGCGGTGCAGGCTGCGCACGCCGTGCGAAGTAAGTCTGAGGGCCACCATCCATGTAGTCTCTCAAGGTAATGCTACCAATGTGCAAGTCGATCCTTTCACCTCTCAGCCTGTGGTCCGGGTCCCCGATCTCCAACCGAGTCAAGCCTCTCCAGATCCAGCCATCAGGGGTAACTTCCTACACTCCCCCGCTAGAGGCCACATTTGGATCACGATGTTGTACACCATATGCCCGTTGCATCACCACGAAGAACGAAGAGAAACAACAAACAGGAGAAATAATAAGCTTTTCTGGACGCATGACACGTCGACAAAAGAAACGTACCACCAACATATCTCAAAGCATAAAATAAATAGCAGTACAGATGCACATGAATATGAAATGAATGCATGGTCATCATCATCATTAGATACATAATTTGTTGATCTCGCATCATCATGCTTATCACAATTTCATTGCCATCACTTACAGCAATACACCTTAATCCTTATAAACAATTAGCTTTATTAATGTATTTTATTAAGTCTTATTGATTCGCTTCACCAATGATATCAGGGAATACTAAAGCATCACTGGGAAATTATCTAACTAGCGCACACGTATACATCTCCTCCACATCCTCCCAAACCTAGTCGAAAGCAAACAGGACGTTCTGCAACCTTAACTCACATCGGTAGAACAGTCGAGAAAAACCAACAGCATATAAATACATTCGTCAAGGCCACAACCGTACGGGCCGGCCATCATGACAATTTATATTTTACGCGATACCGCAAGGGCCCAACAACAAATCGATATGCCCGCCTCGTTCAGGTTCCCTCTCACCGCTTCAGATTTGATCAAGGGGCGACAGTACTTTTCTAGTTCGCGGTGCAGAACATGCTACGATCCCTTGGGTCTTAAGTCCCGATCACATATAGTCTAGTTCTGCCTAGAAAAGCACCCTAGGCTACTTGACAAGTCACCGTCATCACCCTCCCCTATCACAATCATACACCTGAATATCCGCAAATAAGCAGGGTATCTTCCTCTCCACTACTTCTCGCTCATCTCACCGCATTATAATTAATGTCTTTTAAATATTTTATTAAGGCTTATTAACCTAATTGCGGACGAGTCACCCTTATCCATCCTTCGGTGATCCTCGACCTCTAATTAAACAACCTTTCACCACGTCCATTCTTTTCCGATAACACTTACTAATTAAAGGCTCGGACTCATGGAGCATCACTCTCGTGGCCAGCACAACTCAACCTAGACAGCACAACTCTCGTGGCTGGCGCGCACGCACGTTCTGGTTCGCCTTTGTAGGCTGGTGCGGTTCCTGGCGCGCCATTTCTTGCTCCTGGTGCGTCTGGCGCGCGCCTGGGCGTGCAGGGTGGTGCGCCTGGGCGTGTCTTGATGGTCTTGCATTCAAATTACTATATCTTCTTCGTTAACCGTTGGATCTTGCTCAAATTTTGAGACAAGCTTCCTAAGATACTTATATTCACATCCAATGGTGAAATTTACGTTTTAAGTTGTAGATATTTTATTTCTAATTGTAACACCCCGATTTTCTAATTATAAAAATATACGGAAATAAAAATTTTAGAAATCAATAATCAACTTTAAAGGTTATTTAATTAAATAGAATGAAATAAAATAAATCAAAGTTTGAAATGAAGAGCGGATAACATTAAATATTTCGTTTATAAATTAAGTTTATACAAAAGGTGGGGCACTTAATTACAATATAGAACATTATACAAAATTAAATTTCCTTTCTTCCGACTTGTTCCGCTGCGCACTCTGATCTCCAAGCTTCTTGAACGATTTCTAAAATGTTAACCACTAAGGGTGAGATCTTTCAAATCACAGTGAATTAAAAGGACAGTATACAGTTCATAATGAAAACTTGGATTAATAACCAAATCAAAGAATGGAAACAAAAAGAATAGCCTAGCCACTTCTCTAGAAAATCCACAATCACACTTAGATCAATTCTCAATACTCATTCCCTTGATATTTCTTTTCAATAGAGCGACTTTTTAACAATTTCACTATTATAACCATTGACAATTCAACATTTCCACCTTTCCTTCTCTTTATTCGTTTAAACATTATATTCACATTCATTTACTTTCCATTTTCAATCTCACAATTAAGTCATTAAACACTTAGTCACATATATAAACAATTAACACCCAATAACAATCAACAATTCAAAAATTAACAGTCAATCAGTCGACATACTCAGGTATGTCTCAGGGACTAGAATTTAAGTCATCTCCCTAATGTTCTTCACTTCCTACTTTAACAATGCATAAAATAAATTAATATAAACATTTACATAAATTCTAAAATCAACTAAAATCTAAACTAATCACAATTACTTAAACTCTAGTCTATACTAATTACTTCCACACTCTAATTTAATTACTAATCTCAAACCCTATTATAAACTCTAACTATCCCTAACTCAAAGTGTGGAAAGAGTCTCCCCTTACCTCTTGAAGGGAAAGAAAGAGGAGAAAGAGAGAGAGAGCACTCCATCGGGCTCAAGAACTCAAGCTCCTAAGCCTCAATTCCTTGCTCCATGACCAATTCCTAGCTCCCTTGGTGATTGCCCAAATAAATGAGAAGGATTGAGGGAGTTAGGGTCTTGAATTGGGAATTGGGGATTTGAGGGATTGAGAATGAAATTGGTGTTTTTGTTGATAGAAAATCACGGGGAGTTGATGGGGAATGATTATGGGGTGTTAATTTGGTTTGATTTGGTGTTACTTTGACATTGGAGAAGGATTGAGGAAGAGAGAAGAAGAGGGCTTCGAATGGGAGAAGAGGAAAATGAAGAACAACACTTAAAATTCGTGTTTTAAGTCTGATTCAGCAGTGGTTAATCGATTAACTGGGTGGTTAATCGATTAACCCATGTAATTTGGCCAAAATCAACATTCAGGCCTTAATCGATTAACCTCATGCTTAATCGATTAAGTCGTGTGCATCATTCAGGTCTTAATCGATTAACTCAAGGCTTAATCGATTAACTGGTTCAATCCACCATTCCTTTGCACTTCAAAGTGTCATAACTTTTTCGTTAACCGTCGGATCTTGCTCAAATTTTGAGGCAAGCTTCCTAAGACACTTTTCTTCACATCCAACGATGGAATTTGGGTTTGGAGATATGGATATTTTATTTCCAATTTCCTAAGATCCTATGTTCATTAGATCCTAATTACTCTTCTAAAACTCACTTCTAAACTAATTCTACTTCACCAAACCTACCCTTACTAAATCCTACATTCTAAACACATTCTAAACATCACAATCCTCATTTAACAATAACAAACACACAATTCTCAATGACGAAAGGACAAAACGAACAACCAACCGAATCCTATGCTTAACCTCTTCTTAAACACTCGATCTAACCCGATCGACTTAAGGCAAACCCTATAACCACTTAACCCTAATACCAATTACTCTCGAGGTGTAACCAATAGGGTCGAGTTGATCACAATTGCCTCGCACATCTATCAGATTCCGGAACTCAATCGAAATGTGAGTTCGAGGGAATTCTCCGAGCACGGACTCTAAGGTCCATCCTTATATTCAAGGCTCTATTCTAGGATTCTCACTCCACTCACTCTATCGAGATCGAAGCACTAAACGACACTTATATGGGCTATTGAACACTCAAAGCCCTAACTGCACGATCGAAACACGCCAATCCAAACTTAAACCAATTACCCTTCGACTATAACTAACGACTTCTAGAACACTTCTCTACCCATCCTAACGATGCTATCACATAATCAATATACACATACACACAAGGACACAAGCACAAATGCTAACACCTAGGAATGCACACAAACACACATGACACATACATATATTAGGAAAACGTTTACAAACACTTATACATATACATATTTAGATTCAACATAATAATATACACATAAGAAAATAGTTGAAAATCATCTTTCACGTGTAAACAAGATATATATAATTATAATCATTAGGTTAATAAAAATGAGGATGTTACACTAATTCCTTAATACAAGGTGTTTCCAACACCGAAAACACTATCTTTAATGCCCGTTTGGTCTTCTCTAAATTTCTTATTCGATGCCTATGCTTCTTAACCCTTCTATGGCATTCAAAGGAAATATTATCTATCACCTAGATTATTCTTGACTATAATTATTTTCTCCTAATCTTATTATTATTCTAATTATTCTTAGGGCTAAAATCCGGGATGTTACATACAACACATAGAAGAGGGGAAATAAAATTTTCCTTCTCCTCTTTAAAGGAAGTACAAAATAAAAATCTAATTTAAAAAAAATAAATATATTCCCACGATTTTTAAATTAATAAAAACACAAAATTCACAATTTAATAAATCCATGAAAAATCAAATCAAACATTAATTTAATTAAATCATGGAAATAAAATTCCAGCCAATAAATCAAATAAATGAATTTCTATTTCATTTTTAATTAAAGAAAATAGTTGAGAAAATTGCGGGTATTACATATGTCGGGAAGCTTGCTTTCAAATTTGAGCAAGATCCGATGAGTAACGAAGAAGTTATGGCACTTTGAAGTGCAAAGGAATAAAAGAAAATAAAAAGAAGCAGTGCACTAACCGGTTAGTTATTCCACTAACCGGTTAGCACTCGACAGACCAGAAAAAAAAGGGACTTGGAGGGGATGAAATTGCCTTTAAGTGGCAAGCTTCTTGGGCAAGCTTTGGTCATCATACACTCACAACTCAAACCCCATTTCCTTCATTGCAAAAAGCTCTCTCTTCCTCTTGATTTCTTCTTCTTCCTCATCTCCAAGCTCACCACCATCATCACCATCACCATCAAGCTTTCTCTCTCCCTCTCAAGCTCCTCAACATCACCCATGGCTTCTATTTCTCTATCATGCCCCAAGAACATCCTCAAGTGCAAGTGAAACATCTTCCTCCATCATCACCACCTCCCTTATCACCATCAAAACTCAAGCTTTCTCTCACTAGCCCATCAATGGAGACTTTCTCTCATTAAACCCCAAGAACAAAGAACTCAAGAACATCATCATCCCCTCCCACACTACCACACGAAAATCATCACCATCATCATCTACTTTGAAGCTTTCTCTCACTAGGACCATGGCCATGGAGCTCGTTTCTCGCTCATGTCTTTTCTTCCTCAAGAATCACTAAAGGAGTAAAGCTAGGGTTATGGGGTTTGCTCTCTCTCTCTCTCTCTCTTCATTGAGGTAAGGAGGGGGTATTACCTTTGCTTAGGGGATGATTTCTAGGATGTTTATAGTGATGGCTAAGGGTAGAAGGAACCTTAGGGTGGGTAATATTGATAAAAGTAGATTATTTAAAATAAAGAAAGAAAACTTATTTTTATACTCATGAATACTTATGATATATGATGATGTTTGTGATATTGTGTGAACTTTAAGAAAATGATATTTGGTAGTTGTTGTTGAAAAGATAAGAGTATATGTATGAGGTGTAGATATGAAATTGGTGTAGTTGTAGGTTTGAATTAGTTTATGTAGCGGACTAAGTAATTGATAAATCACTTGATGTTAGAAAAAAAATGGGAATTTAGCTTACTGTAATTAATTGAGGATTAGTCGAAAAGCTTTAAGCACAAATGAATCAATTAAAGTATGAATCGAGGGAATTAAGATTTATGGAGATTAATATAAGATGTGAAGCATGAATTGGGCCTAGTCAATAAATAAGAAAAAGAAAGAGGACTTAAGGATAAGTAATGTGCAGATGATTGTGTACATATGTTATTTATGGATGTATGATTTGATTGCTAACTTTTAAGTGATAATATGAAAATGATAATAAGTTACAAATAACATAAAGAATGAAAGAGGAAATGAAATTAATGTATTAAATGAAAAAGAAGGAATATGGTTGAACAAATGAAATGAAGTAAAGAAAGAGAATTTGATAAAAGACTAAGGAATTTAGTATGCGAATGTCAGGCCAAGTAAGTACGCCCCGCTGGGTGCATTAGTTGCGTAAGCCGCACGATTTCATGGCGTGTGCATCGGTAAGACGCCCTGGATGATGCGCAGTGGTGGGTTCGCAAAACCTTAAAAAGAGGATTAATTATATTATGTGAATGTCAAGCCAAGTAAGCACAACCCAGAGGGTCTGTTGGACTCTGGGAATAATTAATAAAAGAAAGAAAGATTTCGGCGGACGGTCTGTTGGAATCTGTCGAAGCACAACCCAGACGGTCTGTTGGACTCTGGGGATAATTAATAAAAGAAAGAAAGATTTTGACGGACGGTCTGTTGGACTCTGTCGAAGCACAACCCGGACGGTCTATTAGATTTTGGGGATAATTAATAAAAGGAAGAATGATGTCGGCAAACGGTCTGTTGGACTCTGTCGAAGTGCAACCCAGACGGTCTGTTGGACTCTGGAGATTACTAGCCCAACTCGGACGTTCCGTGTGACTCCAAGGAAATAATTAAACACTACCCAGACGGTCTGTGTGACTTTGGGGATATTGGATGAAACGGAACATGACCCAGGTGGTCCTTATGACCCTGGGGACAACTAATGGAAAGGAAAGCAAAAATAAAGAGTAAATAAAAAGAGAAGATATATGGGAAAGGTGAATGAATTAAGAAACATAAATGATAATGAAAACATGAATTTGAATGTGAATGATATGATTGTGATAAGCATGTTGGGCTTAGTTTATTACTATGACTTTTTAGAATTTACTTTCCTAAGTTCTGTGTAATGCTACCCTTTTTGCTGTTTTTATTACAGGTACAGAGGCGGAGCTTACACTAATACTTGGCCGAGCAGGAGTACACTCCACCAAGTGGAGTGTTCATTTGTTATGAGCGGACCATAGACGACTAATTATGATAAAGACTGATATTTTGTAATTTAAATTATGAAGTAGATGTATGTCCTGGAGCTTGTGTTATATTGTTTAATCGAGCATCAGGGCTAAACTGACTGCAGTTATATAAGTCTTATGTTTTAAATTATTCTGATCTAGACAGGTACAAAAGCATGAATTTTTCGAAAATCCGAAAAACAGAGGAAACTCTGCCGATTTTTCGAAAGAAATTTTTAAGTACCTATTTTAATAAATCGTAATTTAACTAATCAAAAGTGAGGATGTCACGTTGGCTTGTTGATGGTGGAACCATATTTGTGGTCGGCTTGGGTGAGATTAATGTTGCTAATGATGTTGGAGATTGGTTTGGTCTAGAATAAAACGTGTTCTAGGTGATGGATCAAATACTTCTCTTTAGGGGAAAATTATTAGTTAGTCCTGGACCATGTGGTCCAGGTACATCTAAACCGTTGATAGTTTATTTTTCAATTAAAAAAATTCAAAAATTAAATAATGGATGGTGGTGATTCTCCTGGACCATGTGATCCCGGACCACCTAATAATTGCTCCTCTTTAGGGCGAGGTTTGGGTTGAGTACGTGTGAACCTTTAAGAAACTTATTTTTGAGACTACCTTTTGTCACATGATAGGAACAAGAAGGTAGCGGAGGTCTTTGCTTCTAGTCTGCAAATATGGAGTTTGTCTAAAAGATGGCCTTTATTTGTTTGGAAAACAGAGCTCTTTCAAGAGATGTTGGATTTGTTATTAGCACCCATTATGTTACGTTCGAGGGAAGATGATTCTTGGAGTTGGGCCGATGTGATGTGGTTATTTAATTTTAGCTGAATTGCATGATTTTACTAGGCATACTATATATGGACGCAAGTTACTTTCAAATTTGCAAGTTGCAAGCTAAGAATGTTTGGACAACAAAGGCACCTTAGAAAGTTAAGGCTTTCTTGGTGTGATAAGCTTCCCATAAAGGTAAATTTAATTAGACACGACCTTAATGTTTATCAGCTTGCGCCTTTTGTGGTAAGGGTGATGAGAGTCTAGAGCTGTCAAAATGGGCCGGGTCGATGCGGGCCGGGCCAAAAAACACGGGGAAAGTGCGGGTTTGGGTTCCAGAAATGTGGTCATAAATTGAACCCGGGCTTATTAGCCCGATCTAGAGCCGGGCCAAAAAACCCAAACAAGGGCCGGGCCAAAAAACCCTGGGTAAAGTGCGGGTTTGGCCTGCATGCTAGTGAACACAACTTGCACCCGGACTATTTGGCCCAGAATCATTTGGCCCGCACCCGGGCCGGGCCGGGTCAAACCCGGGCGGGCCGGCCCATTTTGACAGCTATAAATGAGACTACACAACATTTATTTCTCAATTGCAACCGAATGCAAAGTCATTAGCGGTGTTTTTTTATAATGGCTTGATTTGCTTAAGTTTCCCTTACTTTATTGGGTGTTTATAATGCTTTCTTGAATTATTATATAAACTTAGATGTAAGCAGGAAGTGGGTATTGTGTTATGGCATGCTTTTCTCTAATCGATATGGTTGTCAAGAAATAATGTTATTTTTAAGGCGCATTCTGTGGTGCATAAAAAGCATCACATGCACCGGTACATGGTTGACTAAAATGCTTACGTGGCAGGTCTTTACCAAATTTATTTTTAAGTCCGATGTAAATATGAAATTGCAATAAGGGTTTTCACCTTCTTCATCACTAAACCAGCATACTCCCTCCTCATTCTCGCCTACCGCCTCCATGCCTTCCCCCTTCGCCACCGATCCAGCCTCAGCCCCACCCACCATCATCGAACTGCCACCGAACCCGCCCTAGCCCCACCCACCGCCATTGTCACTCCCTCTTTTGTCATCGAATCAGCCCAGCCCAACCAACCGCCACCGTAACTCCCTCCTTCGCATTTGATACAGCACCCGTTTCAACCCACCGCCACCGTACCTCCCTCTTCTTCCTTCCCCAAAAATCTTGCTTCGTTGACCCACCCTCCCCATCTCTTTCATCCAAATCTGTGAATCTCAACCCTTCATTTTCTCCACTACAGTCCGAGAATCGAAGATTCGGTTTTCTCTTCACGTATCTTGATGGAGTGGTGATGATGGTTAGTGAGAGGTTAGGTTGAAGAAAGGGATAAAATTGGAATTGAAATTTTGAAAAGGGGTAAGAGTGGTAGCAAAACCACAAATCTGGTGAATGGTGATGAGATGAGTGATGGGTAAGAGATGCCGGTGTCGGCAGAGGTTAAGGTGCTGGATAGGGGTGGAGATGCCGGTGTCGGCGGATGGAGGCAGCGATGAACAGCGGCAGTTGAACGGAGGCAGTGATGAACGGCGGCGGTTGGACGGAGGCAGTGATGAACGGCGGCGGTTGGACGGAGGCAGCGATGTAATAAGACCCTTTTCAGCAAATCTCCTAAAACGACGACGTGTTAATAACCCCCTATGTGCAATTCTTTTTCATACGGTCAACACCTACCACCGCGCACAAATCCGGTCGTCCATGCCACGATGATCAAGCATCGACGCTCCACAATTGCCATGCACCAATGCATGTGATGCTTTTTATGCACCACAGACATCGCCATTTTTAATGAAGACTATTTTGATGCAGTTTGATTAATGAACTTGACGAAGGTGTGCTCCTGAATTTGAGTAACAAATTTAGAAAAAGTTTTTGATTGGTGTAATATCCATCAACATGTATTTTTAATTCATAAACTTTTGATGTAATGTAGAGTTAGAATACCTCTAATACTCTTTTAATAACATACTTTGATTTATAAAAAAAAAAGGGGGCTTAAATAAAATTGTCCCCAATAAATAATTTAGTTTAAAAAAATGCAATGGATTACATGAGTTTAATCAATTAACGATTGCATATGCAATTTTGCATCTCCCTTTTACCATCAAACTTTGCTTATAAACTTTTTTAAAATAGAGCTAATGTTCCATCAACAAAAAATGAATAGCGGTATAGTTGTTATCCGAGGGAATCAAGATTTCATGATTTTTACTATTTTTTTTATTTATGTCTATAATTTCTGAAAGTTTGGAGTATATATTTTGGTTTTGGTTTTTGGAATTAAATTCTCTTGATCTTGACTGATTCTTACTTCTTTTAAAAATTATTTGATTTTAATCCATTCGGTTAGGAAAAATGTGTTAATCTATTAGGATTAAGGTGGATGATCCGGACTAGCACGAGTAAAAGGGTCAAAGTCCAATCTACAAATACATTTGGGTTGAGCTTTAGCTTATTTTTTCTTATGGGTTTGGATCATTACGTCGTCCTACCGATGGCATGCAATACTTCCACACACATGTATGTTGATATAGTATTTCGTTAGCTACATTAGTCGTTAACAAATTTTTTCCAACAACATTGAATAAAATCAAATTTTCAAAACAACCAATTATGAGTCAAGGTCAAACAACCTACTAGAAACCAAAACCAAAACCAAAACATTCTTCAACTTTTAGTAACTATTAACATAAATAAACTTTTTTTTCCTTTCTTTTGAGTCCGAGAACACAGGTATTAGTTACCCCAGATATTTTTTCTTCCATCATGATTCATTTACAGCGAAAAAGTATCATGATTCATGGTCCAGAGTGCTAGTTTGGTTGTAACCCCTGATTTGATTCTAGAATTCAATATTTAAGTTTGACGAGAGAAATCTGACTGATCTATGTCGACCACACAGATTTAAACAACAGCCGCGTGTTGCAGTTGAAATCTTAAAATTAAATATGCATTATTGCTTAATTAATCCAAGGTACCTTTTTCTCTCCACTGTTGTTAACCAGATGTTTGGAAAGTAGTATAAAGCATGATTATATTTGTGAACCTAAATCAACCTTTTTCGCATCAAAATGGTGGTCATGATGCTAAGAACATTTTAAACAAGCTAGTCTTTCTGCAATAATAAATTACGTGAAAAACAAAAGCTGATCGTTTTGAGGGCAAAATATATAACAATATATGAACCGTGTATGTTTCGCCAACTAACACTTCATGCCCTCTCTTGTTTCCTTCCTATCTGTACCCTATTTAAAAAAAATAAATAAAAAAAATACTCGCATCCTAAACATAAACTTTTAAGATGTTGTTACACGCGAATTAAAAAAATTAGTTAAAGTAAATAATAATATTAAATTTCTTGATAATTAGAGTAATATTTTTATTTAATATATATTTTTACTTACCAATAATTTTATGAAATTATATATTAAAGAGTAAGTAAAGGTATTATATTAAATATTTGTTGAATAAAAGAAAATGTGAACAGTATTTTCGAAAAAAAAAATAATGTTGTAGGTAATATAGATATAGTGCTTATAAAAAAGAAAGATAAAATCTAAAATAGTATATATATTTAAGAAAGGACGGTGTTAGTAATATGTAACCCATGTCTTTTTTTTTTTATAAGCTAAAATGCATTAAGGGGCACTAGGGATGTCAACCCAAATACAGAAAATTAAGTCCTGTAGCGGAGCGGCCTTAGCAGCTTCCTGAATACAATCAATAGGAGTAATGCACCACTGCGCAAAAGAAAAGGAATTACATGCCACATAACTCGAAAACCACCTACTCCAAGTTCTAACTTGGATAAGATCAAATATTTTAACATAATCAATTGGGGCCCCATTAAAAGTGGCATTATTTCTCAATAACCATATTGACCACACAATTCCCAACCACCACTTGAGTATTATGGGTTGATGAACAACTCGAATCTTTTGTAAACCATTGGAAAATCTGATACACAAATTTTCAGAGAACTTATGAACCACTCGAGTCCTTTTACGACCACTCGAGTATTCTGGGCAGATTAAAACACAGGTTTCAGAAAGCTAATGAACTACTCGAGTCTTAGCCAAAAGACTCGAGTCTTTTTGACCAGAATACTGAAAATGCCATTTTTAGTTTAGCTAAGTTTATTTAAACCTAATGAAACTTATAGTGAATAAAATCATGTTTCAAGGGATGAATTATATTATCAATTACATTGAAATATTCATTGATGAATTTATTACATGTTGCACATAATGAGATTAATGGATAATCTTTAATGGAATATTTATGTGTATTCATGCATGGTGATAAGGCGATAAGATATCGTTTGTCATGTTCGAGGAACATGAGGAGGGTACTCTGGGAGTACCAAATGGACACGACAAGTTTGATGACACATTCTGGGAATGTGGGCAACACTCGGGGGAAATGTTGTTGAGGATGACAAGTACATTCGGATTGGGACGTTTTGATACCAAGCTTGATTGTTGTTGTTATTCATTCTGGGAACGTGGGATTGTACTCTGGGAGTACTAAAGATAGTATGACAAGCTTGATGACACATTCTAAGAATGTGGGCAACATTCGGGGGAAATGTTGCTGAGATTGATGAGAATGCGTTCTGGGAGCGTGAACGTACAATCCGAATGAGACGTTTTGATGTTATGCCAAAATTACTCGTTGCAACATGCTTGATGACACATTTTGGTAATGTGGCCAGCATCGTGGAGTGTTGTTGATGTGATTGCTACGTCTTTGCGACATGACGTGCACTTTGGTAGTGGCGTTATGTACCACGTTCCAAGCATGTTCGTGCGACTTGCTCGATGACACGTTTTGGTAATGTGGCCAACATTGAGGGATACTGCTGATGTGGTTATTACGTCTTCGCGACATGACGTTCACCTAAGGAGTGGCATTATGTATCACATTCAGAGCAAGTTTCGCTATATGTTATGAGAATGTATATGGGTTGTTTGGATGTACGTCCATGAAAGTGATAGTTGGAGAATCTCAGGAATTGAGAGATAGAAAGCATGCATCATGCCACCTACATTGAAAGAGAAATAAATGGCGTGTGCTCATGTGTATATGCAATTCTATCATGTTGGATTGCTTACTTGTGGATGTTAGAACTTTATTCTCTTTTGATTATGCGAATGATTATAGCTTACCTCCCTACCCTTATTAGATGTTGGCCAGGTACCTAGATAGACTAGAGATCAGTGCAAATGGATGTCCCTTAGGAACATGCAGTGCATAGACATCTTGGGATAGGAACTCCTTGTACAGCTCTTGAAGACCCGACCAAGTGGATAAATGAACAAGGACCGTTGACCAGCTCTGGAACGTCTCTATTTTTTATAATAATATTATTCACATTTTAAGAGATGCATCAGAGAGAATACTTAGTTTTATTACCTTGGTATTACCCGGTACTCATGAAGTTATGGTAACTGATTTATGGATTAGCGTGCTAATGTACTTTTGATCAACTCTGAATTATATGATAAAATTATTTGGTCATATTTTCGCTGACTCTGATTTTATTATTTGAATTCGGTACGAAGAAAGTATTGATGAAGTTAAACTCTTGAGATAACTCTGTTTATTGACTACTTTAATCATTTAAAGATCATAAATTTTGGAAATTAATTCAAGCTCTCGAAGTTATCTCAAAACGATTATAAATACTTAATGAACAATCATTTCTTCTACCAAAAATTCAATTTCAATTACGTTTTCAATTGAGTACCTTAATCAAAGGATTTATGGAAAGGAAAACCATTTTATATTCCAATTTTTACTTAGAAAGCACTTTAATATAATCTCATTCCTTTATAAGTGAACTTTATTATATTTTATTAAAGGGCGTTACACTGTTATGGCATCAAAAAGGGTGTCACACTCTCTTTAGTAAATCTTTATAGTTAAATAAAGATGTAATTTGTAAAATAAAGAATATGGACTTGAGTTGTATATAAAATATAGTTAATAAAATTCCCTTAGGATAATAAAGTTCATTAATCATAAGTTACAAAAATGATTGTCTATTAAGACCAAAAGATTGAGATTCGAGATTACATATCGTGGTTCATAAAATATGTTCTTCATAATAAAGTATTGTTATCTCGAATTCGTAACGTCAATCCATGCTTGGAAGTGATACATAACGTCATCGCTTGATGAACGTCACGCCGCGAAGACGTTATAATCACTTATGGTACATAACACTACTCCCAGAGTTTGTGTCACGTCGCGAAGACGTAATAACCATATCAACAGTGCACACACACACTGGCCACATTATCCCTCATAATGTGTCATCAAGCAGGATATCACATTTGGTATTCCCAGAATACCCTCCTCATGTTCCTCGAACATGAAAACAAATCTAACAACCATACACCATGAATGAATGCACATAAATGTTCCAATAAAGATTATCCATTAATCTCATAATGTGCAACATGTAATAAATTCATCAATGAATATTTCAATGTAATTGATAACATAATTCATCCTTGAAACATGATTTCATTCACTATAAATGTCATTAGGTTTAAATAAACTTAGCTAAACTAAAAATGGCATTTTTCAGTATTCTGGTCAAAAAGACTCGAGTCTTAGCCAAAAGACTCAAGTAGTTCATTAGCTTTATGAAACCTGTGTTTTAGTCTGCCCAGAATAATCGAGTGGTTCGTAAAAGGACTTGAGTGGTTTATACGTTCTCTGAAAATTTGTGTATCAGATTTTTCCAAAATACCCGAGTGGTTTACAAAAGATTTGAGTTGTTCATTATCAACCCAGAATACTCGAGTGGTTCATCATAATATTTCAAATGTTGCATCAGACAATACTCAAGTCTTGATTCAAATACTCGAGTGTTGCTGCTGACAAATGCACTGGTGCATCAGAAAATACTCGAGTCTTGAATCAAACACTCGAGTCTTGTTGACAGTAAAACACTGAAAATTGGGTTTCAACATACCATTTTCAATATTAACCAAATTTAACTAAAACCAATTATCAACAGAGTCATATTTATGCATAATAAACATGTTTCAACACAGAAATTATATCAAATTACAGGGAATCATAACTGATCATCAATTATGCATAAATTCACATTTTAAGCAACTTAACATACCAAAATCAATTCCATTCACTTTTGGCATGAAAACAGCATTCACATAGCTCACATGCAACATTATACACTTGCTCAAACCAAAGTTTAAGCTCAGAGAGGCCTCCAAGCCATATTCCTATTTCAAACTATGCCCAAAGAGTCTCATGGTGACTCTCTACATAAATTTTAACAAATTAAATTTATTCTAGTGAATGTATAGCTTCAACCTTACCTCTAGGTCGTGAATCAACAAGAGAATTGTAGAGAGAACAACTAGAACTCCAAAACCCACAAAATCCTCTGCATGCAGACAAAGTTGGACAGGGTGCAAAGACCAGAGAATTTGACATGCAAAATCGATTTAAGAATTGGGAAAAATGGTTAGGACTCATTCTCTGCAACATAAACTAAAGGAAGAAACAAATTTGAGGACCATAGGATTCGTATGCTTACCAAAATCAGAGCTTAAAGTAAGCTCCAGACTTCAGTTTTTCAAGTTGACAGCAAAACCACCCTCACTTTCGAGCTTCGATTCTCCTTCCACAAAGAACCTTAACTCACGATTTTTGTGTCTTTTTAATGCTCGTGATGTGAGCTTTACAATGGTGTATAACACTCAGGCTAACTCTCAGATTTGAACGAAAATGAAGGGAACGAAATAAGGAACCCTAGTTTTTGGTTTTCAGAGCAAACTTAGCTTAAATACATGGAATCGTTGCTCATGCATGGAAACACGACGCCAAGGATGGATCGCTAAGTGGGCTTCGTGTCAACTCGAGGCTCAAACGAGTTGTTGACTCATCAAAGGCACTAACGAGTGCTGTGCTGTCCAGAATACTCGAGTCTTTTCAAAAAGACTCGAGTCTTTTGGCTGATTTTGGAAAAATAAATATTTTATTTCTCTTCCCTCCAAAACCTTTCTAATATTGCTTCTAGGTCCTAAAACAGGGACTAACATGCAAAAACCTTATTTTTTACATATTACTAATCATCAAATTATTTTTCATGCCTTCTCTCTTAACATATGCACACACATAAACCTTTAATTAATCGAAAGAAAATAATTAATATTAAAAGAAATTAATTATGAATAAACTTTCATAATTAACATTTTATTAATCAGGAACTTAAAATTTGGGGTGCTACACTTCTCCCCCACTTAACAGAAATTTCGTCCCCGAAATTCATCTTACATAAACAACTCAGGATAATCCTTACGTATCTTATCCTCTAATTCCCAAGTTGCTTCAAATACATCTCTGCTTTGCCAAATAACTTTGACTAATGGAGATTCCTTTCCTCTAAGCTGTTTTATCCTCCTATCCTCAATTCGAACTGGGCCAGCTCTAAAGGTTAGGTTTTCTTGTAGGGTTAAATCGTCAGGACGAATCTGGAGGATTGTGGTTGGGTCATGCACATATTTCTTTAGTTGGAAAACATGAAAAACATTGTGCAGATTGGCTAAGAATGGTTTTTCTGTGAGTAAGAATTGAGGCATGATGCATAAAGTGATCAATACAGTTATTGTGGAGGACCACCTGGACCCCCAACCACCAGTAACACCCTACCCAGATATTATAAGAGAAGGAGCAATTAAATAATAAATGATTAACAGACTCTTCCTGAATAGAGCAAAAAACACAAGAAATATCTGCATCGTGAGGAATAATTGTCCTTCGCCGCAGAGCGTCTCTAGTTGGAATCATCCCTTTTCGAGCTTTCTGTAACACCCCAAATTTTTAACCCCCTAATTAATGAAAATTTAATTATGAAGTTTGTTAGAATTAATTTATTTTATTTTAAATTGATTAATTATGTTAAGTGATAAAGTATGAAAATATTTTGATAATTAATAATATGTAAAAATAGGGTTTTGCATATTAGTCCCTGTTTTAGGACCTAAAAATAATAATAGAAAGATTTTGGAGGGAAAGGAAATAAAAATAATTATTTTTGAAAATTTAGCCAAAATACTCGAGTTTTTATGAAAAGACTCGAGTATTCTGGACAACTCAGCACGAGTTAGTGCGTTTGATGAGTCACCCACTCTAATACCTCACGAGTTGACACGAAATCAACTCAGCAACACGTCCATGGCTCCGTGTCGACGTGCATGAGCCCTTCCCTATACGTTATTGACCCTTAAGGAGGAAGGAAGGACCAATTCTTCAAATCTTATACATCAAAATCAAGTCTGAAACTCAGTTAGGGTTCAAAACTTGTTCCCCTCGATTCTCCTTCATGTCTGTGAGTTAGATGACAAATTATACACCATTGTGAAGCTCATGTTCAGGGCTTCACAAAGATACCAAGATTGTGAGATGGGGTTGAGTGTGTGAGGAATGGTGAGCTTGCAAAGAGGAGGCTCAAATTCTGTAAACCTGAAATCAGAGTCGTGGAGCTCACTTTGAACCTCAATTTTAGTAAGCATGAACACCCTCTGGACCTCAATCTTGTTCCTATCTTTAGTTCATGTTGAAGAGAGTAGAGTCTAACCTTTTTCCCCAATTTCCATGTCTGTCTTATGCTCCAATTTATCTGGTTCTTGCACTTTGTTGAGCTGCTCGAGTCTGAGAAGGAGCTTTTGGAATTTGATGTTCCTGTGCAAATCCCTGCTCAAATCTTGTTCAAGCATGACCCTAAGGTATGGGGGAAGCTAACCATTTGGTAGAATGAGAATGAATTACATTAGAAAATAGTATGAGCCATCATGAGGCTTTGAGGGCTTAGTTTGAAATAGGACCTTGGCTTTGAGGCCAATCTGAGCCATAAGACTTGTTGGAACAAGTTTAATTTGGATGCATGTGAACTTAATTGAAGCTGAAACCATGATGAAAATGAGTATAATTGATTTTGGTATGTTAAGTTGCTCAAAATGTGATTTTTATGCAAAATTGATGCTCAGATTTGATTCCTTGTGATTTGATGTAATTTCTGTGTTGGAACATGCTTGTTATCTGTAAATATAACTCTGTTGATCATTGGTTTTGGTTAAATTTGGTTAAAATTGGAAATGGTATGTTAAAACCCAATTTTCAGTGTTTTACTGTCAGCAAGACTCGAGTATTTGGCTTGAGACTCGAGTGTTTTGTGATGCATCAGTGCATCTGATAGCACCAACACTCGAGTATCTGAGCCAAGACTCGAGTATTGTCTGATACAACATTTGAAATATTCTGATGAACCACTCGAGTCTTGTATAAATCACTCGAGTATTCTGGGTTGATGAACGACTCGAGTATTTCATAAACTACTCGAGTATTTTTGGAAAATCTGAAACATAAATTTTTCAGAAAGCTTATGATCCACTCGAGTCTTGCAAGAACTACTCGAGTATCCTGGACAGAATGATGAACTACTCGAGTCTTTTGGAAAGGACTCGAGTCTTTTTGACCAGAATACTGAAAAATGCCATTTTTAGTTTAACCAAGTTATTTTTAAACCAAATGACACTTATGGAGAATGAAATCATGTTTCAGTGGATGAATTTTACTATCAATTACATTGATATTTTCATTGATGAATTTATTACATGTTGCACATAATGAGATTAATGGATAATCTTTAATGGAATATTTATGTACATTCATACATGGTGATAAGGCGATAGGAAATCGTTTGTCATGTTCGTGGAACATGAGGAGGGTACTCTAGGAGTACCAAATGGATACGACAAGTTTGACGACACATTCTGGGAATGTGGCAACATTCGGGAAATGTTGTTGAGGATGACACGTACATTCGGACTGGAACGTTTTGGTACCAAGCTTAATGTTTATTATTATTCGTTCTAGGAATATAAGATTGTATCCTGAGATCACCAAAGGTTGAATGGCAAGCTTGATGACACATTCTAGGAATGTGGGCAACATTCAGAAAATGTTGTTGAGATTGACGAGAATGCGTTCGGGGAACGTGAACGTACAAACCGAATGAGACGTCTCGATTATGAACCAAACTTTTTCGTTACGACATGCTTGATGACACATTTTGGCGATGTGGCCAGTAATGGAGATTTACTGTTGATGTGGTTTTTACATCTTCGTGACGTGACGTGCACTTTGGTAGTGGCGTTATGTACCACGTTCCAAGCATGTTCGTTGTGACATACTTGATGACACATTTTGGTAATGTGGACAGCATTGTGGAAATGTTGTTGATGTGGTTATTACGTCTTCACGACGTGACATTCATTTTGGTAGTGGCGTTATGTACCACGTTCCAAGTATGTTCGTGCGGCTTGCTCGATGACACATTTTGATAATGTGGCCACCATTGTGGGATGTTGTTGATGTGGTTATTACGTCTTCGCAACGTGACGCACACTTTGGTAGTGGCGTTATGTATCACGTTCTGAGCAGGTTCGCTTTACGTCATGAGAACGTATTTCGGGTTGTTTGGATGGACGTCCATAAGAATGATAGTTGGAAAATATCAGAAATTGAGAGATAGAAAGTATGTATCATGCCACCTACATGGAAAGAGTAGTAAATGAAATGGCGTGTGCTCATGTGTATATGCATTTCTATCATGTTGAATTGCTTACTTGTGGATGTTAGAACTTTATTCTCATTTGAGTATGCGAATGAGTATAGCTTACCTCCCTGCCCTTGTTAGGTGTTGGCCAGGTACCTAGATTGACTAGAGATCAGTGCAAGTGGATGACCCTTAGGATCATGCAGAGCATAGATATCTTGGGATAGGAACTCCCTGTACAACTCCTGAAGATCCATCCAAATGGATGATTGGACGAAGGACCGTTGACTAGCTCTGGAACGTCTCTATTTTTGATAAAAACCATATTGTTCACAATTTGAGAGATGTATCAAAGAGAAACTAAGTTTTCATAATTTGATATAAATGTGGTACTCATGGAATGATTATACCTTAATTTATAAATTGGTGTCTTAACTCATGTTTTATAAACTCCCAGATTATAAATGAATTATTCTATTATTCTCCGCTGACTCTGATTTTATTTCTTGAGTTTGGTATAAAGAAAGTAATAATGAAGTTAAACCCTTGAGATAACTGCTTATTGTTTAAAGATCCTAAGTTTTGGGAATTAGTACAAACTCTCAATGTTATCTCAAAGTGATTTTAAATACTTATTGAACAATCATTTCTTCTACCGAATTTAACCTTAATGTTATTTTCAAGTTGAGTACCATAATCAAAGGTTTTTAAGAACGGAAATTTTTATGTTCCCAAGCTTTGCATTGGATGCAAATTTTTAAATAATCACCATTCTTTCTAAAGCAAGTATTAATATTGAATTTATAAAAGGGTGTTACACTTTCCACCCAAAAGCTGCCACTTTAGATGGGGAACAGGTAGACCAAACCTTGTTGCACAACTCCTCTTCCGCAATCCATTCTCCTTGATGAAGCCACAAGTAAGCCGATTCAACTGAATATGCAAGTTGATCTCCATACTTCCAAATCCAGCAGTCAAATCCACTTGAACTTTCCAAAAAAAAACCTGAATCAGCTCCAAAAGAGAAGTTTGAAGATGCAATTCCCACTGAAACAGACCTCTTCTCCAGCCAAAGTGCCAAGACCATCTGTTTTCACTCCATGAACCCATTTGGGCTATGGAATAATTTTTGAAAGAAGAGATAGAAAACAGTATAGGAAAAGCCTCTTTAAGAGGCCTATCACCAACCCAGAAATCATGCCAAAATAGAGTGGTCAATCCATCCCCTACCTTCTTCCTAATTCCTTCTACAAACTAGTCACTCAAATTACTACCCCAAAAACCACTCTTCCCAACATCTGACCACCAAACAAATTTTCTCACTCTATTCCTACCACTCCCCACAGCTGGAACAAAAGGATTATAATCGCCATGTTTCTCCCTCAAAACCTGACCCCATCAAGCCTCTCTCTCACTAATTAGCCTCCAACGCCATTTGCCAAATAAGGATAAATTAAAAATCCTAAGATCTTTTATCCCCAGCCCCCCTTATTTTTTTTTCTTTTCAAACCACACTCCCCCTAACCCATGCTACCCCTCTCCTATCAACCCCATTGCCCCCAAAGGAACCTTCTTTGCCATTTCATTAAGGTATTTAGAGCGCACACAAGTGCTTTATAAAGAGAGAACATATAAACAGGTATACTAGTCAGGACAGAGTTGAGGAGAACGATTTTACCGCCAAAGGAGATATGTTTGCTCTTCCACTTCGAGAGGCGTTGTTTGAAAACCTCCATAACAGGATTCCAAGTTGAAGCTCTCCTAGGATCAGCACCAACTGGAATACCAAGATAAGAAAAAGGAAGGGAGCCGAATTTGCAACAAAGAAAATGAGTCGCTGCCTCCACTTGAAATTCATCCACATTCACCCCGAACAGAGTACTCTTATTGAAGTTCACCTTTAAGCCCGAAACAAGCTCAAACCCACGGAGGATACTCTTAACCGTCCAAATGTTAGAGATGGACGGCTCAAAGATGATAATTGTGTCATCCGCATATTGAAGATGAGAGATCTCAATGCCTTCCTCCTTGAATTTGAATCCAGACAACAATCTTAAATTTATTGCAGAATCCATAAGCCCACTGAAACTTTTTCGCTGCCAAAAGAAACAAAAATGGGGCCATCGGATCCCCTTGACGGATCCCTTTTGAAACAAAGAACTCCTTCGAAGGGGTAACATTTACAAGAACTGAGATCCTTGTGGAGGACAGAAAAGCCTTGATCCACCTACGCCACACCATGCTGAACCCGAATCTCATCATCATATAATCCAGAAATTCCCAATTAACAGTGTCGTAGGCCTTTTCAAAGTCCACCTTTAACATCATACAGCCATCCCTACGGTAACCAGCACTGTGAATCACCTCATTAATAACCACCACAACATCAAGAATATTTCTTTTTTTGAGAAATGCTGCCTAACACTCAGAAATTATAGAAGGAAGAACGACCTTTAATCTAGCAACCAGGATTTTAGAAATGATCTTATAAAGAGCGCCAACAAGAGAAATTGGATGATAATCTTTTAACTCCTGCGGAGAACTACTTTGGGGATGAAGGCAATGAAGGAAGAATTCAGACCTTTCGGTAATTTGGTGTTAACGTGGAAGTCGACGACAAAAGCACAAATGTCTTTCTTCAAGCAATCCCAAAACTTCTTCAAAAACCCAAAATTGTACCCATCCGAACCCGGGTTTTTATCACTAGCACAACTCCAAACCGCCTCTTTAATCTCTTCCTCTACCATAGGAGAATCCAGAAAAGAAATTTGATCGCTAGACAAATTTTTGAACTGAATGCCATCAAGTTTTGGTCTCAAAATTGAATTTTCTTTGAAAAGGTTTTGGTAAAATGAAGCAATTTCATATCCAAGCTCCTCCTCATCTTCAATCCAGGTATCCTTCACCTTTAAACACATAATCTGATTCCTAAGCTTCCTAGCATTAATGCACATATGGAAGAATCTGGAATTTGCATCACCCTCCTTCAGCCACCGATTCCGAGACTTTTGAGCCAACAAGTCTTGCTTAAAACCCGCATACATCCAGAAATCAGCAAACAAATTTTTCCTTTGGGTGACTTGCGAAGCAGATAAGGGTGAACTTTCTCCCAAAATATCCAAAGCATGAATATCATTAGAGATGGTGGCCAATCTATCATCCACATTTCCAAACACCTACCTATTCCATACCCTAAGATCATTCTTTAGAAGCTTTAGTTTCTCCATGACCACAAAAGCAACCCACCCTTGAACTGAGAGCTTATTCCATGCATCTTTAACAAAATCCTCAAATTGATTGTGATGAAACCAGCAGTTGTTGACCCGGAAGGGTTTTGGACTGTAACACCCCTAATTTCGTCTTCCGAATAATTATATTATTGTAATTATTAAGATTAGTTATTTAATAAATAAAAGTTCAATGTTGAATTATCGATGTGTATTATGTAGTTTTATTATGTGAAAAATAATTTTGATTGATATTTTGTCGCTATGCATGATCAACCAAGTGATCTATTTAAGAAACCATGTTGAAGGAATTTGACCCATTTTGCTCTGGTTTACAACTTTAGCTCTGTTAGGGTTCTTGACTTTGAATCCTTTGTTCGTTCTCGTCTCATAACAATACACCATAAATTATACACCATTGTAAAGATCACATCTCGAGCTTTACAAAGACACTAAGATTGTGAGTTGAGGTTGAGTGTGTGAGAAGTAGTGAGCTCGCAAAGTGGAAGCTCGAATTCTGCAGAAAGAGGAAATTGAGTTCAGAAGCTTACTTTGAGCTTCAATTGTGGTAAGCACACACACACACCCTTAAACTCAAATTTGTTCCATTCTCTAGTTAAGGTTGTAGAGAACAAAACCTAACCTTTTCCCCCAATTTTAATGCATGTTTCATGAGTCAAATTCTCTGGTCTTGTGAACCCACCGAAACTGCTCTGCATGTCTGATTTTGAAGGAGGATTTGTGGGATTTGGAACTCAAATGTTTTTCTCTGTGAAGTCTCTGTTCTAGCACGACCTAAAGGTAAGAGGGAAGCTATACTTTCACTAGAATAAGAATGATTTCGAGTATTTTGTGCAATGAGTCACCATGAGACTCAAGGGCTTAGTTTTGAAATAGGATTATGGCTTAGAGGCCATTCTAAACTTCTAGCTCATTCTGAACAAGTTTTATTTGATAGATGTGAGGTGTTGGAACACTAAATTGATGTTTAAAATGCATAGAAATGAATTTGAGTTGTTGAGTTGTTGAAATTGCATTTTTATGCATAATTGATGATTGATTTGTGTTCTCTGTGAATTGAGCAAATTTTAGTGTTGGAACATGTCCATTTTATGTCAACTAAGTTCTGTTGATCAACGGTTTTGCTTAAAATTGGTTGGAATTGAAAATGGTATGTTAAAACTCAAGTTTTAGTGTATCTGCTGTCAAGGTAATCGATTACCACGATGTGATAATCGATTACCAGCTTGTATCTGATGCAGTGTTGAGAAATACACGTGGTAATCGATTACCACACTTTGATAATTAATTACCAGATTGGAAAATTGAATTAAATTACCATTTTTAATTTTAATCATTTTGATATATAATTTAAATAAATTTTGGACATGAGACACACTAAAATTAAGGCCTAGAATAATAATTGCATATTATTCATTTATGAGAACTTATGTAAATAATTTTTATGATTACGTTGGATATCATGAAATTAATTAAAGATTAATTAATTAAAGATGAATCTTGGTGCATTCATACATGGTGTATGGTTGTCAGATTCATTTTTCATGTTCGAGGAACATGAGGAGGGTACTCTGGGAGTACCAAATATTGCGTCCTGCTTGATAACACATTATGAGAAAATGTGGCCAGTATCGTGGGATACTGATGATGCGATTATTACATCTTCGTGATGTGACGTTCACCTGAGGAGTGATGTTATGTATCACTTACCAAGCGAGGTTCGTTATACGTTATGAGAACGTATAATTATGCTCTTGGAGCATACATGGGTTGTTTGGTTGGACGTCCAAGAATGTGATAGTTGGAGAATCTCAGGAATTTTGAGAGCTAGTGATCATGCATCATGCCACCATTATTAAAGAAGTTAATTATAATTGAAAATGGCATGACCATATGTATATGCATGACACATGATTAATTGCTAAGATATGAATGTTTATTCCTGCAATTATTCTTATTTGATTATGTGAACTGTATTGCTTACCCTTATGCCCTTTTTAGGTGATGAATCGCTATCTAGCTTGCATCGAGTTGCGCCCACTCCCTAGAGGAGTGTGGTACTACAAGGACCACAGAGCCACCTTCGAGGGGGAGGTAGAGTTAACACTCTATCACCCGAACCCTCTGGCTCGTGTTCGTCCTCGTAGGTTCCGCATTCCGATCATCTATACCCTGCATGTGCCCCCTTTTTATACATACCATGGACCACCCCCGGCTCGACCAGCTCGACGTTTTCATAGTTTTCGTTTTAGAGCTGCTACCCGATCCCATCCATCTGCTTCCCGAGTTATCCGTGAGGAGACTCCTACTCCTGGTCCGATGAGTCCATTTTGTGGGACTCCATCTGCTGACCCCGTGCCCAGTGGTCGGGCACCGACTCAGTCGAACGAGGTCGAGGAGGATCCTGAGGGGGCAGAGAGCGAGGGCGAGCCAATCGAGCACTCCACTGGTAATCAGTGGGGAGTTGGGGATCCACCGGGCGATGCATGATGTGGGTGACTGGGGTGAGGGACGGTGGATTTGTGCCATGGCCATCTGAAACTTTTAGGCATGGCCCGTTAAAACCAATTAAAGACCTTTTGATTTGTGCATGTATTCAATACTTTCAGTGGCGATTTTGGTCTATGGTCAAGCTTATGGTAACACTTTGTCATTGTATGAACGTGTGTGCATTATTGATATATGACCCTGATACACATGAGAGATACACACTGAGAGATTGAGAGTATTCACTAGTCTTGAGTTCTTGTGAAGTTTGTTTCTCTAACTAGGTTTCTATTGTATGAATTGCTTGTGAAAATAAGTGTCTGAGTCTGTGAGTCGATGTTCTAGATTAGGTGTGTACATTTTGATTTAGAGGGTAGCCTTTTGTTTTAGAATTTTTATTTTACTTTTGCCTGGGACATGCAAAATGCTAAGTTTGGGGGAGTGATTTGGGTCTAATATATGATGTTTTGAGCATTAATTTCACCTCCTTTTACTATGGATTTGGCTTGTTTCTCTTGTAAATATAGGTTGTTTTTATTAGTTTTAGGAGTTTTATTAGAATTAGAGTCCTTTGAAAATTTTGATCTGTTTTGGGTATGTTTCAGGTACTTTTGGAGCTTAATTGAAGAAAATAATCATGGAGCTGGAAAAAGGGCGAAAAGACCTTGAAAATGGCGCAAAAACGGAGCGAAACGGAGTCAGAAGAGGTGTCACACGCCCAGGCGCACAGACCCACGCGCCCAGGCGCGCGCACGTCGCTAAAACTCATCATCAGACCACGCCTGGGTGCCCAGGCGCGCGTTACCCGATCAGACCCAATTGGGCCAATTTCTGAGTGATTTTGAAGGATTCTCTTAGGTTTTTGCATTTTATTATTTATACTAGTATTAGAGACTAGGTTAGCAGCTTTGGTAGAAGGGAGATTACACACTTTGGAACCATTTGAAGGAGGAATGCATTGAAGATTGAAGATTGGAGCAGTTTCTGTGGTAATTTAGGAATGAATACCACTTTTATTGTTTTATTTATTCCTTTCATTATGTGTAACTAAAACCCTTGTGTTAGGAACATGGTGGATTTGCATTGATAGTTTATTTTAATTTATTTATTATTTTTTTTCCAATTTTAAATCAAGCGTTTGATTGTGTTTTAATTGTTATGCATGAACCTGATCAATTTATGTTTTGGATTTCTAAATCTTCAATTGGAAAATTAGGATTTAGAATAGGCGTTGCAATCAAACGGTATAACTATCCAACTTGTAGGGATACTTTTGGATTCTTATACAACTTTTCATAAATTCCACTGTTCTAATTAAGGTTATTCAATGGTTTAATTTCTGAAGGGATCAAGGGTTATCGAATTAGATAATAAACAGTAATTACACAAGAGGAATCTAGTAATTGTTAATTTAGGAATTTGTTCTTGATTTAAAGGAAAAACAATAATTCAGAATTAATAAACGATGCCTACAATGAAACTGAGTTCCTAACCACTTTTCTTCCACTGCATTTAAATCTTTTTAATTTTCAGTATTTATTTTATTATTAATTTTAATTCAGAATCAATTTGAAAAGCAATTTTAGTTAATAGATTTGACTTAAAACTACTCTTAGGTGAAAATAGTTGATTAATTTGCAATCCTCGTGGGAACGATAATTTTACTTCTACTATATTACTTGTGTACGATTTAGTATACTTGCTAGAGAGTCCAACAAGGGGTGTAAGTGATCTGGTCCCACACCGCGAGACCGCTCGGATCGGATCGGACCGAAAAATGTAGTCTGGTCTGGTCTCATGGTCCGGTCCGGTCTCAAAATTTTTAGACCATTACTGTATGGTCTGGTCCATGGTCTCATGATTTTTCAGACTACAAAGACCGAACCGGACCGATTACTTAAAAAAAAAAAAGAAGCCCAACACGGTTCTCACTTCTTTCTTTCCATGTGTTTCTCTCTTCCTCATTAGTGTTTCATTGTTCCACTTCCAATACCTAGCCGCCAGCCACTTCCCTTCTCTGATCCATCCCTCATGGTTCTCTTTCTTTCGAACGACGCGTCGCTGCTCCGTCAAGGTCTCGGTCTCTGCATCGCGTCTCCGTCAACTCCGTTGTTGTCTTCTCACTCTCCTTCTCGCACTCTCTATCGAGCTGTGTCGTCGTCTCCTTGCATGCGTCGCCGTCGAGGTGCGTCGCCATCTCCTTGCTTGTGTCGCCGTCGACACCGTTACCGCCTCCCTCTCGCGTTACCGTCGATGTGGTTGCTTGCTGCCGCTATGATTTCATCCTTCTCTTTGTTGTTCACAGTAAAGGTAAATGGATTAATTAATTTTGCCTTGATTAATTGATTTTTCCCTTGATATTAACTAGGTTTTGCCCTTCATTTTCAATTGGATTTTGTTATTTGCAGCACCCTCAAAAATATATATATATATATATATACTCTAATTAAAAATATAACTTGGTGAATATTAAATACAGTATACATTCAGTAGTGAAACAATCTTGTAGAATTTTCATGGAAAAATAATTTCCTTTATAAAGACTGTTTCTGAAACTACTTTCGAATTCAATGAAATAATTGAGTACTAAGTTTGAGTTCAGCGGAAACGATTTTAAAACCTTTGTGTTGGTTGCGAATAATTAAAAGAAATATCAAAATCATACACGCAACCAGAGCCCATACATATATATATATATATATATATATATATATATATATATATATATATATAACCAGTACATCAAAAGTAGTGAAGAGTCGAGATAGCAAAGTATAGAGATACAGACTAGTAAATATAAAATAACAACTATCTCGTACTCCTCTCAAATATATACAGTATAGTACAACTCAAAAATAAAGGAGTTTGTCAAGAGCTGTGCCATGATCCACCCACACTGATGTCTGATCTCTGAGTCCTCCAAAAACTGCAACCACTACGTCACACTATGAGTCCCATCCTGTCCATACTCAAGGGTCATCATCACGCCACTGGCTACCAGTAGAATGGTCCGCAGCTCCCCCATCCTCGTCCTCTACTGGGTCCTCTTCCTCCTCTTCGTCTAGCACTGAGGGTGCAGTAGTGGAAGGCACCGCATCAGGTGAAGGTGCAAAATGCACCCTAGTGGACAGACCAGGGCGAGGAGTGGCAGTCTTAGTATCACTAGTAGAAGGACGACAACGAGTAGCAGGATGCCTAACATGAAATGAGTAAAAATGACGACCAGGGCGTGGTGATGGTGGTGGAGTGCCGTGACGATAAGTGTACACCGGTGGTACGTGCAGGATGTAAATCATAGGAAGACGCAGCCTACGAGGTCTCACACGGGCCAAAGGATTAGGATGACGGAATATGATATCCACATCACCCTCGAAAATCGCCCGGTGACCCTCGTAATCCCAAATGCCGCTACGGAGCGGGCGAATCTCGATGAATGCAAGAAAACGAGCCATCACCTACAAAGGGCTAGGGAGTCAGCAATCACTAACACATAATCAAATAGAAAGCGGTACAAGGTATCTTAAAATTCCAAATAGGATAACCTATCACATAACCTGTATTCGTTGAAAGATCATAATTCTTTAATTTCATTTTCGACACTTATAATTAATAAACAATTATTTTCAAGTCTTAACTCACGCTACACTTCATAAACATTAAGATTGTGAGGAATGCTATCAACAATAATTATTCTCATCATATAATGTTAATGCCTCATGGCTATCAATGCATGATCGTTGGCCAACACAACAAATAGGCTCCCGTGTCACCTTTAAAACATGCCCGGTACCCCCAATGAGTACCTCTCGGACTCGGCCGCCATTAAACGACACTCCTAGAGCACATAGAAGTGACGCCGACGTATCTCGCAAGACTACGTCTCTCGAGCCCGGCGTTTGAAGACATGCCCACACCCCCGTGTGTATTTCCGAAACAAAAGGTGCAACCCCGGTCACCGACATACCCCGACGCCCCCACGGACGCCCACTGAAACCCAGTTGACATTCACACTAATGTCCCTCGAGTTTCACCAATCAAGAGGTATGCCCACGCCTCACGGACGTGTCTCCACCAATGTGGGAAACCAAAATGCAAATGCTATGCATGATTCCGCAAACATAAGTGTAATTTAAGTATACTTGAGGTCATTCAATATAAACTTTGGTATTCTAAGTTACTATTTTAATGAACCTTTGTTAATAGGTTCCAACTTCAGCCTTTAATTGATTAAAATACCTGGTTAATCGATTAATTAATTAAATTCTGATTTTTTTATTACAAAATTGCATTGATAATCGATTATCCATCCTGATAATCGATTATTCATTTATAAAATTTCAAATTGATCAGAATTTACTCGTGTCAATCGATTAACAGTTGGGTTAATCGATTAATATATCAGTAAAACAGTGCTGAGCTGAAACTGGTTTTTGAATACCAAACTCATACCAACTCAATTTTGACCAAAACCAACCTCAAGTATAACTTAAATACATCATGTTAAACTTATTCATAATATTATTTTCAGTAATTAACCACAGATTGAAAGAATTGCTTAATTTTCCCCCAATTTAATCAAAATCACAACCTAACATGTCATATTTTGGTTCAAGCCATTTCAGTTCAAATTGATCATTCCTACAGCTTCTATGGGGATAATCTAACTTGCTCCAATTCAGTTTTCAAGTTCATTTGGCCTCCAAGCCATTCTACCATAAGCTAGTGCCCTTTGAACCTCATGGTGGTTCATTCTAAACTCAATTCAATACCACAATCTATTCTAGCATTAGTAAAGCTTCTCCCTTACCTCAATGAAGCTTTTTGAATCAAATTCCAATAAGAAAAGTGCCAAAATTCCAACCTTCTAATGCTCTGTTTTCAGGTCCATGACAGTTTTGGGTAAGCATATTCAGCAGCCAATTTGACAAATCAAATGGACATGAAAATGAGCAAATGAGATCAGAATAGAGACTACAAATTGCAAGCTTTGATTAGAAACCAATTTGACATAAAATGGTGACTTATACTCACCACAATCTCCACTCAAAGCAAGCAACCCGAGTTCTGAAACTGCACACTTCAGTTTCAAGCACTCCACTTCACAGATCAATTTCTCCTAGCTCAGTCCACCAAAATGCACGATCTATAGCTTAAATCGAAGGTCTCTCTGCAAGTTTCAAAATGGTGTGAAGCTCGCAACAAGTGTATGGGTAGGGAAGAAGAACAAAATCAAAAACCAGAGGGTGTTTGTGGAAGAATTTCAGCAGAGTTTTGGTATATTACTTCTTCTTCTATCAATTTCCCTCACCCATGGCCCTTGATTTATAGCTAAAATCAAGAACCATCCATTCCAACACGTAGCTAAAACGTGTTCTGGCCTTGCTAGGTGTCAAAAATCGAATTCCCCAGTTGATTGAGTCATCAAACTCCACTATCTTCAGCTTCAGCTCAGTCGTTAATCGATTAACAGTCGGGTTAATCGATTAACGCGACCAGTTTTTCAGAAATTAATATTTTATTTAATTTCCCTCCAAATACCTTTCCAATATTGCCTCTTAAGCCCTTCCCAAGGACTAAACTGCAAAAGTATTATTTTTAAGACCCAAAATATTTTTCTTGTATTTTTCCCTTAATTTATACTTACATATAACCATAAGTAATAAACAAAACTAATTAATTCCATATAATTAATTTTGTTTAAACATTTCTTTTATTTATTTAAAAATCAAAATTCGGGGTATGACATTATTTACTCTCAATTTAGTTGATTTTGACCTTGCATCTATACACTTTGTCTATTACTTTTGCTATTATGTTTGTTATTATTTTTGATAAATGTATTAATTTTGTATTTTGATTTATGTTATTTTCAATATTTTTATTTTATATAAATATGCAAAATAGACTGGACCGAACCGGACCAGACCGTTGATGGACCGGACCATTTATCAACGGTTTGGTCCGATTCGGTCTTTGTACATAAAATATATGTAGACCGAACCGGACCGGACCATGATATTTTAATTGGTCCGGTCTTTAATATCCGTTCTAGACCGGACCGGACCGTTACACCCTCATGTAAGACACATGATACGTCATGTGCAACTGTAAGATGCACATGGGGTTGTGCGCAATGATGGACACACACAAAATCCTAAAAGACTTACAAAATGTGAAAGATAATTAAGAAAAGAACACATGAAAGAGAAGGTAATGAAAGCAACCGATAAAAAAATAATAATTAAGCAATTGAAACGAGAATAGTACTAATGTAATGTTTGTGTGCGAATGAGCATGATTTGACTGTGGATTGTATTTATGTGAAGTTTATGATTATTGTGTTTTGACTTAGTCGTTCGTATGTCTCATTAGATACTGCTTTTCTAAATTATGTGTAATGCTCACCTCCTTGCTGTTTTTATACAGGTTCAGAGCTTGACTTTGCACAACCCCCGGCCGACCAGGAGTACTCTCCCTCACAGGGAGAGTAGATAGTTGTTGTTTCAGGACTTGTTGTTGTCTTGGTTATTTCTTTTGGGTTCTAAGTATGATGTTGGTTTTGTATATGAACTGTAAAGCATTATTTTTGGATATTAACCAGGACCACTCCCTATGGGTAGGCAGTATTTTTGGGAAACTTAAACAATACCAAAACTATGTTGATATGTTATGAATTTTCCGTTGGGTATATAACTCTGATGGTTGATACTTTACGACACAATATGGCATGTTTGGCCTTGCTGGCTTTCATATGAATATTTTGATTATGATAGGTTCACAGGAAAATTTAATTTTTGGAATGTCCATAATACAAAGGAAACTTCGTCAAATTTTATGGAGATTTTTATAAGTCAAAGTGTTTTAAAAAGAAATTTTTAAGTTCACTAATTCCTAATGGGTATTTAAGGGTGGTTTTTAGGTATGGTGTTGCAGGCTCTATATATAAGACTCTTTTTGAGTTTTTAATTTAATTCGGTCTTATTTTTAAGACTCCATTTCAATTTTCAGTAGCATTTAATTACTTTTTTTTTATACTAACACCCCTATTAACTCAATAGTTCTTAGAGTAAGTCTCAACAATAATTAGGCTTATTTAAGTTTTTAGTCTCTGAACTTAGGTGCTCTTTTGGAATTGGTCCTTAAAGTTTTTTTTAAGCTTTGAGTCCCTAAACTTTGCTCAAATTTTGGAAATGGTCCTTTCATCACTTAAGTGGTGATATGACCGAGGATATGTCACGTCACCTTTGCCACATCGATAGGCAATGTGCCAGATGATGCCACGTGAATTTTTTAAATTAAAAAAAATTCAAATTTATTAAAAATAATTAACAATTGTATATTTTAAAAAAATCGAATATTTTAATAGTTTTAAAAGAAATTATTTTTTTAATAAAAAAATCATGCAGTGTCCAATGGCTCTACATAATGTAACACCCCGATTTTTATAAAAGATAATAAATAAAGGTAGTGTAAAAATAATAAAAATCTATAATAAAAGTGAGGAACTCAAAATTTGTTTTACAAAACATAAGCTTATAATTAACTTGGGGGTTTTCAATTACAGAATAAGCAGAAATAAATGGAGTTCCTTTTTTTCGATTCTTCCGCTGCGACACTCTGATCTTCAAGTTTCTTGTCAAATTACCTAAAATGTTAAACCACTAAGGGGTGAGACATTTTCAAAACATATTGAATTAAAAGATATTAAACAATTCATAATAACAATCTAGGAATAACAACTAAATCATCAAGTGCCACTAACAATATACATCACATTATCTAGCACATAGTGCAATGCATGGGCGCCACTCGACCAATCCACAACTGGATCCATCACATTCGTATCCCATCCCAGGATACTATACACACATAATCACATAATAGTCATGGGATCCATCTTGGATTGGTTCAATCATCTCTGTACTCAAATATCCCATATCACAATCACATAATCAATCTCACAACTCCACCCTACACTCCTTGGATTGGCGAGTGGGAGTAAGCGTCTTGCAACCAATGCTTGTACAATACTTGGCCAATCCAGGTCCAAGTACAACTCGAGGTGATGCCCGAGTTGGCTATAGCCGAGACCACCCTCCGTGGCCCTGAAGTGCCTAAGTGACCGTTAAAATTGTAATGATTGTTGGAAGTCAAGCTTTCCCAAGGACATAAGAAGTTATGCTAGAAGACTTCTAGAAGATTATTTTGATGATAACAAACAAGCTCCATCAAGCTCAAGGCTCAAGCTCAAGCATATAATAGATTAAGCTTTGCCCATAGGAATTAATGTAAGGTAATGAAGAGTTAATTGTTCCAAGTTCATAAGGCCAAAGAGTTTTTGTTTAAGGAGAAGAAAAAAAACTTTTGCGAAAATTGTTTTTAAGTTAACATTCAGTTAAAAGTTTTTTTTTTGTGAAAACCTCTTGTTACTTACTCAACTTTATAAAATCTTTTTTTATGAAAATAAGCAGAAGTAATCGATTACTTTCCTTGGATAATCGATTATCATGCCTCTGAGTTGTGACCTGGGAGTTTTAATTGAAAATAATCGATTACATGTTTTAATAATCGATTACCTTTCTCACAGGGAGTAGATAATCGATTACCTTGTTTTAATAATCGATTACTTTCTCAAAAAGTTGATTTCACTGTTTTCACAGAAAGTCGATAATCGATTACCTTGGTTTGAATAATCGATTACTTTCTTAAAAACTAATTTCAAAGTTTTCTCAGAATGAAGATAATCGATTACCTTCTTCAAGTAATCGATTACCTTTAAGTTTTCTTGAAATCCATGTCAAAATCAATCTTAAATGTTTCCAAATTTGTTTTTACATAATTGATTCTGATATATTTTCAAAATTCGAAATTGATTTTATTTTTGAAAATATTCCTTATTTGTTTTAAGAATCAAATCTTGGATTTATTTTCTAAATCTTTTTTATTCAGTTTTGATTTTAAAACTGATTTAAAATCTATTCTATTTTATTTCTGAAATCTTTTAATTATTGTTGATTTCAAAATATAATATTTATTTATTTTGTTTTCTTAAATCATTCAAGAGAATCCTAATTTTCTACACTTTCTCTCTTCAGAAAAAAGTCGCGTTCTTCTTCTTCTTCCTCTCCAAGAACACATTCTTCATTGTTGATACATTCTTCTATTGGCCTTAGTTCTTGTGGATTAATATTCTTCATTATAAGTAGAGCATTCTTGTTGTATCCGTGTTATTAAGAACATATCAATTGTATCACTCACAAATTCATCATATTCAACCATAGTTGTAGGGAGTGGAACTCCTAGTTGAACGTGTGGCACGTTCTTAGGGTGAGGAACCCTTGTGTGATTATTTGAGGTCCTTAGCGAACGGAGGTTCCTAGTAGTGTGCGGGGTGCTCTTGGTTGTAATTGGGTGCGGCTCAATTTCAAGGTTATAAAGGCTCAAGCGAGTCGCTTGGGGACTGGATGTAGGTCTTTCGCTGGAAAGACTGAACCAGTATAAAATTGGTTTGCATGTTCCTCTTCCCTTATCTCTTTATTTTTCTGCATTATTTTTGTTTAAATCGTTTCCACGCAACTCTATTTATTTTATTATCTATCGCTACGCGTTCACATTCTAAATCTTAATCTCTCCTCAAAACTATTTTTTAAACGTTCGAGTATTTTCCAATAAATTTAATAAAACTCGATTCACCCCCCCCCCCCTCTCGAGGTTTGAGGCCGATCCTAACAATGATTACGGTGGAAACCGATCCCCAACGCGGGTAGCTAGCCCGACCCCATGTAGGATCAAGGCCCCACTCACTAGAATTCCCGCGGTTGTTTCAACAGCACGACCTAGTCATTGGATCACTTTCGTACCTAGGTTCAATGAACCGTCTCATAAGTCTATCCCATGCCCTGACGTCCAACCTCAACTCCATGTCATGATGCATGATGGTTAGGATTATTGGAAAGGAAGTCAATAGTCGGCGCTCTTTCGGTTTTTCATAATAAAAACGTGGTACTTGATACTTACTTAACCGATTATTGGAATCGACTAACCGGTTAAGTTAGTATCGAAGTACCATCTCAATTTATTCGTCATATAGTCCGATATTGGCTTCATTTAGAATAACCTTAACTCGAGCTTTACAACATCTACATGTTCATACACAATATACACAATCGATATGCACAGGCATATCTCAGGACTGTAACACAACTCCAGCAACAACAATAACAACAATAGCAAGGATCATAAACAACGATAAATAACAAACAATAACAACTAACAACCAGTCGACATACACAGGTATGTCTCAAAGCAACATAACATAAATCAACTGCCCAGGGGTTCTTCACTTCCTACTCATATAGCATAAAAGAGGGGTTTTATTAAAAACTATCCTAATACTTGAAAATCAACTCATAATACTCTATTTAGTCTTAACCCAACTCAAATAAAGTATCAATTTACTACCCACACTCCAATTTAATCATTAACCCCAAATTCTATTTTAAACTCTAACTATCCCTAACTCAAAGTGTAGAAAAGTGTCTCCCCCTTACCTTAGAGGAAGAGAATGCTCGATTGAAGCTCCATAGACCTTGGATCTACCCCCGATCTACCTAGATCTCAACTCCCTAGACCGATTTCCACTTGGTTCCATGGTTGAAGGAGAGAGAAAGCTCCATAAGAGGGAGAGAGAGAAAGCTTGAGGAGAGAGAGAGAGCTTAAGGGACCAAATGGAGGTGTGGGTTTCATCAAAATGGGGTTTGATCTTCAAGGGGAAAGGATTGGAGGTGAGTTTTTGGGGTTTGGGGGTGTTGGTGAGTGTTTGGGGAAAGAAGGGAGAAGATGCATAGTGCGGCTGGTGTGGTTGAGCTGTTGGCTGGTGCGCTATTTAACAGCACTAGCGCGCTTGCGTGTGCACACAACACCAGATCTGGTGCACAGGATCCAGCAGCGTGCCTGGGCGCAAGTGGTGCCGCGCCTGGGCGCTAGCCTTGCTGTAACAGCAGGATTTGGTGCACCGGTGCGTCTGGGCGAACCGACTCATGCCTGGGAGCACCGGATGCCCTGGAACTCCGATTTTCGCACTTTTTAACCAGATTCGAAGATTCCTAACCCTCCCTAAAACTAAAACAAATAGGCACAACATTTAATTACATTTCAAATCATAAAAATCATACTTTATAACATCAACCAAAAGGATATAATGCATGTGATTTGGTTCTCAACAATATGGTCACTTTGGTTGGCAAGGAATCAAGCAATTTTCAAAGACAAAGCATTGGAGGAAGAAGAAATTTTAGATTTGATAAAATGGAGATCCTGGACTTGGTTGAAAACAAAATGCAAACATTTCATTTATTCACTTTATAATTGGTACTCTGATCCTCTTCAATGTATAACTTCTATCTAATATTTGCTTAGGGGGTCTGTACATCTATTTTGATGCTTTTTAGGTGCTTCTCTTCAGTGGCTTAAATATGTTTTCGTGTCACTGTTGGGTATCTTTACTTGTGGACTTTCTTGTAAGCGGACTACTTGTCCTCTATTTAATAAAATTGTTTTGTTCATAAAAAAAAAGACTTTACCTTTTTCTGACCCTCGTTCTAACTTAAACGACTTACGACAACTCTCGAACCTTACTAATCTAAGGCTAACAACACTAGAGGCATAACCAAGCGATCGGATGACATCCAAATGCCCTCTAAAGCCTGACACTTTTCCGGAATTCCGTCGAAACACGATTTCGAAGGAATTCCTCGCATTCTAAAACTCGAGACTAACTCCAAAACTCAAAACCCGCTCCTAGAACTCTCTAATCAATTACTCAACCAAGATCAAGACTCTAGAGAAACACTCGGGCTTTTGCAATCCCTGGCATTCAAACACAAACAACAAAACCCTAGTCGAGCAATTATCACACCACACGCCATCAAAATATTCAAAGTCTAACTCGCATACACATCAAGTACATTCATCGACCACAAGCACATCACAAGTATTCAAAGCTCAACTCACCCACATAATCAAGCACATTCCAACCCAAATTTATATATTGCAATCATATATACATGTATATTAGTTCAACATAACTGTAGTGGACCTATAGTAGACCGAGCTACGACCGACCAAAGGGCTCATCACTCCCATTACTTCGATACTGATACAGGGGGGTCGATCGGATATTTATACCGAGCGAACTAGGTTTCCACCGGTTGCGTACTGATAAGGTTTTCAGCTAGCACAGGACTTCTAATCTAATCATTATCGTTTACAGCCTTATCAAAACCGTAACTATCACTGGATTCCCCACGACTCTTGGTTAAATATAACAGTATTGGATAAAGTTTATCACTTACAGGGTTTAAGGATATGATCTTATCATATCCTATACAAATCCTACTTGAGTTCCACCTCTTCAGAAGCCTTATCAGAACGGCCCATGATACATAGGTAATCCCCTATAAGAACCACCATGCTATAGGGGCTAAGGTACGTCTTCTCATCCCTAAGTTGACACAAGCACACACATTGTTGACTGGGGAGAACCTGATTATCCCAATTGGATCTTCAGAAATCCTAAAGAGTCCTACATTAATATCTTGACTGTGATCATTCTTCAAGGCTTTTCCATAGCTTTAAGGTTGATCTCGGTTAAGGACACGACAGTGGCGCCGTCTGTGGGAACTGAATAACATATCATTCCCACCACCACCATGGTCACTACCAGAAGTCAAGTTGGTGATCTCCGTGAACGCATCGCTCACACCCGTGGCAGGCCCAGGAATGCAAATAATAATGAACCACAGCCTCACTCCGCAGGCGATCTGCGCGACGTCCTTAACCACAATCGTGGGAATAATGGACAACCACCACAAAGATCTCAATCTGGGCCAGGGAATAACCCCCAGCCACCAAACCATTCACACAGCCAACCACCACACAACCAAAGCCAAAATCATAGTGGCTGATGAGCATTTTATTTCCCATTATTCCTTGCATTATTTTACTCCTATTATTGATACTTGTTGCCTATTTGACATTGTTTAGCTTGATTTAGTGATTTAGAGTTTATTGGACTAATATTCTGAATATTGTTTAATTTGGGATTATTTAGCCTAATTAATTCTATTTCTATTTTCAGGTCATATTTGGCACAAGGGCTTTTTGGACATTTTGGGAATGAAGATTTAATTTTGGAAGAGAAGATATATGATGAAGTGAAGATTGTAATCTATCTTTAGGATTAGTTGAGATTTAGTTATATCTTTTAAGATTTAGATTTTATCTATAAGATATTTTTAGATTTAATTTAGAGATTAAGCTTTCCTTAGGATTTGGGCCCATGATTTAGGCCCGTTTTGTGATTTAAAAAGCCAAATTCGTGTAAACCCTCAGGAGAGACCTTCCATTCACGTTTTTTACATTCTCTCTCATAGAGAAGGCTTACTTTTGCTCTCCAAGCTTGTGGAGGCTGCTAGGGTTTCTCTCTCTTCCCTTTCTACACGTTTTTTGGTATTTTTCTTCATGGAAGGCTAAACTCTTAGGTTAAATCCCTTTGGTAATGTATCACATACTCTTGAGGTTCTGTTCTTAATGCTATTTCGTTTTTATTCACTGTTTTCATGCTTATTGATATGTTATGGTTCGCTTAGTTCCATTCTATAGAGATAATCCATGTGTATGAATGCTTAATTTATGCAAACTCGTAAAAACTCCATGCTTTGGCTTTTAATGCTTAATTAGAGGTTTGGGTTTTGGGGTGAGAATTGAATTTTCGTTTAGTATTTAATTCTCACGAGTTGGACAGTGAAGAGGAAAGAAATTGATCTTTTGTGACCGATGATAGAGTTGTGAACGCGAGCCAAAGGGGTTTATCCGCTTTTCCTTATCTGTTTCTTCGTTTTGATTTAATTCTGTTTTGATTTCAATTATTCAATATTCAATACAAAAAAAAAACCCCCCTGTTTTCTATGCATACTATGTGTTCGACCTTTTGCTTGATAAGATATTCCTTGGGAGACGACCTAGGAGTCACTTCCTAGTACTATACTTAAACTGTTTTTATTTGTATCGGGTACGGCCTCGGCCAAATTTGGCGCCGTTGCCGGGGAATATCGGTTCTTGCCAAAGGTCATTAGTAGTTAGTTAGTGTCGTAGTTAGTATAGTTATTATAGTGTGTCTTTTCTGATTTAGGGTCTAGTAGTCAATTCTGATAACCGGTTGAAGTTGCACTGTTTGCTGTTTTGCTATTTTGTTGCAATTAGTGTATTTGATTGATTCTGTGGTTGCTAGTTCACATAGTTGTGGGTGGAATTTTTGCACGAAAATTTATATCCACACTACTTTTATCATATAAAAAGGTTTTGAGGCACCACGATCACTCAGATCATCACTGGTTGTGAGTTCCAGAAAAATTTTCCAAGTTTTAGCAGCACTTTCTTCAAATCGTCGCAACTTTTGACCCGTAACTCGGAATTTGACGAATTTTATATCAAATCGAAGGGAATTTTCTGAATAATCTGATATTTCTGACTTCATCAGAAAACTCCTTCGTCTGGATCCTGAAAAAGCCGTTTTACTATTTCTTTTTTATTTTACAAGTTTTATTTTCTTAGTTTTTGGTCTCTGATTTAATTGTTTGACTTGGTTCCCTTTTGAATTTTGTCCTCAAACTTTTTGTGGTATGTTTTCATGATTTTAGGGTGCTGAAAAAAATAAAGAAAAAAATTTTAAAAAATAAAAAAATTTTGTTGCCTATTTTGGTCATGTATATTAGTGACAGTTTGCTATGCTACATGGTGTTCTGTTCAGTACATGACTAGGGGCAACCCAAGCTACTTGCATCCATATAACCCTGAAATTGATAGAACTTATCACAGACTAGTTAGACAAAATAGGAACCAGTCCATAGGTAGTGAGTCTATTGAGTCTTTACATAGTGAGTCTGCTTCTTTTTCTTCTATTCCTATAAATTCTGATTCTTATTCTGATTATTCTGAAAATATGGCTCAACCTCCACCACGTGAGAGGACATTGAGGGAGCTGGCTGCACCTGATTTCACTATTGAAGATTTGTGCATCCAGTATCCCGATGACCCGTATGAGCTAAGGTCTGGACTAATTCATTTGTTGCCCAAGTTTAATGGTCTTGCAGATGAGGATCCTCATAAACATCTCAAGCAGTTCCATATTGTCTGTGCTACTATGAAACCACATGATGTGCAAGAGGATCATGTTTGTCTTAAGGCATTCCCACACTCCCTAGAGGGGCTAGCCAAGGATTGGTTGTACGATCTGGCCCCTGGTTCTATCACAGTCTGGGATGACCTGAAGAGGGCATTTTTGGAGAAATTCTTCCCTGCATGCAGAACAACAGCAATCCGAAAGGATATATCAGGCATCAGGCAACAAAGTGGAGAAAGTCTCTATGAGTATTGGGAGAGATTCAAGAGACTGTGTGCGAGCTGCCCCCACCATCAGATCTCAGAGCAGCTGCTTATTCAATATTTCTATGAAGGTCTCAACCTCATGGAGAGAAACATGCTTGATGCTGCAAGTGGTGGTGCCCTAGGAGACATGACACCTTTAGAAGCCAGAGTCAAGATTGAGAAGATGGCTTCCAATTGTCAACAATTCCATGCAAGGGGCAACAACGATGCAATCATAGTGAGAGGAGTGAATGATGTTGGCACAAGTTCTGGTAAGGTTGAGAAGCTTGAACAGAAGATAGATTCACTTACAACTTTGGTCACTCAATTGGCCATCAACCAGAAGAAGTTGTCTCTGCCTGCTAGATTATGTGGCATATGCACATCCGCTGAGCACCCCACAGATGCATGTCCTTCTGTGTAGCAGCAACCAACGACTGGTGCTGACCAACCTGAGGCATATGCCGCCAACATATTCAACAATAGAAATCAGCAGCCACAGAACTTTGATCTCTCTACCAACAGATACAACCCTGGTTGGAGGAACCATCCCAACCTGAGATGGTCTGATCAGCAGCAACCTTCACAGGTTCAATTTCAGAACAATTCTAGACCACTTGAGCAGAATAGAGAGAGAGGAGGATGCATTTCCTATCCGGGATGACTTCCCGGATGAGCAGCTTTTAGTTTTGCATGTTTCACATCCCCCTCCCCTTACTCCTTGGTTTGCTGATATTGTAAATTATATAGTTGCTTCTGTTTTTCCACCCTTGGCATCCAAAGCTCAAAGAGACAAATTGAAGAGCGATGCCAAGTATTATGTATGGGATGACCCCTATTTGTGGCGTTTTTGCAGCGATCAGGTCATTCGCAGGTGCATTCCAGACCAGGAGATCCAATCGGTTCTCCAATTTTGCCATGCTTCACCAGTTGGAGGCCACCTTGGCACTCAAAGGACAGCACGAAAGGTGCTGGATTCTGGATTTTATTGGCCTACCATCTTCAAGGATGCAAGCAAAATCTGCAGCTCATGTGAGCAATGTCAAAGGGCAGGAGGCACCCTATCTTGGAGGCAACAGATGCCGCAACAACCTATGTTGTTCTGTGAGGTGTTTGATGTATGGGGTATAGATTTCATGGGCCCCTTTCCTATTTCTTTTGGTTTTTATTATATCTTACTTGCTGTGGATTATGTATCCAAATGGGTGGAAGCTAAGGCCACCAGGACTAATGATGCTCAGGTTGTTGTAGATTTTGTCAGGACTAATATCCTTTGCAGGTTTGGCATACCTAGAGCCATAGTCAGTGATCAAGGCACACACTTCTGCAATAGATCCATGCAAGCTTTGCTCAAGAAGTATGGGGTTGTGCACAAAGTTTCTACACCATATCACCCCCAAACCAATGGGCAAGCTGAGATTTCAAACAGAGAGATCAAGCGGATTTTAGAGAAGATGGTGAAGCCTAATAGAAAGGATTGGAGCACACGATTGGAGGATGCTCTATGGGCCCATCGGACTGCTTACAAGGCACCCATAGGGATGTCACCTTATCGGGTTGTTTTTGGTAAGGCATGCCACCTGCCTGTGGAGATAGAGCACCGTGCATATTGGGCTGTGAAGTAATGTAACTTAGCTCTTGATCAAGCGGGTGAGGAGAGGAAGCTGCAGTTGAGTGAGCTAGATGAGATCCGTTTGGAGGCCTATGAGAATTCCAAGTTCTACAAAGAGAAGACCAAGAAGCTCCATGATAGCTCAATTTGCAGAAAGGAGTTCTTGGTTGGTCAAAAAGTGTTGCTCTACAACTCTAGGCTTGGACTCATGAGTGGAAAGCTCCGCTCTAAATGGATTGGACCGTTTGTAGTCACCCAGGTGTTTCCTTATGGAACTGTGGAGATCAAGAGTGAGTCCACAGACAAGAGCTTCAAAGTCAATGGCCACCGACTCAAGCCTTTCCTCACTACCCCTTCTTTGGATGATGCACCTGTGGAGGAAGCCTCATTGGTCGACCCCATTTTTGACCCACCATGATTTAGGGAGTCTTCTTTTCTCCTTCTTTACTACTTTTATTCCACTTGTCTATATCTGTCTGATTCTGCTATTTGTTTTACATTGAGGACAATGTGTGATTTAAGTGTGGGGGGGGAGAGTAGTTTAGGTTGCATATTTTTGCTTTGATTTTTTAGGTTTTGCTAAGTTTTGGGCATTTTCTTGCATGTTTTTGCTTCATTTTAGTAGAGTCTTGGTATCTTGTGTCTGAATTCATGCATTTCTGTGTGTAAAGTTGCTTTTGATAATTAAGAGGTGGTAACACTGTGATAGAATTGTCCCTTTTGTGAGGATTTGAGCCTTAATTGTGGGTGGATTGCTATATATGCCACCTAATTTTTCTTTCATGTGTGATTGCACTCTGGATTACTTGCACTCTAGAACTTGACTTGACTCTTGTTGATACTTGATATTCCCATGCACATTTTGAAATGATTTAGGCATTGTTTTTTCTTGAATAAGCCACTAGCCATATGAGCCTACCTTGAATGAATTTATCCTTTGATAGCCCCTTTGAGCCTTTATATCCCTTTTCTTTGTTCTTTAGCTCATTACAAGCCTATGACTGAAAAACCATGATTGTCCTAACCTTAGGGAATGTTGGAGCTTTGGAATTGTTTTGGGAATGGGTATTAAGTAAGCGAGGGTGCTTTGTTCTTCATCTCTTGTGAGTTCTGGGTTTTGCCTCTATGGTTGGTGATGTAATTATGGCTTTATCTCATTATGCCATTTTTGTTGTTTCTTCTTTCCTTTCGTTCATGAAGTTCTGCAATGAAAAAAAAATTGAAAAAAATGAATGATGAAAAAAAAAGAAAGAAAGAAGAAGAAAAAAAAAGAATAAAAGGTTGATTGAGGCATGGAGGTTTGGAATTAGAGGTTGTTGTTATGTTTACCATTTCATTCTGGGGTGGATTGTGCTTATTTTTTTACTTGTTCCCCATTGCTCCTCTATTCCCTGGGTTTTAGCTACATTTCCCATATTTTTATCCTACCTTGTCCTTGGCCCCATTACAACCCTGAAAAGACCTTTTGATCTTAATGTGCATGTGTGTTGATTGTTGATGTTAGAGGCTTGTCAAGCCTATGGTTGTGTTTGTTTTTCATGATGTGCCTTGAGTGTAAACACTGATTAACCTTAAACACTTGAGTGTAAACACTATTGAGTGATCCTTGTGAGTTTCTACCATCTTTGTGACTACCCTCTTGATGTCATTGGTTTTCTTTGCATATTTGAAATAATTGGATGATGTTCATGGATGCCTTGATTCTTTGGTCCTTATTTTCTTCATGTGCTCGATTTTGCCCATTTCTTTGCATTGCCTAGAATTCATTGTGAAGTATGTAATCTCTTAGGTTTGCATTCATTAGTTTTAGTAATCTTGTTACATGATTCACTTTGGTGCATATTGATTTTCTCAGTCCTAATTCTTAGTTTTGCCCAGGAGTGCAAAAGGATAAGTGTGGGGGTATTTGATGAGCATTTTATTTCCCATTATTCCTTGCATTATTTTACTCCTATTATTGATACTTGTTGCCTATTTGACATTGTTTAGCTTGATTTAGTGATTTAGAGTTTATTGGACTAATATTCTGAATATTGTTTAATTTGGGATTATTTAGCCTAATTAATTCTATTTCTATTTTCAGGTCATATTTGGCACAAGGGCTTTTTGGACATTTTGGGAATGAAGATTTAATTTTGGAAGAGAAGATATATGATGAAGTGAAGATTGTAATCTATCTTTAGGATTAGTTGAGGTTTAGTTATATCTTTTAAGATTTAGATTTTATCTATAAGATATTTTTAGATTTAATTTAGAGATTAAGCTTTCCTTAGGATTTGGGCCCATGATTTAGGCCCGTTTTGTGATTTAAAAAGCCAAATTCGTGTAAACCCTCAGGAGAGACCTTCCATTCACGTTTTTTACATTCTCTCTCATAGAGAAGGCTTAGTTTTGCTCTCCAAGCTTGTGGAGGCTGCTAGGGTTTCTCTCTCTTCCCTTTCTACACGTTTTTTGGTATTTTTCTTCATGGAAGGCTAAACTCTTAGGTTAAATCCCTTTGGTAATGTATCACATACTCTTGAGGTTCTGTTCTTAATGCTATTTCGTTTTTATTCACTGTTTTCATGCTTATTGATATGTTATGGTTCGCTTAGTTCCATTCTATAGAGATAATCCATGTGTATGAATGCTTAATTTATGCAAACTCGTAAAAACTCCATGCTTTGGCTTTTAATGCTTAATTAGAGGTTTGGGTTTTGGGGTGAGAATTGAATTTTCGCTTAGTATTTAATTCTCACGAGTTGGACAGTGAAGAGGAAAGAAATTGATCTTTTGTGACCGATGATAGAGTTGTGAACGCGAGCCAAAGGGGTTTATCCGCTTTTCCTTATCTGTTTCTTCGTTTTGATTTAATTCTGTTTTGATTTCAATTATTCAATATTCAATACAAAAAAAAAACCCCCCTGTTTTCTATGCATACTATGTGTTCGACCTTTTGCTTGATAAGATATTCCTTGGGAGACGACCTAGGAGTCACTTCCTAGTACTATACTTAAACTATTTTTTATTTGTATCGGGTACGGCCTCGATCAGTGGCGTTCACGCTGTACACCCCCAAACGCCACAATCTTCCCATCCAAGGGCTGGGAGCAATCCCCAACCCCTTCAGGTCTTACGTACCATGCAGCCTCCACCACCACCACCACCTACACCACCACCCTCTACCCATGGTGATTCAAGTAGCACAGCCCCTACCACACGAAATACTTCTAGAACCACTAGAACTCGAGCACACCATGGGCGAAACACCCAACGCACCCATCCTAGAACCAGACTGAATAGATCTGCCCCAGGAAACTCTCGTCATAGCCATTCCATTAGCAGATCCTATGCGACTACAGCTTCCGCTCGAGCTCGAGAACTAGAGATGATTAATATTCTTAATAGGCAAACCACGTTAATTGAACAGCAGGGACATGCTATTGCCGACCTTCAACAGCAGGCTATGGCAAGGATTGCTCAAAATAAATCAACCTCTATTCCACCACAAAACCAACCAACTATGGACCCCCAACCAACACCAATAATGCAGCTTCCACCACCAAATTTCCATGTTAACCCCTCCATTAACCAGGATCAGGGTGATTTTCATCCTGGTCATCCTTTCACCCCACTTATCATGGCATTTCAAACCCCTCAAGGCTACTTGGGCCCTTCTAATGTCCCACATTATAACGGTCTAACCGACCCAGTGGACCATATTGTCTCTTTCGAGGGGGCAATGAACTATTACGGAAGAGGAGAAGAAATGAAATGCCGAGCCTCTTCCATGACCCTCGAACCTTCAGTATTGCGTTGGTACTCATCTCTCCCTCGGAATTCTGTTAATTCTTGGGAAGAGATGAAAAGAGTATTTTTAAAATAGATACACGGCTAGTTGTATCCAGCCCAGGTCCGACCACACCTTAGCAGCTGTAACCCAAAAGCAAGATGAGTCCTTGAAAGATTACCTTTCGCGTTTCCACGCAGAAGCAAGCTCGGTCCCTGAACTAGCACTGGGGGTAGCAGTATTATTGTTCACCCAAGGTTTACAATCTGGAGATTTTAGAAAATCCTTGATTGACAAACCTCCAAAAGATATGGCAGAGCTAAGGCAAAGATCAAACAAATTTATCAATCTGGAGGAATTCCACAAAGGGCATAAAGTAAGAGAGGAAAGACAGCGTGCCGACCCACCAAGTCAAAACAAACAAAAACATGACGAACGTTTTGGTGGCAGACAGGAAAGGAACGATCGAGATCGACGAATTCCTCCCCGGAATAAGTTTCAGGATTACACCCCTCTAACTGTTCCGAGGAGTCAGATTTTAAGAGAAACTATGCAGACTGACTTACGCTAGGCCCAAAGACCCCCGTCTTTAAGAAAGGGCGCACAGCGTGATAGGTCGAAGTATTGTGACTTCCACAGAGGTTATGGCCACACTACCGACGAGTGCATATGGCTACGTGATTTGATTGAAGAGATGATCAGAGATGGCAAGCTACAGCAGTATATCAGGGACGCAGCCGGCCGAAGGAGCAGAAATAGATCTCCGTCTCCAGCAAAATCCAAGCGACAAAGAAGCAAATCACCGGACGATCGGAACACGGGGAAGCAGAGAACCGACCCTACTCCGGTTCCCGAGTCAAACACCAATAAAAATGATTTTCTAGTAAACACTATTGCGGGAGGTTTTGCTAGAGGGGGGGAGAAGAGAGCCGACAGAAAAAAGTACATCAACCAAATTTTGGCTGTTAGCCATAAACCAATTGCCAAGAGATCAACAAAAAACATTCCCATCGTTTTTGATGATGAAGATTTAGATGGAATCCTTCCGGGCCACAATGACCCCATGGTAATAACTGCTTTGATCGGCAACTATGAGGTAAAACGAGTTTTTATTGATCAAGGTAGTTCGGCAGATATAATGTTCTTCCCACTATTCAAAGCTTTAAAACTCAGGGAGTGTAATCTCACTCCCTTCGAGGGGGAACTGATTGGTTTTACTGGAGACACCGTTGAGCCAAAGGGTTACATTCAACTCCCTGTGACCCTTGGACAACAGCCTTCGGCTAGAACTGAGATTGTGAAATTTTTGGTTGTTGATTGCCCGGCGGCCTACAATGCAATTCTGGGAAGAACTTCTCTGCAGGCTTTTGGAGCAGTTGTATCAACAGTTCATTTGGCTATGAAGTTTGTTGGAACTGACGACAGAGTGGTAACGGTCAAAGCCGAACAGGATGCAGCAAGAAAATGTTACAATGCTAGCTTGGGGAAGGTGAAAAGTAAAGATCCGAGCAATCTGGAAAGAGTTCCTTTGGGTAAGGGAAATGTCAATCTGGCGGACCTGGATATGCGAGACCAGTCCGACAGAAATAGACCGACCCCAAAGGGACAGTGGGAGTTCTTGACACTATCTGATGACCCCCTCAAGCAAGTGAAAATTGGTTCAGATTTACCCGTATGTATTAAAGAAGAATTGGCTGCACTATTAATCGCGAATAAAGATTTGTTCGCTTGGACATCAGCCGACATGCCTGGAATCGACCCCAATTTTATTTGTCACAAGTTGAGCATCATTCCGGGGTCGAAGCCAGTGGCACAGCGTAAAAGAAAAGTTAGTACGGAAAAGGCGATTGCAATTGAGGAAAAGGTTGCTGAACTACTCCGAGCTGGTTTCATTAGGGAAATTGACTACACGGACTGGTTAGCTAACACCGTCTTGGTCAAAAAGCCCAATGTAAAATGGAGAATGTGTGTTGATTACACAGACTTGAACAAAGTCTGTCCTAAAGATCAATACCCACTCCCTGTTATTGATATACTCGTCGACAGTTCAGCAGGATACAAACTCTTATCATTTATGGACGCTTACTCTGGTTACAACCAGATTCCAATGTTTCCTGCCGACCAAGACAAAACTGCATTTATCACCGATAGGGCGACTTACTGTTACAACGTTATGCCCTTTGGGTTGAAAAATGCGGGAGCTACTTATCAGAGGATGATGAACAAAATTTTTCAAGGTATGATTGGCTCGAACATGGAGGTGTACATAGACGACATCATTTCAAAAAGTATACAACAAGAAAGTCATGCCAAGGATCTCACCACAATACTCGAGCGAGTAAGAAAATACTCCATGAGGTTGAATCCGGAGAAGTGTGTATTTGGAGTCCCAGCAGGTTCTTTCCTCGGTTTTATGTTAACCGAGAGAGGAATTGAGGCCAATCCTGATAAATGCGAGGCAATCCTTGGTATGAGGAGACCAGCTAATCTCAAAGAAGTTCAACAACTTACGGGTCGAGTGGCGGCACTGTCCAGATTTTTGTCCCAAGCCGCTCGGAAAGCCTTGCCGTGGTACCAGCTTCTCAAAAAAAACAAGGATTTCATTTGGGATGAGCAATGTGAGCAAGCCTTTATTCAGTTAAAAGAGTATCTCTCTAGCCCGCCTGTCCTCCACAGCCCTTTTCCTGGTGAGAGCCTTATTCTGTACATGTCAGTGGCCGAAGCAGCGGTCAGTTCGGTTTTGGTAAGAGATGATTCAGGTATTGAAGCTCCAGTATATTTTGTTAGCCGAGCACTTCAAGGATCGGAGTTGAGATATCAGAAGCTGGAGAAACTTGCGTATTGTTTGGTCACATCGGCACGGAGATTGAGACAGTATTTTCAGGCACATAGAATATTGGTAAGAACAGTTCAACCCCTCAGACAAGTTCTCCACAAACCCGACCTAGCTGGCAGAATGGTTTCATGGTCTGTCGAACTTTCTGAGTTCGACATCGCCTACGAACCAAGGAAAGCAATGAAATCTCTGGCGCTTGCTGATTTTGTTACAGAGTTCACAGACATCCCTTCTGACATCGCCCAAAGTCTTTGGTCAGTTTATGTGGATGGGTCAAGTAATAGAAAAGGAGCTGGGGCTGGAGTGATCATTGAAAACCCCGAGGGTTTGTGTATGGAATACTCATTGAAATTTGAGTTTCAAACATCAAACAATCAAGCAGAGTACGAGGCAGTTCTCGCAGGCCTCAAGATGGTTCAGGAGTTCGGAGCCGAGCAAGTGTCAGTGTTCAGCAATTCACAACTGGTAGTTTCTCAAATCAAGGGTCAGTATTCGGCAAAGGAACCCATTTTACAGAAATATCTTGAAGAGGTAAAGCGAATCATCTCAAACTTCTCTGAATTTAAAATCTCTCATGTGCCGAGAGATTCGAATTCTAGAGCTGACATTCTATCCAAACTGGCAAGTACAAAAGGCTCGGAAAATAATAAAACTTTGATACAAGAAACCATTCCCCGGCCTAGTGTTATTCTGACGGTCTCATTATCTCAGTCATGGATGGACCCAATTCTTACTTACTTGCAACATGGGTTTGTCCCTCAAGATCAATCTGAGGCTCGGAAATTAGTCAAAAAGGCCGCTCAATACACAATTCTAAATGGAGTCCTATACAAGAGAGGCTTTGGCTCCCCCATGCTCAGATGTGTCAACTCGTCCCAAGCTGAGGAAATATTGGAGGAAATTCACGGTGGAATTTGCAGTCACCATATGGGAGGAAAGTCCTTGGCAAGAAAAGTAATCCGAGCAGGCTATTTTTGGCCTACACTGCAGAAAGACGCTATGGAACATGTCAAAAAATGTACCCAGTGCCAATTTCATAGTGATGTCTATCAAAAGCCCGCTGAGGAGTTAAACTCTCTAGGTTCTCCTTGGCCCTTTTACCAATGGGGCATGGATATCATCGGAAAGTTTCCCTCCGCACCTGGCCAACTCAAATTTGCAGTAGTCGCCATCGATTACTTCACTAAGTGGATCGAAGCAATGCCGTTAGCAACAATCTCAACAGCTCGGATTCAATCTTTCTTTGTCAAGGAGGTAATTTCTCGATTCGGAGTTCCACATTCCATAGTCACTGACAATGGGTCACAGTTCGCAGCATCACACTTCCAACAATTAGCAGCCGACCTAAACATCACCCACTATTTTAGCTCTATTGAACACCCACAAACTAATGGGTTAGCTGAGGCAGCCAACAGAACCATTTTAGATGGGATTAAAAAGAAGCTCGGAAATGCTGCTGGCACTTGGACAGATAAACTTCCGAGCGTTTTATGGTCACACAGAACAACAGTACACTTGTCCACAGGAGAAACTCCTTTTCGTTTGACATACGGCTGTGACGCAGTCATTCCAATCGAAAAGCAAATTCCCACCTTCAGGACACTTGAACGTCCTTTAGAGGCAAATGACCATTTGATTATTGAGGAGCTAGTCTTGTTGGAAGAAATTCGAAAAAATGCGGCAGTTCATGAAAGCAAAATGAAGGAGCGACAGGCTCGGGAATACAACAAGAGGGTTCGTCCAAGAAGCTTTGAGATTGGCGACTTAGTCGTTCGTCGAGCTGATATTGGCAAAGGAAATGCTGGAGTTGGAAAACTCCAGCCAAACTGGGAAGGACCATATCGAGTAAAGGCCAAATCCGGATCTGGAGCATACAAGTTAGAGTCTCTCTCGGGCACGGAAATTGGCAACACATGGAACGTCGCCAAACTCATAACTTATTACAGTTAAGCTCGTATTTTGCTTTTTACTCTTTATAGGGTAGCTTTTCATCACTCAGAAATTTTTAGCAACATTTGTTAGGAATTTGTTAGGAATTGAGATGTTAGGAATTTGTTAGCAAATGAACAACTTCATTTTTTGTATTCGTTTATCAATAAAAGCATCGGTTTATTTGAAATCATCGTATGAACATTGTGAAGCAACACGCGACTCATTTGGTTCGGCTAGCCACCGAGCTAAATCGAGGCCCAACTCTTTACGAGAGTTCAACAACGTACTTATAGAACACCCGAACCCAGGAAACTACTTTCCTTACTTCGCGGTCCGAGGATCCCACTTTGGCTAAGGTCGGCGATCTGAGTTCTACCCACAATGAATTATACAGTATAAATTCACATCAGTAACTATGAAAGCGTGACGAACGAAGTGAAAAATAACCATACGTCATATCATGATGTCATTTCTTAAAGGTGCAAAGTAATATAAAATTGTCCAAAATATGCTCAACACGAGCAAAAGCAGGATAAAGTAAATTCTTCAGCAAAAGCGAAAGCAAGATAAAGTAAGTTGTTCAACAAGGCAGAATACAAAAGCATCAAGTTAAAACGCTCAGAATACATTGAGCAAACGACAAAACGACAAAACAGCAAAGGGTGAAATATCATTCTTCAATATCAGATAAAACAACTTGAGAGTCATCAAAGTCTGGTGCCTCGGTCAGCTCCTCAAGGGGATTAGAAAGATCCTCGGCCTGCAAATCTACCTCAGCCTTAGATGAAAGATCAATCAACTTCCCATCTTGAACAGCATGAAATGGGTGAGCCCCAACCACCCTGAATTCCAACTCAGGGTTCAAAAATTGAACTTGCTTAATGGTAGAGACAAAGGTATCATCAACCGCCTTCCCCCAGTTATAGAAGTTGGTCTCCGCCCTCTTCTTGTGAAACAGTGCTTTCTCTCTCAGCTTCCGAGCAACCACCGCCGACTTATCAACCTCAGCTTTTAATTCATCCACCCTCTACTGATGTACTTGAAGTTCCTTTTTCAGAGTCTCTTCCGCCTCTTGCCTCTTGATTTCAGCTGCTTTTTGGGAAGCTTTTAAGGAATCTCTCTCCTTAACCAATTCCCCCTTATCAGCCCTCAGGTTCTCCAATTCATTTTTCGCTCGGAACAACTCATCCGAGAGACTGGCTCCTTGAGCAGCAGAAAGATCTCGAGCTTCCCTTTGTTCGGCGTTATAGCCAGTGAAAAGACCATCAGGATGTTTGGCTAAGAAATAGGCAAGGTTGGCTCCCCTGAGGAGATACTTAGCAAGTGTCATGTTGCAGCGTGACCACTCGTCGGTATTCAGCGTCCCGAAACGAGTGCAATCCGATTCGGGGCAGATGTACTTCCCAAATCTTTCATCAAATTGCACATCCCATATGGATGTGTCAGGAGGATTCTCAGTAGAAGTTGGAGCAGCAGTAGGTCGGGCACTTGGTTCCTCAGTCCTTGGGTTTACACCCTCGGTTACTTTTTCCTTTCCTTTGTCCACTCGTCGGCGTTGGCGAAGAGGTTGAAGAGGAGAAGTTGATTGAACTTGACCACCAGGGGCCACTGAAACAGTTGAAGCAACAACAACCATATTGGCAGCTGGCCGAGGAGAAGCCTCGGCAGCCGAGGCAGAGGGAGTTGGGCTAGAAGTACTCAAGCTTGGAGTACTCAGATTTGAGGATCCAGAAGTGGCAGGAGTTTTTCTCTTCTTACCACCTTGACCTTGAACCAGAGCTGCCAAGCGAGCGGCCATGTTTTCTGCAAACAAAACTTAGTCGTTAGAGCCGATCAAACCACAAACTCAAAGAAAAACAAAACCAATAGTCGTCAGAGCTGATCAAACCACAAAAATTGAAAAGCGAAATAAATACACTATACCAAGCTCCGTTCTAACTTCCGAAGAAGGGATATTCACAATATCCCTCGTCTCTATCATCCCATTTTTCTGCAAGTAACTTTCAATCGACCGGCAAACCTCCTTCTCAAATTCAGCAAGCTCTTTTCAGTCGGAAGAGTATGAAGCGATTGGTCGATTGAAGAAACTGGCACTCCATTGAAGAGGAAACCGCGGAAGAGCCCGTCTTTCCCCAGGTTGGGTAAACCAGCAGACCCCCGTACCATTAAAGTTGTACTTAAAGAAAAAAGGTTTGAATCCCTTCCAGGACTCAGAATATTTGGTAAATAAAGCATATCCTCGGCAAGATTTCAATGAAACCCAGGGTTTCTTAGCCGAACCTTTCTCAAATGAATTACACTGTGGAGCAAAAAGATAAAAAAAGATACGAAGATTACAAGCCCAATTCATGGCTGAGCAAACCTGTTCAAAAACCTTCACAAACGCCCATGCGTTCGGATGCAGCTGAGTAGGGGCCACTCTTAGGAAGTTCAGAACCCCCATCTCAAAATCAGTAAAAGGCAGCCTTATCCCAAGCCGAGTGATTACCTCTTCGTAAAAATAGAAGCCTGTACTACCCTCAGGAATCTTGGTGCAGACTCTCTCATTCTCACCCACTGGAGTAATGGAGTACAAATTCCCTGTGTTGTCTCCTGGACATGGCAAAATTATGGCTCGTGTTTGGTCTAATGATCGATGTGTTGTAAGCTCGGATTGAGTGCCAAGAACCTCTCGGTCCACCCAGTCATATTCATCTGAATCTGGTGGAAGAGGGTACAACTCGGGATTAGTAACACACTTTCTCTTCATACCTGAGGAAAAGGGGGCACACTTGGAGTCAGAACCACAAAAACTTGATCAAATACTTACGGTCGGTTTGGGAACACCTCCCTTTCTGGGTAGAGTTTTCCAAAACCGATTGAAACGTCTAATACCTCTATGAAGCCTCCTTAACCTCCTTTGTTCTACCCTTTCGGCGATCCTATATTGAATCACACCCTGCCTGAACTCTCTTAAAGTCCGAGGGAAATGCATGGCAATCAGTTTAACATAAACCTCTGGGTTTCCTCCTTTATGTGTTCTTGGCACATCAGAGTTTACAGATTCCTCACTCATGATAAACGACGCTCCAGTACCAACCCTAAGAATTTAAGTGCAGAAAAACGTAAAGCAAACCTAAGGAATTCTACAGCGATCGCTCAATAGGCGATAAAGCGGATAAAGAAGTTTGAGGGGCAAGTGAGGTATCACAGCAACAACAACAAAACGATTTGGGGTTTTCACTGAACCCAGAAAGTAAACCCCACAATCCAGAAAAGCCAAAAATAACACCTTCAAGACCCAGAAAAAACAACACTCGCAAAAACCCAGAAAATCCAAAAACCCATAAATGTGTAAAGTTTTTCAAAACCAGGAAAGTGAGTAAACCTAGAAATGTACAAATAAAGCGATTTATTCAAAAATCGGGGACAAAGAAACAGTAGTGGAGCATGAACAGCAATGAAGCATTAGAAGCAAAATACAACACTTGGAAATGCATTAAACAAATAGCAACAACCACATGCAAGAACGAAGAGGACATCAAAATAGCAAAAATAGAAATGCTCCGAAGAAGAAAGTTCAGTTACCTGCTAGTAGTGAATGATCAAGAAAAGCATAAAAGACTGAGGAACGCAAGGCAAAAAGAAATGCAGAGGAAGCGTCAATCAAGACTCTGGCAAGAAGCTGTTGCAAGGAGGTCTTTGTACAGTTTCGTTTCTGGTTTCCAATTTCTCAGGAGAGCGTACAAAGAAGAAAGAGAATCGGTGGAAATGAGAAACCGCCTTTTGGTTTTCTTTTAACTTCCCTCCACTATCTCAAAAAGTTTGGGCCTTAGGTGCAAAAAGCCCATTCCGCGTGGAAAAAGACTACGTGGTACCTCTGGTAGGTTTGAAATCATAACGGTACGCTTCCCGATAAGGTTAAAGACACGTGTAGATTCAGGGAGTAACGGGAGGTCATTCCGGGGTCAATCAAACGACAACAAAGAGACTTGGATTTCTACTTTGGTCATTGAAAATACGGTCGAAATATGGTTCGTTCGTCTCATAAGCTCGGCAGGGCTTAAATCACCCAACCGAGCTTGGGGGGCTTATGTAGTGGACCTATAGTAGACCGAGCTACGACCGACCAAAGGGCTCATCACTCCCATTACTTTGATACTGATACAGGGGGGTCGATCGGATATTTATACCGAGCGAACTAGGTTTCCACCGGTTGCGTACTGATAAGGTTTTCAGCTAGCACAGGACTTCTAATCTAATCCTTATCGTTTACAGCCTTATCAAAACCGTAACTATCACTGGATTCCCCACGACTCTTGGTTAAATATAACAGTATTGGATAAAGTTTATCACTTACAGGGTTTAAGGATATGATCTTATCATATCCTATACAAATCCTACTTGAGTTCCACCTCTTAAGAAGCCTTATCAGAACGGCCCATGATACATAGGTAATCCCCTATAAGAACCACCATGCTATAGGGGCTAAGGTACGTCTTCTCATCCCTAAGTTGACACAAGCACACACATTGTTGACTGGGGAGAACCTGATTATCCCAACTGGATCTTCAGAAATCCTAAAGAGTCCTACATTAATATCTTGACTGTGATCATTCTTCAAGGCTTTTCCATAGCTTTAAGGTTGATCTCGGTTAAGGACAAGACAATAACTATATATATATACACACTTAGAAAATAGTTATAAACCATTATTCATACTCGCTTTCGCTTACATAAATACATTCATAAATATACTTATTAGGTTAAGAAATTCATATCGTTACACATAACACGTCACTCGTCGATTTGTGAAAGTGACGTGACATGTCGTCTGCTATATCATCACTTAAATGAAGAAAGAACCATTTCCAAAAATTAAACAAAGTTCAGGGATCCAAAGCATCGAAAAAAAGTTTAAGGACCAATTCCAAAAGAGCACCTAAGTTCAGGGACTAAAATGTTAAATAAACCTAATAATTATATGGGTAGTTTTGAAAAAGTATATCAAATTTTCACATTTTCAATGCCGCTAACAAATTTAATTACTTTCCTTGATGAAAAAGAAAAATTTCATAATGATCTTACAAATAAAACCGGAGTGAGTATCTTTATTTATTTATTTATTTATTTTTAAAATGTCTAGTTTGAAATGCTTATTCTCATCTCTGATTAAAGTTACGAAAATTAAAATTTCAACCTTTGATTTTAGTATCACGTTAAAAAATATTTTTGTTTGAATATCAATAATTACGTCTTATAGTTACTAGAAAAATAACTACTGTATTAGGGTTGTGATCAGATACATTGCAAACGATATATATGGAAATGGTCTTTTCAAGTTCTCGGTCTAAAATCATGTACGTTCATTAGTTTCCATTACTCATACTAAATCTGTGCCATTGAATAAGGAGTTTGTACCTGTGCCTACTTTTGCACATACATTACGTAACTTAAAATGACCCCCTTTGCTTGCACAGTTGTTTACAAATCAACACCTTTTTTATCAATGGTTTGTGGTTATATGAAGTATGTATAAAAATGGTTCATGTGAGTAAAGAGTGATCAGCATTTTCCTTCTCCAATTATATATATTGAAAAGCTTTCATGAAACTCTTGAGTGTTGTATAGTGTAGAAATAATTTTATATATATATATATATATATATAACTCAAAAAAGTAAAGTGCCTCCTACCCTGAATTTTTTTTTACTAGATACCTACATCACACATTTACACTACTCCTATCACTGTCACTGTAGAGTTAAAAGAATGCTGCGAGCTTCTCTTTTTCTTTTTTTATAAGCTCGTAGAATCTTGCAAGTTTGCTTCCTTTGTTAATAAATTAAAGTACAATGTAGAATATGGAAATGGAATAATGCTGATTCGGTACATGACTTTAGGGGTCTGTTTGACTAACTAATGGTCATGAGTCATGATAGAATAACACCAACTAAACTGGGCTTTGTGGTACGTATGCAACCAACTAAAAAGTTCAATTCCTCTCATAAAACCTCAATCAATAATATATTTGATGCAACATAATAATATACTATATTTTAGTAGTATATGACATTTACATAATTACGTTTTGCTATATTTTATTTTTATAATTCCTATTTGTTTTATTTATAATATAATAATAATAATTATATATTATATTGCTCTCACTCCAAGCATGTGTATATATAGAGAGAGTTTGTGAAGGAATCCTCACCACCACCTTATTCATTGTGTGCATGTATGAGCATCAGGGCTTGAGTTAGGAAGAACGATATAAGGTTTCTTTCTCCATTGCCCCTAATTCTTGTGGTTAGTTCGTTGACTAAAGTCAAAGAGAGAAAGATGATGACTATCAGTCACAGTACTTTGGCTTTTGCCTTTGGCATGCTGGGTATGTAACTCAACAACACAGTAACCCCGATCACCACTCTTCTCTTTCAGTTCTTATATATATCTTTCTTTTTTGTTAGTTTAATTTAATTTGTTGTTCTTTTCGAATTCAATTCAAGTTCCGGTATCCTTTCCGGTTACATTTTTACACCATTAACATATAACTCATCATTCTTGCGTTTAAGATTATTGTCTTTTAATTAAGAGTAATAGTATACATCAATGATAAATAATGTGTCAATAATTTGTCAACTATATATGTAAAAAAATTTATTAGTATATCGATACACACCAATGAAACTCTTTAATTTCCTAATGTGTAAAATGTAATTCTAACCTCTATTATTATTATTATTATTATTATTATTATTATTATTATTATTATTATTATTATTATTATTATTATTATTATTATTATTATTATTATTAAAGTATTAATTAAGAAAAGAAGTTAATTTATTTAAGTTTGGATGTATGTACAGGTAACGTCATTTCGTTCTTGGTGTTCTTGGCTCCAATGTAAGTGTACATCAATCAAACCATTGTTACTTTCCACTCAATGAGTGGCATATGTTTTTGAAGGGAAAAAGAAGAAAAAAGAATGGATTAGATTAAAATATTATTAGAGTTAATGCTTGAATATTGGTGCAGGTTAACATTTTATCGAATATACAAGAAGAAATCTACGGAGGGTTTTCAATCACTGCCTTATTTGGTTTCATTGTTCAGTTCAATGCTTTGGCTTTATTATGCGTTACTCAAAAAAGGCGCTTTTCTCCTCATCACTATTAACTCATTTGGAGCTGTTATAGAATTAATCTACATCATCTTCTTCATCACCTATGCTGACACCAATGCTAGGGTATATATCTTCATTATATTCACTATTTATCGAGACTCACTTTATTATTATTATTTTTTTTGTGAACTATCAAGACTCACTTTAGAACTATATATTATTTTTTTTAATACCCAGGGACCAACTTTAGAACTATATATTAATTTTTTTTTATACCCAGAATCTGGACCAACTTTAGAACTATATACTCCCTCTGTCCCTAATTATAAGGCCCTCTTAGGCATTTTTACGTCCACCAATGTTGTTAAATTCTATATTAAAATTGATATCATCTTCCGAAAATACCCCTCTACCAATTATTAGAACATAATAATTTTTTTCATTTTTCAATAATTAATTTAATTCTTACATACTTCATCATCTATATTTAATGCAGTGAATCAATTTCCAAGTTATTTACAACGTTAAACAAGCTCCATTTCATATTCCAATACAATTTTATTTATTTTTTTTCACAAAAACTTAGGCCACAATGATTAGATGTAAGGGTAATTTTGAAAAAAATTACAAGAGAGTCTTATATTTAGGACCAAATTTTTTTACCACCTTATAATTAGGGACGGAAGGAGTATTAATTTTTTTTATACCTAAAATCTGGGACCCACTTTAGAACTATATATTAATCATGGGAAAACATATGTTCTCCACTTTTAAGTATCAAAAACACGTTGCTAATTTATTAATGGGTCGTTAAAGAATTAAAATTGAATATGACAAATTTTGCCTTGAAATCAAAACTTTCTTAATTTTAAAGAATCGAATAAACAAAATTTTCATACTAATTTTTTATAAAGCAAATATTAAAAAAGTGTTGAAAAAATCAAATGTGATGTTAGAGAAAATGCACTTTTTCGAGTTCTAAGAAAAAAGTAACTTAAATTTATAAAAAACAATATATTTTTAATAATCTTAACAAATACTCTGTTCGTTTTTATATATAAGTCACAGGATGAGTCGATCTATGCATAGATTAATGAAGTTATTTGACATTATTAATAATATTAAAATTAATAATATTTAGTATATTTTTTCAAAATTACTCGTATAATGCTATAAGAAAATTAAACCAATTACTGATAGAAAAATCGATATACTCACAGTTACTCACAGAGTCACAGTATCTAATTCTTATATAAACGGAGGGAGTAACACTTGTTAACAAGACAAAGAGATGCATTTTATTGACTATATTTTCTCTATTCTATTTCAAACAAAATACATCTTATACAAAATCTAATTATTAGTTAGATTTTCAATATATTAATTATGTTTTTTTCCACTATACCCTTTATCTTTTTTTAGTCACTAATTTTTCTTTACTACTTGCGTAAATCAAAACTTATTAAATATGGGAAAAATGAAAAATAACATTTATTGCACTCTTCAAAAAATTCTTAAAAAGACAAATAAAAAAACAAACATTTTATTTATTTTTTAAAAAAGGACAGTTAAATTAACGGATGAAGAACTATTCTATGGTAATTGAGTAGTATATCTATCTGAGTTCCGTTCCAATTTGATACTAAAATTTTGTGCAAAAATTAACTACTGCAGAAGTTAACAATTAAGCTATTTTCGGCAATGAACGTGGTGTCATTTGCTTTGATCCTCTTAGTGACACGCTTCGCGGTGCATGATGGGCCCTTACGTGTCAAAGTTGTTGGATGGGTTTGTGTTTCCATTTCAGTCAGTGTCTTTGCAGCACCGCTAAGCATTGTGGTATGTCTAATTAATATCCATATTTAGTTCTTACAATAAAACTCTATTTATTATGTACTACTACCATTGTAATATGTATAGGTATTAATTTCTCTCTAATGCATGCATGCAGGCACAAGTTGTTAGGACAAAGAGTGTTGAGTTTATGCCATTCAATTTGTCATTTACTCTCACATTGAGTGCCGTCATGTGGTTTGGTTATGGTCTCTTCCTCAAGGATATATGTATTGCCGTAAGAACATACTATATATTATTCACATCATGATAATTTTAGTTTAGGATATTATTGCTAATAAGTCTTTTAAAAATACATTTTAATGAATATGTTAAAATTAAATTTTTATTAAGCATCAATATATAACACGTCTTAATTTATTGATTACACAATACTTTTCAATAACAACTTATTTATTTTAATTTCTTAAAAAAAATATTCTTAGAGGATTCGTTATAATATTGAAGCAACTTTTTCAAATGACTTTGACATTGAACATATCTTAATTTTTATTTTCTTGTGTGCGTAGCTCCCAAATGTGCTGGGTTTTGCACTGGGATTAGTTCAGATGGTACTCTACGCCATTTACAGGAAGGGCAACAAAAAGATCATTGCAAAGGAAAATAAGTTACCACTAGAGGCACTTAAAAATGTTGTTGTAGCTAGCCAGATGGAAAGTGGTGACGTGTTCCCAGTGGAGGAAGATATTGAACAAGGAAAGAAGAATGAATTAGAAGATGGAAAGGAGAAGAGGAAAAGTAGTGTTGAACCTAATGACAACTTTGAAGTCTAAATGTTTCGTCAACGCTGGGATGGCCAAGACTATCTACTTTAATTTCTTTCATTAATTAAGTTGTAGTTGCCTACATGTATGTGCTAGCTAGTGATTAATTCTATCGTTAGTATTATGTTAGACTTCACTGATAGGCTTTAATATTTGATGTTCCTCGTTTCTTTTAATCGGATCTGAAATAATAATAAAAGGGTAAAATTAGTGTTTCCATCATTTCAGTTTGACAAAATTTAGTTGTAGTTGTGAGATTATAATTTATAATTATGAGCTTTTAGTTTAGAAATGTGAGCATAACTACGAGCTTTTAGTTGTTTAGCTAACAATTTGAAATAATGTTGTTTGGTAAAATTAGTTTTTGAAATAGTTAAAAGTTATTAAAATAAATAAAAAGAACATATAACATTATATTATTTATATTTTATTATTTTAATTTATTCATTTTGTTCTTTATTTATTAAATAAATATTTAATTAATAACTTAATAAAGTACAAAAATTAATAAATTATAACTAATTAAATTTTTTTATTTATTAATTATGTAGTTAATTAATTAATTAATTATAAAAAATTATTAAATTATAATTAATAATTAATTAAATACGCAATTAATTAAAAACTAAATCGTCATCAATGTATTTTAATTTTCTCACAAAATTCCAAATACTAAAAATATATTATCGAATTATTTTATCATGGTATAAGCTATACATAAAGAAATATTGTACCGTAATAATACATCATAAAACATTCAAATGCAAATATAATATATGCTTTTTTTAAAAAAAAAATAGAGAAAAAAATTCATACATCACAAAATCCCTAATATGGAAAATATTTAATGCATTGACTACTCCCACAATAAGCGAAAAATCCTGTTACGAACTTTCGTCATTTCAGAATTTGTCCGTCTTAAATATTCATCATTGATCTCAGTATCCTCAAGTTTATCTTGTGGTATATATTTTTGATGCCGCTCTAAATCAAGAAGTATTGGATCATCAACTGAATTAATGAGAATTTAATTATGCAATATAAAGCAAATGCAACCATAATAATATTGATATGTATCTTCACACTGTATTGTGGCATTTGATGAAGAATTTTTCATCTTTTCTTCAAGACTCCAAATAATCTCTCAATACAGTTATGAAGGAATGGACGGGCACGATTAAAAGTTTTTTCGGAATTATTATTACAACATTTTTGACTTTAGGCCAACACTTAAAGGTTCAACGGCTAGAAAACCGTTGCATATACAAGAAATAAGCAACGGTTTTTTGTGCATAGCCAATTAATACAAATAAGCAACGGTTTTTACTAATAACTGTTGCATATTAATTTAGGGTCTTCATAGGCAACGGTGTATTGAACACTGATAAAAAAGACAACATTTTTATATGTGTTGCCTAAAATTTAGTTAAAAAACCGTTCTTGAAAATGCTAAAATATAATAAAATCCAAATTAAAACCCCTTCTTCTTCCTCTATTCTATTCGTGACCCCTATCCTCTTCAACCTTGTGACACCCATCCTCTTCCAGCCCGCGACCTCCATTGTCTTCCGGCCACCGTCGTGTCGCTGTATCGCTGCCATCTCGCAACCATCGCGCCTACGTGAGCCCCCATCTCTCAACCACCGCTCCCCACATTCACTTCCCAATTGAAAATCCCTAAATTCCTAAATCTTTCTCAACTTTGGAGAAATCCCCAACGAACACCGTCGCGACGCCATGAGAAGCTGTCAACACCACCTTCCATCAAATTTCACTGAACAACCTCTGCAAATAAATCACCCAATCACCTCCGTACGACCTCGGCAAGACCTTTGGTGACTTCGCCCACGACCTCCGCTCCAACCTCCGCAAGACTTGGACCTCTGATCTTCGACCTCTGCTCTCTGCCTTCCCTCCAACCTCAAACTTCGACCTCCACTGACATACGACATTCAACCTCCGGTGAGTATCTTCATTTCATTTTTTTTATAATAATGGGTTAAAACCCCAACCCCCAAATCTCTCGAAACCCCATTCTCTGACTAGTTTGCTTATAGGGACAAATATGAAATGATAATTAAATATAAAATTTGAAAATAACTGTGATTTGACGTGGGGGAAGTGTTATTCGAAAAGGCATTTTCACCACCCAATTTTTATACTCTTCGATTTATTTATGCTTTTAATTTTTTGCTGTTTTTTTGGTTAACAATGAAATGGTATTAGATAAGATCTTATGTGGAACATAGTGTTTTTGCATTTCAAATTCTTAGGTTTTTGTTTTTCTTATTATTTCTTCATCATGTAGTTTTGCAGTTTTGCAGTCAAGGGTTTAGGAATAGCTTAGGTTTTGCCGTCAAGGGTTTTGATTTATAAACTTAATTTATAAAGTTGTCTTCTTTCTTTTTTCCTTATCTGTGCAGACTTGTTTTTATAATGGGGGGAAGTGTAACTATCCATGGGTAATCTTCTAACATAAAAAGTGAAGGAATTGCATAATTCTTTTAAATGCTTGAATGTTTGCTTCAGCTATATCTTTTCTGCTATTGTATATTGCTGATATTGTTGGTTTGCTACTATTTGAACTACGAAATTTCAACCTATTGAACTTTGAAGTGTCTATTTTAATTTTTTTCGCTTAATTCTTTTACCCACAAATGTTCTCTTGTCAATTGAATTGTGAATTACTTCTATGTGATCTTTAGCTACTGATCAAAATTGCTGCTAATTACTAGAATTTTCAAAGGTGGTTTGGATTTCATATTCTCTTGGGCTAGTCTCTCGTAGGTAGTTGTCCAGTTATATTAATTCTGAACATCTTTCAGAATCTGTCTAAACTATAGCCAGGCATATCTCACTAGAGGAACTGAACTTGTGTAATTTAAATGTGATGTGCTTTTGTTCTCCATAAAAAATCAATTTATACATCTCTGGTGACTTAACATTGCAGGAGGTTGGATGCAATCATGCTTAGAGTGTTGGATACTCGACTGATGGTTTTGCAACAACCCCTACCATGAGAAAATTGCGTCTCATATGGGTGACTGCTCGCATGCACATTGAAATCTACAATTACCCTACTTGGTGGGCTTTGTTCTTCATAACAAAGTTTATATTAGGAACTCTAATGAGAAAAATCTAACTTAAGATTCCAACAAGAGTGATGTAGTTGAGATAGAGACTTGGTGTCAAAGGGAAGGGAGGGTTGGAACCAGACATGATTTTATACTCAAAGAATTTGCAACTGGCCAAGTTATTGGAAGAGCAACAAGGTACAACGTTCTCCTTCTAGTTGGACAGTTGTGGTACTTTTGGATTCTTTTCCCTCTAATAATTAGATCAACAATATTATACACTATAATCAACCAAGATTGTCTAGAATGGCACCATTTAATTCATCCACTAATAATCTCACCTGTTTTTAATGATCGGTAGGATATGCTTTCATTGTGTAGCATGATGTGAATTTTTTTCGCTTCCTGTGTAACCTTGTAGAGAACCTTTTTTATTCTTCTAGTTTTGTACTAGAATTGCTATCAGCCTATCACACACTTGTTAAATTTAATATTTGTAAAGATAAAGAAGAAAGTTGTTTCCTTGCTAATTTCTTTGATGTGATTTTTCAACATACTACAGGATAAGTTTTTGCAAAAGGTTCACTTCGATAAACATGGCATTCCTCTTCCTGAGTTTATGCAGGTTTGGCTATTTATATTGGTTCTTATAGTACCTGAGAATGCATCTTTACTCACAATGCGAGGGGCTTGATATTACTGGATTGTGGTACTGCAGAATGTGAAACTGATGGTAGAATTGTAGATAATAGAAAGTGTTGCTTTACAAGCTACAGCTCTGCAAGCATTTTCATTTTATATATAAATTTACTACTTTTTAGGTGCTAGGGTGTTTTTATATCCATCTTGTGTACTGAACAATTTGAAGTTATGTTTGTAATTGTTTGTATGTAGTATATCTTATACTTCCCTGTTACATAAATAAAATTCGTCTTATCCGAAAAAGAATTCAACAATGTACTTGTGGCTTATATATATATTCATGCACAATTATGTTTATTTAATCGTTTCCTATATTGCTTGTCTACAAGTAAACAAGTGTTGCCTATAAAAGCAAAAGGAAAATAATTGTTGCCTATATAAAAAGGCCAACAATTAAATAATTATGGTTAAAGTGTATTGCAACGGTTATATCCGTGTTGCATAAAATCTCTAACTCACAAAATCGTTGCTTAATATAGACATAGAAACCGTTGCCTGAAACATAATGCAACGGTTTTATCAGTGTTGCATATGTTATAAATGAAAAAACCGTTGCCGTTTAAAAGGCAAAGGCAACGGTTTTCTTACCAAAATCGTTGCATATTCTGAACAAATAAACCATTGCTATTTATAATAAAACCGTTGCATATTATGTGCCCAGAAACCGTTGCTGTTTATAAGTCAAAGGGCAACGGTTTTCTGAAAACTGTTGTCAAATACAAAAAACCGTTGCCTTTGACAATAGGCAACACTCACCTAGAGAACAGTTTGAAAACCGTTGCCTATACTTTCAGCAACGGTTTTTGTGCTTTAAGCAACGGTTTTGTGTCGTTGCAGAAAATTAAAAATGTTGTAGTATATTTTGTGCCTCTTGTTGAAATTGGGATGAATGATACCTTATTTTTGGATATGATACCAAATCTCGGTATATCAAGTACTCTTTATCCACCAAATAATATCGACCTAGTAATTAAAAGAAAACAATATTGAATTTGAATTCAATAAATATGATGATTATACTCTATAATAATAAATAAATTCAACAATAAATTGAAGAAGGAAACACCTTGTGGTGGTCAAGGAAAGTTCATTGTTAGTGTGTTAATCGCATGAAGAAAAACATGTATATCATGTGTCGATCCTTCCCACCCAACAGATAAAAATGTGAAACACATATCAAAGTCACAAACAGCTATATAACGTAATTGATTAGCCTCTATAATATACGCAACCACTTGTGTACCATGGATGCATCCAATGCAATCCTATAATGTAAATGTTGTTGTTATAATAAAGGTATCCTTGAAAATTTATAAAATAAGTAAGATAACAGTTCACCTCAAAATAAGGATTATATCTTGTATCATTAGCGATTTGAGATGGTATAAATTGAAACTCTGGATCCTTTTGTCGTAGAAGATCACGGGCAAGACTTATATAACTTTTATTTTTACCATAAATTCTTCTAAAACATCATGAATAGCTCTACTAATATTGTCATTGGAATGTTGAAATCGCTCACACACATCTCTGTAAGCAAGACCTAAACCAATAGTGCATACATATATACCCACTTTTTCAACAAGGGACATATTCGTACTAGGTCTCAATCCTTATTGCAGCTCTTCACATAGATTCAAACATACTTTTGATTCCATTCTAAAAGAATTCAAAGATTGAATAGGATGTCCATTTAAAATATCTCTCATCCAATCCTCTCCTCTTGTCATGCACGGCTCTTTGTAAATGTATTTGTAGTAATATGTAGCTACAAGTCTACAACACTTGTTGTACATGTAGTCATAAACCAAAATATTTTACGTTTTTTATTTCTCCTTTTCATATCCACAACGCCCCTAAAATTTAATTAACAAAATATGATACATAAGTACAATGCAAGTGCTTGACAGTGTTACAATCTGAATCAAGTGTTTGTTTTGTATTACCATCTTAGCTTGCATTTCATCATTAGTTAAATAATACTAATTAATATCGCCACCACTTATTTCTATGTTATCCACGTGAGATGCATACTATTGATAATATACGAAAACTTCATCTTCAATCTCTGCCCAATCACCAAATCTCTCATCATAATTTGTTTCATATTCTTCACCACCTACTTGCACCCCCTGAGCATTCCTAAATTGTACCACATTCAAATCAACACTCGGGGTAACACATCCTGAGTAATTAGCAATTACATCTCCATATAGCTGATCTTATAGCTCTTCAATGGCAGGTAGTACTACTTTATTACAAAAAAATTTAGCATCTGATCTCTCCTACACAATATGATATAACAATTAAATCAAACAAAATCTTATCTTTCCTTCATTTAATATTTATTACTAGATGGCAAAACAACTAACCTTTATTTTTCTATTCCACCACTCATCTAAACAATAATCAAGTTTTCTAGTTATAGGATCCAAATCTAAGCTAGTTTCAGATTGCTTCAAATATTTCCATTCATTCTTCATTAGGTCATTCTAGTTCTTCAAAATTCTATAATCTCTAACTTTACGATTAGTTCTTGCCACAAAATATGTTGCAATGTCTTTCCATTTAAATAATTGAGAGCGCCATTCTCGACAACATGTTCCAAACATAGCTTCAACAGTGTAATTACACAATCGTCTGTGCAATTAAAATTCTTTCTCGCCACATTATCATTAGTTGTTGTCGTCTATAAATGGATATGAAATAAAATTACACAAATCACACTATTGAAATAACCAAATAAATCAAGAAAGTAATACTTAATGAAACAAACAATGAAGAGCATGAGCTCAATCCTAACTGCCAAAAGAAATGGACTTTGAATTTATGCAATAATACTATTCAATAATAACAACTAATACCTTGTTTGAGGCTTCCTCACTTGTTCCCTGAGTAGTTATTTACTTGTGTTTTAAAATGGTATCTAAAAAAAATTACATATACTCAAATATTTCTTACTTGTTTATTATGGACATGCAATACCCTTGCAACAATATTACAATCACCCCTGTTTCAGCAAGTATAATAGATTGTGACATTTGATCTAGCAAATCAATGACCAAGTAATTTTCCAAGTCAAGGCTAAAAGTGGCACATTGATACTTATAGATAATACATAACAGGTATAGATTTAATAGTAAAAAAACTCACAAAAGAGAAATGCCAAAATTGGATCCACATGATAGCCAACAGAATACAAGCTTTTATTGATTTTACATTCCCTAGTTTTTTTTTCTGCAACACCTGCTCGATTTAACCTATGTCATTATGTTCCTTAAGTAACTAGTATGAGAAACAGTAAATAAGACTGATAAACAATCATTTTCGCATAGGCCTCAAAAAATTTATATAATTTTTTACATCTTCAGTCTGATAACTTTTTATATGAATAAAACAATGCTTAAATTTAAGATATGAATCATTTTATGTCAATACTTTAAATTTGAAACATGTACATCTCCAAATAATTAGAAGAGATAACCTACAACAACAAGAATTCTAAACTATTTTTTTCTTAGGCAAAAGTTTTATACCATAGAAAAGAGTATAAGACATACACATACTCCAAGTAGCAATACAAAAGTTCAAGAACAAAGCATTAAATTAAATACATCACTAAGCTTCAACTACACCTACCCAAATGTCATTATTTTTGCTATCATCTATTGGCAATTCGGCTAGTGTACCGATCGCACAAGTAATAAAGAGTAAGTAAAATTATCGTTCCACTCGGGGATTGCAAATTGTTTCTAATTTCTTTCACCTAATTGCCATTACTATGCATAACTTGTATGAGTTTTGAGTTTAGAAAGGAATGGAGAAAAGGTAGAATGAAACAATTCAGAAACTAAAAAGGATTTAGAAACAAATATGGAAAAGGTTAGGAACTTGGTTTCATTGTAGGATCAGGTTATTAATTATGAAAACATGTTTTCCAATAAATCAAAAACTCCAGAAACAATAAAAGCTAGATCCCTCATGGCAATTATGTTTCTTACTAAACTTTACCCCTTAATCCCTTAAGTGAGTAAAATTTATAAAAGTTATACAATTACCCAAAAATATCCCTACGAGTTGAATAATTATATTGTTTGGTTGAAAGGCCTAATCTTAATCCTAATTTTCCAATTAAGGTTCAGATTACCAAAGCAAAACATAAAGTGATCAATTCTATGAATTGTAATTAAAACACAACCAAGCAATTGATTTGAAAGGAAAAACATTAAATCATCAATAAATAGCCAAATTAAGATCCATACAAATCCACCTTATTCCTAACAAGAGGTTCAATTATACATATTGGAAGAAAAAGAAGAAGGAATGGGAAAAACTAATAATTATAGACAATAATCAATTTACCCCCAAGAGATCTTCAATCATCAAGTGGATCCCTCCAGCAATGTTGATCTCCAATCCTTGTGCCTTGCCTCCTTGCTCTCAATTGCATAACAGCATCTCTTCTCTAATCCTAATTTTATTCTAATATCTAATTGGCTCTGAAAAGTGTACAAAACCTAAAGGAAAAACCTATATTTAAAGTCTACAACTAATTCCAATTGATATAATATGATAAGATCCTATTAGAAAAAACTAATCTTTAAGAATCTTATCTACAAATAGAATTTATCATTAAAATCCTTTTATAATCCCGTATTTGTGTCTGACAGCAACTTCGGCACTGATTTTGACCCCCAATATGGACGAATTTGAGTAAGGCTATTTTGGAAATGTTGTAGATCTTTTCCTTAGCTTTAAAATGATACCTAGATCGCCTTATTTGGATAAGCGTAGCTCAAGTTATGATCAAAACAGAGAACAGTGTCACTTTCTCGCATTTTGCGCGCCTGGGCGCCCAGGGCCTCACGCTTGGGCGTGCGTCACCTGCTCCGGCTCCGTTTCGCTCCGTTTTTGTGCCATTTTCAAGGTATTTTCATCCTCTTTCATGCTCCATATTTATTTTCTTCATTTAAGCTCCGAAAGTACCTTAAACAAACCCAAAACGGATCAAAACGTTCAAAGGATTCTAAATTACCTAACTTCCTAAAAACTATACAAAAAGTCCTAAATTTACAAGAGAAACAAGTCAAATCCATAGTAAAAGGGAGTCTACATCATACATTAGACCCAAATCATCATCACACAAAACCGAAGCATAGAAATAGAAAAACTAGGGGTACAATGTAGGTACACCAACAGAATGCCTATCAACCTGATGGGCCAAAAGCCCGTAATAGAAGAAGGCCAAAGTGGTTATCAGTTTTTATTTGAATGTCTTTTTTATTTGTATCCCGTAGTATGATTCCTTATTGGACCTAGTCTTATTTTCAGCCCTTTTCAATAAATTTTAGGTTTCATATTGTATTAAAGGAAGTTGTTCGTTGAGGAATGAATCAAGAAAGAAGTATTTTGTTTTTCATTGCCTTCCTTCATCTCTTGTAACACTTCTCCCTCACCTCTTCTTCCTATTTCAGCCTATCATTTGGTGCTTTCATGTCGCAACCTGACCCTCCCCCACCACCGAAACCCCTAACTTTCCCACGCACAAACCCACCAGCCACTGAACACGCTGTACAGCAACTCACAGCACAACTTGGAGCCATGCAAACCCAGCTAGACAACCAACAGCAAATTCTGGATAGTAGATATGCAAGGCTGCAGCATACAGTAGACACAAGACACCTTGTTGTCCAGCACTACATGGATCAAATTGCTACTCTCCACCTACAAACCCAGCTTGCTATGATGGGAACACAAGAAGGTAACCCTATTCCAAACCCTAATTTTCTTGTATCTGATTCTCCTATACCACTTACACCCTCTCTAGTTCTTTTCGATTCCAATTTCTGTACTATTATACCCACTCTATTTCCCACACTCCTACGGTAAACCCTTCTCCTATCCTATCAACCCCTCCACCTTCTCCTTCTTACATCCCACATCTACACCCAAACCCTAACCCTAACCTTACACATACTACCACTCTTACAGCCACACCTCTCCTTAATCCAATCCCAAGCCTTTCCTCTATTCCTTATCCTAACGCCCCATATATCCCTACCTTTTCCCAATCCCAAACTAATTTTCATACATCGCAACCTTCTTTCTATACATCCCAGCAATTTAACCTACCCTACCCATCACCTACTTTTACCCATTCAACACTAAACCCCTCCCTTACTGTAAGAGCTCCTAAACTACATTTATTACCCTTTGATGGTAGTGAGCCCCTTGATTGGATTTTTCAAGCAGAACAATATTTCCAATTTTATCAAGTCCCAATGGACCAAAGACTCAATATGGCAGCTTTCAACATGAAAGGGGATGCCCTAAGCTGGTATAAATGGCTTTTTCAAACTAATCAGCTTTCTAATTGGGATAATTTCACTACTGCCTTAGAAAGCAGATTTGGGCCTTCTACCTATGAAAATCACCAAGCTGAACTGTTTAAGCTAAGACAAGTGGGCTCTGTTACCGATTACCAAGCTGTCTTTGAGAAATTGTCCAATAGAGTTACTGGTCTTTCTCAAGAAAATCTCCTTAATTGCTTCTTATCCGGCCTAAACCAAGATATCCGCCGTGAACTCTATCACTAAACCACCATCACTTCACCAAGCCATTGGATTAGCAAAACTTATAGAAGCCAAACTAAAAGACTCTCGCCCACGTTATCCCCGTTTTCCACCACCTCCTCCCCCACCTACACAACAACCTACCCTTCCACCCCGAAATATACTACCCATCCGCAAACTTACTACAACCCAAATGAAAGAACGCAGGGCACAAGGGTTATGTTACAATTGTGATGAGAAATTCATTGTAGGTCACAAATGCAAGCCAAAACAGTTTCTACTTTTACTTGTCGATGATGCTGACCCAAACCCTCCTACCCAAGATGAATTCATTACACTAGAGCCCCAAGAGTATGCTGAACTGGACAACAACCCATCCAACAACCAAGGTGATGACCCCGTCCACTTCCAACTTTCAGACCAAGCATTGGAAGGTCATATTTCCCCAAAAACTCTCAAATTTAATGGTTCGATTTTTGGGCATAGAATCACCGTGCTCATAGATACAGGCAGCTCTCATAATGTTCTACAACCTAGAATTGCCAACTTTCTACACTTGCCTATTACTACAACCCCCCAATTTCCAGTCATAGTGGGAAATGGTGCCCACATATTTTGTAGTGGACGTTGTGAAAATACACCCATTGTGTTGCAAAACCATACCTTCCACATTCCATTCTACCTATTACCAATTAAGGGGGCAGATGTGGTATTGGGCATTGAGTGGTTACGCACTCTTGGGCCCATTATTTCCGATTTTGCCGTGCCCTCCATGCAGTTCAGCATAGGCGATAGCACTATTACTCTAAATGGCAGCAACCAACACCCCATTTCCTAATCTACATTCCACCAACTCACAAGGCTACTACAAACTGATTCCATAGCCTCCCTACATACTATTCAATTTCTCCCACCAACCCAACACTCTACTACAAAAACCCAAGACTCTACCACCCATCTACTCCCAGAAATCAAATCCATACTAGACAAATTCCCTACCATTTTTACCAAACCCAATGGACTTCCTCCACCAAGACCACACGACCACCACATATCCTTACTACCCAATTCTTCACCCATCAAAGCCAAACCTTACTGCTACCCCCACTCACAAAAAGAAACCATGACCACTATGTTATAGGAGATGATTAATGAAGGCATTGTTAAACCTAGTACTAGTCCATTTTCTTCACCAATTTTATTAGTTCAAAAAAAAGATGGCAGTTGGCGATTCTGCGTCAATTATCGCGCCTTAAATGCCATAACAGTAAAAGATTGTTTTTCGATGCCTACAATTGATGAACTACTGGACGAATTAAATGCAGCTACTATTTTTTCAAAACTTGATTTGCGTTCAGGGTATCATCAAATTTGGGTCCACCCCCAAGACACTTATAAGATAGCGTTTCGAACGTTTGATGGGCACTACGAGTTTCTCGTTATGCCGTTTGGTCTTACTAATGCTCCTTCCTCATTTCAAGCAACCATGAATGACCTTCTCAGGCCTCATCTACGTCGGTTTGTCTTAGTTTTTTTCGATGATATTTTAGTCTACAGTTCTTGTTTAGATGATCATTTACAGCACCTGCAGATTGTGTTATCCCTATTAGCTTCTAACCAATTTTATGCTAAACTTTCTAAGTGTATTTTTGGTGTTACTTCGGTTAGCTACCTAGGACATATTATTTCAGCAGGTGTGATCAGCCCAGATCCAGAAAAAATCCAAGATATGGTGGATTGGCCTCCACCTCGATCTCTCACTCAACTCCGTAGTTTTTTGGGCATCACCGGATTTTATCGCAAATTTGTGAAACATTACGCCGCTCTCGCCTCTCCTCTCACCGACCTACTAAAACATAATGCTTTTAGATGGAATGAGGAGGCTCAACTGCCCTTTACAAATTTACAAAAAGAAATGGTGAGCACTTTTGTTCTCAAACTGTCGGACTTCTCCAAGGTCTTCGAGGTTGAAACTGATGCTTCCGGTGTTGCAATTGGGGCTGTTTTGTCTTAGGCTGGTCACCCTTTGGCATACTTCAGCAAGAAAATGTCTCCTCGCCTGCAAGCCGAGTTCGCTTATGTTAGGGAAATGTTCGTAGTGACTGAAGCTTTAAAAAAATGGAGGCAATACTTAATAGGGAAACAATTCAAAATTCTAACAGATCAGCAGAGTTTAAAGCACTTGATGACTCAAACCCTTCACACACCAGAGCAACAAAAATGGGCAACAAAACTTATTGGCTTCAACTATGAAATAATTTACAGACCAGGAAAAACTAATCGGGTTGCCGATGTTCTTTCCCGTTGCCATGTTGCAGAGGATCCCATCTTTGCTGCACTGTCCTCCCCTCTTCCGCAGGTTCTTACCCAACTTCTCCATTTTTACTCAACAGCAGAAGGACAACAATTGATGCACAAAATAGACACAAGTGAGTAACAGCAACACAAGTTTCATTTTTCTAATGGACTTTTATACTTCAAGGACAGATTGTTTATACCTAACCTGCCCAGACTGTGAGAATCCATTATTTCTGAGTTCCATTCAACTCCTCTTGCTGGTCACTCTAGTTTGAAACCCACTCTTGCAAGACTTGCTTCTTTTTGTTACTGGCCTGGCCTATATATGCAAACAAAAGCATTCATCTTATCTTGCAACATATGCCAAACTCACAAATATTTGCCTCAAAAACAACAGGGTTTGCTACAACCCCTTCCAACACTAGCAAGAGTATGGGAGGATATATCAATGGACTTTATTGTAGCATTACCTTCATCCCATGGTCAAACTGTTATATGGGTGGTTGTTGATCGCCTAACCAAGTATTCTCATTTTGTAGCTCTCCCTTCCAAATTCTCTGCTGAACAGCTTGCTGGCCGTTTTGTCACGAACATAGTGCGCCTCCACGGGATGCCCAGATCTATAGTCTCCGACAGAGATAAAGTCTTTCTCAGTCACTTTTGGAAGGAAAATTTTCACTTACAAGGCACAACATTAAAGTTTAGTTCAACTTATCACCCCGAAACAAATGGTCAAACAGAAGTTATAAATAGATGTCTGGAAACTTACCTCAGATGCTTTACCAGTGAGAATCCCAGATCATGGTTCTGCTTTCTACACTTAGCAGAATACTGTTTTAACACTTCTCACCACTCCTCCATCAGCATGTCGCCCTTTGAAGCCCTTCATGGCCAACCCCCTCCTTCACTGAAACTCTGAAAGATTATGCACCCGGAAGCACTATGATACCGAACCTTGATTCCACACTGCAAAAGAGACAAGCTTTACTATCAGATCTAAAATTTCATCTATCAAGGGCTAAACAAAGGATGAAAGCCCAAGCTGACTCAAAAAGAAAAGACATTACCTTTCAAGTGGGAGACTGGGTTTTGCTAAAACTCCAACCCCACCGCCAAACTTCACTGTTCAACCGACCCTCTCACAAGCTGTCACGTCGTTACCATGGCCCGTACAAGGTGGTTGAACGCATCGGAGCGGTTGCTTACCGGCTTGACCTTCCAGCATCTTCTCGGATCCACAACGTCTTCCACGTGGGTCTCCTCCGTCGCTTCCACGGCAACCCTGCCGAAACTTTCACACCACTGCCCATAACCACCACCGACTCAACAACTGTTTTAGCCACAGAGACACAACACAGTGAAGGGCATGAGCAAACCGTGAGTCCTATACCTTCTATGGAGAGCGGCGGCTCCATGGGTGAGAGAACAGAGAAGTCACCCACAAGTTTAAAGACAGAGAGCCACCAAGGTGACGTGTTTTGGAACACCACAGGGGCTAACAAAGAAACAGAAGCTCAAGAAAAAGAGAGAAACGATCTTGAGAGGGAGGAGTTAGAGAACTATTTTCCATCTCTGAGATAAAATGACATGCAAAGCTTCAGTGAACCTAGAGATAAGAGTTCTAAGTCTTTCCAAAGTACTGAATGTGAGTTGTACTCAAAGTCCCAAAGTGATAAAGTCCCTGCCCCTTCACGTGGCCAGCTGTCCCTTGAGAACTACACCAAGTGGGAATCCGCAAAGCTCACGCGTGCCAAGCCTCCAACGGCTCCAACCCTAAATTGTTCTCCTCAAGTCTCTGCTGCTACCAATTCCAACGGGCCGGGTTTTCTAGCCCTATCCTCTCAAAATCCAACTCTTCCTTTCACCCTTGAGGACAAGGGTCATGTTGAAGGGGAGGGCAATGATGGGCCAAAAGCCCGTAATAGAAGAAGGCCAAAGTGGTTATCAGATTTTATTTGAATGTCCTTTTTATTTGTATCCCATAGTATGATTCCTTATTGGACCTAGTCTTATTTTCAGCCCTTTTCAGTAAATTTTAGGTTTCATATTGTATTAAAGGAAGCTGTTCGTTGAGGAATGAATCAGGAAAGAAGTATTTTGTTTTTCATTGCCTTCCTTCATCTCTTGTAACACTTCTCCCTCACCTCTTCTTCCTATTTCAGTCTATCACAACCTTCTTTGCATAGTTCCTTTTCAATAGCCACATATTTCACATCAAACCAAAAAATAAAGAATTCTAAATTGTTGACACTGAAAATATATTGCCTCCAATTTTCAGTAGAAGAATATTTGAGAGAAAAGTCTAACACACAATGTCCTAAAATCAACATAACGCATGAGTTGTTTTGAAGTTATTCTACTCAAAATCAACATAACATTCACTTCAACACCCTCTAATGAATGGAACAAAACCCAGTTGTGCATACTACAAAATCTCAAATTTAGCCTATGAAATAACCATAAGGAAAGAGGAGAGCTACCTCATGTGGATATATAGAGACCCACCGAAATAGCGACGACGTTAAAAAGGTAGGCTGACAGCATCACGGTCGGAGGCCAGTGGCAACACAATCGAAGGCCAACGACGTCATGATCGGATATTCGATGGGGTCTCACACTGCCACTTTGTGAAGGGTTAAGAGTAGTTTGAATATATAGAGAGATGTGTGTGTGTGTGTGAACAATTATTTATAAATTAGGGTAGGTATATAATTTTGAAAATTTTTTGAGGGTATAATTGGTATATGAACTATTGAAAGCTATTTGAAGTAGCTTTTTAAAAACTAGTTTTCAAAACCTACAAGCTCCTTTTTTAAAAACTAAAAGTTCTTTTTAATTTGTGTTCACCGAACGGAACTAGTATCTTATTGACTGAATTTAAAAGCTCCTAACTAGCAAAAGAGCTCATAGCTAGGCATGCCGAACAGAGCCTTAATTTATTTTTATAATTAGTCTCACAACTACTTCTGGAAAATGAAATACCCACATTTTTATTTTGTTATGAAATTTTAACTCAAATCATAATTCTTTTCGGTTTAAATATCAATATGCTCCCTATAAATGTTGACTTGTTTGAAATTAGTCCCTACATTTTTTTCCTACTTTTACATTTTGTTTAGGTTTTGGTCACTAGTGGCAAATTAAATATGGATAGAAAACACTGATATAGCCTAACAAATAAGGATAATGTCGAGACCAAAACCAAAACAAAAGCAAAATGTAAAAATAGGGACCAAAGCCAAAATAGAATGTAAAATTAGAGACCAAAACAGAATGTGAAAGTAACATTTTCCATTCATATTTGCAATCTGGGACCAAAACCAAAAAGAAATGTAAAAGTAGGGACCAAAACCCCAGAAAAAAGTGCAAGGACTAATTTCAAAGAGATCATCATTTACAATGATCGTTTTGGTATTTAAGCTTTTTATATTATCTAAAGCTTGCATTGAACAAAGCATAATACGCGAGTAAAAGGGGTTGCGGGTAGGAAGGAAATTAAACGCACATTTGTGGGTACCTCGCTGATCTCGATCCAATTTTAATGTAAAAAAAATTAGTTTGGCTAGGTTTGGGAAAACTCAAACCCACTTTACAAATACATAGGCGTGGCTAGAGATGGAAATAGGTTAGGCCGAACCAGGCCTGTTCAAAAATAAGTTTGGCCTGGTTCACTAACAAGGTTAGTTTTTAGGCTTGGACCTGACCTATTTACCTGTTTCAGACATTTTTTTAGGCTTGGACCTGGCCTATTTTAAAGCCTATTAGCCTATTAGCCTATTAAAAAGCCCTGTAAATTTGATATGCACTTGCTTCCATTCAGATATGTCATCGATTATTTCAACAAAATGACACCAAAACATAAACCAAAATGAAGCAAGTCTGCAAAATGAAGTGCAACGAAAAGAGACATGAAGATGAGTTGAGAGAGAATGATCAGACATCTATAATATATGAAAGAATTAAAATTATGTGCATGTTGTTGGTATGTAGGGATGGCAATTGGACCCGGACCCGCGGGTACCCGCGGGTAATACCCGCAATGGGTCCGGGTCCGGGTCCAAAAAAGAGACCCGTGGGTCCAAAGAATGGACTCGTTTGGGTACCCGCTTTGAACGGGTCTGGGTCCGGGTATGAGATATTTAGACCCGTGGGTACCCGGACCCGTTCATATTTACATATATGCAATATATATGTATATATATATATAATTTAGTATGTTTGTGTTTAACGAGAGAATTTCTTTGATGTCTGCGAGTGTTTAATGGTGGTAGGGATTAATATTAAGTAGAGTGTGTAATAATGTATTAAGGATCCCTCCGTCTATAAAAAAAAAACATAGAAATTAATTTAAAAAATAATTTTTTCTTTAAAAAAAATTGCTAATGGGTACCCGCAAAACCCGTCTGGGTACCCGAAGACCCGCCTACCCATTATGCAGCGGGTACCCGGGCGGGTCCGGGTGGGTCCGGGTCCAGTAATTGAAGAACGGGTCCGGGTCCGGGTACCCCATTACCCGGACCCACCCGGACCCATTGCCATCCCTATTGGTATGCGTCCTGTTGTGAGCGATTGAGAGTACAGAAGGAGAAAAGACAAAAAGTAGGAAACACAGTGACACCGATTAGGATTTGTAATATTAGAAAAAATAATAAATATAATAATAATAATATTTTAATAACAATAATAACTTAAATATAAATATTATATATTATTAATGGGTCAGCCTATTAGGCCTAGAAGACTTTTATATTAAATAAAGCCTTACCTCTTAAACTAAATAGGCTATAAAAAAAAGCCTATGACTAGCCTCTTTCCTAAACGGGTCGAACCAGTTTAGGCCCTTAATAGGCCAAGCCATAGGCCCCTTATAGGCTAACTGGCCTATTTCCATCCCTAGGCGTGGCAACTCAGGTTTGGGTGGCGTTGTGGGTGTTATCCTACATGTATCAGTCAAAATGGCTCACGATGTATGATGGTGGCAACGAGTCCTCGATAGGAGAATTTCGTCAGTCGAGTCAATGTATTTGGGGTGGTGTTTGTTGTAACATCCCGGTATTTCTAATACCTTTAGTAAAATAATTAAATGATTTAATATGATGTTTTCAAGATTTGAGTGTCGTAATAAAATTTTGATTTCATCATTTTAACTGAAATATGTTTTCTAGTCAAAATAAGTATAAATTTGTTATCATAGGTTTTTCAAAAATAAAAGAGTACTTTTATTTAGTTTAATTAATATTTTGACAGAGAGCTCAACTGGCAAGCCTTAGAGGCATTTTCATAAATAGTTTCTTTAGAAAGATATGTTTAATTTAATATTTTAAACATTCCTGTAAGTTTTCATGACATTTTGAGACTGTTTTATTTTTAGCTCCCAGACTGGTTTTAATATATTATGGGTATAAGTTATATTATTTAATGACTTATTATTTCAAAATTATAAATATTATATTTTATCACGTTTGATATAAGTATTGAGAAAATATAGTTATATTTGGATTTTTATACTTTTGTTAAGCGATAGATGTCCTTAAAGACCAGTTAATTAAATTGTTCATTTCCAAATTAGATTGATAACTTTATTATTTTTAATTTGTTTTGAGTAATCCAAAATATAATGTTATTCTACTTAAATGTATTTTATTTTTGAGATCATCCGACTTTTAGTTATAATCCAAAATACCTACACACATTGACTCACAAATGAAAACAAATTATTAAAATATATTATTAAAATATATATATTAATCCTAAGAACTACCCATCCCCACTACTCGCTTAGTTTAAAGTACCCACCGCCCCAGAGAAAGAAATAAAAACAAAAGGAAAGAAAACTAAAGAAATAAAGAAGGAACCGAAAGAAAGAGACAGTGTAGTGAAGAAGAAAGAAAACGCCACAGAGAGAGAAAGAAAGGGCAAGTTGCAGATGTGACCTATTCTACGATGCCATAGTCATGTGGATGTGACCTATTCTACGATGCCATAGCCATGATTCATCCTATTTACTTAATAAACATTTCGCATCATCTGAGGATATTGAGTTAAAATCAATAACATATACATTGTTTATCCTGCGAGCAATTAGCTTAATAATATTATCAACTTTACCCTCGATAATACATCTATCAGAATCAAAAATAACCCTATTGCCCTTATCACACAACTGACTAATACTTAGCAAATTGTATTTTAGGCCCTCAACATGTAAAACATTTTCTATGCAAGGGTTAGGAGGTGTACCAATTTTACCGACTCCAGGAATCTTTCCTTGATTGTTATCTCCGAAAGTCACATGCCCTTGGTCCTTTGGAACGAGATGCGAAAATTTAGATTTGTCTCCCGTCATATGTTTTGAGCATCCGCTGTCCAAGTACCACCACGATTTTCTTTCTTCCGGAGTAACCTCATCTCCGTGTGCCATCAAGCATATGTTGGCTGTCTCTTCTTGTTCGTCTGAATCCTAGTCCGAACTTCCCTCTTTGTCTAGCCATGCCAAATAAGCTTGCTTCCCTTTCTTTGAATTTGAGGTGCCTTTTTCTGAATTTTCTTTCTTTTTCAGCTGGTAGCAGTCTGCTCTGATGTGACCAGGCTTGCCACACTCATGTCATGTGATGGATGGCCCTCCACTTTTGTTGTTGTCCCTTCTATTGAAGTTGCTTTTCTTCCTTAGAAATTTTCCGAACTTTTTGACCAACAGACCCATGTGTTCATCATTTATCAAATCTTTGTCCGAGTCACTTTCTGTTGCTGGTGCTTCAGCCTTGAATGCCAAAATTTTGACCTTCTTGTTCTCCTCTTCGTGATGAGCCAATCTTTTCAGTTCACTTTCATGCTCTTGTAGCTTCCCGAAGAGAGTTGCCAGCGTCATAGTTGAAAGGTTTCTTGATTCAGCAATCACCGTCACTTTGGGTTGCCATTCTCTTCCCAAACACCTTAGAACTTTGTTGATGAGATCCTCATTGGTGAATTTCTTCCCCAATGTTGTTAGCTGATTGACAATCATCGTGAAGCGTTTTTGGATCTCTTGAATTGATTCTCCATCTTTCATTCTGAATAATTCGTATTCACCATTTAGAGTATTGATTCTCGACCTTTTCACTTCAGTTGTACCTTCATGCGTGACTTCTGGCGTATCCCACATTTGTTGTGCTGTCTCGCATGTCGATATCCTGAAAAACTCATCATAGCTCAAAACAGATGTTATAATATTTTTCGCTTTCAGGTCGTACTGGACTCTACGTTCCTCCTCCTCCGTCCACTTAGCCATAGGCTTTTCGACGGTGTTACCATTAACCACATAGGTAGGAACATAGGGACCATTTACGACGGCATCCCAAACTTTTAATCCAACTCCTTGAATAAAAATTTTCATACGGGCTTTCCAATACGCGTACCCTACCCCATCAAACATGGGAGGACGGTTAATAGAACTCCCTTCACCACCAAACAGAGAGTTTGAAGCCATACTCTTGAGACGGTTAAGTCTTAACACAAGAGACTAGCTCTGATGCCAATTGTTGGTTTTTGCCTCAAAATCTCGAGAGGGGGGGGGGGTGAATCGAGTTTTATTAATGTATTGTGAAATCCTTTAAAAATTAAAAAATTGTTTTGAGATGGAGAGATTAGACGTTTGAGACGGATCGCGAAAACGATATATAGAAATAAATTGAGTAGCGCGGAAACGTAAATAATTGAAATATTCGGAAAATAAAGAGATAGGGATAGAAAAGCTTGCACCAGGAAATTTTATACTGGTTCAGCCTTCCCGTCGAAAGGCCTAGTCCAGTCCCCAAGCGACCCGCTTGAGAGTTCTATAATCAGCAATAGAGCCGCACCCTATTACACCCAAGAGCACCCCACACAATACTAGGAACCTCCGTTCGCTAGGGGCCTCAAGATCACACAGCAGGGTTCCTCGCCCTACGACGTATCACACATCCACTAAGGGATTCTCTCCCTAACCACTAAGGTTTCAAATACAGCGAATATGAGAGTGATTACAATAGCAATGTGTGTTCTCAAAAACATGAATACAACAATATGCTCTTATGATAATGTGTGTTCTCAAATCAGGAAATAATAAAAATGATTCTGACACGTTTTTCAATAACAGCTGAAGTAATCGATTACTTTATGAAGGTAATCGATTATTCCTTCAAAAATAGAAATTCTTAAATACATTTGAATAACAAATAATCGATTAGACCAACAATGATTAATCGATTACATCACTCCTGTTCAATATGTGATGCAACTCATTTAATCGATTAACACTAATCAATTAATCGATTACTGAGCCTCTGTTATGCATATGATGCAACATCATGTAATCGATTACTACACAGCCTGTAATCGATTACTAAGCCTCTGAAAAATATATGATGCAACAATTATAATCGATTACTTGAGCCAGGTAATCGATTACTCTCATAAGAAAGTAATGGATTAACAAAGTTCACTTAATCGATTACGAGCTCTCTGATTTTTCTATGATGCAACAAAGTTAATCGATTATCTTAAGCAGTTAATCGATTACTCCTTCTTGCATAGTAGAAATATACAGAGTTTTGTAACATCAAGTATTTAAAAAAAGATTAAGATAGAAAACAACTTTTCATGAAAAACACATTTTCTTCTCTCTTTTAAAATGAAAAACTTATTGGCCTTTTAAACTCGTAAAGAATAGAAACTTCACTACCTTACAAATGTTCTAAGGGAAAAGGTTTCTAATCTATGTCTTGCTTGAATCTTCATTCTTGAACATGAAGGAAACTTGTGAGCTTGAACTTGAGTTGGTTTGTTATCATCAAAACATCAGCTTGATATATACTTGAAGTCCATAGAAGAGTTTGAAGCATGTCTTCCAACACTAGCTTGACTTCCAACACTACCCCTTTTTGATGATGATAAACAACTATTCTGATATGCTCTTTACTATATGAATCACAAGTGTTATACAAGCAAAAAAACATATATATATATATATGAAAAATTAACCTTCCCTAGAACAATAAAAATAAAGATATAACAATTCATAGCATCTTGTAGCATCTCCCCCTGTATTGATGCCTAAACAATTATAACAATTCATTCATAGCATCTTGGAATATCAGAATATCTCTCCCCCTTTTGTAATCATAAAAAAGAATGTGCCATCTCCCCTTGAAACACTGAGGAAATGCATCAATAATAACAAGAGATAAAATGCATGCAAAAGCTAAAAGCAGTCTAATGGCTTTCAACCTAGCAACAGGGGCAAATGTTTCCTCATAATCTATCCCCTCTTCCAGGTTGTAACCTTGTGAAACTAACCTAGCTTTGTTTCAAACAATTAAACCAGCCTCATCGAGTTTATTTTTATAAATCCACTTAGTTCCAATAATCGGATGAGACTCAGGCCTAGGAACAAGTTCCCAAACCTGATTTCTTTCGAACTGGTTTAATTCCTCTTGCATTGCCAGAAGCCAATGTTCATCAAGCATAGCCTCAGAAATATTCTTTGGCTCCACTTGAGAAACAAATGCAAAGTAGTTACGCAGATTGCTAATAGAATTGCGAGTGCTTACATCTTTTGTGATGTCACCTATGATTTGGTCAATGGGATGGTGCCTCGATGTTCTCCATTCCTTAGGAAAATCAGCGTTGAGCTCCATGGATTGTTCTTGATTTTTCTCCTCAACTGATTCAACTGATTTTTCATTGTATTCGGAATGTCCCTTTCCTTTAGCATTTGACTCCTCATCCTCATCAATGTATAGATCTCTAAGAATACCTGAAATGTCATTAACAGATACCTTTCCCAACTTTCTGGGATCGGATTCATCAAATGATACATGAATAGATTCTTCAATAGTATAACGAGATTTATTGTAAATCCTATATGCTTTGCTCGAAACAGAATATCCAAGGAATATGCCCTCATTAGCTCTAGCCTCAAAACTTCCTAGATTGTCTCTACCATTATTATGCACAAAACATTTACATCCAAAGACACGAAAATGGGAAATATTTGGTTTTCTACCCTTGTACAGCTCATAGGGGGTTTTCTTTAAAATAGGCCGTATTAAAACACGGTTCATAACATAGCAAGCTGTACTCACTGCATCGGCCCAAAAGTATGTAGGCAAATTCATGTCATTAAGCATTGTTCTTGAAAGCTCTTTTAATGAACGATTTTTCCTCTCCACAACCCCGTTTTGCTTAGGAGTTCTTGGAGCTGAAAAATAATGCTTAATTCCATGTTTTTCGCAAAATTTTTGAAAAAGATTATTTTCAAATTTTCCACCATGATCAGTCTTAATGGATACAATGCTCAAATGCAATTGGTTTTGAACAATCTTGGCTAGCTTTTTAAATTCATGAAATGCATCATTTTTATGAGTAATAAAAAGCGTCCATGTATACCTAGAATAGTCATCCACAATAACTAAACAATAATAGTTGCCACCAAAGCTTTTTGTTTGACACGGTCCAAAAAGATCCATATGTAAAAGTTCCAAGGGCTTTTGAGTTGAAACAAGATTTTTAGAAGGAAAAGATGCCCTTGTGAGTTTGGATTTTGAACAAGGATCACATTTTTCAGAAATAGAAAAATTTTGCTTTGGTAAACCAACTACTAAGTTTTTAGAAGAAATTTTATTTAAATGAACCATGTGGATGTGACCTATTCTACGATGCCATAGCCATGATTCATCCTCTTTACTTAATAAACATTTTGCATCATTTGAGGGTATTGAGTTAAAATCAATAACATATACATTGTTTATCCTGCGAGCTGTAACACCCCAAATTTTCATCCCCTGATGTAATGAAAATTTTGATTATGAAAGGTTATTTCCTTAATCATAATTATATATTTGATAATTAATTTAGATTAATTATGTATTGGTATTTGTGCCTGTGTTAAGTGGAGAAATATTTTGATAAAATATAATATGTAAAAATAATGTTTTTGCATATTAGTCCCTGAATTAGGACCTAGAAGCAATATTAGGAAGATTTTGGAGGGAAGGGCATTAAAATAAATATTTTTGAAAAATTGACCGAAATACTCGAGTATTCCAGAAAACACTCGAGTATTCTGGTCAGTGGTGAACTTGTTAGTGCATTTGATGAGTCAAACCACAACGAATTCCTTTCGTTGACACGAAGCCCACTCATTTGAGCCTCCTGGATGTCGTGGCGACTTGCATGGATGTCTAATTCATGTATAAAAACCGATTGTTGACGAGATTTTCCCATTTTGGTCGAATTGCTTCAAGAATTCGAAGTTTAGGGTTCTTGATTTCATCTCCTTCGTTCTCGTTCGATTTCGAGTGTTAGGTTGAGAGTAATACACCATTGTGAAGCTCACGTTTCGAGCTTTACAAAGATATAAGATTCGTGAGTTGAGGTGCTGTGTGGAAGGAGAATCGAGGCTCGAAAGGAGAGGGATTTTTGCTATCAAACCGAGTTCCTGAGTTCTGGAGCTTACTTTAAGTTCTGATTCTGGTAAGCCTGTAAACCCTACGAACCTCAAATTTGTTCCTACCTTTAGTTTATGTTGCAGAGAATAATTCCTAACCTCTTTCCCTAATTTTTACAATGATCTTGCATGTCAAATCCTCTGGTTTTGGTGCTCTGTTCACATGTTGCTGCATGCAAAGGATTTTGGGGGTTAGAGTGTTCTGGCCAATTTCTCTGCAATCTCTGTGTTGATTCACGGCCTAGAGGTAAGGGTGAAGCTATTAATTCGCTAGAATAAGTTTAAATCAATTTAATCTAGGTTGAGATGAAATAGGATCAAGGCTTGGAGGCCTCTCTGAGTTCAAATGTTGATTTGGACAAGTTTCTTATGTTGTATGCAAGCTGTACCAAAGTTGTTTTCCTGCTAAATGTGCCTAGAATTGAATTTGGTATGTTGAGTTGTTGGAAAAGTGGATTTTATGCTATTGTTTGATTCAGTGTAATATGTTGTTAATTCTGCATTGGAACATGTTTAATGTGGATAATATGAGCTCTGTTGATCATTGGTTTTAACTGGAATTGACTAGAATTGGAAATGGTATGTTAAAATGCAGTTTACACTGTTATCTGTCTAAAAACACTCGAGTATTGGGGGTCAATACTCGAGTATTTCGACCAAACCTGAAATATGAATTTCTGGAAAATGAAAAACACTCGAGTACTCATGAAGAACACTCGAGTATTTTGATAAAATCTGAGGAACACTCGAGTATTTTTATGAAAAGTATGATTCACTCGAGTCCAAGGAAATTCCACTCGAGTCTTTTGTCCAGGGACAGAAAAATACTTTTTTTAAAAAACATACCTAAGTCATTTCCATTTGAATCAACTATGCTTATGGGGAAAATATCATGTTCCAATAAAAGAATGGGATGATTAAGAACAACATGGAATACACTGATGGAATATTATTGATTGCACATAATAAGATTTATGGTTAATCTTAATGGATAAATTTATGTGCATTCATACACGGAAAAAGGAAGTGGATAATTAATTCGGTGGTAACTGGCTCGATGACACATTTTGGTAATGTGGGCAGCATTGTGGGATGCTGTTACGTCTTGGTGACGTTATGTGCACACTGTCCGAGCAGTTTCACAATACATGGTGGACATGTATACGAATTGATGGATTGAACGTTCAATAAATAATGGAAATGGGAAGCATGCATCATGACACATATATGATGGGACTAATTATAAATGAACCATGCTTACTGTGACACCCTTCTCAATAACTTAAGTTTAATATAATAATTAAACTATTTCATTAATAATATATGGACTTGTAATTATATAAGAAAATGTGGAAATAAAATTTTCTTTCAAAGCGGGTGCCCAATCAAACTATGGAGCTCTTGGAGAGAACAACTCGTATTATTTGAAACATTGTGTTGAATTCGGTGTTTGCAAAAATAAGAAAACCTTTCCATAATCCGGATAGCATCGGTGCTTTCGAAAACGTATAGACATAGTAAAATTAGACGATGCATATCCATTCTTTCTTTTACGGAACTGATACCATTTAAATAATGCAACCGAATTAGTTAATTAATCTTTAATCAGAGTAAGCGGAAAGAGTAGGACTATGCACAGTTAGAAATATGAACATAAGCGATATATATATATATATATAGATATAGGTCAAGAAATACATAGTCCCAGCAGTCAAGTCTCCAAGGTCCAACAAGTCCATAACAGATCTACATCATAACATAACCATAGCCCTAGAGCTCTCAAGAGCATATCTACAAAATATATACATATCAAAATATGAACTCTAGAGGTGGTCACGTAGATCTGGCAACATCAGCAGTAGTAGTGATAATGGTCGTAGCCGTCTCAAGGGTAGCAAAAGAAACATCCACACCAACAGCAGCAGCAGAATCTCCTCCACAACATCCCCACACCGGATCCCCTGATCCTCATCATACACCTTATGCACGTACCTAGGGATCATCATCCCTCCACTGACTCCCTGTGGAATGAACGACAGGCTCGCCCCCGCTCTCATCCTCCACGGGATCCTCCTCGATCTCATCCGATGGAGAGTGTACCCTACCACTGGGTACGGGGTCAGGAGATGGTGTGAGCCTGACTGGACTCCTCGGATTAGAAGGGGGAGTATCCTTGCGGACGACTCTCGAGGAAAAAGGGTGTGAGCGGGTAGGTCTGAAACGAAAACTATGATAAGAGCGAGCTGGCCGTGTGGGAGGTGGTCCATGATATGTGTAAAACGAGGGTACATGCATAGTGTATATGATGGGAATCCTAAATCTACGAGGACGAAATCGAATCAACGGGTTCGGCTGGTAGAAGGTAATCTCTACCTCTCCCTCGAACACCGCGCGATGGTCCTCATAGATCCATATGCCACTAGGAAGTGGCTGGATCTCGATGCAAGCAATGTAGCGAGACATCACCTACACGGGCATAGGGGTAAGCAATTCTATACACATAATCAATAGAGCAGAAATGTACAATGTGTAAATATGCAGCAGTGAACAACAATCACATTTAGCACTCAGCAGTTATTGAATGCAAGTAGAATGCTCACACTTGTTTAATTTATCACAGTTAATTTAAATGAATGGTATGATGCATGAATTTAACTCTCAAATCTACCTCCATCAATCTATGTCACTCTCTGACGTCCATCCCTGACAACCCAGCACTCATCAGTGCGTTGTATTCCTAGGTATACAACATTTCGTACATTCACCAAGAATGTACACGACAAGCTTGGAATCCGTGCCACCCGAGCACATCCCGTCATCCAAACGGTCCGTCATCCAAACGGTATAACCATATCGGCATCCACTAAGCCGACCACGTCTTCAACGTGTCATCAAGCAAGCGTATTGGCACTCCCAGAGGCCCTCCTCATGTTACTAATACATGATAAACGACCTACCATCCAAACTCCAAATGAATGCATCATTTTTAAGCTTAAAGGAAATTGGTTAATATATAATACGTGCCACCCGAGCACATCCCGTCATCCAAACGGTACACTCATATTAATCAATTTCTTTTAAGTCTAGATCCCTTGGATTATTGTCGTTCAATTATTAATTAAATGATTCAGAATTAAAATGGTATTTTTAAGATTTTTGGGTAAATTACTCGAGTGTTCTTCAGAAGACTCGAGTGTTCTTCAACTATTTCCAGATTACTCGAGTGTTCTTCAAACTACTCGAGTGTTCATGCCTTTCTGGGGATTGATCGAGGCCGTACCCGATCAAAATAAAAGGTGTTTATTCTGTAGTACTAGGAAGGTGATCCTAGGTCGTTTCCCAGCGAATATCGGTCTAGGCAAAGTATCAAACACGTAGTGTGCAGTAAAATGGGGGGGTTTTTGTGTGTGACAAATGTGAAGAACAAAACATAAACAGAATATAAAAACTAAGAAAATCAGAAACAAAAGCGGGCAAACCCCTTTGGCTACGTACACTACTCAATCCTAGCTCACTAAAGATCGATTCCTCTCCTCTCCTCTGTCCAACTCGTGATAACCAAATACTAAGCGAAAATTCAGTTATCACTCCAAACCCTAACTTCTAATTAAGCATCAGAAACCAGAATTGGAGTTTTTACGAGTTAATACAAATTAAGCATTTATATTCATGTATTATCTCTACGAAATGGAATTAAGCAAACCACTACACATCGATAAACATGAAAACAGAGAAGAGAAAATGAAATTGCATTAATAACAAGAGCTCAAGAGTAGATAATACAATACCAAAGGGATTAACCCTTGAAGTCTAGCCTTCCATGGCCATAAATGAAGAAAAACGAGTAGAAATGGGGAAGAACAAAACCCTAGCAGCCACCACCACTTGGGAGAGCCAAGAGAGAAGTTCTAACCTAGAGAGAGAGTGAGAAATCTGAAATGGGAGTGTGTCTTGGGGGTTACACGAATTTCCCCTCTTTAGTCATGAAAATGGGCCTAAAACATGGGCCCAAGTCCTAAGAAACACTATTCTAAAAATTACAATTAAAAAGGGACCTAAATGCAAATTACAATCTTCACTTCAATGCTTCAATCTTCATTTCCAAACATCCCAAAGTGTCCTTGTGCCAAATATTACCTGAAAATAGAAATAGAATTAATTAGGCTAAATAATCCCAAATTAAACAATATTCGGAATATTAGTCCAATAAACTCAAAATCACTAAATCAAGCTAATCAATGTCAAATGGGCAACAAGTATCAATAATAGGAGTAAAATAATGCAAGGAATAATGGGAAATAAAATGCTCATCAAATACCCCCACACTTATCCTTTTGCACTCCTGGGCAAAACCAAAAGATAGGACTATGAAGATCAATATGCACCAAAGTGAATCATGCAACAAGATGACTACAACTAAGAAATGCAAACCTAAGAGATTACATACTTCACAATGAATTTTAGGAAATGCAAAGAAATGGGCAAACTCAAGCACACAAAATGGTTAAGGATCAAAGAGTCAAAGCATCCGCGAACATCATCCAATTACTTCAAGTATGCAAAGAAACCAATGACATCAAGAGGATAGTCACAAAGATGATAGAAACTCACAAGTATCACTCAAAAGTGTTTACACTCAAGTGTTTGGGGTTAATCATTATTTACACTCAAGGCACATCATGAAAAACAAACACAACCATAAGCTTGACAAGCCTCTAACATCAACCATCAACACACATGCACAAAATGATCAAAAGGTCTTTTAAGGGTTGTAATGGGGCCAAGGACAAGGTAGGATAAAAATATGGGAATGTAGCTAAAACCAAGGGAATAGAGGAGCAATGGAGAATAAGTAAAAAGTAAGCAAAATCCACCCCAAAATCAACAACCACTAATTCCAATCCTCTTTGCCTCAACAACCTTTTATTCACTTTTTGTTCTTTTTTTTTTCTTCTTTTTTTTTTCTTTTTATTTTTGCATTTTTTTTTTTTTGTATTTTTGTCTTCTATGTTTTTTTTGTTTTTGAGAGATATACAAAAAGAAAAGAAGAAACAACACAAATGGCATGAAGATGAAGCCATAACTATAACAACCAATGAGGCAAAACCAAGAACTCAACCAATTAAAGCATAAAGCACACTTCTTACCTAATACCCATTCCCAAAACAATTCCAAAGCTCCAAAATTCCCTAAGGTTAGGACAATCATGGTTTTTCAGTCATAGGCTTGTAATGAGCTAAAGAACAAGGAAAGGGATAAAAAGGCTCAAAGGGGCTAGCAAAGGATACATTCATTCAAGGTAGGCTCATATGGCTAGTAGCTTATTCAAGAAAGAAAGTGCCTAAATCATTTCAAAATGTGCATGAGCAATCAAGTATCAACAAGAGTCAAGTCAAGTTCTAGAGTGCAAGTAATCCAGAGTGCAATCACACATGACAGAAAATTAGGTGGCATATATAGCAATCCACCCACAATTAAGGCTCAAATCCTCACAAAAGGGACAATTCTATCACAGTGTTACCACCTCTTAATTATCAAAAGCAACTTTACACACAGAAATGCATGAATTCAGACACAAGATACCAAAACTCTACTAAAGTGAAGCAAAAACATGCAAGAAAATGCCCAAAACTAAGCAAAACCTAAAAAAAAAATCAAAGCAAAATATGCAACCTAAACTACTCTCCCCCCCACACTTAAATCACACATTGTCCTCAATGGAACACAAATAGCAGAATCAGACAGATATAGACAAGTGTAATAAAAAGAGTAAGGAAGGAGAAAAGGAGACTCCCTAAGTCATGGTTGTTCAAAAGTGGGGTCGACCAATGAGGCCTCCTCCACAGGTGCATCATCCAAAGAAGGGGTGGTTAGGAAAGGCTTGAGTCGGTGGCCATTGACTTTGAAGCTCTTGTTCGTGGACTCACTCTTGATCTCCACAGTGCCATAAGGAAACACTTGGGTGACTACAAACGGTCCAATCCATTTAGAGCGGAGCTTTCCACTCATGAGTCCAAGCCTAGAGTTGTAGAGCAAAACTTTTTGACCAACCAAGAACTCCTTTCTGGAAATGGAGTTATCATGAAGCTTCTTGGTCTTCTCTTTGTAGAATTTGGAGTTCTCATAGGCCTCCAAGCGGATCTCATCTAGCTCACTCAACTGCAGCTTCCTCTCCTCACCCGCTTGATCAAGAGCTAAGTTACATTGCTTCACAGCCCAATATGCACGGTGCTCTATCTCCACAGGCAGGTGGCACGCCTTACCAAAGACAACCCGATAGGGTGACATCCCTATGGGTGCCTTGTAAGCGGTCCGATGGGCCCACAGAGCATCCTCCAATCGTGTGCTCCAATCCTTTCTATTAGGCTTCACCATCTTCTCCAAAATCCGCTTGATCTCTCTATTTGAAATCTCCGCTTGCCCGTTGGTTTGGGGGTGATAGGGTGTAGAGACTTTGTGCACAACCCCATACTTCTTGAGCAAAGCTTGCATGGATCTATTGCAGAAGTGTGTGCCTTGGTCACTGACTATGGCTCTAGGTATGCCAAACCTGCAAAGGATATTAGACCTGACAAAATCTACAACAACTTGAGCATCATTAGTCCTGGTGGCCTTAGCTTCCACCCATTTGGATACGTAATCCACAGGAAGTAAGATATAATAAAAACCAAAAGAAACAGGAAAGGGGCCCATGAAATCTATACCCCAGACGTCAAACACCTCACAAAACAACATAGGTTGTTGCGGCATCTGTTGCCTCCAAGATAGGGCGCCTCCTGCTCTTTGACACTGCTCACACGAGCTGCAGATGTTGCTCGCATCCTTGAAAATGGTAGGCCAATAAAATCCAGAATCCAGCACCTTTCGTGCTGTCCTTTGAGTACCAAGGTGGCCTCCCACTGGTGAAGCATGGCAAAATTGGAGAACCGATTGGATCTCCTGGTCTGGAATGCACCTGCGAATGACCTGATCACTGCAAAAACGCCATAAATAGGGGTCATCCCATACATAATGCTTGGCATCGCTCTTTAATTTGTCTCTTTGAGCTTTGGATGCCAAGGCAGGAAAAACAGAAGCAACCAGATAATTAACAATGTCTGCAAACCAAGGAGTTTGGGGAAGGGGATGGGAAACATGTAAAGATAAAAGCTGCTCATCCGGGAAGTCATCCCGGATAGGAAATGCATCCTCCTCTCTCTCTATCCTGCTCAAGTGGTCTGCGACAAGGTTATGCGCACCACTCCGATCCTGAATCTCAAGATCAAACTCCTGGAGGAGCAACATCCACCTAATCAACCTAGGTTTGGAATCTGTCTTTTTCAAAAGATACTTCAGAGCAGCATGATCAGTGTACACTACAACCTTAGAACCAAGCAAATATGATCTAAACTTGTCAAGTGCAAAAACAATAGCCAAAAGTTCTTTTTCAGTTGTTGTATAATTAACCTGTGCTGCATCTAAAGTCCTAGAAGCATAATAAATCACATGCGACAGCTTACCAACCCTTTGGGAGAGAACTGCTCCCAAAGCATAATTTGAAGCATCAGTCATGAGCTCAAATGGGAGGGTCCAATCAGGTGGTTGGATGATGGGAGTGGTGGTCAGTGCTTTCTTCAATTCATCAAATGCCTTCTTGCATTGGTCTCCAAATTCCCATGGGGCATCCTTTTGAAGCAACTTGGAAAGAGGAAGGGCAATGTTGCTAAAGTTCTGAATAAACCTGCGATAGAAACCTGCATGACCAAGAAAAGAACGCACCTCTCGCACGCAAGAGGGGTAAGGCAAATGTGATATTACATGCAGCTTAGCAGGGTCAACTTCTATGCCCTTGTGCGAAACAATGTGCCCTAAGACTATGCCTTGTTCTACCATGAAGTGGCATTTTTCAAAATTCAAGACAAGGTTAGTCTCAATGCACCTGTTAAGCACCTTAGTCAAATTATCAAGACATGCATCAAATGAGGAGCCATAAACACTAAAATCATCCATGAAGACCTCTATGCAATGCTCGAGCAAGTCAGCGAAAATACTCATCATACATCTTTGAAATGTGGCAGGAGCATTGCATAGGCCAAAAGGCATCTTTCTATATGCAAATGTGCCAAAAGGACAGGTAAATGTGGTCTTATGTTGGTCCTCTGGTGCAATGCAAATTTGAAAATAACCAGAGAATCCATCTAAGAAGCAATAATGAGATTTACCTGCCAGGCGCTCCAACATCTGATCAATGAAGGGGAGAGGGAAATGATCCTTGCGAGTCGCCTGGTTGAGCTTTCTGTAATCAATGCAGACTCTCCAACTGTTCTGCACTCTAGTGGGAATCAGCTCATCCTTCTCATTTTTTACAACTGTGACACCAGACTTCTTGGGGACAACTTGCACCGGGCTCACCCAAGTGCTATCTGAAATTGGGTAGATGATACCCGCTTGGAGCAGCTTGGTGACCTCTTTCTTAACCACATCAAGAATCTGGGGGTTCAATCGTCTTTGGGGTTGTCTCACTGGTTTAGCCCCATCCTCCAACAAAATGCGGTGCATGCACATGGAGGGGCTAATTCCAGGAATATCCGCTAAAGTCCATCCAATTGCCCTCTTGTTCTTTCTTATCACATCCAGCAGTTTCTCCTCTTGATCAACAGAAAGTGAGGTAGAGATGATCACTGGCAGTTTCTGCTCATCCTCCAAGTAAGCATATTTGAGATGAGGAGGGAGGGGCTTCAGGTCCAATGAGGGTGCCTGCATAATAGATGGAACTAAAGGGACAGCAGAAATGGATTCTGCTGCCTGCACCTGAACAAGTAAATCAGACTCATGCATAACAGATATGGGGTTAGGGTTAGCATAATCTGAATCTATAACATATGAATCATCAGATGCAGTAGCAGAGTCTAAAAACTGGGCTATTTCAGTGCATGCGGTGCACCATCCAGAGTTAGTGCATGATGGACAAGTAAATGAATCAGTGAAAGATGGCAATTCAAAATCATGATGCAAAAAGTCAAGCATATGCTCATCTATCAAATCATCGAGCAAGTCCATATGGAAAACAGAGTGATCCTCAGGAAAATGTTTCATAGCATGGAAAATGTCAAATCGGATCACACTGCCATCAAACTCCATGGAAAGTGAACCTGAATGCACATCTATCTTGGTTCGGGCTGTTTTCAAAAATGGCCTCCCCAAAATAATAGGAACAACATTACGGGGAGAGTCATCTTCCATATCAAGTATGTAAAAATCAGCAGGGAAGATCAACTCTTCAACCCGAACCAAGACATCCTCTATCAAACCTGCGGGGTGGGCAGTACTTCTATTTGCCAATTGAATCACCACACCCGTAGGTTGAAGAGGTCCAAGAGAAAGAGACTTAAAAACAGACATAGGCATGACATTTATGGATGCTCCTAAATCTAGCATAGCATTTTCAAACTTAACATTGCCTATGATGCAAGGTATAGAGAAAGTTCCAGGATCCTTACATTTTTCAGGAATGTGAGGGATAGGTTTACCTATGAGAGCGGAGACATTCCTTCCCATGCTTATCCTCTCATTGCCCTTGAGTCTTCTCTTATGAGTGCACAACTCCTTAAGGAACTTCGCATACCTTGGAATCTGTTTTATTGCATCAAGAAGGGGTATGTTGACTTCCACCTTCCTGAATGTGTCAAGAATGTCCTTGTCCACCTCTTCCACCCTTTTGTTTTGAGGCACTCTTGGTGGGAATGGAAGAGGAACAGGAGGAGGTTGTAGGACAACAGCAGGGCTTGTGGTTGAAGTCGAGGAGGGTTGAGTTGGATGATTCTCTTTGGTGCTAGCATGCTCACCTTCATCTACCACTTGGCTCTTCCCTTTAGAGGAAGCTAGAGCATCATTGTTGAGGTGAGGTTGTGGTGTGGGTGTGACAATCTGCTTTCCCGACCTCAGGTTGATGGCACTCACATTCTGATTCTGAGGGTTGATCACAGTTTGGGATGGCAACTTGTCAGAATTTTGAGATTGCAAGTTGTTGAGAGAAGTTGCCATTTGACCCATCTGATTTGTCAAAGTCTGAATGGATGCCTCTTGTCTCTGAATGGATGCTCTAGTCTCTTGTTGAAATTGGAGGTTTTGCATGGTCATTTGCCTCACCAACTCCTCCAAGGTAGGTTGGTTGGATGGAGGGGCTGATGGTGCAGGATGAACCACTTGCTGCTGTTGTTGGTGCCTTTGCTGCTGGATTGGAGGAGGTACATATGGTGGTCTACTCGGTCCAGCGGTGTTCTGAAATGGAACATTAGGAGGAGGTTGTTGTTGTTGTTGATCAGACCACTTCAGATTGGGATGGTTCCTCCATCCAGGGTTGTATCTATTGGAAGAGAGGTCATGATTATGTTGTTGTGGGCCTCTATTGTTGTATATGTTTGCTGCATAGGCCTCGGGTTGGTCACCACTTGTCATCGGCTGTTGCTGCTGAAGGGAAGGGCATGCATCTGTGGGGTGCTCAATGGATGTGCATATGCCACACACTCTAGCAGGAAGTATCATCTTTTTCTGATTGACAGCCAATTGTGTGACCAATGTTGTGAGAGAATCAATTTTCTGCTCAAGCTTCTCAACCTTGCCCGAGTCTGCACCAACATCATTTACATCCCTCACAACTATTGCATCATTGTTGCTTCTTGCATGGAATTGTTGACAATTGGAAGCCATCTTCTCAATTTTGCTCCTGGCTTGTAAGGGTGTCATATCTCCCAATGTACCACCACTTGCAGCATCTACCATGTTTCTTTCCATGAAGTTGAGACCTTCATAAAAGTACTGGATGAGAAGCTGCTCTGAGATCTGATGGTGAGGGCAGGAAGCACACAACCTCTTGAATCTCTCCCAATAATCATAGAGACTCTCTCCATGTTGTTGCCTGATACCAGAAATTTCCTTTCTGATTGCAGTGGTCCTATTTGCAGGGAAGAATTTTTCCAGAAATGCCCTCTTCAAGTCATCCCAGCTTGTGATGGAACCAGGGGCCAAGTCAGATAACCAATCTTGTGCTAGACCCTCTAAGGAATGTGGAAATGCTCTGAGACAGACATGATCCTCTTGCACATCATGTGGTTTCATTGTGGTGCACACTATATGGAATTTCTTGAGATGCTTATGAGGATCCTCACCTGCAAGACCATGAAACTTGGGCAACAAATGGATTAGTCATGTTCTAAGCTCAAAAGGAACATCCTCATCAGGATACCGGATACACGAGTCTTCAATAGTGAAGTCAGGTGCAGCCAGCTCCCTAAGTGTCCTTTCCCTTGGTGGGGGTTGAGCCATGTTATCACAATGTATAGAATCAGATTGAATAAAAGTAGAAGGAATAGAAGAAATAGAAACAGAATCAGAATCAGAATTAGATGGACTATAAGATGACTCTGACTCACTACCTAATGACTGATTCCTATTTTGTCTAACTAATCTGTGATAAGTTCTATCAATTTCAGGGTTATAAGGATGCAAATAACTTGGGTTGCCCCTAGTCATGTACTGAACAGAACAGCATCAACCATAGCATACTGTAACAGATATGCATGACCAAAATCGGCAACAAAATTTATTATTTTTTTAAAATTTTTTTCTTTATTTTTTTCAGCACCCTAAAATCATGAAAACATATCACAGAAAGTTTGAGGACAAAATTCAAAAGGGAACCAAGTCAAAGAATTAAAACAGTGACCAAAAACTAAGAAAATAGAACTTGTAAAATAAAAAAGAAACAGTAAACAGGCTTTTTCAGGATCCAAACGAAGGGGTTTTCTGACGAAGTCAGAAAAATCAGATTATTCAGAAAATTCCCTTCGATTTGATATAAAATTCGTCAAATTCCGAGTTACTGATCAAAAGTTATGCCTATTTATAGTAAGTGCTGCTGAAACTTGGAAAATTTTTCTGGAACTCACAACCAGTGCATATCTGAGTGTCTGTGATGCATCAAAACACTAATATATGATGAAACAAGTGTGGATACCAATTTTCGTGCAAAAATTCCACCCGCAGCTATGTTGAATGGCACTCACAGAATCACTAGAATAGCATCAGTTGTGCAGAACAGCAAATCAGCAAACATGGCAACTTTCAATCAGTTATCAGAATGCTTATTCACACACTAACTACACTAACTAATCTAATTAACTACTGTATGATCTTTGGCAAGAACCGATAGTCCCCGGCAACGGCGCCAAATTTTGATCGAGGCCGTACCCGATCAAAATAAAAGGTGTTTATTCTGTAGTACTAGGAAGGTGATCCTAGGTCGTTTCCCAGCGAATATCGGTCTAGGCAAAGTATCAAACACGTAGTGTGCAGTAAAATGGGGGGGTTTTTGTGTGTGACAAATGTGAAGAACAAAACATAAACAGAATATAAAAACTAAGAAAATCAGAAACAAAAGCGGGCAAACCCCTTTGGCTACGTACACTACTCAATCCTAGCTCACTAAAGATCGATTCCTCTCCTCTCCTCTGTCCAACTCGTGATAACCAAATACTAAGCGAAAATTCAGTTATCACTCCAAACCCTAACTTCTAATTAAGCATCAGAAACCAGAATTGGAGTTTTTACGAGTTAATACAAATTAAGCATTTATATTCATGTATTATCTCTACGAAATGGAATTAAGCAAACCACTACACATCGATAAACATGAAAACAGAGAAGAGAAAATGAAATTGCATTAATAACAAGAGCTCAAGAGTAGATAATACAATACCAAAGGGATTAACCCTTGAAGTCTAGCCTTCCATGGCCATAAATGAAGAAAAACGAGTAGAAATGGGGAAGAACAAAACCCTAGCAGCCACCACCACTTGGGAGAGCCAAGAGAGAAGTTCTAACCTAGAGAGAGAGTGAGAAATCTGAAATGGGAGTGTGTCTTGGGGGTTACACGAATTTCCCCTCTTTAGTCATGAAAATGGGCCTAAAACATGGGCCCAAGTCCTAAGAAACACTATTCTAAAAATTACAATTAAAAAGGGACCTAAATGCAAATTACAATCTTCACTTCAATGCTTCAATCTTCATTTCCAAACATCCCAAAGTGTCCTTGTGCCAAATATTACCTGAAAATAGAAATAGAATTAATTAGGCTAAATAATCCCAAATTAAACAATATTCGGAATATTAGTCCAATAAACTCAAAATCACTAAATCAAGCTAATCAATGTCAAATGGGCAACAAGTATCAATAATAGGAGTAAAATAATGCAAGGAATAATGGGAAATAAAATGCTCATCAGGGATTTGGGTTTCAGATTCATAAAAATACTCGAGTGATTCATGAGTTACTCGAGTGTTCTTCAGCATTTCCAGAATACTCGAGTGACCCCTGCATTACTCGAGTGGTTTACCTTAACATATCCCATGCAACACTCGATTACTCGAGTGCTGGGCATGGTACTCGAGTGTTCTTGCTAAAAATACATTGTTTTACCAAAATTTTACTCGAGTAACCAGCCTAATACTCGAGTGTTTTGTTGCAGAACAGACTGAAATCTTGGTTTTAAGAATTGATAGGCTACTGGGCCGACTCTTTTAAGAATTTGATAGGGACCAAAAAACTTAGGTGATAGTTTCTGGGTTTTCAAGGCTTTACTAACACCTTTGGTTGGTACTATTCTAATGAATACATGGTCTCCTTCAGCAAACTCTAAAGGTTTCCTCCTCCTATCAGCATAGCTTTTCTGCCTACTCTGAGCCATCTTCATCTTCTCTTGTATCATCTTGATCTGTTCCGTGGTCTCTTGCACAAAGTCTGGTCCAACCAGAGAACTCTCCCCCACTTGAAACCAGCACAACGGTGTCTGACACTTTCTTCCATATAAAGCTTCAAATGGTGCCATTCCAATGCTCGCGTGAAAACTATTGTTGTACGTGAATTCCACGAGCGGCAACATTTGCTCCCAATTTCCTTGGCCTTCCAAAGCACAAGCCCTCAAGATGTCCTCCAATGACTGAATAGTCCTCTCCGTTTGACCATCAGTCTGAGGGTGGTATGCAGAACTCAACTTCAATCTTGAACCCATGGCTCTATGTAGATCTTGCCAAAATTTTGATGTAAACCTCGGATCGCGATCTGACACGATGCTTGATGGCACACCATGAAGGCGAACAATTTCCTTGACATACAACTGAGTGAGCTTTTCCAAAGAGTAGCACATATTAACGGGAATAAAATGCGCTGACTTGGTAAAACGATCCACGATCACCCAGATTGCATCATGACCAGTGGCTGTCCTTGGCAAACCTGACACGAAATCCATTGAGATACTATCCCATTTCCATAATGGAATTTCCAAGGGAAGTAACTCTCCTCCTGGCCTTTGATGTTCCACTTTCGCCTTCTGACACACCAAACAACATGCCACGTACCTAGCCACGTCTTTCTTTATACCAGGCCACCAAAATACCTTCTTCAGATCCTGATACATTTTGGTAGCTCCCGGATGCATACTCATTTTGCTTTTATGTGCTTCATCCAAAATCATCCTCTTTACTTCCAGGTTATCAGGCACACAAATCCTTGTTCGAAAACGAAGGATTCCATCCTTTCCCTCTTGAAATTCTAACTCCTTGCCTTCCTTCCTAAGTCTCTTCTTCTCCTTGAGTCCTTCATCGTCTTGTTGCAATTCTCGAATCCTTTGCAAGAATTCATTTGTAATCTGCAGCATCCCCATCTTGATACTTGTTGGCTCCACTTGCATTGTCAGACTCAGATCTCTAAATTCTTCTATCAGTGCAGCTTCCCTGACCATCATAGCACTGATATGCATTGCCTTTCGACTCAACGCATCAGCCACCACGTTTGCCTTCCCAGGATGGTAATGAAGTTCGAACTCATAATCCTTCAATAACTCCATCCATCGACGTTGCCTCATATTCAACTCCTTCTGATCAAAGAGATACTTTAGACTCTTATGGTCACTAAACACCCGGAATGTAGTGCCATAGAGATAGTGTCTCCAAATCTTTAATGCAAAGACAACAGCTGCCAGCTCTAGGTCATGAGTGGGATAGTTCATTTCATGAACTTTTAGCTATCTCGAGGCGTAAGCAACTACTTTTCCTTCTTGCATCAAAACACTCCCAAGACCTTGTTTCGATGCATCACAATACACCTCAAAACTCTGCTCTGGGTCAGGCAAAACCAACACAGGAGATGACGTCAACCTTTCTTTCAACTCTTGGAAACTCCTTTCACACTTCTCATCCCAGATGAAAGGTTGATCCTTTCGAGTCAACTTTGTCAAAGGTAGTTCAATCTTCGAGAAACCTTTTATAAATCTTCTATAATAACCAGCCAAACCAAGAAAGCTCCTCACCTCTGTGACCGACTTCGGCTGTGTAAGTTTCATGATGAATGTTTTGATAATGACAAAGTGTTTTGAACAAGCTATCATGTGATGATCAAGTTCAAGTTCAACGAGCAACAACAAACATCAAGTGAAGAAGAGAAAACAAGCTCATGAAGACTTAAGTTTGAGTGTAATTGTTTTTTGTTTTATCTTTTGCCTCTCAAGCTTCATAGGTTTTCATTTGGGTAGTTTGTTTAGAGGGTAGTGAATCTCATTCATAAGTCATGATTTAATCATAATTTGAGTTTTCACTTAACCTAGAATCAATAGGTGGCTTAAAGGTTTTAAAGGAAAGGTTGGGTTTTGAGAAAACAAGTTTTAAACAAGTGTCAGACATGTTTAATCGATTAAGAACATGTTTAATCGATTAGTACTCGATTAAGTTAAAATTTAATCGATTAAACACTGCTGAACTGGTTTTTTTAAATACGTTTTTCACTTCTCAAAATCAGTTTTCAAGTGCCATAACTTTTGGGTATTCTATAAAAACCTTTTCCTAACCTTTGTGATTATAACCCATCATTTTGATATTCATTTTTACAAAGAATCAAGCCACTCTATTCTCTCTCAACAACAAAGATCAAAGCTTTCATATTTTCATATTCTTTGATCAAGAACCTTTGAATCTCTTATGGTGATTTGTCATAGCTATTGATTGAGATTCATTAGGATTGTTATGGGTATTCATTGAGTTGTAATCTTTGCAATAAGGCAAGCCACTACAACAAACAAGAAGCCTTGGTGTGTCGATTATCATCAAGCAAAGTTCAAGAAATTGAAGTGAAGTCTTGGTTGTGAATCAAGCAAGGAGAAGCCTTGATGTGTGGATTATCATCAAGCAATTGAAGACTTGTTGTGTCGATTATCAACAAGGGGTAGAGGTTAGATTAGAGAGAAGATCAATAGGATTACAAGGCAAGGGTGTCGGTTATCTCTTGTAGGCTAGCAAGAAGGAAGTCTTGTGAGGCAATCACTTGTAATTTGAGAACTCCAATTCCTCATAGTGAAGAATCTCTCTTGGTTGAAGAGGGGACTGGATGTAGCTTTCAAGTGGATGAAAGTGAACCAGGATAAATCACTGTGTCGTATCTCTAAACCCTTACTCTTTATATTCAAGTCATTTGATTGCATTCTTGGTTGAAAACATAGAAAAGAGTGATTTTCATAATTGATTGAATTGAATCTTTATTTGTTCAAATTGATAAAGGGAAAATCATTTTCATAACTAGGATAATCAATAAGAATATAGGTGTTAATCATCTCCGCTGAATCTCTGATCTTGCATGTTAATTGATTGATTTTCGTATTCGAATGAAAAATTGATTTTTCTGTTTTCTGTCAGATCTAATCGATTAAGTTCAAATTTAATCGAGTACTACTCGAGTAAATTGCAGGTTAATCGATTAAGTGCTGTAGAATTTTCAAAAGTCATTTGTTTTAATTGTTTCGATTTGTTTCGTTCGAAAATCTTTCAAGTTTTCTTTTACACCTATTCAACCCCCCCTTCTAGGTGTATTCCTAGGGTTCCTTTGTCTCTCCAACCACCAATTGCGGTTTCTTCAGGCTGTTCCCATTGCAACACTGAACTTACTTTATCCAGGTCAACCGCTATTCCCTTGCTTGAAATCACATGCCCCAAGAACTTAACCTCCTCCAGCCAGAACTCACACTTTGTAAGTTTGGCGTACAACTGCTTCTCCTTCAGAATACTCAACACTATTCTCAAGTGTTCAGCATGCTCCTCCGGGCTCTTAGAGTAGATAAGGATATCGTCAATGAACACAACCACGAATAAATCTAAATAAGGTCTAAAGATTCGATTTATGTAGTCCATGAAAATGGCTGGTGCATTGGTCAATCCGAACGACATCACAACGTACTCATAATGCCTGTATCGGGATCGAAATGCAATCTTAGAGATGTCCTCTTCTCTAATTCTGATCTGATGATATCCCGACCTCAAATCAATCTTGGAAAATACCGATGCCCCACGAACTTGATCCATAAGGTCATCGATCCTTGGCAATGGATACTTGTTCTTGATTGTGACCTTATTCAACTGCCGGTAGTCGATACACATCCTCATACTACCATCTTTCTTCTTGACAAATAAAACTGGAGCACCCCAAGGTGACACACTTGGTCAGATCATCTGCTTCTGCAATACCTCCTCGATCTGCTTCTTCATTTCAGCCATTTCCGATGGTGCCATTCTATAAGGAGCGATAGAAATGGGACCGGCTCCCAGAACTAGGTCGATGCCAAATTCAATCTCTCTTCTTGGTGGCAAACCAGGGATCTCATCAACAAATACCTCCGGGAAGTCTCTAACAACAGGAATCTCTTCCAACCTTGGACCATTCTCCTCTAATTCAGTGTTGAACAGACTCATGTAGCCGGAGGGTTTTGGGTTTCTATAGGTCACTATCTTCTTATCACAATCGATGATCACTTGGTTTTGACTTAACCAGTCCATCCCCAAGATCACATCCAATTTTGCTAAGGGTAAACAGATTAAATCTACCCTAGAGGTTTGTCCTAACACTTCTATACAACAGTTAAGACATGCTCTAGAAACAACTACAGGAGCATTAGTAGGGGTTTCTACTTTCAGAGTATATGGCAATTCAAACATAGATAAACCCAAACGATCTACACATTCATATGAAACAAATGAATGCGTTGCACCAGAATCAAACAAGACATTACAGAGCTGACCATTTAGCAAGTATTTACCTTGCACCAGATCAGAAGATCGGCTTGCTTCCACACCACTAAGAGTGAAAACCCTTCCTTGAGCCATAGGCCTATCCGCAGTCCCTCTTGAATTAGCTGGTTCCTTGCAGTCTCTCGCAAAATGTCCCGGTTTTCCACAATTGAAACATCCACTTCTTCCCCAACAAACACGGCCATAATGATGGCGCTTGCACTTGTCACAAAATGGAGCCTCGCTCCGAAAATTCCTTCCATCCGAACCGCCAACCTTCCCTTTGCCTTTCCCTCGGCGATCGTACGGACCCTTGCCTCGGTTGTTGAAACCCTTTCGCCTCTGAGGTCCAGAATTTTGATTGTCTTTTCTTTTTGAGACTTGCAACTCTTCAGCTTTCTTGTCATCTTCATACATCCTACACATATCCACGAGTGCAGGAAAGCTTTGAATCCGTTGTGAGGAAACCGCAATTGGTGGTTGGAGAGACTTAGGAACCCTAGGAAAACACCTAGAAGGGGGGGTTGAATAGGTGTTGAAGCTACTTTGAAAGATTTTCGAATGAAACAAATTGAAACAATCAAAACAACAGATTTTTGCAAATTTTCACTAACTTAATCGATTAATCTGCAACTTAATCGATTAAGTCTGAGAGATCAAAATTACTTACTCGATTAAGCAAGTCGTGTACTCGAGTATTACTTGCAGAAACCAGAAAAATCAAGTTTTCATTCGCATACGAAAATCAATCAATTCACACGAAAGATCAGAGATTCAACGGAAATGATTAACACCTATATTCTTATTGATTAACCTAGTTATGAAAATGATTTTGCCTTTATCAATTTGAACAATTAAAGATTCAATTCAATCAATTATGAAAATCAATCTTTCTAAGTGTTCAACCAAGAACGCAATCAAATGACTTGAATATAAAGAGTAAGGGTTTAGAGATACGACACAGTGATTTATCCTGGTTCACTTTCATCCGCTTGAAAGCTACATCCAGTCCCCTCTTCAACCAAGAGAGATTCTTCACTATGAGGAATTAGAGTTCTCAAATTACAAGTGATTGCCTCACAAGACTCCCTTCTTGCTAGCTTACAAGAGATAACCGACACCCTTGCCTTGTAATCCTATTGATCTTCTCTCTAATCTAACCTCTACCCCTTGTTGATAATCGACACAACAAGTCTTCAATTGCTTGATGATAAACCACACACCAAGGCTTCTCCTTGCTTGATTCACAACCAAGACTTCTTCTTCTTCTTCAATAAGAATGCACTTGCTTGATGATAAAATTGACACACCAAGGCTTCTTGTTTGTTGTAGTGGCTTGCCTTCTTGCAAAGATTACAACACAATAGAAAACACAAAACAATCCTATGAATCTCAATCAAGAGTTATGACAATTCACCATAAGAGATTCAAAGATTCTTGATCAAAGAATATGAAAATATGAGAACTTTGATCTTTAGAAAATGAGAGAGAATAGAGTGGCTTGATGATAAAATAAAACTTGTATGAAATGATTCTAATTGATCACAAATAATAGGAAAAGGTTTATATAGAATACCCAAAAGTTGTAGCACTTGAAAACTGATTTTGAGAAGTGAAAAACGTATTTTAAAAATCAGTTCAGCAGTACTTAATCGATTAAGTTGCAGACTACTCGAGTAGTACTCGATTAAGTTAGTCACTTAATCGATTAAGTTGGTACTGCACATGTTCAAAACTTGTTTTCTCAAAATCCAACCTTTCCTTTAAAACCTTTAAGCCACCTATTGATTCTAGGTTAAGTGAAAACTCAAATTATGATTAAATCATGACTTATGAATGAGATTCACTACCCTCTATAATAATCTACCCAAATAAAAAACCTATGAAGCTTGAGAGGCAAAAGATAAAAGAAATACAAATACACTCAAACTTAGGTCTTCATGAGCTTGCTTTCTCTCTTCTTCATTTGATGTTTGTTGTTGCTTGTTGAGCTTGAAACTTGATCAACACTTGTAGCTTGTTCAAAAAACACTTTGTCATTATCAAAACATTCATCATGTTCATCATGGAACTAACAATCTCCCCCTTTTTGAAAATGACAACCCATGTTTTGAAATCGCTTGAAGTTGTTGATGCTTGAAACATTTGATCACTTGAGAAGACTCTTTCTCCCCCTCAATCAATGCTTTAACACTTGAATCCAATTGAGATAGAAGCTTGATTCTCCCCCTATCTTAAACAACTTAGCTCAACCTACATAAAAACAACAAAACAACCTTTCTCCAAATATAATATCATATTTCTCCCATGTTTCAAAACATACCATTTCTCCCCCTTTGAGAAACATTTCATTCAATTCAAAACATCATATTTCTCATCCCCCTTTGGCATTATCAAAAAGTAATATATACCAATTGAAATATAAGATCTAAGCCAAGGTAAGAAATCAATGATCATTTCTTCACAACATTGATACCAATTGAACAAATACAATAGAGCTATACTTTGAAATTTGATATCAATTGGTAAGAGAATATAACAATGAAATATAATACCAATTTAGAACTAAAAAGATCATAATATCACTTAACAAAGAAGATATCAATGTAAAGAAATATAACACCAAAGCATCATACTTTAATAAGATTTCAATTATATGATCATCATGCTTTAATCAACTCAATGATACCAATTGAATTAACTAAACATTTAGAAATGTAATATCAATTGAGAAGATACCAATTGAGATAATATATCAATATCAAATATTACCACTTTGTAGGACATTCACTTGAGAAACAAATGTGATACCAATTGAAGATGTGAATATAGACATTCATAGTTGAGACCAATTGAGAGCATGTGTCATTCATTTGCATCTTCAATCAAACCTACAAAACAATCATGCTTTGCTTTTTGGTATCCAAATGGTTTTGGATCCATTTTTATTAGTGTAGGGACTTTCACCCTTTTTCATCCAAACAAAATCTCCTTTAGGTATACCATGCACTTTAATATAACACACATTTGAAGTATGTCCATGAGTACCACAATAGAAACATGTTGGTGCATTTGAAAAATCAACTTTAGAAAAATCAACAACATTTCTATGAGATTTACTCTTAGCATTAGTATAACCCAAACCAAACTTGTTTGAATTTTCTCTTTGAAAATTTAACAATGTGCGCAATTTAATATCACAAATGGTGAAACTTGCAAGCTTATTTTTCAAAATAGCATTTTCATCCTTGAGCAACTTGCAACTCTCACAATCAACCACAACATTCAATCTACTAGCACAATCACAAGAAGAACTAGCATAGATAAGATCAAGAGTTTCATTTTCAAGATTAAGCTCATCAACTTGTTTTTGAAGTTCTAAAATCTCTTTTTGATGTTTCAAAATGAGCTTCTTTCTTTCAATGTTTTTCAAAGCTAGTTTTTCAAGTTGTTCATACATTTCTTCATAAGCATTATGTAACAATTCATATTTAGAAGAAATTTCGGATTTAGATTCACTTACATTGCTATCCTCACTTTGATAACTTGATTCATCATTTGAACTTTGTTCTTCATCATCTACTAGAGTTATCAAGTTGAGACAAGCGGCTTCTTCATTATCCAATGAACTACTTGATGTGCTTTTCTTGTCATCTTCTACATCACTATCCCAAACTATGTATGCTCTTTTAGATTTAGAATTCTTCTTGTCTTTCTCCTTCTTCTTGAGATACCTAGAGCATGAGTACTTGAGATGTCCGGGCTTTTCACATTCATGGCAAACTACACCTTCTTTTGAAGTTTTGGTCTTATAGTGTGGGGAATCCTTCTCTTTACTTTTGTCCTTGTTCAACCTTCCTTTTCTCCTTAGAAACTTGTCAAACTCTTTTAACAAAAGTTTCATGTCTTTTTCATCAACATCGGAATCGGAATCTTCACTATCATCATCATCAGAACTATCTTTCTTTTTATATGCACTTTTGACTCTAAGAGCAAGTCCTTTCCTTGATTTGTTCTTATCCGACTCTTCATTGATACTTAATCGTCCAAGCTAAATTTCATGTTCTTGAAGCTTTCCGAAAAGTGTTGCTAGATCCATAGCATCCAAATTTTTAGATTCAACAATAGCTGTTACTTTTGGTTGCCAATTCCTGTCTAAACATCTCAACACTTTGTTAGAAAGTTCACCTTGTAAGAAATTCTTACCAAGAGCAAGTAAATGATTTATAATATGAGTAAAACGCTTTTGCATATCATTAATAGATTCATTTGGAAGCATAGTAAATAACTCATATTCATGCATCAAAGCATTCAATCTAGCTCTCCTAACCTCACTAGTTCCTTCATGAGTCACTTGTAAAGTGTCCCACATTTCTTTGGCACTAGAACATTGGGAAACCCTAAAGAACTCATCATATGACAAAGCGGACGTGATGATATTCTTAGCCTTATAGTCATATTGTACTTTATTTCTATCATCATCTTTCCACTTGTCCTCGGGGGTCGGAGTTACTACACCATCTTTTGAACTAGAGGGAATATAAGGGCCATTTTCTACTACTTTCCAAATTTCACTATCTATGGCTTGGATAAAGATTTTCATTCTAACTTTCCAATATGCATAGCCTTCTCCGGTAAACATTGGAGGACGATTTATTGAATAACCTTCACCACCAAAGGGATTTGTAGAACCCATTGCGATTTTCTTAAAGGATCTTTACGAAAAAGCTCTTATGCTCGTGTCTTTCGACCGAGCTCTGATACCAATTGACGGAACCGCAATTGGTGGTTGGAGAGACTTAGGAACCCTAGGAAAACACCTAGAAGGGGGGTTGAATAGGTGTTGAAGCTACCTTGAAAGATTTTCGAATGAAACAAATTGAAACAATCAAAACAACAGATTTTTGCAAATTTTCACTAACTTAATCGATTAATCTGCAACTTAATCAATTAAGTCTGAGAGATCAAAATTACTTACTCGATTAAGCAAGTCGTGTACTCGAGTATTACTTGCAGAAACCAGAAAAATCAAGTTTTCATTCGCATACGAAAATCAATCAATTCACACGAAAGATCAGAGATTCAACGGAAATGATTAACACCTATATTCTTATTGATTAACCTAGTTATGAAAATGATTTTCCCTTTATCAATTTGAACAATTAAAGATTCAATTCAATCAATTATGAAAATCAATCTTTCTAGGTTTTCAACCAAGAACGCAATCAAATGACTTGAATATAAAGAGTAAGGGTTTAGAGATACAACACAGTGATTTATCCTGGTTCACTTTCATCCGCTTGAAAGCTACATCCAGTCCCCTCTTCAACCAAGAGAGATTCTTCACTATGAGGAATTAGAGTTCTCAAATTACAAGTGATTGCCTCACAAGACTCCCTTCTTGCTAGCTTACAAGAGATAACCGACACCCTTGCCTTGTAATCCTATTGATCTTCTCTCTAATCTAACCTCTACCCCTTGTTGATAATCGACACAACAAGTCTTCAATTGCTTGATGATAAACCACACACCCCTTGATTCACAACCAAGACTTCTTCTTCTTCTTCAATAAGAATGCACTTGCTTGATGATAAAATCGACACACCAAGGCTTCTTGTTTGTTGTAGTGGCTTGCCTTCTTGCAAAGATTACAACACAATAGAAAACACAAAACAATCCTATGAGTCTCAATCAAGAGTTATGACAATTCACCATAAGAGATTCAAAGATTCTTGATCAAAGAATATGAAAATATGAGAACTTTGATCTTTAGAAAATGAGAGAGAATAGAGTGGCTTGATGATAAAATAAAACTTGTATGAAATGATTCTAATTGATCACAAATAATAGGAAAAGGTTTATATAGAATACCCAAAAGTTGTAGCACTTGAAAACTGATTTTGAGAAGTGAAAAACGTATTTTAAAAATCAGTTCAGCAGTACTTAATCGATTAAGTTGCAGACTACTCGAGTAGTACTCGATTAAGTTAGTCACTTAATCGATTAAGTTGGTACTGCACATGTTCAAAACTTGTTTTCTCAAAATCCAACCTTTCCTTTAAAACCTTTAAGCCACCTATTGATTCTAGGTTAAGTGAAAACTCAAATTATGATTAAATCATGACTTATGAATGAGATTCACTACCCTCTATAATAATCTACCCAAATAAAAAACCTATGAAGCTTGAGAGGCAAAAGATAAAAGAAATACAAATACACTCAAACTTAGGTCTTCATGAGCTTGCTTTCTCTCTTCTTCATTTGATGTTTGTTGTTGCTTGTTGAGCTTGAAACTTGATCAACACTTGTAGCTTGTTCAAAAAACACTTTGTCATTATCAAAACATTCATCATGTTCATCATGGAACTAACACGTTGATAGCTAAAGATCGACTTCAACTTGGGTCTCAAACCTCCCTCAAACTTGATACACTTGCTCCTTTCGTCGGGGTTGTTCTGATAGTAGGGAGAGAACTTCATCAACTCCTCGAACTTGGCCGCGTACTCACCCACACTCATATTCCCTTGTTTCAGCTGTAAGAATTCCACCTCTTTCTTCCTCCTTAGATCTTCAGGGAAGTATTTATTGAGAAACTTCTCCATAAATACACCCCAATTCACATCCTTTCCTTCATAATGCAGAAGCTGAACCGTGTGATTCCACCAATTCTCAGCTTCTTCTTCTAGCATGTAGACAGCATATGCCACCTTCTGAGCTTCTGTGCAGTCCAAAGTCCTCAGAATCTTGTCCATGGTGTGAATCCACTTGTTGGACTCCTCAGGTCTAAATCCTCCTTCAAACTTAGGCGGATTACAACTCCTAAAATCAGCCAGACTCTTTGCCTCAGTGTTACCCACATTGCATGGATGAGGTGGATTAACCGGCTGAGGTGGTTGCTGAGATTGTTGCCGCATGGTCTCCAACACCGCAGTTATCCTTTCTAACATTGCATTGGTGTGATTTTGGTTTCTAGTTGCCATAGTAGACCTGCGCTATATGCTCATGGTCACATATGTTGAACTAAAGAAACATTCCTCACACCACCTATACTAAGGCTATAGCTTATAACTTTAAATCAATATTCAATTGTGTCTTGTGCTCAAAAGAGACAAGATACAAACATTCATAACAATAAATATGCCCTGCGGATACCTACTTGATGTTGATGGCTATCTTTCTGGAGCTACTTCCACTACTACAGGATCTGACTTTTGCTCTGATACCACTCAGTGTGACACCCTTATCAATAACTTAAGTTTAATATAATAATTAAACTATTTCATTAATAATATATGGACTTGTAATTATATAAGAAAATGTGGAAATAAAATTTTCTTTCAAAGCGGGTGCCCAATCAAACTATGGAGCTCTTGGAGAGAACAACTCGTATTATTTGAAACATTGTGTTGAATTCGGTGTTTGCAAAAATAAGAAAACCTTTCCATAATCTGGATAGCATCGGTGCTTTCGAAAACGTATAGACATAGTAAAATTAGACGATGCATATCCATTCTTTCTTTTACGGAACTGATACCATTTAAATAATGCAACCGAATTCGTTAATTAATCTTTAATCAGAGTAAGCGGAAATAGTAGGACTATGCACAGATAAAAATATGAACATAAGCGATATATATATAGATATAGGTCAAGAAATACATAGTCCCAGCAGTCAAGTCTCCAAGGTCCAACAAGTCCATAACAGATCTACATCATAACATAACCATAGCCCTAGAGCTCTCAAGAGCATATCTACAAAATATATACATATCAAAATATGAACTCTAGAGGTGGTCACGTAGATCTGGCAGCATCAGCAGTAGTAGTGATAATGGTAGTAGCCGTCTCCAGGTAGCAAAAGAAATATCCACACCAACAGCAGCAGTAGAATCTCCTCCACAACATCCCCACACCGGATCCCCTGATCCTCATCATACACCTTATGCACGTACCTAGGGATCATCATCCCTCGACTGACTCCCTGTGGAATGAACGATAGGCTCGCCCCCGCTCTCATCCTCCACGGGATCCTCCTCGATCTCATCCGATGGAGAGTGTACCCTACCACTGGGTACGGGTTCAGGAGATGGTGTGACCCTGATTGGACTCCTCGGATCAGAAGGGGGAGTATCCTCGCGGACGACTCTCGAGGAAAAAGGGTGTGAGCGGGTAGGTCTGAAATGAAAACTATGATAAGAGCGAGCTGGCCGTGTGGGAGGTGGTCCATGATATGTGTAAAACGGGGGTACATGCATAGTGTATATGATGGGAATCCTAAATCTACGAGGACGAAATCGAATCAACGGGTTCGGGTGGTAGAAGGTAATCTCTACCTCTCCCTCGAACACCGCGCGATGGTCCTCATAGATCCATATGCCACTAGGAAGTGGCTGGATCTCGATGCAAGCAATGTAGCGAGACATCACCTACAAGGGCATAGGGGTAAGCAATTCTATACACATAATCAATAGAGCAGAAATGTACAATGTGTAAATATGCAGCAGTGAACAACAATCACATTTAGCACTTAGCAGTTATTGAATGCAAGTAGAATGCTCACACTTGTTTAATTTATCACAGTTAATTTAAATGAATGGTATGATGCATGAATTTAACTCTCAAATCTATCTCCATCAATCTATGTCACTCTCTGACGTCCATCCCTGACAACCCAGCACTCATCAGTGCGTTGTATTCCTAGGTATACAACATTTTGTACATTCACCAAGAATGTACACGACAAGCTTGGAATCCGTGCCACCCGAGCACATCCCATCATCCAAACGGTCCGTCATCCAAACGGTATAACCATATCGGCATCCACTAAGCCGACCACGTCTTCAACGTGTCATCAAGCAAGCGTATTGGCACTCCCAGAGGCCCTCCTCATGTTACTAATACATGATAAACGACCTACCATCCAAACTCTAAATGAATGCATCATTTTTAAGCTTAAAGGAAATTGGTTAATATATAATACGTGCCACCCGAGCACATCCCGTCATCCAAACGGTACACTCATATTAATCAATTTCTTTTAAGTCTAGATTCCTTGGATTATTGTCGTTCAATTATTAATTAAATGATTCAGAATTAAAATGGTATTTTTAAGATTTTTGGGTAAATTACTCGAGTGTTCTTCAGAAGACTCGAGTGTTCTTCAACTATTTCCAGATTACTCGAGTGTTCTTCAAACTACTCGAGTGTTCATGCCTTTCTGGGGATTTGGGTTTCAAATTCATAAAAATACTCGAGTGATTCATGAGTTACTCGAGTGTTCTTCAGCATTTCCAGAATACTCGAGTGACCCCTGGATTACTCGAGTGGTTTACCTTAACATATCCCATGCAACACTCGATTACTAGAGTCCTGGGCATGGTACTCGAGTGTTCTTGCTCAAAATACATTGTTTTACCAAAATTTTACTCGAGTAACCAGCCTAATACTCGAGTGTTTTGTTGCAGAACAGACTGAAATCTTGGTTTTAACACACCATTTTCAATTCTAATCATTTTTAGTCCAATCCAATGATCAACAGAGTTCATATACCATATAATGAACATGTTATAACACTCAGTTCATATCAAATTACAGATTTGACAGGAAATCAATCATTAATGCATAAAACATATAATTTCACAACTTAACACCTCAAATTGCAAAATAATCAACAAACTCATAAAATAGTGTTTATTACAGCTTGAATGCATCATGAGAAACTTGCTCCAAACAATCATAGAGCATAAATTGGTCTCCAAACCAAAGTTCCTATTCAATCTAAGCCCTTAGAGCCTCTTCATGGCTCTCCAATGAAAATAATGAAATTCAAACTCTATCTAGTGCATAAAACCACTTCCCCTTACCTCTCAGACGTGCACCAACAGAGGACTCCAAAGAAAAAGCTCTCCAACACCAAAAACCACTTTGAGCATCACATGCAGAGCAGTTTTGAGTGCAGCACCAAGATTGAATTGGTTTACACATGAAACAGAGATAAGAATTGGGGAATTTAGTTTTTCTAGATTTTATGCAACACATACCAACTAAAGAAATCAAATTTGAGACTCAAAGACTCGTGAGCTTACCAAAAATCAGAATCCAAGTGAGCTCCAGACAAAGGCTTGACGGAAGTAGCTTCCACTTCCAAGCCTTGATTCTTCCACCACACTCACTCTTAGCTCACAAATTTGGTATCTATACAAAGCTCGTGATGGGTGTATCGTTTGTGATTTGAATCAGAACAGAGAAGGAGAATCGATTGCTTGAACTCAGGAACCCTAACCTAATCAACAAACCCAAATTTTGCCAAATGCTTCACGAATTCAGTGTTGATTGGCTTTTATAGATCATGGGAACGTTCATGCAAGTCGACACGACGCAGATGAACGTGGAATGGTGGTGATTTCGTGTCAATCGTTGGTGGTGACTCACCAAACGCACTAACTCGTGCAACTCTGTCCAGAATACTCGAGTATTTCAGAAAGTACTCGAGTAATTTGCCCAGTTTTTGAAAAATAATTATTTTATTTATTTTCCCTCCAAAATCTTTCCTATATTTACTTCTAGGTCCCAACCCAGGGACTAATATGCAGAATATTTATTTCATGCATAATTATATTTATTAAATAAATTCAAACACATCTCCCAAATACATAACACAGAATTTTAATCAAGGATTAAAATAGAAATCATTAATTATAATTAATTTTATAATTAACATTTCATTAATCGGGGATTAAAATTTTGGGGTGTTACACTTACTCATTTGGTTATGCACATGACTACTTGGTACTTGTGGATGTTACTTGCTTTATTTATACTTATTTGATTATGCGAATTATATTGCTTACCCCTTATGCCCATTGTAGGTGATGGCTCACTATCTAGCTTGCATCGAGTTGCACCCACTCCCTAGTGGAATGTGGTACTACGAGGACCACAAAGCCACTTATGAAGGGGAGGTAGAGGTGACTCTCTATCACCCTAACCCTCTGGCTCGTGTCCGTCCTCGTAGGTTTCGCATCCCTATTATTTATACCTTGCATGTACACCCTTTTTATGCTTATCATGGACCACCCCCGACTCGACCAGCTCGTCGATTTCATACTTTCCGTTTTAGAGCTGCCACTAGATCTCATCCCTCTGCTTCCCGAGTGATTCGTGAGGAGACTCCTGTTCCTAGTCCGATGAGTCCGGTTCATGGGACTCCTTCAGCTGACCCAGTGCCCAGTAGTAGGGCACCCACTCAGTCGGACGAGGTAGAGGAGGACCCTGAGGAGGCTGAGAGTGAGGGCGAGCCAGTCGAGCACTCCACTGGGAGTTAGTGGGGAGTTGGGGATCCACCGGGAGATGCATAGTATAGATGGTTAGGATGTGGGACATGTGGAGCAGCTGCTGGAGATTCTGGAGACTTATGCTATGGAGGAGGATCATCAGACCACCGCTGGGATTTCATATTTTGCTCTATTATTATATTGTATATATTTTTGAGAGATCTCAGTGAGGCGGTCTTTTATTTTAGTATTTTATCGTGGACTTGAATTTTATAAACTTCTGCTACATCGACTTTGACCTTGGTGTACGTTGGTACTTTTTTGTTATATTATGATATGGATATATATATATATATATATCTTTATATATATGACTTGGAATATGGATTATCAAATCGAGGTCACTATTTTATTCAATTTCCGCTTACTCTGATAACTATGTTATTGTATTCTAACTAGAAAGATCATGTTGCCGAGTTTGGGAAATTTTAACAATTGATAAATAAAAACCCAACTTATGCTATCACAAGTACATTTTGTAGTATGTATGTTTACAAAGAATTTTCAGTATTTCTCCAACTTCTCCATTAAACGCAAGTCCATATATATTATATAAGTACAAATAGAGACTATATTTTGGTACGGAAAGAGAGTGTGACATTTTATGGTATCAGAGCATAATGGTCCTGATTCTTGATCCTCTCAAGCATGATCTGCCAGAAGATGCTACGGCTGTGTAAAGTTTCTTAGCTATTTGATTTATTTCATATAGCTTGAGTTCGATTGATGTTTTGTTTAGAATAGAATTAGATAGATTTCAATGGTTTAGATAGTCCTTTAACGACCTAGGTCCATAGTGCAGGTCCACTACGGCATCGCGTTATAGAAATCATACGAACGATCTGTTGGAAAGGATTACTGCGGTATTGGAAAATATGCAGCAGAATCAGCATCGGCAACATCAACCTCAGTCAGTTAATCCACCTCCAGTGGGTGTAGTAGCTACGGAGGCCAAAACTTTGTCGGATTTCAGGAGTTTCAATCCCTCAAAGTTTGCTGGTGGGTTTAAGCCTGAAGAAGCTAATAAGTGGATCTTGGAAATGGAAAAGATCTTTAGAACTTTGGAATGCTCCGATGCGCAGAAAATAGTTTATGCTGTTTTCATGCTGAAAGGCGAAGCGAAACATTGGTGGAATCATACTGCCCAGTTACTGGCTCATGAAGGAAGAGAGGTAACTTGGGAAGTATTTATGGAGGAATTTCTAAAGAAGTATTTTCCTGATGATCTGAGGAGGAAGAAAGAGGTGGAGTTCTTACAACTCAAACAAGGCAGCATGAGTTTGGGTGAATACGCTGCGAAATTTGAGGAATTGATGAAATACTCTCCTTATTATCAGATGAATCCTGATGAAAGGAGTAAGTGTATTAAGTTTGAAGGAGGACTGAGACCTGAACTAAAGTCAGTGTTCAGTTATCAAAAGATTCAAAGTTTTCCCATGCTGATTGATATGTGTAGAATGTATGAGGATGATAAGAAGGCGGAGACAGTTCAGATTGTGGAAGGAAAGAAGGAACATCAGGGATATGGACCACAGAGGCGGAAAGGGCAAGATCACCGTCACAAAGGTCCTTACTCCCATAAGAACCGAGGAAAGGGCAAGATGCCTGGTGACTGAAACAACTCTTACAATAATGCTCCTTATTGTGAGAAGTGCAAACGTCATCACTTCGGGAGATTTTGTTGGTCTCACAGTGGATGTTTTAATTGCGGGAAACCTGGACATTTTTCTCGCGATTGCAAGGAACCGCCTAAAGACACTCAAAGAGGATCAGTGGACAAGCCAGTGACTCAAGGGCGAGTTTTTACTCTTAGTGGTGCTGAAGCTAATCAGACTCCGGGACTCGTGCAAGGTACTTATCTGCTCAATGACCAACCTTGTAGAATTTTATTCGATTCAGGAGCCACTCAGTCATTTGTTTCTTTTGAATGTGTGAATCGTTTGAAATTGTCTGTGTCTGAATTACCCTATTGTCTTAGGGTAGAAACCCCTACTAATTATCTCGTGATTTCTTCAAAGGTGTGCCTTAATTGTAGAATTAAGGTATTAGGTCGAGTCTCTCATTTAGATCTGATCTGTTTACCTTTGTCCCATTTGGATGTGATTTTGGGCATGGATTGGATGATTAGCAATCATGTGATTATTGACTGTGATAAGAAGGCAATTTCATATAAGGACTCAATGTCAGAGAAGTATCTCTGTTTTGTCTCTGCTGTTGAATCGGAGGGAGGAGAAAGGTCTGTGGAGGAAATTCCAGTTGTTCGGGAGTTTCCTGAAGTATTCCCTGAGGAGATGCCAGGATTACCACCCAAGAGGGAGATTGAGTTCGGAATCAAATTGATTCCAGGAACTGGTCCCATTTCTATTGCCCCTTATAGAATGGCACCACCCGAGATGGTCGAATTGAAGAAACAAATAGAAGAGCTGCTGCAAAAACAGCTTATTAGACCATGCGTATCTCCGTGGGGCGCTCCGGTGCTGTTTGTCAAAAAGAAGGATGGAAGCCTTAGAATGTGTGTAGATTACAGACAGTTGAATAAGGTGACCATAAAGAACAAGTATCCTTTGCCAAGGATTGATGATCTCATGGATCAAGTAAGAGGAGCTTCAGTGTTTTCCAAGATTGATCTGAGATATGGGTATCATCAGATCAGAATTAAGGAGGAAGATATCCCTAAGACCGCATTTCGATCTCGATACAGACATTATGAGTATGTTGTAATGCCGTTCGGATTGACAAATGCACCAGCTATCTTCATGGACTATATGAATCGGATTTTTAGACCGTATCTGGATTCATTCGTGGTAGCCTTCAATGATGATATCCTAATATATTCTAAGAATCCGGAAGAGCATGCCGAACATCTTAGGATCGTATTGAAGATTTTGAAGGAGAAGCAACTCTATGCCAAACTCTCTAAGTGTGAGTTTTGGTTGAGGAAAGTTCAGTTTTTGGGGCATGTGATTTCGGAAGGTGACATATCTGTTGACCCAGCTAAAGTTGAATCGGTTCTGCAGTGGGTTCAACCTAAGACAGTCACTGAAGTCCGAAGTTTCTTAGGACTGGCTGACTACTATAGGAGATTCATTGAGGGATTTTCGAAGATCGCACTACCTCTCACCAAGCTGACTCGGAAGGATCAACCATTTATATGGGATGAGAAGTGTGAGAAGAGTTTTCTGATGCTTAAGGAAAGGTTAACATCCTCGCTAGTGTTAATCTTACCTGACCCCCACAAGGAGTATGAAGTGTACTGTGATGAATCAGGACAAAGGCTTGGGAGTGTACTAATGCAAGCAGGAAAGGTCGTTGCGTATGCATCTCGTCAATTGAAAGTTCACGAGGTGAATTACCCCACCCATGATTTGGAACTTGCTGCGATAGTTTTTGCACTGAAGATATGGAGGCATCATCTCTATGGCACTACATTCCGAGTGTTTAGTGACCATAAGAGTTTGAAGTATTTGTTTGATCAGAAAGAGTTGAATATGAGGCAGCGTCGGTGGATGGAATTTTTAAAAGACTACGACTTTGAGCTTCATTACCACCCCGGTAAGGCTAATGTTGTAGCAGACGCTTTGAGCCGTAAAGCGATTTATGCAAGCTCCATGATGATTAAAGAAGCAGCTTTGATTGAAGAGTTTCGGGATTTAAGTTTAGTAATACAAGTGGAACCAAGCCACATTAAGATGGGTATGTTGCAAATTTCTCGTGAATTCTTGGCTCAAATTCAAGAATTGCAACAAGAGGATGAAGAATTAATAGAAAAGAGGAAGTTGATGAAAGGAGGAAAAGAGCCTAATTTCTCGGAAGGGCCGGATGGAATTCTTCGTTTCAAAACGAGAATTTGCATACCGAAGAATTCGGAGATTAGAAGGTTAATTTTGGATGAGGCACATAAGAGTCAGATGAGTGTTCATCCGGGATCAACTAAGATGTACCGGGATTTGAAAGACATGTTTTGGTGGTCGGGTCTTAAGAAGGACGTTGCGGATTATGTGGCGTCATGTTTAATCTGTCAAAAGGTTAAGGTGGAACATCAGAAACCTGGAGGAATGCTGCAACCCTTGGATATTCCACAATGGAAGTGGGATAGTATTTCTATGGATTTCGTGACTGGATTGCCAAGGACAGTTGCAAACCATGATGCAATCTGGGTAATTGTGGACCGTCTGACTAAGTCGGCGCATTTCATTCCGGTGAATATGCGCTATTCTTTGGAAAAGCTTACCCAGCTTTATATCCGGGAAGTAGTACGATTGCATGGAGTGTCATCCAGTATTATTTCTAATCGCGATCCGAGGTTCATGTCTAGATTTTGGTCAAGCCTGCATCAAGCTCTGGGGACGAGGCTCAAGATGAGTTCAGCATATCACCCTCAGACAGATGGGCAGACAGAAAGGACTATTCAAACCTTGGAAGACATTCTGTGAGCTTGTGTGTTGGAAGAACGAGGAAGTTGGGATCAGATTCTACCACTCGCGGAATTCACATACAACAATGGATATCATGCAAGTATCGGTATGGCACCGTTCGAGGCGTTGTATGGAAGAAAGTGTCAAACCCCGCTATGTTGGTTTCAAGTGGGGGAGAACTTACATCTTGGTCCGGATGTGGTGCAGCAGACGACTGAAAAGATCAGAATGATTCAAGATAAGATCAGGACTGTTCAAAGTCGTCAGAAAAGCTATGCAGATCAGAGAAGGAGACCTTTAGAATTTGCAGAAAGCGACCACGTGTTTCTCAGGATTGTACCGCTGAAGGGAGTGAGTAGAGCGTTGAAACCTCAGAAGTTTTCACCTAAGTTTATAGGTCCCTACCAAATCCTTAAGCGAGTAGGATCGGTAGCTTATCAAATAGCTCTTCCACCATCTTTAGCCAACCTGCACAATGTTTTTCATGTGTCTCAGTTGAAAAAGTTCGTGCATGATCCAACCGCGATTCTTCAAATTCGTCCGGATGACTTAACCCTATGAGAAAACCTAACCTTTAAGGCTGGCCCAGTTAAAATTGAAGATGGGAGGATAAAGCAGCTTAGAGGAAAGGAGATCCCGTTAGTCAAAGTCGTGTGGCAAAGTCGTAATGTGTATGAAATGACTTGGGAATTAGAGGATAGAATGTGTAAGGATTATCCTGAGTTATTTATGTAAGTTGAATTTCGGGGAAGAAATTCCTGTTTAGTGGGGGAGTAGTGTAACACCCCAAATTTTCAGCCCCTGATGTAATGAAAATTTTGATTATGAAAGGTTATTTCCTTAATCATAATTATATATTTCATAATTAATTTAGATTAATTATGTATTGGTATTTGTGCCTGTGTTAAGTGGAGAAATATTTTGATAAAATATAATATGTAAAAATAATGTTTTTGCATATTAGTCCCTGAATTAGGACCTAGAAGCAATGTTAGGAAGATTTTGGAGGGAAGGGCATTAAAATAAATATTTTTGAAAAATTGATCAAAATACTCAAGTATTCCAGAAAACACTCGAGTATTCTGGTCAGTGGTGAACTCGTTAGTGCATTTGATGAGTCAAACCACAACGAATTCATTTCGTTGACACGAAGCCCACTCATTTGAGCCTCCTGGATGTCGTGGTGACTTTCATGGATGTCTAATTCATGTATAAAAACCGATTGTTGACAAGATTTTCCCATTTTGGTCGAATTGCTTCAAGAATTCGAAGTTTAGGGTTCTTGATTTCATCTCCTTCGTTCTCGTTCGATTCCGAGTGTTAGATTGAGAGTAATACACCATTGTGAAGCTCACGTTTTGAGCTTTACAAAGATATAAGATTCGTGAGTTGAGGTGCTGTGTGGAAGGAGAATCGAGGCTCGAAAGGAGAGGGATTTTTGCTATCAAACCGAGTTCCTGAGTTCTGGAGCTTACTTTAAGTTCTGATTCTGGTAAGCCTGTAAACCCTACGAACCTCAAATTCGTTCCTACCTTTAGTTTATGTTGCAGAGAATAATTCCTAACCTCTTTCCCTAATTTTTACAACGATCTTGCATGTCAAATCCCCTGGTTTTGGTGCTCTGTTCACATGTTGCTGCATGCAAAGGATTTTGGGGGTTAGAGTGTTCTGGCCAATTTCTCTGCAATCTCTGTGTTGATTCACGGCCTAGAGGTAAGGGTGAAGCTATTAATTCTCTAGAATAAGTTTAAATCAATTGAATCTAGGTTGAGAGTCAACAAGAGACTCTATGGGCATAGTTTGAAATAGGATCAAGGCTTAGCTTGGAGGCCTCTCTGAGTTCAAATGTTGATTTGGAAAAGTTTCTTATGTTGTATGCAAGCTGTACCAAAGTTGTTTTCCTGCTAAATGTGCCTAGAATTGAATTTGGTATGTTGAGTTGTTGGAAAAGTGGATTTTATGCATAATTGATGTTATTGTTTGATTCAGTGTAATATGTTGTTAATTCTGCATTGTAACATGTTTAATGTGGATAATGTGAGCTCTGTTGATCATTGGTTTTAACTGGAATTGACTAGAATTGGAAATGGTATGTTAAAATGCAGTTTACACTGTTATCTGTCTAAAAACACTCTAGTATTGGGGGTCAATACTCGAGTATTTCGACCAAACCTAAAATATGAATTTCTGGAAAATGAAAAACACTCGAGTACTCATGAAGAACACTCGAGTATTTTGATAAAATCTGAAGAACACTCGAGTATTTTTATGAAAAGTATGATTCACTCGAGTCCAAGGAAATTCCACTCGAGTCTTTTGTCCAGGGACAGAAAAATACTATTTTTTAAAAACATACCTAAGTCATTTCCATTTGAATCAACTATGCTTATGGGGAAAATATCATGTTCCAATAAAAGAATGGGATGATTAAGAACAACATGGAATACACTGATGGAATATTATTGATTGCACATAATAAGATTTATGGTTAATCTTAATGGATAAATTGATGTGCATTCATACATGGAAAAAGGAAGTGGATAATTAATTCAGTGGTAACTGGCTCGATGACACATTTTGGTAATGTGGGCAGCATTGTGGGATGCTGTTACGTCTTGGTGACGTTATGTGCACACTGTCCGAGCAGTTTCACAATACATGGTGGACATGTATACGAATTGATGGATTGAACGTTCAATAAATAATGGAAATGGGAAGCATGCATCATGACACATATATGATGGGACTAATTATAAATGAACCATGCTTACTCATTTGGTTATGCACATGACTACTTGGTACTTGTGGATGTTACTTGCTTTATTTATACTTATTTGATTATGCGAATTATATTGCTTACCCCTTATGCCCATTGTAGGTGATGGCTCACTATCTAGCTTGCATCGAGTTGCACCCACTCCCTAGAGGAATGTGGTACTACGAGGACCACAGAGCCACTTATGAAGGGGAGGTAGAGGTGACTCTCTATCACCCTAACCCTCTGGCTCGTGTCCGTCCTCGTAGGTTTCGCATCCCTATTATCTATACCTTGCATGTACCCCCTTTTTATGCTTATCATGGACCACCCCCGACTCGACCAGCTCGTCGATTTCATACTTTCCGTTTTAGAGCTGCCACTAGATCTCATCCCTCTGCTTCCCGAGTGATTCGTGAGGAGACTCCTGTGCCTAGTCCGATGAGTCCGGTTCATGGGACTCCTTCAGCTGACCCAGTTCCCAGTAGTAGGGCACCCACTCAGTCGGACGAGGTAAAGGAGGACCTTGAGGAGGCTGAGAGTGAGGGCGAGCCAGTCGAGCACTCCATTGGGAGTCAGTGGGAGTTGGGGATCCAGCGGGAGATGCGTAGTATAGATGGTTAGGATGTGGGACATGTGGAGCAGCTGCTAGAGATTCTGGAGACTTATGCTATGGAGGAGGATCATCAGACCACCGCTGGGATTTCATATTTTGCTCTGTTATTATATTGTATGTATTTTTGAGAGATCTCAGTGAGACGGTCTTTTCTTTTAGTATTTTATCGTGGACTTGTTTTTTATAAACTTCTGCTACCTCGACTTTGACCTTGGTGTACGTTGGTACTTTTATGTTATATTATGATATGGATATATATATATATATATATATATATATATCTTTATATATATATGACTTGGAATATGGATTATCAAATCGAGGTCACTATTTTATTCAATTTCCGCTTACTCTGATAACAATGTTATTGTATTCTACCTAGAAAGATCATGTTGCTGAGTTTGGGAAATTTTAACAATTGATAAATAAAAACCCAACTTATGCTATCACAAGTACATTTTATAGTATGTATGTTTACAAAGAATTTTCAGTATTTCTCCAACTTCTCCATTAAACGCAAGTCCATATATATTATATAAGTACAAATAGAGACTATATTTTGGTACGGAAAGAGAGTGTGACACGAGCAATTAGCTTAATAAGATTATCAACTTTACCCTCGATAATACATCTATCAGAATCAAAAATAACCCTATTGCCCTTATCACACAACTGACTAATACTTAGCAAATTGTGTTTTAGGCCCTCAACATGTAAAACATTTTCTATGCAAGGGTTAGGAGGTTTACCAATTTTACCGACTCCAAGAATCTTTCCTTGATTGTTATCTCCGAAAGTCACATGCCCTTGGTCCTTTGGAACGAGATGCGAAAATTTAGATTTGTCTCCCGTCATATGTTTTGAGCATCCGCTGTCCAAGTACCACCACGATTTTCTTTCTTCCGAAGTAACCTCATCTCCGTGTGCCATCAAGCATATGTTGGCTGTCTCTTCTTGTTCGTCTGAATCCTCATCCGAACTTCCCTCGTTGTCTAGCCATGCCAAATAAGCTTGCTTCCCTTTCTTTGAATTTGAGGTGCCCTTTCTGAATTTTCTTTCTTTTTCAGCTGGTAGCAGTCTGCTCTGATGTGACCAGGCTTGCCACACTCATGACATGTGATGGATGACCCTCCACTTTTGTTGTTGTCCCTTCTATTGAAGTTGCTTTTCTTCCTTAGAAATTTTCCGATCTTTTTGACCAACAGACCCATGTGTTCATAATTTATCAGATCTTTGTCCGAGTCACTTTCTGTTGCTGGAGCTTCAGCCTTGAATGCCAAACTTTTGACCTTCTTGTTCTCCTCTTCGTGTTGAGCCAATCTTTTCAGTTCACTTTCATGCTCTTGTAGCTTCCCGAAGGGAGTTTCCAGCGTCATAGTTGAAAGGTTTCTTGATTCAGCAATCGCCGTCACTTTGGGTTGCCATTCTCTTCCCAAACACCTTAGAACTTTATTGATGAGATCCTCATTGGTGAATTTCTTCCCCAATGTTGTTAGCTGATTGACAATCATCGTGAAGCGTTTTTGGATCTCTTGAATTGATTCTCCATCTTTCATTCTGAATAATTCGTATTCACCAGTTAGAGTATTGATTCTCGACCTTTTCACTTTAGTTGTACCTTCATGCGTGACTTTTGGCGTATCCCACATTTGTTGTGCTGTCTCGCATGTCGATATCCTGAAAAACTCATCATAGCTCAAAGCAGATGTTATAATATTTTTCACTTTCAGGTCGTACTGGACTCTACGTTCATCCTCCTCCGTCCACTCAGCCATAGGCTTTCGACGGTGTTACCATTAACCACATAGGTAGGAACATAGGGACCATTTACGACGGCATCCCAAACTTTTAATCCAACTCCTTGAATAAAAATTTTCATACGGGCTTTCCAATACGCGTACCCTACCCCATCAAACATGGGAGGACGGTTAATAGAACTCCCTTCACCACCAAACAGAGAGTTTGAAGCCATACTCTTGAGACGATTAAGTCTTAACACAAGAGACTAGCTCTGATGCCAATTGTTGGTTTTGGCCTCAAAATCTCGAGAGGGGGGGGGGGGGGTAAATCGAGTTGTATTAATGTATTGTGAAATCCTTTAAAAATTAAAAAATTGTTTTGAGATGGAGAGATTAGACGTTTGAGACGGATCGCGAAAACGATAGATAGAAATAAATTGAGTAGCGCGGAAACGTAAATAATTGAAATATGCGGAAAATAAAGAGATAGGGATAGAAAAGCTTGCAGCAGGAAATTTTATACTAGTTCAGCCTTCTCGTCGAAAGGCCTAGTCCAGTCCCCAAGCGACCCGCTTGAGAGTTCTATAATGAGCAATAGAGCCGCACCCTATTACACCCAAGAGCACCCCGCACACTATTAGGAACCTCTGTTCGCTAAGGGCCTCAAGATCACACAGCAGGGTTCCTCGCCCTATGATGTATCACACGTCCACTAAGGGATTCTCTCCCTAACCACCAATGTAACACCCCGATTCGGCAACTTGAAAACTTCCGTTACTTACATTCATTATAGTGAAAATTAGGGCCATTTTTTTTAAAACAAATGTTACATAACGTGAGAACACTTAGACTTTTCAAACACAGTTACATTTAAAACTCATGTTCTCATGTTGCGTAACACCTTTCAAGTTCCAAACCGAGATGTCACAAGACATCGCACCTTGAAACTTGTTTTCAAAAACATCATTTAAAACGTAGCTCGTTTAATTTTCTCAAAGCATCAGTATTAATTAAAACTTTTGCCGGGGTACAGTATGATAGAGCTAGGAAACTAAGAACTTACAATGGAGTACAATGCTCTGAGGGGGATTACCTATCCTCTAGTCATACTCTCTAAGACTTGTCGTCTAACTCCGGATCTCGGCAGCCCAAGCTCTCGGTCCGTAAGTAGAGTTGTCGTCATCAGCCACCTCGCAAGTTTCCTCCATACCATTTCGGGGACGAACTTTTATGCTCCTCCTTGCTTCTCCTTGCAGGGGTACAAATGGATCGCTACACACTACGCCATCTACCCGTTGTAATATCAGCAATTGCCGATACGACAACAAGGTAGGAGAGAGTCAGTGTTCCGAACACTAACGGGTTGACCATGCGGTCTCAGGGTATATTCAATATAAAAAGAGATAGATAATTTAACAGAACAATGTAACAAAAACAGTATAATATGGACATTTATTATAATGCAAACATATCATACACATAGCATATATGAATCACATGTAACAAAGCATACCATAATGTTCCAAACATATCAATATCATCACTCATAGTCAAAACATTCATTACGCTTACGTCACAATTTCTCTTAACCTTCCCGAAACGCTTTTCCATTCTTTCTTCGATCGTCACCTCAAGATTTATTATGCCACGAATCATTTCTCGTGCTTGTCTTATAATTCTTGAAGTCACACACGTCTACGTCTCCTCGGTCATCCACCCAACCTAGTCGGAAGCAAACAGGAGTACAGGACCTTTACCACGCGGGCACGACAGCTGTCTCACAATCTATTGGTCCCAGACCAGGAGGACTACAACCTCGAATCAAATCAATTCATATCATTTCATTCATATATTATCAATGCACGCTCTCAGTGGCAATCTCAAATGCCCCGTTCCAGTCCCTCTCACTGTTCTAGACTTGCAATCAATGGGGTGACAGTATCATTTCTAGTTCGCGGTGTAGAACTTACCACGGCATTGGACCTAGTCCCTACCACGTTAGTACGCCTCATGTGGGATTCGTTCCGCCTAGAAATATACTCCAGGCTTCTTGACGTTCACCGTCTTTGCCCTCCCCTCATGCAATCTCCACCTGAGTATCCGCAGATACCCATAGTATCTTCCTCTCCACTACTTCGGTACGTCACTCATGCCTCACCGCGTTTGTAAATGTCTTTTAAGGTTTTAGCGTTTTAATTAGCGGCTTAATCCTAGTTCATCCTTAGTGCATCCCTTCAATGAAACCCGACCACTAATCACAATCCGTTCCCCAAAGAATCTCAACGGCATCATGCCTCAACTCAATTTCATCTCATGATCAACATTCTCATCAGCTCATGTTCAGCATCTTTCTCATCATCATGGTTCAGCAGCATCACCGTCAGCATCGTTCTCCTCGATTGTTGCACCGCAGCACCATCAGCGTTCCTCTCCTTAATTGTTCCTCAGCAGCACCATCAACAGCATCATCATCGCCACGCTTCCGCTCGCCTTATCGAGTATTTCTTATCTCCATCTCGAACATCATCTTTTCATCTCAATTCCTTCTCGATCGTTCTCATAACTTTCTCTTTAGTCTTATCTCATCAATTATCTCATACTTAATTATTTCTCATATCTCTTTTTCGCATCTCTTTTCTCTTTTCAGTCTTAATTTATTACTTTCACAGTTTCATTCTTATCAATTCACGATTCAGACGTAATCAAACATATTCTAAACGGAATAAAGTATGCACAACAAATAAACATTTAGCACGTAAACAAAATAGGTAAACATCTAACACAATTATCTATATCGCCTAATTCGCAGTATTCTCACAATCCATCTATTCGGATTGTGAGCAACCACGTTGCGGGACCACATCACTCTCACTCACCTGGATGACGAAACATCCGAAAACTTTCCAAGATTTCCCAGTCGCTAGCCTTGCCACGTTTCCTTCGCGTCCGACACCCGAACTAGAACATTTTTCCCCGTGCGTTAGAAAACTTCAAAACTTCAAAACCAATCAAATTGATTTATTAAACTTCCAAACTTCACACCATTATCGAACACTGATCAAAGAATGTCATATAAAAAGTTTCAAATCAGTTTAGATTGCTTAAACCATACTTTTTCAAATAAAACATTTTCAATTACTTTAAAATCCATCCATAGATTTTTCACAAACCAAGTTGCACAAACAGATTCAAAACAATTCCACCACATTCAATCAGTATAAAGAGCAATCTCATACAAATTTCAAACCATTCACGAACACGCACATAATGCAAGTCACATTTTTAATTATTTAAAATCATTAATTAAATTATAATCTTAATAAATTAATCCAATTATTCTTAAGAAAATAATTCAGACCTAATCTTTTAATTAACTCGTCAAGACCGAATCATACATGGTTAACAATTTTCCAATCACAAATAAATTTTAAAATTAAAAATCATTAGATTAATATTACAAAATCTTTTCACATAATCAAATGAACTTATTCATTTTTATTTCTAAAACCAAAAAGATAAAAGAAATCACATATCACATTTATCAAGTACATAGTATCATGCACCTAGAACATAGCTATTTTCAAAGTCATTTCATGAAAACAATTTTTCCAACTATATGCACATGCTTTGGCCGAATTATACATGTATAATTTTGCAAGGATTTAATGCACAAATAAAAACATATAATCATGAAATCATTTTCTTTATTCTAGAACCAAAACCGTGAGCATCAAAAAGGAAAATCAACAATTTTAATTCATTTTCAAAACAATATTTTTAAATCATGAACTACTTCAAAGATTCACACATATTTCTTTTAAATTCAATTACTTCATGCATGTACTTTAAAACTCTTAGATTTAATTAGTCTTATCATGCATGCACCCTAGATGAGAAACAAACATAGCTCCCTAGTTCTCCCTAGGATGGCCGAATGTCAACATGCACCAAACAAGGTCTTTGGTTCACTTAAACATACAAAAGTCCTACATTCACATCAAGACATATAGGATTTCAAGGCAACTTTTCAAAGTAACATACCATGTCATTTATTCACATGAACATGCGTCAACATCATTAAAACAAAATCTTTTTCAAACATCTTTAACATGCATAAAATAAACTCAAGATCATCATTTAATCTTAAACCAAAGATAAAGACCTCACTTTAAATTCGTGAAAACAACATGCATGTACTAGAAATCATTAGATCTATTCTTAAAACAAACATGCACCAACTTTTTATAAAATAAAAACATGGATTTCATTTTTAATCACACATGGCCGAATGGCCTCTTCAAAAAAAATATAACATGTACAAAAATAATCACTTAATCAAAACATGTTTATTCTTGAAAATCATTTAAAAACTTATTACTTTAATTTTCTTTAAGAACCGAAACACATAATAAGGAAAAACATAATCTTTACTCTTTGAAAAATAACATGCAAATCAAGGATCTAAACATTTTTCATTCATCAAATAGTCATGAAAACACATCATAGATCAAGTTCTAACAAAAGATTTAACGTGCAAGTCAAGGATTTTCACTTTATAAATAAACAAACATAGATCATGGATTTATTCATCAAATTATCACATAAACACATATAAATCATGGTTTAGAGAAGGAAACATAGACATGCAAAGAGATTTATTTCAAGATTTCACAAAAATCTTAAACCATACTTTAGATCTTTAAGGTTTTAGTTAGAAAAACATTAGATCTAACAAGAAAAACCTTAACCAAACATTAAACATAAAGTCTAACATATTACAAATTATTTTAAGTCCTTAAAGTCCAAGATCAAAGAATAATAAAACATAAAATCATCTTTCAACTTATAAAAATTAACATGCAAAGAAGAAAAAGAAAGATCCATAAACTAGAAAGGAAAAATCTACACTATTACAAGTCTTCCTTTTAATCTTCAAGTCCTACCATGAAAAGGGTTGATCTTCTAGCTCTAACACTTGATCTACAAGAGAGACTCCTTGGTTTGGACTTGAATTCCTCCTTCTCCTTCTCCCTCTCTCTCTCTATCTATTTCTTTTTCTTTCTCTAAGAGTTTTAAAGTTTCTCTTAGAGAGGTGTTTAGTGTTTGGAAGTGAAAGTGAAGAAATGAGAAATGAATGGGGTGAATGAACTAAGGCCACTCTAATTTATAGGCAAATTCATTTTCCCTCTTGTGCCCTTATGTGTGGTTCGGTCATGAGCAAATGAGAAGGGTAATTTTGGGCTTCCAATTATTTGCATGGGTGAATTTTATCAAATGGAGGGGACAAGGTATAGGGGGCTAGGGTTTAAGGGGTCATTCTAGGCTAAAGTACTAGTTAACAATTAGTTAGGGTTTGGTTACAATGCTAACTTAGTTTGGTTTTGGTTTGGTTTGGTTTCTAATTTCTTAACCTACAAGCTTCTAGAATTTATACATCCTAACTCATACACACACACACACACACACGTACAACACACATACATACACACATATATACACATTCATACCGTATCACATATACACACATATACATACAATTTACATTTTATTTCTTAATCTTATTTATTCAAATTCATCAATTCACACAACAAGGCAATTAATTCAAAACCACACTCATACAATCGTTCTGATGTATCATACAGCAAACACACATCCAACCAAGCATTCATCACACAAAATTTTCAAGCCAAATCAATAAATTCATTTTCTTTAGAATACAATTTCCAAAATTCGTATTTCATGACTCTAAAAGTAAATTTTTATAAATCAACCCAGAAAATTCCAAAAATTACATTTTCAAAATCTGCGTTTTAAGACGATCGTTTTGATATAAAGATTATAAAAATCCGAGTTACGGTTAAAAAGTTACAAATTTTCCAAATTAACAACTCAAAAACTTTATTTTAAATAAAAATCACAACTAATTTCTTATAAATCAAATCAACAAAATTCTTTACTTTTCATTTATAAAAACATTTTGTTTATAAAAATCCTTGAAAATCAACATTTTATTTCTTTCTCATGTAAACACTTTTCTGAAATCTCTTATATCACAAAACTTCGAGGTTTATTTCGACGAAAATCGTTTACGCACGTATGGGAAAAATGCGGGGTGTTACATTCTCCCCAACTTGAAGATTTCTCGTCCTCGAGAAATGCTGCGCAAAATCTGTCTGATCGGCGGACGCGTAGCTACTTGAAGAAATTTCTTTTCCTCTTCAACTGTAGCAGTCGTCGTATCTTTGAATTTGCACCGTCTTCTTATCGTTCTTAAGGGTAAATCAAACAGATTACTTGCAAAACTAATCCCTTGGGGTATTTTCAACAATAAACATGATGGGTTACAAACAATATGGTTTCACTGACAACAAAAGACGGGGGGTTCAATGGTATCAAAATAGGATTCAGAAACAATAGGGTTACGTTCGTTTGGGGTCAAGACACTACCACACTTCAAGGTTACATTCCTTTCATCAGTTCAAGCCTAAACAATCTACTCCTCAAAAACTTCACATTTCCATCTACTCCCCAACTTAAATGACTCATATCTTTATATACCACATTCATCATTACAGACTTAACCTCTAAATACTTCTATCCTTCACCACTTTTTGGTCACTCCTACAAAATTTCTCATCACTTAGCTCCAATCTATCCTCTTATTGCCATATGTTTCATTAAATTATTATCCTCTTCAGACTCCCATGATCACTATTCCATCCTCCTTTTGCTCTAACAACCACTAATCCTCAAGAAACACGCACTATCTCACTTCCTATCTTAAACACTTGATCACATAACTTAAACACTCTAAACCTTTTTCCACTTTCCTCAATTTTTCCTTATATTCTAAACTATTAAAACTCCTCAACTCAAAGACCTATTATCATTTACCACATCAAATCCTAGCTTTTTACCTAACCTTGGGTCAATCACTTAAAGATCCTAACCACGAATTCCATCATCTTATCACTTCGACTTCACCATATCATCACTTATTCTCCTCTATCCAACCATTTTCCAACTTAAATCAAGACACTTAGGACTCTAAATCCTATCACCTTAATTTCTTCCTCATCTTATCACCACCTAAACCATCATTTTGACCAATTCGACATCCAAGCTCTTAGTCCTAACCACTTCACCACTCATTCAAGACTCAAAGATACTCATACATCCTTTATTCCATATTTGCTAATCCTTATTCTCCTTAGTCTTTACAACTCTTGCCTAACAACACTTCTCAACCCTGTTCCTCACTTAGGTACATCTACTTGACTGGGTAAGGTGTCAGGGTTCAAGATTCTAATCAAAATTTCAGGAAAGAATAAATGTCTGACCAAAAGATCAAAAGAGAAAGTTCTGGGTTCATTGACAATCAAGGTTTCATCAAAAATCATAGGTTAAGATTTTCAGAAAAAGGTTCTTTCAAATGCTATGCCAAAGCAATTTGGCATCGCACAAGAAATGCTCCAACAAGAAAAGAAATGTTCTAGTCAAGAACAAGATCTCAAATAGCTTGGAGGTTACTATAAGCGAAAGGGGTTCATATCCAAGAGGAATTCATCGAAAGAAGATTCGAGTCACACATCAACATCCCATGACGTTACTGATCTCCGCTCCTCATCCCACTGTAGACGTAAACTGGCACTCTTCTGGAAAACGTCAGCATACTCCTAGCACTTCTATCCTTATCTATCGCTATCTTAATACTAACGCACACACAGAGACACACAGCAGAGTATGCAAGTCCATGTATAAGGTTACTTAGATTAACCATTGCTCTGATACCATAACTGTAACACCCCGATTCGGCAACTTGAAAACTTCCGTTACTTACATTCATTATAGTGAAAATTAGGGCCGTTTTTTTTTAAAACAAATGTTACATAACGTGAGAACACTTAGACTTTTCAAACACAGTTACATTTAAAACTCATGTTCTCATGTTGCGTAAGACCTTTCAAGTTCCAAACCGAGATGTCAAAAGACACCGCACCTTGAAACTTGTTTTCAAAAACATCATTTAAAAAGTAGCCCGTTTAATTGTCTCAAAGCATCAGTATTAATTAAAACTTTTGCCGGGGTACAGTATGATAGAGCTAGTAAACTAAGAACTTACAATGGAGTACAATTCTCTGAGGGGGATTACCTATCCTCTAGTCATACTCTACACTACGCCACACTACGCCATCTACCCGTTGTAATATCAGCAATTGCCGATACGACAACAAGGTAGGAGAGAGTCAGTGTTCTGAACACTAACGGGTTGACCATGCGGTCTCAGTGTATATTCAATATAAAAGGAGACAGATAATTTAACAGAACAATGTAACAAAAACAACATAATATGGAGATTTATTATAATGCAAACATATCATACACATAGCATATATGAATCACATGTAACGAAGCATACCATAATGTTCCAAACATATCAATATCATCACTCATAGTCAAAACATTCATTACGCTTACGTCACAATTTCTATTAACCTTCCTGAAACGCTTTTCCATTCTTTCTTCGATCGTCACCTCAAGATTTATTATGCCACGAATCATTTCTCGTGCTTGTCTTATAATTCTTACTCAACACTCGGTATCTTTATTGTACTTTTCTTTGATACATCTTAGTCTTTTAAGTTTTATCGTTCCGGTTCGCTCAATGATGGGGGAACATCATCATTGAGGAAGTCACACACGTCTACATCTCCTCGGTCATCCACCCAACCTAGTCGGAAGCAAACAGGAGTACACGACCTTTACCACGCGGGCACGATAGCTGTCTCACAATCTATTGTCCCAGACCAGGAGGACTACAGCCTCGAATCAAATCAATTCATATCATTTCATTCATATATTTTCAACGCACGCTCTCAGCGGCAATCTCAAATGCCCCGTTCTAGTCCCTCTCACTGTTCTAGACTTGCAATCAATGGGGTGACAGTATCATTTCTAGTTCGCGGTGTAGAACTTACCACGGCATTGGACCCAGTCCCTACCACGTTAGTACGCCTCATGTGGGATTCGTTCCGCCTAGAAATATACTCCAGGCTTCTTGTCGTTCACCGTCTTTGCCCTCCCCTCATGCAATCTCCACCTGAGTATCCGCAGATACCCATAGTATCTTCCTCTCCACTACTTCGGTACGTCACTCATGCCTCACCGCGTTTGTAAATGTCTTTTAAGGTTTTAGCGTTTTAATTAGCGGCTTAACTCTAACAGTCGGTTCATCCTTAGTGCATCCCTTCAATGAAACCCTACCACTAATCGCAATCCGTTCCCCAAAGAATCTCAACGGCATCATGCCTCAACTCAATTTCATCTCATGATCAACATTCTCATCAGCTCATGCTCAGCATCTTTCTCATCATCATGGTTCAGCAGCATCACCGTCAGCATCGTTCTCCTCGATTGTTGCACCGCAGCACCATCAGCGTTCCTCTCCTTAATTGTTCCTCAGCAGCACCATCAGCAGCATCATCATCGCCACGCTTCCGCTCGCCTTATCGGGTATTTCTTATCTCCATCTCGAACATCTTCTTTTCATCTCAATTCCTTCTCGATCGTTCTCATAACTTTCTCTTTAGTCTTATCTCATCAATTATCTCATACTTAATTATTTCTCATATCTCTTTTTCGCATCTCTTTTCTCTTTTCAGTCTTAATTTATTACTTTCACAGTTTCATTCTTATCAATTCACGATTCAGACGTAATCAAACATATTCTAAACGGAATAAAGTATGCACAACAAATAAACATTTAGCACGTAAACAAAATAGGTAAACATCTAACACAATTATCTATATCGCCTAATTCGCAGTATTCTCACAATCCATCTATTCGGATTGTGAGCAACCACGTTGCGGAACCACAGCACTCTCACTCACCTGGATGACGAAACATCCGAAAACTTTCCAAGATTTCCCAGTCGCTAGCCTTGCCACGTTTCCTTCGCGTCCGACACCCGAACTAGAACATTTTTCCCTGTGCGTTAGAAAACGATTTACGTGAATTCTTAATTTTCATTTTGAAAACACATTGCCAATATCCAAAGGGTTTTAAATCCAAATCAAATCTCAAAAAGAGTTTTCAAGAAAACTTTGAAATAATCGCTTTATCAAAATAAAATCCATTTCTCTTAACTTAAAACACTTTGGTTGAAAATTCATTTTCTTTAAACATTGAATGAAATCTTTAGGAAAACAACTCTTTGAAAATCTTCTTAAATAAAATACAAAAATTCAAGAAAGTGAAACTTCAAAACCAATCAAATTGATTTATTAAACTTCCAAACTTCACAGCATTATCGAACACTGATCAAAGAATGTCATATAAAAAGTTTCAAATCAGTTTAGATTGCTTAAACCATACTTTTTCAAATAAAACATTTTCAATTACTTTAAAATCCATACATAGATTTTTCACAAACCAAGTTGCACAAACAGATTCAAAACAATTCCACCACATTCAATCAGTATAAAGAGCAATCTCATACAAATTTCAAACCATTCACGAACACGCACATAATGCAAGTCACATTTTTAATTATTTAAAATCATTAATTAAATTATAATCTTAATAAATTAATCCAATTATTCTTAAGAAAATAATTCAGACCTAATCTTTTAATTAACTCATCAAGACCGAATCATACATGGTTAACAATTTTCCAATCACAAATAAATTTTAAAATTAAAAATCATTAGATTAATATTACAAAAATATTTTCACATAATCAAATGAACTTATTCATTTTTATTTCTAAAACCAAAAAGATAAAAGAAATCACATATCACATTTATCAAGCACATAGTATCATGCACCTAGAACATAGCTATTTTCAAAGTCATTTCATGAAAACAATTTTTCCAACTATATGCACATGCTTTGGCCGAATTATACATGTATAATTTTGCAAGGATTTAATGCACAAATAAAAACATATAATCATGAAATCATTTTCTTTATTCTAGAACCAAAACCGTGAGCATCAAAAAGGAAAATCAACAATTTTAATTCATTTTCAAAACAATAATTTTAAATCATGAACTACTTCAAAGATTCACACACATTTCTTTTAAATTCAATTACTTCATGCATGTACTGTAAAACTCTTAGATTTAATTAGTCTTATCATGCATGCACCCTAGATGAGAAACAAACATAGCTCCCTAGTTCTCCCTAGGATGGTCGAATGTCAACATGCACCAAACAAGGTCTTTGGTTCACTTAAACATACAAAAGTCATACATTCACATCAAGACATATAGGATTTCAAGGCAACTTTTCAAAGTAACATACCATGTCATTTATTCACATGAACATGCATCAACATCATTAAAACAAAATCTTTTTCAAACATCTTTAACATGCATAAAATAAACTCAAGATCATCATTTAATCTTAAACCAAAGATAAAGACCTCACTTTAAATTCATGAAAACAACATGCATGTACTAAAAATCATTAGATCTATTCTTAAAACAAACATGCACCAACTTTTTATAAAATAAAAACATGGATTTCATTTTTAATCACACATGGCCGAATGGCCTCTTCAAAAAAAATATAACATGTACAAAAATAATCACTTAATCAAAACATGTTTATTCTTGAAAATCATTTAAAAACTTATTACTTTAATTTTCTTTAAGAACCGAAACACATAATAAGGAAAAACATAATCTTTACTCTTTGAAAAATAACATGCAAATCAAGGATCTAAACATTTTTCATTCATCAAATAGTCATGAAAACACATCATAGATCAAGTTCTAACAAAAGATTTAACGTGCAAGTCAAGGATTTTCACTTTATAAATAAACAAACTTAGATCATGGATTTATTCATCAAATTATCACATAAACACATATAAATCACGGTTTAGATAAGGAAACATAGACATGCAAAGAGATTTATTTCAAGATTTCACAAAAATCTTAAACCATACTTTAGATCTTTAAGGTTTTAGTTAGAAAAACATTAGATCTAACAAGAAAAACCTTAACCAAACATTAAACATAAAGTCTAACATATTACAAATTATTTTAAGTCCTTAAAGTCCAAGATCAAAGAATAATAACACATAAAATCATATTTCAACTTATAAAAATTAACATGCAAAGAAGAAAAAGAAAGATCCATAAACTAGAAAGGAAAAATCTACACTATTACAAGTCTTCCTTTTAATCTTCAAGTCCTACCATGAAAAGGGTTGATCTTCTAGCTCTAACACTTGATCTACAAGAGAGACTCCTAGGTTTGGACTTGAATTCCTCCTTCTCCCTCTCTCTCTCTATCTATTTCTTTTTCTTTCTCTAAGAGTTTTAAAGTTTCTCTTAGAGAGGTGTTTAGTGTTTGGAAGTGAAAGTGAAGAAATGAGAAATGAATGGGGTGAATGAACTAAGGCCACTCTAATTTATAGGCAAATTCATTTTCCCTCTTGTGCCCTTATGTGTGGTTCGGTCATGAGCAAATGAGAAGGGTAATTTTGGGCTTCCAATTATTTGCATGGGTGAATTTTATCAAATGGAGGGGACAAGGTATAGGGGGCTAGGGTTTTAGGGGTCATTCTAGGCTTAAGTACTAGTTAGCAATTAGTTAGGGTTTGGTTACAATGCTAACTTAGTTTGGTTTTGGTTTGGTTTGGTTTCTAATTTATTAACCTACAAGCTTCTAGAATTTATACATCCTAACTCATACACACACACACACACACACGTACAACACACATACATACACACATACATACACATTCATACCGTATCACATATACACACATATACATACAATTTACATTTTATTTCTTAATCTTATTTATTCAAATTCATCAATTCACACAACAAGGCAATTAATTCAAAACCACACTCATACAATCGTTCTCATGTATCATACAGCAAACACACATCCAACCAAGCATTCATCACACAAAATTTTCAAGCCAAATCAATAAATTCATTTTCTTTAGAATACAATTTCCAAAATTCTCCTCTCGCTTCATGTCTATTGGGCTAGTGTTTTCATTATCCCAAAATCTGTTGTGCACCAAATTGAGCAAAAGTGTAGAATGTTTCTTTGGGGAACTAACCAGATTGGCAGGTCTAGATCTATTGTTGCTTCGGACCTTTGTTGCAGGCCTAAAAAAGCTGGTGGTTTGGGATTCAAAAATACTATTATTTGGAACCAGGCAGCTTTAGGTAAGCAGGTGTGGCAGATTGCTATGAAGAAGGATAACCTCTGGGTCAAATGGATCAGCATAGTGTATCTTAGAGATATTGATTTCTAGGATTATCAGGCTGGTAGTCAAGACAGTTGGCATTGGAAGCAGATCATTAAGGTCAGAGACAGGTTCAGATCCTCTTATGCTAATGGCGTATGGGCAGGTATGGAGTATACAATAAAGAAAGGGTATCAGTGCTTGATGGGCAGCCAGGACACTGTAATCTGGTTCAAAACAGTTTGGAATGCAGCTTCTATTTCAAAGCACTATTTCATTTTCTGGTTGACTACTATCAATAAGCTTAGAACAAAAGCTAACATGGCAGCATTTGATGATTCAGATCCAACTTGTGTACTATGCAATGATAATTATGAAGACAGAGACCATTTGTTTTTTGACTGTGCATGGAGTAGAGGCCCTATGGAGCTTGTTTGTAATTGGATTGGGCTTGAGGGGTGGCGTTATAATTTTAATAGTTGGTTGCATTGGCTCACCTTTGGTTTCAAGCACAAGAAGAGGAGACAATTCATTATTGCTATCATGGCCGCCACTCTATATCATATATGGATGGAGAGGAATCGCAGGATCTTTACTGGCAAGTCTAGAGCCCCGTTTCATGTTTTCAACTTGGTGAAGAGGGATCTTGTTATTAGAATTAGTATGTTTTTCCCTAGTTTAAATTCATGTTGCAACAATGTAATAGCTACTAGAATTTTAGCAGAACTGTAATTGGTATTTAAACTTGGGTGCAACCCTACATAGTAGGTGGGTACTTAAGTTTAAATACTTCTTTAGTTAGCAGGTTTTTAGCTCTTGTTTTTTCTTTGGTGCAACCCTACATAGTAGGTGGGTACCTTAGATTAAACGTTTATTTTTCTGCTTTTGTTTGATGTACAATTTTGTTTGTTTGGTTTATGAATTTTTTCGTTTACCTAAAAAAAAATTTCCAAAATTCGTATTTCTTGACTCTAAAAGTAAATTTTTATAAATCAACCCAGAAAATTCCAAAAATTACATTTTCAAAATCTACGTTTTAAGACGATCGTTTTGACATAAAGATCATAAAAATCCGAGTTACGGTTAAAAAGTTATAAATTTTCCAAATTAACAACTCAAAAACTTTATTTTAAATAAAAATCACAACTAATTTCTTATAAATCAAATCAACAAAATTCTTTACTTTTCATTTATAAAAACATTTTGTTTATAAAAATCCTTTAAAATCAACATTTTATTTCTTTCTCATGTAAACACTTTTCTGAAATCTCTTATATCACAAAACTTCGAGGTTTATTTCGACGAAAATCGTTTACGCACGTATGGGAAAAATGCAGGGTGTTACATTCTCCCCAACTTGAAGATTTCTCATCCTCGAGAAATGCTGCGCAAAATCTATCTGATCGGCGAACGCGTAGCTACTTGAAGAAATTTCTTTTCCTCTTCAACCGCAGCAGTCGTCGTATCTTTGAATTTGCACCGTCTTCTTATCGTTCTTAAGGGTAAATCAAACAGATTACTTGCAAAACTAATCCCTTGGGGTATTTTCAACAATAAACATGATGGGTTACAAACAATATGGTTTCACTGACAACAAAAGACGGGGGGTTCAATGGTATCAAAATAGGATTCAGAAACAATAGGGTTACGTTCGTTTGGGGTCAAGACACTACCACACTTCAAGGTTACATTCCTTTCATCAGTTCAAGCCTAAACAATCTACTCCTCAAAAACTTCACATTTCCATCTACTCCCCAACTTAAATGACTCATATCTTTATATACCACATTCATCATTACAGACTTAACCTCTAAATACTTCTATCCTTCACCACTTTTTGGTCACTCCTACAAAATTTCCCATCACTTAGCTCCAATCTATCCTCTTATTGCCTTATGTTTCACTAAATTATTGTCCTCTTCAGACTCCCATGATCACTATCCCATCCTCCTTTTGCTCTAACAACCACTAATCCTCAAGAAACACGCACTATCTCACTTCCTATCTTAAACACTTGATCACATAACTTAAACACTCTAAACCTTTTTCCACTTTCCTCAATTTTTCCTTATATTCTAAACTATTAAAACTCCTCAACTCAAAGACCTATTATCATTTACCACATCAAATCCTAGCTTTTTACCTAACCTTGGGTCAATCACTTAAAGATCCTAACCACGAATTCCATCATCTTATCACTTCGACTTCACCATATCATCACTTATTCTCCTCTATCCAACCATTTTCCAACTTAAATCAAGACACTTAGGACTCTAAATCCTATCACCTTAATTTCTTCCTCATCTTATCACCACCTAAACCATCATTTTGACCAATTTGACATCCAAGCTCTTAGTCCTAACCACTTCACCACTCATTCAAGACTCAAAGATACTCATACATCCTTTATTCCATACTTGCTAATCCTTATTCTCCTTAGCCTTTACAACTCTTGCCTAACAACACTTCTCAACCCTGTTCCTCACTTAGGTACATCTACTTGACTGGGTAAGGTGTCAGGGTTCAAGATTCTAATCAAAATTTTAGGAAAGAATAAATTTCTGGCCAAAAGATCAAAAGAGAAAGTTCTGGGTTCATCGACAATCAAGGTTTCATCAAAAATCATAGGTTAAGATTTTCAGAAAAAGGTTCTTTCAAATGCTATGCCAAAGCAATTTGGCATCGCACAAGAAATGCTCCAACAAGAAAAGAAAGGTTCTAGTCAAGAACAAGATCTCAAATAGCTTGGAGGTTACTATAAGCGAAAGGGGTTCATATCCAAGAGGAATTCATCGAAAGAAGATTCGAGTCACACATCAACATCCCATGACGTTACTGATCTCCGCTCCTCGTCCCACTGTAGACGTAAACTGGCACTCTTCTGGAAAACGTCAGCATACTCCTAGCACTTCTATCCTTATCTATCGCTATCTTAATACTAACGCACACACAGAGACACACAGCAGAGTATGCAAGTCCATGTATAAGGTTACTTAGATTAACCATTGCTCTGATACCATAACTGTAACACCCCGATTCGGCAACTTGAAAACTTCCGTTACTTACATTCATTATAGTGAAAATTAGGGTCGTTTTTTTTTTAAAAAAATGTTACATAATGTGAGAACACTTAGACTTTTCAAACACAGTTACATTTAAAACTCATGTTCTCATGTTGCGTAACACCTTTCAAGTTCCAAACCGAGATGTCACAAGACACCGCACCTTGAAACTTGTTTTCAAAAACATCATTTAAAACGTAGCCCGTTTAATTGTCTCAAAGCATCAGTATTAATTAAAACTTTTGCTGGGGTACAGTATGATAGAGCTAGGGAACTAAGAACTTACAATGGAGTACAATTCTCTGAGGGGGATTACCTATCCTCTAGTCATACTCTCTAAGACTTGTCGTCTAACTCCGGATCTCGGCAGCCCAACAAGCTCTCGGTCCGTAAGTAGAGTTGTCGTCATCAGCCACCTCGCAAGTTTCCTCCATACCATCTTCGGGGACGAACTTTTATGCTCCTCCTTGCTTATCCTTGCAGGGGTACAAATGGATCGCTACACACTACACCATCTACCCGTTGTAATATCAGCAATTGCCGATACGACAACAAGGTAGGAGAGAGTCAGTGTTTCGAACACTAACGAGTTGACCATGCGGTCTCAGTGTATATTCAATATAAAAGGAGACAGATAATTAAACAGAACAATGTAACAAAAACAACATAATATGGACATTTATTATAATACAAACATATCATACACATAGCATATATGAATCACATGTAACAAAGCATACCATAATGTTCCAAACATATCAATATCATCACTCATAGTCAAAACATTCATTACGCTTACGTCACAATTTCTATTAACCTTCCCGAAACGCTTTTCCATTCTTTCTTCGATCGTCACCTCAAGATTTATTATGCCACGAATCATTTCTCGTGCTTGTCTTATAATTCTTACTCAACACTCGGTATCTTTATTGTACTTTTCTTTGATACATCTTAGTCTTTTAAGTTTTATCGTTCCGGTTCGCTCAATGATGGGGGAACATCATCATTGAGGAAGTCACACACGTCTACATCTCCTCGGTCATCCACCCAACCTAGTCGGAAGCAAACAGGAGTACATGACCTTTATCACGCGGGCACGACAACTGTCTCACAATCTATTGGTCCCAGACCAGGAGGACTACAGCCTTGAATCAAATCAATTCATATCATTTCATTCATATATTTTCAACGCACGCTCTCAGCGGCAATCTCAAATTCCCCGTTCCAGTCCCTCTCACTGTTCTAGACTTGCAATCAATGGGGTGACAGTATCATTTCTAGTTCGCGGTGTAGAACTTACCACGACATTGGACCCAGTCCCTACCACGTTAGTACGCCTCATGTGGGATTCGTTCCGCCTCGAAATATACTCCAGGCTTCTTGTCGTTCACCGTCTTTGCCCTCCCCTCATGCAATCTCCACCTGAGTATCCGCAGATACCCATAGTATCTTCCTCTCCACTACTTCGGTACGTCACTCATGCCTCACCGCGTTTGTAAATGTCTTTTAAGGTTTTAGCGTTTTAATTAGCGGCTTAATTCTAACAGTCGGTTCATCCTTAGTGCGTCCCTTTAATGAAACCCGACCACTAATCGCAATCCGTTCCCCAAAGAATCTCAACGGCATCATGCCTCAACTCAATTTCATCTCATGATCAACATTCTCATCAGCTCATGCTCAGCATCTTTCTCATCATCATGGTTCAGCAGCATCACCGTCAGCATCGTTCTCCTCGATTGTTGCACCGCAACACCATCAGCGTTCCTCTCCTTAATTGTTCCTTAGCAGCACCATCAGCAGCATCATCATCGCCACGCTTCCGCTCGCCTTATCGGGTATTTCTTATCTCCATCTCGAACATCATCTTTTCATCTCAATTCCTTCTCGATCGTTCTCATAACTTTCTCTTTAGTCTTATCTCATCAATTATCTGATACTTAATTATTTCTCATATCTCTTTTTCGCATCTCTTTTCTCTTTTCAGTCTTAATTAATTACTTTCACAGTTTCATTCTTATCAATTCACGATTCAGACGTAATCAAACATATTCTAAACGGAATAAAGTATGCACAACAAATAAACATTTAGCACGTAAACAAAATAGGTAAACATCTAACACAATTATCTATATCGCCTAATTCGCAGTATTCTCACAATCCATCTATTCGGATTGTGAGCAACCACGTTGCGGAACCACAGCACTCTCACTCACCTGGATGACGAAACATCCGAAAACTTTCCAAGATTTCCCAGTCGCTAGCCTTGCCACGTTTCCTTCGCGTCCGACACCCGAACTAGAACATTTTTCCCCGTGCGTTAGAAAACGATTTACGTGAATTCTTAATTTTCGTTTTGAAAACACATTGCCAATATCCAAAGGGTTTTAAATCCAAATCAAATCTCAAAAAGAGTTTTCAAGAAAACTTTGAAATAATCGCTTTATCAAAATAAAATCCATTTCTCTTAATTTAAAACACTTTGGTTGAATAATCATTTTCTTTAAACATTGAATGAAATCTTTAGGAAAACAACTCTTTGAAAATCTTCTTAAATAAAATACAAAAATTCAAGAAAGTGAAACTTCAAAACCAATCAAATTGATTTATTAAACTTCCAAACTTCACAGCATTATCGAACACTGATCAAAGAATGTCATATAAAAAGTTTCAAATCAGTTTAGATTGCTTAAACCATACTTTTTCAAATAAAACATTTTCAATTACTTTAAAATCCATACATAGATTTTTCACAAACCAAGTTGCACAAACAGATTCAAAACAATTCCACCACATTCAATCAGTATAAAGAGCAATCTCATACAAATTTCAAACCATTCACGAACACGCACATAATGCAAGTCACATTTTTAATTATTTAAAATCATTAATTAAATTATAATCTTAATAAATTAATCCAATTATTCTTAAGAAAATAATTCAGACCTAATCTTTTAATTAACTCATCAAGACCGAATCATACATGGTTAACAATTTTCCAATCACAAATAAATTTTAAAATTAAAAATCATTAGATTAATATTACAAAAATATTTTCACATAATCAAATGAACTTATTCATTTTTATTTCTAAAACCAAAAAGATAAAAGAAATCACATATCACATTTATTAAGCACATAGTATCATGCACCTAGAACATAGCTATTTTCAAAGTCATTTCATGAAAACAATTTTTCCAACTATATGCACATGCTTTGGCCGAATTATACATGTATAATTTTGCAAGGATTTAATGCACAAATAAAAACATATAATCATGAAATCATTTTCTTTATTCTAGAACCAAAATCGTGAGCATCAAAAAGGAAAATCAACAATTTTAATTCATTTTCAAAACAATAATTTTAAATCATGAACTACTTCAAAGATTCACACATATTTCTTTTAAATTCAATTACTTCATGCATGTACTGTAAAACTCTTAGATTTAATTAGTCTTATCATGCATGCACCCTAGATGAGAAACAAACATAGCTCCCTATTTCTTTTGAATAAGTTCATTTGATTATGTGAAAAGATTTTTGTAATATTAATCTAATGATTTTTAATTTTAAAATTTATTTGTGATTGGAAAATTGTTAACCATGTATGATTCGGTCTTGATGAGTTAATTAAAAGATTAGGTCTGAATTATTTTCTTAAGAATAATTGGATTAATTTATTAAGATTATAATTTAATTAATGATTTTAAATAATTAAAAATGTGACTTGCATTATGTGCGTGTTCGTGAATGGTTTGAAATTTGTATGAGATTGCTCTTTATACTGATTGAATGTGGTGGAATTGTTTTGAATCTGTTTGTGCAACTTGGTTTGTGAAAAATCTATGTATGGATTTTAAAGTCATTGAAAATGTTTTATTTGAAAAAGTATGGTTTAAGCAATCTAAACTGATTTGAAACTTTTTATATGACATTCTTTGATCAGTGTTCGATAATGCTGTGAAGTTTGGAAGTTTAATAAATCAATTTGATTGGTTTTGAAGTTTCACTTTCTTGAATTTTTGTATTTTATTTAAGAAGATTTTCAAAGAGTTGTTTTCCTAAAGATTTCATTCAATGTTTAAAGAAAATTATTTTTCAACCAAAGTGTTTTAAATTAAGAGAAATGGATTTTATTTTGATAAAGCGATTATTTCAAAGTTTTCTTGAAAACTCTTTTTGAGATTTGATTTGGATTTAAAACCCTCTGGATATTGGCAATGTGTTTTCAAAACGAAAATTAAGAATTCACGTAAATCGTTTTCTAACGCACGGGGAAAAATGTTCTAGTTCGGGTGTCGGACGCGAAGGAAACGTGGCAAGGCTAGCGACTGGGAAATCTTGGAAAGTTTTCGGATGTTTCGTCATCCAGGTGAGTGAGAGTGCTGTGGTCCCGCAACGTGGTTGCTCACAATCCGAATAGATGGATTGTGAGAATACTGCGAATTAGGCGATATAGATAATTGTGTTAGATGTTTACCTGTTTTGTTTACGTGCTAAATGTTTATATGTTGTGCATACTTTATTCCGTTTAGAATATGTTTGATTACGTCTGAATCGTGAATTGATAAGAATGAAACTGTGAAAGTAATAAATTAAGACTGAAAAGAGAAAAGAGATGCGAAAAAGAGATATGAGAAATAATTAAGTATGAGATAATTGATGAGATAAGACTAAAGAGAAAGTTATGAGAACGATCGAGAAGGAATTGAGATGAAAAGATGATGTTCGAGATGGAGATAAGAAATACCCGATAAGGCGAGCGGAAGCGTGGCGATGATGATGCTGCTGATGGTGCTGCTGAGGAACAATTAAGGAGAGGAACGCTGATGGTGCTGCGGTCCAACTTCTTTTCCTTTAAGTTCATGATTTACACTTAAGTTTATATTATCCATTCTAAATATCAAAACCCAAATATATACACATACACCCTCCGCGATCACGATAAACTAATTAGAAAATATTCTCTAAAGCAAAGTAAAGAACCCCTTTCTCTTATCTAGTTCTTCCTTCTTAATTATTATTTACTACACTTAATAACAAATAATTAATCACATGCCAACTAGCAGCACATATTCACATCATCCAATCCAATATATTAAATTAACTATTATTTGGGGATTTTCGTATTTTAACTAAGTCATTGATTTTTTACTATTTTAAATTACCCTAAGGTTCGTAATATATTTTTCTACCTCCCTAACCTTAGCTATCACTATACAGTTCCAGAAACACATTCCCTAAATAGAGGTAACGCATCCCATCTTACCTGGAGACGCTTTAACCCTTAGCTTTCGTGACTTTTGCTTATGCGTAGCTCTTCCATTCTCCCAGTCCCTCAAATGTGTTTTGTGGAAAAGCGGGGAGATCAACACCGATTCAGTCAACTCCAACCCGTACAGCTCACGGTGTTGCAGCAAACAAAGAACCAAATCACACTCTTCGATCCCGGTTCAACCCAAAACTCGCTCCTCTCCAACACGGTTCATGGACGAACCAATTCGAAACACGTCCACACAGTAGCAACGATGACAACCAGCGGCGGTGGAAGAATGGGAGTCGCAAACAGGGACCTCTTGGTTCAAGGAGCGGCTGACACGAACCGGAGAGGAGAAAGAGACGGTGGCGGCGGTGTGACTTCCATGACCGACGGCAATCGCAACATCATCGAGCACCACGACTCCCCGGCAGCAGCGACGGTCCAGAGGCAGTGAACGGCGGGCTTCGCAACGGCGGCTTGTAACTCACGAGTCACGACTAGAGGAAGGCGACTTCGTAAGCTTCGTCGCATCTGGGCTAGTGATTCGCGAGCAACGGCGATGGTTTAGCGGCGGCAGCGGTGGCTGGTTCAGGCGGTGGTGTGGTCTAGAGAGAGAGGGAGACGACTGGGAGAGAGAAACGGGGAAGGGGAGAGTGGCGGCTGAAGGCTGCACCTAGGGTTCTTCTTTTTCCCTTCCTTCCTCAACACACATGCGCACATCAGTTCTGTTTCCTTCTTCTTCTTTTTTTTAAACACAAACTTATTTTATTATTATTATTATTACTACTACTAGTACTGTTAGTATTATTTTAAAATACTAATAAACATTTTCGTTCTTTATTTATTTATTTTAAATACCAAGAAGTACTAATAATAAAAATGTAAACATCTAAATAAGTATATGTATACAATTATAAAGTTAAGGATCTTAAAGTTCTTAAAACAAGTTTAATATTAAGTATAACAAAAGCAAACTGAAATATAGCAAGTACATTTTTCAGATAGGATAATTGTTTTAAACCAAATTACATTGAAATATATAAATAAAATATACTTTCGTAAATTTCATAGGATATTTTAAAAAAATGTTCAATGCTTTAATGGTTAATTTTAAGGGTTAATCCTTTAATTTTGTAAAACTCGGGACTCATAATACAAACAAAAATTCGGGATGTTACAACTACAGCCTCAAATCATATCATATCAATTCAATTCATACATAATCAAGGCACACTGTCTCACTCACAGTGGCAAACAAGATGCCCCACTCCAGTCCCTCTCACTGTTCTAGATATGCAATCTAGGGGGCGACGGTATATTTCTAGTGGGCCCGCAGAACTCACCACGGCATTGGACCCAGTCCCTACCACGTTCGAATGCCACATGTGGAGTTCGTTCTGCCTAGAAACACACTCTAGACTTCTTGACGTTTCACCGTCATCGTCCTCCCCTAATGCAATCTCCTCCTAAGTATCCGCAGATACTTATGGTTCCTTCCTCTCCACTACTTCGCACTCTCATACCTCACTGCGTATGTCTTTTAAAGTCTTTTATCTTGTTTTTAATTAACCTAAGGTCGGCCCATCCTTCGTGCATCCCTTCAATGAGTCCTGGCCGCTACTTGGCACAATCCTTCCCTCATAATTTCTCACATAGCACAGAGCTGGTATCAATCAACAGACTCATATCTCATTTTCTCAATCCTTCTCAACAGTCAAAATCTTTTCTCAAAACAATCTTTTCGCAAAACCTTTTTCGAAAATATCATTTCACAAAAATCTTCTCGAATATCACTTCATAAAACTTTTCAAAGATATCATTTCAAAGACTTTCACAAAATCTCCGTTCACAAAAATATGGTTTTCACAAACTTTTCTCAAAAGTATTATTTCATAAAACTTTCTTAGAAATGCCAGTTGTTAAACTTGTTCAAAAATATCATTTCAAAAGACTTTCTCATTTTAAAAAGAATTTCTCAAAACTATACTTTCAAAAACTTTCTCAAAAAGATTATTTCCAAAAGCTTTTCTCAAAAAAGATTGTTTTATAAAACTCTTTTGAAAATATTGTTTCATAAACTTCCTCAGAAAACTTATTTCAAAAGCACTTTCACATTTTATATTCTGCTTCAAAAATCTCTTTTCATAAACTCTTTCGAAAATTTCTTTTCATAAATCTTTTTCAAAAACCTTTTTCAAAATCACATTTTTGCTTAGCGCTAATGGAGGAGCAAGCTCAACTCAACACTAGTCCCAGTCTAAAACCAAAAACAAAGGAGCCCAGCTCCGCTCAAATCACATCATTCTCCCCCCCAGCTCTGGCTCGTTCTCAACATTATCATCAATTCTTTCCCCAATATCAACTCTTTATCTCTTTCTCATCCACCTTATATCCTTTTATCATTATTTCTTTCTCACTATATCTTGTCTATGTCAACTTACTTAATTCATTTTCGTTTTCAAGTCGTAACAGACGCCCATCAGTACATTCTTCATATTAATCAACAGTATTTCAGTTTCAACATGCATAATTAAATAAATAAATATAAACACACTAACAGTCACACAACATCATACAATAACAATGTGGTCACTGTCACCTTCGTATAAGTGGCCACACAACACAAACAATTGCCACTTATACTACTGACTCCGAACCACTTAGTTCCGATCTTTGAGATGATACGGAACGTCCTAATAAATCACCTAACTACCACGGTGTCTTAGGAAATCTTCTCTCTCACCTGAGGTCCAGCTATTAAGTGCGTACCGTCACCTCGGATCCTTTCTGCTGCCGGTTGCCCCAATCCCTCGTCTTTAAGGTTCCTCGTACTAAATAAAATACGTTTTCGTTATTAACTTGTATTAAGAAAATCTTTTTCTTATCTCAAAACACTTTTCGTTCCTCGTCGGAAGACTTAAAACATAACCGTTTTCTCTTAAGCAATTCTAATATTTTCTAATACCTTAAGTACGTCAAAACCATTTGAAAGCGTCATATAAAATAATTTAAATCATTTACTTAGGTTGCTGGTCCGTCTTGGACAGCACCTTAACCATATTTGAAAACACCGAAAGATTTACCGTTTTTAGTATGGGTTTTTCTTAAATCAATTATCACTTAAAAACCACACTTTAAATTACATGAAAACGTTTTTAAACATAAGAAGCAGGTCCAAATAATCATGGACAACAAAGGTCATTTCAAAAATCGCTTTGATAAAAACCCCGAAAACATCATAAAAACACTTTTCGTTTTAAACAACTTCTTCTTTTAAAATTAACATTTTAAAAACTCAAATATTTATCACAAAACAACTTTGGACAGCCATGAACATAATTCAAAAAATTTCAATCAAATCAAATTATTTTAAAACCAATAAATTTCGAAATTAATTATACACTCAATTGTTTTCCAAATATCAACTCAACATACAAGCAACCAACAACACTTTATTAGAAATATATAACCAATTCAATCAATCATCAAAGCAATCATACAACTCACAAATAATTTATTTTCATAAAACAAAACATTTAGTCATGCATGCATTCACAAACCAAGTTGAACCAAAGATACAAACCAAACATGTTAATATTTATTTTCCTTACTTTAAAGAACTTTATTCCTTTCAAAAGTCACTATGTATATTTATTTTATGCAACTAGATTTCCTAGACCTATCCACACCATATCGCCGAATAGAATGAAGGGAAACAAGTTAGGAATCATAAATCTAAACACATAGATCAACTTGAAGTGCAAGCTCACAAGTGCAAGTCAAGTCTCAAGATAAAAGACTCAAGCAAGCATAGAATAGAAACCTTCTCTTTAGATCAAATGTAAGGTAATGAAGTTTTTGTTTCTTTAAAGAGTTACAAAGCCAATAAGTTTTTCATTTTAGAGTTGAGAAGAAAAACGTGTTTTTGCATGAAAAAGTGTTTTCTGCATTTAACCTTAGTAAAAATTCTTGATGTTACAAAACTCTGTATATTTGTATGTGTGCAAAAGAGAGTAATCGATTATTTGCTAAAGTAATCGATTAACTTTGTTGCATCATAGAAAAATCAGAGAAGCTGTAATCGGTTAATTGAATTTTGTTAATTAGTTACTTTCTTATGAAAGTAATCGATTACATAGGTCAAGTAATCGATTATATTTGTTGCATCACATATTTTTCAGAGGCTTTGTAATCGATTACAAGTCTGGTAGTAATCAATTACATGATGTTGCATCATATGCAAAACAGAGGCTTAATAATCGATTAACTCCTCAGTGTAATCGATTATCATAGTTGCATCATATAATGAACAGGAGTGATGTAATCGAAAAACTATTCTTAGCCTAATCGATTACATGTTTTTCAAATGTATTTAAGAATTTCTATTTTTGTAGAAGTAATCGATTATTTCTTCTATGTAATCGATTATTTCTTGATTTTCTGAAAAACGTGTCAGAATCATTTTTATTATTTCCTGATTTGTTTTTATATAAAAGATTCTGATATATTTTATAAAATTCGAAAATGATTTTAATTTTGAATTATTTCCTTTTTGGTTTTAAGAATCAAATCTTTATTTTATTTCGAAAATCGTTTTGATTTTTTTTTTATTTTAAAACTTATTACAAATCTTTTATTATTCTATTTTGATTTTATTCAAAATCCTTTTTGATTCAAAATAGTTTTCTTTTTTAAAAGGCTCACTCCAACATTCAGAACGTAATTTTTACATTCATTGTTTTCGATCTGCACGTTTCTCTCTTCTTCTTCTTCTCTAAGAGTTCTGCTTTTCATCGTTCATATTTTGTAAAGAACAAATCCTTATTGGCTGAGTGACTTCTAGAGAAACTTGTTCTTCATTATCATAAGAGCATATTGTAGAATTCGTGTTGTGAGAACACAAGAAACTATTGTAATCACTTTCAGTGAAATCGTTCTAAACCTTAGTGGTTAGGGAGAGAATCCTTTAGTGGACGTTTGATACGTCGTAGGGCGAGGAACCCTGCTGTGTGTTTGAGGCCCCTAGCGAACGGAGGTTCCTAGTAGTGTGCGGGGTGCTCTTGGTTGTAATAAGGTGCGGCTCTATTGCTTGGTTATAAGAACTCTCAGGCGGGTCGCTTGGGGACTGGACTAGGCCTTTCGACGCGAAGGCTGAACCAGTATAAAAATCACCGGTGCAAGCTTTTCTATCCCTCTCTCTTTTACTTTCCGCATATTTATTCTTTTACGTTTCCGCGCTACTCAATTATTATATTATTCCTATCGTTTTCGTGATCCATTACGAACGTTTAATCTCTCCATCTCAAATCAATTTTTTATTTGGTACGAATTTTTCAATACATAATAAAACTCGATTCACCCCCCCTCTCGAGATTTTGAGGCCAAAACCAACAATTGGCATCAGAGCTAGTCTCTTGTGTTAAGACTTAACCGTCTTAAGAGTATGGCTTCAAACTCTCTGTTTGGAGGTGAAGGGAGTTCTATTAACCGTCCTCCCATGTTTGATGGGGTAGGGTACGCGTATTGGAAAGCCCGTGTGAAAATTTTTATTCAAGGAGTAGGATTAAAAGTTTGGGATGCTGTTGTTAATGGTCCCTATGTTCCTACCTATGTGGTTAATGGTAACACCGTCGAAAAGCCTATGGCTGAGTGGACGGAGGAGGAGGAACGTAGAGTCCAATACGACTTGAAAGCGAAAAATATTATAACATCTGCTTTGAGCTATGATGAGTTTTTCAGGATTTCAACATGCGAGACAGCACAACAAATGTGGGATACACTTGAAGTCACGCATGAAGGAACAACGGAAGTAAAGAGGTCAAGGATCAATAAATTGACTGGTGAATATGAGCTATTCAGGATGAATGATGGAGAATCAATTCAAGAGATCCAAAAACGCTTCAGAATGATCGTAAATCAATTGACAACATTGGGGAAGAAATTCACCAATGAGGATCTCATCAACAAAGTTCTAAGGTGTTTGGGAAGAGATTGGCAACCCAAGGTGACGGCAATCGCTGAATCAAGAAATCTCTCAACAATGACGCTGGCAACTCTGTTTGGAAAATTACAAGAACACGAAAGTGAACTAAAGAGGTTGGCTCAGCATGAAGAAGAGAACAAGAAGGTTAAAAGCTTGGCATTCAAGGCTGAAACACCTGCACCAGATAGTGACTCAGACAAAGAAATGCTGAATGATGAACACATGGGTCTATTGGTGAAGCAGTTCGGGAAATTTCTGAGGAAGAAAAATTTCAACAGAAGAGACAACAATAAAAGTGGAGGCTCAACCATCACATGTCATGAGTGTGGCAAGCCTGGTCACATTAGAGCAGACTGCTATCAATTGAAAAAGAAAGAGAATTCAGAAAAGGGCACCTCAAGTTCAAAGAAGGGAAAGCAAGCATACTTGGTGTGGCTGGACAATGATGGAAGTTCGGATGAGGATTCAGACGAACAAGAGGAGACCGCTAACCTATGCTTGATGGCTCACGACAATGAGGTATCTACTGAACTTAACTTTTCTTATGATGAATTACAAGATGCATTTGAAGAGTTACATGAGGAATCGATGAGGTTATCCTTATTGGTTTCACTAGAAAAGAAAACTTCAGCTTCCATTTTAGAAAATAATAAAGAGCTTACTAAAGAAAATGATTTTTTGAAAAAGCAAAATAAGGAGCTGAATTTGACTTTAAAAAACTCTTCAAACACTTCGTGTAATGACATTAAACTTAAAGCTAGTTCTTCTTCTTGTAAATTCTGCAAGGACCTGGTTAAAGAAGTTGAAGATTTAAAAGAAACCCTTCCTAAATTTACAAAAGGTAGAAATACTTTAAATTTAATGTTAGGTAGGCAAAAATGTTTCTTTAATAGAGCGGGTTTAGGATATCAACCCGGTAGGCATCAAAAGAAACTAAGTACCATTTTTGTCCCTGCCAGTAATCATAAGAAACCTCTTATTATATGTCATATTTGTGGTAAAAAGGGCCATGGTGCACATGAATGCATACACCGAAAAGTGAAGTTTGTTAAACCGAACAATGAAGCTAGAAGGTGGCATGACTTAAACTATGGCTATACTAACACTCAAGGACCCAAAAAGATATGGGTACCTAAAAAGAAACCTCGAGTTTTTGCTTGCAGGTTACTCCGGAAGGAAGGAAGTCTTGGTGGTACTTGGACAGCGGATGCTCAAAACATATGACTGGAGATAAAACTAAATTTTCGCATCTCGTGCCTAAGGACCAAGGACATGTGACCTTCGGAGATAACAACCAAGGAAAGATCATCGGAATCGGTAAAATTGGTACACCTCCTAACCCTTTCATTGAAAATGTATTACATGTTGAGGGCCTAAAGCACAATTTGCTAAGCATTAGTCAATTGTGTGATAAGGGCAATAGGGTTATTTTTGATTCTGATAGATGTATTATCGAGGGAAAAATTGATAATCTTTCTAAGCTAATTGCTCGCAGGATAAACAATGTTTATGTTATTGATTTTGATTCAATTCCCTCAAATGATGCGAAATGTTTATTATCTAAAGAGGATGAATCGTGGCTGTGGCATCGTAGAATAGGTCACATCCACATGGCTCATTTAAATAAAATTTCTTCTAAAAACTTAGTAGTTGGTTTGCCAAAGCAAAATTTTTCTTTTTCCCGAAAAATGTGATCCTTGTTCAAAATCAAAACTCACAAGGGCCAATTTTCCTTCTAAAAACCTTGTTTCAACTCAAAGGCCTTTGGAACTTTTACATATGGATCTTTTTGGACCGTGTCAAACTAAAAGCTTTGGTGGCAACTATTATTGCTTAGTTATTGTGGATGACTATTCTAGGTATACATGGACGCTTTTTATTACTCATAAAAATGACGCATTTCATGAATTTAAAAAGCTAGCCAAGATTATTCAAAACCAATTGCATTTGAGCATTGCATCCATTAAAACTGATCATGGTGGAGAATTTGAAAATCATCTTTTTGAAAAGTTTTGCGAAAAACATGGAGTTAAGCATTATTTTTCCGCTCCAAGGACTCCAGAGCAAAATGGAGTTGTGGAGAGGAAAAATCGTTCATTAAAAGAGCTTTCTAGAACAATGCTTAATGACATGAATTTGCCTGCATATTTTTGGGCCGATGCAGTTAGTACAGCATGTTATGTTATGAACCGTGTTTTGATTAGGCCTATTTTAAAGAAAACCCCTTATGAGCTGTACAAAGGGAGAAAACCAAATATTTCCTATCTTCGAGTTTTTGGATGTAAATGTTTTGTGCATAATAATGGTAAAGAAAATCTAGGAAGTTTTGAGGCTAGAGCTGATGAGGGTATATTCCTTGGATATTCTGCTTCGAGCAAAGCTTATAGGATATACAATAAATCTCGTAATACTATTGAAGAATATATTCATGTATCATTTGACGAATCCGATCCCAGAAGGTTGGGAAAGGTATCTGTTAATGACATTTCAGGTATTCTTGGAGATTTATTCATTGATGAGGATGAGGAGCCAAATGCCAAAAGGAAGGAGCATTCCGAAAGCAATGGAAATTCAGTTGAAAATGTTGAGGAGAAAAATCAAGAACAATCCATGGAACTCAACGCTGATTTGCCTAAGGAATGGAGAACATCAAGGCACCATCCTATAGATCAGATTATCGGGGATATCTCAAAAGGTGTAAGTACTCGCAACTCTATTAGCAATCTGTGTAACTTCTTTGCATTTGTTTCTCAAGTAGAGCCAAAGAATTATTCTGAGGCTATGATTGATGAGCATTGGCTTTTGGCAATGCAAGAAGAATTAAACCAGTTCGAAAGAAATCAGGTGTGGGAACTTGTTCCTAGGCCTGAGTCTCATCCGATTATTGGAACTAAGTGGATTTATAAAAATAAACTTGATGAGGCTGGTTTAATTGTTCGAAACAAATCTAGGCTAGTTGCACAAGGTTACAATCAGGAAGAGGGGATAGATTATGAGGAAACATTTGCCCCTGTTGCTAGGTTGGAAGCCATAAGACTGCTATTAGCATTTGCATGTATTCTAGATTTTAAATTATATCAAATGGACGTAAAGAGTGCCTTTCTTAATGGTTTTATAAATGAAGAAGTTTATCTGTGTCAACCTCCTGGCTTTGAAAGTTATGAACACCCTGATTATGTTTATAAATTGAAAAAGGCTCTGTACGGTCTAAAACAAGCTCCTAGAGCGTGGTACGACCGTCTTAGCAAATTTTTGTTGGAAAATAACTTTGAAAGAGGGAAGGTTGATAACACACTTTTTATCAAAAAGAAAGGAAAGGACATTCTTTTAGTTCAGATTTATGTAGATGATATTATATTCGGTGCTACTAATGAAATCCTTTGCAAGGAATTTTCTAGTATGATGCAGGAAGAGTTCGAAATGTCTATGATGGGCGAGCTGAACTTTTTCCTGGGATTACAAATAAAACAAGCGAAGGACGGAATCTTTATTAGTCAAACCAAATACTGCAAAGAATTACTGAAAAGATTTGGCATGGATAAGGCCAAGGCAGTAGCGACACCGATAAGCACATCATGTTACTTGGACAAAGACGAAGAAGGTAAATCCGTAGAAATCACAAAGTATCGAGGTATTATCGGATCCCTTCTATATTTAACGGCAAGTAGGCCGGATATCATGTTTAGTGTGTGTCTTTGTGCTCGGTTCCAGTCGAATCCAAAAGAAACGCACATGGTTGCTGCCAAATGAATAATGAAATACTTGTTTGGCACAACTGATATGGGTTTATGGTACCCCAATGGTTCTTCGTGTAATCTTGTTGGGTATTTTGATTCTGATTTTGCTGGTTGCAAAGTAGATAGAAAAAGCACTAGCGGCACTTGTCATCTTCTTGGCAATTCATTGGTATCATGGGCTAGTAAGAAACAGTCTAGTGTTGCCCTATCTACAGCTGAGGCTGAATATGTAGCCGCGGGTAGTTGTTGCGCTCAGATTTTATGGTTAAAACAGCAACTTCTAGACTTTGGTGTAAGTCTAGATCACATTCCTATTAAATGTGATAATACCAGTGCTATTTCTATTACCAAAAACCCAGTGCAACATTCTCGCACGAAGCATATAGAGATTCGACACCATTTTATTCGTGATCATATTCAGAAGGGTGATTGCATTATTGAGTATGTTGATACTTCGCGGCAGTTGGCTGATATCTTTACGAAACCGCTTCCAAAAGAAAATTTCTTTTTCATTCGTAGAGAAATTGGTTTAACTTCTGCCTCTCACCTCTTTTGAATATGTGATTATGTTTATCTCTCATGTTATTATTGATGTATCTTCTTAGTGTTTCAGGGGAGATTGCACATCTTTTTGATGATTACAAAAGGGGGAGAAAGATTCTGATATATTGGCTAGTTTATTTGGCTAATACATTCAGGGGGAGATACTCTGGAAGGATGCTTGTTTCAAAAATGATTTTTTTTAAGCATTCATACAGGGGGAGAAAAATTAATCCTTTATATTTCCTGTATTTAGTGATTCTAAGGAAGGTTTTATTATTATATACCTATGCTTGTATAACACTTGTGATGCAGATAATAAAGAGCATATCAAAATGGTTGTTTGTCATCATCAAAAAGGGGGAGTGTTGGAAGTCAAGCTGGTTGGAAGGCATGCTTCAAACTCTCTATGGACTTCAAAGTAATGCAAATATATGTTTTGATGATAACAAGCCAACTCAAGTTCAAGCTCACAAGTGCAAGTCAAGTCTCAAGATTGAAGACTCAAGCAAGCATAGAATAGAAACCTTCTCTTTAGATCAAATGTAAGGTAATGAAGTTTTTGTTTCTTTAAAAAGTTACAAAGCCAATAAGTTTTTCATTTTAGAGAGGAGAAGAAAAACGTGTTTTTGCATGAAAAAGTGTTTTCTGCATTTAACCTTAGTAAAAATTCTTGATGTTACAAAACTCTGTATATTTGTATGTGTGCAAAAGAGAGTAATCGATTATTTGCTAAAGTAATCGATTAACTTTGTTGCATCATAGAAAAATCAGAGAAGCTGTAATCGGTTAATTGAATTTTGTTAATCAGTTACTTTCTTATGAAAGTAATCGATTACATAGGTCAAGTAATCGATTATATTTGCTGCATCACATATTTTTCAGAGGCTTTGTAATCGATTACAAGTCTGGTAGTAATCGATTACATGATGTTGCATCATATGCAAAACAGAGGCTTAATAATCGATTAACTCCTCAGTGTAATTGATTATCATAGTTGCATCATATAATGAAAAGGAGTGATGTAATCGATTAACTATTCTTAGCCTAATCGATTACATGTTTTTCAAATGTATTTAAGAATTTCTATTTTTGTAGAAGTAATCGATTATTTCTTCTATGTAATCGATTATTTCTTGATTTTCTGAAAAACTTGTCAGAATCATTTTTATTATTTCCTTATTTGTTTTTATATAAAAGATTCTGATATATTTTATAAAATTCGAAAATGATTTTAATTTTGAATTATTTCCTTTTTGGTTTTAAGAATCAAATCTTTATTTTATTTCGAAAATCGTTTTGATTTTATTTTGATTTTAAAACTTATTACAAATCTTTTATTATTCTATTTTGATTTTATTCAAAATCCTTTTTGATTCAAAATAGTTTTCTTTTTTAAAAGGCTCACTCCAACATTCAGAACGTAATTTTTACATTCATTGTTTTCGATCTGCACGTTTCTCTCTTCTTCTTCTTCTCTAAGAGTTCTGCTTTTCATCGTTCATATTTTGTAAAGAACAAATCCTTATTGGCTGAGTGACTTCTAGAGAAACTTGTTCTTCATTATCATAAGAGCATATTGAAGAATTCGTGTTGTGAGAACACAAGAAACTATTGTAATCACTTTCAGTGAAATCGTTCTAAACCTTAGTGGTAAGGGAGAGAATCCCTTAGTGGACGTTTGATACGTCGTAGGGCGAGGAACCCTTCTGTGTGTTTGAGGCCCCTAGCGAACGGAGGTTCCTAGTAGTGTGAGGGGTGCTCTTGGTTGTAATAGGGTGCGGCTCTATTGCTTGGTTATAAGAACTCTCAGGCGGGTCGCTTGGGAACTGGACTAGGCCTTTCGACGGGAAGGCTGAACCAGTATAAAAATCACCGGTGCAAGCTTTTCTATCCCTCTCTCTTTTACTTTCCGCATATTTATTCTTTTACGTTTCCGCACTACTCAATTATTATATTATTCCTATCGTTTTTGCGATCCATTACGAACGTTTAATCTCTCCATCTCAAATCAATTTTTTATTTGGTACGAATTTTTCAATACATAATAAAACTCGATTCACCCCCCTCTCGAGATTTTGAGGCCAAAACCAACACTCCCCTCATGCAATCTCCACCTGAGTATCCGCAGATACCCATAGTATCTTCCTCTCCACTACTTCGGTACGTCACTCATGCCTCACCGCGTTTGTAAATGTCTTTTAAGGTTTTAGCGTTTTAATTAGCGGCTTAATCCTAACAGTCGGTTCATCCTTAGTGCATCCCTTCAATGAAACCCTACCACTAATCGCAATCCGTTCCCCAAAGAATCTCAACGGCATCATGCCTCAACTCAATTTCATCTCATGATCAACATTCTCATCAGCTCATGCTCAGCATCTTTCTCATCATCATGGTTCAGCAGCATCACCGTCAGCATCGTTCTCCTCGATTGTTGCACCGCAGCACCATCAGCGTTCCTCTCCTTAATTGTTCCTTAGTAGCACCATCAACAGCATCATCATCGCCACGCTTCCGCTCGCCTTATCGGGTATTTCTTATCTCCATCTCGAACATCATCTTTTCATCTCAATTCCTTCTCGATCGTTCTCATAACTTTCTCTTTAGTCTTATCTCATCAATTATCTCATACTTAATTATTTCTCATATTTCTTTTTCGCATCTCTTTTCTCTTTTCAGTCTTAATTTATTACTTTCACAGTTTCATTCTTATCAATTCACGATTCAGACGTAATCAAACATATTCTAAACGGAATAAAGTATGCACAACAAATAAACATTTAGCACGTAAACAAAACAGGTAAACATCTAACACAATTATCTATATCGCCTAATTCGCAGTATTCTCACAATCCATCTATTCGGATTGTGAGCAACCACGTTGCGGGACCACAACACTCTCACTCACCTGGATGACGAAACATCCGAAAACTTTCCAAGATTTCCCAATCGCTAGCCTTGCCACGTTTCCTTCGCGTCCGACACCCGAACTAGAACATTTTTCCCCGTGCGTTAGAAAACGATTTACGTGAATTCTTAATTTTCGTTTTGAAAACACATTGCCAATATCCAAAGGGTTTTAAATCCAAATCAAATCTCAAAAAGAGTTTACAAGAAAACTTTGAAATAATCGCTTTATCAAAATAAAATCCATTTCTCTTAATTTAAAACACTTTGGTTGAAAAATCATTTTCTTTGAACATTGAATGATATCTTTAGGAAAACAACTCTTTGAAAATCTTCTTAAATAAAATACAAAAATTCAAGAAAGTGAAACTTCAAAACCAAGCAAATTGATTTATTAAACTTCCAAACTTCACAACATTATCGAACACTGATCAAAGAATGTCATATAAAAAGTTTCAAATCAGTTTAGGTTGCTTAAACCATACTTTCTCAAATAAAACATTTTCAATTACTTTAAAATCCATACATAGATTTTTCACAAACCAAGTTGCACAAACAGATTCAAAACAATTCCACCACATTCAATCAGTATAAAGAGCAATCTCATACAAATTTCAAACCATTCATGAACACGCACATAATGCAAGTCACATTTTTAATTATTTAAAATCATTAATTAAATTATAATCTTAATAAATTAATCCAATTATTCTTAAGAAAATAATTCAGACCTAATCTTTTAATTAACTCATCAAGACCGAATCATACATGGTTAACAATTTTCCAATCACAAATAAATTTTAAAATTAAAAATCATTAGATTAATATTACAAAAATCTTTTCACATAATCAAATGAACTTATTCATTTTTATTTCTAAAACCAAAAAGATAAAAGAAATCACATATCACATTTATCAAGCACATAGTATCATGCACCTAGAACATAGCTATTTTCAAAGTCATTTCATGAAAACAATTTTTCCAACTATATGCACATGCTTTGGCCGAATTATACATGTATAATTTTGCAAGGATTTAATGCACAAATAAAAAAATATAATCATGAAATCATTTTCTTTATTCTAGAACCAAAACCGTGAGCATCAAAAAGGAAAATCAACAATTTTAATTCATTTTCAAAACAATAATTTTAAATCATGAACTACTTCAAAGATTCACACATATTTCTTTTAAATTCAATTACTTCATGCATGTACTTTGAAACTCTTAGATTTAATTAGTCTTATCATGCATGCACCCTAGATGAGAAACAAACATAGCTCCCTAGTTCTCCCTAGGATGGTCGAATGTCAACATGCACCAAACAAGGTCTTTGGTTCACTTAAACATACAAAAGTCATACATTCACATCAAGACATATAGGATTTCAAGGCAACTTTTCAATGTAACATACCATGTCATTTATTCACATGAACATGCATCAACATCATTAAAACAAAATCTTTTTCAAACATCTTTAACATGCATAAAATAAACTCAAGATCATCATTTAATCTTAAACCAAAGATAAAGACCTCACTTTAAATTCATGAAAACAACATGCATGTACTAGAAATCATTAGATCTATTCTTAAAACAAACATGCACCAACATTTTATAAAATAAAAACATGGATTTCATTTTTAATCACACATGGCCGAATGGCCTCTTCAAAAAAAATATAACATGTACAAAAATAATCACTTAATCAAAACATGTTTATTCTTGAAAATCATTTAAAAACTTATTACTTTAATTTTCTTTAAGAACCGAAACACATAATAAGGAAAAACATAATCTTTACTCTTTGAAAAATAACATGCAAATCAAGGATCTAAACATTTTTCATTCATCAAATAGTCATGAAAACACATCATAGATCAAGTTCTAACAAAAGATTTAACGTGCAAGTCAAGGATTTTCACTTTATAAATAAACAAACTTAGATCATGGATTTATTCATCAAATTATCACATAAACACATATAAATCACGGTTTAGAGAAGGAAACATAGACATGCAAAGAGATTTATTTCAAGCTTTCACAAAAATCTTAAACCATACTTTAGGTCTTTAAGGTTTTAGTTAGAAAAACATTAGATCTAACAAGAAAAACCTTAACCAAACATTAAACATAAAGTCTAACATATTACAAATTATTTTAAGTCCTTAAAGTCCAAGATCAAAGAATAATAACACATAAAATCATCTTTCAACTTATAAAAATTAACATGCAAAGAAGAAAAAGAAAGATCCATAAACTAGAAAGGAAAAATCTACACTATTACAAGTCTTCCTTTTAATCTTCAAGTCCTACCATGAAAAGGGTTGATCTTCTAGCTCTAACACTCTTGATCTACAAGAGAGACTCCTAGGTTTGGACTTGAATTCCTCCTTCTCCCTTTGCAACCTCACGGCCTCTTCTCCCTCTCTCTCTCTATCTATTTCTTTTTCTTTCTCTAAGAGTTTTAAAGTTTCTCTTAGAGAGGTGTTTAGTGTTTGGAAGTGAAAGTGAAGAAATGATAAATGAATGGGGTGAATGAACTAAGGCCACTCTAATTTATAGGCAAATTCATTTTCCCTCTTGTGCCCTTATGTGTGGTTTGGTCATGAGCAAATGAGAAGGGTAATTTTGGGGTTCCAATTATTTGCATGGGTGAATTTCATCAAATGGAGGGGACAAGGTATAGGGGGCTAGGGTTTTAGGGGTCATTCTTGTGAATTCAATGCTCCTAATTATGTGGATTATGTTTTGATGATGACAAAATAATTAACAAATCATGCCTTGAAGATATTGCAACATCAACATCAACAAGAAGTCAAGAAAAGAAGACAAGTGCCCAATCATTCTCAATCAAATATTAATTGTAAATTTCTAATTTATGTTGAGAGTGGTTGAGAGTGGGTAGAAATAGTTAGTCTCTTCTAGGAATAAATTTTTATATGTTTATTAAGTTGAGATTGACCAAAAATTAATACTTGAGAGGAAAAATAAAATTGAAAAATAATTTTTCCCATATCTGATCAAAATACTCGAGTATTTTGATAAAGACTCGAGTATATACTCGAGTATTTATAGAAAAACTCGAGTATTTGTGCCAGGTCAGCAATTATGACCGTTAGTCTTGTTCGTGCACCAATTCACTCGTGACCGGCCAAAAAGACTCGAGTTTTTACCAAAAGACTCGAGTATTTTTGTCCAGTCAGCAAAAATGAACGTTGGAGAAACTCAAAAACCCAATTGAGGGCATTTGAGTCTCATCCAACCCCAAGAGAGAATTCATAACCTTATTGTAAAATTTCTCTTTGAATTTGTGCAAGAACAAACAAGACAACAACACATTATTGATCACAAGCTTTCATAATTTCCTTTTCTCAAGTGTTAATTCCCAAAAAGCTCAACTTCTCAATCATATTGTCATTTTATTCCAAGTTGAGTTTTAGGCCTCAATTCTTACATTGAGCTGTGCTTATTTGTGCTAATCCATTGTGAGATTAGTAATACACATACAAAAAGCTTGATTATTCAAAGTCTTGGATTGTTCCCAAGCAAACCCTAAGTGGCTTAGGGTGTTGGAAGTCTTGAGAGGTTCTCAAGCACAAGACTAGGAGGTTCCTAGCCCGGTGGAGTTTCTTGAAGGGAGTTCAAGGAAGCTTTGTGAAGAGTTCTTCAGTCACCGGAATCAAATTGGGGTAGAAATCAAGAGTTTGGTACACTCTTGAAAGGGTTAGGTTGAGTGAGGCCATTCTCAAGCAATCCTTTGTAATTTCTAACAATTTGATTATTAGTAGAAACTCCTAAGTGATTAGGAGGACTGGATGTAGCTCATTGTTGGAGTGAACCAGGATAAAATTGCTTGAGTGTTGGTTTATTGCTTTTAATCTACTTTCTAGCTCAATAGACTTAAGTCATTTCAATCAATTAGGATTTATACAATTAGGTAGCAAGTTCAAGGAATCTTTGTGTTAAAAGTTATTTAGATTACTTGCTATTCTGTTGGATAAGTTCCTGTTTATTATTGAATTGATTTGAGTTAAATTGCTGAATTTTCGTTTCTGGTTTTTCTGCTATCTGATAGTAAAAACTCGAGTATTTCAGAAAAGACTCGAGTTGTTCATCCTGAAAAACTCGAGTATTTCACAAAAGACTCGAGTCTTTTGTTTCTGATTCCAGAAAATTCAGTCTAATCTCCATTCTTCAATTATCAATCGAAATATTTGGTATTAGTGCTTCAAAATACTATTCACCCCCCCTCTAGTATTTGCTTAGCCCGCTTGTTGGTTTCCAACAATTCTAGGCTTAAGTACTAGTTAGCAATTAGTTAGGGTTTGGTTACAATACTAACTTAGTTTGGTTTTGGTTTGGTTTGGTTTCTAATTTCTTAACCTACAAGCTTCTAGAATTTATACATCCTAACTCATACACACACACACGTACAACACACATACATACACACATATACATACAATTTACATTTTATTTCTTAATCTTATTTATTCAAATTCATCAATTCACACAACAAGGCAATTAATTCAAAACCACACTCATACAATCGTTCTCATGTATCATACAACAAACACACATCCAACCAAGCATTCAAAATCTACGTTTTAAGACGATCGTTTTGATATAAAGATCATAAAAATCCGAGTTACGGTTAAAAAGTTACAAACTCAAAAACTTTATTTTAAATAAAAATCACTTTTTAATATAATCACAACTAATTTCTTATAAATCAAATCAACAAAATTCTTTACTTTTCATTTATAAAAACATTTTGTTTATAAAAATCCTTGAAAATCAACATTTTATTTCTTTCTCATGTAAACACTTTTCTAAAAATCTCTTATATCACAAAACTTCGAGGTTTATTTCGACGAAAATTGTTTACGCACGTATGGGAAAAATGCGGGGTGTTACAACTAAGGTTTCAAATACAGCGAATATGAGAGTGATTACAATAGCAATGTGTGTTCTCAAAAACACGGATACAACAATATGCTCTTATGATAATGAAGTGTTTTTCTCTAAGAGTTAATCAGCCAATACGGTTTTGTTCTTCAAATGATATGAACGTGAAAACCAGAAGCTTAGAGAAGAAGAGAGAACGTGAATTTCAGAAAAGATGTCATAGATGGAAAAAGAATTATTGATCTGAATGTTGGAGTGAAGTTTTATAAAAATAGAAAAACATTTAGAATCAAAAAGATTTAGAATTAGTAAAACAAAATCAAAACAAAATAAAATAAGATTTTGAAATAAGTTTTAAAATCAAAACGATTTACGAAATAAAATAAAGATTTGATTCTTAAAACGAAAAAGGAAATAATTCAAATTTAAAATCATTTTTGAATTTTGTAAAATAAATCATTATCTTATATATAAAAACAAATCAGGAAATAATAAAAATGATTTTGACACGTTTTTCAATAAAAGCTGAAGTAATCGATTACTTTCTGAAGGTAATCGATTATTCCTTCAAAAATAGAAATTCTTAAATACATTTGAAAAACAAGTAATCGATTAGATCAACAATGATTAATCGATTACATCACTCCTGTTCAATATGTGATGCAACTCATTTAATCGATTAGCACTAATCAATTAATCGATTACTAAGCCTCTGTTATGCATATGATGCAACATCATGTAATCGATTACTACACAGCCTGTAATCGATTACTAAGCCTCTGAAAAATATATGATGCAACAATTATAATCTATTACTTGAGCCAGGTAATCGATTACTCTCATAAGAAAGTAATGGATTAACAAAGTTCACTTAATCGATTACGAGCTCTCTGATTTTTCTATGATGCAACAAAGTTAATCGATTATCTTAAGCAATTAATCGATTACTCCTTCTTGCATAGTAGAAATATACAGAGTTTTGTAACATCAAGTATTTTCACAAAGATTAAGATAGAAAACAAATTTTCATGAAAAACACATTTTCTTCTCTCTTTTAAAATGAAAAACTTATTGGCCTTTTAAACTCGTAAAGAATAGAAACTTCATTACCTTACAAATGTTCTAAGGGAAAAGGTTTCTAATCTATGTCTTGCTTGAATCTTCATTCTTGAACATGAAGGAAACTTGTGAGCTTGAACTTGAGTTGGTTTGTTATCATCAAAACATCAGCTTGATATATACTTGAAGTCCATAGAAGAGTTTGAAGCATGTCTTCCAACACTAGCTTGACTTCCAACACTACCCCTTTTTGATGATGACAAACAACTATTCTAATATGCTCTTTACTATATGCATCACAAGTGTTATACAAGCAAAAAACACATATATTGATATATATATATATATATGAAAAATTAACCTTCCCTAGAACAATAAAAATAAAGATATAACAATTCATAGCATCTTGTAGCATCTCCCCCTGTATTGATGCCTAAACAATTATAACAATTCATTCATAGCATCTTGGAATATCAGAATATCTCTCCCCCTTTTGTAATCATCAAAAAGAATGTGCTATCTCCCCCTGAAACACTGAGGAAATGCATCAATAATAACAAGAGATATAAAATAATCACATACTCAAAATAGGTGAGAGGCAGAAGTTAAACCAATTTCTCTACGAATGAAAAAGAAATTTTCTTTTGGAAGCGGTTTCGTAAAGATATCAGCCAACTGCCGCGAAGTATCAACATACTCAATAATACAATCACCCTTTTGAATATGATCACGTATAAAATGGTGACAAATCTCAATATGCTTAGTACGAGAATGTTGCACAAGGTTTTTGGTAATACTAATTGCACTTGTATTATCACATTTTATGGGAATGTGATCTAGACTTACACCGAAGTCTAGGAGTTTCTGTTTCAACCATAAGATTTGTGCACAAGAGCTACCCGCAGCGACATATTCAGCCTCAGCTGTGGATAGGGCTACACTCGACTATTTCTTACTAGCTCATGATACTAAAGAATTTCCAAGGAGGTGACAAGTGCCGCTAGTGCTTTTCCTATCTACTTTGCACCCAGCAAAGTCAGAATCAGAATACCCAACAAGGTTACACGAAGAACTTTTGGGGTACCATAAACACATGTCAGTTGTGCTAGAAAGATATTTCATTATACATTTGGCAGCAACCATGTGCGTTTCTTTTGGATTCGCTTGAAAACGAGCACATAAACATACACTAAACATAATATCCGGCCTACTTGCCGTTAAATAGAGAAGGGATCCGATTATACCTCGATATTTAGTGATTTCTACGGATTTACCTCCTTCATCTTTGTCCAGATAGCAAGATGTGCTTATTGGTGTTGCTACTGTCTTGGCCTTATCCATGCCAAATCGTTTCAATAGTTCCTTGCAGTATTTTGTTTGGCTAATGAAAATCCCATCCTTTCCTTGTTTTATTTGCAATCCTAGGAAAAAGTTCAGCTCGCCCATCATAGACAACTCGAACTCTTCCTGCAACATACTCGAAAAATCCTTGCAAAGGGTTTCATTAGTAGCACCGAAAATAATATCATCTACATAAATCTGAACTAAAAGAAAGTCCTTTCCTTTATTTTTGATAAAAAGAGTGTTATCAACCTTCCCTCTTTCAAAATTATTTTCAACTAAAAATTTGCTAAGACGGTCATACCACGCTCTAGGAGCTTGTTTGAGTCCGTACAAAGCCTTTTTCAATTTATAAACATAATCCGGGTGTTCATAATTTTCAAAGCCGGGAGGTTGACACACATATACTTCTTCATTTATAAAACCATTCAAAAAGGCATTCTTTACATCCATTTGATATAATTTGAAATCTAAAATGCATGCAAAAGCTAAAAGCAGTCTAATGGCTTCCAACCTAGCAACAGGGGCAAATGTTTCCTCATAATCTATCCCCTCTTCCTGGTTGTAACCTTGTGAAACTAACCTAGCTTTGTTTCGAACAATTAAACCAGCCTCATCGAGTTTATTTTTATAAATCCACTTAGTTCCAATAATCGGATGAGACTCAGGCCTAGGAACAAGTTCCCAAACCTGATTTCTTTCGAACTGGTTTAATTCCTCTTGCATTGCCAGAAGCCAATGTTCATCAAGCGTAGCCTCAGAAATATTCTTTGGCTCCACTTGAGAAACAAATGCAAAGTAGTTACACAGATTGCTAATAGAATTGCGAGTACTTACACCTTTTGTGATGTCACCTATGATTTGGTCAATGGGATGGTGCCTCGATGTTCTCCATTCCTTAGGCAAATCAGCATTGAGCTCCATGGATTGTTCTTGCATTTTCTCTTCATCTGATTCAACTGATTTTTCATTGCATTCGGAATGTCCCATTCCTTTAGCATTTGACTCCTCATCCTCATCAATGTATAGATCTCCAAGAATACCTGAAATGTCATTAACAGATACCTTTCCCAACTTTCTGGGATCGGATTCATCAAATGATATATGAATAGATTCTTCAATAGTATTACGAGATTTATTGTAAATCCTATATGCTTTGCTCGAAACAGAATATCCAAGGAATATTCCCTCATCAGCTCTAGCCTCAAAACTTCCTAGATTGTCTCTACCATTATTATGCACAAAACATTTACATCCAAAGACACGAAAATGGGAAATATTTGGTTTTCTACCCTTGTACAGCTCATAGGGGGTTTTCTTTAAAATAGGCCGTATTAAAACACGGTTCATAACATAGCAAGCTGTACTCACTGCATCGGCCCAAAAGTATGCAGGCAAATTCATGTCATTAAGCATTGTTCTTGAAAGCTCTTTTAATGAACGATTTTTCCTCTCCACAACCCCGTTTTGCTCAGGAGTTCTTGGAGCTGAAAAATAATGCTTAATTCCATGTTTTTCGCAAAAATTTTCAAAAAGATGATTTTTAAATTCTCCACCATGATCAGTTTTGATGGATGCAATGCTCAAATGCAATTGGTTTTGAACAATCTTGGCTAGCTTTTTAAATTCATGAAATGCATCATTTTTATGAGTAATAAAAAGCGTCCATGTATACCTAGAATAGTCATCCACAATAACTAAATAATAATAGTTGCCACCAAAGCTTTTTGTTTGACACGGTCCAAAAAGATCCATACGTAAAAGTTCCAAGGGCTTTTGAGTTGAAACAAGATTTTTAGAAGGAAAAGATGCCCTTGTGAGTTTTGATTTTGAAAAAGGATCACATTTTTCAGAAATAGAAAAATTTTGCTTTGGTAAACCAACTACTAAGTTTTTAGAAGAAATTTTATTTAAATGAGCCATGTGGATGTGACCTATTCTAGTATGCCATAGCCATGATTCATCCTCTTTACTTAATAAACATTTCACATCATTTGAGGGTATTGAGTTAAAATCAATAACATATACATTGTTTATCCTGCGAGCAATCAACTTAATAAGATTATCAACTTTACCCTCGATAATACATCTATCAGAATAAAAAATAACCCTATTGCCCTTATCACACAACTGACTAATACTTAGCAAATTGTGTTTTAGGCCCTCAACATGTAAAACATTTTCTATGCAAGGGTTAGGAGGTGTACCAAGTTTACCGACTCCAAGAATCTTTCCTTGATTGTTATCTCCGAAAGTCACATGCCCTTGGTCCTTTGGAACGAGATGCGAAAATTTAGATTTGTCTCCCGTCATATGTTTTGAGCATCCGCTGTCCAAGTACCACCACGATTTTCTTTCTTCCGGAGTAACCTCATCTTCGTGTGCCATCAAGCATATGTTGGCTGTCTCTTCTTGTTCGTCTGAATCCTCATCCGAACTTCCCTCGTTGTCTAGCCATGCCAAATAAGCTTGCTTCCCTTTCTTTGAATTTGAGGTGCCTTTTCTGAATTTTCTTTCTTTTTCAGCTGGTAGCAGTCTGCTCTAATGTGACCAGGCTTGCCACACTTATGACATGTGATGGATGACCCTCCACTTTTGTTGTTGTCCCTTCTATTGAAGTTGCTTTTCTTCCTTAGAAATTTTCCGAACTTTTTGACCAACAGACCAATGTGTTCATCATTTATCAGATCTTTGTCCGAGTCACTTTCTGTTGCTGGTGCTTCAGCCTTGAATGCCAAACTTTTGACCTTCTTGTTCTCCTCTTCGTGTTGAGCCAATCTTTTCAGTTCACTTTCATGCTCTTGTAGCTTCCCGAAGAGAGTTGCCAGCGTCATAGTTGAAAGGTTTCTTGATTCAGCAATCGCCGTCACTTTGGATTGCCATTCTCTTCCCAAACACCTTAGAACTTTGTTGATGAGATCCTCATTGGTGAATTTCTTCCCCAATGTTGTTAGCTGATTGACAATCATCGTGAAACGTTTTTGGATCTCTTGAATTGATTCTCCATCTTTCATTCTGAATAATTCGTATTCACCAGTTAGAGTATTGATTCTCGACCTTTTCACTTCAGTTGTACCTTCATGCGTGACTTCTGGCATATCCCACATCTGTTGTGCTGTCTCGCATGTCGATATCCTGAAAAAATCATCATAGCTCAAAGTAGATGTTATAATATTTTTCGCTTTCAGGTCGTACTGGACTCTACGTTCCTCCTCCTCCGTCCACTCAGCCATAGGCTTTTCGACGGTGTTACCATTAACCACATAGGTAGGAACATAGGGACCATTTACGACGGCATCCCAAACTTTTAATCCAACTCCTTGAATAAAAATTTTCATATGGGCTTTCCAATACGCGTACCCTACCCCATCAAACATGGGATGACGGTTAATAGAACTCCCTTCACCACCAAACAGAGAGTTTGAAGCCATACTCTTGAGACGGTTAAGTCTTAACACAAGAGACTAGCTCTGATGCCAATTGTTGGTATTGGCCTCAAAATCTCGAGAGGGGGGGGGGTGAATCGAGTTTTATTAATGTATTGTGAAATCCTTTAAAAATTAAAAAATTGTTTTGAGATGGAGAGATTAGACGTTTGAGATGGATCGTGAAAACGATAGATAGAAATAAATTGAGTAGCGCGGAAACGTAAATAATTGAAATATGCGAAAATAAAGAGATAGGGATAGAAAAGCTTGCACCAGGAAATTTTATACTGGTTCAGCCCTCCCGTCGAAAGGCCTAGTCCAGTCCCCAAGTGACCCGCTTGAGAGTTCTATAATCAGCAATAGAGCCTCACCCTATTACACCCAAGAGCACCCCGCACACTACTAGGAACCTCCGTTCGCTAGGGGCCTCAAGATCACACAGCAGGGTTCCTCGCCCTATGACGTATCACACGTCCACTAAGGGATTCTCTCCCTAACCACTAAGGTTTCAAATACAGCGAATATGAGAGTGATTACAATAGCAATGTGTGTTCTCAAAAACACGGATACAACAATATGCTCTTATGATAATGAAATGTTTTTCTCTAAGAGTTAATCAGCCAATAAGGTTTTGTTCTTCAAATGATATGAACGTGAAAACCAGAAGCTTAGAGAAGAAGAGAGAACGTGAATTTTAGAAAAGATGTCAGAGATGGAAAAAGAATTATTGATCTGAATGTTGGAGTGAAGTTTTATAAAAATAGAAAAACATTTAGAATCAAAAAGATTTAGAATTAGTAAAACAAAATCAAAACAAAATAAAATAAGATTTTGAAATAAGTTTTAAAATCAAAACTAAATCAAAACGATTTACGAAATAAAATAAAGATTTGATTCTTAAAACGAAAAAGGAAATAATTCAAATTTAAAATCATTTTCGAATTTTGTAAAATAAATCAGAATCTTATATATAAAAACAAATCAGGAAATAATAAAAATGATTCTGACACGTTTTTCAATAAAAGCTGAACTAATCGATTACTTTCTGATGGTAATCGATTATTCCTTCAAAAATAGAAATTCTTAAATACATTTGAAAAACAAGTAATCGATTAGACCAACAATGATTAATCGATTACATCACTCCTGTTCAATATGTGATGCAACTCATTTAATCGAGTAACACTAATCAATTAATCGATTACTGAGCCTCTGTTATGCATATGATGCAACATCATGTAATCGATTACTAAGCCTCTGAAAAATATATGATGCAACAATTATAATCGATTACTTGAGCCAGGTAATTGATTACTCTCATAAGAAAGTAATGGATTAACAAAGTTCACTTAATCGATTATGAGCTCTTTGATTTTTCTAAGATGCAACAAAGTTAATCGATTATCTTAAGCAGTTAATCGATTACTCCTTCTTGCATAGTAGAAATATACAGAGTTTTGTAACATCAAGTATTTTCACAAAGATTAAGATAGAAAAAAACTTTTCATGAAAAACACATTTTCTTCTCTCTTTTAAAATGAAAAACTTTTTGGCCTTTTAAACTCGTAAATAATAGAAACTTCATTACCTTACAAATGTTCTAAGGGAAAAGGTTTCTAATCTATGTCTTGCTTGAATCTTCATTCTTGAACATGAAGGAAACTTGTGAGCTTGAACTTGAGTTGGTTTGTTATCATCAAAACATCAGCTTGATATATAATTGAAGTCGATAGAAGAGTTTGAAGCATGTCTTCCAACACTAGCTTGACTTCCAACAGACAGGTATTCAGGAAGAAATTTTTGGAAAGTCCGAAATACAAAGGAAACTCTGTCAAATTTTAAACGAAATTTTCAAGTAACGTAATAATCTTAATTTAATTTAAGGGAATATTTGTGAGGGTGTCACATTTGTGCAGTGTGTAAAAGAGAGTTGAGATTTCATCCATACCTTAGCATTAATTTGATTTCTATAAAGGATGGATATAACTAGCCATGATGGGACACAATGGTCATCCATCATTATTGTCCAATAAGAAGAAATAATTGGAGTAACGGCTCCGAAGAATAATGGTGTTTGAATGCCATTATGACTCATAACAGGTGTGATTTATGTTGTTGGTTATGTGGTCTCAAATGTTCGTAGGTTGTCAAGTGTCAAGCCAGTCATGTTGGAACGAGGCCTGATATTTCGAAGCAGAATAGATGCCCTTAGCTCGATGCTGTAACGTAAGACGGAGCGTCGAGATACTCTTAGTAAAAACCAACGTGAGCGTTGAATCTTTTGTGTAAAGATCTCATGATAAAACTTTCTTGAACTTTCCTCATAGGATATTTGATCTTGAAAGTCCAAATTGTGACAAATGTTGAAATGATGTTGTGATGTCATTACGTTAATCTCGAATATCTCAACTGCTTCATCTAGTACATTATAGATTCCCCCAGCGCAGTGCTTTAAAGTAAGGTGCAGTGCTTTAAAGTAAGGTGGAGTTTTCTTGTAAAGTTATGATGGGATAAGTTAGACTGGATAATTTCATTACTGTAAAGACCGGTAATAAAAGAATCTTGGGAAAAACTAAGTGCATTTGTTAATCATTTTAAGTAATTCATATTAGGCTATTGAAGAACGGACTTTATCAGCCATGTGGTGCCACTTTGATTTCTCCTCGTTGAAAATTTGAGTTAGTTATAACACTATTATCTTAGCAATCAATGTGTGAAGATATTAAGGATTGACAAAAGCTTGTGAAGATTTCTTTGCATTCGGATAATGAGATTCTTGTGAAGGCACATAGATTTATTTTACACGTACGCCCCGGCATTGGCATAGTGGGCTTTTTTAGCCAAAAAAAGCCCAGTACACCAATGTCGGGGTGTAATACCCTACCTTAATTAATACACTAATTGCCTCGATTAGATTTAGTGACTTAAATTTTTTTTAAAAAAAACCCTAGTTAATTATAATACTTATGAAAATCTCCGTAGAATCGGACGGAGTTTACTTTCTTTAGGGACATTCCCAAAATATACTGTTCCTGAAAAACCTGAACAAAGACTTTCATATAAACAACAGTAGGCCAGCAAGGCCAAAATATAATCTAGTTCATTCATTACATCAGTTCCAAAAATATAAATCGTTTCTTGGAGTTATTTAGCTTCTAAAAGATAAAGTAAATATATACAATTTGATTCTCAAAATAAAACCCCGGACCAATACATGGTCACCCAGCTAACTAATTACACTCCACGATGTGGAGTGTACTCCTGCTCGGCCATGACTCGTTTAAGCTCCTGCTGTACCTGTAATAAAAATAGCAAGAAGGGTAGCATTACACAGGACTTAGGAAATAACTTCTAAAAAGTCATAGTAATAAACTAAGCCTATTATACTCCTGACATAATGCTACCACACCCAGAAATTACAAGCATATTAACACACATTCACACATATTCACACATATTCCCTTTCCCTAGTTTTCCCCCCATTAGGACGTTTACACCTGTAAGGACGTTTTCACCCAATAGGACAATTTCACCTGTTAGGACGTTTATCACCCATTAGGACCTTTCCACACCCATTAGGATGTTTTATACCCATTAGGACCTTTCATTATCTCTTACCATTCTTAACCATTCATCTCCCTTACATATCTTTTTACTTTTCCTTTAATTGCGCATAATGATCCGTGGTGACACATTCTACACCTAACGGGACCTTTTTCACCTAATGGGACGTTTGCGCCTGATGGGACCTTTGCACCTACTGGGACTTTCGTCACCTAACAGGACGTTTGCACCTAATGGGGCGTGTCACCCAACCGGATCATTATTTGGCGCTACTATTTATTGGGCCCTCATGCCCTACTCTCTTTATTTTCTCACCATTAGTTTCTAACTATACTTAACTCTTTCATTGTCCTATTCACTTCATCAGTTAATCATATATTCAACACATATACAAACACTATCATTTTCTTCATAACTTATCACCATTCAGTTACCATCCAAAATTACATAATTATCTTTAAATTATTTCAAGCATTCATTCATCACAAACATTCATTCATATCATGCACAAACACCTCCAAGTCATCATTTAAGTTGTAATAACTAACTACTTCGTATTACCTTATATTCATTTCAAACCCAAACCTCTTATATACTGATACACCCCGCAAGCGCACGGGTTATGTCAAGTAGTAGTATGAAAAGATATTGTCTCCACAGAAATTTTGTTGTTAATTACCGACAAATTACAAGTATAGATCAGCTAAACGAATCTATTAGAGATATGAAAAAATAAAATAAAAGATTGGATTGAAATATAAAATAAATCTAAAGATATGAGATAAGATAAGAATTAAATCTTCCAATGATTAGTTTCACCACATATCAACAATGACAATCAATTAAAGATATATCTCTTATTAAATTAGATTTACTTTGAAGGTGAATTATCCTAATGTAGAATACTAGTTCCTTTCAGACTCTTAGCACCGTACCTAATGAGGCCTAATTCCTACTTTCGTGGTAATTAGGGTACATTAAATCCATTAAGTTCTATGATAATTCATTGAATCTTCTCAAGGATTAGAACTACTTTCGTGATCTAAAACCTTAAGTTTAATTATGTATTTTCTAATACTAAGGTTCACCTTTCGGTACTTCCCTTACTATCTGGGATGATGCAATCGTGGGATCCGACACAATCACAAGTATTAAGAACACCATAATTAATTCTAAAATAAATAAACATTAATAAGAGACAAATATCAAAATATCATGTCAATGCCTCAATGGGCTAATCTTAATCCTTAGAAGTGGAAAACTACTCAATCATATACATAATACCAACCAAAAAATAAGAATAAAGGAATAAAAGGTAGAAATAACCAAAAGATGAAAGATGAGGAATTTCTTCCATCTTCAAACATCTTCTAGTTCTTCATGGAGAGAGTTGTGCAACCTTGAATCCTTATTTTCTAATTTGTTTCTGGCTATGATAGAGAAATAATCCTAATTCTAATTCTAATCCTACTACTACTAGTATCCTAATATGATTAATGTTCTACTAGTACATGTTATGTTACAGGGTTTCTATCTTCCTCCTTTTATAACTTTTCCTTCTTCCAAGTGTTGGGCCCAAATAACAAAATATATCAATAGCAATCTCTTTCCTCTCACATGCTTCTATCTCTATCTTTTTCTAGATTTTTGCTCACAAAATCTCTTAGCATATCTTCTTTGATTTATTCCTTGATTTTCAAAAGCTCCAATCCTCAAAATAATTATCTACACATAAAAAACACAAGAAAACCTTTTCAAGTGAAAGATAAATTAAATGCATGCAAAATTATAATAAAATGCATGAATATGTAATAAAATAAATACAAACTAATAGGAAAATAATATGTATGCTACGCACACATCAAATTCCCCCAAACTTGAATCTTTGCTTGTCCTCAAGCAAAACATGCTATGCAATGAATGAATCCTATATGAATGCAAACTAACTCATCATCCGAGCTACAAAACTCATAATCCAATAATGACATGCACAAAAACACAACTTCCTCAAAACAAATTCTATCAAGTGACACAACCTGCAATTCTCTCAAACTAACATCCACTAACCATCATGAAATAATCAAAAGTCTACCCAATTAGAACCTTAAACTCATCACAACCTTGCTCATCACTAAAGGGGTTACTCCGTTCACTTTCTCTCAATGTGTATAAGAGGGTGAAGACATTGTAGTGGACTTGACTATGGACCGATCGAATCCTCACCATTCCGACCAATTAAGCACAGGAGCAAAGAACACCGACCTTCCATCGGTCGGATAGCGCCGAGCTGGGAACGCTTAGAAAAGCTACAGGTTTACGATATTATAGCCAAGCAAAGGATCTTCATCCTTATCATTATCGCTTACAGTCTCAATCAACCTAACGGCTTCTCCTATATTTCCGCACAGCTTGGCAGATTTATGGATAAGGATAAGGGTTCAACGCTTATGGGATTATCAGTAATGGCTTTATCAGCACCTTGACTAGTCCCAATTGAACTCTCCTTCTTCGCGGGCTTCAGCAAACGAGCCCAGAGACACACATATCAGGTAATCCCCTATAAGAACACCAGGCTATGGGGGCTAAGGTACGTTCTCTCAATCTCTAAGTTGACACTAGCACACACTTTGTTGACTAGGGATATCCTGTTTATCCCAACTGGATATACAGAAATCCTACAAAGTCCTACATTAAAATCTTGATTGAGGTCATTCCTGGAGTTCTTCCATAGCTTCTAGGGTGATTTCGATTAAGGACACTACATTGGCGCCGTCTGTGGGGATCCTGAATAACAAATCATTACCACTTCCACCATGGTCTATACCAGAAGCCAAGCAGGAGATCTCGCGATCACATCGTGCGTACTCGCGGCAGACCCAGAAACGTTAGCAATAACAATCAACAGCCACAGCCCACTGGTGACCTTCGTGATCTTCTGAATCAGAATCGTGAGGCTAATTCTCAGCCACCACGAACATCTCATTCTGGAACAAGGATTAATCCCCAACCTCCCTCTAACTCACAAAGTCATAATCACGTCACCAATTCTCAGGCACCACATCCATCCCAACCAAGAACTGGGACTAATCCCCAGCCACCCCCTAGCCTACGGAATTTACTTCCTCCCCCACCACCTCCATCACCACCCCCTTCCACCCGAGGAGATTCAAGCAGCACTGCTCCTCCAACCCGTAATACAGCCAGATCTACGGGAACCAGAGCACACCACGACAGAGATACCCGCCAAACCCCAACACCGCAGGTCCAACCCAACCCTGATCCTTAAGGAGTAACCCCAAGTGTTAGAATAAATCCATGTAGGGCAACCCATACTGATTCCCGATGAGCCCATTCAACTAGCAGAAGCTATGCAACTTCTGCATCCGTTCGCGCTCGCGAGCAAGAGATGATCAATATATTGAAACAACAAACTGCGCTAATTCAGCAGCAAGGACAAGCCATCGCCGATCTCCAGCAACAGACAATGACGAGACTTGCTCAAAATCAACCTCCCACCCAACAAATCCCTAACCTGATTACTCAACCTTTAGACCCTCAACCCATTCCCGTGATGCAACTCCCCCCACCCCCTCACCTTTGACATCAACCCAGCTACAGACCACAATCAGGGATATTTTCACCCCGGACATCCTTTCACACCATACATCATGGCATATGAGACCCCTCAAGGATACTTAGGCCCATCCAATGTGCCACATTACAACGGCCTAACTGATCCAGTTGATCACATCGTTTCTTATGAAGGTGCAATGAACTATTATGGAGGGGGTGATCGAATGAAGTGCCGAGCATTTTCTATGACCCTTAAGCCATCAGTATTACGCTGGTACTAATCTCTCCCTCGGAATTCCGTAAACTCGTGGGAAGATATGAAAAGAGTCTTCCTAAATAGGTACACAGCCAGTTGCATCCAACCTAAATCCGATCACACACTGGCTGCAGTTACCCAAAAGCAGGATGAGCCTTTGAAGGATTATTTGTCACGCTTCCATACGGAAGCTAGTTCGGTCCCACGGATCAAATTGGGCGTTGTTGTGCTATTGTTTACTAAAGGTTTGCAGCCGGGGGATTTCCGAAAATCACTGATCTGAAAGCCTCCCAAGGACATGGCCGAGCTCAGACAACGCTCAAACAAGTTTATAAATCTGGAGGAGTTCCATAAAGGTCAGAAAATTAGAGATGATCGGCAAAAATATGATCCTCAAGGTCAGAATAAGCAGAAACGTGATGAACGTTTTGGTGGTAGACTTGACAGAAATGATCATGACCGGAGGCCGCCCCCTAGGAACAAATATCAGGAGTACACTCCTTTGACTGTCCCTTGGAGTCAGATCCTTGGGGAAACGATGCAGACCGACTTACGCTCGGCCCAAAGACCCCCGTCTTTGAGAAAGGGCTCACAACGTGATAGGTGTTGGAAGTTAAGCTAGTTGGAAGACATGCTTCAAACTCTCTTATGGACTTCAAGTATAATTCAATATGTTGTTTTGATGATGGAAGATTCAAGCAAGGCATAGATTAGAAACCTTTTCCTTAGATCATTTGTAAGGTAATGGAGTTTCTATTTCTTTACGAGTTTACAAAAGCCAATGAGTTTTTCATTTTAAGAGAGAAGAAGAAAAACGTGTTTTTCATGAAAAAATGTTTTCTGCATTAATCTTAGTGAAAATACTTGATGTTACAAAACTCAGTATATTTTTATGTTTGCAAGAGAGAGTAATCGATTACCTTCTCAAGATAATCGATTAACTTTGTTGCATCATAGAAAAATCAGAGAGGTTGTAATCGATTAAATGAATCTTGTTAATCAATTACTTTCTTATGGGAGTAATCGATTACCTGGCTCAAGTAATCGATTATAATTGTTGCATCATATATTTTTCAGAGGCTTAGTAATCGATTACAAGCTCTGTAGTAATCGATTACATGATGTTGCATCATATGCATATCAGAGGCTCAGTAATCGATTAATTGGTTAAGTGTAATCGATTAAATGAGTTGCATCATACATTGAACAGGAGTGGTGTAATCGATTAACTATTATTGGTCTAATCGATTACATGGTTTTCAAATGAATTTAAGAATTTCCATTTTTGAAGTAATAATCGATTACTTCAAGTTTTATTGAAAATCGTGTCAGAATCATTTTCATTATTTCCTGATTTGTTTTTATATATAAGATTCTGATTTATTTTATAAAATTCGAAAATGATTTTAAATTTGAATTATTTCCTTTTTAGTTTTAAGAATCAAATCTTTATTTTATTTCGTAAATCATTTTGATTTAGTTTTGATTTTAAAACTTATTTCAAATCTTATTTTATTTTGTTTTGATCTTTTTTTACTTATTCTAAATCTTTTTGATTCCAAAATGTTTTTCTTTTTTAAAAAGGATCTCACTCCAACATTCGGTTAATAATTTTTTCATTCAATCATTCATTTCATTCATCATCACGTTTTCTCTCTTCTTCCTTCTCTAATCTTTTGGTTTTCACGTTCATTCTTTTGAAGAACCAAAAACCTTGTTGGCTTAGTATCTCCTAAAGAGAAAGTACTTCATTATCATAAGAGCTTATTGTAGAATCTGTGTTATTGAGAACACATTATACTTGTTGTAATCACTCACATCAATTGTACTCAACCTTAGTGGTAGGGAGAGAATCCCATAGTTGAACGTTGAGGCGTTCGTAGGGTGAGGAACCCTGCTGTGTGATTTGAGGCCCCTAGCAAACGGAGGTTCCTAGTAGTGTGCGGGGTGCTCTTGGGTGTAATAGGGTGCGGCACTATTGCTGATTATAAGAACTCTCAGGCAGGTCGCTTGGGGACTGGACTAGGCCTTTCGACGGGAAGGCTGAACCAGTATAAAATTCACCGATGCAAGCTTTTCTATCCCTATCTCTTTATATTTCCGCATATTTCATTTATTTACGTTACCGCGCTACTCAAATTATTTTATCTATCGTTTTCGCGATCCGTTTCAAACGCTTAATCTCTCCATCTCAAAACAATTTTTTAATTTGTAAAGGATTTTACAATACATTAATAAAACTCAATTTACCCCCCCTCTCGAGATTTTGAGGCCAAAACCAACAATCCCCCTCTCGAGATTTTGAGGCCAAAACCAACAATTGGCATCAGAGCTAGTCTCTTGTGTTAAGACTTAACCGTCTCAAGAGTATGGCTTCAAACTCTCTGTTTGGTGGTGAAGGGAGTTCTATTAACCGTCCTCCCATGTTTGATGGGGTAGGGTACGCGTATTGGAAAGCCCGTATGAAAATTTTTATTCAAGGAGTTGGATTAAAAGTTTGGGATGCTGTCGTAAATGGTCCCTATGTTCCTACCTATGTGGTTAATGGTAACACCGTCGAAAAGCCTATGGCTGAGTGGACGGAGGAGGAGGAACGTAGAGTCCAGTACGGCCTGAAAGCGAAAAATATTATAACATCTGCTTTGAGCTATGATGAGTTTTTCAGGATATCAACATGCGAGACAGCACAACAAATGTGGGATATGCTGGAAGTCACGCATGAAGGTACGACTGAAGTGAAGAGATCGAGAATCAACACGCTGACTGGTGAATATGAGTTATTCAGAATGAAAGATGGAGAATCAATTCAAGGGATCCAAAAACGCTTCACAATGATTGTAAATCAACTGACGACATTGGGGAAGAAATTCACCAATGAGGATCTCATCAACAAAGTTCTAAGGTGTTTGGGAAGAGAATGGAAACCCAAAGTGACGGCAATTGCTGAATCAAGAAACCTTTCAACTATGACGCTGGCAACTCTCTTCGGGAAGCTACAAGAGCAAGAAAGTGAATTAAAAAGATTGGCTCACCACGAAGAAGAGAACAAGAAGGTCTAAAGTCTGGCATTCAAGGCTGAAGCACCAGCAACAGAAAGTGACTCGGTCAAAGAATTGTTAAATGATGAACACATGGGTTTGTTGGTCAAAAAGTTCAGGAAATTTATGAGGAAGAAAAACTTCAATAGAAGAGACAACAACAAGAGTGGAGGCTCAACCATTACATGTCATGAGTGTGGCAAGCCTGGTCACATCAGAGCAAACTGCTACCAGCTGAAAAAGAAAGAGAATTCTGAAAAATGCACCTCAAATTCAAAGAAAGGGAAGCAAGCATATTTGGCATGGCTGGACAACGAAGGAAGTTCGGATGAGGATTTAGACGAACAAGTAGAAACAGCCAACATATGTTTGATGGCACATGGAGACGAGGTAATTTCTGAACTAAAATTTTCTTATGATGTATTACAAGAGGATTTTGAAGAATTACACGAGGAGTCAATGAGGTTATCCTTATTGGTCTCTTTAGAAAAGAAAAGTTCAGCTTCTCTTTTAGAAAAGAATAAAAACCTTATTAAAGAAAATGAACCTTTGAAAAATCAAAATAAGGAGCTGAATTTGACTTTGAAAAATTCTTCAAACACCTTGAGTAATGACGTTAAATTTAAAGCTAGTTCTTCTTCTTGTAAATTCTGCAAGGGCCTTGTTAAAGAAGTAGAGGATTTAAAAGAAGCCCTTGCAAAATTTACGAAAGGTAGAAATACTCTAAATTTAATGCTAGGGAGACAAAAATGTTTCTATAATAGAGCGGGTTTAGGATATCAACCCGGTAGGCATCAAAAGAAATTAAGTACCATTTTTGTCCCTGCTAGCAATCATAAGAAACCTTTAATTATTAGTCATATTTGTGGTAAAAAAGGGTCATGGTGCACATGAATGCATACACCGAAAAGTGAAGTTCATTAAACCGAACAATGAAACTAGAAGGTGGCATGATTTAAACTATGGCTATACTAACACTCAAGGACCCAAAAAGATATGGGTACCTAAAAAGAAACCTTGAATTTTTTGCTTGTAGGTTACTCCGGAAGAAAGAAAATCGTGGTGGTACTTGGACAGCGGATGCTCAAAACATATGACTAGAGATAAATATAAATTCTCGCATCTCGTGCCAAAGGACCAAGGACATGTGACTTTCGGAGATAACAATCAAGGAAAGATTCTCGGAGTCGGTAAAATTGGTACACCTCCTAACCCTTGTATTGAAAATGTATTACATGTCGAGGGCCTAAAACACAATCTGCTGAGTATTAGTCAGTTGTGTGATAAGGGCAATAGGGTTATTTTTTATTCTGATAGACGTATTATCGAGGGTAAAATTGATAATCTTATTAAGCTAATTGCTCGTAGGATAAACAATGTATATGTTATTGATTTTAACTCAATACTCTCAAATGATGCGAAATGTTTATTAAGTAAAGAGGATGAATCGTGGCTATGGCATCGTAGAATAGGTCACATCCACATGGCTCATTTAAATAAAATTTCTTCTAAAAACTTAGTAGTTGGTTTGCCAAAGCAAAATTTTTCTATTTCTGAAAAATGTGATCCTTGTTCTAAATCAAAACTCACAAGGGCATCTTTTCCTTCTAAAAATCTTGTTTCAACTCAAAGGCCCTTGGAACTTTTACATATGGATCTTTTTGGACCGTGTGAAACAAAAAGCTTTGGTGGCAACTATTATTGTTTAGTTGTTGTGGATGAATATTCTAGGTATACATGGACGCTTTTTATTACTCATAAAAATGACGCATTTCATGAATTTAAAAAGCTAGCCAAGATTATTCAAAACCAATTGCATTTGAGCATTGCATCCATTAAAACTGATCATGGTGGAGAATTTAAAAATCATCTTTTTGAAAAATTTTGCGAAAAACATGGAATTAAGCATTATTTTTCAGCTTCAAGAACTCCTGAGCAAAACGGGGTTGTGGAGAGGAAAAATTGTTCATTAAAAGAGCTTTCAAGAACAATGCTTAATGACATGAATTTGCCTGCATATTTTTGGGCCGATGTAGTGAGTACAACTTGCTATGTTATGAACCGTGTTTTAATAAGGCCTATTTTAAAGAAAACGCCCTATGAGCTGTACAAGGGGAGAAAACCAAATATTTCCCATTTTCGTGTTTTTGGATGTAAATGTTATGTGCATAATAATGGTAGAGAAAATCTAGGAAGTTTTGAGGCTAGAGCTGATGAGGGCATATTCCTTGGATATTTTGTTTCTAGCAAAGCATATAGGATTTACAATAAATCTCGTAATACTATTGAAGAATCTATTCATGTATCATTTGATGAATCCGATCCCAGAAAGTTGGGAAAGGTGTCTGTTAATGACATTTCAGGTATTCTTGGATATCTATTCATTGATGAGGATGAGGAGCCAAATGCTAAAGGAAAGGAACATTCCGAAAGCAATGAAAAGTCAGTTGAATCAGTTGAGGAGAAAAATCTAGAACAATCCATGGAGCTCAACGCTGATTTGCCTAAGGAATGGAGAACATCGAGGCACCATCCCATTGATCAAATCATAGGTGACATCACAAAAGGTGTAAGTACTCGCACTTCTATTAGCAATCTATGTAACTTCTTTGCATTTGTTTCTCAAGTGGAGCCAAAGAATATTTTTGAGGCTACGCTTGATGAGCATTGGCTTTTGGCAATGCAAGAGGAATTAAACCAGTTCGAAAGAAATCAGGTTTGGGAACTTGTTCCTAGGCCTAAGTCTCATCCGATTATTGGAACTAAGTGGATTTATAAAAATAAACTCGATGAGGCTGGTTTAATTGTTCGAAACAAAGCTAGGTTAGTTGCACAAGGTTACAACCCGGAAGAGGGGATAGATTATGAGGAAACATTTTCCCCTGTTGCTAGGTTGGAAGCCATTAGACTGCTTTTAGCTTTTGCATGCATTTTAGATATCAAATTATATCAGATGGACGTAAAGAGTGTCTTTCTTAATGGTTTTATAAATGAAGAAGTTTATGTGTGTCAACCTCCCGGCTTTGAAAAATATGAACACCCGGATTATGTTTTTAAATTGAAAAAGGCTTTGTACGGACTCAAACAAGCTCCTAGAGCGTGGTATGACCGTCTTAGCAAATTTTTATTAGAAAATAATTTTAAAAGAAGGAATGTTGATAACACACTTTTTATTAAAAAGAAAGGAAAGGACATTCTTTTAGTTCAGATTTAAGTAGATGATATTATCTTCGGTGCTACTAATGAAACCCTTTGCTAGGATTTTTCGAGTATGATGCAGGAAGAGTTCGAGATGTCTATGATGGGCGAGCTGAACTTTTTCTTTGGATTGCAAATAAAACAAGCAAAGGATGGGATTTTCATTAGCCAAACAAAGTACTGCAAGGAACTATTGAAACGATTTGGCATGGATAAGGCCAAGGCAGTAGCAACACCAATTAGCACATCTTGCTATCTGGACAAAGATGAAGGAGGTAAATCTGTAGAAATCACTAAATATCGAGGTATAATCGGATCCCTTCTCTATTTAATGGCAAGTAGGCCAGATATAATGTTTAGTGTGTGTCTTTGTGCTCGTTTTCAATCGAATCCAAAAGAAACGCACATGGTTGCTGCCAAACGTATAATGAAATATTTGTCTGGCACAACTGATATGGGTTTATGGTACCCCAAAGGTTCTTCGTGTAATCTTGTTGGGTATTCTGATTCTGACTTTGCTGGTTGCAAAGTAGATAGAAAAAGCACTAGCGGCACTTGTCATCTTCTTGGCAATTCTTTGGTATCATGGGCTAGCAAGAAACAGTCTAGTGTAGCCCTATCTACAGCTGAGGCTGAATATGTCGCCGCGGGAAGCTGTTGTGCACAAATCTTATGGTTAAAACAGCAACTCCTAGACTTCGGTGTAAGTCTAGATCACATTCCCATAAAATGTGATAATACCAGTGCTAATAGTATTACCAAAAACCCAGTGCAACATTCTCGCACCAAGCATATTGAGATTCGACACCACTTTATACGTGATCATATTCAAAAGGGTGATTGTATTATTGAGTATGTTGATACTTCGCGGCAATTAGCTGATATCTTTACGAAACCGCTTCCAAAATAAAATTTCTTTTTCATTCATAGAGAAATTGGTTTAACTTCTGCCTCTCACCTCTTTTGAGTATGTGATTATGTTTATCTCTCTTGTTATTATTGATGCGTCTTCTCAGTGTTTCAGGGGGAGAGATATTCTGATATTTTGATTGATACATACAGGGGGAGAGATACTGGGGGAGAGATACTCTGAAGATGCAAATTTTTCGAAGTGATATATTTTATGCATCTATGCAGGGGGAGATGATATGAATTATTAGATTCCTTGTGATTTTTGTTCTAAGGAAGGTTATTGTTATATATATATATGTGTGTGTGTGTTTTTGCTTGTATAACACTTGTGATGCAGATAGTAAAGAGCATATCAGAATTGTTGTTTGTCATCATCAAAAAGGGGGAGTGTTGGAAGTCAAGCTAGTTGGAAGACATGCTTCAAACTCTCTTATGGACTTCAAGTATAATTCAAGATGTTGTTTTGATGATAACAAGCCAACTCATGTTCAAGCTCACAAGTGTCATCCATATTCAAGATGGAAGATTCAAGCAAGGCATAGATTAGAAACCTTTTCCTTAGATCATTTGTAAGGTAATGGAGTTTCTATTTCTTTACGAGTTTACAAAAGCCAATGATTTTTTCATTTTAAGAGAGAAGAAGAAAAACGTGTTTTTCATGATAAAATGTTTTCTGCATTAATCTTAGTGAAAATACTTGATGTTACAAAACTCTGTATATTTTTATGTTTGCAAGAGAGAGTAATCGATTACCTTCTCAAGATAATCGATTAACTTTGTTGCATCATAGAAAAATCAGAGAGGTTGTAATCGATTAAATGAATCTTGTTAATCAATTACTTTCTAATGGGAGTAATCGATTACCTGGATCAAGTAATCGATTATAATTGTTGCATCATATATTTTTCAGAGGCTTAGTAATCGATTACAAGCTCTGTAGTAATCGATTACATGATGTTGCATCATATGCATATCAGAGGCTCAGTAATCGATTAATTGGTTAAGTGTAATCGATTAAATGAGTTGCATCATACATTGAAGAAGAGTGGTGTAATCGATTAACTATTATTGGTCTAATCGATTACATAGTTTTCAAATGAATTTAAGAATTTCTATTTTTGAAGGAATAATCGATTACCTTCATAAAGTAATCGATTACTTCAAGTTTTATTGAAAATCGAGTCAGAATCATTTTGATTATTTCCTGATTTGTTTTTATATAAAAGATTCTGATTTATTTTATAAAATTCGAAAATGATTTTAAATTTGAATTATTTCCTTTTTAGTTTTAAGAATCAAATCTTTATTTTATTTCGTAAATCATTTTGATTTAGTTTTGATTTTAAAACTTATTTCAAATCTTATTTTATTTTGTTTTTATCTTGTTTTACTTATTCTAAATCTTTTTGATTCCAAAATGTTTTTCTTTTTTAAAAAGGATATCACTCCAACATTCGGTTAATAATTTTTTCATTCAATCATTCATTTCATTCATCATCACGTTTTCTCTCTTCTTCCTTCTCTAATCTTCTGGTTTTCACGTTCATTCTTTTGAAGAACCAAACACTTTGTTGGCTTAGTATCTCCTAAAGAGAAAGTACTTCATTATCATAAGAGCTTATTGTAGAATCTGTGTTATTGAGAACACGTTATACTTGTTGTAATCACTCACATCAATAGTACTCAACCTTAGTGGTAGGGAGAGAATCCCGTAGTTGAACGTTGAGGCGTTCGAAGGGTGAGGAACCCTGCTGTGTGATTTGAGGCCCCTAGCGAACGGAGGTTCCTAGTTGTGTGCGGGGTGCTCTTGGGTGTAATAGGGTGCGGCTCTATTGCTGATTATAAGAACTCTCAGGCGGGTTGCTTGGGGACTGGACTAGGCCTTTCGACGGGAAGGCTGAACCAGTATAAAATTCACCGGTGCAAGCTTTTCTATCCCTATCTCTTTATATTTCCGCATATTTCATTTATTTACGTTTCCGCGCTACTCAAATTATTTTATCTATCGTTTTCGCGATCCGTTTCAAACGCTTAATCTCTCCATCTCAAAACAATTTTTTAATTTGTAAAGGATTTTACAATACATTAATAAAACTCGATTCACCCCCCCTCTCGAGATTTTGAGGCCAAAACCAACAATCCCCCTCTCGAGATTTTGAGTTCAAAACCAACAATAGGCCCAAATATTGCGATTTTCACAAAGGATATGGTCACACGACTGATGAATGCATTTGGCTGCGGGATCTGATAGAAGAAATGATCAGAGATGGAAAGTTACAACAATACATTAGAGATGCGGCAGGACGAAGAGGAAGGAATAAGTCACACTCCCCCGATAGGTCTAAGCGCCGAAGAAGCAGATCACCAGACGACAAGAATTCAGGCAGACAAAAAACGGACCCTACCCCAGTTGCTGAAACAAATCCGACCGCAAATGAGTTCCTAGTCAATACTATTGCCGGAGGATTTGCTGGAGGTGGAGAAAAGAAAGCAGACAGGAAGAGATACATCAACCAGATATTAGCCGTCAGTCAAAAACCCATCTCCAAAAGGTCAGCCAAGAATGTCCCGATTATTTTCAACGATGAAGATTTGGACGGGATCCTTCCAGGTCACAACGATCCCATGGTCATCACAGCTCTTATCGGAAACTATGAGGTGAAGCGTGTCTTTATTGATCAAGGAAGTTCTGCTGATATTATGTTTCTTCCCCTGTTCAAGGCGTTGAAACTGAGGGAATTCAATCTTACTCCATTTGAAGGAGAATTGATCGGATTCACTGGGGACACTATCGAACCTCAGGGTTACATTCAGCTTCCTGTCACCCTCGTCCAGCAACCGTCAGCTCGAACAGAGATAATTAAATTTATGGTGGTTGATTGCCCCGCAGCCTACAACGCTATTCTCGGAAGAACTTTCTTACAAGCGTTTGGCGCGGTAGTATCAGTTGTCCACTTGGCGATGAAGTTCGTAGGGACGGATGACAATGTGGTTACAGTTAAGGCCGAGCAAGAAGCAGCCCAGAAGTGCTACAATGCAAGTTTGGTCAAGATCAAGAGCAGAGACCAGGGCCATTTGGAGAAGGCCCCACTCGGAAAAGGAAATGTAAACTTGGCAGATCTTGATGTTCGTACAGAATCCGATAAAACTCGGCCGACTCCAAAGGGACAGTGGGAGCTCTTAACATTGAAACACGATCCTCTCAAACAAATTAAGATTGGCTCGAACCTTCCTTTGGATATCAAAAGTGAACTTTCTGCTCTTTTGATCGCTAATAAGGATTTATTTGCATGGACCTCGGCTGATATGCCGGGCATTGATCCAAATTTCATCTGTCACAAGCTGAGCATCCTTCCAGGAGCCAAACCAGTAGCGCAGCGTAAAAGAAAGGTCAGTGCTGAAAAGGCTACCGCTATTGAGGAAAAAGTCACTGAGTTACTCCGAGCCGGTTTCATTCGGGAAATAGACTATACATATTGGTTAGCTAAGTCTTAGTCAGAAAGCCCAACGGGAAGTGGAGAATGTGCATCGATTATACGGACTTGAACAAAGTCCGCCCAAAAGACCAATATCCACTTCCCGTTATAGACAAGCTTGTCGACAACTTGGTTGGATATAAGCTATTATCATTCATGGATGCCTATTCAGGCTATAACCAAATACCCATGTATCCTCCCGACCAGGACAAGACTGCCTTCATCACTGACAAGGCAACCTATTGTTACAATGTCATGCCTTTCGGACTCAAGAACGTTGAAGCCACCTACCAGCGTATGATGAACAAAGTGTTCCAGGGGATGATCGGCTCAACTATGGAGGTCTACATCGACGACATAATTGCCAAAAGTAAACAGCAAGAAACTCATTGATGAGCATTTTATTTCCCATTTTTCCTTGCATTATTTTATTCCTATTATTGATACTTGTTGCCTATTTGACATTGTTTAGCTTGATTTAGTGATTTAGAGTTTATTGGACTAATATTCTGAATATTGTTTAATTTGGGATTATTTAGCCTAATTAATTCTATTTCTATTTTCAGGTCATATTTGGCACAAGGGCTTTTTGGACATTTTGGGAGTGAAGATTTAATTTTGGGAATGAAGATTTAATTTTGGAAGAGAAGATATATGATGAAGTGAAGATTGTAATCTATCTTTAGGATTAGTTGAGATTTAGTTATATCTTTTAAGATTTAGATTTTATCTATAAGATATTTTTAGATTTAATTTAGAAATAAGCTTTCCTTAGGATTTGGGCCCATGATTTAGGCCCGTTTTGAGATTTAAAAAGCAAAATTCGTGTAAACCCTGGAGGGAGACCTTCCATTCACGTTTTTTACATTCTCTCTCATAGAGAAGGCTTAGTTTTGCTCTCCAAGCTTGTGGTGGCTGCTAGGGTTTCTCTCTCTTCCCTTTTTTTCTACACGTTTTTGACTTATTTCATCATGGAAGGCTAAACTCTTAGGTTAAATCCCTTTGGTAATGTATCACATACTCTTGAGGTTCTGTTCTTAATGCTATTTCGTTTTTATTCACTATTTTCATGCTTATTGATATGTTATGGTTCGCTTAGTTCCATTCTATAGAGATAATCCATGTGTATGAATGCTTAATTTATGCAAACTCGTAAAAACTCCATGCTTTGGCTTTTAATGCTTAATTAGAGGTTTGGGTTTTGGGGTGAGAATTGAATTTTTGCTTAGTATTTAATTCTCACGAGTTGGATAGTGAAGAGGAAAGAAATTGATCTTTTGTGACCGATGATAGAGTTGTGAACGCGAGCCAAAGGGGTTTATCCGCTTTTCCTTATCTGTTTCTTCGTTTTAATTTAATTCTGTTTTGATTTCAATTATTCAATATTCAATACAAAAAAAAACCCCCTGTTTTCTGTGCATACTATGTGTTCGACCTTTTGCTTGATAAGATATTCCTTGGGAGACGACCTAGGAGTCACTTCCTAGTACTATACTTAAACTGTTTTTATTTGTATCGGGTACGGCCTCGATCAAATTTGGCGCCGTTGCCGGGGAATATCGGTTCTTGCCAAAGGTCATTAGTAGTTAGTTAGTGTCGTAGTTAGTATAGTTATTATAGTGTGTCGTGTCTGATTTAGGGTCTAGTAGTCAATTCTGATAACCGGTTGAAGTTGCACTGTTTGCTGTTTTGCTATTTTGTTGCAATTAGTGTATTTGATTGATTCTGTGGTTGCTAGTTCACATAGTTGTGGGTGGAATTTTTGCACGAAAATTTATATCCACACTACTTTTATCATATAAAACGGTTTCGAGGCACCACGATCACTCAGATCACCACTGGTTGTGAGTTCCAGAAAAATTTTCCAAGTTTTAGCAGCACTTTCTTCAAATCGTCGCAACTTTTGACCCGTAACTCGGAATTTGACGAATTTTATATCAAATCGAAGGGAATTTTCTGAATAATCTGATTTTTCTCACTTCGTCAAAAAACTCCTTCGTCTGGATCCTGAAAAAGCCGTTTTACTATTTCTTTTTTATTTTACAAGTTTTATTTTCTTAGTTTTTGGTCTCTGATTTAATTGTTTGACTTGGTTCCCTTTTGAATTTTGTCCTCAAACTTTTTGTGGTATGTTTTCATGATTTTAGGGTGCTGAAAAAAATAAAGAAAAAATTTTAAAAAAATAAAAAAAATTTGTTGCCTATTTTGGTCATGTATATTAGTGACAGTTTGCTATGCTTAATGGTGTTCTGTTCAGTACATGACTAGGGGCAACCCAAGCTACTTTCATCCATATAACCCTGAAATTGATAGAACTTATCACAGACTAGTTAGACAAAATAGGAACCAGTCCATAGGCAGTGAGTCTATTGAGTCTTTACATAGTGAGTCTGCTTCTTTTTCTTCTATTCCTATAAATTCTGATTCTTATTCTGATTATTCTGAAAATATGGCTCAACCTCCACCACGTGAGAGGACATTGAGGGAGCTGGCTGCACCTGATTTCACTATTGAAGATTTGTGCATCCAGTATCCCGATGACCCGTATGAGCTAAGGTCTGGACTAATTCATTTGTTGTCCAAGTTTAATGGTCTTGCAGGTGAGGATCCTCATAAACATCTCAAGCAGTTCCATATTGTCTGTGCTACTATGAAACCACATGATGTGCAAGAGGATCATGTTTGTCTTAAGGCATTCCCACACTCCCTAGAAGAGCTAGCCAAGGATTGGTTGTACGATCTGGCCCCTGGTTCTATCACAGTCTGGGATGACCTGAAGAGGGCATTTTTGGAGAAATTCTTCCCTGCATGCAGAACAACAGCAATCCGAAAGGATATATAGGCATCAGGCAACAAAGTGGAGAAAGTCTCTATGAGTATTGGGAGAGATTCAAGAGATTGTGTGCGAGCTGCCCCCACCATCAGATCTCAGAGCAGTTGCTTATTCAATATTTCTATGAAGGTCTCAACCTCATGGAGAGAAACATGCTTGATGCTGCAAGTGGTGGTGCCCTAGGAGACATGACACCTTTAGAAGCCAGAGTCAAGATTGAGAAGATGGCTTCCAATTGTCAACAATTCCATGCAAGGGGCAACAGCGATGCAATCATAGTGAGAGGAGTGAATGATGTTGGCACAAGTTCTGGTAAGGTTGAGAAGCTTGAACAGAAGATAGATTCTCTTACAACTTTGGTCACTCAATTGGCCATCAACCAGAAGAAGTTGTCTCTGCCTGCTAGATTATGTGGCATATGCACATCCGCTGAGCACCCCACAGATGCATGCCCTTCTGTGCAGCAGCAGCCCACGACTGGTGCTGACCAACCTGAGGCATATGCCGCCAACATCTTCAACAGTAGAAATCAGCAGCCACAGAACTTTGATCTCTCTACCAACAGATACAACCCTGGTTGGAGGAACCATCCCAACCTGAGATGGTCTGATCAGCAGCAACCTTCACAGGTTCAATTTCAGAACAATTCTAGACCACCATATGTACCTCCTCCAGTCCAGCAACAAAGACAACAACAGGCTAATTCTGCACCACCAGCTCCTAGTACTGAGCAGCAGCCTTCATTGGAAGAGCTGATGAAACAGATGACCATGCAAAATCTCCAATTCCAACAGGAAACTAGAGCATCCATTCAAAGACAAGAGGCCTCCATTCAATCTTTGACCAATCAGATGGGACAGATGGCAACAGCAATCAACACTATGCAATCTCAGAATTCTAACAAGTTGTCATCCCAAACAGTGATCAATCCAAACCAGAATATGAATGCCATTAGTCTAAGGTCAGGGAAGCAGATTGTCACACCCACACCAGAATCTGACCTCAACAAAGATGATCTAGTTTCAACCAACAAGAAGAGCCAAATGGTCGAGGAGAGTGAGCACACAAGTACCAGAAAATCCCATCCAGCTCAGCCTTCCACAAGCACAACACCTGCTGCTGCCCAACAACCACCCCCCATTCCTCTTCCTTTCCCACCAAGGGGGGTGACTCAAAGCAAGAAAATGGAAGAGATTGACAAAGAGATACTTGACACATTCAGGAAGGTGGAAGTCAACATACACCTTCTTGATGCAATCAAGCAGATTCCAAGGTATGCAAAGTTCTTGAAGGATCTATGCACACACAAACAGAAGCTCAAGGGCAATGAGAGGATCAACATGGGAAGAAATGTCTCTGCTCTTATAGGTAAACCCGTCCCTCATATTCCTGAAAAGTGTAAGGATCCTGGAACTTTCTCTGTGCCTTGTATCATAGGTAATACTAAATTTGAGAATGCTTTGCTAGATTTAGGAGCATCTATTAATGTTATGCCTATGTCTGTTTTGAAGTCTCTTTCACTTGGACCCCTTCAACCTACGGGTGTGGTTATTCATTTGGCAAATAGATCTACTGCCTACCCCGCAGGTTTGATAGAGGATGTCCTGGTTCGGGTTGAAGAGCTTATCTTTCCTGCTGATTTTTATATTCTTGATATGGAAGAGGACACCTCTCGTAGTGCTGTCCCTATCATATTAGGGAGACCATTTTTGAAAACAGCCCGAACCAAGATAGATGTGCATGCAGGTACACTTTCCATGGAATTTGATGACAGTGTGGTTCGATTCAATATTTTTGATGCTATGAAACATTTTTCTGATGACCACTGTCGCAACCGTCCCGAAGGGCGCCACGAAAAAATATGAAAAAAAAATAATTAATTTAAGAGATTTGGAGTCGCCACCAATTGATTTATCCATAAAAATGGAATGGTGCAATTGGACACCTAAAAAAAAAGAAAAAAAAAACTGATCCGTACTAAAAATTAGTACCATGAACCTAAAGTTAAAATCTAGTATCAAAAATTCAGTTTTGGTTCATTGTTCCCAAACAAACAAGCTATCATGTTCATGAAAGCTGAGATGCCATACACTTCAGTTGCACAGCAAGACTTATTGGTCATCCATTAGCCACATACAGTACTATATTATTGAGCAATTCTTTTTTTTTTTAAAAAGAGGAAAAATAAAATAAAATAAAAAAATTAGGACAAAATCACAACTTTAGAACCATCAGAGAAATAAATTATACACAGTCTCATCACATAATTAGCAGAAAATACAACAAATAAAGAAAAAATACAAAAAAGGAACCTAATTGTTGAATGTCGCCGCTACCGCCGCTACCGCCGCCGTGCACCGCGACAACCACCGCACACCGCCGCCGCTGCTACTCCTCTCTGTATTTTCGTTTTTTTTTCTCTGTGCTTTTTTCCGTGTCCTCTTTCGTGTTATTTGAAGCTCTATTTATAGGAGTAAAACTTTGCAAAGAACAATATCAACTGAATCAATTAATTTTGGTCTGAATCCAACTTTTAATCCAAAGGCAGATTTCCCAGGAGAAGAAGAGAAGAAAAAGATTGCATTATAGAATAGGGACATGCAGCAAGGAGTTGAGTAGGGAAATAAAAAAAACGAATCAAAATATTAATTGATAACGATTGGAGATTGAGAAAGATTTGGGGATTTAGGTTTTTTTTTTATTTGAGAACAGAGAAAGAAGAAAACAACGAAACAGCAGCAGCGGCTGCTTGCTGCTTGCTGCAACGTTGTTGAAATGTTAGGTTTAGGCATTTGTAGCATTTAGATTTAGGTTTACATGGTTTGGGCCATTGCCCAAACCCCTTCTTTTTTTTTTTTTTTTTTTAAAACAAACCTTTTATCTTAAAACTTTCTTTTTTTTTTAATTTAAAACAAACCTTTTTATTTTACTATTTTAAAACTTTTTTTTTTTTAAAATGACCCAAAAATAATTCAATACAAAAAAATAATACATTCAAACAAGCTTTTTATTTTTTCTCACTATTTATTTAATTATACAAATTTGAGAATAAGAATTTAATTACCCAAAATTTTTATAAAATAATATTTTTGACCCCGGACAAAATTGGGTGTCAACAGCTGCCCCTCTTTACTTGTTGCTTATTAGATGGCAAACAAAGTGGAGTTTGTATGCTATCAAGATAAGTAATGAGTAAAGACGTAGACACCAATTTTGTTGAAGAGAGCGTCAGATATTGAAAGAACTAAAGTAAACTTTGGAAATATAAACGATGATAAATAAATCTGAGGACGCAGGTCGGGGTACTGCCGGAACTCAGGAACTGGAAATAAAGTAATGAAAACGAGGACGCAGGTCGGGGTACTGCCGGAACTCGTGATAGAGGAAATTAAAAATAATTAAAACCGAGGACGCAGGTCGGGGTACTGCCGGAACTCGGGAACTGAAAATAAAATAATGAAAACGAGGACGCAGGTCGGGGTACTGCCTGAACTCGTGGTAGAGGAAATTAAAAATAATTAAAACCGAGGACGCAGGTCGGGGTACTGCCGGAACTCGGGAACTGAAAATAAAATAATGAAAACGAGGACGCAGGTCGGGGTACTGTCGGAACTCGTGGTAGAGAAAATTAAAAATAATTAAAGCCGAGGACGCAGGTCGGGGTATTGCCGGAACTCGGGAACTGAAAATAAAATAATGAAAACGAGGACGCAGGTCGGGGTACTTCCAGAACTCGGGAACTGAAAATAAAATAATGGAAACGAGGACGCAGGTCGGGGTACTGCCGGAACTCGTGGTAGAGAAAATTAAAAATAATTAAAGCCGAGGACGCAGATCGGGGTATTGCCTGAACTCGGGGACTGAAAATAAAACAATGAAAACGAGGATGCAGGTCGGGGTACTGCCGGAACTCGTGGTAAAGGAAATTAAAAATAATTAAAACCGAGGACGCAGGTCGGGGTACTGCCGGAACTCAGGGACTGAAAATAAAACAATGAAAACGAGGACGCAGGTCGGGGTACTGCCGGAACTCGTGGTAAAGGAAATTAAAAATAATTAAAACCGAGGACGCAGGTCGGGGTACTGCCGGAACTCGGGGACTGAAAATAAAACAATGAAAATGAGGACGCAGGTCGGGGTACTGCCGGAACTCGTGGTAAAGGAAATTAAAAATAATTAAAACCGAGGACGCAGGTCGGGGTACTGCCGGAACTCGGGGACTGAAAATAAAACAATGAAAACGAGGACGCAGGTTGGGGTACTGCCGGAACTCGTGGTAAAGGAAATTAAAAATAAAACTTAAAAGTAGATTTGAGACATGCGACAATGATAGTAATCTTTGTTGTGGCTGTGAATGTCTATGAGCACTTACGCTAATAATGAGAGGATATGTGATTTCAAATGATTAATTTGCATGAATATATTGACGTGATGCAATGCACATGAGCCAAAAAATAGGAAATTGATCATAATTTTGTCATTGTGACTGCCCCTTGGCACCCTTATGCACTATGCCATGCTTGAGAAGGGATTAGACCGGATCTCTTTCGCAGAATCAACAAACAGTTAATCACTTCTTTGGTTGCACTATGTTTCCTGCCGCAGGGATCCCACTAAATATCTTGTAAAGCATTATTGTTATTCACAAATATGAACTTCCTGCTTTAAACAAAAGTTTTATACAACATTTCTATATTGTCAATATAAGTTCATGAATGAATGAATCATACCGTGTAAAACATATGTAGGACTTTATACAAGGCCATTCTTGACAAAGGCAAGATTTAGTAAACATATTCACATTTCTGCAAACGATCCTTTTTAATGAACCATATTAATTTCCCTCATCCAGAATTTAGCACTCTCCCTCCTTTCTTCTGAAAGATCTAATGAGGTCGCAATCAAACACTTTGGATTAAGAAAATTGCCCCAGTGTCCAGTTGTAAATTTTGAGTTTCACTTGGTTGTTCGTCTCGTCTTTCTTTGCACTGGTTGTTTGCCACCTTTCTCTTTTTTTTTTTTTCTTGAAAATAATAAAAAAAATCTGCCCCAGTTTGACCCATGGTTGCTCTTGTAGACATTGTGCCGTGCATGGTACTAGCTTGAGGTACCTTTTTTCTATTTTATTTTTTTTGTAGGTCGCCCTTTCGGGTTTTCAACCTAGTTAATTGCTCTAACTTCTGCCTAGGCCGCCCTTTCAGGTTTTCGACCTAACGAGCTCATTCTATTTTATTTTAGTTTGCACGCTTCTTTAAAAGTAGATACTTATGCTATGATCACTGTAAAGGAAATGGATTTTGTTTGTAACAATAAAATGCATATGATATTTATTAGGATGCAGGATCTTTCTCTTGGAGTCAGTTTTCTTTTACCCTGATGTTTATCTCGAACTATTCAATCTTCAACGAGGTCTTTTAAGCTTGTATCGTGGCCTGGCTGAAGGTTTATGAAAAGAAAGGGTATATGGCTCAAAGCATTTTGTTTCCCCCTTCTCCTTTTCTCCTTTTCTCCCATATCCTACCTCTCGAAAAATCTCTTTTTTTTTATCAACAACATTCAATCACTACTAGAAATTGTGAAGAGATCTTGAATTACTTTAACCATTGTCTGGATATCCATTGCAGATTCTCAGCGGGGTTCTCTTCCTCTCTTTTTTTTTATATTATTATTCGGGAATTTTCCTCTTTTTTTTCTTTTTTCTTTCCTCTTTTTTTTTTTGTATCCATATTCTGATCCCCACTCATCCCGTGACCAATTACTTTTGGGTTTTGAAACCAAGGTAGACTTTTTGTTAGTGATTGAATGCTGAGCAGAAAATTTGTCAAACGATTCTACCCGACCCTGGTTATGAATATTCAATAGGTAATATAGAAACGATCTCCATTCATGATGTCAAGGCTCAATGGGGTGACTAGGGGTATCTCCTTAGTGTTTGGGATTTAAAAAGAAGCCTCATATCATTAGAAAAGAACTGTTCAAGAGTCCACATCATATAAGATTTTATTTACATCCCCCTCCATCCTGATCCATGAATTAAACATTCTTTACTATGCATATGAAAAAAGGTTTAGTAAAACATTGATGTGATCAACGCATAAGAATATACTACTAAACAAACATACAACTTCCTTTTTCTTATTTTTTTTATTATTCTTTTTAGATACTCTCAAGCATAATACTTTTTTACAGCATCTGAATTCACTGAGAGTCGCAAGTCTTCTCCATCCATGTTGGTCAAAATCAGGGCCCCTCCAGAGAAAGCCTTCTTTACGACATAGGGTCCTTCATAATTCGGAGTCCACTTTCCCCTGTGATCTTTCTGGATAGGTAGAATCTTCTTAAGCACTAAATCCCCTTCTCGAAAGTGACGTGGGCGAAATTTCTTAGCATGAGCCTTAATAATTCTCTTTTGATACAATTGGCCATGACATAAAGCAACTAACCTCTTTCCTTCAATGAGGTTTAACTGGTCAAAACGGGTTTGGACCCATTCAGCTTCTTCTAGGTTTGCTTCCATGATCACCCTTAAGGAAGGGATTTGAACTTCAACAGGAAGAACAGCTTCCATTCCATAAACCAATGAATATGGGGTTGCCCCGGTGGATGTGCGAATAGTGGTGCGATATCCATGTAAAGCAAAAGGAAGCATCTCATGCCAATCTTTGTAAGTTACAACCATCTTTTGCACTATCTTTTTAATATTCTTGTTTGCCGCTTCAACTGCTCCATTCATTTTAGGACGATAAGGGGAAGATGTATGATGCTCTATCTTGAATTCTTCACACAACTCTGTCATCATTTTGTTATTCAAGTTGGTTGCATTATCAGTGATAATTCTGCTAGGTAATCCGTAACGACATATCAATTCTCTTTTAACAAACTTGATCACCACTTTTCTGGTCACGCTGGCATATGAGGTAGCCTCAACCCACTTGGTGAAGTAATCAATTGCTACAAAGATAAAGCGATGTCCGTTAGAAGCTTTCGGTTCAATAGGTCCAATGACATCCATTCCCCATATAGAAAAGGGCCACGGGGCAGTAAGAACATTTAAAGGTTTTGGAGGAGCATTGATATTGTCAGCATAGATCTGGCATTTGTAACATTTTTTAACGAAGTTACAACAATCAGTCTCCATTGTCAACCAATAATAACCAGTCCTCAGAATTTTCCGAGCCATAGCATGCCCGTTAGCATGAGTCCCAAATGATCCTTCATGCACTTCTTTAATTATCTTCTTAGCTTCTTCTGTTTCTACACATCTTAAAAGTACCATGTCATGATTCCTCTTGTAGAGTACGTCTTCATTCAGGAAAAAACCCATGGCTAATCTCCTCAACGTTCTCTTATCATTTTCTGTGGCCCCAAGTGGATACTCCTTATTTTTGATGAATTCTTTGATGTCATGGTACCATGGTTTTCCATCAGGTTCTATATCAACGATATGACAGGAAGCCGGTTGAATTCGACTTTCCAACCTGATAAGTGGCGATTCGTCTCTGCTTACTTGAAACATCGAGGACAGGGTTGACAATGCATCGGCTAACTGATTGTCTTCTCTTGGTATGTGATAGAAAGTCACCTGCTCAAATTTCTCAACCAGTCCAAGGATATAGTCGCGATAGGGAATCAGCTTAACATCACGAGTCTCCCATTCTCCTTTTAATTGATGAATTACCAGGGCCGAATCTCCGTAAACCTCCAGAAACCTTACTTTTGAATCCAAGGCTGCTTGAAGACCAATGGTACATGCCTCATACTCGACCATGTTATTGGTGCAATCAAAACAAAGCCTAGCAGTAATCGGGATGAAATTTCCTTCCGGTGATACCAATACAGCTCCAATCCCGTGGCCTAATGCATTTGAAGCTCCATCAAATACAAGTGACCAAACTTCTTTCTTTTGCTCAGAGAACAAGGCCATGATGTCTTCATCCGGAAAGTCATGTTGCATCGTATCATACTCTTCCACTGGTTGACTAGCCAAGTAATCAGCAAGGGTGCTACCTTTGATCGCTTTTTGTGTGACATACACTACATCGTATTCTGATAATAACATTTGCCATCGAGCGATTCTTCCCGTTAAGGCCGGCTTCTCAAAGATATATTTAATTGGATCCATTTTAGAAATCAACCATGTAGTGTGACTCAGCATATATTGCCTCAATCGGCGGGCTGCCCAAACCAAAGCACAACATGTGCGTTCTAGCAATGAGTATTTGATCTCACAACTAGTGAATTTCTTACTCAGGTAGTATATTGCCTGTTCCTTTTTGCTTGATTCGTCATGTTGTCCTAACATACATCCCATGGATTCATCCAAAACCGTTAGATACATTATTAGAGGTTTTCCGGGCACCGGAGGCATTAATACCGGAGGTTGCATTAAATATTGTTTTATTTTCTCAAACGCAATCTGACAATCTTCATTCCATTCAACAGTCTGATTTTTCCTCAATAGCTTAAACATTGGTTCGCATGTTGCGGTCAATTGTGAGATAAATCTGGAGATGTAGTTCAATCTTCCTAAAAAGCTTCTGACCTCCTTCTCAGTTCGAGGAGCAGGCATCTCTACTATAGCTCGGACTTTTTCTGGATCAACTTCAATTCCCTTTTGGCTGACTATGAAACCTAAAACTTTGCCAGATTTTACTCCAAAAATACACTTTGCCGGATTCAATTTGAGTTCATATTTTCGCAGCCTTTCAAAAAGCTTTCTCAAGTTATCAATGTGTTCTTCTTCGGTTTTGGATTTGGCTATCATATCATCAACATACACCTCAATCTCCTTGTGCATCATGTCATGAAACAAAGTGACCATGGCTCTTTGATACGTTGCACCGGCGTTCTTCAAACCAAAGGGCATAACCCGATAACAAAAGGTTCCCCACAATGTGATGAAGGTGGTTTTTTCCATATCTTCTGGGGCCATTTTAATCTGATTATAGCCGGAATAGCCATCCATAAAGGAGAACAATGCGTGATTCGCAGTATTGTCGACGAGGACATCTATGTGAGGTATAGGGAAATCATCTTTTGGGCTGGCCCTATTCAGATCTCGATAGTCAACACAAACTCTTATCTTCCCCCCTTTCTTTGGTACTGGAACCACGTTGGCTACCCATTCAGGATATTTTGACACTGTTATAAATCCCGCTTCTAGCCATTTTTTATTTCTTCTTTCACTTTCAACGAGATGTCAGTTTTCATCCTCCTTAATTTTTGTTTCACAGGTAGGCATTCAGGCTTCAATGGCAGCTTGTGCTCGACTATGTTACGATCCAATCCCGGCATATCACGGTATGACCATGCAAAGACATCCTTATACTCATGTAACAACTGAACCAACCTTTTCTGTTCACCGATTTTCAAGATTGTTCCAACTCTGATCTCTTTTTTATCATCCTCTGTCCCCAAGTTAACTACTTCAGTGGGCTCTTCATGAGGTTGAATTTCTCTAGCTTCTTGCTCAACCATTCGGAGTAATTCAGGATGTGTCTCCCAATTGTCATCATTATTCTCTTCTTCAGTCTGGCTAGGAAAGTGATCGAAACTGTATGGTGGGTTACTAACATGATCATTATTTACGGATTCGCAGTCAGATCTGCATTATTGGTGATTAGGTAAAGTATTCAGTTATTTCATATTATTATTTTTTTTTAAAAAAAACAAAAATCTATATATATATATATATATTTTTAAAATATATTCCATGATTATTATTATTATTATTATTATTATTATTATCCTTTTAAAGGAAAGAAAAAGAAAACAAAATTAACGAAAACACATGCATTTATTCATGAAAACTTATACTTGACAATATGAAATGGAGTACGCCCTTATTTAGTGCTAAGAAGAAATCAATGGCTTTGGGCAGAACCAATGATTTCGAATACATTAATTACTTTTCTATGTGGCACAAAAGTTGCGGGAATTCCTCCTCTATCCAGTTGTTCAATACAGTGCCGGGCGGACGTTGGATTATGAAGCTATCCATATCATTAGAGCAATCATCCATCACTGCAGCAACATCCCTTACAAAATCGAATCCAGCACTGCTGAAGCTGTAGCTGATATGCGGAATGGGAATCCTGTCAACCTTGTACTCACAATGCCCCAGACAGGCCAATCTCTTCTGCTTTTTCTCTTCGGCGATTCGGATCTTATCAACTTTTGTAGGTATATATCCTAATCCATACCGATCTTTGTTGTCGTAGAGTATTGGCATATCAATTGGTCCTTGTTCATATTTTCCAAGCCCTTTGCCTGGATGATACCCATTTTCTATCATGATTTTTGCCACCATGAGAGAAGCTTCAGACGGTCTAGGCTTCAACAGGGGACTTCCTTCTTTAACAAATGTGGCATTTTCTATCTCCAGTGCTTGGAAAGCCGTTTCAAAAGCCTCCTCAGCTGCTTCAATATAAGGAGTACTTGATGGTTGCGTCACCAATACATCTTCTTCCCCGGAAATGACTATAAGTTTCCCATTTGCGATAAACTTCACTTTTTGATGTAAGGAAGAGGGTACCGCACCACTAGTATGAATCCAAGGTCTTCCCAATAAGCAAGTATAAGTCGGGTTTATGTCCATTACTTGGAATAAGATCTGAAAAGTGCATGGCCCTATTTTCATAGGTAGTTCAATTTCCCCCACTGATTCTCTCCTTGATCCATCAAATGCTTTGACGATCATATTGCTTGGCTTCAAGAGGGATGTGTCAATCGGGAGCCTAGCAAAGGTTCTTTTGGTCATGACATTTAACGATGAACCATTATCTATCAAAACCCTTGCCACCTGACAACCTCGATACATCATGGAAATGTGAAGGGCTTCGATGTGACCAGTCCCCTCAGGTGGAATTTCGTCATCCGTGTAAGTGATGTAATTGTCAGCAACTATATTATTCACTATGCCATCCAACCTTTCTACTGTGATATTATGGCTAACATGAGCCTGATTCAGCACCTTCAACAATACATTCCTGTGTGGTTCAGAATTAATTAGTAAAGATAATAACGAAATCCGAGCGGGTGTGTGGTTTAACTGGTCAATCACTTTATATTCACTTTGTTTGATAAACTTCAAGAATTCAAAAGCCTCTTCAGTGGAGACCTCTTTCTTGGTCTCAAAATATTTTCGCTCTGATTCGGGCCCGTCAGGACCCATTTTGGCACTATCAACCTCAGGAAATATGACCCCTTCTCCTAATTTGCTAGTTTTTGCAGAAGATGGTTTTAATTCAACAGGACTATACATTCTTCCACTTCTAGTCATTCCCCCAACTCCAGCTATGTTGCTTACCTCTTTTGATTTGTCAGATACACCTGGGATACTAGTCAACGGCTTCCCGTACCTCCATGGCACTGATTTGTCCGACTTATAAGGGAAAGGGTTTGGCATCTCCCCTATCACTGGTTCCCACCGGGCTTCAGAGGGGTATAACAACGCATTATCTGGAATATCAAGCACCGGTTCAAACTTCTGAATCGTCGCTGGGATATCATTGGTATCGAATTTTTCACTTGAGCTTCTCATCATGTTGATTCCATTACTATAACCTTTCTTCATTATCATGACCAGCTTGGCATCCATGAGTTTTTGCAACAATTGTTTAAAATCATCACAATCTTCTAGAGTGTGACCTGTCCTCCCATGCATTTCACAAACTTCCAAATCATTCCCCATTTCTTCTTTGACCAATACTTCAATCAAACCTTGTTTACACATCTCTTGAAATATGAACCTCATAGGCATCTTAACATCCACTAATCGTTCTATGCACATCTCTTCACAGAAATTTTCTACTGCATTGACCCCTTGACTGGAATGGTTAGGTAAAGGGTTCCCTGAGACATTAGGAGCCACTTGCTTGAAATCTAACCATTTCGAGTCGATTAGGCTTTGAACTTTATACTTGAACGCTTTGCAGTTTTCTACTGAATGGCCCACCACTCCTGAATGATATATACAAGCCGTATGTGGATCATACCAACGTCCCGGATTTTCAGGAACTTTCCCAGGGACGGGAGTCACCACCCCTCGTTTTTGAAGGAAAGTAAAAAGTTCAGTGTAAGACATTGGAATAGGATCGAAGTTTACGATCTTTCTATCTTGGCTTTGGTATGTATTAGGTTGGTTTGGGTTTGTGTTTGGGTTAGTGTTTTTAATTTGTTGGGGAGGATGCACATGGCTTGTGTTTGTGGTTGCTTGGGAAGTATAAGTTTGGTTTATGCTTGGGATCGATGGAGGTAAATATGATTGGTTAGGGTTTATAGCCTGTGGTGTGAAATATGTTTGGGTGGGATTTTGTGGATAATGAATAATTGGTGCATGGTACTGGTGGGGATTCTGATGAACATATGTATTGGGCTGATATTGAGTCCCCTGTGGGCGGGAGGTATAAGTATTGGTGTAAGCATTCTTAGAATAATGGTTGGTTCTTTGATATCCCTTCCCTTCATTAGTTACGGCATGAGTTTCTCCTTCCTTCTTTTTCACAAAATTTGGTCTCTTTCCAGTGCTCGGTCCGAGATTGTCTCCTGTGATCTTTCCACACCTCAATCCACTGTCAATTCGTTCTCCCACCTTTTTTAAAGCATTGAAACTATTAGCAGTACTACTCACCATGCGATCATAATAGGGATTTTGAAGAGTCTCTATAAATAATGAGATTTGTTCCTCCTCCTCTATGCGAGGCATAACTTGGGCAGCCACGGCCCTCCACCTTTGGGTATATTCTCTAAAACTCTCATTCTGTTTTTGGAACATACTTTGAAGCTGAGTGCGGTCAGGTGCCGAATCTTCATTGTACTTGTAATACTTAACAAAAGCGTCAGCCAAGTCCATGAAAGTTCTGATATTGTCTTTTTCTAATCGTATATACCAATTCAAAGCCCCGGCAACGAGACTATCTTGGAAGCAATGGATCAATAACTTGTCATCCTTGTGGTATGCCGACATTTTCCGTACATACATATGGAGGTGAGTATTTGGGCAGGTAGTTCCATTGTACTTCTCAAATTCTGGCAGCTTGAACTTTGGGGGCAAAATAACTTCCGGGACTAAACACATCTCAAAAGCATCTTTCAGTCCTCGATAATTTGCTCCTTCAATTGCTTTCAATCTTTCCTCTATCAGATCCAACTTCTCTTTCTCCTTGCCTTGAGTGCCATTAGGAAAGTGTGGTTTATTCCCCCCAAGCCTTGCCCCGGGTATGTGCGGAATAATATGGGCTTGTGGCCCAGCGGTGATGTGTGATTGGTGAACCACATGTGTAGGGTCTTCTTCAGCGTCGACGTGCAGAGTTAGTTCCTCGTGAACAGGAACCTCTTCAGCGAAAGGTGGGACATATCCTGGAGGAAGTCCGTAGGGTGCCCAATTGACCATAGAATATACGTGTTGCCCAGATGCATTGTGTTGATTATTATGAACGTTTGGGGTGAAACCCGGAGGATATTGGGGAGAAACAAGCTGTTCAACATCATCGGTTTTAGGATTCCCATTCCCATTTGATTCATTTTTTTGTAATGTGAGTATCATTTCCATCATCTTATTCATTTGACTTTTGAGTTCTGCTAACTCTGTATCGTTCTTTTGATTCGCCTCACGTTCTTCCATAATCTTAACTTGCAATCGAGTCCGATAAGGGTGCTTTGGAGGCAGTTTTCCTAATTTCCATATTTTTTGAATATTTAATAAAAATTTATGAAAGATGAAGAAATGAATGAATGAATGAACGAATGATTGTGATCCAAAATTATAAATTTTATTGCCAAATCTCCATTATTACAAAATCAAATTCCAACGAAAAAAAACACAGAAAAACTCATCTAGTCCTACCATTATTACTGCAATCGCTTATTCTAAAAAAAAGAAAATCTTCTTTTCTCCTACTTCAATAGAAATTCCCAAAATATTCCAATTCTTTCTTGATGGTGACTAAGAATTCTCGGGCCTTCCCAGGTGGTGCTTCCTCCTCAGCTTCTTCAGCCTCTCTTGCCCTTTTTTGCGCCTTCCTTGCAAGTCCTTGGATATCATTAAGAAGTTGGCAGGTTTTTTGGAGAAGATCTTTGTGCTGCCCTTCAAAGTGTTGACTTCTATCACTCCAATAGACTTTATCCGCATCCAGGGACACTTTTTCTTCTTGTAGCAGAAAAATAGTTTTGCTGCTTTCCTCTAGTTTTGACTTTAAATATTTTAATTCTAAACGCATGGCTCCATTTTTTTGGTTGAGGGAAGCAATCATTTTGTTTTTCTCAGAAAGTGAAACATCAAGGTCTAAGTATTCATTTTTCCATCTTCGAGTTTGTTGTTCCATCCAAGCAGACCTTCCTTTTTCAACTTGTATCTCCTCTTCAATCCTTCGCAATTTGTTATTCCATAACTCCTTAGTTTCAAGCTCTTTTTCCTTCAGCTGTTGGTACATTATTTCGTATCTTCCTTCAGCCTCGGCAACATAATCAAATGGTTCATTGAAATTATGGATAGGAAGATGAGGACCTTCAACTTTAGGGGCTACAAAGCCTTTTCCGCGGTTAGCTTGCCATAGAGGATATCCGGGAGTAGTTCCTGTAGAAGATCCTTGCTTCACATATCGAACGTCTTTCCAAGCTTCGATGGCCTCCTTGACTTTCTTAGATACATTCTCGTCACCGTACGAGAACTCGAAATCAGCTAGACCATGGGTCATGGGGATAAATTGCTTTGACCCCAACTGTCTTCTAACTAGGGCAGGAGCATAGCCAGCAACTCCCCACGGGCCTATGAGAGGAACCCAAGGTTTATCTCCACACCTATATACTGCATAGGTATGAGACATCCAGGGAGCCATCCAAATTACTTCCTGCAAATCTAGGAAGAACATGATCCACTGATTCTTTGTAGGCATTTCAAGAGGCCATGCCGCATTACCATATTCTCTTGCTGGGTTATGAAACCCCGGTCTATACAGATTCCATTCGATTTTAGGGAAATCAAAGCATGTTAAGACGGGAAGATGACTGATCATCCAGATGGTCAAGAGCTGAGTACAACCTCGGAATCGTCCTCTCTTATTAAGCCTACAATGATTCAACGATCGGATAGTTTCCGCCAAGATGGGTATTGCTGGATTCACCTTATGTTCTATTTGCTCAAATAGTTTGACTATCTGACTATCAATTCGCCCCTTTACCCTTGGAAAGATTACTAATCCATAAATGGCAAGAGCAAACGCAGTCAACCCATGATCTGTATCTATGTTGTTTTGGACAAACTGTAAGAGATAGTGAGCACTCAGGTTTCCCTTCTTATCTATCATCTGATCTTCAATTTCACTAACATGAATGTCCAACAATCTTGAGAGTATCCTTGCAGTAGTTTTCTTTTCGTAAGGGAAATAAACCTTTTCTTTTGAAGGTATATCCACATTTATTATTTTGTAATACTCTTCGATCGTAGGAACCATATCAATGTGATGGAAGGTAAAGCATCGGAGCGAAGGATCCCAGAAGTGTAGCATAGCCTTCAACATCGGAATGTTGGGTCGGACTTGAATAAGGAATGCTATGAGCCCATATTTCTTAGCAAAGTTTTCGGACCTTCTCATTCGTTGCCAAACTTGTTTCAGAACTCTCAAATCGTTCGGTTCAAAGTCAATTTTCCCTATTGCTGGCAAGGGGATAACGACTCCCTTAGGCAGACAATCTCCTTCTTCTCGCTGTATAGCTTCTGACTCTTCTATGACTTTTGACCTATCTTCAACCACAACGGACTGAGAGGACATGCCGAATTTATCCATGCTTTCGAAGAATTGGAGTAATAATCTGAGATTTAGCAATAATGTTACAATTTTGAACCGTGAATGCAAATGGATATGTGTAAGAAAATACGAAATAAAAGAAAATAAGGATTTATTTTAAATGCAAGCTGGTTAATTAATGCATAGCTTTAAAAGAAAAATCCAAAGATACGAAATAATTTCTAAAGTCAAAAAGATGCAAAGGGTAGGTTCTATGACTCCTATCAACAGGTCCCCAAACTGCCCCTTGTCATTATCAATTTGATTGACACATGGTCTCCTATCCTTGCCCATCATAGGCTTCAAGCGGAAAGGATTCAGTTTGAGCGAGGGGTTTTCATGAGCCTATACGGAGACCGAAGGTCTCTCAAGGCAACACTACTTAACCCTCTATCTAAACCTAAAAGGTGTTGGGCCCGGGTAGAGGGCTTATGCATGGAAACAATAAATAATCAATAAGGCACAAGTATGTAGAAATAAAAATGAAAAACCAAACAAAAAAAAAATTTAAATCAAACAATACATAGAGACCAAAAAAAAAATTATGGCTTAACCCTCAAATTTCCCCAGCGGAGTCGCCAGCTGTCGCAACCGTCCCGAAGGGCGCCACGAAAAAATATGAAAAAAAAATAATTAATTTAATATTTAAATTAATTTAAGAGATTTGGAGTCGCCACCAATTGATTTATCCATAAAAATGGAATGGTGCAATTGGACACCTAAAAAAAAAAAAAAAAAAAAAAAAAAAAAAAAACTGATCCGTACTAAAAATTAGTACCATGAACCTAAAGTTAAAATCTAGTATCAAAAATTTAGTTTTGGTTCATTGTTCCCAAACAAACAAGCTATCATGTTCATGAAAGCTGAGATGCCATACACTTCAGTTGCACAGCAAGACTTATTGGTCATCCATTAGCCACATACAGTACTATATTATTGAGCAATTCTTTTTTTTTTTAAAGAGGAAAAATAAAATAAAATAAAAAAATTAGGACAAAATCACAACTTTAGAACCATCAGAGAAATAAATTATACACAGTCTCATCACATAATTAGCAGAAAATACAACAAATAAAGAAAAAATACAAAAAAGGAACCTAATTGTTGAATGCCGCCGCTACCGCCGCCGTGCACCGCGACAACCACCGCACACCGCCGCCGCTGCTACTCCTCTCTGTATTTTCGTTTTTTTTCTCTGTGCTTTTTTCCGTGTCCTCTTTCGTGTTATTTGAAGCTCTATTTATAGGAGTAAAACTTTGCAAAGAACAATATCAACTGAATCAATTAATTTTGGTCTGAATCCAACTTTTAATCCAAAGGCAGATTTCCCAGGAGAAGAAGAGAAGAAAAAGATTGCATTATGGAATAGGGACATGCAGCAAGGAGTTGAGTAGGGAAATAAAAAAAACGAATCAAAATATTAATTGATAACGATTGGAGATTGAGAAAGATTTGGGGATTTAGGTTTTTTTTTTATTTGAGAACAGAGAAAGAAGAAAACAACGAAACAGCAGCAGCGGCTGCTTGCTGCTTGCTGCAACGTTGTTGAAATGTTAGGTTTAGGCATTTGTAGCATTTAGATTTAGGTTTACATGGTTTGGGCCGTTGCCCAAACCCCTTCTTTTTTTTTTTTTTTAAAAAAACAAACCTTTTATCTTAAAACTTTCTTTTTTTTTAATTTAAAACAAACCTTTTTATTTTACTATTTTAAAACTTTTTTTTTTTAAATGACCCAAAAATAATTCAATACAAAAAAATAATGCATTCAAACAAGCTTTTTATTTTTTCTCACTATTTATTTAATTATACAAATTTGAGAATAAGAATTTAATTAACCCAAAATTTTTATAAAATAATATTTTTGACCCCGGACAAAATTGGGTGTCAACAACCACTCTGTTTTTCATGTTGACTTGATTGATGATCTGATTGATGAGCATGTTCTAGACTTTTTGCATGATTATGATTTGCCATCTTTCACCAGCTCATTTACTTGTTCTGCATGTTCTGATTCCGAAATGTGCATTGCATGCATTGAAGTTGACCAGTTTTTAAATTCTGCTACTGCATCTGTTGATTCATATGATATAGATTCAGATCATGTTAACCCCATTTCTGTTTTGCATGAGTCTAATTCACTTGTTCAGGTGCAGGCGACAGAATCCAATTCTGCTGCTCCTTTAGTTCCATCTGTGATGCAGGCACCTTTATTGGACCTGAAGCCCCTTCCTCCTCATCTCAAATATGCTTACTTGGAGGCTGAGCAGAAACTTCCAGTGATCATCTCTACCTCCCTTTCTGTTGATCAAGAGAAGAAGCTACTGGATGTGATTAGAGCAAACAAAAGGGCAATAGGATGGACTTTGGCAGACATACCTGGTATTAGCCCCTCCATGTGCATGCATCGAATTTTATTGGAGGATGGGGCTAAACCAGTGAGACAACCCCAGAGACGGTTGAACCCCCAGATTCTTGATGTGGTGAAGAAAGAGGTCACCAATCTGCTGCAAGCTGGCATTATCTACCCCATTTCAGACAGCACTTGGGTAAGCCCGGTTCAAGTAGTTCCCAAGAAGTCTGGGGTGACAGTTGTCAAAAATGAGAAGGATGAGCTGATTCCCACTAGAGTGCAGAACAGTTGGAGAGTCTGCATTGACTATAGGAAGCTCAACCAGGCGACCCGCAAGGATCACTTTCCTCTTCCCTTCATTGATCAGATGTTGGAGCGCCTGACAGGTAAATCTCACTATTGCTTCTTAGATGGTTTCTCTGGTTATTTCCAAATCTGTATTGCACCAGAGGACCAACATAAGACTACATTTACCTGTCCTTTTGGTACATTTGCTTATAGGAAGATGCCTTTTGGCCTATGCAATGCTCCTGACACTTTTCAAAGATGTATGATGAGTATTTTTAATGACTTACTTGAGCATTGCATAGAGGTCTTCATGGATGATTTTAGTGTATATGGTTCCTCTTTTGATGCATGTCTTGATAGTTTGTCTAAGGTGCTTAATAGGTGCATTGAGACTAACCTTGTCTTGAATTTTGAAAAATGTCATTTTATGGTAGAACAAGGCATAGTCTTAGGGCACATTATTTCGCATAAGGGCATAGAGGTTGACCCTGCTAAGCTGCATGTAATATCACATTTGCCTTACCCCTCTTGCGTGCGAGAGGTGCGTTCTTTTCTTGGCCATGCAGGTTTCTATCGCAGGTTTATTCAGAACTTTAGCAAGATAGCCCTTCCACTATCCAACTTGCTTCAAAAGGATACCACATTTGAGTTTGGAGACCAATGCAAGAAAGCATTTGATGAGCTAAAGAGAGCACTCACCACCACTCCCATCATCCAACCACCTGATTGGACACTCCCATTTGAGCTCATGACTGATGCTTCGAATTATGCTTTGGGAGCAATTCTCTCCCAAAGAGTTGGTAAGATGTCTCATGTGATTTATTATGCATCTAGGACTTTAGATTCAGCACAAGTTAATTACACCACAACTGAAAAAGAGTTGTTAGCCATTGTCTTTGCACTTGATAAGTTTAGATCATATCTATTAGGTTCTAAGGTTGTGGTGTATACTGATCATGCTGCTTTGAAGTATCTTTTGAAAAAGACAGATTCCAAACCTAGGTTGATTAGATGGATGTTGCTCCTCCAGGAGTTTGATCTTGAGATTCAGGATTGGAGTGGTGCACATAACCTTGTCGCAGACCACTTGAGCAGAATAGAGAGAGAGGAGGATGCATTTCCTATCCGGGATGACTTCCCGGATGAGCAGCTTTTAGTTTTGCATGTTTCACATCCCCCTCCCCTTACTCCTTGGTTTGCTGATATTGTAAATTATATAGTTGCATCTGTTTTTCCACCCTTGGCATCCAAAGCTCAAAGAGACAAATTGAAGAGCGATGCCAAGTATTATGTATGGGATGACCCCTATTTGTGGCGTTTTTGCAGTGATCAGGTCATTCGCAGGTGCATTCCAGACCAGGAGATCCAATCGGTTCTCCAATTTTGCCATGCTTCACCAGTTGGAGGCCACCTTGGCACTCAAAGGATAGCACGAAAGGTGCTGGATTCTGGATTTTATTGGCCTACCATCTTCAAGGATGCAAGCAAAATCTGCAGCTCATGTGAGCAATGTCAAAGGGCAGGAGGCACCCTATCTTGGAGGCAACAGATGCCGCAACAACCTATGTTGTTCTGTGAGGTGTTTGATGTCTGGGGTATAGATTTCATGGGCCCCTTTCCTGTTTCTTTTGGTTTTTATTATATCTTACTTGCTGTGGATTATGTATCCAAATGGGTGGAAGCTAAGGCCACCAGGACTAATGATGCTCAGGTTGTTGTAGATTTTGTCAGGACTAATATCCTTTGCAGGTTTGGCATACCTAGAGCCATAGTCAGTGATCAAGGCACACACTTCTGCAATAGATCCATGCAAGCTTTGCTCAAGAAGTATGGGGTTGTGCACAAAGTTTCTACACCATATCACCCCCAAACCAATGGGCAAGCTGAGATTTCAAACAGAGAGATCAAGCGGATTTTGGAGAAGATGGTGAAGCCTAATAGAAAGGATTGGAGCACACGATTGGAGGATGCTCTATGGGCCCATCGGACTGCTTACAAGGCACCCATAGGGATGTCACCTTATCGGGTTGTTTTTGGTAAGGCATGCCACCTGCCTGTGGCGATAGAGCACCGTGCATATTGGGCTGTGAAGCAATGTAACTTAGCTCTTGATCAAGCGGGTGAGGAGAGGAAGCTGCAGTTGAGTGAGCTAGATGAGATCCGTTTGGAGGCCTATGAGAATTCCAAGTTCTACAAAGAGAAGACCAAGAAGCTCCATGATAGCTCAATTTGCAGAAAGGAGTTCTTGGTTGGTCAAAAAGTGTTGCTCTACAACTCTAGGCTTGGAATCATGAGTGGAAAGCTCCGCTCTAAATGGATTGGACCGTTTGTAGTCACCCAGGTGTTTCCTTATGGCACTGTGGAGATCAAGAGTGAGTCCACAGACAAGAGCTTCAAAGTCAATGGCCACCGACTCAAGCCTTTCCTAACCTCTCCTACTTTGAATGATGCACCTGTGGAGGAGGCCTCATTGGTCGACCCCATTTTTGACCCACCATGATTTCGAGAGTCTTCTTTTCTCCTTCCTTACTCTTTTTATTGCACTTGTCTATATCTGTCTGATTCTGCTATTTGTGTTCCATTGAGGACAATGTGTGATTTAAGTGTGGGGGGGAGAGTAGTTTAGGTTGCATATTTTTGCTTTGATTTTTTAGGTTTTGCTAAGTTTTGGGCATTTTCTTGCATGTTTTTGCTTCATTTTAGTAGAGTCTTGGTATCTTGTGTCTGAATTCATGCATTTCTGTGTGTAAAGTTGCTTTTGATAATTAAGAGGTGGTAACACTGTGATAGAATTGTCCCTTTTGTGAGGATTTGAGCCTTAATTGTGGGTGGATTGCTATATATGCCACCTAATTTTTCTTTCATGTGTGATTGCACTCTGGATTACTTGCACTCTAGAACTTGACTTGACTCTTGTTGATACTTGATATTCCCATGCACATTTTGAAATGATTTAGGCATTGTTTTTTTCTTGAATAAGCCACTAGCCATATGAGCCTACCTTGAATGAATTTATCCTTTGATAGCCCCTTTGAGCCTTTATATCCCTTTTCTTTGTTCTTTAGCTCATTACAAGCCTATGACTGAATAACCATGATTGTCCTAACCTTAGGGAATGTTGGAGCTTTGGAATTGTTTTGGGAATGGGTATTAAGTAAGCGAGGGTGCTTTGTTCTTCATCTCTTGTGAGTTCTGGGTTTTGCCTCTATGGTCGGTGAAGTAATTATGGCTTTATCTCATTATGCCATTTTTATTGTTTCTTCTTTTCTTTCATTCATGAAGTTCTGCAATGTAATGCAATTCAAAAAAAAAAAAGAAAAGAAAAAAAAGAAGAAGAAGAAGAAGAAAAAGAAAAAAAAATGGAATAAAAGGTTGATTGAGGCATGGAGGTTTGGAATTAGAGGTTGTTGTTATGTTTACCATTTCATTCTGGGGTGGATTGTGCTTATTTTTTTTTACTTGTTCCCCATTGCTCCTCTATTCCCTGGGTTTTAGCTACATTTCCCATATTTTTATCCTACCTTGTCCTTGGCCCCATTACAACCCTGAAAAGACCTTTTGATCTTAATGTGCATGTGTGTTGATTGTTGATGTTAGAGGCTTGTCAAGCTTATGGTTGTGTTTGTTTTTCATGATGTGCCTTGAGTGTAAACACTGATTAACCTTAAACACTTGAGTGTAAACACTATTGAGTGATCCTTGTGATTTTTTATCATCTTTATGACTACCCTCTTGATGTCATTGGTTTTCTTTGCATATTTGAAATAATTGGATGATGTTCATGAATGCCTTGATTCTTTGGTCCTTATTTTCTTCGTGTGCTCGATTTTGCCCATTTCTTTGCATTTCCTAGAATTCATTGTGAAGTATGTAATCTCTTAGGTTTGCATTCATTAGTTGTAGTAATCTTGTTGCATGATTCACTTTGGTGCGTATTGATTTTCTCAGTCCTAATTCTTAGTTTTGCCCAGGAGTGCAAAAGGATAAGTGTGGGGGTATTTGATGAGCATTTTATTTCCCATTTTTCCTTGCATTATTTTATTCCTATTATTGATACTTGTTGCCTATTTGACATTGTTTAGCTTGATTTAGTGATTTAGAGTTTATTGGACTAATATTCTGAATATTGTTTAATTTGGGATTATTTAGCCTAATTAATTCTATTTCTATTTTCAGGTCATATTTGGCACAAGGGCTTTTTGGACATTTTGGGAGTGAAGATTTAATTTTGGGAATGAAGATTTAATTTTGGAAGAGAAGATATATGATGAAGTGAAGATTGTAATCTATCTTTAGGATTAGTTGAGATTTAGTTATATCTTTTAAGATTTAGATTTTATCTATAAGATATTTTTAGATTTAATTTAGAGATAAGCTTTCCTTAGGATTTGGGCCCATGATTTAGGCCCGTTTTGAGATTTAAAAAGCAAAATTCGTGTAAACCCTGGAGGGAGACCTTCCATTCACGTTTTTTACATTCTCTCTCATAGAGAAGGCTTAGTTTTTCTCTCCAAGCTTGTGGTGGCTGCTAGGGTTTCTCTCTCTTCCCTTTTTTTCTACACGTTTTTGACTTATTTCATCATGGAAAGCTAAACTCTTAGGTTAAATCCCTTTGGTAATGTATCACATACTCTTGAGGTTTTGTTCTTAATGCTATTTCGTTTTTATTCACTGTTTTCATGCTTATTGATATGTTATGGTTTGCTTAGTTCCATTCTATAGAGATAATCCATGTGTATGAATGCTTAATTTATGCAAACTCGTAAAAACTCCATGCTTTGGCTTTTAATGCTTAATTAGAGGTTTGGGTTTTGGGGTGAGAATTGAATTTTCGCTTAGTATTTAATTCTCACGAGTTGGACAGTGAAGAGGAAAGAAATTGATCTTTTGTGACCGATGATAGAGTTGTGAACGCGAGCCAAAGGGGTTTATCCGCTTTTCCTTATCTGTTTCTTCGTTTTAATTTAATTCTGTTTTGATTTCAATTATTCAATATTCAATACCAAAAAAAAACCCCTGTTTTCTGTGCATACTATGTGTTCGACCTTTTGCTTGATAAGATATTCCTTGGGAGACGACCTAGGAGTCACTTCCTAGTACTATACTTAAACTGTTTTTATTTGTATCGGGTACGGCCTCGATCACTCATGCTCAGGACCTCAAGGCAATATTGGCTCATGTAAGGAACTACAACATGAGGTTTAACCTCGAGAAATGTGTGTTTGGAGTCCCCGCGGGTTCCTTTCTCGGTTTCATGCTAACTGAAAGAGGCATTGAAGCTAATCCGGACAAGTGCAAAGCGATTCTGGAAATGAAAAGTCCGACCAATCTTCGTGAGGTCCAGCAGCTTACTGGACGAGTGGCAGCACTTTCCAGGTTCCTGTCTCAATCTGCTCGGAAAACCCTGCCATGGTATCAGCTCCTCAGGAAAAACAAAGATTTCCTTTGGGACGACCAATGTGAAGAAGCCTTCGTTCAGTTAAAATATTATCTCTCCAGCCCACCTGTCCTTAATAGCCCTCTTGCCGGAGAAGATATGTTTCTTTACTTATCAGTGGCAGACGCAGTTGTCAGTTCAGTGTTGGTACGAGAAGATTCAGGTGCCGAGGCCCCTGTTTATTTTGTCAGTCGAGCACTTCAAGGGCCTGAGCTCCGCTACCAAAAGCTTGAAAAACGCGCCTACTGTCTGGTAATATCCGCTCGCAGATTGAGGCAATACTTCCAAGCCCATAAAGTCGTCGTCAGAACCGCTCAGCCTCTCCGACAGGTTCTCCATAAACCCGATCTTGCTGGCCGTATGGTTTCGTGGCCAGTGGAGCTATCTGAATTTGATATTGTCTATGAGCCTAGGAAGGCAATGAAGTCCCAAGTTCTGGCAAATTTCGTCACTGAATTTACCGAGTCTTCCTCGGATGCACTTCCAGGTTCATGGTCAGTATATGTGGATGGGTCAAGCAACAGAAAAGGGGTTGGTGCTAGTGTTATCATTGAAAATCCCAAGGGACTTAGCATGGAATACTCGTTGAAGTTTGAATTCCAAACTTCAAATAATCAGGCGGAATACGAGGCAGTTCTAGCAGGCCTCAAGATGGTTCAGGAGCTAGGAGCAACTCGGGTCTCGGTTTTCAGTGATTCGCAATTAGTTGTCTCTCAAATTAAAGGACAGTATCTGGCTAAAGAGCTCATTTTGCAGAAATATCTTGAGGAAGTGAAACGAATGACCTCCAGCTTTTCCGAGTTTGACATTTCCCACGTTCCAAGGGATTCGAACTCCCGAGCAGATATCCTTTCTGTAGTGGACCTATGGTAGACCGAGTGCTTCCCGACCAAAGCCACCTTGGCCCGACCGGTTAGACACTGGAACAAGGCATGCGGTCGGAAGGTTACACCGAGCAAGCTGGGTTTCTACAGAGAAGTTGCACGCTAATGAGATTAACCGCTGAGCACTGGATATGCATCCTTATCTTTATCGTTACAGTCTCATCAAAGCCAAACCCCTTCTCCTAGATCCCCACGGCTCTGGGTTAGATAGAAACAGTATTGGATTAAGTCTATCATCTACGGAATTTAAGGATATGATCTTATCATAACCTCCACGGATCCCACTTGGACTCTTCCTCTTCAGAAAGCTTATCAGAACGGCCCACAACACAGGTAATCCCCTATAAGAACCACCATGCTATAGGGGCAAAGGTACGTCTTCTCATCCCTAAGTTGACACTAGCACACACATTGTTGACTAGGGAGAACCTGTTTATCCCAACTGGATATACAGAAATCCTAAAAGTCCTACATTAATCTCTTGATTGGGATCACTCTTTGAGGCTCTTCCATAGCTTCAAGGTTGATCTTAGTTAAGGACACGACATTGGCGCCGTCTGTGGGAATCTGAATAACATATCATTCCCACCACCACCATGGTCACCACCAGAAGTCAGATTGGTGATCTTCGTGATCGCATTGCCCGCACACGTGGCAGACCTAGGAACGCTAACAATAACGATCCACAGCCGCAATCTGTGGGTGACTTGCGCGACGTTCTCAATCAGAATCGCGAAAATAACTTGCAACCGCCACGCACGTCTCAATCCGGTGCAGGAAATAATCCACAGCCACCAAACCATTCACGAAGTCAGCCACCCCCAAATTGTAGCCAAAATCATAGTGGAAATCACACCACCCATTCCCAAACACCCCAATCTCCTCATCCAAGAGCCGGGAGCAATCCCCAACACATACGAGCCTTACGCGCAATATTACCCCCACCTCCTCCTCCACCCTCTCCTACCCCACCACCCTCCACCCATGGAGATTCGAGTAGTACAGCCCCAACAACTCGTAACACAGCCAGATCTACACGAACCCGAGCACATCATGGTAGAAATACCCGACCAACACCTAACCCACCTATCCATTCCAACCCTGACCATATAAGCATAACCCCTAGAACTAGGTTAAACCCTGGAAGAACCGCCCATGGTAATTCCCGCCATAGCCATTCCACCAATAGATCTTATGCCACATCTGCATCAGCTCGTGCTCGTGAACAAGATTTACAACCGGGGGATTTTAGAAAATCACTAATTGGGAAGCCTCCGAAGGATATGGCCGAGTTGAGACAAAGGTCAAATAAATTCATCAACTTGGAGGAATTCCACAAAGGCCAAAAATTCAGAGACGATAGGCAACGAGCTGACCCTCAAGGACAGAACAAGCAAAAACGTGACGAACATTTTGGTGGAAGACAGGACAGGAATGATCGTGACAGAAGGATTCCTCCGAGGAATAAATTTCAGGAATACACCCCTTTAACTGTTCCAAGGAGTCAAATCCTTCGGGAGACAATGCAGACTGACTTACGCTCTGCCCAAAGACCTCTGTCTTTAAGAAAGGGCGCACAGCGTGACAGGTCGAAATACTGTGACTTTCACAAAGGATATGGGCATACGACCGACGAGTGCATTTGGTTGAGAGATCTGATTGAAGAAATGATCAGAGATGGTAAGCTGCAACAGTATATCAGAGATGCAGCCGGGCAGAGAGGTAGGAACAGATCCCCTTCACCAGTAAAGTCCAAACGTCAAAGAAGTAAGTCGGCAGATGACAGAAATGCTAGGAGACAAAGAACTGACCCAACCCCGATCGCTGACACAAATCCAACGAACAACGAATTTCTAGTTAACACGATCGCCGGGGGATTTGCCGGGGGAGGGGAGAAGAAAGCCGACAGAAAGAAATACATTAACCAAATTCTGGCCGTAAGTCAAAAACCCATTTGCAAAAGGTCAGCGAAAAATATTCCCATCATTTTTAACGATGATGACTTGGACAGGATCCTCCTAGGTCATAATGATCCCATGGTAGTCACTACCCTTATTGGTAATTACGAGGTAAAACGCGTCTTTATCGATCAAGGGAGCTCGGCGGACATCATGTTTCTCCCACTGTTCAAAGCTCTTAAACTTAGGGAATGCAATCTCACTCCGTTCGAAGGAGAATTGATCGGTTTTACAGGAGACACCGTCGAACCCGAGGGATACATACAACTTCCTGTTACCCTCGAACAACAGCCTTCGGCCAGAACTGAGATAATTAAATTCTTGGTTGTTGACTGTCCGGCAGCCTACAACGCCATCCTCGGAAGAAATTCCTTGCAAGCGTTCGGAGCGGTAGTGTCAACAGTCCATTTAGCTACGAAGTTTGTTCGAAAAGATGACAAGGTAGTAACAGTTAAGGCCGAGCAAGAAGCGGCACGGAAGTGTTATAATGCTAGCTTGGGGAAAATTAAGAGCAAGGACCAGAACAGTTTGGAAAGAGTTTCACTCGGAAAGGGTAATATTAATCTGGCGGATCTTGATATGCGGGATGAATCCGACAGAAATAGGCCGACTCCTAAGGGACAATGGGAATTCCTAACTTTGACTGAGGATCCCCTTAGACAGGTAAAAATCGGTTCTGACCTTCCCACGAATGTTAAAGACGAATTGACCGCTCTGCTGGTATCCAATAAGGATCTGTTCGCATGGACCTCGGCCGATATGCCGGGAATCGACCCAAATTTTATTTGTCATAAATTAAGTATCCTTCCGGGGGCAAAGCCAATAGCACAACGCAAAAGGAAGGTTAGTGCTGAAAAGGCCACAGCGATTGAGGAAAAAGTTTCCGAACTACTCCGGGCTAGTTTCATTCTGGAAATTGACTATACAGACTGGTTAGCTAACACCGTCTTGGTCAAGAAGCCCAATGGGAAGTGGAGAATGTGTGTCGATTACGCAGACTTGAACAAAGTCTGTCCAAAAGACCAATACCCACTTCCCGTCATTGACAAGCTTGTCGATAGTTCGACCGGTTACAAACTCCTTTCGTTCATGGATGCTTACTCTGGTTACAACCAGATACCAATGTTCCCTGCCGATCAAGATAAAACCGTATTCATCACAGACAAGGCAACTTACTGTTACAACGTCATGCCTTTCGGATTAAAGAATGCGGGTGCTACTTATCAAAGAATGATGAACAAAGTTTTTCAAGGCATGATCGGCTTCAACATGGAGGTGTATATAGATGATATTATTTCAAAAAGTAGACAGCAAGAAAACCATGCCGAGGACCTCAAGACAATACTGGACCGAGTAAGAAAATATTCCATGAGGTTAAATCCTGAAAAATGCGTGTTTGGAGTCCCTGCCGGATCTTTTCTCGGTTTTATGCTTACCGAGAGGGGTATTGAAGCTAATCCGGATAAATGTAAAGTAATCCTTGAAATGAGAAGTCCAGCTAGCCTCAAAGAAGTCCAACAACTCATGGGTCGAGTAGCGGCCCTCTCCAGATTCCTGTCTCAAGCCGCTCGGAAAGCTTTGCCATGGTACCAGCTCCTTAGGAAAAACAAAGAGTTCCTTTGGGACGAGCACTGTGAGCAAGCTTTTGTTCAATTGAAGGAGTATCTTTCCAGTCCACCAGTTCTTCACAGTCCTCTTCCTGGTGAAAATCTCATTCTTTACATGTCGGTAGCAGATGCAGCGGTCAGTTCCGTGTTGGTGCGAGAGGATTCAAGACTAGAGGCCCAGGTATATTTTGTTAGCCGAGCTCTCCAGGGATCTGAGTTAAAATATCAAAAGCTTGAGAAACTCGCATACTGTTTGGTCATATCAGCTCGAACACTAAGACAATACTTCCAAGCACATGGAATCGTGGTGAGAACGGCTCAACCTCTTAGACAAGTCCTTCACAAACCCGATCTAGCAGGTAGAATGGTTTCATGGTCAGTAGAGTTGTTTGAATTTGACATCACCTATGAACCGAGGAAGGCGATGAAGTCTCAGGTTCTTGCCGACTTCGTCACTGAATTCACCGATATTCCCTCGGATTCTCCTCAGAATTTATGGTCAGTTTATGTAGACGGTTCAAGCAACAGGAAAGGAGCCGGAGCCGGTGTCATCATCGAAAACCCCGAAGGACTTTGCATGGAGTACTCATTAAAGTTTGAGTTCCAAACCTCGAACAATCAAGCGGAATACGAGGCAGTTCTTGCAGGCCTCAAGACGGTTCATGAGCTTGGAGCGGAACAAGTTTCAGTATTCAGCGACTCCCAATTAGTGATCTCTCAGATCAAGGGACAATACTCGGCAAAGGAACCCACCTTACAGACGTACCTTGAGGAGGTGAAGCGTATTATCTCCATTTTTTCAGAGTTCGACATTTCCCATGTTCCGAGAGATTCAAATTCCCGGGCTGATATTTTATCTAAATTGGCAAGCACAAAGGGGTCGGAAAACAATAAGACATTGATACAGGAAACCATTCCTCAACCAAGTGTCATTCTAGCAGTTTCATTATCCCAATCATGGATGGATCCGATTCGTACCTATTTGCAGCACGGTTTCATTCCACAGGATCAGATAGAGGCTCGAAAATTAGTTAAGAAGGCAGCTCAATACACAGTCCTTGATGGAGTTCTGTACAAGAGAGGGTTCGGTTCACCCATGCTTAGATGTGTTAACCCATCCCAAGCTGAGGAAATTCTTGAAGAGATCCATGGAGGAGTCTGCAGCCATCATATGGGTGGAAAATCCCTAGCTTGGAAAATAATCCGGGCAGGTTACTTCTGGACTACATTGCAGAATGAGCCCATGGAACATGTTAAGAGGTGTGTTCAATGCCAGTTTCACAGCGATATTTACCAAAGAACTGCAAAAGAGCTACACTCTCTCGGCGCCCCTTGGCCCTTTTATCAATGGGGAATGGACATCATCGGAAAATTTCCTATGGCACCAGGACAACTAAAATTTGCGGTAGTAGCTATTGACTACTTTACTAAGTGGATAGAAGTGGTACCGTTAGCAACAATCTCTACGGCCCGTATTCAATCTTTCTTTGTAAAGGAAATCATCTCTCGGTTTGGAGTGCCTCATGCCATAGTTACTGATAACGGATCTCAATTTGCAGCCACTCATTTTCAACAATTAGCTGCTGACTTAGGAATCACTCATTATTTCAGTTCCGTTAAGCACCCACAAACAAACGGATTAGCCGAGGCCGCCAACAGAACCATTTTAGACGGAATTAAAAAAAACTTGGCAATGCAGCTGGCACTTGGGCGGGTAAACTTCCGAGCGTCTTATGGTCACACAGGACAACTGTTCACTCCTCGACAGGTGAAACTCCTTTTCGTTTGACATACGGCTGTGACGCAGTCATCCCAATCGAAAAGCGAATTCCTACCTTTAGGATGCTCGAACGTCCTACAAAGATCAACGACCATTTGCTCAGCGAAGAGCTCATTTTACTTGAGGAAATTTGAAAGAATGCTGCAGCTCATGAAAGGAAAATAAAGGAACGGCAAGCTCGAGAGTACAACAAGAAGGTTCGACCACGAGGTTTCGAAATTGGAGATTTGGTCCTTCGCCGAGCAGATATCGGTAAAGGAAATGCTAGAGTTGGAAAATTGAAGCCAAAATGGGAAGGCCCATACCGAGTGAAGGCTAAATCCGGAACTGGAGCTTACAAATTGGAAACTCTCTCGGGAGCGGAAATCAATAACAGCTGGAACGTGACCAAGCTCAGAGCTTATTACAGCTAAGCTCTCATTTTATTTTTTGTTTACATATAGTTTAGTCTTTTGCTCAGAATTGTTTAGGTCGAATAAACGAAGGGTAACTTCCTTCTTAGATTTCAGATAAATTGTTAGGAATTATTTAGCAAATGAGCAATTTCATCCTTGTATTCTTTTATCAATAAAATTCGTCAGTTTCTTTGAAATTCTCTTATGAACATTGTGGAAAAACGTACGACTCATTTGGTTCGGCTAGCCACCTAGAGAAATCGAGATACAGCTCTTTACGAGAGTTCGACAACGTATACATAGAATGTCCGAATTCAGGAAATTACTTTCCTTACTTCGCGGTCCGAGGGTCCCGCTTCGGCTAAAGTCGGCGATCCGAGTTCTACTCACAATTAATAACACATGCAAAAGTGATAGTTATTCTTGGCCCAAGAATAAGAGTTTTCGCTCGGAAAATACCATCGAGCACGCAACTAACGAAACCAAAAACAACGATAATACATCGGGCAATAATGTGATTGGCATACACAGCAATTTGATTCAAATTCAGTTCTAAAAAGTTGAAAGGACCTTGTTCAAAATAAACATGAAATAAACGCTCAAACACAGTGAGCAGCAAAAAAGAATACTACAACTGAACAGAAATTAACTGAGCGAGATTACTCTTCAACATGAGACAAGACGATATCCTTGTCATCGAATTCTGGAGCCTCGGTCAGCTCAACAAGAGGATTAGGAAGATCCTCCGCTTGCAGATCAACTTCGGCCTTAGTCTCAAGGTCAATCAATTTCCCATTTTCAACACTGTGAAAGGGATGAGCTCCAACCACCCTGAACTCAGTTTCAGGGTGAAAAATTTGAATTTGTCTGATCGCCGAAATAAAAGAATCATCAACACCCTTGCTCCAGGTGTAAAAATTGGTCGCCGCCACTTTCTTATGACGCAGAGCTTTTTCTTTAAGCTTCCGAGCAATAACAGCAGATTTCTCTACTTCAGATCTCAGTTCATCAACCCTTTGTCGGCTTTCCAGCAGCTCCTTCTTCAATGCCTCCTCCACTTCCTTCCCCTTATCCTCTGCAACTTTCTTAGAAGCTTTCAAAGAATCTCTCTCCTTGATCAGCTCGGTTTTGTCAGCTTTCAAATTCTGCAATTCATTTTTCACTCGGACCAGTTCGTCCGAAAGACTAGCCTCTTGTGCCGCAGACATTTCTCGAGCTTCTTTTTGTTCAATATTAAAACCAGTAAACAGATCTCCCGATTGCTTGGCCAAAAAATAAGTCAGGTTGGCACTTCGAAGTAGATACTTTGTCAGAGTCATGTTGCAACGTGACCATCGTCGGCGGTAAGAGTTCCGAACCGAGGATAGTCAGATTCAGGACAGACAAACTTGGGAAACCTTTCATCTAATTCTCGATCCCAAATTGATGTTTCTGATGGAGTACAGTAGAAGTCGGAGCAGTGACAGCTTTGGTGCTTGTTCCCTCAGCCTTATATTTGCCCCCTCGGACACTTTTTCTTTTCCTTTATCCAACCTTCGACGTCGAGTCAGTTGTTGAGGGGGAGAGGAGACTTGGACTTGACCGCTCGGTCCCAGCGAAACTGTAGCGGCAACAGCATGCACAGTGGAGGGTGGCCGAGGAGACACCTCGACCGGAGAAACCGAAGGAGCAGAAGTACTTAAACTTGGCGTGCTCAGGTTTGAAGATCCGGAAGCTGCACTGGTTGCAGTAGTTTTTCTCTTCTTGCCACCGTGAAGCAAGGCAGACATACGAGAGGCCATCTTATCTGCAAAGAAAACGAAGTAACATTAGATCTGGATAAAACATAAGTATAAAAGCAGAAGGAAAACAGTTTACCAAGTTCAGCCTTGACATTTGATGAAGGGATATCCACTATATCCCTCGTTTCTATCATTCCATTGGTTTTCAAATAACTCTCAACAGCTCGGCACACATCTTTCTCATATTCGGCGAGCTCTTTCCAGTCTGACGCATATGAGGCAATCTTCCGGTTGAAAAAGTTTGCAGTCCATTGAAGAGGAAACCGAGGGATTGGTCGCCTTTCACCAGGGCGGGTGAACCAGCAGACACCGTTGCCAACAAAGTTATATTTAAAAAAGAAAGGTTTGAATCCTTTCCAAGACTCAGAAAACTTAGTAAAAAGAGCATAACCATTACGTGACTTCAAAGATACCCAAGGCCGTCTTACAGAACCTTTCTCAAAAGTGTTACATTGGGGAGCAAACAGATAGAAAAAAATTGGAATAGTGCAAGACCATCCCATTGCAGAACAAACTTGTTGAAATCCTCTAACAAAAGCCCAAGCGTTCGAATGCAGTTGGGAAGGAGCTACTCTCAGAGTATCCAAAACATCTATCTCAAAGGATGTAAAAGGCATTCTAACCCCTAGTCGGGTAATCACTTCCTCATAAAAGTAGAAACCAGTACTGCCCTCAGGAATTTGAGTGCAGACTCTTTCGTTCAAACCCATCGGACTAATGGAATATAAATTCCCAGCTTCATCACCAGGACAAGGTAGAATTATGGCTCGGGTTTGCTCTAGGGACTCCTCCGTTGAAAGCTCGGATTGGGTACCAACAACCTCTCAGTCAACCCAATCGTATTGAGCAGCATCAGGTGGAAATGGATAGTGTTCAAGATTCGTAACACACTTTCTCTTCATACCTGAGGAAAAGGGGGTACACTTGGAGTCAGAAGCAGGAAAACTTGATTATTTCGGATCAAACACTTATGAATACAGTCGGCTGGGGAACACCTCCCTTTCTGGGCAGAATTTCCCCAAACCAACTGAAATATCGAATACCTCTCTGCTGCTTCCTTAACCTCCTCTGTTCTACCCTCTCGGCAATCCTATAGTGAATCACACCCTGTCTGAACTCTTTCAAAGTCCGAGGAAAATGCATAGCTATCAGTTTAACGCAAGAATCTGGGTTTTCGGCCTTGTGTGTTCTTGGTACATCAGAGTTTACAGAATCCTCACTCATGATTAACACTGCTTCGATACAAACCCTAAGAAATTAAGTGCAGCAAAACGCAAAACAAACCTAAGAAATACTACGGCGATCACTCAACAAATGACAATGAAGGGCAAAGAACTTCAAAGGATATAAGGTTGTACTCATGAACAGTGATGGGTTGTTTATCGAACCCTAGGTTTCTTTTAAAATCAAGAAAAGAGGGAACAGGGCAGGCGTTAATGCATAACAAGCAAAGTTCTAAGAAAGATACATACGGCAGATGGCAGGAACAGTCACATGCAAAGAATTTTAAAACAGCATAGAAGAAAGAGAAAATAATCGGCGAAAGATAAGTTCGTTACCTATTGATGATGAATAAACCAACAAATCCCAGACAAAAGAGGAATACGAAGACGGATATGGACTTGATGCAAGAAAGAAGGATGTAGTGATGGCAAGAACTCCTTTGGCAAACCTTGGTTCCGTTGATCAAAAACCCAGAAAAAATGATGAAGAACAAGATAGAGAAGAACTTGAGAGGTTTCTATTTCTGTTTCTATTTCTGTTTCTATGCTCAAATCACCCCACCGAGCTTGAGGGGCTTATGTAGTGGACCTATGGTAGACCGAGTGCTTCTCGACCAAAGCCACCTTGGCCCGACCGGTTAGACACTGGAACAAGGCATGCGGTCGGAAGGTTACACCGAGCAAGCTGGGTTTCTACAGAGAAGTTGGACGCTAATGAGATTAACCGCTGAGCACTGGATATTCATCCTTATCTTTATCGTTACAGTCTCATCAAAGCCAAACCCCTTCTCCTAGATCCCCACGGCTCTGGGTTAGATAGAAACAATATTGGATTAAGTCTATCATCTACGGAATTTAAGGATATGATCTTATCATAACCTCCACGAATCCTACTTGGACTCTTCCTCTTCAGAAAGCTTATCAGAACGGCCCACAACACAGGTAATCCCCTATAAGAACCACCATGCTATAGGGGCAAAGGTACGTCTTCTCATCCCTAAGTTGACACTAGCACACACATTGTTGACTAGGGAGAACCTGTTTATCCCAACTGGATATACAGAAATCCTAAAAGCCCTACATTAATCTCTTGATTGGGATCACTCTTTGAGGCTCTTCCATACCTTCAAGGTTGATCTTAGTTAAGGACACGACACTTTCTAAACTAGCAAGTACGAAGGGGTCGGAGAACAATAAGACTTTGATCCAAGAGACTGTTCCTAAGCCAAGTGTAATCCTCGCCTTCTCTCTGTCCCAGTCGTGGATGGATCCAATATTAACTTACCTCCAGCACGGTTTTGTTCCACAAGACCAAACAAAGGCCCGCAAGTTGATCCGCCAGTCAGCTCAGTACACAGTTCTTAATGGAATTCTTTACAAGAGAGGTTTTGGTTCACCTATGCTCAGATGTGTTAACCCCCTCTCAAGCCGAGGAAATCCTAGAATAAATTCATGGTGGAATCTGCAGCCATCATATGGGTGGAAAGTCCCTGGCCCGGAAAGTAATCCGAGCAGGCTACTTCTGGCCCACCTTGCAAATTGACGCCATGGAGCATGTGAAAAAATGTGTTCAATGCCAGTTCCACAGTGATATCTACCAGCGGCCCGCCGAAGAGTTACATTCCCTTGGAGCTCCTTGGCCCTTTTACCAGTGGGGAATGGATATTATTGGAAAATTTCCCACTGCACCAAGACAGTTGAAATACGCAGTTGTATCCATTGATTACTTTACTAAGTGGATCGAAGCAGCGCCTTTAGCAACAATTACAATGGCTCGGATTCAGTCTTTCTTTATAAAAGAAGTAGTCTCTCGATTCAGAGTGCCTCATTCCATAGTCACGGATAATGGATCGCAATTCTCAGCCTCACACTTTCAGGAACTTGCGGCCGACCTTGGGATTGCTCACTACTTCAGCTCTGTAGAATATCCGCAAACCAACGGATTGGCCGAAGCAGCGAACAAAACAATTTTAGAAGGCATAAAGAAGAAACTTAGCAGTACAGCTGGTACATAGGCAGAAAAAAATCCAAGAGTTCTATGGTCACATAGAACAACTATACATTCCTCAACGAGGGAGACTCCTTTTCGATTGACTTACGGCTGTGACGCAGTCATTCCAATTGAAAAGAGGATCCCCACTTTTAGGGTACTTGAACGTCCCTCTGAAATCAATGACACTCTGCTCATGGATGAACTCATGCTAGCTGATGAAATACGGGAAGCTGCGGCAACCCATGAAAGAAAGGTAAAAGAACGTCGGGCTCGGGAATACAACAAGAAAGTCCGACCGCGTAGCTTTGAAATTGGTGATTTGGTCCTGCGCCGAGCCGATATTGGTATGGGCAATTCTGGTGTGGGCAAACTGAGCCCAAAATGGGAAGGACCGTACAGGGTGAAGACCAAGTCAGGAACCGGTGGGTACAGGTTGGAAACTCTCTCGGGTAAAGATGTCAACAACAGTTGGAACGCTTCCAAGCTCCGAGCTTACTATAGCTAAGCTCTCATTTTTTTCCAGTTTTCTTTGTTTCAAGAATAGTTTAGTTTAACTACTATTGCTCAAGAATAGTTAGGAATGAATAACGAAGGATAACACCCTTCATAGCTTACAGTTCAAAATTTTAGGACATTTTTTAGTTCTCAGCAGTTCAGGTTGAGTTTTGTACACTCTTATTAATAAAAGTTCGCAGATTTTGTCAAAAGTCTTTTTGGTTATATTGTGAATGCACATACGACTCATTTTGTTCGGCTAGCCACCGAGCGAAATCGAGATACAGCTCCTTTCGAGAGTTTAACAACGTACTAAAAGAACACCTGATCCCAGGAACTTCTTTCCTTACATCGCGGTCCGAGGATCCCGCTTCGGCTAAAGTCGGCGATCCGATTTCTTCCTCACAATCTCTATTAACGAATTATGTAAATATACTTGAACATTGAAGGGTTTTACGTTCGGAAACACCGAGCAAGAAAACTCGAACTGTTATACGACACTCGCTTACGTTCGAACAAACGACCAGAGATAACAAGCGAATAAACTCGAAGTAAAAACGCTCGAATACAACGAGCTTAGAAAATCATCAAAATACAGGCATAACGCTCAGAAACAGCGAGTAAAAAGAAATACAGTCACATTTTACTTCAGAACCATAATCACAATACCATATTGTTATCAAACGAAGATTAAAGACAAGATTAGCAACATCAGAAACCAGGCCACCCAGCGTAAGGGGTTTACGCCTCATCATCAGTGAAGGTAACACCACTATCATCAAAATCAGGAGCTTCAACTAGCTCCACTAATGGATTGGGAAGGTCATCCTCTTGCAAGTTTACCTCCGCCCGGGTCTCAAGGTCAATTAGTTTTCCATCTTGGACGTTGTGAAAAGGGTGAGCACCAACCACCCTGAACTCAGTTTCAGGATTTAGAAACTGAATCTGCCTAATTGCTGAGACAAAGGAGCCGTCGACACCTTTTCCCCAGTTGTAAAAATTAGTTTCAGCCTTTTTCTTAAAAGCAAGGGCTTTTTCCTTAAATTTCTCAGCATTGGCATTTGACCTCTGCACCTCGTTACTCAGGTCCTCGATTTTCTGACGGCTCTCCTGCACTTCTTTGCCAAGAGTATCCTCAACCTCCTTTTTCTTTTCCTCAACAGCTTTCTGAGTGGCTTTGAGAGAATTCTGCTCTTTTATCAATTCGGCCTTATCCGCTTTTAGGTTCTCCAGCTCGGTTCTAACACGGGTCAAATCATTAGACAAACTGGCCTCTTTGGCAGCAAACAGTGCTCGGGTTTCTTTTTGTTTAACATTTAATCCCAAGAACAAGTCGTCTGGATGCTTTGATAAATAATGTGTCAAACTTGCCCCTCGAAGCAGGAATTGAAGGCTCAAGTGTTTCAATTATGTTTTGATGAAGACAAGTTTATAGTCAACCTACAACAACACATCAAGAAGACTAGTTTACCTTAGCATTCATATTTGTGTACTATATTGTTTATTATTTCTTTTTATATGAGTGTGGGTAGATTAGGTTTAGTTAATCTCAATATGATTTAATATGACTTTAATATGTTTAAGAGTTGAGATTACTATGATAGAGAATGTTAGCTCAAAGTTTTATTAAAACTTACAGGTGAAAATTGCAAATAAAAGAAAAGCATTTTTACAGTGGTTAATCGATTAAACCACATGTTAATCGATTAACACGTGTGCAAATTTTAATTAATATTTTGTGTTAACAGTGGTTAATCGATTAAGGTTTACTTTAATCGATTAAGGGCTGTTATATCAGAATAAATAAAAGCTTTTCTTATGTGTTTTGAAAAAGGTTACGAACTCCATATTTTCAAGAGCATATTTTCACCTCTTTACAATCTTTGTTGAGCTATTATTCTTTAAAAATCAATTCTCTATCATTCTTCTTTTGAAATCTCACTTCAAATACATATTTTGTTCATATTGTATCTAGTTGAGATTGTAAGTGCTTTTCATATTCTTCGTTGAATCAATCGGTAACGTGGAGGTTACAACTCAAGATATTCAACAAAGCTATTTTCAATTGTGAATTGAAAAAGGGAGCAAGGTTGAGCAATACCTTGGACTTTGAAGGATTCAAAGGCAAAAGCTAAAGGAGATTGAAGGCGACCTTCAATCACAAGAACAAGATTGAGAAATAAGGAAATTGGGGTAGATTCTCAACGATTTGGTACATCGTGAGAAAGGGTTAGGATTGAGAGTGTTGAGGAATTCTAGCTCTTGTGTACTAATTTCTTTTATTTCTTAGTGAAGCAAATCTCCCAAGTCAGAGAGGGAGGACTGGATGTAGCTCACGGTGGTTGTGAGTGAACCAGGCTAAAATCTTCGCGTGTTCTTGTTATTTTAGTTCTTTACATTTTGCTATTAATTTGAATCTTGCGAGAGTTCTTCGTTATAGTGTAACAACCCGATTTTCACTTCCAAAACCATGACTCATTTATTATCAATTTATTGTAAAAATGAGGCCATTTTTTTTAAAAGCATGAGTTCATTGATTGCTGACATCACTTGCTTGAAAATCGAGTTGTCACTTTAAAACTTCTCGTAACCAAAACATCATCACATTTCATAACATCATTATCAATATAGTATAAGCCAGAAACAACGGAGTCTCACCTCCAGCAGTTTCCCAAAAGCAGTTCTTAATTACAAAAAGATTACAAACCAGGTTTTGAAACTTAATGAAAACATATTTAAAAGTAGCTTGATTACATCCATGGTACTTCACAAAGTAATCCTCGATTAGGAACCTAGATCCTAGACACTAAGACATCTAGACACAAAACGTCGGACATCACTCTTCAGCCGAACTAGCATCCGCTTCCATCTCCTCACTAGAATCCGTCTCCGCTTCGTGACCAGAGTCACTTGCGTCTTCCTCCTCCATCGGTTGAGGAATCACCGCAGCTAACGGTGCAGGATCGCCATCATACTCGTGATGCTCCCTCGGTCCGCCATCCTGATAGTCACATAGAGTGACCTGCCCTACACGCACGTCCAGACTCGTCCCTCGCAAAATATGCCTTGGATCGTCGATTTCCAACCGAGTTTCACCTCTCCAAATCCAACCTTCAGGGACAACCTTCCATGCTCATCCTTGATGAGGCCACATGTGGATTGCTACACGATACGCCATCTACCCATTGCAATACCGGCAAAGGCCAATATGACAACATGGTACGAGAGAGTCAATGTTCCGAACACTAACGAGTTGACCGTGAGGTCTCAGGGTAGGCTCAACAGAAAGACATACATATGACAGAACAGGATAATATAAACAGAATAGCATAACATAAACATTTTTAACAATATAATTGCATCATTATCATCACATATAACGTGTTATACACATAGCATGAAAGAATCAAGTATAACAAAGCATATAATAATATTCCAAACACATCAAAGTCACAACTTAATACCAATTATCTTATTGCACTTAGTATCAAAAATTCTTTTATTATTATTAAGTCTTATCATCATCGGTTCACTCAATGAGGTGGGTAAAAACCATCACTGAGGAAAAACACACACGTCTACATCTCCTCGGTCATCCATCCAACCTAGTCGGAAGCTAACAGGAGTACAGGACCTTTACCACGCGGGCACGACAGCTGTCTCAACACTTGGCTCCAAGCCGGGAGAACTGTAGAAATCTCGGGTATAGTCTCAAATCAATTCAATTCAATTCATATTATATCATTCAATCAAGGCTCACTGTAGAAAAACTCGGGTACAGTGACAATTCACAATGCCCCGTTCCAGTCCCTCTCACTGTTCTAGACTTGCAATCAAGGGGGTGACAGTATTATTTCTAGTTAGCTGTGTAGAACATACCACGGCTTAGGACCCAGTCCCTACCACGTTCGTATGCCAGATATGGGATTCGTTCCGCCTAGAAATATACTTCAGGCTTCTTGACGTTCACCGTCCTTGCCCTCCCCTCATGCAATCTCCACCTGAGTATCCGCAGATACCCATGGTATCTTCCTCTCCACTACTTCGCACTCTCATACCTCACCGCGTATGTTAAAGTCTTTTAAAGTCTTTTATGTTCTGTTTTAATTAACCTAAGGTCGGCTTGCCCTTGATTCATCCCTTCGACAAGTCCCGACCACTAAGGGTTATATCCGTTCCCCAAAACTTTTACATATCTCTTTCTCTTTCACTAGCCACTTGGCAATCATCATCACATCGTTCCCGTAGGAGATCCTCATGATCCTCTCGTATCCTCTCAATACTTCTCAATAGCCACTTGATGACCATCCTCCGTCTTGATTCCGCAAGCACGATCTCAGCTTCACGAACATGATCTCCATATCTTGTGCACCATCTTAGCATCACGGCTTACTGGAACATCCTCGGATCTCAACACTTACAATCTTTTCTTATCTTTCCACTTAATCACAAATCTTACTCTTTCTCATGATTCTCGTTATCACATATAATAACGTTCAGATCTCCAGACAGAATAAAATATATTCAACAGTATAAACACAATGAGATCCAATACATAACAACATCAGTCATGCATCATATTTAAAAAACAAATAGACATCTAGCATATATATATCACACAAATCTCAATACGTCCACAGTCCAGATATTCGAATTACGAGCAACCACGTTACGGGATCACAACACTCTCACTCACCTCTTATCCCAGCAAGCGAAATGTCTTGTCCTCGGAAATCTCTAGCCTCGCCTTGCGATTCGGTCCCACCGTCTAGAGAATACCTCATATTTAAATAAAATACGTTTGCGTCAAAAATCTATTTCAATTAAAAATCATCACTTGTTCTATTCACTTGAAATAGGAAATCCCTCATTTTCTCTTCATCATTTTCTTTAAAACACAATCGTTATCAAAACAAATCCAATCTTTTCTTGTACTTGAAATTCCTCAAAATCACTTGAAAACTCATATTAATATCAATTAAATAATGGACTTATGTGGCTGTATGAAATCGGTCCAGCCACCCTTTTTAATTCTTCAAACATCGAAAAATCAATAATTTTCAATCTAACTTTTTGTTATTTCAAATGGTACTTGAAATCCACATTTTTCATAAATCAAAAGCACTTTTAAAATTGAAATACCTTATAAATAAATCTTGGACAGAAAAGAATTAAAAATCAAAACCATTAAAAATACTCTTTGAAATACTCAAACTCACTCACTCATTTTTTTGTGAAAACCGAATTGAAAGAAAAGCACCACAACACCATTTTAAATAATTTGTCTTAACCTTAAATCACTAAACACACTTATTACTTCAAGTCATTTCATAAGAAAAAGAGTCTAGCCTACTAAACCTACCTAGGCCGAACACCATCATGACAAAAACATGGTTTTGATGCACTTTTTCAACATGCAAACCTTAAAATCATCAAATCAAATCATGCACTTTTAAACACATGGTTTTTAAAATACCACTTCCTTTCTTAAGCATAAGACCGTGACCTCTTTACCTCTTCAAACCAAAATTTCATTTTTATTTTTCTTGCATGCACTTTGAAAAATACTTGAATCAAGAAGAAATTAACATGCAAGAATCTTTTTCATGAAAAACAAATCATGATCTCCTAGTTCTATGCTTTGGCCGAATATTCAACCCCAAAAATCAAGAGAAAAAGTTCAAATCTTTAACATGCAAGAACTTTAGACTTAGATCAAAACAAAACCACTTTTCAAAAGTTGATTTCCTTGGTTTCCTTGCTAAAACCGTGACATGCAAACAAAAGATCAAGACTTTTTGGTTCAAGAATCACATGCAAGATTCAAGATCAAAACTTTTTAAAGATCAAGGTAAAAATCAAAGCTTTTTAAAGATCAAAACCAAAAATTCAAGCTTTATCAAGATCAAAGCATTTTAACAACTTAAATCAACTTTTATAAACATAAAACTAACATGCAAGAACTTGAATCAAAATAAAAAGCATCATGACCTAGTTTTCTAGTCATGGCCGAATCACAAAGTCCATAGTTTAGGGTTCTACAAGTTTGTTTAGCTCTTGAAAACATGAGATCAAAGCTTAGAAATTACATGCAATCATAGATCTACTATAAAAATGAACATGCAAGAAGAGATGAAGATTACAAGGCTTAGAAAAATAAAACTAACTCCAACACTCTATAATCTTCGAAACACACTTAAGAAAAGAGAAGATCTTCAACCTCCTAGACTTGATCTTCAAAGGAAACTCCTAGGTTTGGACTTGAACTCCTTCCTTCTTCCTCTCCAAGCTCTCGGCCTCTCTCTCTATTTCTCTCTCTCTCTAAGAGCTTAATGGAACTCTTGAACTAGAGTTTAGAAAATGAATGGGAAATGAAGGAAAATGAATGGAAATGAACTAAGGCTTTAGGTTTATATAGACAATCGTGTATTTCCCTTCTTGCCCTTGGAGAATTCGGTCATGAGTGTAATGGTGAGGGGCAATTTTGGCTTTCCAAAAAGTTGCATGGCTTAGGTCTTTTCAACTAGACAAAGAGAGTGAATTAAGGCACTAATATCACTTCATATTGGTTGATTAATTTCTTAACCACACTCCTCTACTAATATAATCTCTACATGGTTCTAATCTATTCCTATAGGCTTCTAGAAAATTAAAAGCCCTAGCATGCACATACATACACAACCGTACATTTACATACATACATACACATAGAAAATAAATTTTCCTCATAAAATAACTCATGCACAAAAATCATAATTTCCTTAAAATATAAAAATATCAAATACATAGGTTTTTTTTCTCAAAAACTCAACTTTAAAACTCATAATAATACCTCATGAAAATCATTTCTTTAAAACCATTCATCACTTGAAATCATAAACAAGAAAATTCACTCCAAGAATTACTCTTTCTCAAAATAAATCTCTTTATTGCTTATTTAAATATGAGGTTTTAGACGGGGTGTTACATATAGGATTAGATTGGGGAATTTCAATTACGTTCTCTATATTTCTGTTTAATTGATTAGTAATTGATTACCTTAGATTGAATTATGTGTATCTAGATTTCCGTGTGATTCTTGAATTGAACTGAACTTGTTTTTTCTGCAATTTATCAGTGCTTAATCGATTAAGGTAGAGCATAATCGATTAAGATTTTTTAAGCTTTCTGACGTTAATCGATTAGGGTTCAGGTTAATCGATTAAGACCTGTATTTTGGCTTAAAAATTGATAGTTTCTGAACCAATTTTAATTACTTTTTAAATTTGGGTATCATCGCTTAAAACTTCTATTCACCCCCCCCCCCCTCTAGAAGGTTGTTTTTAGCCGCTTGTTGGTTTCCAACAAGTGGTATCAGAGCTCGGTCGAATAAGCCGAGCTTAAAAGCTTTTTCGAAAAGATCCTTTGGAAACCATGGGCTCAAATCAAAATCCTTTTGGAGGTGAAGGTGCTGCAATAAACCGTCCCCCACTATTTAATGGTGAGGGATACGCTTATTGGAAAGTAAGAATGAAAATTTTTATCCAAGCGATCGATATTGAAATTTGGAAAGCGATTGAAAAAGGTCCTCACATTCCCTCTAGCATAGTTGAAGGTTTAGCTCAATTAACCCCCGAAGATAGGTGGACGGATGATGATAAGAAGAAAGTTCAATTTGATTTTAAAGCAAAAAATATCATCACCTCCGCTTTATCTTATGACGAATTCTTTAGAGTTTCACAATGTGCTAGTGCTAAGGAAATGTGGGACACTCTTCAAGTGACTCATGAAGGAACTAGTGAGGTTAGACGTGCTAGGTTGAATGTTTTGATGCGTGAGTATGAATTGTTTCAAATGCTTCCTAATGAATCTATTAATGATATGCAAAAACGCTTTACTCACATTATCAATCATTTGCTTGCTCTTGGTAAGACTTTTTTACAAGGTGAACTTACTAACAAAGTGTTGAGATGTTTGGATAGGAATTGGCAACCAAAAGTAACCGCCATTGTGGAATCTAAAAATTTGGATGCTATGGATCTCGCAACACTATTTGGCAAATTACAAGAGCATGAAATGGAGCTTGGGCGTCTAACAATGAATGAAGAATCGGACAAGAAGAAAAAGGGTATAGCATTGAAAGCGTCATCAAAAGTAGTAGATACTCAAAATGATTCATCTGAAGATGACGATTCCGATTCGGAATTGAATGATGAGTCACTAGCTCTTATGGTGAAGAATTTCAGAAAATTTCTCAAGTGGAATGGAAATTCTAGAAGATTCAATTCAAAGGAAACTAAGGAGACTCCACAAAAATCGAAAACTCCAAGAGACAAAATTATATGTCATACATGTGGGAAGGCTGGGCACATCAAATACCATTGTCCTCAAAGGCCAAAGAAATCCGAAAGTGATAAGAAGAGACCCAACAATCATAAAGCAAAGAAGGCCTATATTGTTTGGGACGAACCTGAAGATGAAACAAATTCTAGCACTTCGGATAATGACGAATCGGCAAATCTTTGTTTGATGGCTAAGGACGATAAAGAAGCTTCCACAAGTGATGTGTCTCTCGAGCAATCAAGCTCAAAAGAGGTACTTTCTAATCGCAACTCTGATTTGGATTCCGATGGGGAATCATGCTCTTCCCCTTCATATGATGCACTTTATAATGCTTATATTGATATGCATAGTGAACTTAAGAAATTAGCTAAAATCAACATAGAGGCTAAGAAAGCCATTTTGAAGCATCAAGAAAAGATTATTGAAATGCAAAACCATATTGATGAACTTGTGCTTCAAAATGAAACTTTAGAACTCATATATTCAAATGCATCATGTGATTGTTGTATTACTTCAAATGTGATTTCCGATTGTGAGAAGTGCAAGGTTTATGAAATTGAACTTAGTGATTTGAAAGAAAAACTTGCAACTTTCACAAAAGGAAAAAGGGATTTGAATGATTTACTTTCTAGACAAAGAGATAATTCAAATAGGACCGGTTTGGGATACACTATTCCAAAGAAGAAATCCTATAGAAAGGTTGGAAATTTTTCAAAGGTCAATTTTACTAGAAAACCAACTTGTTTCTATTGTGGTATCTTTGGACATACCTCAAATGTTTGTAAAATCAAAAATTATGGTGTACCCAAAAATGAATATATTTGGATTATCAAAGGAGAGAAACCGGAACTTAACCCCCAAGGACCCAAAATTGTTTAGGTACCTAAGACTTCCAAATAATTTGTTTTGTAGGTGTGGCTTCGAACGAGAGAAGATCGTTGGTATTTGGACAACGGTTGTTCAAGGCACATGACGGGAGACAAGAGACATTTTATTGAATTTTCTCCAAGAGATAAGGGTCACGTCACTTACGGCGACAACAATCGTGGAAAAATCCTTGGTGTAGGTAAAATCGGAAACGCCTCAAATGTTATAATTGATAATGTTTTGTATGTTGATGGTCTTGAGCACAACTTACTTAGTATTAGTCAATTGTGCGATATCGGCAATAGCGTTGTTTTTACCTCAAACCATTGCATCATTAAGAGTGATAGTGATCAATCTATTAAATTCATAAGAAATCGGTGCAATAACACATTTGATTGACTTAAATGACATTACTTCTCTATTTTCAAAATGTTTTATTATCAAAGAAAGTGATGTTTGGCTTTGGCATCGGAGAATTGCTCATGTGCATGTAAAACAACTGAATAAGCTTCTATCTAAGGACTTGGTAGTTGGTCTTCCAAAACTTAATTTTATAATTGAAGGAGTTTGCAATCCTTGTAAAAAGTGCAAACAAACTAAAACTAATTTTCCACCTAAAAAGGTGATTTCTACTACAAGGGTTTTGGAACTCATTCAAATGGACTTATTTGGACCTTCTCAAACCATGAGTTTTGGAGGCAACTATTATGGACTTGTTATTGTAGATGATTATTCACATTTTACTTGGACTTACTTTTTACCTTCTAAAGATCAACTTTTCATCGTTTTAAAACCTTTGCCAAGCTTGTTCAAAATAAAGTCAATCAAAATATTGTGGCTATTCGGACCGATCATGGTGGTGAGTTCAAAAATCATCTTTTTGATAAGTTTTGTGATAAGTTTGGTGTAGAGCATCAATTTTCAGCTCCTAGAACTCCACAACAAAATGGAGTTGTTGAGCGGAAAAATCGCATATTAGAAGAGTTAGCTAGAACCATGTTGAGTGATAGCAAAGTTCCTAAGTATTTTTGGGCCGATGTGGTTAGTACCGCTTGCCATGTATTGAATAGAGTTATGATTAGGCCCTCTCTTAAGAAAACCCCCTATGAGCTTTTCAAAGGCCGAAAGCCCAATATATCTTATTTTCATGTTTTTGGATGTAAATGCTTTATCTTAAATAATGGAAAACATGGTTTTGGAAAATTTGATCCAAAAGCGAATGATGGGATATTTTTTGGTTATTCTATTCATAGTAAAGCTTTTACAGTCTTTAATAAACGAACTTTGACTATTGAAGAATCAATAAATGTTGTGTTTGATGAATCTCGGGAAGGAGAGAAAGGTATTTCTAGTGTTTCAGGTGTTGATATCTATGAAGAAATACCACAAAATGCAAATGAGAAAGAGAAGGAGATGGAAAATCAAATTAATAGAGATGAAGATAATTCAAGAGGAAATGAGCTAGCACATCATGAAGATAATGGACTACCTCCGGCATGGAAAACCAACCGCAATCACCCGTTGACAAACGTATTAGGTGATATTGCTAAGGGAGTGGTAACCCGAAGCACTTTACGTAATATTTGTCATTTTGTTGCTTTTGTTTCGCAAGTAGAACCTAAAAACATTCATGAGGCAATCCAAGATGAGCATTGGGTTATGGCAATGCAAGAGGAATTGAACCAATTCGAGAGGAATAAGGTTTGGGAACTTGTGCCTAAACCCGATGATCGTCCTGTGATTGGTACTAGATGGGTATATAGAAATAAGCTTGATGAATCGGGTTTTATTGTTAGAAACAAAGCTAGGTTGGTAGCCCAAGGGTATAGCCAAGAAGAGGGTATTGATTATGATGAAACCTATACCCCCGTAGCTAGATTAGAGGCTATTAGACTTTTACTTGCTTATGCATCTATTATGAACTTTAAATTGTATCAAATGGATGTCAAAAGTGCGTTTCTTAACGGATACATTCAAGAGGAAGTGTAGGTTTCACAACCACCCGGTTTTGAAAATTTTGAATATCCAAATTATGTTTTCAAATTCAAAAAGGCTTTATATGGTCTTAAACAAGCTCCTAGAGCTTGGTATAATCGTTTAAGCAACTTTTTAATTGAAAAAGGTTTTAAAAGAGGTGTTGTGGATAATACACTTTTCATTGAAAGATCCGGTAAGGACATACTTTTGGTTCAAATCTATGTTGATGATATCATTTTTGGTGCTACTAATGAAAAACTTTGTAAGAAATTTTCAGATTTAATGCAAAGTGAGTTCGAAATGTCTATGATGGGGGAGTTAACCTTCTTCCTTGGATTACAAATCAAGCAACTTGACACCGGGATTTACATTCACCAAAGCAAATATGGCAAGGAATTACTTAAGCGCTTTGGTATGGATTCTTGCAAAGAGGCCTCAACACCAATGAGTGCTACATGCTACATGGATAAGGACGAAAGTGGAAAATCCATTGAGGTAACAAAGTATCGTGGTATGATAGGTAGCTTATTATATTTAACTGCTTCCCGCCCCGATATTATGTTTAGTGTATGCATGTGTGCGAGATTCCAATCAAATCCCAAAGAGTCATATTTAACCGTCGTTAAGAGAATCATGAAATATTTAAAAGGAACGACTAATACCGGATCATGGTATCCTAGAGATGAATTTTTAAATTTAGTAGGATATTCGGATTCTGATTTTGCCGGTTGTAAAGTAGAAATAAAAAGTACAAGTGGTACTTGCCATTTAATTGGTAGTTCACTTGTATCGTGGTTTTCTAAAAAGCAAAATTGTGTGGCTTTATCAACCGCGGAAGCCGAATACATTGCGGCCGGTAGTTGTTGTGCACAAATCCTTTGGCTGAAGCAACAACTCTCGGATTTTGGTTTGTTTTTGGCAAAAATTCCAATTAGATGTGATAATACCTCCGCAATTAATCTTACTAAAAACCCGGTATTACACTCGCGAACAAAGCATATTGAAATACGGCATCATTTTTTAAGGGACCATGTCCAAAAAGGAGATTGTGTAATTGAATTTGTAAACACGTCAAATCAACTTGCCGACATTTTTACAAAACCCATACCTAGGGATACTTTCTATTTCATTAGAAGGGAACTAGGTATTTTAGGTGAATCAACTATTGGCTAGGCTGTATTTGATCTTTTGTTTTTTAAAATTCAATCTCCTTATATACGCCTATTTCAATATGAATTGTTTTTGAGTAGTTTTTGTCATTAAAAACTAATCATGTTTCTCTACAAGGCTTGGTTCTTTGTGTTCTCTCATGTGATTTGCTTGGTTGTGTGCTTAATTGCTATAGTGTTAGTTGATATGTGTTTATGTGTGTTTTTGGATAAGCTTTCAATGAGTTTTTGCATGAGTTAATCTGTTACTGCTGAGTATTTTTCTATGTTAATCGATTAGGAAAAATTCATCTTTCTGACCTTAATCGATTAACTGCATTTTAATCGATTAGACTCATGAAAATTAACAGGCGTTAATCGATTAAGCTATGTCAGACCTGAAAAATTAAAACCTTATCTTTTTGAAACACACGGTCTTCACACACTCTCTGTAACGCATTTTCTTCCTCTTCTCCACGAATTTTTCTTTTCTTCTCATACTTCTTCAACATTTTTCTTCATAAAATCACTCACTTCTTCACTCAACTCACTCTTTTACTCTTCAATTTCACTATTTTACTTCTCTAATCCTTATTTTCACACAAAGCCCCTTTCAAACCCTAAGAGCATCAAATGGCTGCCTCTTCATCTGCTGGTAAGCGCAAGAAACAGAGAGCCAACATGGACTTGGATTCGGTTTACTACTCTAGGGATGCGAGAAAGGAACGAGAGGTTGACTTTGAGGATAGAGGTTTTGGGATTATTCGGTATCTCAACATGCAGTGGCTTCAATCACAGAGGTTTGAATGTGTCAATCTTTTTGAGGAACAAAATCTTGCAAAATTTCTTAGCTATCGTTCAAATTATTATCCTAGACTAGTTAGGAAGTTTTATGCAAATTTGAAGGTGATTGATGGGAAATATAAAACCGTGGTTAATGGTAAATTGTGCATTATTAAGTCCTCACATCTGCGTCAACTGTTTGATTTGAGTACTTCTGGAACATTTTTGAATGATAGAGATGATGACACTCTAACTGATGTTGATCCCGCTACGGTGTTTAAGCAAACTTTGCGGGAGGGTAAAAATTGGGTTAGTGGAACTAAGAGTGTTGGTCTTATGACGGTTGATAATAGGATGTTGCTATATGTGATCTCTTACTGCTTAATGCCCAAGCCCTCTCAAAACTTTGGTTAAGCAAACGAGGACGAAATGAGAATTTTCTATGGTATAAAACATCACATTCCGATAAATTGGGCAAGAGTAGTTATTGACAAAATGCTTATTGACATTACCTTATCCTCCTCCTCCGGATGGCATTGACATTGATGATTTCATGAATATTCCGGATGATGAACAACAAGAGCAACCCCCTCCTCCTAGAGCTGACACCGGATTTGATTACCGCGCACTTCATGATAGCCTTTCTGCACAGATTGATGAGCGATTTCAAGTTATGGAGAATCGTCAACAACAACTTCTTGAGCAAGGCTTTGCGGATATGGCGCTTCGCCAACAGGCTATGGAGGATCGCTTTTTCGGTGCTCTTGGGCGTCTTTTTCCACAACCACCACCTTAGATTTCTGCTGTTCTGATATTATGTTTTTCACTTATCTCTGGACATGTTTCGTAGTTATGTTTCTGTTTTCTGGCTTTATGTTTTATTATCTCCGTTTTAGACTTGGTTTATGGTCTTGTACTAGCTTCTATGTTATTTTCTGGACATGTTTTGTATTGGTTTCATGTTTTGATGGTTTATGCAACAATTTCTGTGGTTTACGGTGATATATACTCTATGGATTGTGTGCATATTAGTTTGCTAGTACTAAATTCTGGTCTGGATATTAGTTATACTTGATATTCTCACTTTTGGCAAAGCTTTTATTGTTATATCTTTTTTATAATGCCAAAAGGGGGAGAAAGGTTTTGATTTGTTTTGTAGGTTGAACTTCCTAAGTGTGCTTACATTTAGGGGGAGTATCTAAACAAAGGTGAAGGTTTGTCATTCACCAAAAAGGGGGAGATTGAAGGCTCAAGTGTTTCAATTATGTTTTGATGAAGACAAGTTTATAGTCAACCTACAACAACACATCAAGAAGACTAGTTTACCTTAGCATTCATATTTGTGTACTATATTGTTTATTATTTCTTTTTATATGAGTGTGGGTAGATTAGGTTTAGTTAATCTCAATATGATTTAATATGACTTTAATATGTTTAAGAGTTGAGATTACTATGATAGAGAATGTTAGCTCAAAGTTTTATTAAAACTTACAGGTGAAAATTGCAAATAAAAGAAAAGCATTTTTACAGTGGTTAATCGATTAAACCACATGTTAATCGATTAACACGTGTGCAAATTTTAATTAATATTTTGTGTTAACAGTGGTTAATCGATTAAGGTTTACTTTAATCGATTAAGGGCTGTTATATCAGAATAAATAAAAGCTTTTCTTATGTGTTTTGAAAAAGGTTACGAACTCCATATTTTCAAGAGCATATTTTCACCTCTTTACAATCTTTGTTGAGCTATTATTCTTTAAAAATCAATTATCTATCATTCTTGTTTTGAAATCTCACTTCAAATACATATTTTGTTCATATTGTATCTAGTTGAGAATGTAAGTGCTTTTCATATTCTTCGTTGAATCAATCGGTAACGTGGAGGTTACAACTCAAGATATTCAACAAAGCTATTTTCAATTGTGAATTGAAAAGGGGAGCAAGGTTGAGCAATACCTTGGACTTTGAAGGATTCAAAGGCAAAAGCTAAAGGAGATTGAAGGCGACCTTCAATCACAAGAACAAGATTGAGAAATAAGGAAATTGGGGTAGATTCTCAACGATTTGGTACATCGTGAGAAAGGGTTAGGATTGAGAGTGTTGAGGAATTATAACTCTTGTGTTCTAATTTCTTTTATTTCTTAGTGAAGCAAATCTCCCAAGTCAGAGAGGGAGGACTGGATGTAGCTCACGGTGGTTGTGAGTGAACCAGGCTAAAATCTTCGCGTGTTCTTGTTATTTTAGTTCTTTACATTTTGCTATTAATTTGAATCTTGCGAGAGTTCTTGGTTATAGGATTAGATTGGGGAATTTCAATTACGTTCTCTATATTTCTGTTTAATTGATTAGTAATTGATTACCTTAGATTGAATTCTGCGTATCTAGATTTCCGTGTGATTCTTGAATTGAACTAAACTTGTTTTTTCTACAATTTATCAGTGCTTAATCGATTAAGGTAGAGCATAATCGATTAATATTTTTTAAGCTTTCTGACGTTAATCGATTAGGGTTCAGGTTAATCGATTAAGACCTGTATTTTGGCTTAAAAATTGATAGTTTCTGAACCAATTTTAATTACTTTTTAAATTTGGGTATCATCGCTTAAAACTTCTATTCACCCCCACTCTAGAAGGTTGTTTTTAGCCGCTTGTTGGTTTCCAACAGGAATTTAGTCAAATATTGAGTATACCTTGTCCACTTGGAAATACTGAGGTTAGCATATCGATCATGGTCGGATTCCGGGCAAATGGACTCAGGAAATTTCTCGTCCATCTCCCGATTCCATATCGAGCTAACTACCTTTGGATCGGAGGGTGGAGCGTTGTCAGGAGCTACTCTCATACTAACTCCCTCGGCAACTTTTTCCTTGCCCTTGTCTAATCGTCGACGCCGAGTCAGTTGAACAGGTGGAGAGGGGGCCTGGCCACTTGAGGCAGGCGAACTAGCAGTGGCGGTTGCAACAGTCAGTTTGGGTGGCAGCCGAGGTGATCCTTCAAGGGAAGAAGCAGTAGGGGTAGGAGTGCTCAGACTCGATGACCCCGAGGCTGCACTCGTGGATGGAGCTTTCCTTTTCTTACCTTCTTGGAGTAGCGCGGCCATACGAGAAGCCATCCTATCTGCAAAAGAAGCCGAAAACCGTTAGATATAAACAAATTTATAAATGAAGAATGAAAGGAATATTTTACCAAGCTGAGCCTTGACACTTGCAGGAGGAATGTTCACAATGTCCTTAGTCTCAATCATCCGTTTTTGGACAAGTAATTCTCAAACTCTCGGCACACTTCTTTCTCATGTTCAAACAGTTGTTTCCATTCCGATTCGTAAGTTGCAATCCTACGATTAAAGAAGCTTGTGGACCACTGCAGAGGAAACCGTGGAAGCGGTCGGTCTTCGCCGACCTTCGTAAACCAGCAAATACCGTTCCCGATGAAGTTGTATTTAAAGAAGTAAGGCTTAAATGTTTTCCAAGATTCGGAATACTTGGTTAATAGTGAATACCCAGATCGGGCTTTCAGCGACACCCAGGGTCGTTTTGTGGATCCTCTCTCAAAGGCATTGGCTTGAGGTGTAAATAAGTAGAAGAAAGTTGGTATGGTGCAGGGCCAGTCCATTGCTGAGCACACTTGTTGAAAAGATTGAACGAAGGCCCATGCATTTGGATGTAATTGCGAAGGAGCAATTCTCAATGAATTCAGGACTTCCATCTCAAATTCGGTAAAAGGCATCCTAATTCCAAGACGAGTTACTACTTCTTCGTAGAAATAAAAACCGGTACTTCCCTCGGGGATTCGAGTGCAAATCCTTTCGTTAGGTCCCACTGGGCTTACGGAATACAAGTTCCCATGTTGATCTCCAGGGCAAGGTAGTATGATGGCCCTGGTTTGTTCCAATGACTCATTAGTCGAAAGCTCGGACTGGGTGCCAACGACCTCTCGATCAACCCAGTCATATTGGTCAGCATCTGGAGGCAGGGGAAAGAGTTCGGGATTCGTAACACACTTTCGCTTCATACTTGAGGAAAAGGAGGCACACGCGGAGTCAGTATCAATAAAAACTTCATTATCTCTAATCAACTAATTAGGCATACTATCAATTGGGGAACACCTCCCTTTCCTGGGCAGAGCCTCCCCAATTGAATTGAAATAATTAATACCTCTCCGCTGCCTCCTTAACCTCATTTGTTCTATCCTCTCGGCGATCCTATAGAAAAGTATCCCTTGCCTTGCTTCTTTCAAATTCCGTGGACAATAGGTCGCAAGTGGTTTACTCCGGCTACTTTGATTTTCTTCCATGTGTGATGGGGGTATGTCAGAGTTCACAGATTCCTCACTCATTTTTATTCCCCTCTTCAGTTCAAGCCCTAGGGGATTGCGGACAGCGAAGGGGTAACATCATTCTAAGAAACCTCACGGCAATCATCCAAGTAATGGTAAAGAATTTCAGAAAAAGAAGGTTATCCAGATGATCAATGCAAGGTTTCGTGAAATTCTAAAATCGGTTCAAATAAAGGGAAAAGGGATGTATGGCTGATCCTAAAACGCAACACGGAGGGTCCTAAGCACAATCCACACAACAGATGATAACCATAAACAGCCACACAACAGATGATAACCATAAACAGATGCATGCAACATTTAGAAACTTGAAGAGAGAGGAGAAACAGGGTTAAGGAGTGTTGGAAGGAGGAGTATGATACCTGGTTGTAAAGCTACGGGTTTCGTTGGTAAGGCTTTAATGACAGGAGCGCAAACGAACTGCAAGGAATCTCGAAGTAATCGATGAAGAAAATACAGTCGATGAAGAAATTGCAACAATAATGTTTGATTCTAGTGTAATCGCAAGTAAGAGAAACGGTTTTTTCAGAAAATGCAAGAGAGAGAAAGAAATCGTAGAAGTGAATTTTGAAAACTGTTCCTATCCCTTTTCTTCAAGTTTTCCCTCCACTATCGTAGAGTTGGGCCTGATAAACAAATCCCAATCCACTTGCAACTGCGTAGGTGGCGTCGTTTGAAGTTTTGAATCATAACGTTTCGTTTCCCAGTATTGGAAATGACACGTGGAAGTACAGGAGGAAATTAGAGGTCACTTCCACGCAGATGAAAGGACAAGTGCACAGGTGTGTATGACAGCTGGATCCCTCTTCTGGTCAGCATAACTTGTTTTTCAGTCAGTAAAAGTTTGAACGGTTAGTCAATAGCTTAGCTTACTCTTAAACTCGACACAGGCTCAAATCGCCTTACCGAGCTTGGGGGCTTATGTAGTGGACTTGACTATGGACCGATCGAATTCTTACCATACCAACCAATTAAGCACAGGAGCAAAGAACACCGACCTTCCATCGGCCGGATAGCGCCGAGCTGGGAACGCTTAGGAAAGCTACAGGTTTACGAGATTATAGCCAAGCAAAGGATCTTCATCCTTATCGTTATCGCTTACAGTCTCAATCAACCTAACGGCTTCTCCTATATTTCCGCACAGCTTGGCAAATTTATGGATAAGGATAAGGGTTCAACGCTTATGGAATTATCAGTAATGGCTTTATCAGCACCTTGACTAGTCCCCATTGAACTCTCCTTCTTCGCGGGCTTCAGCAAACGAGCCCAGAGACACACATATCAGGTAATCCCCTATAAGAACACCAGGCTATGGGGGCTAAGGTACGTTCTCTCCATCCCTAAGTTGACACTAGCACACACTTTGTTGATTAGGGAGATCTTGTTTATCCCAACTGGATATACAGAAATTCTACAAAGTCCTACATTAAAATCTTGATCGAGGTCATTCCTGGAGTTCTTCCATAGCTTCTAGGGTGATTTCGATTAAAGACACTACAGACATATCACTCAAGTTCATCGATGAAAGTGAATTACCATAAGTTTGACCATAGACCAAGAATATTCACCGAAACTATTGAAAGCATACAAGAATCGAAAGGTCTTAATTAGGTTTTAATGGGGCCATGGCTAAAGATGTTAGGTGGGGTATAAGAAACAAAGTATCACGCAAAGGGCTAAAATAATATAATCATAAACACAAATTCCCCTTGAACCATGAATGGAGCATTGGAATACAATCACTATAATTATACCTCAACTCCAACAATCACTTATCCTTCGTTCTTTTTCTCATTCTCTCTATTCTCTTCCTTTACTCTTTTTTTTTTCTTTCACATATCAAGTTTTTTCCCAAGTAAGCAATTACCTGCTCTCAAAGGGGTACTTGACACTCAATTATTTTTATTTCAGAAGAGAGATAAAGAGAATGCATTAAATGCTTTAAGGTCAATATCAACACTATAACAGCTCATCCAAAGAACTATTCTCCCAATTGCACCATTCACAGTCCAAAGGATACAAAAAAGATGTAACATTATGAAAGGGTACCCAGGAAAACAATTATTTCATCAGGCTCAAAATGGACAACTAAGGGAAAGTGTTTTATCAAAATTGTTGAAGGCTATAAAAACAATCCTAGGTGCCTTTATCATATTCATGCATGCAAACAATTATCAGTCTCAAGATGGTCACAAGTCAAGTTCTAGAATCCACAGTCAAAGTGAACAACACTCAAATATCAAGAAAGAAAAGGGGTTTAAAAAAATATTCATTATGTATTACCCCTATTAGGCTCAAAAAGTCACATTTATTGGTTATTTTAATGAAGAGCAAGAATCACAATAAGTCATAGTAATTATCAGCTTACTAATGATTATTCATGCAACCATCATTCCAAATAGGCAAATCATCGCAGACTAAGTCACTGTCAAAAGATAATATTCATAAGGAAACTCATTTAGTGCATATCAGAATAGATACAAGTCAAATTGCCTAAAGGATGAGTCAATTAAATGCATGCAAAATGAATGATTTTTTTTTTAATTTTATATGCATATGAAAAAAATAAAAATGCATGATGAATGAAAAATATACTAAATGGTCCTAAACTAAATGTAAAATGCAATGCACTCCCCCAAGCTTAAATTCTACATAGTCCCCAATGTAAAATAAAAACTCAAGAGAGAAAAAAATAATAAATAAAAATAAAAATGGAAAGAGCTCACCTTGTTATGATGATGGACGAGGAATTTGTACCCAAAAAAACTAACCACAAGCACCCGAAACAGATTTGATTCTTTTTTTTTTTGTGTTGGGGTCCAAAATCTGAAGTTGGGGTCTAAAAATTGGAAACTGGGGTCATGGATTGGGTTTGGGGTGTCAGTGATTAGGTTTGGGCAAGGGCTGAGTTAGGTGACTGTTGTATGAAGGAGAAGAGGATTGTATGATACTAGAAGAGGACGACGGTTAGGGAGGGTGGGCAATGGTGGCTCGTGGCGGCGGTCTAGGTTGTGGAGCTGGGGTTGGGTATGGTCGGGGTCTTGATTCAGTGAGGGGTGGTGATGCATGGGGGCGGCCGTGAGTGGAAGACGAAGAAGATGATGGCAACGGAGGTTGGTGGCTGTCACGGGCTGAAATAAGGACGGAGGAGGGGACAGAGGGCTATTGGGGTTGGTGCAGCAGAAGGGTACGATGGTGGAGGAAAGGGTTCACTGCTGTTGACGGGTTGGTGCGGCGGCTGGCAGTGTGTCTGAGCAGATGGACGGTGAGGGAAGAACGAAGAATGAAGAAAGAGAGGGAGAGAAGAAGAGAAGGAGAGGAGGTGGGGGTCACGGTTTCTATGGGGAGGGTGCGGTTGAGGGATCGATGGTGTGGGTCTTGTGGAGCGGCGGCGGCTGGAGGTTTTGGTGTTGGTGATGCAGAGGAGGGGCTTGGCGGATGTGAGGTAGTCTTGTGGCTGTGACGATGATGAAGTTCGAAGGAGGGAGGGTGGCGGCTTGTGTTGATCGGTTGAGGAAGAAGAGGGTGTGGGGTGCATGGGTGAAGAGAAGGGGTCTGGAATTCAAAAACGTTTTTTTTTCCTAATATTTTTATTTTCAGTACGCCGTGGGCGTGGCACCTACCATGGCCTGCCCATGGAGCTTGCTGTTTGACGGACGGTGGGCGTGGTATGTACCACGGCCTACCCACGGTGACCTGAAAATCTTTTTTTTTATTTTCAGACTCCCATGGCCATGGTACATGTCGTGGCTTCCCCATGGTTCTTCAAACTGATCCATATTATCCCCAAATCAATTCCTTTATGCTCTAAATCAACTCCTTTATGCTCCAACCATTAACAAACCTACAAAACAAAGACGAAACCCTGTAATAAAACATATTTAAATCCTAAAAAATTAACAAAATAAAATTCAAAACTGATTTAAAACTTGGGTTGCCTCCCAAAAAGCGCTTATTTAAGGTCCTAAGCTTGACCTACGAAGCTTACACCCAGATCCCATATCTTATGACAAAAGGGCCAAGTGACAAACTTAGCACAACAGTTGATTCCTCCTGGGTCCCATTGTTTGAAGCATAGACCACCTTGGAGAATTGATATGAATTCTTCTTTAATTCCTCATGGGTCAAAGGAAACAATAGTGACACCACCCAAAATATTCATAGAATTCTTGTGGTGCTCAGGGAGCTTGACTTTGCGAGCAATCTTTGAAGCCTTCATCACTAGTGATGGAATCTCAGAGTACTTAGGCAATGATCCAGACTCCAAAATCAATTGCTTCACAAATGAGGAAGATAGACGATTACGAAAAGCCAACTTTGAAAAGTCGAAACATGCATGGAAACCAATACATGTGTCTAACTCCAAATTTTTGGCCTTCCTTACACACAAGCTGACATAAGCAAATTCCAATAAAAATTCTTCTTCTTTTTGGATTACTTCCTCACTCACATCATGCACTTTTTGGATTACCTTCTCACTCACATTATGCACAGTGATTGCTTGACAAGCCTCCTCTATCATCTGTTCTCTGCTTACATCATCACTCATGTCTTGCATTGAGATCTCTTCAATCACTTCATCCTCGCTACTTTCAATTGTCTCTTTAGTCTCGGTGTGAGTTGAAAACGTGCTGAGATCTCTTGTGGATGAAGTCGCTAGTTGTGAAAATTGATTTTCTAACCTCTCGAGTTTAGTTGATATAGAATCAATCAACTTTTCTTCATATATTATGAGATTCTCACGCATGATCTCCAAGCTGGAATTCTGAGGTGTTGGAATATATGAATAAGAATCCACTTGTGAAAGCTCATCAACAATCAGTTGTGCATGATATTGTGGTGTAGGATATTCTAAGGAGAATTCCAATTATGCTCTTTTTCTCATTCTTCCCTTTTTCGCATGTATTCTTGCCGAGCTAACTCCTTGAAGAGAGGTTCATCAAGAGGTGATTGTGCAATACATGGTGCAGGAGGATAATAATCACAAAAAGATTTCTGGTATTCTTAAAGACTCATGTCAGGTGTCCATCTTGGCCCACTATTTTCCATACTAGATCCATAAAAAAAAATAGAAACTAAAAAAAATGTTTAGACTAATCAACTTATAATAACAGTCAATATTAACAAAAACAAAATCCCCGACAACGGCGCCAAAAACTTGATACGCCCCACTAGCGCACGAGTTATGTCAAGTAGTAGTATGAAAAAATATCGTCTCCACAGGGATTTTGTTGTTAATTACCGACAAATTACAAGTATAGACTAGCTAAACGAATCTATTAGAGATATGAAAAATTAAAATAAAAGATTGGATTGAGATATAAAATAAATCTAAAGATATGAGATAAGATAAGAATTAAATCTTCCAAGGATTAGTTTCACCACATATCAACAATGACAATCAATTAAAGATATATCTCTTATTAAATTAGATTTACTTTGAATGTGAATTATCCTAATTTAGAATACTAGTTCCTTTCAGACTCTTAGCATCGTACCTAATGAGGCCTAATTCCTACTTTCGTGGTAATTAGGGTACATTAAATCCATTAAGTTCTATGATAATTCATTGAATCATCTCAAGGATTAGAAATACTTTCATGATCTAAAACCTTAAGTTTAATTATGTATTTTCTAATACTAAGGTTCACCTTTCGGTACTTCCCTTACTATCTGGGATGATGCAATAATGGGATCCGACACAATCAAAAGCATTAAGAACACCATAATTAATAAATAAACATTAATAAGAGACAAATATCAAAATATCATGTCAATGCCTCCATGGGCTAATCCTAATCCTTAGAAGCGGAAAGCTACTCAATCATATACATAATACAAACCAAAAAATAATAATAAAGGAATAAAAGGTAGAAATAACCAAAAGATGAAAGATGAGGAATTTCTTCCATCTTCAAACGTCTTCTAGTTCTTCATGGAGAGAGTTGTGCAACCTTGAATCCTTATTTTCTAATTTGTTTCTGGCTATGATAGAGAAATAATCCTAATTCTAATTCTAATCCTACAACTACTAATATCCTAATATGACTAATGTTCTACTAGTACATGTTATGTTACATCTTCCTCCTTTTATAACTTTTCCTTCCTCCAAGTGTTGGGCCCAAATAACAAAATAAGCCCAATAGCAATCTCCTTCCTCTCACATGCTTCTATCTCTATCTTTTTCTAGATTTTTGCTCACAAAATCTCTTAGCATATCTTATTTGATTTATTCCTTGATTTTCCAAAGCTCCAATCCCCAAAATAATTATCTACACATAAAAAACACAAGAAAACCTTTCCAAGTGAGATATAAATTAAATGCATGCTAAATTATAATAAAATGCATGAATATGTAATAAAATAAATACAAACTAATAGGAAAATAATATGTATGCTACACACACATCATATACATCAACACCAACAAAGTTATTCAAATATTTTCAATGCACATATCATATACTCATAAATCCATAACTACATATTTAAATTCATTTCCTTTATTTTCTACTTAACTTATTGTTAACATCAACTACCCTATGGTTTATTATCATAACTATTTATCTACCCAACCTCCCTAATCTTAGCTACCACTATAAACATCCTAGAAGTCATGCCCTAAGTCAAGGTAATACCACCTTCTTACCTCAATGAAGGTAGAGAGATGGAAAACCCTCAAAGCCCTAGCTTCCCCTTCTTGTGTTCTTAAACCCTTAAGCTTGAACATCTTTAATTTCTTCCACTTGGTCTCGAGAGAGAAGGCATGAAAGTGTGTAGTTCTCCATGGCTATGGAGTTGAGAAACTTCAAGGGAGATGATGATGATGATGATATGCGTGAGGTGTAGGGGGTGAGGGGAGGTGATCTTGAGCTTGTTCTATGTTGGGGTTTGATGATGATGATGGTTGATGATGTTCTTGATGAATATGGTGCTTGATCTAAGGTTCATGGTGGTGATGATGATGTTTGCTCTTGGCTTCATGAAGAGAGAATGAAGGAGAAGATGAATGAAGAAGATGATATGTTGTTGTTGTTGTGTCTTATTTTTCTTTGTTTCTTGCATGAGGAGAAATGGATATGTGGTTATAAATTAGTGGATTGCATGAGAAGCCACAAATGAGTGGTTGAGAGGGGTTTGATTCATTTTTATTTTTTTCCTGGTCTGTTCGCAATACTCGAGTATTTATGAAAATACTCGAGTATTTTCTGATGCTTGCAGGGCTGGTGCGCCTCGCGCTTGGGCGCGATTAGGCGTCTTAAGCACCATTTTGAACCCCTTTCTGTCTGGCAGAGACGCGCCAGCGCGCTTCAGCGAGACATGAATACTCGAGTATTTTACTGAATACTCGAGTATTTTGCCCAGTTCCCATTATATTCATTTCCTTTGCACTTCAAAATGTCATAACTTCTTCATTAACCATCGGATCTTGCTCAAATTTGAAAGCTAGCTTCCTAAAATCCTTATCTTCATATCCGACGCTGAAATTTACGTTTTGAGTTATAACTCTTCTATTTTAATTTCCTAATCCATCATCTTAACTCTTCTTTATTAAAATTATCATTTTTCTAATCCCATTATTATTTTGTTTGTTCTTGGGATTAAAATTTGGGATGTTACACGGGGCGTACGTGTAAAATGTATGTGTATTTTACATGTACGCCCAAGCCTTAGCGTACGGGAAAAAAAATAAAAAAAAAGCCCTACGCCTTTATCGAGGCATACGACATGTTTCGTACGTTTTGACATTGGCGTAGGGCACTTTTTACACGAAAAAAAACAAAATAGTGTAGTATGTGAGTGGGGGTGAGTTTGGGTGAGTTTGGAGGTGAGTGTGGGGGTGAGTTAATGATTGTGTGTGTGTGAGGGAGGGAGTGTGAATGTGTGAGGAAGAAGAATAAGAAGGAGATGGAGAAGAAGAAATAAAGAAGGAAAATAAGAAAAAGAAGGAGAAGAAGATGGGGGGGTTTGAAGAAGAAAGAAAAAAGAAGAAGATGGAGGAGAAGGTGAAGAAGAAAGAAAAAAGAAGAAGATGAAGGGGGATATTTTTGGAAAAAAAAATTAAAGAGGGGTCAAAAACACAAAAAGGGGGGCAAAGCCCTAGAAGAAAACTAAAAAATAGAATTTGAAGATAATTTGTGAGGGTTAAATTCCAAAACTCATTCTTTTCCCCCCAAAAACTTGAGCCTAGGCAATTTAGCCCTTAAGATTTAAGCATGCGTTATATATTGGGCTTGGGCAGCTTGCTGCTTTGGTATGGTTCAATTTATACCTGATCCAAGGTGGGCCTGTGCATGCGGCAACACGTCAGAAGGGGGCTAGGCTTCAATCTTACAAGAATTATTATTGGTTTGCATTTCAGGGGTGAGCGTGTGATAGTTTAGGACAATTAAACCTGCCCCTCTCTCATATTTAAATATTAATTGGGTCAATTTTTGAATTCAAATCTATCCTTAATTTGGATAAGATATGATCGGAATAAGTTCAAATTAAGATAGAGCAAAATTAGGGATCCAGTTTCACCCTATAAAAATGGAGAGAGCCTGGAAAATTTACTCCCTCCGTCCCAATATCTTGGTAAAAAATGCAAAAGAATTTGTCCCATATTAAAGTAAAAAAATAAATGAAAAATCTTAAAGATTGTATATTGTATCAATGATTGATAAGTAAGTAAGGAAAACATATCTAAAAAATGTTTTTGGAGGCAATATTGAAATATGTACTAATTGTAATAATATGAAAATTTGTATAATATCAATTTGTAATTAATGAGTGAATCATACATTATATTAAATGGATACTCTCTTATTTTCATTGACTTGGTTGACTTTTACCAAGATAATGAGACAGAGGGAGTATAAAATTATGATTTATCTTTGAGAAAAAAATGACAATTTGATACGATGTTATCAAATTTTTCATCACAAATTTTTAGTTTTTATTTGTTAGATTGTTAAGATGGTATAATAAAAATTTAAATCTCAAATGATTTTATAATAATAACTAATCAAACTGTCTCTTCAATACGATCATTCTACATGATTTAAGAATTTTACTCAACTTGAAATCTAAAAGCAGCACAAGGCTTTGCTATTCAAAAAGGCAAATATGTATACTTTAGTATCAAGTTCCTGTCATTCTATGATTTAACTCACTCATAACCATAATTTTAATTTTATCACAAACATTAACATCTTAGATAAGGTACTCACATTTTGATAATCAAGTTACTCACATTATATTATTAACTGTACAAGTCGAGTCGGGTTCTCCTCACCTCTAATTAGTGACCCTATGTTGAGAAATTTTTTTGCCACAAAAAAAATCACTGTCATGACTTTACCCTTGACTATGTAATTTTTTTTTTTTAATAGTCATACCCTAACTCCTGACTCAAAAGTCATGAACAAGATCACGACTAAAGTAAGAAAGGTTGTCCCTTTACAATTTTCGGGAGCAAAATAATTTCTCAGGTATGTTTATATATAGAATAATATAAAGGCGACATTTGATTAAGAATTGAGGTTAAAGGGTTAAAAATAATCTTATCATCGAAAAATTAAATATTAAATATTCTTAAAAAGTAGTGTTGTTAGTTTCCTAAATCTTTTTACTATTTTTGATTTCTTATTCTCAACTTTTAAAATTGAGATTAAACAAATCTTTAAATTAATTAATTTTTATTTACTAAATTATTTTTATAAGATTTTTTCCCTAACGTTTTCACTTAACTATAGATAAACTACTTTACATCTTAGCCTTCAAAAAAAAAACCTAGACTTTCAACAACTAAAAATGTTTAAAAAATATTTTTGTTTAAAAAAATCTTGTAAGAGAAAGAAAATGATATAGAGATGCAATTTGTTTAGTTTAAAAAAAAAAGTTGGATGTGAAAAAGTAAGAGTAAACAATCATTTTGATTTCTGAAATATACATCGGTTATCAAATTAATTTCCAAAAGATTTCCCACATAATCAACATGGTATCACAAAATGTAAATTTTGGTTTCCGAAAAATTTAGATGATCACTAAATAAATTCTTAAAAGAACCATTGCGATGCCATGTAAATTTTGTAATTAAATTGATGTAAATAATTTTTTAAGTACTAAATTGGAGATGAGTATAATTTTCCACAACCAAAATAATTATTAACTCCAAAGTAAGTTAGTGAGTTTTATTAGAGTACCAGTAGCATTCCCATACTAATTTTTCATTTCATTCAACTTTCATTTTTAATTAACCGGTTCCACAACTTATCCCGCATTCAATTTTTTGGTAAGAATAACCCGTCCATAGGCAAGTCACCACGTTCTTCCTTAATTTATATATGAACTTGCTAAGTACCATTGTTGTAGTTGCTCAAAAAGAATACAATGGCGCATATATTTATAAGTAACATTTTATAAATTTTTTTCTAAATATAGATCCTATCAATTTATGATATTTAGAGTTTTAGACAATATTAAATAATTTATATATACTAAACATAACTTTGTTGTTTTTAACCTATATTCAATTATTCTTTCCTTATTCCAATAAATCTTTTTATTTTTCTTATAATAATAATGATTACATTAATATAAGGATATTTTTGAAATTTTGACATATTTTTTTTTATAACTTTTAAAGTAATTACTATTAAATGTCTTATAAACAGGGACATGCGGCGGATGGAGTAGTATGCAGGGACAGTGCCATCGTACATATACACGATTGAGGTGTCGTCATGACTTGATGTCTTAGGTTGGATTTCGTTATCTTCACGGTTACGCTACCTATTTATTTGTACGGGAAGATAACTAAAAGGAGCAGCTTAGAATAGATTCAAGAAAGAATAAAGTTGGAGGATATATGTAATTTGGTTGGAGAAATTGGAATCTGATCCTTGTAAGTTTCGTGAAATGGGTTGGATCAAAGAGACGTTGGTATGGTACTATAGCTTTGTAAGAGAGGGATGATGATATCAAAGAGAAAAATTAGAAAGGGACCAGCTGGCTGTGACTCACATGCTCAAAAAAGACACTTTCATGTCTTTGTTTGTTACACTTATACACACCATTGCATTTGCATTAGATGGGCCTTTTGAGGAAGTTTCTTTGTAGCTACTGCTACTTCAAAAGCCTTTGCTGGATAAATAGAGAAAGCAATTTTGTAATTCATCAGAAGTAATCTGCTAAAGCTACTTTTATTTCTCCCTAGCCACCAGCATAGCATATGTCACTAGCCACTTGCTTCCTAGCAAGACTTGCTTCCTAGTTAACAAGTAACAACATACATAGTTACATATGTTTCCTTGTACTTTGAATGTCCTTAAGATTAAGACCACAGGACTACTCAGATATTTTAATTATAATAATTGATTAAACGAGTAATATGTCAAATTGATCCCTGTATTTTGTAGACATCGAGTTTATGAAATTTTCAAAATTTTAAATTGATCCTTGATATAGGAACACGTCAGTCATATTAGTCCCTGAGTGATCCTTAATGTGAACTGGCAGAATGGACAAAACGACGTCGTTTGATAAAAAAAATAAACAAATACCGTTGAATATCGATTAAATTAGTCACTGATGAGATTGTCAAAACCGGTTAAATTAGTTATGGAACATTAGCGTCAATGATTGATATGACTGACGTGTTCTTATCTCGGGGACTAATTTAGAATTTTAATAATCTTACGGACTAATGTGAACGGTACTCACAAAATCAGGAACCACATATTATTCTTGATTAAACTCAATTAAAATAAAAAGAAGTGAGATTAATGATCCAAAATATGTATCCAACATAGTTTAATTTTGTATTTTGATAGTCAAATACACGCATCTGACCTATACAAACTTGAATTCAAAATTGGGAGGCATTATAAACGGCTGAAACACACCAATTGAATAATTATTTGGCAATTGCCGCTTACTTAAGGATTTGTTTGGTTCTCGTGTATTGGGTTTTGAAGTGAAATAATGTTAAAGATGAATGCAATGCATCCTTGCGGTCATGGGGGTGATACCTATATACATACATGTGATTAATAAACAAGCTTCCGTGATGAAACAAGTAAATTTACTTAGAACTATGACATCTTTCCCCTTGCAACTACACCTACAATAACAACTACATGACACCCACTATGTACAATGTTTCATAAAAAAAGTATATTAACTAGTCATGTAATCAATGTTTAAATCGTACAAATGAGATTAATTTTTGAGTGGCAGCTATCTTATTCCTTTGCCTTTTTGCAAAGTTTGGCTTTCCGGGTTGACAAATATATTTGCCTTCAAAATCAAGGAACTTCCTTATTTTCAAGTGGCCAATCACAAAAGCAAAGGACCACTCTCTCAAGGCATCTCTATGCGTCCAAAACTAGAATTGAAAATTCCTTAAAAAAAATCATTAGAATTGAAAATAAATAACAAATATATAAATACTATATACCAGGGTCAACTTTGAAATCTATGGAGAATTTTGAATTTATGTAACCCCCTTAGTTCTAGAAACTGTGTTCATTGGACATGGGTTACTTGTAGCCTTATTTATTTCAAAGAAAATCAGACACACATAATGTATCTTGTTCTACTTCACATCAACGTAAATATCAATGGGCCTGTAAAAAAATCACCATGAGCATACGTATTGATATGAATAATTATTAGTAATTTTATCAGACTGCCTCAAGTCTTCCAATAATTCGCTCAAAACCAATATTTTAAGAGATTAATGAGTATGCACTACTGATGGTGTAAAAACCATGAGTCAATCATCCATAATTCATTTGTATTACTTTAATCTAAAAACCAACGATTATAAACAAATGAATGGTGGATGATACACTGATGGTGTAAAAAAAACCTTTACACTGTCGATCCATTCTCAATTTTTTCATATTTTAACATACATACATATATATATATATATATATATATATATATTTGATATTTCTAAGTAGTATACATTAATTAACTATTTTTGAACACTTAATTAAGTTAATTTCAGGATAATAATATTTAACTTTTTAAAAAAGGATAATAATACTACATCATTTAAAAATAAAGATAATAATATTACATGGCTTATTTATGTCTTTAGTCCCTGAAAGTTCAACGTGTTTTGATTTTAGTCCCTAAAAGTTATTTTGACCGGGACTAGTCCTTAAATTTTCAAACATTTTGATTTTGGTCTCCTCCGTTAGTAAAAATCTGTTATTTGTTTGTGTAGCTAACGGAACATCACATTGACAGTCCATGTGGTCTGAATTGACGCCAAATAGGTGATATAACGTGGATGATACAGATCCACGGACACAAAATGGTCTGATACGCAAAATGGTCATGTACGCAAAATTTTGAGTTTATAGGTCTGAATAATGCATATCAAAACATCTATTTGGTGCAACTTCACAGCCAGTGGTAGTTGGTGTGGATTTTCGCTAACCATGTATGCAAATAACTGATTTTTTGTAATGAAGGGGACCAAAATCAAAATGGTTGAAAAATCAAGGACTGGTCCCGGTCAAAATAACTTCTAGGGACTAAAACCAAAACACGTTGAACTTTTAGGGACCAAAACCATAAATAAGCCATATTACATTGTTCAAAACTAAAGTGAAGTATTTTTTTTTTTATATACCAACCGATACCCGGATCTGGTTTACCCAGAATCTGATTCATCTGGTCCGACCTAACTGAGCTCACACTAAGCGGTAGGGGTACCCCAGCGAGGCTTGCTCCATACCCAAGGCTCGAACTCGAGACCAATTGATTATTAAGAAATCAAGTGAATTACCACTTGACCAACCCCAAGTTGTTCTTAAAGTGAAGTACTAGACATAGTAAAAAGTAGGTAAAGAGAAACACGAGAGGTTTTAATTAATCAAAATTAAAGGTCCTACTTTAATCTTCATAACCTTTTTTTATTATACACACGGTGTAGATGCTGGAATGTTTTTCTATACCATACTACTTTTTTTACAATCTTTTAAATATAAGTATTGGTTTTAAATTTTATCTTATTTTTTATAAGCATCTTATATCAACTTTACCCATAACATTAATTAACTTTTTCCAAAAATACCCTCCCCAATTAGTATCTCAAAAAAAAATATTTAATCCAATATTTTTAACTTTTGCTTCATTTAACAATTTCATAAAATTATTACTAATAAGTAAAAAAAATGTCATAATAATTAAAAACAAATATAAAAACACATACTGTATCTACTTATTAGTAAATTTAATATTGTTACTCGTTATAATTATAATATATAAATTTTCCTAATTTGGGTGTAGAGCCATCCCGAGATCTTGTACTTAGAAATGGATGTGAGTATAACCCACCAGTTCAATGAGTTCATCATCATAGTACCCCATGATTTGCGTACAGAAGTTTTATTTATTTATTTTTTTTTTTTGAAACTGATTTGCGTACAGAAGTTGAAGATAGGGTATTCATTATTCATGATAACAAGGGACTTTCAAACATAGCTAATGATGCCTAAAGAAGAAGATTTCCTCTGAAACGTAAAACAGGGCATCATGCGTCAATGATTGACGTAAAGGGTGAGGTGTGCACACACACCTTCCTCAACGTTAGTTTCTCTTTTTACTTTCTTTACATCTCTTTTTTTTTTTCAGCTAAATGAGATTACTTGTTACTTAGAACGTAGAATTGATAATTCGGCCAATCTATTGTTCTAAGAAAAAGGATCATTCAGGCAAAAAACATTCGATTAAATGTGTGTTTGGTATAGCTAAAAAAAATTAAATTATGATTACATTTACGTAGATTTTAAATTGTTATGATTATTGTTTACCAAAAAAAAATAAATCGTTATGATTATAATATGTTAAAATTATAATATGTTTATATTTAGATATCTTAGCTAAAAATTAAATTTAAAATCAATTTGTTTTATTGGAATTGTGTAAAAAAAATATAGTTTTTAAAAAAAATTACAAAAAGGATATTGTTGTGTTCAAAATAAAGGAATATTGAGGTTTTGGAAAGGTAAAATATAATTTCTGGCATATCCGCATATGAATAGTCTTTACCATAATATAGAATTTCAAATGTGATAATAAGCTAGCGTTACATTTTTTGTTTGCACATCCGATTTCCTAAATACTATACATCTATCCGGATTCAACCCGGATCGTGTGCCTGATTATGGCAGGTGAGTCTCCTAACATGAATTTTTTGAGTTCATAAGTAACCGAACCCGAGACTTTGCTAAAGCGAGATCAAGACGCTTACCACTAGTCCCAACCCATGTTGATAAATGTTTTGCTTTTACTAGCACTAATAAGTTGGCCTCTGCATCAACCGATACTCTTTGCTGGTTGAGAGAATCAAAATGATATATGTTTATCTAGTTTTTTTAATTTTCATGATTTAATAATATTAATATTTAAGAGATTAGTCATGTTAATTGGAAATATAATTTACTTGTCCAAAATCATCAATGCAAAAATGCTAATCCAATAAATATATATTTAGGTAAAACCAAAGCTCCCACATATTATGATCAAAGCTAGTGCCTATTTGATTTTATATTATTTTATAGAGATACAAACTATAAAATATGAACAAATTAAAACATAAAATCAAGATATTTCCTTTAATTTTTCATTTGTGGTATTGTATTGGTCTTGTGAAATTCTACAAAGAATTTATATAAAAAAAAAAAAAAAACACACAAATGACAGTACATCTCTTTACAATATTTATGCCGGCAAAAGGTTAAATCCTCTTAAATGATCCAAACTCCAGCTTCTTTCCCACATGCAACTCTTGTAACCATTCCAAAATAGGCAACTTAATCTTAGAAGCTTGAACTTACATTTCAATAATGAGATGCTAACCAAGAAAACAACCAGCCTATATATCAATTGAACTCAATTATCTTTAATAGTTTCTTATGAAGAGATGGAAAGCAAACATAACCTTTGTAAATTGAACTTAATTTATACTCCCTCCGTTCTACAAGGATGATAAAAATGACTAAATATTTTGTCTCAAACTATGGTTAAAATAATTAGTGAAAAGTTTAGAAATTGTAAACTTTGAATTGTGATTGGTTGATCCATGCAAAATGCATTAAATTAGTTGTTTGATAATTGGTTGATGTGTTAAGCAAACCATTTAATGGATGTCTCTTTAATTTTTTGACTTTTGAATATTTTAACCATTCTTATAGGACGGAGGGAGTAATATGTATGTGAAATCTCACCCATAAAATGGGCACAACTCTGACCCACATAATGCACAATTTCAATAGAAGCAGCATATTTCCAAACCATGCTATATGGTAAGGATCCAAATCCAAACCATGCATATAAATTAAATGTATTAAGAAAATAATGATAAAAATATTAAATATAAATGAATGGTTAAGCCCATAAGATACATGAACGGTTAGTTGTTATTATCGAACAATAGCAATAAAATGTGATATATATTTATCACATGCAATTGCCAATTAAGTAAAGGAAGAAACTTTTCATTGAAATGACTTGTATTTGCTAAATAAGAGGATTGACTTATAATCAATGATGTATGATGAATAATTCAACAGCTAAGACAAGTTAGTAGCACTTAATGGGAAATAAAGAGAACAAAAAACACTAAAGTTAAGTAGGTTCTGTAAGATTTTAATATCTTAGTATGTCTCATGTGATGTGCATGTGACATGTATTGATGTATGTTTAGTAAATAAATGATTAAATATTAATGGGCTAAATCATATTTAGATAAGAAGGGATTGTTTCTGAAGGCCCGTTAGCTTGATGGAAGCCAATGGATAATAGTTAGGGTTTTTACTCTTTATAAGAAACAGGTCATGTTCCTGGCCATAAGGTATTCTTTTCTCTCCCCATCACAGAACGGCTAAACTAAACAAATAACATAGAAAAGAATAGTAGAGGAGGCAAAGGAATAGAAACCGGGTTTCGTGGCTTTTGGTCAAAGGACATTTGGAGAACTTTCTTCCTTCTAACTCTAACAACTCTAGCAATGGATAGAGGTTAGTAATCGTATTCTTTCTGTCTCTATAATGTGTGAAAGTCATGTAATTTCAAGATCCTTATTATTGTAGTTGTAACGAATAAATTAAACTACAACTTATATGTGGTATCAGAGCCACGTTAAGAAATTAATGACTTTCCAATTAAGATTTAGGATTTGGATTGAATCCTAATTATGATGTTTAGGGAATGAATTTTTGTATAAATCCAAATTATGAAATTTAATTTCTTTGAATCCTAATTATGAATTTAGGATCTTTACGTTTCCGCATTATTGTTATTAAATGAAATATTAGGATTATTTGAAAATTGTTTGTTTATCGATTTGTTTTACCCATCAAAGTTGTTTTCCAATTGGGTATAATGTATACCCAGTGTTTCAATTAAATATTTTTAAAGTTCATCAAGTTTTTTCTAATTGGGGTAAAACTATTAATATTGATATATGTGAAAAGCATTAGGTATTGTTTCTATCACTATTTATGATTCGTTTTACTGTATAAAAGCACATTACAGTGAATAACGAATAATTATATATTCCTTTTGCATAATAATGAATATATATAACAAGTCCAGTATGTCATGGACAATTTACGTTTATATATATATATATATATATATATATATATATTTGGGATTAATATGAAGTTTTTTTTATTAGCAAAAGAAATTTTTTGAATTGGCATTGCTTGATTTGATATTAATGTATGATGATTTGATCATCATTAAAGTTGTCAAATCATAAAGATATTAATTCTGATTGTATAATTTTTATTATAATAATGAATTTGATTTGAAGTTAATTGTATGTTGATTTTGTTAATCACCAAAGTGGTCAAATCAGTAAGTAAATTAATTTCAAATCATATGATGATTTTTCAATTACTCATAGATTTGATGCTATATGAATGACATAATGGTTTGATATTTTATGGGTATATTGTAGTTCATTATTATAAGGCATTTATGGATCGCCCAAAGGTTTGATTAGTTGTTCTTATAATTAATGGACATGACTGTAGGCAATATGTTTGTGCTATTGGTTTATTTATATATCCAAAGACAGTAGATAATACTAATTGGTGCATATGTCATTGCCAATTATTGATTATTAATTTTATTAGCATCATTATGTTTGAATGTCGTGTGCTAATGTGTAACCCAAAGGAGAACGTTAGTGTACATTAATTGTTTAAGTAACATGTACCTTATGTCTCAAAACATTTATGTTATGTAGTACATGTTCTTAATTTTCTGCATTCTCTTGACTTGTATGTGTCGGTGTTATTTGCTAAACTTTCTGACTAGAGTTTGCGAGTCTTTCTCATCAGGTTAAAAATATATATATATTGTTGCTATTAATGGTGTTAGCAACCATAAAGATAAAGTTTATTATAAGATTTGAGAAAGATTTCATAATGTTCATGAGGATAAATATTGCAGATAACATTAAGATAATTCTCTCCAAAATTGAAAGTAATTTTTAAAAAAAAAATTAAGTGAATTTTGTGAGAGTACCCAATATTTTTGTGAGTCTCTTTTTGGGACATTAATGAGTATCCTAACCCCATAAAGCTTGGTGATTTGTGTACTATTTATGAATGTATAATTAAAAGGAAAATTATTGTAGCAAGATTTAAGTTTAAGTCCTTAGAAATAGTTGTGGATGAGAACTTCTTAGTATAGTTTATGCTTGCTCATTACCGATTGAGTGTTACTTGTTTTTGAATGAGCTATAACGCCATGAAAGATAATGGGTTGTGCAGTAAATTGCACAATATCTTAGTTTAAGAGGAAACAATACTTAAGAATATAAGAAATCTCTTTATCCAACTTTTAAGGACATTAAGAAGCTGGAAATAAATGTGTGAAGAAACATGATAAGGGCAAAGGATCACATAGAATTAATGAGGCATATGTGAAAACTCATATGAAAGAACCTCATTATCATAAATGTCATTTTGTGCAAAAAAAAAATGTTGAATTCAGAAGAAGTGCACAAAATAAAAATTTTGATTCTATAAAAGATAAGTTTAAAGCTTATGTATGTTGAGTCAAACTTAATCAAAGATCCACATAAAATTTGGTGGATTGATCCTGGATTAATGGAAATATGTTTCTAGCATAATGAATTTTGTTTAATCCATACAATCAACCCACATGTAAAGTACGTGTTTGTGGGAATAAAGTGAAGGTTCTAGTAGAACATGTCAGGATTTAATGTTTAATCCTTGATATTGGGCATCACCTAGACTCATTGGAAACCTTTTAGGTACCTAGTTTTCTAGGAGTTTGGTTTATTATCTAGAATTAATGTTACTAGATACTCTTTTATGTTTGGTTATGGATGTTTCAATTTATTTAAGTATAATTATCACATTGGTATTTGTATATTAGTGATAGTTATATAAATTGAATTTTAAATGATTTTTTGCTAATTTGTGGCATAAGTGTATGAGTCATAAATCCAAGGAAAGAATGGAAAGCTTTATAAGGAACAAAATCTTTCCAGATTTGGATTTTATTGGCCTAATTATTTGTGCAGATTGTATTAAAGGAAAGAAAAACCACAGACACAAAGAAAGGAGCCACAAGAAGGATTCAGCTTCTTAAAAATGTGTTCTTCAAAACTTGTGGACTTCTGATTTTAACTTTCTTTTTAGAAAGGAAAAGGTATGTGATCATCTTTATTGATAACTATTCATGTTATAGTTATGTCTTGAAAATTTACTTGAATAAAGTAGAAAGTTAAGTACATATAGATGAATGTTATCAATTACGATAGAGATGATGACTAACATGAAAGAATTAATTAAAATGGGCAACATCTGTGACTGTTCGTTAAACTCCTCAAGAATTGAGTAATTTGTGTGTATGCCAGTTACACTGCAGCGAAATGGTGTATATAGAGCATAACAGAACAGTAATGAATATGGTTAGAGTATGATATTTAGTTTTTACCCGCATTTGTGAATGTATGTCTTGAAACTGCCATTTGTCTATTAAACAGGGTTCCTAGTAAGATAGTGTCAAAGACAATTTTGAACTGTGTTTATAGGATACCCAATTTAAGGCACCTGCATGTTTAAGGTTGTCGGCAGAAACAAGGATTGCAATCCGCCAGAAAAGAAAATGGATATAAAACATCAGTGAGTATTTCACCGATTATCCATATAAATCAAAAGGTATAGACCTTATTGTTCTAACCATGGTACAAGAATTATTCAAAATGAGAATGTCAGGTTCATTAAGAATGGTGAAATTAGTGGGAGTATAGTTCCACATAACGTGGAAATTAACGGAGTTAGGGTACAAGTTCCTGTAATTTGTAATTTGTTCTTCTACCTCAACAATAGTTTTTTTTATTGTTGAATTGTATAACAATAAAGTACGAAATGAATCCACTATTCACAACGATTCTACTTTAGAAGAACCACGAGAAATAGTATTAAAAAAAAGGAAAAGAAATTGCTATTTCGAATGCTTTAAGTGGTTTATCTACAAGAATATGAATTCGACTTAGTCATTAATGATAATAATGTGTTGTTTTACATGCCGTAAGTTATGATATTATTGATAAATATTTTTATATGTGAGACCTTGTAGAATTGCCTAAAGGTTACACGAGAGTTAGGGGGGTAAGTGAGTCTTTTGGACCAAATATAACTCTCGTGACAACCTTGAACGTTACAAGGCCAAATTTGTTGTCAATGATTTCCCTCGCAAAGTTGGCATTGACCATTAATGAGGTATTTTGACCAATTACCTGAAAGAATTAATTCAATATTATCATCATGGCATATGTAGTCCGTAATGATTTGGAACTGCAGTAGAAGAATGTGAAAACAACCTTTATGAATTTTAGAGGAGGATGTTTATATGGATGACCCACTACTGTGGTTCTCAATTGAAAAGAATGAACACATAATGTGAAAATTTGAGGAAATTAATGCACAAATTTAAACAAACATCCCACCAATAGTATCTGAAAGAAAGTCAATGATACTATTGTTTGTTTTAGATTTAAGGGAACACAATTAACTTGTGTAAGTATCTGAAAGTCAGTGGGAGTGACTTTATTATGTTGATTTTGTATGTTGATTATATTTTGCTTGCAACTTATTATTTTGGTCTTTTACACGAGACTAAGATGTTTTTTTAGTAACTTTGAATGGAAGATATAGGTGAGTCGAGCCATGTGATTAGAAAATGAATATTCTAGAATATGTCACATGAAATGTTAGGCTTATCTCAGAAAGCTTATATCATTAAAGTACTAGAATAATTTAGAATGAATAAAATTTATGTTAAGGAAGTATTAACTATACTCATAAAGTCTTGAGGTATTAGCATGGAACGAATAAATACATGCTTATTTTTGTAATGAAGGATCACATTGAGTTGATCAGAATGTTGAATTTGTAACAAGTTTTGAGGTTACAATTCAAACTAATTGACTGCAAAATTTTATTTCGGGGCTTAGAACTGTCGACAATATTGCTTAGCCGCTGAAAACGTATTGTGATGTTTTGCAGCAATGACAAGTACTATAAAGGTGCTAAAAGTATGTGAATGAAGTACTTTGTCTCTAAAGAATGAGATCAGAAACAAAGATTGTCAATAGAGCATGTTAGCACCAATCTTATGATTGCTAATCCCTTGAAAGAAGGGTTATTGCCTAAACATTTATTGAACATGTTGAAAGTATAGGCATTACTGTTGTTAAGTAAAATTGAATTTGATGTTGACATCCTTATGTATGATGTAATTGACACGCTAAGCTCATCTATGATATGTTGGATATGTTTCTGATTATCTGTTCTCTAGAACGGCATGCATTATTGTATTAGAGTAATGTAAACAGATATTGTCTTGAATAAAGGCATTATGGACCAATTATGTATTTCCCAATTATAGATCGTGTTAAGGAAAAGACTATTTTGTGGTACATGGAAGGAATTGTGTCGAACAAATGATGTACAACCGCCATGACCCGAATTAGTTACTATCTTTAATCATGATTAATAGAGTATCTAAGTATAAAATGATTTAGCCATGTAAATGCGCATTAATTGTTTATTTAATTATTTTGTTTATTAGACAATAATGTCGAATTATGTCACATGAGCCAAGTGGGAGAATGTAAGATTTTAATATCTTAGTATGTCTCATGTGATGTGCATGTGACATGTATTGATGTGTGTTTAGTAAATAAATGATTAAATATTAATGGGCTAAATCATATTTAGATAAGAAGAGATTGTTTCTGAAGGCCCGTTAGCTTGATGGAAGCCAATGGATAATAGTTAGGGTTTTTACTCTTTATAAGAAACAGGTCCTGTTCCTGGCCATAAGGTATTCTTTTCTCTCCCCATCACATAACGGCTAAACTAAACAAATAACATAGAAAAGAATAGTAGAAGAGGCAAAGGAATAGAAACCGGGTTTCGTGGCTTTTGGTCAAAGGACATTTGGAGAACTTTCTTCCTTCTAACTCTAACAACTCTAGCAATGGATAGAGGTTAGTAATCGTATTCCTTCTATCTCTATAATGTGTGAAAGTCATGTAATTTCAAGATCCTTATTATTGTAGTTGTAACGAATAAATTAAACTACAACTTATAGGTTTTCCAAAACAAATAGCTTGACACCTGATAAAGTAGTAAAACACCTCACTGAAGTTCCGAAAAATTATTAGATGATATTATTATTTTTTTATCTGAAGATGTCTCCTCATATGAAGATGTTTATTTACAAAGTTAACATAGCAAATCAACTTCATAATGGAAGTTTCAATGAGTAAGGCTCATAAATGATCAAGCTTCTAAACAATATAAAAATACCTATTACAATCCACCATGGGAGCACAAATTACTTTGTCCCATGGCCTAAGGCTTATCTACCACAAGATGTTTTCGGAAAAGGCATCTATCCAGATCCATATGTACAACAATAGCTAAAACAAGAAAACCAAGAAATTGTGACTAGAGAATGAGGAGCACATGATATGCGTTTTCCATATGATGCAAAGGGAAAAACAATAAGTACACATGTTAATAAGTAAATGATACTACTCTTAGCAACTGATTTATGAGACAATAACCAAATTGTATCTTCTTCCTCCTTTTCAGATGGTTATGATGATATTGCACTTGGCTTTGAGCTGCTCATTTTTTTCAAGTACAAAAAATCAATTAGAGAATATAAGAATCAAAGTGCCAGTTTATTAGACTAATAAAAGTTAGGCTGAGAATTGAAAAGCATATTCATTTTAGAATTTGGTAAAAAGACTATACCCCATATAAAAGCCATGAATAAGTGCTAAAATACAAATAATTCAATAGCTCATCAAATTGACATCAGAAAAATCACCAAACCTTCAATCCCCAAAGTGCCAGTTTATTAGACTAATAGAAATTAGGCAAAGCATATTCAGTTCAGAATTTGGTATATGAAATTCATCATGAATAAGTGCTAATATAAAATTAATTCAACAAATCATCAAAGTAAAGTCACCAACCCTTCTTTCCTCAAAACGTCAATTTATTATACTAATAGAAATTAGGTTATGAATTAAAAATCATAATCCTTTCAAAATTTAAAAATACAGACTATAATCCTTCAAATAAAAAATCAGCAGAAAAAGAAACAGGACAAAATACCTGATATATGGTTTCTTAGTAACTTAGTTTCGACAATTTCACAAAAATCCAATATAACATCACAGAATGGTAAATCAAAATGAGCATAATATATAATGCTCCAAAAAGGTAAACTAACGAATTTGCTTCAAAAGTTTGGAAACCTCTCACAACAAGACTCTATGCAAACCTCAATCATGCAAATAGAAACTTACCTTGCTTTTCAATATTCAGGATTTGCACACAATGACTGAATCAAAGCACTCTTGTCCTGTCATTAACAATTCAAAATAATTAGCAACAATGTCAATAACACTCTGGCAATATCATGCACAAGAGCACTATTGAAAAATTATTTACCAATTTGGGGGGTTTTAAAACTATTTCCCAAGGGGGGTCGTTTTTGCCAAGTTGGAAGAGAGACGAAATTTTTTTTCTTTTTTGTAGACGTGGCAGTGGCGCTACAAGGGGTAGCGCCAAGGCCAATAGCGCCACCGGTCCCCATTGGCTGGGGCTGCCACCCATTTTATTTAAATAAAAAAAACGTAGCAAAGGGGGACAGACAGCAGCGCCACGTGGAAGCTGCTGGCAGGGGGCGCTGGTCAAAGTAGCGCCACCCTGGTGGCGTTAGGTCCAGTAGTGCCACCCCCCCCCCCTCACCCAGCACCCCGATTCCTCTTATCCTACCGTAGGATTTCCTTATCCTCTCCTTATATATACATACATCTTCATCTACCCTAAAATCACCAAAATCAAACCCACTCTTACAACAAAAAAAAAGTTTCTATCAATACCACTCCCAGAGAAAAAAATCAAACCCAAAAGTTTCTATCAATACCACTCTCAGAGAAAAAAATCAAACCCACTTCCTTTCAAAATCTTTCTTCTTACTTATATTTCTTTTCTCACATTTAAATTCATATTATCAATCTGAAATTTTTTTCACATATATTAAAGTAGCAATGAGTCAAGGTGTAGATTGGCATAATGAAATTGTTGAGACCGAAAATGAGTAGGAAAGTTTAGATGATGGTTCAGCTGAAAGTAGTGATGACTATGACGATCATTCTACTCCGTCTCATTTATCATCATATGTCATGGTTGTAGGAAAACAAGCGGGTAGTACGAATCCCTAGAAGGGGGTGCATAAGCGAAGAGTGCGAATTTTCACCAATTAAAAATTATTGTTTACTAAGGCCTTTAAAACAATCAGAGTAAAAACATATAACTCGCATATACATGAATATATGAAAATTAAGTGCGCGGAATTGTAAAGAGATAATGAAAGAGAAGCAAACACAAGGATTTTATCCTGGTTCACATTAGTGTGTTAACGAACACTAATGCTACATCCATTCCTCCCTCTTTGAGATAAGAGATTTGCTTCACTATGAACAAGAATTGTAAGTACAAGTAATGTGTAAGAGAAAACTTTTCCCTTAGACTCATCCCTCCAAAGAACCTCTTTGGTACTTGTGTCTCCCCAAACAATTCCTCGAACCACAGCGAACCTTTTGCTTGAAGAAACCTTATTCAATTCCACTTGAAACCTTCAAGTGTTTGCCTTGATGAAAACCTTTCACCAAGTGCGTTTGTCAACGTCTTTTGTTGTTGGCACTTTGCACTTCGTTGTGCGGATGAACAACTCAAATGAAGAGCAATGGTCTTTGCACCTTTTTGTGCGGATAAGAAACTTACTTAAGAACACTAACTATTGAATCAGAATCTAGAAGAATAAGAACGAATGCAAGTGTAATAAAAGTGAGGTATTTGAAAGTTTAAGATTAACACTTGAATTGTTCTTCAATTATGTGTGAAAATGTTGTTTAATCATGAAGTTCAGAGCAGATCGAGAATTGTTGGAATGTTGTCTTATGTTTGGGCATGTATATATAAAGGTTTGGATAACAAACGACTAGTTTTAGACAGTTTTAACTGTCAGTATCCGAAAATCCTGGAAGGTATCCGAATACCATGGGTTCAAATTTCAAATTCTGCTGTTTTAAAATAAGAGGTATCCAGAAACTTTTAGATATATCCAGATGCTTTCAGATGTATCCAGATACTTCAGTTCAAAATATCCAGAAGCAACATTTTTACTTGTTAACACTTATAATATTATATTTAAAACATTTTCTTCACTTTCAAAACACTTTAACTTATTAGAAAAATATTTTCAAATTATTTTCTCAATATTTTTCTTATATTTATAAAATCACATATTTTTCTTTTAATTTTGAAAAGCACTCACTTTGATTTTACTTAGCATGCAAACCATTTTCTTTTAGATCATGATTAGTTTCATTCTAACTTAAACTCTATAATTATATGCACCTAGGGGACTTGATAAAGAATAAATAATACATTGCATTACAATAAGAACCCATTTGTTGACTTTGTTGAGCCTTAAGTTGAGTTGTGGACTTTTGCCTTGACTTGCACTTTGTAATCATCAAAACTACCTATGCTTAGGCATTTTCTCAACAATCTCTTTGATGATGACAAAATTTTTTGATTTGTGCTCCCCTTAGTATGTGCATTAGATAATTAGATAATAATAAGAAGCTTCAATTAACCTGCAAAAGTCAACAACATACCTTCTCCCCTTTAGGCATAATCAAAAAGAGAGTTATATAAATAGGCAAGAAAATTATAAACCTTCTCCCCCTTAACATTTGAGCTCACTCCCCCTTAATGTTAAGCCAAAAATACCTTGCATGTTTTAGGTAACTTGGGTACCTAATTGATTAGCATTAGGATCAAACCCTTTCTTAATCCATACAAATGAACCATTTGGGATACCTTTAAGTTTAATATTACAAGTATTTGAAGTATGCCCAAAAATTCAACAATAATGCAAGTTGGTATTTTAGAATAATTGACATTTGAAAATGATACCAACTTGTTGTAATTGCAGTTTTTGGGTTTTCGATATCCCAAACCAGTCTTATTTGTATTCTCTTTGATTGACAATTAAATTGTTTAAGTGCATATCACCTTTAGTGAAACTTGCAAGTCTAGCTTTTAAATCATGTATTTCCTTTTCAAATTGCTTGCAACTTACACATTCGGTGATGGGATTATCCTTTACTTCACAATTACAGGAAGCATTTTCATAATTAATATCAATAGTTTCATTTTGGAGTTGAAGTTTATCGATAAATTTTTGCGTTTCTAAATTTTTTGCTTCATGCTCCAAGATAATCCTCGTGCTTTTAATGTTAATTTTAGCTAGCTTCCTTAATTCCTTATACATTTCTGCATAAGATTCACATAGTTCATTATAAGTTGACTTTTCAGAATCAGAGTCGGAGTCAAAATATGTTACCCGTTTGGAGTTCATTGGCTCAGATGATTCTACGCTTGATGAAGTTTCTTCATCAAACCTTCCCATTAAGCACAGGTGATTAACCAATTCCTCCTCATCTGAACTTCTAGCATCTTGCTTCTCTAAATTTTAGGGCAAATCTTATACAATGTAAGCCTTCTTGGATTTGAATCCTTTGCTTTCCTTTTTGTCATTCTCTTTTCTCTTGAGATATGCAGCACATTCAATTTTCATGTGACCTATATTACCACATTCGTGACATTGAGTTTTGTCCTTTGGAGACTTTCTTCTAGAAGTTCCTTCCTTTTGATATATCTTATTTCTTCGGGTAAGGAACTTGTTGAATTTACTGACTAAAAGCTCCAGGGCCTCATCGTCGATATCGGAATCTGAATTTTCATCATTGGATAACTCTTCAAGAGTCTGCAGCATATTGAATGAAACCCTATCCTTTTTGCACATGTCTGAATCTTCATGCATTTTTAGCCTTCCCAATTCCATTTCGTGCTCTTGTAGTTTTCCGAACAGAGTGGCTAGGTCCATATCACTTAGATCTTTTGAGTCCATTATTGCTGTAACCTTTGGCTGCCACTGTCTGTCTAAACATCTCAAAACTTTGTTAATACTTTCACCATCAATAAAAGTTTTTCCAAGAGCAAGTAAATGATTTATAATATGTGTAAACCGTTTTTGCATATTCGAAATTGGTTCATTGGGAAACATTCTAAAAAGTTCATGTTCATGCATGAGGGCATTTAATCTAGCCCTTTTGACTTCACTAGTACCTTCATGAGTCACTTGTAAAGTGTCCCACAACTCTTTTGCACTGGTACACTGAGACACCCTAAAGAATTCATCATACGATAGAGCGGATGTGATGATGTTCTTTCCTTTCAAATCATAACTTACTTTTTTATTATCATCATCATTCCAACTCTTCTTGGGATTTACAAGGACAGAGTCATTGACCTTATGTTGTGGTACAAAAGGGCCATTTTCTATTGCATTCCAAATTTCTACATTTATTGCTTCAATGAAGATTTTCATCCTAACTTTCCAATAGGTATAACCCTCGGCCGAAAACGTAGGGGGCGATTAATGGAAGAGCCTTCACCACCGAAGGGATTATTAGAACCCATTGTTTACCAAGGCTAGAATCTTACGGAAAAAGATGTTATGTAACACCCCGATTTAATAACTTGAATATCTTTTTATTTAGTAAAAATCCGGGAATTTGTTTTTTTAAAAAAAACATTGGTGACGTGGACATGAGATCGTTTTCATAAAGACATATTCTTATAAAATAAACTATTCATGTCCCTTATCACGCATCAAGTCCCAAATCGAGATGTTACCAACATCACGATTTGAAACTCTTTCTTCCATTTTAATAAAACATTTCGTTTTACAAATAGTATTTTCAAAAACCCATTACATTTATCAAAGTTATAAAATTTCTAAAACATACAGTCCCATAAAACGGTTATATCAGGGTAGAGCCATTCCTTTTTAAGTACATCTCAAGATAGTGCATTACATAATGAAAAACCTATACTATGGGGCATCACCATCACCGGGCACTCCTGCCAACTCGTACGGCTCCTCTGCGTCTTCAAATATTTCTTCATCATCATCGAGAAACGATGGATTCATTGTGAACTCTTGATTTGTCAACACGAGCCTACTCATCATGTCCTACATGTCCAATCCCTCAAGCGTGAACAGTGGATCAGTGACCTCCACACTGACGGGTCCACTGCATCTCCAGCCAACTAGAGTCAACTCCCAGCTTCCATCGTCCAATGGGCTCACAAGGATCTTGATACTGTACGCCATCTGCACTGCGTGGTATAGAATACCGGCAGGAGAAATAGGGTAGAAGAGAGAGTGAGCGATCCCAAACGATTTCTCGTCGACGGGTGGAATTACAAAAGGCACAATATTAAGACAAGCACACAACAATATATATATGTCAAATAACAAAATACACAACATAATTCACCTCATCATCATCATTAACATCAATGTCATTATACAAGAATACTTCCATTCATGTCATTCTCTCTCTCTCTTCACATTCATCTTTTCATCACTTGTTTCACTATGCCACATCACATCTCATAATCATAGCAATGTCACGTCCTTAGTCTTATCCATGCGTTCTTGACACTTGCACTTTTCCATTTTCCTTTCTCAACAATCCGCACTGTATTTTAATTTCTCTTTCCAAATATCCTTTTTAATAATTTCATCTTTACTTTATTAAGTCTTATCAAAGCGCATCCAACGATGACGATGACAGGGGAAATTAAAGAAATGTCATCGAGGAGTTAGTTAGCACACATACATCTCCTCCAATCCTCCCAAGCCTAGTCGGAAGCAAACATGAGTACATGAACCTTAACCCACGCCGGTCGAACAGCCGAGAAATCCAACAACATTTGTATTTGTCAAAGCCACAACCGTACAGGCCGACCATCATGACAATCAGCATTTTACGCGACATCGCAAGGGCCCAACACCAATCGACTGCCCGCCTCGTTCAGGTTCCCTCTCACTGTTCCAAATTTGATCAAGGGGGTGACAGTACTTTTCTAGTGCTTAAATGTTTCCCACGTTTGGGGTTTAAAGTCAAGAGCTAGGGTGCAAAAAGTCAGATTTAATGGAGAAAAACTCAGCCAATTCAGTGTAAGCCACGCCCATGCGCAAGGTATGCTGCGCCTAGGCACGACAGAGACGTAGAAGAAGAAGCTGGGAAGATTTGAAGCCACACCTAGGCGTGGGGTATGTTGCGCCTAGGCGCGTGTGCCTGCGTGTCAAATACGAGTTGGGCCTATCTATTTGGTTTTTGAGGATTCTGATAGAGTTTAGACTGATTTGTTTTATGATTAGTTTTTCTTATAAATACTAATTCTTAGCATTAGGTTAGGTAGCTTTTAGAAAAAAGAGGGAGCTTACATAATTTGTGCATTCATTCAAGGAGAAGAGTTTAGGTAATCATTATTGTCTATGATAGGGTATCTTATTCTATTTCTTCTAATTTATTCTTTTGTAATATGTAACTAAATCCTTTGTAGTTAGGAACATGTGGATTTGTATTGATGAGTTTATATATTTATGAATTGATGTTTTTCATTCAAAACCTATTGTTTGGTTGTGTTTTAATTCCAATTCATGAAATTGGCCACTTTATGTTTTGTTTAGAATCTCTAATCTAACTTGACCATCTGAGGATTAGAATAGGTTTTTCTTCCAAACATTATAACCACCTAGTTTGTAGACATACATCTAGGGCTTATATGACTTTAATATTCCAGTGTTCTTAATTGTGGTTATTCATATGTCAAATCTAACGAGACATCTGAGGGTCTCATATTGAATAAGAAACATAAATTCGCAGAGACATTTGGTTTTTATTACCTTTGGGATGTCATCGGTTTAATGAAAAATAGATATTCATAAGTAGTAAATAAGGCTTGCAATGAAACTCGTTCCTAACGCCTTTCTCTATCTGTCTCACAAACCCTATTTTAATTAATTTATTTTTAATGGTTTGGTTAATAAATAATAAAAAGTTTATAGATTTCTATTTTAATTATCTTTTGGTGAGGATTAATAGGAAACAACTCACAATCCCAGAGTGGAACAATAATTTACTTACTCTTTATTACTTGTGATCTAGTATACTTGCTAGTATCAAGCCTAACCAACAATCAGCATTCAGCTCGTCATTTCGCTGACGAGCCACTTGCAAAGTTTTCTCTACCTTCTTCTTCCCCTCCTCAGCAGCCTTTTGAGAGGTTTTCAGGGCATCCCTCTCCTTCACCACCTCGCCATGATCCGCCTTTAAGTTTTATAGATCAGATCGAACCCGAGCTAGTTCGATCGTCAAGCTGGCCTCCTTTGCAATGTAAAGCCCTCGAGCTTCTTTTTGCTCAAAATTCAGACCAACAAATAGATCTTCCGAGTGTTGAGACATGTAATGAGTTAAGATGGCTCCTCGGAGGAGGAACTTTGTCAAAATTTGGGTGTATTGCACCCACTCAGAAGCTGTAAGCCCAGAATTCTTGTCATGGTCAGCTTCCGAGCAAATGAAGTTGGGATATTTTTCATCCATCCTCCGCTTTCAGACCGTGCTAGCTTCCTCAGTTTCTTGCTCGGTTGGAGCAGCGTCGGCATGTGCTCTTCCAGTGTTGGAACCTTCACCAACCTTTGATTTCCCCTTGTCCAAACGTTGATGTCTGAGAAGTTGGACAGGGAGGGATGCTACCTGCGCACTTGAGGCTGGGGATTCAGCAGCAGCAACAACAGTTACGGTGGCCACCCGCCGTGGCGAACCACTGATAGGAGAGGCAGAAGCAGAAGGAGTGCTCAGAGTTGAAGTCTCCGAGGCCGCACTAGTAGAAGGGGCCTTTCTCTTCTTGCTACCTTTCATCAGCTCGGCAATTCGCGCAACCATAGTATCTGTAGAAAGGAATGAAAGCTCATCAAATACTTAAGCAAAATTACAGGCATGCAAAATGATAAACAAGAAACACAAGTACAATACCAAGCTGAATTTTAACACTAGCAGAAAGGAGATTTACTATCTCCTTGGTCTCTATCACACCCTTCTTAGCCATGTAATCTTGAAACTCTCGGCACACTCTCTTCTCAAATTCGAACAATTGTTTCCAATCCGTGATGTAGTACTTGATCCTACAATTGAAGAATTTCTTAGACCACTGTAAGGGGAAACGAGGTATTGGTCGATTTTCACCAGCTCTCGTGAACCAACAAACTCCGTTTCCGACAAAATTGTATTTGAAAAAGAAAGGTTTGAAAGTCTTCCATGATTCAGAATACTTGGTCAGTAGAGAATAACCATTCTAGGCCTTCAATGACACCGAGGGCCGTTTCGTAGACCCTTTCTCAAACGCATTGGCCTAGGAGGCAAACAAATAGAAAAAAAATGGGAATGGTGCAAGACCAGTCCATCGCCGAGCACACTTGTTGGAAAGCTTGAAAAAAGGCCCACGCGTTAGGATGCAATTGTGAGGGTGCAATCCTTAGCGTATTCAAAACTTACATCTCAAACTCGGTGAAGGGCATCCTAACGTCGAGCCGCGTCACTACTTCTTCATAAAAGTAGAAGCCTGTGCTCTCGGCCGGAATTCGGGTGCAAATACCGTTGTTTATTCCTACTGAAGTAACTGTGTACGATTTTTCATCGTTGTCTCCAGGACACGGTAATAAAATGGCCCTAGTTTGCTCCACTAACTCTGCAGTCGTAAGCTCAAAAGGGGTTCCCACGACTTCTCGGTCGACCAAGTTATACTCAGCAGCATCTGGAGGCAAGGGAAAAAGCTCGGGATTCGACACGCACTTTCGAACCATACTTGAGGAAAAGGAGGCACACTCGGATCAGTATCAACACATAACCTGGTAATTCTAAGTTATTAGCTATTTACATTACCAATTGGGGAGCACCTCCCTCGGAAAACCTCGGTGGAACCTCCCCAATTGAATTTGTTGGTACCTCTCTGTTGCCTCCTTAACCTCGCTCGTTCTAATCTCTCGGCAATTTTATAAAATAAAATCCCTTGTCTTGACTCCACCAATTCCTCGGGTAATATATCGCTAGCGGCTTAACACTACTACTTTGATCGTCTCCCATGCTTGGCAAAGGCAAACTGGAATTCACCGAGTCCTCACTCATCTTACTCCCCCTCTCTCGTTGAAAATCCGTTCCAAGTGTTGTTAAGGAATCCCAGGGGTCGTGAATAGCGAATGTCCCTCTGAAATCGCAAAAACAACTACAACAATCACCCAACAAGGGAAAGAAAAGAAAGTTCCCAGAAACAGAGTATTATCTACAGTCCAAGACAGGTTTCGAAGCAGAATCGGAATAATGGTTGAGAAAGTGAAAATGGGTTACCAGGAACAGAAGGGCCTCTAAACGTGGCTGTCAAACAAGTACTAAAGACCGACGAATGCATGCAAACCCATAAACCATAAAAAGAAAACGCATGCAAACCCAAAAACCAAAGAAAGCAAACAGTGTTTAAAGAACAACATCAAAGATTAGTAAAAGAGGCAAGTTGAATACCTGATTTTGAAACTGGAGAAAAACCTCTGAAAATCTTGGAAAGAAAGTTGCAGGAGCACGAACCATCAAGAAGGCTTTGATCGCACTCTCGATAGCAAGAATCACAAGAGTGAAAGAGAGAGTTTCTGGCAACCGCAAGAGAGAGAAAGAACGAAAGGAAATGAAGTGGAAATTCCAAAGTAAATTGTGAATCCAACCATTTCCCTCTATCTAAACTTTCCCTCCACTATGAAAACAAGTTGGGCCCAAATGATATTAAAGCCCATTATGGAGACTGTTGCACGAGACTCTCCGTTTCCAAGAGAAATCATTACGCATCAGTTCCCAATGTTGTAAAAGACACGTGGAGGCTAAAGGAAAGACTCAAACGTCACCTCCGCGCAGACGAAGGGTCAGGGGCACAAACCATGCTCGACAGTTGGATTCCCCTTCTAGTTAGAAAACTCAAAATGATCTGTCATCTGCTCGACTCACCTTTTAACTCGACACAGGATCTAATCACCTTACCGAGCTTGGGGGCTTATGTAGTGATATCCTCCTCAGGAGAGACCATGGTGACTCAAATACAAACCTAAAACAATATGCTCAGAGTATGACGAGTTTAAGGGACTACCCTTAAAGGTGCCCTTATGGAGAACACATACTCTTAATAAAGATACTTGTCCCATGAATTAAGGGTCATTCATGGAGCATGTTGAGGGTACATGAATTTGGAATTCATGAGGAGACAAGGATTGAAGTTGATTGAATGCCATTAAGTGGGATTTAAAATACTGCTTAATTGAACGTTACGAAATCATTAATAGTTTTAAAATTAACTTTAATGTTTTGTAACCACAACTATTAAGTAAAGTTTTCATAAGAGAATGGAGAATTTAAATGCTTCCACTAAGCATCAATCATCATTCAAATTCGTGCAAGGATAAGAAAATAAAGTGAAGAAGGATTCTTATCATTCATGAAGCCATCAAGACATGGAAGTTACAATTTGAATTTCAAATTCAAATGAGGCCATCATTGTTGCACGAACAAGCAATCAAGACAAGAAGGTTATGAATTGAATTTCAATTCATGATGCCATAAAGCTCACGAACATAAAGTGAGGAGAGGTTTCAAATTGATCACACATTCATGTGATCATCAAAGAGGCGGCCAAGCTTTAAACCAAGAGGAAGGAGTTACAAAATTGAATGACAAAATTCATGAGGCCATTAACTTGGGAGGCCAACTTCAAAAATAAGGAGGAAGTTACATTCCTCATCATTAGTGCATTGATTTGACCGAGTAGGTTATATTTGCTTTAATCCTTATTAGTTAGGCTTTAATTGCTCATCATGGCTAGCCTATCTTTAGCAAACTCACGTGTATAGGACTTGGCAGCCATGAGAAGAATGTAACTTCTATATAATGTAATCTTTGGCATGAATGAAAGGAAGCTTTGGCTCTTGTGAAAATTCATGTGGCTTGTGCCATTTTCAAGAGAGTGATTCTCTTAGGAAAACTTCTCTTTGGTGAGATGCCTTAGATTTGTTCTTCATGAATTGGTTGATTCAAAAGGGGACTCATTAGTGTGAAGCTTGTGAGTGCAACCATGGGCTTATCATCCCTCTTGGAATGTGGCGCCTATCTTCTATCCTTTGTTGTTTTTATTTTGTTTCTTCATTGAGTCTTTGAGTTTGTGCAACTCATGAAGGAATCTTCCTTGGTTGTGTCTTTGTTTCTATTTTTGAGTTTTTGTTTTGAAGGAGGAATTGTTTTCCTTGAGTCATTTCTAATTTCGGTTTAGGCATGATCTTGGTTGCATCATTCTTAATTCATGAACCTTGTTGATGATCATAAGATTTCCTTCATCAACTCCTAAAAAGATATAAAGAAATGAACCTTGAATTAAAGAATTGTTGCCTTAAAGGCAAGTTTTCATGAAAACCGAATGCAATTTGAGTCAGAGTCTAAGATCATTTGATCTTTGCCTTGGAGAAAAGAGTTGGAATCCATGGTCTCATTTATTGGGCGCATCAACTTGGTACCAGAGCCAAACTTTTCTCTAAGAGAGAGATCATCCATGACAAATCAAAGTGGTATCAATAAGTGGATATCAACTTGGTATGAGCAAGCCATGAACCACTCATCAAGTGGTGACAAGATTCAGAATTTCTTCTAAGGTATTTTCTTTTTGAGTCTTGATCAAATTTTGAGTCGTTTTTGAGTTTGATTCATACTTGAATTATATGAATCATGTTGAGTCGTTTTTGTGTTTGTCAAGTTGTGACAAATCAAACCGTGGCTGTTTTCATTTTGATGTGTTACATTCAAAATCAAAATCGAGGTTGTTTGATCTGTTTTTTTTTGTGTTGTTGTGTGCAACAATAAAACCGTGACAGTTTTGTTGTGTTATATACAAAATTGTGGCTGTTTTTAGGTTGCATCGTTGTTAGTCGTTGTGCGTCTTTTTGTTTTAGGTGTGGTCTAGTGAGAACCGTGGCTAATTGGGTGTTTTCCAAAACCATGGTTCAAACAAATTTGTGGCTGATTTGTTTTGTTAGTGTCAAAATCGTGGCTAAAGAATTGGTTTTGTTTTAAAGCCGTGGCAATTTTGGGTTGTTGCCTTGTCACGAAATTTTCTTTTGTCACTAGAATTGTTTTTGTGTAAAAACCGTGGTAAACTTTGTGTTTGTTTTGTCACGAATTTTGGTATCCCTAAATCGGTTCTGTCCAAACCGTGGCCAAGTAGGTTTTTGTTCTTGGTCTTTGTTATAACAATAGTGTGTTGATTTCATTCACTTGGGCGAATTAAAATTTTTTGTTCTTGGTCAAGAAGAGTTTGAGTTTTAAACACATTATTGAGTCTTTGTTTTTGTGTCTTGAGTTGTTAGAGTGTGTTTGTGTTTTGTGGTTGAACCATTAGTCTTGTGTTTGGTCATTAGTTGTTAAAACACACTTTTGGGTTTTTGAGTTTCTGAGACTTTGAGTCTTAGAGTTTTGAGACTTTGAGTCTTAAGTCTTAGAGTCTTTGGTTGCTGAAATTCATTGGAAAATCATACTTGATGCTGCATTCAATTGAGAATAGAAACATCAAGTAAGAATGAAAGCATGGCACAATTGAAAGAAGTGCCTTTGGTGGAAGAAGTTTTTGGACCAATCCATGAAAAGAAAAAGAGAGCAAGAGAACATAGATGAGACACTTGAGAGTGAGATGCTTAAGAGTGAAACATTTGTGAGAGTGGAAGAAAGCATGAGTGAAACACTTGAGAGTGAGATGCTTAAAAGTAAAACACTTGTAAGAAAGAATGAAAAGCAAAGAGAGCTTGAGTAAAACACAAAGAGTGCAAACACTTTGAGTAATATGAGTGCAAACACTTTGAGTGAAAACAAGAGTGGAGACTTTGCTTTAATTTCTATCTTTGTAACACATATCTTGTGAAAATCTTTTTGTTTATTTGGATTTTCAGGTTGCAAGGATGGAGTACCAAATGGGGTACACTCACCAATGCATCAACTGAGAAGATTGAGTGCATGTTTCAATGAGCAACCATGTTTTAGAAAGGAATTTTCAATTAGTTTGAATTCTTATCTTGAGTCTTTTTAGTTTGAGTCTTTTCTTGAGTCAAGTCAAGACCCATGTAATCATGTAATAGGACATGTAACTTTTCATTTGTTTAGGACTAGAATTTATTTAGTTCCAAAACAGGTGTGAAGCAAAGGCATGGGTCAAGTCAAGGTAGAAGCTGTTGTTGGAGCTGTCTATCACAATCCAACAATAGTAAGGGTGGTTTTATCATTGTTGTATTTGATCCTTGAGGATAGGAACGAGCACAACAGTTGAAGGCAATAAATCCTTGTCTATGATATTAGACAGGTCAAGAATAAAAATGTCAAGGAGCTTGATGCTTGAAGGGTAAGTGAATGTGTTTCAAAGATTGTTGTTTTGTACTGATGAGTGTTCTTTGTTTTAGGACCATCAGGAATTGAGGGCAAATCCTCTTCAAGAGGGAGGGAATGATATCCTCCTCAGGAGAGACCATGGTGACTCAAATACAAACCTAAAACAATATGCTCAAAGTATGAAGAGTTTAAGGGACTGCCCTTAAAGGTGCCCTTATGGAGGACACATACCCTTAATAAAGATACGTGTCCCATGAATTAAGGATCATTCATGGAGCATGTTGAGGGTACACGAATTTGGAATTCATGAGGAGACAAGGATTGAAGTTGATTGAATGTCGTTAAGTGAGATTTAAAATACTACTTAATTGAACGTTATGAAATCATTAATAGTTTTAAAATTAACTTTAATGTTTTGTAACCACAGCTATTAAGTAAAGTTTTCATAAGAGAATGGAGAATTTAAATGCTTCCACTAAGCATCAATCATCATTCAAATTCGTGCAAGGATAATAAAATAAAGTGAAGAAGGATTCTTATCATTCATGAAGCCATCAAGACATGGAAGTTACAATTTGAATTTCAAATTCAAATGAGGCCATCATTGTTGCACGGACAAGCAATCAAGACAAGAAGGTTATGAATTGAATTTCAATTCATGATGCCATAAAACTCACGGCCATAAAGTGAGGAGAGGTTTCAAATTGATCACACATTCATGTGATCATCAAAGAGGCGGCCAAGCTTTAAACCAAGAGGAAGGAGTTACAAAATTGAATGACAAAATTCATGAGGCCATTAACTTGGGAGGCCAACTTCAAAAATAAGGAGGAAGTTACATTCCTCATCATTAGTGCATTGATTTGGCCGAGTAGGTTACATTTGCTTTAATCCTTATTAGTTAGGCTTTAATTGCTCATCATGGCTAGCCTATCTTTAGCAAACTCACGTGTATAGGAATTGGCAGCCATGAGAAGAATGTAACTTCTATATAATGTAATATTTGGCATGAATGAAAGGAAGCTTTGGCTCTTGTGAAAATTCATGTGGCTTGTGCCATTTTCAAGAGAGTGATTCTCTTAGGAAAACTTCTCTTTGGTGAGATGCCTTAGAGTTGTTCTTCATGACTTGGTTGATTCAAAAGGGGACTCATTAGTGTGAAGTTTGTGAGTGCAACCATGGGCTTATCATTCCTCTTGGAATGTGGCGCCTCCCTTCTATCCTTTGTTGTTTTTATTTTGTTTCTTCTTTGAGTCTTTGAGTTTGTGCAACTCATGAAGGAATCTTCCTTGGTTGTGTCTTTGTTTCTATTTTTGAGTTTTTGTTTTGAAGGAGGAATTGTTTTCCTTGAGTCATTTCTCAATTCGGTTTAGGCATGATCTTGGTTGATCATTCTTAATTCAAGAACCTTGTTGATGATCATAAGATTTCCTTCATCAACTCCTAAAAAGATATAAAGAAATGAACCTTGAATTAAAGAATTGTTGCCTTAAAGGCAAGTTTTCATGAAAACCGAGTGCAATTTGAGTCAGAGTCTAAGATCATTTGATCTTTGCCTTGGAGAAAAGAGTTGGAATCCATGGTCTCATTTCCTGGGCGCATCATGTAGTGGACCAGATTCTGATCCGACCGATGTCACCAAGATCCGATCAATTGAACACTGGAGTAAGAGAACACCGACCATCATCTGATCGGAAGCATGCTATACCGAGCTAGGGATACTTAAGTGGTTTACAGGCTTACAAGATCAGAACCGAGCACAGGATTCTCATCCTTATCATCTTCCATGTGACACCCTAACTTTTTAAATCTAATTAGACCCTTAAACAAAACTAACAACTTAAAAATTTCTTTTTAAAACATAAACTTATTATAAAAATCTCCGAAAAATTCGGCGGAATTTACTTTGTTTTATGGACTTTCCAAAAATTACTTTTTTCCTATTAAACCTGTAAATTGCATTTCCAATATTACCAGACATTCAGAGTTCATATCATATTATATCACATCATACACCATGGCTAAACATCAACAGAGAAATATAAGCAAGTATATGAAAGTAAGACTATCTCCTAAAAATAAACCCAACCCGAAAGACATGGTTTGGGCCGACCCTGCTGAATATCGACAAAAAAATATACATATACAAATCTCACATAAGCTCATAAACATAACAGTGACTCAAAACTGGCCCAAGACTCGACAAAACAAACAGACAACTACGACCTACTCTCCTTGTGAGGGAGAGCACTCCTCCTCGGCCGGTGTTGGGATTCTGGCAAGTGTACCAGATCGTACAAGTAATAAAGTGATAAATAGAGTATCGTTCCCAACGAGGACTAAAATTGATTCTAATAACTCTCACCTATTCGTAGTTACTAAATGAAAATTAAATTAAATTAAATTGATTGAGTGATTGTTGATTTAAATAAATTGAAATAAATAAAAAAACGATTCTTGAACAATGGGAAAAAGCGGGACGTAGTTTCGATAAAGGTTCCTAAAACGTTTGACAATGAATTAATTTGTTTTCCTAAATTCTGAATTTGTTTTGCAAAAGTAGGAAACACCTAATTTCTTAGAACGTTTCCGTATTTTAGAGATTAATCTCCCAATGATGTCTCAAGGAAGCCTTAAAACCTAACCCTTAACTAAGTTCAATCAAAACTTGTAAAAATTATTCAATTCATAAGAAATATGTCTATCCCTATGCAATTGAACTGTTTGATTATTGGGCATAATCCTAAATTAATATGTCTATTAAATTAGGATTCCTAAGTCATGAACTGCGCACATTCATGAACAACAATAAAAATATAATCAAACACAGAATTTATAATGGAAAAACAAAATTAATTCATTGCATAAACATTAACAAGGTTCCATGTTCATCTACTCCTACATCCCAAAGAAGGATTTAGTTCATAATTGGGAGGAGAAAAGCAATAAAAGTGATAAAGAGTGACATAATTACCACTAATCCTTGCCTCTAATCTCCGTTCTTCACCAAAATCAATGCAAAAACTCTATTCCAAGTGTTCTGAATGAATTCTAATTATCAATCCTAGTATTTTTAAGTCAAAAGATGAAACAAATCCCTTCCCAATCCCTAAAAGATATGAAAGCTGTATTTCTGGTCTGCGACACTCGCCCAGGCGAGAATAAGGCTCGCCTGGGCGAGCCTTCCCCTGAGAGAATTTGCCTTTTAAACCCCATTTTTAAAACTGCTTCACCCCACTCGCCTGGACGAGTGATAACCTCGCCTGGGCGAGTCTGCCACTTTCTGCACTAATTTTCATCGCTTTGCTCCGAGCTCCTAATTCCAAGGCTTGCTTTTTCCTTCTTTTCCATAAATCATCAAATTAAGCCTCCAAAACCTGAAATTCACAACAAATCGATACAAAATCCTCAAGGATCTCGTTCTTCGCATTAGCCAGCAAAATTTCCATCTTTTACCTAAAATACTTGAGAAACAAGCTAAAATTACTAAGAAAGAGGGTTAAAATTCATCCCAAAACATCATATATTGAGCTCAAATCACTCCCCCAAACATAGCATTTTGCATGTCTCAGGCAAAAGTAAAACAAAAATTCACAACTTAAGAACACTTCCTCTATCAAGATAAATCAATCCAATCAAGAAACTCAGCTCACTTTCTTCAAAACTTTTCTTCACAAACAAATAATCCAATCAAAACTGGTTAGAGGGGCAATCTCCAAAAGAACAATGTGGCTAGCAAACAACTCGCAACTCACAAATCCCTCTCATGTGTATCAAGGTTTAAAATTCTGCACTCAAGTTCTACAATCACAATGTTTTACCATAAGCTTGACTATAGATCTACATCTCCACTGAATTTATTGACAACATGCACAAATCATGAGGTCTTTAATTGGTTGTAACGAGGCCATGGCTAAAAGTGTCAGGTGGGATAAAAGAATAAAAGGATAAACAAAGGGCTCTATCAATGAAATCACAACACTTCCCTTTTAAATTATGAAATGAGCAATAATGTAATTACACAATCATACTCAATTCACTTGATTTTTCCTTTCCTTTCTTTTTCTATTTCTATTTCTATTCTCTTCTTCTTTTCAATTTTTTTTTGGCCTTTTTTTTTTGAAGAGAAATAGAAACATCAAATTTTCAGCACTTACACTTTCACCATTTTATTTTTCACATTCCACTTAATTGCTCATTCACAATTTCAAAGGTACTTCACAAGAATAATTCAATTTATGTAGGGTACCAAAGAAAGTCCTTAAATCTCAAGCTCAAAATGGGCAACTAAGGGATCATTATGTCTCAAAAATTTGCTGAAGGCCACAAAAACACAAACCTAAGTGCCTTAATCATGTTCATGCATGCAATCAATTGTCAATTTTGAAAAGGTCACAAGTCAAGTTCTAGAACACATAGTAAAAGAGAACACACTCATGAAAGAAATGGGGGTTTAAAAATTCAGTCATCAATTATCAAATACTACCCCTTTTGTGTATAAGCCCAAAATCTCACAGGTAAGGTCAGTTTGCTAAACACATATTCTCAAAGAGTTTGCCCAAGTAACCAATTTTTAAAAGAATTACACATTCAATCCAAGCAGTTTATGTTAGAGAAGTGAGCTTCGTTCCTAAACCAGACATCTAAACCTATCAAGAGAAAGAAAATCCTAAGCCTAGAATAATCACCTACTTCTACCAGGACATAACTAACTCAAAGCTAGGGGAAATCATCAAGTCATGAAAATTTTTTTATTTAGTTGGACTCCCCCAAACTTAAAAGTTAGCTTGTCCTCAAGCAACACACTAATCCTAAACAACAAAATAAAAATAAAAATAAAAATAAAATAAAAATAAAAAAAAGAGACTTCCCTCTCTGAATGCAATCGGAGAATCTAAGGGAGACACATGTCCTCCCCCAAACTTAACACCTGTCAGTAACAATTAAATCCAAGGTGCATCAGGCACCACAAAATATCACCTGTGACAAATGCAATCCAACTACACAAAGCGATTAAAGTCAACACGACACACAAACTGAAATAAACAAAATATCTGAAAGCACAAAAGTGCCACACCAAGGCACAAGCAAAAGTACTACAGGTCTGATTAAAAGTCTCCAAAGTAAAATGAAAACCTAAATCACCTAGAACAAAACGCCTCCATCAACAGAAAACCACACATCTCACACCCCACCAGCATCAGCATCCTCATCCATGCCATCCTCATCGGACCGATCCAGGACCTGCAAATCCTCCTGAGAATGTGGAGGCAATGGAAAAGGAATATTCATCTGATCAGTCACAGCTCGCAAGGCATCTTGGATTATCTGATTCCTGCGCATCTTGCGCTGGAAATACTCATTATGGCGACTCTGCTTGCGAAAAAGTCGCTCCATCATACTAGTCAAACCAGCCATATCACCACCACGGCCACGCCCTCGTTCCCGGGGCGCAGCTGGAGCTTGAAGCTCTGCAGGGATCGGCTCATTGTTACCATACTCGCGCCAAGCAATATCCAAATAGCGCTCATAAACCTTCTTGTTCAGCCTTTTGGCTGGCGTAAGCTCCAGAAGGTCATCCCCCAAATCCACCTGCCGATCTAAACACAGCTTGGTAATCACCGCAGGCAAACCAAAAGACCCACTCGGACATAAGAAAGCCAGCATCCACCACCATACCCCTAAGAATCTCATAAACAATACGCATAATGAAGGGTTTGATGTCGGTTTCATGGGACTGAGGGTGCAAGTTGTGCATGACAAAAATGTGCCCAAAAACGAGCTTCCGGGCGAAGGTACTTGGCTGTCACATGCTTAATGGAGTTGTTATTACCATAGTTCCAATCCTTGTTAGGCACGAAGAGAGTATTTTTGATGACATCTAAGCTCTGAGGACCAAGGGTGTCCCTAAGATAGTATTGCTCAAAGTCAGTGGGTTCATTGTAATCAGGCAATCCTAACACTTGGTTGATTTCATGCCGCCCATAATCAATTTCTACCCCCCGGACCCAACTTTTGCGGCACCCCGGATTTTGTTGCTCACGCACATTATCGTGAGCGAAAAATTCCCAAATTAAGGGTTTGCTCATAAATTCTGGGGGTGCCACAGTGAATGGTCGCCACTCGAGCCTAATCAATGGGTCAATAATCACGGGAACACCCGAAATGCCTCCCTCATACTCCTCAATGCTAGTGTCCGAAGTAATACCCTTCCCCACTACATTTTCAGTGTAAAACTTTTTGGCAAGTTGGTGTTCAAAATTCCTAGAATAGGGTCGACTAGAGCCACTAGCAAGCCTAGGTTTCTTTCCCTTGTCCCTTGAAGCCATTTTTTCAGAAAAATTCCTAAGTGGCAAATTATCAAACACCTTAAGGGCACTAGAACTTAAGGTCCTAAAAAGTGCAAATCAAGTGCAAACACTACCCAAAAACAATACCTAGGCCACTAATCAGTGCAGAGACAAGAGAGGAAAGAGACTTACCCACAAATATAGTCAAAAATTCGTGAACCCTAGAGGAGAGAGAAGAGACTCGAATTGGAGGGGAGGTGAACAAAACCTTCAAGCATGTGACAAGGAGGGAGGAGGAAGAACAAGGAAGAATGATTTGTGGTGGAGAAACTGGAAGAAAGTGGTTGAGAAGGGTGGTTTGGGGCGGTTTGGGGTAGAGGAGGGTTGAGAGAAGAAGAAGAAACGGTGGTGAGAAAGAGGGAATGAAGGTTGGGTTTGAAACCCCTTCTTTTTTTATGTCAGCACCTGACGCCGCTCGCCTGGGCGAGGGTCATGGCTCGCCTGGGCGAGTCCCTGATTTTTCCACGACGCATCAGACCCCCCGACTCGCCTGGGCGAAAAAGGTACTCGCCTGGGCGAGTTTCTGTCTGAGTTGCTCCCCTTTTTTCCTTATTACGAATTAGCTTTTGGACCCCCTTTTCACCCCACCTCGCCTGGGCGCACAAGCGCCGCGCCTGGAGTCAATCAGACCTGTACCTTTTGCATCTTTCTTTTTTTTTCTTTTTTTTTTTAAAAAAACAGTGAACAACCTACACTAAAAAAAAATAAAAAAAATAAGAAAAATAAAATTAAATTACTTACCACTGGGTTGCCTCCCAGAAAGCGCTTATTTAACGTCCCGAGCCTGACGGATGACAATACTTCCAAGACTAAGGGTCACGGAGCTCCAATTTGGAAGAGCTCCCCTCAAAAGCATCGCCATGGTACAATTTCAAGCGCTGTCCATTCACTTTAAAAACATCCCCAGACTTGGGGTCCTTTATCTCAATAGCACCAAAAGGTGAGACCTGCACAACCACAAAAGGACCAGACCATCTAGATTTAAGCTTTCCGGGGAAAAGCTTAAGTCTAGAGTTAAATAACAAAACCAATTGTCCAGGCTCAAACTTCTTATTAGTCAATTTCTTGTCATGCCACTTTTTAGTTTTTTCTTTAAAATCACGAGAAGTGTTATATGCTTGCTCTCTGAACTCATCAAGTTCAGTCAGCTGCAATAACCTCTTCTCACCTGCAGGTTGCATATCCAAGTTCAAAAATTTAGTTGCTCAATATGCCTTCTGAAGTAACTCCACTGGTAAATGACAATTTTTACCATAAACAACCTGAAAAGCTGACATGCCAATGGGTGTCTTATAAGCAGTTCTATACGCCCACAAGGCGTCATCCAACTTTTTTGACCAATCTTTCCTACTGTTATTAACAGTTTTCTCTAGGATTCTCTTAAGAGACCTATTGGACACCTCTACTTGACCACTGGTCTGCGGATGGTATGGGGTAGCCACTTTGTGGTGCATCCCATATTTGGACAAGGCTTTCTCCATAACCTGATTGCAAAAATGACTCCCACCATCACTAATAAGCACTCTAGGTACTCCAAACCTGCTGATAATATTTTTTCTCAAAAAGTTCACAACTACAGCAGAGTCATTGGTGGGAGTGGAGATTGCCTCCACCCACTTAGAGACATAATCAACCCCTACAAGAATGTACCTGTTGTTATATGAAGGGGGAAAGGGGCCTACAAAGTCTATGCCCCACACATCAAACACTTCAACATCCAAAATGCCTTGAAGAGGCATCTCATCTCTCCTAGAAATATTCCCAACCCTTTGGCATCTATCACATTGCATCACATGAGTCCTAGCATCTTTAAAAATGGTGGGCCAGTAATACCCACATTGTAAAACTCTAGAAGCTGTCTTTTCACTGCTGTAGTGACCAGCATATGGTGAATTGTGACAATGCCAAAGGATGTCGGGAATTTCCTCTTGGGAGGCACAACGCCTGATTACTCCATCTGCACTCCTCCTGAACAGGAATGGTTCATCCCAAAAATAAAACTTGGCATCGTGTAAATTTTTTTTCTTTTGTTGCCAAGTCATATCCTTAGGAATCACATTCGCTGCGAGATAATTAGCAAGATCAGCATAACATGGGAGTTCAGATGCATCAAATAGGTGTTCATCAGGGAATTTTTCCTCAATTGGAACCTGCTTATCCCTATTACTATCCTCAAGGGGAAGCCTAGATAGGTGATCAGCAATAACATTCTCTACCCCCTTTTTATCTCTTATTTCCAAGTCGAACTCTTGCAAGAGCAAGATCCACCTAATCAGCCTTGGCTTAGCATCGTGCTTAGCCAATAGGTGCCTTAAAGCAGCATGATCTGTGAAAACTATTACTTTCGAGCCTATCAAATAAGCACGAAACTTGTCTATAGCAAAAATCACTGTCAAGAGTTCTTTTTCAGTGGTCGTGTAATTAATTTGTGCACTGTTCAACACACGACTGGCATAATAGATTGCATGAAAAACTGTATTAATTCTTTGACCAAGTACAGCTCCTATTGTGTGGTCACTAGCATCACACATTAGTTCAAAAGGTTCACCCCAATTGGGTGCAACCACGATAGGAGCTGTAATCAATCTCTCTTTCAAAAGTTCAAAGGATTTCATGCAATTATTATCAAAATTGAACTCAGCATCCTTCTCCAGTAAATTGCATAGGGGTTTTGCAATTTTTGAAAAATCTTTAATGAATCTCCGATAGAAACCGGCATGACCCAAAAAACTTCTTATCCCCTTAACATTTACTGGAGGAGGTAGATTTTTGATGACATCAATCTTTGCCTGATCATCCTCAATACCCTTTTCTGAAATCTTATGTCCTAAAACTATCCCCTCCCTGACCATGAACTGACACTTTTCCCAGTTAAGGATTAGATTAGTTTCTTGACATCTTTTTAAAACTTTACCCAGATTGGCAAGACATGCATCAAAGGACGACTCGTAGACCGAGAAGTCATCCATAAAAACCTCAATGAAATTTTCGACCATGTCGGAGAATATAGCCAACATACACCTTTGAAAAGTCGCGGGTGCATTACAAAGCCCAAAGGGCATTCTCCGATAGGCAAAAATCCCAAAGGGACAAGTAAAAGCAGTTTTTTCCTGGTGTACAGGATCGACACAGATCTGATTGTAACCTGAATATCCATCCAAAAAACAATAGAATGCATGTCCTGCTAATCTTTCCAACATTTGATCCATAAAGGGTAATGGGAAATGATCTTTTCGGGTGGCATTGTTTAATCTCCTATAATCAATGCACACACGCCACCCAGAAATAGTGCGGGTTGGTATTAATTCATCTTTATCAGACTTAACCACAGTTAACTCCCCCTTCTTAGGCACTACTTGCACTGGGCTAACCCAAGTGCTGTCGGAGATGGGGTAGATAGTGCCTGCATCTAGAAGTTTGACTACCTCCTTTCTCACGACTTCCTGCAAAGTCGGATTTAGCCTCCTCTAAGGTTGAGTTACTGGCTTAAAATTCTCTTCAAGGAGAATCTTATGCATGCAGAAACTGGGGTTAATCCCCTTCAAATCAGACACACTCCATCCTAAAGCAGCTTTGTATTGCCTCAAAATTCTCATTAATTTCTCAGTTTCAGTTTCAGTCAAGGCATTACTAATTATAACTGGATAGAATTTAGTGTCATCTAAGAATTCATACCTGAGATTTGGTGGAAGAGTTTTGAGCTCTGGTACTGCCCGTTCCTCCTTTTCATGCATCTTCAGCTCCTTCATCTGATCTGTCCTTGTGTAAGCTGTAGGAGCATCCAATCTGGCCACCACCTTCTCCACCTTGGGATCTTCACTCTTCTCATGTGTCAGAGCTGCTGCCAACACATCCCCATGCCCAATTTGCTCAATAGTAGACGTGACTAGAGTGTCAATCACGTCCACCAAGAAACATTGGGAGCTGTCCATCGGATTCTTCATGGACCGGTAGACATTGAATGAGACCTCTTCTTCATGAACCCGGAGCTTGAGCTCGCCCTGTTGAACATCTATGAGGGCTCGCCCAGTGGCTAGAAAAGGCCTACCCAAGAGGAGAGGAATGTCTGAATCCTCCTCCATATCCAGGATGACAAAGTCAGCAGGGAAGATGAACTTGTCCACCTTGACAAGCACATCCTCCACTTTACCATAGGGCCTCTTCACAGACCGATCAGCTAACTGAAGGCACATCATTGTTGGCTTCGCTTCTCCAATACCAAGCTTCTTGAAGATGGAGAGGGGCATCAGATTGATGCTTGCCCCCAAGTCGCACAGAGCCTTGCCAATGTCAAATCCCCCAATGTTACAAGGGATTGTGAAACTCCCAGGATCCTTTAACTTCTGAGGGAGCTTCCTTTGTAGAATTCACTACATTCCTCTGTGAGAAGCACAGTCTCATCATCTTGCATCTTCCTTTTGTTGGTCAAGAGCTCTTTCATGAACTTCGCATATGTGGGCATCTGCTCGAGTGCCTCTGCGAAGGGAATGTTGATCTGGAGCCTCTTGAACACCTCCATGAACTTGGCAAATTGCTTCTTATTTTCCTCCTTTTTCAACCGCTGAGGAAAGGGAACCTTGTGAGACATCTGGGGTTTCTTTTCTTCTTCCTGAGTTGCAGTTGAATTCTTATTATGTTGCACTTCAGGAATTGAGTCCTCAACTGGTTGTTCCTTTGCCTCTTCCTTCTCAAGCACCACCTCATCACTCTTCTTCCGTGGCTCCTCAAGAGACTTGCCACTTCGAAGAGTAATGGCCTTGCAATGCTCTCTGGGGTTTGGAATGGTGTCACTGGGAAAGGTTCCCGGTGACCTCTCTGACATCTGCTTGGAAAGTTGACCCATCTGAACCTCCAGATTGCGAATGCTGGCACCCTGGTTTTTGAAGTTGGCTCGCGTCTCCTCCACAAAATTAGTTGTTGTTTGAGCGAGCTTCTCAATTGCTGCCTCCCAAGGTGCCGGCTGCTTCTCTTGTGGTGGCTGGAGTGCTGGACTGCGCCACGAGAAGTTAGGGTGATTTCTATACCCTGGGTTGTAGGTGTTTGAGTAAGGATTGTTCCTCTGTCCTCCTCCCACAATATTCACTTGTTCATCGTTACCTGTGCTAGTACTAACCTCAAATACACACTCACCATTACGGTGGTTGCCTTTACAGAAATCACATGTTAGTACTAAACCAGGAGTATCAGAAGGGATAGGAGGTATACCTGTTGAAGCATTCATTTGGACCTGACCCAATTTCTGAGTCAATGCAGTTATCTGCTGCTGCATCTCTTTATTCTGTGCGAACAGGGCTTGCACATTCTCAGGCTCCAAATCACTCTTCTTCATGATGCGCTTCCTAACAGTGGCACGACTGCTATTGTGAGCCATCTTCTCAAACAATTGTCTAGCCTCTGTAGCGGTCTTGCTCTCTAATGAACCTTGTGATGCACAGTCGACCAGATGCTGATTAGAGAGACTCAACCCATCATAAAATGTCCTCATTTGCATCCATTCAGGCATGGCGTGATTGGGACACTTCTTCAACATCTGTTTGTACCTTTCCCACGCCTCATGTAGAGATTCTCCATCCTGCTGAGCGAAGGCGTTGATTTCTTGCCTAAGCTGAGCTTGCCTGGAGGGTGGGAAGTACTTGTCCACGAAAATCGTAGTCAATTCCTCCCAAGAAGTGATGCTCCCCTGTGGTTGTGCACGGATCCATTGAAGCGCCTTTCCCCTTAATGAGAGAGGAAAAAGCCTCAACCTTATTGCCTCATCACTTGCACCTTGAATCTTGAAGAAGTCCAGGTAGCTCAGGAAACTTGCAATGTGATCACTCGGATCCTCTTCTGGGGCACCGCTAAATTGATTTGATTGCAGCATGTTCAGATATGCCCCCTTAATATCAAAATTTGCGGCAGTGACGGCAGGTCGTACTATGCTAGTACCAAACAAATTCGGGTCGACTAAGGCGTAATCTGCCAAAGTACGCCTGTCAGGTTCCTGCTCACGCTCATGCCTGCGTTCACGCTCACGCTCTTCAGCCATTATTCTTGCTCGTTCCCTTTTCTCTCGCTGTGCTTGTTTCCTTAGCTTCTTCGCTGTCAACTCGATCTCAGGATCGAATTGTAGGCTGTTGTAATCACCTGCAGAACGCAAGTGCATATACCAATCTCGGCAAAGAGGGTTAAAAGCACCTGTTGAGTAAATAGAAACGATTAAAAATAAATAGCTAGAGTAAACTTCCACTAAGTAACTACTAAAAGTACCGAAAAATTATCAAAATCTAATTTTAGGTCCCCGGCAACGGCGCCAAAAACTTGTTGGGATTCTGGCAAGTGTACCAGATCGTACAAGTAATAAAGTGATAAATAGAGTATCGTTCCCAACGAGGACTGAAATTGATTCTAATAACTCTCACCTATTCGTAGTTACTAAATGAAAATTAAATTAAATTAAATTGATTGAGTGATTGTTGATTTAAATAAATTGAAATAAGTAAAAAAACGATTCTTGAACAATGGGAAAAAGCGGGACGTAGTTTCGATAAAGGTTCCTAAAACGTTTGACAATGAATTAATTTGTTTTCCTAAATTCTGAATTTGTTTTGCAAAAGTAGGAAACGCCTAATGTCTTAGAACGTTTCCGTATTTTAGAGATTAATCTCCCAATGATGTCTCAAGGAAGCCTTAAAACCTAACCCTTAATTAAGTTCAATCAAAACTTGTAGAAATTATTCAATTCATAAGAAATATGTCTATCCTTATGCAATTGAACTGTTTGATTATTGGGCATAATCCTAAATTAATATGTCTATTAAATTAGGATTCCTAAGTCATGAACTGCGCACATTCATGAACAACAATAAAAATATAATCAAACACAGAATTTATAATGGAAAAACAAAATCAATTCATTGCATAAACATTAACAAGGTTCCATGTTCATCTACTCCTACATCCCAAAGAAGGATTTAGTTCATAATTGGGAGAAGAAAAGCAATAAAAGTGATAAAGAGTGACATAATTACCACTAATCCTTGCCTCTAATCTCCGTTCTTCACCAAAATCAATGCAAAAACTCTATTCCAAGTGTTCTGAATGAATTCTAATTATCAATCCTAGTATTTTTAAGTCAAAAGATGAAACAAATCCCTTCCCAATCCCTAAAAGATATGAAATCCGTATTTCTGGTCTGCGACACTCGCCCAGGCGAGAATAAGGCTCGCCTGGGCGAGCCTTCCCCTGAGAGAATTTGCCATTTAAACCCCATTTTTAAAACTGCTTCACCCCACTCGCCTGGGCGAGTGATAACCTCGCCTGGGCGAGTCTGCCACTTTCTGCACTAATTTTCATCGCTTTGCTCCGAACTCCTAATTCCAAGGCTTGCTTTTTCCTTCTTTTCCATAAATCATCAAATTAAGCCTCCAAAACCTGAAATTCACAACAAATCGATACAAAATCCTCAAGGATCTCGTTCTTCGCATTAGCCAGCAAAATTTCCATCTTTTACCTAAAATACTTGAGAAACAAGCTAAAATTACTAAGAAAGAGGGTTAAAATTCATCCAAAAACATCATATATTGAGCTCAAATCAGCCGGGGGCTGTGCTAGCTCAAGCTCTGAACCTGTGTAAAAATAGTTAAGAGGTGAGCATTACACAGAACTTAGCAAATGAAATCTAAATAGATATACTAATAACTAAGCCATACACAATACATCAGATAATCATATAAGTACCAGACAATTACAAACCAACTCATTTCATTCACAGACACTTGTTATTACATTCTCATTTTATTAATCTAGTCTTGATCCTACTTAACCCCAATCTCTTGTTCTTATTCTACTCTCTCTATCTAACTATCCTCATTCACGTTTTCCTACCTACACATTACATTCTCATTTTATTAATCTAGTTTTGATCCTACTTAACCCCTATCTCTTGTTCTTATTCTACTCTCTCTATCTAACTATCCTCATTCACGTTTTCCTACCGACATCTTACTACATTTCTTTCTAACAGCTTCGCGAACCCACCACTGCGCACCATCCTGGGCGACTTACCGCTGCACACGCCATTAAGTCGTGCGACTTACGCAACCAATGCACCCAAACGGGACGTACTTACTTGGCCTAGCATTCGCTAGGCGTACCTAATCCTCTCTTTAATGTTCTGTGAACCCACCACTGTGCACCATCCCGGGCGACTTACCATTGCACACACCATTAAATCGTGCGGCTCACACAACCAATGCACCCAAACGGGGCGTACTTACTTGGCCTGGCTTTCACATAACATAGTTAACCCCTTAAGGTTTGCGAACCCACCACTGCGCACCATCCCGAGCGACTTACCGTTGCACACGCCATTAAATCGTGCGGCTTACGCAACCAATGCACCCAAACGGGGCGTACTTACTTGGCCTGGCATCCGCTCACCCAATCCCTAGATCGCTAATCCTCTGAAGGTTTGCGAACCCACCACTGCGCACCATCCCGAGCGACTTATCGTTGCACACGCCATTAAATCGTGCGGCTTACGCAACCAATGCACCCAAACGGGGCGTACTTACTTGGCCTGGCATCCGCTCACCCAATCCTAGAACTCCAATCATTCAAAAAATCCCTAAATCTCTTATCACTCTCTCTTTCATTTCTCTAACTCAATCATTCAACCACAATCTTCCTATTTCGGTTACCCCTTATTATCGTCTCTCAAATCATTCTACTATCTCTCCTAAGCCCACCTAAATAACCACAACTAATGCACTCGACCATCCACACCTATTTCCAAGAAAAGTATCAAACATTAAATTCAAATCAACACATAATGCATGTAAAACATAAATGTCAAGTGAAGGTTTTCTATTCTTCTCCATAAGTCATTATTCTTGATTATTACCGGTTACCCTAAGGTTCATTAGCATTCAAAATCACACATTCTTAATCATCAATATAAACTACCTAGATATACATCCCCTAAGCTAAGGTAATCCCCCCTCTTACCTCAATCGAGAACTAGGAAAGAGAATACCAAATTCAAGCTCTATGGCACACGAATTGAAACCGGATGAACTGAGAGTGGCGATGATGGGGAGCGAACAAGAGACAAGTCGGAGAGAAATAATAATAATAAATAATAATAATAATAATAATATTATGGGGGTGGAGAAGTTCACCACCCACTCCATGAAGAGAGATATGAAAGCCCTATGAGAGAGAGAGAGCCACCAAAACCTTATGTTGCAAGAGAGAAAGTGAGAGTCAGATATGATGATGATCTTATACACAAAAAGGAAAGCAAGGTGGTAACCTTGCTCAAGCTTACCAAGAAATTGTTGGATGTGATGGAGCTAGGAGAGAGAAGTGGCTATGGAGTGAGAGAGATCCAAAGAGAGGGAAAGTGAGAAAATCAACATGTGGAACCTCTGGAGATGATGTTTCTTGTCTCAATTTGTGGTGTGGGGAAGTGAGATTGGTGATGAAGATTGGGTGCTCATGAACCCTAGCTTTGGAGAAGAGGAAAGGAATGATGTGTTGGTGATGAATGGGGAGTGAAGAAAAGATGATGATAAACACTTGGGACTTTGTGGGATGATGATTATGGCCACAAAACTTGAGTTCTTAAAGTTATCTAGGTCATGGAAGGTATGTTCATGAGTGGGGAAGAAGGAGGATTCGGATATGAGAAGAAAGGAGGAGAAATAGGGCTTTAAATCCGCACCAGCAGCAGCATCCGCGCGCCTGGGCATGGTTCCAAGGCGCCTGGGCGTCCAAAATACTGAGTTCGAGGCGTTTCAAGGCGTACTTCGCGCCTGGGTGCAGGGCACTGGGCGCCTGGGCGCACATCCTAGTTTAAGTGGAATAGCTTGCATTCAGAAGGTCATATCTCCTTCGTTAACCGTTGGATCTTGCTCAAATTTTGAGGCAAGCTTCCTAAGGCACTCCTCTTCACATCCAACGGTGAAATTTGTGTTTAAAGTTGTAGATATTTTATTTATAATTTCCTAATACAGGGTGTTGCTAACATTGAAAACACCGTTTTTAACATTCATTTGCTCTTCTTTAGATCTCCTAACCGATGCCAATGTTTCCTAACTCCTTTATGGCACTTAAAGGAAACCTAATCCTTCACCTTAAATCATTTTATGTATTTATTCTAACATCTACTTATGCTTTAAAAATAAATTTCCCTTAAAATTAAAATCAGGATGTTACAATTCACTACGGTCCCAACAACCTAATAATCACTCCTATATTCCCGTACAGCTTGATAAAACTACGGGATACAGATCAGTGTTTATCCGTAACAGGATTAACAAAGGCTACCTTATCAGCACCTTTACTAATCCTACTAAAACACTTCTCCCTCACGGACCTCATCAAAAAGCCCAGGAACACACGTATCAGGTAATCCCCTATAAGAACCACTATGCTATGGGGGCTAAGGTATGTTCTCTCCATCCCTAAGTTGACACAATCACATACATTGTTGACTAGGGAGATCATGATTATCCCAACTGCATATTCAGAAAATCCTACGAAGTCCTACATGAAAACTCGATTGGGGATTAGCCCTTTGGTTCCATCAATAACCACAAGGTTGTTCTCGATCCAGGACACAACACTAACCGTTCCTAACACTAAATCAAACACACACAACATTAAATTACATTTCCAAACATGAAAATCATATTTTTAAAATATCAAACTCATCATTCACAAACACGAAAATCAATCGAAACTACGAACGAAACCTTAGACTTTACCCTTTTCTGACACTCGTTCAAACCCGAACGACTTAAGGCAACTCTCTAACCTCATTAATCTAAGGCTATTAACACTCGAGGCATAACCACGTAGTCGAACGACATCCAAATGCCTTACAAAATCTATCACTTTTCGGAACTCCGTTGAAACACGATTTCGAAGGAATCCTCCGAGTACTAACACTGAAGGCCAACTCTTGCACTCGAAACCCCTTGCTTAGAATTCTCTAACCAATTACATGACCGAGAACAAGACACTAGGGAACCCTCGGACTCTTACAATTCCTGGCCTTCTCACGAACAACAAACCCCAGTCAAGCGAATCGCAACCACACGCACATCACAAGCATTCAAAGCTCAACTCACCCACATCTCAAGTACATTCATAAATCACAAATACATTTACTAATCAACTCATATAATAAAATCACATCTTTTCGTTCAACCATAATTATACATATATATATATATATACACTTTAGAAAATAGTTATAAACCATTACTCGTACCTCGCTTTCGCATAAATAAATACATGCATGAATATAATTTATTAAATCAAGAAATTCATATCGTTACAAATAACATTGGAAACAAAACAAAAATTAAATGAGAGTTGAGACAACCACTTTATAGGATGTTTTCGGAAAATAATATTGAAAATGAAATAAAAATTAAAAAAATAATTAACTTTAATTTTTCTTATATTTTAAATTAAGAAAAATATGTTTCTTTATATTATAAACCGGAAGTTGTATTTATTAACTTGTTAACACTTTTAGTTTAAAAAAAAAAACTTGTTATAAAGTTAACACTCACACTTCACTGCTCAAATACAACAATAATATTTGAACCTAATTTGTAGAATTTATATTAGGAAATAGTTGATTTAATGATGTCATGTCGAACCCTTAATTATTTTAAAAAACCATAAATTTAAGGTTAATTTTTAATAGCAATATTTATTGAGATGAGCATATACACACCATAAAAAAAATAACTTCTTGCTCAAAAGGTTGTAATATTGTTTGTTTAAAAAAAAAAACTCGCAGAATGGAAAGGAGGGTGCTATAATTAATACTTATTATTATTATTATTATTAATATTATTATATTCTCTTCCGTGTCAAATATAAAAAAAAATAAAAATTAACATTCCACTTATTATGAAAGTTAGTTAAATGTATAGACTATTTTAAAAAATATGTATCCAAAATTAAAAAAAAATTAATTATATAACTATTTTATTAAGATATTGAAGGAATAGTTATATTGAAAATAAAAAACTACTTGACCATTGATAAAATATTTTTATTAATAGGTGAGATGCGAGGATGTATTTGAAAGGCTATGCAAGCTACTACGATCTTGAAGTAAAACAACCGGGAGAAATGCTAACTTCTCCTAAAAAGTGTTTTTAATGAGCTTGTTAACAAATGAATTATAATAAAAGTTTATTGAAATGTTTTTTTGAAATTTTGAAAAATAGAATGATATACCTTTATTGTTGTTCTTATTAAGTTCCCCGACAACAATATTTTTCTTCTTAATATTTTATACTCTTTTCGATCTTATTTATAAGATTCTTTGGAATTTTTTATTTTGGTTTTATTTATAAGATCCTTTTTCAATTTTCAATAGCATTTAATTACTTTTTTCGACAAACACATATACTAAATCAATACTTTTTAGATTTTCAATAATAATTATCAGGATAATTTTAAAAAAGTATATCAAATTTTCACATTTTCACTGTTTACAAATTTAATACTTTTTTTTTTGTAAAAGTGAAAAACTTCAAAAAAAAAATTATAAATAGAACCGGTACTTAACTAAGGGATTTCACTCCTTCCACTGAGTTGTAGTAACATATTTTACTCAAAACACAATAATTGCAGCCTTTGACGTTTCTCTTGTAGTCCTTTTTATAGCCCCCATGACAATGCCCACACGCAATCACCTTTGACCATCTAACAAGAGAGAGAGTATGAAACTGAAAGTGGAAAAAGATCAGAGCCGCAATGTGGCATACGAAACCCTTTCTCCTATTTATATGGGGAATGGCTAAAATATGAAACATGCATAGGTGCATGTGAAAATTTTATATTTGTCTTTTAAATTTTTTTAATATAAATTTATTCAGAATATTTTTTAACACAAGTTCGTATACAGATTGATTAGAATATGTAAATTTTGAATACAGTTTTATTCAGTATAGTTTTTTAAGAACACATAATAAAAAAAAAATAAATCCAAATTATAAAAATCACTTCATATAGGTAAAAAAGAACGATATGAAAAAAGAAACGCATAAAATATTTTTTAATTGATTAAATTTTAAAAAAATAAATAAAAAATCAAAAAAAAAGACATGTACCGATGCATGTTATCTATTAACGTGCACCGGAGTTTCCCTCTATTTATATATGCAAGTGGGCTCACAATATTTCGCTTATGGGAATCTCATCTAACCTCATTTAATTTTAATAAATAAATAACTTTTTAATATACTCCTCTAATCTCAATTATAAAAAACCAAAAACATATCATTTTTAGTTTCAATTAACTTTTTATTATCAATACAATCATTCTTAAAATAACTCAATAAAGTGGTTGTATCATTTAATTTTTGTTTCATTCCCAATGCATGTTTCTTAAAGTAGTCTATTTTTTTTATCATTTCAAGAAAATTAAAAAGGCTCAACTAACTTCCTTAATAAATGTGAATTTTTTTTTGCTTATAATTCAGACCGAAGGGAGTATGTCTGAAAGCTTGTAGCATGCATATATAAAATATTGGATAAATTTGTCATATTAATAAAATCAATACATATAAATTTATAAATTCATCAATTTCTAATACATATTTATTAAATACATATTTCTTAACATATGTAAGATCAATAAAAACCTTTTAAAAAAACTTTAAATATGTACTTTTTAACATGTGCAAAATCAACTTCTTAACATATTGGAAAAATCATAAATAAAAAAATAATTATTTAGGATATCCCTCAAAAAATGTAAACAAATTTTAAAAAAATAAGTGAGTATTAAAAAAAACAAGATCAACATTTCTCAAAAAATTAAACTCGACATTTTCTGAAACAAAATTATTTGTTTTGATTAATCATTAGCATTTTTAATTAAAAATTACATTCACTCCTTCGAAAATTTACTTTTTTTTTACAATTGATTTTTCCACTTAAAATATTGAAAAAATTATCCTTTATGTATCATTACATTTTTTTCTAAATAATTAAAAAGTTATATATAGTATTTGTTTGACACAATTAATTGATAAACCATTCAAAAGTTAATGAGCTACGACATTTAAAATTATATAAACTATCAGACCAAAAAGAAATTGTAAACCGAGAGCTGAAAAAGTTAAGAATTGATAAGGTGGTAGACTGTTTTGATAAATGTCCGATAAAGTTAATTTTTAAAAAGGTAGAATCTATAAAATGACCTTCATGAATATTAAATAAGTTTTTTTTTAATAAACTAAATAAGGGTTTTGTTATTAAGTATATTAATAAGGATATTATTTGAGAGGAATATAAATTGAGTAAGTTAATCTTAAAAATTTAAGTTCATTTTTTAAAAAAAAAAAATGTTAAACGCGGCACATTTTTAACTTCCTTATAAAACACTTGTTAATATATAGGGTAAAGGTGACTACAAGAGATACCGGATTTCATTTTTTAATACATATTTATCATTATTTTTTTTTTTAATTCTCTTAGAGAAAATGTTAACAAAACCGTTAATTTTTTTATCTAGTCATCACTTCAACTCGAGTTAGTCTCAAGTCAATGTATGTTGGATACCATAAGAACGTCGATATATATGAAGTTTGTTTTCCTTGCTTGGTTGATTTTTCAAATTTCAATCCAATGATTTTTTCTTTTCTGTTTGCTTAAGGTATGACTGAGAATAAAATGTTAGATAATAGTAAAATGATACAGAAAATTTAAATTTATTATTTTTAAACTATTAAATATTTTATTTTTAAATTTGGAAAAGCAATATTTAATATCTTATCCTCCATTCGAGTTAAATTATTTTTTTTTTTAAGGGGACCAGAAGTTTCCCCCCTCCATACGGAATTAGGCTTCTTCATTTGTCAATGTTTGAGGCTCCATTTTAACAACAAACTCAACCGTCCCACGTTTCCACCACTCGCTAAACCATGTTTCTTCTTCCCTTTTCCATATTCCACAACCACCCCTTTTGTTTCCCTACTTTTGCCATTGTGCCACGCCACACACACATATATATATTTTTTTATTTTTTTTCTGAATCTGTCCATATATATATTTATGTGTGTCTCTAAGCTTCCACCAATTTCTTTTGTTTCACGTCAAGTGGCAGAAACCATTGAACCTTGGTTGACTCAAAAATCAGATTAGATGTATTGAAAATCTTGCATATACAATTTATTCATTCTCCTCCATTCATTACCTTTTCATCATGGGCCAGTTGCCCATACCTATTTATGGATATGAAGAAAAAGGGAAAATGAATTGGTTACTTATGAATTATGATAGGGCTTATAATTGTGATTGACTTGATAAATTATGATAAGCTAAGGAGATGGAATAGTGAGAGAGGTGAAGGGGTATTGTATTATGCATCATGAGATCCAAACAGTGAGACAAGAAGATATATGAAATCTTGAAATGGGGCATCACTTGAAGGTACCATATTTGTCAGCTACCCTTAGTCCGACGTGGGTGCCCGTCGTTTTGGAGGCAACTGGGGCCCTTACCTTTATTCCCTCACCCACCCTTCCCATAGCCATCGTCATGTAATATTAATTCATTTTTTCACATACGTTCCCGTTATTATTATCATTGACGTAAGGCCCCAACTGAAATTCTAGGAATGGAACAAAAGTGCTAGTAGTCCCGGGTTCGATTCACGCAGTTCGCTCCGGATTAGTCTTAAGGGCTCCCTGGTATTAAAAGTGCTCTTGAAAATACCTATGGTTCCGCAAGGAATTCGGAAAAAAAACTCATTATACGTTGTTAATTTTCTTTTAACATCTCATCATAAGTTATTAGCTATCATCGCGTCATGTGCTAGCCTTTTTATTTATTTTTATTTTATATATACATATATTTTAGATGTATATTAGGAATTGATATTATTCTACCAACATGGGTTGGGACGAGTGGTAAGTGGCTCGGTCTCGCTTAAGCAAGGTCTCGAGTTTGAGTCCTTGTGAATGCAGAAAATTCATGTTGGGAGACTCACCTGCCATAGTCAGGCACGCGACCCGGGTCGGATCCGGATGTACCTAGGTAGTACTTTGGGAACCGGGTGGGCAACCAAAAAAAAAATATAAAGTTGTTATACATGAAATTTTTGAAAAGCAATTTGCTAATACTAATAACATCAAACACATTGTTAAAATTGATCAATATATTATTAATATATTAAAAAAAATCAAAGATGCTAGAAAGGAAATAAATTAATGGGAAAAATTATTTTACCAAGTATATATATAATGATCATCTACATTCATATTGGATAAACCAAATATGACTATCAATTTTATTATGATTAATCATAATAAAGTCATAATTATATTTTTTTTATTCATTTTGTTTGATGGTATTATTCAATATTCCTTACTTATTTTTTTTTTTGGTAAAATATGTAAATTTATACCAAGAACAAAACACTGACAGGCAATAGACAATTGCGAAGCCAATAAGCTCAACAACCTTTATCTCAAACATTAGGACATACCCTAATATTCACATTTATACCTCAAATGACTTTAATCCTTATCCTAATTACTAACTTTCCTAGGCAATGTCCCTCTAAATCTATTCTCACATCATTCTCAATATTTTCCACTATTTTCTCTGAATACTAGGATATTAACATTTTGAAAAATCAATAAGTTCCTAGCAATCCAAGGATGATACACACATTGTTGCGTAGAAAAAGGCAAATAAACTATTCTTCTGTATGCTATTGTGTCTCCAAATGAAATTGATTAATCTGCTCCAATTACTGACTTCCAATCAGAAATATTTGATGCCAATCAAGTTGATCATGAAGCACCTGAGAACTGATTAAACACTTAAAGAATAGGTGGTCTCTTGTTTTCAATTCCTTGCCACATAAGACACAGTTGCCATCATCAATTTGAAAATTCATTTTGATCAATCTATCCTTAGTGAGCAGTCTGTTCCTCATCAATAACCAGGTTATGAATGAGTGCCTAGGAATGTTTCTTCTATTCCAAATAGCAGCAGCTTGTCTCAGTTGCCTTCCATGAATGGAAAGCCACTTATATCCATCTGCTAATGTGTATCTACCATCTTCACCCATTTATCATTAACAAAACCTGCTTTAACTTTGTCCTGGACTTTCCTGAGCCCTCTCCAATGCCAAGAAGCAACATAATTATAGCTTCCTTCCCACAGTGAAAAACCTTTAAGATAGTATTCATGAATCCATTTAATCCAAGTGTTATCCTCTTTCTTGGCTAGTTACTAGAGTTTCTTTGCCACAGCAGTAACATTCCATACGCTAACATTTTTTATATCCACACCACCATTACTCTTTGTAAGAACTACAATCGGTGGGTGAAATAACTAGGAGACACTAGGAAAACACCTAGAAGGGGGGTTGAATAGGTGTTAGAGAAACCTTGAAAGATTTTCGAAAGAAACGAATCGAAACGATTAAAACAAATGATTTTTACAAAAATCTCAGCATTTAATCGATTAACAAATCTTATTAATCGATTAACCATTATTAATCAAACAGGTTAATCGATTATTTACGAAAGCTTGATTTTGGTTAATCGATTAACACTTTTAGTTAATCGATTAATCACTGTTAAAACTGAAAAATCACTTTTCACACAAATACGAAAATCAATCAATTAACACATATGATCAGAGATAAAGCGAAATTATTAACATCAATATTCTTATTGATTACCTAGGTTATGAAAATGATTTTCCCCAAATCAATTTGCACAATTAAGATTCAATTCAATCAATTATGAAAATCAATCTTTTCTAGGTTTTCAATCAAGAACAATATTGAAATGACTTGAATGTAAAGAGTTAAAGGAATAGAGATACGACACAGAGATTTATCCTGGTTCACTTTCATCCGCTTGAAAGCTACATCCAGTCCCCTCTTCAACCAAGAGAGATTCTTCACTATGAGGAATTAGAGTTCTCAAATTATAAGTAAATGCCTTTCAAGACTCACTTCTTGATAGCCTCCAAGAGATACCACACTCTTGTCTTGCAACCCTATTGCACTACAAGAATAAGTAATATTACCGACGCTCGTTACCGAGGGCCCTCGAGTCCGTCGGAAAAAATAGAATTACCGAGGGCCTAGACCCTCGGTAACCCCTCGGTAACAATGAAAAAATTTCCCACAATAAAAAAATAATTACCGACAGCCTTGACGTCGATAAATCCCTCGGAAATATATAAAAAAATAAATAAATAATAAATTAAAATAATAAATTTTACCTTGAGACATTTTCTGTGTGTAATGTTGACTGGCCCTCGGTATTACAGAGGGAATTTGGCCCTCGGTAACCCTTCAAATTGAAATAGATAAAAACAGTCTCTCATTGTCACTCACTCACTCGTCACTTTCACTCCCTCTCCCCCTTCCGCCACTCCAGCCACCACCGCTCCACCCTTCCGCCGCTCCACCGCTCGTGCTCCACTACCTCACGACAACCACTCCATAGAGGCCACTCCCTTGCGACAGCCACTCCGATCCACCGCTCGTGCTCGCCACTACCTCTCTCTCTCTCTCTCACTCTTCTGCAGCGCCATGACGACCGCCACTCCACAGAGGCCACGACCGCCACTCCACCACGCCCTCCCTGCGGCAACCAGTGCCCTCCCGAGGTTAGTCTGTTGGAAAACTACACTCGGTGGTTGAAACAAATAGGAACACTAGGAGAACACCTAGAAGGGGGGGTTGAATAGGTGTTATAGAAACTTTGAAAGATTTTCGCAAGAAACAAATCTAAACGATTAAAACCAATGAAAATCAATCAATTAACAAATATTATATCAGAGATTAAGCGGAAACAATCAACACCAATATTCTTATTGATTCACCTAGTTATGAAAATGATTTTCCTCAAATTAATTTGAACAATAAAGATTCAATTCAATCAAATATAGAAAAATCACTTTTTCTAGGTTTTCAATCAAGAACACAATTAATAACAAGAATTGTAAAGAGTAGAGAGTTTAGAGATACGACACAGTGATTTATCCTGGTTCACTTTCATCCACTTGAAAGCTACATCCAGTCTCCTCTTCAACCAAGAGAGATTCTTCACTATGAGGAATTAGAGTTTCTCAAATTACAAGTAAATGTCTCACAAGACTTCCTTCTTGCTAGCCTCCAAGAGATACCATACCCTTGCCTTGTAACCCTATTGATATCTAATCTAACCTCTTCTCTTGCTTGCCGATACCCCACAACAAGACTTCCAATGCTTGCTTCACTCACAAGACTTCCAAATGCTTGTTCTTCAACAAGGCTTCCAAGTGCTTGATGAAATGCCTCACCAAGGCTTCCAATGAAACTTGCTTGATTCACAAAATCAAGGCTTCCAATGTTGTAGATAGCTTGCCTAACTTGCAATGATTACAACCCAAATGAAAAACAATAACAATCCTATGAATCTCTTTCAAAATCTATGAAATATCAACATGAGAGATTCAAGGTTCTTGATCAAAGAATGTAAAAGTTAAAGCTTTGATCTTGAGAGAGTGAGAGAGAATAGTGTGGCTTTGATTCTTTGTAAAATTGTGTATCAAAATGATTCTAGTTGATAGAAATGATTAGGAAAAGGTTTATATAGAATACCCAAAAGTTGGAGCACTTAGAATGGCTTTTGAGAAGTGAAAAACGTATTTAAAAAATCATATCTGATCGAGTTACTCGAGTGAAATGAGTGTTACTCGAGTGAAATGAGTGTTACTCGAGTAAGCCGAAAGCTGAAAACATTTTACTCGAGTGAAATGAGTGTTACTCGAGTAAGCCGCAAGCTTGATAAATTTTACTCGAGTGAAATATGTGTTACTCGAGTAATCAGCATAAAAAATCACTAAAAACTTGTTTTCTCAAAAACTAAACCTTTTCTTTAAAACCTTTAAGCCACCTATTGATTTTAGACAAAGTGAATACTCAAAATATGATATAATCATGCAATCAAAAGAGATTCACTACCCTCTAATAAACTCTACCCAAACTCATAAACTAAAAGACTTGTGAGGCAAAAGATAAAACAATAAAACATAAACTACCAAACTAAGTCTTCATGAGTTGGTTCTCTCTTCTTAACTTGATGTTTGTTGTTGCTTGTTGAGCTTGAACTTGATCAACACATTTGTAGCTTGTTCAAAACCTTTTGGCATTTATCAAAACATTCTTCATGGATCTTACAATCTCCCCCTTTTTGAAAATGACAAACATGTTTTGAAATTATTTGAAGTTCATTGAAGTTGTTGATGCTTGAACCATTTGATCACTTGGTGAGACTCTTGCTCCCCCTCAATTAATGCTTTTAACATTTGAAATCCAATTGAGTTAAGCTTGATTCTCCCCCTATCTTCAACAACTTTGCTCAACCTACATAAAAACAACAAAAACAACCTTTCTCCAAACATACTATTTTATTTCTCCCCAAAATGATAATATTTCTCCCCTTTTTAAAATCTTTCAAATACAAATCTCCTCTTTTTCAAAACATCATATTTCTCCCCCTTTGGCATTATCAAAAAGAAATATATACCAATTGAAATATAAGATCTAAGCCAAAATAGAGAAATTAATGAGATATAACAACCAAAAGCATGATAATCATCTAATGATTACTCAATGATATCAATTATAACAAATTGTATACCAATAACATGATACTAATTGTAAAACAATTGTAAGAATTTGATACCAATAGTATTTTCTCAAAAGTATAAACAATATCACATTATAAGAAATAATACCAATTGAGAGAACTATGAGCAATATCCAACAATATCAAATTGAAAATACCAATTGTATAATATCAAATGTTACCAATTTGTAGGATTTTCTTCTTGATACCAATTGAAGAAGATCAATAATGTCAATTGTATCAAATGTGTATAGACCTTCATTTGCTTCTTCAATCATACCTACAAAACAATCATGCTTTGCTTTTTGGTATCCAAATGGTTTTGGATCCATTTTTGTTAGTGTAGGGACTCTCACCCTTTTTCATCCAAACAAAATCTCCTTTAGGTATACCATGCACTTTAATATAACACACATTTGAAGTATGTCCATGAGTACCACAATAGAAACATGTTGGTGCATTTGAAAAATTAACTTTAGAAAAATCAACAACATTTCTATGAGATTTACTTTTAGCATTAGTATAACCCAAACCAAACTTGTTTGAATTTTCTCTTTGAAAATTTAACAATGTGCGCAATCTAATATCACCATTTGTGAAACTTGCAAGCTTATTTTTCAAAATATCATTTTCATCCTTAAGCAACTTGCAATTCTCACAATCAACCACAATATTCAATCTACTAGCACAATCACAAGAAGAACTAGCATATATAAGATCAAGGGTTTCATTTTCAAGATTAAGCTCATCAACTTGTTTTTGAAGATCTAAAATCTCTTGTTGATGTTTCAAAATGAGCTTCTTCCTTTCAATATTTGTCAAAGCTAGTTTCTTAAATTGTTTATGCATTTCTTCATAAGCATTATATAACATTTCATAATTTGAAGAAATTTCGGATTTAGTAAGACTTACATCGCTTTCGTCACTTTGCTCACTTGATTCATCATTTGAGCTTTCCTCTTCATGTACTTGAGCTATCAAGTTGAGACAAGCGGCATGTTCATCATCTGAAGAACTACTAGTTGTGCTTTTCTTGTCTTGTTCATCATCACTATTCCAAACTATGTATGCCCTTTTGTGTTTTGCATTTTTCTTCTCTTTCTCCTTCTTCTTGAGATACTTAGAGCATGAGTACTTGAGATGACCGGGCTTTCCACATTCATGGCAAACTATACCTTCTTTTAAAGTCTTGGTCTTGTAGTGTGAGGGATCCTTCTCTTTACTTTTGTCCTTGTTCAACCTTCCTTTTCTCCTTAGAATTTTATTGAACTTTCTTAGTAGAAGCTTCATCTCCTCTTCATCAATGTCCGAATCGGAATCTTCATTATCATCATCATCATCATCGGAACTCTCTTCCTTTTTATATGACCTTTGAGCTTTAAGAGCAATTCCTTTTCTCTCTTTGTACTTATCCGACTCTTCATGCATTTGCAAACGTCCAAGCTCCATTTCATGTTCTTGTAGCTTTCCGAAAAGTGTTGCTAAGTCCATGGTGTCCAAGTCCTTTGATTCAACTATTGCGGTAACCTTGGGTTGCCATTCCCTACTTAGACATCTTAAAACTTTGTTAACAAGTTCACAATTCACGAAAGTTTTACCAAGAGCAATGAGATGATTAACAATATGAGTAAAACGTTTTTGCATAAAACATATAGATTCATTAGGCAACATACGAAACAATTCATATTCATGCATCAAAAGAGATTCACTACCCTCTAATAAACTCTACCCAAACTCATAAACTAAAAGACTTGTGAGGCAAAAGATAAAACAATAAAACATAAACTACCAAACTAAGTCTTCATGAGTTGGTTCTCTCTTCTTAACTTGATGTTTGTTGTTGCTTGTTGAGCTTGAACTTGATCAACACATTTGTAGCTTGTTCAAAACCTTTTGGCATTTATCAAAACATTCTTCATGGATCTTACATAGTCTTCTCTTTTGATTTCGCTATTCTCCAATTTGTCTTCTCTTTTTATTCGTATTTTGTTGATTTTGTGTTGATTAATTAGGTTCAATTTCTTCTAATTGTGTTGATTAATTAAAGATTTAATTCCTCTGTGTGTTAAATTGGTTGAAGTTAGGGTTTGTGTAAAATACATAAAATAGAATTGGGGTTTTTTGTGTAAAATTCCTCTGCTGTTTTTTTTAAATTAAGGAAAGGAAGCTATCCTCTTGCCAATTTGTGAAATGTGGTTCTGGGACCAGATTGTTGTGATTGTGGAACTCCAACTTTGTGCTTTGGGGGGATTCCTAAATTGAATTAATGGAAAAAAAATTGTGCATTCACTATCTTTAACGTTGATGAAAACACGATTTTAGACTTTTTCTTTATCTTTATAGTACAACGAAAGTGATGGATTATATATAACAAAAGTGCATCTATGATGAAAAAGCGTATCTGGTTATTTTCACTCTGTTCAAGTGTGTGTGTGTGTGTTTTTAAATATTAAAAAAAATGAGAATTTAGGGTGGAAAATTGGATTCATGCTTATCTAGTTCAGGGTGGAAAATTGGATTCCTACTTATCTGCTTATCTACTTTTTTTTTGTTCAAGCGTATATGTTTTTTTTAAAGGTTTGATTCCTGCTTCAGAGAAACCGTGGGTGGTGGGCTAGCACCTTGTTATAAATTTCAGAAATGTAGCCAAATTTGTGTCTGACTTCATAGTGATTTTATTGTTTTTCCCTTTTCTTATTAATGTGCTAGCACGATTAAAAGATCTATGATGGTGATTGGGCTATCTTGTTTTGAATCATCAAACAGTCAACAGTATTTCTTTTGTACCAATTGATGATGAGCCACCATGTACTTAACTTAGTACCTGGTGATTCCATTTTGAGGAAACTACTACTAATACTTTGTCTTCTTGATTTATTTAGGTATGGTTTGTCTGTTTGGATTTTCTGCTATATAATTAGAATCTAAACTTCACTATCAATACTTGTTCCTTATTTTTATGTAGTTGTCATATAGGAAACAATGATGACATTATATATCTTTTTATGACAGTTTTGTTATACTGTGTGTAAATTTGCTATATACTTGTTCCTTTGCTTAGTTGATATTAAGTTGTCTTGTGTTTGTTACTTGTTTTATAGGGTTGATTTAAGTTTGACACATGCATAACTTCACACTCTTCTTTTGGTTCAATTCATCCCTTTGCATTCTCTACTTTGATGCACCTCTGGTCTATTTTAATTTGGATTATAATGCATTCACTTAGAGGATTCCTATTTCTTCATATGCAAAGGAGAGGCTTCTCCAAGGCTCAAGGTGCTTCTAGTTCTTATCATTTGATCTTGTTCTATCAATTCGTTTCACTAAATTACTTACACTAAATTCTAGTTCTTATTTAGTAGAATATTTTTACTTTGGTTATGAAATCTCCTTGTGAAGTATGGAACATGTATTAGTGTAGGAACATAGCAGTAAAGAGTGTTTTATGAAGCAAATTGTGGGTAATGCTTGGCAACATAACTTCTGAGATTAAGCTCGGTAATATTAGTGGTTCAAATATCTGTTTCAAGGTTCAGTCGTGATAACTTGAAAATATAACCATAAGCATTTAGAATAAGTTGGCTTTTGTTGTCACTTGTTACTTGTTATCTTCAGTCATTAGATATGATAAAGTGCTAGCTAATTGGGCTTTAAATAAAGTAATTTAGATATGAAGGAACTTATATATTTGATGAGAAATCTTGGAGTTTTATATTTTGTTGCCATACTTTTTAATGGATTACTTTATTCAAAAAGTTTAGCCATTTTAGTGTTCTAAATTTTGCTCAAGTTTAGCCATTTCAGTATTCTAAATTTTAATTTGTTGGCATTGCAAGGTCGCTTCTGTGCAAGAGCAAGTTAGGAAAAACACTTGAGCAAAATTTTAATTATTGATCTCTTGTTTGATTTCTTTTTTCCTCACTTGAGCAAAAGACTTTTGTATTGTTACTCTTGGATGTCTCTGGAATTAATCATTTTTTTTCTCATTTTATTTGCAGATTTGCTGAGCTACGTGATGCACTTGAGAAGCTACAATTCAATGATGCAGCACTGAAGGTGGCCTTATAATGATATACAAGAAAATAATGCATCTTTGGTTTCTTGATATAACTTCTGTAATACATATAACTTCTGTAAAAAATCACTCTTCTTGACCGTCTCTGAAAGTAATCTTATTAAACTTGTTTTGTATATGTAATGCATACATATTTTGGAAGTTAGCATTTCAGTTTTATTGTTTGTGATTTTTTTTCAAATGGCTGCTAGTTTTGTTATTTCCCTAATTTTAACTAGCATATCTTTTGATGGTGTCTGTTTGCCCTGTGTTGCATCTCACGTTAATTAATTATTAGTTAGACAATTATGTCTCTGCCATTTTCAAGTTCCTGGTTCAAATGGAACATGGGTGCCACTTGTAACGTCTTAATGGCTAGGCTAGGGGCAAGAAACATAACTGAGGGTTGATGCCCTTGTAAAGCCCAAGAAGATTACCGAGGGTTGATGCCCTTTGTAAATCTAAAAATATTACCGAGGGCCTTGCCCTCTGTAAATCTAAAAATATTACCGAGGGCCCTGCCCTCTGTAAAGCCCTCGATAAATACCGAGGGATATACCCTCGCTAAAATAAAATTGTTTCCGAGGAATCAGACCTCGGTAAAGCCCTCGGTAAATTACCGAGGGCATTTCCCTCGGTAAATATTACCAACGCCACTTTTACCGAGGGAATCGAGGCCGTCGGTTGGCCTTCGGTAACTCGTCATTACCGACGGATTTTAGTTTATTACCAAGGGATTTGGCCCTCGGTAACGGCTGATTTTCTTGTAGTGTTGAATCTAATCTAACCTCTTCCCTTGCTTGCCGATATCCCCTCAACAAGTCTTCCAATTGCTTTGAGATGCTTCAAAGACTTCCACTTGCTTGATGATGCCTCACACCAAGACTTCCAATTGCTTGTTAACACAACAAGACTTCCAAGATAACTTTGCTTGATGAACAACCACCAAGGCTTCCTTGTGTTGTAGAATGTTTGCCTCCTTTGCAATGATTACAACCAAATTGAAAACAATAACAATCCTATGAATATCTTTCAATAGCTATGAAAATATCAACATAAGAGATTCAAAGATTCTTGATCAAAGAATGTAAAAATGAAAGCTTTGATCTATGAAAGTGAGAGAGAATAGTGTGGCTTTGATCTTTGTAAAATTGATATGAAAATGTTCTAAGTTTTTAATAATAATTCATAAATGTTAGGAAAAGGTTTATATAGAATACCCAAAAGTTAGGAGCACTAAAAACTGATTTTGAGAAGTGAAAAACGTATTTTAAAAACCAGTACTGCAGGTGTTAATCGATTAACTCATCTTGTTAATCGATTAAACACTGTTAAAAACATGTTAATCGATTAACCACTCCTCTTAATCGATTAACCACTGCTAAAGTCAATTAAAAACTTGTTTTCTCAAAACTAAACCTTTTCTTTCAAACCTTTAAGCCACCTATTGTTTTTAGGTTAAGTGAAAACTCAAATTATGATATAATCATGACCTTGATAGAGATTCACTACCCTCTAAAGACTCTACCCAAACTCATTAAAATAAAAGACTCAAACTAAAGATATTACAATTAAATACAAACTAAGTCTTCATGAGCTTGTTCTCTCTTCATCATTTGTTGTTTGTTGTTGATTGATGAACTCCTTCATACTTGAGCTTGATCACAAACACTTGTAGCTTGTTCAAAACCTTTGTCATTATCAAAACATTCTCATTGGATCTAACATGTTTGGCAAAGGTCATCCCAATCATTTAGAGAAATAGGTTTGTTAGTTTTTCCACCATTCCACAAAAGTTGCATATAGTGCCTTTCAATATGGTGAATTAGACTCTTAGGCTTTATATAAATCTGAGCCCAGTAAGCATGAAAGACAGTAAAATTGAATTAATGTGCTGCAATCTACCAGCATAAGAAAGATGTAACATCCCTGATTGTAACTCCAAGCTTAATTAGAATAAGTCCGAGTCAAGTTAATGGAAATCATAAGAATAAGCTAGAATTGAATGAGGTATTTATGACTAAAACGTACATAGGAGTTAAGGGTTTGTTAATGATAAATGGTTGAAGATGTAAATTTGTCAAGCTTCACACAAACTTGCCAAGCTTCTAAAGGAAGCTTCTCCTTAGGATCACATATCCATTTCCAATCAAAATAAAACAAAACATAGTCACCATTCACTCATTCCTCTTCATTCATTCTTCTTCATTTTCATGAAACCCACTCTCTCTAGCTCTAAGAGCAAGGAAGAACAACTCAACATCCACCTTATCAACAACATCAAACCCTGAGTCAAGAACAAGATCATCATATTCAACCTCATCTCCACCATCACAAGACAAACTTCCTCTCTTCATCCTCATCATCATACACGAATTTCTCTCTCTCTCTCCCCCACCAAGATCAAGTTTGTTCTTTTTCCTCTTGAAGATTTTAAGAGCTCATCACCAATTAGCCTCAAGACCCATCATCATATCATTTATTTTCTCCTTAACACAAGGTAAATCTCATCTTCCTCTCTTCCTCACAAGTCTCACGAATTTCCTCCCTCCTTCTAACTTGGGAAATTTGAACCCCACCTCTTGAAGAACCACATTCTTATGTTTTCTTTATTTCATGGCTTGTAGAGAATCAAACTCTCCTCTTTCCTCTCATTACTCATTTGGTGGCTCCTTGGTGGAAGGTTTAAAGAACTAGGGCAAAACTTTGACTAGGGCCATGAGGTTTTCCATCTCCCTCTCTCTTCATTGAGATAAGGAGGTTGTGTTACCTTAGCTTAGGAAATAGGTTCTCTTTGGTTAGAGTGATGACTAGGGGTAGAGGGATGAGTAGAATTCAAGACCTTAGGGTAGATCATATTGAAAATAAAAAGAAGTAAGTAACAAAAATAGAAGAAAAACTAATTATAGTGTAGGAAAATAAGTGTAGGTAATTATGGTTAGGGAAAGGAATGATTGACTAAGTGGTTAGTAAATTAGGAAGTGATGAGAATAAATAAGTAGAGCATTCATAAGAAGAGTGTATAAGGATTAAGGATAGATAATAGTAAGATAATGAGGAAAAAGGAATATAAAATGTAGAAAGTAAGATAAAAGACTAAGAAAGAGTAAATAAAATGGAAAGCGAAACTAGAGAAGGTAATATTGATAATAGATTCTAAGGTAATTAGGGAGAGGAGACTTGCTTGTATGATTGTAAAGAGTTAAAGTATGATAGATACAAATAAGAGAATTATAGGGATAATTGAGAAGTAGAGAAGGAAAAAGGGAAACACGAATGGTAAACTGGTTACAATGTAGATTAATACTGGATAGTGTAATTATGATTAGATTAAGTTAAGAACGCTAAAGCTTGGAATGAAATTGAAAGTAAATTAGGAAATGAATGAACTAGTTATGAGTGTACTAATTGAATAATGGAACTATATTGCTCATGTGAGAGGGACCACCTATCAAGGTGTGTGGATATAGGATTGTGAAAAAGATGAATTATGATGTGTATGATTGTTTATGTATAAAAGACCCTCCCATCGGGAGTGTGAATGTGTATATAAATGGACCATCCATAACAGAGCGTGTATATAAATGGACCCTCCATAACGGAGCGTGTATATAAATGGACCCTCCATAGCGGAGCGTGTATATAAATGGACCCTCCATAGCGGAGCGTGTATATAAATGGACCCTCCCGTAGGGAGTGTGAATATATGTGAATAATGGACCCTCCCTAAGGGAGCGTGAATATGTGTGTTATGGACCCTCCTCCATGGAGTGTGTAATAGGTAATCGGACCCTCCAAGACGGAGTGTGTAGCATGTAATCAGGACCCACCCTAGTGGCGTGTGAAGAAATGATAATAGAACCCACCGAGAGGTGAGAGAAAGATAAGAAATGAATGAAAAGATTAGAAAGACATATGGAAAGTATGGAAGTGAAAAGATAAGAAAGATCGAGATGAATAGAAATGAAAGTGAGATAGTTTACAAATGGGGTATTATAGAATAGTGTAGGACCTTGGTTTATTGCTATGCTTTAGTAGAAACTATTATTCTAAGTTTTGTGTAATACTACCCTTCTTGCCATTTTTTATTACAGGTACAGAGGTGGAGCTTGCACGAGTCGTGGCCGAGCAAGGGTACACTCCGCACCGTGGAGTGTGAATATTTAGGGGTGGGACCATATGTTGGTCCGGGGCTTTAAATTGGACTTTTGATGTATGTGTGTATATATATATATTTTTTTTCTATGCATTATCAGTTGGGGATCAAACTATTTTGTATCCTATTTATTATTTTGGAAATGATGTATTTGAATGCACTGTGTTATATTTTGCCCTGCTGGAATATTGTGAGTTCTATGAAAGTACTAATATAGGTTTTCAGGGTAAACTCATATTTTTGGAAAGTCCCTAAAACAAAGTAAACTCAGCCCAATTTTTACGGAGATTTTTATAAGATAATAAGTGTTTTAAAAGAAATTTTTAAGTAACTAAATTTACTCGGGGTAATTAGAGTATTAATTAAGGTAGGGTGTTGCATTTATGGTATCAGAGCAGTTTCCCTCGGCCTTTAGAGTGTGAACTCACTACTCCCATGGTTACTCACCAAGCGAGTAACCAACAAGTTGTCAAGTGTCTAGTTGTAGCAATAATGTATGTATGTAGTTATTTATCTGCATAGATACTAACTTATTATTTTATCCAGGACTAAGTATTATGGCTAGTAGACGTAGTGACGATGATAGGATCGCTGCAATTTTAGAAAACTTAGTTCAAATAAGCCGAAGTCAAGCTGAGGCGGAGGCCGCAGTTGCATCGGCTATGGCAGCAACTAGTCAGTAGCCACGTTTATCTCAGAACCCAACACCAACTGAAACTGAACGAGGTTAAATAACCAATACCTTTAGATCTTTTTGAAGGCGACCTTATACAAGGTTGCGTTCAATAACTATTCTTAGATCACGTTCCTAATAAAGGCGTTGTCCTAGAAGTCTTTTGACCTTTTTGCTCTCCTCTTCGTGTTGAGCTAATCTTTTCAGTTCGCTTCCATGCTCTTGTAACTTTCCGAAGAGAGTCGCCACCGTCATAGTTGAAAGGTTTCTTGATTCAGCAATTGCCGTCACTTTGGGTTGTCATTATCTTCCCAAACACCTTAGAACTTTGTTGATGAGATCCTCATTGGTAAATTTCTTCCCCAATGTTGTTAACCGGTTGACAATCATCATGAAGCGTTTTTGGATCTCTTGAATTGTTTCCCCATCTTTCATTCTGAATAGCTCATATTCACCAGTCAGAGTATTGATTCTCGACCTTTTCACTTCAGTTGTACCTTCATGTGTGACTTCTAATGTATCCCACATTTGTTGCACAGTCTCACACGTAGATATCCTGAAAAACTCATCATAGCTCAAAGCAGATGTTATAATATTGTTCGCTTTCAAGTCGTACTGGACTCTACGTTCCTCCTCCTCCGTCCACTCAACCATAGGTTTTTCGACGGTGTTACCATTAACCACATAGGTAGGAACATAGGGACCATTTACGACGACATCCCAAACCTTTAATCCAACTCCTTGAATAAAAATTTTCATACAGGCTTTCCAATATGGGTACCCTACCCCATCAAACATGGGAGGACGGTTAATAGAACTCCCTTCACCATCAAACATGGGAGGACGGTTAATAGAACTCCCTTCACCATCAAACAGAGAGTTTGAAGCCATACTCTTGAGACTGTTAAGTCTTAACACAAGAGACTAGCTCTGATGCCAATTGTTGGGTTTAGCCTCAAAATCTCGAGAAGGGGGGGGGGATGAATCGAGTTTTATTAAATTATTGCGAAAACCCTTATAAATTAAAAAATTGTTTCGTGTTGGAGATATTAGACGTTTGAGAAGGAGAGAGAAATCGATTGGTAAAAATAATAGAGTAGCGCGGAAACGTAAATAATTGAAATATGCGGAAAATAAAAGAAATAGGGATAGAAAAGCTTGCACGAGGAAATTTTATACTGGTTCAGCCTTCCCGTCGAAAGGCCTAGTCTAGTCCTCAAGCGACCCGCTTGAGAGTTCTATAACCAGCAATTGAGCCGCACCCAATTACAACCGAGAGCACCCTGCACACTACTAGGAACCTCCGTTCGCTAGGGGCCTCAATAACACACAGCAGGGTTCCTCACCCTACGAACGTCTCACACGTTCAACTATGGGATTCTCTCCCTAACCACTAAGGTTGAGTACAAATCAATGAGAGTGATTACAATCGTTTGATGTGTTCTTCAACAACACGGATACAACAATCAAGTACTATGATAATGAAGTTTTCTTTACGAAGTCTAAATGGCCAACAAGGATTTCTTAGAGTTCTTCAAAAATGTGATAGTTATGTTCAGAGAAAAGTAGGAGAAGAAGAGAACGTGAGTTTCAGAAAAGAATGAATAGAATGTTGAATAATGTTGGAGTGAATTTCTGAATTAACTTTTATAATTCAAAAAGATTTAAATAAGTAAAACAAAATCAATTTTAAATCAAAACAAAATAAAATAAGATTTTGAAATAAGTTTTAAAATCAAAACTAAATCAAAATGATTTCAGATTTAAAATAAAGATTTGATTCTTAAAACGAAAAAGGAAATAATTCAAATTTAAAATCATTTTCGAATTTTGTAAAATAAATCAGAATCTTATATATAAAAACAAATCAGGAAATAATCAAAATGATTCTGACAAGTTTTTCAATAAAAGTTGAAGTAATCGATTACTTTCTGAAGGTAATCGATTATTCCTTCAAAAATAGAAACTTTTAAATTCTTTTGAAAAACAAGTAATCGATTAGACTAATAATAGTTAATCGATTACATCACCCATGTTCATTATATGATGCAACTCATTTAATCGATTATCACTCATCAAATAATCGATTATTGAGCCTCTGTTAATTGAATGATGCAACATCATGTAATCGATTACTACAAAGCAATAATCGATTACTTTGTCTCAGGAAAAATATATGATGCAACAATTTTAATCGATTATTTGAGCCAGGTAATCGATTACTCCCATAAGAAAGTAATGGATTAGAAAAGTTCACTTAATCGATTACAAGCTCTCTGATTTTTCTATGATGCAACAAAGTTAATCGATTAACTCAGGCAAGTAATCGATTACTCCTTCTTGCATACATAAAAATATTCAGATTTTTGTAACATCAGGTATTTTCACCAAAACAAGACATAAAAACAACTTTTCATGAAAACACATTTTCTTCTCTTTTTTTAAATGAAAAAATCATTGGCCTTTTAAACTCTTTACGAACAGAAACTTCATTACCTTACACATGTCCTACGGGAAAAGGCTTCTAAGCTATATCTTGCTTGAATCTTCAATCTTGAACTTGAAGGAACTTGTGAGCTTGAATCTTGAGTTGGTTTGTTATCATCAAAACATTAACTTGATTTTTGTTTGAAGTCCATGAGAGAGTTTGAAGCATGTCTTCCAACACTAGCTTGACTTCCAACAAACCGGTATGACGGGTGAACTCTATCCAGAAAGCAACTGTATTACCGGGTTCACGGTTTTAAAAGAAGCTTCAGCTAATGGAGGAATTGTTCATACTAAGGTTTATAAGAATAAACCCTGGTCTGGGGGGCAACTGTTATGGACCAGGTTTACAATTGTACTTCAGTAAACCGGGTTACCGGGTATAGAGGCCCAATAAGGTGCCTAGACTTCGTGAAACCGGTTTACCAGTCTAAAAGGCCCTTTAAGGACCCAAATCTTCACTAACACAATGGAATGGCTTTTTCACAGTCCAATACCTCATAAAACCGGATTAGCGGTATAGGTGGTCCATTGGTGGCCCAGATCTACTCTCCCTCCGAATTAGCAGAGAAGAAGTCTTTTAACAGACCAACCTAGGATTCCCTTACCTCGTGATACCGGTATAGCGGTTACTCAACAGAGAAGGCAGTAAGGTAGAATATCCTTGGATTCCCTATACAATGATAGTAGCAGTAATCCATTTATGTCCACCTTACTCCTGTTATTATCACCTGTCGTTAGCGGGAATTCGGTAATACCCATTGATGAGGAGGGAAACCCAGCGATAAAGATGTCAGCTTATATAAGAGAACAGAAGGTAACCAGGTATGCATCCTTCATTCTAACACAAACACACACCACACCCAAGCAAACGACAATAGAGCTGGTATCCTGGTATTCGGGGTGCCAATCTTCAGTCTAAAAGCAATAGGTAGAAGACTTGGACGCTTGACCACTTAGTTCAAGTACCAAGTATTCTACGACAGATCAGGTAGGTAATGGTAAAAACTCGATCGGGAAGCGATCAATTTTTGTTGAGTAATGTTGTATGCGATAGTGTAATGTAATCGCGAAAACAACATTTCAAAAGGTCAAACCTTTTGTAATTAAATTGGAGAAATAGGAATTATGTTGTTTCTATAAAACAAAATTACCCTCATTTTTGAAAATTTTGTTAAGAGTTCGATTTTTTTCTAGGTTACCAAATCGGGATGTTATAATAATGATTATTTGCCCACAATCACCTGGTGCAAGGAAAATTTCCACAACAAACATGGTGACTCGAAAACTTCAATAACAACCATAATGACTCGAAAAGACGTTTTTTTATATAAGGATAGTAGATAATAGAATGTATTTATGTTTGTTAAATTACGTCTTCTTTCGCGAATATTTTTAAATTACGTTTATAGATGCGTAAATTTATCAAAATAAAAAAAAATTACTCAATTAGAATGTTAATATGTTATGATGAGTGATGATAGATTATCTTTTTTGAAATGATGATACATTATCTGTAACACTCCTTGTATATCATCTTACTTTATAAGAAAAGTAATAAGTTTATGAATATTTGGACTTGTTATCGTTGGAAAAAGATCTGAAAATAAGAATTTTACCTTCCCTTGAAAATTCCTTTTTCTCAAACACTTGAATAATAATGAAGTTGACTAACAAAATCAGAGTTTGCGGAAACATAGTAAAGTAATCATATTATGCCCCCAAAATATATCAAGTATAACAAGTCCATGGATACCAAATCATTATTATTATGAAACCGAATTCATCTTATGATACCTCTTTCAAAATGTGTATCATATAAATACTATTAAAAACAGAGATGTTATAGAGCTGGTCACTGGTCCTCTGCCCAAACATTCATCTGGTCGGATCCTCGATATCTGCACAAAGGGGTTCCCAACCCACACTTTCTATATTCTGCCTGCATCTAAAGGACATCTCCCTTCACTGACTTTTGTGCAAGATAGATGCACGATCAACACCTAATAAGGGCATGGGGGTTAGCTATACATATTCGCATAATCAAATGGGAATAAATCTAACATTCACAAGTCAACATGTAGCAAATCATGATGCATAATCATATGAGCACACCCGGTTAATCTTGATAATTCTTTCAATGCAGGTGGCATGATGCATGATTTTCTTCCACAACTGAGGCCTCTAACAAAGTCCATCTTGGACGTCCATCCAATGCACCGTTGTGTTCCCGGAACACTGACATTTGTTCCCAGAACGTAATGTCAAACCATACTTGGATAAATAAGCATCACTCCAAAAGTGTGCACCACGTTCCCAGAACGTGCAGCAAACCATACTTGGAATAATAAGCATCACTCCCAGAGTGTGCATCACGTTCCCAGAACGCATACGTTCCCAGAACGCATAAAAACCAGGTCCCGAACACTGGCCACATTCCCAGAATGTGTCATCAAGTAGGTTGCATATCAATGTGTTCCCAGAACACTAACATACGTTCCCAGAACGTACATAACCAGGTCCCAGACACTGGCCACATTCCCAGAATGTGTCATCAAGTAGGTTACAAATTTGGTACTCCTGAAGTACCCTCCTCATATTCCCAGAAAATGATAATCGTTTCCTACCAACCCATCTTCCATTCTATATGCATGAATGCACAATCATTAAGGTTGGTTTTTATCTTTAATTCTATTATTCTACCAATGTGTTCCCAGAACACTAACATACGTTCCCAGAGCGTATCGCAAACCATACTTGGAATATAATCAAGCACCACTCCCAGAGTGTGCATCACGTTCCCAGAACGTATCAAAGAAACCATGTCCCAGACAATGGCCACATTCCCAGAATGTGTCATCAAGTAGGTTGCATCAGTTTGGTACTCCTAGAGTACAGGGTCATGCTCCCATTAATTCCATTATTATGACTTAGAAAACACAACTTCGGAATGATATCTTGAGGTATGGCTTTATTCATAAAATTCACCTTTGAGTTTAAGTTTAACACATGCTCATAGACCTGGATTGAGAGAATATATCATTGGTATTAACGATCCTTACTCAAAAACTTAACTTTTATTTTTAAGTTTCAGGTACTAACCGGTTACATCATCACCTAACCGGTTAGAATTGCAGACCTGAATACAAAACCACTGATTTCCAAAGAATCTTTTCTTGAATTCTCTACTCAATCCAATAGCAGGGTCTTAGCATATCAAAATACCCCAAGTTCAACACATAATATCATTCAAAAGATCTAAGTCATAATCCAATTTCATTTGTGCATAATTTCCTCTTGAAATTATCATTTGATATTAAGGTATTAACTCATCACCTCCAATCTAAACCAAACAGTGCTCAATCACATAGTTTTAGATTGGTCTTTGTATGAAATTCTAGCTTAAACTTGAGTACAAATGGTATGGAAACTTAGTCAATTTCAGAAATTCATTTTCTTTGAAAATTGACAGTATCTAACCGGTTACAAATTTCGACTAACCGGTTAGATTATGCAGACTGCACATTGAAAAATGAGGATTTGCATACCATTCTTTTCAATACTCAAATCTAACCAATTTCAACAATCAAAAGAGTTCACATACCTTAATACTAGTATGTTCAACCACAGAAACATATCTATCTTGCATGCATTCAATTTAGATACTCAAATTGCACATAATTGCACATATTTCACAACTTAATGCATCAATTCACATAATAACCAAATAAGTCATGAATCCAACATCAATATAGCTTGCATGCATCTAGATAACATTGCTCATAACAACAATTGAGCTCAGATTGGCCTCCAAGCCACTTAACCATTTTAACTTATGCCCTTTGAGTCTCTTGGTGACTCATCCTATGTTCTACCACAATTTATTCTCATTCTAGCAAATAGTAAGCTTCCCCCTTACCTTAGGTTCGTGCCTGAACAAGATTTGAGCAGAGATTTGAGGTAGAACACCAAACACCCAAAGCTCCTCCTCAAACCAGAACCGTTTTGACATGGTAGATTGATCAAGGAATTTGGAACATGAAATGGACATGGAAATTAGGAAAAATGGTCATTATCAAAACCATGCAACATGAAATTTGAAAGGAAGTCAAGTCTAAAACAAGAGGAGGCTTGAGCTTACCAAAATTGAAGCCAAACTTAGCTTCCCAGGACTGAAAAACCAGTGTTGATATACTCTAATTCCAACCTTCTCAGATTGATTTCTCCTTGCTCCAACACTCTTAACTCACAAACTTTATATCAATACAAAGCCCTTGATGTGAGCTTTGTAACAGTGTATCACTTGCAGTTTATCTCTCAGAAACGAAGGAGAATTACAGGGACGAATCTCAGAACCCTAAAAACAGAGTTTCAGCACTTCAATCAGAAAATCAACCCAAATTCATCAACAATTCGGGTTTTTATAGAGAGATCAGGCTTGCATGCAAGGCGACACGCGTTCCTCAGCGTGATTTGAGTGGGATTCGTGGCGATTTCTGGATTAATTGGGTGATTACTCATCAAAATCCACTAACCCAGTTCCTGAGTTCATCGTGTAACCGGTTACAAAGCCCTTCTAACCGGTTACATGCTGATAAAATTCAAAAATTAATAATTTGATTACTCTTTCTTCAAAAACCTTTTCAATATTGCAATTGAGTCCCAACCCAAGGACCAAATTACAATATTCACATTTTTGTACAAAATAACCATATAAAAATATATCTCATATTTTTATATATAAAAGTACATAATATACAAAAACTAAAACCTTTAAAATTAATATAAATCAATCATAAAATAATTGTTATAATTAATTTCTTGGTTGTTTGGGAGACGAAAATTAGGGGTGTTACATTATCAACATTTAAAGAATATCGTTTCTATGTTAATTCCTTTTCTTTGGACTTTAGGCACCTTCTTTATCATTTATGCAGAATAATTATTGAGTTAGTTAAACCCACTCCTCCATGCGTGCACCATGATCATAATCATTGTCTTTTTATTGGTTAATAATTATTTTTAACATCTATTTTTAGAATCGAGAATAAATAATTGAATAACATATTTTTGCCTTTATAAAATTTAAAATTTAATAAATATTAAATAGTAAACTTAGATTCTTCATCCATACTAATAATATATTTTTTTCTAGCCGTTAAATTATAAGAAATGAATGCTAGGATCATAAGGATATTGAGAACCAATAAGATCACAAGGTCAGAGACTTAAATCCTTGTGGAGAACATCCCTTGAGGAAGCACCCCACCCATATTGCTCCAGGTGTCGGGACTGTAAAGTTCCCCTCCACAGTTTTTAAAAAATTGTATCTGAAATTATAAGAAATGAGATTATACAAGCTCGTAACAATATATTCTTATACCTGCCAAGAAGGGAAATGGAACAAAAGCGCGAAAACAAATTAAGGTACATCTTCCTTATAAATCTTCTTAAAAATCCTTTTTTTTTTTTTAAATAAACTAAAAATCCAGTTAATACTTCATAAAGCATGATTTCAAAGAAAAATGTTCCATTATTGTTTAGGGAATGCCAAAAAAAAAAATCAGATTAAGATTAAGATTTAATGTTATTATAGGCAAGTGCTTGAGAATATTATTTAAAAAAATATGTAATGAGTTAAGTAAACCTAAATTCAACAACATTTTCCAAATACCATAAAAGATAGGATTTTTTTTTAATCGATGCTAAGAATAAAATGTTAAAAATCAAAATATACTCATGTTTTCTATATATAGACACACATCACATTGTAAAAAAAAATATTTATACTTAAAAGATAATAAACTTAAATTTTCAATAATTTTTTAAAAAAATTTTCAACTTCTTATTTACAACTCGAGATTCAACAAACTCTTAAAATTATATTCATGTTTCAAATTGTTATGGAATACGAAGTTTAGATTGATGAATTGAACAAAAACCACATTTACATACCCGCCCTGCCACAATGCTAAGTAACTTTGACAATTCCATTTATTTTGAGAAGAATTTTGAAATTTAAACCTCATTTTTTTATTCATAATTTATTTAATTTTTGAAATTCAAAATAACTTATTTTGTAACCTTTTAACAAATATCTCTTGGAATATTTTTCCTGACATCTATCTCTCAAAAAAATTGTGTTGGTTAACATTTTTTTCATATCTTACCTAAAATTGAGTAAGAAAGATTTCTTTGGAAAGAGGCAAAAAAAGAAAAACAGAACAAATTAAGGGAAAAAAATGAAAGCTGAAAAAAAAATATCGAGAATGAAGACATACACTTCTACGCTCACTACACTGTTTATGAATTGAATTCCAAATCGCTAGTGTTTGACCAACAACTATGATGGTTCAACAAATATTTAATCAAAACTCAAAGACAAATAGCAAGTGTGCCACCGGCAATGATCATGGTTCTATCCACGAGTTATAAAAACAATATACTAGGTGCAGGAACAAGATTGGTTTTTCCGAGACGTTCTAATCGAAAAAATTTTCGGGAGGATCCTATCAAATAAATACACTAATCTTTTTAACAGGAGATATCAAACAAATATTTCCGACATCCCCTAGTAAAAAAAAATATGAATAAGAGATATTTTGAAATTTTCACAATTAAAATGGGGTTTATGAATAAGAAGTGGGTTTATATTCCAGAAACTCTTAGATAATAAAGATAAGCCGAAATTAGGCCCACCAGGAACTTAATATAACATTTAAAACTGCAATTCAAAGGATCATGTCTGAGATAGAATAGATTTTCTTATTGGTTTTTATGTCCATAGTTTTTTATTCATGTAGCTTTAATAAGAATATATGCCTGCTTGTATAGTTGTATGGTTAGTCGATTTCAACATGATTTAGACCCTTAAGTTATTGAAAAGCTCACAGAATATTTTAATCGATTTGAAAATGATTTAGCAAATGTATGTTTACGTTCACGCCTCCTTAAATTGATATTGTTATGTTATCCAAATTCATAAATTATAATGAATTAACAATTCAAAAGAGTTCGCCCGAACATAATTAATTAATAGTCATACGAAAAAGCTAAAGTAAACTTAAACCATTTTTCTAACCGATGCATTGGATGTATGGGATAAATCAATTTTAAAAAAATAAGTTGATATGGAAAAAAAAAAAACATGTTTAATGAATAAAAAATGATTTTTAATTTTTCAACATATCTTTTATACTTACTTCTCGTATGCATGAGATGTATATCTTAAACAAATCCAAACTTAAATTACGTTTATAAAAACGCGCGCTACCAGAAGATCAAAAATGATTCCATTGTGAAAATCTCGCAAAAGACGGTTACGTTCCTCCGTTTACCAAGTAGAAAATTGCAATTTTTTTTTTTAAATTCTAGATCCAAGTAATGATAGTAAAAAAATAGGAAAAATGTTTGATCACCCTATATAAAATCAACCTACAAATAGATCTATACTATAGAGAAAAATATATGTAAAACTTGATTTAACACTATAAATTAATCCTTTAACCATTCATCCTTGATTATAGTGTGCGTGTATATATGTGTATGTGTGTGTATATATATATATATATATATATATATATATTATGATCCTTGAATCCTTTGTAGATGACACGTGATAGATCAGATAGATTATTTAATGAATATAAGTATGAAATATATTAATCGATGTCAAGTTTTTTCATCATTTCAAAAAATAAAAAGTGTTATTCATCATCAAACCACATATGGCTGTTATCTATTTTTAAACCATTGCTATGCATAAATATTTTTTCATTCAATAAGGGTACATGTATTTAAATTAAATTTAATTAAGTGAAGTAAATAAGAATATTTATCCAATATTAATTTTGTATAATCAATATTATTTTAGAACATATAATATAGGTTATTTTTAATATTTCAAACATTCATACTAAATCAAATTTGTACAGCCAAACAACATGAATAGCATGATCTAGAAAAGTATGATTATCTTGCTTTTACAAATTTTCAGGGTGTAAATATTTTGTTCAACTTTTTATATTTGTCATAAGCATACCTAAATTTTGAAATTATATAGAAATATAGCAATGAAATTCATTTTCATTAGGTTATATGAGTGATAGACTACGACTTGATAAACTAAATGTAGCAAATAAATACATCAATAAGAATTAAAGAATAAAATAACAAATGAAAAGGATAAAAGATAAAAACGACCAAACAAATGAAAAGAGATTTAGGAGAAAAAAGATAACACTCCAACAATTACCAATCCCAAAGATAACCACAATCGCAAAAAAGAAAGCCTATTGAAACAAAGAAAGCCAAACAAATCAAAGATTAGAAAGAGGAGGACCAGAATAAGAAATTGTAGATCTAAAAGGAAGAGAAGAAGAAGGTGATTCACCAACTCACCGAAATTGCAAGTCAAATAATTTCCTTATAATAATTTCAACAACTAATTGTTCTCTCAAAATTAACTTGTACAACAATTATTGATGCAGTTTTATTGAAGAGAAAATTTTAACTTTCAATGATTGTGCAGTATTTGAATGAAAGTGAATGAGAAACTTCCAATGGGACAAGTTTTTATAATATAAGAAGGATAAGAAGGATTTTATTTGATGACTGAACTTGTAACACAGATACAGTGATATATTTCAAGTTCAATTCACATAATAATAAATAGATAAAAGGAATAAAATATCATTCCTACAAAGATTTCTTCAACCCTTTTAGATTCTGGGAGAATGATAGATTAGGAAGAAAGTACAAACTGATAAATGAATAGAGAAGGAGAAAACTGCTAATGCAGTTACAAAGTGTAACTTGCATCTTGTAATTGGCCTTTCAAAATCTTTTTGAAAAAAAAAGGAAGGACATGTGGATGCCCTCCTTGAGTTTGAAAAACCAACTTTTAATGAGAGAACAACATTTCAAAAATGGATGAATGAGAGAGCTCCATTGGGACACTTTTTATAATAAAAGGAAGTATAGTAAATAAAATTAAATATGAGAAAAAGATTTAAAAGTCAATATTTATAAATTTTCCTAAAGCAATAAGCCTCACAAAAAATACGAGGAGGTACTCCCTCTGTCCCTTAATATAAGTCACTTTTACCTAATTCAAGTAGATTAAGAAAAGTAATTATTACTCTCAAATTTATCAAAAAATATGTTGTCATTCCAAGGTTACCCCTATTTAAAACTTTACAACTATATTCATTTCTCTTTCTATTGTAATTATTACCCTATCACCCCTATGCAATTATGAGAGGTGTATTTGGAATAAACTCTTTAATACTACCTAGATATTTTAAAACGACTTATACAAAAGATAACAATTCTACCAAAATAATGCCCTATATTAAGAGACAGATGAAGTATCATTTTGCAATGCCAACAGCATATTGTCTAAAATGAAAAATCACAAAACTAAAAATGAACCATTTTTCAAATTGTTTTACTCCCTCCTCTCCATAGTATAAACACCCTTTCTGTGAGAGAGAAAATGTGCTTATAATATGGATCGGAGGGAGTAAATTTTTGTTTTAAAGTTTCCTAGAGCAATGAGCCTAACAATAAATATCACGAGGTATCACTTTGCAATGCTAGCACCATAGTAGTTTGTCTTTCACACAATAAAATCCCAAAATAAATAAATAAATGAATAACCATCTTTCAGAGGTGTTGTAAAATCTATATTTTCCTTTTGGCTTTGTTTGGTTGCACGAAGAAAAAAAGAAAAGAGAAATAGGGAAAAAAGGTGAGAAAAAGTAAATTTTGTGATTCTTTAGTATAAGCAAGAGAAAATGTGAAAGAAATCAGGAAGAGAAAAAAAAATTGAGTTTTCTTTCCTTTTGTTTGGTTGGAAAAAAAAAAGTGAGAAGAGAAAAAACAATAAATTTGTCAAAAGACAACTACATCCTAAAAATAAAAATTTTGAGTCCAAAATATAAACAAAACTGTTTTTTTATTAAAATAAAATGTTTACTTTATTCAATTAAAAAAATTTTGAAAATATATATTTTAAGCAAATAAAGGATGGGCAATTAAGTAATTTTTCGAATCACAAAGGTTTTCTCCTCATTTTCTTTTCACTTGCCGGAGAAAACTGAACTCTGAGTTCTACCAAATTTTCTCGTCCCATTATTTTTTTTTGTCAAACCAAATAAGAGAAAATAAAGATTTTCTCCTTGTTTTCTTTTTCTCAAAATTCCTCGAAACAAACACAGTGCTCAAAGTGTTTAAATTTATTGAGAGTTTTAGCTTGATGTTTTTTAATGGAAAATGTGTATTTTATTCACAGATCAAAAACAATACAAGAAATTTCACACTAATAATAATTAAAGGGAAAGCAAAATGCACTACAACAACAAACTCTTCCATGTAATGGATCATCAGCAACTGTCAAAACCCGACTCTAACAGGAGATTCGATAGCCTTTAATACCAAGATAACAATAAGATAACAATCTCATTGATGCTGGGACTAAGCTCAGTTCGACGACAAGGAATCTCAGATCTAAAACGAGAGAGTCGTTGGACGGTAGCCAAATCAACAGTCAGCAAAGAGAGATCTGTCTCGACGAGTAGCCTTCCAATTATTGGAGCAAAGAGGATAACCATCAGATCTGGAAAGTTGAAACTATCCAGAGGCATCCCTCCACTTGAAACACACAAAACAAAAACAATTTGCACAAAGGCAAGACAAAACCCAAAAAAACAGGGGGAAAATAAACCCACACCCTTTTCCAAAGGAAGGGGAGGGACGGATCCTCCTCCCCTTACCAAAGAAAAAAACATATGAAAACAAGAGAAGTAGAGGAAGGAGGAGGGGAGAGAAAAAAATTAGGATTGTTCAACCTCTGATTAAATGGATAAATATTGAGTTTTAGCTTGATGTTGAATAAGTATCAAAGTCGGGAAAATATATTATTAAAATATTTTCTTAACTTTAATTCTTAGGGCTGAAGATAAGAGGCTTAAAATAACATTTTTATATTAAAAATTAAAGATTTAATACTTAGGTGATAGTGGACTTCATTTCTCAATGACACGTTACCATTTTTTAGCTCTTTATCCTCATACCTTAGAGCTGAGGTTAAACAAACCCATTATTAAATTAAATAATTGACTTGAAAAATCTAAGATGGGTCGAAAAAATGTCCGTATTAATATCAAATACATGTCTGACACTGAAATATATATGTCAAGTGATTATCAATATATAAATAGTAGTCAAGAGAGGCGTCCGTGCTCGATAGTTTATACCTTGAGAAACAATCTGTTTTATAGAATTGTGGTTCCCTAACAAAAATGAAGTAAATGATAAAACATTGAAGATCTATTTTATTTAAGAAAACATTTTCTATTTTTTTCCATTAAATTTATAATTTCAAAAGTATCCCGGCCCGTTGTTTATTTTTCTTTTACAACTATTGGAATAGGAATGTGTGAAATGATATTTTTTCTAGCAGGGTATCTTTTAGCCGATGGTCGAAAATTAATCTCTCTGAGACGTAGATATCATCTAAGTGGGTTTTGTCACTACCAACAAAGTTTTTTTTACATATATTCACGGTCAAGATCGAACCTCTGACATCATGATTAAAAAACTCAGCTATTTGCCAACTATGTTAAGCCTTGTTGATTGTTTTTTGATAAAAATTTGGGTGAGTCGGATCGAAGGCTCGCCTAATCATTATAGGACTCTCATCACAATTCAAAAAGCACATATAAAACTTACAAATTATATAAAGACGAGATTCTTACATTAACAAATGACTTTGAAAAGGGGTGCTTATATCCAAACCAATAAAAAAATTGCAAACCGAACAAAAAAAATTGAAAATTGAAAAAATATCGTATTTGTTTGGGTGTTTTTAAACTGATTATTGAAAAACTGATTGATTTAATTTGGTTTTTGGTTTTAGTTCTAAGAACTGATTCAGACCGAACCGAACTGTTAATGATAAATATATACGCATAAACCACACTTGATTGGGCTTAATAGTTAATACTCACGTATACACGACACATATGCACAATGATATCTCACTTTGTATTAATTAGAAATTTTTTTTTGGTGTACACCAACCGGTACCCGGATTTGGTTTACCCAGAATCCGACTCATCCGGTCCGACCCAAGCAACTGAGCTCGCACTAAGCGGTAGAGGTCTCCCAACGGGGTTTGCTCCATACCCAAAGCTCGAACTCGAGACCAGTTGGTTAAGGGACCAAGTGAGCTACCACTTGACCAACCCCACGTTGGTTTGTATTAATTAGAAATGACAACAACTATGATCGTTTTTTTGGAAGGGAAACTATGATAGTTGTTGTCACGCATATTTATTTATGACTTGTAGAAAAAATGTTTATGATCAAATAATTAACTTTTATAGAAATTACACAAATGTAAAAAAAAAAACACAAAATTTTTAATTAACTTTAAATTGGACCGGACCGAATCAATACCACATTTTTTTTGAGTGGATTTAATGATGTAATAGGATCAAACTGAATCGAACCGCAAGTATATTTTATGATTGAATCGGTTGATTTTTAATTTATCTCAAAATCAAACCGGACAGACCGCTCCTAATTCAAACCCAATATCTTCTTAACAATGAATTAATTCATTACTTCACAATCGCCTTCAACGAATCCTAATTTTTTCCTCTCTCTTCCTCCTTCCTCCGTTTCTCTTGTTTTCATCTGCTATATTTTGGTAGGGGAGGGGGATCCTTCCCTCCCCTTCCTTTGGGAAAGGGTGTGAGTTTATTTTTTCCCAATTTTTCTGGGTTTTGTCTTGCCATTGTGCAAGTTATTTTTGTTTTGTGTGTTTCAAGAGGAGGGATGCCTCTGGATAGTTTCAACTTTCCAGATCTGATGGTTATCCTCTTTACTCCAATAATTGGAAGGCTACTCGTCGAGACAGATCTCCCTTTGTTGACTGTTGATTTGACTACCGTCCAACGACTCTCTCGTTTTAGATTTGAGATTCCTTGTCGCCGAACTGAGCTTAGTCCCAGCATCAATGATATTGTTATCTTAGTATTAAAGGCTATTGAATCTCCTGTTAGAGTCGGGCTTTGGCAGTTGCTGATGATCCATCACATGGAAGAGTCTGTTATTGCAGTGTATTTTGCTTTCCCTTTAATTATTATTAGTGTGAAATTTCTTGTATTGTTTTTGATCTATGAATAAAATACACCTTTTCCCTTAAAAAAAATTCATTACCAATTTGACCATCATTTTGTAGTTATACTAACATTTTTATAATCAATGGCAAAAGTAAATAAAAATTAAAAAAAATGAAGAGTTGAGACTAAATGTTCTTGAGATATTTGTTAATAAGATAATATTTTTTACGCTAAATATGTTTATTTGGTTGACAGAAGCGTAACATAAATTTCTTGTTTATCGGATTTTTTTTTTTAAATACTACATGGCTTCTTATTCCATGATTATTTTTATTTAATGATATATTGATTTCTGTAAGTAGTAGAAAAAAATAATGATTATAAAGAGAAAGTATATAGTAAAAAAAAATATAATTAATGTATTGGAAATATAATTAATGATTACATTTTTTTTTAAAAGATATATTTTGTTTGAAATAGAACATATAAATAAGACCAAAGGGTATTTATTTAGGTGGAGCAAGGGCATTTATTTAGGTGGAGCAAGTTATGTTTCGTTTGGTTTGGTTTGGTTTTGTTGATATAAAAGAAGGCAACAAGAGTGTTTGAGGAGTAACCAAAACCAAAGAGTTAAAAAACCATAACAACAACAACAATAATAATAATAAATAAATAGTAGTAATAAAACGTCAAAAGTAAAAGGGAAGGGGTTGAGTTGAGTGTGGTTTACGCCAAATAGTGTCGTCTTATTATTCTTCTTGTTGTTGTTGTCTTCCTCCTTGTGTTGTGTGTCAGACCCATTACTATAAAAGAAGCCACACACACTTCTCTCTTCTCTGTGCTCCCTCCCCTTCCCCTCGCTCTTTATCAAATAATAATAATAATAATAATAACCCCCTTTTTCCTCCCTTGTGTAGATTTCTCTATGCCCTTTTGCTTTCTTCCTTTTACAAGAATAATATAAGAATAAAAGATTAAGAACTACTACTTCTTCACACGAGTGGACTCATCATCATCCATCATCCATCATAATTAAAATGGAGAAGGTGAATTTTGTGAACAAGAATGGGGAGGTGAGACTGCCACCTGGGTTCCGTTTCCATCCAACCGATGAGGAATTGGTGGTTCAATACTTGAAGCGTAAGGTCTTCTCTTTCCCTCTCCCTGCCTCCATCATTCCTGAGGTTGATGTTTGCAAGTCTGATCCTTGGGATTTACCTGGTAATTATATATCAATTGCAATGTCATGTGAATCCCATTTTACTAAAGTATCATCCTTTAAATTAAATGTTGCATGTATGTTATAGGTGATATGGAGGAAGAGAGGTACTTCTTCAGCACCAAGGAGGCAAAGTACCCAAATGGGAACAGATCCAACAGAGCCACTTATTCAGGGTATTGGAAGGCAACTGGGTTGGACAAACAAATTGTGACATCAAAAGGAAACAACAACAACCAAGCTGTGGGGATGAAGAAGACTCTTGTTTTCTACAGAGGCAAGCCTCCTCATGGTTCCAGAACTGATTGGATTATGCATGAGTATCGCCTCCTTAATCCCACTCACCCTCACCCTCAGGTATATATTATTATATATAGGAAAATATATGGCCTAATTTCATTTTAAGCTATAGTTTTTGTTTGTAACAGCATAGTTATTCATTATTACAATCTCTATTATGTGTGTATACATATATTTCATTTCTTACCTTTTTCTAAGTTAAAGTGTTGTACCAAAATTATTTATGTGTATAGATTATTACTGATAGAAACTTTTGTGGTTGTGCAGAGTGGTGTGGTTCCCATGGAAAATTGGGTTCTTTGTCGCATATTTTTGAAGAAGAGAGGTGGTAAAAATGCGGAGGATACAGACAAAGACATGTTTAGCCGCAGCAGCAAAAACAACAAAGTGAAGAACAACACCGCTACTAGTTCAAAGCTGGTTTTCTATGACTTCTTGGCACAAAAGGACAACAACAACAACAACAACACAAGTTCCTCATCCTCGGATGGGAGTGGAATCACAGAGGTTTCAAGTTCCACCAATGAATTAGATAAACATGACGAGAGCAGTAGCTGCAACAGTTTCCCTTATTCCAGGAGAAAACCGTAACAAATTAAACTACATACTCTCATCATATTCATGATGCTTAGCTTATCCCCCGTCACTTCCCCTTTTGTAGTTGTGGTAACTAGAACTTCTAGCACTTCCCAATTCTCATTTTCCATGGCAATAGAATGGAATCCAATGGTCATCCATCTTAAAAGAAAAGAAAAAGAAGCTTTGGGTCTTTCTTTGATTTGATTGATTGTGTCTTCAGGTATAAGTAAGTAATCATCACATGTTCAAAGGAAGTATCCCAAAGGAGACCGGCATAAGGGTAGTTTGAAGAGTAGGGTACCAATACTTACTATTATCACTATGTAATGCAATTGTCAATCTTCCATCTAAATTACTCTTTGGAACATTATCTCTCACCAATCAACTTTTTATCCACTCTTTACTATCTCAAGCTCAAGGTTTTAAATCTCGGTTTAAGGATTTCAATTGAAACCACAATTTATGGTTTTAGCAATATACACATCTATATCCTGATTATAATTATGATCAGCACATTGAACGAATTTTCCTCCAATGTCATGTAACACTACAAAAATTTATAATCGTGGCTGTTGCAATTGAAAACATTGATCTCTTATGTAATCCATAGCTATACGACTTGTGAATAAAAATTTCTCATGGGAATAAAATAATTGAAAATTACGAAGGAAGAATATTGTTACTCATGTTACCAATCCCTCACCATGCAATGGTTCTTTTGGCAAAAAGCAACAGATTTTCAGTTTCAAGGAAGGTGCTTTGACATAGGGAAAGTAGGGGGAAAAGAAGAGGAAAAAAGAGAAAAGATAGAAAGGAAAAGGGGATGAAAATATAGTGTATTCATATTTAAATGAATAATATTGTCCAACAATAAAAGCACCCCCTTTTTTCAGGAGAACAAAGTCACAAATGCAGAATAAGAACAAAATCTTGCAAAATCAGCATCGCACTAGTTAGTTGCACTTCTTCATTTATGCAACGAAGAACCTGTAAATGTTCTAATCTTTCAAAAAATGAAAGAGAATCCAATTCTTCAACTTTGACTCTTGATAGATAAAATATATATACTACATGAATTCTTATTTGTGGAAGTTGTGTACCTATAATCTCTAATGAACTACAATTTAAAAAGAAAAAAACACACCAAATTAAAACACACAGAACTGTTGTTTTTCTTTTAGGTACGTAGACAATCCGCGCGTACTCTCAACAACATTTGGGAGAGTACTATCTAGATAGGGTGGTAGGTATGTTGGTCGAGGGAAACAGGGCTAATTAATTTTTTAGAGTAAACTTGATTACAAGTTTAATCATAATTAAAGGGATTTTCTGGAATGCCGATGAGGCACTACTTGAAAAAGTAAAATATAAGTAAGTCAAAATTGTTATAAACAATTCATATCTATCTAATTAGTTGATGATTATCTATTGGATTAGATTGTGTTTATATTTAGTTGAAACCACTTCATATTAAGGTTTCCTATCTCCCTATAAATAGGACTCAACTATGATGTAAAACGCACACTGAATATATCACAATATATTGTTTCCTCTCTTCTTCCTTATTTTCATACGTTTTATAACACGTTATCAGCACGAAGCTCTAACCAAAAGGTGCGTTGAAACTTATACATCAAAGAGTATTGAAACAAAGTAAATTTTAATATTATTAATGTTTTATTTATTTATTCATTTTTTCTTTTGATATATTATATATTGATCCCAAAGTATCAATATTATATGGACATGAACATTTTATAAGAGATAAAAGTTCTTGAGAATTATAACATTTATCATGTCCATCATAAAAAAAATAAAAATAAAAGATGCAAATCGAAACAGATTTGAAAAGATGCAAACAGAAGCCGTGTTTATTGATTTGAAAAGGAGAACTCATCGATTCAAACAAGGCAGAAGCAATTTATAGCTCTGCAGTAACCGTGGTATTTATATATATTATGTTTGCATTTCATGCCAAGCAATTGGCATATTCGTAGCAATAATCACTGCAAGTATGGCAAATCATGAGTTCAAGACTGATCCTTGAATTTTGTTTTATATATTTTCCAAAGATGATCGAAAAATAAAATAGCAAATTTTTTCAAAGATTGGAATCTATAGAACCGATGTGGGACTTGGTTTGTTCCACCAGTCCAAGGAGTTACAAACTATTTAATACTATGTCAATGGGGAGTTCCAATCTATTTAATACTATGCCAATGGATGACAAGGTTCTCAGTGCCCAAATCTTACTATTAATGGTGACAACTTCTTAAAGCAATCGAGAGACTTGTATTCATTCTTCATCTCCAATTTGTAATGTCTAACTCTTACTTCAACTATGTGCAAATTCAACAAAATGAAGAATACACATCGAACCAAGATGATGTGCATAATCATGTCTAGTGCTAGGGATTTCAAGTATTGCTGGAGAGTTTAAAGAGTAAATACATCATTGGAATTTGAACACACACTGACACTTATCTAAAAAAAATTGTTTTTTTCAGTCGCACCAGGTTGTTATGCCTTTATTGATGAAATCAATATTTGATATCATTTTATTAAATTGGATAATTTCACTATTATATCGACAAGTTCTAATTTTAATGCAAATTTTTCGTTGGTAGTGGTAATCATTATTTGATGTATCAATGATACTACTCATGTGTCATAAATTATTAGTTTTAAATGTTAGCACATTTATTTTTATGATGCAAAGACAGTCAAATAAGTATGATTTTACTTTGAAAAAAATACTTTATTTTGCCTTATATATTTAATTGCGTTTATTGTCAATTATTATTTAACGTTACGTTGAAACATGAAAATATCAATGTTTTTCATGAAGTAAATTAATATGATTTATATATTTTATCATTAACAATTTGACATTAAAGTAGAGCTTTATTTGATACTCCCTCCGGTCCTATATATAGGGCATACTTAATCGTATTCCCCGGACCAAGGAAAGTAGTTAGTTTTGTGAATTTTATGAGAATATATTGTAACATTACAATTTTATCCCCTCCACTTTCTTGGAAAGTTCACATTCATTAATAAATAGCAAAAAAAACATAGTTAGTCAAAACATTTAATAAGGGCAAAAAAGAGAAAAAACAATTAATGATGCATAGGAAATATAAAGTGACTTATATATAGGACCAAAGATTTCTTCTAGAAGGTGACCTATATATAGGACCAGAGGGAGTATAATTTTTGTTATTGTTCCCTAATGATCTCCCTATGAGTTGTTTTGAAAGTTATATAATGAAGAATATGCTTCATCAAGTTGACTCATATCTTATGTCGGCTTCTATTTTCTTGGCTCTACACACATTTTGAGTAGTACATTTTCCGAGGTTAGTTATAAAATTTTTAAGCTATTGTCATATTAAGAATATGCATAAATGGAGAAATTTATCTTAAATGAGTACATGTGTTTTGTCGTTTTGTTTTTCAGTATGAAATTTTAAGAATGCGATAATCTCACAACATGAAATTTTATGTGCTTCTTTATTGGCATGTTTTAAAACTATTAGTGACGAAAAATTCTAATATTTTTTATTGAAAATGATTACTGCCATTATGATAAAGAGAAAAATTTGCCATTATAATTATGGATATACTTGTGCATTTGTTTATACCATTGAGTGACGTCAATACTTGTTTGAATATGATATTATTGAATGGTATTGATCACATATGTTTTTTTGGAGATATTTGATGCTTGTTAGTTTTAGCAAATAAAACTATGCAAGATCTCGTATGATCTTGTTTTGAATTCTATTTTCAATATAAATATTTTTTTGATATTTCCAAAAATTAAGTCTCCGCTTAAATATACTATTTGAAAAGTATTTAAAAATAATAATAATTTAATAACATGTGTTAGACATATAAATTGGTTATTGAAGAAAAATGTGGTTTTTTTTTTGTGAGAAATTTATTATTTTTTTAATTTTTTCATTGTCATTATTGAAATAATTAGATTGGATTGTACGAACCACATAAATAATTGATCACATGTATACATAATATATTTTTATAACAAAAGTTTATGGATATAAAAATTTTAAAATAGCATATACTATTTTTTTATTGAGGTTAACAATGTGTTATAATGTAGTGGATCATGAATAAATATGACAAGTTTCAAATGTATATGTAAAATTTTATTTTCAAAATAGCTTGGTATATTGTATCAAAATTAATTGTTCCAATATTTATTTTAGTGAACTTGTGGACAATGAGTTTTAGTGCATTATATTTTAATCTTTTATACAAGTATGTGTAAATAATAGACTCAAATAAAGAAATAAAAATCAAAACATAGTTTACGATGTAACCTTTTCATACTTGTTTTACATTAATTTGCAATATTAACTTTAATAGAGTATTTTTTTATGGTGGAAATAGTTTATTCGAAATGTTTTACAAAATGTTTCTTCCATACTCTACTAGTTATACAAAATTTTTCTTATATTTAGTATTGCTAGAAGCCGTTGTTAACACTATATTCGTGTACGATGATAATTTAGAGATCTAAAAGATTTATTGGTATTGGAAATTTTTTTTTCAATTTACACGTATATAGTTGAAATACCTCATATCGTAAAACCAAAAGTTTATAAACATAATATATTTTTTTTTGTTTGGCTTCACTGGTTAGATCATCCCTGATCAACTATATGATGCGAAAAAAAAATTAAAACTTATGTTGACATCCAATGAAGAAATCGAAGTTTCTTCAGTCTGATTATCTCAATGTGTGCTAATAATTGTTCCAAAGAAATTTTGTTCGGTCATCACCATAAAATTTGGATTGAATCTGAAATGAATACAAGGTGATATTTATGTGTCATTACTTTCATCATGTGGATCATTTAGGTATTTTATATTTTTAATTGATGCATCAACTGAATGGTCACATGATTGTTCATTGGCAATTTACAACCAGAAGTTTGCGAGATTACTTGTGCAATTGAATCACCCAAAATCTAGTTATTAACTATTGTATGTCTAATGTCATTACTAATTGGGAACATTTATGACACTGATTCGCATCAAGCCATTAAAATTATCATGAGTTTCCCCTTTTACAAATGGTTTTTGGTCAGAAACCTAATATTTCCCATCTAAGAACTTTTGGATGTGCGGTATATTTTCCACCACAACGCACTAAGATGGGACCTCAAAGAAGGTTGTGAATATATGTTGGATATGAATCCTTATCCATGATAAAATAACTCAAACCAACAATAAGAGAGTCATTCATGGATCGATTTTCGATCATCGCTTTGATGAATTTGTTCCCCAACATTAGGGGGAGAAAATAAGCAGTTGGAAAAAAGAAATAATTTCGAAAGAGTTATCATTATATTATCTTGATCCTCGAACAAAACGATTTGAACTTAAGTTCAAAAGATAATTCATTTGCAAAATTTAGATAACCAATTGCCAGACGCATTTACTGAGCTAAAAAGAGTGACTAAGTCACATATTACAGCTGATAATGCTCCAATGAAATTGATGTCCCTCTTGGACAAATTAAAATTGCAAATGAGTATGAGACACACTTGAAGTGTAAGACCCTGTATTTTAATAAACAAATTAATTAATTAAATAATAATGTGTTGAATAAAATAATGAATTTTCTAAAATTAGGTCATTTTACTCGAGTATTTTAGAGGGAACTCGAGTAAAACCATTATCTGTTTGAAAATTTGAATTTTTAGCCAAAAGACTCGAGTATTTCAGAAAGGACTCGAGTGTTCTTGAGTTTCTGAAAAGTACTCGAGTATAATGTAAAAGACTCGAGTAAATCGAGCAGTCTGGTTAAGTGTATAAGTCGGTTTTCATTTAATTTTCGCACCAAAATGCGGTTTCTTGACATGACAAGCACAGAGCTGCACCTTACTTCGAAGGAAGGTAATCCTAGCTTATAAATGAATGGCCATTGAAGCTCAAAAGCTCAAAAATCTCTTGAAACCCGAATTTGACAAGAAATTCCTCTGTGTTACAAAGCTCACTTTGATCCCTTCGTTCTCTCTCAATCCTTACCCATTTCCCTTGAAACCTAAACACAAACTGAAGTTCTGATTCCATTCTTGAATTAGAACTTGAAATCACTTCAAAAGGCCTTCTGTAGATCAAGTTCTAGGTGTCCAAAGTTGAGGTCTTGAAGCTGCAAAAATAGAGCAAAGTTCAGCACTAAACACCCTCTTTCCTTGAATCCGTTTGGTAAATCCAGGAATCCTTTCGATTTCAAACTTGTTTTCATTTAAAGTTAGTACTTCCTAGTTTCTGAAACTAACTTGTTTCGTTCTGTTTCATGCCTTATTCGTGGTGCAATTGATTGCCAAAGTCAGCCAATGCAACTGTTTTGCACCAAGTCCAGAAACCAAATTCAAATCCAGTTACTCTTTTGATCAATCTGTACTTTGTTTAACTTCTCTGAGGTAAGGGAGGAGTTACCTAAATACTAGAATGAGTAATTTCAAGCTAGAAATGTAGGAACCTCACAAGGTTCATCGAGGGATGAAGTTGGAATTGGGAATATGACATGGAGGTCATAAACCCAAGGTTTTCTAAGCCAAACAAGTTTAAATGGACCTAATAATGCTCACTGGATCAATTTTCGAAGTTAAAATCAAGTGGAAATGAATTTCATATCTTGAAATGGTTATTTTCTAAGTTTATGTTGATTCTGTGAATTACTGTATGTGATGTTGTTTCAGTGTTGATTACATGTTCTAACATGTTTGTTTCATGAGTCTAAGTTACTGTTTTGCATAAGAATGGAAGGACAAGGCTCAGAAATCGAATTGACATTGTAAAGTGCAGAAACTGGTGCTGTTGCAGCAAAAACACTCGAGTAATTTAAGAAAGACTCGAGTATTCTGGAATAGTGGAAGAACACTCGAGTATTTCTTAAGGACTCGAGTAATTTTACAAGAACACTCGAGTATACAAAGAACTACTCGAGTAATTCAATGAATTTTTCAGAAAACCTTTACTTTTCTATAATTTTATTAAAGATTAACTCGTCTAATCTCCTATGTTATTAAATCCTAATTATTTCTCTTAATCCCATTGGTTGATTTTTTATCCTGGATGAGTCCTACTGGAATTTTATTCAGTGGTTGACATATTCGGACAGGATGTCCCAATGGAGGTGCGTACACCCATTTGGTTGATTTTGTTCCCACGTCCCAGTGGAAGTCTTTACCCACTTGGTTGATATTTTGGAAGTCCTAAATGGGGTCGTTGCACTAATTAAATAATATGATTAATTCCTATTGTATAAAACCATCACAAAGTGGCTGGGCCGTTGATGAAATTTTTGGAAAGCACAAGCACCAGTTAATGCAAAAGAAAAGGTGAATTGTAATTAAGAAGGATTATGAACTTTGGGTCTCTATATTGGAGACATGATGTTCAAGGATGTGATGAAAAAGAAAGAAATAAAATGAAAAGTATGTGTGGCATTGACATGCATGGAGTTGCTCCGATTTCGATTGTGGAATCTGGCATAGTTAGACGTATTCCGCAGCATTGAATAAGCTGTGATGCCATAGCACTGAAGATGCTATGATGATTTGGATTCCGTAACATGAAAATGTTATGAAGGCTAGTTCCCAATCAATCGTGACGCATGGGTTGTGGATACGCTCCGGTTTGATGAAATATAGGATTGAGAATATCCCGAGCCTGAGATACTCGGATGCCAAACCGCGTAGCATGAATGAGGAGTAGGCATGCATCACGACACTAATTGAAATATTATAAAAGACAGTTTGAGCATATACATATGCATTTATTATTGCTATTTGAAAACTTGTGCTTGTTATTTCTAGCCACTGTTATGCTCATTTGTTATTGTATTTAGCTATGACTCACTCCCAATCCCTTGTGTAGGTGATGGCGAGAAACATGTTCTGCGTGGAGATGAGGCCGCTCCCTAATGGGGAGTGGAATTTTGAGGACCATAGGGCTACATATGAGGGGGATGTGGAAGTTATCTTCCGCCATCCTAATCCATATTCCCGTATGCGTCCGCTTAGATCGAGAATTCCAATGGTTTACATCATGCACATTCCGCCAAATTTTGTTATGAGAAATGGAACCCCTCCACCACCACCAAGACGTTTTCCGAGACGCACTATCCCACCGAGTCCCTCACTCTCCTCAGAAAGGATCATCCTAGAGGTTCCTACTCGTCCTAGTCCTTCTCCTCAAGTTCGATCCCGAACTCCGATATATGTGCCTGATGATTCGGTACAAGAAGAGGAGGAAGAGGAAGAGGAGGATCCAATCGAGGATGAGGATCCGGTGGATAATGCGAATCAGATGGTGGATGACTTTATGGACAACTCGACTGGAAGTCAGTGGGGAACTGACGACTAAGTTAAGTTGTGGGGTGGAATGTGACTGATATAACCCATCAGGTTTTCTCTTATCTATGTTATTTTATATTTTGAGTTATGAACCATATGCTCTAGGTTATTACGAATTTTGTTGTAATATATGTAATATAATGTAATGGCCTAGAGTGTTAAGTCAAGTAATTATGTATTTTGTTTCAATGAAGAAAATGGGATGTACCCTTTTTAGTATGAATGAATTATGATGTTATATCACTTGTTTTCATGATTCGATGTTTCAATAATTTCGCAAAATTTGATAATGGATGATGACTTGGCTTTTAGTTTCAAAGAAAAAAAAATGGTCGTATTTTCTAAGTATGAATATTTAACTTTGGAATAAAAGTTGGGTCGTCACATTTAGTGGTATCAGAGCAATGGTTCAACTCTCGGCCTTGGAGTATGGCCTTACACACTAACCATTGCATACTCTAGAATCATGTTTGCATTTTGAGATATAGAATAGCAGAATCTAATTAAGTTTTTCCCCTTTGGATTTTGTAGGATAGATGGTTGGACGTAATAACGCTAACATTGCTGAGGCTCTGACACGTATGGCTGCGGTTCTAGAAAACTTGCAGCAAACCCGTCCTCCCAGCAATGTAACCCCTGTTGAATTTCAAGGACTAGATTCTTTCCGTAGATGTAAACCCCCTGGCTTCTCGGGTGGTCGTTGCCCTGAGCAAGCCCAGTTCTGGTTAGCTGAGATGAATAAGATTTTCCGAACGCTGACTCTCACGGAAGCTCAGAAGGTCACGTTCGCGGCTTACATGCTGAATGGAGAAGCTGCAACTTGGTGGGAGCAGACCCGCCAGTTCTTGGAGTATGATCATCGCGAGCTCTCTTGGGAAGTCTTCACGGAGAAATTCTTGGAGAGGTACTTCCCGGATGATGTTCGGATCCAAAAGGAGATGGAATTCTTAGACTTGAAGCAAGGCAGCATGACTGTCGACCAGTATGCTGAAAGGTTTGAGGAGCTGATGAAGTACTCCCCGTACTTCCAATATCATCCTGACGAATACTCGAAGTGCACCCGATTTGAGAATGGGCTAAGGTCGGATATCAAGCTAGCTGTAAGCGTGCAAAGGATTCGTCACTATCCAACCTTGATTAGTGCATGTCGCATTTTCGAGAAGAACAATTTCAAGAAGGAAGTCAGCCAAGGAGGCCATGGACCCCACCGACATCAGCACAAGAATAATCGTGGAAATCGTGGAGGCCCTTATTGGCACAAAGGAAAGGGAAGAGCACAACCTTCTGGAGTAGCCAGTCTTCCGGCTCCGGCAGAGATTTGTAGCAAGTGTCAACGCTCTCATCCTGGTCAAGAATGCTGGAGGGACAAGTCACCAGTCTGTTTCAATTGTGGAGGGACCAGACACATCGCCCGTGCGTGCCGCCAACCCCCGCGCCAAAGCAACCAAGGACAAGGAAGCAAACCCTGGGTCAATGGAAAGGTGTTCACGATGTCTGGAGCAGAAGCATAGCAAGCTGACAACCTTGTGCAAGGTAACCATTTCCTAAATGGCATGCCTTGTCGCTTTTTATTTGATTCTGGAGCAACGCATGTTGGAAACCAACAAGCGGGCTAAGCAAATACTAGAGGGGGGGTGAATAGTATTTTGAAGCACTAATACCAAATATTTGGATTGATAATTGAAGAATGGAGCTAAGACTGAATTTTCTGGAATCAGACACAAAAGACTCGAGTCTTTTGTGAAATACTCGAGTTTTTCAGTGATGAACAACTCGAGTCTTTTCTGAAATACTCGAGTTTTTCCTATCAGATAGCAGAAAAACCAGAAACGAAAATTCAGCAATTTAACTCAAATCAATTCAATAATAAACAGGAACTTATCCAACAGAATAGCAAGCAATCTAAATAACTTTTAAACACAAAGATTCCTTGAACTTGCTACCTAATTGTATAAATCCTAATTGATTGAAATGGCTTAAGTCTATTGAGCTAGAAAGTAGATTAAAAGCAATAAACCAACACTCAAGCAATTTTATCCTGGTTCACTCCAACAATGAGCTACATCCAGTCCTCCTAATCACTTAGGAGTTTCTACTAATAATCAAATTGTTAGAAATTACAAAGAATTGCTTGAGAATGGCCTCACTCAACCTAACCCTTTCAAGAGTGTACCAAACTCTTGATTTCTACCCCAATTTGATTCCGGTGATTGAAGAACTCTTCACAAAGCTTCCTTGAACTCCCTTCAAGAAACTCCACCGGGCTAGGAACCTCCTAGTCTTGTGCTTGAGAACCTCTCAAGACTTCCAACACCCTAAGCCACTTAGGGTTTGCTTGGGAACAATCCAAGACTTTGAATAATCAAGCTTTTTGTATGTGTATTACTAATCTCACAATGGATTAGCACAAATAAGCACAGCTCAATGTAAGAATTGAGGCCTAAAACTCAACTTGGAATAAAATGACAATATGAGTGAGAAGTTGAGCTTTTTGGGAATTAACACTTGAGAAGAGGAAATTAAGAAAGCTTGAATCAATATGATCTTGTTGTCTTGTTTTTTTTTGCACAAATTCAAAGAGAAATTTTACAATCAGGTTCTGAATTGCTCTCTTGGGTTGGATGAGACTCAAATGCCCTCAATTGGGTTTTTGAGTCTCTCCAACGTTCATTTTTGCTGACTGGACAAAAATACTCGAGTCTTTTGGTAAATACTCGAGTCTTTTTGGTCGGTCACGAGTGAATTGGTGCACGAACCATACTAACGGTCATATTTGCTGACTTGGCACAAATACTCGAGTTTTTCTATAAATACTCGAGTATATACTCGAGTCTTTATCAAAATACTCGAGTATTTTGATCAGATATGGGAAAAATTATTTTTCAATTTTATTTTTCCTCTCAAGTATTAATTTTTGGTCAATCTCAACTTAATAAACATATAAAAATTTATTCCTAGAAGAGACTAACTATTTCTACCCACTCTCAACCACTCTCAACATAAATTAGAAATTTACAATTAATATTTGATTGAGAATGATTGGGCACTTGTCTTCTTTTCTTGACTTCTTGTTGATGTTGATGTTGCAATATCTTCAAGGCATGATTTGTTAATTATTTTGTCATCATCAAAACATAATCCACCTAATTAGGAGCATTGAATTCACAATCTCCCCCTTTTTGGTGATGACAAAATAATTAACACTTGTACCATTTGTTGAGCTTGAATCCACTTGAAAATGCAACTCCCCCTCACTATATGATACTTTTCACCTATCTAAAAATTCAGCTTGTGCAAGATGTTATGACAATTTAATTTTAGCACCAAGCCTATGGTATTAGAGTATTTAACAATTATCAGAGTATATACCATAATTAGAGAATTTTAGGTGCAACAATATCAAGACAAGTGTATAATATCTCTCCCCCTTTTTGTCATACGCCAAAAAAGATGTAACAATTTAGGAAAAAGATCAAGGGAGGAGAGGTGCATAATCGGAAAACCCCATAACCAACTATGCAAATAAAACGGAGATATAATAACGATAAAGAGCTCCCCCTGAAGCTTTGCACAAACATCATATTGAAGACCAAATTCATTAACATAAAAACATCATAAAAGGTCCAAATCAAAGGTGCAATAATAAACCCAAAGTCTCAAAACACCAAGTTCTCAAAATACAGAAAATGTAACAAAGACCAACATGATAAAAACAGAATGAAAACTAAGATAAAATCCAAAGGTCAACATCATCAAAACATCGAAGGAGCTGGAGCATCTGGAGGAGAATAAAACCGAGAGAAGATTTTAGAGGATGAAAAACTAGTAAGATTTGACAAAACTTTGAGGAAAATCTGAGTTTTGAGGAGAGAGATATGAGAAAACCGAGAGAGAAGAGGGTCGCAAAAAACTCGAGTCTGAGAGTATATATAAACAGTTCAATATACTCGAGTATATTCATAAATACTCGAGTTGTTCTTTAGGATATACTCGAGTTTTTGAAAATATACTCGAGTCGATCGTGACTCAGCCCAGATTTCCCCAGAAAACTCGAGTAAAAATTGAAAAACTCGAGTTTGGTCCGAAAGTTCAAATTTCAGGAAAACGCAAAATACTCGAGTTTTTGGAAAATACTCGAGTTTGGTCTGAAAGTTCAAAAATTGGGGGTTTCGAAAGACTCGAGTGTTTCGAAAAACACTCGAGTATTTTAATAAAGACTCGAGTGTTTTGAGAAACACTCGAGTATTTTTCTCAGACCCTGATTAAAAACTTTTTCAATTTAAAACTGATTTAATTTTGAATTAATATACTCGAGTTTTTTTGGAAAAACTCGAGTATTTTGACAGAACAGAAAGTAAAAACACAGTTTTGAAAGACCAAACACAAATCAAACACAAATGCTTCACTACCAACTTGGAATAAAGTACAGAATCACACACATTTAACACATACAATTTCAAATATCATCAAGGACAATTTAACTAAGAATCAATAACACATTAGAGTAAGACTAATATGGTGATTTTTTTTTCAAAAAATGACACACAATGCAATTAGCCTATATTAGCTTCATCTAAAATACCAAGTTCTCTCCTAATATGATAAAAGGTGTCCCTTGGTAGAGGTTTTGTAAAAATGTCGGCTAATTGATTTGTGGTACTAACAAATTCAATTGTGCAATCACCCTTTTGTACATGATATCTTAAAAAGTGATGTCTTATTTCAATGTGTTTAGTTCTTGAGTGATACACCGGATTCTTAGTCAAATTGATTGCACTCGTGTTATCGCATCTAATCGGAATATTTTCAAGTTTCAAACCAAAATCCGATAATTGTTGTTTCATCCATAACAGTTGAGCACAACAACTACCGGTTGCGATATATTCCGCTTCGGCGGTAGAAAGAGCGACACAAGCTTGCTTTTTAGAAAACCATGACACCAATGAACTTCCCATGAAATGGCAAGTACCACTGGTGCTTTTGCGATCAAGCTTGCATCCGGCGAAGTCGGAATCCGAGTAACCAACTAGACTAAGATTGGCATCAGCAGGATACCATAAACCAGTGTTAATTGTTCCTTTTAGATACTTAAATATATGTTTAACTGCGGATAGGTGAGATTCTTTAGGATTAGCTTGAAATCTAGCACACATGCATACATTAAACATAATATCCGGTCTAGATGCAGTGAGATATAGGAGACTACCTATCATACCCCTATACTTACTAACATCAACCGGTGTACCTTGTTCATCCTTGTCTAGGTAGCATGATGTGCTCATTGGAGTGTAGGCTTCCTTGCACTTGTCCAATCTGAATTTTTCAAGGAGCTCTTTGCAATATTTCCCTTGATGCACAAATATCCCCTCCTTGACTTGCTTTATTTGTAAGCCTAGGAAGAACTTGAGTTCTCCCATCATTGACATTTCAAATTCCTTTTTCATCAAATTTGAAAACTTTTTACAAAGAGACACGTTAGTAGCACCGAAAATGATATCATCAACAGAGATTTGTACTAACAAAATGTCATCCTTGGTTTTATAAATAAATAATGTATTATCAACCTTCCCTCTTTGAAACTTGTTTTCTAATAGAAAGGAACTCAATCGATCATACCAAGCTCTAGGAGCTTGTTTCAATCCATAGAGTGCCTTTTTCAATTTATAAACATGGTTTGGAAATTCACTATTTTCAAAACCGGGGGGTTGTTTGACATACACTTCTTCATTTATAAACCCATTCAAGAAAGCACTTTTAACATCCATTTGATATAAAGTGAATTTCATGATTGAAGCATAAGCAAGTAAAATTCGGATTGCTTCAAGACGTGCAACCGGAGCAAAGGTCTCATCATAATCGATACCTTCCTCTTGGTTGTACCCTTGAGCTACTAGTCTAGCTTTGTTTCTTATAATCAACCCGGATTCATCAAGTTTGTTTCTATAAATCCATTTAGTACCAATTATGGTATGATCATCGGGTTTAGGGACTAGATCCCAAACTTCATTTCTTTCAAATTGGTTTAATTCTTCTTGCATAGCAAGAACCCAATGATCATCCTCAATGGCCTTTTTAATTGAATCGGGTTCAATTTGAGAAACAAATGAGACATAGTGGCAAATGTTTTGAATAGACCTACGAGTAAGTACTCCCTTTGACATATCTCCTATGACTTTGTCTATAGGATGAGCCTTGACCGATTTCCAAGTTGGAGGAAGTTCTTCCCTTACTTCTCCTTCATCAACTTTTGAATTCTCTCTCTCTTTTTCTTCTTTTGAAAAGACAATGCCATCTTCACTAGCATCACATAAAACACTATCTTCTTTTGAAGACTCATTAAAAACCACATGAATTGATTCCTCAATAGTTAAAGTTCTTTTATTGAAAATTCTATAAGCTTTACTATGAGAAGAATAGCCTAAAAATATGCCTTCATCGGATTTGGAATCAAACTTGCCAATGTGTTCTTTTCCATTATTTAAAACAAAAACTTGGCATCCGAAGACATGAAAATGAGATATATTTGGCTTTCTTCCCTTGTAAAGTTCATAGGGGGTTTTATCCAAAGAGGGCCTTATCAAAATACGATTTAAAACATAACAAGCCGTATTGACGACATCGGCCCAAAAATATTGAGGTACTTGAGAATCATTTAACATGGTTCTAGCAAGTTCCTCTAGCACCCTATTTTTCCGCTCTACCACTCCGTTTTGTTCCGGAGTCCTTGGTGCCGAGAATTGATGCTCAATACCATTTTTTGCACAAAATCTATCAAATTTGTGGTTTTCGAATTCACCACCATGATCGGTACGAATAATAATTACTTTTTGATTTACTTGGTTTTGCAAAAGTTTGACATGATGTTTAAAAGATTTGTAGGTCTCACTCTTAGTAGTTAAAAATAAAGTCCAAGTAAACCTAGAGAAGTCATCAACAATCACCAATGCATAATAGTTGCCACCAAAGCTTTTTATTTGTGATGGTCCAAACAAGTCCATATGAAGCATTTCTAATGGCCTTGATGTGGACATAACCATTTTTGATCCAAAGGTGTTTTTAGTTTGTTTACATTTCTTGCAAGGGGAACAAACACCTTCAATAGAAAAATTTAGCTTTGGTAAACCAACTACTAGATCTTTAGATTGAATTTTCTTTAATTGGTTTACATTTATATGAGCGGTCCTACGATGCCATAACCAAGTGTCATTTTCTTTGCTCACTAAACAAGTAGAGACCAAAGAAGTGACTTTGTTCAAATCAACTAAGTAAGTATTATTTGACCTTCTACCACCAAATTTGATTGATTCATCTTTGTCACTTTTAATGAGGCAATGGGTAAAGGTAAAAACTACATGATTGCCAATATCACATAATTGGCTTATGCTCAAGAGATTATGTTCTAATCCTTGAACATAGAGCACATTATCAATAATCAAGTTTGAAGAGTTTCCGATTTTACCAATACCAAGGATTTTGCCTTTGTTGTTGTCCCCATAAGTGACATAACCCTTTTCCTTTGGAGTAAGCTCAATGAAGTGCCGCTTATCTCCCGTCATGTGCTTCGAACATCCACTATCAAGATACCACAATTGTTTTCCCGTTCGAAGACACACCTACAAAATGAAATCACTTGTTCACTTTGGGTACCCAAACAATGTTGGGTCCCTTAGGGTTAGTGTTGGGACTTTCTCCCTTCTTAATCCACATATAAGTGCCCTTATTCATTTCAAACTTCTTAATATGGCACTCAATGTTGATATGTCCAACTTTTCCACAATAAGTACAAGTTGGTCTCTTTGATGAGTTTTTCTTAGAAAATGTTCCAACCACCTTGTACTTTTTGTCCTTTTTATGAACATATCCTAAACCGGTTTTGTTGTGATTATGTCTTTGAGAGTTCAACAACCGGTTGAGGTTTCTATCACTATGTGAGATTGTGAGTTTGTTTTTCAACTCTTTCACTTCTTTTTCAAGTTCATCACATCTCTCACATGAAGTGATAATTTCCTCATGATTTGCACAATCACTTTGATGACTAGAATTAATAAGTTCTAAGGATTCATTTTGAAGTTTCAACTCATTTATAGATTTTTGCAATTCATCAATTTCATGTTGAAACTCCAAAATTTTCTTTCCTTTTTCCTTATTAATTTTAGCAAGCCTTTTAAATTGAATTAACATTTCATTGTAGGCTTCTTGCAAATCATCATATGAAATTGAGTTTGAAGATGAACAAGAAGAGCTAGAGGTTACCTCATCATCACTTTCACTCATGCCATGATTAGCTCTTGATGAGGACTCATGATTGTTCTTGGCCATGAGACAAAGGTTTGCATTTTCATCACCGGAGCTACTTGAAGACGATTCATTGCTCTTCTCCAGTGCATCCCAAACAATGTATGCACGCTTCCCTTTGGTCTCTTGGGTCTTCTTGTCATTCTTCTTCAAGAATGTGGCACATTCCATTCTTATGTGACCAACCCCACCACATTCATGACACTTAACTCCATCATTGGTACTCTTTTCTCTTTGTTTGGAATCTTTGGTTCTCTTGAAATTGGATGAAGATCCACCTTTCTTCCCTTTGAAGAATTTGTTGAATCTTTTCACAAACATCCCAAATTCTTCTTGATTTGGTTCACCATCGGAATCTCCACTTGTAGAGCATTCTTCAACTTCTTTTGTAGCTTTGGTTGAAGCTTTGAGTGCTATGCTCTTTTTCTTTTTGTCCGATTCCTCATGCATCCCAAGTCTTGTAAGCTCCATCTCATGCTCTTGGAGTTTGCCAAACAAAGTGGCTAAGTCCATGCTATTTATGTCTCTTGATTCCTTGATGGCGGTTACCTTGGGTTGCCAACTCCTATCAAGACATCTTAGAATTTTGTTAGTAGTTTCACCATTGCGAAATACTTTTCCCAAGGAAATCAAATGATTAACAATGTGAGAGAATCGCTTTTGCAAGTCACTAATGGTTTCATTTGGCAACATGTGGAACAATTCATATTTGTGAGTTAGAGAATTCAATCTTGCATCTCTAACCTCACTTGTTCCCTCATGTGTGACTTGCAAAGTATCCCACATTTCTTTTGCCGATTTACATTGCGAAACTCTATAAAATTCATCATGGGATAGAGCCGAAAAGATGATGTTTTTAGCTTTTAAATCAAATGAGACTTTTCTCTTTTCATCATCATTCCAACTACTCCTTGGAATTTCAACAATTTCATCATTTATTTTCTTTTTGGGAATGAAAGGACCATTTTCAATTGCATCCCAAATATCCATATCAATTGCTTCAATAAAAACTTTCATGCGAGTTTTCCAATAAACATATCCTTCACCATTAAATAATGGAGGACGGTTTATTGAAGCTCCTTCTCCACCAAAGTTATTGCTAGAGCCCATTAAGTTTCCAAAAGGATCTTTTTCGAAAAAGTTGTTACACTCGATCTTTCGACCGAGCTCTGATACCACTTGTTGGAAACCAACAAGCGGGCTAAGCAAATACTAGAGGGGGGGTGAATAGTATTTTGAAGCACTAATACCAAATATTTGGATTGATAATTGAAGAATGGAGCTAAGACTGAATTTTCTGGAATCAGACACAAAAGACTCGAGTCTTTTGTGAAATACTCGAGTTTTTCAGTGATGAACAACTCGAGTCTTTTCTGAAATACTCGAGTTTTTCCTATCAGATAGCAGAAAAACCAGAAACGAAAATTCAGCAATTTAACTCAAATCAATTCAATAATAAACAGGAACTTATCCAACAGAATAGCAAGCAATCTAAATAACTTTTAAACACAAAGATTCCTTGAACTTGCTACCTAATTGTATAAATCCTAATTGATTGAAATGACTTAAGTCTATTGAGCTAGAAAGTAGATTAAAAGCAATAAACCAACACTCAAGAAACTTTATCCTGGTTCACTCCAACAATGAGCTACATCCAGTCCTCCTAATCACTTAGGAGTTTCTACTAATAATCAAATTGTTAGAAATTACAAAGGATTGCTTGAGAATGGCCTCACTCAACCTAACCCTTTCAAGAGTGTACCAAACTCTTGATTTCTACCCCAATTTGATTCCGGTGATTGAAGAACTCTTCACAAAGCTTCCTTGAACTCCCTTCAAGAAACTCCACCGGGCTAGGAACCTCCTAGTCTTGTGCTTGAGAACCTCTCAAGACTTCCAACACCCTAAGCCACTTAGGGTTTGCTTGGGAACAATTCAAGACTTTGAATAATCAAGCTTTTTGTATGTGTATTACTAATCTCACAATGGATTAGCACAAATAAGCACAGCTCAATGTAAGAATTGAGGCCTAAAACTCAACTTGGAATAAAATGACAATATGAGTGAGAAGTTGAGCTTTTTGGGAATTAACACTTGAGAAGAGGAAATTAAGAAAGCTTGAATCAATATGATCTTGTTGTCTTGTTTGTTCTTGCACAAATTCAAAGAGAAATTTTACAATCAGGTTCTGAATTTCTCTCTTGGGTTGGATGAGACTCAAATGCCCTCAATTGGGTTTTTGAGTCTCTCCAACGTTCATTTTTGCTGACTGGACAAAAATACTCGAGTCTTTTGGTAAATACTCGAGTCTTTTTGGTCGGTCACGAGTGAATTGGTGCACGAACCAGACTAACGGTCATATTTGCTGACCTGGCACAAATACTCGAGTTTTTCTATAAATACTCGAGTATATACTCGAGTCTTTATCAAAATACTCGAGTATTTTGATCAGATATGGGAAAAATTATTTTTCAATTTTATTTTTCCTCTCAAGTATTAATTTTTGGTCAATCTCAACTTAATAAACATATAAAAATTTATTCCTAGAAGAGACTAACTATTTCTACCCACTCTCAACCACTCTCAACATAAATTAGAAATTTACAATTAATATTTGATTGAGAATGATTGGGCACTTGTCTTCTTTTCTTGACTTCTTGTTGATGTTGATGTTGCAATATCTTCAAGGCATGATTTGTTAATTGTTTTGTCATCATCAAAACATAATCCACCTAATTAGGAGCATTGAATTCACAACGCATTCCTTCATCTCGGAGGCATGTGTCAAGCGTTTAAATTTGTCTGTCTCGGAGACCCCGTTTAATCTGAGTGTGTCTACCCCCACGAATGCTCCTGTTGTTGCATCAAGAGCATGTGTCGGTTGTGTTGTTAGCATAGGAGATCAGATTTCTCGGATAAATCTGATTTGTTTGCCATTGTCCAATCTCGATGTCATTTTGGGCATGGATTGGATGACGTCCAATCATGTGGTAATCGACTGCAAGGCTCGAACAATCGTGTTTCCTGGTGAGAAGTCGCCGACCAAGCAACCTGGAGGTTATGTGTGCCTATTTTCGGCCATCGCTGAAGAAAAGAAGGAAGAAGCAAAGATCGAAGACATCCCGGTTATTCGAGAGTTTCCCGAAGTGTTTCCCGATGAAGTGCCCGGTTTGCCGCCTCATCGAGAGATAGAATTCAGTATTGACCTAGTCCCCGGTACTGGCCCTATCTCTATCGCCCCTTATCGTATGGCTCCAGCAGAACTAGCTAAATTGAAGAAGCAAGTGGAAGATTTGTTAGAGAAGCAATGCATCAGACCAAGTGTGTCGCCTTGGGGAGCGCCAGTTTTATTCGTGAAGAAGAAGGATGGATCAATGAGAATGTGCATTGATTATAGGCAACTGAACAAAGCTACCATCAAGAACAAGTACCCGTTGTCAAGAATTGATGATTTGATAGATCAAGTGAGAGGAGCATCGGTGTTTTCAAAGATTGATCTGAGATCAGGTTATCATCAGATCAGAGTTAAGGAGGAGGATATACCGAAGACTGCTTTTCGGTCACGTTATGGACACTACGAGTATGTGGTGATGCCATTTGGGTTGACTAATGCTCCAGCAATATTCATGGATTACATGAATAGAGTATTCCGACCCTACCTGGATTCCTTCGTCGTGGTGTTTATCGATGATATTCTCATCTATTCGAAGAATCCGGAGGAGCACGCTAATCATTTGAAGATCATTTTGGAGACCTTGAGGGAGAAGAAATTATATGCTAAGCTGGCCAAGTGTGAATTTTGGCTTGAAAAAGTCAATTTCTTGGGTCATATAATTTCGAAGGATGGTGTGGCTGTGGATCCGGCCAAAGTAGAATCAGTTCTGCAATGGGAAAGACCAAAGACGGTGACTGAAATAAGAAGTTTTCTTGGGTTAGCTGGATATTATCGGAAGTTCATCGAAGGTTTTTCCAAGTTGGCTCTTCCGTTGACTCGTTTGACCCGGAAAGAGCAACCTTTTGTCTGGGACGAGAAGTGTGAAGTTAGCTTCCAGACGTTGAAGGACAAGTTAACATCATCTCCAGTGTTAACTTTGCCCGATCCTAGGAAAAGCTTCGATGTTTATTGTGATGCATCTCGACAAGGTTTAGGTTGTGTCTTGATGCAAGAAGGGAAAGTTGTTGCTTATGCATCTCGTCAGCTGAAGGTGCATGAAGGGAACTATCCTACTCACGACTTGGAATTGGCTGCCATTGTCTTTGCTTTGAAGATTTGGAGACATTACCTGTATGGTAATACGTTCCAAGTATTCAGCGACCATAAAAGCTTGAAGTATCTCTTCGACCAAAAGGAGCTGAATATGAGGCAACGTAGGTGGATGGAATTCTTAAAGGATTATGAATTCGAATTGCATTACCACCCCGGCAAAGCTAATGTTGTAGCCGACGCTCTCAGTAGGAAGATGCTGCATGTGAGTACAATGATGATAAAGGAAGCTCAGCTAGTTGAGGAATTCCGCAACTTGAATTTGGCAATTCAGTTCAAGCCGAGTTGCGTCAAGTTAGGAATGTTGCAAATCACAAATGAGTTTGAGGGTCAAGTCCGAACCCTACAACAAGTGGACGAGGAGCTTCTAGAAAAGAAAAGATTAGGGATGGAAGGAGTGGAACCGGAATTCCAATTAGGATCTGATGGTATTTTGAGATTCAGGGATCGAATCTGCATCCCGGCAAATCAAGAATTAAGAAGAGCTGTATTAGAGGAAGCCCACAAGAGCAAGCTGAGTATGCATCCTGGATCAACAAAGATGTATCAAGATCTGAAGAGGATGTTTTGGTGGCCCAGACTAAAGAGGGATGTTGCGTCTTACGTAGCGTCTTGCCTTGTCTGCCAAAAGGCGAAGATCGAGCATAAGAAGCCTGGAGGAGAACTACAACCTTTAAACATACCAGAATGGAAGTGGGATGGAATAGCTATGGATTTCGTAAGTGGTTTTCCAAGAACAAGAGAAGGCTTTGATGCATTTTGGGTTGTGGTTGATCGCTTAACGAAGTCTGCATATTTCATTCCCATCAACATGCAGTATCCGTTGGAGAAGCTTGCAAGATTGTACATTAAGGAGATTGTTAGATTGCACGAAATTCCCTCGAGTATTGTATCGGATCGTGATCCCCGTTTCGTGTCCCGGTTCTGGCAGAGTTTACATCAGGCATTGGGAACGCAGTTGAGGATGAGTTCCGCTTATCACCCTCAAACCGATGGTCAATCGGAAAGAACGATTCAATCTTTGGAAGACCTGCTTCGAGCGTGTGTTCTGGAATATCAGGAAGGTTGGGACCGATTATTGTCGCTTGTGGAATTCACCTACAATAATAGTTATCACGCGAGCATCGGTATGGCCCCGTACGAAGCCCTCTATGGAAGGAAGTGTAGAACCCCGCTATGTTGGTTCCAAGTGGGGGAGAATGCTCTCATCGGACCTGAATTAGTTCAAGAAACGACTGAAAAGGTAAGGACTATCCAAGAGAAGATGAAGATCGCTCAAAGTCGCCAGAAGAGTTATGCCGACCAACGAAGATCCAAGCTCGAATTTCAAGAAGGAGATCATGTATTCCTGCGAGTCGTGCCAACGACTGGAATTGGAAGGGTAATGAAGCCAAAGAAGCTATCTCCTAAGTTCATCGGCCCTTATCAGATTTTGAAACGAGTAGGCCCTGTCGCGTATCAGATCGCCCTACCCCCATTTTTGTCCAACCTGCACAATGTTTTCCATGTCTCTCAGCTTCGCAAATTTATCCAAGATCCATCTTCGATTGTGCCATTGCAACAAGATTTGATACCGCTGAAAGAAAATCTCACGTTTGATGTTGGACCCGTGAGAATAGAGGATAGAAGGATCAAGAAGTTGCAAGGGAAAAAGATCCCGTTAGTACGAGTTCTTTGGGGGCAGAGTGGAGCGTCTGACTCCACATGGGAATTAGAGTCTAAGATGAGGAATGAATATCCGCATCTATTTATATAAATCGGAATTTCGAGGACGAAATTCTATTTAAGTGGGGGAGGATGTAAGACCCTGTATTTTAATAAACAAATAAATTAATTAAATAATAATGTGTTGAATAAAATAATGAATTTTCTAAAATTAGGTCATTTTACTCGAGTATTTTAGAGGGAACTCGAGTAAAACCATTATCTGTTTGAAAATTTGAATTTTTAGCCAAAAGACTCGAGTATTTCAGAAAGGACTCGAGTGTTCTTGAGTTTCTGAAAAGTACTCGAGTATAATGCAAAAGACTCGAGTAAATCGAGCAGTCTGGTTAAGTGTATAAGTCGGTTTTCATTTAATTTTCGCACCAAAATGCGGTTTCTTGACATGACAAGCACAGAGCTGCACCTTACTTCGAAGGAAGGTAATCCTAGCTTATAAATGAATGGCCATTGAAGCTCAAAAGCTCAAAAATCTCTTGAAACCCGAATTTGACAAGAAATTCCTCTGTGTTACAGAGCTCACTTTGATCCCTTCGTTCTCTCTCAATCCTTACCCATTTCCCTTGAAACCTAAACACAAACTGAAGTTCTGATTCCATTCTTGAATTAGAACTCGAAATCACTTCAAAAGGCCTTCTGTAGATCAAGTTCTAGGTGTCCAAAGTTGAGGTCTTGAAGCTGCAAAAACAGAGCAAAGTTCAGCACTAAACACCCTCTTTCCTTGAATCCGTTTGGTAAATCCAGGAATCCTTTCGATTTCAAACTTGTTTTCATTTAAAGTTAGTACTTCCTAGTTTCTGAAACTAACTTGTTTCGTTCTGTTTCATGCCTTATTCGTGGTGCAATTGATTGCCAAAGTCAGCCAGTGCAACTGTTTTGCACCAAGTCCAGAAACCAAATTCGAATCCAGTTACTCTTTTGATCAATCTGTACTTTGTTTAACTTCTCTGAGGTAAGGGAGGAGTTACCTAAATACTAGAATGAGTAATTTCAAGCTAGAAATGTAGGAACCTCACAAGGTTCATCAAGGGATGAAGTTGGAATTGGGAATATGACATGGAGGTCATAAACCCAAGGTTTTCTAAGCCAAACAAGTTTAAATGGACCTAATAATGCTCACTGGATCAATTTTCGAAGTTAAAATCAAGTGGAAATGAATTTCATATCTTGAAATGGTTATTTTCTAAGTTTATGTTGATTCTGTGAATTACTGTATTTGATGTTGTTTCAGTGTTGATTACATGTTCTAACATGTTTGTTTCATGAGTCTAAGTTACTGTTTTGCATAAGAATGGAAGGACAAGGCTCAGAAATCGAATTGACATTGTAAAGTGCAGAAACTGGTGCTGTTGCAGCAAAAACACTCGAGTAATTTAAGAAAGACTCGAGTATTCTGGAATAGTGGAAGAACACTCGAGTATTTCTTAAGGACTCGAGTAATTTTACAAGAACACTCGAGTATACAAAGAACTACTCGAGTAATTCAATGAATTTTTCAGAAAACCTTTACTTTTCTATAATTTTATTAAAGATTAACTCGTCTAATCTCCTATGTTATTAAATCCTAATTATTTCTCTTAATCCCATTGGTTGATTTTTTATCCTGGATGAGTCCTACTGGAATTTTATTCAGTGGTTGACATATTCGGACAGGATGTCCCAATGGAGGTGCGTACACCCATTTGGTTGATTTTGTTCCCATGTCCCAGTGGAAGTCTTTACCCACTTGGTTGATATTTTGGGAGTCCTAAATGGGGTCGTTGCACTAATTAAATAATATGATTAATTCCTATTGTATAAAACCATCACAAAGTGGCTGGGCCGCTGATGGAATTTTTGGAAAGCACAAGCACCAGTTAATGCAAAAGAAAAGGTGAATTGTAATTAAGAAGGATTATGAACTTTGGGTCTCTATATTGGAGACATGATGTTCAAGGATGTGATGAAAAAGAAAGAAATAAAATGAAAAGTATGTGTGGCATTGACATGCATGGAGTTGCTCCGATTTCGATTGTGGAATCTGGCATAGTTAGACGTATTCCGCAGCATTGAATAAGCTGTGATGCCATAGCACTGAAGATGCTATGATGATTTGGATTCCGTAACATGAAAATGTTATGAAGGCTAGTTCCCAATCAATCGTGACGCATGGGTTGTGGATACGCTCCGGTTTGATGAAATATAGGATTGAGAATATCCCGAGCCTGAGATACTCGGATGCCAAACCGCGTAGCATGAATGAGGAGTAGGCATGCATCACGACACTAATTGAAATATTATAAAAGACAGTTTGAGCATATACATATGCATTTATTATTGCTATTTGAAAACTTGTGCTTGTTATTTCTAGCCACTGTTATGCTCATTTGTTATTGTATTTAGCTATGACTCACTCCCAATCCCTTGTGTAGGTGATGGCGAGAAACATGTTCTGCGTGGAGATGAGGCCGCTCCCTAATGGGGAGTGGAATTTTGAGGACCATAGGGCTACATATGAGGGGGATGTGGAAGTTATCTTCCGCCATCCTAATCCATATTCCCGTATGCGTCCGCTTAGATCGAGAATTCCAATGGTTTACATCATGCACATTCCGCCAAATTTTGTTATGAGAAATGGAACCCCTCCACCACCACCAAGACGTTTTCCGAGACGCACTATCCCACCGAGTCCCTCACTCTCCTCAAAAAGGATCATCCTAGAGGTTCCTACTCGTCCTAGTCCTTCTCCTCAAGTTCGATCCCGAACTCCGATATATGTGCCTGACGATTCGGTACAAGAAGAGGAGGAAGAGGAAGAGGAGGATCCAATCGAGGATGAGGATCCGGTGGATAATGCGAATCAGATGGTGGATGACTTTATGGACAACTCGACTGGAAGTCAGTGGGGAACTGACGACTAAGTTAAGTTGTGGGGTGGAATGTGACTGATATAACCCATCAGGTTTTCTCTTATCTATGTTATTTTATATTTTGAGTTATGAACCATATGCTCTAGGTTATTACGAATTTTGTTGTAATATATGTAATATAATGTAATGGCCTAGATTGTTAAGTCAAGTAATTATGTATTTTGTTTCAATGAAGAAAATGGGATGTACCCTTTTTAGTATGAATGAATTATGATGTTATATAACTTGTTTTCATGATTCGATGTTTCGATAATTCCGCAAAATTTGATAATGGATGATGACTTGGCTTTTAGTTTCAAAGAAAAAAAATGGTCGTATTTTCTAAGTATGAATATTTAACTTTGGAATAAAAGTTGGGTCGTCACATGAAGCGTGACAGATCCATCAGTTTCAAAAAAAAAAATCAAAAATACAAAAATCCTCGAAAAAGAAAAGGAGCAAAGAAATAAGATGGTCAATTCGAGGATGTAGAGACTCCTGAAGAGTCCTTAGACATAATTAATAGTTCAGTTCAAGAAAAACTCAAGTACCTGAAAAGTGTGAAAACAAAGAGATCTCAATAAATTATGTCATGACTGAAATACAATGGAACCGAAATGAAGTCAACGTTGACGATGCTTTTACATATGATATAGCGCTTAAATGATATAAGATGAGGATCATGCATCAAAGTCTATTAAGGAATATAGACAAAGAAATGATTAGCCAAAATGGAAAGACACAATTGAGCCATAATTGAATTCGCTTGAAAAGCGACAGGTATTTGGACCTATAGTCCGTACACCTAAAGGTGTAAAGTCAGATGGATACAAATGTGTTTTTATACATAAGCGAAATTGTAAATAAGAAATTATGAGATATAAAGTATGATTGATTGACCAAAGAATTTCACAAAGACCTGACATTGATTATGAAGAATAATACTTCCATGTGGTGGATGCAAGTATTTTTCGATACTTGATTAGTCTGGCAATATAAAAAGGATTCAAATTGTGTCAAATGATTTTATAGCAGATTTTTATGGCTAACTTGATTAATAACATATATATGAATACCCCTTAAAGACTCAATATGCTCGAAGCATATGCTTGAACTATTTAATATGGTTGAACCATATCCATGGATAATTAAAATGTTTGAAGCATAAAGTGTAATATTTTGACGCATGCACTTTAATTAGTTAAATTGCAAAATGCAATATTTTTGAACTTATAGTTCAAACTCCAAGAGATTTTTAATAGAATCGAAGGTTTAATTCTAGCAAACATAAAATGCATTATATGTTTGCAGTCATTATCATGGTTCATTCGAGAATGATATCATTATATCAATATGAGAAATTTCAGAAGAATTAAGGATATTGATATATACATGTATATATCTATTTAGATTTAGCTAATAATTTATGTTTTTTAGTTATATATTGTTTGACTTGTATATATGATGTCATGTCATGCAATCATGGATATGTTTATTGCAGTTTTTTGAGAATACTTATATGATTATGGTTCATGTTATGTGTTTATTTTAGTATTTATGTAGTTTTATTTTAATATTGTTTGAATTACCTAAAGTTAAAGGAAACATTTCAAAATGAAATATCTCGGCCTGAAGATCGAGCATTTAGTAAATTAAATTTGTGCCTATCAAGTTGGGGAAAACAACTTCTAAAGTGAGTTTCTTTGATAAATAACAACTAATTTATATGATAATCTCTATTAGATCGTTAAATGTCATACGTGACTTAATATGTCATCTGATATTAATTTATTAGCAAGATATTGTCATTCATTCACAGGAAGATGTTGGAATGAGGCTAAACACATATTTTAGTATGATATATTGAATATTATTAGAATTCCTGAAGAGCTTCCAAATGTTGTAAATTGCTTAAAGAAATAATTTGAAATGAAAGATTTGGAAAGAACAAAATTTTGTCTTGAATTACAAATAGGAAATTTAATGAAATTTTGGTACATCATGAAACCTATACTGCGAAGGTAATAGTGTAATATCTCAGAGATAATTGTTCACATCAGGGGGAGATATAAATACGCACTGCACTCTTTTTCCCTTAGTCACAATTTTTTCCCGATGGGTTTTCCTGGCAAGGTTTTTAATGAGGCAATATTCATTTGTAATAGTCATCCAAGGGGGAGTGTTATAAACAATTCATATCTATCTAATCAGTGGATGACTATCTATTGGATTGTGTTTATATTTAGTTGAAATCACTTCATATTAGGGTTTCCTATCTCCCTATAAATAGGACTCAACTATGATGTAAAACGCACACTGAATATATCACAATATATTGTTTCCTCTCTTCTTCTCTTCTTCCTTATTTTCATACGTTTTATAACAAAAATTAAAATGTTTATCTTATATTCGCTTCATAACATATATTTTAAGTAATTATACACATTAATATATGTTGGTCCAAGGAATAGTCTTTGCCTTTTATTAAGCGTTTGATTTTTGTACAAGGATGACAATCTGATCTAGATCAGATCTAATAAGTAACTAGTTTTAAGCCCCGTGCATTGCACGAAGTTGTTTGTTTGTTGTTATCTATTTATCATTAGATATATAAATTTGAGTATTGCAGGGGTTAATAATTATAGATATTTTGATTTACTTTTTAACTTTTTTTATTCTTTAACATCATGACGGTTTTTTACTCAATACCATTTGAAAAACTAAGTTAAAAAGAAAGAGATTGACATCCAAATAAGAAAGCTACAAAAATTTATTGGCCATGAATAATAAAAAATATTAAAACTGAGAAGAGAAAGAAATGCACGGAGTAGTTGGAAGAAATTGAAATTGAAATCGGGAAGAAGGAAAAAGGAAAAAGAAGAATGAGATAAACAAATAAGGAAACGTGCATTGAGAATAAGTACCATAGAAGTTACCACCACTCACTTCCAGAGGGAGAAGAATTTCATTAAAATTACCTATCAAGAGCCAAGGCAAGATAATAGAAGAACGAAGAGAGGTAAGATGACTCCAAAGATGTTCTCTTACCAAAGGAACAGGGCTACCATACACAGCACTACAAAGGCAAGAGGTGCCACCAGCAGATATTCTCATCGTAACACATTGATGAAACACATATTCCACATCAACATTGAAACCTGCATTATCTTTATATAAGATCCATATGCCATCCGAGTGCCCTTGAGCCTCACTAATAGCACTAGGATTATACCCCAACGATCTCCAAAAACTAGCAACACTAGAGAATTGAACATGCACTTCTAGAATAATAAAAATAGTAGAAGGACAAAAAAGTTGAACTAAATTTCTCACATGACGCTTCCCACGACTGTTGGTAGCGCGCCACGAATATTACAAGAGATAACCTTAAAGTCTTGAAACAACATCAACTACTAAGTAGAGAATCAACACCGACACCAGCAGGTTATTGTCCAGAATCCAACACCATTGCGGATGTACCCTCCTTACTCACATTGCCTCCTTCCCCATGATTCGGGTTGTCACTATCTACCACAAGGACATCCTTCTTTCTACCCTGTCCAACTCCAACAGAGTGCAAATTGTCATGTAAGTCAGGCGGTTTACTCTTCAAGTTGGTCCTCTGGGTCAAACGAGAAGTAATGCCCTTCAACAGGTTAGGGGAGATAGAAAATTCTGGGTTCCAGATCAAATCCTTTTGGACGAGTTTCCTTAAGGCAATTTGCATATTTGCTTCTTTTCCCTTATTGGTCACCTGTTTAGATGGTTGTGTCTTAACGGTGGCTCGCTCTGACTGAGTTGACCCACTGAGTCGTATGTTAATTGGCTTGGCTACATGCACAATGACTCTATGCATGTTCGTTACATTAGAAACCTCCTTGCTGGCCCTCTTTTTACCATTATCAATTTTCCTCCCATGTGTACTATCCCCCGATAAGCTTAAAGCTATCGATGGGAATGTCAATAAATTTGGGCTCCCCGAGTTGACCTTCTCAGGCCTAAGAATCTGGGATTGACTACACTTATCAGCAGGTAATGATTGATTATTAATCACCTTAGATTTCTCCCCTACCAACCCATTTTTCTTCTCATTTCCCCCCCTTTTTTATTCTTCTAACAACCAACCAATCCCCATGTAACTCATCTTCAGGATCCTCCCCATTAACAGCACTCGCTTGAATTACGGCAGGCATATCTCCCCCCAGATTCTTCGATTCTACCAAATTATGAGTTACCTGATTTTGCTCTTCCTCACCACCCCAAGCCGAAGATGGAACGACAGTAGGCTTGGGAGGGGGGGGGCACCACCGTGAAATTCCTACTAAGGTGACCGTAACATCCACAAGAGGAGCAAATCAGATGTAGACCCTCATATTCCACCTTATACCATTGGTCACGAAACCAAACCTTCCCACCACTGGCATTGTCAAGTCAATTTCTACACACACCCGTGCAAACTTGCCACGAGTGACGTTTACTGTCTGCATGTCCACCCGGTTAGGCACCCCTACTGCCGATGCCAAACCTAGAAGGAAGCACTTATAACAAATCCAAACCAAAGTGCGGTTGACTTGTGTTGCTGGTGAAACAAAGTTTGGTTCCCATTGTTGAACAAACAAACAATGGTCAAAAATCATCCATGGTCCACCTATCATCACTTTCTCCCTAGAAACTTCTTCAAACTTAACAACAAAACAACCATTTCCAACATCCATGAGGTCAAATCCACTATTGATTTTCCATACATTCTTCAAACGATCTCTCATAGTTAAAAAACCCAAGGTTTTCCCTAGTAGTTTAACCACCAAAGCATCCCTCCATGGCAAACACATTTTCTCAAAAACCGAATCATCCAAGAAAACCTTCGGCTTTAGTCTGTTCCCTTCATCCGGAATGATTTTCATGAGATTCGCTTTGATGAGATCAACTTCTTCCATTATGGGGGGGAGGAGCCTTTCCACCCATGGTTTTATCACGAAAAGAAACACCTACTTGCACCATATTAGCATTAGTTCCATCCTTTACACCACCAATTTTATCTGGAGGTTCATCGTTCTGATGAACATTGCGAGCACCCTTAGCAGAGAACTCAAAACTCTCCATTTAGGGTATTTTCATACCACCAAAATTATTAACAAATTGGTTTTCAAGAATTTAATGCATGATAATTTTATACATAATCAAAACAAAATAATATAACAACCATTACAATTGCAATTAGCGATAGAAAAGTAAAATAGTATCAACTCCTAATATACATTTAAAAAAACATACATAAAAATAAAAATAAATAAAAAAACTCGTGCATGACGGGTAATCGGTAATCATAACAAGTTATCTTTAACGTTATCCAACTAACTTCACTAATTATTTTCCAATTTTTCATACAATTAAAAAATGGAAATCAGTTATTAATAGTTAATTAAAATTTTAAAAGAAACTAAATAAAACAAAAAAACTCTTTTAAAAAAAGAAATAAATAGGCTAAATTGCTCATTTGGTCCCTTACCTTATTTTTTGATTTCAATTTGGTCCCTTGCCTTTATTTGGTGTCAATTTGGTCCCTTACGTTTCAAATCATTAACACTGTTAGTCCCAACAATCAGTTGCTATTAACGCTGTCAATTTTAATCTTACATGGCCATTAATTATACACGTGACTGTGAATACGTGTTCATCTCTGTGTCCACATAATTTGTGGCCCAGAACGTTGTCGTTTTGGAGTCTACGTTTCACCTTCTTCTCAAGGGAGGGAGGGGAGAGTGTTTCAGAAACTCATTCACAGCCTTTTCGAGTGAAACGTTTGCTCAGTTAGGGCACAAACTGAAGAGACAAAAACGTGAGTTGGAGGTTAGCTATTCACTAGTATCAAGTAGAAGGAAGACGATTTCAAGTCAACAAAGAATACTGACGATTGGGACTAACGGTGTGTATGATTTGAAAAACAAGGGACCAAATTGACACCAAATAAAGATAAGGGACCAAATTGAAATCAAAAAATAAGGTAAGGGACCAAATGAGTAGTTTAACCAAATAAATACAAACGAAAGGAATGCAATATAAAAAAAATCCACTTAAAGAATAATCTTTTGATACTAATTATTGATACTAGTTAGAAAATTTTTATATAATAATATAATATACCTGATGTAATATAATAAATTATATATATATATATATACGTGTAATATCTATATGAGTTAGGATATGTTAACACCAGATGTAAAACTTAGTCACTTACATCTTCACATAACTTTTTATATGTTATGAAATTTGTCAATCCAACCGTTGAATTATTTGTTGTTATCAAGTAGATCAAGTCTACAAAATTTCATAGAATATAAAAATTATTTGATACTTTATCCGACTATTCTATTTTAACGGATAATACGTTATTTAAAATATAAGTAAATATGCATTATTAGATTACATACCTATGAATCTTCGAATGATCTGAAATTTGGTATATATGATCGTCATGATAATAATATATAATTCAACGGTTGGATTGACAAATTTCATAATATATAAAAAGTTATATGAATTTGTAAGAGATCAAGTTTTACACCTAGTGTCAAAGGATCTTAACTCTCTCTCTCTCTCTCTCTATATATATATATATATATATATATATATATATATATAAAATATACCTTATGTGTGTGTGTATATATATATATATATATATTATAATTTATATCTTCTCTTGCTAATAATATAATATATTAATACTATACATTATGTATATAAACTAATTTTTGAGTGTTAAAATATGTTTTAAATATATGAATTTATTTTCAATTTTTTCATTGCATATTTTCTTTTCTTATTTTTTTTTGTTTCGGTAGGGGACCCTTGTTCTGAAAACTGATTAATGAGGAAGTACTTGAATATTTTTTTCCACCTTCACAAATTTGCGAATCTTATCCATATCTTCTATTTTTTTTTCGTCTACTTCTTATTTAGCCCACTAGTTGATTTTTACAATTTTCCAATCACTAAACTTGACTTTTATTAACTATATAATAATAATAATTGCTTGTCCTATTATACTTTCCACTATCCAATCATTCACAATTACTTTTCCTTTGCCAGGTCAGGCAACAAATAATAATATAAAGTGGAAATTGAGTTAACCAAACACACTATGTTATATTTTTTTTATATTTATATGTCTCATTTAAATTCTTGTTTTATTTTAATTTATTTGTTTCATTTAACAATTTAGAAGAATAACAATTGTTATTTTTCATATTTAATCATATTTAATAAATTTTTTTATTTATATAAGTAATAAAAAATTAATGATTATAAAGAGAAAAATGGCATGTTAAAAGAAAAACATAATTAAATTATTAAAAATGAAAATAATCGTAATTCTTTTTAAAAGGTTATTTTTATAGATTCATTACATTTTCGTATAATTAAAAATTCAAAGCCAGTGATCAGGTACTTTGGACATAATAACTGATGAGTATTTTTGTTTTTGATTTTTTAATCATATCTTTGAAGTTATCCCTCTCTCCTCTAAATATGCTTTTAAGCCTTTAACACACTTTCTATTTCCAAATGATAGAAAAGATGAAAGCTACTGCATGCTGCCTTTCATTTCCCTCTTGTAAGAATTGTCTGCCTTGGGCATACGACACATGATGTCGTACACGAATGCGACTAGCCAAGTTAGCTTGACGTTGACCAAGCCTTGCACACCACTAGGGTGTAAGTGGTCCGGTCCGAGATCGCGAGACCGCTCGGACCGAACTGGACCGGACCGAAAAATGCAGTCTGGTCCGGTCTCACGGTCCGGTCTGGTCCCAAAAAATTCAGACCGTTCTAGAACGGTCCGGTCCACGGTCCCAGATAATTTTAGACCGCTGGGATCGGACCGAACCGATAGGACTAATAATTAAAAAATAAAAAATAAAAAAATAAAAAACCTACTGTACATTGATTATTAATGTTACTGATGATTAATGATGATTATTTGATTTGGTGACAATATTTTCCATACCGTGGCAATCAGAATAGAATCCTTTTAAATAATAATAATCCTAAATCCTCCAGCATACTTGCTACATAAAGAATATTATAACCCGAATGTCACAAGCTCAAGTCTTAGAAATGACCGAGCAGTTAATATTTGAAATTACCTATTTGCACTTAATCAATTAATCATATTGATGTTTTATTTTTGGAAAGTATGATTTGGTTAATAAAAAATAGGCTAAAAATATAATGTTTAAATATTAAATTGGTTCATATTAATAGGCTAAAAAAAGGAAAGAAATGCAAAATAGACCGGACCGGACCGGACCATTTATGAACGGTCCGGTCCAATCCGGTCTTTGAGGATAAATAATGTTGGGACCGGACCGGACCGGACCATACTAAATTGAGCGGTCCGGTCCGTAATATGGTTCATAGACCGGACCGGACCGGACCGTTACACCCCTACACACCACAATACAACACAACCCAATTGATCCAACTTGCACTTTTTACAGGGCGAAATTATTAATGAATTAAAAAAAAAGGAAGTGAAATGATGTAATGTGTAGATTAGCAAATATCATCATTACCAATTAATTAAGAGTCTTAGTTAGACCAAACATAAACCCTGCCAAGTGGATACCTGGAAGAGAAGAGACGGCATAAATAATAACACTTTATTGTCATAAAATTGTAGGATGTATTTGCTTGTTGCCTTGCACCTTAGGAAATATAGAAATGTGTAGCCATCAGGATCGCATTTAATTATAGATAATTGAGTTTTATTTTTTAAGTATAATGTAAGAGGTTTGATATCCGTGCATATATATATATATATATATATATATGTTAAACATGGTAACTGCCAATGGTAAGAAGAAAGAGAGAGAAGATAATTTTCAGAGAATGAGAGAAAGAATGTAAATGACTAAGGAAAATAGATTTCTCATTTCACACAAAAGAAGAAAGGGTTTATATACACAGCTGATACGAATCAGCTAGTAGCCAAGAGTTTGCCGCCAAAACTAAAATAGAAAAGAAAACCTAGTCAACTAACTTAATTACAATTAATCTCAATCAATAATTAAGTCTAAACTAAGTCCAAGCTAACTAAAACTATGCTAGCTAACTGAATTACAATCGTGCTCTTATGCAAATGCTAACCCCCTCCCCCCCCCTTCTCAAGCTGGTATGTGAATATCCAACATACCAAGCTTGGAATGCAGTGAATGAAAATGACCTGGTGCAAGTGCTTTAGTCATAATATCAGCAACTGAAGAAGTTGTTGAAATTGGAAGGAGATGGACTAAACCACTCTGAACCTTCTCACTGATGGAATGACAATCGAGCTCGATATGTTTCGTTCGCTCATGAAAAACAGGATTCTGAGCAATATGAATGGCAGAACGATTATCACAGTACAAAACCACAGGGTGAGGGTGAGGAATCAGAAAAGCCTGCAACAATTTAAGCAACCATTGAGCCTCACATCCAGCCTTTGCCATAGCTCGATATTCAACCTCTGCAGAGGAATGAGAGACAACATGTTGCTTCTTACACTTCCAAGAGACCAAGGAAGAGCCTAAGTAGAAGCAATAACCAGAAATGGATCTTCTGGTATCCAAGCATCCACCCCAATCAAAATCAGCAAAGCCTCTGAGCTTAGTATCTGAGGAGGAAGAGAAAAAAATGTCTTGAGCAGGAGAGCCTTTTTGATACTTAAGGATGTGATGAGCTATTTTTAAATGAGCATCAGTAGGCTTGTCCATAAACTGACTTAAATTATAAACAGCAAAACATATATCAAGTCTTGTGTTATTAGTCAAGTAAATCAGCATGCCCAACAATCTTCTGTACTGAGATGGATTTGTCAAAGGACAACCAGAAGATTGATGAATCTTGATGGGGTAATCCATGGGAGTAGAACAGGGTTTAGCACCAAGAAGACCAACATCATCCAACAACTCAAGAGTATACCTTCTCTGGTATAAAGTAAGGCTAACAGAAGATCAAGCAATCTCCATGCCAAGAAAGTACTTGAGATCTCCTAAGTCCTTGATGCTGAATTTATCATCCAGAAGTTGTTTAAGGTGATTGATCTCATGCAAATCATTACCAGCGAGGACCAGATCATCAACATAGATCAAAACAATAGTTAAACTGTTAGGATTAGGCTTAGTAAACAAGCAAGCATCATCCTTGGACTGAACAAAATGATGAGCAACCAAAGCATGAGTAAGATTTTCATGCCATTGTCTACTAGCTAGCTTCAAACCATAAAGGGATTTCTGAAGTTTACAAACCAGGTTTGAGTCAAAAACTTGCAGACCAGAAGGAATTTGCATATACACTTCGCGATATTAATATCCAGCTGTTTTAAATGCCAATCCTTGCTTACAGCCAAAGCCAGCAATACCCTGATAGTTGACATTTTAACAACTGGACTAATGTTTCAGTATAATCAATTCCCTCTGTCTAAGTATACCCTTTGGCAACCAGCCTTGCCTTACGCCTTTCAATAGTACCATCAGCCTTCAACTTGGTTTTGAAAATCCACTTATAGCCAATGGCTTTCTTGTTGCTGGGCAGAGGAGTAAGAATCCAGATGTTGTTCTTGTGCAGAGCAGATAACTCAGAGTTAATGGCCTCAATCCAATGATCATGCTTAATAGCTGAAGTATAAGTGGTTGGATCAGAAATGGTGGAAAGAGTAAGGGTGTAGTGTTTATGACTAGAGGACAAATTATTATAAGTAAGGTGTGAGGAGATAGGATATGGAATGGAAAAGGAAGGAGTATCATCAGACAACAATAAGTTGCAATGATAATCCTGAAGATAGGATGGTGGATTTCTGACTCTAGTGGACTGTCTAGTAGGTGGATGAGGCTGAGGTGAATGAGATTGAGGTTGAGGTGAAGAGGGATGAGGTGAAGGAGGTTGAGGTATATAAGGATCAGCAATGTTATGGCAACCAAGGAAAGGGTCATCAATGCACTACTGCTGAACTGAAGGCATTGAGTTATCTGGTTCTGTCTGAACAAAATTTTGTGAGAAAGGAAATATACTTTCATAAAACTTCACATTCCTGGATACAAACAACTCTCTGTTATGTAGATCATACAGAATGTACCCCTTAGTGCCATGTTTATAACCGAGAAATGCACATTTTCTACTTCTAGAATCTAGCTTATTCCTTTGTGAACATAAGGTTGAAGCAAAGGCTAAAGAGCCAAATACTCTCAATTCAGATAAGCTAGGTGGAGAACCATACAAAGCTTCAAATGGAGAGATATTGGACAAATAAGGGGTGCATTCTCTGTTGATCAAATAGACTTCCTGAGCAACTACATAATTCCAAAGAAGTTTGGGCAAGCAAGAGTGAAACAAGAGAGTTCTAGTTGTGCCAAGGATATGTTGATGCTTCCTCTCTACAATTTCATTTTGTTGTGGTGTTTCCACACAAGATGTGTGATGCATTATACCTATGGAATTGTAAAAGTCAAGCAATCTGAATTCAGGTCCATTATCTGTCCTGATGCACTTAACTTTCAAATTGAATTGACTTTCAACCAAGTTAATAAACATTTTAACAAGAGTTGAAGTCTCAGATTTCATTTTCATAAAATAAAGCCAAGTGTGCCTGGAATGATCATCTATTGTTGTAAGGAAGTACTTATGACCAGAAACAGAAGGAGTTGATATAGAACCCCAAATGTCCATATGGACCAAATCAAAATTGCAATTAGCATGAGAAACACTGTTATCAAATGGTAATTTATTTTGTTTTCCAAAATGAAAAGCATCACAAGGATTATGATCATTATTCACAACAATGAAAGGAAATTGTTTACTCATAGCTAACAGTTTGGTATGAGAAGGATGTCCTAAACTTAAGTGCCAAAGATTACATTTATTGGAAGCAAAAAGATGCATAGACCTGCTATCAAAAGAGAGTGCAGTAGAAGGTTTATCATGACTGTCAATAGGAGTATGTAAAGTGTAAAGGCCAGCTGTCAGATTAGCTACACCATTCATCTTCAAGGTATGAAGATCCTGAACATGACATACATAATTGGAGAAGATCAGTTTGCAGGGAATAGTAGAAACCAGTTTTGACATAGAAATCAAATTGAAGGCAAAGTTAGGTATATAAAGAACATCCACAAGATAGAGACTATCTGACAGGACTGTGGTTCCAGCAATATTAGAAATCACATGGTTACCATCAGGCATTTTCACTGAAATTAGCTTAATTTTCTTAAATGACTGGAACTGATTCATGGAAACATACATGATCAGTAGCACCAGTATCTAAAATCCGAGACTCTCAATTCATTTGTTAAAGTGCATTTTATACGTGAATCTTGCTAACCAGAATGAGTATGAGCAGTCAATTGATTCACATTGTGATTTCTAGTAGTAGCAGTAGCAGTATTCTGTGTAACCTTAGTAGAACGAGTCTGTTACAGTAGAGCTAAGAGTGCTCTGTGCTGTTCTGGAGTGAACAAAAGTCCAGTGCTATCATGACTCCCTTTCTGAGACATTATCTCCTCATTAGCTTCATCTTCATAATTTTCATCATCATTAGCAACACAGTTAACAGTAGCAGAGTTCTTAAAGTGTGATGGAAAGCCATGCTTTTTGAAACATATACTCTCAGTGTGACCAACTCTATCACAATAAGTGCACACTCTAGTGTTATGAGATCTTCCTCTTCCTGAACCAGAATTTCCAAAATTATATGAATTTCTGCCTCTACCTCTTCCTCTAGTACTGTTATTTGTCACATTAGCAACGATTTTTGACTCATCTAATCCAGAGTTCATTTGTCTCTCTTGCTGTATCAGCATTGAGAAGACTTTGTTCACATTTGGAAGTGGTTTCATTAACATGATTTGAGACCTAACATTGCTATATTGTTCATTAAGTCCTTTAAGAAATCATATTACATGATCATCATCTCTATAGGACCTAATGATAGGTATCAAATCGCAAACACATCTAAATTCACATTTGCACATAGGTATGGGCCTGAAGTTTTCTAATGCTTGCCACAAACCTTTCAGATGAGTAAAGTACTCAGCAACTATCATAGTGCCTTGCTTAAGTGTATACCAATCCTCTTGATGTTCAAAAATGTGAAACACGTCTCCCTGATAGTAGCGTTCTCGCAAATCGCACCAGATTTCCAATGCAATTTCTAACCAAAGCACACTTTGTGCTATTGAGTTCTCCGTAGCTTGATTTAACCATGATATAACCAGAGTGTTGCATCGATCCCTCGCAGCATAGCTTGGATCGTGAATCGGAGGTCGGAGCAAGCTTCCATCAACAAACTGAAGCTTGTTCTTTGATTTCAACGCTATAGACATTGATCGAAGCCATGTGTGGTAATTGTTTCCATTCAGCTTCACAACAACTAGAATCGCACCGGGATTTTCATTCGGATACATGTAATATGGACTAGAATTGAAGGATCTAGAATCGGATTAACTGAATACGCCTTCGATGAATTGAGAAGAGGATTTGATAGAGCAACAACAACAACAATAAGAAGAAGAAGAAGAAGAAGAAGAATAGAGAAGGACAAATCGAATCAGAGTGAATGATTAGCGCAGCAGAGCTTCTTAATCAAGAAGCTATGATACCATGTTAAACATGGTAACTGCCATGGTAAGAAGAAAGAGAGAGAAGAGAATCTTCAGAGAATGAGAGAAAGAATGTAAATGAATAAGAAAAATAGATTTCTCATTTCACACAAAAGAAGAAAGGGGTTTATATACACAGCTGATACTAATCAGCTAGCAGCCAAGAGTTTGCTGCCAAAACTAAAACAGAAAAGAAGACCTAGTCAATTAACTTAATTACAATTAATCTCAATCAATAATTAAGTCTAAACTAAGTCCAAGCTAACTAAAACTATGCTAGCTAACTGAATTACAATCGTGCTCTTATGCAATTGCTAACTATATATATATATATATATATATATATATATATATATATATATATATATATATATTATTTTAATAAAGATAATAAAGCTCATCATTTTGATAAATTTTACATTTAAAAAAATTAGTATTTGATTATATATGTTGAAAAATGCTCATAGTATCCACACAAATATATATAGTTCATGGATAAGAAAATATTGTGTGGTCACTAGGATTTGAAAGTGAATTTCGATACTCATGTTTTACAATTTTACCAACTTAGATAGCTTTTGGGAACCGTATAAATATAAAGTTGTTTAAATAATTTTTCAGTAACATACATCTAAGCTCAATTGTTTTTCTTTTTTACATTCAATAGCAAAGTTAGTAGCAATGAGTTGGTCTAGTAGCGTATGACATTAACGGATTCTCAGGTCGTATTAAGCTAAATGTTAAATGTTCAATTCCTTGTAAGGAATTTTTGTTGGGAGATATAAATACGCACCTTACAAAAAATTAGTTCGTTATCCATAACTCATAAACTAAAAAATTATAGTTGGTTAAAAAAAGTTATTTCATTCTGTCTTTTATAAAGTGATTGATTATTTTATTTAATTTTTGTTATTCTCAATACAATTATCTTAAAGTTGTTTTTTTTAATAAATTTGAAAAAATTAAATACAATCAACTAATTTCTTTAATTAATAAATACACCATTAGATTTTTTTATTATGATTTTTTTTATAAAGAATTTAAATGACACGAATCATCAGATGAAAACATTATCAACTTAGATTAAGTGCTAGTAAAAAAATCACTTAGCTTGCACCAAAATGTGTAAATGAGTCCCACCACTTTGTGTTTCACAATTTTAATGTTGTTTGTGATAACTACAGCGCTAACAAAAATTTTATTATATTGAAATGAACATCTTCGAATTTTTATCCAAACTTTTAATTTGTAGATCTTGCTGATTAAGAACTTTCACATTAAAAGAATCTTGAGAACTCGTCTTCCTAGCTAACTCTTACATATAGAGAATGGCCAGTTTCGAAATTTAAGCCCAAATATTCTTGTCAAATCAAAGATATATTCATTGTAATTGGACAACCGAGAAAAAGTTGTGCATAAGACTGTTAGAATTTAAGTAGTTGTTGAATCACATTATTGTAGCAATCAAAATTAGAGACCAGCAGGAGAAGAATTATAAAACTGGGGAGACAAAGTGTATCAAATTCAAATTTTAAAAGGAATTAATTGCCGACCAGAGTTTCTTGTGACAGTGTCTTAGCATCATCAAATAAGGCTATTAGAGTTCTTCACGTCACCTTTTCTATTAAGTTTCATTTTCATTAAGGAAATAAGGCATGAGAGAGATAGAGATAGTGATGAAGAGAGAGAGAGAGAGAGAGAGATAGGGGTATGTAAATTGCTGACTTAGAGCAACAACACGCACTTTTGTCAATCACGTGGGTCGTGGGCAGCCTATTATGGTGGGTCCACCCGCTCCAAGTTAGCTTCACCTGATTAGGTCAATCACATAATGCATATATTAGGAGAAAAAATTCTAAACACCCCACATAAAAATTTATACACCTCATTGTTTAGTGAAAATACAAAAACACCTTTCTTAAAAAAAAAACCATATACTTGTTCAAAAAAAAAAAACCATATAATTTCCTTTTATTCTCTTCCTTTCACCACACCCCACATTTTCCTTCCTCCTACCAAATCCCATCAGCCCCCTCTTTCCCTTTCCAACCCCATTTTTTCTCTTTCCAGCAACTCCCGTCGTTCCCCATCTCGCCGTTATCGCTTTGCATCTCGCCGTCGCTATCGCTGCATCTTGCAAGGACCCACCGTCGCAGCGAGCAACTCATCCTCACCGTCACAGCACTCACAATCTCCTCTTCTGTCAAAGTGCACAATGAACTCGGGTCGTGAACTGCTTCACGACCCTGACCTAATTTTAATTTTTTTAAATAATGGCACACCGTCGCGAGAAAGGTAACAACCTAGAGTCGTGAGGAGGGTACTGACTCAAGGTTGTGAAGAGGGTCACGACCCAAACCTAATTTCCTTTTTTTTAATCCAGTCGTGACGGGCTTAACGACCCAGAAGGTCATGAAGAGGTCACGATCCAAACCTATTTTCCTTTTTTTTTAATTTTTGAATCCAGTCGTGAGGGGGTTAACGACCCAGAGGATCGTGAAGAGGGTCACGACCCAAACCTAATTTCCCTTTTTTTAAAAAAAAATTGAATCCAGTCGTGAGGGAGTTAACGACCCAGAGGGTCGTGAAGAGGGTCACGACCCAGACTTTTGTAATGCTATATTTAGGATTCCTTTTAAGATATTCAGACGCTTGTATCACTTGTAATTTCAACTATTTAATGTTATTATTTTTATTATGTATAACATGCTATATTAATGTGATTTCCCTTTTAATTATGTATAAACATGCTATATTAATGTGATTTACATATCACTAATCCATTATTTTGTATTGTATATATGGATCCGGGAGATGCTTATGTTAGGGTACGGCCGACTAAAAGAAGAAGAGTCGTTGAGCGACGCTGAACACAAAGGGATTATAACGTCGGTGATATGGATGTTGATGCGGGTCCCTCTCAAGCCCTTGAACTCGTTGTTGAAGCTGAAAACTTACAAGAAGAGGTTGAGCATATTTATGATGCTGAGGGGGAGGATGATGATCCTCAAGACAAGTCGCTGTTAACCACATATACTGATCACGTGCCGCGTCAAATTTGGAAACGAAATGTGAGTATTATTTATTTTATTATATTTAAGAATTTTTATTTCTGTAAATTGCATAAACCTCATTAATTTTTGTTGACTTTGTAGGAACGTGGACCATTGGGTCTTAGTTGTAATAGAGGATTCAACTGTCTACCATGGACTGACCTACCCTTGGAGGTTTCCAATCTTGTTGATGGGACTGGTTTGATGCCTTTGATTGACAGTGCTTATGAGAGAGTAGATAAGAGGCTTTTAACTGCTTTCTGTGAGAGATGGTACGAGGACACATGCACATTTCATCTCCTGTGTGGTGAAATGACTATCACATTGGATGATGTGTCCTCGCTTCTACACATTCCAGTTACAGGAACCCTTATCCCCTAGGACAAACCTAGCAAATCAGAGGCAATAACTCTATTGCATGACCTACTCGTGATGGATGTGAGAGAGGCCAGGAAAGAGGTGAAAGATACGAAAGGTGGAGCCATTAAGTTTGAAACTTTAGAAAGGTGGGTTCCAAAGTTTATTGAAGAAAGGAGATATGTCCATACTGCTAGGGCGTATTTTCTATATCTTCTTGGCTCCACACTGTTCATGGACAAGACTTTGACCACGTGCGGTGTGCAATGGTTGCTGGCATTGGATGATCTAGATGTCGTTGATGAGTATACATGGGGTGCAAGCGCATTGACATATCTATATTCTCGTCTCTCTGATGGTGCAAAGGCGCGTGTTTCTCAGATGGTTGGAAATGTTTCCCTCCTACAGGTAATGGACTTTATTAAATCTTTGACTTGTTTTTAACTATGATATAATGATGTTAGGCGTATTAATAATGTTTTAAATACTATTTCAGGCATGGATCATGGAGCATTTCCCTGGTCTCGGGTGTGGACGGCCAAGAGATGACTATGTTGAAGAAATGCCCCGGATATTCAAGTGGCATGCACCTGCATCCCAAGCTCACACGGAGACTAGATTTCGGCAGTATCTTGAATCTTTAAGGTCTGATCAAGTGAATTGGCAACCCTTAGATCCATAATGAGAACAAGGCTAAAGGAATGAAGCAAGACTATACTACTTGGATGGGTCCAAAAAACTGCCTTGAACTCATTACTTTGTTCATCTTTTAAATAATCAAACTGAAATCCTTCCTCTAACAACAACTTCAATAGATGTTGCATTTGTGTCGTTGGATGCCTGACAGTTCTCCTGTATTGTTGTCGGATATTCATCATGTAACACCTTAGTTTTAATAGCAAAATACACAATCCACGGAAGCTTACCAAGTACAAGATTCAATAATAATAATTATTATAAAATGTCTGATTAAAAAAAATATATACATCTCCTTAAGAAAAATAACTGTTAAATAAAATTACATTGAAAATTTTACTTATTTTACAATACTACTGGGCACTAAACTAGAAGGGCAGAATAATGTCAACAATTCCCTTAAACTTAATATAGACTCCTTAAAAACAATTTACACAAGAAAACTAATTTTATAAACTTGTCAGGTCAATTCTTCTTCCTTGAACATCTTGCTTCCCAAAATCTCAATCTGACAACATCAAAACTCGAGTAGTGAGATAAAAATCTCAGTAACAATATTTAACTTAAAAGTATTTTTGAACTATGATGTTGTCAGTCGTCACATGTACGAAAAATCTCAAAAAATAATGAGAGAAATAACATTTAATGCACATACAATATCATATATTATAACTCATGACTAGTATCATACTATTATCGCATGAATAAAAATATGAACATCTAATACAATCAATGCATGACTATTCAACACATTAATTAATTGCATTTGACCTTTTGGCCTCGAACTCCAACCATTAACTTTAATTTTTTTTATCTTGCACACAGCATGCCCGCTGGAGGTTCCTACCCCTTGCCCAGCGCCCCGGGTTTGGATGACTTACACCCGCGTCCGGGTCAGTTCTCTGAATTATTTGTTGGAGTTCGTTTTCCCGTGCCTAGGCCAAACAATGAGCCAAAAAACTCCTCTAAAATAACATTATAACTATTCATATTTGGTGCACAGAACATTCCCAATCAATGACTTCTCTCTTGCACATAGCACACCTACTGGAGGTCCCTACCCCTTGCCCGGCGCCCCGGGTTTGGATGACTTACACTCGCGTCTGAGTCGGTTCTCTTAATATCATATGGTTGATGTGCGTGATCAAACAATGGATTCAAAAGAATTATTTCAACTATATATACCCTCAACAATAAATACATTAAGTCCTAAAGTCTCAACGACAATATACGATTATAACTTTTATCTAATAAAAATTAAAATAAAAGCGAGTACTGTACTTTTTGGTGTACTTTTATGTATACCAAAAAAATAGTATATATTATATATTTGTCACTGTAATCCTAAATTTGCCGCATAATACATATCATATATATATATATAATTGAAATGGAATTACCGCATGAACAAAATCCTGCACAGTAACATGATTGTCGCACGCGCATATATATATATATATATATATATATATATATATTAAATGAAAATTACCACTCATCGACACAAGAACAACATCATAATATATATAATATAGTACGTGGTACATACATATAAATAAAATAATTTACCCATTATCATTATTATTTATGGAGGTTTGATTGGGTTATAGTGTTATCTTAATGGATATTCTCCCTTTTACTCTTTCTTCTTCCTCTTGTACATACGTTTTTCTCCTTTGGTTCTTCTAATGGAGGCTAGATTTTTTTTTTTTTTAGAAAATGGTCTATTTGGTCCCCCAAAGATATGTTGAATCAAAGAGATTTTGATGAAGACAAATAGCTCGGTTCTCGGCCAAGCTGTTGATGAAGTAAAATGAATCAGCGCAAGATATGAAGCTCGGCAAGTGCACCAGTTCCGTGTGTTGATTTCGGTCTTTGATGCTCCGCTCGGCTCATGCTCGGCTACCTGTTGCAAGTTAGCAGTTCCGGTTCGAGCTCAGAATATGCTCGGTCTTTCGTATCGAGATCAAGCTCGGCAGTAGCACAGTGTTCGGAACTTGCTCGGTCGAACATGTAGTACAAGTCAAGATATCAAGGTCAAAGCTCAGTTTGGAAGAAGCTCAGATGCAATCTCTAGGATGATCAGCTCGGTCTTCGTCAAGTCAGATGTTGAGCTCGGTCTCCGAGTAAAATCGCGTAGTTGATAGAGTCAAATTCAAGCTTAAATGAGATGCTCAGACTTCAAGGTCACTCAAGCTAGAGTGCACATGCTCGGCCAGAGCTCAGTTCAGAGTTGAACTCAAGTCAAGGTGCAAAGCTCGGCCACAACTCGGAAGTCAAAGGTCAAGGTCAAGCTCAGTTCAGACTTGGTCAATTTCAGTGCAAGCATCATCAAGCTCAAGTCTTCAGTCCGGTTCAAGCTCGGTTCTGTCTTAGCTCTCTGCTGCATAAGAAATCAAGTTCCCTAACTTGAATCGATGACAAGCTCAGATATACTGTTCATCGTCTTCTACATTAAGTCGTCATGAACGCCGCCATACTCGAATTTCAAATTTGAAAAAGGGATTGAACTTGAAAAGGACAACAGCTGTCACTGTACGTTGCTGCAAAATTAGAAGCTTCTAAAAAGGACATACGTGTAAAATCTGAACGTTACAACAAAATGGATATTATTTGGAATATCCGTTGCAAGGACAGTATGTGTCACAAAATATCTCTCCTCTTTGTTGGGTGCTGAGTTGTGTATAAAATCCCAGCTTTCACTCTTCAGAACAACAAGAGAATAGAAACAAGAAAGAAAAACAAAAGCACACCAACAACAACGCCAATTTTTTTTCGGTACACAGAGAAACAAATTTTATATATTCGAAACCCAACTTCATCTTCTCTGTAAAATCCCTTATTTTAATCGATTACTCACCAGATACATAAACTTTCAAATCATACCCTGTTGAGTTTTAGAGTTGGAGCCATTCTCTTCATTCATCTCTGTAACTGTGTTGAACGAAGCTGTTCTTGAAGGTTTCAAGAAGCTTCGATGTGTAAAGTGCTGCAGAGGTTCTTCAACCATCCATTTATTTGGGGTAGAGTTCAAGGGTTTGGTACGCTCTTGAAGGGATAAGATTAGAGAGATTCTCTTGCAAAATCCTTGTGTAACCATTTAAATTGATTTTAGTGAAAACTCCCTGTGGTTCAGGGGGGACTGGACGTAGCTCTCAAGTGGGTGAGAGTTAACCAGTATAAAATTTCTTGTGTGTCTCTCCTTTTCTGCTTTATGAATTATCTGCTCTTTAACTGTTTGCATATTTACCGAGCATCTTAGTCGGCAAAACCGACCTCTGTTCGTTAATTCGTGTTTGCTATGTTCCCGCAACAAAAACCGGTTTCTGTGTAGCAGCTCGGATAATCTATTGCTCGACTTAGACAATAGATTGTCAGCATCTGCTTGGCATAAACTCGGCAACTTTCATAAAAACAGCAAACATAAATTATCAACTTCCAATTAATCCGAAAAATTGGTATTAGTGCTTCAAACTACTATTCACTCCCCTCTAATAGATTGTTAGGCCGCTTGTTGGTTTCCAACAAGATACATTGGGCATCAGCTTAGTCCTCGCAAGATTTTGGCCATCAATTTAGTCCCCTAAAGATCAAAATGGACATCACGTTAGTCCCACTGTTAAAAAATTCGTTAATATTATTAAAAAAATAATAAAAATTAAAAAAATTAAAAAAATTTGTAAAATATGTAAAATATTTTAAAAAATTATGAAAAAAATGTCTTTCTTTTTTTAAAATATTTATAAAAAATAAAAATTTCATAAATGTATTTTAAAAAAAGGGGTAAAATATTTTTAAAAAACTTGAAAATTTTATTTTTTTTGTTTTTAAATATTCTAAAAAGTAATAGAATATTCGTAAAAAATAATAAAAAATTTCGAAAAATAATAAAAAATTTAAAATATTTATAAATCTGTAAAATATTTTAAAAAATTATGAAAAAAGTGTCTTTCTTTTTTTTTAAATATTTATAAAATAATAAAAAGTTCATAAATATATTTTGAAAAAAGTGGTAAAATATTTTTTAAAAATTTGAAAATTTTTTTTTGTTTTAAATATCCTAAAAAGTAATAGAAAATACGTAAAAATAATAAAAAATTCGGAGAGCTGTAAAATATTATTAAAAATTTAGAAAAATAATTAAAAAATAAGAAAATTTGAAAATTTAATTTAATATTTTACAATAATTTTCCGATATTTTTTAATTTTCTAAAAATTCTGTATTTTTTTGAAAATTCTTAAACGGTAATGTTCTGACCCATATAACCCTTGTGCAAAAGCAGATTTAGTTTATAAAATTTTTAAAAAGAAATATAATTCAGATTTTTTAAAAAATATTTACCTATTTTTTAAAAAATATATTGATGAAATTTTTATTATTTTTAGAATTTTTTAAAAAATGCTTGTTTTTTAAAATTTGTCTGACTTTTTTCTTTTCATAATTTTTTATTATTTTATAAATATTTAAAATAAATAAATACACTTTTTTCATAATTTTATTTTTAAATTTTCAGAATTTTTATTAATTTTTAATATATAAAAAAATTCAGTATTTTTTAAAAATATTTTACAAATTTTTACAAAAAAATTCCGATTCTCTTAATATTTTTCGGATTTTTTTATTTTTTAAATTATATTAACGGATTTTTTAACGATTGGACTAACGTGATGCCCATTAAGATCTTTGGGGGACTAAATTGATGTCCTAAGACCCCCCCCCCCCCCCTTTATGTCATAACACTTAGAACAAAAAAAAAAGAAGTGAGAAGAGAGGGAGGAGACCGCGAGGGAGAGGAAGGAAGAGGAAGAGGAAGAGGAGGATTTGATTTTTCATGCTTGATTTTTGTTATTCCATTAGGTAATGTTCTCCTAGCTTGTGTTCTTTCTTCTTTGCTCCTTTTCTTTGTCGGTTTTCATGAGGCCCTAAGTGGGATTTTGTTGGTTTTTGATCTTGAGCTTATGCATGTTGATTTTTCTTATTCCTTATGCTTTTTAATACTTACTTCTACTTGGATTGAAGCTTGAAAACAAAAAAATGAACATGCATCCACTTTGATGATGCTCACGGTTTTGAACCCCTTTTTGTGTAAAATAATTCTTGATCTTTGATTTGTGTTTTATGCTTGATAATGAGTTGATTTATTGTGTTCATGAACTATTTGTTGTTAATTTACACAAATTTTTCATATTTTCGCTTTGCATGTCACAGTTAGGATTTGATTTGAGGGAAAATGATTTTGTTCTCACTTGCATGTAATTGATCCTTGATTCTTGCTATTTATTTGGTGTATTTTCGGTTTATGAGTAGAAATGCATGATAAATGAATTTTTGTTTTGGTTTGTTCTTCTTAGGGTCATACGGTTTTGACCTCTAATGCATGCATGTGTGTTTAATAAATTTTGATGCATGATTTTTGTTTAAGTATGTGATTAACCTAAGTGTATGCATGTGTATATTTGATTAAAATATATATATATATATATATATATGCTCATATATGTATGTATATATATACATTTGGCCAAGACCTAAGGAAATGTATAAATGATTTTTGTTTGGTAAAAAGTTTAGGTTTTTGTTCTTGTATGTATGTGTGTATGCGCGCGCGTGTGTGTGTGTATATATATATATATATATGGTCAAGGTAGGAAAAATGGATAAACGATTTTGTCTTTGGATGCATGTCAATGATTTGTTAAGCTTTGCTATTTTCTTAAGTATATTTTTGGTTTCCATGAGAAAATGAATGCTTGGATTGATTTTTGCCTTGATTTGTTGCTTTAAAGTTCCATACGATTTTGATTAGGAAGGAAAATGCACGAGTTAAATTGGTTTAAAAATTTGGTGCTTGTTCTTATGTGTGTATGTGCATTCGGCCTAGAGCATGAGAGAATGAATAAATAATTTTTGTTTAGTAAAAAGTTAAGCTTTTAATCTTGCATGCATGTGTATTTGGCCTAATCATGAAAATGTGAACGAATAATTTTGTTTGATAAAGTTTTGTGCCTTTGATTTATACATGTGTGTGTTTCGGCCAAGCAAGAAAGAAAGGGTAAATGATTTTTGTTTCATGAAAACAAAATTGTATTTGAAAGACTTGATATGAGTTATGTTGATTTAGGTGTTTTAAGTTTGTAATTTTTGACTCATTTTCTTGCTATATTCGGTTAAGTGTGAAAATGTGACTAAATGGTTTTGTTTCATGAAAATAAAATTTGTGTTTGAATGCTTGAATGGAGTCATGATGATTTAAGTGTTTAAATTTGTGATTTTTAGCCTAATCGTTCTTGAATTAATTCGGCCAAGCATTGTAAATGTACTTAGGAAATTTTGTTTTATGAAAATAAACTTGTAAGTTGATGCTTGAACATGGTTTAGTTGTGTCAAGCTTGTAAAGTTGGTATTTGTGGCTTATTTCTTTGATTTATATTCGGTTTTGTGCATGTAGATGTCTAAGAGATTTTTATTCCTTGAAAATGAACTTACATGATAGTACTTTGAATTGCTTAAATTGGTTTAAAGTGTGTGAACTTGTAATCTTTGGTTTATTTTGGTTTGTGCAATTCAGTTTCCTTATGTGAAAGTAGGTAAATATGAAAATGAAATTGTTTTGAATATGATTATGTGTTGTATAAGTGATTAAGTGTTGGTTAATTGATTATATGCTTGGATTTAATTGAAAAGTGTTGTTTTATTGCTTTAAGAAATGTTAGAAAAATTTATACATGTTGCTTTGCTTTGAAGTGCAATTTGGCCAAAGTATGTTTAATAGGATATGGATTTATTTTATTAAATACTAATTGATATTTGAAGAATGTATGAACTATATGAATTGATTTATCAAAGTATTGTTTGTCGTTTGTATGTTGGTAATTATTTGAGAATGTTTGGGTACTTATTTAGCTTTGAAAAGTAATTGATTTTACGATTGTTTGCTTTGATTTATTTGGATTTGATGGCCTTGTGTGGTGGTAGTCTTAAGTTTTATTTTATTGATAAAGCTTGAATTTTAAAGTGTCAAAGTGTTTGTTTTGAGCTAAAGAATGATTTGAAGCGAAAAGTACTTTTACGTGGTTTTTGGATTTTATTAAAGTATTTTTTGCGAAACAGTTCTTTTCTGTCCAGAATTATTTTAGGGCATTATTCAATTTTAAAAATGTGTCCAAGTGGTTTAAAGTAAAGCTTTTAAGTGATACTTGATTTAGGAAAAAGCCGGATTGAAAACGGTGAATTTTTCGGTGTTTTCGGACATGAATAAGGTGTTGTCCAAGACGGACCAGCAACCCCTACTCCCTTTAAAATTTATTTGTGGACTATTATTTTCAATGTATTTTAAAGTATGAGTTGTCGTTTTATTTCGGAATGATTTGAGAAAAGGAAATGCGTTTTCGGATAAAACGAAAAGGGTTTATTTTAAGTTTTAAAGTTTTATGCAAGCGATGAAAAAAGAATATGTTATTTGGAATTTTTGTATTAATACGTTATGTTTAATTTGAGGAAATAAAGGTACCACTCTCGATCGTGATCGTGGGAATCAGAGTTTCGTGGATTCTCAGGGAGTTTCAGTTCGCAATCAAGATGAGAATAATAGCTTATTTGGCATGCATGTCATGATTAAATGAGTTTAGTTTCGATTGTTTAAATCGGAACCGTGATCGGATACAGTTAAGTAGTGTGGGGGCAATTGGTTTGTTGATTGTTTGGTTCCTCACACGAAAGAATAAGATCACTATTGCATTTATGTGTTGTTACTTGATTGAGCTATGTGAATATGAGAATATGCAAATCTTATGCTTGCTCATGCATGATGAATCATTCTGTGTTATTAAGTTCAGCATGATGCATGCCATTGAAAAGTGAAATTTAAAAGTGACAAATGAATGCTTTGAGTTTGAGAAAGTAACGATTGAAAATGAATTTCCTTGATGAGCACCAAGTTGGATTTATGCTCTCTAAGATGAGTTTGTGCTGGCCACGGGAGTGATGCTCCGTGTGTCCGAGCCCTTGATGAGCAAGTGTTGTTGGAAAAGAATGAGTATTGGAAAAAGGTTGTTTAATTAGAGGTCGAGGATCACCGAAGGACGGATAAGGGTGACTCGTCCGCAATTAGGTTAATAAGCCTTAATAAAATATTTAAAAGACACTAATAATTATAACGCGGTGATATGAGCGTGAAGTAGTGGAGAGGAAGATACCCTCTCTATCTGCGAATATTCAGGCATGTAATTGAGATAGGGGAGGGTGATGATGGTGACTCGTCAAGAAGCCTAGGGTGCTTTTCTAGGCAGAACAAGACTATATGTGATCGGGACTTAGGACTCATGGGATCGTAGCACGTTCTGCACCGCGAACTATAAAAGTACTGTCACCCCTTGATCAAATCTGAAGTGGTGAGAGGGAACCTGAACGAGGCGGACAGATCGATTGTTGTTGGGCCCTTGCGGTAACGCGTAAAATATTAATTGTCGTAATGACCGGCCTATACGGTTGTGGTCTTGACAAATATATTTATATGTTGTTGGATTTTCTCGACTGTTCGACCGGCGTGGGTTAAGGTTCCTGAACGTCCCGTTTGCTTTCAACTAGGTTTGGGAGGATGTGGAGGAGATGTAGACATGAGTGACGATTTATCCTAGTGATGATTTAAATTACCCTGACATCATTGGTGATGAGAATTTCAATAAAACTTAATAAGATACAGTAACAAAGTTAATTGCTCGTAATGATTAAAGCGTGGTGTTATGTCTGGTAGTGGAATTGTACCAAGCATGATGATGCAAGATCAATGAACTATTTATCTCATGATGATGACGATCATGCATTCATATTTACATTCATATGCATTGTACTGTTGTTTATTCCTATTGAGATATGTTGGTGGTACGTCCCTTTTGTCGACGTGTTATGCGTCCAGAAAAACTTATTCTTTCTCCTGTTCGTTGTTTCTCTTCGTTTTTCGTGGTGACGCAACGGGCAAATGGCGTACCGCATCGCAATCCAAATGTGGCCCCTAGTAGGGGGAGTGTGGGAAGCTACCCCTGATGGCTGGATCTGGAGAGGCCCGACTCGGTTGGAGATCAGTGACCCAGAGCACAGGCTGAGAGGTGCAAGGATCGACTTGCACATTGGTCGCATCACCCTGAGAGATTACATGGATGGTGGCCCTTGGACTTACTACGCACGTGGATTGCAGCCTGCACCGTCTGCGAGGGTGAAGACTGAGGAGGAGATAGCAGCGGAATTATGATGTTACATGTCATCAGAACTGGCCAGAATTGGTAGTAGGGGTATATGACAAACCCAGAAGTAACTTCGGGGAGTCAAACATTAAAAAAAAAGTACAAAGGTATCTGGCAAAAGTATCACAAACTTCAGGGACTTGTGACATAATTAAGCCTAAAATGATTTTGAGATATTAGCTGGTCTTTGGACTTACTCATTTTTCTTGTATTTTGTATTGAAGATGAAATTTCAAATATGAATGTTCAAGTGGAAAAAGATCTTGTCAAATTAGGACAGACTATACTGATCTATAATATACAATACAAAGGTGAATTTCGTACAACCCCTGAGAATCTCAGCTGTATGATGGAGTTGTTTCACTCAAATATGTTGTATTATCAGCATGTATTGACTATTCTAAATAAATTTTTTCCCCAAAATTATTTATGTTCGATAGAGAAGTTTTCCATATTGATTTACCTATTAGAACTTTTTTATAATCTAAGATCTATTATGAGGATGCTTAATGCCCTTTCTGCAAGTCTAATAACTTAAGTCTTGACCATTTAAAATAATTGCTTGATTTTAGGGTTGCAGATTCAAATTGCTTTATGCACTTGTTTAGTTATATCATACATGAGTGGTGCCCGTATAGAATTCAGAAGGTTGCTTACTGAGCCATCATTGAGAGTCGAACTTTTGTTGGAGGGGGATGCCTAATCAACTACAACATGCAAGCACAAAAATTTCCAGCTTAAGCATTCCACATCCTCCTATTACAGCAGTGGCAGTGGGCCTTGATCAAGTATCGATAGAAAAATATCCTAAAACTCAACTTGGTGAAAGTGGAAGATTGCCTAACCCCAATGATAATAAGTACTTGTTCCATACGGTATGTCTTTGTGAGTATCAGCCTAAGGAAATGTAAAGGACTATGGCAGAGTGTGGCTCAAGATGAATGCTACTTGTCCATTGTGTAAAACCTTAAGGGTAGATCCTCTTCAAGTTCCTCGGCTTTGCCTTATCTTCAACTTCGTCATAATAGCCATTGTAACTATTTCACATTAAATATTGACTCGGATGATTTCTTTTTGTTTCAAACTATTTATTTTTTGACAAAAAGAAAAGGTACCTACTGCTATTCCTTTTTCCTTTCAAGTTATTGCAACAACACTGTTTAAAGCATTACTCTCTAATAGTTAGAAAATACTTCACTAATAATTTTCACTCGATTGTAAGGTGAGCTGACGAAACGCAACAACAATCAATAATTATCACAGATTTGCAGTCAACAGAAAGATAACTTGATGGCACAGAAAGATGAAGGCGTTGCATTGAGCCTATTGATCCCAATCTCACCATTTCATTAAAAGGAAAAGTAGCATTAAAGATTGTACTACATTATTAAGCAGAAATTTTCTAACATATGCACCTCATGCATAGTATAAACAATCTTGAAAAAGTATGTCTTTTGTGGGAAAATGATCAAGAAATGTTTTAGTTTTCGGATACAAATTTTCTTTTATTGATAGTTTATTCTATGCAGAGATGCGTAAAATAAAAATGTTTGATCATTCAAAGCCTGAAATGTTTAAGCCGTGAATGAAGTATAGAGTAAAAGTACACCATGTCAGCTCATATCAATGTAAGCAAAAAAGTTTAGTTAGGAGATAGTTTGCTAACAATCCCATGCATAGCTCTCAAGAAGTTACTAAATAGTGATGCAACCAGTAGAAGTTAGAAGTTGAGTCCCTTGAGGGTTGCAGACAACAGAAAGCTAAAAGCACGAACAAAATGACACTAGAAACCCTCATGGCAACTTGTACTAGGATTGATGCTAATCAATCCCCACTTGCACAGCCCTTACAACCACAATGGACACACTCTATGACCTTCTCCTCCCTGAGTTGCTTGGGTACTCTGCAAACACAAGTGGTGGCAAAATTGTGATCGCGTGGCTGCATGCACCTCAGGCAACATAGACGTTCATAACCAGGCTGCAATTCAAAAAACATAACGATTTCAGTATTCAAATCCAAGAAAGCATATAGAATGTACCCATGAGTCAAATACTTAAATATACATTGAAATGAAAGCATCCTTTGCATAAATAACCATACTTTGAAGTAGCCATGTATCTTGATTCTTCTTAGAAATAAAATTGTACAAGGTCATCATCATAATAATAAAAATAATAAGGGTTTTTGCTAACCATTGCCCTTGGGGCAATGTTTAAGGAACTCAAAGTGTAAAGTCTTCATTAGGAAGTGATGCATCTAATAGATTAAGTAAAATGTTTTGTTTTTCAACGAAAGCATCACACTTTTGGGTTTTGCTAACCATTTCCGTAGTTCCTTAAACATTACCCTTAGCGCAATGGTTAGAAAAACCCTAATAATAAAAATAACAACAACAACAGCAACAACATACTCTGCAAGTGCATTAACCAAAGGCAACCAGAAAGTGAGAACTATAATGAGTTGTTTTCAGAATATTTTCAACACTTTTGCTGGCCAGAGGAAACAATCTTGTAACATCTAGGAACAAGCACGGATAAGTAAAGTGTTAAGATTTAATCACTTCCCCACAAGTCCTAAATATAATCTCACAATCAAGACATACTTCTATCTAAACCTTCAGTCTCTTTCACTCTCAAGTCTCAACCAGTTTAGATAGAAGAGTTTGGACCACGGATTCTTGAGTCATTGCTCCGGCAAATCTTTTTGGTTGGACAATAGAACTTAACATGATCAATACAAACGACTAAGTTGCAAATTCATAGACTACAACATCACTCTTTCTCCTAATATGCTTAATCAGAGACATTATGACACTTACTCTTGCACAAAAAGATTTGCATATTTCTTCGGGAACAACATTTTGGGATAATCAAAGAACACAAGGCACACCCACTGACTCATGCCAATTTTAATTGTTCTATTCTATATAAAACCGTCAGGGGAGGGGGACACACATTTTATGGCAGTGTTCAGCTTCCACAGCCTTTGGTCTGGTTGGAAAGAAATATTCATATATTTAAGGAACACGCCCTCCTCTTGCTGCGAGGTGTTGCTTTCTAGGATTTGCAATGAGATTGAGAAGCCTTACAATACACTAAGTTTCCCCGTTTCATGTTTTTTATTTTATCAGTTACTGCAATCCTAGTTGTAAGTTGTAACACTCGTCTTCTCTAGGGATGGCAATGGGTCCGGGTATGGGGTACCCGGACCCGGACCCGTTCTTCAATTACTGGACCCGGACCCACCCGGACCCGCCCGGGTACCCGCTGCATAATGGGTAGGCGGGTCTTCGGGTACCCAGACGGGTTTTGCGGGTACCCATTAGCAATTTTTTTTAAAGAAAAATTTATTTTTTAAATTAATTTCTATGTTTTTTTTATAGACCGAGGGATCCTTAATACATTATTACACACTCTACTTAATATTAATCCCTACCACCATTAAACACTCGCAGACATCAAAGAAATTCTCTCATTAAACATATATATATATATATAATGCATATATGTAAATATGAACGGGTTCGGGTACCCACGGGTATGAATATCTCAGACCCGGACCCAGACCCGTTCAAAGCGGGTACCGCGGGCAAGAGGAGGGCGTGTTCCTTAAATATATGCACGTTTAGCAACAAAATAATAAATAACTCATGCAAGGCTCAGGTACCTTCTTCCATTTAGCAATTAGATTGCGGTCCGCATATCCTTGATCTAGGCAGAATTCATACAACTCTTTAGAAATCTCCTTCCTCCTATGGTAGAGGTCAAATATGTAGCGGCTCTTCTGGTGTGCAATCTTGAAAATAGGCCATAAAGTCTCACATTTTCTTTTTCCATCATGTGGATCATTCTCAGCTGGCACATAAAGGATATAAAACTATCATATTTATTTATAGATTCCAGGAAGAACATAAAAAGTATCACATATAAATATTACAGGAATAACTTATGGTAAGGCATTCAGAAATATAAAAAATCCAACCTTCCCTCATTTTTGCTTGAAGTTCACGGATTGTGGGCTCAATTAACTCCCAGCCCTCTGGGTATTTAACACGGTTTGTCTTTACTTTCGGCATTTTGTTTCTGTCAAAGAAAAATATGTCCATTTTTCCATAATACATTCTATTTCACCAAGCAATATACTAACTAGTAAACAGCACTTAGTAGTAGTAGTGTAGTACAAATAATCAACTCAGTAGGTAATAAACAAAATCAAAATAATTAGGTATTTGCATTCCAAACAGAAGCACTATATGATTAACAGCCAGGGCAGAAAAGAACAGGATTGAAATCTAAACAACCTAAAACTCTAAAAGGGGGAAAAGGATTGAAATTGAAGAAACTAACCAAGGATTGATTGAAGATAACGAGGAAGTGAGTTGGGGCCGTCGACGGCAGTGGGCAATGCCGTTGATGCCGTGATTCGGGAGAGAGTTTGTGAGACTATGGTTATGGGATGCGGCTCCTCTGTAGTTAGTGGCGGGAACGTTTCTCTGCAGTTGCTGCAACTGGACGATTGGACCAATCCAACGATCCAGATTTTGACACATGTCAAACCATTAAAAAAAAAAAAAACCAATTAAAACCCTGTAGCAGTTTCATACCTGATTCCTAGCTTTTTCAACAAGACTGCTTCAACAAAACATAATCAAAACATATTTGTTTGCCCCTTTTTTATATTTACAATAATTTACAACATAATCTAATCTAATGTGCTCAATAATCAGAACATAACAATAGGCTGCTGCTTTAGATTGCCTTGAACATAATCAACAACATAACAATAATCTAATGTGCTCAATCTTATATCTAATTAATCGGGTGCTGCTTCAGATTGCATTATTTTTTTTTCTTTTTTCTATTAGCATATACAACAGTCCAAACAACATAGATTCAAACAAAACAAATAACTAAAAAAATATCTTTACAGTAAAGCAGATAATGACCAGCATATATGGTGGAGGGAGAACGAAATAGAGGGCGGAGGGAGAGCAAACAGAGCAGGCGGATCGATGCTATGACGACAGAGCAGGCAGAGGGAGAACGAACGGTGCGGTGCGGTGGCCGGAAGGAACAAAATAAATGGAGAAGAAAAAGAAAGGAGTCACAAAGGAGAGAAAGAAATAGAGTGAAGAGCCATTTTGGTCCTTGACGATTTTGCACATGTCGCAACCGTCTCGAAGGCGCCGCGAAAAAATATGTAAAAAGATAATTATATAATTAATTTAATATTTAAATTAATTAAAGAGATTTGGAGTCGCCACCAATTGATTTATCCATAAAAATGGAATGGTGCAATTGGACACCTAAAAAAAATGGTCTGCGTATCAGAGTTTGGATTAGGGGGTTGATTACGAGTAGGGAAGGTATTAGCACCCTACCACGTCCGTTCTAAGAACGGTTACCTATTTGGTCTATATTATTTGCTTGATTATTTTGGTTTGGTTTTCAATTATTAATAAAAAAAAAAATTGTTCATTATTTTTTTATATATCCCACTTTTATCAGCATATTATCAAAGATGATAAATGACTATGATTGAGAAATGGGTTGCCTAAATAGCAATTTTTCTGCGGAATAAAATCAAATCCTATAACATTTGGGTATAACAATAGTGAATTTAAAACTTCTATTTTAATAAATATTTATAGCAATAAAAATTAGTTCTAAAAATTATTTCAAAATGATTTATTTACAAAATTTCCTTTTCGATATAAAATTGTGTTGCGGTAAAAAAAAAGATTCTAAACTTGTAAGCAAAACTATTATCTTTGAAATAATTATTTTTAATTGTTTATATTCACCATTGTTATAACGGTTAAGGATCAATGAATTTATTCACATTGATTTTAACACTAAAAAGAAATTTAACGAAATATTTACTTTTGATTTTTGTCATTTAGATTTAGCCAACACTCATGGCCAACTCTAATATAAAAAATATGCCTCAAGATAATTAGGTAAAATTTACGGAACCGCAACCACGTCCTTTTCCTAATTTCTATCGTCAGCAACTTTAAAGTATTACTTTTACCTTAAAATTCCAAACTTTTAACCTTTTTGTAGAACCAAACCCAGCCAACAGTCATGGCCAAATCCGATTGCAAAGAAATGCCTCAAGACTAATGGATTAGACTTTTCACTCCGGACATCTTCCAAATTTTCCGTCATCGGCTTTAATTCATGAATATTTTTTTATTAATGTCTTATCGCAAAATTTTAAAACGGGATCAATCAAAAATAACTTTAATAAATAATGTTATCGCAATTCTTTTGCTTTAAAAAAAAAAACTTTTTCAGTTTCTTCTACTCTCTTCTTATTCCAAAACTCATTGGGTTATCTCCCTCTCTAGTTCTGTGTCCTTCTTAAATCAACAGTTTTGGCCTTAGCTGCTGACAGTGAAACAATGGGTGGTTCGAAGTGATTTTAACTGCAAAGACACTGAGGCCCTCGAACTATGTATACATGGTTCACGTGAACATGTTATTGATATTTTTATACCTATTTAATACATGCCATTTTTTCTTTGATATATAACATGGAAAATAGAATAATTCACATGGGTATTCACTATTCAGTGCCCAGTTTCATTGCTTAGATGGACAACTATATATTAAACACTACTTGAGTGCTGTAGCCAATAGTAATTGTAAAACAAGGGTATGAAGCTAAATCAGCAAAGTAAAAGGTTTTGGAGCTTAGCTGATACAGTTATACGAAGTTTACAGTAGTCCCTCAACGTGTTTGACAGAATATTATCATCACAAAAATCAAAATTTAGAACCATCAGAAAGACAGATTATACACAGTTTCATCACATAATTTGCAGAAAATAAATAATAATAAATACAAAAGGGAACCTAATTATTGAATGCCGCTGTTACCGCCGCCGTGCACCGCAACAACCACCGCACACCGCCGCTGCTGTTACTCTTCTCTTCTCTGTACTTTTCGTTTTTTTTTTCTCAGTCCTTTTTCGTGTTATTTGAAGCCCTATTTATAGGAGTAGAACTTTGCAAAGAGCAATATCAACCGAATCACTTAATTTTGGTCCGAATCCAACTTTTAATCCAAGCGCAGATTTCCCAGGAGAAGAAGAGAAGAAAAAGATTGCATTATGGAATAGGTACATGCAGCAAGGAGTTGAGTAGGGAAATAAAAAAAACGAATCAAAATATTAATTGATAATGATTGGAGATTGAGAATGATTTGGGGATTTAGGTTTTTTTTTATTTGAGAACAAAAAAAGAAGAAAACAACGAAGCAACAGCAGCGGCTGCTTGCTGCTTGCTGCAACGTTGTTGAAATGAGAAAGGCATTAGGTTTAGGTTAACATGGTTTGGGCCAAACGGCCCAAACCCCCTTTCCCCCTTTTTTTTAAACAAACCTTTTATCTTAAAACTTTCTCTTTTTTTTTTTTTAAAACAAACCTTTTTATTTTCTATTTTAAAACCTTTTTTTTAAAAAAAATAACCCAAAAATAATTCAATACACAAAAATAATACATTCAAACAAGCTTTTTATTTTTTCTCACTATTTATTTAATTATACAAATTTGAGAATAAAAATTTAATTAACCCAAAATTTTTACAAAATAATATTTTTGACCCCGGACAAAATTGGGTGTCAACAGCTGCCCCTCTTTACTTATTGCTTATTAGATGGCAAACAAAGTGGAGTTTGTATGCTGTCAAGATAAGTAATGAGTAAAGATGTAGACACCAATTTTGTTGAAGAGAGCGTCAGATATTGAAAGAACTAAAGTAAGTCGGAGTTTTTTTTTTGTTAAACTTTGGAAATATAAACGATGATAAATAAATCTGAGGACGCAGGTCGGGGTACTGCCGGAAATCAGGAACTGGAAATAAAGTAATGAAAACGAGGACGCAGGTCGGGGTACTGCCGGAGCTCGTGATAGATAAAATTAAAAATAATTAAAGCCGAGGAGGCAGGTCGGGGTACTGCCGGAACTCGGGAACTGAAAATAAAATAATGAAAACGAGGACGCAGGTCGGGGTACTGCCGGAACTCATGGTAGAGGAAATTAAAAATAATTAAAGCCGAGGACGCAGGTCGGGGTACTGCCGGAACTCGGGAACTGAAAATAAAATAATGAAAACGAGGACGTAGGTCGGGGTACTGCCGGAACTCGTGGTAGAGAAAATTAAAAATAATTAAAGCCGAGGACGCAGGTCGGGGTACTGCCGGAACTCGGGAACTGAAAATAAAATAATGAAAACGAGGACGCATGTCGGGGTACTGCCGGAACTCGTGGTAGAGAAAATTAAAAATAATTAAAGTCGAGGACGCAGGTCGGGGTACTGCCGGAACTCGTGGTAGTGAAAATAAATAAAACTTAAAGTAGATTTGAGACATGCGACAATGATAGTAATCTTTGTTGTGGCTGTGAATGTCTATGAGCACTTACACTAATAATGAGAGGATATATGATTTCGAATGCTTAATATGCATGGATATATTGATGTGATGCAACACACATGAGTCAAAAAATAGGAAATTGATCATAGTTTTGTCATTGTGACTGCCCCTTGGCACCCTTATGCACTATGCCATGCTTGAGACTCAGGGATTAGACCGGATCTCTTTCGCAGAATCAACAAACAGTTAATCACTTCTTTGGTTGCACTATGTTTCCCGCCGCAGGGATCCCACTAAATATCTCGTAAAGCATTATTGTTATTCACAAATATGAACTTCCTGCTTTAAACAAAAATTTTATACAACATTTCTATATTGTCAATATAAGTTCGTGAATGAATGCATCATACCGTGTAAAACATATTTAGGACTTTTTACAAGGCCATTCTTGACAAAGGCAAGATTTAGTAAACATATTCACATTTCTGCAAACGGTCCTTTTTAATGAACCATGTTAATTTCCTTCATCAAGAACTTCACTCTCCCTCCTTTCTTCTGAAAGATCTAATGAGGTCGCAATCAAACGCTTTGGATTAAGAAAATTGCCCCAGTGTCCAGTTGTAGATTTTGAGTTTCACTTGGCTGTTCGTCTCGTCTTTCTTTGCACTGGTTGTTTGCCATCTGTTTTTTTTAATTATTTTCTTGAAAATAAAAAAAAAATCTGCCCCAGTTTGACCCATGGTTGCTCTTGTGGACATTGTGTCTTGCATGGTACTAGCTTGAGGTCCCTTTTTTTTTTTAAATCGGTAGGTCGCCCTTTCGGGTTTTCAACCTAGTAAATTGCTCTAACTTTTGCCTAGGCCGCCTTTTCAGGTTTTCGACCTAACGAGCTCATTCTATTTTATTTTTAGTTTGCACGCTTCTTTAAAAGTATATACTTATGCTAATGATCACTGTAAAGGAAATGGATTTTGTTTGTAACAATAAAATGCATATGATATTTATTAGGATGCAGGATCTTCCTCTATTATCTTGGAGTCAATATTTTTTACCCTGATGTTTATCTCGAACTGTTCAATCTTCAACGAGGTCTTTTAAGCTTGTATCGTGGCCTGGCTGAAGGTTTATGAAAAGAAAGGGTATATGGCTCAAAGCATTTTGTTTCCCCCCTTCTCCTTTTCTCCTTTTCTCCCATATCCTACCTCTCGACAAATTTTCTTTTTTTTATCAACAACATTCAATCACTACTAGAAATTGTGAAGAGATCTTGATTTACTTTAACCATTGTCTGGATATCCATTGCAGATTCTCAGCGGGGTTCTCTTCCTCTCTTTTTTTTATATTATTATTCGGGAATTTTCCTCTTTTTTTTCTTTTTTCTTTCCCTTTTTTTTTGTTTCCATATTCTGATCCTCACTCATCCCGTGACCAATTACTTTTGGGTTTTGAAACCAAGGTAGACTTTTTGTTAGTGATTGAATGCTGAGCAGAAAATTTGTCAAACGATTCTACCCGACCCTGATTATGAATATTCAATAGGTAATATAGAAACGATCTCCATTCATGATGTCAAGGCTCAATGGGGTGACTAGGGGTATCTCCTTAGTGTTTGGGATTTACAAAGAAGCCTCATATCATTATAAAAGAACTGTTCGAGAGTCCACATCATATAGGATTTTATTTGCATCCCCCTCCATCCTGATCCACAAATTAAACATTCTTTACTATGCATATGAAAAAAAGGTTTAGTAAAACATTGATGTGATCAACGCATAAGAATATACTACTAAACAAACATACAACTTCCTTTTTCTTCTTTTTTTATTATTCTTTTTAGATACTCTCAAGCATAATACTTTTTTACAGTATCTGAATTCACTGAGAGTCGCAAGTCTTCTCCATCCATGTTGGTCAAAATCAGGGCCCCTCCAGAGAAAGCCTTTTTTACGACATAGGGTCCTTCATAATTCGGAGTCCACTTTCCCCTGTGATCTTTCTGGATAGGTAGAATCTTCTTAAGCACTAAATCCCCTTCTCGAAAGTGACGTGGGCGGACTTTCTTAGCATGAGCCTTAATAATTCTCTTTTGATACAATTGGCCATGACATAAAGCAACTAATCTCTTTCCTTCAATGAGGTTTAACTGGTCAAAACGGGTTTGGACCCATTCAGCTTCTTCTAGGTTTGCTTCCATGATCACCCTTAAGGAAGGGATTTCAACTTCAACAGGGAGAACAACCTCCATTCCATAAACCAATGAATATGGGGTTGCCCCGGTGGATGTGCGAACAGTGGTGTGATATCCATGTAAAGCAAAAGGAAGCATCTCATGCCAATCTTTGTAAGTTACGACCATCTTTTGCACTATCTTTTTAATATTCTTGTTTGCCGCTTCAACTGCTCCATTCATTTTAGGACGATAAGGGGAAGATGTATGATGCTCTATCTTGAATTCTTCACACAACTCTGTCATCATTTTGTTATTCAAGTTGGTTGCATTATCAGTGATAATTCTGCTAGGTAATCCGTAACGACATATCAATTCTCTTTTAACAAACTTGACCACCACTTTTCTGGTTACGCTGGCATATGAGGTAGCCTCAACCCACTTGGTGAAGTAATCGATTGCTACAAAGATAAAGCGATGTCCGTTAGAAGCTTTCGGTTCAATAGGTCCAATGACATCCATCCCCCATATGGAAAAGGGCCAGGGGGCAGTAAGAACATTTAAAGGTTTTGGAGGAGCATTGATATTGTCAGCATAGATCTGGCATTTGTGGCATTTTTTAACGAAGTTACAACAATCAGTCTCCATTGTCAACCAATAATAACCAGCCCTCAGAATTTTCCGAGCCATCGCATGCCCGTTAGCATGAGTCCCAAATGATCCTTCATGCACTTCTTTAATTATCTTCTTAGCTTCTTCTGCTTCTACACATCTTAAAAGCACCATGTCATGATTCCTCTTGTAGAGTACGTCTTCATTCAGGAAAAAACCCATGGCTAATCTCCTCAACGTTCTCTTATCATTTTCTGTGGCCCCAAGCGGATACTCCTTATTTTTGATGAATTCTTTGATGTCATGGTACCAGGGTTTTCCATCAGGTTCTATATCAACGACATGACAGTAAGCCGGTTGAATTCGACTTTCCAACCTGATAAGTGGCGATTCATCTCCGCTTACTTGAAACATCGAGGACAGGGTTGACAATGCATCAGCTAACTGATTGTCTTCTCTTGGTATGTGATAGAAAGTCACCCGCTCAAATTTCTCAATCAGTCCAAGGATATAGTCGCGATAGGGAATCAACTTAACATCACGAGTCTCTCATTCTCCTTTTAATTGATGAATTACCAGGGCCGAATCTCCGTAAACCTCCAGAAACCTTACTTTTGAATCCAAGGCTGCTTGGAGACCAATGGTACATGCCTCATACTCGGCCATGTTATTGGTGCAATCAAAACAAAGCCTAGCAGTAATCGGGATGAAATTTCCTTCCGGTGATACCAATACAGCTCCAATCCCGTGGCCTAATGCATTCGAAGCTCCATCAAATACAAGTGACCAAACTTCTTTCTTTTTCTCAGAGAACAAGGCCATGATGTCTTCATCCGGAAAGTCATGTTGCATCGTATCATACTCTTCCACTGGTTGACTAGCCAAGTAATCAGCAAGGGCGCTACCTTTGATCGCTTTTTGGGTGACATACACTACATCGTATTCTGATAATAACATTTGCCATCGAGCGATTCTTCCCGTTAAGGCCGGCTTCTCAAAGATATATTTAATTGGATCCATTTTAGAAATCAACCATGTAGTGTGACTCAGCATATATTGCCTCAATCGGCGAGCTGCCCAAACCAAAGCACAACATGTGCGTTCTAGCAATGAGTATTTGATCTCGCAACTAGTGAATTTCTTACTCAGGTAGTATATTGCCTGTTCCTTTTTGCCTGATTCGTCATGCTGTCCTAACACACATCCCATGGACTCATCCAACACCGTTAGATACATTATTAGAGGTTTTCCGGGCACCGGAGGCATTAATACCGGAGGTTGCATTAAATATTGTTTTATTTTCTCAAACGCAATCTGACAATCTTCGTTCCATTCAACAGTCTGATTTTTCCTCAATAGCTTAAACATTGGTTCGCATGTTGCGGTCAATTGTGAGATAAATCTGGAGATGTAGTTCAATCTTCCTAAAAAGCTTCTGACCTCCTTCTTAGTTCGAGGAGCAGGCATCTCTACTATAGCTCGGACTTTTTCTGTATCAACTTCAATTCCCTTTTGGTTGACTATGAAACCTAACACGTTGCCAGATTTTACTCTAAAAATACACTTTGCCAGATTCAATTTGAGTTCATATTTTCGCAGCCTTTCGAAAAGCTTTCTCAAGTTATCAATGTGTTCTTCTTCGGTTTTGGACTTGGCTATCATATCATCAACATACACCTCAATCTCCTTGTGCATCATGTCATGAAACAAAGTGACCATGGCTCTTTGATACGTTGCACCGGCGTTCTTCAAACCAAAGGGCATAACCCGATAACAAAAAGTTCCCCACAATGTGATGAAGGTGGTTTTTTCCATATCTTCTGGGGCCATTTTAATCTGATTATAGCCGGAATAGCCATCCATAAAGGAGAACAATGCGTGATTTGCAGTATTGTCGACGAGGACATCTATGTGAGGTATAGGGAAACCATCTTTTGGGCTGGCCCTATTCAGATCTCGATAGTCAACACAAACTCTTATCTTCCCCCCTTTCTTTGGTACTGGAACCACGTTGGCTACCCATTCAGGATATTTTGACACTGTTATAAATCCCGCTTCTAGCCATTTTTGTATTTCTTCTTTCACTTCCAACGAGATGTCAGTTTTCATCCTCCTTAATTTTTGTTTCACAGGTGGGCATTCAGGCTTCAATGGCAGCTTGTGCTCGACTATGTTACGATCCAATCCCGGCATATCACGGTATGACCATGCAAAGACATCCTTATACTCATGTAACAACTGAACCAACCTTTTCCGTTCACCGATTTTCAAGATTGTTCCAACTCTAATCTCTTTTTTATCATCCTCTGTCCCCAAGTTAACCACTTCAGTGGGCTCTTCATGAGGTTGAATTTCTCTAGCTTCTTGTTCAACCATTCGGAGTAATTCAGGATGTGTCTCCCAATTGTCATCATTATTCTCTTCTTCAGTCTGGCTAGGAAAGTGATCGAAATTGTATGATGGGTTATTAACATGATCATTATTTTCGGATTCGCAGTCAGATCTGCATTATTGGTGATTAGGTTAAATATTCAGTTATTTCATACTCTTTTCTTTTCTATAAAAAAAACGAAAAATCTATTTATTATTTTTTCATGATCCTTTTAAAGGAAAAGAAGAAAAAAGAAAACAAGATTAACGAAAACACATGCATTTATTCATGAAAACTTATTCTTGACAATATGATATGGAGTACGCCCTTATTTAATGCTAAAAAGAAATCAATGGCTTTGGGCGGAACCAATGACTTCGAAAACATTAATTACTTTTCTATGTGGCGCAAGAGTCGTGGGAATTCCTCCTCTATTCAGTTGTTCAACACGGTGCCGGGCGGATGTTGGATTATGAAGCTATCCATATCATTAGAGCAATCATCCATCACTACAGCAACATCCCTTACAAAATCGAATCCAGCACTGCTGAAGCTGTAGCTGATATGCGGAATGGGAATCCTGTCGACCTTGTACTCACAATGCCCCAGACGGGCCAACCTCTTCTGCTTTTTCTCTTCGGCGATTCGGATCTTATCAACTTTTGTAGGTATATATCCTAATCCATACCGATCTTTGTTGTCATAGAGTATTGGCATATCAACTGGTCCTTGTTCATATTTTCCAAGCCCTTTGCCTGGCTGATACCCATTTTCTATCATGATTTTTGCCACCATGAGAGAAGCTTCAGAAGGTCTAGGCTTCAACAGGGGACTTCCTTCTTTAACAAATGTGGCATTTGCTATCTCCAGTGCTTGGAAAGCCGTTTCAAAAGCCTCCTCAGCTGCTTCAATATAAGGAGTATTTGATGGTTGCGTCACCAATACATCTTCTTCCCCGGAAATTACTATAAGTTTCCCATTTGAGATAAACTTCACTTTTTGATGCAAGGAAGAGGGTACCGCACCACTAGTATGAATCCAAGGTCTTCCCAATAAGCAAGTATAAGTCGGGTTTATGTCCATTACTTGGAATAAGATCTGAAAAGTGCATGGTCCTATTTTCATAGGTAGTTCAATTTCCCCCACTGATTCTCTCCTTGATCCATCAAATGCTTTGACGATCATATTGCTTGGCTTCAAGAGGGATGTGTCAATCGGGAGCCTAGCAAAGGTTCTTTTAGTCATGACATTTAACGATGAACCATTATCTATCAAAACCCTTGCCACCTGACAATCTCGATACATCATGGAAATGTGAAGGGCTTCGATGTGACCAGTCCCCTCAGGTGGAATTTCGTCATCCGTGTAAGTGATGTAATTGTCAGCAACTATATTATTCACTATGCCATCCAACCTTTCTACTGTGATATCATGGCTAACATGAGCCTGATTCAGCACCTTCAGCAATACATTCCTGTGTGGTTCAGAATTCATTAGTAGAGATAATAACGAAATCCGAGCGGGTGTGTGGTTTAACTGGTCAATCACTTTATATTCACTTTGTTTGATAAACTTCAAGAATTCAAAAGCCTATTCAGTGGAGACCTCTTTCTTGGTCTCAAAATCTTTTCGCTCTGATTCGGGCCCGTCAGGACCCATTTTGGCACTATCAACCTCAGGAAATATGACTCTTTCTCCTAATTTGCTAGTTTTTGCAGAAGATGGTTTTAATTCAACAGGACTATACATTCTTCCACTTCTAGTCATTCCCCCAACTCCAGCTATGTTGCTTACCTCTTTTGATTTGTCAGATACACCTGGGATACTAGTCAACGGCTTCCCGTACCTCCATGGCACTGATTTGTCCGACTTATAAGGGAAAGGGTTTGGCATCTCCCCTATCACTGGTTCCCACCGGGCTTCAGAGGGGTATAACAACGCATTATCTGGAATATCGAGCACCGGTTCAAACTTCTGAATCGTCGCTGGGATATCATTGGTATCAAATTCGTCACTTGAGCTTCCCATCATGTTGATTCCATTACTATAACCTTTCTTCATTATCATGACCAGCTTGGCATCCATGAGTTTTTGCAACAATTGTTTAAAATCATCACAATCTTCTAGAGTGTGACCTGTCCTCCCATGCATTTCACAAACTTCCAAATCATTCCCCATTTCTTCTTTGACCAATACTTCAATCAAACCTTGTTTACACATCTCTTGAAATATGAACCTCATAGGCATCTTAACATCCACTAATCGTTCTATGCACATCTCTTCACAGAAATTTTCTACTGCATTGATCCCTTGGCTGGAATGGTTAGGTAAAGGGTTCCCTGAGACATTAGGAGCCACATGCTTGAAATCTAACCACTTCGAGTCGATTAGGCTTTGAACTTTATACTTGAACGCTTTGCAGTTTTCTACTGAATGGCCCACCACTCCTGAATGATATATACAAGCCATATTTGGATCATACCAACGTCCCGGATTTTCAGGAACTTTCCCGGGGACGGGAGTCACCACCCCTTGTTTTTGAAGGAAAGTAAAAAGTTCAGTGTAAGACATTGGGATAGGATCGAAGTTCACAATTTTTCTATCCTGGCTTTGGTATGTATTAGGTTGGTTTGGGTTTGTGTTTTTAATTTGTTGAGGAGGATGTGTATGGCTTGTGTTTGTGGTTGCTTGGGAAGTATAAGTTTGGTTTATGCTTGGGATCGGTGGAGGTAAATATGATTGGTTAGGGTTTATAGCCTGTGGTGTGAAATATATTTGGGTGGGATTTTGTGGATAATGAACAGTTGGTGCATGGTACTGGTGGGGGTTTTGATGAACATATGTATTGGGCTGATATTGAGTCCCCTGTGGGCTGGAGGTATAAGTATTGGTGTAAGCATTCTTAGAATAATGGTCGATTCTTTGATATCCCTTCCTTTCATTAGTTACGGCATGAGTTTCTCCTTCCTTCTTTTTCACAAAATTTGGTCTCTTCCCAGTGCTCGATCCGAGATTGTCTCCTGTGATCTTTCCACACCTCAATCCACTATCAATTCGTTCTCCCACCTTTTTTAAAGCATTGAATCTGTTAGCAATACTACTCACCATGCGATCATAGTAGGGATTTTGAAGAGTCTCTATAAATAATGATTGTTCCTCTTCTTCTATGCGAGGCATGACTTGGGCAGCCACGACCCTCCACCTTTGGGTATATTCTCTAAAACTCTCATTCTGCTTTTGGAACATGCTTTGAAGCTGAGTGCGGTCCGGTGCCGAATCTTCATTGTACTTGTAATACTTAACAAAAGCGTCAGCCAAGTCCCTGAAAGTTCTGATATTGTCTTTTTCTAATCGTATATACCAATTCAAAGCCCCGGCAACGAGACTATCTTGGAAGCAATGGATCAATAACTTGTCATCCTTGTGGTATGCCGACATTTTCCGTACATACATATGGAGGTGAGTATTTGGGCAGGTAGTTCCATTGTACTTCTCAAATTTTGGCAGCTTGAATTTTGGGGGCAAAATAACTTCCGGGACTAAACACATCTCAAAAGCATCTTTTAGTCCTCGATAGTTTGCTCCTTCAATTGCTTTCAATCTTTCCTCTATCAGATCCAACTTCTCTTTCTCCTTGCCTTGAGTGCCATTAGGAAAGTGTGGTTTATTCCCCCCAAGCCTTGCTCCGGGTATGTGCGGAATGAGATGGGCTTGTGGCCCAGAAGTGATGTATGATTGGTGAACCACATGTGTAGGGTCTTCTTCAGCGTCAACGTGCGGAGTTAGTTCCTCGTGGACAGGAACCTCTTCAGCGAAAGGTGGTACATATCCTGGAGGAAGTCCGTAGGGTGGCCAATTGACCGTAGAGTATACGTGTTGCCCAGATGCACCGTGTTGATTATTATGAACGTTTGGGGTGAAACCCGGAGGATATTGGGGAGAAACAAGCTGTTCAATATCATCGTTTTTAGGATTCCCATTCCCATTCGATTCATTTTTTTGTAATGTGAGTATCATTTCCATCATCTTATTCATTTGACTTTTGAGTTCTGCTAACTCTGTATCGTTCTTTTGATTCGCCTCACGTTCTTCCATAATCTTGACTTGCAATCGAGTTCGATAAGGGTGCTTTGGAGGCAGTTTTCCTAATTTCCATATTTTTTGAATATTTAATAAAAATTTATGAAAGATGAAGAAATGAATGAATGAATGAACGAATGATTGTGATCCAAAATTGTAAATTTTATTGCCAAATCTCCCTTATTACAAAATCAAATTCCAACGAAAAAACAGAAAAACTCATCTAGTCCTACCATTATTACTGCAATCGCTTATTCTAAAAAAAGAAAATCTTCTTTTCTCCTACTTCAATAGAAATTCCCAAAATATTCCAATTCTTTCTTGATGGTGACTAAGAATTCTCGGGCCTTCCCAGGTGGTGCTTCCTCCTCGGCTTCTTCAGCCTCTCTTGCCCTTTTTTGCGCCTTCCTTGCAAGTTCTTGGATATCATTAAGAAGTTGGCAGGTTTTTTGGAGAAGATCTTTGTGTTGCCCTTCAAAGTGTTGACTTCTATCACTCCAATAGACTCTATCCGCATCCAGGGACACTTTTTCTTCTTGTAGCAGAAAAATAGTTTTGCTGCTTTCCTCTAGTTTTGACTTTAAATATTTTAATTCTGAACGCATGACTCCATTTTTTTGGTTGAGGGAAGCAATCATTTTGTTTTTCTCACAAAGTGAAACATCAAGGTCTAAGTATTCATTTTTCCATCTTCGAGTTTGTTGTTCCATCCAAGCAGACCTTCCATTTTCAACTTGCATCTCCTCTTCAATCCTTCGCAATTTGTTATTCCATAACTCCTTAGTTTCAAGCTCTTTTTCCTTCAGATGTTGGTACATTATTTCATATCTTCCTTCAGCCTCGGCAACATAATCAAATGGTTCATTGAAATTATGGATAGGAAGATGAGGACCTTAAACTTTAGGGGCTACAAAGCCTTTTCCGCTGTTAGCTTGTCATAGAGGATATCCGGGAGTAGTTCCTGTAGAAGATCCTTGCTTCACATATCGAACGTCTTTCCAAGCTTCGATGGCCTCTTTGACTTTCTTAGATACATTCTCGTCACCGTACGAGAATTCGAAATTAGTTAAACCATGGGTCATGGGGATAAATTGCTTTGACCCCAACTGTCTTCTAACTAGGGCAGGAGCATAGCCAGTAACTCCTCACGGGCCTATGAGAGGAACCCAAGGTTTATCTCCACACCTATACACTGCATAAGTATGAGACATCCAGGGGGCCATCCAAATTACTTCTTGCAAATCTAGGAAGAACATGATCCACCAATTCTTTGTCGGCATTTCAAGAGGCCATGCTGCATTACCATATTCTCTTGCTGGGTTATGAAACCCCGGTCTATACAGATTCCATTCGATCTTAGGGAAATTGAAGCATGTTAGGACGGGAAGATGACTGATCATCCAGATGGTCAAGAGCTGAGTACAACCTCGGAATCGTCCTCTCTTATTAAGCCTACAATGATTCAATGATCGGATAGTTTCCGCCAAGATGGGTATTGCTGGATTCACCTTATGCTCTATTTGCTCAAATAGTTTGACTATCTGACCATCAATTCGCCCCTTTACCCTTGGAAAGATTACTAATCCATAAATGGCAAGAGCAAACGCAGTCAGCCCATGATCCGTATCTATGTTGTTTTGGACAAACTGTAAGAGATAGTGAGCACTCAGGTTACCCTTCTTATCTATCATCTGATCTTGAATTTCACTGACATGAATGTCCAACAATCTTGAGAGTATCCTAGCAGTAGTTTTCCTTTCGTAAGGGAAATAGACCTTTTCTTTTGAAGGTATATCCACATTTATTATTTTGTAATACTCTTCGATCGTAGGAACCATATCAATGTGCTGGAAGGTGAAGCATCGGAGCGAAGGATCCCAGAAGTGTAGCATAGCCTTCAACATCGGAATGTTGGGTCAGACTTGAATGAGGAACGCTATGAGCCCATATTTCTTAGCAAAGTCTTCGGACCTCCTCATTTGTTGCCAAACTTGTTTCAAAGCTCTCAAATCGTTTGGTTCAAAGTCAATTTTCCCTATTGCTGGCAAGGGGATAACGACTCCCTTAGGCAGGCAATCTCCTTCTTCTCGCTGTATAGCTTCTGACTCTTCTATGACTTTTGACCTATCTTCAACCACAACTGACTGGGAGGACATGCCGAATTTATCCATGCTTTCGAAGAATTGGAGTAATAATCTGAGATTTGGCAATAATATTTCAATTTTGGATCGTGAATGCAAATGAATATGTGTAAGCAAATACGAAATAAAAGAAAACGAGGATTTATTTGTAATGCAATCTGGTTAATTAACGCATAGCTTTTAAAAGGAAATTCCAAAGACACCAAGTAATTTCTAAAGTCAAAAAGATGCAAAGGGTAGGTTCTATGACTCCTATCAACAGGTCCCCAAACTTCCCCTTGTCATGATCAACTTGATCGACACAGGGTCTCCTATCCTTGCCCATCATAGGCTTCAAGCGGAAAGGATTCAGTTTGAGCGAGGGGTTTTCATGAGCCTATACGGAGACCGAAGGTCTCTCAAGGCAACACTACTTAACCCTCTATCTAAACCTAAAAGGTGTTGGGCCCGGGTATAGGGCTTATGCATGAAACAATAAATAATCAATAAGGCACAAGTATGTAGAAATAAAAATGAAAAACCAAACAAAAAAAAATTTAAATCAAACAATACATAGAGACCAAAAAAATTATGGCTTAACCCTCAAATTTCCCCAGTGGAGTCGCCAGCTGTCGCAACCGTCCCGAAGGGCGCCGCGAAAAAATATGAAAAAAGATAATTATATAATTAATTTAATATTTAAATTAATTAAAGAGATTTGGAGTCGCCACCAATTGATTTATCCATAAAAATGGAATGGTGCAATTGGACACCTAAAAAAAATGGTCTGCGTATCAGAGTTTGGATTAGGGGGTTGATTACGAGTAGGGAAGGTATTAGCACCCTACCACGTCCCGTCTAAGAACGGTTACCTATTTGGTCTATATTATTTGCTTGATTATTTTGGTTTGCTTTTCAATTATTAATAAAAAAAAATTGTTCATTATTTTTATTTTATATATCCCACTTTTATCAGCATATTATCAAAGATGATAAATGACTATGATTGAGAAATGGGTTGCCTAAATAGCAATTTTTCTGCGGAATAAAATCAAATCCTATAACATTTGGGTATAACAATGGTGAATTTAAAACTTCTATTTTAATAAAGATTTATAGCAATAAAAATTAGTTCTAAAAATTATTTCAAAATGATTTATTTACAAAATTTCCTTTTCGATATAAAATTGTGTTGCGGTAAAAAAAAAAATTCTAAACTTGTAAGCAAAACTATTATCTTTGAAATAATTATTTTTAATTGTTTATATTCACCATTGTTATAACGGTTAAGGATCAACGAATTTATTCACATTGATTTTAACACTAAAAAGAAATTTAACGAAATATTTACTTTTGATTTTTGTCATTTAGATTTAGCCAACACTCATGGCCAACTCTAATATAAAAAATATGCCTCAAGATAATTAGGTAAAATTTACGGAACCGCAACCACGTCCTTTTCCTAATTTCTATCGTCGGCAACTTTAAAGTATTACTTTTACATTAAAATTCCAAACTTTTAACCTTTTTGTAGAACCAAACCCAGCCAACAGTCATGGCCAAATCCGATTGCAAAGAAATGCCTCAAGACTAATGGATTAGACTTTTCACTCCGGACATCTTCCAAATTTTCCGTCATCGGCTTTAATTCATGAATATTTTTTTATTAATGTCTTATCGCAAAATTTTAAAACGGGATCAATCAAAAATAACTTTAATAAATAATGTTATCGCAATTCTTTTGCTTTAAAAAAAAAAAACTTTTTCAGTTTCTTATACTCTCTTCTTATTCCAAAACTCATTGGGTTATCTCCCTCTCTAGTTCTGTGTCCTTCTTAAATCAACAGTTTTGGCCTTAGCTGCTGACAGTGAAACAATGGGTGGTTCGAAGTGATTTTAACTGCAAAGACACTGAGGCCCTCGAACTATGTATACATGGTTCACGTGAACATGTTATTGATATTTTTATACCTATTTAATACATGCCATTTTTTCTTTGATATATAACATGGAAAATAGAATAATTCACATGGGTATTCACTATTCAGTGCCCAGTTTCATTGCTTAGATGGACAACATTATATTAAACACTACTTGAGTGCTGTAGCCAATAGTAATTGTAAAACAAGGGTAAAGTAAAAGGTTTTGGAGCTTAGCTGATACAGTTATACGAAGTTTACAGTAGTCCCTCAACGTGTTTGACAGAATATTATCATCACAAAAATCAAAATTTAGAACCATCAGAAAGACAGATTATACACAGTTTCATCACATAATTTGCAGAAAATAAATAATAATAAATACAAAAGGGAACCTAATTATTGAATGCCGCCGTTACCGCCGCCGTGCACCGCAACAACCACCGCACACTGCCGCTGCTGTTACTCTTCTCTTCTCTGTACTTTTCGTTTTTTTTTCTCAGTGCTTTTTCGTGTTATTTGAAGCCCTATTTATAGGAGTAGAAATTTGCAAAGAGCAATATCAACCGAATCACTTAATTTTGGTCCGAATCCAACTTTTAATTCGAGCGCAGATTTCCCAGGAGAAGAAGAGAAGAAAAAGATTGCATTATGGAATAGGTACATGCAGCAAGGAGTTGAGTAGGGAAATAAAAAAAACGAATCAAAATATTAATTGATAATGATTGGAGATTGAAAATGATTTGGGGATTTAGGTTTTTTTTTATTTGAGAACAAAAAAAGAAGAAAACAACGAAGCAACAACAGCGGCTGCTTGCTGCTTGCTGCAACGTTGTTGAAATGAGAAAGGCATTAGGTTTAGGTTAACATGATTTGGGCCAAACGGCCCAAACCCCCTTTCCCCCCCCCCTTTTTTTTAAACAAACCTTTTATCTTAAAACTTTCTCTTTTTTTTTTTAAAACAAACCTTTTTATTTTCTATTTTAAAACTTTTTTTTTAAAAAAAATAACCCAAAAATAATTCAATACACAAAAATAATACATTCAAACAAGCTTTTTATTTTTTTCTCACTATTTATTTAATTATACAAATTTGAGAATAAAAATTTAATTAACCCAAAATTTTTACAAAATAATATTTTTGACCCCAGACAAAATTGGGTGGCAACAACACAGTACCAATTTAGTCCCTGACAATTCATAATACCATATTTAGTCCCTCAAAAAAAAATTTCCATACCAATTTGATCCCTCAACTTTTTTTCGTATCAATTTAGTCTCTCAAGATTTTCAGATGTACCAATTTGATCCTTAAAATTGAAGGACCAAGTTGGTATGGAAGAAAATCTTGAGGGTCGAAATTGGTATGGAAAAAAGGTTAGGGACGAAATTGGTATAATTTTTTTTTGAGGGACTAAATGTGGTATTATGAATTGTCAGGGACCAAATTGGTATTGTGCAAAATCAATAGGGACCAAAATGGGTCTTCACTCGAAGAAATAAGAGAAGAAGAAGGGTTTTAATTAGGTTTTTTTAATTTTTTAATGGTATAGACACGTGTCAAAATTTGGGCCGTTGAATTGATCCAACGGCTCGGTTGCAGACAACCGCATAGAAACGTTCCGCCTCAACTACAGAGGAGCCGCATCCATGGTTATGGTATGATTAGTTGGTTTTAACCCCTTCTCAATTTTGACCTAAGGATTACTTCTATACTCTAATCTTGCCCCTCTTTAATCCTTATCTACTATACTTATATAAAAACATCCCTTTTCGAGGCACCACGTTTGTCCGCTTAAGGAATACTCGCACCAGAACATTTGTAGGTAGATAACTGTGGTGGACTCGGCCTAGCCGAGCTCCACGTGGCCCTCACTCAGGACCTGAGGACCCTTCAGCAGGCCCTCTGTATGCTCGGCCGAGCTCAAGGCTCAACGGCCGAACAGACATCAGACACGGGCCGATATCATTTCTCTCACCCCTCTGTGCTCTGGGCCGAGCTCAGGGCTCAACGGCCGAACAGACACCAGATACGGGCCGACCTCATACTCCTACCCAGGTCTGACTTCCGAGTCCGACTTACCGCCCAGATATTCCGATACCAAGGACAGGATGACGTGTCTCACCTTATCCACAAGGACAGCTCATCCACTCATAGCTCATTACAGGCTGGCCCTACTTGGGCCTCAAGCAAGCCCATTAGGGCAACCAGCTCTCTCCTATATATATCCCCCTCTCCCTAGGGGCTAAGGTACGTCTCTCTAAACCTAAGAACTACGTGTGGCTTGATTCCCCTCTCATGGGATACGTAGGATCGGGGTCACCCTCGTCAGCTGCAACAACCCCTAAACACCTCATGTGGTGCCTCCGGCCTCAGAACATCACATTGGCGCCGTCTGTGGGGACGATAAATTTCGATTCCCATCCACAAAAAAAAAAAGAAAAAGAAAAAAACAACAGCGTATGGATGCTACTGCGATGGAGGGGGAGACGATCCGTGGTTGTTGCCGCTGGTACTGTTCGGGAAGAGGAGCGGCGGTGTAGCGGTGTGAATCGCTGAGCTAACGGGATCTGGTGCCCTTCGTCATCATCACAGCATCGCAGTGGTTGTTCTCTTCTTCAAGCTCTCAAAACAAAGCTTCATAGAGATCCACCGCATCAACCGTCACCGACCCTATCGTGACACTCCAAGTTCACACCGAGGCACAAGCTCATGGCGGAGAACAAACCGCTGCTGCATCTTCGTAGCTGCACGAACTAGCTTCCTCCAAGAACCTTGGGTCACGCACGATCAGCATCTGATGACGGTGGTTCTGAACCACCATTCGGCCTTCTTCTCCATTGGGTTATCGCTGCGAAGGTCTAGTTGAACCATTCCGCCTTCGCGCCGTTGATTGCAGCAGAAACAAGAAACAACGAGGCCACCACCGCAGAACCAGCAAGCAAGGAGTGAGATTGCACCCCTCACCGTCGACGCTGCCACTAGCTTTGCTCGAACTCTCGGTGGCGAACGATTTGCGCCATTCTCATCGCAGTTATCGCCGTCCCTCATCACCATCCCTTTCATCGCGATAGTGGTTCTTCTCGCCGCCATACACGAATCGGTGCCGCCACTGTTTCTGGCGTCATCGCCGATCCCGTTTCCACCATATTGGACAAAGAAGGAGCAGCGCCGCGACTTTCCTGGGAAGTGCTGCCGCTGCCGCCGCACAAGCAGCTATTCCTTTAGACCTAGCCGCCGCCACTGTTGAGGGATAACCCACCCTCACACAGCAGAACCTGCAGCTGCTGCAGAACACAGGAGATGACCTAATGGGCCTTAGGCCCAAGTCCCAAAAAAAAGAAAAAAAAAAGGGGCCAGCAGGCCCAATAAAAAAAAAGAAAAAGAAGGTTTTACGGGCTTCTCTCTTACAAGCCCAAACCACCAAAATTACTGAAGATTTGCAAGAGCAAAACAATGACAACAGAACCTGATAATGATGATGAACCCAATGGTGACAATTCCATAAATTGGGCCCTACTCGGAAACTATGAAGGCCCATGACTGGGCTTCAACTCTCAATGGAGTATATAACTTCAGGGAAGATATTTATTCCACTTAAATACAATTCCTTTATATTTATCCAACTATACACCTACATGAGTTACTATATTTTCAACAATTTCATCTCTAATTGCTATATCCATGTTTAATTACGAGTTAATGCCTCCAATTTAATATTGTCATTTATTGCTTCTCGTGGATAATCCCCTGTTTGTATGATATTCAATTTCCAATAATTGCCACTATCGTATTCGTTGCATGATATCCTTTTTAATCATGCTACTTTATACAAACTCGCCAATAATTTTCATTGTTGCTATTCAATTATCACATATTGTTAAATTAACGACGATCATTAATTATTATGCTTGTATGGCCAATGCGAGGTACAAAAAAAATGATGGTTCGATTTGTTGAGGGTGATGGCCCGAGATACTTATGCTTTTCGTCCAAGTAACCCATTTCGAAGTTCTCATCTATGGTCAAAGAGTTTTCTGAGTGATATGAACCGAAAGCATAATTATTTTATTCGGAATCAATTGACGATGACAAGGACTCCGTGTCAAATTTCTCCTTTGAGCTCGTGGGCCGAGCACAGAGAAGCCTGCGTTCAGTTCCCATTTCGGATACATGTGCCGGTTCCGACCGACCCTCGATAATTTCGGAAGATTCGCATAGTGTTTCACACTCGAGTCGACCACAATGTCTCACACAGTGAATTCTTCTATCCGACATGCTTCACTTCAACATACTTCAATTTGACATTCTTCAATCCGACACTCCTCTCCTCACCTGAATCAAGGAAGAAATCTTAGTTCCCATATTATTCTCCTATCTCATCGCCTTTTTATGTGTTTACCTGGTGCACTATTTCTGACATATGCTTTTAATACTTGCTTCCTTATAGTTTCTCTATTTGGTGCTTATTATTTGATATTCTACATGTTGCTACGTGATGTACTGTTGAACAAATTGCTTATCTGATCTTCTTGCTGTTAAAATGTCCTTAAATCTCTGCCTCTCCTGGTGTGATAGTATGATAATATTTGATGTACATTGCCTCTCCGGTTGTCGTGTTTCATGTTTTAATGCTCTCGTCTGGTTTGCTGCCATGTTTATAACTGTCGTCTATTGTTGAATGTGATATACCTGAAATCATGCATCTTTTTGTGGGCAATGCTGTTTGGTTGAACAATGTCTTAAATTTCAGTATTTGCCGCTTTCATATCTGTTACGTATGACCTGCTCAAATCATCTTGCTCTTATGTCGGTGTTTTATTCTCGCCTGCCAACAGTTTTCATTGTTGTTATTTAATTATCATGAATTATCATAAAGTGTCAAAATTAATGCCTATCACTGATTATTATTATTTTACATGTAATGATGGTCGAAAAAAGGAAGGCCGAGGTGCTACGATTGTCTCTATTTCGAACGAAGCCATCTTACGATCTCTATTCTCATCTCGGCTTGGATCTTCTTTGGTTTTCACAGTACCACCACGGCTTCTCGAAGGTGAACAATTCCAAAGCACATTATTTCTTAGTTCATGCTTATTTCTGAGCTCGGAGATTCTCTATTTTAAATTGCGCCGTTTATCGAAAAGGGAGGCCGAGCTACTATTATTCTCTTTATCTAATGTTTATATCTCACCTGCCGAGCTGCTATTATTCTCTCTAATTCATGTTTCTATCTGATCTGCCGAGCTACTATTATTCTCTTTAATTCATGTTTCTACCGAGTTGTTATCACCTCGACCCTACCTTTGCGGTAGAACGGTCAATTCATGTTTCTACCGAGTTGTTATCATCTCGACCCTACCTTTGTGGTAGAACGGTCAGTTCATGTTTCTACCGAGCTGTTATCATCTCGACCCTACCTTTGTGGTAGAACGGTCAATTCATGTTTCTACTGAGCTGTTATCATCCCGACCCTACCTTTGTGGCAAAACGGTCCCCCCTGTCACCGCACTTACATGCATTCACGCATACAAGTCGGTACTAGTGCTAGACATTTGCGTATGTACTAGCTTCTCATTTAGCACTAGCCACATAAATGTTGCATGGCGCTATGTACAGCCAACGTCTTCTAAATAAGATCGGCTCATATGCACAGTGTACAAGGGACACCCGATAAAGTACAGCTTGCTGTGAAATGTTCTCACATAACTTCACTCAGCAACCTCTTTCACATCGGGGCCGAGGACACCCACCTCGGCTAAGGTGGGTGGATCCGAGATCCCTACCACATTCACTTATATACAGTACCTTTTTTCAGAGGAAAACTTATAAGTTACTGCACTGGTCAGGGGAAGTCTGGACAACCACATACTATGTGCAACAAGTTTAATCAAAATAACTTGCACTGAAAGATCACTGTACTCGGCACAAGCCCTTTCGGGCTTTATCGAGTGGGGGGCATGTGATGCAAGGGAAAGGATGCGAAGCCGACCTATATATCGACACTAGGTGACTCCCGACTTTGTCTCCTTGTATGGGATGTCACAATGTCTCCGAATTCGGCATCCACCTCTCTCATTGAGGACTTACTCTAATCCATTTCGTTTCACTCCGGATCATATTCCTACACACTTGCCCACGATCTCGCGTTTAGCCACCGAGCGAGCTCGGTTCGAGATGTTCCTCACCGAGCTGGTGGCGGATCCCCCCGCAGGAACTCGGTTCGAGATGTTCCTACCGAGAAAGCTCGGTTCGAGATGTTCCTCACTGAGCAAGCTCGGTTTGAGATGTTCCTCACCGAGCTGGTGGCGGATTCCCCCACGGGAACTCGGTTCGAGATGTTCCTCACCGAGCTGGTGGCGGATCCCCCCGCGGGAACTCGGTTCTAGATGTTCCCTTCCCTGGTCGAGATCGGGGAGGCTACAGGTGGAAATGGGGATTGCTACCCGATAACTCGGTCATCGGTCGAGTACATTGTGGATCGAGTGTACACCTCGATTGAGAGCATCTGGCCGATAGCGTCCCCGGTGAACGTTACGATCCAGTTGAGGTTTTACTCTCGACATACCTCGATGAGAGAGGTGTAAGAATCCCTTATCAGGCTACTCTTTTACTGTCATCATCCGAGCATGAAGAACGCTATTATCGATACTCTTCCAAACAGAGGCCTCGACTACGAGTATATTCCTACCTCGTCACCAACTCAGCACTGATTGGACCGACGCAGAAAGGACCTCAACTCGGCAGTCTTTAAGACTCTTCCCGAGCTGGGGGGCTTATGTGGCGAATCGGCTTCTCCTAACCCGCCTTGCTATCCTTCGCTAGCCTTGAGCACATGATTGTGGACTAGTACTCAAACCCTTCCTAGAAGGTGCGGGGTACTTAGTGCTATGATGCTTAGTGCTATGCCTTCTTTCTCCTAACTCGGCTCGAGAGTCACAAAGTCTCGCCGAGCTGGGGTGCTTATGTGGTGGACTTGGGAAAAGGACCTGAACCAAGACCTCGGAGCAAGGCTCAAATAGCCTTGACCGAGCTGGGGGGCTTATGTGGTGGACTCGGCCTAGCCGAGCTCCACGTGGCCCTCACTCAGGACCTGAGGACCCTTCAGCAGGCCCTCTGTATGCTCGGCCGAGCTCAAGGCTCAACGGCCGAACAGACATCAGACACGGGCCGATATCATTGCTCTCACCCCTCTGTGCTCTGGGCCGAGCTCAGGGCTCAACGGCCGAACAGACACCAGATACGGGCCGACCTCATACTCCTACCCAGGTCCGACTTCCGAGTCCGACTTACCGCCCAGATATTCCGATACCAAGGACAGGATGACGTGTCTCACCTTATCCACAAGGACAGCTCATCCACTCATAGCTTATTACAGGCTGGCCCTACTTGGGCCTCAAGCAAGCCCATTAGGGCAACCAGCTCTCTCCTATATATATCCCCCTCTCCCTAGGGGCTAAGGTACGTCTCTCTAAACCTAAGAACTACGTGTGGCTTGATTCCCCTCTCATGGGATACGTAGGACCGGGGTCACCCTCGTCAGCTGCAACAACCCCTAAACACCTCATGTGGTGCCTCCGGCCTCGGAACATCACAATAACATCTTTAATCAAAATTATAATTTAAAATTAAATAAATTATCTGTCCAAAATTAATATTTAAAATTAAATAAATTATCTATATGTGAAATCATTAAAAATCATTATCCTCAAAGATTGATACACCCAAAGAGATGATGCTTGAGTTCTTGATAAACTCAAATATCTTTTTAGTTATCACGTATTTCAAACTATAAATATGATGATTTCTCAAGTCATGAAAATCACCTTCTTCATCATTCTCTTCTCTTTTTTATTGTTCATGAACCATCGCCTCTTTCAATATGTCACCATATAAGTTGCAATCCCACTACACGCATTCATCATCATTGTCATTTTGCATTGGCAGAAGCTCCATCTATAGCAATGAATTCCCAACAACAACATGGGGAGAACAACAAGCTTCATATGCTTCATTGCTGCGTGAAGAACTATGATTGGGGTCGACCATTTAATTTAAGTGTTTATCATTAGTCTAGATTTGTTAATATAAATAATGATGTGGCAAGGGAGTACATGTTACTTTAACCATATCAAATAAAACTCATACATCATTAGTTGTTCACACATGATTACCATTCCCTTTTGTTATTTAATTTTTACAAATTATTTGGTCACGTGACAAAAGTGATAAGCCTTATGAACACGTGATAATGGTAATCATCACTTATCTCCTACTCTATAGTTTCCATTCACGATTTATCTTTTTTATAAACACGTGATAATGCTCTTCATCAAGGAAACAGATGAAAGTGAATAAAAATCAAGATAATTGCAATATATTTTCTAAAAAAAATGCAAAAAATAATATTTGATGATTATCTCGAAGAGGATTAGATCCATGATTTTTAGAAAAAAAACCAAGCCCTTATCTTTTTTAAATTAAATAACAAAGGAAATGGTAATAATCTGTTTCCTTGATGAAAGTGATAAGTCTCATCTAATTTCAGAAAATATAGGATAATGGAAACATTTCGAAAATAGAATAAATCATGAAACGGTAGACATACCAAATTAAAATCTACTATACTTATATAAAATGATCTCGCACCATAGCGTTTGTAGGTAAATAACATTATCTCTAATCAAAATTATACTTTGAAATTAAATAAATTATCTATATGTTAAAAAAAGTAATTATTATCCTCAAAAAGATAAATCCAAAGAGACGAGACTTTTATGGTCATAGCATATGTCTCCATTTTTTAATATTAAGATTTGATAAGTGTTTAAAGAAAAGAAAAGAAAATAAAGATTAAGATCCAATAAGATAAAGATAATCATAAAAAATAATAAAAATATTTAGCTTGAGATAAGATAAAGATTTTTAGGATTCAATCTTATATTAACTTGAGATAAGATAATTGATTAAAAAGATAAAAATATTTAATTATGATTAATAACAACAGATTTGATAATCTTATTAAAAAAATATTAATTGTACAAAAAAAAAACTAATCCATCCATCTCATAAATATAAAAAAAATCAAAATGTTCAATTCTTATTTAATATTTATTTATCATAATAAATTTGATAATCATATATAAAAATGTCAATTTATCCAAAAAATAAATAAGGAATATCTCAGATAAAAAGTTTTACATTTTTTGTTCATATGAAGAAGTATAAAATTTATCAACAGAATCATTCAGATTAATTTTTTTTAAAGTATAGGGTTTGGTTTGAACTTCTACCTTTTTATATAATTATTTTTGGTTGTTGTTTTTTTGTTGTTGTTTGTACTCTTTGGTCAGTACCACATGTGTCCCCAAGAGCACCCTTAATATCAGGGAACCCTTGAGATTAATCTTGCACGAGGTCGCGTTCCTATACCTCTCCTAACGGGATGTGTTAACCGGGAATCGAACCTATCACTTCTTAGTCTCAGGCCACATTCCCAAGTTCTCAAGTTGGCAGGATTGCACCACTTGACCCAACCCCCGTTTGTATTTTTGGTTATTGTTTAATAACAATCTTTACTTTATAATACAAATAATAATAATTTCTAATTTAAAATATTTAATATAAAAAAAATTAAAATATCAACAACCCGTGCAATGGGGTGAGAGCTAGTTCAAAATAAATTGTAGTAGTATTTAATTTTATTAGGAAATGTATTCATTAATTTAACTATCTTCTACTATATAAAAAGATGCATATTCGAGGCACCACGTTTGTCAGAGAAATTTTCAAGGCATCATGTTTATTTGTTTAAGGAATACTCGCACCAAAGCGATTTTAGGAAGATAATCATTATCTAGCTGTGAAATAATTATCCTTAGTTGACGAAAATTAAATAAATAATTCAAATTTATTTTAATCTTATATGTGAAATTATTATCCTTAGTATCAAAATTTATTTATTCTTATCTGTAAAATTTAGCAATCTCACAATTATATTCGCCTTCAATTTTTTTATTTATTTTTTTGTCATTAAATTTTTCTAATTCTAATAATTCTTGCTCATTTTAATTTATATTATTTGATTCTTAAGTTTCTCTCTAATTACTTACTTACTTTAATTCTGCAATTTGTGTGTACCATCGATCAAAATGTAGTTTGTTCAAAATTTTGATCTGGGTGTAACTAATTGTGATGTTGGGAAGTGGAGAAAGACAAGTGGAGGAGTCCATCCCGGCAAAGTAAATAATGCTCAACCAATTTTTGTTTTTTGTAGTGACTGATTCTGACAATAGAGTGCATCAAAATCTAATGTTGCATTGTTTTAGGGTGGCTATCATAAACTACTAAGGAAGATGTTTATTTATTTTGATATGCACCAATGACCTCTTTAATCACGCAAACAATGGAAAATGGCATGTGACGGTCGCCGATATACTCAGTCCTACCGTTTAATCTTCTTGAGAGATTCAAACTTTATTTTAAGAAGGCTTTATTTATGACTGCGGCAATATAATAATAGGTTTTTATTTTTCTATTGTAATAGATAAAAATCAATCCTATATAAAAATAGGATTTGATTTTATTCTTATTGTAAATACTTTTTTGTTTTTTGTTTTTTTATTGTGACAAGAGAATTAAAACTATTAATAACAAACCAAATGTAATCATCCTATATAATAATAGGATTTGATTTTCCTTCTATAATATATTATGTCTATTGTAATATATTATAATCATCCTCTATAAAAATAAGATTTGATTTTATGCTTGATGTAAATATTTTTTTGTTTTTTTATTGTGAGAAGAAAATTATAACTATTTTTTTAATGTAGAAAATTAAAACTATTAATAACAAACCAAATGTTTTTAACAATATTATCTTTCTATTTTTTTTTCTCATATGATATGGACCATTAGTTCGAGAACAATTAATAATTTTAAATATCAATTGCGAAAAAAAACTAAAAATTACGTTGATAAACTAAATGTATGTTTAATCACTCACACCGCTACTAAGATTTATATTATCAAATCTTTTCTATGTTATGTTGTTGTTGATTTTTATATTAATTTTTGTTTATATTGTTGAGTTTCAGCAAAATAGTCTTCCTCATGCGCCTATTCTTCTATTCCTAAGCTTCAATGACATATATCCAATTGCTCGCTAATAGATGACATCATCTTAGCAATAAGAATAAAGATTTTTAGGATTCAATCTTATTATTAACTTCAGATAAGATAATCGATGAAAAAGATAAAAATATTTAATTATGATAAATAAGAATATATGTGAAAATCATATTTAAAAAACTACTTGTAAAAACAAAAAAAAACTACTTCATTCATCACATAAATATAAGATTTATCTCATAATATCATCAAACAAAAAAGATCAGAATGTGTTAGTTCTGATTTCATTTTGATTTATCATAATAAAGTCGATAATCATATATAAAAATGTCAATTTATGCATATGATAAATAAGGAATATATGAGATAAAAAGTGTTACATTTTTATTCATACGAAAAAGTACAAAATTTATCAACAAGATTATCTACATTAATTTTTTTTAAGTGTAGGGTTTGGTTTGAACTCCTACCTTTTTAAATAATTACTTTTTGTTGTTGTTTAATAATAATCTTTACTTTATATTTAAAATAATAATAATCTTTAATTTAAAATATTTAATATAAAAAAATTAAAATATCAATAACATGTGCATAGCATGGGGTAAGAGCTAGTTAATTAATGTATAATGGTTTAGAGATAAGAGATAGGATAAAAATATAATTAATGACGAGTAAATGAAAGGATAGAATGAATGGTTAAAATTGAAGAAAAAAATATGTTTATGCTTTGAAATTGTAAAAGGACAAAAGATATGAAATGAAAAAAATAAGTCTAAAAGATCAAACAAAATGAAACAGAGGGAGTATGAAGTTAGCATGATTATTATTACTCCCTCCGTCCCACAAGGATGGTAAAAAATGGCTAAATTTTTTGTCTCAAATTATAGTTAAAATAATTAATGCATGAAATTGGTTGTTTGATAATTAGTTAATGTGTTAGACAAACCATTAAATGATTGTCTCCTTAATTTTTTTTACTTTTGAATTTTTTAACCATCCTTATGGGGACAGAGTGGGTATTATTATTTGTCTAAACTGTCATTTTGCCATTTTGGTCTCTGAATATGCATTCAATATTCACTTTGATCCACAAAATTAAGAAATTGTTTTGTGATTCAATTGTAAATTATTACTTACATTAATCCTTCGATTATGTCACTATTTATGTAGTTAACGGCAAACTGACATGGTCTATCAAATGAGCAAAACGACGTCGTACATCTTAATCTCGTAAATCATTCTTCTTCTTCACTAAATTTAAGCCATAATCAATATAAATGGCTATTTTTCAAATTTACATAAATAATTGAACAAAAAATTTACAAATCAAAATACCCAAGCAAATTGAATTAGCATCACAAATGAATTAAATTAAAATTTGCATATAACAATTCCAATAAAACAAAATAGAGAGAGTTGAATTCGATGAATTTGCATCGAATCAAGCTTACCTAAACACATTTAGAACAAACTTACACACAGAGGAGTGCCAAAACAAAACTAGAATAAATGGAAGGCAAAAATCGAAAGAGAGGTGAATCTAAAACAAATCAAATCGGGTTAAGCAAACTAAAACAAACTCAAAATATACTAAAACACAGAGGAGAAATGTTGGAAACCAACAAGCAGCCTAACAATCTACTGGGGGGGGGGTGAATAGTAGTTTGAAGCAATAATACCAATTTTTCGGATTAATTGAAGTTGTTAATTTATGCTAACTAGTTTTATGAAAATGCCGAGTTATTGCCGAGCAGATGCTGATAATCGATTGTCTAAGCCGACAATAGATTATCTGAGCTGCTACACACAGAAACCGGTTTTTGCAGAAAGAAATTAGCGAGCACAAATCAACAAACAGAGGTCGGTTTTGCCGACTAAAATGCTCGGATATAATCAAACACAATAAAGAACAGAAAATGCAGAAAGCAATAAAGAAAGAGACACAGGAAATTTTATACTGGTTCACTCTTACCCACTTGAGAGCTACGTCCAGTCCCCCCTAAAACCTTTAGGGAGCTTTTGCTTAAAATAATTTAAATGGTTACACAAGGATTTACAAGAGAACCACTCTAAACCTATCCCTGTCACAGAGTGTACCAAACTCTTGACCACTACCCCAAATAAATTAATGGCTGAAGAACCTCTTCAGCACTTTATTATACCACCGAAGTTTCTTGAAACCTTCAAGAACAACTTCGTCTCAACAAGTTACAATGATGAATGAAAGAGTATGGCTCCAACTTGAAAACCCAACAGAGTATGATTTGAAAGTTTGTGTATCAGTTGAGTAATTGATTAAGAAAGAGATTTCACAGAGAAGATTGAAACTTAGATTACGAATGAGAAGGTTTTGTTTCTCTATGTTATGTGAAAATGTTGGCATTGCTGTTTGTTCTCTCTCTCTAAGTCTCTCTTGTTATATTTCTGGAGTGCTTTTATACTGAACCCAACACCCAACAAGAGGAAAGATATTTTGTGACACACTGCCCTTGCAAACGGATATTTCAGATATTATCCATTTTGCTGCAACGTTCTTATCCACGTATGTCCTTTTTCAAAAGCTTCTAATTTTGCAGCAACGTACAGTGACAGCTATTGTTCTTTCCAAATTCAATCCCTTTTTCAAATTTGAAATTCAAGTTTGGCGGCGCTGTGACAACTGAATGTCAAAGACGATGAACAATTATCCGAGCTTGTCATCTGTTCGAGCTAGGGAACTTGATTTCTTATACCGCAGAGAGCTAAGACAAAACTGAGCTTGAACCGGGCTGAAGATCTAAGCTTGATGATGCTTGCACTGAGATTGACCAAGTGTGAACCGAGATTGACCTTGACCTTTGACTTCCGAGCTGTGGCCGAGCTTTGCACTCTGACTTGAGTTTAACTCTTTGGCCGAGCATGTGCTTTCTGGCTTGCGTGACCTTGAAGTCCGAGCTTTGGTCGAGCTTCTCATTTAATCTTGAGTTTGTCTCTGAGCCGAGCTATTGTCGAGCTTTACACACTAGCTAGAATATGAAGTTGAGATCCGAGCTCTAGCCGAGATTTACACTTGATCTCAAGTTGACCCTTGAAATTCGAGCTTTGGCCGAGCAATGCAAACTAGCTTGAAAATGAGCTTTACATCCGAGTAAAGGCTGAACTGAACTGGTGTGATGCCGAGCTTGAGCTGAACTGATGTGATCTGATGTGATGCCGATCTTGACAACTTCACCGAGCTTGGAGACATAAGAGATTAAACTTCTTGATGAACAATGTTGCCGAGCTTGACATAGGTTCGAGCTTGAAAACGTCACCGAGCTTCGAGACTTGAGTGAGTAATCTTCTTGATGAGCACTGTTGTCGAGCTTGACAACTTTGCACTTGGCATTTGTTCGAGCTTCAAGCCGAGCTTGATGATTGTTTGCATTTGGCACCCTTGAGCCGAGCTCGATGAAAGTCCGAGCTTCTTCTCGGCTGACTGAGTCAACTACAATGGCTGAGCATCTTGGAGTTTCGGACTTGCTGCTAGTTCAACTACATTTCTTCAAAGCAACTGCTGAATATCTTCCAAACATCTTCTGAGCATCTTCAGAACTTGAGCTTTTGTTTGACCTTGATATCTTGGCTTGTGCTACATGTTCGACTGAGCAAATTCAGAACATCTTCCGAACTTGCACCCGAGCAATTGCCGAGCTTGTTCTTGATCTTCAGACTCGACACTTAGGTCCGAGCATATTCCGAGCTTGAACCTGAACTACTGACGTGCCATAGGTAGCCGAGTAGAGCATTTGCCGAGCTGATCAAAGACTGAAATCAACACATAGAACTGGTTCATTTGCCAATCTTCATAGCATGCGCTGATTCAATTTGACTTCATCAAAGCCTTGGCCGAGAACCGAGCTATTTGTCTTCATCAAAATCTCTTTGATTCAACAATAAAGGATTCACTTATATGGCTATGCCAGACCATCTTCCAAAGGTGGCAACGACGACAACGACAACTATATTGTAATGCATGTGGTTGTTTTGAGCAATAGTGTTGAGGGATGAGCTTGAAAAAGCAAAATCAATGAAGTTTAGACTGAAGAGGGAGGATCAATGGTGGTTGCAGTGAATAAGGAGAATCGATAGTGACTCTAGTGATTGAGGATGATTCGGGATAAGGGTGAGAGGGAGAAGGCGTGAGTGGAGGGAATGAGGGAGCGAGATAAATGATTAGATTGAAGGTTGTTAGATTGTGAAGGTGATTGAGGGATATCCATAGATATTGATTGTAGCTTAATGTTAGTGAAGGAGTAGAAAGATGTACGACACTAGGAGATTTTTTCTTTTATTTATTTATGTGCATTAATCTTTAATTTTTTAAAGCTAAAACCATGTTGTTTTGGCCTAAACGACGTTGTTTTAGTCATTTAAGGGGTTGCGCCAGTTTGTCATTAATAGACATAAAATATAACATAAATGAGGGACTAAAGTGAGTAACAATTTAGAAATTGAAGGACTAAAAAGCAATTTCTTTAATTTTAAGGACCAAAATGAATATCGGTACAAATTTAGGGACCAAAGTGACATTTTAGTCTTTATTTTTTCTTGGGTTTGCTTATTAGGACCAAAATCAATTTTTTTTTACTAAATTGGTCCCTTAAGTTATTTTTATGTTACAAATAAGTCTTTTAAATTTTTTTTGTTTCAAATAAGTCTTATAAGTTATTGTCGTCCAACAAATCAGTCATTTCTGTTAATTTTTCAGTTAATTGACACATGGTACCATAAAAAAATATTTTCAAAAAATAATTTAACCATTTTGTTGACACGCGATACAATTAGTTGATAAAAAAATTAATGGAAAGGACAGATTTGTTTGACTGCAACAACTTACGGGACTTCTTTAAAATAAAATCAATTTAAGGGACTGATTTGCATCCTAAAAATAACTTAAGAGACTAATCTAGTAGTTTTGCCTTTTTTTTTAAATATTGATAAGACTAGGGGCAAAAATCATCTGAAAGCTAAATTTATGAGGTTTAATTTTTGGTCTTCATTTAATTTATGGCCTCCATCTTTTTGAAAAGATCAAAATATTCCACCATTAAAAAGTTTTTTATTTTGGAGTTTCCCAAAAAAGGAAAGAAATATACTTCTGATACACTATTGTGAAAAATATGTTTCGAATCACTAGTGTTAGAAATGAAAATTTTTATACTTTTGATATTGATGATTCGAAAACAAAAAAATTTACCCTCAACAAAAAAAGTTTTGTTCTTCATAGCTTGTTTGTTCCGCTTTTATATGACACTAGCGTGTCGACAGACAACTGACCTCGCATTCTCATTGTCGTGTTTGTGTCGTAAAGAGTTGTTCATAGTAAAATGATATATTAGAAAAGGGATTTGCTAATTTATGTAAAGTAGTTTTTTAGTTGGAGCATTTTAGCAAAGTACCAGCTTTTAGCAGACAAAAAAACCGTCACATTTTAAAAAGACATAGTTATAAACACAAGGGTATTTTAATAATTTCTCATTTAAAAAAAAAATCTGAAACACCCACCCCAAAACCCTATCTCCCCTCTCTCTCATCCCTCATTTCTCTAAAGTCCTTCTTTCTCATCTCTCTCACTCTAAGCTCCTTCTCCCTTCTCTTCTCCACCCACCCCCGCCGTCAACCGCTTACTCTCCGCCAACAACAACCACGACACCGCCACTAGCACCGCGACCCCGACGACAACAACCCACCAGCATCGCGACCCCGACGGCAACGACCCACCAGAGTGCGACCCACCAGCACCCCGACAACGACCCGACGACAACCCTACCATGACAACCACCACCCCAACAACCAATCCCATCTATCATTGACATCAAGCACACAAGGTGTTTGTGAAAAGGCTCAAGGTCTTAGGTTGACTACAACCCCATCCATTTCATACTATTTCCCTTTAATTTTATTTACTTTATTTCTTCTTATTGATACAATAGCATACTATGACATTTTTGTGTTAAATTACTGTTTATGGAATTTTTTGGTTCTTAGTGATTTGTCTATTGTTTTGAATTGTTGATTCTTTGAAACTTGATAAATACTGTAACTACTGCTACTTCTTCTGTCACATGCAAATATTATTGATACATGGTAGGAATTATTACACTAATACACTGCTGCTTCATATGTAACTGTTGCTGTTATTGCTTTTTGCAACTGCTGCTCTTTGAAAATTTATTGGTACATGTCTTCATATTTATATTGATAATGATATACATATTTGTTTGTAATTAATTTTATTTTGCTATAATTTTAGGTTGGGATTTTCTCTAAATTTTTACGGGTATAATGTCATTTGAAGGAATTGGTAATTGGTCTGTACTGTTATTTAGAGATGATAATTCAACATCTAAAGATGATGAAATTGGAGAGGTTCGAGAAGATGATGAAATTGAAGAGATCTTGAATGAACCTTTGCCTCAAGGCGAAAATGTCAATGACTCAACTCTTTACAAAGGGAAATTGTTTAACAGCGATACAGATGCTTACAATTTTTATTGTTTATTTGCAAAGATTTTTGGTTTTTCAGGGGGGGTTGAAACTGAAAGAAGCCTCATCGTTGTCATTATTCTAATTGTTGTGGAATTGATCATGACTCTCGAAATTGTCCAACTAGAAGAAAAAATACTCATTGTTGGCTTCTCAACTATCTCCTAATAAGTAAGTTTAATAATTGTTTGAATCCATTTTGTTTTATAGTAATGCATCATTTTGTTGTACTCTGAAGGACAATGATTTGTAACATGCAGGTGATTGTTGATGTTCCTATTGCTCAAGCAGTAAGTGTTATAGTGCTTGAATTTGGAATTTGCAAAGTGGCATGTATTAGCTGGAAGGTTATATATATATATATAATTTCTTTTATGTAGTGCGCCACAGAGATATTATGTTATGTGCAGTGCTGCACTAAGAACTTTTGTTTTTTCTTCTTCATTCTCTTCCTTTTGAGAAAATTAAACACTAGTATTTGATAAAGAGAGCAGTCCTTTTCATATATTCCCCTTTTAAATTTATCTCTTTTTGATTCCCAGTGCTACTGTGTCTCAGTATCACCAACGTCAATGGGGGGATGGATTACGTGCGTGAATGAAAACAAACACAATATGTTTCTTGAATTTTGGTCAGGTACATATTCTATGTGTGCTTAATAGGTATCACCTCTGTGACAAGAACATATTCTGATCTGTGTGTTGCTCCCAATCCACATCTATAAACCTCATCTGGGCACTTTTACCTACCATAGAGTAGCACAAAATGAACGGTCTAGATTCTAAATAAAAATTTTCTCGTATCTTCTCTATTTCAAGAAATTGCTATTATACTTTAGTTAAAAATTTTGAGCATAAAAAAAAGTACTTATAAAAAGATACAGAATAATTTTACAAAGGATCAAAGTCCCAAAGTCACCCAACACCTAACATTATCATATAGTATAAACTTTTTTATAGACCAAAAATGTAAGAATACAAACTTTTTATTACTAATATGGACACCATGTCTTCTATTTTGCAAATGCACCAGCACTCCAATACACCTAACACAAAATTCCCCAATTTACATTTTGCATTCAAAGTGGCACATTCAAAATCAAGTTCTGAAATAGACAATTCAAAATCAAGTTTCAAAGTGTCAACAATTCAAAACAATGGACAGGGCACTAACTAACATTACAAGCAATCCGTATATAACTAAACTAATAACAATGAATTAGTTACGACTAATTAACATTTACAATTAAGTTACAACTTTGAAATTTCACTAGCAGATATAATCATTAATCAATATACAAAGTTACAATGATCATTCAAATAAAGTTTGGCATTTATCAAATGAACCAGAACTTATTCTGCAGAAGCGTGTCCTGCTCCTCCTGTACCAATAAAATAATGCTTCTCACGCAACAACTATGCCAGCTCCTTCCTTGAAATCATTATCTTCACTTTCCCGTTATTAGCTTCAGAAGAAGTTCTTGCCAAACCTAATAGCCTCTCCTTCTCCAAGTTCCCCAAGTTGTTCAACCTATGAAGATTAAGAACTTCATCAAACACCTTGCTTGAACTACTCTTCTTATTATGCTTTGATGTCACAGAACCCCAACCCTCTCCCTCCCACTCCAAGTTTCAAAGCGTCAACAATTCAAAACAATGGACAAATCACTAAGAACAAAAAAATTCCATAAAGAATAATTTAACACAAAAATGTCACAGTATGCTATTGTATCAATAAGAAGAAATAAAGTAAATAAAATTAAAGGAAATAGTATGAAATGGATGAGGTTGTAATCAATCTAAGACCTTGAGCCTTTTCACAAACACCTTGTCTGCTTGATGTCAATGAAAGAAGGGATTGTTGGCTGTCGTGGTGGGGTTGCCGTCGGGTCGCAGTGGGTGGTGGCTGTCGTGGTGGTGCTACTCGCGGGTGGTGGGTTGTAGTGAGTGATGGTTGTCGTTGTAGGGCTGCTCGCGGGTGGTGGGTCGTTTCCGTCGGGGTCGCGGGTCGCAGGGCTGCTTGCGGGTCGCGGTGTTGGTTGCGGGTAAGGCTTCGGGTCGCGGCTGGTGTTGGCGTTGGGGTGGTTGGCAGAGACACGATGGCTGACGGCGGCGGTGGGTGGAGAATAGAAGGGAGAAGGAGTTTAGAGTGAGAAAGATGAGAGAGAAGGTGTATTGAGAAATGAGGGATGAGAAAGAGGGGAGATAGGGTTTGGGGGTGAATGTTTTAGATTTTTTTTAAAATTTTAAAAATGAGAAATTGTTAAAATACCCTTGTGTTTAAAACTATGTCTTTTTAAAATGTGAGGGTTTTTTTGTCTACTAAAAACTGGTACACTATGCTAAAGTGTACAAACTAAAAACTCACTTTACATATGTTAGCAATCCCCATTAAAAAATCGGTCAACATGAATGTTATTTATAGGTTAAAGATGTTCATTTTCGTGTGAATTGTTATTATTAGCTACACAATTTAGCATTAAGTTATGATAAATTAAGTATCACATATATTAGAAATAAATAAAATATATTTATATCAACGGGTTGAGTTGGGTTAATCAAGTTTTAAAATAATAAACATGTGACCCAACCCGTACTTGATTGGGTTAAAAAAAACCAACACAACCCATTAAACGGACCCAGCCCGTCAAATATGGGTTGGGTTGGGTTCATAAATTTGAACTTTATTAAATATGCATTGTTATTTTGTTATTCTCGGATTTAATTTCCCTAAAATTTAATATGTTTGTCTAGGTGCATGACGTAGCAGAGTTTTCATATATTAGTGAATAGAAAGTACGACATTGTTAGAGTTGTTTTTTTTTTTGGTAAAATAATTTTTTTTTATTAAACCACAAGCCAAAAATAAATCAAACAATTACACCTTGGACCAATGCTACCTTCTAGGAAGGGTTCACTAGACCAAAGGGATTAATAAAAGTAAACCGGTTTAACCAACTGAACCAAAACCTATCAAAAGAAAGGAAAAGCTAATGCTATAACTGCCAAAATCCGATTAACCAGTGGTCTATCTTGCCAGGACCGGAATTGAGGAAAGCACCAAGCCAACCTCACTGCTACTTCACGTCTCAGACCACGCACCACCACCGCAACAGATCTATCAACACCAGCAAAAATACGATGACTCCGTTCACACCATGTGTAGTATATGCAAGTTGCAAAAATGGTAAATACAAACTTCCTTCTTCGTTTTTCTCTGAATGCATGCTTAATCCACCTTACCCAGTTCGCGAATCTGTAGGGCCAATTGTTGATTCCAATCCAAAGACAAGCTCCCTCCAATAGAGCTCTAGACCAGGTGCACTCGAAAAATATGTGGTTCCTCGATTCCTCCTCATCGTTACAAAGAACACAGGTTTGTTGCTGCGCATACAATCTATCTCTTGTTTTCAATTTGTTTTGAACCCCAGCAAACTATGAACAAATGTTTAGAAATAGAGGTAGAGTTCCAAACAAATCTATGAAGATGAAACGAAGTAAGATTCCCTAACAGAAAGGAATACCCACCTGTAATGGTATAAACACCATTAGAAGTGGAATTCTAGTAGTCACCTGCAAAGCCACTGATCAATTTATCCTTATCCTTCACAAGCTGCTTCCAATGCCAGCTATCCCCCTGCCTAACTTCAATCTGCCAGAAATCACAGTCCTTTAAGTATATAGATCTTATCCACTTGACCCATAAACAGTCTTTTTAGAGCCTATATGCCAATCTTGCTTCCCCACAACTGCAACATTCCAAAGGATGGTATTTTTAAACCCCAAACCCCCATTCTTTTTCGGCCTGCACACTGTATCCCAAGCCATAGATGCATGATAGTGACCATTAGAATCCACTCCCCACAAAAATTCTCTGCATTTCCTCTCCACTCCCTTAAGCACAGCCTTAGGGATGATAAAAATAGATGCCCAGTACACATGTAGAGACATTAGAACATAATTAATCAATGTACATCTAGCTTGGTAGGATAGATTCCTTGCTTTCCAAGTGTTGATTCTGCTACTTATTTTATCAATTAAAATAGAACAAGTAGCCTTAGACCATTTCCTAGATAACATGGGGACACCAAGATATCTGAAAGGAAAGCTCCCCTAATGGAACCCTGTTATGTGCAGAATAGCCTGTTCTGTAGCTTCATTTACCCCAGCCAAAAAAATCTGAGACTTATCAAAGCTTGACTGAAGCCCGGAGCTATTGCCAAATTCCTATAAAGATGGAAATAGGATATTGACACTAGCTGGGTGCCCCTTGCAAAAGACCATTAAATCATCAGCAAAAGCAAGGCTAATTAATTTCTGATCTTTACACAAAGGGTGATATCTGTAATTCCTGTGCTCAGCAACACTCTGCAAACCCCTAGTCAATACCTTAGCTAAGACAAAGATAAGTGGTGACATAGGATCACCTTGTCTTAAGCCTCTTGAACCCTTGAACATTTCTGAGTTCTGGTCATTGATGCAAATAGAGAAAGAAGCTGTGGTGATACAACACATAATCCAGTGCCTAAATTGAGCAGGGAATCTGAAAGCTATAAGCATATCCTCAATAAAGGACCAATCTATAGTGTCATAAGCTTTCCTAATGTCTATTTTCATTAGACATCTAGGAGAGCTATTCTTCCTACCATACAGCCTTAAGAGCTCTTGAGTGATTAGGATATTATGGACAATACTCCTCTCTTTAATGAAAGTTGTTTGATTCTCTTGAACAATACTAGGCAGCACAACACTCATTCTAGCCAAATTAGCTTGGTTATACATTTATAAAGAATCCAAGGCAAATTAACAAACCTTTCAACCCCTTTAAGGACCTCCCAAACTTCCTTCCTCTTCATGTGATCATTAGAAGCATAAATGAATGTATCTGGTTATACATTTATAAAGATAATTACAACAGGCAATAGGCCTATAATCTTTAACCATAGTAGGGTTGTCCACTTTAGGAATCATAACTAAATTAGTAGCATTTAGATTCTGAGGCATAATAGAATGTGCAAAGAATTCCTTTATAGCCTTAGTACAATCATAACCCACAATATTCCATGCTGCCTTAAAAAATCCAGCTCCATAACCATCAGGACCAGGAGCTTTATCATTGTGAATAGAGAAGCATACCTCTTTTATTTCCTCATCTGAGAATGGCCTTAGGAGGGATAATTTCTCTTCTGGAGTCAAAGTAGGGCCTCTTTCCACAATTCCCTCATACCAATGATAATTCTGCCTTCTTGTGTACAGCCTTTTGTAGTATTCTATAAACAGATTTGAGATTCCTATTTGACCAGAGACACTATTTCCAAACTCATCATTGACAGGGATAATCCGGTTCCTATAAGCTCTTTGTCTCATGGCTTGAAGGAAAACAGCAGTATTCTGATCACCATCCTTAATCCAACTGATTTTAGCTTTTTGTTGGAGAAAGGATGTAGTTGCCTTGCTAGCTTTCCTGTGCAACACCAGAACTTCTTTCTCCTTCTGCTGAAGAGTAACATTAGTTGGATCAGTATTCAAAAGAGTTTGATTAATTTCCAACTGCTCCCTCAGATCCTGTTCCTGCTTCACAATATTTGCATAATTCTTTTTGTTCAAACTGTTGAGATCTCTTCTTAGAAAATTCAGCCTTTTAATAATTTGAACCAATGTACCACTAGAGAACTGTTTTGACCAAACTGATTCCACAATGGGTAGAAACATATCGTCATTAGTCCACATATTAAAAAATTTGAAGCTAGGCTTCCTGTGCTCATTACCCTGATTCCATTCTACCAATATGGGAGAGTGGTCCGACAACCCAGGTGCCAAAAAATTCGCTTCTGCATCTGGCCATGCACAAATCCAAGCCTGATTCACAATAACTCTATCAAGCTTACAGTAGATCCTACTATCACCCTCTTGCTTGTTGCACCAAGTAAAAAAGTGCCCTTTAGACTTCAAATCCATTAATTGACAAGCAAAAGGACAATCTCTCAAATCTTCATATTGCACCACCTCAAGAGGGATCCCACCAAGTTTCTCATTGGGGTTGAGCATAGTATTGAAATCTCCAAGAAGAATCCAAGGCAAATTAACAAACCTTTCAACCCCTTTAAGGACCTTTCAAACTTCCTTCCTCTTCATGTGATCATTAGAAGCATAAATGAATGTATCTGGTTATACATTTATAAAGATAATTACAACAGGCAATAGGCCTATAATCTTTAACCATAGCAGGGTTGTCCACTTTAGGAATCATAACTAAATTAGTAGCATTTAGATTCTGAGGCATAATAGAATGTGCAAAGAATTCCTTTATAGCCTTAGTACAATCATAACCCACAATATTCCATGCTGCCTTAAAAAATCCAGCTCCATAACCATCAGGACCAGGAGCTTTATCATTGTGAATAGAGAAGCATACCTCTTTTATTTCCTCATCTGAGAATGGCCTTAGGAGGGATAATTTCTGTTCTGGAGTCAAAGTAGGGCCTCTTTCCACAATTCCCTCATACCAATGATAATTCTGCCTTCTTGTGTACAGCCTTTTGTAGTATTCTATAAACAGATTTGAGATTCCTATTTGACCAGAGACACTATTTCCAAAGTCATCATTGACAGCGATAATCCGGTTCCTATAAGCTCTTTGTCTGATGGCTTGAAGGAAAATAGCAGTATTCTGATCACCATCCTTAATCCAACTGATTTTAGCTTTTTGTTGGAGAAAGGATGTAGTTGCCTTGCTAGCTTTCCTGTGCAACACCAGAACTTCTTTCTCCTTCTGCTGAAGAGTAACATTAGTTGGATCAGTATTAAAAAGAGTTTGAGTAATTTCCAACTGCTCCCTCAGATCCTGTTCCTGCTTCACAATATCTGCATAATTCTTTTTGTTCAAACTGTTGAGATCTCTTCTTAGAAAATTCAGCCTTTTAATAATTTGAACCATTGTACCACTAGAGAACTGTTTTGACCAAACTGATTCCACAATGGGTAGAAACATATCATCATTAGTCCACATATTAAAAAATTTGAAGCTAGGCTTCCTGTGCTCATTACCCTGATTCCATTCTACCAATATGGGAGAGTGGTCCGACAACCCAGGTGCCAAAAATTCGCTTCTGCATCTGGCCATGCACAAATCCAAGCCTGATTCACAATAACTCTATCAAGCTTACAGTAGATCCTACTATCACCCTCTTGCTTGTTGCACCAAGTAAAAAAGTGCCCTTTAGACTTCAAATCCATTAATTGACAAGCAAAAAGACAATCTCTCAAATCTTCATATTGCACCACCTCAAGAGGGATCCCACCAAGTTTCTCATTGGGGTTGAGCATAGTATTGAAATCTCCAAGAAGAATCCAAGGCAAATTAACAAACCTTTCAACCCCTTTAAGGACCTCCCAAACTTCCTTCCTCTTCATGTGATCATTAGAAGCATAAATGAATGTATCTGGTTATACATTTATAAAGATAATTACAACAGGCAATAGGCCTATAATCTTTAACCATAGCAGGGTTGTCCACTTTAGGAATCATAACTAAATTAGTAGCATTTAGATTCTGAGGCATAATAGAATGTGCAAAGAATTCCTTTATAGCCTTAGTACAATCATAACCCACAATATTCCATGCTGCCTTAAAAAATCCAGCTCCATAACCATCAGGACCAGGAGCTTTATCATTGTGAATAGAGAAGCATACCTCTTTTATTTCCTCATCTGAGAATGGCCTTAGGAGGGATAATTTCTGTTCTGGAGTCAAAGTAGGGCCTCTTTCCACAATTCCCTCATACCAATGATAATTCTGCCTTCTTGTGTACAGCCTTTTGTAGTATTCTATAAACAGATTTGAGATTCCTATTTGACCAGAGACACTATTTCCAAAGTCATCATTGACAGTGATAGTCCGGTTCCTATAAGCTCTTTGTCTGATGGCTTGAAGGAAAACAACAGTATTCTGATCACCATCCTTAATCCAACTGATTTTTGCTTTTTGTTGGAGAAAGGATGTAGTTGCCTTGCTAGCTTTCCTGTGCAACACCATAACTTCTTTCTCCTTCTGCTGAAGAGTAACATTAGTTGGATCAGTATTCAAAAGAGTTTGAGTAATTTCCAACTGCTCCCTCAGATCCTGTTCCTGCTTCACAATATCTGCATAATTCTTTTTGTTCAAACTGTTGAGATCTCTTCTTAGAAAATTCAGCCTTTTAATAATTTGAACCATTGTACCACTAGAGAACTGTTTTGACCAAACTGATTCCACAATGGGTAGAAACATATCATCATTAGTCCACATATTAAAAAATTTGAAGCTAGGCTTCCTGTGCTCATTACCCTGATTCCATTCTACCAATATGGGAGAGTGGTCCGACAACCCAGGTGCCAAAAAATTCGCTTCTGCATCTGGCCATGCACAAATCCAAGCCTGATTCACAATAACTCTATCAAGCTTACAATAGATCCTACTATCACCCTCTTGCTTGTTGCACCAAGTAAAAAAGTGCCCTTTAGACTTCAAATCCATTAATTGACAAGCAAAAAGACAATCTCTCAAATCTTCATATTGCACCACCTCAAGAGGGATCCCACCAAGTTTCTCATTGGGGTTGAGCATAGTATTGAAATCTCCAAGAAGAATCCAAGGCAAATTAACAAACCTTTCAACCCCTTTAAGGACCTCCCAAACTTCCTTCCTCTTCATGTGATCATTAGAAGCATAAATGAATGTATCTGGTTATACATTTATAAAGATAATTACAACAGGCAATAGGCCTATAATCTTTAACCATAGTAGGGTTGTCCACTTTAGGAATCATAACTAAATTAGTAGCATTTAGATTCTGAGGCATAATAGAATGTGCAAAGAATTCCTTTATAGCCTTAGTACAATCATAACCCACAATATTCCATGCTGCCTTAAAAAATCCAGCTCCATAACCATCAGGACCAGGAGCTTTATCATTGTGAATAGAGAAGCATACCTCTTTTATTTCCTCATCTGAGAATGGACTTAGGGGGGATAATTTCTGTTCTGGAGTCAAATTAGGGCCTCTTTCCACAATTCCCTCATACCAATGATAATTCTGCCTTCTTGTGTACAGCCTTTTGTAGTATTCTATAAACAGATTTGAGATTCCTATTTGACCAGAGACACTATTTCCAAAGTCATCATTGACAGCGATAATCCGGTTCCTATAAGCTCTTTGTCTGATGGCTTGAAGGAAAATAGCAGTATTCTGATCACCATCCTTAATCCAACTTATTTTAGCTTTTTGTTGGAGAAAGGATGTAGTTGCCTTGCTAGCTTTCCTGTGCAACACCAGAACTTCTTTCTCCTTCTGCTGAAGAGTAACATTAGTTGGATAAGTATTCAAAAGAGTTTGAGTAATTTCCAGCTGCTCCCTCCGATCCTGTTCCTGCTTCACAATTTCTGCATAATTCTTTTTGTTCAAACTGTTGAGATCTCTTCTTAGAAAATCCAGCCTTTTAATAATTTGAACCATTGTACCACTAGAGAACTGTTTTGACCAAACTGATTCCGCAATGGGTAGAAACATATCATCATTAGTCCACATATTAAAAAATTTGAAGCTAGGCTTCCTGTGCTCATTACCCTGATTCCATTCTACCAATATGGGAGAGTGGTCCGACAACCCAGGTGCCAAAAAATTCGCTTCTGCATCTAGCCATGCACAAATCCAAGCCTGATTCACAATAACTCTATCAAGCTTACAGTAGATCCTACTATCACCCTCTTGCTTGTTGCACCAAGTAAAAAAGTGCCCTTTAGACTTCAAATCCATTAATTGACAAGCAAAAAGACAATCTCTCAAATCTTCATATTGCACCACCTCAAGAGGGATCCCACCAAGTTTCTCATTGGGGTTGAGCATAGTATTGAAATCTCCAAGAAGAATCCAAGGCAAATTAACAAACCTTTCAACCCCTTTAAGGACCTCCCAAACTTCCTTCCTCTTCATGTGATCATTAGAAGCATAAATGAATGTATCTGGTTATACATTTATAAAGATAATTACAACAGGCAATAGGCCTATAATGTTTAACCATAGCAGGGTTGTCCACTTTAGGAATCATAACTAAATTAGTAGCATTTAGATTCTCAGGCATAATAGAATGTGCAAAGAATTCCTTTATAGCCTTAGTACAATCATAACCCACAATATTCCATGCTGCCTTAAAAAATCCAGCTCCATAACCATCAGGACCAGGAGCTTTATCATTGTGAATAGAGAAGCATACCTCTTTTATTTCCTCATCTGAGAATGGACTTAGGGGGGATAATTTCTGTTCTGGAGTCAAATTAGGGCCTCTTTCCACAATTCCCTCATACCAATGATAATTCTGCCTTCTTGTGTACAGCCTTGTGTAGTATTCTATAAACAGATTTGAGATTCCTATTTGACCAGAGACACTATTTCCAAAGTCATCATTGACAGCGATAATCCGGTTCCTATAAGCTCTTTGTCTGATGGCTTGAAGGAAAATAGCAGTATTCTGATCACCATCCTTAATCCAACTGATTTTAGCTTTTTGTTGGAGAAAGGATGTAGTTGCCTTGCTAGCTTTCCTGTGCAACACCAGAACTTCTTTCTCCTTCTGCTGAAGAGTAACATTAGTTGGATAAGTATTCAAAAGAGTTTGAGTAATTTCCAGCTGCTCCCTCCGATCCTGTTCCTGCTTCACAATTTCTGCATAATTCTTTTTGTTCAAACTGTTGAGATCTCTTCTTAGAAAATTCAGCCTTTTAATAATTTGAACCATTGTACCACTAGAGAACTGTTTTGACCAAACTGATTCCACAATGGGTAGAAACATATCATCATTAGTCCACATATTAAAAAATTTGAAGCTAGGCTTCCTGTACTCATTACCCTGATTCCATTCTACCAATATGGGAGAGTGGTCCGACAACCCAGGTGCCAAAAAATTCGCTTCTGCATCTGGCCATGCACAAATCCAAGCCTGATTCACAATAACTCTATCAAGCTTACAGTAGATCCTACTATCACCCTCTTGCTTGTTGCACCAAGTAAAAAAGTGCCCTTTAGACTTCAAATCCATTAATTGACAAGCAAAAAGACAATCTCTCAAATCTTCATATTGCACCACCTCAAGAGGGATCCCACCAAGTTTCTCATTGGGGTTGAGCATAGTATTGAAATCTCCAAGAAGAATCCAAGGCAAATTAACAAACCTTTCAACCCCTTTAAGGACCTCCCAAACTTCCTTCCTCTTCATGTGATCATTAGAAGCATAAATGAATGTATCTGGTTATACATTTATAAAGATAATTACAACAGGCAATAGGCCTATAATCTTTAACCATAGCAGGGTTGTCCACTTTAGGAATCATAACTAAATTAGTAGCATTTAGATTCTGAGGCATAATAGAATGTGCAAAGAATTCCTTTATAGCCTTAGTACAATCATAACCCACAATATTCCATGCTGCCTTAACAAATCCAGCTCCATAACCATCAGGACCAGGAGCTTTATCATTCTGAATAGAGAAGCATACCTCTTTTATTTCCTCATCTGAGAATGGCCTTAGGAGGGATAATTTCTGTTCTGGAGTCAAAGTAGGGCCTCTTTCCACAATTCCCTCATACCAATGATAATTCTGCCTTCTTGTGTACAGCCTTTTGTAGTATTCTATAAACAGATTTGAGATTCCTATTTGACCAGAGACACTATTTCCAAAGTCATCATTGACAGTGATAATCCGGTTCCTATAAGCTCTTTGTCTGATGGCTTGAAGGAAAACAACAGTATTCTGATCACCATCCTTAATCCAACTGATTTTAGCTTTTTGTTGGAGAAAGGATGTAGTTGCCTTGCTAGCTTTCCTGTGCAACACCATAACTTCTTTCTCCTTCTGCTGAAGAGTAACATTAGTTGGATCAGTATTCAAAAGAGTTTGAGTAATTTCCAACTGCTCCCTCAGATCCTGTTCCTGCTTCACAATATCTGCATAATTCTTTTTGTTCAAACTGTTGAGATCTCTTCTTAGAAAATTCAGCCTTTTAATAATTTGAACCATTGTACCACTAGAGAACTGTTTTGACCAAACTGATTCCACAATGGGTAGAAACATATCATCATTAGTCCACATATTAAAAAATTTGAAGCTAGGCTTCCTGTGCTCATTACCCTGATTCCATTCTACCAATATGGGAGAGTGGTCCGACAACCCAGGTGCCAAAAAATTCGCTTCTGCATCTGGCCATGCACAAATCCAAGCCTGATTCACAATAACTCTATCAAGCTTACAGTAGATCCTACTATCACCCTCTTGCTTGTTGCACCAAGTAAAAAAGTGCCCTTTAGACTTCAAATCCATTAATTGACAAGCAAAAAGACAATCTCTCAAATCTTCATATTGCACCACCTCAAGAGGGATCCCACCAAGTTTCTCATTGGGGTTGAGCATAGTATTGAAATCTCCAAGAAGAATCCAAGGTAAATTAACAAACCTTTCAACCCCTTTAAGGACCTCCCAAACTTCCTTCCTCTTCATGTGATCATTAGAAGCATAAATGAATGTATCTGGTTATACATTTATAAAGATAATTACAACAGGCAATAGGCCTATAATCTTTAACCATAGCAGGGTTGTCCACTTTAGGAATCATAACTAAATTAGTAGCATTTAGATTCTGAGGCATAATAGAATGTGCAAAGAATTCCTTTATAGCCTTAGTACAATCATAACCCACAATATTCCATGCTGCCTTAAAAAATCCAGCTCCATAACCATCAGGACCAGGAGCTTTATCATTGTGAATAGAGAAGCATACCTCTTTTATTTCCTCATCTGAGAATGGCCGTAGGAGGGATAATTTCTGTTCTGGAGTCAAAGTGGGGCCTCTTTCCACAATTCCCTCATACCAATGATAATTCTGCCTTCTTGTGTACAGCCTTTTGTAGTATTCTATAAACAGATTTGAGATTCCTATTTGACCAGAGACACTATTTCCAAAGTCATCATTGACAGTGATAATCCGGTTCCTATAAGCTCTTTGTCTGATGGCTTGAAGGAAAACAACAGTATTCTGATCACCATCCTTAATCCAACTGATTTTAGCTTTTTGTTGGAGAAAGGATGTAGTTGCCTTGCTAGCTTTCCTGTGCAACACCATAACTTCTTTCTCCTTCTGCTGAAGAGTAACATTAGTTGGATCAGTATTCAAAAGAGTTTGAGTAATCTCCAACTGCTCCCTCAGATCCTGTTCCTGCTTCACAATATCTGCATAATTCTTTTTGTTCAAACTGTTGAGATCTCTTCTTAGAAAATTCAGCCTTTTAATAATTTGAACCATTGTACCACTAGAGAACTGTTTTGACCAAACTGATTCCACAATGGGTAGAAACATATCATCATTAGTCCACATATTAAAAAATTTGAAGCTAGGCTTCCTGTGCTCATTACCCTGATTCCATTCTACCAATATGGGAGAGTGGTCCGACAACCCAGGTGCCAAAAAATTCGCTTCTGCATCTGGCCATGCACAAATCCAAGCCTGATTCACAATAACTCTATCAAGCTTACAGTAGATCCTACTATCACCCTCTTGCTTGTTGCACCAAGTAAAAAAGTGCCCTTTAGACTTCAAATCCATTAATTGACAAGCAAAAAGACAATCTCTCAAATCTTCATATTGCACCACCTCAAGAGGGATCCCACCAAGTTTCTCATTGGGGTTGAGCATAGTATTGAAATCTCCAAGAAGAATCCAAGGTAAATTAACAAACCTTTCAACCCCTTTAAGGACCTCCCAAACTTCCTTCCTCTTCATGTGATCATTAGAAGCATAAATGAATGTATCTGGTTATACATTTATAAAGATAATTACAACAGGCAATAGGCCTATAATCTTTAACCATAGCAGGGTTGTCCACTTTAGGAATCATAACTAAATTAGTAGCATTTAGATTCTGAGGCATAATAGAATGTGCAAAGAATTCCTTTATAGCCTTAGTACAATCATAACCCACAATATTCCATGCTGCCTTAAAAAATCCAGCTCCATAACCATCAGGACCAGGAGCTTTATCATTGTGAATAGAGAAGCATACCTCTTTTATTTCCTCATCTGAGAATGGCCGTAGGAGGGATAATTTCTGTTCTGGAGTCAAAGTGGGGCCTCTTTCCACAATTCCCTCATACCAATGATAATTCTGCCTTCTTGTGTACAGCCTTTTGTAGTATTCTATAAACAGATTTGAGATTCCTATTTGACCAGAGACACTATTTCCAAAGTCATCATTGACAGTGATAATCCGGTTCCTATAAGCTCTTTGTCTGATGGCTTGAAGGAAAACAACAGTATTCTGATCACCATCCTTAATCCAACTGATTTTAGCTTTTTGTTGGAGAAAGGATGTAGTTGCCTTGCTAGCTTTCCTGTGCAACACCATAACTTCTTTCTCCTTCTGCTGAAGAGTAACATTAGTTGGATCAGTATTCAAAAGAGTTTGAGTAATCTCCAACTGCTCCCTCAGATCCTGTTCCTGCTTCACAATATCTGCATAATTCTTTTTGTTCAAACTGTTGAGATCTCTTCTTAGAAAATTCAGCCTTTTAATAATTTGAACCATTGTACCACTAGAGAACTGTTTTGACCAAACTGATTCCACAATGGGTAGAAACATATCATCATTAGTCCACATATTAAAAAATTTGAAGCTAGGCTTCCTGTGCTCATTACCCTGATTCCATTCTACCAATATGGGAGAGTGGTCCGACAACCCAGGTGCCAAAAAATTCGCTTCTGCATCTGGCCATGCACAAATCCAAGCCTGATTCACAATAACTCTATCAAGCTTACAGTAGATCCTACTATCACCCTCTTGCTTGTTGCACCAAGTAAAAAAGTGCCCTTTAGACTTCAAATCCATTAATTGACAAGCAAAAAGACAATCTCTCAAATCTTCATATTGCACCACCTCAAGAGGGATCCCACCAAGTTTCTCATTGGGGTTGAGCATAGTATTGAAATCTCCAAGAAGAATCCAAGGTAAATTAACAAACCTTTCAACCCCTTTAAGGACCTCCCAAACTTCCTTCCTCTTCATGTGATCATTAGAAGCATAAATGAATGTATCTGGTTATACATTTATAAAGATAATTACAACAGGCAATAGGCCTATAATCTTTAACCATAGCAGGGTTGTCCACTTTAGGAATCATAACTAAATTAGTAGCATTTAGATTCTGAGGCATAATAGAATGTGCAAAGAATTCCTTTATAGCCTTAGTACAATCATAACCCACAATATTCCATGCTGCCTTAAAAAATCCAGCTCCATAACCATCAGGACCAGGAGCTTTATCATTGTGAATAGAGAAGCATACCTCTTTTATTTCCTCATCTGAGAATGGCCGTAGGAGGGATAATTTCTGTTCTGGAGTCAAAGTGGGGCCTCTTTCCACAATTCCCTCATACCAATGATAATTCTGCCTTCTTGTGTACAGCCTTTTGTAGTATTCTATAAACAGATTTGAGATTCCTATTTGACCAGAGACACTATTTCCAAAGTCATCATTGACAGTGATAATCCGGTTCCTATAAGCTCTTTGTCTGATGGCTTGAAGGAAAACAACAGTATTCTGATCACCATCCTTAATCCAACTGATTTTAGCTTTTTGTTGGAGAAAGGATGTAGTTGCCTTGCTAGCTTTCCTGTGCAACACCATAACTTCTTTCTCCTTCTGCTGAAGAGTAACATTAGTTGGATCAGTATTCAAAAGAGTTTGAGTAATCTCCAACTGCTCCCTCAGATCCTGTTCCTGCTTCACAATATCTGCATAATTCTTTTTGTTCAAACTGTTGAGATCTCTTCTTAGAAAATTCAGCCTTTTAATAATTTGAACCATTGTACCACTAGAGAACTGTTTTGACCAAACTGATTCCACAATGGGTAGAAACATATCATCATTAGTCCACATATTAAAAAATTTGAAGCTAGGCTTCCTGTGCTCATTACCCTGATTCCATTCTACCAATATGGGAGAGTGGTCCGACAACCCAGGTGCCAAAAAATTCGCTTCTGCATCTGGCCATGCACAAATCCAAGCCTGATTCACAATAACTCTATCAAGCTTACAGTAGATCCTACTATCACCCTCTTGCTTGTTGCACCAAGTAAAAAAGTGCCCTTTAGACTTCAAATCCATTAATTGACAAGCAAAAAGACAATCTCTCAAATCTTCATATTGCACCACCTCAAGAGGGATCCCACCAAGTTTCTCATTGGGGTTGAGCATAGTATTGAAATCTCCAAGAAGAATCCAAGGCAAATTAACAAACCTTTCAACCCCTTTAAGGACCTCCCAAACTTCCTTCCTCTTCATGTGATCATTAGAAGCATAAATGAATGTATCTGGTTATACATTTATAAAGATAATTACAACAGACAATAGGCCTATAATCTTTAACCATAGCAGGGTTGTCCACTTTAGGAATCATAACTAAATTAGTAGCATTTAGATTCTGAGGCATAATAGAATGTGCAAAGAATTCCTTTATAGCCTTAGTACAATCATAACCCACAATATTCCATGCTGCCTTAAAAAATCCAGCTCCATAACCATCAGGACCAGGAGCTTTATCATTGTGAATAGAGAAGCATACCTCTTTTATTTCCTCATCTGAGAATGGACTTAGGGGGGATAATTTCTGTTCTGGAGTCAAATTAGGGCCTCTTTCCACAATTCCCTCATACCAATGATAATTCTGCCTTCTTGTGTACAGCCTTTTGTAGTATTCTATAAACAGATTTGAGATTCCTATTTGACCAAAGACACTATTTCCAAAGTCATCATTGACAGCGATAATCCGGTTCCTATAAGCTCTTTGTCTGATGGCTTGAAGGAAAATAGCAGTATTCTGATCACCATCCTTAATCCAACTGATTTTAGCTTTTTGTTGGAGAAAGGATGTAGTTGCCTTGCTAGCTTTCCTGTGCAACACCAGAACTTCTTTCTCCTTCTGCTGAAGAGTAACATTAGTTGGATCAGTATTCAAAAGAGTTTGAGTAATTTCCAGCTGCTCCCTCAGATCCTGTTCCTGCTTCACAATATCTGCATAATTCTTTTTGTTCAAATTGTTGAGATCTCTTCTTAGAAAATTCAGCCTTTTAATAATTTGAACCATTGTACCACTAGAGAACTGTTTTGACCAAACTGATTCCACAATGGGTAGAAACATATCATCATTAGTCCACATATTAAAAAATTTGAAGCTAGGCTTCCTGTGCTCATTACCCTGATTCCATTCTACCAATATGGGAGAGTGGTCCGACAACCCAGGTGCCAAAAAATTCGCTTCTGCATCTGGCCATTCACAAATCCAAGCCTGATTCACAATAACTCTATCAAGCTTACAGTAGATCCTACTATCACCCTCTTGCTTGTTGCACCAAGTAAAAAAGTGCCCTTTAGACTTCAAATCCATTAATTGACAAGCAAAAAGACAATCTCTCAAATCTTCATATTGCACCACCTCAAGAGGGATCCCACCAAGTTTCTCATTGGGGTTGAGCATAGTATTGAAATCTCCAAGAAGAATACAAGGCAAATTAACAAACCTTTCAACCCCTTTAAGGACCTCCCAAACTTCCTTCCTCTTCATGTGATCATTAGAAGCATAAATGAATGTAACAAAGAAAGACTTTTTAGATATCTTCTCAGTTACCAAACAATGGGTATATTGGCCAGACCTTGCCATAATCAAGACCTCAAACATATCCTTCCTCCATAGAATCAAAATCCTACCAATAGAGGAAATATCTGTATCTGAGGAAAAGCCCCACCCTGGTGCTATATTATTCAAGACAGCATCAATAGCATTACTTCTCTATTTATTCTCCAACACACCTAATAGACCAACCTTATACCTTTTATGGAAGCTTAAAACTTCCTTTTGCTTAGAGGGACTGTTTATCCCTCTAATATTCCAACAAGCAATATTATCCATGAGGCCTTAGGTGAGTACCCTCACCTCTCAGCTGAGTCTTACTTCTTGTTTTAACTAGATTCCACGATCCACCATGATCAATTTCTTCATTAGCACCAGATGAAATGCATACATCTGAATTAGCACCATTATTGTTTAAAGCACCAGTGTTGTTGTTAGATCCAGTTCCATGCAGAATCATAGCACCAGCCTTATTTCCTGAAACAGAACCCTTTCCACCTGATTTAGCATCAGGATTGACCAGAATGGTTCTTAGAGCATCAGCAACACCCTCAGTGGACTCACCTTGCACCAATTCCTTACAAGCATCTATTGCTCTTTCCCTATTTTCCTCAAGTATTGTTCCATTGACAAGGGATTCCCTTAGCTTTAGTCTCTCATCAATGTCTTCAATTTCCTCCCTTGATGGTTTCCTTTTCTTTACCCACTGTGTATTCACATTCCTCCTACACATCTTAGCATAATGACCATACATCGAGCATTTGGCACATAGAACAGGTTTCCATTCATAAGTGATACTTTGAGTAACAACATTACCCAAGTCATCCTCAAAGAAAACCTCTTCAGGAAAGACAACAAGGTCAACCTCCACTAGAATTCTTGCAAAATTAATTTGATTCCTCTCCATAGTAACCTTGTCCACCATAATAGGATTACCCACAAGGCTTGCTATTTTACTAAGAGCACTAGCACCCCAGAAACGAGGGCTCAAATTAGGAAGTTGGATCCATATAGGCACACGATCAATAAAACTCTTGGACATAGTCCTGTCAGTCCATGGTGCAAGTATCATGGGTTTTTTTTTATCAAAGTGAAACACCCCTATCTCAAGAACTATGTTCCTTGCCTCCATAGAATTAAAACGCACCACAATAGTCCCATCACCATTCATTAGGATTTTGTCTATGCCATACTGCCTCCATGCCTTTTTAATGAAACCACTAATAACTGGGTAAGGAGGTTTTGCACCTAACACATAACATGTTAGTGCACTCTCCCAGTATTTTAACTCATGCTCAACATCTTCTGTATCAATCTTTCCAATGGAAACACCCTCCTTCAATTATGGTTGTACGAAGGAGAGTTTTTCACCCGCGTTTCTCAGCTTTGATATGTCAAAGGAATCCCATACTGATGCTTTTTTCTCAACATTAGGATTTGGTCCAGAATTAGAAATCGGTGGAATTTTTGATACCTCTTCTGGTGTTTTTTCTTTCACATTACAACATTGCACCATTGGCTCTTTGCCTTTGATCTTGGATCTGATCAAGTCAAGGTTCTCAACAAGTCTTCCGATTGCTTGGCATTCAAGTTATCCAGTTTAGCTAAGTCTTCCTCATCAATGTTCGAAAAGTCCAACACAAGTGATCCACATCATTTTGTTTCTGATGTCCAGAGTGAGAAGAAGGAGAAGATGGAGGCCTCCCTTTTTTCTTAGTCATTACGGCACTGGCGGTGAAAGGGTCACCGCAAGAAGAAAGAGGGGAGGTCTGCTAGGGTTTATTGTTAGAGTTGTTTATAGTAAAATGATATATTGCAAAATCGGTAGTTATGAATGTCATGATATATGTTAAAGATGTTCATTTTCGTGTAAACTGTAAATTTATAATCATTAATTGTGTGCATTCTTAGCTGTCATTTTCGCTCTTTTGAGCCTTGGGTATGGAGCAACCCCCGCTGGGAGATCCCTACCGCTTAGTGTAAGCTCAGTTGGGTCAGATCGGATGAGTCGTATTCTGGATAAACCAGATCCGGGTACCAGTGGGTGGACAAAAAAAAAGTAACAGCAACCAAATATATATATATATATATATATATATATATATATATATATATATATAAGAAAATATATCGTTAACTTTTGTTTATTCATTTATTTATTATAATAAAATTTAACAACCATATATATCATTATTCCACGATGAACAAAAACTCAAATATATCTGTTCACCAAAAAAAAACTCAAATATATCTTTATCAACAATAACTTCTCATGTATCCCATCCATAAATTTTAACCTCATCCCAAACTTTTTTTTTAATGAGGTCTATCATTAATAAAATATATCTACCAAATAAATCTTTTTTTACCAAATATATCATTATATTTTCTATACAAAGAATTATGTTTTTTAGATATCATTATTTTTTTTATCCAAGTCAATTTAGCGTTTTTGTTGATAAAATATAACTATCTTATCAATTTTTTTGCCAAACATATTTTTTTAACAAAGAATCATCTTTTTTATCCAATCCAAGTTGGGTTTTTTTTTGTTGATTCTATACAAAGAATTATCTTTTTTAGATATCATTATCTTTTTTATCCAAGCCAATTTAACTTTTTCGTTGATAAAATATAACTACCTTATCAAATTTTTGTTTCCAAATATATTTTTTTTAACAAAGAATCATTTTTTTTATCCAAACCAAGTTGGGTTTTTTTTATATTTTTTATTAATTTAGTTTTTTTAAAAAAACTATCCAATCTAATTTAGCTTTATCGCTGAAAAAATATAACTACAAAATAAATTGTTTTTTTGCCAAATAAATTATTTTTTTAGCAAATATATCCTTTTCGTGAAAGTCATATAATTAAATAATCAGCATAAATTAACAAATGAAAATAAATTTAAATAAAATTATTTGGAAAAGCGAAGAACTTTTTACTTTTTTTGGTTTGTACTCTTTGGCTACTGTCACATGTGTCCCCAAGAGAACATTTAATACCAAGGGACCCTTGAGACTAATCCAGCACGAGGACGCGTTCCTATGCCTCTCCCAACGGGGGTGTTAACCGGGAATCGAACCTGAGACTTCTTAGTCTCAGGCCTGTTGGAAACCAACAATCGGCCTAACAGTCTACTAGAGGGGGGGTGAATAGAAATTGGAAGCGATAGTACCAATTTTTCAGATAAAACTGAAGTCGGTCAGATAATGTTTGCTGATAAAATAAAAATGCTGACTTTGGGCCGAGCAGATTCTGATAATCGGTTATCTATGCCGACCACCGATTATCTGAGCTGCGTCACACAAAGATCAGATTTGCAACGGAAAAGAGCTATCACTATCCGAGCAAAATATAGAGTATAGCAAAGCCGATGATATAATTGTCTTTATCAAAACCTTGGCCGAGAACCGAGCGCATGAAATATTTGTCGTCATCAAAACCTTTGATTTAACAATCTCCCCCTTTTTGATGATGACAAATGCTTGTTGATTTTATGTGGTTCTCCTGATTGTATGCTTGAAGATCACTCCCCCTAAATAACACCTTTCTCCCCAACAGTAACTTTCTCCCCCTGTAACGCTGTGACAACAAAAACACAAAAACAACACCTTTCTCCCCCTTTTGGCATGATAAAAAAGGAGCCGAAGAATTAAGCACATAGCCAAAAGAGTAGAAGGTAGCAAGTTCCGAGAATAAAGAAGAGAGCAAACAATTTTTTTAAAAAAATACCACTTGTTGGAAAAATACCACATAGCCCTTCAAAAATATGTTCGGAATTAAGTTTTGCTCGGGGGTACCCAAACAGTTTTGGGTTTCACGGATTTTTTATTTTTCACAATCCAAGCATAAAAACCGTTAGGCACACCATGAAATTTAATTTTACAAAAATTTGAAGTGTGACCATGAATGCCACAGTAAAAGCAGGTCGGCTTTTTAGACTGATTTATATTTGAGAATGAGCCGACTTTTCTAAAATTCTTTTTCTTTGCATTCACGTATCCTAGACCGGTTTTATTTGAATTATTTCTTTGATTTTCAAGAAATTGATTTAACATATTATCACTTTTTGAAGAAGTTGCATTAGTATTTTTCAAAATTTGAATTTCTTTCTCATACTTAATGCAACTTTCACAATTTAAATTTCTCAATTTAGTGATAGTATGTTCTAATGAGTCATTACTGCTTTTCAAATTTTCAATGCATTTTTCTATTTCTAGAATTTGCTCTTTATGATTTAAAATGTTCTTTTTCAATTTCTTGAATTCGGATTTCTTTTCAATATATGCAGTATATAATTCTTCATAATCAAGAGACTCAGAATCGGAATCGGAATATACCTCGATTCCTTGCTTGCTTGAAGTGAAACTTGACAATGCGCCTTCATCAAATCTACTCACCAAGCAAAGATCGGATTTTTCCTCATCACTTGATGTGCTTGAGCTCGTCTCTTCATTATGTCCGAGAGTCCAGTAGTGAGAATAGGTCGGGTCATTTCTTTGCTCGTTTGAGCCGAGCACCAAGCTTTGAGAAGCTTCTTCATCATGTCTTCCTGTTAAGCACAGGTTCTCAATTTTCTGCTCAGTTGAGTCGAGCGTTGAGATTGGCGAAGATTTCACATCATATTTTCCTATTAAGCACAAGCTCGCCTTCTCTTCTTCGTCTGAATAACTGGATGCCAAATTTTCACTTTCGTCGGATGCATCCCAGACAATGTATGCTCTTTCTCCTTTTTCTTTTTCTTAATATAATCCGGGCATTGGGGTCTGATGTGTCCTCTTTGACCACATTCATGACATTTTATTTTGTCTTTTGAGGAGCTTTGACGATTATTTTTGAAAAGTTTTCTGAACTTTTTGACCATAGCCCCGAAAGTTTCCTTATCCATGTCGGAATTTGAATCACTGGCCGAGGAGTCTTCAGCCGACTGAGCAGAGGCCTTGAGTGAGATCTCTTTCTTCTTCTTGTCGGATTCTTCATGCATGGTCAAACGTTTGAGCTCCATCTCATGCTTCTGCAGTTTGCCGAACAGTGTTGCCATGTCTATGGTATCTAGATCTTTTGATTCCATGATGGCAGTGACCTTCGGCTGCCATTCCCTGCTTAGACATCTCAACACTTTGTTAATGATTTCGGCATTTTGAAAAGTTTTGTCGAGAGAAATAAGATGGTTTATGATATGAGTAAATCGTTTCTGCATGTCATTTATAGATTCGCTCGGTAGCATATGAAATAACTCATATTCATGCATTAAAGTATTTAACCTTGCTCGTCTAACCTCACTGGTCCCTTCGTGAGTAAGTTGTAGAATGTCCCACATTTGTTTAGCATTTTTACAATGTGAAACTCGGAAAAATTCATCATATGACATGGCCGAGGTGATGATGTTTTTGACTTTTAAATCGTAAGACACTTTCTTTTTATCATCATCATCCCAGCTTGCCTTCGGGATTTCTACAACTTCCTCTCCGATTTTCCTTCTTGGAATAAAGGGGCCATTTTCAATTGCATCCCAAACATCAATATCTATGGCTTCAATAAAAAATTTCATCCAAGCTTTCCAATAAGCATATCCATCACCATTAAATAGTGGTGGACGGTTTATTGAAGAGCCTTCACCTCCGAATGGATTGTTAGAGCCCATGGTTTCCTAGGATCTTTTCGAAAAAGCTTTTACGCTCGATCTTTCGACCGAGCTCTGATACCAATTGTTGGAAACCAACAATCGCCCTAACAGTCTACTAAAAGGGGGGGTGAATAGTAGTTGGAAGCGATAGAACCAATTTTTCGGATAAAACTAAAGTCGGTCGGATAATGCTTGCTGATAAAATAAAAATGCTGACTTTGGGCCGAGCAGATTCTGATAATCGATTATCTATGCCAACCACCGATTATCTGAGCTGAGCCACACAAAGATCAGATTTGCAGCGGAAAAGAGCTAGCACTAACCGAGCAAAATATAGAGTATAGCAAAGCCGATAAAAATGCTCGGAATAAAAACTGAAAGCAGTAAAGAAGAGATAGACAACAAATTTTATACTGGTTCACTGACAACCACTATGAGCTACGTCCAGTCCCCCCTAAAACCTTTAGGGAGCCTTTACTCAATCAATTCAATCGGAATACAACAGGACTTACAAGTGAACCTCACTCAACCTAACCCTTTCAAGAGTGTATCAAACTCTTGAATTCTACCCCGACTTGAAGTGATGGCCGAAGAACCTCTTCGGACTTCACAGATCTTGAAACCTTTAAGATGCCTTGAAACCTTCAAGGACTTTCGCCAAAGAACCTCCTTGGACATCTGCTCAGGAACCTCCTAAGACTTCACTTCACCTAAGAACCTCTTAGGCTAGCTTGGAAACCTTCCAAGACTTTCACCACTTGAGAACCTCTCAAGACTTCAATTCACCTAAGAACCTCTTAGGTTAGCTTGGAAACTTTCCAAGACTTGAGTACAACAAACTTAGAAAAATGATGGCTCCACCCCGAAACTCAAATGAAAGTGATTCTGAAAGTTTGAAATCCAGATGTATTCGGTTGAGAAAGATATTGGCAGAGAACGATTGAAGCTTCAAAATGTAACAGTTTCTCTCTCTTGCTCTTATCGTTCTCTGTTCTGCTTTTTTTTTCTTTTCTTTCTTGTGCTTCTCTGTGTATTGAAAGTGCAACAAGGAAAGCATTATTTTGATGAAGACAAAGTGCTAGAGGAATCAACAACAACAACCATTTAGAAGTTTTCCATTTCCCGCTCCCTTGTAATATTCTTTATTTATGTTGAGTGTGGGTGGTAGACTTAGGACTTTACTTAAGCGATTATGAGTTAGTTAGCATGAATACTAGTTAAGCTAAACATTGGAAAAAGCTTAGAAAGGGACTAGGTCTTCTGGAAAATTAATTTTGACTTTATTTTTAAGAAAGTAGCAGTGACTACTCGAGTAGTTTGTGCACTACTCGAGTAGCCTGCAAAGTAGAAAAATGGCCTGCTCACTGTTTCCCCTAACTACTCGATTAGTCTGTTGACTAATCGATTAGTTCTCAACTAATCGATTAGTTGCTGCACTAATTAAGTAGTTTGAGAAACAGTAAGTCCACCATTTCTCTGTCTGCTCACACTACTCGAGTAGTGCTCCAACTACTCGAGTAGTACGAGTCAGATCAGTCTTTCTTCTTATTCTTATATGGCTGTTGAAGAGGCAATCAAGGGAGAATCTTTCCTAATCAGTTTTCTCAAGCTCCTCCCTGATTCTGGCGATTTGAAAATACAATATATTGATTACCTCTTCAACAAGAGCCACACTGATCTGGAGCAAAAACTATCTTCAAAAACCTTGCACACAAAAAGAACAATTGATCTAATCCCTTTCTAATAATCAATCTCATTCTAGTATTCTTACTTTTCTTACTTATTATCAATTGAGATTGTTTGGAGCCGCTTTGTTGTGATCTGATTTCTCCATTGAAGAAAGGAAGGATCTCTTGAAGGTTTCAAGAAGTCTTGCAATTGGAAACGTTGAAGAGGTTCTTCAACAGTCAAGATCAACAAATTGGGGTAGTCTTCAAGAGTTTGGTACACTCTTGAAAGGGATAGGTGTGATAGAGTGAGGTTTGTAACAGCCCGATTTTTGTAACTTGAAATTAACCAACTTTTATTCATTTATATTGCCAAAAATGAGGCCAATTTTTTTTTTTTTTACAATGTTGAAGTGTCCTTGGTACACCTTAACATCTTTTACTTGAAAACCGAGTTGTTACTAAGACATTGATTTCCATAAAAAGACTTGTTTCCGAATCATTATGATATTTCCCAAAAGATTACATCATTCGATTTTCCAAAAGTAAAGTAGACCTCAATACAAAAGGTAAAAGCTTGGCTTGAATACATGAGTGGCACATCGCTTGGTAATCCCTGACTCAATCACATATTCTAAACTTAAACCGAGTTTTTCTACTTTCGCTTCCGCTGCACTCCTTTGACGAAGACCACCGGATAAAGCTCCCTTTCTTTACTTGCGCTCTTTCTTCATCACCGATCATGAAGTCACCTCTGTCATTACTTTCCTGTTGTCAATAAGCTCCAGCTCCAATTTGCCTAGAGCGATAATCTTCACGGGATACTCCGCCTGCCCGTTGAGATATCAGCAGCACCGGTATGCCAACGAACAGGAGAGAGTAAGCGATCCGAACGACGCATCGTCGACGGTGTGGAATTACGATAGGTAAAATATTAGGACACACACACAAACAACACATAACCACCTACTAAACACATACACAACAACAATAATACACATATTACTATTATACCGTTTCATTATTGATTTTCTTCTTAGCTTTCCCCTTTTGTTTCTCCTCCCACTCAGGGGGCATAATTCCTTTTCCAATTTCCTCTTTCGAATCTCTGTCTCATTCTCAACCTCTTTCTCATTTCCCACATCTCCCAACTCTCACTCTCTTATGTACAAATCTTTCCCTCATAATGTTTTATTGAATTACAACCATCGAGGATCAAGGGAGTTAAAGGATCCTCGAGGTACGCGTTCCTCTCGTAGTCAGCACTCTCATTTCAAGCCTACATCTCCTCGGCCATCCACCCACCTAGTCGGAAGCAAACAGGAGTACAGGACCTTTACCGTGCGGGCACGACAGCTGTCAATCACAAATGGTCCCAGACCAGGAGGCCTAGCCTCAATACATAATAACATGGCACACTGCCTCGCAGTGGCAAACAATTGCCCCACTCCAGTCCCTCTCACTGTTCCTGAACTGCCATAGGGGTGACAGCACTATTCCGGTCCCGGGTGCGGAACTTACCACGGCATTAGACCCAGTCCCTACCACGTTAGTACGCCACATGTGGGGTTCATTCCGCCCAGAATAGTACTCAAGGCAACGTGACGTTTTACCGCCCGAGCCTACCCTAATGCATTCATCAACCCGAATATCCTTGATATTCGGGGTACCTTCCTCTCCACTACTTCGCACTCTCAAACCTCACCGTATTCGCTGTTAATGTCTTTTAAAGTCTTTTAGTTTTCCATTTACCTAATAGTCGGCTCACCCTTCGTACATCCCTTCAGTGAGTCCCGACCACTATCTTTGCACAATCTTTCTCATCAACACTCATATAGCACAGAGCTGGGGCTACTTCCTTGTCTCTATGTCTCACTTCTCATACCCTCTTTCCCAGACACATCATCATTTCTCAAACCATCCACAAACACTCTTTCCAAAAACCTTTACAACACTTAATTTCCACCACCGTTCACCAGAGTACTATTTTCACAAGCTTTTCTCAAGGAAATCATTTTGTAAAACATTTCTCAAAAATATTGCTCCGGAAATATCCTTTCCTACAACCTTTTCAAAAAGAGATCATTTCATAAATTAAAAGAAATCCTTTGAAAATGTTGTTTCACAAGTTTCTTCCCAAATCCCATTTCAAAAACCTTTTTGAAAATACTCTGTTTTCCCAACTTTGTATAAAAAGTTCCTTTCACAATTCTTTTTGAAAAATCCGTTTTCAAAGCCCTTTTTCAAAAACACCTTTTCTTTGCTGATCATTAGTGGAGGAGCAAGCTCAACTCAACACTAACTCCCAGACTAAAATCAAAACAGAGGAGCTCAGCTCAACTCAGTTCGCTTCTCATCCCAACCATCACCATCACACTCCCAGCTCTGGCTCGTTATCAACATTATTCTCAAATTCCTTTCCAGTCAACCCATATCTCTCTTTCCACTCAATCTCTTATCTTTTCCCAACTTCCTCTTCTTATTATACCATCACTTTCCAAATTTCACTTTCTTTTTCTTATTAAGGACATAACCATGTCCAACAACCATTCATCATACAATCAGCCTAATAAATAAATAAATAAAAATAAAGCATGCTATCACACACCACATCACACAATAATATTGTGGTCTTTGTCACCTTCGTATAAATGGCCACACAATCAAACAATTGCCATTTATACTATTGACGCCAACCACTTAGTTCCGATCTTTGAGATGATGTGGAACGTCCTACTAATCACCTAGCTACCACTATGTCTTAGGGAAAGCTTCTCTCTCACCTGAGGTCCAGCTATTTAATGCGTACCGTCTCCTCGGATCCTTGTGCTGCCGACTGCCTCAATCCCTCGTCTTTTAAGATTATTCCTCGTACTAAATAAAATACGCTCACGTTATTAAATTGTATTATGAAAATCTTTTCCATAACTTAAACACTTCTGATTCCTCGTATTAAGTAAAATACTCTTGCTTTAATAACGTGTATTAAGAAAATCTTTTCTTAGTTCATGACACTTTTCGTTCTCGATTGAAAGACTTAAAACACTATTGTTTTATCAAAACACTTCCCTTATTTTCTAGCACTTTAACTACTTTAAAACCATTTGAAAACATTTAATAAAATAATTTAAATCAATTTATGTGGTTGCTGGTCCATTTCGGACAGCACCACAATTACGTTCGAAAACACCGAAAAATGCCCCGTTTTCAAATCCGGGTTTTTCTGAAATCAATTATCACTTGAAAACCACTCTTTAAATTATATAAACACATCTTTAAGGTTTAAGAAATAAGTCCAAACAATTCTGGACAGCAAAGGTTTGTTTCGCCAATTTCGTTTTAAGAAAACCCGAATACATCGTAAAAACACTTTTGTTTCAATTACTTTGTTAACCAAAAATTAACATTTTGACATCAGTGTTTTTGTTATAAAATAACTTTTGGACAGCCATAAACACAATCCAACAATTCCAAACAACTTCAATCAAATTATTTCAAAACCAATAAATTTTAAAATCAGTTACACACTCAATAGTTTTCCAAATATCACTCAACATACAAGCGACCAATCATCACTTTATCGCTTAGTTAGAAATATATATATATATATATATATAACCAATTTAGTCAATCATCAAAACAATCATACCACTCACAAATAACAAAACATTTAGTCATGCATGTATTTACAAACCGAATTGAACCAAAGGTATAAACCAAACATTTTTATATTTATTTATTTTTTTTTTGTCTTAAACAACTTAAATTCTTTTCAAAAACCATTAAGTAAATTTATTTTCATGCAAATAAAGTCCTTAGGTTTACTTAGGTCACACGGCCGAATATTCATACACATACGTACACATACATATTCCTTCAAACACCACACTTTCTTCTAAGCCAGTTAATTCGTTTACTCCCTTTATTTTCAATCCAAAAACCGAATAGAGCTTACACATTCACAACATAATTTCAAACAATTTATTTTCACAAAACATACTCATTGTTTTTATGTCATTTCATGGAAAAGAATCCTAGTCTAACTAGCATGTAAGGCCGAATCTCATTTTGTCAAAAACCAGGTTTTGATTCATGCAAAAACACAAGGTTAACATGCATGGATCTTTTTCATGAAAACAATTCATGGTTTCCTTGTCCTAGGTCTAGACCGTATGCACATCATCATAGATCAAAGTTTTACTTTTAAATCTTTCACATGCATGCACAAAGAATCATGATCCAAAACAAAATTGTTTTTTCAAAACTCATTTCCTTTGGTTCTTTTTACAAAACCGAGGTGATCCTTAAGGAAATAAAATATTTGTTCAAAAACCACAGGCATGGACATAAATCCTATAGATCAAGTCATGGGATGACACAAATCAAGGATAAAAATCATTTTGAGTAAGAAGTGGTCAAAAATGAGGCATGCAATGAAGAGGAATTAAATCTTTTGGTTCAAAACCAACATGCATGTATTAGTACTCAAGACGTGTCCATAGATCAACACAAAATTAAAACCTTTTATTTATAAATCTCATGAAAAGAATTCAAGGACCGAATCATTGGGCTCTTGATCTAGGGTTTTATAAGTTTATTTATTCTTAAAATTTCAAGATTAAGGTTCGATTAACACATGCATGAACTCCAATCATTACAATCAACATGCAACACCCAAGATTTTAACTTTATTGCCAACCAAGTTTAAATCACTTATTCATTTATCAAGTAAACTCTTAAACACATCTTGAAGTCACGGTTTAAGAAAGAAAGATAGACATGCAAAGAGATTTACTCATAGCTTTTACAAAAATCTCAACGAAGCTTTAGATCTCTAAGATTTGATTTGAAAAGCTTTAAGACCTTTCATGAAGACCTTAAACGAGTTATGAAGTCCGGTAGTTAGACGTTTTACAAGTTTCTTTAAGCTTTAAAATTTCATGATCAAGCACAAACACCTTTGTATTCATCATTTATGCTTAGGAAATTAACATGCAAAGAAGAAAAAGAAAAGATTCACAAGAGAAGAGTCTAAACTATTAAAATTTCCTCCATGATTATTCGATCTACCCACCAAATCAAGGTCTTCTAACTTTTATGTTCCTGGATCTTCAAGGAGAACTCTAGGTTTTTGGCTTAATTTCCCCCTCCTTCTTCCTTCTTACCCACAGCCTCCTTCTCTCTCTCTAAGAGGTTTGATGAGCCTCTTAGAATGTGTTTAAGAAAGTGGAATGGAAATGAAGGGGAAATGAAAGAAAGAAAAGGAAGGGTAGAAATGAACTAAGGCCAAAGGTTGATATAGGAATTTCATGGACTTCCCATTTTGTCCTTCGAAAACTCGGCCAAGGATGCAAATGGAAGGGCAATTTGGTCTAGCTCTAAATGTTGCATGAGGGTCTCTTTCTCGTGGGGGGACAAGGAGGGAAGAAAAGTCTCCCTTAGGCTTCATTAGTCATCACTCTAGATTTCCTCTTGGTTGCCACTTAAACTCCTATTTTCTTAATGTTTAAGAAAATGCATTTCCTCTTGGTCTTTCTAGCCTTAATGGCCGAACATACACATGCACACATGCACATCATGCTCATGTAATACCTTATTTTCCTATCATCATAACATAGGGTCATTCTAGGCTTTTGACTTTTGGCTCTCCATTAGGGCTTTCAACTCTTAGTTAGGGTTTAGTTAAGGGCTTGGTTGAGAACTTAGTTCATTTGGTTACATCTTGGGAAATTCCTAGGCCCCCACTTACTTACTCATATACACGGGACACACATATATTTACACATATACATACTCACTCATCACACACACACACACTTACACGACACACACACATCTTCATGCAAACATACACTCATTCACACGGTACTATACACACATATACATGCACATATATAGTCACATTCATTTACCAATTAAATTTCCACATAGTTCCAAGCATACATATACACAATCTCACACACATATACACACACACACTTAAAATGAATCCTTTCTTATAAAATCACTCATGTCCTAATTCTTTTAAAATGCCAAGTATTTCAAACACACATATAGAGAATAAATTATCATCTCCTTAAAAGAATTTTAATCACGTCATTATTTCCAAAACTTAATTCACATTATTTCATGGAAATCATTTCTTTAAAAGCATCCCTTACTTTAAAACGTGAATTAGAAAATTTATTCAAGAAAATATTCTTTCAAAAACACTTTTTCTCAAAAATAAATCTCTTTAGTATTTTAATTTAATACGAGGAATTTGTGGGGTGTTACAAGGTTCACTTGTATCTCCTATTGTAACCAATTTGAACTGATTTTGAGTAGACACTCCCTAAGGTTTAGGGGGGACTGGACGTAGCTCTCAGTGGATAGAGAGTGAACCAGTATAATAATTTCTCTGTGTTCTCTTTTATTGCTTTCATATTTTCCGCTTATTTAATCTTTCCATCTTAAACCTTGAGTTTGCAAATCACTCGCTTCTGTTCTTGGCTTCGTGCAAGTGAAACCTGTAACATCCCGGTTTTCGTAACTCAAAAGTAACCAGCTTTTATCCATTTGTGTTGCAAAAAATGAGGCCAAATTTTTTTTTTTGTAACATATTGTTGAAAAATCATTGGTGCTTTTAAAAGTCCTTTCGTTGAAAATGGAGGTGTTACTAAAACAGTTCCTTTCATAAAACTTTTCTCTTCATAAAATAATTTAGTTTCAAGAATCTCAATATTCATAACGAATTTCAAAAGTTTACATTGACCTCCCTTCCAAAGTGAAGCACTTTGCAAAACAGGGTTCAAATCGGGTTGCATTCCATAAGTGGCACATTGCTTGGTAATCCTTGACTCAAAACACAAACAATAGACTTAACTAAGAACACTACACCTAACTCTTCCAGTCGTGCACCCCCAGGTGAAGCCTCCCTTTCCTTCTCGCATGCTTTCTTTATTCTCGAACGTGAAGTCCCTTCCATTGCCACCTCCCTGTTGTCGTTAGGCTTCTGCTCCCGTTCCTCTAGGGTGATGAACTCCTTATGATGCTCCATCTACCCGTTGCGATATCAGCAGCACCAATAGAACAACGAACAGGAGAGAGTAAGCGATCCGAACGACGAATCGTCGACGGTGTGGGATTACGATAGGCGAGATATCAAGACAATACAAACAATACACACAGCACACATACAGCATAACATTCAAGCATATTATCGTTACCATTATTATTATTCTCCATCATATTTCCAAACTTAATTTCACTTCACATTCTTTCTTTCTCAATCTCTTTCCTTCTCATACTCAAAACCTCTTCTTGCCCAATCTTATCAATGCACATCTTTCTTTGATTTGGGGAATTATAACATATTATCAGAATAATCAATTCGTTCTCGGCTATCACTCACGTCTACATCTCCTCGATCATCCACCCAGCCTAGTCGGAAGCAAACAGGAGTACATGACCTTTACCGTGCGGGCACGACAGCTGTCACACATCAAATGGTCCCAGACCAGGAGGACTCTGCCTCAATCAATATTCACAATAAACATGGCACACTGCCTCGCAGTGGCAAACAAGATGCCCCACTCCAGTCCCTCTCACTGTTCTCGATTTGCAATCTAGGGGGCGACAGTATGTTTCTAGTGGGCCCGCAGAACTTACCACGGCATTAGACCCAGTCCCCACCACGTTAGTGCGCCACATATGGAGTTCGTTCTGCCTAGAAACATACTCTAGACTTCTTGACGTTTCACCGTCATCGTCCTCCCCTAATGCAATCTCGTCCTAAGTATCCGCAGATACTTATCGTTTCTTCCTCTCCACTACTTCGCACTCTCATACCTCACCGCATGTGTCTTTTAAAATCTTTTATCTTGTTTAATTAACCTAAGGTCGGCCCGTCCTTCGTGCAACCCTTCAACGAGTTCCGACCGCTAAGTTGGCACAATCTTTCTCTCATCATTCCTCACATAGCACAGAGCTGGGATCACATCGCTGAACTCTTAACTGAGATCTCATTTCACAATTTACAATTCACCATTTCCCTTAACAGTCTCATTCCACAATCCTTTCTCAACACAATCCTTTCCCAACTCTCTCAAAACACCATTTTATAAGCTTTCACAAAACTTCATTTCATAAACATTTTCGTAAAATCCCCTTTTGTAGATTTTCTCAAAATCTAGTTTCACAACTGCTCAAAACTTCTTTTCAAGACTTTCGTAAGATCTCTTTTCAAAAACTTTCTTCAAAATCTCCTTTCACAAAGATTCACAAAATTTCCTTTCAAAAACTTTCCAGAAAAGTATTTCTCGAAAACCTCTTTAAAATAAAACCTTTCAAAAATCTTTTCAAAAAAAATAATTCTTTTTACAAACCTTTCAAAATCTTCTTTCAAAAACCTTTTCAGAAACTGCTTTCCAAACCCTTTTCCAAAACTTCTTTTCACCATTCTTTACAAAAATTTCTTTTCAAAAGTCTCCTTCCCCAAATCTTTTCATAAATTTCTTTTCAAAAATCCTTTTTCAAAAACACATCGCTGCTGAGCGCTAGTGGAGGAGCAAGCTCAACTCAACACTAGTTCCCAGTCTAAAACCATGCTGAGCGTTAATGGAGGAGCAAGCTCAAATCAACATTAATTCTCAGACTAAAACCAAAAACAAAAAGGAGCCCAGCTCCGCTCAAACCACATCTCAAATCAAACAACATCACTCTCCCTAGCTCTGGCTCGTTCTCAACATCATTCTTTTCATTCTTCCCCAATCTCAACTTTCTCTCTTTTCTAATCCATCTTATCTCTTTACTTCTTATTCAGTTTTCTTTATTTTCATTTTCTTACTCAGGACGTAACAGACGTCCATCAGCCATTCACTCATTACAATTAGTAGCAATAATTATCATAATTAAATAAATAAATAAAAGCATGCACACAATATCACACAAAAACATTGTGGTCATTGTCACCTTCGTATAAGTGGCCACACAACACAAACAATTGCCACTTATATTACTGACTCCGACCACTAAGTTCCGATCTTTGAGATGATACGGAACATCCTAATAAATCACCTAAACACCACAGTGTCTTGGGATAGCTTCTCTCTCACCTGAGATCCAGCAATTTAATGCGTACCGTCGTCTCGGATCCTTTGTGCTGCCGGCTGCCCCAATCCCTCGTCTTTAAGATTATTCCTCGTACTAAATAAAATACGCTTACGTTATTAACGTGTAATAAGAAAATCTTTTCATATCTCAAAACACTTTATGTTCCCCGCCGGAAAACTTAAAACATAACTGTTTCTTCTCAAATCATTCTAACATTCTCTAATGCCTTAAGTACTTTAAAAATCATTTGGAAAACATTTAGTAATATAATTTAAACCAATTTATTTGGTTGCTGGTCCATTTTGGACAGCACCATAAACATGTTCGAAAACACCGAAAAATTTCACCGTTTTCAATTCGGCTTTTTCTTAACTCAATTATTACTTAAAAACTTTACTTTAAATCTTATGAACACATTTTTATATTTAGGAAACAACTTTAAATAGTTTTGGACAGCAATGAACACAATTTAAAGTCTCAATTGGATTTATTCTAAAAACAATCACATACTCAAATATCTTTCAAACACAACTATCACACAACCACAACAACACTTAAATAAATGAAGTCATACAAGTATTTGATTAGTTAGTTAATTTATGACTCAAACAAACACTTAGACATTCACATACTCACAAAGGTATGAATCAAGCACCACAACTTAACTCTTTTCAAAAATCGTTACATGAGTTTATTTTAATGCAATTAAATTTCCTAAACTCATTTACATTACATGACTGAATAGAATCTTTAAGAAAACAAGTTGGGAATTGCAATTTAAAGCACACACATCAACTTAATTCATTTCAAATATTTTAATCCCATTTTCTTTTTCATAAAGCAAAATCATTTACTCTTTCTTTGACTCTCAACCGAATACACTCTCACACACACACATGTTCACCAAAACTTTTCTAACTTTTTATAAATCAATTAACACTTGAAATCCACACTTTTCACAACTCAAAAACGTTTTTTTAAAAATTGAAATACTTGGAAATAAAATCTTGGACAGCAAGGAACAAAGAAATTAAGTCATGAAATCACTTTAAGAAAATAATCAAATTCATTTATTCATTTCCTTTATCAAACCGAATGGAATCAAAAACAAAACAACACAATTCAAACAAATTTTTCTTAAAACAAAGTCATGAAACATAATCATTTCAAGAAAACAATTTCATACAAAAGAATCTAGCCTCTTCAATCTAGAGTAGGCCGAATCATGGTCATGGAAAAACAAGACTTTTGATGCATCTTTTCTTCACAAAATCTTGAAAATAGTAGGTCAACAACATGCATTTGTAAAGCACATGGTTTTAGAAAAATCCTCAACTCTTTTTCTTCTTCAAAACCGTGACCTACTTGTGTCACTTCAAACACATTTTTATTTTTGTTTTCCTTTGCATGCACTTTTAAAATCATGGGAATCAAAAGAAATTACATGCAAGGAACTTTCTCATGAAAAGTCATTAAGTTTCTTTGTTTTCAAAACTTGACCGAATAGTACCTTAACAAAATCAAGAGGAAAACTTAAATCGTTATCTTTGAAATACACATAAACTTAAATCCAAATGAAACTCTTTTGAAAAGTTGTGTTCTTTTGGTTTCTCCTCAAAACCGTGATAGGCAAGTTAAGAAATAAAACTTTTTGAGCAAAAGAATTACATGCAAGATTTAAGAATCAAAGCTAAGGGAAAATCAAAACAAGTATCAAACCTTTTTCAAGATCAAAACAAAGATCAAAGACTTTTAAAATCAAAACATTTTAACCATTTAGATCAACTTTAGCAAGCATAAAACTAACATGCATGAACTCAAATTGAAATAAAAATCATCATGACCTAGTTTCCTAGACATGGCCGAATAATAGAGTCCATGGTTTAAGGTTCTACAAGTTTGTTTGGCTCTTGAAATCAAAGGATCAAGGCTTAGAATTTACACATAAACATAGATCTACAAGAAAGATAGACATGCAACAACAAATGAACTTTTACAAGGCTTTGAAAAATGAAAACCACCCTAACACTCTAAGATCTTTGAATAGACAAAGAAATAGAGAAGATCTTCAACCTTCTTCATTTAATCTTCAAGAAATCCTAAGGCTTTGGGCTTGATCTTCTTCCTCTTCTCCTCTTGAAGCTCACGGTTCTACTCTCTCTCTATGTTTCTCTCTTTAAGAGTTTGATGTTACTCTTAGAGGTTGTGTTTGGGTGTGGAAAATGAAATGTGAAGGAAAAAGGAATGGGAGTGCTACAGTTAAGGGCCCTAAATAGACAATCAAGCATTTCCCTTCTTACCCTTAAAAGAAATTCGACCAAAGAGAGTTGGTCAAGGGGTAAGATTGGCATTAGGAAGGCTTGCATGGCTCAAGCCAAGCCATGAGACAAATGGAATAAGATTAGGGCTAATCCTTCATCCAATTGGTTGGTCAAACTCTTAACTACACTTAACACTAATTCTAAACCTATGGGTCATTAGTCCACTAGCCTAGGGTGCAAGCAAGTCAACAAAATTGAATCATGCATGCACCACACACACACACACGACGACACCTATGCATCCTCATGCATATACATACCCTCGGTCAAGCATACACTTGCACACACCCATTACTCACACGTATACACATGCATATTCATCACTTCACCTAGTTAGGACTTGGTTAGGATTTAGTTCACTTGGTTAGGGCTTGGTTACAACTTAGGAAATTTCTAGGCTCACTCTACACTCATACACATACATACACGGCACCCATATAGTTATATTCATGCATTCACACATATTCACACATTACTCACATACATTCATGCATACATTATCATATTCATTTGTTAATTAAATTTTATATATTCCTAGGCACACATATATCCAAGACCGTACATACACATGCTTACATAGAAAATAAATCATTCATGTATCATAATAATACCAAAAATATCAAGCATATAATTGTAGGAAACAAAGCACAATTTCATAAAATAGTTTTTCATTGAAAATTTCACCATTTCATTAAAAGAATTTTAAACACATACTCACTCCCAAAAACTCAACATTAAATTTCATAGCATCATTTTGTGAAAAATCCCTTTAAAAAAATCATTCACCACTTTGGAAACGTTAGTTTGGAAATTTATTTAAGAAAATATCTTTTCAAAAATACTTTACTCTAAATAAATTTCTTTAGTATTTTTAGTTCAGTACGAGGAATTTGCGGGGTGTTACATTCTCCCCAACTTAAAGATTTCTCGTCCCAGAGAAATACGTTGTGGATTGGGCAGCAGGGCACAAAACTCGCTCATTATTGCGATTCCCATAAGAACATTCTCCTCTCGCTTAGTGATCGGATTCCCTTTTTGCTGGTCTAATTCACCTTGCAGTGCTCCTGGTTTGTTGCTTGCAGACGTAGAAGCTCCACTCATACCATCAATTGCGTGTCGAATCGGGTTAAGTCCAACGGACTAACCGAAGAAGACGTCGCTCCCTTAGTTGGTCGTCGTCGCATAGAGTCCGACCATAGGTACGGACTTAGGGAAATTCAAACAATCAAAAATTCACACATCTCCAAGGAATAGGATTTCACCTAAAATCCTTAAATATTCTCTATTCTCTACAACTCGGGTTCTTACTAACTCACAATAATCACCCCTTTCATCTAGTTCTCCTTCTAACTTTAAGGGTTTCGTCTATCATTCCTCTATCTTAAGGGGGCTCCCTTAAAATTTAAGCTCACTTACTTCCTCAAACATCCTTACTTTCTTCCTTAGATTCATCCTAAACATCAATCAAACTCATCGCCTTTAATCATCTAAACCCCTAGTTGAGGCATAGAGCAATTCTAATCCTTAAGTTTTTCTCAAAATTCCTCCAAGGACCGGTAACATACGCCTCTTTTCCTCCTTGTGACTCCCCAACTTTGGTCAAACTTATAACTAAATTCACTATGATCTTACGCTCTTACTTAACTTAAACCATTAATCCATCCTTAAGCGTTCCAGCCTAGACCATCTAGGTAGTTACGGCACTTCTTAATCTCATAATTTGGACTAATGGGTATTAAATGGGATCCGTATGACTATGGTTGGTTAGTAAAGCTCATGAACAAAAGATTCGAGTTTTTAACAATACTAACTGTTTTTGTTGAAGCAATTCAACAAGCAGGAAATCCAAGAACAACATCCTATTCTCCTCAAAGGTACTAACTACTTCTTAGGCAATGGTACGTCTAGGTTAACAAACCGGGGTTTATCAATCACTAATGAGACATCAAGGTTAAAGGGGTCTCGTCCTGTTCACTTTCTACTTAGTCTACACTCCTCAAGCTATAGGATGAATAAGTTCCTTAGACCAACTCGGCCAACCCTAATGCCATAAACAAAATCTCACATCCAAAAAATGCGAACCTAAACTCATGCTCCTACCCCTATTCTAGCAAACGCACAGAGTCACACAAACAAAGCATGTAAGTCCATGCTTAAGGCCACTAAGGATTACCATAGCTCTGATACCATTCTGTAACAGCCCGGTTTTCGTAACTCAAAAGTAACCAGCTTTTATCCATTTGTGTTGCAAAAAATGAGGCCAAATTTTTTTTTTTTTAACATATTGTTGAAAAATCATTGGTGCTTTTAAAAGTCCTTTCGTTGAAAATGGAGGTGTTACTAAAACAGTTCCTTTCATAAAACTTTTCTCTTCATAAAATAATTTAGTTTCAAGAATCTCAATATTCATAACGAATTTCAAAAGTTTACATTGACCTCCCTTCCAAAGTGAAGCACTTTGCAAAACAGGGTTCAAATCGGGTTGCATTCCATAAGTGGCACATTGCTTGGTAATCCTTGACTCAAAACACAAACAATAGACTTAACTAAGAACACTACACCTAACTCTTCCAGTCGTGCACCCCCAGGTGAAGCCTCCCTTTCCTTCTCGCATGCTTTCTTTATTCTCGAACGTGAAGTCCCTTCCATTGCCACCTCCCTGTTGTCGTTAGGCTTCTGCTCCCGTTCCTCTAGGGTGATGAACTCCTTATGATGCTCCATCTACCCGTTGCGATATCAGCAGCACCAATAGAACAACGAACATGAGAGAGTAAGCGATCCGAACGACGAATCGTCGACGGTGTGGGATTACGATAGGCAAGATATCAAGACAATACAAACAATACACACATCACACATACAGCATAACATTCAAGCATATTATCGTTACCATTATTATTATTCTCCATCATATTTCCAAACTTAATTTCACTTCACATTCTTTCTTTCTCAATCTCTTTCCTTCTCATACTCAAAACCTCTTCTTGCCCAATCTTATCAATGCACATCTTTATTTGATTTGGGGAATTATAACATATTATCAGAATAATCAATTCGTTCTCGGCTATCACTCACGTCTACATCTCCTCGGTCATCCACCCAGCCTAGTCGGAAGCAAACAGGAGTACATGACCTTTACCGTGCGGGCACGACAGCTGTCACACATCAAATGGTCCCAGACCAGGAGGACTCTGCCTCAATCAATATTCACAATAAACATGGCACACTACCTCGCAGTGGCAAACAAGATGCCCCACTCCAGTCCCTCTCACTGTTCTCGATTTGCAATCTAGGGGGCGACAGTATGTTTCTAGTGGGCCCGCAGAACTTACCACGGCATTAGACCCAGTCCCCACCACGTTAGTGCGCCACATATGGAGTTCGTTCTGCCTAGAAACATACTCTAGACTTCTTGACGTTTCACCGTCATCGTCCTCCCCTAATGCAATCTCGTCCTAAGTATCCGCAGATACTTATCGTTTCTTCCTCTCCACTACTTCGCACTCTCATACCTCACCGCGTGTGTCTTTTAAAATCTTTTATCTTGTTTAATTAACCTAAGGTCGGCCCGTCCTTCGTGCAACCCTTCAAAGAGTTCCGACCGCTAAGTTGGCACAATCTTTCTCTCATCATTCCTCACATAGCACAGAGCTGGGATCACATCGCTGAACTCTTAACTGAGATCTCATTTCACAATTTACAATTCACCATTTCCCTTAACAGTCTCATTCCACAATCCTTTCTCAACACAATCCTTTCCCAACTCTCTCAAAACACCATTTTATAAGCTTTCACAAAACTTCATTTCATAAACATTTTCGTAAAATCCCCTTTTGTAGATTTTCTCAAAATCTAGTTTCACAACTGCTCAAAACTTCTTTTCAAGACTTTCGTAAGATCTCTTTTCAAAAACTTTCTTCAAAATCTCCTTTCACAAAGATTCACAAAATTTCCTTTCAAAAACTTTCCAAAAAAGTATTTCTCGAAAACCTCTTTAAAATAAAACCTTTCAAAAATCTTTTCAAAAAAAATAATTCTTTTTACAAACCTTTCAAAATCTTCTTTCAAAAACCTTTTCAGAAACTGCTTTCCAAACCCTTTTCCAAAACTTCTTTTCACCATTCTTTACAAAAATTTCTTTTCAAAAGTCTCCTTCCCCAAATCTTTTCATAAATTTCTTTTCAAAAATCCTTTTTCAAAAACACATTGCTGCTGAGCGCTAGTGGAGGAGCAAGCTCAACTTAACACTAGTTCCCAGTCTAAAACCATGCTGAGCGTTAATGGAGGAGCAAGCTCAACTCAACATTAATTCTCAGACTAAAACCAAAAACAAAAAGGAGCCTAGCTCCGCTCAAACCACATCTCAAATCAAACAACATCACTCTCCCTAGCTCTGGCTCGTTCTCAACATCATTCTTTTCATTCTTCCCCAACCTCAACTTTCTCTCTTTTCTAATCCATCTTATCTCTTTACTTCTTATTCAGTTTTCTTTATTTTCATTTTCTTACTCAGGACGTAACAGACGTCCATCAGCCATTCACTCATTACAATTAGTAGCAATAATTATCATAATTAAATAAATAAATAAAAGCATGCACACAATATCACACAATAACATTGTGGTCATTGTCACCTTCGTATAAGTGGCCACACAACACAAACAATTGCCACTTATATTACTGACTCCGACCACTAAGTTCCGATCTTTGAGATGATACGGAACGTCCTAATAAATCACCTAAACACCACAGTGTCTTGGGATAGCTTCTCTCTCACCTGAGATCCAGCAATTTAATGCGTACCGTCGTCTCGGATCCTTTGTGCTACCGGATGCCCCAATCCCTCGTCTTTAAGATTATTCCTCGTACTAAATAAAATACGCTTACGTTATTAACGTGTAATAAGAAAATCTTTTCATATCTCAAAACACTTTTTGTTCCCCGCCGGAAAACTTAAAACATAACTGTTTCTTCTCAAATCATTCTAACATTCTCTAATGCCTTAAGTACTTTAAAAATCATTTGGAAAACATTTAGTAATATAATTTAAACCAATTTATTTGGTTGCTGGTCCATTTTGGACAGCACCATAAACATGTTCGAAAACACCGAAAAATTTCACCGTTTTCAATTCGGCTTTTTCTTAACTCAATTATTACTTAAAAACTTTACTTTAAATCTTATGAACACATTTTTATATTTGGGAAACAACTTTAAATAGTTTTGGACAGCAATGAACACAATTTAAAGTCTCAATTGGATTTATTCTAAAAACAATCACATACTCAAATATCTTTCAAACACAACTATCACACAACCACAACAACACTTAAATAATTGAAGTCATACAAGTATTTGATTAGTTAGTTAATTTATGAATCAAACAAACACTTAGACATTCACATACTCACAAAGGTATGAATCAAGCACCACAACTTAACTCTTTTCAAAAATCGTTACATGAGTTTATTTTAATGCAATTAAATTTCCTAAACTCATTTACATTACATGACCGAATAGAATCTTTAAGAAAACAAGTTGGGAATTGCAATTTAAAGCACACACATCAACTTAATTCATTTCAAATATTTTAATCCCATTTTCTTTTTCATAAAGCAAAATCATTTACTCTTTCTTTGACTCTCAACCGAATACACTCTCACACACATACATGTTCACCAAAACTTTTCTAACTTTTTATAAATCAATTAACACTTGAAATCCACACTTTTCACAACTCAAAAACGTTTTTTTAAAAATTGAAATACTTGGAAATAAAATCTTGGACAGCAAGGAACAAAGAAATTAAGTCATGAAATCACTTTAAGAAAATAATCAAATTCATTTACTCATTTCCTTTATCAAACCGAATGAAATCAAAAACAAAACAACACAATTCAAACAAATTTTTCTTAAAACAAAGTCATGAACATAATCATTTCAAGAAAACAATTTCATACAAAAGAATCTAGCCTCTTCAATCTAGAGTAGGCCGAATCATGGTCATGGAAAAACAAGACTTTTGATGCATCTTTTCTTCACAAAATCTTGAAAATATTAGGTCAACAACATGCATTTGTAAAGCACATGGTTTTAGAAAAATCCTCAACTCTTTTTCTTCTTCAAAACCGTGACCTACTTGTGTCACTTCAAACACATTTTTATTTTTGTTTTCCTTTGCATGCACTTTTAAAATCATGGGAATCAAAAGAAATTACATGCAAGGAACTTTCTCATGAAAAGTCATTAAGTTTCTTTGTTTTCAAAACTTGACCGAATAGTACCTTAACAAAATCAAGAGGAAAACTTAAATCTTTATCTTTGAAATACACATAAACTTAAATCCAAATGAAACTCTTTTGAAAAGTTGTGTTCTTTTGGTTTCTCCTCAAAACCGTGATAGGCAAGTTAAGAAATAAAACTTTTTGAGCAAAAGAATTACATGCAAGATTTAAGAATCAAAGCTAAGGGAAAATCAAAAAAAGTATCAAACGTTTTTCAAGATCAAAACAAAGATCAAAGACTTTTTAAAATCAAAACATTTTAACCATTTAGATCAACTTTAGCAAGCATAAAACTAACATGCATGATTTCAAATTGAAATAAAAATCATCATGACCTAGTTTCCTAGACATGGCCGAATAATAGAGTCCATGGTTTAAGGTTCTACAAGTTTGTTTGGCTCTTGAAATCAAAGGATCAAGGCTTAGAATTTACACATAAACATAGATCTACAAGAAAGATAGACATGCAACAACAAATGAACTTTTACAAGGCTTTGAAAAATGAAAACCACCCTAACACTCTAAGATCTTTGAATAGACAAAGAAATAGAGAAGATCTTCAACCTTCTTCATTTAATCTTCAAGAAATCCTAAGGCTTTGGGCTTGATCTTCTTCCTCTTCTCCTCTTGAAGCTCACGGTTCTACTCTCTCTCTATGTTTCTCTCTCTAAGAGTTTGATGTTACTCTTAGAGGTTGTGTTTGGGTGAGGAAAATGAAATGTGAAGGAAAAAGGAATGGGAGTGCTACGGTTAAGGGCCCTAAATAGACAATCAAGCATTTCCCTTCTTACCCTTAAAAGAAATTCGACCAAAGAGAGTTGGTCAAGGGGTAAGATTGGCATTAGGAAAGCTTGCATGGCTCAAGCCAAGCCATGAGACAAATGGAATAAGATTAGGGCTAATCCTTCATCCAATTGGTTGGTCAAACTCTTAACTACACTTAACACTAATTCTAAACCTATGGGTCATTAGTCCACTAGCCTAGGGTGCAAGCAAGTCAACAAAATTGAATCATGCATGCACCACACACACACACACGACGACACCTATGCATCCTCATGCATATACACACCCTCGGTCAAGCATACACTTGCACACACACATTACTCACACGTATACACATGCATATTCATCACTTCACCTAGTTAGGACTTGGTTAGGATTTAGTTCACTTGGTTAGGGCTTGGTTACAACTTAGGAAATTTCTAGGCTCACTCTACACTCATACACATACATACACGGCACCCATATAGTTATATTCATGCATTCACACATATTTACACATTACTCACATACATTCATGCATACATTATCATATTCATTTGTTAATTAAATTTTATATATTCCTAGGCACACATATATCCAAGACCGTACATACACATGCATACATAGAAAATAAATCATTCATGTATCATAATAATACCAAAAATATCAAGCATATAATTGTAGGAAACAAAGCACAATTTCATAAAATAGTTTTTCATTGAAAATTTCACCATTTCATTAAAAGAATTTTAAACACATACTCACTCCCAAAAACTCAACATTAAATTTCATAGCATCATTTTGTGAAAAATCCCTTTAAAAAAAATCATTCACCACTTTGGAAACGTTAGTTTGGAAATTTATTTAAGAAAATATCTTTTCAAAAATACTTTACTCTAAATAAATTTCTTTAGTATTTTTAGTTCAGTACGAGGAATTTGCGGGGTGTTACAAAACCCTTTCTCTTAAAACTCTGTTCTCTGTCTGAATCTGAACGTACTACTCGAGTTGTCCCTGAACTAATCGAGTAGTTCATCATATTTTGGACAGAAAATTAATTTTGTTTTAAAACAGTAAGCGTATTATTTGTTAATATCAATTATATTCGAAAAGTTAATATCGTTACTTCAATTTACTATTCACCCCTCCTCTAGTAAAGCGTTAGGCCGCTTACTGGTTTCCAACAAGTGGTATCAGAGCTCGGTCGAAAGATCGAGTGTAAAAACATTTTCGAAAAGATCCTTAAGGAAACCATGGGCTCTAACAATCCTTTTGGAGGGGAAGGCTCTTCAATAAACCGTCCTCCACTATTTAATGGTGAAGGATATGTTTATTGGAAAGCCAGAATGAAAATATTTATTGAAGCGATTGATATCGATATTTGGGATGCAATTGAGAATGGTCCCTATATACCTAGAAGAAAAATAAATAAGGAAGTTGTAGAAATTCCTAAGGCAAGTTGGAATGATGATGACAAAAAGAAAGTTTCCTATGATTTGAAAGCTAAAAACATCATCACGTCCGCCTTGTCTTATGATGAGTTCTTCAGAGTTTCACATTGTAAAAATGCGAAACAAATGTGGGACATTCTACAGCTGACTCATGAAGGGGCAAGCGAGGTTAGAAGGGCTAGATTAAATACATTAATGCATGAATATGAGTTATTTCGCATGCTCCCAAATGAGTCAGTTAATGACATGCAAAAGCGATTTACTCATATCATAAATCATCTCATTGCACTTGGTAAAACATTTCGTAACTCTGAAGTTATTAACAAAGTATTGAGATGTTTAAGCAGGGAATGGCAACCCAAGGTCACAGCTATCATGGAGTCAAAAGATTTAGACACCTTGGATCTTGCAACTCTCTTTGGAAAGCTTCAAGAGCATGAGATGGAGCTAGGACGCCTGTCTATGCATGAGGAAACAGATAAGAAGAAAAAGGGTATTTCTCTAAAGGTATCTACTAAGACCCCCAAGGTAAGCAAAGACTCTTCTGATAGTGAATCAAATTCTGATATTGATGAGGAAACCTTTGGTCTCATGATTAAAAAGTTTGGAAAGTTTTTTTAAAAATAAAAGAAATTTTAAAGGCAAGGGAAAAGAGACCAAAGATTCCATCATAAAGGTAACCATTCAAAAGATAAGATCAGGTGTCATGAGTGTGGAGAACCGGGACACATCAAGGTCTATTGTCCTAAGTTACACAAGAAAAGCGGTGAAGAAAGAAAGAAAGGCAAGGACTATAAATCCAAACGGCCTACATTGTCTGGGATGCTCCAGAAGAAAATGAAACTTCAGATTCAGACTCGTCAGATGATGAGGAGGCAAATCTTTGCTTAATGGGAAGATTCGATGAAGAAGCATCACAAAGCCATACATCATCTGTGCAAGGAAATGAGGTAACCTCCGACACTGAATCTGATACTGAATCTGAATTTGACGATTATGAAGATTTATATTCTGCTTATATTGACATGCAATCTGAATTTAAGAAACTTGCTAAGAGTTATATCAAATTGAAAAAGAATGTTTTAAAATACAAAGAGCAAGTTCTTGAATTGGAAAATTGCATGGAAAAATTAAGTAGCGAAAATGAATCTTTAGAACATTCTATCACGTGCTTGAAAAGTCAAAAGTGTGAAAGTTGCATTAAATTTGAGAAAGAAATTTTAGATTTAAAAGCCAAAAATGCAACCTTCTCAAACAGTGATAGAATGCTAAATAAGTTGCTTATTGATCAACGAGATAATTCAAACAAAACAGGCCTTGGATATCAAAATGCCAAAAAGAAAATTTTCAGAAAAGTTGGTTCATTTTCAAAATTAAATAATTCAAAAAGACCAACTTGTTTCTATTGCGGCATTCATGGTCATACATCGAATGTTTGTAAAATAAAGCATCCTGGTATAGCAAATGGATCTTTTGTTTGGATTGTCAAGGGAGAAAATCCCTATACTAACCCCAAGGGACCCAAGACTACTTGGGTACCCAAAATGAGTAAGTAATTATTGTCTTGTAGGTGTGCTTTCGAACAAAGGAGAATCGATGGTACTTAGATAGCGGATGTTCGAAGCACATGACTGGAGACAAGCATCATTTCATAGAGATTACTCCAAAGGAAAAAGGATACGTTACGTATGGGGACAACAACAAAGATAAGATATTGGGTGAGGGTAAAATTGGGAATTCCTCCAACTTGATTATCGATAACGTTTTATATGTACAAGGCTTAGAACATAATCTTTTGAGTATTAGTCAACTTTGTGATATCGATAATCATGTTATTTTTACCTCCACTCAATGTTTTATTAAAAGTAATAAGGACAATTCTATTAAATTTGTGGGGAAAAGATCAAGCAATACTTATTTGGTTGATTTAAATGAAATAACCTCTTTGGTATCCACTTGTTTGGTTAGTAAAGAGAACGATACTTGGTTATGGCATCGTAGGACAGCCCATATTAATGTAAATCAATTAAAGAAACTTCAATCCAAAGACCTAGTAATTGGTTTACCAAAGCTGAAATTTGATTTAGAGGGAGTTTGCACAGCTTGTAAAAAGTGCAAGCAAACTAAAAATAATTTTTCTTCAAAAACGATGGTTTCCACATCAAGGCCATTAGAATTACTTCATATGGACTTGTTTGGACCATCGCAAGTAAAGAGCTTTGGTGGTAATTACTATGCCTTGGTAATTGTTGATGACTTTTCTCGATTTACTTGGACTTTGTTTTTAACTGCGAAAAGTGATACTTTCAAAAGTTTTAAAAATCTTGTCAAACGAGTCCAAAACCAAGTTAACCAAAAAGTTATTGTAATTCGAACAGACCATGGCGGCGAGTTCGAAAACCATAAATTTGATCAATTTTGTTCAAAATTTGGCATTGAGCATCAATTTTCTGCCCCACGAACTCCCGAGCAAAACGGAGTTGTGGAACGGAAAAATATAGTACTTGAGGAGCTTGCTAGAACTATGTTGAATGAATCTCAAGTACCACATTATTTTTGGGCTGATGCTGTTAATACTGCATGTTATGTTATAAATCGTATTTTGACTAGACCTATTTTAAAGAAAACTCCTTATGAACTTTACAAGGGTAGAAAGCCTAATATATCCCATCTTCACGCTTTTGGATGCAAAGTTTTTATTTTAAATAACGGAAAAGAGCATCTTGGAAAATTTGATCCAAAAGCGGATGAAGGTATATTTTTAGGTTATTCTTCCCATAGTAAAGCATTTAGAGTTTTTAATAAAAGAACGTCTACTATAGAAGAATCAATACATGTTATGTTTGATGAGTCTCCGAGAGGAGATATGTTGAGTGGTGCAGAAAGTGCAGGTAGTTCAGTGGACTCAACTGAAAATCCTAGAGAGGACATTCAAAACTCAACTGAAGAGGAAACTCAAAAGGATGATCTGCCTCCAGCTTGGAAAACAAGCAAGAACCATCCAATCGACAACGTGATAGGTGATATCTCACAGGGAGTATTAACTCGTCGTTCCATTCAAAATTTTTGTAATTTCGTTTCCTTTGTTTCTCAAATTGAACCTGATTCTGTTCAAAAAGCAATTGAGGATGAACATTGGGCTATTGCTATGAAAGAGGAACTAAATCAATTCATCAGAAATGATGTTTGGGATTTAGTTCCTAAGCCTGATGATCATACTATAATTGGTACAAAATGGATTTTTCGAAATAAAATGGATGAATCAGGAATAATTATTAGAAACAAAGCGAGACTTGTTGTTCAAGGCTACAACCAGGAGGAAGGTATCGACTATGACAAAACCTATGCTCCAGTTGCACGCCTTGAAGCAATTAGAATTTTACTTGCTTTTGCATCATTAATGAAATTCACTCTTTTTCAAATGGATGTTAAAAGCGCATTCTTAAATGGGTTAAAAATGAAGAAGTTTATGTTAAACAACCTCCTGGCTTTGAAAACCATGAATTTCCCAACCATGTTTATAAACTCAAAAAGGCTCTTTATGGTTTGAAACAAGCTCCTAGAGCTTGGTACGACCGATTGAGTTCTTTTCTTTTAGAACAAGGTTTTGAAAGAGGGAAGGTTGATATAACTTTATTCATTTATAAATCTAAAAAGGACATTCTTTTAGTACAAGTATATGTAGATGACATAATTTTCGGTGCTACTAATATGTCCTTGTGCAAGAAATTTTCAGATTTGATGAAAGGTGAATTTGAGATGTCGATGATGGGGGAACTCACGTTCTTCCTAGGACTTCAAGTAAAGCAAGTTAAATGAGGGACTTTTGTGCATCAAGTGAAATACTGCAAGGACCTCTTAAGGAAATTTGGAATGGACAAGTGCAAGAACGCAGCAACCTCTATGAGCACCTCTTGCTACCTCGATAAGGATGAGTCAGGTAAGCCGGTAGATGTAAGTAAATATAGGGGCATGATAGGGAGTCTACTATATTTAACTGCATCTAGACCGGATATAATGTTTAGTGTTTGCATGTGTGCACGTTTTCAAGCAAAACCAAAAGAATCCCATTTATCTGCTGTAAAACGTATTTTTAAATATTTAAAAGGGACTGAAAACACTGGATTATGGTATCCCCATGATGCTAATCTTAGTTTGATTGGATATTCTGATTCTGATTTTGCGGGATGCAAGCTTGATAGAAAAAGCACTAGTGGTACATGCCATTTATTGGGAAGTTCACTAGTGTCTTGGTTTTCCAAAAAGCAAGCTTGCGTTGCTCTTTCTACCGCAGAAGCAGAATATATTGCAGCCAGTAGTTGTTGTGCTCAAATCCTTTGGATGAAGCAACAACTATCGGATTTTGGTTTAAAATTAGATCACATTCCTATCAAATGTGATAATACCAGTGCAATCAATCTAACTAAGAATCCTGTGTATCATTCACGAACAAAACACATCGAAATAAGACATCATTTTTTACGCGATCATGTTCAAAAGGGTGACTGTACTATAGATTTTGTAAGTACTGAAAATCAATTAGTTGATGTTTTTACAAAACCTCTGCCAAGAGACACCTTCTATCATATAAGAAGGGAGCTAGGCATTTTAGATGAATCTAGTGTCAGCTAATTGAATTAAGTATTTAAAGTCACCAAAAAAAATTCAAGGTCTTATTTCGTTATGAAGTTGTTTGTATACTCTTTTAAATATTTAGATGTTAATCTTTTGGGCTTGAAAAGTTCACAATAAGTGTTTCATTAGCTTGCATCTGTTTAAAATGTTTTATTAAAAAAAAAATAATTTTCTCCTGGGTCTTAACTGCTGCTGAATGTAAAATTTTTCACGTACTACTCGATTAGTTCCTTGACTAATCGAGTAGTCCACTTAAAACTTGTGTTCTCTCTCTTTGATAAGACGGACTACTCGAGTAGTTAACTACTCGAGTAGATCGCTGATTCTGCAGCAGATAAGACCAGATTTGGTTGTCTTCTTCCTCATTCTTTCTCTCTCAAAAACACGGTTTTACCTCTCTCTCTCTAGGTTTTTCAATTTTGAGCACTATTTCATAAATTTCTTCCACAAAATCCTCTCTTTTTCAATCTCTATTTCTATTTCTTCACTCAATCTTCTCTATTTCTTCCTATTTATTCTCAAATTCGGATTACCCCCTTTTCAAACCTAAAACTCCGTTTTCTTTGAGAATCTCCAATGGCATCATCATCCTCTACTCCTGCTCCTGCTCCAAAGCGTCCAAAGAAACGTGCTCATGAGATTGATCTGGATCATTATTTCTATGTTGCTTCCCGAAATGGTCGGTGGTCACGCTTATCATCAAGGGACCCCGCTGAAATCCGCTGGATAAATGCTTTATGGTTGTTTCATCAGCAGCTACCTCGGGTAAATCTTCTCGCAAATTCTGGATTACAGCGTTTCCTAGAATATAATGGTCGTTTTTACACTAGGACTCTCAAACAATTCTATGCAAATCTGGTTAAGCAAGGAAACAAATATTACTCCTTTGTTCATGGCACTAGAATTGAATTCTCTCTGGCTGACTTCCATACTCTTTTTGACTTACCTACTACTGGGGCATCCTTGGTTAATAAGGGTTTGGACTGTGATATTTCTAGAATTTACTCTGAGACTCTTCGTCCTGGATTTGCATGGTCTAGTGGAAATAAAAAGGTTAAGCCAATGACTGTGGATAACAGGATTTTACTATACATCATTACATACTGTGTGTTTCCAAGAACTTCCAGAAATTTTGGACAAGCATTTGAGGATGATATTAAGCTTATGAATGGCATCATCAATAACATCAGCATAAACTGGTCTTTGGTTATTGTGGAAAGGATGCTTATGGCTGCTAACTCTTCGAGTTCTGGATGGTTGCCCTTTCCAATGCATGTCACTGCACTAGTTCAACATCTTGGCGTCACTATTCCTGCAAATGACCCAAGTACTTTCTATGAGCATAATGAATACTGTATCAATAATGGAATCTTTCACTTAATTGGACTGCGCAAGCATGACCAGACTGGCATTTGGTATTGGAAGGAGGATCTTAAGGCCTTAAAAGGTGGTAATTGTGCTCCTCAGGATGAAGACAGGGAAGAAGAGGAACAAGCGTTTCAGGCAGCTGAAGAAGGTCACAATGTAGATGACTTTATGGATTTCCAACCTGAAGCTCAGCCTTCTCAGCCTCATGTGTCTCCCTCTCATGCCTCATCATCATTTGATCTTAGAGCTATGCATGACTTACTGCTGGGACGGGTCAACGATCGTCTGGATCGCATTGACAGCCGTATGGATCAAATGGAGCTTCGTATGGTGGAGGACTATGATAACTTGCAACAATTCATCACTGATGCCTTTGGAGTTTTTCACCCTCCCCCATCCTCTTAAATGTTTTTCAATGCTTTTATATTTTGTTGTTTTCATCTTGGTGTCTTTGGTTTTTATCTTTGGATGTGTGTGTCCAAACTTTGTGTTGAACTCTAGGGGTTTTCCATTTATGACTTCTGTTTTGTTTTTTTTAACTCATCCATGGATATGCATTGCATTCTGTTTCGATTTATAATTATTAAGGTTATTGCGTTTGATTTTTAATCTCTCCTTTGGCACGTACGTAAGTATTTGGCTCCTTTTTTTTTATCATGCCAAAAGGGGGAGAAAGGTTGTTGTTTTTTGTTGGTTTAATTTTTACAGGTATAGGTGCATACATTCAGGGGGAGTATATAAAATCAACAAGCATTTGTCATCATCAAAAGGGGGAGACTAAAAGTGAAACAAGGAAAGCATTATTTTGATGAAGACAAAGTGCCAGAGGAATCAACAACAACAACCATTTAGAAGTTTTCCATTTCCCGCTCCCTTGTAATATTCTTTATTTATGTTGAGTGTGGGTGGTAGACTTAGGACTTTACTCAAGCGATTATGAGTTAGTTAGCATGAATACTAGTTAAGCTAAACATTGGAAAAAGCTTAGAAAGGGACTAGGTCTTCTGGAAAATTAATTTTGACTTTATTTTTAAGAAAGTAGCAGTGACTACTCGAGTAGCTTGTGCACTACTCGAGTAGCCTGCTCACTGTTTCCCCTAACGACTCGATTAGTCTGTTGATTAATCGATTAGTTCTCAACTAATCGATTAGTTTCTGCACTAATTGAGTAGTTTGAGAAACAGTAAGTCCACCATTTCTCTATCTGCTCACACTACTCGAGTAGTGCTCCAACTACTCGAGTAGTACGAGTCAGATCAGTCTTTCTTCTGATTCTTATATGGCTGTTGAAGAGGCAATCAAGGGAGAATCTTTCCTAATCAGTTTTCTCATGCTCCTCCCTGATTCTGGCGATTTGAAAATACAATATATTGATTACCTCTTCAACAAGAGCCACACTGATCTGGAGCAAAAACTATCTTCAAAAACCTTGCACACAAAAAGAACAATTGATCTAATCCCTTTCTAATAATCAATCTCATTCTAGTATTCTTGCTTTTCTTACTTATTATCAATTGAGATTGTTTGGAGCCGCTTCGCTGTGATATGATTTCTCAATTGAAGAAAGGAAGGATCTCTTGAAGGTTTCAAGGAGTCTTGCAATTGGAAGCGTTGAAGGGGTTCTTCAACCGTCAAGATCAACAAATTGGGGTAGTCTTCAAGAGTTTGGTACACTCTTGAAAGGGATAGGTGTGATAGAGTGAAGTTCACTTGTATCTCCTATTGTAACCAATTTGAACTGATTTTGAGTAGACACTCCCTAAGGTTTAGGGGGGACTGGACGTAGCTCTCAGTGGATAGAGAGTGAACCAGTATAATAATTTCTTTGTGTTCTCTTTTATTGCTTTCATATTTTCCGCTTATTTAATCTTTCCATCTTAAACCTTGAGTTTGCAAATCACTCGCTTCTGTTCTTGGCTTCGTGCAAGCGAAACCCTTTCTCTGAAAACTCTGTTCTCTGTCTGAATCTGAACGTACTACTCGTGTAGTCCCTGAACTAATCGAGTAGTTCATCATATTTTGGACAGAAAATTAATTTTATTTTAAAACAATAAGCGTGTTATTTGTTAATATCAATTACATTCGAAAAGTTAATATCGTTACTTCAATTTACTATTCACCCCCCCTCTAGTAAAGCGTTAGGTCGCTTGTTGGTTTCCAACATGTATTGCGCTTCTATGTTTGGAGAAGAAAAACCCGTCCTTTTATACTGATTCCAGCGCACAGGTAGTACCAAAAAGAGGAAAAATATCTTGTGACACGTATGTCCTTTTCCAACGAATATATCCAGATATTTTTCCAATTTCAAAGCAACGTCCCAATCTGTCCTTTTTACCGTTGATTTAAAATCAGATTTGAAATTCCAACTTGGTGACAGATAGGCACTTTGAGATAAAAACAAATTTGCCACTCACACTCAGTACGGTAAAACCAGTACGAAAACGAAGAGGTGCGAGCGGTGTAAAGCTGCTGATTGTTGAAGAAAATGAACAGTGATGCCGAGCTTGACATTTGTCTAAGCTAGGGAACTTGAATGGCGGATCTGAGCTGAGTTGGCCGAGCTGATCTTTTGGCCGACTATTTTGCTCTGAGCGATAACTCGGATTGATCACTTCCGAACACGCCTGAGCTTAAGCTGATTTACTCCGACCTCATCAGCACACCAATCCGATCTTTAGCCTTCCGAGCAAGGTGCCGAGACCAATGTGAACACACCGAGCAATGATGCCAAGAACAATGTGAACACCGAACTCATCTCGGAATTTTGACTCTTTTCATCCCAGTGATGGATCCAATTGTCTCCGTCGATGGCCGAGATCAGAGATCAACATACAAACCTGATTTTATTGACTTGGCCAAGATCCGAGATACTTCATAGCATACCGAGCCGATATAATTGTCTTCATCAAAACCTTGGCCGAGAACCGAGCGCATGAAATATTTGTCGTCATCAAAACCTTTGATTTAACAAGGCCTCATTCCCAAGTTCTCAAGTTGGAAAGATCGCACCACTTGAGACAACCCCCGTCGGTAGCGAAAATTGGTTAAAAAACCTATTGCAGCGTTAGTGAAAATTAAAAATTGGTGGAGGAAAAGAGGAAGGGTGGTACTTACCGGAGAGAGAGAAAGCAAATGAGTGAGGGTTTGGTACTTATAGATGGTAACTTCTTTTTGGATCTTCTTTTTTTTTGTTTAAATTTATGAAATTGATCTTGCTAGTTTAAAAATAAGGTGAATAGCCCACTTAAACCCTTTTTTTATTGTTTTTTTTACACCAATCGGTACTCGGATCTGGTTTAGCCAGAATTCGACTCATCCAGTCCGACCCAACTGACCTCTCACTAAGCGGTAGGGGTCACCCAGCGGGGACCAGTTGGTTAAGGGATCAAGTGAGCTACTACTTGACCAACCCCACGTTGGTATTTTTTTATGTTAAAACTTGAAAATATAGAAAAGAGTAAGAAGTAAATAATAGTAAGTAAGTAGTAAGGGTATTTGTGCATAAGCTAATTTAGGTCAACAAAGCACATTCCAAACTTAAAAATCTATCTACTATCATTCACATTTCGTACTCCGGCTTGGTTATATATTTCCTGTACTTAACATGAATCAAAATTCAACAAAATATTACATAAATTAAGAAATTCCAATTGCAAACCAAGATTATCATTAGAGCTCGCATAAACTTTACCCAAAAAAGGTAATCAAATATAGTTAAATTACGTGTCTTGACCAACCGGTAACAAAAGGCAAAAATAGAAAGTCACATAACTAAAAGTAACTAAATTAAGAAATTACCAATGACATAAACAAAACTCCATAATAGAAATTCACATAACCAAAAATCACAGCAATAAAGAAGATAAAATATGTACTTATGGAAGGGAGTGAATAAACAAAGACATAAAAATAAACATGGGAAAAAATTAAGCAAGTAATATACTACCTCCTTTAGAACATCCACACAGGTGTTCATAACCTTTGTCCATAAAGGTTATGGATAATCCATAATTTTTTCAACCGGTGTGGAGAAAGTTCAAAATGTCATTCTTTAGCTTTTGTCCATAACTATGGACACTGCAAAAGCTGCAGATGGGAACGACGTGGAGGAAAGAGAAAAAACATGAATCAGAAATTGGTCTGGATGAGCAACAGTCATGAACAAAAAAATTATTGAACAACAACAACAACATCATCAACATCACAGAATCATCATCATCAACAGCCAAAGAGTTGAACAAAAGTAAAATCAAATAAATATAACATTAACCAGATTTCCAAAAACAATATGAAAAAAATAATTAAAACAACAATAGATGAAGCTGAAGCTGTCAATCCATCATCGTTGAAATTAAAAGAAATTAAAAAAAATAAAATTAAAATAAAATAACAAGAAATACATGAAACCCATTTTGTCTGGCCTTCATCACTGATTTGGCTTGGATTTGTGTTGCATACAACCAAATTTGTGAAGGAAGGGCGGTGGGGGCGGTCCTGACGGAGATCTATGGCGGTGGAGGGCGGTGAAGCTTGGTGGGCCGAGATTGATGGTGGATTGACAAAGATGGTGGGTTGAGAGATTGAGTGAAAGTAAAGATTGATTGAGGGGTTGAGAGATTGAGTGAGAAAAAAGAGAGAGAGAGAGAGAGAGAGAGAGAGAGAGTGAAGCTGGGATAGAGAGAAGGGAGAGGGTCAATTGAGAGAGAAAGAGTATTTGGTTTTATTTGGTGTGAAAGGGAGATAGTGTATAATGAATGAAATGGTAATAAAATCACTCTAAAATCAATCAACAAAATTTCAGAAAAAAAAATCAATGAAAAAAAAATTGAATGAAACGGTAATAAAAAAACGGTGAGCAATTATCTAATATAATATATGCATGCATCATATTGCATAACATGATTGTTGAAGATGAACGAGATACATATGCAGTTGGTAATTTTGGCGAGTATGCTGGTGATGTAGATAATCTGGAACTACCTAATGACGGTCGTCATAATTTTCGAGAGTACCTTCGTTTGATATCTAATCTTCATGATTTATCTGTTCATCAACAACTTTTGATTGAACATGTTTGGAATCAATACGATGGTGTTGATGATGAAAATTGAACAATGTTTGATGTCACTTATTTTATGTATTTGTTTGCTTTTCGTAATCTTTAATGTATTTTTATTTTATCTTTAAAAGTTGAGCAATGTATGGTGTGGTTTATTTTATGTCTTTCTTTGTTTTTCTTAATCTTAATGTATTTTTATCTAATCTTTAATGTAATTTTTATCTTCTTATTTCTGAAAATTTTAATGCAATTTTTTTAATGCATTTTGAAGTTACGTTTATTATATTTCAATTTATTATTGTATTTATTTAAATTATTATTTTTTATAAAAATTTAGTTTTTAAAAATTAGTCGTTAGAGAGTAAAGATTATTTTAAATTATAGTTAAGTTTTGGTGGGAAATATTTAGTTAGTTGGGTGATGGTTATTATTTATTGTAAAATATTAAAGTGTGGGGTAGTTTATGGGACCCTTTTTTAAGGACAAAAGTAGGTTCATGGGTGGAGAGAAAATATGGGATTTGTCTTTAATACATACGAAAGTGTGAAGAATAATAAAATAATATGTGAGGTCCATTTAAGGAGAAATTCATTCTCCATGAGTGCTCATGCTCTTAGAAGAATTAGTTGCTTTCTTAGATAAGGAATTGCAATTAGATGGCAAGAAGTCTGTGCGTTGTCTTTTATGGAAAGGCTCTCTGTCAAGAGGTGCACCCTTACTTGCTACAATCAAAATCCACTTTTATATTAATTAATTAATTAATTTGTTAGATAATTGCAAACCACTAATTATAACAAATAAAAAAAAACCACGATTCTACTTATTGCATAGAACGAAAAATTGGAAGACACATACAAATCCTTAAAACTACTAAAATCTCACTCTCAAGTACTATATAGCAGAAGAGGCCAACCTGCAAATTATTATTGACATATAGATCATCATAGTATTATATTATAATTTCCCAATGCTAACATTCTTATGGGGAACCAAATCCTTTATCCCAAACAAAAGCTTAATTAATGTCATTAACTCGTATAAAATTAAAGCCTATCTATTACATGTTGAGAACTCTTGACGGCAAACAGGACAAGTAGTCTTCCCACTCTTGAACCAAGTTAGAAGGCAAGAGGAATGAAACTCGTGAACACACACTCCAAATGGTTGAATCTTTTCTCCATGATTGAATTCTTCCATGCAAATAACACATTCACCGATAACACATTCACCAATAACACATTCACCAATAGTGCATCAAATCTTATTGACGGTGTTGGTCTATATGGTTGCACCCTCTCAGCCCTTACCCTTTGAAATTGCACTCTCGTCAACTCAGGAGGAAGAGGAAGAGGAAGAGGAAGAGGAGGAGGAGGAGGAGGAGGAGGTTGCTCTTCTATATCTATATCATTATTTACTCTACTACTAATAACACCGCCAGCAGCTGGTTGTTCTATCTCTCGATCAACCAAATACTCAAAAAAAGAAGTTAATATAAGCAGTCCCCATGCTAGAAACAACATGACGCTATATTATAGAGGTAGTAGGTTTAATTCAATTATTAGAGACAATAACAGCGCTGAGCCAATGTAGAAAATAAGCAACTTTGTGCTAAACGTCGTCATATCAAAGATTAGTAAAGTTTCCAATTCAAAGAACGATGAAGAATGGGAAAGGAGAGTAAGAGATCGAGCGGAGAGATTATGAAAATATATAAGAATGGAGACAGTAACAAATTAAAGTAAGAGATATATTTTAAATAATCTACCTGCGCGTAATCAATATCTGTTGTATTAGATATTTTCGTATATTTTTCTTTAGGCGTGGATCTATATCTTGTAAGATTTTTTATCTTAGTATTAGTATGTCTCATGTGATGTGCAAGTGACATGTATTGAATTGTGTTTAGTAAATAATTAATTAAATTTTAATGAGCTAAATCATATTTAGATAACAAGGGGATTGTTTCTGAAGGCTCATTAGTTTGATGGAAGCCAATGGATAAGAGATAGGAGTTTTACCTATTTATGAGAAACAGGTCTTGTTCCTGACCATAACGTATTCTCTCTTTTACCATCACATAACGATACAACGATACAGAAAGAAAAGTAGAGAGAGCAAAGGAATAGAAACCTTGTTTCCTGACTTTTGGTCAAAGGACGTTGGAGATCTCTCTCAAGTATAGCAATGGATAGAGGTTAGTAATTATATTCTCTTATAATCTCTATAACACGTGAAAGTCATGTAATTTAATTTCAAGATTCTATTGTTGTAGTTGTAACGAATAAATTAAAACTACAACTTATATGTGGTATCAGAGCAATAGGTTGAGAAATTCATGATTTTCCAATTAAAATTTTGTGATGTGGTATGAACCCTAATTATTATATTTAGGAATTTAATTTAGTATGAACCCTAATTATTGTATTTAGGGATATTTTGGTTTCCGCGAAAGTTTAATTTCATATTCTGTTAAAAATTTTATTTCTCCCACTAATTTTTGAAAATCAACAATGAATTTGATTTCAATTATGATATACCATCGTGATTTTCGATTAGAGCCTTGAAATTTGTGAATTGTTTTGGCAATCTAGTAGTAGTAATACTGTTCCAGTGTTCCACGGAGATTCCAATATAAAATTAAAGTTCACGGCTTCTAGGCGTTCACGGCTTCAGGCAATATGCATTACAGTATATATCAATATTTTTTCTTATGTTTCAGTAAGTTAATTTCAGTACTGGATTTCCAAGTGATTTCCAAATTGGAAAACGTTAATTTCAATATACTGAATTGCATGGATTTCTTTTGATTCACGCATGGATTTTAGTATAAAATCTATATACTGAATTTATTAGATATATAGTGTATTGATGAATTCATGGCTTATTTTATTAGATATATTATGCATCTATGAATTGATACTTTATCATAAAATTATATGATTGATTTGAATTAATGTATGATAGGTTAGTTAATCACCAAAGTGGTCGAACCTGAAAAGTTAAATTAATTCTAAATCATATAATAGTTAATTTCAATTACTCATAGATGATGCTATAAACGTACAACATGATGATTTGTTGTTCTATGAGTTATTGAATTTATTGTTATAAGGCATTTATGGATCACTCAAAGGTAGATTAATTGTTCTTATGATTAATAAACATGATTGAAGGTAATGCATGTGCATCACTGTTTTATTTATTTCCAAAGATAATAAATATTTAATTCTTGCACGTTGCATTACCTATTATTGATTATTGTATTAGCATCATTATGTTTAACGTTGTATATTAATGTATACCCAAAGGAAAAACATTGGTATATATTAAATGATGGAATATATTATATGTATAGCATGTAACTTAAGTATCAAAACAGTAATAAAAAATTTTGTTATGCATTACTTGTTCCAAATTTTATGCAAACTAATGTTACGACTGTACCAGTTTTTAATGGGCTTAACTTCTCTGAATGGAGCGATCAAATTCAATTCCATTTAGGTTTTATGGATCTTGATCTCGCTATCCAGGCAGAGGAGCCCGCTGCTATTACTGATGCTAGCAGCAAGGAAGAGATAGCATACCATAAGGCATGGGAAAGATCTAACAGGCTCAGCCTGATATTCATGAAAATGACTGTTGCAGACAATATTAAGACATCTCTCCCCAAAACTGAAAGTGCTAAAGAATTTATGGGTTTTGTGGGAGAGCGCTCCCAAACTGTTGATAAGTCTCTTGCTGGGACATTAATGAGTACGTTGACCACCATGAAGTTTGATGGTTCACATACTATGCATGAACATGTCAGTGAAATGATAAATATTGCAGCAAGACTTAAGATCTTCGGAATGGCTGTGAACGAGAACTTCCTTGTGCAATTTGTGCTTAACTCATTACCGTCTGAGTATGGCTCATTCCAAATGAATTACAACACCATGAAAGACAAATGGAATGTGCATGAATTGCACAGTACGTTGGTTCACGAGGAAACAAGGCTTAAGAACCTTGGAAGTCACTCTGTTCATTATGTAAGCAACCAAGGACATCAAGGAGCTGGAAAGAATTATGTGAAGAAACATGATAAGGGCAAGGGCCCACTGAATGTTAATGAGGCATCTGCAAAAATCAAGAAGAAGGGACCTCGTGATGATAAATGTCGTTTCTGTGGAAAATCTGGACATTTCCAGAAGAACTGCCCAAAACGAAAGAATTGGTTTGAGAAAAAGGGTAAGCTAAATGCTTATGTATGTTATGAATCAAACTTAACTGAAGTTCCACATAATACTTGGTGGATTGATTCTGGATGTACGACTCATGTTTCTAACACGTTGCAGGGATTCCATTCAATGCAAACCATAAACCCAAATGAGAAGTTCGTGTTCATGGGGAATAGAGTGAAGGCACCAGTGAAAGCAGACGGGACTTATCTATCGTTTAATCCTTGACACTGGGCATCACCTAGATTTATTTGAGACTCTTTACGTACCTAGTTTATCTGGAAATTTGATTTCATTATCTAGACTTGATGCTACTAGTTATTCTTTTAATTTTGGTTCTGGATGTTTCAGTTTATTTAAGCATAATCATCTCATTGGTACTGGTTTTTATGTGATGGTTTATATAAATTGAAATTGGATAATTTATATGCTGAAAGTGTTTTGACCCTTCATCATACTATTGGTACTAAACTAGTTTAGTAGATGAACGTTCTGCTAACTTGTGACATAAGCGTTTGGGTCACATCTCCAAGGTAAGAATGGAAAGGCTTATAAAGAATGAAGTCCTTCCAGACTTGGATTTTACTGACCTAAGAATTTGTGTGGATTATATAAAAGGAAAATTAACAAAACACAGAAAGAAAGGAGCCACAAGAAGCAACCAGCTTCTTGAAATTGTGCACACCGATATTTGTGGACCTTTTGATGTTAATTCTTTCGGAAAAGAAAAATATTTTATCACCTTTATTAACGATTATTCACGTTATGGTTATATTTACTTGTTGTATGAAAAATCTCAAGCAGTAGATGCATTAGAAATTTATTTAAATGAAATAGAAAGACAACTAGATAGAAAAGTGAAAATTGTTAGGTCTGATAGAGGTGGTAAGTATTACGGAAGATATGATGAAACTGGGCAACACCCAGGTCCTTTTGCTAAACTTCTATAGAAACGTGGTGTTTGTGCACAATACACAATGCCAGGTACACCAGAACAGAATGGTGTATCAGAAAGGCGTAATAGAACATTATTGGATATGGTTAGGAGTATGATAAGTCATTCGTCTTTACCTATATTTTTGTGGATGTATGCCTTCAAAACTGCAATGTATTTGTTGAATAGGTTCCTAGTAAGGCAGTTCCAAAGACACCTTTCGAACTGTGGACCGGTAGGAAACCTAGCTTAAGGCACCTGCATGTTTGGGGTTGCCCGGCAGAAGTAAGGGTTTATAATCCACAAGAAAAGAAATTGGATGCAAGAACAATTAGTGGTTATTTTATTGGCTATCCAGAAAAGTCAAAAGGGTATAGATTTTATTGTCCTAACCATAGTTTGAGAATTGTTGAAACTGGAAATGCTAGGTTCATTGAAAATGATGAAATTAGTGGAAGTACACTTCCACAAGATGAAAGTATGTCTTGTCCACGAAATGTGGAAATTAAGGAAGTTAGAGTACAAGTTCATGTAGCTCGTCCCTCTAGCTCAATTATAAATGTTCCTCTAATTGTTGCACTGCATAATAATTTGGAGGAGCAACAAATAAATGAACCTGCTATTCACAATGAACCTGTTTTAGAAGAGCCACAAAAAGTAGTATTAAGGAGATCTCAAAGAGCAAGAAAGTCTGCTATTTCGAATGATTTTGTGGTTTATCTACAAGAGTTAGAATCTGACTTGAGCATTGAAAATAATGACCCAGTTTCGTTTTCACAAGCCGTTAGTTGTAATTATTCTGATAAGTGGTTAGATGCCATGAAAGAGGAATTGAAATCCATGGAACATAATGCCGTATGGGTCCTTGTAGAACTTCCTGAAGGTTGCAAGAAAGTGGGAAACAAATGGGTCTATAAGACCAAACGTGTCATGACAACCTTGAACGTTACAAGGCCAGACTTGTTGCAAAGGGTTACACTCAGAAAAATGGCATTGACTATAACGAGACTTTTTCACCAGTCTCACGAAAGGATTCATTCAGAATTATCATGGCACTGGTAGCCCATTATGACTTGGAGTTACACCAGATGGATGTGAAAACAGCCTTTCTTAATGGAGATTTAGAAGAAAATGTTTACATGGACCAACCAGAAGGATTCTTGGTGGAAGGAAAGGAACACATGGTGTGCAAATTAAAGAAATCAAAATATGGACTTAAACAAGCATCCCGCCAATGGTATTTAAAGTTCAATAATACCGTTGTTTCTTTTGGTTTTAAGGAAAACACCGTTGACCGGTGTATATACCTGAAGGTTAGTGGGAGAAAGCTTATTTTTTTGGTTTTATATGTTGATGATGTCTTGCTTGCAACTAATGATCTTGGTCTTTTACACAAGACTAAGGAATTTCTTTCTAGTAATTTTGAAATGAAAGATATGGGTGAGGCATCCTATGTGATAGGAATAGAAATATTCCGGAACAGGTCACAAGGATTGTTAGGACTGTCTTAGAAAGCATATATTAATAAAGTACTAGGAAGATTTCACATGGAAAAATGTTCAGCATCACCCGTTCCAATTCAGAAAGGAGATAAGTTTAGTCTCATGCAATGTCCTAAAAGTGATTTGGAACGGAAACAGATGGAAGCAATTCCGTATGCATCTGTAATTGGGAGTATTATGTATGCTCAAACTTGTACTCGACCAGACATAAGCTTTGCAGCTGGAATGCTAGGGAGATACCAAAGTATCCCGGATTAGATCACTGGAAAGCTGCAAAGAAGGTTCTGAGATATCTGCAGGGAACAAAAGAACACATGCTTACGTATAGAAGGTCTAATCACCTTGAGGTGATTGGGTATTCAGATTCAAACTTTGCTAGATGTGTGGATACGAGGAAATCCACTCATGGCTATGTATTTCTTTTAGCCGGAGGAGCAGTCTCATGGAAGAGTGCGAAAGAATTAGTTGTTGCCACGTCTACCATGGAAGCTGAATTTGTAGTATGTTTTGAGGCTACAGTGCACGCTAATTGGCTGCGGAATTTTATTTCGGGGCTTAGAATAGTCGACAGCATTGCTAGGCCGCTGAAAATTTATTGTGATAATTCCACAACAGTCTTCTTTTCTAAGAATGACAAGTACTCCAAAGGTGCTAAGCATATGGAAGTGAAGTACTTTGACGTGAAAGAAGATGTTCAGAAACAAAGAGTGTCAATAGAACATATTAGCACAAATCTTATGGTAGCTGACCCATTAACAAAAGGGTTACCGCCTAAGGCATTTACTGAACATGTTGAAAGTATGAGCATTATTGTTATTAATGATTATTGAATTTGATGTTAACATCCTTTATTATCATGTAATTGACACTCTAAGCTCATTGTATGATATATGTTTCTGATTACCTGTTTTCTAGAATTGCATGCATTATTGTGTTAGAGTAATGTAAACAGGTATTGTCTTGAACAAAGACATTATGGACCAATTATATATTTCCCAATTATAGATCAGGTTATGGAAAAGACTACTTTGTGGTACATGGAAAGAACTATGTCGAATAAATGGCATACAACCGCTATGACCCGAATTAGTTCCTATCTTTAACTATGATTAATGGAGTATCTAATTATAGAATGATTTAGCTATATAAATGCGCATTAATAGTTTGTTTAATTATTTTGTTTATTAAACCATAATGTTGAATTATTTCACATGAGCCAAGTGGGAGAATGTAAGATTTTATATCTTAGTATGTCTCATGTGATGTGCATGTGACATATATTGAATTGTGTTTAGTAAATAATTAATTAAATCTTAATGGGCTAAATCATATATATTTAGATAATAAGGGGATTGTTTCTGAAGGCCCATTAGTTTGATGAAGCCAATGGATAAGAGATAGGGGTTTTACCTATTTATGAGAAACTGGTCATGTTCCTGGCCATAACGTATTCTCTCTTTTACCATCACATAACGATACAGAAAAAATAGTAGAGACGACAAAGGAATAGAAACCTTGTTTCCTGGCTTTTGGTCAAAGGACGTTGGAGATCTCTCTCAAGTATAGCAATGGATAGAGGTTAGTAATTATATTCTCTTATAATCTCTATAACACGTGAAAGTCATGTAATTTCAAGATCTCTATTGTTGTAGTTGTAACGAATAAATTAAAACTACAACTTATATATCTATATATCTATATCCATCTCTCTCTATGTGTGTATATATATATACACACACACACTATCTACTATACTTATATAAAAAGATTCCTCTTCGAGACACCACGTTTGCCCGCTTAAGGAATACTCGCACTAGAGTGTTTGTATGTAAATAACATTATCTCTAATCAAAATTATAATTCGAAATTAAATAAATTATCTATATGTGAAACCATTATCCTCAATGTGAAATCATTATGGCTTAATTATGTCACAAGTCCTTGAAGTTTGGGGTGCTTTTGTCAGATACCCTTATTCTTTTTTTTTTCATTGTCTGACTCCCCGAAGTTACTTCTGGGTTTGTCATACACCCCTACTACCAATTCTGGAAAATTTTGCTGACATGTAACATCGAAATCCTGCTCAGACGCATGAGGTTAGGCACATGGTGCCCCCTAAAGGAAGATCTCATTTTTTTTAATTAAAAAACTAAAAAACTTAAATTTTTCTATTTTTAGTTAAATAAAAAAAAGAAATAAAAGGATTAAAGATAGAAGTTGTCTTTGCTAGTGGACATCACGTGGCACCACATGACCAACCTTCTGCATCTGACTAGGATTCTGATGTTATATGTTAACAAAATTAGCTAGAATTGGTAGTAGGGATATATCACAAACCCAGAAGTAAGTTCGGGGAGTTAGACATTGAAAAAAATAGGATAAGGGTATCTGACAAAAGTACTCCAAACTTCAGGGACTTGTGACATAATTAAGCCAATCATTATCATCAATTTGTTGAAATCATTATCCCCAACCAATGTATCATTTTCATGTGAAATCATTATCCTAAAAAAAATTTAAAATTTAAAATTTAAAATAATAATTATATTCAAGATATCATCTTTATATTAAATCATTATCCTAAAAAAATTAAAATTTAAAATAATTAGTATCTCCTAATATAAAATGCATACGATGCAACAATTAATCACATCGATATCTTCAAGATCCTCTATAAAAGATTGACAAATTAAATTCAAGACAATTAGAAACTTAAAAAAGTGGAGCATCTGGTATGTTCCATGTTAATTTTCTATGCTTTGTTTTAAATTTGGTGAGTAAAATCTTTATATATATATATATATATATATATATATATATATATATTACTCTGAATTATATTGAATTGATTATGTACTATACTTTTGAGAGTTACATCTTTTACTTTTGTTCTTCAACGGATTTGACTCATCCGAGATCAAGATCAAATCAAAATTTGGTAAGTTGTTTTCGCATGTTTTACAATTGTTTATGTCCTCTTGTGTGTGACATCTTTCATCTTTTGTTCTTTCCATGTTTGCAAGATCAAATATTAATTTGGTAAGTTGTTTTCGCTTAATTTACTCATATATTGTATTACATAAGTACTCATAAAATTGATGAGTGCACTAACATCCTTTTATTTTGTTCATGTCATTTTTCTTATTCTCAGGTTTCTACATCTGTCTAAACTAAATCAGAGCATCTCTTATTCAAGAAATTAATGAAGAATTGTTCTGCATCTGTCCAACCTAAACCTGAGCATCTCATATTCAAGAAATTTGAAGAATTGTTCTGCGATATTTTATTGAGATAGAAGAGTTGAGTCAAAACTTATTAGTGTTCTCTATGATAAATTTTATTTATTTTATTTATTGTAATAGATGGATAGTTGTTCTGCAATATTGCACAAATTCATGAAGAATAATTCGAATGACTTATTTCATTTTTTTATATATTTCATTCTAAATCCAAGTTTCTACATGCTCTCTTTAATTAAAAATAAAAATCAATCTAATTAATTATTAATCATATTTTTTTATTCTTCCAAATAAAACTATAAACTACAGACACAAAGATAAAAAAAATAACTAAATTCAATCTAAAGTTGGATGTTTCTTCCTACTTTTTCTATGACCATTTTATCAAAAAAACAACTAAATTCAATCTAAAGTTGGATGTCTCTTCCTACTTTTTCTATGACCATTTTATTTGAATGCACTGTCGAGATAAATTTATTTTTTTAATCACAATAATTATGAAAAAATAATTAATATAAAAAGTGTTATATTAAAAAACGGAGGGATTAATTTATCAAAAAAAAAGTAGGGGTTATTTGGTTGAAATATTCGAGAATAAAATTTTTTATGTTATCCACAAATTACAAATAGGAGATAGATTCAATACAGATAAAACATATAAGAAAAAGAATTTGCATGTCTTATCTAGAAATTTTCACATAATCGGTGTGGAGATCATAAATCTGTACAGGTTGATGGGCTTGGAGTATAGAGCATAGCCCACAAACTACTCTTAATATTTGGCACAGCACGTCAACCCAAAAGTTAAACTAAAAAAAAACAAAGTTGCATACATTTCAAAAAGTTTAAAAAAAAAATCTAGATGATTAGAACTGTAACATCCCTGATTTTAATTCCGAGCTTAGTTAGAGTAACCCTAAGTTAAGCTAATGGAAATCAGAAGAGCAAGCTAGGATTTAGGGAAACAATAATGGCCAAAGTGTGTATGAGAGTTAAGAGGGATGCCTTAGGGTTAGAAATCATCAATATATGAGAATTTGGGGATGTAATCGATTACTTTGAGGTGGTAATCAATTACCATCATTCTGTGAGAAACCCTAAATTTGAATTTAAGGAAGTAATAGATTACCTTGGGGGGGAGTAATCAATTACCTGCATTCTGTGAGGAGCCAAACAATTGTGAAATAAGGGAGGTAACCGATTACCTAGGGTGGTAATCGATTACCACACGTGCTCTTAGAAAAATAATATAGGTTGATCAAAAGCCAAAAAGTCAAAGCTTCTTGAGGAAGCTTATCTTCTCAACCACTCATTCACCAAGCTTCTCAAGGAAGCTTTCCATGTGAGCCACATGTTTCAAACACATGTGTAAATAAACAAGAACAAAGCAAAACACACTAATAACACTTTCACTCATCACTCTCAAAGGATAATTATGCTAAAGGAAGTTTAAGGTGATGTAATTAGGATTCCTTTGAGTGTCATAAAGGAGTTAAGAAACATTGGCGTCGGATAGGAGATTTAGAGATGAACAAAAGAGCGTTAGAAACGCTGTTTTCTGTGTTATAAACACCCTATATTAGGAAATTAGAAATAAAAGATTTACTACTTTAGACACAAATTACACCGTTGGATGTGAAGATAAGGGTCCTAAGAGGCTTGCTTTCAAATTTGAGCAAGATCTGACAGTTAACGAAGAAGATATGACATTTTTGAAGTGCAAGGGGTGAAAATCAGGTGAAGTAATCGATTACTTCTGAAGGTAATCGATTACCTTCGTTCTGGAATGGAAAAATAAGCACGAAATTCATGAGATAATCGATTACTTATGAAGGTAATCGATTACCTCATGGTCAGACATTAAAAAAAATAATTGCTTGGGGACCACTCAATTGTGGCTTCCCCAAGAAGCCATTCATTTTAGGCCACATATCCTTTTCTTCTTGCCAAAGAAAAAGAAATACAACCACACAACAACAACAAATGCAATCACTCCTCATTCTTCTTCCTCATTCTTCATTGTATCTCAAGGAAAATCCAGAACAAAGCATCATGTTCATCATCTTTCTCAAATCCTAGTCAACAAGATAAGTTCAAACATCACTTCCTTTTCCTCCCTTGAAATTCGTCCTTCTCTCCCTCCATTTCTCTTGAAGTTTTTAAGCTCCATAGCCATGGAGAAGTACACATACACATACCTCATCTCAAGAATCATGAGAAGAGAACTCACTTCCTCCATCCTCACACGCCATTCCCTCTCACTTCCATAGTCCTTGCAACTTCCTCTCTCAACACCATGGATTAGGAACTCATCTATCTCATGGTTCCTACATCTCAAGACCAAGTGGGAGCAAGCATCCTTTCTCCATCTCATTCTCATATGTTAGACAAGGGTTTCAATCATTGGCTAGTAGCTTTTCTTAGGGCATGAAGGAGGTTCCACAAACTCAAGTCTAAGGAGTTAGTGCACAAGAGGAAAATCAAGGTTTCAAGGTTTCCTTATCTCTCTTCACATTGAGGTAAGGGGTGGGTGTTACCCTAGCTTAGGTTTGGGTTTCTAGTGTGCTCATAGTGAGTACTGAGAATGAGTGTTAGTTTAGGATATTAAACCATAGGGTAGTTGATATAGATACTTATTAGAGAATAAAATGAATGAAATGAACCCATAGAACTAGTTGTGAGTATTGGTATGTATGATATTTGTTGTAAATGTATGAATGATAATGTGTATTATGTGCTTAGTGAATCTAATTGATAATTAGAGTAGTAGAATTAAGGACTAAGGTTATTGTAATAGTCATGAGTTTATGTGTGATTGGTTATATTTGTTATATTTGTGCGAAACTAATGGAGTAATATGAATATGACTATAGGGATATGAACTTAGGAATGGAGTAAAATTCTAGGGAATAAAATAAATGGAGAATAATAATTAAATGATAAAGATATAATATGAGGGTAAGAGTGATGATAATTAGAGAGCAAAGAAAGAAGTCAATAGCAAATGAATCAAAGTTAAAGAGAAATTAAGAATAGCGGTTGTGTGAGACTAATCATGTAAGACATGCGGGGTACCGTATGCCATGATTGTGTAAGCCACATGGGATGCGCATCTGTAAGACGTGTATCATGGGATGCACGTAGTAATGACTCACACAAGATTCCTAAGAACGAAATCGGTTAGGATGTGCTCCTGGTCATGTAAGACGTGCGGGGTGCCGTATGCCATGATTGTGTAAGCCGCACACAATGCGCAGTTGTAAGACGTACACCGGGGGTGTGCGCAAGCCGCACGCGATGCGCAGCTGTAAGACGTACACCGGGGGTGTGCGCGATGATGGACACTCCATAACTCCAATAAATGTGTAAGACGTACACGGGGTGTGTGCTTCCTAAAAGAAGAAAGGTGTAAGACGTACATGAGATGTACGCTTCCATAAAAGTTATGAAAAATGTGAATATAAGGGGAAAAGAGGAAAAGGGTAGGGTAAAGAGAATTAAAAGACATGATAAAATGAGACAAGTGGGAATAAAGGGAGAGAATAAGTGAAGGATAAATGAATGATTATAAATGTTTTTGATGCATGTTGTGATTGATTAGTTGATAATGTGCATTAATTGGCTTATTGTGCTTGGCTTGGCGTCTTATTATGTCATATTAAAAACTGCTTTCCTATGTTATGTGTAATGCTCACTCCTTACTATTTTTACAGGTATTGAGCCCAAGCTAGCACATACCCCGGTCGAGCAGGTGTACTCTCCCCCTTGAGTAGGTCTCTAATAGTAGGACATGGTGTCATGTCCTGGGCCCTTATGTTGATATGATGATTATGTAGTTATTTTGATGTAAATAGTTATTTTGGGTGGGCCTAGGACATCTCTTTTGGGTAAAGGAGTTATTTTGGGAAATATATATAATTTCCACAACTTGGTTATTTTGCTGCTTAAAACTCTGATGTTAATATGGTTATGTTATGGATAGTGCTTGATGTAGCACCCCGATTTGGCAACTTGAAATCTCAGTTAAATGTGGCGAAAATTAGGGCCATTTTTTTTTTAAATATGAGCATGAGAACATTTAACTTTTCAAATAATAGTTACAACCAAAAATACATGTTCTCATATTCATAGACCTTTCAAGTTCCAAACCGAGATGTCACGGGACACCGCGCTTTGAAACTCATTTTCAAAACACTCATTAAAACGTAGCCCAGTTTGTTTTCTTTCAAAGATGAAACTCTTGCCGGGGTACAGTATAGTAGAGCTAGGCGACTAAGAACTTACAGTGGGGTACAATGCTTTGAGGAGGAACCCTAGCTTCTAATCATGCGTCCGAAGACTCCTCAACTAACTCCGATGTCTTGCTCACGGTCCGCCAGTGGAGTTATCCTTATCCGCCTCCTAAGGGTTGCTCTACCGGGTCGTCTTCTTTCCACGGAGAAGTTCTTACCTCCCGACCAAGATGAATCTGGAACCTCAAGTCTCTTCTGCCTCTAATTGCCGTACAAATTTTCCCAGAGAAGCAAGAAAAGTAGAGGTACGGGAGAAGAGAAGAAAAGAAGAAGAAAGAAAACAGAAGAAGAGGAGAGAGTAAGCTACCCAGACAGTTATGTCGACTATGTGGGATTACAATAGGCAAGTATTAAGGAAAAATAATAACAACATACAAACAACAACATCAACCTTAGGTACACATAGGATTAAACATAATCTTATACTTAGCTTCCCACCATTACATTCTTATCATCTTTCTTATAAACTTTCGCAATTCCTCCCAACCATTCCCTCTCATCATACATCTCCAATTTCATCATGCTTTCCAAGAATCAATTATACTTTTCTTCTTTGAATCTTTTTCAATAAATTCTTCATAAATTCTTTATGCTTTCTTTCTTGTAATCTTTTATCATTATTAAGTCTTATCAAACGGTTCGCTCAATGATGAGGGGGAAACATCATTGAACTCGCACACACACGTCTACATCTCCTCGGTCATCCACCCAAACCTAGTCGGAAGCTAACAGGAGTACAGGACCTTTACCACGCAGGCATTGACAGCTGTCTGCTACCTCGTAGCACAATAAAAACTTCATACTGGCTCATTAAACAAAATATCACATTGCCTCGTTCCAGTCCCTCTCACTGTTCTCGATTTGCCATAGGGGGCAACAGTACTAATTCTAGTTAGCTGTGCAGAACTTACCACGGCATAGGACCGATCTGCCCGTACCACATATGGAATTCGTTCTGCCTAGAATAGCACTCAAGGCTTCTTGACGTATCACCGTCATTGCCCTCCCCTATTGCAATCACAACCCGAATATCCGCAGATACTCCGGGGTATCTTCCTCTCCACTACTTCGCACTCATACTCACCGCATTAATTAATGTCTTTTAAAAGTTTTCTTACATCTTTAGTCTTTTATAGATTTCCGGATTTTAATTAACGGCTTATTCCTAACAGTCGGCCCGTCCTTGGTGCATCCCTTCAACGAAGCCCGACCACTAAACACAAATCTATTCCCCCTAAAACTCATTGGCCCTTGGCCTCACACCACTTTCTCATCTCATGCTTTTCAGCATTATTCTCATCAGCATCATCATGGCTCAACAGCCTCATCCACATTATCAGTATCTTTTTCCACAAAACATTCTCTCAAAATCTCTTTCAAGGAATCATATTTTTGGGTGAGTGTTAATGGAGGAGCAAGCTCAACTCAACACTAAGCTTCTTCCCAAAAATATGAACAAGGAATCCCAACTTCACGCGAGTCACCTTTCGCTTCCATAATTACATTCTCTTTCTCATCTCACTCTTCGTTTCTTGATGTTCCATTCTCATCTCTATCTCAAGTATCATCTTTCTTTTATCCCTTCTCAATCTTAATTATCACTTTTCTCTCAATCATTCTTTATCAAACTTAATCATTAAATTTTCTTTTATTCTATCTTCATCTCTTTAGTGTTCCATTGGCATCATGATTTATTTCTCGATTAATTTCACAATGTCTCATTGTTCTCAATCGCACTTCCTTCTCTCTTTCAATTTCATTATCATTTTATGTCTCAGGATAAAATCAGACACCAATAATGGAATTACTTCACCCATTAAACTAACTAACAACTCATGCATAATTAACATAACAAACATATTAACTATAGACAACACTTCGGTCTCAGCGACTTGTAGGGATAGCCCACAAACAAACAAACAAATACTCACTATCCCTCTTCCTCGCCTAACGAGACCGTGTCCAACCTTTGAGATGATTGGACGCCTTAATATTTTGCCTAAGACCACGGCGTCTTAAGGGGAGCTTCTCTCTCACCTGGATGGCGACACATCCGAAAGCGTTCCAAGATTTCCCGTTGCTAGCTTTTCCCACGTTCCCATTGCGTCCGACACCCGAACTAGACATTTTTCCCGTGCATTAGAACGATTTAGGTGGATTATTAATTTTGTTTTGAAAACTCATTAAGACAATTTCTTTTCTTGAAAACTCGTTACTAATGTCCAAAGATTTTTAAATCCAAATCAAGTAAAAGGCTTTTAAGAAACTTTGAGATAATTAAAACACATTCATTCTTTTCAGTTAAAACACTAAGGTCATATAAAATTGGTGTTCTTAAGTTTTAAAACAAAATATGAAAACCCAAAATAAAATTTCAAACAATACATTGAAAATCTTTTAAGACATAAAATCAAAAGTAAAATTTCCAAATTAATTTGAGTCATTTAAATTACATTTTTGAATAAAACGATTTTAATTCTTTGAAATAAAAACATGGATTTTCACAAATAAGTTCACAAACTGTGAAACAAATTTAATTCATACAATAGCAGTACACACCATTTTCTAAGCACACACACACAACTCACATAAGGCAAACCGCACTTCAATCAGTCAAACCAATCAATTAAACCTTAATTTTAATAATTTAATTCAATTATATTTAAGAAAATAATTTAACATAGGCCTGGTGACTAATTCCTCAAAGACCGAATCATCATGGTCAATAATTCCTAATCTCTAATAAATTTTAACAACTTGAAATTATCAAATTATTATCACAAAATTTCTTTTTAAAACCTAAGTTATGCCAACAATTTAAATCACATAGCATTTTAAGGGTTTTCATGCATTTTTCTTTTCAATACCTAATCATGACATGCCAACACTTTTAAAACTCTTATATTCAATTGGTCCCATTATATATGCACCCTATATGAAAAACAAACCTAGTTCCCTAGTTTTCTCTAGGATGACCGAATCTCATGATGCAACGAAACATAGCTTTCATTCATTTTCAACATTCGTGAATCACAAAAGTCAAAGCAAATCATGTGAGGGTTCAAAACTATTTTCCTAAACAACACACTACATCATATACACAAATAAATTCAAGGCTATCATTTTTCTTAAAACAAGGTAAAGACTAGACTTTAACTTTATGAAACTATCATGCATGAACTTTCTACAAAGTAAAAAAAAAAAGCAGGGTTTTCATTATTTTTGGGACATGGCCGAATGGTCCTAAAAACAATTTATGCACATAGTCAAACACTTAATTCCAATTAAGGTTTCTTTTTGAAAAATCATTGTAAAACTTGGTTCCCATAGATTTTCTTTTAAAACCAAAACACATATTAAAGAAAACATCATTTTTCATTAAAAATTAACATGCATGCATTTTACAATCACTAGATCCAATCTTAACATAAACATGCGTCAATTTTTACAAAAAGAAGGCATGGATCTTAAATAACCAAACATGGACGAATGGCCCTTCACACAACATCCACCACTTTATCAATTCATGAAAATTAAGAAATCACCTTAGTTATTCAAACTCAAACAATACACACAAAGGAAATGAAGCTTATTTAAGAAAATTTGTTCCCAAAACCGAATGGGACATGAAAATTGTTTTCAAGTTTTTAATCAAAAGTTTAGATTTTTATATGCTTGAAATCTATAGATCTATCAATAAATCATACATGCAAACAAAATGAAATTGGCTTCATCCTTATAAAGGCCAAACCGTGAAGAAGAAACATGTACAAACTATAGATCAAAGCTTTTCAAACACAAACATTCAAAATCAATACATAAAAGTAACATGCAAGCCATTTAATTTCACATACACACATTACGGTTTAGAGAAATAAAAGGTATACATGCAAGAGATCCATTTTAGTTTTCACAAAAGTCTTAGCTTTTCTTTAGATCTTCAAGACTTAATTGGCAAACATTTAAATCTACTAAAGAAAAATCTCAATCGAAACATCAAGCATGAATTTAGAATATTACAATTTAGTTTGAGTCCATAAGGTCCAAGATCAAGCAAGATCAACAAAGGGAAGCATCGTACGAATCATAAAACAAGACATGCAAGTAGAAGGAACAAGGATCTTCAACTAGAAAAGGAAATCTACTCTATTACAAATTCTTCTTATTAATCTCTAAGTCCTACCATAAGGAAGGTTGGTTTTCTAGCTCTTTCATTCTTGTTCTACATAAATGAAACTTGGTTGTGCTTGAAACCTCCTCCTCCTTTCCTAGAGTTTGCTTCGGTCCCTTCTCTCCTAGAGTTGAGGGTTGGCTTTCTTCTTGATCTTTGAGGAAGGATGTGTTTGAAGAAGGAAATCAAAGGTGTGTAGTTGAGAAGTTTGAGTATTCACTCCTCTTTTCTCTTTCTCTCCCTCTCTCTCGACCATTCTCTTCTTTTTTTTTAAGGGTCTCAAGAGCTTTAGGTGCTCTTGGACCAAAGGGTTTAGGTTTGCGTGGGAAGAGGTGAATGAAAGAAATGAAATGTGAACCAAGGCCAACACATTCATACAGCTTATGTAGGTAAAGTCAAGGGCTTGGAAATTTTCCCTTCCTAACCTTAAGAGTAATTCGGCCAAGAGCAAAGGAAAAAGGGTAGTTTAGGACTTCCATAAAGTTGCATGGCCATATATCACCAAAGTCAAGGGGACAAAATGGAATAGACTAGGCTCTTAGAAGTCATCTTAGGTTTAACTAGTAATTGGCTTTTGGTTAGGTTTTGTCACTTGGTTAGGTTCTAGTTTAGTTTGATGGCTAACTTAGTTTCCTCCTTGGTTTCTACTTTCTTAACTTCTAAGCTTCTAGAATTTTAGTCTTAGCTTTCACACACCACCCACACACACGTAACACATAGCACACCCACATTCATGCACACACCCACACGTGTAACTCACATAGCCTACACACACACACTCACTTACATGCATACAATAGTTGTGGCACTTTCCTACACACACACAACCCACTCATGCATACACTCATACGTAGCTCACACACAAATGCACACATTTCACATTCTCTTTTCTATTATAATTTCAAATTTATGCAAGTATCATGTTCACACACTTAATTCCATGCATCACGCATAAACACACATCAACTAAGCACTCATCACCTAAACATGTCCTTTATTTTTATTTTCTAATCACATTTTCTTAAAAATCCTTAATTCATATGATAATTAAATTAATTCAAAGAAATCACATTTGCATTACATACATTAAATCAAATACACATCACACATACACATATATACATACCAACCGCATCACACATACACACAAATTAAATCAACACTCATAAAAATTCCAAGTCAAAACATTAAATTCTTTTTCTTCAAAAACAATTTTACAAAATTCCTATCCAAGAAATCATTTTCAAAAACAATCATTTGAATAAAATCACCATTTAGCAAAGCATTAACAAAATCATTCACTTTCATTTTGGAAAAACGTTTTGTTTATAGAAATCCTTAAAAACCAACACTTTATTTCCTGCTCTCATAAAACTCTTTTCTGAAAAGTTTTTCATAAAACAGAATTTTAGGGTTTCGTTTACTAAAATTCGTTCATGCACGTACGGGAAAAATGCGGGGTGTTACACTTGATGGTGCACATATTGATGATATGAATATGATATGCCTTAATGGCTTCTGAATGACATGAATTAATATTTCGAACAGGTGCAGGAAAAACTAAATTTAGAAAAAGTTAAGAAAACAGAAGAAATTTCGTCCGTTTGACGAGAGATTTTTATAAGCTAAAATAAGTTAATAATGTTTTAAAAAAAGAAAATTTTTCAAGTCGCAAATTAATAATGAGTAATTAAGGGTAAATATTAGAAGGGTGTTACAAGAACAATTAGAATAAAGATTTTTTAGGTTCAAATCTTATGATTAACTTGAGATAAGATAAAAGATCAAAAGATCAAAATATTTAAATATGAACAATAATAAATGTGATAATCATATTAAAAAAAGATAATTGTAGAAAAATATTAATTTATCCATCAAATAAATATAAGAAATACTTATATTATTTATTATTTTGAGCTATTTTTTAGCTTTATTTGAGACAATTTTTCCTGACACGCTATTTATAACAAACCAAACAATATTTTCTCAATATTGCAATATCAAAATTGAGAGTACTCCAATATTTTTTTTAAAAGCTAAAACAAATTAAATATTAATAAATTATGGATTTTTTCAAACATTACAAATAATATGGATATATAATTAAATATAATGATTATAGTTTTATAAAAAATTCGTAATGGATAAATACTTTAGTTGTTATAATTTTTACACAAAAAAAAAGATGTAACAGATTAAAAACAAAGTTACATATATTTAAAAAAATTAATTCAAGATGATTAAGACAATTATGATAAAGATTTTTTAGGATCAAATTTTATGTTTAGGAAGGACAAAAATTTCTCAATAAACTCATTTAAATTAATTTTTTTTAGGTATGAGGTTTGATTTGAATCTCTGCCTTTTTGTATTATTATTTTTTATTGTTTTTTAATAATAGTTTTTACTTTAAAATATTTAATATAAAAAAATTAAATATCAATAATCTGTGCATTGCACGGGGTAAGAGCTAGTATATATATAAAAATATATATATATAAATAAAAGCGTATATTCGAGGCACCATATTGCTTGGAATTCCTCATACCACCAGAGCACTTGTAGGTAGGTAAATGATCATTATCTCCAACCAAAATTACAATTTAAAATTAAATAAATTATTCATATTTATTTAATCATTATCTACATGTAAAATCATTATCTCAATATGTCGAAAAAAAGATCATTATCCTCATCAACAAAAACATTAAAAGTTGAGATTAAATAGATTACTTAAGTTTTACAAGTTTTCCAAATCACTACATATGGTAGGATTTGATTTTAGGCTTGAGGTGAGTTTTTTTTCTTCAATATTTGCATTTTTTTCCACCTTTAAATCCCTTTGAGAATTCTCGCTTATCTTAATTTATATTATTTGATTTTTCCGTTCCTATCTAATTGCTTACTTCAATTTAATATTTAGGATACATTAATAGGATTTGATTTTATGCTTGATGCAAGTATTTTTTTTTTCCACCTTTATATCTCTCTATGTTGGAATACAAGTGGGTGAACAAACACCTAGAGGGGGGTGAATAGGTGTGAAGGTGAACCTTTGTTACTTTAAAAAAAAACTTTCAAAAACTATATTAGATATCTACTATGTATCTGACTGATATTTGACAGCCTTCTAGAATTAATTGAATATAAGACAATCTAAGAGATAGATACAGGTCAAATATAGGTTAGATAACAGACACCATAATTTCACAAAACTACACAGATCTAACAAGAAATTAACAAGCAAATTAATACTAACACATAGATCAGATGCAGCAGATGTCAAAACAATAAAACTACCAGCAACACGTTGATTTAAATGATTATTGTTTAGATCTTGTTAGATTAGCACTTACCAAGAATTAATGAATTTAATCAAGATAAAATAGAAAGGAAGAAAAGCTAGATACAACTATTTATATTGGTTCACCTTTGAATTCAATCGAATTCAAAGACTACCACCAGTCCTTCCCTTCGGATTCGGGTGAGTTGCTTCACTATGAAGAATAATGGTTCGTACCATTGGTTTTCAAAACAATTCCCTAATTGCTAAAACCCTATGAGTAAACATTACTCCTATTGTACCCAAACCTCCATTTACTTCTTCAATTGAGCCTTGAGATGTTGAAACCTTCAACACTCTTCAATCCTTTCTTGAAACCTTCAAGAACACAATGAAACCTTCATCACTTTTTATCCCTTCTTGAAACCTTCAAGATCCTTGCGGTGAAACCTTCACCAATAACGTGAGTAACGAAGTTGTTGTTGTAGAATGTTTGCACCTCTTGATATGCGAATTACAACTTGAATAAGAGCACACAACTAATTGAATCTCTTAGATCTAAGATGAATATGCTCGAGAGATTCAATTTGGTTTTATAAAGAAGATGATGAATCTTGGAATATGAAAACATGTTTCTCTTGAATGAGTCTTGTAAAATTGATTGCCTCGCATTTTTCTGGGTTAGCCTCTATTCCCTTGTTAGTGAGCATAAAACCTAGAAACTTCCCTGCTGTAACACCAAAAGCACAATTCAGTGGATTTAAACGCATATTGTGCTAATGTCCCTTAGCAAGGACCGCTTTTAGGTCTTGTTTGTGATTTTCTTGTATCATGGATTTAACAATCATGTCATCCACATAAACCTCTAGGGTTGGACCTATCAATTCAGCAAAAACCTTGTCCATCATCCTCTGATAAGTAGCACCTGCATTTTTCAAACCGAAAGGCATTACAGTATAAAAATAAGATGCCCTATCGGTCATGAAAGCCGTCTTTTCCTGATCATCTTTGAACATCGGAATCTGATTATAACCAGAATAAGCATCCAAAAAGGAAAGCAACTGGTACCCTACTGAACTGTCCACAAGCTTGTCTATGTTGGGGAGAGGATATGTGTCTTTGGGGCAGGCTTTATTCAGATCCGTATAATCGACGCACATGCGCCACTTTCCATTAGCTTTTTTTACCAACACCACATTTGCCAACCACGTGGTGTAGGGGACCTCCCGAATAAAACCAACCTGCAAAAGTTCCTCTACACTTGAGGCAATGACCTTCTGACGTTCCGCTCACATCTTTCTCCTGCGTCGAGCCACTGGTCTGAATGTAGGATCTATAGACAGACGGTGGCAAATAAATTCCGGATCCAAACCAGGCATATGCAGCAGCTGTCCATGCAAACAGGTCTTTGTTCTCCCTTAACAAGGTAACCAACTTTTCTTTCTTATTGCTCGGCAAATTCTTCCCCACCTGTGTCCAGTGGTCCCAAGTCTCTCCAATTGAACTTTCTCCAGCTCTCCTTCATATTTGGGGCGTTCCTCTTTAATGTCTTCCCTCATATCCAGATCTACCATCATTACACCAGAAGAGGGAGCGGGGGCTTTGCGTTTCTTTATCTGTGCTTTCTTGCATTCTCCTTGGTGGCCTTCAAACTAGCTATATAGCAGGCTTTTGCCTGCATTTGATATGCCCGTATAGTGATAATCGAGCCTTTTTCCCCTGGAAACTTCATAGCCATGTGAAAAGGAGAAGCAACTGCTTGAAATGCCTTCAAGGTGGGGCGCCCTAAAATCACATTATAAGCTGGTGGACAATCTACCACCGCAAAGCACACTTTCTCAGTCCTGCACCGAGGAGGTGTTCCTAGTGTTAGCCTGATGTCAATGTATCCCCTCGGTCTAATAGTATCTCCAGTAAAACCAATTAACTCTTTTTGGCAAGGGCGGAGGTCTTGGGGCTTCAACTTCAATCGATCAAAAAGCTCGGAAAACATGATATCTGAAGAACTCCCTTGATCCACTATCATTCTACAAGCAAGGAACCTGTCAATTATCCATGTTACCACCAGCGGGTCATTATGCTGAGGAATGACTCCTTCAAGGCCTGCTTCAATGAACATGATAGGTGGATGAGACACCTTTTGTTTGCTGGAAGAGGCGACAACCATTGTTGCTAGCTTTAGCTGCCGCTTTTGAAATGTTGTAGAATCATTTTCACCTGCAAAACCTCCTGCAATGGTGGAGATTAGTTCCAAATTCTCATTACTAATACCACTGTTACCTTCTTTTTTAGCTGGTGAATTCCTGGTATGCCTCGGGGTTTTACCCCTTTTTGATGGTGAACGGGTTCTCCTCCTTACTGGACTCCTGGTTCTCCTCCTTACTGGGCTCCTTGTCCTCCTTCCAGGATTACGTTCATTGGATGGCCCTCCAGAAAACCGGACATACCTATTCATCTTCCCCCTTCTGATTAATGTTTCTAATGCGTCTCTCAGCTGGACACATTCCTTATCAGTGTGCTCATACCCACCATGCCAACTACATCTCTTCCGCTGGTTCTCTTTCGTGGGTGGTCTTCTCAGCAGGGGAGGTCTGTCTACTTCCATCAGTTATGCATTCATCACCTCTCGGAGAATCTGAGACCTTGAAGCGTTCAAGGGTGTGTACTCGTCATATTTGCTCGTTGGTTTCCTTCCCCTTGAATCTCCTTTCCCAGTCCTTTCTTCTTCTCAGTTCCCTTTCCCTGATCCTTTTGAAAAGAAAGCATCCTTCTTCTTACCTAATCCTCCAGTGACATAGTTATCTTGGGCCTTCTGGTATTCTTCCAGATTAATATACTTTTCAGCCCTCTCCATTACTTCATCCATGGTCATAATCCTGTGCATAACCAAATGATCGGTGAACTCACCATCTTTCAGGGCTCTCATCAACAAGTGAAGGGCCACAGATGCTTCAATGTCACTAATCGACAAGTATTATGAATTGAACCGAGTGAGGAAATCCCTTAATGACTCATCTTTCCCCTGTTTAATCTGAGACAAGTGGTGTTCAGATTTTGGTTGTACCTTACTAGTGGTGAAATGACCCAGTAACTTTGCAGTTAAATCCTTCCAACATCTGATCGAATTGGGTTCCAGCTTTGGATACCATCGTAACGCTGCTTTCATTAGAGTCAGGGGGAAAGTGCGACACTTATACGCATCTTTAGCACCCTGACAAGACATTGCCACCAGAAAACTATCTATGTGTTCCTGAGGATCCGAATTCCCGAAGTAAGAATCCACATTAGTCGGGGCTTTAAGATTCTCAGGCATCGGAAAGCTCATAATTTGATCAGAAAACGGATGATCCCTTTCCTTTGGCTCCTCCTCCCTCATAGGTTCCTCCTCAACCCCTTGTGTGGAAAACGTTGTCCCCTTTTTCAGTTCTTTCATCAGCTTATCTTGTGCATCCAAACGCTTTTGGACACGAGCCAACTCTCCAAGTTCATCCTTTTCTGCGAACGTCCATCTGACGATCCTCTGCTCTCATGCTCAGAATGCGAGGGGCTTTCACCCTTAAGGGATGGCCTCTGCCGCGATTTCTCCTGATCAGCACGAGGGGGGCTTTCATGCCTGGATCGTTCAGCCTCTACACATCTCCTTCCTTCACTCAAGCGTTCCCTTAAGTCTTTCTGTTGTGAGGGAGCTCGTCCCCCACTTAAGTGGTTCCTCAGGTCCTCCACACTATGGTGGCTAGTTTCGATTCGTTCTCCATGTGACCGGTGATCCATCTTGTCGCAAAAGTAATGGGAATAAATTTTACTCTCCCACTGTGATCGCCAATGATCTGTCGTAGAATCCTTTGTACTTGAACTAAACGATCAAGTGACAAAATCTTCCACTGTTTGCTTTTAGACTGAAGAATGGCACCCTGATTTCCAGGATACCAGCTATATTGTCGTTTACTTGGGTGTGGTGTGTGTTTGTGTAAGTAGGTAAGATGCATACCTGGTTACCTTCAACTCCCTTATATAAGCTTCATCCTTACCGTTGTGTATCCCTCTCATTCATGAGTATTCTCCGGATTCCCACTAACAGCGGGTGGTTAATGGCAGGGAATGAAGAGGGAATCCTAAGATAAACGCGTACACAAGCTTAACTGCAGACTTCATTTCTAAGGGAATCCAAGGAAGCTCAACTTTACTCCTCTGTCCTCTTGATAACCGTTAAACCGATATCTCGAGGTAAGGGAATCTTCCCTCTCTATGCCTGTCAATAAGAAGACTTCCTCTCTGTTAATTCGGGGGAATAAAGGATTTTGGCCACTAATGGACCTCTCACACTGTTAATCTGGCTTTATGAGGTATTGGGCTATTAAAGAGCCATTCACACCGTTTTAGTGAAGACTTGGGCCCTTAAAGGGCCTCTTAGACCGGCAAACCGGTTTCGTGAGGTCCAGAACCCTTTTTGGGCCTTTATTGCCGTTAAACCGGTTTAATGAAGTATCCTTCTAAATCCGGCCCATAACAGTGACCAAGAGGATTAATACATGGAAAACTAGGAATATGTCGTATCAGGGCAGATGTTGTCTCATAAACTCAGTCCTCATGAGTTTGCATTCTTATTGGGCCACTGTGTTTATTATCCCAAAAACTGTGTTGCGTGCCATTACTACAAAAAATTTAAAAAATAATAAACACCTTTTCTTTTTTTTTTTTGAAAAGACACATTTTCATAATATTGCAAATGAACACATTAAAAAAAACTACTTATTAACACATTTTCATAAACAAACACCTAATTATAAGATTTTTGTTAAAAGATAAATATTTTTCTACCCTTTCATAACATTGCAGGAACATAATATTCCAAGTGCTATCATGACCATAATTTTTAATTTAACAGCAAGTCTTTCATTATTTTGCTTTCTTTTTTCAGATTTTTCTTCTCTCTAACGTATTTCAGTCCTATTATACTATTAAATTTATTAAACTAAAGTAGTTTATGTTTATGTCATCTTTAAGAGTCAAAATTGTTCAATGATTTAGAAGCTTTAATTATTCACTTGAAAGCATGACTTACAAAATGGGAGAAATAAACCTCGTAATCATAAAACTCATACTCCCTCCGTTCCATTTTATTTGGTCTGTTAGGCTTTTTTTTTGTTCCATATCTTTTGTCCTTTTACAATTCTAATGCATAAACATGTTTTTCTTTCCAACTTTAATCCTTCATTTAATCATTTCTCTTACTCCTCATTAATTCTACTTTTATCATCTCTCATATCTAAACCGCTATACATTAATTAATGAATACACTTACTAATAAAAATTAAATACTACTACAATTTTCAATAAGGATTAAATATGGGCATTTTAAACAAATTACATATAAAACTTAAAATAATCAACACTTTTCTTAAACTGTGTTCCCAAACCTAAAATGGCAAACAAAATGGAAGGGATGAAGTATGTAGTATTTTTTTAAAAAAAAAAAACACGAAATGGTATGCGCAGTTCGGAATAGCGAAGAGGCGCATTGATTTGTGCACTAATTCTATACTGTTTGAAACAATATAATGATACAATATTTATTAAAAAAAAACACCAGATGATATGTAATGTTTGAAACAATGAAGAGGTGTAACACCCTAGTTACTTTTACCCTTAATTAATTGAGGATTTAAAATTTTTCTTTTAATACAATTAGTTGATTAGGAAAAACAATTAGTTACACTTATTTCTTCTGAAAATCTACGTAAAATCGGACGGAGTTTACTTTGTTTTAGGAACATTCCCAAAATTTGCTTTTCCTGATTAACCTGCATAAAACTTTATTTTCATCAATAATGGGCCAGCAGGGCCAAAATACAATTCAGTTCGAGTACCTCATTTCAGAAAATAATTACAATAAAATATAATACATTTCAAATTCCAAAACTAAAATAAAACAATTGACCAACAAGGGGTCACCCTACTAACTACACGACACTTCCACGAGGTGGAGTGTAATCCTGCCCGGCCATACTCGTGTAAGCTCCTTCTTCACCTGTAAAAATATATCAAGAAGGGTAGCATTACACAAAACTTAGAAAATACATTCTAAAATGACATAGAGAACAACTAAGGAATTACTACCCGTTATCACTTGAATTATATTTTCTATTTCAATTAACCTTGCTTCATTAATTCCCTATTGTTGTCCATATTCATTTCTTATTCCTTTTTACTATTTCCTTAACCTTTCTTGCCTCTATCATGTCCTCCTATCATTTTACACACTTACCTACTTACTCTTTTATTCCTATTTAATACTCACTCCTAATGGAGGGTCTTGTTTATATAATATTCCACTCCTCTATGGAGAGTACTGATAATATCCACTCCTTACAGAGGGTCATGATACTATATATATACAATTCTCACTCCTGCTTAGAGAGTAAGCGGAGGGTCCTGTTCTCACTTCACTTATGATGCAAGTGAAGGGTCATGATAATATCCACTCCTTTACGGAGGGTCCTGATAATATCCACTCCTTTATGGAGGGTCATGATACCATATATATACCATTCTCACTCCTGCTTAGAGAGTAAGCGGAGGGTCTTGTTCTCACTTCACTTACGATGCAAGTGAAGGGTCATGATAATATCCACTCCTTTACGGAGGGTCCTGATAATATCCACTCCTTTATGGAGGGTCATGATACCATATATATACCATTCTCACTCCTGCTTAGAGAGTAAGCGGAGGGTCATGTTCTCACTTCACTTACGATGCAAGTGAAGGGTCATGATAATATCCGCTCCTTTACGGAGGGTCCTAATAATATCCACTCCTTTATGGAGGGTCATGATAATATCCGCTCCTTTACGGAGGGTCCTGATAATATCCACTCCTTTATGGAGGGTCATGATAATATCCACTCCTTTATGGAGTGTCCTGATAATATCCACTCCTTTACGGAAGGTCCTGATAATATCCACTCCTTTACGGAGGGTCCATAAATAATAAATAATGTCATAATCATTTATTCATACCATTTAATTACCTTCTTCTCTAACCATTTGTCACTCTTTAATTAATTTACCAATTACCTAATTACCTTCTTATTTCCGTTAACTGCATTTTACTCTTCATTATCATTCATGTTCATTATAATCTCATTCAAGGCACTAAAATTAATAACATAATCAACTTTCTAATAGCTATATTCATTATTAACCTTCAAGCCAGGCTATATTCTACAACCATCATCATTATTCCCAATTGTCTACCTCATCTCTAAATCTATGACTCACTTTCATTATTGAACCCATAAATACTTAAATCTAGACAATTACAAACATACACAGTTATAGTCATATCCATTAACATTTCATAAACTCTAATCTCGTCAATTACCCTAAGGTTCATCTTTCTATTTTATTCCCTACCCTTAATTCCCCCTATATACAAGCTAGAAAATACCCTCTAAGTAAAGGTAACACTTCCCTTCTTTCCTTAACCTTGATGAGAGGGTAATGTAACCTCAAATCCTAGGCTTGCTCCTAAGCTCTTGTCTTCTCCCACACTTAGCTTGAAGTCCCCAAACCCTAGCTTCTTATTCTTTCTCCTTGAGGGTGAGACATATTTGTATATAAACCTCCATAGTTGTAGAGATCAAAATCCATGGAGGTAGGGAGAGAGAGAGGGTCACGAATTTCATGGAAAATAAGGGGTGATCCGTGGCTACTTTTCTTGGTTGGAAACTTGATGGGGATGATGAATAGGATGATGATTGATTGTGGTTGCTCTTGGTTTTGGTGTTTGGCTTCTTGAATCATAAAGGAAAGGAAGGAGATGATGAGATGATGAAGAAGATGGAAGAGAGAGAGAACTATGGAGATGAAGGGAGAGAAAGATGGAGTTGATGAGGGTGATGAGAGGAAGAGGGTGCCAAGTTGTGGTGTTGGTTTGGTTAGTGTGATGAGGCTTTGTTTTATTTTAGTCCCTTGCCAACAAAATCGTGTGGCCCATAATGCCTGACTTGGTCACCAAGTCGATTATTTGTGGCTGAGATTAATTCTACAGTCGTCGCGCGCCTGGGCGCAGGTAATGAGCGCTTGAGCGCGGGTCTTGCACCAGGTGGAGAGCTGGTGCGTGTTGCATGCACCTGGTGCATGGCTCATGGGGGGTTGGCGCGCCATCTCGTGAGTTGGTGCGCACAGAGCGCGCCTGGGCGGGTTGATGGTGCGCCTGGGCGAAAAAGTCCCTGAGTTGGTGCACCTGATGCACCCTGGTGCGCCTGGGCGTGCACCGGTGCGCCTGGGCGTGCACCAGTGATTCCGAACTTCGATTCGCCATAACTTTTTCGTTGACCGTCGGATCTTGCTCAAATTTTGAGACAAGCTTCCTAGAACCCTTATATTCACATCCAACGGTGGAAATTGGGTTTAGAGTTGTGGATATTTTATTCCTAATTTCCTTGCACAGGATGCTTTGTAACACTTAAAACCCCAATTTAACTCCCGATTCGACTTCTATAATTCTACCTCTTGACACCTATGCACTCTACACAACCCCTAGTACTTAAAATGGCTGCTCACCTTGCTCCCAAAATTATTTAAGAAATTAATCTACCCATTTTCTACACTTTAAACCTATTAACTCACTAATTATGCTTGGGATTAAATTTGGGATGTTACAAGAGGTGCATTTATTTATGCACTAATTCGGTATTATCTGAAATAATGAAATGATACATTATTTAAATATTTTTAAATGACTTATTTATGGTTTTGGTCGCTAAAAGTTCAACGTGTTTTGATTTTAATCCTTAGAAGTTACTTTGACCGGAACTAGTCCTTAATTTTTTAGACGTTTTGGTTTTGGTCCCCTCTGTTACAAAAAGTAAGTTATTTGCTGACATGGTTAACGAAAATCCACACCAGTTGCCACGGGGTGTGAGATATCGCCAAAATAGATGATTCAGGCTTATGAACTCAAAATGTTGCGTACGGGACCATTTTTCGTCTGTGCATCTGTATCATCTACATTATATCACCTTTTTGGCTCACCACATGGACTGCTGATGTGATGTTCTAATAGAGGGGATTAAAACCAAAATGTTTGAAAATTTAAGGAGAGTCCCGGTCAAAATAACTTCTAAGAACATAAACCAAAACACGCTAAACTTTCAGGAACTAAACACGTAAATAAGGCTTTTTTTAAATTTATAAAAAACCACGAAAATGTTTAAAATTTATAAAAAAAAAAACTAAAACTATTAACCTAGGATAAATACTAGTAATCAACATATATTAAAACTAGTTTTTAACCCGTGCAATGCACGGATTATTTGAATTTGTAATTAAAATGAAATATTCTATGAAAAGTAATTACTGTAAATGTATCATGCATTATATATTATTTTGAAAATAAAATCATGCATTATATGAAAAAACTATTATCTTATTTTTTTTATTAGGTTGATTTTGACAAAAAATAGAACGGGGAAATATAGAAATAAATTAACTATTTATTAAATATAAATTTGTTTTAAAGGACCATCAATTAGTCTTTTAAGACCAATCGAATCTTAAATTCCTTATTGCAAATGATTAGCTAATTTAATTTTTATTTATTTTTTATTGCAAATAATTTAATTTTTATAACTTAATCACTTAGAAACCTAAATATTAACAAATTAATTTTTTAAATTTCACCTCCTTCATTAAAAATAGTTTTAATTTTTAATAATTCCACATCTGTTGCCATATAATTCAAAATCTAATAAATTAAAATAAAAAAAATACAACACACACTCAGCTCTCAGCCTCTCAAGATAGTCCGATAGCATCTACACTAAGATAAGTTTCTAGTAATTAACACACTCACTCTCACACGTATCTACACACAGGTTCAAAGAGTCTCTAGCACTTAGCAATCACCATAGTCTCCATAAGACCATAACCTTCTTCTCACTCTCTCATCCTTCATTTTCTCTCTTTCATTCCAAAATTTATTACTAATCTCTTCCTTCTCCCCCTTAATCTCTCTTCCTCCATTCCTCACCTGGGAGCCACCTTCACCTTTGATGTCTATGACCCCCACCCCACCGCCTTGGATCCATTTTCCCCGCCTCCCACCTTCGATCTATGAACCCAACACCTCAAATCGGTTGCATGTGTGAATTCAATGCTCCTAATTATGTGAATTATGTTTTGATGATGACAAAATAATTAACAAATCATGCCTTGAAGATATTGCAACATCAACATCAACAAGAAGTCAAGAAAAGAAGACAAGTGCCCAATCATTCTCAATCAAATATTAATTGTAAATTTCTAATTTATGTTGAGAGTGGTTGAGAGTGGGTAGAAATAGTTAGTCTCTTCTAGGAATAAATTTTTATATGTTTATTAAGTTGAGATTGACCAAAAATTAATACTTGAGAGGAAAAATAAAATTGAAAAATAATTTTTCCCATATCTGATCAAAATACTCGAGTATTTTGAAAAAGACTCGAGTATACACTCGAGTATTTGTAGAAAAACTCGAGTATTTGTGCCAGGTCAGCAATTATGACCGTTAGTCTTGTTCGTGCACCAATTCACTCGTGACCGACCAAAAAGACTCGAGTTTTTACCAAAAGACTCGAGTATTTTTGTCCAGTCAGCAAAAATGAACGTTGGAGAGACTCAAAAACTCAATTGAGGGCATTTGAGTCTCATCCAACCCCAAGAGAGAATTCAGAACCTTATTGTAAAATTTCTCTTTGAATTTGTGCAAGAACAAACAAGACAACAACACATTATTGATCACAAGCTTTCATAATTTCCTTTTCTCAAGTGTTAATTCCCAAAAAGCTCAACTTCTCAATCATATTGTCATTTTATTCCAAGTTGAGTTTTAGGCCTCAATTCTTACATTGAGCTGTGCTTATTTGTGCTAATCCATTGTGAGATTAGTAATACACATACAAAAAGCTTGATTATTCAAAGTCTTGGATTGTTCCCAAGCAAACCCTAAGTGGCTTAGGGTGTTGGAAGTCTTGAGAGGTTCTCAAGCACAAGACTAGGAGGTTCCTAGCCCGGTGGAGTTTCTTGAAGGGAGTTCAAGGAAGCTTTGTGAAGAGTTCTTCAATCACCGGAATCAAATTGGGGTAGAAATCAAGAGTTTGGTACACTCTTGAAAGGGTTAGGTTGAGTGAGGCCATTCTCAAGCAATCCTTTGTAATTTCTAACAATTTGATTATTAGTAGAAACTCCTAAGTGATTAGGAGGACTGGATGTAGCTCATTGTTGGAGTGAACCAGGATAAAATTGCTTGAGTGTTGGTTTATTGCTTTTAATCTACTTTCTAGCTCAATAGACTTAAATCATTTCAATCAATTAGGATTTATACAATTAGGTAGCAAGTTCAAGGAATCTTTGTGTTTAAAATTTATTTAGATTGCTTGTTATTCTGTTGGATAAGTTCCTGTTTATTATTGAATTGATTTGAGTTAAATTGCTGAATTTTCGTTTCTGGTTTTTCCCATATCTGATAAGAAAAACTCGAGTATTTCAGAAAAGACTCGAGTTGTTCATCCTGAAAAACTCGAGTATTTCACAAAAGACTCGAGTATTTTGTGTCTGATTGCAGAAAATTCAGTCTTAGCTCCATTCTTCAATTATCAATCGAAATATTTGGTATTAGTGCTTCAAAATACTATTCACCCCCCCTCTAGTATTTGCTTAGCCCGCTTGTTGGTTTCCAACAAGTGGTATCAGAGCTCGGTCGAAAGATCGAGTGTAACAACTTTTTCGAAAAAGATCCTTTTGGAAACTTAATGGGCTCTAGCAATAACTTTGGTGGAGAAGGAGCTTCAATAAACCGTCCTCCACTATTTAATGGTGAAGGATATGTTTATTGGAAAACTCGCATGAAAGTTTTTATTGAAGCAATTGATATGGATATTTGGGATGCAATTGAAAATGGTCCTTTCATTCCCAAAAAGAAAATAAATGATGAAATTGTTGAAATTCCAAGGAGTAGTTGGAATGATGATGAAAAGAGAAAAGTCTCATTTGATTTAAAAGCTAAAAACATCATCTTTTCGGCTCTATCCCATGATGAATTTTATAGAGTTTCCCAATGTAAATCGGCAAAAGAAATGTGGGATACTTTGCAAGTCACACATGAGGGAACAAGTGAGGTTAGAGATGCAAGATTGAATTCTCTAACTCACGAATATGAATTGTTCCACATGTTGCCAAATGAAACCATTAGTGACTTGCAAAAGCGATTCTCTCACATTGTTAATCATTTGATTTCCTTGGGAAAAGTATTTCGCAATGGTGAAACTACTAACAAAATTCTAAGATGTCTTGATAGGAGTTGGCAACCCAAGGTAACCGCCATCAAGGAATCAAGAGACATAAATAGCATGGACTTAGCCACTTTGTTTGGCAAACTCCAAGAGCATGAGATGGAGCTTACAAGACTTGGGATGCATGAGGAATCGGACAAAAAGAAAAAGAGCATAGCACTCAAAGCTTCAACCAAAGCTACAAAAGAAGTTGAAGAATGCTCTACAAGTGGAGATTCCGATGGTGAACCAAATCAAGAAGAATTTGGGATGTTTGTGAAAAGATTCAACAAATTCTTCAAAGGGAAGAAAGGTGGATCTTCATCCAATTTCAAGAGAACCAAAGACTCCAAACAAAGAGAAAAGAGTACCAATGATGGAGTTAAGTGTCATGAATGTGGAGGGGTTGGTCACATAAGAATGGAATGTGCCACATTCTTGAAGAAGAATGACAAGAAGACCCAAGAGACCAAAGGGAAGCGTGCATACATTGTTTGGGATGCACCGGAGAAGAGCAATGAATCATCATCAAGTAGCTCCGGTGATGAAAATGCAAACCTTTGTCTCATGGCCAAGAACAATCATGAGTCCTCATCAAGAGCTAATCATGGCATGAGTGAAAGTGATGATGAGGTAACCTCTAGTTCTTCTTGTTCCTCTTCAAACTCCATTTCATATGATGATTTGCAAGAAGCCTACAATGAAATGTTAATTCAATTTAAAAGGCTTGCTAAAATTAATAAGGAAAAAGGAAAGAAAATTTTGGAGTTTCAACATGAAATTGATGAATTGCAAAAATCTATAAATGAGTTGAAACTTCAAAATGAATCCTTGGAACTTATTAATTCTAGTCATCAAAGTGATTGTGCAAATCATGAGGAAATTATCACTTCATGTGAGAGATGTGATGATCTTGAAAAAGAAGTGAAAGAGTTGAAAAACAAACTCACTATCTCACATAGTGATAGAAACCTCAACCGGTTGTTGAACTCTCAAAGACATAATCACAACAAAACCGGTTTAGGATATGTTCATAAAAAGGACAAAAAGTACAAGGTGGTTGGAACATTTTCTAAGAAAAATTCATCAAAGAGACCAACTTGTACTTATTGTGGAAAAGTTGGACATATCAACATTGAGTGCCATATTAAGAAGTTTGAAATGAATAAGGGCACTTATATGTGGATTAAGAAGGGAGAAAGTCCCAACACTAACCCTAAGGGACCCAACATTGTTTGGGTACCCAAAGTGAAAAAGTGATTTCATTTTGTAGGTGTGTCTTCGAACGGGAAAACAATTGTGGTATCTTGATAGTGGATGTTCGAAGCACATGACGGGAGATAAGCGGCACTTCATTGAGCTTACTCCAAAGGAAAAGGGTTATGTCACTTATGGGGACAACAACAAAGGCAAAATCCTTGGTATTGGTAAAATCGGAAACTCTTCAAACTTGATTATTGATAATGTGCTCTATGTTCAAGGATTAGAACATAATCTCTTGAGCATAAGCCAATTATGTGATGTTGGTAATCATGTAGTTTTTACCTCTACCCATTGCCTCATTAAAAGTGACAAAGATGAATCAATCAAATTTGTTGGTAGAAGGTCAAATAATACTTACTTAGTTGATTTGAACAAAGTCACTTCTTTGGTCTCTACTTGTTTAGTGAGCAAAGAAAATGACACTTGGTTATGGCATCGTAGGACCGCTCATATAAATGTAAACCAATTGAAGAAAATTCAATCTAAAGATCTAGTAGTTGGTTTACCAAAGCTAAATTTTTCTATTGAAGGTGTTTGTTCCCCTTGCAAGAAATGTAAACAAACTAAAAACACCTTTGGATCAAAAATGGTGATGTCCACATCAAGGCCATTAGAAATGCTTCATATGGACTTGTTTGGACCATCACAAGTAAAAAGCTTTGGTGGCAACTATTATGCATTGGTGATTGTTGATGACTTCTCTAGGTTTACTTGGACTTTATTTTTAACTACTAAGAGTGAGACCTACAAATCTTTTAAACATCATGTCAAACTTTTGCAAAACCAAGTGAATCAAAAAGTAATTATTATTCGTACCGATCATGGTGGTGAATTCGAAAACCACAAATTTGATAGATTTTGTGCTAAAAATGGTATTGGGCATCAATTCTCCGCACCAAGGACTCCGGAACAAAACGGAGTGGTAGAGCGGAAAAATAGGGTGCTAGAGGAACTTGCTAGAACCATGTTAAATGATTCTCAAGTACCTCAATATTTTTGGGCCGATGCCGTCAATACGGCTTGTTATGTTTTAAATCGTATTTTGATAAGGCCCTCTTTGGATAAAACCCCCTATGAACTTTACAAGGGAAGAAAGCCAAATATATCTCATTTTCATGTCTTCGGATGCCAAGTTTTTGTTTTAAATAATGGAAAAGAACACCTTGGCAAGTTTGATTCCAAATCCGATGAAGGCATATTTTTAGGCTATTCTTCTCATAGTAAAGCTTATAGAATTTTCAATAAAAGAACTTTAACTATTGAGGAATCAATTCATGTGGTTTTTAATGAGTCTTCAAAAGAAGATAGTGTTTTATGTGATGCTAGTGAAGATGGCATTGTCTTTTCAAAAGAAGAAAAAGAGAGAGAGAATTCAAAAGTTGATGAAGGAGAAGTAAGGGAAGAACTTCCTCCAACTTGGAAATCGGTCAAGGCTCATCCTATAGACAAAGTCATAGGAGATATGTCAAAGGGAGTACTTACTCGTAGGTCTATTCAAAACATTTGCCACTATGTCTCATTTGTTTCTCAAATTGAACCCGATTCAATTAAAAAGGCCATTGAGGATGATCATTGGGTTCTTGCTATGCAAGAAGAATTAAACCAATTTGAAAGAAATGAAGTTTGGGATCTAGTCCCTAAACCCGATGATCATACCATAATTGGTACTAAATGGATTTATAGAAACAAACTTGATGAATCCGGGTTGATTATAAGAAACAAAGCTAGACTAGTAGCTCAAGGGTACAACCAAGAGGAAGGTATCGATTATGATGAGACCTTTGCTCCGGTTGCACATCTTGAAGCAATCCGAATTTTACTTGCTTATGCTTCAATCATGAAATTCACTTTATATCAAATGGATGTTAAAAGTGCTTTCTTGAATGGGTTTATAAATGAAGAAGTGTATGTCAAACAACCCCCCGGTTTTGAAAATAGTGAATTTCCAAACCATGTTTATAAATTGAAAAAGGCACTCTATGGATTGAAACAAGCTCCTAGAGCTTGGTATGATCGATTGAGTTCCTTTCTATTAGAAAACAAGTTTCAAAGAGGGAAGGTTGATAATACACTATTTATCTATAAAACCAAGGATGACATTTTGTTAGTACAAATCTATGTTGATGATATCATTTTCGGTGCTACTAACGTGTCTCTTTGTAGAAAGTTTTCAAATTTGATGAAAAAGGAATTTGAAATGTCAATGATGGGAGAACTCAAGTTCTTCCTAGGCTTACAAATAAAGCAAGTCAAGGAGGGGATATTTGTGCATCAAGGGAAATATTGCAAAGAGCTCCTTGAAAAATTCGGATTGGACAAGTGCAAGGAAGCATACACTCCAATGAGCACATCATGCTACCTAGACAAGGATGAACAAGGTACACCGGTTGATGTTAGTAAGTATAGGGGTATGATAGGTAGTCTCCTATATCTCACTGCATCTAGACCGGATATTATGTTTAGTGTATGCATGTGTGCTAGATTTCAAGCTAATCCTAAAGAATCTCATCTATCCGCAGTTAAACATATATTTAAGTATCTAAAAGGAACAATTAACACTGGTTTATGGTATCCTGCTGATGCCAATCTTAGTTTAGTTGGTTACTCGGATTCCGACTTCGCGGGATGCAAGCTTGATCGCAAAAGCACCAGTGGTACTTGCCATTTCTTGGGAAGTTCATTGGTGTCATGGTTTTCTAAAAAGCAAGCTTGTGTCGCTCTTTCTACCGCCGAAGCGGAATATATCGCAGCCGGTAGTTGTTGTGCTCAACTGTTATGGATGAAACAACAATTATCGGATTTTGGTTTGAAACTTGAAAATATTCCGATTAGATGCGATAACACGAGTGCAATCAATTTGACTAAGAATCCGGTGTATCACTCAAGAACTAAACACATTGAAATAAGACATCATTTTTTAAGAGATCATGTACAAAAGGGTGATTGCACAATTGAATTTGTTAGTACCACAAATCAATTAGCCGACATTTTTACAAAACCTCTACCAAGGGACACCTTTTATCATATTAGGAGAGAACTTGGTATTTTAGATGAAGCTAATATAGGCTAATTGCATTGTGTGTCATTTTTGGAAAATCACCATATTAGTCTTACTCTAATGTGTTATTGATTCTTAGTTAAATTGTCCTTGATGATATTTGAAATTGTATATGTTAATTGTGTGTGATTCTGTACTGTATTCCAAGTTGGTAGTGAAGCATTTGTGTTTGATTTGTGTTTGGTCTTTTAAAACTGAGTTTTTACTTTCTGTTCTGTCAAAATACTCGAGTTTTTCCAAAAACACTCGAGTATTTTAATTCAAAATTAAATCAGTTTTAAATTGAAAAAGTTTTTAATCAGGGTCTGATAAAAATACTCGAGTGTTTCTAAAAACACTCGAGTCTTTATTAAAATACTCGAGTGTTTTTCAAAACACTCGAGTCTTTCGAAACCCCCAATTTTTGAACTTTCAGACCAAACTCGAGTATTTTCCAAAAAAACTCGAGTATTTTGAGTTTTCCTGAAATTTGAACTTTCGGACCAAAGTCGAGTTTTTCAATTTTTACTCGACTTTTCTGGGGAAATCTGGGCTGAGTCACGACCGACTCGAATATATTTTCAAAAACTCGAGTATATCCTAAAGAACAACTCTAGTATTTATGAATATATTCGAGTATTTTGAACTGTTTATATATACTCTCAGACTCAAGTTTTTTTTTGCAACCCTCTTCTCTCTCGGTTTTCTCATATCTCTCTCCTCAAAACTCAGATTTTCCTCAAAGTTTTGTCAAATCTTACTAGTTTTTCATCCTCTAAACTCTTCTCTCGGTTTTATCCTCCTCCAGATGCTCCAGCTCCTTCGATGTTTTGATGATGTTGACCTTTGGATTTTATCTTAGTTTTCATTCTGTTTTTATCATATTGGTCTTTGTTACATTTTCTGTATTTTGAGAACTTGGTGTTTTGAGACTTTGGGTTTCTTATTGCACCTTTGATTTGGACCATTTATGATGTTTTTAGGTTAATGAATTTGGTCTTCATTATGATGTTTGTGCAAAGCTTCAGGGGGAGCTCTTTATCGTTATTATATCTCCGTTTTATTTGCATAGTTGGTTATGGGGTTTTCCGATTATGCACCTCTCCTCCCTTGATCTTTTTCTAAATTGTTACATCTTTTTGGCGTATGACAAAAAGGGGGAGAGATATTACACTTGTCTTGTCTTGATATTGTTGCACCTAAAATCTCTAATTATGGTATATACTCTGATAATTGTTAAATTCTCTAATACCATAGGCTTGGTGCTAAAATTAAATTGTCATAACATCTTGCTCAAGCTGAATTTTTAGATAGGTGAAAAGTATCATATAGTGAGGGGGAGTTGCATCTCCAAGTGGATCAAGCTTAACAAATGGATCAAGTGTTAATTATTTTGTCATCACCAAAAAGGGGGAGATTGTGAATTCAATGCTCCTAATTATGTGAATTATGTTTTGATGATGACAAAATAATTAACAAATCATGCCTTGAAGATATTGCAACATCAACATCAACAAGAAGTCAAGAAAAGAAGACAAGTGCCCAATCATTCTCAATCAAATATTAATTGTAAATTTCTAATTTATGTTGAGAGTGGTTGAGAGTGGGTAGAAATAGTTAGTCTCTTCTAGGAATAAATTTTTATATGTTTATTAAGTTGAGATTGACCAAAAATTAATACTTGAGAGGAAAAATAAAATTGAAAAATAATTTTTCCCATATCTGATCAAAATACTCGAGTATTTTGAAAAAGACTCGAGTATACACTCGAGTATTTGTAGAAAAACTCGAGTATTTGTGCCAGGTCAGCAATTATGACCGTTAGTCTTGTTCGTGCACCAATTCACTCGTGACCGACCAAAAAGACTCGAGTTTTTACCAAAAGACTCGAGTATTTTTGTCCAGTCAGCAAAAATGAACGTTGGAGAGACTCAAAAACTCAATTGAGGGCATTTGAGTCTCATCCAACCCCAAGAGAGAATTCAGAACCTTATTGTAAAATTTCTCTTTGAATTTGTGCAAGAACAAACAAGACAACAACACATTATTGATCACAAGCTTTCATAATTTCCTTTTCTCAAGTGTTAATTCCCAAAAAGCTCAACTTCTCAATCATATTGTCATTTTATTCCAAGTTGAGTTTTAGGCCTCAATTCTTACATTGAGCTGTGCTTATTTGTGCTAATCCATTGTGAGATTAGTAATACACATACAAAAAGCTTGATTATTCAAAGTCTTGGATTGTTCCCAAGCAAACCCTAAGTGGCTTAGGGTGTTGGAAGTCTTGAGAGGTTCTCAAGCACAAGACTAGGAGGTTCCTAGCCCGGTGGAGTTTCTTGAAGGGAGTTCAAGGAAGCTTTGTGAAGAGTTCTTCAATCACCGGAATCAAATTGGGGTAGAAATCAAGAGTTTGGTACACTCTTGAAAGGGTTAGGTTGAGTGAGGCCATTCTCAAGCAATCCTTTGTAATTTCTAACAATTTGATTATTAGTAGAAACTCCTAAGTGATTAGGAGGACTGGATGTAGCTCATTGTTGGAGTGAACCAGGATAAAATTGCTTGAGTGTTGGTTTATTGCTTTTAATCTACTTTCTAGCTCAATAGACTTAAATCATTTCAATCAATTAGGATTTATACAATTAGGTAGCAAGTTCAAGGAATCTTTGTGTTTAAAATTTATTTAGATTGCTTGCTATTCTGTTGGATAAGTTCCTGTTTATTATTGAATTGATTTGAGTTAAATTGCTGAATTTTCGTTTCTGGTTTTTCCCATATCTGATAAGAAAAACTCGAGTATTTCAGAAAAGACTCGAGTTGTTCATCCTGAAAAACTCGAGTATTTCACAAAAGACTCGAGTATTTTGTGTCTGATTGCAGAAAATTCAGTCTTAGCTCCATTCTTCAATTATCAATCGAAATATTTGGTATTAGTGCTTCAAAATACTATTCACCCCCCCTCTAGTATTTGCTTAGCCCGCTTGTTGGCTTCCAACAGCATGGATTACAAATTGAAGACAAATCGTTGGTCAAGGTACAATGGGTTATGGGTTATGGGTTATGGTTTATGGGTTCTTTCACTTGTGTATTTGTTAGGATGAAAATGAAGCCGATAGGACAGACTGGGTAAACAAAATAACTGGTGCCATCACATCGATTTTTAATTTTTAGTTTCTTAAACAGGTTATCTATTGAGATTTTTGAAAATAACTTTTTTGCCATAATGTTCATATGTGATGCTATGCTAACACTGTTCTATTGTAATTTCTGCAGCCTCATTATGGCATATTGCATTTAGAAAATAAAAACTCAGCAGTTTCCTTGGCTAGTCAATTAGAGGATAGTAATAGATCTTTGATGGATGACATATATTCTAACGAAGTGGATAGTGTCTCAAAGATTTTGAGGGGAATTCCTGGAAATGATAAATGTGCTGAATGCACTGCTCTCTGAACCAGAATGGGCATCTCTAGTCAAAGGTGCATGCTTTGTTATTGTATAGATTTTAGTTCATTATATTCCTCTAGGATAGTTATATTGCACTACAGTGCTTACATATTTTTGCAGACTTTTTCGTTTTTGTTCATAGGACTTCCACTTTTAAGTTTAAGAATCTTATTAGTTAGGAAATATTATGCAATGTTCTTATAATTAGACCGAGTCAAATTGCATAAATAAGTGATTATTGATTTGGTCTTATCAATCTATTATCATTTTCTAAAGGCAAACCATTTGATCTGTCAACTGCAGGTGAGATCTATCACATTAGATGTTAAGGTTTCGGAACCTGCTCTTATGGAGATATTTCGTAACTTGGGTAATGCTTATTATAATTCTATGTTTGAGGGCTTGCTTCTACTTGATGACGAAAGTAAATTTTTTCCTCTCTTTTAGGAATGTGCAGTATGTGCTATATATCACGTTGAGTGATTGAGTATTTGATCTTGCATTCCTTTCTTTTTTAGAATAATTATCTGCAGAGTAGCTGAATCAAATGTGTCTATGAAACCATGCTCCACAGATGCCTTCCAATACAAGGAAAAGTACATTCAAGTAAAGGTAAGCAGCTTCAGTTCAATTTCACGTTTTATATATGAAAGTCTATAAATCTTGGATGAGCAGGTAATATTTACTATTTTGGATTCTATTATCTCACTTGGAATTACTATTTTCACAAAAAAAAAAGAAGCAAAAGTAATTAGATGAGCATATAATATTTACTATTTTGGATTCCATTATCAAATAGAGCACTTTATTTTGTGTTGCTATTCTTCTTGGATGGACCTATTTTGTTTTGCATTCATGATTATATGTGTGTGTGTATCATTCTTCGCATAGGGTTTCTCTAGCTGGGTCTGCAAGCTGTTAAAATTTTGGGATTACTTTTGTAACGGTGCTCATTGATTATTGGAATAGGAATGCAACTTGTGGGAAAAAGGCTTTCGATTAGTTTTGTTTAAAAAAAAGTAAAAGCTGATAAACTTTCTTGCCATGTTATATCTCTTGAGTATTAAATTTTTAGACATCTTGTTGCATATTTTAGAATCTTATTTTGCATATTTGGATTTCAGGGGTTTGTGGGGTATGTTCTTCTCTAGCATTTCCAAAAACTATTAATTTATTCAATATTGTGGCTGTCCTCATTTTATTAGAAGTTTTTGTATTTTATTTCTCTTTATTGTTATATCAGTAGAAAAATTGGCTTATTAAAGTGAACTTACATTGATGTTGAGATGCTACGAATTTAATAATAATTTCTAATATCATAAAAACTCAATAATGTACGATAAGTATACAAATAAATGCATTTGCAAGTATGTAAAATTATAAATTTATAATTCGATGAGCTAAAAAACCTAAACTAATAAATTTTACTCTAAAACTTTGTTAACGTTCTTTGTAGATTGTTGTTGGACTCCTTCATCTTGGTCGATTATGTCTTCAAGCTTCCTTTTTTGAGAAAAATTGTTGAATGTATTTTATAATATATTCATATGAAATTGTAATTTAATTTTTTTTACTATTAAATAAATAAGGAATATTAATTTTTTAATGTTGACATACCTGTTCATTTCGGGTTCCCAATTCATATTTCATTACTTCCTCGTCCTCTATCATTTGGATGCTATGAAACTTTTTCTTGGCGTTCCACCATAGTTATCAGTGTTGATTTTGATAAAAAAAGTCCTTCCTAACATTATATCGAGTACCTCTGGTGCCATTCCTTCCAATTCCCCTGCCTTTTGCAAATAGAATTAAAATATAAATTAAAATACATTAAAAGTATATGATTTTAAAAGTATTGACAAATTTATTATTTTGAAATATATGTGATTGATAAATTAATTTAATTTTTATCCTCATAAGCCTTCCTGAATGTAACTATGTAAAGCATGCACAATCATGTACAATTAATTTATTTCTAAATGAACTTCAGAGAATCAGAGAATCCTTTGGTTTTGAAGCACATAAATCTATGCAGTTTCATATCTGAAGGTGAGTGGCTCCTCTTGCAGTTTTTATTAAACTTGTTCTTTTACCAATTTGTTTGCTAATTTATTTTGCTAAACTTGGTTCTTCAGTTAATACGAATATAGATATAGATATGTGTATAAAACATAAAAGAATCCTTCTAATTCTGAAAGCACATATACTTTCTCACTAACTTTAAGATCTTATGATAGGTGAAGAGGGATGGGTCACTTTATCATATAGTTGTGTGTTTTTGTTTACCTCTTTGGCCTCCTTTTTCACAACGTCGGCATCTTTTGCTATCCACTTTTTGGCTTCTTTGTCAAATAGCACTATTTCAACGTCGTTCTCCCCATCCGATACTTGTAGGTGCAATCTGTATATGCACTTAGATGTTAGTAATTACGAAATCGAAATAGTAAATCACAAGATTTTTAAATTATTTTAAGTATAATTTGTTTACTTACAGTGTCTTGGTATATGGGTTCAAGTTTTTCATTGTGCAAGCCCCACACTTTGGTGTTTTATTTTCATATTTAACTACTTTTGAACATATCGAACACCCTTTATAGCACCAGCCTCTGTTTGCATTTAGTTTGTCTACCGTTCCTAAAATCATCCAGTTTCCACCCTGGTACATTCAAAATGATAGTTAAATCAATAAAAGTATTTCCAGTTATTTCAATGTTAATTGGATGAAATAGATATGCTAACCTCTTTTGTTTCTTTTGCATCAACAATTGTTTTTCTTTTTTGTTTGTCAGTCCATTCGTCTTTTATATTTGAATGTGTTTGTGAAGAGAGTTGACTTTTCATTAGTGACAAACTCTCCTCTTCAGTATAAGCCCTTGTAAAGAGTAATTTACAATGTTAAAAAATTTATTATATTTTTTGGAGTTGCATTAAGTGAAAGGATGACAAATAGTTATAAGTAATGTAAAATGAGTACCTAAAATATGAAGCTTCCTCAAAATCTGGGTTTATTAGTAGCTTTGTCCCATATATTGCATTTGCTAGTTCTAAATTACCTGCTAATATAAGCACACCAAATTTATAGTGTTTATATATATATATATATCAAGAAAATATATATATATATATATATATTATTTACCCATTCCTTCTCGTATAGTTGCCAAATGTAAGGCAATAATCAAGCATTTGTTGTTATTTTTCTCTAACTCAGACATCACCTCATTTGCAAATTTATCCCACAAAGAGCAAACCATTTTTGTGTTGTTGTATAAAATATAAAAAAATTAATTAATAAGCTGTGTATGGCCAACAATTTAATTTTAAACAAATTTTTTATGTATATTTAAAGTTACCCGACGTCTTCGATCTCTAACTCAATTTTCCTTGATTCCTTTCCATTGTTAGAAAGACACATGTCCTTCTTTACGTTGATGACCCTTGCTAATATATCTTTTAAAAATAGAGAAAATTAGATGTTTAGATTATTGTTTTGATTGAAGAAAGAAAAAAAAAGCAGTAGAATATAGAGAACGTACCAATGAGCGAATCCATTTTTATTTTACCACTTAATATATCACTAAAGTTGATGAATTCTAGCTTGTTGGGTGGTATTGAATGACATAAAAATTCGTTTACAATTGTACTTTTTAAAAAGTACAATCTGCACTTATGTTGGGTAGCCTTAAATCTACCCACGTTCAATCCAATTTTGAAATTTCCAAAGTGATAGCATTTTCCTTCTTTAATAGTGTCTTTGTGTTTTTCCATATCTTTCCCAATTGCGGTTGCTTGTATCTTGTGTCCCTGTTAGATGAAGTCAATTTTAGATTTATAACCCTGTCAATTATTATTATTATTATTATTATTATTATTATTATATAAAGGAAGATAATTTTAAAGGGAAAATTATCATACCTGAGCATCTAGAAGGATCATCTGCATTGATGTTGGAGTCAATTTTGTATTTACGTCTATTACATTCCATAAGCTTATAACTCTTGCCTTGAATTTCAGAGCACCCATTTTCTCTGTTATCTCCATGATTGTATTATCACGTCTCGCCATTATTTTTTCGTAATGTACTAATTTGTTTTGAAAACAACAACAGTTATTAGTAATTTAAATGTCAAATTAAATGATTCTAATAAAATTTAATGATTTACAATCATTAATAAATAAAAATAAAAAGAAACAAATAATAATAAATAAAACATATATACAGAGTCTTAATGTAAAACTTCAAGTACTAATTTTTAATGAGCATATACAGAGTCTATATAGAGTCGATAGGTACTAATTTGGAAAGGAGCATGAGAAAAAGAAATAAAAACAGAGTATAGACTGCACATAAGTACGTATCAGACGTGTACAGCAAGTGTCTCCAAATAATTGAAAGGATTAGTGCAAGCACAACTTAAAACAACATCCTCTACCTCTGCCTTGTAAATTAGAACAATGTATCCTTTTATTTGAGTTCAACATATGTGTCTCTTGATTTCTCCGCAGATGCATCTATTCATTTTTTTTTATTTAACATATGTGTCTGTTGAAAATTATTTGTGTTCAACAGATGTGTCTCTTGGTAAGGGCATCTCTTTCATTTGAATTCAGCAGATGCATCTCTTGATTTCAATTCAGCAGATGTATCTCTTAGATTTCAAGTAAGCAGATGCATGTGTTCAAAATTATTTTTTACTTTTATTTTTAATTTAAAATAAATAAGGACATTCCTTTCATTTGAATTCAGCATGTGCATCTCTTGATTTCAATTTAGCAGATGCATCTTTTTAAAAGTAAATTTTATTATTAATTCAAAATGTAGTAAATAAGGACATGTTGCACATATGATAAAACAAAAAATGTATTTTAATTATTCTTAATAATCCAATTATGTTTTTTGACTGCTTTGATTTTTCTGTATTTATCAGTTCCATCAACATGATAATATCACTATCAGTACTGGTTTTTATTAATTGAGATATGGGGTTTTTTTCATCTTATATTTGATATGAAATAAAAATTAAAAGAGATACATAAATTCACTTAAAAATGAATTAGAAATTTTTTTTCCTTCTTTCTATGTTATTCCTTACATACCATCTTTTCATCAGCCACTCTTGGATGTTAACACATGATATATTTTAAAATTAGCGCTACTAAAATGGACCAAATCATAAATTAAAAATAGAAGTTTGTTTCACATATAATCTCAATGATGTGAAAAGCATTTGGTACGTAAAACTAATTAATTAATATAAAAGAATAATACAAGCAATGAAGTATATGTAAATAATAATTACTGGAAGTTCTAGTGCACATTCTGGAAAACTTCTTGTCAAACTACATTGGTGGTCATATTAGTTGCATTCTCTTGGTTATCATGGATTAAAATTTTTAATCCATTTCTATGCTTAACTCGGGAGATAGCGACATACAATTGACCATGAGCGAAAACTGGATTTTGGCAAATATAGTCCAACATTGGTCAAAGATTGTCCTTGACATTTATTAATAGTCATTGCATAACAAACCGTAATTGGAAATTGCCTTCTCTGTAACTTGAATGGCCATTTACTTTGTGATGGGACCATAACCTCAACTTTGCCTGTGAGACCTCCATTTAATGAGGAGCTCTTAAATCACAGCATTTGGTTTCACAAATATACAATACTGTTTGATATAGTTTTGATTACTTGCAGTGACACCTTGTAGTTGGAATTGTTGGCAGCACTTTTGAGGTTGAAGATAAGAAAAGGAACAAAGGAAATAATGTATTTCTACAGTTCAAACATGGGTTTTTAGTCCACATACAACATTTTCGAACTTGAAGTTAAGAAAGGGACAAAGGATAAGATGTATTTCTAAAGTTGTAGCAAAATGTGTTCAATATAAATAACGTGTTCAATAATTCTGTTACGTTGACAATATGTTCAATTATTAAGTTGTTCTTTTTATTTTTCATGCTTTCACACAACAGTGGAGTGAATTTTGAGTTTAGTTCAAAAGATGCATCTTTTCATTTGAATTCAGCAGATGCATATCCAAACTATGTGTCCCTTTCATTTAAAAGCAACAGATGTATCTTTTGATTTCTATTCAGCAGATGCATCTCTTCATAACAAAATAATTTTTCTTTAATTTTTTAAATTAAAGATAAGGACACGTGGCATGCCTTATCAATGAGTATTTTCTCAACTTTAATTCTGAGAGCTCCATTTCGTGAGGAGCTCTCTGGTCGCAGTATTTGGTCTCGCAAATATATAATAGTGTTTGATATGAGAAGTTTGAGGGCAAAAAGATTTCCCTCCTTAATCTTCTCATTTTCCCTCCTAATCAAGTTTTCTCTCTCCTATCAAAGATATTGAACGGATTAATCTAAGCCGTTTATTTCATTTTAATCTGGGCCGTTGAAAAAAAGCTTATTGAAAGAAACTTTCTTTCTTCCACGTTTCCATCATTCTTTCTTTTTCTCTTCTCTTCTCTCTGGATCTCACCTTCTCTTCTCTGGTTCCAATCTTCATCCACACAACAAAGGTAATTTTCTTTCTCTCTTTCTCTAACCTCTATTTTCATCCTTTTCTCTTTCTCATTTGTCATCTCCCTCTCTCTTTCCATCTTTTTCTCTTTCTCATTTGTCATCTCCCTTTCTCTTTCTCGCTCTTTCTCTCTCTTCCGCCCCCTCTCTCTCGCTTTCTCATCAACCACCAACACCCACTCAGTTGGGAATCGCGATTGCCACCTCCAGCATCATCACCGTTGATCGCTGTTGATTGGGATTTTGGTTCCAATAAAAAACTCTTCGACTCCCTCTTTCTTCAAACTTTACATTTTGCTAGAAAATCCAAAATCTCATATTATGATGTCTCTATAAAAAATATGCAAGTTTTTAATTTATGCAAAATCCCAGATTTTGTTATTTTTATTTTTTTATATATGCAAGTTTTAATTTATTTGATTTTATTCTATTTGGGCTCCAGAGAGATCAGAATCCTCAGTTTCATAGGAGAAGCAAGGAAGCTGAAACAAAGGAGCAAAGAGATGATTAATTTAATGAATAGGCAATTTTTAGTATTTCTTTATGTTTTAAAACAATAGATATTCTTGCACCTTATGTGTTTTAAGACAATAGGTATGAAGTGTACTATTTGATGTTGTTGTTTCTTATTCATATGTTACAAACAATATTTTTTTGGCTGATTTTATTTATAGATTTACAATGCTTTGTACCATATTCATATTATGCTTTGAAGTTGTCATTTCAATGACACAAATCAATGAATTTGGGAAACATGATAGAGTTGCTAAAATTCATGCATATATAATAAGTCGTCTAATAAAGGAGATGCTTGCAGTGATTGACAAAGTTAAGACTCAACAAGGACTTATTAATAATCTTGATAATGTATTTGAGATGGTCTCTCCAATTCCTTTCTTTCCCTGGTTTGTCTTTAGTCCCTTGATTTCTCAATTACTAATCATTTTGATTCTTGCAAAATATATATTTGCCAGTTAAGTATGTATTTTGTTTTTTATTTTTTGTAGCTTTAATTTTTTATTGATTATGAAAAGTAAAAGAGCAAACAAGAGGCCTAGAAGCAGAGGAGGTTTCGAAGAGAATCAAGATGGTTTTGATTATGATATATATTGTTCATAACTTTTTTTAAATGTTGGATTTCTGAATTTTTGTTATGAATAAGTTGGTTTTTCTTATCTAACATCTGACCATATCTATATTATGATTAGATGTGAATGAGAATATGCAACGAAAAACGCCAATCATGTCAAGGAAAAAACATGATTAGTTTGATTCCATAAATATTATTCATAAATAATATCACAACAAGAATTTAGATAGAAATTTTGGATACCTTTAAATTTTCTTTTACACCGAAAAGGAAAATTATGCATATTCATAAAACAATCCATATTTATTTGATTATAAAGTAAATAAAAAAATATAAAACCCATAGGACATATCATGACCATTATATATGACATAAAAATGTTATTAATTTAGTATATTTTAACTACAATTACTCTGATAATTACACTAACATTATAATTATTATAATTATAAATATTAAAATTATAGTTATTAATATTATAATTATAATTATTAAAAATATAATTATAATAATAATTCAAATACAAATACTAAAACTAATTTCTATAACTAATACAAATATTAATAATTATGATCAAAGAATTAACCAGAAAAAAAACGAATATAATGTTATAATTTGAGAAGTTCTAATATAGGTAAGTTTTGATATAGGCAAATTGGTATCAATCATTTAAAAAGAGCATCATTATGAATAATTATTTGATTGTATTAGCATAATATAATCAAATATTTACTCCGTCGTTAATTCAATTTTTAAAAAATGCGAAAATTTATACTGTATGTTGTAATTTTAATCGTGGAAATTAATGATGCATTATTTTATACTTTAAACAATATATTTATTTACAATTATGAAGTTCTAATACAGACAAATAATTTTCAAGTTGAAATCTTTTTAATTTCTATATTCTTATAATTCAAACTTACATTCACATTATCAAATTCTATTATAGTACTACAATTATAATGACCGATAATAATAACTATAATTCTTTATGGTTATTCATTCCATTTACTATGACAGGTTTTTAACTGCAATTAGTGTTGAAAAAAATGTATATAAGGAAGCAATGTCATAAAGGCAGGACTGTCAATTTTAGGTTTTAAATTTTGATTTACTAGGTTGTTATATTGGACAATGTTTATTGCTATCTTTTTGGTGATCGTTTAACATTGTTCAATTTGAATATTTAAATACATTATTATGTGAATCATACTTTGTCTGGAGAATTTACTATTCAGTATTCAACAAACGAGAAATCTTATTAAATAAAAGCTCTTGCTCCAAGAATTTAACTCCTTACCCAACCTGTCAACATAGCATAAATATTAGTTGGAAAAGCTCTTTACTATAAACTACATATAAAACTCAAAATTGTTGTCTTCTACAATTGTAAAGTTTATTTTTATACAATTAAAAAAATAATTTATAATTTATTTACATTATATAACATATAAACTACACATTGGCTCGACAAAATTCAATAATTAAGTAATAATTAAACATTATTCATTACAAATTCAAGATATTTTACTCATATTTTATCAATTGCAATTTTTTCACATAATACTAATATATCAAATTAAACGACCCGTGCATCGCACGGGCATACTTACTAGTAGTATATATTCACTCATGTTGTATATACAAATCACCTTTTAGAAAAAATCTTGGTCTATATACAAGGAAATTTATATTTCTTATACATCATTAATTGTTTTTTCTCTTTTTTACCTTTATTAAATGTTTTGACTTTGTTATTCATTAATGAAAGTGAACTTTCCAAATTCATTAATGAAAGTGAACTTTCCAAATAAAGTGAATGAGATAAAATTGTAATGTTACAATATATTCTCATAAAATTCTTAACCACTTTCCTTGATCCGAGGAATACAAAATAATAATAATAGGAAAGGAGGGAGTTGTATATTTTTGAAGGGTAATATGAATCGGTGAGAAAGGGGAAAGGGGTTGGTTGGGGTTTGATTTGATCCTTGTTCATTTTTGTGAGTTATTGCCGATCGGAACATCTTTCATTCATCATTCATCATTCTCATTCTCATTCTGAGGTTATTTATTTATTACTTTACGGTTCTTTCCTTCTTACAGTATTATTCATTCTGTCTTTCTCTTTCGGCTGTGGCTGTGGCTGTGTGTTGTTCTACATTCCGCGCCAACCCACCATCAATTTTATTATTATTATTTAATTTGTTCAGGCGGCTGCTTTATTCCTCGCTCAGGTTTCATTTCATTTCCATCCAATTCAATTCAATCGGCAATCCAATCCAATCCAATCCAATCCAATCCTAACAAAACATGAACATGATGATGATGATGATGAAGTTGGGTGGTGTTCTAAGGCACACCAAGGTACTTCCTTCCCTTATTTACTTCTTATTATTATTATTATTAGGAAAATGCGTCTTTATTCTTAAATATATCTAGTTGGAAAGCATTCAAAATTATAGTTTTTGATATTCTTGTGAGAGCAAAAATCAGGGATCGGTGATGTTTTTTCTATTTCTAGGAAGCTTAGCAAGTGCCCTAACCAAGACCTTTCCTTATTATTATTGTTATCTATTGTTTATTATGTTATGTTATGTTATGTATTTAATCACTTCCTTTATAATTAATTAAATTATGACTTCAACAGAGTATTCGCCCAACCCCCTTCTCCACTTTCAGAGCTCTCTCTTCTTCTTCTGCTAATCAAGTAAGTTGTTAGCCCTTTCTTTCTATTCCCTTTAATATAATACTGAATAATTAATAATTAATAATAATAATAATAATAATAAATATGCATGTGTTATGCAGATGACTGTGAGAGAGGCTCTGAACTCGGCTCTTGATGAGGAAATGTCCGCTGATCCCAAAGTTTTCTTGATGGGCGAAGAGGTGGGCGAGTATCAGGGAGCTTACAAGATATCCAAGGGCCTCCTCGACAAGTATGGCCCTGACAGGGTTCTCGACACTCCTATTACCGAAGCTGGCTTTGCTGGCATTGGTGTTGGCGCCGCTTACTATGGTCTCAAGCCTGTTGTTGAATTCATGACTTTTAACTTCTCCATGCAGGTAGTATCTTTTATAGTTCTGTCTAATAAGAATGCAATGCCAAGTTTATGAAGGTTCTGTCTTATGTGTGTGCGTTTTTGTGTTAAGAGAGAGATACTATAAGACTATGGATTTGTGATTGTAAAGAATGTTGTGTTCACATGTTTAAAATTATGGGCTTAATCTTAATCTTCATGCACGTTCTCATTGTATATTTTTTTTCCTGTTGCAGGCGATAGATCACATTATTAATTCTGCTGCAAAATCGAACTACATGTCTGCTGGGCAAATATCTGTACCTATAGTCTTTAGAGGGCCCAATGGTGCTGCTGCTGGGGTTGGTGCTCAGCACTCTCAAGTATGGTTCTCCTCGCTTTCTTCTAAATATTTGTTTTCACTTCCTACTCTGTTTTTAAAATATTGAGCACAGATAATTTAGGTTTTGCCCCTTTATGTATGCCCCTCCCCAACTATACTCTTTCCATCCAGTGTTATGCTGCCTGGTATGGCTCTTGCCCTGGGTTGAAGGTCTTGGCGCCATATTCAGCCGAAGATGCTCGTGGCTTGCTTAAAGCTGCTATAAGGGACCCTGATCCCGTTGTTTTCCTTGAAAACGAGATTTTGTAAGTTGTGCTGTTCGGTTAGTACATCAAAACGAATGGTGGTCTTGTTTAAAAACTATTTAATTTGATGAGTTATGTCCTCTAGATATGGTGAATCATTCCCCGTTTCAGATGAAGTTCTTGATTCTAGTTTCTGCCTTCCCATAGGCAAAGCTAAGGTAATCATTTATCTATGGTATATCTATGGTATATTAAATTAAATAATGCATTCTCATCGAGTCCCTGATTGCTTGATGCATTAAACCTGTTACAGATCGAGAGAGAAGGTAAAGATGTGACTATTACAGCCTTCTCAAAAATGGTTGGCTATGCTCTCAAGGCTGCTGAGATACTATCAAAGGAAGGAATCAGTGCTGAGGTTAGCCTTGGAATAGTTTATAATGAACTTCCCTCTCCCTTGTAGAACTTTAATTTTGTTTTGATAACAACGAGTGATGGGCTTGTCCACATAGGTCATAAATTTGCGTTCAATCAGGCCACTTGATCGAGCCACAATCAATGCTTCTGTAAGGAAAACCAACAGACTGCTTACAGTTGAAGAAGGGTTTCCACAGCATGGTGTTGGTGCCGAAATTTGGTTTGTCTCTTTGCATTTGACATTTCTCGTATATTGCTGCTTAACTCTTGGAAATCATGTAAGTTTTTATACCTCTCTTTAACAGCACCTCTGTCATTGAGGAGAGTTTTGGTTATCTTGATGCACCCGTTGAGAGAATTGCTGGGGCTGATGTTCCTACTCCTTATGCAGCCAATCTGGAGAGATTGGCTTTCCCTCAGGTAATGTTTTATTACATAGTAACTTTGTTCTCTGTGAATTTCTCAACCTGGGTTTGAATACTTGTTTTCTTAATCTGTATATTGATTCCAAAATGTATTTCTATTTCGTAATCTGTAGATGGTGGTTTTCGATACATGAGTATAGATTGTTCAAATCTGTTTGCTTACTAGTATATGTGAATGGATTTACAGATTGAAGATATTGTTCGTGCTGCAAAGAGAGCGTGCTACAGATCTCAGGCTGTGGCCGCGTCTGCTTAATTTTACTGAATTTTTTCATGTCCTGGTTAGTTCATTTGTAATACTGTGATATAACCATTAACATTTTCCGCCCAAATTTTTCCACCATAAAATAGCTGGAAGAAATTGCAACCACCATATGCTCGTTTCACTCATGGATTATGTTTTATTTAAAAGATTCTGATGTATGCATAATGATGCCTAAATTTTCAGGAGTTACAGATGCTATACATTTTTTCCATTCTCCGCACATCTGGGAGGAACTTCATGTTTAATAACTTGGATAATAAGGGCACAAAGCTGCAAGTTGGGTTCTTTTTTGGGTTTGTAATGAACAATAACTGAGTTAGCTTTCTGAATACATTATTGAGCTTCTTCTCTTTCCAGCAAAGTCTAATTTACTGCTGAGGTTATCCTTGTTTAGTTTCTTTGGCAAATTAGAGATGTTGAACTTGATGTGGGTTCCACTTCTTTTGTTTGCTAATCACTGTTTGAGTTAGAAGACTCGTGTAATGATATTGGCATTTATTAGTGTCAATTAGATCCAAGAAAGTACAGGGAAGAAAAATTAGACTGGAATGTTTCATTTGTCATTTGCACTTTAGTGTTGTCAGATGCTAGTATTCTAGTTTTGTTTTTGGGCTTAATTGTAGTTTTGGTTTCCCAATTTTATTCATTTAGCGAATTTAGTTTCCCTTCTTTTAGTTTGACGTATTTAGTCTCTCAATTGTCAATTCTTGGGCAATTTCGTCATTCCGTTTAAAACTAAGATAACGGTGCTGAGCTGATTAACGTCATACATATATGTATGCACCTAGTTATCTTATGTGCAATTTTTATTAATTTTAATTTTTTTTATTAAATTTTATTTATGTGGATCCTTGAGGACACTTTTGGCTCAATGAGTCGCTGGCGAAAAAGAACGCTAGAAGTTGTTGAAATTGTTATACCTTGTGATGGTAAATTATTTGGAGCAGTTCTACTTTTAAACTAGCAGGGAAAATTATTTATTTGATTTGTTGTGGTCATTACTTTGATTCCTTTATTCAATTGATAGTTTCAATTTGATACCAATTTTAATTTTTAATATACTCCATTTTGTTGGAATATTTTGTTGGAAGCCCCGGTTAGGAGGGTAGACCAAATGGAGGGTACTACAAGGGCTATAGGCGAAACAATTGAGAAGGATATGGCAATCAATGTCTTATCTAAAAACATGATTTATGATAGACCTTTATGACGTCGTTTGATCCATGTAGCCGACCCCACCTAGTGGGACAAAGGCTTAGTTGTTGTTGATTAAAACACAGAATTAATAATATTTATCATTTATATTATATATATATATATTAAAGTTAGTATTAGTATTAACAAATTCAACTCATATCTCCAAAAAAAAGTTATAACAATTAATATTCTTGTCTGTTTTTTGATTTCACTTTCAGTTTAATTGATATGTTCTAAGATTTAATATTTTTCATTTTTCATTTATTATGAAAATAAAAACACATGTACCAAAATATTGATTTTAGCCTAAGCTTTTTCATATTGACAATGCATACATCTTTAATTTTTTTACTTATGTGATCAATATTTTTTAATTTGATTTAATCTTAATATAGGAATTTCTATTTTATCATTTAATCATATATTGATATATAATTAAAAAAATAATTATTCTGGTTATAGTCAAACTTCTTTAGCAGCATGCATTGTATTAATATTAATTTTTTTATAGTCAAACTTAGTTCAATAATGTAGATTTTAAAATTGAAAAGTTGAAAGTACAATTAAGCCTACATTCAAGTATTTCCATCTGTTTCTTATTTTTAAATTCTTTGTTGTATTGACGGAAGAAATACCATAAATGGAAAAGTAATGCTTTTGACCAACCAACGAAAGTAATGTAATACTAATAGCAATGGTTGTTGAGTAAGGACGAAAATGAATTTTGAGAAAACATCTTTTTGGCATGGTTGATTTTTTCATTTTCGGTAAGATTTTTGGTCAATGCCATTTTCTTTTGTATGATTTTTACTTTTTCCCTTCCTTTATGTTTTTCTTTCCTCTCTTTTTTCCCTTTTTCTCCACCGTGTACCTTCTTTCTTATGATATTTTTCATCTTCAGCCATAACCTAACAACAAAATCAAACTATGCTCCCTCTTTGTATTTACTCATTACATACAAAAAAATGACATACAGATGGAAGATGCCATGAGAAAGAAAAAGTTCATGGTGGAAAAGAAGGGAAGGAGGAGAAGAAGAGAGGAAGGAGAGAGGGTGGGAGCTATACCGGAAATCTCACTAGAGAATATGATTGGAGACAGAAAATTTCATAAAATAACCAACCATACTGACGGAAGTAAATTTGAGGAATCACTTTTAAGAAATAAAAAACCTGAGGACTATTTTGATACAAATAAATAATTTAAGGTGTCAAAGAAGCAATTTTACCTTATAATCATAACAAAAAATGGATTTCTTAAACAATATGTGACTTGTCTTGTGTATGGAAAAAATTTCTTGATAATAACAAAAAAAATACTTGGATAATTTATATATTTTTTTAAAATGGTTAGTTTTCGATTATCGACAAAAAAATATCCTTAATTAAAAAATAAAAGAAAAAAGGATGAGGGTGTAGATTGGGAGAAATTATTATTCTGTCCTTTGTTAATGTTTCCGAATGCATATTAATTATTAAATATTGAATTTTTTTAATTAAAATAAAACATAAAATTGATAATGAATAGGAGTACATAATATAATAGTTATAAATATGGAGCATTAAACACCCAATAATTTCTTGGAGGTTGGGGCTATGTTGGTATGAGTCAAAAGGGGCGTAAGCAAAGGAAGCAGTTGAAGGAAGAAAATAAAAATAAAAATAAAAAATAAAAAATAAAAAATAAAAATTGGTTTGATGATCCATCCATCCACCCTCCTTCGGTCCTTCCTCCTCGTCGTCCCTCTCGATTCGGATTTGGGATTATTATTATTAATTAATAATAAATAAATAATTAGTTAATTAATTGTTTGTGATTTGTGATTCCCAATTGCAGCAATTGCATTCAATTCATCCTTCATCCTTCTTCTTCTTCTTCTTCTTCTTCACTTCTCCTTCGATGAAGAGCTCTCTGAAAAAGCTGCGAGGGCTGGCACTTCATCATCATCATCATGATCATCGCAAGCAGCAAGATGACAAGGACAAAAGCATTCTCCCTCTCTCCCAGTTGGAGGAGCTCGCTCAGGCTACCAAGGCACCCTCTCTTTCTCTTTCTTCTTCTTGTTTTGTTTTATTTGACAAGAAAGAAGCTGAATCAATCGAATTGAATTGTAGGACCTTCAAGACATGAGAGACTGCTACGACAACTTCCTTTCCGCTGCTGCCGCTACTGCCAACAGTGCTTATGGTTGGATGGATCTATCTCTCTCATTTTCAATTCAATTCAATTCAATTACTCATTCATTCATTCATTCATTCTTAATCATGAATTATGAATTATGAATATAGAATTTGCGGAGTCGCTGCGGGACACAGGATCATGCCTTCTCGAGAAAACTGCTTTGAATGACAATGAAGACACTGGAAAAGTTCTGCTAATGCTTGCCAAATTGCAGTTCAGACTCCAGAAACTCATTGATAACTATGTCTCTCTCTCTCTCTCTCTCTCTCTCTCTCTCTCTCTCTCTCTTTCTTTACACTTATATCTACTCTTTCTAACTGCTTTCTATATTTCACTCACAACTCTCTCTCTCTCTCTCTCTTTCACTCTCTCCTCCTCCTCCTATTTCAGCGTTCTCATATATTCCAGACTATTACCATTCCTTCCGAGTCTCTCTTGAATGAGCTTCGCATCGTTGAGGTTTCTTATTTTCTCCCTCCCCTTTCCATGCTTTAATAAATAATACTAATACTACTCTTGCCTATATTCCATGTATGTATGTTTTCCCTAAACATTTAGATTTGAAATGGTTTGGCTATCGACATGATTTATGGTAGGACGGTATGACATTGTTTCTTTGGTTGGTGTTGTTGTTGTTGTTGTTGTTGTATGTATGCAAGAGCAAGAATCGGGAGATTTATCAAGTGCCTTTCACTGGAAGATTGCTGAGGCAACCTGATGAGCTATAGGCTCTTTAACTTTAGGTCTTCATTTTCAGCGTTGAAAGTATGTTTGGAAGCATGCTTCATTTTGATAATTAAATGAAACTGTTGAATGATAGATCAATCAAGTATCTAATATGGTAGGGCCATAGGAAGATTGACATTTGTTGGATACTTCTAACATACCAAATGCTTGTGTTTGCTGTATGAATATCATTGCTGGTACTTGCTATAACCTAAGAATATATTCATGTTATTATGCTTGCATTTAGCTATTGCGATGATTGTGATAAAGTGAATTTACTACGTGTTGCTGTGTCATTCAACGTGGACCTTTTGCGTTTTTGATAAATTTTTTCTTTGTCTTGATGCTGGAGCAGGAGATGAAGCGACAATGCGATGAAAAAAGGTTTGAAATGTTGTGCTCGATATAATTTGGTATTTGAAAGTGACAAGTGTCTTATCATTTTGTTGTATATGATATGCAGAGATGTATATGAGTATATGGTAGCAAAATATAGAGAAAAAGGTAGGTCTAAAGGTGGAAAAGGAGAAAGTTTTTCATTGCAGCAACTGCAAACTGCTCGTGATGAATACGACCAGGAGGCTACATTATTCGTTTTCCGATTGAAATCTTTGAAGCAAGGACAATCGCGTAGTCTTCTAACACAGGCAGCACGTCACCATGCTGCTCAGGTTTTTCTCACTCCTTCTTTCTCTTTTTAAGAACCAGGAATTGTTACTTTCGAAATTTTATGTTGATTATCAATGCTTTCTATGATACTTCAAAACAGTTGTGTTTCTTCAAGAAAGCAGTCAAATCTCTTGAGACAGTTGAACCTCATGTAAAATCAGTAACTGAACAGCAACACATTGATTATCTCTTCAGCGGTCTTGAAGAGGAGGACGTGGATGAAGGTGATGATGAATATGATGACAACGATGGCTATGATGAGAATGATGATGGGGAGCTGAGTTTTGACTATGGACACAATGAACAAGAGCGGGATGTCTCTACAACGCGAAACTCGATGGAGGTAAATACCATATATATCCAGGATCCCCTCATTTATGTTTCCCAAACTTAGAAATGAATGTCTAATCGTTATCGTGTTATTGCCTCTGCAAAAAGGCATAATATCAATAGGAAAGAGATTGGCACACATTTTGTGTCGATTGAGGGGTCTAAATCTTACTGCATCCTAAAGAGAACATAGGTAAAATCAAAATTAGATAGCGATGAAGGAATTTTGGGGTAAAACTGCTTACGTTTTTTAGGCCTTCAGGGATCAAAACTCCAAGCATGAGCGTTGTGCACAGTGTATTTTCGCAGTCTTATTCACCAAAACTTGAATCCTTTTTTTGGTATTAAAAAAAGAAGAATGTAGTGAAAGAGGACAAGATATGATCTTAATAAAATAAGCACTTAGAAACTAAGAGATCGGGTCATGCAAAAAGGGAGAACAATCTCTATGCATTTCTAACAAAGAAACACCTCTAACAAAACCACAGGCAGAACACCACAAACAAGACAGAAAAAATTTACCTGAAATGTTTGTTATCCAGAAATGAAGAAAAGATTGTCGAAGACTCAAGAGAGTGAAAGACCATACTATATTATCATTGTAAAAAGAAAATTGGATATATTCAAGCAAAAACCAAAAGGGATTCCCAGTCAGTAACTTCTCTATGATTCGAACTCCTAAGAAAATAAAAATTCCAAGAGAAGTTGGAAGAAGACAGCAACTAAACATCCTTATTTGTTTGAATGCGGGTTACTGCTCTATGTACATAACTGATATAGTTTGGTAGGAATGCTAGATGGATGCATTGACCAAGAACCCGTTGAAGAAAACTATGGAGTATTAACTTCTCCAGGCGATGTGTGAAAATGCTATGGAAGATTTCATATATCGAACTTCTAATTGTGTAAATTTTGTATCAGAACCATATATTTTGATTGTGGACTTCAATTGGCTTATATTGATCTCTTTTTGATGACATTCTGCTTAGCCATGTTTGCTTCCTTGCAGCTGGATCAGGCAGAACATACAATTCCCAGAGGTTCAACAGCTGAAGCTGCTAAGGTACAAAAGATGTTTCAATTAATGTAACGTAACTGCAAAAATTTCATATGTTGGCCAAATACACTTGCTCAGGCAGAAACTTGTTGATGCATGTGGAAATATTATTTCATTTTCTTTCTGATGTTATTTTGTTCGAAAATACATTATAAATATTGAATCTTCTTGCTCTGTTTGCAGGAAAATTTAGATAGGCTTCAGAGGAATTTGTTTTCCTTTAGGGTTAGGGCTGGGAGCCAATCTGCCCCACTTTTTCCTGATAATAAACCTGATTCTAGTGAAAAACTGAGACAAATGCGCCCATCTTTATCAAGAAAGTTCAGTTCATATGTGCTACCCACACCAGTTGATGCAAGGAGTCCAATCTCTTCAGGTTCAAATAATCCTGTGCTTTCTGGAACACGTACAAGTTTAAATGAACCTACAAAGAATTTGTGGCATTCCTCCCCACTGGAACAAAAGAAGCATGGAAAAACTCTTGGAGATGAATTCTCTGGTCCAACGGTCAGAAACTCACAGTCCATACTCAAGGACAGTAACAACAATATTGCCATCACAAGGTTGCCACCTCCTTTGGTAGATGGCCTTTTATCCTCAAATCATGATGATGATTCTGCTTACTCTAAAAAGATTAAAAGACATGCCTTCTCTGGCCCACTGACAAGTAAAAGTAATCCTTGGCCTGCCAAACCTGTCTCAGTAGAAAATATTGAACTGTTTTCTGGACCTCTTTTGCCGACCCCAATCCCTCAGCCTCCTTCATCATCTCCTAAAGTATCTCCTACTGCTTCTCCTACTCTTATGTCTTCTTCACCTAAAATAAGTGAGCTTCATGAGCTTCCAAGGCCTCCAACCAATTACCCATCCAATTCAAGGCTTTTAGGCTTGGTGGGTCATTCAGGCCCATTGGTGTCCAGAGGTCAAAGGGTTTCTGCTGCAAATAACTTGGTTACATCAAATGCAGCATCCCCGCTGCCAACTCCGCCTCAGGCCATGGCTCGTAGTTTCTCCATACCTTCTAGCGGTGTTAGAGTTGCAGCATTGCATGGCTCAAGGGCACTGGAATCCTCTCATAGACCATCTATATCTGAGGACATTACTTCTCCTCCTCTGACGCCAATAGCAGCATTACCTACTAGTCAGTCATCATCAGATAGCTGAGATCTTTAGATCGAAGGTAATTGTTAAGTCAGGGTTGTTTTGTATTGCTTTTTCTTATTTCTATTTTCTGTTTTCCTGGATTTATTTGAGCATTTAGTGTTAATTATTCTGTTTTCCGGGATTTATTTTAAGCATTTGGTGTTAATTATAAAACTTGGACACCGTGGAATGAAAAGAGCTTAACTTTCATGTTTAAATGGCAAACCTTCCATCTTAGTTTGCCTGGTTTTAAATGGTATAAAATGTAGATGAGGGTTAATATATTATTCAGTAATGCCAAGTTGTTACAATCAAGTATAATTACAATCAACTACTATAATATAGTCAGTTTTGTGTTTGGATATGTTTGCTGTAAAGTGATTATAAGGTAATCTGTTTCGTTTGGATTGTGCAGAAAAATCACTTTTTGATATAGTAAATTATCAAAGCTTGGTATGAAATGATATGTTTAGATTAATAGTATTAGTTACTTGTGCAGGGGCAAAGTGAGAACATGTGACTGGTTTTAAAATAATAAAAACACTTTCTTCAAATAAGCTTCAAACTTCTAGCCTCTCTGAAAATGCTTTTTACCCATAAAAACTATTTCTTTTTCATATTTTAATTGGGTTTGCCAAAGATGTCAGATTAAACCTGAATCAATTTTTGCATAAAAACTGTTTCTAGAGGGATAAAAATCTTTCCCAAACACATCGTTGAGCAAGTTCTATCTTCAAAATGAACTAGGTGGACTTCATAAATATGGTCTCTAGAAATGCACATTGGGTCTGGATATATTTATGGTGCAAGCATGTGATCTTTTATGGACTTGACATTTATTCTTTACAGTTTCAACTTTCAGGTAACACATGTAGAAACTCGATATCTGTTTTACTTCATTTGCTTGGTTGCCTGTCCAGTTGGTTTGGTGTGGGGTTGTTGTTGTTGTTGTTGTTGTTTTTGTTTTTTTTTTTTTTTTTTTTTTATAATAAAAAAAAAAAGTTGTTTTCTTTAATCCTGATCTCATTCTTCTAAGAGGCTCATGAAACATCCCTTTTTCATTCTAGTCTTTCGATGCATAATCTATTAGTTACGTAATTTAGGGCATGATAGGCAGGTTAATATTAGCAGGAAATCATTTAATCCGAACTGTTGTTTATATAAATTGTGGTTCCAAATGCTTAATTTCTTTCATTTTACCATTTTGAGATGATTTGATTCAGAAAATGCCTTAATTGTTGTTACTTCCTTCTACAATCTTCTAAGAAGTTTTAGCTTAATTTAACAATATTTTATTTTCAATTTCTGTTTTTCAGGGGCCTAAGTGTTCATACAACTATTATGCAATGAACCCAGGCATGGACACTTTGTGCAGATTAATTCAACCCTCTGAAGTTAGCTCTGTTTATGACCGGACAGGCAAATGCTTAGGGTCAAATTTTGTTTCTAGTTTTGCTTAGATGCAAATGTGTGAATATTCGCTTTTGTTATTCTTTTATCAGTCACTATCATTGTTAATTCAACCTTATAATGGGGCGTTTGTCTTATTTTTATTTAAATAAATGCCCATGAGTTCTATTGCGCAATTTTTCATTTAAGCATTTGACTAACAAATCAATCATTATTCATGTCTCCCCTTCTTCAATAGTCTATTGTGTCCTTCAGGAAGTGAAGTTTGTTTTGGGATAAAACATTTCATCACTTGTTAGAACAAATCGAAACCCTAAGAGCATCTCCAGCGGTTGTTTTTTTCGTTCATTCATGAGGTGATGAACGGTTGAATGGTTCATCACGTTCATCACCCATGGAGAAGAGATCCGTTCGTTTTTAATTGGCAACTTGTTTATTCCGTTTTTTGCGGACTTAATTAGGAGTATGGGATAGGTGGTGGAATCCATTTATGAACAAAAAGTAAGTTCATAGGTGAAGGAAATGAGTAGGGTTCATATAAATTTAACAGAATTTCCTACTTGGTTTCGGAATCTTATGTTGTTAATCGCCCATTCTCACTGCTTGTAACCATCTTAAGGTTTTAAATTGTAGGCAGAAACAACAATTGCAGTTTTGGCAATTTCCACAACTGCATGGTAACTACAATCGTGGCTGCGTCAGTGGAATTTCTTACAATTTGCAATTACAGTAAATATAACGTAATAACAATCGCAATTTAGAAGCTTGAAGAAAGTAGAAGTGAAGTGGACTGGTATACAAATAATGACTTATGAGTGAGTGGAAGTACCCATGAAACTATAGTCTGTGTGGGTAGTTAGCATGTCATGTTGACCTTTTGTTGTTATGGTTGATTTTATTTTGTTGCTGGAAGGAAAATTCAAGCTCATAAATTAAGATTGGCATGGCCTCTGGAAAATATCATCATCATCAATAATCTATATATATCAGTATGTCTATATTCTATGTGTTACAACTAGATACCCCAAACCACACTGTACTAGCGGACAGATCTGGAGATAAAGAAAAGGATTGCTGAAGTGCTCACTCAAATGCATACTGATCACATATATAACATTGGTAATTGGTTACAAGCTATTAATTTAGGAAAAGAGATGCCATTCACACAACCTAAAGAGGATTGGTTTGGTTTTGGTAGGTATAATATTTCATTTGCATCGTCCTCCATTATCATATCTGACGAATCCCATTAATTCTGGTCCCTCAAGTCTTGGATTGTTCTTGAAACTGTGTATCAATACATAAACAATCAGCTATTGGAAATTCATAAATAAATCATGAGAGAGCCATTTTTCTCTAACAGTGTTATGTACATAATAATATATATATTATAACTCTTCTTGTCACTGCGAACAAATTGTATAAGTTTGGTCATATTTAGGTGTGGGCACATCAACCCTTGTACCAAATTTGTGTTAGAAAAGTGGTGCAAATTGTAATCTCATTTTGCCAAATAGTGTCACACTCACCTTTGTTCAGAGAACTTGGAGAAGGATCCGGATGTGGGGAAGGTACCACACAGATCATTGTTTGATAGGTCTCTGCACAGCACAAGAGTACCAAATTATGTCTATAAAAAGGGGTGCGGGTAAAAAGTGATGTATAAGATAATCATTTTTTCCCTATGATTTTAAAAGGAGAGTCTCACAGGATCTTAAGGTCTGCCAGTTTGGTGAGTTCCCTCGGTATTCTTCCGGTCAGCTTGTTGCTGTTGAGTCGCCTGCATCAAAATGGTCCACCATATCTTTCGTTAGGCTTCGAGAATGGTGCGTTATTTAATTCAATAATGATGAAGTTTCTAAACTATGGTTGCAATTGTGTTATGTTTATCACAATCTGAATAATAGCAGGAAAATGTGGTCGATACAATCACAATTGTGACCACGTTACTGTCACAAAAGATTGCTAAACCGCAATAGTGTGACCTCAATTACTGTCACAGACCACAATTTAAAACCTTTAATGAGAGTAACTTACAAGAATTTGAGATTGGAGAGGTTGGAGAGAGTCGAAGGTATGGAGCCAGTGAGGTTATTGTGGTATAAACCTAAGCTAACAAGGTTCTTGAGGTTTCCAAGTTCCTTTGGTATTGGACCCACCAACTCATTTTTGTACAATTCTCTGCATAGTGAGAATTGACAAATCAAATCTCATGCTCACTCTTTTGCATAACATATAAAACCATTCATCATTATAGTCTATAGATTATCATAAACTATGAAGTGGAGCTTACAGAAACTGAAGGTGTTGGAGCCTCCCTAACTCTGGAACCAACCGGCCAGACAGCTTTGCATGACCTAGGTCTCTGCATACCACAAGCATGTATGATCAGACCCAATCCAGCAATAGATACAATTAAAAATTAAAAAGGACAAGAAAAAACAAGTGTAAATGTAACCAAGATATAAAATTTATAAACCATGGATCACACTATTATATATATATATATATATATATATATATATATATATATATATATGATGAGTTTATGTCCTATTAATATTTTTTTTTAACGAAGGGTTTCCTGGACCGGTAACCGAATACTAATCCATTTCGAGAAATAGAGATATTTAAGTAGGTTTTGTTTTCATCAAAAAGTGTTTTTAAATACATGGAATGGATTAAACCCTTGACATTATGGTTACTTAATCCAGTTATCTTCAAAGGAATTTATTGTGGGTTATGTACTATAATTTTTTAGAATTTACTGTATTTGTTTACGGTAATTCTATGTTGGCATGGTGTGCCTTTAATAATAATTATAGTTCACAAAAGAATAGTGAAAAGCCTTTAAAGGAAAGAAGGAATACAATAAGCAAACTTATTAGAGAACAGTGATCCCTCTTCCCCTAATAACTTCTCTCGTTGTTGTATTAATTTTTATTTTTCATATGACTATGGGTATGTAATGTAATGTAATGTAACAACATAAAGAAAAAGGTGGTTGATTACATACAGTCGAGTAACCCTGTTGTGATCATCACAAGTAACATGAAACCAAGTACATGGATCTACTAAAGTGGGATCCCAGCTCCTTAGAACGTTGTTTGGGTCTTTCACTGCTCTTCTCAATGCGTACAGAGCATCACCTATTCATATTCATTTTAAACAAAGAGATTCTTAACACAGAAAATTAATCACAATGATGAATGAATGAATGAATGAATGATCTGATGATAGATGGAAGAATATCAAAAGGGTTCAGTGGTTTACCTTCAGAGTTTGCATTTGCTGTGACAACAAAAAGGTCCTCTGTTAGGATAAGAAAGATGGCAACGAGATGAAAAATCATGGTAGAGTAGAGAGAGTTGAAGTGATGATTCTATTCCAACTATGATCTATGTTGTAGTCAAAGTGTGCCTAACACTAACATAAACATATACAGGAACAGGTAATGTTTCCTCTTTCTTTATTCAATGCAGTGATGCTTTTTGAATTAATGGAAACACAATTTCGTCCTCCAATTTATAGATACTGCCAGGGGTGTTCATGTACCAGTTTGTTAACCATATTAATTGGTTTGGATATATAACCAAACTAGTTCACAATTTGAATTTGGATCGGGATAAGTTATTAACCGGTTCAAAACCGGTTCAGTGCTCAAACCGGTTTAAAACCGGTTTCTAAAATGAAAACTGGTTTTTAGGAAAAACCGGATCAAAAATCGGTATTTTTAACGATTTTTTCCAAAAATCCGGTTTTTTAACTGTTTTTTTTTCAAAAACCGGTTTTATCAAAAATCCAGTTTTAAAAAAGCAGATTTTTCAAAAAATCCGGTTTTTTCCATAAAAAAACTGGTTTATTAAACCAGATTTTTCAAAAATCCGATTTTTTCCATAAAAAACTGGTTTATTAAACCAGATTTTTCAAAAATTCAGTTTTTTTTTACATACAAAACTGGTTTCATAACTGAATTTAACCAAAAAAATAAAAATTCACTAGATAATATATAGATACTGTCACATAAAATAAGCCTAAGAATCTTTTTATCATGATAACTAAACACATATTTTTCTACTAAATCTAAATTGGCAGAGTGCACAACTACAACTGCACTAAATTAGTCTCAACTAGAAAATCAGAGAAAACCATTTCACTCTCTGAATCATTAGAAATGGTTTCTTTCTCAGGTGCCTTCCTCTTTTGATGAACATCATTTGGCTACCTGCAAATTATCAAATTATCATAATTCCATTACACAACACAAAATAAAACATGGGCATATAGAAAAGAACATAAAAAAATAATATAATATAAGCAAGTACAAGTTGTACAACCACCTTCAACATGTGCATTTACAAAGTAAAAGAGCCAAAGCAAGTAGTCCATTATTATTATTATCTACATTCCGCCTAAGTACACTTATAGCAGTAACCTTGAGACATATACCAAAATGCAAACAAATATAAGATCCATAAACAAGTTAACACTTAACACCTATATGGTGCACATCTGAAAAACACAATCATCATGACAAAGTAAACTCTAGTAGTATCATACAAACTATTTTATACTATGTTTTATACTGCATAAACATATCTTAGCTCAATTGTGACTACTTTTGCTTCCAATAAACAGTAAGTGGCTTAATAAGTTAGGCCATTTAGAAACTGCATCGAAAAGACCAAATTATCAAATTATTTGACACTGCTTGGACACGTACCGTAAATTCAATCAATCATCAAGATTGACACTGCTTGGACAGCCACAGTCTTCTTTGAAAATCATCTCTACAAAATTAAAAACAATATATTATTTTTCTAATAATTAATAATTAAATATATTATTAAATATTTATTCGTAGTACCTAGCTCTAAATCTCCATCAGAAGGTAATGAGAATGGAGATCCTTTAAGCCAATCTTGTGAGCACACGAGGGCTTCCACAGTTTTTGGTAAGAGAGAACTGCGATAATCGCCTAGTACTCTTCCTCCAGTACTAAAAGCAGCTTCAGATGCAACAGTTGAAATGGGTATGGCCAATACCTCTCTAGCGATGCGGGAGATGATTGGAAATCGACATGCATTCAGCTTCCACCAAGTTATAACCATACAAATCATCGTTTGACTCTTCATCAACAACCGATGTGTCTTGTGAATCACTTTGAGACACACCATCTTGACCGCTGTACTGTTGATCTTTCAACGCAAGCTCTTCAAACGTTTTCTGGTGCTTCAAAGCAACATCTAACATATTGTAAGTGGAATTCCAGCGAATATCCATGTCAAGAAAAACAAGACCTTTATATTGTAAGACATTGTCTTTATCAATGCAATCCTTAAAATTGCTCATTCTCAGAGGAGAAGAACTAACGAATCGGACTGCCGCACGGATCCTTGATATAGAGTCATCCATTGCAGTTAGCCCAGCTTTAACAATTAAGTTCAATATTTGAGCGCAGATCGCATATGAAGATAATCCCCCTTCAAAACTAAAGATGTGAGCCGCCTCTTGAGGTATTGAATCCCAACATCATTGGATGACGCGTTATCAACCGTCAAGGTTAATACGCGAGTCAACCCCCAACTACTCAACGATGACTGAACAGTCGTAGCCATGATGTCTCCCGAATGACCTTCAACTTGACAAAAATTCAAAATCTTCTTTTGCAGTTGCCAATTGTTGTCCACAAAATGGACGGTCACACTCATGTAGCAAAAATTTTGACACGAAGTCCACATGTCAGTTGTCAAGCAAACTCTCTTACAATTCTCGGAAAGAAACTTCTTTAACTTTGCTCTTTCCGTGTTGTAGAAAGACTTAACATCGCGCGTAAGTGTGGACCGTGAGCAAACTTGAAATCTTGGTTGAAGGACGCCCAGAAACTCCCGAAACAGTTTGTTCTCCACAAATTGGAAAGGAAGCTCGGTTCCAGCAAACAGCTTCGCAAGTGCATGCCGACAAGCCTCTTGGTCGAACTTGGGAATCGCAGGTGAAGAAGAAACATTAGCAGCAACTGTTGAGAAAGAAGATGTTCTCATTGTTGCATCTTTGTCTTTGTTAGGATTAGCTTGGCATCTTAGTGTATGACTTCTCATGGAAGTTGTCCCATTTCCATACTTGATCAATCTAAGACAGTAGTTGCACTTCGCTTTCTTGTCTGATTCGGGCTCAACTATAAAAGTGATCCCAGACATTGGATCGATTCCTACGCCTATCAAGACGAGGAGGCGGTAAGGAATCAACGCTATTTGAGAGAGCTGGTGGAGTACTAACCACTCTCTCAGCCGCCATATCCGGTGTTAGGAAATCAGCTTGATCATCCATTTGCCTTATCTACAAAAGGCAAGTAATAAAATTCAGGAATCATAGCTTGAGTCTTTACAAAACAAGCTACGACAAAACCAAATGATCAATCAGAAGCCAGAATTAGTAACTGATCTCTCTTTTTAGAGAGAATGCAACAATGAAAAAAATAACAACATAAAATCAAATCTAACTTATACTGTTATACATAAATACACATACTAAACAGCAAACAAATGTAGGTTAGTTAGGTACAATGATACAAGTTCACAATTAGAAAAGGGTTTTTATTTATGCTACCCAATAAAAATTAACAACAGTGCATCAAAAAACACATGAAAAAAGCTTCTTAAGACTCATCTCAACAAGAACAGCAAGAACCTTAAGTTTTTTCAACAAGAGCTCCAATTAGAAACCTCACAAAGCGCAAAGTATAAGGTGACACATCAGTTAAAACAACTAAAAATCAGCTACCCAATAACGTTTTTCAACTGGGTCAAACAATTTGGGGTAGAATCGAAGAAATTAGGGTTCATATTTAGGGTTTAGAAATTGGGAAAAGAAAAATATTACCTCGTGTTGCGAAGGAAGGGACTTTGTTCATGGAGATTGAGAAGAAAGGGACATGGCGATTTCGTTGTCGTTCTCACTTATCAGAGTTGCGATTGAGAAGAAAGGGACTTTGTTGTCGCGATTGAGAAGAACCGAGCAAAGTGAAGAGTTGCGTTTCTCACTTGTTAGTTGTTGCGACTTCAGTGATATCCGGTTTCTTTTTCGTTTCTTTTCCAAATGGACCGGAGTGGATATCCGGTTTGTTATATTAAGTTTTATTCGGTCCATTTAAAATGGATCAGATCTGGATCTAACAAAATAAAACCGGTTTTTTATAAATGGATTCAGTTCAGTTCCAGTTCGGTTCAACCGAACCGGATTTTTTGAACACCCCTAGATACTGTTGTGCTCCCTCTATTTAGGAAATGGATTCTCTAACCTCATGATAAAAATAACTGGAGTCCAAAATAAAATCATTTTTTGGACCTTAATGGTTTCAAATTAACCTTACACTAATATTACCGACAAAATTCCCTCTAAGTTATTTATTTGTTCCAAAGTGGTCCCTCAAGTTTTTTGGTTTGATAATGGTCTCTTAAGTTTACTTCCATTAACCTGATTGGTCTTTTTGTCAAATTTTTCATCTCCGATCATTTTTCCGGCAAAACTCCATTTTTTCCGGTCAATATCTTTTATCTCCAATCCCACAAATCTCATCACACCACCTTCTGAATGTGGTGGAGAATGGTGGAGATATTGGTAATCTAATAATAATCTAAACATTTGTTGGAAGAATGAGCAAAGAAAAAGAAAAAAAAAATAGAGCTTCATTGTAGGAAAAAAATGGTGTTGGTCGGAAATCTCAACGAAAAATATGACCGAAAACGGAGAGGATGACCAGAGACGGAAATATTAACGAAAGTACCAACCATGGTAACAGAAGTACACTTGAGGGATAATTTTCAAATAAAAAAAACTTGAGGGACTACTTTCAAATAAGTAAATAAAGCAGTTTTGCCAACATTATATTAGAGAATCCAAATCTTTTGTTTATGATTTTTCTTACAATAACACACATAATTTAAACTATAAATTTAATTTTAAAAGAATTTCTTAACATGTTGTTCACGCTGGTGACAAGGGATTCGAGGGATTCGATGTGGGGCGTGCCAGTTCGCCAATTTGGACGAACAGCATCAAGCGATTGCGGAATTCGACTGATTAAATGGTAATCTTGTGTCAGGATTGGGCTGTTTTTGGTCTTTTTGGCTTTGTCTTGGCGAAAGCATAAATGGGCTTAGGAAGACAAAAATGATGAGAAAATAAATTGGCGGAAACGTAAAGCGAAAGCGGTAAAGTGTGCGAATTTAAAGCTGCTGGAAGTAAAGGCAGAATTTAAAGGTGCTGGAAACGTAAAGGCGAAAACGAAAAGATTGCAATTGAATTTGTAAAGTGCTAGGAATGTAAAGTGGTTATTACAATGGCATTTTCTCCGTTAATTTGCTTGCGGTGAGATGTTAGGATGATTACCAATGTGCCAACCTCGATTACAAACAAGTAATTACCTATTTATAGTCCTAGAAATCAACTACCCTTACACTATATTATTGGGCACGTTCTGCACAACTACAACAACCACGTCCTAACTAAACAACTACCCACGATGCAGTTTCTTTGGTTGTTCTCCTTTTGCCACGTGTCTTCGGTAGTCTTCGATTATTTCTCTTCGACAAGCATCTTCTCACAACTGAAATAGAGCCACGTTGAAACTCTTGGGATTTTACACAAGTCCTTTGCCAACTTTGTCGAAGTGACATCCTCTTGCCTGTTGAGCTTTTAGGATCCCTGTCGACACCAAGCTCCTTTCGACAAGGTGTCGGCTTCTAATTGAATTAATCCCTTAGTCGATATCGATGACATGATTACTGACTTGGCCATATTTTAGCCATCAACCTAGCCAATGATGATGTTGCAATCTCTCCTGAGGGATTATCCATCAAGGACTTTTCTTTTCCCTCTTTAAATGGAAAGATACTCAAAGCTTTCTCCTGGGAAAAGGTCTCAACTTTGAGTTATGGAAGACTACTAGGTACCACCTAAACTAGTATCTCAGTTGGAGTATGCCCTTCATCCAGGTTTTTCATCTCAGCTCGAAATACAAGAGGTGATCCCTATGTAATCTCACATGTTTAATCTTTCACCATAAAGAGGGAAAAGTGGGGATTCGGAGTAAAGATTTTGACATTGTTCCCTCCTCTTCCGAATCCCTTTAATCTCACTTGTTTAATCTTTGAGATTCTTCTTCTTCATTTTTTTTGAACAGCTTTTCTTTTTTCCAAAAATCATAAGAATGATCCATCATTTCTGCCATTTATACACTTTTGGCCCTTTGAACGTTGGAAGTGACGTATTTATAGCCATAAAGAAGTGCATTAAATGGTGATGTGACCATTTTCCTGTTCCCAATGCATCATCATTCTAGCTTTGACCTCCTTGGTTTTCATGTTAATGCTCTATCGACGCTGTCCTCCTTATGACTCCCACTTGTCTACATAGTTCATGTCCTTCGAAGTCACTTTCAAGTAGTTCACTTAAGTACACTTCTGTCGACATCACCTATATCATCGACCTTTCCCATTCTGTCGACACACGTACACATCCTTCGAAATCACTTTTAAGCAATTCACCCGTCGATGTCACTTATGCGTTTCGACATTTTTTTAATTGTCGAAATTTGACTTCTAGTCAACACATGTATAAAGTGATTTTTTTCAGTTGAAACACTTTAACATTGTGTACTAGATTATAATAGAAGAAAATGCCTTCATACATGAGAGAGAATGAGTTTTAAAGAAAAGTATTTTAATAATTTCATTTTTGAAAGTTAATAAAATAAAAAAAATCTAAAATTTAATCTTCTCTATCATATTTCTCTCTCCTCTCCTATTTCTTTCAATCACAAAACCTAATCTTCTCTTTTCCCACTCCCGAATCTCACCACTGACAAGCCTCGTCATCACTGACATCATACCACCTGTGCAGCCACGCCCACTCATAGCCATCATAACCCTAGCCACCCTTGACCTCAATCCACATGACTCGAAGCCACCATCAATCCACATGGCTCGCAGCCACCATGACGCCAGCCACCCACAACCCACACCCACATGACCCTAGCCACCCACGACCCCAACCCAGTCACAACCACTAGCAACTGCAACCCACACCCACACTCAACCCTCAACCCTAGCCCAACAACAACAACACAAAAATCACTCGATTTCTTATTGAACGAGGAGTGGGCGTGGGTAGATTGGGGGCTGGCACCGTCACTTTTCATATCTAATATTATCCATTAGTTAAAAATTAGATTATTATTAGGTAGAATATTATTAGTTAGTAATTATCCTATTAGTTGTTAGGATATTATCTTATTAGTTTAATTGTAGAATAATCTCCTGAGAGTAGGTTATTATTAGGGGTGTAAGCGATTCGGTCCGAAACTGGGAGATCGGTCGAATCGAATCGAATCAGACCAAAAAATACAATCCGGTCTGGTCTCATGGTTTGGTCCGATCTAAAAAATTTTAGACCGTTGTTATATGTCTGATCCACGGTCTCACTATTTTTGAGACCGTTCAGATCAGACCGGACCGCTTAAGATAAAACCTAAACCTAACAGTGTATTTTTGAGACACGGCCTAACAGTATGAAGTATATACTGAACTTTATATACCGTGGAGTTAGGTGCAACAAATATGAACTTTATATACTGAACTTTATATACTGTGGAGTCCATATGATGGCAACAAATATGAAGCAAATTTTTTTAACTTTTCTTTGTTGGAATCAAGAGCAATTTTTTTTAATTATTTTTTGATTGCCAAGTAATTATGGTCTAAATAGATCGGACCGGACCGGACTAATCACCTTGATCAGGTCAATGGTATCGACCATTAATAGGTGTCCGATCCGATCAGGTCTTTGTACATAAAAAATGTCTGGACCGAACCAGACCGCACCATGTAAATTTAATTGGTCCGGTCCCTAATATCCATCAAAGACCAGACCGTTACGCGCCTAGTTATTACATATATGCATGTTGCATTCTTTTAGGTTTATGTGATTGAATAATATATTTTGTTAAGGTTTCTCTTATTGAGAACCTTATGTATGGCCAAGGCTTCTCGTTTTAGAGATCCTTGTGTGCGCGTGTGTGGTGTTATTGTCTGGTGAGATAACCTCAAACATTACAACGGTAGTGGTGGATCGTTGGTGGCTCTGACATTGACGGTGAGGTGAAGGAGAGAGTTATAGAAAGAGTTATAGAGAGAGAGAGAGAAAGGCGGTTTTTAAATGAGGGAGAAGATATGAGTATAGGAAAGGTTTGGGGGGGGAGTTGGGACTTTTTTTAAAATTTCAAAAAAGGAAATTATTAAAATAACCATGGCCATTAAAACTTGTTTTCACAAAACACATAAAGGGTATTTTTGCCTATAATAATCAGGTACACAATGTTAAAGTGTTCCAATTAAAAAATCATTTTACATATTAGCAAATCCTAATTTTAAAAATGTGGTAAAACACATATATAATTGAAAAAGAAAAATAACCTAGTGGTAGAGTCATTTACTTGGTTTCTACTAGGTCACGAGTCATAATCACACCAATTTTGTACCTATCATTATGGAAATGGTATGTATCTTGCTAACTTGGCACTTAACATGTCATGTCTACATCGCTAATGTGTTAGTTACAACTTTTAAAGGTTAAATGTATAATTTCAATATGTTAGAAAATCGGTGGCTACCCACTTATGGGATTATGCCAACTTGGCACCATTATTATTATTAGTTAACTTCAACTAACGGAAGGACTAAAGTGATTAATAACAAACACTTATAGTAGGCAAAATGTATTCAATGCCCTTTAAAACCATAACAACCATCATCAATGTAACGTCGTTAATTTTCCCAATCTTAATAAGAGTAAAAAAAAATTGAATTTTAATTGTTATTTCAATTAATGGAAACTTGATACTAAAATTCTGACTACAACATTATTTGTAATATTAATGATAGTCAAAATAATTACTGTTTTTTATTTTACAAAATTTTTTTATTTCACTAAATTAAGTTAAATTTTTCCAAAATAGTATATGCTCTAGTAGGGAGATTCCAAGACCCAAAAGTAAAATTTTAGTTCACGGTCCAAAAAATTTTCTATCAATATGTGAATTTTCAAACAATTACAATTTTATCTTTACATAACTTTTTCATTCTAAATCTAATTTATGCTATATTCTATGCAAGATTTCAAAGAAGAAAAAGAGAGTTTCTGTTGTAACGTTCCATGTCGAAACTTCAAGTATGGGTAATGACAAAAATAAAAATATAAGTTTTTAACATAATTTCTCTTCATTCACTATCAAAATTTAAATTAACAAGAAAAAATTTATTAACTTTTGAAAAGAAAAAAAAACTGTAATAATTGTGTTTATTAAATCAATTACTTTTTTTAAAAAAAATTATCCTAAAAAATCATTACTTTATTTTTATTATAAATTAAGAAGAAAAATAATAATTTCAAGTTGCCCACTTGAACTGATACAATCGATGTATTCCTATTTCTAGAACAATAATTAGAACAATAACTTACCGTAAATTGTCTTACAAAATTGATATTTTTCATTGTTAACTTCCTTCTTCATTTTTTTTTTCTATCCGATTTTTCAAGTACTACCTAAATACATCCGGATCCGACCCAAGTCGCTTGTTTGGCTATGACATGTGAGTCTTCCAACATGAATTTTCTCATTAAATTATATTCTTTAGATACTTGTTAACAAAAACTATATATTTTTTTTTTATTGATTGATTCATTTAAAAAATTGATAATTAAAATATTACTATTAAATTATGTTTTTTTTGTCTATAAGAATAATAAGTGATACTCCATCCATCACAAAAATTAGTAAATAAATTTCTCTCAAAGTATAGATATAACAGTAAAAAAAAACATTTTGGAGATTGAAATTTTGTCAATAAGAGATAAATTTTAGTAATAAATAAATTATTTTAACCAATAAATTTTCATATGTATTAATTATACAATAATTAAAAATTATGATTTTGTTGAGCAAAGTATTCAATTGATGTTCTCTTATAAGAGTGAGTAATGATATATATATATATATATATATATATATACAAAATTAATCTATACCACAAGAAAGTGACAAGTGATATTTATTAGCAAATCAGTCAATAATAAACAAATAACATATATCACTATATTTATGATGTAAGTTGATTTGTAAACTAAAATAGTTGGTCTATAAGTATTTTTTTTTTTTTGTTACCTAGGTGGTATATGGGCTTTACTTTTTATGGTCCAACTAATTCACCCTAATCTTTAAAACTGAGCGAGTCTTTGACTCTATGGATGTCTATAAGTATTTTTTGATAAGAATATAGAGGTTCGGCACCAAAGAATAAATGTAGGCACAATAATGTCAGGCGTTCTCTATGGTTGCATTATTATTCTATTCCCTCAAACTAAACTACATACTGTATTCCTTTTACCTTTATGATCTGCTTTATTTGAAAATAAAAGAACAATTAATTAAACTTAGATTCGGTGATGGGTGGTGCAATTTAAAAGCAAATGAAAAATTAATTGTTCATGTTTCTTCCGACCCTTCTTTTTATGTTTTATTCACTTTGTCCAAAAAAAAATTAATGAAAAATTGAAAAAGATCTTGTCCAAAATTATAGTTATAATAGTAATAAATAATTTTTTTAGAAATAATAATTTATTAGTGAAAAATGAGATGTAGCCATAAAAAAATTATATTTGAATCAACATATTTTATATGTTAATTATATAGCAATAATGAAAAATGTGATCGATTCTGATAAATAAAATATTACATTGTAATTTTTTTTCCAAAAATTTATTAATTCTTTTATTTTTTTGGTACATTGTAATTTTTTTTTATTTTTCAAAAATTTATTAATTCTTCTAGACGAAAGAAGAATTAGAATATATTAGCTGTGTCTCAATCAAATTGAACAATATTGGTGAAATAATATATGGAGCAATGTTTAACTAAATTATTGTTTAAATTAGTTACGCGGAAACATCATATCATGCTACTCTTTTCCGTCATATCATGCAAATAAAATACTCGTCTTTTAATGCAACATGTTAATGGACCCAAGTCCATCACTGTAGTTTTGACTTGGACGTCTCATTAGACAGCATGGGACATGTTCATTTGTTTGTTTGTCTTCTTCCAAGTTACTGCTGTTCGTTTTCCTTGTGTACATGTCATTTGTTTGTTTGTCTTCTTCCAAGTTACTACTGTTCGTTTTCCTTGTGTACATGTCATTTGTTTATTTGTTCGGCAGCGTCCAGAATCGAACTCACGACTTCTACTCGTGAGATACGTTATTAATTAACGGTGGATCCCTACTGATAGAGACCAAAATCAAAAAATTTAAACTTTTAAGAATCAAGACCGGTCGAATAAAAAGATAGGGACTAAAACGAAAACTCGATCAACTTTCAGGGATTCGATGATCATGGTTAATTATTTTTTATCACAATTTTTACCAATAATATGATAGAATATTATTATTGGTTCAACTATGTTTTAGGTTATATTTAGTAGTGCATCTTTAAACATTACAAGATAACAAATTTTTATGTATGTAATTATTTTTAAAATATACTCTATTTTATAAATATAATCTATTTAAATTTTCGGACTCTTCATTCCAAACGTTTTGGATCCATCTGGGTCTGTGGTATGATCCACTTTCAATCTAACCAACCACATGAAAGACTCATTTTGAAAAATTTGACAGATAATGCAATGATATCCTCATTAAAAGAAGTGACTTGGTAGATTGATATCAGTCTTAGTGTTAGACCACTCCATTGTCTGTCTCTCATTATGTATGATTCTATTATGTTAACTCTTTTCATTCTTACCACTGTGCAGTGAAAAAGTTATACACATACTGCTGTACAAACCAAAAAGCCATGTTCTCTATTATCTTCCTTTCTTCAGCTTCTTCCGATTGTTCAAAGAGTTTATAGCTTTCCATATGGAAAATTGATTGTGTAATCCACACCTCACGTGTTACTTTAAATGCAATTATAATGTTACTTGACCATTGACCACCAATATTTTCAAAAGATATATACTTGTTGCCCGACCACTCATAATGATTGTATTTTTTAGTTAAAGGGGGGTGTGGTGGGGAGAGGGAGACAAATTTGAATTATATATGCAACTCAAAAGTAGATCAAGTCCACTGAAAAAAAAAACACGTATAGATCAAGTAGTGGAAAAGGAATTAGGCAAAAAAAAAAAAAAAAGAAATGTTGATACTCTTGAGATTGGACTACTTTGACATTCATATATTCATATTATATAAAATGCAAATGAAAATGTTGGTTTAAAATATAGATTAGTTTGATTAAACCAATATATGTTAGTCCAATTATAAGGAACTTGAAGTATTTAAGCATGAAATCTTTTCACGAATTCATTCATTATAATAAAATATTGGACTTTTCTAACTAATGCATTATTCATGTTTAGGATAAACAAATTAAACATTAAAAATAAAGTTATATTAAAAAGTTAAATATTCATTTCTATGTTTATTAAACATATTTTTTTTATTGCATAAAAACTTACTATTTAAAATATGATTAACTTAGTCCACGTAAGACAGCCTAGTTGGTGGTTGCAGGGACACTTAGGATTTCCCCCTCCTCAGGTCATGGGTTCTAGTCCCAGACTTCTCATGTAAACCAAAAAAATAAATAAATAAATAAAATATGATTAACTTACACATGTGAAACATAGGATATGAAACCTCGCTCCTAAAACATTATTGGAAACATTATTATCCTAAAACATAGGATAGGGCTGGATAGCACACAACATAAAAAGGAAGAATATATTTCTATAAAAGGACAATTTTAGATTGAATAAATAGACTCTTGAGCTGAAATTTAAGGACCCGAATTCACGCCATACTTTCCTTCAAATAAATTCAATGACACTCTTTATCGAAAGTGACTTTTTTTTAGTTAATCGGGACTATATATACAACTTTAATAATCATCATCGAGGTGTAATTCATTGACATTGGCTTCTTTATTGACAAATGAGTGAAAGGGAAGAACACTTTTAAGTACATGTTTAGCAATTTAACGAGGAATTTTTCCCTACACTCAGTATGTATAACTATATATGCACTCGACATACTAAATATTGATATTAAATTAAAATAGAGTCAATGGCTAAGAACTATTATCTACAACTTATTTTACTTTTTTTTAAAGTCCAATTTTTTTATTAATCCCTATAGAGTTATATAAGATCCTAAATTTTTAAAATGAAAAATATAAATTTTGTGGAATTTTCTAAAATCATTTAGAAGTTATTAAAAGTAATGAAAAATAAAAATAAGAATAAGATTGTGATAATTATTGCTTAGGTGCTAAGAAAGAATAAAAATAAATTATTTAAATATTAAAAAAGGAATTAAGTAATAAAAACCAATAATTTGAGAAAAAGGATTTTTACTTTGAGAAAATTTCCAATTTGAGATTTCTTAGGAATTAAGGAAAGGAATTAAAATGATTAAAACTAGTAAAAATATAATTAAACATGTGATTTTTATGCCAAAAATCTTCAATAACTTCGATTCCTTTTAGATTCTGAAAATTCATGTTGGAAGACTCATCTGTCATGCCATAGTCAGGCACGCGACCCAAGTCGGATCCGGATGTACCCAGGTAGTATTAGGGGAACCAGATGGACAACCAAAAAAAATCTTCAATAATCGGTTACAGGAGGTGGATAACCGGTTATTCAGTGAAATCTGAAAGATTCTAGGCACATGACAGGTTTGTAACCGGTTAAGCTGCCATTGTCATCGGTTAATTAAGCTTCTATCGTAACTGATTAAGACAATATAATGTTGCCCAGAATTACACATGATAACCAGTTAACTGGGGGATGTAACAAGGTTAAGTCTGAAAAAATTTTGCAAAAAAACCCAAAAAATTATGGCGGTTTGGGAGAAAAATCTTGGATATCATCCCCACCAGTCGGTTGGACAGCCTATAAATAGGCTTAGGGAATGATTTGGGGAATCACAACCCCTTACATATCCCATGCCACATCAAATGCTCTCCACACCTTCGCAAAACATGAATTCGACCTTTCTAGTTTGATAAGCAAGGAATTAGAGTGCATTACGCTAAGGAAATTCTATGTATAAGCTAGGAAAACAAGAAAGAAGCAAGGGAGCAATGAATATGGATTCATAGCCTAGGTGTGGGAGAAGCTGCCTTATAATTTGGATAGTAATTGAATAATATACTTAAGAGAAATGGATGTTAACATAATTGAAATGGTTAGTTTGGATGAATAATAAACTAGTTATTGAATGATAATCAAATATATAGAATGATAGCAATATGAACATTGCGAATTAAATTATGAGTAAAAAGAGCAAGATATAGAATGATAACATAACTGATTTGGAACTTAACATAATTGATTCAAGACATAAGCCATGAAAGGATTAGGAAACATTATCATCTGATAAGAGATTGAAAGATGAACAAAAGAGTGTTAGAAACGATGTTTTCGGTGTCAGAAACACCCTATATTAGGAATTTTGAAATAAAATATTTACAAATTTAATCACAAATTTCACCGTTGGATGTGAAGATAAGTATGTACGGAAGCTTACTATCAAATTTGAGCAAGATCCAACGTTTAACGAATGAGATATGGTGTTTTGAAATACAAAGAAATAAGAGAAATTTAGTCTAATCGATTAGACACATTTTCATACTAGTTTTATGCATTCTTTCCTTCTCTCTTTTTCCAGAAACTTTGTCCCTCTTTCTCTTGTTATCTCTAGAACCCTCCACTATCTTCACTTAACTCCATTATAAATCATCAAATATCAACCCCCATCATACATACATGCTTCATCTCCATATCTCAATCTCTCTAATTCATCCATCAATTTCCAATCTCCTCAACCCCAATCTCTCATATTCAACCAAATCCATAAGCTCCCAAGTCCTAGAAGTCTTCATCCAAGGAGTTAAAGTTAGAAGGTTAAGAACCCAAGGACCTAAGGAAAGTGTGCAAAAAGAGAAAAGAAGTGAGAATTTAGAGAAAGTTAAGAAGTTTTCTTTCTCTCCTCAATCAAGGTAAGGAGGAGATATTTCTTTATTATTTAAGCTTAAGAGTTAAAGAAATTTGTAATAGAAATTGTAAGAAAAGAATTACCAAAATTTTGATATAGTAATTAGATTTTGTAATGAGAATTCAATACTATAATTCAAATTATTAATGGAACTCTAGGTTAGTTGATTTTGGTTGAGCATATACTTGTGTATGTGCTCTTAATATTATGTTGTTGATTGTATCAATTATTAGTGTTTGTGTTTGAATGTATTGTTATTGTGAGTGTTATTATGAATTATTAACATAAGAATTACTATATATATATATATATATATATATATATATATATATATGAACTAAAGAATATAAGTGGAAATTTGATTATGATAAAGTATTTAAATAAATATATTACTAGTATGTATTACGATTTTATATATAAGATGTATGGTGTTTTGTCTCAATGATTATTTGATAAATAAGATATAGTTGATGTATTCTTAAGAATAGATGAATGTATAACTAATTAGTAAAGACGGAATTATACTAGTACTAACTAATAGTATAAGAAGAAATGTATGGAAAGTATTAGAATTAGTATTTAAACAGAAATGAAAGCTTTAGAGTAATATTGATAAAACAAATAATATATGATGAAATAATAACCCAAATTCTCAATTCATAAGATTCCACTTATAATATATATATATATCTTCACATTGAAAGTACGAAGTGCTTCTATCCTTTTCAATTTTTATTATAAATTCCTTTGATTCTTTAGTTTAAATTATGAAGAAATATCTCACTCCTTGTGATTTAATATTTTTAGGTAAAAGCTTGGACGAGTGAGGAACCGGAGATTCACAATGGTAAAGGCAAAAGAAAGAAATTTCCTCGAATTAGTTCTTGTTCCATGTTGTAAATCCCACTGTGTTATTAAAATTTAAAATTGATACTTTTGTAATTAAAGGATAAGAAATAAACTTTTATTAAATATATATATTAATTCTTATTCAAAATAAGTTGGGATGTTACAACCTCTCTCTTCAATCCTTTTTTTTTTTCCTTTAACTAAAAATATAAAAATATTAAGTTTTTTAGTTTTTTAATTTAAAAAATAAAGGGATCTTCGCCCATGTTGCACCCTGTGTCTATCCTCCTGCGTCTGACTAGGATTCCGATGTTACATGTCAGCAAAATTGACCAAAATTGGTAGTAGAGGTATATGACAAACCCAGAAGTAAGTTGGGGGAGTCAGACATTGAAAAAAAAAGAATAAGGGTGTCCGGCAAAAGTACCCAAAATTTCAAGGACTTGTGACATAATTAAGCATTTTTTTCATGAGAACGCTTGCAATATTATGAAAGGGTGTTTTTTTTTCATTATTTTTTTAGCGATGTCAAAAAATAGATTTTTAACTCAAAATTACATTTTTTTTTTTAATGAAAACGCTTGCAATATTATGAAACAGAACAATTGCAATATTGTGAAAGGGTGGGAAAATATTTTCCCTTCAACCTAAATCCTACTATTAGGTGATTGAATATGAAAGAGTGTCAAAAGGGCATTTTTTTTTATAAGAGCACTTGCAATATTATGAAAGAGTATCTGTTTTTTCATTAATTATTTTAGTGATGCCAAAAAATAGATTTTTAACTCAAAATTTTTTTTAATGAAAACACTTGCCATATTATGAAAGGGAAAAATTGCAACTTAACTTGCAATATTTGTATAAGTGTGGGAAAATATTTTCCTTTCAACAAAAATCCTATCATTAAGTGATTAAGTGATTGTATATGAAAGACTGCCTAAATGGCATTGTTTTCTTTTAATTAATTATTTTTTTTATGAAAACAATTGTAATATTAAGAAAAAGTGTTTTTTATCCTTTATTTTTTTAGCCGTGATATGTAACATCCCAAATTTAATTCCAAGTATAATCTATGTTGGGATGGTCTTAGGGTAGAAGAAATGGAGATATAAGTTAGAATTTAGCCAAAAATACATGTAGAACTAGGTTTAAAATATAGAACTTTAGGAAATTCAAAATAAAAGATTTACATCTCTAAACGCAAATTCCACCGTTGGATGTGAAGATTAGTATGTAGGGAAGCTTGCTTTAAAATTTGAGGAAGATCCAACGGGTAACGAAGAAGTTATGGCCTTTCAAAATCTGGATACTGCAAAATTGTGCAGCTTAATCGCCTCTTAATCGCCTCTTAATCGATTAAGCTGCAATTTAATCGATTAAACACTGCTGCTGAGGAAAAAAATAAAACGAAATCAACACTCTTTTCCCTCATTGTTCGACCTCTTCTTCTTCTTCTCCTCTAGGGCTTCATTCTTTTCCTTCAAATCATCAAGAAGCAAGGGTGATACTCCATTCCCATCATCAAACTTCCTTCCTCCTTGCTCCAAGTAAGTATTCAAGCCTTTAATTCCTTCCCTCTCTCTCTATAATTCGAGTTCTCTCTCTCCTCCCTCTCATGGAGGTTTTCAATTCTAAGCTTAGAACCTTCAAGTTTTCCATGGGGTTTAGTTTGAGCATCATGGAACGAGCAATAATCCTCCTTTTTGTGGCTTATTAATAGGTTCTATCACTCTCTTGTGGATTTTGAGCTCTTGGTGGGCAAACTCAAGCATAGGACACTTGGAATCTCCATATCCTTAAGTGTTTGAGGTAAGGGAGTGGATATAGTGAGATTTGCCTTGTTCTAGGGAGTAGGCTCTAGTTAGTATATAATGCTTGTTAGGGTTATGTGTTAGGGGAGAAAATTAGATTATAAAACCTTAGGTTATTGAATATAAAATCCTAATTAATTAAATATGCATGATGATTGGATGTTAAGACTAGGAAAAGGAAACCCAATAATATGACAATGAATTATTTGATAAATGAAACTTGGATAAGGATTAAATTGAAGTACATGAGGAATTGGGTAATATGATAGTGAAGTTGACATAAATGAATTCTAAGATTATTGATTTTAATGGTAAAGTCTTGTATTAAATGATAATTCACTGCTATTGCAAATATGTGTATGTGTTATGGAATAAATTAATATAGGAAGAAAAGGGAATGGAAACAATTATATATGATGAATGCGCGTATTTGTATCTAAATGCTAAATGAGTATAAATGATAAGTATTTTCAATTGTGAATAAAGCTCATGGCTTATGAATTGAACTTGTGAATATCGGAAATGGAAACAAATGATTTTGTGTAAACAAAAAGTAGAAGGTGATTTTATTATGTGGTGATTAAGCAAATATGTAAGAAGGTGAAATATGTAATTTGAAATGAAGTGTGATATAAATGTTGGAATATGAAAGGGAATACTATCTGGTATGACTGTGATAACTGAGAAAGGAAATGAATAAGGTAATTACATGAATAACTAGTTGTGGAATGTGTGTTGTTGTGTTTAAATGTGTTATGATTGATTGAACAAGGAAGTGAATAATTGTTGGCCTCTGTTTTGAGGTGACGTTATTTAAATTGTGGTAAATTGTTTATAATGAGAATGATGATAATGTGTTGACCTCTGACCTGAGGGACACGAAATGAAATAAAGTGAATGAGTGTTGACCTCTGACCTGAGGGACACCGGATAAATTACAATGAAAGTGTGTGTTGACCTCTGACCTGAGGGACACGATATGAATTAGAATGAATGGGTGTTGACCTCTGATCTGAGGGACACCAGATTAAATAAAGAGTTGAGTGTTGACCTCTGACCTGAGGGACACCGGATGAAATGTGTATTGGTGTGTTGACCTCTGACCTGAGAGACACACCGTGAATTAAGAGATTGAAGTGTTGACCTCTGACCTGAGGGACACAAAATGAATTATAATGAATGGGTGTTGACCTCTGACCTGAGGGACACATAATTTAAATAAGGAAAAGAATGAGAGCCTCTGATTTGAGGTGATAAATGTGTTGCATGAAACTGTGCATTGGCCTCTGATTTGAGGTGATGTACTGAAATGAAATGAGTATGTGAAATGAATAAAAAGAAAAGGAAATGAAAGTTGATTGGATGTTGAAATGAATAAGGAAAATGGATGTTGAACTGAATAATGGAAATGGATGTTGAAATGAATAATGAATATGGAAATGATGAAATGAGTATGGTGTGCAATATGTGAATATATGCTTATTTTCTAATTGTGTTTGACCTAGTGGGTTGTTATGTCTAGTTAGAAACTGCTTTCTATTTCATGTGCAATGCTCACTCCCTTACATTTTCAAGTACGGAGATTGAGCTGGCACAGCCCCCGGCCGAGCAGGAGTACTTTCCCTCACAGGGAGAGTAGGGTGTTATGGGTTTTAGATCATACTATGAACCTAAGCCTCCTACACTATTTTGATGTAAAATTTGTCATAAATATTTTCAGTGAGGCTTAGGATGTTTTGTTTTGACAAGGTTATATGTTTTGGGTATGACACTCAAACTTAGTATTTTCCGCTATTACTCTGATTATTTTATGCACTCTGATATATTTGGAGCCCGTAGGGCCTTGATATGATTTAGAAATATAATCTGAAGCCCTGCTGGCTATTAGTTGTTTATTTGAAATTGTTTATCACAGGTTGAATTTTGGATTAGTCCGAAAAACAAACAAAACTCCGTCCGTTTGACGGTTGATTTTAATGTAATAAAAATGAATTTTTAAGTCCGTATTTTAATATAAGGGGAATTAAGGGTAATTAATTATAGGGTGTTACATGATATGCGGCATATCCCATAAAATTTGAATTTTACAACTTTGATTGTGAGAGCTTGTTTTGTGAGAAACTCTCTGATTGCAACATTTGGATTCTAAAATATATTATTAGGGTTGATAACTACGTTATGATAAGAAAAATTAAAAAAAATAAAAATTAAACAATTACTCAGAGCCGTGAGTACAGTCATAACCATGAACATTGTTAAGGTCATGACTATACTCACAACTCTTAAAAATTTTGTTATTTATAAGGTCGTGAGTGTAATCACAAAGTTTTTCATATCCCGTATCATAATTGTACTCACAACAATAAAAAAAAATTATCAAGGTCATGAGTAGAGTCACAACCCGTGCAATGTATGGGATAATGACTACACTCTCGACCTAATGTCTTCTTTTTAAAAATTAAAAACAATGTCCCATAAACCCTAAATTATAGCTAACTAATTCCCAACACCCATAATAACCTAAGAGTATGGGTGAGTATGGAACGCGTTGGGATGAGTTAGGTTTGTCTTTCACCCTTTTTTAATTAGGATGGGACACGATAAGGTTGTGCCGAAATTGGGACAGAATAAGATAGGGACGGGTCGGGTTGATCAATGACAAAAATATATGTATAGAATTTATTAAAAAATGGATTTATCCTTCAGATAAAAAAAATTGATATATAGTTATAAGTTCTTTATCGCAAAATTTCTTTTTTTCTTCGGGTTGTTAAAGTGATATTTAAAATTTAAAATTCAAATTTCAAGTGATTGTTTAATGATAATTGTTTAACTATTCTGCACAATTTTAAAAGTAAAAACATCAAGAGACTTCACTAGCAAGTAACTACTATACTATGATTTAGCACACGAATCGGTAGAATGTTAAATATATCATTAGCATAAACATTTTAGACAAGACAATCACATTATATTATTAACTATATAGTAAAGAAATATAGAGATATTATATGTTTGAAGTTGTACTTATTTCAAATATTATTTATATGACATAAAACTTTAGACAAAAATAAATCGGTAAAGAAAACTAAAACCATGATATGCATAGGAGGATAGGTCACATGACCATAAATATACCCAAATCCATCATCTCTTGTATTGAATTTGCCCTTTTTTATCTTTATGCATTTTTTTTTTTTTTATCAATTTTGATGGGTGAGACTCGAAATCACTAAGATGGAAAGGATTCATGAAAAGGGTCAGACATACCCCCACCTTAGAGAGGGTGAGGATGAGGGAGAATAATAGTTGGTGGAAGCGGGGTGGGGGTGGCAAAATAATCTTTACGAAACACTAAGCTTGACCTTATTCGACCTAAAATCTGATAAATGTCAAATAGTGAGGTTAATATAGTCTTCAACCGAACCCAAAAGTAAGATCCCAATCAGATGGCACTCCAATCATCTTGATAGTTGCAATGAAATGTTTGCTTTGCCTTCGATAATTCTGTTTACTGCACTTGGAGGTGACTTGCATAAACCACTGTTAAGTCCCAAGGTGCTAGTTCTCCATTTCTATCCTTTAATTCAAAATTTTCTTCCTTAATGCATTCTGCAATTACTACTAACTATAATTCTCCACGAAATATATATCAGCTAAAAATACAATCAAATAAGCTTGGCTTGATGATAGATTGAATACATATATGCTATTTTTATAAAACAAAATCGAAGCATTGTGTAGAGTTACTTACGCTTGACACGAACAATTATTAGGTGGTCCGGGACCATTCAGGAGAATCACCATCATCCATTATTTAATTTTTGAATTTTTTTAATTAAAAAATAAACTATCAACGGTTGAGATGTACTGGACGATGTGGTCCAGGACTAACTAATAATTTTTCCGCTTGATAGGGTGTCACCTCAAGGTCAAGCACTTAAGCAGAAAGAACTAGTAAATGAATTATTAATGTTAACTTCAAAGACAAATGGAACTAAGTAAACAGAATCACTAAACTACGTGTGTTTGCATCAATAAAGGCAAAACATCCACAGTTCAGATGGAGCACCTACCAACCATCAACATCAACAAAACGATGTTAATTCATAATAATTTTATAAAATTATATAAAAGATATAAATTTTGGCAGAAACAAAAAAGGAACACTGGAAAAGGAAAAAAAAAACATTTTGATACATGCATATATATTATATATTTACAAACAAAACCTGCAGAGAACACCAATATAGCATAATTAAATTAAAGATCTGGTGCTTCAGTTGCTTTCACAAATCGGCCTTTGACCCGTTTCCGAGTGTCAGCTCTCATCTTCCTAGATTCATATCGGATGTGCTTCTCATACCTGCAAAATAAGTTTGGCAGATTTAGGAGCAGAGATATAAGAGGTTGGAAATTGATAAGAGACTGCACAAAGCCACAAACCTTCGAGTTTTCTTTTTCTCCTTGTAACGGAGCATGGCATTGCCTCTGTTTTGTGCCAATAGATCAATGTCAGCCTTGGATCTTGCTGCTTTCGTAATGTTGTCACCTGTGAGTAGTAAAGGAGGGTCCCCAAACTGTATATCTTTTGCACCACCACAAGAACCTCCGTACTTTCCGAGAACTGAACCAGAAGATTGCCTTCTGTTAGGAAGGTTATTGCTCTCAGATGTTGCAGGCCCCTGACTTGCTGTTGGATTATTCGATACATTCTGCATTTTCATTAGATTAAAACATGTCAACCTTTAAAAGCATCCAGCATTCTGCAATAAGGAAGAGCATAAAGAGCTGCATTTATCTGTACCAAGTTTCAAAAGGAATTACTGATCCTAATGCTAGATTTCATCCTTTTCAATTCTCACTTTCCTACCGACCATCCAAGAATAACTTCATCTCAAGTCAAGTCAACTGACTTGGCCAGCTTAATGAAAACACTTGAAGGGTAGGGAAGTATGACCCTCAAAAATGTATACACTCAATAAAATAAGTAGATGAAAATCTCAGCAAAAATAATAATAATAATAATAATAATAATAATAATAATAATAATAATAATAATAAGTATATGGAATTCATCCAACCTATGCAAATATGAATACTATTTGCTACTTCCAATACCTATCAATATCAACAAGGCTTTATTGACATTAGAGCTATTGAATTTCTTGTTCAAACTCTTACAATTGAAGAGACTTTATGAAGGACCAATCAAATTATGCATATCAGTATGTATACTGATCACTTTGTGCATATGCAGGGAACATCCCACAGAAAATCAATTTGCATAGTTCAGTTCAGTGTGTTCAAGGAATGGGACACCAAAAATGCGAGTTTACATCAATTTAATCCTTAAAAGAATTTAGTTGAGTGAAATTTAGAGATTGATATGAGAATTTGAAGGACAAAATAGACGTAAACCCAAACTTTCAAGGATAAGAGATTGTAGCCATAAACTTCCTGTTCCAGGGAACCAGAGGTAGAAAATCCCAACTATTACCCAGCCAGGGCGGTAAGTTCATGCCTCACAAGAATAAGTAATCAAAGGTTATGCAGTAAGAACAGTGCTCCAACTCTTTTTATCCCTTGAATCGATTTACTTGGTAAAACCGTAAAACATATTTCTGTGGTAAGAGGGATAATTGAAAATGAGTAATTGAATTGTAAGATATGGTGGAGGCCTTTGCCTTATTGTTTTTTTTGGGTTAATTTGGGTTAAAAGGAATGGCATTATTTTCAACAGACATACCTTATGATGATTTTTTAGACTACAACAAAATTAAGACGTGGTTTTGGATTAAGGCTATCAGTGATTATAGTTTCACGTTTAATGATAGGTGCATGAACCTATGGAATGCCTGAAATGGCTTTATTAAGTTGTATTTGTTATTGCAAGTAGGATGGGGAGCTGATGGTGTAATTTCTAGGATTTGCTACACTCTTTTTCCCTTGCTTAGGATTTTTCCCATTGGGATTTTTCCTTTCAAGGTTTTTAAGGAGGTAGAGATCCTAGTCTAGAGTTGTATTTGTTGCTTCACACGTTGTGAAATGGACTGATGTGTATTGTTCTATGTTGGTATGGGCTATTTTAAGCATACGATTGTGTATTCATGCGCAAACCCTTCATAGAAGGTGGGGTGTATGTATACAATGATGCTTATGTAACCTCTTTTATTAATATTATTCATTTTGCTTATTTAAAAAAAAAAAAAAAAAAAAAAGAGTACGGAAAGGAGATCAGCAAGAGCATTTACATTAAAAGATGCCACATCGTCGTAAGCAGCAGCACTAATCTCGTATAAACCTCCCAACATTTTTGCATCACTTGCTGCATATACTGCTGCTCCTTCTAGCACACTTGAATCTTCTTCATGTGCCCGAAGTTGTCCAGAATTAAAATCCCAAATCTGCAACAAATCTTTGATCATCAAAATATTTTATTTGGCCATTTGATTATCATTCTGTTTTGACACTTGAGAGAACTTAATATATGAACCAAGAAGCGTCCACCACTTCCAAGCCTCAAAAAACTTAAAAAAGATGATGACTTGGGAGGAAACGTTGACGTAACAAGAGTATCTATAAGGGATAATGCACATGTGTGAGTTTCTATGTTAGTTGCCTTAATCCAAAAGTGCAATAAGTCAAAGAAACAGGCATGTCAACGCAAAAAGATGGAAACCCCATAACCAAGTTTTTTACATTTTCATTTAGGGTGTGTTTGGATAAGGGATTTTAAATTTCCAGGGATTTGAAGCATTTCAAGCCTCTGCAAGGTTCCCTTGTCAACCTAAAATCTCAACACTCTTCAAATCATCTCTTCTTATTTCACCTATATGGTCCCCTATGTTGAATTAGCTTAGCTTGAAATGCTTTAAATTCCTAAGAATTTGAAATCCTTTATCCAAAGACACCTTACTGTAATTGTGGACAATAGCGAGAAAAATGTAGCAGACATGGCTGCAATGACATCCCAAGTGAGGGTGAGGGAAACAGTATAGTAACCTGAACAGATTGGGTGTTGGAATTAGTTTGCCTTTGCAAAAGCATAGTGCGATCAATGATTTCGCAGCCTTTGCTTTGTTCATGCTGATGCTGATGCTGATGCTGATGCAGCTGCTGTCCAGGCACCATAAGCATAGAGGTAAGCGCAACATTAACTGGCTGAGGCTGAGACTGAGGCTGAGGCTGAGGAGGCTGCAATGCTGCTTCCTCTTGCTCCCTCTGTTGAAACAAGTCCTTATCTTGATTTGGCGTTGTTTCAAAGACAGGCACCCTGCAATAGTTGTTGTCTCCTTCATTAGTAGTTACTACTGGAGCTGTTGCAGTTGGTGCTCCATCCCCATCGGCGGCGGCAGCATGGGGGAGGGTGGAATCGGAATCAGCATTGAGCAATTGGAGGAGCTGCTTGTGAATGATGTGCTTGTGCTTGCCAGCACACGGAGGAGCAGCAGCCTGGTTATGATTGCGAGATGATTGCGAGGAAGAGGAGAATAGAGGATTAGGAACCACCATGAGATCATGGAGCCAGGATTGGAGATGAGCGTAATTGGAAGAGGTGTCATCATCCAAATCCAAATCCAAATCCAAATAGGAACAATTAGAAGATCTGGTGGTGGTGGTAGCAAAGTGGAAGCCCCAGATGGAGGCGAGATGGGAAGGGGAGGGGCATCCGGAGAAGGCATGAACAGGGGAGTGATGGTGATGGTGATGGTCAATAATAGTAATACAGTGGAGGCAGAGAAGGAGGTTGTGGAGGGAGCAGTGGAGGGAGACAGGTCGAGAAGCACAAGAGTCGCAAAGGAGAGAGCGGGAGTGTTTGAGAGAGAGGAGGTTGGCGGAGTGGACTTGTTGGTCGCACAAAAGGCATAGCTTTGCAGAGTCAGCTCTGCAATACACTACCGCCTTCTCTCTGCTGCAGAACTCGCACAACCCTCCCACTCCGACCCCTTCCCATTCAATCTCACCTCCCCCACAATAATTACTACTCATGTTCTTCTTCTTCTCTCTTACTGTACCACTCTTTCTCTTTCTTTCTCTCTCTCTCTCTCTTATGCCAGTCATGCCCTAACTACTGTATAACTAAACTCCCTCTGCGCTCTTTTATTTTAATTGATGAGCATAGTAACGTAACTGAGATAAGATCTGACGAAAGAAACCAACAAGCGACCACACACCGCCCCTCCCTCATGCCTCATGCCTCATGCCTCATGCCTCGTGCTATAATATCAATATGTATGTATGCTCCACCCTCACCCTCACCCTCACCCTCACCCTCCTCCTGCTTCACTTTTAAATTCTTCAATATTTAAGCTCTGCCTAATCAGTAATCACCCCCTTAAACTTAAACACTACAATACTCAATACTCAGTCCTCTAAAAACAAATGATACTAGTAACAATTTAAAAAATCAGGGGAATATATTTTTCAAACTAACCAGTAATTTAGTATATCATTCACTAACTATTTAATCATGTACATATCGTAATATACAATTTTCAAATATTTTTATTTATTATAGAAATTTTATTTTTTACACTTTTTTTTATATTCCTTTTGAGACAAAAAAGTAGATTTTAAGAACTTGATTAAATGCAAATATTATATGGTAAATATAGACATAATTCTTATCAATTTATTTAATATTATTTTATGATAACAATTTATTTTTTTAGCTCCTTACCAAATATTACACTCGTTATCATTTTTCAATTGATTTATAAACGGTAAAATTTAGAAAAGAGTCAAGAAGTATCAAAATAATTGTTATCATTTTTCAATTGATTTATAAACTGTAAAATTTAGTAAAGAGTCAAGAAGTATCAAAATATAATTATTGTATTAAGAGCAATGATGTATAGACTTCCATATTCAAATTACAAAAATAGGTTTCCAGGATAAAAAAGTGATAGTGTAGCTTGTCAACCTATCAGTGACACTTGTCACTTTTTCTTTATGATACGTATAAGTTGAATTTGTAATTTATCAATCATTTTTATTATATTAAAATATGATTCAGAACATTTAAACGAAAAAAAAAACCAACCAAGAGAGTAGTATTAGCAAAACTTTCATTTATCTGCTTTCCACCTCGTTTGTCACAAAATATCCGCGCTTTGTCTTGGTCTTAAAATATCTTCGCATTTTTCGCCCAACTAGTTCCGTCCTTCTTGTCTACTTTTATATCAAAAAATATTTTTTTAAAAAAAATTATCCTTTATCTTATTTTTAGATTTTAATTTGGTTATTTATCTTTAAAAAGAGTGAGTTAAGTTCTCCGTATTTCTAACATTTGTCAATTTCATCTTTCGTTTATTATGATATTAAATTTTCACCAAAATATATTAAGTTTGTCATAAGTTCATTCTTCCAAACACCCGGATTTGCATTTACTCACCGAAATTTGCTATTTGATACTTTGATTGATAAAATTCTAATGTCGTTCCAATGAAAATTTAACGGTCATAACAAAGTGATGTAATTGACAAATGTTAAAAACATAAAAAACTAAATTAACTGTTTTCAAAAATAAATGACTAAATTGAAACCTGAAAATAAAATAAAAGATAAAAAAAATATTTAAGCCTAAAAAGATATTACTCCATCCAAGTATATAAGAATAATATGTTTGAGGCAAATGCTAACAAGTATCCTTGGTGCACTTGTTAAGAAACTAAATATAGTAAATAATCATTGAAAAATGCATTTTTTTAGATTCTCGAGATACAGAGTAATGTGTATTGATGATTATTTTTCTAAGTATAGAAATCCTAACAAGTGCCCTTAGCAAGACCCTATGTTTGAACTTAAACATACAACAAAAGTCCAAGTAAAAAAAGTCAATTAAGACAAAGGTTTTATAAGTTAGTATTACATTGAGCTTTCCAAGCTATTCAAAATGAGACTCTTTACATTGTTGCTTATTTTAAAGTTTGACGTCCACAACAATTTTTATTTCATTAATCATTTTCATGATTCAATCTCTTAATAAAAGACAAATTGCTAAGACTTTAAGCACATAAAGAAAATCTAACCCTAAAAACTAATTATTAGGTAAGATAACATTATGGCTTAAGTACCACATCCGCATTCAGGTTTTTTTTTTTTTTTTCCACTCAATGTAAACGTAGGACTCATACTATTGCCACCTCCAAATGACCGTTCACAACGAAATTCACTCTATTAGCACCGATGGTAACCAATTTTCTTTTCTTTTCTTTTTTTCCAGCTCCATCCACTTAATAGTTCCATTCACTTATTAATAATCTATAATATACTTTTTTTTTTATGAGGGAAATTCCGTCGTCATTGTCGTACATTGACGATTCTGATGGACAACCCCGCCTCCAGGTCATAGCCTGCAAACTGCCCGGAAGAGAACAACCACTCCCAAAGAACCGACAAGCTCATACCGCCGAGGTGGGATTCGAACCCGTGTCCTTGCGGACCGAAGACAAAGTCCCGAGCCTCATTGTTAATCGATCCTTTTTATTTGTCGTTTTTTGAAGAGATTTTTTGTTTCTTTTTATCTGTCGTGTTGAGGATTTCAAGAGTGTAATAAATGTTATTTTCCATGTTTGCCCCTATTTAATATGTCTTGGTTTATGTAAGTAGTGGAGAAAAATTAATGATTATAGAGAGAGAAAGGGTATAGTAGGAAAAAACATAATTAATGCATTGGAAGTTTGAGTAATGATTGAATTTCTTAATGGACATGTTTTGTTTGAAATATGACAGATAAATAGGAACGGAGGGAGTACTTCAATCCAAAAGATTAGTGCATTACTTGAGAGTAAAATGAGTCTATCTCTACTATGTAGGAGCAAGGATATATCAATTCTTAGAATCTTAGATCATATACGTCTTAAAAAAATCAATGCTCTCAGTACGGATTGGTGCCTCGATAACTTTCTAAACGACTTGTTTTACCTATCCACAAGAATGAGGGGGCAAAAGAACCAGCAATATACCAAAGGCAAATTAACTCTTTTCTATCAATAAATCACAGGTTATATTTTCACTAAATTAACACAGCAAAGGCAATTTGGTCCCTTATAAAAGAAATATGGGAGGTTGAGAATCTCCTCTTATAACTCAATCCAATTATTTTAAACAAGGTAATCAAGCTCGGACAAAAACAGATTCTCATTCAAATATAATAATAAATATTACCAAAAGTCGGTGTATTACAGATTGACGAAGAACATTCAGTAACCAGCATTATTCTTGTATTTTGTCCCATGAAAATGTAACAGCGCGCTAGGTCTTGAGAAACCTAACAATGCAATGATAAAGCACATAAGTTATGTGCAGAGGAGCGAAAATGGGTTTAACAGACTTATCATACATACATTATACACATACTATCCAGACAAGGCAAAGCTCTGCTGCTTCCAGTGTGGAGGATCCATGACAGCACATGGATCCGATTTCTCAAAATCAGCAACCTACAACACATGAACATAACAAGAACAAGAGTGACATGCAATTACAAATTGACATGAGTGATATTAGGCTATTGGAAGAAGTGGCACTACCTTTTGGTTGCAATTAGGACAGTAGTGATATTTATGCCAGAGGCAGTCCATCGAAGGACAAAGAAAGCAAACTCCAAGCATCATCGGCATCAAGCATCCAACAAATGCTGCCAGGCTGGGCTTTGACCTGTGTGTGTTTCAGGTAAAATTAAAAAAAAAAATCACAAAATGGAAACAAAAACACCAACGTATTAAAAAAGTTATTATCAGAAATCCAAAAGCAAAAGGGATGGGTAGCGGGATTTCTTATTCCTAACCTAAAGCAGAATGAGGACAGGGATGTTTTGAGCACAAAGTAAGTAAGCTAAATCCAAGCACACACTTAATGAATCGGTGTGTTTGTTTCTACTTGTACTGGTAACTGGAAAGGTGGGTGTGACCGAATGATCACTTGTATGTATCTATCTCTCAGTCTCAGTCTCAGTCTCAGTCTCAGTGCATGATAACATAACAGGCAAGATGATGATGATGATGATGATGATGAACAATAATCACTTAATACCGTCGCTAACAAACAAACTCAAAAAGAAAAGAAAAGAAAAGAAAAGAAAATAGCTATCAGAGAGAGAGAGGTTCCCTAGTTCAGTATTCATTGCGCTGGTTATTCATAGAGAAGGAGAAAGAGAGAGTTAGTTGAGTTGAGATGGGTTACTTGACGGTAGAGAGTCCGGTGTTGGAGCAGAAAGGGCAGTTGAAGGGAGCAGGGGTATCCCTATAAATGGTCTGTTGGATTGGGACACCCATAACCTTTGGATCTCCCACCACCGCGTTTGGAGGGATCGCTCCGCTCTGGTATGCCTGTTCTCCATAATAATAAGAAGGCACTCCCATCACCACTTCTTCCCCTCTCTTCTTCTCCATTCTCTCTCTCTCTCTCTCTCTTTCTTCTATCAGATCTCTTTTCTTTTATGACTTTCTCAATTCTCACCCCACCTCTCTCTATATCTACAAAATTCAATCCTATTTCAATCCCTCTTTAAAATTACTTTATAGCTAGCTATCTCATCTCACTTTACGCGTTTTTCAAAAGTCTATTTTACTTCTCCACTCTCCCCTTCTCCCTCAGCTTCTTCAACTGCCGATATAACAATAACACACCTTTTTTTTTAAGGCCATGGTTTATGCTTAGCTAGAAATTTTTTAGTCAATTAAGAGCATTTAAATTAATAAACTATTAGTTTCGTTCGTAAACATAAATTAAAATTACTTTGGTTAGGCAAACATAAATTAAAAAGAGTTTATATTTTTAAGAATGGAGCTTGTTGAAAGTTAGTTTTTATAGATCTACTTCAACTAACTTTCAACAAATTAAACTAGCTACTTTTCAATAATTCATTTACCAATTATATTATCAACAAATTTTCAAAATTATTTACCTACCCTAGTATTAATTTAATTTCTAATTAATTGTATTTTTAATTATTTATTAATTATAAGTTAATAATTTTTTTATAATTAATTAATTAATTAACTATATAATTAATAAATAAAGAAAAAATGAATAAATTAAAATTATAAAATATAAATAATATAATGTTACATGTCCTTTCAGTCATTTAATAACTTTCAACTACTTCACAAGCTAGTTTTGACGAACAACATTATTTCAAACAGTCAACTATAATCTCGCAGCTACAAGTTCACAGCTCTCAGTTACAAACTACAAGCTCACAGCTACAAGTTACAAACTTATCGCTATAAGCTAATTTTGTCGAACAGACCCATAGTCGAAAAATCTAGAGTAATTATTCTAGTTTTAAGTGCAGCCATTTGTTTGTTTGCAAAAAAAAAAAGTATGATTATCTTGCTTTTAGAAATTTTCATAATGTAAATATTTTGTTTAAATTTTTTTATTTGACATATATATGCTAAATTTTAGCACTTATAATATTTCCTACATAGTTTAACATTTATTTACATAAGAAACTTAATATTTTCTCTGGTCTTATATTTAAGAAAAAAAACTAATTTTTTTTATTAAGGAAGTTAATTGAGTGTATTTAATTTTCTCATTTTTCATAAAAAAGAAGACTAGTTTACGAAACTTGTATTGAGAATGAAACAAAAATTAAATGATACCCCCATTTTATTGAGATATTTAAGGAACTAGTAAGTAAACCCGTCCTCAGGATGGGTCATAACGAAAAGTGTGTAATAATAAGGTATAAAAAAAATAATGTGTAAAAATGTTGTTAGTAAAAATTGTTGATAAAGAAATAATGTATAAAAATTGTTAGTAAAAAAAAAATAACAATAATAGTGCATATCGTGAAAATATGCAACACAAAATTATGCAAGAAACAAAAATAAATAGAGTTGATAGTCACATATGTCCCTAAAAGATACATGTGAAATCAGTTACGTCCCTGAAAGATTTGTGAAATATCTTAAACTCCTCAAAGATCAATTTGGCGTCACGTTATTTTGTTTAGGAGGGACCAAGCATTTTGTTGTTATCACCAAATTGCATCACAAACGGTGGTATGAAGTATAGAACACTTTTTAAGAGAGGGGTCATAACAAAAAAATAATAATAAGATATAAAAAAATTATGTGTAAAAATATTGTTAGCAAAAATTGGGTTTTAAAAGAAATTATTTGTAAAATTGGTGGAAAAAATGAATATTATTAAAATTATCTTTATGACAAATTTGTATTGTAGTATTTGTATTAAGAGTGACAGAAAAAAAAAAGAAATTGAAATTGTTAAATTTAGGAATAAAAAATTATGAGGTATAAAAAATTATATAGTAATATTGTACGTTGATAAATTGTTTGAAATTTTTAATTAGTTTTATAATTTTTTTTGTTTATTAAAATAGTTACTTGGTATATTGATATTGGCAAGCATTGCAAATAGATGAGGTTAAAAAAAATGCATAAGAGAATGAGGAGAAAGAAAGAGAAAGAAGAATTTAAGTTTAGAAGAAGGGAGGTGTATTTCTGGAAAAAAAAATTAAATCAGGTTCTTCCAAAAAAAATTGGTTTAAAATGCATAATTTATTAAAATGCATAACTTAGGACCCGTTATCCTTTGAGAGAAAATTTCAATAACTTCATATTTATGCTAGATATCATGATGAGGAAACCGCAATTGGTGGTTGGAGAGACTTAGGAACCCTAGGAAAACACCTAGAAGGGGGGGGGGGGGTTGAATAGGTGTTGAAGCTACCTTGAAAGATTTTCGAACGAAACAAATCTAAACAATCAAAACAAATGATTTTTGCAAATTCTACAGCACTTAATCGATTAACCTGCAATTTACTCGAGTAGTACTCGATTAAACTTGAACTTAATCGATTAAATATGACAGAAAACAGAAAAATCAATTTTTCATTCGAATACGAAAATCAATCAATTCACATACAAGATCAGAGATTCAGCGGAAATGATTAACACCTATATTCTTATTGATTAACCTAGTTATGAAAATGATTTTCCCTTTATCAATTTGAACAATCAAAGATTCAATTCAATCAATTATGAAAAACAATCTTTCTAGGTTTTCAACCAAGAACGCAATCAAATGACTTGAATATAAAGAGTAAGGATTTAGAGATACGACACAGTGATTTATCCTGGTTCACTTTCATCCACTTGAAAGCTACATCCAGTCCCCTCTTCAACCAAGAGAGATTCTTCACTATGAGGAATTAGAGTTCTCAAATTACAAGTGATTGCCTCACAAGACTCCCTTCTTGCTAGCCTACAAGAGATAACCGACACCCTTGCCTTGTAATCCTATTGATCTTCTCTCTAATCTAACCTCTACCCCTTGTTGATAATCGACACAACAAGTCTTCAATTGCTTGATGATAAACCACACACCAAGGCTTCTCTTTGCTTGATTCACAACCAAGACTTCTTCTTCTTCTTCAATAAGAATGCACTTGCTTGATGATAAAATCGACACACCAAGACTTCTTGTTTGTTGTAGTGGCTTGCCTTCTTGCAAAGATTACAACACAATAGAAAACACAAAACAATCCTATGAATCTCAATCAAGGGTTATGACAATTCACCATAAGAGATTCAAAGGTTCTTGATCAAAGAATATAAAAATAGAAAAGCTTTGATCTTTGAAATTGAGAGAGAATAGAGTGGCTTGATTCTTTGTAAAACTTGTATGAAATGATTCTAATCTATCACAAATAATTGGAAAAGGTTTATATAGAATACCCAAAAGTTGTAGCACTTGAAAACTGATTTTGAGAAGTGAAAAACGTATTTTAAAAAATCAGTTCAGCAGTACTTAATCGATTAAGCAAGTCGTGTACTCGAGTAGTACTCGATTAAGTTATCACTTAATCGATTAAGTTGGTACTGTACATGTTCAAAACTTATTTTCTCAAAATCCAACCTTTCCTTTAAAACCTTTAAGCCACCTATTGATTCTAGGTAAAGTGAAAACTCAAATTATGATTTAATCATGACTTATGAATGAGATTCACTACCCTCTATAATAATCTACCCAAATAAAAAAAACCTATGAAGCTTGAGAGGCAAAAGATAAAAGAATTACAAATACACTCAAACTTAGGTCTTCATGAGCTTGCTTTCTCTCTTCTTCATTTGATGTTTGTTGTTGCTTGTTGAGCTTGAAACTTGATCAACACATGTAGCTTGTTCAAAAACACTTTGTCATTATCAAAATATTCATCATGTTCATCATGGAACTAACAATCTCCCCCTTTTTGAAAATGACAATCCATGTTTTGAAATCACTTGAAGTACTTGAAGTTGTTGATGCTTGAAACATTTGATCACTTGAGAAGACTCTTTCTCCCCCTCAATCAATGCTATAACACTTGAATCCAATTGAGATAGAAGCTTGATTCTCCCCCTATCTTCAACAACTTAGCTCAACCTACATAAAAACAACAAAACAACCTTTCTCCAAACAAACATCTAAAAATCATATTATATTTCTCCCATGTTTCAAAACATACCATTTCTCCCTCTTTGAGAAACATTTCATTCAATTCAAAACATCATATTTCTCATAATATTTCTCCCCCTTTGGCATTATCAAAAAGTAATATATACCAATTGAAATATAACATCTAAGCCAAGGTAAGAAATCAATGATCATTTCTTCACAACATTGATACCAATTGAACAAATACAATAGAGCTTTACTTTGAAATGTGATATCAATTGGTAAGAGAATATAACAATGAAATATAATACCAATTGAAAACTAAAAAGATCATAATATCACTTAACAAAGAAGATATCAATGTAAAGAAATATCAATAATCACAAAAGCATGATAATCAACTAATAATCTCTCAATGATACAAATTGAATTAACTAAACATTTAGAAAAGTAATATCAATTGAGAAGATACCAATTGAAATAATATATCAATATCAAATATTACCACTTTGTAGAACATTCACTTGAGATGCAAGTGTGATACCAATTGAAGATGTGAATATAGACATTCATAGTTGAGACCAATTGAGAACATGTGTCATTCATTTGCATCTTCAATCAAACCTACAAAACAATCATGCTTTGCTTTTTGGTATCCAAATGGTTTTGGATCCATTTTTGTTAGTGTAGGGACTTTCACCCTTTTTCATCCAAACAAAATCTCCTTTAGGTATACCATGCACTTTAATATAACACACATTTGAAGTATGTCCATGAGTACCACAATAGAAACATGTTGGAGGATTTGAAAAATCAACTTTAGAAAAATCAACAACATTTCTATGAGATTTACTCTTAGCATTAGTATAACCCAAACCAAACTTGTTTGAATTTTCTCTTTGAAAATTTAACAATGTGCGCAATCTGATATCACCATTTGAGAAACTTGCAAGCTTATTTTTCAAAATAGCATTTTCATTTTTAAGCAACTTGCAATTCTCACAATCAACCACAATATTCAATCTACTATCACAATCACAAGAAGAACTAGCATATATAAGATCAAGAGTTTCATTTTCAAGATTAAGCTCATCAACTTGTTTTTGAAGTTCTAAAATCTCTTTTTGATGTTTCAAAATGAGCTTCTTTCTTTCAATGTTTTTCAAAGCTAGTTTTTCAAGTTGTTCATACATTTCTTCATAAGCATTATGTAACAATTCATATTTAGAAGAAATTTCGGATTTAGATTCACTTACATTGCTATCCTCGCTTTGATAACTTGATTCATCATTTGAACTTTGTTCTTCATCATCTACTAGAGTTATCAAGTTGAGACAAGCGGATTCTTCATCATCCGATGAACTACTCGATGTGCTTTTCTTGTTATCTTCATCACTATCCCAAACTATGTATGCTCTTTTAGATTTAGAATTTTTCTTGTCTTTCTCCTTCTTCTTGAGATACTTAGAGCATGAGTACTTGAGATGACCGGGCTTTCCACATTCATGGCAAACTACACCTTCTTTTGAAGTTTTGGTCTTGTAGTGTGGGGAATCCTTCTCTTTACTTTTGTCCTTGTTCAACCTTCCTTTTCTCCTTAGAAACTTGTCAAACTCTTTTAACAAAAGTTTCATGTCTTTTTCATCAACATCGGAATCGGAATCTTCACTATCATCATCATCGGAACTATCTTTCTTTTTATATGCACTTTTGACTCTAAGAGCAAGTCCTTTCCTTGATTTGTTCTTATCCGACTCTTCATTGATACTTAATCGTCCAAGCTCCATTTCATGTTCTTGAAGCTTTCCGAAAAGTGTTGCTAGATCCATAGCATCCAAATTTTTAGATTCAACAATAGCCGTTACTTTTGGTTGCCAATTCCTGTCTAAACATCTCAACACTTTGTTAGAAAGTTCACCTTGAAGAAAAGTTTTACCAAGAGCAAGTAAATGATTTATAATGTGAGTAAAACGCTTTTGCATATCATTTATAGATTCATTTGGAAGCATAGTAAATAACTCATATTCACGCATTAAAGCATTCAATCTAGCTCTCCTAACCTCACTAGTTCCTTCATGAGTCACTTGTAAAGTGTCCCACATTTCTTTAGCACTAGAACATTGAGAAACTCTAAAGAACTCGTCATAGGATAAAGCGGATGTGATGATATTCTTAGCTTTATAATCATATTTAATTTTCTTTCTATCATCATCCTTCCACTTATCCTCGGGAATCAATTGTTCTACACCTTCAACTAAACTAGAGGGGATATGAGGACCTTTTTCAACTACTTTCCAAATTTCACTATCTATGGCTTGGATAAAGATTTTCATTCTAACTTTCCAATATGCATAGCCTTCTCCGGCAAACAATGGAGGACGACTTATTGAGGCACCTTCACCACCAAAGGGATTCATGGAACCCATTGCGATTTTCTTAAAGGATCTTTACGAAAAAGCTCTTATGCTCGTGTCTTTCGACCGAGCTCTGATACCAATTGAGGAAACCGCAATTGGTGGTTGGAGAGACTTAGGAACCCTAGGAAAACACCTAGAAGGGGGGGGGGGTTGAATAGGTGTTGAAGCTACCTTGAAAGATTTTCGGAAACAAATCTAAACAATCAAAACAAATGATTTTTGCAAATTCTACAGCACTTAATCGATTAACCTGCAATTTACTCGAGTAGTACTCGATTAAACTTGAACTTAATCGATTAAATATGACAGAAAACAGAAAAATCAATTTTTCATTCGAATACGAAAATCAATCAATTCACATACAAGATCAGAGATTCAGCGGAAATGATTAACACCTATATTCTTATTGATTAACCTAGTTATGAAAATGATTTTCCCTTTATCAATTTGAACAATCAAAGATTCAATTCAATCAATTATGAAAAACAATCTTTCTAGGTTTTCAACCAAGAACGCAATCAAATGACTTGAATATAAAGAGTAAGGATTTAGAGATACGACACAGTGATTTATCCTGGTTCACTTTCATCCACTTGAAAGCTACATCCAGTCCCCTCTTCAACCAAGAGAGATTCTTCACTATGAGGAATTAGAGTTCTCAAATTACAAGTGATTGCCTCACAAGACTCCCTTCTTGCTAGTCTACAAGAGATAACCGACACCCTTGCCTTGTAATCCTATTGATCTTCTCTCTAATCTAACCTCTACCCCTTGTTGATAATCGACACAACAAGTCTTCAATTGCTTGATGATAAACCACACACCAAGGCTTCTCTTTGCTTGATTCACAACCAAGACTTCTTCTTCTTCTTCAATAAGAATGCACTTGCTTGATGATAAAATCGACACACCAAGACTTCTTGTTTGTTGTAGTGGCTTGCCTTCTTGCAAAGATTACAACACAATAGAAAACACAAAACAATCCTATGAATCTCAATCAAGAGTTATGACAATTCACCATAAGAGATTCAAAGGTTCTTGATCAAAGAATATAAAAATAGAAAAGCTTTGATCTTTGAAATTGAGAGAGAATAGAGTGGCTTGATTCTTTGTAAAACTTGTATGAAATGATTCTAATCTATCACAAATAATTGGAAAAGGTTTATATAGAATACCCAAAAGTTGTAGCACTTGAAAACTGATTTTGAGAAGTGAAAAACGTATTTTAAAAAATCAGTTCAGCAGTACTTAATCGATTAAGCAAGTCGTGTACTCGAGTAGTACTCGATTAAGTTATCACTTAATCGATTAAGTTGGTACTGTACATGTTCAAAACTTATTTTCTCAAAATCCAACCTTTCCTTTAAAACCTTTAAGCCACCTATTGATTCTAGGTAAAGTGAAAACTCAAATTATGATTTAATCATGACTTATGAATGAGATTCACTACCCTCTATAATAATCTACCCAAATAAAAAAAAACCTATGAAGCTTGAGAGGCAAAAGATAAAAGAATTACAAATACACTCAAACTTAGGTCTTCATGAGCTTGCTTTCTCTCTTCTTCATTTGATGTTTGTTGTTGCTTGTTGAGCTTGAAACTTGATCAACACATGTAGCTTGTTCAAAAACACTTTGTCATTATCAAAATATTCATCATGTTGTTAGTTCCATGATGAACATGATGAATATTTTGATAATGACAAAGTGTTTTTGAACAAGCTACAAGAGTTGATCAAGTTTCAAGCTCAACAAGCAACAACAAACATCAAATGAAGAAGAGAGAAAGCAAGCTCATGAAGACCTAAGTTTGAGTGTATTTGTATTTCTTTTATCTTTTGCCTCTCAAGCTTCATAGGTTTTTTTTTTTTTGGTAGATTATTATAGAGGGTAGTGAATCTCATTCATAAGTCATGATTAAATCATAATTTGAGTTTTCACTTAATCTAGAATCAATAGGTGGCTTAAAGGTTTTAAAGGAAAGGTTGGATTTTGAGAAAACAAGTTTTGAACATGTACAGTACCAACTTAATCGATTAAGTGATAACTTAATCGAGTACTACTCGAGTACACGACTTGCTTAATCGATTAAGTACTGCTGAACTGATTTTTAAAATACGTTTTTCACTTCTCAAAATCAGTTTTCAAGTGCTACAACTTTTGGGTATTCTTTATAAACCTTTTCCTATTATTTGTGATTAATAAGAATCATTTTTCATACAAGTTTTACAAAGAATCAAGCCACTCTATTCTCTCTCATTTTCAAAGATCAAAGCTTTTCTATTTTCATATTCTTTGATCAAGAACCTTTGAATCTCTTATGGTGAATTGTCATAACTCTTGATTGAGATTCATAGGATTGTTTTGTGTTTTCTATTGTGTTGTAATCTTTGCAAGAAGGCAAGCCACTACAACAAACAAGAAGTCTTGGTGTGTTGATTTTATCATCAAGCAAGTGCATTCTTATTGAAGAAGAAGAAGAAGTCTTGGTTGTGAATCAAGCAAGTGAAGCCTTGGTGTGTGGTTTATCATCAAGCAATTGAAGACTTGTTGTGTCAATTATCAACAAGGGGTAGAGGTTAGATTAGAGAGAAGATCAATAGGATTACAAGGCAAGGGTGTCGGTTATCTCTTGTAAGCTAGCAAGAAGGGAGTCTTGTGAGGCAATCACTTGTAATTTGAGAACTCTAATTCCTCATAGTGAAGAATCTCTCTTGGTTGAAGAGGGGACTGGATGTAGCTTTCAAGTGGATGAAAGTGAACCAGGATAAATCACTGTGTCGTATCTCTAAACTCTTACTCTTTATATTCAAGTCATTTGATTGCGTTCTTGGTTGAAAACCTAGAAAGATTGATTTTCATAATTGATTGAATTGAATCTTTGATTGTTCAAATTGATAAAGGGAAAATCATTTTCATAACTAGGTTAATCAATAAGAATATAGGTGTTAATCATTTCCGCTGAATCTCTGATCTTGCATGTGAATTGATTGATTTTCGTATTCGAATGAAAAATTGATTTTTCTGTTTCTGTCATATTTAATCGATTAAGTTCAAGCTTAATCGAGTACTACTCGAGTACACGACTTGCTTAATCGATTAAGTGCTGTAGAATTTGCAAAAATCATTTGTTTTGATTGTTTCGATTTGTTTCGTTCGAAAATCTTTCAAGGTAGCTTCAACACCTATTCAACCCCCCCTTCTAGGTGTATTCCTAGGGTTCCTAAGTCTCTCCAACCACCAATTGCGATTTCCTCAATTGGTATCAGAGCTCGGTCGAAAGACACGAGCATAAGAGCTTTTTCGTAAAGATCCTTTAAGAAAATCGCAATGGGTTCTACGAATTCTTTTGGTGGTGAAGGTGCTTCAATAAGTCGTCCTCCATTATTTACCGGAGAAGGCTATGCATATTGGAAAGTTAGAATGAAAATCTTTATCCAAGCCATAGATAGTGAAATTTGGAAAGTAGTTGAAAAAGGTCCTCATATCCCCTCTAGTTTAGTTGAAGGTGTAGAACAATTGATCCCCGAGGATAAGTGGAAGGATGATGATAGAAAGAAAGTACAATATGATTATAAAGCAAAGAATATCATTACCTCCGCTTTATCCTATGACGAGTTCTTTAGAGTTTCTCAATGTTCTAGTGCTAAGGAAATTTGGGACACTTTACAAGTGACTCATGAAGGAACTAGTGAGGTTAGGAGAGCTAGATTGAATGCTTTAATGCGTGATTATGAATTGTTTCATATGCTTCCAAATGAATCTATAAATGATATGCAAAAGCGTTTTACTCACATTATAAATCATTTACTTGCTCTTGGTAAAACTTTTCTTCAAGGTGAACTTTCTAACAAAGTGTTGAGATGTTTAGACAGGAATTGGCAACCAAAAGTAACGGCTATTGTTGAATCTAAAAATTTGGATGCTATGGATCTAGCAACACTTTTCGGAAAGCTTCAAGAACATGAAATGGAGCTTGGACGATTAAATATCAATGAAGAGTCGGATAAGAACAAATCAAGGAAAGGACTTGCTCTTAGAGTCAAAAGTGCATATAAAAAGAAAGATAGTTCCGATGATGATGATAGTGAAGATTCCGATTCCGATGTTGATGAAAAAGACATGAAACTTTTGTTAAAAGAGTTTGACAAGTTTCTAAGGAGAAAAGGAAGGTTGAACAAGGACAAAAGTAAAGAGAAGGATTCCCCACACTATAAGACAAAAAATTCAAAAGAAGGTGTAGTTTGCCATGAATGTGGAAAGCCCGGACATCTCAAGTACTCATGCTCTAAGTATCTCAAGAAGAAGGAGAAAGACAAGAAAAATTCTAAATCTAAAAGAGCATACATAGTTTGGGATAGTGATGAAGATAACAAGAAAAGCACATCGAGTAGTTCATCGGATGATGAAGAAGCCGCTTGTCTCAACTTGATAACTCTAGTAGATGATGAAGAACAAAGTTCAAATGATGAATCAAGTTATCAAAGCGAGGATAGCAATGTAAGTGAATCTAAATCCGAAATTTCTTCTAAATATGAATTGTTACATAATGCTTATGAAGAAATGTATGAACAACTTGAAAAACTAGCTTTGAAAAACATTGAAAGAAAGAAGCTCATTTTGAAACATCAAAAAGAGATTTTAGATCTTCAAAAACAAGTTGATGAGCTTAATCTTGAAAATGAAACTCTTGATCTTATATATGCTAGTTCTTCTTGTGATTGTGCTAGTAGATTGAATATTGTGGTTGATTGTGAGAATTGCAAGTTGCTTAAAAATGAAAATGCTATTTTGAAAAATAAGCTTGCAAGTTTCTCAAATGGTGATATTAGATTGCGCACATTGTTAAATTTTCAAAGAGAAAATTCAAACAAGTTTGGTTTGGGTTATACTAATGCTAAGAGTAAATCTCATAGAAATGTTGTTGATTTTTCTAAAGTTGATTTTTCAAATCCTCCAACATGTTTCTATTGTGGTACTCATGGACATACTTCAAATGTGTGTTATGTTAAAGTGCATGGTATACCTAAAGGAAATTTTGTTTGGATGAAAAAGGGTGAAAGTCCCTACACTAACAAAAATGGATCCAAAACCATTTGGATACCAAAAAGCAAAGCATGATTGTTTTGTAGGTTTGATTGAAGATGCAAATGAATGACACATGTTCTCGATTGGTCTCAACTATGAATGTCTATATTCACATCTTCAATTGGTATCACACTTGCATCTCAAGTGAATTTCCTACAAAGTGGTAATATTTGATATTGATATATTATCTCAATTGGTATCTTCTCAATTGATATTACTTTTTTAAATGTTTAGTTAATTCAATTTGTATCATTGAGTTGATTAAAGTATGATGCTTTGGTGTTATATTTCTTTACATTGATATCTTCTTTGTTAAGTGATATTATGATCTTTTTAGTTCTCAATTGGTATTATATTTCATTGTTATATTCTCTTACCAATTGATATCACATTTCAAAGTAAAGCTCTATTGTATTTGTTCAATTGGTATCAATGTTGTGAAGAAATGATCATTGATTTCTTACCTTGGCTTAGATGTTATATTGCAATTGGTATATATTACTTTTTGATAATGCCAAAGGGGGAGAAATATGATGTTTTGAATTGAATGAAATGTTTCTCAAATGGGAAAAATGGTATGTTATTGAAACATAGAAGAAATATGATATTATATTTGGAGAAAGGTTGTTTTGTTGTTTTTATGTAGGTTGAGCTAAGTTGTTTAAGATAGGGGGAGAATCAAGCTTCTATCTCAATTGGATTCAAGTGTTATAGCATTGATTGAGAGGGAGAAAGAGTCTTCTCAAGTGATCAAATGTTTCAAGCATCAACAACTTCAAATGATTTCAAAACATGGATTGTCATTTTCAAAAAGGGGGAGATTGTTAGTTCCATGATGAACATGATGAATATTTTGATAATGACAAAGTGTTTTTGAACAAGCTACAAGAGTTGATCAAGTTTCAAGCTCAACAAGCAACAACAAACATCAAATGAAGAAGAGAGAAAGCAAGCTCATGAAGACCTAAGTTTGAGTGTATTTGTATTTCTTTTATCTTTTGCCTCTCAAGCTTCATAGGTTTTTTTTTTTTTGGGTAGATTATTATAGAGGGTAGTGAATCTCATTCATAAGTCATGATTAAATCATAATTTGAGTTTTCACTTAATCTAGAATCAATAGGTGGCTTAAAGGTTTTAAAGGAAAAGTTGGATTTTGAGAAAACAAGTTTTGAACATGTACAGTACCAACTTAATCAATTAAGTGATAACTTAATCGAGTACTACTCGAGTACACGACTTGCTTAATCGATTAAGTACTGCTGAACTGATTTTTAAAATACGTTTTTCACTTCTCAAAATCAGTTTTCAAGTGCTACAACTTTTGGGTATTCTTTATAAACCTTTTCCTATTATTTGTGATTAATAAGAATCATTTTTCATACAAGTTTTACAAAGAATCAAGCCACTCTATTCTCTCTCATTTTCAAAGATCAAAGCTTTTCTATTTTCATATTCTTTGATCAAGAACCTTTGAATCTCTTATGGTGAATTGTCATAACTCTTGATTGAGATTCATAGGATTGTTTTGTGTTTTCTATTGTGTTGTAATCTTTGCAAGAAGGCAAGCCACTACAACAAACAAGAAGTCTTGGTGTGTTGATTTTATCATCAAGCAAGTGCATTCTTATTGAAGAAGAAGAAGAAGTCTTGGTTGTGAATCAAGCAAGTGAAGCCTTGGTGTGTGGTTTATCATCAAGCAATTGAAGACTTGTTGTGTCAATTATCAACAAGGGGTAGAGGTTAGATTAGAGAGAAGATCAATAGGATTACAAGGCAAGGGTGTCGGTTATCTCTTGTAAGCTAGCAAGAAGGGAGTCTTGTGAGGCAATCACTTGTAATTTGAGAACTCTAATTCCTCATAGTGAAGAATCTCTCTTGGTTGAAGAGGGGACTGGATGTAGCTTTCAAGTGGATGAAAGTGAACCAGGATAAATCACTGTGTCGTATCTCTAAACTCTTACTCTTTATATTCAAGTCATTTGATTGCGTTCTTGGTTGAAAACCTAGAAAGATTGATTTTCATAATTGATTGAATTGAATCTTTGATTGTTCAAATTGATAAAGGGAAAATCATTTTCATAACTAGGTTAATCAATAAGAATATAGGTGTTAATCATTTCCGCTGAATCTCTGATCTTGCATGTGAATTGATTGATTTTCGTATTCGAATGAAAAATTGATTTTTCTGTTTCTGTCATATTTAATCGATTAAGTTCAAGCTTAATCGAGTACTACTCGAGTACACGACTTGCTTAATCGATTAAGTGTTGTAGAATTTGCAAAAATCATTTGTTTTGATTGTTTCGATTTGTTTCGTTCGAAAATCTTTCAAGGTAGCTTCAACACCTATTCAACCCCCCCTTCTAGGTGTATTCCTAGGGTTCCTAAGTCTCTCCAACCACCAATTGCGATTTCCTCACATGTTCATCATGGAACTAACACATGATTCATATCAGACATATAACTTCAGTTATTTATTTTCTTATAATTAAAAAAAAAACATTCACATTAACAAATTCAATCCACGTACAATTGAATTCCTTAGCACTTCCAGTAATTATCTTCTGATTCAATGCTCACTTCAATCTTTAAAATCATTGATTTCAAGTACTTGACCAACTTAAAAATGGTCAGCAAGTAATAAAAGCATGGAGTAATGTACTTAAGTGAAATTTTACCATCAAACAAATACATGAGACCTAAGATGAGCTCAGCAACTTAGAAATAGCATGCACAAATTTTTAGCATGATTAGGAGGACGCTAAATGGTTGTTATTGACAACTAAAAAGACATTAACTAAAAGCTTAACTTAAAAGGTAAGGGCCAAAGGCTTGGAATATAGATTTGGCAAATTAAAGCTAAAACTTCCTTTGCTCAAATCAACTTGGTAACTACATATCATAATTCAAATGACATTAAAAAAAAGAAAGAACAACATAAACAGGAGTCACGGAATAAAACACTGCCCCTTTGTACATCCCAAGTGAGGATTAAAACTTAAAAGCTAAACACCTATCAAAGAAAACGTTGGCAAGATTACAATTTTTATTCAAAATTGAGTATTCAGTATATAACTCAGAGATACAGCATTAAAAAGAAATTAGTAGAAGTGCAGTCATGCATCTTGTTTCAACACTATTAACCTTAGTTTTGCAATTTAACACATTTTTATCAATTAACTTAGTCTATGTAGAAATTAAGTCTAATAACATCATAATCACATAATAAACTCATATGTTTTTATGTACCTTAGTTTTGAAATTTAACATATAAAGTCCAATAACATATTCACATAATAAACTTGTATAATGGACATTTACATCATTTGATATAAAATATGCAGAGTCTATAAAGGATAGATTCCTCATCCCTCTAATGTCATGAACCAAATATAGAGGAGACACTAAATTGGCAATGGGAAATCACATTTCAGATCTCCATGCACATCGCAAAGTTATAAGCAGATGACAGAATGAAGGTTCCAATCTGCAACAGGAGAAACGGCCTAGTAGCGTAAACTGGAATATAGTTCTTTAAGATTGGTGTACAATGGCTGAGCAGCCTTTGGTCTATCCACCATCCCTAGTAGAATGTCAGATGTGGTGAGATATGGATCACCGTAAAAGCGCAAATTAGTATCCATTCTGGTTGCAACTACATTCCCTTTCAACGATACTCCCACAAATGCACCTACAGTTGGGTAACATTCCGTGTAAGATATGCTTTCTCGAAACTTTAATCATTGGAATTAAATAAGAAATAACGATAAATGTGAAGTAGTAAGTGCAAGCAGACAACGATAATAGATTAAGTGGCATACTAATGTGCTTATTAGAATTACTTTATAGGAGTTATGGTACCATTTTTTCATCCTAAGAATCGATACTTTTTTCTTAAACTCCTCCCGTCTCTGTACCACACATTATTCTAATGTCCTTAAAAGTTATAACGTTGTGTCTGGGTCAGCATATTAATACTATTAGACCGAACATGATACTGGCATGGTAAATAATAGCATAAATGCGTATATGCCCAAGCATTTAAATGAAGTTAACAGAAACAGAAGATCCCTGAGATATGACCAAAAAAATTCACTATAAACTACCTTTACTGCAACTGTAAGTATAACACATGCCAGAGCCTCTGTCACCAGCACGAATATCAGCCTCAAGCACTCTCCCAACAGGCCCTGCTGCAGCACTAAAAAAGTCATCCAGAGACCATGATAAATAAGCTAAGCCATATTAGTGTACCAACTATTCTTAGTCTCAATAATGAGAAAGTTTCCAATAGTTCAGAATGAAACATGTGTATAATCAGAAAATTTATAATGAGATTTGAGATATGATCTCCAAGTTTCCTCTCAATAAGAAACTCCCTCCAAGGTTCTCACTTCCCCTTATCGATAAGTTTCCTCTCAATAAGAAACTCCCTCTCAGGTTCTCACTTCCCCTTTTCTAAAATCCACAATTAGTGAAAGTAGCAAAGAAAACAGAAGTGAGAGATAGTACTATCAAAGAAAAACAGAACACAGAGACATGCTTGGGGTAATTAAAAGAAGAAGAATGGTTCTATACTTGTATCTAATTAGTAACATACTCGTGCAAATTGTACGGGCTTAAATTAAATTTAATTAAGAATTCTTTCTTTCTTTCTTATATATAATCACCATATTAAGAATTCTTACTTTCTCAACTGTAAAATATTGGAACAGAGCAATTCATATCAAGTATAATGACCTAAACTGACAGAAAAAGAGCATTGTAATTTGTTAACAAATCGTATGCTACAATATAAAAACCTCAGCCGACAGACAAATGATTTGAAGTAACATATTATCAAGATTAAACTGCCAGTGAATTTAGTACCAAAACATTGAGAAATGATTGAGTACCTAGCGCCTAACACTATTGTACATACCTGCCCTATTGCAACACCAGAAAAATGAATCAGCTTATCCTAGCCAATCATAGTCTCCTCAATAAGGTTGCAATGCCCAAGCTTAACAGACTCGGGATTGTCAAAGGTTGACGACCATTAGAAGCATCATATATGTAAAGTAGCCCAATCAGCTTATCTCATTGCAAATGGAATGGATGATCTTAATGTATCCTTTGCATGTTGAAACCTAAGCTTACATTGAGATCAGTGTCCAGCAAGTCTCTGGTAATTATTCTACTACCATTATTTCCAATCCTGCTATCAACATTAGAAAATTAATAAGTACTTGGAAGAGAATATAAGAAAGAAACCAACAGTGTCAAAGCGCCCTTATACTTCATCTCAGAAAGAAAATACTATCTGCAAGTAGCAGAAAGTTGAAGTCATAAAGACATAAAACAAAAGGGACAATGAATGAAGTCATAGGAACATACTTAGTTGACCTAAAAGCGAGAATGGTGGCCATGGGATCTGTCAATTGGGACAGGACAATAAACATGATCTAACAACAGCAAAAATTATGAAATATGATGTATTTCTTATTACTTGTCACAACAAAAATGTCACCTAAATACACTTAGTCATTCTCAATAGTTATTGCAAATCACATTGAATTCTAGGAAAAAAATCAATCAAAAGTCTCATCCTTAATGGATAGAGAAAATGGCCATTTTGGACGGCTAACCTTCAAGACTAACATTCCAAAAGAGAAGACGAAATCAGGTTCAAAAAGCATACAATCTGAAAATACAATAGCAAATAGATAACTCTTATATAACAGGAAATAACATCGTCATTAATTGTAATGTATAGCTATGACAATATATATCAGACTGATAATAATTAATAAAAGATTGATCATCACTCAGCAAAACCAAGTGATACATTGCCAACTCTGTTTGCTAATTCTGTTTGCCAATTTTGCAGGCAGGTTATGACAATTCTGTTTGCTAAGTCAGTCATCAAAATAAATTTTTGTTAATTCTGAATTATTGTCAATCATACAAATTGTGTGGCTCTTACTCTTGTAGAACTTATAACTACACCACAAAACATATATGTAACATATATGCACGGGCTTAAATTAAATTTAATTAAGAATTCTTTCTTTCTTTCTTATATATAATCACCATATTAAGAATTCTTACTTTCTCAACTGTAAAATATTGGAACAGAGCAATTCATATCAAGTATAATGACCTAAACTGACAGAAAAAGAGCATTGTAATTTGTTAACAAATCGTATGCTACAATATAAAAACCTCAGCCGACAGACAAATGATTTGAAGTAACATATTATCAAGATTAAACTGCCAGTGAATGTAGTACCAAAACATTGAGAAATGATTGAGTACCTAGCGCCTAACACTACTGTGCATACCTGCCCCATTGCAACACCAGAAAAATGAATCAGCTTATCCTAGCCAATCATAGTCTCCTCAATAAGGTTGCAATGCCCAAGCTTAACAGACTCGGGATTGTCAAAGGTTGACGACCATTAGAAGCATCATATATGTAAAGTAGCCCAATCAGCTTATCTCATTGCAAATGGAATGGATGATCTTAATGTATCCTTTGCATGTTGAAGCCTAAGCTTACATTGAGATCAGTGTCCAGCAAGTCTCTGGTAATTATTCTACTACCATTATTTCCAATCCTGCTATCAACATTAGAAAATTAATAAGTACTTGGAAGAGAATATAAGAAAGAAACCAACAGTGTCAAAGCACCCTTATACTTCATCTCAGAAAGAAAATACTATCTGCAAGTAGCAGAGAGTTGAAGTCATAAGGACATAAAACAAAAGGGACAATGAATGAAGTCATATGAACATACTTAGTTGACCTAAAAGCGAGAATGGTGGCCATGGGATCTGTCAAATGGGACAGGACAATAAACATGATCTAACAACAGCAAAAATTATGAAATATGATGTATTTCTTATTACTTGTCACAACAAAAATGTCACCTAAATACACTTAGTCATTCTCAATAGTTATTGCAAATCACATTGAATTCTAGGAAAAAAATCAATCAAAAGTCTCATCCTTAATGGATAGAGAAAATGGCCATTTCGGACGGCTAACCTTCAAGACTAACATTCCAAAAGAGAAGACAAAATCAGGTTCAAAAAGCATACAATCTGAAAATACAATAGCAAATAGATAACTCTTATATAACAGGAAATAACATCGTCATTAATTGTAATGTATAGCTATGACAATATATATCAGACTGATAATAATTAATAAAAGATTGATCATCACTCAGCAAAACCAAGTGATACATTGCCAACTCTGTTTGCTAATTCTGTTTGCCAATTTTGCAGGCAGGTTATGACAATTCTGTTTGCTAAGTCAGTCATCAAAATAAATTTTTGTTAATTCTGAATTATTGTCAATCATACAAATTGTGTGGCTCTTACTCTTGTAGAACTTATAACTACACCACAAAACATATATGTAACATATATGCACGGGCTTAAATTAAATTTAATTAAGAATTCTTTCTTTCTTTCTTATATATAATCACCATATTAAGAATTCTTACTTTCTCAACTGTAAAATATTGGAACAGAGCAATTCATATCAAGTATAATGACCTAAACTGACAGAAAAAGAGCATTGTAATTTGTTAACAAATCGTATGCTACAATATAAAAACCTCAGCCGACAGACAAATGATTTGAAGTAACATATTATCAAGATTAAACTGCCAGTGAATGTAGTACCAAAACATTGAGAAATGATTGAGTACCTAGCGCCTAACACTATTGTGCATACCTGCCCCATTGCAACACCAGAAAAATGAATCAGCTTATCCTAGCCAATCATAGTCTCCTCAATAAGGTTGCAATGCCCAAGCTTAACAGACTCGGGATTGTCAAAGGTTGACGACCATTAGAAGCATCATATATGTAAAGTAGCCCAATCAGCTTATCTCATTGCAAATGGAATGGATGATCTTAATGTATCCTTTGCATGTTGAAGCCTAAGCTTACATTGAGATCAGTGTCCAGCAAGTCTCTGGTAATTATTCTACTACCATTATTTCCAATCCTGCTATCAACATTAGAAAATTAATAAGTACTTGGAAGAGAATATAAGAAAGAAACCAACAGTGTCAAAGCACCCTTATACTTCATCTCAGAAAGAAAATACTATCTGCAAGTAGCAGAGAGTTGAAGTCATAAGGACATAAAACAAAAGGGACAATGAATGAAGTCATATGAACATACTTAGTTGACCTAAAAGCGAGAATGGTGGCCATGGGATCTGTCAATTGGGACAGGACAATAAACATGATCTAACAACAGCAAAAATTATGAAATATGATGTATTTCTTATTACTTGTCACAACAAAAATGTCACCTAAATACACTTAGTCATTCTCAATAGTTATTGCAAATCACATTGAATTCTAGGAAAAAAATCAATCAAAAGTCTCATCCTTAATGGATAGAGAAAATGGCCATTTTGGACGGCTAACCTTCAAGACTAACATTCCAAAAGAGAAGACAAAATCAGGTTCAAAAAGCATACAATCTGAAAATACAATAGCAAATAGATAACTCTTATATAACAGGAAATAACATCGTCATTAATTGTAATGTATAGCTATGACAATATATATCAGACTGATAATAATTAATAAAAGATTGATCATCACTCAGCAAAACCAAGTGATACATTGCCAACTCTGTTTGCTAATTCTGTTTGCCAATTTTGCAGGCAGGTTATGACAATTCTGTTTGCTAAGTCAGTCATCAAAATAAATTTTTGTTAATTCTGAATTATTGTCAATCATACAAATTGTGTGGCTCTTACTCTTGTAGAACTTATAACTACACCACAAAACATATATGTAACATATATGCACGGGCTTAAATTAAATTTAATTAAGAATTCTTTCTTTCTTTCTTATATATAATCACCATATTAAGAATTCTTACTTTCTCAACTGTAAAATATTGGAACAGAGCAATTCATATCAAGTATAATGACCTAAACTGACAGAAAAAGAGCATTGTAATTTGTTAACAAATCGTATGCTACAATATAAAAACCTCAGCCGACAGACAAATGATTTGAAGTAACATATTATCAAGATTAAACTGCCAGTGAATGTAGTACCAAAACATTGAGAAATGATTGAGTACCTAGCGCCTAACACTATTGTGCATACCTGCCCCATTGCAACACCAGAAAAATGAATCAGCTTATCCTAGCCAATCATAGTCTCCTCAATAAGGTTGCAATGCCCAAGCTTAACAGACTCGGGATTGTCAAAGGTTGACGACCATTAGAAGCATCATATATGTAAAGTAGCCCAATTAGTTTATCTCATTGCAAATGGAATGGATGATCTTAATGTATCCTTTGCATGTTGAAGCCTAAGCTTACATTGAGATCAGTGTCCAGCAAGTCTCTGGTAATTATTCTACTACCATTATTTCCAATCCTGCTATCAACATTAGAAAATTAATAAGTACTTGGAAGAGAATATAAGAAAGAAACCAACAGTGTCAAAGCACCCTTATACTTCATCTCAGAAAGAAAATACTATCTGCAAGTAGCAGAAAGTTGAAGTCATAAAGACATAAAACAAAAGGGACAATGAATGAAGTCATAGGAACATACTTAGTTGACCTAAAAGCGAGAATGGTGGCCATGGGATCTGTCAATTGGGACAGGACAATAAACATGATCTAACAACAGCAAAAATTATGAAATATGATGTATTTCTTATTACTTGTCACAACAAAAATGTCACCTAAATACACTTAGTCATTCTCAATAGTTATTGCAAATCACATTGAATTCTAGGAAAAAAATCAATCAAAAGTCTCATCCTTAATGGATAGAGAAAATGGCCATTTTGGACGGCTAACCTTCAAGACTAACATTCCAAAAGAGAAGACAAAATCAGGTTCAAAAAGCATACAATCTGAAAATACAATAGCAAATAGATAACTCTTATATAACAGGAAATAACATCGCCATTAATTGTAATGTATAGCTATGACAATATATATCAGACTGATAATAATTAATAAAAGATTGATCATCACTCAGCAAAACCAAGTGATACATTGCCAACTCTGTTTGCTAATTCTGTTTGCCAATTTTGCAGGCAGGTTATGACAATTATGTTTGCTAAGTCAGTCATCAAAATAAATTTTTGTTAATTCTGAATTATTGTCAATCATTCCAATTGTGTGGCTCTTACTCTTGTAGAACTTATAACTACACCACAAAACATATATGTAACAGTAACAGAAGTGACTAAAATGGAAGCACCAACAAGTTGTTGGCTTCATAATTACTGAATCCTATAGAATCTCACTACCAAAAGGATTTGTGTTTTGCTTGTTGGCTGCATTTCCTAGAACATGTACAACGAAAACAACTTGAAAAGTTATGGTCTGACCTATTTCCCAGTCTCCAACCACACTGGAATCGACATGGGGAGCACCATGCTTCCAAACACAACCTAATATCCCAAACAGAGGACTTAAACAAAAACATAATACAAAAGCAGTGTTGTTATCAAAAGCATAATGATACCATTCACCTTCAACCACCTTCAACCTCAATTGTTTCCTACCAAATTCTAAGAAGTTTATCCACAAATGATAGAACTACAACATTTTAAAACCAAGAACTACAACATTTTAATGGCAGCAAAACAATAGCAGAGTACCTTTATATCTCCTTATATCTCAAAACAATAGCAGAGTACATTTATATCTCCTAATATCTCCCATACTTTTTGCAAATCCGGTATCGTTTATAACATAAACAATGACAAATATATTCTGAAAGGTACAAATCTTCCGGTAAGTATAAAATTTCAAAATGAAAATGAATTAGAATTTAAAAGAGCCAGTATTTTAATCAGTCAAATAATGAAAGAAAAATTAAAAGAGTCTTTTGCAAAACATCAAACTAACATGTTAATTTGACCAATTAATACTAACCTTATATATAAGAACTCCTGCTCACCTTCAAGAGCTTCTTTTACTGTTCTTATATTTCGCAGTCTCCTTATTTGACTTATTCTGCCAAATTTATACCTCATCCTGACCACCAACATCCCAAATAATGATGCTAATGTTCTTATATTTCGCAGTCACCACATTGAACCCTGAAACAAAATACAGATAAAAACATCAAAGCAATTTGCAACATCAAAATATGTCATTGATAAAGTTACACATTTACTATAAAAAAAAAGAAAGAAAGTTACACATTCAATATTCTTGTAGAGAAACTCTATATACTTTAAACTTATTTTTTATTATAAGGCCCTGACTTACTTGCATCTTTTTGGGACATTGTAGAGATATCAGCACCATCTTTACTTTAACAAACACAAAAGGTTTGAATCTAATACCTATAAGGCTATAACTAACATAAACACAAAAGTTTATACTTCAAAACACAGAAATTACTTCTTAGTATTGGTTGGTTATGATTCTTTCTTCCTTCACAACTTCTTGCATCATAAAATGAAGTAAAAAATGCACTAAATTTATGAAAAATACAAACATGAGCACTTATCGAAGTCTTCCCATATACCAAAGTCCCTTCTCTTTCACTGTAACCACAAAAAAAGAAGAAGATGGAGATTAGGGTTTGAGAAAACCAAAACCTAATTTTAAAATTCAAATAGTCAAAAATAGAACAGAAAAATTGTATAGTCACATATATTTAGATACGAATGCTCAAAAATTAGAAAGTTTGAGAAAATCCAAATGATGGTGGAGAAAAATTAGAATGTTATTTAATTAAATAGTCTTTACCTGAAATCCCTTATATGCATTTCATATATGCTTATAATCAGAGAAAGAATGTATAACAGGTGTCTCATTTGCCATATTATCCCATCCATTGGGCTTTAACTTATCAGAGTCAAGATTAAGCAGAAAAATCCACCTGACATCGTGTGCAAATCTGCTTAATACAAAAACAGAAGGGTCTAAATTTTTCATTTAATCACATAAAAGGATTATAGTCAATAATTCAAGAATCTAGAGCATACATAATTTAAAAAAGATACTTGATATGGAGGGACATGATCAGAGCACAACCTCTATTGTATGGATCATTCTGCATGCTATTGCCAAAAAGGAGAACTTACAATCATAAATAGCAACCGCTAGATAAGACGTGAGAAGAGATTTAACATCCAAATTGGGTGGCAGTATGAGAAGAGAGTTAACATCCTATGTTGAGACCTGCAAATTCTAAAAAATGGTCACAACAACATGCAAAAGTAATATGGCTTGATATTGTTAGAAATCAATATAGGCCATTCATCATACACCTCATAGTCAACCCAGCTAATCAACATAATATAAAAACTAAACTATATATTAAACTTGTACAATCAAGAATTTTGTCATACTATTTTCAATCACAGGAAACCAAGATCTTTTCATATACAGTGTGTAATCAAATAGTTGTAGCTAAATAACAATACTTGTAGTTGTCCATGGAACCACACCAAGTATACCATGGTTGATTCACAACTTTACAACTTCATATGTATGGTGTGTAAAATACTTTCATATGTATGCCAGAGAAGGCACTCAACTCTGAACCAAAAAGCAAAAAAAAAAAAGTACCAATTTAAGGGCAGATACAGCTTGGTTAACATATTAAATAAGCCTAAAAAAATTATACATTACAAATAAAATCATTTTTACAATTATTAACCACAAAAAAATATAAAGAAATAGAACGCACTTAGCCAACATTTTTCTTACCTCCTAACATCGAGCTCCGAAGCCATATATGAGAGCAAAGATTTAACTTCATGAAGAGTGTGAAATCTGGAGTAAGTGGTCTTCAAAGACTCTACAGTATTTTACATAAAAAAAACAACATTTTTCTCATCTCCTAACCTCCCATGACATGCAATTGATAAATATAACAACCGAGACTTGCCTATTGCATGCCAATAATAATAGCACAGTAATGGCGTCTTTCCTTGGACAAAAAGAGAGACAAAACTTAGTTTCAATAGTGGCTATACAACAAAAAGAAAAAGTTATGCAAAAGTATGGATGAAACTTTAAGAAGAAGTGAGAGAGTAAGAAATGAGTGAAACGAAAAAAAAAGAATGAGTGAAAGGAAAAATACAAAAAGAACAAAAAAATTACATCAAAATATACCTCCACCAAAACTTCAATGATGCTTCTTAGAAGAATTAGATGTTGTTTCTTCTTTGTAATGGATGATTATCTTGTGTATATAAAAAATACCTGCTTCAAGAAATAACAACATCAAAAGCGTATTCTTAGGACTTTTCACAAACACTTTCATAAAAAATACCTGCATCATAAACAAAACATATTATAACTATATCTTATATTACTTTTTTACTCTCCAACTCAATAAAATCCAAAAGTCAAAACAGAGTCCAATGAAGATAAAATACTAATCTTCTACATCAAAGCCAGCACAACAATTTATTTTTGTTAGTTTTTTTTTTCTTATTTCATTTTTAGTTACTCACATAAACTAAGTAACTAATACTTAATGTAAAACACTAAAATGCTATAAACATCAACACTAATCTTCACACATCTTGCTTCCTCCTCCAATCAACATTTAAGCTAAGAAGATGGAAAAAAAATTCAATTTATTACAAAGCACAAATTTTAATTTCACCTTCTCAGAATCGGGATTTCCTTCCCTGTTTCTTCTCTATTTATTAAATGGCAGAAATTGCTCCTTCTCATAATGTCTGGACAAAAATCAACAACAACAACAATGCATACAAATTACAATCCCTTAATTTTCAACAAAAATGAGTCAATGCAACATGGATGGAGCATAAAAGAATAAAATTTTTGGAAAGAAATCATACCCAAATGTTATCTTCTCGGTATCGATCTTCAACATTCAACGATGGTAGAGGTGTGATTTTCCATGACAATCTGAGCGGCTGATAACGATGGCCGCCGCGATTCTCATCAGTGTAGTGATGAGAGTGAGGGAGATAAGGGAGATGAGAGATGCTGAGCGGGTGGAGGTGGCGGCGGCCGCGAGCCATAGCTGTGTACGGTGGGTTGATGAGAGTATGAGAGAGAGGGTGTCGATGAAGAGAGAGAGGGTCGATGGGGAGAGAGGCATGATGTTGTTTGTTCAGCTTCTATTTTTTTTTTTGAAAGTGGGTTATTCAGCTTCCACAAGAAGCTTCGTGTGTTGTTTTTGTTTGTGAAGCTTCTTAAAGAAGCTTTTTTGTTTGTAATGCTTTTGTTTCCCTTTAATTTTTTAATGCTTTATTTTATCATTTAGTGTGGTAAGTTGATGAGGTGGGGACCACTTACAATGGCAAAATTGGAGGGAAAAATCCTCAAATGAACCACCATTTTTTAACAATGTTGATAACTGTATTAAAAATAGAAAGTTAGTTAAGTTTTCCTTATATTTGAGACCATTAATGAAGTGTTTTTATTTGCTTGTATTTGAGACCGGAAGAAGTGTCTCTAAAGTGTTTAAAAAGATTGAATGTCGAAGCATTAATGCATTACAAGTGCATTGATGTGAGGAATATGTTCTTTTTGAACTCTAATTATTTAATAAAAAATGGAAAACTAAACAAACATTTTTCTTTGTTAAGTATCATTTATAGAACTTAAATATTCACAACTATGAATGAATGTAAAGACATGTTTATATTAGATTGCATACCAAAACATAATTAATGAACTCATCCCATATTAAGTTCCAAAAGCATTCAACTAATTCGGAGCGAGCTGCGTGGCTGGCTCTCCCAGCGGGATGTTTTTAGTGGGAATCGAACCCGGGACTACTAGTACCCTTGTCTCATTCCCAGGATTTCAGTTGGGGCCTTACACCAACTGAACCAAGGGGATGTATACTTTTTTTACTAGGATTTTATTTAACAATTATTTTGGCTCAAGGGGATGTATACTTTTTTAATGATACATTTTTTTATTATCGAATATTGTACTTGGTAATCTTCCGTGGATTGTGTATTTTGTTATTAGAATTAAGGCATTACATACCTTAGGCTATATGGTTGGTATGCTATATGATTGTAATGATTGACTAATATAATATTGGTTCAATGATTGTAGAAAGGGTTTATGGGTTTACTTGTCCAGTGTGATGTAAAATATTCATTTTAAAATGACAATGTAATATTTTTTAACACATGTAATTGAACTCGTTCAAGCAACTATCAAATTATATGTTGTATATTATTTCATAAATGAGTGCTTTCGTTGGTTTTCTTGACCATAATATGAAGATGTAACTTTAGAATATAAATACACATAAATTCTTAAGTCATAATTGTAACTTTACAATGTGAATTCAACGTCCAATATTTTGGTTGAATAAACTAAAACCCAAGACTAACAGAATAATAATAATAATTAAAAAAAAAACAGAATGTCCCACTTCAAAATGAGGGAAGCTCCAGAATTTTATCATCACCTTGCACACTAGTGTCCTCAATTTTATCAGAAAAAGAAGCTTAATTTAAAAGGTACAAGAGTTATACAAAGAAACAATTAAACAAATAGTTTAGAGCAGAAAAAGCAAGAAGCCGAAAAGTTGTATGCTCCCAAAAATGAATAATAGAAGAAACCCACAAAAGATACATACAAATTATAACCCAGAATAACCAAGACAATACATATCAAAACATTGAGTAATAGGTTGTATGCGGTTGACTTTAGGAGGAGAATAGGGCATATCCACCACTAGACTTGATTCGATAAACCAACCTCATCTCACGACATAAGATGGTGGCGGTGGACGGTGGTTGATGTTTGTGGCTGGATGGAGGTGGCTTGCTAGCAACACTGGCAGGTGGATGGTGACAACTCACGATGGATGAGGTTGATGTTTTAGGAAGGTTCCTGTTGCCTCAATACGCATGTGTTTCCAGATTTTTGAAGTAAAAAAGTAAATAAATTAAAAAGACAGGTGTCACATTCTAATTGGTTTGAGGAGGAAACTTGTCTCGTGATATCATGATATACTTTATTCTGTTTTTTTAATTAAGAAAATTTCACAATTATATTAACACTTTCATAAATAAAATCATATAGATTTACATAATAGACATAAAAATTATTAGGATTTTACTTTAGAACCCTATGAGAATAAAGAGTTTTTGTACCCTCTTGAAATGACGAAATAGAGATTGACCAAAATACCCTATTTTTATATTATTTTTTATGACATAAAATGCCCTCATCTTAATATTATTTGCATGTACGCAGAGTATCCTAATTTTAATCTACTATTTATATATAAAAAGACGCCTATTCGAGTCACCACGTTTGTCGGAGAAATTTTCGAGGCACCACGTTTGTCAGAGAAATTTTCGAGGCACCACGTTTTTCACTTAAGAAATATTCGCACCAGAGCGATTTTAGGAAGATGATTATTATCTATCTGAAAAATAATTATCCTTAGTTGTCGAAAATTAAATAAATAATTCAAATTTATTTAATCTTATCTGTGAAATCATTATCCTTAGTTTCAAAATTTATTTAATCTTATTTGTGAAATCATTATCTTTAATTTCAAAATTTATTTAATCTTATATGTAAAATCATTATCCTTAGATTTAAAATTTATTTAATCTTATCTGTTATATCATTATCCTTAGTTTGACAAGTTTTTCAAATCATTATATATAGTTCGCAATATGCATTTGATGACTCACAAACTTATGGATATTCGGGTAAATAGCAATCTCACAATTATATTCGCGTTCAATTTTTTATTTATATTTTCGTCATTAAATTTTTCTGATTCTAATAATTCTTGCACATTTTAATTTATATTATTTGATTCTTAAGTTCCTCTCTAATTATTCACTTACTTTAATTCAACAATTTTTGTGTACCATTGATCAAAATGTGGTTTGTTCAAAATTTTGATATGGGTGTAACTAATTCTCTAATTTTGATCAGGGAGTGGAGAAAGACAAGTGGAGGAGTCCATCCCGGCAAAGTAAATAATGTTCAACCAGTTTGTTGTTTGTTTTTTATAGCGATAGATTCTTCAATTGCTGGTGACAATAGAGTGTATCAAAATCTAATATTGCATTGTTTTAGGGTGACTATGATAAACTATTAAGGAATATGGTTATTTATTGTTATATGCACCAATGACTTCTTTAATCACACAAACAGTGGAAGATGACATGTGACGGTGGTCGATATACCCAGTCCTATTGTTAGTTTCATCTTGTTGAGAGATTCAAGCTTTATTTTAAGATGACTTTATTAATGACTGCGGCAATATAACAATAGGATTCTATTTTTCTTCTATAATATATCTTGTTTATTGTAATAGATAAAAATCATCCTATGTAAAAATAGGATTTGATTTTATGCTTGATGTAAATATTTTTCTTGTTTTTGTTTTTTATTGTGACAAGAGAATTAAAACTATTAATAACAAACCAAATGTAATCATCCTATATAATAATATGATTTGATTTTCCTTCTATAATATATTTTTTCTGTTGTAATATATAAAAATTATCCTATATAAAAATAGGATTTGATTTTATGCTTGATGTAAATATTTTTTTTGTTTTTTTTATTTTGACAAGAAAATTAAAACTATTTTTTTAATGAATAAAATTAAAACTATTGATAACAAACCCAATGTTTTTAACAATTTCGTCTTTCTATTTTTTTCTCATATGATATGGACCATTAGTCTGAGAACAATTAATAATTTTAAATATCAATTGCGTAAAAAACTAAAAATTACGTTGATAAACTAAATTTATGTTTAATCACTCACACCGCTACTAAGATTTATATTATTAAATATTTTCTACGTTATATTGTTGTTGATTTTTATATTAATTTTTGTTTATAGTGTTGAGTTCTAGAAAAATAGTCTTCATGATACTCCTATTCTTCTATTCCTAAACTTCAATGACAAATATTCAATTGCTCCCTAATAGATGACATCATCTTTGCAGAAGAAATTTTAATAAAAATGATTAGAACAATAAGAATAAAGATTTTTAAAATTCAATCTTATTATTAACCTGAGATGAGATAATCGATGAAAAAGATAAAAATATTTAATTATGATCAATAAGAATAAATGTGATAATCATATTTAAAAAAAAAACTAATTGTAAAAAAAAAACTACTCCATCCATCACATAAATATATAAGATAAGAAGGTTTGATTCTGATTATTTTTGATTTATTGTAATAAACTCGATAATCATATATAAATATGTTAATTTATGCATAAGATAAATAAGGAATATATGAAATAAAAAGTGTTACATTTTTATTCATATGAGGAAGTACAAAATTTATCAACAAGAACATCTACATTAATTTTTTTTTAACTGTAGGGTTTGGTTTGAACTCCTGCCTTTTTATATAATTATTTTTAATTGTTGTTTACTAATAATCTTTACTTTATAATAAAAATAATAATAATCTTTAATTTAAATAATTAATATAAAAAAATTAAAATATCAATAACCCGTACATTGCACGGGTAAATTCTAGTATTATTATAATTGTAACACCCAAAAATACCCTTAATGAATTAATTTTGACTAAACTGTCACTTTAGTCCCTCACTTTGTAATGAGCTTTCATTTTAGTCTCTGACTTTTCAATAATTCCTTTTTAGTCCCTCACTTTGAAAAAAGTTACTCACGTTAGTCCCTGGTAACGTTTTCCGTTTATAGACTTTAACGGGGCCGTTAGTTTATAATATCGAATTTCATTTTAGTCCCTAACTTAAAATTTTTAATTCACTTTAGTCTCTCATTATATCGTGTTTCATTTTAGTCCCTAACTTAAAAATTTTAATTCATTTTAGTCCCTCACTATAATAACAATGATTTTTCTTTCACTTTTCTTCTTGTAGTGTGACTACCATAAAAACAGTGACTGTTCTTCTTACTATTCTGTAAACTAACTTTATAGTTTATATAAACATTGACTACAAGCTTTGCACTTGAAAGTATTAATAGCAAAGTTTCTTCCAGAGAAGCACTTCAGAGTACATTATTTCATTATCCATATAACTACAATGTTTTAGTGCTTTTTTAGTTCTCTATTTGATAGGCTTGTGTTTAACAAGGTATTTCATATCCACTTTACACTTATGAAATTTACACATAGTTTGATTTCAAAACTAAAATATTGTTTGTATTGATAGATAAAACAAGCACTAAGTGGACGAGTTCGTATCTTGCTATCAGGAGTTGCTCCTTTGCCTAGGCATGTGGAGGAATCTTTGAGGATAACTAGTGGATCTACATTATCACAAGGATATGGTATGACGTTTGAATATCATGCTAAACAAATTGGGGGAGTTTACAACATTTTAGTGATGACTCTTAAACACAAAACTCAATAAAATATTTTTGAATCAAAGCTATTGATACATTCGGGTGCAAAGCTTGGAGTCGGTACTTATATAAACTATAAAGTTAATTTACAAAATAGCAATAAGAATAGTGAATGTCTTTATGGTAGTCACACTACAAGAGAAAAGCGAAAAAAACATCATTGTTATTATAGTGAGGACTAAAGTGAATTAAAATTTTTAAGTTAGGGACTAAAATGAAACACGATATAACGAGGGACTAAAGTGAATTAAAAATTTTAAGTTAGGGACTAAAATGAAATTCGATATTATAGACTAACGCCCCGTTAAAGTCTATAAACGAAAAACGTTTTCAGGGAGTAACGTGAGTAACTTTTTTCAAAGTGAGGGATTAAAAATGAATTATTGAAAAGTCAGAGAGTAAAATGAAAGCTCGGTGAATTAATTTTCCTATCACTACCCTCCCCTCCACCGTAAATCCAACTTCTTCTTCTTCTTCTTCGTTCTATCTTGCATCTATCTATCCTTCTTTCTTTCATCTTCGATCACTATCAGTATTCAGTACCTTGCCTTGCCTTGCATTGCCCGTGTTCTTCTTCTTTCTATTTTCAAGAGTTGTTCAATTCTTCTACCAAGGCGTTTTTCTTTTTCCAATAAAAACCCTATCCCCCTATTTTTCCCTAATTTATTGGTCTCCTCCGATTCTCACGGTGCCATTCTTCTCCAGGTAATATTTTATTCTCATTCTGAATAAAAAAATCAAAGTTGTTACTTTTAATTTAATTAAAATATTAAGGGGACGGAAAAATTTGGTGCGTTGATTGGTGTAGAGTATAAAGTTAGGGTTATGGCTGATCAAGGATTGGAAGGGAGCCAGCCGGTGGATCTACAGAAGCACCCTTCTGGGATCGTGCCAACTCTTCAGTGAGTACCAATCTTATTTCAAAAGAAGCATGATGAGATATATGGGTAACTATAACTAGTTTTGCATGCTTTCTTCAGTTATACAGTGTTTGTGTTCCACCATTGCAAGAGTTGGGCTTGATAACCTTTGTTTTAAGTATTGAAATATCGTGTAATTTTGACTCAGCATTGGAATATTATTAATGAGCTTCTTGCTTTTCTATGTATCTATTTACATTGGAATATCTACTTTTGTATTTGCTTTGGAATATCTAATTATTTTGGTTCTATTTATTGGATTTTTTTTACTATTTTTACTTCTATATATATTGGAATATTTAATAATTTTGCTTCTTCTTACATTGGAATATTCTAATGATCAAGCTGTTTGTTATGCCAGAAACATTGTGTCAACAGTCAATTTGGATTGTAAGTTGGACCTTAAAACAATTGCACTCCAAGCTCGTAATGCAGAGTACAATCCCAAGGCAAGTTTCATATGTTGATAACGAAGTCCACCCAAATACATGGATATGTATAATTGTGATTGTGCAATGCATATGATATAAATTAATATCACTTGCTATTCTTCTGTTGTCTGAAATCAATTTATTTAGTAGATATGGGTCTTCTTGTTGGCCAATTGTATGCAGTGCTGATGTTTGTAATGTGATTCTGTGTAGCGTTTTGCTGCTGTGATCATGAGGATCAGGGAACCAAAAACAACGGCACTCATTTTTGCTTCTGGCAAAATGGTATTTTCCATTGCTTCACCTAGAACTTCTATCATAGAAAAGCAATTGCAGTTGTACAATTGTTTGTAGTTGTATGCTTGCCCGTCTTGTACTTTAATTACTAAGTTTATAAGATATGTGGGCCGACAAGTTTATAAGATTTTGTCGATTTGCCACCAGTTTTAATGTTGTTGCAACAATTAAATTAGTCTCTTTTTCTCTGCTTTTTGACTAAGAGTTCTCTGACTTTGCTCATGTAAAATCAAATTAATTTAGTATCATGCTTGTTCAGGGCTTCATTTTTCTTATGCTTTTTACATTCAATTGGTATGACTAGGTTTGTACTGGAGCTAAGAGTGAGGCACAGTCTAAGTTGGCTGCAAGGAAGGCATGTCGTTGCTCTTTTCATTTTTAATATCAGTTGTCCTGTATTGATGTTTCTCAATTGGAGGACATGGAGGTTCATTTGGCTGAAGAAACATGCCACTTTTGGCAGCTTGGTTTTGGGCCTATTCATGCTGCAGTTTTGCATAGAATACGGCAATACGCTCCGTAAACCATTGGATGGTTTTAATGTTCTCTTTCCGTCTGTATAACAAGCTTGATCCACATATTACTTTCTTCAGTTGGGATCGGCAAGCTGTTTATTCTTTCAATGTTATTGTAATTTCTAATTTCTAATTTGTCCTTTTTCCTTTTCAGTATGCTCGAATTATCCAAAAACTTGGTTTCCCAGCCAAATTTAAGGTACTGTATTTGCTCTTGTTATCTGCACTGAGAATGTTGTGTACTCTTGTTATTAGTTCTTTTTCCATATTACCTAACTAGGGCTTAATGACTTATTCTTTTGGCATATTACTTTAGGATTTCAAGATTCAGAACATCGTTGGCTCTTGTGATGTGAAGTTCCCCATACGGCTTGAGGGTCTTGCATATTCCCATGGTGCTTTCTCAAGCGTAAGTTTTTATATGTGTGTGTATTGGTTTTTCATAGATAATTAGGGCTAGTTTGAGCAACTGGTGACTTTTACGTTGAAAATAATCATTATTTCTTAGTCATCCTTAGGCAATCCTATCTTAATGTTTGGTGTTAATCTAACATAATTTCTATTATGTTTTATTGAATCATATTTCCTGATGTGAAATAATCTATGCTGTGTTGCAAACTTAGAAATACTCTTTTGATTGTGTCGGAGTTTCATATGCAAAATAAAAATTAATTCCCATGATGCCAAAATTACTACGAAACTAACTGTTTATTTAAATTTTTATCTCGTAGATGTTGCTTTGACCTGATACCTACATGTTTGAAAGTGATTTGAAATTTTAAAATTTAAACAGAGGGAAATGGTGAAACTTGGCAAGTGGTATTGTAAGTGGTGATGCTTGTGTGGTAAACGACCATAAATGATGTAGAAGGGTGTCTTCAGTTGTGTGTCTATACGTCTTTTTATGTACCGTAGTATAAAATTATTACACCATGGATACATGTAAATTTTGCTTGTTTGTTGTTGTAGTATGAACCGGAGCTGTTTCCGGGACTAATCTATCGCATGAAGCAACCTAAGATAGTCTTGCTTATTTTTGTTTCGGGCAAAATTGTTCTAACAGGAGCCAAGGTAATAGTTTTGCTTGTAATCGTGTAATTTTATTTAGATTTATTTTGCATATTTCTGGTTAACTGGATTATTGTTTTTTTCCTTCATTTTTTTTTAGGTGAGAGATGAGACTTACACAGCCTTTGAGAACATATATCCTGTGCTTACTGAGTTTAGGAAAAATCAACAGTGGTACGTACTTTACTCTATATTTCTTGGGTATACATATTTTAATTTTCAGTGAGTCTCCTTTAGTTTGTCTACTTTTGCTTTGCTTTCTTGCCTTAGCCATTATGGTTGTAACTGCATGGGATGATGATTCTAGATTTACACCATACATATTATTTTAGACTAAACTGTCACTTTAGTCCCTCACTTTGTAAGGAGCTTTCACTTTAGTCCCTAACTTTTCAATAATTCCTCTTTAGTCCCTCACTTTGAAAAAAACTTCTCACGTTAGTCCTTAGCAACTTTCTTCATTCATAGATGTTTACGTCGTACACACGTGGCTGTTAAATAACCTACAGGAGTCTGGTTGTTGTGGTGCTGCCACAGATTTATTAGCTGTTGTATTTTCTGCAGCTGTCACAACTTCAGCAGCTACCTTATCTGCTGTTGCCTTAGCATCTTAGTTGCCTCTCCAGCAACCCTAGGCTCTTTTTCCTCTAATTTATGTCTTTTAAATTCAGCATCATGTGTAAGACGTTAACGGCCACGTGTGTACAGGTTATTTAATGACTACGTGCGTAAGATGTTGAGTTTATGAACGAAGAAAGTTGATAGAGACTAACATGAGTAGCTGTTTTCAAAGTGAGGGACTAAAGGGGAATTATTGAAAAATCAGAGACTAAAATGAAAGCTCCTTACAAAGTGAGGGACTAAAGTGATAGTTTAGTCTATTATTTTAGGTTGTACATGTGTAGAAACACACATATTGCATGCTTGCTGTATTAACTTTTTGTTGTTTGCATTTCATGGTGTTGTGTTGTAGCACTGTGTCTGATTGACGGGAATGGATACTTTTCTTGTCATGTGATCATGTGGATGGCAGAGATGGTTACAAGATATAAAAGAAATTAGATTTCCCAAATTTTTATTTTCTGTCTATCTCCATCCATCAATCATATGACATGGATCACAAGAGGATATATTCCCCATGTGATTGGGTATGATACCCAATCATGTCAGTCCTATTTATAGGGAATGAAATGGGTTAGACATTGATATAGTTTGAAATGGGAACAACAAATCTTTACCGCTGCATCTTGTGTATATGATCAAACTTTAATCATCTAAAGATATTCATTTGCGCAAGACTTTTTTAAGTGTGATCAGTAACCACCAACTCTTAAGAAAAGATCTTTCCTGTGCGTGGTTGTTTGTGCAGTGAGCTCCTGATGTCATATTTGCTGTTTATGCAGATTATATTGTCGAGAGCAGGAGCAAAGTGGTCTCGCAGAGAAGGTTGTGTAACTGTAAATATTATGGCAAATCTTTGGTGAAGCAGATATCTGGATTCATACAAACTAAGACAGCCATGTGTGTTCTTCAGTCTGTTTTTTTGATGAGTCTTGATGTAGTAGAGTGCAGCAAATTGTTATATTAAATTGAAATTTACATTTCAAAAAAAAAAAAAAAAAATGATTTTGAAGAGGGCAGAAAAAAAATGTGGAGGAAGCTAGACGGAAATAACAGAGTTCTTTGACAGTTCACATCTCGTTTAGGTCTTTTAACTGCTTTGATATCTTTCCTTTTGACATTGACTGTTACTAAATGTCTTGGACAACAAATCAAAATTTTGATCTGTCAAATTTAGAACTTCTTTAGTTGCGTTAGCCATGTTTTTAATGTTTTATGCATGGCCTCTTAAGCGGTACTGCAGTAATGTTGGTGTTTAGGTTAAACTTTTAGAAACACGTAGTCTTGATAACTTCTTTAAAAAGTTATCTTAGCACAGGAATTGGGCTCGGGCATAAAGATTTATTGGGAAATCCAAATTTCTTTTTAAACTATTCTCGCTTTTGTATGATCATTTAATAAAAGGTTTTCTTTTCAAAGAAATAGGTTTATTTATGTCTTTAGTTCCTGAAAGTTAGAGGTGTTTAGATTTTGGTCCCTACAATTTTTTTTGATTTTAACTTATCCTTAATTGTTTTGAAATTTTGGTTTTAGTTCATATTGTTAGTAAAAATTCGTTAACTGCTGATGTAGTTAACATAATATTATATTAGTATACATGTATGCAAGTATTGTAGGCTACCGATAAGATGATGTGAATGATCTGGACCGGCAGGAGCATAAGGGCCAAAGCCCAATCTAAATGTGTTTGTGTATTGGGCTTTGGCTCTTTTGCTTCTGCAGGTCCGGATCATCCACGTCATTTTACTAGTAACACGCAATACTTGCACACCGTGTATGTTGATGTGGCGTTTTGTCAGTCACATCAGGATGTGTCAATATCAAAAAAACTTTCAGGGACCAAAACCAAAACACTCTTAATTTTCAGAAACTAAAGACATAAATAAGCCCAAAGAAATATTATAAATTGTGTTAGAGCATCTATGGCCGTGAACGTTATTTTTTTTTCTTTACACGAATTTCATTCATTATTTTATTATTTTTTTTATACTTCTACAATACGTTTCTCAACCATTTTTTTTTTTAAATTTCATCAATGAACTTTTTTTTTTCATAATTGAGTTCCCCTGCCTAGTCACATTTTTAATACTCCATCTGTTTCATATGTAGTGTGTTTTAAGGTTATGCATGAGTTTTAAGAAATTGTTAAATTATGTAAGAATTTGTTGTATTTTGACTATAATCTCTTATATAATCATTATCGAAGAGAGAGAAATGTATTGGAACTGAAAAAAACAGTGTAATAAATAAGGATGTATTTTGAAAAATAGTATTAATGATGTATTGAGTTTATAAAAGAACATGACTAATGAAACATAGTTAAATGCTAAAAAAAGATTACATATGAATGGAGGGAGTATTTTATAATGAAAATCATTATCAGCTAGTCATATATTTTTATGGCAAAAAAAATTAATTATATTTTGAATAGCTATTATTTTCTAACTACTAATCTTTTTAATTTTTGCGAAACAATTTACTCCATCCGTCTTAAAAAGATAGAAACATTTTGAAAAGTAAAAAAATAAATAAATAAGAGAACATGTTTTTTGTTACGCTCTCGAAAATATGACTTTATTTATGTTAAAATAAAGTACATAATTAGTTTATGATAAGCTGTTGGAAAATTCCATGAAAAATTTAACCTTTTCATATCTCAAAATATTTGCAGGTAAATTGAGTATGTACTTGTTTTGAGTTCAGCGGAAACGATTTGAAAGTGTTAATAGGGTTGCAGTAAATATTAAAGTAATATGCAACCATAGCCCATATATAAACATAATAAAAACCAAGTACATCAGATAGTCAGGTAGTAAAAGTCGAGGTAGCAAAGTTTTAGGGATACAGACCAGCAAACATAAAATATTAGCTCTCAAATGCTCTCCTCAAAATATATACAATATGCTACAATCAAAATAAGAGAGCCATCGAAAGCTGTGCCATGAACACCCACACTGATGCTTGATCCTTGGATCCTCCAAAAGCTGCAACACTGCATCCTACTATGGTCCCCCATACTGCGCATCCAAAATGAAGTCACTACATCACTGGCCGTCAGTAGCTATCCCATTCACGTCCTCTACTGGGTCCTCCTCCTCCTCATCCGACCCCGGGGGAGTAGCAGTGCGACGCACTGGCTCTGGTGAAGGTGCAAAGCGCACCCTGGTGGTCGGACCGGGACAAGGAGTGGCCGAAGCAGTAGCCTCAGAAGATGTAGAAGGACGAGTACGGGTAGCTGGACGTCTGACATGTAAATTATAAAAACGGCGGCCAGGACGTGGTGGAGGAGTACCAAAACGATAAGTATAAGCTGGAGGGATGTGCAATATGTAGATCATAGGGATGCGAAGCCTACGAGGTCGCACGCGAGCAAGGGGGTTAGGGTGACGAAAGATCACGTCAACCTTACCCTCGAAAACAGCCCTGTGCTCCTCGTAGTCCCACACTCCTCTACGGAGTGGGCGTAACTCCACGAACGTCATGTAGCGAGCCATCACCTACAAGTACATAGGGAGTCAGCAAATACTAACACATAATCAAATGGATAGGGTACGAATGATAATAACAGAATCAAATCTTACTGATCAACTATCAATTTCCAATAATCAATTATAATCCATTTCATAATAAACATCAGATCAAATCATAATGATGAATATTCCATAACATATGCACTGCTAATGCAACTCGCTCATCAATGCATGACTGTTGGCCAACTCCACAAATAGGCTTCCGTGGCACCTTAAAACATGCCCGGTACTCCTCAACGAGTACCTCTCGGACTCGGCCATCATTAAACGACACTCCTAGAGCTCATAGAAGTGACGCCGACGTATCTCACAAGACTACGTCTCTCGAGCCCGGCGTTTAAAGACATGCCCACACCAACGTGTGTATTTCCGGAACAATAGGTGCACCCCGGTCGCCGACACTCCCTTCCGCTTAATGACCCTTTGGAGCAGACACTTTCACTAGTGTCCCTCGAGTCACGACCCTTTGGAGCAGACACTTTCACTAGTGTCTCTCGAGTCCAAAATAACCAAAAGGGATATGCCCACGCCTCACGGACGTGTCTCCACCAATGTGGGAATCCAGAATGCAAATGCTATGCATGAATCCGCAAACATAAGTGTATTTTAAGTTTACTTGAGGTAATTTAATATGTATATTTGGTATTCCCAATTACTACTTCTATAAACCTTTGTCAACAGATTCCAACTTCAGCCTTTAATCGATTAAATATCTGGTTAATCGATTAAAGCATTAATAATCGATTAATAATCGATTATTCATCCTGCTAATCGATTAATCATTCATAATACTTCAAACTGATCAGAATATTCTCGTATTAATCGATTAACAGTCGGGTTAATCGATTAATATATCAGTAAAACAGTGCTGAAACTGGTTTTTGAATACCAAATTCATACCAACTCAATTTTTATCAAAACCAACCTCAAGTACAACTTAAATACATCATGAGAAACTTGTTCATAACCTCAATTGCACCAATTAACATCAATTTCACAGAATCATGTTGTTTCCCCCAAATTTAACCTAAAACTCAATTTACATATCAATTTTTGATTCACACAACTCCAGATCAAATTGAGAATTCATTTAGCTTCTAATACATTAATCTAACATGTTCCAATTCCTGTTTCACTTCAAATTGGCCTCCAAGATATTGCCCACTAACCTAGTGCCCTTTGAACCACATGAAGGTTCAACCAATATTCAATTCAATCCCATAGTCTATTCTAGCATTAGTAAAGCTTCTCCCTTACCTCAATGAAGCTTTTTGGATGCAAGGACAGCAAGAAAAACCTCAAATTCCAGAATCACCTCTTGCTCTGTTTTTGGTTCCAACACAGGTTCAAGAGAGCAAGTTTGGCAGAGGATTTGACACAGCAAATGGGCATGAAAACGAATAAACTTGGTCAATATAGAAACTAGACATTGCAAACTTTAATTAGAAACCGAAATGACACAATTTGAGGGCCTCTACATACCAAAATCGAAGGCTTGAACTTGGCACCTCAACACTGAAACTGCAGAATTCAGTTTCTTGGACCCAACTTTAGCTAATTCGTTCTCCTTGCTCAAGCCACGAAAATATACGATCTTGGTACGGTTTTGAAGGTCTCTTGACAAGCTTTAAGAAGATATAAAGCTCATCAACAGTGTATGGGTAAGGATCAAGAACGAAGACGAAGAACAGAGAGGGTTCAACCAAAATTTCAGCAGAGTTTCCCTTCTTCTTCCCAATTTTCCACCATTTTCATCAACCAAAACACTAATTTATAGCCAAACTCGACCTCCATGCATCCCCACACGTGTTATCCACTAATCCCAGATGATGCTAGGTGTTAATTTGTGGATTAACCAGCTTGTTGAGTCATCAAACGCACTATCTTCAGCTTCTGCACTATCGTTAATCGATTAACGGTCGGGTTAATCGATTAACACGTCCAGTTTTTCAAAAATTATTATTTTATTCACTTTCCCTCCAAATATCTTTCCAATATTGACTCCTAGGTCCTTTCCAAGGACCAAACTGCAAAGACACCTTATTTCTTAACCAAAATATTTTTCTTATATTTTTCCCTTGATTATCCTCTTAATAAAATCATAATTTAATAAATAAAACTAATTAATTCCATATAATTAATTTTATTTAAATATTTCTTTTGATTTATTTGGGAAGCAAAAATTCGGGGTATTGCACTTCTCCCCCACTTACAAGAATTTCGTCCTCGAAATTCCGCTTACATAAATAACTCAGGATAATCTTTTCTCATTTTATCTTCTAATTCCCAAGTTGCTTCCGATACATCAGCGTTTTCCCAAATAACTTTAACTAATGAAATCTCCTTTCTCCGTAACTGCTTCATTCTTCGATCTTCTATTCGGACGGGAAATGTCTCAAAAGTGAGTTTCTCTCGCAGAGTCACGTCATCCGGTCGAACTTCAATCACAGAATTGAGATCCGACACGAACTTCCGTAATTGCGAGACATGAAACACATTATGCAGATTAGACAGCGACGGAGGCAAAGCGAGCTGATAAGCGACAGGACCGATACGCTTGAGTATCTGGTAAGGACCAATAAACCTTGGCGACAACTTCCTTGTCCTTAAAGCCCTTCCAACACCAGTTGTCGGTCTTACCTGAATAAAAACGTGCTCATCTTCTTCAAACTCTAAAGGTCTCCTTCTTTTATCTGCATAACTTTTCTGTCGGCTCTGCGCTGTCTTCATTTTCTCTCTGATCATCTGAATCTTCTAAGTTGTTTCTTGAACAATCTCAGGTCCAATGATTGTCTGCTCCCCCACTTGAAACCAACACAGGGGAGTTTGGCACTTCCTTCCATACAGCGCCTCGAACGGTGCCATTCCAATACTAGAGTGATGACTGTTGTTGTAGGTAAACTTTATAAGCAGCAAGAGTTTATCCCAACTTTCTTGACTCTCCAAGACACAAGCTCTGAGCAAATATTCGAGTGACTGAATCGTCCTTTCAGACTGGCCATCCGTCTGAGGGTGATAAGCAGAACTCATTCTCAACTTTGACCCCAGAGACTGCTGCAAACCCTGCCAAAACTTCGAAGTAAACCTCGGATCTCTATCGGAGACAATACTTGAAGGAATACCATGAAGGCGAACAACCTCCTTGATGTACAACCGAGAAAACCTATCCATGGAATAACGCATATTGACTGGAATAAAATGCGCTGACTTGGTCAATCTGTCCACAATTACCCAGATCGCATCGAAACCTCCAACAGTCCTTGGTAATCCAGACACAAAGTCCATTGAAATGCTATCCCATTTCCATTGAGGAACATCCAAAGGTTGTAACTCTCCACCTGGCTTCTTATGTTCAGCTTTTGCCTTTTGGCAAATCAGACAGGAAGCGACATACGAAGCAACATCTTTCTTCAATCCGGCCCACCAAAACAATTTCTTCAAATCTTGATACATCTTGGTTGATCCCGGATGGATACTCATCCTACTTTTGTGTGCTTCGTCCAAAATCAATCTTCTTATCTCCTGATCTTTAGGAATACAAGTCCGATCCTTGAATCGGAGAATTCCATCATTTCTAGCTTGGAAGCTTAATTCCTTTCCTTCCATCATTAACCTTCTCTTCTCTTGAAGCTCTTCATCTGAATGCTGTGAGTCCCGAACTTGAATCAGGAACTCATTGGTAATCTGCAGCTTACCAAGCCTTATACATCCAGGTTCTACTTGCATCATCAAGCTTAGATCTCGAAACTTCTCAATTAAAGAAAAATCCTTCACCATCAAAGCACTCATGTGAAGAGTCTTCCGGCTTAAAGCATCAGCTACTACATTTGCTTTACCGGGATGATATTGAAGTTCGAAATCATAATCTTTGATAAATTCCATCCAACGCCTTTGTCTCATGTTCAACTCTTTCTGATCGAACAGATACTTCAGACTCTTATGGTCACTAAACACCTTGAACATAGTGCCATAGAGATAGTGTCTCCAAATCTTCAAAGCGAAGACAATAGCAGCCAATTCTAAGTCATGCGTCGGATAATTGACCTCATGCACCTTCAATTGTCTGGATGCATAAGCTACCACCTTTCTATCTTGCATTAAAACACATCCAAGACCCTGCCTCGAGGCATCACAATAAACATCGAAACTCCTATGTGGATCAGGTAACACTAACACCGGTGAGGACGTCAATTTCTCCTTCAATAACTGAAAACTTTCCTCGCACTTATGATCCCATAAGAAAAGTTGATCCTTGCGAGTTAACTTGGTCAATGGCAAGGAAATCTTTGAAAATCCTTCAATAAATCTCCGATAGTATCCAGCTAAACCCAAGAAACTATGAACTTCCGTCACAGTTTTGGGTTGCTCCCATTTCAACACAGCTCCAACTTTAGCTGGATCAACCGCAATACCTTCTTTGGAAATAACATGACCCAAAAAGTTCACCTTACCCAACCAAAACTCACACTTAGCAAGCTTGGCATAGAGTTGCTTCTCTCTCAAGATCCCTAACACAATCCTGAGATGTTCGGCATGTTCTTCTGGACTCTTTGAGTAAATGAGGATATCGTCGATGAACACGACCACAAACAAATCCAAGTAGGGTCTAAAAATTCTGTTCATATAATCCATGAAAATAGCAGGAGCATTCGTTAGCCCAAACGACATCACCACATACTCATAATGCCCATATCTCGATCGAAAAGCTGTCTTCGGAATATCCTCGTCTTGAATTCTAATATGATGATATCCCGACCTTAAATCGATCTTGGAAAACACCGAAGCTCCTCGAACTTGATCCATAAGGTCATCAATCCTTGGTAACGGATACTTATTCTTAATTGTGACCTTATTTAACTGCCGGTAGTCCACGCACATTCTCATACTGCCGTCTTTCTTCTTAACGAACAACAACGGAGCTCCCCATGGCGAAACACTTGGCCTTATCATTTGTTTCTGCAACAACTCTTCAATCTGCTTCTTCATTTCGGCCATTTCTGGCGGTGCCATCCTATACGGAGCAATAGAAATGGGTCCGGTTCCTGGTACGAGATCAATCCCAAACTCGATTTCGCGCTTGGGCGGTAATCCTGGAATCTCTTCAGGAAAAACTTTAGGGAAGTCTCGTATCACCGGAATATCCTCAATCTTCACTTCCTTCATCTCTTCTAAAATTGAGGAGAATAAACAAACATATCCTCTAGGCTCAAGACTTAAGGTTCCATGGTTTCGGAATTGGATTGTCTTAGCCTCACAATTAATGAGGACTTGGTTTCGAGTTAACCAATCCATTCCTAGGATCACATCTATTTTGAGCATGGGTAAACATATTAAATCTACTAGGGATGTGTGGTTTAAGACCATTATTTTACAGTCCTTGCAGACCTTAGACACAACCACCGGGTTATTGATGGGGGTTTCAAGTTGTAGCTGATAGGGTGAATCAGACACTACTAACTTCAAACGGTTTACACACTCAAGGGACACAAAAGAGTGTGTGGCTCCAGAATCAAACATAACAACACAAGGTTGGTCATTAAGGAGATAAATACCTTGAATCAAATCAGAGGATTGAGTTGATTCAGTTCCACTTAAAGCAAACACCTTTCCAGACACCGTCGGCTTGCTTGCTCCTTCTTTCTTGACCGACTCCTTACATTTGCCGGAGAAATGCCCCTTCTTACCACAATTAAAACAAAGACCATTTTGTGCAGCATAGCAGTTGATACCAAAGTGAAAACGATTGCACTTCTCACACTTGCGATAATTCGCCTGAGAAGTACCCTTTCCACCATTAGCTTCCTTGCCTTTCCCTTTTTGAAAATAGGGACCCTTGCTACGATTGTTGAAATTCTTCTTCCGGATAGGTCCGAATCCAGACTGACTTCTCCTCTGTGCCTCTTCCTCTTTCTTATCATCTTCATAAACCCAACACATCTCAACCAAAGCAGAGTTCTTTGACAGTTCACATCTCGTTTAGGTCTTTTAACTGCTTTGATATCTTTCCTTTTGACATTGACTGTTACTAAATGTCTTGGACAACAAATCAAAATTTTGATCTGTCAAATTTAGAACTTCTTTAGTTGCGTTAGCCATGTTTTTAATGTTTTATGCATGGCCTCTTAAGCGGTACTGCAGTAATGTTGGTGTTTAGGTTAAACTTTTAGAAACACGTAGTCTTGATAACTTCTTTAAAAAGTTATCTTAGCACAGGAATTGGGCTCGGGCATAAAGATTTATTGGGAAATCCAAATTTCTTTTTAAACTATTCTCGCTTTTGTATGATCATTTAATAAAAGGTTTTCTTTTCAAAGAAATAGGTTTATTTATGTCTTTAGTTCCTGAAAGTTAGAGGTGTTTAGATTTTGGTCCCTACAATTTTTTTTGATTTTAACTTATCCTTAATTGTTTTGAAATTTTGGTTTTAGTTCATATTGTTAGTAAAAATTCGTTAACTGCTGATGTAGTTAACATAATATTATATTAGTATACATGTATGCAAGTATTGTAGGCTACCGATAAGATGATGTGAATGATCTGGACCGGCAGGAGCATAAGGGCCAAAGCCCAATCTAAATGTGTTTGTGTATTGGGCTTTGGCTCTTTTGCTTCTGCAGGTCCGGATCATCCACGTCATTTTACTAGTAACACGCAATACTTGCACACCGTGTATGTTGATGTGGCGTTTTGTCAGTCACATCAGGATGTGTCAATATCAAAAAAACTTTCAGGGACCAAAACCAAAACACTCTTAATTTTCAGAAACTAAAGACATAAATAAGCCCAAAGAAATATTATAAATTGTGTTAGAGCATCTATGGCCGTGAACGTTATTTTTTTTTCTTTACACGAATTTCATTCATTATTTTATTATTTTTTTTATACTTCTACAATACGTTTCTCAACCATTTTTTTTTTTAAATTTCATCAATGAACTTTTTTTTTTCATAATTGAGTTCCCCTGCCTAGTCACATTTTTAATACTCCATCTGTTTCATATGTAGTGTGTTTTAAGGTTATGCATGAGTTTTAAGAAATGGTTAAATTATGTAAGGATTTGTTGTATTTTGACTATAATCTCTTATATAATCATTATCGAAGAGAGAGAAATGTATTGGAAGTGAAAAAAACAGTGTAATAAATAAGGATGTATTTTGAAAAATAGTATTAATGATGTATTGAGTTTATAAAAGAACATGACTAATGAAACATAGTTAAATGCTAAAAAAAGATTACATATGAATGGAGGGAGTATTTTATAATGAAAATCATTATCAGCTAGTCATATATTTTTATGGCAAAAAAAATTAATTATATTTTGAATAGCTATTATTTTCTAACTACTAATCTTTTTAATTTTTGCGAAACAATTTACTCCATCCGTCTTAAAAAGATAGAAACATTTTGAAAAGTAAAAAAATAAATAAATAAGAGAACATGTTTTTTGTTACGCTCTCGAAAATATGACTTTATTTATGTTAAAATAAAGTACATAATTAGTTTATGATAAGCTGTTGGAAAATTCCATGAAAAATTTAACCTTTTCATATCTCAAAATATTTGCAGGTAAATTGAGTATGTACTTGTTTTGAGTTCAGCGGAAACGATTTGAAAGTGTTAATAGGGTTGCAGTAAATATTAAAGTAATATGCAACCATAGCCCATATATAAACATAATAAAAACCAAGTACATCAGATAGTCAGGTAGTAAAAGTCGAGGTAGCAAAGTTTTAGGGATACAGACCAGCAAACATAAAATATTAGCTCTCAAATGCTCTCCTCAAAATATATACAATATGCTACAATCAAAATAAGATATCTATGGAGTGGGCGTAACTCCACGAACGTCATGTAGCGAGCCATCACCTACAAGGGCATAGGGAGTCAGCAAATACTAACGCATAATCAAATAGATAGGGTACAAATGATAATAACATAATCAAATCTTACTGATCAACTATCAATTTCCAATAATCAATTATAATCCATTTCATAATAAACATCAGATCAAATCATAATGATGAATATTCAATAACATATGCACTGCTAATGCAACTCGCTCATCAATGCATGACTGTTGGCCAACTCCACAAATAGGCTTTCGTGGCACCTTAAAACATGCCCGGTACTCCTCAATGAGTACCTCTCGGACTCGGCCATCATTAAACGACATTCCTAGAGCTCATAGAAGTGACGCCGACGTATCTCACAAGACTACGTCTCTCGAGCCCGACGTTTAAAGACATGCCCACACCAACGTGTGTATTTCCGGAACAATAGGTGCACCCCGGTCGCCGACACTCCCTTCTTCTTAATGACCCTTTGGAGCAGACACTTTCACTAGTGTCCCTCGAGTCACAACACTTTGGAGCAGACACTTTCACTAGTGTCTCTCGAGTCCAAAATAACCAAAAGGGATATGCCCACGCCTCACGGACGTGTCTCCACCAATGTGGGAATCCAGAATGCAAATGCTATGCATGAATCCACAAACATAAGTGTATTTTAAGTTTACTTGAGGTCATTTAATATGTATATTTGGTATTCCCAAGTACTACTTCCATAAACCTTTGTCAACAGATTCCAACTTCAGCCTTTAATCGATTAAATATCTGGTTAATCGATTAAAGCATTAATAATCGATTAATAATCGATTATTCATCCTGCTAATCGATTAATCATTCATAATACTTCAAACTGATCAGAATATTCTTGTATTAATCGATTAACAGTCGAGTTAATCGATTAATATATCAGTAAAACAGTGCTGAAACTGGTTTTTGAATACCAAATTCATACCAACTCAATTTTTATCAAAACCAACCTCAAGTACAACTTAAATACATCATGAGAAACTTGTTCATAACCTCAATTGCACCAATTAACATCAATTTCACAGAATCATGTTGTTTCCCCCAAATTTAACCTAAAACTCAATTTACATATCAATTTTTTATTCACACAACTCCAGATCAAATTGAGAATTCATTTAGCTTCTAATACATTAATCTAACATGTTTCAATTCCTGTTTCACTTTAAATTGGCCTCCAAGCCATTGCCCACTAACCTAGTGCCCTTTGAACCACATGGAGGTTCAACCAATATTCAATTCAGTCCCATAGTCTATTCTAGCATTAGTAAAGCTTCTCCCTTACCTCAATGAAGCTTTTTGGATGCAAGGACAGCAAGAAAAACCTCAAATTCCAGAATCACCTCTTGCTCTGTTTTTGGTTCCAACACAGGTTCAAGAGAGCAAGTTTGGCAGAGGATTTGACACAACAAATGGGCATGAAAACGAATAAACTTGGTCAATATAGAAACTAGACATTGCAAACTTTAATTAGAAACCGAAATGACACAATTTGAGGGCCTCTACATACCAAAATCGAAGGCTTGAACTTGGCACCTCAACACTGAAACTGCAGAATTCAGTTTCTTGGACCCAACTTTAGCTAATTCGTTCTCCTTGCTCAAGCCACGAAAATATACGATCTTGGTACGGTTTTGAAGGTCTCTTGACAAGCTTTAAGAAGATATAAAGCTCATCAACAGTGTATGGGTAAGGATCAAGAACGAAGATGAAGAACAGAGAGGGTTCAGCCAAAATTTCAGCAGAGTTTCCCTTCTTCTTCCCAATTTTCCACCATTTTCATCAACCAAAACACTAATTTATAGCCAAACTCGACCTCCATGCATCCCCCCACGTGTTATCCACTAATCCTAGATGATGCTAGGTGTTAATTTGTGGATTAACCAGCTTGTTGAGTCATCAAACGCACTATCTTCAGCTTCTGCACTATCGTTAATCGATTAACGGTCGGGTTAATCGATTAACACGTCCAGTTTTTCAAAAATTATTATTTTATTCACTTTCCCTCCAAATATCTTTCCAATATTGACTCCTAGGTCCTTTCCAAGGACCAAACTGCAAAAACATCTTATTTCTTAGCCAAAATATTTTTCTTATATTTTTCCCTTGATTATCCTCTTAATAAAATCATAATTTAATAAATAAAACTAATTAATTCCATATAATTAATTTTATTTAAATATTTCTTTTGATTTATTTGGGAAGCAAAAATTCGGGGTATTACATTTTTAATATTGTTTAACAAATAAATTAATAATCAACATAGTAGTTTAATGTTCTCAAGAGATAACACGGTAGAGTTGTGGGATATAGAGTGTTGGAACTCGAATTCGAAACATCCATAAAAAAATATAATTGCCTATAAAAAAATCATTAATTTAATGTAAGATTCATTCATTATTTATTTAATTATACACTATAATATATAGTTTTCAACCATTTTCATTTATTATTTTGAGTTATTTTAGGACAATTTTCTTTATACCTTTTTAATTTCTTTTTGAGATCGAGGTAGTATTTTTTTTGGTGTAAATATATTAACATAAGCGCATTAAATTAATTAAAAAAAACATATTTAGAAATTGTTTTCCACCAAAGAAACTTCTCAATATGGGTTTAAAAAAAACATGTTGGGAAACTGGTTTTTTACATAACCAACTTCTCAATATATGTTTTAAAGAAACATTCTGAGATCGTTTATCACCTAAACAACTTCTCTACATGGGTAAAGAAAAAAATCTTGATAATTCGATTTCTACCTAACCAAATTCTCAACATGGGTTTAAAAAAACATGTTAAGAAGTCCTATTCAACCAAAACAAATTCTCAACATGGGTTTAAAAAAACATGTTGAGAAGTCGATTTCCACCTAACCATTTCTCAATATGGGTTAATTTTTAATTTTAATTGAATTTATTGGATTGGGATTGAATGTGTTAAACCCTGTTCTTTCTAATTGGTCGTGATTGTTATGGGACAATTTGATTTTCTGATTGAATGTTGATATATTGGTTGTGAAGTTTTCCTCCTCTCTCTGCATCTTTATTTATTTATTTTTTTTTAAATTTTAATTGTATGCTTCAGTCATAAACCATGAACTAATTAGTATATGATGATGAAATATAAATAAATAAAGAAGGCTTCCAGAAGTGACAAATAATGACAAACCATTCATAAAGTCACGAAGAAACAGAAATTAGGTCTGCTGAAGATGCTCTAATGTATATTTTTTTTTGATGAATAAAAGGGGCTCAAAGCCCAAACCGAAACAAAGCCACCAGCAACAAACTAAACACCTCTGCTAAACACAGTAGCAGATCTATCAGCTAAAAGAGCTAGAGATAAAAAAGCAGGAACACTATCAAAGACTTCCACATCCTGGTCCACACCATGACCATACTTAGTCAGAAGATCCGCAGGAGCATTGGCTTCTCTAAACACGTGATTAAAGCAAACATGAAGCTCCTTTGCTATATCCCAGATATTACGAATTATAGCAGCACAAGGATGAGACTGATGGCACCCTTCATGAATGAGAGCAATGGCACTCTTAGAATCAGAATCAATGATTATATTATGGAAACCACGGGCAGCCACAAGACGCAAACCAATCAAGATTCCCCAAAGCTCCGCAAGCATAATAGAACACTCCCCCAGCCTGGTTGAAAAAGCGAACAGAAACTCCCCATCTTCCCCACGCAGCAAACCACCACAAGAAGCAGAGCCAGATTGCACAGACCCATCCGTGTTCAATTTAACCCAAGAATGAGGAGGGGGGATCCACTGAACACTAAACCCACGAACATTATTCACATCCATAGAGATCATATCAGTTTTGTTTAGGGACTTCAAAACAGCCCGAGTTTTGTTCCAAATAATGCGAAGAAGAGAAAACAAGTCAAGGTGCTCATTTTCAAACACTCTTTTATTCCTTCGCAGCCACAGAGCATCAATAGCACAACCGAACAAAACCTTCCACACCCTCTTGTCAAAGCTTCCCATAGGATTACACAGATTCCATATAAGCCAATGCTCCAAATCCAAGCTATTAAAAGTGGGTCCAGCCCACTAGTGACCAAGCAAATCCACAACTGTTGAGCCTCCACAAAATCTCTCAAAGCATGCAAGGTTGATTCATCCTCCAGCCCGCACAGAGGACAAAGAGCATTCTGAGCAACATGCCTTCCTTTCCTAAAGAGGTTAGTTGGTAAAATGTCTGCAGCCACCTTCCAAAGCATAACACGAACCCTCTCTGGGCCGGTCCAGCTCCAAACCAACTTGAAAACCTGCAAATCATCATCCACAAGATTCCCAGTAAGTACATTATAAGCAGAACAAACACTAAACTTACCATCATTTGTGCAATTCCAGGCAACAGAATCAGAAGTGCCATTTTGAGGAGGCATGATCAGGCTGATTTGATCCACAATATTGGTGGGAAGACAACGTTTCAGTAAGGAGACATTCCATGAACCATCAGAATTGGCAAAATCCTTAACTCTCATATCAAGCTCAAACTCCCTTAGAGGTGCTAGCGTTTTGTCAAGCAGCACACCAACTTTAGGAATCCAAGAGTCAGTCCAAAACCGAATTGAATGCCCATCACCCACTCTCCAAAACGTGTTGTGCTTCAGAGCATCCCAAGTAGAGCAGATACCCTTCCAAGTGTTAGATGCTCTAATGTATATAACTTGTGATTTATATGTTATGGCTTAAATTAAGGCAGTCCTTCGAATTTTGATTTGTCCATACATACATCATTAGTTTTTACCTTTTATAATAAGTACGGTAAGTTACCCATTATTATTATTTTTTTTGAAGGGACCCATTATTATTATTATTATTATTTTTAAAATGGGGGTTGAATTAAGTGCCTTTTTGGATTTTTTTTTAAAATTTTTTTTTGGACAAATCGATTTGTCAATAGATTTTTATTGTGTACCCGCTTTCAGATTCTTAAAAATATGTCATAGGACACATGTTAGAAAAAATTTTCAAAAATAACTTATCTAAGATATTCAAATTTGAAAAATATGAAATTATTTTTTAACAAACAGTGAATTTGTTTCCAAAAAATACATTTATATTATCAAATTGCAAATACACCCTTCTATACAATAATGGATGAGTTGAGTTTATCTTAAAAGACATATATCAATTAATTTGAATTTTTAAATTTTATATTTTTAAAATATTTTATGGACTTTTATTTTTTCAATTGTTTAAATTATTACATTTTACTTACATCATAAAGTTAAAAAAGTTGTGATTGTATTTTATTGATTTTTTTCAAGTACATGATAATTTACAAAAATTAGAATTTATGATTTTTTTAAAAAATAATTATAAAAAAATTATAGTATAGAAAATTAAAAACAAAATAATAGTTATTTATTATTGATTAATAAAAAAGTGCTTAAATGCAAATTATAAATAAGTTCATTATTGATGCTCATATTTACAATTTCAGTAAATCCATATAGATTTAAGTTTTTAGTCCCTGAACTTAGGTGCTCTTTTGAAATTGGTCCTTAAACTTTTTTTCGATGTTTTGGGTCCCTAAACTTTTTCAAATTTTTGGAAATGATCCTTTTATCACTTAAGTGATGATATGGCTGAAAACATGTCAAGTCACCTTTGCCCCATTGACAAGTGACGTGTTATGTAACGTCACGTGGCACCACGTGATTTTTTTTATTAATAAAATCAATTTTTTTAAAAAGTTATTACAAGATTTGATTTTCTTTAAAATAATACGATTTTTAATTATTTTTAATAAATTCAAAATTTTTTTTAATAAAAAATTCACGTGACATCATTTGACACTTTACTTATCGATGTGGCGAAGGTGACGTGACATGTCATCGATCATATCATCACTTAAGTGATGAAAGGACCATTTCCAAAAATTTGAAAAAGTTCAAGGACCCATATCATCGAAAAAAAAAGTTTAAGGATCAATTCCGAAAGTACATCTAAGTTCAGGGACTAAAAATTTAAATAAGCCATCCATATATGTTACTTACTCAACAAGTTGAAAATACACATAATTATTCAATGACTTTTTTAAGTTTTTAGTCCATGAACTTAGGTACTCTTTTGAAATTGGTGCTTGAACTTTTTTTTCGAGGCTTTAGATCCTTGAACTTTGTTAAATTTTTGGAAATGATCATTTTATCACTTAAATGATGATATAGTCTACGACATGCCTCGTCACTAATTTTTTCACGTCGACTAGTGACGTCCTATGTAGAATAAGAATAGATCCAAAACTTATTGATCTAATTACTTTAGTTATTTTATTCCTGCTCGCAACAGCCATTTCCAACCCATTACCCTCTTTCCACTTACTATTCTCAGCAATCTCCTTCCTGTCAATGTTAAAAACTACCTTTCCTATTTCAAAAATCGCTATTGACATTCTCCTAATAGCAGCCACAGCCAGAAACTCCATCAACATGTTTCTTCAACCAAGCCAGGCTATTACCCTTCAACCTTAGATTTCATAACTCCAAAACCATTATAAGCCTATTTCAAGCTTAAACATTTGCATAGTTATGGTAGTTTAGTTATCAATCCCGACATCCAGAGCATAATGGGAGCCTTTCAAGTCAGCTAAATTCTGAAAGCTTTTAACATTAATATTACCGAACTGCTAAGGTTTTTTATACAATGCCAGGAGTCACGTTTCATCAAGAATCTGGTATATAAAGTGCACCCCCATCAAATGATAAAGAACCAGAGTAGGAAAAACTAACAGCAAATAAAATTCAGGAAAGAGAAAACAATCTGCATTCAGGAAGACGAAGAACTTTACAAAGCTTTGTTATCTCCGGCTTCAGTAAAAGATGTAAGCTCTTTTGTCATTTCCTTACTTCATCATCGTTGCTTTGAGGTCTTTTTACATTTAATCAAACAAACAAAATGAGTAAGGAATACATTTGATCAAAAAAGGAAATCAAACAAGAAACCCATGTGCATTTTCTCAAAGCATGGAGAGGTTAAAGAAACTAAAATTAAAGTAAAAACAGAAAGCTTTTTAACAACTAAGATTGACGAAGTTTCTAACTAATGTGGTTGAATCAATGATGTGTTGAAGCCACATATTAGGAAAAGGCCCTTATGGATGTCTGATTATTTATCTTAGAACTTCTATTTTATGACTTATGTACTCAGAACTGGTGTGCTTATTGGGCTTGGCCCTTGTTATTTGGCCCACTATGATCTATTAGGTCTTTTTTCCTTGTATTTAAACTTAGCTGCCTTCAGCAGCCAACAAGAAGAATGTTGCGTTTTTAATTTCATTTCCTTCTCTTGTTCTCTTTTAGTAGTTGTCTTGTTTCTTTTCCTTTAACCTAATTTCAGTCTATCATTTTGGTGTTTTCATGTCACAACCCAACCCTCCCACACCACCAGTGGATGATCCTCCACCACTCACTGCCCCACCCAACACGCCACCTACTAGCACTGATGTATCAGTGCAACATCTAACTGCCCAGTTTGAGCAGATGCAAATCCAGATGGAGAACCAACAACATATACATGACACTAGGTATGCACGCCTACAACAAACTATGGACACAAGAAATTTGGCTGTACAACATTATATGGACCAAATAGCAGCTCTCCACCTCCAAACGCAACTTGCTATGATGAATCCTTAAGAAGGTACTAGCACACCACCTAATCATTTTTTTCCAAGTTCAACCCCTTTCCCTTTTACCCCTCAACAACTCTACTTCCCAACACAGCCACCCTCTAACCCAATGCCCCAACGTGTTAAAACCCTTACAACCCACCCCACCACCTACCCCTCCCATACTATTACCATGATAGCCACCCAATTCTCAACTATTTCAACTTCTATGGCCCCAAACCCTAAAACCCTAACCCTAACCCATACCATACAACACCATATACCCTCCACCCAAATACTACCCTTCCCCCCGTCTTTAGCAAAACCCCCACAACAACACCTTTTCTGCTAATTTATTTGCCACACCACTTTATACCCCATCTCCAGTCCAACCATCCTATCCTACCCCTACATTCACAAACTCTATCCCTAACCAGCATCTAACTGTACTGGCTCCTAAACTTTAACTTCTACCTTTTGATGTTTCTGAACCATTAGATTGGATTTTTTAAGCTGAACAATATTTTCAATTTTATCAAGTGCTAATGGATCAGCGACTAAATATGGCAGCATTCTACATGAAAAGGATGCTTTAAGCTGGTACACATGGATGAACCAAACACACCAGCTTTCAGATTGGTCCAATTTTACAGCAGCACTTGAAAGTCGATTTGGTGCATCTTCCTATGAAAACCATCAAGCAGAACTATTTAAACTTCGAAAAATGGGGTCAGTCACGGATTATCAAGCTGCATTTGAGAAACTCTCAAATAAAGTGAATGGATTTTCCCCCGATAATCTCCTTAATTGCTTCCTTTCAGGCCTCCATGCACGCAGAAATCCGATGTGAGCTCAACATTACAAAACCACCCTCCTTAGCCCAGGCAGTGGGCTTAGCCAAACTCATTGAAGCCAAAATTAAAGATTCTAAACCCAAATTCCCTCGTTTTCCCCCTCCACCACCCCCACCCACACAACAATCTACCCTACCACCCCGCAATATCTTACCCATTCGTAGACTCACTCCAACCCAAATGCAAGAGCGTAGGGCCCAAGGACTTTGCTATAATTGTGACGGAAAATTCATTGCGGGTCATAAGTGCAAACCCAAACAATTTTTACTTTTGATCACAGATGACCTAAGCCCAAACCCATCACCCCCAAGAGGAATTTATCACTTTGGAGACTTAAGACTATGTTGAACTAACCCCCACCGAGCCACACCTTGCCCAAGATAATGAGCCACTGCATTTTCAACTCTCCGATCAAGCTTTGGAGGGTAACTTCTCACCAAAAACCTTAAAATTTTGGGGGACTATTTTTGGATACCCAGTTACTATGCTGATTGACTCTGGCAGTTCCCACAATGTTATACAACCTAGAATTGCATCTTACTTACATTTGCCTATTACAACAACACCTCAATTCCCGGTTATGGTGGGAAACGGTGCCCACATTTACTGTAGTGGGCTGTGTGCTAATACCCCTATTGTCTTGCAAGACCATTTGTTTCATATTCCCTTCTATTTACTCCCTATTAAAGGTGCAGATGTGGTATTGGGGATAGACTGGTTGCGTTCTCTAGGCCCAATAATTTCAGATTTTGCTATCCCTTCCAGCAATTCAGCACAGGGGACAAAACAATTATTCTGAATGGTAACCTATTCCCCATTAGCCAATCTACTTTTCACCAACTCTCTCGCTTAGTGCAAATAGAGGCCATTGCCTCCCTCCATACTATAACTTTTCTCCCTCCCCAAAAAATGACTACACCTACCACTACCCAAACCACACCCCACCCCCACCCCCACCCACAAATAAAATCTATCCTGGACAAATTTCAAACTGTTTTCCAAAAAACCAACGGTTTACCCCCCTAGGCCACATGACCACCACATCTCATTACTACCTAATTCCTCACCCATTAATGCTAAGCCTTATCGATACCCACATTCCCAAAAAGAAACAATGACAACTATGTTTCAAGAGATGATTAGAGAAGGAATTGTCACCCCAAGCACTTGTCCATTTTCTTCACCAGTTTTATTAGTTAAAAAAAAGATGGAACATCGCGCTTTTGTGTGGATTACCGCGCACTAAACGCTATTACCATTAAAGATTTCTTTCCAATGCCTACGATTGATGAATTACTTGATGAATTGGGCGATGCCACGATATTTTCAAAAATTGATTTGCATTCTGGATATCATCAAATTCGTGTTCATCCTACGGACACTCACAAAACTGCTTTCCGCATGTTTGATGGACATTATGAGTTCTTGGTTATGCCCCTCGGTCTAACTAACGACGCACCATCTTCATTTCAGGCAACCATGAATGACATATTGCGCCCTCACCTATCCTAGATGATCATTTACAACACCTAGATACTATTTTATCCCTTTTAGCTACTAACCAATTTTACACTAAAATGTCTAAGTGTATTTTTGGTGTAACCTCTGTTAGCTACCTAGGCACATTATTTCAGCAGGTGTTGTCAAACCAGATCCAGAAAAGATCCAGGCTAGGGTGGATTAGCCTCCACCCCATTCCCTCACACAACTCGGTAGTTTTTTGGGTCTCACCGGGTTCTACCGCAAGTTTGTCAAAGACTACGCTACTATCCCCTGTCCTCTCACCGACCTATTGAAAAATAATAAATTTACATGGACAGAGGAGGCTCAGCTGGCCTTTACAAAATTTAAACAAGCAATGGTAGGCATTGCAGTGCTAAAACTACCAGACTTCTCAAAAGTCTTTGAGGTTGCAATTGATGCTTCCGGCGCTGCAATAGAAGCTGTTTTCTCACAAGCAGGCCACCATCAGCAAGAAAATCTCTCCCCGAATGCAAGCCTCATCCGCCTAAGTAAGGGAGATGTTTGCTGTGACTGAAGCTGTAAAAAAATGGAGACAATATTTAATAGGGAGGCCCTTCAAAATATACACTGATCAGCAAAGTCTTAAACATCTCATGACTCAGAATTTTCACACACCGGAACAACAAAAGTGGGCTACAAAACTAATTGGGTTCAGCTATGAAATCATTTACAAGCCAGGAAAAACCAACCGTGTTGCCGATGCTCTATCCCGTTGTCACACATCAGAAGCTCCCATCCTTTCAATTTATCCTCCCTTCTTCCGAATGTTGTTGGACTACCGACAAGTATACCGGGTCACAAGTAATACAGAGTAAGTAAAATTATCGTTCCACTTGAGGATTGCACATTGTTTCTAATAATTCTTAGGCAAATAATGATTACTACGTGAAACTTGAGGTTGGTTTAGATTTTGAGATAGGAGTGTAGAATAGATAGAATGATACAATACAGAAAATAAAGAGTATTTAGAACAAGGAGAATGAGAAAAGCGTTAGGAACATGGTTTCATTGCAGGACCTAAGTTACTAATTATGAATCTTAATCTGTTTTCCATCAAATCCACGACATCCCAGAGGTAATAAAAACCAGATGTCTCTGTGAATTTATGTTTCTTATTCGATATGAGACCCTTAATGTCTTAAGTGATTTGACATACGAATAACCACTAATTACACACACTGGAATATTCAAGTCATATAAGCCCTATATGTACGTCTACAAACTAGGCGGTTACAATGTTTGGAAGAACGACCTATTCTAACCCTCAGATGTCTCTTGTTGGATTAGAGATACTAAGCAAAACATAAATTAGCTACTTTCATGAATTGGAATTAAAACACAACCAAACAATAGATTTGAATGAAAAACAGGAAACATAATTCAAATAACTATCTCAGCATCCATACAATTACACCACATTCCTAATAAGAGGTTTAGTTACACATAATGAGAGAAGAAATACAAGAATTAAGGGAAGAACTCATAAACATAGACAATAATGAATTTACCCCAAGAGATCTTCAAACCTTCAATTGGATTCCTCCAACGTTGATCTTTAATCCTTGCCTTGCCTCGCCTCCTTACTCTCAATGATATTTTTTTAACCTCTCTTCTCTTATCCTAATTATCTTCAATATTCTCTAATGTATCTGAATTGCTACCTAAACCTAATGCTAAATCCTAGTATATATAGAAAAAGCTAATCCTAAAATAAATCCAAAATAAATCTTATCAAATAAATCTATCTATAAATAAATCTTAAAGATAAATCTTAAATAAATCTAGAATAAATAATCTAGAATAAATCTAGAATAATTAATCTAGAATAAATCTAAAATGAATCTAGAAGATAAATCTATCATAATCCTTGAAATCTTCAATATAGATAGGCCCAACTCGTAGCACTCACGCCTAGGCGTAGCATACCCACGCCTAGGCGTGGGACCAATTTCCTCCAACTCCTCTTCCTACGTGACTGTCGTGCCTAGGCGCAACATACCATGCGCCTGGGCGTGACTCCTTCTGAATTGGCTGAGTTTTTCTTCATTAAATTCTGGCTTTTTGCACCCCAGCTCTTGACATTTAAACCCTAATCACGGGCAACAATTGAGAACAACATTTCTCTCCATTGTAGCTCCAATCTTTAGGTCTTCAAAGCTCCTTTCCATTCCAACGCATAAATCATCAAATAAAGCTTCAAATTCCTGAAATCTAACCCAAAACGGATCAAAACGTTTAAGGAAAAACATAACAAAAACCTAACATTTACTCAAGAAACAAGCCAAATCCATAGTAAAAGGGAGTTAATTAATGCTTAGAAACATCATATATTAGACCCACAACACTCCCCCAAACTTAGCATTTTGCATGTCCCAAACAAAAGTAAAATAAAAATTCTAAAACGCAGGACCAATTTCTAAATTAATATGCAAACACCAAATCTAAGACTCCAGACTCATGACTCATACACTTTTCTTCTCAAGCAATAATTTCAATCAACAACTGGTTAAAGTAACAAACTCCAAAAGAACTAGGAACTAGTGAACACTCTCAACCTCACTATGTGTATCTCTCATGTGTATCAAGGGTTATAACAATTCACTCAAGTTCATCTATTGATAATGTGTTACCATATGCTTGACCATAGACCCAAATCCCCACTGAAAGTATTGAATACATGCAAAAATCAAAAGGTCTTTAATTTGGTTGTAACGAGGCCATGGCTTAAGATGAAAGGTGGGATAAAAGAAACACAGGATTATACAAAGGGCTAAAAATATGAAATCAAATAACATCCCTTTAACATATGAATGGAGCATTGGTTTTATAACAAATATCAACTCCAATATTTAATTCTCCTTCATTCTTTTTCATTCCCATTCTCTCTATTCTCTTCTCTTTTTCATTATATTTTTCTTTTGGAAGAGAAATAGAGATCACAATTAATACATTAAGCTCAACACTTTCTAAATCAACATGTTCCCAATTGCACCATTCACATTTCAAAGGATACAAAAAATATATAACAATTATGAAAAGGGTTACCAAAGAAATCATATTCAATAGGCTCAAAGTGGGCCACTAAGGGATAATGTTTATCAAAAATGTGTTGAAGGTCAGAAAAATAATCCTAGGTGCCTTAATCATCTTAATGCATTCAAACAATTATCAATCTCAAAATGGTCACCGGTCAAGTTCTAGAACACAAAGTCAAAGTGAACACACTCATGAAAGAAATAGGGGTCTCAATCACAAAATAAAATCAATATAAATCACATAACTTTGTCAAGTGTATAAGCTCAAATATCTCACAGGCTAAATAGTCAGTTCACTAATAACTCATTCCAAAACAGTGTGGTACAATCAATGAGTCATCATCCTTAATCAAGTATTTACATATATAATTAGAAAAATAGTCCTACACCTAGAATAATCATCTATCTTTACCCAAGACACAAACCAACACAAAATATGGGAGAACAATTCAAGTCTGAAAATTTTTTATTTTTATTTTGTCTCCTCCCTCAAACTTAGAGGTTGGCTTGTCCTCAAACAAACAAATCTAACCTAAACTACAAAATAAAAATCAAAAACTAAAAACAAGGAGTTAGAGACTTCCCTTTGTAGCACAACATTCTTGATGCACCATGGAGGAGACTCCCCCAAACTTATTCACCTGTGTCACATGAACAACTAAAAATAGTGCTAGAAGCACCTCATTAGCAATTACATATAGAAAGCTCTAAATTCTTTATTAAACTAAAAAAAAACTAAAAATTCAAAACCTACAATACTACATAACTAAAAAGAATCCACCAGGATCCCAAATCCTATAGCAGAAATCCCATGTGATGCAGGAATAACAAGTTACTCCTATATCCCATGGGACAAAGCAGGGATGATAGTGGAGGAAGGAAGTTTCAAAAATAAGTTCAATCCCACCAGGGTCAAAAGGTACATTCCTTACTCCATACATCATCACATGGTGCTTGCCTTTTCCACCATTCATCATGAAGGTATAAACTTCATGAACCAAAAAATTGACCTTTTCAAGCTCCCTATTATTTAACAATGACTTATATTGATTTTGAAAATTTTCATGAAAGCACCAAGGTTGAATGTAATGGAAAAATTTTGAATCATCTAAGCATGAAATAGATTTAATACAATTTTTTAGTTCATGAAATTCAACATGCAAAGATAAAGCAAATTCTCCTACTATATTCATACCTTCTATTGTTTTATTTCGGTCCACTTCCTCCATCTTATTATACACATTCTCTTCTTCTTCTTTGGTCACATCCATCACCACTATTTCTTCCTTTCTTTGTGGAAAGTCAAAAATAGTTGGTGATGCTTGTGACTCCTAAGATGACTGCTTTGAAATTTGCTCAATTTGTATTTGATGGTTCCTAATACTAGCACTTTGAATTTGAAAATTAATTTTTGTTTACTCAACACATCTATTAACATCTTGAGCAAGTTTCTCTACATCTTCACATTGAGCTTTAATCTTTTCATCATACATCTCGCTCATTCGTTTTTCCACTTGCTCCATTAGAATTTGAATATCTCTTATTTTAGCATCTTGTTTTCTAAACCGATTTCTAATGTCTTCTTGCATGAGAATACCAGCTTGAGCAAGTTTCTCTACAGCTACTTCCCATGGTTCTTTCATACTACTTATGTTAGCATAATAATTTGAAGAAGGTGAATCTAAAATAAATCTCATACAATCAAAGTCATCATTAAAAGAATAGTTATACATGAAAAAGGTACAAGTTACACAAGTAATTACAAATAAAACCTAACAATCACTAGAATCGAATTTGAATCCCCTGCAACGGCACCAAAAACTTGTTGGACTACCGACAAGTATACCGGGTCACAAGTAATACAGAGTAAGTAAAATTATCGTTCCACTCGAGGATTGCAAATTGTTTCTAATAATTCTTAGGCAAATAGTGATTACTACATGAAACTTGAGGTTGGTTTAGATTTTGAGATAGGAGTGTAGAATAGATAGAATGAGACAAAACAGAAAATAAAGAGTATTTAGAACAAGGAGAATGAGAAAAGCGTTAGGAACATGGTTTCATTGCAGGACCTAAGTTACTAATTATGAATCTTAATCTGTTTTCCATCAAATCCACGACATCACAGAGGTAATAAAAACCAAATATGTCTCTGTGAATTTATGTTTCTTATTCGATATGAGACCCTTAATGTCTTAAGTGATTTGACATATGAATAACCACTAATTAAGCACACTGAAATATTCAAGTCATATAAGCCCTAGATGTATGTCTACAAACTAGGCGGTTACAATGTTTGGAAGAACAACCTATTCTAACCCTCAGATGTCTCTTGTTGGATTAGAGATCCTAAGCAAAACATAAATTAGCTACTTTCATGAATTGGAATTAAAACACAACCAAACAATAGATTTGAATGAAAAACAGGAAACATAATTCAAATAACTATCTCAGCATCCATACAATTACACCATATTCCTAACAAGAGGTTTAGTTACACATAATGGGAGAAGAAATACAAGAATTAAGGGAAGAACTCATAATGATAGACAATAATGAATTTACCCCGAGAGATCTTCAAACCTTCAATTGGATTCCTCCAACGTTGATCTTCAATCCTTGCCTTGCCTCCTCGCTATCAATGATATGTTTCTAACCTCTCTTCTCTAATCCTAATTATTTTCAATATTCTCTAATGTATCTGAATTGCTACCTAAACCTAATGCTAAATCCTAGTATATTTAGAAAAAGCTAATCCTAAAATAAATCCAAAATAAATCTTATCAAAAAATCTATCTATAAATAAACCTTAAAGATAAATCTTAAATAAATCTAGAATAAATAATCTAGAATAAATCTAAAATAAATCTAGAAGATAAATCTATTAGAATCCTTGTAATCTTCAATATTGATAGGCCCAACTCGTAGCACTCATGCCTAGGCGCAGCATACCAAGCCTAGGTGTGGGACCAATTTCCTCCAGCTCCTCTTCCTACGTGACTGTCGCGCCTAGGCGCAACATACCATGCGCCTCGGCGTGACTCTTTCTGAATTGGCTGAGTTTTTCTTCATTAAATTCTAGCTTTTTGCACCCCAGCTCTTGACATTTAAACCCCAATCATGGGCAACAATTAAGAACACCGTTTCTCTCCATTCTCGCTCCAATCTTCAGGTCTTCAAAGCTCCTTTCCATTCCAAAGCATAAATCATCAAATAAAGCTTCAAATTCCTGAAATCAAACCCAAAACTGATCAAAACGTTCAAGGATTCTAAATTACCTAACTTTCCTAAAAACATAACATAAACCTAACATTTACTCAAGAAACAAGCCAAATCCATAGTAAAAGGGAGTTAATTAATGTTCAGAAACATCATATATTAGACCCACAACAGATGTACTGTATACTCTCCTCAAGTTTTATGCAACAGAAGAAAGACAACAGCTCATTCAAAAAAGCAACACTAATGAGCACATGAAACAATATTCTCATTTCTCTAAAGGACTACTGTATTACAAGGACAAGTTGTTTATACCTGATCTACCGAGCTTGCGTGCATCACTGATCTCAGAGTTTCATTCTTCACCACAGGCTGGTCATTCTAGCCTGAAACCCACACTAGCCCGCTTAGCTGCATGTTGTTACTGGCTTGGATTATACACCCAAACTAAAAACTTTCTCTCCTCTTTCCATGTTTGCCAAACCAGAAAATATCTACAAAAAAATAGCAAGGCTTATTACAACCTCTCCCTATGCCAGCAAAAGTGTGGGAAGATATCTCTATGGATTTAATAGTAGGCTTACCTCCCTCTTTTGGACACACGGTTATCTGGGTCATCGTGGATCGTCTCACTAAGTACTCCCATTTTTTGGCCCTTCCAACCAAGTTCTCTGCTGAACAATTAGCTGCCTGATTTATCATTGACATAGTGCGCCTACATGGAGTCCCCAAGTCCATAGTCTCCGATAGAGACAAAGTGTTTCTAAGCCATTTCTGGAAAGAGCTCTTTCGCCTGCAAGGAACACAATTAAAATTCAGTTCATCTTAACATCCAGAAACCGACGGCCAAACAAAAGTGGTAAAACAGTGTCTTGAAACATACCTTAGATGCTTCACAAGTGACAACCCACGAACTTGGTTTCGGGTCTTGCACTTAGCTAAATACTGGTTCAACACCTCTCACCATTCTTCCATTGGCATGTCTCCATTTGAAGCTCTCTATGGCCGTACCCCTCCTTCCCTCAAAGATTATTTTCCAGGCAACACAAAACTTACAGATTTAGAATCCACACTACTAAAGCGACAAAGTTTAATAGCAGATCTAAAGTTTAACCTCAACAGAGCTAAGCAAAGAATGAAAGCACATGCAAATACAAAGAGAACTGATATTACCTTTCAAGTTGATGACTGGGTCTAGTTGAAGCTCCAACCCCACCGCCATACTTCTCTACACCGCCGCTCATCATAAAAGCTCTCTCGGCGTTACTACGGGCCATACAAGGTGCTGGAGCGTGTGGGTAAGGTTGCATATCGCTTGGATCTACCTTCCTCTTCACGGATCCACCCCATTTTCCATGTAGGCCTCTTGCGCTGCTTCTTTGGCTCCCCATCCGAAGCCTTCACACCGCTCCCAGCCACAGCCTCAAGACCCTCTTCGCCGAAAATGACCGCAACACGGGTTGAGGAAACCACTTTCTTGAATGCTGCGAACCAGGGACCACCGGTACAGGTTCTCCTGGTGGAAGTGATTCGAACACCGCCGTACCCGTAACCCACTTTTCATCGACCGCATCTCAAAGGCCACCACGGGAAGGAGTTCACAGAGGGATGCATGGGGTTAGAGAAGATATGAATAGAAGAAAGTGTTTAGAGAAGAAGGGAGTTTCTAAAAGAAAAGAAAATGAAGAGAGTGTAGAGGAAAGAAACTTGGCTCTTGAAGAAGCAAAGAGAGATACGTTTGAGAAGTCTCTAGAGAAGAGTACTTCACCTTTTCAGAATCCTAATGACTTTAGTGGGTTTTCAAAGCAAAGTACTTGTAACACTCTCCTAAATATTTAATTAAATTGAGTTTTATAAAAATATGGACTTGAAAATTTCGATAAAAAATCCGGCAGAGTTTCCTCTGTTTTTTCGGATTTCCAAAAATTTAGATTTTTCAACTGTCAAGCCAGTACAGTTCAGAAAATATTTATAAACATACTAATTTAATTTTTATGCCCTGCTAATCCAATAAAACATATTCAGGGCTTGCACGAATGAAATATAACAAATCCAAAGAAAACTAAATTTTAACATAATAAGAACTCTCTCTTCTAATTAATTTTACAACACTCCACGGGGTGGAGTGTAGTCCTGCTCGGCCAATAGAATTGCAAGCTCAAACCTCAGTACCTGTGGAGATAGTAAGGAGTGAGTATTACACATAAAATGGGGAGGCAGTTTCCAATTAAGACATAATGCAACACTAAGCCATACACATACCACAATTCAATCACAACATCATAAATAAGAGTCAATGTATCACAATTCATTTTCAAGTATTCATTAACTTCTCAAGTCAACTTTATCTCTTTATTCTCATACATTAATCTCATAATGACCTTTATTCTCATTTCAGAATTTATAATCACATTTCTCATTCTGTGTATTCCAGTCACGACTTTATTGCGTTCGCACCACATGTGCGATCACGACTTACCACGTCTGGACAACACTCCCGGTTAGAACCGGTTTGCATCACTAGGAATTTAACGCTCCTGCCAGGACTTTGGCACACCCAAGGGTCTCTCGCTCAACCAGGTCTCTATCTCACCCAAAAGGCTTCACCTGTTAAGCTATGCTATCATATAATTTTCCACATTCCAATTACACATTCAGTTATTTGAATTCATTCACTTTTCACATTCTCAACACATTTTATGTCTTTTATTTTGGCAGTGAATTGAGTCTTGGTGCATCGATGGCTAATAGGAATTTGGACCTAATGGGAATTTCATGCCTGGTTGAGAACGTAGCCCTTGGGAATTTGATACACCCGGCAGGGGCACCTAGTCTATCAATGCACCGATCCTCAATTCAACTGCACTTCCATTATTATTTACTTTATTCATTATTGACATTCTTTGCCTTGAATTCTAATCAACATAATATCTCAGTCATTTCACAAATCAAGCATTCAAATCATCAACAATTACCAAATATCAAGATCGAACATATCAACATCAAAATAATTTCCCTAAGTCATAAATTCTATTTTTAACAATTATTCTATATCATATCAACCTAAACTAACACATAACTCTTAGTACCCATTATATGCATATTGTAAACTAAACCCCAGAGTACGGTAATACTCACTATAACCCACTCCTTACCTTGCTTTAACTCTTAGTTTTGTCAAATACCGATTCGTTCCACGCGATGAGATCCCTTGTTTTCACGTCGTGGCTGAAATTAGTGCCTTCAAATAAAAGGTGTAAACATCTAAGTTAAACTTTTGTTTTTCAAACGCTTAAAAATCCAATCATCTCAATTTAGCTTTAACTTTCGAAAACAAGTCTCAAAATAACAACTAATAATCAAATTACGACTTATACTTTTCTTTAAATCACATTCCTAATCTTACTTTATATAAGTCAATGATTCGAGACAAAAATCAATTACATCTTAAACCTTACTCCAACCAAACACTTAACACAAACTTGACAAATTCCAAATCATGTGCCCAAAACCGAATTATGCTCCAATAATCCATTACTCAAAATCACTTAAACCAAAACTTAACCTCAATTTAAAACAACCTCATTCAAGTTACTCATAAAACAACTGTAAAACGAAAACAACATTTTTCCTAACACTTACTAAAATTCCAAGTCTTATTATCAAACTACGTTCATTAACTATATTAACTATTTGATGCTAACTCTTTTTAAAGCAATGACATGTAAGTGTAAAATAAATTAAAAACTTCTTTTCACCCCTTTTTTTTCTTTAAATTTGGCCAGCACCCAAAACCAAGAAGAAAATCACTTTTTAATCCCAAAAGCTCTTTCTTTTCGTATGTAATTAAGGGAATCAATACTAGTCCTACAAAATAAAGAAATCAAATACTCAAGACAATATCATTTTCTATTTCCTATGTCTCAGTCAATTGGGCCAAGTTAAAGATCAAGAGAAAAATCAATCTTTGGTTCAAAACCCATTATCACCTTATAAGATTGCATGAAATTGGAGGTGTATACATACCCAAACCAAAATACATACGTGCATAAACATTACTCTTTTATTTTCATAAAAAGTGATGACTTTTCATTATTTCCATACCAAAACAGCATATGCAAGGAAAGATCTCACTTCTGTTGTTAAAAATATGAACTTGTAACAACTCAAGAGTTTTTCTTTCAAACAAAATCAAAGCTTTTTGACATAACTCAAGTAAATCAACCTGTACAGTAAAGAAATTAAAATCAATATGATTTATAATACAAGTTTAATTTCCAAAACAGTTTAATGTTAAATAATTATTATCAATAACATTAAAGTTAATATTAATATAAAAATTAAAACACAATATAGAGCAATTCGAAAAGTATTATAGATTTACCCTCAAATATGGTTTGAAGGCCGGTTCGGTCAAGCCGGTTCAAAGCATAGCGAAGAGGCTGGCCATGGTAATGATGACGACGATACCGGCGACAATGACGGGAACGTCAACAAACCCAATTCAAACAAGGAGCGAGACTCTCAAGCTTTGAGCCATCAACAACCACAGCCGGGCCATGGAAAGCGAACCGTCCATGGGTGACGGCGGTGGCAGCGAGACCTCCAAGCAGCAGCAGCAGTCGTGCTCGCGACCTCCACGGTGATGAGGTTTCGTGGTTGGCCACGAAGATCCGAGGAAGAAGAAACGGAGAAAAGAGAGATGGGTGCTGCGATGGCTGGTGGTCGAAGCTGGTGGTCGAAGGTGAGGCAGCGACAGACGGAGGAGAGACTGTGGCGGAGAGAGAAACCGACGAGAGAGGAGAGAGGGAGCGACGGTGGCCAGGGAGATGGGGAGAGAGTAGGACGACGGTTTGGTGGCTGGTTGGAGCGGGAGAGAGAGATGAAAATGAGTTGAAAGAGAAGCCAAGCTCCATTGAAGAAGAAGAGAGGGGTGGCGGCGGTAGGTCATGTAGAGGAAGGAAAGGGGTTTCAACCCCAAATCACCCACACACACGGTTTCTTCTTTTTTTTTTTTTTTACACATACCCACACATATATTTACGTTTTCTTTTATTTTAAAACCCAAAATACCCATAATCAATTTTTAAACACTAGAGTAAAAATCATAAAGTAAGAAACTTATAAATATTTCAAATAAAACATTTCCATATAAAAAATATAAAAAATATCAAAAGTAAAGTAAAGCATATAAAGTATATTTTTGATATGGGATAACTATTTTAAATGAATTTACTTTAGAACATAAAAGAAATAAAATATATTTTCGTAATTAACATAATGTATTTTTATAAGAATACACAACAACTAAATAATTGATTTTTAAGAAAAATATATTTAATTCGATAAAAATTATAATTATTCTAGGGATTAAAATTAGGGATGTTACAGTACTCAGCCCCCTGTTGAAGCACGTGATGCCCAGCTGTGCATTGAAGACCACACCACGTTGGAAGTTTCACACGTTTCTCTTTCCAAGGCACCAACAGCTCCAAATCTAGGGTTGCCATCCACTTCTAGTTCCTCTAGAGTTCTCACTGGGCCGTATCCTAAAGCCCAAAAGGTGGATCTGATTGCTTCCACTTCTACCCTTGAGGACAAGGGTCCATTTGAAGAGGAGGGCAATGATGTGTTGAAGCCACATATTAGGATAATGCCCTTATAAATGTTTGATTATTTATCTTAGAACTTTTATTTTATGACTTATGTACTCAGAACTGGTGTGCTTATTGGGCTTGGCCCTTGTTATTTGACCCATTATGATCTATTAGGTCTTTTTTCCTTGTATTTAAACTTAGCTGCCTTCAGCAGCCAGCAAGAAGAATGTTGCATTTTTAATTTCATTTCCTTCAATTCTCTTGTTCTCTTTTAGTAGTTGTCTTATTTCTTTTCCTTTAACCTAATTTCAGTCTATCAATCAATCAATTGGTCTACTGTTTGCTCCATTCCACCTCTCCTATATCTAAAAATAAAATCAGATTGGGAAGGAAGCATGCACCTTCTGAAATTTGAAGGAAAAAGAGAGGATATGATAATCACTTAAGGGAAAATACATTGCAAGAGGTCATAGATATTCATACCTTCTGTATCTTTGAATTTCAAACAACAAATGTCGTCCACCCTTGTGTATCTTCCATACACCATGACCAAGGCTATCCCTTGGAGATTTGAAAGACTTTTCTGTTTTGATCATTCTTTTGCTTCATATCCACTCAGGTGGTATCTAGCTCCTACCCCTTTCCTATAACATAAGTGATTAGCCAATGAGAAAAATGACCAAAGTGGAAACCAGTGTTCATATTTCAAATGAGATAAAAGACGGGGATATGGTTTAACCAGAAACCTATTGCTAGATGATGCATTGAAAGCCTCCTAATATCAACTTAACTTCCAAATTATAAAAACTTTTTTTATAGAAATAAGCTATCTCAATCAATTATAACAACAATGAAAAAATTATGCTCCATAAACCAATAATAACAATGAAAGAATCCCTCTATTTAAATTATTGACATTGAAGTTGAAAGCCAATTCCTGAAAATTGAGAGCAGATGGATATGAAAACTGAAAGCAAGAACATAATCCTCAAAACCCATTTTATGGAAAAACCAAGTAGCCAAATACTAATCAAACACATAAAAAAAATCCAAGAAGCATTAAAGACAACATAAATCAAAATATGCACAACTCCCACGTCACCTTTTCTTCATTTTTCCATTTTTAATTCTATTTTTCTAGCTTTTTAGTGGCACTTACGTATTTATGAGTAATTTATGTAGCAATTTGAAAGGCATTTCAGTAATTAACAATTAACCAAGGTGCTTTTGATGGAAAAAGTTTTGAGCCCTGCTATTTCGTACGAAGGAAAAGAGTGAGAACTCGTCTAAATAGTGACATGGACAACACTTAGTGAAATAATAAATTAATAAGAAAATTACCTTTTTGTCTTGTGTCATAAAAACCTTGTATGAGTCAGTTATACTTTGTTATGTTTTCTCACAATGGAGGAAGGATATAAAAAGGAGACATGCATTAATTAGATGAGGTTGGGATAATTCAGCTGGAAATGCGGAATTCCGGCGACTTAATAAAGCTTATGATGCCTTTCATGAAGTTGCTTCAATGGTGATAAATACTGATGATAATTTACTTAAAGTGATGGACTGGATTAAGGAAGAGTGGATAAAGAGATTCTTAACAAGATAAAGCATAAAGAGATGGATGTTCAATATTCATGAAGAAGTAAATCAATCATTGCATTGGGACAGAAGAGTGGAATTTATGTGATAGTTGCAGTTATTAAGATGTTGATACTTTAAGGAAAAATGCATTGTTTTTGCAAGTATCAGGATTTATTTTGTTTTTTTCCTTTTATTGTTGTTATTGGAAGGATTTGTCTATTCAAATGCATATTTAAATTGGCTATTTTTTGGTTACATAGTTGCTAATGAAAGAAAATAGCATGTCATTATTAATCTTATTGATTCTTGGAAGTGTACAAAATATCTTTGTCCAACAGTTCAAAACATTTAACTTTCAAATATTACAACAATGTGAGTAAGCCATGCAATTTGCAACTATTCCTATAACTTCTTGATGTCAATGATAGATGGGATTGGTTGCTGGGGTGGTGGCTATCGGATGCTGTCGTGGTGGGGCTGCCGTCGGGCCGTTGTCGTGGTGAAGGTGGGCTGCTTGCTGGTTGCAGTGTCGATGGGATGCTCGCGCGGGTCGCGGTGTTGGTTGCGGGTGAGGCTCCGGGTCGTGGTTGCTGTTGGGCATCGGGGTGGTTGGGTGGCTGGCTAACGGCGGCGGTGGGTTGAGAAGAGAAGGGAGGAAAAGGTTAGAGTGAGAGAGAAGGAGTTTAGAGAAATGAGGGATGAGAGAGAAGGGAATAAGGGTTTGGGGGTGGAGTGTTTCAGATTTTTTTTTAGATTTTAAAAATAAAAATTATTAAAATACCCTTGTATTTAAAACTAACTTTGGGAAAGGGTGATAGAGCGTAGATTGAGACAGGAGACTCCTGTTACTGAGAATCAATTTGGCTTCATGCCGGGGAGATCAACTATGGAGGCGATATACTTACTGCGTCGGTTGATGGAGGAATACCGGAAGCAACAAAAGGATCTGCATATGGTTTTTATTGATTTGGAGAAAGCTTATGATAGAGTGCCTAGAGAGGTACTATGGAAGGCTCTGGAGAAGAAAGGGGTGCGGGTTGCCTATATTAGAGCCATTAAGGATATGTATGACGGGGTCAAGACGAGCGTGAGGACACAAAGTGGGATTTCAGAAGATTTTCCCATAACGATAGGACTACACCAAGGGTCAAGTTTGAGCCCCTACCTCTTTGCACTGGTCTTGGATGTGCTTACTCAGCATGTCCAAGAACCAGTTCCCAAATGCATGCTCTTTGCGGATGATATTGTTCTTATTGGGGATACTAGAGAGGAATTGTAGTGTCCAAGACACAATGTCCAGAATATATCCCTAGCTCAAGGATATGGTTAGATCTGAGAGCTAGAGAGTGATATGATGTTACTGTGTGATTTCTGTGGTGTTGTAGATGTCCAGTTGGGACAACTAGGGTTTCCCTAATCACTGGTGTGTGCAAATGTGCGATTAGGGAGGGAGAGAACGTTCCTGAGCCCCTTGCTGGAGACAACTATTTATAGGGGTGGCATTGTACCTTGTGGGCCTGTACGGAGGTCCAGCAAGGCAGCTAACGTGTCCCATTTAGGATATGGGGTGAGTCATTCATTCTTATCCTGTGTTGGGTGTTCTTATCCCTGTGGCGAGTTAGGCTCACGCGCCCCTAGCTCAGACCCTTAAGGGGTGAGGCCCATGTGGTCGGTCCAAGGTCGCTAGGGTGGGTCCTAGAATAAGCGCTCGGCCTGGATAGGCGTGACCTGACAGATAGATCAATCTGGTCGGCCGAGTATCATAAGGGTAGGACCGAGGGTCGGTCTACCACATAAGCCCCCTAGCTCGGTAAGACTTTTTGAGTCTTGAGCCGAGCTGAGAGTTCTTTGGAGTTGAGGCTGGAGGGGCCGCGTGTCATGGTCGAAATGGGGTGATGGCCTTTGGATAGCTCAATGTGCCTCGCTGTCCTAATGTCTGTTCGATAGGACGTTTGAGTGCCCTTCTGTTGACACGTGTTGCATGTGTCAGTTGCGCCATCATTGCGCCTGTTGGCATTTGGGATTTTCGAATATCGCGCCCTGTGACTACGCGCCACGTTTCGCTTTTTGTGGCTCAATGCAGAATTGGGCCTTTTGTTATCAGGCCCAATTGCTCAAAATCGTGGGGGGAAGTTTCATTTTGAACTTAACCGTCCTTTCACTTTCCCATTTCTCATTTCTTCCAAACCCTGCACTTCTGATATCTCATTCTCACTCCTGTGATTTCCTTTCTTGGATTCCAGACTCTTCTCCATCACATTCTTTTTGTCATCCTCTCTTGAAGATTTTTTCTTCCCTTTCGCTACGCCAATCCGGTTCGTGCCAGTCTTCAAATCTCAGGTACTTTGATTCCTTTTCCTTGAACTGTTCATTTCCAAATTCTTAGGCTCTGGTTTCCTAGTTTTCGTTAGGTTCTGCGTTTCCTTCTGGGTTTCTTTTCTGGGTTTCTTATTTAATCATGGATAACAAATGGTAATGGTATGAAAAGTGGTCTAAGATTTTAAATTTGAGTGACATTGAGGATTCCTCCTCCTCTTCTTCATCCTCTTCTGACTTGGAGGTCTTAGATTTCTTACCCTCACCCTTCCGCCATCGTATGGCGGATCCTGCGGTGGAAACACCGTTAGCGGTGGATTTTCCCCAAAATTTCGCAGAGGAAGAAAGCAGAAAGTTAGCGTATCGGTTGGCGGAGGAGCGGGCGCAAGTGGCATCTCGCTTCTCAAACCGTTCAACTTCTAACCATTCTAGGGAAAGGCCCTTTTGGGGAAAAACTGTAAAGGTTAGGGGAAGGTGTAGTAGGCTCGGCTATAGGACAAATCGACCTAGGGTTAGGGTATCTGAAAGTCATAATTTTATAGATTCTGACGCCAAGTCTTCCCTTTCCCCAGGTATGGTTCGTCGGTGTGTCTCGCATTCTGTAACACCCCACATTTCCAGTGCATGAAGAAACGAATCCGATAGAGATGAACGCAAAGGTTTTGTTTTCTAAAAAGGATTTTCTAAAGAAAGGTTTTTCTTATAAAATTGATTTGCAATTTTTGTATAGATGATTTTCGAATTTCCTGAAATTACTTACAAAATTGTTTTGGGAAAATCTTGGGAAAACAAATTTTGAGAAAATATAATTTTGGAAAAACTAATGAAGTTAAATGTAAATCGTTTTGATGATTTCTTCTCTACATGAAAGATTGATTTTTAATCCTTATATGTGTGCATTATGTGTGTAGGTAATTATGTTAATTAGGAAAGCTTGAATTTCTTAGGCTTGAAATACGTCCTTATAGGAAATTAAATAAATTGCCATAACATGAAATTAAATATAATCACCATGATATAAGTTTAATTTGATATGAGTGTGTAATGTTTGAAAAATAAATGCCTATGTACTTGTGTATGTGTAAGTGCTACTGTCCTATATGTGTGTATGTGTGTATGATTTATGAATTCATCTTAATACATGCTATAATCAAAAGAATAGGAAATAAAAAAAAAATGCATGATGTGTGAATGTGCATGTGTGTGCTACGGTGGTGTATGTGTGAGGGTTAGGGATTGAATTAGAGAGTAAGGGAAATCTTAGGAAAGCTTAGGTGTCCCTCAAAGAGATTAGATGAGTGGAAGGAAGAGTGTTGAAGTGACTTGCATCATGAAACCTAGCCTAGTCTAATCACCTTGCTTCTTGACTTCCAAACTCTCCCATGCAAACTTTCAAAAAACCCAAAATTACCCTCCCATGTAGTGTGTTGGCCGAAACCAAATCCAAGGGCAAAAAGGGCCACTTCGGTACTCTTAAGACCACCAAGCCTTGTTTCATTCCCTTACTTTCTTCACTTTCTTCATTCTACCAACACAAACCAAAACTTTCTAAGGGACTATCCAACCCTTAGAAGGAATACATAGAGAAAAAAAAGAGAGAAGAGGTGTGGCCGTGGAGGACACCAAGGAAGAAGGAGGAGAGTTAGCCCAACACTTTGCACTTTTCCTTGAAGATCAACAACCCTTAGAAGCTAGAAGACCTCTTTTCTTGGTAGGTTATACGAAGAGCAAGAAGGAAACTATGAGGATTAGGATTTTCTTGTGGTTTTGTAAAATTTCTTTCTTCTCTTTTCATTTTATGTTCATTTACATAGCTTAGGTTTCCTGGATTTTTGAAATTTGGATGTAACTAAGTGGACTCAAGGACTCTATGCGTTTTGGCTATGCTCTCTTTAAGTAGATCTTGATGGTTTTTGAAACAAATCCTTAATGAATCTAAATAATTACTTGAGGTTTTGTGAAAACTAAAATTTAAAACCCCATGCATGTTGGATTTTTCTTCTTAACCGTGATCAACAAAAGTTTTGAGGGTGGACCGAATATAAATTACATGATCTAGGTGTGGTATGCTAGAAAGTCAAAGATTTGTGTATTGCATGTTGAATTTCTATACCCAATCCGTGATCTATGTGCATGTGTGTAAGTGTTTGGTAAACTTCTTCATGATCTAAGTGTGCTTTGTGTTGGATTGGGAATTTTAAGTATTGCATGTGGGATTTTTGTGCTAAATCCGTAACCTAGGAAGTTTTTATGGAAGAAATTAGATGAGAAAATCATGATCTAGGATCAATTGAAAACGAAGTGAAAATTTATATCTTGCATGTTAGGTTTTGGTGCTAAATCCGTGACCCATGAGTGCATGCATGAGTGTTTAATTAATCATCTCATGATCTAAGCTTAATTTGAAGAGAAACTAAGGATTCTTAATCTTGCATGTTGAATGGTAACGATTTTGGGGTGAGTTTTGTGTATGCATGTTTTCATCTATGTTTTATAAGTAGAACCTTGGAGCTTGCATGTTCACTTACAAGTAAAAGAAATTAAATTTTTCTCTATAAGAGTCTCGGCCTAGAAAGAATGTGTGATTTAATGGCCTTTAAACATAATATTTTTATGAACATAAGTTGATTTAAGAAATCGTTTTTACTCCAGTTGTTGGTGTGAAGGCCATTCGGCCATATGTGCTAAAAATATTTTGGTGCTTGATTCATGGGTGCATGTACGAATTAGGGGAAGATTTAATGATTTTAAGTCCACACATGAAATTCTTTTTAGAAGAGTAAGTTATATTTCAATTTATTATAATGAGAAGGCCTAAAGTCTTATGATGAATCATGCATGAAGAAATGTGGCTTACTTGATTGTCTTTGATGCATTGAAGAGTGAATTAGTGTCCTTGCCCTATACATGCAAGTATTCGGCCTTGAGAAGAGTGTATAGGAGAGTGTGCCTAATTCTCATCTAGATTGCATTTAGACTAAGATTGACTTAAATTAGGAGCATAAAACTACATGCCTACATGACATGATTTATGGTTTCAACTTTAATTGCTTAAATGAAACTCAAGTTGCACAATTCTCCTATGAGACTCACGGTTCAAGTCTTAAGAATAAATAGAATAATTCCATGGTTTATATCTTTGATAGTGTGCTATGCATTTTGTAGGATTTCATTTGAACTATTCGGTTAGTCTTAAAATAAATGAGATGATTGCATTATGTCCTTGGTGATTTGATGTATTTTGATATGTTTTATTTGAATGACTCGGTTTATACTTGTTTAAGTGCTTGGAATGATTTTTAGAACTCATACAAGTGATTATGCTCATGTTATGCTATGATGTGCCAATTACTGTGACTCCTTTTTGATATGAGGACTAAGAATGAGTGAGGTTAATTGAATTAGTTCTCAAGATTTAGAAATTGTTAGTAATTGTGAAATTTTATCTACAATTCGGTTCTTGATGTAATTAAGAAATTAAGTTGAAACTTACCTTCCCTGTGTTTGATTAAATTTATGTGTGTTGGTGTTAATTCAAGTAGTTAATCTCCTTAGCTTAGGAGTGTGTTGCCGTGAGTGAATGTTTTAAATGTGGTGAATTAATTTATGTAATCCTAAACTTTTATCTTTTATCTTTTATGTTCTGAAAAATATTTTAAGGCCTATGCTTTTACTATGTTTTAAGAATGAAAGAAAATTACTTTTTATTTCTCCCAAATACTTTCTTAAAGATCTGTTTTAAGCATGAAATTTAAATCGAGTTTGAAAACCTTAAGCCATAATAACTTGTTTTCTAAAGAGAAATTGTTTCCGAAGCAAATTAAAAGCATACATCGAAATTGTTTCTAATGCATGAGGAAATGTCTTAGTTGAGCGAAGGATGAAAGGGCAAAGAGTGAGGAGAGATGAGCGAGGAATCTCGGAGAGCCTTAGGATGTTCATCATCAAAGGTGAGAGAGGGACATATCCTTAAGACGCCGTGGTAATTAGGTAACATATTAAGACGTCCAATCACCTCAAAGATTGGACATCCAATCTCATTTAGCGTAGTGGTGTACGTGATAGCGCTTATGTGTTTGCCTTAGCTATCCACCCGAACGACTGAGATTGGTTTGATATGATGATGTGTTTACTGATTATTTATGTTGAGTTATTTGCTTATCTAATGCTTTGATTAATTGCAACCTGGCTATGATATTGCTAAGTGTTATCCGAATGTATGTTAAAATTATCAAGAATAAAGAAAAGATAATCGATTCAAAAGACGAGATTAGATTGTGCAAGAAGGAAACAATTGCTGTGGGAAATTGAAAGAATGAGAGGAATGGTGGTGCTGCTGAATTTAATTAATACAAGGAGAACGTCAAGGATGCTGCCGAGTCCGAAGTGACGATGAGAGCAATGAGGATGCTGTGTTATGATATCTGTTCATGAGAATGATGATTGCAATATTGAGCCAAGATTGATGAGTACAACGTTGCAGTGATATGTGACGATGATGCAATGATGATGTGATGATATAAGTGATGACACGTGATCTTTAGGGGGATTAGATGCGAACGATTAGCGATCGGGTTTCATTGAAGGGATGTACTAAGGATGAACCGATCATTAGGACTAAGCCGTAATTAAAACTTTTAAAAGACTTTAAAAGACTTTTATAAATGCGGTGAGGAATGAGTGTCGTATCGAAGTAGTGGAGATGAAGGAACGATAGGTATCTGCGGATGCCTAAGATGAGATTGCATTAGGGGAGGACGATGACGGTGACTCGTCAAGAAGTCTAGAGTACTTTTCTAGGCGGAACAATTCCACAAGTGGCGCACTAACGTGGTGGGGACTGGGTCCAATGCCGTGGCACGTTCTGCTTTCGAAACTAGAATAAGTACTGTCGCCCCCTAGATTGCAAATCGAGAACAGTGAGAGGGACTGGAACGGGGCAATGTGTTTGATTGTGATATCACATTTGTTTGAGGCTGAGACCTCCTGGCTTGGTGCCATATGTTTGGACAGCTGTCATGCCCGCGTGGTAAAGGTCCTGTACTCCTGTTTGCTTCCGATTAGGTTGGCTGGTGTACCGAGGAGATGTAGACGAGTGTGAGCACAATGATGTCTCCCCTTCATCATTGATGCTAAGCGAATTGATAAAACTTAAAGAACCAAATAATTCAAAGATGATGGTGATAATGATGATATTCTCCTGATAATGATAATAATAGAATGAATAAGACGGATGAGTTTGGTGATGTGTATATTCTGATAGTATGGTCAAACAAGAATGTGAAATGTGAAGAAAATAATATGATGTATGATACATGCACAGATGATGAAGGAAATGAATAAGTGGATAAGTGTGTGCTTGTTTGGTTAGATGTCTGGAATATCTTGATTTACCTTATGTACTTGTTGTTGTGTTTATATTTTATTGTCTTGATATGTACCTAATGTAATCCCACATAGTCGACATTGCCGTTTTGGATTGCTCACTCTCTACCCTATTGGTTGTGTCTTGCGTAAATTGTTTGGTCTTTAGATGGCCAACATGGTTAAGTATCAGCAGCTTCGGGAGATTGGTGTGACTCTCTGGAGGAAGAAGAGTGTCATGACTACCTATCAGTTGATCTACGAAGAAATTCCTCGTCTAAGAGCCCAGATGGAAGAAGAAGGGGCGGCAGAAGAAGAAGAAGAGTACGAGCCTGAGGAGGAAGAGGAAGAGGAAGAGGATCCTGATTTATGGTCGGACAGAGATGATCCCGAGGACTACTACAGTGATGGGAGTTGGGAAATCACTCCAGAGGACCTTTTGGCCGACGATGAAGAATGGAACCGTAAGCTAGAGCAGCTTAGGAAAAAGTATGACTAGACTTGTAGGTAATCCCTTTTGAGTATGTATTCACATGTTAAGATTCTTAGCAACCTAATGGTATCCTGATGTAACCCCAAAGAATTAGTATCCATTTTGGCACTCTGATGTGAAATCTAATGGGCTACTTAAAATATCGTACATTTTGAAAATCGAGTTTCGAAGCGAAGTGTCACGTGACATTCCGGTTTGGGACTTGAAAAGGGTTGATGCAATTTGAGAACATGAGGGTTTTTCTAAAATTACATTTACTATGGAAATCAGTGTTCTCAGCTTGTGCCATCCTTGTTCTTATAAAAAAAATGGCCCTAATTTTCGGTAAAAATGATTGTGATTTTCAAGTTGCCAAATCGGGGTGTTACACATCCTCATGAATTTCCTGTGCCTCCAAACTCTGAAGCTTACGACTGGGTTGATCTGAAGGTGCTTGGTACAGGATCAGCTTTGGTCAACAGCAATTTAGGCCACATCCGAGCTCACGTGCTCCCCTGCCCCTTGGATGAGGCTGGGACCTCTTATGCCATTAGTGCTCCGTCGGTTAACGACCGGGTGTGCACCTTAATTGAAGAGAACCGTAAGGAGTTCTTTATGTACGAGGAAGTTGTTATAAAGCTAGGCATTAAGATGCCCTTCTCGGATCTTGAGACGGCTCTGCTGCGGAGGCTGCGTTTGGCCCCTACCCAATTACATCCTAGTGGTTGGGCTTTTGCTCGGGCATTCCAAAAGTTTTGTGAGGCCCGAAGGTTGACGTGCTCACTCAAAGTGTTTCTGTGGCTGTATGTACCCCAAATAAACATTTTCGAGAAGGGGTCGATCAAGAGGTCATGGGTGTCGTTGAAGGCACGCAATAATTATGCCCTATTTGCTTAGGTTACCGATTCGTGGAAAACCTTTAAGCCTTTGTTTTTCAAGTATCAGTTTGTCGGAGAGGGAGCTTGTTGGTTTATGGAGGATGGTCATCCTCGGTTCCCTCTGCCGTGGTCTTCTGATTTTTACAATAGGAGCCCAAAGCTTTACCAATATCACTATGACACGGAGTTGTCGGAAGCGGAGAGGCACACTTGTGATACCTTTTACAAATATCTTAGAGAGAATGGCAAAGTTGACATTAGGAATATTGTTTTTTTCCCCAAGGAACTTGTGAAAGCCGAACTTGGTAATGAAAATATATATTTTTTTTACCATGCTTTTGGACTTTTCTTTTTGCAGTCAGAATGGGTAAAGAGAACAAAGCTGCTGCTCGTATGAGGGAACTTGCTAAGGCTAGGTCGGGTGAATCAGCTAGATCCCCGAGTGCAGCCGCCTCCTCTGAGGCCACCCAATCTGTGACCGTGGCTTCGGCTCCACCTTCTGAGGTCGAAATTGCGCAGGATGTCCAAGCACCATCTGCTCGTGCTGCCGAGGTTGCTACTGCGATTCCTCTAGTTGGTGTTGAAGAGGAGGAAGAAGAAGAAGACCGAGTACCTTTATCTAAGAGAGCCAGATTAGACAAGGGAAAGGGTAAAGCTGTTGAACTGTTGAAGCCATTGAAATCTTCTGAGAAGAGCTTTGATTTTGAAGTATCTGATCCCAAGGAAGAGACCATTTAGGCTCGGAAACTGCAGGAAAAATATGTGGATTTGATCTACACTCCCAAGGATAAGAAGAGGTTGTCGGATCAGACAGCCAACACTTTGAAGAACAACTGTCATATGCTGGCTAAGAATATGCTGAGGGCGGCAAGCTACGTCTTTCATGTAGCGGCAAATGCCGAAGAGATAAGTGTAGCTCTCTCGGCGACTGAGAGGGAGAAAAGGAGGGCTTCCGCGGTTCAAGTAGAAGGTCTACTCACTCAGATCAGGGAGAATGAGGCTAACATCTGAGCGTTGACGGAGGCCAACACCAATCTTCAGAAAAATCTTGAGGTATCTGAGGAGGCTCGAGAAGCTGCTGTGAAGGCCAAGGAAAATGCTGCTGGGAAGGAGGTTGAAACGAGAAAGTTGCTGCAAACTGCTGAAGAAAAATTGGCTGAAGCTCGGCGCAGAAATACTGAGTTTGAAGGAGTTCAGGGTCGGTTAACCGGTGCAGAGAATACTATAACTCGTTTGCAAGCAGATCTTGAGAAAGTTCGTCGGAAGGCTTTAAAACACAAGGTTTTGGCCAAACGGAATCATTTCAACTGGGATCATGCAGTGAATGATTCCTTTGTTAACGCCGTCAAGCAGCTGAGTTTAATGAATCCTGGGATTCGAGTTATCAGTGCAAATCCGACCTTTGGGGTCGAAGGTGGTCGTATTATCGACTATGCCCAAGGTGACAGAGAGGTGGATTTGTCTGCGCCGAATCTCCCCAATCCCTTGGACTTAGAGAATGAAGATGAAGCTGACTTTGATGGGTCAACCATTGTGCTTTCCGAGGATGAGGATTAGATCTTTTTTTTTGTATGTTTCTTTTGATGATGTAGTTGACTGTGTAATATGATCGGTGTTCTGACGATCATGATGCTTTTTGACAATGAATTTATTGCTTTTAGAATTTGCAATTTCTTCCGCTATTTTGATCTTTAGCTTTTTAATTCCACGGTAATCGAGTTTTATCCTTTATTGTTATAATCTGTTATCGAGATCTCGGATCTCCTACCTTTGGCCAAGGTGGGATCCTCGATCCTCGGCTTGTAGAAACTGTTTAAGTTTTTAGCCGGGCATCTCTTAAAGTACTTGTAATTATTAGTTTATAAGTCCCTGTTGGAGAGACATGTATAAACACCCAAGTTCGACTCGGTGGCGAGCCGAGAGGAAAGGGTCAGTAAGTTAACAGAAAGAAAATTCGAGGATGAAGTGCTGGAAAAAGAGAGATCTTCATTAAGTTCTTTCAATCTGTTTACAAACAGCGAATGTCAAATATAGAAAGTATTGAAATGACAAAAACATAAAGATGCTAAAATAAACGACATCAAAGTAGATAAAATTGAAACAACAGAATTTTAAAATCAGGGTTGAAATTTTACAGAGGTCGTTGTGGGATTCTGGATCAGCTGTAGTAGGGTTTGAGTTTTGTAGCATTCCAAGTGTTGTTTAGTTGCTTCTTTGTCAATGTCTCCAACCTGTATGCCCCAGACCCTGTTCTTGAGGTGACTCTGTAGGGGCCTTCCCAATTTCTGGCCAATTTTCCTTCTTTGGCATTTCTCAGGCCGATGTCGACTATTCTGAGGACTAGATCTCCTACAACGAAACTTCTCGGAACGACCCACTTGTTGTACTCTCGAGACTGCCTTTCTTTTGCTTTCTTTTCTCGGGCGGCCGCGAGAGCTCGGACCTCATCACTGAGAGCTAACTCTTCCTTCAACAAATCATCATTTACTTCCATTGGACGCTCGTACACTCGGAAGGTGGGAATCCGAGTTTCAATAGGTAACACAACTTCACAACCATAAGTGGGTCGAAATGGGGTTTCTCCTGTGGAGGTATGTATGGTCGTGCGGATCGACCATAGCACCTCAGGAAGAATGTCAGCCCATGACCCTCCAGCTTCTAATAGTCTTTTCTTTATCCCATCAATGATGATCTTATTCACTGCTTCTGCCTTCCCGTTCATCTGTGGATGCTCAACCGACGAGAAATGGTGGGCTATATGGAAGTGATCGACCAATTCTTGGAAAACCTTGGCGGTGAACTGCGTGCCATTGTCGGTTATCAAAGTATGTGGGATGCCGAAGCGAGCGATGACTTGTCTGAGAAATTTTTTTTTGAATTTTAGCTGAAGAGATTGTAGCCAAAGCCTCGGCTTCGACCCATTTGGTGAAATAATCCACTACAACCACAACGAACTTTAATTGTCCAGGAGCCGTTTTGAATTTTCCGATGATGTGCATGCCCCATTGATAAAAGGGCCATGGGGCGATCATCGAGTGAAGCTCGGTCGGAGGTCGCTGGAAGACCTTTCCATGGAATTGGCACGACTTGCATCACTTGACATGATCTGAAGCATCACTTTGAAGTGTGGGCCAGTAATAGCCTGCTCGGAGGACCTTGCGGGCTAAAGCTTTTGCACCCACATGATGGCTCGAGATTCCTTCATGAACCTCGGCCAAAACGAGTTCGGCCTCCGCAGACTCCAGACACTTCAGCATGGGGGAGTCTATTCCCCGTTTGTACAGGGTATCCCCAATCATGGAATACTGGGCAGCTTGCTTGACTATCTTTTTTCCTTCCAAAGGATCGATTGGCAAAACTTGGTACCTGAGATATCGCTTGATAGGGTCCATCCAGTCGGCGGTCAATGATATTGCTAGAACCACGCTCGGCTGATGGAAGGTTTCCTGAACTAGGCTTTTGTTGTTCTCGGGGCCTTTGGTGCTGGCGAGCTTGGAGAGGATATCAGCTCGCCCATTGGAGGCCCTAGGGATATGAGTGATGGAGAATTGTGAAAAGAGGTCTGAAAGAGCTTTGACTTGTTCCAGGTACTTTTGGAGAATTGGTTCCTTGGCCTGAAATTCTCCGTTGACCTGGGACACTACTAATTGAGAGTCACTGAAAATTTGAATTTCCGAGGCCCCCATCTGATGGGCCATCCGCAAGCCAGCCAACACCGCTTCGTACTCCGCCTGATTGTTGGAGGTGGGGAACTCGAACTTCAGGGAGTATTCAACGCTGAGGCCTTCAGCACTTTCCAGAATTATACCGGCCCCGGCCCCCTTGCTGTGACTGGAGCCATCCACATAAATCTTCCAAAGCTGCGGTTTGTTGGAGTGATGAGGGTCTGACAGTTCTGAAACAAAATCTGCTAAAATCTGGGATTTGAGGGTTCTCCTCGGCTCATAGGTTACGTCGAACTCTGATAGCTCAACGGACCATGAGACCATTCTCCCAGCCAAGTCAGGTCGGTGGAGCACCTGTCTTTTCGGCTGGGTTGTCTTGACTACAATGGGGTGGTTCTGAAAATACTGCCGGAGCCTCCTAGCAGTAACCACCAGAGTAAAAGCAAGTTTCTCTATCTTGGAGTACCTCACTTCAGGTCCTTGCAGGACCTTACTTACAAAGTACACGGGTTGCTTGGTCCGTGAGTCTTCTCTGACCAAGGCCGAGCTTACAGATGATTCACCAATTGACAAATATAAAAACAGAGTCTCCCCCTCCCGAGGGCTGGTGAGGACGGGAGGGGTCGAGAGGTATTCCTTGAGTTCAGAAAACGCTTGTTCACAGGGTTCATTCCAATGGAAGTTTTTGTTCTTTCTAAGCAGTTGATGCCACGGGAGGGCCTTCTAGGCTGCTTGCGGGAGGAATCTTGAAAGGGCCGCCATCCGACCTGTCAGCCTTTGGACCTCTTTCACATTAGATGGACTGTGCATGTTCAGAATGGCTTGGCATTTTTCCGGGTTATCCTCGATGCCTCTCTCCGTATGCATGAAACCTAAGAAAGCCCCGACAGGAACTCCGAAAGTGCATTTGTCGGGGTTCAGCCGCATATTGTACATTCTGATTCTGGCCAAGACAACCGCCAAATCATGGGGATGGTCTTCCTTCTTTTTGCTCTTGGCTATCATGTCATCTATGTATACCTCAAGGGTGGGACCGGTCAATCCAGAGAAGACCTTGTTCATCATCCGCTGGTATGTTGTGCCAGCGTTTTTTAGTCCGAAGGGCATAACTGTGTAACAGTATGTGGCCCTCTCGGCGATGAAGGCCATTTTCTCCTGGTCAGGAGGGTACATCGGGATCTGATTGTACCCCGAATATGCGTCAATAAAAGAAAGGAGTTGATAACCAGATGAATTGTCTACCAGTTTGTCAATAACAGGGAGGGGATACTGATCCTTTGGGCTGGCCTTGTTTAGGTCGGTGTAATCGACGCACATGCGCCACTTCCCGTTTGATTTTTTGACCATCACGGTATTCGAAAGCCAATCAGAGTAATTAACCTCTCTGATGAATCCGGCTGAGAGGAGCTCGACCACCTTCTCTTCAATCACTGCAGCTTTCTCAGTTCCAACTCTTCTCTTTTTCTGGGCGACCGGTTTGGCGGTCGGGTTGACACTAAGGTGATGACATATAAAGTTTGGATCAATCCCCGGCATGTCTGCCGAGGTCCAGGCAAAAAGATCTTTGTTCTTCTTCAAAAGTTCGAGCATTTCTGCTCGTGTTTTCCCGGAGAGGTTGGTCCCTAGTTTCACTTTTCGGCTCGGGGTTTCCTCGTCCAACACAATGAATTCCCACTCTCCCTGGGGGGTCGGCCTTGTGTCGTCCTGATCGGACCTAACATCCAGGTCCGTCAAAATTACATTTTCTTTGTTCAAACTTAACTTGGGTTGGATTTCTTCTAGGCTTTTGAGTTTTGCCAAACTAGCGTTATAGCATAGTCTGACTTTTTCTTGTTCGGCTCTGATTGAGACAACACTTCCATCAGAGCCCTCGAATTTCATGGTCAAATGGACAGTTGAAACAACCCCCCAAAGGCTTGCAAACATGTTCTGCCGAGGATGGCATTATATGCCGACGGGCAATCAACAACCAAAAACTTGATGATTTCAGTTCTCGCAGCAGGATGGTTCCCGAGTGTTACAGGGAGTTGAATATGTCCTTTGGGGACAACCGTGTCCCCTGTGAAACTAATCAGTTTCCCCTCGAAAGGGGTCAGGTCTGAGGTTTTCAACTTTAGAGCTTCAAAAAGGTTCAAGAACATGATATCTGCAGAACTGCCCTGGTCGACAAATATTCTTGCAACCTCATAGTTGCCTACTAGAGCAGTAATGACCATTGGGTCGTTGTGACCCGGGATGGTTCCTTCAAGATCCTCGTCGGAGAAACAGATTGGGACACTTTTTGTGGTTCTCTTGCGGATTGGATGGTCTTGAACAGCAAGTACTTGATTGATGTATTTTTTCCTATCAGATCTGTTTTCACCTCCTCCCGCAAAACCTCCAACAATGGTGTTGATTATGAGGTTTTGCGGGGATTGGTATGTAGCTACTTCCACCATAGCTATTCTCTGTTGATTAGATGATTGTTGCTGATTGGGGTGGTGATTGGTTTGTCTAGTTGGAGGTCGAACATTTTTGTATGGGGAGGGGGTCCTTCTTCGAGCATGCCGGTTGAGTGCCTCCCTGACATACTGTTGTAACTTCCCATCTCTTATCAATTGCTCAATCCCATCTCTTAGCCAGGTGCACTCGTCTGTAGTATGCCCGTATCCCCCATGATACGAGCAAAACTTAGAACGATCCTAGCGTTGGCTTCTTTTTAAGGGAGGAGGTCTCTCAACCATTCGAAGGTCAGTCTGCATAGTCTCCTGCAGGATCTGACTTCTTGGGACAGTGAGAGGGGTGTACTCGTCGAACCTGGGCCGAGGGATGGTGAATCTCCTGTCACCCCTGGGTCCTCTTCCCCGCTCCTCCCTCCTATCATCTTTTCTGTCCTTTCTCCTCGATCTTGCTTGAGAGGAAGGCTCCCCTCTTTCACCTCTTTCTCTCTACCTCTGCCATTTGCTGAATTCCTCCAAATTGATAAACTTGGTGGAACGGTGCCTCAATTCCGCCATGTCCCTCGGCGGTTTTCCTACCAGCGAGTTTTTGAAGTCTCCGTTCCGAAGTCCCTGGGTAAAAAGAAATACTGCGAAGCTCGGTTCAAGATTCGGAACAGATCCTGCCTCCGAGTGGAATCGGGAGAGATACTCTCTTAATTGCTCTTCCAGGAGCTGCATAACTCCTGCTAGTGCGTGGTCGGACTTCGGTTGCACGCAGCTAGCTGTGTATCTGTTGAGGAAGACTCTCTTCATCTCTGCCCAAGAATTAATGGAATTTCTGGGCAGGGCCGAGTACCACCTCAACACGGGTGGTTGAAGAGTCATTGAAAAGGCTCTGCATTTCATCAAATCTCCTCCATCATAAAAATTCATGGCTCCTTCAAAGGATAAGACGTGCTCCAAAGGGTCAGTTAGACCGTTATACTTTGCTACGCTGGTGGGGCCGAGGAAAGCAGAGGGTGTCTCGTAGGCCATGATACGTGGGGTGAAGGGGTGACCTGGGTGAGAAGAGTTTTCAGTTTCATAAGTAGCTGCTATGGCTGGATTTATGGGAGGTGGAGGGGGTAAGGTGACTGGACCTTGTAGATCCTGAACTGGCGCGTGTAGAATCAAAGAGATTTTGATGATGTCAAATATATATACGTTCGGCAGAATCAATGATGTTGATAATGTCAAGAAATTAAGAGCTCGGCGTGGGTCAATGTCAAAAGCATCAGACTTAGTTATGCACATACATTCCGCCAAAGACAGTAGCTCGGATATCTGCTTCTGAAGTTTCAGCTCGGATCGAGCTTGGCTCTTGATCACGGTCGAAGTTCATCCAAGTTTGAAAGCTCAGCTCTTCACTTCAAGACAGTACGCTCAGATATTGATCAGCTCGGCTGATCGAGGCCGTACCCAATCAAAATAAAAGGGGTTTATTCTGTAGTACTAGGAAGGTGATCCTAGGTCGTTTCCCAGCGAATATCGGTCTAGGCAAAGTATCAAACACGTAGTGTGCAGTAAAACGGGGAGGGGGTTTGTGTGTGACAAATGTGAAGAACAAAACATAAACAGAATATAAAAATTAAGAAAATCAGAAACAAAAGCGGGCAAACCCCTTTGGTTACGTACACTACTCAATCCTAGCTCACTAAAGATAGATTCCTCTCCTCTCCTCTGTCCAACTCGTGACAACCAAATACTAAACGAAAATCTAGTTGTCCCTCCAAACCCTAACTTCTAATTAAGCATCAGAAACTAGAATTGGAGTTTTTACGAGTTAATACAAATTAAGCATTTGCATTCATGTATTATCTCTACGATATGGAATTAAGCAAACCACTACACATTGATAAACATGAAAACAGAGAAGAGAAAACGAAATTGCATTAATAACAAGAGCTCAAGAGTAGATAATACAATACCAAAGGGATTAACCCTTGAAGTTAGCCTTCCATGGTCATAAATCAAGAAAAACGTGTAGAAAGGGGGAAGAACGAAACCCTAGCAGCCACCAAATGCTATGGAGAGCCAAGAGAGAAGTTCTAACCTAGAGAGAGAGTGAGAAATCTGAAATGGGAGTGTGTCTTGGGGGTTACACGAATTTCCCCTCTTTAGTTATGAAAATGGGCCTAAAACATGGGCCCAAGTCCTAAGAAACACTATTTTGAAAATTACAATTAAAAAGGGACCTAAATGCAAATTACAATCTTCACTTCAATGCTTCAATCTTCATTTCCAAACTTCCCAAAGTGTCCTTGTGCCAAATATTACCTGAAAATAGAAATAGAATTAATTAGGCTAAATAATTCCAAATTAAACAATATTCGAAATATTAGTCCAGTAAACTCTAAATCACTAAATCAAGCTAATCAATGTCAAATGGGCAAAAAGTATCAATAATAGGAGTAAAATAATGCAAGGAATAATGGGAAATAAAATGCTCATCAAATACCCCCACACTTATCCTTTTGCACTCCTGGGCAAAACCAAAAGATAGGACTATGAAGATCAATATGTACCAAAGTGAATCATGCAACAAGATGACTACAACTAAGAAATGCAAACCTAAGAGATTACATACTTCACAATGAATTCTAGGAAATGCAAAGAAATGGGCAAACTCAAGCACACAAAATGGTTAAGGATCAAGAGTCAAAGCATCTGTGAACATCATCCAATTACTTCAAGTATGCAAAGAAACCAATGACATCAAGAGGATAGTCACAAAGATGATAGAAACTCACAAGGATCACTCAAAAGTGTTTACACTCAAGTGTTTGGGGTTAATCATTATTTACACTCAAGGCACATCATGAAAAACAAACACAACCATAAGCTTGAAAAGCCTCTAACATCAACCATCAACACACATGCACAAAATGATCAAAAGGTCTTTTAAGGGTTGTAATGGGGCCAAGGACAAGGTAGGATAAAAATATGGGAATGTAGCTAAAACCAAGGGAATAGAGGAGCAATGGGGAATAAGTAAAAAGTAAGCAAAATCCACCCCAAAATCAACAACCACTAATTCCAATTCTTTTTGCCTCAACAACCTTTTATTCACTTTTTTTTCTTCTATTTTTTTTTTGTTTTTGAGAGATATACAAAAAGAAAAGAAGAAACAACACAAATGGCATGAAGATGAAGCCATAGCTATAACAACCAAAGAGGCAAAACCAAGAACTCAACCAATTGAAGCATAGAGCACACTTCTTACCTAATACCCATTCCCAAAACAATTCCAAAGCTCCAAAATTCCCTAAGGTTAGGACAATCATGGTTTTTCAGTCATAGGCTTGTAATGAGCTAAATAACAAGGAAAGGGATAAAAAGGCTCAAAGGGGCTAGCAAAGGATACATTCATTCAAGGTAGGCTCATATGGCTAGTAGCTTATTCAAGAAAGAAAGTGCCTAAATCATTTCAAAATGTGCATGAGCAATCAAGTATCAACAAGAGTCAAGTCAAGTTCTAGAGTGCAAGTAATCCAGAGTGCAATCACACATGAAGAAAATTAGGTGGCATAAATAGCAATCCACCCACAATTAAGGCTCAAATCCTCACAAAAGGGACAATTCTATCACAGTGTTACTACCTCTTAATTAACAAAAGCAACTTTGCACACAGAAATGCATGAATTCAGACACAAGATACCAAAACTCTACTAAAATGAAGCAAAAACATGCAAGAAAATGCCCAAAACTAAGCAAATCCTAAAAAAATCAAAGCAAAATATGCAACCTAAACTACTCTCCCCCCACACTTAAATCACACATTGTCCTCAATGGAACACAAATTGCAGAATCAGACAGATATAGACAAGTGTAATAAAAAGAGCAAGGAAGGAGAAAAGAAGACTCCCTAAGTCATGGTTGTTCAAAAGTGGGGTCGACCAATGAGGCCTCCTCCACAGGTGCATCATCCAAAGAAGGGGTGGTCAGGAAGGGCTTGAGTCGGTGGCCATTGACTTTGAAGCTCTTGTTCGTGGACTCACTCTTGATCTCCATAGTGCCATAAGGAAACACCTGGGTGACTACAAACGGTCCAATCCATTTAGAGCGGAGCTTTCCACTCATGAGTCCAAGCCTAGAGTTGTAGAGAAAAACTTTTTGACCAGTCAAGAACTCCTTTCTGGAAATGGAGTTATCATGAAGCTTCTTGGTCTTCTCTTTGTAAAATTTGGAGTTCTCATAGGCCTCCAAACGGATCTCATCTAGCTCACTCAACTGCAGCTTCCTCTCCTCACCCGCTTGATCAAGAGCTAAGTTACATTGCTTCACAGCCCAATATGCACGGTGCTCTATCTCCACAGGCAGGTGGCACGCCTTACCAAAGACAACCCGATAGGGTGACATCCCTATGGGTGCCTTGTAAGCGGTCCGGTGGGCCCACAGAGCATCCTCCAATCGTGTGCTCCAATCCTTTCTATTAGGCTTCACCATCTTCTCCAAAATCCGCTTGATCTCTCTATTTGAAATCTCAGCTTGCCCGTTGGTTTGGGGGTGATAGGGTGTAGAAACTTTGTGCACAACCCCATACTTCTTGAGCAAAGCTTGCATGGATCTATTGCAGAAGTGTGTGCCTTGATCACTGACTGTGGCTCTAGGTATGCCAAACCTGCAAAGGATATTAGACCTTACAAAATCTACAACAACCTGAGCATCATTAGTCCTGGTGGCCTTAGCTTCCACCCATTTGGATACATAATCCACAGCAAGTAAGATATAATAAAAACCAAAAGAAACAGGAAAGGGGCCCATGAAATCTATACCCCAGACGTCAAACACCTCACAGAACAACATAGGTTGTTGCGGCATCTGTTGTCTCCAAGATAGGGCGCCTCCTGCTCTTTGACACTGCTCACATGAGCTGCAGACGTTGCTTGCATACTTGAATATGGTAGGCCAATAAAATCCAGAATCTAGCACCTTTCGTGCTGTCCTTTGAGTCCCAAGGTGGCCTCCCACTGGTGAAGCATGGCAAAATTGGAGAACCGATTGGATCTCCTGGTCTGGAATGCACCTGCGAATGACCTGATCACTGCAAAAACGCCATAAATAGGGGTCATCCCATACATAATACTTGGCATCGCTCTTTAATTTGTCTCTTTGAGCTTTGGATGCCAAGGCAGGAAAAACAGAAGCAACCAGATAATTAACAATTTCTGCAAACCAAGGAGTTTGGGGAAGGGGACGGGAAACATGTAAAGATAAAAGCTGCTCATCCGGGAAGTCATCCCGGATAGGAAATGCATCCTCCTCTCTCTCTATCCTGCTCAAGTGGTCTGCGACAAGGTTATGCGCACCACTCCGATCCTGAATCTCAAGATCAAACTCCTGGAGGAGCAACATCTGTTGGAAGTCAAGCTTTCCCAAGGACTTCAAGTGCAAGTATTATATGGTTTTGATGATAACAAATTCAAGATTCTCAAGTGCATATCAAGTGCAATCACAAGATCTTCAATCTTCAAGTCCAAGCTTCAAGTTGAAGAATCAAGCAAATGAAGTTGAAGGCTCAAGCAAATAGAAGACCTTTTAACCCTTTCCCTTAGGACATCATGTAAGGTAATGAAGTCAATGTTTATATTATGTTAAAAGGCAAATATAAGTTTTTCTAAAATATTTTTTTCATAATTAAGGAAAAGAAAAAGAAGTTTTGTGAAAATCAGTTTTTATATCTTAGTTTTGGTGAAAGTAATTGATGTTACAAAACTCTGAATATTTTTATGTATGCAAGAAAGAGTAATTGATTACTTGCCTAAGTTAATCGATTAACTTTGTTGCATCATAGAAAAATCAGAGAGCTTGTAATCGATTAAGTGAACTTTGCTAATCCATTACTTTCTTATGTAATCGATTACATAGCTCAAGTAATCGATTAAAATTGTTGCATCATATATTTTCCTGAGACAAAGTAATCGATTATTGCTTTGAGATAATCGATTACATGATGTTGCATTATATAAAAATCAGAGGCTCTGTAATCGATTATTAGAATAGTGGTAATCGATTATATGTGTTGCATCATACATTAAACAGAAGTGAAGTAATCGATTACATGCATGTGATAATCGATTACTGATTTTTAAAATGAATTTCAAAATTTCTATTTTTAAAGGGATAATCGATTACCTCCCTGAAGTAATCGATTACCTCAAGTTTTATTGAAAAACGTGTCAGAATAATTTTGATTTATTTCCTGATTTGTTTTTACTTAATTGATTCTGATTTATTTTCAAAATTCGAATTTGATTTTATTTTTGTAAATATTACTTTTTTGTTTTAAGAATCAAATCCTTGATTTATTATTTGGTTTTGATTTTAAAACTTAAATTATTTTATTTCCAAAATCGTTTTTGATTTGATTCTGATTCTTTTTTTAAATTCACAATTCAAATTTCAAATCTGTGGTTTTAATTCTTAAATCTTTTATTTTTTGATTTGTTTTGATTTCAAAAATAACTCTATTTATTTGTTTTGGAAAATCATTTCAAACTTCGACATCGAGCAACTCTGATCATTCACGCTCCTTCTTCTTCTTCTCTATTCTTCTCTGGTTTTCACGCTCAATCTTTTTGAAGAAAATTATAAACCTTGTATTGGCCTTGTAACTTCTTATCAAGACTTCATTATCATAGTGCTACATTGCTGTATCCGTGTTATTTAGAACACAATATTGTTAGTGGGCTACCTTGTTGTATCCGCACTAGTTAGAGTGCATATTGGTAGTTGTACCCATTCAAACCTTTGTAACCAGTGTTGTAAAGGGGAGTGTAACCCTTAGAGACTAGGGAGTGAATCTCCTAGTGCGAACGTGTTGCGTTCGTGGTGGTTGTAGGGTGAGGAACCCTGTTGTATTGGGTAGTGCTAGACGAACGGTGGGGCACCTAGTAGTTAGGCTATCTGGTTGTGTTTTGAGGCCCCTGGCGAAAGGAGGTTCCTAGTAGCTTGTAGGGTGCTCTGGTTGTACTTGGGGACGCGAGGCGTCTTTGGTATAGTGAAAGCTCAAGCGGGTTGCTTGGGGACTGGAGTAGGCCGGGTTTGCCGAACCAGGATAAAATCTGTGGTGCAATCTCTTCTATCCCTTATCTCTTTTATTTTCCGTTGTTATATTTATTTGTTGTGCATCAAAGAGATTATTTTCATAATAATTAATTTAAAGGATTTTAAATTAATTAGCGCGGTATCATTCGTTTTCGTTGTTCTTATTTTAAGTGTATCCGCGCATATTAGTTTTTCTATTATTATTAATATTATTCGCTTCTGCGCAATCGTTTTCATCGTTATAATTGTTTTCCGCTGCAAAATCTCTTTAAGTTTATTGAAAACAATTTAAATCGAATATTTTCCAATGTTTTCATAAACACCCAATTCACCCCCCTCTTGGGTGTCGGCTGCCAATCCTATCAATAATTCTAACAATTGGTATCAGAGCTTCGTGCTCTGGTAAAGGCCTAACAGCCTGAGTTAAAGATCCGTTGTTGATTGGCAGCATTGGGATATTTTTATTTGTTTTAATATGGAGGGATTTTCATTCGATGATGCACCATTTTTTGATGGAAATAATTTTCACTATTGGAGTGCGAGAATGAAAATATTTTTACAATCTATTAGCATTCGTCTATGGAATGTCGTTTTACATGGTTTTGATGAAAAATCTTCATCCTTGAATTTTCAAGCTATGCATGTTTTTAAAAATGCTTTGAACCATGATGCATTTGCTATCATTGAAAATTGTGAAAATTCTAAGGATATTTGGGAAACTTTACATCTACACTATGCTACTAATGATCTTGTTGAAAGTGTAAGTGTCCACAGGAAAGAGGAGAAGGAACAACAAGAAGTTGCTATAGAACGTGAAAGGACCAACTCCCTAGACGAAGATTCTGATGATGAAAGTGAAAGCGTGGGGAGTAACTCAACAAGCGACTGTGATGACTTAGAGAGGATTTTTGAAACCTTTATGGACTCACTAGAGGAATCAAGTGACTCAGATGCGGAATCAATGACAGATGAAATTAAAACATCCGACTACTTGGCTCATGAGGACCATGAGGTAATTTCAATTAATCCTTGTTCTAAATCTCTACAATTTGCATATAATGATTTGAGTGATGATTTGTTATCTTTAGAAAATAGAAACTTGGACTCTTTACAAAAATTATCTCAAATTGAAAATGAAATTGATTTTTTGAAAAATGGAGATATTTTTGATAAAGAGATGTTTTTAGAAAATAGCTCCTCAACTATTTTTGAAAATTGTTTTGATATTGAAAAGCAAGTTGAGGATGCACTCTTTGAATATAGTAACATTGAAAAATCCATTTGTTCAAATTCCTTGCTTGAATGTGAAATTGAAAAGGATGTTGATATTCAAAAATCAAGGAAAGTGTTTGACAATGAAATTTTTCAATGTGAAGTTAAAAATTCCAAGTTTCATGAAAATAAGTTTGAAAAAATCAAATCATCGTCCAAACCCATTACATGTAATTATTGTGGTTGTTTAGGACATATTTCTCATTTATGCTTTTATCGTAAAAATTTAAATATGAGAAATAATATGCAATGGGTTCCAAAGGCTTCTAAGGAACCTAAGACTAACCCCAAAGGACCCAAGATGCAATGGGTACCAAAGTGTTCTCCTAGTGTTTCAAATATGCAGAATCTTATTCAAAAGGATGAACCAAGTGGAGAAGAAAAAGGGAATGTGTCAAGGGTGATTTCCAAGAGGCAAATAAATAGATGGATTGGTCAAAGGAGAAAAGTACCTACAACCAAAGCTTCTCACGTATCTAAAAGTGAAATCAAATGGTCTAGGACCTCAAGCAAGAAGCAATGGGTAAGGAAAAACGTCTCCTTGATCAACAAGTCCAAGGTATCAAATTATCATTCCACCTATAACAACGACTACACAAAGGTATACCTGGACTACTCTATTTTTTGTGCATACCAAGGTGTATCATGAGTGCTGAAATCTTTTTGAAAATCTTTTATCTACCATGATCACTCCTTGGATAAAATAAATCTTGTGTGCTGCTTTATTTGAAAATCTTTTTAAGCACAGGATTATATATTTTGTGCATTGCATTATTTTTTTTTCACCATATATTGAGTTGTATCATGTGTGTTAAAATATTTTTAAAATTCCTTTTATCACATGAATACTCTCTTTATGTGTTGATGACATGTCATGGCATACTAGAGATATATATTGATATAAGACATGCATTTGTGTTCATGAGCATATTTTCAAGTGCATTTTGAAGAAACCGCAATTGGTGGTTGAAACAACTAAGGAACACTAGGAACACACCTAGAAGGGGGGGTTGAATAGGTGTAAAAGAAACCTTGAAAGATTTTCGAAAGAAATAAATCGAAACAATTAAAATAAATGATTTTTGCAAATTCTACAGCACTTAATCGATTAATCTGAAATTTACTCGAGTATTAATCGATTAAATATATGCTTAATCGATTAAATCTGACAGAAAACAGAAAAATCAATTTTTCATTCGAATACGAAAATCAATCAATTAACACGTAAGATCAGAGATTCAGCGAAAACAATTAACACCTATATTCTTATTGATTACCCTAGTTATGAAAAAGATTTTCCCTTTATCAATTTGAACAATAAATATTCAATTCAATCAATTATGAAAATCAATCTTTCTCTAGGTTTTCAACCAAGAACACAATCAATGACTTGAATGTAAAGAGTTAAGGGTTTAGAGATACGACACAGTGATTTATCCTGGTTCACTTTCATCCGCTTGAAAGCTACATCCAGTCCCCTCTTCAACCAAGAGAGATTCTTCACTATGAGGAATTAGAGTTCTCAAATTACAAGTAAATGCCTCACAAGACTCCCTTCTTGCTAGCCTACAAGAGATACCACACCCTTGCCTTGTAACCCTATTGATCTTCTCTCTAATCTAACCTCTACCCCTTGTTGATAATCGACACAACAAGTCTTCAATTGCTTGATGATAATCCACACACCAAGGCTTCACTTTGCTTGATTCACAACCAAGACTTTTTTCTTCTCCAATGAGATTTGCTTGATGATAATCGACACACCAAGTCTTCTTTGTTTGTTGTAGTTGGCTTGCCTTCTTGCAAAGATTACAACACAATAGAAAACACAATGACGCTCCTATGAATCTCAATCAATAGCTATGACAATTCACAATAAGAGATTCAAAGGTTCTTGATCAAAGAATATGAAAATATGAAAGCTTTGATCTTTGAAATTGAGAGAGAATAGAGTGACTTGATTCTTGTAAAATTGATTATGTAAAATGATGTATATTCATCACAAAGGTTAGGAATAGGTTTATATAGAATACCCAAAAGTTATAGCACTTGAAAACTGATTTTGAGAAGTGAAAATCGTATTTTTAAAAAACCAGTTCAACAGTGTTTAATCGATTAAATCTTCACTTAATCGAGTAGTAATCGATTAAATATGTTCTTAATCGATTAAACATATCTGATACTTGTTTAAAACTTGTTTTCTCAAAACCAAACCTTTCTTTTAAAACCTTTAAGCCACCTATTGATTCTAGGTTAAGTGAAAACTCAAATTATGATTTAATCATGACTATGATAGAGATTCACTACCCTCTAAATAATCTACCCAAATAAAAGACCTAAGAAGCTTGAGAGGCAAAAGATAAAACAATTACAATTACACTCAAACTAAGTCTTCATGAGCTTGTTTTCTCTCTTCACTTGATGTTTGTTGTTGCTTGTTGAACTTGAAACTTGATCAACATCTTTGTAGCTTGTTCAAAACACTTTGTCATTATCAAAACATTCATCATGGAACTTACAATCTCCCCCTTTTTGAAAATGACAAACCATGTTTTGAATTTGATTGAAGTTGTTGATGCTTTAACAATTTGATCACTTGGTGAGAAACTTGCTCCCCCTCAATCAATGCATTTGATATTTGAAATCCAATTGATAGAAGCTTGATTCTCCCCTATCTTCAACAACTTAGCTCAACCTACATAAAAACAACAAAACAATCTTTCTCCAAACAAACATTATATTTCTCCCATTTTTCAAAACATACCATTCATACCATTTCTCCCCTTTTTCAAAACATCATATTTCTCCCCCTTTGGCATTATCAAAAAGAAATATATACCAATTGAAATATAAAATACTAAGCCAAAATAGAGAAATTCACAATTATTTCTTCAAAGTAATATATACCAATATCAATTGAAATATAACATGTACTATACTTTGAAATGTGATACCAATTGGCAAGAAAATATAACAATGAATTATGAACCAATAGAAATACCAAGAAGTCATAATACCAATTGAGATATCACCAATGTAAAGAAATAAGATATATTGTGATATTTCTTCAATAACAACAAAAACATGATAATCATCTAATCATCAAAATTAGTATCAATTGAACTTTAGAAAAGAAATTGAGAAGATACCAATTGAGAAGATACTATAATCATCAATATCTAACAATATCACTTGTACCAAATTTGTAGGACTTCTTTTGAGATGCAAAAGTAATACCAATTGAAGATGCAAATGTATGAATAACATTTGTAAGCCCTTTGCTCTTCAATCATACCTACAAAACAATCATGCTTTGCTTTTTGGTATCCAAATGGTTTTGGATCCATTTTTGTTAGTGTAGGGACTCTCACCCTTTTTCATCCAAACAAAATCTCCTTTAGGTATACCATGCACTTTAATATAACACACATTTGAAGTATGTCCATGAGTACCACAATAGAAACATGTTGGTGCATTTGAGAAATCAACCTTAGAAAAATCAACAACATTTCTATGAGAATTACTCTTAGCATTAGTATAACCCAAACCAAACTTGTTTGAATTTTCTCTTTGAAAATTTAACAATGTGCGCAATCTAATATCACAAATGGTGAAACTTGCAAGCTTATTTTTCAAAATAGCATTTTCATCTTTGAGCAACTTGCAATTTTCACAATCAACCACAATATTCACTCTACTAGCACAATCACAAGAAGAACTAGCATATATAAGATCAAGAGTTTCATTTTCAAGATTAAGCTCATCAACTTGTTTTTGGAGTTCTAAAATCTCTTTTTGATGTTTCAAAATGAGTTTCTTTCTTTCAATGTTTTTCAAAACTAGTTTTTCAAGTTGTTCATGCATTTCTTCATAAGCATTATATAACAATTCATATTTAGAAGAAATTTCGGATTTAGTATGACTTACATCGCTTTCCTCGCTTTGATAACTTGATTCATCATTTGAACTTTGTTCTTCATCTACTAGAGTTATCAAGTTGAGACAAGCGACTTCTTCATTATCCGATGAACTACTCGATGTGCTTTTCTTGTTATCTTCATCACTATCCCAAACTATGTATGCTCTTTTAGATTTAGAATTTTTCTTGTCTTTCTCCTTCTTCTTGAGATACCTAGAGCATGAGTACTTGAGATGACCGGGTTTTCCACATTCATGGAAAACTACACCTTCTTTTGTAGTCTTGGTCTTGTAGTGTGGGGAATCCTTCTCTTTACGTTTGTCTTTGTTCAACCTTCCTTTTCTCCTTAGAAACTTGTCAAACTTCCTTAGTAAAAGTTTCTTGTCTTTTTCATCAATATCCGAATCGGAATCTTCACTATCATCATCATCATCGGAACTCTCTTTCTTTTTGTATGATCTATTTGCTTTAAGAGCAAGTCCCTTTCTTTCTTTGTTCTTATCCGACTCTTCATTGATACTTAATCGTCCAAGCTCCATTTCATGTTCTTGAAGCTTTCCAAAGAGTGTTGCTAGATCCATAGCATCCAAATTCTTAGATTCAACAATAGCCATTACTTTTGGTTGCCAATTCCTGTCTAAACATCTCAACACTTTGTTAGAAAGTTCACCTTGTAAGAAAGTCTTACCAAGAGCAAGTAAATGGTTAATAATGTGAGTAAAACGCTTTTGCATATCATTAATAGATTCATTTGGAAGCATTTGAAACAATTCATAATCACGCATTAAAGCATTCAATCTAGCTCTCCTAACCTCACTAGTTCCTTCATGAGTCACTTGTAAAGTGTCCCACATTTCCTTAGCACTAGAACATTGAGAAACTCTAAAGAACTCGTCATAGGATAAAGCGGAGGTAATGATATTCTTTGCTTTATAATCATATTGTACTTTCTTTCTATCATCATCCTTCCACTTGTCCTCGGGGATCAATTGTACTACGCCTTCAACTAAACTAGAGGGGATATGAGGGCCTTTTTCAACTACTTTCCAAATTTCACTATCTATGGCTTGGATAAAGATTTTCATTCTAACTTTCCAATAAGCATAGCCTTCTCCATTAAAGAGCAGAGGACGACTTATCGAAGCACCTTCACCACCAAAGGGATTTTTAGAACCCATTGCGATTTTCTTAAAGGATCTTTACGAAAAAGCTCTTATGCTCGTGTCTTTCGACCGAGCTCTGATACCAATTGAAGAAACCGCAATTGGTGGTTGAAACAACTAAGGAACACTAGGAACACACCTAGAAGGGGGGGTTGAATAGGTGTAAAAGAAACCTTGAAAGATTTTCGAAAGAAATAAATCGAAACAATTAAAACAAATGATTTTTGCAAATTCTACAGCACTTAATCGATTAACCTGAAATTTACTCGAGTATTAATCGATTAAATATATGCTTAATCGATTAAATCTGACAGAAAATAGAAAAATCAATTTTTCATTCGAATACGAAAATCAATCAATTAACACGTAAGATCAGAGATTCAGCGAAAACAATTAACACCTATATTCTTATTGATTACCCTAGTTATGAAAATGATTTTCCCTTTATCAATTTGAACAATAAAGATTCAATTCAATCAATTATGAAAATCAATCTTTCTCTAGGTTTTCAACCAAGAACACAATCAATGACTTGAATGTAAAGAGTTAAGGGTTTAGAGATACGACACAGTGATTTATCCTGGTTCACTTTCATCCGCTTGAAAGCTACATCCAGTCCCCTCTTCAACCAAGAGAGATTCTTCACTATGAGGAATTAGAGTTCTCAAATTACAAGTAAATGCCTCACAAGACTCCCTTCTTGCTAGCCTACAAGAGATACCACACCCTTGCCTTGTAATCCTATTGATCTTCTCTCTAATCTAACCTCTACCCCTTGCTGATAATCGACACAACAAGTCTTCAATTGCTTGATGATAATCCACACACCAAGGCTTCACTTTGCTTGATTCACAACCAAGACTTTTTTCTTCTCCAATGAGATTTGCTTGATGATAATCGACACACCAAGTCTTCTTTGTTTGTTGTAGTTGGCTTGCCTTCTTGCAAAGATTACAACACAATAGAAAACACAATGACACTCCTATGAATCTCAATCAATAGCTATGACAATTCACAATAAGAGATTCACAGGTTCTTGATCAAAGAATATGAAAATATGAAAGCTTTGATCTTTGAAATTGAGAGAGAATAGAGTGACTTGATTCTTGTAAAATTGATTATGTAAAATGATGTATATTCATCACAAAGGTTAGGAATAGGTTTATATAGAATACCCAAAAGTTATAGCACTTGAAAACTGATTTTGAGAAGTGAAAATCGTATTTTTAAAAAACCAGTTCAGCAGTGTTTAATCGATTAAATCTTCACTTAATCGAGTAGTAATCGATTAAATATGTTCTTAATCGATTAAACATATCTGATACTTGTTTAAAACTTGTTTTCTCAAAACCAAACCTTTCTTTTAAAATCTTTAAGCCACCTATTGATTCTAGGTTAAGTGAAAACTCAAATTATGATTTAATCATGACTATGATAGAGATTCACTACCCTCTAAATAATCTACCCAAATAAAAGACCTAAGAAGCTTGAGAGGCAAAAGATAAAACAATTACAATTACAGTCAAACTAAGTCTTTATGAGCTTGTTTTCTCTCTTCACTTGATGTTTGTTGTTGCTTGTTGAACTTGAAACTTGATCAACATCTTTGTAGCTTGTTCAAAACACTTTGTCATTATCAAAACATTCATCATGGAACTTACACATTTGACTATGTTGTCCTTCATGTGATTCAATATTTAAAAAAGTCAAAATGCCTATTTATGCTTGTGCTACTAATCTATATGGATCCAAGTTTTTGGATACCAAAAGAAATGTTCCTAAATATTTTTACAGGCAATGCCTCAAGTACAAGAGAAGGTATGCGCATTGAAATGAAATGAAAGAATTCCAAAGGAGGAATTAAGACTCTCCTTCATCATGATGCTTGAGGAAAAATACTAAAGAAGGGGAACATATTAAAAAGATGGAAACTTCCTTCAAGGCAAAGAATGGCAAAACTCCTTAGGGAAGAACCTCTCAAATACACAAGCTTATTTCATGGGATAGTCTCTCCTATGATAAGTATCACGGACCTATTTCTATTTAAGTATCTTGTGATACTTGTCTTTGTGATATGTGCTCAACATGACAATTATGTTAAATTGAATAATATATTCTTGTCATGTCTTATGTGTTATGTGTAACAGCCCGATTTTCGAAAACCGAAATAACTGACTTCTATTTATTTATGTTGCAAAAATGAGGCCATTTTTTTGAAACATTGTTGAAGGACTGGAAAACATGTCTGAAAAGTTACTAACATCTTTCGACCTTCTCTGTCGAAAACCGAGTTGTTACGTGAAGCCAAAACTCTTTCATCTTGTGTTTCGAAACGTTTTACGAAGAAAACAATTTAATTTCTTCTTTAAACGATTTCATAAAAGAGAGTTCTTGCAAAATAGGGCATGCATCAGAATGAGTCACGTTACAGTAACAGTTCATCACTTAGGTAATCCTGTATACAAACAACAACTTATTCTAATTCTACTACTGGCTCTCTTATCCTATCAAAGACGACCGGACTCATCATCTTCTTCTTCTTCTTTGCAGGGGTCTTTGTACCGAAAGAGGATGTGACCGCATCCTTGGGCTCTTCGGCAGAACTTGGCTTAAGTTCTACTCCGAGGAGTTTCACTGAGTTCTCCTCCCCTTGACTCCGAGGCGGCGGTTGTGGACTGTACTCCATGTAGGACATGTTCCCCAAACACGGGCTTGCTGTAGTTCCGCTCAACTTATGCTCCGGGTCTTCAATTGCTAATTGAGTTCGTCCCGTCCAAACCCATCCATGACGAGTAGCTCCCCATCCGTGCCCTTCATGAGACCAGACACTGACATCCAAACGGTGATCCACCTGCCCGTTGGGATACCAGCAATGCCGATGTACCAACGAACATGAGAGAGTAAGCGATCCGGACGCGTAGCGTCGACGGTGTGGAATTACGGTAGGCAAGATAATAGGACACACACAAATAACACACAGCATACACACAAGATAGCAATCAAGCATACTAGTTTCAGTATTCCAAACCCATATTCATTTCATCTTATTATTACATCCTTCATACTTTTTCCAATCTCGTTCATAAAACTCATCATCTTTCCCACGCGTTTCTCATTTTAACTCCTCCTCATCTTCCACACTTTTCAACTCTAACTCATATAACTCTTTTCTTATAATGTCTTGTTGAATTATAACCATCGATGATCGGGGAATTAGAGAATCATCGAGGTACGCGTTTTATTCGTAGTTAGCACTCTCGTATCAAGCCTACATCTCCTCGGCCATCCATCCAACCTAGTCGGAAGCAAACAGGAGTACAGGACCTTTACCGTGCGGGCACGACAGCTGTCAACACAAATGGTCCCAGACCAGGAGGCTCCGCCTCAATAATATCAATTCAATCACAATGGCTCACTGCCTCACAGTGGCAAACAAAATGCCCCACTCCAGTCCCTCTCACTGTTCTTGAACTGCCATAGGGGTGACAACACTATTCTGGTCCCGGGTGCAGAACTTACCACGGTATTAGACCCAGTCCCCACCACGTTAGTGCACCACATGTGGAGTTCGTTCTGCCCAGAATGGTACTCAAGGGAACGTGACGTTTTACCGCCCGAGCCCACCCTAATGCATTCATCAACCCGAATATCCCTGATATCCGGGGTACCTTCCTCTCCACTACTTCGCACTCTCAAACCTCACCGTATTCGCTGTTAATGTCTTTTAGAGTCTTTTAGTTAATTATCCTATTGGTCGGCTCACCCTTCGTGCATCCCTTCAGTGAGTCCCGACCACTATCTTTGCACAATTCTTTCTCATCACGTCACACATAACTCAGAGCTGGGGGTCACTCACTTGAATCACATCTCATTTCTCAACTTAACCACCATCTCAATTTCACAACTTTCCCCAAAACATCATTTCCAAAAGTCTTCACAAACTCATCTTTCATCAAAAATACTATTTCAAATAAACCTTCCTCAAATCTCCTTTCAAAGGGGCTTTCTCAAAACATTATTTTCCCAAAGTATCTTTTCACAACACCTTTTTCAAGAGTTCGGGTTATAAAAACTTTCTTGAAAATATTATTTCACAAGCTTCTTCAAAAATATTTTCTAAAAACAATTCTTTTCCCCAACTTATAAAAATTTCCTCTTCACAAATCTTTCCGAAAATTCCTTTTTTTTCAAAACTCTTTTTTTTCAAAATGCATTTTGTGCTGGGCGCTAGTGGAGGAGCAAGCCCAGCTCAACACTAGTTCCCAGACTAAAACAAGAACAGAGGAGCTCAGCTCAACCCAGTTCACTTCTCATCCCAACCATTCCCATTACTCTCCCCAGCTCTGGCTCGTTCTCATTATCACTTTCAATATCCCTTTCTCAATCTCAACTCTCGTCTCTCTTATACCTCAATTTCTTATCTTCTATCATCATTCTTTTCGTACTATACCATCACTTTCAATTCATCACTCCCTCAACTCTTTCATTTCATTTCGTTTCTTATTCAAGACTTAACAGACACCCATCCACTATAGAAGTAAGCAACATAAATTAAACAGATAACTAAAAGCATGCTATCAACACACAATCATCACACAATAACATTGTGGTTCTTGTCACCTTCATATAAGTGGCCACACAAAGCAAACAATTGCCACTTATACTACTGACTCCAACCACTTCGTTCCGATCTTTGAGATGATACGGAATGTCCTAATAAATCACCTAGCTACCACGATGTCTTAGGGAAAGCTTCTCTCTCACCTGAAGTCCAGCTGTCGATTGTGTGTTCTTCCTCGAATCCATGTGTTGCCACGGCCAGCCACACCCAACCCCTTTTTCTATAGCATTCCTCACATTAAATAAAACACTTTACGTTATTAACTTATTTGAGAAACCTTTTTTCGAGTTTGATACTTGTCTTTTCTTTGTTTGGGAAAACTTTGAAAATAGGACCAAAATCAACTATCATTTGAATACTTTGGTTTTGATTATATGAAAATATTTTTAAATATAAAAAGCACGTCCAATTAATTCTGGACAACAAATATAGTTTCACAAAATTACTTTTTAATAAAACTCCGAAAATATTATAAAAACATCCTTTTCTTTAAGTAACTTCTTATTTTGAAATTAACCCTTTGAAAATTCCTGTTTTCCTCATAAAATAATTTTGGACAGTCATGAACGAAATTTTAAAACCTCAAGTAAGTCCAATCAAATTTTCTCAAAACAGCTTGTTTCAAAACCATTCACACACTTAACACACAACCACAACCAAGCACATCTCACACAACAATCAATGACATTTAGGCATGCAACTATTCATAAACCAAATTAAGTCAAGTTTCAAACCAACATATTTATTCATGTGATTAAACTCCCTAACCTACTTAGACCACATAACCGAATGGAATCAAAGAAAATAAATCCAACATCATTATTGAAATCACATAAATCAACTTATTTTATTTTAAGCATTCGAATTCTACTTCCTTTTTGTCTTAACCGAATACACAACACACACACATAAACACTTATTCATCCAAACACACATCATACAACATGCATTCAAACACAACACGCCTCTATGATCCATTAGATTTATTTATCTCCTTTACTTCCAAACAAAGAACCGATTAGAGAAGACATTTTCACAACTCAAGTTCAAGCAATTTTGTTTATACTTGTCCTTATTAAATTATCTCATTGAAAAAGAGATCTTAGGCTAGCTAACATGAATTGGCCGATCACCATCACAACATACATAAGGGACATGGAACAAAGCAAAGATCATTTTCAAAAACTTGTTTTCTTATTTTCTTTATGAAGACCGTGAGTTTCTCAAGAAACTTAACAAATCAAATTTAATTTTTTAACATGATACAATCATGAATTATGTCAAGGTTTTCATCTTCTTAAGAAAACATATGCATGCACCTACCAATCTCTAGGTGAGACAATTTTCATCATGTATGTAAGAAAAACATGATTTCCTATACTCCCTACTTTTGACCGAATCATTTCATGCAAGAAAACAAAGTTTTATAAATTATTTTCCTCATGAAGACATCTAATGCTCATGGATCATATCATAAAAGACATAAAAGTATCATCCTACCTTTTAAAACTACCAACCGAATCATAATCATCACACACACCCAAAATCTTGTTTCAATTTAAAATTATTTTCAAAGCTTGTTAAGCTTATTTTCTTTTGAAATCCGTGACACACATATAAGAAATCAAGACTTAAACATACAAAGTTTAAGCTTCATGTTTTCTTGAAAATTAACGAAAGATGAGGATCAAAACAAAAACATAAACTCAAACTCAAACCTTCAAACAAACCGTGAAAATGAACTAGAATTTAGCATAGGAGTAGCATGAAATTACTTTGATCAAGTAAAAAACATCAAGACCTAAATTTGCTACTCATGGCCGAATCATTTAGTCATGGATTTGGTGTTTTACAAGTTTATTCATTCATCAAAATCCAAGATCGAGGCATAAAAAGAACATGCAAATGAGAACAAGGATTATTAAGCCACAAGACCAACATGCATGAGAAAATGAACTCAAACACAACCTCAAATGGAAACCGTGATGAAGAAAGTTACAAGAAAGAGATCAAAAACTTTTTTAACAACAACATTCAAGATCAATTCTTAAAAACAACATGCAAGTCATTTAAACCTCAAGATCACCCAAAAGTGATTACATGCACCACAAAAATTAAATCAAAGTCCAAAATAAATTCTTTTTCAACACAAAATAATTAAATCAAGACTCTTTCTACCTTAGTCCCTAATCCTAAATCTTTAAATCTCCTCCTCCTTTCTTCTTGGGTTTGCCTCGGTCTATCTCTTCCTCTAGGGTTGGTAGAGGTCTTCTTCTTAAGCTTTGATGAAGAAGATGGTTAAGAAAGGAATCAAAGAAGTTTGGGTTAAAGGCTTTGGGGTTTCACTCTCTTTTCTTCTCTCGTCCTCATGGGTTCTCTCTTGTTTTCTATGGGTTTCAAGAGTTTGATGATACTCTTGAACCAAATGTGTTTGTGGTTGTGTTGGTGTTGGAGTGAAGGATGAGTCCTACCAACACTCACTTTTACGGTTTTGGGTTCAAGGCAAAGGTATGGAAATTTCCTTTCCTAACCTCGGTCTCTAGTAGAAAATGGAGGGCAATTTGGGCCAACACCTTAGTTGCATGGAGGGAGTCAAACCGTGGGACACATGGAAGGAGGGAAGTCCACACTAGGTTTCATGAGTCATCTTTCCTAATCTCCCCCCTAGGTTCATGACTAATCCTTCCTACTTCTCCTCTCATTTTCTATTTTAATTCTATTTTCTTAATGCATAAGGAAGTGTACTCCTCTTGGTTCCTTCTATTTCTAACATAGCCGAACTATACACACACACATGCACATATAATTTCATTTTCATTAACACATAACATGCACTCATCGAACAATGCATACACTTAACCCACACACAATTATGCACATAATTATCATTTGTATAGCATCATAGTCATATGACACACACGCACATAGGCCCACACATCCATGCATCACACATTACTCATACATACACATATATATATACACATACATACATTACTTTCTTTTCACTAATTAAATTTCTCAAACCTAAGTGTATTCATATATGCCAAAACCGTACATACATACTCAATTACAAAATAAATCACAAGCATTTTAGTAAAATCATTAAGCATATAAATTTTCTCAAAAATCAAATTTCATTAGTTTAGAAAATCGTTACTTTAAAATCACTCATTAGCTTTGAGAACGTGAATTTTTAGAAAAAATCATTTAGGAAAACACTCTTTCAAAACACTTTTCTTGAAAATAATTTCTTTAGTGTTTTAATTTAATATGAGGAATTTACGGGGTGTTACATTATGCGTATCTGAATGCTGAAATTTTTTTAATTTATTCCTTCTGTGCTATATTTGTGCATCCATTCTTTTTGAAGGAAAAACTATTTGTTTTCAGCATATCATATCTCTTGAGCTATATCTAAGTGACTACATGGATTACATGTTCCTGTCATTGTATTTCATGAATTTGAATATGATGTCATTCATGATATATCTCCATGTACAATGATACTTGAAAAAATCATAATTGATTATATATATACATGTGCCACTAATTCCTAAGGATCCAATTTTGTTGGATACCAAGAGACACGTGCTAATTAGTTTTGCAGGTATTCCTACAAGATTCAGTATGAAAAGTTCTGTATAAACTTATGACCATGGATTCAAATGAAAAGAGAACTTGGAAATAATCAAGTACTTGAAGGTGATACGGCTGTATCAAAACAATCTCTTGGAGTGGAAAAAGGATTCAACAATTTGAACAAGAGGAGACTACAAAGGAAGGATTCTCCATTATAAAGAAACATCATACATGGGAGAATGTCACATACACATAAGTATCTCTATCCTTAACTACATTCATTTATTACTTTTATATGTTATATATGCCTTATATGACAATATGGGCTATTATGAATTATATGTTATTATTGTCATGGCATATAGGTTTTTAAAGTTTTGATGATAGTGAGCATTCACATGTTTTTATGATGCATTTTTCATCTCCCTTCATGTTATGCTTGTTTTGAAAAATTCTTTTAGAAAGGGGGAGAAAAATAATTTTTGAATATTTGCATTAAAACATGTTTTGCTTCTTCATCCCATTTTGACATCATGCTGTTTTATATTGTGTATTGGGAAGAAATTTTTTTTGTATCCCATACTTATTTTTTGCTGATGTCAAATAGGGGGAGTAAATATGCATAGACACCTCCCTTGTTATTATTAATGTATCTACCCAGTGTTTCAGGGGGAGTTTAGCATTTTGTTTAAATTGATCAAAAGGGGAGAGATATTTGACAAAAGTCATGCTTCTCTTAAAAAGACATGGGCGAAATGAAGACAAAAGGGGAAGAGAACCAAATGCCGTTGACAAAACAAAAGGGATCCTGTGATAACTCCCATGGAAAGAAAAGTGAGAAGTCAAGCTTACTCATGGGGAGAAGAAGTCTAAGCTTCATAGCTTATCTGATGAATAACAAAAGGGAGAGAAGAAAAGTTCAAGCATAACAACAAGAGAAGAATTCTTAACCCACTTTTTGCTGTTGACAAAAGGGGGAGAAGAATTCTGAATGATGCAAGGAGGCGAAGCATTTAATTGTTATATCTAATGCATCTAGATAGGGGGAGAGTATCCTTTTTGTATCACTCTTGTAATCATTTGTGTTCTAGGGATAAGGATGTATTCATTATATATACATTTGATTGTATAACACTTGTGATGCAGATCATTCAGAATACAGGTTTGTCATCATCAAAAAGGGGGAGTGTTGGAAGTCAAGCTTTCCCAAGGACTTCAAGTGCAAGTATTATATGGTTTTGATGATAACAAACTCAAGATTCTCAAGTGTATATCAAGTGCAATCACAAGATCTTCAATCTTCAAGTCCAAGCTTCAAGTTGAAGAATCAAGCAAATGAAGTTGAAGGCTCAAGCAAATAGAAGACCTTTTAACCCTTTCCCTTAGGACATCATGTAAGGTAATGAAGTCAATGTTTATATTATGTTAAAAGGCCAATATAAGTTTTTCTAAAATATATTTTTCATAATTAAGGAGAAGAAAAAGAAGTTTTGTGAAAATCAGTTTTTATATCTTAGTTTTGGTGAAAGTAATTGATGTTACAAAACTCTGAATATTTTTATGTATGCAAGAAAGAGTAATCGATTACTTGCCTAAGTTAATCGATTAACTTTGTTGCATCATAGAAAAATCAGAGAGCTTGTAATCGATTAAGTGAACTTTGCTAATCCATTACTTTCTTATGTAATCGATTACATAGCTCAAGTAATCGATTAAAATTGTTGCATCATATATTTTCCTGAGACAAAGTAATCGATTATTGCTTTTAGATAATCGATTACATGATGTTGCATCATATAAAAATCAGAGGCTCTGTAATCGATTATTAGAATAGTGGTAATCGATTATATGTGTTGCATCATACATTAAACAGAAGTGAAGTAATCGATTACATGCATGTGATAATCGATTACTGGTTTTTAAAATGAATTTCAAAATTTCTATTTTTAAAGGGATAATCGATTACCTCCCTGAAGTAATCGATTACCTCAAGTTTTATTGAAAAACGTGTCAGAATCATTTTGATTTATTTCCTGATTTGTTTTTACTTAATTGATTCTGATTTATTTTCAAAATTCGAATTTGATTTTATTTTTGTAAATATTCCTTTTTTGTTTTAAGAATCAAATCCTTGATTTATTATTTGGTTTTGATTTTAAAACTTAAATTATTTTATTTCCAAAATCGTTTTTGATTTGATTCTGATTCTTTTTTTAAATTCAAAATTCAAATTTCAAATCTGTGGTTTTAATTCTTAAATCTTTTATTTTATTTTTTGATTTGTTTTGATTTCAAAAATAACTCTATTTATTTGTTTTGGAAAATCATTTCAAACTTCGACATCGAGCAACTCTGATCATTCACGCTTCTTCTTCTTCTTCTCTATTCTTCTCTGGTTTTCACGCTCAATCTTTTTGAAGAAAATTATAAACCTTGTATTGGCCTTGTAACTTCTTATCAAGACTTCATTATCATAGTGCTACATTGTTGTATCCGTGTTATTTAGAACACAATATTGTTAGTGGGCTACCTTGTTGTATCCGCACTAGTTAGAGTGCATATTGGTAGTTGTACCCATTCAAACCTTTGTAACCAGTGTTGTAAAGGGGAGTGTAACCCTTAGAGACTAGGGAGTGAATCTCCTAGTGCGAACGTGTTGCGTTCGTGGTGGTTGTAGGGTGAGGAACCCTGTTGTATTGGGTAGTGCTAGACGAATGGTGGGGCACCTAATAGTTAGGCTATCTGGTTGTGTTTTGAGGCCCCTGGCGAAAGGAGGTTCCTAGTAGCTTGCAGGGTGCTCTGGTTGTACTTGGGGACGCGAGGCGTCTTTGGTATAGTGAAAGCTCAAGCGGGTCGCTTGGGGACTGGAGTAGGCCGGGTTTGCCGAACCAGGATAAAATCTCTGGTGCAATCTCTTCTATCCCTTATCTCTTTTATTTTCCGTTGTTATATTTATTTGTTGTGCATCAAAGAGATTATTTTCATAATAATTAATTTAAAGGATTTTAAATTAATTAGCGCGGTATCATTCGTTTTCGTTGTTCTTATTTTAAGTGTATCCGCGCATATTAGTTTTTCTATTATTATTAATATTATTCGCTTCTGTGCAATCGTTTTCATCGTTATAGTTATTTCCGCTGCAAAATCTCTTTAAGTTTATTGAAAACAATTTAAATCGAATATTTTCCAATGTTTTCATAAACACCCAATTCACCCCCCCTCTTGGGTGTCGGCTGCCAATCCTATCAATAATTCTAACAATTGGTATCAGAGCTTCGTGCTCTGGTAAAGGCCTAACAGCCTGAGTTAAAGATCCGTTGTTGATTGGCAGCATTGGGATATTTTTATTTGTTTTAATATGGAGGGATTTTCATTCGATGATGCACCATTTTTTGATGGAAATAATTTTCACTATTGGAGTGCGAGAATGAAAATATTTTTACAATCTATCAGCATTCGTCTATGGAATGTCGTTTTACATGGTTTTGATGAAAAATCTTCTTCCTTGAATTTTCAAGCTATGCATGTTTTTAAAAATGCTTTGAACCATGATGCATTTGCTATCATTGAAAATTGTGAAAATTCTAAGGATATTTGGGACACTTTACATCTACACTATGCTACTAATGATCTTGTTGAAAGTGTAAGTGTCCACAGGAAAGAGGAGAAGGAACAACAAGAAGTTGCTATAGAACGTGAAAGGACCAACTCCCTAGACGAAGATTCTGATGATGAAAGTGAAAGCGTGGGGAGTAACTCAACAAGCGACTGTGATGACTTAGAGAGGATTTTTGAAACCTTTATGGACTCACTAGAGGAATCAAGTGATTCGGATGCGGAATCAATGACAGATGAAATTAAAACATCCGACTACTTGGCTCATGAGGACCATGAGGTAATTTCAATTAATCCTTGTTCTAAATCTCTACAATTTGCATATAATGATTTGAGTGATGATTTGTTATCTTTAGAAAATAGAAACTTGGACTCTTTACAAAAATTATCTCAAATTGAAAATGAAATTGATTTTTTGAAAAATGGAGATATTTTTGATAAAGAGATGTTTTTAGAAAATAGCTCCTCAACTATTTTTGAAAATTGTTTTGATATTGAAAAGCAAGTTGAGGATGCACTCTTTGAATATAGTAACATTGAAAAATCCATTTGTTCAAATTCCTTGCTTGAATGTGAAATTGAAAAGGATGTTGATATTCAAAAATCAAGCAAAGTGTTTGACAATGAAATTTTTCAATGTGAAGTTAAAAATTCCAAGTTTCATGAAAATAAGTTTGAAAAAATCAAATCATCGTCCAAACCCATTACATGTAATTATTGTGGTTGTTTAGGACATATTTCTCATTTATGCTTTTATCGTAAAAATTTAAATATGAGAAATAATATGCAATGGGTTCCAAAGGCTTCTAAGGAACCTAAGACTAACCCCAAAGGACCCAAGATGCAATGGGTACCAAAGTGTTCTCCTAGTGTTTCAAATGTGCAGAATCTTATTCAAAAGGATGAACCAAGTGGAGAAGAAAAAGGGAAAGTGTCAAGGGTGATTTCCAAGAGGCAAAGAAATAGATGGATTGGTCAAAGGAGAAAAGTACCTACAACCAAAGCTTCTCACGTATCTAAAAGTGAAATCAAATGGTCTAGGACCTCAAGCAAGAAGCAATGGGTAAGGAAAAACGTCTCCTTGATCAACAAGTCCAAGGTATCAAATTATCATTCCACCTATAACAACGACTACACAAAGGTATACCTGGACTACTCTATTTTTTGTGCATACCAAGGTGTATCATGAGTGCTGAAATCTTTATGAAAATCTTTTATCTACCATGATCACTCCTTGGATAAAATAAATCTTGTGTGCTGATTTATTTGAAAATCTTTTTAAGCACATGATTATATATTTTGTGCATTGAATTATTTTTTTTTCACCATATATTGAGTTGTATCATGTGTGTTAAAATATTTTTAAAATTCCTTTTATCACATGAATACTCTCTTTATGTGTTGATGACATGTCATGGCATACTAGAGATATATATTGATATAAGACATGCATTCAGAAAAATCAGATTATTCAGAAAATTCCCTTCGATTTGATATAAAATTCGTCAAATTTCGAGTTACTGATCAAAAGTTACGCCTATTTATAGTAAGTGCTGCTGAAACTTGGAAAATTTTTCTGGAACTCACAACCAGTGCCTATCTGAGTGTCTGTGATGCATCAACACACTAATATATGATAAAATAAGTGTGTATACCAATTTTCGTGCAAAAATTCCACCCACAGCTATGTCGAATGGCACTCACAGAATCACTAAAATAGCATTAGTTGTGCAGCACAGCAAATCAGCAAACAGGGCAACTTTCAATCAGTTATCAGAATGCTTATTCACACACTAACTACACTAACTAAACTAACTAACTACTGTATGATCTTTGGCAAGAACCGATAATCCCCGGCAACGGCGCCAAATTTTGATCGAGGCTGTACCCGATCAAAATAAAAGGGGTTTATTCTGTAGTACTAGGAAGGTGATCCTAGGTCGTTTCCCAGCGAATATCGGTCTAGGCAAAGTATCAAACACGTAGTGTGCAGTAAAATGGGGCGGGGGGGGGGGGGGGGGGTTTGTGTGTGACAAATGTGAAGAACAAAACATAAACAGAATATAAAAATTAAGAAAATCAGAAACAAAAGCGGGCAAACCCCTTTGGTTACGTACACTACTCAATCCTAGCTCACTAAAGATAGATTCCTCTCCTCTCCTCTGTCCAACTCGTGACAACCAAATACTAAGCGAAAATCTAGTTGTCCCTCCAAACCCTAACTTCTAATTAAGCATCAGAAACTAGAATTGGAGTTTTTACGAGTTAATACAAATTAAGCATTTGCATTCATGTATTATCTCTACGATATGGAATTAAGCAAACCACTACACATTGATAAACATGAAAACAGAGAAGAGAAAACGAAATTGCATTAATAACAAGAGCTCAAGAGTAGATAATACAATACCAAAGGGATTAACCCTTGAAGTTAGCCTTCCATGGTCATAAATCAAGAAAAACGTGTAGAAAGGGGGAAGAACAAAACCCTAGCAGCCACCAAATGCTATGGAGAGCCAAGAGAGAAGTTCTAACCTAGAGAGAGAGTGAGAAATCTGAAATGGGAGTGTGTCTTGGGGGTTACACGAATTTCCCCTCTTTAGTTATGAAAATGGGCCTAAAACATGGGCCCAAGTCCTAAGAAACACTATTCTGAATATTACAATTAAAAAGGGACCTAAATGCAAATTACAATCTTCACTTCAATGCTTCAATCTTCATTTCCAAACTTCCCAAAGTGTCCTTGTGCCAAATATTACCTGAAAATAGAAATAGAATTAATTAGGCTAAATAATTCCAAATTAAACAATATTCGGAATATTAGTCCAATAAACTCTAAATCACTAAATCAAGCTAATCAATGTAATATGGGCAACAAGTATCAATAATAGGAGTAAAATAATGCAAGGAATAATGGGAAATAAAATGCTCATCATCGACATATGCTCGGAAGGCTCTGAATATTGAACTAAGCCACAGCATAAGTAAGATCAAATTAGCTCGGATTGAACACGCACCCTGAGCAAAGAACAAAGCTTGGATCTGTTACTTCAAGTTTCAAGTGTGGTTGCTAAAGAAAGCTCAAGGCTAGGCAACACCAATCTCATACCAAGCTCGAACAAAGTTCAAGGCTCGACAACCCCAATCTCAAAGCTCAAGCTAGAAGCAAAGCTCAAAGCTCGAACGAAGCTCAAGCTCGACTGTCTCTGTTCACTCTTCAACAACGCATCATCTTCAACCTTCAGACTCTGCTCAGCTGTGCTGTACCTTTTATTACCGTTGAGTCTGGGTAGAAGTTCTAGGATTTTAACTCCAACATAGTAACAAGTTTGAAATTCAAAATGAGTTAAAATCAAAGGTTGGTGAAGGGTCAACATCACTGCTCTGCTGTCAAATAGTAGCCGTTGAAAACCCCATGGCTTTTCCGTACAACCGTCCTTCTCTTATTTCTGGAAAGACAGAGAAATGCCTTTTGCAGTACGGCTCTTTCTCTCTCTCTCTTTTCTGGAAATCAAGAGATTATAAATAGGGGTGTTTTCAACGGTTACAAATAAGAAAATCTCTGAACAATTTTTGTGAAAACTTATTTTCATTTTCTTTGGAAAAACAAAGCAGAATCAAAACTCACAGAAAAGAAAAAGATCATTTAAACTTTCAAGAACTTAGAGAGTTTAATCTTTCAAATCCAAACTCTAAGTTCAACATATTTTCTTTTCTGTGATTCCCCTTCACAAAATCGACTCACTCTTGAACTTCACATCTTCATACTCATTCGAAGAGTGTTTTGAATTGGAGCCATCCTCATTCATAAATCTTGTTCGTTGTATTTGCTGGAGTGAAAAGCTGGTCTCTGATCGAGAAAGCTTTTCGTGGTAAAAAGGTTCCAAAGAGGTTCTTTGGTCATCGATTTGTTGTGGGTAGTTTGTCATGAGTTTGGTATACTCGTTCGACTGGATAGGTTTAGAGGGGTAGTCTCTTGTAAATCCTTTGTAACCCAGAAAATCGATTTTTAGTGAAAGCTCTCTAAAAGGTTTTTAGAGGGGACTGGACTAGCTCTCAGGGTGAGAGTGAACCAGGATAAATCTTGGGTGTTCATTTTATTTCTTTATCGCTTTCCTGCTGCTGTATTTGCTTAACTATTTTCCGCTGTATTTCAAGCATCCAAGTTTTCAATCGTTAGTCTAGTAGCTCGGAATTGAGTATTGTTCTCAAAGCTCGGGTTCTAAGCAGCTCGGTTAACTGATTAACCATTCTGTTCATCTATTTGGTTAATCATTTAACCCTGTCTGCTTGGTTTTCGCTCGGCATTTATTTTCATACCCGAACAACATTCAGTTTAGTTTTCAATAAATCGAAAAATTGTCATATTAGCTTCAATCTCCTATTCACCCCCCTCTACTCGATTGTTAGGCCTCTTGTTGGTTTCCAACAAGTGGTATCAGAGCTCGGTCGAAAGATCTAGTGTAAAAACTTTTTCGAAAAGATCCTTGTGGAAACCGAATGGCTACTAACAATCCCTTCGGAGGTGAAGGCTCTTCCATAAACAGACCACCACTATTCAATGGTGAGGGTTATGCTTATTGGAAAGCTCGAATGAAAATTTTCATTGAAGCTATAGATATGGAAATTTGGAAATCTATTGAAAACGGGCCATTTGTCCCTAAAAGAAAAATTAATGAAAAAGTTGTAGAAATCCCATGGGAAAGTTGGGATGATGATGATAAACGAAAAGTATCCTTTGATTTAAAAGCCAAAAACATCATCACCTCAGCTTTGTCCTATGATGAATTTTTTAGAGTGTCAAGCTGCAAATCTGCAAAAGAAATGTGGGACATTCTACAACTTACTCATGAAGGGACAAGTGAAGTCAGGCGAGCTAGATTAAATACTCTGATGCATGAATATGAGTTATTCCGAATGCTTCCAAATGAAAATATAAATGATTTGCAAAAACGGTTTACTCATATCATAAACCATCTTAATGCTCTCGGTAAAACCTTTCAAAATGCCGAGATAACTAACAAAGTGCTTAGATGTCTTAGCAGAGAATGGCAGCCAAAGGTCACTGCCATTATGGAAGCTAAGGACTTGGACACAATGAGCATAGCCACTTTGTTCGGCAAACTGCAAGGGCATGAGATGGAGCTCGGCAGACTGACCATGCATGAAGAATCTGATAAGAAGAAGAAGGGAATCTCCTTCAAAGCTGCTATAAAGGCAACCAAAGAATCCTCTGAAGATGAGTCCAACTCGGACATTGATGAGGAAGACTTTGGTCTCATGGTTAGGAAGTTCAGCAAATTTTTCAAAGGCAAAAAGAACTTCAGAAACCGAGCAAGAGATGCCAAGAACACTCACCACAAAGGTTCAAGTTCAAAAGACCGAGTTAGATGTCATGAATGTGGTGAAGCTGGTCACATCAGAGCATACTGTCCAAGAGTGCAAAAGCAAGGTGGTGAAGAAATAAAGAAGAACAAAGACCACAAGAAGAAGAGAGCTTACATAGTATGGGATGCACCCAACAACGACAACAGCTCAAGCTCCAGCTCTTCCGATGAAGAAGAGAAAGCAATTTTGTGCTTAATAGGAAGGGAAACTGTGTTTAGAAGCCCAAGCCAAACTTGTTTAGAGCAAGATCTTCCTGTATATAACTCGTGCTCAGAGTGTGAAGATGAAGAACCATGCTCGGTTCTCAGATTTTCCGATCAAGAAGTCTCATCGAGCTCGGCACTAGATACATCAGAACAAAGATCTAACATCAAATGTTTAATGGGCAAACACAGCGAGGAAACCTCAACAAGCCGAACAGTATCCAAACATACAAGCACTGAGGTAACCTCCAACTCTGATTCTGACTCTAAATCAGAATTTAATGACACTGATGCATTGTATTCTGCGTATCTTGAAATGCAAACCGAATTCAAGAAACTTGCTAAAAATTTCATTAAGATGAAACAAAATCTTTCAAACTACAAAGAGCAAGTTCTTGAATTGGAAAATTCAATTGAAACTTTGAAAAGCAGAAACAAGTCATTAGAAAACACTATCACTCAACTGAAAAATGAAAATCTTGACTGCTGCACTAGATATGAAAAAGAAATTTCTGAGCTAAAATTTAAAAGTGCAATTGTCAACAAGAGTGATGGCTTGTTTGATCGGCTTTTAGCCGAACAAAGAAACTATTCAAACAAAACTGGACTTGGGTACATTAAGACCAAGAAAACAGTAAGGAACCTCGGCAAGGTCTCAAACTTTAATAATTTGAAAAGGCCGAGCTGCTCCTACTGTAGTCTTCATGGTCATACACCAAATGAATGCAAAATCCGACGTTATGGTGTAGCCAAGGGAAATTTTGTTTGGGTAGTTAAAAGGAAAGATCCAACTGCTAACCCCGAGGGACCCAAGATAACTTGGGTACCCGAATCAAAGAAGTAATATTTTTGTGATGTAGGTGTGCTTCCGAGCAAAAGAGAGCAGATGGTACCTTGATAGTGGCTGCTCGAAGCACATGACGGGGGACAAAAATCTATTCACTGAACTTTCACATTCAGATAAGGGCTACGTCACTTATGGTGATAACAACCGAGGTAAAATATTGGGTGAAGGTAAAGTCAGTAATTCTGCCAACTTGGTTATCAATAATGTTTTACTTGTAAAAGGGCTAGAACACAATCTTTTAAGCATTAGCCAACTCTGTGATATTGGTAACCATGTTGTTTTTACCTCTACCCATTGCATTATTAAAAGTGACGAGGACAACACGGTCAAATTTGTTGGAAAACGATATAACAACACTTATTTGGTAGATTTGAATGAAATCACCTCTTTGGTAACCACTTGCATGGTTAGCAAAGAAATTGATACATGGTTATGGCATAGAAGGACAGCTCATATACATGTAAATCAGTTAAAGAAACTACAATCAAAAGACTTAGTGATTGGTTTACCAAAGCTGAATTTTAACATTGAGGGGGTTTGCTCGTCTTGCAAGAAGTGCAAACCAACCAAAAAGAAAAATGATTTTTCATCCAAGTTGATGGTCTCAACAACTCGACCCCTGGAAATGTTACACATGGATTTGTTTGGACCATCACAAGTAAAAAGCTTTGGTGGCAATCTCTATGCTTTAGTAATTGTAGATGACTTTTCCAGATTCACATGGACTTTATTTTTAAAATCAAAAAGTGATACTTTTGAAAATTTTAAAGAGCTTGCCAAGCAACTTCAGAATCGAGCTAACCAAAAAGTAGTTGTAATCCGAACAGACCATGGTGGTGAGTTTGAGAACTACAAATTTGACAAGTTTTGTTCCAAGCTCGGCATAGAACATCAGTTTTCTGCTCCTCGAACTCCCGAACAAAATGGAGTTGTGGAACGGAAAAACCGAGTTCTTGAAGAGCTAGCCCGAACCATGCTTAATGAATACATTTTGCCACATTATTTCTGGGCCGATGCGGTAAACACAACTTGCTATGTAATGAACCGCATCCTCATCAGACCAATTTTAAAGAAAATTCCATATGAACTTTACAAGGGTAGAAAACCAAAAATTTCTCATTTCCATCCATTTGGTTGCAAAGTCTTCATTTTAAACAATGGAAAAGAGCATCTCGACAAATTTGATTCTAAAGCCGACGAAGGAATATTTTTGGGTTATTCTACTCATAGTAAAGCATTTAGAGTTTTTAACAAAAGGACCTCCACTGTGGAAGAGTCCGTACATGTGGTATTTGATGAGTCTCCTCGGAGAGACAATGTTAGTTGTGCAGATAGAGAGGATCAACCTATGGCAGAACTCGATCCAAGCACAACAACTGAAAGAGCTCAAAAGGATGAAACTGCTGAAGGTAGAAATCAGAGGGACGAGCTTGTTCCGAGCAGAACAAACAAGGAACAAACTGAACTCAGTCTGAACCAAACTCTCAATGATCAGTCCGAACTCATTCCGAGCCAGGCAGAGCATCTCAAGCTGAATCCAGCCTGGAAGAGAGTCAAGGACCATCCGATAGAAAATGTGCTGGGCGACATGTCTAAGGGAGTTTTAACTCGTCGGTCTATTCAGAAAAGCAATTTCGCTTCCTTTGTTTCTCAAATTGAACCTAATTCAGTTGAACAAGCCATTGAAGATGAACATTGGGCAATTGCCATGCAAGAGGAACTGAATCAATTCATCAGAAATGATGTCTGGGAATTAGTTCCTCGGCCTAATGATCATACGATAATCGGCTTGAAATGGATTTTCAGAAATAAAACAGATGAATTAGGCTTAATTATAAGAAACAAAGCTAGATTAGTTGCTCAAGGCTACAACCAAGAGGAAGGTATCGATTATGATGAAACCTTTGCTCCAGTTGCTAGACTTGAAGCAATCCGAATTTTGCTTGCTTTCGCATCTATTATGAATTTCACCCTCTACCAAATGGATGTAAAGAGTGCCTTCTTGAATGGTTTTATAAATGAAGAAGTTTATGTAAAACAACCTCCTGGCTTTGAAAATTTTGAATATCCAAACCATGTTTATAAACTGAAAAAGGCTCTTTACGGTTTGAAACAAGCTCCAAGAGCTTGGTATGATCGTTTGAGCTCATTTCTACTTGATCAAGGGTTTGAGAGAGGAAAGGTTGACACAACTCTCTTCATTCATAAATCCAAAAAGGACATATTGTTAGTACAAGTATATGTAGATGATATAATTTTCGGTGCTACTAACATGTCTCTTTGCAAGAAGTTCTCTGAATTAATGCAAGGTGAATTCGAGATGTCAATGATGGGAGAACTCACATTCTTCCTTGGGCTGCAAATAAAGCAAGTTGCAGGAGGAACCTTTGTGCATCAAGGTAAATATTGAAAGGAACTCCTCAAGAAATTTGGCTTATAAAATTGCAAAGAAGCTGCCACTCCCATGAGCACCTCCAGCTATCTCGGCAAGGATGAGTCAGGTAAAGTCGTGAATGTAAGCAAATATAGAGGCATGATAGGAAGCCTTCTATATTTAACTACATCTCGGCCTGATATTATGTTCAGTGTCTGTTTATGCGCACGTTTTCAAGCTAATCCCAAAGAATCTCATCTTTCGGCGGTTAAAAGAATTTTTAAATATCTAAAAGGAACGGTGAACACTGGTCTGTGGTATCCTAGGGATGCCAATCTTAGTTTTATTGGGTATTCGGACTCAGATTTTGCTGGGTGCAAGCTTGACCGAAAAAGCACAAGTGGAACATGTCACTTACTTGGCAGTTCCCTTGTGTCATGGTTTTCCAAAAAGCAAGCTTGTGTTGCCCTGTCAACAGCTGAAGCCGAATACATTGCTGCTGGTAATTGTTGCGCTCAAATTCTTTGGATGAAACAACAGTTATCAGATTTTGGCTTAATTTTAGATCACATTCCTATCAAATGTGACAATACAAGTGCAATCAACTTGACTAAGAATCTAGTGTATCACTCTCGAACAAAACACATTGAAATTAGGCATCATTTTCTACGAGATCATGTTCAAAAAGGTGGCTGTGTCATTGAATTTGTTAGTACTGAAAATCAATTAGCCGACGTGTTTAAAAAACCTATGCCGAGGGAAACTCTTTATAAAATTCGGCGTGAGCTCGGTACGGTTCTGAACACGGTTAGGGGGAGTGGGACTTGCTTGTCTCGAATGAACAGTGTAGGGACCACTGTGAGTTCGGGCTGGTATAGAGTGGTGGCTGCGGGCTGGGATTTCAAGTCTAACTGATGGCATGCTTTGGTGGGGTGGGTTTCTTCCTTCAAGATCTCTTCCATTGTCTGCACTACCTTCCACCAGTCTCTGACAGTTTCTTCCAGCCTGGTGGTTAGCAGCACGAGAGTTGTTTCCACGTGTGTTTTCCATTTTGGGTGGGACTGATAGTTTATCTTCCCCACAGACGGCGCCAATGTAGTGTCCAAGACACAATGTCCAGAATATATCCCTAGCTCAAGGATATGGTTAGATTTTAGAGCTAGAGAGTGATCTGATGTTACTGTGTGATTTCTGTGGTGTTCTAGATGTCCAGTTGGGACAACTAGGGTTTCCCTAATCACTGGTGTGTGCAGATGTGCAATTAGGGAGGGAGAGAACGTACCTGAGCCCCTTGCTGGAGATAGCTATTTATAGGGGTGGCATTGTACCTTGTGGGCCTGTACGGAGGTCCAGCAAGGCAGCTAACGTGTCCCATTTAGGATATGGGGTGAGTCATTCATTCTTATCCTGTGTTGGGTGTTCTTATCCCTGTGGCGAGTTAGGCTCACGCGCCCCTAGCTCAGACCCTTAAGGGGTGAGGCCCATGTGGTCGGTCCAAGGTCGCTAGGGTGGGTCCTAGAATAAGCGCTCGGCCTGGATAGGCGTGACCTGACAGATAGATCATTCTGGTCGGCCGAGTATTGTAAGGGTAGGACCGAGGGTCGGTCTACCACAGGAATTAAATGGGAAGATTGAAATGTGGAGACAAGATTTAGAAGGGTCTGGTTTCCGGATCAGTCGAAGCAAGACAGAGTATATGAAGTGTAATTTTGGCAAGAGGCACATAGGCCCTACCCGGGAGGTGAAGGTTGGAGAGCATGTCTTAGCACAAGTCCCAAAGTTTAAGTACCTTGGATCTATCTTACAGCAGGATGCAGAAATAGAAGGGGATGTAAATCATAGGATTCAAGCAGGGTGGATGAAAGGGAGGAGTGCCTCAGGAGTGTTATGTGATAAGAAGGTACCACTTAAACTCAAAGGAAAATTCTACCGCACTGCTGTAAGACCGGCGATGCTATATGGGACGGAGTGTTGGGCGGCAAAGGGCACACAAGAGAATAAACTTCATGTAGCTGAGATGAGGATGCTGAGGTGGATGTGTGGGCACACCAGACAAGATCGGATTAGAAATGAGTATATTCGAGAAAAAGTTGGGATGGCTCCTATTGTTGAAAAGATGGTTGTATCTCGTCTTCGGTGGTTTGGGCATGTGTGGAGGAGACGGTGGAAGCCCCGGTTAGGAGGGTAGACCAAATGGAGGATACTATAAGGGCTAGAGGAAGAGGAAGACCTAGAAAAACTATAGGTGAAACAATTAAGAAGGATATGACAATCAATGCCTTATCAAAAGATATGATTTATGATAGGCCTTTATGGCGTCGTTTGATCCATGTAGCCGACCCCACCTAGTGGGACAAAGGCTTAGTTGTTGTTGTTGTTGTACCCTTGTATTTAAAACTACGTCCTTTTAAAATGTGAGAATTTTTTGTCTACTAAAAATTGGTACACTATGCTAAAGTGTACCAACTAAAAACTCACTTTACATAAGTTAACAATTCCCTATATATATATATATATATTTTTCATAATTTTATTATTCTCTATTGCAAAAAGTTCCTGCACTATTCATTACTAAGGAGAAAGAAGTTCAATTAAAAAAAAAGCAAAAAGACAACGTTTGTTTGATGTAGTGTTGTTAATATTTAAGTTTAAGACAACACTCTCCTAAAAAAGCACCATCAAAAGTGCCCTAAAAGATAGCGTCTACGTAACTTAAAGCATTGTGTATATATAATCTTCGACAACTCTAAATATAGATAGGGATATCTACATTTCCAAATCAATAGCGTTGGCTACGTTGTGATCAAATAAACAACATACAAAATAGGGATGACAACAAGGCGGGGAATAGGCAGGGGGTACTACCTCATTCCCCATCCTCGTGTCCCTATTCCTCCCATCTCCGACCCCGAACAACCAAACGCCACCTTAGGGAGAGATGATTCTCCATCCCCGTTCCTCGCCACCCACACGGATCCTCACAGAGAACCAAAACATATTAAATTAAAAACATTGAAAGCAAAACAAGCAAGGCTTCAAGCGAAAATGACGGCTCAGCCGAGGGCGAGTGCGCGACAACGCAAGTGGCGACGACCGATGGGTGAAGGCGCGAAAAGGAGTGAAGTAAAAAACTTGAAGAAGGAGAAAGGATGCTAGGGTTTTCTTATTTCTAATTCTGCACAAAGCAGTTGCACATGCAACATAGCAGATATGCTCTATTTTTTTTATTATTATAATATATATTGGAAATTACATAAAAACCTAACATTAAATCTATATAAATATAAATATTTAAGGGTATATGTGTAATTATACGGGGACGAGAACCCTATGAGTTTGGGGGACAAATCCTATTCCCCGCCCCAAAATCACATCGGGGAGAATATCTCCCCCATCCCCGTAGGGAAAAAATCTTTAACTGCGGGGTCCCGAATGGGACAGTCCCCATGGAAATCCCAGTTGACAGAATTAAATTGTCATTCCTAATCCAAAAAGCATTGTTAAAATATTTTAAAAGATGATATCAATTGCATTTCTGGCTTGGTGCGAAGGTTGAAGAAATTGTTGAATAGAAAAAGAGAAGAAATATTTTTTGTCTTTCTTTATCAATCACTTTTAAATAATTCAACTTGATTAAGAAAAGTAATTAAAAGTAGTTATCACTTTGAAATTTATTACTCTCTCCATTTTATATATAGAGTTTTTTTATCTTGTTACATATGTATTGTTTTTTTTATAAACTCAATGCATAATGAATACGGCTTTTCCCAGCAATATCCTTATTTATAATAACCTCTTTTTTTTATCTCAAATATTTCTCTCTCTCTTTAATAATAATTACGTATGGGGTATTATAGTAAAATATTTCAAATTCTTACACCATTTTACCATTTCTTAAAACTCGTGAATGATTTGAGTCCAATATATGATGGTTTGAGCATGATTTAGACTCCCTTTTACTAAGGATTTTGTTTGTTTCTCTTGCAAATTTAGGATTTTTAGTATAGTTTTAGGAATTTTTAGTAGATTAGGATCCTTTGAACGTTTTGATCCGTTTTGGGTTTGTTTCAGGTACTTTTGGAGCTTAATTGAAGAACAAAAATATGGAACTGAAAAGTGGACGAAAAGACCTTGAAAATGGCGCAAGAACGGAGCGAAACAGAGTCGAAGCAGTGCTGGCATGCCCAGGCTGGCGCTCCCAGGCGCGCAACCCCCGGTAATCAGCAGCAGACTAGGCTGGCGCGCCCAGGCGTGTGGCCCTGGGCGCCCAGGCGCGCGGACATCGTTCACGCCCATTTGGGCCACTTTCTGATCAGATTTGCTCCAATTCAATTAGGATCGGTTTTAGACTTTAAATATAGGTTTTTCCATTAGGTTTAGTAGAATCAGAGGCAAATTAAGATATTAGGAATAGAATTAGGATTAGAGAAGAGATGCTAGTTTTGCAATTGAGAGCAAGGAGGCAAGTCACAAGGATTGAAGATCAACATTGCTAGAGGGATCCACGTGAAGATTGAAGATCTCTTGGGGGTAAATTCATTATTGTCTATGATTATGAGTTTTTCCCAGTCTTGTATTTCTTCTCCCAATATGTGTAACTAAACCTCTTGTTAGGAATAGGGTGAATTTGTATGGATCTTAATTTGGTTATTTATTTATGAATTAATGTTTTTTCTATTAAATCAATTGTTTGGATGCGTTTTAATTACAATTCATAAAATTAGCTACTTTATGTTTTGCTTTGGTAATCTAAACCTCAATTGGAAGATTAGGATTTAGATCAGGCCTTTTAACCAAACAATATAATTATTCAACTCGTAGGAATACTTTTGGGTAGTTGTATAACTTTCATAAACTAAAACTCACTTAAGGGATTAATGGGTAAAGTTTAGTAATAAATGTAATAGCCATGAGGGATCCAGCTTTTATTGTTTATGAAGTTGTTGATTTATTGGAAAACCGATTTTCATAATTAATAATCTGATTCTACAATGAAACCACATTCCTAACCTTTTCCATAATTGTTTTCTTCTTGTTTTATTTTCTGTTTTTATTATTGAGTAATTTTGGCAGATTGGTCCCTGACTTTGCACTCGTCGGTCAAGTTAGTCCCTGACTTTGTCGAAATAGAAATTAAGTCCCTGAGATAGCAGTCCGTCAATCAAGTTAGTCCCTCACATTTGGTGCCGTCACTGTGCTGTTACGGATTGCCTACGTGGACACTAACATAGGGCAAAACGTCATCCTTTTTGCCACATATTAAAAAAAAAGCCACGCTGGCCCTTTCTTTTGGCGCGAAACAAAACCCTTCTCCCGAACGTTTCACATACCCTTGTCTCAGACCAAAACTCATTTTCAGAAACCACCTAACCTTCTTACTCCAAACCCTCAGAAACCACCAAACACCTTCATACTCCAAATCACCGAAACTCCATTAAACCAAACCACGAAAACCACCAAACCTTGATTGTCACCACTAAATCTCCATTATTCGCAACAAACAAAATCAAACCCCATTATTGACATCAAACGAGATCAAACCCGAAGTTCAGGAACGTGATCATCATCATTGCAACCTTAATCACTTCAAAAGGTAAGAGAAACCTTAACCTTGAAGTTTTATTTTAAAATGTGCATTATTGTTTCCAATCTATGTGAATAGGACTTAGTGTAGATTATGCATGTTGCTTAGCACGGTTTGTTTCATCTTTTTGTTGTTTGTTGCATAAATTTCAACTCAGATTGTGTCCCCTTTTTGGTTAGTTTATTCCATAAATTTCAACTCAGATCGTGTCCCCTTTTTGGTTAGTTTATTCCCAGTTTGTCTCCCTTTTTGTGTCCCTTTCAGATCTTTGTGGTTAGTTTATTCCCTTTTGGTGTCCTTGTGGTCCATTGATTATTTTAAATGATTTCCTTGTTTAAGTTCCCTTCTTTATTCTGTATGTGGTCCCTGTGTTGCATCTATGGTGCGTATTATTTATTGTTGGTGTAAACTGTTAGTGGGGTTTGTGGTACCCACAGAGATTGACTGTTTTGTTTGTATTTGTCATGTACAGGATGATTACATTGAAGTTTCACCATGGAAGTACTTTTCGTAAGGAAGATGATAGGAGGACAACATATAACAATGGAAAGATTTCAGAATGGGGGTGGGATTGATGCAGATGAGCTAGATGTGTTTGCTTGTAGGGATTATTACAAGGAGTTAGGGTACAACTCAGTGTCCAGAGTGTTGTGGTTAGTGCCAAAAAAGTCCCTAAGCAAGGGATTCAAGGCATTAGAGACTGACAAAGACCTTCTACAAATGGTGTAGACAAGTAAAATTGCTGGTCGTGTGTGTCACATCTATTATGATCACACACATACTTGCAACACTGATGTTGTAGTTGAAAAGGAAGATGAGGGTGAAGGTGTAGACACTAGTGTGTATGATGAATTTATAAGGAAGTTTGTAAGTGGAGTACTTAAAGGTGAGAGCCAGGAAGAAGGGGATTGTTAGAAAATTAATGATGCCGTCCTTAGGAAGAGAGTGGAAAGATGGAAGTTTTAAGTAAAAAGAAGGCTGCTGAAGCAAGAAAGAAAGAAGCACTTGAAGCTCAATTGGCTGTTGAGGCAAAAAACAAAGTAAAAGAAGCTATGAAGAAAGCACTTGCAGACTTCACATGCTCCTTCTGTGGGGGTAAAAATCATAACAAAAAGGGCTGCGTATTATAGAAGAAACAAAAGCAAGATGAAGAAGCAGCCGAGGCAGCAAAGAGAGGTGAAGCAGCAAAGGCAGCAAAGGGACCTGAAGGAACTGCTCCTCAACCTGAAGCAGCTGAAGCAACACATGCTCCTCAACATGAGGTTATAGATACTTCTCAATCTCAACCTCCAATGGATGGAGAATCCTCATCACAACCTCCATTGAATGAACCTCAAGCTCCAAGGTAGAAACTACCCATTAGGGCAAGAACAAGATCTTAGGTAGTAAATGAGGTAGCAGTAAACTTGCCTCTACCAAACTTGTCTCACCCACCTGAAAACTCCACTCATATAGCAGAAGCACCTCAGCCACCAGCAATGATTTTCATACCAACACCTGGTCATAAAGGACCCCAACAATGAAGTGAACTTCCCAATCCTCTGCACTTGTGATAGATTTTATGGATCGTATGTAGTTTTCTGGATGACATGTATTTTGGGTCATGTGTTTTGGGTCCTTAGTGTGATGATTGTTGGATCTATGTTTTTTTTGTGGATCACATGTAGTTTTTTTGGATGACATGTATTTTTTGTGGATCATATGTAGTTTTATGCTAAAATTGTTGGCTATTTGGTCTATGCCAAATTTATGACCAAAGTGATTATGAGTAATGAAGTGACTAAAATTGTAGGGATGTGTTTGCTTTATAATTGGGTAAAGTTGGGGATGTATGTGAATTAAATGTAGATTAGTCAGGGACCTATTTGCGTCAAACATTACATTCAAAAATTAATAAATAATATTGGTTCACATTAGATACATATACATGATAATCTGATTACAACACACAAACACAATTGCTTACAACTTATTGTGTAACATCCTCAATTTAAATCCTAAATGTACTCAGTCAAAGAATTGAGATTAGTATGAAGAGTATGTGAATATTAAGTTAGAAGGTGGATTAGTAGAATGAATTTAGGCCTTAAGTATCACCCCTAATTAGAAAAATAGAAATAAAATATCTATAACTCCAAATGCAAATTCCACCGTTGGATATAAAGATTGGGATCTTAGGAAGCATGTTGCAAATTTTGGGCAAGATCCGACGGGTAACGGAAACGATATAGCAGTTTGAAGTTTGATTGTTCCAAGTCATCAGACCCGCGCTTAAGCGTGACAGGGCCGCGCTCGGGCGCGAGCCTTGAGTTTTAGTTGGCTGAGACAAACAGATTTTCGCGTAGGCGTGCTATCCATGCGCCCAGGCGCGCCTCCAACGCACCAGATTTGAAAATGGCGAGCCAAAAGCCCCAAACCATGCACCATTTTCCTAGAACCATGCACCAGATGAAGAACTGGTGCCTGTTTCGCGCTCAAGCGCCAAAAACCGCGCTCAAGCGCGCGCGGTGAGCTGATGCATTCTCAGCCACACAAAATGAGCTTTCTCCCCAAGAAACCCTCCCCACCACACGTTTTTGGCCAGCCTCCTCCCATGGGTTGACATAGGCAAAATAGAAATAAAGAAAAACACTCCACACAACAACATCAACAAAGTCGCAACACCATTTTCTTCTTCACCCTCCATATTCAACTCTCTCTCTCTCTAGGGCATCCTCACTATCGATACCATTTCTCTTCCATCAAATCCTTGATCAAGCTTAATATCATCATCACCAAGCTAGACAAAATGAGTTAGAAACATTCTCTTACTTCCTTCTTCTATTCGCATCCCTTTTCTCTCTCTCCTTAGGTTTTTCTTAAATTTTTAACTTATCAATATGGAGAACCACCATCACCTCTATGCAAAATAACCAAGAGAAAGACAAAGAACACTCTCTACCCAAGTACAACACTCATAATAGGATTGTGTATCACCATTGGATTTTCGCTCTTTTGAGGTGGCAAGCAAAGCTAAGGAGCTTCAAAGTCCCAAGGTTCTAAGCTAGAGCAAAGGAAAATCATCCTTATCTCATCACATTTGAGGTAAGGGCGTGGGTGTTTGTTTGATCTAGAAATGGGTATCCCTATAGTTATAATGATTTTCTAGAAGTTATTTGGTTAGAAAAATTATGAAGAAAACCCTAGGTAGTGAGCTAGGGCATGATTAGAGTTAGAAAAATAACGCGTAAAAATGAACCTAGAAAATATATTTAGAAAATGGGTATGTAGTATGGAATTTGGAATATGTGTTATATTTGAATATTTAGTGATTGATTATGATTTGTGATGATAAAATGATTATTGTGAAATATATGTGTGACTTACTTGGACATGGCAATTTATATTTACTTGTTGGGAATGAGGAATGGAAATTTGGATATAGTGCATTATATGTGTTTCTTGAATTTGGAATAGGTTATAAATTGATTATTTATGGAATGGTGATTCTGTTAAAATTAATGGACTGGAATTGTTGATAATGAAAAATGGTAATGGTAACTTAAGTGGAAACTGATCAGTGGGGCCCGGAACACTAGGTACCCGGCTAGGTGTTCCAATTACCTGTTAGGGCCAATTACCTGCCAGGCCAATTACCCATCAGGCCAAATCGCCTTGTAGGCGCCGGGTGACCCACAGGATCAGTTTTCCACACCAATAATTGGAATAAATAATGGAATGGTAAAAATGTACATAGTCCTACAGGTTATGGTCTGGATGGGTGTAAAGTCCTGGGCAGGTGTTTCAAGTCCCTAGACAGGTGTTCCAATTACCTAGCGGGTAACCTAAATCCTAGTGGTGTACAATTAAAAAGGAAAAAGGGAAGTGTTTGCAGATCACTGTTTGTGGTTGCTTATACTGTGTGTGTAGATCTCTGTTTGGGGTTACACACATTAATGGAAAATGAATAATGGAAAGTCTAGAAAGGAAAATGGATAAAAGGAAAGGAAAAGGGATTATTAAATAGAATTTATAAAGGAGATAAACAAGGTGAATAATTATGGAAATGCTAAGTTTTAGATATGGTCTTCTAATTTTGTGATAAGGTGAATTGTGCTATAAATGGTATTTTGCTAATTGTGTTTGGCCTAGTGGATTTGTTATGTCTATATGGAAACTGCAATTCTATTTCATGTGCAATGCTCACTCCCTTAACATTTTTCAGGTTCTGAGATCGAGCTAGCACAGCCCCCGGCCGAGCAGGTGCACTCTCCCTTACAGGGAGAGTAGATTCTAGTATATTAGGACATGGAAATGTCCTGGGCCCAGTCATGATGATGATGATGATGTGATATCTTTTTGTTGTGAAAATGTAAATAGTTACTTTTGTAGGGCCCAGGACAGCCCCTTAGTTATATGGGGTGTTTTGATGGATATATGATGTAAAACTTGTATATATTCTTCCGCTTATAACTCTGATAACTGATGGATGCTTATGGCATTTTAATGCCCTGTTGATATCAAGCCCTGCTGGCTTTTGGAAATGATAAATTATATTTGATGATTATTAGGTGCAGGATTAAATTATTTTTGGAAAGCCCTAAAAACAAAGGAAACTCCGTCCGTTTGACGGTGAATTTTAATTTATTAAAAAGGAATTTTTAAGTACAATATTTTAATTATAAACTTTTACTTACTATTTTTGCATATAAAATAACGGTGTTACATTTATGGTATCAGAGCAGTTTCCCTCGGCCATGGAGTGTGGACTCACTACTCCAAGGGTTATTCACCGAGCGAGTAACCAAAGTAAAGAGTTGAGTGTCTAAGTTAGTAAGCATAGGTTATATATAGTAATGTGAATAACTGTTAGCTACTAAATCTTTAACTGGCTGTTCCTCCATGACTTACCAGCATGGCAGGAAGGCGGGTCGATAATGACCGGATTGCTGCAACTCTTGAGACTCTGGTTCAAATGCAACAAAACCAGGCTGATAATCAGGCTCAGAACATAGCAGCAGCAGCAGTGACAGCCGCAGCAGCAGCAATGCAACCCCCATCGCCACCTCCAGTGGAGATTGACTGAATGGCTAGATTCAGAAAGAGTGAACTGCCTAGGTTCGAAGGGGGATTCAATCCTGATGGGGCACAAAAATGGCTCCAAGAGATTGAGAAGGTTCTCCGTTCCTTACAACCGCCTGCGAATCAGAAAGTTTGATTGGTTGAGTATATGCTATCAGGCGAAGCGGAGCATTGGTGGGAGCATCAAAGGAGGAGTTTAGAAGCTGCTAATCAGATCATTTCTTGGGATTTGTTCAAGATCTGCTTTCTTGGGAAATACTTTCCTGAGGATGTTAGAAGGGAGAAGGATCTACTGTTTCTCAAGCTGGAGCAGGGGAGTCTAACTGTTGGTGAGTATGCAGCACAGTTTGAGGATCTGATTCGGTACTCTAGTGGTTACAGAGATGTAGATGAGAGAGCTAAATGCATCAAGTTCGAGTCTGGACTTCGGGAAGATATTCGACTTGCTTTCGAACATCAGAACATTTCTGATCTCTCTCATTTGGTCAATGTAACCAGCACTTATGAAAAAGGACTTAAGAGGAAAGCTGATGCGGATCGGAGCAAGTCAGCTCAGAAATCTGTTGGGCCTATCAGAGGCAAGGGTCCTATGCAGAGATCAGGGCCATATTCTAATCAGAAAGGGGTAGCTCAAAGGGGGACAGGACAAGCAACAATTGGTTATGGTCCAGTCCCAAATTGCAAGCATTGTGGGAAGCCGCAAAGGGGTGTATGTTGGGCTCTTAGCAGAAATGAAGGGCTTTGCTTTATATGTGGTTAGCCTGGACACTTTGCAAACAACTGTCCCAAAAGCACAATGAAGAAGGAAGCTAATGATATTAGGGTGCAGAAAGTAGGTGGCAGCCAACCACTGCAGAGGGGCAAGGTGTATGCACTAGATGAAGAAGAGGTGACTGATGAGGATGAGCTGATCAAAGGTACCTGTCATGTAAATGACATTTCCTGTGGTGTTTTGTTTGATTGTGGTGCATCTCATTCATTCATTTCTATTGACTGCATGAAGAGACTAGGGTTGTCCACTGTTGATATGCCGTATCACTTGTCAGTTTCTACCCCCACAAATTCTTCGGTAGTCACTTCTCAAATGTGTTTGGATTGCCCACTCCGAGTTTTGGAGCAGGAATTCAAAGTTAATCTCATTTGTCTGCCTTTAACTAAATTAGATATTATTCTGGGTATGGATTGGATGATTCAACATAATGTTCTAATTGACTGCCGTAAGAAAGCAGTTATCTTTAGTAATTCTTCTCTATCTGCTATGGAAGTTGATGAGATATCTGATGTCAGCCAAATCCCTGTAGTTCATGAGTTTCCGGAAGTCTTTTCTATAGAGATTCCCGGATTGCCTCCAAAAAGAGAAGTTGAGTTTGGTATTGATCTAAAGCCTGATACTGGTCCAATTTCTATTGCACCTTACAGAATGGCGCCTCCAGAATTTGAAGAACTGAAGAAGCAATTGGAGGAGCTATTAGCAAAGAAACTTGTTAGGCCAAGTGTATCACCCTGGGGTGCTCCTATCCTTTTTGTCAAGAAGAAGGACGGTAGCCTCCAGATGTGCACCGATTACAGGCAGTTGAATGCAGTGACCGTAAAGAATAAGTATCCGCTCCCTCGCATTGATGACTTGTTGGATCAGTTGAGGGGTGCATCAGTGTTCTCTAAAATTGACCTCCGATCGGGATACCATCAGATCCGTATCCGTGAAGAGGACATTCCAAAAACTGCTTTCAGGATGCCTTATGGGCACTTTGAGTATGTGGTGATGCCTTTTGTATTTTCCAACGCTCCTGCAATATTCATGGATTACATGAATAGGATCTTCATGCCATATTTGGATTCTTTTGTCATTGTGTTCATTGATGACATCCTGATTTATTCTAAGAGTCCAAGTGAACATGAGGAGCATTTGAGGATTGTGCTGCGAATCCTCAAAGAAAAGCAGTTGTATGCCATGCTTTCCAAATGTAGCTTTTGGTTGGATGAAGTCCATTTTTTGGGACATGTGATTTCTGCTCAGGGAGTTGCTGTGGATCCCTCTAAGGTGGAAGCAGTGTTAAAGTGGGAGAGGCCCACAACGGTCACAGAAATCAGAAGTTTTCTAGGATTGGCAGGTTACTATCGGAGATTCATTGAAGGTTTCTCCAAATTGGCTCTTCCATTGACTATGTTGACCAGGAAAGATGTCCCATATCAATGGTCACAACAGTGTGAGAGCAGTTTCTTAGAGCTGAAGAAGAGATTGACGAGCTCACCGATTTTGATTTTACCAGATCCAGCCCAACCCTTCGATGTGTATTGTGACGCTTCAAAGCAAGGCTTGGGTTGTGTACTTATGCATCAAGGCAAGGTTGTGGCTTATGCATCTAGGCAGTTGCGACAGCATGAGCAGAATTATCCGACTCATGACTTGGAATTAGCAGTTGTAGTGTTTGCACTGAAAATTTGGAGACACTACTTGTATGGCACGAAATTTGAGTTGTTTAGTGATCACAAGAGTCTCCGTTATCTCTTCAATCAGAAGGAGTTGAATATGAGACAGAGAAGATGGATGGAATTCTTGAAAGACTATGATTTCCATCTTCAGTACCATCCGGGTAAAGCTAATGTGGTAGCTGATGCATTGAGTCGCAAAACTCTCCATGTTAGCAACTTGATGGTGAAAGAGATGCAACTGATTCAGGAGTTTAGTGATCTCAACTTGAACATGCAGGTGAAAGAGAAAAGCATTGTTCTGGAAATGTTGCAGGTCACTAGTGAGTTGATGGATTTGATTAAGGAAAGGCAAGCAGATGATGAAGAGCTCCAGAAGTTGTTGGAAGGAGCAGCAAGTAAAGAGGAACCAGATTTCATCAAGGGTGCAGATGGAATCATCAGGTTTAGAGGTAGAATATGTGTTCCAATGGACTTTGAGGTTCGAAGAGACATATTGTGGGAAGCTCACCAAACAAAAATGAGTTTCCATCCCGGTACAACAAAGATGTATTAGGATTTGAAGAAGGTCTATTGGTGGCCAGGGTTGAAGTCAGATGTGGCCGATCATGTGTCTCACTGCTTGACTTGTCAGAAGGTGAAGATTGAGCATCAAAAGCCTGGTGGTCCGTTGCGATCACTTGACATTCCTGAATGGAAGTGGGATAGCATAGCCATGGACTTTGTGACAGGTCTACCTAGAACTACTGCAGGTTGTGATGCCATTTGGGTTGTTGTAGACCGTTTAACAAAGTGTGCTCACTTTATTCTGATTCACAAGAAGTACACACTGGAGAAGTTGACTCAGTTGTATAATCGAGACATAGTGAAGCTTCATGGTGTGCCCTCTAGTATAGTGTCTGATCGTGATCCACGATTTCTATCTAGATTTTGGCAGAGTCTTCAGCAGGCCTTAGGTACTAAGATGAGGTTTAGTACAGCCTATCATCCTTAAACTGATGGGAAGTCTGAGCGTACTATTCAGACCTTGGAGGATCTGTTGAGGGCTTGTGTTCTAGAGCAGGCTGGTGGTTGGGAGCAGTTGTTACCATTGATGGAGTTTACTTACAACAACAACTTTCACTCTAGCATTGGTATGGCACCGTTTGAGGCACTATATGGCAGAAAGTGTAGAACGCCTCTATGTTGGTTCCAAGTTGGTGAAAATCTGTTGACTGGACCAGAGTTGGTGCAATAAACCACTGAGAAGATCGCGATGATTAAGGATAAGATGAAAACTTCTCAGGATCAGCAAAAGAGCTATGCAGATAAGCGTAGGAGACCCCTAGAGTTTGATGTGGGTGACCATGTATTTCTCAGGGTGTCCCCTACCACTGGCATTGGTCGGGCAATCAAGTCAAAGAAGTTGACTCCGAGGTTTGTTGGACCTTATGAGATTCTGGAAAGAGTTGGACCTTTGGCGTACAGGATTGCTTTGCCTCCACATTTATCTAGGCTTCATAGTGTATTTCACGTCTCTCAGCTCCGGAAATACATTCATGATCCCTCTCATGTGGTAGCAGCTGATGATTTGCCCTTGATGGAGAATCTTACTTTTGAGGTTCTTCCAATCAGAATCGAGGATAGGCAGATAAAGCAACTCAATGGCAAGGAAATCCCACTGGTGAAGGTGATCTGGAATAGAAACAACGTGGAAGAAGCCACTTGGGAATTTGAGAGCAAGATGAAGGAGTCTCATCCACAACTGTTTTCTTCCAGAGTCGAATTTCGAGGACGAAATTATGGTAAGTGGGAGAGGATTGTAACATCCTCAATTTAAATCCTAAATGTACTTAGTCAAAGAATTGAGATTAGTATGAAGAGTATGTGAATATTAAGTTAGAAGGTGGATTAGTAGAATGAATTTAGGCCTTAAGTATCACCCCTAATTAGAAAAATTGAAATAAAATATCTATAACTCCAAATGCAAATTCCACCGTTGGATATAAAGATTGGGATCTTAGGATGCATGTTGCAAATTTTGGGCAAGATCCGACGGGTAACGGAAAAGATATAGCAGTTTGAATTTTTATTGTTCCAAGTCATCAGACCCGCGCTTAAGCGCGACAGGGCCGCGCTCGGGCGCGAGCCTTGATTTTTAGTTGGCTGAGACAGACAGATTTTCGCGCAGGCGTGCTATCCATGTGCCCAGGCGCGCCTCCAACGCACCAGATTTGAAAATGGCGCGCCAAAAGCCCCAAACCATGCACCATTTTCCCAGCACCATGCACCAGATGAAGAACTGGTGCCTGCTTCGCGCTCAAGCGCGCGCGGTGAGCTGATGCGTTCTCAGCCACACAAAATGAGCTTTCTCCCCAAGAAACCCTCCCCACCACACGTTTTTGGCCAGCCTCCTCCCATGGGTTGACATAGGCAAAATAGAAATCAAGAAAAACACTCCACACAACAACATCAACAAAGTCACAACACCATTTTCTTCTTCACCCTCCATATTCAACTCTCTCTCTCTAGGGCATCCTCACTATCAACACCCTTTCTCTTCCATCAAATCCTTGATCAAGCTTAATATCATCATCACCAAGCTAGACAAAATGAGTTAGAAACATTCTCTTACTTCCTTCTGTTGGAAACCAACAAGCGGGCTTAGCAATTACTAGAGGGAGGGTGAATAGTAATCTGAATGCAACAGTGACTAATTTTCGAATGCAATTAAGTATAATTGATCACGTGCAGATTTTTCAAAAACAGAGCAAGAACACTCGAGTGTTTTTAAGACTACTCGAGTAAAATCACAAGAACACTCGAGTCTTCTTAAGAATACTCGAGTAAATCGTGCAGTTAGCAGAAAAACAGTTTCTGAATTATATGCACTTTAATCAATATGAATTAATCCAGTCCAGGGCAGATTAATAATAGAGTAGAAAGCAATTAAATAAAGCTATAACAACTTGAAAATCACTTAATTGCTGCGGAATTACTACTCTAATTAATAACCCCCTTTTTGAGAAACTTAGGTTTGGTTTTTTGCTTGAAGTTAAAGAAAGCTATAAAAGATCAACACCAACAATTTTATACTGGTTCACTCTCTATTTAGAGAGCTAGTCCAGTCCCCATAAGAACCTTAGGAGTGTCTACTAAAATCAAATTGTTAGAAATATTAAAAAGGGTATTAAGATGCCTCACTCAACCTATCCCTTCCAAGAGTGTACCAAACTCTTGAATTTCTACCCCAATTTGATGTTGGTGATGAAGAATCCTTCTTCTTCAAGCTCCTTGAAACCTTCAAGAGCTCCACCAAAGCTAAGAACCTCTTAGCCCTTGCTTGAGAACCTCCCAAGTCTTGAATGAACCTAAGACCCACTTAGGTACACTTGGTTACCAACCAAGATTTTTAGAACAAGAAGTGTTTGTGTATGTGGAGAAATCCAACAAATGATTTCCACTACAATTAAGAACAACTCTAACTCTTAGTACAAATAATAATGATGAATGAATAGATTGAGTTAGAGTAAATTTTCACTTGAGAGAGAGAATGATCAAAATGAATGTTTAGCACAATAGACTTTAATGTTCTAGTTCCTTGGTTCAATAGCATTCATTTCTGATATATGGAAGAGGAAATGAGAGAGTAAGAGTAATTCTTTTCTCCCATTTTTGCCCTCTTCCAACGGTTAAAAAATTTGCTGTCAGAGTCAAAATACTCGAGTGTTTTTGAGACTACTCGAGTCTTTTGCCCATCTTTCAATAGAAATGCCCATGTATTGAACTAACGGTCAAATATCTGATTTGAGGCCGAAATACTCGAGTATTCTGGGAAGTACTCGAGTGTTTTGATACTCGAGTAACTTTCAGATTACTCGAGTGTCTTTATACTCGAGTATTTTTGTGCTTACTCGAGTGTTTTGCCCAGAGATGATAAAAATCAAGTTTTTCAACAATTTATTTCAATTCTCTCCTCAAGGAATAATTTTATGTAACCCCAACCTTTTTTATGCATTTAGAATTATTTATCCTAAGGATGAGATTACTTCCTAAGCTACCCGCTCTCAATAAAATAAATAAAATTATATTTAAAGTAAAATTGAGAATGACTAGCTAAGTGATGCACTTGATCTTCTTGACTTGATGAGCTTGAATTCTTCCTTTAAATCCATGATCTAATTATATTGTCATCATCAAAATAAATCCACCTCATTGGAGACTTGATTCTACAATCTCCCCCTTTTTGATGATGACAAAATAATTAAACCGTTCCTTCACTTTTGAGAGCTCCCCCTCAATATAGGAACCTATAAACCTGTCAATCCAGAGAATTCCAAGCACAACATAATATCATAGTAATCATAGTCAAGTGCACAATATTCAATTGGTATCAGAGCGAGAGCAAAAATAATATCAGAGTAAAAAAAATGTGCTTGCTCTTCTCATGCCTCTTTTCTCCCCCTTTTTATCATAATCAAAAAGATATCATTTGGAAACGGAGGAGACAAGAAGGATACCAATAACGAAAACTCCCCCTAAATAATAGCAAGATAAAATAAATATGACTATCGGAGAACATAACGCATGCGAAAATCAATGAAAATCATAACATAAAGCAAGAGTCATCACAGCATAAAACAACATAAAGACCAAATCCCTGTCTGAAATAAAAAAAAAAGTAAACATCACAAAAGCGGATAGAGACCCACGCAGGGGTAACAAATTGCAAACTAACTCCCAACGACATAATGAAAAAAAAACTAAAAACCATGAAATACATGCCATAAAACAGAAAACATCGAAAATAGTGTGCAATGTCCACAAGTCTCAGAACATGTCCGGTGCAGGGGGGTCCTGCGGAGGAAAGAAGCGTCCGAAGGCAGTCATCATGTCGTCGAACCGAGCATTCATCTGAACCGAATGCTGGTCCAACCGCGAGTAAAGCATAGCGGACTGAACTCCCATCTGTGACTCAAGGCGGCTAATGTTGTCCTGCTGCTCCGCCATCCGATGCTCAATACTATCAATACGGCTGTCAAACTGATCAAAGCGAGCATCGAAGTGAGTCTGATATGTCCCAAATGCAGGATTGCCAAAATCAATATTATCAACCGGATCATCTGCCCCACCACCAGCACCACCACCATCAGCCCGATCAAACTGAGCCTGCTCCTCAGCCAACTGCTCAGCATCTACTCCTTGCTGAGCTGCAGCACGCTCAGCAGCCTCCTGAGCCTCCATGGCTGCCATCTCATCCATCCAGTACCACCTCCCACCACGCTTCCTCATCTTCATTTGACGAAGCAGCCCGTCATGAAGCGCATGCAACTCCGCAGGAGGATCAAAGGACTCCTCACCGACAGGAATAGGCACATTGAAGTGCTGGAGGAGTCTACTCACATGCATCGGATAAGGCAAGTTTTGGGTGGCTTTAGAGCTCCCCGCTTTGACCATCTGAGCAAGAACAATCGTAGCCCAATTCAGCATATTATCATTAAGAATGGCATCAGTGAGTTGAAGCTCTAATTTGGTGGGCTTTGAGTAATTTGGAGAGGTTTGGGGCAAGAGTATATGACAAACTATATGATGAAGTATGCGGTTTGATGTGGTCATATGCACAGCTTTCTTCTCGTTTCCGTCATAAACACGATCGGGACGAAACAGGTTTCTAAAAATATCATCAGTGTCAATATTGAAATTTTTCTGCCCCGTTCGTGTTATGCCAAAAACGGTCTCTAAATCCCTAGGCCTAATATGAAAATGGGTGCCTACTACACTGGTTTCATAGGTAGTCCTATCTATCTCCTTAAAATTTGCATAAAATTGTCGCACAAGCCTAAGATAAATAGGACCATGAAAAGAGATAAATTGCATAAGGTGCTGATCTCTAAGCTTTTGAACAAATGTAAAGCCATTACCCTCAAGGAATTCCTCAGTGGTCCAGCTTTGCACACCGTATGCATGAGTCACAAACAATGCCTCCCTCCTAGAACACTCATTTGGAGAGAAGAATTCCACTTCTTCCTCTGAAGATGATGAAGGAGGAGGAGTGGGCTCCCTCCTTTTCTTCCTTGGACGTAGGGCAGCACGAGAAGTAGACATTTGCACACAAATTGAAAGAAAAATTGAAGAATTTTGAATTTGGGGGAGTTAGGGTTTGAAAAGGGATTTTCGGATTTGAGGGTGAAAAATAGAGATTTGAAGTGAAATAAGTGAAGAATAATGATGAGAAGATGATTTGGAGTTGAAATCTGTGAAAAATTTGAGTTAAAATTGTGTTTTTGATGATGGAGGGTGAGAGAACTCGAGTGAAGAGAGAGGGGGTTCGTGAAAAGTGAGGGGCTGAAACGCTGCTGCTGGCTTTAAACTTGTCGCATTACTCGAGTGTTTTTAAAAACACTCGAGTGTTCTAAGCCTGATACTCGAGTATTGGTGAAAGTACTCGAGTAAAAAGCCCAGTCCAGAAAGTTGGAAGTTACTGGACTGAAATTCACGCGAGTAAAATTTGAAAGACTCGAGTAAAAACGAAATTACTCGAGTAAAATTTAAAACACTCGAGTGAAAGCATCAGACATGGCCAAATACTTTTTCAATTTTCAAATGATTTAATTTTGGAATTAAAATACTCGAGTAAAAATAAAAATACTCGAGTAAATTTGACAGACAAACAGTTTTAGCAGCATTTTGAACACAATTTCACAAATCCAACATATTTAACATCAACACAGATTTTGAATTAAAATCACTCACAATCAAAATCATATATTTCACAGTATCTCAAGGTCCAATTGTTCATCAAATACCAATACACATGAAATGAGACATACATGGTGATTTTTCACAAACACAAATCAATTAGCTAATGCTTGACTCATCTAAAATTCCAAGTTCTCCTCTTATATGATAAAAGGTATCTCTTGGCAATGGTTTTTTAAAAATGTCCGCTAATTGGTTTGTGGTACTTACAAATTCAATAGAGCAATCACCCTTTTGTACATGATCCCTTAGGAAATGATGTCTAATTTCAATGTGTTTAGTCCTTGAGTGATACACCGGATTCTTAGTTAAGTTGATTGCACTCGTGTTATCGCATTTAATAGGAATATTTTCAAGTTTCAAACCAAAATCCAATAATTGTTGTTTCATCCACAAGAGTTGAGCACAACAACTACCGGCGGCGATATATTCCGCTTCGGCGGTGGAAAGAGCAACACAAGCTTGCTTTTGAGAAAACCATGACACTAGTGAACTTCCCAATAAATGGCAAGTACCACTAGTGCTTTCGCCATCAAGCTTGCATCCCGCAAAGTCGAAATCCGAATAACCAACCAAACTAAGACTAGTATCACTAGGGTACCATAATCCGGTGTTAATTGTTCCTTTAAGATATTTAAAAATATGTTTGACCGCGGATAGGTGTGATTCCTTAGGATTAGCTTGAAAACGGGCACACATGCATACACTAAACATAATGTCCGGTCTAGATGCGGTAAGATATAGAAGACTACCTATCATGCCTCTATATTTACTAACATCAACCGGTGTACCTTGTTCATCCTTGTCTAGGTAGCATGATGTGCTCATGGGAGTGTAAGCTTCTTTGCATTTGTCCATTCCGAATTTTCCAAGGAGCTCCTTGCAATATTTTCCTTGATGCACAAAAATCCCCTCCTTGACTTGCTTGATTTGAAGTCCTAGGAAGAACTTGAGCTCCCCCATCATGGACATTTCAAATTCCTTTTTCATCAAATTAGAGAACTTGCTACACAAGGACACGTTAGTGGCACCAAAGATAATATCATCTACATATATTTGCACTAACAAAATGTCCTTTTTGGTTTTATAGATGAATAGGGTATTATCAACCTTTCCTCTTTGAAAGTCATTTTCTAATAAAAAGGTACTTAATCGATCATACCAAGCTCTAGGAGCTTGTTTTAATCCATAAAGTGCCTTTTTCAATTTATAAACATGGTTTGGAAATTCATGACTTTCAAAACCGGGTGGTTGCTTAACATACACTTCTTCATTTATGAAACCATTCAAGAAAGCACTCTTGACATCCATTTGGTAAAGAGTAAATTTCATAATTGATGCAAAGGCAAGCAAGATTCGGATTGCCTCAAGGAGTGCAACCGGAGCAAAGGTCTCATCATAATCAACACCTTCCTCTTGGTTGTACCCTTGGGCAACAAGTCTCGCTTTGTTTCTTATAATCAAACCGGATTCATCAAGTTTATTTCTATAAATCCATTTTAAACCAATTATGGTATGATCATCGGGTATAGGCACTAATTCCCAAACATCATTTCTAACAAATTGATTTAGTTCTTCTTGCATGGCCATAACCCAATGTTCATCCAAAATTGCTTCCTTAATTGAATTTGGTTCGATTTGAGAAACAAAGGAAACAAAATGACAAATATTTTGAATTGTCCTACGAGTTAATACTCCCTTTGAAAGGTCTCCTATGACATTGTCAATAGGGTGAGCTTTCACCGTTTTCCAAGCCGGATCAAGATCATTTTTAACTTCTCCTTCATCCTTTAAAATCTCCTTCCCTTTTTCCTCTTTTGAAAACTCAAAACCTTCATCACAACCATCACTTAAAACACCATCTTCTTTCGAAGACTCATTAAAAACCACATGAATAGATTCTTCAATAGTCATATTTCTTTTATTAAAAATTCTATATGCTTTACTATGTGAAGAATAACCCAAAAATATTCCCTCATCGGATTTGGAGTCAAATTTTCCAAGTTGATCTTTTCCATTGTTTAAAACATAAACTTTGCATCCAAAAACATGAAAATGGGATATATTTGGTTTTCTTCCTTTGTAAAGCTCATAGGGGGTTTTCTTGAGCATGGGCCTAATTAGAATTCTATTCATGACATAGCAAGTCGTATTAACGGCATCGGCCCAAAAATAATGAGGTACTTGAGAATCATTTAGCATGGTTCTTTCAAGTTCCTCTAACACCCTATTTTTCCGCTCTACCACTCCATTTTGTTCCGGAGTTCTTGGTGCGGAATATTGGTGTTCAATACCATGTTTATCACAAAATCTATCAAACTTGTAGTTTTCAAATTCACCACGATGGTCGGTTCTAATAGTAATTACTTTTTGGTTTACTTGGTTTTGCACAAGTTTAACATGGCGTTTAAAAGATTTGTAGGTCTCACTCTTTGCACTTAAGAATAGAGTCCATGTAAATCTAGAAAAGTCATCAACAATCACCAAGCCATAGTAGTTCCCACCAAAGCTTTTTACTTGAGAAGGTCCAAACAAGTCCATATGAAGCATTTATAATGGTCTTGTTGTGGACACATCATTTTTAGAACCAAAATGATTTTTGGTGTGTTTGCACTTCTTACAAGGAGTGCAATCACCTTCAATTTTAAAATCTAGCTTTGGTAATCCAACTACTAATTCTTTTGATTGTAGTTTCTTTAATTGATTTACATTAATGTGAGCGGTCCTACGGTGCCATAACCAAGTGTCACTCTCTTTGCTAACTAGACAAGTAGAAACCAAAGAGGTGATATTGTTCAACTCAACCAAGTAAGTATTATTAGACCATTTGCCAACAAATTTGATAGTTTCATCTTTGTCACTTTTTATGAGACATTGGGTAGAGGTAAATAATACATGGTTACCAATATCACATAGTTGACTAATGCTCAAAAGATTGTGTTCTAATCCTTGAACATAAAGTACATTATCAATAACCAAGTTGGAGGAATTACCGACTTTACCAATCCCAAGAATTTTGCCTTTGTTGTTGTCTCCATAAGTGACATATCCACCTTCTTGAGGAGTAAGCTCTATGAAGTTCCGCTTATCTCCCGTCATGTGCCTTGAACATCCACTATCAAGATACCACGGTTTCTTTTCGGTTCTAAGGCACACCTACAAAACAAAATCATTTGCTCATTTTGGGTACCCAAATTATGTTGGGTCCCTTTGGGTTAGCTTTTGATGCTTCTTCCTTTTTAATCCAAACATAAGTGCCCTTTTGAATTTCAAAATGTTTTATGTGGCACCTATTGTTTGTATGTCCAAACTTTCCACAATAAAAGCAAGTTGGTTTCTTTGTATAATCAATTTTAGAAAATGAACCAACCTTTTTATTGTTCTTTTTCTTATGGACATATCCTAAACCGGTTTTGTTTGAATAATTTCTTTGAGAATTAATTATCCGGTCTAGGTTTCTATCACTATTTGATATTGTGAGTTTGTGTTTCAATTCTTTTATTTCATTTTCAAGAAAGTCACATTTCTCACAATATACAATAGTTTCCTCATCATTTGCACATTCACAAACATGACTAGAGTTAACAAGTTCTAAGGAAGCATTTTGGAGTTTCAATTCATTTATGTATTTTTCCAATTCATTAATCTCCTTTTGATACTCCAAAATTTTCTTTCCTTTTTCCTTGTTGACTTTAGCAAGTTTTTCAAATTGAGTCAACATTTCATTATACTCATTGAGCAAATCATCATAAGGAATAGAGGAAGAGGAAAAGCTAGAACTTTGAGATGATACCTCATCCTCATTTTCACCATTGGCACTTGAGGCTTCATTGTTGCTTCTAGCCATGAGACATAGATTTGCAACTTCATCATCCGAGCTACTTGATGATGATTTTGCATCCTTCTCCGGTGCATCCCACACAATGTAAGCTCTCTTGCCTTTGCTCTCTTGGGTCTTCTTTTCACTCTTTCTCAAGTATGTGGGACATTCCATCCTTATATGTCCAATGCCTCCACATTCATGACACTTCACTACATCACTTGAAGTCTTGTTCTTTGATTTTTGCTCCTTGGGTCTTCTATCTCTTGATGATGAGCCACTCTTCTTACCCTTGAGGAATTTATTGAATCTTTTCGCAAATAATCCAATTTCCTCCTAATTGAGTGCATGATCGGAGTTCTCACTTGTAGAGTCATCTTCAACCTCTTTTACAACTTTGGTTGAGGCCTTGAGAGAGATGCTCTTCTTCTTTTTGTCCGACTCCTCATGTGAGCTAAGTCTTGATAGATCAATCTCATGTTCCTTGAGCTTCCCAAACAAGGTTGCCAAGTCCATAGTGTTCAAATCCTTGGACTCCTTGATGGCGGTGACCTTTGGTTGCCATTTTCTATCAAGGCATCTCAAAATTTTGTCAGTAGTTTCACCATCACGAAATTTCTTTCCTAGAGAAATCAAGTGACTAATGATATGTGAAAACCTCTTTTGTAAGTCATCAATAGATTCATTCGGGAACATGTGAAATAATTCATATTCATGTGTTAAAGAATTTAATCTAGCATTTCTTACTTCACTTGTTCCTTCATGTGTGACTTCCAAAGTGTCCCACATCTCCTTAGCCGACTTGCAATGAGAAACTCGATAAAATTCATCATGGGATAAAGCGGAAAAAGATGATGTTTTTAGCTTTTAAATCAAAGGATACTTTCTTTTTATCATCATCATTCCAACTTTTCCTAGGAATTTCAATGACTTCCCCATTTATCATATGTCTAGGAATATATGGACCATCCTCTATTGCATCCAAAATATCGGTGTCTATTGCTTCAATAAAAACTCTCATCCGAACCTTCCAATAAGCATACCCTTCACCATTAAAGAATGGTGGGTGGTTTATTGAAGAGGATCCTTCTTGATAATTGCTAGAGCCCATAGTTTCCAAAGGATCTTTTCGAAAAAGCTTTTACGCTCGATCTTTCGACCGAGCTCTGATACCACTTGTTGGAAACCAACAAGCGGGCTTAGCAATTACTAGAGGGGGGGTGAATAGTAATCTGAATGCAACAGTGACTAATTTTCGAATGCAATTAAGTATAATTGATCACATGCAGATTTTTCAAAAACAGAGCAAGAACACTCGAGTGTTTTTAAGACTACTCGAGTAAAATCACAAGAACACTCGAGTCTTCTTAAGAATACTCGAGTAAATCGTGCAGTTAGCATAAAAACAGTTTCTGAATTATATGCACTTTAATCAATATGAATTAATCCAGTCCAGGGCAGATTAATAATAGAGTAGAAAGCAATTAAATAAAGCTATAACAACTTGAAAATCACTTAATTGCTGCGGAATTACTACTCTAATTAATAACCCCCTTTTTGAGCAACTTAGGTTTGGTTTTTTGCTTGAAGTTAAAGAAAGCTATAAAAGATCAACACCAACAATTTTATACTGGTTCACTCTCTATTTAGAGAGCTAGTCCAGTCCCCCTAAGAACCTTAGGAGTGTCTACTAAAATCAAATTGTTAGAAATATTACAAAGGGTATTGAGATGCCTCACTCAACCTATCCCTTCCAAGAGTGTACCAAACTCTTGAATTTCTACCCCAATTTGATGTTGGTGATGAAGACACTTTCTTCTTCAAGCTCATTGAAACCTTCAAGAGCTCCACCAAAGCTAAGAACCTCTTAGCCCTTGCTTGAGAACCTCCCAAGTCTTGAATGAACCTAAGACCCACTTAGGTACACTTGGTTACCAACCAAGATTTTTAGAACAAGAAGTGTTTGTGTATGTGGAGAAATCCAACAAATGATTTCCACTACAATTAAGCACAACTCTAACTCTTAGTACAAATAATAATGATGAATGAATAGATTGAGTTAGAGTAAATTTTCACTTGAGAGAGAGAATGATCAAAATGAATGTTTAGCACAATAGACTTTAATGTTCTAGTTCCTTGGTTCAATAGCATTCATTTCTGATATATGGAAGAGGAAATGAGAGAGTAAGAGTAATTCTTTTCTCCCATTTTTGCCCTCTTCCAACGGTTAAAAAATTTGCTGTCAGAGTCAAAATACTCGAGTATTTTTGAGACTACTCGAGTCTTTTGCCCATCTTTCAATAGAAATGCCCATGTATTGAACTAACGGTCAAATCTCTGATTTGAGGCTGAAATACTCGAGTATTCTGGGAAGTACTCGAGTGCTTTGATACTCGAGTAACTTTCAGATTACTCGAGTGTCTTTATACTCGAGTATTTTTGTGCTTACTCGAGTGTTTTGCCCAGAGATGATTTTATGTAACCCCAACCTTTTTCATGCATTTAGAATAATTTATTTCAATTCTCTCCTCAAGGAATAATTTTATGTAACCCCAACCTTTTTCATGCATTTAGAATTATTTATCCTAAGGATGAGATTACTTCCTAAGCTACCCACTCTCAATAAAATAAATAAAATTACATTTAAAGTAAAATTGAGAATGACTAGCTAAGTGATGCACTTGATCTTCTTGACTTGATGAGCTTGAATTCTTCCTATAAATCCATGATCTAATTATATTGTCATCATCAAAATAAATCCACCTCATTGGAGACTTGATTCTACACCTTCTTCTATTCGAATCCCTTTTCTCTCTCTCCTTAGGTTTTTCTTAAATTTTTAACTTATCAATATGGAGAACAACCATCACCTCTATGCAAAATAACCAAGAGAAAGACAAAGAACACTCTCTACCCAAGTACAACACTCATAATAGGATTGTGTATCACCATTGGATTTTGGCTCTTTTGAGGTGGCAAGCAAAGCTAAGGAGCTTCAAAGTCCCAAGGTTCTAAGCTAGAGCAAAGGAAAATCATCCTTATCTCATCACATTTGAGGTAAGGGGGTGAGTGTTGGTTTGATCTAGAAACGGGTATCCCTATAGTTATAATGATTTTCTAGAAGTTATGTGGTTAGAAAAATTAGGAAGAAAACCCTAGGTAGTGAGCTAGGGCATGATTAGAGTTAGAAAAATAATGCGTAAAAATCAACCTAGAAAATATATTTAGAAAATGGGTATGTAATATGGAATTTGGAATATGTGTTATATTTGAATATTTAGTGATTGATTATGATTTGTGATGATAAAATGATTATTGTGAAATATATGTGTGACTTACTTGGACATGGCAATTTATATTTACTTGTTGGGAATGAGGAGTGGAAATTTGGATATAGTGCATTATATGTGTTTCTTGAATTTGGAATAGGTTATAAATTGATTATTTATGGAATGGTGATTTTGTTAAAATTAATGGACTGGAATTGTTGATAATGAAAAATGGTAATGGTAACTTAAGTGGAAACTGATCAGTGGGGCCCGGAACACTAGGTACCCGGCTAGGTGTTCCAATTACCTTTTAGGGCCAATTACCTGTTAGGCCAATTACCCATCAGGCCAAACCGCCCTATAGGCACCGGGTGACCCACAGGATCAGTTTTCCACACCAATAATTGGAATAAATAATGGAATGGTAAAAATGTACATAGTCCTACAGGTTATGGTCTGGATGGGTGTAAAGTCCTGGGCAGGTGTTTCAAGTCCCTAGACAGGTGTTCCAATTACCTAGCGGGTAACCTAAATCCTAGTGGTGTACAATTAAAAAGGAAAAAGGGAAGTGTTTGAAGATCACTGTTTGTGGTTGCTTATACTGTGTGTGTAGATCTCTGTTTGGGGTTACACACATTAATGGAAAATGAATAATGGAAAGTCTAGAAAGGAAAATGGATAAAAGGAAAGGAAAAGGGATTATTAAATAGAATTTAAAAAGGAGATAAACAAGGTGAATAATTATGGAAATGCTAAGTTTTAGATATGGTCTTCTAATTTTGTGATAAGGTGAATTGTGCTATAAATGGTATTTTGCTAATTGTGTTTGGCCTAGTGGATTTGTTATGTCTATATGGAAACTGCAATTCTATTTCATGTGCAATGCTCACTCCCGTAACATTTTTCAGGTTCTGAGATCGAGCTAGCACAGCCCTCGGCCGAGCAGGTGCGCTCTCCCTTACAGGGAGAGTAGATTCTAGTATATTAGGACATGGAAATGTCCTGGGCCCAGTCATGATGATGATGATGATGTGATATCTTTTTGTTGTAAAAATGTAAATAGTTACTTTTGTAGGGCCCAAGACAACCCCTTAGTTATATGGGGTGTTTTGATGGATATATGATGTAAAACTTGTATATATTCTTCCGCTTATAACTCTGATAACTGATGGATGCTTATGGCATTTTAATGCCCCGTTGATATCAAGCCCTGCTGGCTTTTGGAAATGATAAATTATATTTGATGATTATTAGGTGTAGGATTAAATTATTTTTGGAAAGCCCTAAAAACAAAGGAAACTCCGTCCGTTTGACGGTGAATTTTAATTTATTAAAAAGGAATTTTTAAGTACACTATTTTAATTATAAACTTTTACTTACTATTTTTGCATATAAAATAAGGGTGTTACATATTGCCAAGCCATTAACATGACATATTGATAAACACATCATAAACTAAGCTATACAACAGATACATTAATCCCTTTTCCAAAAGCAAATCTTCCCCCACATAATGTTAAAAATTAACATCACTACAATTGGGACAATCACCCACACTAAACAAAACTTCAATGTCCTAATTTCACCATTTAATCTAACCATCTTCAAGCTCATTTCCATCCTCCAGTCTTCTTCTTTGGACCTATCAATATTCCTTTCACCACTGCACCTTTCACCAAGACTTCTTTCAACAGCACTTCTTTTACCTCCACTCCTTGAGGTAGCATTGTCTTCTCTGTCAACCCAGCAAAAAAAATTGCAGTGATTTCATATCTACAAAAACCAGCAAGAACATATACAAAAGTGGTAATAACAAGAACACAATAGCAACAAGGAGGATAAGTAATAAGCTAACGTACACAATGTATACCTTAAAATTAGGACATCCAAAGAAAAGTCTTCTTGGATTGCAAGATGTTTTAGATCTCCTGACCACACATTTGAGACCACAAAAGCAATAAAGAAGATCTTTAGCCTTTGACTCGCCACTTTCATTGAAAGAATTTTCATTGAATGAATATGAGAAGTGATGATTATTGTCACCAGCCATTTCATGGAATTTAGGGTATGCAAGTAATAAAGGATTGAAATAAATGAAGGATTATGAGTAATTATGTGAATGAAAACTGGGGGTTGTGAATTTAGGAGGTGATTTCACGATTGAAGGTTTGATTTGGGATTTTAGGGTTTTATATTTAAAAAGGTTGAAGATGATCTTTCAACCGTTGGATTGTATGGTTAAGTCATAGCCGTTGGATAAAAAATTTGACCATTTTCAGAAGTTTCAGGATGACATCGTGGCAAAAACGACGACGTTTTTCCTTCTGTTAGTGTCCACGTACGCAATCCGTAACAGTACAGTGACGGAACCAAATGTCATGGACTAACTTGATTGACAGACTGCTATCTTAGGGACTTTATTGATATTTAGACAAAGTCAGGGACTAACTTGACCGACGAGTGCAAAGTCAGGGACTAATCTGACTAATTACTCTTTTATTATTCAACTCTTCCTCTAATTGTTCTCAAAATCAATACAAGTTTCATATAGTAATCTCAATTAGGTGAAAGAAATTAGAAACAATTTGCAATCCTCGTGGAAATGATAACTGGTCTTACTGACTGTATTACTTGTCGACCCGGTATACTTGCCAGTGACCCAACAAGTTTTTGGCGCCGTTGTCGGGGATTGAAATTCGTTTCAATTTGTTTTCGGTACTTTTTTGTAGTTAATTGTGAAATATGTTATGTATAATAGTGAATTACATGAGGATTTAGAATTTTTTAATTTTGTTTTGACTTCACCCCCTTCTTACGTATGATGCAAATGCCTCTATTGATGAGATTAAGGAATTGTATTTCAATGAGTATAACAAATCTGTCATAGAGGAATTGGTACAAAAGTTTTTCGTTAAGGAAGACAAAAATACTAATTTCTCTAAAAATTTAGAAGAAAAAGAAAGTAAGGTGTATCATGAGGTAGTAGAGGTGAAACAAAACAAAACAATAGAGGGTTGGATAATAGTAGAGGAACTTGATTCATCCTTTCATGCCGAATTTTTCGAACTTAAAAATTGTGTTGAATCTCTTGCATGTTTGGATGATTCAAAAGTTTCTATGATGTTCAACCCCTGAGCTTTCATGATATTTTTCTAAATCCCCATCATAATTCATTATTATACCGTGGCATGAATAAAGATCCCAAGAATGTAGTTTTTCTGACTCATGGAATTAACACCTTTATAAATGAGGAAAAAAACAATTTTTCTGAGTTGTTGCATGGAGTAAGGAATGTACCTTTTGACCCTTGTGGGATTGAACTTATTCTTAAAAATTTCTTACTCCGCCATCATCCATGTTCATTCCCATGGGATGCGGGAATAACTTGTTATTGTTGCATCACATGGGAGTTAACCTATAGGATTTGGGATCCTAGTGGTTTCTTTGTAGATATGTAGTAGTGTAGGTTTTGATTTTTTTTTGTAGTTAGTTGAATAAAGAGTTGGAGCTTCCTATATGTAACTACTAATGAGGTGCTTCTTGTACCATTTTTAGTTGTTCATGTGACACGGGTGAATAAGTTTGGGGGAGTCTCCTCCATGGTGCATCAAGAGAGAATGTCGTGCTACAAAGGGAAGTTTCCTAACTCCTTGCTTTTATTTTTAATTTTTATTTTGTAGTAAAGGTTAGATTAGTTTGCTTGAGGACAAGCCAACCTCTAAGTTTAGGGGAGCGGTATTTATGAAAGTGATACATTTAAAAAAAATCCAAGAATTAACTTATTTCAATTACTCATCTTGGTGAATAATATGGTTAAATATGATTTATAAATAGGATTAGAGAGAGTATTTGATACTTGCACAGTTTCAAAATGATTGATATTTAAAGATATAATGTGTGAATTAAGAAGTATTTAATATGTCTTTTTGTAGTAAATCAATGTTTGTTTTACTACTTTTGCCCTTTATCCACTTATTATCTTTCCTATTAATTATATAAGGGTATAATTATCTTTCCTATTCATTACTAGGAGAAGGAGTCAATTTAGGAATAAAGGAAATATAGGTTAAATGTGACGCCCTAAATTTTCGTTACTTTATTTATACAAAATAAAGTGTTAGAAAATATACTTTATGGACTTAATTAGACAAATAATAAGAATAAAATTTTTCCTTAACTTTGAGTCAAAAGAGACTTCGATTTGTACCTTAAAGATTGAACCTTATCTTTACATAAATAAATTGAATTTGGTTTAATAACGGTTTAAGAGTCCAAGTTGGGTAAAATAATTCGAGACAACATCCTTTCGATTATTAAAGAGATAATACTTAGCTTTTATTATAATTTATTGTTATCTCGAAAGATTTAGTGATAACAAAATAACAACAGTCGCCGAATTCCTTTTTACTTAAAATCAGAGTGTGCGGAATAAATTGAGTACTCTTGAATCATTTGTAATAAAACATCATATATATATATATATAAAGATCATAAAGAGTACATCATACTCATTAGAAAGTCGGGTACATCAACGGTGGTACAAAATCCATAGTAAAGGTCCATAAAAAGTAGCATAAGTACATCAGAAAAGACCTCAGCTCTAAGACATCTCAAAAATATGTACAATATAAATACAACTCAAAATAGAAGCCTCAAAGCAGGTGAACCGGTCCTCATAAACTCCATCCAAAGTCCACTGCAGCTACATCATTGGCCTAAGATCCCTACCAGCTACACTACGCCCATACCTAGAAATCACCCACACCTTTACGACTACCAGAATTAAAGTAGGCTCGACTGGCTCCTCCTCCTTGCTCTCATCCTCCACGGGATCCTCCTCAACCTCGTCCGACGGGGAGACACCCGACAACTGGGTATAGGGTCTGCAGCTGGAGCAGCCCTACCTGAATCTCTCGGATAGGAGAAGGAGTCTGCTCAGTAACAATCCTCGAAGCTGAGGGATGAGAACGAGTGGAAGCACGAAAACGAAAGCTATGAAATCTGCGAACTGGTCGAGCTAGGGGTGGTCCACCGTAAGTATAAAACGGGGGTACGTGCATAGTGTATATAATAGGAATCCTAAACCTACGAGATCGTACACGAGCCAAGGGGTTAGGGTGATAGAGTGTAACCTCTACCTCACCCTCAAAGGTGGCTCTTTGCTTCTCGAATACCCAAATGCCACTAGGGATGGGTCTGATCTCGATGCAGGCAAGATATCGGACCATCACCGAACAAGGGCACGAGAGTAAGCAATACATACACATATACATAATCAAATGAGACTAAAATTTAACAATCACAAATGATCAAAAACAGATAGAAATGCATAACCATATGAATCATACCATTTTTATGTTCGTATATAACTCCTTTCAACGCAGGTGGTATGATGCATGATTTCTATCTCATCATCCGAGGCCTCCAATACATCAATGTCTTTCCAGAACACTAATAATACGTTCCCAAGACGTATGGTGGGATTGCTTGGAAAGTGATTCATAACGTTACTCCCAGAGTATACGTCACGCCACGAAGACGTAATAACCACAGTGGTACATAACGTCACTCCCAGAGTGAACGTCACGTCGCAAAGACGTAATAACCACATCAATAGTGTCCCACAATACTAGCCACACTCTAATCCCAGAGATGTGTCATCAAGAAAAACACAACAGTTGGTACTCCTAGAGTACTCTTGTTATGTTCCCAGAACATAACAATTTCACTAACCCTAATCATCTTCATTCACCATGAATGAATGCACACAACGCATATGTAAATTTGGCTGGCCATCAATTATTTCTTATAATTAATCCACAATTATTATGACATAATATCAATATTTTCCAACTCAAGAAAAATAACATGTCATAATTCCTTTTTGTATTTTCAATGGAATCCTTAAGGTATTATAACCAAATTAACCCAATTCATATAAAATTCCTTCATAAATTTAACTTGGGTAATTTTCCTTGATTTTGGGTAAAAGAGTATAACTAAAAATGATATGGATCATTTAGCAAAATTCATTTAAAATTTATTTTTTGCTGTCAGACTCTAATTGGTTAGAGCTGCTGCTAACCAATTAGATTATGCATAATTTAGTTATAATTATACCATATATAATTTCAGTATGACCTCTGTCCATAATTTAGTTAAGTTATAATTTAAATGAATTAAAATTAAAATTGGTATTTTAAGGAATTTTTAACAGTGGTAATTGAATATCAGAAGCTGGTAATGGATTACCACGTGTATATCCCAAACTCTGTATTAGATACAGGCTGGTAATCGATTATCAAATCGTGGTAATAGATTACCCATATCAGCAGATGCACTAAAATTGGGTTTTAACATACTATTTTCAATTTTACTCAATTTTAACTTAAACTAACTATCCACAGAGCTTTACTAACACAAACTAAACATGTCTCAATACTGAAATCACACAACTTCACAGAGATTGAAACTATCCAATTGATTTTGCATAAAACCATACAATTAACAATTCATGATATCAAAACTCGATATACTCAAGTAAACCATGAATTCAGTGATCAAACACTTTGCATGCATCAAATATAACTTGCTCACATCACAGAGAGAGCACAAATTGGTCTCTAAACCAAAAATTAACCTATTTCAACTAAGCCCTTTAGAGTCTCAAGGTGACTCTCTACCTAAAATTGCATGCATTATCCTCTAACTAGTGATTGAATAGCTTTCCTCTTACCTCTAACTCGTGATTGAACAGAAACTTCATAGAGAAAAGCGATCGAACTCCAAGCCCACCGAATCTTCTTCAAAACAGAACATGCATGACAGTTTTCGGCAGGGTCATAAGACCAAAGAATTGGACCAACCATACATGCATAAGAATTGGGAAAAATCATTAAGCTTTGAAGATTGCATGTGCTCACCTAAATTGAAGCTTGAAGTCAGCTCCAAGGATCAGAAACAACTTTCTTCAGGTTTAGAACACGAACTTTGCAGACTCAATACTCCCAGCACACACTCTCAACTCACGATTTTTCTATTAATGTAAAGCTTGAAGACTAAGCTTTACAATGGTGTATCACTCACAAACTAGATCTCAGAATTGAAGGAGCATGAGAAAGGCAAAATTAAGAACCCTAACAGAGCAAACTCTCAACACTTGAGCAAAAATGAGCTCAAATCCGTCTTCAACAGGGCTTAAATAGGCAAATTGTACGTCCAAGCAGATTGAAACACGTATTCCACTGTGAGTAAGGACGGTTCCATGGTGATTAATGGGTAATCTTGGTAGATTACTCATCAAACGCACTCAAACTAGGTTCTGCTGCACTATGGTAATCGATTACCACGACTGAAACTTTCAAAAATTCATATTTTAATTAGTTTCCCTCCAATAAATTTTCTAAAAATATGGCATTTAGGTCCTAGACCAAGGACTAAAGTGCAAAATGTTGGAATAATTGGTGATATTGGCAAGAATCACCCAAGAGGGGGGGTGAATTGGGTGTTATAAAAACTTTGATATATAATCGAAATAAAACGTTCTTTTAGAAAATAACAGAGATTAAAACGAGCGGAAGACTTAAAGAACGATTTAAAATGTTTTTAAGCAAACAACTTAAATAATATTACTTATGAATATGAAAAACATAATATACACGAGATTGATTTAAGAAATCATTACATAGAAAAACCACAATCCTCGTGTTATATAGATTAAAACATGAAAATACTTTTATCCACGAAAATACGATTAACAAAAATTAAACGTGCAGAATGTAAAAAGATAAGGGATAGAAAATTGTACACCGGAGAATTTTATCCTGGTTCGGCCAACAATGCCTACATACAGTCCTCAAGCGACCCACTTGAGCTTTTCAATAAACCAAGACGCAACTGCGTCCCCAATTACATCCAGAGCGCCCCGCAAGCTACTAGGAATCCCACCGTTCGCAAGGGACCTCGAATACAAATAGCCTAACTACTAGGAATCCCACCGTTCGTATAGCGCTACCCAATACACAAGGGTTATCTCACCCTATGAACGCGACACACGTTCAATCCTAAGGGGAAACACTCCTTAAACACTAAGGCTGTCACACCCCTTACAAAGATATGGTTTTGCACGAAGAAAAATTTGTGCAACTAACAAAAAGCTCTCTTATTAGAGCGGATACTACAATAACGTCCTATGGCAAAAATAATATTCTCAAGCAAGACTTATGATAACTCTATATGATGATGATGATGATGATGTCTCTTCTCAAAAAGAATTTTTCAAATTCAAAGGTTAGGAGAAGAAAAGAAGAAGAGCTCTCTTTTTCAAAAATGAAAAATAAAGAATATATAAAAGGTAGAAGAAGCAGCCAAGAAATCAAAGCAAGATCATCCAGAAAAGGAAACAAATCATTCTGGGCATCATGTTTGATTTCAGCACGTTTTTCAAAATTTGAATAAAATAATCGATTACTTTGGTCATGATAATCGATTACATGCTCTCAGATTTTTCACAAAAGTTGCAGCATTGAAATAGAATCGATTATTAGTTTCTAGTAATCGATTACTTACACCCAAATGACCAGTTCAAGGAAGTAATCCATTACAAGATCCTAAATAATCAATTACATTCTCTCTGGTTACAAGTTGCATTAAGGAATCGATTATACCAGAAGGGTTAATCGATTACTCCTTATAAAAAATAGATTTTCATGAAAAAGGTTGTAACCAAAGGTTTTCGCAAAACATTTTTCACAAATAAAATTCCTGGAGCAAAAGATTTAAAAAGGCTTCTTCTAAGTTTTTCAAGAAAAACAAGATCATCATCACATAAGTTATAATTCTAGGTGCTTAAGAGTATTAACTGCCTTACAAAGATATCTAAGCCTAAAGCTAGATCTTCAACTTGAAAACCATCTTTGCAATCTTCAAAGTACCTGAACCTGTTAAGAATATATAAATTGTGTTGTGTCATCATCAAAACACTAAGAGGGAACAAATGATTTTCAACACTCAGTTTCAACACTCCCCCTTTTTGATGATGACAAACACTACCTGCAAAACAGAGGTTAGTACGAAAATAAACATTCAAAAACATATGAACAACCGAGCACCACAACTTGATTAACATAAATCAAGAAGCTTATTACAAAGCTTTAGCTCTAGCTCCCCCTGAATTCATGAACTATCATGAACATGATCAACCTGTACTGATAAAACTGTTCTCATGAACAACCTGTTAAACATGTTTTCTCATTTTTCTCCCCCTTTTGACATCATCAAAAAGGTGAAGAATTACACGAGAAATAGCAAATGACAACGACTATGAATAACACACCAAAAATAATAACATTGTCATAAGCATCAAGCTGAATCCAAGCAAGTCAAGAGAAACAACGAAATCCAGGAACAGATAAAACATAACCAATAACAGTACTAGGGGGTTACGAGCATAAGTATAAAATATCCAAATATCTTAAAGCAATTAAACAGAAAAAAAAACAGAGTGAGGTGCCACAAGCTGAGCGATCACTGGAACGGAGGACGGTTCTGATGCCTCAGATAATATATCTCCTGTTGCACTGCTTCCATATCAATGTGCATCTGTTCCATGCCGGAGGTGAGCTGTGCAAGAGATGTGTCCACTGACTGCATGTGTTCATCAGAATGCCTCATGTATCCTCGGACATCGTCCATGAACAACTGCATGTACGGAGAAATGTGATCTGGTGGATAGAGAGCTTGTAGCGGAATGTAATCAAAATCTTGAGCTGGTGCATTATCTGGCTGTGGCTGCTGCTGCTGATCTTCTTCATCTGGGTTGTAATTGTGGTTGGACTTGCGTTCCCGACGCTGAGTCTTGGGCATCCAACCTATATCTTCCATATTGACCCAACCCATGTGACCCAAGAAATTGGTGTCCATACGCATATCTGCATTTGGAGCTGTTCTAGCCTCACCGTTCAAGGGAACTCGGAATCGTCTGAGAATGTTGGTTATCACTGTAGCATATTGTAACATCCTAAGTTTTATTTAAATGAAATCATTGTTTAATACCCAAGAAATAACTGAATAAATTGCTTAAAGAATTTTGGGTGATAAGAGAGTAGTAATTATGAGTGCTAGGGGTTGTATAGGAGACATGTATGGCATTGGGCAAAATTATCTAAGCGAAATCGGGGGTTAAGTCGGCGTTTTAAATGTTAGAAATTAGCCGAAAAGAGAAAATTAGGAATTTATTATAGGATGCTAAGAAATTAAATTCCACCGTTGGATATGAAGTTTAAGGGGTTAAGAAGCTTGTTTAAAAATTTGGGCCCGATCCAACGGTTAACGAAAAAGTTACGGCGAATCGAAGTTGGAAATTTCTGGTGCACGCCCAGGCGCACCGGTGCACGCCCAGGCGCACCAGAGTGCAATTGGTGCACCAACTCAGGGGCTTTTTCGCCCAGGCGCACGCCAGCCTCGCCCAGGCGTGCACGACGCACCAAATCGCGCACCAGATGCGCGGAACGCGCGCGCAGGCGCGCCTCGCCCTGCGCCCAGGCGCGCGGGTGCGTATTTCCGCACCAGACTTCATAAATGGCCGCACCAGCTGCCCCCAAACCCCATTTCCTCCACACCAACCTTCTTCTTCCTTCCCCAAACCTCCTCCAACCTCCATGGAACCCCCAAATCCTTCCCTCCAACCTTCCCCCATGGCAACACACTCCCTCCCTCTTACTTTCTCCTTCCTTCTTTCCTTCCTCCATGAAGCTCTTCCTTTCTCTCTCACCTTCATGACCCATTCTCTCTCTCATCTAATCTCCATCAACAAACCCACAAATACCCACAAAATCCACCTTAAATCCTTCACCCATGAAAGTTTATCTCCTCCCTCATGTGTTATTTTTCATCTCCCTCCTTTAATTTATCCCTCACCCTCTTATGAGCTCTCTCTCTCCTCTAGGGTTTGCTCTCTCTCTCCTCCAATCTTGGAATCAAATTGGGAACCGGTCTAGATAGTTGGAAATCAAGTAGATCAGAGGTAGATTGCGGGTCCTTGGAGCTTCAATTGAGTCTCCTCTCTCTCCAAGGTAAGGGGGTGGATATAGTGAGCTTTGCCTTGTTCTAGGGAGTAGGTTCTAGTTGGTATATAATACTTGTTAGGGTTATGTGTTAGGGGAGGAAATTAGATTATAAATCCCTAGGATATTGAATATGAAATTCTAAATAATTAAATATTCATGATGAATTGATGTTAAGACTAGGAAAAAGGAAACCCAATAATGTGAGAACGAATGATGTGATAAATGTAACTTTGTTAATGATGTTAAGGAAGTACAATAAGATTTTGGTAATAAGGTAGGGAATATGATATAAATGATTTCTATGACTATGGATTTTAATTGTCAAGTTATGTATAAAATGATAATTGATTGATGTTGCAAATGTATGTATGTATTATGGAGTAATTTGACATGGGAAGAAAATGGAACAGAAACGACTGTGTGTGATGAACGTGTGTAGTTGTATTTAAATGCTAAATGAGAATAAATGTTAAGTAATAACAATTGCTAACAAGGTCGTAGCTTATGTATTGAAGTGTGAATATAGGAGAAGGAAGTAAACGGATTATGCATAAACAAAAGTAAGGAGGTTTGTGTTACCATACTCTAGGGGGTAGATTGTATTGTGTATATATTGGGTACTAAGAGATATGCGTTAGCTAGGGAAAGGAACCCTAGGGTAGTTAATAATATGTTAAATTGTGATTATGCTTAAGAGTGTAGGGATAGGTTATGTTGGACCTAAATGAGACTATGATATTTGATTAAGTGGTGAATATGGTGCCTAAATGTAAATATGATTCTTGGTTATGTGGTGGTTATTTGCTATATTATGTTGAGCCCTAGACTTTATGAATGATAATAAATGTGATGTTTGGAATTGGTATGAATGACTCTCCGGAATTTTAAGAATATAACTACATGTTTAAATTGATAAATCCATAAGAAGGGTTACAAGTGGATTAATTGAAATTAAAAAGTATAATAAGATGTTGAAATTGATAAGCTAATGTAAATGATTACAAAATAAAAATGTGTTGACCTCTGACCTGAGGGACACCAAATTTATTAAAAAGATGAATTAATAACAAGGTATACAAATGTACAATAATTCAAATGTAATCTAAAAGATTAATGGCATATTTAGTGTGTAACCCAGATCTTGTAAGGCGTTGTCCGTAGGAGACTGTACGCATAGATCGCTTAAGTCGCACATAGTGCGCTGCTGTAAGTCGTTGTCCGAAGGAGACTGTACGCAATGATGGGTGCACATTATGGTTGTGGGTGTTCCAGGTCTTGTAAGACGTTGTCCGTAGGAGACTGTACGCATAGATCGCGTAAGTCACACCTAGTGTGCTGCTGTAAGTCGTTGTCCGAAGGAGACTGTACGCAGTTATGGACACACACACCCTAAACTAATAATGATATATTTGGATTGTGTGCTTTCGGATCTTGTAAGACGTTGTCCGAAGGAGACTGTACGCATAGATCGCGTAAGTCACACATAGTGTGCTGCTGTAAGTCGTTGTCCGAAGGAGACTGTACGCAATGATGGACGTACATTCCTATTGTGGAATTCCAGATCTTGTAAGGCGTTGTCCGAAAGAGACTGTACGCGTAGATCGCGTAAGTCGCACATAGTGCGCTGCTGTAAGTCGTTGTCCGAAGGAGACTGTACGCGGTTATGGATCCACATTAAATCTTTAAAAACTATATCTATCTGTACACAATTAAAAGAGAATTCAAGAATGTAAAGAGAGGAAAGAAAAGCATGAAAAATGCAAAGAAGTGAGATTATTAATTAACTAATCAATGTATACACTCTAAAACTGTATGAAGAAATGACCTGAGGGACACATAAATAAAATAAAGTGTTGACCTCTGACCTGAGGGGCACATAATTTAAATAAAGGAAATGAATGATGAAGTGAATAATGAAAATGAACATTGAAATGAATAATAAAAATGGAAATTTGGAATGAATAATGAATATGTAAATATTTGTTTAATTGTTATTTGTGCTTGACCTATCGAGTCCTTATATCTAGTTAGAAACTGCCTTCTATTTCATGTGCAATGCTCACTCCCTTACAGTTTCAGGTACGGAGATTGAGTTGGCACAGCCCCCGGCCGAGCAGGAGTACTTTCCCTTATAGGGAGAGTAGGGTGTTATGGGTTTAGTGTATAATATGGACCTAAGCCTCTGATATTATTTTGATGTAAATTTAATATGCATATTTCGAATGAGGCTTAGGGTGTTTTGTTTTGCTAAAGCTATAACTTTTGGTTTTAATACTCAAAATTAGTATTTCCGCTAATACTCTGATTTATTATTGCGCGCTGATATAATTGGAACCCATGGGGCCTTGATTTGATTTAGAAATATAATCTGAAGCCCTGCTGGATATGAATTGTTTATTGAAAATTGTTTATCACAGGTTAAATTTTGGATTAGTCCGAAAAACAAACAAAACTCCGTCCGTTTGACGGTTGATTTTAATGAAATAAAAAAATGAATTTTTAAGTTCGTAGTTTAGTATAAGGGGAATTAAGGGTAATTAATTATAGGTGTTACATTTATGGTATCAGAGCAGTTTTTCCTCGGCCCATTGGAGTAACTTACTACTCCTGTAGTTACTCATCAAGCGAGTAACTGGTAGTCTGTTATCAAACTGCTTTGTGATTTAGTTAGGTATTATTGTTAGCATGATAATAGGCATAGTTGCTGAGTCTAGGATAGCGAGTAGCTTAAATTCTTTTATGTTTGTTAAGTATATTGAGAAACGCGATTAGTATCTGATGATTTCTTTCGAGAAGCATGGTAAGCATTGGAAAATTATTTCTAAGTCCACTCCAACTATGTTCAGTTTACCATGCTAAACTTGAAATCTTGTGGAAAGCAATGAATCATATTTAGAAGTGGGTAAATGACGAAACTAATAAAAACGATACCCCAACGGGCTAGGGCACTAAGTTGCTACCCCACCGGGAGGCAGTGATCTTTAGTTTCGCGCCAAGTAAACCAATTCTAAATGTGATACACCAAACAAGATTTCAACATTTTAAAACTAATAGGTTGATAAATTCAAGCTTAAGTAAGACAAAAATGATCTTGTCATTGATATGATGTATGATTGAGCCTGATCACCTCAAGTGTACATCTATTGGGGGATATCATCATCATGTCCTTAAGTTTCGGCGAGTATTTTGGGAATTTAGTGAGATCCCAAATTTATCAGGATTAGAGGTCCTTGTCATAGGTTTTCATATGCGTAAGCATTTTAGAATCAGAGTTGCGCAACGGAAGTGTAGGAAGTATTGCCTTGTCTTCAGATAAGAGGAGTAGCTAGTTAGGAATCCTAGTTAGCTATGATAGATTGCTAGTATTTATACATCTAGAATTGAATATAAGAAACCCCAAGATAGTACATAGTAATAGTCCTAAGATTAGGCATTAGGTGCTTAAAATCCAAAGTGATTGAATAGAGCTAGGTTATGTGTTTAGAAATGAATGAATGTGATGCTATGTATTGTCTTGTGTTTTCTTACATGATGAATTGTGCATTTTAATGATAATTGTTGTTGTCTGAAACATGTGCATGATGAAAATTGTTTGGAGCATAAAACCTTTCGCAAACATCCTCATGGAATGGTGTTGCTATCAACAAATCGCTTGGTTCTCAAGCATAATCATTTAAAAAATCAGGAACCATTCGATTTATTTTTCAAGCGTGATAGTAACCCCAATGAATTTTCATGTTTTGAAATTGAATTCAAAAATGAATTTTTCTTTTCTAATGGAACCATAAATTCTTCCAAATTGAGTACTAAGTTGTGTAGAAAAATTTTGAAAAGCTAGTGAGTCAACCAAGGATTCCTAAGTAATCAAGCGGTGAACTATTAATCGATCCCCATGTTGATTAAATAGGAACCCTTCTATGTAACTTTACTCGACTCGAAATGGAGCTTAATTGTCAAACTCAAAGTCAAAGGGAATGTGACTATTTTGATTGTTGAGAATCATCGAAATAAATTTTCTAGTAAACCACATACTCTCATTCTCATTGAGTTTGCTAATTTTGAGGAAGGTTATAATCCTTCACCTAAATCTCCCGAAATTAGATGGAGAAAATCCTTTACAAAAAGATATGCCTTGCTTTATAAAATTTGTTTTTGGAACTTCATCCAAGCTATTTAGCATGAACATGTCAAGGTTTAAAAGTGTAAAATAAATTTTCCTGATTTAATCTTTTCCTAAGAATTTTGCGTAAAACAAATCAAAATGGTTTTCCATCAAGAAAGGAATTTGATTTTTCAAGAATAATGAACCTATCAACACACCATCACATCAATATTGCTGATGTGTTACCTTGACTTATGCATATATAAATTCCTTCCTTATAGGATAAGCAAAATTTCTAAACATAGATGAACGCATACATGTTTTTTTTGGGCCTATCCTTTTGATTTTATAAATTCATAAATGCACAAACGAATTTCCCGAAAGCTATTCTGATTTTCATAAAGATACACATACTTTGAATGTATGGGATTTTAATTATTAAACTTTGAAACCATACAAAGTGATTGGTTTTATCGAAGTTTTTAACTTGGCATGCATAACTTGAATGTGTGAACAAATCATGGGAAACCATGAAAATTTTCAAACTCTTCTTGGATTGCATTTGAAATGTGTGCGACTTATCTAAGATGTGTGATGGATTTAGACCTGAGTTCTAGGGCTGATTCAGGTAGATCAGGATTAGATTAGAATCAAGTAGAGGTTTCTAGGTTAATGTTTGCAATTATGCGTTGATATGAAATGTTGGTGCGCATATTTGAATTTTGATTGTCATGTAATTGCTAACTGTTTACTTGTCAATGAGTGTGATTGCTTAGGACTTAAGAATAATGCCTAAGTGTAGATCACCAGGTAGATTGTGATTAGAACTCTTGAAATGTTTGACCGACATCGGAGTAAACCTCAAAAACATTACAGCATTTTGCTTCTAGTCTAACCAAACTAAACCACGAGTTGTATTCTTCTTTGGACGCATGGGTCTGGTGGCGTACTTAAGCAAGGTAGTATGCCGATTCAAAGTGGGGGAGTAGAACCTAGTGCAGAGTGCATCGTAGTTTAGAAAACCCTTGTTGGGATGGTTCTCCATTTGAAGGAATTGAACGGAATTTCGGGGACGAAATTCCAGTAAGTGGGGGAGAATTGTAACATCCTAAGTTTTATTTAAATGAAATCATTGTTTAATACCCAAGAAATAACTGAATAAATTGCTTAAAGAATTTTGGGTGGTAAGAGAGTAGTAATTATGAGTGCTAGGGGTTGTATAGGAGACATGTATGGCATTGGGCAAAATTATCTAAGCGAAATCGGGGGTTAAGTCGGCGTTTTAAATGTTAGAAATTAGCCGAAAAGAGAAAATTAGGAATTTATTATAGGATGCTAAGAAATTAAATTCCACCGTTGGATATGAAGTTTAAGGGGTTAAGAAGCTTGTTTAAAAATTTGGGCCCGATCCGACGGTTAACGAAAAAGTTACGGCGAATCGAAGTTGGAAATTTCTGGTGCACGCCCAGGCGCACCGGTGCACGCCCAGGCGCACCGGTGCACGCCCAGGCGCACCAGAGTGCAATTGGTGCACCAACTCAGGGGCTTTTTTGCCCAGGCGCGCACGACGCACCAAATCGTGCACCAGATGCGCGGAACGCGCGCGCAGGCGCGCCTCGCCCTGCGCCCAGGCGCGCGGGTGCGTATTTTCGCACCAGACTTCATAAATGGCCGCACCAGCTGCCCCCAAACCCCATTTCCTCCGCACCAACCTTCTTCTTCCTCCCCCAAACCTCCTCAACCCTCCATGGAACCCCCAAATCCTTCCCTCCAACCTTCCCCCATGGCAACACACTCCCTCCCTCTTACTTTCTCCTTCCTTCTTTCCTTCCTCCATGAAGCTCTTCCTTTCTCTCTCACCTTCATGACCCATTCTCTCTCTCATCTAATCTCCATCAACAAACCCACAAAATCCACCTTAAATCCTTCACCCATGAAAGTTTATCTCCTTCCTCATGTGTTATTTTTCATCTCCCTCCTTTAATTTATCCCTCACCCTCTTATGAGCTCTCTCTCCTCTAGGGTTTGCTCTCTCTCTCCTCCAATCTTGGAATCAAATTGGGAACCGGTCTAGATAGTTGGAAATCAAGTAGATCAGAGGTAGATTGCGGGTCCTTGGAGCTTCAATTGAGTCTCCTCTCTCTCCAAGGTAAGGGGGTGGATATAGTGAGCTTTGCCTTGTTCTAGGGAGTTGGTTCTAGTTGGTATATAATACTTGTTAGGGTTATGTGTTTGGGGAGGAAATTAGATTATAAATCCCTAGGATATTGAATATGAAATTCTAAATAATTAAATATTCATGATGAATTGATGTTAAGACTAGGAAAAAGGAAACCCAATAATGTGAGAACGAATGATGTGATAAATGTAACTTTGTTAATGATGTTAAGGAAGTACAATAAGATTTTGGTAATAAGGTAGGGAAGATGATATAAATGATTTCTATGACTATGGATTTTAATTGTCAAGTTATGTATAAAATGATAATTGATTGATGTTGCAAATGTATGTATGTATTATGGAGTAATTTGACATAGGAAGAAAATGGAACGGAAACGACTATGTGTGATGAACGTGTGTAGTTGTATTTAAATGCTAAATGAGAATAAATGTTAAGTAATAACAATTGCTAACAAGGTCGCAGCTTATGTATTGAAGTGTGAATATAGGAGAAGGAAGTAAACGGATTATGCATAAACAAAAGTAAGGAGGTTTGTGTTACCATACTCTAGGGGGTAGATTGTATTGTGTATATATTGGGTACTAAGAGATATGTGTTAGCTAGGGAAAGGAACCCTAGGGTAGTTAATAATATGTTAAATTGTGATTATGCTTAAGAGTGTAGGGATAGGTTATGTTGGACCTAAATGAGACTATGATATTTGATTAAGTGGTGAATATGGTGCCTAAATGTAAATATGATTCTTGGTTATGTGGTGGTTATTTGCTATATTATGTTGAGCCCTAGACTTTATGAATGATAATAAATGTGATGTTTGGAATTGGTAGGAATGACTCTCCGGAATTTTAAGAATATAACTACATGTTTAAATTGATAAATCCATAAGAAGGGTTACAAGTGGATTAATTGAAATTAAAAAGTATAATAAGATGTTGAAATTGATAAGCTAATGTAAATGATTACAAAATAAAAATGTGTTGACCTCTGACCTGAGGGACACCAAATTTATTAAAAAGATGAATTAATAACAAGGTATACAAATGTACAATAATTCAAATGTAATCTAAAAGATTAATGGCATATTTAGTGTGTAACCCAGATCTTGTAAGGCGTTGTCCGTAGGAGACTGTACGCATAGATCGCTTAAGTCGCACATAGTGCGCTGCTGTAAGTCGTTGTCCGAAGGAGACTGTATGCAATGATGGGTGCACATTATGGTTGTGGGTGTTCCAGGTCTTGTATGACGTTGTCCGTAGGAGACTGTACGCATAGATCGCGTAAGTCACACCTAGTGTGCTGCTGTAGGTCGTTGTCCGAAGGAGACTGTACGCAGCTATGGACACACACACCCTAAACTAATAATGATATATTTGGATTGTGCGCTTCCAGATCTTGTAAGACGTTGTCCGAAGGAGACTGTACGCATAGATCGCGTAAGTCACACATAGTGTGCTGCTGTAAGTCGTTGTCCGAAGGAGACTGTACGCAATGATGGACGTACATTCCTATTGTGGAATTCCAGATCTTGTAAGGCGTTGTCCGAAGGATACTGTACGCGTAGATCGCGTAAGTCGCACATAGTGCGCTGCTGTAATTCGTTGTCCGAAGGAGACTGTACGCGGTTATGGATCCACATTAAATCTTTAAAAACTATATCTATCTGTACACAATTAAAAGAGAATTCAAGAATGTAAAGAGAGGAAAGAAAAGCATGAAAAATGCAAAGAAGTGAGATTATTAATTAACTAATCAATGTATACACTCTAAATTTGTATGAAGAAATGACCTGAGGGACACATAAATAAAATAAAGTGTTGACTTCTGACCTGAGGGGCACATAATTTAAATAAAGGAAATGAATGATGAAGTGAATAATGAAAATGAACATTGAAATGAATAATAAAAATGGAAATTTGGAATGAATAATGAATATGTAAATATTTGTTTAATTGTTATTTGTGCTTGACCTATCGAGTCGTTATATCTAGTTAGAAACTGCCTTCTATTTCATGTGCAATGCTCACTCCCTTACAGTTTCAGGTACGGAGATTGAGTTGGCACAGCCCCCGGCCGAGCAGGAGTACTTTCCCTTACAGGGAGAGTAGGGTGTTATGGGTTTAGTGTATAATATGGACCTAAGCCTCTGATATTATTTTGATGTAAATTTAATATGCATATTTCGAATGAGGCTTAGGGTGTTTTGTTTTGCTAAAGCTATAACTTTTGGTTTTAATACTCAAAATTAGTATTTCCGCTAATACTCTGATTTATTATTGCGCGCTGATATAATTGGAGCCCATGGGGCCTTGATTTGATTTAGAAATATAATCTGAAGCCCTGCTGGCTATGAATTGTTTATTGAAAATTGTTTATCACAGGTTAAATTTTGGATTAGTCCGAAAAACAAACAAAACTCCGTCCGTTTGACGGTTGATTTTAATGAAATAAAAAAATGAATTTTTAAGTCCGTAGTTTAGTATAAGGGGAATTAAGGGTAATTAATTATAGGTGTTACACATATGGAAGTTTTGACGTCTTATTCTTCATATCATCATCAATAGATCGTCGAACTTTTGCAGCAGTCTCAATCATGTGATTCAAGATAAACCAACCCCAATTGATCGGTTTATTGTAAAACCAAGCCCAGAAGATAATATAATCAGACTCAAGTACCTTGAAGTAATTCCCTTGCCTAGGAATCAGGCAACGAGTCAAAATGAAGTGAAGAACTCGATACACAAATTTCAGATTTCCAGAAGTCATCACTTTTCCAGCAGGGATACGGTCATCAATGAATTCTTCTTTTGCAGCTTTCTTGTCATACTCGTCTCCCCATAGACTCTCAGAACTAGAGCCAGTGAAAGTGATACCATCCATGGGCAAGTGAGTAATGTTAATCCAAGTGTTCAAACTGATTTTGATGCCTTTCCCTTTAACTTCGGAATAAAGAGTCTTTTCATCAGCATTCCAGACAAGATTAGCGAAGAACACTCTGACTAAATCTTCATAGTAGTCTCCTCCAATAGTACTGAACTCAAAAAGACCTTTTTCTTTCAAGAGCACTACTGCAGGGAGATTACAGTCTTCACCATCAAAAGTCTCAGCATCAAGGAACCTCGGAGAAATTACCGAACAAGCAACAAAATACTTTTCATAGTCCATTATCTGAGCAGGGTTAGAGAACCAGCGATTTAACTTTTCCAAAGCAATCGGTTGATGAACCGGTGGAGGTGGAACTGAAGGACCTGTATCGCTTTGTCTAGTCCTTGGAGGCCTAGGAGCACGGCTATACGAAGGTTGAGCCCTTCTCTGAACAACCGGAGGTGAAGGCTCATCATCATCTGATTCCTCAACAACCATCCTTCTTTTCGTGTGACGAGATGACATGATCACAACACAAAGAATAAAATGTTGGATTCTGAATTAACTTGAATCAAAGCAACAGACTATGCCAACCAGACAGATTGCAGCACAACACAAATAACAAACCAGACTACCAGATACTAAACTCAGCAGTGACAACTTCATAAACTCATCAATGAACAGCATATCAACAAATCACTATAATGAAGATACTGAAGAAGAAGAACAGTGAACCAAGAACCTGAACCGGAGAAGAAATACTGAACCGAAGCGACAACAGAGCAACAGACCGAGTAGCTTCAATACATTCTGAACCGAACCAAAACGAACCGAGAGAACTGAACCAGTCACTGAACCGAATGCCAATCTGAACCAGAAAACCAAAAAGCTTGCAAAAACCAGTGAACCGAGGTCTTTTCACATCAACATTCTTGAACCAGTGATGAAGAACCGGATCTGAACATGAAAGTCAAGTGCCATGCATCATGTAAACCTTGAGAAAACCAAGTTTAACTAAGTATATAGAGTAAGGTTTTGATAATGTGAAGCAAGAACTAGAGATTTCAATGGTGGTTATGGTGATGGAAGAAAAAAACCGAATGAGTGAGAGAAAGAGAGAGAGGGGCGGATTTAGGATGAGAGAAGTGGAGAATATGAAGGTTTATGTGAGAAGGAAGAGATATGAGTGAGAATGGTGGAGGTTTGATGAAGGTTTGTGGGTGGTTATGGAGTTTGGTGGAAGAATGAAGAAGAAGAAGTGAATAGCGTGAAGGAGGAAGAGGGAGGCCGTGATTTTCTATTTTGAGGGAAGAGAGAGAGAATGTGTAAGAAGATATGTGGCTAGGGTTATTTTATTATTGTGAAAAAAAAACTACACTCGGTGGGTGAATAACTAGGAGACACTAGGAGAACACCTAGAAGGGAGGGTTGAATAGGTGTTAGATAAACCTTGAAAGATTTTCGAAAGAAACAAATCGAAACGATTAAAACAAATGATTTTTACAAAAAATTAATCTTCTTAATCGATTAGCAAACCTATTAATCGATTAATGCCGAAGCTTACTTTCAAACTAATCGATTAACAAGGTCGTTACTCGATTAATGCCGAAAGCAACTTAAAAACTAATTGATTAATTATCAGCTTATTCGATTAATCACTGTTAAAACTGAAAAATCACGTTTCAATCAAATACGAAAATCAATCAATTAACACATAAAATCAGAGATAAAGCCGAATTGATTAACACCAATATTCTTATTAATTACCTAGGTTATGAAAATGATTTTCCCAAATCAATTTGCACAATTAAGATTCAATTCAATCAATTATGAAAATCAATCTTTTCTAGGTTTTCAACCAAGAACAATATTGAAATGACTTGAATGTAAAGAGTTAAGAGTTTAGAGATACGACACAGTGATTTATCCTGGTTCACTTTCATCCACTTGAAAGCTACATCCAGTCCCCTCGTCAACCAAGAGAGATTCTTCACTATGAGGAATTAGAGTTCTCAAATTACAAGTAAATGCCTCTCAAGACTCCCTTCTTGATAGCCTACAAGAGATACCACACCCTTGCCTTGTAACCCTATTGAATCTAATCTAACCTCTTCTCTTGCTTGTCGATATCCCCACAACAAGTCTTCCACTTTTCTTTGAGATGCTTCAAAGACTTCCAAATGCTTGATGATACCTCACACCAAGGCTTCCAATTTGCTTGTTAACACACCAAGACTTCCAAGATAACTTTGCTTGATGAACAACCACCAAGTCTTCCTTTGTTGTAGATAGCTTGCCTTCTTTGCAATGATTACAACTCAATAGAAAACAATAACAATCCTATGAATCTCTTTCAATAGCTATGAAAATATCAACATAAGAGATTCAAAGATTCTTGATCAAAGAATGTAAAAGTTAAAGCTTTGATCTATGAAAGTGAGAGAGAATAGTGTGGCTTTGAGAAATTGATTTGTTCTAAAGTGTAATAATAATTCACAAAGGTTAGAAAAAGGTTTATATAGAATACCCAAAAGATAGTAAACAATAGAAATTGATTTTGCCTTGAAAATCTGATTTTAAAAACTGCTACTGTACGTGTTACTCGATTAACAAAGGTCTTAATCGATTAATACATGCCTTAATCGATTAAGTACGGAAGGCTTGAAAATTTTAATCGATTAATATCTTTCTTAATCGATTAGATAAGTGCTTAATCGATTAGACAGTTGAAAAACACTTAAAAACTTGTTTTCTCAAAATCTAAACCTTTTCTTTCAAACCTTTAAGCCACCTATTGATTTTAGGTTAAGTGAATACTCAAAATATAATATAATCATGACCTTGATAGAGATTCACTACCCTCTAAAGACTCTACCCAAACTCATCAAATAAAAGACTTAAGAAGCTTGAGAGGCTAAAGATAAAACAATAAAACTCAAACTAAGTCTTCATGAGCTTGCTCTCTCTTCATCATTTGTTGAGTGTTGTTTGCTTGTTGAGCTTGAACTTGATCAACACATTTGTATCTTGTTCAAAACCTTTAGTCATTTATCAAAACATTCTCACTGGATCTTACAATCTCCCCCTTTTTGAAAATGACAAACATGTTTTGAATTTGTTTGAAGTTGTTGATGCTTGAACCATTTGATACTTGGTGAGACTCTTGCTCCCCCTCAATAAATGGTTTTGACATTTCAATCCAATTGAGTAAGCTTGATTCTCCCCCTATCTTCAACAACTTTGCTCAACCTATATAAAACAAACAAAACAACCCTTTCTCCCCCTTTTGGCATTATCAAAAAGTAATATATACCAATTGAAATATAAAATTCTAAGCCAAAATAGAAAGAAATTATAACATTCATTTCTTCACAACATTGATACCAAATAATCAATGATACCAATTGTAAAAAAAAAAATAAAGATAACATTTCTTCAAAGTATCGATCTTTAATTTACTTTGAAATGTGATACCAATTGGAAAGAAATATGACAATGAAATATAATACCAATTATAACTTAAGAAGTCATCATATCACTTAACAAAGTAAGATATCAAGTGTAAAGAAATATCACGAAATCAACAATAGCTTGATAATCATCTAATGATCACACAATGATACCAATTATGAATTTTGTAGAATTAATACCAATTATCAAAGATTAATAGCAAGATTAGAATATACCAAATGTAAGTCCAATTGTGAATACTTGCTATCTCTTGAGAGAAATTCACTTGATACCAAATGTGAATATCCAACAATATCAATTGTACCAATTTGTAGGAGTTTCACTTGAGATTTGAAGATGCAAATAATGAATAACACTTTTAAGTCCTTTTGCTCTTCAATCATACCTACAAAACAATCATGCTTTCCCTTTTTGGTATCCAAATGGTTTTGGATCCATTTTTGTTAGTTAAGGGACTCTCACCCTTCTTAACCCAAACAAAATTTCCTTTAGGTATACCATGCACTTTAATATAACACACATTTGAAGTATGTCCATGAGTGCCACAATAGAAACATGTTGGTGCATTTGAAAAATCAACTTTAGAAAAATCAACAACATTTCTATGAGACTTACTCTTAGCATTAGTATAACCCAAACCAAACTTGTTTGAATTTTCTCTTTGAAAATTTAACAATGTGCGCAATCTAATATCACCATTTGTGAAACTTGCAAGCTTATTTTTCAAAATAGCATTTTCATCCTTAAGCAACTTGCAATTCTCACAATCAACCACAATATTCAATCTACTAGCACAATCACAAGAAGAACTAGCATAAATGAGATCAAGAGTTTCATTTTCAAGATTAAGCTCATCAACTTGTTTTTGAAGATCTAAAATCTCTTGTTGATGTTTCAAAATGAGCTTCTTCCTTTCAATGTTTTTCAAAGCTAGTTTCTTGAGATGTTCATGCATTTCTTCATAAACATTATATAAAATTTCATATTTGGAAGAAATTTCGGATTTAGTTTCACTTACATTACTTTCGTCGCTTTGTTCACTTGATTCATCATTTGAACTTTCATCTTCATCTACTAGAGCTATCAAGTTGAGACAAGCGGCTTCTTCATCATCCGAAGCACTATTTGATGTGCTTTTCTTGTCTTCTTCATCATCACTATTCCAAACTATGTATGCCCTTTTGTTTTTTGCATTTTTCTTCTCTTTCTCCTTCTTCTTGAGATGCTTAGACCATGCATACTTGAGATGGTCGGGCTTTCCACATTCATGGCAAACTATTCCTTCTTTTGTTGTCTTGGTCTTGTAGTGTGGGGGATCTTTCTCTTTACTTTTTTCTTTGTTCAACCTTCCTTTTCTCCTTAGAAGCTTGCTAAAATTTCTTAGTAGAAGTTTCATCTCCTCTTCATCAATGTCCGAATCGGAATCTTCATTATCATCACTATCGGAACTCTCTTCCTTTTTATATGACCTTTGAGCTTTAAGAGCAATTCCTTTTCTTTCTTTGTTCTTATCCGATTCTTCATGCATATGCAAACGTCCAAGCTCCATTTCATGTTCTTGAAGCTTTCCGAAAAGTGTAGCTAAGTCCATGGTGTCCAAGTCCTTTGATTCAACTGTGAATTCAATGCTCCTAATTAGGTGGATTATGTTTTGATGATGACAAAATAATTAACAAATCATGCCTTGAAGATATTGCAACATCAACATCAACAAGAAGTCAAGAAAAGAAGACAAGTGCCCAATCATTCTCAATCAAATATTAATTGTAAATTTCTAATTTATGTTGAGAGTGGGTAGAAATAGTTAGTCTCTTCTAGGAATAAATTTTTATATGTTTATTAAGTTGAGATTGACCAAAAAATTAATACTTGAGAGGAAAAATAAAATTGAAAAATAATTTTTCCCATATCTGATCAAAATACTCGAGTATTTTGATAAAGACTCGAGTATATACTCGAGTATTTATAGGAAAAACTCAAGTATTTGTGCCAGGTCAGCAAATATGACCGTTAGTCTGGTTCGTGCACCAATTCACTCGTGACCGACCAAAAAGACTCGAGTATTTACGAAAAGACTCGAGTATTTTTGTCCAGTCAGCAAAAATGAACGTTGGAGAGACTCAAAAACCCAATTGAGGGCATTTGAGTCTCATCCAACCCAAGAGAGCAATTTAGAACCTGATTGTAAAATTTCTCTTTGAATTTGTGCAAGAACAAACAAGACAACAAGATCATATTGATTCAAGCTTTCTTAATTTCCTCTTCTCAAGTGTTAATTCCCAAAAAGCTCAACTTCTCACTCATATTGTCATTTTATTCCAAGTTGAGTTTTAGGCCTCAATTCTTACATTGAGCTATGCTTATTTGTGCTAATCCATTGTGAGATTAGTAATACACATACAAAAAGCTTGATTATTCAAAGTCTTGGATTGTTCCCAAGCAAACCCTAAGTGGCTTAGGGTGTTGGAAGTCTTGAGAGGTTCTCAAGCACAAGACTAGGAGGTTCCTAGCCCGGTGGAGTTTCTTGAAGGGAATTCAAGGAAGCTTTGTGAAGAGTTCTTCAATCACCGGATTCAAATTGGGATAGAAATCAAGAGTTTGGTACACTCTTGAAAGGGTTAGGTTGAGTGAGGCCATTCTCAAGCAATCCTTTGTAATTTCTAACAATTTGATTATTAGTAGAAACTCCTAAGTGATTAGGAGGACTGGATGTAGCTCATTGTTGGAGTGAACCAGGATAAAATTGCTTGAGTGTTGGTTTATTGCTTTTAATCTACTTTCTAGCTCAATAGACTTAAGTCATTTCAATCAATTAGGATTTATACAATTAGGTAGCAAGTTCAAGGAATCTTTGTGTTTAAAAGTTATTTAGATTGCTTGCTATTCTGTTGGATAAGTTCCTGTTTATTATTGAATTGATTTGAGTTAAATTGCTGAATTTTCGTTTCTGGTTTTTCTGCTATCTGATAGGAAAAACTCGAGTATTTCAGAAATACTCGAGTTGTTCATCACTGAAAAACTCGAGTATTTCACAAAAGACTCGAGTCTTTTGTGTCTGATTCCAGAAAATTCAGTCTAAGCTCCATTCTTCAATTATCAATCGAAATATTTGGTATTAGTGCTTCAAAATACTATTCACCCCCCCTCTAGTATTTGCTTAGCCCGCTTGTTGGTTTCCAACAAGTGGTATCAGAGCTCGGTCGAAAGATCGAGTGTAACAACTTTTTCGAAAAAGATCCTTTTGGAAACTAAATGGGCTTTAGCAATAACTTTGGTGGAGAAGGAGCTTCAATAAACCGTCCTCCACTATTTAATGGTGAAGGATATGTTTATTGGAAAACTCGCATGAAAGTTTTTATTGAAGCAATTGATATGGATATTTGGGATGCAATTGAAAATGGTCCTTTCATTCCCAAAAAGAAAATAAATGATGAAATTGTTGAAATTCCAAGGAGTAGTTGGAATGATGATGAAAAGAGAAAAGTCTCATTTGATTTAAAAGCTAAAAACATCATCTTTTCGGCTCTATCCCATGATGAATTTTATAGAGTTTCCCAATGTAAATCGGCAAAAGAAATGTGGGATACTTTGCAAGTCACACATGAGGGAACAAGTGAGGTTAGAGATGCAAGATTGAATTCTCTAACTCACGAATATGAATTGTTCCACATGTTGCCAAATGAAACCATTAGTGACTTGCAAAAGCGATTCTCTCACATTGTTAATCATTTGATTTCCTTGGGAAAAGTATTTCGCAATGGTGAAACTACTAACAAAATTCTAAGATGTCTTGATAGGAGTTGGCAACCCAAGGTAACCGCCATCAAGGAATCAAGAGACATAAATAGCATGGACTTAGCCACTTTGTTTGGCAAACTCCAAGAGCATGAGATGGAGCTTACAAGACTTGGGATGCATGAGGAATCGGACAAAAAGAAAAAGAGCATAGCACTCAAAGCTTCAACCAAAGCTACAAAAGAAGTTGAAGAATGCTCTACAAGTGGAGATTCCGATGGTGAACCAAATCAAGAAGAATTTGGGATATTTGTGAAAAGATTCAACAAATTCTTCAAAGGGAAGAAAGGTGGATCTTCATCCAATTTCAAGAGAACCAAAGACTCCAAACAAAGAGAAAAGAGTACCAATGATGGAGTTAAGTGTCATGAATGTGGTGGGGTTGGTCACATAAGAATGGAATGTGCCACATTCTTGAAGAAGAATGACAAGAAGACCCAAGAGACCAAAGGGAAGCGTGCATACATTGTTTGGGATGCACTGGAGAAGAGCAATGAATCGTCTTCAAGTAGCTCCGGTGATGAAAATGCAAACCTTTGTCTCATGGCCAAGAACAATCATGAGTCCTCATCAAGAGCTAATCATGGCATGAGTGAAAGTGATGATGAGGTAACCTCTAGCTCTTCTTGTTCATCTTCAAACTCCATTTCATATGATGATTTGCAAGAAGCCTACAATGAAATGTTAATTCAATTTAAAAGGCTTGCTAAAATTAATAAGGAAAAAGGAAAGAAAATTTTGGAGTTTCAACATGAAATTGATGAATTGCAAAAATCTATAAATGAGTTGAAACTTCAAAATGAATCCTTGGAACTTATTAATTCTAGTCATCAAAGTGATTGTGCAAATCATGAGGAAATTATCACTTCATGTGAGAGATGTGATGAACTTGAAAAAGAAGTGAAAGAGTTGAAAAACAAACTCACAATCTCACATAGTGATAGAAACCTCAACCGGTTGTTGAACTCTCAAAGACATAATCACAACAAAACCGGTTTAGGATATGTTCATAAAAAGGACAAAAAGTACAAGGTGGTTGGAACATTTTCTAAGAAAAATTCGTCAAAGAGACCAACTTGTACTTATTGTGGAAAAGTTGGACATATCAACATTGAGTGCCACATTAAGAAGTTTGAAATGAAAAAGGGCACTTATATGTGGATTAAGAAGGGAGAAAGTCCCAACACTAACCCTAAGGGACCCAACATTGTTTGGGTACCCAAATTGAACAAGTGATTTGATCTTGTAGGTGTGCCTTCGAACGGGAAAGGACTTGTGGTATCTAGATAGTGGATGTTTGAAGCACATGACGGGAGATAAGCGACACTTCATTGAGCTTACTCCAAAGGAAAAGGGTTATGTCACTTATGGGGACAACAACAAAGGCAAAATCCTTGGTATTGGTAAAATCGGAAACTCTTCAAACTTGATTATTGATAATGTGCTCTATGTTCAAGGATTAGAACATAATCTCTTGAGCATAAGCCAATTATGTGATGTTGGTAATCATGTAGTTTTTACCTCTACCCATTGCCTCATTAAAAGTGACAAAGATGAATCAATCAAATTTGTTGGTAGAAGGTCAAATAATACTTACTTAGTTGATTTGAACAAAGTCACTTCTTTGGTCTCTACTTGTTTAGTGAGCAAAGAAAATGACACTTGGTTATGGCATCGTAGGACCGCTCATATTAATGTAAACCAATTGAAGAAAATACAATCTAAAGATCTAGTAGTTGGTTTACCAAAGCTAAATTTTTCTATTGAAGGTGTTTGTTCTCCTTGCAAGAAATGTAAACAAACTAAAAACACCTTTGGATCAAAAATGGTGATGTCCACATCAAGGCCATTAGAAATGCTTCATATGGACTTGTTTGGACCATCACAAGTAAAAAGCTTTGGTGGCAACTATTATGCATTGGTAATTGTTGATGACTTCTCTAGGTTTACATGGACTTTATTTTTAACTACTAAGAGTGAGACCTACAAATCTTTTAAACATCATGTCAAACTTTTGCAAAACCAAGTAAATCAAAAAGTAATTATTATTCGTACCGATCATGGTGGTGAATTCGAAAACCCAAATTTGATAGATTTTGTGCTAAAAATGGTATTGAGCACCAATTCTCCGCACCAAGGACTCCGGAACAAAACGGAGTGGTAGAGCGGAAAAATAGGGTGCTAGAGGAACTTGCTAGAACCATGTTAAATGATTCTCAAGTACCTCAATATTATTGGGCCGATGCCGTCAATACGACTTGTTATGTTTTAAATCGTATTTTGATAAGGCCCTCTTTGGATAAAACCCCCTATGAACTTTACAAGGGAAGAAAGCCAAATATATCTCATTTTCATGTCTTCGGATGCCAAGTTTTTGTTTTAAATAATGGAAAAGAACACATTGGCAAGTTTGATTCCAAATCCGATGAAGGCATATTTTTAGGCTATTCTTCTCATAGTAAAGCTTATAGAATTTTCAATAAAAGAACTTTAACTATTGAGGAATCAATTCATGTGGTTTTTAATGAGTCTTCAAAAGAAGATAGTGTTTTATGTGATGCTAGTGAAGATGGCATTGTCTTTTCAAAAGAAGAAAAAGAGAGAGAGAATTCAAAAGTTGATGAAGGAGAAGTAAGGGAAGAACTTCCTCCAACTTGGAAATCGGTCAAGGCTCATCCTATAGACAAAGTCATAGGAGATATGTCAAAGGGAGTACTTACTCGTAGGTCTATTCAAAACATTTGCCACTATGTCTCATTTGTTTCTCAAATTGAACCCGATTCAATTAAAAAGGCCATTGAGGATGATCATTGGGTTCTTGCTATGCAAGAAGAATTAAACCAATTTGAAAGAAATGAAGTTTGGGATCTAGTCCCTAAACCCGATGATCATACCATAATTGGTACTAAATGGATTTATAGAAACAAACTTGATGAATCCGGGTTGATTATAAGAAACAAAGCTAGACTAGTAGCTCAAGGGTACAACCAAGAGGAAGGTATCGATTATGATGAGACCTTTGCTCCGGTTGCACGTCTTGAAGCAATCCGAATTTTACTTGCTTATGCTTCAATCATGAAATTCACTTTATATCAAATGGATGTTAAAAGTGCTTTCTTGAATGGGTTTATAAATGAAGAAGTGTATGTCAAACAACCCCCCGGTTTTGAAAATAGTGAATTTCCAAACCATGTTTATAAATTGAAAAAGGCACTCTATGGATTGAAACAAGCTCCTAGAGCTTGGTATGATCGATTGAGTTCCTTTCTATTAGAAAACAAGTTTCAAAGAGGGAAGGTTGATAATACATTATTTATTTATAAAACCAAGGATGACATTTTGTTAGTACAAATCTATGTTGATGATATCATTTTCGGTGCTACTAACGTGTCTCTTTGTAGAAAGTTTTCAAATTTGATGAAAAAGGAATTTGAAATGTCAATGATGGGAGAACTCAAGTTCTTCCTAGGCTTACAAATAAAGCAAGTCAAGGAGGGGATATTTGTGCATCAAGGGAAATATTGCAAAGAGCTCCTTGAAAAATTCGGATTGGACAAGTGCAAGGAAGCCTACACTCCAATGAGCACATCATGCTACCTAGACAAGGATGAACAAGGTACACCGGTTGATGTTAGTAAGTATAGGGGTATGATAGGTAGTCTCCTATATTTCACTGCATCTAGACCGGATATTATGTTTAGTGTATGCATGTGTGCTAGATTTCAAGCTAATCCTAAAGAATCTCACCTATCCGCAGTTAAAAATATATTTAAGTATCTAAAAGGAACAATTAACACTGGTTTATGGTATCCTGCTGATGCCAATCTTAGTCTAGTTGGTTACTCGGATTCCGACTTCGCCGGATGCAAGCTTGATCGCAAAAGCACCAGTGGTACTTGCCATTTCTTGGGAAGTTCATTGGTGTCATGGTTTTCTAAAAAGCAAGCTTGTGTCGCTCTTTCTACCGCCGAAGCGCAATATATAGCAACCGGTAGTTGTTGTGCTCAACTGTTATGGATGAAACAACAATTATCAGATTTTGGTTTGAAACTTGAAAATATTCCGATTAGATGCGATAACACGAGTGCAATCAATTTGACTAAGAATCCGGTGTATCACTCAAGAACTAAACACATTGAAATAAGACATCATTTTTTAAGAGATCATGTACAAAAGGGTGATTGCACAATTGAATTTGTTAGTACCACAAATCAATTAGCCGACATTTTTACAAAACCTCTACCAAGGGACACCTTTTATCATATTAGGAGAGAACTTGGTATTTTAGATGAAGCTAATATAGGCTAATTGCATTGTGTGTCATTTTTGGAAAATCACCATATTAGTCTTACTCTAATGTGTTATTGATTCTTAGTTAAATTGTCCTTGATGATATTTGAAATTGTATATGTTAATTGTGTGTGATTCTGTACTGTATTCCAAGTTGGTAGTGAAGCATTTGTGTTTGGTCTTTCAAAACTGTGTTTTTACTTTCTGTTCTGTCAAAATACTCGAGTTTTTCCAAAAAAAACTCGAGTATATTAATTCAAAATTAAATCAGTTTTAAATTGAAAAAGTTTTTAATCAGGGTCTGATAAAAATACTAGAGTGTTTTTCAAAACACTCGAGTCTTTCGAAACCCCCAATTTTTGAACTTTCAGACCAAACTCGAGTATTTTCCAAAAACTCGAGTATTTTGCGTTTTCCTGAAATTTGAACTTTCGGACCAAACTCGAGTTTTTCAATTTTTACTCGAGTTTTCTGGGGAAATCTGGGCTGAGTCACGATAGACTCGAGTATATTTTCAAAAACTCGAGTATGTCCTAAAGAACAACTCGAGTATTTATTAATATACTCGAGTATTTTGAACTGTTTATATATACTCTCAGACTCGAGTTTTTGCGACCCTCTTCTCTCTCGGTTTTCTCATATCTCTCTCCTCAAAACTCAGATTTTCCTCAAAGTTTTGTCAAATCTTACTAGTTTTTCATCCTCTAAACTCTTCTCTCGATTTTATTCTCCTCCAGATGCTCCAGCTCCTTCGATGTTTTGATGATGTTGACCTTTGGATTTTATCTTAGTTTTCATTCTGTTTTTATCATATTGGTCTTTGTTACATTTTCTGTATTTTGAGAACTTGGTGTTTTGAGACTTTGGGTTTATTATTTCACCTTTGGTTTGGACCTTTTATGATGTTTTTATGTTAATAAATTTGGTTTTCATTATGATGTTTGTGCAAAGCTTCAGGGGGAGCTCTTTCTTGTTATTATATCTCCGTTTTATTTGCATAGTTGGTTATGGGGTTTTCCGATTATGCACCTCTCCTCCCTTGATCTTTTTCCTAAATTGTTACATCTTTTTGGCGTTTGACAAAAAGGGGGAGAGATATTATACACTTGTCTTGATATTGTTGCACCTAAAATTCTCTAATTATGGTATATACTCTGATAATTGTTAAATACTCTAATACCATAGGCTTGGTGCTAAAATTAAATTGTCATAACATCTTGCACAAGCTGAATTTTTAGATAGGTGAAAAGTATCATATAGTGAGGGGGAGTTGCATTTTCAAGTGGATTCAAGCTCAACAAATGGTACAAGTGTTAATTATTTTGCCATCACCAAAAAGGGGGAGATTGTGAATTCAATGCTCCTAATTAGGTGGATTATGTTTTGATGATGACAAAATAATTAACAAATCATGCCTTGAAGATATTGCAACATCAACATCAACAAGAAGTCAAGAAAAGAAGACAAGTGCCCAATCATTCTCAATCAAATATTAATTGTAAATTTCTAATTTATGTTGAGAGTGGTTGAGAGTGGGTAGAAATAGTTAGTCTCTTCTAGGAATAAATTTTTATATGTTTATTAAGTTGAGATTGACCAAAAAATTAATACTTGAGAGGAAAAATAAAATTGAAAAATAATTTTTCCCATATCTGATCAAAATACTCGAGTATTTTGATAAAGACTCGAGTATATACTCGAGTATTTATAGAAAAACTCGAGTATTTGTGCCAGGTCAGCAAATATGACCGTTAGTCTGGTTCGTGCAGCAATTCACTCGTGACCGACCAAAAAGACTCGAGTATTTACGAAAAGACTCGAGTATTTTTGTCCAGTCAGCAAAAATGAACGTTGGAGAGACTCAAAAACCCAATTGAGGGCATTTGAGTCTCATCCAACCCAAGAGAGCAATTTAGAACCTGATTGTAAAATTTCTCTTTGAATTTGTGCAAGAACAAACAAGACAACAAGATCATATTGATTCAAGCTTTCTTAATTTCCTCTTCTCAAGTGTTAATTCCCAAAAAGCTCAACTTCTCACTCATATTGTCATTTTATTCCAAGTTGAGTTTTAGGCCTCAATTCTTACATTGAGCTGTGCTTATTTGTGCTAATCCATTGTGAGATTAGTAATACACATACAAAAAGCTTGATTATTCAAAGTCTTGGATTGTTCCCAAGCAAACCCTAAGTGGCTTAGGGTGTTGGAAGTCTTGAGAGGTTCTCAAGCACAAGACTAGGAGGTTCCTAGCCCGGTGGAGTTTCTTGAAGGGAGTTCAAGGAAGCTTTGTGAAGAGTTCTTCAATCACCGGAATCAAATTGGGATAGAAATCAAGAGTTTGGTACACTCTTGAAAGGGTTAGGTTGAGTGAGGCCATTCTCAAGCAATCCTTTGTAATTTCTAACAATTTGATTATTAGTAGAAACTCCTAAGTGATTAGGAGGACTGGATGTAGCTCATTGTTGGAGTGAACCAGGATAAAATTGCTTGAGTGTTGGTTTATTGCTTTTAATCTACTTTCTAGCTCAATAGACTTAAGTCATTTCAATCAATTAGGATTCATACAATTAGGTAGCAAGTTCAAGGAATCTTTGTGTTTAAAAGTTATTTAGATTGCTTGTTATTCTGTTGGATAAGTTCCTGTTTATTATTGAATTGATTTGAGTTAAATTGCTGAATTTTCGTTTCTGGTTTTTCTGCTATCTGATAGGAAAAACTCGAGTATTTCAGAAAAGACTCGAGTTGTTCATCACTGAAAAACTCGAGTATTTCACAAAAGACTCGAGTCTTTTGTGTCTGATTCCAGAAAATTCAGTCTAAGCTCCATTCTTCAATTATCAATCGAAATATTTGGTATTAGTGCTTCAAAATACTATTCATCCCCCCTCTAGTATTTGCTTAGCCCGCTTGTTGGTTTCCAACATCAACAATTGCGGTAACCTTAGGTTGCCATTCCCTACTTAGACATCTTAAAACTTTGTTAACAAGTTCACAATTCAAGAAAGTTTTTCCAAGAGCAATGAGATGATTAACAATATGAGTAAAACGTTTTTGCATAATACATATAGATTCATTAGGCAACATACGAAACAATTCATATTCATGCATCAAAGAATTTAATCTAGCACGCCTAACTTCACTAGTGCCTTCATGTGTGACTTGCAAGGTATCCCACATTTCTTTGGCATTTCGACATTGGGAGACTCTAAAGAACTCATCATAAGATAGAGCGGAGGTGATGATATTCTTAGCTTTTAAATCATATTGAATTTTTATTTTATCATCATCGGTCCACTTATCTTTGGGGATTAAATGAGGTACACCTTCTACTTGAGTTTAGGGAATATGAGGACCATTTTCAATGGCTTCCCAAATGTTCATGTCTATGGCTTCTATAAAAATTCTCATTCTAACTTTCCAATAAGCATAACCCTCTCCACCAAACATAGGAGGGCGGCTAATTGAAGCACCTTCACCACCAAAGGGATTCGTAGAACCCATTGTAGCTTCCTCAAGGACCTTTACGAAAAAGCTCTATGCTCGTGTCTTTCGACCGAGCTCTGATACCAATTGTGGAAAAAAAACTACACTCGGTGGGTGAATAACTAGGAGACACTAGGAGAACACCTAGAAGGGGGGGTTGAATAGGTGTTAGATAAACCTTGAAAGATTTTCGAAAGAAACAAATCGAAACGATTAAAACAAATGATTTTTACAAAAAATTAATCTTCTTAATCGATTAGCAAACCTATTAATCGATTAATGCCGAAGCTTACTTTCAAACTAATCGATTAACAAGGTCGTTACTCGATTAATGCCGAAAGCAACTTAAAAACTAATCGATTAATTATCAGCTTAATCAATTAATCACTGTTAAAACTGAAAAATCACTTTTCAATCAAATACGAAAATCAATCAATTAACACATAAAATCAGAGATAAAGCGGAATTGATTAACACCAATATTCTTATTAATTACCTAGGTTATGAAAATGATTTTCCCAAATCAATTTGCACAATTAAGATTCAATTCAATCAATTATGAAAATCAATCTTTTCTAGGTTTTCAACCAAGAACAATATTGAAATGACTTGAATGTAAAGAGTTAAGAGTTTAGAGATACGACACAGTGATTTATCCTGGTTCACTTTCATCCACTTGAAAGCTACATCCAGTCCCCTCTTCAACCAAGAGAGATTCTTCACTATGAGGAATTATAGTTCTCAAATTACAAGTAAATTCCTCTCAAGACTCCCTTCTTGATAGCCTACAAGAGATACCACACCCTTGCCTTGTAACCCTATTGAATCTAATCTAACCTCTTCTCTTGCTTGTCGATATCCCCACAACAAGTCTTCCACTTTGCTTTGAGATGCTTCAAAGACTTCCAAATGCTTGATGATACCTCACACCAAGGCTTCCAATTTGCTTGTTAACACAACAAGACTTCCAAGATAACTTTGCTTGATGAACAACCACCAAGTCTTCCTTTGTTGTAGATAGCTTGCCTTCTTTGCAATGATTACAACTCAATAGAAAACAATAACAATCCTATGAATCTCTTTCAATAGCTATGAAAATATCAACATAAGAGATTCAAAGATTCTTGATCAAAGAATGTAAAAGTTAAAGCTTTGATCTATGAAAGTGAGAGAGAATAGTGTGGCTTTGAGAAATTGATTTGTTCTAAAGTGTAATAATAATTCACAAAGGTTAGATAAAGGTTTACATAGAATACCCAAAAGATAGTAAACAATAAAAATTGATTTTGCCTTGAAAATCTGATTTTAAAAACTGCTACTGTACGTGTTACTCGATTAACAAAGGTCTTAATCGATTAATACATGCCTTAATCGATTAAGTCCGCAAGGCTTGAAAATTTTAATTGATTAATATCTTTCTTAATCGATTAGATAAGTGCTTAATCGATTAGACAGTTGAAAAACACTTAAAAACTTGTTTTCTCAAAATCTAAACCTTTTCTTTCAAACCTTTAAGCCACCTATTGATTTTAGGTTAAGTGAATACTCAAAATATAATATAATCATGACCTTGATAGAGATTCACTACCCTCTAAATACTCTACCCAAACTCATCAAATAAAAGACTTAAGAAGCTTGAGAGGCTAAAGATAAAACAATAAAACTCAAACTAAGTCTTCATGAGCTTGCTCTCTCTTCATCATTTGTTGAGTGTTGTTTGCTTGTTGAGCTTGAACTTGATCAACACATTTGTATCTTGTTCAAAAACTTTTGTCATTTATCAAAACATTCTCACTGGATCTTACAATTATGTGGTCCACACTTAGTCAATTTGGGTCAACAAGGCCCACACGATCTGCACTTTTCCCCTTTTTTTTAGATACTGTAGCCGATAATCGATTATTTCCTTGATATAATCGATTACTTCCAGGCTTTTAATCGATTATCCCTCCTCTGGTCAGAACTGATGCAACATTTATAATCGATTATACTGACTCCCTTAATCGATTATAATGCCTCTGATGATTTGCATGATGATGCAGACTTAATCGATTCTTCTAATCCTTTAATCCATTATTTCTTCATAACTGATTATAACTGGTGCACAAACCCACTGGGTAATCGATTACTGTTGTAGAGTAATCGATTACTTCTGAACAAACTTCCAGAATTCCTCCTTTTCTGACTGACAAACTTCAATAACTTCTGATAATTGATTTCTGATGCCAGGAACCGTTAGTGACATTCAGCTTGTGGTCAACTTACCTTTAAGAGACCTGTTTCCTACAAAACAAATGGTTCTGGCTATCTCCAATGCTCAAGTTAGATACATTGATATAATAAACAAATGAGCTCTTTAATTTACTGAAATAGATCAAAGAAAATAATATAATAAATCATATGCTTATTATAAGTATGAGTTATACCAAGATTAATCATAATATGCATTTGGTACTAACTTGATTACCTCAAGTTTATACTAAATAACAATTTATGAAGTTCTTTGACATTTCCAAGATATGATGATCATGTGATGATAAAATTTTCAACACATGATTTATTTTCTAAAATTAGTATAGCTTGGAATAATCAAAGTATGTTCTTGAATAATCATAATTATAAAAGGTATATGACCTGTTTACCTCAGACTTTGTATGCCATGAAGCTTTTGCCTTTGGCCAATGATCCCTTTTCTCAATTGCTTTGTGCCAAGATGACTTTGTTCTAGACCAATAGTTCCTTCTATGATTTTTCATTAATATGTACTTTCCTTTTCTTCCATTTGAGGCTGTTGATCTTGATGGGGCTATACTTCTTTGGTTACTCCATCTGTTTTCAGATATCCAAGGGAACCATGTGATGAATTTGTCTCTTAGTATCCTTCTTGGTTTTTCCTTGGGTAAAATATGATGTTCCATCCTGTTACAAGAAGAAGTTTTTGGTACCCATCTCATTTTGGGTCCGGGGGGATTAGATTTAGATTCCTCAGAAAACTTTGGAAACCATTTCATTTTATTTCTCATATATTGATTTTTCTTATACATGCATAAATGAGAAATATGACCTGAACGACCACAGTAGTTACAAATAATGATTTTGGGAGATGTTTTGGATTTTCTAAAATCATTTTTGCAAAACACAAACTTGTGATCTTTGTATTCAGAATCACATTTGCTAACCTCTTTGCTTGACTTTTGAATTTCCACATTCTTATTAGAATTGTCAAGAAAGGAGTTTGAACAAAGGGATTTTGAGATACAATGAGAGTCACAAGAAGCAACCTCAACCACTTTTTCAATAAAAATGCATTTTTCATTTCTTGTAGAGGTGCTACTGTCAAAATTATTTTTCAAATCATCTCTCAAAACATTATGGGTACTATGAGGGTTTTGGAAATGAGAATCAGTTAAAGTTACCTCATGAGGAGTGTATGAATGTAATGCAGTTTCAGTGTCTTTTGACTCCTCATCTGAAGAACTTGATTCCACATGAGATTCCAAGAAAGTTTCAAACAGCTTTTCTAAATCATCATCATCTTCATCTGACGAATTGCTCTTCATGCTGTTGGTGCCATCATTCAAAACTATGTCATGGGAGATTATCAATTCATCATTCAATCTTTCCTCTATTTGAGTCTCCCAATTATATCTGCTAACACTTACACTTTCCAGATCATCAGTAGCATAACATATGTGTAAAGTATCCCAAATATTTTTAGCATTAACACAATCCTTGATTTTAGCATATGCGTCATCGTTTAAGGCATTCCTTAAAATCTGCATTGCTTGTATATTCAAGGCAAAACTTTTTTTGTCAAATTCATTTAAAACACGTTTTGGATTTAAAACAATATCATTTTGCACAATAAACCATAAACGATAATTTATTGATTGTAAATAAAATTTCATTCTAGCACTCCAATACAAATAATTTTCTCCATTGAAAATTGGTGCTTCATCGAATGAAATACCCTCCATTTTAAAATCAAAAACAAATATCCCAATAAGCCAATCAACCAAGGATCTTTAACTCAAGCGGTTAAGCTTGTTACCAGAGCACGAAGCTCTGATACCAATTGTTGGAATAATTGGTGATATTGGCAAGAATCACCCAAGAGGGGGGGTGAATTGGGTGTTATAAAAACTTTGATATTTAATCGAAATAAAACGTTCTTTTAGAAAATAACAGAGATTAAAACGAGCGGAAGACTTAAAGAACGATTTAAAACGTTTTTAAGCAAACAACTTAAATAATATTACTTATGAATATGAAAAACATAATATACACGAGATTGATTTAAGAAATCATTACATAGAAAAACCACAATCCTCGTGTTATATAGATTAAAACTTGAAAATACTTTTATCCACGAAAATACGATTAACAAAAATTAAACGTGCAGAAAGTAAAAAGATAAGGGATAGAAAATTGTACACCGGAGAATTTTATCCTGGTTCGGCCAACAATGCCTACATCCAGTCCTCAAGCGACCCACTTGAGCTTTTCAATAAACCAAGACGCAACTGCGTCCCCAATTACATCCAGAGCGCCCCGCAAGCTACTAGGAATCCCACCGTTCGCAAGGGACCTCGAATACAAATAGCCTAACTACTAGGAATCCCACCGTTTGTATAGCGCTACCCAATACACAAGGGTTATCTCACCCTATGAACGCGACACGCGTTCAATCCTAAGGGAAAATACTCCTTAAACACTAAGGCTGTCACACCCCTTACAAAGATATGGTTTTGCACGAAGAAAAATTTGTGCAACTAACAAAAAGCTCTCTAATTAGAGCGGATACTACAATAACGTCCTATGGCAAAAATAATATTCTCAAGCAAGACTTATGATAACTCTATATGATGATGATGATGATGATGATGTCTCTTCTCAAAAAGAATTTTTCAAATTCAAAGGTTAGGAGAAGAAAAGAAGAAGAGCTCTCTTTTTCAAAAATGAAAAATAAAGAATATATAAAAGGTAGAAGAAGCAGCCAAGAAATCAAAGCAAGATCATCCAGAAAAGGAAACAAATCATTCTGGGCATCATCTTTGATTTCAGCACGTTTTTCAAAATTTGAATAAAATAATCGATTACTTTGGTCATGATAATCGATTACATGCTCTCAGATTTTTCACAAAAGCTGCAGCATTGAAAAATAATCGATTATTAGTTTCTAGTAATCGATTACTTACACCCAAATGACCAGTTCAAGGAAGTAATCCATTACAAGATCCTAAATAATCCATTACATTCTCTCTGGTTACAAGTTGCATTAAGTAATCGATTATACCAGAAGGGTTAATCGATTACTCCTTATAAAAAATAGATTTTCATGAAAAAGGTTGTAACCAAAGGTTTTCGCAAAACATTTTTCACAAATAAAATTCCTGGAGCAAAAGATTTAAAAAGGCTTCTTCTAAGTTTTTCAAGACAAACAAGATCATCATCACATAAGTTATAATTCTAGGTGCTTAAGAGTATTAACTGCCTTACAAAGATATCTAAGCCTAAAGCTAGATCTTCAACTTGAAAACCATCTTTGCAATCTTCAAAGTACCTGAACCTGTTAAGAATATATAAATTGTGTTGTGTCATCATCAAAACACTAAGAGGGAACAAATGAGTTTCAACACTCAGTTTCAACACAAAACTCTCATTTTCAAACAAAAATTCTTAGGAAAAATATTTTCATATAATTCCTTCATCAAATACATACAAAATGCACACAATAAATCATTGAGTAAAATGAAACAATCTAATTATAAAATTAATTTATAATTAACTTTCATTAATCAGGGATTAGAATTTGGGGTGTTACATTCAACATCAATATAGCTTGCATGCATCCAATTAAAGTTGCTCATAACAACAATTGAGCTCTAATTGGCCTCTTGGTGACTTATGCCCTTTTTCAACTTATGCCCTTTGAATCTCTTGGTGACTTATCCTATATTTGATCAATTTTTAATCTCATTCTAGTAGATGGTAAGCTTCTCCCTTACCTTAGAGTCATGCTTGATGAGTGCAATCACAAGTCTTTGACAGAAATCCACAAAATCCAGAAACTCTATTTTTCAGTCCAGACAAGTTCAACAGGGTCCAAAGATCAGAGTTTTTGACACATGCAAAGGGAATACAAATTGGGGAAAATGGTTAGACTTCATTATATGCAACATGCATGAAAGAATGAAACCAATTTGAGACTCAGAGAGTGTCTGTGCTTACCCAAATTGAAGCTTGAAGTAAGCTGCAGAAACCAGAAACGAATTTTGACAGATTTGAACCCTCAACTTTGCAGGTTTCGTTCTCCTTGCTCAGGGACTCTCAACTCACGATTTTTGTGTCTTTGTAAAGCTTAAAGATAAAGCTTTACAATGGTGTATCATTAAGCTCTCAACTCTCAAAGACGAAGAAGAATTAGAAGAACAAATTCAGGAACCCTAACAGAGCTTCAACACATTCAGATGAGCAAATGAACCAAAAACTCGTTCAATTAGGGCTATTTGTAGAGCAATTCCAATGCCATGCAGGTCGACATGTATTTCCCACTGAGGTTAGGGTTGATTTTGTGGCAATTTTGGGTTTAATCTATGTGATTACTCATCAAACGCACTAATCCCATTTTCTGGGTTCATCTTCTAACCGGTTAAAGGGCATGACTAACCGTTTAAATTCTGGAAAATTTCAAAAATTCATATTTTATTCACTTTCCCTCCAACAACCTTTCTAATATTACAATTAGGTCCCAACCCAAGGACTAAATTGCAAAACTTATATTTTTGAACAAAATATTCATATAAAAATATATCCAATATTTTTATATTTCTCAACACATAATGTAAAAAAATGAAAACATTCCAAATAACTTTAATTAATTATAAAATTATTATAATAATTAATTTTCTTATTATTCGGGGAACGAAAATTAGGGGTGTTACGCTACTCCCCCACTTAAAAGGAATTTCGTCCCCGAAATTCTAACTTACACAAACAACTCAGGATAATCCCGACACATCATATCTTCTAATTCCCACGTCGCCTCCGATACGTCGCCGCTTTTCCAAATAACCTTGACTAATGGAATTTCCTTTCCTCTAAGTGTTTTAACTCTTCGATCTTCAATCCGAACAGGTCCAGCTTCAAAGGTAAGGTTTTCTTTTAAGGTTAAGTCGTCAGGACGGATTTGGAGAATAGCGGTTGGGTCATGCACATACTTCTTAAGTTGAGATACATGAAAGACATAGTGAAAATTGGCCAAATATGGAGGTAAGGCTAATTGGTATGCGACAAAACCAATCCGTTTAAGAATTTGGTAATGGCCAATAAATTTTGGTGAAAGCTTTCGGGTTTTCATGGCTCAACTCACTCCTTTAGTCGGAACGATCCGAAGAAAAACATGATCGGCTTCCAAAAATTCCAATCGCCTTCTTCTCTGATCCGCATAACTGTTTTGGCGACTCTGCACTATCCTCATATTCTCTTGAATCATCTTGACCTTCTTAGTCGTTTGTTGCACAATCTCGGGACCAATCACCATATTCTCCCCCACTTGAAACCAACATAGTGGGGTTTGACACTTCCTTCCATACAGTGCCTCAAATGGTGTCATCCTGATACTTGCGTGATAACTGTTGTTGTAAGCAAACTCTGCAAGAGGTAAAACTTGATCCCAACCTCCTTACTCTTCCAGTGCACAAGCCCTTAGAATATCTTCTAAAGACTGAATAGTTCTCTCCGTTTGACCATCAGTCTAGGGATGATATGCATAACTCATCCTTAACTTAGTTCCTAGAGCTTGATGTAGACTGTGCCAAAACCTCGAAGTAAATTTGGGATCACGATCAGAAACAATGTTTGAAGGTACGCCATGCAGACGAACGACCTCCTTAATGTAGAGTTAGGTGAGCCGTTCCAAAGAGTAGCGCATATTTATTGAAATAAAATGCGCCAAATTCGTTAACTGATCCACAATCACCCAAATTGCATCATGATTTGCTACCATTCTTGGAAAACCTGACACGAAATCCATTGAGATACTGTCCCATTTCCATTGGGGAATATCCAATGACTGTAACTTTCCTCCAGGTACTTGATGCTTTGCCTTGGACTTCTGGCAGACCAAACACGAAGCTACATATTCTGCTACATCGTTTTTTTTTCAATCTAGACCACCAAAATAACTTCTTCAAGTCCTGATACATTTTGGTTGATCCAGGATGCATGCTCATCCGGCTCTTGTGCGCTTCATCAAGAATCAAACTTCTAGCTTCAACGTCCTTTGGTATGCAAATCCTCGTTCTAAAACGAAGAATTCCATCCGATCCAACATGAAAATCAATTTCCTTCCCTTCGGAAACCAATCTCCTCTTTTCAACCAACACTTCATCTTCATGTAGCAACTCACGATTCGATCCAAGAATTCATTTGTGATTTACAACATTCCCATCTTAATGTTTGTGGCCTCAACTTGCATGGTTAAACTCAAATCTCTGAATTCCTCGATCTGAGCAACTTCCTTGATCATGATAGCGCTTATGTGAATTGCTTTTTTGCTCAATGCATCCGCCACCACATTCACCTTTCCCGCGTGGTATTGAAGCTTGAAATCGTAATCTTTCAAAAACGCCATCCACCTTCGTTGTCTCGTGTTCAACTCTTTCTGGTCGAACAAATACTTCAAACTCTAATGGTCACTAAACACCCAAAACGTAGTGCCATAGAGATAATGCCTCCATATCTTTAGACCAAACACGATCGCAGCAAGTTCCAAATTGTGTGTTGGATAATTCACTTCATGTATCTTCAACTGATGTGATGCATATGCAGCTACTTGTCCTTCATGCATTAACACACTTCCAAGTCCTTGCTTGGATGCATCACAGTATACTTCAAAACTTCTCCGAAGTCAGGTAAGATTGATCTTTCTGAGTCAACTTATTTACAGGCAACACGATCTTATATAATCCTTCAATAAATCGACGATAATATCCAACCAGCCCTAAGAAACTCCTTACTTCAGTTACTGACTTGGGTTGTTCCCATTGCAACACATAATTTACCTTCGCTGGATCCACCCCGATTCCTTCCTTAGAAATCATATGCCCCAAAAACTTAACTTCGTTCAACCAAAACTCACATTTGGAAAGCTTAGCATACAACTGCTTCTCCTTCATGATTCTCAACACAATCCTGAGATGTTCTGCATGTTCCTCCGGGTTCTTGGAGTAGAACAGGATATCGTCAATAAACACTACTACAAATGAATCCAGGTACGGTCTAAAGATACGGTTCATGTAATCCATAAAAATAGCAGGTGCATTAGTCAATCCGAACGACATTACTACATACTCATAATGTACGTATCGAGATCGAAATGTAGTCTTGGGTATATCTTCCTCTCTAATTCTGATCCGATGATAACCCGATCTCAGATCAATCTTAGAAAATACTGAAGCTCCCCTAACTTGATCCATAAGGTCATCAATCCTTGGTAAAGGATATTTGTTCTTAATGGTGACCTTATCCAGCTGTCTATAGTCAACACACGAACGCATACTCCCATCTTTCTTCTTCACAAATAACACCAGAGCTCCCCACGGTGATACACTTGGTCTGATTAGTTGCTTCTGCAACAAATCCTCTACTTGCTTCTTTAATTCAGCCATTTCCGGGGGTGCCATTCTATATGGAGCAATAGAAACGGGACCAGGTCCCCAGAATCAACTCAATTCCATATTTGATCCCTCTCTTCGGAGGTATTCCTGGTATCTCATCAGGAAACACTTCCGGAAATTCCTTCACAACAGGGATCTCCTTAATTGGCCTTTCTTCTTCCTCCCCGATTGTGGAGAATAAACACATATATCCTTCAGGTTCAGGATTCTTATATTGAATCATCTTTCTGTCACAATCAATGATCACTTGGTTCTTCGTTAGCCAATCCATACCCAAGATCACATCCAATTGTGACATAGGAAGACATATCAGATCTACTTTAGAGACGTGATCGAATACCTCGACACTATAGTCTAAACAGACTTTGGAAGCAATTGCGGGTGATCTCGTAGGAGTCTCTACTTTAAGGCAATATGGTGAATTAGACACAAATAGATTCAACCAACTCACACATTCACAAGAAATAAAAGAATGTGTAGCTCTCGAGTCAAACAAAATCATACAAGGTTGGTTATTAAGCAAATGGTTACCTTGCACGAGATCAGGAGATTGACTGGCTTCTACACCACTAAGGGTAAATACTCTGCCTTGAGCCACAGGTTTTCTAACAGGTCCTTTAGAGTTACTCTTTGCAGGTTCCTTGCATTCACGAGCAAAGTGACCTTGCTTCACACAGTTGAAACAACCACTTGTTGCCCAGCAGATTCGTCCATGATGATGACGCTTACACTTCTCACAATAAGGAACGTCATTGCGAGACTTGCCTTTGTCATCAACTGCAGCTCTACTCTTGCATTTGTTCTTATTGGAATATGGACCCTTATTTCCGTGGTCAAATCCTTTCTTCCTTTGTGGTCCATAACCCTGCTGGTTACTCCTTTCTTGCCCAGCTATCTCCTCAGCTTTCTTATCATCCTCGTACATTCTGCACATATTTACCAATGCAGGAAAACTCTGAATCTTCTAATAATTGAAAACTGATTTCATCTTTGGCCTTAAGCCACTATCAAACTTAATACACTTACTACGTTCATCCGGATTGTATAAGTAGTAGGGAGAATACTGTTGAAACTCATGGTTTCCCTTTATGATGTTTTGATGATGACACAACAAAACTCAATATAATATGTTTGAACAGGTTAAGGTACGTTGTTGATGCAAGGATTGTATTCCTGATTGAAGATCTAGTCGCTTAAGGCTTAGATTTTTGTGTAAAGCAAAAATTGATCTAAAAGCACTCAAGTATATTTATTTTTGCTAGATTATGATGATGATATTTTCCGTTTTGGAAAAACCTAGAAGAAGTACTTTTAAAACCTTTTGCTCCGGGAAAAGTTTTATGAAAATGTTTTGTGAAAACCTTTGGTTACAAATTTTTTATGAAAAACTGATTTTACTGTTGAGTAATCGATTACCCCTTTTGGACTAATCGATTACTTGCTGCAACTTGTAACCAGAGAGTAAGTAATGGATTAATTAGGTTCATGTAATGGATTACTTCCTTGAACTGGTCATTTAAGTGACAGTAATCGATTACTTGAAGCTAATAATCGATTAGCTTTTAATGCTGCAACTTTTATGAAAAATCTGAGAGCAAGTAATCGATTACAATGACCAAAGTGATCGATTAACCATTTCAAATTTTTGAAAAAAATGTGCTAAAATCAATCTGATTCCCAGAATGATTTATTTCCTTTTCTGGACGATCATGATTCTGATCTTTGGCTCCTTCTTCTACCATTTTTGAAAACACACATACAGATTCTACATTCTTCATCTTCTTCTCCTTCTCTATTCTTTAAAAAATCTTTTGAGAAGAAAAATCATCATCATCATCATATTTTTCATTTTAATCGAGAAACCTTGAGTTTGCTTTAGATTAATCATTTGCTATAGGACTCTATTGTAGTATCTACTCTGTTTAGAGAGCTTCATTGTTAGTTGCACACTCTTCTTCGTGCAAATCTTTATTCTTTGTAAGGGGAGTGTTTACCCTTAGTATTTAGGGAGTGTTATCCCTTAGGTAGAACGTGTGTCGCGTTCGTAGGGCGAGATCCCTTTGTTGGGTAGTGCTAGACGAAAGGTGGGTCACCTAATAGTTAGGCTATCTGTAAAAATCTAGGAAAGGTTTTCCTAGTTGTGTGTCGAGGTTCCTAGTAGCTTGCGGGGCGCTCTGGTTCTACTCGGGGACGCGAGGCGTCTTTGGTTTATTGAAAAGCTCAAGCGGGTCGCTTGAGGACTGGATGTAGGCGTTGTTTGCCGAATCAGGATAAAAATCCCCGGTGCAATTTTCTCTATCCCTTATCTCTTTACTTTTCGCATTTATTTTATGTGTTAATCATATTTTGCGAATAATCCTATTTGAAATTATATAGCACGAGAATTGCATTTTCATTTTATTGATTTATTCAATCTCGTGAATAATAAGTTTTCAATATAACTATAATTATTCTTTCTATTCTGCGCATAAAAACGTTTTCAATCGTTCTTTAAGTCTTCCGCTACGTTTAAATCTCTTTAAAGTTTTTAAGAACTTTTCATTCGATCGTTTTTCAATGTTTTTATAAACACCCAATTCACCCCCCCCCCTCTTGGGTGACGTTATCCAATACCATCAATTATTCTAACAATTGGTATCAGAGCTTCGTGCTCTGGTAACAAGCTTAATCGCTTGAGTTAAAGATCCATTCTGGTTTGGCTTATTGGGATATTTGTTTTCATTTTTATAATGGAGGGATGTTCATTCGATGAAGCACCAATGTTTGATGGATGTAATTTTCCGTACTGGTGTGCGAGAATGAAAATATATTTACAGTCTATTAGTATTCATTTATAGAATATTGTGCTTCAAGGTTTTGATCCAAAATCCAAAAATGTTTTAAATGATTTTGATAAAAAAATCTTTTGCGTTGAATATTCAAGCGATGCAAATTTTGAGAAATGCCTTGAATGATGATGCATACTCTAGAATTAGAAATTGTATCAACGCTAAAAGTATTTGGGACACTTTAATAACACACTATGCTACTAATGATCTATGGGAAAGTGTTAGTGTTCGCAGGGAAAAAGGAACGCACAGAAGGAACGATGACATAAATGATGATGTTCTTGATAATGAGTCAAAGAGTAACACAACAAATGAAGATGATGATTTAGAGAGATTACTTGAAGAGTTCATTCAATCTTATGAGGAATTGAGTTCTTCGGAAGAAGAGTCCACGGACAATGAAAGTGAATCAAATGGGCATATTCCTCATGAGGTAACAAATTTTAGTTCTCTCTCTAACAATATACACATTACTTATAATAGTTTGAGTGATGATGAGACAATTTTGAAAAACCATGACTTGGACTTTGTGCGAGAATTATCTTCAACAGAAATTACTTTTGATTCTTTGAAAATTGAAGATAATCTTGGCAAAGAAATATTTTTAGAAAATTTTTCCTTAACACATTTTGAAAAATGTTCTTTACCTGAAAAACAAGTTGAGGATACAAATTTTGAAACCCATGCTGAAAAACCTATTGACTCAAATTATTACTTGGTCAAACAAATGTTGATATCCAAAAACCAAGTAAAGATTTGAACAATAGTACTTTGCTTTTTCAAAATAAAAATCCCAAGTTATGTAACCATGTTTGTGAAAAAGTCAAATCATCATCCAAGCACATTATATGTAACTATTGTGGATGTTCGGGTCATATCGCTTATCTATGTTATTATAAGAAAAATCCAACTATGAAAGGTAATTTGAAATGGGTCCCAAAGGTTTCAAAGGAATCCAAACCTAATCCCCCAGGACCCAAAATGAGATGGGTACCAAAGGTTTCTTCTTGTAACAGGAATTTTCAAAATCAGTTAACCAAGGAAAAACCAAAAGAAAATCAAGAGAAGAAAGCAAACAATTTGACCTATTGGAAGCCAAAAACTAGAGGAGTTGACCATGTGGAGAACGAGCTAGCAAGGACCAAAAACATCTCAAGGAGAAAGTGGAATTACAATAAAGTTAAATATCAGAAGAGGAAACAATGGACGAAAGCTCATTCATCTTGGTCAAGAAAACGCTCTTCATGGCATAAAAGAATTGTGGTAAACAAGTCATATCCTTATTATAACCAGGATTATACAAGAGCATACTTTGACTATTCCAAGTTGCATTGAATTTGAAAATAAATCATGTGTTGTAAATTATTTTTTTCACATGATTATCATATCTTGGAAAAGTTGAAGTACCTCATTCATAATGCGTCATCTAGTGCAAACTTGAGTTGATTAAGTTGGCATCAAAATGCATATCATGATTGAACTTGATATAACACTTAGTTATAATAAAGCATATGATTTGGTATATTGTTTTATGTGGTTCATATTAATTTCTTCAATAGCTCCTAATGTTTATCTTGACAAATTACTAACTTGAGCGTTGGAGATATCCAGAACTATCTGTTTTTGCAGGAAACAGTGTTCCGAAAGGTAAGTTGACCACAAGCTAACATCACTCATAATCCCTAGCATCAGAAAATTAATTTATAGCATGCAAGGAAGCTTGGTTTATGCAGAAAATGAAGAATTCTGGAAGGTTGAGCAGAAGTAATCGATTACTCTGCTACAGTAATCGATTACCTAGTGGTTTAGTGCAACAGGTCTGATCAGTTTAAGGCAAGTAACTGATTAACAGGACTGAGGATAACCGATTAGTTCTGCAACATCATACAACTCACCAGGGAAGATGTAAGCGATTAATGTTTATGAAATAATAGATTAAAGACCATCAAGTAATCGATTACAGCCTACCCAGTAATAGATTAGAAAAGTTGCATCATGTATTCACCAGAGAGGAAGTAATCGATTACAGGTATAGAAGTAATCGATTACATGAGGAAAGTAATCGATTAAATCCTGTTAGTAATCGATTATCAGCTACAGTATCTGAAAAAAAAACGGGAACGTGTGGACCATGTTGGGCCTCTTTGACCCGTTTTGACCATGTAAGGACCACCCTTGACTTAACCCTAGCCACCAAAACCCTTCCTCACTCTCTCACGTGCTCTCTCTCTCTCTCTTCACTCTCATTCTCTTTTTTTTTCTCTCAAAAACACGGTTTCTTCTTCATCTTTTTCTTCATCACTTTTATTATTCTTCCAACCCTTCTCCATAGCCTCATCCTCACCAAACCTACACCATTCACATTACAATCCTCTTCTCTCACCATAAACCTTCATCTTCAACCTTCTTCTTCTCCAAAACCACCTTTTTCTCTCATCTCTCTCTCCCATTCGACCATAATCACCAACCACCATAACCACCATTAAAACCACCATTCTTAACCACCATTGCCTAACCTTTCAACCATAACCACCACCCTTGCAAGTCCTTGGTTCAAAACTCGGTTCAACAAGGTTCATCTCTTCCGGTTCAGCATTGACTTTGTTCTGTTCAGTGAAGAGATTGGTTCGTGTCGTGTCCTTAATCGAAATCAACCTTGAAGCTATGGAAGAACTTCAGGAATGATATCAATCAAGAGGATAATGTAGGACTCTTTAGGATTTCTGTATATCCAGTTGGGATAAACAGGTTCTCCCTAGTCAACAATGTGTGTGCTAGTGTCAACTTAGGGATGAGAAGACTTACCTTAGCCCCTATAGCATGGTGGTTCTTATAGGGGATTACCTGTGTGTCGTGGACTGTTCTGATAAGGCTTCTGAAGAGGAAGAACTCGAGTAGGATTCGTAAAGGTTATGATAAGATCACCTCCGTAAATCCTGTAAGCGATAAATCTTTATCCAATACCGTTTTTATCTAACCAAGAGTCGTGGGAATCTAAGAGAAATTGTTTAAGCTTAATGAGACTGTAAGTGATAGAGATAAGAATGAGAATCCTGTGTTCGGGGTTAATCTCATAAGCGTGTAACATCTCTATAAAACCTAGTTGCTCGGTGTAATGTTCCGACCGTAGGCCTTGTTTCAGCGTCTATCTGGTCGGACCCAGGTGATTTAAGTCGGGTAACGTTCGGTCTACTATAGGTCTACTACATAAGCCCCCCAAGCTCGGTTGGGTGATTCGAGCCCTGCCGAGTTGAAGAGACAAATAAGCGGTTGGCCGATCGAAGGCAGGTTTTGTTGAGGAGAAGAGAGATCCGATTGTTTTAACATGTTCAACAGAGCTGTCCTTTCATTGACACGGAAAGGACCTTTCAATTCCTCTTAGGCTTCCATGTGTTCTTTCTATTACCGGGAACCGAAACGTTATGATTTCAAAATTTTAGAAAACGCCACGTATACGTTTGTAAGGGGAATGGGCTTCTGCTGATTCGGCCCAAATCTTTTAGATAGTGGAGGCAAATTTCTGAAAGAAAATATTGGGAGCGGTTTTCGAAACTCACAACTGTCAAAATTAGAAACTCTACAAGTTCTTTTCTCTCTCATTCTTGCCTTCCTGAAGAATCGCTTTTCTGACGTTTGAGCAGCATATTCAGAGATCATAAAAGGGATTCTTGTACTGATTTCACCATTTTTCTTATACTAAGCACATTCCAAGTTCACTAACACTGATACCTTCTTCAATTTCTTGATCGTTCATCATTGTTCATCATCAAACAGGTAATGATCCTCTTCTTCAAGCATGTGACTATCTTCCTCTTTCATCCCCGCAAGCTTATGAACTACTGCATGTGACTGCTCCTGTTGTTTGTTATGGGTATTGCATTTAGAATCTTCAATATTGCGTTTTAGCACTAGCCATGCACCCCTTTTCTTGATTTTTAACGAAATCTAGGGCTTACTGAAAACCTTGCATTGTTCGTTAGAATATCCCTTTTTTCTGAAATTTCTTACCCTTCTTTGTCATTTTTGGAGCGGTCGCCGTAGAGTTTCTTAGGATTATTTTATTTTTGTTTGCTCATAATTTCTTAGGGTTTGAACTGAAGCTGTGATAAACATGAGTGAGGATTCTGTAAATTCTGACATACCGAGAACTCATGAGGAAGAGAATCCGGGGAGTTGGATTAAACCAATTGCGACCCATTTCCATCAGAACTTGAAAGAGACCAGGCAGGGTGTTATTTACTATAGGATCACTGAGAGGGTAGAAAAAATGAGGTTAAGGAGGCAACGGAGAGGTATTTAGTGTTTCAATTCGTTTAGGGAAATTCTTCCCAAAAAGGGAGGTGTTCCCCAACCGATAGTATTCATAAGTGTTTGATCAGAAATAATCAAGTTTTACTGCTTCTGACTCCGCGTGTGCCTCCTTTTCCTCAGGTATGAAGAGAAAGTGCGTTACAAATCCTGAACTTTATCCACTTCCACCAGATGCTACTCAGTACGATTGGGTTGACCGAGAAGTTGTAGGCACCCAATCTGAGCTTTCAACTGATGAATCTTTAGAGCAAACCAGGGCCATTATACTACCCTGCCCTGGAGATGATGCTGGAAACTTGTATTCAGTAAGTCCAGTGGGGCCTAACGAAAGAATTTGCACTCATGTCCCTGAGGACAGCACTGGTTTATATTTTTATGAAGAAGTGATTACCCGTCTTGGGATTAGGATGCCTTTCACCAATTTTGAAATAGAGGTTTTAAATACACTAAGAGTAGCCCCTTCCTAGTTGCATCTGAACGCATGGGCTTTTGTTAGAGCGTTTCAGCAAGTTTGCTCGGCCATGGACTGGTCCTGTACTGTTCCCACTTTTTTCTATTTATTTTCTCCGCAAGCAAACGCCTTTGAAAAAGGGTCCCCCAAACGACCTTGGGTTTCCTTGAAATCGCGAAATGGGTATGTTCTGTTAACCAAGTATTCCGAGTCTTGGAAAACGTTCAAACCTTTTTATTTTAAATACAACTTTGTTGGGGCTGGTGTTTGCTGGTTTACACGAGCTGGTGAAGAGCGACCGGTTCCTCGATTCCCTCTTCAATGGAGTAAAAAAATTTGTAATCAGAGGATTGCTTCATACGGGTCGGAGTGGAAACTGCTCTTTGAACACGAGAAGGAAGTGTGTCGAGCGTTTGAGAACTACATGGCCACCAATAGGATGATTGAAACGAGGGACATAGTGAATATCCCCTCAAAAGATGTCAAGGCTCAGCTTGGTAAACTATTTTTCTTTGCTTTTATACTTGTAAATTTGTTTAGATCTAATGGCACTCAGTTTCCTTTGCAGATAAAATGGCTTCTTGTATGGCTGCCTTGCTCCAAGGAGGTAAGAAAAGAAAGGCTCCTCCTACAAGTGCAGCTTCAGGGTCGTCAAGTATGAGCACCCCCAGTTTAGGCACTCCGACCCCTGCTGCTTCTCCAGTCGAAGTGTCTCCTCGGCCTGTTTCAAAATTGGTTGTTGTTACAGCTACTACAGTTTCACCGGCCTCAAGTGGTCAAGCCCCTTCTCCCCCTCTTCGATTGACTCGACGGTGAAGGCTCGACAAAGGGAAAGAGAAGGTTTCAGAAAGAGTAAGTGCCAGGGCCGAGGGAACAAGTACCAAAGTTGTTGCTGCTCTTACTCCTACTTCGACTCCACCACTAGTCTCGGTGTGGAATCGTGAGTTGGATGAAAAATTTCCTGAGTTTATCTGCCCGAAATCTGACCATCTTTGGTGTGATAATCTTAGTGTTGCTGAATGGTCCCATTACAATATAGCTTTGACCAAGTTTTTACTTCGAGGTGCCAGTTTAACCCATTATCTGTCCAAGCATGGTGAAGATTTGTTTAAAGGTGGGGATTCTCTTTTCGATCGGAATGACTGTGTCGCAGCCGTATGTCAAACGAAAAGGGGTCTCACCAGTTGAGGAGTGTACAGTTGTCATGTGTGACCATAGAACGCTCGGAAGCTTATCAGCCCATGTACCAGCTGCGTTGCCAAGTTTCTTTTTTATACCGTCCAAAATGGTCTTGTTGGCGGCTTCGGCTAACCCATTGGTTTGTGGGTGCTCCACGGAACTGAAGTAGTGAATGATCCCCAAATCAGCTGCTAGTTCTTGAAAGTGAGAGGTTGCGAATTGTGACCCATTATCTGTGACTATAGAATGTGGAACTCCGAACCGAGAGATTATTTCCTTTACAAAGAAAGACTGAATTCGAGCTGTAGTAATTGTTGCTAATGGTGCCGCTTCGATCCACTTAGTAAAGTAATCAACGGCAACGACCGCAAACTTCAATTGTCCAGGTGCAGTGGGAAACTTTCCGATGATGTCCATTCCCCATTGATAGAAGGGCCAAGGAGCTCCGAGAGAATGTAGCTCTTTCGCAGGTTTTTGATAAATATCACTGTGAAATTGACATTGAACACACTTCTTGACATGTTCCATGGCATCTTTTTGCAGTGTGGGCCAGAAGTAACCTGCTCGGATTATTTTCCGAGCTAGAGATTTTCCACCCATATGATGGCTACAGATTCCTCCGTGGATCTCCTCAAGGATTTCTTCCGCTTGATATGGATTTACGCATCTGAGCATGGGTGAGCCGAACCCTCTTTTATAAAGGACACCATTAAAAACCGTGTATTGGGCCACTTTCCGAATTAACTTACGAGCCTCAGTCTGATCTTGTGGAACGAAACCATGCTGCAAGTAAGTTAATATCGGATCCATCCAGGATTGAGATATTGAAACTGCAAGGATGACGCTTGGTCTTGGGACGGTTTCCTGTATCAAAGTCTTGTTGTTTTCCTACCCCTTCGTGCTTGCCAGCTTGGATAAAATATCAGCTCGGGAGTTCGAATTTCTCGGGACATGGGAGATATCAAACTCTGAGAAATTGGAGATTATTCGCTTTACCTCTTCAAGATACTTCTGCAAGATGGGCTCCTTAGCCGAGTACTACCCCTTAATCTAAGAGACCACTAATTGTGAATCGCTGAATACCGACACCCGATTCGCTCCAAACTCATGAACCATTTTGAGGCCTGCAAGGACTGCTTCATATTCTGCTTGATTATTCGAAGTTTGGAATTCAAATTTTAATGAGTATTCCATATAAATTCCTTTAGGATTTTCGATAATGACGCCCGCACCTGCTCCTTTCCTGTTGCTCAAACCATCCACATAGACTGACCACAAATCCTGAGGAGTGTCCGAGGGAATCTCGGTGAATTCAGTAACAAAATCAGCAAGAACTTGAGACTTCATTGCCTTCCTGGGTTCGTAGACGATATCGAATTCAGATAGTTCCACTGACCATGAAACCATTTTACCGGCCAGGTCAGGTTTGTGAAGGACCTGCCTAAGGGGTTGAGCTGTCCTGACCATGATTCGATGAGCCTGGAAGTACTGTCTTAACCTCCGAGCAGATATTACCAAGCAGTATGAAAGTTTCTCAAGTTTTTGGTACCGCAGTTCCGATCCCTGTAGTGCTCGGCTAACGAAATAAATGGGGGCCTCAACTCCCGAATCCTCTCGTACTAATACTGAACTGACTGCTGCGTCTGCCACCGACATGTAGAGAATAAGGTCCTCCCCAAGAAGAGGGCTATGAAGGACTGGTGGGCTGGAGAGATAGTTCTTCAACTGGATGAAAGCTTGTTCGCAATGATCATCCCAGAGGAAATTTTTATTTTTCCTAAGGAGTTGGTACCACGGTAAAGCTTTCCGAGTGGCTTGAGACAGGAACCTGGAAAGGGCCGCACTCGACCCGTGAGCTGTTGGACTTCTCTAAGACTGGTTGGACTTCTCATTTCAAGAATCACCTTGCACTTGTTTGGATTAGCTTCAATACCCCTTTCGGTTAACATAAAAACGAGAAAGGACCCGGCTGGGACTCCAAACACACATTTTTCGGGATTCAATCTCATGGAATACTTTCGTACTTGATCCAGTATTGTCTTGAGGTCTTGGGCATGGGTCTCTTGCTGTCTGCTTTTTGCAATAATGTCATCAATATAAACCTCCATATTCGAGCCGATCATCCCTTGAAATACTTTGTTCATCATTCGCTGATATGTAGCTCCTGCATTCTTCAGACCGAAGGGCATGACATTGTAACAGTACGTTGCCTTATCAGTGATGAATGCGGTTTTATCTTGATCGGCAGGGTAAATAGGTATCTGATTGTAACCAGAGTAAGCGTCCATGAATGAGAGGAGTTTGTATCCGGCCGAATTGTCGACGAGCTTGTCAATGACGGGAAGTGGATACTGATCTTTTGGACAGACTTTGTTCAAGTCCGTATATTCCACGCACATCCTCCATTTCCCGTTGGGCTTTTTGACCAAGACGGTGTTAGCTAACCAGTCTGTATAGTCGATCTCCCGAATGAAGCCAGCTCGGAGTAATTCGGCAACTTTTTCCTCAATAGCTGCGGCCTTTTCTGCACTAACCTTCCTTTTGCGTTGTGCCACTGGTTTTGCGCCTGGAAGAATGCTCAATTTGTGGCAGATGAAATTAGGATCAATCCCTGGCATATCGGCTGAGGTCCATGCAAACAGATCCCTATTGGCGATCAACAGAGCGGAAAGTTCATCTTTGACATTTAAGGGGAGATCAGCACCAATCTTAACTTGTCTAATAGGATCATCATTCAATGTTAAGAACTCCCATTGTCCCTTCGGGGTCGGTCTGTTTCTGTCAGATTCATCACGCACATCAAGGTCCGCCAAATTAATGTTTCCTTTGCCGAGGGAAATTCTTTCTAAACGGTCCTGGTCCTTGTTCTTAACTTTACCCAGACTTGCATTGTAACATTTTCGGGCTGCCTCCTGCTCGGCTTTGACTGTAACTACCTTGTCATCAGTTCCGACGAACTTCATAGCCAAATGGACTGTTGAAACTACTGCACCGAGTGCTTGTAAGGAAGTTCTTCCGAGGATGGCGTTGTAGGCTGCTGGACAGTCAACTACCAAAAACTTAATTATCTCAGTTCTGGCCGAAGGTTGCTGTCCGAGGGTGACAGGAAGTTGAATGTATCCCTTTGGTTCGATGGTGTCCCCCGTGAAGCCGATCAACTCTCCTTCAAATGGAGTGAGATTGCATTCCCTAAGTTTCAGTGCTTTGAACAAAGGGAGAAACGTGATATCCGCCGAGCTCCCTTGATCGATAAAGACGCGTTTTACTTCGTAATTACCAATAAGGGCTGTGATTACCATGGGATCATTATGACCTGGGAGGATCCCGTCCAAATCTTCATCATTGAAAATGATGGGAACATTTTTCGTTGATCTTTTACAGATAGGCTTTTGGCTTACGGCTAAGATTTGGTTGATGTATTTCTTTCTGTCCCTTTTTTTCTCTCCTCCCCCGGCAAACCCTCCGGCAATAGTGTTAACTAAAAACTCATTGTTCATTGGATTTGTATCAGTGACCAGGGCGGGCTCGGTTCTCTGTCTCCCTGCATTCCTATCATCTGGTGACCTACTTCTTTGGCGTTTGGACTTAACTGGTGAATGGGATCTATTCCTTCCTCTTCGTCCTGCTGCATCTCTGATATATTGTTGTAGCTTTCCATCTCTGATCATTTATTCGATCAGATCCCTCAACCAAATGCATTCGTCAGTTGTATGTCCATATCCCTTGTGAAAGTCGCAATATTTTGACCTATCACGCTGTGCGCCCTTTCTTAAAGACGGAGGTCTTTGGGCAGTGTAACTCCCCGATTTCGGCAACTTGAAAACATCATCTCTTTAGTAAAAATTTGGGAAATTTTTTTTTGAAAGGTGACATGAGCATGAGAACCTTTGTGTTCAAAACATTTCGGTAACTTAAATGTAATAAAATACTTTCTCATGTCACATATCACAAGTCAAGTTCCAAACCGAGATGTTACTTAACATCACGCTTTGTAACTTAGCTTCACTAATCTCTTTTGGGAAAACATTTTCACAGCTTGTTTCATAAAAACTTTTTCCTTAAAAACCATATTCAATAAAATACCAAGTAGGGTTCAGAATGATATGACAATGTAACCAAATAGTTGCAAGGGAATACAATACTCGAAGGGGATTACCTATTGCTAATCTTGATTCCTAATCTGCCTCGCTGAAGTCCACTGCCGAATCCGCATCGAGACGAAGGTACAGACTCTACTATAGGGACGACCATCTACCCGTTGCAATATCGGAGTAACCCGACACGACAACATGGTAGGAGAGATGGTCAGTAATCCAGAAGTACAACATGACCAGACAGAATACTACCGACTTCGTATAAAAGAATGCTCAAAATAAAAATGCAATAACCACTACTCATGCTATGCACATGACAAATATATTCACATAAGCACGTAGGAAACACTTATAAACAAAATCATAATTCGTCACAACACACATCACCGCACTTGGCACCACTGACCTTCAATTACTCAAGTCTTATCATCATCTTTCTAATTATTCCCCACAAACACTTATACTTTTCCTCTTTGAATTTTTTCCACATCTCTTCATAAATTCTTTATGCTTTCTTTCTTGTAATCTTTTATCATTATTAAGTCTTATCAAACGGTTCGCTCAATGATGAGGGGGACACATCATTGAACTCGCACACATGTCTACATCTCCTCTGTCATCCACCCAACCTAGTCGGAAGCTAACAGGAGTACAGGACCTTTACCACGCGGGCACGACAGCTGTCACACAACAAATGGTCCTAGACCAGGAGGACTCAGCCTCAAATCATATCATATCAGTTCACATATATATCAAGGCACGCTCTCAGCGGCAATCACAATTGCCCCGTTCCAGTCCCTCTCACTGTTCTCGAATTGCCATAGGGGGCGACAGTACTATTCTAGTCTCGAGTGCAGAACTCACCACGGCATAGGACCGATCTGCCCGTACCACATGTGGAATTCGTTCCGCCTAGAATAGCACTCAAGGCTTCTTGACGTATCACCGTCCTTACCCTCCCCTATTGCAATCACAACCCGAATATCCGCAGATACTCCGGGGTATCTTCCTCTCCACTACTTCGATACGACACTCATACCTCACCGCGTTTGTAAATATCTTTTAAAGTCTTTAAAGTTTTAACGTTTTAATTATCGGCTTAATCCTAACAGTCGGCTCGTCCTTGGTGCATCCCTTCAACGAAGCCCGACCACTAATCGGAATCTTTTTCCCCCTAAATCTCAAATGGCATCATGCCTCAATCACTTTCATCTCATCATCACAATTCTCATACTCTTTCTCGTCTCATCTCATCAACATTCTCAACATCTTTTTCCTCGTCTTTCTCAAAGTCTCTTTTCACAAAATTTTTCGAAAACATGATTTCACCAAAACTTTCGCTTCACAAAATATTTTCAAAAAACCCCTTTCATAAATTCTTTCACAAAACTTTTTCAAAGATGATGTTTCCCAAAGACTTTCACAAAAATATCATTTTCACAAAAAGCTTTTAAAAAACTTCTTTTTCAAAAATCACATTCTTGGGTGAGTGTTAATGGAGGAGCAAGCTCAACTCAACACTAAGCTTCTTCCCAAGAACATGAACGAGGAATCATATTTCCATTCAAACCACATCTCACAGCATCACTCTTCTCCAATCTCAACTTTTTCAACCACATTTTCTCACTTTTATAGTTCCTTCATCTCATCAACTCATTTCTTTCGCAATTTTATTCACATTGCGTTTATTTCTTTCTCAATCATATTCTCTTAATTTTTCAAATCTCATTATTTCTCATAATTCTTCTTTCCTCATATAACCTTTTTCCAAATAAAACAGAATACACTCTACAGGATAATTCGCAAAGAATCCCAATACATAACAAAATAATCCATGCATCATATAAAACAGAAAAGCATCTAACACATATATGCATCACGTATGATAATGCAGCATGTAACACATTAGACTCGAGGTACTCAGTTTAGAACTGAGTCTACACGTCACGATGACCTAGGCCTACTGCATCTCTCACCTCACGCTCCAGCTTCTGAAATCCTTGGGGTCCTTCCCAACAAGTCGGTCGTTCCGCTTCTCAGCTTACACGCACCTTGTGCTAAATAAACGACACTAACGTTATAATTCTATTTTAGATACTCGCCCTACTTATTATCAAAACGCGTTTTCGAAAACTCTTTTTACTTCTCGTCGGAGGATCGTAAATCGTTAAAACTTTCTCGAATCAAATTCGGTTTTTGAAAATACTTTAAATTTCTTAAAATCTTTTCAAACGATTAATAAAACATTTTAAAACCATTAGTATTGGTTGTTGTTCCGTTCCGGACAGCCATCAACCAAGACCCGAAAACACCGAAAAACTCCACTTTTGTTCATGTAAAACTTGGTTATAAAATAAACACTTAAATAATTTTATTTTTAAAACTTAATATTGTGAAATGAATTAAGGGCAGCAACCATTAAGTCCAAGGTTCTTTAGTTTAAATCAAGCTAAACTATTTCAAGACCAATTACTTTCCGGAACTAATCACAAAATAAACACACCACTTTGGTTAATTAAATTATTCACTCATACATAACCTAAACACATAATCAAGCAATCACTCATTCAACCATTTCAAGGCATCATATTTATCACACAAGTCAAGCCAAGTCATTATATCAAGCTTAAAAATTCATATTCATCAAAAACACTCAAATAGAATCCTAGTGCGATTACACGTAAAACACAAAAGATAAAATCCAAAGCAATATCAAATCAATTTATTAAATTCCCAAAATTTCCATAACATACACATATATGATAGAGTTCATCAAATAAATTTTTCAAGCCATTTAAACAATCCTAACCTAGGTTTTAAATCATATTTTGCATGAAAAACAAAACTATACTGTTGCTGGACTGAGACAAAAACGTTATTATTAAAAATAGTTCCTCAACTCAGAATTGCATAAAAATTGCTATAACTCTTTCTTATACAGTCAAGACTATCTCATAAAATTTTCAGATTATTTGGAGTTGTGAAAGTCATATTTTCTAATTACATTTGTCGCTAAGTTCAGAAAATCTGAACCAAACGGTTCACTGTTTTGAATTTATTAAAAATATCAAATCAACTCCAAATCTCCTCAAACTTTACAGAGAGCATCTAGATATGTCCAGGCAGATACCATAAAATTTTCAACCCATTTGAAGCAGTACAAGTTCGAAAATTATTTTCATCTTTGATCTGAAAGACTTATTTTCTGAAAATTGTTTTCACAAGGTTGGTTCTCATAAAAATAGAAAATCACTTCCAAAAATCATACAAAAATTCAGAGAAGTCCATTTTGATTTACTTAAGACCGTGTCAAAATTCCAGAATTATTAAACTTTCACAAAGATCATTTATCAAAATAAAAAGCACACATATTCACCATTTCAGCATACTCTTTATTTAACTCATTGTTCATTCATTCATCTTTTATGAAAATCAAGAATACAGTCACACACAATTCAATTAAAAAATCAATCCCTTAATTATTTTGCCTTCTAAAACCGAATTAATTTTTTTTTTCATGAAAACAATTTTCTTTACTTTGAATACAACATGCATCGACATCCAAAATCAAGCCTTTAGAACTAAAATTCAAGAATCAAAATAAACTAACCTAGATCTTAACATGCACATACTTAAATTTTATAGATTAAAAAGGGAAACATACATGCATCCACATTTAAGAGCCAAAAATCAAGATTTTAAGAGAGAGAGATCAAAACAAACATTAAAACACACTCCTTTTCACTAGATTTTACATGCAAGTGAGAAAAATTAAGATCAACTTTAAAAATCAATTTCATTCTCAAAGACATGCACAAAACAAAATTCTTTACACAAAATATTCATAAAAACCGAATTACCTTTTAATCATTTTTGCATGTTCATTTTTGTTTTAAAACTTTAAATCTTCATTTATTAGTCTTTGAAAAACATAGATCAACAACAAAAATTAACATGCATGAACAAGCTTTGGGTAAATTAACACTTTTAAATTAAAACATGTAGATCTAAGAATAAAATGCTAGAGAAGAAAGAATCAACAAAGAGTAAGCATAAGTTTAACATATTACAAATTATTCTTAAGTCCATAAAGTCCAAGATCAAAGATGAACACACATAGAATCATCTTTAAATTTATAAAAATCAACATGCAAAGAAAAACAAGAAGTAGATCTACAAAAGAAAACTAAATTATTACAAATCTTCTTTCTTGATCTTCAAATCCTACCATGAAAAAGGGGTTGGTCTTCTAGTCTAACACTCTTGATCTTCAAAGGACTTCCTAGGTTTAAGCTTGATCTCCTCTTCTTCTTACTTCTCCTACTCATGGTTTCTCTCTCTTTTTTTTTTTACATGTCTCTCAAGAGCTAGTGTTGCTCTTGGAGACTTTGTGTTTGTGTTGTGTGAAAGTGTGAAGAAATGAAACAAATGAATGGGTGGAGAGAAGGAAAGGAAAGAATGAATGGAGGAATGAGAGGAAATGGACTAAGAGTGAACCTTATCTCTCTTCCTTGGTCTTGGTGTTCTTTTCTTTTTTTTTTTATTCTTCCTTTCCTCTTAGTCAACAAGCAAATGCACCCTAAACTTACACATACACCCACCCTCACACTTGTCACTTATACACACACACAACACACATGCATCATGCATGCAAAAGCTCACTAAAAAAAACGTGGCACACCCCTTTGCGCGCACACACACACATGCACATACCATTCACACACTTAGCATACATCACACACATTAATTTCTTATTAAATAATCAAACATAACATTAACAATTAAACACATCTTCCTTTAATTAATAAACTGTACTTATTGGTTGCAATTATAGCCCTTATTTCATTTTATAAAATCATACTTTAATATATTAAAGATAATCCCAAAAGGAAAAATTCATTAAAAATCAAAAACCATTTTTTCATGATTTATTTCTTTAAAATTCGTCCTTTTTCACACTGAAAAACATTTTTCGTAGACCAACCCAGAAAATTGTGAAAGATACATTTTTGAAAACTACATTTCGATACGATCGTTTTGATATAAAGATCATAAAAATCGAAGTTACGGTTAAAAAGTTATGGATTTTCGAAGTTAATCAATCTAAGAAAATCCATAGAGATTCATTGTTGCAAATCTCCAACAATAAAAATCATTTCTCTTTAAAAATCATTTTTACTAACTTCATAAAAATATTTATTTATCAAAATTCCATAAAATAAACACTTTACTTCGAAATCGAGTAAAATACTCATCGAAAACTTTTTATAAAACCGTATGGTAAAACTTTTCTTTAATCGAGTTTTATTTATCCTAGTCGGAAAAACGCGGGATGTTACAGGCAGAGCGTAAGTCAGTCTGCATTGTTTCCCGAAGAATTTGACTCCTAGGAACAGTTAAAGGAGTGTACTCCTGATATTTATTCCTCGGAGGTGGTCTTCAGTCCCGATCGTTCCTGTCCTGTCTGCTACCAAAACGTTCGTCCCGTTTTTGTTTATTCTGTCGTTGAGGGTCAGCTCGTTGCCGATCGTCTCTGAATTTCTGTCCTTTGTGGAATTCTTCCAAGTTGATGAATTTATTCGACCTCTGTCTAAGCTCGGTCATATCTTTTGGAGGTTTCCTAATTAGCGATTTTCTGAAATCCCCTGGCTGCAAACCTTGTGTAAACAATAATACTGCCACACCTGGCTCCAACCGGGGAACAGAACTAGCCTCCGTATGGAAACGTGACAAGTAATCTTTCAATGGTTCATCTTGTTTTTGTGTAACTGCAGCCAGTGTGTGGTCGGATTTTGGCTGGATGCAGCTGGTTGTGTATCTGTTTAAAAATACTCGTTTCATCTCCTCCCATGAATTAATGGAATTTCGAGGGAGAGATGAGTACCACCGTAATACCGAGGGTTCAAGGGTCATGGAAAAAGCTCGACATTTCATCTGATCGCCACCTCCATAATAGTTCATTGCCCCTTCGTAAGAAACTATATGGTCAACTGGGTCGGTCAAGCCGTTGTAATGTGGTACGTTGGATGGGCCCAAGTATCCCTGAGGGGTTTCAAATTCCATGATAAACGGGGTAAAAGGATGGCCAGGGTGAAAATCACCTTGACCGTGACCTGTGGTTGGGTTTGTCTGGAAATTTTGAGGTGGGGGAAGTTGCATTACGGGAAGAGGCTGAGGATCTATGGTCTGTGTCATTTGGTTTTGCAGTTGTATGGTAGCAGGTTGGCTATGAGCAATTCGTGCCATTGCTTGTTGCTGGAGGTCGGCAATTGCTCGTCCTTGTTGCTCAATTAAAGTTGTTTGTCTGTTGAGTATGTTAATCATCTCTTGCTCATGAGCGTGAGCAGATGCAGATTTTGCATAAGATCTACTAGTGGAATGGCTATGACGGGAGTTACCGTGGATCGTTCTTCCTGGGTTTAATCTAGTTCTAGGGGTTACACTTATATGGTCAGGGTTGGGTTGGACTGGCGGAGTTAAGGTTCGTTGAGTATTTCTCCCGTGGTGTGCTTGGGTTCCAGTGGTCCTAGCTGTGTTACGGGTGGTTGGGGCTGTGCTGCTTGAATCGCCATGGGTGGAGGGAGGTGGTGTTGGAGGGGGTGGAGGTGGTGGTGGAGGAAGTAAATTCCGTAAGGTTTGGAGTGGTTGGGGATTACTCCCGGCTCTATGGTGAGGAGATTGTGGTGGTTGAGAATGGGTGGCATGATTTCCGCTATGATTTTGGCTATGATTTGGGGGTAGTCGGCTCTGCGAATTATTTGGGGGTTGCAGGTTATTTCTTGCTCCAGAATGGGACGTGCGTGGTGGCTGCGAATTGGTCTCTCGATTTTGATTAAGAATATCTCGCAGGTCACCAACAGATTGCGGCTGTTGATCATTATTATTAGCGTTTCTGGGTCTGCCGCGAGAACGTCCAATGCGATCACGGAGATCGCCAATTTGGCTCCTTGTTGTGACCATGGTGGTGGTGGGAATGATATATTATTCAGTCCCCACAAACGGCGCCAATGTCGTGTCCTTAATCGAAATCAACCTTGAAGCTATGGAAGAACTTCAGGAATGATATCAATCAAGAGGATAATGTAGGACTCTTTAGGATTTCTGTATATCCAGTTGGGATAAACAGGTTCTCCCTAGTCAACAATGTTTGTGCTAGTGTCAACTTAGGGATGAGAAGATATACCTTAGCCCCTATAGCATGGTGGTTCTTATAGGGGATTACCTATGTGTCGTGGACTGTTCTGATAAGGCTTCTGAAGAGGAAGAACTCGAGTAGGATTCGTAAAGGTTATGATAAGATCACCTCCGTAAATCCTGTAAGCGATAAATCTTTATCCAATACCGTTTTTATCTAACCAAGAGTCGTGGGAATCTAAGAGAAGTTGTTTAAGCTTAATGAGACTGTAAGTGATAGAGATAAGAATGAGAATCCTGTATTCGGGGTTAATATCATAAGCGTGTAACTGTTCACTCACTGGTAAGTATACCAGGTCGCTCAAGTAATGTAAAATCGGTAAGACCGAGTCGTTCCACCGAGAGTAATGATTTCAATTAAAAAGTTCAATAAATAAAGTTACGCGCATAAAAATGATATTAACTTGGAAAAATATCGCGTTTAAAATAAAATTAAACAAATAAATAAATAAAGTGCGAGTGTGGAAAAATAAAGGGGTGGTGCAGTTTCGTAAAGTCGGGAATGAATTGTCGTTACCGGTTCTCAAATATTAATTTAAACTATTAAATCAATTGTCACCTTTTGGATTATTTTTGCAAAATCAAGAATAATTTAATACCTTAAATTATTCTAGTTTGTTAAAAATAAATCTTCCTCGATACCTCGAGCAAAGCCTTAAATTTCTAACCATAAAATATTTGCTCAGTCAAAAATAAATTAAATCATACAATTTGCAGGCAATATACCTATCCCTACACAATTGCATAACTTACATCCACAGGCAGTTTATTGTCTAATATACCTATCGGACAATAATCCTATCGTATATTTACGTCTAAATATACACGACAATTAAACCAGATGTAAGTACAAAATGTAACAATTAACAATAGACAAAATCAAATATATGACAAACACACATAACAATTCTTCATTCCCAAATGAGTCTTAAGATCTCATAGTCAAAAACAAGAAATTAAGATGCAAACTTGGAAAAATTCACATACCAAATATCAAGTTTCAAACTCTTTACAAAACCACACCTTGAAAGCCTTGAGTTTTTGTTGTTCTTGCTCAAGAAGATGAAGAAAATATGCTGTGTAAGAGAAGGAATTCGTGCCACCATCCAAAAAAAAATCTAACAAAATGAAAATCGAGTTATTAAGTAACTGCAGCTGATCAAAACGCGCTTGAGCGCGCCAGCCAATCAGAACGCCTGGAATTGGGTCACAGACCCCAATTTTTATTGCAAAAACCACACGCGCTTGAGCGCGATTAGACACGCCTGAGCGCGTGTCTGTTGAAATCTGGGTCAACTGACCCCTCTGCTACCGCCACGTGGCCATCTGATCCAAGCGCGCTTGAGCGCGCTTTTTCCACGCTCAAGCGCGGTTCGCTGAAATGGGCTGTTTGGCCCAAAATCTTCTTCTCAGCTTGGGCTTTTTCTTCACCAATGCCCCTCTTCAGTTGATTTGGCCCAAATAATCTGAAATTCAACAAAAACTAAAATTAAAATACAAATAAATTATCTATACAAATATTTTGCTAAAAACTCCTAAAAATTAATCTATTTGCTGAGAAACAAAACAAAGCACTAAGGAAAAGGGCCCAAAAATATATCAAAATCATCACTTCCTGGCCCAAATCACTCCCCCAAACTTAGCATTTTGCATGTCCCAGGCAAAAGTAAATAAAAATCAAAACTAAGAACAATCCCTAATCAAGATATAGACAGCTAATACAAAATTCTAACTACCTACTCAGGACACCCTTTTCACAAATTATTTACAAATTCACAAATCAACTAATAAGGTAACTAGGTGAAGAAAAAAAAATAAAAAAAATTAGTACACACTCAACACTCACAAATTCCCTCATGTGTATGGTTCAGCAATAAGCACTCACATTCATTCAAAAGCAACAATTACCATAAGCTTGACTGCGGACCTACAACTCCACTGAACTAAATGAAACATGCAAAAATCAATAGGTCTTTCACTGGTTGTAATGGGGCCAAGGTTTATCTACAATGGTAGGATAAAAGAAGAAAGGGATAAAAACTAAGGTTTAAAAATTAAAACATACCCCTTTTTAGGAACTTGGATGAACTCAAAATCTTTCACATAATAGAACAATCCAAAATTCCACTTCTTCCAACATTTTTTCTTTTTACAAGTTGTTCTCTTCCCTTCTTTTTTTTTTATTTACAAGTATGAACAAACTTGGATTTTTTTTTTTTTTTTTTTAAGAAGAGAACCCCTTTGTTTTCAAAAATCTACTAAAAACCAACTAGTATCCATCCAAGCCCAGAGGTACTCATCACACTACAATATACAATATTCACAAGGGTACCAAAAACACTTATTCACATTTCTAGGCTCAAAATGGACAACTAGGGACATACCAAAAACCAATTATTAACAAAGTCTGAAGGCCACAACAAAAACACCTAATTGCCTAAATCATTTCAATGCATGCAACATTTCTCAATCTTGTAAAGGTCCACAGTCAAGTTCTAGAATCGAATACTAATGAAGAATACACTCACAGAAGAAAAATTCAGGGGATACACATATATATTCAACACAAATTCCCCTTTATGCAAGTGTTTGGCCCAAAACTCACCAGGCAGGATTACTAAACAATTTCTTCAAAAAGTTACCAAATTAAAGAATTTGTACAAATTATTCACAATATGATACAAAGGATATACCAAGCAAATAAAATCAGAACCCTGTACTAAATATGAATACCTATCACAAACATTATTCTAAGTTAAATTTTTACAGACTCATGCCAAGGACACACTAATAACAAATCAGGAAAAGATATGAGCAAAAATCCTCATTTTTATTTTGGTTACCCTCCCCCAAACTTAGGGGTTGGCTTGTCCTCAAGCAAACAGAAAAATCGATACAAGTTAAAAGCAAAATAAAAATTATGCACAAACGTGATATACAAAAGGAAACCTGTACATGGGAGTGGGACATCTCCCCCAAACTTAGGTACCTGTACAAAATCAAAACAAAGGATGCCAAAGCACCACACAAATATATACAACGAAGAGAACACAATATTAATATGAACAAAATAAAGAACACCACACATACTAATAAGATAAATAAAGTAACCATAATACGGAATCCAATACATGTCCAAATAAAATAGAAATTACGAAGCTAATAAGAACAGCAGTCTAGTAAATACACAAAAACCACACCCCCAATAAAAGAAAAACTAATAACACCCAAACCTAACAAAACATTCGAAAACCAAACTAGCTACCACTTTGCCCGACCTCCTGCACATCATCCGAAGAAGAAGAGGCAGACAACAAGTGCAACTCCTGATCAGTATAAGCAGGCAGGTGGAACGGGATGGCCATCTGCTCTCCCATGGCCCGGAGTTGAGCATCACGCTCCTGATTACGGCGCTGCTCCATCCTCAAATAAGCTGTCTGTCGGCTTTGACGATGCAACAGCCGCGCCATCATACCAACAAGACATCCAGTGTCCACAGAAGGGGGTGCAGGCTGCCTAGGGGGCATATCGGCTTGAGCAGCAGTCGGCGGAGGAACAGCAGCTGGAGGTACGGAACCACGACCCGGAACAATCCCCAGAGAAATGGCATGATAAGTATCAAAGGTGTCCCGGTCCATCCGAGGAAAACGTCGCAAAGTGCGCGCCTCGTCCCTAAAGAACACCCCAGCTGAGCTACACAAGCGATGGATGACCATCGGGAGACCAAAAGAACCAGGTTTTTCCTCCCGGGCCACATGAAGAATGAAATTAGACATCAGCAAAGCTGCGTCGACCTGGACTGGCTCAAGGATAGCATGTGCAATGCGCAAGATCGGCACCTTCACCTCAGTCTGGTGCGACTGGGGATAGATGTTGTGCGAAATAAAACGCACCCAGAAGCGTGCCTGAGGGGTGAGGTTCTTGGCGGTGACGTGCTTGATAGCACCGCCATGCCCATAATTCCAATCTGCACCGGCCTTAAAAAGAGAGGTTTTGAGGGTGTCATGGTCATTGTTGTTTATTGTGAGGGAGTGGTAGTAGGTAGAGAAGTCGGACGGCTCCGGATAGTAAGGAATACCCAAAACCGTCGCTATCGACTCAGGAGAATAAGAAACTTCATGACCCCGGACCCAAGATGTCCGACAGCCCGGGTTTCGCACCTCGCGATATCTCGCGTGCGCGAAAAATTCCCAAACAACCGGCTCACAGAACGCATAATCAGGGTCAACACAGAAAGACTCCCATTGTTGGAACAAGACATTCTCGCCAATATAGCGAGTGGGAAGGGCCTCTATCTTATCTAAGCTTGTCTCAGGAACAATTCGGTTCTCCTTACACTGAGAGTCATAGAAGACCTTGACCTCGGGGTCCTCAAACTGCCGACGACGACCACCTCTAGAGGAAGAAGCATCGGTCTTAGACTTTTTTGACTGCCTAAAGGTACTACCAGACATGATGAACTCACTTGGACAATTGATCGAACACCTAATGTGCAACACTAACAACACTACAAACAATACCCTAAAACAAAGATAACTACCTAAAAATCACACAAAACACACTAAGAAGTAAAGAAAAGGAAAAACTTACCTAGATTGAGGATACAAAATCGGACAAAAAGGACCAAAAATAAAGAACTCGAATTGTGCTTGGAGAGGTCTAAAGAAAACAAAAAGAGAAAGAGAAGAGAACTTGTAGGTAGGGAATATGAAGAAAGAAGGACGAAAAAAAAAAAAAGAGGGGAGAGCTGGAGGTGGCTGGGCGGAACAACCTAGGTGGAGAGGGATTAGGATTTGAAGGAGGAGGAAGAAGAAATGGGAAGAAGAAGGCTGGCCAAACTGTTAAATCGCTGCTGCTGTTAAATTGCGCCTGAGCGCGCTCAAGCGCGTTCAAGCGCACTTGAGTTTTTAAACACTTTGCACCCCTCATTTTAGTCAACAACCCCCACGCTTCACCCCGCTTGAGCGTCAGGAACCGCGCTTGAGCGCGGTTGAAAACGCGCTTGAGCGCGTTCCCCCCTGGTTTTTACAAGTTGCAGTGATGCAACTTTTCTTTGCTGACGTGGCAGGCCACGCTTAAGCGCGCTTGGACGCGCTTGAGCTTTTTTTTTTTTTTTTTTTAAGTTTGTTGTACAACGTGGAATTCTCACCCTACACTACAAAAAATAAAAACACAACACACACAATATATACAATATCTCATCGTAAACGAAAATAAAAAGCACTAAAGTTACCACTGGGGTGCCTCCCAGCAGCGCTTGTTTAACGTCCCGAGCCTGACGGATGACCCTCTCAGAAAACTAAGGATCACGGAGGTCCACTTGAATTGGACTCCTCACAATTTCACCACCATGGTAGTGTTTCAGGCGCTGTCCATTGACTTTGAAAAGCGCACCAGTTTGCACATTCTTGATCTCAATTGCCCCGAATGGACTAACCTGCACTACCAGAAAAGGACCGGACCACCTAGACTTAAGCTTACCTGGAAAAAACTTAAGCCTAGAATTAAACAGTAATACTTGTTGCCCAGGTTCAAACTTCCGATTCAAAATCCGATTGTCATGCCATTTTTTGGTTTTAGCTTTAAAATCACGAGAAGTGTTTTATGCCTGCTCCCTGAACTCTTCAAGTTCATTAAGCTGCAACAAACGCTTCTCGCCAGCCAGGTTGGCTTCCATGTTTAAAAATCGAGTTGCCCAAAATGCCTTATGAACTAACTCAACGGGCAAATGGCAACTCTTACCATACACAACCTGAAATGGAGACATGCCAATTGGAGTTTTGAACGCGGTCCTATATGCCCACAATGCATCATCTAACTTCCTAGCCCAGTCTCGCCTAGAAGTACTAACGGTCTTCTCTAGAATCCTCTTTATAGATCTATTAGAAACTTCGACTTGACCACTAGTCTGTGGGTGGTACGGAGTAGCTACTTTGTGTCGCACTCCGTACTTGGCTAAAGCCTTCTCCATGACTTTGTTACAAAAATGGCTCCCATCATCACTAATTAGAACTCTTGGGACTCCAAATCGACTAAAAATGTTCCTCCTAAGGAATTCTACCACAACATTGGAATCATTGGTGGGAGTGGAGATTGCTTCCACCCACTTGGACACATAATCAACCGCGACCAAGATATACTTATGGTTGTAAGAGGGAGGAAATGGACCAACAAAGTCTATCCCCCAAACATCAAAGACTTCAACCTCAAGTATACCTTGGAGTGGCATCTCATTCCTCCTAGAAATAGTTCCCATCCTTTGGCATTTATCACATCTCAAAACAAAGTTTCGTGCATCCTTGAAAATTGTGGGCCAATAAAACCCACATTGGAGTACCCTGGCAGCAGTTTTATCACTACCAAGATGTCCTGCACTAGGTGAATTGTGACAATGCCAAAGGATGTCATTCACTTCTTCCTCTGCCACACATCTACGGATTACTCCGTCCACACTTCTCCTGAACAAAAATGGATCCTCCCAAAAATAGAACTTGGCATCATGTGCAAGTTTTTTTCTTTGTTGCCAAATCATATCCCTGGGGATCATGTTCGCTGCTAAAAAGTTAGCCAAATCGGCATACCAAGGGAGTGTGGATAGAGCAAACAACTGTTCATCAGGGAAGTTCTCACTTATAGGCACTACACTTTCTGCACCTATGGTCTCTAGGGGTAGCCTAGACAGATGATCAGCTATTACATTCTCTATCCCCTTTTTGTCCTTAATTTCAACATCGAACTCTTGCAAAAGCAAGATCCACCTGATTAGCCTTGGTTTAGCATCTTTTTTAGCTAACAGGTGCCTCAGAGCTGCATGGTCAGTATATATAATCACTTTAGAACCTATCAAATAAGCCCTAAACTTATCTATTGCAAAGACCACAGCTAAAAGTTCTTTTTCAGTAGTCGAGTAATTGACTTGGGCATCATTCAATACTCGACTAGCATAGTAAATTGTGTGAAACACTTTATTAATTCTTTGCCCTAGTACAGCTCCCACTGCATAATCACTCGCATCACACATAAGTTCAAAGGGTTCCTCCCATTTAGGAGCGACCACAATAGGAGCTGTCACTAGTTTTTCTTTTAAAAATTCGAAAGCTTTCACACAATTACTATCAAAGTTAAATTCGGTATCTTTTTCCAGTAAATTACAAAGGGGTTTGACTATTTTTGAAAAATCTTTGATAAACCTCCGGTAAAAACCGGCATGCCCAAGAAAACTTCTAACCCCTTTGACATTCACTGGGGGTGGCAACTTTTGAATAACTTCAATTTTTGCTTTGTCCACCCCAATGCCTTTTTCAGAGATCAGGTGGCCTAGAACAATCCCTTCCCATACCATGAATTGACATTTTTCCCAGTTAAGAACCAAATTTGTTTCTTCACATCTTTTTAAAACTCTTTCCAAGTTAGCTAAACATGCATCAAAAGATTTCCCATGGACCGAAAAATCATCCATAAAAACCTCTATGCAGTTTTCAACCATATCGGAGAAAATCGATAACATGCACCGCTGAAAAGTAGCAGGTGCATTACACAATCCAAAAGGCATTCTCCGGTATGCGAAAACTCCAAAGGGACAAGTAAAAGCAGTTTTTTCCTGGTCCAAGGGATCTACACAAATTTGATTATACCCACTATATCCATCTAGAAAACAGTAGTATGCATGCCCAGCTAACCTTTCAAGCATTTGGTCCATAAATGGTAACGGGAAGTGATCTTTCCGGGTGGCATTATTCAATTTTCTGTAATCGATGCAAACTCGCCACCCAGAAACAGTTCGAGTGGGGATCAACTCATTATTCTCAGATTTGACCACAGTCAATCCCCCTTTTTTAGGCACCACTTGCATTGGACTAACCCAGGCACTATCAGAAATTGGATAAATAATTCCAGCATCCAGCAGCTTTACTACTTCTTTCCTAACCACCTCTTGGAGAGTCGGGTTGAGTCTCCGTTGAGGTTGCCTGACTGGCCTAAAATTCTCCTCAAGGAGAATCTTATGCATACAGAAACTGGGATTAATCCCCTTCAGATCAGAGACAGACCACCCTATAACAGATTTATAATTTCTAAGCACCCTAAGCAATCTATCAGTCTCCAGTTCAGTCAGGTCATTATTAATCACTATTGGAAAAAACTTAGAATTATCCAAAAATTCATACCTCAAAGATGACGGAACAGGTTTCAGCTCTGGCTCCAAACGCTCCTCCTTGTCCTGTGGCCTTAGTTCCTTGATCTTGCCCCCTGTATATGCATCTGAAATTTCCAACTGGGCAACCGCGGCATCAACACTTGCTTCACCGCACTCTCCATGGATCACAGCACCCAACAGACCATCATCATGACTGGTTTGACTAAAAACTGATGCAACCATAGAGTCAATTGCATCCACTCTGAAACAATGTTCCTCAGTCATGGGCAGCTTCATGGACTTGTAAACATTGAAGCTCACCTCCTCATCTTGCACCCTCAGCTTAAGTTCTCCTAGCTGCACATCAATCAAAGCTCGCCCCGTGGCTAAGAAGGGCCGGCCCAGAAGAAGTGGAATTTCAGTGTCCTCCTCCATGTCTAGGACTACAAAGTCAGCAGGAAAAATGAACCTATCCACTTTCACCAACACATCTTCAACCTTACCATATGGCCTTTTGATGGTACGGTCAGCTAGTTGCAAGCACATCATGGTGGGTTTTACCTCGCCAATACCAAGCCTTTTGAAAATGGAGAGTGGCATCAAATTTATACTAGCACCAAGATCGCATAAGGCCCGACCGATCTCATGTCCTCCAATATTGCAAGGTATGGTGAAACTTCCAGGGTCCTTGAGTTTCTGAGGCAGCTTTTTCTGAATGATCGCACTGCACTCTTCAGTAAGGAGAACTGTCTCTGTGTCACTCAACTTTCTTTTATTGGAGAGGAGCTCCTTCATGAATTTGGCATACACCGGCATCTGCTCTAACGCCTCAGCAGGGTCCCCGGCAACGGCGCCAAAAACTTGTTCACTCACTGGCAAGTATACCAGGTCGCTCAAGTAATGTAAAATCGGTAAGACCGAGTCGTTCCACCGAGAGTAATGATTTCAATTAAAAAGTTCAATAAATAAAGTTACGCGCATAAAAATGATATTAACTTGGAAAAATATCGCGTTTAAAATAAAATTAAACAAATAAATAAATAAAGTGCGAGTGTGGAAAAATAAAGGGGTGGTGCAGTTTCGTAAACACTTCCATAAACTTTGAGAAATGTTTCTGAGTTTCCTCCTTCTTGAACCTTTGGGGAAATGGCACTTTGTCAACTACCTTCCTTGGCACATCAGCTTGTTTCTGAACATTAACTGATCCCTGATCTGGTTGCACAACCTGTGGCTGCACTACCGGCTTACCAGGCTGCACCAAAATCTCTTCCACTGAATCATCACTCACCATCTTTGGTTCTTCATAGGATTTCCCGGAACGAAGAGTGACGGCTTTACACTGCTCTTTGGGATTCGGAATGGTGTCACTAGGCAAAGTACCTTGGGGTCTTTCTGATAATTGTTTCGCCATCTGCCCCATCTGAACTTCTAGATTCCTCATGCTTGCTCCTTGATTCTTGAAGTTTTGCCTAGTTTCTTCCACAAAACCAGTCGTTGTCTTAGCCAATTTCTCAACTACCATTTCCCAAGCTGGACCCTGCTTCTCTTGAGGAGGATTAAGAGCTGGGCTCTTCCTGGAGAAATTAGGATGGTTCCTATAGCCACCTGGAGGATAGTTCTGAAAGTTGCTTCTAGGAGGTGCACCACCGCCTACAAAGTTAACTTGTTCCCCTGGAGAATTTGAAGAATCTGTACCACAGCTCCCATTCTGATGAGCACCACCACAGAAATCACATATCAGCCCTGTCACTGGTGGTGAGGAAGATGATGATGAACCTGAAACTGCAGCTGCCAGCTGAACCTGACCCAGTTGCTTGGTCAAACTAGCAATCTGTTGTTGCATTTCTTTATTCTGAGTAAAGAGAGTCTGCATCTGAGCCATGTCAACCACATCTTTTTTTTAACACCCCCCGTTCAGAAGTGCAACTGCTATTCCGGGCCATTCTTTCTATCAACTCCTTGGCTTCAGGTACGGTCTTACTGTCTAATGAACCTCCTGCTGCAGCATCAATCATATTTTTAATAGAGGGCCGGAGTCCATCATAAAAAGATCTAATCTGCATCCAATCTGGCATCGAGTGAGTGGGACACTTCTTCAGCATCTGATTGTATCTCTCCCATGCTTCATGCAAAGACTCGCCTTCTTGCTGAGTGAAGGCATTCAGCTCTTGTCTGAGTCGGGCCTGCCTAGCTGGAGGAAAGTACTTATCAATGAACTTCCTCACCAAAGAGTCCCAATCTGTGAAAGTGCCCTGTGAAAAAGACATCAACCAGCTCTTTGCCTGATCTCTGAGGGATAAAGGGAACATCCTGAGTCTGATCGCCTCATCAGTAGCACCCTGGATTTTGAAGAAGTCCAGGATACTTAAAAAGTTTGCCACATGGTCCCCAGGATCCTCATTTGGTGCTCCACTAAACTGGTTTTGTTGCACCAAGTGGATGTAAGCCGGCTTAATCTCAAAATTCTGGGCTGTCACTACAGGTGCAGTTATGCTCGTGGCACAATTTCCTGGGTTGACCACGGCATAGTCTGCTAAAGTTCTAGCTGGTGGAGGTTCTTTCGCCATAATTAGTTCCAAATTCTGATTTTGAGTCTGAGTTTGTTGCTGCCTTGCTTTTCTTGCCTCTTTCCTGTTTGCTTTAGCAGTTTTCTCGATCTCCCTGTCAAACAAAAGGGAGTCCTTATCTCCTACACTTCGCAAGTGCATAAACAAGGAAAAGTCAAGTAGCACTGTCCAGCACAAATAATAGAAAGAACAAATTAACTAAATATATATTGAATATTCACAAAAATCTAAATATGTACAAAAGCAACGTGCGAAGCAGAATGAATTAAACTTATAAAATTAAAATCAAACTACTCCCCGGCGACGGCGCCAAAAACTTGTTCACTCACTGGCAAGTATACCAGGTCGCTCAAGTAATGTAAAATCGGTAAGACCGAGTCGTTCCACCGAGAGTAATGATTTCAATTAAAAAGTTCAATAAATAAAGTTACGCGCATAAAAATGATATTAACTTGGAAAAATATCGCGTTTAAAATAAAATTAAACAAATAAATAAATAAAGTGCGAGTGTGGAAAAATAAAGGGGTGGTGCAGTTTCGTAAAGTCGGGAATGAATTGTCGTTACCGGTTCTCAAATATTAATTTAAACTATTAAATCAATTGTCACCTTTTGGATTATTTTTGCAAAATCAAGAATAATTTAATACCTTAAATTATTCTAGTTTGTTAAAAATAAATCTTCCTCGATACCTCGAGCAAAGCCTTAAATTTCTAACCATAAAATATTTGCTCAGTCAAAAATAAATTAAATCATACAATTTGCAGGCAATATACCTATCCCTACACAATTGCATAACTTACATCCACAGGCAGTTTATTGTCTAATATACCTATCGGACAATAATCCTATCGTATATTTACGTCTAAATATACACGACAATTAAACCAGATGTAAGTACAAAATGTAACAATTAACAATAGACAAAATCAAATATATGACAAACACACATAACAATTCTTCATTCCCAAATGAGTCTTAAGATCTCATAGTCAAAAACAAGAAATTAAGATGCAAACTTGGAAAAATTCACATACCAAATATCAAGTTTCAAACTCTTTACAAAACCACACCTTGAAAGCCTTGAGTTTTTGTTGTTCTTGCTCAAGAAGATGAAGAAAATATGCTGTGTAAGAGAAGGAATTCGTGCCACCATCCAAAAAAAATCTAACAAAATGAAAATCGAGTTATTAAGTAACTGCAGCTGATCAAAACGCGCTTGAGCGCGCTCAAGCGCGCTTAAGCGCGTTTCAACAACCAATCAGAACGCCTGGAATTGGGTCACAGACCCCAATTTTTATTGCAAAAACCACACGCGCTTGAGCGCGATTAGACACGCCTGAGCGCATGTCTGTTGAAATCTGGGTCAACTGACCCCTCTGCTACCGCCACGTGGCCATCTGATCCAAGCGCGCTTGAGCGCGCTTTTTCCACGCTCAAGCGCGGTTCGCTGAAATGGGCTGTTTGGCCCAAAATCTTCTTCTCAGCTTGGGCTTTTTCTTCACCAATGCCCCTCTTCAGCTGATTTGGCCCAAATAATCTGAAATTCAACAAAAACTAAAATTAAAATACAAATAAATTATCTATACAAATATTTTGCTAAAAACTCCTAAAAATTAATCTATTTGCTGAGAAACAAAACAAAGCACTAAGGAAAAGGGCCCAAAAATATATCAAAATCATCACTTCCTGGCCCAAATCAGTAACATCTCTATAAAACCCAGTTGCTCGGTGTAATGTTCCGACCGTAGGCCTTGTTTCAGCGTCTATCTGGTCGGACCCAGGTGATTTAAGTCGGGTAATGTTCGGTCTACTATAGGTCTACTACAGTTCGGTTCTACTGGGTCAGTGTTCTTTTGGGTTCAGTGTTGATTCAACGGTTCACGCGTTGATTTGGTCAGTGTTTCTAATTCGGTTCAGGTTCGGTTCAGGTTCGGTTCAGTGGTTCAGCTCAGTATATTCGGGTTCAGGTTCTCAAGTCTTCTTCTTCAAACTATGTCTACTACTTTTTCTGATACAGTATTCATGCTTCTGAGTTCATATTGATTCTTTGAGATTAGAAGTTTATTAGCACTGGAAATAGAACTGCATTATCTGCCTGGTAATATCAAGTGTTTGAACTGCATTGTTGGAATTGGGTCTGATCAGTTGAGTAGTTGGGTACATTGTCGCTTTTGCTCTTGGTTGTATATCTGATTGATTCTGCTTGCTATCTGGTTGATATTCATCTGAGATTATGGCTACTCGTCGTACAAAAAGAAGGGCTCTAATCGTAGAATCTGAGGATGATGAGCCATCACCCCCAGTTGTTCAGAATCAGGGAGCTACTCCTTCTTCCAGTCGTGCTCCTAGGCCTTCTCGATCTCGTCAGAATCAAGCTGGTTCATCTGCTCCTCCACCTACTGTTCCACAGTCTTCAGCACTAGAGAAATACACTCGTTGGTTCTCCAACCCGGCTCAGATTGTCGACTATGAAAAGTATTTTGCAGCATGCTCAGTGATTTCTCCGAGGTTCCTGGACACAGAAACTTTTGATGACGAAGAGTGTAATCTTCCCGCAATAAGGCTGCTGAAAGAAAAAGAGTTATTTGAGTTCAGCACTATCAGCGGTGACTTCTATGAGGATCTTTTCAGAGTCTTCTATACCAACCTGAAATGGGATTCCGATGAGAATACTCTTTATTCTGAAGTAAAAGGAAGACAAATTAAGATTACTCTAGATACTTGGAAGAATATCACTCATCTTCCAATGGATGGAGTGTACTTTACCGGGTTTGGCAGCGACAACCTTTGGGGCGATGAATATGACAAAAAGTCTGCTAAAGAAGAGTTTATTGATGATAACATTCCTATAGAAAAGGTCATGACTTCTGGTAATCTGAAGTTTGAGTTTCGTGTGCTACATTTCATTCTGAATCGTTGCTTGATTCCTCGGCAAGGGAATTACTTTAGGGTGCTAGATTCTGATTATATCATTTTATGGGCTTGGTTTCATTACAAACCCATCAATTGGGGTTGGTTTGTCTTGAATCATTTGACTGAGACTGCGAGTAAAGTCCGTCGCTCGATAGATCGTGACATGAAGCTGAAAACTACGCGCCTTCCTTATGCAACATTGATCACCAACATCCTTAGGCATTTCCGTATTCCTCTTAATGGACAGTCGAGGACTGCTCCAAATGCCGATATGCGCATGGACACATACTTTTTGGGAAACATGAGATGGATAAATGTGGAAGGACGTGGTTGGATTCCTAAGGCGATGCGACGAGAAAGAAAAGCAGCCCATAGGCATGACCCTGAAGAGGATGATGACCAAGATCAAGCACCAGCTCAGGACCCTGACTTCACTCCGCTACAAGTTATCCTTCCTCCAGATCATATTCCTCCGTACATGCAGCACTTCATGGATGATGTTAGAGGATATATGAGACGTTCTGATGACCATATGCGCTCAGTCGACTCCTCTCTTGCTCAGCTCACCTCCGGCATGGAACAAATGAATGTCAACATGGAGGCAATGCAGCAAGACATCTATCACTTGAGGCATCAGAATCGACCATCATTCACCAGTGATCATTAGCTTGTGGCTCCGCTCCTTGACCTTTTTATTATCTTTGCTATCTGGATTATTTATTATTATTTGCTATCTTAACCCTTAGTTATTTATTTTGTTTAACTGCATCAGTTTCTGGATTTCGACTTTCTCTGACATGTGTTTGGATATTTCGTGTGACGTATCATGACATTTGAACTTTTATTGGTTTTATATCCTTTTTGTGTCGTCATGTGATGTCATTTTATTTGTCTTGGTTATCTCACCTTTTTGATGATGTCAAAAGGGGGAGAAATATGTCATGAGAAAGTATGAGCAAAGCAGGTTAACAGGAACAGGTTGCAAAAAGATTCATGAATGATTCATGAATTCATGAATTCAGGGGGAGATATGCTTATCTTATAATTCAGTGGAGTTGTGCTCTTTTGGTGTTAAAGAGCTGATTGCATCATATTGCTGTTTGCGTTTATAATATTTGTACTAACCCTTGTTTTGCAGGCAGTGTTTGTCATCATCAAAAAGGGGGAGTGTTGAAACTCATGGTTTCCCTTTATGATGTTTTGATGATGACACAACACAACTCAATATAATATGTTTGAACAGGTTCAAGTACGTTGTTGATGCGAGGATTGTATTCCTGATTGAAGATCTAGTCACTTAGGGCTTAGATTTTTGTGTAAAGCAAAAATTGATCTAAAAGCACTTAAGTATATTTATTTTTGCTAGATTATGATGATGATATTTTTCGTTTTTGAAAAACCTAGAAGAAGTATTTTTAAAACCTTTTGCTCCGGGAAAAGTTTTATGAAAATGTTTTGTGAAAACCTTTGGTTACAAATTTTTATGAAAAACTGATTTTACTGTGGAGTAATCGATTACCCCTTTTCGACTAATCGATTACTTGCTGCAACTTGTAACCGAGTAAGTAATGGATTAATTAGGTTCATGTAATGGATTACTTCCTTGAACTGGTCATTTAAGTGACAGTAATCGATTACTTGAAGCTAATAATCAATTAGCTTTTAATGTTGCAACTTTTTTGAAAAACCTGAGATCAAGTAATCGATTACAATGACCAAAGTAACCGATTACCCATTTCAAATTTTTGAAAAAACGTGCTGAAATCAATCTGATTTCCAGAATGATTCATTTCCTTTTCTGGACGATCATGATTCTGATCTTTGGCTCCTTCTTCTACCATTTTTGAAAACACACATACAGATTCTACATTCTTCATCTTCTTCTCCTTCTCTATTCTTTGAAAAATCTTTTGAGAAGAAAAATCATCATCATCATCATCATATTGTTCATTGTAATCGAGAAACCTTGAGTTTGCTTTAGATTAATCATTTGCTATAGGACTCTATTGTAATATCTGCTCTGTTTAGAGAGCTTCATTGTTAGTTGCACACTCTTCTTCGTGCAAATCTTTATTCTTTGTAAGGGGAGTGTTTACCCTTAGAATTTAGGGAGTGTTATCCCTTAGGTTGAACGTGCGTCGCGTTCGTAGGGCGAGATCCCTTTGTTGGGTAGTGCTAGACGAAAGGTGGGTCACCTAGTAGTTAGGCTATCTGTAAAAATCTAGGAAAGGTTTTCTAGTTGTGTATCGAGGTCCCTGGCGAAAGGAGGTTCCTAGTAGCTTGCGGGGCGCTCTGGTTGTACTCGGGGACGCGAGGCGTCTTTGGTTTATTGAAAACCTCAAGTGGGTCGCTTGAGGACTGGATGTAAGCGTTGTTTGCCGAACCAGGATAAAAATCCCCGGTGCAATTTTCTCTATCCCTTATCTCTTTACTTTTCGCATTTATTTTATGTGTTAATCATATTTTTCGAATAATCCTATTTGAAATTATATAGCACGAGAATTGCTTTTCATTTTATTGATTTATTCAATCTCGTGAATAATACGTTTTCAATATAACTATAATTATTCTTTATATTCTGCATAAAAACATTTTCAATCATTCTTTAAGTCTTCCTCTACATTTAAATATCTTTAAAGTTTTTAAGAATGTTTGATTCGATCGTTTTTCAATATTTTTATAAACACCCAATTCACCCCCCCCCCCTCTTGGGTGACGTTAGCCAATACCATCAATTATTCTAACAAATACTTCGTCAACTCCTCAAATTTGGCAACATATTCTCCTACACTTAAATCCCCTTGCTTTAGTTGCATAAACTTTATCTCCTTCCTCCTTAAATCTTCCGAAAAATATTTATTGAGAAACTTCTCCATAAATACACCCCAGTTGATTGCTCTTCCTTCATGGTTTAGCAACTGAACTGTATGATTCCACCAGTTCTCAGCTTCTCCACCAAGCATATAGACTGCATAAGTCACCTTCTGGGCATCAGTACAGTTAAGAGTTCTAAAAATCTTGTCTATTTCGTAAATCCACTTGTTAGCCTCTTCCAATTGATACCCTCCTTCAAATCTTGGAGGATTATAGCTCCGAAACTCCAAAAGAGTCTTTTCCTCGGCATTCCCCACATTACACGGATGTGGTTGATTTGCTTGTTGTTGCTGGTGTTGCTGCATGTTTTCCAAAACAGCTGTAATTCGATCCAGCATCTCATTCGTGTGGTTCTGATTTCTCGTTGCCATAGCATACCTGGACTATAGACTTAGGGTTACTATAGGTCTTTTCAAAGAGAAACACACTACCTAACTTAACTCAAACTATGTTCAATCACATTGAACAACGTACTAAGCCACATGACTGGGCTAAGAGGGACAGGATCATTGCTCTGACACCACCAAAGTGTGACGCCCTAAATTTTCATTACTTTATTTATACAAAATAAAGCGTTAGAAAATATACTTTATGGACTTAATTAGAAAAATAATACGAATAAATTTTTTCTTTAACTTTGATCAAAAGAGACTTGGATTTGTACCTCAAAGATTGAACCTTATCTTTACATAAATAAATTGAATTCGGCTTAATGACGGTTGAAGAGTCCAAGTCACGTAAAATAATTCGAGACAACATGTAACATCCCAAAATTTAATTCCAAGTTAATTAGGAAAAACCTAAGCTAGAAGTTATGAGGAAAACCATAGGAAACCATGGATAGGAGTTAAGGGTAGTGTCTTAGAGTTAGAATTGGCCAAAATAGGAGTTTCCACCAGAATAATCGATTACTTGGGGGCCATTAATCGATTATCAGTGCTCTGGTTTTTGTATGATGCTGCAAAAATAATCGATTAATTGGAGGAAATAATCGATTATTGGGGTAAAATAATCGATTACTCTTTGTAAGTAATCGATTATTTCAGGTCTGATGCAGAAAATAAAAATAAAGTCTGGGGGCAGAAACGTAATTTCCACCCCCTTATCCCTTATTTCAGCCACACCTTCTCCTCCTTATCTCATTCACTCGACCCCTCTCTCTCTTCTCTCCCTCCTCACGCGTTCCCCCTCTCTTCTTCTCCCTTCACACGCCTCTCTCTCTCCCTTTCCTCCAAACCATCATCAAACACCATCAATCCTCCATGGCTCATCCTCCAATCCTCCTCCATGGCAAGTTTCTCATCTCCTCCTTCATGTTTTCTCCTTCTCTTCCTTGTCCATGGTGATTATCCTTCTCTCTCACCCCCATGGCTCTTTCTCTCTCCTTCACTCCCATCTCCATCAACAACCCACACCACCAACACAAAACCACCATAAACCATCCAAACTCTCCCTTCATAGCCTATAATCATGAGACCCACTTTCTTCCTCAAACTCTCTCTCACTCGTGGCCCCTTTCTCTCTCCTCCAATCTTGAAGAACGGAGTGGAGATCGGTCTAGAGTACGGGAAGCAAGGTAGATCCGGTGTAGATTTGGTGTCCTTGGAGCTTTGTGTGGGCTCTCTCCCTCTCTAAGGTAAGGGGAGTCTCTTTTCCACACTTTGAGTTAGGGATAGTTGGGGTATATACTAGGATTTGGGCTAAGTAGTTGAATTTGGTTGTGGGTAGCAAAATAGCACCTGATATAAGTCTAATTAAGGAGAATGATTATATTTAAGTTAACTTAATAATTTAATTTAATTGTTACAAATTTTCAAAAACCCCTTTATGTATGATGTAAATGTAGGGAGTGAAGAACCCTAGGGAGTTGACTTATGTTTAAGCATTCTGAGACATACCTGAGTATGTCGATTGATCTGTGATATATGTTGTGTTTGATAATTGTCAGGTTCGTTGTTTGTGTGCTAGAAGAGTATATATTTCGACTAAGTGTTAATTAAAGTGATAATCTAATAATGTTGGCTAGTAGGTGTTAAAATGAAAAATGGATATGAGTATATATTTAAGAATAAGTATTTGGTTATGAGAGAATTCGTGTTCATAGGATTAATGCAGGGCTTAAATGATAATTGTTTACTTAATTATGAACGTATTTAGCTAGAATGCGAAAGTGAGGTTTTAGCCTTAGTTTGGAATTTAGGTGTTGGTGTATTGTGCTGACGAATAGTATTGGAACTTAAGTGATGTTGAGTATTTGTTTTTATGTGATGTGAATGATAGTTATATGTTGTAAATGGATATTTGAAATGTGTGTATTGTGATGAATGTGTTTGTGTTGTTAAGGACGGTTGAATTGATCATTGGGACATTGGGACACTAGGTGTTCCTGCTAGGTGTACAAACACCCCATTAGGGCCTAGGTACCCGTCAGGCTAAAACGCCCCACTAGGTGTAAATGCCCCGTTAGGAGTCGATGTCCCAAATGATCAATTCAACGAAAACTAAAAGACTGGAAAATGTGAAAAGGACTAAAGTTTGTAAATTGAATATGTAATGAATAGGATAAGTAAGAGGATAAGATTATATGTATCAGTCCTAACGGGTGAGGCCTAGTGGGTGAAAGTCCTGATGGGTGAATAAAGTCCCTAATGGGTGTACAAACGCCCTAGCAGGAGCAACCAAACTACCTAGTGGTACAAACTAATAGAATAGAGATCAATGATGATATGAGTCTATGGTAAATATAAGTAAGTGTCCCGGTGCTCACTTAAGCTACGGCAATGTGAGGTCACGGGCAAAATATAAGTAAGGGTCCCGGTGCTCACTTAAGCTATGGCAATGTGAGGTCACGGGCAGAGTATAAGGTTGTATCTTGGTGCTCACTTAAGCTACGGCAATGTGAGACCAAGATAAAGTAAAGGAAATGAAAATGGTTTTTGGAATAAGTGATAAAGTGAAGCATTTTATTATTCATGGCTTGATTTGATTATGATGCTTAAGTTTCTATTATGTGCTCTTTAACTATCTTCTAATTCACTGTGTTGTGAAAAGGTCTCACCCTTATGTGGTTAACATTTTAGGTGAATAAAGAGGAGCTTGAGGATCTGAGAGTGTCGCATCAGAAATTATGGAAAGAAGGAAAATTAGAAGTTGCGCTACTCATATTGTAATTGGAAATACCCAAATTTTATATGTAAAGTTGATTTATGAAAAGGAAATTTTAAGTTCCCCATTTTAATCTTTAAACCTTTTGAATAATATTTTTTTAAAATAAAAGTTGGGTGTTACACAACATCCTTTCGATTATTAAAGAGATAATAATTAGCTTTTTATTATAATTTATTGTTATCTCGAAAGATTTAGTGATAACAAAATAATAACAGTCGTCGAATTCCTTTTTACTTAAAATCAGTGTGAGGAATAAATTGAGTACTCTTGAATCATTTGTGATAAAACATCATATATATATATATATATTAAGATCATAAAGAGTACATCATCATCATCAGAAAGTCGAGTACATCAACGGTGGTACAAAATCCATAAAAAGTAGTATAAGTACATCAAAAAAGACCTCAGCTCTAAGACATCTAAAAAATATGTACAATATAAATACAACTCAAAATAGACGCCTCAGAGCAGGTCAACCGGTCCTCATAAGCTCCATCCAAAGTCCACTGCAGCTACATCACTAGCCTAAGATCCCTACTAGCTACACTATGCCCATACCTAGGAGTCACCCACACCCCTATGACTACCAGAAGTAGGCTCAACTGGCTCCTCCTCCTCGCTCTCATCCTCCACGGGATTCTCCTCGACCTCGTCCGACGGGGTAGACACCCGACCACTGGGTATATGGTATGCAGTTGGAGCAGTGATTTGGGTCCAATATATGATATTTTGAACATGAATTAGACTCCCTTTTACTAAGGATTTGGCTTGTTTCTTTAGCAAATTTAGGATTTTTAGTATTAGTTTAGGAAATATTATCCTTTGAATGTTTTGATTCGTTTTGTGTATCTTTCAGGTACTTTCAGAAGCTTAATTGCGGAAAATAATTATGGAACTGAAAAGAGGACGAAAGGATCTTGAAAATGGCGCAAGAATGAAGCAAAACGGAGTCGGAACAGGGATGACACGCCCAGGCACCTAGGTTGGGGCGCCCAGGCGCGCAGCCCCCGGTCAGCAACACAGAATCAGACATGTGCGCCCAGGCGCGCGCACGTCGTCCAAGCCCAATTGGGCAACTTTCTAACCAGATTTGCTACAATTCAATTAGGATTAGTTTTAGACTTTAAATATAGGTTTTTTATTAGGTTTTGTAGACTTTTCAGAGGCAATTAGAGATTAGAATAGAATTTAGGATTAGAGAAGAGAGACTAGTTTTGCAATTGAGAGCAAGGAGGCAAGGCACAAGGATTGAAGATCAACATTGTTGGAGGGATCCACTTGATGATTGAAGATCTCTTGGGGGAAAATTCATTGTTGTCTATGATTATGAGTTTTTCCCATTCTTTGTATTTCTTCTTCCAATATGTGTAACTGAACCTCTTGTTAGGAATAGGGTGGATTGTTGGCGTTCTGGCAAGTGCACCAGATCGTACAAGTAATAAAGTGGAAGTGGGATGTCGTTCCCAGCGAGGACTAAAATTGACTAAAATAATTCTCACCTAAGTGTAGTTACTAAGCGAAATTTAAATTAAGATTAAGTTGATTTGAAAATTTTAAACTAAATTAGATTGTAAAAACAAAAACACAAATAAAAAGTGCTTGTGAAAAGATTTGGGAAAGCTTGAGAACTTGTGTCATTGTAGGTTCCAAAAGTAATTGCTAACGAATCAACGAATTTCCTAAGTATCGAACCAATTTCGCGAAGGTAAAAGCAGCCTAATTCCTTAGGTCAACCTTGTTTCTTAGTGATCTAATCTCTCTTAATTCCTTAAGCAGAGCCTTAAATCCTAATCTTACCAATAAATGTTCAATCAAAATTATTAAATGGTTATCCAACTCATAGACATATCCCTATCTCTATGCAATTGAATTGTTTGATTAAAGGTCTAAATCCTAATTCAATATTCCTATTCAATTAGAATTACCAAATCATAAACGATATCAAATTCATGATGAACAATAAAAAACATAATCAAACACAATACTTAATGGAAAAACATCAATTCATAAAACAAAAACTACAAAGGTTCCATACAAATCCACATGTTCCCAAAAAGGAGTTTAGTTACATATAATTAAAGAGGAAGAAGAAAGAAGAATAATAAAAATCATAACAAGAGACATGGAATTACCTTAATCTCCAATCACAAAGTGCAATTCATCCAACTTGCCTCCGAAGCTCTCTCAATATTTCTCTCTAAAAACTCTGGTAACTCCCTCTCCCGTTTGAATGAATCCAAATCCTATTATTATATACATAAAAACTAACCTAATTTTCAATCCAAGATTTTTATTTGAATAAAGCTAATCCTAAATATGAATATAATATGATAAGATCCTATTAGAATAAACTAATCTTTAAGAATCTTATTTACAAATAGAATTTATCATTAAAATCCTTCTAGAATCCCGTATTTGTGTTTGACAGCAACTTCGGCACTGACTTTAACCCCCAAGATGGACGAATTTGAGCAAGGCTATTTCTGGCAAAGTTGTAGATCTTTTCCGTAGCGTTAAAATGATACCCAAATCGCCTCATTTGGATAAGCGTAGCTCAAGTTATGTTCAAAACAGCAAACAGTGTCACTTTCTAGCATTTTGCGCACCCAGGCATGAAACACCTGCGCCTAGGCGTGTAGCTGTCTGAAAAAATCAACCAAATGCACCCAATTATTGGCCAGTTGACCCAAGCCCGTGCCTGATCGCGTGGAACCAGCACCTGGGCGCCACGGTAAACTTTTCTTCATTTTTTTCCTCTTTTTCTTCCCAATTCAAGTACCAAGCTCTTCTTCTTCATTCCTTTGCAAAAATCATTGTTTTAAGAGCTTAAATACCTTAAAACGAACCAAACACATCAAATGGTTCCAGAAATCTTATAATGACAAAATTCCATTGTTTTATTCCAATTTACTCAAGAAACAAGCCACTTACTATGTAAAAGGGAGGCAAAAAACGTACAAAAACACCACATATTAGACCCCAATCATGGATTTATATGGATCTTAATTTGGCTATTTATTCATGAATTGATGTTTTTTCCTTTTAAATCAATTGTTTGGCTGCGTTTTAATTACAATTTATATAATTGGCCACTTTATGTTTTGTTGTGGTAATCTGAACCTCAATTGGAAAATTAGGATTTAGATTAGGCCTTTCAACCAAACAATATAATTATTCAACTCGTAATAATACTTTTGGGTAATTGTATAAATTTTATAAACTAAAACTCAATTAAGGGATTAAGGGGTAAAGTTTAGTAAGAAACGTAATGGCCATGAGGGATCTAGCTTTTATTGTTTCTGGAGTTGTTGATTTATTGGAAAACATATTTTCATAACTAATAACTTGATCCTACGATGAAACCATGTTCCTAATCTTTTCCATAATTGTTTCTAAATCCTTTTTATTTTCTGTTTCGTCTCATTCTACCTTTTCTCCATTTTGTTCTTAAACTCAAAACCAATACAAGTTTCACATAGTAATTGCAATTAGGTGAAAGAAATTTGAAACAATTTGCAATCCTCGTGGGAACGATAACTGGTCTTACTGACTATATTACTTGTTGATCCGGTATACTTGCCGGTAGTCCAACAAGTTTTTGGCGCCGTTGCCGGGGATTGAAATTCGATTCTAATTTTTTTCGGTACCTTATTTGTAATTACTTGTGTAACTTGTACCTTTTCATGTATAACTATTATTTTAATAATGATTTAGATTGTAATAGATTTGTTTCGGATCCCCTTTCTTCATATTATTATGCACAAAACATAAGTGATAGGAAGGCCCCAAGGGAAATAAATTTGGAAAAATTACAAACTTGAGTTGAAAAACTGTCTCATGTGGAGCCAATTCCTGTGGAGAAAGCTCCATGGGAAATAGCTTTCGAGAAAAATGATCAAATCACTAAGGATTTTGTTGAACAATCTAGAAACAATTTTCAAATCCAAAGTGCTAGTTTAAAGAACCTTCAAATTAAAGTTGAGCACATTTCAAAGCCGTTAGATGAAGAGTTACAAGCATTACCAACAATATTTGACTCTCTTCAATGAAAGGAAAAAATGGTGGTGATGGATCTGACCAATGATTAAACCCTTATGGAGGAGCAAGTAAATGAGAATGTGCATAATAAGTTTGAGGAAGTGAACCAAAATACAACAATAGAAGGTTTGAATATGGTAGAAAAAGTTTGATCCACCCTTGCATGATGAATTTTTTGCGCTAAAAAATTTGATTAAATCTATTACATGCTTGGATGACTCAAAATTTTTCCACTATATTCAACCTCTGTGCTTTCATGAAAAATCTCAAGATCAATCTAAATCATTGTTAAACAATAGGGAGCCTGAAAAGGTAGTTTTCCTAATTCATGGACTTAACACCATCATGAATGGGGAAAAAATTAAATTTTCTGAGATGATGCATGGAGTAAGGAATGCACCTTTTGACCCTGGTGGGATTGAACTCATTCTTAAAACTTCCTTACTCCACCATCATCCATGCTTTGTCCCATCAGATGTGGGAATAACTTGTTATTGTTGCATCACATGGGAGTTAACCTATAGGATTTGGGATCCTGGTGGATTCTTTTTAGTTTTGCAGTAGTGTAGGTTTTGATTTTTTAGTTAGTTAGTTGAATAAAGAGCTGGAACTTTCTATATGCAACCGCTAATGAGGTGCCTCTAGCACTATTTTTAGTTGTTCATGTGACACAGGTGAATAAGTTTGGGGGAGTCTCATTCATGGTGCATCAAGAGAGAATGTTGTGCTACAAAGGGAAGTTTCCTAACTCCTTGTTTTTTTTTTAGTTTTAATTTTTATTTTGTAGTTTTAGGTTAGATTAGTTTGCTTGAGGACAAGCCAACCTCTAAGTTTGGGGGAGTGGACAAAATAAAAATTTTCAGATATGAATTTTTCTCTCATTTTTGGTGTTAGTTTGTGTCTTGGTATGAGTTGGTAAATATTCTAGACTTAGGATTGTTTTTCTGATGATAGGTATAAATACTTAGTTTAGGATTAGACTCATTGATTTTTGATATTGATTTGATTGAGCTGTAAATATTTGTGAAATTTGGTTATTTTGACAAACTTTTTGAGAATTTGTGATTAGTGAACTGACCTTTAGCCTAGTGAGATTTTGAGCCTAAACATTGGAGGGGTATGTGATTATTGAATTAATTGTGATTTGAAATCCCTATTTCTTTCATGAGTGTTGTTCACTTCGGCATTGTGTTCTAAAACTTGACTTGTGACCATTTCAAAATTGATAATTTATTGCATGCATTAAAATGATTAAGGCACTTAGGATGTGTTTTTGTGGCCTTCAACTGATTTGCATTGATAAGATTTCCCTTAGTTGCCCATTTTGAGCCTAAAATAAAAATTTGATTTTCTTTGGTACCCTACATTGATTTGAAAAATTATTTGTTAGTACCTTTGGAATTTTGAATGAGCAATTGAGAGGAATATGGTAAAAGTGGTTGAGTTTTATTTCCCTTCCAAGTGAAAAACAGAAAAAGATGAAAAGAAAATAAAGTGAAATTTGGAAGAGAATGAAAGGAAAAAAGTGAAAAAGAAAAGAAGGATGATAATGATTTCGGAGTTGAGTGTGAGTCTTAATTGTATTCATTGCTCATTCATAATTTTAGAGGGAAATTTGTTTTTGCATTTTAGCCCTTAGTTTTATCCTTTCTTTCTTTTATCCCACCTGACACTTTAGCCATGGCCCCATTACAACCAAATATAAGACCTTTTGATTTGTGCATGCATTCAATAATTTCAGTGGAGATTTGAGTCTGTGGTCAAGCTTATGGTAACACATTGTCATTGTATGGGCTCGAGTGAATCACATATATATAAACCTTGATACACATGAGAGATACACACTGTGAGGTTGAGAGTGTTCACTAGTCCTGAGTTCTTGTGGAGTTTGTTATTCTAACCAGGTTTTAATTGTATGAATTGCTTGTGAAAATAAGTGTTTGAGTCTGTGAGTCGAAGTCCTAGATTAGGTGTGTACATTTTGATTTGGAGGGTAGTCTTGTGTTCTAGAGTTTTTATATTACTTTTGCCTGGGACATTCAAAATACTAAGTTTGGGGGAGTGATTTGGGTCCACTATATGATATTTTGAGCATGAATTAGACTCCCTTTTACTAAGGATTTGACTTGATTCTTTAGCAAATTTAGGATTTTTAGTATTAGTTTAGGAAATATTATCCTTTGAACGTTTTGATCCGTTTTGTGTATGTTTCAGGTACTTTCGGATGCTTAATTGCGGAAAATAATTATGGAATTGAAAAGAGGACGAAAGGACCTTGAAAAAGGTGCAAGAACGGAGTGAAACGGAGTCGGAGCAGGGCTGGCACGCCCAGGCGCCTAGGCGTGTGGCTCTGGGCGCCCAGGCGCGCGCATGTTGTCCAAGCCCAATTGGGCCACTTTCTGACCAGATTTGCTCTAATTCAATTAGGATTAGTTTTAGACTTTAAATATAGGTTTTTTCATTAGGTTTTATAGACTTTTCAGAGGCAATTAGATATTAGAATAGAATTTAGGATTAGAGAAGAGAGGCTAGTTTTGCAATTGAGAGCAAGGAGGCTGCAACACCCTACTTGCTTAACCCGAGTAATTAAGGAATAAATAATAAATAAAGATATTACCCGGAAATATTATGGACTTGGTAATGTATTAGAATTTCTAGGAAATAAATTTTTCTTTTCTTTTCCTTTGAAATTCTAATGGGTCGGGTGTGCAAATCACAAAAATCTTTGGATCTCGGAAAATAATGTATACTTTTATTAAACCTTGGATTCGGCGTTCCTTGACATCAATAAAAAATAACTTTATAATTAAAATCATAGTGAAGCTATCTCTTATCGTTTCAGAAATTAAGTTGGTAATCTTTCGCAAATGCCATCACTGAATCCTTTCGTAATAATATCAAAGTAGCGGAAAATCATTGGACCATGAGCAGATAATATAAACATAATATGTACATATATTAGTAGTCAAAAGGTACATAGTCCAAAGTGAGTAAGAAGAAACCGAATCCAAGTACAAGTCCATAAAACTGAAAACATAAAAAGTGAGGATTTACACTCTAGAACTCCCCAAAAATATGTACAATATAAACATATCAAAATAATGGCTCCAGAGCTGATCCAAGAGTAACAGTAGCAGTAGTAGTAGTCCAAGTCACCAGAGAAGCATTCATCCATTCATCATCAGAGTCCACAACAGCTGCAGATCGGGTCTCTGACCCACACTACCTATACTTAGCACGTACCTAAGGGTCATCATCCCTCAACTGGCTACCAGTAGAGTGCTCGACTGGCTCATCTCCACTCCCTCCCTCGACAGGATCCTCCTTCACCTCATCCGACGGGGATGGTACCCTTCCACTGGGAACAGGGCCGGGTGATGGTGCAGCCCTGACTGGACTCGTCGGATCAGGTGTGGGAGTATCCTCCTGGACAACTCGAGAAGAAAAAGGGTGAGAGCGGTAAACCGAACGAAAACGAAAACTATGATAAGCACGGGCAGGTCGAGCAATAGCTGGTCCATGATAAGTATAAAAGGGTGGTGCATGCATAGTATAGATAATGGGGATCCTGAATCTACGAGGACGAACACAGATCAGTGGATTAGGGTGGTATAGAAGGTCAATTCTACCTCACCCTCATACACTGCTCGGTGGTCCTCATAGACCCACACACCAATAGGGAGAGGGCGGATCTCGATACAGGCGAGATAGCGAGACATCGCCTACAAGGGCATGGCGATAAGCAACAACATACACATAATCGAAAGAGAGTAAAGGTTTAACAGTTAATATGTGCAAGATGGATGTCAATTAGTCATGTTATTAAACACAAGTCATTACACATAATAGTCAATGACAAGTAAGAATGCACATAGTATGCTCACACTCAGGTTATCAATCAATTAACATTTAATTATATATGAGTGGCATGATGTATGAATGTCCTATCATCATTCCTAGCTTCCATATAAACTATTTCCCCCTTCAAGGGCGGCCATCGTTGTAACTTCATGTACAATTTTTGTACTTGGTACCTTTGCGGGGTACAATTCAATACCATTCCGTGGAATGTATTACGCTCAAGCTTGGTAGTGATTCAAAACGCAGCAACCTCGCGGACGTCACGCTCCAACGTAATAATCACATCATCAGTATCCTCACACTGGCCATGTTTTTATCACACATAAACGTGTCATCAAGCAGGATGTGTTTGGTGCTCCTAGAGGCCCTCCTCAGGTTATAAAAATAATCGTGACATTTCGATCTATCATTCGAACTCCATGCATGAATGCATCACAATTAAATTCATTGATTGGTATTTAAATTACTTGATAATATCCAACATTATCTCAAAGTAATTAAAGCATATTCCATGAATAAATTCAGGAAAAATAAAGAATACCCAATCAAACATAATTCAGTCATATATTCAGTTTATGATATTCTTTTATGTTATATTAGGTTTAAATAAAAGTGGTTAACTTAAAAAATGGTATTTAGGCACTTTTTGTCAAAATACTCGAGTAGTTCCAGGAAGACCCGAGTAGTTCATGTTGTTCTGGAAAAATTTGCATCAAACAGAATAAAATACTCGAGTAGTTCATGAGATACTCGAGTGGTTCATTGAAAATCTTGTTTCAGTCAAATCAAAAGACTCGAGTGGTTCATCAAATACTCGGGTATTGAACTGTAATCTGGTGATTCTGCAGCAGGAAATACTCTAGTCTTTCTTCAAATCCTCGAGTCTTTCATGACAGCAGAAACACTCAAAACTGAGTTTTAACATACCATTTTCGATTTTAACCAATTTTAACTTAAACCAATGATCAACAGAGTTCATATAACATATATTAAACATGTTCAAACACTTAGAACACATCAAATTATAGAGATTGTATAGATTCATAAGATTATGCATAAAACTTAGAAAATCAACAACTCAACATACCAAAACGCAAAATACTCAACGAACTCATGATTCCAAGTTCAAAATAGTTTGCATGCATCATGTGAGACTTGCTCAAATCAGTTTTAGAGCATGAATTGGTCTCCAAACCAAATTCCCTATTCAAACTAAGCCCTTAGAGCCTCTTGATGGCTCTCTAATTAAAATCATGCACTTTAAACTCAATCTAGTGTATATTAAGCTTTTCCCTTACCTCAAAGACGTGAATCAACAGAAACTTTACCGAAAATTAGCTCCCAAGCTCGATTTCCCCAAAAACCCTTTGACAGCAACACAGTTTGGACAGGGTCACAAGGCCAACAATTTTGATCAACCAATCATGCAAAATAATTGGGGAAATTGGTTAGGAGTTATTCTCTGCAACATGCATGAGAGAATGAAACGAATTTGAAGTCAAGAGGGTTCATGAGTTTACCAAAATTGAAGACCAAAGTAAGCTCCAAGAACCAGTTTTCAGTTTTGACAACAAAATGACCCCAACTTTCAAGCTTCGATTCTTGTTGGGATTCTGGCAAGTGTACCAGATCGTACAAGTAATAAAGTGATAAATAGAGTATCGTTCCCAACGAGGACTGAAATTGATTCTAATAATTCTCACCTATTCGTAGTTACTAAATGAAAATTAAATTAAAATTCAATTGTTTGAGTGATTGTTGATTTAAATAAATTAAAACAAATAAATAAAACGATTCTTGAACAATGGGAAAAAGCAGGACGTAGTTTCGATGAAGGTTCCTAAAACGTTTAACAACTAATTGATTTGTTTTCCTAAATTCTGAATTTGTTTTGCAAAGGTAGGAAACGCCTAATGTCTTAGAATGTTTCCGTATTTTAGAGATTAATCTCCCAATGATGTCTCAAGAGAGCCTTAAAACCCTAACCGTTAATTAAGTTCAATCAAAACTTGTAAAAGTTATCCAATTCATAAGAAATATGTCTATCCTTATGCAATTGAACTGTTTGATTATTGGGCATAATCCTAAATCAATATGTCTATTAAATTAGGATTCCTAAGTCATGAACTGCGCACATTCACGAACAACAATAAAAATATAATCAAACACAGAATTTATAATGGAAAAACAAAATCAATTCATTGCATAAACATTAACAAAGTTCCATGTTCATCTACTCCTACATCCCAAAGAAGGATTTAGTTCATAATTGGAAGAAGAAAAGCAATAAAAGTGATAAAGAGTGACATAATTACCACTAATCCTTGCCTCTAATCTCCGTTCTTCACCAAAAACAATGCAAAAACTCTATTCCAAGTGTTCTGAATGAATCCTACTTACCAATCCTAGTATTTTTAAGTCAAAAGATAAAACAAATCCCTTCCAAATCCAAAAAGATAAGAAAATCGCAACTGCACATCTGCGACACTCGCCCAGGCGAGAATAAGGCTCGCCTGGGCGAGTTTTTCACTGAGAAAATTGGCCATTTAAACCCATTTTTTAAATCAGAAAAACCCCACTCGCCTGGGCGAGTAATAACCTCGTCTGGGCGAGTCCTGCACTTTCTTCACTGATTTTCATCACTTTGCTCCGAACTCCTGATTCCAAGGCTTGCTTTTTCCTTCTTTTCCATAAATCATCAAATTAAGCCTCTAAAACCTGAAATTCACAACAAATTGATACAAAATCCTCAAGGATCTCGTTCATCACATTAGTAAGCACAATTTCCATCTTTTTCCTAAAATACTTGAGAAACAAGCTAAAATTACTAACAAAAGGGGTTAAAATTCATCCAAAAACATCATATATTGAGCTCAAATCAATTCTTCTCACACACACTCTCTCTCAGCTCACGATTTTGGTATCTTTGTGAAGCCCTGAATGTGAGCTTCACAATGGTGTATAATTTGTGTATCAAGTCTTAAGTGTAAGATCCATGAAGAATGTTTTGATAAATGCCAAAAGGTTTTGAACAAGCTACAAATGTGTTGATCAAGTTCAAGCTCAACAAGCAACAACAAACATCAAGTGATGAAGAGAGAGCCAACTCATGAAGACTTTGTTTGGTAGTTTATGCTTTATTGTAATATCTTTCGCCTCTCAAGTCTCTTAGTTTATGAGTTTGGGTAGAGTTATATAGAGGGTAGTGAATCTCTTTCGTAGTCATGATTTTATCATATTTTGAGTATTCACTTTGCCTAAAATCAATAGGTGGCTTAAAGGTTTGAAAGAAAAGGTTTAGTTTTTGAGAAAACAAGTTTTAATTGATTTTTCACTAAACTAATCGATTAACAATTAAACTAATCGATTAAGGCTTTTGATTACTCGATTAGATTTTTGAAGGCTTGCGCAGTTAATCGATTAACACATGGATTACTCGATTAAGACTTGTGCTACTCGATTAACACGTACAGATCTGGTTTTTTAAAATGCGTTTTTCACTTCTCAAAAGCACTTCTAATCATTTCTAACTTTTGGGTATTCTATATAAACCTATTCCTAACCTTTGTGATCATTACCTATCATCTAGAATCATTTTCATACACATTTTACAAAGATCAAAGCCACTCTATTCTCTCTCACTTTCAAAGATCAAAGCTTTCACTTTTACATTCTTTGATCAAGAACCTTGAATCTTTCATGTTGATATTTTCATAGCTTTTGAAAGAGATTCATGGGATTGTTATTTTGTTTTCATTTTGGTTGTAATCTTTGCAAGAAGGCAATACAACAAAGGAAGACTTGGTTGTTCATCAAGCAAACAAGCATTTGGAAGTCTTGATTGTTATCAAGCAAGTGGAAGACTTTGAAGAATCTCAAAGCAATTGGAAGTCTTGTTGTGTTAACAAGCAAATTGGAAGTCTTGGTGTGAGGCATCATCAAGCAATTGGAAGTCTTGTTGATGGGATTTGACAAGCAAGAGAAGAGGTTAGATTAGATTCAATAGGGTTACAAGGCAAGGGTGTGGTATCTCTTGTAGGCTAGCAAGAAGGGAGTCTTGTGAGGCATTTACTTATAATTTGAGAACTCTAATTCCTCATAGTGAAGAATCTCTCTTGGTTGAAGAGGGGACTGGATGTAGCTTTCAAGTGGATGAAAGTGAACCAGGATAAATCACTATGTCGTATCTCTAAACTCTTAACTCTTTACATTTCTTGTTATTCATTGTGTTCTTGGTTGAAAACCTAGAAAAAGTGATTTTTCATAATTGATTGAATTGAATCTTAATTGTGCAAAATTGATTTGGAGAAAATCATTTTCATAACCTAGGTAATCAATAAGAATATTGGTGTTAATCAATTCCGCTTTATCTCTGATCATATGTGTTAATTGATTGATTTTCGTATTTGATTGAAAAGTGATTTTTCAGTTTTAACAGTAATTAATCGATTAACTGGTTTCATTAATCGATTAGTTCAAATTGATCTTTCGTCATTAATCGATTAGTTGCCTTATTAATCGATTAACAATAGGTTTTAATCGATTAACTTCTTGTTTTAATCGATTAAGACTAAGGATATTTGTGAAAATCATTTGTTTTAATCGTTTCGATTTGTTTCTTTCGAAAATCTTTCAAGGTTTATCTAACACCTATTCAACCCCCCCCCCCCCCTTCTAGGTGTTCTCCTAGTGTTTCCTAGTTGTTTCAACCACCGATTGTAGGTTCTCACATTAAGAACGAAAGAGAATCGAACGATCGAAGTCAGGAACCCTAAACACATGCAATCTCTCAACAAATTGGCAAAATGATTCCAATCCTCAGCAACAAGGCTTAAATAGCGAATTCAAGCCTCCATGCATGTCGACACGCATGCTAGGTCGCGTTGCTGAGCTAATTTCGTGTCATTTTTGGGTAACTCAGTGGCTGACTCATCAAAACGCACTAACTCGTGCACTGCTGTCCAGAATACTCGAGTCTTTGCAAAAAGACTCCAGTCTTTTGGCCAGTTTTTGAAAAATAATTATTTTATTTTCATTTCCCTCCAAAATCTTCCTAATATTACTTCTAGGTCCTAAAATAGGGATTAATATGCAAAAACTTTATTTTCACATAATAATTATTATCAAATTATTTATCATGCAGTCTCACTTACCAAACACATGCATAATAAACAAATTTTAATCAAGGATTAAAATAAAAGTATTTAATTATAAATAAACTTTATAATTAAACTTTCATTAATCAGGGATTAAAAATTTGGGATGTTACAGAGGCAAGGCACAAGGATTGAAGATCAACATTGTTGGAGGGATCCACTTGATGATTGAATATCTCTTGGGGGTAAATTCATTGTTGTCTATGATTATGAGTTTTTCCCATTCTTTGTATATCTTCTTCCAATATATGTAATTGAACCTCTTGTTAGGAATAGGGTGGATTTGTATGGATCTTAATTTGGCTATTTATTCATGAATTGATGTTTTTCCTTTTAAATCAATTGTTTGGTTGCGTTTTAATTACAATTCATAGAATTGATCACTTTATGTTTTGCTGTGGTAATCTAAACCTCAATTTGTAAATTAGGATTTAGATTAGGCCTTTCAACCAAACAATATAATTATTCAACTCGTAGGAATACTTTTGGGTAATTGTATAACTTTTATAAACTAAAACTCACTTAAGGGATTAAGGGGTAAAGTTTAGTAAGAAACGTAATAGCCATGAGGGATCTAGCTTTTATTGTTTCTGGAGTTGTTGATTTATTGGAAAACAGATTTTCATAATTAATAACCTGATCCTACGATGAAACCACGTTCCTAACCTTTTCCATAATTGTTTCTAAATCCTTTTTATTTTATGTTTCGTCTCATTCTACCTTTTCTCCATTTTGTTCTTAAACTCAAAACCAATACAAGTTTCACATTGTAATCGCAATTAGGTAAAAGAATTTAGAAACAATTTGCAATCCTCGTGGGAACGATAACTGGTCTTACTGACTATATTACTTGTCGATCCGGTATACTTGCCGTTAGTCCAACAAGCAGCCCTACCTGATTCTGCCGGACTAGGAGAGGGAGTCTCCTCAGTAACAATCCTCGAAGCTGAGGGATGAGAATGAGTGGCAGCACGAAAACGAAAGCTATGAAATCTGCGAACTGCTCGAGCTGGGGGTGGTCCACGGTAAGTATAAAACGGGGGTACGTGCATAGTGTATATAATAGGAATCCTAAACCTACGAGGTCGCACACGAGCCAAGGGGTTAGGGTGATAGAGTGTGACCTCTACCTCACACTTAAAGGTGGCTCTGTGCCCCTCAAATACCCAAATGCCACTAGGGATGGGTCTGATCTCGATGCAGGCTAGATATCGGGCCATCACCTAACAAGGGCACGAGAGTAAGCTATATATACACATATACATAATCAAAATGAGACTAAAATTTAACAATCACAAATGATCACAGGCAGATAGAAATGCATAACCATATGAATCATACCATTTTTATGTTCATATATAACTCCTTTCAATGCAGGTGGTATGATGCATGAATTCTATCTCATCATCCGAGGCCTCCAATACATCAATGTCTTCCCAGAATACTAATAATACGTTCCCAGAACGTATGGCGGGATTGCTTGGAAAGTGATTCATAACGTTACTCCCAGAGTATACGTCACGTCGCGAAGACGTAATAACCACAGTGGTACATAATGTCGCTCCCAGTGTGAACATCACGTCCCGAAGACGTAATAACCACATCAATAGTGTCCCACAACACTGGCACACTCTATTCCCAGAGATGCGTCATCAAGCAAAATGCAATAGTTGGTACTCCCAGAGTACTCTTGTTATGTTCCGAGAACATAACAATTTCACCAACCCTAATCATCCTCATATACCATGAATGAATGCACACAAGGCATATGCAAATTTGGCTGGCCACTAATCATTTATCATAATTAATCAACAATTATTATGACATAATATTAATATTTTCCAACTCAAGAAAAATAACATGTCATAATTTCTTTTTTATTTTCAATGGAATCCTTAAGATATTATAACCAAATTAACCCAATTCATGTTAAATTCCTTTATAAATTTAACTTGGGTAATTTTACGAGTAATTAAATAAATAAATAAGTGATTACTCTTAATATATATATCTTAATAATACTCTTAATACACTTGTTATCAACGCCCTAATTTTATTTCTAAAAATTGTAAGAAATGGTCTTAGCAATATCCTTATTTAAAAAGAGTTATTATACCTTAAAAAAAATTAGACGAAAAAGTATAAGAAAAGGGGAACAGTGGAGAAAGAGATGCTCGGCATTGGTGTCAGGATGTCCCACATGAGTTCAGAACAGATTCCACAAACAGAATAAGTGCAGACGGATGTGCATTGGGCCTCCCATCTCCTCTCACCCCTCTCTCTCTCTCTCTCTCTCTACGCATTCTCATCCATTGTTGTATACCCTGTGATTCATCCAACTCACCCAAACAACTTTCCATTTTATTTTAACCAACAAATCATTTACCTGAGTTGAGTGTCATCTAGTGAGTGAGTGAGGTTTCAATTTCAAATAAATACTACTTGCTCCGGTGATCCTATATACAGGGCATACTTAGCCGTATTTTCCGGATCAAGAAAAGTGGTTACTTTTGTGAATTTTACGAGAATACGTTGCAACATTACAATTTTACTCCTCCATTTTACTTGGAAAGTTCACATTCATTAATGAATAACAAAAAAAAAACATGATTAGTCAAAGCATTTAATAAGAAAAAAAAATAATTAATGATGCATGAAAAATATAAAATGTCCTATATATCAGACCAAATATTTATTCTAAAAGTGCCCTATATATAGGACTAAAGGGAGTAACATATTTCTTTTAACAATTAAAGATGTGCACCTTCCTTCCCTTACACATATATGTATTCAGTATTCTTGATTTTATTTTTCCTATCCAGCGCAGCGCTATCCTAATTGTAGCGCTATCCTAATTGTCCCATGTAATATCTCTCTCAGTCACTCTGCAGTTGTTGTTGCTTAGTGTCTGCGTTTCACACTCAAACAAAGTTTATTCTATTATATAAATAAATATAATATTTTACTTTTTCCTTTTAAATATAAAACTTTTTTGAAATTTTTTTATTTTGCAAGATCTTATTTAAATTTTCAATAAATTTTAATTATTTTTTTAAAAGTATTTTTATTAAATCAAATATTCTAAAATTTCAATAATAACTATAAGATTACTTTTAAAAAATATATTAAATATTTATATTTTCAATATTATTAACAAAATTAATACACATTTTTATTGAAGTAAATTTTTCAAAAAAAGAATATAACATTTAAAATCGGAAGGAAAATAAACTCATTTTCTTAATAAATTTAATTTTTTTTAAAAAAAAAATCTTACTAAAATAATCTAATAAGAAAAAATGTTACTCCTTCCATTTCATATATGATGTTTACGGAAGTTTTTCCTCTTGCTTTATATTTATATTGTTTTTTTACAAATTCAATACTCATCCCACGATATGGTAAAAAATGACTAAATTTTTTGTCGCCCAAACTATAGTTAAAATAATTAATGAAAATTTTAGAAATTTTAAACTTTGAATTGTGATTGGTTGCTCCATGCAAAATTCATTAAATTAGTTGTTTGATAATTTGTTGATGTGTTAAACAATCCATTAAATGCATGTCTCCTTAACTTTTTTACTTTTAAATTTTCTAACCATTCTTGTGGGATGGAGGGAGTATAATACTCCCTCCGGTCCTTAATATAAGAGGTACTTAACCATATTGCCCGGACCAAGAAAAGTAGTTATTTTTATGAATTCTATGAGAATATATTGTAACATTACAATTTTACCCTCTCAACTTTTCTTGAAAAATTCACTCTCATTAATGAATAACAAAAAACACATAAATAGTCAAAACATTTAATAAGGGCAAAAAAGAGAAAAAGCAATCAATTATGCATAAGAAATATAAAACCTCTTATAATTAGGACCAAGGAAACCTTCTAGAATACTTCTTATAATAAGGACCGGAGTGAGTATTAATATTTTTTTCAATTATAGTATTATTTTCATGTTCAGTATCTTAAAATATTCAAAAAATTTATATGATTTTGATTATTTTTTAAAATTTATACATAATTTTAAATCATACTACTACATATGAAATCGGAGGGAGAGTAAGTTTTAATTTTTACTATACTCGTAGTTCTTTCCTTGGCAGTGGCAGCAGTCCCAATACATTCGGCCATGCTCCGTCCTGTCCGTTTCTGTGCGTCCCACTCTTATGCCTTTCTTATTCTCTCTCAAAACTAAATTCTCCTCTCTCTCTTTCTTTAACATGTTGCTTGCATAACCCATCTCTCTCACTCTCCTTCACTTCACAAACCCAAATTCTATTCCACTGTACATTATTATTATAGTCGTACAGTATTTGATTTCTTTTTCTCAATTAAGCTTCGTTATTATTTTTAAAATTGCCATGTACGTACTACTTACAGTTAGGGGTGTAACGGGTCGGGTTGGGTTGAGTTTTGATAAGATTTAACACTCAACCCAACAATAAATTAGGTTGGGTTGGGTTGGGTTATTCTTAATTTAAGTGTTAAAACCGACCCAACCCAACCCATGAAAATTCGGGTTGGATTGGGTTGGGTGATTGGGTTTATGTATTTTGATTTTTATAAAATAAAAACTAAAAAAATCTAAGTAAATATAAAAATAAAAATAAAATTAAAAATAGAAAAAAAATCACATAAATAAGTAATTAAATATTATTCAAATCAACCAAATTACATAATTATGAACCATATTATCCATAAACTATACAGTTACACAATTTTTCATCAAATAGCATAAAATATGTTAGAAATAAATAAATAAATAAATAAAATATATTTATATTAGTGGGTTGGGTTGGGTTAATCGGTTTTTAAGATAATAAACCCGTGATCCAACACATACTTGATTGAGTTACAAAATAAAAAAACCAATCCAACCCGTTAAATCGATCCAATCCGTCAAATATGGGTTGAATTGGGTTGGGTTCATCGAGTTTGCGGGTTAATTCTGACCCATTTACACCCTTACTTACAATGGAATTGGAAGTGTTGAACCCAATACCAATACTCATCGTTTAAATAACATTCCATATTACCGGCATTATTGCCGCTAGCTTTACACTATTTCAAAGTTAAATCTATCTAGCTATTGGTTAGTATGTTCTAGTATTATTGCGATGTGGTACTATAGAGAGAAAGACAGCAATACTCCATCTTGTTCCTTATGTATTATTAGTGATAAAAAATTGTAAATATTTGATATCGTATAACTTTTCAAAATATTTTTTATAATTATTACTGTATATTTTTATTTTTCATATTTAGCATTCTTAAAGTTTTTGTCATATGTTTCATGGATGTTGCTAACAAATATCCTAAAAGCATTTGTTAAGGTTATTAAAAGTAAAAAATTAATCATAAATCCACATTTAAAACAAGTGGTTATTTAGCAAGTGTCGGTAGAGCACTTTTTAGTATTTAATTGCCTTTCATATACTATTATTCTCTTACCAAATCACAAAATCAAATACATAATTAATGCTATTTTTTAACACACATTTGTTTATCACACTCTTTTTTCACTTTCAATATCTTTGTTTGCCTTTAATAATGAGTATAGAGGAATATTATGATCGAAATACTCCAAATTCTTACATCATTGAATATTTCTAAAAACACGTGCATAACCCTAAAATACATTATTTAAAAAATGAGGGAGTATTAAAATTCTAAAAAATATCTACAAATAAAAAATTTTATAAATAAAAAATTAATACCATTAGGAAGAGAAACAAAACATATACTCTAAAAAACAAAGGAAAAATTCTTAAAAAGAATTTACAGTTAGATCATGATGATGGAGTATGAACATGTTTGTATCAAGCAAGCAACAAAGATGGGAATAGAGAATGTGTTTCAAGCAAGTCCCGGCATTCTTTTCGGTAATCGCGAGTATACCTCCCATTTTCCTACTTTCTGTTTGGGCAATCGTCTCAAGGTTTACTAATTCCCTTAACTCTCTTTAATTAACTAAAATTTCCCATCTCATATACTCTCATCATTCTTATTTACCTGTCATATTTCAAACAAAACACATTTTTTAAAAATTTTAATCATTACTCAGAATTCCAATACATTAATTATGTTATTTCCTATTATACTCTTTCTCTCTATAATCATTAATTTTTATCCACTACTTACATAAACCAAGACATATTAAATACTCCCTCCGTTCCATAAGAATGGTAAAAAATGGCTAAATTTTTTGTCCCAAACTATAGTTAAAATAATTAATGAAAAGTTTAGAAATTGTAAACTTTGAATTGTGATTGGCTGATCCATATAAAATGCATTAAATTAGTTGTTTGATAATTGATTGTTATGTTAGACAAACCATTAAATGCATGTTTCCTTAATTTTTTATCTTTTGAATTTTTTAACCATCCGTGTAAGACGGAGGGAGTAGGGTCAAACATGAAAAATAACATTTATTACATTCTTGAAATCTTCGATATGACAGATAAAAAGAAACAAAAAATCTCTAAAAAACGACAGATAAAGAAGAACTGAGGGAGTAGTATGTTACTTTTGTTTGTTTATTTATTTATTTTATTTTGGAGTGCGGTTAATAGTTGTATTCAAGCAAATACACTAAGGTACCCTGGTTTTATATAACCTTGACTTAAATATACTATTTTTTTGTCCTTATAAATTTACATAATTTTGATTTAATTTTTATAATTTTTTTTCTTTTCATATTTCTAAATTTTGGTTTTAGTCATCATTCATCATGTGATTAACACTCACATGTGACATTGTTATACCGATTATAGATGTGACTAATTATGATATTGACCCATCATCAATAAAGATTAAAACTAAAATAATCAACATAAGTATGGATCAAAAGACAAAAAATAAATTTGAGAGACTAAAATCAAAATTATCTATATTTACGAAAACTAAAAACAAATTTAAGCTTATAACATTTTTAAACCAAATTATTCTTCAATATTCAAATAACCTTTTTTTTTGGGTAATTTCCAGTAGACATTTTTACACACTTAAAAAAACTAAATTTAAAAAAAATGATATATATTTCAAATAAATTAGTCTAAAAATCTTTTTAATCCACAACTCGCAACTCTTGGAGGATTAGTCTAGTGAACCCATAATACTAATTAAGGTCAAAGAAAGAAAAAATTAAAAAAAAAAAAATATACGGGGGTAACACATGTCACTTCTACATCATCGATGTGCATGATTAAGAAAATATTTAGACTTTTTATATTCAAATTTTTGATTTAGAATGGAAATGAAAATTATACAACCAACATATATATATCAAATCCAATTGCTAGTAGTCGTACGTTATATTCCCCCAGTCCAAAATATAAGCATCTTTTGACCAAAAGCTCTCCCTCTAAGAAAAGTATGTTAAGTTACTTATTTGTATTGAAATTGTAAATTTTAAGGGTATATTTACTAATCTATTCTTTTGATTTTTAAATTTTTAATCCAAAATTATTTCCCACCCATTTTTAAATGACACTTTTTCCCACAAACATAGTTAATGGAGTATTAAATAGGGTTAGTTTAGTAAAATTTTAGAAAAGGTGCTTATATTTTGGACAAAAAATTTTTGGTCAAAAGGTGCTTATATTTTGAATCGGAGGGAGTATTATATTCCACAACTCTACCTATATGAAACAACTTTTAGACTTTGTTATTATAATACAATGGGTCTTGCTAAAGCTTTATAGAAATAGAAAAAACAATACAAGTCTATAATTTTTTTTCTTTCGAATATATCCCACTTGATTAAAACCGGTTTCCTGCGGAACCGATCTGGTTATGGCCATTTGTTAAAACAAGATTGGTTCATTTGTATAACCAGTCTGAAAATATATTAATTGAAGTCGGCTTCGGTGCGGAACCGGTTTGGTATTTATGAGTATTATGAATTAGATTGGTTCTTCCACTGAACCAGTCTGGTTTAAGCGGTTTTATTTATAAAAGAAATAAAAAATTAAGCCCCAATTCATTCTCTCTTCCCATCCGAACCCTTCATTTCTCTCTCCCTCCCTTTCCAGCCATGGCCTCTTTCGATCCGTTCACCGACCAGAACATCGTCTTCCATCAAACTGAACAAGAGAGTCGAATTAACTCCCTCCTCTTTTTCTTGCTTCCTCTCTCAAAACCATTATGCTCAATTTCTTTGCATCAACCTTCTTCTTCCTTAGTGTGTGGCTTTTGAATCGCGATTCGAATCCCAAACCCAAACAAATTCTTTCCTCCTCGGCGTGTGGCTTCTTCTTCTTGTGCTTGGTGGTGGTGGCGATGGCGAGAATCGAGAATTGAAGCACCGGCTCTCGTGATTAGGGTTCATCATCCCCGCTGTTGTCCGTCCTTTATTCTCCCAAGGTACTCCTTTCCTCATCAACTTCTTCTCATCCTTATTACCTCTCTGTACTTTATTTTTATTTTCATTTTCTGCGATCTTTTGTTTCTCTCTGTGACATAATCTTTAAACCGAAACGATGTCGTTGTTCCTATTTTAACTCATTATGCAAATGCCGACGAAGTTTATTCGAAGCATCTTTGTTTAGGTTTATGCAATTTTGTTATATCCTTCAAAATGAAACCTTATAGATGTGTTCTCAGAACACACCACGCACGAAACCCTAATTCTTTTTTAGGGTTTTCCTTTTCTTTTTTTTTTGTGTGTGGTGATAATTTGTATTTGATGGTAATTAGTGTATAAATTTCGCGATTTAACTGTTTTCAAAGGATTATTATTTACTATTGACTATTGAAAATGATTAATTTGGAGATGTGAAAAGAGTTTGGTGTTTCCTCTGTTTCTTGTCCTCCTGAGAAATTTTCATTTTAGTAGCTAATTAGTATTTTGCATAATGAATTTCACTCTAGCTAATTAGTATTTCCTCTATTTCTTGTGCTCAATTATTCAATATATATATATATATATATATATATATATATATATATTTGTATGTTTGTTTCCATAAGGATCAACATTTAATGCTTACGTGATCATAGCAGGAATCTTGATAAGCGCAAATGTCTTTTGATTGCAATGGATGCAGCCTTTGGTATGGAGTACCTACATGGAAAAAAAATAATACACTTTGAATTGAAAAGTGACAACTTGCTTTTGAATCTCCGAGATCCACACCGCCCAATATGCAAGGTTAAAATTTTTTATACTGATATGTTCATATTTGAAATATTGCTCTGGTGTATCCATATCTTGTCTGCATGCATTAACTTATTTTATATGTGCGAAGGTAATCATTTACCACACTAACTTCCACAAACCAAGGTTATAATCAATTCAATGTGATATAGTGTGATTTGTCTAGAGCAGAACATGACATTCAATGACCTTGTTCTGTTTTTTTTTTTTTTTTTTTTAAAGATGATAGTCGGGCTGGTTTTGTTTTGAAGGAACATGATGACATAGATTGATAATTTTGATGCGTTTACTCTGATTTAATGAAATTAACTCATCAAAAATACTATTATTAGGAATGGGAGGGATGTCAAATTTTAAGATAAATGTTGATGTTAGTCATTGGTTGAGTATTTAGGAAGCGTAATTTGGATAAGATTCTGCATTATTATTTTAAAGTTTTAAACTTGCCTTCTTGAGATGCTAGGGAGCTAACAGATCTCACTTTTACTGGTTGTGGCAATCAAAATTGTTTCCGGAAATATTATTTATATTGAGTTCAACTAACGTATATAATTTGCCTTTCAAATTGTGTGTGCAGTTTTATTATCTCCAGAATAATTCTTTTTGCGGGTCTCCTTGCACCCGGTGTAAGATTTTTATATATTTTTTGCATTTAGTACTGTCTTTTCAAGCATGTTTATATCAATATATCAGTATAAGGGCTCAGGATTCTCATTTATGCTAGGAAATTCAAGTGTTGCTTTGTTCTCCTTATAATATTCTATTCATTATTGACTTGGAAGCTTGACTATGTTTACTTATTATTTTATGGAACATTACCTTTAATGTGAATATGTTGGTTGCAAGAAATATATCATCCCATATGGTTGCCATCTATTTGGTGCAATGCTCGTGACCTTTTTAATGAGGTTGAAGGATTAGGAAGCTTGACTGCATTGAGTTTTCCTTTTTTAATGATTGTGTTATGTTTTCTTTTGTTTATGTTAGTAATTCTTCTTTTTCTTTTTCATAATTCATAATCAACATATATTAAAATAGGTGAAGTTGAGGGGTATTTTTTACTTTTCCTCCATGATAGTTTTTATTTCCCTCCAAATTTGTTTCTAATCCTAGTCATCCATTGCAAATAAATCACATCCATTCATATCCCTCCTAAATTTCATTCTAATCCTAGTCATCTATTGCAAGTAAATCACATCCGTCCATATATTTTTAATCTTTTCATTTTCCTTTCATTTTATGACTGCTTACAATTGAAACAGTTAGTATTTTTCATTATTTCCTTTCAATGTGCGATGCAACAAATGCTATTCTGATCGCTTACAATTGATAGTCATGGAAAGCTTGAAAAGTGACAAGGTCACATTAAGCATATGAACAGTTAGTAATTTTTTTATTTTAATTGGTAGAAAACCTTCCTTTCAATTAGTATTTTTTCCAACTTTTTTTTGTATTTTTAAGTGTTTGAATTATGCTCAAACATTTCTTAATACAGAGACTTGAGACTTGATGGTGCACAAAAGAAGATCAAAGAATGTGAAGAAGTAAGTGAAATTCTTTTCAATATTGTGTTGATCTTTAACACAATATTTCTTCTCAATATTTCTTTTTTTATAATATGTTGATCATGAAAGCCTTCCTTTCAATTTATCATTTAAATTTTTGTTTAAACATATTACCTTGATGATTTTAATGAAATTCAGTTCTTTGGTAACCAAACTTACAAGGTAGTCCATCAGATTATTATGCAAATTTTTTATTTTATCAAAGCTACTATGTGCACCATCGTACATTTCCTGTCCCTCTAGGCCTCTACAATCTGCATATATATATAAATGCTTGGTCATTTTGTTTTCTATTTAAAGCTTATTTGTTACCGGCCTTTCGTCTTTCAATGAGAATTTTTTTTTTTATTTTTGGTATCAAAATGCCACTTGCAAAAAAAAAAATAACGTATAAAGAAGGAAACCTTGGTTGTTTGAGCATATGAACAGTTGGTATTTTTTTATTTTATATTTTTTAAATTGGTGGAAAGCCTTCATTTCAACTGAAATTATTTCCTTATTAAGTATATTTTATTTCCTTATTTGTCATAAACATTAAGCATATAAACAGTTGGTATTTTTTTTAATTGGTAGCTAGAAAGCTTTTCTTTTTTTTTTGTTGGTATTTTTAAGTGTTTGAATTTTGCTCAAACATTTTTTAATACAGAGACTTAAGACTTATGGTGCACAAAAGAAGATCAAAGAATGTGAAGAAGTAAGTTAAATTCTTTTTAATATTGCGTTGATCTTTAACACAATATTTCTTAATATTTCTTTTTTTATAATATGTTGATCATGAAAGCCTTCCTTCCAATTTATCATTTAAATTTTTGATTAAACATATTACCTTGATGATTTCAATTATTATTATTATTTTTTTTTTGGGTATCAAAATCTTCAAGTTGCCTCACAAAAAGTTGTTGTAAGTTGTAACATGCAAGTTGTTGGCATTTTTACCCAATTCTGGATGCTGACACGAATCCTCTTTCTTGCTTTAAATTATTCCTTTAATGCCCAAATAACTGTAAACGTGTGTGTATAATAATATTTCTTTTCAATATTGTGTTGATCTTTAACACAATATTTTTTTTCAATATTTCTTTTTTTATAATATGTTGATCATGAAAGTCTTCCTTTCAATTTATCATTTCAATTTATTCAATCACATGTAAATAAAATTAATGTTTAATGTTTGAACAAATGGAAAGCCCTTAAAAAAAAATGGAAGGATAGCAAAATTTAAGACCCGTGCATCGCACGAGCAATTTTCCTAGTAAACAAAAATGAACATGGGTTCCATGAAATTTTCAATTTTCAATCTTTCAAGTCCTTTGTTTTTGTGTCATTTCGCAGTTGGAGCTTAAGCTTGGAATAGGGGGAACATCTTATGCAGATTTTATTGGAAGTGCTCATTTGCCTATGAGCTATATTGGATATATGTAATTTTTTTGTGGCAATTTATTAAGAGGAGTAAGATTCTACATATAATGTGTAATTGCCACAGGTTATATATTTACATAAAATTCTATGGTGTAATGTATTTGGTTTTGATCTTTATCTAGAAGCAATGTTTTTGCTTCTAGTTTTTAATAAAACTTTATTTGATATATCTTTCTTTTGCTATATATATATATATATATATATATATATATATATATAATTATGTATTGCTTCTTGGCAAGAATTTTAAATTCCTACGAGCAGGGGCCTAGATGTTGGATGACTACTATAAATGTGGCAAGCATTACTAAATTGGTATACGTTCAAAAATTGAGATCGATTGGTTCAAAAATTAATTCTGATCGATTCAAAAAAAATAATTTAGAGCGGTTCAAAAGAATAATTCAGAGCTGTTCAAAAATTAATTCAGAGCGGTTCATTTTTAAATTTATTCAGAACGGTTCAGAAATTAATTTAGATCGGTTCATTTTTTATTTCAGAGTGGTTCATTTTTAAGTTTCAGAGCGGTTAATAATCAGTCTCGTTAATGTAAACAAATCCGGTTCATAACTGCTCTCGTTTAACATGCATTTTTTTACAATACGGGCTTTTAGATCGGTTCGGATCCGCTCTGAAACATGGTTCGGAACCGCTCTGAAAAAGTATATTTGTAGTAGTGTATCAAAAATTATATTTTTCAATACTTTCCAACTACTTATAATTCCTAATTCCTTAATAAGCTAAGTGCTCTTTAGGATACTTGTTAGCATTTTCTTATAATATATCATTGTTTTTTTAATAATAAGACATACTTTATCCGTTCCTATTTATCTGTTATATTTCAAACAAAACACATTCTTTAAGAAATCTAATCATTACTCATATTTCCAATACATTGATTATGTTTTTTTCTACTGTAACATTTCTCGTTCTATAATTATTAATTTTTCTTCACTACTTACATAAACCAAGACATATTAAATAGGAGCAAACATGAAAAATAACATTTATTACACTTTTGAAATCCTTAATACGACAAATAAAAAAAAAAATCTCTCAAAAAGCGACAAATAATAAGGAAGGATGGGAGTAATATAGTTGACATCTCACGATAATTAATGATGAATGACTTACAAGTTACAATGAACAAACTATTACTATATTATAGTATATATACATTCGTCGACCTTTTTTTTAGTAGAATATATAGCATAGTTGACATTTCACATTAATTAATAATGATAATGATGAATGACTTAGGATGAACAAATCACGGGAGGATTTCTAATGTGTGTTGTACGATATATTGTTTAAAATTTTAGGATATAATTATTTTGATTTTTTTATGAGAATTTACTTAATTGTTCTGATCTTAACCTATCATAGTATAAAATACACATGGTAAAATAAATCTTAATTTTAAGAATAATTTTAGTATGAAACCTAATTTTGAATTGTTGCTATGGAATTTTATTTTGGATTAATGATATTTTGTCACCTAACAACTAACATACAATTTTGACTTTTTAAACAATAACTTGGAATAACATATTAGGTGATAAAATATTATTGTTCCAACATAAAATTACATAACAATAATATAAAATTAGGTTGTATGAAAGTAATTTCTAAATTTTAAATATTTATAAAATATTGGTCTAACATTTTCCTTTTGTGGAAGACAAGCAAGGTGAGGTTGGTGGTGGTGGAAAGGGTAGCGCGTGAAGTATGGAAGGTGAACTAGGGAAGCGAGACAAAATTCAAGGTCGAGTGGAGACTTTTTTGTTCGGCTTAAAATATAATTTTTTTTAAAATATAAGCAAAATTAATCAATTTTTTTTTAATTTTATTTCATTTTCAATGTAATTTTTCTAAAACATTCTTAGAAAATTGTTAGAAAATTGTCTAAGAAAATTGTCTAAAACGAAAAATTAAATAAGATAACAATTTTCTAAGAATGTTTTAGAAAATTTAATACAATCAATTAATCTTATTAATAAGTAAAATTAGTTAAAGTTGCTTATAATTTGAGTCGAAGTAGAGAGTGGTTTGCCCTGGGAGCTACCCCACACACAATTGCAGTTGCAGGGATCGTTGTGTTAGTATCTCTATACAGTAATAATTAATTAGTTATTACTTAATTGTGCCCTTTTTTTTCTTCTAATTTTAATTTTTAATTTTAATATAATAAAATCAACAACAATATCCCCTTTTCTCCCTCTACTTACCTTTCTTGTTTCTTGTATCTCTCTCTGTTGCTTCCAAAATCTTCTCATCTATCTTTTTCCCTTCTTTCTTTCTTTCTCTCTCTCCGGTGGCTGGCTATGTGTGTTGCGTTATTTAGTTTTTCATTTGATTTGCTCATCATCAGGTAGTAATAATAATAATAATAATAATATAAATAGCGCCTCATCCCATCTCATTATTTATTTTATATTTTATGAATGTGGTTTTGGATCCGTCCATCCTTAATTCTTGTTTGTTTGTTTGTTTGTGACAAGGAAGGAAAGGACAGTAATTAACCAAAAATGGAGGCGATCACAGCATCCTTAGAGAGATCTCTTCAAAACTGTTCCCTAAATAACAACAACAGCAGCCACCACCGCACAAGGAGGAGGGGCGAAGAAGAACAAGAACAAGGTTCAGGCGGAGATGTTGCTGGTTTAGGAATCTCATCTAGCTCAGATGATGTTGTTGTCTCAAACTCATCAGACACCACTTTAGAGCTCAACTCTCATCTTTCACTCCCTTACCATTGGGAGCAATGCCTCGATTTAAAGGTCCGTTGCTTGCTTGCTTTAATTCCTTTCTCCTCTTTTCCTTTTTACATTTATATATACCCCTTAACTAAATAAATAAATATACTTAATTACTCTTTTTTAATTTGTTCCTTCATCTGTAGCTACAAATGCACTATGTACGAATATAGTCAATCACTCAATCTGTGTGAGCATGAAATTGGATCTTGTCTTTTTAGTCCACTGCACACAATGAGGGTTAATTGGGGCCTATTTATACATATGTTGTTGTTGTTGTTGTGCAGCATCAGCATCAGCATTCAATGCGTTTTTTCATAGTACTATTAATTACTCATAATTGAGAACAATAAACACTGCACTGACCAAAACCCTAGAAAAGGATTCTGCTTCCTTATTTCTATTCATTTTCATGCCTCAAGGAAACGGCAACCTTTCTGGATTTGGCCGTACGTCCTTAAAATAATTGTAAATCACAGATACACAGATAATAGCTTAAGTAGGTTCAGTTATTTGTGTAGAGAGGCAACCAGGAAAAAAACAAGTAAAATTTAATTTGTAAATTTTAAATAGATTACACCTCCACACAACAAATTAAATTATTTTTCACTTACCTTTTATCTTTCATTTTTATCATATCCTAAAAACACATATAAAAAGCCAAAATTCAAGGACAACTACAAAGTTCTTACCATGTAATTGTCAAAATAACTTTACATTAAATTTGTTAATTCTAGTCCCATAGACGGCTAGATAGAAAGTATGTATGTCGTACGTTCTTCCTTGATGTATCTATGTTTGATCCTCCTATTCTGTAATTCTTGCCTCATACAAATTAAGAGATATAATTAAAATATTAATTTGACTTAAATTTTTATATATTTTTTAATTTTGTTCATGTATCATCTTTAAATTAATTGTTTATTTATAATCTTTTTGTCAATAATTAAGTATATATTTCTATATGTGGGTAGAATGTTAAAAAGGGTAATTAATAATTTTGCAAAAATATTTATATTACTCTCTTCTTCTCTAAATATAAGATCTTTTTGGTATATTTTTCGGCAATTGAGAAAATTGGTTAATTTAGTTAATGGTATTATAAATGTGCATATTTGATGTGTACTTTCAAAATTATCCTTATTAATTAATATTAGTAGAAAAAAATTATCCTTATTAATTAATATTAGTAGAAATATAAAAACTGTTAAGTAAATAAGGGTGATTGTAAAGAAAAAAAATAATTGTCATTAAAAATTGGTATAAGGTTTTATTAATAGAGACAAAATAAAAAACACAAAAGATTATATTTAGGAACGGAGGGAATATAAAACAATTTTTTTTAAAAGAACTTATATATATTTAGAAATGGATAAAGTAATAATTTCTATGATTAAATCCTTGGGGGTACTTACTTTAATCTGAACTTGTTATGCAGTACTGGCAAATTAAAAGGTCATGTTTTTTAAAGCTATTTTAGATAATCTTTAGGTTTTTGTTGAAATGAAATTATTAAGTATAGTGTGACATGATTATATTATAATTACAGACTGGGGAAATATATTACATAAACTGGAGGAACGGGATGAAAGCAAAGGAGGATCCAAGAAGTATGAGTATGATGAGTAATACTAATAATAGGAATGATGACTATGATGAGGAGTCGGAAGAAGAAGAAGAAAGCTGGTACGACAGTGAAGAGTCTTCATCAGAGTCATGCTGCCCCTCTTCTACATCCAACAACAACAAAGAGTATCATGTTCATCAGAACAATAATGTTCTGGTAGTGGCTGGTTGCAAGAGTTGTCTCATGTATTTCATGGTGCCTAAACAAGTTGAAGACTGCCCTAAATGCACTGGTCAACTCCTCCACTTTGATCGGTCATCCCAAAATACCACTAGTGCCACCTCTCCATGATCCCATTTCTCCCATCTACCTTGCTAATTTCTACCCTTTTCCCTTCCCTTATTTTCTTCTTCTTCTTTTTTTGTTTTTTTAATCTTTTCTACTGTTTCATTTGGCTGGCTAATGAGTGTGAACTAATACTTCTCTCTCTGTCTCTCTTTTTTAATTATTATTACTATTAGCATGAAATTTTCCATCAGTTCCTCGTCGTGTTTAGATTTTCTGCATAGATTTTCATTCCTTTTTAAATTTTTCTTCTTAATGTATTAAATTTATGTTGTTGATTGCTCAATAATTTATCATATTTTTATTTTTAGTGGGTTTTCTTTCTCGGTCCTCAATAAATAAAGTGACATATATTCGGTCAAGTTCTACAGTGCTGGCTGGCCTGGCAGTGAGGTCAGTTTTAGAAGAACGAAAGAATAATATTCGTGATGATTGCGACGTGTAGCGTTCGTGCCTTTGCATACCATTATTTTATTTTAAAAAATAATAACAATAATGTGTTATTTCAGTGCATTGTCCCCTCTCGTTGTTTTATGTTTCACCGTTTGAGGTTCAGTTTGGTTGCTCTTGCGCCATTCATAGATTATTTCATTGTTTTTTGTCTTTTCTTATCTCCCACGCTAGAAAACCTCGATGGACTTGGCTACTTTACTTTTTAGGTTAAAATAGATTCTAAAACTTACTAAATATTTGTAATTTGCCTCATGAATTTTAAAATCAGAATAACATTAATACAAATAAAATAAAGATTCGAGCTAGAGCATTATTTTTACAAAAATAATAATATATAAGTCTATAAATCAACATACAAAGATGTATATATTATAAAAAAAAGACATATATCACTTGTTAATTAATTTAATAAATAAACAAAATATCACTTTGTGATTATAAAAAAAAGACATATATCACTTGTTAATTAATTTAATAAATAAACAAAATATCACTTTGTGATATACATGTCATTTTCATTGTGTTATAGGTCTAATTGGTGATTTTGTAGATATTGTTCTGTCCATATGAGACAGACGTCTCTTGTTAAAGGAAAGTGTTCTTGTGAAAGGATTTTAGTATGTCAAGAGTGAATTTTCAATCATACGTACCATTTCAAACAAAGGTTTTGGGATTGAAAACTACGTAGTTCTATCATACTCGTATAAATAGTGTATCAAGCGGAGAACGAGACGGATCAGTCCTATCCCTGAAAGTAGCAAGCGATATTCCCCCTACTCTTATGGTTTGTTTGGTTATTGGAGAGAAAATGAGAAGAGAGAAATAGGAAAGAGAGATTATGGTGAGAAAATGAATATATTTTATGATTGTTTGGTATGAGAGAAAATGAGAAGAAATAATGTGTGAGAGAGAAAAATTTAGTTTTCTGTCTTTTTGTTTGGTTGGAGAGAAAAGTGGGAAGAGAGAAAACAAATAAATATGTTAAAAGACAAATATATCTTTTTTTACATAGCATAAATAAATATTATTTCTTTCTCTTTTTTTTTCTCTTTCTCTATCGTTATAACCAAATATTTTTTCTTACTTCAATTATTTTTTAAATAATAAAAATTCTAGATTCAAAAATATATATAAAAAAATTGCATCAATTTTTTTTTTAAAATTAAAAAACACATACATAGTCCATAGCCAATAGAGCCAATAAACCTGATAGCATCGCTGTAACAGAAAATAATTAAGAAACATAACAGAAAAACTAAGGTTAAAGATAAAAAATAATTAAAAAAAACAAAGTTAAGAGTATTTTTTTTATAAGAAAAATACTTGGCCAAAAACAAAATGAGTAACACGTAGAAATGTGTTGGAATGTGTTGGGAGCGGTGGTGAACTGTTCTTGGGCAGTGGCAATTAAGAGCATCACGTAGAAAGAAAAAAAAGATAGAGTACAAGGGTAATTTGGGTTTTTCACACAAAGTAGTGTTTCTTCCTTCCAAAATCTCGTCTGTTGAAGGGAGAAAAGAATTTTGGATGGGTCCCACCGATTTTTCTCCCTCCCCTCATTTTCTTTGCAGTACCAAACAGAGAAAAACTTAGTTTTCTTCCCATTTTCTCTTCCCCCAAATTCACCCATACCAAACAAAGTGTTAGGGAGGTCTGTACGGTCAAGGAACTCCTTTAAATATGAAAAGGCCCATTGCTAAGGGCAGTGAGCTTCAGTTGGTTGATGAACCATTATGGTGGGGTTGAATGCAACTACCACCTTCTCTAGATAGCAGGAGTGTGATTCTCCTTCTGCTGAATTGCTCTCTGAAGAGAGTTGATAATAACGCTCTTTAGAGTATGTGTATACTGTGTATTTCTTGTGCTATACGTTGTATATACACTAGTAGAAAATATGGATTTTACATTGGCCAATTAACATCAGTTTTAAAAAACTGATGTAAAATCAAAACGCGGTGGCAAACTTGTAAATAAGTTTAAAAGGGAAAACTTTCAGCATCATTTTTTTTATAACTGATGCGAAAACCCATAGTTTCTTGCACTTTCCGCATAAGTTTTTGGTTAACTGATGCGGAATGTCTTATTTCGCCCACTTTTTGCATCAGGTTTTAAATAAGTGATGCGAATTGTTTAACACGGTGGCAAACTTGTAATTTAAATAAGTTTAAGAGAAAAACTTTTCGCGTCAATTTTTTTATAACTGATGCGAAATCCATAATTTGTTGTACTTTCCGCATCCGTTTTTATTAACTGATGCTTGAATGTCTTATTTTCTCACTTTTCACATCATGTTTTATAATATAAGTGATGCGAAATATCCAACTAAAATCATTCTTCCTTATTAGCTTTCTTCTTCAGTATTGAATCATTCTTCCAAATTCGCTCTTCTTGTTAACCCTTCTTCTTCCAAAATCATTCTTCTTCCTTAGCCCTTCTTCTTCCAAAATCGTTCTTCTTCTCACCGCCGCCGCTAGTTCTTCCCGTCGCACCCACCGCGTTTCTTCTCCAGCTTTCGTCGTGTTTCTTCTTCTCTCCCATCGGTGCTGAGAGAGAGACTGAGAGAAAGCCTTCTCTCGTCGCTCACAGCACACCCCGACACAACACGCCGCCACCACTCCAGGCCACCACCGTATTCGTTGGTCCCACCGGTAAGGGTTTGCTCATCTCTCACTTTCCACATTTCTTCTTTTACATTTCGATGGTGGTTTGATACTGCGATTTTGATTTTCATGAACCCTAAGTCCTTGGTTTATGATTTCAATTTAGACAAACCCTAACCCTAAGTCTTGTCCACAACATTATTTGATAAGCCCTCCAATATGTTCTATCTTCAATAGTGAACTACTTCCTCAATCTCCAAAACCTAGCTATTTTTTTCAATCGTGATCTGCTTCTCCAATGGTAAGCTTCTTCTTTGATCTGTTAACTCTTAGATCTGAACCAAATTCACTTCGATTTTATGTGCTCTCATTAATTTGAATTTCAATGGTACCTTTCACTTGAAAATTTGAGGCTATTAATTTAGCTTTTGCTCTGTTTGCTTGGTTCACTATTTATTCTTTTATTTATTTATTTCTAGTGTCACTTAATTCCTCCTGCTCAGGTTTTTATTATGGAATCTGTATCATTAATTGCTTAATGACTCTTCCTGTGGGTTTATACTTAATTACATTCGGTAAAGATATCTGTTTTATGCCCATGTACCTCATGATACGTTTGTTGAATTAGCAGACAAAGCATGTGTATATCAAAAAAAGAAATAAAAAACTTAACAAAGCACTTGTGCAGCTTCACAGTTTATCTTGAGGTGGAAGCCCGAAACCACATATCACTGCCTTCAATATACCCAAGTCAGGTATTTTCTGAATTAGTTTTAGTCCATCATGCATTTTTTTTAATCCCAAAAGCTTTACTGGGCCATCTGTTAAATTGCTCAGGAAGCTGAAATTGATTTTCAAACTTTTTCTTGTCAATGTTGATGTAGTTGTATTTTTATCAATATGATATTAGTATACTTCTACATTGGTAGACAATCCTCTTTCATTTGGTTATGTTGGTCATTACTTATTTGTTGTTCTTAATGGCAGAAATCTAAACCATGTGGAGGCACAAAATTCTAGTTTGTAGAAAATACTATAGTATGCCTTGATTATCAGGAGATCAAAATCCAAGAAAGTACACAGGTTCTAGGTGTTGGGGCAATTCCTCATTCAATTCGTATCATCTTGAAGGATGACCTTGTTGATGTTGTAATTACTCTTTTTCCATGTTGGCCTCTGCCTTATTATTTTGGAATTTTTCTAGCAATAGTTTACAAAAAGTATGATGGTCTGTCACAAGCAAAAGTTGTAGTGCTGGAAGAAAACATTGCCAAATGATTTAGGTAGTTAAACTAAAAGGAAAAATTAATCAAGGAGTATTTCTTTTAAAATCAGGTTATAAGTGGTAATGGCATTTCCTTTTAATTAGGAATACATAAATGCAATATTTGCTGTTGGATAGGGAGGACTTTAATTATATTTTACTTGCAGATTGTAACACCCCAAAAATTTTAATCTTGGATTAATAGAATATTAATTATAAAGTTTATTATAATTATTATTTCTATTTTGAATCTTTAACTAAGACCTTTGTTTATATTGTTAGAATTTATTTTGGTAACTATATTTGCGTATAAATAAATATTTTTGCATATTAGTCCTTGGGTTGGGACCTAGAGGTAATTATAGGAAATATTTTGGAGGGAAAGTAAATAAAATAATTATTTTTCAAAAATTGGGAAAAATACTCGAGTATTTGCTAAAAAACTCGAGTATTCTGGACAGAGTTGCACGAGTTAGTGCGTTTGGTGAGTCACCACCACCGATTCCCCCTTCGTTGACACGAAATCACCATCATGTCAACGCCATGGATGTCGTGTCGTGATGCATGAGTCTCTCCCACGTCTATAAAAGCCTATCAACACCGATTTGTTGAGGATTTTGGTCAAATTCGAGTTTTCTACTCAAGTTAGGGTTCCTGGATTCAAGTAATCGATTCTCTTTCCCTGTTTCGATTCAAGTCGTAAACGAAACACGAATACAAAGCTCACATCACGAGCTTTGTATAGACATAAAAATCGTGAGGATTGAGTGAGTGTGTTGGGAGAATTGGAGCTGAGAAGTTGGAGTCTGTTCTGTCAAAGTGTTGCTTGGAGCTTACTTTGATCTTGATTTCTGGTAAGCTCATGAATCTCTGAGTCTCAAATTCGATTTCCTTAGTTAGATTATGTGGCATAGAGTCTAGAAAATCTAATTTCCCTAATTCTATTCTCTGTTTCATGTGTAAACCAATTCCAATTTGGTGATGCAATCAAAATGCTCTGCATATGGTGCTTGAAGTTGGTCTGAGAGTTGTGGAGCTTTTCTTTGGAGATTTCTTGTTTGATTCACGTCTGAGAGGTAAGGGGAAGTAATTATATTCACTAGATAGAGATTAAATTCCATTATTTGTGTTAGAGAGCCACCAAGAGGCTCTGAGGGCTTAGATTGAATAGGAACTTTGGTTTGGAGACCAAGCTTTGCTCTAAAACTGTGTTGAGCAAGTTTTATATCATGCATGCAAGCTTAAATGACCATTATTTTATGAGTGTTATGCTTATTTTGCAATTTGAGGTGTTGATTGCTAAATTGTGTAAATTATGCATAAATGGTTGATTCTCTGTCAAATTGGTTATTTGATATGAAATGAGTATTGCAACATGTTCAATATATGGTATGTGAACTGTTTTGATCATTGGTTTGGGTTAAAAATGTTTAGAAATTGATATGGTATGTAAAAACCAAGTTTCACTCTGTTCTGTCTGCAAATACTCGAGTATTTGGCTTAACACTCGAGTATTTCGTGGTGCACCAGAGTGAAAATTGGCGCACCAACTTGGGAATCAGATTGAACACTCGAGTAATATATGAACTACTCGAGTATTCTGGGTAATGGAATACTCGAGTATCTCATGAATTACTCGAGTATATTTATGAAAACCTGAAAACCTAAATCTCTGAAAAGACATGAACGACTCAAGTATAATTATGAACCACTCGAGTAGAATCTGGAAAATGATGAACTACTCGAGTATTTTGGAAAACACTCGAGTATTTTTAGTCAGACACTTAAAATACCATTTTCAATTCTAAAGTCATTTTGTAACTCTTAAAGGACAATAAACCAAGTGATCCTGGACTTAAAAGAAATTGATTGACGTTATGATGTTTCATTTGAATAATGATGATACGTTGCTCGGGAGGCACGTAGTGTATTAATAAAAGGACGAAACATCAATCAATCCCTTTTAAGGAAAGTTAATGCATTCATACTGGAGTTTGGATGGTAGGACGTATATCATGTTTTTGGTAAACATGTGGAGGGCCTCTGGGAGTGCCAATACGCTTGCTTGATGACACGTCGTTGACGTGGTTGGCTTAGTGGATGCCGATATGGTTATACCGTTTGGATGACGGACCGTTTGGATGACGGGACGATGCTCGGGTGGCACGTTATAACTATGCTCGGGTGGCATGGATTCCAAGCTTGTCGTGTACATTCTAGGTGAATGTACGAATTGTTGTATACCAAGGAATACAACGCACTGTTGAGTGCTGGGTTGTCAGGGGTGGACGTCAGAGAGTGACATAGTATGATGGAGATAGGCTTGAGAGCTAAAGTCATGCATCATGCCACTCATTTAAATTAATTGTGATAAATGAAATAAGTGTGAGCATCCTATGTCCATTCATTAACTGCTAAGTGTTATATGTGATTGTTGTTAATTGATGCATATTTACATATTCATATTGCACAATTTATTCTCTATTGGTTACGTGTATAGAATTGCTTACCCCTATGCCCTTGTAGGTGATGTCTCGTTACATTGCTTGCATCGAGATCCGGCCACTTCCTAGTGGCACATGGATCTATGAGGACCATCGTGCGATGTTCGAGGGTGAGGTAGAGATTACCTTCTACCACCCGAACCCGTTGATCCGATTCCGTCCTCGTAGATTTAGGATTCCCATCATATACACTATGCATGTACCCCCGTTTTACACTTACCATGGACCACCTCCCACGCGACCAGCTCGCTCTTACCATAGTTTTCGTTTTCGACCTACCCGCTCTCACCCTGTTACTTCAAGAGTCGTCCGCGAGGAGACTCCCCCTTCTGATCCGAGGATCTCAGTCAGGGTTTCACCATCACCTGACCCGGTACCCAGTGGTAGGGTACACTCTCCCTCGGATGAGATCGAGGAGGATCCGGTGGAGGACGAGAGTGGGAGCGAGCCTGTCGTGCATTCTACTAGGAGTGATTGGAGGGACGATGATCCCTAGGTATGTGTATAGGGTATATGATGAGGATAAGAGGATCCGATGTGTGGAGGCTGTGGAGGAGATTTGCTGCTGCTGTGATGATGATGATGCTACTACCCTTTTTACTACTTGGAGACTGCTGCTATCACTACTACTACATATGATGCTACCGGATCTACATGACCACCCCCGGAGTTCATATTTTTGGTTATGTATATACGTTGTAGATATACTTTTTGAGTACTCTAGGGCTTTGGTCATATTACTATGTAGATCGGATTATGGACTTGTATTTTGGAACTTGGAGACTTGATATGGGGACTATGTACTTATCATTCTTTTCATACTTATATATATATATATATCTATGTTTATATTATTATCAGTTGCATAGTCCTATAACTTCCGCTTACTCTGATTTAATCCATTTAAAGAGTTCGGTTGTGAAAACTGTTCAATGGTATTAGTTTTATCAAATAAAGTAAGGGTAGCTTCTGTGATTCTCCATAATATATGAACGATTCTAAGAGACGAATGCTACCCAACTTTCGAAAAGGTTTTAGAAATCGCCGAATTCAATATAACTGTTTTATAATGCCTTAGGGCTTATCCTCCAAGAATTCCAAATGACGGTTTGTGCACCCGTTTTAAAAGGAAAATTTTATTTTCCATATTTTCTTAACACTCACAAGTCCATATATTATCCAACTTAAAGTATAATTACTAAATTATATTTGGGTAATTCGGAAGGGTGTCACACTGAGTGGTATTAGAGCAAAAGTCAGATCCTGTAGTAGTGGAAGTAGTTCAGAAAGGTAGCCATCAACATCAAGCAGGTATCTCCAGGGTATTTACACTATTTGAATGCTATTATTTTGGCTCGTTGAGCTTTAGATACCCTTGATTTGTTTGTATCATGTCTCTTTTGAGTACAAGACACAATTGATTGTAGACTTAAAAATTTAAGATAGAGCCTTAGTATGGGTGGTGTGATGAAAGTTTCTTTAGTGCAACATATGTGACCATAAGCCCATAGCGCAGGTCTAATATGGCAACTAGAAACCAAAATCACACCAATGCGATGTTAGAAAGGATCACCACGGTGCTGGAAGCCATGCAGCGACAATCTCAACAACCATCTCAACCGGTCAACCCGTCCCATCAGTGTAATGTGGGTAACGCTGAGGTGAAGACTTTGGCTGATTTTAGAAGCTGTAATCCGCCAAAGTTTGAAGGAGGATTTAAACCGGAAGAGGCCAACAAGTGGATTCACACCATGGACAAGATCTTGAGAACGTTGGAGTGTTCTGATGCTCAAAAGGTGGCGTATGCAACCTACATGTTAGAGGATGAAGCTGAAAATTGGTGGAATCACACGGTGCAACTTTTGCAATATGAAGGAAGGGATGTGAGTTGGGGTGTATTCATGGAGAAGTTTCTCCATAAGTATTTTCTTGAGGATCTCAGGAGGAAGAAGGAGGTGGAGTTCTTGCAGCTGAAGCAAGGGAGTATGAGTGTGGGTGAGTACGCGGCCAAGTTTGAGGAGCTGATAAAGTACTCTCCATACTATCAGAAACAACCCAGAAGAAAGAAGCAAGTGCATAAAGTTTGAAGGAGGCTTGAGGCCCAAATTGAAGTCGATTTTCAGTTATCAACGAATTCAAAGCTTTCCTGCACTTGTGGACATGTGTAGGATGTATGAAGATGACACAAAAGTGGAAGAGATGCAAGTCCCAGAGAGGAAGGACAGTCAGAACTATAGACCTCAGAGGCGTAAAGGTTTCAATAACCGAGGCAAAGGTCCGTATGATCGTCGAGGGAAAGGCAAAGGAAAAGTGGGCGGTAGCGATGGAAGGGATTCCCTAAGCAAGGCTCCCTTCTGTGAGAAGTGTAAGCATCATCATTATGGAAGAATCTGTTGGGCAACAAGTAATTGTTTCAACTGTGGGAAGCAGGGTCATATTGCACGTTACTGCAGAGAACCTATGAAAAGTAACCCCATCATACCTGCTAGCAAATCAACAACTCAAGGCAGAGTGTTTACCCTTAGTGGAATAGAAGCTAAACAATCCTCTGATCTTGTGCAAGGTAAGTACTTGCTAAATGATCAGTTTTGCAATGCATTGTTTGATTCTGATGCTACGCATTCATTTGTTTCTTATGAATGTGTAAGTTGTTTGACTTCGTTTGCATTTGAATTGTCCTGTGCTGTTATGGTAGAAATTTCTTCGAGCGTTCTTGTAGATATTACTAAGGCAAGTCTTAACGGTTGTATAGAAGTGTTAGGACAAGTCTTAGCCTAAATTTGATCCGTCTAACCTTATCGCATGGGGATGCGATCTTGGGAATAGACTGTTAAGTGCTGTTGTGAGACCATAAGTGGACTTCCCTAAGCCAAGTACATTTAATCGAGGTAACCTGGAAAGATTAGCCTTTCATATGGAATAGGGCATGCATCGAGGATTTTCTGTAATCAAAGGGAAGGTTGACATCCTCTCCTACATTGCTCTTTCTAGATTCATGCGAGGGTATTAAAGAATAATTTCATGTATTAAGGCAAGGACTCGGAAGAGGATAGTCTAAGGAAGGAAGGTGGGGGTGTCAGCATCAAAACGATCGAATACACTCATGATAAGCTTTTGTTGAGTGACTCGGAGCTTGCAACGAGTATGTTACTCTAAAAGGATCTGAAAGCTTTGTCTTTATGGCACCATGTTTGAGGAGTTTAGAAACCAAAGAAGTATGAAGGAAGGAATTCAATCAGAAGAAGAAATTGAATTAGAGTCATCATCAATAGTTGGGGTTTGAAAGATTTGATTTTAAGCTCCATTACCTACCTAGTAAAGTGAAAGGTGGTGACAACTTTGGGTCAAAGAGTAGACTTTAAGGTAACTAAAGAGGCTGTCCAAAGTAAGGAAGACGAAAAGAAATAAGAGATTGATTTATGGAAGAGAAGGAATCCAATTTTCATAGATGGATGGGAGAAATCCTTCGTTTCATACCATAAAAGTTACATTCCAAGTGATACGGGGATTAGGAGTGAAATTTTTGGTATTGTGCATACAAGAGATGGATGAATAGAAAGTTAGGTCACTTTTATGTTAAGTGGTGTAGCGAAGAACTTGCAGAAATCATATAGGACAAATGTTGAAACAAAGGATTGATACATCATTTGAGCAACAGTTGAAAAGCAGTCTTTGGGAACTGAAGAGAGTTTTTCAAGAGGCATGATAAGGATTCAAGGAACTGAAATGCTAAACATTGAACGGGAAAGTAATAGTCTCAGAGAAGGCGTCGTCAAGTTCAAACGACTGAGGAAGTATGTTTCATAACGACCCGGACGAAAGGTTCAAATATGTGAAGTTAGAATGGATTGTGCCAGAACCTTAAGCAATCTATCAACTATCAGCGAATAAGGAGTTTCCCGATACTGGAAGAATGTGTGGAATTTATAGGTACGATGGAGAGGCATAAGAAGTGGATAGAATGAATGTCCAAACCAGGTATGAAGGGGACCTGGGCAAAGGAAGTATTCAATTAGAAAAGTGGAAATGTAGTTAAGTGAATTAATCATGGGAGAATGACAATTTAACCAAACTTCGACCGTGGGGATTATCGAGTATGCTAATAAGAAGTAAAGGACTTGCCCATTTCTATGTGTAAAGTAAGAGATTCATCACTTTGGACTAAGTACTGGTATACCTATGAGGACATTCGGTTGGAGCTGTAAGAGACTAAGGTTTTAATGCGCCAGAGTCGTCAAGGGTTAAGAGTTAGAAGGGAATGATTATAAAGCGAGTTAAGTTCGGAAAGGTGATCAACCTGCTAGGATGCGAGTTAGATTTGAGTATAGATAGTTTGAGTTTATCCTTTCTCTGATCGGGATTAACGTAATCAATGTTTTCGATTGCGTTGATTAAATCGTTATGTAATTTGAAAACCTGAGCAGGTCTGTGATTTGAATTTCTGTGATCAAAACCCTTATCATAGTTGGATGTGATAAATATCTTTGGGCGCCACAGAAAGAGAAAGATCAGTTAAGACTAGAGAGATTAATAACCACCGGGATAGGACAAGTATTTGTCTCCCCAACGGAAACAACTCTAGCACTTGACTATCTAGCTGTATCTGATGGTGACAAGTATTCCATCTTTAAGTTCATCTAACTTAAAGATGTGTCGTATGACTTTTCCTGCGAAAAGTTATATCTGAAAAGAATGATTTTCTTATTAATGGTTTGAATATTGGGACTGATCACCCTAATGTTTGCAACTATTAAGGAATAAAGTCATATAAATGATTCGTTAATCGTGCTTGAGTGATCAGAGTGCGCAACGGGTCAAGTTTTTCCTCGAAAAGATCTTTAGAGAATGTTTTAATTGAAGAATATATATATATATATATATATATATATATATATATATTTTAAAGGTATTATTTGAAAAAGTTTTAGCCAAAATATTTCATTTGAAGTAATCGCAAAATGTTATGAAATTGAAACGTGTTCTTCTCGAAAAAGTTTATGAGGGAAAGTTTTAATTTAAGCTAGGTATTTGAAACATCTTGTCCGGGAAAAGGGGCGATCAAAAGAATTTTTTTATTTGGATTTAATTATGAAATAATTTTCGAGGGAGTTTAAGAAAACTCTTTTATAAGAAACAGGATTGGTATATGCTTTCGAACGCAAAAGTGTTAGTCGAGAAAAGTTTTAATTGAAGTATTTTGAGTCAGAGAATTTAAAGAAGTGTAAGCAAAATTCTTTTAAGTGGGGAAGGATTTTCCCTAATGATATGATAACATCAAAATAGTCTTTTATTTAATTTTGAAAATGTGTAATTTTGAAGAGTGAATTTCGGGGACGAAATTCCTTTTAAGTGGGGAAGTAGTGTAACACCCCAAAAATTTTAATCTTGGATTAATAGAATATTAATTATAAAGTTTATTATAATTATTATTTCTATTTTGAATCTTTAACTAAGACCTTTGTTTATATTGTTAGAATTTATTTTGGTAACTATATTTGCGTATAAATAAATATTTTTGCATATTAGTCCTTGGGTTGGGACCTAGAGGTAATTATAGGAAAGATTTTGGAGGAAAAGTAAATAAAATAATTATTTTTCAAAAATTGGGAAAAATACTCGAGTATTTGCTAAAAAACTCGAGTATTCTGGACAGAGTTGCACGAGTTAGTGCGTTTGGTGAGTCACCACCACCGATTCCCCCTTCGTTGACACGAAATCACCACCATGTCAACGCCATGGATGTCGTGTCGTGATGCATGAGCCTCTCCCACGTCTATAAAAGCCTATCAACACCGATTTGTTGAGGATTTTGGTCAAATTCGAGTTTTCTACTCAAGTTAGGGTTCCTGGATTCAAGTAATCGATTCTCTTTCCCTGTTTCGATTCAAGTCGTAAACGAAACACGAATACAAAGCTCACATCACGAGCTTTGTATAGACATAAAAATCGTGAGGATTGAGTGAGTGTGTTGGGAGAATTGGAGCTGAGAAGTTGGAGTCTGTTCTGTCAAAGTGTTGCTTGGAGCTTACTTTGATCTTGATTTCTGGTAAGCTCATGAATCTCTGAGTCTCAAATTCGATTTCCTTAGTTAGATTATGTGGCATAGAGTCTAGAAAATCTAATTTCCCTAATTCTATTTTCTGTTTCATGTGTAAACCAATTCCAATTTGGTGATGCACTCAAAATGCTCTGCATATGGTGCTTGAAGTTGGTCTGAGAGTTGTGGAGCTTTTCTTTGGAGATTTCTTGTTTGATTCACGTCTGAGAGGTAAGGGGAAGTAATTATATTCACTAGATAGAGATTAAATTCCATTATTTGTGTTAGAGAGCCACCAAGAGGCTCTAAGGGCTTAGATTGAATAGGAACTTTGGTTTGGAGACCAAGCTTTGCTCTAAAACTGTGTTGAGCAAGTTTTATATCATGCATGCAAGCTTAAATGACCATTGTTTTATGAGTGTTATGCTTATTTTGCAATTTGAGGTGTTTAGTTGCTAAATTGTGTAAATTATGCATAAATGGTTGATTCTCTATCAAATTGGTTATTTGATATGAAATGAGTATTGCAACATGTTCAATATATGGTATGTGAACTGTTTTGATCATTGGTTTGGGTTAAAAATGTTTAGAAATTGATATGGTATGTAAAAACCAAGTTTCACTCTGTTCTGTCTGCAAATACTCGAGTATTTGGCTTAACACTCGAGTATTTCGTGGTGCACCAGAGTGAAAATTGGTGCACCAACTTGGGAATCAGATTGAACACTCGAGTAATATATGAACTACTCGAGTATTCTGGGTAATGGAATACTCGAGTATCTCATGAATTACTCGAGTATATTTATGAAAACCTGAAAACCTAAATCTCTGAAAAGACATGAACGACTCGAGTATAATTATGAACCACTCGAGTAGAATCTGGAAAATGATGAACTACTCGAGTATTTTGGAAAACACTCGAGTATTTTTAGTCAGACACTTAAAATACCATTTTCAATTCTAAGTCATTTTGTAACTCTTAAAGGACAATAAACCAAGTGATCCTGGACTTAAAAGAAATTGATCGACGTTGTGATGTTTCATTTGAATAATGATGATACGTTGCTCGGGAGGCACGTAGTGTATTAATAAAAGGACGAAACATCAATCAATCCCTTTTAAGGAAAGTTAATGCATTCATACTGGAGTTTGGATGGTAGGACGTAAATCATGTTTTTGGTAAACATGTGGAGGGTCTCTGGGAGTGCCAATACGCTTGCTTGATGACACGTCGTTGACGTGGTCGGCTTAGTGGATGCCGATATGGTTATACCGTTTGGATGACGGACCGTTTGGATGATGGGACGATGCTCGGGTGGCACGTTATAACTATGCTCGGGTGGCATGGATTCCAAGCTTGTCGTGTACATTCTAGGTGAATGTACGAATTGTTGTATACCAAGGAATACAACGCACTGTTGAGTGCTGGGTTGTCAGGGATGGACGTCAGAGAGTGACATAGTATGATGGAGATAGGCTTGAGAGCTAAAGTCATGCATCATGCCACTCATTTAAATTAATTGTGATAAATGAAATAAGTGTGAGCATCCTATGTGAATTCATTAACTGCTAAGTGTTATATGTGATTGTTGTTAATTGATGCATATTTACATATTCATATTGCACAATTTATTCTCTATTGGTTACGTGTATAGAATTGCTTACCCCTATGCCCTTGTAGGTGATGTCTCGTTACATTGCTTGCATCGAGATCCGGCCACTTCCTATTGGCACATGGATCTATGAGGACCATCGTGCGGTGTTCGAGGGTGAGGTAGAGATTACCTTCTACCACCCGAACCCGTTGATCCGATCCCGTCCTCGTAGATTTAGGATTCCCATCATATACACTATGCATGTACCCCCGTTTTACACTTACCATGGACCACCTCCCACGCGACCAGCTTGCTCTTACCATAGTTTTCGTTTTCGACCTACCCGCTCTCACCCTGTTACTTCGAGAGTCGTCCGCGAGGAGACTCCCCCTTCTGATCCGAGGAGCTCAGTCAGGGTTTCACCATCACCTGACCCGGTACCCAGTGGTAGGGTACACTCTCCCTCGGATGAGATCGAGGAGGATCCGGTGGAGGACGAGAGTGGGAGCGAGCCTGTCATGCATTCTACTGGGAGTGATTGGAGGGACGATGATCCCTAGGTATGTGTATAGGGTATATGATGAGGATCAGAGGATCCGATGTGTGGAGGCTGTGGAGGAGATTTGCTGCTGCTGTGATGATGATGATGCTACTACCCTTTTTACTACTTGGATACTGCTGCTATTACTACTACTACATCTGATGCTACCGGATCTACGTGACCACCCCTGGAGTTCATATTTTTGGTTATGTATATACGTTGTAGATATACTTTTTGAGTACTCTAGGGCTTTGGTCATATTACTATGTAGATCGGATTATGGACTTGTATTTTGGAACTTGGAGACTTGATATGGGGACTATGTACTTATCACTCTTTTCATACTTATATATATATATATATCTATGTTTATATTATTATCAGTTGCTTAGTCCTATAACTTCCGCTTACTCTGATTTAATCCATTTAAAGAGTTCGGCTGTGAAAACTGTTCAATGATATTAGTTTTATCAAATAAAGTAAGGGTAGCTTCTGTTATTCTCCATAATATATGAACGATTCTAAGAGACGAATGCTACCCAACTTTCGAAAAGGTTTTAGAAATCGCCGAATTCAATATAACTGTTTTATAATGCCTTAGGGCTTATCCTCCAAGAATTCCAAATGACGGTTTGTGCACCCGCTTTAAAAGGAAAATTTTATTTTCCATATTTTCTTAACACTCACAAGTCCATATATTATCCAACTTAAAGTATAATTACTAAATTATATTTGGGTAATTCGGAAGGGTGTCACACAGATGATGTGATTGTCACCGGTGTCTTAATGGCAAAATGGTCCCAGAGTTGAAGGATGTGTGCTGTGATCTTGATCCTGTATTAATAGCCAATAATATAAGGTGGAAAAAAAGACATAAATATATCCTTTATATCTTGACCTCTCTCTCTACACACACCTGCACACAAAGACATAAATATATGAAATTAGTTCTTAGCATTATCCAAATATTAAATAGTTTAACAAGGTTCCTTAGCATTACTGTTATTGTTGCTGGAGAGAGATACGCCTTTAAAAGCATAGTTGCATAACTTGAGGTTTGAATCCCTTTATACCATAATTTTGTTTCATCAACACCAAGGCATTTTTTAGTGTGCCTTTGTGAGTGAAAGTTGTCTATTAACTGATGTGACCCAACAACTACAACACACCACACTGCATGAACTGAACTCCCTTACAAATTTTCTGGTTCAACTATTTGTTACTACTATTTTGCTAAGTAGTAGCATTATTTTTGCTTAGTGGAACTTCAATCTTCTCTTGTATGTGCTTTATTTTTGTATGTACAGTTTTTATGCTTCTAGTTTTCTTTCATTTCGTTAGAACTTTGCCTAGCAAACGATTTTACCTCTTCTAAGTTCTAAGGAATATATTAATAAGTGAAATGCCATCGCTCTTTATGAGTTAGGCATGCTAACTTTGATTTTCTGATCATATCTAAGAATCATGAATCTTAAGTGAAACTATTTTGTAGTTCTTTTTATGTTAATTGTAAAAAAAAATGAATTTCCTTAAATGCCACTTTTTTCGTTTTGTAATTTTATTCTTCTTTCTGAGTTAATCTAGTTTTCTATATCTAGAAATACGCTATATATGGATTGAATGAGGTTTTAAGGGAGGAAATAAAGAATGCCTGCCTTGTTGCTAATCCTGGTTGTTATCCAACTTCGATTCAGCTTCCTCTTGTTCCATTGATAAAGGTTTGTATGCTTATTTTGCTTTTATCAATTGACACTTATAATGAGTGAGTTTTAAAATTTTTATTTTTAATCTTGTTAAGCCATTGTGGTGCTAGACTTTCTCATGATAGAATGCTGTATACTCTGTCATGAAGCATTATCTATCTCATTTTGTTAATTCTGCTTACATATTTGAGATGTTCTCGACTTGAACCGTTACTAAGGCCAAAGGAAGACCCTAATGGAGCAGCTCTGTGGCACCCTAAAAAATGTAACTTTATTTATATTAAATTAAAGTATACATTTAGATATTAAGTAAACTCATAGAATTTTTATGGAAAACTTTTTCCTTTTTCGAATAATAATTTCCTTTATAAAAACTGCTTTTGTAAACTACTTTCGAATTCCATAAAATAGTTGTGCACTTAATTTGAGTTCGACGGAAACGATTTTAAAACCTTTGTATTGGTCGCGAGTAATTAAAATAGACATCAATATCAACACGCAACCATAGCCCATATGTGTATATATATATATATGTATATATATATATATAACCAAGTACATCCCAGTAAAAGTAGTCAAGAGTCGAGACAGCAAAGTATAGAGATACAGACCAATAAGTATAAAATAACAACCCTCATGTACTCCTCTCAAAATATATACAGTATAATACAACTCAAAATAAAGGAGTATGTTGAGACCTGTGCCATGATCCACCCACACTGATATCTGATCTCTGAGTCCTCCAAAAGCTGCAACTACTACGTCTCACTATGATTCCCATCCTGTCCATACTCAAGGGTCATCATCACACCACAGGCTACCAGTAGAATGGTTCGCAGCTCCCCCGTCCTCGTCCTCCATGGGGTCCTCCTCCTCCTCCTCGTCCGGCACTGTGGGTGCAGCAGTGTAAGGCACTGCATCAGGTGAAGGTGCAAAATGCACCCTAGTGGACGAACCATGGTGAGGAGTGGCAGTCTCAGTATCACTAGTGGAAGGATGGGTGCGGGTAGCGGGACGCCTAATACGAGAGTAGTAAAAACGATAACCAGGACGTGGTGATGGTGGTGGAGTACCGTGACGATAGGTATAAACCGGTGGTACGTGCAGGATGTAGATCATAGGAAGATGCAGCCTACGAGGTCTCACGCGGGCCAGAGGAATAGGATGACGGAATATGATATCCACATCACCCTCGAAAATCGCCCGGTGACCCTCGTAATCCCAAACGCCGCTACGGAGCGGACGAATCTCGATGAATGCCAGAAAATGAGCCATCACCTACAAAGGGCTAGGGAGTCAGCAATTACTAACGCATAATCAAATAGAAAGCGATAACAAATTAATTTAAAGCCCAAAAGAATAACCTTATCAAATTATCTTTGTATGATGAAAAGTCATAGTTTCTTAATTTCATTATCGACATTTATAAATAATAAATATTTATTTTCAAGTCTTAGTTATCAATACATCATGAACAATAAGATTGTAAATAATAACCATAATAATAATAATAATAACCATTATGTGCAAAGTCAATGCCTCTTGTCTATCAATGCATGATCGTTGGCCAACACAACAAATAGGCTCTCGTGGCACCTTTAAAACATGCCTGGTACCCCCAATGAGTACCTCTCGTACTCGGCCAACATTAAACGACACTCCTAGAGCTCATAGAAGTGACGCCGACGTATCCTGCAAGACTACGTCTCTCGAGCCCGGCGTTTAAAGACATGCTCACACCCCTGTGTGTATTTCCGGAACGAAAGGTGCAACCCCGGTCACTGACATACCCCAACGTCCCCACGGACGCCAACTGAAACCCAGCTGACATTCACACGAATGCCCCTCGAGTTCAATCAACTAAGAGGTATGCCCACGCCTCACGGACGTGTCTCCACCACTGTGGGAAACTAAAATGCAAATGCTATGCATGAATTCACAAGCATAATTCATCATAAGTGTCATTTAAGTTTACTTGAGGTCATACACCATACGCTTTGGTATTCTAGATCACCATTTCCATAAACCTTGGTCAAAAAGTTTCAGCTTCAGCCTTTAATCGATTATATTACCTTGATAATCGATTAAATAATTAAATTCTATTTTTATTACAAAATTTGACCTGATAATCGATTATCCATGTGTAAAATTCCATACTGATCAGACTTTAATCGTGTTAATCGATTAACAGTCGGGTTAATCGATTAATATATCAGTAAAACAGTGCAGAAACTGGTTTTTGAATACCAAACTCATACCACCTCAATTTTAACCAAAAACAACCTCAAGTACAACTTAAATACATCATATTGAACTCATTCATAACATCAATTTCAGCAATTAATCACATATTAACATAATTGCTTAATTTTCCCCAAATTAATCAAAATCACAACCTAACATGTCATATTTTGATTCAAGCCATTTCAGTTCAAATTGATCATTCCTACAACTTCTATGGGAATAATCTAACTTGCTTTAATTTAGTTTTTAGGTCCATTTGGCCTCCAAGCCATTCTACCATATGCTAGTGCCCTTTGAACCTCATGATGGTTCAACCTAAGTTCAATTCAATACCACAATCTATTCTAGCATTAGTAAAGCTTCTCCCTTACCTCAATGAAGCTTTTTGAATCAAATTCCAACAAGAAAAATGCCAGAAACTCCAACCTCCTAATGCTCTGTTTTCAGGTCCATGGCATATTCGGGTAATCACATTCAGCAACAAATTTGACCAATCAAATGGACATGAAAATGAAAACTAAAAATTGCAAACTTTGATTAGGAACCAATTTGACATGAAATGGTGACTTATACTCACCACAGTTCCAACTCAAAGTAAGCAACTCAAATTCTGAAACTGCACACTTCAGTTTCGAGTGCTCCATTTCTTAGATCAGATTCTCCTAGCACAAGCCACAAACCGCATGATCTATAGCTTAAATCGAAGGTATCTCTGCAAGCTTCAAAATGATGTGAAGCTCGCAGCAAGTGTATGGGTAGGGAAAAAGAACGAAACCGAAAACCAGAGGGTGTCTGTGGTAGAAATTCTGCAGAGTTTTGGTATATAACTTCCTATTCTAATAATTTCTTCACCTATAGTCCCTTATTTATAACCAAAGCTGAGCATCATGCATGCCAACATGTAGCAAAGACGTGTTTTGGCCTTGATAGGTGTCAAAAATTGGATTTCCGAGCTGATTGAGTCATCAAATTCCACTATCTTTAGCTTTAGCACTATCGTTAATTGATTAACACCTCCCGTTAATCGATTAACGCGTTCAGTTCTTCAAAAATTAATATTTTATTCACTTTCCCTCCAAATACCTTTTCAACATTGCCTCTTAGGTCCTTCCCAAGGACTAAACTGCAAAAATACTATTTTTAAGGTCCAAAATATTTTTCCTGTATTTTTCCCTCAATTAACTCTTAAATATAACCATGATTAATAAACAAAATTAATTAATTCCATATAATTAATTTTGTTTAAATATTTTTTTTATTTATTTGGGAATCAAAATTCGGGGTATTACACTTCTCCCCCACTTACAAGAATTTCGTCCCCGAAATTCCGCTTACATAAACAGTTCAGGATAATCCTTTTTCATCTTATCTTCTAATTCCCAAGTGTCTTCCGACACTTCGGCATTTTCCCAAATAACCTTGATCAAAGGAATTTATTTTCCTCGAAGCTGCTTCATTCTTCGGTCTTCTATTCTGATAGGAATGGTTTCCAGAGTGAGATTCTCTCGCAGAGTCAAGTCGTCAGGTTGAACTTCAATTACGGAGTTTGGATCCGACACGAACTTCCGTAATTGCGATACATGAAACACACTGTGCAGATTGGATAACGACGGAGGCAAAGTGAGTTGATAGGCAACTGGACCAATACGCTTGAGAATCTGATAAGGACCAATAAACCTTGGTGACAGATTTCTAGTTCTCAAAGCTCTTCCAACACCAGTTGTCGGTCTTACGCAAATAAAAACATGTTCGCCTTCCTCAAACTCCAACGGTCTTCTCCTTCTATCTGCATAACTTTTCTATCGGCTTTGAGCTGTCTTCATCTTTTCTCTGATCACTTGAATTTTCTCAGTTGTTTCTTGAACAATATCAGGTCCAATGATCGTCTGCTCCCCCACTTGAAACCGACATAGAGGGGTTTGACATTTCCTACCATACAGTGCCTCAAACAGTGCCATTCCGATGCTTGTATGGTAACTGTTATTGTAGGTAAACTCTATAAGCGGTAAGAGTTTATTCCAATTTTCTTGACTTTCCAAGACACAGGCTCTCAACAAATCCTCGAGCGATTGAATAGTCCTTTCTGATTGACCATCTGTCTGAGGGTGGTATGCAGAACTCATCCTTAGCTTTAATCCCAGAGCTTGTTGTAAACCTTTCCAAAGTCTCGAAGTAAACCTCGGATCTCTATCCGAAATTATACATGAAGGTATTCCATGCAAACGGACGATTTCCTTGATGTACAACTGAGCAAACTTTTCTGTAGGATAGCGCATGTTAACTGGAAGAAAATGCGCAGACTTGGTCAACCGATCTACGATTACCCAAATTGCATCACAACGTCCAACAATTCTAGGTAATCCAGACACAAAGTCCATTGAAAATCTGTCCCACTTCCATTGAGGAACATCCAAAGGTTGTAGTTCTCCACCAGGTCTCTTGTGCTTAGCCTTTGCCTTCTTGCAGATCAAACATGAAGCTACATACGAAGCTACATCTTTCTTTAGCCCAGACCACCAAAACAGTCTCTTCAAGTCTTGATACATCTTGGTTGATCCCGGGTGAATACTCATCCGACTTTTGTGCGCTTCGTCCAAGATCAATCTTCTTATCTCCTGATCTTTAGGGATGCAAATTCGATCTTTGAATCAGAGGATTTCATCACTTCCAATTTGAAAGTTTGGTTCCTTCCCTTCCATCATCAACTTTTTCTTTTCTTGCAACTCCTCATCTGATTGTTGTGATTCCCGAACTTGAATAAGGAATTCATTGGTAATTTGCAGCTTACCAAGCTTTATGCATCCAAGTTCTACTTGTATCATCAAGCTTAAATCCCGAAATTTTTTGATTAAAGAGATTTCCTTGACCATCATAGCACTCATATGAAGAGTTTTCCGGCTTAAAGCATCAGCTACGACATTTGCTTTACCGGGATGGTACTGAAGTTCAAAATCATAGTATTTAATGAATTCCATCCAATGCCTTTGCCTCATGTTCAACTCTTTCTGGTCGAACAGATACTTCAAACTCTTATGGTCACTATATACTGTGAACATGGTGCCATAAAGATAGTGCCTCCAAATATTTAGAGCAAAAACGATAGCAACGAGCTCTAAATCATGCGTCGGATAATTGATTTCATGAACTTTTAACTGTCTTGATGCATATGCTACCACCTTTCCATCTTGCATCAACATGCACCCAAGACCTTGCCTCGAAGCATCACAATAAACATCGAAAATTCTTTGTGGATCAGGTAATACTAACACCGGTGAGGATGTTAACTTCTCCTTCAACAACTGAAAACTTTCCTCATATTTATGATCCCACAAGAAAGGTTGGTCCTTGCGAGTCAACTTAGTCAATGTCAAGGCAATCCTTGAAAAACCTTCGATAAAACTTTGGTAGTATCCGGACAAACCCAAGAAACTACGGACTTCAGTCACGGTTTTGGGTTGCTCCCATTTCAACTCTGCTCCAACTTTAGCTGGGTCAACAGCAGTTCCCTCCATAGAAATGACGTGGCCCAGAAAATTCACCTTGTCCAACCAAAACTCACATTTAGCAAGTTTGGCGTATAGTTGCTTCTCCTTTAAGATTCCTAATACAATCTTGAGGTGTTCGGCATGTTCTTCTGAACTCTTTGAATAGATGAGAATGTCGTCAATGAACACGACCATAAACAGGTCCAAGTAAGGCCGGAAGATTCTGTTCATGTAATCCATGAAGATAGCAGGAGCATTCCTCAATCCAAACGGCATCACTACATATTCATAATGCCCATATCTGGATCGAAAAGCTGTATTCGGAATATCTTCTTCTCGAATTTTGATTTGATGATATCCCGATCTTAGATCAATCTTTGAAAATACTGAGGCTCCTCGGACTTGGTCCATAAGGTCATCTATCCTTGGTAAAGGATATTTGTTCTTGATCGTGACCTTATTCAGCTGTCGATAATCTACACACATCCTCATACTACCATCATTCTTCTTGATAAATAACACTGGAGCTCCCCATGGCGAAACGCTAGGCCTTATCATCTACTTTTGCAATAACTCCTCTACTTGTTTCATTAACTCGGCCATTTCTGGTGGTGCCATCCTATACGGAGCAATAGAGATAGGACCAGTTCCAGGTACTAGGTCAATTCCAAACTCAATCTCATGCTTAGGCGGTAAGCCTGGCATTTCTTTAGGAAAAACTTCTTGAAAGTCTCTTACCACAGGAATATCTTCAATCTTCACTTCCTTATTTTCTTCCACAGTTGAGGAAAACAGGCACACATACCCCCGGGGTTTAAGACTTAAGGATTTATGATCTCGGAATTGGATTGTTTTCTCATCACAATTAATGATGACTTGGTTTGGGTTTAACCAATCCATTTCTAAAATCACGTCTATTTTAGACATAGTAGACAAATTCAGTCTACGAAAGATGTATGGTTTAGGACCACCAACTTGCAATCCTTACAGACTTTAGAAACAATAGCAGAGTTATTGGTAGGGGTTTCTAATTGTAGTTGGTAGGGTGAATCGGTTACTACTAACTTCAAACGATTCACACACTCATAGGACACAAAAGAGTGAGTGGCTCCTAAATCAAATATTACAACACAAGGTTGGTCATTAAGGAGATAGATACCTTGAATTAGGTCAGAGGATTGATTCATTTAAGCTCCATTCAGAGCAAAAACTTTTCCAGCCACAGTCGGTTTGTTTGTCCCTTCTTTCTTCACTGGCTCCCTGCACTCACGAGAATAATGCCCCTTCTTACCACAATTGAAACATAGTCCAGGTTGTGCAGCATAACAGTTGGTTCCAAAGTGAAAGCGATTACAGTTCTCACACTTGCGAGAACTTGTCTGAGAAGTATCCTTTCCACCATTTTCTTCCTTTCCTTTCCCTTTCTGAAAATAGGGACCTTTGTTTCGGCGATTGAAATTCTTCTTTCTAATCGGTCCGAATCCAGATTGATTCATATTCTGTGCCTCCTCTTCTTTCTTATAATCTTCATAGACTCGACACATTTCCACAAGAGCAGGAAAACTTCTTATCTTCTAATATCCAAATGCCGACTTAATCTTCGGTTTAAGTCCACTTTCAAACTTGATGCATTTAGACCTTTCATCAGGGTTAAGCTGGTAGTAAGGAGAATACTTAATGAGTTCCTCAAACTTCGCTGCATACTCTCCTACACTCATGTCTCCTTGTTTCAGCTGTATAAATTCCATTTCTTTCTTTTGCCTCAAATCCTCAGGAAAATATTTGCAAAGGAACTTTTCAACAAATACTTCCCAAGTAATCATCCTCCCTTCATAATTCATCAACTGCATGGTATGATGCCACCAATTTTCAGCTTCTCCAATAAGCATAAAGCTAGCAAACTTTACCCTCCGAGCATCTGTACATTCCATAGCACGAAAGATCTTATTCAACTCTTGAATCCAACAATTCGCTTCCTCAGGCTTATGACCTCCTTCAAACTTTGACGGTTTAAAGTTTCGGAATTCAGTAAAAGTCTTTGATTCCTGAGTCTCTACCGGATAGGGTTGAGACGACGGATTAACTTGTTGTTGGCGCATTCTAACTAACACCTCCGTTAACCTCTATGGCTTCAGCCATATGATTATTGTTTCGATTAGACATCTTATACTTGCACTAAGGATTTCAGATCAGGCAAAAAACTCCTAATAAGAAGTATGTGTGACATACCTCTTTTCTATTCTAAAGCTAACTGGAATAAATACTAAGTCAGGTATTAACTTTTGGAGATCAGAGATCAGGATCAGTTCGCAGGATCACAGCTCTGATACCAACAAGTGCGACACCTTAAAAAATGTAACTTTATTTATATTAAATTAAAGTATACATTTAGATATTAAGTAAACTCATAGAATTTTTATGGAAAACTTTTTCCTTTTTCGAATAATAATTTCCTTTATAAAAACTGCTTTTGTAAACTACTTTTGAATTCAATAAAATAGTTGTGCACTTAATTTGAGTTCAGCGGAAACGATTTTAAAACCTTTGTGTTGGTTGCGAGTAATTAAAATAGACATCAATATCAACAAGCAACCATAGCCCATATGTGTATATATATATAACCAATTACATCCTAATAAAAGTAGTCAAGAGTCGAGATAGCAAAGTATAGAGATACAGACCAGTAAGTATAAAATAACAACCCTCATGTACTCCTCTCAAAATATATACAGTATAATGCAACTCAAAATAAAGGAGTATGCTGAGAGCTGTGCCATGATCCACCCACACTGATATATGATCTCTGAGTCCTCCAAAAGCTGCAACTACTACGTCTCACTATGATTCCCATCCTGTCCATACTCAAGGGTCATCATCACGCCACTGGCCACCAGTAGAATGGTCCGCAGCTCCCCCGTCCTCATCCTCCACGGGGTCCTCCTCCTCCTCGTTCGGCACAGTGGGTGCAGCAGTGTGAGGCACTGCATCAGGTGAAGGTGCAAAATGCGCCCTAGTGGACGGACCAAGGCGAGGAGTGGCAGTATTAGTGTCACTAGTAGAAGGACGGGTGAGGGTAGCTGGATGCCTAACACGAGAGTAGTAAAAACGATAACTAGGACGTGGTGATGGTAGTGGAGTACCGTGACGATAGGTATAAACCGGTGGTACGTGCAAGATGTAGATCATAGGAAGACGTAGCCTACGAGGTCTCACGCGGGCCAGAGGATTAGGATGGCGGAATATGATATTCACATCACCCTCGAAAATCGCCCGGTGACCCTCGTAATCCCAAACGTCGCTACGGACGGACGAATCTCGATGAATGCCAGAAAACGAGCCATCACCTACAAAGGGCTAGGGAGTCAGCAATTACTAACGCATAATCAAATAGAAAGCGATAACAAATTAATTTAAAGCCCAAAAGAATAACCTTATCAAATTATCTTCGTATGATGAAAAGTCATAGTTTCTTAATTTCATTATCGACATTTATAAATAATAAATATTTATTTTCAAGTCTTAATTATCAATATACATCATGAACATTAACATTGTAAATAATAACCATAATAATAATAATAACCATTATGTGCAAAGTCAATGCCTCTTGTCTATCAATGCATGATCGTTGGCCAACCCAACAAATAGGCTCCCGTGGCACCTTTAAAACATGCCCGATACCCCCAATGAGTACCTCTCGGACTCGGCCAACATTAAACGACACTCCTAGAGCTCATAGAAGTGACGCCGACGTATCCTGCAAGACTACGTCTCTCGAGCCCGGCGTTTAAAGACCTGCCCACACCCCCGTGTGTATTTCCGGAACGAAAGGTGCAACCCGGTCACCGACATACCCCAACATCCCCACGGACGCCCACTGAAACCCAGCTGACATTCACACGAATGCCCCTCGAGTTCAATCAACTAAGAGGTATGCTCATGCCTCACGGACGTGTCTCCACCACTGTGGGAAACTAAAATGCAAATGCTATGCATGAATTCACAAGCATAATTCATCATAAGTGTCATTTAAGTTTACTTGAGGTCATACAACATAAGCTTTGGTATTCTAGATCACCATTTCCATAAACCTTGGTCAAAAAGTTTCAGCTTCAGCCTTTAATCGATTATATTACCTTGATAATCGATTAAATAATTAAATTCTGATTTTTATTACAAAATTTGAACTGATAATTGATTATCCAACCTGATAATCGATTATCCGTGTATAAAATTCTAAACTGATCAGACTTTAATCGTGTTAATCGAATAACAGTCGGGTTAATCGATTAATATATCAGTAAAACAGTGCTGAAACTGGTTTTTGAATACCAAATTCATACCAACTCAATTTTAACCAAAACCAACCTCAAGTACAACTTAAATACATCATATTGAATTCATTCATAACATCAATTTCAGCAATTAATCACAGATTAACAAAATTGCTTAATTTTCCCCAAATTAATCAAAATAACAACCTAACATGTCATATTTTGATTCAAGCCATTTCAGTTCAAATTGATCATTCCTACAGCTTCTATGGGAATAATATAACTTGCTCTAATTCAGTTTTTAGGTCCATTTGGCTTCCAAGCCATTCTACCATATGCTAGTGCCCTTTGAACCTCGTGGTGGTTCAACCTAAGTTCAATTCAATACCACAATCTATTCTAGCATTAGTAAAGCTTATCCCTTACCTAATTGAAGCTTTTTGAATCAAATTCCAACAAGAAAAGTGCCAGAAACTCCAACCTCCTAATGCTCTATTTTCAGGTCCATGGCATATTCGGGTAAGCACATTCAACAGCAAATTTGACCAATCAAATGGACATGAAAATGAGCAAACGAGATCAAAATAAAAACTAAAAATTGAAAACTTTGATTAGGAACCAATTTGACATGAAATGGTGACTTATACTCACCACAGTTCCAACTCAAAGTAAGCAACTCAAATTCTGAAACTGCACACTTCAGTTTCAAGTGCTCCACTTCTTAGATCAATTTCTCCTAGAACAAGTCACCAAACCGCACGATCTATAGCTTGAATCGAAGATCTCTCTGCAAGCTTCAAAATGACGTGAAGCTCGCAGCAAGTGTATGGGTAGGTAAAAAGAACGAAACCGAAAACCAGAGGGTGTCTGTGGTAGAAATTCTGCAGAGTTTTGGTATATAACTTCCTATTCTAACAATTTATTTACCTATAGTCCCTTATTTATAACCAAAGATGAGCATCATGCATGCCAACACGTAGCAAAGAGGTGTTTTGGCCTTGATAGGTGTCAAAAATCAGATTTCCCAGCTGATTGAGTCATCAAATTCCACTATCTTTAGCTTTAGCACTATCGTTAATTGATTAACACCTCCCGTTAATCGATTAACGCGTTCAGTTCTTCAAAAATTAATATTTTATTCACTTTCCCTCCAAATACCTTTTCAACATTGCCTCTTAGGTCCTTCCCAAGGACTAAACTGCAAAAATACTATTTTTAAGGTCCAAAATATTTTTCTTGTATTTTTCCCTCAATTAACTCTTAAATATAACCATGATTAATAAAAAAAATTAATTAATTCCATATAATTAATTTTTTTTAAATATTTCTTTTATTTATTTGGGAATCAAAATTCGGGGTATTACAAGCTCTATCTAGGGTTTATGAGTGATCTTATGAGTTCTCCAAGGTGTTCAGTTGGAATACGTGGGTTGCCCTAACCACAGAGTGTGTGTTGTGTCAATTAGGGTTAGAAGGCGTACCTGAGCCCCATGTAGCACGGTACTACTTATAGGGGTGACTGGGTACCCTAATGGGTCAGCTAAGCTGAGGCCCAGTAGGACCAGCCTGTTATGAGCTGTAAAAGGATAAGGAGGGGTGAGCTATTTTGTCCTTTTCTTGTGCTTATCAGCTTGAGCGCGTGGTTTGCGGGTTGAGTGGGGGTCGTGAGCTCGACCTGTTCCTGGTACGCTGTTCGGCTGTGGAGTGCTAATCTCGGCCCAGTACCAGGGGTATAGCTGAAGCCTGATCTCGGCGAGAGGGGGTCTTGTGCCCTGTGAACTCGGCCTGAGACTTAGTCCACCACATAAGCTCCCCAGCTCGGTAAGACTATGCGAGTCTTACGCCGAGCTTGAGGGAGAGTTTTGCCTCGTAAGCTCAAGTTCGGCAAGGTTGTCCGAGTTTTGAGTCGAGATGAGATGCTAGCTCCTTGCGTCTGAGGAGTCTTGTTCAAACACGACCCTGACTGTGTTGTCCTTTCAGTTGACAGGATAAACTGAGTGGTCTCCCTTTCACCTGTTCATAATGACGTTTGCTTTTCCTACCACTGACACGTGCTCTTTAGTCCTTATCCCGATGCTCTATCATCATTGTTGTGTAGCTCGAGGTGTGCCAGCCTGTTAAGTGTTCAACACGTCTTTATTGTTGGTTGGGTTTTCCATCAGGTTGGGTTTTTGGGCCAGGCCCATTTGTTTGAAAATAGAGGGAAAGCTTCTTCATTTAATCCTTTCTGTTCCACTTTTTTCCTCTTTTCCCCCACCTTCCATGTTCTAAAAACCGTTTCAGCTTTCTTTTCTGCAGACTTCCTCTCCCTCTATTTCCTCCATTTCCCTTCAATCCCTTTCCCAGAATCATCTAGCAGAGGCTTGCAGTAGTTTTTTCATGCCTCATTCACAAAATCAGTTCTATAGCAGGTATTCTTTTTTCTGGGTTCTGTGGTTTGTCAACTATGTGCGCAAAATGGTTTCGAAAATGGGCTGGGGTTCTCAACCTCAGTAGTGATAGTGAGGGTGATGATGATTCCACTTCCTCATCATCTTCCTCTTCAGTGGGTTTTGGGAGATATGGTTGAGTTGAGGAGGTGGATCCTGTTGAGGTGTATTATCCTCAGGACTTAGAGGAGAAGAGGGAAGGGATCATGATGTATGTAATGGCCGAGATTAGGGATGGATAGGAGAAAACCGACTATGAGAGGATGCAGAGGGAGGTGAAGGAGAGTGGGTTCTGGGGGAGTGGAATGGAGGTAAAGGGGGGTAGGTGTTCCCCGCTCGGCACGACACCTAGGGGTTTTTTGGGGGAGAAGGTTTATGTATAGGACCCGTGTGTTTAATGCCGAGTTCCCCTCTTCTTCCTCAGGTAACATGGCCCCACGTAGAGTTGTGTTGAACCTGGAAGCATTTCCCGCACTGACAGATGATGAGCGATACAACTGGATTGACCGCGAGGTCGTGGGCACGAAGTCGGAGCTGAGGACGGACGCGAGCGTGAACTCGGTTCGTCAACTTCTATTGCCGTGCCCAGAGGACGAGGCTGGAACGTCTTATGCCGTAAGGCCATGCACCGATAATGATCGAATATGCACGCGGGTGCTGGACGGGAAATCTTTTTTCATGTATGAAGACGTCGTGTCCCTTCTAGGAGTTCGGCTTCCTTTCAGTGAAGTCGAAACCCGACTTTTTCAGGTGTTGGGGATTGGTCCATCTCAACTTCACCCACAAACTTGGGCGTTTCTTCGGGCATTCCAGAAATATTATCGAGCAAAGAACCTCCTGTGACCGTTAAAGAAAGTGGTCGGTTAGGGAAGCTTTGGGTATCTGTGAAGAGCCAAATCCATTATGGTTTATTTGCTAAGTATTCGAACTCTTGGAAGTATTTCAAGAAGAAGTTCTTCCGATACGAATATGTTGGAGATGGCCAACCCTGGTTTAGAAACGAGAATGGGACACTGTTTCCATTAAGTTGGACCGAGGGATTCTATAGGGAGTAAGCTTCCAGGACTAGGGGTTTTATTCCTGCCAGGGAGACCTTTACACCCGAGGAGCAGAACACGGTCGACCATTTTTATATGGAGTTGCGCAGTCAGAACTTCGTTCAACTTGACATTCGTTTAATCGTTAATTGTGCTGATGAGTTGGTGTTCGGAGAGATTGGCAAACGGATTCCCTTGGCCCTTTTTTTTTGAAGACTTGTGCTTAAAATTCAATTCTTACGTTTTAACTTCATATTTCCTTTTGCAGATACGTATTGGACCCAACTTACTACCAATCCGGATCAAATTGAACTGGAGAGTCGGCGCGTTTGTCCGAGAAGAAGTTCCTTCCAACTGCTAGCGACTCGTCTCGATCTGAAGACACCTCCAATACTTAAGAAGAGATGGCTGGTGGAAACCGAGCTGACATCCTAATGGTGGCTGTTCGGGGGAAGAGGAGGAGGGGTGAAATGAGTGGGCCCTTGGCAGGTGATTCACTAATGGGGTCGACTCTTGCCGCGGGTGCTTCTACCGACCATTCTCTGAATTCCCCTACCGAAGTGGTGACGGTTGCACCTATATCCGAGGAGGCTTCTCCGCAAACAATCACTGTTGTCGCTCAAGGGGTTGCCGACAGTGCTGCAAAAACGTCAGGCCATGCTGCCGACCTCGCGCGGTTTCCCCCTTCCTCTGCGAACTTTAGTGATATGTCGACAGAGGAATGGAAGAGGATGCCTGGAGAGATGGGCGAGTTCATGAGATTCTTGTCCAGTCATGTCGCCGAAGCTGAGCCTCTCTATTCGCCTGTTGGGAGGGATCGTCACTTGGCGATCGAGAGGGAAAAAGAGAAGCTGGCTTCCGAGCTCGAAAAGGCCAGAGGTGATCTGGAAAAGTCGACCAAAGCTCTGGCGGATTCGGAGAAGGCTCGTGAAGAGGCTTGTCGGACTACGGAGGCGTCGACCAAGAAATTGGACGAGGTGAGAGAGGAGCTGTCTAAGGCCAAAGAAGAGGCAGTGATGAAGGCCAAAGCGGATGCTGAAGCCGAGTTAGTGATTGTCCGAGAGCATACTAAGAGGACGGCAGCCCAGGCCTTAAAACACAAAATTGATGCAAAGAGGATGACTTTTAACTTGGAAAAGTCCACCGATGTAATTTTTCGGAATGTCGTGGAACAAATTCGACTTCTGAACAAGAACTTTCGGCTGCAGGTGGTTGGGGCCAGTCCCTTCTTTGGGGTGGACGATGACAAGTTGATCGATTATGAAAATGATAGTGCTGAGGTTGACCTTTCAGCTGATAACTTGCCTGATCCTCTTGCAGAAAAGGAAGAAGTTGTTTTTGATCCATCCACGGTTGTTTTGTCGGATGTTGATGATTGAGCATAAGTCCCTTATGATGGGCAGCTTTTGATTTTAATTTATGTTTTTGTATAAATCTTTATTTGGATTTCCTTTTTTAATTTATATAACAGTACTTCATTTTCCTCTGATGCGAGCTTTTTATTGGTGTTGACTCGTTGCATGTTTTATTTTCTGTGTATGGAGTTGAAGTGTTGTATTTTCTAAAGGTTTATCTGTGTAATGCGTTAGGAGAACTCAGCCCATTCACCTGAGCCAAGGTGTGGTTGTCGTCCCCCAACTGTGTTAGGAGCCCGTGGGGTGGTCTTGTATAGTTGGGTGCTCTCTGTACATTAGGAAAATTTATAAGCGCGCCTCTGAAAAAAGGTGTTGTGTATAAATCGCGCAGTTCCATTAGATGGCTAGTCTAAGATGGAAATGCATGTAATTTTCGCATGTATAAGATAAAGTTGAGGTTGATAATTGGCAAGTTGTACTATTAATCTGTGAAAAAATGTTAGTACATCTGTAATTTGGAGAAATTGACAAATATGAAAAAGGAAATAACTGGAAATTGAAAGTAAATAGTTCATTAAACAAAACAAGAAATAAAGAGATGGTGTTGGCTGCCGATTGATTTGTTGCTGATTGTCTCTAACTGAAGTAAGCTTTGAGCTTTGCTGCATTCCAGCTGTTGTTGAGTTTGGTCCCGCGAGGGTTTCCAGTTTATAGGCTCCAGAGCCTGTCTTGGAGATTACCCTGTACGACCCTTCCCAGTTTCGAGCGAATTTTCCTTCACGGGCATTCTTCAGGCCAATGTCGGCTCTACGAAAGACAAGGTCGCCGACTTCGAATGATCTCGGGCTCACTGATTTGTTGTATTGTTTGGCCTGTCTTTCTTTTGCCTTTCGCTCTCTGGCCGATGCCGCTTCTCGGATCTCCTCGCTCAAAAGCAGCTCTTCCTTCAGTAATATATCATTTGTTTCTTCTGGTCTTTCTCTCATGCGGAAAGTCGGAATTTTCCACTCAATCGGGATCACAGCCTCACATCCATAGGTGAGACGGAAAGGGGTTTCTCCTGTCCAAGTCTGCACGATCGTTCTCAACGACCAGAGGACCTCAGGAAGTAACTCGACCCAGACTCCTTTTGCTTCTAACAGTCCTTTTTTAGTCATTCAATTATAGCTTTGTTGGCTGATTAGGCTTGCCCATTTGTTTAAGGATGCTCGACCGAGGAGAAGTGATGAGAGTTGTGGAGGTCTTCGGCCAGAGTTTGGAAAGTGTTTGAAGTGAACTTGGTACCATTGTCAGTGATGAGTGAGTGGGGAACACCGAACCGAGAAATAACCTTCTTCACAAAAAAATTTTGGATCCTTGCTGAAGTAATCTTGGCCAATGCTTCGGCCTCTATCCACTTAGTGAAATAATCTAAGCCACTACCATGAATTTGAGCTGACCAGGGGCTGTTGGGAACTGTCCTATGATGTCCATGCCCCGGTGGTAGAAAGGCCATGGAGAAGCCAATGAGTGCAGTTCCTCTAGGGGTCTGTGGAATAAGTTGCTGTAATGCTGCCATTGTGTGCATTTGCCATCAAAGTCGGTCAATAGTACCCAGCTCTGAGAATCTTCCTTGCCAATGATTTTCCCCCATGTGGTGGCTGGCTATGCCACCGTGGACCTCATTTAGAACCTCCTCGGTCTCCTCCGAGTTCAAGCAACGCAGTAGTGGTGAAGCCATGCCTCTCCTATACAAAATGTTTTCAATTATCACATAGTGAGCAGCTTTCTTGATCAACTTCTTGGCCTGTGTTTGGTCTGTTGGAAGGGTGCCATGCTGTAAAAAAGATCTGATGGAAGACATCCAATCTGGTGCTAGTGAGATGGCCAAGATGACGCCGGGCCCCGGGATCTCTTCTTGGATGACACTCTTATTGTTTCCAGCTCCCTTTGTGCTTGCCAACTTTGAAAGAATGTCGGCTCTCGTATTGGAGCATCGTGTGATGTGAGAGATTGAGAACCGAGAAAAATCCATCGCCAATGCTTTGACCCTTTCAAGATATTTCTGAAGAATTGGTTCCTCTGCTTGGTAATCACCTGAAACCTGTGAGACGACCAATTGTGAATCACTAAGCACTTGAACTTCCTCTGCTCCTAACTCCTTCTCCATCCGGAGACCTGCGAGCACGGCCTCGTATTCGACTTGGTTATTTGAGGTGGTGAATTCAAATTTGAGGGAGTACTCGATGCTGACACCATCAGAGTTTTCCAAAATTACCCCAGCTCCGACCCTTTTCTTGTTATTGGAGCAGTCCACATAGATCACCCAAGTGGCCGAATTCGAGCTTCCGAGAGGTTCTGTGAACTCGGAAACGAAGTCTGCTAGTGCTTGTGACTTGATCGCCCTTCTCGGCTCGAAGGAGATGTCGAACTCGGAGAGTTCAACTGACCACGCCATCATCCTTCTAGCCAAGTCGGGTTTCTGTAAAATCTGTCTATGGGTTGAGCTGTGTTGGAAACCAACAAGAGGCCTAACAATCGAGTAGAGGGGGGGGGGGTGAATAGGAGATTGAAGGTAATATGGAAATTTTTCGATTTATTGAAAATTAACCTGATGTTGTTCGGTTTTAAAAGATAACGCGAGCTTCTTTCCGAGCAGACAAGGTTAAATGATTAACCAATCAGATAAACAAAATGGTTAATCAGTTAACCGAGCTGCTTCAAGGTAGAGCTGGTTTTTGACTTAAGTTCGAAGAACAACACTCAAAGGGCCGAGCTAATAAAAATAATAGTTCAAACATAGATAAATGAAGATTAGCGGAATTAACGTTATGCTCGGCAGCAACAGATAAGCAGTAAAGAAAGAACACCAGAGATTTATCCTGGTTCACTCTCACCCTGAGAGCTAGTCCAGTCCCCTCTGAAAACCTTTCAGAGAGCTTTCACTAAAAATCGATTTTTTGGGTTACAAAGGATTTACAAGAGCCTACCCCTCTAGACCTATCCAGTCAAACGAGTGTACCAAACTCGTGACAAGCTACCCACAAAAAATCGACGACCAAAGAACCTTTTTGGAACCTTTGCAAATCGAAGCTTTCTCGATCAGAGACCAGCTTCTCACAACAGCAAATACAATGAAGAAGATGATGAAAGTGTATGGCTCCAATTCGAAACACTCTTCGAATATGATGAAAGATTGAACAACAAGAGTGAGTCAATTTTAGAAGGATTTCACGGAGAAGAACTGATTCGAACTTAGAGTTAAGATTTGAAAGATTTAAGTCTCTAAGTTCGTATGAAAATCGAATGTTCTTCTTCTCTGTGAGTTTTTGATTCCTGCTCTGTTTTAAAGTAAAAATGAAAGTTTTTGGTTCTTAGAAAAATGGTTGTAAAAGCAATCAATCTACTGTTAACGTTGAAGACCCCCTCTTTTATAGTCTCCTCTTTTCTGCAGAGAAAGAGAGAAAGAGAGCTGTACGGAGATGGGGTTTCCAACGGTAACATTTAGACAGCAGAGCAGTGATGGTGACAGTTCACCAACCTTTATTTAAACTCATTTTGAATTTCAAACTTGTCAGAGCATAGGAGCTAAACCTAGGACTTCTACCCAGACTCAACGGTAAAAAGTACGGAACAGTTGAGCAGAGTCCGAAGGTTGAAGACGATGTATTGTTGAAGACGATGAACAGAGATTGTCGAGCTTTTGGCTTTGATCGAGCTTGGTGTTTCTGAGCTTGCTCTGAGCGTCGGCAAATAGTCAAGTTTAGAACGATCAACCCGAGCTTATTTACTCTATCAGATGCTGTGGCTGTTTCGAGCTTAATCCGAGCGAATACCGAGCAAATCATCATCCGAGCTTACTGCCTTGAAATGAAGAACCGAGCTTGCAAACTTGGATGAACTTTGGCCTTGATCACGGGCCGAGTCAAATCCGAGCTTGATCTACAAAAGCTGACTTGATGCAGGTAGCGAAGAACCCTATTTTTCTGAGCTTCTGCCGAGCCTCTGCCTTTGGCGGAATGCATACGCAAAACAAAGATTCCGAGCCTCTGCAGAGCTTGTACCTTTAGCTGAACGCTTGCGCTGATAAGTCTGACTTGTCTAACGCTAAGCACATGCCGAGTCTTTTTATTTGACATCATCAAAAGTTCTTTGATTCTTCATTGTGAGTCTACAATCTCCCCCTTTTTGATGATGACAAATATTCTTTAACAGTTTGTTGCTTTTTGTGTTCTCCTCCTGACTGTATGCTTCGTAAGCTGATTTGACTAGACACTGATTGGAATTTGCTCGAAAATACACCACATGTTGCATTTACCACATGTTGCACATGAAAGTGCACTTATCAGATCTTTCTCCCCCTTCCACTTGTTGAAAGAATGTAAGAAAGGTGGAGCAGGAGCAGCTCGTCAAACACTCCCCCTGACTTTATGCTCGCAAAATCTGAAACATCAAAAGCAACCAACAAACACCACCTTTCTCCCCCTTTTGGCATGATCAAAAAGGAGCCAAAGATTAAGCACATTCGCCAAGTGAGAGAAATTAAAACAAAAAAAAAATTAAGCACCTTTCTCCCCCCTTTTGGAAGAAAAAGAGATTAACATTTTTCTGTACCACTTGTTGGTAATGAACCACTTGTTGATTTAAAAAAAACTGTTCTCGCCCTTAAGAATTTAAAATGATAACCAAGGAAGAAAATTTTCATGATCCTCGTTCTCCCCCTTTAACAGTGAAGGCATGCTTCTCATCCGAGAAGTTAAAAAGGTAAGGGTGAGAATGACGAATAACATAATATGAAAGTTCAAATAGTAAAAACAACACTCTTCTCCCCTTAGATAAAAAATTTAGAGGAAGGGAAGAAGTTTTGAAGGATGTGAAATTTCAGGAAATTTAAACAAATACACAATTGAAAGTAAGGATCGAGACTATGAAGGTGATCAAAATTTATGATATAATGAAAACCAAGCTCATGCCGAGCACATGCTAAACTTATCCAGGATTCCGAGCTTGCGTTGAGCACACACTGGATTCGTCTAGAATGCCGAGCTCACACCGAATTTTATAAAGAGTTTCCCTCGGCAAAGGTTTAGTAAACACATCGGCTAATTGATTTTCAGTACTTACAAATTCTATGACACAGTCACCTTTTTGAACATGATCTCGAAGAAAATGATGCCTAATTTCAATGTGTTTTGTTCGAGAGTGATACACTGGATTCTTAGTTAGATTGATCGCACTTGTATTGTCACATTTGATAGGAATGTGATCTAAAATTAAGCCAAAATCTAATAACTGTTGTTTCATCCAAAGAATTTGAGCACAACAATTACCAGCAGCAATGTATTCGGCCTCAGCTGTTGACAAAGCAACGCAAGCTTTCTTTTTAGAAAACCACGACACAAGGGAACTGCCGAGCAAATGACAAGTTCCACTTGTGCTTTTTCGGTCAAGCTTGCACCCAGCAAAATCTGAGTCCGAATACCCAATCAAACTGAGATTGGCATCCCTAGGATACCACAGACCAGTGTTCACAGTTCCTTTTAAATATTTAAAAATTCGCTTAACCGTCGAAAGATGAGATTCTTTGGGATTAGCATGAAAACGAGCACATAAACAAACACTGAACATAATATCTGGCCGAGACGCAGTCAAATATAGAAGGCTTCCTATCATGCCTCTATATTTTCTCACATCCACGGCTTTACCTGACTCATCCTTGCCGAGATAGCTGGATGTGCTCATGGGAGTGGCAGCTTCTTTGCAATTTTCTAAGCCAAATTTCTTGAGGAGTGCCTTGCAGTATTTTCCTTGATGCACAAAGGTTCCTTCATCAACTTGCTTTATTTGCAGCCCAAGGAAGAATGTGAGTTCTCCCATCATTGACATCTCGAATTCACCTTGCATTGATTCAGAGAACTTCTTGCAAAGAGACATGTTAGTAGCACCGAAAATTATATCATCAACATAAACTTGTACTAACAATATGTCCTTTTTGGATTTATAAATGAATAGAGTTGTGTCAACCTTCCCTCTCTCAAACCCTTGTTCGAGTAAAAATGAGCTCAAACGATCATACCAAGCTCTTGGAGTTTGTTTCAAACCGTAAAGAGCCTTTTTGAGTTTAAATACATGGTTTGGATATTCAAAATTTTCAAATCCAGGAGGTTGTTTCACATATACTTCTTCATTTATAAAGCCATTTAAGAAAGCACTCTTTACATCCATTTGATAAAGGGTGAAATTCATAATAGATGCTAAAGCAAGTAAAATTCGGATAGCTTCAAGCCTAGCAACTGGAGTGAAGGTTTCATCATAATCGATACCTTCCTCTTGGTTGTAGCCTTGAGCAACTAATCTTGCTTTGTTTCTTATAATTAAGCCTAATTCATCTGTTTTATTTCTGAAAATCCATTTCAAGCCAATTATCGTATGATCATTGGGCCGAGGAACCAATTCCCAGACATCATTTCTGATGAATTGATTCAGTTCCTCTTGCATGGCAAACTCCCAATGTTCATCATCAATTTCTTGATCAATCGAATTAGGTTCAATTTGAGAAACAAAGGAAGCGAAATTGCAAAAGTTCTGAATAGAACGACGAGTTAAAACTCCCTTATTCAAGTCACCGAGCACATTCTCTATCGGATGGTCCTTGACTCTCTTCCAGGCTGGACATAGCTCAAACAGCTCTGCTCGGCTTGGAATGAGTTCGGACTGACTATTTTGAATTTGGCTCGGACTGAGTTCGGTTTGTTCCTTGTTTGTTTGGCTCGGAACAATCTCGTCCCTCCGATCTTTGTCTTCAGCAGCTTCATCCTTTTGAGCTCTTTCAGTTGTTGTGCTCGGATCGAGTTCAGCCATATGATGATCCTGTCTATCTGCACAACTAACATTGTCTCTCCAAGGAGACTCATCAAATACCACATGCACGGACTCTTCCACAGTGGAGGTCCTTTTGTTAAAAACTCTAAATGCTTTACTATGAGTAGAATAACCCAAAAATATTCCTTCATCGGCTTTAGAATCAAATTTGCCGAGATGCTCTTTTCCATTGTTTAAAATGAAGACTTTGCAGCCAAATGTATGGAAATGAGAAATTTTTGGTTTTCTACCCTTATAAAGTTCATACGGAGTTTTCTTTAAAATTGGTCTGATGAGGATGCGATTCATTACATAGCAAGCTGTGTTCACCGCATCGGCCCAGAAATAATGTGGTAAATTGTATTCATTTAGCATGGTTCGGGCTAGTTCTTCTAGAACTCGGTTTTTCCGTTCCACAACTCCGTTTTGTTCGAGAGTCCGAGGAGCAGAAAACTGATGTTCTATTTCGAACTTAGAACAAAACTTGTCAAATTTTTAGTTCTCAAACTCACCGCCATGGTCTGTTCGGATTACAACTACTTTTTGGTTAGCTCGGTTTTGGAGTTGCTTGACAAGCTCTTTAAAAGTTTCAAAAGTTTCACTTTTTGATTTTAAAAATAAAGTCCATGTAAACCTGGAAAAGTCATCTACTATTACTAAGGCATAGAGATTGCCACCAAAGCTTTTGACTTGTGATGGTCCGAACAAATCCATGTGTAACATTTCCAACGGATGCGTTGTCGATGGGATGGCAATGGGTCCGGGTGGGTCCGGGTAATGGGGTACCCGGACCCGGACCCGGACCCGGACTTCAATTACTGGACCCGGACCCACCCGGACCCGCCCGGGTACCCGCTGCATAATGGGTAGGCGGGTCTTCGGGTACCCGGACGGGTTTTGCGGGTACCCATTGGCAATTTTTTTAAAGAAAAAATTATTTTTTAAATTAATTTCTATTTTTTTTTTAGACCGAGGGATCCTTAATACATTATTACACACTCTACTTGATATTATTCCCTACCACCATTAAACACTTGCAGACATCAAAGAAATTCTCTAGTTAAACACAAACATACTAAATTATATATATATATAATGCATATATGTAAATATGAACGGGTCCGGGTACCCACGGGTCTGAATATCTCAGACCCGGACCCAGACCCGTTCAAAGTGGGTACCCAAACGGGTCCATTCTTTGGACCCACGGGTCTCTTTTTTGGACCCAGACCCGGACCCATTACGGGTATTACCCGCGGGTCCGGGTCCAATTGCCATCGCTAGTTGTCGAGACCATCAACTTAGATGGAAAATCGTTTTTCTTTTTGATCGGTTTGCACTTCTTGCATGAAGAGCAAACTCCCTCAATGTTAAAATTTAGCTTTGGTAAACCAATCACTAATTTTTTTTTATTGTAGTTTCTTTAACTGGTTTACATTTATATGAGCTGTCCTTCTATGCCATAACCATGTGTCACTTTCTTTGCTAACCATGCAAGTGGTTACCAAAGAGGTGATTTCATTCAAATCAACCAAATAAGTATTGTTAAATCGTTTTCTAACAAATTTGACAGAGTTGTCCTCGTCACTTTTAATAATGCAATGGGTAGAGGTAAAAACAACATGGTTACCAATATCACAAAGTTGGCTAATACTTAAAAGATTGTGTTCTAGTCCTTTTACAAGTAAAACATTATTGATAACCAAGTTGGCAGAGTTACTGACTTTACCTTCACCCAATATTTTACCTCGGTTGTTATCACCATAAGTGACGTAGCCCTTATCTGAATGTGAAAGTTCAATGAATAGATTTTTGTTCCCCGTCATGTGCTTCGAGCATCCACTGTCAAGGTACCATCTGCTCTCCTTTGCTCGGAAGCACACCTGCATCACAAAAATATTACTTCTTTGATTCGGGTACCCAAATTGTTTTGGGTCCCTGGGGGTTAGCAGTTGGATCTTTCTTTTTGACTACCCAAACAAAGTTGCCCTTGGTTACACCGTGACGTCGGATTTTACATTCATTGGGTGTATGACCATGAAGGCCACAGTAAGAGTAGCTCGGCCGTTTTGAGTTATTAATGTTTGAGACATAGCCGAGTTTCCTTACTGCTTTCTCCTTGGTATGAGTGTAGCCGAGGCCAATTTTGTTCGAGTAGTTCCTATGTTCGGCTAAAAGCCGATCAAACAAGCCATCACTCTTGATGACAGTTTCACTTTTAAATTTTAGGTCAGAAATTTCCTTTTCATATTTAGTGCAGCAGTCAAGATTTTCATTTTTCAACTGAGTGATAGTGTTTTCTAATGACTCGTTTCTGCTTTTTAGAATTTCAATTGAATTTTCCAAATCAAGAACTTGCTCTTTGTATTTTGAAAGACTGAGTTTCAACTTAATGAAATTTTTAGCAAGCTTCTTGAATTCGGTTTGCATTTCAAGATAAGCAGAATACAATTCATCGGAGTCATTAAATTCAGATTCAGAGTCAGAATCAGATGTAGAGGTTACCTCAGTGTTTTTATATTCAGACATTGTTCGGCTGGCTGAGGTTTCCTCGCTGTGTTTTCCCATTAAGCATTTGAAATTTGATCTTTGATTAATTGTGCCAAAAGTCGAGCTCGATGAGTCTTCTTGATCGATATATTTGAGATTCGAACAAGCTCCCTCATCTTCACACTCCGAGTAAGAGTCATATACAGGGAGATCTTGTTCATCTATTCTGAGTGATGAGCTCGATACTTCCTTTTCACGGTTCGAGCACCATTCTTGCTCGGGGCTCGTTTGGCTCGGGCTTCTGAACACAGTTTCCCTTCCAATTAAGCACAGAATTGCTTTTTCTTCTTCATCGCCTGAGCTGGTATTGTTGTTGGGTGCATCCCATACTATGTAAGCTCTCTTCTTCTTGTGGTCTTTGTTCTTCTTTATTTCTTCACCACTTTGCTTTTGTAATCTTTGACAGTAAGTTCTAATGTGACCTGCTTCACCACATTCGTGGCATCTAACTCGATCTTTTGAACTTGAGCCTTTGTGGTGAGTACTTCTGGTATCTCTTGCTTTGTTTGTGAAGTTCTTTTTGCCTTTAAAAAATTTGCTGAACTTCCTGACCATGAGACCAAAGTCTTCCTCATCCATGTCCGAGTTGGACTCATCTTCAGAGGATTCTTTGGTTGCCTTTATAGCAGCTTTGAGGGAAATTCCGTTCTTCTTCTTATCAGATTCTTCATGCATGGTCAATCTGCCGAGCTCCATCTCATGCTCTTGCAGCTTGCCGAACAAAGTGGCTATACTCATTGTGTCCAAGTCTTTAGCTTCCATGATGGCAGTGACCTTCGGCTGCCATTCTCTGCTAAGACATCTAAGCACTTTATTAGTTATCTCGACATTTTGAAAGTTTTGCCGAGAGCATTAAGATGGTTTATGATATGAGTAAACCGTTTCTGCAAATCATTTATATTTTCATTTGGCAGCATTCGGAATAACTCATATTCATGCATCAGAGTATTTAATCTTGCTCGTCTGACCTCACTTGTCCCTTCATGAGTAAGTTGTAGAATGTCCCACATTTCTTTAGCAGATTTGCAACTTGACACTCGAAAGAATTCATCGTAGGACAAGGCTGAGGTGATGATGTTTTTAGCTTTTAAATCGAAAGATACTTTTCTTTTGTCATCATCATCCCAACTTTCCCATGGGATTTCTACAACTTCATCATTAATTTTTCTTTTTGGGACAAATGGCCCATTATCAATAGATTTCCAAATTTCCATATCTATGGCTTCAATGAAAATTTTCATTCGAGCTTTTCAATAAGCATAACCCTCACCATTGAATAGTGGTGGTCTGTTTATGGAAGAGCCTTCACCTCCGAAGGGATTGTTAGTAGCCATTCGGTTTCCTCAAGGATCTTTTCGAAAAAGTTTTTACACTCGATCTTTCGACCGAGCTCTGATACCACTTGTTGGAAACCAACAAGAGGCCTAACAATCGAGTAGAGGGGGGGGGGGGGGTGAATAGGAGATTGAAGGTAATATGGCAATTTTTCGATTTATTGAAAATTAACCTGATGTTGTTCGGTTTTAAAGATAACGCGAGCTTCTTTTCGAGCAGACAAGGTTAAATGATTAACCAATCAGATAAACAAAATGGTTAATCAGTTAACCGAGCTGCTTCAAGGTAGAGCTGGTTTTTGACTTAAGTTCGAAGAACAACACTCAAAGGGCCGAGCTAAGAAAAATAACAGTTCAAACTTAGATAAATGAAGATTAGCGGAATTAACGTTATGCTCGGCAGCAACAGATAAGCAGTAAAGAAAGAACACCAGAGATTTATCCTGGTTCACTCTCACCCTGAGAGCTAGTCCAGTCCCCTCTGAAAACCTTTCAGAGAGCTTTCACTAAAAATCGATTTTTTGGGTTACAAAGGATTTACAAGAGCCTACCCCTCTAGACCTATCCAGTCAAACGAGTGTACCAAACTCGTGACAAGCTACCCACAAAAAATCGACGACCAAAGAACCTCTTTGGAACCTTTGCAAATCGAAGCCTTCTCGATCAGAGACCAGCTTCTCACAACATCAAATACAACGAAGAAGATGATGAAAGTGTATGGCTCCAATTCGAAACACTCTTCGAATATGATGAAAGATTGAACAACAAGAGTGAGTCAATTTTAGAAGGATTTCACGGAGAAGAACTGATTCGAACTTAGAGTTAAGATTTGAAAGATTTAAGTCTCTAAGTTCGTATGAAAATCGAATGTTCTTCTTCTCTGTGAGTTTTTGATTCCTGCTCTGTTTTAAAGTAAAAATGAAAGTTTTTGGTTCTTATAAAAATGGTTGTAAAAGCAATCAATCTACTGTTAACGTTGAAGACCCCCTCTTTTATAGTCTTCTCTTTTCTGCAGAGAAAGAGAGAAAGAGAGCTGTACGGAGATGGGGTTTCCAACGGTAACATTTAGACAGCAGAGCAGTGATGGTGACAGTTCACCAACCTTTGATTTAAACTCATTTTGAATTTCAAACTTGTCAGAGCATAGGAGCTAAACCTAGGACTTCTACCCAGACTCAACGGTAAAAACTACGGAACAGTTGAGCAGAGTCCGAAGGTTGAAGACGATGTATTGTTGAAGACGATGAACAGAGATTGCCGAGCTTTTGGCTTTGATCGAGCTTGGTGTTTCTGAGCTTGCTCTGAGCGTCGGCAAATAGTCAAGTTTAGAACGATCAACCCGAGCTTATTTACTCTATCAGATGCTGTGGCTGTTTCGAGCTTAATCCGAGCGAATACCGAGCAAATCATCATCCAAGCTTACTGCCTTGAAATGAAGAACTGAGCTTGCAAACTTGGATGAACTTTGGCCTTGATCACGGGCCGAGTCAAATCCGAGCTTGATCTACAAAAGCTGACTTGATGCAGGTAGCGAAGAACCCTATTTTTCTGAGCTTCTGTCGAGCCTCTGCCTTTGGCGGAACGCATACGCAAAACAAAGATTCCGAGCCTCTGCAGAGCTTGTACCTTTAGCTGAACGCTTGCGCTGATAAGTCTGACTTGTCTAACGCTAAGCACATGCCGAGTCTTTTTATTTGACATCATCAAAAGTTCTTTGATTCTTCATTGTGAGTCTACAAGCTGTTCTCACTACAATTGGGTGACTCTGAAAATACTGTCAGAGCCGTCTAGCCGCCAGGACCTGATAAAAAGCGCACTTTTCTATTTTTGAGTATCGGAGCTCCGACCCCTGTAGAGCGCGGCTGATGAAGTATATCGGGAGTTCCCTTTTTGATTCATCCTTTATCAACACAGAAATGATGGCTAGCTCGCCAACCGAGAGATATAAAAAGAGAGTCTCCCCCCTGAGGGCTGGAGAGGACTGGGGGGGGGGGGAGGAGAGGTATTCCTTTAATGCTGAGAAGGCAGTTTCACACTTTTCATCCCACTTAAATTCAATATTCTTTTTCAGATGTTGGTACCAGGGAAGAGCCTTCTTTGCGGCCTGAGGGAGGAAACGGGAGAGTGCGGCCATCCGGCCGACAAACTGCTGTACTCCTTTCATATCCATCGGGCTTTTCATTTCAAGGATGGCATTACACTTATCCGGGTTAGCCTCAATTCCCCACTCAGACAGCATAAACCCGAGGAAAGCCCCAACAGGGACCCCAAAAGTACATTTCTCTGGATTTAGCCTCATGTTATGCATTCTCACTCGGCCCAACACCATATCGAGGTCTCTGACATTATTCTCCTTTAGCTTGCTTTTTGTGATCATATCATCTATGTAAACTTCCATGATTGGGCCGATGACCCCCGCGAAAACCCTATTCATAATTCTCTGGTACGTGGCACCAGCGTTCTTTAGACCGAAAGGCATAACAGTGTAACAGTATGTCGCCTTTTCGGTAATAAAGGTTGTTTTCTCTTGGTCTGAGGGGTACATCGATATCTGGTTGTAACCCAAGTAAGCATCCATGAAAGAAAGAAGTTGATACCCGGCCGAGTTGTCTACGAGTTGGTCAATTATCGGCAATGGATACTGGTCCTTTGGGCAAGCTTTGTTGAGATCGGTGTAGTCGACGCACATGCGCCATTTCCCATTTGACTTCCGGACCAGTACTGTGTTTGACAACATTCAGCATAACAGACCTCTCTGATGAATCCGGCCTCCAACAGTTCGGTAACTTTTTTCTTGAATTGCCCTCGACTTCTCGGCCCCAACCCTGTGCTTTTTCTGTGCCACTGGTTTAGCTTTGGGATCGACGCTAAGCTTGTGACAGATGAAATTTGGGTCGATCCCAAGCATATCGGCCGATGTCCAAGCGAACAAATCTTTGTTTCTTCGGAGCAGTTGGATGACCTCGGCAAGGATCTGAGGTGGGAGGTCGGAACCGATTTTCACCGTTCGCGACACGTCCATTGGGTCGATGGGTACGGACTCCCACTCGCCCTGGGGGGAGGGGCCTGAGGTCATCCTACTCAGCTCTAACATCTAATTCGGCCATAAGGACCGCCCATTTAGCCGTTGATGTTCTGGCAGCTTTTCTTGTTCGACCTTTTTTACCTTTCCGAGACTAGCATTGTAGCAAAGACATGCTTTTTCTTGTTCGGCTTTTACTATTACAACCTTGTCGTCGGACCCAACAAATTTCATAGTGAGGTGGAAGGTGGATACAACGGCTCCGAAGGCTTGAAGGCAAGTGCTTCCCAGGATGGTGTTGTAGGCCGAAGGGCAATCTACAACCAGGAACTTGATGATTTCAGTTCTTGCAGAAGGCTGATGTCCCAAAGTCATGGGTAGTTTAATAACGCCGAGGGGTTTGATCGCATCTCCGGTGAAATTGACTAGGGGTCTTCCTGACGCAACTTCATATTCGAGAAAGCATGGAGAAAAAGGATGTCGGCCGAGCTTCCTTGATCGACAAAGACTCGGGCGACATCGAAATTGTCGATCATGGCAGAAATTACCATTGGGTCGTTGTGATTAGGGATGACCCCTTCCATGTCATGATCGGTAAAGCTGATTGGAATATTGCGAGAAGGCCTCTTTTGAATGAGACGATGATGGACGGCCAAAACCTGGTTCACGTACCTTTTCCTTTCAGATCTGTGCTCGCCACCTCCAGCGAACCCTCCCGAGATTGTTTGGACCCGGAGGTTCTTAGGTGATTTGTCTAATTCGTCCATACTGACGATGTTGACCTGTTGCCTGCTCTCGGCTCCTTTCTCAAGAGTAGGGTCTCTTTTCTTCTTTCCTTTGTCGGGGCTTTGCGACCTCCTTCTCGGCCTTCTCTCTAGTGCTTCCTTCAAATACCGCTGAAGCTTACCTTCGCGGATCATGTTCTCTATGACATCTCGGAGCCAGGTGCACTGATCGGTGGTGTGGTCGTATCCCTCGTGGAAGTCACAATATCTGGACCTGTTCACATTCTTCTGGTTTCTTAAATATGGTGGCCTGTTAACGTGCCTGAGTTCAGTTTGCATAGTTTCTTTCCAAATCTGTGATCTTGGGGCAAACAACGGGGTGTAAAAATCATACTTGCGAGGTGGGGGTCGGCGATCTTCTCATTCCTCTTTCCTTGGACAACCACGGTTGGGCCGGCGGTCCTCTTGCCCGAGATCGCCTTGATGCCGGGTCATTCTACTTGACTGACCTTTGTCGAATTCTTCCAAATTGATGAACTTGTTTGAACGCTGGCGCATCTCGGCCATGTCACGGGGTGGTTTCCCGATAAGCGAATTGCAGAAATCTCCGGAGCGCAGTCCTTGGATAAAGAGTAGGATGGCTACGCTTGGTTCCATGTTCTCAATGGAGCTTGACTCGTGGTGGAAACGGGTAAGGTAGTCTCTTAGGGATTCCTCAGGTTTTTGCATCACCGTAGCCAGGGTGTGGTCTGACTTCGGCTGGATGCAAGTGGCGGTGTACCTGTTGAGGAAAACTCGTTTCATCTCAGCCCACGAGTTGACGGAGTTCTGTGGCAATGAGGAGTACCAGCGTAAGACTAGAGCTTGGAGGGTCATGGAGAAGGCTTGACATTTCATCCTATCTCCTCCTCCATAAAAGTTCATGGCTCCCTCGAAAGAGAGGATATGGTCATTCGGGTCAGTGAGACCGTTGTATCTCGTGATATTACTGGGGCTGAGAAAACCTTGGGGGGTTTCAAAAGAAATGATGTAGGGGGTGAATGGGAGGCTGGGGTGTGAGTTTCCTTGTTCGGGTTCTTGGTAATCGTCAAGTGGTTGGGGTGGGGTTGAGGGTAGGAAGTTGTTTTCGGCTCTCGGGTTTTCAAAGGTTGGGTGTTGCTGTGGAGGTACGTTGTGCGCTGGAGCTACTGCCGGTGCTCGTTCAGCCAAACGCTCCATGGTTCTGTGCTGTAAATCAGCTATGGCTTGGCCTTGTTGTTCCATAATCCTCATTTGTTGTCTCATTATGGAAAGAATCTCGTCATCACGACGTCGTAGCGATGTGTTCGTGTGACGAGAACGGTGGGAGGGGCCAACAGAATGCCCGTGCTCCCTGTGGCGGCGGTGTTGTTCAATGTTGTTTTATGCACGCTGAGAGCGCGTGTCTAGACGTCGGGTTCGTTCCTGATGAGGGCGGTTTCTATTTTCTTGTTGGATCTGGGGTGAAGATTCCCCCGACACCACTGTGTAAGGACCACTGTGGGTGCGTGTAGGTGGTGGTGGGGGAGGGGGTGGTGGAGATGGTGGTGGGGCTACCCTGTTCACCTGGAGGTGGAGGCGCAAGTCGTCTAGGTGCTGTTGTACCGCCACCGCCCTGCGTGGGCGACCCGTCCCTCTCCGTGGAGCTTGGTTCTCTGCTGCATCAGCCATGGTAGATTTTGGTAGGGTTATTGATTTACTCTCCCCACAGACGGCGCCAATGAGATGTTCTCGACTTGAGCCGTCACTAAGGCCAAAGGAAGACCCTAATGGAGCAGGTCTATTTAGGGTTTATGAGTGATCTTATGAGTTCTCCAAGGTGTTCAGTTGGAATACCTGGGTTGCCCTAATCACAGAGTGTGTGCTATGTCAATTAGGGTTAGAAGACGTACCTGAGCCCCATGTAGCACGGTACTACTTATAGGGATGACTGGGTACCCTAATGGGCCAGCTAAGTGATTAGAGCCAGAAATATGATGCTTTTGAGTGATAATTTACCCTCTTTCTTAGTGATTTTGGCTTGTTTATCAAGTAATTGTTAAGAAAAGATTGATTTTATCTACTAATGATGAGGAACAAGATCGTTGTGGATTTTGTGCCTTTTTGGTTCTTAATTGCAGGTTTTGGAGCTTAATTTGTTGAAATTGGAAAAATAAAAAAAAGAAGCAAGTAATAAACCTTGAAGTTGGAGATGAGAAGGCGAGTTTAACGGTTAAGATGCTATGCCATGGGTGCACAAGACCAGGAGATGGGGCCAAAAGAGCAAAAACAAGCAGATGCTGAAGCTAGCGTGGTGCGCCCAGGCGCAGCCTTGTGCGCCCAGGCGCGGGTCGATCTCGCCCAAGCGCGGGTTTGTACGCCCAAGCGCACGGCGTCAGTTGCAGTAGATTTAATTATATCTTTTACATATTTGATAGGAGATTAGTTTTTATCCTTTTAAATAGACATATTCTAGGTTAGATTGAGGACGTTTTTACACATATCAGAGGATTAAGAACAAGGTTTAGAGCTTTTTGCGAAGAACACGGAGATTAGAGGCAAGGATTAGTGGTAATTATGTCTCTCTTTATCACTTTTATTGCTTTTCTTCTTCCCATTATGAACTAAACCCTTCTTTGGGATGTAGGAGTAGATGAACATGGAACCTTGTTAATGTTTTTGCAATGAATTGATTTTGTTTTTCCATTATAAATTCTGTGTTTGATTATATTTTGATTGTTTCTCGTGAATGTGCGCAGTTCATGACTTTTGGAAATCCTTTATGAATAGACATATGAATTTAGGATTTAGCCTAATAATCAAACAGTTCAATTGCATAGGCACAGACATGTTTTCTATGAATTGGATAATTTTTACAAGTTTTGATTGAACTTAATTTAAGGTTAGGTGTTTAAGGCTCTCTTGAGACATCATTGAGAGATTAATATCTAAAACACGGAAACATGCTAAGACATTAGGCGTTTTCTACCTTTGCAAAACAAATTCAGAATTTAGGAAAACAAATCAATTCGTTGTTAAACGTTTTAGGAACCTTCATCGAAACTACGTCCCGCTTTTTCCCATTGTTCAAGAATCGTTTTACTTAGTTATTTTAATTCATTTAAATAAAAAAATCACTCAAACAATTTAATTTCAATTTAATTTTCATTTAGTAACTACGAATAGGTGAGAATTATTAGAATCAATTTTAGTCCTCGTGGGATCGATACTCTATTTATCACTCTATTACTTGTACGATCTGGTATACTTGCCAGAAACCCAACAAGTTTTTGGCGCCGTTGCCGGGGACTAAAATTAGATTTTAATAATTTTTCGGTACTCTTAGTAGTTACTTAGTGGAAGTTTGTTCTAGCTTTTATTTTTAATTGTTCTTATTCACTCAACAGGTGCTATTAACCCTCTTTGCCGTGTCTGGTATATGCACTTGCGTTCTGCAGGTGATTACAGCAGCCTTCAATTCGATCCCGAGATCGAGTTGACAGCGAAGAAGTTAAGGAAACGAGCACAGCGAGAGAAAAAGGAACGAGCAAGAATAATGGCTGACGAGCGTGAGCGCCAGGTTGAGAATGAGACAAAACCTGACATGCGTACTTTGGCTGATTACGCCTTAGTCGACCCGACCTTAATTGGTACTAGCATAGTACCACCTGGGATCACTACTACACACTTTGACATCAAGGGGGCATATATAAACATGCTGCAACAAAACCAATTCAGTGGTGCCCCAGACGAGGACCCAAGTGATCATATTGCTATGTTCTTGAGTTACTTGGACTTCTTCAAGATTCAAGGTGCGAGTGATGATGCGATCAGGTTGAGGCTTTTTCCTCTCTCATTAAAGGGAAAGGCACTTAAATGGGTCCGGTCTCAACCACAGGGGAGCTTCCTTACTTGGGACAAATTGGCTACGATGTTTGTGGACCAGTACTTCCCACCCTCCAGGCAAGCTCAGCTTAGGCAAGAAATCAACGCCTTTGCTCAGCAAGATGGAGAGTCATTACATGAGGCGTGGGAAAGGTACAAGCAGATGTTGAAGAGGTGCCCCAATCACTCTATGCCTGAATGGTTGCAAATGAGGACATTCTATGATGGGTTGAGTCTAACCAATCAGCACTTGGTCGATTATGCATCACAAGGTTCATTTGAGAGCAAAACAGCCATAGAGTCCAGGCAGTTGATTGAGAAGATGGCTCATAACAGCAGTCGGGCCACTGTTAGAAAGCGTATCATGAAGAAGAGTGATTTGGAGCCTGAGAATGTGCAAGCTCTATTTGCACAAAATAAAGAGATGCAGCAGCAGATAGCTGCATTGACTCAGAAATTGGGTCAGGTCCAAATGAATGCTTCAACAGGTATACCTCCTATCCCTTCTGATACTTCTGCTTTATTACTAACATGTGATTTTTGTAAAAGCAACCACCGTAATGGTGAGTGTGCATTTGAAGTAAGTACTAGCACAGGTAATGATGAACAGGCTAATTTTTTGGGAGGAGGACAGATGAACAATCCTTACTCAAACACCTACAACCCAGGGTATAGAAATCACCCTAACTTCTCGTGGCGCAGCCCAACACTCCAGCCACCACAAGAGAAGCAGCTGGCACCTTGGGAGGCAGCAATTGAGAAGCTCGCTCTAACAACTAATAATTTTGTTGAGGAGACGCGAGCCAACTTCAAAAACTAGGGTGCCAGCATTCGCAATCTGGAGGTTCAGATGGGTCAACTTTCCAAGCAGATGTCAGAGAGGTCACCGGGAACCTTTCCTAGTGACACCATTCCAAACCCCAGAGAGCATTGCAAGGCCATTACTCTTCGAAGTGGCAAGTCTCTTGAGGAGCCACAAAAGAAGAATGATGAGGTGGTGCTTGAGAAGGAAGAGGCCAAGGAACAACCAGCTGAGGCTCAACTCCTGAAGTGCAACAAAATAAGAAATCAACTGCAACTCAGGAAGGAGAGAAGAAACCTCAGATATCTCACAGGGTTCCTTTTCCTCAGCGGTTGAAGAAGGAGGAAAACAAGAAGCAATTTGCCAAGTTCATGGAGGTGTTCAAGAGGCTCCAGATCAACATTCCCTTCGCAGAGGCACTCGAGCAGATGCCTACATGTGCGAAATTCATGAAAGAGCTCTTAACCAACAAAAGGAAGATGCAAGATGATGAGACTGTGCTTCTCACAGAGGAATGCAGTGCAATTCTACAAAGGAAGCTCCCTCAGAAGCTAAAAGATCCTGGGAGTTTCACAATCCCTTGTAACATTGGGGGATTTGATATTGGCAAAGCTCTGTGGAGAAGCATCAATCTGATGCCCCTCTCCATCTTCAAGAAGCTTGGTATTGGAGAAGCAAAGCCGACAATGATGTGTCTTCAGTTGGCTGATCGGTCTGTGAAGAGGCCCTATGGGAAAGTGGAGGATGTGCTTGTCAAGGTGGACAAGTTCATCTTCCCTGCTGACTTTGTTATCTTGGACATGGAGGAGGACTTAGACATTCCTCTACTCCTGGGTAGGCCGTTTTTAGCCACTGGGCGAGCCCTCATAGATGTTCAACAGGGCGAGCTCAAGCTCCGGGTTCATGAAGAAGAGGTCTCATTCAATGTCTACCGGTCCATTTAGAATCCAATGGACAGCTCCCAATGCTTTTTGGTGGACGTGGTTGACACTCTAGTCACGTCTACTTTTGAGCAAATTGGGCATGGAGATGTGTTGGCAGCAGCTCTGACACATGAGAAGAGTGAAGAAAACAGGGTTGCGGAGGTGGTGGCCAGATTGGATGCACCTCCAGCTTACACAAAGACAGATCAGATGAAGGAGCTGAAGAGGCATGAAAAGGAGGAGCGGGTAGTTCCAGAGCTCAAAACTCTTCCACCAAACCTCAGGTATGAATTTTTAGATGACACTAAACTCTATCCAGTTATAATTAGTAATGCCTTGACCGAAACTGAAACTGAGAAATTAATGAGAATTTTGAGGCAATACAAAGCTGCTTTAGGTTGGTGTGTGTCTGATTTGAAGGGGATTAACCCCAGTTTCTGCATGCATAAGATTCTCCTTGAGGAGAATTTTAAGCCAGTAATTCAGCCTCAGAGGAGGCTGAATCCGACTTTGCAGGAAGTCGTGAGAAAGGAGGTAGTCAAACTTCTAGATGCAGGCATTATCTACCCCATCTCCGACAGCACTTGGGTTAGCCCAGTGCAAGTAGTGCCTAAGAAGGGGGGGTTAACTGTGGTAAAATCTGATAAAGATGAACTAATACCAACCCGCACTATTTCTGCGTGGCGTGTGTGCATTGATTATAGGAGATTAAACAATGCCACCCGGAAAGATCATTTCCCATTACCCTTTATGGAGCAAATGTTGGAAAGATTAGCAGGACATGCATTCTATTGTTTTTTGGATGGATACTCAGGTTACAATCAAATCTGTGTCGATCCTGTAGACCAGGAAAAAAATGCTTTTACTTGTCCCTTTGGGATTTTTGCCTATCGGAGAATGCCCTTTGGGCTTTGCAATGCACCTGCGACTTTTCAAAGGTGTATGTTGGCTATATTTTTCAACATGGTCGAAAATTTCATTGAGGTTTTTATGGATGACTTCTCGGTCTACGGGTCGTCCTTTGATGCATGTCTTGCCAATCTGGGCAAAGTGTTAGAAAGATGTCAAGAAACTAATCTAATCCTTAACTGGGAAAAGTGTCAGTTCATGGTCAGGGAGGGGATAGTTTTAGGACATAAAATTTCAGAAAAGGGTATTGAAGTTGATCAGGCAAAAATTGATGTCATCAAAAATCTACCTCCTCCAATAAATGTTAAGGGGATAAGAAGTTTTTTGGGTCATGCCGGTTTCTACCGGAGATTCATTAAAGATTTTTCGAAAATTGCAAAACCCTATGCAATTTACTGGAGAAGGATGCTGAGTTCATTTTTGATAATAATTGCATGAAATCTTTTGAACTTTTGAAAGAGAGATTGATTACAGCTCCTATAGTGGTTGCTCCCAATTGGGGTGAACCTTTTGAACTAATGTGTGATGCAAGTGACCACGCAATAGGAGCTGTACTTGGTCAAAGAATTAATAAAGTGTTTCATGCAATTTATTATGCTAGTCGTGTGTTGAATAGTGCACAAACTAATTACACGACCACTGAAAAAGAACTCTTGGTAGTGATTTTTGCAATGGACAAGTTTCATGCCTATTTGATAGGCTCGAAAGTGATAGTGTTCACAGATCATGCTGCTTTAAGGCACCTATTGGCTAAGCACGATGCTAAGCCAAGACTGATTAGGTGGATCTTGCTCTTGCAAGAGTTCGATTTGGAAATAAGAGACAAAAAGGGGGTAGAGAATGTTATTGCTGATCACTTATCTAGGCTCCCCCTTGAGGATAGTAATAGGGTTAATCAAGTTCCAATTGAAGAAAAATTCCCTGATGAACACCTGTTTGCTGCATCTGAACTCCCATGGTATGCTGATTTAGCTAATTATTTAGCAGCCAATGTGATTCCTAAGGATATGACTTGGCAACAAAATAAAATTTTTTTACATGATGCCAAGTTTTATTTTTGGGATGAACCATTCCTGTTCAGGAGGAGTGCAGATGGAGTAATCAGGCGTTGTGCCTCTCAAGAGGAAATTCCTGACATCCTTTGGCATTGTCACAATTCACCATATGCTGGTCATTATAGCAGTGAGAAGACAACGTCTAGAGTTTTCCAATGTGGGTATTACTGGCCCACCATTTTTAAAGATGCTAAGACCCATGTGATGAACTGTGATAGATGCCAAAGGGTTGGGAATATTTCTAGAAGAGATGAGATGCCTCTTCAAGGCATTTTAGCGGTTGAAGTATTTGATGTGTGGGGCATAGACTTTGTAGGCCCCTTTCCCCCTTCCTATAACAACAGGTACATTCTTGTGGGGGTTGATTATGTATCAAAATGGGTGGAGGCGATCTCCACTCCCACCAATGACTCTGCTGTAGTTGTGAACTTTTTGAGAAAATATTTTTAGCAGGTTTGGAGTACCTAGAGTACTTATTAGTGATGGTGGGAGTCATTTTTGCAATAAGGTTATGGAGAAAGCCTTGTCTAAATATGGGGTGCACCACAAAGTGGCTACCCCATACCATCCACAAACTTGTGGTCAGGTAGAGGTGTCAAATAGATCTCTGAAGAGAATTTTAGAGAAAACTGTTAATAGCAGTAGGAAAGATTGGTAAAAAAAATTGGATGACGCCTTGTGGGCGTATAGAACTGCTTATAAGACACCCATTGGCATGTCACCCTTTCAGGTTGTGTATGGTAAAAATTGTCATTTGCCAGTGGAGTTACTTCACAAGGCATATTGGGCAACTAAATTTTTAAACTTGGATATGCAACCTGCAGGTGAGAAGAGGTTATTGCAGCTCACTGAACTTGATGAGTTCAGAGAGCAAGCATATAACACTTCTCGTGATTTTAAAGAAAAAACTAAAAAGTGGCAAGACAAGAAGTTGACTAATAAGAAATTTGAGCCTGGACAATTGGTTTTGTTATTTAACTCTAGACTTAAGCTTTTCCCTGGAAAGCTTAAATCTAGATGGTCTGGTCCTTTTGTGATTGTGCAGGTCTCACTTTTTGGCGCTACTGAAATTAAGGACCCCAAGACTGGGGACACTTTTAAAGTAAATGGACAGCGACTTAAGGCATATCATGGGGGAGTCATTGATCAGAGTTCATCCTCAGTTGAGCTCAAAGACCCTTAGTTCTGGAGAAAGGGTCAACCGTCAGGCTCGGGACGTTAAACAAGCGCTTGCTGGGAGGCAACCCAGTGGTAAGTAGTTCCTTCCTAGTAATTTTTCTTTTAGTATAGGACTTTATTGTTTAAAAAAAAAGTGTACAGGTCTGTGCGTGCGCTCAGGCGCGCTCGTATGCGCCCAAGCGCAGTGGGGGTGACAGGGTAAAAAGGGGGTTTCAAAAGTAATTCGGACAGGGGAATTTAACTTAACGAAGTGCGCCCAGGCGCACCCCACCGCGCCCAGGCGCACGGATCCTGCATCAGTTAAGTATCCTTGTGATGTTTATGTGGTGCCTCTTGCACCTTGAGATTAATTGTGATGCAGGTGAATAAGTTTGGGGGAGTTACCTCCCATGTGCTTTACAGGGACCACTGCATGTGAGGGAAGTTTTCCATTTTTCCCTAGCTTTCATTTTTATTTTGTAGTGTAGGTCGATTTGTTGCTTGAGGACAAGCCACATTCTGAGTTTGGGGGAGGGTAACAAAATAAAAAAAAAATTTCTGAACTTGATTTCTTCCCTGGCTTTGTGTTGGTTTGTGTCCTGGCATGAGTAGGCACTGATTCTAGGTGTGAGATTTGTCCCTTTGATAGGTGTAAATGCTTGATTGTGATTTCCGACTTGTTTTACCCAGGTACTAATTGGATTTAGCTTTGAAATTTTGTTTGAAAATTAGTTGTTTGGCAAACTTGTTGTGGATGATTGATTAGTGAATTGACCTTAACCAGTGAGATTTGAGCCTATACACTTGAAGGAGTAATGCTTAATGAAATTGTGATGAAACTCCTAATTCTTTCACGAGTGTGTTCACTTTGATTGAATGTTCTAGAACTTGACTTGTGACCTTTTCAAAATTGACAATTGATTGCATGCATGACCATGATTAAGGCACTTAGGTTTGTGTTTTTGAGGCCTTCAACAATTTTTGAGAAATAATGTTCCCTTAGTTGCCCACTTTGAGCTTGATGAGATATTATGATTTTCTTTGGTACCCAACATTAATTGAAATATTTTTATGAAAGTACCTTTGAATTTTTAAATGAGCAATTGAGTGGAATGTTACCTAAAAATGGTAGAAGTGTTAAATGTTGAAAAATATATTTCTATATCTCTTCGAAAAAAAAGCATAATCAAAATGTGCTGATAAAAAAAAAAGAAGAGAATAGAAAGGAAGAAGAAAAGAAAAAGGGAAACAAATGAGTTGAGTTGTGTTTTTGTAATCACTTTCATTGCTCATTTCATAATTCAAAAGGGAAGATTGGTGATTTTATTAAAATAAGCCCTTTGCGTTATCCTTTGCTTCTTTTATCCCACCTGACACTTTTAGCCATGGCCCCATTGCAACCAAATTAAGGACCTTTTGATTTGTGTGTGCTGTCAATAATTCAGTGGAGATGTAGGTCTATAGTCAAGCTTATGGTAACATGCTTTCATTGTTTGAACTTGAGTGAATTGATAAATATTACCTATACACATGAGAGATGTTGTGAGATAGTGTGGTCACTAACCCTTTATTTACTTTGAATTTGTCTTATCAACTGGTTTTCATTAAGGTGATTTGCTAGTGAAGAGAGGAATCTTGGGTAGGTGAGTGGGAGTTTATGATTGAGTTGCTATGTCTTGATAGAGGAGGATTTAAGGCTCTGAATTTTTGTTTTACTTTTGCCTGGGACATGCAAAATGTTAAGTTTGGGGGAGTGATTAGAGCCAGAAATATGATGTTTTTGAGTGATAATTTACCCTCTTTCTTAGTGATTTTGGCTTGTTTATCAAGTAATTGTTAAGAAAAGATTGATTTTATGTACTAATGATGAGGAACGAGATCGTTGTGGATTTTGTGCCTTTTTGGTTCTTAATTGCAGGTTTTGGAGCTTAATTTGTTGAAATTGGAAAAATAAAAAAAAGAAGCAAGTAATAAACCTTGAAGTTGGAGATGAGAAGGCGAGTTTAACGGTTAAGATGCTATGCCATGGGTGCACAAGACCAGGAAATGGGGCCAAAAGAGCAAAAACAAGCAGATGCTGAAGCTAGCGTGGTGCGCCCAGGCACAGCCTTGTGCGCCCAGGCGCGGGTCGATCTCGCCCAAGCGCGGGTTTGTACGCCCAAGCGCACGGCGTCAGTTGCAGTAGATTTAATTATATCTTTTACAGATTTGATAGGAGATTAGTTTTTATCCTTTTAAAAATAGACATATTCTAGATTAGATTGAGGACGTTTTTACACATATCAGAGGATTAAGAACAAGGTTTAGAGCTTTTTGCGAAGAACACGGAGATTAGAGGCAAGGATTAGTGGTAATTATGTCTCTCTTTATCACTTTTATTGCTTTTATTCTTCCCATTATGAACTAAACCCTTCTTTGGGATGTAGGAGTAGATGAACATGGAACCTTGTTAATGTTTTTGCAATGAATTGATTTTGTTTTTCCATTATAAATTCTGTGTTTGACTATATTTTGATTGTTTCTCGTGAATGTGCGCAGTTCATGACTTTTGGAAATCCTTTATGAATAGACATATGAATTTAGGATTTAGCCTAATAATCAAACAGTTCAATTGCATAGGCACAGACATGTTTTCTATGAATTGGATAATTTTTACAAGTTTTGATTGAACTTAATTTAAGGTTAGGTGTTTAAGGCTCTCTTGAGACATCATTGAGAGATTAATATCTAAAACACGGAAACGTGCTAAGACATTAGGCGTTTTCTACCTTTGCAAAACAAATTCAGAATTTAGGAAAACAAATCAATTCGTTGTTAAACGTTTTAGGAACCTTCATCGAAACTACGTCCCGCTTTTTCCCATTGTTCAAGAATCGTTTTACTTAGTTATTTTAATTCATTTAAATAAAAAAAATCACTCAAACAATTTAATTTCAATTTAATTTTCATTTAGTAACTACGAATATGTGAGAATTATTAGAATCAATTTTAGTCCTCGTGGGATCGATACTCTATTTATCACTCTATTACTTGTACGATCTGGTATACTTGCCAGAATCCCAACACTAAGTTGAGGCCCAGTAGGACCAGCCTGTTATGAGCTGTAAGAGGATAAGGAGGGGAGAGTTATTTTGTCATTTTCCTGTGCTTATCAGCTTGAGCGCGTGGTTTGCGGGTTGAGTGGGGGTCGTGAGCTCGACCCGTTCCTGGTACGCTTTTCGGATGTGGAGTGCTAATCTCGGCCCAATACCAGGGGTATAGCTGAAGCCTAATCTCGACGAGAAGGGGTCTTGTGCCCTGTGAGATCGGCCTGAGGCTTAGTCCAGCACAATATTATTTACTGAATTTGGTGTCTTCAGTATCTTCAATGGGATTCTAGCAAGTCACATGTATATCATTACTATGTTTCTTCAGATGGGAGCTTAAGGTTCAAGGTTTGTATGCCTCTCATCCTTTGGCTTCAATGCTACCAAGCTTCTGTTGGAAGTCAAGCTTTCCCATGGACTTCAAGATAAATATGGTTTTGATGATAACAAACTCAAGGTTCTCAAGCTCATATCAAGTGCAATCACAAGCGCTTCAAGCTTCAAGTCCAAGCTTCATGTTGAAGACACAAGCAAATGAAGTTGTTATCCCTTTTTCCCTTAGGACATCATGTAAGGTAATGGAGTCAAAGTTTATAATATGTTAAAAGGCCAATATGAGTTTTTCTAAATGAGTTTTTCAATTAAAGGAGAAGAAAAAGAGTTTTTGTGAAAATCAGTTTTTAAACTTAGTTTCTGTGGAAATGCTTGATGAAACAACTCTAGATATTTTTATGTTATGAAAATCTATTTTTACAAGTAATCGATTACATTCTTAAAGTAATCGATTAACTTTGTTGCATCACAGAAAAACCAGAGTGTGTGTAATCGATTATGTGAACTTGACTATTCCATTACTTTTTGAATAAGAGTAATCGATTACCTGGATCAAGTAATCGATTATAATTGTTGCATCATACATTTTCCAGAAGCAAAGTAATCGATTGTTGCTTTGCGATAATCGATTACATGATGTTGCAACATATATTAAACAAGAGTGAAGTAATCAATTAATTGATATGATGCGATCGATTACTTGTTTTTCAAAAGGTTTTCAAAGTTTCCATTTTAAAGGGGATAATCGATTACCTTAAGTTTTATTGAAAAATATGTCAGAATCATTTTGATTTATTTCCATATTTGTTTTTACTTAATTGATTCTGATTTATTTTCGAAATTCGAATTTAAATATTATTTTGAAATATTTCCTTTTTGGTTTAAGATTCAAATCTTTTATTGATTTGATTTTGATTTCAAAAATATTATTTTATTTATTTGATTTCAGAAAATCAATTTGTTATATAATCCTGATTTGATTTTGATTCTTATTTTGAATTTGATTTATTTCCAAAACTCGAAATTGATTTTGTTTTTAAAATAATTCCTTATTTGTTTCAAGAATCAAATCCTTGATTTATTTTATAAATATTTTTTATTTGTTTTTATTTTAAAATCTTATCTTTTTACAAATTCAGTCTTCTCTTTTTTTTTTAAAAAAAAAAGAGAACTCACTCCTACATCACTTCTGATCATCACGTTCTCTTTCTTCTCCTATTCTCTGTTTTTCACGTTCATATCTTTTTGAAGAAAAACAAAACCTTGTGTTGGCCTTGTAACTACTTTCTCAAGACTTCATTATCATTAGAGCTATATTGTTGTATCAGTGTTGTTTAGAACACATATTTGTTAGAGTGGCCTTTCATTGTTGTATCAGCACTATTAAGAGTGCACGATAGTTATTGTACCCAACCATATCGTAACCGTTATTGTAAAGGGGTGTGTGACCCTTAGAGACTAGGGAGTGAATGTCCTAGTTCGAACGTGCGGCGTTCATGTTTGTAGGGTGAGGAACCCTTGTGTATTGGGTAGTTCTAGACGAACGGTGGGGCACCTAGTAGTTAGGCTATGTGGGAAAATCTAGGAAGGGTCTTCCTAGTTGTTGTGTTTTGAGGTCCCTAGCGAACGGAGGTTCCTAATCGCGTGTGGGGCGCTCTGGTTGTAATTGGGGACGCGAGGCGTCTTTGGTTATTAGAAAAGCTCAAGCGGGTTGCTTGGGGACTGGATGTAGGCTGTTTTGCCGAACCAGGATAAAATCTCCAGTGCACAATCTTCTATCCCTTATCTCTTTCATTTTCGTTGTTATTGTTGTTATTGCTATTCGTAGTTATACTTATCCGTTGTGCATCATAACAACTACTTTCATAATAATCTATTTTAAATGAATTTAAAGTAATAAGCGTGTAACGATTTTCGTTGTTATTGATTTGATTTAATTCGTATCCGTGTGTAGATATCCAATTTTGTCCCCCCAAACAAAATAAAATAAAAAATAATAAAAAATGTTTCATTTTTTTTAAAAAAATATAAAAAATAAGAATAAAAAAATGAGAAAAGATTTTGAAAAAAAAAAGATTTTTTTTGTAAAAAATAAAAAAAAACGAAATTAATAAAAAAGATAAGATAAAAATGTGTTTTTGGTAGAAGATTTGATAAGTTTTTGTGAGGATAAAGATAATTTTTTTTTATTATTAAAAGGATTTGTTTTATTTATAAAAGGTTTATTATCAGATTTGTTTTTATTTTAAAGATTGAGAATTGATCTTTAACAAAGTTATAAATATTTGATTGAGGAATAAATCAGGGAATATTCCATTGGGCTCTCAAAGCCTGTTGGAAAAACCCTATTTTTCTAAACCTAATTTTTCCTATAAATAGAGCTCTCATTCTTACAACTTGCAGGAGATAATTTTTTTAACACACAATTTTGAAAACACAAATTTTTGGAAGAAACAATTTTTAAAAACATAATTTTAGAGATACAATTCTCTGCACACAGTCGGCACTGCATACTATGCACAATTCCCTAATGCTTAACACCATCTAGCTCATGCACTACTTCTCCGTCCAGGTTCTAGTTTATTTATTTTATTTTATTTATTTATTTTTTATTTTTTCATTTTAAGTAACAAATAATTAAATAATAATAATTTAAAATATCATCCTTTTTTTATTTTTTATTTTATTTTAATTGTGTTTTGGAAAGTCAATTTTTCTCACCTAAAGGTAACACATTGGTGAGATTTTCTGGGCTTCCTCTCCACACTCAAAAAATGAGTATTACATAATTCCATTTAAAAATAGTAATTAAATAAATTTTATTAATTAATTATTAACTTGCGCTTTGGAAACTCATTTTTCCTCGTCTAATCGTCGAGGTCTTATGTATTTTCCTCTTCGCATAAATTCCATTTTTTTAAGTAGTAAAATAAAACATTAACTTAATTTAATTTATAATACAAATAATAGTGAAATTAAAAATATTTTTCTTTATAAATATTAAATGAATCTTATTAAATAAGTCTTAACAAATTGTGTTTTGGAAATTCGCTTTTCCTTGTCTAAATGACAAGGTCTTGTGCATGTTCCTCTTTGCATCAAACCTTTTTTCTAAAAAAAATATATAATTAAAACAATTAGAACTACGTAGCCTTGATTCCTCATTTTATGAGGGTACGTAGGACCAAGGGCAACCTTGTCAGGCGCCACAATAAAAAACAAATATTTTTTTTGTCAAACCAATTATTTAGGTCTTTTAATTAAAATCAATCAAAGGTACCATTTTCGAATGGGCGAAGGAGGTGCTAATATCTTCCCCGGCTCGTAACCGACTCCCGAACTCGGAATCTATCTAGTTCGAGACCAATCTTTATCCGTTTTAATTAATAATTATTTTTTCCGCGTTTTTTTGCAATAAAATGCGGTTGCGACTCCAAATTGGGTCAGTCGACCCTTGTTGGAAACCAACAAGCGGGTAAAATGCCTTCTAGAGGGGGGGTGAATAGAAGAATCAAGCTACGATACCCGGTTTTTTCAAAAGTAATCAAAACAGATCAAAAATAGTCAGATTTAACTAATCTACTCGAGTAAATTGCAGGCTACTCGAGTAGACCTGAAAATTTGAAAAACCTTAATCGAGTACTACTCGATTAAACACTGAAAAACACAGAAAATTCAGAAATCAATTCTAATCAAATCTAAACCAAAAAAAATCAATGAATCAAAATAAGAATATACAGAAAATCAATTACCAATCAATTTATGAATTAATAAAGAATACGTAATTGAAATTCCCAAATCCTATTCACAATTGATTTTAAGTTTTTGTTGATTTTAAGAACAAAAGAATACGTAAAAGCTCAAAATAAAGAACACATAATTTTAGCCTGGTTCACTCATCTAAATATGAGCTACATCCAGTCCACCCTCTCTGATTTGGGTGATTTGCTACACTATGAACAAAAGAATTAGATTACAAGAATGTGTTAAGATCCTCTCCTCTCTCTTGATCCTAACCCTTGTTAATTGATGTACCAAATCAATTAACTCTACCCAATTCTTGTCCAATAATTCAATTTGTTCCTTCTTCTTTGATTGAATCACGATCAATCCTTTTGAGCTTCGAGCAACTTTGATCAAATTGCTAAGAGTCTTGCTCCAACCCTTTTCTTCAAAGTCTTCAAAGAAAACTTCACTTTGTTGAATCTTGAGAGAAGTAACCTTGTTGTTACTAGATGATTCAACCACAATAGAATGCTAAAAAAAAAAAAACTATGAATCTTCAATATGAGAATGAAAAGAATGAATAATGTTCTCAATTTAAGATTCACATGAACATTGATAGAGAGATGTTTTTGGAAAGATTATTTGCTCAAGAATGTTGTGAAAATATGAGAAAAATGCTTTTCAAAATTTAGAGTTCGTAACCTTTGAAAAGATGTAAATGAAGTCTTTTTAAAGTTCAGTTTTAACAGACTTTACTCGAGTAGACGAGTCCCTTAATCGAGTACTACTCGATTACTCGTGTACTTAATCGAGTAAACACTGCTAAAAAAAACTGATAAAAACTTTTTCAATTAAATTCCATTTTTCACCGAATGAAATCAAGTGAAAAATGATGAAAAGATGAAGAAACCGTGTGAAATAGGTAGAGAAAAGCGTATTTTTAGTGAGAAGAAAGAACAAAATGAGCAAAAAAAAATGTTTAATATCTGTCAGTTTTAGCACGATCTACTCGAGTACGTAATCGTTTAATCGAGTAATAATCGAGTAAACATATCACTTAATCGAGTAAAACAGTGTAAAATTGACACTTAATCGAGTAACCTGCAATTTAATCGAGTATTCCAGAATGTTTTATTTTGCATACTCGATTAAAGCACAGCTTAATCGATTAAAGTCTGATAAAATGCAATTTTTAAGCAGTTTTGAAGCACAAATCATGAAAAACAAAGGCACAAACCATATGCACATTCTAAGTATGACACAAACACATTTTGCACATAGTCAATTAAACAAAGAAGCAACCAAGCACAACACCTACTAATTATCAACATAAACACCAAAGAAATTACACATAACTAAAGTTAATCGAATCATGAGTTCTAATTTACAAGACCAAAAACAACTCTAAAAACAAAGCATTTAGAAATAGGCAAGGATTGTGAAATTGGTTAAAAAAAATATCAAATGCAACTAGCCAATAGTTTGTTCATCCAAAATGCCTAGTTCCCTTCTAATACGATAAAAAGAATCTCTAGGTAGAGGTTTTGTAAATATATCGGCTAATTGATCCGAAGTTGAAACAAATTCAATAACACAATCACCTTTTTGAATATGATCGCGAATAAAATGATGCCTTATTTCTATATGTTTTGTTCTAGAATGAAGTACATGATTTTTAGTTAGGTTGATAGCGGAAGTGTTATCACAACGAATAGGTACTTTAGATAAATTAACACCAAAATCAAGCAATTGTTGTTTCATCCATAAAACTTGGGCACAACAACTACCCGCCGCTATATATTCGGCCTCCGCTGTCGACAAAGCTACACAATTTTGTTTCTTAGAAAACCAAGAGACAAGCGAGTTACCGATCAAGTGACAAGTACCGCTTGTACTCTTTCTATCTACTTTGCAACCGGCGAAATCGGAATCCGAATATCCTACTAAATTTATAAAAGCATCACGTGGATAAAATAGTCCGGTATTGATAGTTCCCTTTAAATATTTCATGATCCGTTTAACCGAAGTTAGATGCGATTCCTTAGGATTAGCTTGATAACGCGCACACATACATACGCTAAACATAATGTCAGGACGCGATGCAGTCAAGTATAAAAGACTACCTATCATGCCTCTATACTTGGTTACCTCTATAGGTTTGCCGCTTTCATCTTTGTCCATATGACATGTGTTGCTCATCGGTGTTGAGGCGTGCTTACATGAATCCATCCCAAAACGTTTCAAAAGCTCCTTGCAATACTTCGTTTGATGGATATAGATTCCGGCATCCATTTGCTTAATTTGAAGACCAAGGAAGAACGTCAACTCGCCCATCATTGACATCTCAAATTCGCTCTGCATAAGAGTAGCAAACTTCTTGCAAAGAGAGTCATTAGTAGCACCGAATATTATGTCATCTACATAAATTTGAACAAGTAGGATGTCATTTTCAGATTTTTCAATGAAAAGAGTATTATCAACCGCGCCTCTTTTAAATCCTTGATTTATTAAAAATGTACTCAAATCGATCATACCAAGCTCTAGGAGCTTGCTTAAGACCATAAAGAGCCTTTTTAAGTTTGAAAACATAATTAGGAAATTCATGATTTTCAAAACCCGGCGGTTGAGATACATACACCTCCTCTTGAATAAAACCATTTAAAAAAGCACTTTTAACATCCATTTGATAAAGTTTAAAATTCATGATAGATGCATATGCCAATAATAATCTAATAGCTTCTAAACGGGCTACGGGCGCATAAGTCTCATCATAATCTATTCCTTCCTCTTGACTATATCCTTGAGCAACTAACCTAGCTTTATTTCTCACAATAAAACCCATCTCATCTAACTTATTGCGATAAACCCATCTAGTTCCTATAATGGGCCTATCGTCGGGTCTAGGGACAAGTTCCCAAACCCTATTCCTTTCAAATTGATTGAGCTCCTCTTGCATGGCCATGACCCAATTTTCGTCTTGGACGGCCTCATTTATATTTTTGGGTTCTATTTGAGATACAAAGGCCACAAAATGACAAATATTACGTGAAGAGCTTCGGGTTACCACTCCCTTAGCTACATCACCTATCACATTCGTCAAAGGATGATTTCGGTTAGTTTTCCATGCCAAAGGTAGACCTTCATGTACTTGTTCATGTTCATCTCCATGATTTTGAATGTTCACCTCCTTTTCTTTCTCATTTTCATCACGTGGCACTTCTTCATAAATGTCAATACCTGAAATATCAAAAGTACCCTTCTCTCCTTCCGGAGATTCATCAAATAACACATTTATAGATTCCTCAATAGTTAAAGTTCGCTTATTAAATACCCTAAATGCTTTACTATGAGTCGAATAACCTAGAAATATCCCATCATCCGCTTTTGGATCAAATTTTCCCAAAACATGTTTTCCATTATTTAAAATAAAACATTTACATCCAAAAACATGAAAATAGGATATATTAGGTTTTCGGCCTTTAAAAAGCTCATAGGGGGTTTTCTTAAGAGAGGGCCTAATCATAATCCTATTTAGCACATGACAAGCGGTGCTCACCGCATCGGCCCAAAAATATTTTGGAACTTTACTATCGCTCAACATAGTCCTAGCTAATTCTACTAAGACTCTATTCTTCCGCTCAACAACTCCATTTTGTTGAGGAGTTCTAGGAGCAGAGAATTGATGTTCAACGCCAAATTTTTCACAAAATCTATCAAATGCATGATTCTCAAATTCTCCACCATGATCGGTACGAATAGCAACTATACTATGATTGACTTTGTTTTGAATTTGTTTGGCAAAAGTTTTGAAACGAGAAAAAGTTTGATCTTTTGATGGCAAAAAGAAAGTCCATGTAAAACGTGAGTAGTCATCCACAATTACAAGTCCATAGTAATTACCTCCAAAGCTCATTGTTTGTGAAGGACCAAATAAATCCATATGTAAGAGTTCTAACACCCTTGTAGAGGAACTCTCCTTTTTAGAAGGAAAAGTTGTTTTAGTTTGTTTACATTTCTTACAAGAGGTGCAAACTCCATCTATTTTAAAATTAAGCTTCGGAAGGCCAATTACTAAGTCCTTGGATAAAACTTTGTTTAATTGACCCAAGTGGACATGAGCTACTCTTCTATGCCATAGCCAAACATCATTATCTTTATTTAGAAAACATTTTGAAAACAAAGATGTAATATCATTCAAGTCAATCAAGTAAGTGTTATTCATCCGATTCCCAATAAACTTAATGGTTTGATCACACTCACTTCTAATAATGCAATGGTTAGAGGTAAAACTTACACTATTACCAATATCACACAATTGACTAATGCTAAGAAGATTATGCTCTAAACCTTCAACATACAACACATTGTCAATTATAACATTGGAAGAGTTTCCGATTTTACCTATACCAAGTATTCTTCCACGATTGTTATCACCATATGTAACATGACCTTTATCTCTTGGTGTAAGCTCGATGAAGTGTCTCTTGTCTCCTGTCATGTGCCTTGAACAACCGCTGTCCAAATACCAACGATCATCTCTCGTTCTAAGGCACACCTACAAAAACAAGTTAATTGGAAGACTTAGGTACCCAAACAATTTTGGGTCCTTGTGGGTTAGTTTCTGGTTTTTGTCCCTTAACAATCCAAATAAATTCCTTATTGGGAACACCATAATTTTTAATATTACAAAATTTTGAAACATGACCAAAGATGCCACAATAGAAACATGTTGGTTTTCTAGAAAAATTCACCTTTGAAAAATTTCCAACTTTTCTATATGACTTCTTCTTTGGTTTGATGTATCCCAAACCTGTTCTATTTGCATTGTCTCGTTGACTAGAGAGCAAATCATTTAAATCTCTTTTTCCTTTTGCAAAGGTAGCAAGTTTTTCTTTCAAATCATGTAATTCAATTTCATAAGTCTTGCATCTCTTACAATCGGAATTCACAACATTTGAAACACAATGATCACATGATGCATTAGAGTATATAAGTTCCAAAGTCTCATTTTGAAGTACAAGCTCATCTATATGTTTTTGCATTTCCAAAATCTTTTCATTGTACTTCAAAATTGCTTTCTTAGCCTCAATATTGATTTTAGCTAATTTTTTAAGTTCCGCATGCATATCAATATAGGCGTTATAAAGAGCATCATATGAAGGGGAAGAGCAAGATTCATTATCCGAATCTACATCAGAGTTAGTTTTAGGATGTACCTCCTTTGAGCTTGAAAGCTCAAGAGACGTGTCGCTTGTGGAAGCTTCAATGTCATCCTTAGCCATTAGACACAAATTTGCCGATTCTTCTTCCTCCGAAGTGGTAGAAGTAGTATCATCTTCGGGTTCGTCCCAAACAATGTAGGCTTTGTTAGCCTTGTGATTGTTGGACCTCTTCTTATCACCATCGGACTTTTTAGGCTTTTGAGGACAATGATACTTGATGTGACCCGCTTTCCCACATGTATGACAAATTATCTTGTCTCTCGGGGTTTTTGACCTTTGTGGATTTTCCTTACTATCCCTTGAATTGAACCTTCTTGTGTTTCCTTTCTTCTTGAAGAATTTTCTGAATTTCTTCACAACGAATGCAAGTGACTCGTCATCTAAATCGGAATCCGTGTCATCATCCAAGGAAGAATCATTAGTAGTATCAACACTTTTTGATGATGAAGCCTTTAATGCGATACTCTTCTTCTTCTTGTCGAATTCCTCATTTGAAGTTAAGCGTCCTAGCTCCATCTCATGCTCTTGTAACTTACCAAACAAAGTGGCAAGATCCATGGTATCCAAGTTCTTTGATTCAATAATTGCCGTGACCTTGGGTTGCCAATTTCTGTCCAAACACCTCAAAACTTTGTTAGTAAGTTCTCCCGGTAAGAAAGCCTTACCAAGAGCAAGCAAGTGATTAATAATATGAGTAAATCTCTTTTGCATATCATTAATATTTTCATTAGGCAACATTTGAAACAACTCATATTCACGCATCAATACATTTAATCTAGCTCGCCTAACTTCGCTAGTTCCCTCGTGAGTCACTTGTAAAGTGTCCCACATTTCCTTTGCACTAGAGCATTGGGATACCCTAAAGAACTCATCATAGGACAAAGCGGACGTAATGATATTCTTAGCCTTGTGATCTAATTGGATCTTTTTCTTATCATCTTCGGTCCACTTGTCCTCGGGGGTTAACATTTGAACATCCTCAACTAGAGTATAGGGAATGTGAGGACCTTTCTCAACAGTTTTCCAAATCTCGTTATCGATAGCTTGAATGAAAATTTTCATCCTTACTTTCCAGTAAGCATATCCCTCACCTCCAAATAGTGGGGGACGATTTATAGCAGCACCTTCTCCTCCAAAAGGATTTTGAGAACCCATGGTTTCCAATGGATCTTTTCGAAAAAGTTTTTAAACTCGGTTTATTCGACCGAGCTCTGATACCACTTGTTGGAAACCAACAAGCGGGTAAAATGCCTTCTAGAGGGGGGGTGAATAGAAGAATCAAGCTACGATACCCGGTTTTTTAAAAAGTAATCAAAACAGATCAAAAATAGTCAGATTTAACTAATCTACTCGAGTAAATTGCAGGCTACTCGAGTAGACCTGAAAATTTGAAAAACCTTAATCGAGTACTACTCGATTAAACACTGAAAAACACAGAAAATTCAGAAATCAATTCTAATCAAATCTAAACCAAAAAAAATCAATGAATCAAAATAAGAATATACAGAAAATCAATTACCAATCAATTTATGAATTAATAAAGAATACGTAATTGAAATTCCCAAATCCTATTCACAATTGATTTTAAGTTTTTGTTGATTTTAAGAACAAAAGAATACGTAAAAACTCAAAATAAAGAACACATAATTTTAGCCTGGTTCACTCATCTAAATATGAGCTACATCCAGTCCACCCTCTCTGATTTGGGTGATTTGCTACACTATGAACAAAAGAATTAGATTACAAGAATGTGTTAAGATCCTCTCCTCTCTCTTGATCCTAACCCTTGTTAATTGATGTACCAAATCAATTAACTCTACCCAATTCTTGTCCAATAATTCAATTTGTTCCTTCTTCTTTGATTGAATCACGATCAATCCTTTTGAGCTTCGAGCAACTTTGATCAAATTGCTAAGAGTCTTGCTCCAACCCTTTTCTTCAAAGTCTTCAAAGAAAACTTCACTTTGTTGAATCTTGAGAGAAGTAACCTTGTTGTTACTAGATGATTCAACCACAATAGAATGCTAAAAAAAAAAAACTATGAATCTTCAATATGAGAATGAAAAGAATGAATAATGTTCTCAATTTAAGATTCACATGAACATTGATAGAGAGATGTTTTTGGAAAGATTATTTGCTCAAGAATGTTGTGAAAATATGAGAAAAATGCTTTTCAAAATTTAGAGTTCGTAACCTTTGAAAAGATGTAAATGAAGTCTTTTTAAAGTTCAGTTTTAACAGACTTTACTCGAGTAGACGAGTCCCTTAATCGAGTACTACTCGATTACTCGTGTACTTAATCGAGTAAACACTGCTAAAAAAACTGATAAAAACTTTTTCAATTAAATTCCATTTTTCACCTAATTAATTTGGAAAAGTCTTGAGCTATTTTTCTCTATCAAAGCAATCTCAATTTGTAAACATAATCAATCTTTAAATTCTAATTGAGATTACTAAACTAATCTACCACCCACTCTCATATAAAACAAAATTAAAACAATTACAATATATATATATATATATATAAGAATGAAATGATAGAATAGTCCTTGAATCTTTGTTGTTGTAGGTAATCTATATCTTGGTGTCTTCATCAAAACATATAACTGAAAGCTTGCATTGCCTTGCCTCTTCAACCCTCACTCGTAGGCGAGGCCCCGAGGGCAACCCGGGACCACGGCCGCGACACCGCGCATATTAGTTTTTCATATTAGTATTATTATTATCCGCTTCCGCGCAATCGTTTTTCATAGTTATAATAGTTTTCCGCTGCGTATTTCTTTAAGTTTGATGAAAACGATTTGAAACCAAAGTTTGACAATGTTTTCGTAAACACCCATTTCACCCCCCTCTTGGGTGACAGCTGCCAATCATAACAACTTCCAATTTGTATAGCATTAAAAGGTTAAAGATTATATCATTATTATCATGATACCAAATCTATAAGCTGTGTTCAGACTATTTATTACTTTTTTCATTGATTCAATTGTTTTCTATGCAAACAGTTCATTTTAAATCGATGATGTAATTTGGAAGGTATATTCAATTTTTAAATCACCTTACATATGCACTAGCATGTAGTGTTACATTTTTAGGAGCACAATGATAGTGAAGGTGCCATCATAGCTTTGGCAAAGCTGCTTAATCAATTTGTGAGTACTTTGTTAAGTAGCCATGTGTCACTCGTTCGTTATTTGCTTTTTCTAAATTGAATGCATATGACTGGTTACTTATGATCTTGTTAATTACTATATTTTTTTTTGAAAGGACTTATGGTCTTGATATTGTATATGTAGTTCTGAGAATCATTGGAAGAGTGAACTATTTATTTATGTCATTTAGTTTATGCTACCTCTTGTTACTGAATAGGTCATAAACTTTGAAATGTCTCAAAAGTACTAGTGTTGCAGGATATGTACATCGAATTGGACGTACGGAAAGAGCATACAAGTCCCATGCTTCAATTACTAAACTAGCTTATTGCTTTCCTAGGTGTAGAGAGTGGAGAAATGATACTATTTTTTATTCAATTAGGTTATTTCTTAATTGTAATTGATTTGGATTATGTTGAGTTGATAACCCTTTGTAAAAAATGGCATTGTAATTTTACATTGATGTTGCAATGAAGTTATATTCGATGAGAATGGATATATTTTGCCTTTTGGCTTCATTTGTTTTAAAATTTTATTTTTGATAGTCAAGGCAAAGAATGCAGGTCACTAGAAATAAATTATAAAAATTGAAAAAAGAAAATAAAATTCTACATTTCGCATCAATTATTTAGATATAACTGATGTTTCCGCATCAGTTGTGAACAAAAACAGATGCGGAAGGTATACTTTCCGCATAAGTTAGAAAGTAAAACAAATGCGAAAGGTATTCTTTTCACATTTGTTTTTTCTATAACAGATGCGGAAAGTATACTTTTCACATCTGTTTTGGTTCTCAACTGATGCGGAACATATCACATGGTTTTGAAAAAAAGTGATGCGGAAAGTCTACTCTTTCGCATCGGTTTTGAAAAGTGATGCGCATCTCCCACGTTTACATCAGTTCCGAAACTAATGCGAAATGTGTTTTAAAACAGATGTTAAATGACTGATCTGCAGTAGTGATAGTGATGAATTATTGGATGTCTCAGCCCCTTGCATGAGATTGTTATTTATAGGACCAAGATGATTTCTTAGTCTGATATATTCTCTTGATAAATCTTTTATACCGGAGAGTAATCTTTGTGTGATTTTATCTCCAAAGAGGCAGATGAAAATCTTCTGTAATTACTGATAATCCAAGGATAATATGCCATTAATCTTTTATAATGAGTTGCTTATCTTCTCGAGATTGACTTTGCCAATAAGTCTCGCGACTCATCCACGAATCAGAGCTTCTTCCGAGCTCCTCATAACTACTCAGGACTCAAAGCCTTATGTTGTATGTCATTTGAGCTCAGTCCACGTCATCAGGGTCCTACCACAAGTCATAGTAGGTCTTCTAGAGGTCATCTTGTAGGATGAGTGTCCTTAGTTCACGATAAGACCTGAACATAAGCCCCTAGGTCGTTTCACTTTGTAATACCCGTATTTTTCTTCATTTTATTATATTGATTTTTTGAGTATTTCTGTTTGGGCATTTCTTTTTGAGTTTGTGAAAATATATTATTCGAATTATATCTATTGGTGGAGTTAATCGTTTGGGATTTTCTTTTATAATAATGAATTATTTTATTTTCTGTTTTGAGGAAATTATTTGTTATTGATTTAAAAAGGATTTATTAACTTTGAAAATTCAAAATTTTTGACTGGTAAATCGGAATTTGACGAATTTATAGTCAAAACGATCGCATTAAAATGTAGAATTTATTTTTGTAAAGTTTGGCATTTTATTCAGCTGTCACGAAATTTTTATTGTTTTCAGGAAATTATAATGTTTTATAATTTAGAAAAATTGAATTATGATTTTCAAGTGTTAAGTGTCACACGGTTTTGATATTTATTTTGTGCATTTTGAATTGTGAATTGTTAGACATCCATTTATTAGTGCACAAGACCCTAGGGTAATCCAATTAAATACACCTTATTACCCCTAAAGCACATTATTTAAGACCCACATTTAATGACCCTATCCTAAAGAGGATTTTTAGCCAATAAGAGGTCCAACTTTTATTCCATCACCGATTTCTATCTCTAATTTGTTTTTAGACCCCAAATTTAATTTAACCAACCCCAAGCCCCAAAGTTCTATAAATACCCTTAGCCCATCTCCTTCTCCTATTGTTCACACACTTAGAAAATTAAGAAAGATAGAGGGAGAGAATGAGAGTGAGCCGTGGGGAGCATCTGATGAGGGGAGGGAATGCTCTTTAAGTCAAAGTAAGTTTCTAACCCATTTTCTTGCTTTAATATACTCTTGTACCTATACTAAAATGCTTTCACCTATTAGAAAACCAAGAAGCAAAACCCTAACCCCCATTAGAAAAAGAACCCGTGAGTATGGAGGAAAGAGCAAGAAGGTTTGATTTTCATTTTGCCTCTTCAAACTTTATTTGGGTAATTTTACTTCTCCCTAATCTTTGTCTTTTGATTATTTTCGGTTTTTATTAAGAACTTTTATAAATTTGTTGGCATGGGTCTTTACATGTTAGTTTGAAATAAAGCACTCTATTTTTATTTTGCTCATGAATAAATGTGAAAGCTTTAGCTTGAAAAATCGACATACAAGGAGGTTTGAGGAGCTTTTCGGTTTTTATAAATATTTGGTACAAATGATTTTATTTCCTTTGAGGTGTTTCGATTTATGTTTGGGAAAATAAACTTGATTTTTGTGGCTACTTCTTACTGCATGTTTCGGTTTTTATGAGTACTTTGTACAAATAAATTATTTTTCTTTGATGCATTCCGATTTATGTATGAACTTGGAGAAATGAAAATGATTTTGTGGTTATTTCTTTATGCATGTTGATTTGTTAAATTGCTTTGCAAAAATCAAGCTTATTTTCTCTATGTATGTTTCGATTTTGGTGAGAGTAAGCTAGGGAAATAATTTTGTGCTTGTTGGGGACTGTTAAGGGTGAATATTGTGAGAAATGACAATTTGATCACATGCTGAATTTTTAGAAGTGTGTCATTTTGCTTGTAGGAGGCTTTGGTGAACAATATTTTCGCTAATCAGAATACTCTAAAAATCTAGTATGTTGTTTATAATTATATTTGAATGCGTTCTGGAAGTTTGGAATTGATTTGGACTCGTTTTAGTATTTTTACTGAATTTTGGCTTGTTTGGTGTTGATTTTGGAAGTTAGTGATTTCGATGGCAAGAGATCTTGATGAATGATACTTGACCCTGCCCAATAATCTCGAAACCTTGACACTGTTTTAATTAAGTTAATCTAAAGTTCTCTGTATTTTTGTATGACTTTTAGAATTGGTTTACAAATGTTGCAAGGATTGCTTCATGGAAATGGTTTCGGAAAAACGGGTTTTTCGGAGTGAAAGTAAGCTGCATTTTCGAATTTATACTTCTCCAATGGAGATGAAATTATTATGGTAAGACCTTGCACATGTTATAAGTCTCCTTGTAAAATTTGAGATGATTTGGAGTTGATTTGGTATTTTAAATAAACGCAAAACCATATACAGGTCTGTTCTGTTTCTGCAGAACTAGAGAGGATTTTAATTAGAAAAATGTGACTTAGGCAGCTCCAAATTATCTGAAATTTTTATGAGATAATGTGGGATGTGTGAAGATACCTTTTACCAAATTTCGTGCCAATTGGAGCTATTTTACTATTATTCATATTTACCTCTTTGCCTCAGGTCACTACAAGTCTGATTGGATTTTTATGGCAAAAACTAAATGAAAACTTGTGTTCTGAATGTTGGAATGATTTGAAAATTTTATGAGTTGAACTTTGGAATATTTTTCAGTGTTCTGCAAATTTTGGGACTGAAACTTATTGATTTGACATAGTTTTTGAATTTATCTTTCTCGTTTTTCTCGTATCCGATCTAATGCTCCATTTGACGTTTTGATGTGTTTAATGCTTTGTATGTTTCTCTATGATCCCTATAACGCCCCAAAAATTAGACCATTAAAAATACGGGTTAACAAAAACTTTTTCCATAAAGAGTGTGAAAATCAAAAGTTACTTTTCATTAGAGTAATATTTCCTTTACAAAATATTCTGAGTGTAAAGCATGAATAATACAAAACCCCAAAAACCCTTTTTACACCCAGAGCATTGGTCTTCATAACTCGATCCTTCTGCAAAAGGATTCGGATGACGAGACATCATCCTGGCTGTTCCTTCTAGACAACTTTCACTCTTACAGGAGTGCCTTCAGTCCTGTCCTTTGAAAGAACCTACCACCAAAAACATGGTAGATGAGAAAAAGTCACTTGTCATATCGCCTAAGCAGATTATATGATTGGTCAAACACAATCATCACAGATATCATTTGAACATAATAAATGCATGCTCAAGTGTCTCATTAAACAACATTAACTATAACCATTTAAACTTTCATGCTATGCATGCACGTCTCTCAAGTCATTTCTCCATAACCAACTCTTCCAGAAAACAACACTCTGGGATATGCAATCGTGCGCTCAATGTTTCCACCACCTGTATAGCGGCCACACCGTTCTATACTGGAACCCCATCGACCACGATCCTAAAATGATACAAGGGGATGATCCCTGAACCATTGTCCACCAATAGTTCTAGGTCCTTGTCATTTCTATGGAGGCGGCCACACCGTTCCAACCGTCTCACGTAGCGGCCACACCGTACTACATGGTTTCCAATCCCGCATTCACCTCACTCGTTTTACAATTCCCTGTACACCATGCATGAGATGGATAACACAAACATTAATCATCACATTATACACATGGCGGCCACACCGTTCCATGCCTTCATATAGCGGCCACACCGTACTATATGGAATCACACACATATGGCGACCACACCGTTCCACATTTCTTTGTATAGCGGCCACACCGTTCTATACGGAATCCCATCACACTTACCACACATATGGCGACCACACCGTTCCACATGTCTTCGTATAGCGGCCACACTGTACTATACGGAATCCTTTAAGTATAATGACTTCTTGTAGGAGCTAATCCTCAACATATGTGGATCGGAGTAATTCCACTTATCCAACTTTAACGTATCCAAATCGGAGCAAAAAGCCCTAACGCATTTGGATTGGATCCTCATAATCAGCAAGAATCATCATTCTTGCATTATCATTAATACTTCTTAAGTCATTATCCTCTTATGCTCCAAAACATTAATTATCAAATAGCCTCAATCGTTTATTATCCATTACACAATCTTTAGATTGAGACATTAGGCCTTCTCCACTTATTATCATGGGGTATTAACTTCTACCTAATGTCCTTATCTGGAACTTAGCCCTTTTTACCTGACAGAATTATACTATTAATAAACAAATAATCAATTGCCTTGTCAAATCATTATGACTAATCGTAATTTATTCTTCATCATCAACGTTAAGCCAACGAAGAAATTATCAAACCAATTAGAGCAAAACCAAAGTTCCAATTAAAAAGATAATTCTTAATAAATTAGATGAATAATGATTTACCCCTTTCTAACTTGTTAACATCATGCTTAACTCATTTAGAAACTAGGATAATAGTTAAGTAAAACCTTTAAGGATTATAAAGAAAACTAAATTAATTATTCTCTTGTCTCAGGTCCTAACCGGTTACAGAACCTACTAACCGGTTAGAGACAACAGTGCCTGAGAGCCAACCATTTGTTCTTAAACTTAAATCACTTTTAATCTCAAGCTATTATCTTTCTAATCCTTATGCAGCATTTAGGACATTACTATGTATGATTTAATTAAATTAATAATGACTTTAATTCTAATATCTTAAGTTCAAGACAACTTCAAAACCTTGGAACCAAAATAAAGACAAAGTCTAATTAAACATCTAGGCATTTCCTATTGTGTCAATATCTAATTTCAGGATATCAAATGCAGAAATTAAGACATGCTTCTAGTGTTATGATAAGGCTTAAGCATATTTAGACATACTCTATTCATTCTAACCTTAACAACACCTTATCAAAGCAACACTCTTTATCAAGTCCCAACAATAAGCATTCATTCCTTAGCTTACGAAACACCACCTTATTGCTTAAGTTATGAGTCCAAACATAGGTCATGCCAACTCTCATTGATTTATACAACAACTTGATTAACTTATGTTTTCTCTCAGGTCCTAACCAGTTACATCACCTGCAAACCGATTAGATTAGAAGACCTGAGAGCAGAGACTTGTCAATTCCATGCACAATTTAGTTCAATACTCCAACTTGACTTCTCATAAGTATCATGCAGTATCTAATAAGGGTTTGTCAACTTGTTAAATAAGTATTTCAGGCTAACACATGATTCAATCAATCAACCTTACAAACAACTTGCATTATGCATCAATTTTCACCTAGCATAATTCATAACATATACTTTGAAATCAACCTCATACTATCATTAAGATTCTCTTTTAAGGTTTATAACTAAGCTTCAGTAATAACTAATTATCATTAATGGAAAACTATTAGAAAGTTTATGCAATGAAATAGATTAATTACCCCTTTTCTCAGGTTCTAACCAGTTAGAATTGCCCACTAACCGGTTAGATTATGCAGGTCCCGAGAACAAACTGCACTTTAACATGTGCAAACCCATTCCATACTCATAATTAACTGTCAACCAGGCTTGAGTATCAATTAACACATCTTTCTTCACTTGTTACAAGACTTATTTCACTTGCTAACACAACTTATATGCATCAATTCAATTAATTAAGTGATCAATCAAACATTTCTCTTATTTATTTTCAGCATACACAACTTAACATAAACCCTATGATTCTCATCAAATAATATAGCAACTTCCTCTTTCAATTAAGCCAATTTCAGGTTATTAAAAATAGTGACCAAGTGGTTGTCTTGGTCTCCAAACCAAGCAACCATGCCTTGATCCAACACTCATAGCATACACACATCAAATTCCACAATCTATAATCCTAGAAATATGAATGACTTCTCCCACATCTTAGACAATTTGGACAACACTTACACAAGCTCAAAAACACCCTAGAACAGCAGCTACAGAGCTTACAAAAGCATCCACACAGCAGCCACCAAAACCAGCAACAAGAACAGCACCAAACACCTTCAAATGCAAGCTCACACACTCACAACTCACAAGCTTGATGTGCAACAACTCAAGGCAAGTTGTATACACGAATTGAGATGAGATTTTGGCAGAGTTTTGGTACAAAAATTGCAAGGAAAACTGAATCAACAACAGCACAATGCCAAGATATTTATAGAGCAAGAATTAGGGTTGGAAGAATGAATGAGTCATCAACCAAGAACACCCATCCAATTCCAATGCTTCACACCTGTCCCAGACCTCCCAATTAGGTTCCACGCCTCCTGGGAAGGATTAAAAATGAATAACCTTCGTGATTTCCAGCTCAAACCGCATTAAAATTATGCAGATGCAGACGCACTAACCGGTTACTGGTTTTACTAACCTGTTAGTCACTGCTAAAATTCAGAAATTCACTGTTTTGCTGAAAAATTAATATAAAAATATTTACTTCTCAAAATACAATTTCCACCGTTGGATGTTAAGATAAAATCATTAGAAACCTTTTCTAAAAATTTGAGCATGATCCAACGGTTAATGAAAGAGATACAGTCCAATCTTTACATGATATTTTACTAAAATATCATTTTCTTAAATGATAATTCATTTTCCAATAAACTATTTTCATAAAATACTCTTATTTATGAAATTTATTTATTAAAATAAATATTTTATTTATATTTCCTCTTTATAAAAATGAGGGATGTTACACTCTCCCCCACTAAATTGAATTTCGTCCCTGAAATTCGTTTTCAAAAATTTTCACTTTCCAAAATATTTCCATAAAATAAAATTTTAATCTTACCTTTATCAAAATGTTTCGGGGATTCTCCCCCACTAAATAAATTTTGGTTATATTTTTCTCAAAATTTCCAATCTCCAAAAATATTTATAGAGAATTTTCCACATAAATCCTTCTAAACAAATCCTATCAAATGGAAAAATTCTAAATAACAATTTTCCAAATCAAAACATTTTGCATAAAACTTTAGAAAATACTTTTTCCGCTGCGCACTCTGATCACTCGCGCACGATTAACGAATCATTTATATGACTTTATTCCTTAATAGTTGCAAACATTAGGGTGATCAGTCCTAATATTCAAACCATTAATAATAAAATCATTCCTTTCAGTTAATCATACGACGTATCTTTAAGTTAGATGAACTTAAAGATAGGGTATTCGTCACCATCAGATTTAGCTAGATAGCCAAGCGCTAGAGATATTTCCGTTGGGGAGACAAGGATTTGTCCTATCTCGGTGGTTATTAATCTCTCTAGTCTTAACTAATCTTTCTATTTTTGTAGTGTCCACAGATATTTATCACATCCAACTATGATAAAGGTGTAGGATTCTCATGTTTTGATGCTAACAATCTCTCTCCAAGCAACAACATTGGCAACAAGCAAGCTACACCACATGAAGATTAGAATTAGGATTTTTATTAATTCTATTTCAATGTAATCTTTATTTTATGCAATGCATCTCATTGGTGTGGGTAGCTTAGGTGATTTTAAGAATATTTAAATAATGTTTGATTAAGAGTGAAGATACTTTAAATCTTGATTAAATAGCTCTATTAAAAGTTTTGTGAAAATCCTTTTAGAAAAACCTTGTTTTTATTCAGACTCTGATCAGTTTACTCGAGTAATGAGTATTGGATCGCTCGAGTAATTTATGTCATGACAGGTTAATCGAGTAATGGTTTACACATCACTCGAGTAACTTAATTTGACATGTTTTAATCGAGTGAAGTTATATGGTTTACTCGAGTAATTCAATCAGTGTTTGGAAAATTATAAAAGGACTTAATTTTCTCTTTCACAAGATACACATTCATTCTTACAATTTTCTATACATTTTTTAAAAAGCAAATTCAAGAGCTATTTTACATTTTTCAAGAGCTATCAAGATTCAACAAGAAACTTTTTCATTCTTCACTCTATTTCTCTCATTGTTCAAATATTCTTGAGATCTTAGTTTTTGTTCTTAGTGGTTGTTGAAGATTTGCAATTTGTGATTGCATCATTGAAGTTTCAACACAAGTGAAGAATCTCACAAGGAAGACTTTGAGGATCAAATCAAAGCAAGAAAAGAGGATTGGTTGGAAGCATCTTCAATCAATTAGCAAGGAAATCTAGAATTTTCAAAAGGGGTAGATTAGATCAAAGTGTTTGGTACACACTTTGAGTTGGGTTTTAAGATAGGAGAACTAAGAATCTAGTTGCATCTTAAAACATTGTAAAATCTACAGTTGAAGATTTCTAGTGAAGAATCTCTCTTGATTCAAGAGGGGACTGGAGTAGCTTTCAAGTGGGTGAAAGTGAACCAGGATAAATCCTTGTGTCTCTTTTATTTTCATTCCTTGTATTGCATTAATTCATTAACAATTGCATTTTTAGGTTAGAATTGGGAGTTTTTCAATTCTACTCAATTGATCTAAAATTGTATGTTAATATTACTTGAAATTGATCATATTAACCATTCATAATTTGTTGAATCATCATAGCATTGTAATTCTTGAAGAACTCCATTGAAAACTGAGTTTTAATTGAATTTTACCCAGTTTACTCGAGTAAAGTTCTTGTCACTCGAGTAATCTGCTTTCAGTTTATAAACAATACTCGAGTAGGTTTTCTGTTACTCGAGTGATTTAAAAATAGCTTTCGTATTACTCGAGTGATTTGCTGAATACTCGAGTGAAATTATTTTTGCTTTCGTATTACTCGAGTGAAGACTTGAGTTACTCGAGTAATCTGACTTGAATTTTTAAGAAAACTTATTTTCATAAAACCATTCTCTTAGGTGGACGAAAAATCTGTAATAAGGCTTCAATATTCTATTCACCCCCCCTCTAGACTATATTGAGCCGCTTGTTGGTTTCCAACAAAAGGTTTCGATCACAGAAATTCGGGTCAAAGATAACATTTAGATCCTCAAAATATCAACGATTCACTTAACGTAATCGAAAGAAACAGCTGACTATGTTAACTCAGATTAGGAGAAAGGACAACCTAGGGTTTTACCTTGCTTGCCTCGCTTACTACCCGATCCTTTCTTGCTTTTCTTATCCGGACAATCTGGCGAATAGTGCCCCGGTTTCCTGCAGTTGAAGCATACTATTCCCTTGGGTACACCACAGCTTGATCCAAAGTGATGTGCCCCACACTTTCCACATTGAGGTGGATAAGTGATTCCTTTCCCATTTCCTCTCTGATTACCATTCTTCGATTGAGGTTTTCCTAACCCCAATCTCTATACATCTCCGACTCCTCAGATTGTTCTTTTTCCATGGTTGATTCTTTTAATTGTTTTTCTTCTTCCTCCAGCTGAGCTCTCATTTCCTCAATCTTTCGCTTCTTCTGAATTCAGACATTCTTTTCATAAACCTCCTTTGCTTTCATATCATCTTCGTAGATCCTGCACATATTTACCAACATCGGGAAATTCCTTTGTAGGGTTAACCAATAATAAATACTACCGCTACAGGATAAGCATGAGCTCTCTAGTACAGGATAAGGGTGAATAACTCATCCTTCTTATCCTCTAAGAGCCACGTCAGCCCTACTGGGCCGAACAGGCCCATAAGGCACCACAACACAACTTCCCCTATAAGTATCGCCATGCTATAGGGGCTAAGGTATGTTCTCTCATCCCTACTCTCAAGAACTACGTGTGGCTTGATCCCCTTATCACTAGGGGTACGTAGGACCGGGGTCACCCTCGTCAGCTGCAACAACCCCAAACACACATCGTGGTGGATCTATTTCTCAGATCCATTACATTGGCGCCGTCTGTGGGGATCGATAAACTTCGATTCCCATCCACTTTCAATGAAAAATAAATAAATAAATAAAATAAAAAATAGATAGAAGAGCTCAACAGCCTTGTTCACGATCTTTTCTTTGCTGATCGCCGCTGCCGGCTCGGTTCACCGTCCTCCACCGTGGCTGGTCGCTTCTTCACACTCCGAGCTTTCTCTTCTCCATGAATCTTGACGGCACTCTCTTTACTGCCGCCAAGCCCTAGCGCAACCATCAAGGGACCGCCACCACTACTCCCAACAACGGGAAACACTAGTGGGTTTTCGTGACGGGCACCGACACCGGTTGGTAGCCACATCAGAAGCGAAGGAGAAGAAGAGGTTTGAAGGAAGAGATCAAACCGTGGGTTTGGGTCGTGAAGGAAGCAGCAAGGTGTTGCCGCCTCTGTTAACGTTGACAGCACCGCACCGTCGATGCCACCAGCCACCAAAGCCTGTGCAGATCCGAACCAAAATCTGATTCGCGACCACGATGAGACAACTGCTTGGATCGAGCCATCTCTGGCTACCCTCGGCTCATCGTCGCATGTTGGTCAAGGGTCGGAACTGGAGCTTTGAGCATCGTGACTATAACCGCGGTCACCAACCGTCACCGGCGACGCTTCAAGTCGTCGCCGCCATTCGAACTCAGATCTGCGACCACCGCTGCGAGCTCCGTAGCAGCCTCTGCGCCCACCATGAAGCTTGCCTCCCTCCGGTGCATGCCCCTCGCGTCCCAGTGCTTGCCGCCGCCACGCATCTTGTTGACATGGGATCTGCAGCAAGTGCAAGCTGCTGCTCCCTAGGGTTCCAAAGGGAACGGGCTACAAGGCCCAATTCAAAAAAAAAGGCCCCAACAGGCCCTAAAAAAAACAAGGCCCAACAACAACAACAAAAGCTCCACAATCAGGAAGTGACATCTTTTTCATATCACCCATGACTACTGCAATTATATATTATATTAAATGATTGCTTATTTTATATTTTATTGACTCGCATGACTATTAGTTAGCGGCAAAACTAATTTATACTTTTGCTATTTAGTTTGATTACACGTCGTTTATTATTTATTATTTAATAGTTATAAATTGTCAACCTTGAACGACAATAACTAATTAATTATTATTTTCATACACACATGCGAGGTACACGTATGATAGCCCGAGCCAGTGAGTAAACGGTCTAAATGGCCCAACCTATACGGGCTTATTTGATACGGGCTAAACAGGCCCAAATTAATTTAAAGAAAATGAAGGTCAACAAAAGATCATTTGAAAAGGATTGATAGAAGACTTCAAACCGACGCTCCTCACCTCACTAAATCAGGGAAGGAATTCTCGTTCCCATATTATTTTCCTATTTACTTGGCATTCTATGTGGTTACTTTGCACACATGTTGATATTAACTCAACTGACGCAATATTTCTGACATGTGCTTTTAATACTTAGTTCCTTATAATTCCTTTACATGTCGCTTATTATTTGATATATATATCGCACATTCTCATTTTTCATGAATTAATGCTTTAATCATTTGATTTGTTGTCATTAAAGACTCTGGCATATTTATAAATGTCATTCATTACAATTATTGAGCGGGATATACCTGAAATCATACATCTTTTCATGGGCAATCCTGTCTGGTTGTACGATATTTAATTATTGTCTTTTCATGGGCAATCCGGTTGCACGATATTTAATTATTGTCATTACTATGTTTATTACGTGCGATATTTTTAAATCACACTACTTCTATTATGATATTTTATATCCACCTGCTAATAATTTTCATTATTGCAATTCCCTTATTATAAATTGTCAAACGACAACCGCTAAAATTAATTTTTCTGTACACATATACGAGGTACATGGTCCGAGCTACTAGACCACCCATTTCAAGATTTTCATCAATGGACATATTATTTTCCGAGCTCTGTGAATACAATTATGTCACTCTATTCGGAACATGGTGATAACGGAAAGGACCCCTCGCGCCAAATTTCCCTCTTTTACCTTGTCCTCGAGTATAGAGAGCCTCGTGCTCGGTTCCCCACTCCGAAAACATGTGCCAACTGCGCGCGGACCCTCGGCAACGTCCCCCTATTGGTATCTCATACATTCAGGATAGCGGGAACCATGCATTACCTCGGCTTCATAAGACGACTGTGGAAACATCGCACCATGTTCCCTAGCTAAGTCAACTGCTCGACGGAGCTCATTTGGAAAGGAATAACAAAAGACTTCAGTCCAACATTCCTCACCTCAGCGATTCAGGTTCAAGAAAGGACGGTTGAACCTATCAAAATTCATGGATAGTCCCATAAAGACTAACAGGGAAAGATCTTTCTCATTACCCCATTAATATTATTTCAATTACATGGTTTAGTTGTCATATTCATTATTATTGAATCACTTACCACATGACATGTGTTATCTTAGATAATAATCGTAATTAACAGTGAATTAATTCATACTTCGCTAATTAATGTCATTACATATCATCTATTACTTGATATTCTAATCGTTGTTTTTGGCCATCATAAAAAGGTACAAACATAACGATCGGATCTGCCGAGCATGATGACCTATGTCAATTCGAGTCCGAGTATGACGACTCAACTTAATTCAAGTCCTTCACACCGGTTGTCGATCACTTTTTCCTTGGTTTGCGCACCATCGCGACCTTATCTATATGGTAGAACGGTCCGCAGTGCCAACACCTAGTGATCTAAGTCGGATCCCAGCATCTCCGAGGAACCACACAATGCTGATCCCACGCCCACAACTCGCAAATATTCAACCTTCGCTCAGCGTTCGCCTACACAGGTCTGAATCCGATAGTCTCTCAAAGAGGCTTGGATGAACACGGTCTAATTGGCGGAAAACAACTATCACACCTTAAAGGACCTCTTAACTCGGCACAAGCCTCTTCAGGCTTTATCGAGTAAGGGGGTTGGTTATGCAATGGAGTAAGGAGCTTTATCTATCAGCTTGCCTTCGCCCTAATTACTTGGGTTCAAGAGGGGTTCAACAATTGAAGTTGACTAAACAGTTCCGATAAGGGAAATGGTCGTCCTTGGCTTCTCTACTTGTTCTTGCTTCCTCGGCTTCATTCTTTCCGACCTTGATACTGGTATTATATGATGCATAAGTTACTCGAGATCAAAATGTCGTGCCAAAGAGGACCACCACGTCCCATGAGGCAACAAATTGATAATTTACCCTCCTTATTAAGGACATATGTTAAACTCACTCACTTCGGATCATGTTCTTACGCACTTGCCCACGATCTCGGTTAGCCAGCCAGATCGGCGAGGCTACAAGTGAAAACGAGGATTGCGACCCGATAACTTGGCTTAGCCTCTCGGCTCAAAGCCTCTCGGCTCATATCTGGCCCAATACATCGCGGATCGAGGAATACACCTCGGCTAAGGTTGTCATTCCGACAGCAATCCCTCGTAAACGTTACGATCCAATTGGTGATGATCTTGGCACACCTCGAACTCAAATAACAGTTTGAGTCGTGCCAGCATACATTGGCACAAGCCTTTCGGCTTTCACCATGGCAAGCGCATAAAAGGATGTCTCCTTAAGAATGGCGTGACTTTTAAAACAATAGTCCAATTCGACGTTGAACTCAATACATGACGATACACGGCTAAAGGCCTTGATTGCGAACAGTCTTATACGTCTTAATCGACCATCCACGACAATCCTCCGAATAAAAGTTCTCAGCCGCAAACAATGTTTTATGACACCACCAACTCTCAGAAGCTCAGCACAGGCTCTTCGAGCCTATACAAGCTTGGGGGGCTTGTAGGGTTAACCAATAATAAATACTACCGCTACAGGATAAGCATGAGCTCTCTAGTACAGGATAAGGGTGAATAACTCATCCTTCTTATCCTCTAAGAGCCACGTCAGCCCTACTGGGCCGAACAGGCCCATAAGGCACCATAACACAACTTCCCCTATAAGTATCGCCATGCTATAGGGGCTAAGGTATGTTCTCTCATCCTTACTCTCAAGAACTACGTGTGGCTTGATCCCCTTATCACTAGGGGTACGTAGGACCGGGGTCACCCTCGTCAGCTGCAACAACCCCAAACACACATCGTGGTGGATCTATTTCTCAGATCCATTACATCCTTATTCCCTGATAACTGATTCCTGGCTTCAGATCCGGGCGTAGTCCATTCTCAAATTTTACGCACTTTGATCTTTCATCTGGATGATTCTGGTAATAGGGAGAATACTTCATCAATTCTTCAAACTTCGCAGCGTATTCTCCAACATCCATCTCCCCTTGCTTCAGTTCCAAAAATTCAACTTCTTTCTTTCTCCTTATATCCTCTGGGAAGTATTTTTCTAAAAACTTTTCTTTAAATACCTCCCAGGTGATGTGCCGATCCTTGGCTTCCAATAACTGCCTAGCGTGATCCCACCAAGTCTCTGCTTTATCATTCAGCATATAAGTCGCATACACCACTTTTTGTGCATCTGAACAACCCATAGACCGAAAGATTTTCTGAATTTCTTGTAACCATTTCTGAGCTCCTTCCGGATTATACCCTCCTTCGAACTGAGGGGGATTGCAACTTCGAAATTCTGTGAGTCCTCTAAACTCAGCAGGTTCAGCATGGCATTGGTGCGGTTGATTCGCTTGTTGTTGATGTTGCTGCATATTCTCTAATACAGCAGTGATCCTCTCTAACATTTCATTCGTATGGTTTCAGCTTCTTGTTGCCATAGTAGACTTGCACTCATAGAAACTTAGGTCAGAGTCACACAACTTATTGAGTATGGGAAGGACCATACTCCACAGCCGAGAGTTGGAACCATTGCTCTGATACCATAAAAGTGTAACGCACCAAAAATTAGACCATTAAAAATACGGGTTAACAAAAACTTTTTCCATAAAGAGTGTGAAAACCAAAAGTTACTTTTCATTAGAGTAATATTTCCTTAACAAAATATTCTGAGTGTAAAGCATGAATAATACAAAACCCCAAAAACCCTTTTTACACCCAGAGCATTGGTCATCACAACTCGATCCTTCTGCAAAAGGATTCGGATGACGAGACATCATCCTGGCTGTTCCATCTAGACAACTTTCACTCTTACAGGAGTGGCTTTAGTCCTGTCCTTTGAAAGAACCTACCACCACAAACATGGTAGATGGAAGTAAGTCACTTGTCATATCGCCTAAGCAGATTATATGATTGGTCAAACACAATCATCACAGATATCATTTCAACATAATAAATGCATGCTCAAGTGTCTTATTAAACAACATTAACTATAACCATTTAAACTTTCATGCTATGCATGCACGTCTCTCAAATCATTTCTCCATAACCAACTTTTCCAGAAAGCAACACTCTGGGATAGGCAATCGTGCGCTCGATGTTTCCACCACCTGTATAGCGGCCACACTGTTCTATACTGGAACCGCATTGACCAGGATCCTAAAATGATACAAGGGGATGATCCCTAAACCATTGTCCACCAATAGTTCTAGGTCCTTGTCATTTCTACGGAGGCGGCCACACCGTTCCAACCGTCTCACGTAGCGGCCACACCGTACTACATGGTTTCCAATCCCGCATGCACCTCACTCATTTTACAATTCCCTGTTCACCATGCATGAGATGCATAACACAAATATTAATCATCACATTATACACATGGCGACCACACCGTTCCATGCCTTCATATAGCGGCCACACCGTACTATATGGAATCACACACATATGGCGGCCACACCGTTCCACATGTCTTCGTATAGCGGCCACACCGTACTATACGGAATCCTTTAAGTATAATGACTTCTTGCAGGAGCTAATCCTCAACATATGTGGATCGGAATAATTCCACTTATCCAACTTTAACGTATCCAAATCGGAGCAACAAGCCCTAACGCATTTGGATTGGATCCTCATAATCAGCAAGAATCATCATTCTTGCATTATCATTAATACTTCTTAAGTCATTATCCTCTTATGCTCCAAAACATTAATTATCAAATAGCCTCAATCGTTTATTATCCATTACACAATCTTTAGATTGAGACATTAGGCTTGCTCCACTTATTATCATGGGGTATTAACTTCTACCTAATGTCCTTATCCGGAACTTAGCCCTTTTTAGCTGACAGAATTATACTATTAATAAACAAATAATCAATTGCCTTGTCAGCTCATTATGACCAATCGTAATTTATTCTTCATCATCGACGTTAAGCCAACGAAGAAATTATCAAACCAATTAGAGCAAAACCAAAGTTCCAATTAAAAAGATAATTCTTAATAAATTAGATGAATAATGATTTACCCCTTTCTAACTTGTTAACATCATGCTTAACTCATTTAGAAACTAGGATAATAGTTAAGTAAAACCTTTAAGGATTATAAAGAAAACTAAATTAATTATTCTCTTGTCTCAGGTCCTAACCGGTTACAGAACCTACTAACCAGTTAGAGACAACAGTGCCTGAGAGCAAACCATTTGTTCTTAAACTTAAATCACTTTTAATCTCAAGCTATTATCTTTCTAATCCTTATGCAGCATTTAGGACATTACTAAGTATGATTTAATTAAATTAACAATGACTTTAATTCTATTATCTTAAGTTCAAGACAACTTCAAAACCTTGGAACCAAAATAAAGACAAAGTCTAATTAAACATCTAGGCATTTCCTATTGTGTCAATATCTAATTTCAGGATATCAAATGCAGAAATTAAGACATGCTTCTAGTGTTATGACAAGGCTTAAGCATATTTAGACATACTCTATTCATTCTAACCTTAACAACACCTTATCAAAGCAACACTCTTTATCAAGTCCCAACAATAAGCATTCATTCCTTACCTTACTAACTCCACCTTATTGCTTAAGTTATGAGTTCAAACATAGGTCATGCCAACTCTCATTGATTTATACAACAACTTGATTAACTTATGTTTTCTCTCAGGTCCTAACCGGTTACATCACCTGCTAACCGGTTAGATTAGCAGACCTGAGAGCAGAGACTTGCCAATTCCATGCACAATTCAGTTCAATACTCCAACTTGACTTCTCATAAGTATCATGCAGTATCTAATAAAGGTTTGTCAACTTGTTACATAAGTAGTTCAGGCTAACACATGATTCAATCAATCAACCTTACAAACAACTCGCATTATGCATCAATTTTCACATAGCATAATTCATAACATATACTTTTAAATCAACCTTATACTATCATTAAGATTCTCTTTTAAGGTTTATAACTAAGCTTCAGTTATCACTAATTATCATTAATGCCAAACTATTAGAAAGTTTCTGCAATGAAATAGATTAATTACCCCTTTTTCTCAGGTTCTAACCAGTTAGAATTGCCCACTAATCGGTTAGATTATGCAGGTCCTGAGAACAAACTGCACTTTAACATGTGCAAACCCATTCCATACTCATAATTAACTTTCTACCAGACTTGAGTATCAACTAACACATCTTTCTTCACTTGTTACAAGACTTATTTCACTTGCTAACACAATTCATATGCATCAATTCAATTAATTAAGTGATCAATCAATCATTTCTCTTATTTATTTTCAGCATACACAACTTAACATAAACCCTATGATTCTCATCAAATAACATAGCAACTTCCTCTTTCAATTAAGCCTTAATTTCAGGTTATTAAAAATAGTGACCAAGTGGTTGTCTTGGTCTCCAAACCAAGCAACCATGTATTGATCCAACACTCATAGCATACACACATCAAATTCCACAATCTCTAATCCTAGCAATATGAATGACTTCTCCCATACCTTAGACAATTTGGACAGCACTTAGACAAGCTCAAAAACACCCTAGAACAGCAGCTACAGAGCTTACAAAAGCATCCACACAACAGCCACCAAAACCAGCAACAAGAACAGCACCAAACACCTTCAAATGCAAGCTCACACACTCACAACTCACAAGCTTGATGTGCAACAACTCAAGGCAAGTTGTATACATGAATTGAGATGAGATTTTGGCAGAGATTTGGTACAAAAATCGCAAGGAAAACTGAATCAACAACAGCACAATGCCAAGATATTTATAGAGCAAGAATTAGGGTTGGAAGAGTGAATGAGTCTTCAACCAAGAACACCCATCCAATTCCAATGCTTCACACCTGTCCCAGACCTCCCAATTAGGTTCCATGCGTCCTGGGAAGGATTAAAAATGAAGAACCTTCGTGATTTCTATCTCAAACCGCCTTAAAATTATGCTGATGCAGACGCACTAACCTGTTACTGGTTTTACTAACCGGTTAGTCACTGCTAAAATTCAGAAATTCACTGTTTTGCTGAAAATTTAATATAAAAAGATTTACTTCTCAAAACACAATTTCCACCGTTGGATGTCACGATAAAATCATTAGAAACCTTGTCTAAAAATTTGAGCATGATCCAACGGTTAATGAAAGAGATGCAGTCCAATCTTTACATGATATTTTACTAAAATATCATTTTCTTAAATGATAATTCACAATTTCCACCGTTGGATGTCAAGATAAAATCATTAGAAACCTTGTCTAAAAATTTGAGCATGATCCAACGGTTAATGAAAGAGATGCAGTCCAATCCTTACATGATATTTTACTAAAATATCATTTTCTTAAATGATAATTCATTTTCCAATAAACTATTTTCATAAAATACTCTTATTTATGAAATTTATTTATTAAAATAAATATTTTATTTATATTTCCTCTTTATAAAAATGAGGGATGTTACAATCCCGGCTGAACTTTATGTATTTATTGTGATATCTTGGTGTGATTAAAATAGGATTGAAGTGTATAGGAGTCATTTGATAAAAATCTTTATGGAATGTGGTTAGGTATTAATATGTTGAAATTTGTAAGAAATGATGTTTGATTATTAGATTTTTATGAATCATGGTTTCACTCATTGGATTGCCTTGAAAATTGGACATTTTGCTCTTGGTAATAATTAGGAGTGTTCTAGAAATTTTGAGTAGGTCTGAACTTGTTTTGATATTTTGAAAGTAATTTTGTTGGTTAAAGTGGGTTATGGAAGACTTGTGTTTCAAGTTGCAAAAGCTTTGGACCAAAGATTTTTGTATGAGCTCAATGCTTTTCATAACTTAATCACTATTTAACTTAGGGCAATATAGAGCCCTCTGAATTTTTATGAGGTTTTTGGAATTGATATGATAATTTTATAAGAGTCATTTTGGTGAAAACGGTTTCATAAAAATGGATTTTTTAGGTTAAACGTAGACAGAGTTTTCAAACCTAAACAGTTCTAAATGGCTTGAAAATTTTATGGTAGTATTCTGAACATGTCTTGTGACCCTCTGCAAAAACTGAAGAGATTTGGAGTTGGTTAATTATTTTTTCCAATTGAAAAACAGTGAACACATTAGTTCAGATTTTCCTGAGTTAGTGACGAATTTAATTAGAAAAATATAACCTATACAACTCCAAATAATCTGAAAATTTTAGGAGATGACGTTGGCAATATATGGAATGCCTATACCAAGTTTCATGCAATTCGGAGTTGGTTTGATATTCTTAATAATTGCATTTAAGCCTCAAGTCAGCAACATTCCTGTTTTGGTTTTGACCCAAAATATGATCTTAAACCTAAGTTTGAAATGTCCGAATGATCTGAAAATTTTATATGACGAACTTTGATGTATGTGAGTATGTTCTGTGAGTTTTGGGATTTAAACTACTTGGTTTGATATGCTTTCGGATTTTATCTTTTGTGTTTTATTTGTAACCAAACTAAAGCTCTATTTGAACACTACTTTTGATAGACATGATCTTTTGTTCTTTCTTTTGTGACTAGGCTGGACTTGTATGTTGATTGTGATGTTTTAAAATGATGAAGTTAGTAATTGTGTAAAATGTTCTTAGGTCATGTATGAACAAATTATAAGACGATTGTTTGCGGATACGTTTCGGTGTGTGTGTGTGTGTCGGTTTTAAAGATTAGAACAATTTGCTTCATATACTGTATACTAATTGATTTATTTAATGCATGCTAAATGAATTATTATTTTTTATGCGCCTTGGATCATTTGTATGCTAAAGGAAGTGAAGAGAAATAGTTAATTAATTAGTTACGGTGTTTTGTTTGAATCGTGTGTAAAGTTTTGAGTGTTAGTCAATTTCGGGAATAGCTTATTTTGATTTGATTGAAGAATGTTTGGTTGCTGCCCCCATTAGTCTTATGATCCTAAATCTGAAAAAAAATTTAAGCGTTTATTTTGAAGTAGAGTATCAAAGGACTAAAGTATGATTTTACGTTGCTTTCGGATTTGCGAAAAAGTGATTTTTAGACTTGTTTCATGGCTGTCCAGGACGTATTTAAATTGTTTTTTCCTCCTAAAATTTTTTCAAATGAGTTAAAGCTTGAGTTTTCAATAGTACTTGATTTAGAAAAAGGTTGGATTGAGAAACTAAAGTTTTTCGGTGTTTTCGGGCTGTAAGGAGCTGCTGTCCAGCAAGGACCAGCCACTAAACCAATTAATCGATTTATTTAATTGACTTATTTAAAATGGTTTTGAAGTGTTTGAAGTATGGTACGAAGTTGGACTTAGTTTGGGAAAAGTAATGACGTTTTACGATTACCCGACGAAAATAAAACGAGTTTTCAAAAAAAAAATGGATTGATGTTAAATGTGATTGTTAGTTATACAGACTTGTAATGTCGTGTGTCTTGTTGAAGGCAAGGAATCTGTAAGACGGGAGTTTGGAACTGCTTTCAGTCGAACGGACCCGCGACGATTCAGACAAGTATTTGCTGGAATAGAGGTGAGAGAGCAGCTTTCCTAAGACACCGTAGTCTACAGGTAATGTATTGTGGTGTTCCTGGCCTTCACAAAAGCCAGAACGTGGGGTCTGTGAGTCAATCATATAGTGACAGTTGATTGTGTGTGTTTGGCCACTTATACGCAGGACTAAGACATCCCTTTTTTGTTATAATAATATGACATGATGCTGTTTATTTATGATGATGAGATGTTAAGATATGCTGCTTTATGCCCGCTGAAATTTTATCTGAATTTGAAAGTAATCATGTTATGTGAGATATTTGCCATGCTTTAATTGTTATAGTAAAGTAATGATGCTGATGGAATGGCGTAGAAATGATAAAAGTACTTGATGAAAAGACTGGTGATTTTTAGAAGTAATGAAAGTAAAGTGGACATGTATAGAAAGCGTACTTGGAAAGAATGAGATACTGTGGATATGATCGACTAAATTCCCCTGATGTGTACCAAGTTGGATTCGTGCTTTACGGGTTGAGTTTGTGCTGGCCACATGTGCAGTATGCCCGTGTGTCCGAGCCCCGAAATGTTAAGCAAAGTCTTGTCGAAAAAGATTAATGTAGAAATGAATAATTAGAGGTCGAGGATTACCAAAGGGATGTTTAAGGGTGACTCATCCGAACCTTAGGATTAATAAAATACTAATAAGACATTAAAAGATATTTTATAACGCGACGAGTTGAGTGTGAAGTAGTGGAGAGGAAGATACCCTGTTTATCTGCAGATACTCAGGTGAGTGATTGTGATAGGGGAGGGTGATGACGGTGAAATGTCAAGTAACCTAGAGTACTTTTCTAGGCGGAACTAGTCTATATGTGATCGGGGATTAATACCCAATAGATCGTAGCGTGTTCTGCAGTCGAGACTAGGAAAGTACTGTCGCTCCTTGATCATATTCGAAACGGTGAGAGGGAACCTTGCGGTAATGCCTAAAATAATATTTGTCGTAATGACCGGCCTGTACAGTTGTGGTCTTGACAAATGTATTGTTTACTGTTGGATTTTCTCGGCTGTTCGACCTGCGTGGGTTAAGGTTCCTGTATGTCCCGTTTACTTCCGACTAGGTTTGGGTGGATTGGAGGAGATGTATGTGTGCTAACCAAACTCCTCGATGACTTCCCTTAATTCCCCTGTCATCGAAGGATGCGCTTCAATAAGATTTAATAAGAAAAGTTTACTAATAAGTAACAGTTAAATTTTTGACTGAGAAAAGAGTGTGGAATTGTCGAAAAGATCTACGAACTACGAGCTGAGAACGATAAGAAAATTGATGATCAGAATGAGAATGGTCAAGTGATGAGAATACCGTGGAAAATGCCAAGGAAGAGATATTTGTGATAATGATGAGTTCGGGGATTACGTAAAGGAAAGGCTTGAGATTGAGGTTTGGAACGTTAATAAGAGAAAGTGGAGACGATATATGGTATGAATGAAATTGTTCAAATGTGATGATTCTTATAATATGCTTATGTACTTGGTGTGCTTGTTATTTTATTTGATCTTAATATATTGCCTGCTGTAATCCCGCACTGTCGGCTTATCCGCCCGGAAAATCTGTCTCTCTCTTTGTCTCTTGGTTGTATGTCTCTATTGGTCCTTCGTCGACTGATTAGATGGTGGATCTGCGAACGAGGAGGGACTTAAGTAAAGGATTATCTTTGGAGGAGGCCCAGGTAGCAATTTTCAGCAATGAGAGTCATTAGACATCTTTAGTTTGGTATGATCAGGTAGACTCTGATAACTTTACTCGAATATCATGTAACCCCGTATTGGTAAAGATGTTTTCAAACTTGATGTCTGGAATAGTATCTTGATGATTTATGATTACGGTATGTTGGGTTTCAAAGCGCGATGTTGGTAACATCCCGATTTGGAACTTGACGTGTGATATGGGACATGAACGATTTATTTAATGATGAAGTTGTATTTGAAAAAGAAATGTTTCACAAGCTGAATTCATGTCCATGTCACCAACGTAAAAAAAATCTCAGATTTTTACTAAATAAAAAGAAATTCATGTTACTAAATCGGGGTGTTAAATTTGTGGTATCAGAGCTAAAGCTTATTAGAGCTAAAGTTTATTAGAGCTAAAATTTATCCTAGTCGCCTTAAGCATGGGCTTACGTGCTTTGTCTAAGCTTTGTCTGTTTGTTCGAGCGTGTCTGAGTCGATGTTGTGTTTCTCTGATTGAGTGCCTGCAGTCATTGGAAAGCCATGCCAATGTTAGGTGCTGACCAGCGCGAGCGTTCTGTCTGCCTGTCTTTTTGTAACGAAATTTGGTGGCGACAAGGGCGAATTGACTCAAGATGGAGCCAATGTCAAGTGATAGTTTATACCCCTTTTCTTTGAGACCCGATTGCTATGTCTTCCGCTTGTCAGGCACAAACCTATTGATTTTGACAAACCTTTTTAATGTGACCATTGCCTATTCGAAAAGTGGAATGTTATTCTTTGGTTCCCTGGTTTTGCCAAATTGTTTTGGCAAGGCAATAAAGTTTGCTGAACCTGAAGACACTCTTTCCGACCTTCTTTACGCAAGAGTAGCTTTGCCAATTCTTTGCGGATCCTTTACTGAGAATGAAAATCATGTAGGCCTGGCTATGAGAGTTTTGAAAGTTGGAAGGTGGTGAAATTTTTAGATGATTAAGGACTTGGGAGTGAGAATTTTGGGGATTTGTTCCTTGAGGAGCTTAGGAAAGCTAGTCGAGGAATAAGAAATGGTAGAAATTTGACCGATTAAGGAAGTATTTAGTAAGGAAACTAACCAATCTAAGGTTGTATGGTAAGAATCACACCCTAGTAAGTAAGTGGGATCCTGTCGGAGAATGCTTTAGTAGGTCAAAAGAAGTTAGAAAGTAATACCTGTAGGAGGAGAAACCCAGAAAGGATGCAAGTATGGAATGACCTTAGGAAGAACACCATTAGAGTTGGAGCCTAATCATAGCCATAGTGCCCCCATTAGTGTAATCCTTACGGATTAAGTCATGTGATTCGACCTTAGCAGTTTGAGAATGGAGGATTAGAAGGAGCTTAGTGACAAAACCGATCCATTGCAAGGCCAATTAGCAGAAGATGGACTCTACTCATAGGTTGAAACCCGATAGACAGTGTCTTAATTCATTCGAGGGAGATAGAAGTGACGTCCTTAAGTGGACCATATTCCAAACAGACTGTGAACTATGGAATGACCCGAGAAAGAATACCAATCTAGTATAGGCTTGAAAGTGGCAGTTATACCCCAAAATGGCTTAAACTTTAAGGATTAGAGTAGGATGTTCACCCTTAGTAGTGTAATATTAGAAAGCCAAGTGTGATTTAACGGTCGAGCATGAGTAGGAATTGTGGCTTAAGCCGTTATTGTTATAAGTGGAATCAAAGTTGGGGAGTGGAGGAAAGTGAAGGTAGTGCGAGCTTGTGCATAAAATGAGGTCTTTGGATGGAATTTTTCGATTTAACCCTTCAATACCATAGTTAAGTGAGTATATTTCCAAGGAATGATAGGAATTCTTGACGATTAGGATGAATCCGAATGGAAAAATGAAGTTATCTTGAAGATATAGGACGAAAAATAGGATGAAATCCCGCTAGGTTAAGGGGAGAGTAAATGAAAGTACTAGAGTTTAGCGTTTCTTGGAGTGTTAAGCGAGAAGGATTAGTTAAGGATTGGATAATTATGAACGATTTGTGGGGATTTGAGGGTGCTAAGGATGTTGATTACCGGACGAAGGGGAGATATCTCAATGGTATCAGGATAAAACCTTGTACACACGGGGATGCGCGAGACCATGGATGTTTGAGTATAGCCTAAGTTAGTACTTCAGATTAGAACCTTTTCGATTATAAGCGTTTGAAAAGAGGATGACGGGATTAGAAGGGACGTTTTGCCCCAAGTCTTAGTTAAAGAGAAGTGGATATATAAGTCAGTAAGGAACATGCAATGATTGGCAAAGAGCTACCGAATTCCCGAAAATCATTTATACCCAGTTAACTTCATGAACAAGACCCCTGTTGACAAATTTTGTAGCCTATTTCTACCAATCTATTTTCAGTAAATTGATGTGACCTCGGAAATTGTTACTTTGAAAGAACATGTTGATGACCCCTTCCTGTTTAAGCCTCATCGAACTTAATTCAATTTGACCCCTACATGGCTCGACGAATGGAGCTTCGCCGTCAGGAAACGATGACCAAAGGGATTTGAGAGATGATCAAAAGTGCGTAGTTGTTCTCTTGATTGTTGCATTTTCCTTTTCGCTGCGTTTCTCGAGGACGAGAAATCTTTAATTTGGGGAGGAATGTAATACCCACATTTTTCTTCATTTTAATAAATTGATTTTTTGAGAATTTCTGATTGGGCATTTCTTTTTGAGTTTGTGAAAATATATTATTCGAATTATATCTATGGGTGGAGTTAATCGTTTGGGATTTTATTTTATAATAATGAATTACTTTATTTTGTGTTTTGAGGAAATTATTTGTTAATGATTTAAAAAGGATTTATTAACTTTGAAAATTCATAACTTTTGATTGGTAAATCGGAATTTGACGAATTTACAGTCAAAACGATCGTATTAAAATGTAGAATTTATTTTCTTTAAAGTTTGGCATTTTATTCAGCTGTCATGAAATTTTTATAGTTTTGATAAAATTATAATGTTTTGTTATTTAGAAAAATTGAATTATGATTTTCAAGTGTTATCTACTGTATTGGAAAATATTATTTTTACATGTGTTAAGTATCACACGGTTTTGATATTTATTTTGTGTATTTTGAATTGTAAATTGTTAGACATCCATTTATTAGTGCACAAGACCCTAGGGTAACCAAATTAAATACACCTTACCTCTAAAACACATTATTTAAGACCCACATTTAATGACCCTATCTTAAAGAGGATTTTCAGCCAATAAGAGGCCTAGCTTTTATTCCATCACCCATTCCTATCTATAATTTGTTTTTAGACCCCAATTTTAATTAAACCAACCCCAAGCCCCAAAGTTTTACAAATACCCTTAGCCCATCTCCTTCTCCCATTGTTCACACACTTAGAAAATTAAGAAAGATAGAGGGAGAGAATGAGAGTGAGCCGTGGGGAGAATCTGATGAGGGGAGGGAATGCTCTTCATGTCAAAGTAAGTTTCTAACCCATTTTCTCTCTTTAATATACTCTTGTACCTATACTAAAATGCTTTCACCCATTAGAAAACCAAGAAGCAAAACCCTAACTCCCATTAGAAGAAGAACCCGTGAGCATGGAGGGAAGAGCAAGGAGGTTTGATTTTCATTTTTCCTCTTCAAACTTCATTTGCATAATTTTACTTCTCCCTAATCTTTGTCTTTTGATTATTTTCGGTTTTTATTAAGCACTTTTAGAAATTTGTTGGCATGGGTCTTTTCTTGTTAGTTTGAAATAAAGCACTCTATTTTTATTTTGCTCATGAATAAAGGTCAAAGCTTTAGCTTGAAAAATCGACATGCAAGGAGGTTTGAGGAGCTTTTCGATTTTTATAAATATTTGGTACAAATGATTTTGTTTCCTTTGAGGTGTTTCGGTTTATGTTTGGGAAAATAAACTTGATTTTTGTGGCTACTTCTTACTGCATGTTTTGGTTTTTATGAGTACTTTGTACAAATCAATTTGTTTTCTTTGATGCATTTCGGTGTATGTAAGAACATGGAGAAATGAAAATGATTTTGTGGTTATTTCTTTATGCATGTTGATTTGTTAAATTGTTTTGCAAAATCAAGCTTATTTTCTCTATGTATGTTTCGATTTTGGTGAGAGTAAGCTCGGGAAATAATTTTGCGCTTGTTGGGGGCTGTTAAGGGTGAATATTGTGAGAAGACAATTTGATCACATGCTGAATTTTTAGAAGTGTGTCATTTTGCTAGTAGGAGGCTTTGGTAAGCAATATTTTCGCTAATCGGATTACTCTAAAAATCTAGTATGTTGTTTATAATGACATTTGAATGTGTTCTGGAAGTTTGGAATTGATTCCGACTCGTTTTAGAATTTTTACTGAATTTTGGCTTGTTTGGTGTTGATTTTAGAAGTTAGTGATTTCTATGGCAAAAGGTCTTGATGAATGATACTTGTGTAACACCCCTAATTTTCATCTCCCGGATAATAGGAAATTAATAATAAAAGTTTTATTATTAATTTATATGGTTTTCCAATTTTATGTTTTGTATTTAATTAGCCGGAAATATAAAAATAAATTGAATTATTTTTATATGGCAAATAAATGCAAAATATAAGAATATTGCATTTTAGTCCCTGAAATAGGACCTAAATGTAATATTGAAAAGGTTCTTGGAGGGAAAGACTTAAAAATATTAATTTTTAAATTTTGAACTAATCTAACCAGTTAGTAATGCCTTGTAACCGGTTAGACGATGAACCCAGAAACTAGGTTAGTGGATTTTGATGAGTAATCACTTGATTAATCACGGAATCGCCACGATTACAGCCTAAAACCATTGGAAAAACACGCGTCAACGTGCATGTAATTCTTGTTGGTCTATAAATAGATGAATTGCTGATGATTTGGGGGTTGATTCAACTGGTTTTGTGTTGAGAGGTGGAATTAGGGTTTTGATTTCGTCTGAAGCGATTCTCCTTCTTCTTTGAGTGTTAGAAAGTGAGAGATACACTTTTGGAAAGCTTAAATCAAGAGCTTTCCATTGATATAAAGATTGTGAGTCAAAAGTGTGTGTGTGAGGAGAAATCAACCAGCAAAGCTAAGTGTTGAAAACTGGACTCTGTCTCTTCTTAGTTCGGGAAGCTGTATTTGGACTTTGATTTTGATCAGTTCAGGTAACCTCTAGGTCCCAAATCACTTTCATTCATTAGTGCATGTTACCTAGAGCAATCTCTAACTGTTTTCCCCAATTCTCTGATCGGGATTAATGTAATCCATGTTTTCGATTGCGTTGGTTAAATCGTTATGTAATTGGAAAACCTGATCAGGCCTGTGATTTGAATTTCTGTGATCAAAACCCTTATCACATTTGGATGTGATAAATATCTTTGGGCGCCACAGAAAGAGAAAGATCAGTTAAGACTAGAGAGATTAATAACCACCGGGATAGGACAAGTATTTGTCTCCCCAACGGAAACAACTCTAGCACTTGGCTATCTAGATATATCTGATGGTGACAAGTATTCCATCTTTAAGTTCATCTAACTTAAAGATGTGTCGAATGACTTTTCCTGCGAGAAGTTATATCTGAAAAGAATGATTTTATTATTAATGGTTTGAATATTAGGACTGATCACTCTAATGTTTACAACTATTCAGGAATAAAGTCATATAAATGATTCGTTAATCGTGCTTGAGTGATCAGAGTGCGCAACGGGTCAAGTTTTTCCTCGAAAAGATCTTTGGAGAATGTTTTAATTGAAATATATATATATATATATATATATATATATATATTTAAAAGGTATTATTTGGAAAAGTTTTAGCCAAAATATTTCATTTGAAGTAATCGTAAAATGTTATGAAATTGAAACGTGTTCTTCTCGAAAAAGTTTATGAGGGAAAGTTTTAATTTAAACTAGGTATTTGAAACATTTTGTCCGGGAAAAGGGCAATCAAAAGATTTTTATTTGGATTTAATTATGAAATAATTTTCGAGAAAGTTTAAGAAAACTCTTTTATGAGAAAAAGGATTGGTATATGCTTTTGAACACAAGGGTGTTATTCGAAAAAAAAAGTTTTATTTTAAATGTTTAGCGGAACATTTTGAGACGGAAAAATTAAGGGAATATGAGAAATTCTTTTAAGTGGGGAAGGACTTTCCCTAAAGATGTTTTGAGAAACGATAAGATAATCTTTTATTTAAACTTGAGAACGTGAAATTTTGAAGAATGAATTTCGGGGACGAAATTCCTTTTAAGTGGGGAAGTAGTGTAACACCCCAAAAATTTCAATCCTGGATTAATGAAATATTAATTATTAAGTTTATTATAATTAATTATTTCTATTCTTGATCTTTAATTAAGATCTTTGTTTATATTGCTAGAATTTATTTTGGTGAGCAAATTTGTGCATAAAATAAATATTTTGCAAATTAGTCCTTGGATTGGACCTAGAGGTAATTATAGGAAAGATTTTGGAGGGAAAGTAAATAAAATAATTATTTTTCAAAAATTGGGCAAAATACTCGAGTATTTTCTGAAAAACTCGAGTATTCTGGACAGAGTTGCTCAACGTTAGTGCGTTTTGATGAGTCACCACCGAGTTACCGCCGCCTTGACACGAAAACACCCTCCATAACACGTCCCTGTATGCGTGTCGACGTGCATGGACATGTTCCTTGTCTATATAAACCAATTGGACTCAGATTGAGAGCCATTTGGTCAAATTGAAGAAGAGTTAGTGTGTTAGGGTTCTTGAATCGTTTCATTCGATTCTCCCTCTGTGTGCTGATCTGAGTGATAAATTATACACCAATACAAAGCTCACATCACGAGCTTTGTATAGACATAAAAATCGTGAGGATCGAGTGAGTGTGTTGGGAGAATTGGAGCTTGGAAGTGAAGCTGTTTCTGTCAAGTTCTGTTTCTGGAGCTTACTTTGGGTTTGATTTCTGGTAAGCTCACGAATCCTTGAGTCTCAAATTCGGTTTCCTTAGTTAGATGATGTTGCATAGAGTCTAGAAAACTTAATTTCCCCAATTTATTTCTCTGTTTCATGTACAAACCGATTCCACTTTGGTGTGGTACTCAAAATGCTCTGCATGTGGCATTTGAAGCTGGTCTGAGAATTGTGGAGCCTTTTCTTGTCAATTCTTGTTTGTAAAACATCTGAGAGGTAAGGGGAAGTAATTATATTCACTAGATAGAGATTAAATTTCATTAATTGTGTTAGAGAGCCACCAAGAGGCTCTAAGGGCTTAGTTTGAATAGGAACTTTGGTTTGGAGACCAATCCATGCTCTATGACTGTGATGAGCAAGTTCTATATCATGCATGCAAGCTTAAATGAACTTGGTTTCATGAATATTGTGCTTATTTTTCAATTTGAAGTGTTGAGTTGCTAAATTGTATATTTAATGCATAATGGATTGAATCTCTGTCAAATTGGTTATTTGATATGAAATGAGTATGTTAACATGTTCAATATGTGGTATATGAACTATTGTGATCACTGTTTTGGGTTAAAAATGTTTAGAAATTGAAATGGTATGTAAAAACCAAGTTTCACTCTGTTCTGTCTGCATAAACTCGAGTATTTGGCTTAATACTCGAGTATTTCGTGGTGCACCAGAGTGAAAATTGGCGCACCAACTTGGGAATCAGATTGGACACTCTAGTAATGTATGAAGTACTCGAGTATTCTGGGTAATGGAATACTCGAGTATCTCATGAATTACTCGAGTATATTTATGAAGACCTGAAACCCTAAATCTCTGAAAAGGCATGAACGACTCGAGTATAATTATGGACAACTCGAGTAGAATCTGGAAAATGATAAACTACTCGAGTATTTTGGGAAAAACTCGAGTATTTTTAGTCAGACACTTAAAATACCATTTTCAATTCTAAGTCATTTTGTAACTATTAAAGGACAATAAACTAAGTGATCCTGGACTCAAAAGAAATTGATTGACGTTATGATGTTTCATTTGAATAATGATGATACGTTGCTCGGGAGGCACGTAGTGTATTAATAAAAGGACGAAACATCAATCAATCTCTTTTAAGTAGAGTTAATGCATTCATACTGGAGTTTGGATGGTAGGACGTATATCATGTTTTTGGTAAACATGTGGAGGGCCTCTGGGAGTGCCAATACGCTTGCTTGATGACACGTCGTTGACGTGGTCGGCTTAGTGGATGCCGATATGGTTATACCGTTTGGATGACGGACCGTTTGGATGACGGGACGATGCTCGAGTGGCACGTTATAACTATGCTCGGGTGGCATGGATTCCAAGCTTGTCGTGTACATTCTAGGTGAATGTACGAATTGTTGTATACCTAGGAATACAACGCACTGTTGAGTGCTGGGTTGTCAGGGATGGACGTCAGAGAGTGACATAGTATGATGGAGATAGGCTTGAGAGCTAAAGTCATGCATCATGCCACTCATTTAAATTAATTGTGATAAATGAAATAAGTGTAAGCATCCTATGTGCATTCATTAACTGCTAAGTGTTATATGTGATTGTTATTAATTGATGCATATTTACATATTCATATTGTACAATTTATTCTCTATTGGTTATGTGTATAGAATTGCTTACCCCTGTGCCCTTGTAGGTGATGTCTCGTTACATTGCTTGCATCGAGATCCGGCCACTTCCTAGTGGCACATGGCTCTATGAGGACCATCGCGCGGTGTTCGAGGGTGAGGTAGAGGTTACCTTCTACCACCCGAACCCGTTGATCCGATTCCGTCCTCGTAGATTTAGGATTCCCATCATGTACACTATGCATGTACCCCCGTTTTACACTTACCATGGACCACCTCCCACGCGACCAGCTCGCTCATACCATAGTTTTCGTTTTCGACCTACCCGCTCTCACCCTTTTACTTCGAGAGTCGTCCGCGAGGAGACTCCCCCTTCTGATCCGAGAAGCCCAGTCAGGATTTCACCATCACCTGACCCGGTGCCCAGTGGTAGGGTACACTCTCCCTCGGATGAGATCGAGGAGGATCTGGTGGAGGACGACAGTGGGAGCGAGCCTGTCGTGCATTCTACTGGGAGTGATTGGAGGGACGATGATCCCTAGGTATATGCATATGGTATGTGATGAGGATCAGTGGGTCCGGTGTGTGGATGCTGTGGTGGAGACTTGATGCTGCTGCTGTGTTGATGATGATGCTACTACCTTACTACTTATGTTTCTTTGAGACAACTGCTATCACTACTACTGCATCTGATGAGGCCAGATCTACGTGACCACCCTTGGAGTTTATGTTTTGGTTATGTACATATATTGTAGATATACTTTTGGGGTACTCTAGGGCTTTGGTCATATCACTATGTAGATCAGATTATGGACTTGTATTTTGAGATCTTGGAGACATGATGATGAGACTATGTATCTATGACTTTAACTATATATAAAACCTATGTTTATATTACTAGTGACTGCATAGTCTGATAATTTCCGCTTACTCTGATTTAATCCCTTTAAGAGCTCGGCTATAAACATTATTTGATGGTATCGGATTTATTAAATAAAGCAAGGGTAACTTTAATTACTTGTATGATACAAATACATTTCAAAAGAGCGAATGTTACCCTATTTGTGAAAAGGTTTTAGAGATCGCCGAACTCGATACAAATGTTTTGAAATGGTTTAATGTTTATTCTCCAAGAATTCCAAATGATGATTTGTGCACCCGCTTTAAAAGAAAATTTTATTTTCCATATTTTCTTAACACTCACAAGTCCATATATTATCCAATATGAAAGCTTAATTACTATATTATATTTGGGTAATACGGAAGTGTGTCACACTGAGTGGTATCAGAGCAAAAGTCAGATCCTGTAGTAGTGGAAGTAGTTCAGAAAGGTAGCCATCAACATCAAGCAGGTATCTCCAGGGTATTTACACTATTTGAATGTTATTATCTTGGCTCGTTGAGCTTTAGATACTCTTGATTTGTTTGCATCTTGTCTCTTTTGAGTACAAGACACAATTGATTGTAGACTTAAAAATTTAAGATAGAGCCTTAGTATAGGTGGTGTGATGAAAGTTTCTTTAGTGCAACATATGTGACCATAAGCCCATAGCGCAGGTCTAATATGGCAACTAGAAACCAGAATCACACCAACACGATGTTAGAAAGAATTGCCGAAGTGCTGGAAGTTATGCAACAACGGCAATCTCAGCAACCACCGCAATCGTTTAATCCGCCTCATCAGTGTAATATGGGTAGTACCGAGGCGAGGAGTTTGATGGATTTTAGGAGTTGTAATCCACCTAAATTTGAAGGAGGATTTAAACCTGAGGAGGCTAATAAGTGGATTCATACCATGGATAAAATCTTCAGAACGTTGGATTGCACGGAAGCTCAGAAAGTGGTATGCAGTCTATATGTTGGAAGATGAGGCTGAGAACTGGTGGAATCATACAGTTCAGCTTTTGCGTTACGAAGGAAGGGAAGTGAGTTGGGATGTATTTATGGAGAAGTTTCTCAATAAATATTTCCCTGAGGATTTGAGGAGAAAGAAGGAAGTGGAGTTCTTGCAGCTGAATCAAGGAGACATGAGTGTGGGTGAGTACGCAGCCAAGTTCGAGGAATTGATGAAATACTCTCCATATTATCAGAACAATCCAGATGAAAGGAGCAAGTGTATCAAGTTTGAAGGAGGCTTAAGACCCAAATTGAAGTCTATTTTCAGTTATCAAAGGATCCAAAGTTTTTCTACATTGGTGGACATGTGTAGGATGTATGAGGATGACAAGAAGGCAGAAAAATTGCAAGCATCAGAGAGGAAAGATAGTCAGGGTTACGGACCTCAAAGGCACAAAGGTTTCAATAATCGAGGCAAAGGAACTCCCGAAGCGAGACTCTCTTCTGTGACAAGTGCAAACGTCGGCATCATGGTCGTTTTTGTTGGGGAACAAATAACTGCTTCAATTGTGGGAAACCGGGACACTTTGCAAAAGATTGCAAGGAACCGGCCAAGACTAATTCAAGAGGGGCAGCTGATAAGCCCGTGGTTCAAGGAAGGGTTTTCACCATTAGAGGTGTGGAAGCAAGCCAATCCTTCGATCTTGTGCAAGGCAATCACTTGCTAAACGGTCAGCTCTGTAATGTGTTGTCTGATTTTAGTACTACTCATTCACTTGTTTATTATGAATATGTGAATCGTATGACCTTGCCTATATCTGAAGTATTCTATGCTTTTATGATAGAAACCCCTACGAGCATTTATGTAAGTCGTTTCTAAGACAAGTCTTAATGATTGTATGGAAGTGTTAGGATGAGTCTTTAGAAACGATTCGATCTGTCTACCTTTATCGTATTAAGACGCAATTTTGAGAGTGGGCTGATTAAGTGCTAGTATAGGACCATTAGTATACTCCCTTAAGCCAAGTACTTGCAATCAAGGTAATCTTGAAGGATTAGCATTTCATATGAAACAAGAATGCAACGAGGATTTTCAGCGATTGAAGGGGAAGACTAACAATCTCTCCTGCGTTGCTCTTACTCGATTCATGCGAAAATATGAAAGAATAGTTTCATGTATCAAGGCAAGGACCTGGAAAGGAATAGTCTGAAGGAAGGAAAGTTGGTGTGTATGCATCAAAGTGATCGAATACACACAGAGTAAGCTTTTGTTGAGTGACTTGGAGTTTGCAAAGAGTATGTTCACTCTATGAGATTTGAAGGCTTAGTCTCTATGGCCCTGTGTTTTGAGAGCTTAGGAACCAAAGGAGTAGGAATGAATTGAATTAGAGTTATCAGCAGTGGAGGGAGTTTGGGAGCTTTGAATTTAAGCTCCATTACCTACCTAGTAAAGTGAAAGGTGGTGACAACTTTGGGTCAAAGAGTAGACTTTAAGGTAACTAAAGAGATTGTTCGAAGTAAGGAAGACGAAAAGAAATAAGAGATTGATTTATGGAAGAGAAGGAATCCGATTTCCATAGATGGATGGGAGAAATCCTTCGCTTCATACCATAAAATTTACATTCCAAGCGATACGGGGATTAGGAGTGAAATTTTTGGTATTGTGCATACAAGAGATGGATGAATAGAAAGTTAGGTCACTTTTATGTTAAGTGGTGTAGCGAAGAACTGGCAGAAATCATATAGGACAAATGTTGAGACAAAGGATTGATACCTCATTGGAGCAACAGTTGAAAAGCAGTCTTTGGGAATTGAAGAGAGTTTTTCAAGAGGCATGATAAGGATTCAAGGAACTTAAATGCTAAACATTGAACGGGAAAGTAATAGTCTCAGAGAAGGCGTCGTCAAGTTCAAACGACTGAGGAAGTATGTTTCATAACGACCCAGACGAAAGGTTCAAATATGTGAAGTTAGAATGGATTGTGCCCAAACCTTAAGCAATCTATCAACTATCAGCGAATAAGGAGTTTCCCGATACTGGAAGAATGTGTGGAATTTATAGGTACGATGGAGAGGCGTAAGAAGTGGATAGAATGAATGTCCAAACCAGGTATGAAGGGAACCTGGGCAAAGGAAGTATTAAATTAGAAAAATGGAAATGTAGTTAAGAGAATTAATCATGGGAGAATGACAATTTAACCAAACTTCGACCGTGGGGATTATCGAGTATGCTAATAAGAAGTAAAGGACTTGCCCGTTTCTATGTGTAAAGTAAGAGATGCATCACTTTGGACTAAGTACTGGTATACCTATGAGGACATTCGGTTGGAGCTGTAAGAGACTAAGGTTTTAATGCGCCAGAGTCATCAAAGGTTAAAGAGTTAGAGGGGAATGGTTATAAAGCGAGTTAAGTTCGGAAAGGTGATCAACCTGCTAGGATGCGAGTTAGATTTGAATATAGATAGTTTGAGTTATCCTTTCTCCGATCGGGATTAATGTAATCCATGTTTTCGATTGCGTTGGTTAAATCGTTATGTAATTGGAAAACCTGATCAGGTCTGTGATTTGAATTTCTGTGATCAAAACCCTTATCACAGTTGGATGTGATAAATATCTTTGGGCGCCACATAAAGAGAAAGATCAGTTAAGACTAGAGAGATTAATAACCACCGGGATAGGACAAGTATTTGTCTCCCCAACGGAAACAACTCTAGCACTTGGCTATCTAGCTATATCTGATGGTGACAAGTATTCCATCTTTAAGTTCATCTAACTTAAAGATGTGTCGAATGACTTTTCCTGCGAGAAGTTATATCTGAAAAGAATGATTTTATTATTAATGGTTTGAATATTAGGACTGATCACCCTAATGTTTACAACTATTAAGGAATAAAGTCATATAAATGATTCGTTAATCGTGCTTGAGTGATCAGAGTGCGCAACGGGTCAAGTTTTTCCTCGAAAAGATCTTTGGAGAATGTTTTAATTGAAAAATATATATATATATATATATATTTAAAAGGTATTATTTGGAAAAGTTTTAGCCAAAATATTTCATTTGAAGTAATCGTAAAATGTTATGAAATTGAAACGTGTTCTTCTCGAAAAAGTTTATGAGGGAAAGTTTTAATTTAAACTAGGTATTTGAAACATTTTGTCCGGGAAAAGGGTGATCAAAAGATTTTTATTTGGATTTAATTATGAAATAATTTTCGAGAAAGTTTAAGAAAACTCTTTTATGAGAAAAAGGATTGGTATATGCTTTTGAACACAAGGGTGTTATTCGAAAAAAAAAAGTTTTATTTTAAATGTTTAGCGGAACATTTTGAGACGGAAATGTATGGGAGAAGTCTACCTTATACTAGATTTAGACTAAAAATCAAGTGATTTAGGATTTGAGTTAACAAAACTCAAAAGGGCATTATGTGTTTAAAGCACAAAGGCTTGGAGGCCAAAATTCTGGCTCAATTCTGTGTGAGCAAATTTTAATTGATGCATGCAAGTGATTTAAGGTTTAAAATCAGAAATTAATTGTTGATTATGAGTTTTGTGGTATTGATTGGTGTTTGTATTGATTTCTATGCAAATTGATACCATAATCTTGATGCATGCAAATTGAATGTGTTTCTGGGTATGAACATATTGCTCTTAAGGTATATGAACTCTGAGAATGTTGAAATTGGGTTAGATTTGAGAAATGAAAAGAATGATTTGTCAAAACTCTTGTTTTAATGGACTGACTGCATAATCTAACCGGTTACTCGATAATTTTAACCGGTTAGACACTGTAAAATATCATGGTTCAGATTGAGGGAATGGAGTTAATGCCTTAAGTCAATGAGATAGATTCAAGAGGAAACTATGCTCATTTAAGAAGAGAATGTGATTTAGACTTTTGAATGATGAAAATAGTGGTTTCTGAGGTATAAAACAAGGTTAAACTTGTTTATAGATTGGGTAGAGAATTCAAGAAAAAGGGTTTTCTGAATTACAATGGTAAACAGTTCAGGTCTATAATTCTAACCGGTTAGCCTGAAACTGTAACCGGTTAGTACCTGAATCTGAAAAGTAAAAAGTTAAGTTTTTAAATACCATTGGTTATGCTTTCCCAATCTAAGCTTAAGGGCATGTTTTTGAGATAATTCAAAGGAGAATTTTTTGTGCCAAAGATTATGCCTCAAATAAATCATTCAAAAGGAGAAATTGGAATATTTCTAAATCACATTAATTAATATAAAGATAAAAACCAACCCTGATATTTGTGCATCCATATAGACTGGAAGTTTGGTTGGTAGGAACGTTTATCATATTCTGGGAATATGAGGAGGGTACTCCGGGAGTACCAAATTATAACCTACTTGATGACACATTATAGATATGTGGCCAGTGTCCGGGACCTGGTTTTTATGCGTTCTGGGAACGTATGCGTTCTGGGAACGTGGTGCACACTCCGGGAGTGATGCTTATTATCCAAGTATGGTTCGGCATTACGTTCTGGGAACGAATGTCGGTGTTTCGGGAACACAAGGGTGTATTGGATGGACGTCCAAGATGGACTTTTAGAGGCCTCAGTTGTGGATAGAAAATCATACATCATGCCACTTGCATTATAAGAGATATAATGTTGAAAAATTGGTGTGCTCATGTAACATCCTAAACTTTGATTTTAATGAAATTATTGATTAAAAACCATAGAAAAATTGGAATAATGACTTAATGAATTTTGGTAGGTAGGTGAGTGGTGATTATAAGTCCTAGGGGTTGTATAGAAGGCAGTTGTGGCTTTGGGCAAAGTCAAATAAGGGAAATCGGGAGTTAAATCGGCGTTTTAGATGTTAGAAATCGACCGAAAAGAGAGAATTAGGAATTTATCATGGAATGCTAAGAAAATAAATTCAACCGTTGGATGTGAAGTTTATGGGGTGAAGAAGCATGTCTAAAAATTTGGACTCGATCCGACGGTTAACGAAAAAGTTATGGCGAATCGAAGGTTGGAAACCCAGATTTTCGCCCCGGCGCACCAGCCATGCGCCCAGGCGGGTGCACTATTCATTGGTGCACCAGATAGGGAAAAACCCGCCCAGGCGAGGCACCAGTTCGCCTAGGCGAGCGCGAGCACGCACAGCACGCACCAGTTTGCGTTTTGGCGCGCCAAGGCCCCCCACCACACGCACCAGCCCACGCACCACGCACCAGCAACACGAGCTGGTGCCGCTCTCGCGCCCAGGCGAGCCAGGCGTGCGCCCAGGCGCGCGTGCTCAGCAGCACCAGATCTGGTGCTTTGAAATTGAAACTTGGGGCCAAAGTTTTGATCATGGCCACACGATTTTCTCAGCTTATTGGAAGGCAAATAAAACATCAAAAACACTTCATTCCTTCACATTTCTACACCATCATCAACTCATCACCTTCATCAAACTCTCTCCATCTTCATCACATTTCCATCATCAATCCACCATACACATTTGATTCTTGGGCACCTCAACCCAAAATCAACCAAAACTCATCAAGCTTGCTCCATGGATTTTGTTTGAAGTTCATTCCTCTTCCTCCTTGGCTCACACGAATCACTCCCTCCTTCATTCTCCTTGGTTTTTCAATTTTTCCACCATTGATTGGGTAAGTAGCTTCATGCCATGAGTTATTTTCCTTTCCATTTCAACTTTCCTTGACTCATAGAAATTGAGCTCTAAAACCCTAGGATTCTTGCACTTTTTGCTATATAGGGATTGTGTTTCATGCCTTCCAACTCAAACCAAGGCAAGGACAAGGATCCCTCATCTTGTGCTCTCTCAAATAGGCTTGACTATCATCATTTCATCATTTCCTTATTGAGGTGGCAAGCTAGACTTAGGAAGTTCAAAGTTTCCAAGATTTTGAGCTAGGGCTCACTAAGGTTCTATTTCTCTTTACTAATTTAAGGTAAGGAGTGGGTTATAGTGATTATTACCTTACTCTGGGGTTTAGTTTACAATATGCATATAATGGGTACTAAGATTTTTGTGTTAGTTTAGGTTGATATAATATAGAATAATTGCTAGAATAGAATTTATGACTTAGGGAATTTATTTTGATGTTGATATATTGCATTTTGTGATTTGGTGATGTTGATGAATTAAATGCTTATATTGTTTAATAACTTGAGTTGTGATATTAAGATGAATTGTGCTAATTAAGTTATAAAATATATTAGTGATCATTGGATAGTGGAAATGGGTAATGTGGTGATTAATTTTGAGTAATGGAAATTTGCTAAAGAATTGATAATAATAAAGGAACTAAATGAATTATACCCAGGCTCAGCCAGGGGAGATTGTATTATACCCGGACGCTGTAAGTCGCTATCGCACGGTGGTGCGAGCGCAGTAGGTCGTGACCAGGGGATTACCCGGACGCAGTAAGTCGTTATCGCGCGGTGGTGCGAACGCAGTAGGTCGTGACCAGGGGATTGAGAAACACACCCGGACGCAGTAAGTCGTTATCGCGCGGTGGTGCGAACGCAGTAGGTCGTGACCAGGGGATTGAGAAACACACCCGGACGCAGTAAGTCGTGAGTGCACAGGAGTGCAGACGCAGTAGGTCGTGACCAGGGACAGATAAAAAGAACATAAATATGATTAAAATACATGGAACGAAAGACTTAAGAAAATGTTTAATAAAAATCGATTTGAGAAACTAATGAATACTTGAAATTGAATTATGGTGAATTGACTCTTATTATGTTGTCATTGAATTGTTATTTGTGTATGGCTTAGTGTTGCATTATGTCTTAATTGGAAACTGCCTCCCCATTTTATGTGTAATACTCACTCCTTACTATCTCCACAGGTACTGAGGAAGAGTTTGCACAAGATCAGGCCGAGCAGGAGTACTCTCCCTCACAGGGAGAGTAGGTCACTTATTATTATGTAGGACATGGAAATGTCATGGGCCCGATGATGTGAATCCTTTTTGTTGTAGATAAATGTAAATAGCTTTTGGGGGCCCAGGACGACTTCTTTTGGGAAAGGGGTCTATTTTGAGGAAAAAAACTGTTTTCCTAACTTGTTTATATTCCGCTAACTCTGATGACTAGATTCTGATGTTTTAAACTTGTTTCTAATGCGTGCGCGAAGATGCACTAGCTGATATATATATATATATATATATATATATATATATATATATATGAATAGCCCTGCTGGCTTTGAAATTTGAAAATATGCTATTTATCAGGTTGCAGGAAAACAGAAATTTTGGAAAAGTCTTAAAAACAAACGAAACTCCGTCCGTTTGACGGGAGATTTTCTTATGAATTAAAAATAACTAAGAGTTTTTACTAATAAATTTATAAGTTTAAAATGAAATTTTCAAGTTGCTATTTTTAATTAAGGGTATAAAAGGGTAAATAAACTTAGGTGTTACATTTTATGGTATCAGAGCAGTTTCCCTCGGCCTTTGGAGTGTGGACTCACATCTCCAAGTGGTTACTCACCAAGCGAGTAACCGATATGAGTAAATAAGTGACTAAATTAGAGTAATAAGATAGAGTAGTTATTACTGCTAAATAATATATGTATTAACTTGTCATTTTTCTAGTATTAGAAGTTATGGCAAGCAGGCGCAGTGACGATGATAGGATCGCTGCAATCATAGAGAGTTTGGTCCAAATCAATCAAAGGCAAACTGAATTGGTGGCTACGGCTGTGACAACCATAGCCTCACTTAACCAGTCATCTCGGGCAATTCAGGACCCCTCCCCAGCTGAAATTCATTGGTTGACTGAATTCAAGTGGCATGGTCCCCCTAAGTTCGAGGGTGGCTATAATCCGAATGTAACTCGGAAGTGGCTTCGGGAGATAGAAGAAATTCTCCACGATATATCGCCGCCTGAGGAACAGAAAGTCCTTCTGGTTCAATATGCACTCGTTGGAGAAGCATAGCAGTGGTGGGAGCAGGTTCAAAAGTGTATGGAGACCAATGAACAAAAAGTGACATGGGACGCATTCAAGGAAAGGTTCCGGGGAAAGTATCTTTTCGAAGATGTCCGAAAGGAGAAGGAACGTGCTTTCCTATGCTTGAGACAAGAGAACATGAGTGTTGAGGAATATGTTGGGAAATTTGAGGATCTTTTTCGCTATGCTACCAGCTATAAGGGTGTGAATGAAGAAATCAAATGCATCAAGTTCCTTACAGGACTCCGTGGAGATCTTACAGCAGTTCTTGGAAAGGTACCCAAGGACAACTTTGCTCAGCTAGTACATTGGGCCAGCGTTTGGGATAAAGGTATGGCGAGGTCGAAAGGTGCCACAGGGAAATCAAAGGTTCATTCTAAACATGAGATCGAGAGGGTTACTTCAAAGAAAGCAAGGCTAATGGTAACCCCTCAGTTTCCCAAGTCTACTTGTGTCCATTGTGGGAAGTTTCATGGGGGCGAATGTTGGAAGGTGCTGAGAAAAAGTATGAAAGGGCGTTGTTTTCAATGTGGGCAACCGGGGCATTTCGTTGCAAATTGTCCCCTGAAGGGTGTACGGGAGGAAGCAGTCATGTCACAGCAGCAGCAGGCACCTGGAAGTCAGCATATTCCGAGGAGTACGTCTTGTATGTTGCGATCTTTTGTAGTTATTGTTGGAATTAGGAAATTGAGTATTCTTGCAAATTCTCCCTAGTCGCCCTATAAAATTATGAACACCTTAGGAGCTGTAAGTTTCTACCCTTGTTAAGCTTTTAGTAAAACCATATGAAGTATACTCCCTCTATCTATTTTAAATGGCTGGCCAATAGTTCAAAATAAGTTAATGTTGGGCCTAAGCGAACGAAAATCAATCAACCAATGCCCTTAGGTATTGTAGGAAGCGATTTTCTTCGACGTCGCTTTGATAGCTACATTCCTTGGATTGTATTCCTGATTTAGGTCTCGTTCTGGAAATTAGTGGTCATAGGAAAAGACTTAGAACTTCTGAGTCCTTATAACAGAAAACCGTGGAAAATTTAGTGATATACCAAAATAAATCTGACCTTAGAAAGAGCTTATAAGTGAAAGGCATTAGTTAAGACGCTTAAGCAAGAACTGCGATAATGTTATTATCTAATGGAGTGTGAGGTTAGAACTGATCACTCTAATCCTTGCATTTGTTAAATGATAACATTGTCAACAACCATTTAACAGTGATGTACTATTAATAGACGTGAGATTGGGATTGATCACCTCAATCTTCGCATCTATTAACGGATACTATTATCACAACCTTTTAAGTGAAATCGAGACGGCCGAAACAGTGGCTTCCAAGAAGTAAAACCCTTGTAAGAAAGTCAACTGACCGAAAAATACCTTTCCCGAAACTTATTGAAGGATCTAGAATTTGACCTAGAACAAAACGGAAGGAAGGAGAACCTTATGAAGTTTTTCCCTGTCGTAGAATAGTATTGATGCATATTAGAATTCTGGGACGAGTTAAGCAAAACCTTACATGAACTAACTCTAACTACCATAGAGACCGAACCGAATATGGGTAATCCAGAACTTACTGGGAATCTTACCAAGATTCCTAGATGACCCTCTGTCATGAGAACAAAACTTAATGAATTAGTGAAGTCTCCACATCGAGGCTGAACAATTTTAATGATTGACCAACCACAAGTGGTAAAACACCGCTTGGCCTTCAATCGTAGAAGTGGTGTAGATATTAAGCGTGTCGTGACCCCTAAAAGTGACATAAGAGTCAGATTCTATAGACACTCTTAGTCTATACCGAATTTATTCAAGCATCCTTGAAGGTTCGATTCAAAGTAGGTGAAAGTTTGGTCATTAACAAGCATCAAGACTTGGTTTATAACTCTATAGAGTTAGCTTAGTGAACAACGAAACACCTAAATCTCAAGTATATATATATGCCCACCTTGGATCATGATTACCCAATCATCATTTGAATGCTCTATTACTATTTCTGTGAAACTTTGACTAATGATTCGATTAGTAAAAGTGGATCTCTTTCTTCTTATTCTATTTGGTCTGATGCGATTATAGAGTAGTGGCTTTTACGTCGTAATCAAAGATTGCCTCCTTCCAGCCGACTAAGAAGAGCGAATTCGCGACTTACCCTTAATTCTCATCCTGGAATATTCATTATCCCTGGAGTCCCCGTTTTATCTAATCGGCTCGTTCCTTATGGACGAGTAGAGTTCTAGCCATGATCCGTTGTATTCTGCAAAAGTCTGTGGATTACATGATCTTATTCTGTCTCCCTAAAATAGCAACATAAATTCTTCGTGAAATTCTATGGATTTAGTAATTGTCATCGTTTAATTCTTGCGTTCTTCGTCGGAAGTTCCATGGGAGACGATCAAAAGCGGATACAATCGGTCACTTACCTTAGGGTATCGAGATGATATAGTATGTTAATGCCAAGTGGGGGAGCAACTTAGCAATCCAACTTGGGTTTTGTCTAAGTAAACGTGAGTCGAGAATTAGACGAACTAAACGGGAGGAAAATCCAAACCGTAGGCTAAAGTTTTATCAGTGGGGTGGTTCTCCAATTGAGGGACAGAATGGAATTTCGGGGACGAAATTCCAGTAAGTGGGGGAGAATTGTAACATCCTAAACTTTGATTTTAATGAAATTATTGATTAAAAACCTTAGAAAAATTGGAATAATGACTTAATGAATTTTGGTAGGTAGGTGAGTGGTGATTATAAGTCCTAGGGGTTGTATAGAAGGCAGTTGTGGCTTTGGGCAAAGTCAAATAAGCGAAATCGGGAGTTAAATCGGCGTTTTAGATGTTAGAAATCGACCGAAAAGAGAGAATTAGGAATTTATCATGGAATGCTAAGAAAATAAATTCCACCGTTGGATGTGAAGTTTATGGGGTGAAGAAGCATGTCTAAAAATTTGGACTCGATCCGACGGTTAACGAAAAAGTTATGGCGAATCGAAGGTTGGAAACCCAGATTTTCGCCCAGGCGCACCAGCCATGCACCCAGGCGGGTGCACTATTCATTGGTGCACCAGACAGGGAAAAACCCGCCCATGCGAGGCACCAGTTCGCCTAGGCGAGCGCGAGCACGCACAGCACGCACCAATTTGCGTTTTGGCGCGCCAAGGCCCCCCACCACACGCACCAGCCCACGCACCACGCACCAGCAACACGAGCTGGTGCAGCTCTCGCGCCCAGGTGAGCCAGGCGTGCGCCCAGGCGCGCGTGCTCAGCAGCACCAGATCTGGTGCTTTGAAATTGAAACTTGGGGTCAAAGTTTTGATCATGGCCACACGATTTTCTCAGCTTATTGGAAGGCAAATAAAACATCAAAAACACTTCATTCCTTCACATTTCTACACCATCATCAACTCACCACCTTCATCAAACTCTCTCCATCTTCATCACATTTCCATCATCAATCCACCATACACATTTGATTCTTGGGCACCTCAACCCAAAATCAACCAAAACTCATCAAGCTTGCTCCATGGATTTTGTTTGAAGTTCATTCCTCTTCCTCCTTGGCTCACACGAATCACTCCCTCCTTCATTCTCCTTGGTTTTTCAATTTTTCCACCATTGATTGGGTAAGTAGCTTCATGCCATGAGTCATTTTCCTTTCCATTTCAACTTTCCTTGACTCATAGTAATTGAGCTCTAAAACCCTAGGATTCTTGCACTTTTTGCTATATAGGGATTGTGTTTGATGCCTTCCAACTCAAACCAAGGCAAGGACAAGGATCCCTCATCTTGTGCTCTCTCAAATAGGCTTGACTATCATCATTTCATCATTTCCTTATTGAGGTGGCAAGCAAGACTTAGGAAGTTCAAAGTTTCCAAGATTTTGAGCTAGGGCTCACTAAGGTTCTATTTCTCTTTACTAATTTAAGGTAAGGAGTGGGTTATAGTGAGTATTACCTTACTCTGGGGTTTAGTTTACAATATGCATATAATGGGTACTAAGATTTTTGTGTTAGTTTAGGTTGATATAATATAGAATAATTGCTAGAATAGAATTTATGACTTAGGGAATTTATTTTGATGTTGATATATTGCATTTTGTGATTTGGTGATGTTGATGAATTAAATGCTTATATTGTTTAATAACTTGAGTTGTGATATTAAGATGAATTGTGCTAATTAAGTTATAAAATATATTAGTGATCATTGGATAGTGGAAATGGGTAATGTGGTGATTAATTTTGAGTAATGGAAATTTGCTAAAGAATTGATAATAATAATAAAGGAACTAAATGAATTATACCCAGGCTCAGCCAGGGGAGATTGTATTATACCCGGACGCTGTAAGTCGCTATCGCACGGTGGTGCGAGCGCAGTAGGTCGTGACCAGGGGATTACCCGGACGCAGTAAGTCGTTATCGCGCGGTGGTGCGAACGCAATTGGTCGTGACCAGGGGATTGAGAAACAAACCCGGACGCAGTAAGTCGTGAGTGCACAGGAGTGCAGACGCAGTAGGTCGTGACCAGGGACAGATAAAAAGAACATAAATATGATTAAAATACATGGAACGAAAGACTTAAGAAAATGTTTAATAAAAATCGATTTGAGAAACTGATGAATACTTGAAATTGAATTGTGGTGAATTGACTCTTATTATGTTGTCATTGAATTGTTATTTGTGTATGGCTTAGTGTTGCATTATGTCTTAATTGGAAACTGCCTCCCTATTTTATGTGTAATACTCACTCCTTATTATCTCCACAGGTACTGAGGAAGAGTTTGCACAAGATCAGGCCGAGCAGGAGTACTCTCCCTCATAGGGAGAGTAGGTCACTTATTATTATGTAGGACAGGGAAATGTCCTGGGCCCGATGATGTGAATCCTTTTTGTTGTAGATAAATGTAAATAGCTTTTGGGGGCCCAGGACGACTTCTTTTGGGAAAGGGGTCTATTTTGAGGAAAAAAACTGTTTTCCTAACTTGTTTATATTCCGCTAACTCTGATGACTAGATTCTGATGTTTTAAACTTGTTTCTGATGCGTGCGCGAAGATGCACTAGCTGATATATATATATATATATATATATATATATATATATGAATAGCCCTGCTGGCTTTGAAATTTGAAAATATGCTATTTATCAGGTTGCAGGAAAACAGAAATTTTGGAAAAGTCTTAAAAACAAACGAAACTCTGTCCGTTTGACGGGAGATTTTCTTATGAATTTAAAAATAACTAAGAGTTTTTACTAATCAATTTATAAGTTTAAAATGAAATTTTCAAGTTGCTATTTTTAATTAAGGGTATAAAACGGTAAATAAACTTAGGTGTTACAGCTCATATGTACTTGCATTATGATCTGTCCATGATATACTTGTGTTTGTAATTTTAGTCTTTATCAATTATGTATATGTGTATACTTACTCCTTGTGCCCTGTTTAGGTGATGGCCAGATACCTAGCTTGCATCGAGATACGCCCTATCCCTAGTGGCATATGGACGTATGAGGAGCACCGTGCCACTTTTGAGGGGGAGGTTGAGATCACTCTCTACCACCCTAACCCTCTGGTGCGAGTGCGACCTCGTCGATTTAGGATCCCATTAGTCTATACTATGCATGTTCCACCCTTTTATACATATAGAGGACCAGCCCCGGCTCGACCTATGCGTCGTTTTCATAGTTTTCGTTTCAGAGCTGCCACTCGTTCTCATCCTTCCTCCCATAGAGTTGTCACTGAGGAGACTCCTTCTCCTGGCCCGACTGACTATGATAGGACTGCTTCTGCAGATCCTAGACCCAGTAGTGGGGTCTCCACACAGTCGGGCGAGGTCGAGGAGGAACCTGTGGAGGATGAGAGTGAGGAGGAGGTGCATGTTGAGTCGACTGTTTCTGCTAGAGGTGGACCCGCTGGTTCATAGGAGCTTGCATAGCGTAGATGTTTTGGATCCTAGATCCTAGGGATAGAGCTGTGGAGGATCTGAGGAGCTGCTGAGGACACGGATGACCTGCTCTGGGACTTCTACTTTTGGATTTTGTCATATATTGTATATATTTGAGAGGTCTTAGAGTGAGGTTTTATTTTATGCAGCTGGTCTGTATATGTTTCACCAAACTTGCTATCTCGACTTTTTACAACTTGCTACTGACTATACTGATGGGGTTTTTATGTTATGACATATATATATATATATATGATGCCTTATTTACCTCAGCAGTGCCCCATAAGTATTATTTTTACTTCCGCGAACTCTGATTTCTATTTCAAAAGGATTCGGCAATAAGTTTATGTTTTATATATTCAAATCCAACTCGAGAAACAAATGATATGTTTTAATAAGGATCACAAATAATGTTTTCTATGATTAAGGAAATGTTCTCTCGAGAGCCTTTTTAAAATTAAGGTATTACTAAGCCGGATTCAATTAATAGTTCATATTAAAAAGGGTTTATAATCGAGCAAGTATTAATTTAAAAAGGAAAAAGTTTCTAGTCCTAATTTTGATAGCAAGTATTTCAATCTTTTGGAAATATTAAGTATTTTCAAGATACAAAATAGAGCGTCACACCTTTCGTGGTATCAGAGCATTGGTCATGTTCCTCATAGCCCCGATGATGCAGCTAAGTATGGTATTCAATGGTAATTGAATATGTTTTGAGTAATGTAGTAGCATTTATGTTTCAAAGACCTTTTAGTGACCCAAAGCCCATAGTGCAGGTCTTTCTATGGCAACCAGAAATAGAAATATTACTAACGAAATGTTAGAACGAATCACGACCATGCTGGAAGGCATGTAGCAGCAGCAGCAACAGCAGCCACCTCAAGGGCGAGCTGGTAATCCACCTGTTGGCAATATGGCGAATCATGATGCTAAGACTCTGTCGGAGACCAGGAAGTGTAATCCACCAAGATTCGAAGGTGGGTACAAACCTAATGAGGCGAACAAGTGGTTGTATGAGATCAATAAGATTTTCCGAACTCTGGAGTGTTCTGATGAACAGAAGGTGACCTATGCAGTGTACATGCTTCATGGGGAAGCTGAAAACTGGTGGGATCACAGCGTCTAATTGCTGAATTTTGAAAGAAGAGCAATCAACTGGGGAGTATTTATGGAGAAATTTCTTAATAAGTACTTTCCAGAAGATTTAAGGAGGAAGAAGGAAGTGGAATTCATGCAATTGAAGCAGGGGGATATGAGTGTAGGAGAGTATGCTGCCAGATTCGAGGAGCTGATGAAGTACTCTCCCTACTACTTAAATAACCCTGATGAAAGGAGTAAATGTGTTAAGTTTGAAGGTGGATTGAGACCGGAGTTAAAGTCTATCTTCAGTTATCAGAGGATTCAGAGTTTCCCTGCACTTGTAGATATGTGCAGAATGTATGAAGATGACAAGAAAGCTGAGTTGATTGGAAGTCAAGGAAGAGGAGTTGGACAGAATTAAGGACCACAGAGAAAGAAGAAGTTTGATCATCGGAATAATGGTCCATATTCTCAGAAGAACAAGGGTAAGGGTAAGGCTGTGACGGATAACAAGAACAAGTCTCGCGATAATGCTCCTTATTGTGAGAAGTGTAGGCGTTATCATCATGGTCAGTTCTGCTGGTCCACAGGAGGATGTTTCAAGTGTGGAAAGCAAGGTCACTTTGCTCGTGAGTGCAAAGAATTTGCAAAGGGTGATGCAAAGGGATCTGCTGGCAAGCCTGTGGTACAAGGAAGAGTGTTTACCCTGAGTGGTAACGAAGCAACCCAAACCTCGAATCTTGTGCAAGGTAACTTTCTGCTTAATAACCAACCTTGCAAAATCATGTTTGATTCTGGAGCTACACATTCTTTTGTTTCTCCTCAATGTGTGAATAGGTTGAATCTTGTTGTTTCCGATTCACCTTGCTATCTTAGTATAGATACCCCTACTGGAATACCGATTTTCACCGCTAAAGTCTGTTTAGGGTGTAACGTAGAAATTTTGGGTCGTTTTTCCAAAGTAGACTTAGTTTGTCTCCCTAAGTTACAATTGGATGTGATCTTGGGTATGGATTGGTTGATGAAGAACCAAGTGATCATCAATTGTGAGGAAAAGACAATTCAATATAGGACCCTTGAACCTGAGGGTTATATGTGTTTGTTCTCTGCTACTGGAGAAGAAGAGTCGATGCCGATAGAGGAGATTCCGGTTGTGAGAGAATTTCCAGAAGTATTTCCTGAGGAGATACCAGGATTACCTTCAAAGCGAGAAATAGAGTTTGGGTTTGATTTAGTCCCTGGAGCTGGTCCCATCTCTATTGCTCCTTATAGGATGACACCACCGGAAATGGAAGAAATGAAGAAGCAGATAGAAGAATTGTTGCAGAAACAGATGATAAGGCCAAGCGTTTCGCCTTGGGGAGCTCCATTACTGTTTGTAAAGAAGAAAGATGGGAGTATGAGAATGTGCGTGGATTATAGACAGTTGAATAAGGTCACTATTAAGAATAAGTATCCTTTGCCAAGGATTGATGACCTTATGGACCAAGTTAGGGGAGCTGCAGTATTTTCCAAAATTGATCTGAGATCGGGTTATCATCAGATCAGGATAAAGGAGGAGGATATACCTAAGACTGCATTTCGATCTTGATACGGTCATTATGAGTATGTTGTGATGCCGTTCGGATTGACTAATGCACCTGCTATTTTCATGGATTATATGAACCGGATCTTTAGACCATATTTGGATTTATTTGTGGCGGTGTTTATTGACGATATTATGGTCTATTCTAAGAATCTGGAAGAGCATGAAGAACATCTCAGGATTGTGTTAAAGGTCCTGAAGGAGAAGCAATTATATGCCAAACTTACGAAATGTGAGTTTTGGTTGAATGAAGTGAAGTTCTTAGGGCATGTAATCTCTAAATAAGGAATTGTGGTGGATCCAGCAAAAGTAAGTTCAGTGCTGAGCTGGGAACAGCCCAAGACTGTGACAGAAGTGAGAAGTTTCTTGGGGATGGCTGGATACTATCGTCGGTTCATAGAAGGATTTTCCAAGATTGCATTGCCTTTGACTAAGTTGACTCGGAAGGATCAACCGTTCGTGTGGGACGATCGGTGTGAAGTTAGTTTCCGTGAGTTGAAGGAAAGGTTAACATCGTCTCCTATGTTAATCTTACTTCATCCTCACAAGAGTTTTGAAGTGTACTGTGATGCATCTAAGCAAGGACTGGGTTGTGTATTGATGCAAGAAGGAAGGGTAGTGGCTTATGCATCGCGACAATTAAAGAATCATGAGGTGAATTACCCAACACACGATTTGGAATTGGCTGCGATCGTGTTTGCCTTAAAGATATGGAGACATCATCTCTATGGCACTACATTCCAAGTATTTAGTGACCATAAGAGTTTGAAATATCTGTTCGACCAGAAAGAGTTGAACATGAGGCAAAGAAGGTGGATGGAGTTCTTGAAAGATTATGACTTTAAACTCCACTATCATCCGGGTAAAGCAAATGTGGTTGCAGACGCTTTAAGTCGGAAAGCAATTCACATAAGTGCGATGATGGTTAAGGAAGCAGCTTTGATTGAGGAATTCAGAGACTTGAGCCTGTTGACACAAGTAGAGCCAACAAGTATCAAGTTAGGGATGCTGCAGATCACAAGTGAGTTCTTGGAAAGAATTCGGGAGTTGCAACGAGTGGATGAAGAATTGATGGAAAAGATGAGATTGGGTTCAGAAGGAAAGGAACCTGATTTCAAGATTGGGCCGGATGGAATCCTTCGTTTTAGGACAAGGATTTGCATACCAAGAGATCAGGAGATTAGAAGACTGATTCTTGACGAAGCCCATAAGAGTCGGATGAGTATGCATCCTGGATCAACCAAAATGTATCAGGACTTGAAGAAGATGTTTTGGTGGTCTGGATTGAAAAAGGATGTTGCAGAATATGTGGCGGCGTGTTTGATTTGTCAAAAAGCTAAGGTAGAACATCAGAAACCAGGAGGACAATTGCAACCTTTGAGTATACCTCAATGGAAGTGGGATAGCATCTCAATGGATTTTGTGTCTGGTTTGCCAAGGACAGCAGCAAATCATGATGCCATCTGGGTAGTCGTGGATAGGTTAACCAAGTCGGCGCATTTTATTCCGATAAATATGCGTTATTCTTTGAACAAGCTTACCCAGATCTATATCAAGGAGGTAGTTCGTCTTCACGGAGTGCCTTCAAGTATTGTGTCGGATCGAGATCCCAGATTTTCTTCGCAATTCTAGCAAAGTTTACATGATGCTATGGGAACGAGATTGAAATTGAGTTCTGCGTATCATCCACAGACTGATGGCCAGACGGAGAGAACGATTCAGTCTTTGGAAGATGTGTTGAGGGCTTGTGCACTTGAAGAAAAAGGAAGTTGGGATCAAGTGCTACCTCTTGCAGAATTCACATACAACAACAGCTATCATGCGAGCATTGGAATGGCACCGTTTGAAGCATTGAATGGAAGGGAGTGTCAAACCCCGCTATGTTGGTTCCAAGTGGGGGAGAATTTAATGGTTGGACCGGAAATGATTCAGCAGACATCTGAGAAGATTTAGATGGTTCAAGCAAAGATGAAAGCGGCTCAGAGTCGGCAGAAGAGTTATGCGGATAAAAGGAGAAAACCATTAGAGTTTTCGGAAGGTGACCACGTATTCCTTCGGATAGTTCCGATGAAAGGAATTAGTAGAGCCTTGAGAACTCGAAAGCTTTCGCCTAAGTGTATAGGTCCATACCAAATCCTTGAGTTGGTCCTGTTGCTTATCAACTAGCTTTACCACCCTCTCTATCCAATTTGTACAATGTCTTTCACGTTTCGCAATTGAAGAAGTATGTGCATGACCCATCAGCCATTTTGAAAATTCAACCTGACGACCTAACTCTGAAGGAAAACCTGACCTTTGAGACCAGACCAGTTCAGATAGAAGATCGTGAAGTTAAGCAGCTTAGGGGAAAGGATATACCTTTAGTTAAGGTTGTATGGGAAAACGCAGACGTGTCTGAAGCTACATGGGAGTTAGAGGAAAAGATGCGTCAAGAGTATCCGGAGTTGTTTTTGTAAGCTAGAATTTCGGGGAAGAAATTCCTTTTAAGTGGGGGAGTAGTGTAACACCCCTAATTTTCGTCTCCCGGATAATAGGAAATTAATAATAAAAGTTTTATTATTAATTTATATGGTTTTCCAATTTCATGTTTTTTATTTAATTAGCCGGAAATATAAAAATAAATTGAAATATTTTTATATGGCAAATAAATGCAAAATATAAGAATATTGCATTTTAGTCCCTAAAATAGGACCTAAATGTAATATTGAAAAGGTTCTTGGAGGGAAAGATTTAAAAATATTAATTTTTAAATTTTGAACTAATCTAACCGGTTAGTAATGCCCTGTAACCGGTTAGACGATGAACCCAGAAACTGGGTTAGTGGATTTTGATGAGTAATCACTTGATTAATCACGGAATCGCCACGATTACAGCCTAAAACCAGTGGAAAAACACGCGTCAACGTGCATGTAATTCTTGTTGGTCTATAAATAGATGAATTGCTGATGATTTGGGGGTTGATTCAATTGGTTTTGTGTTGAGAGGTGGAATTAGGGTTTTGATTTCGTCTGAAGCGATTCTCCTTCTTCTTTGAGTGTTAGAAAGTGAGAGATACACTTTTGGAAAGCTTAAATCAAGAGCTTTCCATTGATATAAAGATTGTGAGTCAAAAGTGTGTGTGTGAGGAGAAATCAACCAGCAAAGCTAAGTGTTGAAAACTGAACTCTGTCTCTTCTTAGTTCGGGAAGCTGTATTTGGATTTTGATTTTGATCAGTTCAGGTAGCCTCTAGGTCCCAAATCACTTTCATTCATTAGTGCATGTTACCTAGAGCAATCTCTAACTGTTTTCCCCAATTTTCTTGGCCAATTGTTATGTCAAATCTTCTGGTCTTTGGACCCTGTTGATGGAAATCGTGGCTGAGAGCATAACCTTGGGTTTGTGAGAAATCTGTGGAGTTTTCTTCAAGATCAGTGTTAATAGTCATCAAAATCAACTTAGAGGTATGGGAGAAGTCTACCTTATACTAGATTTAGACTAAAAATCAAGTGATTTAGGATTTGAGTTAACAAAACTCAAAAGGGCATTATGTGTTTAAAGCACAAAGGCTTGGAGGCCAAAATTCTGGCTCAATTCTGTGTGAGCAAATTTAAATTGATGCATGCAAGTGATTTAAGGTTTAAAATCATAAATTAATTGTTGATTATGAGTTTTGTGGTATTGATTGGTGTTTGTATTGATTTCTATGCAAATTGATACCATAATCTTGATGCATGCAAATTGAATGTGTTTCTGGGTATGAACATATTGCTCTTAAGGCATATGAACTCTGAGAATGTTGAAATTGGGTTAGATTTGAGAAATGAAAAGAATGATTTGTCAAAACTCTTTTTTTAATGGACTGACTGCATAATCTAACCGGTTACTCGATAATTGTAACCGGTTACACACTGTAAAATTTCAAAGAAAATCAGTTTATTAAATCAGTCCTGAAGTCTTAGTGATTTTGGCTCAAATCTATACTTTAATTTCATTATAAATAATCTGAAGATGAGTGTTTATAATATCATGGTTCAGATTGAGGGAATGGAGTTAATGCCTTAAGTCAATGAGATAGATTCAAGAGGAAACTATGCTCATTTAAGAAGAGAATGTGATTTAGACTTTTGAATGATGAAAAGAGTGGTTTCTGAGGTATAAAACAAGGTTAAACTTGTTTATAGATTGGGTAGAGAATTCAAGAAAAAGGGTTTTCTGAATTACAATGGTAAACAGTTCAGGTCTGTAATTCTAACCGGTTAGCCTGAAACTGTAACCGGTTAGTACCTGAATCTGAAAAGTAAAAAGTTAAGTTTTTAAATACCATTGGTTATGTTTTTCCCAATCTAAGCTTAAGGGCATGTTTTTGAGATAATTCAAAGGAGAATTTTTTGTGCCAAAGATTATGCCTCAAATAAATCATTCAAAAGGAGAAATTGGAATATTTCTAAATCACATTAATTAATATAAAGATAAAAACCAACCCTGATATTTGTGCATCCATATAGACTGGAAGTTTGGTTGGTAGGAACGTTTATCATATTCTGGAAATATGAGGAGGGTACTCCGGGAGTACCAAATTATAACCTACTTGATGACACATTATAGATATGTGGCCAGTGTCCGTGACCTGGTTTTTATGCGTTCTGGGAACGTGGTGCACACTCCGGGAGTGATGCTTATTATCCAAGTATGGTTCGGCATTACGTTCTGGGAACGAATGTCGGTGTTCCGGGAACACAAGGGTGTATTGGATGGACGTCCAAGATGGACTTTTAGAGGCCTCAGTTGTGGATAGAAAATCATACATCATGCCACTTGCATTATAAGAGATATAATGTTGAAAAATTGGTGTGCTCATATGTACTTGCATTATGATCTGTCCATGATATACTTGTGTTTGTAATTTTAGTCTTTATCAATTATGTATATGTGTATACTTACTCCCTGTGCCCTGTTTAGGTGATGGCCAGATACCTAGCTTGCATCGAGATACGCCCTATCCCTAGTGGCATATGGACGTATGAGGAGCACCGTGCCACTTTTGAGGGGGAGGTTGAGATCACTCTCTACCACCCTAACCCTCTGGTGCGAGTGCGACCTCGTCGTTTAGGATCCCATTAGTCTATACTATGCATGTTCCACCCTTTTATACATATAGAGGACCACCCCCGGCTCGACCTATGCGTCGTTTTCATAGTTTTCGTTTCAGAGCTGCCACTCGTTCTCATCCTTCCTCCCATAGAGTTGTCACTGAGGAGACTCCTTCTCCTGGCCCGACTGACTATGATAGGACTGCTTCTGCAGATCCTAGACCCAGTGGTGGGGTCTCCACACAGTCGGGCGAGGTCGAGGAGGACCCTGTGGAGGATGAGAGTGAGGAGGAGGTGCATGTTGAGCCGACTGTTTCTTCTAGAGGTGGACCAGCTGGTTCATAGGAGCTTGCATAGCGTAGATGTTTTGGATCCTAGATCCTAGGGATAGAGCTGTGGAGGATCTGAGGAGCTGCTGAGGACACGGATGACCTGCTCTGGGACTTCTACTTTTGGATTTCGTCATATATTGTATATATTTGAGAGGTCTTAGAGTGAGGTTTTATTTTATGCAGCTGGTCTGTATATGTTTCACCAAACTTGCTATCTCGACTTTTTACTACTTGCTACTGACTATACTGATGGGGTTTTTATGTTATGACATATATATATATATATATATATATATATGATGCCTTATTTACCTCAACAGTGCCCCATAAGTATTATTTTTACTTCCGCGAACTTTGATTTCTATTTCAAAAGGATTCGGCAATAAGTTTATGTTTTATATATTCAAATCCAACTCGAGAGACAAATGATATGTTTTAATAAGGATCACAAATAATGTTTTCTATGATTAAGGAAATGTTCTCTCAAGAGCCTTTTTAAAATTAAGGTATTACTAATCCGAATTCAATTAATAGTTCATATTAAAAAGGGTTTATAATCGAGCAAGTATTAATTTAAAAAGGAAAAATTTTCTAGTCCTAATTTTGATAGCAAGTATTTCAATCTTTTGAAAATATTAAGTATTTTCAAGATACAAAATAGAGCGTCACACCTTGCCCCTGCCCAATAATCTCGAAACCTTGACACTGTTTTAATTAAGTTAATTTAATTTCTTTGAATTTTTGTATGATTTTTAGAATTGGTTTACAAATGTTGCAAGGATTGTTTCATGGAAATGGTTTCGGAAAAATGGGTTTTTCGGAGTGAAAATAAGCTGGACTTTTGAACTTATACTTCTTCAATGGGCTTGAAATTTTTATGGTAAGACCTTGAACATGTTAGAAGTCTCCCTGTAAAATTTGAGATGATTTGGAGTTGATTTGGTATTTTAAATAAACACAAAACCATATACAGGTCTGTTCTGTTTTTGCAAAACTAGAGAGGATTTTAATTAGAAAAATGTGACTTAGGCAGATCTAAATTATCTGAAATTTTTAGGAGATAATGTGGGATGTGTAAAGATGCCTTGTACCAAATTTCGTGTCAATTGGAGCTAGTTTATTATTTTTCATAATTTCCTCTTTGCCTTAGGTCACTACAGGTCTGATTGGATTTTTATGGCAAAAACTAAATGAAAACTTGTGTTCTGAATGTTAGAATGATTTGAAAATTTTATGAGTTTAACTTTGGAATATGTTTTAGTGTTATGCAAATTTTGGGACTGAAACTCATTGATTTGACATAGTTTTGGAATTTATTTTTCTCGTTTTCCCGTACCCGATCTAATGCTCCATTTGACGTTTTGATGTGTTTAATGCTTTGTATGTTTCTCTATGGCCCCGGCTGAACTTTATGTATTGATTGTGATATCTTGGTGTGGTTAAAAAAGTATTGAAGTGTATAGGAGTCATTTGATAAGAATCTTTATGGAATGTGGTTAGGTATTAATATGCTGAAATTTGTAAGAAATGATGTTTGATTATAAGAGATTTTTATGAATCATGGTTTCACTCATTGGATTCCCTTTTAAATTGGACATGTAGTTCTTGGTAATAATTAGGAGTGTTCTATAAATTTTGAGTAGGTATGAACTTGTTTTGATATTTTGAAAGTAATTTTGTTGGTTAAAGTGGGTTATGGAAGACTTGTGTTTCAAGTTGCAAAAGCTTCGGACCAAAGATTTTCGTATGAGCTCAATGCTTTTCATAACTTAATCACTGATTAACATAGGGAAATATAGAGCCCTCTGAACTTTTATGAGGTGATTGGTGTCTAATATGTGATGTTTTTCTACTTTTTTTGCCTCCCTTTTACATAGTAAGTGGCTTGTTTCTTGAGTAAATTCGAATAAAATAATGGAATTTTGTCATTATAAGATTTCTGGAACCTTTTGATGTGTTTGGTTTGTTTTCAGGTATTCAAGCTCTTAAAATAGTGATTTTTGCAAAGGAATGAAGAAGGAGAGCTTGGTACTTGAATTGGGAAGAAAAAGAGGAAAAAATGAAGAAAAGTTGACCGTGGCGCGGGCCGGGGTCAACTGGCCAATAATGGGGTGCATTTGGTTGATTTTTTCAGACAGCAGCACGCCCAGGCGCAAGAGTGTCACGCTTGGGCGTGCAAAATGCGAGAAAGTGACAATATTTGCTGTTTTGATCATAACTTGAGATACACTTATCCAAATGAGGCTATTTAGGTATCATTTTAAAGCTAAGGAAAAGATCTACAACTTTACTAGCAATATCCTTGCTCAAATTCGTCCATCTTGGGGGTCAAAATCAGTGCCGAAGTTGCTGTCAAACACAAATACGGGATTCTAGAAGGATTTTAATGATAAATTCTATTTGAAGATAAGATTCTTAAAGATTAGTTTATTGTAATAGGATCTTATCATATAATATTCAGATTTAGGATTAGTTTTATTCAAATAAAAATCTTATCACATTAGGTTGAAAATTAGGTTAGTTTTTATCTATATAATAATATGATTAGGATTCATTCAAATCGGAGAGGGAGTTACCAGAGATTAGGAAGAGAATTATTGTGCTTTTGATGATCTTTCATTGTGTGGAGATTAGAGGTATTCTTCATGGCTTCAATTATGTATTCTCTATTTCTCCTTCATTCTTCTCCTATGAACATGTGTAACCAAACTCCGTTTTGGGAACATGTGGATTTGTATGGAACCATCATAGTTATTGTTTAATAAATTAATGTTTTTCCATTAAGTATCGTGTTTGATTAAGTTTTCTTTGTTTATCATGAATTTGGTACCGTTTATGATTCGGTAATTCTAATTCAATAGGAATATTGAATTAGGATTTAGACCTTTAATCAAACAATTCAATTGCATAGGGAAAGGAATATGTCTATGAATTGGATAACCATTTAATAATTTTGATTGAACATTAATTGGTAAGATTAGGATTTAAGGCTCTGCTTAAGGAATTAAGAGAGATTAGATCACTAAGAAACAAGGTTGACCTAAGGAATTAGGCTGCTTTTACCTTTGCGAAATTGGTTCGATACTTAGGGAATTCGTTGATTCGTTAGCAATTACTTTTGGAACCTACAATGAAACAAGTTCCCAAGCTTTCCCAAATCTTTTCACAACCATTTTTTATTTGTGTTTTTGTTTTACAATTTAATTTAGTTAAAAAATTTGAAATCAATTTAAACTTAATTTGAATTTCGCTTAGTAACTACACTTAGGTGAGAATAATTTTAGTCAATTTTAGTCCTCGTTGGGAACGACATCCCACTTACACTTTATTACTTGTACGATCTGGTGCACTTGCCAAAATCCCAACAAGTTTTCGGCGCCATTGCCGGGGATTAAAAGTAGATTCTAATAATTTTTCGGTACTAATTTAATTTTACTTAGTGTAACTTGTGTATATATTTTTATTTTTATTTTTTATAATTATTATGTAACATGGCTTATTCTCATGATGACATAGAATGTATCAAATTTATTTTGTCGTCACCTATTCCATCCTATTTTGCACAAAATATTTATGATGAGATTAAAGTTTTTGACGGTCTTTTAGAGGAGGTGGTACAAAAATCTTCTATTACGGAAGACCAAAGTGCTTTCCTGGCTAAACCCATAGAAAAAGAAGAAATTGTGCATGATAAGATTGAGGAAGTGAAACAAGATAAATTGAATAATGGGATGAGTTTAGGGGTTGAATTAGGGTCCACTTTGCATGATGAATTTTCTGCCCTTGCTAAATGTATTGGATTGCATGAATATGTGGAACCCTCAAAAAAATTTCCTTCAATTTACCCCTTAATTTTTTTATGACTTCCCTGATGCTCATGATGATGATAAGCCATTATTCTCCTTTTTAGAGCCTAAAAAGGCAACCTTGCTAAGCCATGGAGTTTACACTTTCATAGACTCCATGCATGATAAAAAGACAAGCACCATGTGATGATGCTTGGAGTGAAAAATGCACCATTTGACCCGGGAGGGTTTGAAACTATTTTTAAACATTTGCTCCAACATCATCCGTGCATATTTCCATGGGATCCAAGAATAACTTGTTATTTGCTGCATAACATGGAAGTTGTACTATAGGATTTGGGATCCTGGTGGAAACCACCAAACGTCAGGCTCGTGACGTTAAACATGCGCTTCCGGGAGGCAACCCAGTAAAAAAAAAAGAAGAGAGGTTTGGTTTTGAGCTTTCTATATTTTGATTACTAATGAGGTGCTCCAAAGCACTACTTGTTAGTTTTCATGTGTGCAGGTACATAAGTTTGGGGGAGTTTCTTCCTTGGATTGTCACTTGGGTACTTCACTACAAAGGGAAGTCTCTTACTCTTTCTTTTCTTTTCTTTTTTTTTTATTTTTATTTTGTAGTTTAGTTAGTTTAGTTTGCTTGAGGACCAGCCAACCTCTAAGTTTGGGGGAGTGGAACAAAATAAAAATAATTCTTTGCATGAACCCCTATTCCATTTTCCCTTAGTGTTGAGTTGTGTCCTGGCAGAAGTATGTATTGTTGTATGACTATTTTTTCTATGAATGATGTAAATATCTGGTTTAGGAATGTGATTCACCTTGATAATGTATTGATTTGATTGAATGAGTGAATTTTTCAAAATTTGGTTATTTGGACAAACTTGATTGGAACACTTGTTTAATGGATTTGACTTTACCTAGTGAGATTTTTGTAGCCCACATACTTATTGGGGTGATTGTTTCTCTGACATTTTTTTGCATGAACCCCTATTTCTTTCATGAGAGTTGTTCACTTTGATTATATGTTCTAAAACTTGACATGTGATCATTTTAAAATTGATAATTGATTGCATGTTTGAAAATGACTAAGGCACCTAGGTTTGTGTTTTTGCGGCCACCAGCTGATTTGATTGAATATTATTCCTTAGTTGCCCATTTTGAGCCTTACATGATTATGATACTTTCTTTGGTACCCTGCACCTGATTGCATATACATTGTATGAGTACCTTTGAATTTTTGAATGAGCAATTGAGAGGATAGACCCATTGGAGGTAAATAAAAGGTGATCTCTATGTCTCTTCCAAGAAAAAAAATGAAATGAAAAAAAAATAAAAAAAAAGAATAAAAAGGAAGAGACTAAAAAAATGAAGAAGAAAAAGAAAGAGGGAAAGGAATAGAAAAGTGTGAGTGAGTGGGTTGTAAAACATCCTTTGCTCGCTCATAAATTTAAAAGGGAATTGTGTTTTTAGATTTTAGCCCTTAGTTGTTATCCCTTCTTTCTTTTATCCCACCTTTCATTGATAGCCATGGCCCCATTACAACCAAATTTAAGACCTTTTGATTCTTACATGTTTTCAATAATTTCAATGGAGATTTTGGTTTAAGGTCAAGCTTATGGTAACATGTTCTCATTGATTTAACTTGAGTGAAATTGCATCCTAACATACACAAGAGATAAAAAACATATAGTGAGTTGTGTGTTGTCATTAATCGAGTGTTCTTTTGAAAGTTGTCTCTCTAATTGATTTTTGATTGAGTCACTTTTTCATCAAATTGTTATGTACAAATGGGTGGATTAAATTCCTGGATTGGATTCAAATATTGTGAAATAGAAAGTAGTATTGAATTGAAATTTTTACTTTTGCCTGGGACATGCAAAATGCTAAGTTTGGGGGTGTGATTGGGGTCTAATATGTGATGTTTTAGTAATTTTTTTCCTCCCTTTTACATAGTAAGTGGCTTGTTTATTGAATAAATTGGAATAAAACAATGGAATTTTGTCATTATAAGATTTTTGGAACCTTTTGATGTGTTTGGTTTGTTTTTAGGTATTTAAGCTCTTAAAACAGTGATTTTTGTAAAGGAATGAAGAAGGAAAGTTTGGTACTTGAATTGGGAAGAAAAAGAGGAAAAAATGAAGAAAAGTTGACCGTGACGCCCAAGCGCGGGTCCCACGCGCTCAGGCACGGGCTGGGGTCCACTGGCCAATAATGGCGTGCATTCGGTTGATTTTTTCAAACAGCAGCACGTCCAGGTGCAAGAGTGTCACGCCTGGGCGTGCAAAATGCGAGAAAGTGACACTATTTTATGTTTTTATCATAACTTGAGATACGCTTATCCAAATGAGGCTATCTGGGCATCATTTTAAAGCTAAGGAAAAGATTTACAACTTTTCCAGAAATATCCTTGCTCAAATTCGTCCATCTTGGGGTCAAAATCAGTGCCGAAGTTGCTGTCAAACACAAATACGGGATTCTAGAAGGATTTTAATGATAAATTCTATTTGAAAATAAGATTCTTAAAGATTATTTTATTCTAATAGGATCTTAACATATTATATTCAGATTTAGGATTAGTTTTATTCAAATAAAAATCATATCACATTAGATTGAAAGTTATGTTAGTTTTTATCTATATAATAATAGGATTAGGATTCATTCAAACCGGAGAGGGAGTTACCCGAGATTAGGAAGATAATTATTGTGCTTTTGATGATCTTTCATTGTGTGGAGATTAGAGGTATTCTTCATGGCTTCAATTATGTATTCTCTATTTCTCCTTCATTCTTCTCCTATGAACATGTGTAACTAAACTCGGTTTTGGGAACATGTGGATTTGTATGGAACCATCATAGTTATTGTTTAATGAATTAATGTTTTTCCATTAAGTATCGTGTTGGATTAAGTTTTCTTTGTTTAACATGAATTTGGTACCGTTTATGATTGTGTAATTCTAATTGAATAGGAATATTGAATTAGGATTTAGACCTTTAATCAAACAATTCAATTGTATAGGGATAGGAATATGTCTATGAATTGGATAACCATTTAACAATTTTGACTGAACATTAATTGGTAAGGTTAGGATTTAAGGCTCTACTTAAGGAATTAAGAGAGATTAGATCACTAAGAAACAAGGTTGACCTAAGGAATTAGGCTGCTTTTACCTTTGCGAAATTGGTTTGATACTTAGGGAATTCATTGATTCGTTAGCAATTACTTTTGGAACTTACAATGAAACAAGTGCCCAAGCTTTCCCAATTATTTTCACAACCACTTTTTATTTGTGTTTTTGTTTTACAATTTAATTTAGTTAAGAGTTAATAGTCACATAGGTTGCTGAAAGATACCTGTGGAATCAGTTAGGTCCCTGAATGATTAGTGGAATCTCTTAAACCCCCCAAAGATCATTTTGAAATCAGTTAGGTCCCTGAAAGATTTGTGGAATCTCTTAAACCCCCCAAAGATCAATTTGGCATCACATTAGTCCCTACATGTGGAACCTAATGGAATCCTATGTGACACATTAAATGCTTTGTTGGCCCAAACGTGGCACCTTCTTAACACTCCAACATCGCATTGGGGCCGACAAAGCATTTAACGTGCCACGTAGAATTACGTCAGGTCCATCCTGACTAAATTGAATGGGAGGGACTAATGTGACGCCAAAATGATCTTTGAGGGGTTTAAGAGATTCCACAAATCTTTCAGGGACCTAACTGATTCCACAAGTATCTTTCGGGGACCTATGTGACTATTAACTCTTTAGTTAAATATTCTCAAATCAATTTAATCTTAATTTGAATTTCGCTTAGTAACTACACTTAGGTGAGAATTATTTTAGTCAATTTTAGTCCTCGTTGGGAACGGCATCCCACTTACAATTTTTACTTGTAAGATCTGGTGCACTTGCCAGAATCCCAACATGAGGTTTTTGGAATTGATTTGATAATTTTATAAGAGCCATTTTGGTGAAAACGGTTTCAGAAAAATGGATTTTTCAGGTTAAGCGTAGACAGAGTTTCTGGACCTAAACTGCTCTAAATGGCTTGAAAATTTTATGGTAGTATTCTGAAAATGTCTTGTGACCCTCTGCAAAATCTTAAGATATTTGGAGTTGCTTTAGTATTTTTGCCAATTGAAAAACAGTGAACACATCAGTTCAGATTTTTCAGAGTTAGTGACGAATTTAATAAGAAAAATGTAACCTATACAACCGCAAATAATCTGAAAATTTTATGAGATGACCTTGACAATGTAAGGAAGGAATATGCTAAGTTTCATGCTATTCGGAGTTGGTTTGATATTCTTAATAATTGCGTTTAAGCCTCAGGTCTACAACATGCCTGTTTTGGTGTTGACCGAAAATCTGATCTTAAACCTAAGTTTGAAATATCCGAATGATCTGAAAATTTTATATGACGAACTTTGATGTATGTGAGTATGTTCTATGAGTTTTGGGATTTAAACTACTTGGTTTGATATGATTTCGGATTTTATCTTTTGTGTTTTATCCGTAACCAAACTAAAGCTCTATTTGAACACTTTTGATAGACATGATCTTTTTTTCTTTCTTTTGTGACTTGGTTGGACTTCTATGTTGATTGTGATGTTTTAAAATGATGAAGTAATTAATTGTGTAAAATGTGCTTAGGTCATGTATGAACAAATTATAAGACGATTGCTTGCGAATACGTTTCGGTGTGTGTGTGTGTGTGTGTCGATTTTAAAGATTAGAACAATTTGCTTCATATATTGTATACTAATTAATTTATGTAATGCGTGGTAAATGAATTATTATTGTTTATGTGCCTTGGATCATTTGTATGCTAAAGGAAGTGAAGGGAAATAATTAATTAATTAGTTACAGTGATTTGTTTGAATCGTGTGTAAAGTTTTGAGCGTTAGTCAATTTTGGGAATAGCTTTTTTTGATTTGATTGAAGAATGTTTGGTTGCTGCCCCCATTAATCTTATGATGCTAAATCTGAAAATAAATTTTTTTAAGCGTTTATTTTGAAGTAGAGTATCAAAGGACTAAAGTATGATTTTACGATGCTTTCAGATTTGCGAAAAAGTGATTTTTAGACTTGTTTCATGGCTGTCCAGGACGTATTTAAATTCTTTTTCTCTCCTAAAAATGTTTTCAAATGAGTTAAAGCTTGAGTTTTCAATAGTACTTGATTTAGAAAAAGGTTGGATTGAGAAACTAAAGTTTTTCAGTGTTTTCGGCTTGTAAGGAGCTGTTGTCCAGCAAGGACCAGCCACTAAACTAATTAATCGATTTATTTAATTGACTTATTTACAATGGTACAAAGTCGGACTTGGTTTGGGAAAAGTAATGACGTTTTACGATTACCTGACGAAAAGTAAAACGAGTTTTAAGAAAAAAGGATTGATGTTAAGTGCGATTGTTAGTTGTGCAGACTTGTAATGTCGTGTGTATTGTTGAAGGCAAGGAATCTTTAAGACGAGAGTTTGGAACCGTTGTCAGTCGGACGGACCCGCGACGTTTCAGACAAGTATTTGTTGGAATAGAGGTGAGAGAACAGCCTTCCTAAGACACCGTGGTCTGTACGTAATGTATTGAGGTGTCCCTGGCCATCTCAAAAGCTGGAATGTGGGGTCTGCGAGTCAATCGTATAGTGGAAGTTGATTGTGTGTGTTTGGCCACTTATACACAGGACTAAGACATCCCTTTTCTGTTATAATAATATGACATGATGCTGTTTATTTATGATGATGAGATGTTAAGATATGTTGCTCTATGCCCGCTGAACTTTTATCTGAATTTGAAAGTAATCATGTTATGTGAGATATTTTCCATGCTTTAATTGTTATAGTAAAGTAATGATGCTGATGGAATGGCGAAGAAATGATAAAAGTACTTGATGAAAAGACTGGTGATTTTTAGAAGTAATGAAAGTAAAGTGGACATGTATAGAAAGCGTACTTGGAAAGAATGAGATGCTGTGGATATGATCGACTAAATTCCCCTGATGTGTACCAAGTTGGATTCGTGCTTTACGGGTTGAGTTTGTGCTGACCACGTGTGCAGTATGCCCGTGTGTCCAAGCCCCGAAATGTTAAGCAAAGTCTTGTCGAAAAAGATTAATGTGGAAATGAATAATTAGAGGTCAAGGATCACCGAAGGGATGTTTAAGGGTGACTCCTCCAAACCTTAGGATTAATAAAATACTAATAAGACATTAAAAGATATTGAATAACGCGACGATTTGAGTGTGAAGTATTGCAGAGGAAGATACCCTGTTTATCTGCGGATACTCAAGTGAGTGATTGTGATAGGGGAGGGTGATGACGGTGAAATGTCAAGTAACCTAGAGTACTTTTCTAGGAGGAACTAGTCTATATGTGATCGGGGATTAATACCCAAGGTATCGTAGCGTGTTCTACACTCGAGACTAGGAAAGTACTGTCGCCCCCTTGATAAAATTCGAAACGGTGAGAGGGAACCTGAAAGAGGCGGGGAGTCGAATGGTTTTGGGCCCTTATGGTATTGCGTAAAATAATAATTGTCATAATGATCGGCCTGTATGGTTGTGGTCTTGGAAAATGTATTGTTTGCTGTTGGATTTTCTCGACTGTTCGACCTACGTGGGTTAAGGTTCCTATACGTCCCATTTGCTTCCGACTAGGTTTGGGTGGATTGGAGGAGATGTATGTGTGCTAACCAAACTCCTCGATGACTTCCCTTAATTCCCCTATCATCGAAGGATGCGCTTCAATAAGATTTAATAAGAAAAGTTTACTAATAAGTAACAGTTAAATTTTTGATTAAGAAAAGAATGTGGAATTGTCAAAAAGATCTACGAACTACGAGCTGAGAACGATAAGGAAATTGATGTTAAAAACGATGGAAACCGAGGGAACGGTCTTAACAATCTACTAGAGGGGGGTGAATAGTAGTTGGAAGCAATAATACCAATTTTTCGTGATGTATTAAAATTGATCGGATAAAGCTAGTTGTTCAGAGTAGAAATCCTGACTCTGAGCCGAGCAGTTCTTGATAACCAGTTTCTAGACTGAACACTGATTATCCGAGCTGCACACTCAAAGGATCAGGTTTGCAGCGGAAAATTACTAGCACTGTCCGAGCTTTAAGTTAGAGCTAAAGCATTTCGATCAAATGCTCAGAATGTAAATGAATGTAGTAAAGAAAATGAGACACCGAGATTTATCCTGGTTCAGTCACCAACACGGTGAGATACGTCCAGTCCCCCTTAAAACCTTTAAGGATCTTTTAATAAAATCAAATAGATAGAGATGACACGGGATCAATTAAACCCACCAAGAGAGTACCAAACTCTTGGCTTCTACCTACTGATACAAAATGCCGAGCACGGCGTCGGACTTTCACAGTCTTGAAACCTTCAAGACACCTTGAAACCTTCAAGGATTTTCACCAAAGAACCTCCTTTGATTTTTGTTCAGGAACCTCCTAAGACTTCAATCGCCAAGAACCTCTTGAACGAACTTGGAAACCTTTCAAGATTTTCACCGTGCTTGAGAACAGCTTAAGACTAAAAGAAATGGTTGAGAGAAGATGATGGCTCCAACCCGAAACTCAAGTGTATAAGATTCTGAAGGTTTAATGAACAAATGAGTTTTCGGTTAAGTGTTTGAGAAAGGCTTTTGAGAATGTAGAGAACTGATTTGAGGCTTGGTTTATGAGTATGAAAGATTTTCACACACACTCTCAAGGTTCTCTTTTCTGCGGTTTGAGCACTTGTAAAACAGAGAATGAATATGAAAGTTTTTGACTTTTGCTCTCTGTTCTTCTTTTTCTTTCTCTGTGTTCGTGTGTTGTTGTCTCTGCCTTTTGGAAAGGCTAAGGATCTCCTTTTATAGTGGAGTAACCACGTATGAGGTAGGAAAGAAAGGAAAGATTAACTTGGAATATGCCTTGATGCTCCCAACGGATATACCAGAACATTTTCTGCCATTTTTCTACAAGTTCTGGTTTGTCTGTTCTTTATCAGACCAGTCCAAAACTGTCCCTTTCTAATTTTGAAATTTGAAGCTTGATGACAGTTGGGTGCCGTTGAGATGAGGACAAAACTGCCAGCCCCGCATAGTACTAAAATACTGGTACATAATTAATGAGGTGCATGCGGGTTGTACTTGCTGAAGGTTGAAGATGATGAACAGTGTTGCCGAGCTGACATCGGTTCGAGCTTGACATCTGTTCGAGCCTGGAAAGTTGAAAGGTACTATCTGATTTCCCCTTGCTGAGCTGATCTCTGGGCCAACTACCTAATAGACCCTTGCTGAGCTGATCTCTCGGCCAACTACCTGATAGACCCTTGCTGAGCTGATCTCTCGGCCAACTAATAGACTCTGAGCGATGGCTCGGATTGATCACTTCCGAGTGTGTCTGAGTTTAAGATGATTAATTCCAACTTCATTCACAACGGTCCGATCCACTTATCCTTCTGAGCTAGATGTCGAGAGCACCGAGCGAGTCTTCGAAATTTTGACTTCTTTGTTATTATGGTCGGATTCCATTGTTTCTGTCGGTGGCCGAGATCAGAGATACTTCACGTTGAACTTGTTCATTTGTCATTCATTTGTCGTCATCAAAATCTTTGATTCAACAATCTCCCCCTTTTTGATGATGACAAATGTTTGTTGATTTTGTACGAATGTGTGAAGATCTTGATCGGTTTTTCTGAATGAAAGATTGAGAAGATACTCCCCCTGAACATCAGGTCTTCAGAAACCGAGCCATAAACACTATCTTTCTCCCATTACACAGCATTGTTCCTTTCTTTTCCTCCCCCTTTTTGTGAGGATTGATCAAGTAAATAATTTCCTTGATACCAATTGTTAAGTAATTAATTTCCTTGATACCAATTGTTGATACATTTCTCCCATCTGAAAACAACAAAAACAACAACTACGTTTCTCCCCCTTTTGGCATGATCAAAAAGGAGCCGAAAAGCGCATTTGCCAAAGGAGTATAACAAATAGTTAATTGAAAGTTGGAAATATATATGCCTGATACCAATTGTTGGATTAATTAAAAGAAAATCAACAATATCTCCCCCTGAAGATAATGTAAAAATTCGAATTTTCTCAAGAAAGGGAATAGGCAAAATTTAATATGCGGCCAAGCTATCCGAGTAAACAATCTTTTGAAAAACTTAGACGCAAAGGAAATCCGAGTGGTTTGTCATTGACATAAGACAATGAATTTTGGTGACTGAAAAACACTGACCTAGCAGTTAGCTTATACTGAATTCGTCCAGTATGCCAAGCTCTCTTACGATATGAAAATGAGTGTCTCTCGGCAAGGGTTTTGTAAAAATGTCGGCTAACTGATTTTCAGTGCTTACAAATTCAATAACACAATCACCTTTTTGAACATGATCTCTTAGAAAATGATGTCTTATTTCAATGTGTTTTGTCCAAGAGTGATACACGCGATTCTTAGTTAGGTTGATTGCACTTGTGTTGTCACATTTGATAGGAATGTGATCCAATTTTAGACCGAAGTCCGATAGTTGTTGCATCATCCAAAGAAGCTGAGCACAACAACTATTAGCAGCTATGTATTCAGCTTCTGCGGTGGAAAGAGCAACACAAGCTTCCTTTTTAGAAAACCAAGACACTAGAGAACTTCCCAGAAGATGACAAGTTCCACTAGTGCTTTTTCGATCAAGCTTGCATCCCGCAAAATCCGAATCGGAATAGCCGACCAAACTAAGACTTGTATCACTTGGATAAAACAGACCAGTGTTCTCGGTTCCTTTTAAATATTTAAAAATTCTCTTAACAACAGTAAGATGAGATTCTTTTGGATTAGCTTGAAACCGTGCACACATACAGACGCTAAACATAATATCAGGCCGAGATGCAGTTAAATATTGAAGACTTCCTATCATGCCTCTATATTTACTTACATCTACGGATTTACCTGACTCATCCTTGTCGAGGTAGCAGGAGGTACTCATTGGTGTTGCTGCAGTCTTGCAATTTTCCATCCCGAATTTCCTCAGAAGCTCTTTACAGTATTTTCCTTGATGTACAAAGATGCCTTCGTCGGATTGCTTGATTTGAAGACCGAGGAAGAATGTAAGTTCTCCCATCATTGACATCTCGAATTCACCTTTCATTAGTGCTGAAAATTTCTTACACAAAGACACATTAGTAGCACCGAAGATTATGTCGTCAACATAGATTTGTACTAATAAAATATCTTTGTTTGATTTTAAAATGAATAAGGTAGTGTCAACCTTCCCTCTTTCAAATCCTTGTTCTAAAAGAAAAGAGCTCAGCCGATCATACCAAGCTCTCGGGGCTTGTTTTAGACCGTACAGAGCCTTTTTGAGTTTGTAAACGTGATTTGGAAATTCATGACTTTCAAAACCAGGAGGTTGTTTCACATACACTTCTTAATTTATAAATCCATTCAATAAAGCACTTTTGACATCCATTTGATACAGGGTGAATTTCATGATAGATGCAAAAGCAAGTAAGATTCGGATTGCTTCAAGCCGAGCAACCGGAGCAAAGGTTTCGTCATAATCGATACCTTCCTCTTGGTTGTAGCCTTGAGCAACTAATCTCGCTTTGTTTCTTATAATTACTCCTGATTCATCCATTTTATTTCTAAAAATCCATTTTGTGCCGATTATAGAATGATCATCAGGCCGAGGAACTAATTCCCAAACATCTTTTCTGATGAACTGGTTCAGCTCGTCTTGCATAGCAATGGCCCAATGTTCATCCTCAATCGCTTTACGAACATAATCAGGTTCAATTTGAGAAACAAAAGAGACGAAATTGCAAAAATTCTGAATTGACCGACGAGTTAGAACTCCCTTAGATACATCTCCGAGCACATTCTCGATCGGATGGTTCTTGTTTGTTTTCGAAGTAGGAGGGAGGTCAACCCTCGGAGCTTCGATTACAGTGTCGTCTTGATGATACCCATTGTTAGAAGTGTTGTCTTGATGAGCTTCTTTTTCAATTAAGATTGGGTCATCATCATTTTGCTCGTCTTTTGAGTTTTCTTTGATTCCTGCACTTTTTACACAACTCAAGGTGTCCCCTCTCGGAGACTCATCAAATACCACATGTATAGATTCTTTCATAGTGGAAGTGCGTTTATTGAACACTCGGTAAGCCTTACTCCGAGCAGAATAGCCCAGGAATATACCTTCATCAGCTTTTGAATCAAATTTTCTGAGATGATCTTTTCCATTATTTAGAATAAAAACTTTACATCCAAAAGCATGAAAATAAGATATATTGGGCTTTCTACCCTTGTAAAGCTCATAGGGCGTTTTCTTTAAGATTAGTCGAGTAAGAACTCGGTTCAAAACATGACAAGCAATGTTAACTGCGTCCGCCCAGAAATAATGAGGAATTTGAGATTCATTCAGCATAGTCCGAGCAAGTTCCTCAAGTACTCGGTTTTTCCGTTCCATGACTCCGTTTTGCTCGGGTGTTCGAGGAGCTGAAAATTGATGCTCAATGCCGAACTTAGAACAAAACTTATCAAATTTGTGATTCTCGAACTCGCCGCCGTGGTCTGTTCGGATAACAACTTTTTGGTTAACTTGGTTTTGAATTCGTTTGACTAGCTCTTTAAAACTTTGAAAAGTTTCACTTTTTGCAGTTGAAAATAAAGTCCAAGTAAATCGAGAAAAGTCATCAACAATCACTAGGGCATAGTAGTTACCCCCAAAGCTTTTTACTTGAGATGGTCCGAACAAGTCCATATGAAGCATCTCTATTGGCCTTGTTGCGGACATCATCTTTTTGGATGAAAATTTATTTTTGGTCTGTTTACACTTCTTACAGGAAGTGCAAACACCTTCTATATCAAATTTTAGCTTTGGCAGTCTGACCACTAGGTCTTTGGATTGAAGTTTCTTTAACTGATTTACATTTATGTGAGCAGTCTGACGATGCCATAACCAAGTATCATTCTCTCGGCATGTAGAGACCAGAGAGGAAATTTCATTTAAATCTACCAAATAAGTATTGTTTGACCTTTTTCCCACAAATTTGATTGAATTGTCTTTGTCACTTTTAATTAGACAGTGAGTGGAGGTAAAAACAACATGATTACCGATATCACAAAGTTGGCTAATGCTCAAAAGATTGTGTTCCAATCCTTGAACGAATAAAACATTTTCAATAATCAAGTCGGAAGAATTTCCGATTTTACCTTCACCCAAAATTTTACCTTTGTTGTTGTCTCCATAAATGACGTATCCTTTCTCAGTTGGAGTAAGCTCGATGAAGTTCTGCTTATCTCCAGTCATGTGCTTCGAGTATCCGCTGTCCAGATACCACCGTGTTTCCCTTGCTCGATAGCGCACCTACAAAAAGTGTTACTTGTTCATTTTGGGTACCCAAACAGTTTTGGGTCCCTGTCGGTTAGTGCTGGGATTTGCTCCCTTAACAATCCAAACAAAAGTGCCGTCGACTACACCATAGCGTCGGATCTTGCATTCATTAGGTGTATGTTCAAGCAAACCACAGTAAGAACACGTCGGCTTTTTAGCATGTTTAAAATTTGAGAATGAGCCGATTTTACAAAAAGTTTTCTTCTTGGCATTCTTGTAGCCGAGACCAGTTTTGTTCGAACTGCTTCTCTGTTGAACAAGTAATCGGCCCAACATCCTATCACTTTGTGAGAAAGTTGCATAAGTGGTTTTCAAAATTTTAATTTCTTTTTCATACTTAATGCAATCTTCACACTTTTGATCTTTCAGAGAAGTGATAGTGGATTCTAAGGAATCATTGCTGCACTTTAAAATTTCAATGCGTTTTTCCAGTTCGAGAACTTGCTCTTTATAATTTAAAATATTTCTTTTCAACTTAGCATAGCTCTTAGCGAGTTTTTCGAACTTGGATTGCATTTCAGTGTAAGCAGTATATAGTTCCTCATAATCATCATGTTCAGACTCAATATTAGATTCGGTATCCGAGTATACCTCATTTTCATGTGCAGTTGAGTCGAATGCTGAGCTTGGTGAAGCTTTTTCATCATGTCTTCCCCTTAAGCACAGAATCTTGCCTTCATGCTCGGTTGAGGATCCAAGTCTTCCCATTAAGCACAAGTGATTGATTTCATTTTTGGTGGTGCTGAGGTTCGAGCTTGTTGAGGCTTCCTCAGTGCATCTACCCATTAAGCACAAATTAGTTGTCTCTTCATCGTCCGAGGAGCGTGACACAGATGTTTCATTCTGCTCGGGTGAATCCCAGACGATGTAAGCTCTCTTTGATTTGGGGTTCTTGTCTTTCTTCTTCTCGGTACTACTTTTTTTCTGCAACCTGGGACAATTTGGTTTGATATGTCCAGGTTCACCACATTCATGGCACTTGACTTTGTCTTTTGAGCTCGTGCCTAGATTTTTAAAGTTCCTTCTATTTTTGAAGAATTTTCCAAACTTCCTGACTACGAGGCCGAGGGTTTCGTCATTCATGTCTGAGCTAGAGTCGTTGTCCGAGGAGACTTTGGTCGACTTAGCTGAGGCCTTGAGTGAGATCCCTTTCTTCTTTTTGTCGGATTCTTCATGCATGGTTAGTCTTCCGAGCTCCATCTCGTGCTCCTGCAATTTGCCGAACAAAGTTGCTATGTCCATGGTATCTAGATCTTTTGATTTCATGATGGCAGTAACCTTCGGTTGCCATTCTCTGCTAAGACATCTCAAAACTTTGTTAATAACCTCGGCATTTTGAAAGGTTTTGCCGAGGGCAATAAGATGGTTTATAATATGAGTAAATCGATTCTGCATGTCATTTACAGATTCGCTCGGCAGCATACGAAATAACTCATAATCATGCATCAAAGTATTTAATCGAGCTCGTCTAACTTCACTTGTCCCTTCGTGAGTCAGTTGTAGAATATCCCACATTTGTTTAGCATTTTACAATGAGATACTCGGAAAAATTCATCATAGGACAGGGCCGAGGTGATGATGTTTTTAGCTTTTAAATTGTAAGAAATTTTTCTTTTATCATCATCATCCCAGCTTGTCCTTGGGATTTCTACAACATCATCTCCGATTTTCCTTCTCGGAATATGAGGTCCGTTTTCAATCGCATCCCAAACATCAATATCAATTGCTTCTATAAAAATTTTCATTCGTGCTTTCCAATAAGCATAATCATCACCGTTGAATAGTGGTGGTCTGTTTATTGAAGAGCCTTCACCTCCGAATGGATTGTTAGAGCTCATGGTTCCCTAGGATCTTTTTCGAAAAGCGGTTAAGCTCGATCTTTCGACCGAGCTCTGATACCAATTGTTAAAAACGATGGAAACAAAGGGAACGGTCTTAACAATCTACTAGAGGGGGGTGAATAGTAGTTGGAAGCAATAATACCAATTTTTCGTGATGTATTAAAATTAATCGGATAAAGCTAGTTGTTCAGAGTAGAAATCCCGACTTTGAGCCGAGTAGTTCTTGATAACCAGTTTCTAGACTGAACACTGATTATCCGAGCTGCACACTCAAAGGATCAGGTTTGCAGCGGAAAATTACTAGCACTGTCCGAGCGTTAAGTTAGAGCTAAAGCAGTTCGATCAAATGCTCAGAATGTAAATGAATGCAGTAAAGAAAATGAGACACCAAGATTTATCCTGGTTCACTCACCAACACGGTGAGCTACGTCCAGTCCCCCTTAAAACCTTTAAGGAGCTTTTAATAAAATCAAATAGATAGAGATGACACGGGATCAATTAAACCCAACAAGAGAGTACGAAACTCTTGGCTTCTACCTATTGATACAAAATGTCGAGCACACCGTCGGACTTTCACAGTCTTGAAACCTTCAAGACACCTTGAAACCTTCAAGGATTTTCACCAAAGAACCTCCTTGGATTTTTGCTCAGGAACCTCCTAAGACTTCAATCGCCAAGAACCTCTTGAACGAACTTGGAAACCTTCCCAGATTTTCACCGTGCTTGAGAACAACTCAAGACTAAAAAGAAATGGTTGAGAGAAGATGATGGCTCCAACCCGAAACTCAAGTGTATAAGATTCTGAAGGTTTAATGAACAAATGAGTTTTCGGTTAAGTTTTTGAGAAAGGCTTTTGAGAATGTAGACAACCGATTTGAGGCTTGGTTTATGAGTATGAAAGATTTGCACTCACACTCTCAAGGTTCTCTTTTCTGCGGTTTGAGCACTTGTAAAACAGAGAATGAATATGAAAGTTTTTGACTTTTGCTCTCTGTTCTTCTTTTTCTTTCTTTGTGTTCGTGTGTTGTTGTCTCTGCCTTTTGGAGAGGCTAAGGTTCTCTTTTTATAGTGGAGTAACCACGTATGAGGTAGGAAAGAAAGGAAAGATTAACTTGGAATATGCCTTGATGCTCCCAATGGATATACCAGAACATTTTCTGCCATTTTTCTGCAAGTTCTGGTTTGTCTGTTCTTTATCAGACCAGTCCAAAACTGTCCCTTTCTAATTTTGAAATTTGAAGCTTGATGACAGTTGGGCGCCGTTGAGATGAGGACAAAACTGCCAGCCACGCATAGTACTAAAATACTGGTACGTAATTAATGAGGTGTATGCGGGTTGTACTTGCTGAAGGTTGAAGATGATGAACTGTGTTGTCGAGCCTGACATCGGTTCGAGCTTGACATCTGTTCGAGCCTGGAAAGTTGAAAGGTACTATCTGATTTCCCCTTGCTGAGCTGATCTCTCGGCCAACTACCTGATAGACCCTTGCTGAGCTGATCTCTCGGCCAACTAATAGACTCTGAGCGATGGCTCGGATTGATCACTTCCGAGTGCGTCTGAGTTTAAGATGATTAATTCCGACTTCATTCACAACGGTCCGATCCACTTATCCTTCCGAGCTAGATGTCGAGAGCACCGAGCGCGTCTTCAGAATTTTGACTTCTTTGTTATTCTGGTCGGATTCAATTGTTTCCGTCGGTGGCCGAGATCAGAGATACTTCACGTTGAACTTGTTCATTTGTCATTCATTTGTCGTCATCAAAATCTTTGATTCAACAATTGATGACCAGAATGAGAATGGTCAAGTGATGAGAATATCATGGATAATGCCAAGGAAGAGATATTTGTTATAATGATGAGTTCGGGGATTACGTATAGGAAAGGCTTGAGATTGAGGTTTGGAACGTTAATAAGAGAAAGTGGAGACGATATATGGTATGAATGAAATTGTTCAAATGTGATGATGCTAATAGCATAGTTATGTACTTGGTGTGCTTGTTATTCTATTTCATCTTAATATATTGCCTGCTGTAATCCCGAACCGTCGGCTTATCCGCCCGAAAAAGCTGACTCTCTCTTTGTCTCTTGGTTGTATGTCTCTATTGGTCCTTCGTCGACCGATTAGATGGTGGATCTGTGAACGAGGAGGGACGTAAGTAAAGGATTATCTTTAGAGGAGGTGCCGGTAGCAATTTTCAGCAATGAGAGTCATTAGACATCTTTAGTTTCGTATGATCAGGTAGACTCTAATAACTTTAGTCGGATATCGTGTAACCCCGTATTGGTAAAGATGTTTTCAAACTTGATGTCTGGAATAGTATCTTGATGATTTATGATTACGGTAAGTTGGGTTTCAAAGCCAATGCTAGTAACATCACGATTTGGAACTTGACGTGTGATATGGGACATGAATGATTTATTTAATGATGAAGGTGTATTTGAAAAACAAATGTTTCACAAGCTGAATTCATGTCCATGCCACCAACGTAAAAAAAAAATTCCCAGATTTTTACTAAATAAAAAGAAATTCATGTTACTAAATCGGGGTGTTACACTCTTATGGTAACTTCGAGTTATGAGCTAATCATAACATGTTCTAAACGATGGGCCCCATCGCATTAAATATTTCCACTTACCCATTCAAAATTTGAATCGTTCTGAATTCTCTTTCACCACGTGTATCAACAAATCTTGTTTCCTCTTTCGACATGTCTTCTGATTTGATGGGATCCCTTCCCGAGGAGCCCCTAGGTCATCATCACCTTTGATTAAAAACTCCACCTCTTCTTCGAACACCCTTTATCTCCTCTTGTTTTCTTTGAACTTCAACTACTTTACCCTTTGTTAATCGCTTAACGGTGAGCTCTTCTCTTCACTTCGACCCTCCTGTTGAGGACACCTTTTTTAAGTATGCCACTAGAAACCCCTTTCTTTTTATTTTAATATGTATCAAAATGCTACAGAGGAATGTGGTTACAGAATTACCACTCCTTTAAAGTGCGAATTAATTGTCAACCTACATCGGCGTCTTAGCCTCATTATTTGATGATGTATCGGTGCATTTTTACCGATTTAAAAGTCTACTTCCTTTTTTCCACTGTTCAAACTTTGGTGCTTAACAAACTGAGGATAGCTCATTCCCAACTCAAACCAACAAGTTGGGCCTTTATCCGAACCATAGAGATTTTCTACACTCAGTTCAACCTCACTGTAACTGATCCTATGATCTTCCATCTCTTTCAAGTTCCGTCCGTGAAGGGCAGGGTTTGGTCTCATTTAGGAAAGAACTTGTGTAACATCCCAACTTATCATTTTTGTTATAAACTCCTTTAGCATATAAAAGTCCATTTTACATTTAGAAAAATTACATACATATAGTCGAATTTTCAAAATACATTGGGATTTTACAATTTGATACAAAAGCTGTCTCAATGAAACTTTATTCCTTGGCCGCCACCATTGTGAATCTCTGGTTCCTCGTTCCTTTAAAGAAATACCTAAAATGTTAAGCCACAAGGAGTGAGACACTTCTTTATAATTTAAGCAAAAGAATCAAAGGAAACAATAATAGAAATCAGGAAGATTTACGCCGTACTCCTAATATAATATAGATGACGTTCATTACTTTCAAGTAATTCCTTGTTAACCTATCATAATATTAGATTATCACTTTAATAATTCAAATTTAATTATTTATCATTTCATTCGAATTTCTAATTCATTTGCTAGTATTATTTTCCTTTATTTATTTACATGACTATATGCATATAGACATTTGATACTACATTCAACCATTATTATACATTTCAATACTCATTCATAGTTAAGTATACACAACAATCATAAAGCATAAATAATCATTCCATAACAAACATAAGTAATGATCCACAACAATCAACATCAATCAATCAACACCCTCAGGGGTGTCTCAGTATTACAATATAAATCCTCTGCCTAGGGTTTTTCACTTCCTACCTTTAGCTTTAATCATTACTCATAAAATTACCTTAGATATACATATATCTATGTATTACTATCCATGAATAATTATAGCATCCTTGACTAAGTATTGTTTAACTCTTTTTTTATTCTCCTTCCTAATTCTAATATGATTTCTTAAACTCTTAAGCTTAAATAATAAAGAAGTGTCTCCTCCTTACCTGGATTAAGGAGAGACGAATTTTATTTGAGTCCTAGACCCTTAAATCCCTCTTTGTTCTCCTTAGGTTTCCTTTCTTTTGGACTTGGTTGATAAAAACTCCAAGAACATGGATTATTATTATCACCTAAGAATGGAGAATGGATATAAGGTGGGACTTCATGAAGATAACATAGAACATGGGTTATTATTATCACCTAAGAATGAAGATGATTATTGATGTTAATCTATGGTGTTGAGGTTGGATTTTTATGTCTTAAGGCTTGTTGGTGCATGGGAATAAGTTTTTGGTGCAAGAAAATGGACCTTGGTGTGACCTGGTGCGTCTGGTTCAAGCTGGTGCCAAAACTGGTGCGGTTTTCTGGTGCTGGTGCACCTAAATAGGCACCGCGCGCCAAATTTCTGGAACGTTCTGGCACCCGCGCGACTTTTCTGGTGCACCTGGTGCTGCGCACCTGGGCACGCCAGATCCATGCCAGAGCGCACCTGGTGTTGCGCACCTGGGCGTGCCTGATCCATGCCAGAGCGCGCCTGGGCGCGCACGAGCCTGTGGTAACATGAAATGGTGCACCGGTGCGTCTGGGCGCACTGGTTCGCCCCGAAACGCCAATTTTCGCACTCTTAACCCGAATTAAGGACTCCTAACCCTTTCTAATACTAAATCAAGCCTATATAACATCATAACACTTTTCCAAACATAAATTATATTCCCCTAACATTGAACACTAGATCTCCGAAATTGCGAAAGACAACCGTTTCACTAACCGAACTTTAACCCTAGCCTAATTACTTGGTTTCCCTTATCCGATTTAGGTCGATTTTGCTAACTCCTTACTCTACCACTATAAACCTTCGAGATGTGGTCACATACGCTTCAAAGTCTCCGAAGCCTAGCTGGTTTCATAACTTCAAAACACACAATTATAATGCAATTCTCCGCACCTAACATTTACTAACTTTTTAAATACCCCTAACATAACGCTTCTAGATAAACACTAGATCAAGTGCATGACTCAAGACGTGTGACACCCTTCTTGAATTGCCATAATAATTCATATAATAACTATCTCTTAATTGAATAATATATGGACTTGTAAGTATCTAGAAATCGTAGAAATAAAATTTTCTTTTAAGGCGGGTGCACAAACCAAAACATGGAATTCTTGGAGAATATAATTTATGTCGTTCTAATCATTTTGTTGGATTCGGAATTTGCTAAATTAAGAAAACCTTTTCATAATCCAGATAGCATCGATGCTTTTGAAAACATATTGACATAGTAAAATTAAACGATGCATATCCATTCTTTCTTTCGCGGAACTGATACCATTTAAATAACATAATCGAATCCGTTAATTAATCTTTATCAGAGTGAGCGGAAATGGTAGGACTATGCACAGTTATAATATGAACATAAGTTATATATATATATAAGTCATGGAATACATAGTCCCAGTAGTCATGTCTCCAAGATTCCCATACAAGTCCATAACAGATCTATATCAAAATATAACCATAACCCTAGGGCTCTCAAAAACATATCTACAAAATATACATCCCAAAAATATGAACTCTAGCGGTGGTCACATAGATCTGATAGCAGTAGTAGTAGTAGTAGTAGTAGTAGAAGTAGCAGTATCCAGGTAGCAGAAATAAACATCCTCATCATCAACAGCAGCAGCAGCAGTATCTCCTCCACAGCATCCTCACATCGGATCCCCTGATCCCCATCATTTTCCATACGCACATACCTAGGGATCATCGTCCCTCCATTGACTCCCGGTAGAATGAACGACTGGCTCGCCTCCGCTCTCATCCTCCACGGGGTCCTCCTCGATCTCATCCGATGGAGTAGGTACCCTACCACTGGGTACCGGGTCAGGAGAAGGTGAGACCCTAACTGGGCTCCTCAGATCAGAAGGGGGAGTCTCCTCGCGGACGACTCTCGAAGAAAAAGGGTGTGAGCGGGTAGGTCGAAAACGAAAGTTGTGATAAGAGCGAGCTGGTCGTGCGGGAGGTGGTCCATGATAAATGTAAAAAGGGGGTACGTGCATAGTGTATATGATGGGAATCCTAAACCTACGAGGACAAAATCGAATCAGCGGGTTCGGGTGGTAGAAGGTAACCTCTACCTCTCCCTCGAACACCGCGCGATGGTCCTCGTAGATCCATGTGCCACTAGGAAGTGGCCGGATCTCGATGCAAGCGATGTAACGTGACATCACCTACAAGGGCATAGGGGTAAGTACTTCTATACACATAATCAATAGAGCATAAATGTATGTACAATGTGAAGGTATATACATGCAACAATAAACAACAATCACACTTAGCATTTAGCAGATATAGGATGCAAGTAAGATGCTCATACTTATTTTATTTATCAACCTTAGTTTATATGAGTGGCATGATGTATGAACTTAGCTCTCAAGCCTATCTCCATCATTCAATGTCACTCTCTGACGTCCATCCTTTACTTCATTCAGCACTCAACAGTGCGTTGTACTCCTAGGTGTACAACATTCGTACATTCACCAAGAATGTACACGACAAGCTTGGAATCCATGCCACCCGAGCACGTCCCATCATCCAAACGGTATAACCATATCGGCATCTCACTAAGCCGACCACGTCGTCAACCATAACGTGTCATCAAGCGAGCCGTCAATTGGCACTCCCAGAGGCCCTCCTCATGTTACCAAAACATGATAAACGATCTATCATCCAGACTCCAAAATGAATGCATTATCTTAACTTAAAGGAATTGATTGGTGGTTTTTCTTTTTAATAATTCCCGACGTGCCACCCGAGCAACGACTCGTCGACCAAACGAAAATTTACCATATCATCAATCAATTTCCTTTAAGTCTTAGATCACTTGGATTATTGTCATTTAAGTATTAACCAATGATTCAGAATTAAAAATGGTATTTTTAATATTCTGGGTAAAATACTCGAGTGTTCCTCAGAATACTCGAGTGTTCTTCAATTATTTCCAAATAACTCGAGTAATTCTCAGTTACTCGAGTTGTTCATGCCTTTCTGAGGATTTGGGTTTCAGCTTTATAAAAATACTCGAGTGATTCCTGAGTACTCGAGTGTTCTTCATCAACTACAGAACACTCGAATGACTCATGCATTACTCGAGTGGTTTACCACAAAATGTCCCCATACATCAGTCGATACTCGAGTTCTGGGCAAGGTACTCGAGTGTTCTAACACAAAATACACTGTTTTACCAAAAATTTACTCGAGTATCAAGCCAAGTACTCGAGTCTTTTCTTGCAGAACAGACTGGAAACTTGGTTTTAACATACCATTTTCAATTCTAACCATTTCTAGTCCAATCCAATGATCAACAGAGTTCATATAACATATATTGAACATGTCTAAACACTTAGAACACATCAAGTAACAGATTTGACAGGGAATCACAAGATTATGCATAAAACATACAATTTCACAACTTAACATATCAAATTGCAAAATACTCAATAAACTTGTGAAATAAAGCTCAATACAGCTTGCATGCATCATATGGAACTTGCTCAAAACAACAATAGAGCATCATTTGGTCTCCAAACCATATTCCTTATTCAATCTAAGCCCTTAGAGCCTCTTGGTGGCTCTCTAATTGAAATCATGCAATTTAAACTCTATCTAGTGAATAGAAAGACTTCCCCTTACCTTACAGACGTGAATCAACAAGAGTTTTGCAAAAGAAAGCACCACAACACCAAAAACCTCTTCAAGCATCACATGCAGGACAGTTTTGAGTAGAGGTCCAAAATGGAATTGGTTGACATATGAAACAGAGATAGAAATTGGGGAGATTAGTATTTCTAAACTCTATGCAACCTATACTAACTATAGAAATCAATTTGAGACTCAGAGAACTCGTGAGCTTACCAAAATCAAGGCTCCAAGCAAGCTCCAGACAAAGGCTTGACAGAACCAACTCCAACTTCCCAGCTTCAATTCTTCCACCACACTCACTCTCAGCTCACGAATTTGATGTCTATACAAAGCTCGAGATGTGAGCTTTGTATTGGTGTATAATTTGTGACTCAAATGGAAACACAGAAAGAGAATCGAAGAGAACGATTTAAGAACCCTAACTTGAGCAACAAATCCGAATTTGACAAAATGCCTTAACAATTCGGTTTGGACGGCTTAAATAAGCATGAAGCAAGCCCATGCATGGCGACGCGACGCCATTGAAGTGTTGAGAAGGGAGTATTCGTGGCAAATGAAGGGAATCGGTGGTGGTGACTCACCAAACGCACTAACTCGTGCAACTCTGTCAAGAATATTCGAGTATTTTCATAAATACTCGAGTGTTTTGACCAGTTTGAAAAATAATAATTTTATTTACTTTCCTTCCAAAACCTTTCCTATAATTACCTCTAGGTCCCAACTTAGGGACTAATATGCAAAATGCTTATCTTATGCGTAAGTATACTTACAAAAATAAATTCATACATCCACTAATAACATAATTACAGATTTTAATCAAAGATTAAAAATAGAAATAATTACTTATAATAAATTTTATAATTAACTTTCCATTAATCAGGGATTTAAATTTTGGGGTGTTACAAGACGCGCTCTAATTCTTGTTACTCATACATTCTAAGCACACCTTATAATTCTTGATCGAATAGAGACACTGCATACACTATTTAATTCTATTTAAGGTCCATTCACTTCACTATTCCCTATAATATAAATACATACATAAATATCATTATTTAGTTAAGAAAATCAGGTTGTTACAATACTCCCCCACTTGTAGGAATTTCGTCATCGAAATTCAGCCGAAACTCGGTTTAAAAAAAACACAAAGGGGAGCACGACCAACTATTTTAATTTAAACTCTTTCAAAATTAATGAATCTTTCTTATGGTTTTAAGACAAACCCTTTGAATTTAATACTCCACTTGAAATTGTCATATTAGATAATTATGGTTTGATCTTGATTCTCGTTTCTCGGATTCTCTCCCCCACTTAGGACTTTGCTACCTTCCTAATCTTTTCTTCCGAATACCTTATCATCATATTTTAATTTGAACCAATATTCTACGACAGGACACGATCTTTATCTTTCAAAACTGAATCTCTTGTAATCATACTAATATAGCCAACTTATTCATTTCTTTAAAACCTATTACTCAAAATAATTCATTATTCAACGTATTTGATACATAATCCTTTATAAACTCTATGTCATGTTTTTATTATTCATTTATATTTAATGCATATGGTTCATCACATTCCATATTCATCTCACATGCTCATGGTTTACTTTTAACTTTTCTTACATTTTATTCCGTTCCCGCGCCTCGTGTATTCATAGCAAATATCGACAAACAATGTCAGCTTCATTCAAAGTGCACATTAATTTATTTAACTCTTATTTCATATTCAAGTTTCATAATCAATCTCAATGATTAGCTTCTAAATCATCTTATCATTTTATTCATATGTACCCTAAAGGTTCAAACATTAATTCATTCAATTCACCACCGATATCACATTATCCTATTCTTTTAATTTTACTCAAACTTTCTTAAAAAATTTATATTATTCGTTTTTTATGGTTCCTTCATTAATTATATAGCTTATTGTAAACATATTTTATAGCAAATCTTTATTTAACGATTAACCATTCGACCACACTAGTCACACAGAGGATTTACTCTGGGCAATTTATCTATCACCTTTATGCAAATTGGATTAACATAATTTCTTTGATTTAGTTACAATTTCATCCTTAGTTTCCATACTAAGGGATTGAGTATATGGCTCTCCACATATTCTTTGATGCAATCTTTTCAACGTCACGCTATCATCATAGTAAAAAATTCATTCATTACAATCAATTCATCATTATTATAATTATTATTATCATCATTGTTATATACCCAATTCAATATGAACAACAATTTCATAATAGTATCTTATACAACCTTAATTTATCAATCACATACACTTTCTTGAATCGTCATATTATCATTTCATACTCAATCAATATTTCCTTCAACATTTAACACTCCAGCTCAGGTTTACTTATCTATTTCATAATTGAGTTATGTAATAAGAGTTCATTTTAATGGATTTCATATTCATCCCATTGAGTCTCCATCTTTATTTATATCGCAATTACTAACTTGATTCTAATCCAATATTTCTGTTCAGAGTTCATCGAACTTTTAATGCAATAATGCATACTTCTATACTCCTTCGATTGAACTTGAACCCCTTTTTACACTTAGATTTAGAATATATGTTCCGGCAGGTTAAGTTTATCTGATAGGTGTTATACTCATATGCTTTTCTTCTTACTATTAAAATCATTGGGGATGGAAATTTAGTTATGGAACCGATTAATGTTGGCAATTCGGCAAGTGTATCGATCGCACAAGTAATAAAGAGTAAGTAAAATTATCGTTCCACTCGGGGATTGCAAATTGTTTCTAATTTCTTTCACCTAATTGCGATTACTATGTATAACTTGTATTGGTTTAGAGTTTACAAGATAGGAGTGTAGAATTAAAGGTATGAAACAATTCAGAAACTAAATAGGTTTTAGAAGCAAATATGGAAAAGGTTAGGAATTTGGTTTCATTGTAGGATCAGGTTATTAATTATGAACATATGTTTTCCAATAAATCAAAAACCCCAGAAACAATAAAAGCTAGATCCCTCATGGCAATTATGTTTCTTACTAAACTTTACCCCTTAATCCCTTAAGTGAGTTCTAATTTATAAGAGTTATACAATTACCCAAAAGTATTCCTACGAGTTGAATAATTATATTGTTTGGTTGAAAGGCCTAATCTTAATTATAATTTTCCAATTAAGGTTCAGATTACCAAATCAAAACATAAAGTCGCGAATTCTATGAATTGTAATTAAAACACAACCAAGCAATAGATTTAAAAGGAAAAACATTAATTCATAAATAAACAGCCAAATTAAGATCCATACAAATCAACCTTATTCCTAACAAGAGGTTCAATTATACATATTTAGAGAAGAAGAAGAAGGAATGGAATAAACTAATCATCATAGACAATAATCAATTTACCCCCAAGAGATCTTCAACCATCAAGTGGATCCCTCCATCAATGTTGATCTTCAATCCTTGTGCCTTGCCTCCTTGCTCTCAATTGCATAACAGCCTCTCTTCTCTAATCCTAATTTTATTCTAATCTCTAATTTGGCTCTGAAAAGTCTACCAAACCTAAAGGAATAACCTATATTTAAAGTCTAAATCTAATCCTAATTGAATTGATATGATAATATCCTATTAGAATAATCTAATCTTTAATAATCTTATCTACAAATAGAATTTATTATTAAAATCCTTTTAAATCCCGTATTTGTGTCTGACAGAAACTTCGGCACTGATTTTGACCCCCAAGATGGACGAATTTGAGTAAGGCTATGTCTGGCAAAGTTGTAGATCTTTTCCTTAGATTTAAAATGATACCTAGATCGCTCCATTTGGATAAGCATAGCTCAAGTTATTATCAAAATACCGAACAACGTCACATTCACGCACTTTGCGCGCCTGGGCGTGCAGACCAACACGCCTGGGCGCGCTATATCTGATGCCCTCTGATTACCGCTGCAAGCGCACCTGGGCGCGCAGATCCCGCGCCTGGGCGTGCTGAGGAATTTTCGACTCCATTTCTCACCGTTCTTGTGCCATTTTCAAGGTCTTCTTATGCTCTTCTTAGCTCCAATAATATTTTCTCCAAATAAAGCTCCGAAATACCTGAAACATACCCAAAACGGATCAAAACGTTCAAAGGATTCTAATAAACTAAAAATTCCTAAAACTAATACAAAATACCTATATTTACAAGAGAAACAAGCTAAAACCCAAGCAAAAGGAAGTGAAATTAAGCCTTAAAACATCATATATTAGACCTTCATCAATTAACCTTCACACTTCTCAATCATATACATATTATCCAATCTCCTGAATACCATTCCAACATATTTTACCAATTCTTACTTTACATTTACATGGTTCCATAGCTAATTTCCTCTTTTATTTACTGTAACCTCACCCTTGTTATTCCTCTTTCCTGTACACCCTTATACATCTCAGTATCAAGAATGCAGAGGGTCAAAAGGACTAGCACCATTTATCATAAGTAAATCACTTTTTCTTTCATGCCAAATATTCAAACTTCTAGATTTTCGATGACACCACCCTTCAATGAATGTAAGTATCGGGGTGATCAGTCACAATCCTACATTCCATTGATGGTAATAGTCCTCGCAATCTGGCTAAGTCTTCACACTTCATGTTAAAATTTCATCATTTTCAAATACTCATTTCATATCAATATCATTCATTCTTCCTTTTTGGTTAGTTCAATACTAAGGGTTTCTTGTCTTCTTTCTAATTCCACAACTCTTTTCATTCATTCATCCTTTTGCCACCAAGTAAATTGCTTGCAAATGGATAAGTAATCTATTCTTTCTCTTGCCCCGAACCCCTAGTGAGCTCTTCTAGGTTTCGGGCACAACACAATAATTCAATTACATTTCATATACTTTCCATTTGCAAACAATTTGCTCTTTTCTCATTTCATCACTCTTTTCTTATTTCATTTTTCTTTCATCTCTCTTTTCTTTCTCTTTTCTTTTTCTTTCTTTTCTCTTTTCCTTTGGACTTTCAATCTTTCTCACTCATTCACTTTTCTCATTCTCTGTATTGTTGTATGAGACATTCATCATTCTTTTTCATTTCAATCGATTTCCTCACTTCACCCTCCACTCTAGGGAAAGACCAACCGGGAGTAAGTGTCCCTCTACCACTGCTTGCACAGTACTGGCCACTCTTTCTCTTTTCCAGTCCAGTACAACTTGGGTTGAAGGCCCAAGTTGGCTATAACAGGGAACCACCCTCAACCGGTCCCGAAGTGACTCTGTGACCAATAGAATTATCGTAGTTAACGCGGAACCAATCCCCCGACATGGGTGGCCAGTCCATGCCCTCCTAGGAGATCAAAGTTCCACCCATGATAACTCCTAATCACATACCACTCACGTGCCTCCGTCTATGTCTTTCCCAACTTCCTCACCGTCCACCTTATAATTGCATGATATTCTCTACTATGTAAGACAATTTACATTCTCAATTAAATTCAAATTCAACCTACAACTTTTCCAAATGGAACGACTCAATTGATTTAGAATCCCACTTTTCATTGTTTTCATAAGTCAAGTATTATTTACCGAGCTTCTAAGTCAATTGAGTAATTCCTAAATCATTTCATTTCAAAATTTTATTCACATTGCAAAACAACTTTATTTGATAATGTAATCTGTCTACATAGATTATCTTACCAAGATCATTGAAAAGGAAAAACTAACTATCCATTCTTAAACACTTGAAAACAATTGATCTTCTTAAAGAAATACGTGATCTGATTCAAAAGCATTTATTTGCCAAGATTTTCCTTTTCATTGGTCTTAGTAAAGTATTTTCTCATCACTCATGTTGTGTGCATAATATAATTGATTCTCAAAGGGACTTAAAACATCTTTCTTTTTCTTTACCATTGAATTTTTGCATTTTCAAAATCACTCTTTTTCTTCATTCAAGTCCCATTGAGAATATGACATAGTTTCTAAAATAATTTCAATATCATAGCTATTGGAAAAGAATCGGTTTCAAAACTCATACACTTTCAATTTGATTTTCTGAGATGAATTTGTAGAAAAACAAAATTTTTTTGAAAGGTGAAAATAAGTTAAGTCATAAAATGTTTCTTTCCTTTCCAATGACGTGAATACATTTATTATGCATCATTCAACATTTCATTCTCCTTTCCTTTTTCTCTCTCCATATTTCACTCTCATTTGTCTCATACAACAATATTTTGGCACTGGTCAGTCTACGCTTTCATCGACGGACACTGGATGTAACACACCCAGCCGAATACGTCGAGGCGGTCAACCAGGCCAAATAAACTTCATCACTCTGATCTCTTTTCACATATCTCATCTCTTTCTCTCTTCATATCTCTCATTTCTCTTTCTCATAACTCTCTTGTATCTCAATTCTCTCTTTCTCTCTTGGTGGCAAAATCTTTTCTTTCCTTCAAAACCCTTAGTATTGACCAACAACTTTCATTTACTTGTAGTGCTATACCTTTTGACTTCCTTGTAATCAACAACTTATAATACATAATATCATGTATTTTAACTTATGACATAAAATATCATATATCTCATCAATAACCTATTACATTTAGTATCATGCATCTCACTCCTTGTGAGAAAAAGAGTTTGGAACAAGAGATTCACAACAAAATAGGGACCACTTTCCCAGACTGAAAGGAAAGAACCGCTCTGATACCGTATTGTAACATCCCAACTTATCATTTTGTTATAAACTCCTTTAGCATATAAAAGTCCATTTTACATTTAGAAAAATTACATACATATAGTCGAATTTTCAAAATACATTGGGATTTTACAATTTGATACAAGAATTGTCTCAATGAAACTTTTTTCCTTGGCCGCCACCATTGTGAATCTCTGGTTCCTCGTTCCTTTCAAGAAATACCTAAAATGTTAAGCCGCAAGGAGTGAGACACTTCTTTATAATTTAAGCAAAAGAATCAAAGGGAACAATAATAGAAATATGGAAGATTTACACCGTACTCCTAATATAATATTGATGATGTTCATTACTTTCAAGTAACTCCTTGTTAACCTATCATAATATTAGACTATCACTTTAATAATTCAAATTTAATTATTTATCATTTCATTCGAATTTCTAATTCATTTGCTAGTATTATTTTCCTTCATTTATTACATGACTATATGCATATAGACATTTGTGACTACATTCAACCATTATTATACATTTCAATACTCATTCATAGTTAAGTATACACAACAATCATAAAACATAAATAATCATTCCATAACAAACATAAGTAATGATCCACAACAATCAGTATCTATCAATCAACACCCTCAGGGGTGTCTCAGTATTACAATATAAATCCTCTGCCTAGGGTTTTTCACTTCCTATCTTTAGCTTTAATCATTACTCATAAAATTACCTTAGATATACATATATCTATGTATTACTATCCAAGAATAATTATATCATCCTTGACTAAGTATGGTTTAACTATTCTTTTCTTCTCCTTCCTAATTCTATTATGATTTCTTAAACTCTTAAACTTAAATAATAAAGTAGTATCTCCTCCCTACCTGGATTGAGTCCTACACCCTTAAATCTTTCTTTGTTCTCCTTAGGTTTCCTTTCTTTTGGACTTGGTTGATAAAATCTCCAAGAACATGGGTTATTATTATCACCAAGAATGGAGAATGGATATAAGGTGGGGTTTCATGAAGATAACATAGAATCAAGGGTTAGAATTGGTGGGAAGATGATTATTGATGTTAATCTATGGTGTTGAGGTTGGATTTGGATGTCTTAAGGCTTGTTGGTGCATGGAAATAAGTTTTTGGTGCAAGAAAATGGACCTTAATGTGACTTGGTGAGTCTGGTGCAAGTTGGTGATGAAACTGGTGTGGTTTTCTGGTGCTGGTGCACTTAAATAGGCACCACGTGCCTGGGCGCGCCAAATTTCTGGATCGTTCTGGCACCAGCGCGACTTTTCTGGTGCAGCTGGGGCTGCGCGCCTATTCCATGCCTGGGCGCACCAATTCTAACGCCTGGGCGCGCACAAGCCTGTGGCAATAGGAAATGGTGCACCGGTGCGTCTAGGCGCACCGGCTCATGCCTGGGTGCACCGGTTCACCCCAAAACACTGATTTTCGCACTTTTAACCCTATTTAAGGACTCCTAACCCTTTTTAATACTAAATCAAACATATATAACATCATAACAATTTTCCAAACATAAATTATATGTCCCTAACATTGAACACTAGATCTCCGAATTGCGAAAGACAACCGTTTCACTTACTGAACTTTAACCCTAGCCTAATTACTTGTTTTCCCTTATCCGATTTAGGTCGATTTTGCTAACTCCTTACTCTACCACTATAAACCTTCGAGATGTGGTAACATACGCTTCGAAGTCTCCGAAGCCTAGCTGGTTTCATAACTTCACAACACACAATTATAATGCAATTCTCCACACCTAACATTTACTAACTTCTTAAATACCCGATCTCTGCTTAACATCTTCTAGCTAAACACTAGACCGAGTGCATGAATCAAGACGTGCTCTAATTCTTGTTACTCATACATTCTAAGCACACCTTATAATTCTTGATCGAATAGAGACACTACATACACTATTTAATTCTATTTAAGGTCTGTTTACTTCACTATTCCCTATAATCTAAATACATACATAAATATCATTATTTAGTTAAGAAAATTAGGTCGTTACAAGTTGGGTGCCCTTCCTTCATTCCCTATATTGACAGTCTAAAAGGTTTCAAGGTTGACTACTTCAAAATCGTTACCGAAGAAGGATAACACTTCTTCTTTATTGGCGAATTAGGGGTGCTTTCCTCCTGTCCTTACTGGATGAGTGATTTCTATCTACGTTCTTCGAAAAATTACTTTATTGAAACTTCGAGCTTCTATAATGAAGAAGCTGCGACTATGGGTTTTATTGATGATGGGTTGTGAGAGTTGGCCCCATATGTTGTAGAGAGGTCCTGTTCAAGGCACCCGGTGCGTGCTTTGCATCATTACTTTTGTGACACCCTCGTTTATAACCCTTAGTAATTAAAGAATAAATAAATTACTATTACTCGAAAATAGTATGGACTTGTTATAAAGTATTAGAATTATAGGAAATAAATTTTTCTTTTCTTTTCCTTTTAAATTTTAATAGAGTCGGGTGCGCAAACACAAAACCTTTGGACCTCGGAAGATAAAATACACATTTATTAAACATTGGATTCGACATTCATAAACGTTGATAAGATATAACTTAGAGTCTTAGAAATAGAGATTGAGATAGCATTCGCTTTACATTAAACACTTACTACGATTTCATTATTAAAATTATTGGTAAAACTATCTCTCGTCATTTCAGTTCATACGTGAGAGTGCCAGAGGAAAAATTAAACTATCCTTACACTAGACAAACATGATATGATAGGCCAAAAGAATAACACTATCATATTCTATTGGCTTATTAAACTCTAAATAAAAAGACTTAGTTAACATTTTAGTCCCTGAACTTAGGTGCTCTTTTGAAATTGGTCCTTAAACTTTTTTTTGATGCTTTGGGTTCCTGAACTTTGTTTAATTTTTGGAAATGATCCTTTCGTCGCTTAAGTAATGATATAGCCGACAACATATCATATCACTTTCACAATATCAACGAGTGACGTGTTATGTAAAGCCACGGGACACTACATGCTTTTTTTTTATTAAAAAAATAATTTCTTTTAAAATTTATTAAAAGATTCGATTTTCTTTAAGAAATACAATTTTTAATTATTTTTAATAAATTTGAATTTTTTTTATTTAGAAAATTCACGTGGCATCATCTGACCTATCGATGTAACGAAGGTGACGTGGCATATTCTCGGTCATATCACCACTTAAGTGATGAAAGAACCATTTTCAAAATTTGAGCAAAGTTTAAGGACTCAAAGCATCGAAAAAAAATTTAAGGACCAACACTACAAGAATTATCTCGGACAGCTACGAAATTTAGTGATTTGGGCTCAAAATATGATGTTTTTAAATGATAATTTACTCTCTTTCTTAGTGATTTTGGCTTGTTTCTCAAGTAATTGTAGGAAAAGATTGAGATTTTTGTTTATTATTGATGAGGAATGAGATCCTTTGGGATTTTGTACCTTTTTGATCTTAATTTCAGGTTTTGGAGCAATATTTTGATGAATTGGAGCAGAGGAGGAAGAAACAAGTTCTGAAACATTGAAGTTGAAGCAAAAAAGGACAAAATGGTGATTTTTGGCTTCGTGCGCTCAAGCGCAGTCCAGGCGCGCCCAAGCGCGGGTGGTGAGAATGTCAGAAAAAGGGGTGCAAATGGTTAAATCTCTCAGTAGCTTGTGCGCTCAAGCGCATGTCATGGCGCGCTCAAGCGCACGAAGGGGTTAGTTGCTTAAAAATGGGGTCAAAATTCCAACTCGTGGCAAGCATGTCAAGGCGCGCTCAAGCGCGGGTATCGTGCGCCCAAGCGCGCAACGTCAGTTGTTGATAAATTAAATCTTATCTTTTCAGATTTAGGAGGGGATTTGTTTGGAACTCTTTTAATAGGTTTTAATTAGGTTTGCTGAGTTAGTTAACACAGTTTTAGAAAGCTTTTGGAGGCAAGTTGAAGAAGTGCAATTTGTGATTGGAGATTGGGGTAATTCCATGTCTTCTCTTATGATTTTCATTATTCTTCTTTCTTCTTCCTCTTTGATCATGTGTAACTAAACTCCTATTTGGGAACATGTGGATTTGTATGGAACCTATATAGTTTTTGTTTAATGAATTGATGTTTTTTCATTTAAGTATTGTGTTTGATTATGTTTTAATTGTTCATCATGAATTTGGTACCGTTTATGATTTGGTAATTCTAATTGAATAGGAATATTGAATTAGCATTTAGACCTTTAATCAAACAATTCAATTACATAGGTATAGGAATATGTCTATGAATTGGATAACCTTCTAATAATTTTGATTGAACAATGATTGGTAGATTAGGATTTAAAGCTCTGCTTAAGGAATTAAGGGAGATTAAATTACTAAGAAACAGGGTTGACCTAAGGAATTAGGCTGTTTTTACCTTTGCAAAATTGGTTCAATACTTAGGAAAATCATTGATTCATTAACAATTGCTTTTGGAACCTACAATGAAACATGTACCCAAGCTTTCCCAAATTCTTTCACAACCACTTTTTATTTGCATTTTTTTTTCAATTTAATTTAGTTAAGAATTTTCCAATCAATTTAAATTTAATTTGAATTTCACGTAGTAACTACGACTTAGGTGAGAATTATTTTAATTGATTTTAGTCCTCGTTGGGAACGACAACCCACTTCCACTTTATTACTTGTCATGAACTGGTGCACTTGCCAGAACGCCAACAAGTTTTTGGAGCCGTTGCCGGGGACTAAAATTAGATTTTAGTAATTTTTCGGTACTTTTAGTAGTTACGTAGTGGAATTTTCTCTAGCTATTTATTCTTAATTGTTTCTATTTACTCAACAGGTGCTTTTAACCCTCTTTGTCGAGATTGGTATATGCACTTGCGTTCTGCAGGTGATTATAGCAGCCTTCAATTCGATCTTGAGATCGAATTGACAGCGAAGAAGCTAAGGAAAAAAACACAGCAAGAGAAAAGGAGACGAGCAAGAATAATGGCGGAAGAGCGTGAGCGCCTGATTAAGCATGGGCCAGAACCTGACAAGCGTACATTGGTTGATTACGCCTTAGTCGACCCGACCTTAATTGGTACTAGCATAGTACCACCTGCTGTCACTGCTGCACATTTTGACATCAAGGAGGCATATGTGAACATGCTGCAACAAAATCAATTCAGCGGTGCCCCAGAAGAGGATCCAAGTGATCATATTGCTATGTTCTTGAGTTACCTGGACTTCTTCAAGATTCAAGGTGCAAGTGATGAGGCGATAAGGTTGAGGCTCTTTCCTCTCTCACTAAGGGGAAAGGCGCTTCAATGGCTTCGTGCACAACCACAGGGGAGCATCACTTCTTGGGAGGAATTGGCTAAGATTTTCGTGGACAAGTACTTCCCACCCTCCAGGCAAGCTCAGCTTAGGCAAGAAATCAATGCCTTCGCTCAGCAGGATGGAGAATCTTTACATGAGGCGTGGAAAAGGTACAAGCAGATGTTGAAGAAGTGCCCCAATCACTCTATGCCTGAATGGATGCAAATGAGGACATTCTATGATGGGTTGAGTCTAGCCAATCAGCATTTGGTCGATTGTGCATCACAAGGTTCATTAGAGAGCAGAACTGCTGCAGAGGCTAGGCAGTTGATTGAAAAGATGGCTCATAACAGCAGTCGTGCCACTGTTAGGAAGCGTATCATGAAGAAGACTGATATGGAACCTGAGAATGTGCAAGCTCTGTTCGCCCAAAATAAGGAGATGCAGCAACAAATAGCTGCGTTGACTCAGAAATTAAACCAGGTTCAGATGGGTTCTTCTGAGGTAGTGCTTTCCTGTGATTTCTGTAAGGGTAATCATCAAAATGGAGACTGTGCTTTGGAGTTTGGTACAAGTGAAGAGGCTAACTTCAAAGGAGGAGGTCAGAGGAATAATCCATACTCTAACACTTATAATCCGGGATATAGAAATCATCCTGCCTTCTCCTGGCGCAGTCCAGCACTTCAGCCGCCACAGCAATCACAGCCTCCACAGCAAGAACAAAAGATGGCACCATGGGAAGCAGCCCTTGAAAAGGTTACTAATACACTAATACAATAAGTAACTTAGCAGAGGAGACCAGAGCGGGGTTAAAAAATCAAGGAGCCAGTATTCGCAATTTGGAGATTCAGATGGGTCAGCTTTCCAAGCAAATGTCAGAGAGGCAATCCGGATCCTTTCCAGGTGATACAGTTCCTAATCCAAGGGAGCATTGCAAGGCCATCACTCTTCGAAGTGGCAAGTCTCTTGAGGAGCCACGGAAAAAGAGTGATGATGCGATAATTGAGGCTGAAGAGGAGAAGGAACAGAAACCAGAGGAGCCTATTCCTGAAGTGCAGCAAAAGCAGAATTCAACTGCACCTCAGGAAAAGGAAAAAGAAAAACAGCCACAGATTTCCCTCAAGGTTCCGTTCCCTCAGAGATTGAAAAAGGAATACACTAAGAAGCAATTTGCTAAGTTCATGGAGGTGTTCAAGAGGCTCCAGATCAACATTCCCTTCGCGGAGGCCCTTGAGCAAATGCTCACATATGCTAAGTTTATGAAGGAGCTTCTGAGTAACAAGAGGAAGATGCAGGATGATGAGACAGTGATGCTAACTGAAGAATGCAGTGCCTTATTCACTACTACAAAAAAGCTTTTTCAGACCGGTTCCGAACCAATTTTCAGACCGGTTCCAAACCGGTCTTAAAGCCCCTGTTGCTAAAAATGCATGTTAAATGAGACCAATTATGAACCGGTCTTTTTTATATTATCGAGACTGGTTATTAACCACTCTGATTTAAACTTTTGAACTAGTCTGAATAATAATTTTGAACCGGTCTGAAAAATAATTTTGAACCGGTCTGAATAAATTTTGAACCGGTCTGAATCATAATTTTGAACCGCTCTGAATAATTCTTTTAAATCATTATTTTTAACTGATCTGAATTAATTGTTGAATCGGTCTGAATTATTATTTTGAACTGATCTGAATTTGAATTATTTTTTGAACCGCTCTGAAATATTATTTTGAACCTATTTGAATTAATTTTTTAATCACTCTGAATTATTATTTTGACCGCACGCATCTTGGCAAGAATTACGACAACAAGAGGCAATTAACAAAAATGAAACATGCATATATATACATCGACTAATTAATTGTTTATAATATATGTACAACCTATATATATATATATATATATATATATATATATATATATATATATATCACTACTACAAATAACTTAACCACTTCATTTAAATTAACTTGATTTAAATTTAAAAAAATAAATACTCAAAGATAGGTATACAATTACAAACATGACCACTTCAAATTGTTTATCTACACAACATATATATATATATATATATATATATATAACCATAAAAACCTAAAAAAGTAGTAGATAAAAAAATACATAAAGAATTATATTATTCACTTAGTTTACTTAGATTATACTCTTTGAAGAACGGAACCTCTAACTCTTGTTTGTTGAAATACAAGCAGTATAGTATGAACACGTGAGAATACCTAGAAGGGGGGTTGAATAGGTGTTTTATCAACCTTGAACAATTTTCGCAAAACCAATTAGAATTGATTAAAACAGAATTTCTTTAACCAATTTCACAGTGACTAACCGGTTACTAAGCTTACTAACCGGTTACTGAACTGTAACAGAAAACGAAAATTGACAAATTAACTCAAGAACTCAAAGATAAAGCGGAATTGATTCAAACCCAGATTATAAACATATACCCAGATGTTTGAAAATAGTTTTCCCCAAATTAATTTGTTCAATTACTATCTAATTGATTCAATTTATACGAAAATCAATTTTCTAGGTTTTATGCAATAACTATGAACAATGCAGAAATTAAAGAGATTAGGGAAGAGATACTGCACAAGAGATTTATCCTGGTTCACTCTCACCCACTTGAGAGCTACATCCAGTCCCCTCTTCAACAAAGAGAGATTTCTTCACTAGAATTAAAGATCATTGATTACAAGCTAAGCCTCTCAAGATTCCTCACTTGATAGCTACCAAGAGATACCCCACTCTTGTTATGCAACCCTCCTTGATCTTCTAATTCTAATTCCTTGAAAGAACCTCTTCCAAGTCCTCTTGCTATGTGGATCCCTTCCACTTAGACTTCTTCAATCTATGCTTGATTACTCCTTAATCAAGACTTCCTTTGCTTGATTGTTCCTCAATCAAGACTTCCTTTTTCTTCAATTTGTTGTAGACAATTTTGCCTTGAATGCAATGATTACAACACCATAGAAATACAGAAATTCAGAAACTAATGAATCTCAATCAAATAACAATGAACAAGTTGATTATGAGATTCTTGTGTTTGTAAGAAAAGAGTATCAACAAGATATAAAAGAGAGGTTTTGATCTTTTCTAATCTATGAGAGAAAGTGTGGCTTGTTTCTGTAAAAACGTGTATATCATATGTAATAAGGTGTAATAAAGGTTTTATAAAGAATACCCATAAAGGATTAAACACAAAACTGATTTTTCCAACTAACTTAACAGTCACTAACCGGTTACTGAGCTCTACTAACCGGTTACTGAACTGTAAGTTTAGTTTTCTATTTCAGCAAAAATTGTTTTGATAAAATGTAACATTTAAAACCTTTCCTTAAACCTTAGATATAATATTTTGCTACATATTGATGCATTTAAAAATATTTAAAAACATTTTGTAAAACTTTAATGCATCAATTTAAAAATTGATTTGTTAGTGTGAAAAACTCAAAATTAATTTGATCAAAATTAATTGATTGAGATTCACTACCCAATACTAAACTCTACCCACAAACTAAGGACTCAAAGCAAACAATAAAATTACTCTATATAACTTTGAAACTCCTTGAGCTTGCTTGATTGAGAATAGTTCATTTTCTCTCTTTTCCTTATTTACTCACTTCTATACTTGATCTTTTCTTTTGAACAATCCAATGCTTTTTGTTTGCTGCTTTTTGTTCTTTTGGAAAGTTGCCTTCACTTGTCTTTATTGTCTTCATCATTATGTTTTCTTCATCAAAACCATGCTTCAAATACATGTGCTTGAAAAACTTCATGAACTTCAATGTTGTGCACACATGTACTCTTCATTGTTCAACAACATCTTTGAAGTGTGCAGAGGATCAACACCACCAAAAACAAGCTCACCCCCTTGATCTTTTTTTTGGTTTACGATTAAGCCAGAATGGAAATACTGGTTCCTTAACAAGACTTTGTTCAATCATATTGTACCTACAATAAGTAAGTGCCTCATAAGTCATAACGAAGTAGAGATTAAATAAATATTAAGAAAATGACAAATCAAAGTTTATATGTGGAAAATCAAAGTCATAACGATGCAGATCATAATGTGCACTTTTAGACTTGAGTTCATCAGATGGAATGAAATCTAAATCATCTCAACACCAAAACACAGTTTCATGTCAAAGCATAGTAGGAAAAGTTGAGGGAGTTAAAGGAAAAAAGGTTGCGATTATAACCTGATAGGATTTTCAGAAGAACCAAGATCTAGAACCATACTGCTAGAATGATCTGCACGGTCAGACTTAAAGTTTGTAGATGTGTCACTTGCAACATTCTTATCATCCAAGGGCCAGCAAACATGCGGAGCCCTTTCAGACTTGAAAAGCCTCATCACATGGCAATAAATCAAGAAAGCAACCTATGCTAAAAAAACAGGTTGAACAATTGATTCAACAATTAAGAAACACTAAATTAAAAGACTTCACTAAGGAATAAGATACCATACTTGAAAGAACATTCACTCAATTCAAGAACTGTTAGTGTGAATAGCAAACTAACACATGAGATGTTGCTCTGGTACCAAATAAGCACTTTAGCGCACAAACATATATATAAAAGAACTACTTCACAAGCTCGATATTTTATTACACGAATCATTGGAAGAGAGCTAAAACTGAAAAATGGTTAGTACCTCAACAACCGTTGCTAAAATAACTTTTTTTTAGCTTATTTCTTTTTTTTTGGTTAACTTTTTTAAGCTTATTTCATTAAGACCTTTTTTTGGCATATTGAAGAGGGCTTATTTCAGCTGATGAGAACAACAAAAGAAATAAACCTATGACCTTCTTACAAGGTTTCTTTAAGCTTATTTCAATAAGGCTATCAGGGAAGCTATCAAAAATAAGCTCTTTTTAGATCAGGGAAATCAAATGTCTTACTTAGCAAAGTATAAACTTGTTCTTAAAGCATGCAGGCAGCAAAATGAACATGCAGAAAAGTATACTAAAATAAATTAGTTTTAGTAGCAGAATAGCATATTCAACCAATGATAAAATCAAAAGGCATGAGAAGTTTCGTCAAACGGAAAACAAAATATGAATCACCTAATATATGAAAACTACTTATGAAAAAAAAGAAACAACAACAACCATGCCTTCGTCCCACTAGGTGGGGTCGGCTTATGAAAAAAAACCAAAAAACATACCTTTGTATCGGCCGCCAACCCAGTCCCAAAATGCAAAAGCATTATTGGGATCAATACCAAATTTTTCTACAAGCTACATCAGGAATTAAAGACAAGAAAAAGATAATGTAGGCTGGGCCTTAAATGATGGACATATGCATATGCACAAAAACCATAAAAAGATTTTTTTAATGAAACATAAGTACTTGACTATTACAAATTTATACAAAGTTTAGATTTGAGTATTGTTAGCATGCATAGCTCACATCAACAAGTTCTTAACCTGGTTACATTTCTAATTTCTTTAATGTCAGTAGCACAAAGCAGAACCAAACTGACCCAAATCATAGGCTAAGCTACCTGCCATCCTTTCTAACAGCTACAAGCTATCACTCTTCCCTGCCAAAAATACTTTTGCCATCAAAGGATAACATTAAGCTTGAGGATTAATAGATATTTCTCTGTAAACACAGCTATATGACTTCAAAAATTTTATAATCAAAATAAGTACAAACATGATCATAGTACTCTCTAGATAAGGCATTATACATATACTATAACTACATAGAAAAGCTTTCGAAAAATGAGGGTGATAAGATAATGGATTTATATCCCTGTTATTCATTGAGTTGCATAAATATAACAGATTAATAACCAATGGACAAGTTCCTACCAAATTAGATGATCGGAAGAAATCTCAGATGCAAGTTGTAATGATCCAAATTAGTCTACTGCTGCTAATATTGTAACCTGTCTGTGTGCTTCTGCTAATTCTTCTTGCAACTCAGCTAGCTCTTTTTTCATAGTGCCAATTGACTTATATTCACAAGCTAGAGGATAAGAACTTCCACCACCTACAACCATATTTTTTGGAGTTAAAAATCAGCAGTAGGATATTTAGCTCATTAATTTGAAAGGGTCAAAACTCAAAATCAAATAAAAACTATATTGTACTGAAACTCTAATCTGATCCTATGGCCATTTTTAGTAATGTCCAAATTCCACAAATTAAATATCATGAAACACAGTAGTCCATTCAAGCATCAGATTTGATTCTAAAATTTCTAATAATAGCTTAAATCAGTTTAAACCTTTTCATGGAGGAGCATGATAGTAAGTAAGTCTTGTCGAGCTCGCCAATCACAGTACTGAATATCGTATCTAGCCAAACTAAATTATCTGCACTTATTACAAGCACTTATTAAAACTAAATTTTGGATGATACCTTTAGTTCTCTAACATCACTGATATCAGCAACAGAGACAGAGAACTCCTCAAAATGTGAAGAAGTTTGGGCATCTAGAAGGAAATTGAAGTCCAAGAGAATTTATTAACATACAAATTATGATTTAGGATTCGAATAAGCAAGCAACCAAAAATTAATCTTGCACCTTATATAGCAGCAGTAGGATGACAGTTTGTGCGTTCTCTGTAAAAGGAAACAGAAATTCATAATCAATCTAAATCATTAAATGATATTCAATTAAAAGTCATATATGCCTTGGCATTGAATAAGAATCAGTTATGCTGATTCAATCGAGGAACGATTGAGGGAAAAAATAGTTTGAACTTCTTTTAAAAGAAACTTTAATGAGATAGTGATTTTAGGGAGAGTAAACAAAGAAGATTGATACTATGATGCAAAGGAGAAATATTCCAAAGCCCCAAGCTTTGTGATGTCAGTATTTCCAAATTCGTTTATATTATTAGAATAATTAGGCTTAACTCCGCTCCAAAAGATAGCTCGAGGGGAGGATTGCCAATTTATTAATAGGTCTGGACTCGTGTCATATTGATGCTGGACTTCAATACTTAACATGTATTATGCAGGATTTGCTAAAAAAAGAAAAAATCAGAAGGAGCAGTGCCTTTTTAAAACTCTTCTTGCGCCATGTCTAAGCTTCCTTGAAAGACAAACTTGTCTTCAATTGAGGCTAGACCTGATAAAATCATTTACTCTCGGGCTCTCGGCTTTTGTCCGGTAATCTGCAAAAAATAAACATATTACTAAAGAAGAAGCAACAAACTAAACTACCATCACTAGCTTCTTCTGATAAAGAATTAATGAGATGATGGGAAAACCGAAAGTTTAAAAAAGCAAAATAAATTAGAAACAGAAGTAACCTGTGGAGTTAGGTTTAAGATTAAGATTTGAGATGTTGTCTGCATTCTTTCTTTCACTTTTCACCCCAGTATTGTTCTTATTAGAATCTAGTTTTTTATTTAGATCAAGAGTGCAGCCTCTTCCTGTTTCTACCTGTGACAACAGCCCTGAAGAGAGGATGTGCCAGGAGCACCAAGTTCTAAAATTGCACCCTTTAAGATAAAATGTGATGTAGCCATATTGCTTAAACAAAATCATTCATCAAACACGTGCATAACTTTTGGCATAATATTTTCACCCAATGACAATTTTTAAAACACTATAGGAAACTTGTTCTTTTCCAGAGACTTCAGATGAAGGGTAACTGGATAAGCAAAACTTTCAACATAAAAAAAGATTCAGGCAACATAAGAGTACTTTGCTCTGAAACAATTCAACAATATAATTATATAACATACAACACTTCCGATCAATATAAATAAATTTGTTTATTGCAGGCTAGAACAAAGTTAATCAGAAAACAAAGTTATTGCAGGCTATAAATAAATTTGTTTATTGCAGGCTAAAAACAAATTCAGTTGGTTCCTCAAGTCTAAGATAAACCTTACCATACTATAGAAAAAACCAGGTTGATGAAGGCAGAAGCCAACCTATATGGCATGAAGTTGTTAAAAACAAACATACATACTATAAGCTAAAATCACAGTAAGGGCTGATGCACGAATGCCAAAATTTAACCATGTAATCAAAATCAAAATCTACCCAATATCAAAAAGAAAGCCACCATTACAAATGAAATTACATTTTTTTTATGAGAAAAGGATTCATTCCAAATAGAAGCCAAGAGGTACAAGTTGTACCCAAGGCAAGAAAAAACCAGAACAGAGTTACAACAAACCCGAACCAAAATAAGAAGAGAAAAATTACAATACGAAACAACATCAACACCACCTCAAGCGAGCTACCCCACCAAAACTACTCAAGAATTATTGACACATGAACGAAAAAGAACATATAGCAGAAAAACAAGAATAACTCTGCATGACCCAACGAGCATGAAGCTGCAGACCCCTCACAAGGTGCATACTAGCCAACATCAAACAATGCTCCCAAATTTGAAATGATACCAATTACAAACGAAATTACTCAGTTTACAAGATAAATTTGAAATTAAAATCCTAATCCTAAGTATCTAACTACTCTCCAAATTCTAAAACCTAACCCACACATTCTAAAAAATTGCTTAGTTTGAGATGTGAAGAGAAACCATAAGAACAAGGAAATAAGGTAATATACCTTCAAATAGAGGAAGGAAGTGAAAGAGAGCCGCAATCTGTCACTGACGTCATCGCGTCCTCGCCTTCTCCGTGAAGAGATTCGGAGTGAGTGCGTAAAAAGGTGTCAGTGTGAAGGAGGAGAGAGATTCGGTTTGTGTTCGAACCACTAACGAACCTTGCTTCGTATTGTCTCCATGTCAAGATTAAAGGAGGAGAGAGAGCAGATGCAGCAGGTCGCGTTGTCGGGAACGCAAGGGCCAGCGGCAGCGGCGGCTCGGTCTGAACCAGCAGCGGACGCCGGCGACGCAAGGAGCGAAGATCGTGGCTGGTTCGTGGCCCTTGCTCGCAAGCTACAAGCAGCGGTGGCGCTGGCTCTAAGGGAGGCGATCGACACCAAGAGAGAGAACGGGAAAGAGAGAGACGAAGGTGAGAAGACACCAGGGAGAGAGAGAAAGAGATAAGGACCGGAGGGAGAGGCGAAGAGCGCCGGTCATGGGTAAGGCAGCGGCGGCCATGAGAGCAAACGCAAGGAAGAACGGAGGAAGGAGACGGTGGTTGGAGCTCGGCTCTTATTAGGGTCGGCGTGAGGAGTCAGGAAATAAAGAAGACGGTGGTTCACTACTACACTTATTCAATTTATCTATTTTTAAGACTGGTCTTCAAAATGATCGACTTTAGTATAAATCAATGCCAACTTTCAGACCGGTTCCGCATTGGAATCAGTTTCAAATTATATATTTTAGACTGGTCATTTAAATGAACCAGTCTGATTTAAACATAATTCCAACTTCCAGACCGGTTCCGGTCTTAATAAAGTGATCTGAAAAATATATTTTGTATTAGTGATTGCAAAAGAAGCTCCCTCAGAAACTTAAGGATCCGGGGAGTTTCACAATCCCATGTAACATTGGTGGGCATAACATTGGAAAGGCTTTATGCGACCTGGGAGCTAGCATCAACCTAATGCCTCTCTCTATCTTCAAGAGATTGGGCATTGCGGAGGTGAAACCAACATTGATGTGTCTCCAGCTGGCAGATCGCTCCATCAAAAGACCTTATGGGAAGGTGGAGGATGTTCTTGTTAAGGTTGACAAGTTCATCTTCCCAACTGATTTTGTGATCCTGGACATGGAGGAGGATGCTGCTATTCCACTGCTTTTGGGGAGGCCGTTTTTGGCCACTGGGCGAGCCCTTATTGATGTGCAACAGGCCGTTTTTGGCCACTGGGCGAGCCCTTATTGATTTGCGATAGGATGGTGTGTAGATGACCTCACAGGGATTCATCCCAGCTTTTGCATGCATAAGATTCTCCTAGAGGAGAATTTTAAGACCGTAATTCAGCCTCCAAGGAGACTCAATCCCACTCTCTAGGAGGTAGTAAGAAAGGAGGTGGTAAAGCTTTTAGATGCATGAATAATTTATCCCATCTCTGATAGCACTTGGGTTAGCCCAGTGCAAGTGGTCCCAAAGAAGGGTGGTTTAACAGTGATAAAAAATGATAAAAACGAACTCATCCCCACCCGCACTGTCTCAGGGTGGAGAGTTTGTATTGACTATAGGAGATTGAATAATGCCACCCGAAAGGACCACTTCCCATTACCATACATGGATCAGATGTTAGAAAGATTAGCTGGACATGCATATTATTGATTTCTTGATGGATATTCTGGTTATAATCAAATCTGTGTTGACCCTAATGATCAAGAAAAAACTGCATTCACATGCCCCTTTGGAGTTTTTGCATACCGGAGAATGCCTTTTGGACTTTGTAATGCACCAGCCACTTTTCAAAGGTGCATGCTTGCAATATTCTCCGATATGATTGAAAACTTCATAGAGGTATTTATGAATGATTTTTCGGTCTATGGGTCATTATTTGATTCATGTTTGAGTAATTTGGGAAAAGTTTTGCAAAGATGCCAAGAAACTAATCTTGTCCTTAACTGGGAGAAATGTCAATTCATGGTTAAGGATGGGATAGTTTTGGGGCATAAGATATCTGAAAAAGGAATAGAGGTAGATAAAGCAAAAATTGATGTAATTGAAAATCTACCTCCTCCAACAAATGTAAAGGGTATTAGAAGTTTTCTGGGCCATGCCGGTTTTTACCGGAGATTTATAAAAGATTTTTCAAAAATAGCTAAGCCCCTTTGCAATTTGTTGGAGAAGGATGTGGAGTTCAAGTTTGATAAGGAATGTATGAATGCTTTTGAAACTATGAAAAGGAAACTAGTAACAACTCCTATAGTGGTCGCACCCGATTGGGGAAAACCTTTTGAACTGATGTGTGATGCTAGTGACCATGCTATAGGAGCTGTTCTAGGACAAAGAGTGGATAAAGTATTTCATACAATCTACTATGCTAGTCGTGTTCTGAATAGTGCTCAGGTGCACTACACGACTACTGAAAAAGAGCTCTTAGCAGTAGTGTTTGCCATGGATAAATTTAGGTCTTATCTTATAGGGTCAAAAGTAATTGTTTACACTGATCATGCTGCACTTAGGCACCTTTTGGCTAAGCAAGACGCTAAGCCAAGACTGATAAGGTGGATCTTGCTTTTGCAAGAGTTTGATTTGGAAATTAAGGATAAGAAGGGGGTTGAAAATGTAATAGCTGATCACCTATCTAGACTTTCCCTTGAAACTAGTAATAAAGATGACCAGGTCCCAATAGATGATGCATTCCCTGATGAACAACTCCTAGCTGCATCTGCATTACCATGGTATGTTGATTTAGCAAATTACTTAGCAGCAGGGGTGATTCCCAAAGATTTAACTTGGCAACAAAAGAAAAAGTTTTTACATGACGCCCAGTTTTATTTTTGGGATGAGCCCTTTCTGTTTAGAAGAAGTGCAGATGGAGTAATTAGGAGATGTGTAGCTGAGTAAGAAATTCCTGACATTCTTTGGCATTGCCATAATTCCCATTATTCAAGTCACTATGGTCATGATAAAACAGCATCCAAAGTTTTACAATGTGGTTATTTTTGGCCAACTCTTTTTAAAGATGCTCGTGATTTTGTGATCAAGTGTGACCGGTGCCAAAGGATGAGGAATATATCTAGGAAAGATGAAATGCCCCTCCAAAACATTCTGGAGGTAGAAGTGTTTGATGTGTGGGGGATAGATTTTGTAGGCCCCTTCCCCCCATCTTATAACAACAAATACATTCTTGTGGGGGTTGACTATGTTTCTAAGTGGGTTGAGGCCATCCCCACTTTCACCAATGATGCTGCAGTAGTGATAGAATTTTTAAGGAAAAATATTTTCTGCAGATTTGGAGTACCAAGAGTGCTCATTAGTGATGGTGGAAGTCACTTTTGCAATAAAGTGATGGAGAGGGCATTAGCTAAATATGGGGTGCACCACAAAGTTGCCACCCCATATCACCCACAGACATGTGGTCAGGTTGAAGTGTCTAATAGGTCCCTTAAGAGAATCCTAGAGAAAACTGTGAATAGCTCTAGGAAAGATTGGTCTAGAAAATTAGATGATGCTCTTTGGGCATATAGGACAGCTTTCAAAGCCCATATTGGCATGTCACCTTTCCAAGTGGTTTATGGAAAAAACTGTCATTTGCCTATTGAACTTCTTCATAAAGCATACTGGGCAACCAGATTTTTAAACTTTGATATGCAATTGGCAGGCGAGAAGAGGTTATTGCAGCTCACTGAACTTGATGAGTTTAGGGAGCAAGCATATAACACCTCTCGCATTTTTAAGGACAAAACAAAAAAGTGGCATGACAAGAGAATAATTAACAAAGAATTTCATGTTGGACAAAGTGTCTTGCTATACAACTCTAGACTTAAGCTTTTTCCAGGAAAGCTTAAGTCTAGGTGGACTGCTCCTTTTATTGTGATGCAGGTACTACCGTTTGGAGCTGTGGAGATTAAAAATCCCTCAAATGGGAATGTGTTTAAAGTGAATGGACAGCGACTCAAGGTGTACCATGGGGAGGTAATTGACAAGAGCTCATCTCAAGTAGAGCTCAAAGATCCTTAATTTCAATCTAGTGTCATCCGTCAGGCTCGGGACGTTAAACAAGCGCTTTCTGGGAGGCAACCCAGTGGTAAGTCAGTTAATTTCATTTTTTTATTTTACTATTAGTGTAGGATTTTTTTTTTTAAAAAAAAGTTTTGGTACAGGTCTGTACGCCACGCCTGAGCGTGTCTATCATGCGCTCAAGCGTGGTGGGGTCACACGAGCCAAAAGGGGGGTGGAAACCAATTTCTACTTCAAAAGAAATAAGCCCCAACTCAGAGAGCTGTACGCTCAAGCGCGGTGGGGTTGAACAATTTAAAAAGGGGTGTGAAATTCGTGCGCTCAGGCGCACGATAGGCGCGCTCAAGCGCGCCGCGTCAGATGCATCAGTTGAAAAGGGGTGTTTCGAACCCTAACTCATTCCTTTCCCTTTTTCATATTCGAACGCCCTCTATTCTCTTCTCCCCTATGAAAAACCGACTTCTTCTCACCCTCTCCCTTCATCACATCATCACTTCTCGCACTCTCCTTCATCAAATCTGTGATAATCGTCCTTCTCTCTCTCTTTGCATGTGCGATTTGGGCCCTCTCTCTCTCTCCACTCGGTTTGTTCTTCTCTTGAGTGCTAGGTAATTTCGGTTTCATTGTTTTCTTGGCTGTAGGACTAGTTTTCTCTTGTTTAAACTTAGTTCTCTGTCTGGTTTAGTGATTCTTAGGTTGTCTAGACTTTAGATTTGAGTTGTAGAGATAGTTTCCTTATAGTGCACACTAGGTGTTTGTTATTTTGTCTAGGAGAGAGTTTGAACAATATGTCTACCAGTAGGGAGAAAGGCAAGAAACCTAGAGTTAGTGCACCAACATCTTCCTCATCTAGGAGGGTTTTTGAGCATTCTGAGGTCAAAGTGTTTTATGATGCCCAGTGCAAGGGCAAGGGCATTGTGACTGAGGGTAGTATTGAAAACCCCTTTTATATCCCTAGCATTTTCATTGGCAGCCGCATTAACCACAACCAGTGGACTACATTTACCAAGGAACCTGATTCTGTGTTTAGCAAGTCCTTAGTTTGGGAGTTTTATGCCCATGCCCACTATCGTGAGATGCAAACTCCAGGTTGCCGATTAAGCTGGGTTAGGGGGAAACAGATATCCTACGACCCACACACCATAGCTAGAGTCCTAGAGCTGCCTTATTATCCAGCTGACACTGATTTTGTTGAGTACTTTCGTCGTTCCACTCTTAATAATGACGATTATGATGATCTGAAAACTCATCTCTTTTTGGAAGGAAAAGATTGGAACCTCGGTGCCAACGGGTCAGTTAAGCATGTTTATGCTAAGCACTTACAACCTTGGGCGAGATTCTGGGCCCATTTTGTCATGCATAACATCTATCCCCAATCCAATGAGTTCGAGTGTAAGCCTTCCATTCTGCGCATTGTCTTTGGGATATTTGATGAGATGCAGGTGGATGCAGCGTGGTTGATGTCTGAGTATCTTTTTCACTTAGCCCGGGAGTCCAAACCGGGTACTTTTGGGTTGCCTTGGTTGATCACCAAGTTGTGTAATGATGCGAGCGTGTTTTTTGGTGATGATTTGCGCGATCTGAGGTGTTCGGCCCAGCTCACTCGCAAACATCTGGCAAAATATGAGAAGATAGCTCATGATGAAGAAGGTCAAGGAGAGCCGGCTGCTGCTCCACAGGTTGCTGGCCATGCTGCCCCTGCAGTACCTGTACCCCAGGAGGGGGTGATGGTGGATATGACTCGGATGATGGCGCGGCTGTTGCGGCGTCAGAGCAGGCATACTCAGTACTTCCAAATGGAAATGCAGAGGAACCAGGCTCGGGATGCTCAGCTGAGAGCGATGGGGGAGCAGATGGCTGTTCCTTTCTCTCTTCCTCCATATACTGAGGAGGAGTTACATATGCTGAGTAACTCTTCTTCCTCAGATGATGTGTAGGATGGGGGTGCTGCTATGTAGTTTGGGGGTGTTGATGCTGGGTTCGGTAGTTGTTATTTGCTTGGGTAGTGATTACGTGGTGATCTGTGGATGGTTATTGCTGAACTATGATGTGACTTCGTAATTTGATACTTACAGACTTGTACCACAAACATTTGGAGTTGTTTTATGGTTTCGTTTCTCTTCTGCTTTTGGTTATTATTATTATACTTTTTACCTGTGATATTTGTGGTGCCTTTGGCATCTTGAGGTTATTTGTTATGCAGGTGAATAAGTTTAGGGGAAAGTTCTCCCATGTGCTTTACAGGAACTGATTGCATGAGAGGGAAGTTTCCATGTTCCTTTATTTTTAATTTTTATTTTGTATTTTAGGATAGATTTGTTTGCTTGAGGACAAGCCACATTCTAAGTTTGGGGGAGGGTAACAAAATAAAAATTTTTCTGAACTTGATTTTTCCCCTGGCTTTGTGTTGGTTTGTGTCCTGGCATGAGTAGGCACTAATTATAGGTGTTAGATTGGTTCCCTTGATAGGTGTAAATGCTTGATTGTGATTTCTGACTTGTTTTACCCATATACTAATTGGATTTAGCTTTGAAATTTTTTGGAAATTAGTTGTTTGGCAAACTTGTTGTGAATGATTGATTAGTGAATTGTCCTTAACCAGGGAGAGTTTGAGCCTATACACTTAAAGGAGTAATGCTTAATGATAATTGTGATGAAACTCCTATTTCTTTCATGAGTGTTGTTCGCTTTGATTGTTTTTTCTAGAACTTGACTTGTGACCTTTTCAAAATTGACAATTGATTGCATGCATGAACATGATTAAGGCACTTAGGTTTGTGTTTTTGTGGCCTTCAGCAAATTTTTGAGACATAATGATCCCTTAGTTGCCCACTTTGAGCCTATTGATATATGATTTCTATGGTATCCTTCATGAATTGAATATTTTGAGAAGTACCTTTGAAATTGTGAATGAGTAATTAAGTGGAATGTTAGAAATTGGGAAAGTGTAGGTGCTGAAAATTTGATGTTTCTAATTCTCTTCGGAAAAAAACGAAAAGAAGAAGAGAATAGAAATAGAAAAAGGAAAAGAAAAAAAAAAGGAAAAATTAAGTGAATTGAGTTGTGATTGTGTAATATTATTGCTCATTTCATAATTTAAAAGGGAAGTGTTGTGATTTCATTGATTAAGCCCTTTGTTTATCCTTTTATTCTTTATCCCACTTATCACTTTTAGCCATGGCCTCATTACAACCAAATAAAGACCTTATGATTTGTGCATGCTGTCGATAAATTCAGTGGAGATATAGATCTATAGTCAAGCTTATGGTAACATACTTTCATTGATTTGAACTTGAGTGAATTGATAAATACTACCCATACACATGAGAGATGTTGAGAGGTTGTGTGATCACTAATCTTTTGCTCACTTTGAGTTTGTTTTTCAACTGGTTTTCATTGAGATGATTTGTTAATGAAGAGAGGTATTTTGGGTAGATGAGTTGGAAGTTATGGTTAGGTTGCTATATTTTGGGGGAAAAAATCTTAATGCTGTGAATTTTTGTTTTACTTTTGCCTGGGACATGCAAAATGCTAAGTTTGGGGAAGTGATTTGGGCTCAAAATATGATGTTTTTAAATGATAATTTACTCTCTTTCTTAGTGATTTTGGCTTGTTTCTCAAGTAATTGTAGGAAAAGATTGAGATTTTTGTTTATTATTGATGAGGAATGAGATCCTTTGGGATTTTGTACCTTTTTTATCTTAATTTCAGGTTTTGGAGCAATATTTTGATGAATTGGAGCAGAGGAGGAAGAAACAAGTTCTGAAACATTGAAGTTGAAGCAAAGAAGGACAAAATGGTGATTTTTGGCTTCGTGCGCTCAAGCGCAGTCCAGGCGCGCCCAAGCGCGGGTGGTGAGAATGTCAGAAAAAGGGGTGCAAATGGTTAAATCTCTCAGTAGCTTGTGCGCTCAAGCGCATGTCATGGCGTGCTCAAGCGCACGAAGGGGTTAGTTGCTTAAAAATGGGGTCAAAATTCCAACTCGTGGCAAGCATGTCAAGGCGTGCTCAAGCGCGGGTATCGTGCGCCCAAGCGCGCGACGTCAGTTGTTGATAAATTAAATCTTATCGATCTTTTCAGATTTAGGAGGGGGATTTGTTTGGAACTCTTTTAATAGGTTTTAATTAGGTTTTCTGAGTTAGTTAACACAGTTTTAGAAAGCTTTTGGAGGCAAGTTGAAGAAGTGCAATTTGTGATTGGAAATTGGGGTAATTCCATGTCTTCTCTTATGATTTTCATTATTCTTCTTTCTTCTTCCTCTTTGATCATGTGTAACTAAATTCCTATTTGGGAACATGTGGATTTGTATGGAACCTATATAGTTTTTGTTTAATGAATTGATGTTTTTCCATTTAAGTATTGTGTTTGATTATGTTTTAATTGTTCATCATGAATTTGTACCGTTTATGATTTGGTAATTCTAATTGAATAGGAATATTGAATTAGGATTTAGACCTTTAATCAAACAATTCAATTACATAGGTATAGGAATATGTCTATGAATTGGATAACCTTCTAATAATTTTGATTGAACATTGATTGGTAGATTAGGATTTAAAGCTCTGCTTAAGGAATTAAGGGAGATTAAATTACTAAGAAACAGGGTTGAGCTAAGGAATTAGACTGCTTTTACCTTTGCAAAATTGGTTCAATACTTAGGAAATCATTGATTCGTTAACAATTGCTTTTGGAACCTACAATGAAACATGTACCCAAGCTTTCCCAAATTCTTTCACAACCACTTTTTATTTGCGTTTTTGTTTTTCAATTTAATTTAGTTAAGAATTTTCCAATCAATTTAAATTTAATTTGAATTTCACGTAGTAACTACGACTTAGGTGAGAATTATTTTAATTGATTTTAGTCCTCGTTGGGAACGACAACCCACTTCCACTTTATTACTTGTCACGAACTGGTGCACTTGCCAGAACGCCAACATTTTGCTACGAAATTTTTTCCTAGCAATTTCATAGCAAATTAGCTATAGAATAGATACGAAATTAATTTCCGTAGTTAGTTTTCAATACTATAAAATACACTCATTATATGAAAAACAACTATGGAACAACTACGCTTTAGCTAGGGAATATTGGTAACAATATAAAATTCCGTAGCAGATTAGTTTGCTAGGCAATATTCCGTAGCTGATGAATTTTTTTGGCACCCGCGAAATTTTCACCCCTCCCGCTGCCACTTCCTTTGCTCCCGCCGTTACTCTATTACCTTTTCCTTTTCCTTCTTTATTTTTCAACTCCTTTCTCCAATATTCCTTTTCCTTCTTTTTTTTTCAACTCCTTTCTCCACTATTCCTTTTCCTTCTCTTTTCTCTCTCTTTTCCCTTCGTTTTGTTCCCTCCGCCTCCCTCCTTACCACCTCCGCCGCCTTCACCTCCGCCACCTTCACCTCCCACAGCTCCCTCCTTTCTCCTTCCACACTCTCATTTCACTCTCTTCCCTTCTCCCTCACGTTCTTCCACTAAATCCCTAAATCCCTAACTTCACCACCACCTCCCTCCTTCACAGCCTCTCCCTCGTCCTTCCCTCCTTCCCTGCTTCAATTTCACTAAATCCCTAATTCCCTAACTTCCTTCCTTCCCTATCTCGGTGACGGATTGGGTTTGCTTTCACTCTCTTCCTCTGTTCGAAGGTAAGCTTCTACTTCTTTTGCTTCTTCTTCGAAGGTATGCATGCGATTTTTGTTTTGTTTTGTTTCTTCTTCGATGTGTGTTTTTATGCACTTTAAAGAATCTGCATTTGAAAAGGCCAAATCGGATAACCTCAGAATAAATGGTTTGCTTATTACCAATCCATCAAACCCATTAGGAACCATAATGGATAGAGACATTAACAACAGTTGTGAGTTTCATTAACCAAAACCATACCCACCTAATATGCGATGAAATATATGTTTTGGTTGAAGCTGTGTTTTGTTTTTATTTTTGAGTATTTGTTTGGGTTCAGTTATGTGTAATTCTTATTTTTCGTTTTTTGCTTTCTTTTCAAATTCTTCTTTTTTGTTTTGATTTTTTGGTTAGTTCAGTTAATGAGTGTTTCTGTATTTGAATATTTGGTGTAACTGTTTGTTATGTTTCTTTTGCTTTCAGTTTGCAAGTAAATCTGCACCTACCACTAATGGAGTGAAGAAGCCTTACTGTTATCGTTCTGGAACTGTTGCTCTTCGGTGAGTCTTGCAATTTAACTTTACAATTGCTAGTAACTTGTGTTCATTTATTTTTGGGGCTTGTATTTGATTGGTTTTTTTTGTAATATAAACAGTGAGATTAGGAAATACCAGAAGAGTAGTGAATTGCTCATCAGGAAGCTTCCTTTCCAGAGGTTGGTTCCTGAAATTGCTCAGGATTTCAAGGTATTGTAATAGTGTGGTTTGTACTTAATGCATAACTAGTATAGTTGAACTGATGAATTCCAAAAAAGAACGAATTTCTTCCAGATGTCTTATTTAGCATGAGAAAAATAAATCAGAACTACAGTGGGAAATACAAAAAGAGCATCATTGATAGAGTAGCCAAATGAGAGGAAATGGTAGAGAGCTGCAATGTATTATTTATAATGCACAACTAGTATAGTTGACCATGAGAGGATTTTATGGTCCATGCTTTGAACATTCGAATGATGCACTGTTCTAATTTCAAATCCATTATATGAATCATGATTCTTGAAATCTATCCGATATTAAAACTTTCCTTCATTACTGTGCCATACCTCATGATCATGGTGAGGCGCATTGTGTTCATAGGTTCTTCCCGGACCACCATTCGGATGTAGAACTCAGTAAGAATCTAGAATTAAATAAAGAACATGTCATAACTAGGAGGTAGTTACCCTATTTAAAGACAAGTGGTAAGTGCTAGATGTGGCTGGTCCCTACTAGCACTTGGTCTTGGGTGACATTATCACTGGGTTGGCCTATTGGGTCCATTATTTGTACCCATCACTTGCTGGCTAAGTAGGAAGTAAAATACATTTGTTAGGATGTGTCAAATAATAATCTGCAATGACAATATCATGTTAGTATTTCATAGAACAAAAAATGTTTGTTTTCGTTGCAGTCTCATTATTTGTTGCTTTGCCCAAAAATAAAATCTTGTTATGCTTTTTCAACTAAAGTTAATGGTGTCTTTTTTGCATATTTTGATGTTCCCTTATTTTCATCCACACATAAAGAGAGATTAGAGATTACAACTAGTGATCACATGCATAAAGAATGTTGTTGTGTGGAGTTTGTGCTATGCTAAGTTGTTTAATGTGTTTAAGTTCTCAATCCTTCAAATATTCTACTATTAAATTTTGATTGCCTTGTGGAGTTTGCCTATATGCTAAGTTGCCTGCCATGTACCATGTCTTATGCTACCTACATCTCTCTTATTCTACTCCCACTATTCCTTTGAATTGAAATTTCTGTCATATTTGTCTTCCTCTAGATTATATCTATCACTGTTTTCCTTTGAAAATCTGAGTTTACAGCTATTACCTTTGAAAAAAAATCAACCTCATTATAAGAAAATGAAAAAAAAAGAAGTTTTGGTTTAGAAGCTGCAGCATACCCATTTGATGAAAGTTTTGCTGAAGTTAGGTTTCACAGGGCACAGTTGTTTCTCTCCATAGTACTCAAACTTCAAACCTTTTTTGGTTTCCTGACATGTCAACTTGATAAAGAATCAATTTTTATCAGTTCTATTCAAAAGGGTTTTCATGGGATTGAGAGAGATTTGTGTGTTAAAGGGGTCACTGTAGTGCTGAGTTGAAGTTTTGAGCAATATTAGGTCATGGGGTTTTGATTTTTTAAGGTTCAAAGATCTTTAATTTTGGTTGTTTCCTGGTTGTGGGGTAATGGGAAATCTCACCAGCTCTTCCTGGTTATTGAGCAGGATCTACATGGTTTCTTTACTGTTTTTTCTGCAAGTTTGCTTATACTGTCATTAAAATTTCAGATCTCTGTTTTTGATAGGAGTAGTTTTGGGGCTGATGTTACTGTTGTTATTAATTTTTCTCTGGTTTTTGTGCGGTTGGTTGGGGTTTCTGGTGGGAAAATTTGCTTTCAACTCTAATGATTTTTGGGTTTGGCTGCTGAAGTATAACTTATACTTTGGCTGCTCAAAAAAAACATGTGCAATTGATTGTTGTTGTTGTTGATGTTGTTTTTAACTCACTTTCTCTGTTTCCTTTCATATGCAAGCCTGCTACAGTACAATCGGAGGCACTCTTATGGTTATCTTGATTCCTACTTTTGATCCTGATTCCTACCTGTGGATTATCAATATCATTTATGTCAATTTAAAGTCCTGGGATTCTAGAATCTAGATCTTCATCTTTCTTTTTGGTAGTATATATATGTAGTTCAGTATCGTAAGATACTTCTGGTAAACGGTCCTCTTTTGTATAGGTCACCAATGACAGTTCTACAAAGAAATGAGGCCTTGTTTTTTTTTCCTTTTAAGCTTTTGATGTGAATGGCACAAGAAAGAACAAAAAATTGGTGTTATGGTGTTACATACTGTGCTTTCTTTCATGTGAGGTCCATGCTACAAAGCAAAGTCAACATTAATTTGGAAGATAAATGGTGCTTGGCCTAATATCTCTTCACATTTGCGTGCTCTTTACGTTGGCTGCTATTATTAGTATTTGTATTACTCTCAGTGCAATCCTTATTAGCGTTAGGAAGGAATTCTTATTAGTATTAGTATTAGTATTACTCTCGGTGCAATCCTTATTAGCGTTAGTATTAGGATTACTCTCATATTTACTTGTTTCCTTCCTTAGTATTTGTAGGGTCTGCCGACCGTATAAAAACTACAATCCTATATAAAGGATTTTCTAAGGACCTTTCCCTCGGTTTACTTAACACAAACGTCCCACGCTCGGACACGTTCATTCCGAGCATACAAGAAGACCAGGCTCGGACTTGATGGGACCGAGCCTCAACAACGGTCTTTACTCCATCGGCTCGGGATTCTAGAACCGAGACATAACGTCGGCTGGTAGGTTGACTCAGTCTCACCAAGGCTTCCTATCTCCTCCGCATGTTTCTCTTAGAATCTCGCAACAGCCTCTACATGGGATCGTGAGCTGATCCAATCCGGATTCTAAGGGAATAAATCTCCTATATTTCCTCACAGAATCCCGGTTCAGCTCACCTTGATACGAGGCCCATACGGCCCACATCAACTTCCTCCAAACCCTATAAATAGCTCACAACAGCTAGGGTTTCAGGTACGTACTCTCATCCCTAAGTTGACACTCTGCACACACTTGTTGACTGGGGAAACCCTGCTTTTCCCAACTGGAACTGCAGAAAAACCATAAGGTCATACATAGATACTTGACCTTCTCTTGAACTCTTGATTACCATAATCTTGAGGGCTCAGAGGGTTAAGGACATATAGTGTTCAAGGACACTACATTGGCGCCGTCTGTGGGGAACTGAATAACCAGTATTCCCACCGCTCACTGCAGGAAATGGCAAACAGCAACGATGACAACCAAGGAGGAGGTGATCTCCGCCGTCGTCTTAGAGGAAGACCACCAAAGAACGCCGGACCTAGGAATGCTGCTGGCAGGAATGTTAGGGACAGACTTGCTCCCCCTGAGGGTAATCAGGTTGAGAACCCCCAAGTTCTTCCAGTTGTCCACCCTGCTGATCCGGCTGTTCCTTAGGTCCAACCGCAAGCCGCCGTCGTTCCGGCTGTGGAGGGCCATGAACGACGATCTCAGCCACGTCGTGTTTCTGATGGCCATGTGTCGGAATGGCGTGACACTGCGGATTCTGGACCACACCAGTCTAGAAGAGCCCCTGCTGGATCCCGAACTGGGGAGGGGCGACGAGCTGAACGTCATGTTCGAGAAAACTCCCGAACCGAGCGGTCTGATAGAGAAATACCCTTGTTTAGGGGAGTACCACAATTTACTAGAGGACGCTTCGGAACACTTCAGGGCGGTGAACGTTCCGAGTCTCAGGGAAGATCTTACATGACGACCTCTTCTGCCAGGAGAAGAGAAGAGTCAATTATGGAAATTCTGAGGACTCAAACTTCATTAATCGAAAAGCAAAACCAAGCTATCGCTACTTTACAGCAGCAAAGCATGGCTAGGCTTCCCGAGCAAGGCACTCGCATGGCTCTTGGCAACCCAAGTAACCTTCCCTTGCCTCCACCCCTTACTTCGAATGAGGTTGCTGAACCTGCTGCTGCTGAACCGCATCCGGGGCACCCGTTCACAGCCGCAATCATGGCATTTCGGACTCCACAAGCTTTCATGGGCCATCAGAACGTCTCTCGCTATAATGGGACGACTGATCCGATGGATCACATTGCATCTTGTGAGTCTTCTATGATGTTTTATGGAGGAGAAGATGAAATGAAATGCCGAGCTTTCTCAATGACGCTAGGCCCGGCGCCGCTGAGATGGTTCAACTCCCTACCGGCAAATTCCATCAATTCCTGGGCCGAGCTTCGGAGGGTTTTCCTCAATCAATATACAGCGAGCATGTCACAGCCCAAATCGGATCATTCTTTAGCTGGAGTCCCACAAAGACCTGGCGAGTCTTTACGCGACTACATGGCTCGGTATCAGCAAGAGGCCAGTGGCATATCTGGTTTACAGTCGGGGGTATCCGTTCTCCTACTCACTCAGGGATTGTTGGACGGAGATTTCAAAGATTGTTTGATCGGGGAACCACCTCATAACATGGCAGAACTTAGAGAAAGGTCCAGGAAATATGTCAATCTAGAGGAGTTCCGAAGGATAAGCACTGCGGCAAGGGGTACCGAAGGACGACAGGAGCAACGACCTCGCCAAAACGAGGCTCGTCAGAATGATCGTTTTCGGGAAAGAGGAAGGAAAGACAAGAGGGAACAAGAAAGAGGTGATAAACTGCCTCCCAAAGGCAGGTACGAGGAATACACTCAATTAACGGTCCCGAGGAGTCAAATCCTTTGTGAGACCATGCATACTGAAATGCGCAACATCACTCGGCCACCAGCCTTAAGAAAGGCGGCCCAAAAGGATAAATCGAAGTATTGCGATCACCATGGTGGATGGGGGCATACCACCGACCAATGTATCCAACTGAAAGATCTAATTGAAGAGATGGTAAGGGATGGCAAGCTTCAGCATTACATCGGGGAAGCCTTGCGCAAGCGTTCTAGAAGGAAGAGCCCCTCGCCTCCCAAAACCGAGCAGAAGAGGAATAAAAGTCCTTCACCACCTGCAAGCGGAGCCCCAATACAACAATCCGAGAAAGCAAATGACTTCCTTATCGGTACTATTGCTGGAGGATTTGCTGGTGGTGGGGAAAAGAAGTGTGACCGCAAGAAGTACGTGGGGCAAGTTCTTTCAGTGGCAAGCCGACCGATTCAGAAATCGAGAAAGAAGAATGTTGTAATCAGTTTTAGTGATGAAGACTTTGAAGACATCCTGCAAGACCATAATGATCCAATGGTCGTCACAGCTCGGATTGGCAACTATGAAGTAAGAAGAATTCTCGTCGATCAAGGGAGTTCGGCGGACATCATGTTCCTTGATCTGTTCGAGAAATTGAAGTTAAAAAGGTCGGATCTTACTCCATTCGAGGGAAGCTTGATTGGCTTCACGGGACACTCAATCGTTCCATTAGGCCATATCCACCTCCCAGTGACAATGGGTGAACCACCTTCTGCCCGAACCGAAATGGTGAAGTGGCTCGTTGTCCAGGCTCCCTCGGCCTATAACGCTATCTTCAGAAGAACAGCACTCCAATCTTTCGGTGCCGTCGTTTCGACAGTACATTTGGCCATGAAGTTTCCGGGGTCGGATGACAAGGTAGTAACAGTACGGTCTGATCAGGAGTTGGCCCAAAAATGCTATAACATCAGTTTGGCAAAGCTGAAACTAGATGATGAGAAAATTATGAAGGAACCATTGAACAAAGGAAGCGTCAACTTGGCCGATCTTGACGTCAGAGAAGAGGATGAAACCCGACCAACTCCGCAAGGGGACTTTAAAAAAGTAATCCTCGGTCCCGAGCCATCTCACTGCGTCAAGATCGGGGTTGGCCTGTCGGAGAAGCTAGAAAAAGAGCTTACTGAACTTCTAATTGAAAACAAGGATTTGTTTGCATGGACTTCGGCAGACATGCCGGGAATCGATCCTAACTTCATCTGCCACATGTTGAGTGTATATCCTGGCGCCAAGCCAGTATGTCAGAAGAAGAGAAGGGTCGGAACCGAGAAAGCGCAAGCGACTGATGAGAAGGTAGCTGAGCTTTTGGAAGCTGGATTTATTAGAGAGGTGGTATACACTGATTGGTTGGCCAATCCTGTGCTAGTCAAGAAGTCCAACGGGAAATGGAGGATGTGCATGGACTACACAGATCTGAACAAGGTATGCCCGAAGGATCAGTACCCACTACCATGCATCGATAAATTGGTGGATAGTTCGGCTGGCTATCAAAGGTTGTCCTTTATGGATGCTTACTCGGGATACAATCAGATCCCAATGTATCCCCCGGACCAGGTAAAAACCTCGTTTATCACAGAAAACGCTACTTATTGCTATAATGTTATACCGTTCGGATTGAAAAACGCTGGGGCAACTTACCAGCGCATGATGAACAAGGTTTTTGGTCCTCTGATTGGGCCGAGGATGGAAGTTTATATAGACGATATGATTGCGAAAAGTTTAAAAGAGGAAGATCATGCAAAAGACTTGAAAGAAATCTTAGGAAGGGTGAGACAGTTTGATATGAGGCTGAACCCGGAAAAATGCACATTCGGAGTTCCGGCAGGATCATTCCTCAGGTTTATGCTTACAGAGCGTGGAATAGAGGCAAATCCGGACAAGTGCAGAGCCATTTTGGAGATGAAAAGTCCCTCGAACATCAAAGGGGTTCAGCAGCTAACAGGTCGGGTCGCAGCTCTTTCAAGGTTTCTATCTCAGTCAGCTAGAAAGGCCCTTCCATGGTACAAGCTGCTGAGGAAAGAGAAGGAGAAGATGTTTGAATGGGATGAAGAATGTGAAAGGGCCTTTACTGACCTTAAACATTATTTGGCATCGCCTCCCATTCTGTCTAGTCCGAGCCATGGCGAAACTCTTTTCCTTTATTTGTCGGTTGGAGATTCTGTGGTTAGTTCGGTTTTGGTCCGTGAGGAATCAGGTAAAGAGTCTCCGATTTATTTTGTGAGTCGAGCTCTCCAGGGACCAGAAATCAGATATCAAAAAGTGGAGAAATTAGCCTTCTGCTTAGTAATAACTGCCAGGCGATTGCGCCAATATTTCCACAGCCACCGCATCACGGTCAGAACGGCTCAACCGATCCGACAAATATTGCAGAAACCTGATTTGGCTGGGAGGATGGTAACTTGGGCTATCGAGCTTTCTGAGTTTGAAATAACTTTCGAACCGAGAAAGGCGATGAAGTCTCAGGCCTTGGCTGATTTCCTTACCGAGTTCAGTGAGCCATTGACGAGCTCAAACTCGGATTGGAACATCTATGTGGATGGATCGAGTAATAAGATGGGAGCAGGAGCAGGAATAATTCTGGAGAACTCTGAGGGAGTCACCCTTGAATACTCCTTGAAGTTCGGATTTTCAACATCCAACAATCAGGCAGAGTATGAAGCTGTTTTGGCAGGATTGAGGATGGCAAAAGAAGTGGGAGCCCGAGAGGTGAAAATTCTCAGCGACTCTCAATTGGTGGTTTCACAGGTCAAGGGTGAATATCAGGCGAAGGAGCCAATCCTTCAAAAATACTTGGAAAAAGTAAGATTCTTGTCATCCGAATTTGTGAAAGTCGAAATCTGTCACATACCGAGGGAAAGCAATAGCCGAGCGGATATTCTTTCCAAACTCGCCTCAACAAAAAACTCTGAAAACAACAAGAGTTTAATTCAGGAAATGGTGCATGGACCTAGCGTTGTCCTCTCCATATCACTAGATTCAAGCTGGATTAGCCCAATTGCAAGCTATTTGGAACAAGGGACCTTGCCGACCGACTTGGTGGAAGCTAGGAAACTTGTCAGGAAGGCATCTCAATTTGCACTGGCTGAGGGAGTACTCTTTCGCCGAGGGGTCAACGGTCCAATGCTCAGGTGTCTCGACCCCGCCGAAGCAAAGCTGGCACTAGAAGAAGTTCATGGAGGAATAGGCAGCCACCACATTGGAGGGAAGTCACTGGCTAGAAAAGTCCTAAGGGCAGGGTACTACTGGCCTACCCTTCAACAAGATGTGATAGACCACGTGAAAAGGTGTGATAAATGCCAATTTCACAGTGACGTTTATCAAAAACCAGCCGAGGAACTTCATTCTCTTTCATCTCCCTATCCCTTTTACCAATGGGGAATGGATTTGATTGGGCAGTTCCCAACCGCACCAGGACAGTTGAAGTGGGTGATCGTGGCCATAGACTATTTTACAAAGTGGGTTGAGGCCGAGCCTTTGGCAACCATATCCTCGACAAAGGTGCAAAAGTTTTTTGAAAGGCAAGTTGTGGCTCGATTCGGGGTGCCACAGGTATTGGTGACCGACAACGGAACCCAGTTTGCAGCAAGGGCGTTCCAAGATTTGGTCAGTGCATTGGGGGTTAAACACTACTACTCCTCGGTGGAACAACCTCAAACCAACGGTCAGGTGGAATCAGTGAACAGGTCCATCATTCAGGGAATCAGGAGGAGACTTGAAGGAGCAAAAGGAAATTGGGTGGAAAACTTGCACGAGGTACTTTGGTCGTATCGCACCACCATCCAAACTTCAACAGGAGAAACGCCCTATCGGCTCACTTTTGGCTGTGACGCAGTCATCCCCATTGAGAAAATTATCCCTTCTTTCCGAGCTATGCAGCAGCCAAACCCCATCAACAACACTTTGCTCTGCGAGGATCTTGTTTTGTCGGAGGAGGTAAGAGATTTGGCCGCCGAACGAGAAAAGCACGCTAAAAGGATGCAGGCGAAGGAATATAATCGCTCGGTTAATCCCAGAGAGTTCGAGGTGGGTGACCTCGTCCTAAGAAGGGCCGATATTGGTCTTAAGAATGCTAAGGATGGAAAACTGGCCTAAAGCTGGGAAGGACCATACCGAGTCACCTTCAAAAGTGGGACGGGAGCCTATAAACTTGAAACTCTCTCGGGATCTCCTATCAACAATTCATGGAATGCGGCGAAGCTCAAACGATATTACAGTTAGAATCTTTCTTCCATAGTTTCATAATTTCATGCTTTATTTATTCTTTTTAGAATTGTTAGATTTGTTTATTACTGTTTAATGATGGTGTACGCTTGGTGGAACTCCGAGCCCATTGTACTTTTTGCTTCTGATTAATAAAAAGACTGTTATTGGATTCATTGTATTACGTACTTTTCCTCATATTCGATTAGCCACCGTGTATGACGCGAACGATTATAAACAGCTCAAACAAGAGCTTATAACTCGTCAAGTATCCTACTGAGACTCCCGATTCAAACATGGTTTATTAAAATCATTTTACATCGCAGATAGAGGAACCCACCTCGGCTAAAGCGCTGGAGTTCCGAGGTCTTGACACTTGAATTCTTAACACAAAGTATAAAAAGAAGCAAACATTCGACTGCGAATACTATAAACGTTCACAATATTTCGAGCAAAGAAGCATAGAAAAAGTTCAAACCCACTACTGGGGCGGTTACAAGAACCCACTACTGGGGCGATCACAAAATAAAAAAAAAAAGAGAATGATCAAACTATTCTAAATCGGACAATACAATGCTGTCAGCATTGAATGTGTCTTCTTCTTCTTCTTCACCTTCGACATCCTCGGTTCCTTCCCCTTCGGAATCTTCGGCCAAATGGTCAGGAAGGTCGGAGTTGTTCAGATCTATGGGAACTCCACTCGGGCCGACAATTTGACCTTTTTTCACAGCAAAATTAGGGTCAGCGCCCTTGGTCACGAGCCTGGGATTCAGAACACGGAGTTGCTCGGCAGTATTGTAGAAAGAATCTTCAATTGCATGGTCCCAATTGAACAGATTCTCCTTAGCTGCTTTCTTATGCTTGAGCGCTTTCGCGCTCATCTTCTCCAAGGAAGCTCGGAGCCTGAGTATCTCGTCCTTAGCATACTCATGTTGCTCCTGAGCCACTGCAGCAGCTTGCTCGGCCGTACGAGCTTTCTCCGTAGCCACCAGAAGAGCAGCAGCATCCTCCTCAGCCTTTTTCTGGATTTCTTCCGACCTCTTTATCTGTGCCTCGGCAGCCTGAAGTGTTTGCTCAGCCCGAACTTTGGCCCCCTCCGAATCTTGTGCAGTCTTTTGAAGCCTCTCGTTTTCAGCTGCCATTTCTTGTATCCTTTTATTCAGACCTTGGACCTGAATTTCCAAGTAATCTTCCCGCTCGTTGGCTTCATATCTTTTCTTCTTTTCCTCGGGAGCCAATCCAGCATAAGCGTCATCACCATGATGACCAAGGTGATGGAAAATGCTCGCACCCCGTAAGAAGCTTTTCACCAACGCTGTACAATTATTTTCCCAATTCCCAGGGGTCCAAGACTCGATTACTTCAGCATTTTCAGGAGGGAAGACGGTGGCAATGAATGAGTCGGACATCTTCCTACCCCACACCGTCTTGGCAGCTGCATCTTCCTTACCCTCGGGAATTTCAATCCCTTTGTTGGACTTGCTCAAATTGAACCAATCTCCAGCGAGACCTTTTCCCTTATCCAGCCGAGTCCTCTTGAGGGGGCGCTCGGGAACGTCTTGGGAGATGAATGAGCTTCTACTTCAATATTCACAGCGTCGACAACGCGGCCCTTTTTGATCACCTGTTCAACACCAGTAACCCTTACAGTGGGGGTGGTATTGGGGATAACGGTCGAGCTTTCAGGATGGGTCGGCTCAGAAGATTGACCCTTGATTGGAGAACCGGACGCAGACTCTTTGAGTGCTGCTAGCTGTGACACTCTAGCTGCCCGAGCTTCACTCTTCTTGGCTTTGGTTGCTTTCTTCCCCATTGCTTCTGCGAGAAAAATGGATTAACACGCCAGTAAAAAAAAATATAAAAAAAATAATAATTTTTTGTAGTACCCAGCTCCGCCTTCACTTCGTCTCGCGTATCTTTCAGCAGAATTCGTTTGGAATCAATTTGACCATTTGCTTGAAGATATTCCCAAACGTGGTCGCATAATCGCCTTTCGGCTTTCGTTAAATCCGCCTTATAGTCGAATTGATACAAGGAGGATCCTCGGTTATAAATGTTAGTCGTCCAACCCAATGGAAACCGAGGCACGACCTTCATCACTCCATCTTCTTCAACCTGTTCCATGAACCAACATACTTCAGCCCCAGTATACTCGTATTGGAAGAAGAGAGGTTTGAAAGATTTCCAAGAGTCTGTCACCTTGGCGAAAAGGGCATGTCCCCTCCGAGCCTTTAGGGACACCCAAAGACCCTTGGAATCACCAAACTTATTTACTTGGGGAGCATATAACCAAAAGAAGGACCGTACCGTCGCGACCAAGTTTTCAACATCGCAGAATTGTTGAAAGGCTCGGACGAAAGCCCACCCACTTGGATGCAATTGGCTTGGGGCTATTCCTAAATGAGTGAGGACTTCGACCTCGAAGGTGGAGAAGGGCAAGCGGATACCGACTTTAGTTACTACTTCTTCATAGAAGTAAAAATATTGACGATTTTCCGGCACTTCGAAGCAAATCCGATCGTCGATTCCCAAAGGTCTTAATACGAAATCTGAGGTATTTCTGTCGGCTCTCGGAGGTGTCAATATCGGCCGGAGATGATTAAGACTATTTGTTGTTAACAATGAAGGTCTCGTCCCTAGTACTTCCCAATCAAAAACAGCATCGTACTGCGCATGATTAGGCGGCAGAGGATATTCTTCAGGATTGGTCACACACCTGCGTTCCACCATTTCTGGGGAAAAAGAAAAAGGCTCGGTGTTAGGATTTTTTACAGCACGAGTTTTCACTTTAAATCTAATGCCGAGCCCCGAACTTTTTCTCCCCACCTCAGATGGATTTCCTACAGGTTCTTTATCCCCCATATCATGATCGGGGCTAAATCTAACTTGGGCTCTACGCTCAGCGAATCTATAGGCTAATAACCACTTAGTCTCGTCGGCAGGATTCAATGGATGCTCTACTGTTAATGGTTCTAACTCAGAAGAACCCGAGTCGATGGGGGGAATAGTAGGGATAGGCGTAGAACTTTCCGAGCATGGATTCCTTTCGTTCCCAGAATCTTCAAAAACCCCAGAAAAGGATGAAGAACTTGATTCACTGTCACTAGATGGATTTTCTCCTAATCTCCTATAGAGCTCACGATCCATCCCCTCATGATTCAAACAAATTGAGGTATAAACTCCTCACACTTAAAAACAAAAGAAACCCAGAAACTCTACCCAGAAATCCCTACAAAATCCCGAAACCAGAAAACCCGTTTACAAAGAAAAACTCACTCCAAAAAAAAAAAACCACAAATGAATAAGGAAAACTGCAGGAATGGAAATAAGAGGAGTAGAAGGGGTTACCTGCGTGAAGTTGCTAAAACTGGTGAAGGATTGGAGGCTCTCAATTTGGGAACGAAGACAGCAAAATGGAAATTGAAGAGAGAATGAGGGGATTCTGAGAAATTTCGGGAGTAGAGTGAGTGATTGGAGGCAGAGAAAGGGTAAGTTTCAATTAGAGAGAAAACTTTTCAGTTTCCCTCCGTCTTAGCCATTTGGGCCAAAAGCCCATGGACGCATGCAACCAATCGTAGGGAGAGACGTGGCAGTTCCAAAAGGTACTTTTTCAAATTTAAAAAACGCAATGATTTGGCACAACTTACAAGGAAACGCGCCGTATCTCGAGAACCCAAAGCGTCACCTCGAAGCAGTCAGCACGATTACAGTTGTCACGAGGCATGCGGAAATGTCTATCCTAAGCGCTCATTACCTCGTCACAGACTTTTCAAAGTCTTACGAGCTGGGGGGCTTGTAGGGTCTGCCGACCGTATAAAAACTACAGTCCTATATAAAGGATTTTCTAAGGACCTTTCCCTCGGTTTACTTAACACAAACGTCCCACGCTCGGACACGTTCATTCCGAGCATACAAGAAGACCAGGCTCGGACTTGATGGGACCGAGCCTCAACAACGGTCTTTACTCCATCGGCTCGGGATTCTAGAACCGAGACATAACGTCGGCTGGTAGGTTGACTCAGTCTCACCAAGGCTTCCTATCTCCTCCGCATGTTTCTCTTAGAATCTCGCAACAGCCTCTACATGGGATCGTGAGCTGATCCAACCCGGATTCTAAGGGAATAAATCTCCTATATTTCCTCACAGAATCCCGGTTCAGCTCACCTTGATACGAGGCCCATACGGCCCACATCAACTTCCTCCAAACCCTATAAATAGCTCACAACAGCTAGGGTTTCAGGTACGTACTCTCATCCCTAAGTTGACACTCTGCACACACTTGTTGACTGGGGAAACCCTGCTTTTCCCAACTGGAACTGCAGAAAAACCATAAGGTCATACATAGATACTTGACCTTCTCTTGAACTCCTGATTACCATAATCTTGAGGGCTTAGAGGGTTAAGGACATATAGTGTTCAAGGACACTACAGTATTAATATTAGCGGTGGAAATTATTTAGAGAGTTTGATTTAAAGAAGGGTGAATACTTCGGTATCCTTTAGTTTATGAAGGGTTTGGTAGCACTAAACGATAAGAGTTTTATTCTTTTGGTGTTATTCTTTCTCTCTTTCTTCAAGGGTTGCTGAATTTCTCAATTTCCTTTCATATTGAGTAGAGGGTTTTCTCTTCTCTCTCCACTGTGTAGACCTCATGTCCTTGGGATTTGTTTTTTTTTGTTGTGTTTTTGATCTAAATCTTTTGCTTGTAATTAAAGTTTGGTGCATGTTGTTTGTTGCAATTTGAAGCGTGATGTGGAGAACATCCAAATTCAGCACTTCTGGATTGTGGATTAGGTGTTTGTCTATTCCTCGTATTCCTAACTACATTAAAATGGGAACCTGGTGGCTGAAAGAAACATGAAAGATACAGAAGAACTAAGAAAGCAGATTTATTATTGAGTGAGATAGATACAGAATATTTATACATAAGTTTGATTTAAGAATAGTGAGAATTGAAATATTATTAGTTAGGTGTACTGTAACAGCTGCAACTAAGTTGTTTATTCTTGTCTTATTGCATCAACTGTGATTTTTATTGTTGATTTTCTGTTCCCAACACTATGTTTTTCTTTCTTTTGCAGATTATATAATTCATACTTCTCAGGTACTTGTTATTCTCTTCCAAATTCCTTATTCTGTTTACTTGTTGGAATAAGAATCATTCTCATTTGTTTATTCCTTTTTCCCAAAAAAATTTATTTGAAAGTATTTTGCGTTAATTATTCTGTTTGTGATTCCAAAAATAAAAAAATACAATATATAGAACTTAGCTTATATTGTTTACCCTCTTAGCTTCACCACGCCTCTCCATATTAATGATGCATATGCTATAAGCGATGTTGGTTTTGTTTGTTTTTTTTCTCTACTAAGTACCTTTTATATTTTTAAAATTAATGTCTATAAGAAATTCATACGTTTAAGTAATTTTTCAATATGTGCTGTCTAAGTATTTATTTGTAATTGTTATACCTGTTTTTAAAGTAAGAGAAGAGTTTTAGGAGATAGTTTTGTTTTCAGAAATAATGAGACCCGATAGAAGTTGGATGCTGCGAAGACATGATTGTACCAGCCGCGTTAGTGATGAGTATATGAATGGAGTAGAAGAGTTCATTAAGATAGCTAGCATGAACCCAACTATTGTTGATGCATTAAGTCGCATTCTTTGCCCGTGTTCAAGATGTAAGAATCGTGTGAGAAAGAAGTTATTTTGGGTAGAAAAGGATCTGTATCAATATGGATTTATGGAGGGTTACATTAATTGGACTGTTCATGGCGAGGATAGATGGGGGGATATTAGTTCACCTTTCGTTGTCCATGATGAAGTGTAGAATGAGAATCCATATGTGGATATGGTTCGGGATACTGCTGGTGATAGATTAAATTTTCAATCTCAAGATGTAGAAGAGGATCCAAATCCTGATGCTTCAAAGTTTTATGATTTGCTGAGAGATGTCGATGAGCCTTTGTGGGATGGTTGTGATAAGCAGACAATATTGTCAGCTGTCACTCAACTCTTGAATTTAAAGTCTGAGTTCAACATGAGTGAGAAGTGCTATGATCGATTGAGTGCTATTATTAAGAGCATGCTTCCAGATTCAGAAAGGTTACCTGAAAGCTTCTACAAATCGATGGCCATGGTTAGTGAGTTGGGATTAGGATATGAGAAGATAGATGCATGTCCTAATCATTGTATGCTATATTACAGCTAGGAAAAAAAGGTACCCAACTGTTACTGAATTGCTACAAAATGCGATGCGAACAGTTAGGAAACACGTACCAAACTGCTACCGAATTGCTACAGAATTGTTTCGCAACTTAGCTAGGGAATAGCTAGAGAACACCTAGGAAAAACAGCTACTGAATAGCTTCAAAATTGCTAGGGATGATGTGGTTATCTTTCACCCATCAGCTAGGAAATAGATGCAACTTTGCTACAGATTGTGAAAAAAATGGCTACGGATCAGCTACCGAATATTTCTAGCTGGATAGCTACGGAAAAATACTATACTTACTTTAAAATGAGCAATTATTTTGCTACAGTATTGTAACGGATTTGCTACAACTATTTTTTAATTAGCTTTGGAATAGCTACGGAATAATTCGGTAGCGAATTAGCGACCTGATTTACACTACACACCGTGTTGTAGCTGTTCCGCGGCAATTCCGTAGTTATGACTACATTGTTAGAGTACAGCAACGGAATTGCTACGCAATATTCCGTAGCTGTCCGAGAAAATTTTTGTAGTACAATTCCAAAAGAGCATCTAAGTTCAGGTATTAAAAACTTAAATAAGCCACAAGAAACACTAATCCTCTCATGTCATTCTTACACTATCCACTAAAGTGACTAAACAAATCCTAAACAGTGTGCAAGAAGCCAAGAACAGTATTAAAAAGTAATAATATTCTAGTGTGAAATTTGTAAAAGAAGAAGCGGAGCGAAATGTTAATGAAGGAGGAGTGGCGTGAAGCATTATGAAAGCAGGAAACATCGCAGCAAGTGCAGTGCCGGCGTGCAGCCAAGTGAGACCGTGAAAGGTTAAATGAATTCAAAGTTGAGAAAGTGATGTACAAGGTAGAACCGTAGAACTAATACTTTACTTCAAGATGTTCTTAATATTGGCTTTTGATGCCTAAAAAGTTTTACTTTATATATATATATATATATATATATATATATATATATATATATATGCTTAATTATGTCGCAAGTCCCTGAAATTTGGGGTACTTTTGTCAGATACCTTTATACTTTTTTTTTTCAATATTTGATTCCTCGAAGTTACTTCTGGGTTTGTCATATACTCTTACTACCGATTCTGACAAATTTTGTTGACATGTGACATCAGAATCCTGATCAGACGCAAGAGGTTAAGCACCTGGTACCCTGTGGGCGAAGATACTTAATATTTTTATATTTTTAGTTAAATAAAAAAAAAAAGAATTGAAGAGAGAGGTCGTCTTCGACCGTGTGACATCATGCGACATCACATGACCAACCTCCTGCGCCTCACTAAAATTCTGATGTTACATGTCATCAAAATTGCCCAGAATTGATTGTAGGGGTATATGACCCAGAAGTAACTTCGGGAAGTCAGACATTGAAAAAAAAAATATAATGATATCTCATAAAAGTATATCAAACTTCAGGGACTTGTGACATAATTAAGCTATATATATATATATATTATATGTATATATTTTTTTCAAAAAAAAAAAAGAATTTTTAATCCAGGTACTGGTATCGAATTCATGTTGCCTCATCTTTTTTTTGGTGTACACCAACCGATACCCGGATCTGATTTACCCAGAATTTGACTCATCCGGTCTGACCCAACTGAATTCGCACTAAGCGGTAGGGGTCTCCCAGCGGGGGTTGCTTCATGTTGCCTCATCTATGTTTGGGGGTTGGTGAGTAAATTTACTGAGATGCAAGTATATTATAATAGATTAAAGGCTTAATAAATAAGTTATTGATTCTTGAAAACATAATGGTATTTGATTTTAGTTTTCAATTTTTTTTATTGTTTCAATTCTTTTAAATAAACAACTTTTGTATTTAGTTTTTGCCTGTAGAAAAAAAAAATTGTTAACATGCCACAAGGCTAACATGTGGTCATAACAACTACCTGGGTCCACGTCAGATTTAAATTAAATAATTTTTAAATTTAAATTTAAAGTATTAACATATTCTTTCTGTTCTTAACTAATCATCATTTAAGATTATGATATCTAAATAAAAAAAATATTTAATGCATTTTTTTAAAAATAAATTTATGTTTATTTATCCTTTTGCTAAAATGACAATCATTTAGAATGGGATTGAATAGTTTAGAAAAATGTATTGAGCCACGATCAATTGCAAAGATAGAAGAACAAAAGAGATTGAAGGCAACCTGCAATTTCAGAATACAGAATAAAAATCGAAAACCATTTTTAGCGGTCTTTCAAACTAATCGAGGACATGCTTAATGACAATTGTTGTCGGCCGTTAGCTAGTTAACAATTTTATTTTTTTTTTATAATATACAAATTAGATTCAAAATTAGAATATTTATAAAGGAAAAAAAAAAGTTTCGGATTAAAATCAAATATCATCTTATTTTTAGGAATGATTAACTTTTTCAAGTAGAATAAAAACAACTGAGTTAGAGATACAGAATTGGTGGTGTACCAAATAATGTAACTCCAAGTACTCACTCCTACTTTTCTCGTTTGTCTCCTTCCCTTCATTTTCCTTCTTCTGTTTTAGTCTACTTTATGTTTTCTTCATTCATTTTCCTTCTTCTGTTTTAGTCTACCTCATGTTTTCTTCATTCATTTTCCTCCTCCTTCTTCTCCTGTATGTATCTAGTCTCTCTACTCTTAAATCTTCTTAATTCTCATCCGTCCTATTCCTAACTCTAGTCTCACACACAAACACACACTCTTTATGTGTCCTCCTTGTTTTTCTTACTTTTGTTTTGTTATAATGACGTGAAACTTTGCCTACCACACAAATAATAATTCATCATCTTTGTTCATTCTATTTAGAGGGAATCTAAAATGCAAAATGCCTGTTACTTAATAAAACTCTTGTGTCTGATCATGTGTCATGTGTAGTGTAGGATTAGGATTAGGATTAGGATTATTAGGAGGTCAAAGTTAAAAGAACAATTAATCCCATGACGAGTTTGGAAATATCATCATCCGCATCGCCAGCAGCAGCCTTGGTTTTATCAAACTCAGGGAAGAGAATTGACGAGGCAGCAGGGATAGGGAAGAACAAGAAGAAGTATGTGAAACAAGTGACCGGGAAACACAATGACACAGAACTGCACTTGGCAGCTCAGAGGGGCGATGTTGCAGCCGTGAAGCATATCCTTGCTGATATTGATTCTCAGATAATGGCAACTCTCAGCCTCAGAGCCAGTGATCGTAGTGTATGTGATGATAATGATGATTTGAATGCTGAGGTTTGTGCATGTGTTGTTAATGAAGAGAACGAGCTGGGAGAGACAGCTTTATTCATTGCTGCTGAAAGGGGTCATCTTGATGTTGTTAAACAATTGTTAACTCATTCTAATAAGGATACTCTTACCAAAAAGAATCGCTCTGGCTTTGATCCTTTGCATATAGCCGCTGCTCAAGGACACCATGGTATGTATGCTGCTGTTCTATATGCTACCCATCTCTTTCTTAAATTAAAAAGTATATCTAAATGTTGAAACTTGTTTCACATACCAAAATAGGGGGAATTTTTTTTGGTACTAATGGGAAAAAATTAAATTAGCCATTTAGTCCGTTAAGATTACAAATTTGAAATATGTAGCCCTTCAGTTATTGTCAGGGAAGCTAAGTAATTGGTTCATTTTTAAAAAAATGGGCAAATTCTATTAGTTATCCAAATTAAAGAATGGGCAAATAAAAAAAAGGCTTGTTTATGTATTTAGTCCTTAAAAGTTGGGAGTGTTTTGATTTTAATATCTGGAAGTTTTTTTGACCTTGACTCATCCTTAATTGTTTTGAAATTTTGGTTTTAGTCCTTGTTGTTAAGAAAAATCGGTTAACTACTGACGTGGCTAACGAAAAGTCACATCCAATATATACGTGTGCAAGTATGAATGTCATGGTAGGATGACGTGGATGATCCGGATCCGCAGGAGCAAAAGGGCCATAACCCAATCCACAAACACATTTTGGTTGGGTCTTGGCCCTTTTGATTCTGCGGGTCCGGATCATTCACGTCATCCTATCGGTGACATACAATACCTGCACACGTGTATGCTGATATGACATTTCGTTAACTACATCAGCAATTAAGAATTTTTCTAACGACAAAGACTAAAACCAAATTTTCAAAACACTTAAGGATGAGTCAATGTCGAAAAAACTTTCAGAGACCAAAATTAAAACACTATCAACTTTCAGTACTAAAATCATAAATAAGCCTAAAAAAATGAATCTTGCACAAACTTAGTCCCTACTAGATAATTAGTTATCCAAATTGATATAACACTACTCATGAAGGAAATTTAAAAGGAGGAGTAAAAAGTCCCAAGTGTATACCTTCAAAAAACTACATGATCAATTTTTGTACGATCCAAAATGCATGCATGTCCCTTTGTTTTGGGGACCAGTTTTGTTCTTGGATCCAAATTAAAAGCACTTTGCTTCCCGTGATCCAAAGTCTTTTTTTTTTTTTTTTCCATTCCAGCTATTGTTCAGGTTTTACTAGATTATGACATGGGACTAAGCAAAACAATTGGTCCATCCAATGAAACTCCACTTATATCTGCTGCCACAAGAGGGCACACACAAATAGTGAATGAGCTGCTATCCAAGGATCATAGGTTGTTGGAAATCTCAAGATCTAATGGCAAGAATGCATTGCACTTAGGTGCCCGTCAGGGACATGTGGACATTGTAAGAACATTGCTGAGTAAAGACCCTCAATTGGCAAGGAGGACTGACAAGAAAGGCCAGACAGCATTGCATATGGCTGTCAAAGGGCAGAGTTGTGATGTGGTTAAATTGCTTCTTGAAGTAGATGCTGCCATTGTTATGCTTCCTGACAAATTTGGCAACACCGCTTTGCATGTAGCAACCAGGAAAAAGCGCGTAGAGGTACGTAATATATGGTTCCATTCCAATTCCACCACATCGTTGGTTATACAAGTTTTAGAAAACCAAGCAGCTGCTATGATATATCGATATGCTTTACTTGGATTTGTGCTCAAGTTTTGGCCCTTTTATGTCAAAGTTTTATTAGATTTTCAAATATATATGCAAAATGGAACATGGAAAATTTTAGCTAATATATTTATTATATGCATTGGCTTTTTCAATTCCCTCCAAATGCAGATAGTAAATGAGTTACTACTTCTGCCAGACACCAATGTTAATGCATTAACCAGAGACCACAAAACAGCCCTCGACATAGCCGAAAGTCTCCCCCTCTCTCAAGAGTCCACACACATCAAGGGCTGTCTTTCTCAGCATGGAGCACTTAGAGCTAACGAGCTCAACCAACCGAAGGATGAGCTGATGAGGAAAACTGTTACTGAAATAAAGAATGATGTTCACATCCAACTTGAGCAAACAAGGAAAACCAACAAAAATGTTCATAACATTTCAAAACGCCTAAGGAAACTACACAGGGAAGGCATAAACAATGCCACAAACTCAGTAACAGTGGTGGCTGTGTTGTTTGCAACAGTTGCATTTGCTGCTATATTCACAGTGCCTGGCGGGGATGGTGATGATGGGAGTGCAGTGGTAGCAAATGGGTCTGCTTTTAAAATCTTCTTCATCTTTAATGCTATTGCACTTTTTACATCTTTGGCTGTTGTTGTTGTTCAAATTACCCTGGTTAGAGGGGAAACCAAAGCAGAGAAAAGGGTGGTAGAGGTGATTAACAAGCTAATGTGGTTGGCTTCTGTGTGTACTTCAGTCGCATTCATTGCATCTTCATACATAGTGGTTGGTCGGAGGAATGAGTGGGCTGCAATTCTGGTTACAGTGGTTGGGGGAGTCATAATATCTGGAGTTCTTGGCACTATGACATACTATGTAGTGAGGTCGAAAAGAATCAGATCAATGAGGAAGAAGGAGAAGAAGCAGCATGCTACAAGGGGTGGATCCAACTCATGGTATCATTCTGAGTTCACTGATTCAGAGGTTGATCGCATTTATGCTCTGTGATCTACAACTTGTTGGGTATTGTTATGGGAAATAGATAACTAAACTAACGTGTTCAGGTTACCAATTTATTATATATTATATATAGTTCATTGACCCTGCTAATAAATATTGTATACACTTCACAGTAGAATATATAATTTATTTTCTCAGCTAACTATATATGATTATAATTTCAATATACAAACCAAAGCATCAAATAAAGTTGGCACTTTAATTTATTTTTCTCCATGACACGCATATGTTGATCTCATGGATTGTGCGTAGCTATCTTTAGTTAGAAGCAACATTCGTCCAAAACGCAGCAGCAACAAAGAGCAGCCAAACTGTATGTCACATATATCACTGTGAGATATTTATCATCAAAGAAATAAAAAGTGAACCGCCACAATTTTTAGTATATCATTATCATGCTTAGGAATAGAAAAGAAAAGAACAGTATCCAAAAATAAAAAGAACTTTACCTACAAACCAAACGACAACACCAAACATTTTAAAATTCAAATTCCCAACATATTTAAACAAAACTGCTATAATATTTCATGACAAATAATAGAATTCACCAAAAAGAAAAAAAAAAGAGCATAACCATACTCATAATCTTGCCTATATATACAAATGTTGTTGCAATTTTATGCTTCCTAATTATCTTATGAAATTAATTAATCTGAAAAGTAATATGCTTTGAGACTGGGTTATTATTTTCTCTTATTGTCAATCTTGTAGTCATGCCAAATTGTCTTCTAAACTCTTCAAACTTTGGACCATTGACCCCTTTTGCAAATATATCTGCAACTTGATCTTCGATGTTGATATACTTGACTTCGATGTCTTCCCTCAACACCTTTTCTCAAACAAAATGGTAATATACCTCCTGCTTGGTCCTTGCAAGAAACCCTGGATTTCTAGCTAAACAAATTGTTGAGTTGTTGTCGCAGTATAACTACATTGGATATTCAGCCTGTTGATGTAGATCTCACAATGGTTGCATCAATCTCGCACATTTTGTGATGTCATAGTTGCTGCTTTGTACTCTGCTTCTGACTTGACAAAGATACTATGGATTGTCTCTCGCTGCTCCAAGACACTATTTCTAATCCCAAAGTAAATGTATAACCGTTTGTTGAACGTCGAGTGTCATGGTCACCGGCATAATCAGCTTCACAATATCCTACAACTTCAAAAGGAACACCTTTCTTGTTAAACATTCCATAATTAATAGTACTCTTGACATACCTTTGTATCAATCGTGTTGCTTTCAAATATGATTTCTTCGGCTTCTGCATGAATTAACTTACTACAGCCACTGCATATGATATGTTAGGTCGAGTAAGAGTGAGATAGTCAAGCTACCAACTACTTGCGTATACATTGTTCCATCCTCCAAGTCCTTTCCTTCGGATGAACAAAATCTCGCATTCATCTCAATCAGGATTGAGATTGGTTTGTAGTCCAACATACCATATTTTTCTAGCAAATCTTAAGCATACTTCTACTAACACAGAAACAATTCATCCTTGGTTCTCTCGACCTCAAGTCCCAAAAAGTGTTTCAATTCACCAAGCTCTTTCATTTTGAAGTGAACAGACAAATTACCTCTTGTACGACGAACTTCTTCTTTGTCATCTCTTGTGACGATGAGATCGTCAACATAACTAGCATTATTGCTAACTTGACATCTTGCTCTTTCTCACGAACAAGCTTAAATCTTCTAGTATCACAAAGTATCCACTTTTCAATAAGAATTCTGCAATTTTTTCCATACCAAGCTCTTGGTGCCTAATTCAACCCATATAGTCCTTTCTTCAATTTTCACACATAACTTGGGTTACCTTGCTCTCAAAAGCTCATGGCTGCACCATATAAATTTCTAAATCTAACTCACTATGCAAAATGCATTCTTAACATCCATCTACCAAAGTCTCTAAGACTTGCTGGCTACTAATGCTAATAGAACGCGCACGATGGTTATCTTAGTCACTAGACTAAATGTCTCATCATAGTCCAGCCCATACTTTTGTGAAAAACCTCTTGCCACTAAATGAGCCTTGTACCTTTCTAAAGATCCATCAGGACAAGACTTCAATATGTACACCCACTTACAAGAGATAAGTTGTATGCGGGAAGGTTGTGGCACTAACTCCCAGGTTTCATTTAGTTCCAGTCCTTGCATCTTTACCTTCATTGTGTCTCTCCACCCCTTGGTCTGAGCTGCTTCTTCATAAGTACTTGGCTTTTTCACACTTTATTCAATTATCGCTGCATGAGCATATTTGGGATTCGATTTAAGAATCCTTTCAGATCTCTTTAGCTCTGTTTGAGGAAACTCCTCCTCTAATTCCTCACTCTGGCTTAGTCTTTACTCCTTTAGAGACTTATTTATTATAAATGCGTGTCTGCCAAGGACTTTTTTCTTTCTCTGGAGATCTTGCTTTAACATTATCCGGTAATGGTCCACCATCACTAGATTCTCCATTTAGGGGGGGAGGGGGGGTCTTCTTTCGCCTTTGATTGAACCTTTAGTTACTTTTGCACTTGCTCCTACATCTCTTTAGAATTTGGTAACAATACGGCTTGTGGGGATCGGACCACCATGTCGATGCCTGATCTGTTTGTGGAGACATAACAACGTCTTATAATTGGATCACAACATCTCCATCCTTTTCGCTGACTGTCATAGACAACAAATATACAACGAGCCATCTTTTTGTCAAACTTGCTACGTTCCTAGCTTGGCACAAACACATCCAAACACTTAGAAATAACTCATTGATGGCTTTACACCCCATAAATTCTCATGTGGTGAAATCGAACCAAGTTTGGCTTGAGGCAACCTATTGATAACGTGAGCAACTTATTTCATGCATTTCGCCTAGAATAGTGGTGAAACATTTTTAGCGTGCAACATACTCCTACTTGTTTTAGCCAAATGATGATTCTTTCTTTCTGCAACTCCGTTCTTCTATGGAGTACTAGGGCAAGTTAGTTGTTGTCTTATGCCACACTATTATAGATACTAAGCAAACTCATTTAAAGTATACTATCCCCCGTTGTCGGTGCGCAAACATTGAAATTTACACCCAACTTTCTTCTAAGTCTTGTCCTTAAACTCTATGAACTTCATTAAAGCTTCTGATTTCTCCTTCTTGAAGTCTACCCACACATACCTTGAGAAATCATCAATGAATGTGATCATGTATTTGTTTTTGTTGATTGAAGCTGCTTCACAAGTCCAAAAGCATCATAGTGCACCAATTCCAATTACATCTCTGCTCTATATCTCGATTCTTCATATGGTAGCTTGTGAACTTTTCCATATTGACATTCCGTACAAACTGTGTTATCTTATAACTCTAGATTTGGCAGGCATTTTGACATGGATTTCTTCATCTTTACCTTTAATCGAGAATAACTCACGTGATCCAGCCTTGCATGGCATAAATCTTATGTCTCATTCTTTCTTGCCTTGTCTACGTATGCCTCTTGTGTTGGTATCAAGTGGAAAGACTCAAGTCTTTTTCCCTTCATAAGTGGTAGACTAGTAGGCTTCAAGCTACGATACACCTTCACATCTGTAGGCCTAAACACCAAATAGTTGCTTGAAGATGTTAGTTGTGAAACTGACAATATATTTTTCTTCATCCCAGGTACATGATACACCTAGTCCACTTTCACTTCCTGTGAACTGAAACGAGGAACAATAATTGTCTTGCTGATATGGGAAATCAGCAACTTAGAGTTGTTAGCTGTCACCACAACTCATTCTCCATTATACTCCGACATATTTAACAACTTATCCTCTGCTGGTTCTGTGAAAACCTACAATCGGTGGGTGAAACAACTAGGAGACACTAGGAGAACACCTAGAAGGGGGGGTTGAATAGGTGTACAAGATACCTTGAAAGATTTTCGAAAGAAACAAATCTAAATGATTCAAACAAATGATTTTCTTGAAAATGCAAAGCTTTAATCGATTAACAAATGCTATTACTCGAGTAATGACATTAGTTACTCGATTAATCCCTTTCTAAATTGAAAAATCACTTTTCAATCAAATACGAAAATCAATCAATTAACAAGTATAACCAGAGATTCAGCGGAAACAATTAACACCTATATTCTTATTGATTAACCTAGTTATGAAAATGATTTTCCCCAAATCAATTTTGCACAATTAAGATTCAATTCAATCAATTATGAAAAATCACTTTTTCTAGGTTTTCAATCAAAAACACAATTAATAACAAGAATTGTAAAGAGTAGAGAGTTTAGAGATACGACACAGTGATTTATCCTGGTTCACTTTCATCCACTTGAAAGCTACTCCAGTCCCCTCTTCAACCAAGAGAGATTCTTCACTATGAGGAATTAGAGTTTCTCAAATTACAAGTAAATGCCTCACAAGACTTCCTTCTTGCTAGCCTACAAGAGATACCACACCCTTGCCTTGTAACCCTATTGATATCTAATCTAACCTCTTCTCTTGCTTGCCAAATCCCCTCAACAAGACTTCCAATGCTTGCTTTACTACAAGACTTCCAATTGCTTGTTAACACAACAAGGCTTCCAAGTGCCTGATGAAATGCCTCACCAAGGCTTCCAAATAACTTTGCTTGATTCTCAATCAAGACTTTCAATTGTTATAGATAACTTGCCTCTTGCAAAGATTACAACCAAAATGAAAACAAAATAACAATCCTATGAATCTCTTTCAAAAGCTATGAAAAGATCAACATGAGAGATTCAAGGTTCTTGATCAAAGAATGTAAAAATGAAAGCTTTGATCTTGAGAGAGTGAGAGAGAATAGTGTGGCTTTGATTCTTTGTAAAATTGTGTATTAAAATGATTCTAGTTGATAGAAATGATTAGGAAAAGGTTTATATAGAATACCCAAAAGTTGGAGCAACTTAGAATAGCTTTTGAGAAGTGAAAAATGTATTTAAAACAGTTACAGACCCTGTTTACTCGAGTAAAATAAGTGTTAATCGAGTAATACGAAAGCAAGATAATTTTCACTCGAGTGAGACCAAAAATACTCGAGTAAAGGTGCAGATAATCGATTATCAAAAGTTTGTTAATCGATTATCAGTTCAAAATACACTGTTAATCAATTATCAGAATCTGTTAATCGATTATTAACATTAAAAATCACTTAAAACTTGTTTTCTCAAAAACTAAACCTTTTCTTTCAAACCTTTAAGCCACCTATTGATTTTAGGCAAAGTGAATACTCAAAATATGATATAATCATGCAAGCAAAAGAGATTCACTACCCTCTAATAAACTCTACCCAAACTCATAAACTAAAAGACTTGTGAGGCAAAAGATAAAACAATAAAACATAAACTACCAAACTAAGTCTTCATGAGTTGGCTTTCTCTTCTTCACTTGATGTTTGTTGTTGCTTGTTGAGCTTGAACTTGATCAACACATTTGTAGCTTGTTCAAAAACTTTTGGCATTTATCAAAACATTCTTCATGGATCTTACAGGTTCATCCATCCATGATGCGACAATCTCCTCACCTTCATTCCATAGAGGTTGTCCTTCATCTTCTAGCTCTTTATTAGAGCTAGGCTCTTCCACAACAAATGACGCTTGGAAGCCCAATCTTCTTCAATGCCATTTTTCTTATTTGTTACAACATTACCTTTTACAATATGGGTCCTGCAATCTCGAGAAAATTAGTCTTTTCTTCCACACTTGAAACATTGATCATTACCTTGTGAAAGATACCTCTCTTTGTATTAGGAGTGTCTACCTCCTCCTCATTGTGGACCTCTTACTCGTCGGCCTCTTTGCCAACCTTGTTGGCTTTTACTTGAATTTGCACCTTGATTGTTCAACTTTGCAGTTGCCTTATCTTCTCTAGGCACTCTCTTTTTGGCAAAGAGATCCCTATCTTCTCCTTTTGGGTAATATGCTTTACAACTCTGTCAACGTTGGTTCTTTGACCCATCCTTGAGTAGCTATAATTATCCCATGATAATTTGGATTTAATTCATGGATAATTATCCTCCGCTTCCTTGCTATATTGAGTGCTTCCACCGAATCCAATTTTACAATTTCATTGCAAATAAACTTTACTTTGGTGAAAAATATTGGTTAACCGTCATGTCACCTTGTTTGATGGACATGAGCTCATTTTTCCACAACTGTAATTTCGCATTACTCTTTCTTACGAAAAGTGTGGACAAAGTAGATCAAGCCTCCTTTTATGTTACCAAGTCCTTGTCCCGCTATAAGAACACATCTTCTGTGGTGATAGACAACACATACATAGCTTTACCAATTTTGATCTTCCACTTTCTTTTTTCCTCTTCATTAGTTGGTGAATTTATCTCCACACAACAACAACAACCCGTAAGTCTTGCTCGAGCAAATGATACTTTATTCGGGTGCTCAACAAATCATAATTGTTGTTGTTGAACTTCTTCATTGAACTAGTGAAAGATGCAAGATCTGCTATGATTATTAGTTAGCGCTTGCAACACTTAACCAAATTAACTTGGTCATACACCAAAAATTTCACAATTCTAGACTGTGTATATATAGACAGACTTTCATTGTACCTTGAACCTTGACCTTGAACTCTTAAGCTATACATTGGCTAGAGCAAGCAGGTCAAAGCCCCCAATGCTAATATCAAATATAAATAAATAAGAGGTAGAGACAAAATATAACTCACACATTAAGGAAAGAATAAAAATTAAAAAATCACTCAAATGTTATTTATTTAGTTGTAATGCTTGAATTAAGAGGCCAATACATGGCATATGACTATGGACAAAAACTATAGGAAAAATGATTTGGACGGTAGTATTAGTGCTAGCTTGGACGATAATATGAAAGTAGCTTGGATGGTAGTATGAATACTAGCTATATATAGATAGTAGGCTAGTAGCTGCAAAATTGAATTTGTATAGGTTCATTTCACATAGAAAATAATAATTCATAGTTTAACAATATATACAATTGATGATGCAATTTTATGCCACCTAATTATCTATGAAATTAATTAATCCGGAAAGTAATGTGCTTTGAGACTACTGCACTGGACTCTCAAGAGTGTTTTATTTTCAGAGCTCCAAATTGAAACCGATTAATAATGCATGATTAAATTTATTTTTTTTTATTTGACACATGCATACAATTAAATTGGAAGTGGTAGAGTAGTTTAATAATTAATTGCTAGTTACCAGGGTCTGAGGAGAGATGAGCAAGCAAAGTTATGGTGGTAGTGGTGATAAGGGCGAATAGGAGGTGGAGCTGCAGATGGAAGATGATGGTACCCTGTAGCACCATGGAAGTAACCTTGATAACCACGATGATCAGCAGGGCCCGGGTAACCAGGTAGTGTGGGTACTTGTGGTTGTGGAGGATATGGAGCAGAAGGAGGAGCTGAATCTGATGGGTACGCTGAAGGAGGGAAGGGAGAATTAGACTCATGACTCACGTGGTAAACCTGACTCATTGCGTATAGTACAGTATAGTAGTCGATCGAATGAAAATGATACACAATTTGAGCAAGCTAATAAGATATATATATAGAAGAAGAAAGAGAGATAGCTAATACTAGTCCAAGTATGAATGTAGTAATAATAATAATAAGTATAATATGAAATGAAAATGATATGATGCCAATAAATCCCACCGCTTGGATATATTATTGAGTGCAACTGTGCAAGAAAGAGTACACGTCCCGACCAGGTGTCTCGTCGCCCTCGCTAGTGCAAGCATCTCCATTTTTTTATTTTTTTATCCGTTTCTATACCTGTTCATTTTATTATTTCTAGTCTACGATCCTAATTTACTCCTTTCTTTTCATTTTATTTATTATTTTAATTTTTCTAAAATATTTTGAATTATTTGTTATTTTTGAAAATAATTAAAATATTAATAATTAATGTAATGTGAGGATATCGTAGTAAAGTTATTTAATACTCCTTTTGTCTTTAAATATAAACACTAGATAACGGGTTTTGCTTGTTTTTAACTATAAGCATTTATCTCAATTTTAAATGACATTAATTACTTCTTTTCTACAAATACCCCTATTTAACTAACACATTTTAAAGTCTCAATAATAATTATAGGGGCAATTTTGAAAAAGTATACCAAATATTGTCATTTCTCATACCGATAATAATATTAACTAATTTTCTTAATGCACGTAAAAGTTCACCCCGAGTGCTTATATTTAGAGACGGAGGGAGTACTTCTCTTTAAAATTAAGCATTAAGTTATTTTCTTAATTTGTATAAAACTCTTAAAACGATAAATAAGTTGGAATGGATGTTGTACTGTATTATTATTACCGGTTATTTTTTATAAATATTGACATCTCTGAAATTAATCTCTACATTTTATTTTTATTTTTTTGTTTTGATCCATGTTTTTCCATTCCATGCATTTTTATTTTGTTCCCCACTGTCAATTATGATTAAAGATAATACGAATAAATCTTAATTTTGGTCCTCATATTTTCACTTATTCCAATATACCGGTTTGGAGCATAATTGTGGTCCATAACAATACTGTATTTGTTATTTAGTGTATATATAAAAGCATAAATCATATATATATATATATATATATATATATATATATATATATAGGGGAATGCTAACATCTTTCAATGTGGGGAGGATTTTAGCAATGTTCACCTAAATATTTGGATAAAATTACCCTCCATCTTTTAACTTGGATAGGTTAATTTTTAAGGGTATTTCTGTAATTTGGGTTTAGGGTTTAGGGTCTAGGATTTAGCGGTGACGGCGGCGGTCAACGCCGGTCAACAGTGGTCAACGGCGGCCAATGGTGGTCAACGGATGGTGGGGGATGATTTTTTTTTTAAATTAATTAATAATCTAATTACATAAACACCCTTAAAAAAATAAGTTACTCAAGTTATAAAATGAAGGGAAATTTTGTCCAAATATTTTGGTGGACATTGCTAAAATCCTCCTACATAGGTGGATGTTAGCAGCCCCCATATATATATATATATATATATATATATATAGTGCTCCTAAGTCCTAATATTTAACTTACACCACAGGTACGTTTACCCATTCACGTTATTAGACGAAGCGATCCTCTACATTTCTTTGGTGTGATTTGTGTAGTGATCGATTTAGATGAAATCCTCATTCCTCATTCTGTGTTAAGTACTTTTTCTTAAATATAAAAATAAGGCTTCATTACATTTTCAGATTTTGAATTTTAGAATTGTTTTGTCAAAAAATTTTGTTTTGTATGTTTTTTTAATGTTTGATTATCCGAAATAACTTTTGGGTTTGATATATATATATATGCTACTAATTTCGACCAAATTTTGATAATATGTTACAATGAAATTCTAGTCAAACACAAGAGGTTAGTCATGTGGGCAAAGATCTTTTTTTAATTAAAAAAACCTAAAAAATTTAATATTGTTATTTTTTTAGTTTAAAATTAAAAAGAAAAAGAATTGCAGATAGAGTTCGTGCGTCTTCGCTCACGTGGCACCACGTGGTTAATCTCATGCGTCTAACTAAGATTCCGGTATGATATGTCAGCAAAATTTGGTCAGAATCATTATGCAGGTATATAGTGTTAGGATTGGCAGCCGTCACCCAAGAGGGGGGTGAATTGAATTTTTATAAAATCATTGGTAAACGTTCGAATTAAATCATTTTCAATAAAACATATATGATTTGCAGCGGAAAACTCTTAAAACAATGAAAACGATTATGCGGAAGCAATCCATAACAACGATTAATATTACGCGCGAAGATAAGAAACATTATAACAACGAAAAGTCTAACGCGCGTTGATTAATTTAAAATAATTAAATTAATATATAATATTTACGTTGCGGAGAAGAGGTAATTAACACAATTATAATATGCGCAACAATAAATAAAAGAGATAAGGGATAGAGAGATTGTTCCAGATATTTTATATTGGTTCAGTCTTTCCAGCGAAAGACCTACGTACGGTCCCCAAGTGTAACACCCCGATTTATTATATAAAAGATACATAAATAAGAGTTTTGAAACTAAAATAGGGAACTTTAAAATTTACTTTTTACATAAAAAGTTTATGCAAAACGTGGGGCATCCAATTACAATATAAACCGTTTATTTAAAATCGTTCCTTTCTTTCGACTCTTCCGTTGCGCACTCTGATCTTCAAGCTTCTTGATCATGTACCTAAAATGTTAACCACTAAGGGTGAGACCTTTTCACCAACACAGTGAATTAAAAGATAGTATAAAGCTCATAATGGAACTCAAAGATAATAATCAAATCAAGGATGTAGATAATAAATTACAATCACAATCACATAACAGTCATATTGATTAAAGCCATTCATTTCCACATTCGCAATTTCATTTCCAGTCATTTCATTCATGTCCATTTTCCATTTATTTTAACATTTCCCTTTTTGCATTTCCAATTCCATTTCTTGACATTTAACATTTCCGACAACCACACTCATTCATAATTAAGCCATTATAGCACTTAGTCACATTTATAAACATTTAACATCTAGGTTGCATAATACATTTTCAACAATCAATAGCAATCAACAAATCAGCAGATAACAAGTAAATCAGTCGACATACTCAGGTATGTCTCAGGGTACAATAATATAAGTCCACTCCCTAGGGTTCTTCACTTCCTACTTTAATGATATATATATAAAAAAATGATTTAATGTGCCTATTTCAAACAATGTCAAAATCAACCCAAATTACATTAATTACCCCTAATCAAACTCTAAGTAAATACTCATTTGTTACCCACAACCCAATCTAACCATTATTCCCAAATCCTATTATAAACTCTAACTATCTCTAACTCAAAGTGTGGAAAAGAGTCTCCCCTTACCTCTTGAAGAGAAAAGGAGAAATTGGGGTTTTATTGGAACCCATGCACCAAGCTCCAATCCTAGCTCCTTGGTCTTCTAATCTTTGCCCTTAAACACTTCCTAGCTTCCCTTGATGATTACCAAACTCTATGTGAAGGATTGAGAGAGTTAGGGTTTTGTGTGAGAATTGGGGATTTTGAGAGAAAGAGATGAAATTGGTGTTTTTGTTGTTGGAAAATGATGGGGAATTGATGGGAGATGATTACATGTTGATGATTTGGTGTTATTTGATGTTAATTTGGTGATTGATAAGGATTGGGTGAGAGAGAAGAGAGAACTCAAGTAAGGAGAAGAGAAAACAATCAAAAATACAACTTGAAATTCGTGTTTTAAAACTGGTTTTGCAGCCCTTAATTGATTAACACTACTATTAATCGATTAAGGCCGGTTGCTGATACAACACTTAATCGATTAAGCTGAGCCTTACTCGATTAATGGCTGAAAGTGGCATAAAAATTAATCGATTAATGGACCTCTTAATCGATTAATGGCCTAGATTTTGCTTTCTTTCATGCATTCTAAGAGTTCTAAGCCATTACTAACACATACTAACTTACACCTATCAAAATTCCACTTTCTAAGCACCTTCTAAACATCTCTTAACACATACAAAACATCAAAATCATAATTTAATAATAATAAACACATAAATCACAAACACGGAAAGACGAAACGAACTAACAACCGAATTCTAGACTTAACCTCTTCTTAAATACTCGATCTAACCCGACCGACTTAAGGCAACACTCTAACCACATTACTCTAATACCAATCACGCTCGAGGCATAACCAACAGGGTCGGATTGAACTCAATTGCCTCGCACACCTATTAAATTCCGGAACTCAGTCGAAACGTGAGTTAGAAGGAATTCTCCGAGCATAGACGCTAAGGTCTATCCTTATACTCAAGGCTCCCTCCTAGGGTCCTTTATCCACTCACTCCATCGAGGTCAAATCACTAAAAGTACTCATATGGGCTCTGGAACACTCTGATCCCCGAACCTACACAATGTCCTACTCACACAATCACAACCACACCAATCCAAAGCCTAAATCAACTACACTTCGACCATATACACCGACTCCAACACACTTCCCTACCCAAACCTAACGATGCGATCACATAACAAATATACACATACACACAAGAAAACAATTATAATTACTTACACTTAGGAATGCACACAAGTACATACATATATATCCTAACTCAACCTAAATATATATATATATATACACACACATGCAAATACCAACACGTACATCCATATACACAAGAATATAGTTACAAATACTAACACCTACCTAAGAGATGTATTTATATAAATATACACATACACTAGGAAAATGTTTACAAACACTTATACATATGTATATTTTAGCTCAACATAACTATATACATATATGCATATACCAAGAAAATGTTGGAAAACTACACTCGGTGGTTGAAACAAATAGGAACACTAGGAGAACACCTAGAAGGGGGGTTGAATAGGTGTTATAGAAACTTTGAAAGATTTTCGCAAGAAACAAATCTAAACGATTAAAACCAATGAAAATCAATCAATTAACAAATATTATATGATAAGAGATTAAGCGGAAACAATCAACACCAATATTCTTATTGATTCACCTAGGTTATGAAAATGATTTTCCCCAAATTAATTTGAACAATAAAGATTCAATTCAATCAAATATAGAAAAATCACTTTTTCTAGGTTTTCAATCAAGAACACAATTAAAGACTTGAATTGTAAAGAGTAGAGAGTTTAGAGATACGACACAGTGATTTATCCTGGTTCACTTTCATCCACTTGAAAGCTACTCCAGTCCCCTCTTCAACCAAGAGAGATTCTTCACTATGAGGAATTAGAGTTTCTCAAATTACAAGTAAATGCCTCACAAGACTCCCTTCTTGCTAGCCTACAAGAGATACCACACCCTTGCCTTGTAACCCTATTGATATCTAATCTAACCTCTTCTCTTGCTTGCCGATATCCCACAACAAGACTTCCAATTGCTTGCTTCACTCACAAGACTTCCAAATGCTTGTTCTTCAACAAGGCTTCCAAGTGCTTGATGAAATGCCTCACCAAGGCTTCCAATGAAACTTGCTTGATTCACAAAATCAAGTCTTCCTTTGTTGTAGATAGCTTGCCTTTTGCAAAGATGACAACTCAAATGAAAAACAATAACAATCCTATGAATCTCTTTCAAAAGCTATGAAATATCAACATGAGAGATTCAAGGTTCTTGATCAAAGAATATGAAAATGAGAGCTTTGATCTTGAGAGAGTGAGAGAGAATAGTGTGGCTTTGATTCTTTGTAAAATTGTGTATCAAAATGATTCTAGTTGATTCTCATTGATAGAAATGATTAGGAAAAGGTTTATATAGAATACCCAAAAGTTGGAGCACTTAGAATGGCTTTTGAGAAGTGAAAAACGTATTTAAAAAACCATATCTGATCAAGTTACTCGAGTGAAATGAGTGTTACTCGAGTAAACCGAAAGCAAGATAATTTTCACTCGAGTGAGAAGTAAAGTGCAAATAATCGATTATCAAAAGTTTGTTAATCGATTATCAGTTCAAAATACACTGTTAATCAATTATCAAAATCTGTTAATCGATTATTTACATTAAAAATCACTTAAAACTTGTTTTCTCAAAAACTAAACCTTTTCTTTCAAACCTTTAAGCCACCTATTGATTTTAGGCAAAGTGAATACTCAAAATATGATAAAGTCATGCAATCAAAAGAGATTCACTACCCTGTAATAAACTCTACCCAAACTCATAAACTAAAAGACTTGTGAGGAAAAAGATAAAACAATAAAACATAAACTACCAAACTAAGTCTTCATGAGTTGGTTCTCTCTTCATAACTTGATGTTTGTTGTTGCTTGTTGAGCTTGAACTTGATCAACACATTTGTAGCTTGTTCAAAACCTTTTGGCATTTATCAAAACATTCTTCATGGATCTTACAATCTCCCCCTTTTTGAAAATGACAAACATGTTTTGAAATTATGAAGTTCATTGAAGTTGTTGATGCTTGAACCATTTGATCACTTGGTGAGACTCTTGCTCCCCCTCAATTTATGCTTTTGACATTTGAATCCAATTGAGTTAAGCTTGATTCTCCCCCTATCTCCAACAACTTTGCTCAACCTATATAAAAACAACAAAACAAACCTTTCTCCAAACATACCATTTAAAAAAAATATTTCTCCCCAAAATGATAATATTTCTCTCCTTTTTCAAAACATCATATTTCTCCCCCTTTGACATTATCAAAAAGAAATATATACCAATTGAAATAAAAGATCTAAGCCAACATAGAGAGATTAATGAGATATAACAACCAAAGCATGATACCAATTGTAAAACAATTGTAAGAATTTGATACCAATAGTATTTTCTCAATAGTATAAACAATATCATATTATAAGAAATAATACCAATTGAGAGAACTATGAGCAATATCTAACAATATCAATTGTAGATACCAATTGTATAATATCAAATGTTACCAATTTGTAGGATTTTCTTCTTGATACCAATTGAAGAAGATCAATAATGTCAATTGTATCAAATGTGTATAGACCTTCATTTGCTTCTTCAATCATACCTACAAAACAATCATGCTTTGCTTTTTGGTATTCAAATGGTTTTGGATCCATTTTTGTTAGTGTAGGGACTCTCACCCTTTTTCATCCAAACAAAATCTCCTTTAGGTATACCATGCACTTTAATATAACACACATTTGAAGTATGTCCATGAGTACCACAATAGAAACATGTTGGTGCATTTGAAAAATCAACTTTAGAAAAATCAACAACATTTCTATGAGATTTACTCTTAGCATTAGTATAACCCAAACCAAACTTGTTTGAATTTTCTCTTTGAAAATTTAACAATGTGCGCAATCTAATATCACCATTTGAGAAACTTGCAAGCTTATTTTTCAAAATAGCATTTTCATCCTTAAGCAACTTGCAATTCTCACAATCAACCACATTATTCAATCTACTAGCACAATCACAAGAAGAACTAGCATATATAAGATCAAGAGTTTCATTTTGAAGATTAAGCTCATCAACTTGTTTTTGAAGTTCTAAAATCTCTTGTTGATGTTTCAAAATGAGCTTCTTCCTTTCAATGTTTTTCAAAGCTAGTTTCTTAAATTGTTTATGCATTTCTTCATAAGCATTATATAACATTTCATAATTTGAAGAAATTTCGGATTTAGTAAGACTTACATCGCTTTCGTCACTTTGCTCACTTGATTCATCATTTGAGCTTTCCTCTTCATGTACTTGAGCTATCAAGTTGAGACAAGCGGCATCTTCATCATCCGAAGAACTACTAGTTGTGCTTTTCTTGTCTTGTTCATCATCACTATTCCAAACTATGTATGCCCTTTTGTGTTTTGCATTTTTCTTCTCTTTCTCCTTCTTCTTGAGATACTTAGAGCATGAGTACTTGAGATGACCGGGCTTTCCACATTCATGGCAAACTACACCTTCTTTTGAAGTCTTGGTCTTGTAGTGTGGGGAATCCTTCTCTTTACTTTTGTCTTTGTTCAACCTTCCTTTTCTCCTTAGAATCTTATTGAACTTTCTTAGTAGAAGCTTCATCTCCTCTTCATCAATGTCCGAATCGGAATCTTCATTATCATCATCATCATCATCGGAACTCTCTTCCTTTTTATATGACCTTTGAGCTTTAAGAGCAATTCCTTTTCTCTCTTTGTACTTATCCGACTCTTCATGCATTTGCAAACGTCCAAGCTCCATTTCATGTTCTTGTAGCTTTCCGAAAAGTGTTGCTAAGTCCATGGTGTCCAAGTCCTTTGATTCAACTATTGCGGTAACCTTGGGTTGCCATTCCCTACTTAAACATCTTAAAACTTTGTTAACAAGTTCACAATTCACGAAAGTTTTACCAAGAGCAATGAGATGATTAACAATATGAGTAAAACGTTTTTGCATAAAACATATAGATTCATTAGGCAACATACGAAACAATTCATATTCATGCATCAAAGAATTTAATCTAGCACGCCTAACTTCACTAGTGCCTTCATGTGTGACTTGCAAGGTGTCCCACATTTCTTTGGCATCTTTACATTGGGAGACTCTAAAGAACTCATCATAAGATAGAGCGGAGGTGATGATATTTTTTGCTTTTAAATCATATTGAATTTTCCTTTTATCATCATCGGTCCACTTATCTTTGGGAGTAAGGGTAAGCACACCTTCTACATCTTTTGAGGGAATATAAGGACCATAATCTATGGCTTCCCAAATGTTCATATCTATGGCTTCTATAAAGATTCTCATCCTAATTTTCCAATAAGCATAACCCTCTCCACCAAACATAGGAGGGCGATTTATTGAAGCACCTTCACCACCAAAAGGATTCGTAGAACCCATTGTAGTTTCTTTAAGGATCTTAACGAAAAAGCTCTATGCTCGTGTCTTTCGACCGAGCTCTGATACCAATTGTTGGAAAACTACACTCGGTGGTTGAAACAAATAGGAACACTAGGAGAACACCTAGAAGGGGGGTTGAATAGGTGTTATAGAAACTTTGAAAGATTTTCGCAAGAAACAAATCTAAACGATTAAAACCAATGAAAATCAATCAATTAACAAATATTATATGATCAGAGATTAAGCGGAAACAATCAACACCAATATTCTTATATATTCACCTAGGTTATGAAAATGATTTTCCCCAAATTAATTTGAACAATAAAGATTCAATTCAATCAAATATAGAAAAATCACTTTTTCTAGGTTTTCAATCAAGAACACAATTAAAGACTTGAATTGTAAAGAGTAGAGAGTTTAGAGATACGACACAGTGATTTATCCTGGTTCACTTTCATCCACTTGAAAGCTACTCCAGTCCCCTCTTCAACCAAGAGAGATTCTTCACTATGAGGAATTAGAGTTTCTCAAATTACAAGTAAATGCCTCACAAGACTCCCTTCTTGCTAGCCTACAAGAGATACCACACCCTTGCCTTGTAACCCTATTGATATCTAATCTAACCTCTTCTCTTGCTTGCCGATATCCCACAACAAGACTTCCAATTGCTTGCTTCACTCACAAGACTTCCAAATGCTTGTTCTTCAACAAGGCTTCCAAGTGCTTGATGAAATGCCTCACCAAGGCTTCCAATGAAACTTGCTTGATTCACAAAATCAAGTCTTCCTTTGTTGTAGATAGCTTGCCTTTCGCAAAGATTACAACTCAAATGAAAAACAATAACAATCCTATGAATCTCTTTCAAAAGCTATGAAATATCAACATGAGAGATTCAAGGTTCTTGATCAAAGAATATGAAAATGAGAGCTTTGATCTTGAGAGAGTGAGAGAGAATAGTGTGGCTTTGATTCTTTGTAAAATTGTGTATCAAAATGATTCTAGTTGATTCTCATTGATAGAAATGATTAGGAAAAGGTTTATATAGAATACCCAAAAGTTGGAGCACTTAGAATGGCTTTTGAGAAGTGAAAAACGTATTTAAAAAACCATATCTGATCAAGTTACTCGAGTGAAATGAGTGTTACTCGAGTAAACCGAAAGCAAGATAATTTTCACTCGAGTGAGACAAAAAAATACTCGAGTAAAGTGCAGATAATCCATTATCAAAAGTTTGTTAATCGATTATCAGTTCAAAATACACTGTTAATCAATTATGAAAATCTGTTAATCGATTATTAACATTAAAAATCACTTAAAACTTGTTTTCTCAAAAACTAAACCTTTTCTTTCAAACCTTTAAGCCACCTATTGATTTTAGGCAAAGTGAATACTCAAAATATGATAAAATCATGCAATCAAAAGAGATTCACTACCCTATAATAAACTCTACCCAAACTCATAAACTAAAAGACTTGTGAGGCAAAAGATAAAACAATAAAACATAAACTACCAAACTAAGTCTTCATGAGTTGGTTCTCTCTTCATAACTTGATGTTTGTTGTTGCTTGTTGAGCTTGAACTTGATCAACACATTTGTAGATTGTTCAAAACCTTTTGGCATTTATCAAAACATTCTTCATGGATCTTACAGAAAATAGTTGTAAATCATTTTTCATATGTCACTTCCATATACGTAGAATATTCTTAAATATAATTATTAGGTCAATAAAAACCAGGATGTTACAATTTTCCCCCACTTATAAGAATTTCGTCCCTGAAATTCGCTTTTTGAAAAACATAAAAAGAAGTGGAGGGAGGCTTCGTCAAAATTGTTTCACTTAAAACTCTTTTAGAATTAACAAAATACTTGGAGTTTCCAAAAAGATCATTTAAGTTTCCATAGAAAAATCATAATAATAAAGACAATGGTTTATTAAAATCTCCACAATCTTAAATTCTGACCCCGGTGTGCTCCCCCACTTAGGCTTGGGTTATCCTTGTAAACTCAGACTCAGTGTTTTGGTCGGGATAAGGTGGTTCTATTCGACTGGTTCTGACCTTTGGGTCTACTTGGTAGGCACTAAAATTTTCTAATCTTCGAGAAATTCAAGAGTTGTGGGGACTTGACGAGGTGAGGTGATTTCTTCATTGTTTATTTTCTCAACTAATGGTTTCTCTTCCTAGAACTTGCATAAAAATTAATCAGAAGCTCTCTGACAATTTTATGCCGTGGTTAGGTTCTATCCCTAAGGTACTTTCTAGTCTTGGTGTTCTACCCTATAAAGGTTATTCTTGTTCCTTAGTGCTCTACAAACTGAAGGTATGGTTTACAATTCTATGTTTCTTTGGTTGGGTTCTCTGGTTTTAGTAGGCGTTGACAACCCTAACTTACAACTCAACTCCGAAAACATAGGCTTGGAAAATACACTAATTAATTTGGCCTTTCTTAAACCTTGGAAGATTTGAAGGTACTATGATGTTTTACCTGTGGGTTTGGTCTTTTGCACGGTCTAAGTTTCGGTTTTTGATGAGAAGCTTACGGATGAGTAGTCAAAAACACATTTTTCCTAAAGCTACTCAAATCATTTTCGCTCGAGCGAACGATTTTTCGCTTGAGCGAAAACTACTCAGAACATTGGGTTGGTTACTATCTGTTTTCGCTTAAGCGCGAATAATTTCACTGGAGCGAAAACTACGCAGAAAATTTGGGTTCAACCTAAAATTCTCACTTGAGCTAATTATTGTTCTTGCTTATTCTTTGGTTCTTCTGTGGACATCATGGGTAAAATCACCATTGCAGAGTTTTATGAGAGTTTCTTATTAAAACAAGGCAATGAAAACAAAACTTTACACATATGTATATGAATATATTTGTACACAGACATAAGCGTGTCATGAAAATATATATATATATATATATATATATATACACTATTATTCATATTCTCAAAACGTAGTTTGAAAACCTTTTCAAAACAATTCAAGGAAACGTTCAATATTTATATATATATACATATATATAAACATAGTCCAAATTTGGTACGGCAACCTCCCGATTGAATTTAAACCCCTGATTCTCATTAAATAAACTCCCTTGACATTCACAAATCTAATTATCACAATTCGGGTTCAAGTTCAACCGATAGGATTCCATACTTGATTTTCGTTTAGTGTTGAAGTCATCGGACCCAAATTAGTAGTTGAAACCAACCACAAGTTCAATATAAACGTTGTTATGGTTTCTTTAGATTTTAATCTAACCGATGCCACTAAGTCACTCGGCTAGATTAGAATCGAGACTTTAATTTACTTGGTTTTCATGGTACCACTTCAAATCGTTGTTCGCTTACTTTAACACTAAACTAATCCACTTCTAAACACATTTCGAGGACCTCTTGATTGAATTCGAACCGCTTCCCAAATTAGTTAAAAGTTCCTTTTTATACTTGAAATTTTTAAACTGGATTAGTTCGGCGGTTTGAATCCGATCGATTAGTTCTCGTTTTCTATCTTCCATTTGATGTCATAGTCACTTGGATCAAAGATTAGTCATGGAACCGACCACTAATTTAATTTAAACATCGTTTTTCGTTCCCTTTGATACTAATCTAATCGATGTGAATTTAATCACTTGGTTGGATTAGTATCAAAGTCATAATTCATTTAAGTCAAGCGGTTCCATTTCTAATCACCATCCAATTACTATGACACCACACCATTCCACAAACATACATTCAATCATACACAATAAGCACAACCAGGCAAGAAAGGAAACAAATATTTAGCACTAATGTTTCATACTTAGGAAATCGTTTACTAATTCACAATTGTGCAAGAACTCCTAGATTTCGATGACTTCACCTCCCGGTAAATATAATGTCGGATTGGCCAGTTCCAACACTACACTCAATCGGTGGTAGTAGCCCTCGCAATCCAAATGAATTCCTGTACTACGGTTTCAATTGCCTTGGCATTATTCGGATTTCCTTTGTATAAAACTTTGACTTTCGATTAGTCTAATACATAAAACTTATCTCTCACACATTCACATTATACCACTTAGGTTTGTTGCTTGCAATTGGGAAACACTTACCATATTCAAAATTTTCCCAATTTTCTTCTTTTATCACTTGTTAGTATTCTCATTTGCAAACATAAACCCATTCCTTTTTCTCTTAACATTAAACATTGTTTATATACACTTACTCCTTTGGTACTACTCATATACATACTCATCATCATAAATTATCAACTAAGGTTGATAATGCACAATCCAATGTTCCCAATATGATGCAAATGCAATGCGATGCAAATGCGATGCTATGCGGTAACATTTCGCTTTCCTTTACTTTCCACTTTATAACACTTTTACTTTTTAATGCAATGCAATATAATGCAATAACACTTCTCCCTCTTTTACATTGTGCTTCACATTCTCCCCGTAGGAGGGTTCTTCACACAATGAACCACTTTATAACTTTTGATAACTTTATGTACATTGTACTTCACATTCTCCCTGCAGGAGGGTTCTTCATACAATGTACCACTTTTTAACTTTATAACTTTATTGACATTGTACTTCACATTCTCCCCGCAGGAGGGTTCTTCGTACAATGTCCACTTTTATAACAATTTAACTTTTTCCTCACATCCCCTCCACACTTTGGGAAAGACAAACTGAGAAAACCACAATTGGTGGGTGAAATAACTAAGGAACCCTAGGAGAACACCAAGAAGGGGGGGTTGAATAGGTGTTTAAGAAACCTTGAAAAATTTTCGAAAGAAACAAATCGAAACAATTAAAACGAATGATTTTTACAAAAACTTCAGCCCTTAATCGATTAAGCCTGCAATTAATCGATTAAGACCAGAAAGTCTTCAAATGGTTAATCGATTAAAGCTTCAGTTAATTGATTAATGACTGTTAAATCTGAAAAATCACTTTTCAATCGAATACGAAAATCAATCAATTAACACGTATGATCAGAGATTCAGCGGAAAAGATTAACACCAATATTCTTATTGATTAACTAGGTTATGAAAATGATTTTCCCAAAATCAATTTGCACAATTAAGATTCAATTCAATCACTTATGAAAAAATCAATCTTTTCTAGGTTTTCAACCAAGAACATATGAAATGACAAGAATGTAAAGAGTTAAGAGAATAGAGATACTGCACAGTGATTTATCCTGGTTCACTCTCATCCACTTGAGAGCTACATCCAGTCCCCTCTTCAACCAAGAGAGATTCTTCACTATGAGGAATTAGAGTTCTCAAATTACAAGTAAATACCTCTCAAGACTCCCTTCTTGATAGCCTCCAAGAGATACCACACTCTTGTCTTGCAATCCTATTGAATCTAATCTAAGCTCTTCCCTTGCTTGTTGATAACCCCACAACAAGTCTTCCACGTTGCTCGTTGATACCTCACAACAAGACTTCACTTTGCTTGATGACACACCAAGACTTCTTCTTCAATTTGATTGATTTGCTTGATGATAATCGACACACCAAGACTTATTCTTTGTTGTAGATAACTTGCCTCTTGCAAAGATTACAACTCAAATGAAAACAATAACAATCCTATGAATCTCTTTCAATAGCTATGACAATATCAACATAAGAGATTCAAAGATTCTTGATCAAAGAATGTAAAAGTTGAAAGCTTTGATCTATGAAAAATGAGAGAGAATAGTGTGGCTTTGATCTTTGTAAAATTGAATATGAAAATGATGTTAGTTCAATCTAAAAAAATTCACAACGGTTAAGAAAAAGTTTATATAGAATACCCAAAAGTTAGGAAACTTAAAAACTCATTTTAAGAAGTTAAAAACGTATTTTAAAAACCAGTTTTACAGGTGTTGATCGATTAACACATGACTTAATAGATTAACCACTGTAACATGTGTGTGTTAATCGATTAACCTGACCATTAATCGATTAGCCACTGCTAAATTCAATTATAAACTTGTTTTCTCAAAACTAAACCTTTCCTTTCAAACCTTTAAGCCACCTATTGATTTTAGGTTAAGTGAATACTCAAATTATGATGTAATCATGCACTTGATAGAGATTCACTACCCTCTAAAGACTCTACCCAAACTCATCAAAAATAAAAGACTCAAACTAAAGATATTACAATTATACAAAAATTGAATCTTCATGAGCTTGCTCTCACTTCATCATTTGTTGTTTGTTGTTGATTGATGAACTTCTTCATACTTGAGCTTGATCAAAAACATTTGTAGCTTGTTCAAAACCTTTTGTCATTATCAAAACATTCTTACTGGATCTAACAATCTCCCCCTTTTGGAAAATGACAAACATGTTTTGAAGTTGTTTGAAGTTGTTGATACTTGAACCATTTGATCACTTGGTGAGACTCTTGCTCCCCCTCAATAAATGCTTTTGACACTTGAAATCCAATTGATAGTAGCTTGATTCTCCCCCTATCTTCAACAACTTTGCTCAACCTATATAGAAACAACAAGACAACCCTTTCTCCCTCTTTTAGCATTATCAAAAAGTAATATGACAATAAAATCTTAAGCCAAAATAAGAGAAATCAACATTCATTTCTTCACAACATTGATACCAATTAATCAATGATACCAAATGTAAAACTAAAGAACTATACTTTGAAATGTGATACCAATTGGAAAGAAATATGACAATGAAATATGATACCAATTGTAACTAAAAGTCATCATATCACTTAACAAAGTAAGATATCAATTGTAAAGAAATATCACAATAAATCACAATAGCATGATAATCATATAATGATCACACAATGATATCAATTGAACTTTGTAGAAGTAATATCAATTGTAAATGTCCAACAATATCAATTTTACCAATTTGTAGGACACTCTCTTGAAACTTGAAGAAGCAAATCAAAGAATAACACTTGTAAGTCCTTTTTCTCTTCAGTCATACCTACAAAACAATCATGCTTTCCCTTTTGGTATCCAAATAGTTTTGGATCCATTTTTGTTAGTTAAGGGACTTTCACCCTTCTTAACCCAAACAAAATTTCCTTTAGGTATACCATGCACTTTAATATAACACACATTTGAAGTATGTCCATGAGTACCACAATAGAAACATGTTGGTGCATTTGAAAAATCAACATTAGAAAAATCAACGACATTTCTATGAGACTTACTCTTAGCATTAGTATAACCCAAACCAAACTTGTTTGAATTTCCTTTTTGAAAATTTAACAATGTGCGCAATCTAATATCACCACTTGTGAAACTTGCAAGCTTATTTTTCAAAATTGCATTTTCATCTTTAAGCAACTTGCAATTCTCACAATCAACCACAATATTCAATCTACTAGCACAATCACAAGAAGAACTAGCATATATGAGATCAAGAGTTTCATTTTCAATATTAAGCTCATCAACTTGTTTTTGAAGTTCTAAAATCTCTTGTTGATGTTTCAAAATGAGCTTCTTTCTTTCAATGTTTTTCAAAGCTAGTTTCTTAAATTGTTCATGCATTTCTTCATAAGCATTATATAACATTTCATATTTAGAAGAAATTTCGGATTTAGTATCACTTACATCGCTTTCCTCGCTTTGTTCACTTGATTCATCATTTGAACTTTATTCTTCATCTACTAGAGTTATCATGTTGAGAGTAGTGACTTCTTCATCATCCGAAGAACTACTTGATGTGCTTTTCTTTTCTTCTTCATCATCCCAAACGATATATGCCCTTTTGTGTTTTGAATTTTTCTTTTCTTTCTCCTTCTTCTTGAGATACTTAGAGCATGAGTACTTGAGATGACCGGGTTTTCCACATTCATGGCAAACCACTCCTTCTTTTGTTGTCTTGGTCTTGTAGTGTGGGGAATTCTTCTCTTTACCTTTGTCTTTGTTCAACCTCCCTTTTCTCCTTAGAAGCTTGTTAAATTTTCTTAGTAGAAGTTTCATCTCTTTTTCATCAACATCCGAATCGGAATCTTCACTATCATTATCATCGGAACTCTATTTCTTTTTATATGAGCTATTGGCTTTAAGAGCAATTCCTTTTCTTCCTTTGTTCTTATCCGACTCTTCATGCATATTCAATCGTCCAAGCTCAATTTCATGTTCTTGAAGCTTTCCGAAAAGTGTTGCAAGATCCATAGCATCCAAATTCTTAGATTCTACAATAGCTGTCACTTTTGGTTGCCAATGCCTATCCAAACATCTCAACACTTTGTTAGAAAGTTCACCTTGTAGAAAAGTCTTACCAAGAGCAAGTAAATGATTGATAATATGAGTAAAACGTTTTTGCATATCATTAATAGATTCATTTGGAAGCATTTGAAACAATTCATACTCACACATCAAAACATTCAACCTAGCACGTCTAACCTCACTAGTTCCTTCATGAGTCACTTGAAGAGTGTCCCACATTTCCTTAGCACTAGCACATTGAGAAACTCTAAAGAATTCGTCATAAGATAAGGCGGAGGTGATGATATTTTTTGCTTTAAAATCATATTGAACTTTCTTTTTATCACCATCATTCCACTTATCTTCGGGGGTTAATTGTGCTACTCCTTCAACTAACTAGAGGGAATGTGAGGACCTTTTTCAATCGCTTTCCAAATTTCAATATCGATTGCTTGGATAAAAATTTCCATTCTTACTTTCCAATAAGCGTATCCCTCATCATTAAATAGTGGAGGACGACTTATCGAAGCACCTTCACCACCAAAGGGATTCGTAGAACCCATTGCAGTTTCTTAAAGGATCTTTACGAAAAAGCTCTTATGCTCGTGTCTTTCGACCGAGCTCTGATACCAATTGAGAAAACCACAATTGGTGGGTGAAATAACTAAGGAACCCTAGGAGAACACCTAGAAGGGGGGGTTTAATAGGTGTTTAAGAAACCTTGAAAGATTTTCGAAAGAAACAAATCGAAACAATTAAAACGAATGATTTTTACAAAAACTTCAGCCCTTAATCGATTAAGCCTGCAACTAATCGATTAAGACCAGAAAGTCTTCAAATGGTTAATCGATTAAAGCTTCAGTTAATCGATTAATGACTGTTAAATCTGAAAAATCACTTTTCAATCGAATACGAAAATCAATCAACACCAATATTCTTATTGATTAACTAGGTTATGAAAATGATTTTCCCAAAATCAATTTGCACAATTAAGATTCAATTCAATCACTTATGAAAAAATCAATCTTTTCTAGGTTTTCAACCAAGAACATATGAAATGACAAGAACGTAAAGAGTTAAGAGAATAGAGATACTGCACAATGATTTATCCTGGTTCACTCTCATCCACTTGAGAGCTACATCCAGTCCCCTCTTCAACCAAGAGAGATTCTTCACTATGAGGAATTAGAGTTCTCAAATTACAAGTAAATGCCTCTCAAGACTCCCTTCTTGATAGCCTCCAAGAGATACCACACTCTTGTCTTGCAATCCTATTGAATCTAATCTAACCTCTTCCCTTGCTTGTTGATAACCCCACAACAAGTCTTCCACGTTGCTCGTTGATACCTCACAACAAGACTTCACTTTGCTTGATGACACACCAAGACTTCTTCTTCAATTTGATTGATTTGCTTGATGATAATCGACACACCAAGACTTATTCTTTGTTGTAGATAGCTTGCCTCTTGCAAAGATTACAACTCAAATGAAAACAATAACAATCCTATGAATCTCTTTCAATAGCTATGACAATATCAACATAAGAGATTCAAAGATTCTTGATCAAAGAATGTAAAATTTGAAAGCTTTGATCTATGAAAAATGAGAGAGAATAGTGTGGCTTTGATCTTTGTAAAATTGAATATGAAAATGATGTTAGTTCAATCTAAAAAAATTCACAAAGGTTAAGAAAAGGTTTATATAGAATACCCAAAAGTTAGGAAACTTAAAAACTCATTTTGAGAAGTTAAAAACGTATTTTAAAAACCAGTTTTACAGGTGTTAATCGATTAACACATGGCTTAATAGATTAACCACTGTAACATGTGTGTGTTAATCGATTAACCTGACCATTAATCGATTAGCCACTGCTAAATTCAATTATAAACTTGTTTTCTCAAAACTAAACCTTTCCTTTCAAACCTTTAAGCCACCTATTGATTTTAGGTTAAGTGAATACTCAAATTATGATGTAATCATGCACTTGATAGAGATTCACTACCCTCTAAAGACTCTACCCAAACTCATCAAAAATAAAAGACTCAAACTAAAGATATTACAATTATACAAAAATTGAATCTTCATGAGCTTGCTCTCTCTTCATCATTTGTTGTTTGTTGTTGATTGATGAACTTCTTCATACTTGAGCTTAATCAAAAACATTTGTAGCTTGTTCAAAACCTTTTGTCATTATCAAAACATTCTTACTGGATCTAACACAAACTAGGAGTAAATGTCCAAATTCCTTCCTACATTGCACTTCACATTCTCCCCGCAGGAGGGTTCTTCATGCAATGTAGCCCCTTTGTACTTCTAGGTCTCCCCATAGGAGGGTTCTTCGTACTGGGGAGGAACCACCCTCCGTAGTCACGAAATAGGTAAGTGACCGATAGAACTACTATAGTGTGCACCGGACCAATCACCAATTCAACTAGTACTTCACATTCTCCCAGAAGGAGGGTTCCTCATACTAGTTTACTGCTAGGGTGATCAAAGTCCCCTATAGTAACTCCCGTGATTGTTTCATAAACACAATCAAATCACTATCTATTCACAGCCACTAGTTCTATGAACCTTCACATTCTCCCCGTAGGAGGGTTCTTCAGTTCATATAACCTGGATTCGATAATCTTTCCCAAATTCCTAAGGTCCATCTTGCTCCATGAATGCATGTGTTTCTAGTTCGTTTTAGGGGTATTACTCATTCATCCTTTATTTATATAGATCCATTGGGAGGGTTTTCTAACCTAAAACATGTGGCCATAATGATGCAACAATCACATTTCCAATATGCACACACTTATTCACAAAACATTTAGCAACCAATTTGCACATTCAATTCTAATTTTTCTCAACAATAGCATCAAACATACACAACAAGCACTTGACATTAATATTTTCACTTGAATATAAGTCTCACCTTTATTCAAGAAACTTGAGATGAGAGTGTTCGTAGCGAGATCGGGATTACTTTCCCTCAGGTCGAAAGGGAAGAACAGCTTTGAGACCATAATTGTAACACCCCGATTTATTATATAAAAGATACATAAATAAGAGTTTTGAAACTAAAATAGGGAACTTTAAAATTTACTTTTTACATAAAAAGTTTATACAAAACGTGGGGCATCCAATTACAATATAAACCGTTCCCATCTTTCGACTCTTCCGCTGCGCACTCTGATCTTCAAGCTTCTTGATCATGTACCTAAAATGTTAACCACTAAGGGTGAGACCTTTTCACCAACACAGCGAATTAAAAGATAGTATAAAGCTCATAATGGAACTCAAAGATAATAATCAAATCAAGGATGTAGATTATAAAGTACAATCACAATCACATAACAATCATATTGATTAAAGCCATTCATTTCCACATTCACAATTTCATTTCCAGTCATTTCATTCATGTCCATTTTCCATTTATTTTAACATTTCCCTTTTTTCATTTCCAATTCCATTTCTTGACATTTAACATTTCCAACAACCGCACCCATTCATAATTAAGCCATTATAGCCCTTAGTCACATTTATAAACATTTAACCTCTAGGTTGCATAATACATTTTCAACAATCAATAGCAATCAACAAATCAGCAGATAACAAGTAAATCAGTCGACATACTCAGGTATGTCTCAGGGTACAATAATATAAGTCCACTCCCTATGGTTCTTCACTTCCAACTTTAATGATATATATAAAAAAATGATTTAATGTGCCTATTTCAAATAATGTCAAAATCAACCCAAATTACACTAATAACCCCTAATCAAACTCTAAGTAAATACGCATTTGTTACCCACAACCCAATCTAACCATTATTCCCAAATCCTATTATAAACTCTAACTATCCCTAACTCAAAGTGTGGAAAAGAGTCTCCCCTTACCTCTTGAAGAGAAAAGGAGAAATTGGGGTTTTATTGGAACCCATGCACCAAGCTCCAATCCTAGCTCCTTGGTCTTCTAATCTTTGCCCTTAAACACTTCCTAGCTTCCCTTGATTATTAACAAACTCTATGTGAAGGATTGAGAGAGTTAGGGTTTTGTGTGAGAATTGGGGATTTTGAGAGAAAGAGATGAAATTGGTGTTTTTGTTGTTGGAAAATGATGGGGAATTGATGGGAGATGATTACATGCATGTTGATGATTTGGTGTTATTTGATGTTAATTTGGTGATTGAGAAGGATTGGGTGAGAGCGAAGAGAGAACTCGAGTAAGGAGAAGAGAAAACAATCAAAAATACAACTTGAAATTCGTGTTTTATTTAAAACTGGTTTTGCAGCCCTTAATCGATTAACACTGCTGTTAATCGATTAAGGCCTGTTGCTGATACATCACTTAATCGATTAAGCTGAGCCTTACTCAATTAGTGGCTGAAAGTGGCATAGAAATTAATCAATTAATGGCCTAGATTTTCCTTTCTTTCATGCATTCTAAGAGTTCTAAGCCATTCCTAACACATACTAACTTACACCTATCAAAATTCCACTTTCTAAGCACCTTCTAAACATCTCTTAACACATACAAAACATCAAAATCATAATTTAATAATAATAAACACATAAATCACAAACACGGAAAGACGAAACGAACTAACAACCGAATTCTAGACTTAACCTCTTCTTAAACACTCGATCTAACCCGACCGACTTAAGACAACACTCTAACCACATTACTCTAATACCAATCACGCTCGAGGCATAACCAACAGGGTCGGATTGAACTCAATTGCCTCGCACACCTATTAAATTCCGGAACTCAGTCGAAACGTGAGTTCGAAGGAATTCTCCGAGCATAGACGCTAAGGTCTATCCTTATACTCAAGGCTCCCTCCTAGGGTCCTTTATCCACTCACTCCATCGAGGTCAAATCACTAAAAGTACTCATATGGGCTTTGGAACACTCTGATCCCCGAACCTACATAATGTCCTACTCACACAATCGCAACCACACCAATCCAAAGCCTAAATCAACTACACTTCGACCATATACACCGACTCCAACACACTTCCCTACCCAAACCTAACGATGCGATCACATAACAAATATACACATACACACAAGAAAACAATTATAATTACTTACACTTAGAAATGCACACAAGCACATACATATATATATATATCCTAACTCAACCTAAATATATATATATATATATATATACACACATGCAAATACCAACACGTACATCCATATACACAAGAATATAATTATAAATACTAACACCTACCTAGAGATGTATTTATATAAATATACGCACACACTAGGAAAATGTTTACAAACAATTATACATATGTATATTTTAGCTCAACATAACTATTTACATATATGCATATACCAAGAAAATAGTTGTAAATCATTTTTCATATGTCACTTCCATATACGTAGAATATTCTTAAATATAATTATTAGGTCAATAAAAACCAGGATGTTACACCAAGCGACCCGCTTGAGCTTTTTATAACTTTGAATTGAGTCGCACCCAATTACAGAGCGCCCCACACACTACTAGGAACCTCCGTTCGCTAGGGACCTCAATGAACAAAGGAAGCCACTTCCTAGAACCCAAGGTAGGCCTTTCTACTAAGTGTCCCACCGTTCGTCTAGCCACTACCCCAGATACACAACAATGGTTCCTCTCCCTACAAACACGAACGTGCCACACGTCCGAACTAGGGAGCCACTCCCTAATATCTAAGGGTCACACACCTCTTTACAATAATGGTTGAGATATGGAGATTGGTACAACTAACAATATTGCACTCTAATTAGTGCGGATACAACAATAAAGCTCGCTAACAAATATGTGCTCTAATCAACATTGATACAACAATTAAGCTCTAGTGATAAAGAAGTTAAATCACAAGTGTATAGGTCAAAATAAAGTTTTTCTTCTCAAAAGAGTATGAACGTGAAAACTTGAAGAAGGAGAAGAAGAAGAGCGATCATAAAAAGGGTTCAACTAAAAATATGATTGATTTCATTTTTAAAACCAACAATTAAAACATGTTTAAAATCAAAAACCAAATCATAAAGATTATAACAATAAAACTAAAGATTTGAAAATATTTGAATTTTGAATTTGAAAAATAAAATCAGAATCAAATCAAAAACGATTTTGGAAATTATTCAAATTCAAAAAGAGAATCAAATCAAAATCAAATCCGGAAAAATATTAAGATTGATTTTCAAACTAAAAAGGAATATTTTCAAAAAATAAATCAGAATTCGAATTTTGAAAATAAATCAGAATCAATTATGTAAAAACAAATCTGAAAATATTTAAGAGTGATTCTGACACGAATTTCAATAAAACTTAAATGTAATCGATTACTTTACAGAGGTAATAGATTATCTTCTTTTTGTGAAAAATAGTGAAATTCATTTTTAATAAAGTAATCGATTATTAAACCAAAGGTAATCGATTATTAACTTCCTGTGAGGAAGGTAATCGATTATGAAAACAAGTAATCGATTATTTTCAATTAAAATTCTCATGTCACAACTCAGAGGCTTGGTAATCGATTATCCGGGAGAGGTAATCGATTACTTATGCTTATTTTCATAAAATTGATTTTCTTAAGTAGAGTATGTAACCATAGGTTTTTAAAAACATTTTAAACTGAAAATCAAACTCAAAAACATTTTTCACAAAAGTTCTTTTCTTCTCCTTAAAGTGAAAACTAATTTTGGCCTTATGAACTTGGGAAAATATAACTTCATTACCTTACACAGATTCGTATGGGCAAAGCTAAACTTAATCTATTTGCTTGAGAGCTTGAGCCTTGAGCTTGAATGCACTTGACGCTTGAATCTTGTTTGTTATCATCAAAACCTTCTTCTAGAAAACTTCTAGCATAACTCTTTACATCCTTAGGAAAGCTTGATTTCCAACACTCCCCCTTTTTGATGATGACAAACTCATTCTGACTATCTGCATCACAAGCGTTAAGCAAGCAAATATATATAGCAAATATAACAAAACTTTAACCCAACTAGGAAAATAGAAATAGCAGGGAGTAATATAAATCAAATGTGAACTCCCCTTGCAGAGATGGTTAGAATAATATAATAATATAGCACATCATCTCAGAATCCTCTCCCCCTTTGTCAACATCAAAATGGAGGGAAGACATAAGCAAGTTTAGGGTTCTTCTCTCCCTTTGTACTATACTTCCCTTGAAACACTGAACAGATACATTAATAATAACAAGGGAGTAAATGCGCATAGACACGTAGTCAAATTTTCTCCCCCTATTTGACATCAGCAAAGTAAGTATGTGTTACAAAAGAATTTCTTCCCAATACACAATAAAAAGTCACATTATGTCAAAATGGGACGAAGAAATAAAACATGTTTTCAATGCAAATATTCAAAAATAATTTTCTCCCCCTTTCTAAAAGGTTTTCCAAAACAAGCATAACATGAAGGGAGATGAAAAATGCATCATAAAAAAATGTGAATGCTTACTATCATCAAAACTTTAAAATCTTATATCCATGACAATAATAACATATTCAATGCAATTTAGCACAAAATGTCATGTAGCATATATCAAGAGTACAAGTATCACAAGATAAAAATAAGATAGTGATACTTATCGAGATGACGCTTTCCATGTATGTAGCATATTCCATTTGTGGAGTTTCTTCCTTTGATAGAGTATCATTACGTATTTTGAAGAAAGCTCCACTTGTTCAGTGTGTTGCACTTCTTCCGATCCATTCCAAGAGATCATTCACATATCGCATAATCACTTTCAAGTGCTTGAAGATTGTCAAGTCCTCTCTTTAATTGACAACGTTGATCATAAAATTCTAGAGAACATAGCATGGTTGATACTCGAAGTAATACCTGCAAGACTAATTAGCACGTTTCTCTTGGTATCCAACATAATTGGATCCTTAGGAATTAGTAACACATGTATATATATATAACGAATTATGACTTTTTCAAACATCATTGTACATGAAGATAGAATATGAATGACATCATATTCAGATGCATGAAATACAATGATATACTCATGAGAGGTAGACAACGATCATGTAAAACACGTAGTCACATAGATATAGCTCAAGAGATAGAATATGCTGAAAATAATAGATTTTCCTTAAAAAAAATGGTTGTACAAATATAGCACATAAGGAATAAATCATAAAGAAAATTCAGCATTCAGATAAGCATAACACATATTGAGCACATATCACAAAGACAAGTAGCACAAGATATTTAAACAAAAATTAGGACCAGTAATACTTATCATAGGTGATGATTTTCTATGTCATAAGGGATGTTTGTGCACTTGTGGAGTTCTTCCTTTAGGTTTCTCCTTATTGAATAGATTGATGAGAACTTCACTTGTGTCCATCATGTCACATTTTCCTTGATTAAATTCATGTCCTTCTTTGGTGCCTTTTCATTTAAGTCCATAGTGCATGAGACTTATCCTTAGGAAGTGATTGCATAATAAGCACTTTTTACAGCACCTGCAAAACCACTTGAAAATATTTCTTTTGGTATCCAAAGACTTGGATCCTTGAAGATTAGTTGCATCTCTTCACAAATATCAAGGATATTGTGAAGTTAAAATATAAATAAACAATTAATTGTATGCACTAATCACAAAGAATGAGTTATGCTTCATGCGTGATATTTCATGATAAACAAGCATGCTCATGCACACAAATGCATGTCCTTAATATCAATATATATCTAATGTAGCAAGACATGACACCAACACATAAAGAGTGTATTAATGTGATACAAAGGATTTTTTTTTAAAAAAAAATATTTCAACACACATGATACAACTCAATATATGGTGAAAAATAATGCAATGCACACAAAAAAAAAATATAATCATGTGCTTTAAAAAGATTTTCAAATAACGCAAAGCACGCATGATTTATTTTATCCAAGGAATGATCATGATAAATAAAAGATTTTCAAAAAAGATTTCAACACTCATGATACACCTTGGTATGAGCAAAAGATAGAGTAGTCCATGTATACCTTTGTGTAGTCGTTGTTATAGGTGGAATGAGAACTTGATACCTTGGACTTGTTGATCCAGGAGGCTTTTGTCCTTACCCATTGCTTCTTACTTGAAATTCTAGACCTTGTGATTTCACCTTTTTGTACGTGAAAAGATTTGGTTATCTTTCTCCTTTGACCATATTGCTTATTTTTGGACCATTTACCTATTGCTTTCATTGACTTCCCCTTACCTTGTCCAATCGGTTCACCCTTTGGTTTAATTTCCTGCACATTTAAGACACTAGGAAAACCTTTTGGTACCCATTTCATCTTGGGTCCTTTGGGGTTAGTCTTAGGTTCCTTAGGTAACTTTGGAACCCATTGCAAATTATTTCTCATGTTATAATTTTTACGATAAAAGCACAAATGAAAAATATGTCCTAAACAACCACAATAATGACATGTAATGGGTTTGGATGATGGTTTGACTTTTTTCATAATTATTTTCATGAAACTTGGAATTTTTGACTTCACATTGAAAAATATTATTGTCATCGACTTTACTTGATTTTTGGATATCCACATTATTTTCAGTTTCATCAAGTAAAGAATTTGAACAAATAGGTTTTTCAATGTTATTACATTCAAAAAGTGCATCCTCAACTTGTTTTTCAATATCAATGCAATTTTCAAAAATAGTTGAGGAGCTATTTTCTAAAAACTTATCTTTATCAAAAATATCTCCATTTTTCAAAATATCAATTTCATTTTCAATTAGAGATAATTTTTGTAAAGAGTCCAAGTTTTTATTTTCTAAAGATATCAAATCATCATTCAAATCATTATATGTATATTGCAGAATTTTAGAACATAAACTATTTGGAATTACCTCAAGTTCCTCATGGGCCAAGTATTCGGATGTTTCATTTTCATCTTCCATTGATTCCTCATCCGAAGAGCTTGATTCCTCCATTGAGTCCATGAAGCTTTCAAATAGTCTCTCTAGTTCATCGTCATCGCTTATTGAGCTACTCCCCACGCATTCATTTTCATCATCTTATTCTTCGTCTAGGGAGTTTGACATTCCAAGCTCTTTATCACTTTCTTCTTGTTCCTTCTCCTCCTTTTTCCTGTGTACGCTAACACTTTCATGAAGATCATTAGTAGCATAGTGTGTATTCAATGTGTCCCAAATTTCCTTAGCATTCAAACAATTTTCAATTATAGCATATGCATCAACGTTCAAAGCATTTTTCAAAATATGCATCGCTTGAATATTGAATGAAAAAGATTTTTCATCAAAATCATTTAAAACATGTTTTGGCTTAAAATCAAAACCATTAAGAACAACATGCCATAAACGGAAACTAAAAGATTGAATAAAAATTTTCATTCTAGCACTCCAATAATGAAAATTACTGCCATAAAAAATTGGTGCTTCATCGAATGCAAAACCCTTCATATTAAAACAAATAAAATATCCCAATTGGTGCCAATTTCCTTCGATCTTTTAACTCGGGCTGTTAAACCTTTAAAAAGAGCACGAAGCTCTGATACCAGTTGTTAGGATTGGCAGTCGTCACCTAAGAGGGGGGTGAATTTGGTTTTTATAAAATCATTGGTAAACATTCGAATTAAATCGTTTTCAATAAAACATATATGGTTTGCAGCGGAAAACTCTTAAAACAATGAAAACGATTATGCAGAAGCAATCAATAACAACGATTAATATTACGCGCGAAGATAAGAAACACTATAACAACGAAAAGTCTAACGCGCGTTGATTAATTTAAAATAATTAAATTAATATATAATATTTACGTTGCGGAGAAGAGATAATTAACACAATTATAATATGCGCAACAATAAATAAAAGAGATAAGGGATAGAGAGATTGCACCAGATATTTTATACTGGTTCAGTCTTTCCAGCGAAAGACCTACGTCCAATCCCCAAGCGACCCGCTTGAGTTTTTTATAACTTTGAATTGAGTCGCACCCAATTACAACTAAGAGTGTCCCGCACACTACTGGGAACCTCCGTTCGCTAGGGACTTCAATGAACAACACTAGGAAGCCACTTCCTAGAACCCAAGGTAGCCCTTTCTACTAGGTGCCCCACCATTCGTCTAGCCACTACCCCAGATACATAACAATGGTTCAAAACCCTACAAACACGAACGTGCCATACGTTCGAACTAGGGAGCCACTCCCTAATATCTAAACGTCACACACCCTTTACAACAATGGTTGAGATATGAAGATTGGTACAACTAACAATATTTCACTCTAATTAGTGCGGATACAACAATAAAGCTCGCTAACAAATATGTGTTCTAATCAACACTGATACAAAAATTAAGCTCTAGTGATAATGAAGTTAAATCACAAGTGTATAGACCAAAATAAAGTTTTTCTTCTCAAAAGAGTATGAACATGAAAACTTGAAGAAGGAGAAGAAGAAGAGCGATCAGAAAAAGGGTTCAACTAAAAATATGATTGATTCATTTCCTTTTTAAAACCAACAACTAAAGCATGTTTAAAATCAAAAACTAAATCATAAAGATTATTAAAGATTTGAAAATAATTGAATTTTGAATTTGAAAAATAAAATTAGAATAAAATCAAAAACGATTTTGGAAATAATTCAAATTCAAAAAGAGAATCAAATCAAAATCAAATCCGGAAAAATATTAAGATTGATTTTCAAACTAAAAAGGAATATTTTTAAAAAAATAAATCAGAATTCGAATTTTGAAAATAAATCAGAATTAATTATGTAAAAACAAATCTGGAAACATTTAAGATTGATTCTAACACGGATTTCAATAAAACTTAAATGTAATCGATTATCTTCTTTTGTGAAAAATAGTGAAATTCATTTATAATAAAGTAATCGATTATTAAACCAAAGGTAATCGATTATTAACTTCCTGTGAGGAAGGTAATCGATTATGAAAACAAGTAATCGATTATTTTCAATTAAAATTCTCAGGTCACAACTCAGAGGCTTGGTAATCGATTATCCGGGAGAGGTAATCGATTACTTCTGCTTATTTTCATAAAATTGATTTTCTAAAGCAGAGTATGTAACCATAGGTTTTCAAAAACATTTTAAACTTAAAATCAAACTGAAAACATTTTTCACAAAAGTTCTTTTCTTCTCCTTAAAGTGAAAACTAATTTTGGCCTTATGAACTTGGGAAAATATAACTTCATTACCTTACACAGATACCTATGGGAAAAGCTAAACTTAATCTATTTGCTTGAGAGCTTCAGCCTTGAGCTTGAATGCACTTGACGCTTGAATCTTGTTTGTTATCATCAAAACCTTCTTCTAGAAAACTTCTAGCATAACTCTTTACATCCTTAGGAAAGCTTGATTTCCAACATATAGCAAACCAGAAATAACTTCGGGAAGTCAGATATTAAAAAAAAAAATAAGAATCTAAGATAAAATAACTCGAAAGTTCAAGGACTTGTCACATAATTAAAGCTAAAAATAATAATTAACCAAGCACTTAATAAATACAACTTTTTTTTTCTTTTGAAAAAATTTAATAATAGTCTTGTTGAAGATTAACTTAATAATAGTTTGGCTTAATTACATTTTTTAATCCTTTATTTTATTTTTAAGATTCACTTTGGTCCTTAATCTTTTTTTGACTTATTTTTGTCTTTTATTTTTCTCGAAAAATTTAATTTGCTCCATTTATCATAACAATATTAGTTCTATCAAAATATCCAAACCTATTATCGAAAAATGACAAATATTGCCAAAATTTGGAAATATTCCAGGCCACCATTTGATAAGGATAGCAATGGTATTGATGATGCTTTGCGAATGGTTGAGCAATTTAGCGCATGATATTGTTGGTCGATATGTTAGATTTAGCGTGCACATGAATGTGAAGATTGTGAGATCTATTATGCAAGTGCATGGTTTTGATAATGACAAATGTTTTGATCAAGCTTAAGTCATGGAGAAGCTCAACAAACAAACAACAATCAACTATGATGAAGAGAGAGCAAGCTCATTAAGATTTAATATGTGTATTGAGTTGTAATATCTTTATTTTGAGTCTTAGAGTTTGATGAGTTTGGGTAGAGTTTATTAGAGGGTAGTGAATCTCTATCAAGTGCATGATCATATTATGATTTGAGCATTTCACTTAACCTAAATCAATAGGTGGCTTAAAGGTTTCAAAGAAAAGGTTTAGATTTGAGAAAACAAGTTTTTAATCAACTTTATCGGTTCATAATCAATTATAATAAAGTCATAATCGATTATCAAATGTCTGATCAGGTAATAATCGATTATGAGGACTAAATAATCGATTATCTAGTTTCACAAAGGCATAATCGATTATGAGGGTTGCTTAATCGATTATGACCTGCTGAACTGGTTTTGAAAATACGTTTTTCACTTCTCAACATCAGTTTTTAAGTTTCCTAACTTTTGGGTATTCTATATAAACCTTTTCCCAACCTTTGTGAATCATTAGAACAAACCAATTTTATTTTCATATCATTTTCTAGAAAGATCAAAAGCCACACTATTCTATTTTCTCTCAACATTCTCTCTCACTTTCTCAAGATCAAAGTTCTTCATTTTCATATTCTTTGATCAAGAAACCTTTGAATCTCAATTACTAATTGTTCATAGTTCTTGTAATAGATTCATTAGGGTATTGTGTTTTCTATTGTGTTGTAATCTTTGCAAGAAGACAAGCTATCTACAACAAAGGAGAAGTCTTGGTGGTTGTTCATCGAGCAAATCATCTTGGAAGTCTTGTTGTGTTAACAAGCAAATTGGAAGTCTTGCTCTGAGGAATCAACAAGCAAGTGGAAGCCTTGTTGTGGGGTAATCAACAAGCAAGGGAAGAAGGTTAGATTAGAAGTTCAATAGGATTGCAAGACAAGAGTGAGGTATCTCTTGGAGGCTATCAAGAAGGGAGTCTTGAGAGGCGTATTACTTGTAATTTGAGAATTCTAATTCCTTAGTGAAGAAACTCTCTCTTGTGATAAGAGGGGACTGGATGTAGCTCATGGTGGTTGTGAGTGAACCAGTATAAATCTCTGAGCAAGCTTCTCTTCCCTTAACTCTTTAATTTTTGTCATTTCATATTGTTCTTGATTGAAAACCTAGAAAAGATTGATTTTTCATAATTGATTGAATTAGAGTTTATATGTTCAAATTGATTTGGGGAAAACCATTTTCATAACCTAGGTAATCATTAAGAATATTGGTGTTAATCAATTCCGCTTTATCTCTGATCTCATGTGTTAATTGATTTTCGTATTTGATTGAAAAAGTGATTTTTCAGTTTTTCCAGATTATAATCGATTATCTGGACTTCATAATCGATTATCTGAGATTTACTGTCAGATAATAATCGATTATCCCCTTTCATAATCGACTATAATTTTCAGAAATTGTGAAAATTGTTCGTTTTAATTGTTTCGATTTGTTTTGTTCGAAAATATTTCAAGGTTTCTTTAACACCTATTCAACCCCCCCTTCTAGGTGTTCTCCTAGTGTTGCTTAATGCTTAGTTAATTCACCCATCGATTGTAGTTCTTACATGATATAGATAGAACTGATAATTTGATAAAGATATGAATGGAGATGATATTAGAAGCTATATCGAAATAGAATCGTATGAATATTTGTTAAGCTCTGTAGTGGACCGAACCTACGAGCCGACCACGGGCCCTTAACGCCGACCATTTAGGGACACTTATAAGGCCCTGCCAACCTGGAAGCTCAAGAGGCCCCACCGACCACTCACCGACATTAGGCATCTCGGCCACCACGTACCGAGGATCTCTCCTTATCTGCCTCAGACCGAGCTGGTGCCTCCAAGGATCCGAGCACCGAGGTCCTAACAGACCATATGATTTAATGAATAAGCACAAGCTCTCTAGTACAGGATAAGGATGAATGACTCATCCCACTTATCCTCTAAGAGTCACGTCAGCCCTACTGGGCCAAACAGGCCCATAAGGCACTTTCTCACTCCTTCTCCTATAAATACACCCCTTACACAAGGGCTAAGGTATGTTCTCTTTAACCTAAGAACTATGTGCGGCTTGATTTCCTTCTCACTGGGGATACGTAGGATAGGGGTCATCCTCGTCAGCTGCAACAACCCCCAAACACATTGTGGTGTCTCCCTAGTATTGGAACACTACATTGGCGTCGTCTGTGGGGAACGATAAACTTCGATTCCCAACCACAAATTACAGAATATAAAAATACAATAAAAAATAAAGAAAAAAAACATCAACGTCTTCAACCGTGATCAACGAAGGCAGCTTCATGATCGACGTCGTTATCGTCGTCGCTCTTGGTGCTGCTCAAATCGTGGGGACTAGAGGAGTGGCGCGGCGGTGCGACGGGTGGGACTCCGACACGACAGACCGAATGCGCCCCACCACTCTCTTCTTCTTCTTCTTCGTGCGACCTCGGTGTGGCGCGTCACATCACAGACCTCAGTTCTCTCTCTGCCACTGCACCGCATCTTCCTCCGATCGCAGCCGCACCACCACCGCAGAAGTCATGGTGCCGCTCCTGTTCTATGCGCCACCATCATCTCCACCCTTGAGTCAGATGCGTAAAGAAGAAACAGCGAAGGCCACCGCCGCACCCACCAATCCCACTAAGCAAGCCAAGGAGCAACCCAAATGGAAGTGGTTGGGAAGGTCCATGGCGCAACCCAGAAACCAACCACCACATCGCAACCCAGAAACTCAATCGCGAGTTCTCTCCCTCCTTCCTTTTTGGGGCCGCCACCGTCACAGTCACGAACAACAATTGTGAGCACCTCCCAACGGCGAGCACTGCTAGGATACCATCGTCCCCTTCACTACCGGTCTCAGGTCGCTGCAACAACAAAGGAGGAATGCAAACCGCCGTCTCCGTTGTATGATACTAGCGCCGCCACTGAGACAATGGTGCAAGATCAGTCACGTATGTGACAACAGCTACATCAGGGTTTCAACCCTAAAGGGCCAATGGCCCAATTCTTTAAAAAAAAAGAAGAAGAAAAGAAATGATGATGATGCCAAACGTGGCTTAACACCCAACAAAGGGGTCCGAGCCACTAAACAACCTATTCTGAGATTCTCATTCATGGGAAAATTATTTTCCGAGTATCGCGAGTACAATAATGTTACTCTTGGAGCTTGTTACTCGGTTCCTTATTATGATGATGGCGAGGATCCAAGAGCCGAGTTTCCCTATTTGAGCTTGTGTTCCGAGCGTAGAGAACCTGCGTTCGGTTCCCCGCTTTGAATACATGTGCCAATTGGCGGACCTTCGACAGCGTCCCTCTTTTGGTATCTCATACATTAAGAATATCGAGAACCGCGCACGACCCTTCTCTCCTCGAATTTATAACATGATTGCGGTAACCTCGCACCGTGTTTCCCACTTGAGTCTCTTATTTCGAGTATGAAGAATATTTTGATGGCTTCCCCTGCTCGGAATCATTCTCTTTTAAAGAAAGCGAAGGTCAACCCTCAATGCTCGACAAAGCCCATTGGAAAAGGATTGGTAGAAGACTCCAATCCAACATTCTTCAATCCAACATTTCTCAATCCGACATCCCTCACCTCACTGAATCAGGGAAGGAATTCTCGTTCCCCTATTATTTTCCCATTTACTCGGCATTTTATGTGATTAATTTGCACACATGCTGATATTAACTTACCTGACGCAATATCTTTGACATGTGCTTCTAATGCTCCGTTAATTTCGTTACGTGTCACTTATTCTGTATTCTTGATCTTTTATACATGCTGATGCGTGACGTATTGCTAGGCAAATTTCCTTGTTGCTGAATATCCTTAAATGTTTGTCTTCCCTGTCATGATATGATAATAATATTTTATACGCATTGTCTTTCGAATGACACTAGACAGTTTTCGGCAATTTTGCATTGTCATTTCTCATGAGTTAGCGCTTTCATCATTTGATTTGTTGTCGTTAAATGCTCTAACATATTTATAAATGTTATTCATTACAATTATTACGCGTGTTATATTTGAAATCATGCACCTTTTCGTGGGCAATCCTGTTTGGTTGTACGATATTTAAGTTCCAATAATTGTCATTATTGTTTTTGTTACATGTGATCTTTTTTAATCATGCTACTTTATACTCACTTGCCAATAATTTCCATTGTTGCTATCTAGTTGTCATAGATTGTCAAATCAACGACGACCACTGACTACTATTCTTATACATGTAAATATAAGGTTCAAAAGATGATGATCGGACTCATCAAAAAGGAAGGCCGAGCAGCCAAGATTCTCCCTAGAATGGACGGGACCACCACGTTCTCATGATAAAGGATAATTGTAATCTACTATCAAATGGACATGATCACAAGCGCCTTCACTAAAATATCCAACAGTGGCAAACCCAGCTCTTTTTCAATCTTGCCCTCAAGTCTCCAACATTCGGTTAAGTGTAAAACATCATGTGCAAATTATTGCCATCTTCACTCCGAGATGATTACAAAGGCTTTGTGGCCATGGACCGCTCAAGCGTGTGCTTCCGTAACAACCCGTCACGAGGCTAGCCTAGAACGGGCACTACACACCCACGATGGTCAAACTGTTACGAGTCATGTTTCCGAGGCCTTCGCCCACAATGAACTCTTGATCAACAAAATGACAACACGTGATGAAGTGACCCAACATAAAGCTACACGCAATGGTCAACTAAGGACATCACCACGACCAATCCAGGGAAGTTAATTTCTTTCTCTTAAATCATTTTACTGGTATTGATTATTTACATCATTGCATGCCAGTGAGACCGTTAATTATTATACTTATTAACATTATTTGGTTTAATACCACTAATTTCTCTGACATATTTTCTATACGTGTCATTTATTATTATTGTTACGTGTGATATTTTTGGAATCATACTATTTATATACCGGTATTTTATTCTTTAAACTTGCCAATAATTCTCATTATTGCAATTTAATTACTATACATTGTTAGTTCAAATGGCGATTACTAATTATTAATTTTGTATATATATACGAGGTACAAGTATGGGTAAACAGTCCATTTCAAGGTTCTTATCAATGGGCAAACGGCTTTTCTGAGTGTTAGGAACACCTCAACATGTTCGAAATCTAGTTGACGGTGGAAAGTATACTAAAGACTAGCCTTCTTCCTTCGGATTCATTACACGATTATCACCACTTCTCCACCAGTTTCCTACCAGAATCCTACACCCGCAATGCAGCACCAGGATATGATATCCACCTTTGAGAACATATTGCCTCTGGAGGCTCCTGCCCAAAAACGGCCAAGGACCAGATGTGAGAAATCAATAGTCGGTTGATCATTGCAAAAAAGATTGTCGAGGATTATCTCGAAGTACCAGACCATCATTCTCACAAAGTAGTTATCACACAGCGCTTGCATGATGCAGTCCTTAAGTATTACGCTGGGATCCGTCCTATGCGGATGGAGGACCGATGGCCCTCGGCAGTCCGAAAGTTGAGATAATGACAATCCTGGCCTACATACCGAGCTATGTTACATCAGTAAAGCTGGAGTCCAGCTTCCGACCACCAACGATATCCTCGAATTGATCGGTTCACTTTGACTATTTCCATTTATCACTGATCTTGACCTCAAAGCCATCACTAAGATTCCCGGTTCAAGTAACACAACCGAAGCCTCTAGCATCCTCGCACCTTCTGCCGTAACACCCTTGCCTCTCATGGTCACTAAAAGCCAAAAGACGATCCCTGTCAACATCTCTTCTCGGGATCCCAACATTTCTCACACGGGTGCTATACAACGGTTCGTCCATAACGGCATGCAAGGTGTTTTGTAGGAAGAGGATGAAGAATACCGAGAAACCACACGTTCCAGCGGTAGAAGAAGAAAGGCCTCAATGCCAAAATGATGCCGAGCATATCAACATTCAGAAATAGTCTAACCATGAAGACAAATAGGGAAGAATCTTTCTCGTTATCTCATTTCATCATCTATATTACATGGTTTAAGTGTCACGTTCATTATTATTGAATCACTTGCCGCATAACACTATATTATCTTAGATTATAGTCATAATTAACAGTGAATCAACTTATACTTCACTAATTAATGTCATTACATATCATCTATTACTTGATATCCTAATATTTGTTTACACACATCATGTAAAGGTACAAATTTGATGGTCGGAACTACCGAGCGCGATAGCCCGAGCACGATGGCTAAAGATGATTCGAGTATTTTGCACATAACCTAAGCCATGATTCTTATCAGCAGAGAATATGCATAAGCCGCTTGTTGGTCTCACGACGTCAGGGACGTTTTCTATTGTATGCACACCATCGCGACCCTACCTTTGTCGTAGAACGGTCTATAGTGCCATTACGCAATGATCTAGTGAAGGCCTATCAGCTCCGATCAAACACACAATGAAAGCCTCGCCCTCACAACTTGCGAACATTCAACTCTGTCACAGTGCTCCCTTACACAGATCTAAATCTGAAAGTCTCTCAAACAGGCCTGGATGAATCTGATCTAATCGGTAGAGCATTCTCGGAGGATGAATCTGATCTAATTGGGAAAGTATACTCAGACTAATCCTAATGTCTTAAAGTGGAAGCCATTATCAAGCCTTTGCTCCCTTGTCAAATCCACCATGCCCAACTGCCTCTTTGATCAGAGCAATAAAGATTAGAATACATCCTGAATTGGACGCCAAATTCCTGTTGTTGGACATGCATAGATTGCCAAGTTTCATGAAGACCTCAATCACCAATCCTTCTGATGTTCTCTCAGATGGCACTCCTGTTCCCGGGTTGAAGTTTTTGAAAAGAAAAAGAGGGAGACATGCCTAACAACTTACAGAATAGTCGGCCCGATGTAAGGAGACGACAAACTTCTTCAATATGAGGAATAGGCCCAACATCGAAGAAACGACCCAAAATGCTTCAAACCAACACTCTACACTCTTCTCGCCTGGTACAACTATGAAGATACAAGCGACTCAAGATCTCTAAAGGAGTCTCACATCAGTCTTCTACCCTCATGTCCTGAGAAGTGAGAGGATCATGTTTAATTCAACACTCATGCACCTACTGAATGCAACAGGGCCTTATTAGACATCCTTCTTCGATTTTTATGCAAGAGAGGTCCATCTCGGTTTTATGATTCTGAGCTTTCCTTCAACGACCTTGTAAAAAGGATCTGATAGACTATTCGGATTTCCGAGGGCTTCAACAATTATAGTTGATTAACAGCATTGATGAAAGAGTCTATACAACTTTTCTCACTTTTTGCCTTCTCGACTTCACTCTTTGCCCTCTCTGCATCCTCGGCTTCAAATTTCCGATCTTCTTGTTGTATGTGTTGCTGTATTTCTGACAACCAGTTGGGGAGTGAGGACTTCCTCCCGAGTGGCCATTCTCTGCCAAATTGTTATCGATGGAATATAATAAGTGTGAATATTACAGGTAGAACTAACTAACATTACTATTATTATGGAAGGATCATATTGAATTTTTTGAAAAAAAAAATTAAAGAACCAAAATAAATTTAAAAAAATTAAAGATCAAAATGAATTTCAATAATAAAATAAAAGATAAAAATATAGTTAAGCCTAATAATTTATTTCATAGACTTTTCTGATATAAGCTTATTGAAATAAGCTGAAAAAGCTCATAAAAATGTTGTGAGTTATTTTCACAAAATATTATTCGTAAATTTGATTTCATAAGCACAAATAATCAAGTAAGCTTTCTAAATGCCCTTAGGAGAACCACCTTTATGTCTTCGTGCTGTATTAATCTCTTGATATTCCTACCATCTCTCATGGCTAAAGATGGATACAACAATTCATGTGAAATCATACAGAAATGAAAAAGAAGTGAGCATACTAAGATTCAATACTAGTGGAAGAAGATATGGATATTTTCACTATAATCCTGGTTTGATTTTGGGAGACAAGATTAAAAGACAATCTCAATTAAAATATTAAAAAATAAAAATTAGAAAAATATAAAGAAAATAATGTAAAATACTCAATTCCAATTATTAAAACATTGAACTGGGATTTTAAGATATCATAAAAACTAAATAAAAAAATAAAAAATTAATGTCAAAGAGAGAGTGTGAGTGATAGTGTGCGTCAAAGAGAGAGTGCCTTAAAGGAATAGGGATTAATGTAATGCAAAAAATGTGCGTGATATTGTAAATTTTTCGTTTCAAAACCTCAAAACTGTTGGAAACCAACAAGCGGCTAAAATAACCTTCTAGAGGGGGGGTGAATAGAATGGTTAAGCTACGATACCAGAATTTCGAAAGTAATCAAAAACGGTTCAGAAACAGTTCAATTTTAAGCAATTTTAACTGATTTAATCGATTAACCTGCAATTTAATCGATTAAACCTGAAAGTCAATTTTTCCTTAATCGAGTACTACTCGATTAAACACTGTTAAAATTGCAGAAATTCAGAATTCAATTCAAAACGATTATTCTACGAAACTTCTACGAAACAAGAATTAAATCAGAGAAATCAATCACGAATCAATTAACAAGAATATAATGAATACGTAATTGAAAAACCCAATACTAATCCTATTTGATTTTTAAGCTCTTGATCGATTTTAATTGAAATAAACGTAAAAAGTAAAGAACGAAGAACGCAGTGATTTTAGCCTGGTTCACTCACAATCGGTGAGCTACATCCAGTCCACCCTCTCTGGATTGGGTGATTTGCTACACTATGAACAAATAGATCAGTCTACAAGAATCGTTAGAATCCTCTCAACTCTCGATCCTAACCCGTTATCATATGAAGTACCAATTCATATGACACTACCCCAATCTTGTAATTCGATCCTCTTCGTTCCTTCTTTGATTGAAACGTCGCGTTCAATCCCAATGAGCTTCTAGCAATGAATCCTCCAATTGCTCAAGGTAGTGCTCCAACCTTTAATTCGATCCGTATGAGCTTCTAGCAATGAATCCTTCAATTGCTCAAGGTAGTGCTCCAACCTTCTTTCTCCAATTGCCTCAATTGAAACTTTGCCTTTGTTGAATCTTGAAGAACGTAACCCTTTGTTACAAGATTGATTCAACTAATAATGTTCAAGAACATTGAATCTTCAATTTTGAATCAAAAAGAATGAAGTATGTATTCAAATTGAGATTCAAAAGAACATTGATAGAGATGATGTTTTGAGAAAATCTTGGCTCAAAGAATATTGAAAAGATGTGAAAAATGCTGTGAAATGATAATGGTTCGTAACCTTTGTCATGTTGAAAATGAAAGGCTTTTAATGATTCAGTTTTAACAGCCTTTAATCGATTAAACGATTCCTTAATCGATTAATACTCGATTAAACTGAGATTTAATCGATTAAACACTGCTAAACACTGCTAAAAACTTTTTCTTTTATTTTGCATTTTTCACTGATTTATTTTAATAAAATCTTGAGCCCTTTTCTCTATCAATGCAATCCCAATTTAAAACATAATAAATTCTTTAATTCAAATTGAGATTTCTATCCTAATTCTACCACCCACACTCATATATAAAATAATAATACAATTACAATACAAATATATGAGAAAGTAGTAAAACTAGTCCTGAGATTTGTTGTTGTAGGTTTGCCACATAAAGTTGTCTTCATCAAAACATAATTGAATCCTTGCATCTTCAAAAACTTCTCATAACTCACTGACCGAAATGCGTCAAAGAGAAAGTGTGTGTGTGTGTGTAGAGTGTTGTAGTGTTAAACTAATATCTATTTATATTCATCCACAGGCTCAAACTTAAAACATTATCGTTTTTTGTCATCGTGGACATTATCCTTCATTCATCATCGTTGAAATGACCTTATCCATTGTCATTGTCGTCTTCGAAAAACCCTAACATCAGCAAAATAGAGTGAAGAACGTGTGTTGTACCCATTATCTCCCTCTTCGAGCTCATTCCTCCACTATCCTTCCATTATGAATAAGTAAGAATTTGATGGATCTCTCTTTATGCAAGAGAAAAACATTATTTAGTCTCATCATGACTCAATAAATATAATATCTTTGGTGTTTATGTGAGAATTATCTATTCTCACACAATGCATGGTGAAATATCTACTCTCTTAGACTCAATATCTCTAAAGTTTGGTGAATTTGCTCTTTCCCGCCGCTCTCTATTTTTTTAGCTGTTACAGCTCAACCAATCAAAACCTCTATTCTTGTTTACCAAGTAAAAAACTTATTCGTGTCACTTATTTGATATGATCATGTCGATTAACGTATTATTAGATATCCCAATTCATCTTCTAGAAAACTATTTCTCTAGGAAAAAAGCATCGATTGTGTCATTTACTTCCTTCGGTCCTAAACATAAACCACTTGGATTAGAAAATATATTTTGTAATAAAGTTAGTTAATATTAGTAATGGTATAGAAAATATAAACATTTGATATATTTTTTTTTAAATATCATTATAATTACTACTAAAATTTTGGAAAATATTAAATAAATAAATATATTTATAAAAAATTAATTATTACTAATATATTTTTTTAAAAAAAAAAACATAGGAACAGAGAAAATAACTCACATGGTCTTATAGCTTATTTTGGGCTTTAAGATTATTTTTCTCTTAAACGAAGGAATCGCAACAGTAAAAAATTAGAAAAATAAAGAAATTGCATTGATATATCATTATGACGTGACAGAGTGGTTGCCTGCTGTATTTGTAAACGCGTTATTGTTATGGATAACAATCCTGATATCATTACCACCTGCCCACCACAAAAATATCCACTTTTTCGCTTTCGGAGAAGAGAGGGAGAGGCATGCATCCTCTGACTGAACCCGTCTTGTTTGGTACGAACCCAACCGATACGGCTGGTCCATTTCAGCTACAGTCGATTTTAATTTATGGTGATGAATAATATTTCTGTTTTATATGAAACGTAATTCAAGATTAGTCTTATTTATGGTTTTAGTTTTTGAAGGTTGGGATTCTTTTGATTTTGATCCCTGAAATTTTTTTTCCCTTACTCATTCTTAATTGTTTTGAAAATTTGGTTTTACTCATTGCCTTAGGAAAAATTCATTAATTGTTGATGTGGTTAATGAAACACCACATCAGTATACATATGTGCAAGTGTTGTATGTTGCCGATCGGATGATATGAATGATCCGGACCCGCAGGAGCAATGTGATGACGGGTTCGAATCATCCACGTCATTTTACAGATGACATTCCATACTTACACACGTGTATGTTAATGTGACGTTCCGTTAGCCACGTTAGTAGTAAACGGATTTTCGGATTTTTCTTAACAACAAGGACTAACACCAAACTTTTAGAACAATTAAAGATGAGTCAAGGTCAAAAAAAACTTCTAGGGACCAAAACCAAAACACTCCCAACTTTTAGGGTTAAAAACATAAATAAGACTTAAGATTATATTAAAAAAAATTAGCACTTACCCCGTGCAATGCAAAGATTGCTGATATTTTAATTATTTTATAATAAATATTTTAAATTAAAGATTACTATTATTTTTATTATAAAGTAAATATTATTATTAATCAACAATAAAAAAAATAATTATATAAAAAATAGGAGTTCAAACTACAATTAACTTAAATGATCTTGATGATAAAATTTTATGTGAGATATTATTCCTTATATATTTTATGGATAAATTAATATTTTTATATATGATTATCAAATTTATTATGATAAATAAATATTAAATCATAATTGATCATTTTGATATTTCTTATATTTATTTATGTGATGGATGAAGTATGTACAATTAGTTTTTTTTTAAAAAAAATGATTATCACATTTTTTATTATTAATCATAATTAAATATTTTTATCTTTTTCATCAATTATTATCTTATCTAAGTCAATAATAAGATTGAATCCTACAAGTCTTTCTCTTATCTCAAGCTAAATATTTTTATTTTTTTTATGATTATCTTTATCTTATTGGATCTTAGCATTTATGATGAATCATATATTAAAATATTTATTTATTTATATATTACCTTCATAGATTACATGAGTTAAAAAAAACTGAATAAAAAATGTAATACTCAATAAAAACAAAAATGTTACAAAAATATACAAAAACAATAAATAACCAAATTTTGAAATCTATATTGGATGAGAGAAAAAAAGAATTAAAATCAAAATCAAAACAATCTTCAACAACAACAACACACAAATATATATATATTTTTTTTGTCAATGTTTACATTATTATTTTTTAGTCTCTAGCCTTAACTACATTAAGTATGTTTATTTTTTTGGATTAAATATTTTTGGTCCCGAAAATATTGAGTTGAGTTTTGACATTAGTTTTTTTTTGGAAGAATAAAAAAGCATGATTAATAATTAATTACTTTGATTTTTCTTTTTGGATTTAGAATGAAATAGATAAAAATATGAAATAAGTAATTCGAATAATTGTATGTTCATTAATCTGTGCAATATTGCAAAACAACTATCCATATATTACAATAAATTAAATAAATAAAAGTTATCATAGAAACACTAATAAGTTTTCTCTCAACTCTTCTTCTATCAGAATAAAATATTGCGGAATAACTCTTCAAATTTCTTGAATATGAGATGCTCTGGTTTAGGTTGGACAGATGCGGAATAATTCTTTATTAATTTCTTGAATAAGAGTTGCGTAGTTTAGTTTTGACAACAAAAGATGAAAGATGTCACACACAAGAGTACATAAACAATTGTAAAACATGCAAAAACAACTCAGCAAAAGAAAAAAATTAAAAGATGTAACACTCAAAAATACATAATCACGATTCATATAATTCAGAGTAATATATAAAAAAGAAAAAAATAAAAGGATTTTACTCACCAAATTTAAAATAAAGCATAGAAAATTAACCTGAAACTTACCAGATGCTCCACTCTTTTAAATTTCTAATTGTCTATAACAATGCTTATTAATTGTTGCATCGTATACCTTTTATATTAGAAGATAATAATTATTTTAAATTTTCAATTTTTTTGTTGATAATTATATAATATAAAGATGATATCTTGAATATAATGATTATTTTAAATTTTAAATTTTTTTGTTGGGATAATGATTTCACATGAAGATGATAATGATTTTGTGATGATACATTGTTAGGGATACACCACGATGTGTGTTTGGGGTTGTTGCAGCTGACGAGGGTGACCCCGGTCCTACGTATCCCCGGTCAAAAGGGAATCAAGCCACACGTAGTTCTTGAGAGTAGGGATGAGAGAACGTACCTTAGCCCCTATAGCATGGTGGTTCTTATAGGGGATTACTTGTTAGGTGTGTTGTGTGTAACCCTAGCTTAGTGGGGCTGGGCCTGTTGGTAGGCTCTTAAGTCTAGTCCATCACATAAGCCCCCCAAGCTCGGTGAGGTGATTTGAGCCTTGCCGAGTTGAAGGATTGGCCGAGCAGATAACCGACCGATTATAGGAGGAAAACTAGGGCGATGGGACTGTAGCTAGTAAGATAAGGCTATTGGTAGCCTGTTCATAGCTGTAATCCAGTGGCCCGTAAAATGTCGAAGAGTTCGGCGTACGGTCGGTTAAGATGGGGTAGGTCGGACCGGAGTCCGGTCCACGACATAAGCCCCCCAGCTCGGGAAGAGTCGAAGAGACTTTGTGCCGAGTTGCTGGTCTGATCCGATGTCCTTTTCCAAGGGTTAGTGATGATGTATAAGATTGTTTGCAAGTTGAGGCCTTTTATTCGGAAGAGTCTCGCTGATGGTTGATAGCATTCTTTGTGCTCGGATAATGACAGGGAAACCCGATAGGAGATTCTTCATAATTAGCAAACGATTCCGAGAGGGGAAATCAACAAAATATTCTTCATATCCGGAACGAGAGACTCTAGTGGGGAACACAGTGCGAGGTTTCCACAATCGTCTTAAGAATCCGAGGAGAGAAGGTTAGTGTGTGGTTCCCGATATGCTGAATGTATGAGATACCAAAAGGGGGAATGTTGAGGGTCGAACGTCCGCGTGCAGTTGGCTCATGTATTCGAAGCGGGGAACCGTACACAGGCTTCTGTACTGCTCGAAACACAAGCGCAAAGAGAGAAACTCGGCACGGGGGTCCTCGCCATCATCAATAGATTCCGAATAGAGTAACATGTTATTGTGTTCGCTATACTCGAAAATCAATTCACTCGTTGATGAGAATCCCGAAATGGGTTATTCAGCTGCTCGGGCCATCATACGTATACCTTGCATGTGTGTACGAAAACAATAATTAATTAGTTATTGTCGTCCAAGTTGATAGTTTATAACCACAATAATATAACTGATAAGTCATAGGAGGTAATGTAAACTACGACATATATGTCACGAGCAGTTAAGTATAACACAATTTGAAAAGCATGGAGGAAATAGTTATAAGTGATGTGAACAATATATCTTCCCTGCATGATTCTCTTTTAAATGGGCTTGGCTATTGGCCCAATGGATTTGGTTGGAGAGGACTTCGAATGGATCAACACTGTTGAGGCCCTTACAAGAACAAAGACCAGATCTCATACTAGGGGCGCAAGACCGAGCGCTGCACTTCGGTAGGAACGACGGTGACGAGGAACCCAGCAATTGTTGGAAACCAACAAGCGGGCATAGCAATTACTAGAGGGGGGTGAATAGTAATATGGAAGCAACAGTGACTAATTTTCGGTGCAATTAAAAGATAATTGATCAAAAGCTTGTTTTTCTGAAACTGGGCAATTTACTCGAGTGAAATGAAGAACACTCGAGTGAAAGTCCACGAAATACTCGAGTGAATTGAAAAACACTCGAGTGTTTTATGCAGAACAGAAAGGAGCAGTTTCAGAGAAATTGAGCAAAATGATTCAATTTCTTAAAGACTAATCCAGGGCAGATATAAATCAAAGTAGAGGGCAATTAAACTAAGCTAAAACAAGTTGAAAACAAGTTAATTGCAACCAATTGCTACTAGAATTATAAAAGCCCCTTTCTAGAGAACTTAGGGTTTGGTTTTACTTGAAAATTAAGAAAGCTATAAAAGAGAGAGACAACACCAATTTTATCCTGGTTTACACTCAATATAGAGTGCTAATCCAGTCCCCCTAATCAACTTAGGAGTTTCTACTAGTAATCAAATTGTTAGAAATTACAAGGATAAATTGAGATTCCTCACTCAATCCTAACCCTTTTCAAGAGTGTACCAAACTCTTGAAATTTCTACCCCAACTTGATTTGGTGATGAAGAGTCCCTTCTTCTTAAGCTCCTTGGAACCTCCAAGAGCCCACCAAGCTAAGAATCCTCTTAGTCATTGTGCTTGAGAACCTCCCAAGGCTTGAGAACTTGGATACCTCACCAAGATTTTCTAAACAAGCTAAAGTGTTTGAGTGTTTGAGAATTTTACAACAAATAATTCTCTTACAAATGAAGCACACTCTCTTAACTCACTAAGAGAAATAATAAAGATGAATGCTTGGTTGAGTTTAGAGAGAAAATTATTTTTAACACTTGAGAGAGAGAGAATCAATGAAAGAATGTAAGCTTGTTCACTTGGATAATGGCCACTATTCATAATATAAGTAAGGGGACAAAAGGGAAGGAAAAACCAAGTTATTCTTCCTTTTTGTCCTCTTCTAACGTTTAAAAAATTTGCTGTCAGACCTAAATCACTCGAGTCTTTTTGGAAACACTCGAGTGTTTTGTGGTCAACTCTGATAGTGTTGCCTTTTTACTTTATCCAACGGCTATATTACTGAAAATTCATAAATCACTCGAGTGAATTGAGAATCACTCGAGTGAATTGGTCAATGTTGGAAAAATTAAGTTTTCTAACATTGTTTTCAATTCTCTTCTCAAGTCTGATTGGTCTTAATCTCAACCTTTCATGCATGAATATTATTTGACCTTATGTGAGAATAAAAACCTAAACTACCCACTCTCATAAATAAAATACATTAAGAATAAATGAGAATGAATAATTAAACTAAGCACTTGATCTTCTTTATTGTTGGGCTTGCATTCTTCAAATTAAGTCCATAATTTAATTACATTGTCATCATCAAAATTAATCCACCTTAATCGGAGATTTGATTTTACAATCTCCCCCTTTTTGATGATGACAAAATAATTAAACCTCTAGCACTTGAGAGCTCCCCCTCAATCTAGGAACCTTTTTAACCTGTACAATCCAGAAAATGCCAAGCACAACGTAATACAATAATAATCACAATCAAGTGCTCATTGGTATCAAAGTAAGAGCATATATCATCAGAGTTTAAACAAGAAAGCGGAAAAAAAATATGCTCTTTTCTCTTTAATCTCCTTTCTCCCCCTTTTTGTCATGATAAAAAAAATAACATTTTGGAAACAAAGGTGGAGAATGAAGGATACCAATAAGAAAACTTTTCCTTAAGAGTAAATAAGAATCAAAATATGACTATGAAGCAAGATTGAAAAACCATGAAGGAACATGAAATCCATGAAGAAAACATGATTAATGCACAAACATCATTAATCCACCATACACAAACCATAAAACATGAGTTTGAAAATAGGTACATCCAACTCCCAACAAAATTAACAAAAGTCTCAAAATAACTAAACAAAGTCATAAAGCATAAAATCTAGTGCAAATGAACATCAAGGACTCAAGAGGGTGGTGGTTGCTGATCATCATCACGATGATAGGGCTGGAATCTCCCAAGAGCTGTTAGAATCTGACTGAGATCGGAGCGCACATGTCCAAAGTTCGCATCCACACTAGCAGAATGGGCATCAAGCCTACCATGAAGAGCTGAGTGCTGGATGCCCATATGAGTCCTCATATCAAACATAGTTGCACGCTGCTCTAGAAGTTGATTGTCAATAGTATCCAAGCGCCCATCCATGCGATCAACTCTCCCAGTCATATAGGTCCTAAAGTCCTGAGCCTCATGAGCCAATGAGGCAAACCTCCCATCAAAACCATCCATTCGCTCATCCATATATACCCTGTGCTCTGCAAATGTGGTGTTCTAGGACCCCGGCATATCAAAGTTGATCCCATCAGTAGGATCATCCTGGGGTACTCCACTACTCCCTCCAGCCTGCTGATCAAAAGTGGCCTGCTCCTCCTCCAACTGCTGAGGGTCAACGCCCAACTGATCTGCAGCCTGCTGAACATTGCCCTGACCTCTCAGAGCAGCTGCCTCATCAAAATACATACATCGATCACCGAAGTACTCGATGTCCATCTTACCCAAAGAGTTATCAGAAAAGGCATGGATTTTTGCAGGAAGAAGAACGACAGGCTCCTTTTCCGAAATAGGAATCTGAAAGTGCTGAAGGAGCTTGCAAACATGCATGGGGTAAGGTAGGTTTTGTTTAGGTTTGGAGTCAGAGGCTTGTTTCATATTGGCTAGGATGATGGAGGCCCAATTCAAGACAGTACCATTAAGAATGGCATCCATAACTCGAAGCTCAATTTGAATTGGGCGGGAGTAGTTTGGAGATGTTTGGGGCAACAGGATATGGCAAACGAGATAGTGGAGGACTCTATTGTTGGCAGTCATTTGATTTGCTTTCTTCTCACCTTTGAGATAAACACGATCAGGGCGGAGCAAGTTTCGAAAAATTGGATCAACGTCTCCTTTAGAAGTGCCCTCTCCGGATCGTGATAACCCAAAGACTTGGAATAAAGCCTTAGGAGTAACCTCAATATGATGTCCTAACACAGAGGTCTCATAGGAGTTTCCATTTTGCCTAAAGTTTGCATAAAATTGCCTAACTAACCTAATGTAGATAGGACCATTATAGGATAGGAAACCCATGAGTTTTTGAGTTTTAAGAGCATTGACAAAGGTAAATCCTCTACTAAGGAGATAGGCTTCACTTACCCATGTTTGTGTTGCATAATCATTGGAAGCAAATTTCCTTTCCCTTTCAATGCAATTTGCCCTTTGATAGAAATCATCTTCCTCCTCCTCAATGGGTTGAGGTTCCTCCACCCTTGGCTTTTTCCCTTTTCTTCTATTGTCCGAAGATGAAGCCATTTGCACTTATAAGTGAAAAACTAGAAGAAATTTTGAGAAATTGGGGTTTTGGGGAGTTAGGGTTTTGGAATGGGAATGATGAATTTGATGGTCAAAAACTTGAATTTGTTGTGAAATAAGTGTAGAAATGAGTTTAGAAGAAGAAATAGAGTTGAAATATGAAAGAAATTGAGTTTTTGGTGAAATTGGTGAAGATGTGAGGGAGTGAGCAGAGAAAACTCGAGTGAAGAGAGAGAATTTCGAGCAAACAGGAAAAAATCGCAGCAACATCAGACTATAACTGATGAATTCACTCGAGTGAATTTTAAAACACTCGCGTGTTTTTTAGAAAACCTGAAAAACACTCGCGTGAAAATGAATTCACTCGCGTGTTGGCCGAAAGATGGATTTTCAGAAATTTGTAGTTCACTCGAGTGAAATGGGATTCACTCGAGTGTTGGCCGAAAACACTCGAGTCTTTTCAAAAAGACTCGCGTATTTTCCATCAGACCTGCTCAAAAACATTTCCAATTAAAACTGATTTAATTTTGAATTAAAATTACTCGAGTGATTTAAGAAACACTCGAGTGTTTTTTATCAGTTATGCTGAAAATCGCAGTTTTAAGACACAAAACACAAAATTCACCACATGTAATGAAAACAACAGATGGGAAACTTAATCACACACAATTAAAGACACAAATTCATAACATCTCAAGGTAATTTCAAACAAGTATCATCACACACTAAATTTAGACATACTTGGTGATTTTCAAATGGCACAAATCAATTAGTTTATACTTGACTCCTCTAAAATACCAAGTTCCCTTCTTATATGATAGAAGGTATCCCTTGGCAATGGTTTTGTAAAAATGTCTGCTAATTGATTTGTGGTACTTACAAATTCAATTGTGCAATCACCCTTTTGAACATGATCCCTTAGGAAATGATGTCTAATTTCAATGTGTTTAGTCCTTGAGTGATATACCGGATTCTTAGTTAGATTGATGGCACTCGTGTTATCGCATTTTAATGGAACACTTTCTTATTTTAAACCAAAATCCGATAATTGTTGTTTCATCCACAAGAGTTGAACACAACAACTACCGGCGGCGATATATTCCGGTGGAAAGAGCAACACAAGCTTGCTTTTTAGAAAACCATGACACTAATGAACTTCCCAATAAATGGCAAGTACCACTAGTGCTTTTGAGATCAAGCTTGCATCCCGCAAAGTCGGAATCCGAATAGCCAACTAAACTAATACTAGCATCCCTAGGATACCATAATCCGGTGTTAATTGTTCCTTTAAGATATTTAAAAATATGTTTAACTGCGGATAGGTGTGATTCTTTAGGATTTGCTTGAAAACGGGCACACATGCATACACTAAACATAATATCCGGTCTAGATGCGGTAAGATATAGAAGACTACCTATCATGCCCCTATATTTACTAACATCAACCGGTTTACCTATGTCATCCTTGTCTAGGTAGCATGTTGTGCTCATGGGAGTGTATGCTTCTTTGCATTTGTCCATTCCGAATTTTCCAAGGAGCTCCTTGCAATATTTTCCTTGATGCACAAAAATCCCCTCCTTGACTTGCTTGATTTGAAGTCCAAGGAAGAACTTGAGCTCCCCCATCATGGACATTTCAAATTCCTTTTTCATCAAATTAGAGAACTTTCTACACAAGGACACGTTAGTGGCACCAAAGATAATATCATCTACATATATTTGCACTAAAAAAATGTCCTCTTTGGTTTTATAGATGAATAGTGTATTATCAACCTTTCCCCTTTGAAAGCCATTTTCTAATAGAAAGGTACTTAATCGATCATACCAAGCTCTAGGAGCTTGTTTTAATCCATAAAGTGCCTTTTTCAACTTGTAAACATGGTTTGGAAACTCATGACTTTCAAAACCGGGTGGTTGCTTAACATACACTTCTTCATTTATGAAACCATTCAAGAAAGCACTCTTGACATCCATTTGATAAAGAGTAAAATTCATAATTGATGCAAAGGCAAGCAAGATTCGGATTGCCTCAAGACGTGCAACCGGAGCAAAGTTCTCATCATAATCAACACCTTCCTCTTGGTTGTAACCTTGGGCAACAAGTCTCGCTTTGTTTCTTATAATCAAACCGGATTCATCAAGTTTATTTCTATAAATCCATTTTAAACCAATTATGGTATGATCATCGGGTATAGGCACTAATTCCCAAACATCATTTCTAACAAATTGATTTAGCTCTTCTTGCATGGCCATAACCCAATATTCATCCATAATTGCTTCCTTAATTGAATTTGGTTCGATTTGAGAAACAAAGGAAACAAAATGACAAATGTTTTGAATTGACCTACGAGTTAATACTCCCTTTGAAAGATCTCCTATGACATTGTCAATAGGGTGAGCTTTCACCGTTTTCCAAGCCGGATCAAGTTCATCTTTGACTTCTCCTTCATCCTTTGATTTTTCCATCTCTTTGTCAACATTTGAAATCTCAAGTCCATCATCACTACCCTCACATAAAACACTATCTTCTTTCGAAGACTCATTAAAAACAACATGAATTGATTCTTCAATAGTCATAGTTCGTTTATTATACACTCTAAAAGCTTTACTATGAGAAGAGTAACCCAAAAATATTCCATCATCCGATTTAGAATCAAATTTTCCAAGTTGATCTTTTCCATTGTTTAAAATGTACACTTTGCATCCAAAAACATGGAAATGGGATATATTGGGTTTTCTACCTTTGTAAAGCTCATAGGGGGTTTTCTTTATCATGGGCCTAATTAAAATTCTATTCATTACATAACAAGCCGTATTAACGGCATCGGCCCAAAAGTATTGAGGTACTTGAGAATCATTTAACATGGTTCTAGCAAGTTCCTCTAGCACCCTATTTTTCCTCTCAACAACTCCATTTTGTTGTGGAGTTCTCGGTGCCGAATATTGGTGCTCAATTCCATGCTTATCACAAAATCTATCAAATTTTTAGTTTTCAAATTCACCTCCATGGTCGGTTCGAATAATAATCACTTTTTGATTTACTTGGTTTTGTGCAAGTTTAATGTGGCGTTTAAAAGACTTGTAGGTCTCACTCTTAGCACTTAAAAACAATGTCCATGTAAATCTTGTAAAATCATCAACAATCACCAAGGCATAGTAGTTGCCACCAAAGCTTTTTACTTGAGAGGGTCCAAACAAGTCCATGTGAAGCATTTCCAATGGTCTTGTTGTGGACACATCATTTTTGGAACCAAAATTATTTTTAGTTTGTTTGCACTTCTTGAAAGGAGTGCAATCACCTTTAATTTGAAAATTGAGCTTTGGTAACCCAACTACTAAGTCTTTGGATTGAAGTTTCTTAAGTTGATTTACATTAATGTGAGCGGTCCTACGATGCCATAACCAAGTATCACTTTCTTTGCTAATTAAACATTTTGAAACTAAAGAAGTGATATTATTCAATTCAACCATGTAAGTGTTATTAGACCTTTTTCCAACAAATTTGATAGATTCATCTTTGTCACTTTTTATGAGACAATGAGTAGAGGTAAATAATACATGGTTACCAATATCACATAATTGACTAATGCTCAAAAGATTATGTTCTAATCCTTGAACATAAAGTACATTATCAATAACCAAGTTGGAAGAATTACCAATTTTACCTATACCAAGTATTTTGAATTTGTTGTTGTCTCCATATGTGACATATCCCTTTTCCTTAGGAGTAAGCTCAATGAAGTGTCGCTTATCTCCCGTCATGTGCCTAGAACATCCACTATCAAGTATCCAAAGTTGCTTTCCGGTTCTAAGGCACACCTACAAGACACAATCACTTGCTCATTTTGGGTACCCAAATTATGTTGGGTCCCTTTTTGTTAGTCTTGGATGATTCTTCCTTCTTAATCCAAACATAAGTACCATTTTGAATTCCAAAAGATTTGATATGGCACTTATTGTTTGTATGTCCAAATTTTCCACAATAAAAGCAAGTTGGTTTCTTTGTAAAATCAATTTTTGAGAATGAACCAACCACTTTATTTTTCTTTTTCTTGTGGTCATATCCTAGACCGGTTTTGTTTGAGTTGTGTCTAAGAGAACCAATTAACCGATCTAGGTTTTTATCACTTTTGTTAAAAGTGTTGAGTTTGATTTTCAAATCATTAACTTCTTTTTCAAGCACACAACACTTTTCACAATGAGTGATGGTATATAAGTGATTTGCATTCTCACAAACATGACTAGAGTTAGCAAGTTCCAAGGATGCATTTTGGAGTTTCAAATCATTAATAGATTTTTCTAATTCATTGATTTCCTTTTGATACTCCAAAAGCTTCTTTCCTTTTTCTTTGTTAACTTTAGCAAGTCTTTCAAATTGAGTTAATATTTCATTATATTCACTTAGCAAATCATCATAAGAAATAGTATGAGAGGAGGTGTAAGAATAATTAGATGATACCTCATCCTCACTCTCATTGTCTTTTCTTTCACTACTTGAGGAGGCTTCATTGTGATTCTTGGCCATGAGGCATAGCTTGGCTTCCTCATCATCCGAACTACTTGAGGATGACTTGGAATCCTTTTCCGGTTCATCCCAAACAATGTAAGCTCTTTTCCCCTTGCCATCTTGAGTCTTCCTCTCATTCTTTCTCAAGTAGGTGGGACATTCCATTTTTATGTGTCCTATCCCACCACACTCATGACATTTTACACTTTCGCTTGAGCTCTTGTTTCTTTGCTTGTTATCCTTGGATCTTTTGTCTTGAGGTCTCTTGTCCTTAGAGAATGATGAACTACCCTTTTTGCCTTTGAGGAATTTGTTGAACCTCTTGGCAAATAAGCCAATCTCTTCCTCATTTAGAGCATGATCGGAGCTTTCACTTGAAGATTCATCTTCATCCTCTTTTGACATTTTGGTTGAGGCTCTTAGAGAGATGCTCTTCTTTTTCTTGTCCGAGTCTTCATTTAGGTGAAGTCTTGATAGTTCCATCTCATGTTCTTGGAGCTTCCCAAACAAGGTGGTCAAGTCCATAGATTTTACATCCTTAGCTTCCTTGATGGCGGTCACCTTAGGTTGCCATCTCCTATCAAGACATCTCAAGACTTTGTTAGTAGTTTCACCATCTCTAAATTCCTTTCCTAAGCCAATCAATTGGTAAACGATATGTGTGAACCTTGTTTGCATATCATTGATAGACTCATTAGGGAACATATGAAAGAGCTCATATTCATGAGTTAGAGCATTTAATCTTGTTTCTAACTTCACTAGTTCCCTCATGAGTAATTTGCAAGGTATCCCACATTTCTTTAGCCGATTGACATTGTGAAATCCTATGAAATTCATTTTTGGACAAAGCGGAGAAGATGATATTTTTAGCTTTTAAATCATATGAAACTTTCCTTTTATCATCTTCATTCCAACTTGTCCTAGGAATAACAATGGCTTCACCATTAATCACTCTTCTAGGAATATAAGGACCTTTTTCAATTGCATCCCAAATATCGGTGTCAATTGCTTCTACAAAGACTCTCATCCTAACCTTCCAATAAGAATAATCTTCACCATTGAATAATGGAGGTCGGTTAAGAGACATAGACCCTTCTTGTTGATTGCTAGAGCCCATTGTTTCCAAAAAGGATCTTTTTCGAAAAAGCTTTTACGCTCGATCTTTCGACCAAGCTCTGATACCACTTGTTGGAAACCAACAAGCGGGCTTAGCAATTACTAGAGGGGGGGTGAATAGTAATATGGAAGCAACAGTGACTAATTTTCGGTGCAATTAAAAGATAATTGATCAAAAGCTTGTTTTTCTGAAACTGGGCAATTTACTCGAGTGAAATGAAGAACACTCGAGTGAAAGTCCACGAAATACTCGAGTGAATTGAAAAACACTCGAGTGTTTTATGCAGAACAGAAAGGAGCAGTTTCAGAGAAATTGAGCAAAATGATTCAATTTCTTAAAGACTAATCCAGGGCAGATATAAATCAAAGTAGAGGGCAATTAAACTAAGTTAAAACAAGTTAAAAACAAGTTAATTGCAACAAATTGCTACTAGAATTATAAAAGCCCCTTTCTAGAGAACTTAGGGTTTGGTTTTACTTGAAAATTAAGAAAGCTATAAAAGAGAGAGACAACACCAATTTTATCCGGGTTCACACTCAATATAGAGTGCTAATCCAGTCCCCCTAATCAACTTAGGAGTTTCTACTAGTAATCAAATTGTTAGAAATTACAAGGATAAATTGAGATTCCTCACTCAATCCTAACCCTTTTCAAGAGTGTACCAAACTCTTGAAATTTCTACCTCAACTTGATTTGGTGATGAAGAGTCCCTTCTTCTTAAGCTCCTTGGAACCTCCAAGAGCCCACCAAGCTAAGAATCCTCTTAGTCTTTGTGCTTGAGAACCTCCCAAGGCTTGAGAACTTGGATACCTCACCAAGATTTTCTAAACAAGCTAAAGTGTTTGAGTGTTTGAGAATTTTACAACAAATAATTCTCTTACAAATGAAGCACACTCTCTTAACTCACTAAGACAAATAATAAAGATGAATGCTTGGTTGAGTTTAGAGAGAAAATGATTTTTAACACTTGAGAGAGAGAGAATCAATGAAAGAATGTAAGCTTGTTCACTTGGATAATGGCCACTATTCAGAATATAAGTAAGGGGACAAAAGGGAAGGAAAAACCAAGTTATTCTTCCTTTTTGTCCTCTTCTAACGTTTAAAAAATTTGCTGTCAGACCTAAATCACTCGAGTCTTTTTGGAAACACTCGAGTGTTTTGTGGTCAACTCTGATAGTGTTGCCTTTTTACTTTATCCAACGGCTATATTACTGAAAATTCATAAATCACTCGAGTGAATTGAGAATCACTCGAGTGAATTGGTCAATGTTGGAAAAATTAAGTTTTCTAACATTGTTTTCAATTCTCTTCTCAAGTCTGATTGGTCTTTGATCGAGGCCGTACCCGATACAAATAAAAACAGTTTAAGTATAGTACTAGGAAGTGACTCCTAGGTCGTCTCCCAAGGAATATCTTATCAAGCAAAAGGTCGAACACATAGTATGCATAGAAAACAGGGGGGTTTTTTTGTATTGAATATTGAATAATTGAAATCAAAATAGAATTAAATCAAAACGAAGAAACAGATAAGGAAAAGCGGATAAACCCCTTTGGCTCGCGTTCACAACTCTATCATCGGTCACATAAGATCAATTTCTTTCCTCTTCACTGTCCAACTCGTGAGAATTAAATACTAAGCGAAAATTCAATTCTCACCCCAAAACCCAAACCTCTAATTAAGCATTAAAAGCCAAAGCATGGAGATTTTACGAGTTTGCATAAATTAAGCATTCATACACATGGATTATCTCTATAGAATGGAACTAAGCGAACCATAACATATCAATAAGCATGAAAACAGTGAATAAAAACGAAATAGCATTAAGAATAAAACCTCAAGAGTATGTGATACATTACCAAAGGGATTTAACCTAAGAGTTTAGCCTTCCATGATGAAATAAGTCAAAAACGTGTAGAAAAAGGGAAGAGAGAGAAACCCTAGCAGCCACCACAAGCTTGGAGAGCAAAACTAAGCCTTCTCTATGAGAGAGAATGTAAAAAAACGTGAATGGAAGCTCTCCTAGGGTTTACACGAATTTGGCTTTTTAAAACACAAAACGGGCCTAAATCATGGGCCCAAATCCTAAGGAAAGCTTATCTCTAAATTAAATCTAAAAATATCTTATAGATAAAATCTAAATCTTAAAAGATATAACTAAATCTCAACTAATCCTAAAGATAGATTACAATCTTCACTTCATCATATATCTTCTCTTCCAACATTAAATCTTCATTCCCAAAATGTCCAAAAAGCCCTTGTGCCAAATATGACCTGAAAATAGAAATAGAATTAATTAGGCTAAATAATCCCAAATTAAACAATATTCAGAATAATAGTCCAATAAACTCTAAATCACTAAATCAAGCTAAACAATGTCAAATAGGCAACAAGTATCAATAATAGGAGTAAAATAATGCAAGAAAAAATGGGAAATAAAATGCTCATCAAATACCCCCACACTTATCCTTTTGCACTCCTGGGCAAAACTAAGAAATAGGACTGAGAAGATCAATATGCACCAAAGTGAATCATGCAACAAGATTACTACAGCTAATGAATGCAAACCTAAGAGATTACATACTTCACAATGAATTCTAGGAAATGCAAAGAAATGGGCAAAATCGAGCACACGAAGAGAATAAGGACCAAAGAATCAAAGCATCCATGAACATCATCCAATTATTTCAAATATGCAAAGAAAACCAATGACATCAAGAGAGTAGTCACAAAGATGATAGAAACTCACAAGGATCACTCAATAGTGTTTACACTCAAGTGTTTAAGGTTAATCAGTGTTTACACTCAAGTGTTTAAGGTTAATCAGTGTTTACACTCAAGGCACATCATGAAAAACAAACACAACCATAGGCTTGACAAGCCTCTAACATCAACAATCAACACACATGCACATTAAGATCAAAAGGTCTTTTCAGGGTTGTAATGGGGCCAAGGACAAGGTAGGATAAAAATATGGGAAATGTAGCTAAAACCCAAGGAAATAAAGGAGCAATGGGGAACAAGTAAAAAAATAAGCACAATCCACCCCAGAATGAAATGGTAAACATAACAACAACCTCTAATTCCAATCCTCTATGCCTCAATCAACCTTTTATTCCATTTTTTTTTCTTCTTCTTCTTTTTCTTTTTTTCTTTTTTTTTTGAATTGCATTACATTGCAGAACATCATGAACGAAAGAAAAGAAGAAACAATAAAAATGGCATAATGAGATAAAGCCATAATTACATCACCGACCATAGAGGCAAAACCCAGAACTCACAATAGATGAAGAACAAAGCACCCTCGCTTACTCAATACCCATTCCCAAAACAATTCCAAAGCTCCAACATTCCCTAAGGTTAGGACAATCATGGTTTTTCAGTCATAGGCTTGTAATGAGCTAAAGAACAAAGAAAAGGGATATAAAGGCTCAAAGGGGCTATCAAAGGATAAATTCATTCAAGGTAGGCTCATATGGCTAGTGGCTTATTCAAGAAAAAACAATGCCTAAATCATTTCAAAATGTGCATGGGAATATCAAGTATCAACAAGAGTCAAGTCAAGTTCTAGAGTGCAAGTAATCCAGAGTGCAATCACACATGAAAGAAAAATTAGGTGGCATATACAGCAATCCACCCACAATTAAGGCTCAAATCCTCACAAAAGGGACAATTCTATCACAGTGTTACCACCTCTTAATTATCAAAAGCAACTTTACACACAGAAATGCATGAATTCAGACACAAGATACCAAGACTCTACTAAAATGAAGCAAAAACATGCAAGAAAATGCCCAAAACTTAGCAAAACCTAAAAAATCAAAGCAAAAAAAATATGCAACCTAAACTACTCTCCCCCCCACACTTAAATCACACATTGTCCTCAATGGAAAACAAATAGTAGAATCAGACAGATATAGACAAGTGCAATAAAAAGAGTAAGGAAGGAGAAAAGAAGACTCCCGAAATCATGGTGGGTCAAAAATGGGGTCGACCAATGAGGCTTCCTCCACAGGTGCATCATCCAAAGAAGGGGTAGTGAGGAAAGGCTTGAGTCGGTGACCATTGACTTTGAAGCTCTTGTCTGTGGACTCACTCTTGATCTCCACAGTGCCATAAGGAAACACCTGGGTGACTACAAACGGTCCAATCCATTTAGAGCGGAGCTTTCCACTCATGAGTCCAAGCCTAGAGTTGTAGAGCAACACTTTTTGACCAACCAAGAACTCCTTTCTGCAAATTGAGCTATCATGGAGCTTCTTGGTCTTCTCTTTGTAGAACTTGGAATTCTCATAGGCCTCCAAACGGATCTCATCTAGCTCACTCAACTGCAGCTTCCTCTCCTCACCCGCTTGATCAAGAGCTAAGTTGCATTGCTTCACAGCCCAATATGCACGGTGCTCTATCTCCACAGGCAGGTGGCATGCCTTACCAAAAACAACCCGATAAGGTGACATCCCTATGGGTGCCTTGTAAGCAGTCCGATGGGCCCATAGAGCATCCTCCAATCGTGTGCTCCAATCCTTTCTATTAGGCTTCACCATCTTCTCCAAAATCCGCTTGATCTCTCTGTTTGAAATCTCAGCTTGCCCATTGGTTTGGGGGTGATATGGTGTAGAAACTTTGTGCACAACCCCATACTTCTTGAGCAAAGCTTGCATGGATCTATTGCAGAAGTGTGTGCCTTGATCACTGACTATGGCTCTAGGTATGCCAAACCTGCAAAGGATATTAGTCCTGACAAAATCTACAACAACCTGAGCATCATTAGTCCTGGTGGCCTTAGCTTCCACCCATTTGGATACATAATCCACAGCAAGTAAGATATAATAAAAACCAAAAGAAACAGGAAAGGGGCCCATGAAATCTATACCCCAGACATCAAACACCTCACAGAACAACATAGGTTGTTGCGGCATCTGTTGCCTCCAAGATAGGGTGCCTCCTGCCCTTTGACATTGCTCACATGAGCTGCAGATTTTGCTTGCATCCTTGAAGATGGTAGGCCAATAAAATCCAGAATCCAGCACCTTTCGTGCTGTCCTTTGAGTGCCAAGGTGGCCTCCAACTGGTGAAGCATGGCAAAATTGGAGAACCGATTGGATCTCCTGGTCTGGAATGCACCTGCGAATGACCTGATCACTGCAAAAACGCCACAAATAGGGGTCATCCCATACATAATACTTGGCATCGCTCTTCAATTTGTCTCTTTGAGCTTTGGATGCCAAGGGTGGAAAAACAGATGCAACTATATAATTTACAATATCAGCAAACCAAGGAGTAAGGGGAGGGGGATGTGAAACATGCAAAACTAAAAGCTGCTCATCCGGGAAGTCATCCCGGATAGGAAATGCATCCTCCTCTCTCTCTATTCTACTCAAGTGGTCTGCGACAAGGTTATGTGCACCACTCCGATCCTGAATCTCAAGATCAAACTCCTGGAGGAGCAACATCCATCTAATCAACCTAGGTTTGGAATCTGTCTTTTTCAAAAGATACTTCAGAGCAGCATGATCAGTGTACACCACAACCTTAGAACCTAATAGATATGATCTAAACTTATCAAGTGCAAAGACAATGGCTATCAACTCTTTTTCAGTTGTGGTGTAATTAACTTATGCTGAATCTAAAGTCCTAGATGCATAATAAATCACATGAGACATCTTACCAACCCTTTGGGAGAGAACTGCTCCCAAAGCATAATTCGAAGCATCAGTCATGAGCTCAAATGGGAGGGTCCAATCAGGTGGTTGGATGATGAGAGTGGTGGTGAGTGCTCTCTTTAACTCATCAATTGCTTTCTTGCATTGGTCTCCAAACTCAAATGCGGTATCCTTTTGAAGCAAGTTGGATAGTGGAAGGGCTATCTTGCTAAAGTTCTGAATAAACCTGCGATAGAAACCTGCATGGCCAAGAAAAGAACGCACCTCTCGCACGCAAGAGGGGTAAGGCAAATGTGATATTACATGCAGCTTAGCAGGGTCAACCTCTATGCCCTTATGCGAAATAATGTGCCCTAAGACTATGCCTTGTTCTACCATAAAATGACATTTTTCAAAATTCATGACAAGGTTAGTCTCAATGCACCTATTAAGCACCTTAGACAAACTATCAAGACATGCATCAAAAGAGGAACCATATACACTAAAATCATCCATGAAGACCTCTATGCAATGCTCAAGTAAGTCATTAAAAATACTCATCATACATCTTTGAAAAGTGCCAGGAGCATTGCATAGGCCAAAAGGCATCTTCCTATAAGCAAATGTACCAAAAGGACAGGTAAATGTAGTCTTATGTTGGTCCTCTGGTGCAATACAGATTTGGAAATAACCAGGGAAGCCATCTAAGAAGCAATAGTGAGATTTACCTGCCAGGCGCTCCAACATCTGATCAATGAAGGGAAGAGGAAAGTGATCCTTGCGGGTCGCCTGGTTGAGCTTCCTATAATCAATGCAGACTCTCCAACTGTTCTGCACTCTAGTGGGAATCAGCTCATCCTTCTCATTTTTGACAACTGTCGCCCCAGACTTCTTGGGAACTACTTGAACCGGGCTTACCCAAGTGCTGTCTGAAATGGGATAGATAATGCCAGCTTGCAGCAGCTTGGTGACCTCTTTCTTCACCACATCAAGAATCTGGGGGTTCAACCGTCTCTGGGGTTGTCTCACTGGTTTAGCCCCATCCTCCAATAAAATCTGATGCATGCACATGGAGGGGCTAATACCAGGTATGTCTGCCAAAGTCCATCCTATTGCCCTTTTGTTTGCTCTAATCACATCCAGCAGCTGCTTCTCTTGATCAACAGAAAGGGAGGTAGAGATGATCACTGGAAGTTTCTGCTCAGCCTCCAAGTAAGCATATTTGAGATAAGGAGGAAGGGGCTTCAGGTCCAATAAAGGTGCCTGCATCACAGATGGAACTAAAGGAGCAGCAGAATTGGATTCTGCCGCCTGCACCTGAACAAGTGAATTAGACTCATGCAAAACAGAAATGGGGTTAGCATGATCTAAATCTATATCATATGAATCAACAGATGCAGTAGCAGAATTTAAAAACTGGTCAATTTCAATGCATGCAGTGCACATTTCGGAATCAGAACATGCAGAACAAGTAAATGAGCTAGTGAAAGATGGCAAATCATAATCATGCAAAAAGTCTAGAACATGCTCATCAATCAGATCATCAATCAAGTCAACATGAAAGACAGAGTGGTCATCAGAAAAATGTTTCATAGCATCAAAAATATTGAATCGAACCACACTGTCATCAAATTCCATGGAAAGTGTACCTGCATGCACATCTATCTTGGTTCGGGCTGTTTTAAAAAATGGTCTCCCTAATATGATAGGGACAGCACTACGAGAGGTGTCCTGTTCCATATCAAGAATATAAAAATCAGCAGGAAAGATAAGCTCTTCAACCCGAACCAGGACATCCTCTATCAAACCTGCGGGGTAGGCAATAGATCTATTTGCCAAGTGAATAACCACACCCGTAGGTTGAAGGGGTCCAAGTGAAAGAGACTTGAAAACAGACATAGGCATAACATTAATAGATGCTCCTAAATCTAGCAAAGCATTCTCAAATTTAGTATTACCTATGATACAAGGCACAGAGAAAGTTCCAGGATCCTTACACTTTTCAGGAATATGAGGGACGAGTTTACCTATAAGAGCAGAGACATTTCTTCCCATGTTGATCCTCTCATTGCCCTTGAGCTTCCGTTTGTGTGTGCATAGATCCTTCAAGAACTTTGCATACCTTGGAATCTGCTTGATTGCATCAAGAAGGGGTATATTGACTTCCACCTTCCTGAATGTGTCAAGTATCTCTTTGTCAATCTCTTCCATTTTCTTGCTTTGAGTCACCCCCCTTGGTGGGAAAGGAAGAGGAATGGGGGGTGGTTGTTGGGCAGCAGCAGGTGTTGTGCTTGTGGAAGGCTGAGCTGGATGGGATTTTCTGGTACTTGTGTGCTCACTTTCCTCGACCATTTGGCTCTTCTTGTTGGTTGAAACTAGATCATCTTTATTGAGGTCAGATTCTGGTGTGGGTGTGACAATCTGCTTCCCTGACCTTAGACTAATGGCATTCACATTCTGGTTTGGATTGATCACTGTTTGGGATGGCAACTTGTTAGAATTCTGAGATTGCATAGTGTTGATTGTTGTTGCCATCTGTCCCATCTGATTGGTCAAAGATTGAATGGAGGCCTCTTGTCTTTGAATGGATGCTCTAGTTTCCTGTTGGAATTGGAGATTTTGCATGGTCATCTGTTTCATCAGCTCTTCCAATGAAGGCTGCTGCTCAGTACTAGGAGCTGGTGGTGCAGAATTAGCCTGTTGTTGTCTCTGTTGCTGGACTGGAGGAGGTACATATGGTGGTCTAGAATTGTTCTGAAATTGAACCTGTGAAGGTTGCTGCTGATCAGACCATCTCAGGTTGGGATGGTTCCTCCAACCAGGGTTGTATCTATTGGTAGAGAGATCAAAGTTCTGTGGCTGCTGATTTCTACTGTTGAAGATGTTGGCGGCATATGCCTCAGGTTGGTCAGCACCAGTCGTGGGCTGCTGCTGCACAGAAGGGCATGCATCTGTGGGGTGCTCAGCGGATGTGCATATGCCACATAATCTAGCATGCAGAGACAACTTCTTCTGGTTGATGGCCAATTGAGTGACCAAAGTTGTAAGTGAATCTATCTTCTGTTCAAGCTTCTCAACCTTACCAGAACTTGTGCCAACATCATTCACTCCTCTCACTATGATTGCATCGCTGTTGCCCCTTGCATGGAATTGTTGACAATTGGAAGCCATCTTCTCAATCTTGGCTCTGGCTTCTAAAGGTGTCATGTCTCCTAGGGCACCACCACTTGCAGCATCAAGCATGTTTCTCTCCATGAGGTTGAGACCTTCATAGAAATATTGAATAAGCAACTGCTCTGAGATCTGATGGTGGGGGCAGCTCGCACACAATCTCTTGAATCTCTCCCAATACTCATAGAGACTTTCTCCACTTTGTTGCCTGATGCCTGATATATCCTTTCGGATTGCTGTTGTTCTGCATGCAGGGAAGAATTTCTCCAAAAATGCCCTCTTCAGGTCATCCCAGACTGTGATAGAACCAGGGGCCAGATCGTACAACCAATCCTTGGCTAGCCCCTCTAGGGAGTGTGGGAATGCCTTAAGACAAACATGATCCTCTTGCACATCATGTGGTTTCATAGTAGCACAGACAATATGGAACTGCTTGAGATGTTTATGAGGATCGTCACCTGCAAGACCATTAAACTTGGGCAACAAATGAATTAGTCCAGACCTTAGCTCATACGGGTTATCGGGATACTAGATGCACAAATCTTCAATAGTGAAATCAGGTGCAGCCAGCTCCCTCAATGTCCTCTCACGTGGTGGAGGTTGAGCCATATTTTTAGAATAATCAGAATAAGAATCAGAATTTATAGGAATAAAAGAAAAAGAAGCAGACTCACTATGTAAAGACTCAATAGGCTCACTACCTATGGACTGGTTCCTATTTTGTCTAACTAGTCTGTGATAAGTTCTATCAATTTCAGGGTTATATGGATGAAAGTAGCTTGGGTTGCCCCTAGTCATGTACTGAACAGAACACCATTAAGCATAGCAAACTGTCACTAATATACATGACCAAAATAGGCAACAAAATTTTTTTATTTTTTAAAATTTTTTTCTTTATTTTTTTCAGCACCCTAAAATCATGAAAACATACCACAAAAAGTTTGAGGACAAAATTCAAAAGGGAACCAAGTCAAACAATTAAATCAGAGACCAAAAACTAAGAAAATAAAACTTGTAAAATAAAAAAGAAATAGTAAAACGGCTTTTTCAGGATCCAGACGAAGGAGTTTTCTAACAAAGTGAGAAAAATCAGATTATTCAGAAAATTCCCTTCGATTTGATATAAAATTCGTCAAATTCCGAGTTACGGGTCAAAAGTTGCGACGATTTGAAGAAAGTGCTGCTAAAACTTGGAAAATTTTTCTGGAACTCACAACCAGTGATGATCTGAGTGATCGTGGTGCCTCAAAACCTTTTTATATGATAAAAGTAGTGTGGATATAAATTTTTGTGCAAAAATTCCACCCACAACTATGTGAACTAGCAACCACAGAATCAATCAAATACACTAATTGCAACAAAATAGCAAAACAGCAAACAGTGCAACTTCAACCGGTTATCAGAATTGACTACTAGACCCTAAATCAGACACGACACACTATAATAACTATACTAACTACGACACTAACTAACTACTAATGACCTTTGGCAAGAACCGATATTCCCCGGCAACGGCGCCAAATTTGATCGAGGCCGTACCCGATACAAATAAAAATAGTTTAAGTATAGTACTAGGAAGTGACTCCTAGGTCGTCTCCCAAGGAATATCTTATCAAGCAAAAGGTCGAACACATAGTATGCATAGAAAACAGGGGGGGGTTTTTTGTATTGAATATTGAATAATTGAAATCAAAATAGAATTAAATCAAAACGAAGAAACAGATAAGGAAAAGCGGATAAACCCCTTTGGCTCGCGTTCACAACTCTATCATCGGTCACATAAGATCAATTTCTTTCCTCTTCACTGTCCAACTCGTGAGAATTAAATACTAAGCGAAAATTCAATTCTCACCCCAAAACCCAAACCTCTAATTAAGCATTAAAAGCCAAAGCATGGAGATTTTACGAGTTTGCATAAATTAAGCATTCATACACATGGATTATCTCTATAGAATGGAACTAAGCGAACCATAACATATCAATAAGCATGAAAACAGTGAATAAAAACGAAATAGCATTAAGAATAAAACCTCAAGAGTATGTGATACATTACCAAAGGGATTTAACCTAAGAGTTTAGCCTTCCATGATGAAATAAGTCAAAAACGTGTAGAAAAAGGGAAGAGAGAGAAACCCTAGCAGCCACCACAAGCTTGGAGAGCAAAACTAAGCCTTCTCTATGAGAGAGAATGTAAAAAAACGTGAATGGAAGCTCTCCTAGGGTTTACACGAATTTGGCTTTTTAAAACACAAAACGGGCCTAAATCATGGGCCCAAATCCTAAGGAAAGCTTATCTCTAAATTAAATCTAAAAATATCTTATAGATAAAATCTAAATCTTAAAAGATATAACTAAATCTCAACTAATCCTAAAGATAGATTACAATCTTCACTTCATCATATATCTTCTCTTCCAACATTAAATCTTCATTCCCAAAATGTCCAAAAAGCCCTTGTGCCAAATATGACCTGAAAATAGAAATAGAATTAATTAGGCTAAATAATCCCAAATTAAACAATATTCAGAATAATAGTCCAATAAACTCTAAATCACTAAATCAAGCTAAACAATGTCAAATAGGCAACAAGTATCAATAATAGGAGTAAAATAATGCAAGGAAAAATGGGAAATAAAATGCTCATCAGTCTTAATCTCAACCTTTCATGCATGAATATTATTTGACCTTATGTGAGAATAAAAACCTAAACTACCCACTCTCATAAATAAAATACATTAAGAATAAATGAGAATGAATAATTAAACTAAGCACTTGATCTTCTTTATTGTTGGGCTTGCATTCTTCAAATTAAGTCCATAATTTAATTACATTGTCATCATCAAAATTAATCCACCTTAATCGGAGATTTGATTTTACAGCAATTACCGAACACGACGATGAGCACAGAGGGGCTTTGCGATGGGAGATCGTCGGTGATCATCGCTGCTGCTTCCTTGCAAGACCATCTCGATGGCGGCGGCGGATTGCAGGCAGAGGAAGGGCGCCGCACGGGTGACGGCGGGTCTGCGACAGCGATGGATCTCGAACCGCGACCTCAGAGGCTCGTCGCATGAAGAGGAAGAGACCTCTGCTTCGATGCGAACCTCGCTGCCCCATGGTGAAGACACACCGGCGGAGCTTGCGATGACGGTGGCGCGAGATGGAGGGTCAGTAGCGGAGTGATAAAATGAGGTCGGTGACGGTCGTTGCGGTGGTGGACTCGGGCGATGCATTAGAACCGGCGATCCGTGTGAAGTTCTGTTCTGAGAACTTGAAGAAGACGGTGGTCACCGCGACGCAGTTCCGTCGATGCGGTCCATTTGCTGGCACCGTTGTGGTGCCTCTCTTGCCCCGTCGCACAGCCGCACCGGATGCAGCAGTGATGAAGAAAGCCACCGTCGAGAACGTCCTTCTTCCTACGCCTAGAACCCTTGTCGTTGCTGTTGTGTTTTTCTTTATTATTTCCTTATTTTTTTAGTGTGGATGGGAATCGAAATTTATCGGTTCCCACAGACGGCACCAATGTGATGATCCATTGTTAGGGATACACCATGATGTATGTTTGGGGTTGTTGCAGCTGACGAGGGTGACCCCGGTCCTACGTATCCCCAGTGAAAAGGGAATCAAGCCACACGTAGTTCTTGAGAGTAGGGATGAGAAAACGTACCTTAGCCCCTATAGCATGGTGGTTCTTGTAGGGGATTAGCTGTTAGGTGTGTTGTGTGTAACCCTAGCTTAGTGGGGCTGGGCCTGTTGGTAGGCTCTTAAGTCTAGTCCATCACATAAGCCCCCCAAGCTCGGTGAGGTGATTTGAGCCTTGCCGAGTTGAAGGATTGGCCGAGCAGATAACCGACCGATTATAGGAGGAAAACTAGGGCGATGGAACTGTAGCTAGTAAGATAAGGCTATTGGTAGCCTGTTCATAGCTGTAATCCAGTGGCTCGTAAAATGTCGAAGAGTTCGGCGTACAGTCGGTTAAGATGGGGTAGGTCGGACCGGAGTCCGGTCCACGATCCGGTCCACGACAGATTTCATAAACTGAAGATAATGATTTCAACAAACTGAGGATAATGATTTCACACTGAGGATAATGATTTCACATACAGATGATTTATTTAGATAATGTTATCTACCTACAAACGCTTTGGTACGAGTATTCCTTAAGCGGACAAATGTAGTGCCTCGAAAATGGATCCTTTTATATAAGTATAGTAGATTATAGAATATTTTAACTATAGTAGTTTTATATGATTATTATTAGAAAATAGAGAAATATTGAGTTGAAAAAGATATTATGGCAAATAAAATTATAATTAAAAAAATAGCACTGTATTGCATTTACAAAATAAAATAGAAAAATTAAGATTACTTTACTTATTAAAATTAATCTTTGATAAAAATATTATTTAATTATAATTATTAATATTAATAGCATGAATAAAAAAAATGTTTTTATTTAGTTCTCTTTTTAAATTATCAATGAGATATGAATATAATTGATTTTTCATTTTACCTTATATGAAAAATTGAAAAATAGTGAGTAAAGTAATTAATATTAATAGTGAAATGAATAATTAATATAATAATATTAGTGATGTTTGATGGAATTACAAAAGTTAAATATAAAAAACGAAATAAAAAATTTACGTGAGTTAAATATATCGATAAGTTTTATTTGTTTTTATGTTTATGTCCTAATAAATAGAAATGAAAAAAGTATTTATTTATTTTAATTACTATTTTCGAGTTAATGGATTAATTCCAAGGAAATAAGAGTATTGTGAATAGTTGACGTGTTTATGTTATGCATTGTAGTACCCATAATTGTATTAAATATTTTTTGACACTATTAACCATATTTTTTTAATTTTTTTTATCTTATCTATTTTATAAATAGAATAAGAGAATATAAATGATAAAATTGTATTGAAGAATTTAATAATTATTTTTTAATTTATTAAGTGTATTAGTTTTCCAAAAACTATTTCCTCCCTTCGTCCCATTATCTTGATAAAAAAATGCAAAAAAAATTGTCACATTAAAGTAAAAAAATAAATGAAAAATCTTAAAGATTCTACATTTTATCAATGATTGATAAGCAAGTAAGAAAAATACATTTAAAGATTTTTTGGAAACTGTAACACCCTTACAATATTTAGTTAAATTAAGATTTATAAAAGTATGGACTTGAAAATTTCGACGAAAATCCAGCAGAGTTTCCTCTGTTTTACAGACTTTCCCCAAAATTTCCTGTTTGTACCTGTTCAGACCAGAAAATTTTAAAACATAAAACAAGCACATTTTACATTCGATTATATCCTAATGCCCTTAATTACTAATACAAGTATAGGGCGCATAACTATTACATATTTTAAATTACAAAAATAACAATTTATCACATAATCACACTACAGCCCACTCATAAAATAATGAACGAGCACTCCACGTGGTGGAATGTTATTCCTGCTCGGCCTGACACTGTGTCTGCTCAAACTTTGAACCTGTAAAAATGGTTGCAAGGGTGAGCTTTACACATGAAGTAGAGAAGTAGTTTCTAACTAGACATAATAACCTACAAAGTCAAACACAATTATTTCAAGTAATTCAAAACATAGCAAACCCAGACAATTCAAATTCATACACATTCATAATCTTTTCTTTCGTCCATCATTCTTATCACTTTTCTTAATATGCTTTCTTTCTCATTTCTAATATATTTCTCTTTTCTTTACTCTTTTCTTTCTTTTCATTCCTTTTTGCTATTTTCTTGCTTTCACTTTTCATTTCTCTTTTCTTTTCACTTATTTCCCTTTTCTTACATTACATTCATATTCCTCTTACATTTTGATAAATTGTAACCATCATTGCGCACCTGCGTCATAAAGCTGCGCACTTGCGTCTTACGCTATATAAATATAAATATTTGTGCACTTGCGTCTTAGAGCTGCGCACATGCGTCTTACGCTATTCAATCATGATTGTTGCGCACCTGCGTCTTACACTTGCACACCTGTGTCTTACGCTATGCAATCATGATTGTTGCGCACCTGCGTCTTACAGCTGTACACCTGTGTCTTACACTGTTAAAACGTGTGTCCAGCTATGCACACCTGCGTCTTACAAGCTCTGGATCACACAATCTAGGCGTACAGTCCCACAACCCTGACAACGTCTTACAAGATTTGAATTACTTTCTTTCTTAACTTTTCAATTACCATTATTAACTGCCCTATGCTTCAATATCACAATTTAACACACATTACCTGCACATTCCAACATACATCTCTTTTATCATTTACACATACTTAACGATTATTACCTTAGTCTTTATCATATAATACATTCAAGTTCGGTACATTAGTCCACAGCTATAAATTATAGAGTCACTATACTTACACTCATTATCACGATAAATATATAACATATATTCATACATTTTCTCTCACACATACCTAAGCATCTCAATGTCGTACCAATCATCATTTCGTTCCTCATATATCAAACCAATTCCCCAAACACATAATTGACTGTACATATCCTCATACAATTCAATTTCCGCTTTTTATCTTTATTTAGCATCTCTTTTCATCATTCAACATAACATCATCATCTACAATCAATTTAAGTACAGTCCAAGCATATTTATATTTTCCCAATAACCATACATAATAGCATTTTAACCTTGAGCATATATATAATCAAATAGCAAACATACATCATAATTTATAACATGCGATAATCCATATTTACATTTTGCACTTAAAACACATATTTCAAATCACACTATCCAATTAGATTTTCTTTTGTTTATTTTCCTCCTTTCCTTTTAGTCTCGATTAATTACCCTAAGATGCAATCACAAACATACCCATATATTCTTAGCAGGTATTATAACTAACTAGAAAGTACTATCTAAAGCAAGGTAAAAATTCCCTTACCTCGATTGACGAAAATAAAGAGATAACCTCAACTTCGGGGCTTGCCGACGAGAAGGAGCAGTGATACGTGAAGCTTTAGTGACCTAGGGTGATGAACGGGTCGATGGAGGTCGACGTCGGTGAGTGGCGGTGGTGAGAACAATCACGGGCTGAACCAAGGCAAAAGCTTTGAGCTTCAGGGCACCCGACACAGCCACGGGTGACGGGTTCCGCCCTTGGTAGCGACATCAACCCAAACCGGTAGAGAGAGAGAGCACACAGCGGCGACTGCAACAACTAGAGGTGGCTTGGAACTCGCGGCGGGGCGGGAGGAAGCGAGGAGCAGCGGTTTCCGGCTTCCTTCGTGGCTGAGGCGGCGGATCTACGACCGGGGAGGAAGGCGAGGGCGTGCGACGGTTCGAGCTTGGCCAAAGAGGGGGTCGCGATTCGCGACTGGTGGAGAGGAGGAGCGCGGCGTGGCTGCAGTGTCCGACTTCCAGGGAGATAGAGAACGCCGAGTTCGGTCGGTTTAGAGAGAGAAACAGGGACCGTGAGGGAGAGAAACGGAAATGAAAGGGAGCTAGAGAGAGTGAGATGTGGTGGCCATGAAGAGAGAGAATGGCTTCCCAAATTGAAGAAGAAGAAGATGTGAGAGGGGGAGGGGCGGCAGCAACATGAGAAATAAGAAGGGAAAATAGGGTTTTCACCTCCCCATCACACAACACACGTTTTTCTTTCTTTCTTCTTCTTTTTTTTTGTTACAGGCTAATCGATTAATCAGATGATTAATCGATTAGTCTGAGTGCTTTTTGGTTTTATTTGTTTTCTTTGCCTTTACGAACGCCGTATTTCTTCGTTACCCATCGGATCTTGCTCAAATTTGAAAGCAAGCTTCCCTACATACCACCTTTCACACCCAACGATGGAATTCGTGTTTAGAGTTGTCATTCTTTTATTTTCAATTTTCTATTATAACGTATTTAAATCAAGATAAGGTATAGAAAAATATATTTTTCAAAATGGGTAATTACTTCAAATGAATTTACTTTCAAATATAATTAAATATTCTTTCGTAGTGAGCATAATGTATTTTATGAAAATACCTAACACTCAAATGATAAATTCCAGGAAACATTTATTTAATTCAATCAACTCATAATTTATAATGTTAAAGAAGTCACGGTGTTAAGATTCCAATATTTCCTAACACGTTTATTATACTAAAAGGGACCTTAATTTATTATTCCTGAACTTTATTATTGTTATTATTATTATTTCAATGTATTATTATTATAATTACACTGCGGGTTAAATTTGGGATGTTACAGAAACAATATTGCAATAGGTATTAATTATAATGATATGAAAAATTTGTGTAATATTACCTCCGTCCCTAAATATAAAGCCCTCTTGACACTTTTATTTTGTCCCTATTTATAAAGCCTCATACCAATTTTCAATGATCATTAATTACTTTTTTCTACAAACACCCCTATTTATTTAACACTTTTTATATTCCCAATAATATTAATAGGGATAATTTTGAAATTACATATCAAAAGTTCACATTACCAATACAATTAACTAAATTATTTCACTTTCTTAATGGACGTGAAATCCCCCAAAGAGGCTTTATATTTAGGGACGGAGAGAGTATCAATTTGTAATTAACGAATGAATCGTGCATTATATTAGACAAATATGCTCTTATTTTCATTCACTTGTTTGACTTTTACCAAGATAATGGGACGGAGGGAGTATCTTATTTTCTTTTAAGCAAAGTTTTAGACAAAAAGAGAAAAGACAAATGATTAAACTGTTACTTACGTCCTCAAATTTACACCAATATTCATTTTAGTCTCTAAAATTACACAAATTGCTTTTAAGTAATTGAATTTGTAAAATGTTATGCACATTATTCCCAGGCTATCATAGTCGTTAAGGGACGTTAACAACAGAAATACATGACATGTTAAGAACATAACTCTTATTCACTCACTCAATATCTAATCCAATTGAAGCAGAAGAAGAAAAAAAGCAGTAGAAGATATACAAATATACACACATAAATACATAATCCCTTCGTCCCACAAGAATGATAAAAAGAATTGTAACGATAAAAAACTAAGGAGACATGAATTTAATGGTTTGTCTAACGACTAAATTACTCATTTGGTTCCTTGCCTTATTTTTTACTATCAAAACAGTTTCTTAAGTTTTTTTGGTATCATATTGGTCTCTCACGTTTCATTTCACTATCAATTTGGTCCTTGAATCATTGTTCATACTATGAGGACCAATATGCTATATGTAGAATCAGCAAGGAATGCTTAGTTTTGATGAAGACAAATAGCGTGAAGAGTCAACAACAACAACTCAGGTGGTTAGCTCAGCTCCGATATCTAGAAGCAAAGTTAGAAGCTCAGTTCGGAAGATGCTCGGAACTTGCTCAGCCACTGTAGTCGAACCAGCAGCAAGTCAGAAGCTCAGATGCAAGCTCGGAAGATTCTCAACCTTTTGCTACGAAAGAGCGAGTTGTTGAATTAGTAGCAAGGCAGAAGCTCAGCTCGGAAGATGTTCAGTCATTTGCTTCGGGAAAGTTGGTTGAAGCTCAGCTCATAAGTTGCTCAGTCACTTGCCGCGGAAGTTGATTAGTTGTCTACGGCGGAAGAAGCGGAGCTCTTTGTTGAGCAAGCATCAGTCAGTTCAAGCTCGAATATAAAGCTCGGATCTCAAGCTCAGTTCAAGCTAGAATATGAAGCTCGGGTCAAGCTCGGATCACAAACTCGGTAAAAGCTTGGTCCATGTCTAGTTAATCCGTTGTGGAAGCATTATCCAACTCGAAGCTCGGATCAAGCTCGGAGCTCGCTAAACATCAGAATCAGTTTAAAGAGGGATTGGTTTAATTCTGAAGATTCGATTCATAAATACATTAGATCAGAATATGACTGTTGGAGAGGAAATCTCGTTGAAAATATTTCCTCACGTGGTGATTTTTATTCCTCCCTGATTCTTGGGGATTTTCGTGAATAAAAGGTGATTGCCTCCTCCACATCAGGGGGAACCTTTGACAAGAAAAATCAGAATCTGAAAAACTCATTCTCTCAGCCAATCTTATCAAAAGTCTGAAACTCAGTTGCTATTCACAATATCACATTCATATGTGACTGAGTTCAGTTCTGGAGCCACGCATCATTACCGTTACTGTACATCCGTGAAGTCTTAATAGGTTCCTAAGCAGAAGTCGAAGAGGTTCTTTGCCCGGTGGAGCTACTTGAAGGTTTCAAGGAGGCTTTGGAAGAGATTCTTCCTACCGGTAACAAATTGGGTAGAATCTAAGAGTTTGGCACTCTCTTGGAAGGGTTAGGTTGAGTGAGGTTCATTCAATAGTTCCCGTGTAACTCTATCAATTTGATTAATTGAAAAGCTCCCTAAGGTTTAGGGGGGACTGTACGTGGCTCTCAGTGGTAGAGAGTGAACTAGTATAAAATTCATGTGTCTGATCTTTTTATTGCTTTCCGCATATTATCAGTTTTCTGCATTACTTGGTCATTTAGTCGGCTTATGTCTAACTGCATTTTAGGTTGAAGTGTATTTGCTGTGATTCCGCTGCAAATCTGATTCTGTGTGCTGCAGCTCGGATAATCGATTATCGGTATAGATAATCGGTGATCGGATTCTGCTCGGCAATTAATCGGCCTTTTTATAAAATCAGCAAGTATATTTCATCTGTTTTCAATTATATCCAAAAATTGCTATCCCTGCTTCCAACTACTATTCACCCCCCCTCTAGTAGATTGTTAGGTCGCTTGTTGGTTTCCAACAAGTGGTATCAGAGCTCGGTCGAAAGATCGAGTGTAAAAGCTTTTTCGAAAGATCCTAAGGAAACCATGGGCTCTAGCAATCCCTTTGGAGGTGAAGGCTCTTCAATAAACCGTCCACCATTGTTCAACGGTGATGGATATGCTTATTGGAAAGCCAGAATGAAAATATTTATTGAAGCAATTGATATTGATGTTTGGTGTAACACCCCGCATTTTTCATACGTGCGTAAACGATTTCCGACAGAATAAACCATGAGATTCTATTTTCATAAAGATATTTTGTGTGAGAAAGAAATAAAGTATTGATTTCCAAGGATTTTATAAACAAAATGTTTTTCTAGAAGAGAAGTGAATGATTTTGTTGATTGGATTTTTTTTAAGAAATGAGTTGTGATTGTATTAAAAAGGTGATTTTTATTTGAAATGAAGTTTTTGAATTGTTAACTTGGAAAATTCGTATCTTTTTAACCGTAACTCAGATTTTCATGATCTTTATATGAAAACGATCGTATTGAAACGTAGATTTTGAAAATGTAATTTTTAGAATTTTCTGGGTTGATTTATAAAAATTTATTTTCAGAGTTTGTAAACTACGAATTTTGAAAGATGTGCTTTGTGGAAAATGAAATTTTGTCATGGCATGAATTTTTATGTGATATGTGCTTGATTTAATGTGTGTGTTTGATGTATGATGTGTGAAAATGATTGTGTGAATGTGATTGTTAGAGTTAATTGCTTTGATTGTGAATAGAAAATCATAAATGAATATGATTAAGAAATAAAAATGTGAGGCATGTATATGTGTGTGTGTGTATGGTACGGTTTGTATGTATGTATGTGTGTGTATGCTGTACATATGTGTGTGTGTGTGTATGTATAAGCCTAGAATTTTATTTGGTTGGACAAGAAGCTTGGTGAGTAAGTTAAAGCCATAACCAAACTAAATTAGTAACCAAACCCTAACTAGAAGCCAACTAGTTCTTAGCCCTAAAGTGACCCCTAAAACCCTAGCCTATTCTACCTTGTCCCCTTAATATGATAATCTCCACCCATGCAAATTTTTGGAAGCCCAAGATTACCCTTTCCCATTGCTCATGGCCGAACCAAAAATCAAGGGCACAAGAGGGAAAGTGAATTTGCCTATAAGTACTTGAAGCCTTAGTTCATTTCACCCCATTCCATTTCATTTCTTCATACCAACACAAACACCACTCTAAGAGCCCATTCCACTCTTAGAGAGAAAAAGAAAAGAGAGAGAGAAAAGAGAGAGGGAGCCGTGAGGGTTAGGAAGGAGGAAGAATGAGGTTTCAAGCTTAACCAAGTCTCATCCTTGTAGATCAAGAGTGTTAGGAGCTAGAGAACCAACCCTCATCTTGGTAGGTGAATCGAAGAGCTTGGAAGAAGATTTGTAATAGTTTAGATTTTCTCTTTTGTTTGTAGATCTATTTTCTTTCTTCTCGCATGTCTTATTTCATGGTTGGAAAGATGATTTTATGTGTTGTTATTCTTTGATCTTGGACTTTAAGGACTCAAAAATAATTTGTAATATGTTAAACTTTATGCTTTATGTTTCGGTTAAAGTTTTCTTCATGGATCTAATGTTTTTCTAACTAAACCCTTAAAGATCTAAAGAAAAACTAAGATTTTTGTGAAAAACTAAAATGAATATCTTTGCATGTTTAATTTTCTTGCTCTAAACCGTGATTTATATGTGTTTATGTGATGATTTGATGAATAAACCTATGATCTAAGTTTGATTAATAATAAAGTGAAATTCTTTGTCTTTGCATGATAAATCTTTTGTTAAAATCGTGATCTATCATGTGTCTTCATGTTTATTTGATGAATAAAAGCATGATCTTTGCTTGATTTGTGAAAAAGTTCAAGTTTCCAGTCTTGCATGTTATTTTCAAGAGAAGAGATTATGTTTTTTTTCCTCTATGCTATACGGTTTTAAAGAAAAATTTAAGAAACAAGTTTTAAATGATTTTTGAGAATAAACATGATTTGATCTAATGTTTGATTATGTGCATGTTATATTTTATTAAAGGCTATTCGGCTAAGCTTGAAAAATAATAAGATCCATGTTTTATTTTATGAAAAGTTGATGCATGTGTGTTTTAAGGCTAGATCTAGTGATTTTATGTTCATGCATGTTATTTTCATAAAATTAAAGTAAGGTCTTTACTTTGGTTTAAGAATAAATAATGATCTTGAGTTTATTTTATGTATGTTAAAAATGTTTGAAAAAGGATTTTGTTCTAATAATGTTGATGCATGTTTATGTGAATAAATGGTGTAATGTGTTACTTTACATGACTTGATGTGGTTTGTTGCTTTGAAGGTTGCCTTGAAAATTTACATGTTTTGGTTTTAATTATGTGATTTTTGTAAGTTGAAAAATGAATGAAAACCATGCCTTTTTACATGTTGACATTCGTCCAACCTAGAAATAGGTAGAGGACTATGCTTGTTTTCATATAGGTTGCATGCATGACAAGACTAATTAAATTTAAGGCTTAAAAAGTACATGCATGAAGTAATTGAATTAAAAAGAAAATATGTGTGAATCTTTGAAGTGGTTTATGGCTTAAATTGTTGTTTTGATTTAAGTCAAGAAAATAAATTGAAATTGTTAAATTTCCTTTTGATGCTCACGGTTTTTAATCATAAAAGAAAGAAAATGATTTCATGATTTTATATATATTTCTTTGTGCATTAAATCCTTGCAAAATTATATGTGTATGATTCGGTCAATACATGCTAATATAGTTTGGAAAAATTGTCTTCATGAAATGACTTGTGATTATGGCTATATTCCTAGATGTCTAGTATTATGTGTTTGATGAAGTGATGTATATCTTTTTTTTTATCTTGCTAGATAAGTGATTTGATTATATGAAAAGAAATTTTCATAAAGTTGATTCAATGATTTATAGTTTTAAAACTTATTTGTGATTGGAAAATTGTTAACCACGTGTGATTCGGTTTTGTTGAGTTAATTAGAAGATTAAGTCTAAAATATTTTCTTAAGAGTAATTGAATTAATTTATTAAGATTATAATTTAATTAATGATTTTAAATGATTAAAAGTGTGACTTGTATTATGTAAGTTTGTGAATGCTTTGAAACATGTACGTGTTGCTCTTTATGCTGCTTGAATGTGTTGGATTGGAATTGTTCTTAATCTTGTTTGTGAGATTTACTTGTGAAAAGTCTATGTTTGGAAATTTAATGAATCAATTTAATTAGTTTTGGAGCTTTATTTTCTTGAATTCTTGTATCTGATCTAAGATGGATTTTCAAAGAGTTGTTTCTTGGAATTTCATTTAATGATTAAAGACAATGATTTTATAACCGGAATGTTTTAAACTAAGAAGAATGGATTTTGTTTTGACGAAAGGATTATTTTAGAATTTGCTTCAAAGTTTTCTTGGAAGCATTTTTTTATAAATTTAAATCGGATTTGAAAACTTTTGGATATTAGTAATGTGTTTTCGAAAAAGGGAATTGTTTCAAGTGTTTTCAAAACGAAATTAAGAATTTATCGAAATCGTTTCTAACGCACGGGGAAAAATGTTCTAGTTCGGGTGACGGGCAAGAAGGACACGAGACAAAGCTAACGACTAGGAAAACTTTCGGAAGTTTCGTCAACGAGGTGAGTGAGAGTGTTGTGATCCCGTAACGTGGTTGCTCGCAATCCGAATAGATGGATTGTGAAAGTACTGCGAATTAGGTGATATAGATATTGGTGTTAGATGTTTACCTGTTTTGTTTACGTGCTAAATGTTTATCTGTTGAGTATACTTTATTCTGTTTGGAAAATGTTTGATTATGTTTGCATCGTGGAACGATAATAATGAAACTGTGAAGGTAATAAATTAAGACTAAAGAGGAAAGAAAGTGTGGATAAGGAATTATGAGAAATAATTGAGAAAGAGATGAGAAATGATGTGGTTGAAATTGAGAAAGAGATGAGAAATGATGTGGTTGAAATTGAGAAAGAGATAAATAGTGAAAGGAAAAGAATTAATGGCTGAGTTTAAGAAAGAATTAAAATGAAAAGATGACGTTCGAGATGGTAATAAGAAATACTCGATGAGGCGAGCGGAAGCGTGGTGATGATGAGGATGCTGAGCAATTGATGAGGAGAAAGACACTGATGGTGCTGCTGAGCAACAACTGAGGAGAGTGATGCTGAAGGTGCTGCGGAGCAACAACCGAGGAGAACGATGCTGAGGGTGCTACCAAGTAATAACTGAGGAGCAAGATGCTAATGATGATGCTGCTGAACCATGATGATGAGAAAGATGCTAAGGATGCCGCTGAGCATGAGCTGATGAGAATAATGCTGATGATGAGATGCAAGAGAAAGAGATTTGAGGCAAGATGCCGTTGAGATTCTTTGGGGAACGGATTGCGATTAGTGGTCGGGACTCGTTGAAGGGATGTACCAAGGACAGGCCGACTAGTAGGATTAAGCCGCAAATTAAAACTCTAAAACCTTAAAAGACTTTAAAAGACATTAACGAACACGATGAGGCATGAGTGTCGTATCGAAGTAGTGGAGAGGAAGGAACCATGGGTATCTGCGGATACTCAGGAGGAGATTGCATTAGGGGAAGACAATGACGGTGAAACGTCAATAAGTCTAGAGTATGTTTCTAGGCAGAACGAACTCCACATGTGGTATACGAACGTGGTAGGGACTGGGTCCAATGCCGTGGTAAGTTCTGCAGGCCAACTAGAAAATACGGTCGCCCCCTAGATTGCAAATCTTGAACAGTGAGAGGGACTGGAACGGGGCATTTGTGATTGCCACTGTACCTGAGTTTTCTACAGTGAGCCTTGATTATATGAAATGATATGATATTGAAATGAATTGATTTGAGACTGTACCCGAGTTATCTACAGTTCTCCTGGCTTGGAGCCAAGTGTTGAGACAGCTGTCGTGCCCGCGTGGTAAAGGTCCTGTACTCCTGTTTGCTTCCGACTAGGTTGGGTGGATGACCGAGGAGATGTAGACGTGTGTGTCTTCCTCAGTGATGATTTCCCCATATCATTGAGCGAACCAGAACGCTAAGAAACATAAATAATCAAAAGAAAAGTATATTAAAGATATCAAGTATTGAACCAGATTTATAAGATAAGTATGAGAAATGATTCTTGGAATAATCAATAAATCTTGAGGCAACGATCGAGGAAAGAATGGAAAAGATTTGTGACTGTCATATAATGAAGGTTCAAGAAGAAAAACATAAGTGGATTTCGGGAAGATTTAGAAGGATTGTGATGTTAAGTGTAAGGAATTATTGGCTATGAGTGATGATATTGCTGTGTTTGAAATATTATAATATGCTTGTTATATGTGATTCATATATGCTATGTGTATAATATGTTATATATGTTGATGATGATGTAATTGCATTATGATAAATGTCTATGTTATGTTGTCTTAGTTATATTGCTCTGTTATATTATATGTCTTTCTTTATATTGGATCTACCCTGAGATCGCATGGTCAACCCGTTAGTGTTCGGAACACTGACTCTCTCCTACCATGTTGTCATATCGGCAATTGCTGATATTGCAACGGGTAGGTGGCGTAGCGTGTAGCGATCCACCAGTGCCCCTTGCAAGGAGGAGCATGGAAGGTTGCCCCTGAAGATTGGATACGGAGAGGCTTTGGATCGAGAGATGGAGGAGAAGCAAGTACAAGACGACTCTCTGGAAGAGACTCCTGAGATGGCTGATGATGACAACTCTGCTTGCGGACCGAGAACTTGGGCTGCCAAGATTCGAAGATAGATGGATAGTCCTAGTGTGTATGACTAGATGATAGGTAATCCCCTTCAGAGCTTTGTATTCCATTGTAAGTTCTTAGTTACCTTAACTATATCATACTGTACCCCGGCTAAAGTTTTGTTTAGTACTATTGTTCTGAAATAAGTAGATGGGCTGTTATATTTTAAATGATGTTTTTATAGACAAGTTTCAAAGTGTGGTGTCTTGTGACATCTCGGTTTGGAACTTGAAATGTTTTATGCAATGTGAGAACATGAGTTTTAAATGTAACTATGTTTTGAAAATCTAAATGTTCTCATGTTTACGTTTTACATGTTTTAAAAAAAAATGGCCCAAATTTTCACTATATTTAACTTAAGTAACTGGAGTTTTCAAGTTGCCGAATCGGGGTGTTACATTTGGGATGTGTAAGACCCGGGCTGATAAGGGTGGGGAGTGATCGCCGGTGCAAGAGGCACGGACAAGGAGTGGCTCCTGGCAGGCTTCTAAGGGAGGGGTACATGAATGAACTGACACATTGGAATGAGAGGGTGATCCTGAGACTGTGTAGGTATGGGACTACATAGTACAACAAAGGCTTAAATGAATTGATTGGTAATACCCATATCAACAGGATGCATCTTCTTTTCGGTAGCCTATCACTTAAGAACTCCATGGTTAAGCATGCTTGACTTGGCATAATTCTAGGATGGGTGACCTCATGGGAAGTTTTCCCGGGAAGCGTGCGAGTTAGGACAAAGCATGATGAAAAGACCCGTTTTGATATGTGGGGATAGTAACAATCCATTTGCCTGCTAGGGACGTTACAATTTGTAACAGCCCGATTTTCGTAACACCAAAATAACCAACTTTTATTTATTAAGTTGCAAAAATGAGGCCAAATTTTTTTTTTTTAAACCTTATTGAGATGTCGTTGATGCACTCAACCCTCTTTACTGAAAACCGAGTTGTTACTAAAACATTTTCGTACATGAAACTTCCAAGTCTTTCAAAATAACTTCCTTCACATCGAATTTGATTTATTTACATTGTATTCAAAAGCTATGGATAATAAGTATCCATACATTACATGGCATAGCCGAAGATCTGTTGGTCACAAAATAAAGATGGATATAATTACATAGATGGTTCATTACCATGATAATCCTTGACTCAAAATACTGACACCAAACTTAGCCCGACAGATAACATGGGGCCACCTAGATTAATAACACTACCCTTAAACCTTCATGTCGAAAACAATCGAATAGAGTTTCCCTTTCTTCTTGCGCCCTTTCTTCCCTCCCGAAGGTGATGCCGTCCCTGTCGCTGCCTTCCCATTGTCAATTGACTCAAACTCCACTCCATCTAGAGTGGTGGGTTTATCCTGAGTCTCACTCCACTTCTTCTGTTCATAGCTTCTGTATCCTCGTACAGTGACCTGTCCCAAATGCGGTTCCAAATTAACTCCGCTCAAAGTGTGTTCCGGGTCCGGAATTACTATCTGAGTACAGCCAGTCCATACCCAGCCATAGGGAGTAGGCTTCCAACCGTTTCCATGCCTTTTCCAGGTGGTGATCTCCATACGATGCTCCATCTGTCCGTTGCAATACCAGCAACATCGATATGCCAACGAGACAGGAGAGAGTAAGAATTCCGAACGACGCATCGTCGACGGTGTGGGTTTTACAATAGGCAAGATATCAAGACAATACAAGCATACAACATTACATATATACAGCATAACAATGCAATATAAATACCACACAACATTTAAGTTTATCATCATCATCATACATTATCTTGCCGAACTTATTTTCACTTCTCAACATAAACATTCCTTCTTCTCAATTCCTTTCTCGATCTCAACTTGTGAACCTTTGAGTTGCATTCACTTCCATTTTCATATGGTTTCATTCACTTTTCCACACTTTCATTCTCGATTCGTTTCTCATTATCAATATTTCATAAGCTTTTGCTTCTTATAATTATAAGTCTTTTCATGACTCTTAACTTTTCTTATCAAGTCTTATTAGATCACGTCCATCGATGATTGAGGAATTATAATATCATCGAGGTACTTGTTTCGTTCACATTTAGCACACACGTCTACATCTCCTCAGTCATCCACCCAACCTAATCGAAAGCAAACAGGAGTACAGGACCTTTACCACGCGGGCTTGACAGCTGTCTCAACAAAATAATCAATGCCTAGAGAACTGTAGAAAATCCGGTAAATCTCAAATCAAATCATATAATCAAGGCACACTGTAGAAAATCCGGTACAGTGGCAAAATCACAGAGCCCTGTTCCAGTCCCTCTCACTGTTCAAGATTTGCAATCTAGGGGGTGACAGTACTATTCTAGTTCCGGGTGTAGAACTTACCACGGCATCGGATCGGCCCATCCTTACCCCTTATGGAATTCATTCCACCTAGAAAGTACTCAAGGCTTCTTGACGTTTCACCGTCATTGCCTTCCCCTAATGCAATCTCCTCCTGAGTATCCCTGATACCCATGGTATCTTCCTCTCCACTACTTCGCACTCATTGCTCACTGCATTCGTCAATGTCTCTTTTAGAGTTTTATAGTTTAATTATTACCCTAAGGTCGGCTCATCCTTGGTGCATCCCTTCAACGAGTCCCGACCACTAATTTACAACATTACTTTTCTTCTCTTCTCTTAACATAGCACAGAGCTGGGATCGCATCGACATACTTGAATCTCATTTCATAATCTTTCTCAAAATAACAACATATCTCTCTTTGGAACATCAGCCCTCTGGCTTCACTTTCTCAGCGGAGGAGCATAGCTCAATTCACATCATGTCTCATTCCAAGTGATCATCAACGGAGGAGCAAAGCTCAATTCATATCACATCTCATTCCAGTAAATAACAACAACATTACTTTCTTCAGCTCTGGCTCATCAGCATCACTATCATCAGCTCTTACTCAATAGCATTATTCTCATCAGCATTACGATACTTTTCGTTCACATCATGACTTATCTCTTACTACATTCTTACGGTGCTCATAATATCTCGTATCTTTTCACAATTTTAGCTTTATCTCTTTCTCAATGTCTTATCAAAGCTGCCTTATTCAATAAGGACTTAAACTCAATCGGGTGTCACTTCTTTCTCTTTGTGTTTTTTTACTTTCAAGACTTCTTGCGTCATTATTAATAACTCATTCGTCTTTCTTTTCAATCACAATTCATCACTTTCACAAACTTATTCATATCATCTCATTTTCAAGACGTAACAAACGTCCATCAGCATGCTACTCTTATTATCAACAATTCAAATATCATCAAACATAATTAAACATGGAAACAAATAAACATAAGCATGCTATTTCAAATCATCATCATATGATTCCATCACATAACAACATGTGGTCTTTGTCTCCTTCGTATAAGTGGCCACACAACACAAACAATTGCCACTATACTACTGACTCGGAACCACCAAGTTCCGATCTTTGAGATGATCAGGAACGTCCTAATAAATCACCTAAATACCACGGTGTCTTAGGAAAGCTTCTCTCTCACCTCAAGTCCCAGCAAATAAATGCACACGATCTCCGCGGATCCTTATCACTGTCAGCTGCTCCAATTCCCCGTCTCTAAAATTCTTCGTATTAAACAAAATACATTTATATTACTAACTTGTATAAGGAAAGTCTCCTCTTAAACTCAAAACACATTCTTTTTTCCAAAACTCATGTTATTTCTCATCGGGTAACTTAAAATATAATTGTTTCCTCAAAACAACTCCAACTTTTCCCAGTACTTTAAGTACTTCAAAACCAATTTGAAAATATCTAATAAAGTAATTTGAACCAATTGATTTGGTTGATGGTCCGTCTTGGACAGCACCTTAATCATGTCCGGAAACACCGAAAAATTCACCGTTTTTAATCCGGCTTTTTCCTAAATCAAATACCACTTGAAAACCATACTTTAAATCACATGAGTATACTTTTAAAGTTAAGAAACAAATCCAAAAAATTCTGGACAGCAAAGAATTGCTTTCCAAACTCACGTTAATAAAATCCGAAAACAATGAAAGAAGTACTTTTGTTTCCAAACATTCCTTAATATAAAACCAACACGTTGTTACTTTAAAATTTAAGCTTTAATACTAAAAATAAAACTAGGACAGCCACCACACATATCCATTGTTTGTAGCTAATTCAAAGCAAACAAACTTAAAATCAATTAGTTTTAAAAACTATTTTCGTACCCGAACATTTTCGTTCCACACGTAGTTTAAAATTCAAATGACAATCCACACTTTAACAAATCAATTCACACCACTCATACACTCTTAAAATATTACTTAACACTTAGCAAAATAAATTCCTATCCCAATAAACCTACTATGGCCGAATCATACACAAAGACAAAACAATATCCATAGATTTTCTTAACAAACTTTAAAGTATCAAAACAACACTTTATTAATTAAATTAAAGCATATAACCAATTAACCAACACTAAAGCAATTATACAACTCACAATATTTTCCAAATAATTCATTTTCATATTTACCTACATTATTAAAAAAAAGGGACCGAATTGAATAAGCCAAAATAAACCAAGATTACAAGTTCATATACTTTAAATCAACACATAAAACACACTCATTATCACATGTCATTTCACGAAAAAGATTCTTAAACCTAGTTAGACATGCATTGGCCGAATATATGCACAAGTCAAAGCAAAGATTTGCTTAATATCAAAGACATAAAATCATGAAATTATTTCTTCCTTTTTACTTCAAAAACCGTGAGCTTTATCTTGAAAAATTAGCAAACTTTAATTTATTTCCTTAACTTAAATCAAGTATCACATCAAAGTCTTATCTTCCAATCTCAACAACTTCATGCATGCATTTTAGGTCCTTAGATTAAACAAATATTAACATGCATGTACTTCAAATGATGATCAAAGCATGATTTCTCATTTCTTTTAGGTTTGGCCGAATCATCATACCAAAGGCAAGATTTTTGTTTCATTTTACAACATGCAAAGATTAAAGTTCATAGATCAAGTCATATACTAGCCCACACAAAATTTTAAAACATCATTTCCTTTTTCAAGCATCAAACCGAATCATTATCATTGCTCAAACAAAGTTTCATTTCAAATCTCTTGCATGCATAAGGTTAAACACTTAGATCAAATCCTTTTTATACTAAAAATCATTTTTAAAGCTTGCTACCCTAATTATTTCTTTAAAACCGTGACATGCATCAAAGAAAGATCAAATCTTTTCACTCAAATTTAACATGCAAGGATCAAGTTCATGCTTTATCATAGATCAAGTCCTTTTTGTATCAAAATCATTTTCAAAAGCTTGTTTTTCTTAGTTTCTTTCAAAACCGTGATGAACATCAAGGAAAAATCAAGTCTTTTTGCTCAAAAACAACATGCAAGACTCAAGATTAAAGCTTTATCATAGATCAAGTGTAGAAAAGCGTAAGAAGTAAGGAAAATACACATGCAAGAGCTCTTAACCATTGAACAACAAAAATTCTTCTTGAAGCTCAAAGAAACCAAAAATAAAAATTAAAAGAAGAAAGAACAAGAAGCATCAAGGTAAAAGATAATCTTTTTGCTAAAATTCCACATGCAAAGCTCAAGATCTCAACTTTATCACTAACCAAGTTTAGATCATACACTTATCAACCAAATAATCACATGCATGAATCATAAATCATGATTTAAGCTATAAAAATTAACATGCAAAGAAATTAATTACATGCTTACAAAAATTTTACACAACTCTTAGATCTTTGAAACAAATTCTAAGAAAAGAGAATGGCTTCCACCTAAGCTTGATCTCCTAGACTCCAAACACTTGATCTTGAAGAAAATCTTGAAAAGATTTGAAATTTCTTCTCTTTCTCTCTTCCTCTCTTCCTCGGCCCTCTCTCTCTCTAAAGGTGTTCTAAGAGTTTGATGAAACTCTTAGATTGTGTTTGGTACAAGAATGAAGTAGGGAAAATGAAATGGTGCAAAATGACTAAGCCAACCCTATATATAGGCAACTCGGGATTTCTCTTTTTTGCCCTTAAGTTAATTTCGGTTCATGTGTTAAGGTGGAGGGCAATTTTGGCAATTGAGAAGTTTGCATGGGTGAATCTTATCAAGGAGTAATTTAAGGCATTAAGTCTTGTCACAAATCATTCTTATTTTCTACATCACATCTCCTAATTTATTTTCCATGGATTAAATTTTACTTTTAATTTTCTTAACCTAGAAGAAAATAAACTTTCTTACTCTCCCTTCATGCATGTTTTCCACCTATACACACTTATACAATTTTAAATTTTCATTTATCTAATCACACACATCATACAAATATTAAAATGCCATGCCACCTTAATGAAAAATAATAAGATGTAAAGAATTCACACATCACACAATTATTCACATACACATCATATCAAGTACTCATTTTATTTTAAATTCAGTTTATAAGACTACATAAAATAGTTTTTCTTTTATAACATAACAATCATCAACAATAGCAAATAAAACTCCAAAATACACACTTTAAATAAAACAATTAACTGCACTACTTGGCTATTTTTACAGACCTCATTTCATTTTCTAAAATCATATTTTCATATATAAAAGAGATCTTCAAAAGGAAAAGTTCATTTGAGGTCTTTAACTATTTTTACTGATTTATATACTCAAAATTCGTTTAACATGTACCCAGAAATAAATTTTCGTAAATAAATCTAGAAAATTATAAAAGTTACATTTTTAAATTGAACATTTAAAGACGATCGTTTTCATATAAAGATCATAATTTTTGGAGTTACGGTTGAAAAGATATGAATTTTCAAAGTTATCAAATCTATTAGAGTTCTCAAAGAATTTCACTTCTTAAAGAAATCTCAAATAATGAAATCTTCGGCTGTGAGTCCATGAAAATACTCATCTTAACATCAATACATCTATTGTTAATAAAATATATCTCAAAAATTTATTTAAAACTGACGAGGAATTTGCGGGTCGTCACACAAATGGTATCAGAGCGGCTCCTCTCCCTGTATGGTGTGGTTCGGGGACGAACCAGGCGGAAGCTGGTGGGCATGTAAGACCCGGGATGATGAGGGCGGGGAGTGATCGCCGATGCAAGAGGCATGGACAAGGAGCGGCTCCTGGAATGCTTCTAAGGGAGGGGTACATGAATGAACCGACATATCAGAATGAGAGGGTGATCCTGAGACTGTGTAGGTATGAGACTACGTAGTACAGCAAAGGCTTAAATGAATTGATTGGTACTACCCATATCAACAAGATGCATCTTCTTTTCGGTAGCCCATCACTTAAGAACTCCATGGTTAAGCGTGTTTGACTTAGGGTAATTCTGGGATGGGTGACCTCCTAGGAAGTTTTCCCGGGAAGCGTGCGAGTGAGGACAAAGCATGCTGAAAAGACTTGTGTTGGTATGTGGGGATAGTCGCAATCCATTTGTCTTCCAGGGACGTTACAGGATGCAATTGAGAATGGCCCTTATGTTCCAAAAAAATGCAAAATTGGTGAGGAAGTTGTAGAAATCCCAAAGGCAAGCTGGAATGATGATGATAAAAAGAAAGTTTCTTACGATTTAAAAGCCAAAAACATCATCACTTCAGCCTTGTTGTATGATGAATTTTCAGAGTTTCACATTGTAAAAATGCTAAACAAATGTGGGATATTCTACAACTTACTCATGAAGGGACGAGCGAGGTTAGACAGGCTAGAATAAATACGTTAAAGCATGAGTATGAGTTATTTCGCATGCAACCAAATGAATCCATAAATGATATGCAGAAACGATTTACTCATATCATGAACCATCTTATTGCTCTCGGTAAAACATTTTTAAATTATGAAGTCATTAGCAAAGTGTTGAGAAGTTTAAGCAGGGAATGACAACCCAAAGTCACAGCTATCATGGAGTCAAAGGACTTGGACACCCTGGACATATCAACAATGTTCGGCAAACTTCAGGAGCATGAGATGGAGCTCGGTCGTTTATTTATGCATGAAAAGTCCGACAAAAGGAAGAAGGGGATCTCACTCAAGGTCTCAATTAAGTCGGGAAAAGACTCCTTTGACAGTGACTCTAATTCAGACATGGATGAGCAAGCCTTTAGTCATATGGTCAAAAAATTTGGAAAATTCTTCAAAAACAAAAGGAATTAAAATAAAGAGACCAAAAATTTCCATCATAAGAGCTCCAAAGATAAAATCAATTGCCATGAGTGTGGTGAACCGGGACACAAAAGAGCCTACTGTCCCAAGTTACAAAAGAAAGGCAGAGATGAGAGAAAGAAAGGCAAGGAACACAAATCAAAATTGGCGTACATTGTCTGGGATGCTCTCGAAGTCAGTGAATCATCAGAAGCAAGCTCATCAGATGACGAAGAAGAGGCGAACCTGTGGTTAATGGGAAGGCAAGATGTGCAAGCCTCACCGAGCCGAACAACAACCGAGCAAGAATTTGAGATGTTCGAAACAAGCTCGGCTGATGATGAAGAAGCAGAGAACTTGTGCTTCATGGGCAGGCATGATGAGGAAGCCTCACCGAGCCGCACAATAACCGAACAAAAATTTGAGGTAACCTCTGATACTGATACTGAGTCTGAATTCGATGATTATGAAGAATTATATATTGCTTACATGGAAATGCAATCTGATTTTAAGAAACTTGCCAAAAGCTATGTCAAACTGAAAAATAATATTTTAAACCATAAAGAGCAAGTTCTAGAATTAGAGAAATGCATTGACAATTTGAAAAGCAGCAAATCTTTAGAATATACTATCACTTCTTTGAAAAATAAAAACTGTGAAAGTTTCACTAAGTATGAAAAAGAAATTTTAAATTTGAAGAACACTAGTGCAACTTTCACAAGAAGTGATAGAATGTTAAATGAATTGCTTAATAATCAAAGAATTAGTTCAAACAAAACTGGTTTAGGTTACACCAATGCCAAAAAGAAAAATTTCAGAAAAGTTGGTTCATTTTCTAATGTAGATTTCTCTAAAAAGCCAACCTATTTTTACTGTGGCATTCATGGTCACACCTCAAATATTTGTAAAATCAAAAGGCTTGTTGTACCCAATGGTTCCTATGTTTGGATTGAGAAGGGAAAATATCCCAATACTAACACTCATGGACCCAAAACAATTTGGGTACAAGAAAGCAAAAATAATTGTCTTTGCAGGTATCTTTAAAGGGCAAAATGCTAAAGTGGAGTAAAATCAAATTGCCTCTTCAAAGCTTGTGGTCTGTTATGTATGTCAAAAACTCCTACAGAGCTGCACAACAAGTGGTTTCCAACAAGTGGTTTACAACAAGTGGAACCAGCAGTGCCTATTTTATTCAGTAAAATTGATCAGGTTCCTTGTTATTCATTCAAGTATTTGCTTAAATTTTTTTTAAACTTGAATTTTCCCCGTGTCTGTTTTCAACCACTTTTCTGGGGAAAAATGGTTGTATTTCCATTAAATATTATCTTTAGGGGGAGAAGGGAAAATGTATATATCTGTTTCAAAATATTTTTTAGATGCTTGCCCTCTGCTTTATCTGTGTTATTTACTCTCTTTTGGCGAGTGCTTTATTATTGGCTCCTTTTTTATCATGCCAAAAGGGGGAGAAAGGTGTTGTCGTTTTTGTTGTTTCAGAGAACAGGTTTTGCGAGCATACATTCAGGGGGAGTTTCCGAAGAGTTTCCGAGCATACTCTCGGAAGTGTGCAAATCGGCTCGCAACTCAGCTCGGTTAAAACAACAAGTATTTGTCATCATCAAAAAGGGTAAGATTGTAGAATCAGCAAGGTATGCTTAGTTTTGATGAAGACAAATAGCGTGAATGAAGACTCAAATAGCGTAAAGAGTCAACAACAACAACTCAGGTAGTTAGCTCAGCTCCGATATCCAGAAGCAAAGTTAGAAGCTCAGTTCGGAAGATGCTCGGAATCTGCTCAGCCACTGTAGTCGAACCAACAGCAAGTCAGAAGCTCATATGCAAGCTCGGAAGATGCTTAGCCTTTTTCTACGAAAGAGCAAGTTGTTGAATCAGCAGTAAGGCAGAAGCTCAGCTCGGAAGATGTTCAATCATTTCCTTCGGGAAAGTTGGTTGAAGCTCAGCTCGGAAGTTGCTCAGTCACTTGCCGCGGAAGTTGATTAGTTGTCTATGGCGGAAGAAGCGGAGCTCTTTGTTGAGGAAGCATCATTCAGTTCAAGCTCGAATATAAAGCTTGGATCAAGCTAGAATATGAAGCTCGGCTCAAGCTCGGATCTCAAGCTCAGTTCAAGCTAGAATATGAAGCTCAGCCAGAGCTCAGATGTCAAAGTTCAACTCAAGCTTGAATACAAAGCTCGGATGTCAAAGTTCAACTCAAGCTCGAATACAAAGCTCGGCCAAAGCTCGGATGTCAAATTTCAACTCAAGCTCGAATTCAAAGCTCGGCCAAAGCTCGGATGTCAAAGTTCAAGCTCAAGCTCAAGCTCGGTTCTCACTTGGTCATTAGCTATGCAAGCATCATCCAGTTCAAGCGCAAGCTCAGTTCTCTCTTAGCAGCTTGCTATGGAAGCTATGGAAGCAATCAGCTCGGTTCAAGCACAAGCTCGGTACAAGCTTGGTCCATGTCTAGTTAATCCGATGTGGAAGCATTATCCAACTCGAAGCTCGGATCAAGCTCGGAGCTCGCTAAACATCAGAATCAGTTTAAAGAGGGATTGGTTTAATTCTGAAGATTCGATTCATAAATACATCTGATCAGAATATGACTGTTGGAGAGGAAATCTCGTTGAAAATATTTCCTCACGTGGTGATTTTTATTCCTCCCTGATTCTTGGGGATTTTCGTGAATAAAAGGTGATTGCCTCCTCCAACATCAGGGGGAACCTTTGACAAGAAAAATCAGAATCTGAAAAACTCATTCTCTCGGCCAATCCTTTCAAAAGTCTGAAACTCAGTTGCTATTCACACTGTCACATTCATACGCGACTGAGTTCAGTTCTGGAGCCACACATCATTACCGTTACTATACATCCGTGAAGTCTTAGTAGGTTCCTAAGCAGAAGTCGAAGAGGTTCTTTGTCCGGTGGAGCTACTTGAAGGTTTCAAGGAGGCTTTGGAAGAGGTTCTTCCTACCGGTAACAAATTGGGTAGAATCAAAGAGTTTGGCACTCTCTTGGAAGGGTTAGGTTGAGTGAGGTTCATTCAATAGTTCCCGTGTAATTCTATCAATTTGATTAATTGAAAAGCTCCCTAAGGTTTAGGGGGGACTGGACGTGGCTCTCAGTGGTAGAGAGTGAACCAGTATAAAATTCATGTGTCTGATCTTTTTATTGCTTTTCGCATATTATTAGTTTTCTGCATTACTCGGTCATTTAGTCGGCTTATGTCTAATTGTATTTTCGGTTGAAGTGTTTTTGCTGTGATTCTACTACAAATCTGATTCTGTGTGCTGCAGCTCGAATAATCGATTATCGGTATAGATAATCGGTGATCGGATTCTGCTCGGCAATTAATCAGCCTTTTTATAAAACCAGCAAGTATATTTCATACGTTTTCAATTATATCCAAAAAATTGCTATCACTGCTTCCAACTACTATCCATCCCCCCTCTAGTATATTGTTAGGCCGCTTGTTGGTTTCCAACATTGTTGGTTTCCAACAATATACACACGTGTCATTTCTCTCTCTAACAATGCATACATTGACCACTATGATATTGACACGTAAGATGAACACTGACTCAGAGACCAATTTAATGGCAAAAAGAAATATGATGGACCAATATAATACCAAAAACATGTGAGGGACCAATTCAATATTAAAAAAATAAGGTATGGAATCAAATAAGTAGTTTAGCCTTTGTCTAACACATCAACTAATTATCAATCAACTAATTTAACGCATTTTGCATTGATCAACCAATCACAATTAATAGTTTGTAATTTCTAAGCATTTTCATTAATTACTTTAATTTAGTTTAGGACAAAATTTTTTGTCATTTTTTACAATTCTTGTGGGATGGATGTAATATGTATTGAGAGAGAGATCAACAGAGAATACAAGAAAAGTAAAGAGTTGTTTGTAAATTGAATGAGGAAAGATCATAGGAAACTACAACACAAAGAGATGGGCAACAACTTTATATCACTACCTCTTTATATCAAATTTGATCATATAAACAATAATGACAACAAATGTAACACCCCTAATTTTCGTCTCCCGAATAATAGGAAATTAATAATAAAAAGTTTTATTATTAATTTATAGAATTTTCTGAGTTTATGTTATGTATTTAATTAGCCTTAAATATAAAAATAAGTGGAAATATTTTTATATGGCAAATAAATGCAAAGTATAAGGAAATTGCATTTTGGTCCCTGAGTGAGGACTAAAAAGCAATATTAGAAAGGTTCTTGGAGGGAAAGATTTAAAAATAATAATTTTTAAATTTTGAACTGATATAACCGGTTAGTAATGCCCTGTAACTGGTTAGACGATGAACACAGAAACTGGTTTAGTGGTTTTTGATGAGTAATCACTTGAATTACTCGTTTAATCGCCACGAATCCCACTAATTGCATGTTAAGAGACGCGTGTCTTGCTGCATGGCAACGAATTTGGCTATAAATAGACGGATTTATGAGGAAGCAAGGGTTGTTGATCTGAATTTTGGGTGGAAGGACTGATTTAGGGTTTCATAATTGTGGAAGCAAATTCTTCTTCGTCTTCGAGTGTTAGAGAGCGAAATACATCTTTCTGAAAAGCTTGAATCAAGGGCTTTTCAGTGATATAAACACTGTGAGTAGAGAGTTAGTGTGGAAGGAGAAATCAAGCTTGGAAGTTGGAGGTAGAAATCTGGGTTCTCTGTGATTCTGATTCTGGGAGCTAACTTCCAGACTCGATTTTGGTAAGCATAGTCAATCTCTAAGACTCAAACTTCTTTGATTCTCTAGTGCATGTACCCTACTTTGAGTCCTAACTGTTTTCCCCAATTTCTTTGGTCATTTGCTATGTCAAAATCTCTGGTTTTTGGACCCTGTTGCTGGGAAACGAATTTGGAAACAGAGCTGTGAGTTTGTGAGAAATCAGTGGAGTTTCTTCAATTTCAGTGTTCAATCTTCATCAAGATCAACTTAGAGGTAAGGGAGAAGTATATACTATACTAGATTTAGACTAAAAATCAAATGAATTAGGATTTGAGTTCATGAAACTCAAAAGGGCATTATTTGTTTTTAAGCACAAAGGCTTGGAGGCCAATTCCTTGCTCACTGTGGTTTTGAGCAATTTTCAATTGATGCATGCAAGTTAAATGAAGACTGATTTCTGTGTTTAAGTGTTTGATTTCAGTTTTGTTGTGCTAAATTGGGTTTATGTGAATTTTCATGCAAATTGATTCAATAAACTTGATGCATGCAATGTGAATGTGTTTCTGGGTGTAAACATGTTTACTTTAAGGCATATGAACTTGGTGTATACTGGAATTTGGTTAGATTTGAGAAAGGGAGAAAATGAGTTGTTAAAACTCTTGTTTTTATGGTCAGACTGCATAATCTAACCGGTTACACGATTTTCGTAACCGGTTAGACACTGTAAATTTTTCAAAGAAAAGTTTGTTGCAAACCAGTTCTGAAACCTTAAAGGATTTTTACTCAAGTTTAAGCCTTAAATTCAGTATACATGGTCTGAAACATGAGTTGTTATCATGCAAAATTTCAGATTGGAAAGATTGCCAATTATGCCTTAAATTGATGGAATAATTTCAAGTGAAATTATGTTCATTGGAAAAGAATATGTGATTTAGGACTTTTGAATGATGAAACAATGGTTTTTGAGGTATAAAAAAGTTAAAAGTGTTTTGGATTGGGTAGAGAATTCAAGAAAAAGGGTTTTTCTGGATTGCAATGGTAAACAGTTCAGGTCTGTAATTCTAACCGGTTAACCTGAAACTGTAACCGGTTAGTACCTGAATCTGAAAAATAAAAAGTTAAGTTTTAAATACCATTGAAGTTATATTACTCAATCTGGGTTTTAAAAAGGCATATTCTGAGAAAATTCAAAGGGGAATTTTTATGCCAAATATTATACCTCAATTAAATCATTCAAAAGTAGAAATTGGAATGTTTCTAAATCACATTAATTAATATAAAGATAAAACCAACCCTGATGTTTGTGCATACATATAGACTGGAAGTCTGGTTGGTAGGAACGTTTATCATATTCTGGGAATATGAGGAGGATACTCCGGGAGTACCAAAGTGTAACCTACTTGATGACACATTATAGATATGTGGCCAGTGTCCGGGACCTGGTTTTTATGCGTTCTGGGAACGTGGCATTCTGGGAACGTGGTGCACACTCCGGGAGTGATGCTTTTTATCCAAGTATGGTTCGGCATTATGTTCTGGGAACTAATGTCGGTGTTCTGGGAACACAATGGTGTATTGGATGGACGTTCAAGATGGACATTTAGAGGCCTCAGTTGTGGATAGAAAATCATACATCATGCCACTTGCATTATAAGAGTTATAATGTTGAAAATTGGTGTGCTCATATGTACTTGCATTATGATATGTCCATGATATATTTGTGATTGTAATTTTAGTCTTTATCCATTATGTATATGTGTATACTTACTCCCTGTGCCCTGTTTAGGTGATGGCCAGGTACCTAGCTTGCATCGAGATACGCCCTATCCCTAGTGGTATATGGACGTATGAGGAGCACCGTGCCACCTTTGAGGGGGAGGTGGAGATCACTCTCTACCACCCTAACCCTTTGGTGCGTGTGCGACCTCGTCGATTTAGGATCCCATTAGTCTATACTATGCATGTTCCACCTTTTTACACTTATAGAGGACCACCCCCGGCTCGACCTATGCGTCGTTTTCATAGTTTTAGATTTAGAGCTGCCACTCGTTCCCATCCTTCATCCCATAGAGTTGTCACTGAGGAGACTCCTTCTCCTGGTCCGACTGAGTATGATAGGACTGCTTCTGCGGATCCTACACCCAGTGGTGGGGTCTCTACTCAGTCAGGCGAGGTCGAGGAGGACCCTGAGGAGGATGAGAGCGAGGAGGAGGTGCATGTCGAGCCGACTGTTTCTGCTAGAGGTGGACCCGCTGGTTCACAGGAACCTGCATAGCATAGGGGTTCTGGATCCTAGATCCTGGGGATAGAGCTGTGGAGGATCTGAGGAGCTGCTGAGGACATGGAGGACTTGCTCTGGGACTTCTGTTTTTGGACTTTTGTTATATATTGTATATATTGAGAGGTCTTAGAGTGAGCCTTTATTTTGGAACAGTTGGTCTGTTTATGTTTTACCAAAACTTGCTTTCTCGACTTTTATCACTTGCTACAGTTTGTTCTGATGGGGTATGTATCATGCCTTTTATCCTATATATATATATATATATATATATATATGCTTTATTTTCCTCAGCAGTGCCCCATAAGTATTGTTTTTACTTCCGCGAACCCTGATTTTAATTGACAAAGGAATTCGGCGATAAATATATATTTTATATATTCGAATTTCATTCGAGAGGCAAATAATGCATTCAACTGATGAGTGCTGGTAACATTCTTTCTGATCACGAAAACGCGCTCTCGAAAGTCTTTTCAAAGCTAAGTTATTACTATGCCGAATTCATATAATAGGTTATGTTGAAACGAGGTTTTCAATTAAGCAAGTACTAGTATTAAAAAGGAAAAATTTTCTAACCCTAATTTTGATAGCAAGTAGTAATCTATTTGGAAATATTAATTATTTTCAAGTTAAAAAGAGAGCGTCACAACAATCGTGTATAAGCCCAAGGAATGCAATATTCAAAAGATACCCAAAATAATCAAACATCAAATTAAAAGTGACACGTAAATGAAACTCAACAACTATCAAATACCTTTTGCAATACGAATCAGACATTTCACTCCTCTTGTAGCTACTCTATTTGATTTTGTTTGGTTAAATAACTCTAAATGCTCTCAATATAACTTTTTTTTTTGTGGAAAGGAGGGGCCAAAGCCCAACAGGAAAGAAAAGGAAATCTAAAAAACTAAATTACAGCAAAGTCTCTGGGCAAAGCCGTGCCCTTGTAATCATGATAGAGAATATTGCTAAGACCTTCCACAGGTTGCTCATAGATGTGATTCCCATCTTCCAAGTGAAGACTAAGATTGGCAAGGAAATCTGCATCTCTGTTGCCTTCTCTATATGTATGGGAGAATATAATACTCCAATCTTTCTTTGCCCACAACCTAATGTGATTTATCAAACGGTTATAGTTGTTTGTTGCGTTAGCAGCATCCAGATTGTTGAGAAGATTGATGATGGATTGAGAATCACTTTCAACAACCAAGCTTCTAATACCCCTATTCCAAGCCAGTTGCAGGCCAACCAATATGCCCCATAACTCCGCCTTGTAAGCACTTGTTAGCCCGATTTTCATTGAATAGCCTACTAACCATCGACCATCTTGATCTCTGATAAGACCACCACATCCTGCTTGTCCCGGATTGCCTTTGGAAGCGCCATCGGAGTTAAGTTTGACATAATTCTCAGGAGGTTTGGACCATTTAATGAAGAGGGTGTTTATCCTTTGTAACCTTCTTTCTGTTGACAGGTTGTAAGCTGCCCAAACCTGCTCTATCTGCATAAAAATAAAGTTTCTGGGATTAGAAGGGTAATTAAACCAAAACATTTTCCTCTAAAAAACGTCGTTTTTAACCTTTATTATGTCACGTATCTCTATCATTAATGTCCCTTAATAAATTTGAGAGATAAAAATGATAGTACATAACATCTTGTATATCCATAAACTTAAAATCAATTTTCGTAATTCTAAGGATTAAAATGAATATTGACTATAAATTTATGGACCTAAATAGTGGTTTAGTGAAATAGAAATTGTTCAACCATTTTATCCAAACTAACTTCTTGAATCGGTTTAACCTGAGTTGTGTTGGTTCAGAGTCCTGTCCGATTTTATGAACGTTGGTGAGAAGTATAGAAGGACGTTTCCCTCTTTGAAAATGAATACAAAACAATGTTCTGAACCTGACTTTAAACCACTCCTCCTGCTAGGCTGCTAGCTATTAGCTAGCTGTCTTCGTGATATAGAGCCAACAACTTAGACCCACTTTTTATCTAGTAGACTAGTACTCTCTCCTTTTTTAATTTCTTTGTTCGTTTAAGCATTTTCTAACATATTTTAAATTATTTGTTGTTTTAAAAATTTGAGTTTATTAATTAATTTTTTTCAATTTTAATTTAGTTTTTAAATATTTTAATATATGTGATAATTAATAATAGTGTGAAAATAATACAATAAAATTATTTTATTCTTTTCTTAAATAGTAAAGTATTAAATAATATTTTTTAATTTATGTGAAATTTTTAAAACAACATATAAATTAGAGTAAAGGAGTAGTACAGGTCATTAGGTGTTGTTAATTTATTGATTATTAGTATCATTTTGTTGCTTTCCCACCATTTAATCCATTCTATGAATTTGTCAAATAGGACGTAGTACATGAGTGTGTTAACATATCCAACCATTAGCTGTGGAGTTGCTGTTTGATTATTTAGTGGATTCTTGTTGGTCATGCGTCAGGATATAACTCCGCATTCAAATAAGAGGATAAAAATATAAAATTTTTGAGTCTTGTTCACTTACACGATTAAATAACTTTTTATATTATGAAATTTATAATTCAATCGTTGAGTTTAAAGTTTTAAACAAGTATATTAAGTCTACAAAATTTTATAAAATATAAAAATTATTTGATACTTCATCTCACTATTGTATTTTAACGGATAATACATTATTTGAAATATAAGTAAATATGTATTATTAGATTGCATACTTATGAATCTTGAAATGATCTAAAATTTGATATGCATGATCATAATATATAAAAAGTAATTTGAATGTCTAATTAAATTTCATAATATATAACATATAATTCAAAAGTTGAATTGATAAATTTCATAATATATAAAAAGTAATTTGAATGTCTAATTACACCTCGTGTTAACGAATCCCAACTCAATTTTTTTTTTCTCAAATTAAAGTTAAAATAATAAATAAAAAGTTTAGAAATTAGAAATTTATATTGTTATTGATTGATGAATGCAAAAATTATTAAATTAGATATTTGATAAAAGAAAGTAGATGGTGCACTTACAGTATAAAGTTTTTTTTTACATCATCAATGCATCATTCTCTCATCATTTACCTATTTATGATTGTTATGCTTATTGATTTTTAGATAAAAGTAATAAAAATGATTGATGAATGATGGATTGAGAGTGTAAAAAATTTTACACAACGTAGTGCTCACCCATTAATCTCATTTGATAATTAAGTTATGTGTTTGACAAATCATTAAATACACGTTCCTTTAATTTATTTATTTTTTGTCTTTTTCAATTTGTGAAGAGTTGGAGGGAGTATTCTTTGTGTACACTATTTAGTGCATATCTTCTTCTACTTTAAACAATGAATCAGGTTATGCATTTCTACGTTGATCATTTCTATTTCCTTCCTTGTGATGAGAATTTAGATATTTTTTTTTGCTTTTCCAGGTACAACTTGTTCAGTTGTTCTATTCTTACATGCTAGGGAAGACCAACCTCTCTTTCTCTGGCTTTCTGCCATCATCCAAGTTCTTTCACTTCTGCTTATATATTACTTCATGTGAGTAATTATTATTATTATTATTATCTCAACTCAACTTTGTATAATCCAACTCCTGTCCACTTTTACAATTGTTGTTGTGATTAGTCACACACACTTGTAGTTTATTAGCTAGCTGTACTTTCTTTCTACTCCTTTTGAATGGGTAGCTGGGATTACAAATTCCTTGTTGGAGTTTCATCTGTTGTCTTGTGGTTGATATGTGTTTCATCAGGAGATGATGACAACAACATGATTCTCATAGACTGTGGATCCCCCAATGACACTCGGGTGGGGGGTCGCTTATTTCAAGCTGATATTCATCATGCTATTTCTTCTTCATCCTCCTACTTCCTTTCCACCTCTTCTCAGTTTATTTTGGCCAAGACAAACTCCACCCCTCTCCCTATCCCATCATCTTTTGATTCAGAGCTGTACCGCACTGCTCGAATCCTTACCACTGTTTCTCACTACACATTCAAAATCAACAGACGTGGAAGGCACTGGATTCGCTTGTATTTCTTCCCTTTCACTTTTGGAAGTTTCAATTTGAGCACTGCTATATTCTCTGTTTCTGCTCAAACCACCTCACTGCTCAAAGACTTCCAAATACACACTGGCTCTTTACTCAAAGAATACTCTCTCAACATAACCACTGCCCAGCTTGTGCTCACTTTTACCCCTTCTTTTAATTCATTTGCATTCATCAATGCTATACAAGTTTTATCCATCCCTGACAAGGTTGTTGCTGAGCATGTTAGCATTGTGAGGCCACAAGGGGGTGATGGTGGTGATGATAAGAATCTGTGGACAAAGGCCTTGGAAACTGTTGCTAGGGTAAATATGGGTAATCAAAGTGTGTCTCCGCTTAATGACTCTCTGTGGCGTCTATGGGTCTCAGATGGTACATATGTTATACACAATAATCTTGCAGATTTTGTATCCAATGTTACAGCAGTCAATTTCTCAGAAACAAACATTAGCCAAGATATTGCCCCGCCTAAGGTATATGGTACAGCAACTAGATTGAGCACAGGTTCAGATCCTAGAACAAATGCAAATGTGACATGGCGTTTTGATGTTGATCCTGGCTTTGATTATCTGGTTCGCTTTCACTTCTGTGACATTGTGAATCTACCCGCAAACACTCTCTTCAACGTTTATGTTAATTCTTGGCTTGTTTCTACAGTCGATCTTGGCAAGGAAACCTCGAATAAATTTGGTGCACCTCATTACATGGATGCCATCACAAGGACAAGTGGTGGCAGCCGTGGTTTCAATGTTACTGTTGGCACTTTCAGTATAAGTGAAGCATCTTCCCCGGAGGCTATTCTCAATGGGCTAGAGATAATGAAAATGAGTAACTCTAAAGACAGCCTGGTATTTGATTCAGTCTCAGAAAGAAGTACCAAGACAAAGGTTGGTATTATAGTGGGCATAGCGACAGGGTCTTTGGTTGGTTTTATAGCTATTATGGTTATGGCTTTATTTCTACTTTGCAGAAGAAGAAGAAGAAACAATCTCCACGTTGGTATGAGGGAAGAAGAGGCTGGTAACACTTACAACAGAACTGCCATATTTTCAAGCTCAAAAATTGGGTATCGGTTTCCTTTTGCAGTAATTCAAGAAGCAACAAATCATTTCAGTGAAGATTTGGTGATTGGTAGTGGTGGTTTTGGGAAGGTATACAAGGGAGTTTTGAAAGATGAAACAAAGGTAGCTGTGAAAAGGGGGTCAACCCAATCTCAACAAGGTCTTGCTGAGTTTCGGACTGAAATTGAGATGCTATCACAGTTTCGCCATCGACATTTAGTATCACTGATTGGCTACTGTAATGAACAAAATGAGAGGATCATTATTTATGAGTACATGGAAAAAGGGAGCCTGAAGAGCCATCTGTTCGGATCACCTTGCTTAAGTTGGAAGCAGAGGCTTGAGATATGTATAGGAGCAGCCAGAGGACTGCATTATCTTCACACTGGCTCTGCCAAGTCAATTATTCATCGTGATCTCAAATCTGCAAATATCTTGCTAGATGCAAATTTGATGGCCAAAGTTGCTGATTTTGGTCTTTCCAAGACAGGTCCAGAGATTGATAAGACACATGTTAGTACAGCTGTGAAAGGAAGTTTTGGCTATCTTGATCCAGAATACTTAATAATGCAGCAACTCACAGAAAAATCAGATGTCTACTCTTTTGGGGTGGTCATGTTTGAAGTGCTTTGTGGGAGACCTGTTATCGCTCCATCACTGCCGCGGGAAAAAGTGAATATGCTGGAATGGGTAATGAAATGGCAGCAGGAGAAAAGCACATTAATAGAGGAAATAATTGATCCTCGCCTACTTGCGGTTTCAAGTAATCACACAAAGTTAGAATCACTCTGGAAATTTGTAGAGATTGCCAAAAAATGCTTGGCAGAAAATGGCATCAATAGGCCTAGCATGGGAGATGTGTTGTGGCACTTGGAGTATGCTCTGCGACTAGAAGCTGTTGACGAGAAATCCAATCATGTTGGTGATGTGTCCTCTGTTGGTGATGTGCCCTCCTCACAGATGTATCATCGCTCAGACACTGGATTATCATCTTCCATGGAATACAGTATGGGAAGTGTAGCTGACCTGTCTGGTGTTTCCATGAGCAAGGTATTTGCCAGAATGGTAAAGGAGGATATGCAGCAGTAGATCAAGCAGCCATAGTGTTGAACATGTATGTACTCATTAGTCATTACTCAAGCATTTGTTTTGTCCTTTCTACCACATCCAGGTTTGATTTAAGTTGATTCTTTTAGTTTCCTTCATATATACAAAGTGTCAAGCAGCCATAGTGTTGAACATGTACGTACTCATTAGTCATTACTGGAAGAATAACAGTTGTTTTGTCCTCTCTACCACATCTAGGTTTGATTCTTTTTTTAGTTTCCTTCGTGTATACAAAGTGTCAAGAGTTTTGATAAGAAATCATGACACAAATTCAACGTTCCCCATCTCAGTATGTACTTAAACCAATCGATCATGGCAGTGCTAAGCTAACAATATGCTCAACCAGCACTGATCATCAATTTTTGGCTTAAACAAAATTTTCTCCAAATATATGTTTTTTAAGGTTTTCTAGAGTATCCTCACATATGATAGATGATAAATCATATCTACCAAAATACAGACGAGAGCCTAAACGGGAACCTCTCCCAAAAGTTTTTTTCTTTTTTAAACGTACGTGTAAATCCATGAATTGATTTGACCAGCATGCTTAAGTAAAACACAAGCATGTCCACTTAGACCACACATTGGTTTGCTCTAATTATTTTGACATCTAACTAATTTGGTTTTTACATAATTGTAATTGTAATATGAATTATTTTAGTCCATATAAAATTATTCTGATATAATCTTGTTTGTATGATTTTTTTTAATTTTAACTCTTGTTTGTATGATACTCCATTTGTATTACTTTATTTCAATAACAAAATAATTCATTAGATTAGTCAAACAACATGTAAGATGTCAAAATTGAGCTAGCATGCTTAAGTGCTGGTCCAAAATTTGACTACATGCACTTCGATGATGCAGAAAATCATGCTTGAATTAACACTACTATACACAGTACAAGATATTCATATCCTTGTGACCCAACAAAAGTGACATATGGATAGGTATACGAGAAAGCACTATAAAATTACATATCAATATGAGATCAAAGTGCAGTTCCCAAATGGCAAAGAACATTAAACATTCGCAAACATTGAAAAATAACTGGTGTATTAAGAATTGCTTATGACCAGAACAGAAATAATTGAAGAGTCAGTACAAACATATAGTAATTCCTGCTGTGAAATTTCTCAGGTGGCAAACTTTCTAATGCGCCAAAGTAAAGTTAGGAGTTAGAACCCCAAAAAAATATAACTGCTAGGGTGCCTAGTAACCTGATTTCTTCCAATTCAATCTATGTGCCTTCTATTCTTCTTTTACTAAGGTGACTACATAATAAAAATGTGCACACGATTTTCAAGAATAAGAGGAATAGCGCTGTGCAGCGTTGGACATTGGGGAGAGTAAACATTACATATATGTCACAGAATGTATCTCCCTTACACAACATCAGTAACCAAACAGTTTAGCTGAAATGATCATGAGACTGCCTCAAACCACTGAAGTAGTTGATATACGTGAAGCCGCTGAACATGCTGCTACCTAAGCAACACTTTCCATATTTTCCTCATGTATACTACAAATGACCATATTGCAAGCCCTGCTGACATATAGAGCAAGACAACACCAGAGCCTACCAAAAGGGCAGGTCCTCCATGACTGAAAATAAAAATGGGTAAAGAGGAAAGGATAATCCAATCAGATTATATATAGAATAGGGACATATCAACACAGTTTGCTTTTCATAGCAAATAACAGAGCTTCCACAAAATGCAGAGAAAACAAAAACCTGCAGTTGCGGGTAGCAAGTAGGATAGTTAAAGCTGTCATCTGTGTGGCTGTTTTCCATTTCCCCAAGTTATTTACAGCAACAGCCTATTAAGTTTAGTTTCATTACATAAGCTCAAAACTTTGTATACAGACCAGGCAATTTGATTCAAGTGAATAAGAGGTAAAACAAACCTCTAGAAGCTTACTACCCTGGGAAGCAGCCCACTCCCTGAGTGCAGACATGGTTATCTATTTTGCAAGTTACAAAATAAGAAATTGTAAGATATCTGCTCTAAATAAAAATACTGAGAATAGCAGTCAAGTTATGATGCCTTGAAAGGGAAAGAAAAAAAAACGGAGAATTATATAAATTAGAATCCAGAAGCCAACCCCACCTAGTAAGACAAAGGCTTGGCTGTTGTTGTACATATAAATTAGAATCCAGAAGCAATTAAGGTACACAAACTCTAGAAGGCTAATAATACACGAAATTGAATTTAAAGACCCTGTGTGGATGGAAATGGCAAATTAAACCTAGGTGCGGCTTTCAAAAGAATGGTCTGAACAAAGTTAGGTTACCTCTCTACCAATGATGATGATGGAAGGTATAATCAAGAGCCAAGGTGCTTGGGAGAAGACGGCAACTTCCAAAGGTCTAGTACATAGCAACACCAATGTGGCAGCAACCATAAGCTGACATTCAGTTTATATATATATATATATTATTAGTAGCAGAAGTATATAGATAAGAGAGAGAGAAAGAGAGAGAAATGGAGAGTGACCTTGTCAGCAACTGGATCTAAGAAAGCACCAAAAGTAGAATTAAGATTCATCTTGCGAGCGATATAGCCATCGAGCCAATCTGTAACAGCTGCGGCTGTGAAGATAATTGTGCAAGCAGCTGTTCCTCGGCGACCATCCAAATAGAACGCTAATGTGATCACACCCAATCGAATAGAATTGGATTGAATCAAATCAATGTGGAGGATTGATGCTTGAATAATACAGTAATAAATAGATAGACAGGGCAAATAAATAAATAAATAAATAATGAGAACGAACAACATAACATACTAGCAACAAGAAGAGGGACAGCAGCGATACGGGCGAGAGTTAAAATGGTGGGCAAGGTAAGGAGCTTGGAATTGGAATTAATCTCCGAACCCATATTCACAGGTGGGCCCCAAAACAAAACCCCAGCTCTCTTGGTGGAGAAGAAGCCGAGTGAATGAATGAAGAATGTGTGTGTGGAGTTATTCTCCTCTCCCTCTATATATATATATATATATATATATATATATATATATCTCTGCCAAAGGCAATGATGATGATGTGTCCAGAGGCGGAAATTAGATTACAGTCACCCAACGCATTGCAAGCAGGCAGGTATTGTTTAGGTTGGGATCCAGAGCAGTATAGTGTCGTGTCTTTGATGATGACGGACGGACGGAACAGTTGCTGCTGGCCACTTTTAAGGGCTTACAGACATCGCATCTATTCCCGCAAACCTAACAGACATATAACCATGCATACATACTAGATCACATCACATCACATTATATTATCATTATCACTCACGGGTTATTGATATTTTAATTTTTTTATATTAAATATTTTCAATTAAAAAATTATTATTAATAACAACCAAAAATAGTTATATAAAAAAGTAGGATTTCAAACCAAATCGAAATAAAATTAATCTAAATGATTTTGTTAATAAATTTTGTACTTACCCATATAAATAAAAGATAACACTTTTTATTTTAGACATTCTCTATTTATTTGATGAATAAATTAATATTTTTATTTATTGTGATAAATCAAAATTAAATCAGAATTTTGTTTGCTGGTATTATGAGCGTAATGTCTCTTGAGAAGAAAAGTTGAATCTTGGTGTTACAATAAAAAATTATTTATTTTTTTCAACTTTATCTTTCCGATTTTTCTATATTTCCTTTAATTATGGAATTTGTATGCAGTTTATCTTTGGCCACGTGTTTGGTTATTTATCTTAACAAATTTTATAGATTTAAGTTATATTTATTATCTATTTAATTTCAAATTGTAATATCTTCAATGGGGATAATGATTTAGAAAATTTGAATAATTTCTTTAATTTCAAATCATAATATTTTGGTTAGAGATAATGATTATTTACCCATAAAGATTTATCCAAAATTAATAACAAATTCAAGTTATTTAATATGTGTTTATCTACTAATTATTTGAAAAGCGTGAATAATCTATCTAATTTCAAATTGTAGTATTTTGATTGCGGATAATGATTTCAAATTGTAGTTTTGATTCTCTAGTACAAAAAAAAATTTAAAAAAATATTTACATCAAGTATAAAATCAAAATATATAATGATTTTTATCTATTAAAAAATATATATTATTGATGAATTGCAGCAATCGTAGATAGAGTCTTCTGAAATTAAAACTTAGGCCCCTCGAGAATATGCAGTCTTCTACCACATAACAATTTCAAAATATTGAACTAAAAATAAGATTAAAGAGGAACTTAAGAATCATATAATATAAATTAAGATGAGTGAGAAATATTAGAATTAGAAAGATTTAATGACGGAACAAAAAATGCAAAAATTGAAGATTGACATAATTGATATATTGTTGTTTACGTCAATAAACATAATGAATTGAAGTAAGCAATTAGAGAGAGAGGAACTTAATAATTAAATAATATAAATTAAAATGAGCGAGAATTATAAGAATTAAAGAGATTTAATGACGAAAAAAATGCAAAGATTGAGCATGGATATAATTAGGAGGTTGTTGTTTACCTTCATATTTTGCAATAGCTTATTTTGATAGTGTCACTCCTGTAACACCTTACATAATAATTACCCAAATGCATGCCAAGATAATTTTCCTTTTAAAATAGATCACTGGTCTATAAAAATCTCTTTTCATTTCAAGGCCACAAGGCCAAAAATCACAATTTAAAAATGCACATCAGAGATTACAGTAGTGTTTGACACGTACAAGAAAGTATTCAAGTTTTCCAAAACATTCTTTTACAAATACTCGAATACAAGAAAATATAATACACAACACTTTAAAACCACCTAATACCACTACTACTCTCTTTGTGAGGGAGAGCACACCTGCTCGGCCGGGGTTGTGCTAGCTCAAAGCTCGGTACCTGAAAATGTTGGTAAGAAGGTGAACATTACACATGAAATAGAAAGCAGTCTCTAATTAGACATAATAACCACTAAGTCAAACACAACCAACACATAATGCACATATTTCCAATTACCATTCTATCTATGCTCATGCACCTGTAATCCGAACTCAATCCGAGCTCTGCACAATCCGAGCTCAATCTGAGCTCCATCCGAGCTCTAACATACATTTCTAGTAATGTCACATATACACACATGCACCTGAACGCACATATATAAACACATAGTGCAATAAGTCAATAACCTATTACACAATCACCCCACAGTATGAATCCAATATCAACACAACATTCATTCATACTCAAACACATTCACACTTATTTTACCACTTAACTCGGTTCCGTACATACAACACCTTGTATGTACCAATGATGACCACAATCATCATTCCTCCCATTCGGTTTCACCAAACTGAATGACACAACCTAAACCTGCCACATGGTTTCCACTTTTCTTTTCTTATTCATTACCCAACACTTAGTTCATCAATTTCTGCAATTCCCAGCACACATATGTATAGAACACCACAATACATATAGCCCAGCACACACATAACCAAATATACATATGCATATCACGTATATACTCATCATATACCAAGCCACAATTATGCATATTTCAAATGAGGGTTCAGTCAGCCACATAAATTTCTCAGTTCAACCTATACCCATACAGTACCCACATATATTTCACGGTTTAATCTATACCCATCCTCCACAATTCCAAATCATGTATTCACAAATACCACATACTCTTAGCAATCACTATATACTAACTAGAAACTATTTTCTAGAACAAGGTAAGACCCACCCCTTACCTCAACCAAGAAGAGGACCACTTAAGCTCCTAGCTGCTCTCAATCTCTCTCTATAGCTCCTCAAGCTTCCATCGTGAAGCTTGCTCACGGAAGAGGAAGAACACGAACCACTAGCCACGATCTAGCTCCATTTGGAATGGATGATGAGGACGATTCTCCTTCGTCACTCTTTTATCTTTCTCTTTCTCTTACTTTCTCTCTTCTCTTTCCGGTTTCTCTGACGAATGTGGTGCCTCGAAAATTTCTCCGACGAACGTGATGCCTCGAAAATTTCTCCGACAAACGTGGTGCCTCGAAAAAGCGTCTTTTTATATAAGGATAGTAGATTGTCATGTGATAAAAGAGCCTACAACCATGCCTACAAAACAACCTATTCACAATATTTTGACAAGTGTCCATTGTATTTTTTTTTTCTGTTTTTATTTTTTAGTTATTTTTAGTTACTAATTTTACCCTTATCCTAATTGATTCTTTATTTCTACTGAAAATAAATATGTTTTCTTCCACCACCACATGATGCTGCCACCGCCCTCACCTCTGCCATTTTCTCCTTTGCCGCCAATTGACGCCGTCCTCTGTTCTTCCTTCGTCGACCCTCCATCTTCTTCCTCCTTCTGTGAATATTTGAGGATTTAGAATGATGAACATGTTGGCGAATGATTGTGGAATTGAAACAATGATTATGGAATAATAAAAAAGAATTATTTGTATTAGCACGTGGTGTTGCGGATGATGAGATAGGATATTGGGAAAGATATAAATGTTTCTAAGAATGGGATTGAGAATCTCCAAAGGTTAGGTCTGACGGTGATTCGTCATGTGACCCTTGGGGATTATTATGGGTAAAACGGTCCTAAGATAGGTTGGTTCTGCAAACCTCGTCCGGGATAGTTTTGCTTAACTTTAGTATATCCTATCGACCTCTAGGGACATATTTTGATTAGGAGGACGGTCCTTTGCATGACCCTTATCCTTGGAATCGTGGATACGCATGCCATCGCGCGTGCCCTCTTGGATGAAAGGTGTTTACTCCTGGTTGCTTTCCCTGACATAGTGAAATGATTATAGACGAAGGGTTGTTATTGATATTGGATCCAACAAGTGTGGAGATTGATATTACTGATCATGCATTATGCCACTTAAATTAAGATAATATGATTGTGAATAATGGATGGAGCATGAGTTTTTCATTATGATGATTATATGTGTATGTTTGTTCATGGCTATTCAATCAATTATTCTCTTACGCGATATGACAAGTGATTTACTCTCATCTGCCATGTCTATGTGGAAGGTACAAGTGGCAGCCTGAGTTAGTTGACCCGTCAAGCCAGAGACTCAAGTAGAAAAGGAAGGTGTTCAATTGCTCATTGACCTTGTCTGGTCCATTGTAACCCTAGTATCAAATGTATCTCTAAAAAGAAAAATTTTTATTCACTATTTTTAATAAAGGGAATTTTATTTTCTGTTGCAATAATTTTAATAAATTATTTTATCCCCTTTATAAAATATTAGGGTGTTACATGGTTCGGGGATGAACCAAGCGAAAGGTTGTGGGCATATAAGACCCTGACTAATGAGGGTGAGAGTGGTCACCGGTGCAAAAGGCATGGACAAGGAGTGACTCCTAGCAGGCTTCTAAGGGAGGGATTTTAACACACAAGAATGAGAGGAAGACTTAAATAAATTGATTGATACTACCTATATCAACAAGATGCATCTTATTTTCGGAAGAGCATCACTTAAGAACTCCATAGTTAAGCGTGTTTGACTTGGAGTAATTATGGGATGGGGGAAGCATGTGAGTGAGGACAAAGCACGTTGAAAAGACCCGTGTTGGTATGTGAGGATAGTTGTCAATCCATATGGCTGCCAGGACTGGTACATTTACCAAGACACTACTAACTTATTATTTGAGTCAAAACACTACAAGTAACCTGTTACATCCCGAATTTAATTCCTAGAATAAATAGGTAAGTATTAGAAATAGGGAATTAAACCAAATGAAATATCTATAGCTCAAAATAGGATTCCCACCATTGGATATGAAGTTGGATCTATTAGGAAGTTTGCTATAAAAATTTGGGCAAGATCCAACGGGTAACGAAGAAGTTATAGCAGATAGAAGTTACGAAAAATAAGGAAAATTTTTCAGACCCCCACATCCAAGCGCACGCTCAGGCGGGCAGAGGACCTAAAAATGTTGCATCGAAGGGCTCCAGATCAGGCTTGAGCGTACGCCCGAGCGCGCGACGCACCAGCCACCAAACGCATCAGAAATGGCGCGCCAGAAAACAGACCACCAGCAGCATCAGGGACACGCGCCTAACCGCGCGCATCAGAGTTGGCTAATCTCAGCCCTTCATTTTGACTTTCTCACCAAGTAAAGCAATCTTGGCCACAAAATTTGTTTCCCTTCATGCAAGACTCATAGAAAAACAAAAGAAAAACATAGCAATACAACACAACCCCAAGCATCCTCTTCTTCTCACCATTCTCTCTCAAGTCCCAAGAACAAAACTCCATCATCATCAACTCAAGCACCAAAAATCAAGTCCTCACAACCCCCATATTCTTCATCACCATCAATCATGAAGCTCCCTCTCTTTAAACTCGACACTTAATTCTATTCCTAACTTCTTTGGTGGTGGCTAGCTAAGGTGACAAGTTGGACTCTAGGGCAAGAGGGAAAAAGCTAGGGCTATGGGTTGCTCTCCCTCCACAACTAAGGTAAGAAGGGAGGTATTACCTCTACTTAGGGGGTATAGTCTAGATAGCATATAGTGGGAACTAATTTTAGATATGGGAATAAAATGAAAAACCCATGGATAGAATGATTGACAATGACTCTAGCATAGGTAATTATAGAAAATAACTTGTGGCATGGTTGGGAAATAGAAGTTGATGATAAGAATTAGTGATGGCATCATAGGGAATTAGAAAGTGGCAAATGAAAAGGGAATATATGTTGTAAAATTATTAATTGTTATTATTGTGATAAAAATGTAAGTGCAGTGTGTCTAGAATTGGTTAGGGTTTAAAGTATGGGAAGATAAAGGGAATGGGGGTTCCAAGTGAAAATGGTGAAATTATATGTATATAATTATATTACCATGACCCTCCACTTACTCTCTAAATGGAGCGAGAAGTATACTATCATGACCCTCCCTATGCGGAGCGAGAATTATATTACCATGACCCTCCACTTACTCTCTAAGTGGAGCGAGGATTATATTATCATGACCCTCCCTATGCGGAGCGAGAATTATATTACCATGACGCTCTATAAAGGAGCTAGAATTATATTATCATGACCCTCCCTAAGCGGAGCGAGAAATATGTTATCATGACCCTCCATTTACTCTCTAAGTAGAGCGAGAATAATGTAACATGACCCTCCATTTACTCTCTAAGTGGAGCGAGAATAAGGTAACAAATGGGGAATAAAGGAGTTAATAAAGGAAAAGGGAATCATAAATAATTTAATAGTTAAAGAGCAAGGATTTAGGAAAAGGAGATATAACAAAAGTTAGAAAGCAAGGGTAGGTACTTGGTTGTTCTCTATGTCTGTTTAGAATGTATTTTCTAAGTACTGTGTAATGCTACCCTTCTTGCCATATTTTTTACAAGTACTGATGTGGAGCTTGCACAGGATGTGGCCGAGCAGGAGCACATTCCACTTCGTGGAATGTGAAGTCTTAGTAGTGGGCCCTATGTTGGTCCAGGGTCTTAAATGTTTTGGGAAGAACTTGTTTAAAATGTAGCTAGCATTACTTGAACTTTTTGGAAAACTAAGCTGTTCCAAGACTTGTAAATATTTATGAACTGATGTAATGGCACTTATGCACTGGTGTATGCAGCCCTGCTGGCTTGTGAAATATATGACTTCTTTTATAACAGGTTTTGGAGAAACAAATATTTTGGGAAAGTCCTATAAACAAGCAAACTCTGTCCAATTTGGTGGAGATTTTCATAAGAGCTAAAGTTAACTAAGTTGTTTTAAGAGAAAATTTTCAAGACTCTAATTTGTTAATGGTAAAATAATTAGGGTGTTACATAACCAAACAAGACACAAGTTACTATCGTCGAACAATGTTTTTATTTTATTTGTAATGGAAGATATTCCAAGAATTTAAGCTTTGTTGCATGGTTATGTTATTTTGTATAGGTTGTTCGATTGAAAATCTAATTTCAACATTTAGCCCATTCTTAAAAAAAACCCCATTTTGTTGTCTATAAAATTCTATTATAGCAGTTTAAAAAATAAACAAAATAGGTTAACCGAACAAGCTAACTGAACTGAACCGTATATTGTTCAACTCAGTTCGGTTTTTATAGTACAAAATGACAGAAATCGAATAAAATCATATACTTTTGTTCAGTTCGATTTCAATACTAAATTTAAAATCGAGCGAAATCGCATTGTTACACCCTATTCAATAATAATACTATAATATTTGTCCAATGGATTTTGTGAGGTGTTACCCCATATGTATCTGTAAGCCGATTTGTTGATGTGTGACTATGATGACGAGTTCTCAATGAAAGAACTTTGTTAGCCGAGTCATAATATTTGGGGTGGTATGTGTGCCGTGTGTATAATGAGAGATGAGTGCTGTATCATACCTTGGCACATACATTACCTGACATTTATAGGGTGTTGGTCATGATGAATAATGATGAACCGTTTATGACCGTTGTAGCCGTTTTGACATTATGGCACTAATGGCTCTTGAATGCTATTATGAGTCATAATCGTTGTGAGCCATTATATATAGCTGTTGCAATGTCCGGATTGCACACCGGTCGTCGATTGGAGAATTGGCTGTGTTGGACTCGGGGCTAAATTTTCGATTATTTGATGTCTACTTATGCCACCTACATGGTGAACATTTATATGTGAACCAATCATAATAAGTGCATTACTCAAGTTCGTAATAGTAATCCCCAAGTTAAGGCTGGTTCTTGAAACGAATCTTGATTTTAATCTGAAACTCGTAAGCATTCCGGAGTGGTGGAGTTCCATCTTTTTTGTGTTGTTTTATGTTCATGAAGTGTGCCAAAAGAATTATTATTTGTATATTTTGATTAAGTGGTTGAACTTAATAATTCAAACTCGGCCTTATTGATTTTTTGTTACTTTTTTTACTAGGTGGTTAGAACTTAGGTCCATCCACATCTTAGCTACTCAGGTGAACAACTCGTTTATGGATACTCATTATTGTAGGATATTTTTTATTATTCTCCTCCAAAATATATTTTTTTTAGAAAAGAGATCATGACAACTGTATCAATTGTTGCTCATAAAAAATTGTGAACATATGATAATATAAATAAATTGCCGCAATTGCATTTAGTGCATTGACATCATATCATCGAGTTCACTTTACTCAAAAAGCTTATTGTTCATTGACGAGAATGTTAGAGTCATTTTTAGACTAGTCTTGAGGAAGTTAAGTCATCATATTTGTACCTTTCAATATGTATATTAAAAAATAACAATTAGAATATCAAATAATAGTTATTACATAGTGATATTAAGTAGCAAAGTTATATTTTCCTTTCCTTTTAATTATAAGTCAATAATAATATTATGTTATTTGCATGAAGTATAATCATTAAAAAAATAGGTGCATTAGCATATGTGCTAGCAGTAATCATGTTAGTTATATAAAATTAAATATAATTGTTTTTTTTTTGTGTACACCAACCGGTACCCGAATCTGGTTTACGCAGAATTCGACTCATCCGGTCCGACCCAACTGAGCTCGAACTAAGCGGTAGGGGTCTCCCAGAGCGGGGGTTGCTCCATACCTAAGGCTCGAACTCGAGACCAGTTGATTAAGGGACCAAGTGAGCTACCACTTGACCAACCTCAAGTAGGCATTAAATTAATTAAATAGTATAATATGCTAGTATATCTTTTTTATTGTTTTGGTCATATGAAAATATTAATTTTGCTTTTAAATAATATAAATGGTATAATAAAATTATATTCCTTTCTTGATTTTTTCCGTTGTGAAGCCTATGGCATGTCTACCTTTTGGGGTGTTGGTGTTTGTCTAACCTTTTTTTTTAGGGAGTTAGTCTACAGACCCCCATTTTATCCCTCAAACCTCATTTTAATAGTGCAATGTCTATTATACCCTTTAACCTTAAAAGAAAAAGAAACCCCAACCACCTTTTTACATTGTTTATCAAATATTTTGTGTTTTACCCCAAATATTAAAAAAATTGCAAATTGGAAAACTGCAAATAGTAGGTGAGAATCGAACTTTTGATGAGGCTGCAATTTATGAAGCAATGGTCACATGCTAACCCAGATGTTTGTTGCTGCTTACTTTTCTTTGTTTTCGGTTATTTAAAAAAATAATAATAACAATTAAAAAATCGGGGTCGTCATCCTTCTTTCTTCTTCTGCGTCAAATTCGTAAAATTCTTGAATGGCAACATTTCTAAACAAAACCCTAAAAGCAAAAACAAAACATGAACCAAACCCTCCTACATAAAACAAAATAAAACAAAAACAAAACAAAACCCACAGAGAAGACAAAAGGTAATGAATGAGGGAAGAACAAGAACGTGCGTACTAGTGGAGGCGGCGACGGTGGACGCGTCGGCGGTGAAGGCAGCAAGGAGAAGATGGACGGAGTGAATGTGAAGGAGAAGAGGGTGTTCAAGGTGAAGGAGGGAGGGAATGTGAGGAAGAAGAAACGAAGGGAGGAAACGTGAATGAGGGAGGGAGTTGAACGGTTATGTGTGGGGTGGGGTTTGGGGTTTGTGAAATGAAATAAGAAGAGAGTATAATGGGGGATAGTTTTGGTATTAATTATAAAAGTGGGGTTTGGGGGATAAAAGGGGGGTTTGTAGACTAAGTCCCTTTTTTTAACCTGTTTTGGGCTTTGAAGCCCATATTCGATTTTTTTGACTTGTTGTAATGGGTTGTTGACCCCTTTTCTTTGAATGCTTCTTCCCTATTTTTGGGTGCTTGATCACACATTTTGATGTGATGGTGACACCTCTAATCTAAGAGTTGGTTGTGCGGACAAGGGTATTCAACCTCTGTCCCTCATTGTTTGAGTTTGTGGGTGTTGTTACTCACGAGTTCGTCGCCAAACTATTCGCGAGTTCATCGAACTTGAGATGATATTGAAGGTGTTGGCCATCGTGGTAATTTTTATGAACTGGCGGAGGTTGTTGCTTATAGACAAAGGCTGCGAATCCATGATGGTGAAGATTATAGGCAATTGTGGTGGTTGTAAGTCATCGTGATAATGTTGATCCACAGTGAGAGTTACATGAAAATGTTATGTTCTCTTTAATCGGTTGCGACCCTCTATAGGGACTTTACTCAAGGTGTGGGTAAAATGTTCTCCATTGCAAGGGTGGCATTTGAACAGTCAATGATGTGGTAGTGGGAATTCGTTTTACGCTTCTAGTGTGGTTGTTAATGTTGTGGGATGTTATCCCATATGTACTAGTAAGCCGGTTTGTTGATGTGTGATTGATGATGACGTGTTCTCAATCTAAGAACTTCGTCAATCGAGTCATGATATTTGGGATGGTGTATATACTATGTGTATAACGGGAGATGAGAATTGTATCATACCTTGGCACATTACCTAACATTTATAGGTTGCCAGACATGATGAGTAATGATGGGTCGTTTATGATCGTAATGGTCATTGTGGTCGTTTTGCCATAATTGCACTAATAACGATTGAATAATGTTGTTATGAGTCATAATAACCGTGAACCGTTATAGTTGTTGTAATGTTCAGATTGCACACCGTCATCGATCGATGAATTGGTTGTGTGTAACTCAGAGTTGGATTTTTCAATTATTTGATATCTACCAATGTCGTTATATGATGACTGTTTATATGTGAACCAATCATAATAAGTGCATTGCTCTAGTGACAGTTAACATAGTTTTTTTATTATCTCTTTTTTTTGTTTGCCTTGCTTGTTTTCTTTATTTTCTCTGATGGCGGGCAGCAGGGGTATTTTTGGATTTTTGAGAAATCAGGGATAAGGATAAAATTAGATTTGAGCATGAGAAGTTGGGTAAAATTGGAATTGGGCAAATATACACTAATGCAATCTTGATATTTACATGCATTAAAGACTAAGCCCTTGTAAATTTGGTGGGGATGGTAGGTAGGAAGTGAGAATGAAGATGGGCAAGTTATAGCATGGTGCCCAAAGTCAAGGCACCATATGTGAGGTCGTGAATCTCATCCATAGAATTGTTGGTGCATTAATTCAAGGGATGAGATTTTGTACTCATTTTACTTCCAACCGTTGGTCACCAGTAGCATGAACTGGGAGTTGGCTTTTTTGTTTTCCGTCCCGTTACTTGGGTCTTATTTATTTTTTTTTCTTTTTTTTTTTAACTTGGGTCTGTTGTTTTCCTTTGTTTTTACTGGAGGCCCCACCAATTGCACCACTGCAGTATATTCTTCATGAATGTTGGGCGCAATACAGTTTTTCTTTTTTATTTACTTAGTTTTAATAAATGGAATATAATTATAATAATTTTAAACATTAATTAAAGAGAATAATGAATTTAAAAGTTAATTATACAAATGGTTAGTAATACAGTGGTTAAATTATTAAAATGATTAATAATACATTTGTTAAATATTTAAAGTATTTAATGTGAAAGGCACTTCTTCATTTTCAGATAGTGTGTTCTATGAATCACATGTCTCTTAAATAAGCAAACTCGTGAATTACCTTATCCAAAGAAAAATTGATAGGAACCATTAACCATAACACAACTCTATGAATGACATGTCTTTCAAATATTCGTTTAATTTTGTGTAGTTAAATTATTTTATCGATTTCCTTTAATGTTGACAATATAGGACGTTTATTGACTATTTTTTTTTGGGTCTTCGCGTTACATAGTATTGACATTAGGTTAACTACTATTAGTGAGGTCAATACTAATTAGAAGAAAGCATGCACCCATGCAAGTTCCAGCTGTAACTATTGATTTAGTGTTAGTTCAACCATGTGTCATGCATGTTTTGACGTCTATGTTAATACTAGTTATAAAGAAGCATGGTTGCCGGTCCAAAACTATTATGACGTTTTTTATTATTAGTTGCCACTGAGTTAAATTTAATTAATATAACAAAATACATAGTACTTGCCACGGTGTTAGATTTAATTAACGTTTAAATGTATTTTTTATTATAATATTAAAAGCACAAAAATATGAACATTAACTGTTGGGAAGCTTCTTAATTTGTAATTCATTTGTTCTCTTAAACTTTGCAATAGAAACCATAACAATTATATTAATAGCTCACATAAAAATAATTAGTACTTTAAATAAAGAAAAATAAGAACCAATAACCCTAACCTTAAACTTTTGTCCTTTTACCTAACCGTAACCCTTATCTCCATAACCCTAACCCTAACCGTAATAGTAATCAAATGACCATATAACTTTTCTTTGAAATTTTTTTGTGTCTAAGATTAGACATTTCATATATCAAAGGTAATAATAATTTTTTTAAGTTTACATATTACTTTGACACATGAAATGACACAACTTAGTTCCACCTTGCTTAGTTCACTTGAAATGACAACAATGAAATGACACAACTTAGGGAGAGATGGTTAAGAGCACGAAAATAGGAACGTTAACTCTTGGGCAGCTTCTTAATTCGTAGTTCACTTGTTCTCTTAAAATTTGCAATAGAAACCATTACAATTATGTTAATAGCTCCCTTAAAAATAATTACAGTAATTAAATAAAAATAAGAACTAATAACCATAACCTCAAACCTTTGTCCTTATGCCAAACCGTAACCTTTATCTCCATAACACTAACCGTAACTTTAACCGTAACCGTAACTCTAAGCCTAATCGTAATAGTAAGCAAATGAGCATATAACTGTTCTCTAAAATTTGTGTCTAAGATTAGACATTTCATATATCAGAGGTAATAATAATTTTTTAACGTATACAGATTACTTTGATAAATGAAATGACACAAATTTCAAAGTTGTCTTAATATATATTTGTTGTCCAGGAATTTATTGGTATTTCAATTTTTAGTTATAATATTAAACATGATGTTAAGTGTATAGAGTTATTAACAATATTAAGTATATAGATCAGAGTTATTTAATACACAGTTATTAACCAATTTTTTTATTTTTTATTTTTTAAATATAGAGTTATTAACAATGTTGAGCATTTAGTTGATGCAATAATGCAATATAGTACAGTAAGTGGGTAGGTGGGTAGTTTGAGTTTATAGTACTACAGTTTTTTTGGACCAGAGAAATAATGACACTTTTGTATTATTAATATTGCTTTTGTAATTTTTTTAGTCATGCTTTTACTATAATTGTAATTTTAATTATGATTGCAATAACAAGAGAAGTGTTTCTTAACAGATACTGTATTAGCCACCTAAAAACCAGAGTACTGGGGAGTAAGCCACATAACAACAACGAATGCATATCACCAATCTCTAACATTGACTTCAAACTAAAAATGAGATTATCACATACATTATCTACAAAATAGAGCTTATCAACAAAAGGGAGGAAGGGATCTGAGGATGAACAGAGCAATGGGGAGGAAGGGATGAGATACGCATCTTGAGGATGAAGAAGACAATGGCCTTCTGTGAACTTAATTGATGATGAGGTACAAGCTGAGAATAAGTTAAAATAAAAGGCTTACAAGATGGACCTCTGGCTGGGAGTTTGTGACCATTTGCTGGAACGGAAACGGAAGTCAGAATATATAAATTGTACATATAAAGTGAAATAAGGTTATATTTTATTGCACCTTGGTCCTTACCCACTGATAACCGATGGTCAAAGGTGAGTCAAAGGGCACCACAGCTGGTGCCTTGACTATCGGCACCATGCTATAACGCCCCTTGTGGGGTAGTTGAAGCTGTAACAAGAGGAAAGATCTATCACCCAATTTCTTATATTCACTTTCATCCATTCGTGCATTGAATTGGTACGAGTATTCTTGAGTTGTTCAGTTCAGCGTAGCATAGATTTGACCTTGTTTTATAAACTTGATCGATCACCTACTCCAACTGCTACGACTGGTACGTACAAGTGTAATATAAGCAATCTGGAATCAGAGAGAGAGAGCATGGCTTTCCCAATGAAGCATTCCACATCTTGGTATTCCAGCTCTGACAGCAGAAAAAAAAGTGATCATCAGCGCAGTCGTGCTAGACCATTCTCCTTCTCCCTCGTTGTGTGTGCTCTAGAGCGAAGCAACAATAATAGCAATAACAGTAGTAGTAGTGATGGGTTGAAGAAAGGAGGTGGAGGTGGAGGAGAGCCGAATTCCAATTATGTGGTACCACTGGAAGCATCCTTTCCTTTCAATTCTTTGGCTCGTCCTTTAGCCGAGATACTCCGTGATCTCAACAAGAGACTCCCCGATAATCTTATCCTCCCTGCCGATCCCACCCTTATCCCCTGGTAATAAGCTAGTCAGTCTTACCATCCTACCTACCTACTTTCATTTCTTTCTCTCAAGTGAAGTCAAATCTAATAATTTGTTGGTTTAATTTTGTGTGTTTGTCTGTCTTAACATACAGGTATCATGCTAACAGGATGTTGAGCTTCTACGCCCCAGGATGGTGTGGAGAGATTCGTGATGTCATCTTCTCAGACAATGGCAGTGTCACTGTTGTTTATCGTCTCACTGTCCGAGGATCTGATGGAGTGGTATATATATCTTCTAACCTTAGCTTCTATCATTTATTTCTAAAAACAGGAAGGAAGGAAGGAAAGTACTTAGAGTTAGCATAGGCATGACTGCATGAGTTAGTTATTACTTGAGTACTTTAACTTCCACGACTAAGACTATATATATATGCATTTGGTAACATCTTCTCTTCTCAAGTGTCTAAGCTGCATCAAATTTCCCTCTTACAAATTAAACAGGCATATCGTGAGTCAACTGGGACAGTGTTGCCTACCGATGGCCCCAATGCCGATCCAGTCTCAGCAGCTGAGGAAATTGCTTTCTGCAAAGCTTGTGCCCGCTTTGGCCTTGGCTTGTATTTGTATATATCATCAAGATCAAGCTCCCGCTAGTTAATTTAAAAACACTGCATATTTATGTTTGATTTGCTTGATACCTACCATTATACTACTATTTGGTTTCTATATCAATGCAAGTACACAATTGATGGAATCATGTTTCTTTTTGCTCAAACATTGATCTGTTATTCATGATTTCAAGTTATGAGAGTTTGGTTGGCCTTCCATTCAATGAAAAATGAGATGCATATTGCATCTTACATTGGTCTATGTACATTTCACGATTTTGCACATGTAAGCAAAATGCGTAAATAAATCAGATAACACTATGTAATTCATAAGGAGTGGTAGACACACTCTCTAATACTCCCTTTCAACCACAATCTCAACCATGAAATGAAACCACTCCACCTAAATATTTTTAAAATAAAAAGAAATTTTATTTTAACGAGAGTGGTGAGTTTGTTGTAGATGGACCATCAATAATGTTTCATATGCTGGTTTATCAAGAGGCAAATAGGAAGGGATTTTAGTCACAGAAATTTATTTGCTAACTTATCAACATATATTAAAATTGGAGAAGTAGAAGGGCAAAAAAGATTTCCCTCCTAAAATATCCATTTTCCCTCCTAATGGTGTATTTCTCTCATAAATCCATCATTAAGTGTGTGTTTTGTTTCTTTTAATCTTAGCCGTCCATTATATTTTATTAGATTAAATCATAACCGTCCGTTTTGTATCTTTGAATCTTAGCCGTCCATCATTTTTTATTAGATTAAATCATAACCGTCCATCATGTTTTCTTAGAAACACAATATTAGTAATTAATAATAGTTATCATCAACATAATCATCAACATATTATAAAATAGAAGAAGTTGAGGGTTAATCTTACTTTCCCTCCACATGATATTTTTTCCCTCCTAATTTCTTTTCTAATCGCAACCATCCATTGCAAGTAAATCACATCCATCCATATCATTTCTAATCTTTTCATTTCTCTCTCTCTCTCTCTCTCTATATATATATATATACATATATTTGTATTCTTTACTACATATTTATAATAAATGCGATCAATCAATATTAAGGGTAAAAAATGTTAAATTTAAATAAAAAACTATTTTTTAAAAAAGATACTTTATATATAATGCATTACATAATATCGTTAAACGAAACTAATAAAAATGATAGAAAAATATAAATTAAACAAAATATCCAAAATATTTAGCAAGAAATTGTCAATGTGTGTGAAATTTCAACTAAAAAGTTTCATTCAAAATATTAAAGTAAAAAATTATCATTTAATCCATATATATTTATCCATCTGTATCTATAGTTTTATTTTTCCAATTTGCATAAACTCATTTCAATTTCTAATAAAACTTAATTACCTTTTCCAAAAAACGCTTATAAAAAAACTTCTTTTAAAAAATATTTCAATCAAGTCAGCACCTTTTAAAATGTCAATAATATCTTTAGAGGTAGTTTCAAATAAGTATATTAAATTTGTACAATTTCAATGTTACTAACAAAATTAACCTACCTTCATGATGTATGTAAATTTCTCATAAAGATTTTAGATTTAGGATTGAGGAAATACTCCCGGCCTTCGTCCCATTTAACGATTGAGGAAATACTCCCGACCACAAGGATGGTAGAAAATCACAAAAATAAGAAATATTAAGGAGACAAACATTTAATGAAGGTGGCTGCCTTCAAAATGCTCGAGGAAACTAAAGGTAACGTGTTCTCGCCGGTGATGTAAGGATAAAGATCTTTTTCTCTTTTAAGTATTTTGCTTCTCATATATAAGTTTGTTCATGGTTCTTTCCAAATAGATGTTCTTAAGCCGTGTCTAAACTTTAGAAGTTGGAAGTACAATTGGTATTTGTTTTGTTTATTTACATTTTTAATTTTTAATTCAACATGTTTTTATTGGTCATTACAAATATATTTTTTCACTTCAACATGTGTCAAATAACTATGGTTTTTCCTTGATAATGATAAGTGTGTGACAAAAGACATATTTAAATATTTACATTTTGATTAATATATAGATAGAAGTTTGTGTATTATATATTATACCAATTTTATATTATATAATTGTCCCACCAAAAAAACACGAAAAAAAATAATAACAGTTATTCATAACTATTTTTAAAGTATACATGATTATTTCACATATTATAAATATTTTTCAAAATCTTTATCGCATTTTATCTTTTTTGGATTAACCAGGGTATCCACCCGCGCAACTGGGTGACTAATCCCTCGCACCACGGTCGGGCCCTTTCGGGGGCGATGCTCCCATTAAGGCTTGCTCCATTCACATGCGCCTCGGGTACAACTCGAACCCACGACCACATGCTTAAGGGACACAAGCCCCTTCCACTTGTGTCAGCCTAATTATAAGTATTGTATTCCGATTTGATTACATAAATTTGTCTGATCATAAAAAAAATAAATTTCAATGTAAATTTGTAATAATTAAAAAAAATTACCATATAAAATATAATTCCAAAAAATGATAGATTTATTGTCCGCTAAAAAAATTCACATGTAAATAAAATTAATGTTTAATGTTTTAACAAATGGAAAGCCCTTAAAAAAATAAAGGATAACAAAATTTAAGACCTGTGCATCGCACGGGCAATTTTCCTAGTTAAGGAGATGACTCAAGGATCTGATGTTTTTGTTTTTGTTTTTTTTTTTTTTTGCTCAGGGATTAAGTTTTGTAGTTGTCATATTTAAGTGTGAAAATCGTGTGCCTTCATTTGAAGATAGTTCTTACTTGCTCAAATTAATTGGTGGAAATGATGTAAAAAACAAAGATTTTGTAAAAAGCTCTTGCCTCTCACTTGTAAGAACTACAATCGGTAGGTGAAATAACTAGGAGACACTAGGAGAACACCTAGAAGGGGGGTTGAATAGGTGTTAGAGAAACCTTGAAAGATTTTCGAAAGAAACGAATCGAAACGATTAAAACAAATGATTTTTACAAGATTCTCAGCATTTAATCGATTAAGACAAGTTGTTAATCGATTAACACTTCAAAAACCACTTAGTTAATCGATTAATAAAACAGGTTAATCGATTAATGCCGAAATCTTGATTTTGCTTAATCGATTAACAGATTCAGTTAATCGATTAATCAATGTTAAAACTGAAAAATCACTTTTTAATTGAATACGAAAATCAATCAATTAACACATAAGATCAGAGATTAAGCGGAATTGATTAACACCAATATTCTTATTGATTACCTAGGTTATGAAAATTATTTTCCGTGATTTGCACAATTAAGATTCAATTCAATCAATTATGAAAATCAATCTTTTCTAGGTTTTCAACCAAGAACAATATTGAAATGACTTGAATGTAAAGAGTTAAGGGAATAGAGATACTGCACAGAGATTTACCCTGGTTCACTTTCATCCACTTGAAAGCTACTTCCAGTACCCTCTTCAACCAAGAGAGATTCTTCACTATGAGGAATTAGAGTTCTCAAATTACAAGTAAATGCCTCTCAAGACTCACTTCTTGATAGCCTCCAAGAGATACCACACTCTTGTCTTGCAACCCTATTGAATCTAATCTAACCTCTTCCCTTGCTTGCCGATATCCTTCAACAAGACTTCCACTTGCTTGATGATACCTCACACCAAGACTTCCAATTGCTTGTTAACACAACAAGACTTCCAAGATAACTTTGCTTGATGAACAACCACCAAGGCTTCCAATGTTGTAGATAGCTTGCCTTCTTTGAAATGATTACAACTCAATGAAAACACAATAACAATCCTATGAATCTCTTTCAAGAACTATGAAAATATCAACATAAGAGATTCAAAGATTCTTTATCAAAGAATGTAAAAGTTGAAAGCTTTGATCTATGAAAGTGAGATAGAATAGTGTGGCTTGATCTTTGTAAAATTGATATGAAAGTTGTTCTAACGTGTTCTAATGATTCACAAAGGTTAGGAAAAGATTTATATAGAATACCCAAAAGTTAGTAACATTAAAAACTGATTTTGAGAAGTGAAAAACGTATTTTAAAAATCAGTACTGCAGGTGTTAATTGATTAACACATGGCCTTAATCGATTAACACATGGCCTTAATCGATTAACCACTGTAAACCAGTACTGCAGGTGTTAGTCTATATAATCGATTAACACATGGCCTTAATCGATTATATAGACTCAAATTAAAGATATTACAATTAAACACAAATTGAATCTTCATGAGCTTGCTCTCTCTTCATCATTTGTTGTTTGTTGTTGATTGATGAACTTCTTCATACTTGAGCTTGATCACAAACACTTGTAGCTTGTTCAAAAACTTTGTCATTATCAAAACATTCTCACTGGATCTAACAATCTCCCCCTTTTTGAAAATGACAAACACATTTTGAATTTGTTTGAAGTTGTTGATGCTTGAACCATTTGATACTTGGTGAGACTCTTGCTCCCCCTCAATAAATGCTTTTGACATTTGAAATCCAATTGAGATAAGCTTGATTCTCCCCCTATCTTCAACAACTTTGCTCAACCTATATAAAAACAACAAAACAACATCTTCTCCCCCTTTTGGCATTATCAAAAAGTAATATATACCAATTGAAATATAAAATGCTAAGCCAAAATAGAGAAATTATAACATTCATTTCTTCACAACATTGATACCAACTAATCAATGATACCAAAAGTAAAACTAAGGAACTATACTTTGAAATGTGATACCAACTGGAGAGAAATATGACAATGAAGTATAATACCAATTGTAACTAAAAAGTCATAATATCACTTAACAAAGTAAGATATCGATTGTAAAGAAATATCACAATAATCACAATAGCATGATAAACATCTAACAATCACACAATGATACCAATTATGAATTTTGTAGAAGTAATATCAATTGTCAAAGACTAATAGCAAGATTAGAATATACCAAATGTAAGTTCAATTGTGAATGCTTGCTATCTCTTGTAAGAAATTCACTTGATACCAATTGTGAATATTCAACAATATCAATTGTACCAAAATGTAGGAGTTTCACTTGAGATTTAAAGAAGCAAATAATGAATAACACTTGTAAGCCTTTTGCTCTTCAATCACACCTACAAAACAATCATGCTTTGCCTTTTGGTATCCAAATAGTCTAGGATCCATTTTTGTTAGTTAAGGGACTCTCACCCTTCTTAACCCAAACAAAATTTCCTTTAGGTATACCATGCACTTTAATATAACACATATTTGAAGTATGTCCATGAGTACCACAATAGAAACATGTTGGTGCATTTGAAAAATCAACTTTAGAAAAATCAACAACATTTCTATGAGACTTACTCTTAGCATTAGTATAACCCAAACCAAACTTGTTTGAATTTTCTCTTTGAAAATTTAACAATGTGCGCAATTTAATATCACCACTTGTGAAACTTGCAAGCTTATTTTTCAAAATAGCATTTTCATCTTTAAGCAACTTGCAATTTTCACAATCAACCACAATATTCAATCTACTAGCACAATCACAAGAAGAACTAGCATATATAAGATCAAGAGTTTCATTTTGAAGATTAAGCTCATCAACTTGTTTTTGAAGTTCTAAAATCTCTTGTTGATGTTTCAAAATGAGCTTCTTCCTTTCAATGTTTTTCAAAGCTAGTTTCTTAAGATGTTCATGCATTTCTTCATAAACATTATATAAAATTTCATATTTGGAAGAAATTTCGGATTTAGTGTCACTTACATCACTTTTGTCGCTTTGTTCACTTGATCCATCATTTGAACTTTCCTCTTCATCTACTAGAGCTATCAAGTTAAGACAAGCGGCTTCTTCATCATTTGAAGAACTACTAGTTGAGCTTTTCTTGTCTTCTTCATCATCACTATTCCAAACTATGTATGCCCTTTTGTGTTTTGCATTTTTCTTCTCTTTTTCTTTCTTCTTGAGATACTTAGAGCACGAATACTTGAGATGACCGGGATTTCCACATTCATGGCAAACTACTCCTTCTTTTGTTGTCTTGGTCTTGTAGTGTGGGGAATTCTTCTCTTTACTTTTGTCTTTGTTCAACCTTCCTTTTCTCCTTAGAAGCTTGCTAAAATTTCTTAGTAGAAGTTTCATCTCTTCTTCATCAATGTCCGAATCGGAATCTTCATTTTCATCATTATCAGAACTCTCTTCCTTTTTATATGAACTTTTGGCTTTAAGAGCAATTCCTTTTCTTTCCTTGTACTTATCCGACTCTTCATGCATATGCAAACGTCCAAGCTCCATTTCATGTTCTTGAAGCTTTCCGAAAAGTGTAGCTAAGTCCATGGTGTCCAAGTCCTTTGATTCAACAATTGCGGTAATGTGACACCCCTTTTTCCAGTAACAGTAATTACTATAAATATTAAGTATTACTTGGAAAATATATGGACTTGTGAGTGTTAAGAAAATATGAAAGTGAAATTTTCTTTTTAAAACAGGTGCACAAATCGACACTTGGAATTCTTGGAGAATAAACTCTAAATCATTTCAAACAGTTGTATCGAATTCGGCGATTTTTAGAACCTTTTCAAAATTGGGTAACATTCATCTTTTGGAATCGTATTTACAACATCGAAAATAGCTAAAGCTATCCTTGCTTTATTTGATAAGACTGATACCATTGAATAGTTTTCACAACCGAACTCTTAAATAGATTAAATCAGAGTAAGCGGAAATTATCGGACTATGCAATTAATAGTAATATAAACATAGGTTTTATATATATAAAGAGAGTTATAAGTACATAGTCCCATGATCTAGTCTCCAAGACCCCAAAATACCAGTCCATATAACAGATCTACATAGTAGTGTATCCAAACCCCTAGAGTACTCCAAAAGTATATCTACAATATATATACATAACCAAAATATAAACTCCAAGGGTGGTCACGTAGATCTGGCATCATCAGAAGTAGTAGTAGTGATAGCAGTAGTCTCCCAGAAGCAAAAGTAGTAGCATCATCATCATCACAGCAGCAGCAAGATCTCCTCCACAGCATCCACACATCGGATCCTCTGATCCACATCATACACCATATGCACATACCTAGGGATCATCGTCCCTCCAATCACTCCCACTAGAATGCACGACAGGCTCGCTCCCGCTCTCGTCCTCCACCGGATCCTCCTCGATCTCATCCGAGGGAGTGTGTACCCTACCACTGGGTACGGGGTCAGGAGATGGTGTGACCCTAATTGGGCTCCTCGGATCAGAAACGGGAGTCTCCTCGCGGACGACTCTAGGAGAAAAAGGGTGAGAGCGGGTAGGTCGAAAATGAAAACTGTGATAAGAGCGAGCTGGTCGCATGGGAGGTGGTCCATGGTAAGTGTACAACGGGGGTACGTGCATAGTGTATATGATGGGGATCCTAAACCTACAAGGACGGAATCGCATCAGCGGGTTCGGGTGGTAGAAAGTAATCTCTACCTCCCCCTCGAACACCGCGCGATGGTCCTCATAGATCCATATGCCACTAGGAAGTGGCCGGATCTCGATGCAAGCAATGTAACGAGACATCACCTACAAGGGCATAGGGGTAAGCAATTCTATACACATAATCAACAGAGAATAAATTGTACAATATGAAGATGTAAATATGCAACAATGATTGACAATCACATATAGCACTTAGCAGTTATTGAATGCAATTAGGATGCTCATACTCGTTTCATTTATCACAATTAATTTGAATGAATGGCATGATGCATGAATTTAGCTCTCAAGCCTATCTCCATCATTCTATGTCACTCTCTGACGTCCACCCCTGACAACCCAGCACTCAACAGTGCGTTGTATTCCTAGGTATACAACAATTCTTACATTCACCTAGAATGTACACGACAAGCTTGGAATTCATGCCACCCGAGCATATCCCGTCATCCAAACGGACCGTCATCCAAACGGTATAACCATATCGGCATCCACTAAGCCGACCACGTCAACGACGTGTCATCAAGCGAGCGTATTGGCACTCCCAGAGGCCCTCCACATGTTTGCCAAAAACATGATATACGTCCTACCATCCAAACTCCAGAATGAATGCACTTTATTCTTTAGACTTAAAGGAAATTGATTAATATCTTACAGGCCACCTAGGCTTATTTTATTATCAAAAAGGACCGTCACCAAACGGTATACTCATATTAATCAATTCCCTTCAAGTCTAGATCCCTTGGATTATTGTTATTTGTAATGTCCTGGACACAATGTTCAGAGTATAACCCTAGCTCAAGGGTATTGAAGACCTAAGAGCTAGAAGGTCTGATGTTACTGTGTGATCTTGTGGGTATGCTAGCTATCCAGTTGGGATAACTAGGGTTTTCCTAGTCACGAGTGTGTGCTAGTGTATGATTAGGGAGAAAGAACGTACCTGAGCCCCTAGCTGGAGACAACTATTTATAGGGGGAGCGGTGTTGTACCCTATGGGCCTGTACGGAGGTCCGGTAGGGCTGACGTGTCCCTTTATAGGATAAGGGATGAGTCATTCATCCTTATCCTGTTAGCGGTTAGTCTTATCTGGTTGGCGAGCTAGGCTCACGCGCCCTTAGCTTGGACTCTTTAAGGGAAGAGGTCCCTGTACTCGGTCCAGAGTCGTTAGGGTGGGTCCTATGGCATGTGCTCGGCCCAAAGATGCGTGACCCGGCAGAATGAGAATTCTGGTCGGCCAGTGAGTATTCTGGTCGGCCGAGGGCGTTTTAGGGTAGACCGAGGGTCGGTCTACCACATAAGCCCCTTAGCTCGGTAAGACTTTTCGAGTCTTGAGCCGAGCTGAGAGTTCTTCGTATGTGACCTTCAAGGTGTCGAGGGTTAAGCTCGGTAGGGGATAATGAGTTCAGGACAGCTCACCCTGCCTCGTTGTCCCATTGACTGACTGAAAGGACGTTTGGATGTCCTTCTATGACACGTGCTGCCTTGTGTCAGAGGGGTCATGATGGTACATGTTGCCTTTTGGGTTTTCGAGATGCTTCTTTCCATTAGTTGTGCGCCACGTGTCCTTTTAGTGGCGCGATGTAGGCCTTTGGGCTTTTGTGATTAGGCCCAAATTTTCAAACGTGGGGGGAAACAACCCCTTCAACTACTCTTTTCCTCCTTTTTTCATACTTTCCTTCAAACTCAGACTTCTGACACTCCTCTTCTCTCTGAAATTCGTCTCATTGGCTTTTGGATTATAATTTCCCTACGCCATTATTCTTCTGTTCTTGATTCCCCAGTTCGTTCGTTCCAGTTCTCATCTCCAATTCTCAGGTATTTTGATTTTCTTCTTCTGTTCCTGTTTTTCGCTTTTCTTTCCTTCTCTGCTGAATCATATTCTCCATAGGTTCTGGGTTTTTGGTTGCAGATTTTGTTCCTGTGTTTTAGTTTTCTGGGCTTATTTCTGGGTAAGTTTAGATTTCATTATGAGTATTAATTGGCTTCAGTACGAGGAGTGGTCTAGGATTCTGGGTTTGAGTGATCTTGAGGATTCTTCCTCTTCTTCTTCTTCTTCTTCTTCGTCTTCCGATCTGGAGGTGCTGGACTTTCTGCCCTCACCCTTCCGCCATCGCATGGTAGATCCGATGGCCGAAGTACCACTATCAGTAGATTACCCTCGGAACCCCGAGGAGGAGGAAGGTAGGAAACTGTTGTATCAAGCGGCGGAAGAGCGGGCCCAACTATCCCGCCGCCCTTCGAACCGTTCCTGGGAGAAACCCTTCTGGGGAAAAGCTGTTAGGGTTAGGGGAAGGTGTAGCAGGCTCGGCTATAGGACTAATAAACCTAGGGCTAGGTTGTTTAAAAATCTTGATTTTATAGATTCTGACGCCGAGTATTCCCTTTCCCCAGGTATGGTTCGAAGGTGCATCACACATCCTCAGGAGTTCCTTGTGCCTCCGAACTCTGTAGATTATGACTGGGTTGACTTGGAGGTGCTTGGAACCCCGTCGGCTTTGGTCAACAGTAATCTAAGTCATATCCGAGCCCACATACTCCCCTGCCCCACGGATAAAACTGGGACTTCTTATGCAATAAGCTCACCGGCAGCCAACGACCGAGTGTGTACGGCGATCGCCGCGGGTCGCAAAGAGTTTTTCATGTATGAAGAAGTTGTCATTCGGTTGGGGGTGAAGTTTCCCTTTACTGAAATAGAAATAGAGCTGTTGCGTCGGTTACGCTTGGCTCCTACTTAACTACATCCTAGCGGTTGGGCCTTCATCTGAGCCTTTCAAAAGTTTTGCGAAGCTCAAAAGTTGACTTGCTCGCTCCGAGCGTTTCTATGGTTGTATATACCGCAAGTGAACATCTTCGAGAAGGGGTCGCGCCAAAGATTGTGGGTGTCGTTGAAAGCACGCAACGGACATGCCCTCTTCGATAAATTCACAGATTCATGGAAGACTTTTAAGCCTTTATACTTTAAGTATCAATTCGTCGGAAATGGGGACTGTTGGTTTATGGAGGGTGATCAGCCTCGGTTTCCGTTGTCTTGGTCACCCGATTTTTTTAACCGCAACCCCAAACTTTATCAGTATCAATATGAGTCCGAGCTATCTGTAGCCGAGAGGATCACTTGTGATACCTTTTTTTCCTATCTTAGACGGAATGGTCCAGTAGATATCAAGAAGATCATTCTTTTTCCCCAGGAGCTTATAAAAGCCGAGCTTGGTACATATATAATTTTTTTTTTTTTAACATTTGGATTCTTGGTTTTGCAGAAAAAATGGCTAAGGAAAATAAGGCTGTTGCTCGTATAAAGGAACTTGCTAAAGCAAAGGCGGCTGCTGGGTCAAGTGGTTCTCGGAGTGGAGACATGTCCTCGGAAGCCACTCGCTCGGTGACTGTCGCCGAAACTTGTCCCTCCGAGGTCGAGGTGGTGCAGGTTGTTCGTCCTTCACCGACAAAGGGGGGGAAATAGCTACTGGAATCCCGCTGGTGCAAGTGGAAGGAAAGGAGGATGAAGAGGATCGGGTGCCTCTTGCCAAAAGGGCTAAGTTGGATAAAGGCAAAGGCAAGGCTGTGGAGGTGATGAAGGCGAAGGTTGCCGACCTTCAAAGGACCAATCTGTGGTTCGATATGTCTGACCCGGACGAGGAGAGTGTTTGGGCTAGGAAGCTAAATGAGAAATTCATCGGCTTGGTTTATACGCCGAACGATGAAAAAAGGTTGTCGGATCAGACGGCAAGCACCTTAAGGTGCCATTGTGACCTTTTGGGCCGAAACATGCTGAGGGCCGCCAGCTATATGTTTCATTTAAGCAAAAATGCGGAAGACATCAGTGCCACCCTCTCGTCGGCTGAGAAAGAGAAGAGGAAAGCTGCTGCTGCTGAAACTAAAAATCTACTAAGCCAAGTGAGGGAAAGTGAGGCAAATCTCCGAGCTCTAACGGAGGCAAACGCCGAGCTTCAAAGAAGATTTGACGCTTCGGAGAGAGCTCGGGAGACTGCTCTAAAGGCTCTGGAGGATACGGTTGGAAAGGATGCTGAGAAAGGAAGGTTGCTGCAGGCGGCCCAGGCGAAGCTGACTGAAGCTTGTCAAAGGGTTAACGAGCTGGAAGGTGTTGCTGGTCGTTTGACGAGGTCGGAGGCGGAAGTGACTAGGTTACAAGGGGAACTGGGCGAAGTGCAGAGGGAGTTGATCAAAACTCGTCGGAAGGCTTTGAAGCATAAGGTACTGGCTTGCAAGAACCACTTCAACTGGGATCATGGTGCTGTCGACTCTTTTGTGAATGCTGTCAAACAGTTAATGCTCTTGAACCCTGGAATCCGAGTGGTTGGGACTAGCCCATATTATGGGGTTGATGGTGATCGGATGATCGATTATCGTGATGATGCTGAAGTGGATTTATCAGCACCTAACCTGCCGAACCCCTTGGAGTTGGAGCAAAGTGAAGAAGACTTTGATGGGTCATCCATTGCCTTGTCCGAAGACGAGGATTAACTCCCTGGAGATGTATTTTGCTGTATTTTGCTGTGTAATTTGGTAATTTGAACTTATTCTGTTCTTGTAAGAAGACTTTTTTTTTATATATTTTGCAACATTGTTCTTGTAAGAAGCGAATCTTATTCTGTTCTTTATGATCTAGTATTGTGTTTTATCTTGTTATAAACTGTTGTTTTAGATTTCGAATCTCCGACCTATGGCCTAGGTGGGATCCTCGGTCCTCGGCACTATGAAACTGTTTTTAGTTTTTGGCCGGGCATCTCATTAAAGTACTTGCAATTGTTAGTTTATATGTCCTTGTTAGAAGGTCATGCATAAACATCCAAGTTCGCCTCGGTGGCGAGCCGAGGGGAAATGGATAGTACGTTAACAGTAAGAGAATACGAGAATTTAAAAGCTTCATCGAATTTCCTTGATCCGTTTGTAAACAGGAGTCAAATACAAAAAAGGATAATTAAGATCATGCTAAAGATAAATGACAGGAATTTAAAATGATAAAATTTCATCTTTGCAGACAGTGTTGTGGCCCCCATTTAGCTATAGTATGGTTTGAGCTTGGTGGCATTCCAGGAGTTGTTCAACTGTTGGTTGGTTAGTGTTTCAAGTCTGTAGGCCCCCGAGCCTGTCTTCGAGATCACTCGGTAGGGACCTTCCCAGTTCTTAGCCAACTTCCCTTCTCTTGAATTTTTCAATCCAATGTCAGCTCGTCTAAGGACCAGGTCTCCCACAGCAAAACTCCTCGGAACCACCCATTTGTTGTACTCTCGGGATTGTCTTTCCTTAGCTTTTTTCTCTCGGTCCGAGGCTAGGGATCGGATTTCCTCGCTGAGGGTTAATTCTTCCTTTAACAAATCTTCGTTTACTTCTATTGGTCGCTCGGATATACGGAAGGTAGGGATCCGAGTTTCAATAGGTAACAAAGCGTCACAACCGTAGGTTAGTCGGAACGGGGTTTCTCCTGTTGAGGTGTGTATGGTCGTTCTGATTGACCATAATACCTCGGGAAGGAGGTCAACCCATGAACCCTCGACATCCAACAATCTTTTCTTCAAACCGTCGATGATGGTTTTGTTCGCAGCTTCAGCCTGTCCATTGGTTTGCGGATGCTCGACGGATGAGAAGTGATGGGTAATATGGAAGTGGTTGACAAGTTCTTGGAAAACCTTAGCAGTGAATTGGGTACCGTTGTCGGTGACCAGGGTGTGTGGGACACCGAAACGGGTGATGATTTGTCTGAGAAAGAACTTTTGAATTTTGGCGGAGGAGATTGTAGCCAACGCCTCGGCCTCAATCCACTTTGTGAAATAGTCAACTGCGACCACTACAAATTTTAGCTGCCCCGGGGCTGTTTTGAATTTTCCTATGATGTCCATGCCCCACTGATAGAAGGGCCATGGTGCAATCATGGAATGTAGCTCCGTTGGGGGGCGTTGAAAAACATTTCCATGGAACTGACAGGAATCGCACTTTTTAACATGTTCCGAGGCGTCGCTGAGGAGTGTAGGCCAGTAGTAGCCCGCTCGGAGCACTTTGCGAGCCAATGCCTTCGCACCCACATGGTGGCTCGAGATTCCTTCATGAACCTCGGCTAGTACCAGATCAGCTTCCGCTCGGTCCAGACACCTTAGCATTGGGGAGTCTGTTCCCCATTTGTACAAAATGTTGCCGACCATGGTGTATTGAGCCGCTTGTCTTACTATCTTCTTTCCTTGGGAGGAGTCGGTAGGTAGGATTTGGAACTGGAGATACTGCTTAATGGGGTCCATCCAGCTGGTGGTTAGAGACACAACTAAGATAACACTCGGCTGGTGAACAGTTTCTTGGATTAGGGTTTTGTTGTTCTCTGGTCCTTTAGTACTGGCGAGCTTTGACAGGATATCTGCACGGCTGTTAGAAGACCTAGGGATGTGGGTGATGGAGAATTGGGGAAAAAGATCTGTGAGAGCTTTGACTTGTTCTAGATATCTCTGAAGGATTGGTTCTTTGGCTTGGAATTCACCTTTGATTTGAGATACAACTAGCTGGGAATCACTGAAAACTTCAATTTCTGACGCCCCCATTTGATGGGCCATGCGCAAGTCGGCTATCACCGCTTCGTACTCTGCTTGGTTGTTCGAGGTGGGGAAGTCGAACTTGAGGGAGTACTCCACACAAATGCCAGCTGCGTTTTCAAGGATTATCCCTGCTCCTGCCCCCTTATTGTGGCTGGAGCCATCAACATAAATTTTCCATGGCTGGGAGGGGTTGGAATAAGTAGAATCTGATAGCTCTAAAACAAAATCTGCTAAAATCTGGGACTTGAGAGTTTTTCTTGGCTCGTAGGTGATGTCGAACTCAGATAGTTCAACAGACCACGACACCATCCTTCCAGCCAAGTCTGGTCGGTTGAGGACCTGCCTGATTGGCTGGGTTGTTCTGAGTACTACGGGGTGGTTCTGAAAGTACTGCCGGAGTCTCCTAGCAGCAATCACCAAAGCAAAGGCGAGCTTTTCAATTCTGGAATATCTTATCTCAGGCCCCTGGAGGGCCTTGCTGACAAAGTAGATGGGACGCTCGGCTCCCGAGTCGTCTCTGACCAAGACCGAGCTAACAGATGTTTCACTTACGGACAAATACAAAAACAAAGTTTCCCCTTCCCGAGGACTGGTGAGGACGGGAGGGGCCGAGAGGTATTGCTTGAGCTCTGTAAACGCTTGTTCGCAAGAGTCGTTCCAATGGAAGTTCTTGTTTTTTCTGAGTAACTGGTACCATGGTAAAGCTTTCTTGGCTACTTGAGGGAGAAATCTGGAGAGGGCCGCCATCCGACCAGTTAGCCTTTGAACTTCTTTGACATTAGATGGGCTGTGCATGTTCAGAATAGCTTGACATTTCTCCGGGTTGGCCTCGATCCCCGTCTCCGAGAGCATGAAACCTAAAAAGGTCCCGGCTGAGACCCCAAAGGTACACTTATCAGGGTTCAGGCGCATGTTAACTTTTCTGATTCTATCAAAAATAGCCACGAGGTCCCGAGGATGGTCCTCCTTCTTCTTACTCTTAGCTATCATATCATCAATGTACACCTCAAGAGTAGGTCCGATCATTCCCGAGAAGACCTTGTTCATCATACGCTGGTAGGTTGCGCCAGCGTTTTTCAACCCGAAGGGCATTACCGTGTAGCAGTAAGTTGCCCTTTCAGTGATGAAGGCCGTTTTCTCCTGATCAGGAGGGTACATCGGGATTTGATTATATCCTGAGTATGCATCCATGAAAGATAAGAGTTGGTAGCCAGATGAGTTGTCCACTAATTTGTCGATGATGGGGAGGGGGTACTGGTCCTTTGGGCATGCTTTGTTCAAATCGGTATAGTCGACGCACATGCGCCACTTCCCATTCGATTTCTTGACCAGAACGGTGTTGGAGAGCCATTCCGAGTAGCTAACCTCCCTTATGAACCCGGCGGAAAGGAGCTCGGATACCTTTTGCTCTATCACTACCGCCTTTTCGGTGCCAACCCTTCTCTTCTTTTGGGCGACCGGTTTGGCGGTCGGATAAACACTGAGCCGATGACAGATCAAGTTCGGATCAATCCCCGGCATGTCTGCCGAGGTCCAAGCGAAAAGATCTTTATTTTTCTTTAAAAGCTCGAGCATTTCTGCTCGTATTTCTTCTAGAAGATTGGTTCCTAGTTTCACTCTTCTGTCTGGTAGTTTTTCATCCAAAACAATGAACTCCCACTCTCCTTCAGGGGTAGGTCTTGAATCATCCAAATCGGACCTAACATCTAGATCCGTCAAGAGTACACTTCCCTTGTTCAAACTTAACTTTGGCTGGATTTGTTCTGGAATCTTGATCTTTGCCAAACTGGCATTGTAACACAATCGAGCCTTCTCCTGCTCGGCTCGGATGGTAACTACAGTCCTGTCAGTACCTTCAAACTTCATAGCCAGATGGACCGTTGATACGACCGCGCCGAAGGCCTGCAAGCATGTCCTGCCAAGGATGGCATTGTATGCTGAAGGGCAATCGACGACAAGGAACTTGATAATCTCGGTTCTCGCCGAAGGGTGGTTCCCAAGGGTCACTGGCAGCTGGATGTGTCCCTTGGGAACCACTGCATCCCCAGTAAAGCTGATCAACTTTCCCTCGAAGGGGGTCAGGTCCAAGTTTTTTAATTTTAGTGCTTCGAAAAGGTTTAGGAACATGATATCTGCCGAGCTACCCTGATCGACGAATACCCTGGCAACCTCGTAATTACCGATCAAAGCAGTGATGACCATAGGGTCGTTATGACCCGGGATCACCCCTTCAAGATCATCATCAGAAAAGCTAATGGGAATACTTTTTGTGGTTCTCTTTCGGATTGGATGGTTGTGAACTGCAAGGACTTGATTGATATATTTCTTTCTGTCGGACCGTTTCTCTCCTCCTCCCGCAAAACCTCCAGCAATGGTGTTGACTCGTAGGTTTTGCGGGGATTGGTCCGTCGTGGCAACCTCTACCATGGCCACTCGCTGCTGATTGGTTGGTTGTTGTTGGTTGGTGTTTTGATCGGCCTGCCTGGTTGATGGCCGACCATTCCTGTCAGGGGATGGAGTTCTTCTTCGAGTATGTCGGTCAAGTGCTTCCCGGACATACTGCTGTAACTTGCCGTCCCTGATTAACTGCTCGATCACATCCCTGAGCCAAGTGCATTCATCTGTCGTGTGCCCATACCCACCATGATACGAGCAAAATTTGGAGCGATCTTGCCGCTGGCTTCTCTTCAAGGGGGGTGGTCTTTCTATTGCTCGGAGGTCAGTCTGCATTGTTTCCTGCAGAATTTGGCTTCTTGGGACTGTGAGAGGGGTGTATTGGTCGAATTTCCCTCGGGGAGGTCCAAATCTCCTTTCCCCCCCAGGGTCCCCTCCTTTGATCTTCCCTTCGGTCATCCCTTCTCTCGTCTCTTCTTGATCTCCCCTGGGAGGATGGCTCTCCCCGCTCGCCTTTGTCTCTGTTTCTATGCCATTTGCTGAATTCTTCTAAGTTTATGAACTTAGTGGAACGATGTCTTAGCTCCGCCATATCCCTCGGCGGTTTGCCCACAAGTGAATTTTTGAAATCTCCGTTTCGGAGACCCTGAGTGAAGAGAAAGACTGCAAAGCTTGGTTCTAAGTTAGGCACGGTCCCTGCCTCCGAATGGAAACGTGAGAGATATTCCCGTAAAGGCTCTTCGGTCTGCTGCATAACGCCCGCTAGCGCGTGGTCGGACTTCGACTGGACGCAACTAGCGGTGTACCTGTTCAGAAAAACTCTCTTCATCTCTGCCCAGGAGTTAATAGAGTTCCTGGGCAAGGCTGAGTACCACCTTAAGACGGGTGGTTGGAGAGTCATGGAAAAAGCTCTGCATTTCATCATGTCTCCACCGTCGTAAAAGTTCATAGCTCCTTCAAAAGACAAGATATGCTCCAAAGGGTCGGTTAACCCGTTATATTTGGAAACACTCGTTGGGCCGAGAAAGGCTGAGGGTGTCTCGTATGCCATGATTCTCGGAGTGAAGGGATGGCCAGGATGAGCAGTGTGGTCGGTTTCATATGTGTCCTCTAAGATTGGGTTTATGGGGGGTGGTGGAGGTAGAGTGGTGGTTGGGTAGGGGATCAGCTGAGTTGCTAACACCCCTCCGGCCACCGCCTGCATATGGAGCTGTTGGAGATCGGCGATGGCCTTTCCCTGTTGTTCTAGGATCTTAGCTTGTTGCTTAATGATTTCTTCCAACTGGCTCTCCCTTTGACCACGGGAGTGATCCCTATCATCTCCAGAAACACGGGCGTCGATGGATCGGCCTGATCCATGGTTTTGTGCATGATTGGGGTTAAGAGAATTTTGGTTCTGGGGGTTTGTTTGCCTGGAATGGACGGTGTAAGGACCACTGTGCGTGCGAGCTGGAACGGAGTGGTGGCTCCGGGCTGGAATTTGTCTTACTGATGGCATGCTGGGATGTGGAGGGTTTCTCCCATCGAGATCTCTGCCGTTGTCGCCACTGCCTTCTTGCAAACTCTGATGGTTTCGCCCTGCTTGGCGGTTTGCGCCACGCGATGTTGCGTTTCCTCGCGTCTCTACCATTTTGGGGTGGGAATAGCAGTTTACGGTTTCCCACAGACGGCGCCAATGTAATGTCCTGGACACAATGTTCAGAGTATAACCCTAGCTCAAGGGTATGGAAGACCTAAGAGCTAGAATACGGTCTGATGTTACTGTGTGATCTTGTGGGTATGCTAGCTATCCAGTTGGGATAACTAGGGTTTTCCTAGTCACGAGTGTGTGCTAGTGTATGATTAGGGAGAAAGAACGTACCTGAGCCCCTAGCTGGAGACAGCTATTTATAGGGGGAGCGGTGTTGTACCCTATGGGCCTGTACAGAGGTCCGGTAGGGCTGACGTGTCCCTTTATAGGATAAGGGATGAGTCATTCATCCTTATCCTGTTAGCGGTTAGTCTTATCTGGTTGGCGAGCTAGGCTCACGCGCCCTTAGCTTGGACTCTTTAAGGGAAGAGGTCCCTGTACTCGGTCCAGAGTCGTTAGGGTGGGTCCTATGGCATGTGCTCGGCCCAAAGATGCGTGACCCGGCAGAATGAGAATTCTGGTCGGCCAGTGAGTATTCTGGTCGGCCGAGGGCGTTTTAGGGTAGACCGAGGGTCGGTCTACCACATTATTAATTCCTTAACCAAATGAGTCAGAATTGGAAATAGTATCTTTCAGGTTCTGGGTAAATTACTCGAGTAAAATTCAGTACACTCGAGTGTTCATCAATTTCTCCAGATTACTCGATTGTTCTTAGGATTACTCGAGTGTTCATGACTTTCTGAGGATTTGGGTTTCCAGTTCATGAAATTACTCGAGTAGTTCATAGGTTACTCGAGTGTTCATCAACATTTCCAGAATACTCGAGTGACCTTGAATGACTCGAGTGGTTTGCCTTAACATGTTCTCAGGTCATGCTCGATACTCGAGTACCAGACACAATACTCGAGTGTTCTTGCTCCATTTACATTGTTTTACAAACTTTTTACTCGAGTATCCTGTCTATTACTCGAGTGTTTCACAGCAGAAAACACTGAAACCTTAGTTTTAACATACCATTTTCATTTCTACTCATTTCCAGTCCATTCCAGGGATCAACAGAGTTAACATAACATCATTTAAACATGTTGCAACATTCATTTCATATCAAATTACAGATTTGACAGAGAATCACTCAATTATGCATAAAATACACATTTTAACAACTCAACACTTCAAATTGCATAATAAGCACAAAACTCATGAAGTAAAGTTCATTTAAGCTTGCATGCATGATTTAGAACTTGCTCAACACAGTTTTAGAGCAAAGCTTGGTCTCCAAACCAAAGATCCTATTCAATCTAAGCCCTTAGAGCCTCTTGGTGGCTCTCTAACACAATTAATGAAATTCAATCTCTATCTAGTGAATATAATTACTTCCCTTACCTCTTAGACGTGAATCAACAAAGGATTGATAAGGAAAAGGCTCCACAACTCTCAGAACAACTTCAAGCATCACATGCAGAGCAGTTTGAGTGCACCACCAAAATGGAATTGGTTCACACCTGAAACAGAGATAAGAATTGGGGAAATTAGACTTTCTAGACTCTATGCAACATAAACTAACTAAAGAAACCGAATTTGGGACTCAAAGATTCGTGAGCTTACCAGAATCAATGATCAAAGTAAGCTCCAGACCAAGGCTTGACCAGAAACAGCTTCACTTCCAAGCTCCAATTCTCCCAACACACTCACTCAATCCTCACGATTTTACTCTCTATACAAAGCTCGAGATGTGAGATTCGTATCAGTGTTTGATTTGTGGTTCAATTTGACACAGAGAAGAAGAATTGATCAAGTGAAGTTATGAACCCTAACTTTGCTCAACAAGCCAAACTTAGCCAAAAATCTTCACGAATCCGGTGTTGCTGGGCTTAAATAGGGTGAGGAAACTCTCATGCAAGGCGACACGACGCCATTGAGCTGTTGGTGATGGAGTATTCGTGTCAACGGAGGGGAATCGGTGGTGGTGACTCACCAAATGCACTAACTCGTACAACTCTGTCCAGAATACTCGAGTCTTCCAGAAAATACTCGAGTATTTTGCCCAGTTTTTTGAAAAATGAATATTTTATTTACTTTCCCTCCAAAACCTTTCCTATATTTGCTTCTAGGTCCCAACTCAGGGACTAATATGCAAAAATATTATTTCATGCATTATTATATTTATTAAATACCTTCACATACATTTTCTAACTACATAAACACATATTTTAATCAAGGATTAATAGAAAAATCATTAATTATAATTAAATATTATAATTAACATTTCATTAATCGGGGATTAAAATTTTGGGGTGTTACAGGTAACCTTAGGTTGCCATTCCCTACTTAGACATCTTAAAACTTTGTTAACAAGTTCACAATTCATGAAAGTTTTTCCAAGAGCAATGAGATGATTAATAATATGAGTAAAACGTTTTTGCATAATACATATAGATTCATTAGGCAACATACGAAACAATTCATATTCATGCATCAAAGAATTTAATCTAGCACGCCTTACTTCACTAGTGCCTTCATGTGTGACTTGCAAGGTGTCCCACATTTGTTTGGCATCATGACATTGAAAGACTCTAAAGAACTCATCATAAGATAGAGCGGAGGTGATGATATTCTTGGCTTTTAAATCATATTGAATTTTCTTTTTATCATCATCGGTCCACTTATCTTTGGGGGTAAGTTGAGATACACCTTCTACTTCTTTTGAGGGAATATGAGGACCATTCTCAATGGCTTCCCAAATGTTCATGTCTATGGCTTCTATAAAAATTCTCATTCTAACTTTCCAATAAGCATAACCCTCTCCACCAAACATAGGAGGGCGGCTAATTGAAGCACCTTCACCACCAAAGGGATTCGTAGAACCCATTGTAGTTTCCTCAAGGATCTTTACGAAAAATCTCTATGCTCGTGTCTTTCGACCGAGCTCTGATACCAATTGTAAGAACTACAATCGGTGGGTGAAATAACTAGGAGACACTAGGAGAACACCTAGAAGGGGGGGTTGAATAGGTGTTAGAGAAACCTTGAAAGATTTTCGAAAGAAACGAATCGAAATGATTAAAACAAATGATTTTTACAAGATTCTCAGCATTTAATCGATTAAGACAAGTTGTTAATCGATTAACACTTCAAAAAGCGCTTAGTTAATCGATTAATAAAACAGGTTAATCGATTAATGCCGAAAGCTTGATTTTGGTTAATCGATTAACAGATTCAATTAATCGATTAATCACTGTTAAAACTGAAAAATCACTTTTCAATTGAATACGAAAATCAATCAATCAACACATAAGATCAGAGATTAAGCGGAATTGATTAACACCAATATTCTTATTGATTACCTAGGTTATGAAAATGATTTTCCCCAAATCAATTTGCACAATTAAGATTCAATTCAATCAATTATGAAAATCAATCTTTTCTAGGTTTTCAACCAAGAACACCAATACTCTAGTCTTGCAACCCTATTGAATCTAATCTAACCTCTTCCCTTGCTTGTCGATATCCTTCAACAAGACTTCCACTTGCTTGATGATACCTCACACCAAGACTTCCAATTGCTTGTTAACACAACAAGACTTCCAAGATAACTTTGCTTGATGAACAACCACCAAGGCTTCCAATGTTGTAGATAGCTTGCCTTCTTTGCAATGATTACAACTCAATGAAAACACAATAACAATCCTATGAATCTCTTTCAAGAACTATGAAAATATCAACATAAGAGATTCAAAGATTCTTTATCAAAGAATGTAAAAGTTGAAAGCTTTGATCTATGAAAGTGAGATAGAATAGTGTGGCTTGATCTTTGTAAAATTGATATGAAAGTTGTTCTAACGTGTTCTAATGATTCACAAAGGTTAGGAAAAGATTTATATAGAATACCCAAAAGTTAGTAACATTAAAAACTGATTTTGAGAAGTGAAAAACGTATTTTAAAAACTAGTACTGCAGGTGTTAATCGATTAACACATGGCCTTAATCGATTAGCCACTGTAAAATGTGTGTTAATCGATTAACCAAATCCATTAATCGATTAACCACTGTTCAAATCAATTAAAAACTTGTTTTCTCAAAACTAAACCTTTTCTTTCAAACCTTTAAGCCACCTATTGTTTTTAGGTTAAGTGAAAACTCAAATTATGATATAATCATGACCTTGATAGAGATTCACTACCCTCTAATGACTCTACCCAAACTCATTAAAATAAAAGACTCAAATTAAAGATATTACAATTAAACACAAATTGAATCTTCATGAGCTTGCTCTCTCTTCATCATTTGTTGTTTGTTGTTGATTGATGAACTTCTTCATACTTGAGCTTGATCACAAACACTTGTAGCTTGTTCAAAAACTTTGTCATTATCAAAACATTCTCACTAGATCTAACAAGCACTCATTTGCTCCTAGACTTCTCTAATTGAAACAGTCATACAATTAAAAAGCTTCATTCTAAGGCTGCAATGCAACAAATCTGTTAGGGTGAGCACTGAGCACACCCAAAAGAGTTTGTTATTTCCCTACTAACTACTAGTACATTGACAAAACGTTTTGGACAATAAACTATAAGGCATATGCTATCATCTTACCCAAACAGCTTGACATTGCCACCTGAATAGATATAGGCCAAGAGATTTTTCATCGGAAAGATGCTCAAAACAACGCATCCGAAACTTAAAGTTATTGTTAAAATTGATTCAAAGTTGGCACATTAGTTACCCAGTGGATTTTTCTTTCATTTATGTTTTGATCAGCAGAAGAGAATTTTTATTAATCAAGGAGCATCAGCAATACTCCAATGCCAACATACACTGTTGGAGCTCAAGGCATTTCATGGACCTCAAGTTATCTGTGATACAAGTTTTAATGATCTTAAGCCAAGTGTCAAGCAATCTCAAGCAAGTTTTGAAAATCTTTTAGCTATTCCTTCATCATCTAGAAAATCACGTAAGGTAATAATATTCTATCACTTTCACAATTAGGCAATACTTAGAGATATTGAAGAATGATGTTTTCAAACCAAGTTTTTAGTAAAATGTTTTCATAACAAATTCTGTGAAAAAAAATATTTATGAAAACCTTTGACTGCATTTTTTGGTTTGTGGAAAATAATTTTTACAAAAGTTAAGTTAGAATAATCGATTACTTAGTTTCAATATTTTTATTATCGTTTTGGCGCTTCTCTTATATATATATATATATATATATATATATATATATATATATATATTTGTGCACTGCGTACGATTAATTAAACTCCGCTTAAAATATTTTTAAAGCAATTTTTAAAAATCACCATTTGCGCTATTTTTTTAAATATATTAATAAATCTCGATTCACCTCCTTTTAAGATTTTGAGGCTAGTTCTAACAACAACAATCAAACCTTTGTCCCACTAGAGGGAGTCACGAGAACCTACACACCACCAGAATAAGACTAAAACACTTAAACATGAAAATACAAATGCAGCAAGATCAGTAACAGCTACCCCTAAGCGGGTTGTTAACTGACATATTAGTCCTTTACGTACGGATTTAGTAACCACTCTGCATATGTATATGCCACTCCGTGGGTCTTTGCCTTGAAAATTGACCAAAATTGTAAGCTAATGAACTCTAGCACACCTACTGAACAGCACCTTTGTTCATCAAAAATAAATTTGTTCCTCATAGTCCAAATGCCCCAAATTATCGCAAATCACAAAGTTATCCACAACTTCCTCAACCTCTTGTTTCCCTGCACCAAATTCAAATGACCTAGGAAATTACTTTTCACATCCTCTTGAACTACCATATGGAGTCCAAACCACCAGTAACACCTCTGCCATATTTGATAAGGAAAAGAGAAACTGAAACATAGGTCTTGGGTTGATTCTTCATGGTTGCCACGGAATATACAGCTTATGTCTCCCCCTTATTGAATTATTCCTCTTCTGCTCATGTTTGCTCTTGTGGGCACTTCGGTTCTTAGAAGCTTCCAAGCAAATCCTGCCTACCAAGTGGCATTATGACATAAAATATATATAAAAAAGTGATCTTACATAAATTTCAAGTTGTTGAATAGGAGAAATAAGTAATAGCAATATATATTTGATCTATATGTTCATACTTCATACAGAATTGAAAGATCAGTAACAGTCACTAACATTTTTTTTTATTGGGCAAAATTTACAATTATATGAAAGACCAAACTAATAACTGTAATAAGTATTCAACATAAACGAAACATCGACAAATCCATCAAACAGCCTTAGGACATATGATAGAGCTCTCCAGATTGATAGTAATACTCTCAGTAAGATATTGATTTTATAAATCTGAACAAGTTCTCATATCATGCCAAGCCTGAAGGAGGAAACAAACCATGCTGCACTTTTAAACAACAACACAATGCTGCACTTAGTTTTAGTTAAATAAAAAAATTTAAAAAAAAAAAAAAAAAAGCTGTGAATACAGTTGGCGAATCAATGAGTAAATCAAATAATCCAAATCAAAACCAAAATACAATTTTCAAATCAGAGAACTCAGCAATAACAGCAAATATCACAATCAAAGAGAACTCAAAATTACCAAATAAAGATGTTACCAGGAGAGAAAGATTCTTTCATGGAACTATGGAAGAGCAGTCAATGGTCATAGACATGAGGGGAAGAGAGTGATTGTTACCAGATCTTCTGTGTTGGTTGTTGCGAGTGAGGAATGAGGGAGTGAACTTAAGATTTGGTTCAAGTTATAAACAAGCTTGAACTTAATGGTTCAAGGGCCTCTTACAATGTCTCACAGTGAAAGAATGTGTGTAGGGAAACCTCGTCAGATTAAAATGCTATGTAGTAGTTCCAAGAATGCAGCAAACTGGCCTAGCAAAAAGCAAGCAGCCAATTAAGCTCATCCCCCTAGAATGATTACTCCAATCACTTGAAAATACAAAAGATTTTTTTTCTCAGTTTCTCCTAGAAAAGTCAATCATAGAACAGATGGCTTCTAGTCTCAGTTAACTGGTTAACCCACTAGACTGGTACACCCCATTGTAGCAATCTATCTCGTACGATTTAGTAGGAAACCATCACCATTCACCATTATAGGGAATGTGTTTGAGAGATGTAGTTCTGTACTTCTGTTCTGCCATTGAAGACTATACCTTCCAGTCAACGTCTTCCAATTTTGACAACAAATACATTTCATCCAGTACTTTATAAATCTCCTCAGATTGAGGGTGTGATACATCAGCCACCAAAAACTCTTTGAATTCACCCTCTATCTCTATTAAGCTATGACCAGGAATCTTCTTCACACCCTTTTCTCTCATCAAACTTCGGACCTTCTTTACATCAGCCCATTTTCTCTCATTTGCACAAATATTAGCAAGTAGCACATATATTCCACTATCATCTGGATCCAAGCTTAGAAGATTCCAAGCAGAAAACTTAGCCAGCTCAACATTGCCGTGCATCCTACAAGCATTTAGAAGGGCACCCCAAGCAGCCTCACTAGGTTGCATTGGCATTTTTGTTATGAACACATATGCTTCTTCAAGGAGTCCATTTCTACCAAGTAGATCAATCATGCATGCATAATGTTCCCTTTTGGGTTTTATGCCATAGTTCCTTTCCATGCTGTCAAAATAATCTTGACCTTGTAAAATCAACCCACCATGACTGCACGCTGTTAACAAACTCACAAATGTAATATCATCAGGCTTAAATCCCATGTTTCTCATCCGATCAAATAGGCTGACAGCTTGTTTTGCTAGACCATTAGCAGCATACCCTGCAATCATGGAATTCCAAGAGACCAGGTTTCTCTCTGACATTGAACTAAAGACCTGTGCTGCTGCATTGATGCTTCCACATTTGGCATACATATCTATAACAGCATTTCCTAGAGTGACACTAAGGTGCATTTTTTTTCCATTGACAAAATATTCATGAATCCAGTGACCTAAACTCAAGCAACTCAGCTGGCCACAAGCAGAAAGCACACTTACTAAGGTGTGCTCAACCGGAGCCATACCTGCCCCTATCATTTCATGAAACAACTTCAGTGATTCTTTGGGTTTGTTATTCTGAGAATACCCTGCGATCATTGCACTCCACGAGACTGAATTTTTCTGTGGAGTTCGATCGAAAAACGACCTTGCAGATTCCAAATCACCGCATTTAGCATACCCATTGACCAGGCTAGTCCATGAGTAAACGTCCCTAGTTCCCATCCTGTCAAAAAGCTCTCTTGCATGAATCAAACAACCACATTTAATATACATGTCCAACAAGGCATTGTGCAAACTTAAACTGCATGAGCTCATACGCTTGTTCTTTTCTATGCTTTCATGAATACTTTTCCCCATTTCAAGGTTACCCTTGCAAGAGCATGCTGAAAGCACCGCAATCAAAGTCACCTCATTCGGCTCAACACCACTAGCTAGCATCAAATTGAACAGCTCCAAAGCCGTATCAGAACAGTGAAGGGCTGCATACCCATGAATCATTGTGGTCCAAGTAACAACATCCTTGTCATAACTTTGATCAAACACCTTGCGTGCGTTATTGAGTGAAGCGCGCCGAGCAGCATAAAAGTGGATCAACCCATTTCGCACAAGCAAGTGAGAATGAAAACCCATTTTGAAAAGCACGCAATGCAGCGATTCCCCGTGAGAAAGTCCGCTAAAGTTGTGGCAGGCCTTGAGGGCGGAGACGAAGGTCCTGGAATCCATCTTCTGAGTTAGAGTTTGTCTCATCCTCATCATGTGAAGAAAAAAGGAGAAAGCGAGGGTGGGGATGTTGGCATGGAGGCAGGCTCTGATCATGGTGTTCCACATGTAGGTGTTGGGATGGAGAATGAGGTGGGTCCAGAGAAGGAGGGAGTGGCGGAAGTCGGAAAGAGCAGAGAAGGCTAAGAGGCGGCTGAGGGGGAAGGTGTGGGAAATGAGGCCGGTGCGGGTCATGTGGGCTTGGATCTGCTTCAGCTGCCGCATATCCAAACAAGATTCCATTATTATAAGTGTTGGGTGTGTTATCACCACGTTGCTTCTTGACTTCCATCTCGAGAATAGTCGTCGTAGTGGAGGAGGAGGAGTTTTCATTTTCATTACTCGTTGCCTTCTTTCATTAGTTAAGAACATGTGAAAATTAATGAACAAGAGATATATATATATATATATATATATATATATATATATATATATATATATATAGTTATATATATATATATATATATATATATATATATATAGTTAAGAACTTACGGTACATGAGTGAATTAGTTAGTTTGTGTTTACTTTGGGAATGAGAAAACGAGGATTGAAGGGAGACTACAAAGAGATGAGAAATGGCTTGATTTCAAATGAAGATGGGATGAGAGGAATAAAAGAAGAAGTTGAGAGTCTAATCTACTGTCCTTGTACGCTTTCTCCGTTTAGGGAATACTCGTACCATAGCATTTGTAGGTAGATAACATCGTTTTTAATCAAAATTATAATTTAAAATTAAATAAATTATCTGTCCAAAATTAATATTTAAAATTAAATAAATTATCTATATGTGGAATCATTATCCTCATTTTGTTAAAAAAATCATTATCCTCAAAAAGATTGATTAACCCAAAGAAATGATGCTTGAGTTCATGATAAACCCAAATATTTTTTTAGTTATCACATATTTCAAACTATAAATATGATGATTTCTCAAGTCATGAAAGTCACATTCTTCGTCATTCTCCTCTCTTTTTTATTGTTCATGAACCACCGTCTCTTTCAATGTGTCATCATATAAATTGCAATCTCACTGCACACATTCATCACCATTGTCATTTTGCATTGGATGCTTCATTGCTGCGTGAAGAACTATGATTGGGGTCGACCATTTAATTTAGGTCTTTATCATTTTTCTAGATTTGAATGTAAATATTCATCACCATTGTCATTTTGCATTGGATGCTTCATTGCTGCGTGAAGAACTATGATTGGGGTCGACCATTTAATTTAGGTCTTTATCATTTTTCTAGATTTGAATGTAAATAATGATGTGGCAAGGGAGTGTTACTTTAACTATGTCAAGTAAAACTCACACATCAATATATTAGTTGTTCACACATGATTACCATTTCCTTTGTTATTTAATTTTTAGTATTATACATATAATAGTTTTTTACATTATCAATGTATTACATAATACTTTTTTTGTTGTTTGTACCAAGAATAGAACCTCTGACTTGGTAATAAGATTCTTAGACTTTGTCTAAGACCACCAAGCTAGAAGGCTCAATTGGTATGTATTACATAATACTTAATTGACTTTTTAATAAAAAAAATATTAAAAAATAATGAATAATGGATCAACCGTATAAAAATGTATATATATCTAATAATTGTTATCACCATTACAACTCATTTTTATCATTAAAGTGCTATTTCTACTTAAAAGATATATTTCTTTGGCTCTTTAATTAATTTCGTATTTTAAAAGAAATTTTTGATTTTAAGGTATAAGTTATTTTATATTCATATATATATATATAGGGGAATGCTAACATCCTCCAATGTGGGGAGGATTTTAGCAATGTCCACCTTAATATTTAGATAAAATTACCCTCGATCTTTTAACTTGGATAGGTTAATTTTTAAGGGCATTTCTGTAATTTGGGTTTAGGGTTTAGGGTTTAGGGAGGGTTTAGGGTTTAGGGTCTTAGGGTTTAGGGTCTTAGGGTTTAGGGTCTCGGGTCTTAGGGCTTAGTGGTGGTCAATGGTGGTCAACGGTGGTCAACGCCGCCGGTCAACGGCGGTCAACGCCGGTCAACGGTGGTCAACGGATGGTGGGTATGATTTTTTTTAAAATTAATTAATAATCTAATTACATAAACACCCTTAAAAAAATAAGTTACTCAAGTTATAAAAGGAATGGTAATTTTGTCTTAATATTTTGGTGGACATTGCTAAAATCCTCTTACATAAGTGGATGTTAGCAGCCCCCACATATATATATATATATATATATATATATCATTTTAGAGCCGTCAAAACGGCCCGGCCCGACCGGGCCGGCCCGAATAAGCCCGCATTAAATCCGGGCTTAGGTAACAAAATTTGAGCCCGAATTATTCCCGGGCCTTTTTAGCCCGGCCCGGTCAAGGCCCGAGCCCGAAGCGGGCCGGCCCGAAACCCGTCCGGGTTGCCCGAAGTAAAAAAAAAAGGAAATTCATACTAATGCCAATCATCATGGTACACTCTTTTTTTCCATTCTTTCCTTCATTCTTATTTATTTATTTACTCATGCATGCCCTGTTTAATTTGTTTCATCACTCTAAATTGTTATTCTAATTTCACCTCCTTGACAAGTATGGACTCGTTTATATATATATATATATATATATATATGCAGCAACAATGAATTCCATCACAGATCATCATAACTAATTTTTATTACCATTCATCATACCTTAATTCTTTTACCAATTTGCCTTTTTTACCATTTAATCTACTCATAATAATCTACAATGCTTCCCTTCCATAGGTTAAAAAACTCCATGTTTTTCCCTTAATTTTTGTCTTGTAGTGATTAATGCAGCATCTGGTTGCTATAACTTGCCGTGGCAGAGGGACTGAATTTGCCTTGTTCATTCTGCTGTTGCTATTGGTGCCCTAGTTGCCTACAATGTTGGTGATGTGAATCACCACAAGACATGGAGTTTTTTCACCTATGGAAGGGAAGCATTGATGCTGCATTTTGGACTCAAGCTCACTTTTCCACTTTGCACTCAAGCTCATTTTGGATTAGCTTTATCCAAAATTATGTACTATCTCAATCTAATTTTGCATCATTAAGTATATTTGACTTTTATAATAACAACTTGAAAACTACAAAAATCATGCATATAGTAGTAATCTTGAGTGTAAGAATTTTTTTTGTTTAAAAAATTTAAAAAAAAATTTAAAAAAAGTTGCCGGGCGGTCCGAGCCCGGCTCGCTACCCGCATAGGGCGGGCTTAGGCATGAACTTAGAGGCTCGAATTTTAGCCGGGCTTTTTTAGCCCGGCCCGGTCAAGGCCCGAGCCTGAAGCGGGCCGGCCCGAACCCGGCCGGGTAGCCCGAATTGCCAGCTCTATATCATTTATTGTTTTTTTTTAAATTTTATGATGCATCCATACCTGCATTGAATTCCTATCGACACCCATAATTTTATGTTTTGAACACTTTGAATAGTTTGTTCGAAGTGCAAAAATTTGGGATAGCATATTGAAAAATGCACTTGGACATGTTGTATAGCAAAATATCAAATTAAAAACAATAATAATTTTTTTCAGATTTAAATTAATTCTTTATCAACAATTTTAATTAAAAAAGATTGATATATTTGCTTATAATTAATTTTGTTTAAATAATTTTACTTATAAATCATTATCCTCAAAAGGATAAACCCAAATAAATGAGGCTTATATTAAAGAGTCCATCATAAACCCAAACATCTAATAAAAGTTTCAGTTTAATGTATATCCTGATATAAGGAGAGAAGTTAGCTCCTTAATCCATTCATATGATGACACTTGTAAATGTTTTTTTAATGTTTTTCTTTTCTATCAAAGTGTCCTTAGATTCAGATATGTAACCGAGGCAGAGAAACACAAAACCAATCCACCGTGAGACTTGCAATTGAACCGTCACCCCTGCACCCACCACCCGCCCACCGTCGCACTTCCTTTCATTGAGTGCAGCCAGCCTCCGTCGCGCTAATCCTATTTATCCTCACTTGGCCCACGACGACCATTGTGCACCACATCGGTGGCGTCTCCTTCTTCCTCACCACGACAACAGCTGCATATCCCTGCTACTCCACCACCGCGACAGAAACCTGTGTGAATCCCTCTTCCTTATACAACAATGATCTCGAGATCTGCTATGGTGAGAGATCAATGATTTTAATAATTTTTCTTAAGGCATGCTGTTGTAATTTTTGCCCTTTATAGTTCCTTGGAATAGAAATGTTGTGTGAAGAAATTAAGAATACATACTACAGGAATTTGTATATGTTATGGCTATGGTTTCAAAGCACAACCTTCCTTGTTTTGGTTGTAGAGAATATCTCATGGACAATGCCTTGTTCTTGTTTGTGAAAGTGCCTGAGAGAATCCTTTGAACCTGAAACTCAATTATTGTTGGGTCTGATTTTTCTAGTTAACAACATGCATACCCCAACCCCCAATGATAGATTAATATATTTATGACAAGTTTTCTATAAGGGAGGCTATTTACATAACCTCTTCCTTCAAAAGAAATTCTGATTGACTAACCTCTCCATGTAATAGCTAATTGCTTACTTAGACAATACCTCTGTTCTGACCAAATTTACCACTTGCTAGCATCTCTCTCCCAATTTGGTCTTTACAAGCTCTCCTCTCCTCTGTAATCACCTTGTCAAAAAGCTTCAACATTCTTGTTGCTCTGATGTTTTTGTTTTGAAGTTTTTGCTTATCTTGTTGATATATACTAATTACTGCATGGAAAAAAATGATGATATTTATCTACTGCTAAACCTTAAAACCCCTCTTATTTGGTCACTTTTTCTACCTACATGGAAAAAATATAATACTTACTGTTTCCTGCTTATAAGTATGTTTTGGACGTGCACATAAACAAATTTTTGAGAACAAATAGGATATTGTTGATTTTTTTTAAGTTGGAAGAAAAACGTGCAGTCCAATTCGTAATTTCGGTAACTATAACATGGTTAAATGGATGTTCTTTTTCTTTTCATTAATTTAAGCAAATTGATTTGGTTTATGATTTCACCGAAGTTGATGGAGATATAGAGTGGTGTTGATTGGTTAGTTAGATGGAGAGAAGTTGATGGCATGTTGTGGTTTACTGATGGTTGACATGAATTTTTTTGTTTCTCACTTATATATGTTAATTTTGAAATTGACATTATGGTGAAATAGAGGGTTTTAATAATCATAACTATTTACTATGATATGTGTGTAATCAATAACCTTATATGTGCTTTCCGCAATTTGCAGGACTAAACAGTGTATCACTTAGTTGAGGAGTCCAATATGAATATTTAGTGATGAAGAAAAGATTCATTAACTTCAGCTGCTGATTGAAGAGTCCAATATGACTATTTTGTAATGAATACGAGACATTGATTTCTACATGTACCTTTTGTTGAATGGTTGTAACAAATAGCATATAGAATATCCACATGTACTTATTGTTCAATAATGGATGTAACAGTTGTAAAAGGGACTTATAGGTTTACTTATGATGTAAAAGATTCTTTTTGAAATGACAATAATGTAATGTTTTGACAATATGTGCAATGTTTTAATGAAATTTGACACATTTGTGATTGGACTTGCTCAAGTAGACATTTAATTGAGTGTTTTAATCATTTGTTTAGCAAAACTAGTTTCTCAAATAGGTGTTATGATGCTTATGAATTATGATTAAAATTATGACTCAACTTGTTTCTCAAGTAGATATCTATTTTGTGATTGAACTTATTATGCTTGTTTGTCTTTGCTGCAATCGGTGTTAGTGAAGTCAAACTTCTGGGTAGACAAGAAAAATTTTGTTTTATTTAGTGTTAATAAAATTGGTGCATTTGGTGTTACGAAAATTGGTGCACTTGCCAAGGGCTTTTACATATTTTTAGCATAAGTTCTTTCAATTAACCAATCCACAATCATAAATTCTGTTTTTTTTTAAACTGAACTCAAGTCTTATTTTCTAATCTACTTCAAAATGAACTCTAAACGAAAAGTAATGCAAAATTTCATAGCTTACTTTGTTATAAGTTATGACAGACAAATTTTCATTTTTGCATGATTGATATACCAGATAAATGAAGGTGGAGGAGCTTGTATGTGAGTCATATTTATACCATATCCACTAAAAGCACAAGCAATAATACTTCTAAGAAAAAAACAAAAATGATGTTACAATCAGTACAATAACTTCAACCCCTGCTATCTCTCAACCAGCATAAAATGAACTAAAAACTCCGCAGAGTACATATTCCTGGCTGCCAAAAGCAAAGTGATCAGTACAAGCAGAGAGCCCTATACAAGTTAAATAATGAGCTCTATACAAATTAAAAGCCCATAGCAGCAACAAAAACTCAAAAACACACCAAATACACCTGGCTTCAGCAATCACATAACAAAAATTCACCCTCCTAACCATGCCTCAAAACCTTGGTCAACCTGCTTTAATTACAATGCGAGATCAAACGCTTCAGTAATCACATAACAAAAATTCACCCTCCTAACCACGCCTCAAAACCTTGGTCAACCTGCTTTAATTACAATCGAGATCAAACACTGGATTGGGTTAGTTCACCCATTCAAAGAGAAACATACCACATCCACTTTTGTTGTATAACCAAATTATTCAACTGTTGAAAGCCAAAGTAGGGACCATAAAGATAAAAACGTTTTATGAGAAATCCCAAATTTGGTAGATATTTTAATTTCTGAGAAATCCCAAAACCATTATTAAAGCCCAACCTTCATACTATCATATCTGATTTTTGGCTCTCAACATGAAATGGTCAATCCAGAAATCAAACATAAACAAAACACTAACTCAATAAGCACTAAGATATTTTGTATTAGGAGAAGGGAACAATACAGATCTTTTATTGGACATGAATCCAAAGTTCCACGACGGAAAACGGAATTAGGGATTTAGAATAGGGATTGAGGAAAAGAGGAATAGGGATTAGAGACAATGAGATGAAGACGGTGAAGGGTGGTGCGAGGTGGTGGGATCGCGACGACGGTAGATGGGTGATGGTGGTAGGCTAACAACAGTGGCCTCTGCTGGTGTCGTCTCCTCTGCTCATAATATGTTTCCTCCGCACAAAATGCACATGTGGGCAGATTTTGGAAGAGAAAGAGGTTAAAAAAAAGGACACTTGTCATCATTTTAATGGATTAAGTAGATAACTTCTCTCCTCATATGAGGAGATACATTATTCTCTAAAAGTTTATATATATCTAAAAAAGATTGATATATTTGTTTATAATTAATTTTGTGTGAAATTATTATCCTCGGTATCATTTTGTTAAAAAAAAAATTAATCATTGTCCTCAAAAAGATAAACCCAAAGAGATGAGGCTTCTATATCGAAATTGAGAATATTCCAATATTTTTTTAAAAAATAAAAAAAAATTAAATATTAATAAAGTATAGATTTTTTCAAACATTACAAATAGTATGTGTAGTGGACCTGTAGTAAACCGAGCGAATAACCGACCGTATCCTCATTACTCTAGTTAATATGACACTGAAGCAGGGCTTTCGGTCGGAAACATACACCGAGTAAACTGGGTACCTAACGAGAAGTTACATGCCAATGAGATTAACCCCGAGCACAGGATTCTCATCCTTATCCTTATCACTAACAGTCTCATCGCGCTTAACTGCTTTCCCTGGATTCCCGCGACTCTTGGTAAGATAAAAACCGTATTGGATGAAGTCTATCGCTTACAGGATTAACGGATATGATCTTATCATATCCTCTACGAATCCTATTTGAGTTCTTCCTCTTCAATGGCCTTATCAGAACAGCCCATGGCATACAGGTAATCCCCTATAAGAACCACCATGCTATAGGGGCTAAGGTACGTCTTCTCATCCCTAAGTTGACACCAGCACACACGTTGTTGACTAGGGAGAACCTGATTATCCCAACTGGATATTCAGAAATCCTATCAAGTCCTACATTAATATCTTGATTGGGATCATTCTTCAAGGCTCTTCCATAGCTTTAAGGTTGATCTTGGTTAAGGACACGACATTGGCGCCGTCTGTGGGGATCTGAATAACAAATCATTCCCACCACCACCATGGTCACTACCAGAAGTCAAGTTGGTGACCTCCGTGAACGCATCGCCCGCACCCGCGGCAGGCCCAGAAACGCTAATAATAATGAACCGCAGCCCCACTCAGCAGGCGATCTGCTTGACGTCCTCAACCACAATCGTGGGAATAATGGGGAACCACCACAAAGGTCTCAATCTGGGCCAGGGAGTAACCCCCAGCCTCCAAACCATTCACAAAGCCAACCGCCACATAACCAAAGTCAGAATCATAGCGGTGGTCATGCTCTACACCCTCAAACGCCACTATCCTCCCATCCAAGGGCTGGGAGCAATCCCCAACCCCTTCAGGTATTACGTGCCATGCCACCTCCACCACCACCGCCACCTACACCACCACCTTCTACCCATGGTGACTCCAGTAGTACAGCTCCTACTACACGAAATACTTCTAGAACCACCGGAACCCGAGTACACCATGGGCGAAATACCCAACGCACTCACCTTAACCCACACAACCCCGATCATATAAGTACGACTCATAGAACCAGACTGAATCCAAGTAGATCTGCCCCAGGACATTCTCGTCATAGCCATTCCATTAGCAGAACATATGCAACTACAGCTTCCGCCAGAGCGAGGGAAATAGAGATGATTAATATTCTTAATAGGCAAACCACGTTAATCGAGCAACAAGGACGTGCTATTGCCGACCTTCAACAACAGGCTATGGCAAGGATCGCTCAAAACCTACCAACCATGGACCCCCAACCAACACCAATAATTCAGCTTCCGCCACCGAATTCCCATGTTAACCCCACCACAAATGAAGATCAGAGTGATTTTCACCCTGGTCATCCTTTCACCCCACATATCATGGCGTTTCAAACCCCTCAAGGCTATTTGGGCCCTACTAATGTCCCACATTATAACGGCCTAACCGACCCGGTGGACCATATTGTCTCTTTCGAAGGGGCAATGAACTATTATAGCGGAGGGGATGAAATGAAGTGTCGGGCCTTTTCCATGACCCTCGAACCATCAGTATTACGCTGGTACTCATCTCTCCCTCGGAATTCTGTTAATTCATGGGAGGAGATGAAAAGAGTATTTTTAAATAGATACACGGCTAGTTGTATTCAGCCTAGGTCGGACCACACTTTAGCAGCGGTAACCCAAAGGCAAGATGAATCCTTAAAAGATTACCTTTCGCGGTTCCATACAGAGGCAAGTTCAGTTCCTCACTTGGCACCTGGTGTGACGGTATTACTGTTCACTCAAGGTCTACAACCCGGAGATTTTAGAAAATCCCTGATTGGCAAACCTCCGAAGGATATGGCCGAGCTAAGGCAACGATCGAATAAATTCATCAATCTGGAAGAATTCCACAAAGGGCAGAAAATAAGAGAGGAAAGGCAGCGTGCCGACCCACATGGTCAAAATAAGCAAAAACGTGACGAACGTTTTGGTGGCAGACAGGAAAGGAACGATCGAGATCGACGACTTCCTCCCCGGAATAAGTTTCAGGTTTACACGCCTCTTACTGTTCCGAGGAGTCAGATTTTAAGAGAAACTATGCAAACCGACTTACGCTTGGCTCAAAGACCTCCGTCTTTGAGAAAAGGCGCACAGCGTGATAGGTCGAAATATTGTGACTTCCACAGAGGTTATGGCCACACTACTGACGAATGCATACGTGATTTGATTGAAGAAATGATCAGAGATGGCAAGCTACAGCAGTACATCAGGGACGCAGTCGGCCGAAGGAACAGGAACAGATCTCAATCTCCAGTAAAACCTAAATGCCAGAGAAGTAGGTCGCCAGACGATCGGAATAGCGGGAAACAGAGAACCGACCCTACCCCGGTTCCCGAGTCCAACACCAATAAAAATGATTTCCTGGTTAACACTATTGCGAGAGGTTTTGCCGGAGGAGGGGAGAAGAAAGCCGATAGGAAAAAGTACATTAACCAGATCTTGGCAGTCAGTTAAAAACCGATCGCCAAGAGATCAACAAAAAACATTCCCATTATTTTTGACGACGAGGATTTGGATGGAATACTCCCAGGCCATAATGATCCCATGGTAATAACTGCTCTGATCGGAAATTATGAGGTAAAACGGGTTTTTATTGATCAAGGTAGTTCGGCGGATATAATGTTTTTCCCTTTGTTCAAAGCTTTGAGACTCAGGGAATGTAATCTCACTCCCTTTGAAGGTGAACTGATCGGTTTTACTGGAGACACTGTTGAGCCAAAAGGTTACATTCAGCTCCCTGTAACCCTTGGACAACAGCCTTCAGCTAGGACCGAGATTGTGAAGTTTTTGGTTGTGGATTGTCCGGCAGCCTACAATGCAATTCTTGGAAGAACTTCTCTGCAGGCTTTTGGAGCGGTTGTGTCAACAGTTCATTTGGCCATGAAGTTCGTCGGAACTGATGACAGAGTGGTAACGGTGAAGGCCGAACAGGACGCAGCAAGAAAATGTTATAATGCTAGCCTGGGAAAAGTGAAGAGCAAGGATCCGAACAATCTGGAAAGAGTTTCTTTGGGTAAGGGAAATGTGAATTTGGCGGATTTGGATATGCGGGACCAATCCGACAGAAATAGACCGACCCCAAAGGGACGGTGGGAGTTCTTGACGCTATCTGACGACCCTCTCAGACAAGTGAAAATTGGTGCTGATTTGCCCGCGGGCGTCAAAGAAGAATTGGCCGCTCTATTAATTGCAAATAAAGATTTGTTCGCTTGGACGTCAGCTGATATGCTTGGAATCGACCCCAATTTTATTTGTCATAAGTTGAGCATCGTACCAGGGTCGAAACCAATGGCGCAACGCAAAAGGAAAGTTAGCGCGGAAAAAGCCATGGCAATAGAAGAAAAGGTTGCTGAACTACTCCGAGCAGGCTTCATTCGGGAAATTGACTACACAGATTGGTTGGCAAACACCGTCTTAGTCAAAAAACCCAATGGAAAATGGAGAATGTGTGTTGATTACACAGACTTGAACAAAGTCTGTCCTAAAGATTAATACCCACTCCCTGTTATTGACAAACTCATCGACAGTTCAGCTGGTTACAAACTCTTATCGTTTATGGATGCTTACTCTGGTTACAACCAGATTCCAATGTTCCCAGCCGACCAGGACAAAACTGCATTTATCACTGACAGGGCCACTTACTGTTACAACGTTATGCCATTTGGGTTGAAGAATACGGGGGCTACTTATCAAAGGATGATGAACAAAATTTTTCATGGTATGATCGGTTCAAATATGGAGGTATACATAGATGACATCATCGCCAAAAGTAGACAACAAGAGAATCATGCCAAGGACCTCACAGCAATACTCGATCGGGTAAGGAAATATTCCATGAGGTTGAATCCCGAGAAGTGTGTATTTGGGGTTCCGGCCGGTTCTTTTCTCGGATTTATGTTAACCGAGAGAGGAATTGAGGCTAATCCTGATAAATGTAAAGCAATCCTTGATATGAGGAGCCCAGAAAATTTGAAAGAAGTTCAGCAACTCACGGGTCGAGTGGCAGCACTCTCTAGGTTCCTGTCCCAAGTCGCTCGAAAAGCCTTGCCATGGTACCAACTCCTCAGGAAAAATAAGGATTTCCTGTGGGATGAACACTGTGAACAAGCTTTTATTCAATTAAAAGAATATCTTTCCAGCCCACCTGTCCTCCACAGTCCTCTTCCTGGGGAGAACCTCATCCTATACATGTTAGTGGCCGAGACAGCAGTCAGTTCAGTTCTGGTACGAGATGATTCAGGCACTGAGGCTCCGATCTATTATGTTAGCCGAGCACTTCAAGGATCAGAGTTGAGGTATCAGAGGCTTGAGAAACTTGCGTATTGTTTGGTCACATCAGCTCGGAGATTGAGACAGTACTTTCAGGCACATAAAATATTGGTGAGAACCGCTCAACCTATTAGACAGGTTCTTCATAAACCCGATCTAGCTGGAAGAATGGTTTCATGGTCTGTCGAACTTTCCGAATTGGACATTACCTATGAACCAAGAAAAGCAATGAAATCACAAGTACTAGCGGATTTCGTTTCCGAATTTACGGATGTTCCTTCTAACAGCTCTCATAATCTTTGGTCAGTTTACGTGGGTGGATCAAGTAATAGGAAAGGCGCAGGGGCTGAAGTAATCATCGAAAACCCCGAGGGACTATCCATGGAGTACTCGCTGAAATTTGAGTTCCAGACGTCAAATAATCAAGCAGAATACGAGGCAGTTTTGGCAGGCCTCAAGATGGTGCGTGAGTTTGGAGCGGAACAAGTGTCGGTTTTCAGCGATTCACAACTGGTAGTTTCTCAAATCAAGGGCCAGTACTCGGCAAAGGAGCCCATTCTGCAGAAATATCTGGAAGAGGTAAAGCGAATCATCTCCAACTTTCCTGAGTTTAATATTTCCCATGTTCCGAGAGATTCAAACTCCCGAGCGGATATTCTGTCCAAGTTAGCAAGTACAAAAGGGTCGGAAAACAACAAAACTCTGATACAAGAAACTGTTCCCCGACCTAGTGTCATTTTGGCGGTCTCAATATCTCAGTCATGGATGGACCCAATTCTCACTTACTTGCAACATGGGTTTGTCCCTCAAGATCAGTCCGAAGCTCGGAAGTTGGTGAAAAAGGCTGCCCAATACACAATTTTAAACGGAGTCTTATACAAAAGAGGTTTTGGATCCCCCATGCTCAGATGTGTCAATCCATCCCAAGCTGAGGAAATCCTGGAGGAGATTCATGGTGGCATTTGTAGCCATCACATGGGAGGGAAGTCCCTGGCGAAAAAAATAATCAGAGCAGGCTATTTTTGGCCTACGCTGCAGAAAGACGCTATGGAACATGTCAAGAAATGTACTCAATGCCAATTTCACAGTGACGTTCATCAAAAGCCTGCTGAAGAGTTACACTCTCTCGGCGCGCCTTGGCCTTTTTACTAATGGGGCATGGACATCATAGGAAAGTTTCCCACTGCTCCAGGCCAACTCAAATTTGTAGTAGTGGCAATTGATTACTTCACCAAATGGATCGAGGCAATGCCGTTAGCAACAATCTCAACTGCTCGAATCCAATCCTTCTTTGTCAAAGAGGTAATTTCTCGGTTTGGGGTACCACACGCCATAGTCACAGACAACGGATCTCAGTTTGCAGCATCTCACTTCCAACAATTAGCAGTCGACTTAAATATTACTCACTATTTTAGTTCTGTTGAACACCCACAAACAAATGGGTTAGCCGAGGCGGCCAACAGAACCATCTTAGATGGGATCAAAAAGAAGCTCGGAAATGCTGCTGGCACTTGGGCAGATAAACTTCCGAGCGTCCTGTGGTCACACAGGACTACAGTACATTCGACCACAAGAGAAACCCCTTTTCGTTTGACATACGGCTGCGACGCAGTCATCCCGATCGAAAAGCATATCCCCACCTTCAGGACACTTGAGCGTCCCTTAGAAACAAACGACCATTTGATCAGTGAAGAGCTGGTGTTGTTAGAAGAAGTCCGGAAAAATGCCGCAGCCCATGAAAGAAAAATGAAGGAACGACAGGCTCGAGAATACAACAAAAAGGTCCGCCCAAGAAGTTTCGAAGTGGGTGACTTAGTCCTCCGCCGAGCAGATATTGGCAAAGGAAATGCGGGAGTCGGAAAGCTGAAACCAAACTGGGAAGGTCCATACCGAGTGAAGGCTAAATCTGGATCTGGAGCATACAAGTTGGAGACTCTCTCGGGCACGAAAATTGGTAACACATGGAACGTGTCCAAACTCAAAGCTTATTACAGTTAAACTTCTATTTTGTTTTCACAATCTAGGATAGTATGTTTATCATCAATCAGGGTAGTTCATTTCTTAAGTTTGAATAAAACGAAGGGTAACAACCTTCTCAGCTTAGAAACGTTTGTTAGAAATCGAGATGTTAGGGATTTGTTAGTCGATGAATAACTTCATTTTTGTTTTCGCGTATCAATAAATGCATCAGTTTTTGAAAAGTCTTTTGTTTGAACATTGTGATGTGACACGCTACTCATTTGGAACGACTAGCCACCGAGCCAAATCGAGACACAACTCTTTACAAGAGTTCAGAAACGTACACATAGAACGCCCGAATCCAGGAAACTACTTTCCTTGCTTCGCGGTCCGAGGGTCTCGCTTTGACTAAAGTCGGCGATCCAAGTTCTACTCACAATGAATTATGCAATTTAAATACCGAAGCGTAACGAATGAAATAGCTATGATATCATTATCATAAGGTGCAAAATAAGCTAACTTGTCCAAAACAGTGCTCAATACGAGCGAAAACAAACGGACATAGCTTGTTCAGCAAAAATAAATGCAAGATAAAGTAAATTGTTCAGCAATGCAAGGAAAGTGTCAAGTTAAAATGCTCGGAATACATTGAGCAAACAACAGAGTGATAGAACAGCAATGGGATGGAACATCATTCTTCAACATCGGATAAAACAACTTGAGAATCATCAAAATCTGGTGCCTCGGTCAACTCCTCAAGAGGATTAGAAAGATCCTCAGCTTGCAGATCCACCTCCGCCTTGGAAGCAATGTCAATCAATTTCCCATTTTGAACGGTATGATATGGATGAGCCTCAACCACCCTAAATTCCAATTCAGGGTTCAAAAATTGAACTTGCTGAATGGCCGACACAAAGGCGTCATCAACCGCTTTGCTCCAATTGTAAAAGTTGGTTTTTGCCTTCTTTTTATGAGTAAGGGCTTTCTCCTTCCACTTTTGAGCAATGACGACAGACTTCTCAACCTCAGACTTTGATTCATTCAGCTTCTGTTGAAACATTTGAGCCTCTTTCTTCATGTTTTCCTCAACCTCTTTCTTCTTAACCTCAGCAGTCTTCAGTAAAACCTTCAAAGAATCTCTTTCTTTGACCAACTCCCCCTTATCAGCCTTCAGGTTTTCCAGTTCGTTTTTCACTCGGATCAGCTCATCCGAGAGACTGGCTTCTTGAGCAGCCGAAAGATCCCGAACTTCCCTTTGTTTGTCGTTATAGCCAGTGAAAAGACCGTCAGGATTTTTGGCCAAGAAATAAGCAAGGTTGGCCCCCCTGAGGAGATACTTAGCAAGTGTCATGTTGCAACGTGACCACTCGTCAGTATTCAGCGTTCCAAAACGAGTGCAATCCGATTCGGGGCAAATGTACCTCCCAAATCTTTCATCAAATTGCACATCCCATATGGATGTGTCAGGAGGATTCTCGGCAGAAGTTGGAGCAGCAGCAATGGTACCAGCAGTATGAGCGGCAGTTGGTCGAGCACTTGGTCCCTCAATCCTTGGGTTTACACCTTCGGTTACTTTTTCCTTTCCTTTGTCCACTCGTCGGTGTCGCTGAAGGGGTTGATGAGGAGAAGTTGATTGAGCTTGACCACCAGGGGCCATAGAAACAGTAGAAGCGACAGCAACTGTATCGGCGGCGGGCCGAGGAGAAGCCCTGGCAGCCGAGGCAGAAGGAGTTGGGCTAAAAGTACTCAAGCTTGGAGTACTCAGATTTGAGGATCCAGAAGTGGCGGGAGTTTTTCTCTTCTTACCACCTTGACCTTCAACCAGAGCTGCCAGGCGAGCCGCCATGTTTTCTGCAAACAAAACACATAGACGTTAGAGCCGATGAAACCACAAATTCAAAGAAAAACAAAACCAATAGATATAAGGGCCGATCAAACCACAAAATTGAAAAGCAAAATAAATACACTATACCAAGCTCCGTTTTAACTTCAGAAGAAGGGATGTTCACAATATCCCTCGTCTCTATCATCCCATTCTTCTGCAGGTAACTTTCAATCGACTGACAAACCTCCTTTTCAAATTCAGCAAGTTCCTTCCAGTTAGAAGAGTAGGAAGCGATTGATCGATTAAAGAAACTGGCACTCCATTGAAGAGGAAACAGCGGAAGTGGCCGTCTTTCCCTAGGTCGGGTAAACCAGCAGACCCCAGTACCATTAAAGTTATACTTAAAGAAAAAAGGTTTGAATCCCTTCCAGGACTCAGAGTATTTGGTAAATAAAGCATATCCTCTGCGAGACTTCAAAGAAACCCAGGGTTTCTTAGCCGAACCTTTCTCAAATGAATTACACTGTGGAGCAAAAAATAGAAAAAGATACGAAGATTACAAGCCCAATTCATGGCTGAGCAAACCTGTTCAAAAACCTTCACGAACGCCCATGCGTTCGGATGCAGCTGAGTAGGGGCCACCGTTAGGAAATTCAGAACCCCCATCTCGAAATCAGTAAAAGGCAGCCTTATACCAAGTTGAGTGATCACCTCTTCGTAAAAATAAAAGCCTGTACTACCCTCAGGAATCTTGGTGCAGACTCTCTCATTCTCACTCACCGGAGTAATGGAGTACAATTTCCCTGTGTTATCTCCTGGACATGGCAAAATTATGGCTCGTGTTTGGTCTAGTGATTGATGTGTCTTAAGCTTTGATTGAGTGCCAAGAACCTCTCGGTCCACCCAGTCGTATTCAGCTGAATCTAGTGGAAGAGGGTACAAGTCGGGATTAGTATCACACTTTCTCTTCATACCTGAGGAAAAGGGGGCACACTTGGAGTCAGAACCACAAAAACTTGATCAAATACTTACGGTCGTTTTGGGAACACCTCCCTTTCTGGGAAGAATTTCCCAAAACCGATTGAGATGTCTAATACCTCTATGAAGCCTCCTTTACCTCCTTTGTTCTACCCTTTCGGCGATCCTATACTGAATCACACCTTGCCTGAACTCCCTCAAAGATCGAGGGAAATGCATGGCTATCGGTTTAACACAAACCTCGGGGTTCCCTCCCTTATGTGTTCTTGGCACATCAGAGTTTACAGATTCCTCACTCATGACAAACGGCGCTCCAGTACCAACCCTAAGAAGTTAAGTGTAGAAAAGCGTAAAGCAAACCTAAGAAATTCTACAGCGATCACTCAATAGACGGTAAAGCGGATAAAGAAGTTTGAGGGGCAAGTGAGGTATCATAGCAACAACAACAAAACGATTTAGGGCTTTCACTGAACTCGGAAAGTAAACCCCACAATCCAGAAAAGCCAAAAATAACACCCTAAAAACCCAGAAAGAATGACATCCTCAAGACCTAGAAATGTGTAAAGTTTTTCAAAACCATAAAAGTAAGTAAACCCAGGAAAATACAAAGGCGGTAACACGCCTTACACGAAAATCAGAGTAAGGAAAAACAACAATGAAGCATAAAAAGCAAAATCCAGAGGAGTGCAGTAAACAAGTAATAATGATCGCATGCAAGAACAAGGAATACATCAAAATAGCGAAAATAGAAATGCTTTGAAAGAGAAAGTTCAGTTACCTGGTGATAGTAAAGGGTCAGGAAGAATAGCGAAGATTGAGATATGAAAGGCTAAAAGAAGTGCAGAAGAAACGTCAATCAAGACTTTGGCAAGAAGCGGTGCAAGGAAGAAGATTTTGTGCAGTTTCGTTTCTGGTTTCCAATTTCTGAGGAGAACGTACGATGAAGAAAGAGAAGAAACGATTAAGTGAGAAACCGCCCTTTGATTTTCCTTTAACTTCCCTCCACTATCTCAAAAAGTTTGGGCTTTAGATGAAGAAAGGCCATTTGGCGCTTGAAAAGCTAGTACGTGGCACCTCTGATGGGTTTGAAATCATAATGGTATGATTCCCGATAAAATTAAAGACACGTGTACACTCAGGAAAAAATGGAAGGTCACTCTAAGGTCAATCAAGCGACAGCCTTGATCGAAGCACAGTAAGGCTCGGATTTCCTCCTCAAATCGTTGAAGAATTCAGTCGAAAAACGATTCGTTCGTCTCATAAGCTCAGCAGGACTCGAATCATCCAACCGAGCTTGGGGGGCTTATGTAGTGGACTTGTAGTAAACCGAGCGAATAACCGACCGTATCCTCATTACTCTAGTTAATATGACACTGAAGCAGGGCTTTCGGTCGGAAACATACACCGAGTAAACTGGGTACCTAACGAGAAGTTACATGCCAATGAGATTAACCCCGAGCACAGGATTCTCATCCTTATCCTTATCACTAACAATCTCATCGCGCTTAACTGCTTCCCCTGGATTCCCGCGACTCTTGGTAAGATAAAAACCGTATTGGATGAAGTCTATCGCTTACAGGATTAACGGATATGATCTTATCATATCCTCTACGAATCCTATTTGAGTTCTTCCTCTTCAATGGCCTTATCAGAACGGCCCATGGCATACAGGTAATCCCCTATAAGAACCACCATGCTATAGGGGCTAAGGTACGTCTTCTCATCCCTAAGTTGACACCAGCACACACGTTGTTGACTAGGGAGAACCTGATTATCCCAACTGGATATTCAGAAATCCTATAAAGTCCTACATTAATATCTTGATTGGGATCATTCTTCAAGGCTCTTCCATAGCTTTAAGGTTGATCTTGGTTAAGGACACGACAGTATGGATATATGATTAAATATAATGATTATCATTTCGTAAAAAATTTGCAATGGATAAACACTTTAGTTGTTATAATCTCTAAAAAAAATGTAAAAGATTAAAAACAAAGGTACATACATTTCAAAAAATTAAAAAAAAATAATTTAAGATGATTAGAACAATTAAGATACAAAAATTTTAGGATCAAATTTTATGATTAACTTAAGATAAGATAAACGATGAAAAATATCAAAATATTTAAATATGAATAATAATAATAAATGTGATAATCATATTATAAAGATGATAATTTATTAATACTAAATTATCATGTCCCATGAAATAGGAAATTTTTTGATTTATCTTTAAATATACTCATAATATCATCAAACAAAAAATATTAAAAAAAAATTTAATTTTGATTCCACTCAAATTAATCATAATATCATAACAAACGTATATAAAAACCTATTACTTCATCGATCAACTAAATAAGAAATAGATTAATTTAATACTCATATATACATAAACAAATATAATATTAAAAATATAAAAAAAGAACAGTCGTTGTATTTCTTATAAAATGCAATATGTTAATCAAGACAGTCAAGAATAACAAGTTCAATGTCCTCTTCATGTCCTATGAAATACTGAATATTCTAATTTATCCTTAAATTTACTTATAATACCACCAAGCAAAAAAGATGAAAATATTTAAATATGATTTACTTTTGACTTCCATTATTTTAAGTGTTAACACCACCACGTTGCTTCTTGACTTCCATCTCCACAATAGTCGTCGTAGCGGAGGAGGAGTAGGAGGAGGAGTTTTCATTACTCGTTGCCTTCTTTCATAAAGGGTAATGCTAAAATACACCCCAATTCACATCCCTTCCTTCATAGTGTAGGAGCTGATGAAATTAAATATGAAATTGATGATTTGGTTGCTTGAAATATGATTGAACATATGTATTTATATGTGTTTTTCATCTGTTTTGAGTTGGTTTTGGTTAAAGTGAAGTGTACAAAAGATTGGTATGTCAAAACCTCAATTTTGTGTGCTGTTTTCTGCAGGATAATCGATTACCTAACCCTGGTAATCGATTACCAGGTTGATCTGTATACAGAATTGTGAATTTTTTGTGGTAATCGATTACCACCCTCTGGTAATCGATTACCCTGATCCCTGAAGTGCAAATTACCAATTTTTATGACACTTAGCCTTAACCAACCTTCTTTCTTGACTTTGAGAAGTATGTTCATGAATAATTGGACAGTTTATGGAGGCATCCATTTGAAGATTTAAGCTCAAAGGATGCTCGAGCTTACCACACGAATCCAAGGAATATGGTTTCCCGAATTTGAATTCTGCAGATTTCAGATTCGAATACTAAACTTTGCAGGAGTATAACTTCTTCTACACTCCACCAAATTGAGCAAACTCGGTACTAAATTGAAGAAGGTTCAACAAGCTTCAAGATGGTATAGGATTTGTAAGGATTCGAGGCTTGGATCATAGAGAACGAATCAAGGAAAGTAGGCTCCTTAAATCTGAAATTCAGATTTCAGATTTGGACACCCAACTTTGCAGGGTTATATCTTCTTCTACAGGCCACCATATTCAACAAACTTGGTATTAATTTGAAGAGGGTTAAACGAACTTTAATTTGGTATATAGTTTGCTAGGGTTTGAAGCTCAGATCATAGAAAACGAATCGAGCAAAGTTGAGAACAAGAAACTCGATAGCTGCAGAATTTTAGCTATGTTCTTGGGTTTATGATGCATATACTCCATCCTATATTTAAATTTAAGCTGCCCTAAATGTCCAATACTCGAGTTTTTTCAAAAATACTCGAGTTTTTATTTAAAAATTCAAATTTTTAAACAGCTACTTAAAATCCAAGAGATCTTAAATCTTCAAGTGGATGCCTCCAACAATGTTGATCTTCAATCCTTGTGTCTTGCCTCCTTGCTCTCAATTGCAGAACTAGCCTCTCTTCTCTAATCCTAATTTTATTCTATTCTCTTAATTGGCTCTGAAAAGTCTACCTAAACCTAATGGAAAAACCTATATTTAAAGTCTAAAACTAATCCCAATTGAATTGGAGCAAAACTGATCAGAAACATGCCCAATTGGGCTTTCTGCGACGCGCGCGCCTGGGCGCGCCAGGTCTGATGTTGCTAATTCTCCGTGGTGCGCGCGCTTGGTGCGCCTGGGCGTGTGGCACCTGCTCCGTGTAACACTCTCACATTTATCAGTTAATTTTAGGTTTTATTAAAATTGGTGTTAGAAAATTCTTTTTTAAACTTGATTACTTATAAAAACTTTTATGAAAATCCGGCAGAGTTTCCTCTGTTTTCTGGACTTCCCAAAACTTTTCTTCTTAAAACCTGTCAGTTCAGAAATATTTAGAAACATAAAACACAACAGTTTAATAAACAGATTAGATCCTAACGCCCAATTAGTACAAGTTTCAGGGCAACGACTATTTCATATTATAAATTACAAAAATAATCGTCCACTCATACTATTCAATGAACATTCCACGTAGTGGAATGACAATCCTGCTCGGCCATATTCCATGTAAGCTCCACTTCAATACCTGCAAAATATATCAAGAAAGGTAGCATTACACAGAATTTAAAAAGATAAATCCTAAAAGAGACATAGTAATAAACTAAGCCTACACAATTATTAGCATACATTATTCATATAATTAATCTCTTCTAGTTCTTTACTTATTCTCACATTCTTTTAATTTTTGGTTCTCTTATCATTCTCTCATTTTCATTCTTTATCCATTTTCCATTAGTCACTTATACTTAGCATTTCCATAATTATTCTCCTTAGTTATTTCCTCTAATTCCTATATCATTTTCATTGTTCACTTTCTTATTTCATTTTCCAATGTCCATTCTATTATCCATTTTTCCTTTCCATTACCATTTTCAATACCTTTTCCATTTTTATCTCCTTTTCCTGTATTCCTTTTTCCATTATGTGTAACCTCAATCAGAGATCTACACTTTCCATTGGGTGTAACCTCAAACAGAGATCTACACCATACTATCGTGTGTAACCCCAAACAGAGATCTACACATCGTGTATGCAACCACAAACAGTTGATCTGCAAACACTGTGTATGCAACCACAAACAGTGATCTGCATACACTCCATCTCGTTTATGTAATCTCAAACAGAGATCTACATAAACTTCCCTTAGTATTATGACAGGGTCTGTAAGATCCTATATTTTAAATACATGAAATAAAAGTATTTTTATAAATATTAGTATCATTAAAATAGTCAATTTTTCCTATTTTAGCAAAAACACTCGAGTATTTTAAGTAGCTGTTTAAAAATTTGAATTTTTAAATAAAAACTCGAGTATTTTTGAAAAAACTCGAGTATTTCGTACAGACCTGAAAGTGTATAAGTCGGTTTTCATTTAATTTTCGCACCAAAACGCGGTTTCTTGAAATGACAAGCATAGAGCTGGACTTTGCTTCGATTTGGAGTATTCCTAGACTATAAATTGGTGCTTGGTTGAAGCATTCAACACCTCTAATCCTTCAAAACCCGAATTCTAAGTTTCAGACTCTCAGTTTTTCAGAGCATACTTTGATCTCTAATTTCTCCTTCGTTTCTCAATCAAATCCTTTGAAACCAAAACACAACTCAAGGTTCTAGTTCCATATTTGAATTAGAATCAAGAATCACTTCAAATAAGCCCCTGTAGTTCGAGTTCTAGCTCATCAAAGTTTGAAGTTCAAAGCTGTGAAAACAGAGTAGTTTTCAGCATCAAGTATCATCTTCATTGAATTCGTTTGGTAATCTCAGGAATCCTTTTTGTGTCAAATTTGTTTCTGATTGAAGTTAATATATCCTAGTTTGTTAAACTAACTTGTTTCGTTCTTTTTCATGCCAAATCCGTGGTGAAATCTGTGGCCAAAGTCAGCCTGTTCAACCCCTTTTTCACAAGTCCAGAATTTGGATTTTTGATCCAACCAATTTTCTTGTTGTTTAATCTATTGTTTAGCTTCTCTGAGGTAAGGGAGGAGTTATCTAATTGCTAGAATGAGTAATCTCAAGCTAGAAATGTAGGAACCTCACATGGTTCATCAAGGGATGAAGTTGGAATTGGGGATATGACATGGAGGTCATAAACCCAAGGTTTTATGAGTCAAATAAGTTTAAATGAACCTAATGATGCTCACTGGATTGATTTTCGAAGATAAAACCAAGTGGAAATAAATTTCATATCTTGAAATGGTTATTTTTCAAGTTTGCATAGATTCTGTGATTTGATGGTGATTTATGTTAATATGTACTTGTTTATGCGTACTAACATGTTCCTTATATGTGTTTATGCCTCTGTTTTGCATAAGAATGGAAAAACAATGCATGGAATTCTAATTGGTGCTTAAAATGCAGAAGCTGGTGCTGTTGCAGTAAAAACACTCGAGTCTTTTGAGAAATACTCGAGTATTCTGGGAAAATGAGGAACAACTCAAGTTTTTCTTCAAAGACTTCAAGTATTCTGGAAAAAAGTGAAGAACAACTCGAGTATTTTATAAAATACTCGAGTATTTTGATTAAAACTGAAGAAAACACTTATTTTTCTCAAGAATATTGAATACCTAATTCTTATATGTTTTTCCATTGGTCGATTATTATCCTGGAAGAGTCCTACTGGAATTCTATTCAGTGGTTGACGTATTCGGACAGGAGTCCCAATGGATAAATGTATAAGTTTACTTGATTCCCATTGGTTGATTTTTATCCTGGATGAGTCCTACTGGAATTTTATTCAGTGGTTGACATATTCGGACAGGATGTCCCAATGGAAGTGCGTACACCCATTTGGTTGATTATTTTCCCATGTCCCAGTGGAAGTCTTTACCCACTTGGTTGATATTTTGGGAGTCCTAAATGGGGTCGTTGCAATAGTTAAATAATAAAATAATTAACTCCTATTGCATAAAACCATCACAAAGTGGTTGGGCCGCTGATGGAATTTTCAGTAAGCACTAGCACCAGTTAATGCAAGAAGAATTATGAACTTTGGGTCTCTATATTGGAGACATGATGTTCAAGGATGTGACTTAAAAGAAAGAAAGAAAATGAACAGTTGTATGGCATTGACATGCATGGAGTTGCTCCGAGTTCGATTGTGGAATCTGGCATAGGTAGACGTATTCCGCAGCATTGAATGAGCTGTGATGCCATAGCATTGACTATGCTATGATGATTTGAATTCCGTAGCATGAAAATGTTATGAAGGCTAGTTCCCAATCAATCGTGATGCATGGGTTATGGATACGCTCCAGTTCGATGAAAACATAGGTTTGAAACGGATTCCCGAAAGGATGCCGAACTGTGAAGCATGAATGAGGAGTAGGCATGCATCATGTCGCTAATGAAATCCAAGAAGTGTTAAAAGACAGTTTGAGCATATACATATGCATTTATTATTGCTATTTGAAAAGTTGTGTTTGTTATTTCTGGCCACTGTTATACTCATTTGCTATTGCTTTTAGCTATGACTCACTCCCAGTCCCTGTGTAGGTGATGGCGAGGAACATGTTCTGCGTGGAGATGAGGCCGCTCCCTAATGGGGAGTGGAACTTCGAGGATCATCGGGCTATCCATGAAGGGGACGTGGAAGTCACTTTCCGTCACCCAAACCCATGGTCCCGAATGCGCCCGCGTCAGACGAGAATCCCAATGATGTACATTATGCACATTCCGCCAAATTTTGTGTTTCGGCATGGAACACCACCACCACCGCCAAGACGTTTTCCGAGACGCACCCTTCCACCAAGTCCATCACCCTCTGAGGAAAGAATAATTTTGGACGTACCTGCTCCCTCTCGTCCTTCCACTAGAGCCCGATCTTGGACTCCGGTGTATGTGCCATCTGAACCGGCACATGAGGAGGAGGAGGAGGAGGAGGATCCGATAGAGGATGAGGATCCGGTGGAGGATGCCGATCCGGTGGCTGATGATGATTTCATGGACAACTCAACCGGCAGTCAGTGGGGAACTGATGATTGAGTTGAGTTGGGATGTAGGAATATGGATAATGCGACTCATCAGGTTTCTCTTATTTATATTATATTTTGAGTTTCGAACCAGTTGCTCTAGGTTATTATAAATTTTGTTGTAAGATATGTAATATAATGTAATGACCTAGAGTACTTAAGTTAAGCTCAATGTTGACAGTTTTTGGATATAATGGAAACGTAATTTTCCCTTGTGATGAAATATAACATGAGTGTTTTTCCTTCATGATGTTTAATTATTTCCGCAAAGGTTGAAATGGATGATGACCTAACTTTGAATAAATGAAAAAAAATGGTTGTATTTTTGAATATAAGTATTAAATTTAGAATAGAAAGTTGGGTCGTCACAGGGTCTACCGACCTCCCGCCATTATACCTTTTATTATTGTGACAGGGTCTACCGACCTCCCGCCATTTTACTTTTCTTTATGGTGACAGGGTCTAACGACCTCCTGCCGTTTTACCTTTCATTATGGTGATAGGGTCTACCGACCTCCTGCCGTTTTACTCTTTATTGTGATGACAGGGTCTACCGACCTCCCGTCGTTTCACTTTTATCTTTGTGACAGGGTCTACCGACCTCCCGCCATTACTTTTTATTATTGTGATAGGGTCTACCGACCTCCTGCCGCTCAGTCCTTTCCCTTTTCTTTATTCTCGTCTATTTTAAATATATTCTGTCCACTAATGATCCTCATTTTTATCTAATTTTGCTTGATTAGGTCATACACGTTATATTTTAATTCTCGATACCGGCTCTTAATTACTTCCCTTTTTCCCTTTCTTTTCTTTTTCTTCTTCTCTTCCTTTTCCTTTTTCCTTATTCTATTTATTAATTACTCTAGTTTACATCTAACTCCACTTAGCGTTAGTATAGCCGTTATATTTTAATTCCCTTTTTGAATTCTTAATTATTTCTATAATTCCTCTCTCTCAATATTATTTCCTTATTGTTCTCATATTATTACTCCCTTCAATTACACTACCATATTAACTTAATTTATTTTCCCAATTATATTCCGCCATTTTACTTAACCGCCACTATTATAATCCCTCTCATTGACTTATTATCTTTTCACGAAATTCTTTACTTATTACCTACTTGTATTTAAAGTTTAGTTTCGCGATTTGTTTCTATTTCATTACTCTCGATAATTCTTAACTAAGACCACTCCACACTTTCTTATGGTTTTCGTACTCTAATTCCCCTTTTACCTCACCTTACCAATACTCTATATTCTTTTACTCTTACGCTTCACTAATTTTCCTTAACTATTCTCCCTTGGTTTTATTCATGTTTTTCTACACTTTCATTTTATATTCACTCTTTTAATATCCTAAATACACTCATTCACTCCGGACCTTATTCTATGCACATCCAATTTATTCCATTGTTAATTTTGCGTAAATCATTTATATTAGCAGGGACTACCCTAAGGCTCACTAACTTATTCCTTAATTACCCTATTCTTAGTCATCACTATAGAATCCTAGAATTTACTCTTTAAGTAGAGGTAATACGACCCTTCTTATCTCGGGCTTTCTTTTAAAAAGAACCTGGGTTGTAGCTGGGTGACAATGACGATGTCGGTGTTGCTCCTCGTTAGCGAGAACGATCGCGGTTGGATCAAGACAAAAGCTTCGAGCCTCGGAGTACCCAACACAAGCCCGGTGCGATCACGGTTAGTAACGACGCCGGTGAGATCCGTGGACGAGAGAGAAAGCTCGGCCAAGGGAAATGAGAGAGAAAGGTCAGGAGGAGGAAGAGTGTAACATCCCGCGTTTTTCTGACTAGGACGAATAAAAATCTATTAAAGAAAAGTTTTAAGAAACTGCTTTACAAAAGGTTTTCGATGAGTAATTTATTCAATTCCAAAGTAAAGAATTGATTATTCGGAGTTTTGAGGAATAAATAATTTTATAAAGTTAGTGAAAATGATTCTTAATGAGAAATGATTTTATTTTGGTGATTTATTGTAAAAAAAAATGAATTTCTTTATGGACTTTCTTAAGTTTATCAACTTCAGAAATCCATAACTTTTTAACCGTAACTCCGATTTTGATGATCTTTAAATCAAAACGATCGTATCGAAATGTAGTTTTCAAAAATGTATCTTTCATAATTTTATGGGTTGGTTTGCGAAAATTGTTTTTCAGTGTGACAAAGGACGAATTTCCATTGAATAAATCATGAAAAATGGTTTTTGATTTTTAATAAATTTTTCCTTTTGGGATTGTCTTTAATATATTAAATTATGATTTTAGAAAATGAAATAAGGGCTATAATTGCAACCAATAAGTGCAGTTTATTATTTAAAAGAAATTGTGTTAAAAATTGCTAATGTGTATGTTTGGTTATTATTTTGTGATTAAAGAGTGTGCTTGATTGATGTGTGCTAATATATGTATGTGTGATTAATTAAATATGAGTGTATGTATGATTGTGTTAATAGGAATGTTAGAGCTAATTGCTTGGTTATGAGTTGATAATTATAAATAACCATGATTAAGAAATAAAAAATTGAAGGACGTGTGTGTGTGCATGAGTGCCATGTTGTGTGTGTGTGCATGAAGAGTACATGTGTGATGTGTGTGTGTTTGACACATGTGTGTGTATGTGTAGGCTTAAGAGCCTTTGCATGTTGACTAAGTAGGAAGGGAAAAATAAAATAAAAAGAAAAGAAAATGAAAGTGGCCTTAGCTCATTCCTTCCATTCACTTCTTCATTTCCTTCGTTGCTTCATTTCTTCTTTTCATTCATTTCTTTCCTTTCACACCACACCAAACACTTTTAGTCTCAAAGAACAACATTAGCTCTTGAGACATATATATGAAAAAAAAAAGAAAAAAAAGAAAGAGAGGGAGAACCGTGAGGGAGAAGAGAAGAGGAGGAGAGCTAGCTTTGATCTTGGCCTTATTTTCATTCATCTTCTTAAGTATAGACTTGGTCCTTATTGTTTTTCTTTCTCTATCATTTTTATTTTTGGTTTTTGTTTATTTGTGTAAAGTTGGTTCTTGCATGTTGATTTTTAAGATTGATCTATATTTTTCAAAGACTAATGAACAAAGATTGAAGTTTTAAAATGAAAAATGAACATGCAAAAGGTTTGAAGATTGATTCGGTTTTTATAAATATTTTATGTAAAAGATCCTTGTTTCCTTTGATGTATTTCGGTTTGTGTGTATTTGGAAAGTGAAATTGATTTTTGAAATTTGTTCTTTGTTGCATGTAGAGGAAATTATTTCTAGTAAAAGAATTTAACTTAATGCATGAAATTTTTGGTAAAATGAATTTATTTTTCTTGATGCATGTTTCGGTTGTAACTTAAATTCTTAAGAAATGAATTTTGTTTGAAGTATTTAGTACATGCATGTGTTGATCTAGTGAAAAAGAATGAGTTTTAATGTTTGTTTTGATTTTCTCTTGAAGTCTTGATTTTGGCTATTAAACGTTGATGCATGTGTGATTTTCCTTGAGATTTATAAATTCTAAGTGTGTGCATGTAAAGATCTAGGATAGTTTAGTTGATTATTGATTTTTTTGTTTGATTTTATGTGATGCATGTTTATTTGAGTTAAAGAAAATTATTTTCATAAAATATTAATTCGGTTTTTAAAGGAAAAATAAGTGATGGACTGATTTTTGTGTTGATTTGTATGTATGTGTGTATTTTTTTATGTTTATAAAAATAAATGGATGAACAAAGTTGTTAAACAAAATGTTATGCTGAAAATTGTGATTTGTGTGTTTTTAACCTTGAAAAATGATATGTATGTATGCTCAATGATTCTGGAATTTTGTCACTAACCTAAGTATATTAAGATAAGCTCCTCTGAATTTTTAAATGATTTTTGGAAGTGATTTCCTATTTTTAGGAGAACCAACTTTGTGAAAATGATTTTAAGAAAATAAGTTTTTCAGTTGAAAGAGAAACAAAATTTTCAAACTTGTGCTACTTGAAATGGTTTGAAATTTTATGGCAGCTTCCTGGACATCTCTATATGTTCTCTGTAAAATTTGAAGAGATTTGGAGTTGATTTGATATTTTTAATAAATGCAAGATAGTGAATCACTTGGTTCAGATTTTCTGGACTTAGTGACAATTTTAATTAGAAAAATGTGACTTTCACAACTCCAAATAATCTGAATATTTTATGAGGTAGTCTTGACTATATAAGTAAGACTTATACCAATTTTTATGCAATTCGGAGTTGAGGAACTATTTTTAATAATGTCGTTTTTTGCCTCTGACCAGCAACAGTACCATGTTGTTTTTCATGTGAAATTTGATTTGAAACCTAGCTTAGGGTTGTTTAAATGGCTTGAAAATTTTATATAATGAACTTTATTATATATGTGTATGTTCTGGAAATTTTGAGAATTAAACAAATTAATTTGATTTAGTTTTTAATTTTCTCTTTTGTGTTTCACCTTTAATCACACTAAGATTTCATTTGCATGTTTTAATGAATATGAATTATTATGCTTGATGTTATGACTTGGTTTGACTTGCGTGATGATTATGATGTCTTGAAATGATTGAATAAGTAATTGTTTGATGATGTGTTTAGGATATGTATAGATTATTTAATTAACCAAGTGATGTGTTTGATTTTGTAATTGGTTTGAAAACCAATGGGTTTTTGAAATAGCTAAGCTTTGATTTAATTGAATAACCTTGAACTTAGTGGTTGCTGCCCTTAATTCATTTCACAATGTTAAGTTTGAAAGATAAATCATTTAAGCCTTTATTTTATAACAAAGTGTTATTTGAACTAAAGTTAAGTTTTTCGATATTTTCGGGCTTTGGTTAATGGCTGTCCGGAACGGACCAGCAACCAAAACCAATGATTTTAAAGTGTTTTGTCAATTGTTTTAAAAAGGATTTTGAGATATTTAAAGTATTTTCAAAAGTCGAATTGGATTTGAAAAAGTTTTAACGATTTACGATTTTCCGACGAGAAATAAAAAGAGTTTTCGAAAACGCGTCGTAATGTTAAGTAGGACGATTATTTAAGATAGACTTGTAACGCTAGTATCCTTCATTTAGTACAAGGTGCGTATAAGTCGAGAAGCGGAACGGCCGACTTGTTGGAAAGGACCCGCGATGGTTTCAGATGCTGGAGTGTGAGGTGAGAGATGCAGTACGCCTAAGTCATCGTGACCCGTAGACCCGGTTCTAGACCGAGAACATCGAGTCTCATTGAGTATTTGTCATAGGTCATGAGCTGCATCATTATATGTGATCTATATGTGCTAGATGTTTATTTGTTTAGTTAAATACAATGCATGAATAATTTTGGTTATGCATTGAATTTCTCTATGAGCATTTTGTTGAGTATATCATGTTCTGTCTGAATGTGGGTATGAGTGATAATGCGAATTATGAGAAAGAGTAAGACTTGAGACTAAGTAAGAAGTTAAAGAAAAATACTAAGAGAAAAGGAGATGCGAACAAGAGATACGAGAAATAATTAAGTAAGGGATCAAAGATGAATTAAGACAAAGGAGAAGGTTATGAGAAATGAATGAGAAAGAGGATAAAAGGAGATGTGATTGGAGTTGAGATTTGAAAGAGAACGTGGTGATGAAAGTGAGATGGGGTTTGAGTGGAGATGTGATTCCTCGTTCACGTTTTTGGGAAGAAGCTTAGTGTTGAGTTGAGCTTGCTCCTCCATTAACACTCACCCAAAAATGTGATTTTTGAAAAAGGTTTTGAAAAGAGATTTCTGAAAAGCTTTTGTGAAAATAATATTTTTGTGATAATTAAAACGTTAAAACTTTAAAAGACATTTACAACGCATGAGGTATGAGTGTCGTATCGAAGTAGTGGAGAGGAAGATACCCCGGCGTATCTGCGGATATTCGGGTTGTGATTGCAATAGGGGAGGGTAAAGACGGTGATACGTCAAGAAGCCTTGAGTGCTATTCTAGGCGGAATGAATTCCATATGTGGTACGGGCAGATCGGTCCTATGCCGTGGTAAGTTCTGCACGATCAACTAGAATTAGTACTGTCGCCCCTATGGCAATTCGAGAACAGTGAGAGGGACTGGAACGGGGCATTTGTGATTGCCGCTGAGAGCGTGCATTGTTATTTTGTGAATTGTGATGATGATTTGAGGACGAGATCCTCCTGGTCTGGGACCATTTGTGTGTTGTGACAGCTGTCGTGCCCGCGTGGTAAAGGTCCTGTACTCCTGTTAGCTTCCGACTAGGTTGGGTGGATGACCGAGGAGATGTAGACGTGAGTGCGAGTTCAATGATGTGTCCTCCTCATCATTGAGCGAACCGTTTTATAAGACTTAATAATGACAAAAGATTACAAGAAAGAAAGTATAAAGAATTCATAAAGACTTGTGAAAAATTCCGAGAAGGAAAGTATAAGCGATTGTTGGAAGGAGTGAGGAAGATGATGAAAAGATTGGAAAGTTGAAGGCCTGAGAGGCCAGGTGTGATGATGAATGTTGAAATGAATTATGATTTGACAGATGTGGTATGTTATGACTTGTTTTGTTTATAAGTGTTTTCTATATGCTTACTTGAAAATATTTGTCATACGCATAGCATGTTGTAGTTGCATGAGAAGTAATAGATCCTATGTCTTTAGTATATGTCTCTAGTTACTGTTCTATTGTTTAGTCATGTTTGTAATTCGGGAATACTGACCATCTCTCCTATCATGTTGTCGTCTCGGGTTATTCCGATATTGCAACGGATAAATGGTTGACCTTGTAGTACAATCTGTACTTTTGTCTCGAAGCGGATTCGGCAGTGGACTTCAGCGAGGAAAATTAGACATCAGGATTTGCAGTAGGTAATCCCTTCGAGCTCTGTATTCCCTGCATCGTCTGGGTTGGCATTGCTATATCATTTTGTACCCCGCTTGGTATTTTATTGAGTTTGGCATTTGAAAGAATAAGGTTTTTATGAAACAAGATTGGAAAATGTTTTCTGAAAAGAGATTTATGAAGTTAAGTTACAAAGCGCGATGTTAAGTAACATCTCGGTTTGGAACTTGACTTGTGATGTGTGACATGAGAATGTTATTTCATTTCAATTAAGTTACTGAAATTTTTTTGAACCTTAAGCTTCTCATGTCCATGTCACCTTGTAAAAAAAAAAATTCCCAAATTTTTACTATAGTTTGGTTAAAGAGGAAATGTTTTCAAGTTGCCGAAATCGGGGTGTTACAGAATGGTATCAGAGCAATGGTTGACCAAAATATCCTGATGCATGGGCTTACATGTTTGCTCGTGTGTGTCTGTATGTGTGTTAGTGTTAGACTTACGATAAGAGTACGAAGTCATGTGCGCATCTCTATCATACCACCTCTATCGTTCTATCTCCTTATCTTCGGAACGTGTCGAGAATTTGCCTACGATGGTACAAGGAACAGTGATCAGAATCATACGAAGACTCTATTCTCTGAGACCTGAACCTCTCTTAATTGTTGAAACCGCTTTTGTTGAGAATTCTCTTTTGTTTGTAACGACCTCTGAGCTATTGACATGCGACTTTGTTTTGCGACTAGAACCCTCTTTTCCTTGAATGAAACTTCTCCTTATGTAAACCTTATGCGTTGTTGAGTTGCCTTGACAATACGTTTGTTTTCTCTAAAAGCCTTTCGTGAAAACCTTAGGCCCTGACACCTTATGCCAATCGACTAGATATGCCTAAGTTATAAGGTGGACGGTGAGGAGTTGTTAAGGAAAGAGTTATAACGGTTAAGGAAGGAATAAGCATGAACAGATGTGATACATTAGAATAAGAGTACCCCTAGAACCATAAGTAAGATAGTGGAGTGTGTAAAAGGATTAAAAACCGAAAGGTTTGGTAGTAGTCTAACCCAAGTAATGGTATAGAAGGTGTTAAGTTGGTGGATACCTAAGTTGAGTCTGAGAGAGAGTTGGAGTTAGAAGAAGCTTGAGTTGGAGTAGGTGAATGATTGGAGTAGATGTGACCTATAATAGGACCTAAGATCGACTAGATGGAGTGGTGAAACTAACGGATAGAGCCTTTAAGTGACGACCAAAATTAGGTTAAATGACCAAGATTTGACGTTTAATGGACAAAGGTGTCCATAGGTTGTGGAGTTAAGAGTGTCATTAGGTGTTAAGATCATTAATCTGGAGGATAAATCCCTGAGTTGGAAAGTTTTTAATGGTTTAGAGAACGAGAATTTGGTTTAGTTAGCAGAATTTAAGATAGGCTTGAACAAAGTGATGAGAAGTTTTGTAAGATAAGCTAGAATTAGTGGATGTTGAGAAATTTTGTGACTTAGTCTCTGTCAAATGTTATTGGATAGATGTGATGTATGGGAATATGATCTGTCAAAGTTGGGGAGTAAACATAAATTTTTAGGTTTGTGATAACCCACCTAGGTTTAAAAGGATGAGAAGAGTCAAATTAAGGAAGAAAGACCATGAGGAAAGTAGTGTCCTTGTCAGGCTTGGCATAAGTGTGCTATTCTTTCTGAACTTTGTTTCGAAACCGTTGAACTCTTTGGACTCTTGTTGACAAACTAAACCATTCGTATTCCATTGTGTCCGATGATGGAATGGCCCAAGAAGGTTACCTTTGAGAAAACGATGTATATGCGACGACTTGAGGACGACGACTGTTGTTATAGATCAAGAGAATCACTCCAAGGAATCCGACATTCGTTGATCGCGGAATTTCGCGGAGCATTTCTCGAGGACAAGAAATCTGCAAGTTGGGGATAATGTAACATCCCGCGTTTTTCCGACTAGGACGAATAAAAATCTATTAAAGAAAAGTTTTAAGAAACTGCTTTACAAAAGGTTTTCGATGAGTAACTTATTCAAATCCAAAGTAAAGAATTGATTCTTCGGAGTTTTGATGAATAAATATTTTTATAAAGTTAGTGAAAATGATTCTTAATGAGAAATGATTTTATTTTGGTGATTTATTGTAAAAAAAAATGAATTTCTTTATGGACTTTCTTAAGTTTATCAACTTCAGAAATCCATAACTTTTTAACCGTAACTCCGATTTTGATGATCTTTATATCAAAATGATCGTATCGAAATGTAGTTTTAAAAAATGTAACTTTCATAATTTTATGGGTTGGTTTGCGAAAATTGTTTTTCAGTGTGACAAAGGACGAATTTCCAAGGAATAAATCATGAAAAATGGTTTTTGATTTTTAATAAATTTTTCCTTTTGGGATTGTCTTTAATATATTAAATTATGATTTTAGAAAATGAAATAAGGGCTATAATTGCAACCAATAAGTGCAGTTTATTATTTAAAAGAAATTGTGTTAAAAATTGCTAATGTGTATGTTTGGTTATTATTTTGTGATTAAAGAGTGTGCTTGATTGATGTGTGCTAATATATGTATGTGTGATTAATTAAATATGAGTGTATGTATGATTGTGTTAATAGGAATGTTAGAGCTAATTGCTTGGTTATGAGTTGATAATTATAAATAACCATGATTAAGAAATAAAAAATTGAAGGACATGTGTGTGTGTGCATGAGTGCCATGTTGTGTGTGTGTGCATGAAAAGTACATGTGTGATGTGTGTGTGTTTGACACATGTGTGTGTATGTGTAGGCTTAAGAGCCTTTGCATGTTGACTAAGTAGGAAGGGAAAAATAAAATAAAAAGAAAAGAAAATGAAAGTGGCCTTAGCTCATTCCTTCCATTCACTTCTTCATTTCCTTCGTTGCTTCATTTCTTATTTTCATTCATTTCTTTCCTTTCACACCACACCAAACACTTTTTGTAACATCCCTAATTTAATTCCAAACAATAATTAATGAATTAATATAATTAAAGTGGAAGGAATGGGTAGATTAATTGCTTAAAGGATTTTGGGAGAAAGGTGAGTAGTAATTATAAGTATTAGGGGTTGTGTAGGAGACATTGGTAGCAAGGGGCAAAATTATCTAAGCGAAATCGGGAGTTAAATCGACGTTTTAAATGTTGGAAATCAGCTGAAAAGAGAAAATTAGGAATTTATTATAGGATGTTAAGAAATTAAATTCCACCGTTGGATATGAAGTTTAAGGGACTAAGAAGCTTGTCTAAAAATTTGGGCCTGATCCGTCGGTTAACGAAGAAGGTATGGCGAATCGAAGTCTGAAACCACTGGTGCACACCCAGGCGCACCGGTGCACGCCCAGGCGCACCAGGGTGCATCAAATGCACCAACTCAGGGGCTCCGGCGCTCAGGCGCGCCACACCTACGCCCAGGCGCGCCCTTGATGCCCAGTTCGCGCACCAACCAGAAATGGCACACCAGCGCTTCCCTAATCCCGCACCAGACGCACGCATCCCGCACCAGCACCAGCACCACCCTGGTGCGTGCCTTGCGCTCAGGCGCGACTAGGCCGCGCTCAGGCGCGCGGGCGGATCTGATCCGCACCAGCTTTATAAAGCTGTGCGCCAGCCTCCCCCCCATTTCCAACCCTCTTCCTCTCTCTCCACCCTCCCTCACCCAAAACCGCCCCAACACCAGCCACCACCACCGGAGCTGCCACCAAGGCCGCCTCTCCCCCCTGGCCTTCCTCCTCTCCATAGATCTCTCTCTCTTGTGGCCCTTTCTCTCTCCCTACTTTCTTTCTCTCTCTTCTTTCCCACCACCAGCCACCACGGTGGACCACCACACCGGCCACCCACCACCCTCACAACCTCCTTTCACTCTCTCTCTTTCTCTCCCTTTGACCCTTACTCTCTCTCCCTCTTCCCTCTATTTGGTTTCTCTCTCCTTCCACCGGATCTCACCGGCGTAGTTACCGATCGTGTTCGCACCGGGCTCGTGTTGGGTACTCTGAGGCGTGAAGCTTTGGCCTCGATCCGACCGCGATCGTTCTCACTAACGAGGAGCAACACCGACGCCGACATCGACATCGAGCCACAACCCAGGTTCTTTGTTTAAAAGAAAACCCGAAGTAAGAAGGGTTCGTATTACCTTTATTTAAAATGTAAATTCTAGGAGTTTATAGTGGTGACTAAGAATAGGGTAATTAAAGAATAAGTTATTGAACCTTAGGGTAATCCTCGCAAATATAAAAGATTTATTTAAATTGACAATGGAATAAATTGAATGTGCATAGAATGAGTTCCGGAGTGAATGAATATGATAGGATATTAAAAGAGCTAAAATGGAATTGAAAGTGTAGGAAAACACAAAGTAAAGCCAAGGGAAATTAGTTAAGGAAAACCCGCGAAACGTGAGAGTAAAAGAATATAGAGTATTTGTAATAGGCAAGGAGAGTAGAATGATTAAAACTAAAGGTGGGGTAAAAGAGGAGTTAACGTATGAAAGCAATAAGAAATCACGGAGTAAACTTAGTTAAGAGTGGTCGGGTAGTAATGAATTCGAAACGAAAATGATAAACTAGAATTCCAAATCCAAGAGGGTAATTGGTAAAAGAATTGAGTGAAAAGATGATAAGACAAATAGAGAGAATGTGAGTATGGTAGTGTAGTAGAATGGAGTTAGAGGTAAACTATAGTAATTAATAAGAAGTATAATGAAAAAGAAAAAGGAAGAGAAGAAGAAAAGGAAAAGAAAAGAAAGGGAGAATAGAAATAATGAAGAGCTAGTAATGAGAATTGAAATATAATGTATATGGCCTAATTAAGCAAAGCTAGAGGAGAATGAGAATCATTAGTGAACAGAAAATATTTAAATAGACGAGAATAAAAATAAAGGGGAAATGATATAAAACGACAGGAGGTCGTGAGACCCTGTCACCATAATGTAAAACGGCGGGAGGTCGTTAGACCCTGTCACCATGAGATAAACGGCGGGAGGTCGTTAGACCCTGTCACCATGAGATAAACGGCGGGAGGTCGTTAGACCCTGTCACCATGAGATAAAATGGCCGGAGGTCGTTAGACCCTGTCACCATGAGATAAACGGCAGGAGGTCGTTAGACCCTGTCACCATGAGATAAACGGCGGGAGGTCGTTAGACCCTGTCACCATGAGATAAACGGCGGGAGGTCGTTAGACCCTGTCACCATGAGATAAAACGGCAGGAGGTCGTTAGACCCTGTCACCATGAGATAAACGGCAGGAGGTCGTGAGACCCTGTCACCATAATATAAAATGGCAGGAGGTCGTTAGACCCTGTCACCATGAGATAAAACGGCAGGAGGTCGTTAGACCCTGTCACCATGAGATAAACGGCGGGAGGTCGTTAGACCCTGTCACCATAATAAAGGGTATAATGGCGGGAGGTCGTTAGACCCTGTCATAATGTTAAGGGAAATTTATGTAGAACTCTGATTGATGCTACACCTAATGGAAAATGAATAAAGGAAGTAAACATGGATAATGGAATGGAAATTGGGAAATGAAATAATAAAATGGACAATGGAAATGATATTGGAATTAGAGGGAATAACTAAGGAAAGTAATTATGGAGATGTTAAGTACAAGTGGCTAATGGGAAATGGATAAAGAATGGAAATGAGAGAATGATAAGAGAACCATGTATCAAACGAATATGAGAATACGTAAAGGACTCAAAGAGATTAATTATATGAATAATGTATACTAAGATTTGGGTAGGCTTAGTTTATTACTATGTCTCTTTTAGGATTTATCTTTTTAAGTTCTGTGTAATGCTACCCTTCTTGCTATATTTTTACAGGTACTGAAGTGGAGCATACATGGGACATGGCCGAGCAGGACGTTCATTCCACTATGTGGAGTGAATATATATATATATATATATATATATATATATATATATATATTATTTCGAGTGGACCATTACTTTTTGTAAATTATAATATGGAATTCGTAGTTGCCCTGAAACTTGTGCTAATCGGGCGTTAGGATTTATTATGACTATTAAACTATTGTGTTTTATGTTTTTAAATATTCTGGACTGACAGGTTTTAAGAAGAAAATTTTTGGGAAGTCCGGAAAACAGAGGAAACTCTGTCTGATTTTCGTAAAACCTTTTAAAGAAATTAAGTTTTAATAAGGAATTTTCTAACTCCAATTTTAATAAAACCTAAAATTAGCTAATAAAGTGAGAGTGTTACATTTTGGTATTAGAGCAGTTTTTCCTCGGCCTTTGGAGTGTGGACTCACATCTCCGATGGTTACTCACCAAGCGAGTAACTGATTTGTTTAGTAAGAGTCTAAATTTAAGAATAGGATATTTAGGTTATTGATTAAGTATTCAGTCTTTAACTGACTGTTCCCTCCATGACCTAACAGTATGGCTGGGCGACGTGCCGAAAATGATCGGATGGCTGCTATATTTGAGAACCTGATTCAAATGAATCAGAATCAAGCACAAATGCAACAGAATCAAGCACAAATGCAACAGAATCAAGCTGAAAGCATCGCAGCAGCAGCAGCCGTAGCAGTAGCAACAACAACAGTTGCAGAAATGAATTCTCAACCCCCAGCTCCAGTTGCGATTGATTGGTTGGCACGATTCAGGAAGAATGATCCGCTAAAGTTTGAAGGAGGGTTCAATCCCGATGGGGCACAACTTTGGTTGCAAGAGATTGAAAAGATCCTGAATACCATGGCACCACCGGAGGAACAGAAGGTTCTGCTGGCACAATACATGTTGACTAGTGAAGCAGAACACTGGTGGCAACAGATGCGGAGGGGTTTGGAGGCGAACAATCAGGCGATCACTTGGGATTTGTTTAAGAACCGTTTTCTGGGCAAATACTTTCCTGAGGATGTTCGTAGAGAGAAGGAGATAACCTTTCTGCAGCTCGTGCAAGGAAACATGAGCGTTGGTGAATATGCTGCTAGATTTGAAGACTTGATCCGATATGCAGGGAGTTATAGAGATGCTGATGAAAGGACCAAGTGCATCAAGTTCGAAACCGGACTTCATTCTGAAATCAGGATGGCTTTTGAGTATCAAAACATCGCCGACCTGTCTCAGTTGATCAACATGACTAGTACTTATGAAAAGAGTCGGAAACAACGTGCAGCTGAGAAGCGGAGCAAATTAACGCATGGGTCAGAAGGTTCCAGCCGAGGAAGGGAACCGGCTCAGGAAGGAGATCCATACACTGACATGGGCATTAGAGCAGTAGTGCCAAGAGACGTGGCCCCGTATGGGGATACCCCAGGAGTTAGGCAACCATGTTCGCTATGTGGGAAGCCCCACAAGCGTCTATGTCGGTTGTTGAAGCAGCACAGGAACAAGGGCCTCTGCTATATATGCGGACAACCGGGACACATTGGGGCGAACTGTCCTGGACGTATCGGAGAAGGAAGCGAATAAACTAACCCAAGGTATTCTTTTATGTTAATGCTGCATCAACTGATTTCTTTAACGTCTTTGTCTAGATTAAGTGTGGGTAGTGTAATCTAGAAGAAGTCGATAAGTGTTAAAACCTTACTTAGTTATAAGACCGCAACAAGAAATCTAACCAAAGACCTTGTGATAGTGTCGTCATCTAATAGAGTGTAAGGTCAGGATTGGTCATCCTTTCTCTTGCAACTGTTAAAAGATAATGCTATCATTCAATAACACAGTGATGTACAGTCGATAAATGCGAGATTGGGACTGACCACCTCGGTCTTTGCGTCTATTGACATGTTATATTATTGCAATCATCTAGTTGAGATCCGAATAAACCACCTAGTAATTCTATCTCTGTCGAAAGCCCGATTAAACTTTAATCCTATAGGATCTTTACCAAGACGCATGAACAGTGATTCGCAAACCAATCCCATTCAAGACACTCTTATTCTATATTTCCACCGAGAACATCCAACTAAATGATCGAACCACCCTTCTAACTCGTATGAGAATTTAGCCGTATGCGTAGGTATGAAGAACCCAGCTCATCAATTCCTGGAATCAACTCAGTTTCCTCCCTGCCTTCGTCTTACTCAGGTATGTTGATAACAAGTGGGGGAGGATTTCAATCCAAGGAATGGGAGATGGAGCTTTAATAATAAGAACTGACGACCTTGTGCAGATAGAGATGACACAAAGTGTTAGGAGACAAGCGTTGAAATGGACATGACCCTAACCACATATGGAGCGGAAAGTAAAAATCGAAGGTAAGTGAAAACCGTGATCAGAAGCTTACCAATGGGATGGTTCTCCATTTGAAGGAATTGAACAGAATTTCGGGGATGAAATTCTAATAAGTGGGGGAGAATTGTAACATCCCTAATTTAATTCCAAACAATTATTAATGAATTAATAGAATTAAAGTGGAAGGAATGGGTAGATTAATTGCTTAAAGAATTTTGAGAGAAAGGTGAGTAGTAATTATAAGTATTAGGGGTTGTGTAGGAGACATTGGTAGCAAGGGGCAAAATTATCTAAGCGAAATCGGGAGTTAAATCGGCGTTTTAAATGTTGGAAATCAGCCGAAAAGAGAAAATTAGGAATTTATTATAGGATGTTAAGAAATTAAATTCCAACGTTGGATATGAAGTTTAAGGGATTAAGAAGCTTGTCTAAAAATTTGGGCCCGATCCATCGATTAACGAAGAAGGTATGGCGAATCGAAGTCTGAAACCACTGGTGCACGCCCAGGCGCACCAGGGTGCATCAGATGCACCAACTCAGGGGCTCCAGTGCTCAGGCGCGCCACACCTACGCCCAGGCGCGCCCCTGATGCCCAGTTCGCTCACCAACCAGAAATGGTGCACCAGAGTTTCCCTAATCCCGCACCAGAAGCACGCATCCCGCACCAGCACCAGCCTGGTGCGTGCCTTGCGCTCAGGCGCGACTAGGCCGCGCTCAGGCGCGCGGGCGGATCTGATCCGCACCAGCTTTATAAAGCTGTGCGCCAGCCTTCCCCCATTTCCAACCCTCTTCCTCTCTCTCCACCCTCCCTCACCCAAAACCGCCCCAACACCAGCCACCACCACCGGAGCTGCCACCAAGGCCGCCTCTCCCCCCCTGGCCTTCCTCCTCTCCATAGATCTCTCTCTCTTGTGGCCCTTTCTCTCTCCCTACTTTCTTTCTCTCTCTTCTTTCCCACCACCAGCCACCACTGTGGCCACCAGCCACCACGGTGGACCACCACACCGGCCACCCACCACCCTCACAACCTCCTTTCACTCTCTCTCTTTCTCTCCCTTTGACCCTTACTCTCTCTCCCTCTTCCCTCTATTTGGTTTCTCTCTCCTTCCACCGGATCTCACCGGCGTAGTTACCGATCGTGTTCGCACCGGGCTCGTGTTGGGTACTCTGAGGCGTGAAGCTTTGGCCTCGATCCGACCGCGATCGTTCTCACTAACGAGGAGCAACACCGACGCCGACATCGACATCGAGCCACAACCCAGGTTCTTTGTTTAAAAGAAAACCTGAGGTAAGAAGGGTTCGTATTACCTTTATTTAAAATGTAAATTCTAGGAGTTTATAGTGGTGACTAAGAATAGGGTAATTAAAGAATAAGTTAATGAACCTTAGGGTAATCCCTGCAAATATAAAAGATTTATTTAAATTGACAATGGAATAAATTGAATGTGCATAGAATGAGTTCCGGAGTGAATGAATATGATAGGATATTAAAAGAGCTAAAATGGAATTGAAAGTGTAGGAAAACACAAAGTAAAGCCAAGGGAAATTAGTTAAGGAAAACCCGCGAAACGTGAGAGTAAAAGAGTATAGAGTATTTGTAATAGGCAAGGAGAGTAGAATGATTAAAACTAAAGGTGGGGTAAAAGAGGAGTTAACGTATGAAAGCAATAAGAAATCACGGAGTAAACTTAGTTAAGAGTGGTCGGGTAGTAATGAATTCGAAACGAAAATGATAAACTAGAATTCCAAATCCAAGAGGGTAATTGGTAAAAGAATTGAGTGAAAAGATGATAAGACAAATAGAGAGAATGTGAGTATGGTAGTGTAGTAGAATGGAGTTAGAGGTAAACTATAGTAATTAATAAGAAGTATAATGAAAAAGAAAAAGGAAGAGAAGAAGAAAAAGAAAAGAAAAGAAAGGGAGAATAGAAATAATGAAGAGCTAGTAATGAGAATTGAAATATAATGTATATGGCCTAATTAAGCAAAGCTAGAGGAGAATGAGAATCATTAGTGAACAGAAAATATTTAAATAGACGAGAATAAAAATAAAGGGGAAATGATATAAAACGACAGGAGGTCGTGAGACCCTGTCACCATAATGTAAAACGGCGGGAGGTCGTTAGACCCTGTCACCATGAGATAAACGGCGGGAGGTCGTTAGACCCTGTCACCATGAGATAAAATGGCCGGAGGTCGTTAGACCCTGTCACCATGAGATAAACGGCAGGAGGTCGTTAGACCCTGTCACCATGAGATAAACGGCGGGAGGTCGTTAGACCCTGTCACCATGAGATAAAACGGCAGGAGGTCGTTAGACCCTGTCACCATGAGATAAACGGCAGGAGGTCGTGAGACCCTGTCACCATAATATAAAACGACAGGAAGTCGTTAGACCCTGTCACCATGAGATAAAACGGCAGGAGGTCGTTAGACCCTGTCACCATGAGATAAACGGCGGGAGGTCGTTAGACCCTGTCACCATAATAAAGGGTATAATGGCGGGAGGCCGATAGACCCTGTCATAATGTTAAGGGAAATTTATGTAGAACTCTGATTAAGGCTACACCTAATGGAAAATGAATAAAGGAAGTAAAAATGGATAATGGAATGGAAATTGGGAAATGAAATAATAAAATGGACAATGGAAATGATATTGGAATTAGAGGGAATAACTAAGGAGAGTAATTATGGAGATGTTAAGTACAAGTGGCTAATGGGAAATGGATAAAGAATGGAAATGAGAGAATGATAAGAGAACCATGTATCAAACGAATATGAGAATACGTAAAGGACTCAAAGAGATTAATTATATGAATAATGTATACTAAGATTTGGGTAGGCTTAGTTTATTACTATGCCTCTTTTAGGATTTATCTTTTTATGTTCTGTGTAATGCTACCCTTCTTGCTATATTTTTACAGGTACTGAAGTGGAGCATACATGGGACATGGCCGAGCAGGACGTTCATTCCACTACGTGGACTGAATATATATATATATATATATTATTTCGAGTGGACCATTACTTTTTGTAAATTATAATATGGAATTCGTAGTTGCCCTGAAACTTGTGCTAATCGGGCGTTAGGATTTATTATGACTATTAAACTATTGTGTTTTATGTTTTTAAATATTCTGGACTGACAGGTTTTAAGAAGAAAATTTTTGGGAATTCCGTAAAACCTTTTAAAGAAATTAAGTTTTAAAAAGGAATTTTCTAACTCCAATTTTAATAAAACCTAAAATTAGCTAATAAAGTGAGAGTGTTACACTTTTAGTCTCAAAGAGCAACATTAGCTCTTGAGACATATATATGAAAAAAAAAGTAAAGAGAGGGAGAACCGTGAGGGAGAAGAGAAGAGGAGGAGAGCTAGCTTTGATCTTGGCCTTATTTTCATTCATCTTCTTAAGTATAGACTTGGTCCTTATTGTTCTTCTTTCCCTATCATTTTTATTTTTGGTTTTTGTTGATTTGTGTAAAGTTGGTTCTTGCATGTTGATTTTTAAGATTGATCTATATTTTTCAAAGACTAATGAACAAAGATTGAAGTTTTAAAATGAAAAATGAACATGCAAAAGGTTTGAAGATTGATTCGGTTTTTATAAATATTTTATGTAAAAGATCTTTGTTTCCTTTGATGTATTTCAGTTTGTGTGTATTTGGAAAGTGAAATTGATTTTTGAAATTTGTTCTTTGTTGCATGTAGAGGAAATTATTTCTAGTAAAAGAATTTAACTTAATGCATGAAATTTTTGGTAAAATGAATTTATTTTTCTTGATGCATGTTTCGGTTGTAACTTAAATTCTTAAGAGATGAATTTTGTTTGAAGTATTTAGTACATGCATGTGTTGATCTAGTGAAAAAGAATGAGTTTTAATGTTTGTTTTGATTTTCCCTTGAAGTCTTGATTTTGGCTATTAAACGTTGATGCATGTGTGATTTTCCTTGAGATTTATAAATTCTAAGTGTGTGCATGTAAAGATCTAGGATAGTTTAGTTGATTATTGATTTTTTTTTGTTTGATTTTATGTGATGCATGTTTATTTGAGTTAAAGAAAATTATTTTCATAAAATATTAATTCGGTTTTTAAAGGAAAAATAAGTGATGAACTGATTTTTGTGTTTATTTGTATGTATGTGTGTATTTTTTTATGTTTATAAAAATAAATGGATGAACAAAGTTGTTGAACAAAATGTTATGCTGAAAATTGTGATTTGTGTGTTTTTAACCTTGAAAAATGATATGTATGTATGCTCAATGATTCTGGAATTTTGTCACTAACCTAAGTATATTAAGATAAGCTCCTCTGAATTTTTAAATGATTTTTGGAAGTGATTTCCTATTTTTAGGAGAACCAACTTTGTGAAAATGATTTTAAGAAAATAAGTTTTTCAGTTGAAAGAGAAAAAAATTTTCAAACTTGTGCTACTTGAAATGGTTTGAAATTTTTATGGTAGCTTCCTGGACATCTCTATATATTCTCTGTAAAATTTGAAGAGATTTGGAGTTGATTTGATATTTTTAATAAAGGCAAAACAGTGAATCACTTGGTTCAGATTTTCTTGACTTAGTGACAATTTTAATTAGAAAAATGTGACTTTCACAACTCCAAATAATCTGAACATTTTATGAGGTAGTCTTGACTGTATAAGTAAGACTTATACCAATTTTTATGCAATTCGGAGTTGAGGAACTATTTTTAATAATGTCGTTTTTGCCTCTGACCAGCAACAGTACCATGTTGTTTTTCATGTGAAATTTGATTTGAAACCTAGCTTAGGGTTGTTTAAATGGCTTGAAAATTTTATATAATGAACTTTATTATATATGTGTATGTTCTGGAAATTTTGATAATTAAACAAATTAATTTGATTTAGTTTTGAATTTTCTCTTTTGTGTTTCACCTTTAATCACACTAAGATTTCATTTGCATGTTTTAATGAATATGAATTATTATGCTTGATGTTATGACTTGGTTTGACTTGCGTGATGATTATGATGTCTTGAAATGATTGAATAAGTAATTGTTTGATGATGTGTTTAGGATATGTATTGATTATTTAATTAACCAAGTGATGTGTTTGATTTTGTAATTGGTTTGAAAACCAATGGGTTTTTGAAATAGCTAAGCTTTGATTTAATTGAATAACCCTGAACTTAGTGGTTGCTGCCCTTAATTCATTTCACAATGTTAAGTTTGAAATATAAATCATTTAAGCCTTTATTTTATAACAAAGTGTTATTTGAACTAAAGTTAAGTTTTTCGGTATTTTTGGGCTTTGGTTAATGGCTGTCCGGAACGGACCAGCAACCAAAACCAATGATTTTAAAGTGTTTTGTCAATTGTTTTAAAAATTATTTTGAGATATTTAAAGTATTTTCAAAAGTCGAATTGGATTTGAATAAGTTTTAACGATTTACGATTTTCCGACAAGAAATAAAAAGAGTTTTCGAAAACGCATCGTAATGTTAAGTAGGACGATTATTTAAGATAGACTTGTAACGCTAGTATCCTTCATTTAGTACAAGGTGCGTATAAGTCGAGAAGCGGAACGGCCGACTTGTTGGAAAGGACCCACGACGGTTTCAGATGCTGGAGTGTGAGGTGAGAGATGCAGTAGGCCTAAGTCATCGTGACGCGTAGACCCGGTTCTAGACCGAGAACATCGAGTCTCATTGAGTATTTGTCATAGGTCATGAGCTGCATCATTATATGTGATCTATATGTGCTAAATGTTTATTTGTTTAGTTAAATACGATGCATGAATAATTTTGGTTATGCATTGAATTTCTCTATGAGCATTTTGTTGAGTATATCATGTTCTGTCTGAATGTGGGTATGAGTGATAATGCGAATTATGAGAAAGAGTAAGACTTGAGACTAAGTAAGAAGTTAAAGAAAAATACTAAGAGAAAAGGAGATGCGAACAAGAGATACGAGAAATAATTAAGTAAGGGATCAAAGATGAATTAAGACAAAGGAGAAGGTTATGAGAAATGAATGAGAAAGAGGATAAAAGGAGATGTGATTGGAGTTGAGATTTGAAAGAGAACGTGGTGATGAAAGTGAGATGGGGTTTGAGTGGAGATGTGATTCCTCGTTCACGTTTTTGGGAAGAAGCTTAGTGTTGAGTTGATCTTGCTCCTCCATTAATACTCACCCAAAAATGTGATTTTTGAAAAAGGTTTTGAAAAGAGATTTCTGAAAAGCTTTTGTGAAAATAATATTTTTGTGAAAGTTTTTGGAAACATTATTTTTGAAAAAGTTTTGTGAAAAGATTTATGAAAGGAGGTTTCTGAAAATGTTTTGTGAAAGTTTTGTGAAATCATGTTTTCGAAGAAGTGTTGCGAAAAGATGTTTTGAGAAAGTCAAGGAAATGATGCTGATGTTGTTGATGAGATGAGATAAGTTTATGTGAATTGTGATAATGAGATGAAAGTGATGTGAGGCCAAGGGCCATTGAGATTTAGGGGGAATCAGATTGCGATTAGTGGTCGGGCTTCGTTGAAGGGATGCACCAAGGACGAGCCGACTGTTAGGATTAAGCCGATAATTAAAAAGGTTAAAACTTTAAAAGACATTTACAACGCGGTGAGGTATGAGTGTCGTATCGAAGTAGTGGAGAGGAAGATACCACGGCGTATTTGCGGATATTCGGGTTGTGATTGCAATAGGGGAGGGTAAAGACGGTGATACGTCAAGAAGCCTTGAGTGCTATTCTAGGCGGAATGAATTCCATATGTGGTACGGGCAGATCGGTCCTATGCCGTGGTAAGTTCTGCACGATCAACTAGAATTAGTACTGTCGCCCCTATGGCAATTCGAGAACAGTGAGAGGGACTGGAACGGGGCATTTGTGATTGCCGCTGAGAGCGTGCATTGTTATTATGTGAATTGTGATGATGATTTGAGGACGAGATCCTCCTGGTCTGGGACCATTTGTGTGTTGTGACAGCTGTCGTGCCCGCGTGGTAAAGGTCCTGTACTCCTGTTAGCTTCCGACTAGGTTGGGTGGATGACCGAGGAGATGTAGACGTGAGTGCGAGTTCAATGATGTGTCCCCCTCATCATTGAGCGAACCGTTTTATAAGACTTAATAATGACAAAAGATTACAAGAAAGAAAGTATAAAGAATTCATAAAGACTTGTGAAAAATTCCGAGAAGGAAAGTATAAGCGATTGTTGGAAGGAGTGAGGAAGATGATGAAAAGATTGGAAAGTTGAAGGCCTGAGAGGCCAAGTGTGATAATGAATGTTGAAATGAATTATGATTTGACAGATGTGGTATGTTATGACTTGTTTTGTTTATAAGTGTTTTCTATATGCTTACTTGAAAATATTTGTCATACGCATAGCATGTTGTAGTTGCATGAGAAGTATTAGATCCTATGTCTTTAGTATATGTCTCTAGTTACTGTTCTATTGTTTAGTCATGTTTGTAATTCGGGAATACTGATCATCTCTCCTATCATGTTGTCGTCTCGGGTTATTCCGATATTGCAACGGATAGATGGTTGACCTTGTAGTACAATCTGTACTTTTGTCTCGAAGCGGATTCGGCAGTGGACTTCAGCGAGGAAAATTAGACATCAGGATTAGCAGTAGGTAATCCCTTCGAGCTCTGTATTCCCTGCATCTGCTGGGTTGGCATTGCTATATCATTTTGTACCCCGCTTGGTATTTTATTGAGTTTGGCATTTGAAAGAATAAGGTTTTTATGAAACAAGATTGGAAAATGTTTTCTGAAAAGAGATTTATGAAGTTAAGTTACAAAGCGCGATGTTAAGTAACATCTCGGTTTGGAACTTGACTTGTGATGTGTGACATGAGAATGTTATTTCATTTCAATTAAGTTACTGAAATGTTTTTGAACCTTAAGCTTCTCATGTCCATGTCACCTTGTAAAAAAAAATTCCCAAATTTTTACTATAGTTTGGTTAAAGAGGAAATGTTTTCAAGTTGCTGAAATCGGGGTGTTACAAAGAGAGGTATAGGGATGCTCACGGTGGTGGTGGCCACGGCTCACGGCCACGGCGGTGACGGCCGGAGAGGGAGGAGGTGGTGGAGAGAGAGAGAAAACCGATTGTGAGGGAAAGAGAGAGAAAGCAATCAAGAGGGAGGGAAGAGAGACGATCGTGGGAGAGGGTGGAAGGCCTTGGGTGGTGGCGGTTCGTGGTGGTGGTTTGTGGTGGAGGTTCGTGGTGGCCGGAGGAGAGAGGAGGAAGAGATGAGGGAAAGAGAGAGAAAGAAACCAAGAGGGAAGAGAGAGAGAGTAGATCTATGGGGAGGGAGGAAGGGTCAAGGAGAGGGGGCGGTCGTGGGTGGCTCCGATGGCGGCGGTTGATGTTGGGGGCGGAGAGAGAGGGAGTGGAGAGAGAGAAAGAAGGGTTGGAAATGGGGTTTTGGGGGTGGCTGGCGCACCATTTATGGTGCTGCAGGGTCGTGGATATCGATATCCACCTACGGATATCGATATCCAACATCGATATCCCTATGTTGGATATAGATATCCAATGTTAAAAATGACAGCGGCTTTCGCAATTCAAATGGCTAAAACTTCTTCGTTAACCGTTGGATCTTGCTCAAATTTGGAGATACGCTCCCTAGTAATCCCAACTTCACATCCAACGGTGGAATTTATGGTTTGAGATGTAAATCTTTTATTTTGAATTTCCTAATTTAGGGTGTTTAAAACACCGAAACATCGACTTTCAACACTCTTTTGCTCTTCTTTGAATTTCTCTTCCAATGCCAATGCTCCTTGATTCCTTTATGGCACCTAGAGGGCTCCTAATCCCTCATTTTAAACTCCTTTTAGGATAATCCTTACTTCCAATTTTAATTATTATTATAATTATTATTAGAATTAAATTTCGGGATGTTACATTTCTCCCCCACTTACTAGAATTTCGTCCCCAAAATTCCGTTCGACTCCATGAATAGAGAATCATCCCATTGATAAGCTTCTGCCTACGGTTTTCACTTCTCTTCGGTTTTTACTTTCCGCTCCATATGTGGTTAGGGTCATGCCCATTTCAACGTCTGTCTTCTAGCACTACGTACTATCTCTATCTACACAGGATTCTTCAGTTTTCTTATTATTAAAGTTCCATCTCCCATTCCTTGGATTGAAATCCTCCCCCACTTAGCATTGACATACTTGATTATATCCATGCTAGGGGGTATGCTCATTCGTTGCTCAGAATAGAGTACACAGGTTCCCGACCGGTATCCAAGGCTGAAAAGAGGGCACGTGGGTGACTATCTATCGGTAGGCATAGAACTATGTCGGGTTTCTACGACTTGGCGAATTCGCACATATACATCTGAGATGCTTGAAACTTGAAGAGAGTGAAGATGAAAAGAAGAAACATGAAGCACCCCAGAATGAGTCGCATGGTCTTTGCAAGATGGCCCAGGATGTACTGGATACATGTCAAGCAAGAAGACAATGGAGGTTATCCCCAAAGTGTGCATTTTCAGCAGAGAGCCGCCGAAGGACGCGTTTTCTATGGATCTGTGGCTGATTGATTGGTCTCAGTCAAGGTCTAGTTGTTATTTCTCAATTCGGTGTTATTTTGGGGAGGTCTGGCTTTTTCCCTAGTTTAACTCTCATTCAATTTCTCCGCAAAGCGTTTGGAATTATCTGTTTAGTAGTCCAATGACTGATGGCTAGTTATTGTCGCTCGGATAGGATCCGACTTGAGTTGTCAAGTCTCCCCCACTTAGTATCAACATACTTGAGTGGGTCGAAGGCAGGGAGGAAACTGGGTTGATCCCAAGAATTAATTAGCTAGGTTCTTAATTGGTTGGCGAGGTGGTACATGGGGTTCAGTTGACTGATAATCGGTATTATTGGGGTTGTTTCGAATTCTCCATGATGTGATGGCTCTTCATACCTATGCATACGGCTAAGTTCTCATACAAGTTAGATGGGTGGTTCGATCATTTAGTTGGATGTTCTCGGTGGAAATATAGAATATGGGTGTCTTGAATGGGTTGGTTGGCGAATCACTGTTTATGAGTCTTAGTAAAGATCCTATAGGATTAAAGTTCAATTGGGCTTTCGACAGGGATAGAATTCCTAGACGGTTTATTCGGATCTCAACTAGATGATTGCAATAATATAGCATGTCAATAAACGCGAAGACTGAGGTGGTCAGTCCCAATCTCACATTTATCAACAGTACATCACTGCGTTATTGAATGATAGCATTATCTTTTAACAGGTGCAAGAGAAAGGATGACCAATCCTGACCTTACACTCTATTAGAGGACGACACTATCACAATTGAGCTTGGTGGAATTTCTAACTAAGGTTTTAACACCTATCGACTCCTTCTAGATTACACTACTCACACTTACTCTAGGCAAAGACGCTAAAGTAACCAGTTGATGCAACATGAACATGAAAAGTACCTTGGGTTAGTTTATTCGCTCCCTTCACCGATACGTCCAGGACAATTCGCCCCAATGTGTCCCGGTTGTCCGCATATATAGAAGAGACCCTTGTTCTTGTGCTGCTTCAACAACAAACATAGACGCCTGTGGGGCTTCCCACATAGTGAACATGGTAGCCTAACTCCTGGGGTATCCCCATACGGGGCCACATCTCTTGGCACTACTGCTCTAATGCCAATGTCGGTGTATGGATCTACTTCTTGATCCGGTTCCCTGCCTCGGCTGGAACCTTCTGACCTTTGAGCTGCTTTGTTTCGATTTGCATCCGCCTTTCTTTTGAGCCCTTTTTCATAAGTGCTCGCCACATTGACCAGATGAGAGAGGTCTGAAATGTTTCGATATTCGAAAGTGAGTCGAATATCCTCACGGAGACCGGACTCAAACTTTAGGCATTTAGCTCGCTCGTCCGCATCTCGGTAGCCACTGGAATACCGAATCAAATCTTCGAATTGTGCCGCATATTCGCCGACACTCATACTCCCCTGTTCCAGCTTAAGAAACAGCAGATCCTTTTCCCTTCTAACATCTTCAGGAAAATACTTCCCAAGGAAGCGGGTCTGAAATAGATCCCAAGTTATCATCTGGTTGGCTGCTTCTAAGCTCCTTCTTTGATGCTCCCACCAGTATTCTGCTTCTCCGCTGAGCATGTAAGTTGCCAAGGGGACTTTCTGCTCAATGGGTGGCGACATTGTGCGGAAAATCTTCTCCAATTCTTGAAGCCATCCCAGAGCTCCATCCGGATTATAACCTCCTTCGAACCTAGGCGGTTCGCATTTCCTAAATCGAGCCATCCAGTCAATTTCGACAGGAACGGGTGGTGGATTCAATGCTGCTGCTGCTGCGGCTGCGGCTGCTGCTGCGGCTGCGGCTGCTGTGATGTTTTCAGCTTGGTTCTGTTGCATTTGTGCCTGGTTCTGATTAATTTGAATCAGGTTCTCCAATATAGCAGCCATCCGATCATTTTCGGCACGTCGCCCAGCCATTCTGTTCGGTCATGGAGGGAACAGCCAGCTAAAGACTGAATACTTAGTTAATAACATAAATGTCCTATTCCTAGACTTAGACTCTTACTAAGCGAATCAGTTACTCGCTTGGTGAGTAACCATCGGAGATGTGAGTCCACACTCCAAAGGCCGAGGAAAAACTGCTCTGATACCAAAATGTAACACTCTCACATTTATCAGTTAATTTTAGGTTTTATTAAAATTGGTGTTAGAAAATTCCTTTTTAAACTTGATTACTTATAAAAACTTTTATGAAAATCCGGCAGAGTTTCCTCTGTTTTCCGGACTTCCCAAAACTTTTCTTCTTAAAACCTGTCAGTTCAGAAATATTTAGAAACATAAAACACAACAGTTTAATAAACAGATTAGATCCTAACGTCCAATTAGTACAAGTTTCAGGGCAACGACTATTTCATATTATAAATTACAAAAATAATCGTCCACTCATATTATTCAATTTCCACGTAGTGGAATGACAATCCTGCTCGGCCATATTCCATGTAAGCTCCGCTTCAATACCTGCAAAATATAGCAAGAAGGGTAGCATTACACAGAACTTAAAAAGATAAATCCTAAAATAGACATAGTAATAAACTAAGCCTACACAATTATTAGCATACATTATTCATATAATTAATGTCTTCTAGTTCTTTACTTATTCTCACATTCTTTTAATTTTTGGTTCTCTTATCATTCTCTCATTTTCATTCTTTATCCATTTTCCATTAGCCACTTATACTTAGCATTTCCATAATTATTCTCCTTAGTTATTTCCTCTAATTCCTATATCATTTCCATTGTTCACTTTCTTATTTCATTTTCCAATGTCCATTCTATTATCCATTTTTCCTTTCCATTACCATTTTCATTACCTTTTCCATTTTTATCTCCTTTTCCTGTATTCCTTTTTCCATTATGTGTAACCTCAATCAGAGATCTAAACTTTCCATTGGGTGTAACCTCAAACAGAGATCTACACCATACTATCGTGTGTAACCCCAAACAGAGATCTACACACCGTGTATGCAACCACAAACAGTGATCTGCAAACACTGTGTATGCAACCACAAACAGTGATCTGCATACACTCCATCTCGTTTATGTAACCTCAAACAGAGATCTACATAAACTTCCCTTAGTATTATGACAGGGTCTACCGACCTCCCGCCATTATACCTTTTATTATTGTGACAGGGTCTACCGACCTCCCGCCATTTTACTTTTCTTTATGGTGACAAGGTCTAACGACCTCCTGCCGTTTTACCTTTCATTATGGTGACAGGGTCTACCGACCTCCTGCCGTTTTAATCTTTATTGTGATGACAGGGTCTACCGACCTCCCGTCGTTTCACTTTTATCTTTGTGACAAGGTCTACCGACCTCCCGCCATTACTTTTTATTATTGTGACAGGGTCTACCGACCTCCTGCCGCTCAGTCCTTTCCCTTTTCTTTATTCTCGTCTATTTTAAATATATTCTGTCCACTAATGATCCTCATTTTTATCTAATTTTGCTTGATTAGGCCATACACGTTGTCTTGTTCTAGATCAGGTCGTTCACTAAGGCCACAATGAGAGACCTAGTGAGGCGGTTTGACCTAGATTTGCTATATGATTCTCTGAGTTTCACAGGTATCAGTAGGATAACCTGGGATGCCCTAATCACTGTGTGTGCAGTGTCAACTTAGGGTTTAGAAAGTGTACCTGAGCCCCATGTAGCATTGTACTACTTATAGGGGTGGCTGGATGCCCTAGTGGGCCAGCGGTGTTATGGCCCAGGCTAACCAGCCCGTTACGAGCCTTAAGAGGATATGACCGAGATGATACACGGCCGACATCCTGTCCTTGTTGGCTTTAGGAACGTGTGAGCCGTGTTGGGGGAACGTGCTCGTCCCGTTTAGGCTGTGCCTGCATGACTGAAAGGCATCGATCTCGGCCTGTCAGTATAGGTGGTCGAGAAGAGTGACCCCGGCTTGATAGGGTCCGATACCCTGTGATCTCGGCCTGGGGTCTAGTCCATCACATAAGCCCCCCAGCTCGGTAAGACTAATAAAGTCTTGCTACGAGTTCGGAAGTGGGACACGCGTTTAGAAATGGCTGACAGCTGTTATCATCAACCCGTGATGTCACCATGTTCATTAGGAAGGATTTGATGCCTGTCTTTTCGCTTGTCTAGGGTAACGTTTGCTTCTCTGCTTTCCAACACGTGTCAGTCCTCCCGCGTGCCAGCAGTTAATCATTATTATTGTGCGGCTCGAGACACGTCCGCTCAATGACATTGGGACACGCGTCAAGCTTTACCAGTTACTCTATGAACCAGTTGCTCTATGGGTTGCCTGTTTTGGGCCAAAACCTCCTCTTTGGCCCACCAATTCAAAACAAGAGGGAAATCAAAAGGTTGTTTTCCATTCTCTCTCTCATTTTCCACCTCATTTTATTTCCTACTCAACCGTCTTTTACAATTTCTCCTTTTTCTACACGTTCTTATTTTCCTAAAACCGCCATTTCCTCCCTTATTCTCTCTTCTTCTTAGTTCACACTCATTCGTTGCATGTGAAAGCAAAATCCTCCGTTTCCCACTGTTCATCATCGTTTGCGAATTCGTCATTTCAGCGGTGAAGCATCTCTCTTCTTCCAATCTCCCAGTTTAGCAGGTACACCACCGTTCCTCTTCTACTTCTATTTCTTCTGGAATTTGGGTTTTATATTTCTGGGTTTCTGCATTTTGGGTTCTCTAGGGAGGCGTTTCTGGATTTTTGGTTCCTGGGTTCTCTGGGAGTTATTACTGGGTTTTTGGGGTTCTGGGTTCTTTGGGGAGTTTATTACTGGATTTCTGGGTTCTGGGTTCTTTGGGGAGTTCATAGCAGTCATGAGTGGGGAATGGTTCAAGAAATGGTGCGGGGTGGTTGACCTTGGCACCAGTAGTGATGATGACAGTGAGGATGGTTCCTCTTCGTCTACCGATTCCGTTGAAATTGTCCCGTATCCTCGCCCTCGTAGTATTTACCTTAGGAAACATGAGGCTGTGGTGGAGGGTGTTGAGCCTCTTGAATCTTATTATCCGATTTCCATAACCGAGAGAAGAGAAAACATTAGGTTATATGTTGATGCAGATATTAGGGCCGGCGAGGAAAGAGCTGACTATGAGCGTATGGTGAGGGATGAACAGCGAAAGAGATCCTGGGAAAGAGGAGTAGAAGTAGAGGGGAGGTGCTCACCACTTGGCACCACTGCTCGGGGTTTCAAGGGGGGTTACTATTTGTTACCCGTAAGTTTAACAACGAGCTCCCCTCTTCTTCTTCAGGTTGGATGGCTCCTCGAAAAGTGGTGAAAGATCCTGCCTCTTACCCAGTGTAACACCCCGATTCGGCAACTTGAAAACTTAAATCCAAAGTAGTGAAAATTAGGGCCATTTTTTTTAAAGACAAGTGTTATGTGAGCGTAAGAACCTTTAAAACATGATTACATTTAAAACTCGTGTCCCCACATTACATAAACCTTTAAAGTTCCAAACCGTGATGTCACAAGACACCGCACTTTGAAACCCGTTTTCAAAACTTCATTTAAACTTGGCCCATTTAATTGTCTCAAATAATTAGTGTCAAATAAAACTGTTGCCGGGGTACAGTATGGTCGAGCTAGGGAACTAAGAAACTTACATTGGAATACATTCCGCCAGGGGATTACTAGCTTCTAGTCATGCTTCCTAGCATTTGTCGTCTAACTCCGGGCCTTAGTCGATGAAGTCCACCACGCTTCCGCTGCACCATCTACCAGTTGCAATATCAGCAAGTGCCGATACGACAACATGGTAGGAGAGAGTTAGTGTTCCGAACACTAACGGGTTGACCTTGCGGTCTCGGAGTAGAAAGGGACAGAGGATATAACATAACTATATAACTAAAACAAGATACTAAAGAATGCAATCATCATCAACAAAAATGCATCTACACATAGCATGAATCACAACAACATAATCGTCATTATCATCATAAACACTGTTACATAATTCGAGTTCTCACTCCCAAATTCTTTCTCATAAGCTTTCACAACTGTTCTCATTCCTTCTTTCCTCCTCATATCCACGCTTATTACTCATTCCAAGAATTCACGCATCTTATAAATCTTATTCAATGCTTAATATCTTTTGATATACTTTTCCTTGGAACATGTTTATCTTTTAAGTTTTATTATTTCGATTAGCATCAATGATGAGGGGGAAACATCATTGAGCTCACACACGTCTACATCTCCTCGGTCAACCACCCAACCTAGTCGGAAGCAAACAGGAGTACAGGACCTTTACCACGCGGGCACAACAGCTGTCATAACACATAAATGGTCCCAGACCAGGAGGCCCTGCCTCAAATCATAATCATAATAATAACAGTACACGCTCTCAGCGGCAATCACAAATGCCCCGTTCCAGTCCCTCTCACTGTTCTCGATTTGCAATCAAGGGGGCGACAGTACAATTCTAGTTCCGGTGCAGAACGTGCCACGGCATTAGACCCAGTCCCCACCATGTTAGTGTGCCACTTGTGGAGTTGTTCTGCCTAGAAAGTACTCTAGACTTCTTGACGTGTCACCGTCATCGTCCTCCCCTCATGCAATCTCGTCCTAAGTATCCGTAGATACTTATCGTTCCTTCCTCTCCACTACTTCGATACGACACTCATACCTCACCGCGTTTGTACATGTCTTTTAAGTCTTTTAAAGTTTTACGCTTTAATTAGCGGCTTAGTCCTAACAGTCGGCTCGTCCTTGGTGCATCCCTTCAACGAAGCCCGACCACTAATCGCAATCCTTTCCCCCTAAATCTCATTGGCCCCAGGCCACAAATTACTTTCTCATCTCATCATCAACATTCTCAAAACTCATTCTCATTCACATCATCAACAGATTTTCCTCGTCTTTCCAAAATATCTTTCGCAAAACTTTTCGAAAACACGGTTTCACAAAACTTTTTCAAAAATAATCTTTCCAAAGACTTTCACAAAAATATCATTTTCACAAAAGCTTTTCACAATTTCTTTTCAAAAATCTTTTTCAAAAATCACAATTTTTGGGTGAGTGTTAATGGAGGAGCAAGCTCAACTCAACACTAAGCTTCTTCCCAAAAACGTGAACGAGGAATCACATCTCTACTCAACCACTTTCTCACTTTCATGATCACATTCTCAGATCAATCTCAACTCTTTATCTCTTTCCTTTACTCACATCACCTTTATCTCTTTCTCAAACTTTTATTCACAAACGCGATTCATCTCTTTCTCATTTCTCATACTTTCTCTCATTAGTCTTAACTCATTACTCATTCTTTCTCAATCCTTTCTCATATCTTTTATTCGCTTCTCTTTTCCCTTTTCGGTTTTTCTTATTATTCTCACGGTTCTATCATCATCATTTCGTTATCAGACAAAACTAAACAGTATCTAAACAGAATAAAGTAAGCACAACAAGTAAACGTCTATTAATGTATGGCAAGTAATCATTTAGTATGCAATTAGAACACACAAATCTGTATCACCTAATTCGCAGTATTCTCGCAATCCTCCTATTCGGATTGTGAGCAACCACGTCATGGGATCACCGCACTCTCACTCACCTGGATGATGACACATCCAAAAGCTTTCCGAAATTTCCAGTCGTTTTCCTTGCCACGTGTCCTTCGCGTCCGACACCCGAACTAGACATTTTTCCCCGTGCGTTAGAAACGATTTACGTGAATTCTTAATTTCGTTTTAAAACACTTTAAAATAATCCCCTTTTTAAAAGCACATGGCCAATATCCAAAGGACTTTAAATCCAAATCATTCTTTTATAAAATGTTTCCAAGAGAAACTTCTTAAAACAATTTATTTTCCAAAACAGAATCTATTTCTCATAGTTTAAAACACTTTGATTACAAAATCATTTTCCTTGAATATTGAATGAAATCTTTAGAAAAAAACTCTTTGAAAATCTTTATTAAATCAAGTGCAAAGACTCAGGAAAACAAAACTTCAAAACCAATCAAATTAATTCATTTAATTTCATAACATCATCAAACACTGATCAGAGAATGTTCTTTAAAATTTTCAAATCAATTTAAATTATTTAAATCAAACTTCTTAAATAAAACCTTTTTCACAAATAAAGTTCACAAGTAAACCTTACATACAGTATTTGAAACAAACATATTCAATCAACATGAAGAACAATCACATACTCATTTCAAGGCATTCCAATCATTCACCAACACACACAAGAAGTCACATTTTAAAGCATTTAAAATCATCAATTAAATTATAATCTTAATTAAATTAATTAAATCACTCTTAGGAAAATAATTTAGCTTAATCTTTTAATTAACTCACAAAACTGAATCCTTCATGGTTATTATTTTCTAATCATTAAGAAATTTTAAAAACTAAAAATCATTAGATTAACACTACATAAATCCTTTCATATAATCAAATGAGCTTATTCGATTTTATTTCTAAAATCAAGAGATTAAAGAGGACACACAACACTTTTATTCACACATAGCACCTAGAACATAATCATCATCATTGTCATTTTATGAGGAAAACTCTTTAACCATTTTAACATGCATTGACCGAGTTATACATATAAAAATTTAGTGTACAATCAAAGACACAAAAGAATGAAATTTATTTTCTTTCTTTTATAATTAAACCGTGAGCATCCAGTAGGAAAAATCAACAATTTTCAATTCAAACAAAATCAAAACAACAATCTGAAGCACAATTTATTTCAAAGATTTACATGCATTGTCCCTTAAATTTAGTTATTTCATGAAAACACTTTTTAAGCCTTAAATTCCATTGGTCTTAACATGCATGTATCCTACATGAGGGACAAGCATAGATCTCTTCCTAAGTCTAGGATGGCCGAATGTCAACACAAAAAGGCATGGTTTTTCATTCATTTTTCAACTTAAAATCATATGATTGAAACCAAGTTATGAAAACTTTCAAAGCAACAACACCACATCAAGTCCAGTAAAGTAACACATTACATCATTCATTCATATCAAATAAACTCATGATTATAACTCTTTCTTAAAACTAAAGATCTTATTTAATCTTTCATGAAAATAACATGCATGTGTTAGAAATTGTTAGATCTAGTCTTAGAACAAACATGCATTCACTTTTTATAAAATAAAAACATAAATTTCATTTTTAATTAAGTATGGCCGAATGGCCTTCTAGAAAAATAAAGCATACACATAATCAAATAATGGATCAAAACATGTTTATATTTGAAAATCATTTTTAAAACTTAATCTCTTCAGTCTTTCTTTTAAAAAAAACCGAATCCACCACAAAATAAAACATGATTTTTCTCTCTAAACTTAACATGTAAACCAAAGATCTAAACATTTTTCACACATCAAATAAAGGTAATGACATGCACATACTTAAATCGAGTAAGAACGTCAACATGCAAGACTAAGAACTTAAACCTTTTCACAAATTAAATCTAGATCATAAAATTTATTCATGAAAATACACATAGATCATAATCTTAGCACAAGATTTAACATGTAAAAAAAAACAAAAATTACACTTTACAAACAAACAAGTTTATATCATGCATTTATTCATTAAATCATCACATAACACATGTGATTCACGGTTTAAAGCAAGAAACATAGACATGCAAAGAGATTTAGTTTAGGTTTCATAAAAATCTTTAGCCATTCTTTAGATCTTTAAGATTTTAATTAGAAAAATATTAGATCAAGCAAGAAAATCCAAACCGAAACAAAAACATAAAGATCACATATTACAAATTAATTAAAGTCCTTAAAGTCCAAGATCAAATAATAACAACATATAGAGTCATCTTTAGAACCATAAAATAAGACATGCAAGAAGAAAAAACATAAATCTACAAACTAGAAAAGAAAAATCTATATTATTACAAAGCCTCCTTTTGGATCTTCAAGTCCTACCATGGGAAAGGAATTGGTCTTCTAGCTCCTAAGGCTCTTGTTCTTCAAGGGTGAAGCTTGGTTAAGCTTCAAACTTCCTTCTCCTTCTCCTCTAGGCCTCACGGCCAAACCTCCTTTCTCCCTCTCTATTTCTTTTCTTTTCTATAAGAGTTGAATGGGCTCTTAGATGTGTTTGTGTTTAGAAGTGTGGAGAGGAAATGAAATGAAAGAATGAAAGAAAGGGGTGGAAGAATGAAAGCTACGAAGGAATGGATGGAAGGAATGGGAGGAAACAAAATAAGGCATCACTTCCTCCCTTGAGTTCTTGGTTGGGTCAGCCTATACATGCACCTAGGAGGCAATTTGTCAACACTACAACACATAGTCATCAAACCAAAGCATAGCAAACCCACACATACACACCCCCACACATGTGGCACACATGCACACACTACACCTATCTTTTACATGCACTCACACAACATGTACACACATATGCGTATATCATACACATACAAATACACACATACCTACATACACACCACCGTATTATGCACACACATATACATACATTCTATACTTTTATTTTCTTAGTCTTATTTATCTAAATAAATTCACACCACAAAGCAATCAATTCACAAATCATACTCATCCAACATATATATATCACACAGTACACACACATTAAATCACACACATCTCACATAAAAATTTAAACTAAATCAATAAACTTGTTTTCTTTGGAATACAAATTCTAAAACTCGTATTTTATAGTTCTGAAAATAAATTTTTATAAACCAACCCAGAAAATTCCAAAAGATATATTTTTAAAATCTACGTTTCGAGACGGTCATTTTGATATAAAGTTTGTAAAAATCCGAGTTACGGTTAAAAAGTTACGAATTTTTCAAGTTAACAGTTCAAAAACTTCACTTTAAATAAAAATCACTCTTTAATAAAATCACAACTTATTTCTTAAAATCAAATCATTTCAAAACTCAAAAAAATTATTCACTTCACATCTATAAAAACATTTTGTTTATAAAAATCCTTGAAAAATCATAATTTCATTTCTTTCTCACATAAAATATTTTTCTGAAAATCTCTTTTATCGCAAAACTTCAGGGTTTATTTCGACGAAATCGTTTACGCACGTACGGGAAAAATGCGGGGTGTTACACCCAGCGCCATCGGATGCCGATCAATACCCGTGGGTGGACCGCGAGGTGCTGGGTATTCAATCCACAATGTGTACTGAGGATAGGTCAACTCGGTTCGTCAATTTTTGCTTCCTTGTCCCGAGGACCGAGCTGGGACTTCGTACAGAGTACTACCGTGCTCGGCTAATGATCGGGTATGCTCGGCGACAGGTGATAACACCTTCTACTTGTACGAAGACATGGTAGTCACTCTCGGCATACGCTTACCGTTCACTGCCCTGGAAACTAGAGTTCTGAATGCTCTTGGAGTTGCACCTACTCAACTGCATCCCAATGCTTGGGCATTCCTGCGAGCGTTCAAAAGATACTGTCGTGCGAAAGCGTTGGTATGCACGGCGAAACTTTTCTTTTGGCTATTCAATCCTCATGTGACTGTTAAGGAAGTTGGCAAATCCGGCAAGTTGTGGGTGTCGGTAAAGAGTCGCTCTTACTATAGTTTATTTGCCAAGTTCCACGAATCGTGGAAAAACTTCAAACCTAGGTTCTTCAAGTATCAATATGTCGGAACAGGTCGGCCTTGGTTCCTCACTGAAGACGGCCCCAAGTTTCCCCTTCAATGGAATACTGACTTTTATACTCGTCACGCAACCCCACGGAATTGGACGTCGGCCCCACTTTCGCCGACCGAATTGTTGACCACTAAGCATTTTTTCAATGAATATAAAGCAAGAGCTAAAGAGTGGGTGCAATTGGACATTCGGCGGATCATCACTTGCGCCGAGGAGTCCGTGTCCTCGGAAATTGGTAAAATATATATATATATATATATATATATATATATATTTATTTATTTATTTATTTTTTAATAATTCCCTGCTCTGTTTCTTGTAGTTAACTATTGAAAGGAAATTGAAGACGTTGACCCCACCGTTCTCGCGGAGCAGAGAAGAAAAGTTAAGCCGAAATTGACCTCGGTTTGTGAAACGTCCTCCGAAGGCACATCAAGCACTGGTGAAGATATGGCTAGCAAAGCAGAAAGGATGCTCTCGGCCACGGCTATGCGGAAGAGGAAGAGGCCTGAAGTTACTGGGACGCCACCTCGGCCTTCATCTTCCGTTATCGTCATACCGGATACTTCTACCGATACTGGTACCCCAGAAACCGAGGTTCCAAATCCAACTCCTACTCGGGCCGAGTTAACGACCTTGAATGATACTGTGGCTATCCGAGCAAGCAACAGCGAGCCTCTGGACTTAGGCAAACTGACTGCTGCTGACTGGAAGAAGGTAGCAGAAAATCTGGCCGAGCATCTTCACCGTTCGGCGACCCTGATGACGGCTATTGCGAGTGCCTCCAGTGACGCCGAGGCGGGTTTCTCGTCCAAGGCTAAGAATGAGCTTGGGAGACTTGCAGAGGCCGAGAAAGAAGCCGCTGAGGCCAAGAAGCAACTGGCCCACTTACAAAAGTCCTATGAGGAAAAACTGGCCAAGCAAAAAGCTGACAGTGAGGCCGAGGTGGAGAAGGTGAGGGGAATGCTGAAAAAGCGAGCTGTCCAAGCCCTGAAACACAAGACTGCTGCAGCGAAAGCCGGTTTCGATTTGGAAGTGGCAGCCGACGCTCTATTTGCAAATGCAGTGGAGCAGATTCGAGTACTAAATCCGGGATTGCGGTTGCAGTATGTCGGGGCTCATCCCGTGTTCGGAGTGAATGGCGACAAGATCGTGGACACGAACAATGACAATGCTGTTGGAAAACTACACTCGGTGGTTGAAACAAATAGGAACACTAGGAGAACACCTAGAAGGGGGGTTGAATAGGTGTTATAGAAACTTTGAAAGATTTTCGCAAGAAACAAATCTAAACGATTAAAACCAATGAAAATCAATCAATTAACAAATATTATATGATCAGAGATTAAGCGGAAACAATCAACACCAATATTCTTATTGATTCACCTAGGTTATGAAAATGATTTTCCCCAAATTAATTTGAACAATAAAGATTCAATTCAATCAAATATAGAAAAATCACTTTTTCTAGGTTTTCAATCAAGAACACAATTAAAGACTTGAATTGTAAAGAGTAGAGAGTTTAGAGATACGACACAGTGATTTATCCTGGTTCACTTTCATCCACTTGAAAGCTACTCCAGTCCCCTCTTCAACCAAGAGAGATTCTTCACTATGAGGAATTAGAGTTTCTCAAATTACAAGTAAATGCCTCACAAGACTCCCTTCTTGCTAGCCTACAAGAGATACCACACCCTTGCCTTGTAACCCTATTGATATCTAATCTAACCTCTTCTCTTGCTTGCCGATACCCCACAACAAGACTTCCAATTGCTTGCTTCACTCACAAGACTTCCACAGACGGCGCCAATGTCTTGTTCTAGATCAGGTCGTTCACTAAGGCCACAATGAGAGACCTAGTGAGGCGGTTTGACCTAGATTTGCTATATGATTCTCTGAGTTTCACAGGTATCAGTAGGATAACCTGGGATGCCCCAATCACTGTGTGTGCAGTGTCAACTTAGGGTTTAGAAAGTGCACCTGAGCCCCATGTAGCACTGTACTACTTATAGGGGTGGCTGGATGCCCTAGTGGGCCAGCGGTGTTATGGCCCAGGCTAACCAGCCCGTTACGAGCCTTAAGAGGATATGACCGAGATGATACACGGCCGACATCCTGTCCTTGTTGGCTTTAGGAACGTGTGAGCCGTGTTGGGGGAACGTGCTCGGCCCGTTTAGGCTGTGCTTGCATGACTGAAAGGCATCGATCTCGGCTTGTCAGTATAGGTTTAGGGTTTAGGGTTTAGGGTTTAGGGTTTAGGGTTTAGGGTTTAGGGTTTAGGGTTTAGGGTTTAGGGTTTAGGGTTTAGGGTTTAGGGTTTAGGGTTTAGGGTTTAGGGTTTAGGGTTTAGGGTTTAGGGTTTAGGGTTTAGGGTTTAGGGTTTAGGGTTTAGGGTTTAGGGTTTAGGGTTTAGGGTTTAGGGTTTAGGGTTTAGGGTTTAGGGTTTAGGGTTTAGGGTTTAGGGTTTAGGGTTTAGGGTTTAGGGTTTAGGGTTTAGGGTTTAGGGTTTAGGGTTTAGGGTTTAGG